>OX637502.1:0-10000000 GCA_951799955.1 Apamea anceps | reverse complement strand
TTATTAACAATCCTTCTATCCGCTAAATATTCACCGCATTTGGCGGTAAAACATAGGAGGGCTTGCACTTATATATTTTTTTTAAATCTTTATTGAACAAAAGAGGATTTGATCATGCATGATCATGTCATCCCTATAGTTGCATACATCTTACATATTCACATCTTATCTACGTTTTAGGGCACAATCAACCATTTTATATACGAATCTTGCTTCCTCTGTTATGGGAATAGCAAGAATACTGTTACATACACCAGTGTCGTGCAAGCTAATGCCGTAAGCAAGCCTAAAATATAACCTCTCGGCTTCGTTCCGAACACATTCCACTAAAATATGAAAAACGTCTTCAATACAATCGCAGTCAGTACAATTCTTAGAAGCGACTTTGCCCATTATGTACGCAAAACTATTCAGTGGGATATGTCGGGAACGCAGCCTCATAGCAGTCACTATGGTGTGTCTAGACAGTCCTGAATTAATAAACCAAGGAGAACGGGACAAATTATTTTGGATTGTTTTATACCATATGCCATCCTAATCATATAAAAAACGTTAGTATAATAGGGCAAGCAAACCATAGGGATACCATCAGATAATGCCTGTCTAGCGAGGAAGTCTGCCTCTTCATTTCCTGCTAAGCCAACGTGTGAAGGAATCCATTGTAATACTATTGTATAATTTTTAGTGACTAATGTGGAAAGTGACTCCAAGAAGCTGTAAGCTATCCATCCGCGAGCCATCTGTTGTAGTGCACTCTTGGAGTCTGTTAGAACAACGTATTTGCCCGGCTGAAAAGATTGAATATATGAAATTGCTTCTGATATTGCAATCAGTTCTATCTTCTCAATTCTAATGATGTTTGAGTCAATACGAAGTTTCACTCAACTACTAACTTGCGGGTCATAAATAGCTAATCCGCCACAATTACTTTCCTTCGAACCGTCCGTATAAATCTTATAATAATTTGAATATGTGTTTTTAATAAAACTATTACACAATTATTGTAAGGCCAACGAATTATAACTTCTTTTAGCGTACGGCATCTATGGCATCTTACGGCATCTATGTTAAACTTAATTATCTTCGAAATATCCACATTGCTGACCCAGGTATTAAGTGCAAACATATCTAATTGTGTACTAACATGTACAGCAGTATCTTTTTTTGCACTTATATGTATTTGAAAAATATTTATTGTCTTAGGAAACAAGGGGCTATTTATATAATTACATAGGTTATATTATAATAATTATATTATACCTATATAATTATATTATAATTACTCTTAGGCAAAAATTCCACACTGCTTAGGAGTAGCACAAAGTGTGAAGAGAATTTAGTGTCGGTACCTGGTCGTGCTGGTGGTGCAGCGCGGCGCTGGCCAGCGTGGCCAGCGCGTGCGCCGCGTCGCTGGGCGGCAGCGGCGGCGCGGGCGCGGCGCCCGAGCTGCTCACGGCGCCCTCGCCCTCGCTGGCCGCGCCGCTCTCCGCCGCCACCGACGACGACACGCCCGCGCCGCTTTCCTCTCCTGAGACGACCAAATAAACAACACTTTCAAATAACATCCACTTTTGTCACTAGTCTTCTTCATTTCTTTCTTTAAGCCAGCATTTCGAACAAGGGCGAGCGAGCCAAACTTGCATATTATTTTTTTCATTTAAAGCATTTTAACTTAAAACTAGGCTTTTTTTTCGATTTGTAAGCTATTTTATCGAAGGTGTAATTTAAAGAACATTAATATGGTCCCGAAAATATATTACCTGGTAGTAAAGTAGGTGAGAGAAGTGCAGAGCCATTCGCAGCCATGGTGAGCAACGGCATTGATTCACTTACTGTCGGCATCGTGTCGGCTGCACCTTCCATTTCGGACGTGTCTGCGTCGCTGAACCTAAAACACGAAATAACAATAAGCTTCCATATCATTGTAGCCCAAGATTTAGGTTGCATTTAGACTTGGGCGAAAACTTTTGTACGGCAGCCACACTCTCGTATACATTAGTGGCGAGTGTAAAGTCTAGTTACTGAAGAACAACATGGCATTTCCTGGGAATCACGCCGCCGCACGATAATTTTCGTCGACGCCCGGACATTCTGTTCCTCTCCCCACACGCTAGTCAGTTCAAAGTCGCTTGCTCGCTCATTCAATTTAAAACGAAGGTAGTTTCTAAATAAATAGAGTGTGCACAGGCGCGGATACATGGGGGAGGGGCAACGGGTGCAGTTGCAACCCCCTCTGGGCTTCGACCAAACTGAGTCTAAACCGCGTAGTAGTGCGTAGTAATGAAACCGATTCCGATTGATCGTGTGTTACGCAATTAGGGTGCGGGTCCCAGTTTACAGAAATAGATGCCGAAGGTTTTTAAGATAGTTTTCACGGCGAAATCCTCATCGGAGAGATACATTCGCCCCGCTTGAGCCAAAACCTAGACCCGCGCCTGAGCGTGCATGGCACTATTTTGTTTTTTTCATAAATTTAATACTAACTCATTGGGTTGATGTTGTTGAGGTGCAAGAGAGAATGAGTGTAGTACTGCAGGTCCATTGGCAGTGGAGGAAATAAGAGGTGCCTCTGTTTGACCACTGCTAGAAATATCAGCGCCACTCTCTGCTGTGCTAGAACTGAAAAGAAATTGCACACATTATTAATTAATTTGAAATATGAAGTAAATAATAATATTTATGGTTTAAACATACCTTATGCCAGTGCTGAGGACATCCTGCGCCGCACTGCTGATGTCGTTGACATCGTCGCTACTTGCAACACCCTCGCCACCACCCATATCTTCGTCCATTGTACTAGATTCATCTACAATTTCAATTTCTCTAGTCAGTTTAAGGCACTTTGTACATACTGCATTTTAAGGCAAAAAAAGAAACAGGTCTGTACCATCTTGCACAATTGGTGCACCATCCCCCTCACCAACTCCACTATCAGTAGGCATTGCTGAGCTGATAGACTGGTCTGGAGACTCCTCAGCAGCTTCTGCAAGGCCTTCAGCCTCATCCAAGCTTTGTTCTTTCATCATTGGATCCATTTGGCTCTCATTATCCTATATAAACAAGGTGTTGCAATTAGGCACAGAATTTAAAAAGATAAATCGTTTATAAGTACACAAACTACAGAACTGCGCCAACAATGAAAGATTTATAGGCTTTGATGAAGTTTTAGCCACGTCTAGTGATAAGTATATCAATTTCTTACAGGTGTAGACAAGCAGTTGTCTCCGATGTAGGCAGACTCATCTGCTACCGTTCCTGTTGTAGTGTCATCAATGTCCATTTCTTCCTCAGCTTCAGCTTCAGCTTCCGCTTCAGCGTTTGCTAGAAGTATAGATAAAGGTTCACTTCAGTCAAATATTCAGAGCACACAATCTATATAAAAAAAGTATAAAGTAAAGTAATGTATATAAAAGAAAACTGTGACTGACTGACTGATATCAACAAATAGCTGTCTGTGTAGACAGTTATTATGACGTAAGCATCCACTAAGAACTGAATTTTAAAAATTAAAAATTCATATGGAGAAATCATATAAGACAGATGCATCAATTCAAAAATTCTTAGGATTACTCCTGTTAACAAATAAATAAACGTGTTTCTTGCTTTTTCAAAAACAAACCCTTCAGGTGGTGAAAAGAGGTAATAAAAATCAACATAGGTGTAATTTTCAAGGTTTGTTATCAAATTATGAAATTTATGAAACTTAAACAACAAAGTTTTTTTAAATCCTTTTGTAAATATTGGCCCTGATTCCCTTGTTCACAAACTAAACTAAATTTAAGTTCTGTGCATCTTTTTCTTTCTATTTCATTATGAAAAGGACAGAAGATAAAATATTAGTTTAGTCCTGTCAAATTAAGATACTCCATAGACATATTACACGTGATTAATCACATGGCTACTAAAAATACGTCAATTTACGTCAGGCGCTGACTAATTTGACAGTACTAAACTAATATTTATCTTCTGTCCTTTTCTAAATTAAATAGAAAGAAAAAGATGCATTGAACTTAAATTTAGTTTAGTCTGTGAACAAGGGAATCGGCGCCAATATCTTTTTTTCTATTAGTAGGACTAAATTCTTTAATTCCAAAATTAAAATGCTAAAACGAAAACTTATCCATCAAAATTAAATGTGGCACAAGTGAAGCCAAACTAGTAAAATATAAAAGTTGAAGACAAGAAGAAGACATGTATGAATGAATGCTGATCATGATGCATCTCTAACCAGCCCTTAGAAGGAATCTTTATAACATCTGAGTTAATTCATCCCTATTTCTGCAAGTTTAACATTTGAAACTTGATTGTTATTTTAATAGAAAATGCAATAATTAATGAACTTCATATGTGTCTAAAGAAGAAGCTAACATAATCTATACATCTATAGCAATGCAAAACCAAGAAAATGCCAGCACTAAACTATCATGCCACCACCTGCCAGCTGTAAGTGTACACATTATGGGTTGCAATAAACGATTTGAGATCATGAAGACAGCAGGAGGAATATTCAGAACATGGTTTGTCATCACATTCAGGTTTTAATTGTATTCCTAGAATTTCCACTTTTTTCAATAGTTAAAATATTTATGTTTTTGCCAATCATTCTAGATCTCAACCAGACCAAAACATATATTATTACTACTAACACTTTTACAATATGTCATAGCATGTCTTTCCTCAATCAATAATCCAGTCCTCTCTGAAACTAGAAATTGTAAAACTATACGCTAATTATGGAGATCTAGTCACCTTCAGCCTGCTGTTCTTCACCTTCTGCTAGATGTGCCGCAGCATCAACGTCCAAGCCATCACTGCTGCTGGTAGGGCCCCCATTTGTTGCTACAATAGTATGTTATAATGTATTTGATGACCGCATTTAAATCGTGCATCTTAACTAAAAGCACTACATACATAGTTATGAAATAGCACCACAAAAACCAAAATGCAAAACATAATAACGGTGCCAGTTCCAACAAGAACTAATTTGGAATGTTTAAAATTAAAAACAAAGCTATATATAATTAAAGATTACCTGACTCTTCTGCGGCAGCGGCTTCTTCGTTACTTGTTACATTACTATCAGAAGCATCGGCCGCTTCTCCAGCTTGGTTCTCTTCTAGAGGCGAAGGCGACACTTCCGCGCCATCAGGTACATCAGCGTGAAGCGCAGAATCCGACTCCATTTTACAAAGAATTAAACTTTAAAATAACATAAAATTGAAAAATATTGAAACTTAACAAGTAATTAAAGGGTAATAGTCAACATTTTCAGAATATTCCGAAAATAATTATCTTTTTTGACAACTAAATTGCTATAGGTAGCCATAAACCATAGAGTCCAGTTGGCGTCTTCTCTTTTTTTTCTAATTCTTCTCAAATTAATAGACAAAATATTAAATAAACAATAGTCTTTTAGACAACAATGATGCTTGCGATCATTTGTAATGCAAGATACACACCCAGCTAGGGAAGGTACGTTACGCAACCCAGAACAAAAAAGCAGTGCAGTTCAATTTCTGCCCTGCTATAAGAGCTGGTGGTAAGCCCCCTGTAGGTAATTCTCGTAATTTTAAGAACGTTCACAGTCTAATCTCAGTGTCAATCTGTCAAAAATAGCTCTAATTTCCCTACATTTTGACAAGTTTTTGACATTAAATTTTGTTTGTCGCCAAGATGAGACTGCGACTAGATTTTGATCATTTTAAATTACTAGAATTCTCAATACAGACAATTCTCGTAATTTAAAACGTTCAAAATCGTATTTTTTGACAGATCGAGACTGAGATCAGACTGTGAACGTTCTTAAAATTACGAGAATTGCCCCCCCCTCTGGTATTTACTTCCAAGTACGCACACCAGCAGGCCAACTCTCGTAATTTAAAACGATCAAAATCTAGTCCAAGTCTCCCCAATATGATATACTAGTCTATGATCTAGTCGCAATCTCATCTCGGTGACAAACAAATGTCAAAAACTTGTCAAAATGTAGGGAAATTAGAGCTATTTTTGACAGATGTAGACTGAGATCAGACTGTGAGCGTTCTTAAATTTACCAGAATTGCCCCTCAGGTACCTAACCGAAATATTTGCAAGACTTCAAAGTATTTTATACGGCTACTCGCTCAACTACGTAGGTACTCAATTGCGTTAGTTTTCACAAATGCGATCCTAATCAGTAAGAGACTACGGAACAATTTCATATGCAAGTATTTTTCTACTTTATTAGTTTGTAAATATCTATATCTAAACGCGATTTTGCTCCTTATTTATAGGAAATCACGGAACAATTTCATATGTAAGTATTTTTACTTCCAACAGGGCTTTTGAATACGCGATTGTACAACTGATTTGTGTGAAGTCATGGATCAATAATTTTCGATGCAGATAGAAAATACTTAAAAGTATTTCGAACCCTGGTTTTAGGCCCTAGTTTTTTAATGTGGACGTACTTGGAAGCCCTGGTACTCGATTTTGCAAGTACGACCCATGTCTACTGACCCAGCAATTTTGATTGCCACTAATTTCAAAATCAAACGTCCACACACCCTAGGCAGGCACCCTTGCCATTATTCTCGTCTGAAGTTGTTAAAAAATAAAAGGCCCGTTTTGACATTGCCAGTTCTAGTAGTTAATAAAGATCAAATTCTCAAAACACGTATTCGTTTGTATGAAACTGACAGACAGGTGTCAAGAACGCATTCTCGGCGGTTCTTTCGGCAGTTTTTTTTTTTTGGAACGAAGTTTCTTATCGCGCGTTGTAACGACACTTTTTGCTAAATAGTTTGGCAAGAAAGTCCTGAAACAGAACTAAAATATTTAATAATTGGCAACACTCGCTCTGCCTTGTCGAGTAAGGTACATATTCTGTCATTTCTTGTAATCGGTGACTGTTTCTCGTGTTTATTATTTATTTATTTGCTTTATCGTGGTGATACTGGTGACCCATTGTGTTCATAATGAACAGATCTGTTATTCGCAGCTCCGCAAGAGCGATAATTTATAAAGTATACGTGAGATGTTTGGCGGAACTCGATGCCAGACAAATTTTATCCTATCTTAACGATGTGTTTGAAAGAACCGCTGAAATGACACGTAGAATTATATTTTATACGTGTAATTAGATCTAATGTGTGTATTTCAAGGTGCAATCTCTATTATAAACCTTTCATACAATTATTGAAATATACATTCACGAATTTGAGGTTATGTTTACAAAACACATTCGGAATGCAGCGCGTTCGTATAATTTTGATACTTTTTGTTAATACTGCATAAATCACTGAACAAAAATAACTATAGTATTTTTAGGTAAATCCATCAGTACTATAAGGCGAATTGCGATAGAAGGACAGGTGCCAAGTGTTTTACAAGACCCCAGGTTTTGTAAAACATAAAATTGTCTCATATAATGTGGGATTAGTTGATATCAAAGTATTTTGAAATACCTAATAATTTTATTTTTAATTCATTAAATTAAATAACTGCAAATGTTATCGTTCTAGGCAGTGGCTGAACAAACGTTCCAGAGCTTTCTTGTTTTCATAAAACCCGCCAATATTCACATTAATTTTCAAAAAAAAAAACTAGTTATCAAAACCGTTTTAGTCGTACTATATAGGGTTACAACATGCAAGATAGTGGCGCCACCATTATTTTCACGACTTTTTTGCCAAGCTGTAGTTGTATTGTAAGCCGTGCGGCGTGCGCGTGTTTCTCTGTCTGTCTCTCTCTCTCTCTCTCTTTGAACTTCGTTCTATCCGGGTGTCCCTTGACACCTCTCAAGTTTTTTTTTTTCTAGGGTAGGGCAACGTTAAATGTTTGTAAACACACCCACGGGTGCGTTTACAAACATTTAAACTCACATAAACAAACAGCCAGATCTAGAACAACTACTTGTAGGTTCTACAAATATTTGTTCCGTGTGGGAATCGAACCCGCGATACGCAGCGCAGCTGTCAATCGCTAAACTACTGCGCCAACCGTGCCGTCATAGTATAAAGAGAGGAAGTAGGCTATCTCCGGCACAATCCGCGACATAATTGCCTACTGTCTTAGGGTTGTCACTTTTTGTTAAATTTTAATTCAGTGCCAATAAATGGGCAAGGGTCGGGAAGTTGTATTTTTTACTTGTATTGTCTGGGTACAGGGTTTGTGAGGTCGGTTTTACCTAAACGATGATGAAACCTTTCACGATGAAAGAAAGAGCGAAGGGCCAGCAGACGGGCGGCGCGGGGCGGTGATGAGCACGAGTAAACGGTAGGTTACTGATAGTACTGTCACCAATTCATTAGTTTAAAGCCCGGCCCTTGCCAAAGATAACACATATCTCTGTATAACTAATTCAGTGATCATTAGTCAATAAAGTTCAACAATGGTTTTCCTAACAAACACAGAAATTTATTCAAGATTCATAGCAGTATTATTTATAAAAAAAAAACATCGTAAAACAACATAAAAAAACTAACGCCTGTCTCTTAGACTATAATCAAATTTTTATTCTGCTGTTATGATTCGAACTTTGCTCTATTTATCTGATTCACAATATTAGTCAATTACTTATTTTTTAAGTACGATTTTATAACTGTAAGTAGGTACTTAGTTACTATACCTACAATAGGTACTGAGAAATCGGCATGACTAAACATAAACAAAGCAATAACGGCAAATCAATTGACAGATCAAAAGTACCTAGTACATTCTAGTGGGAAATTAGGCCTACCTACTTCCTCTGTCTGATAGAAAACTAATACAACAAAAAATAAGTAAGTAGGTAGGTATCTCATCATCAAGTAAAAATGATATGCTAGAAAAAGTGACTTTCTTACCTTTCCTGTTCAATAGGTAATTTGAACAGAGACAATTCTGGAATCGATGAATTATTAAGACACCCAAACACACAGCAATACGTTCTCCTGCGATTATCACACATTTTTCATTCATTTAGCGGTGCCGAAAAGCCGTGACGCGCGAATCTCGTGCGATGTTAGCCCCGTCTGGCGCGCTGCGAAACCCGCCGAGATTTGTGTAAGTGTGCGTGCGGCGACGCATAGATACTTTGGCGCACACATACAAGCCGCGCGCGGTGCGTTTGTATGAAGATAACGTACTTCCTCTCTTTATACTATGGTGCCGTCAAGTTATCTGTGCATCCACATGCATCAATCAATACTTGTCAGTGCTTGTCAGTGTCAACTGTGGACTCTGGTGTACTGTGATCACCACCAACCGTAACAGCAAGTGTTTTTCGTTTCTGTTGATGATGATGATCAAACACTGTTTCTTCGCCAGCTTACTTTGAAGAATATTCTTAAATCAGAACAGACGATGGACTAGCTAGACAGACTCTTAGCATTCATGAAATCTGATAAGTAATAAGTAACAAATTACCTGCTGATATAATTTAAACTACCTAATAAGTTAAATCATGGAGCCGAAAAATCAACAACAAAAGCCTGGAGATGGGATTCGGTCGATGAGATCGACAACAGCATTTCGAGTTATTAATTTTGAGCTTTATGCGAAGCCTGTAAGTTGAATATTATAACCTATACAATCTTTATGTAACATTATTGACAATGGAATAATATTGCTGATTGTCTATATAAACATACAATATAATAATTTTAGTTTTGTTTGATAAAAAATAAGAGTGTTACGTTAAATATATAGTGGGAAAAACTAAATCACATGGTCAGAATTAAAAGGACCGCATAATATCATAAATAGCTAATTTTATTCAAGCTCTCTGGATTAAAATTTAAGCAATTAGAATGTATTCATAGATTGGTGGTGTTAGATAACCATGCACCACCAATTTATACATTGATAGTGTAAATACTGAACAATAAAACCTTTTCTTCTAAACATGATGCAAAATGCCTACTCATATTTTTTTTTGTAAATATTTTATTCATTTTGGTTATTTTTACTTTAAGAAACACCCAACAGATTTTTTTTCATGCTTGAATAGATTTGATTCTTGTTTTGGGTAGAAATATTTCCTTCTTTTAATATTACGATAATAAAACATACATTGAGTAAACTAGCCACCTGTATTATGTGCAAATATTTCACTTGATGATGCAATATTTTTCTCTGTTTTAATTTTATAATAAATTATTTATTTTGTTCCAGAACATTGTTGTTATGACTATAGGGGCTGCGTGTTTCACTTTTGCTCTTGGTTATATGGCATATATGAGAACAAAATACGAATCAATGGGATACTATGCTACTGTAGATAAAGATGGCAAAGAGTTGTTTGAAAAGAAGAAATCAAAGTGGGACTAAATGGATATTTTTATTAAGACCACAGAGTATGTTAATACTTATTAGAGTGGTTCAGCACCCATAGAGTTATTTACATGTGTCCAAAGAAATATCAAGCATGAACGCAGCTCAACACTTTTTCTTTTTTCAAGTGACATGACAGTGGTCTTGGAGAGCAGGATAACCAGGCAACATCAGCAAGTTATTTAGACTTGTTAAGGGTAGCTGTATATAAGTTGAAAAACAAAAACTAAAGGTCTCTGAAAAAGTAATACATCATATACGGTACCGGATCCTTCACCTATATTTAGAGACATGACAGAGCATTGAAATAAAAACTCATGACATTGTTTTATGAAACCATACAATGACCATAGGGATCTTGGCATGGCTGTCAGTAGTTACTGTCTACCCGCTTGAAAATAAGGCGTGATCTTATTCATTAAGTTAATGGTGCTGCTGATCAACTGTAAATAGTAATGTAAAAATAAGTAATTTTCATGTAACCACACTTGTAAAATACATAGCTACCTAGTTGTAGTAAAATAAATTATTTTTGTAAATTGAACTAAGGGCTGATTTTTAGGGTTCCGTAGCCAAATGGCAAAAAACGGAACCCTTATGGATTCGTCATGTCTGTCTATCTGTCCGTCCGTATGTCACAGCCACTTTTTTCCGAAACTATAAGAACTATACTGTTGAAACTTGGTAAGTAGATGTATTCTGTAAACCGCATTAAGATTTTCACACAAAAATGGAAAAAAAACAATAAATTTTGGGGGTTCTCCGTACTTAGAACTGAAACTCGAAAAAATTTTTACATCAAACCCATACTTGTGGGGTATCTATGGATAGGTCTTCAAAAATGATATTGAGGTTTCTAATATCATTTTTTTCTAAACTGAATAGTTTGCACGAGAGACACTTCCAAAGTCGTAAAATGTGCCCCCACCCCACCCCCTGTAGCTTCTAAAATAAGAGAATGATAAAACTAAATGAAATCATTTATTTGCAAAGAATGTAACTATTGTACACACGGCTACACGTCAAGCTATACAAAACCAGTTTGTCTTGGCCTCACTTTGTATGATATTTTCTCACAATGAACGGTCAGCCAATACTGGTTTTGCATAGCTTGATGTGTAGCCGTGTGTACAATAAAGTTGTTAAGTATAGAAATATAATGAGCCGGGTACATTCTGCCAGAGTTTTGGCATGCAAAATTTTACAAATAATATCAGTATCAATGCAATTAAATATAATATGAAAATTATTACAATACTATTATATTATTTAAAGAAGATAGTCAAAGTTGATATTAAATGATTTCAATAATATTATTCTGTTGAAATGTCACACATAAGTATAATATCAAAATGAATAAGAAAATGATTACAATATCAATAAATTACTTAAAAATAGTCGAGGTTAAGTACAAAAGTAGATATTAAATAATGTCAATAATACCTATTATTATGTTGAATGTCACACAGGGTTATCCAAAAAATCACTTAACAAATAATAACAGTTTTGTATCAAAATAACCTTAAGTTTATTTTTAAATTGTTGAAGGGTGTAATTTTTTATAGTGTCTGGTAGTTTATTAAATATTATTGGACTCATGCATGCAATAAAAACAATATATGATGTACAGACGCCAGCAGGTCAAACTACCCTAATCTGTCAAATTTTCCCAATCAACCTTGAACCTTATTACCTTAGCGATAAAGTTGAAAGTCTATTAAAGAAATTTGACAGATTGTAGTAGCTTGATGTGCTCGCGTCTGTACATTACCATGTAAACTTCCACCGAAAATTGGTTTGAACGAGATCTAGCAAGTAGTTTTTTTTTTAATACGTCTTTGCTCGATATCAATAATGTCAAACCAAGTTGCATTGTTCTCCTAAAATTGAAGTAGAAATAAAAACATTAATGTAGTACTTTTAAAATTACATATAAAATATACATGCAAATTAGTAATGCAAGGTGTCATTTTTCAAAAAATATTCATACTCATGAGTAATGTAGACTCGTCCCGCGTATTTCGCTTGGTTTGTATAAAAAAGTTATCGTAATCTGAGGCCGATGTGCGCACTGGCTGTGTGTCGCTTATCTGTGGTGATTATTTTAAATGTCCGTGGCAGCGCAGGGCTACCAGATTGTATAGATAGAAACAAAATTTGTATAATTTGGTCAACCCCTATGTATTCAGTTATTATACCCGATTGTCTTGTATAAAAATACAAGAATAGATATTCGAAATTAAAGTAAACTTTACGATATTTACCAGCTGCCCATCGATATTAGTATATTTCGCAAAAAAAAACACTCGTAGATAACCAGTATTTTACAACTATGCCGAACCGAACGTGTGTTGTCGATTCTTAGTTGAATTTCGTTGTATGTATACATACACACGGCTACACGTCAAGCTATACAAAACCAGTTTGTCTTGGCCTCACTTTGTTTGATATTTTCTCACAATGAACGGTCAGCCAATACTGGTTATGCATAGCTTGATGTGTAGCCGTGTGTACAGACGCCAGCACATCAAGCTACTACAATCTGTCAAATTTGTTTAATAGATTTTGAACTTTATCTCTGAAGTATTAAGGTTCAAGGTTGATTGGAAAATTTTGACAGTTTCGGGTAGCTTGACCTGCTGGCGTCTATACAGACGCCAGCACATGCTACTACAATCTGTCAAATTTCTTTAACAGATTTTCAACTTTATCGCTAAAGCATTAAGGTTCAAGGTTGATTGGGAAAATTTGACAGTTTCGGGTAGCTTGACCTGCTGGCGTCTGTACATACATCATACATACAATGGGATTCAACTAAGAATAGGAACGTCAATGACCTCTATCTGTCAACGTTTTAATACTAAGGCTCAGTTAAAAAAAGCGGTGTTATTATACGCCATTATTTCCTCTGCAATCCGTATTTTTGAAGTGAAAACTTCTTTAGCGGCGTTGTGCACTTTTGTTGTGATAGGTAAAAAATGTTAAACTCGCGTCAGGACACGTGACCAGCAGTGCGATTCTGTAACCATCTCACCGTGAAAATAGGTGAAGTGAGCACAGAACATAATATACTCTTGGAAGTGAGCGTGGAGTGAGCTGTCATTCCAAACTAAATGCTAGTCTGTGATGCTAGGGATTGACAGCTCACTCTAAGCTCACTTCACCTAACTTTTCACGGTGAGATTTTTACAGAATCGATTGTCTGATCGAAAATTCGTAAGACGGAGGGAGAGTAGACCGCATTCCAAAATATCAAAAATTCACAACGTTAATATTCAAGTTTTCACTTCTGCCGGCACTCCCGGAGTGCAACCCGTTGTTTTTTTTTTTCAAGGTCCTATTCTTAGTTGAATCGCATTTTTTTTTTTATACTAGCTTACGCTGTCCCACTCCTGCCCCAGCAGTCTCGACATTCATAGCGATCGCTTTACGACCTAATTCGGCCGCAAAGTCCCGGATCGACAGATGAAATGTATGGAGTGACAGGACTTTGCGACCGAGTTCGGTCGTAAAGCGATCGCTATGAATGTCGAGACTGCAGCCCCTGGGCAATGGCCTTTCTCCACTCCTTTCATCAGTCTTGTCTGCCGCATGCCGTACAAACTGTGGGCCCAAAGGCCAAATAGCACAGAATTGGTTCCCTGAGACAGCGAGGCGGGGTCGCGGCAGATCACGTGGGAGATGGTGGACGAGCTACCCCAGCAGTCTCGACATTCATAGCGATCGACTTACGACCGAATTCGGTCGCAAAGTCCCGAATCGACAGGAGAAATGTATGGAGTGACAGGACTGCGACCGGATTCGGTCGTAAAACGATCGCTATGTATGTCGAGGCTGCTGCCCCTGGGTAGGTTCCGTTAAAACTGGAAGGAATGCGCGGGCTCGCGAAAGATGGAATCGCATTGTATGTATGTACAGACGCCAGCACATCAAGCTACTACAATCTGTCAAATTTCTTTAATTGATTTTCAACTTTATTACTAAAGCATTAAGGTTCAAGGTTGATTGGGAAAATTTGACAGTTTCGGGTAGCTTGACCTGCTGGCGCCTGTACTTCATTTTTGTTAGTGTTACTCTTCTTAGTGCTAACTTTACATTAGTAACAGTAGTACTTATGAGTTATCTAGAGCAATTTATTTTTGCCCTCGTTTTGTTACAAACGGTGAAAAAAAAAAAGTTTTTTTTTATAATTTCTGGGAACTATAAATTGGCTCTGCTGGCAGCCCTGTGGTTGTCACTGTCATGATCTGTGGCATCCATAGACTAAAGTCAAAAAGTGTATAGTGTATGATCTGTGGTCCCCGTGTCCGACTCTCTGTCGAGTGTTTTGTATTGATGTGATGTATAGTTTTTTCGCCAATATTTTTTATTTTACTTTTGAACACCAGCTGATATTGGTTTCTTTTTCTTGCAGCTAAGTGTTGTGGTCTATTTATATATATTTTACATGTTATTTGTTAGCTAAATATCGCAAAAGAGAATCAACAATGTTTTCTGCTCTCAAAAAACTAACTAGAAGCGGCGATGATCGCTGTCCAGCTCCTTTACCTATGTCTTCTTCTTTGCAGAAGAAGTTTTCGAAAGGAGTTCATTTTAACAGTAAGTTACTTGTGTGCATGTTACTCTACAATCTTGTTTCATACATGAGGTTAATCGGGATTTATTGATTGTAGTGAAAATACTGATAAAAGGCGACAGAAACGTTGGCAAATCGTGCCTGTTGCAGCGTCTACAAGGTGGACCATTTATCGAAGACTATGCACCAACTGATCAAATACAAGTTGCTCCTATACACTGGACATATAAAAATACTGATTACATTGTTAAAGTGAGTTAAAGTACAAAGTAACACAATATTACAATATCTGTTTGATTTGTTTTATGATAATAAAAATTACATCTTGCCATTGACTAAGCTTGTGACTCCACGCTACACTAAATATTATTGGTTCGTTAAAACTATTATGCAAATTTCACAAATAATACGCAGTTCAAACGAAATGTGAATAAATTATTTTATTTCAACATATTGGAACAGGTTTTTAATTTGAAACATGTTTTATTTTCAAGGTAGAAGTATGGGAAGTAGTAGATAAAGGTCGTACAAAGAAGAAACCTCCTTTGGGTCTAAAACTGGAAAACCAATCTGCTGCAGCAGCATCTGAAGACGGCTATGAAACACCAGTTCTTGATGCCACATTCTTAGATGTATATAAAAATGCTAATGGTGTGATACTCATGCTTGATATAACAAAACCTTGGTATGTATATTTATGGCAAATTGTAATAAGTACTATGCTCATAAAATACAAAAAGAAATCTTTTTATGTAAATTAGTGATATCTAATGCTTTCGCCATTACTTTCACTCGGTGGCCCCATTTAGTTTTGCCACCCTGGGCCCCAACAGGCTTAGTTCGCCACTGATTTGTTCTCTTGCTTTTTCCATTAGAAATTTTACCACTCAAATTTGGTCAAGAGGATATCATAGATTACTTCATTTTTAAATGAGTGGCAACTTTTAAAACTTTCTTATTCACCCAGTGGCATACTGTTAAAACAAACAGATTGCTACAGTCCTTATCATTTTAGTGTCCCTCTGCAGGGCAAAGGCCTCCCCTTCCTCCTCTAAATAATTATTATGTTCAATAAAACATGAATTAGGTAACTCACTGTTTTATTTCGTGGATAGGATAAGGTACCCTTAATCTAATGAGTTATTTTCACACATGTAGGGTACTTGTACGAATATTATTTGTCAAGAAGATTTCTAAGTACCTTCATTAAAGATACACAACAATAATGTTTTGCTCATCCAACCCAAATTTTATCACACTAAAATACTGAATTAACTTACAATATGATAATGCAGAATCTTTTTTTCAGGACATTTGACTATGTGGTGAAGGAGCTATCTCAAGTGCCAGCAGATATACCAGTTGTAGTGCTGGGGAACCATTGTGACATGCAGCACCATAGACAAGTTCACCCTCACCACATTGAAACAGCTCTTCACCATGCCAAACTCATCAGGTATGGTAGTGACGCCAGTACCATTTAATCCAGTATCTAGAGATATTGTGTAAAATCGTATAATCTATTGTGAAGGTTGAAAAGAGAATAAAACGGTAAAAAAAAAAATGGTAAAATAAATAAATAAATAAAACGATGGAGAAAAAAAATATCTCATTCACCTCATAAATTATTTCACTTTTATAGGACTGCTCCCGTGCGTTATGCTGAGTCTTCAATGAGAAATGGTTTTGGACTAAGATTACTCCACAAATTCCTCAATGTACCGTTTTTACGACTTCAAAAAACCAGTTTATTAGAACAACTTCAGAGAAACCAGAGAGACGCGGAAGAGACTGAAAAAGAACTTGATGACTTCCAGGTTAGTAAATATAAACAATGTTTCTTAAAACTAGTATTTTCTGAACCAAGTTCATTAGGGTTCTTATAGTTTGACCGAAACTGCTGTACCGCGCCTTAGGAATGCGCGGCGAGGCGGGAGGAATGCGCGGCGAGGCGGGGGGCGGGACGCCGTGAGCGATGACGAATGAGCGGCCTGCACTGCCCCCCCGTCTCGCCGCGCACATACCGAAGGCGCGGTACAGCGGGTTTGGTCAAACTATAGTAAATATGATTCTGGGATCCGTTTGCGAAATATTAAGCTTTCAAGTGGTAATTTATGTTAGTGTGTACACCCCACAGCTAAACCGTTGTATTTGGATATGTGAAAGTATTCACGATAGTAGTAGTAGTCACGATAATATGTATAATGAAATTAAAAGGAAAACTAACACAGGTTAACGAGTAATGAAAACTGCATAAATGTATACTGGTATAACTTTACGCTTTCTTTTGCTGGGTAGGCAGAGAGGATCGAGCGGCACATAAGCGTGTAGAATATTGTTGGATCCCATCATTCTAATGATTATAATGTTTCTAAATGACTTTGCTGCATAAGAATTTCGATATATTTTCGTTTTATTTTTTGTTTCTCATAGTTTTTCGATAAATAGGTATAGTATACGTCAAACTTTATGCCAGCTCTGAAGTGTGCTACTCGCTGCGCAGTACCCTACCCCTTACCCCCGCTTACACATGAATTTGTTACTGCGCAGCGACTTGCCTAAAGTTCCGAGCCACCATAAAGTTGAATGGGGCTGTACTATGAAATACAAACTTATTTTTATGATCGATAAAAACAATACTGGGCATTCGTAAATATTCATCCTAACTACGGAACCCTTCAATGTGCGTGGTCCAACACGCACTCGTCCGGTTTTTTGTTACAATCAGTGATTAATATTTCCAGAATTCAGAAGAGTCTCACTATAACCTGTTTGTGGATCGTCTCGCAAATAAGCGGAGACAGAGTGCGGGTCAGCCGGAACCACGACCTGCTAGTGATCGTTCTCCCAGCATTGTGCTTGGCGCCGGCAAACCTATTGTGCCCCCTAGTGTAAACCCACTTGTGAGTATTTTATTACATACTACTACGTACATTTCAGGTTCCTGTCAAAAAAAAAAAAATCAAAAGTCATTTATTCAAATTAGGCTGAGAATCAGCACTTTTCGAACGTCAAAATTACAAAAGACAGTCCCCCAAAAACGCCCGCCCTTCACCACTTCCTTCCTTTTCTATACTTCTCATGTTCCTATTCATCATTATTGCAGGTATCGCAGTCACTAGTCGGCAATGGATTGAAAACGCAGAGTCAAGTCACGCAAAGTCATTATGTTAGCCCAGACTTAACGAGGCCTAAAACTCAAGTTAGCATGGACATGACGCCACATCGACTGCCTCAAGACAGGTAACAACAATCTGTAGATTAACCTTATGTTACTCTTTTTAGGAGTGGTTATGTTCACACGGCGATTTTTTGCAGCGATTTAGTCACGATACTGCAGTCACCAACTCTTTCCTTTACTTCGCGTGCTAAAGGGTAATTACATACCGAAGATGCTCGCGATCGCGGTCGCTATCTCGATGTCGATAAACGCTATTTCTATGATGATTCATAGATGGCACCGCGAAGTTCGCAGACGTGTTCGCACTGCGAACACGTGGGTTCGCACCACCATCCATTCAGGTGCAGTCGCATCTGAAAGCTCGGTTGCTCAGTCCTGTGTCTACCTACTCTAGAAGACTACTACTTCTACAAGAAGTAGATTCTTCCATTCTCTGGCTAAAACATATTTTTGTGGTGGTTTTTCTTCTCCCTGTCTCCGCCATTCCAGCCGAAAGACGTACACTGCTGGACATAGGCCTGCCCCAAGGAGCAGGCCTAACATTTCTCACAAAGCAATTAGCACCTCCTTATTCATAATTCACTTCACACAAATAAACAATGAAATGGAAGTGGCACGAGAGTGAAGCAGATACGATAAGCTGATGCGAACCGATTTGACCAATCAGGAGCCAGAAGGCCAATACTTAAAAAACATTGAAATTCAAGTGGCAATCACATCTCAGCGAAAATCAACGTCAAAACCCCGTCAAAAATGTAATGTAATGTTTATTTATTTAAATGCCTTAAAACTATCATTACAGGTCTTACTTAACCTAATGCGATAGCCAAGTCACACCCACAAAATTAAAAATAAGTCACAAACTACATCTCAAGTTCATAAAGATCATTGTTTGTAACACAGTGTAAACAATAGTACTTTTGCGAATTCATCCCAGTGACATGTAAATATATCAATTTGGACCTGAATATAATTGATGGTGTGAATTGCTCGAGTGAGAGGGGTTTTGGCCAGCAAGTTGGTCCTGGCTGATGGTACGACCAGCAGTGGCGGGGGCTGTCGCCTCCACACATAACGGTCGGGTACGTACAAGTGCAACCGCTGCAGCACTCCCGGGTTGTGCTCTATGCCTCGGAGCAGTTTCACCATGTACGAGACCAGAGCAAATTCCGAATTTGCTCTGGGGGTACTCTAGTACTATGGTGGGGTACACCCCACCATAGTATTATACCAAGTACGAATAGAGTGGGGTACATCAATGGGCAAAATGGGTATACCCCATAAAGTTTCCTATACAGGTGGCGCGTGAACTTGTTCTGGACTAGCTCCAACATCACTGAGTACTTAGCCTCATGTGGAGCCTATATGATAGCACTATGTTCCAGATGACTTCTGACTAATGCGTCATACAGGACTCTGATGGCTGTGATGCTGGTAAAGTCTCGCGTCAAATGAAGGGAAATTGGAGGTATTTTTGACAGATTGCGACTGAGATTAGAATGCGCACGTTCATAAAAATACGGGAATTGGCCCTCTGATGACATCGACGCTTGCCTTTCACCGCGATGTAAACACAAAATATTTTGTTTTCATGTAGGCATAGAGGTAAATCCCCAAGCAGCCCGTGATGTATCGCAGTGAGATATCCTTCGTTATGTGCGTGCGTGTTTATTAGTATGCATTTGTTTTACATGAAGGTGACATCGAGACCGCGAGCTTCGCGAGGTATCACATTGAGGCATTTTCAGCATATAATTACCCTTACAGCAAGTGTCGCGATGCAATCGCGTGTTTTTATGGCTGCAAAAAGTCCCTGCGTGTAACCACTTTAGACTTTTGACAATTATTTTATTGTTTGGTTTATTTTCGTATTTTAGCGGACAGAGTACGCCATCCGGTGCCAATGTATCAGCCTCATCTGGATGTCTAGATGAGTTTTATGCTGGAACTTTGGACAGTAGCTTTTTGGAAGATCTCCCTGCAATATCTAGCCCTAATCAGGATGTTGCTTATGACACTGAAAGGTAGGACACCTCTATTATTTGGATAAACGCGAAAAGTACTTAATATACGTCTCTAATAACGATTATTATTTCAGTGACGATGAGACTATTAATAATCCCAAAGTTACAATTGATCAGGAAGATTTAGACTTTGACGTTAGTTCGTCAGTGGATATTCGAGCAGAGTCAAAATTACCCACAGAATTTACTTCAAGATCAAATCAAGATGAAGACACTACTAAACTTGACAAAATCATGAGTCGTGTTACAATGGACGAAGAGGACGATATTGATAGCGTAGATATAGCAAGTATGCCTATATTTGAAAACAGACGTCACATTGACGCTCAAATACCGTTGGATAACGATTTCCCGCTTTGGGCTGGCGATACAAGTGCACGAAGATCCCCTGAAGGTTAGCATGAATTGAAATCAAATGATCGTATTAAATCATCTATAGTTTCTCCTAATACATTGTCGTTCTAACTTCTAAACTTTGCTTTAGGCGGCGAAGATCCAGACACGGCTAAAGAGCCTAGTGACAAGGTAATGGCTGAATCTTTTTCAACCATTGTTAATTAAAAATAATTGTTATTAACGTTTTGCTAATGTTTTTCTTTGTAACAGGAGAAAAAACACAAGAAGAAGAAATCAAAGGACAAAGATAAGGGAGATTACAATGAGAAATCGGAGAAAAAAGAAAAGAAGCATAAACATAAGAAATCTAAAAGTGATAAAAAGACGACTACTCCTCAGCAGGACCTGTTGGGACCTTCGCCTGCCACTGAGTTTAATTATGAAGAATATGACAGCATTTAACATATACCTAGTTACTACTTTAAACTTCTACGTTCCATTGTCTATTTTCGTGGCTTTGTTGTAAATGTCTGTATATGATTATAATATTGTTATTTTATAAATATTAATAGGTCACTGAGATAGTGACAAAAAATGCACATAGCTATCGATTTTGTGTTTTTTAATGATATTTCATAAATTCAAATATTTTAATGAGAGTGGTCTAGATAGAATCGTGTCGTATTATTTTAGGAATCTCAAAATTAAATAAAATGAGCATGAAACATGAATTGAATCATTCTTAGAGATAGATTTCATTTAAATTTTATTGAAATTTAAAAGCAGTTTATCTATGTATTGTCGCGAAATGAAGAGGTCGCACCACATAAGGTTGGTTTTCGTCCATTTTTTTTCGAGATTTAGGATTCCGCACCCAAAGAAAGGGGGTACACTACATAAACACGAAAAACTTTATTCCGTCTGTCACAAATACGAATTTCGATGTTCCGATTTTCAAAAGTCCGAATTTCATAATACCTAAGAATTATAATGTCTGTTATTAAAAATCACGAATTTTTTTTTACCGAAAGTCGTAAATGCGATTTGTTAGTTTTCCGATTTTCATACGTTCGAAAAACGACATTCCGATTTCGACGATTCCGAAACGGCATTTGATTCTTCGAACGTATGAAAATCGGAAAACTAACAAATCGCATTTACGACTTTCGGTAAAATAAATTTCGTGATTTTTAATAACAGACATTATAATTCTTAGGTATTATGAAATTTGGACTTTTGAAAATCGGAACATCGAAATTTGGAATAAAATATTTCGGAGTATTTGGGTGTTCCCAAAGAAAGGGTATCAACAAGACTTACTACGGCGTCTGTATCTTTAGAACCGTAATAGCTAGTCAGTTTAAAAATTCATAGATTATCAGATGTATAACTAAGGTTACACCAAAACTATAATAGCTTAGCTACCTAGCCGGCGCAGAGCTGGCGCTGGAGAGGCGCAGCGCCGCACGGTTGTCACTGCCAAACATATATCAACGTTGCTTGCCTAAAAATAAAAAGTTTAGAATAAATAACTTGAGACGCGCGCCTCTTTCCGCTTAGACGCGCTCTCGAGCTAATGAAAGTTAATTTAATTTTCAACTTTATTGCAAGGTCGACAGATGTGCGCCGGCCCTTAGTCCGACTCGAACTTGCCCAATTTTATGCCGACATTGGCATGAAACTAATCATTCGGAAATGAGTTAATAATGTGCCTAAGGCGCGGAAAATGCTAAGTATTTCACAGTATTTAAAAGTTTGTACATTCGAAACTAATGGATACAGGCTATATTTTTAGGAACCTAGTTAAAAGAATAAATATAATACTAATTATTATCGGACCGTAACACACCACCAACACGTAGGTACCCGCCCGGCTTACAGACATATTTTCCAATACTTTTTCAGAAGCTTCCCTGATAGGTTTGCACTCTTGTAATTATACCTAATCTATTATTTTAAAAGTATTGTGCCAAAAGGGGTTCCTTTTGTTCGGGTTCAGAAAATATCTGCCTTGATTTGAGTTTATTTTTGCGACTTATTCGACATAATGTATGTATGAATGACGAGCCTTTTACTGTAACATATCCCTTTAACATTGCCCTCTGACTTGTAACAATGTCGGTTATTAATTAATATTTCAAATATGTGCAATGCAATTTGTATAATGTTTCTAATTATAAGTTAAAATTGAAATTACATACCTCGTTACAGCATAAAATATTTTATAACGTTATATGTATGCTTGTTGTCTAATTAAAAAGTTTTAACGACGCATTTCGATGTTTTCATTTGCTTCCCTGACAGGTTCTCCAATATCCATTCTCTGTCAACAAAACTCCTAAAATACAATCGGTTTAATTTTAGCTCTCGGCTTTTAAAAAAAAATCTCGTGTTTAGGGTTCCGTAGTCAACTAGGAACCCTTATAGTTTCGCCATGTCTGTCTGTCCGTCCTCGCTTAATCTCTGTGACCGTTAGCACTAGAAAGCTGAAATTTGGTACCAATACTTATGTATATCAATCACGCCGACAAAGTGGTAAAATAAAAATTGGAAAAAATTAATGTTTTATTAGGGTAGCCCCCCTATATGTAAAGTGGGAAGTTTTTTTATTTCAACCCTAACGTGTGATATATTGTTGGGAAGGTATTTAATAATGAATAGGGGTTTACTAAAATCATTTTTTGATAATGTCAATAATTTCGGAAATAATCGCTCCAAAAGTAAAAAACAATGTGTGTCCCCCCCCCTCTAAATTTTGAACCATAACTTTAGAAAATATGAAAACAATCTGAAAAGTAGAACTTTAAAGGACTTTCTAGGAAAATCATTTTGAACTTGATGGAAACAACAGTTTTTGTACAAAAAAGAATAAAAGTTGTACAAAATAATTTCTGGACTAAGTTTGTAGTAATCGTATATGCAAGCATTTTTTTTTAACTTCGTTAACATATTTTTTTTAGTTATCATCATCCTTTGTGGGCCCGTTTTTAGTGTTCCGTAATTGTTAGAGTTCCTTAACAAATAGCCTTTTTAGGGTTCCGTAGCCAAATGGCAACGGAACCCTTATGGATTCGTCATGTCTGTCTGTCTATCTGTCCGTCCGTATGTCACAGCCGCTTTTTTCCGAAACTATAAGAGCTATACTGTTGAAACTTGGTAAGTAGATGTATTCTGTGAACCGCATTAAGATTTTCACACAAAAATAGAAAAAAAAAACAATAAATTTTGGGGGTCCCCATACTTAGAACTGAAACTCAAATTTTTTTTTTTTCATCAAACCCATACGTGTGGGGTATCTATGGATAGGTCTTCAAAAATGATATTGAGGTTTCTAATATCATTTTTTTCTAAACTGAATAGTTTGCGCGAGAGACACTTCCAAAGTGGTAAAATGTGTGTCCCCCCCCCCCTGTAACTTCTAAAATAAGAGAATGATAAAACTAAAAAAAATATATGATGTACATTACCATATAAACTTCCACCGAAAATTGGTTTGAACGAGATCTAGTGAGTAGTTTTTTTAATACGTCATAAATCGTAACGTAACGGAACCCTTCATGGGCGAGTCCGACTCGCACTTGGCCGGTTTTTAAGTTGGGTTAGGTCTCGCAATCCAAAATTACCACCGAAAACTTCTGGCACGTCTATGTATTAATTAGTAACCCAATTCCCCGAGAGATGGCGCTGTAAAATAGACAACATTTTCTCGAACTTTCCATGTGTGGTTGGAATCTATAACTCTTTTTTTAGTTATCACCGTCCTTTGTGGGCCCGTTTTTAGTGTTCCGTAATTATTAGAGTTCCGTAACAAATAGCCTTTTTTAAGTTGGGTTACCACTATGTTCGCGCTCCTGCAACTGCACCAATGGATACGTCACGCGCACTTCTACATGCGCTCCCCTTTGTGTTCGCGCTAAAAACCGTCACGAGTCGGAGCGCCTGCCGCGGAGCGTGCAATGTTGCACGCTCCGTGTTCGCGCACGTACCCACTACCGGGAGCAGTTGCAGGAGCGCGGAGCGCTGCTGGAGCGCGAACATAATGGATACCCACCTTTAAACTCATAAGTGGGAACACTTATTGTGACGGACGGGAAACTACGGAACCCTACACTGAGCGTGGCCCGACACGCTCTTGGCCGGTTTTTTTATTTCTGTATTCTTTGTTCTGTACCCATGTTATACGGGTTATTCGTTTATCCACCCTAAGGGACCGAGAATCGCGGCGACATTATCGTCGTGCCACGTATTTCTATACACTCTTAAAACGTGTCTCCACACGGCGATATCATCGCTGTGAGAATTGGATGGCACGACGATAATATCGCCGCGATCCTCGCTCGTGGAGACGGTTCCTAAGGTGGATACGTGGAAACGCATGTCCGAGAATCGACCGTAGGCCTAATTGGATATAGGCTTAGGGTGGATTCTCGGACATGCGTTTCAAAGTATCCGCCTTTGGGTTGATAAACGGAATAACCGCGCCAACAAGCGGCGTGAGGTAACGGCAGGTTGCGACGGCATGCGACTGTATGCGCCGGAGTTAGCTAGCATATAATCGCGGGGGAGAGGCAGTGCAAGCGGAGGTGCTTTCGCATTTCCCCATGGCACACCGCGGGATGCTGCCGGCATGCCGCAGCATCCAGTAGTGCGCCTGCGGCCGCTGACGACATTGCAAGCCATCAGTGTGGGATGGCCGGCGGCAAAACCTCCTCGATGCCGTTCCGCGCCGTCCGCCGGTGTGCGCTGGCCTTAATTCACCCCAAGTGTTACAATGTTTCAACTTAGGTACTGATTAATAATCAATGCATATACAATACGTTAGCATAACAGCGTGGCATTACTTTGGCCATTTATATTTTTGTATGGAATTGAGACCAATTCGCCATACTTACACCGTGACTTACTATTCGAAGGTGGGACATGTGGATAAAATAGATGGGATGATGTTTCTCAACAAAAGAAGTTTAATAAATAGTACATTCTATTCAAAATGTAAATGTACAACCACATCGATATTTTATTGGTTAGATTATAAAAATTGGACCACCTGTAAGAAGTCCGCTTCGTAGTGTAACAATATTACAAACAAAAATCTCTACATAACAGAACTTACAGATATTAGTCAACTTTATTTTATACATACTATAGTACACGATTATTTAACATAATATTTACCTAATATTATATTTATACATTCTATGTATAGAAGATAATAATTTTTCATTTTTTAATAAGTTAATAAAACTATAAAATATCTTTTCAGTTAAAAGTTAGGCATTTATAAGGCTAATGTAGGTATTGGAAACAATATTTGGTGGTTTTAACGGTCTCTTTAAATACAACACGAAGTATGTACCTATGCAATATATTATACATATAATTTATAAAAAAGCACTTTGTACTTGGCTTTAATTTTAAAATAAATATTTAGGTTTGATATTTAGATTTATCTTCCTATAAAAATCTAACTTCATTATCGTCACTAATAAAAGTTTAAAAATATAAAATGATGTTAGAAAGTCAAGCACGATTTTTTTTTTTTTTTTAAAGAATGCATCGCACTGGGTCTAGAGTTTTAACTTCATTGTAATACTCAATTCATGATTGGCTGATAATGAATATAACTATGCCGGTGTTTATTGAGATTCTTATTCCAATTTGATAACAGTGCAACTCTAGACCCACGCCAATATGCAACAACATAGGAAATAAATATTAATGTTTTATACAATTATAATATTTATAAGCAAAGTAAGATGAAAGAAAAAAACCAAATATAATAAATCCTGGACCTGACAGTAGAATGCAAAGGTTGATCTAAATTGTCAGTTATTAATTTTTACTGAAAACTTAAAATGCAATAAAGTAATTATTAATATACAAGCACTCGTAGTGATCATTTTGAATAACAAAACAGCATCATTTATTCATGTTAAACCAAGACAACTGGGTTACTACTATGACGTGTTGAAGACATCTTTGTTCCAGTGTCAGACAGAGATGGAGCTAAGTATGCAGGATGAATAGCCTATCCCTTTTTCACAACGGCACAATGATGGCGTTTACACCTCCATAGTAATTGCATCAGCCAGAGCCATCTCTGGCTGATGCAATTACCATAGCTAACGCATAAGATTTAGAAGCAGAAAATAATGTCTATCAGTTTTGATCATGCTTTCAAGAAAAAAAAATTTATTGAGAAGACGAAGGCAGAAAATGAAATGAGGTGAAATTAAGATATTCCATACACATTTTAGACGTGATTAAAAACAACGATTAAAAATACGTCAATTTACGTCAGGCGCTGACTAATTTGACAGGACTAAACTAATATTTATTGTCCGTCCTTTTCTTAATAAAATAGAAAGAAAAAGATGCACTGAACTTAAATTTAGTTTGTGAACAAGGGAATCGGCGCCACTGCTTTTTTTTAAGTCTGTGTTGGATTTTCAATGCTCGGCTCTACACCGAGTTGAAAATCCCGTGCGAGATAAATTCCCGCCGCGATATTTTATATCAGTGCGTACACACAATATGAATAATGGTGTTTGTAAATGAACTGATGATGCTGACTGTTATCATTTAGCTCCACAAGTACTCTCACAATAGCTAGCAATATT
Source organism: Apamea anceps (assembly GCA_951799955.1). NCBI lineage: Eukaryota > Metazoa > Arthropoda > Insecta > Lepidoptera > Noctuidae > Apamea > Apamea anceps. The sequence goes on along the minus strand of OX637502.1, from coordinate 9,972,970 downwards.
AGCTGCACTAGTTTACACAGGTAACACTCCATTTAGAAATTCTACAACACAAATACTTCAATAGTGCAGTAATTAGAATAGATATCGTTTGTTTTTTTCTTGTGAAGTAAGGGAAACAGTGAGCTCAATATACTTTAAACCATGTCTATAATTTAAACTGACTGCAAAAATGTGACCCTCAGTTACTGGAAACCTGGTCGAGTCTTTATTGTATTCTATTGTTCATCTCTTGCTGGCTATCGTGGTTGCATGACTAAAAGAACAACGACCAATCACAAAAGTTAACACGAGATTTGCCAACAGGTTAATTTGAATAGACTTTCAGGTACTGGGGTAGGTGATTGGCTAGGGCTTGCAGTCTTAACAACACTGTGGAAACATTAAATATATATTATAATGACATGCAACTAGTTAACTACTTCTTCAGAATCATAATGTGTTACACCTAACGCCATCAGACACCCATCGCGGTATTTTCTTCTCTATTTATTTTGAATTATAAACCAAATTATGTAAACTTTATACCTATGTTTACGGCCTATTCTAAAGCACGTCAACAATAAAACTTTTCTTCATTCATTGTTAACACAACAATTTCTAAAATATCTAACAACACAAATAAATAAGTAAAGGTTTTGGGTGTCGGCAATTTTGAGAAAACAGTTTTATAATTAAACAATTTTACAGACAGTGTAAAACGGAATGTTTTTATGCTATTGTAATGATTTAATCGAAAGTTAAAGAAAAACAAACAAAAGTTCTTCTTGTTAATGAAACCTTTTGCTGAAAAATGCTATAAAAGTTAAAACTCAAAGCAAATAAAATGGATAGAAATAAATTAATTTTGGCTTCAGTGAAAATAGGTTTTGGCATTTTACACCAAAGACTCATTTTAAAACCTAACTCATGAGTATAATCCAACAATATCTAAGTCGATGGATGAATTTTACTATCCTTAATAATTATAATTTTCTTATCTTTTATATCATTTCATAAACTATCGGCTGCAAAATAACATTAATGCATTCCTAGCTTCATTACTCTTAATTCTAACTAAATAAATCTTATTTACAATGTCTATAATATAATTGTTCAATCATTATTAAATACAACATCACCCTATATTCCTCAAAGAAGGAATTTATCATATTTTAATATATTTTGTCCATAACAACATTCAGTTTCATTTGAGTTACTAAAACGAAGGCGGGCGAGAGCGTCATTCTACGCGAGACGTTTCTGGGAAGTTGTCGTCCAAATAGCTCTGTAACGAGTGCGCCTGATGACCTAAGTGAGCACTCAAGTCGAAACTGTTCTGATCCACGAAGGTGTTGTGCACATGGTGCGGCTGCTCACGGAATTGACCAAAAGTCCACGGATCACTTAAATCGTCATTAGGTCTTTGAACACTACTGTCGAACGAGGGTAAACCGGGCCATGTTTGTGGCGAAGGCGTGTTGAGCATGGCGGACATGTTGTCAACTCGTGTCGGCAACGGAGCTGGCTCCGTACTGAACGATGACGCTCCCCACACCAGTGACTCGATGCTCGCGGTTGTGTTGGCGCTACTGATCTGATTAAATCTGTCCATTCCCCAGGAGTTGGGAATCTCGGGTTGTGGTGTACTATTCTGCATCATATCGAGCGATTTATTTACAGTTCTTCCGTATATGTCTTGTTGCCTTCCACCAATCGTAGGTCTTGCGGTGGAGCCTCTATCCGGACTAGGTAAGTGACAATCTGGTCGCATCATCGGGCTGTAGTTACCGACTCCAGGGCTCTTTTTGTTACTATAAGTCACATCTACACTTGGTCTAGGTGAATAAGGACTATGGTGCATGCGGTCTTGTCGCGACATTGGACTATGTCCCGGAGTTTTATTCGGATTGCTTCGATGGTTATCGCTTTTTAAACCGATTCCTGCGTCGGGACTAGCATGGGTTGATGGATGAGGTGAAAATGGTGGGTGATGTTTGGGCATAGGACTATAGCTTCCGGTGTTCCAAGCACTAGACTTCTGCAACTCTGGTTTAATAATTTGACTTGTATCTGGGCTTGGTTGGGCCGAATAAGGACTAGGTTGTGAAGAGTATGGGCTCGGTTGAGTCGAATACGGACTGGGCTGTGTGGAATAAGGGCTAGGTTGAGCAGGACTTGGTTGAGCTGAATAGGGACTCCTTTGGGAGGAGAATTGACTATCTTGGCGGGGCATAGGACTATAATTACCATAATTCCAGCTATTAGGATTCTTCATATTATCTTGTTTGATACTGTGGGTTTCGGGACTAGGTTTATTATCGTGTGAGGTGGTTGGACTACATTGCTCTATAACTTTACCATGTTTTAATTTAGTGTGACTCTCTAACCTACTTAAAGGACTGGCTTCAGACTTATGTGTGGGTGTGGTCTTAAACTGTCCGAGATTCCATGAGTTACTGCTTTTTTGGCTTTGATTTAATAACTCTGTCTGGACATCTGGACTATTTTGTACTTGACTGTCTGGTTTCGCGACTGGACTGAAATGGGGACTTCCAAGGTCTTTGACGGGATCTGACCTAGGGGTGGAAGAGGAATCTGGTCTTGACTGTGTAGCGGGACTTAATAGTTTTGGAGTGGTTCCCCTTGTAGATCTTTTTCCTTCAGGTACCGCAGTTATCATTTCCTTGCCGGATTTTCTTTCAAGCGTTTTACTATCTGGAGAAGATCTTACTGGTGTTCTTTTTGAAGCGGATTGCTTATCGGCCACAGTCGAAGGTGACTCTAAAAAGCTTTTCGGTTCTTGAAATACGGAAGACGAGGTTGTATCCTGTGTAGATTGTGATTCTGTTTTGATGTCAGATTTATCGGAAACGTCTGCCGAGGGCTCTTGTTTGGCGGCTTCTGATTTGGAGTCAGCTGCTGATTTTTTAACGCTTTTTTTTGCCTTTGCGCTCTCCTCTTCTTTTTTTTCTTTGGCTTTTATTTTTTCCGGATCTAAGCTATCTTTGAGGTCTTGTATTTCTTTCCCCGTGTACAAGCGTTTCATTCCCCTTGGAAGAGCGCGACAAGAGCTGAGGTTTATAGACTCAATATGGGGACATTTGAGAAGAACTTTCTTTATGGGTTCCAAGGAGACTGATGACCCACACAAGTTGAGTACTCTGAAATAATAGGAATATAATTAAGGGTGTTTTCAGCGTCAGAGTTGCGTTATGTTGGACTAACGACATGACCCTCCTTCGCACGCGGGCACGCATACGGACGAATAGCGGCTTTAATTTATAATATGTATAGCTGATGGCAACGTTTCGAGTGTAGGTTATTTCCTAATTTTAATCCCAGCCTATTATTCTCCAACTGCAGGGCAATGGCCTCTTCTCATACAAAGGCAGAAAGAAGCATTTGATCTTTACCCCGCTTGCTCAAGACGGGTTGGCGCTTTCAGACTTATTTTAACTATAAGTCCAGATTTCCTCAATAGCACTTACTTGAGCTTGCTGTCGGGCGAGTCGGCGAGCGCGGACACGGCGTCGTCCAGCACGCGCTCGGCGGAGGCCCACGACAGGTCCAGCTCCAGCAGGCTGTGCGACCACTTCTCGCAGATCAGCTCCAGGCATGCGCTGCTTTGACGGGTCACGTTGCAACCTACACATACAATTTTATAATAAAAATTATAATACCATTTCTTTCAGGCGACAAAATAATTAATTACTTAAATGGGCAGGCCCATTTAAGTAATTAATTATGATGATTTTATGTATACGGTATGTGTTTCAATGTAAATGCCCGTTTGCAGAAGTTTAGCAACGATTAATTAGCTAAAGTCTAACCTAAACAAGCATACCTGATTCACCGCTCGTTTCTCAGTAGGTTACTTATAAGTTACGAAATCTACATTTTAGTCATTTGTCTGTGGTTTTGAAGTCAAATTCGGTGTTAAATACAGGATAATTTTTTATTCAGTGCGTAAATTTTCACAGGGTGTTCTACCCATGAATATGAACAACTTTCACTATGGGACCATCTCTGAAATCACAAAAAAAAAATCAGCTGTTTCTTATAAAAGTTCAATACCTACTCGACCAAAATGTATGAATCTGCCGATTTTTTTTTCGTGATTTCAGAGATGGTCCCATAGTGAATGTTGTTCATATTCATGGGTAGAACACCCTGTAAAAATTTACGCACTGAATAAAAAATTATCCTGTATATGTTTGCGTAGTGATCGCTGGACAACAATCTCCACAGGGTGGGTGCATGAGGATGGACGGCAGGTCGGCCCAGGAATAGGTGGCGAGACGACCTAGACGCGCACTTCAAGGGTGGGATCGAGGTGGCCCTGGAAAAGGATACTTGGAAGGAATTGAGAGAGGCCTTTGCTCAGCAGTGGGGCAGTATGGGATATCATAAAAAATGGTAATTGCTTAGCAGATTTAGACGTCGCTCACTGTTATACAAACAGGCATTATTAAGTTATCAATTGCACAGCTATGATAACGGGCAGTTTGAAAAGCATCTAGTTCTTTGTTTACCAACATCAGGATCAATTTGTTTGTGCGACGTCTTCAAAAGTAAAATATTATGTATTTTAATGTTAAGATTATATAATCTTCATAAGTGGCGAGAGTTATACAGGAATCATTTTTAATCACTATACAAATTTTTATGATAAGATTTTTAGTGAAAATAATAATATACTTACGTGTTTTTCAAGTATCACGCAGTAGTAAAATATCGAGATACATCGCAGCATTGTGTTAAAGAGTCTACATTTGATATAATAGAAGACGATAAGTGTATGTTACCGCCAAGGAAGAGGTGTTGCAGATCCCAGGCGGGCACCCTGACGAGCCCGGAGTCCGTGAGGCGCTGCAGGCCGCGCAGGTCCAGCAGGCGCAGGCGCGTGGCGCCGCGCACCAGGCGCGCCAGCGCGTCGTCGCCGAGCCGGTACTCGCCCACTCCCACGCGCTCCGTCGCCGCCTCGCCCGCTATCGATAGTTCTTCCAGCTGTGGCCAGCCTTTGCATTCCATCTGTGAATAAATGAGGTATAAAATAATAAGTTCAATGTCTGTGAATAGAATATATAATAGAATAGTATAAAATTAAGATAGATAACTCCTTCAAACTCAAAGCATTTACACTTTTGAATTGTCAATGTCGGTCATTCAGAAAAATGAAGTTAGCTGCCCATTGCAAAGCATAGTAGGTTCCTATGGAAAGAAAAGAACGGGCAAGAAACTCCACCTCTCTTTCAAATAATATTGATAATTACAAAATAGTAGTTAAACACATAATTCATGTTGAATTTATAATTATATGTGAGATAATGTAAAAAGATGTGCACGTTAAAAGCGTCCAGAGAAGAAAGGGCTGTACCCGTAGCGGGAATAGACGATATAGATTAAACGAACCTGCTGTGAGGTAGTGGCATTGGCCAGCACTAGCTGCGAGTTGGCAGCTCGGAACACCCTCATCTTGGGACAGCCCTTCTGCAGCGCCTCCAGTGGCACGGCGGCCGGGTGTGACGCCGCCAGCGTGCCGGATATGTCCAGCACTTCCAGATTGACGCAGTGGCTCTGGAAATATACACAGTATACTTTAGTGACTAGTTCGCCAGATAATGAAATAATCAAGAACAACAAAAAATAACATGATAGCGATCCCCAGTCACATTACCAGCAGCACCTGCCTGTAGCCTCTTCAAAGAAAAATGGTGCAAATGGTGAAAAATTCCACCTAACCAGTTAGTCAAAGATAATGTATGCGTGTGAACCATAAAGATTTTTGATCACAGAGGATTAATTTCTCTGGATTAGATGAATGAGACCAGAAATTATTTGTTCAAAAAAATTTGGGTCGTTTTTCAATCCGTATAGGAACTTGAGGGTATAATTACTAAAGTTAATGTGGTGTCAAGTCCATAACGAATTTGCCACATTTTAACTAAATAGTGGATATCAAACAACTGCATTTGGCGACAAATCAAAGCTGTATGCATCTGGTTGGCCACCTTATACATTTATAAGATAATATGGGATCCGCAGTGACGAACAGACACAGGTAGACGTGGCATGACCCGCCTTAACGAGTGGTGGGTCTATCATCATCTTTCAGTATTAGCGAGGTATATGACGCTAAATTTCATTGTTATTATTTAACTCCTACTGGCAAGCAACGACCTCCCTTCTCTGTTTCCACTTTTCCTGGTCTGCTGATATTTTGGGAAACGCTTTTGGGGAGGTTCATCCTGTTAGATCTTTCATTCCGAGAGTCTGTTTCCAGATATTTAGGAGTCACCGACTATTTGTTTTAGCCCAATGCTCTTCGTAAATTTTACCAGCACAGTTCCACTTTAACCTATACTTAAAAATATTAATTGTTATACAAGGTAGATTGTAAACACATACCGCTATCGACTGCAGAATCTGCGGCATAGCTATGAACTTGTTGTTCGCTAGCATGAGATGCGTCAGTCTTGCGCCGAAGTTCTCGCTGATGCGCGTCATCGAAGCCGCTGACATGCACGTACTCGAACCACCAGTTTCAGACTGTAACAATACATACATTAACAACTTTATTAAAGTAACTTTACTGGCACAATGTGGGCGTAGTTTACCCATCACCCAAACCTTCGGGACAACAGGCGTGATGTTATGTCCTATAATTAGGACCAATACGGAGGGTATAAGAACTTAAATAGCCATTTCCGTCATTGGATGGACTATCGAACCAATTTCCGTATTTGAAGCACAAAGATTATAATGTAAATCATATTTATGTATCATCAATGAATTCTATATTATGAAAGTGGGAATACCCTAGTTACTATACTTAGTTATAATCGGCTCCTCTTAGGCATAATGTAGTAAGGAAAAGGAGTTTCTTCTCCGTGAAGGAACTACATGCAGCATGACCTGATATGATAAATATCTTACCGTCAGTGACAAGTCGATCCTCTGCAGCTTGGGCAAGGCCTGCATGAGGTCGAACAGTTGCTCGGAGGTGATGCGGCTCCAGCCGGCGACGCTCAGCTCCACTAGCTGAGGGCAGTAGTCAGCAACGCAGGCTAGCACCCACGACACGTTGCTGACTTTCCACTGAGCTGTAGAGTAGGATGAAACTCGATTAGTAATAATTATTTGTGTAGGATGATATTGGGCATCACTGTTGCATCTTCTAATTTGTTTCCAAATACACTAGCATGTTCCCTTGCATCCCTGGTATGTCATCTGTTAGTCTGTATATATGTATAATCTGACGAACCGATTTGGATCTTGAACCTTCAAACCGAACGAAGATAGAAAAAGCTAAAAAATTTTTGGGCGGCCCTAGTGTCAATATAATGAAACATTGCTTGAAATCGAAAATTTTAGCAAGACCACAGTAGAAGAAAAGAAAGCAGTGTAGGTTGTGTTACTAAAAAAAAGCTCTTTTTAAATGTATCACACAACAAAGTAAACCAGCACAATAATTCACTTACCAATATTTAAGATTTGACATTGCAGTAACCGGTTTTCCAGGAGCCACACCAGTTTGTAATCTGTTTTACATTTTTCACTAGTGTATTGTGCAAGGTCTACATTCTTCCACAATTCTGGTCTACAGCTCACACTGTGCCATAACTTACATACTCTACCAATTCTGGAAAGAAATATAAAATAACAGTGAGTATTATATATAAAGCTTAGTTACATTGGCAATATAGATTGCCTGAATGTGTTTACCTGATCACAGAAGGCAATGTGCCCTGAGAGGCCACAACATATTCAAAAATCTGTAATAGAATCTCCTTAGGCATAGAATGTCCCCAAGGACTTTGTGGTCCAGTCTCTTTACTTTCAGCTCCACTAATTCTAGTTCTTTCAGTCTTTTCACTTTTCTCTGCAAAAATGTAACATTGAAGAGTTAAGATATGTAAATTATGAAGATTGCTGCTTATCAATACAATGTATGTAAATGTTTGTGAAAGTGTTGTGCACTCACATTTATTAAGAATAGGCTGTAAGGTAATTTACGTTAGTAAGTTTCTTACACAAGGATATCAAAAAAGCATCGAGACCGAAAATACTCTTAGGTATATGATTGTAGTATACAAAGGCTATCTTGTTATCGCCTGGCGGTTATCAAATGCAAACATGCAGCTGAGGTAGAACGGATGCGAGTTGCGGTGCTATTTGAGAGAGCCCATATGCTTAAAAATAGTAAATAGATTGTAATAGATAAATAGAGTGAATTGAGGATGTACTTACTTTGCTTACTTTTAGAACTGGTTGCTTTCTTATTCTTAGGCTTAGGAGTTTTGGGTTGCGGATGGCGCGGCTTGGGCGCGGCGACGCTCATGGCGGCGGCCGTGTCTCCACGCGACGGGTCATACTCCTCGCCAGAACTCACGCTAACCGGCGACGCCACCCGCTTCTTCTTAGATTTCCTTTGGCCAATATCGGCAACCGATGTTGGCGTTGGTGTTATCTGTAATATTAGGTTTATTTAAAATGTGGTGCTTTGTAGAATGTGTAACTAGTTACAAAACTATATAACACCTATATTTAGGTGAAACGAAAATTATCTAAAGACTACAGTGAACTGAATTACTGAACTGTGGTTTTACTACCATATTGCCTTATAATATTAGGTTTATTCCATCCGAAAATAAAGGCTTGACCACATTATGAATGTAAAATAATAAATAGTATGTGAATAAAACAAGACAAGGAGGATGTCAACTGCTTATCATTTTAAGGAAGTTATTATTAAGTCCATTAAAGTAAACTGGTGAAATGACTGCCTGGACTAACCAGGTCCAGTGTGAGTAAGCAAAATTGCAGAGCGTGTCTTGGATTCGATCCCCAAGTCAAGGAAAATATTATTCTTAGGTTTTTCCTTTACGAATTTCTTAATAGAAACCTGGAGTTCAGGTTCGTGCCTGGATAATGGCAACAGATTAGGGCGTATACATAAGACTTCAACATAACTAGTGAAATGTGGTTCCAGGTGTGATGTTATGTTATCATTTTATCAAAATAAACATTATTTATTTAGGACATTACAATATTACAACATGGCTTTACTTTTAGAACATAGAACATCAACAGTGTTTTGTTTGAGTGGGTGGCAAGTGAAGATCACTACGATGTTCAATGGTATTCTGAAGAATACTGGTAGTTTTGTTAATGGTGGTTTTTAATTTAATGTTCTTATCACTTGCCCTGTTTTATTTTATAAGCTGGCACTCTACAATCATAACTGTAAGCAAAGTTCCCTGTATCAATATAGGGATAACAAGCAAGGCAGTGAATGGCTAATTGCTGCTGTGTGATCCTGAAATGAGCCTTGCATACAGTAGTATGGGTTCATTTTAAGGTGAGGTAAAAGAAAAAAAATGGTTTCACAAGCATGTATATTCATGGACTCAATTTTTTTTTTTTTGGAATTTCTATCAATAATGGGTTTCAAAATTAAAAATAATGAAAAAAAAAAAGTTAAGTATCTTAAAATTGAAAAAGACGAACTCACTAGTTTAAAGGTCAAAGCGCGTCCGAGTATCACCCTTGGCTGCATAGTCGTTGGTACAAAATAAAATAGTAAGTATATTAAGTCATAACTACAAAAGTAAATAATCTCTTTTTTTTATAAATTCATAAATTTGGACATCCTAAGCCCCATTCTCATGGTATATAGATCTTTTTGTTGGCAGTTTAATAACTGAGTTGCTATGCTGCTAGTTTTCTACTTTCTATAATTAATTATTTCATTATTTATTATGGGCACAGCAGATGTTAAACTTAAAACTGTACTTTCATACAATGGATACTACATAACAATAGTAATATGCAACAATATAACTGGTTCAAACATATATTCAGTTTATTTTGTGAATTGAATTGGAAGGATTCATACTTTTTTTAAGAATAGTGTACCTAAATGTCATGCATTTTTTTCCTGTTATTATAAAATTAGTTTGTAAATTTTATTTTGCAAAGATAATAAAATATGGATGTAGTTATATACATTATATACCAATGTTATTTGTTACAGTTGAGTCAAGATTACCAAAATTGTGTAGTTATATACATTATATACCAATGTTATTTGTTACAGTTGAGTCAAGATTACCAAAATTGTGTTACAGTCTTTAGCTTGCCCAAGCTACATTTTACTCTGCAATGTTTCAGCTTTTTGTATCATCATTTGATCACACAGCTGTTTTCTGTTTGTTGTAAAATTTTGTATTATCATCCAAGCAAATATGTTGCTATGGTTGCATTGTAAATAATATATATCTAGTCTATATTTAACTAAATATGGGATTATTATTAACTACTAGGTTCAGCGCGTGACTTCGCCTGCATGGTATGTCGATAAAAAGTCAAAGCCTATGTCCTTCCCCAAGATTCAAAGTATCCCCATACCAAATTTCATCATAATCGGTCCAGCCGTTTCGTAGATTAGCCAGACCAAACAAACAAACAGACAGACAAAAATTTTAAAAATTGTTTTTCTGTTAAGTATTGTATATACTTTCATATGCATTTATTAAAAAGCTGTTATTTTGACATTACAAACAGATACTTCAATTTTATTTATTTGCATAGATAATATAGTTTACATGAGACTTAAAACATAACTGGCAAAATGTGGGTATAATAAACTTCTGTGCCTACTCTGGGAAAAACGCGTGTGATGTAATGATTTATATGGGTTTATCATAAATCAAGAACTCATTTGAGGAATAGCTACATAGTAAAGGGGTCATAGAAGTTAATAATATTGTCATCATAATGCTCCTAAATTATTATAGAAAATGCACCCATATTTAGTTGAAACAAAGAAGGTAAATAGGTCACAGTACTTGTATGTTACAGGGATACACCTAAAACCGTTACTACACAATATTTAGGTCATGTGTTTATTAAATAGGGACTCCTCCTCCCTTTTGTCTTGTTACACCATCCCGATTAAGGGACAAGGTCCCTGAATATTGCATAGTGTAACAACACTTTAAGAGTAAACTGAGAAATAAGTCTGTGCCAGCTGTTTGTGTTTACTATCCTGTTAGAACCTGCAATAGCAAGCAGTTACTATACAACCCAACCAGTATCAATGCCAATACACATAAATGGCTTTACTTTCTACGGCCAATAAACAACAAATATTGATTTATGTAACTAAATTAAGACAGTTTGTATTTAACAAATGTTTATGTAACCTGTCCAAAACAAGTTAGGGAATGTTGCAGCTGGGAAAGGAAAGTGAAGCTCACTGTAATGCACTTTGTTACTCTTACATTCAATGCATTGTGAGCAAATATTGCAGTTTATGTATTGGCTATTGTGTATTGGCAATGATTGATATTCAAAGAGGTTTACTTTGTCTAGAGAAAGTGTAATAATAATGCAGTTATAACAATGAGTAGGCATTTTGAATAACTATAGAATAGTAAAATGTAACACTATTATCTAAACCCCCAAATCCTAATACTATATTGTATAATATTTGTCATCATTTTGCATTTATGTTGTGTGTTTTTAAAATGTATAGTTTTGTGATCTATTTTTTATGTATATAGCTATAGTAATAGCATTATTTAGTAAAGTCAATCGCTAGCCAACCATAGAAGGTAAGTTAAAGGGAATTAAGCAATTACTTACAGTTTCATGAACACTTGTCCTCCTAATCTTAATCTTCATAGAGTTAGTATCCACTATCTGGCTTCGATATGTGGGTGTGCTGCTCTCAACCTTCTTCGATTTCTTTTTACTTCGTGAACTGCGAATGTCCAACATAGACCTTGGCTTTCCACTACATGGAATAACTGCATGAGCTCTACGCTCTCTAGACTCCTTTTTACTCTTTTTTGTTGATAATTGACTAAGTTCATGACTGTATGGTTTACCACTTTGTCGCGGCATATTAGTTAACGGTAACTTTGAATTGCGCTTGAGCTGTTCATCCTCTGAACTTTCACTATGTTCAGCATCTTCTTCTTCCTCCACTTCCTCCTCCTCCTCCTCCTCGGCCTCTTCGTCGTCGTCGTCATCATCCTGGCACTCACTACTACTCACTAAATTCAAGTTTTTACCACCTTTCACTTGTGACACAACACTATGTTTAGAATGTGTTCTATATGATGAATCTTTTGATGAGTCTTTTCTCCTTTTACTTTTTGAAGGAAGGCAACCATTCACGGTTGAGGATTGAGAACTCTGTCGGGAGTGGTGCTTGTGCTTCCTGTGTCGCGGCCGCGTAGGACACGGCAGTGCCCCATTGGCCACTTGCGCCTTATGACTGGCGATCTCGTCTATGCTCTGTTCGAAATCAGTCTCCAGCTTAACACCGGAGCCTGACTCGACGTCTTCTTGGTCGGAGTCAGCTTCAGACCCATCAGTCGCCAGCTTAGGTAGACGAACCTCCGGGAAGAGGTCCTTGCGGACGGTGAGCCTTGCGGCCTCGTAACCGCCGTTCACGGGACTTGATCGATCAGACATACCGCCCGCCTCCCGCCGCCCTCGCGTACCACTTCTACAAACCACTCACCTGTCCGCGAGGTAAACAATCAGTTTGACACATCACATTTTCACTTTTGTGACCAAGAAATTCACCGATCGTTATGCGATGGCATGAAAAGGTAAATGATTGTCGATAATCGATGTGCGAAACATTATAATTACTTCAGTTTACACTTCTTGTGAGTCCCAAACATCTTTTTTTCTTCACATATTCGCATTTTAGGTCATCCATGTTCATGTAACGTTGTGATTGCGAAAAACAAAGTACAGATCATTTTCGCGGACACTTGTACTTGAATATTTGGTGATGACACATAAAATGTACGTTTTTTGAAAATATGGACATAATACACACTTATTTTTAATTATTTTCGTTCACTACGAGTTGATGAAAACTGTTGACCTTGTTTAGAAGCTTATTATGTTTCAAATTTTAATCAACAGATGCAGACATTGTCACAAAAAAAGTTGTACTTGTTTAAACGCAGTAGCCTTGGAGCGACGTTTACTTTGCAGAGTAAATAAATGAAAAATTATTAGAATCCAAAATTATGCAAGATTCAACATTGTTTCTCATTTGTTTAATTTATTAAGAGATTATGAATCAAAATGATAAAATAATACTTCACAAAATCATCATACTTGATTCTTAAAACATTCATGATATTACCTCCTTTCAAGCATAATAACTAATGTCAAACGGCTATGTTTTCTATTTCATCGCTAAATGTTGTTGGTGAAAATTCAGAGATGGCAGCACGCGTTAAATTTACAGAAATTCAATACCATGAAATTGTTGTTTTTTAACGTTGCTTCTCTTTCTCTCGAATCCTATACGATATTGTCTGTAGTAGAAATTAGTTACATTTGTTGTATCTAAAATGATATTGGTTAGTTACATTGTTTAGTATTCATTGAAAAACTCGGAAATGTTAAAGTGTGGGCGATTTGTGACGACGTGTGTGTTCAATGTATTGTGTGTGACGTTCATCAATAGTGATAATGATAACCTACACGGTCTTTCTGTAGCAGAGTACATAACGGGTGAGTCATATTTATATTTATTACATTTGCTGTATATACATATCGATGATCTCATACATAAAATTGTAATCTGGCTTACACTTCATTGCTATGCTTAGTATGTTTCGTCAACAACTTTATGCCTATGCTACTGACAAGGTACCTGTTCATTAATTTGTTTCCTACTCTAATAAATCTTAAAGTAAAATAAGTATTCTGTATCTAAGAACCTAAATAAGAACACGAAGCTAAGTTGGTAAAATTATTGAGTAGGTAATTCGTAAGTGAAAGCAATAAATTTAGGTGATGGCTGATACAATAGAATGTCTTTTGTGATACATAACCGCTTCAAAAAACATTTCTAAGGTAGGTAGGTAGATACCTACCTATTTAACTTTTATTAGCAAAACGTATTGATGAATAGATAGGTCTACACAGTGGCGTAGCTCATCCTAATCGGGCCCTGTATACATTTTTTTTGGGGGCCATTTTTACCCAACTGTGAAGCTACAGAGGGTATTGTTTTTTACAAAATAAAGAATATAGCATACTGACTCAGAAGGTGAGGGGCTCGTGGCTAAGTAATAACAGCCGCACGAGTCGAACGGAGGCTTGCCGCGGTAGGTCTGTGGATGGGTGACCATCTTAACACACCGAGACCTCTCCGTGCCTCGGAAAGCACGTTATGCCGTTGGTTCCGGATGTCATTCGTGGATTTTTGACAGTCGTTACGGATCGTCAGAAGCCTGAAAGTCTGACACCCAGTATTATCAAGGGACATCGTATTACCCAGTAACTCAACATTTGTCCGACATCTGACCGCAACAACCTGTGGCGGTCAGATAGCCAGTCGCTCCGGAGGTAAAGTACTAGCATTCAGCTGCATCCGGTTAGATTGGAAGCCGAGACCCAATCAATAACACTACCCGACCCGGGAATCAAACTGGCAGTCACAATTTTCTTCCATACTTCTCTATTAGGCGTCATCTCGGTACTCACCCCCTTTTTAAACATAATATTTCTGAACCAATTTACAGAAATAAATATCATTTATCAACAAGAATTTTAGGTTCTGGATATTATTTTGAAAATTTTGCTTATACACGTCGCGTCGTCGGGGGCGACAGTAGCACAGGGGCCCCGTACAGTTGATACCTCTTTTATCTGTTCTGTGGTTGATACGGCTGATACAGCGGTAGCTACGCTCCTGGGTCTGTATAACAGTTAAAATCTCAACTCACTAAGTATAGATCCGTGCTTCTACTTAGGTATACCCGTAATAATTGATGAAGGTACCCACTACATACCTTACCTATACATGTACCTATCTACCTCCTTTGTAATTATAATTTAAAAAAAAACCGGTCAAATTCGTGTCGGACCTTGCACGGTAAAGGGTCTTTTATCGGGAATTAGGGATTAATATTTACGCGTGAACTACCTCATCATCTGCCTAGCCTTTTCCCAGCTATTTTGGGGTTGGCTTCCAGTCTAACCAGATGCAGGTGAATACCAGTATTTTACATAGAGCGACTGCCTATCTGACCTCCACAACCCAGTCAACTCAGCCTATCGCAGTCCACTGCTGGACATAGGCCTCTCCCATGATTCGCCACTATACCCTGTCCTCCGCCTTTCGCATCCTCCGCTACATTACACAACCCAGGCCCAGAGAGAGAGCCAGTGGGAGTCTCCACAACCCAGTTACTGGGTAATAACGCATGAACTACCTATATTGATTTGATCGACAGCACAAGTCAATAATACTCCATACGCGTATACCTATGCGTGTGTGTGCACTGATTGTTTTTTTTTTTTCATTCTTGCGTGTCTGGGGAGTGCCACCCCCTATTATTTTTCTTGTAATTTTACAACTCCGCCCCTAAGACGACCCACTGACTAATTTTACTACACCATTGTGTAGCGGTTCATAGCTTACACCTTCCTTCCAACAAACTTCATCGATCGATATAGTGCCAAGCTGCCAATATTCTCGTGAGTAAAGTGGCTGTGTGTCATACGGACGAACAGCAGGACAGGACGAAATTAAAAGTGTTCCGTTTTTGACTTTTGGCTACGAAACCTAAAAAAGTGGTGGGTCCTTCTTGAATAAGTAATAAATCATTTAGAATATCAAACTGATGATGTGAGATGGTAACGGCTTGGAGCAAATTCGTTGCGATGAGATGATGGCTGAGAGTGGGCACAAGAAGCGTAGATAGACTAATGCCAAATGAGTTGCGGGCAGGTCGATAGAATTTGTCTAGTATACCTGACCAAGATTAACGCAACCGTGGGAACATGTAGTTGGTGGAAAATGGTTGTGGAAGACGAATCGCTCTTCCATTCTGATATTCGTGGCAGCAGCCCTGAGTCAAGATTTCTGGCCCACGGGTATTGGCAATGGGCTCGCCCGGTGTCACAAGGGACTTGATCGCCCGGAGTTAAAACTTAAGAAATGTGGGAGTAACTACTTACACCACCTGCTGCCTTCCTCTGCGGGGGAAACATGGTTGATGTTGTTGATGAAGAATAGATATGGACATGAAGATAAGGTAAAGAAAAACACAATTCTTATTGAGTCTTATTGATTAAATCCCATAATTTGAGTAAGTAAGTTAGTAAAGTGTCTCGGGTCAAGTTCTCGAGTATGAAGACGTTGACCAACTCCGGTTGGGTGAAATGTCGACAGCCGATCGATTCTGTAAAAATCTCTCCGAGAAAAGTTGGGTGAAATGAGCTTAGAGTGAGCTGTCAATGGTGTCAATCCCTAGCATTAGTTGGAATGACAGCTCACTCCACGCTCACTTCACCTAAGTTTTCATGGTGAGATGGTTACAAAATCGCACTGCTGGTCACAGGAACAACTCGCGGACCACGAACAGCCCTCGAAAAGGGAAACATCTAAAAATCGTAATAAGAACTGTCGTTCGTCAAGATGTGACAGACCAAAAATGTTGCTGAGACAAAAGATGCTCGTGGGCCCTCCCTTAATGACAGTTTCTTACTAAACACATAAATCGTGCTATTGAAAATGATTGTTTGAGTTAGGCTTCCAGGAATGTATGAATTCAGCGCGGAGCTGGTACCTACTATCTAGGTCCGGCTGGCCTCTGAAATATAACTAAAATTACGAAAGGACGAGGGCCTATCTACTAATGTATGTGTATAAGTAGCACATACATTAGAAGACAGAATCTTGAATGGGGCCATCGTAGCATAAAGCAGTACTCTTGCAAAATGGGGGGCGATACGTCGCCGACGACGGGGGTGACATCTCATCGTCGGCATCGCCGTTAAAATTATAGAATGTACGAGCTGTTGCCCGCGATTTCGATCGTCTGCGATCCATGATAAAAAGTAGCCTATAGCCGTCTCCAGTTCATAGTCTACCCATGTGCCAAATTTCATCCAAATCCGTGCAGCCGTTTTCGCGTGAAAGCGTCACGAACAAACATACAAAAAATAAAATCTTTTCTCTTTAAAATATTATTTTAGATTAATTTAGAAAAGCCTCAAATCAAAGTCTTGAATTTTGCTCTATTTAAGAACTAGGTATTTGTTTTTCTAACTCACATAAGTGTGTTTTGGTAATAAAACTCATATCTTTATTAGCAATATAGTTGGGTGTTGTTGAAACTTGTGTGTTTATAACTTGCAGCTTACTATTAACAGTGTACCAACACATGATAAAATACCCCATTAACGTAAATCACCTGAGGGGCAATTCTCGTAATTTTAAGAACGTTCACAGTCTGATCTCAGTCTCAATCTGTCAAAAAATACTTCTAAATTCCCTACATTTTGACAAGTTTTTGACATTTGTTTGTCGCCGAGATGAGACTGTGACTAGATTTTGAACGTTTCAAATTACGAGAATTGGCCTACAGGTCAGTTACCAGTCTAACACTAAATTACTTTAAAAGGAGTGGATCAGAATTCTGGCCTTTAGTCTTCTTCGTCGCTTCGAAATAGCTTCACGACCTACGACCTTGGACGCCGAAAACGGGGGTGTTAGGGACTACTCACACTTATTCAGCTCCATTCGCGTTTCGCTGAACGATTTTGGTCACACTTATACAGTTCTGCTTCTTTCAGCCGTGTACAGCGTCGTAAGAATGAGAAAATTCGTCATAGTGTTATATCTCCGCTGAAACGCTTCTCTCTTCCCAAGCATTATTTTTTCTCTGTTGATCGCTATAATGTGTGACGAACTAATATCGTACAAGCAAGAATATTTTTGCACTAGCAATATAAATTTCTCTTCGTTCATCATTTTATTTAGTAAAAATAAAATAATTATAATTAGGTACTTTACTTTTAAAAGTCCGACGTCTGAACTCTCTCAATCCTAAGTGCATAATGATAACGTAATAATAAATCAAATCTATGCAGGAACAATGCAGGTCGCAACTTGTCGATAAGGAGTCGAGAACAATCCGTGTACAGCGCTGTTTCGCCGCGTTCGACGTTGAATGCTGCGGAACAGTGCTGAACGCGGCAGAACAGTGCTGAACTCTATCTATAGCACTCGCATGATAATAACACATTTGTCCTCATTTTATATTTGTTTGCCGCGAAAGCTGAATAGACGCGGAAAGCTGAACGGATGCGTATGCGTCTCCATACAAAATCGTTGTTTTCTATGGGCATAAGCTGAATAGAGCTGAATAAGTGTGAGTAGTCCCTAAGAGAGTACTCTTGCAACCCACTTACTTTAGTACGTTTTAACTTTTTTATTTTGTTACTGTAAATAAAATTACACAAAAAAAGAAACAGAAAGAGAACCTATCTCGAGGCGGGGTGTTAAAAATTTTCGAGCTCGCCCTTGTATCCTACATTTTCTTATCTGCATAAGTCAACAAAGTTAGGTCCTGGAGTACAGTCACGACCACCAATATGTCAACACGTGGCAACTTTCAATTGCGATTTTTTTGTGAAATAACGAATGCAACGTTGACATACGACACATTACATAAACCTATGGGTTCTAAAATGCTATGTTCGTAACAACCTAAAATTTCATTAATAAAAACTTTTTTGAAAAAAAAAAACAACCGACTTCCAGTCGGTGTCGTTGGGTTCGCATTTTCGTTGTTTGCCACCGACTTCCGAAATTATAGTTATTTTTCACATTGCAGTGTCGTTTTTGGAAGTCGGTTGTTTTTTTTTTCAAAAAAGTTTTTATTTTTCACTTTTAAGTTTTAATTTTTACCAGTAATTTTGGTTTAAAAACCAAACTACTGAACCGTTTTTGATGAAATTTCTATGGGAGCATTTGGAAAGTATACCCTTTCCAACAAAAAAAGAATTTTTCAAATCGGTTGGCAAGCGACGGAGTTATGCGCGAACAAACATAAAAAAAAACAAACATCCGAATTGAGAACCTCCTCCTTTTTTAGAAGTCGGTTAAAAAATAAAGAAGTAAATCGCTTTTGAATAAGGCCGAGTGTATACATACTTTTGCCCGTGACTGTACATGGGTATCTAACTTTGCTGACTATTTTTGTATGAATGGACAAACTGACATGGTTGGGAAAAAGTTTCGAGTTCGTGGAGCTGAAGATGCAGCCCCCCGAAATAATCCTGCCGGCGCCCATGCCTACCCTACCACTTTAAAAAAAGTAGTTATGAAAACACCATTTAGACCACCATTTTCACGGCCAACCGCATAATAATATACACATAGAAAACTAGTTTTTGGAATGAAGTTCTTTAACGGAGCTTGCGGTAGGAGTAAACTTGGAGAAATCGTCACGTAACGAAAAAGCGTCTTGCGACTTTTTATTAAATATAATAGGGAGAGAGATAAAGTTTTCGATGGTGCTGAAGCCGATAGTGAGGTCAAAATGAAAATCCAAGATCTGCAAAAAAATTAAAATTTTTCGTCATGGGTATCGTTTTTATGGTTTTCGGGGCCTATGAAGCCGACAGTGAAGTCAAATGAAAATAGAAGACGGCTGCTACGAATATTTTCAAATTTTCGCAGCCGCCATCTTGGACTTTCCATTTTGAACTTCTTTCCTGTCGGGGGTCCCCAGACCCCGCACTTTTTTTGTTGTTGCTAGAATGCTTACAAACCAATCCTAAATACCTAGATACTGAATAGTTTATAACTCTCACCCAGTACAATCGACAGCACTAAACTTTTTGCTGCCTGAGATGCTTTTCATCCAGATCCTGTTACCGTCACTTGGCAGCACGTAAATTGGGAAGGTTTTGGCGTTGGGTTAGTGGGAGTAAGTTAAACATCCGTTTAGAAGAAAGTTAAAGAAAGGAGAGGAAAAGGGGAGGACTCTTGCCACGTTACGTGGTGACTACTATTTATCTAGAATTTATTCAAGTAGACAAAATAAATGGCATGATCCTGAACAGCTTTTTTAAGGAATCTATGCCACACACAACTATACTTACAATAATTTGCACGTCGCTGCTAATGCTGCTATATCTTCGACAATTCGCCATGAAAGGCTGTTCATTGGGTGCGCGTCCCTCAACTATTCCATACAGACATTGGCGCCGATTCCCTTGTTCACAAACTAAACTAAATTTAAGTTCAGTGCATCTTTTTCTTTCTATTTCATTAAGAAAAGGACAGAAGATAAGTATTAGTTTAGTCCTGTCAAATTAGTCAGCGCCTGACGTAAATTGACGTATTTTTAGTAGCCACGTTTTTAATCACGTCTAAACTTGCTATGGACTATCTTAAGTTTAGTTTAGTTTGTGAACAAGGGAATCGGCGCCATTGCAGGACTAACGCTGGGGAACGTGCACCTCTTCGTCGCCTTGTTGATTCTTACAACACGCATTTTATTGAACTAGATATATTTTGTCTATCTAAGAAATCATTTAAAAGAATTGCTCTGAATATTTTGGTTAGCGAGTATTTTAAGTTAAATTCAGCTAAGCTAAGTAACACAGAATAATTGTGGCAGCGACTAGTGTTTTATATTGCTTTTTCTTTTTATCACTTGTCTTTAGCACTTCTTTTAACCTTTAGTTAAAACATGGACAATGGTGTGGGTTACGTGTTTGTTAAATCTTAGTTTAAGTATTTCTCTGTATTTTGTAGCATGTAAGTAACTGTTTTGTTGTCCCTAATAAGTAAATAAATCAATTTGCACAGTCTTCACTTTTTACAGTGAAATGTGTCCCATTCAATGTGTGTTAGCTCCATGCAGAGTAGCAGGGACTTCGACGCAAAGTGCAATACCTACGATCAAGATGTATGGAACAGCAATTTTTTTTTTCCACCTTCCATAAATATCACTGCAGGTCGGTTCGGAATAATGTACTGAATCCATGGTAACAGTTTGCGATCGATGCCCGTGCCACCCTGTATTTCTGTCAATGGCCCAGCTCTTATCAGAAAACTGCAACCGCTATATCAATTTGACTTTGACAGCACCTGGTTTCGTATCGATTTTCGTAGTTCAAGTTAACACTTGGAAAAAAAAGGTTTACCATTCTAGCAGTCTGTGACTGAGGACAACAAATAAGCCACGCATAGGCTATTTCTTTTTCAACAATAATACGGGTAATTTTTTATTTAATAAAAAGTAAATGTCATTTCCCATCCATACTACAAACGCAGGTTTATAAAGACAAAGTATTTTTTATGCTGAAGTTTTAATGAAGTTTTTGTTTGTTTCAGGTCATCTATGTGTGTTCTGGATGTAGCCTTGCAATCCTCGGCATAGGCGAAGTATAACTTTAATTTGAAACCCCACACGATAGTATCGTATTGAATAGCAACCTCAAGTGATCAGGTGTCAGGCAGGCAGGTTGTGAGGGTTCTGTATGTACATTGTGATGTCAGTGTGGTAGTGGCGGTGTGGTGGGTGGTGGTGAGGTGACGGGGCGAGGTGGCGAGGTGGCGCGACTCGCAAGTGATGCCCATCGCGGTGATGCAGAGGCATGGTAGACGCGGCTGCGGAGCGCCGGGCCGCCGCCGCCGCCGCGCGCTGCGATGCTACCTCCAGCCTCACCAAGTGAGTGTTTACAATACTCGTATTTATATTTACTATTATTTGATTATCAAAAATTTTACAAGAAATTGTCTCTTTCATCATATTACTTTGAGCTTGCTACTAGAACATACTCCCTCCCGAAATAGGCAGGTGTTTACAAACAAATTTTAAAAAGCTTTTTTTAAATAAAATACCTACTTGAAAAATAGGCCAGTATGAAAATGTGCAATGAAGGGCGTTCATTAAATCATGAGGTCACGCTAATTTAGTAATCATTGAAATCATGTTTTAATTACAACTTTTGGTATGGCAACCAAAGGTAAAATAGGTTATGAATAAGATATTTTTAAGATATAGGACACATTCATAAGGCCCTTGGGATGTGGTCATAGTACAGTGAAAATATAAATGCAGCTTTAATGATATCAGCCCTTCATTTAGACACAAGCATTACCATATAAATTAAACGAGTTATGTCCGACGAGCAACACAAACAAAATATTCTTGGCAGTGAAATAAGAGTTTAATTGATTGATTGCTATTCAGTTCGGATGTCAAGCCATCATTATTGACCGTTGGCATCCCGCCGCTGACCCCGGTGCTCTGCAATCATTTTATTGAGCTCACATTATTGCCAATGCCTGTCAATAAGTAGATTGTTACAGTATTTATACATATTCTCTTACAGTACGTTGCTAATTATGTTTACGCGTACTTGTACGGGATGCAGCAGTTCTCGACTGTTATTTTTATTGAAAAAAATATGATATGTTGTTGTCTTTGTTTTTGCTTGCATTTTCACTGCAATCAGCTTACAAAAAAATACATATATTGGGGTGGCGGTGACATTGTATTTTTGTATTTTCTTTTTCGTGTTGGCACGGTTGACTCTAGCTTGCGTCGTAACTTTAGTGCAACAAATTGTTTGATTGGGTGTAAGCCGAGCTGGGCACGCAATACGAGTTGGTTGGTTAATGAGAGCACCGATACGTCTCGTCAAGTCGTCACGGCAGCGCGTTATCAGGGCCGTGGGCGCCTATGTGTGCCATATTGACTACGCAGCGATTTGCAAATGTGTGCGTACATAGTAGCGCTTCCAGGAAACGCGAGTAGGTTTCTCGGAACCGATTCACTGTCGCGCGCGTTTTCAGCAATGAATGGCTTAGCAAAACGTCTTCACAAACACATTTTCCTTTTTTTATAATTATTAACACAGCGATTGCACGATTGATCTTATCGTTTTGCACGGCCTCATTCTTAAGTTGTTGATGTAGAGACAATTTCTGTTGTACCTGTACGTATTTTATTACCGGCTACTTGTTATGCTATAATGCATAGGTTCTCTGAAGGTATGCTACCTTTTCTGCACAATTTCTCCTTGTCAGTACAATTGCCTTGTCAATACTTGAAGGTACAATTCCGAACAGCAGTCTGTCTGCGGTCACCTTAGGAATCAGATGGACGCCTCTAGAGTTACACTACCTCCGAAGCCACCATTCCTCCGGTGAAGCCGCCCAGTCGCAATGACGGACAACGTAGCAACACGACTAGTTTCTATGTAACTATGAAAACGCTTCCGTTGATGGCGATATTACCACCAGATATGGAAGCGTTTGTAGCGCTAAAAAAATTAGATGAATGCTTAAAAAATTGCAGCTGGAATTTGTAAAAAAGAACATTACGTACGCAGGTAGCATATCAGTATGTAAGTGTAGGTATGAAGTGCTTCTATCAATATAACTACATATTAAATATTGTGCTGCTCGAAGTTTCTATGCCCTTAACTACTTATGAAGGACTGAAACAAAACCGAAAATCGGCACGGTAGATTTTTATAAGCTAAAAATTCTTAAGTATAATCCAGATAAACTGTTTTTAAATACAAGAAAACCATATTATGGAACTGAAAAGAGCGTGCTTAAGTTCTGAATTACTTCAGTAATTATTTCCCATTACTCATAACAAAGCAACACTGACACATTATGCTATTTACTACTGGCGGTGGCGTTAGCTTGTAAAAGTAATTTAATTCCGGCGGAAAATCATACCAAGAATAGTTTTTCCTTAGTGCATAAAATATCTGAGCGTTAGCAGCATTGGGCAGTACTGGGGGAGTTCAAGTTACGTCAAAGTTGTAAAACAAACTTATAAAAAAGGCTCAGACAGAAGCTTTATAATAAAACAAAAAATGCAGTTTTTATTTTCCTTCAAAATTGAGATCATGGTTTCTTTGGCCACGTTTCCAAATTAACCATAGTTTTGAATTTAGCCTGATGTGCCTACCATAGCAACAACCATATTCATTTACGCGGCTGACATTTAATTCCCCCATTTCCATGCAGCTGAATTTTTTTTTGGGTTGAAGATGATCCAAAATACCGTTTTGGCGCGGTATGACTATGAAATGCCTTTTTTATAAGATTTTTTTACAACTTAACTTGCTGTAACTTTGGATTTCCCCTTAAGTACATGGACTAAGTCTCACATCTATACTAATATTATAATGAGGTAAAATTTGTTTATTTGTATGTAGGAGGTAAATCTCCGGAGTTAATGATCCAATTCTAAAAAGGTATTCACTGGAAGAAAGCTACATTATGCGTGAGTGCTATAGGCTATACATTATGTTTACATCATGCATTTTAGCTGAGCTATCACAACTTTTGTCTAGCAAGTCGGAAAGAAATACCTCTTAAAACAGAATTATTTGCATGCGCGGCCTCAACAGTTGTATATAACTAAAAACAATGTATGGCAATCATAGTTCTACAAAAAAGTCCGCGACATCATATTTCTACCTTTTAATATCACTTTTATTTATGTTTTAAAAAAGTATTTTTTCACATGCTTACGTTTGGATGAAAATATAATTTTTAATTATGAATCCTTATCAAAATAAATTATTTTATGATCACAAAGACATTATAGAGATAAGATTTGCCCTTTACAGTATGTCGATTGGTCGGAGGAACCAAAAATTCCACGCGGACGAAGTCGCGGGCAAAAGCTAGTTCATAATATTATTGGATGAAATTTATTCGGTATAAAATTGGTCGCAAAAATCGACAGTACCTCCTCAACTATATGTATATTATAAGAGATAAGATTTGCCCTTTACAGTATGTCAATTGGTCATATACACATAGTTTCGGAGATAATAGAAAATTACTAAAACACAAAATGCCGCTAAAACATTCACGAATACAACTACACATGCCTTGTGCAGACGTTTTATCCATTTACCCATAGATGGTGTTGTACAAATACATAATTTTTCTGACTCACGGTGTTCATATTTTACGCGGATTAATGACATTGTCGGTATTGCCATTGGGTGATGTAAATTGATTGGATGTCGTTCTATTGATTTCTATTGGTTTTGGTTGTTTTAAATACTTCGTTCCTTGTCCTCTTCGTAATGTGGTTTACGATTGTTTCTAACCATCTCAAGTTCAGGTAATAATAATAAAGCTGAAGAGTTAGTTAGTTTGAACGCGATCTCTGGAACTACCAGTCTGATTTTAAAAGAAAAAATATTTTTGCATTTGATTGATAGCCCAATTCTTGAGAAAGGCTATTTAAAATCACGCTACGATTGTTTGGAGCCGAGCGGAAAGAAGAAAGAATTCTAAGCGCAAACAAAGTAATAGCGCGGGCAGGCGACACTGCGACGGGCCGGGTCGGAGGAACCAAACATTCCACGCGGACGAAGTCGTGGGCAGAAGCTAGTTCATAATATTATTGGATGTTAAACAACTATACTAGATGTGAAATTTATTCGGTATAAAATTGGTCGCAAAAATCGACAGTACCTCCTCAACTATAATATGACCAGTTAATGGTGAAGAATCAACTCAACAGTTGTCTTCTGAAATTTTCTTAATAATTTGGCCGTATACAATGAAGTACAAGTAAGTAATGCATTACGCTATGTGTATTTCGGAACAGTCTGATAAACGAACATGTTAAAGGTTGTCACTAAAATATCTTTTTCCATTCTTTTGATTCCTTTCCTTCCGGACCCAAAGAAAACAGCCAAAAAATTCTGCGAGGCCAAAAGGCTCCTATCTCCTCTCTTTGTCGTCATTAAGTAGATCAAGTCGGACTATAGGCCGACCGCTTAACTGTGACGTTGCCTGAGATAGCAGCGCGGTGCGGGAGGGGTCTGGTGACGTGATGCGAGAGTTCAGTGATTCGACAACTTCTGACAACTATCACCGCTCCCGCACCGCGCAGCTACCTCAGGCAACGTCTCAGTTAAGCGGTCGGCCTAATAGACGACAGTTAAATGTAAACAAAGTTATAAATGTTATAAAAGTTTTTTTTTTTAAATTATGAGTGAATGCATTGATTCAAAATTTAAAAAAAATCTTTCGCAATTTCGCAATGCTTGAAATTTATTCTGAACCCTGTTTAAACCATCTAGGCGAAAATGTTCATGACTTCATGATCAGAAAACTCTTTTTCTTACTTTTAGTGAACGATTAAAGTTTTCTACTTGCTCTCATGTGATTTTGTAAAAAAAAGTCCTAAAATTACCGTCATAATAGAAATGATACGAGGTCAAATTAAATCAGCTGGCTAAACTTCACAAACGTGGTGGGAATATATGTCTTATAATAGCTTTTGCCCGCTTCGTTTGCGTGGAAGTCGAAAGACACCACAATATAGTAAAAAAAAAAACGGTCAAATGCGAGTCGGACTCGCGCACCGAGGGTTCCGCACAAATTTGTAGGTATGTAACTAAAAATTTACGGTTTTCGCAATTTTTCCTTTATCTGTGCTATAAGACGTTGCTTCGTAGCAAATTTCAAGATTCTGAGTTCACGGGAAGTACCCTGAAGGTTTTGATTCACTTGCGAGTGTCGAAAATTTGCGGAAATTTGCGGCATAAACGGCTGTATCTTTTGATTGCGTTGGCTTAGAAGTTTGATTTTTTCATAGCTCCAAGGGTCAGTAGACCTAAGTATTTGATATGAATTCCAGCTTGATACCTCCACGCGTTCCTGAGAAAAAGGGTCTTGACAGACAGACGGGCGGTCGGACAACAAAGTGATCCTATAAGGGTTCCGTTTTTTCCTTTCGAGGTACGGAACCCTAAAAACAACGGATTGCACTTTGGGAGTGCCGGCAGAAGTGAAAATTAGAATATTAACGTTGTGCATTTTTGATATTTTGGTATGCAGTCTACTCCCTCCGTCTTACGAATTTTCGATCAGGTCACGTGTCCTAACGCGAGCTCCGTCTTACGAATTTTCGATCAGGTCACGTGTCCTGACGCGAGTTTAACATTTTTTACCCATCACAACAAAAGTGCACAACGCCGCTAAAGCAGTTTTCACTTCAAAATAAAAGCTTGTAATAACAGCCACATTTCCCGCTCGCGTCAGTCAGAAAAAACACTAAGCGCAAACAAAATAATAGTGTTAGCGCTTAGCGTTTTTTTTTTAAGTGAAAACTGACTGACTGTCTTACGAATTTTGATCGAAAATTTGTAAGACGGAGCTCTGAATAGTTTTGAAGTGTTAAATTTAAATTGTCATGTTTGTGTACGATAGCGCAATAAATGAATATTTTATTTTACTACATAAATGATAGTACTTTTATACTCGTACAAAATTATTCTGTAACCATTCCAAAATATCAAAAAACCGGCCAAGTGCGAGTCGGACTCGCCCATGAAAGGTTCCGTTGAGTTGATTGAATGAAAGGTAAATTGCGGTTTACGATTTATGACGTATTAAAAAAAACTACTTACTAGATCTCGTTCAAACCAATTTTCGGTGGAAGTTTACATGGTAATGTACATCATATATTTTTTTTAGTTTTATCATTCTGTTATTTTAGAAGTACCTCAATATCATTTTTGAAGACCTATCCATAGACACTCCACACGTATGGGGTTGATGAAAAAAAAATTGAGTTTCAGTTCTAAGTATGGAGAACCCCCAAAATTTATTATTTTTTTTCTATTTTTGTGTGAAATTCTTAATGCGGTTCACAGAATACATCTACTTACCAAGTTTCAACAGTATAGTTCTTATAGTTTCGGAAAAAAGTGGCTGTGACATACGGCTATTTTAGTTACTTTCATAGCATCATGTCTTACGGTATTTTGCTATGGGGACGGGCTGCAGATATTGAGTCTATCTTCATTCTGAAAAAGAGGGCTATCAGAGCCATCTACAATCTCAGCAGACGCGAATCTCTAAGGGAACTGTTTAAAAAAATTAACATCATGACGTTTCCTTGTCAATATATATACGAAAACATTATGTACGTTCGGAAAAATCTACATCTTTTTAGTAAGATAAGTGACAGGCATAATTTTAACACTAGGAACAGGAACAAACTTAATCAACCGCGCTTCAGATTGTCTAAAGTATAAACTTCTTTTATGGGGTACTGTGTAAAATGTTATAATAAAATACCACTCGATATTCTTCAACTAAATGAGAAGAAATTTAAAACATGTATTAAACGCACACTATGTAGACAGGCATATTATAAATTGGATGAGTATATCGTAGATAAAAATGCTTGGGTTAATGCTGGTCCTGCTCCACAGGCACTTGGGTACGCTAGTTGATCGCAATTTCAATATTTGGAAGAGATGCTTCCCCTTTTTGTTTTTTTTTTTTAAATATTTTGACATTACGAACTTAATGTATATTTTATTCATTCAAGTTTTAATTCTTAATATACTTCAATATTATATATAATATTGAAGTACTTATATTAAGAATTAAAAGGAAAAAATTACTACCAATCAGGAAGAGGTATACCTCTTTCTGATTGGTAGTAATTTTTTCCTTCTTCTCATATTTAAATACATTGCAAACTATAGTTTTGTATAATTTTAACCATGGATTCCTTTCCTTTTTTTTTACGATATTTTGATGTTGACTTGATAGAGCATGGCAGTTAAGAATATGTCATGCTCACTTAAATGTCTCACTGGTGGTGGCGCGTGTGTTGGATCATTCGGTTCCCTACGAAATGGTTGAGCTGGATGGTGCTGATCCACGCGTCATGTTCGTGAACGGGCGCCGTCGGTTGAGACTGGTCATCTCTTAACTGCCAGGGCTTATTTAGAATTTTATATTTTAAATTGTTTACTTTTTTTGCATTGTTCTCACATATAGAAGCAATAAAAATAATGTACCCAGGATTTTGTAATAATATCTTGATTTAAAAGAGTGTCCGTGGAGTTTCTTGCCCGTTCTTCTCCACAGAGATCTACGTTTTGGAATGGGCAACTAGCTTCAACTTTCTGACTAACTGACCGACAGTTTAATTTTGACAATTCAAAAGTGCCTGAAAGGGTTTAATTGAAATAAATGGTTTGAGTTTGAGAGTTTGGACGGACGGACAGACAGACATACATGACGATTCCATAAGGATTCCGTTTTTTGCCATTTGGCTACGGCTACTAAAAATGCACAACGTTAATATTCAAGTTTTCACTACTGCCGGCACTCCCGGAGTGCAACCCGTTCTTTCTGACTTTGTTTCTATTTGCTGAGCTCCTTTGGATCGCAGCGTGATGGTAATTAGCCTATAACATTCATCAAGAATTGGGTTATGAAATACAAAAGTAATTTTTAAAATTCGACTCCAAAGATTAGCGCGTTCAAATAAATAAAAAAACTAATACAGCATTATTGTATTAGTATAGATATGACGAAGTTTTAAGTCTGTGAAGTTTCACCAGCTAATTTAATTTGACACTGCATAAGTTAAATTCTGAAGCAAAAGAAGTACCTGTAGTCAGTACGCCTACGCCAAATTTGAGTAAACTACTTCGAAAGATTTTAATTTAATATTGTCATAATTTGTACCTACTGCTTTTGGTCAAAATTATCCATAACATGAATTTTTTTTCGATGTTGAAGGTTTTCAAAAGAATAATAATGAT
The DNA here is from genome assembly GCA_951799955.1 of Apamea anceps. Lineage (NCBI taxonomy): Eukaryota > Metazoa > Arthropoda > Insecta > Lepidoptera > Noctuidae > Apamea > Apamea anceps. The sequence continues at coordinate 9,943,573 of OX637502.1, read as the reverse complement.
TAATAGTTTATTCGTTCATTAGCTATGTAAAAAGTATGAATTTGAGCTCATAGTGAAAGAGATTTACGTAGTCAGCTGCATTTCTACATCAAAGGACAATTGGTAATCTGATATAGGCGACTTACTAAAAAAAAAATGACTGTTGCATTATGAACTGTCTATCTTTTATGTTCTCAGGTAGTAGTTTAATGAATCCTATGAAATCATGTTTGAATTCACTTGGAGAAAAAATATATATGTGAGGAAGTAACATTGATTTAGTAAAGGGAAGCAAATATTTAACTTATCCTCTAAAAACTTCTTGACCTGCTGATGATGCACCCTTTTTAAAATTAATGAATCTCCAAAAAATTTTAACCCATTTTCCTTTCATGATGATTTCGAAGAATGGGTAAGAGCGTACCTACCCAGACACAAAGTTAATTGTAGCATTATAAACTATGTCGATCTTTGTGGCATTCATGGAGTTGGATTATTCTTTAAATAAACTACCACCGAGGACATACTTACAATACTTGTATTTTTTATTTATTTATTTGCACAATAATCGCACAGTTCAGGCTATGACTAGGCTAAATGTTGATGATGATAGTTTTATGATCTGACTGACCGGATCTGTCTAGACTTCAAAAGAGACGGTGACCTCTGAGTTTCTTTCAGCCTTTCTTCTCTTAGTTGGATATGAAACGTCGACCTAATCTAGTATTTGAATATGATTGACGTGTAAAAGTTTTTGTTAAAACCTACTTACAGACAGAAATAAAATCATTTATCATTTAATCCTAATAATTACATGTTTACTGTACTTCTTAGCAGTTCAGCTTTTGATCGAAAGGTAGATTATTTTAAATACACAAAACTTAGAAAATGCGATAACTAACTAGCTACTATATAATAATTAACTTCAGTCAGACCGGAAATAGTCCGTTATCATTGCGCGATATTCACCAAATCAATAAGAAACGCTCAAAATTGGAAGAATCATTTGAAATAAATAATCTTTAAACAAATAAATGTAATGATAATGAATTATCCCTTTGTATGATAATAGAGATAACCCGATAAAATTGAAAAAGATATTTGTTTTTTACATTTGAAAAAAGTACCTCTTAATGAATCGCCCGTTATTTGTAAGTAATGTTGCTGTAAAGTCACGGTCTCTGGACGGTAAATTACCTTTTATCCTTAACAACGATAATTCTAAATAAAAGGCTGTGAAGAATAAAAATATTATGTGTCCTGTCTAAGGCTGTTTTCCCACTGCGTCGGATACCGCTCCTGTGCGGTGCTGCGGTTTGTAACTTGGACTGAGACCGCACGGAGATGCGGTGTCAGTATGTTATGTAGTCGGTTGTTGTATACAAATCAAGATTCTACAGTCAAAGTTGAAAACCGCAGCACCGCACACTGGAGCTGTGTCCGGTGCAAAGTGATAACCGCTTTACCCCTCATAGTGTCACCTACTGACCAACGGAGTGGGGTAAAAACTCACACTACCTTTTTTAAATAAATGATCACATCAAACAAACGTGGGTCGAGGCTTCGAGGGTGTAATAAATATTACTAAGTAAGCATCACCTTATCAGACCGTAAATGTCCACACAGTAATAATATATTAAGCCTGCCAATGACTGCTACAAAGAACAAAAGAGAAAATTTCAGCAGACGTATTAATCTTTAGAAGAGCTGTCTATTATAAAATTAACACAGCCAATAATCGCTTTGTACCTGAAAACTCTTAACCAGAGAATTTGAAAATACAACATCGTGTGGGGTATACAGATACACTATAAAATAAACAGCGCTTTGTAGACACTACATAGAGTTTTTTTAAGTTATAATCTTATGTCTTTATCTCCAAAGGTACCGCTTAACTTAACTTACCGAAAATAAAAATAAACTATAAACATATAAAAATGAATACGAAGAATATCTATAACAGGATTGCATTACGTCACAATGATCATGTAAATCTTGTTATCTGCATCGCTGTATACACCTGCGCCTGTTCCTGCGGTCAACAGGCGGCCATCTGAACTTGCAAATGGATTGTCTTTGTTGGGTTGGCGTGGCTGGTCGGTGCCGGTGCTGAATGCCGACCGCTTCGCTCGCTAATTTGGTCGGTGACGAGGCGAGGGGCCGCGGTCGGTAGCGGGGCGGGGACTATTTTCGTCTGGCGGCCACGTTTGGAAAAGGCGCGGTGACGTCACGATTCTCCATAGCGATGATGCCATCAGGCGCCCGCGACACGCACTGGTCGACTTGCCAAAATATAGCAGCATGCTCCCCGCAATGTGCTGCGATCAACTTTATTTTGGTCATTGTCCGACAACGGATGTTGTGTTAGTGCCTCGGGCAATGCATCTGCGTTCTTTGATTGATGATTGTTTACTCAAATAATGAGAAAATAAAAACGTGTAGGAAGTAATGGGTGTTGTCAAAGTCGACTCAGATTGTATAGTTATTGTACATTTTTTCAAATTAATAATATGGATTTACACAAACTTAGCTTTGGTCATCAGTAAATTCATTTTATTTCAGTATTATTTCCAGTCATTAATTAAATTCGTTGTACATATAATGTAATACCTAGTAGGTATATTTACATTTCCAGAAACGAAACTACTTATCTTCCAATTCTCAACATTTAGTTCAATATACTATCTACGTTTTAATAATTTATTTACTAGTTTTAGCGAAAAAAAACTTTTTGATTAGACCCATCCGGCTAGGCTTCCCCCCATTTGAAATCATAAGATTTCTGCGACGTAATGTTCATTACATAAAATATAGAAGTTGCCTACACATACCTTCTGCATTATAATAAATTAATGTAAATTATTAACGTATGGACAGAAATTTTGGCACGGAGAATAAGAATTATGACGTGAATGTGTAGTTCCGAAAAGTTATTCTAAAAAAAATCCTAAAAATGTATTTTTTGAAGGAGCCTACGCGCATGCCAATTTTCATTTTGATCACACGTGGAAGCACGTTACAGTGATATTTCATTCACAGTCACGTAAAACTTGTGAACTATTGTGAAGCAGTTCACTATAAACGAATATACCCTTTTTTATGAGCTGTTGGTATTCTTTTGTCGGGTTTAGAAAACTACTCTAAAATTAAATGTTCAGTTCGTGCGGAGTTGTTATTGCATAATCAGTCTCACATCGCACAGTAATATTTATCAATTTGTTCCCCGACGTTTCACACTAGCTCGAACGGGGTCCTAGGATAGTATCCTGGCGAACACTAGATTTAATGTAATTATTTAAGGAAACCTCTAAGGCCTCCATAAGTCAAAATAAAAATATTTGTCACACAGACGATGAGTGGACAATATCATGAAGCCGACAGTTGGCCAGAACCCTTGACCTTGCCCTGACTCCTATTTTGAAGAGGTTGAAAGAGACACGTCGAAATTCACCTATTGTGCAAAATGTTAAAATAAATAAACACAGTGAGATAAATAATGTCGACTGGCATGTCGCTCATGATCACGATACACATTTGCTGGGCATGGTAACATTTTAGTAAAATTTAACGAACGCTAAATTTAAAGTAGAGCGCTGATATTTTCATAATTTTTATTATACTTTGACATTGGGAGTTTACTGCTACTCGCTTACAAAGTCATTATTTCATAGTAATGTCTAATGTCCTTCTAATCTAATGTGGTAATAGTTTGCGTTGAACTGTTGCAAGAATAAAGTAGGTACATGAGAAAATATTTCATTATTTTTGACATTTTGAGTTTCCTTTGCTTGATTATATCTTAATTTAGATGATTTCGGGGTTTAAAACGACTATGCATACCTAACGTGTGTTAATTTTACAAATGAGCATTAGCCATATTTAACGTAGGATATTCAATTCTGCCTTGATTGTTTTGAAAGTATTGTTGTTTCTTCATTAGCTTTGTCTTTATCGTTTTTGTTTGTTTGTTTTTCATTAATACATTTTCACCGTGAAGGTACATACGTACCTTACTAATCAACTACGTAATTAAATGTAGCTGAAGTTAGTACTTAACGAAGGTATTGTATAGATTCATATAGAGGTGGAAGTGTACGCACTGTACGCAGGTTGTTATCAGCTTTGGCCGCCGAGGCTACAATACAATGCTCGCATGGTAAGCATGCTCGTTTAGCGTCGCTGCCCGTTGGTACAACAATCAGTTGTAGCCGCGATGGGGCCGCGAACGGCGCGGTACTCGGTGTTTGCGATGCTGTTGCGTCAGTGCGTCTCGACACCGGTTTCGTGGTACCAGTCGTAGGGTCGGAGTGTCGCTATCGTTCGCCGGTCACCACTTCACCAGTGCTGCGCGATCAACTCCGCCGCGTGGTACATGCGCGGACACATTACGCTCAAGTTTTTAAAATTTCGCTAATTGAACAAACATGCCAGTTTATTTGCAGTGACGTTGTGTAAAACTGATTTATGAACATAATATTACAGTAGTGGAAAACTGCCATAGCTATGTTTAGCTTATACGGGTGAATAAAACTAGAAACATACTTTTGTTATGTATGTCAGTAATGGATAGCATACTGTATAGGTACTAACTGATACTTGTATTTTGCTCGTTATCGAATTGTGGTGAGGGATATGTAAGGCTTTTTAAATGAGAATTGGGTGGTGCAAGTGCTGCTGACTCCTCACTATGTGCGTAGGTATAAACACATAATACATAATTAAGACACTTACTTGTTCAAACGCTTAGTTTTGACTATTTAGTTACACTGACGTTAATTTGACCAAAGTTTGGCAAGCCACCAAAGACTTAGGTATATGTTTAATTTTTTAACGGTTCTCTGCATTAATTTGTTTTGAGGTTATAAATATTGTTAGTTTTATGTATATTTATTTATCATCATTTATAAATGTAACTAATGTATGTAATGTAACTTTGAATAATGACATTAAATAATATTAAATGATTCATAATTTCAATAAGGAAGTAGCTTTGCGGTTAAAATAATTCACATAATTTTAGTAAAACTTTAACGTATAGATACCGTGTCATATTAGAGAACATAAGGTACCTAACTGATGCAAGTTTCACCATAAAACACAAACTACAAGCTATTCAAAGAGGGACGCCTATTATCGATAACTGATATTCAATATTGCAACAATATCATCAGGGGTATTATACCTATCATATCTCTATTATGTACTATGCCTGCTTACATTTAGTAGGTACACAAGTAGAGTGTGATAAGGTGTATCTGACATATGTATGAATACACATTGCACACCTCAGTTGAAATGTTCATATACAAATTTAGTCTTGAATTACTTAAACAATTTGGAATATTTGTTCAGTGTACACAAATCTACAGATACACTTAGTAATGTTGAATTTTTTTGTTTGAGATTGCAAAAACTTCACAGCTTTCAAAATCAGTCTTACGTCATTGACAAAGTTCTACTAGTTGTTACAATTTTAAACAATTTGGAGGCCACTGAAATCGTTGTAGAATGTGATATTACGAGCGAATGATCTAATTACGTGTTGTCATAGAATTCTCTCGGAGTTGAATGACCAACTCAATTCGCAAAATAAATTGCAGCCATATAATACCTACTTTATCCGGTACAGTGAATATTTCCTCAGGCAATATTTGTTCCCAAATGATTTTGATAAAATTTGTTTCTCTAGGCAATTAATTTATGAAACCAGCCAAATGAAAGTTGTCTAACTATCAATACAAATACCCGACTCATTTGTGAAAAATGATGAATAAATTATTAAAGGAAATTGCCATTTTTTATTTCCTACGTAACATTTCTTTCTAGATTATAATATCTTACATATTTTATCATTATAACATTATCGATATCCTAATGCAATAATACAGGATGGTACTTTTGCAACAATGGACTAGTTTAAATAGGTAAACTCGGGATATACGTAATAGAATTGTATTTTAAATAATATCTCTTTAGGAAAAAACTGGCCAATTGTGTGTCGGACGCACAATAACGGGTCTGTAGTTGGAGAACAAACTTAACATTGTAGTTGAAATACATATTCGCTGAATTCTCTCATACATTCGAACTGCAAATATAAGTTTGTACGCACAATATTAAGAGTTACCATGGTATTTTAAGACCATAAATATTCTTATAGGAGCAAAATTACAGAAAATAGGTCTATGCTTAAATATTACAGAAAACATCTTTAAGCATAGAACTTATTTATAAAATATTAAGCTCAGTCGTTTCGGATATCAGGGGGGAATGGTCAATTTTCATCTATTTTCTTAAATAGCATTAATAGATAAAACGTACTACAGTATGACTGAAGTTTTATCAGAGAAAATAATTGCCGGAATTGGTCTGAATCGATAGATCTGGCTTTTGGTTAAACTTTTAAGTGAAAGTTTACAATATAAATGTTGCATGACAAATGGTGAAATATGGCTGAGCTTTAATGTATTACCATGTATTATTATGTATTACCCATATTTGCAACATAAATGTTTATTCTATTCTAGCTTCTAAACTATTTATTTTAAAATAATAAAAAATCGTATATTTGAGACCGTTCCAGCCTTCGAAAAGTCACTCCCATATTTAAAAGTAATTTATTTTCGTTACACGTCCGTGTTTGGATCACAGAAATTCATATGTGTACCAAATTTTAACTTAATTCGTCCATTAGATGTGGAGAAAAAAGGCTGTGACAGACAGACACATGAGCGATCCGATAAGGGTTCTGTTTTTCATTCGGACGTACGGAACCCTAAATAAATATATATATGGTCGGCGTGCATGTCTACTCTTGTGTATTTACTTAATAAATACATAATTATTAATGTCTTTTCGTTTTAATGCTAACAAAACAAATAATAAATAAATAATAAATCAATCGTCTTTATTGGTTCTAGACCAATTTGCCCAGTCTCCTTTCAAATGATTACGTAGAAAATAAAATAAAAGTTTTAGAGAAAATCGCTTTCGACTGAAGTGATTGGAATGTTCTATTTTTCTAACACTGGTACTGTAAAACTAAAAATAATGCGTATTGATATTGATAGAGTGTCTGTATATACCTGCAAAATTGAAACTAAACTGTTAGTCCTTCCTTAAATTTATTTAATAGATAAACGATATTGTCATTAATTGCTTTTCCTATTAAATTATTAGTTGAACAGATCTTCATTAATTCGCTATGGCCTCATTTGTTAACTTAAATAGTTGGAATATGTCACATAATCTCAATTCACTACAGTTGCTACCAAAATGAAAGAAAAGAGCGCTTGCACGTACTTCAGGAAAACAATAAAAAGCTTTGATTATAAGTATATTTATATAATTACAAATTTAAAGTAAATATTTTTGGTTCCCTTGGCACGATTGTGATTTGCAACGGCTGCCTGAATCCATGCTTCTCGTATTGATGACGAATGTCGACACCGACAAAGATGACTTCATTGGTCATGTGCCGTTTTTTGTTAAACTTGCTCATGTACGGGTTTGTAATATTAAAATGAACCTCCGCAAATTTTTCTTTTAGAATTAGAATTATTTATTAGACATAAAAAGTATCGTATATAGAGTCACCGGCTCAAGCTTGCATTTTTTGGAACATATCATTTGTGTTTCCAAAAATTTCTGTAGTTCCTGTTAGAAATAAATTGTTTTAATAACATAGACAATTAATATAACGCATATTCAACACCGAAAACTATGTAGGTTACCTACAAGCCACAAGTATCGATTTAATCACTCTTCATTATAAACAAATTAAGTACATTCGCCCAAATATTATGTCACCTTGAAATTATTTCAGATCCGATAGTACCTACATGTGTAGTAACTTGATGAATTCAGAATACGTAGAAGAAATTATTTAAAATGCGACATTTTAAAGATAAGATAAATACTAATTTATGCACGATTCGTATGATACCTACTTGTAAAGCTACAGATTATGATTTCACATTGTTGTCCCCTATGTTTACTAACTAACACCAATTTCCTGCTTGGTTCTTGCTCACAGGCAAATAAATAAATCAAACCACATCATTATACTGTATGACTAATAGAAATACCTCATATGGCTGCAAACAGAATCCGGAATACTTAGCATTCTATTTCTAGATATATACATCGTATGAGATAGGCGCTCCCCGTGCCATGTGGAGGTCGTATACCTAAATCTGAATGCTTGGCTAATAAGCAGATATATAAGCAGTCGGATTAGTTAGTCTTCATTTGACATTTATAGTGAAAGTTAAGGACCAAGATCTGTAAACGAAGACTGTGGGAGATTTAAACATACACAACCTGGTTGTTGTATCATACATCTTGGTAAACAGTTAAAAGGTCCCTTTTCAGGATATCAAACTGATACGTAATATTATTTATTATTTGATTGTTATGTACCTAAAATGGTTACGATGATGTAGAATAATCAGCCTATAATGTTCCCACTGTTAGCATACAGGCCTCCTCTCGGTGAGAGGGAGTGGGCCGTAATCCACCACGGGCTCAGTGCGGATTGGTAGATGTAACATGTCTTCGAATTTACGAAGATGTAACAGACACTAAATATTTTTATCTAAAAAAAACTGAAGAACACTTGAGGGTTAAGGGTTTCGCTAGGCTACGCCTGATGCGGCAACGGCGATATTGTAAGTCGTCTAAAAGATATTTTAACTTTTATGCTCATGTTACAGAAGCAATACACAAGAACCTGTGAAGCTCCTGATTTGTCTCTTACAAATCAGGAGCTTTTCAGGTTCAATGTTTTAAAAAGTTCTCGCGAAAACCACTATAAATAAAATTGTGTGTAAGAGAAATATCCACTAGATTTATACTGTACCCTGGTTGTCACTCCATGTAAAATACTGGTATTCACCTGCATCCGGTTAGAGTGCAAGCAGACCCCATAAAAGTTGGGAAAAGGTTAAGCAGACTGATACTACTGTAGCCTGAAGTGGCTTTTCGCTTGTTAGTTGACGTTATTGTATAAAGATTGCGAGGATGTCGTCTGAAGTCGTTCTTTAGATGAGAACACAATCGATGTGCCACAAAGTCTGACCTCGGACCTCTATTGTTAGCGATCAATGGACAATACTTAGCCTCTTCGCAACAACTCGGCACAGTCGTTCTCAAATTACCGACCACATCCGCGTGCACTCCACGAGATGCCGTTAAACCTGTTTAAGCTATTATACCAATTGTTAACACCTAACGGATTGGAAATAGCTATATTTTTCTCCGTCTCTTCCATCTGAAATGCGTTGTGTTTGACTGGAGCGACCATGCGACCTGTCGATTAATTACGTACAGGTACAGCTATCTCCAGGAGTTCAAATATAAAGTGAGTATGTTTTTGACTGTATCAAATAGCTGTGCGCATCTCGCCGGTCGATTAACATCGTGTCATGAACTCAACGGCTTGTACGCACTACAGAACACACCACCCACGTACGGCGGCGGGCCGGCCGGCTCCGCGCCGCATCCGTCCCGCCGTGATTGATAAACCAATTTGACATCATTGCCGTGGGAAATGTGGGGATGCATAGTGCTTTACGTTTCATCAACAGAGCCATACAACACGACAATTTAACATAAAACATGATTGTAAGGTTGCGATCAAAGGATCCACTGAGGTTAATGGGAACATAGTAATCATCGTATCACCTCTAATAGTAAACTATTAGCTCTAGTAGAATACTGAATAAAGAATACATGCATACAATGCAGTTATTGTGTTTTTAATTTGTATTGAGTATGTGTATTTAGGAAGTTACTTTATATCTAATATGTATAATTTATAAGTAAGTAGATAGGCACTACGTTGGAGACACATATTGTATGCGCTGTGTGTTGAATTTGGGCAGAATTATACAGTTTTCTAAATGTACTTCCTCGATAATATATCTTCTGCACCTGTTTCGAATTGGCACCATCTTTCGAACTTTTCCCGCAGGCCAAAAGCAGGTGTATGAAGTTTGATATTGTAGCAGTCTGGATACATCTGTGATGCCATTCGTGAAGATGTACCAAAATGAGAAATGCTGTAATATTAACTAATCAGTTAAAGTTCTAAATGTTGGTAAAATTGCTAAACTCGGTGTTTCATATTCTCGGTATTCGTAACAGCTAAACATGTTTTCGTAGGCCTCTGCTAATGTTTCGTTTTTATAATCTGATCATTTTACAGTAATTTCAGTTAAATATGCTTGCTGTCTGGTATCTTAGTAAAATTAATTGTTTCGTAGTCATCTTCTGAAATAATAAAAGGTTACATTTTTCATAATTTTTCCTAGGTAGTCTTCGAACACAACCGCCGACGATGCTTATTAACTGGTTAATAAGGGTAACAATTATTAATGAATGCTAATTGTTATTAAATTAGGTAATAAGCGGTTGTCGTGGGCGATATTAGCCTTGATCTCTGCTGGACAGCGATAATAATTGATTTTATGGTTTATTTCTTGAAGAAAAATAGCCTCGGCCATAGTTCGACAGTTTATATATTAAAGTTTATCATACTTTCTGTTGTAAAGTAAGAAGTTCTCATAGCTCTGCCAAATAATATTGTTTACCAATAATTTCAAAAATATTCGTTTTCATGAACACTTTAGCCTATGCGGTCCGTGACAAACCTGAAATTAAAATAAAGTACCTATGTTATTGATCATAGACTGAGATGAGCATGGAAAATACATATTACATAATATTGTGCGTATACGGCTATTGATTTTCAATAAGTGTAAAGAAGTTACGGAGGGGAGGTGCGGGCGCGCAGGCGGTACCCAGTGGGAGGCAGTCGACGGTGATGTAAGATCGGCTGGCTCCGGCGGTGATGTCAGCGCGCCCACGACCGCTCCCCCCTCCACCCTCCGTCAGACCTGCGGTTCCACCGTAAAGCCTTCCGCAAAAATCTAAATATTAAAATGGTAACCGTATAGCGGGAGAAAATGCAAAAAATCATGTTTTTCACTCAGTAACAATGTAAAAAGTCTTTACAATGACGTTCACGACGTTCTTGTACGAAATCGATGCCGCAATGCAGTCGAGCATGCATCTCGCCAAGTAGACCGCAACGCCACTCATTTTGCTAGCGAACTAATTCGCTTTACCGTTCGCTAGTAGTGACTTGTGGGTGGTTAGGCACATAAATAATATCATATTTAGTCATCAAATTATACTTAATTGCAATACCTTTTAGCTTTAATAGATTAAGGTCAAGTTATACAAGATAATGAACTAAGATGACGTAGTCTTTCGGTGACTTGCAAAACTGAATCCCACCTCACATTATTTTAATTTTAAATGAGAGCAGGATCTCAATGTGCGTGTGAGAATGTTAACCTGATCAGTTTATTTATACATATTGCGTGATCTATTGCTCGCACGTTGTTTAAGATATTAAAATCGAGAAAATTATTCAAGTTATTGATGGCAAAATATAATCAAGAACTTTTCAGTATTATTTACATACTTTAGTACTTATGTGAACAAAAAGATATCAGGAACAAGGCACTTGCACCATTAATTTTTAGGTATTCGTTAGGAACTTACCTAACGCTCGAAATTAATAATCAATCCTGATCCAATTTTTGACATCTATTCGAGATTGACATTTGTTAATCTATTTTTTTGGATGAAGCTTACCAGTTGCCAACCAATTCATTTATTCAGTTTACGATCTTTAATCTTTGAGAAGGCGAATTCCAGAATAAAGATTAAAGAATGACAGAAAATGGCACGCGGAGGAGATCGTTCGATCGATATGCAGCAAACTTTGGCGTCATAGATTGAGATCGAGAAACATTATAAATTTCGGGCGTCAGCCGTTATTTTCCCATTACTTTGTGGATGGCTAGTGTATCTAATAAGGAATATGTCAAAAGTACAAAAAGTAATTGAAAGTTTATATTTCGTCGCCTGCTATTAATTCATGATGATTGTCGTGTCTAAGACTATAAGTGGCTAAATATCAACTTAATTACAAAATTTGATAAGATTCGTAATGTTTATTTGACTTTTTTTTTTTGTAAAATAAATGCCCCTGCAATGATATACTGGTTATCCGTAAAATATTATGGTAAGATAAAGCTTCACCATAGTAATTTGACGTCTCTTTGTATAGAACGTTGAATACGATGAAAAGGACGACGTTGACTCCAATAAGGATTGAGACGGAAGTATAAAGTGCTGACAAAATAGACTAAAATGGATTTTAAAAGGTGAAACTAACTGAAGTGGTTAATAAATACCACCATGGATTCAAACATACATTAAGTGCAGTGAAAGTAATGTGGTTGAAGAGATGAAGATGGAGGGCGGTGTATTAAGTGTTTCAAGTAACAACAGCAGATTTCGATCTCATCTAAAGAATGCAGCCAGTGCGTTATGTGCCAGGACATTACCAAAACAGAGGCGTGGCGAGCCAGCCGCGATCAGCAGTGCTCGCCACCACACCTACCCGCGAGCAACGCCGCCTAAACGGGCTGCTATCTCTTGTCGGATGGAGCCGCTTGCATGCGCACCACCTCTGCATGCTACTACGTTCGACCCGCCCCAACCCATTAAGTGTGAAGTCATCGAGGACCAGACAACGAATAAACCTAACGGTTTAATCAAATGGAAGGGAACATTAGCCAGGTAAGACAAACATGGGAATTTAATTACTAGGTTAATAAGACAACATCTGAACAAATAAAACAATGTGCAACTCCCTAGTGATGCTACGACATTGACTTCCTTAATGAACAGTTCAATCAGGCACATAAATATATTGTTAAAAATGTGCGCTGTTCTACTGGATACAGTCATATCTTCGAATTAACTTTTGGCAATCCGGATTATATTGTAAGTTGTAACATATGTTCAGTGGAACAACAGGCGCGCGTCTTGTGGTCAGGTCAACAACATCAGCAATGCATGACATCATGGTGAGTTGTTTACCCAGGTCGCGGGGTGGAGGTGATGTCGTTGATTACGATGCTACACCAATTGTTGATTTAGACGCGGATTATATTTATGTTTATGACTACACACAGATGTTTTTGTGGAGTGACGGATGTCCTCATCTGCTCGCAATGACATTTTAAATTCGCACACCTTGTGCAATGAGAATTATTTCGACATTATTAAAATTTGCAAAGAATAATGCATTATTCATCTTCAGCCAATTAAATTTTATCACACTTCCTAGTATTTATCTGTGATTCTCTGAATATACAGATTATTGTTCTATCTATAAAAAAATCTCATTAGCATTTCTAGTTTGATAGTTTTTGTTGCAGTTGTACGTATTCTTAATGGAAATATAAACATAAAAGAAATTAGACATGATATCATCGCCATTTGTCATGTTATCCTTTATGTATTAGGTATATATTATTTTCATTAATTTTATGGTCGACCCGGATGATTAAGAAATTGGGTGTTTAATAAATGGTTAGTTCAATTTAATCTAATCTAATAACAGAACCCAAATTAACTTCTGGCTCTCTTCAGATATAAGACGAAATCTAGTATAGTTATCGGTTATTTCATAATGAAGTCTAGATGGAATTCTTGGATAAGATCAATAGAACGATATCATTATACTTAACTCTGTTTTCTACTATACAAACCTACATTCTACGTGCAAGCGCGAATACTATGAAGTTTGTAAAGTGACCAACACCTGACACGTTTTCTACAAGTGATCAGTTTCGAAGCTCATAGGTGAATTCATACAATGAGTGACACGTGGACGTAAACTCAGGTCAACAACTTTGAATGACGTCAGATCCAAAAGCTTTCTTAGTCACGGCCATTATACTTCCAGCATTTTTGTCGCCTACTGTCGACAGTAGACACTATGTGACTGTGACGTCACGTACTGAGTACAGTTAATAAATGCACAAATATTTTAATAATGTTAATTAATGACATAGACTTACATTTATGATTGAAATTTAACATTGGAATTGCAAAGCTATTTACTCGGTCATTGTTATTGTAGACATACATAGTATGTGCGAAGTAGCTCAATTATAAAGGTTTCTTGATATTTTAATTGCTTGGTGCGAAATAAAAAACTTTTCTACCCATGCGATTACTTATAGAGGTTAATAAAACTATTTGAGATTTTTTTTAAAGAAAACAACTAAGCTTGATTATTCCTAAAATGGAGTGTTTCCAAAGACAACTTTATTGCGCGGCAAAAAATAAAGTAATACGTATATAGAGCTACTCATTATAATATAATATCTAATTTGGCATACATGATCTCACACTTCATAGCTGAACAAAACAACAAGCAGTCGTTAACTCCGTTATCCGTCCGGAAATGGGGCATGACCATTTTTTATTTTGTAGGAACAACTGCTTTAAATGTGGTAAATAACTTGAGTCGTTTTCATCGACCTTGTTCTGTAAAACCATCTCTTAATCGCTATTTGATGTCGACTGCCAAATCGAACATACATAATCGAACACGAATGGAGTAAATGCACTCGTGTATTTATAAGCGTGCTAGTGCGAGTGAGACCGAACAGCACGTCTCATTCGCACACCATGATGTCATGGTATATTTTTGTAAGCACTCAGCTCGGCCGCATGCGCTTTACGTTTGTAGTTTTACTATCGGTATCGGTATTGTTGAATGTCATTAGACCATTCCGTTTTGAGCTGTAGAAAAAAGTAAATAAGCATAAAACTTGTGGCAATTGAGAGCCCACAGCTTTATTGGAAAATATATGTATATTTAGCCCATGTTGGATAGGGCAACGTTGAACTAGGTTATACAAATAAAATGGTTACGGAAGTTTAGCTTGATTTCTGTTTTTCTTGATTCAGTCTTTTTATTTTATTAGCCTTGTTTAAGACCGGCGTTGTCAATAGAAGTAAAAATAAGCAACTACAAAAATAAGCTTTAGACAGTGGCTTTAGATGATTTGCTGTTGGATACCTATACTGTAAGCCGTCCGCGCACGAAATCCTGTTGTAGTTGAAATTATATCCGATGGCAGCGCGGTCAGTGACCTCTTCAACTTAGGTAAAGGTACAATGTTTTAAGTGCCTTATTTTCAACATCTGATGATAATACCTCTAATTTCTTATGGTGTACATAATAAAGAGTAGCTATATTGTTTTCTATTTATTGTGATAATATATAAATCTTTCCATCCCATTGGGAGTACTTTCAGTGAAGGCTTTGACGGCCTCGTAGAGCCAATGGGTACGACTCGTTTTTAGGGTTCCGTAGTCAACTAGGAACCGTTATAGATTCGCCATGTCTGTCTGTCCGTCCGTCTGTCCATCCTCGCTTAATCTCTGTGACCGTTAGCACTAGAAAGCTGAAATTTGGTACCAGTATGTATATCAATCACGCCGACAAAGTGGTAAAATAAAAATTGGAAAAAAATGTTTTATTAGGGTAGCCCCCTAAAAAAAATCACTTCCCACTTTACATATAGCCCCTATATGTAAAGTGGGAAGTGATTTTTTTTTTATTTCAACCCTAACGTGTGATATATTGTTGGAAAGGTATTTAAAAATTAATAGGGGTTTACTAAAATCATTTTTTGATAATGTCAATAATTTCGGAAATAATCGCTCCAAAAGTAAAAAACAATGTGTCCCCCCCCCTCTAACTTTTGAACCATAAGTTTAGAAAATATGAAAAAAATCTGAAAAGTAGAACTTTATAAGGACTTTCTAGGAAAATCATTTTGAACTTGATGGAAACAACAGTTTTTGTACAAGAAAGACAAAAAGTTGTACAAAATAATTTCTGGACTAAGTTTGTAGTATAATCGTATATGCAAGCATTTTTTTAAACTTCGTTTACATATTTTATTATCCTGAACGTATCTTTTTTCAAACAAAAAAAGAATTATTAAAATCGGTTCTCGCAATCCAAAATTACCACCGAAAACTTCTGGCACGTCTATGTCTTAATTAGTAACCCAATTCCCCGAGAGATGGCGCTGTAAAATAGGCAACATTTTCTCGAACTTTCCATGTGTGGTTGGAATCTATATAACTCTTTTTTTAGTTATCACCGTCCTTTGTGGGCCCGTTTTTAGTGTTCCGTAATTATTAGAGTTCCGTAACAAATAGCGTTTTTTAAGTTGGGTTACCACTATGTTCGCGCTCCAGCAGCGCTCCGCGCTCCTGCAACTGCTCCAATGGATACGTCACGCGCACTTCTACATGCGCTCCCCTTTGTGTTCGCGCTAAAAACCGTCACGAGTCGGAGCGCCTGCCGCGGAGCGTGCAATGTTGCACGCTCCGTGTTCGCGCACGTACCCACAACCGGGAGCAGTTGCAGGAGCGCGGAGCGCTGCTGGAGCGCGAACATAATGGATACCCACCTTTAAACTTATAAGTGGGAACACTTATTGTGACGGACGGGAAACTACGGAACCCTACACTGAGCATGGCCCGACACGCTATTGGCCGGTTTTTCACTGACAAATGGGGTACAATCGCGATTGAAACAGATAATTAAAGTCATTTTAATCAGTTGACAAAAAATCACGCAGTGAATGATTTCTTTTTAACAAAAAAGCCAGCAATACTTGTTCCTGGTCGGATTCTATTTCCTTAATGATTAATGTTTATTTATCGAACTGATACACTTCGCACGACGTCTAAGCCGTGTCTGCACAAAATTTACGCTATGCCTACGCAGCGTCTAGACAGCCTTTGACAAACACAAAGTGCGAGATATTTAAAAATGGTCCTCTACTGAAAACTTTCCGACCATTAACTATTCGATGACTCGAGATAGCATCATAATCTCGGTGCAATAGAATGAAATAACGTGTAAGATAGACCGGAGAGAGTCGCGTCAGTCACAGTGGCAGCGCCATATTAATATAATCATACTAATTTACCCAAAGTTTTCGGCGACTCCGACTTACCTCTATTTGTCTTATAAGAACGTTAAATTGAATGATTGAGGGTTACTCATGCAACTAAACGTTTCGTTTGAAGGGACTGACAATGAAATGTCATTATGACTAATGTAATGGTCAACTTTATATTCAATAACTGCCTACCGTTTATTAGATTACTCATTTCATCATGAGGTCTAGAAAAGTCTTAACATGTTGCATTCTAATTGGGTTATTTATTAACCTATGGCGTACAATCCTTAGGAGGTAACTTCCCTTTGAAAATTCCAACTAAATTTTAAACGTCACGTAAACCACTACAAGACCCACGTCCTTAAAAGAATTGAAATGACGAAAACAAAACGAATTTAGGTTATTAAGCAAGCAAAACAAATAGTTACTCTTTTGAAATGATGTTTACTTGTAAACACACATTTTGATTCCAAAATAAATAAATATTGTGGAATTTTAAACATTCAAATTAATTTAACAACACTACATATTAACCTACCTACATTGCATAGTGGGTACCTATTTAATTTAGTTTTAGGAAAAGGAAAAATAGCCTTAATTATATATTTATCAAACGGTTATCGGTAGGTCAATATCGAGACGTCGACTGGATGCGAAATGCGTTAACGTTACTGCGAAAAGATTATTTACTACATAAATAGGCACAATTTGTCTTATACAAACTCAGTAGTCGTGTAGTCGTAGGCACCTCCCCGAGGGCGTATCGTTTAGTATACGGCTCCGATGATATTATATACATGAAATAATGAAGTTGTTATTTACAAGTGCATTTTTA
The DNA here is from genome assembly GCA_951799955.1 of Apamea anceps. NCBI lineage: Eukaryota > Metazoa > Arthropoda > Insecta > Lepidoptera > Noctuidae > Apamea > Apamea anceps. Next base: position 9,925,897 of record OX637502.1, on the reverse strand, counting down.
TGTTCTATTATTAATTTTGAAGTGATTTCAACTTGTTCCAATTCATGTAAATATGGATTTTCATTTGAGTACTCGTAAGTTGAAGTAGTATTGTAAGTAACCTTATAATCTGTTAAATATCTATTAATAATAAGCATTCTGTAGATATAAAGTGCAAATAGTAGGCACGAGAGAGATACGAGAAGCGACGTTGAAGGGGCCAAGTTTCACAAACGAAAGCGGCTTAGCTTAGACCTAAGCCTTAGCTGTAGCATGGGAAAGTATTAAGTGCGCCTTTAACTCTACAAACCCTATAGTGTCTATGGTATTTCTTTGCAAGTTATCATCTGTTTGTTTCACGTGGGAACATTCGGTATCGCGGCTGCTATCGCGTTTTATAGGTAACCCAACGCCCTTAGTTGATGTTCTAGTGTCTGCCGACCGCCAGAAAACTTTGTTTACGGTTGCGATTACACTCGGGATCGAAGAAGTGTGGTGCTGATGCAACAGAACGGAAAGCTGTCTCGCCTTCCCACATCTTTATTATTGCGTAGGTTTAGTTTGTGTAACGTTTACTAGCGGTTACTTTGATATCACGACGTGCGGCGTGAGTCTGTACTTCATTTATTTCCCATGAAAACTAGGTATGCTGATTATAAACTTTTGTCCAATTGAACTTACGTTGTTGATTTAATCAACTTACTAAATAGAATAGATTTATTTGCGCTAGTGTGCTTAGCGACAGAGTTATCAAAGAAGGGATCCGTGTGTCCGGTCTTCTAGTTGTAGACTGAAACTTCTCCTTCATTGAACAATGGCTTTAAAATGTGAAGGTCGTTACCAGTTAATACTATTGGTCAATATGAATGTATAATTTTGTTTTTTCTCAGTACCTACTTAAAGTACCTGAGTATATGTACAGTATACCGCGTATACATAAATTGTCACAATACTGTCGATGACTTTGATGGGGTGGTGGTTATTTTACTAACATTAATCACGTAATTGCACGAGTACGTAGTAAAGTGTGTGAGTACATAGTGTATGGCGTGGCGTCACATGAATGACTTGCCCGGCCGATTAGGTATCTAACAATATTTATAGTGTTGCCTTATCTTTGTTCTTCAGTAAGCACCAATATTTGGAATACGTTACAGACTCTTACGAACTGTTTCGTCCCAAAAGTGTCTCTATTTTACTCACATGTATTATAATAAGCTCGTTTTCATTGTTCTTGTGATAGTACTTTCTTATTTATTGAAAGCGGCAAAAGTAGATTAGATCATCATATCTCTTTATTTAATGAAATATTCGATACAAAGTTTGATTGCGTTTTCAGTAGGTATGGTGATACTAACTTTATCGAGTCGTAGGTACGTTATTAATGGTGATGTTAGATAAAATCAGCATTACAGGAGTATCAGATAAAGTAGAGTACATATCTGTTTGTGTAATAATATATGAATGAACGTCTGTTGTTGTTACAGGGAGGTAGCGAGTGCATGGGAGTGCCGGGTGGGCCCGCCCGACGAGCCGGCCTCTGCCGACCGCGTGCAGAGCCTTTTCAACGACATCGAATTATACCCTACTAAGACTCAGGGTAAGGACTATAATTTGTATAAATCATAATTCAGCCTGTAATGTTCACACTGCTGGGACACAGGCTCCTCTCTGTGAGAGGGAGGGGGGCATAATCCACCATGCAGGCCTAGTGCGGGTTTGTGGATCAATTTGTATACTTACACCCAATCATATCATCAACAACGTGCTTGTTTAACAGGCTTCGTCTCGACTTGAACCTAGTCACAGAAAACAATAACCTTACCAGTCAACCTACTACTAGCTAATGCTTATTTTTAAGACTGACAGACTGCTTGGTTATTCTGCCATATACATATTGTAGCGAAATAAAATCCTGATGTTCACATAAACACGTTTAATTTAGTGGTAAAAAAATATTGTAAACAAAACCTTATGTAGGACACAGCACGATTAAAAAGATTTAGTAAAACTCTGAAGGCGACGTCCCTGGTGTTAGAGCCCTATAAATTCCACTGTTAGGTACGCGTCGGTCACGATCCGTTTGCAAACGTTCCTATAACTTCCGCAATTAAAAAAATATTTGCTAATCCTAAAATGGGTAACACACACCAGGTCAATCTGTTATCCGGTAGCGAGACAACAATTTATAAGAAAATTTTAAATTAAATAAGACAATATAACGAGAAATTTAAAAAAACTACTAAAAAAAATACGTGAATCCGGTCCTAGACTCAAGATTGGCAGTTGGAAGGCTCGCTGACTGGCTGGTACTGGAAACCACCAGCGTGGGGTTCGAATTCCAATAAAAGCTTGCAGCCGTCTGGTCCCAGGCTAGCGGTGGGGGCGAATTCAAGATTCGCCCATAGTCTTCGGATAAATCTATAGAAAATAATGAAAAAATGATAATCCAAGACGCAGGCAGAATCTTTTATAACAAAAGAGATGAAGTAAAGTTAAATTACATACCAAGTCCTGAAAGATGAAACCTGACTCGCAAGTTTTAGATGCTGTAATTTCGGGAACAGTTCCCTTTGATCCGGTCGCACAACGGACGAACTCGGTCGTTCAAATCTTTATAGTGGCAAATAATCATATTGTAAAACGGGAAAAATAGTAATATAGACGACCGTCCTGTGCCCAAATAAAAGCTTCAAAAAAACAATCACGGCCAGAGAAAAGACGATGACAGTTTTCGATTCAAAATTCAAAAAAATCAATATGAAGAAAAAACCTTTCTGACTGTAAATAAGGTAAAATTTGTTAAAAAAGGAGGTTGTTCGCGATAAAATTAAAATGTAGCATTTGCCAATGCTGCAGTACCCCCTTTCCAAGAAAAAACAATTAAGTTATAGAAGAAAAAACGTAATAATAATCAAAGGTAAGAACAAAAGGTGAAGTAACAAAAGAAAAGGAAATAACAATAAGCAAACAACCTAATAATAGGTAAATTATTAATTAAATCGATGAATAAAAGAGATGGTGTTTAAAAAACCACACTAGTGTTAAATAATCGATAAAAGTTTATCGACAGTGTCCCAACACTAGACCCGTCATTAACTCTATGAAGGAATCTACGTCATCTGAGTGCATACAACAGAACTGACAAATAACAAAAGTTTGTCGACAAGTTGTTCCCACTTGGAACAACTAGATGTCGCTGTTAACTTTTCAGCTGTCGAAAAAATTACTAATTTATGTTAATAATATGCGAATTTATATTACAGGGGGAACAAATGATACGTAAAAGTAAAAATAAGAAAGGATATAATAAATAAAGTGAACATAGAATGATTAAATCATAAGGGAATTATTAAAGAATATCTTTAATGTGATATTGTCCAGAATGGGCAGATTCGCAGTCTTGAAGAACTTAAGTGGTCCTAGAGATAACCCTAGCTACACGACATTTAATAAAGCGCGGAGCAAGCTTTCCTGAAAAATAATCTGCCCCAGAGGACCTAGAAAAGTTTCGTCTCCATACAGTGTCACCAACGTTGAGAGTGACAGGCGAACGATTCCTATTATACGCTCGAGAATTACGGAGGAAAGCCATAGAAAGATTATCAGCGACTTTTGCGTAAACCCCGGCAAGGGAAGAAAGATTCGAGGCGTGTTGAACCCGACTTTCAGCTAAATTTACGCTTTGAGTCTGATTACTGGCACGACCAGAAGTAACAACTTCCCTACCAAACATTAGGAAATTAGGAGTGAAACCTGTGGCTAAATTAATGCAAGAGTTAAGATAAGAGTTTGACTTTGGGTAAAAGTTTTGCCCAGTTTCTTTGGTTTTCTCTGACTAATATGCTCAAACACATAACGCCACTTTGGATAAAGTGTTCAACCGTGTTGGCTTGAGGACTATAGGTAACAACAAGTTTGTGTCGGAAAATCGACATTAAAGAATGTAAGAAAATTTAAAAACTGATTACCTACAAAGAAAAACGGTAATTGAAGATTAATAAAACAACTTGGTTACAAACCATCGTTTTAACAGAGAATAGCTAAAGAAAATTTTAATTTAAAAACTTAGATCCTCTTCTTTCGAAGTCGGTTAAAAATAGATCAGACTAAATACCACCAACCATAAAAAACTAACTAACCATAAACAAACAATTGGCAATGGACCGATGTCGTCGATAGAAATAACCCTTCATCTGCTATGTTAGAATACAATAAAGATAAAACGAAATTAAATACGAAATCTGCTAATATGTATGAAGTTGGAAAGAGTTAGAAATTTAGTGGTAATCTGACGGAGAATTGTACGGCAACATAACGGCAAGGAAAAGATAGTTAATCGAGAATCGAAAGGCAAACAAACCCTAAATGGACTGCAAGGCTGTAGAACAAATAGCAAACCTAAACAGTCTCGAAACCGACCAAATAATCACACCTTCAACTACCATAATAAAAACAAATCCAAAAAATATATGGGTCAGATTCCACGTAGCAGAAAAGTGTTAGATACGGAGTAATATGGCTGGTAGAAGAATAGTACGGTGACGCGACGTCGCAGGAACGGCTGGGCTAAGAAACAAAAACAAAGAACAACAAGATACTTAGCAAACAACTGCGCAAAAAGAAACGAACAGATGGGCTAGACATCAAAAATAAGTCAAATAGAAACTAGCAAACAACCGTGCAAAGAACGCTTACCTTAGTCACGACGCCTAAACACATTCACACACCGAGCACACACTACAGGGTACTAACTACTACTAACTATTGGATTAAAATAAAACTCGGGAAAAAGATTATATTTACTGGGGAGGGAAATAAGAGAGTAGATTATTTAGAATAATTACAAAGCTTTTTTAAATTGCACAACAACACACCACACTAAAGAAAATAACTCCCACCAGCACTGAAAGGGTTGACTACTCCATCGTATCCATGGTAACCATCTTGTTTGACGGAACGAAAAAAATTCCACCATTTGTCAAATTCTAGAACCTGTAAATGTCAACAAAGAAATGATGATTAAAAATAATTTGCTCCGAAAGAGCAACCACACACGAAATAACGAAAAAAATATTTAAATCATTATTTAGGAATAATAAAAGTACTTACTTTAAGTTCGGGCGCCATATTGTAGCGAAATAAAATCCTGATGTTCACATAAACACGTTTAATTTAGTGGTAAAAAAATATTGTAAACAAAATCATAGGTAGAACACAGCACGATTAAAAAAATTTAGTAAAACTCTGAAGGCGACGTCCCTGGTGTTAGAGCCCTATAAATTCCACTGTTAGGTACGCGTCGGTCACGATCCGTTTGCAAACGTTCCTATAACTTCCGCAATTAAAAAAATATTTGCTAATCCTAAAATGGGTAACACACACCAGGTCAATCTGTTATCCGGTAGCGAGACAACAATTTATAAGAAAATTTTAAATTAAATAAGACAATATAACGAGAAATTTAAAAAAAACTACTAAAAAAAATACGTGAATCCGGTCCTAGACTCAAGATTGGCAGTTGGAAGGCTCGCTGACTGGCTGGTACTGGAAACCACCAGCGTGGGGTTCGAATTCCAATAAAAGCTTGCAGCCGTCTGGTCCCAGGCTAGCGGTGGGGGCGAATTCAAGATTCGCCCATAGTCTTCGGATAAATCTATAGAAAATAATGAAAAAATGATAATCCAAGACGCAGGCAGAATCTTTTATAACAAAAGAGATGAAGTAAAGTTAAATTACATACCAAGTCCTGAAAGATGAAACCTGACTCGCAAGTTTTAGATGCTGTAATTTCGGGAACAGTTCCCTTTGATCCGGTCGCACAACGGACGAACTCGGTCGTTCAAATCTTTATAGTGGCAAATAATCATATTGTAAAACGGGAAAAATAGTAATATAGACGACCGTCCTGTGCCCAAATAAAAGCTTCAAAAAAACAATCACGGCCAGAGAAAAGACGATGACAGTTTTCGATTCAAAATTCAAAAAAATCAATATGAAGAAAAAACCTTTCTGACTGTAAATAAGGTAAAATTTGTTAAAAAAGGAGGTTGTTCGCGATAAAATTAAAATGTAGCATTTGCCAATGCTGCAATATGTATGTATAGGTAAATAAATAACCTAAATACATCAAGTAAATAGCGACACTACGGAGTCATTAAGAATGAGTAACAATTAAGCCGCTAGCCATGAAATAACTGTAGCAGTTATTTTTACTACGACGGAATTATAAGAGTTGTGCTTCCGGTTTTCCCAGGGGTGTAAAGTTGACGACCGCGTAACATTTTATTTAATAGCTACTTACGGAAATCTATTGCGTTCTGAAATGTCTATTTTTATACTACAAAGTCAGGTTATAGAATAAAGAGTTCAGGGTAAATTGAAGTTCTAGGCTACGTGAGCTTTTGTTGAGCGTCGACAGTTGCACTTGCCTCTGTCGTCGACGCGTGTCGCTCGAGTGTAAAATGCAGGTAGAACTTAGATATCAGTAATTAATGGCCAGGGATTGATATACAGGAATTGCCCTGTACACGCTCGCTACAGCGACGCAATGACGCCACCGACATTTATTATTGTTTTGGCATTTATTTCCAATGAATAAGAAGCTAACGAGCTAGAGTTTATCACTAGTCGACGATAAAATAATTGTATCTTGGCAGTGATAACGAAGGCGTCATCAAATATTTAGTCAGTGATTGACTATTTGTTAATAGCCTAATAATAATTTTTCATGCACCTAATATTATTATGTACCTACAGGGGAGTTTCTCGATTTTTAGTGGAATGCGTATTAGTTCCCTCAGGAGCCTGCCGGTCTATTCCGTAAAATTGTCACCGTGAAAACTTACGTGAAGTGACCTGTCAATAGGGTCAATCCCCAGCATCAAGTGGAATGACAGCTCACTTCGAGTTCACTTCAGCTAAATTTTCAAGGTTAGATTGTAACAGAATACATCGGCTGGTCAGGCAACTAAATTGTACGTTTTGTATTGTGTAGTAGAAAACGGGTGCCTGCACGCATCTTAAAAATATCGATATTCAAATGTATATCTGAGAGTCGAGATACAGTTACACAACACAAAATCTGATTACAAAAATGTTCAAATAACCTAACGCTAACCTAAATTGCGAATCATACTTATGGATTAAATAGAATAGGTATTGGGTCCCCCAGTGCCCTGCTTCAGTTATCAACCTTTAGCGGTACAGCCTGTATGTTTCATAAGGTATTCGACCTAACACATCGATTTGTAAGTGTAACATATTAAGTACTTCAAAGTTCGCTATCTTATGCTAAACGTTGTTATCCATATTTTTCAATTTTTGTTATCACAAGGGCATTCAAGTTGCCTTTGCATAGATACTACACACCCTTCCGTTTTGTATCAATAAAATTCTAATCGAATTTCATTATTTCAAATCATGCAACTAACTGATGAACAGACATGAACGTTTGTAGAATTATTAATGGGTATTGATCTTTGGCGTAAAGCTCCAATCTGTTTAAATAAACATATCTATTTTGACCCATCTATCTATCCTATTCATTAGTGATTAATACAAAACTAATAACATTAATTAAAACCTTATTGATCTCTCAATAAGTTGTGTCACTAACCATGATCCATTATCTTGGTTCCTGCCGTACGCACATAGCTATGTTAAAATATGATATCATTGATGCAAACGACAAATATCTATTATGTTAACGTTTATACCTACGCGTGGATAGATTTATTTATTAATTCTTTATTTGGAATATGAATGTGAATAAAATGGAGAGTAGGTGTGATCATGTGGCGTGATTAGTTGGGTATACGTAGAGGCTAATGATTGATACGCATTGATGACGGCTCACCTATAGGATAAGCGATACCGCGGTGACATCATCATCATCAGGCTGATTCAACAGCAAATGTCAATACGCCAGTAAAAATTACGCATTTCAGTTCCGCGTGTTGCCAATTGCTGCTAGTTAATTGCCCAGTATGAGATATTACAACAGTTAGTACTGCACAGATAATAATCTCGTACTTATTCATTGCATTTTATTATTTATCTGCAATCAAAGAATGAAACGTGTTATAAACGGTTTAATAACATATACTGATATAGGTACTACAGTTATTGCAAAGTATTGATTGTTATAATTGTCTACTATGAGTACTTGTTGACACATTTCGAATCCTGCGTGTAGGTAAGTACCCGAAATATCGATGACTCGCTTACTTCTACTATAGGTAGGCACTTATAGTTAGTGTTCCTACCTATCGCAAAAAATAACAATAGCTTTTCAAGTCCTGCTCATCATAGTAGGTATACTATACAGGGCCAAATAAATTAGCTAGCGAAACTTCATAGACGTGATTGGTCTCAATATGTAAACACGATAACACAAAAGAAAACAGATTTCCTCAATTTAAACTTCAAGTAACAAAACTACCAGCGGTCGTTGACCCCCAAAAAAAAACATCTAATCATTTATTTATTTTACCGTGTTTAAATATGGATACCCATCACGTCTGCTGAGTATAACCATCTGGACCTCATATGCATTGTTGCATAGTACGCTTATACCCGTGCCCCCAGCTCCGCTCCCTTGAAAAGCTCGCAGAAAATTTGTAGTGAGCTAGTTTTTTTCCGTTGGTCCGAAAGAAAAAACGGAACCCTTATAGGATCACTCAATTTGCACCGAATCTACTGGGCCGATTAAGTTAAAACTTGGTTAGGTACACTACACATATGAATTTGTAAACGTGACGTACGCACGACGACATTTATCAAGCTATACATTTCCAGTATTAAGTGACTTCTCATTGGACGAAAAGCCTGTATAATGCGAGGTCAGCTAAACTGGAAATGTATATCTTAATGTGTCGTCGTGTACACGGATGTGTAACGCAAATAAATGAATTTTGAATATAGGTGTCACTTTTGGAGTCCAAAAAAGAAAACAAAAAAAAAAAATTGCGGACTTTACCGTGAGACGCATCAAATGAAAGGACTTGTTGTGAGAGTATATTGCTTTTTTAAATATTTTAAAATAGGCAGTATTTATGAAAATAGATGACAATAAACCCTATAGTCCGGTATTGGAAATTTATAGGCTGTATCACTTGTTATTAATTAGTGGACAGCAACAAATCCAATAGTAGTGTTTCCTTTTCGAAACTATAGTAATCGAACGGCGTCTGCGTTACAGCTACGCGGCGCGCCTACGCTTCGTCTTGGCGTAGCGGGTGCCTACGTCGCCCTAAGAGACCTCGTAGTACCGCGTAGGACCTCTACGCGACTTCTACGTGGCGTCTGAGCGGCTGCTACGAGACGCAACTACTACGCTTGCTATTGTAGTCAATGCGTAGCAGTCGCACAGACGTTGCTGATGCTATGAATACGTCCGATTAATACTATGTTTGATAAACAGAAACACCCAGTCCGAAACCTCTCTTTACTGAGGATTTAAGTAACGACGGTGTTGGTGGTCCTTTAAATTCCAATCTAGGAATTTGACAGTGATATTATTTTAACGAATATTGATCAATATATCACTGCTACGAACAAACATCTTAAGGCGGCGATGGTATCGCAACAGAACAAATGTATTCCACGATTACTATCTGTCATATAAAACAATTTACGGGCTTGCCACGTTAAGCTTCGCCCCTTTTGTATATTTATCGTCCATAAATCTAACAACTGCAATCAACTCACAGGTCACACAGTTAATGACCACTAACAAACATACACGTTGATCTACAATGTCTTTGTGTTACATTGTTTCATACATTGAAACTCACTGAAATTGTCCTGCCCCACTCGGAATTACTGATACAATACAATGTTACTTTCAGATAGTTTGATAAATACTTAGCATTTTTAACAGGGTATAAAAGCGTTTATGAAAGTCAAGTTTGTATGATTAAAGGACACAATTACATGTGATTCCCAATTGTAATCTTTACCTTTTTAATATGTAAATACGCATTTGATATCGATAAATTCCCCGGGTTATTGGAATGATAAGGATCTTTTGTGATTACGTAAATTTTATTTAATTTTGCATATGTCGTACCGAAATTATCGATATCCTCATTTGCGAATCAATCATTCTTCTATGTACAACGTGGCGAAATTTAAAGTAATACAAACTTTTAGATTAACACGACTTTGATCATTTCACTGTGACGCATAATATAAAGTTTCGTTTAAAATTGAAATGGCTTGGAAATGAGGTTTTTACCAGCATTGGATTGCTATTATATTGGCTAATGATTGTGATGATATAGAAAGTTAAGCCCATTACCTATTGCAAAAAAAAAAAAAACAGAATAGATACTCTTTTATTATGTACACCATAAATGTTACAGATATAAATGTAGAAATTTTACAATGGCACAATGGCTGGTCTTATCGCTAAGAGGTTAGTAAAATGTTTTCCAACAGGAGCCTTAAATATAAAGCCAATTTTAAATTGGCGTGATGCCTCAAACATCCTAAGTCCATTATAATTTCGTCTGGAACTGGGTCATATCGTTTACGTTTTCTTCTAGGTTTTAGATCGAATGCGTGATGGCTAGATTCTTTGAGTCACGCAACAGTATTATGTTCTATTAGCCACTTTAATAGCCAAGTCGAACTTATTTCTTCTATACGTTTTTGCTCTTTGGCAGCTAGACATAATTTATGTTAATATAGCTTTAAAAAAAGTTGGAATAACTTCATCCCAACCACGGTAAACCCGAACAGAAAAGTATGCAACAAGATTTTTCCGTCAGAAATCATAGCTGATAATATCAAACTTTGGTTGGAACCCGCAGGTTAGGTACACAGGCATACGATGCTATGATTTCAGCCATGAATATTTATTGTTTCTTGATTAAATCAGCAATTAAATAAACAGCAAAATAAGTCTGTTTTTACTTTAAAGCTTTGTATTCTAGTTTAGATGAACAAAATCATGGTTATTTATAATCCAAATGGCTTATGTGCAATCATAACAATTAATAACGTAATCGTTATTTTACGCTTGGAATAGGATACTACGTTTAAAATTACGGTACATATCCGCTATTGTTGTTGTGGCAGGTGTGCGCGTGCGCGTCCAGTGATCTCACCGTTATTGCTCACTGATGACCAATTGCCGCCGAATGAGTTCATGACTTCTCGTTTGATTCGCCGACTGTTTATTGCATACTTCACACGGACGTCCGACTGTCCTTTCATTCTTTATGAGATTAATATGTCTTTACACACACTCATAAATTTTTATTGTGTGTCAATATTAAGTTAATGCTCGTTTATCCTTGAGATATGTTGACATTAAGCCTAATATTTTCGTTGGCGGTAGTAGGTAGGTATATTTACCTTGGTGTGGACATCTAGCATTGGAACCATGTTCCTTACCTTAATCGTGTCTTGAAGCTCGATAGTTTAGACCGAGAGACATAATTTTATATCCTGGAAATACAAGCTACGTTTTTTCCGGTGCTATTTCTTGCGACAAAACTGATGTACTGCTTTTGACATCATTTAGATTCACAAAGATGTTTTTGGCAAGTGCCCCATCAATCATATGATCTATCCTGGCTACGCCCCATATTGTATTCTTTTACTTTCTGCTTTGTCGCAGATGGCTTTTACTAGTTAAAGCCATTGAAAATGATGATGATTGATTGTTGATTGTGAAATTGTTTGTTGAGTGTGTGATATGTTCATCACTTGGAATAAAATGTTCCCTCATTTCCAGGCAAGTCAACTTATCTCACTATAATAATAATCTTTTGGATGGGAATGGTTACTTGAAAAGCTCCGTAACATCTAAACTTTCTCGGTAGTTTGTAGTTAGTAAGCGAAACTGCACAATACGTATTGTGCAGTTTCGCTTTTTGGTCCGAAAATTATGTTCTTTTTACGGATAGGCGAATCTGCAAATGCCGTCTATGGTTCTGAATCACGAAATATTATAGGCCTAGTTACAGAAGTTAAATCAAATCTTTTATAACAATAGTCAAATTGGATAAATGTCTTTAATATTCACATTCATTTCATTTATTTAAATATGAGTCGTTAGATGAGTATATGTAGGTATACCTAAGTAGATAATTGTCTTTGTTATCCTCGCAGTTGAACTCGTTGTAAATAGCAACCGGTTTCGTGCTAGTACATAATATTGAAAACTATACAATTTAAATCCTGATCGCCTCATCACGTTGTTGTTGGAATTGTATTAGTGTTGTGTTGTTGTACATAAGGCTGTTCTGCTGTAGATCTATATTATCAAAGAAATTCTCACCTTAAATCTATTGAAAAGCCACATACTTAGGCCGTAACAAACTTGTTAGTCACTTTAACCAGGAAAGGATATCATGCTTGACTCTGGGAACACCTACCTACATAGTTCTAAGTTATGTTTAAACAATATAGTTATTAATATCTAAATTATTTGGACTTCAATCCTTGTCGCCCTCGTAGGGTGACGTGACTGTTTAAAGTACTTTATTTATTATTCGAAATGAGTTTCGTCTCGCGTGGGTTTGTTGTGCAAATTAGAAACATTTAATTTGTATTTAAATGCTGTCCGGCCGGTAGTTCTAGATTATGAACCTCATTTAGGATGAAATAAACACGGACGTTAAGTGACCGCAATTAACCGTGAAATAATAATACCTATTCCTAAAAAGTTGAGATCCTAATTTATGTTTTGATAAAAAAGAACAGAAATATTATCTGAATCATTAAGTTTCTTCGTAAAGTTTATTTTATAACAAGAATTTGGTATGACTACTGCTTTATCATTCTGGGACATTAAATTTACATAATGAGCTACGTAGCATCCGTGTACGCATCGAAGACGCGTGTACCTACAAATACTTATACCTCCTTTAGAACCTATTACTGTAGCCTCACTGACAGGACATTAAGTTAGACAAATAAAAACGAAATTATAAGAACAGGAGTTACTTTTCCTCAGTTGTCCATGATGATTTATAGTTGATGTCATTCCTGTGTTCCCCTCCCCAGGTAACTTTTGTTTATTATTTAACTGAATTGTTATTGTTTTAGTATTCGAAATGCTGGTCTGCGCGCGGCAGTGTGCCCGCCGCAAGTCGCTCACTCTCACATTCGGAGAATTCTGCGTGTTCGCAGCTGAACTGCGTCGGTGTTCGAGGCAAGCCAGGCAGTAAGTTTTCCATTTGTTTCTACTTCACACTTGTCCATGTTATTTTGAAGTAAATCGCGAACGTCCTATTGCAATGTTAACACGTCCAATTTAGAATTTTACACGGTAATTCGATTCATTCAGTTGTAGTACTGGTACTGACGGTGGCTTTAGTTTTAAAAAGTAATTTGGTACCGGCTGAAAATCATATCATACAATAGTTTTCTCTTAGTGCATAGGAGAAACAGAGACATATTCCCCCCACTTTCATGCATCCCTATTTTTTGTTGGGTTAAATAAAAATGATCCTAAAAATCTTCCCATCAGGTATGAAATAACTTTTTGAATAAAGTTTTTTTTCAACTTTGACATGCTCTTACTTTGGATTGCCCCTTGGTTGCGGCGACTGACTCTCACATTCATTGATTATTGAGAGTTAAGCAACTACTAGAAATCAAATTTATTCGGTATAAAATTGGTCGCAAAAATCGAGCAATATCTCTCCTAGTATTACCTAACGTACTGTGAAATATAGGTACTTACAAACAAACTGCATCCTCGACTTACCTCATGATAAACTTCTTGGCGCCCGTCACCTCCAACCACCCAAATATCCATATTTGGATGGAGTTAACGGTTCTCCCATGTCCCATATTTCAAACTAATTTGCATATCGGAATCTTTGAAATTCTTTAGAAAACAATTTTAGTCACACAGCCCTTGTGACGCGACGGGCACATGGTTGTTACAGAATTAGTCAGTCGTTAGTCAGTTTCTGCTAATTAACCGTTTCGACCCACATTATTTCCTTCCGCCCCAGGTTGTTCCAGATCTTTCGCCAGCATATTTGGCTCTTTTTTGTCAACATGGAAAATACAATTTTCCATGTCAATAACTTCTTAATTTTCACAATAATTTGGTTACAGCATGTCACATGGTTGTAAAACGAGCTTTGAAAACAAAAATGTCAATTGTTTTCAATAAAATCATGATATATTATCACACCGATTTCACAAGTCGTCGTAGTACTTACCTATTAAAGTCAAGAAGTTTAGCAGATTGTAAAAGGATTTCAATAATCAAAACTAACTTAGTAGATGCTTTGCCTGCATGCCTTTGAACAGCCCCAATTGTGATTCTATACAGATACTTAATTAACTCAATATGGTATTACAGGAATTTTAAAATGGGACAAGCTGCTAATACGTTTGCTTCACCTACTGTTAAACCATAGTTACAGTAATAATATTATACAATTGAACAGGATACACTTTAGTACCTAACAATAAAATTCACATGGGAATTCATGTAACGTAAAATATCCCTGGAAATGTTATATTGAAAATACCTACTGCGACATAATTAAAGACACAAGCAATGTCCTTATTGTCCGCAGTGACCACGATATGAATCAGGTTAATTTTACCGATGACTTAAAAATGATCGTTCTCCTTTTCCTCGGTCTTGAACTAAGGACTGGGACTACGTATGACGCGTGCGTTGACCCTTGCATGCCAAACAATACGATATTTGTCATGCAAGGAATCTCTACATATAAGGACGGCTTTTGTATAATTTCTCCCTTTAGAAATGATTTCATTCAATGTCTGCACCATTCATTGCACTATCATGCGGAAACGCCTACGCAAGTTCATCGATTGTGTTTTATTTCTAATTTCAGTTTTCATTCGCAGGAGTTCGAACAAACCTGAGTCGCCACAATGGAACATAGACAAGGAGCTCAGAGATAAGGACAACATTTGTAAACACGTGAACGGTAAGAATATTTGGTTAAATCTTAGGATAGGTTTAAAACACAAAAATTAAGTGACCTTATTCTGGCCCGTCACGAAATTACTGAAATGGTTATAAAGGCTGACGTTGCGGAAAGTTTGTTGTGAATAATAAAAATTTTGGCTTTGTCCGAGCCTCCCGTCCCCGCTTCAGGATGCACACTCGTGCTGCGGAAGGTCGATCGTCCCGTGATGAAACAAATGGTGACTAAACTTTCCGCACGGTACCAATCCAGAAATACACATTGGTCCCTTTGGCTACGCAACATTATCTCATACACTATAAATTCGGTGTCGCCGTCCACTTCCCACGCTATTCTATCTGTTATCAGGCTGTTTGATACCTGCTGAATTACTGATTTCGATTGGTCAATACTTATCGAAAATAAATCGATCTTAAATTACTGTTTTAAAGTACGTACAGCTTACCTTTATCGAATAATGACTCAGATTTGATTGCTTTTTAAAATTTATTTTAAATTCCAACATGGCACATACATACTGCCGTCGTAATTATGGAATGTGTAATTGATTTAATGTTTCCTTTTCATCAGTTTGGATATAGGACTGACTCGATTGATGATTTACAGCATATGAACAACTTGTTTACCTTTATAAATCAAATACATTAGAGGCAGTGATAGTAATTCATCTAAGATAGCAAAGGAATAAATAATTTACAGCTACATATCAATCAGAAGCTTATCAACAGTTACGTACTCGCTCCGCTAAGCACACAGTAAGATGACAGCGACGATGTTCATATTCATAATAACAAATAGGAACTAACTCACATTCGTGGGACATGTGGTCATCACTTATTGCGTATATCTATGTTTTTAATTGTTCTGCTATTAATGCGATTGCCCTATGCTACAGTCATTGTACGTTCGCTCCTATTTGCACCGCCCGCACATGTAATGCTCGGATTTACGTCAATCTCCCGGCGCATCTGACTAATGTATAATATTAGAGACAACTAAATTAAGCTTCTGAAGCTTTATAAATATCAGACATAAACCTCTTTTCCTATCTTTGGAATATTAGAGAAAGTATAAGTTTCATTTTCATTATTTATGGAACCAAATGAGGCGCTTAGATGTAAATCTCGCAATACATATCGGAAAGAAGTTCCGCTTTCGCACGGTAATTCGTAAAAGGCAGAGATCACTAAGTAAATATGATGCGTGGCCTCCCAGGCTCTTCCGCACATACTATAAACAGAGTACGGAAGCGAGACGCGATGCTCCGCTCAGTGTACTACGCGCCCACGAATTCGGCCGCTAAATGCTACGAAAACATAATACAGATGACATCGCACTACTACAACTACAGATATACCTAACGTAAACAAACGATGAAACGATACTGCGTCAACTTCCTTATCTCCCGGAAGAATTACTCTGTTAACTGACGACTTCTTGAGAACAAACAAACAATGGTAATTTTTCTTTATTTTCTATTTACATGGCGATCTTTGTACTACACTGAAATTATTCATCGATGGCTTTGGGATCTTCTTTCAGTTTTGTACTTTTATGAGAAATTTTGAAGACTCTTGCAATATTTTTACTTTGTGTTATTGTTCAAATCTTCACTTTCATCGTGAAGGCACGAATTAGTAGAAATTGGAATAACTTTTTTTTTATTTTCATTCATTAAGTATCAGTGGTGCAACATGATTGGATTGAGTTGAATGCATAAATCTGGAGAGGGAGAGGAAGGCCGAAGAAAAGATGGATGGATTGTGTGAGGAATGATATGAAAGAGAAGGGAGTGAATGATAGTGTGACGGTTGACAGAGGAAAATGGAAGAAAAAAACGTGTTGCGCCGACCCCAAGTAACATGGGATAAGGGCAGGAAGATGATGATGAATGCATAAATCTAATCCATAAAATAAATAGTATGACTAGGCTAAAATGAACGACAGTCTACGAATAGTTTGATTCTTTGAATGATGATGTTGATGACGTAAGCTCATTAAAATCATTTGTGGATGAGATGAAAAATACAGGTTTGACTTATGGTCAACATCAACACCATAAGTCTTTGTGGCATGTCTTTGTAGTGCTATAGAAATAACGGAATATTTTAAAATGCGGAATTGGCTAGTACTTGGGCGTAGATGTAAGTTGCGAACGGACGCCTCACGCCAGTTGGCCACCGACCGTTCGCGGGTGGACAGCGTGCACGCAGTCTGCACGATACATCCGCAACCATGCCGCCGACTACAATGATTGTGCCCTGTGCGTTTCTCACATACTTCTGTATTATTTTCATCAATGAAAACCTGTCCGATTTACGGCATCGTGTATATTCCTATTTCCCATAATGTATTCATAATCAATTCCTCCGTTATAAAAATCATAATTTTGTCCCTCAATGTTTTGTATCATATATTTTGCTTAGTTACACCAGTATAAGAGGATGACTGTGTACACTGCGGATTTCGGTACATGTGTCGTGAGTTCACGTTGAAGTTGTGACAATTCAGGGACATTATATTCAAATCTGTGATCTGTGCGCGGGCGGAGCAGCCGATGTTAGTGCGTTTGTTGATCTGGCGTTGTGTTTACGTTTTCGTTTTGGCATTGAACGAAGATCCCGAATTGGATTGATGTGTTTGGTTGGCCACGTTTTATAAACTGCAGTGTAAACATGAATGAATACTTACCTGTGCGTGTCGTTCTGTGTTGTGTATCTTATGTGTTGTTTTAAAAAATCCAAATATGATTATCATAGCAGATAGAAAATATTAGGTTGATCAAGTCGTAATACACCGTGCAATTTAGACTGTTTTCATCCCGGAGTGTGGTGATTCAATTTCAATATTACCTACTTGAATATCCATTACAATCATAATGTGAGAAAGTTGGAAAGAGATGGATTATACTTTGAAATAAAATTGAAAAGTTTAAGGACATATGCAAGATAAAAGAGAAACTAACTAGGATTTGCTTCAAGTTGAAATGCGTGTATGTGTACTTGTAAGTTTTGCTATTTAATATAATATCTATCCTCACTAAACAATAGTGTTACAGAAATAGACATAGCACACCACGGGATGAATACAATAAAGATATCACGGTGTATAGGAAGTAGGTACTTACGAACTTTTAAAAGATCATTGTCGATTATTTGGTCATACATAATGTGACCAAAACTAGAACCTACCATATTAATTACTTATATTTTTTTACCTTAAATTTTGTCTCAGCCGAATGGGCGACCTTTTATGGTAATCATTAATCTACGAGTATGCATGTAGGTGTTTAATGTAGTACGGTGGTCGGCCTACATATGTGCAGCCTACGCAGTCGATAGGTCGATACTCATCAATCATTGACGATGAGTATCGCTGGTTGAACGAACCCAGCACCGGCACTCGCCTGGCCGTGATGCTTTCTAATCCACGCAGTATGTACCCATGTTGCTACCAACTATCATTATGATCAATACACCTATTATCATGCAGATAGATTACATTTGCATGTTAATTGATTATCACTATTTTTGGTATGCGTCTTAGTTCTTTGTATCGCGTATAATAAGTGTCGGCGCCAAGGTTTCGAATTGTTATTGGTTATAGAATTTGTTTCAACGTAGATCCGACGTCATGTATTAAACATAAGATACCGGTTTGTATAGGCCACTCATGAATCTTCAACAAATAGTAACAAACCGCTGTGGTTTGAGCTCATTGCTTGCGTGTCCAACCGCAGTACAATAATTGTTAACAATTAACAGTAGTTCTTTTGCGTGCCTCGAGCCCATCTTAGAAATAGGGTCAACTCATCCTATTATGAGTTGTGTCTCAAAGAACACATCAAATATTGTTCACATGGTGATTGATTGTTTCGTCCTTTATACAATATCTATGAAATTATTCATGTTGTTGACGTAGACACTACGTTAGACATGGTGTTTGCAATGAAGAGCGTGGGTTGATAACCACGTGATAAGATGTTATGTGTACATCGGCTAGAATAGATTGATAGTCGGAGCTTATTCCAAAGCACGCATAAAATCAACAGTATCTTCGGAATTTATAAAAGATAAAAAAAACTTGGGTGCCTACCTCAAAATTGTTATTTAATTTCCGGTAAAGGAAAATCAATTTATTCAGCAGTTACCACACAGTCCATCCTCTATGCCAGTTATGTATATGTATGTCTACTTATTTGTGTGTACTTACTGATTGTTGTGACAATTTTTGACGTATGGTGTTGCGCAGGCAGCGAGGCGCCCCCTCCGCCCTGCGAGGTGTTCCTGGGCGGATCCTGCAACCCTACTACTTGGAGATCGGACATAGCTATTCCGATGCTGAAGAAGATGGGCATAACTTATTTTAACCCGGTGAGTTGAACACTACTATTGCAGTATAATTATTATCCATGCCAACCTAGTGGTCTCACAGCAAGGCAAAGGTCTCTTCTCAAACAAGGGGAAGAGACGAGTATCGATTACTATCCTCATCATCATCATCCACAGCCCGACTTCACCCACTGCCGAGCATAGGCCTCCCTATTCTTTACTTCAAAATCAAAATCAAAATCAAAAGTCATTTATTCAAATTAGGCTGAGAATCAGCACTTTTCGAACGTCAAAATTACAAAAGACAGTCCCCCAAAAACGCCCGCCCTTCGCCACTTCCTAGTGCTATCGCTGGGAAGAAGAAGTGGCGGAACAAACTCCCCAGCAGCACAGCTGTCTGTTCAGTTAGAATATAGTTAGTTGCATGTATACAATACTAGGAACCTATGTTCAGTAATGAACATTACAAGAAGCTTAAATTATTTGCCATATTATGTCAGCTAGCCACGCCAATATACCAACAAATATAATAAAAACTATACGTACTCAAGCTAAAAAATAATTAATTAAAATAAAAATAAAAACTCACTACCTAAATAAAAGCCTCCAGGCATAAAGGGCGTGACAGCTTACACATTTATGCATTGCTGGGTTCGTCACCTAGCTGTCACTTGCAGTCACAGATGATGAACTAGGACCATCGATGTGAAATAAATAAGTGAGTTAATACTAATAACAGTAACCTGTCAGTACCTAAGCTAATTCTGGAGAAAGAACATGAACATTGTCTTGAGTTAATTAGGGCGACCAACTTCAAAGACTATAACCACGTTTCAATTGATAAAGCGTGGTCCGGTGGTAGTCGATGCTCGTCTCACTCTGATTTCAGGGGGTCTACTCTCTAAGCGCAAAGTCCGCAGTTTCAGCCGAAGTTTCGGACGTTTCCGTCTCACCTACGGACATAAGATTAGTTTGTGGACCGCACTAATAATGAGTGACAACGCGATTTGGACAGTTGTTTGACTCCTGAAGGCCGATTCTCGTAATTTAAAACGTTCACCATCTATTAGCAGTCTCATCTCGGCTACAAACAAATGTCAAAATGTAGGGAAATTAGAAGTATTTTTTGACAGATTGAGACTGAGATCAGACTGTGAACGTTCTTAAAATTACGAGAATTGCCCCTCTGATGTGTTTTTATCCGTCAGAAAAAGTTAATTGGTCGAGACGGGCCCTATTTTCGTTTACGGACTTAGAGAGTAGGCCCCCTGGTAATTAAACGATGTTTTCCTTTGCCATTAATCAATAGTGTCTAGAATTACCTAACACAGAAAGTTCATAATCAAAGGCCACGGTAATATTTTACCAGTTTCTGTACTTTGACAGCTGTCACTACCACATGACTGTGACATGTCCATAACAGATTAGATACATTAATAACCAGCCAGCACTCACTGTAAAACAATATTATACATATGTGTTTCATTATAACTGCGTAAAGCCATGTTGGTATGTAAATAGAGATGACGTATGTCATTGATAGAGCATAATGTGATAAGTGTCTACGAATGTTCAGTTTCAGCGTTCTTGTAGATCAAAGTCACCTACTATAAGCCATTACAACGATGTGTATGTTAATGCAGTAAACAATCGAACATTGTTCGCCATTTACGACGTGATATGAAGTCAATTAATCGTTAAACAATACTGGATAGGAAAACTGTACGATATAATCCAAGCGTGATTACAGGTCAGCTGTTGATTGTCGGCTCGTGTCCAATTTAATTTAGATGAAAGAATAATGTACCAATTTGAGCAAGTCACATGTTGTGGTGTGACACGCGCAGCTTCAATAAATTGATTAATTTGTTAATCGACGTTGATCCTGGCGTAATGTTTATGGTTGAGCTATAAAAGCGTTAACATACAACGATACACAAGTTCTTCACATCAATGAATGTCGGATCCGCTCGATTATTCTAAAAAGTACAAAAATAACATTATGCTTGAGAAAAACCAAATGTTACGTTTATCTTTATTTATTGTTTGCAGCGGTTACTTAGTTTTTTCACTCAAGTTTATCAGCTAGAACAAATGTTAATTACCGAGGATGACGTTATCAATTTGCAAATTGAATTCGTAAACTAGTTTGTTTTTCTTTAGTGAAATATTTAAACAAACTATAATTAGGTACAATTACTATAACAATAAGGTGTGGGCGACCATTAATATTCATAACGTTGGTTGTTATTACAATAACATCGGGGCACAACTTTAAAAGGCCACAGATAATGAGTCGATGGACAGAATTAACTGGGCTTATGTCGTGCAGACATAAAAAATTAAAACATGTTCACATGAACAGACCATTCTCTAGTTAATAAAAGTTAGATAATGCGTATGATAACGCGTGTTTGTTTGACAGCTTCTTTGAATGAAACGTGCTCTTGATAAATATGATTTTGGTAATTAGATATGACACGTTCTATTGAAACGTCTATCACACAAACGTAATAGATATCTCTTGAAAAGTAAACGGTTTCAAATACACATAAAATCATGTGCTTACGTCATACCCACTTACTTTTTAGCTGAACGCTTGAAGCTAAAGTGTTTAACAATATTGGTTTACCCATACCTATTTCTGCTACGTAGACACTTTAACGTGACGTTAGATAAGAACCTGATAAATGCATGTACGCTGCAAGTGACCCAGACGGCTAATTTATATTAGACAGGGCAAAATAGCCTGGTATTAATATTAATAAAATAGTATTCACGGAAAAACTAATCATGTTCTGTTTTGCAGCAAGTCGAAGACTGGTCGACGGAATTAATGGAAGTGGAGCACCGCGCTAAGGCCGCGGCGCGCGCGCTTCTGTTCGTGCTGGACAGCGAGACGCGCGCCGTGGCCGCCAGCGTGGAGGCCGCGCACCTGGCCGCCGCGCCGCGCGACCTGCTGCTGGTGCTGCGGCCCTACACGCGCCATCAGAACATCGGAAACGAGACCATCTCTGACCAGTCAGTATCTACTCCGTACGAACAAACGAAACAATCTGCCCAAATAGGGTTTCGTCGAACCTTCCCAATGTGGAACCCTCCCCCCCCCCACACACATCTCTCACCTTTTTTCCTGCCTATCATGCACAACCAGGTGCACATACCATGATTTGAACGAGGCGAATGACAGAGCTGTCCTGGTAGCTTTCGGACTAAATTTGAGTACAAAAGAAGAAGATCTATTCCATACTTTTAAATACACTAGCACTCTTCTAGCTAGTCAATATTAGTTACACGAAAAGTGAAGAGTCATGCGATTTTGTACCATGTGCGCACCATCAATAACTGTCCTACGGGTACCTTGACCTGCCGTGTACACGTGTTTAATATATGTTTATGAGTACGACTCGTCAAGTGACACCCTTGTCACTCGACGAGTCTTGAGTAGTCCTTTGTGGCTTCTGATAAAAATTGATCTCTGTAAGAATGTTATACTTATAATACCCCGCCTATTAAGAATCGCATCGACCCATCTACAATTGATTCTTAGTTTAGTTGAACACATACGTCGCTTAAAAACAATAGTAGGTAGATTAGCAGTCGCAAAGACAAGCAGGGCAAAAAATTTGAAATTATTAATTTGACATCAGTCGATCGTCATCACGAGGGTTAGGATGATTCATGTCTTTAAAGTTGTTGCGATTTGATGAGCGATAGCCGTTCGTCATCATCTTGTCTGACTGACTATCTTTTTCCTGGTGTCATGTTCTCCGAAAAGATGAATTATCAGATAAATGACTTTACCTGAAGTAACTATCAGAGTGACTAAAGCTACATTAATTTGTGTACATGTCGTTTGGTATTGGTCGGAACCCTAGCATGTCAAATGTCTGAAATGTGTAAATAAATTTTCTTTTCATAGTAAGTATCAAAACAAACGTCAGAGTGCCACTTGTCTAAAATTTTTTGCAAGCATTAGCACGTCAAAGCATTCGTAACAGTCGATAAAGATAGAAACACGATCATCTCGTTAAGTATTGACGTCAGTCACTCTATGCAGTAAGATCACGCGCCATGATCGTTGCTTCCATGTGCCTCTATTGTGACAATTTGTATGCAGAATGTAAACTCTAATAAAATGATCTGTTTGCCTGCAGCGAGTACGTGGAGCTGTCGCGTGCGCGCGCGACGCTGCAGGAGGCGGTGGAGCGGCGCGGCCTGCCCGCCTTCACCGACATCCCCGCCGCGCTGCGCTGCGCACGCGCCGTGCTGCGCGGCGCGCGCACGCACCCGCGCCACTCGCTCGGCCACACCATCCTGCGCCTCAAGCGCGCCTACGACGCGGCGGGCGGGCGCGCCGAGCGCCTGCCGCGCGCGCGCGCGCTGGACGCGCTGCGGGACGCCACGCGCGCGCCGCGCGCCCGCGCCGAGCGCTGCCTGCCGCCCGCGGTCGACCCCGTCGACTTCGAGACGTTCTGCGCCGCCGTCGCCGAGCTCGCCGCCGACGCAGGTCAGTACGACTCCTACTTAATGACCGTAAAGCTCGTTAAAATACTATCGTTTTCTGCCAATGTGCCGTCCATAAACTTGTTTTAATGTGTCATAAGCTGTTAATGTCGTCGCCTTCGATATATTGCTGGTTTTGACAAGGACGATTTATTGTGGAAACATAGCAGAAGATATGGCAGTGTTTTTACGATTCACGGTACGAAGCGTCGTATATTTAGTTAAGAATATTTGGGTGGCGGGTGTGTGGTAAGGGGTGGTGTTTGTTGAAGGGCGCAGTAGCCCGCGCGCGGCGGCGGAGGGCGAGGGCGTGGCGTCGCGCGTGCGGCGCGCGTTCCGCTCGCTGCGCGCTTACCTCTCCCCGCCGACCCCGCCCACTCCCGGTGCGTGTGCGCACTACTCACTTTACATCATCACCATGTCATCCGCAACGCGTCCACTTCCGGACGCACGCCGCACTTTCATAAGGAATGGTTTTTGAGCCGCTTGCATTCAACGTCTACCCACGACCTTAACTAAGTCGTTTGCGTACGTAACAGCCGCCCCACGCTCCACTTGTTTCATACAGTTATCATTTTCATTATTTTGGTATTTGGGTGCTACTTTCTCTACTTGTTTTAAATTTTATGCTAGCTTGTGCAGTTTTATAAATTCTGTTTTGATCACTTAAATATGGCATAAGTTTGTTAGTCATTTCAACCTTTTATTGCTTGCAATCTTTTTTATTTTCTAAATCAAAGACAACGTGTGTTTGCTGTTAATGTTGAATATTTTTGAAGTAAAAACTTCTTTAGCGGCGTTGTGCACTTTTGTTGTGATGGGTAAAAAATGTTAAACTCGCGTCAGGACACGTGAGCTGATCGAAAATTCGTAAGACGGAGGGAGAGTAGACCGCATTCCAAAATACCAAAAATGCACAACGTTAATATTCAAGTTTTCACTTCTGCCGGCACTCCGGAGTGCAACCCGTTGATTTTTTTTTATTATAAAATATTTATGTACCCTGTATCAGTTTTTACTCACACAGTAGGTATACACTTATTGCAAACCTTCAACAAACGAGCATTAATAAAAAAAATTTCTTATTATATTTGTGGCTGCTGTAAATACGAGAGGTACCCGTTTGTCGTACACATTATATAATTTGACCGTTCTTTACTTGCAGAATCTCAAAGTCGAAACGGTACAGAGGCGGAGGCGACGGGCGGCGATCTGCGCAGTGAGCCGCGCGAGCCTGCCGCGAGAGACGCTAACAACGGTCTGCGGCTTGTCAACCCCAGGCTTAAAGCATACGGACGAAAACTTGGTTTATTCATTCCTAAGGTAAGGAGCGAATACATTATTCTGTAATTATTATTATCATCATTCAGTCAAAAGACGTCAACTGCTGGTAATGACAGGTCTTCTCCTATCCACATCAACTTCATTCCCGCGGCCTTCACGAGGTCGTCGACCATGTGGGGCCTGCCCACGCTGCTCCTACTCACTGCAAAAATATCATTACTACATAGACAAAAGCTTTGGCATAGATTTGCATAAACGATCATTATACAGGCAGTTGTTTCCATTCCAACTTGTAGGACAAACAACTTTCTGTAGTTAATTTATCGTTTACTTTATTTCTGTTTCCAGAACGGCGGTCACCGGCCAGCAGTGGACAGCGCAGGCGCGGGGCCTGGGGGGCCGGCGGGGCCCGGGGGGGCCGCGGGGGCCTCGAGCGTAGACTCGGTGTTCACGCCGGGCACCGAGCGCCGCCTCGAGCGACTACCCGCCATGCTAGGCGCGCCCACGCATGATGTCTACCTCGGCGGGACCTTCCCGGTAAATGATAATTCTGCGAATTATTGCACTAAAATGCACAGACACTTTGAAACGCACGTCAGTGTAACAGTTGAAGTACGAAAACTATCCTTAAAGACACCAACAAAATGAAATTGTTAGTATGATAGTGTGGTTGACAGAAACAAGTTTTTTAGAAAACTAAAGTAGTTGACTTTAGTCTGCCCGATTTTATGAAAAACATTTCTTGCACGAGTTGAGTACGTTGTCTGCGCTATTCTATTTTTAACCACTGTTGACTTTAAAACTTGTTCAGATTTCAAATACTTTCACAAAGATCCATCTTACCAAATAAATCCATTCTTCTCCAGATCCACAACACTAAACCGGAAGAAGTCCTACGAAGGGAAGGCTTCACGTACGTAGTGCCACGAGCCAACGACTACACCCGAATGTTCTCGACCCCTGCCCGAAGGACCGCGCCCGCGCACCCCGAGTCACCGCGTCGCGATAAAAAGCCGCGCCCTTCCAGTACCACGTTAGAACTGCCCGATGACGTGCAGCTAAGAGACCGCACGCCTGAAGATATATCCGATAGGAATGATCGACTCAGTGCGTCGGACTTCTATACTGTCACGGAAGATGTTACGCCGCAGCCCTTCAAAGGTAACTTATTATAATGTTTCTGTTTTTATTATCTACAGCACACCCATATCCACGCATATTTTCGTCATTATTCGTCATCCATTCTACTTCAATCTTACCTGCATTGAGTAGTAAGATAGCTCATGCCATGTTAGACAGTTAGCAACATGCTAGCGACGCTGACTCCACTGGGTTCGCTATCATAATATGTATAACTCATACATAAACAAGCAAGATTGACTGTTAGCTGACCAAAAAATCAGCCAGCTTAACAATTACCGCCATCATTGTGCCTTGCCACTCTTCTAACAAGCTATTCTATTACAGGAACATACGACGAGGACTTATTACTAGGCTCACGTGTACTAGTGTTCGCGATGAGTGCTGATTCTCCTTGCTTCGCTGCGATGGTACTGGCCGCACACTATATGGGACTACGTCCTGCCAACACCGTGCTTTTAGTGCAGCCCATGGACCCGCAGAAAGCACATGGTGTAAGTTGAACCTATATTTATAACTAGCCCGCGTGAAGAAAAACAGTATCCGGATATCTTTCCCCAGGGTTCAAAGGATCTCCATACCAAATTTCATCAAATTTGCTCCAGCCGTTTCGGAGATTAGCCGGAACAGACATACATTTTTTTTTTTTTATAAGTACCTCACTTATATACTTTCATATGCATTTAGTAAAAAGCTGTTACCTTGACATTACAAAAAACACTTCAATTTTATTTATTTGTATAGATTTGAATACTCTAGCAACCCTGATTATGATTGCACCTGAGGTGTCATTGCAATTTGAACCTAATGTCAATGAAATTAAAGTCATATCGTTCGTGATTTGCACCAACTATACTTAGTCTCACTTAGAGCAATTATTATCTATAAGCACCAATATGTGAAGCTGTGCCGTCACTCTTGCTTACGTTTGTTGGCTTATCTTCCTCAGCAAAAGTACCTACGTCTGGTTTTTATAATCAAACGAACTAACTTCGCAATAAACATACTCATGAGACAATTCTTTCTTTACAGTATAGTGAAGCAGCCGTCAAGGATTATAACCGGGGCCGCCACTACCTCTCAGACTTAGCCAAACGCTCCGGAGTGCCCGTGGTCGACAACGTCGACTCCGCGATGGCGTGCGTCGTCAGCCGGCTCAGAGCAACGCTATAGCATCAATAAGCGATAGTCCCCGGGACTCACATACCTTAAATCTATTGATGTACGGATGATAACTGTGGATGATAACACCCGAATATCGATTGTTATCGGTAATACAGGCAGCAGTGACAGTCGCCTGTTAATCATAAAGTCCGCCGCTTCTAATTATAATAATAGAGTAATTAAACACAACGCCAGTTGAAGCGAATCTCATCTCTAGCATTGTCACATTAGTTGTGATCGCGATTAGATTTCGTATTCGTTATTTCATTGCGATGCTTCGAGAAGCGGCTATCACAACTCACGTAATAAAGACATCACAAATGTAATTCATCATAAAACAATCATAGGGTAATTATTTTAACTTGCGTGGCGAAGAGTCTCATAAGAGTGTACTTATTAATTTCAAGACGTTTAGTTTAGTACAAAGAATGTCTCTCTTTATTTCATCACTCTCTATTGCATTATGTAATGTAATATATAGATATTAAAATAAATGTAATTCAATGGATGTATGAGCGAGAATGGATGGTGACGGTAATAAGGTTATCTTGATGAGGATATAACAAATCTCTGTGATGAATTTGTCTAGGAAATTTTTATAGTGAACTTTCAATGCATAAGCATATATAATTAGATGATAACTATACATATTAGTATTGTTGCAAACAGGTACAGGTAGTAGTCACATGTTGGCGCGTTTGGAGGAATATTGTCATGTCGGATGTGCACAAGAAGTTTTATAGGTAGAGGACTCGAGTCCAAAATCAGGAGTTGTTTAACTTTGCCTGAATCAATTTGGTCCTTCTAATGTGACTTGCGCCTTAGTGCCTTATTTAGAAAGAGTATGATAGACACGAGAGTGAGTAAATTGTTGTTAGGACCATATTTTTCGACTTCTGATGTTCAACTTGAACCTTTACCTATAAACATGATGAATGCACAGTGTTATGTTGATTATGATGTACTGGGGCTGACATTGGTATTGATTCAGTAGCCTAGTAGTCCTGGGAACTTCGCACAGTGGGTCTATTAGCCAATTTCTAAATCTTGTTAGTACTAAATTATATTGCATTGACATGCTTACATAGACATCAGCACTTTAGGAAAACTGATTGAGGAAAAGTACAAATATCTTGCTCACGTAGCAATTTTAAGAGGTTTTAGTAGTTATTATTTGAATTATGGCAATGCAAAGTTAAATTTTATAATAATTAACATCTTATACTCATTTTTTTTAATTATAATAAATTGTACCTTTTCTAAAAATACCTAATATGCATCCGAGTTAACGCTTGCAAGTGGATAATGATGAAATTAGGTTATGATAGCCACAATTCCATACCTAATTTAGGTATAATCTACAATATTGAGTAGTTTAGTGGTAAACATATTTGACCCACTGTCACTAAAATGTAATTCGTAATTATAAAATTCAGCAAATATTATTTGCTAGTCACACGCCCATTAACATTTTAAGTACTTTGTTAATATTGATCGATAGTACAAATATCTAATTTATAGAAAAATATGTCATATATTAATTGTAATTTTATGCCATGTACGCTTATTTTAAACTAAACATCACATATGTAAATATAGAAATTTGTAATTATCAAAATGTTTCATTGTTGTTGCCAACTGGCATCCGCTTCTTTGACACCACTATACTTTCTCCTATAGTGGCGAAACAATCGTCCGTTGCACCGTATCACATATATTCCTTTAAAACTTTCGAAGTATTTAGATTCATGTATTTGAAATTTATGCAATTATGCATAACATCATCAAACCATCACTGAGCATGTAAGCAGATGTTTGCCAGTAAGTCCCATGAGCTATGTAATAAAGGGTGAGCCCATTGCTATTAAACCAGCATGAATCCCGACCCCGGACTGCTACTCACTTTCCTAACAGAAAAACAAAAACCTATCACTTTGCCCAACATCACTCAAATTATTAAGTTTTATTTCATGAGCTACTTCTCAACGACTGAAGGGGGATCGCGTTACTAAATTATGGTGTCTTTTCCATAAACGCTACTAATGAAGAATTAAAGTTGAAGTAATTTAGATGGCAAGTCTGTAAGCCTACGCAGAATTTGTTTTTATAGAGTAGAATAGATTTCGATTTTTATAGAGTAGTGTAAATAGCTATGTATCGACAAATCGTAAGTTACATATCGTTAGCTCGAAAGACATTTAAAAGCAATAGGATTTATAGGACACCTACCTACCATCTTTCTTGCTTTACAGGGACAGATTTACCTGTAATAGTATACATCAGTAAGTTACTCGAAATATTTAAGAAGACACTTGGTGGACAAAGATTTTATTTGCTCATATGGAATGCGTCGATGAAATCTATGTGCTTATTCAAAAAGCGGCTTTGTTTATTTATGGTTTCAGTGGCAAATATACTTAAAATAAAACTCGTTAAATTTTTGGAAGGCCAAATTCACCGACACAGTTTAATTTCACAGCAACATAATTATTATACATTCAAATTCCATCAACCCCACAAGGTTCGACGGGGCCCCATAGGGCCGAAGCCTGCCAGGGTAGCGGGATCGTCCGAAAGGGTTACCGCTGCCCTGGAACATAAAGGGCTAAGGAAGGAACACGGGTGGGTTTTAGTCAGTAAGAGTCTGTCACTCCCTTCTGCTCCACCCAGAGCGGGAGGGGTCATTTGATGATTTCCCATCCTCAAAAAAAAAAAAAAAAAAACCCACAAGGTTTCTTGTAAATATCAAATGAAAAAGACTCTTATTTCATAATTTATTGATAACATTTACCTTTTTTAATTAAATACTTAAAGTCGATTGTCCTAAGGTAAAACTTTCTGTTAAAAAACGGTCATTTTCTGTTTGTCTTTTCTGTGTATTTGCTCTTTAGATATTTGCATTTCTTTCTGGACAAGAATGTTCAGTTCTTTATTTTTCTCTGCAATCTGCATATTAATATTTTTGTGACCATTGGATCCAGAAGCATGTCTGATTAATGAACTATTCAGTTTTACTATATCCTTTTCAATTCGTTTTTTGTCTTCTGTAATTTTGAATTGCTCAATGTTTAAGTCTTTACTCGTAGACTGCTTTACATCCAGGGAGGCTTCCGGTTCGTTTTCTGCTTCGGTCCTATCGCCTAACGTTTTATTAAGGAAATTGAACACATTTCGTCTTTCCCTCTCTTTTTCCCGCTCGTACGCTCTTTTATTACGCTCTTCTTCTTTCTTCTGTAATCTTTTTAATTTTTGCTCTACCTATAAGCAAAAACAGAATGTTGTTATAAACAATAGTCTATAAAGAGTATTTATATCATCTACGAAATGTAAGCTATGATTATGATCTTTAACTTAATGACCCTTCGTTTTATATCAATTGCAGTGCCCCCAGCGCCCAGCTCATAAATCGACAAATAAATACCTACGACGAAAAAGATCGTGCAATAAAATAAAAAACAAAAAATGAACACTGTCAACCTATCTCAGTCTTATGAATAATATGCTACCTTCAATGGATCTTGAGCAGCATGTTTCTCGGAGATGGCCATACACTGGTCAAGACTCTTCCCCACAGGTAGAACGCGTGCCTCAACCGGCTGAACACGACCGTCGCTTGCTGCGCCGAGCCCAGTCCCCGCAACGTAGCCCATTGCGAACATTATTTTCGAGCCAATACCCTGTAAATTAAAAATTAACTGTAATTTTTTATATCTTTAAATCTAGCAGTTATTGCAAATTGTTATAAACGTTAATACATACTCACTCTAGTATGTTGCTCCCATTTCCCAATAGGGGTGATGTTTTGGTTTAGAAGACTTTTTTCAACAATAAGTGCATGATTGTCAACTACTGTTTCTGTTTCTTCACACATAGCTTTCCTTTGTGGATATTCTGTATCGCTTAAACTATCATCGGAGTCATCACTTTCTTCATTTTCAGCTACATGGAAAGTAAAAAAGTAGTGATAAGAGCTTTGGATTCGTGACAATAAAAACCCCCGACCACGGATATCACGGGATATGCCTTGGGGGCGTGGCACGTGGCGCCTCAATATTATAAAATTGTTCTTATGTTCGAACGGCGGCTGTACGCTTCATTCAGTCGCTTTGCAACTCCGTACAGTGTACTATTGATGCGTAAAAAGTCAAAATGCCGAGTTGTGCAGTAATTATATGTAAAAATAGATCAAATACCATCAACCTGAAAACAAATGGTGTGTCCTACCACCGGTAAGTAACCAATTAAGTCAGTGTTTTATATTTTAAATCAATTTTTAAATGTTTTATTAACTTTCGTCCGGAGCGACACGAACTAGCCCGAACGAGCCCGAATCTTCCCGAACGCAACGAACGTTTTGAATTTAGAGAGGTGCAATCGAGTGCGTGCGACTGATTTTATCGATATGCGTATTATTGCAGCTGAATATTTTTTTACAGAACTCAATGAATATTCTCGTATTACATGTATAGTAAAAGAGTTAAATTAGTTATTAATTTAATGTTGTTTGAACCAAATTAAGACATTGTTATTTCAATACTTACAGTTACTCGTGAAATGTAAAAACTCAAATTAATATTACATCGTTGAAAAAAAAAAAAAAATATTTTTGAAAATAAAAAAAAATATTTTGCGCAATATTCTTGTATTGATCACTAAATCGCAAGCACTCAATTCATGTCAATCATAAGGCCGAGCAGACGCCAAAGTTCTAAATTTGAATTAGAAAATTCGCGGTCCGTCGCTATTTTGTCAAATCTTTGTCTATAATACTGAGGTTAACATTTTACATTTCTGAGGTTAGCATTCGCCTCCATCGCAGATCCAAGTCTGACTGGTCGCGCCTAGTCCCGGCCTTATATAGTGCCGCAGATAGTTCCAGAACCTTCTATTGTAGAAACATCTAGAATGTTCGAGAGTTCTAGTATCGAAATTTCTAGAAGGATCTATTAGTTCTGTTACTCGATACTAGATGGCGCTAGTAGTAAAGTAGTTCTACTACTTGATACTAGATGGCGCTAGTGGTAACTAATGTCACCATGTACCAGGCATTAATTGTGGCGCGCAACAGTAGTATAAGTTATAGGTCAAAGAAAAGCTAGTGATACCACAAACCAGCCACACACGTTTACAGCATTAAATCGTAACTTCAACACTGCAAATAATAAAACTTGAAATCTATTATTTTATTTTTATAATTGCTTAAGATACTTCGCCTCTTATAAGACGTGCGGGATCATGTGGAATCAATGTGGGAAGTCAAATTCTATAAAAGACACTTACTGTTCAATGGAAAAATTTCCTCAATTTTCACTCTATATTCATCAGTCCCATGTTTCCTTTTCTCCCCTGTGTGTACACCGTGCTCTAACTTCACAGAACAAGTTCTTTTTTCTATATCTATACTCCTTATTATTGCTCTATGCCATAAGTGATACTTTTCAGTTGATTTTTTTGCTAAACCTATTTCCTGTAATGAACACAAAATAAGTATCAGAGGGATTAGTCATCAAAGTAATAACATTAGATGGGCTAAAAAGGTATGGACTAAACTAATATTTTATCTTCTGTCCTTTTCTTAATGAAATAGAAAGAAAAAGATGCACTGAACTTAAATTTGGTTTAGTTTGTGAACAAGGGAATCGGCGCCATTGTAGCGGCACGTTGTATATGAAGCCGTAAAAATGGCGGATTGGGACTGTAATCTGATCTACAGCAAATTAATGGTTTATCAGAAACTATAATTACCTCATTATCAGGTGGCTTCAGTTTCATCAATATTCTACTACCTACTTTAATTGAACTAAAATCAGGTTCTATTGCTTCTTTTAAATTCGACAATTGTACTAAAGCACCATGGGAATATCTGTAACACCAATAAAATCAGATTTAATTATCACATTTATGACACTACATTTAGGATGGAGTTCCCTTTTTAGTTAACCATGATTATGACTGACCTACATTGTTCTTCACTGAATTTACATTCACCATCAAGGAAGAAAGGACAGGGTAACATCTCAGCGTGTGTTGGATGAGTGAATAGAACTCGGACCTGCAATGAAGGAAGAAAAATTTGTACATTGTGCTAATTTCATTAATGAGTTATGGTCAGAGAAGTAAAATGAGGTATAAGATAATCCCTACACTGCCTGGTTTGAGTAGTTAACAGATGTAGGCTATGTTTTACCTAAGAACTAGAAATCAAATAAACTGTTACAAAAAACGTTGTTTCTTTCATATATCTAAACAAGTGGCTGCCTGCGGCTTGGCCCATGTGAATGTCAGAAATTATCCCACGGGAACGTATGTCGTTCCCCAGGATGCCATATATCTCCTTGACAAATGTTACTTTCGATACAGACAGTTACTTTCGAATTTATATGAGTATAGATATAGAATTTATGCTAAATCTTTAAAAACAAATTATATACTAACTTGAAGGTCTTGGAACTGGTCCTCATCCTGTTTGGGCACTACAGAACTGACCATGGCATTGTACAGACCTGGCTGACCACCCCACTTGTGTGTGTGATACACTGCACACTTCATGCCCAGTAACGAAGACAGCTCATCCTATGAAAGTTTCAGATTATGTCGAGATTTAGAAACAGATAGTATATTTGCCTTAAATAAAATAAAAAAGCAGGTATATTAATACAGTGATGGCGCGTAACACATACCCAAATTCTGGGCTGAGGCCATTTAGATCATAGGTTTGTGTGTATTTGAGATTTTTAAGGGGGCAGTAGAAGACCCAGTGAAAGTTATAGATCCTTACAAATGGTAAGTAAAAATATTGGGGGTCTCTAGAAAAAAATATATATTCTCAGTGGGCGGTGGGCAAAATGAGGTTGAGATATAGATTGCCCTTGACTCTCTAAGAAGATGAAGCAGGCGTAAGTAGATGCTTTAGCTATTTGAATACCATACTTAAGGACGCTGTTACATTTTCGACGAACTCAAATTTAGGTATCTAAAGTCGCACACAGCAACATCACACGTACGCACACATTGAGTCCTCGATTTTATACATCACATATAATCTTGGTCCTTGATATTATTTTTTTATTTTATTGAAATTGATTCCGGAAGATTACTTGGATCTTTGAAAATGCATTTGGTAACTGTTACTATTAGTATCGTCATCAAGAAAACGAAAATACATAACCAAAGACACCGACTTCCGAAATCAAAGTTATTTTTCACTTTGTGGTGATTTTTTTTTTTTTGGAAAACTATTTTATTTTTTGTGAGAAAGTTTTTATCACTGTTTCGGTTTTAGCGGGAAAACAGATGTCAACACCCAATATGGAGTACCAACCAAAACTAAAAGGAAAAAAACTGTCCTGTGTCGAAAAACAAAAAAAACAATAGATACCGACACCGACTTCCGAAAAGAAAATTTATTTTCATTTTGTAAAGCACGCTATGTGAAATAAGTAGGTACTTAAAATAAAACAATTTCCGTTCATAAAGATTAAAAACGACCATCGATATTGCTATTACATGGAACATATAAAATATTATTATCTAAAATTTTACGAGTATTACATAGTGAGCTAATGAGTTATGACATACTAGCCTGGGCATTTAGTTAAAAATTTTGGTAAAATAAATCTCCACTCCCGAATGATCTTCTTTGTGACTGTGGTGTAGGCTCAGCATTTTTGATGAAAATTAAAACACACGGAAGTAGTAAAAATCTATAATATATTTAATAAAGGCATGTTACAAAAGTACACCAACTTATTGCTACGTTTGTAGATTTTTTTGGTCTATATCCAAATTTCCGAATACATCTAAAAAATAAAGATAAATATATTAACAAAATAACCTACATAAAAACTAAATGCTACACTTGGTGGCAGAGCTCACAAAGTACAAATTACAAAGTTCCGCTGCCAAGGCCTGTCTTTTTTGTCAAATGCTATTTGTGACATCTACCATGCCATATTTATGAAATTGACACCCATGACGAAAAGTGGCCAAGTTTTTGTCGGTGCCATCTTGGATTTTGGTTTTGACCCCATATTCGTTATTGGCTACCCCAAAAACCATGAAAATGACACCTATGACGAAAAGATGTCTAATTTTCGTAGGCGCCATCTTGGATTTTGGTTTTGACCCCATATTCGTTATTAGCTAACCAAAAAACCGTGAAAATGACACCCATGATGAAAAAATGTCAAATTTTCGTCGGCGCCATTTTGGATTTTTGTTTTGATCCTATATCCGTTATTAGCGACCCCAAAAACCATAAAAATGAGACCCATGACGAAAAGTTGTAAAATTTTTATCGGTGCCATCTTGGATTTTGGTTTTGACCCCATTTTCGATATTGGCAACCCCAAAAACCATGAAATGACCACTTTTTGTCATAGTCTTGGTTTTGACCGCACATTGGTCATACATACATAACTACATACAAACCGGTTAAAATCATAACTCTCCTCCCGCCCATCCACTTCCAGACCTCACCGCCGACAGGTTGACCTTAGCCATCCAAATCCTAACCTTACTAAGAGCTCCTTAAACCCATCCATTTCTCAACCTTGTCCACAGTTGCTTAACCCCACCCATCCAAATCCCGATCTTACACAACATAATAATATTTTTTTATACTTACAAAATAAAAATAATTTAAGTATGAAACTCGTACTTACTTTTATTTCAGTCCAAAAGTATCAACTCCTTCCGATCACGATAACCAACGACGGTACTCACACAACAATCTTTTTCTATTACTTTTATCGTATTTATTTTTTGCGAGAGAGCGATATACCCGTCCTTCCATGAGCGCTTCTGAGCGCGGAATGATGAACCGTGAGTGCAAAATGTATGAAAAAGTCTGCAAGTGTTTTTATTTTAGCTAATAATTGAAAAATATATTGATTTATATACAAAACAATTAGCTAAATCTATAAAGGACTATATACAGGGTGGCGATTAGGTTATCACATTAATTGAAACCACGTACTCTATATTAGGTATTTTATCATATTCAATTAAAATAATTTAATAATAAACAATATTATAGCCGCAGGACCCTTTTTTTCATTTTAATATTTCACAACATCATGTATTGCATAAACATAATCAGCTGACCAATAAAAGTAGGTCAAAGACCCGTGGCCGGTGAAGATAGTTCAAAACTTCAAACGTTGCCATTCCGAATTACCTACAAGCACTACTAAACTACCATTTTACAAACTATTATTACAAGAAACGTAAACAATTCAAGCGAAAAATGTCCTTACCGCCTTCTTACGGCTAATAGTTGAAGGCGTTTTTTGTGCGCAAAATTAAAAGATGAAAAGGGACCGCATGAGAGGTATGAAAAAAATATGCAAAAATATTCTTACTGTTGACGACTTAAGGTATAAATTTCTATGCGCGAAATGCTACGGGGTACGGGGGTGTGCTTGTAGGCATTTCTTTGGCGCGTGCGACGAATGAGTCACATAGTCCGCCGCCAAAATCCTTGAGGGATAGTTGACGATTGGCGCACGCGCCCTTCGTAGTATTGTTATTGTTTTTATTTTGTGGACATTGTTTTGTGTTATCTTTATTTTAGTAATAGGAATAGGATAGGTTAGTGAAGGTGGTGTGTGTGACAGTTTATGCGAAATCAAACGCTTAAATAATAATAATTGTTAGGTAGCTATTTTCATTGTGTTATTGTTTCCAACAAGATGCCTCGAATAAATTTCGCATCGCCGGAGTACACCGATATGATTTGGAGATCGGGCAATGGACATTTAAAAAATGAGGTATACGCTACTGAAGTGACGACTATGGACGATTTAAAATCTCGAATAATTCGGGCCTTCGATAATTTAAAAATTTTAGCCGCGTAGCCTACTCAGGCTACTCTGAAGAGTCCGAAATAATATCGTAAGACGATGTCATTTGTGTGTACAGAGAAGCACGGTGGACATTTTGAAAACGTAAATATTAAAATACGTAATAATTGAGCATTTAAGTGGAGATTTTTAAAGTTAATTTGTGATTATTTCATAAAACAATATCGTAAGTATGTTGTGAAAATGTTGAATTACTGTCGCACGCGCCACGCGCGCGTGCCTACATCCACATGTAGGTACTCGTACCTCGCGTAGGTACGGCGCGTGCTCCGCCGGCGCGACGCTGCGGCGTTGCCGCTTTTACAGGTCAGTAAACTAATATTATAAAGGATGATTTATTTTTTACCAACTATAACGCCATATATTTTGTTTGAAAAATGCATTTTCTTAATTTTAGTAAAATTATTTATTTTATTATTTTAACGGACTGATAACAACTTGTAATACCTGCTGTACAATTTAATGTGATAACCTAATCGCCACCCTGTATACCGCAATTTATTATAATTTTGAAGATAAAATATGCTGTAAATTTACCTAAACTGGTACCTATTCGGACACCTATTTTTTAAATTTTATCCGATTATTGAGTAGGGAAAAACGTATTTGTGCGAAAATTTTGTATGACGTCATACAATTTTTGTGATGCTAATGTGGAGATGAATATATTACCTTTAAATTAAGACTATGATATGTTAACATTTGTGATTGCTTATACGTTAAAATGGTACCTGAAAAGCACTGTTATTTGTAGAAAAATGTAAAAGCGTCCTTAAGTGATCCTAGTTAATGATTATTATAAAGTTCATTACCAGAAAATAACTGTATTTTGTTTCCTCTTTTATAAAATCTTGTAGAACTAATAATTGCATGATATGAGAAAAATACCTCAATATCACTATCAGCATTGGCTGCATCCTCAGAGTTTTCAGATTTG
This sequence comes from Apamea anceps, assembly GCA_951799955.1. NCBI lineage: Eukaryota > Metazoa > Arthropoda > Insecta > Lepidoptera > Noctuidae > Apamea > Apamea anceps. The sequence goes on along the minus strand of OX637502.1, from coordinate 9,887,757 downwards.
TTCCCTTTAGCTTCTTCATATGCACCACTTTTAGCCATCTCTTGCTGGAAACAATACAACAACTAAATGTTAGACAGTGCTTCTACAATAGAAATATTTAACTGTAAAGACAATGATTCCTCATATTTACCATGAACAATGCATACTCATCATCCAATTCATCTTTAGGTTCAGTAGATTGAGTCTCAACCGGCTGAGTGTCTTTAGGGACCAGGGCTTCCAAGTTCTCTCTAGTCAGCTGGATAAGTTGTTGCAAATCTGACTGCAAAGCTAATAAGGATTCTCTTTCTGTTGATTCACTAACAGTTTCGAGGGTTAAGTTGACCATTGCCAGCTGGAAGTATATTAAAATAGTAATAAAAATTGGTGAAGTTGTTGAATAGCCTAAATAGAATTGTATTGATAGTACCTGTTCTTCATATTGGTTTAAAGATTGTTGTAAATCATCCATGTTTGATAACTCCGATTTGTATTTAAATAATCAAATTAATAGTGTAGTAAAAACACGTTATATAGTAAACTGATGAACAAGAACAACAATAATATTCATTTATTATTTGCTGTCATAGACTATTAAGTATAAATCACAGAGCATGTAATGGTATAAATGAGATTTGCTGTAAACCTTAATCACTCGAGAAGTTGACACTCAACTGAGGAGTGCTGAGAAGGACAACAGTGACATCTGTCATTTTCACTTTTGACAGATGTTTTGATAGATTGTTTATGGGCCAATAGACCGCCTAGTCTTGGCCGTACCCAAATGTAGGTACTCTGTGGCCGTACCTAAGGGTACTCCCATAAAGTAATTTATCGGGTAGGTATTCCTAGCAAACCGGTCAATTAATCTGCCTAGCCTTTTCCCAACTATGTTGACGTCGGCTTCTTAGTCTAACCGGATATAGCTAAATACCAGTATTTTACATGGAGCGACTGCTAGGTAACACGATACCCCTTGATACTATGACAGTACTTCCGATTCCACAAAACTGTATTTCAGAGCAAGTTGCTGGTGGATAATCCTGGCTACAAGGTTATGGGTATGCAAGTAGTCTCAGTTAGCCAGACGAGAACAGGCAGAAATAATGTATCGGATTAATTCCCTCGGACGGTGGCATGCCCCACAGGTGTCTACCGTGCCGACCTTCACAACATATCAGGGCTGTATGTTGATCGAAATATGATTCGCGACCGTGAAATAAAATCATGACATTTAAGGCTAACTTAAGAAGTTGTATTGCTGATTCGTCGCGAATTATATTTTAATCAACATGATACAACCTTACACTGACCTGCAAATTGCGAAAAAATTAAGAAAATTTAAATTTCGCGGGCTATTTTAGCGCATTCGCAAAGTCAAAAACTTAGGTTTCTCCGATTTAATTAATATCCATACTAATAATAAAGCTGAAGAGTTTGTTTGTTTGAACGCGCTTATATCTGGAACTACCAGTCCGATTTTTGCATTTGATAGCCCAATTCTTGAGGAAGGCTATAGGCTATTTAACATCACGCTAGGAGCTCACCATTAGGAGCCGGCAAAAAGAAAAAAAAAACAGAAAGAACGCTAAGCGAAAACAAAGTAATAGCGCGGGCAAGCGATACGATGCGACGGGATGAATCGGGGGAACAAGACATTTCACGCGGACGAAGTCGCGGGCAGAAGCTTGTTATAATAATATAAATAAAGCAGAAGAGTTTGTTTAAACGCGCTACTCCCTGGAACTACCAGTTGGATTCCAAAAATTATTTATGCATTTGAATTTTTGAGGAAGGCTATAGTATAGCATCACGCTAGGATCTTTAGGAGCTGAGCAAAAAAAAAAAGTCAGAAAGAACACTAAGCTAAAACGAAGTAATAGCACGGACGGGCGATGCGACGGGGTTGGTCGGAGGAACAAGAAATTTTTTAGCAGAAGCTACTGGTAGAATAATAGGGACCAGCCAGGGCAACTTATATTATGCTTGATCTTCAGTTCAAGAGTAAAGCGCATGGCAGAACTGGTACCTTAAGGCTGGGACTTCATTGCGGGGCAGCAGAGCGTTGTGAGATGAATTACAAGTACAGTATTACTCATTACTAGTAGTGACTTTTCTAGTACAGTATTATTTGATGATGGCTCTTCTCCGCTCCGCTGCACTAGTTTACCTACTGGTTACCTTTTGTAACGCTCCACGTCAATGGAGTGTCATCCCAAGTATGGCTTTCACAAGAAGTAATCTAAAATAAAAACTTTTAATTTCTTTTCATAAGTTTAATCTTAATAATAAGGTTTTTGAGACGAGTTCATTTATTATCAGTACAGCTGCTTGATATAAGTTTATCAGTTATATAAGTCAAACGTCTTATTTACATAGGCTAGTCTAACTTCTTTAATTTAATATTATATACAAATAAAAAGATATTTCGACAATAAAAACATGGAAGGACTGTTACTTAATGGCTACATGGAAACAGTGAGAGTATCCCATTCAGCCTTATTACAAAACAAGGTTTACCTTTAGACCCAGGTTTAAAACATCGAGTCATTTTCAAATTTCGAACTATAATCCAACAAAGTTAAAAGTTCTTATTACAAAAGCTGACGTTAAACCCGAGTCTAAGTTATCATTTTCGCAATAAGAACTTTACACTTGTCGAAATAAAGTTCAAAATACAATGGCTGACTCGAAGGTACTATAGACATAGCCTAACTAGGTCTAAAGTTAGCACTCGTTTTGTAATAAGATGATAGAATAGGACCAAACAAGTAGTAAATTATTACAGTTCACTTAATGTTTGTATAGTTATTTTTTTTATTACTGTGGCTATAATTTTCTTGACTGTTTCACCAGTGTAACTTTCATTGTTATCAAAATTTACAGATATGGTTTGAAATGTATCATTCATTATGTTTTTTACCTTATCACCAATATTATCATTACTGGCACTTGTATTGGTGACTAAGGTTTCATATTGCTTTTGAATGTCGGCCAATTCCTCATATTTTTCTTTATTACTGATTTCTAAATGATTTATTGTTGTTAACAATTCACTTTTATTATTTACATGGTCAACTTTATATTGATCATATTTAAATTTTAAAAGTTTGATTTCTTCCTGAAGGTTTAATACTTCTTTGTTTCTATCCTTATTAATCTTTTCAAATTCAGTGATTTTATTCTGCAATATTACAACTTGATTGTCATTATTAGCATGTATGGATGCAGTTATATGTTCAATATTTTTATCAGTTCTAGATTTCAGTAATTCTTCATATACTTTAATTTTATTTTCATACTCCGTGAGCAACTTCATCAAAATATCTGTTTGTACATTTGTATTTCCTTTTGGTTCAAAATTATTAATTTTGTCTAAAACTGCATCCACTTTGTCTGTTATCCTATTCATATTTATTCTTAATTCACTGTTGCTTATTCTTTGTTCTGATATAAACATACCCATCTCATTACAAGGGCCTGTGATGAGATTGGTGCTTGTCATGGGTAATAGCTGCCCGGAATGGGATGTGAATAATGGAATGTTTCCAATGGATTCTGTTTTAGGCACTATTGGTCTCTGATGTGACTCAGTCACTTGCTGTGATTCAGACATGTTTTCCAAATGATTCCTCTTAATAATACTTTTAACTGGTTTGTGTCTCACAGATTTTGGATGGGCATCAGTTTCCATTGTGTCTGATGAATCACTAGTTCTTTCTACTGGTACAGCTCGAGTCGGCAAAACTGAATGACCCATATTAGCCATTCGATTTAAAATGGAAGCTTTCGTTTTTCTGTTAATTGAAGAGTCTGTATCACTTCCTTTATCAATTTTCTCACTTTGTTCTGAAGTGACATCTGCTTTAATTTCATCATTAGTAGGCTCTGGTGGGCCTTGATCTGTGTATGATGAATATTGGATGTTTACTTCAAAACTAATTAAATGTTCTGCAACCCTTTTCACCTCCTCTTTTGTACCATATATGCTCCAATACTTTTGAAGATTATCATAATAAGAGATATATGTATCGTTTTTAATGGTGACCTCTAAATTAGGTGAAATTGTGGTACATGACAGGGTAGTTTTATTAGAGTCATAGAGTACAATATTATGAGCACCAGTTTTCTGAATCTTAACAATGGCAAAGCCTAGTTTTCCTCTTGATGTGTAGACATTATTGAACCTGAAAGTTACAGAAGGATAATTATTATAATGTGTAGAATAAATCCACAAAGATGTGCTTGGCTGATAGCATCATCATATTTGGTGTGAAAAAAGATCAATTACAGTTTTCAACAACACTAAAATTATTATTCTCGATTTAGGCTTACATAGTTAGTTAATTTCACTTAAAAATGTAAATAATAAAATTAAATGTCAGTAGTATAACACACATATCAACTTACCACTCGTGTCCGATAAGAGCACAGGCAAATATGCATTCTGTAGTTTTTATTTGTTCTTGTTTTGGTAGAACACTTTGAGGCTTCGGAGGTATGTATTTTAATGGGTCATTTGTTTTTCCTTCATTTTTTTTAGTTACATTTCCAAATATATTGGCTAGAGATGTGCTGAAAAGATAATAAGGTAATAAGTTTGAGGTGTGGCATAAATAATTTTCCTCTCTTAATGCTATGTATGGAAATTATAGTCTAATATATTAATGACTGTCATTTCACCACATACCATACTACTTCAAAACTTCAAATATTTAAAACTTACCCAGCTACTGGAGTAAAGAAATCATCATCAACTTCGTCAGTTTCCAACATCCTTCAAACTTTGAACTTCTAATGTTTAAGAAGATCACTAATATAATATTATTACACCACAGTGATAAGAGGTCAATGATTCCACATGACCGGACAGAAGTAACTCTTTATATTGTAATTATTTTGTAAACCTTCGGAATATTGGAATAATACCACAATCAGTTTCCGATTTCGTTTTGACAATTGACAGTGTTTCTGACGACAGACAGTCATTCAAGTGTCAATACTGTCAACAGGTCAACAGTCCTATCACTGTCAATAACCGATTAGGGCAAATTAGGGCCCCAACCCACGATACATGACGGTTTGGTCCGGTCCGTCGTCGACGGAAGAGTGAAATTGAGCGGTTAGAGTTTATTTATTATAGTAATAATGGACGACACACTCTCTTTTAAAAAACATATTGAAAGCTTAGTTAAAAGAGTCCGCAAAGTAATATATGTATTTAAAAAATTGCGAAAATTAGCAGATTCAAAATTAATCACACAAGTTTATTTGGCCCTATGTCAATCTATAATTCAATACTGTATCACTTCTTGGGGTGGCGCACCAAAAACAAATTTGCTTCCTCTCTCTTGAAAGAGCTCAAAGAGCAATTTTGAAGGTAGCAAACTTCCATCCCTTCCTTTTTCCCACAGATCTGTTATATAAATCCTGCATTGTACGGACGCCAGCACATCAACCTACTACAATCTGTCAAAATTTCTTTAATAGATTTTCAACTTTATCTCTAAATCGTTAAAGTTCAAAGTTGATTGGGAAAATTTGACAGTTTCAGGTAGCTTGATGTGCTGGCGTCTGTACTAACTGTTCGCCAGCTTTTCACTTAGTATTAAAACAGCACACCCTGCTTGCCTACAATGCCCACAACACTAACAAGAGACGGAATGATCTAGTATGCATGTCTAATGCAGCCTCAAAACATATGTTTGTAGAAAGATTTTTAACATTCTTATGTCCATTCCTGTACAATAGACTAAATAGAAAACTAAATAACTATAAACTAAATTACTATAGCTGTAAAAAAATTATACTTAATTATTTACTAACCATCGATTATGCACAGACAGAAGACCTTCTTATTGTCTGCAAATAAAACTACTAACATGCTATTTTACTTCTATTTACCTAGGTTTTTAATTTAGTTTTTACGTTATATTTATTGTTAATATATTTCATTAAGTATTTATGCACTTTCTAGCCTGAAGCACAGGTTCAACCTAGTTCAGGGAAATTAGCCACTGTGCGCTATTTTTAATTGTTAAGGTATTATATGTAAATGTATTCCCTTTTTATAAATAAACGATTATTATTATTATTTAAAGACTGGCCTACACTCTACAGAGTGCGGCGTGAATAGTAGTCCAACATTAAGGTGTGAAGCCCACACACACGCGCTCGTTCTGTTCCGTTATCACAACAAACTAGTTGTGGCGCTTCTATGGGTCCTTAGACAGACCACTACCGTCAGTCGCCACCGCCTCTGACTGAACAACGCATAACAGTAGAAAGTAGTTTCTTTACACTGGCAACTAACTGAATTTAACAGCCAATGTCATGCGAAATATGACAAAATAGTGCTGTGCTGCAGCTCAATTAATGTTAAGCTACATTCGACTACACGTTTACATAATAATTTTATGTAGTATTGCAATGTATTTTTTGGACCTATGTGTAAGTCCATATTTTGATATAAATATTTAAATATTAAACAATACACTTTTGGGGTTTTCTTACGTTATGAAATCCTAGTTACGCTTTGGCATATTCGACTACAGAATAAACGTGGTGAAGATGAGAGTGGGCATCACTAATGGGCCTTAGGTATGTGCGACGTACTAGGTTTTTTGTTCAACTAAAACAGTTTTATCGCCGTATTCACCGTTCCTTTTGATTTCATAATCGAATCTAACCAATTATTAAAGTAAAATCCATTCCAGTGTTCATTTAGCTGTGGTTACTTCTAGTTGTGTATTGTGAGAAATAAGTAACAATGCCAGATACATTTACTTGTATAACCTGCCAGGTGATGTTCAAAACGCCTGAATTACAACGTGAACATTATAAAGAGGACTGGCACAGGTACAATTTGAAAAGGAAAGTTGCTTCAATACCGCCTGTAACTCTTGAGGAGTTCGAACTACGGGCTAAAGAACACAGAGAACAGAGCCAGAACATAAATCGTGATGAATCGCAGTACTGCAAGTATTGCTCCAAATTATTCAACACAAAAAATGCTTTTGACAATCACTTGAACAGTAAGAAGCACAAGTTGTCACAGGAAAGATATATTGAAAATAAGGAGGAGGAGCACAGTGGTAATTCAGATACAGACAGTTTTGTGAAGGTTGAGTCTAGTTTACCTTCCAGTGCGAACGGTGCCAGTGCAAACGCTTCCAGTGTAATTGGTGTCAAGGAACCAAGCAAGTTTGTTGTGGTGTCTGCGGACGACTCTGGAGAAGAGGACATCGAAACAGATTCTGATATTGAAGAGGTTTGTTTTACCATTAATGCAGGACTATCCAGAATTTATTTATGGGAAAATAAGACAGTTATTGCATTTTATTGTGAAATAGTATTTTGAATTCTCATGGATTATAATAATAATAATAATAATAATAATAATATCCCTGGACATTTCACACAGCGCCATCTAGTCCCAAGCTAAGCAACCTAATGCTTGTGTTATGGTAACAAGATGGCTGATAAACTACTTATATACATTTTTTTTTTTGTAAATACATACATATTATAGATAGAAAAACACCCAGACTCGGAACAAATACATGTAGGTCATACAAATATTTGTTCCGTGCGGGAATCGAACCCGCGACACGCAGCGCAGCAGTCAATCGCTTAACCACTGCGCCAACCGTGCCGTGTTCTTATATATTGGGCAGCCACATCCTATCCCCTAAAAATATTGACATCCATGACTTGACACAAAGAGATTGTCCTATCAGTTTGTTAGATGTCTACTGCAGAACTTATTATAATTATTTGAGATGGATTTCTATATTAGAGCCAGAAATTTGGGATAATTTTCAAGTTATGGAAAAACTGATTGTCATACTTAACAAAGTTCAAATTGCAACCAAAGACTTATTAGGCCCTTTTTGTTACAAATGGTTACTCAAAAATCAACTTACAATACATTTCACTAAAGTACAGATTAAGTGGCGATGGAATGTAGCTGAGATTATGAACACTGCTTTATGTACACAATAATATTTTTGTTTTCAGCTTGACTCAGACGAGTGGGAGGAATGCCGAATCAGGGGCAGTGACTCTCTGATCAAGCCTCGAGACTGCCTGTTCTGTGGCCACCACAGTAAGAACATGGTCAAGAATCTCAAGCACATGTCTGAGGCCCATTCATTCTTCATTCCCGATGTAGAATACTGTATTAACATGAAGGAACTTCTTTTGTATTTAGGAGAAAAGGTAAGACCCAATATCTAATCTAGCTAGATTCTAATTAATCAAGTTAGATAGAATACTAATCTAGCCTGTATTGTCCCACTGCATGGCATACAATTCCACACAATTCTGACTTTTGCGAGTGCCGGCCAGTCCTCTCAGTAAGACTCATCATCCCGCCATCTTTGTCTCGGCCTGCCGGGATGACGTCATGCTTAATAATAATACTGAGACCCAATATTATTGAACTTATTTAATACTCTTTTTTGGATTTCATTTTACAGAATGAGAGAGTATCAAGCAAGGGTCCTCCTAATCCTAATCTGTTTTCTCAGATACATATGTATCAACATAAACATGATTGTGTTTATTTTTTGTTTAGTCACATAATGTGTTATGTAATTCACACAACACACAGTTTTGTAAAACTGATGTAATATTCACACATTCTATCATAATAAATTACATTTACAATTTTATTAATAGTTACTTACACTAGATAACGGTATAAAAATGAATAACAATATGTAACTAAAAGTACCCAATGAGCTGTGGGCCAAAATAACCACTATGTGGAGCCTTGACACAGCAGACTCTGTAGAAGATGATGGGACAAACTGGAGAAAAGAAACCTACCAGTGGTCCACTTTAGCCCTAGATCGAAAGAGCTGGAAATCATGGGAGGGGGTCTTTGCCCAGTAGTGGGATGATGCAGGTTAGCAGTAACTACAAACTTAATTTTTCTTTGTCATTTATTCTATAAGTAATTTTTATCAATGTTCCACAGATTTCACAAGGTTACATGTGCCTCTGGTGCAACGATACAGGCAAAACATTTTACTCTATGGAAGCAGTTCGGGGCCATATGATTGACAAGGGACATTGCAAAATGTTGCACGAAGGGCTTGCCTTAGCAGAGTATGCTGACTTTTATGATTACAGGTAAAATTAATCTTTTCCATTTTGTATTTAAGTTGTACAAATTATAATTGGAAAATAAACTAGTTATTCTTGTTCTCACTGTCTCTGTGGATGTCCATAGAATGGGCTACAGAATAACATAATCACAGTCACCTTCTTAGTCTTCCCTTCCACACACTTATTCCCAGCATTGCAAAATAAACCTTTAATCCAACTCATTTTATCATCTTCCAGCACTTCATACCCAGACCATAAAGAAGAAGACGTTGATGAAGGCATGGAGGTTGATGAAGAAGTAGAAGGTCCTGCAGCACTGCAGGGTGATGACTTCCAACTGGTGCTACCTTCCGGCGTCGTCGTCGGCCATCGGTCACTTATGAAGTAAGTTTCGTTGTATTATTGTATTAAGCGTTTATTCAAAGAATTTATTATTATTTCATGTGACAAAGATAAATCAATACATTTCATGTGTGTGAAGTTTCGCTAGTTTATTTAATTTGTCCTTGTATAGTGAAATAGGCCTCATACTCAATAGGTACCTTCTCTATTGTTTATTACTCTTGGTGAACAGATTTTATTGTCTAGAAAGCAGCTGTACACACAGGACAAATTTGCAAGTTCTTTTGTGTAACTGGAGCCAAAGGTTTTGTGGCTGTACAGTACTCACTACAATTAATCCTATTTCATATTTATACCTGTGTCTTTGATGCCCATCGTCATTTGTTTTCACCCTAAGGGCTGTTTTCACCAAAGTCAAATATCTTTTATCTGTGGAATAAAATTGACCTCTGACAGTCAGACAGTCTAGTATGGAAAAACTGGCAAAAATTCAAAATTTATTCTCAGGATAAGACTTAGTTATAAAAGCTTGGTGGAATTCGCCCTAAGTAAAGTAAAATGAATCAGGTATTAAAAGTACAGTAGGTATTGCGTAGTTGTTAACGCAAAATTGTACACAGCTGCAGCGCGTGCACGGTTTTAAAGGATGTGACCTTCGCATCGGCAAGTTGATTAAAAACTAATTACGGCTCAAATAAAACCATGTAGTTAGTTTCCTTTTGATTATGTAAGTTGTTAGTTAGTTAGTTAGTATGACTGTTATAACATTGTGAGGTATGATATTCTCTGATAATTATCAGAGCGTAATAGTTCGCGTCATATTCATTGGGCGAAGATAAACTACATTATTTCTTATCATTTAATTATGACATCATTTTTTTTAACTTCACTAATTGAAATTCTGAACTATTCTGCCTTTATGTTTAAGACCTTTACTAAGGATTTCTTTTTATTGTTTTTCAGGTACTATAAACAAAATTTGAGTACGAACAGTCAGGCTTTAGTGAAGAAATCTGACCGCAAACTGCACAGGTTACTTGGTGTCTACCGGGCCCTTGGTTGGGCGCCAAAAGAACAAGCGTTAGCTGCAAAGTGAGTTAACAACAAAAGAAAATTAGTTGTGGGCTGCTCAGCCGTTATTGTTGTTTTCGATTAATCGTTACCCATTTGGGAAGCCTGATAATCTCTTTAATTACATTTAACCTCTGATTACAGCATGAATTGTTAATATATTTTCGTTACTTGGGTAATACAAAATATACCCTATTGTTATTGGAATAAAGTTCATTTTGCCAAGTGTAAAGCATAGCATTCGATGTCTTTATTAACATCGAAACTCACTTCCCGACGTGGAAGTAGGCTCGGGACGTGCTCAAGTCCCACAATCCACCGCAGTTTATCCTGCTAGATCTCCGTATGATTTCTATATAATTTTTTTTGTTTTTTTACAGGAAAGCACGTGACATCCACTTCATGAAACGTGTCCAAGCTAAATGGCAGATGAAGATGTCTCTTAAAAACAATAAGTTCCAGAAACATTACCGAGCTCAAGTCAACTTCTAATCCTTTGTATAGCATGTTTTTAGTTATGAATTATTTCTTTATTATTTCATTAGACATTTTAATTTAATTTGGCACATCGGTTGATCCTCTATCCCATATTAGTCGAGCCATTATTATATTAATTAACCCGTAGGTACATGATTAGCCTAAACTTGGGTATTTTACCTATTTTGATAGCCAGCCAGGAACAACATACCGATATATTCAAGGTAGATTTTAGTCACATTGAATTCGACGAAATATTAATTTGATGCTTATTTGTATGGAGTTACTAATACCTAGACAAAAAATCACTAAAATCGATTCTAAGATGATGGAAGCAAGCCTGCTTTTTAGTATTTTCAGTTGATTTAAAGGGCTTTTTGTAGAATAGTGCATAATAATTACGACTGATATACGATATATTGGGATATCCATACTGTTACGTACCTAAATCTCTGTAATATTTAATGGGCGTGTGGTGGCATCCACATCGCCACATGCGAACTACGCATCACACTGAGGTTACGCAAAATCCTACATCACGCAAGCAGAAGTTTCCGCGTAACTAGCATATATACAACGTCCCGATATCAATCGTCGGACAGTACCAGAAACAACACCCGTCTGGTCGGAGGATCCTTCCTTTTCAATGGAGGATGAGTGAACTTTACACCCTGTTTCTCATACCTCTATATTGGTGACCCCGACAATGGACATTGGCGCAGCCTTCAAGTAGCTAGTTCTTGCGACGATGTCAAAATCGCCACAGCCGCAGTAATATTATTTCATAATGAATATTGTTGTTGGTGCTCTAAATTAGGAGATACACAGTCTGCCATTTCTAGTGAGTGATGAATGTAGTGCGAATGTTAAAATAAGCAATTAAAAAAAAAGTTTGGGTAATAATAATCTTTGTTTTACTTGTAATTAAAACTGTTATCACGCCATTATGCCTTTATCATGTTTTCAAAGAAGGAAAATTTTTAAAGTTACCAGTTATAAAAATATTTTCAGATCGATTTTAAGTCATTATTATACCCATCAAAGACCTGAAAAAGGTTTTGGTGTTTATCTAATAGATAGTCGGATTAAACATGTCCATTGCTGTGATTTTTTATAAGTACTTTGAAAACAGTAGCTTTATATAAATATGTTCTGTTAATAAATTACAAACGCACAAATCAGAGAATTGATAATACGTACCTAGTACCTACCTACATACATAGCTATGTCGTTATACCCAATTTTCTTACAAATTGATGTATTTTTATCTATCATGTAAATGACGAGTCTTGTTCGGATATAATAATATTAAAAGTTTGCCAATAAAGTTCATATTTACTGATGTAATCAATGTTAATATTTTACTATGAGCTAGCATGTAAATAGAATGTACTGAGTAACATCAACACGATTAAGTTAAGCTGTTATTACGTAAAGATGAAAAAAACAAGCAATAGAAATAAAAGAACCAAGTGATAGGTTTTGTTTTATTGTATTTCCTTCAGGGGCGGCGGCGTCGTGGCGGGCGTCGTTGCCGTCGTTGACGCCTTCGTCGTCCTATCGGGCTTCCGAGTCGATGTTTGAAGAACGGATGACTTCACGACTTTGTAATGCTTAACGTGCTTATTAATCTTATCTTGTTGCTCGGTCGACTGGGCCCTCTGCATTACAATATCGCCTGTTGTATCTTCTACTGCGTCTAAAGTCCATGGGATCTTCACTGGATTCCTATCTATCTTCAAGCTTATCTTGTAAAGGGGTAATGAAGATATCTTCCCCTTAAAGTAGTGATTTATCACGTTTGATAACTTGTCGTTGATAACGTATCGTGGTTCTATATCGGGTACTTTACTCAAGTATTTTCCGATAATCGTTTTTATATCACCATTTATATCGTTGTTTACTTTTGGTTCTAGGCATTTCACCACCGTAATAAAACTTATAATCTGTAAGCATTGTGTAATCAATATCATATTTAAGAATACAAAGTTGATCTTATGGTTATGGTTTCACTAAGTACGACCACTCGTGTTCCTTTGTCACTTACTAACTCGCTGTTGAAGATCTTTAGCGTTCAGCGCAAAGTCGAAAGAGCCAAGTTTAAGCACCTGGGTAATAGGCGAAAAAGTGATTTCAGGAGGATGCGCTAATCTAGCCCGCGAAATTCTAATTTTCTTACGTTAGGTATTTGCAATTTGCAGCACCCTAATTGCGTAACACACGATCTATCGGAATCTGAATCATTTTGAAGCAAATTGCTAATCCATTGCTTCATAAGTTCATCCGGTTCGGTTTCATTTTGACAGTTCAACAACATTCATTGCGTTATTTACGTGTTGAGCAGACAAATTTTTCGAACTTATGAAGCAATGGATTAGCAATTTGCTTCAAAATGGTTCAGATTCTGATTGATCGTGTGTTACGCAATTAGGGTGCAGGTCTATGTTAGGTTTTATGTTGATTTCAATACGATTCGCGACCGTAAATATATAGCTTTACAGAATTATAGTAATTCGAATCAGCAAAACAACTACTCTTTGAGTTAGAATTGGCCTCAAATGTCATGATTGACTACATGAAATTAAATAGTCATTCGATAATATGAACTTGATGATTTTTATGATTAGAAATTCTTTAAATAAATCCTGATCTGCAAATTGCAAAAAACGTAAGACAATTTGAATTCCGTGGGCTACTCTGACCTCCAGTTTATCTCATTCTAATACGGAACTCTTTTCTTATAATAAATAATCAACCAGTTAAATCAGGTATCTACTCACCAGAATCACAATCATGTTTTGCATTTATAAACTTAAATAGCATGACTGTCTAGCCAACTCAATAGAAAAGCCTATAAAATTCAGTTTATGATTTCAATACTTACGATCGATACGCTGATTTTAACTTGGCTCTTTTAATGGTAAGATTTAGTAATAAAACAATACTTTTATGTAATACTTTATTGTGAGTCACACGGTATAATATGAACGCGCATTCAATGTTCCACAAGAACATTATTATTCACCAAGTGCATACCTAGATATCATATTAATCTTTGGCGTCAAATATGTATGTAGGTACGGTCAGCAACTAAAGTCTACTCTGTAACTTAACAATAGAGTTTGTATTGTTTAAATTTTAACCTCCTTTACGATTGGTTTAGGTAAATAAGTATTTTGCTCAATAATTATGGTTTAAAAACTAGTTTGATCTACTTTTATTGCTGACCGTAGGTACCTATTTACTTAGTAAACATACATGCAACAAAATATTTACTTAGCTAATACTGTAGAGAGCGTCTAACGTAAAACTGCACGCACCTCCATTAAAATTTCGATTTTTTGCGCGATTAATGGCGCGTTTACGTTACGTGCAATTTCAAGTTAGACGATCTTTACCTACCTACCCGGTCGAACATAATGTTTATGGCAATTCGATCTTTAGAAAACGTTCGGCTTTGTAGAAATTGTAGAGAGTCACCTCTGTCGCTGTTGTCCGACAGTCTCTTTCTAAGATCAATGTGCTATGTGCACCAGGCGCGGTCGCAGCCCAACATTTTGGGGAGGGGGGAGGGGGGGGGACTCACCATGGGTGCCGAGGAATATTTTCAGGAAGACACATCTCGTTGGTCTAGTGGTCGCAAGCGTTACTGTTGAGAATGAGGTCCTGGGTTCGATTCCTAGGTCACGTAAAGTGTTATTAGGTTTTTCCATCAGACATTTTTCAAAAGCAGCCTGGAGTCTGGATTTGTGCTATTTGTGTTGGTGGCAGTAGGGTCGCAGCTTTTATATGGGCAGTGGTATTATGTAGGATGAGCGAGCTCAAAAATTTTGCACACTCGGATAGGTTCGATTTTCTTTTGATCATTCCAAAAGGTCTAGGAATTACTTGCCATGTCGACTTATGGCGAAAAGCTCAAGAATGTAGGTTGTAAAAGTGAGCGAAGCGAGCCTGAAAATTTTAGCACCCCTTCTTCCATAGGTTCTATTTTCTTTTGACCATCATACAGAAAGAGAAATTACTTTTTCGAATTACATATGACGACACTGTACTGAAAACATAAGCATACATTTATAAATATTTGGCTAGTATAGGTAAACAGTATCATAAGTAGTATCTACCTAGGTTTACGTGCTAATCAGTCATCGTTCCTAAGATTCAGGGTCCTGTATGGGCAGGTCCAACACTCCGCGAGGAGCAGTGCCTCGTCTCGAGAAGCCCAGTGCTGCCTTCAGAACACACATCCCTGCTTCAATAGTCTGCTTCCTGTCGTTCTCGTTGCCCAGAGCAGGGTTTATCTCGACCAGGTCTACCGCCCGCAGGCGACCAGTTGCGTGCACTATCTCCATTAAATTGATGGCCTCGCGAAGAGATAGTCCTCCGCGAACTGTAAAATATCAAATAGGTACTAAGGCTGGATTTAGTGCTCGACAGACGGTCAACGTTGACATCGGTCGTGTACCGGTTTATTTGGACTTGCGCTCACTGACCGTCGGTGCTACACGTCCATTTATCGTGAGCGTCTTTGTACGCGTGATCTATAAAACCTACAGGCTGGAAAAACAGTAGGTAGTAGGTCGGTGCAGGTCGACCTGAACCACAGTATAAAGATATAGTTGGACGTAGTTTAGCAAAAAGGACTCAACCCACATTCTACCCAATAACTCTAAAATTGCGTTAGTCTATGTAGTACAACTTCACTCATAAAAATATTGGTATATTTGCCCTTATGTGACTGTATTTCAAAATATTCCATATACAATTAATATCATTGCAGCAATACACACGTAAGCTTAAAACCTCGATAACTTAAAAATTACATTTTGTGGGTTGAGTCCTTTTTGCTAAACTACGTCCAGTTATACTGTGGTTCAGGTTCAATATGTTCATATTTATACTGTGCCTGAACCGACGATCTAATGGCATTTTCGGGGCTGTAACCGTCTTTTGTCACTTTCAACGGTCGAAAAGGGCCGATTATCAGCCTTATTTAATTAAATTAACATTTTTGATATTGATTTAAAAAAAAAAAAACCAAAATAAATGCGAAAATTTACAGATGGGACACAGACGTCTTGTTTCGAAACAAAACACCAGTTTATTGTAAATACAAACCTGGTGTGCCAGTGCTCGGTGCTTCTAACGCGTCTAAAGAATCGATGTCGAAGCTGACGTGGATAGGCCTGCGTCCTTCAGGGTCCAGCTTCTTTATTACGTGCTCAATTGAATTCTTAATACCGTGCCTAGAAAGATAAGTAAAACATAGTGTAGCGGTATCTATAACGCCTCATGCGAACAACGCGTCATACTGAAATCACGCAAATCCTGCATCTCGCCAGCAGAGTTTACCGCACAATTAGCATGTATACAAATTTCGCAACATCAATCGTTGGGCAGTTGCCCGCCAGACACAACACCCGTCTGTTCGGAGGATCCTCCCTTTTCTATGGAGGATGAGTGAACCTTACACCCTGTACCTTATGCCTCTAAAATAGTTTATTGATGAAGATCACAACTCGATAAATAGAGATCACAACTAGATACTTTAAGTAGGTGTAGGTACTTACTCGTCAACGTCCTCCATAGCAAATGTGGGTACGTTATACTTCTCTATGGCAAGCCTCTCATAATGGTCAACGGAACGTAGGCCTATGTATCCTAAGCTTTTTATGGAGAATCTGCAAAGAGAGGATACGTTTTTAAAGTGCCGATCTCAAAAATAATGTGCTGTAATATTACCTGCATAACTTGGTGATACACCATTTGTAATATTAATGACACGTTACTTGCAGTATCTAAAGAGACACAACCAAAAACTAAACATAAGAATGGGACTCTTGCCAAACCAAAGTTTAATGTGCTGAATCATTGTAGCCGTAGCTTATGCAAAAGTTAGGAGGTACCTAATCATTATAACAATAAAATAATAATAATAGTCTCCCGACCGATTTTGGTCACGGTGGCCAATCTCAACGGAGATTAGCCAGGTACGCAAGTGTTTGCGTAAACACAGGTGCACTCTCTGTTCCAACACACAAACACGTAAATGTCCAGTTTATTCTTGTACAATTGAAATATATGATCAGCATAGGTTCACGGCCATTTCAGGGTTCCGAGTCGAGAATGAATCATTTTGGGTTACCTGCTTAATGATTGCCTAGTCCCCGACAGCAAATAGCCGTCGGAAGAATAGTCAGACAGTCTATTTGGTTTAACTTTAAACTGATAACATTTTCGGGTTTCTGATTGATGTATTTATCTAATCGGCACGAAAGCGTATCGAATAGCTGTGAATAGCTAAGCTGATCTGCCCCAGCAGTCTCAACATTCATAGCGAACGCTTTACGACTGAATTCGGCCTCAAAGTCCCGGATTGACAGGTGAAATGTATGGAGTGACATGACTTTGCGACCGAATTCGGTCGTAAAGCGATCGCTATGAATGTCGAGACTGCTGGGGCTGGTCGGGATCTATATCCCGACCTCATTAGCAAATCATTTATATTCCACACTAGCTAATGCCTATCCCATTTCATGCGTTGCAATGCCATTTTCATTTTTTTTTGTAGAAGTCTTCTCCGGCGCGCACACAACAACTTACCAAAGTTTCATTACAATCGGTCGAACCCACGGATATCTATGGTCGAACCATTTTCGAGTTGAACGCACGGCAATTGATTTTTATATATGTAGGTACATACCAAAGTGGACATTTTATGATTTTACATAGTTTTATTTATAAGTGGATTTCCTTACAAGGGTTGTTGCCAGTCCATTGTGGGTAGGTACGGCCAGTAATGAGAGAATTCCTTGACTAGAAGAGCGACTGGCATTCCGTGTACCGAGCCGGAATCCGATGTTTTGTTAGTGTTGATATCTGCATGAGCGTCCACCCAAATGAGGACCATATCATTGTTAACCTGGTAGTGCCCGTCGACTGTGCCTGAAATGGAACAACCCGTATCCAAATGAGTGTCTTACATAAACATAGCGTATTTAAATGTAATTACATACGTGTGTTGATCAATAAGTACCCGTGTTAGCCGTAAAAAATATTAGAAAAACTTGCGCTTGCATTGCGCAAGTTTTTCTAATATTTTTTATTTTATTTTTCTACCTTATCGCCTTTAATGTCTATACACTTTTCCTAACGTTTGTGCCATTTCGGTAACCCATCCAAAAAATACGACCTGTCAAAGTCTTCAAAATATGCTTCTGTCTCGGCAATAACTTCCTTATTTGAGCTGATTTTTTTTCCCCCGAGCCATGTTTTCATGTTGGGGAATAGAAAGAAGTCACAGGGAGCTAGGTCAGGCGAGTACGGTGATTGTGGCAGCAATTCGTAGCGCAGATCATGCAATTTGGCCACAACAATTCTGGATGAATGTAGGTACTGGTGCATTTTCGTAAATGAGCACTTTTTTTAGCGAAATGGGGCCGTTTCTCCTTCAATTTCTTATCAATTGGTCCAATAATTCACTGTACTAATTGCCCTGTAATCGTTCTGCCTATCTGCAAAAGTCCATGAGGATTATTCCTTTTGAATCCCAAAAAATCGTGGCCGTTACCTTTCCGGCCGATGAGACCGTTTTTGCCTTCTTCGGACCCGGGAAATCTATTGTTTCGACTGTCGTTTCGTCTTTGGCGTATAATAACGAATCCATGTATCCATTCATGTAAATGTAGGTAGGTATTATTGACGGTGACAACTCGACGCAAAAAATCCCAAGAATTTCGCTTAAAGAGGTCCAGACACTGCTTCGACATTGATAGCTGTATTCCCTTGTTGTCCACCGTGAACAATCGCGGCAGTCATCGGGCCCACACCTTTTTCACACTTAGCCTGTCATTAAAAATATTTATTGCCGTTCCGTATGACACGCCTACATACTCTGTTATTTCGCGCACTTTAGTTCGGCGATCAGCGAGAATCATGCCATGGACTTTTTCTACGATTTCTTCGGACACCACATCTTTCGGGCCGCCTGGCCTCTCTTCATCAAAAACAGATGTACGACCACGTTTGAATTTATTAAACTAATATCTCATAGTTGTCATAGATGGCGAAGGGTCCCCATAGATAGCATCCAACTTCACTTTTATTTGTTTGCATGTTTTTCCATCCAAATATTAAAAAGCGAATTAAGGATAGATACTGCTCTTTTTTCATTTTATCAAGAAATATGAAACACATGACTGCCAAATAAAAATTAACTTATGAATCAGTCTGAAATTTAGTGTGGTGTCGTTTGACAGATGGCAGTACCTACACGGCGGGAATATCAACTTCTCTTAACAATGCCATATGTCGTCAAACACAGGTACTTATTGATCGACCCAGGTAATTATACGCCCAACAATTTACTAACCAAATTTTTGGTCCTGGAAATACATACATAATTTATTAAGGCACGTGTCGAAAATTAATCGCATCTCTATAATGTTGTGGATACCTACCAGGGCTTGAAATACAGGTATTTTTGGGAACCGGTAATAATTTCATTAATAAAATAATTTTAAGGTTGCCAACCGTACGAGGTGCCTAATAGTACCCGTACTACAAATATGAGATTTGTGGTACGGGTACTTGAACTTAGCACCGGTACTTGTTTTGTGGTACGGGTTCCCGCCTGGAACTGGTACCTATGTACCGAAATCGCAAGAACCAAGAACCGGCACAGAACCTGTATTTTTAGTACAGGTTCCAAGCCCTGAAGGACAATTTTCTTAATTTAAAACGTTTAAAATTTAGTCACTGTCTCATCTCAGCGACAAACAAATGTCAAAAACTTGTCAAAATGTAGGGAAATTAGAGGGATTTTTTGACAGATTGAGATCAGACTGTGAACGGTCTTAAAATTACGAGAATTACCCCTCTGGTACCTATCCAACACTGCACTAGGCATGATATGTATCAAGTGATTTCCTTACCGACTCCAATGGAGTGGTCTCCTCCTATAGTGACAGCGATCCTGTCGTCCTTGAGGACCTGGGAGACCTTGTGGGACAGCTTCTTATTGCAGGCTGACACCAGCGCCAAGTGTGCCATGTTCTCCATATTCACCTCCTCGATGCCCGGCGTCTCTATGTCCCCATAATCTTTTACGTCGAGGCCGTCTGAATTTTAACAATGCTATGTATGCTTCATTCTCTTTAGTTTATTTTTCAATTAGTATGCATCTAGTGTTTCAGTTAGCACCAACCAAGATACTTACAAGAAATTCCTATAGGTCGATAGAATAGAATAGAATACTCTTTATTGTACACCATACAAATTACAGAACATAAATATATAAAATTCGATACAATTATGGTACGTACTCAAAACACGGCACGCAAGTTTAGGAGATTTTAGGGATGATCATCATTCGTTTGCCACACTGTAATTGCATATAGTTAAAAGACAATCTTTTTAACCGTGCTAGGTATATATGCTCAAACCAGTTCCAACACACTCCCTTATTTCAGTCGTTGTTACGCTTATATTTATTTTCTACTATCTTTCACTCATAAATAAAATTGTGACTATGATGCGTTTTAAAAATGATCGCGTTTTAAAAATTTCTTATAATTTGAAACGTCTTGGCTTGGGTTGTACTTACGATTCGGTAAACTAATAATCGTGCTCTATAATTTTCACGATGACTTTTTAATTTAGAAAAAGAAGAGATTTACCTATTTCGCTCAGTTGTTCTATCAGACCAGCGTACCGCATCGCGGCAGGGGCCACGCTCACTCCGTACTTCTTCTGCCCTTTCTCAAACGGCACTCCAATGATGCCGACCTTCCGCAAGGGCTGCCATTTCTTCTCTTGGCTCATCTTTCGCACTAACACCTTACAAAAATTCATTTTCGTTTATTATAAGATTTCTACATTCACTAAGATGGAACAAGATTGTCACAGACACATCTGACGCTATGAGATAACGCACTCGAGACTAAAATACAGTGGCTTGTTATTTATCAGGGGCCCAGAGTCAAAGGTTAAATTATTGTTTTAGAGCTATTTTTTAATTACATCATCTAATCATGTCATCAATATGATTATAATTATCAGAAAATCATATTGTTTGCGATTTTATTATTAATACGTTATCAATTTAACTTTGCAAACATCTGCATATGAATAGAAGTATAAGTGGTCAGTTTGATTCATAATTCCACAATTAACACTTAATTTGGTGATGGAATGATACAAACCACTAGATCTTCCTTAGGAGGACTGCACTACACTGTTTAGCAAACGCGCTGCAGTATAATTTATAATGAATATCTCACGCATGATTATATCGATAAATACCAGTGCAATGCACCCTCAACATATTAAAATAGGCCCTGACAAGTAGCTATCTTAATGACTAGTTTGAAATGTTAGCAGAACATGACGTACTTACAGGGTCGCGTTCAAACAATGTTTGAGCTGCTACCGTTTCTTACCTCTTTTTTATTTTGTACCTTTGTGTTGTTTACAGTTGCAACAAGTTCTAGGTCGTAATATATGCTAATTTCCGATTGAATATTGGCGAATAGTGAGTCAATATCATAAAACGTGCTAATTTAACCATTTTAGTTCTTAGATCTGATAAATAGGAAAAATCTCATTATTTCATAAAAGTGCTTTACTAATCACTAATAATATACACAAAAGCTTTAATAACAGACTTGGTTGCAGGTCGGTGTCACCACTTTTACGCATTCGTAATACTACTGGTTTCCTTTGTGATTTCTCTATCCATGGCAGATACGGCCCGACCACGGTAAAGATATTATATTTAATTCCCAAGTTTTTCATCGAAAGGGTTCCACAAGGAGTAGCGGTGACGCCCACGAGTAGGCTACCGAACATTACTGGCGCTCCGGTACCAAACTCGTAAGAATAGGTCTTCGTCTGAGCTGAATACTCGATGCCACATACGCAATAGTACCACTTTGGGTTCGTGCACGGGGTCTGATGGTATGCTTGGTGCTGTAATCCGACCATGTCAGACGTACCGAGTTTCCCATAACCAACTGCTATCAGTTTTTTCTCCTTTAACTCTGAAGCATAATAGTTTCCTATATCAGCTGCAACAACAAAAACTTCCAAGACGGGACGCTTCAAGAACACCATCCCTATATTGCTGTGCATTCGAGTGACATTGGGATCCGACGTTTTGAGATCGAATATATAGTCTCCGTGGAGCTTGGTGTAGGCCACGGCAAATACAGAATTGTTACTATTTTTTTTGTTGTATATGGCTGTAGTTATTAGGGCATATTTAGGTTCATAGGACACGCAGCTGCCCGACGTGAGAATCGACCGCTTGCCGATGATACTACCCGTGCAGATATAATCTTTGGTGCCGCTCAGCAGGCCGACCAAGTATGGGTACTGTTCTGCTAGAGCTTCTATTACATTCCAGTCTTGAGGCTTCGACTTCGGGTTTATCCTGAGCGACGACACGTGACGTATAAATGCTATAATTATAAAGGCTTTGGTAATATGTCGCCATGTCAGAACCATGGCAGGTCAATAGAACGAGCATTTGATAATTGTATTTATTTAATTCTATTTTAAGAAGAAAACCATTTCTCAAAACAATTCTATCAAATATATAACTGTCACATGACAGCTGCCATCTCTTCTTGATGGTAAAAAGTTTAGAAGTGTATAACGCTACAAGGTTATTTTGGCGCGGGGGCAAAATCAGAACTAACACCGCCATCTTGTTTTTTAATTACATGACATTTTACAAAACAATTGCACAAATGTTTACCAACACCGACCTTCTGTTAACGTCATTCGAGCGCCAAAAGATCCTTGTAGCGGTATGGTACCTACTCCTTGTCTATGAGTCCAATTTTTATTATAGAGTGGTTGGGATTTTTAGGTAAGCAAAATTACCGGCCAGCAAGGCCGGACAAGCTATAAGTAAAAACGAACTGCTCCAAGTACCTACCAATTGACGCCTTCCGTTTTTTATAATGGTTTAGTTACACGGGAGCACAGCTTTCGAAAAAACACGATTGATGATTTTTATTATGTGTATTATTATAAGCTATTTTCTAATTTAGTTTTAGACCGAAAACATACAAAAAATAATGAATTAACTGAACGTAGATCACACGATTTTATTCAAGAAGTTTACATTAATAAAAATAGAAAAGTAGAAAACCTTCTTTAACCTTTTTTCTTTAAAGATTAAAGCTAAAAGAGTTCAGGTTATATTAAAAAGCAGGTATTCTTGGGGTTGTGAAGTGTGCTCTTGTATTTCCATTCTGCCAGTCAGCATTGCGCGGTGAGGCTGCGTGCCCTATCTAGACGATCTTGGGTTGTAAACTTCTTGCGGTGCACTCCGCACGGCTGAGCCTGAAAACTTGCGCAACTTGTGCTGTGTCGTGAGGTACGACCATTTTATAATGCTGGTATAATAAAGCAAGACTTTTGTATGTCAGTCAGCGAATCCAAAAGATAGAAACTTTTATCCTTGATTTTTTATTGATATTTTATTTGTATTCTTAGTTCAGATGTCGACAATGATCAATGAAGTGGTTTATTTTACCGATTCGTGTTATTGTATTATTTCTAGCTGTAGGAAATTGTTACCATTAATTTATTCTTTCCCCTCCCCCCTTTTTTTCCATGTACATATTATTATTTTAAGGGTTGATTTCTCAATCGACAGATAATTTTTATTCGTGAATATTCCTGATAAAGTTATCTGGCGTTGGAAATATTAGCCCTAAGTCTCATAAGTCTGATTTTTCCATCGCCAGTTAACTTTTATTCGAGCAATAAAATTGACGTTTGATAGTTTTTGTATGAAATATCTGTCAAAATTTCAAAATTATTCCTCGAATAAAATTATCTGGCGTTGGAACGATCGGCCCTCATAATATTATAATATAATTAGAGAGCAGTGGTGGCCTAGTGGTAACGGCCGCGACTTACGAGTTGTAGGTCGTAGGTTCGAACCCGGATAGGTGCCTTACTTTGTGTAAATTTATTTCACCACCACTGCTCTTAAAATGGTGAAGGAAAACATTGTGAGGAAACCGACATGTCCTAGAACCAAAAATTCGAAGACATGTGACATCTACCAACCCGCACTGTGCCCGCGTAGTGGATTACGGCCCACTCCTTCTAATAGAGAGGAGTCCTGTGTCCCAGCTGCTGGTTATGATGGCTATTAGCTGATTATGTAATTAATTAGGAGAGCATTTTTTAATTACATAATTCTCAAAAAATCTTATTTTTGCCTTTATATTTTTTGCCATAACAAATCATTTGAGCAAACGTTTATTGTCTAAAGATTGTTTGCTGTAATAAATCATTTAATTCAAGACCAAATGCCTAAATGACATTATCCTTGATAATATTCTGCCAAGTAAAAATTAGACCAAATGAAAATGTCAAACACAACAACACACAACATGAACATTTTCATTTAGACAAATTTTGACAAGCACTTGACCGGTTTTTATACCAATGCAATCATTGGTATAAAAACCGGTCAAGTGCGTGTCGGGCCACGCGCAGTGTAGGTTTCCGTAGTTCTTATAACAGCCAAGTGCGGGTCGTATTCGCTGACTGATAGTTTCGCACCATGCTCTAACTAAAAGCCAAACATGACCACCTACCTAATTTGACTACCTATACAATTCCTCACCTGATCCGACAGTTTTGCACGGAACGTTTTAATTTTTTTTTTGAGATTTCTATAAGACTTGTCATGACGGTGTAGCAACTGTTTTTTTTTTATAAAACTTATTTAAGAATGAAACAATAGCGCGATACAACTGACGCTTAGCGCCATCTATCGACAGTTCTAAGGAGTTGTTCGAAATTTTCGAGTCTAATACAATTGGTCGACTATTACTCGTAAACTTGTAAAGCCCACTTAAGTGTGATAGTTTTCCTTTAGACATCGTTACTTAAAGGTACTACTGCCGTGACATTTGAATTACTAACTACAACCGTTTAGTTGGTAGAGGGGGGGGGGGGGACACTAACGGAAATTGGTACTTTAAAGCTTGATAAGTTACGAACGATTTACTTAATCAAAAAACGGTCTTCCCAAACCCCTAATATTTTTGAAAGAAACCTATCTAACGATATCCCACACTATGGGAAGGACGAAAAAAAAATCACTTTAGATGTGCGGGAGGTACCCTACATAATTATAATTTTATTTTACCACTTTTTCAGCGTCTTTAACGTGTATACTTATGCCAAATTACAACTTTCTAGTACCACTAGTTTTTGAGCTAAACCACGGACAGACAGACAGACAGACGACATGGCGAAACTATAAGGGTCTCTTGCTGACTACGGAACCCTAAAAAAGGTTGCTAAAATTTGTTTGGGTAGTGAAATTTTGGCAAAATCTTTTTGGCAAAACGGCAGGATCCCAGGAATTTGCTTTTTATTACTTAGTCAATTAATTAAATCATTAAGTTAATATGATGTTGTTATATGATGTTAACAATTATAGAACAATGGTTATAGCTGGCTGGCCAACTCATAGTTACTACAAACGTTGCCTTTGGTACGTTTGCTTAGTACAGTCAACAGCAAAAGTAGATGATCAAAATCAGAAATTCAATACTAATGAACGGAGTTCGCAGCTATATGGCAGCTTTACTAGTAGTAAATGTTTGGTATAATTTACAATCACATACTTTTGAATCACTTCGACGCCACACAGTTTCGACGCGAACTCCGTTCATTAGTACCTATTGAATTTCTGATTTTGATCATCTACTTTTGCTGTTGACTGTACCATCACAAAAACGACTGTACCGTATGAAGTTCGATGTTTAACTTGCAAGATAAGTAAATACATATTAATCTATGCTTGTCTATTCCAACGTATGTGTTTGGAATAATTGGAAAATCGCGGACAGGAAGGAATGATTCAATATCATTTTCATGTCGAATGAAGTTTAAAGTTTGCGAAGTGTTTTAACTTCGATAACTCTAGACTCTAGAGAGTAGGTACAGTCAGCAAAGGAGATAAGTAACCAGGGTCGTCGGATATAGTTGAAGTTTAGTAAGAAACCGATGGATGATTTCGAATGAAATTTAACTTGATAAATAAACTTTGTTTTCTTTTAATTAAATTAAATTTTATTCGAAAACATCCATCGGTTTCTTACTAAACTTCAACTATATCCGACGACCCTGGTTACTTATCTCCTTTGCTGACTGTACATTGGATGTGAATTCAGAAAATTCAAAGCAAAGTGAATGGTAGGTATATCTAACGTCATCGGTGAAGAGGGAAAATTGCGAGTATGTGCGACTGTTCTGCTTTGATGGCTCTTCAACAAAACTGTTAAGTTTGAAGAGCCCTGACGGGTTGGGTCGAATGATCGCACGTCAAGTTGTTGAAGATTTACATACTAGAAAGTCATCTTTATTACTTTATTTTATTGCTTTGGCGTCAGGAGTTTGTCGAAAGTCCTTTAGGTGGGGAGACCTTTTTCGCTATTTCTATGTGGATTATTACGTTCAAAAGTTTACAGTGAGAGATGCTTGATGATGAGTTATATGTTTTGATCTATATATATAAAATTCAAAGTCCTGACTGATAGATCAACGTACAGCCTAAACCGCTGGTTTTAGAGACATGAAATTTGGAGGGTGTGTTCTTCGTGAAGAGTAGGCATCCGCTAAGAAAGGATTTTTCGAAATTCCAGCCCTAAGAGGGTGAAAAGGGGAGAATTCGTTTGTATGAAAAATTTTATTCCTTGAGTTAATAAACTTGAAACTTGACACGAATACTTATCTAAAGTTTTTTTTTGGGTGTTGAAGGTTGTGTGGAATAATTTGAATGCGCGGTCCGATTAACTCGAAACTCAGTGTTTATACGACCAAAAATAAAGACTAACATGTATCAGGGTTTTTCGAAAATCTACCGCTAACGGGTTGAAAAGGGGTAGTTAGTTTTACAAGGGAGGATTATAATGCGTGGCTTGATTAACTCAAAAATTGATATAAATAATCTTTGAATCAAGTTATGAATAATCCCAAACGATTTTTTTTTAAATTCCACCGCTGTGGGGGTGACAAGCGGGAATACAGTTTATATGAAAAATCTTCTTTATTAGGTTAATAAACTTGAAACTTGGCAAGAATACTCGCTTAAGTAAGTAATAAAGTTTATTATTAAGTATAAGTTTTTCAAAACTACCCCTCAAAGGGGGATATAGGGGAGGGTGTTGAAGTTTGTGTGGAATTAATTGAATGTGCGGTCCAATCGACTCGAAACTCAGTATTAATACTTCTGACACAAAATAATTAATAATAAGTATGTAAAGTTGTTGAAAATTGACCCCAGACGGAGCAAAAAGGGGTAATTCGGTTTTTAAGGGGAGGAATTTGAACTTGGAACTGTATGTTATATTTTTACACCTAAACCACTGAACTTCTGATTTGGCAAAGAGATAGATGGCATCCTGGGGAAGGACATACTTTTTATCCTGGTAGCATGTTTCCGTGCGACAATTTCCGACATCCACGCGAGCGAAGCCACGGGCAGAAGCTAGTCACAGATATAGGAATGAAGGAGATATGCCCCGGTAGTTGAAAATGTATCAGATTTCCATATTACACATGTGGTTCAGTAAAAGCAATAGAAACAAAGTCTCGCACACACTTGCAATTTATAAATCAGAACTTTATACACAATCAATTATAAACCGTAACTCATCAAACATAGCGTGCATTTATCATGTACCGTACAACTTACTCACACAAAAACATCTGTCGCTATCGTGCTTTGCAAAAGCCATTTATTTTACATATACGCTAGTGATTGTCTAAATCGGAAAGTTATCGGTACTCCCATTTATTACTGTACTATAAAAAATTTCGGTCGAAAGCGCACTAGTTCGCGGAGACGGCCATTTGACTAAAGCATGGTCATTTTAACATACCGCGACGACACTGAAACGTCCCCTTGCCACTTCTCCTGTTTTTTTCATTTCTATGGTTTTAATGGTATCAAAGCGCGACATTTGGTAATCATATAGGCCGGCACCGGCTTCCGAATAAAAAAATATATGTAGCCACATTGCGAGAAATATGATTTTATGGTTTGAATTTTCTTCACCAATTTATATAAGGTTCTGCGAAATCTTTCTTAGACCTTACAAATTGTATATTTGCTCAGCTTGACTTCAATCGATTGGAAATTCCATCGGTAATGAGTGTACAGAGGGAAGAAATTCTCGGCAGGAGACTGAAGGCACGCGCGACAAAAAGTCGATGCGAATAAAAAAACTAATTTCCGCCGGCAGAATGACAAACGAATATAATTACTTACTTATCTATATAGAATCGATACGGGAATACAAAAGAAACTAATAATTTATGTGAGGCAGACATTTGAATTATCTTTATGTCTAGGTCAAAAAGGCTCCTAGGTAGTGGTCGTCGTGGGGAAGACTGTATTTTATATAACTACATCAGTACATACATAGTAACCGAAGTCCCGGAGTCTGAATTTTTGCCCGTTTGATGGTAATAAGCGCCTCCTATTACATAGTACATAAACATAACTGGCAAAATGTGGGTGTACCTACCTCTGCCCAACCCTTCGGGACAACAAGGCGTGATGTTATGTTGTAACATAGGTACATAACCTCACGACTTCTTCCCACGTGGGTAGGCCGAAACCACAGAACGCCGCCTGCTGCGATCCTTACGTACTCCTTTTGCTTCGTTTACGTTCATACATCTGCCGATCAGCAGTGCGATTCTGTAACCATATCACCGTGAAAATTTACGTGAAGTGAGCGTGGAGTGAGCTGTCATTCCAACTAATGCTACGGATTGACATTGACACTATTGACAGCTCACTCTAAGCTCACTTCACCTAACGTTTCACGGTGAGATTTTTACAGAATCGATCGGCTGTACTGTAAAAATCTCGCCGTGAAAACTTAGGTGAAGTGAGCTGTCAATAGTGACAATCCTAGCATCACGGTTCACTTTTTTTTTTTTTTTTGAGGATGGGAAATCATCAAATGACTCCTCCCGCTCTGGGTGGAGCAGAAGGGAGTGTCAGACTCTTACTGACTAAAACCCACCAGTGTTCCTTCCTTAGCCCTTTATGTTCCAGGGCAGCGGTAACCCTTTCGGAAAATCCCGCTACCCATCACGGTTCACTTCACTTACTTTTTCGTGGTGCGATTTCTACAGAATAGATAGGCTGTTCATACACGCACCCCGGTTGCTTTTACTATGCACCTGACCTTTCTGAAAAATTAGACTGTTTTTAGTCGAACCCTGGTGATCTGCTATAAAGGTATTCCTATACCTCGACTTTCAATCGTTTTCAGTAACTTGATCGTTCAAAGAAAAATAATGTTACCATACTAAAACTATAGTGTTGGGGTAGTGAACGATTTTGCGTAAAGAACGAATAATAAAAATGATTTCATTTAAATAAAACTGTAAATATTCGTATGTAGGACGTGGAATACGACATAAAAATAAAAGTATAAAAAAATGGACGCATTTTTCTTGTTCATAGGGTTTAATAATTAAATTTATGGTATAAGAATAATTATTAATAAAAGTCGTTATTAGTTATCTAAGAAGAAATTTCTGTTTTATAATTTCTTTTTTTATTTTCTTCTAATAGAAACAAAATAAAAATCATGTTATTTACTTTTTTTACTTTTGTCATTTTATTTCCGTTGGCAACCCTAGACGTAGAGGTCATTCTTCAAGTTATTAAATTTAAAATAAAAAGTTTGCATTTAAGTACATTATTTAAGTTCATTAAATTTTGTTTTTTTTTTTGGGTGGGAAATCATCAAATTACCTCTCCCTCTCTGGGCTGAGCGGAAGGGCGTGTCAGACTTTTACTGACTAAAACCCACCCGTGTTCCTTCAGTTGCCTGTGCCAGGAGCCACGGTATCTCTTTCGAACAACCCGCGGTCTTCTTCTTGGTAACCCTTCAACTGTCAAGTTACTGAATACAATTAAAAGTCGAGGTATAGTGCAGACACCAGTCTCTCACAAATTAGTGTCACATAGTTTTTATTAAGCTTGTCTGAATTATTTTTTTGTAATAAATAAATAATCTTTATACATTTTTTATTCTCTTTTAAATATGTTAGTTACTGCATGTTCTTATTGTACAGACGCCAGCACATCAAGCTACTACAATCTGTCAAAATTCTTTAGTACATTTTCAACTTTATCACTAAAGCATTAGGTTCAAAGTTGACTGGGAAAATTTGACAGTTTCGGGTAGCTTGACCTGCTGGCGTCTGTACTTACAACTCCACATATCACCTAACGTCATGCCTATAAAGGCATGACGTGAAAAGTAAAGTAAATAAAGTGAAAAGGAGTGTCGCCACATTTTCGACATGCTATTTTTATAAATAGCATGTCGAAAATGTGGCGACTCCTTTTTTAAAAAATGCTGTCTTGTCTTAACAGAACCCAAGACTGAACACTGACCCCATAAATGCAGGCCTAGGCCTATTTTTTATGCTTTGTCCATTAGGTTAGCCGTTTTTGACAGCTTAGATAGCTGTCAAAAAACGGACAGGGTATAGGACCAATTATTTGTAATAAATTCATATTGTATGATTGTGACTTTGAGTGTCTGTCATATTTTTAATGTATTTATTCTAGCGACAAAAAACCGTAAATTTTTATTTTTTACTATGTTTTTTTCTGATGGTGACTGTGTAGTATAACTCACCACTCCATACCACCACGTTTCTTGCGATAAAAGCTTACGGCTTCACTTTCACAATCTCCTTTTTCACTTCATCTTTCTCATATCTATATTTAACATAACCATGAAACACATCCACATTCCTAATTCACATTAAAATATTTTGCGGAGCTTCATAAATAAGCAGGCAACCGTGACAAGTCTCCTTAGTGAGCTTTTGAATTAAGACTAAGTAGTCTGAATTTTTTACCAAGAGGTACTAATTACATTTGCTAGCCGTCATTGTGATGCCTCTCTTCTTTGGTGTGAATTATATTTTTGTAATTACTTTGTTTTACTTTTCATCTCGTCTTAGCAGTGAGGTTTTTAAACGAAATGTTTCTGTATTTTTTTAGGGTTCTGTACCCAAAGGGCAAAAACGGGACCCTATTACTAAGACTCCACTGTCCGTCTGTCTGTCTGTCATCCAGCTTTATCTCATGAACCGTGATAGCTAGATAGTTGAAATTCACAGATGATGTATTTCTGTTGCCGCTATAACAAAAAAAAAAAAAAAAAAATACTAAAAACAGAATAAAATAAATATTTAAGGAAACGTGATTTTTTTGCCCTTTTTTGATCGATATTAATAACGGGAACAGGTAGACGCTTCAAATATTCACAGAATATTTAGTTTTATATTTACTTTAAAAATAAATAATTAATTAAAATAAAATATATATTTAAGGGCAGGTAAACAAAAAAAAAACGGCAAAAAAATCACGTCTGTTGTATGGGAGCCCTCCCATACAACAGACGTGATTTTTTGCCGTTTTTTTTTGTTTTTAACTAATGTATTGTGTGCCTTTTAGTCTGTGCTAAATAAATGTATTTTCTTTCTTTATTTTTTTCGGCGATTTTTGCCTTGTAGTACGGAACCCGATTGCGAGTCCGATTCGCACTTGGCCGGTTTTTCTAGATTATTGTGACTTCTCAGAGTTTTTTGGAACGAAGTTCGTAAGGAGTTGACTGGTAGAAATCGTCTCGTCAGGAAAAAGCGTTATTACCCCTTCTTCACTTTACTTTCTCTCTCTCTTTCTCTTTAGTTTCTATCATAACGAGTGTGTGTGTGCGTGCGAGTATTGAGAGGGAACCTTGACCCCCGACCGCACACTTTTTTTTTGCTACAGTTGTGTGTGTTTTAGTCCGGCACCCTAATTGCGTAACACACGATCAAACGGAATCTGAACCTTTTTGAAGCAAATTGCTAATCCATTGCTTCATAAGTTCGAAAAATTTGTCTGCTCAACACGTAAATAACGCAATGAATGTTGTTGAACTGTCAAAATGAAACCGATTCCGATTGGTCGTGTGTTACGCAATTAGGGTGCCGTATCAGCCGCAGTAGCACGCATTGGATGCTGCGCGTAGCATTCCACTCATATAAAATAATGATATTGGTCTACTCTGTTGTAATTATATAGGGTAAGTTAAACTTCACATCCAGGTATATTGACGATGTGGTTCCTAAGAACTTTCTCAGAGTTGTCCATACTGACCTATCCCAATGGATTAGTCTGTAGGTATAGTATGAACCTAAAGTTGTAGGTACCTACCTATGTATAAAATCAGTCATGTAGATATTTATTTTATCCTTGACTTTGCAGGCTTATTTTCTCTAACATAAAACGATTCACTTATCAGCATTTCCATAATAACCATGTTATTTTTACATCGTAAATTGAAATCATAGCATATACCCATACATTAAACGTTCCAGAATTTATATAGCTTTATATACAGTCAAACGTCCATTTGCGAGGCTCGTAATTTTATTCTACTCTCCACTCTCCAGTATTAAAATTGGATATAAAAGGTACACTAATGGAATTAATACAAGTCCTATTCGTACTTTTGTCGCAGAACTTTATTGAATAATAAAAAAGTCAATTGTTATTGAGTTGACCGATAAATGTGATGCTAACGTTTTTGTGATGGTACAGTCAACAGCAAAAGTAGATGATCAAAATCAGAAATTCAATACTAATGAACGGAGTTCGCGTCAGAACTGCGTGGCGTCGAAGTGATTGTAAATTATACCAAACATTTACTATTAGTACAGCTGCCATATAGCTGCGAACTCCGTTCATTTGTATTGAATTTCTGATTTTGATCAGCTACTTTTGCTGTTGACTGTACATGCTTGTGGCTAGGAGTTATTCTTCCACATAATATGCGTACATGGTTCTACACTTTTTTTTTAGCATACAATTAATTTAGATTGTTGTTTTAAACATAAAATGCTAACGGATAGAGTATACAGGCTACAAGCGTCACGTTTGTCTTACAAGTGGAGATACTAAAAGGTAATGAGAACAATTAGTGCGTGTCGGACCACGCACAATGGATGGTTCCGTAGATATAATTATCCCACGAACAAACTTAACATAGTAGTTGAAAAACATGTTCTTCCATACATTCCAAACGTAAATGTATGTTGGTCGACTATTGGTCTTTAATTGTGATAGTTTTCCTTTTAACTTTGTTATACACCGTTAAATTTTGATCGTTTTAATCCTTAAAAGCGGTCATTGTACTCATCATTATAAACAACTTTTACTACGGGACCATCCCTGAAATCGTCAAAAATAAATCAGTTGATCCATACAATATGTCAAGTTAGGTATGCGAATATAAATCTATAGATCAACTGAATTTTTTTTCACTATTTCAGGGTTGGCCCCGTAGTAAAAATTGTTCATAATTATTAGTAGGTAGATCGTTTTAATCCTTAAAAGCGGTCATTGTACAATGACCGCTTTTAAGGATTAAAACGATCAAAATATAACGGTGTATATACTTAAGTACTACTACTGTGACTATTTTCACATATCCAAAAACAACCATTTAGCTGGCAGGGACTCTAACAAAAAATACCATATTGAAGCTTAATGTTTTGCAAACGATGAATCCCTGAATCGAAAAATGGTTTTGCACACCCGCAGTATTTTTGAACGACCAACGAAACCCCATGCCAAGGAATAGAGGAGAACAAAAAAATACTCCCGCTTTACGTGTAGGAGGTACTTTTTTTTAGATTTTGTGTTACTACTTGATCGGCGTGATTAATATTAGTATGTCGCAGCCAACTGGTTTAATTAGTCGTTTAGTTAACCGCCTAGTCTTTCAACTAAACGGCGGCCGTTCAACTAACGGCCTGAATGATATTCAATAAATTATAGTTTAGGTTGGATCAGTTACCAATCACGTGCGAGCCGAAGTGGACGCAGTAACTAACACCCCGACCAAATGGGTTAGGTTAGAACTGTGATCAACCGCGTGCGAGCCGAAAGAGTGAAGCGAGGCGAGCACTTCTTCCAAAGGCCAGGCGGTTGATAAGGCTAATTTAACCGGTTGGCTGCGACATGTACATTGTGTACTCATGCAAAATTACAGCTTTCTAGTACTAAGAGTGCCTGAGCTAAGCCGCGGACAGACAGCGAAACTGTAAGGTTTCCTTGTTGACCCTAAAAAGAGAATACTTATTTTATACGAAAAAAGGTTGGTAGAAGGCTATTATATTACATATTCACGCTTTATTTTTACTATGGCTCGTGATTATCCAATAAAGTGCGCCAATGTTTGCGTTTCCCTAATTAGGCAATTGTTAATTATATGCGAAGGCCAACATAATACATATGTTTATTTTACAATGAATAAACATGAATTTTCAATGTATTCGTAGAACTTGTTTTAAGAGCATAACATTAGAAGAATTCTCAGATAAACCTTATTAACATATTTACTGAAGATAGAAAGAAAGATAGAAAATACATTTTTCATACCACTTGCTCAAAAAAGTGACATTCTATGCCACAAAAAGCGAACATAACAATAGTCATTTTTAATCTGTTAAAAACAGGGAAAGAAAATTGTACTGAATTTCATTCATCCTCTAGGGGGAGAATGTGATTTAAATTTGGAATACTTACCGAAATTTATACTGAACTACATCTGTGTATACACCATTGAGTTTGTATATAAAGCATTATACATCTTTTTGAAAAAGGAATATGCATTTATTATGCAGTTATGATTATTAAATAAAAATACGAAAACCGACGAGGCCGTATGAGCTTGATGCCTTTGCTTTTCCGACAAAAAAATATTAGTCTAGGAATTTGCCAAGTTCCTCAGACGCAAGAACAGAGAAATACTCAAATCAACTCATCAACAATAAATGTACCAAACAAAAATGTAACTCTCTCTATCAATAATTGGACCAATGTTTCGAATGTTAACTTTTACTTTTAATTGTCATTATTTTTAATAAATGCTTATCTCATATTATTATTGTGTTAATTTTTTCGCAAATGGTACGAAAAGTAGAGTATTTTCCTCGGTGATAAAGCTGTCTTAGTCTTGGGTGAACTTAAATCCCTTGCTACACTCAGGACTCGTCTTAAATCCCTCGCTTCGCTCGTGATTTAAGTTTTTAACACCCTCGCTACGCTCAGGAGTGAACCTCGAGTCCTTCGTTACGCTCGCGATTTAAATCGTCACCCGCGACAGAAGACACTGCTTTATCCCCTTGGTTAATAATCTACTATATTTGCGGCAAACATGACGCATAAAAAAAAGAACATAAACACATAAAAAAAATAACTCGATGGTACAGATACAGAGCAAAAATAAACGTGAGCGAGGTGAGATTACTTACACCTTTTTTTTTTTTAAGTTGCCCTATAATTTATGTTACTAATTAATATTGTAATACTAGCTGCGCTCCGCGGTTTCACCCGCATAAGTTTCGATCCGTGGGAATATCGGGATAAAAAGTATCCTATACGTTAATCCTGCTTATAAAGCACCTGTGTGCCAAATTTCATCTAAATCCGTTCAGTGGTTTTTGCCTGAAAGAGTAACAAACATCCATCCATCCATACAAACTTTCACGTTTATAATATTAGTAGGAAGTATAATTGTAATACACTATAATCTATACTAGCTATAACCACAAGGAAATCACGACGCCTACGTGCTACGTGTCCGTCTCCGTCGTTGTGGCAACAACGCAAGCATATTATTAATGGCTGGTGCAATCCTAACTAATGAAAAACCTAAATAATTAAACACACAGCCTGTATCCACCCTACTATGTAGATATTGTAACTGAATGCACAGAATGTCTAAATTCTAAATGATGAAGTGCTTGTTCCATTGTACCTATAATTTTATTGCTACGTTATTCTTTATTTTCAAAAGAAGTAAAGGACGAAGTAAAAATTTATTTCGCTCGTCACATTCCAAGAAAACTTGAGATAGAAAAGAAAAGAGACATATTTTAAAAATGAACAACAATGTGACGCTGTAGGCATTTCCGTCGTTCACGAGTCGCGCCCGAAGCCTTTAAAACTGCAGGCGTTTGATTTTATTTTATTTAAACGTGGAGCGCTTTCACGCCCGCCGCTAGCAGACACAACACGACACCTCGATTCAGGTGAAATATAAACTTACCATTGTTCTTAAATACTCCTTGAATTGAGGTTTTGCTATTATTAACATTGTATGTAACCGACAAATATGTATATGGTCAGTAAATCAGAATACAATTTCCAGAAAGTTGTATGCAAGGCTACTTGTGGAATGCTCTAAGATGTCATACCCAGAATTTTCTCGTGAACTTCCGCGTACCACAATAATTATGTTCCGTACATTATGTATAGGGATTTGAGGTCTGACCATATTTTTCATCATGACATGCATGAGGGGGGGACTTGCGGTATAATAACATCTATTCGATATTTTCGCCTTTAAAAGCACTTGGGCCGCGTTGGGCCTTTCTTTCCAAAGCGCCCAAGAAAAGGGCTTTGGGTTTCATAATACACAAAAAGAACCTTTTTATAACGTAGCACAATGAAGCCCAAATCACACACGTGCCTATCTTAGGAGGGACAGGCACGCGATTGTTCTCCCACGGGGTGCCCGCAAGATTTTCACAGCTTTATATGTATCCAGCCTCCCTCGGGCGCAGCTTTCATTTGAATGGGTCGTCAGATTATAATAACTTGTGCGGCCGCGGGAATGACGACGTGATAAAGCTGGTAGAACAACTTTTTGCGGCCACCACTCTCCCGCGGGTTGCTACTGGGCCTGTATTAGGTCCAGAACGCACTAACGAGATTGCTTCATTTCGATTATACGTATCCCACATTCCCAACACCAACGTGACTCTGGTTAATATGAAAATGCTGTCACCGTAATTATCACACCAGAATTCACCAGATACTTAAGTTGACGAAATTATTAGCTTATATTATTTAATGTGGCATACAACATGACGACATTAGCATCGTAGTTGCACGACGATACAATTAGACCAATTTAGTATGTTGTTCTAAAACATTCCGTCCGTTTTCATTGCTCACACACTTACATTTGCCAAAGTGAATCCTCAGCGTTATAAACCTTTATAAAACTCAGCCATTCGAATGGGCAAACTTTTGCTCTTTTAAGATGCAAATATATGGGGCGTTCGTCATTTCTATATTCGGAGGGGCCGAGCCAGTTTGTTTCCATATTAGGCTGTGCTTATGTGTTGTGCAGGGTGTGTCGATCAACCCGTGTGTGTTACTTTGGTATGTTTAAAAATATTATGCGGCCTAAACCTGAAGTAGGATCTCTTAGCAACTTGTCAAATACTTCCCTGTCTGAACGTCGCTCCTTCATTGTAACGGTTAAAAAACTTCAGAGGTTTGAGACTATTTAATTTCCTCTCCGCAGTCCGTCGGGGATTTGCTCACATTTAAATAAGAGGACGTTTCGCTAAAAAGAAAGCCTCGGATCGGAAGTTCGTGTAATTTTAGTGGAACACGTAAAACATAAGCGGTTAGAGGTTACCGGGTCATGATGCGAAAAGTGGCTGACGTAAATACAAATTGCGTGTCGGAGATTTTATACGAAGTCGAAGTATCGCGGTTTATTGAGATTTGTTGAGAGGCTCCCGAGGAATTTAAAGTATTCCAATGTTTTTGGAACAAAGGGTGCGGCCGCATACTGGATTTCTGATTGGTTTTGGGATGAAATAAAATATTGACAGAACCTTCCGACCTCTATACCTATTGTACTATTATTTACGTCATAGGACAAACTGCTAAAAGAAGACAACCACCAATGATTTTATTTACCTATGTACATTTTAAATCGAGATAGCGGATGTGGCGACCCACGAAGAGTAGATTATGTAGAACTTAACCATCATTCCAATGACCGTAACTGATCATCCTGCTGGTCAGATATTTTACCGCCACAACGAATAATACTGCGACAATTTTGCTGTAATAAACCACACAGCATGCCATTATTTGTTCACAGGTGGCTGCTGCACTGCTATTGCTCATCGTCCTGAAATAATTCCGCGGTGGGTGGTAGTAAATAGGTATTTTGTTGCTGAACACAACTGTTTTTATCTCAGTTAAAATTGCTAAAAGTTAATAAGAAAATGTAACATATTTCTTGTACTGGGAACCATATATAGGCGCAAAAGAGAGAAAACAGCAATAATAATTATGTATTTATTCTCACATTCTGTAAACAAAACCTTTCCATTGATATTGGAGTATATTGCTTCGTTTGATGTTCGCTTATTGTCAGTGTTGTTGCGTGGAAGGTTTTACAGTCGCAATAAACGGCTTCGGTGAAATACAACTCTCTGGAATTTTCGGAAGTGGGCCATGGAAAGGAAAGTTTATTTAGAGCGTCCCTATTTCAATACATCCCACGTGACGCGTCCTCTACGGCATCCTTGTGATTGCTTTCGTTAAAAAGAAGGGCGTAACTACGTAAGGTCGTCAGGTCAGTGAGTAGGTTACTTAATACGATTCCCTGAAAGGGTCCGACGATTAAATACACAACTGTGTGCAGATCTGTGATAATTTGATTTTTTAGAGATTTTAATGTTATTGTGATATTGGAGATATACATATTTGTACGCTTTTATCATCGAATCGTTTTCGTTTCTGAACGAGACGTGATCTCTTTCATAAGGATTTCATTACGGAATTCTTAAAAGATGAGTTGCCTTAAATGCAGCTACAAAAACAAGCTTCCTTTTAAGCACTTCCTAATAAATAATAACAAAACAGTAAATATACGTAAGCACCTAATCAACCTTGAGTGCTAATCAACGAAAGTTAAAAGATTGATAACGCCTCGAGCTCTATAAAACGGAAATTAACTGGGAACCCGTTTCTAATTAAAGTGGAGACGATGGAAAAAAGGTGGCGTAAGTAGGTTTGGTAGGTACTTACAGACAAGGGCAGATTTAAATGAGAGAATCGATCGTTAGCGTACCAACGAGAAATGAACGCGTCGATTAGAGAAGGATTTATGGCATCACGTAGAACGTACCAATCGTTGTAGTGAACGATTTACTGCTACCTGCGAATACGATACACTGCAGTGGACTCCAGTGAGATACAATGAAAATACAGGGAATAAATCCAAAACACGGAAGCTATTTTGTATTGTTTTCTTAGAAAGTGCGAACTTCGGGAGATGGTATCATTTTAGTGCACGTTTGAAGTTTGATTGGGATTCAGTTACTGGATTAAGGTGCCTACCTAGCTTCTGTTATTTCTTCCTAAAGTGATAAATCATCAACAGATACTACCTACCTCTGAATTATTCTGAATGTAGGTAATTTAATTGATTGTATCTTTTCGATTAACTTCATTTCCCTTAATTATTGTTATAAATAAAACCTTTTTGATAGAAATTCATAATTTATGAAACTGGTTTGAATTTGAACAAAAAATCTAAAAGCCATACAACATTTTTTTTATTGTTTTTTTTTTTTACTTCCTAATGGCTAAACAATATTTTTTTCCCGCTGTTGTGGCCAAATATTTACGCTACTTTGCACAAAATATAAGAAAAAACAACGGGTTGCACTCCGGGAGTGCCGGCAGAAGTGAAAACTTGAAGATTAACGTTGTGAATTTTTGATATTTTGGAATGCGGTCTACTCTCCCCCCGTCTTTCGAATTTTCGATCAGGTCACGTGTCCTGACGCGAGCTCCGTCTTACGAATTTTCGATCAGGTCACGTGTCCTGACGCGAGTTTAACGTTTTTTACCCATCACAACAAAAGTGCACAATGCCGCTAAAGAAATTTTCACCTCAAAAATTAAAAAAAGGAAAATGTACCTTTGTGTAAATAAGTATCTACCTAAAGAGAGTATAACAATTTTTACAAACAAATATTTAATACTTTCTTATACTTACCAAACTTATTATGCTAAAACTTAGTAACAACTTTTTTGGTTATGGTCATTAAAAAAGAAAACAATTTTGACAGCTAACTAAATAGGCGGGGATAAAAAAAAGTTACATAAAATTATATTTTGACGAAAGTTGTAATTTATAATTAAGTTTCTTTTTTGTAATCATAAAACAAATCAATTGAAAGAATAATCGAAGCTACAGTACCAGTAACTTTTACAACTTATCATTTAAAAGTTAAGTTTTAAAAGTTACAGGTACGGTCTACACCACGGATATCACGTCTACACGCATGTTATGAAGCGAGTCACACAATTGGTTAAGATATTTTTTAAATAATTGTAATTGAAAACTTAGGTGAAGTGAAATGCCAATAGTGTCAACACCAAAAAGATCTATAGAAAGGCTATGCGAAGAAATGTTATGGAAAAACTGTGTGATGTGAAAAACTGTGGACTCAGTGACGCTACCTAGCATGATATAGCAACATTAGAGCGGCATGCAGGCGTATAGACTGATCGACTATTGCTACTAGGACAAATCTATGGGATTACGATTTTGTTCGCTATGTTCCGTCTATTGTAACCATAACACAAGCATTAGGTTGCTTAGCTTGGGACTAGATGGCGCTGTGTGAAATGTCCAGGGATATTATTATTATTATTATTGTTACATAAATAATTTTATCTTTGGTCAACTCCTCGCATCAGGCGGAAGGGCAGCTCACCTCGCTCAAGTTTTCACGGTGAGATATTTACAGAATAGACCGGCTGGTATGTAAAACAGAGTACCTAACCGTCTTAGTGCTTACGCAAAAGTTATAAAAGCGACCGGCACTTAAAAGGGGCTTAAAAAAAGCATCTAACCGTGAAAAGGTAAACATCATCACTGAAGTAAATTAACTCGTTGGCTGTGAGGGGTTCACTCGGGTTTTATTAGGACACTCGAGTACCTACGCGGTACTTCAGAATCACGGTACGGCGGTGGTAAGGGGCCATCCTTTAAACACGGTTTGAAAGAAGGGGGGTACAGAAAAACATCACTAAGTATAATGTGAAAGACACGTGTATTTTTTGTGCGAAGAAAAAATTAAATTTAATGTGTAATATTTAAGTATGATATTTCAGAAACAAAGTTTATGATATTTTTTTTATTAAATAAGATCCCAAATATCTGAATTTTTCAATAATAAAAAATACACGTGATATATACTGAGAGGGTGGAGGAGGGGTAGTCTTAAACCTAACGATGACTTTCACTAAGGGAGGGGGGATAAAAGTGCCCTAAAAGCCTCACGTGGTTAAAGAATGGCCCCGTAAGGTGCAGGCCACAGACACATTCGATATCATCAGCTCTACTTACAATGTAGGGTAATGCGGTTACCAACTTGTAATTACCACACAGATTCGATTATGGCAACAGAATTTCAGAAACTACAATATTATATCGATAATCGGTTTTGTTTACGGCGACGGAAAATGAAGATGATGTAGGTTGCTTCGCAGCAAAAGGACATGAATAGCTCTTGTCAAAATGCAGTAATCGACAGCGAATGGACACGATGTCGTGCTTTTAAAAATGTACACACATTTATAAACAGACAAGAAAAAATAGAACGAAAAAATACGTATGTACAAAGATGATGCTTATTACTAAAGAAATATCTTCCAGCATACCTGCGATAGAAAAGTAGATAAAGAGATGTAGACAGCATGGATGTAGCGTATTATGATGTTATTAACTAAAATATAAAATTATCTTGCAGTGGAATATACCATGGACTTTGAAGACAGTTTCCGTCGAAGAAAACCCATGATGCTACTTCAGGAAGAGCCAAGATGCGTGTAAGTGAAACAGCAAAGTTTGAGTCTTGCAAAACTTTATAATTATCGGCGGAGGGAATTAAGTCTGTGCTTGAAGCAGAATGTTCTTTATTACCGCACTTAGCGCGTAGTGGCGTACCGTGAGCATAGTGGAGTATTCGCAACATGTGGCTCGCAACTCGTTCACTAGTGACTTAATTAAGTGAGCACTGAGTACCCACGCCCGAATGCCATTAGCTTCTGGTTACGATGAAGTGGCTGCCATGTCGGTTCCAGATTTCTGTGGCTGTGTGTAGGTGTGCCTCGGAGTTGTCAAAATTGTTGGCGATTTTTAAACGATTTTTGTGCCCACAATGTTTAAAAACTATTCGCAGATCCATAGTGATATTAGAAACGTTACTTTATGCTTTATGTAAAGTGAGATGCGCTAGAAATTTATGCTATTTTCAGGTCAGTGTCAGGTTGTATGTTGAACAAAATATGATTCACGAGCGTAACAAGTAGGTATGTGTTTACAGAATTATCTATACTTATAATAAA
Source organism: Apamea anceps (assembly GCA_951799955.1). Classification (NCBI taxonomy): domain Eukaryota; kingdom Metazoa; phylum Arthropoda; class Insecta; order Lepidoptera; family Noctuidae; genus Apamea; species Apamea anceps. The sequence continues at coordinate 9,845,465 of OX637502.1, read as the reverse complement.
TCTGTAGAAGTGAAAATTCTGTACATTGAAAATATCAAAAAAATAAATGGCAGGGGGTGTTACTAGACCGACACCGAACCCAAAAATGTGATTAAAAAAATTTTTGTCTGTCTGTCTGTCGGTCTGTCTGTCTGTCTGTCTGTTCAGGCATCACGCAAAAACTACCGGTTCGATTACGATGAAACTTGGTATAATTATTCTTTAATATCCTGGGCACCACACTGGGTACTTTTTATCCCGGAAAAGTATATACAATAAAAAACAAACTTAATTTTGCGGTTCGAACCATAGACCCGATTACTGTACCAACCGCAAATAATAAGTTTGTCGTAGGTTAGGTCACCCGCAGTGGAGTTCATTTTTATTCCTTTTAGTTTTTAGAGTTATTTAGGTTTATTTTTATATAAGTCGTAGGTATAGATTTTAATTTTAAAGTATAGGTAGTATATTTGATAGTGTACGTAGTGACCGTAGGTTATTTTATAATACTGTTAGGTAGGATTAGTGAGGGGCCCGTGGCTAAATATTATCAGCCGCACAGGTCGATCGGTCAGGTTAAGCTACGCTTGCCGCGGTTGTTCTGTGGATGGGTGGCCATCTTCACATACCGAGACCCCTCCGTGTGTTGGAAAGCACGTTAAGCCGTTGGTCCCGGCTGTCATTCGTGGATCTTTGACAGTCGTTACGGGTAGTCAGAAGCCCGAAAGTCTGACAACCAGTCTTACCAAGGGGTATCGTATTACCCAGTAACTGGGTTGTGGAGGTCAGATAGGCAGTCGCTCCATGTAAAATACTGGTATTCAGCTGCATCCGGTTAGACTGGAAGCCGACCCCAACATAGTTGAGAAAAGGCTAGGCAGATGATGATGATGAGGTAGGATTAGTCATTCGTATAGATATTAGTTTTTAGGGATTTTGCTTATTTATTGAGTTTAGATTAGTTATCATCAGAAATATTTTTATTTAGGTAGGTAGGTATTTAATTTTCTGTTATTGAGTTTATTTATTTTTTAATTATGTAGGAACTTATGTACGGTATCCGGTATCCTGGTCTTATCACGTATTACCCAGTCACTGGGTTGTGGAGGTCAGATAAGCAGTCGCTCCATGTAAAATACTGGTATTCAGCTACATCCGGTTAGACTGGAAGCTGACCCCAACATAGTTGGGAAAAGGCTAGGCAGATGAGATGATGAGGTACTTAGGTAAAGATATCATATAGGTACCCTCTTAATCACCACTAATGAGACACAATTGGTTTTCTATTGTAATTAGCCACAAAGGGCCCGCGAGATAGATGGCATTCTGGGGAAACACATACATTTTATCCTGTTAGCACGTTCCCGTGGGATAATTTCCGACATCCACGCGGGCGAAGCCGCGGGCAGAAGCTAGTTTATAATAATTAAAATCATCAATACAACCCTCTAAGTTCATATAATCCTGTTGAATGACAAATTTCATGAAATATGAATCAATAGGATTATATGAACTGAGAGGGTTGCATTGATTATAATTCTATAAAGTAATATTTTTTACGATCGCGAATCAAAACTTAAAGTGACACTGACCTGCAAATTGCAAAAAAACGTAAGAAAATTTGAATTTTGCGGGCTATCCTGGCGCTTCATCTTTAATAAATGTTCGATTCTGATTTCAAAGATAGACAAAAAATATATATCGCCAACTTTATAATTTTATTCTGAAAAATTTCCGACCGCTGGGCCTTGAACGAATGTCTTATCCACAATGATATTCTGAATTCAGCAAATTCAAAGGCGACAAACTTGGCATCGGTTATCACGATTTTCTCAATGTTTAGTCAGCTGAAAAATGGACGACCCGGCCCGGGTCTCTGGACTTGGCTATAGTCATTCATAATAAAACAGTTTGAGATGTTCTTAGCGCCCTTCGCAGTCAGGTAAACTGAATAGCTAATTACGTCATTATCATTTCAGTATCCATCTACTCTGTATATAGGTACTGCATTAAAGCCCTGATTTCTTGAGAACAATAATACTTCCCAAATATAATACGGGCTATGAAGACTTACATGTACCGTTACCAGTTAATATACTTGCATAAAATGCTTTATGCATAAATACAGGATATGCTGCAGTACATACGTTATGCAAATACGAGGACATGACTTACGGCATCGTTGTAAATCAAGTTCAATTTAACATTTTAAAGTGTTAAAGGCAGTGTGGCGGTGCTGCGCGCGCGCGAGATCTGTCATCGACTGCGGATTTATAGCGCATCGTTCGTCGGGATTTGCTTTTGCTTCACGTAATGGATTGCTTTAGAATTTCAACGGTTTCGCTCGAATATATTTTTTGTCCATTTCCCATATGTCTACTTCAGTGTGAAACACCAGGGTTATTGTTTTCCTGATGTATTGGATCGTTGGTTTTATGGAGGTATAAACGACCTTATATTTTCCTATTGTGCTTTTACCAAAAATATTTTCACACATAAAACTTGTTTCAAAATGTTTTAGCCTGTATATGAAACGGTCATAAAATGTCTGCAGTAAAAATATCTATACCTATTGAAAATGTGAACAATGAAGTGATATTTTAAACGAGCGCAGTTTTTTTCACTCAATTACAGTCTTCCACTTACACTCGATACGTATCCGAACGAAGTTGGCGTGCAAAGGAAAAAGGAATGTTTATTCATGTACTCGTAATTGAATTCTGTTGGGAGTGCGGTTGGGCGCAAATTGAAGTGGAGACGGCGACGGGAGGCGGCCAAGCCGCGGCGGGCGCCGGCCGCTGCAAGCGACGCGGCGCGCGGCGCACCAGACATCGCCCTTGATATTTTAAAGTACTGCTGTTTTGTGCTTGCCTTTGTTTGTTTTAGTTCAACTTTCTTTTACCTCGTTTGCAAAGATGTAATTAACTTTGCATTTCAGCATATAATAAAGAACATTTTTGCAACGATGTTTTTAATTGAAACTAGAGAATGGCTTGCTTAATTAAAATAGCACAAAGTACCTATTTCAGTTGTGTGGGTAAAGATTAAATTAAGGTAACAATTCATGGAAATGCTTTGTAAGTTTTCTTAAACTAGAAGTAAGAACTTTATAGGTGGTAAGATATTTAATTAAGCGGCTAGCTCGGAGTACGAAGCTGTTTTGGTCCGCCGGCTGGTGCGGCAGCCTCGTTATTAAGATATCTTTGGATCTCCGTTAATGGTCACTCGCTCAGTGCATTGCAGATGCTACTGAAATTCGTGTTAAATGCAAATTCAGAATGATAACGACCGGCATATATAAATAATTTGCTAAGACGTACAGACAGATTTTGTTTGCATATGTATTCTGCTGCGTTTGACAGCTGCCCTTGTCAGCTTATTTTACTTTTTATGCTGTTTATTTTCTGCACCATAAAAATGTATTATTTTATACAGACATTCATTAATTTCTCGAGTTAGATGATAATTTATCTATGTTATGGGAATTCCTAATGAGAGATAGTATCTCATCTATAGTTGTATCAATGGTGAGCGGTTGTATTAAGTTCACTTAGATAAACCACAGCCCAACGACCGATCTGGGGTCGCTGTGTGGTTAGCTATAATTGTAACAGAATTAAGATGAAGGGGTTGCATTCGTCTTGAACATATTTCTATATCTAAGCATTTCATTTTAAAGTACAAAAATCAGGCCTCATTTTACACTCACAACTACAATTTTCTTAATGCATTTCAACACAAAATGATCACCTTCCTCGAGCCGGATTTTGTTAAGATTTAAAAAGTCAGTGCAGTATACAAGTAGTGTAATCCTTTAAAATGTCTAGCAGGCTTCCCGTGCCGGTCGTCGTAAAGAGATAAGCCGCACGGAGCCCCTACATTTTTCCTGCCTAGCCAGCTTTGCTTTGCCATGCAGCTTTGCTACATGTGCAAAGCCAATGAGACTCCCTATGCAGTACTCATGTTACATATAATTGAAATTCTGTGTGGATGGATTGATCAGAGAACATGTTGCATATTATTTAAATGTTACACGAGCCTGACCGAATTTCGTTTTCGGCCAAAATATCCATTTTCGGAAGTTTCCTTTTTCGACCGAAAAAAAATCCTGGTATTCTAAAATGTTTGTTACCAAACTACCTATCATTGCACACATACAGTTATTCATTTCGGTTTCCGTTTCGCTCATGTTTGGCCCAACTTCTATTTTTGCGATCTAAACTACCCATACAGAGTACGCACACAGTGATGAAACAATGTCATCGCTAGTCAAACAAAGCCAAGACATATCCACAAGCGTGCAGAACATTTTAACATGACAATGTCCTATTGTAACACTTTCAGGACTAGGTTACAAATGTACAGTGATCCTACAACGGTCACCTAGGGAACAGTCTAGCGTTGTGTGACTTGAAAAGTAAAACAAAGTAGAGACCTGTCAGTGGATAAACGAGCATCCAGCTGCTTACTTTCGCGAGATCCCGCGTCGTCCCGTAATCCCGTAAAGCCAGCTAAATGCGGGACTTGAATAATCCCGGGGACAGGTGAGCTGGCGTGCTTCACTTCAAAGATTTGAGGTCGATAGTTTGTTTACATTCTGCGCCTATACAAACTTCGGAGCCGATATGTAGTGTAAATAGGATGTCAACCAATTTATAGTTGGCGAACTTTGTTGTAGACAGAAGAATGGCGTTTATGGTGGGATTTTATGTTACAAGCTGTTCTTTCTATAGCTGATTGATATTACTGTTAGTTAAGACTCTGTCTGGTCTATTTGGTTCACATGTTCGACTATCACTTATAAGTTTGGGCAACTAACACAATATTAGGAAGGTCAGAAACTTTAATAATATCCAAACTTAGTTCACCTCAAAGGAGAATGGTGTGCTTTGCGACAAGTTGCTTGTGGCTGCATGTAGCGTTGCACGAAATGCAATTTCAGTTGGGCGTCCGACGTGGAGACGGGAGGTGTTGCCTCTTGCAACTAATCATGTACGTTGGACTTGAGAGCACTTTACAACTTCACTCACAACTTGCTATCGCTTCTCGCAGCCACCTTCCTATTTTCGTCCTTCCAGAAAATATAATATTTCTATAAATGACTTCTATCTTAACCGTCTTTAAGGAGGATGCGATAAGCTAGCCCGTGAAATTTAAATTTACTTACGATTTTTGCAATTTGCAGGTCAGTGTGCGGTTGTATGATGATTAAAATATGATTCGCGACCGTAACAAATATGGCTTTACAGAATTATAAACATTAGAATCAGCAACACAACTCCTTAAGTTAGAATTGGCCTCAAATATAATGAAATAGTTATTTGATAGGGTAATAGAACTTGCCCGAGAGGCTCCCTGAGGGGCCCGTGGCTAAATAATAACAGCCGCACAGGTCGATCGGTCAGGTTGAGTTACACTTGCCGCGGTTGGTCTGTGGATGGGTGACCATCTTTACATACCGAGACCCCTCCGTGCCTCGGAAAGCACGTTAAGCCGTTGGTCCCGGCTGTCATTCGTGGATCTTTGACAGTCGTTACGGGTAGTCGGAAGCCCGAAAGTCTAACAACCAGTCTTACCAAGGGGTATCGTATTACCCAGTAACTGGGTTGTGGAGGTCAGATAGGCAGTCGCTCCATGTAAAATACTGGTATTCAGCTGCATCCGGTTAGACTGGAAGCCGACCCCAACATAGTTGGGAAAAGGCTAGGCAGATGATGATAGGGTAATAGAACTTGGAGAGATGTATTGATCTATAAATAAATAAACATGTGTTACGACTGCGAATCATATTTAGATGAATATACAATCTGATACTGATCTGCAAATTGCGAAAAACGTAAGACAATTTGAATTTCACGGGTTCCCCTGACGCTTTAGCCTGAACAAGTTTCATTAAAGCTGACAATTTAAGTAGATCTTTTCTGAAAAAATGTCCCATTTCGGTCCCGTAGAACAGCGTAATGGGGATAACTTGTAGCTTATAGCCTTCATATACAACCATTCCATTTTCTCGGAATGCGTATAAGAAACCATTATACGAGAAAGCAGTTCCTTTTTATTGATAACCGAAATTAAAATATCTTTGAAGTTATTATCTCAAGCCACGGTTCTTGTAAGTGACATTTTCTCGGGAAAAAAATTATAATAATTTTCAAGATAACAAGAGGCCATTGAAATACACGACTGTTATCTGTCGCTACAAACAATGGAAGTGAAAGTTAATAGAACATGCGTGTTCCAAGCTAATTGCATTGTTTCAGAGTCACGTTTTAATCACATCTCCGCATTGAACCAATTTATGACGAACCTCGATGTTTCAGGAAGCATTACTGGAATCCTATTACCAATGCAGATCAAGGGAGTTGGTCGCCATTGCACATGATGAATTCAATGATTGCAGTTGACATCGTTTGCGGCGAAATTGGAATAATTAAGTCAGAAATCAAGCAGACTGTAACACTGAAATGGTAATTGGTTTATTATACGGTGGTAATGAGAGTAACATCCTATTGTTTTGTTTACTGTTTTTCTATAGAGTGGATGTTTTCATTTTGAATCATCTCAATAATAATATTGCAATAGATTTTAAAACGGCATCATTAGTTTGGAGAAAGTAGACAAGCGGCGTGGCGGGCCACCGATTTCTATAACCGTATTTATAGTATTTTTATAATGTCTAGGTAGACATACATACACCTAGAGCTACACTGAAAGAACCTGAAGAAGCACTAACTGCAGTGCGATTCTGTAACCATCTCACCGTGAAAACTTAGGTGAAGTGAGCTGTCATTCCAACTAATGCTAGGGATTTACACTATTGACAGCTCACTCTAAGCTCACTTCACCTAACTTTTCACGGTGAGATTTTTACAGAGTCGATCGGCTGGTCGTCTCTAGATTCACCTGGGGCAAAAAGTACCGGACCGGAATAAATAGGCAGCTTGGATAACCAGGCTGGTAGTTTACCTCAACGAAAAATATGCTTTCAATTTTATATACTTTCTATTCTAGGAAATTATAATAATAATTACACCTAGTAAAATCGTATACATTTAAAAGTAGACAAGAGTCTTAAGTTACTTATTTTTTTAATGATTCTTTAGATACAAGGAAATTTTTGTTAAATCATGCTTTTTAATGTGGTTAGGTACTTGTCCGCTAATGGAATTATTTATGTTAAAAACTACTTCACGGAGGTAAAGGTAAACTTTTTCTAAATATAGGAAAGTTTTTTGTTCTTTCCTTTTCCTTTACCTGGTTATTACAAACTTTGATGGTCGCTAATGTATAGTCTTGTCCAGATTTTTACAATTTCTACGTTCTTTTGTATACAACTAAATACTAATTATTTATTTATCTGTTCGTCTTGATCAGTGCTTGATAATGCCAGAGAAAGAAAAAATGGTTCCTCGGAAGGAGATCCATGAAATATTTAATCTTTGCAATTTTTGCGTTCTAATTATAGGCCTTTCCTTCATAGATGACGTATTGAAAACTTTCATAGACAAATGTATTTAATGTAAATGGTTTTTTTGTGACTTAAAAGGTTGCTTCACAAACAATGATTCTAAAGTGGTCAAACAAGTCATTATTTGTGGTTTTACATACTTAATCAAAACAACCCTAACCCAAATTTCAAATTTATTTATTAATAATCAGATTGTTCAAGAACGGGTTGGACAGTGACCGCCAAACTAGGCATTCGCCTGTACCTAAATCTTATCTAGCGTTCATAATGTTGTGATGTCTGTTGGTTCTGATACTGGCTGCTGAGACAGCGTATGTTGCCGGACAGCCGTAGATATCGCCGTAGAGGAATTTCTCAGCTGCTATTTAGATATCGTTGAATGAATTAATGATTTATTCACTTAAAAATTCCTTAAAGCTAGGTACATTGCCCCACAAAACTGCTTACGCAGTTTAACTGTGAGATCGTCGAGTCTCTCTTACAGTAAACTTAATATCAGGTACATATGTAGGATTGGGTACGACACTATGAGTGATTATATGATGTCTTAATAGCACATTACCATGACGTTTTTGGCAGTAATTAGGTGATCCAAACAAACACTACAAACGTAATATACAGGGTCAAACTAAATTAGCTAGCGAAACTCAGCAGACGTGATGGGATATCTAAACATGATAAAACAAAATAGAAATTAATTTGATTTTTTTTTGTGGGGTAATTGACCGCAGTAAGTTGGTGTAGTCACTTAAAATATCAGTTTAAATAATCTGTTTTTTAGGGTTCCGTAGTCAACAAGGAACCCTTATAGTTTCGCCATGTCGTCTGTCTGTCTGTCCGCGATTTAGCTCAAAAACTATTGGTACTAGACAGTTGTAATTTAGCATGAGTTTACACGTTAATGACGCCGAAAAACTGGTAAATTAAAATTTTGAAAAAAATAATTATGTGGGGTACCTACATCTAAAGTGGGGATTATAATTTTTTTTTTCGTCCTTTCCATAGTATGTGATATCGTTGGATAGGTCTTTCAAAAATATAAGGGGTTTGGAAAGACCGTTTTTTGATTAAGTAAACCGTTCGTGACTTATCAAGCTTTAAAGTACCAAAGTACCGTTAAGAGTCAAGTTAAGTGTCCCCCTCTACCAACTAAACGGTTGTAGTTAGAAATTCAAATGTCACGGCAGTAGTACCTATATATAACGAAGTTTAAAGGAAAACTATCACACTTAAGTGGCTAGTGGGGAGTAATAGTCGACCAATTGTATTAGAGTCGAAAATTTCGAGCAACTCCATAGAAATGTCGATAGATGGCGCTAAGCGTCAGTTGTATCGCGCTATTATTTCATTCCTAAATAAGTTTTATAAAAAGAAAACAGTTGCTACACCGGCTATGACAAGTCTTATCCAAATCTCAAAAAAAAAAGAAAACTTTTCGTGCAAAATTGTCGGATCAGGTGAGGATTTGTATAGGAAGTCAAATTAGGTAGGTAGTCATGTTTGGCTTTCAGTTAGAGCATGTTACGAAACTATCAGTCAGCGAATACGACCCGCACTTGGCTGTTATAAAATCGCGGAACCCTACACTGCGCGTGGCCCGACACGCACTTGACCGGTTTTTTGTGTAAACTTAACAGACGTAATGGGTATATCGATATCTAAATACGATAAAACAATATAAAACAGATTTTATCAACTCATAATCGTGCTTGTAAGTATTTTTTATAATATTTTATCGTGTTTAGATATCAATACCCATTACGTCTGCAGAGTTTCGCTAGGTAATTTAATGTGGCCCCGTATAAGTTTTATAAAAGTGCGACTGTTATTTTATAGTATATTGTGGTTAATAGAAAAACAAGAAAGCCTTGGAACCGGTAGGTACAGAGCTCCTGTAGCATGGTCAACGGGTGCTCTAAGTTGGTCCTGCCATGGGGAAGAAATAACTGAGAAAATCTAATAGTTTTAGATCTAGTCGGGAAATCCTATATGTAAATAATATTTTTTGATTACATTAATAGTGCCATTCCTTGTCCGTTGAAAACAAAATAATTTATATTCAAAGTTATTTCACGAAGCTTGTATAGGAAAAGTTTTTAAGGAATAAAAATGTTTAGAAGATCGAGATTTGGAAGTGACAGAAAAACTTTCCTAGGAACTTTCTACCTGGTTATTACAACTTTGAAGGTCCCTAATGTATGGTTAACTTATACTTTTGTTACCAGTACATAATTTAGTACATTATTAAACAATGAAATAAAGAATAAAAGGGACAAACAAAGTGGCGGTGTCTTAGGTAAAAGTATTTTTATATTCGTCGTGAACAGTGTCCGAAAATGTTGGGCGAAGATATAGATGTTGCTCGGAAGGAGATTCAAGAAACTTTAAGTCTATGCAATTTTTGTATTCGCATATTAGGGCTTTCGTTTATAGACGACATACCGAAGAGTTTTTACGAAAGTTTATGGACTAATGTAACGTTCATTATATCGTCTTCTCTCTTGGTTCTGATGCTGGCTGGTGAGATAGCGTATGTCGTTGGCCAGATGATTCATACCGCGACTGTAGAGGAATTCGTCGGTAGTTATTTACACATCGTTGGATACGGCACTATGAGTGAGTACATTGTAGCTATAGCGCAATAGCACATTATCGTGACGTATTTGATAGTAATTAGGTCATCAGGTATGACCTATCTGTAAATAAACAGCTTAATATATTCATTAATGCACCATTAGTAGCTTTAGAAAAACAAGAAGCAAAAAAACGTCGGTACTTGTACTTCATTTGAATGGTACATTTGCTAAGAGCTCTTACAAGACGGGTGCTCAAAGTCAGACGGAATGAGTAAGTAATATTTAAAATATAAAGGGTAAGAAGATGACCGTCGTAAAATCGGGGCGTTTGAAATACATAAAGTACGGAATGCTATTTTACTTATATTTGGGAACTTTTGTTGGGTTAGGTAGGCAGTTGTTCAGAATATCTGAAAATTTTTATAATAAAAAAAAGCTGTATTTTACTCACATGAACCATGATTCCCATATGCATTTTTCAGTGAGCACCACCAGATTTTTGTTTTGCATTCATTACAGAAACAGTGTTCAAGTAACCTGTTTGAATTCCAGGTTTTGGCAAATTGTTAACCATCTGGTACAAGAGACATACGTTCAGGCAACTGGTGGTTGAGCTGGCAGAGATATGGCCTGTTTCTATCAAAGACAAAGAGGGGGTTGAGATAAAGCGGGAAAGCCTCTCGGCACTGAAACACAGACAATTAAGTAAGTAAGACCTTTGTGTATCCAATGATTTGATTTGTATTGCTTGCACAGTAGTTTGATTCCCAGTGAACAGTCTCTTCGAGTGTCGTAAAAGGCGATTAGAGAATTGTTACTACCGCCCAAGCCGCACCCTTATTGCGTAACGTACTTTCAATCACAGTCTGAATCACTTTGAAGGATATTGCATATCAAATCAAAAGTCGTTTATTCAAATTAGGCTGAGAATGAGCACATTTCGGTCGGCTAAATTACAAAAGACAGTCCCCCAAAAATGCCCGCCCTTCACCACTTCCTAGTGCTATCGATGGAAAGAAGAAGTGGCGCAACAAACTCCCCAGCAGCACAGCTGTCTGTTCAGTCAATCCATTGCTTCATATTCGAAAAATTTGTTTGCTCAACAATGTAAATAACGCAATAAACGTTGTTGAACTGTCAAAATGAAAGTCGTTGCTACTACAATTACTTCGCTGGTCTACCAGTTATAATACAATTATGTTGAACTAAATAGTCAACAGAATCGTGTAATTGTCATGGTTACCTATTAATAGCAATATGAAATAGAATCTATTTCTATATTATTATTATATATACTCGTATATACAAAATTCAAAGTCCTGACTGACTGACTCATATATCAACGCACAGCCTAAACCGTTGGTCCTAGAGACATGAAATTTGTTCTTAGTGAAGAGTAGGTATCCACTAAGAAAGGGATTTTCGAAATTTCACCCCTAAGAGGGGGGGATTTTGTTTGTATGGAAAATCTTATTCCTTGAGTTAATAACTTGAATCTTGGCACCAATACTAACTAAAGTTAATTATGAAGTTTGCTATTTTATGTTTTTCTAATCTGGGGTAGATTAGAAAAACATAAAATAGCAATCCCCTAAAAGGGGATTGGCGGGTTTCAAAGTTTGTATGGAAGAATTTTAGCGCGCGGTCCGATTATCTCGAAACTCACTATTTATACCTACGATCGAAAGTAAAGAATAATGTGAATCAGGGTTTTTCGAAAATTACCCCTGACGGGCTGAAAAGGGATAGTCAATTGACAGGGGAGGATTTTATTGCATGGCTTGATTAACTCGAAAATTAGTATAAATAATCTTTGAGTCAAGTTATGAATACATCCCAAACGATTTTTAAAAATTCCACCCTTGTGGGGATGAAAAGCGGGGATATAAACATGAAACTTGGCAAGAATACTTGCCTAAGTAAGTAATAAAATTTATTATTATAAGTTTTCCAAAACTACACCTCAAAGGGGTGTTGAAGTTTGTGTGCAAGTAATTGAATGCGCGTTCCAATTAACTCGAAACTCAGTATTAATACTTTTGACAGAAAATAATTAATAATAAGTATGTAAAGTTGTCGTAAATTGACCTCTGACGGGGCAAAAAGGGGTAATTCGATTTTTAAGGGGAGGGTTTAAACTTTAAACTACATATATGTTACATTTTCACACCTAAACCACTGAACTTCTGATTTGGCAAAGAGAAAGATGGCATCCTGGGGAAGGACATGCTTTTTATCCTGGTAGCACGTTCCCATGGGATAATTTCCGACATCCACGCGGGCGAAGCCACAGGCAGAAGCTAGTATTCTATAAAAGCATTGGGAAACCCACTTTTCGCATATTACGTTTACTGAAAAGTCTCGGAAAAACAAAAAATCACCAAGTGTTTTCTTACGTTCAGAAAATCTTTTACCTTTTCCCTCAGCTGCAAGATTTTCGCTTTACCATACCACAGACGCTTCGCTTTTTTTTAAGTTTTCTTCCAGACAGTGAATCGCGTTGAAGTTGCTTTTTAACGATCTTTTTCAGTGTATGCCTTTTGGAACGTGTTGGGAGTGTGGCTGTACAACTTGACGCCGATCGCTGTGCTCGCGTACCGTAAGATACGCGGCATTCCGTCAGCTCTCGGCTACGTGTGGCAGATGGCATATCCTTTTGATAAAACCGAACCTGTCATCCATGGCTTGGTGTACATTTTTGAAACATGCTCCGGTTTGTATTTTGTTGAATATTCTTTGATGTATGTTTTACGATGTCAGTTAAAATAATTATTGTGATGGAAAAATACAGTGCTCTTTCTAAAATTTTCACGATTAAAATACAGTTTGTCTAATCATAATCATTTATATGTCAGAATACGGTACATTATTATGGTCTGAAGATTAGTTGTCATCATATTATGGCAAGTGTGGCGTGTAAATATAAGGTACATATGTACATTTATTACAGGGCAGAGATTATTAGGTTATTATTTAGGGACCCATAAATAAAATTAATGGGTCCCTCTTAATGGCAAGCGACATCGCAGCAGGCCCAGACGGAGATGGCGGGATGAGCTGGACTCCTTCAACAAGAACTGGTCCTTAACAGCTTTAAGCAGCTGCCCTGCAGTGGGGACTTCACAGGCTTTTAATAATAATATATCTTCTAATATATAAAATTCTCGTGTCACAGTTTTCGTTGCCATGCTCCTCCGAAACGGCTTGACCGATTTTGATGAAATTTTTTGTGCTTATCCGGTATCTATGAGAATCGGCCAACATCTATTTTTCATACCCCTAGATACCCGATTTTTTTTTTTTTAATGTTTGGACTACATTTTTTGTTTTTATTTTTTCATGATTTAGCATTGAAAAATAAATACAATTCTAAATTTTCACTCTTATACGATCAACCACAGTTTTTTAATCGCGATTTTTATATTATTCTGTTCCATCCACTGATCCGCAAGATGGCAATCGAATATAATAATTCATGTATAGTTCTATCAATCAATCAGCGTTTTACTTATAGGAGTAAGGTAGGAGTAGTGTAGGAGTAGGTTAGGAGTAGTGTAGGAGTAGGTTAGGAGTAGGGTAGGAGTAGGGTAGGAGTAGGGTAGGAGTAGGGTAGGAGTAGGGTAGGAGTAGTGTAGGAGTAGGGTAGTTCTAGGGTAGGAGTAGTGTAGGGGTAGGGTAGCTGGTAGGACACCACGCGAACAAAGTAGCGCCGGGCAGCTAGAAATAATTTATATGGCAAAACAACGTTTGCCGGGTCAGCTAGTCTTCTAATATATAAAATTCTCGTGTCACAGTTTTCGTTGCCATACTCCTCCGAAACGGCTTGACCGATTTTGATGAAATTTTTTGTGCTTATCCGGTATCTATGAGAATCGGTCAACATCTATTTTTCATCCCCCTAAATAAGAAAAAAAAATGATTAGGAAATTATTTATATGGCAAAACAGCGTTTGCCGGGTCAGCTAGTATCATATAATAATAATAATTAACATTATTGATTGCATAATTACAAACTAAAAATATAATTTAGGGCTGATTTTTCCAACGCCATATAAATTTTATTCGAGGAATAAAATTGACGTTTGACAGTTTTTGTATGAAACAACTGCCAAAATTTCAAAATTATTCCTCGAATAAAATTATCTGGCGTTGGAACAATCAGCCTTTAGAAAAATAAAAGGACAAATAAATATTTAAGACAGATAAAGGGATTCCGTTTTCTTTCCTATTATGCTACTGATATCTAGTTAACTATTGAAGATGGTACTTTTGTTTTTTCAGGATGTATATCAGTATGTTGCATGTTGGGTTCCGACCTACTCTTCATGACCATGGCAAGCCATATCAGCATGCTCTTGCATCTACTGCAGGATCAAATACGCCACCTGGGATCCAGTCATAGTAAAGACTCATTGGAAACTGAAAGCAATGACTGTTATGACGATATCGTCGAGGTTGTTAAAATACACCAGCGGCTCATTAGGTGGATCACCAATTTTTATATAAACTTTAATAGCAGTAACTGATACTACTGGTATTCAGCTGCATTCGGTTAGACTGGAAGCCGACCCCAACATAGTTGGAAAAGGCTAAGCAGATGATGATGAGCAGTAACTAGCTGTACAGTCACGAGCAAAAGTATGTATACACTCGGCTTTATTCAAAAGCGATTTACTCCTTTATTTTTTAATGAAATTTTATGTTGTTACGAACATAGAATTTTCGAGCCCATAGGTTTATGTATAATGTGTCATATTTCAACAAAAATCGAAAAGAAAAGCGACAAAATCGCAATTGAAAGTTGCCAGGTGTTGACATATTGGTGCTCGTGACTGTACCCCGCAGTTTTAAACGCATATGTTTCGATCCCGCGGGAATATCGGGATAAAAGTATCCTTTGTCCTAATCCAGGTCATGGTTTACCCATGTGCCTAATTTTATCCATATCCGTTCAGCCGAATTAGCGTAAAAGTGTAACAAACAAACATATAAAAATTAAATATTTTCTCTTTATAAAATTAGTTTAGATGATTGTCTATATCTAAACGGTGAATAATAATGTGCGATATCAACATTTTAGGTACATAAATGATCTGGAGGACGCCTTTTCAGTTGTGAACCTTATCAATGTCCTGCTCAGCTCAGTGAATATTTGCTGTGTTATGTTCACCATTGTTGTAAGTAACATGAAATCACCATAGAATAACTTGAATATGAAACACAGGGTCAAATTAAATTAGCTAGCGAAACTCCGCTGACGGGACGGGTATCGATAACTAAACACGATAAAACAAAAATAAATTAAATAGATGTTTTTGGGTCATCCACCGCAGTTATTGTAGCCACTTGAAATATCAGTTTAAAACATCTCTTTTTGTGTAAATTTCACACACGTGATTGGTATCAATACCCAATTACGACATAACAAAAGAAACAGATTTTCTTAGATCATATCTACAAGAAAAAATATTACCAGCGGTCCTCCAAAAAATACTGCAATATTTTTATCCATTACGTCTGCGAAGTTTCGCTAGCTAATTTAATTTGAGCCTGTATATGAATGTGTTCGTATTATATATAATAGTCTTTTTTCTTTTACAGTTTCTAGATTCATGGATGGAAATGAGCAATAAGTTTTACCTCGGAGCAGCCTTAACTCAGATGTTCATAGTCTGCTGGTACGCAGACGATATTTACAGAGCGGTGTGTGTCAGCTTTTGTTCATTTGGCTTTCATAAACAATTTGCTGAATTCAATTATTTTTGTACATTTGCAATAAAATATCACAGTCCAATTTAAATATTAACATAGCAGAGGAAAGCAAACATTTCCCTAAAATAACACAACGGCATTCAGTGTGATATGTAAATTAACTTACAAAAACACCCAACTTTTTCCTGCACTCAAAGTAAATTTGTTTGAGCATTCCAATTTAATAGCTTACATGCAAATTGCACCAGACGTGGAATATTTTTAGTGTGTTTTTCAATGAATCTCGCAGAGCATAGGTGTAGCCGACGCCGTGTATGAAAGCGGATGGTATAAAAGCAACACAAGAAGCCGACGCGCGATGCTCGTGGTACTCCGACGGTACGCTCTTTGACTTTATATAGCAAGTAGCCTTATTTGCTTAATAACTTGAATGGCTCACGTACGTTACCTCGTTTGTAGCACACTGTTTCTTGGCAGTTTCGTCTTTTGTTTCACTTTTAAACCCACGGTGTGATGTGAGGTACCCGTAATTAATAGTAAGCAAACGAGTGACATTTCTGTTAGAAAGGACTTAATTAAGCATAGTTTTCATAAGCTTGCTTAGAATTTGTCACTTAAACCAATAAAGTCCTCCAGACCGAATTTCGGCCATGGCAAACAATCTCAGCGGAGAACTAGCCTTCGGCGCGGGAGGTATTACAGTGCACAAATGTGTGCGCAGACACAGGTGTACTCTCTCTTCCCCCACTCTCATTGTCCGATGGGACGGTAATCCGACACGGCCGGAGAGAGATCAGGCGCCGGGCTAACGTGCTTGACTTAACCAATACTCTGCATGCAAGCATGTTGAATTAGTGTTTAGTATTAGTGAAACAGCCAGTGCGAGTAAATACGACGAATCCTATCGTATTTACTTTGCGACAAGCCGACTAGGTGAGGCAGTACTTACAAGTTTTAAGGCTCGTGTAAACTAGACATACTACAGAGCTATAGAATACTCGAACTACACAACTTTATTTAACGTGGATAGAGGTTTTTTTTATGTGGTATTTGATACGTAGAGCCCAAATATCCGCTTACGGGAAACACTGTGGTTTATTCGGCGTGTAAAATTGTGAATGTTAAAGTGAGTTTTGTTTGTAGGTCGCAGAGGCCTTTGTACTTCACAGCACTCAAATTCCGAGCTATCACAATGATGACATATAGTTCAGTGAGTATTTGCTTGGACAGTTTTTTTTTGTTAGAAAAACATCACAAAGAGCAATGTGTTCGTTTACGGCATTTACAATTTGACTGTCTATATTTGGCTGTGTGATATCAATAATACATTGTTTTAAATATGTATGAGTGAATGGAATATTTTTTGTCGGATATATGTAGGGTGTCGGATATGCGATTCGAACTGCATTCTACGTTTTGATTGCGTTATGGCGTGGTGTAAGTTAACCCTAGAGCATCACTTGATGCCCAAAGAAAGGCTTTCGTCGCATATAAAACAGCATAGGTTTAATGAAACAATGTCTGTTGCAGTGCCTAGGTGCATCGTCTTCACATATATGTAATTATATAATTTATGTATACAAAATATTGTAAAACATTTTAAATGAGTAACGGTAGAGTTTCGTGCCCATGCTTCTCTATACGAAAACACCTTTTGGAAGGGGCAACTAGAATCAATTAAATTTAGTTGTAAATTTTTGCATTCAAAAGTGCCTATTTGAAATAAATATATTGACTTTTTCCGGATAAGACTATTTAATAGGATAATTAATTTGTTTCAGATCCTAACGACTTCGTATTCATACTTCACACTGCTGTACACATCATACAGCCAGGACTAAGCTTATGGCAAGAATTGTATTTCGTAAATATCTCCAGTTATATTTCAAAATTTGTACTAAACATACTTTTCAATAAGGTAGAACACCCATTTAGTTGTTGTCGTGTCCAGCGTGTCCTGTTGTCCGCACGCTA
Source organism: Apamea anceps (assembly GCA_951799955.1). Lineage (NCBI taxonomy): Eukaryota > Metazoa > Arthropoda > Insecta > Lepidoptera > Noctuidae > Apamea > Apamea anceps. Next base: position 9,827,756 of record OX637502.1, on the reverse strand, counting down.
CAGGAGTTTATGGATGCTACTGGAGCTGCAAAGCTCGTAGAAAAATTCTGGGCTGACTGTATACCTATAGTTTGCCATCGACATACAAAGAAGACCTACATACATATATAGTTTTCAATTAATTTGATAAAAATATTTAGTAATGGAAAAATGGAAGTACTTTATTATTAAATTATAAGGAGTTATAGATGTGGGTTATTTCTAGATTAAGATAAATACCTACCTACTTTCCATGTTTTCTAAATAATGATAAAGCCTAACATTGGGCGAGCCTAGTCATACATTTCAATCCCATTTGTACGCCGAGGTGTCGTCGTAGCTCCTTTCTTCGCAGCCAGTTTTTATTAAGTGTATAAAAAATACATTTTAATAAAAGTTCAGTAGGTACGCTCAGAAGAAACTCTGGTTCAAGAGCATGAAAAATATTTTCATTTTAAAGATCATAAATTATGGACAGCTTCATTTCACTGTAATGGGAATCCATAAAGTGCCGCCAGAAATTACAAGAACTATATTAAACCTTAATCTTATTCAACGTTTTTATGAAGATTTTATCTTTTAAGTCCTGTGTATATTAAATATAAGATATAAAATTTTAACCTACCTAATACAAAATATTATATGTATCATAAAGTCGTACCTACCTTGAATAGAATAGATAATATTATCACGAATGACACAAACTGCTGCCCTTAAAATTGTGAGGTATTTATATAGATTCGGGTGGAAGCAGAGTTCCATGGCTAGAACAACTACAATATCATATTATGAAATAATCATAATGTAAAGCGGCAACCTTGAACCATCATCTAATGGATATGATACGGACAAATAGTTAAACAGTAGTAACGATGCGGCATATCAATGTCGTCCCAAATCACAGTACTCCTATTAAATGAGCATCGAAAATTAGTGAGCTGGAATAGCTTGGTGGTGAGGACGCGGGGCGACTCGGGGCGACGCGGCGCGGCGCTGCAATCACTCGCCGCTAATGTCCCGGCCTCCAAAGTTAACGTCCAGCCATAAATCAGCGCGTCCTTGCCCATTGCGATCCACCCCATACGACAGAATAATTTCCTACTCTCGCAAAATAAATACGAACGCACTGACGACATAAAATCGTGTCCCGAAATTCCCATCCATAGATAAATGTGTTATCACGCTGACGAATTGCGAATTTAATTAAATTTTATAACGTAAATCTCTTCTGCGAACATTAAAAAGTAATTCCAATAACACGGTAACTCGGCCCGCGTGCCGACTAGTGTGACAATAGCCGACGTACGTTAAATATGAAATGAATCTGAAAAATGTTAATTTCATATATTTTGATGAGTAAGTATGAATTTATCTAATAACCTCATTCTTCACAATGCTTTATTAGTTCATTTTCATTTTGTTTAGTCTGTGTTTTTATCATTTTTGCTAATGTCGTAGAACTGAAGGTTTTGGCTATTTTTTCGACAGAATGCATACTGCTAATTTCATTTAACTTACTTACTAAGAAGGAGTTTGAATAAAAACCGAGCACGTTAAATTCAATAAAAAATATTATCTAATATTTCCACGTATTCCGCTTTGATGCCCTTCTAGGAAATTCAATTACACTTGTGTGTAGGATACATTTATTTTCTGATTTTATAAGATTTAATTTCAATACTGACAAAAGATGGCACCTGATAAGATGTCATACGGATTAACGCAATGATAATCAGACAGAATAAGAATTAGTTACTAGGAAATATACATAACAACAACCATAAAAACCACGAAATATAAAGGTCCAGAAGGGAAGAGGAAAATTGGTAGACCCAACAAATGATGGATCGACGATATCACCATGGCGGCCAAATATATGGATCGGCCAAATCGGAAATGGATGGATGGAAATAGGAAAAGACCGAACTAAATAGAAAATGCTAGAGGAGACCCTCACCCTTAATGGGATCTATAGCTCAAACCCACTACCAACCTTCAAACTTCAAACTAATAATACCAACAACTAGATGTACTTACATCTAGTTGTTAGTACCTATGTGGTTTAGTACTTTTGCTTAGCGCTGATTTTTCAATCATCTGATAACTTTATTTGAGGAATAATTTTGAAATTTTTACAGTTATTTAATACAAAAAATGTGAAACGTCAATTTTATTCTTCAAATAAAAGTTATCTGTGGATGGAAAAATCAGCCTTTAAACTACTAAGGGCTGATTTTTCCATCGCCTGATAACTATTCGAGGAATAATTTTGAAATTTTGGCAGTTATTTCATACAAAAACTGTCAAACGTCAATTTTATTCCTCGAATAAAAGTTATCTGGTGATGGAAAAATCAGCCTTAGACCACAAAAGTACTAACATTTATATTATTTAGGGCTGATTTTTCAGTCATCTGATAACTTTATTCGAGGAATAATTTTGAAATTTTGGCAGCTATTTCATACATAGCCTGTCAAACGTCAATTTTATTCATCGAATAAAAGTTATCTGACGATGGAAAAATCGGCCCTTAAAGTGCTTAGTGTGTGTGCAGCATTTATTTATACATATCTAACAAGAGCTAAGAAATAACTCTTTGCTTATTTTTAGTGTTGTTGATAATATCGACATTAGGAAAAAAATGTGACGACATAGTATGTTCTAATATTTTCGACGAAGTTTGTGGAATAGCGGAGGTAAACGACCGCACTCAAATTAAGTTGATTTATAAAAATTATTGCCTTATGAAGAAAGCAGAGTGTGAAGAGGACTCTTTCATAGGTTTGTTAAATATATTAACAACTAGCTGCACCCCGCGGTGTCACCCGTATAAGTCTCGATCTTGTAGAAATATCGGGATAAAAAGTTGCCTATGTCCTAATCTAGGTCATGGTCTACTCATGTGCCAAATTTCATGCAAATCCGTTCAGCCCGTTTAGCTTGAAAGCGTAACAAACAAGCACAAAAAATTCAATTCTTTTCTCTTTATAATATTAGTTTAGATTCATTTTTTATAGGGTAAACGAGTTAGTATTCAATTGGATTTGGAGACAGAAACGACTTTGTTGGTAGATTTTATGTCGAGATTTCCATATTTCTAAATTGGAATCGATATTCGGTTAGGGTCTGTTTGGGTTAGGGTATGTTTTATGAGTATTTCTTGTGTTATCTTGATGGTAACTTCTTATATTATGCGTTTGGAGAATTTCTATATGCAGGTAATATAGAAATTCTCAAAATAATAAAAATAGTCGTGCATTTGTGAAAAAATATTGTACAAATGAGGCATTTAGTTTTTTTGTAGGGAATGCATGTATAGTACGAAAACACGTTTTCCGATTTAGATTAGCATTATACACGGGTTATGTAAATATAATAAATATTGAAAATTGCAGAAGTTAATCAAGTAGAAAATGAGTTGTGCAACTTGACGAAAAGAAGGATCATGACCGATGAGGGTCGTCGTGTAAACGACTTCAGCATAGTGGGGGCTCACCAGGCCTGCAACCATACCTGCCCCACTTTTTGCACCGACACTTACGAGCCCGCGTGTGCGCAGATTTGGATGAGAAACATGGTTTCCTACACCCTCAGAGCTATGATAAACCATTGTCATATTGACTTGTTCTCCTGTGCTGCCGGCCTTAGTAAGTACTAAGAGCTTCTACTTAAGTTATAACATATGATGTTATTAGCATCTTTTTCAGTGTATTACTGCATTGTCAATTTATTTTTGTTACAGATGTGACCGTACAGGCTCTTGGCAAATGCTACCAAAACCCAATGAACCTCCTTTTCATGCAGAATATAGCAGCCATGAAATCCCTCAAATTATTAGATTTAGGCCCTAAACAAGAGAACAGACGTAGAAAAAATGTGGCTCTTCGTGATGAGATTAGCGAGATCTCTTTCAAAAATCACTTGAAAGATGTCGTAAGAAGACTTTTCGATAAATATCGTAGCAGATCGGAACAGGACGAATCTGGGTCTTCATATTCTAACTAATTTCGTACAAAAACCCATAATCTTTAATAATGTACCTATAACATTTGATATATGCCTGCAAATTATTTTATTGTATGACTTTTTAATACTTATGCCTACTCTTTGATGCCCGTGACTATTACATATGTTCTAAATCTGAAGCACGACCCCTTCATTAATTAAAATGACGTCACTACCATTGAAGAACATTTTATCAAATTCTAGCCTCTGCCTGCGAATTCGTCCTCGTAAAATTCTTGTTTCTCCGACCCACCCCATCGCATAGCATCGCCTGCCCGTACTATTACTTCGTTTTCGCTTAGCGTTCTTCCTTCCTTTTTGCTCGGCTCCTTAGAGTCCTAGCGTATTAAATAGACTATAGTTTTCCTCAAGGGATGGGCTATCAAATGTAAAAATAATTTTTGAAATCCGACTGGTAGTTCCAGAGATAATCGCGTTCAAACAAAAAAACAATCACTTTTCAGCTTTATTATTAGTATTGATTATCATCATCTGCTTAGCCTTTTCCCGACTATATTGGGGTTGGCTTCCAGTCTAACCAGATGCAGCTGAATACCAGTATTTTACATGGAGCGATTGCCTATCTGACCTCCACAAACCAGTCACTAGGTAATACGATACCCCTTGGTAAGGCTGGTTGTCAGACTATCGGGCTTCCGACTACCCGTAACGACTGTCATAAATCCACGAATGGCAGCCGCTTAACGTGCTTTCCGAGATACGGAGGGGTCACGGTATGTAAAGATGGTCACCCATCAACATCCCAACCGCGGCAAGCGTAGCTTAACCTGATCGATCGACCTGTGCTGATATAATAACAGCCTTATTATTTAGTCACGGGCCCCGCTTTTTAGTATAGATTATATTAGTACCTAATTTACTCGACCCTAACATTTACAAGGCATGCAGCCAACTGCTCAATCACAGAAGGTATATACCTACGTTTATTACGTATAAGCCGTAGCGATAGTTTTTGCATTGATATTCGCAATGACCGGGCGTTAAATCGTGGAGCGAGGCTTAAATCCTCGGCTCGTGATTAATGCTCCCGTCCGCTCCGATTTACAGCCCGCGGTTTTCAGGGCCAAATTAGCCAACGGGCTCATAAATCCTCGAAAGGTACTCGTGATGTTTGCCTAGTTGCCCATTCAGTGTTTTGCCGCAACAGTGCAACGCAAAAAGCTTTATTTGAACTGTCGTGCTGTATGGTTGAGAGAATTCAACTTCTTGACGCAAAGATTGAAGAGCACAAAAGGAAATTATGTAGCACTTGCAAACTAAAGTTGAGAAATAACTACTTTTCGTTTTTGAACAGACTTTCAATTGAATTTGCATAATCAGCCTATGATGTTCCCACTGCTGGGACGCGGGCCTCCTCTCTGTGAGTGGGAGTGGGCCATAATCCACTACGCGGGCCCAGTGAGGGTTGGTGGATGTCACATGTCTTCGAATTTTTTGGTTCTAGGACATTCCGGTTGCCTTACGATATTTCCTTCACCGTTTAGAGAGCAGCAGTGATGAAATTGAATGCACAAAGTAAACTGGGTTCGAAGTCATGACCCACGACGACTCGTGAGGAGTCGAGGCCGATACTACTGGGCCACCACTTTATTTAGTTTTATCGAATTCTGGCAATATTTTATTCTGACAATATGAATAAAGACAATTTGTTATGTATTAAAATTAGACAGTTTAATACAAAATACTTGCCTGTAACAAATATAATGATAATTTTATCTATAATAAGTGCGGTCTTACGATACTGCCCTCGGTAATTTAAAAGGCCAATTCCGAGTTTTAATTAAATTTTCGTACTATTATAACGTTAAAAATATGAACAGCTAGCTCGGCAGCTTCGGTAAAGAAAATATTAAAATGTTGGAGGTTTAACATTACCCGGAGAAAGAAAACCGTTCGAACTTTTCCGCTTTCATTTTATGTTTATGTTTGAAAAGTTCTACGCGCGTTATTATTTGTGTTTGTTTTAGGAATTTTAGATGTACGACAACGTGCGTTATAACCATAAGTAGGTAATTAGGTAGGTATAGGTACTGTGAAGGGTTGGTGATGCCTTCTAAGAAATCAAACAACGTTACGATTTCTTCACGTGTATTTTGACTGAACGTCTTTTCATATTGCCGACTAAACTAGCCCTGTTTTTTTCCTAAACAAAAAAACCTAATAAAATATTTGACACTACGTTCTAAACTTGCTGGACTGTTGGAATGGAACCCGCGCTAAGTTATAACCAGCCTGCCCTACCTTTTTAGGGTTCCGTAGCCAAATGGCAACGGAACCCTTATGGATTCGCCATGTCTGTCTGTCTGTCTGTCTGTCTGTCTGTCTGTCTGTCCGTCCGTATGTCACAGCCGCTTTTTTCCAAAACTATAAGAGCTATACTGTTGAAACTTGGTAAGTAGATGTATTCTGTGAACCGCATTAAGATTTTCACACAAAAATAGAAAAAAAAACAATAAATTTTGGGGGTCCCCATACTTCGAACTGAAACTCAAAATTTTTTTTTTCATCAAACCCATACGTGTGGGGTATCTATGGATAGGTCTTCAAAAATGATATTGAGGTTTCTAATATCATTTTTTTCTAAACTGAATAGTTTGCGCGAGAGACACTTCCAAAGTGGTAAAATGTGTGTCCCCCCCCCTGTAACTTCTAAAATAAGAGAATGATAAAACTAAAAAAAATATATGATGTACATTACCATATAAACTTCCACCGAAAATTGGTTTGAACGAGATCTAGTGAGTAGTTTTTTTTTAATACGTCATAAATCGTAACGTAACGGAACCCTTCATGGGCGAGTCCGACTCGCACTTGGCCGGTTTTTTTTTTTGGGTGGGAAATCATCAAATGTCCTCTCCCGCTCTGGGCTGAGCGGAAGGGCGTGTCAGACTTTTACTGACTAACCGTGTTCCTTCAGTTGCCTGTGCCAGGGGCCACCCCGTCGGTTCGTGCTGACATCTCTTTGAGGCGCGCGTGGAACACAACGCGCCGTCTACCCGGGCCTGGTCCTTACCGGGCGGCGAGCTGCCCATTGCTCGACGCCCTCAAGCCCGCGCCTATGGTGGCCGGGAGTCGGCTGTTGACTTCCGTCCAGGGCGTCTCCTGCGGCGACTAAACCTCGAGTCCCAATTGCCGGATCCTCTCGACGATTGTCGCAACCCCGCGTGTCGCTGCTTCGGCCGCAGCCTGGTGCGACCTCCCCTGTGCCAAGACCAGCGTGTCGTCAGCGTAGTAAACCACGCTGACGCCGCTAGGGAGGTCGGCGCGCAGCACCCAGTCGTACTCGATATCCCACAGATGCGGCTGCAGGACCGACCACTGTGGGACACTGCACGACATCTCTCGCCGGTTCCACTCTCCCCGGTGACCGGGGTAGATGACGGCCTTGTCCGTCAGATACGCCTCGACAGTACGACAGACGTTGGTCGGCATCCGGTGATACCGGAGTGCCTCCCTGATGCATCTCCAGGGCAAGGTATTGAAGGCATTGGTGATGTCTAGAGATACCGCCAAGAAAACCCCTCCCCGGGCCACAGCATTCTCCGTCGTGAGGGCTCGCATGCGCATGATGGCGTCCACCGTAGAGCGCCCCCTGAGCCTGCCCTACCTAAGGTTGACTTTAGCGGACAACCTTTACAGTACGGTGGCGCCTATTTTAACTTTATTGTTGGTGTCTCAATTCACTGCTCAACTAATAAGGTATTATTTGCTGATTGCTACATACCTGCTCTGCAATATGTACCTACTACTAAGATTTTCTTGTTCTGTTTATTATTTTGTTGGATCGTTCGAAGTCTTGCAAGAGATTTTTATTTAAACATGCCTCATTATCACTATTGGATCTTCAACGTCTCCTCAGCGCTCACTCCACACTGCCTAGATAGGCAAAAAAGCAATCAATCGGCAATACCTTTAAAAAATTCTAATTGTGCTACTTGGTATTCAAGGATCACTTTAATGGAAATGTTTTGGACACCTTTTCACGAATTCTTCATAAAATTCATTCGAATACCAAACCCTTTGCACCTTTAAAAGGGGAAAAGGTAAGCACGGTTGTAGAAACGTGAATATATTTCAGAAAATTTATAATAAAGTGTGTTGCCAAAGTTACAGCAGAAAAGCTTCCTAGTGTAATAAAAGATTTTCCTTACGAACTTGACGTAAACTTAAAGTAATTTAACTGTACATTTATTATTGAGTGTGTTGGTTTTCAATTTGAACACGAGATTGCTGTACTGCTGCAGAATTTTGTAGAAAGTTTGTCTCGATTGTTAACCGAATAAACATGCGGGCGAATCGTTCGAAACAGCCCGCATTAAACCCGTGGTACAGGTAGAAATGTAAGGTTAAACTTTTGTACAACTATCTGTAAAGCGATCTAACGCACCCCTGGAACCCCCCAGTGGTTTATTTGAAGAATCACTGGCATGTGCGACATTACCCTGTCACTCTATCCGCGAATGTTCGCGCTAAACTACGTAAAACAAATGGTGTTTTATTTTGTAAGGGCTGATTTTACCAAAGTCCGATATCTTTTAGATATCTTTTAGTAGAAGTATGACAAAACTGTCAAAATTCAAAGTTAATTCGCGGGACATGATTTACCTATTCTAGATATAAATGTTTGGCCCTTTGGGGCCTTCGCGGAACGTTTTCAATTCAATATGGCTAGCTTTTGTTTCAACGTATTTTTGTGGAATCTAAATCTATACGGTTCAACTCGATAAGGTCTCCGATGGAGCGAATTATTAAAATTTTAGGCAATTTAAAGCCCAGTCAGTGGCCCAAATATAATTCAACATTTTTGGATTGACCTTTAGTATAGTTAGCCTAGTTGAATCTAGTTAAACCTCGTATAAAAGGGTCATATCTAGGACAAAGAGACGCCCAATTCCAATCTATTTTGAACGAGTTTATTTAATATTCGAGGCTAACTAATTTTTATCGTCTAGATTTTAGTCTGATGAACATTATATTAAATTTTAATCTCCCTTATCAGTGGCTAAGAAAGGTGGATAAGTAGTTCAAGCAAAAAGGCTTCTTGTGTCTACTTCAGAACACTCGAGTATACATATGACTGTGAATAATCTGCTACTGATTTTGGTATATAACTCACCATATCCAATAGTCAGCTTCATGTTCATCTGATGGCTATCATTAATGTAAAAGGAAAATTGAAAGGAAAATCATTTTGCCAAACTGTGCTGAATCAGAAAGAAAAACGAGTTCGACCGAAAACTACATCGTGTCCTAAATTCCGGATCCCCGATAAAACGGCTTACAATTTCCACATATTTATTACCTCGAACATCCATTGGGTTTTAGATTTCTTCTTCATATTATTTTAATTCATTAGTGTATTAGATAGGCCACTATTATGTATTACCGAAAAAATGAAGAAAGATGGTATAGGTGTATACCTATACTTACCATCTTTCTTCATTTTTTCGGTAATCCGACTTGCTTGCTTGCTTTCATTATTGCGGAGAGAACAAGTCTGAAGCATCCTATTTACAAGATAAACCAACACGTTATCAAACATCTTCGTGCATTATCCCCTTTCCCACCACTAATTGTTCTTACTAATCGGTTAATCAACGGGAATAGCTCTCGTTACCTCGGATTCTTAGAAAAGAGAACGTGGTAGCAAACTAACAAGGTGGATTTGTGCTGTCGATGTGTAAGGAAAAGTTAGATCTATCCAAGAATATTCGGTGATAAACGTGTGTGCAAGTCTGGAACTTCAATTTGCAGAACAATGCTTTCTCTGAATGTGGAAGTTTTGCACATAAAAGCGTCCTAATACAATTTAGCGGTGGGAGGGAACAATAATTCTCGGCCCGACAATAACTTTGGCACTTCCGCTGCTTTCACCTATTTTGATGGTAGACAGCGATTCGGTTCTTTAGAGAATATGGGTTCTAAAATATAGAGTTATCAGAGGGGCTTGTGGCTAAGTAATAACAGCCGCACGGGTTGATCGACCAGGTTAAGCTACGCTTGCTGCGGTGGGCCCATGGATGGGTGACCATCTTTACATACCAAGACCACTCCATGCCTCGGAAAGCACGAGAAGCCGTTCGTCCCAGCTGTCATTCAAGTACCTTTGACAGTCCTTACGGGCCGTCAGAAGTCCGAAAGTCTGACAACCAGTCTTACCTAGGGGTATCGTATTACCCAGTACCTAACTGGATTGTGGAGTGTGGAGGTCAGATAGGCAGTCGCTCCATGTAAAATACTGGTATTCAGCTGCATCTGGTTGGACTGGAAGCCGACCTCAACATAGTTGGGTAAAGGCTAGGCATACGATGCAGTAATGGTTAATGTTCGAAAGGTGCTAAACAAATTTTTGTTTGATATACAAAAATTTAAGCCTACAGTAATGACGATAAAATTTACATTGGGATGTTTTTTTAATATTTGGCGGCGGTTCGTAACTAAATAAGGAGAAATCCCTGAAGCAGGAAAGTGGAGCGATAGCCGATAATGTGGGTAATACGTTTCAGTTATAAACGCATTACGATCAAGGTGGTTGCATGCTTTGGCACAATCCCCTAGGGCGAGCAAGCACGGTTATTATCCTACATTAAGGATCATTAGCGTAATATTATGTTAAGTTTATGACATTATATAGGCTATTAGGTATGTCTTGTTGTTACGTATGTCAGACATATCTATGTATACGTTTTTGGATATCCATAAGATCTGACTAACCAAGATAATTAGGATATAACTTGCATTGAAACTGTCATTATGTTCATAACTTGTGTAGAGAAAATAAACGTGTTATATTAATATATTATTATTAATTGAAATTTAAGCTTACCAATATTTGTTTATTAGAAAAATGATATCACTAAAATTGTAGGTTTTCGTATTCATAACCTCAGTGAATACGAACACATACAGTTGAATGAGGAAATAGAAATATATTCCATACATTTTTATTCATCAAAAGGAAACCTTACAACTCCCGGCAGTACCATCGTTATCAAGTTTTTTACGCAAATATGAACATTTGGAAGCAATTTGAGACGTACCTAATAATGTAACTTTATTTGTTATGACGTGTATGAGCTACATTTACCCTCTTTTCCTGCGACAGAAATTTAATTTAGTCGGAGACACCTGGTTGATATCACGGCGCGCAAACAGTCGGTTTGATATATCTCTCCGTTTTCCCTTCCAGTGTAAAAAATACAGTTGAAAATTTTACCGAGTGGTGTTGGAAAGATACCGTAATTCGTTCATAGAGCACTAATATTGAAGGAAAGTATCGAGATGAAGTCAATATAATCATCGTAAAAAGCTGATGTGTGCGATGTCGTAAAAAGTCGTAGGTAGCGCGACCTGTCATGTTGGGCATGAATCATAGGTGTGACGTGAAACATGGAGTGTCAAGCTTTCACGTCAATGATTGATACTCGATAAGTCGATATGTTGCTTATGCGGCACAACATGAAGATACGGATTGGGTTAAACAGACCAAAATATGTTTTTTCAAGGTTACACAACGCAAAAAACAATTTTTAATCATTTAGTTCATAATTGAAATAGTTACTTAACCCTTCTTAGCGTTAGCAGGTAAAAACGATGATGCTAAAAAGAATTTAATTTAAATTGCTTGTAAAACCAAAATGGCTAACGCCTAACTCCGTAATAGCTGGCTACAAATTTCATTACTGCGTACGTGTAATAAACCTATCCAAACAGATTTAGCAAGAAAACTAGGTATTTGATGTGCAACTTAGTAACAATAAGCCTGCAAATTGTGCCCATAGTTCAGTTTTAGTTTCAAAGGATAGTCGGCTGTAATATACATAGTTGAGTGGCCACCTGGCGGCCATGCCATGCCGGACTTGCAATATTGTTAATATTCCTCGCTAATATTGTTACAGTTTGCAGGCAGGCAGCACGGAATGACCTCCTCAGTTCGCGGGTTTGTTACTAAACAAACATGGCTGTGTAGACTGTAGTGCATAAACACAACGCGCTCCACAGTAAAAATCTATGAACAACATTGTGCTCGTAAGTTTTTATTGCATGTATCCTTTTTGTTTGGTTTTTTGTGTAGATTGTTCGTAGGTTGCAATACAAAATACAAAAAAAACCGGTCAAGTGCGTGTCGGGCCACGCGCAGTGTAGGGTTCCGTAGTTTTTATAACAGCCAAGTGCGGGTCGTATTCGCTGACTGATAGTTTCGTACCATGCTCTAACTAAAAGCCAAACATGACTACCTACCTAATTTGACTTCCCATACAAAAATGCTCACTTGATCCGACAATTTTGCACGGAAAGTTTTAATTTTTTTTTTTTGAGATTTGGATAAGTCTTGTCCAACTGTTTTTTAATAACGGGTATAGTCATGCCAAATTACAACTTTCTAGTACCAATAGTTTTTGAGCTAAACCGCGGACAGACAGACACACAGACAACATGGCGAAACTATAAGGGTTCTTTGTTGACTACGGAACCCTAAAAAGAGCTTACCTCGTAGAAAAAAAAAAACAAAATCTGGAGTGGTCTGATAGGGATCAAAAACATTATAATTTGTATGGTTGGACGCATTCTAAAACGAGCCCTATTTTACCCCTTTAACTTCTCTCAAATTCTCAATTACGAGAGTTTTCCATTAATACTGAGTTACTAATAGCCTTAGCAAAGTTACGCGACAAAATAGCTGTAATCCTGTTTATCAAGATTAACGTAGTGCGCTAAAAGCATAACACTAACACCGGCAAAGTTGAACATACCTAGTTCAGGCAGTTGCTACGGAACCACTTCTTACCGACGGAGGCACTTAGGGACTTCTGATCGAGGTTTTTTCAAGATTTCCACGTCGATTAATGTTACTTGATGTTCTAGTTCGTGCCATGTTTTAATTATCTACACCGAAGGAGGAAGGAGGAGGAAGTTCTGCAACATTGCTCGTAATATAAATTTACATTTTAACGGGCAGTTACTGTGCAGTCGGGCGGAGCGGCCGCTTGAGATAACCTTATAGTGCCCGACATGCATTTAAACTGCCTTATGAACACTTTTAAATTATTATCATACCCACATATTGAATACGTGAACATTTTTAGTTTCCGTGTAGGTAGTTTCTATTCGGAAAACAATTTACTGTAGTACTTCACGATTAAGTGTAGGATATCTCGGCTTCAAAGAGAAAAGTTTCGCTTCCGGGCTTGAAGGTAACTACTTCAATTTAAATTGCACCTCTTTGATATAAGTAAAACAACTTTATCTAACTTAATTTGAGATAGTGTCAAGGTTCCGGAACTTATTTTAGTAGATATAGCTCCTCAGAAAACTTTTTTGCTTCGGGGCATTCAATGCTGAAATGAAGCTACGGCGACATTAGTGTCTCCATACTACTGTTTAAACTTTCTATACACCTCTTTTCCTGGTGTCAACTTCAGCGTCTTAAAAAATCGCCGAGGGGAAATAGTCGGAAACACTTTAAAACTTTTTTAATCTGTGACGAAACTTCGTTCGCGTTGTCAGTGAACAGCGAGGCTTCAGATTTTTCTGAATTGCTTTTAGGAAGTTCAATTTTTAACTTTTCGAATTGAAAAGGAACTTTTGTAGTTGGAGAACGGGTCATCTCGTTATCTGCTTTAAGTATCTCACTGCAACTTTGCCCAGGAATTGTGGTAGAACTTTTGAGTATGTTTAACCTTATCTAAATTATTTATAGGGATGTATTTAGTCGTACCTCTGTCATTTAAAACTTATACTTTTTGAAATTTTCTAAGTTAGATATGCGTTTTATTAAAAGTCTATTAAAGTTAGGGCTGTGCGAAGTTAGTTCGAGAGCCCGAAAGGGTTTTTATAAACTTTTTCCGAAGCTAATTTCTCAGTTGTCTTACTTGTCTTTCGAGTACCTACCTAGAAACTGCATTTATCTAGTGTTAGGGAGGACAGTTAGCAATAGTTCTGACCCTGTTAGAGGGCCAATTAAAATGTCCCCGGGGTGAAGCGCGTCGCGGCTAGCCGCATGCCTGTCACTGTGACTGCAGCTTCCGCTCCGATAATGCTGGCCTCGGAAATTCACCAGCTCTCCAACAGGCACGTTACATTTTGTGAGGATTAGGCGGCTGTCAGACACGAGTGCATGTTGCCAGTGATAAGCGGCTACAATAAATTAAGTCTTGTATGACGAAACCAACTGGAAGGCTCGCATAATTTTATGTTTTACAGACTTATATTATTATTTTTTTTTGTTTTGCCTTATAATTTTTTGAATAAATATATATTTTTTTATTTTTTTTATTTCTGATTGTTTATAATCTATCTTTTACTCTTCATTATTAAATATATTTTGAGCTTCACTGCTATTGTCTCGTGTAAAGTCAATTACGGGCAGATATTATGGGAAACAAACACGACGTAATCGTATTTCCTGAGAGGCTGTTAAAATTAATCACACGTTACGCGAATACGCGTTATTAGCTATTGAATAGGTGCTACGTAGCTTAAAAGTGAGTTAATGTTGTCATATATCTGTAGCGGTTTTACAGCGCGCGCAATAAAACGTGCAGTTACGATATGTGCTCAAGGAGTTATGAGCCGAAATTAAAATTTTAATATCCTCGTAGTAATAACATCCTAAATTTGTTACGATCATCGTATCATAGTACGTTTTTACATTACTGGAGAGCATTAATCACGAAGGCCGGGCGAGATCGACGGACGGTAAATAATTTACTGCTGATATCGAGCCTTCGCTCCATAAATCCTCGTCATGAAATAGCAACCGGATTGACAGTCACTCGATTATAATCAGCAGTGGCGCCCCTCATCTGATATTCTGTAAGTATTAATCACCGGCTAAGATCGTTGTGGGTGTTAGGCAGTCTGTTTACAGCTTAGGATTACTGCAAACTAACCAGGGATCGTCAGGCTTAATATGAGCGCAACAAAGTCGCTCGTGATACATTTTGGTGTGTTGATAATGGCTTGCACAAAGGATGTGTAGTAACAACGGGCTTAGGTCCACGTGTGTGCATGCTGTAGCTTGCGATAAACGCGGCTCTAGCGACTGTAAACACGAGGCCTGCAGGGAACTCATGAATTTGGCGCGTCGTAATAACGCATCAAGTATAGGAGGCAATCGTAACATGAAGCAGGCAGCTTCAGGCTATATTTACTTCCATGTTTTATTAATATACTAACGTTATCTTTCTTTTCAAACAAGAATTTTCCAGAAAAACATAATAATATGTTATTACTTATATAAGAAAAAACAACTTAGCAACAAAATTCATTTATTTGCATTGCTAAAGCTTCGTTTTTAATATGGCAACATATTTCATACGTTACCGGAAAGAAGTATATATACTCGTAATAGTACTATCGTCGGTCGAATCTAATAGGAAATTTTGCTATATATTTGAGCGGTACAGAATTACTTATACCGGGGGATCCAGAACTTTATACACGTAGAAAAATCATAAATAGGAGGACCCTTTCTTTCCTGAATCATTTATCGTCCGATACGATAACTGTGTATAATGTATCAGTTTTATATTCTTGGAACACATCAGTGATATTTCAGGTCTGTGAACGTTTCACTTCGCTCCGTCATGTCACTTTATTAAAAGCAATCTCGGTTGCTATCTCGCCGCTTATTTTGTTACGTAGAAATTATACGGCCACTTCACTTTGTTGATGAAATGCGACAAGATTGTTTCATGATGAGGTAACATGGGCGATTGGGCGTGTTACCTTTCCACAATAGCCGATGCGCGACCCTCTTCAACGTCCATTGATGTATTAATATGTCAAAAGGTCCATAAAAATGGTGGTCCGTTAATGGATGGTATCATGAGGCAGAAGTACATCGATCATATTGCACATTCTATATTTTTATTAACTACTACGTTAATAAAAATATAGAATGTGCCCGTGACTTCGTTTGCGTGCATGTCGGAAAACAAATTGGATTTCATGGGTTTTTTTTTGTGCGGAACCCTATTTATTTTTCTAAAATAAAAGTATGCTAACTTACTCCTTATAATATCAGCTATCTGGTAGTGAATGTCCCGTCAAATCGGTTTAGTCGTTTTGGAGATTAGCCGGAACAAACAGATAGCCAAAAAAAAAGTTTTTTTGCTATAAGTAAGTAGTAGTATCTTATATGTATATTATAGTAAAAAGCTGTTATTTTGACATTACAAACAGGCACTTCAATTTTATTTATTTGTATGTATGTATAGTATGATAAGCCTCTATCGCCGTCCAATTATTGATTCAATATAAATAAGTTAAATTGGGAGCACATATGTCCCCACTTAGTAACGAGCTTAAAGTCAAGTCCAACTTTAGTTGAAATTATAAGGAAAGTTAAACGGTTGATGCGTTCCAGGGTTTTCCTTGTTCTCGGATTCATAAACATTAAAGTTTTATTACTTAGTGCCGCAGACAGTACAGGCAGTAGTTCTGTACCAAATCATTTTAATATGGGAAATATTTATCTGATCCTCTATAAATATATTGATATTCTAAGGATGGATAATTATTAAAATTAATGAACATATAAAGCTTTTTGCGCTTCAAATGATGCACACAGTTTTTAATAATTTAGGCTAAATATTTTGAACTTTCTGGCCTTTTCACACTGTTAGTCGTTTTAATTAAGCTATGATACCCCGACCAAACGGGCTAAGTTAGGTTAGAACTGTCAAAAACAGCGCGCGAGTCGAGCGAGCGGAGCGAGCGGTGATGCGACAGCCCCCAGAGCGCTACATCCAAGTGGTCGCAGTTACTAGGCTAATTAGAATTTTGAGTACCACCAGACAGAAATTATTTGTGGTTCATGTGAATTAAGGGCCTGATGGGTCTAGCAGCAACACGGAGGTGAAGGTTGGATAAAGATTCTGCAGTTATTAAATCGAGTTCGACATACGGATAGTGAGTAAAAAATAAAATCCGGTGAGGTTTCTCTATTTTTAGGCTTAAATATAACAAAGCCTGTTCTTTTTATGAAATGTTTTATCAGCCCTTATGAAAATATTTTACTAAAATTATTACAATACATGAATAACACAGTAGGACAAAAATAACACAAACCTAAATATAGTTCCGTTGTAAATTCTATACATGTACACGGTGTTATGTTGCGGGAGGTTAAATTTATGTTAGAATTAACTGCCTCCCGGCAATTGGTTTGTAGGTCAGGCTCGTTCAAGCCTCAATTTTGCATCCCGTTTAGATATTAAGGTGTGAGGGTGTAACTTAGCGAAGTGGACCACCTGAGCTCGGCGTATCTTAACCGAGTAAATAATAGCCCAGATTAAATAGTAATAGAACTGCCCCGGAGTGCGGCCTTTGTCTGTGGAATATTAATTCCCTGGACAATGGGGTAATGGAAAATTATGCAATGCCTTGTGTATTGAGGTATGCCTTTCTCAGGTTCAGATTCATTGTGCTCCTGACTTTGCTATGTGAATATGGAAGCTGAAGGTGAATAGGAGCGTTAAATATGCAGTTTCTGGTTTCATCCCATTGATACGAATACATGTATTAATTTATTATGCATTGAGAAGTTGTGTTGTCAGTTTAAAATAACAATTAACGAATCGTGGTAGTGTAGACTATAAAACGGGATTTATTTCTGTATACTTAGGTATAACTTATAAGTCAGTAGTCTTAAGTAATATTGAAGACCACGTTTTTTTAATAACCTCGTTCAATCAAGTAGAGTGTGCAGTATTTTCAACGAATGTTTATTTTAAACTGTCAGCATGAAAAATTGTCCAACCAGTAACCACAACACGTGTGTCTCGTGACGTGGAGTTCGGTCGTTGTTTATGGGAAAACAAACCTTTTAAGGCTCTATATTTTGCATTTTAACCGAAAAATAACAAACCTGGCCAAAACAACAGACAATTTTGGAATTCTGTTTTTCATTCAATACGTTACAAGTTCGAATATGTTATATTCAGTGGGATTTATAGGCGAAACGCGAGGTACATACAAATGAAACAAAGACTAGCGTATCGCAAAACAAAAAGCACATAGCTGTGGCATAACTTGTTGGGTGAATCGTTTTAGTGATGTGTGTTGTTGCGGGAAACTACGGGATTTTCCTGGTATATTAATGCGATGAAATGAAGAGTAATCAAACTGCTTTCGTCAATCAGATCTATTGACTGATATCAATGTTGAGGATTCTCTTTAATTTCTTCTTTAAATATAAAAAAAATATGAAAATTATGAAATCTTTAAAAAATACATAAAACTGGTAAATAAGTATTGTATCTATCTTGTGACAGAGATGGTAATGAAATTCCAACCGCAGGAAAAACACGTTCGCTTCGTAATAAAATTGCAGCTATATGAGTTAACGCGTAGGCGAGCGTAGCTGCCCTATAATTTGCTACGACAGCGTAGCGGGCGTGCTACGCCGTAGTAGCAACAATTAAAATTGGGGAATAAAATCTATACCTTTACATATTACAACTTTAAGTCGCTTTTCGTATCTACCTGTGTGAGCGTGTTGTTCTTCAAAACTGTAGACTGGACTTTGCCACAGTTTCGAGAATTTACTCCGAAAGGTTTTCTATGTACTCGTATAATACTGTTACGAGCTTCGGGTTCGTGACAATAAAAATGCCGATAAAAATCACCCAAAAGTTACACTTTAATTAATCAACACTAACACACTAATTATAAAACACAATCGCTCTTAAGTCGCACTTGAAGATCGCTTTCGATGTATTCACTCGTGTCGCAAAACCAAGTCTGATTGCTCGCGGCTATTCACGGCCTTATATAGTGCCGCAGATAGTTCCAGAACCTTCTATTGTAGAACCGTCTAGAATGTTCGAGTACATACCGTCCCCGACTGACTACATGTCGATAGTTCTAGTAAGTTCTAGCTTCGTCATATCTACTCGTCAATAGATGGCGCTGACGGATGGCGTGACTATTAGTTCTACTATTCCATAATAGATGGCGCCAGTTAGTTCTGCCAATCCACAATAGATGTCGCCAGTGGTAACTAATGTCACCGTGTATCAGGCATTAATTGTGGCGCGTAACACTGCCCCCTCCTAAGACATGCTCGTCCCGAGCATTATCGACTCCATAATAGCGCGCCAATCGATCCACATGGACGATCTTAGGAGTACCTCTTGCACCTTTCCGTATCCGGTAGGTTACGTCATTGATCTTTGTCACAATCCGGTACGGTCCATCCCATTTAGCTTGAAGCTTAGGAGATTTCCCTTTGCTGCGCACTGGATTGTGCAACCACACTAGTGAACCTTCGTCGAACCCTTTACTGTTCATTTTGCGGTCATAACGGGTTTTCATCTTTTCAGACATTTGCTGGCCCGATTGTCTGACGTGCTCACAAATGTCATTCATTTTATTCCGCAAGTTATTCGCATAATCCGTTATACTGCATGGGGCATCAGGTGGTATTCCGGTGATCAGGTCGGCAGGCAGCCGTAATTCTCTTCCAAAGTTTGCGAAGGCTGGTGTCACCGATGTACTTTCGTGAACAGCGCTTCGATATGACAACAAAAACGGTTGTATGTGCTTGTCCCAATCTCGTTGTCGATTTTCCACAACTTTTGCTAGGTACCTCTCCAGTGTCTGATTAAATCGTTCCACCATTCCATCCGATTGTGGGTGGTAAGAAGTTGTTCTTGTTTTATGAGTACCCATAACTCGACAAGTTTCCTGGAATATTTGGGACTCAAAATTCCTTCCTTGATCACTGTGAATCTCTAGTGGAACTCCAAAACGACAGAAGACTTCATAAACTAATTTATCTGCAACTGTCGAAGCTTCTTGGTTTGGAATGGCGAAGACTTCCGGCCACTTAGTGAAGTAATCCATCACAACCATGAAATACTTGTTGCCACTTTCACTCTCCGGAAACGGCCCCGCAACGTCGAGGGCTATCCTCTCCCATGGTGCATCAACATTGTACAATTTCAATGCACCTCTACTACGAGTCTGAGGTCCCTTTACAGCTGCACAACTCGTACATTTGCGACACCAGTCCTCAACATCGTCCCGACAGTGGACCCAGTAAAACCGTTCTCGTATCTTCAGTAGAGTCCGTTTTACTCCCAGATGACCTCCTGAACAACCATTATGGTACAGCTGTAGAACATCCGGTACTTGAGCTTTAGGGACAACCATTTGCAAATGACAGCTATCTCCGCGAGCATTTTCCCATTTTCGGCACAGGACTCCATCCTGAATCACCAAGCTG
Source organism: Apamea anceps (assembly GCA_951799955.1). NCBI lineage: Eukaryota > Metazoa > Arthropoda > Insecta > Lepidoptera > Noctuidae > Apamea > Apamea anceps. Next base: position 9,807,517 of record OX637502.1, on the reverse strand, counting down.
TCCCATTGAGCCCAATAGCTTTTCGTGATCGAACTCATTGCTGAGACGTCGCTCCACTTGGGCTTAGGAGCTCTGGCCTTTATCCACTCTAGAATCGGCTTGATGTCTGAATCTTCCTGCTGTGCACGTTGTAGGCTTTCCTTCCACTCGATGCTGAGGTCTGTCTTGAGCATCCTCACAGGTACGACTTCTTTACTCTCTTGCCTAGTACAATGCTTGCAGTCTTCAGGACAAGGTCTTCTTGACAATGCATCTGCGTTGCCATGAGATTTGCCGCTGCGATGTTCGACCACGAAGTCGTATTCCTGCAGTAGTTCAATCCATCTCGCAACTTGTCCTTCTGGATTTTTGAACTGCAATAGCCATTTCAGTGCAGCGTGGTCAGTTCGTAAGTGGAATTTACGACCCAGAAGATATTTGCTAAAGTGCTGCAATGACTTTACCACAGCAAGCAGTTCTCGTCTCGTAACACAATAGTTCCTTTCAGGTTTCGACAGTGACTTGCTGAAGTACGCTATCACAAATTCTTGATCGCCATTCCGCTGGGACAACACACCGCCAAGTCCTATGTCGCTTGCGTCTGTGTCAACTATAAATTCCTTGCCCGCATCAGGGTACCCCAAAATAGGTGTTTTGCACAGACGGTCCTTTAGCTCCTGGAATGCGATGTCGCAACTTCCATCCCAGCAGAAAAGTCGCTTCTCCTCGGTTAGCTTATGCAGGGGTTTGGCTATATCTGCAAAGTTCTTGACAAATCGTCGATAGTAGGAGCACAAACCCAGAAATGCTCTGACCTGCGTCTGGTCTTTTGGAATTGGCCAATCCTTGACAGCGGCGATTTTCTCTGGATCCGTGCGGATACCTTCTTCAGACACTACATATCCCAAAAAGCTAACTTGCCGTTTGAATAGTGAACACTTCTTTGGACTTAACTTGAGGTTGGCACTCTGGATCTTCATGAGCACGCGTTCCAGGTTTTGAAGATGTTCTTCAAACGTACGGCCTACGATGATGATGTCATCCAAGTAGACCAGGCAGGCATCGCCAATCAGCCCGGTAAGTACAAGTTCCATCAACCTTTCAAACGTTGCCGGAGCATTGCACAATCCAAACGGCATAACTTTAAATTGCCACAGACCCTTCCCTGTCGAGAATGCAGTTTTCTCCTTGTCCTTAGGATCAATTTCAACTTGCCAGTAGCCACTTTTCAGGTCCAGCGTGCTAAACCACTTTACTCCAGTAAGCATGTCCAGCGTGTCATCGATTCTTGGCAAAGGATAGCTGTCCTTCTTGGTAACGTCGTTCAAACGACGATAGTCAACACAAAACCTCATGCTGCCGTCCTTCTTTCTTACTAGCACTACAGGTGAACACCATGGACTAGATGAAGGTTCAATAACACCATCCTTCACCATCCCCTCAATCATGGTTTCCACTTCCTTTTCACGTGCTACCGGCAATCTCCTTGGCCGCTGACGGATAGGCAATTCTTCTCCTGTGTTTATTTTGTGTTGAACTAAGCCAGTCCTCCCGATGTCAGCATCGTTTGACGAGAAAACATCGGCATACTTGAGTAACATTTTCTTCGCCTTGACCATTTCATTTTGGGACAGAGCGCTGCGGCAGTCTTCTAAAAGTGTGGTCACTCTTGTTTGTGCATCCTTGCTGAGGGTCCCAGTCGATAGACATTGGCATCGACGCAACCAATCCACTTCCTCGCAAGTACCGACTAGTGTGCCTTTTTCTATAACCTGTTCCTGATCACAAAGGTTCAGCACACGTACCCCTGAGACGTCGGTGGCTCTGACTAAAGTTCGTGCCACTTTCCATGGAAGGTCATTGTCTACCCTTTCCACAAGTACACAACGATGAGTTTGCCCAGGATTCCGAGGAAGACTAACCGGCACAATCGTTTCAGATCTCGGCGGAAGAACAACCTTCTTAAGGCTGTACACGTTCCCTGGTAACGCCCCTTCCACGAAAAGTTCCTCTTGTCCACATTTCAAAACACCTTGCTTGACGTCGATTTCGCAACAATACTTCCTCATAAAATCAAGGCCCAGGATGCAATCGTCCATTATATCAGCTACGATGACATTATGCAGGTAGATTCTGTTGCCTAGCTTCAACCCCATCTTCTTCTCTCCATGGACGGGTATGCGCTGACCGGTGGCTGTTACCAAATCAATGTGTTCTCGGTTGTATGCGGAGTCCCCAAGGGACCGTCTTATGAGTTGGGAACTGACAATCGTGCGAGTGGCTCCAGTGTCTATGGTCAGCTTACACGGCGTTCCGTTGACCTCGCCCTTGATGATTAGGCTGTTCCCGTCTTGGGTTTGTGTGATCGAAACCCTTGGGGCTCTTTGAACATCAGCCAGCACCCGCCCCGCAGTCCTGGCTATTACTCGTTTCCCTGCCGCTGGTGCTGGGCGGTGCTGTTAGCTGCACTGCCCTCTGGAGATCGGCCTTCTTCTCTTTCTACAGTTCGCTTGGGGCAACTGGATCGAAGGTGGCCCCTTTCCCCACAGCCGTAGCACCTAGGGCTGTACCCTTTATTGCGGTCACGAACTGTGGCCGCTGCAACCTCCCTGACGCGATGGGAACGATGATCCTGTCGCACGGCTTCCACCTCCAGTGCATGGGCCAAGGCGTCCTTAAGCGTCCCGTGGTGCCCGAGCCTCACAGCCGCTCTAACTTCAAGGTCACGGATGCCGTCGATGAATGCCTGCACCAGGTTAACATCAATAAGCGCAGGTACGGACTGGTAAGCTTTACGCACCAGCTTCTCCACTTCAAGGGCCCACTGCTGCAGGTTTTCATTACTGCGTTGCACGCGATCCTTGAGCTGCGCACGAAACACGTGTTACAGGTGAGCATCGCCATACCGAGCCTCCAATGCCTCAAGGAGCTGCTCGTAAGTCACTTCCTTACCGAGAGCTTCCAGAACAGTTAAGGCCTGGTCGCGCAGGCCTAGGGTGAGGGCAGTCATGGCCTGACTATTATTCCAACCATTCGCCTTCATGACAGCCTCAAACTGGATTTTGTAGGCCGACCAGGAAGAAGTTCCGTCGAACGGTGGCACTTTGAATCCACGTAGCGAAGGTGTTGTAGCTACGGGAGCTGCGATTCCATCCCCAAGTTTAAGGTAATCCAGCGTTTTCTTTACGTCAGCCATCACGGTTTTCTTCACGTCAGCCACCACGTTGTCAACCCGATCATTCACTTGGTCGATCCGGATTTCAGCTTCCGTCAGGCGGTTGTCACATTGAGCAACCTTATCCTTCATCTCCTTCATGTCTTTCCCGAAGGTAGCGTGAAGGTCCTTCATAAGGAGCATCTGCTCTTCCTGGCGGCGCGCTTGCTCCTCCTGGCGGCGGGCCTGTTCCTCCTTGTCCCGCTGGAGCTGTTCTTCCAACCGACGAGCCTGTTCCTCCTGTCGGCGAGCCTGTTCCTCCTGCCGGCGGGCCTGCTCCTGCAGCATCATCATCAGAGCAGCAAAGTCTGGTGCTGATGATGCTGGAGCTGCTGCGGACGGGTCGGCCTCCGTGGTTGGTAGCTGGCCCTCCGACCTCTGCGGCGCAGCTCCACCAAAACGCCTCTGGTCCGTCTCCTGTTGGCGTTGACTCCGGGTACGGATACCCTCCGTGTCGTCTTTAGGTAAAATCGGCATGATTTTAATCCTTGCTTCTGACACCAATTGTTACGAGCTTCGGGTTCGTGACAATTAAAATGCCGATAAAAATCACCCAAAAGTTACACTTTAATTAATCAACACTAACACACTAATTATAAAACACAATCGCTCTTAAGTCGCACTTGAAGATCGCTTTCGATGTATTCACTCGTGTCGCAAAACCAAGTCTGATTGCTCGCGGCTATTCACGGCCTTATATAGTGCCGCAGATAGTTCCAGAACCTTCTATTGTAGAACCGTCTAGAATGTTCGAGTACATACCGGCCCCGACTGACTACATGTCGATAGTTCTAGTAAGTTCTAGCTTCGTCATATCTACTCGTCAATAGATGGCGCTGACGGATGGCGTGACTATTAGTTCTACTATTCCATAATAGATGGCGCCAGTTAGTTCTGCCAATCCACAATAGATGTCGCCAGTGGTAACTAATGTCACCGTGTATCAGGCATTAATTGTGGCGCGTAACAATACATTATTATTATATAATCTCGATGTTTTATCCAGTGCTAAAAATCATGCGAAGCAGGGGCGGGTCGCAGTCTATTTAGTTTTAACGTCAAGGACAGTCAGCTGTGTTCTCCTGTCTGCTTTAGGAGTTTATTCGTCTGCCAAGTATAGTGACTTAGGCAATTTCCCTTTTGTTTGTCGTAGCAGAAAATGTATGTTTGCGAGCTATTAATATTAGGCATTATAAAATCTTCCAACAGTTTTACAACTAAATGTGCCTAACGTATCAAAATCCCCGTGTCCGGAGTTAGCATGCTAATCGTGGCAGCACTAGGCGTATCGGGCACGGGGCGTCCGGCCCGCTATCGATGGCGTTTTCGCGCTCCGCTGGATATAGTGAAAAGCGTTCGTTGCAATCTCTGCCCACGCTTGAACACTTCGCCCTCACTGCGTATATATTGTTCCCCGGTATCACTTAGATATATTGTTTTATAAATGTTGTGTGCCGCAGTACCGCGCTCCACTTCCCCACGAGGAAAAACTTCGACCCATTTTAAAACGTAGCAATAATTTATTTTGGAATTTATATGGGAGTGAAAGGAAATCGAATAATGGAAAGACTGCCCGTTTGTTTTTTTGCTCCATAAATATCCTCTGGAGGGAAGGAATTACGAGTTGCGTAAGCAAATAGGAGGAGATTGGGTGTCTTTTTATTCGTTCTTATGCCTTATCATATTTGACTGAATATAGGTTTACCTTCAAACTGTTGTTTCTTTGGTACTTAAACAGATCTGTGAAATATTTAGGTACATACTCGTCATATGACACACTGCAAAGTTATGAAACAAACCATTTCGACCAAAACCTTTATACAGTTGAGTACAGTTTTAACTGTTTCAGCCCGTAGGTATTTAAATATTTGGAATAACGTGTTAAAATCGAATGTTTATTTTTTTCATAGTAATTGCGTGTTCTGTTCGATGCTGTTCATCATTAGTGGATATGGATCATATCAGCCGTAAAGTTTTAACGAGCGGTCCCGGGGCGCATATACTCGTGTAAGCATATCACATATCTACGCATGTCATACTTATTTATATCTCTCAATGAACTTATGTTACCATGAAAGTTATCACATAACAAATCACGTAATATTATTACTTATGTATTAATATTACGTTAGTCTCCAATTATGGATAGCTAAGAAACTATTCGTAACGTAACAACATTCAGGACGGATTGTTTCACATCCACTCGACGCACGCGTCATCATCATCACCTGCCTACCCTTTTCCTAACTATGTTGGGGTCGGCTTCCAGTCTAACGGATGTAGCCTGACGCACGCGTATACGTCAAAAATGGCGCTAACTATCGTCAAACCACTACAAAATTATTATTACGTCAAATAATAACGAGTGCGTAATTGTTATTATTTGACGTACGTATGTTACGTTAAGCAACTGTTTGAAACAACCGGCTCTCATTCGTAAATAAACTTTTTTTTCTATAAATCATACTTCGATAATGTTTGAATTTGGAATCAAAGTCAGTGTCATTTCATTTTTGTTTTTAGAACCTGTTTTGCCGACAATATTACATTGAAGTGTTTTGTTTGTGAACACTATGTTTAAAATCAATTTTAAGTACCTACATAATTATTGACGAATTACCATACTGCAGAAGTAATTTCTTTATTTGCTTAGTTTCTCAATAATAGGTATCTAAGACCACAGCTGTTGATTAGTTCTCCGGCTAATAATAGGAAACGTATCACTAACCAAGTGTTTGCTAATCAACAGATTGATATCCGTTAATTCTAATTGAATCGGACCAGAAACGTGTTCGACTAATACAGACATAAATATGATAATAGTCGCTTTATTAATTCCCAGGTGTGTTGCATCGGATACCTATCTGTTTGAAATCAATTATAATCTATAGAACAAGAACATAAATCTTTACTTAATCTTTTATTGTTATTTTATTGTATAACATAGCATCACGGCTATAATCCCCGAAGGGTTACGCAGAGGTGTAGGTCTATAGTACAGACGCCAGTAGGTCAATTTACCCGAAACTGTCAAATTTTCCCAATCAACCTTGAGCCTTAATGCTTTGACGATGAAGTTGAAAATCCATTAAAGAAATTTGACAGATTGTAGTATCTTGATGTGCTGGCGTCTGTACATCCACATATCACCAGATACGATTTTGTCCTATGTAATAGGGGGCGAGAATTTTGCCATCAACCGGGCCCAAATCCAAGCTCCGTGCTGTTGGTGAAAAATTCGTGACTAAAAACTCAAGGACACTTTGCCTGACCTGGGAATCGAACACAGGACCTCATCGGCACAGCAGTATCGCTTCTAGTTGCGACCACTACACCAACAAGGTAGTCAGTATACCTATTATACAGGGTGGCAGGGACATCGACGTGCAAACTGTAACCATGGATTCAGCACATGAGTTTAGACCCCATAGCGTCGAAAATTTTCGTCGGTTATTCAATAATCTTCTGCAAAGCCAAGAGCTTATCATAATCCTTACAGACAGACATTTATCTTATTTATCGATTGTTTGTAAAGAAATATCGATTAAGTGTAACAGACTAATTGTGGTTCTAGCGGTTGGGTTCCATAGCGTAGCATCAATCCTTCTAAATTAGATTCGGGCACTCGCGACCGTACCCCAACTTATTTCGATAGAACAGAATATATTCCAAGCTGATACATGCGAGAGATAGGGAGAAAATATGAAGACGTTCCCGAACAGATCAAATATCTAGCGAATATGAACGACCATGTTCGTATATGTGCCTAGCTATGTATATCTGTTTCATATGTATGTAGTTGTGAGTCTTCCTTGTTCAGAGTTGACTTTGATGTGCAAGTACTGGCCGAGAGCTAGTTAATTAATGTTCAAACCAGTCCCTTCTCATTAGGAGATTGCGGTCGTCTATGCTTTTTTTTTTGTTGATGATTAGTTCTTGTTTTTACTACTGATATACCTATATATAACATATCATTTACTGACGATCTATTAGTAGGTATGTCCATAAATTGATTTAGGTTTTTCGTTTGCGCTTCTTTACGAACTTTACGAAGGATTGAGTTACGATTTCTGTTTTTATTTAATTAAAACAGAAAAAAAATTAAGGAATTAGCATCGCCATACAACGTGGCAATGCTGCCAGCCTTTTGCACACTGTTCCTGTTGACAGCGATGCGGACGAATTTTTTGATGCCCTATGATTCTTTTGCTTGTTTTTTCACATGTACATATGTATTATTATTTTAAATGTTAGCTTATATAATGTAAACTTTGTTTTATGATAAATAGATTATTAAAAAAGAGAGAAGAGGAAACAACAACAAACATTTAGGTACCTATATACTTCCTACTCGTATGGACAGTTTTTTGTCTCTTCTTATTCTTTATATAACTAAATAGCTTCTACCTGCGACTTCGTCCGCGTGAAAATTCTATTCCATGACACTCGGCAATACTGTAGATTCCAATTAGTGACAGAATTTTCGAATTTAACTAATTATTTTGAATTCTCTAATTTATTATTAAATCTGTGGGGCAATTCTCGTAATTTTAAGAACGTTCACAGTCTAATCTCAGTCTCAATCTGTCAAAAATACGTCTAATTTCCCTACATTTTGACAAGTTTTTGACATTTGTTTGTCGCCGAGATGACACTACGACTAGATTTTGATCGTTTTAAATTACGAGAATTGGCCTTCTGATCAGTAGTTTTGAAGATAACATACAAAATCACAAATTTTACCTCTTTATAATATTACCTATATATTATAGTATAGATGCATAAGTTCCTACAACAAAGTATGAACTCTATCGTAAATGAATCCTAGCATTATTAAACTAGTGCCGTTTGGAAGACACCCTGTAGCAAACAATCCGTGATCGGAACAGCGATTGATTTCGCACACACAAATATTTGTCCGCAGCGGTCAATAAGCATTGTAACCAAACAGACTGGTCACCATGTAAGCATACAATTTAATCTAAACCTTGCCATTTATACTCGTAGTTTACATTACGTTTAGATGACAGCACGGTTGGCGCAGTGGTTAAGCGATTGACTGCTGCGCTGCGTGTCGCGGGTTCCATTCCCGTACGGAAAAAATATTTGTATGGCCTACAAGTAGTTGTTGCGGGTCTGGCTGTTTGTGTATGTGAGTTTAAATGTTTTTAAACGCATCCACGATACAGGAGAAATTCCTAGTGTCGGGCAACATTTAAAAAAAAAATACAATTGAAATCTGATTTGTTTTCACACCTTTAACTACGGCTTTTAGCCTTATACATACAGGGTTAAATTAAATTAGCTAACTCACCAGACTTTATGGGAATCGATATATAAACAAGATAAAACAAAAAAAAAAGGGATTTGGTATTTTATTTTGGGGTTAACGATCGTGGTAGTGTTGTTAAATGAAGTATGAATTGAGAAAATATTTTTTTTTGTTTTCGTCTGTTAAGTGTATAGAAACAAAAACAGATTTTTGAACTGATATTTCCAACAAATACACGTACAAAGCTGAGTTTCGCTAGCTAATTTAATTCGATCCTATATATCGCAAATTATGTATATTTGGTTGTGTATACCATCAATGTTTCTTTGATACTTTTCTATCACTATAAAAGGAGTCTTTATTCCTCTAATGTTTTTCCTAAACATACAATTCACTCATCGTAAAGTCCGATATAGTATTAGACCTATATAGGGCAATATCTTTATTCAATATTTGAGGATCATATCAAGCTCTCTCCGGCTCCGTCAAGAGGATTGGTGAAGCGAGCAATAATGCCCGTTTCCAGTTAATGCTTCGATGAATTGGGTAACATTACGCGTTTCGAATTTGAAGGAACATGCTCCATGCCAATAGGTACCAATATATGCGAATACCCAAGTAGCATTGCAAGCTGTATACAAGCTGTATTTAAGTTGGTTTTTATACTAGAAGCTGCATATTCAGGCTGTATATAGGCTGTTTAAGCGCTTAAACAGCCCCTGTAAGTAAAAAAAGGGCCCATATTATACAGCTTTTGTCGTTATTAGAGCTGTATAGTAGCTGTACAAGCAAAAGAGAAGCTGTACAATAGCTGTATTAAAGCTGTTATTCGGTGTACAAAGAAACCATTATACTACAGATATTATCTTATAATTCTTTTGTAACGAAAAGTGTTCTAAATAGGTTTTTGAAACAAAACTATTTTCGATGACATTATGCGTGTAGTAGAAATGGCGACACTATTATTTAATATTTATTACTAGAAGTAAAAGATAACCGTAGATTTGTATATCTGATGTTGTTATTTGGTGAATTGAAAGTGCAAATTAAATTTATTGTGAACCTGTGTATGTTTTCCTTCAAAATATTCACGCGCCAGCAAAATAATCGAGCTGACATAAAGAAAAATACTAAATACGGTAAGTAAATGTTTGTTTTTAAGGTTAGAATAAAAAAATAATTTTAAAGTAATAGATATAAGGGCACAGTGATCATTATTCAAGCTGATTATCATGATGCGGCTTAAGATTTTGTAAAAAAATCCTATAATTATACTTTAAATTTTGTTATTAAACATTCGAAAATGGCGACAATTAGCTAAGCAGCCTACATAATATTTGGAGAGTATTATAGTCTGAATAGCTGTAGTAAGTAAGTTATGGATTACATTGTACAGCTATTGGCTTTTAATCAGCTGTATAATAGAATATGTTTATTACTTAGGCTGTATATTAGTTCTCTATGCATAACTTATAATGCTCTTTAGAGTTACGCTTAAAGAAATGAAAAACCCTGAGCTCAAAATTACTTTGATCCGTTCCTCACTTTATGAATAATATTTTATTAAAACGCACTTGTGATTTGGCAGTATAGTTCTCCTACACACAAGCCTAATGTTTATTTACTCAGGTAAAAAAGTTGAAAAATTGTTCCAAAAATTGTTAATTTAAACTAAAATATATGTTAACTTGCTATATCACTGTTTGATTTACTCGCAATCGAAGTGAAAAGTAGAGTTTATAACTCGTTCATATAAAATACATTGTTTTGTATGAACATTATTATACCTAAGTAAACTTATTGCAAAGTATTATTAGTGTGTTGTGTATGTTATATCTGTTTTACTTTATTTTCAGGAAAATATGCCGTTTAAAATCATAAAAACGTCTTGAAAAATTCTGTGAAGAGGAAACTCAGTAAGAATGAAAGAGCAACTAAAAGGATGAGAACCAAAAAAGATGCGCTTAAAAAAAATATAGCTGAAAATGAATCAGATCAGGGAAATCGAGAGGAATCAAAATAAAATGGATACAGGTGAAAAAGGTAAAATCGACAAAAACGCTACAGGCGAAAAAGAAATTATTGAAGAAGAGGAGGAGGAATCTCTTTGTTAGTTTTACAATAATGAACTTTTATAGGGTGATCTTTTCAAGAGGTTAATTTACTTTTTAAACCTTTCATAGAGAAACACTTAATAATCATGTTAATTTGATTGTCCATTGTCCTTAAGTCACAACGTTTATGTAAATGTTATTTGTTATTAAATTTTGTTTATACGAGCTTGTTAGTATTTAAGAGAAACACGTAATCTCGTGGCTGTGGTTCTCCCGGAGACAAAAAATTCTATAGTTGTTTTTGTAGCCTTCCTAGTCATGAAAGAGGAGAATCTTCCACCTCTGAAGTGGAGACTAGGAAGAGTCATCGCCATACATCCAGGTACTGATGGAATTGTCCGGGTAGCAGATATAAAGACCTCTACTGGAGTCATCCGGAGGGCCTTCAACAGGATATGCCCATTACCAGAATCGAAGTCTGGTTGAAAGCTCGACTTTCAACGCTCGGGGGAATGTTGGAGCGCCTACGACATTGATCATAGCTCTAAGTGTTTCGTCCTACCTAAACTATGTATTATGTTTTTGTTATGTGCTCGTACGCACATCATTCATGTGTCACTTTTACTTGTTATTAAAAACTCATACACGTTACATGTGCCTGTTGCCTTTTTATTTAAATCACACTAATTTTCGCACATAATGAAAAAACTTCATTATCAGGTTCCGAAGGTTGTCCTAAATCTACACATTTGATATAACTGTTATGATCATTATTATCACTGTTTAATGTTTTTGCTACGGAACCTTCTTCGTTGGACGTCGATGGAATTGACGCTTGAGGGTTAGGTTAGGTTAGGTTGTCCGATTTATTAATGATTCTCTTGCTTCCTCAATAAATGATGGTTCACTATCATAACTGTTACTTGGTTGATAATTTGTAATATTCAAATATTCCCTTTCAATCCTCCTCTTGACTGCACCAGATCTTTTTCTTTTTTTCCACATGTTGCATTTCTTCACAGTGAAAACATTAATTTTATTCGTCATGCAATCAAGTGACTGTGTCAGTAATACAGACTAAAGCTGTACTATAGCTGTCATTTATTTTTTTAGTTTTAAAACACCCTCATAGACAGAAGTCATAAAACCACTGTATTTACAATAGTGTACAATTACGCCATAAAAATAAGCTTGAGAACGGAGTTTGCATACACCATTGTACAGAAACAAGTATCAAGTGATACTGTAATAACACTTAGAGTTGTAATAAGTAAGTGATCACATGTAAAATACAGCCTGTATACAGCTTTAACGATGAAACCAGATTGAGGTGTCACAAAATACTTAAAGCTGTATAGTAGAATTTTAATATTCTGTTTAAGCACCCCAAGCTTACGCAGATCCCTCAATAAAGATTTTATACAGTTTGAGCTGTATAATAACTCATAAATCACTCTTATAAAGACAAAAGCATTTTATAACACTCTTGTACGTCTCTAAAAGAACTCTAAGTTCTAAATAGGTTGGTATATTGATGTTGAAAACGCTTGTGTGCTGCTTGGGTATTGACTGAAAGCGTCTGTTAACATTGCTTTTAAACAACTTTATAAATCTTGTCTCACAGCTACATAAGGCTGATTTTTCTAACGCCAGATAATTTTATCAGAGGAATGATTTTGAATTTTTGACAGTTCATCCATACAAAATCTGTCAGACGTCAATTTTATACCACGAATAAAAATTATCTGTCGATTGTAAAATCAGCCCTTATTGTTATTAAAACCAAATTGAAATTATACTAGTATTATTTTACTAAACAAAATAATCTTTTTAAGGTCCATCTGGACATCCAAATTTCAATTAGTATTCTTCTTTTGATGGAAAGGCCTTAACGACAACGTCTAGATTGGTTTTGAGTTCATAATTACTAAGACAAGCGAGCCGAACACAGGGATAAATTGATCATATCTTCGGATAGACGAAGGTCCTTGAGTTGTTTGCGCGATCGAGTCGAGCTCAAAACAAACGCAAACAATCTTAGTCAAACAATGTTTTGTTAGTTCATTTATTACTTATTTATTTGTCTAAGATCTGAGTAATTATAATAAAATTTCGGTTGCGTCAATTTTCGTAAATGAAAATTGATACAGCCTTATCGATATCTTTATTATTTGCCGATAATAAATTGATTCAATCAGTTTGTTCCGCCGTTGCGGCGGTGCGGCGCTACTGTTACACAAAAGCCCGACGTGGTAGGTAATTGTTTATCAGTCCCTAACAGCTCAGTTGGAAACAATTACGTGGGGATTGGTAGCTGTGTCACGCTAACGCACACCCTGTCACCTGTCAGCAAACGAAAATCACGAAAGAAATGGCGCTGCTGACGGTTTATAGCGAGTCACACCGATTAGGTGAAAACGATCCAAGGAAATTTGTGTTTGAAAAATGATCTATTTGTGACTAAAAATATTTTCTGTAGAGATCAATCTGCGTGACGCTCATATTTTGAACAATTGTTTACTACATATCAGAAATTAGAAACGTTCTAATTAGAAACGCCAATTTCCGTAATTAGAAACGTTCAAAATCTAGTCGCAATCTCATCTCAGCGACAATCAATGTCAAAAACTTGTCAAAAATATTGGGATTTTAGAAGTACTTTTGACATATTGAGGCTGATATAAGACTGTGAAAGTTCTTAAAATTACGAGAATTGCCCCTCTGGTCATCTGGCCCAGTGATAATGGCGACTTATGAGTCGAGAGGTCGAGCAGACACTTTGTGTAAATTATTTCATTACCACTGCTCTCAAAACCGTAAAGGGCAATGGGCCCGCGTGGTGGATTATTGTCCACTCCCTCTCACAGAGAGAGGAAGCCTGTATCCTAGCAGTGGGAACATTATAAGCTGAAACCAGCCGCCAGCCAGCAGCTGGAACCATTAGCTAGCTTATCACAGCATTCTCTAATAAGATACTCGTGTTTTGATTGCTATAAGAGAGTCATCTAAAGTCATGATTATGACTGCTTTTAAAGTTCGACCAAGTGTTTTACTTTGCAGAGTCTGTCTTAGTTAAAATAAAAGGCAAGGCACAAAAAAGCTCTTTCAATCATAATTAGGAAAAGAAAAAAAGTTTTAAGTAAGTAATTACTTAAAAGTTTTTCGTCGTTGCCGTTTTTTCTCGTCGTAAAACGTACAGTTTTATGTAACGTGGCGCGAGCGAGAAGTCACTTCTAAATCCTTTCTAATATTACGGTCGTGGACGAAGCGATGAGAAATATAATGTATGAAGTGTATAGTATGATAAATGCGAAGCGAATCCAACCTAAACCTCTCGGGACGGTACTCTCCTAAATTCAGGTAGGTGTGCAAGTACTGAACTCATCGTACAAATGGTTTTGTTATTTAGTCCGTCCCGCCGTCCGTGAAAACGCATTTTATCCCTTTTTGCCCCACTTATGGTTGAATTTGTGATCCTTTCTCGGTGTGCGTCCGCGTTATAAAAGGAATGTGCTCGGCTGTTTGAAAGCCACGTCTTTGCCGAGTTCTGCGAAGTGTCAGATACACGGGATACTTGTTAGCTAATGATAGTGCACTTGCAATGTTGTTTACATTGGCACTGCTACGGGCGATATTTTTTAATCAAGTGTTCAGAGTAAACGTTGTTATTTTCCTACGTATTTCCCGATCGGACTCAGTGTCACCTGTTGGAAAAAATCGTAATAAGATTAAAAACATATGTTTTTGTTATCAAGGTACATTAAACTACAATAGCATTAATTTATTTAAGCATCTAAAGCATTGATCCGGGTAGGATTCCGATACCTAATTCATTGCTCCCTTTGGGAAGGTTGTCATCATGAAACACGGGGTGGGTCAAAATTATTCGCTGGATCTACGGTGATTTTCCTCAGCACTGTTAAATATAGATAGTTACTAATGTGACTGATGAATTGTTTAGTCACCCGAGATTGTGGCGAGCTCCCACTATTTATTTAGGTAGCTACATATGTGTATGTGTGTTTGGATTTGGTATTGGATTTCACGAGCGTAGGCGTTAATGTATATTTAATTCACGCGGTATTTATGAAGTTTATTTAAGTAGTTGGTCTTCAAGGAACGCTTGGTTTTGTTTTCTTGAGCTTTTGGAAAGGCTTTATTTTTGCACTGTGATATTTTAGCATCGGGTGGAATTCGTGTCGTAAAATTACCAAAGCTACAAACTCTAAGTCACACGAGTGCAGCTGGCTTCTAACTAGAAGCCAGCTTACAACCAGTAAACAGCTTCAGAAGCTTACATACTTCGGGGTGCTTCGGGGTTAGAATCAAACAATACGACAAGCAATACCCACATGGGATGAGAAATACGAAGACATTTATTTGTTGTTTGTATATAATACTGTGGTATTCTTATTCAGTTTCAACGCTCACAGATTATATCTCTAAACCCAATTAAAGTTGGAGCAGTTGTTTTAAGACCTCCATGCACAATAGTCCTTATTTAACGTTAAATGTCTATTGTTCCCTCAAATTGGATTAGGTCGGTACATTTAATATTTTTAATGTACAGAATCGAAATAGGATAAGATATAAGCAGTAATAACGAACAAACTAACATTATACGGAACTGAAAATTATAGAAATAGAATTTGGCGTGGTGCCAGTAACAACAGGCTCGCAGAGGATTGGTGATTGCGCGCCAATATATGGACCATTCTAAACGTATATTGGCGTAGCTCGATACTGCTTCCGTAAAATGTCATGAGTTTAAATGTTTGAATTGCGGATGCTTTCATTTCTATTATTGTGGTGCTGAAATTAGATACAACATAACGTCAGGGGTAGGATTATGGGGTTAGGGAAAACATAAAAACACATACCTATCATTAATCATCCATTGTTTCTCTCTGGGGTTGATTCAAAGGAATAAAATAAATTACATTTTGCTGCTTTTTTTTTAATTACTTTGCTTTTGGCAAAAATAAACGCCCATCCAGTTTTGTAAACTGCCGTAACGTTGTAGGTAGGTATATGGTAATACACGAGAACGACATAGAATGTCTTATTTTTATAAGCTGCAGTTACAGTTGCTTAGCTTGGGACTAGATGGCGCTGTGTGAAATGTCCAGGGATATTATATTATTATTATGTCGTTTATTTATTTAATTTTCTTATTTTATTACATTTTTAAATATTATTATAAAAAAAACATATAAAAATATAAAAAAATAGTGATCCACCGGTGTCGGGAGCAGGGTCCAAGCTACCGGTGGTTAGGGCTCCAGAGACAGAAACCTCCTCACAATTATTATTATTATTACAGTCGCGGTAGCAGGGATTATAAACGGAGCCTTCAAAATGTGCATTCATTTGAAATAATTACTTAGATGAGGAAGTGCCTCAGAGAAGAAGTTGTGGTTCGTGGCTGACAATGAAATTTTTCTACAAAGTAAAACAGTCGAAACTTGAGCAATTGCGGTGTCCCGAAATGAGTTGCGCTCATGCCGCAATGCACTGTTACATAGTTTGCGAGATTTATCCCTTCAATCTCCGCTACTTTGGGGGCGCAGGGGGCGACGGGGCGCGGCAAGCGGCGCGGCGCAGTCACTCACTCTAATGGGGTAATAACTACACTTGAACGTGGCAATTTGTACTACATTTTTTCGCTAAAAACTTTTTCCTGTTAGTGAGCTTTGAGCTCGGAATGTTGTGTTACTGCGACGTAATCCTGGAAAAATATTATAGACAAGCTTTACCTCTCCCATTCTACCTTGCGCTGATTATAAAATATGTTTAAATGTTCCTCCAGGAGGCTCTGCGTTTTAGTAATTAACGTTTATTTTCTTAATGCTCTCTAATTGACATCGTTTTTAAAAAGCAGCATCACCACCATTAGTGTAATGAAACACTATTTAAAATTGTAATTTATTTGTTAATTACTGTATGTCTGTAATGTACTGTCTAGCGGGGAATTACAAGCGGAGTTCGGACATATAGGTAGGTGTGCTTTCGTCTCATTGGACGTAATTTGCATACATACATATGTAGGGCCATGTGTATACTGGCTTTCACTAAACCTATTGCATTAATTTATGGCGACGGCCAATTTAATTATAAATCGTACACAGTACCTACAATATGGGAGGGAATTCAAAATTTCCTTGTACATTAGCGCTGAAAGGTGTTAAGAGAAATATTCTAATGAGAATGCAAATGCTAAGCGCTGTACAGCGCACTCTGCTTTGCTGAAACAGAGCTGTAGTTTAGGCAAATTGAAACTATAATCAGATTTAAAAATAAATCCTGCTTGTAATCCGCCTTAATGTATATTAGTATTCCCGGGTTAGTTCCCGGAGTTTACCTAGCGGATCTGCGACGTTATTGTGATTGGCTCTTGCCTTGATAGCTTCACTCGTTTCTAAAGTTTTTAAGTAGACTTTGGATTGGCTTCACGGCTTTTTGCTTTTATAACTATAGCCCGTAATAATATCAAAACAAAAGCTGATTTTAATTATTATGTAGGATTGTTATTGCAGATATTTAAGCTTTGTAAAATATGCACGCTGATGAATAGCATACAAAACAAAGTCATGAATAATTTAAAACGATTCCGGCGGACAGGTCGTGCATGTTTTAATAAAATTTAATCCTAAACCGATTATTTCATTCAAGCGTTAACATATTGACTATTCAACAACGCTGAAAATATAAATAATGTATTATTTTCCGCTTGTTTGCTTTGCTAATTCATTTGTATTTGAGTAAACACCACTTACAGATAGTTAAAAAACAGTTATTTTTCCTACTAGCATATATCTCGCAAAATTAGCTTTAGGCAATGAACAAATAAAATGGCATTTCGTGTGACACTCACAAACATAGATTCCCAAAACATCTCTCTCTGTATATATTTCTAAAGTTATTTTAGTCACTTTAATAAAATCGTAGTGGTCGCAGTGTCTATTCGTTCCCAGTAACAGCACAGCAATAGTTGTTTTGTGTGAAACAAATGAAATGCGAGTTACAGCTCGTCTCTTGTCTCATAAACCGCCGCAGACTTTAGCAAAGTATTATTGTTTGCGATCGTCAACCGACTTTTTCATAGCTGGGAACACTACCCTACATCGTTCCTATGATAGGCGGATAAATAAAATATGTTACGACTACAACTTGCCACCTTTTTTACATTTTATATAAATTTTGCTAGTGACTGAACTATCTCTGCCTGTTCGATTACAGGCGGCATTTAATCATTTTTGAAGGTGGGACAATGGTAATAGATAGGTTCAAAATGGCTCAATAATTCTATGAGGTTTTCTAATTATTTTACAGTTTCAGTATTTAATAATGTGAAAAAACGTTCAAAAGTAAGATTGTTGTCACTCTTAAAGGAATCAGGAAGCAATTAATAAATTTCTTTTTTCTCTTTTGACGAATTTAACATTATTGGGAACCGGTTAGGTACTTACTTGTTATATTGATGGAAAGCTCAAGGAAAAATGAAATTTTCGCAAAATAGAAGAGAATTTTCCTCCCCAAACCAATTAATTATCTAACAAAGAAATGAAAATAAAATACGAAATTCGTCAAAACTTAAACCTCGTTATTGAAAAGGTGGATAAAAGCTGGCAATGTAGATGCAATAACGTGCCTGGAAATCGAATAAACGTTAAAACAATGGGCATTTCCCAAAAACACTTTGATCTGTTGTTTTTCAATTCGGTCTCGAATGTTCGGCAGTGTATTATCTTGAAGGGTAATCGTGTTCTATCAATCACTTTATTAGAGTACGTTGGACGTGGAGATTGTTCCTTGTGCTGGTATGTTAGGCCCGTGTCAAAATACATCAACATACTCAGATGACGGTGCGGCTGTTATATTATGTATGCACACGTAAATTCATAACGATGTGAACATTTTTGATTTTACGAGTATTTTGACGAATGACGAAGGGGAGGGTTAAGGTTTTTATAGTGGTGAGATGCGCGTATGTGTTTAGATACACATGGTTGTAAAAATAATGAGTGTTTTAACTATTGAATAATGTCTAAAATACCTTTCATTAAGACCAAAAAGCGAAGTTCGCACTTATTCTTTTTTGTTTCAATTTAAGTCATTACATTGGCAACGAAGCTAACAGTAGTGTTCTAATAACTGTATTGAAACTAGCGTAGTCTACGTCAGCTAGCGCAGCGTAAGTATTTAAACTGCGTCTACTAGGGGTCTCCGCAGCGCTACGAAGCACAATGCTACGCGGGGTCTACGCGGTGCTACGTACGTTCTATGGAGTTTTTGACGGTCTACGACATCAACGCTTACGCTGGATATACGTCTAGTGCATAGACTAAACGGCCTTGTTTGCACCTCATGCACCTTACAGCCGCATAAAAAGGAGTTTCAAATATTTTTCAGAGCGCGTATAGATTTGGCGCGGCAAATCGCGTGACGTCTCAGAGAAATGGAGCCGCGACGTAGGTTTCCCCTCAACAGCGTAGGTATTATGTAATATTAGGAAAAAAATACTAACTGGATTGTAGCAGGTGACGTTCTGTGATTTCTGCCTCCCCCCATGGGATGAATGCGTGAGTTTGTGAACCTATGTATGAATACTAACAGATATTTTTTTTGTATATGACCTTGTGGAATTAACAAGAGTCGGAAAAACTCGTTATGTCATGTATATACAATGACATGACCTACTGGCTCTTATACATATCAGTAGATACAGGCAATGATTTTATTAGTGCGATGGTGAACTTAAGGCCAATTTCCGTAATTAAAATGCTCAAAATCTTGTCGCAATCTCATCTCAGCGACAATCAATGTCAAAAACATACATTTTGACAAGTTTTTGACATTTGTTTGTCACCGAGATGAGACTGCGACTAGATTTTGAACGTTTTAACTTACGAGAATAGGCCCTCTTACTGAGAAATACAAAATTTATACTTATTACTTTTCTACCAAAAAATCTGTAAATCATGCACATAAATAAGAAATCCCAAAAGCAACTGAACCTACTGAATTTCAGGCCGTTAGATTTTTAAAGGTTATCGATAGCGGAAACGATTACTGCGCCAATGCTTACCGGAAGGAACCGATTGGCTCCGAATTATTTTTTATAGCTCATGGAAGGGAGTTTCCACACCGATACGCGTAAATAACGGCGATATTCGATATCTTTTGCCTAATATAATTCTTTTGTGATAGTAGTTGGCATCTTATAATTGGATGTCGTTCTGCTATAACGTAAATCACAATGCTTTCGGGAAAATGAGATTTACGTTTGAAAATTGCTTTGTTTCCACAAACCAAATGTTATAGTTGTTAATGCAAGTTTATAAACCTTGTTTTAGAACTGTTCACCTTAGTTTTTTTAATTCTCTAATGTCTTGGAAATATACGACCGTAAAAACAATTGGTACAAGCACAAATGCCAGCATATCAAGCTGCCCGAACCTGTCAAATTTTCCTACTCAACTTTGAACCTAATGCCTTAGCGATAAAGTTGAAAATCTATTAAAGAAATTAGACAAATTAGCTTGATGTGCTGGGGTCTGTACATTTTGCGAAATTGCATTTTGTATGGAAGTAGGTGTATGGTGGAGGATCAGTAGTTCTGCTAAAATGTACAAACTTTCTTTTTTTTTCCAAAACCGTCTTTCTAGTTCGATGTTCAAACTGCTACAGCGAGTTGAAATAAGCTATATTTTTTTTACATCTGTAGATACTAGACGTAGGTAGAACGAAAATCACAAGAATAATAGGTAGGTATAACGTAAATAACAATCAAAAAAATCTCGAAGCAAGCATAAAACAGTTTTACGTTTACCTATTCTTACTGATACTGTTAAAGTAGGTAACATTATTTTTAAAATAATATAACATGCCAAAGATATGGAAAGAAAATATTTTTATCTGCATTAGTAGGTATATTTTGGCTTTTCGCAGGATATTAACATACCTACCACATTAGGACCTGATTGGCGTAATAAAATCAATTCTGTATGCATTGCTAATACATTTTGGCAAAACTAAATCTAATTAAGGTTTGAAAACTTAAAACAAGATACTTAGGACTAAAGACCTAAAAAGGTGCTGGTATCTGAATATCTCCTTCATTATGTAATAAACTATATTAAATAATTAAATTTTTCGTATAATAAAACTAAAAGAATAATATTCGTGCCGCGATATAATTTCTTTAATTATCATCTGGCCACAATGAGCCCCTTATTCCTAATGAGACCATTTAACTGTACTCAATTTAATTACTTTCGTATTATCTTGAGAACAGCGCTAAGCCGCCATTATTCGCCGACGACAATATTTTACCATTAAAAGAATCGAATGCTCGGATTCGAGCCGGTTGTTTGGCTCAAACATTAAGGGCCAATAAAATTGAAATGATGATGCCTAAGGACGTTACGGCATGCCTAAGGATACCGTGGCATCGTTGCCATTGAAATTTCAATTTTATTATCATACTATTAAGCTATAGTTCTATTCGTCGCTGGTGTCGGTGATACAAAGATTTTAATTCATTAGTACAGGCACCAACGATACTCTTTTTTCTGTAATGTTCATTTTTAGTTGGAAAATTGTTCTGTGAACCTTAAATGTGTTTTTTCTGAAAATAAATTTATTATTATAAATAAACACCTCAGCCGCCAGTGGGCGCCGGCCCTAACTTGAGCTAGAGCCTAATCGATATCGGGGCGTGCAAAACTACGACTTCGAGTATTTCCGATATTAAAAACATTATGTAGGTGCCTAAATATATTTTTATATTGTGTTTAAATAGTGGATTATTGTTTGATTTTATTTATTTTGTTTACTCTTCTAGTCTTATGTTGGCTACATCTCTTTATCTACTTTCCCATCGCAGCTATGCTGGAAAAGGTCTTTCGAAATAAGCATCACCTTTTTACCCGACTGCGCGACGCAACGGAGTGGTAATGTGTTTATTACGTATTTGTCTGTTTATATGTGTGTGCATAAATGGTTAAATAAATAAATATTGTGCGGATACATTAGCGTTTATAACGTCTGTTTACGAGTCGAGCGAGCGTGCGGAGCGGCCCGCGCTCGAATGGATAAATGGCGCTGGCGAATTATTGTTCTGCTACTAAATTATCCATCGGTTGTAGCCAGCCCTTTATATGCTCTTCCATGGATCCCTTCGTAGGTTTTCATTATCGTTTAGCACTTTAGACGCGTTTTTGGCATGCTTTGCCGTTAGAATGGGAATAGTTAGCCGATGTTATGGGTCTCCAATTAACTATGAATTATTATGCGGTTTAACGACTTAGGTTATAGTATGTTCTTTACAGTGAATATTTCAACTCGTGTCAAGCACTTAAAATGGGCGAATTATAAGTTAGCTACATTTGATACAAATTACTTTATGAAACGTGGTGAATAGTTTATATCCTATTCCAATTCAACGTAGTAATGAGAATGACCGATACAAATTTTTCACAAATAATTCAAGATTTCATTGCTGGCTTGCAATTAGTATTTTCTTTAGTAAAATACATCAGGGCGGCGGGGGGCCTACTTACGAATTTGTTTATATTTAAAGAAATAATTTTCTTTTCTAAATCCAAGAGCGTAAAATTTTAATTTACCTTCAATATTCCAGCCGTATTTTTTTCCAATAAACACCAAAGCAAAAATTATGTGAAGACACGATTTCGTCTGGAATAATTTATATTCGCAAAGATAAGCCACGCGCGCAGTTTTCTTTATGGTAACGTATGGCCGGGCCACACTGACTTACTGTGTGCCTGTGAGGTGATAGATCGAAGGTATTTGACAAGGGTCGCATTACACTACTTCCGGTGCTCGATGTTTGATTAAATGTAAGGTGGACCAACGAATTTCAGAGCTACTACTAAATTGCCGAATTGCTGATCCAAGTACTTTACACATAACATCACGGCTGCATCCCCTGAAGGGTTAGGCAGAGGTGCAGCTATAAGTACCTACACCCACATTTCACCAGTTATGTTTACCTAAGTCCCATGTAATATGAGGCGAGCTTGTTGCAATCACCCCTGCACAAATCTAGAACCCCGAGCTGTTACTGAGAAATTCCATGTGGAAAAATCCAGCAACACTTTGTCCGACCCGAAAATCGAACCCACTTACCAGTTACCCAGTTATTACACAAATATGAAGGGACGTAGAGAACTCAGCGCAGTTCCTAGTAAAAGGTTACCGCTGGAGAATTCTTCGGCAAACATTTCATACAATGAAGAATTTAAAACAATATGTTTCACGGTTTCAGGAAGGCATTGTTCACGATACGAATTACAATTTAGCGAATTACAATATATGACAAATATCATATGTATGCTTGTATGTATGTGAAGAGGGTTTGTCGCATGTCGCCTTTTCACGAATACATAATGAGCGAAGCTTGGAATTACGGACTTTATAATGAAAACGGTAGGTACTCATTGATATTTAAATAGGTTCGCAGATTTATTATGTAAATCATCATCTGCCTAGCCTTTTCCCAACTATGCAGGAGTCGGCTTCCAACCTAGCCGGATGCAGCTGAATAACAGTATTTTAACATGGAGCGTCTGCCTGTCTGTCTGCCAGTTCTTGGTTAATACGCTACCCCTTGGTAAGACTGGTTATCAGACTTTCGGGCCTCTGACGACCAGTAACGACTGTCATAGATCCACAAATGACAGTCGGTACCAAAGGCTTTACGTGCTTTCTGAGGGACGGAGGGGTCTTAGTATGAACAGATGATCACCCATCCATGGACAAACCGCGGCAAGCGTTGTTTAACCTGATCGATTGACCTGTGCAGCTATTATTGCTTAGCCACAAGCCCCTTGCAGATATTATGTAGATACTGTTCAAAAAGGTTCATGAATGAATACAAAGTATTTAACAACTAATTTATTAGAGAATTTTGTGTAGAATACAAAATGAAGTTGCTCTTTTTGAAATTACAAAGTATGTACACAAAGCAAAGGAGTTAAGTAACCAATCACGCACACTACAAAACTATATCGCTACTGTACGTACTGCTTACAACCACGCCACGCACACATCGCATTCGTTGAGTAAGTGAGCTAACGTTTTCTAAATGATAGTACAACATTATTTGGCAATATAGGATAATTGCTCTCGTGGCGCAACAGGTAAGCATTCAACCTGCAGTGGTAAATGATTTGAGTTCGAGTCGCGAGTTTACTACAATATTATTTTTGAGATTTTGTAATTTAGAGTTAATATACTAACTGAATAAAGTGATATTCTGACCGGTTTGAGAAACTACCACAAGTTTCTCGATTACTTAAAATTATTTGCCGGTTTAGAAGCTAACTACCTGCTTTAAAACTATATTCCTGCCTTTAATTGTGAACTTGTGTATGAGTCAGTCTGCATTAGCAACTACACACCTCTAATACTCCATCTTTTGCACTTTTACGAAGTTTGTTATTGTGATAAATTGAATATAAATACAATGAATATAAATACACAATAAAGATCTTTGACTTTGAAATAACCATGCATCATTTGACAATATTCCAAAAAGCTCAGATTATTGTTTTGTCTGAGCAGAATATTTCTGTTAGTGAAATCGCAAGGCGCATAATGATATCGGTGAGTAAAATTATTATTAATAATAATGTATTAATTTATTATGTCACCGTGACCCAGTAATTCCAATGAGATTTTCTGTGGATATGAATAGTTGAAAATAATATGAAATAACACCAGAGTATTTATTTATTAACTGCAAAGCCACTCACTATAGGTATCGATATTTAATAATTACCATTATCTTTTACACAGTATTATGATAATAGTTTTTTATCTGTATTTTTAAATGAAATATTCAAAAATATAATGAATAATGTTTGTAAATGATTAGGAGATAATAATAAAATAACAACTCTAAATAATGTATACATATTGATTAATACTTATTAGAAAAAAGTAAAAAACATTATATGTGCAAATAAAGTAAATAATAAGTGTTATAATAATCATATTATATAAATATTACATTTTTTTATATATGTATTACATAATTTGTATAAACTATATATACCTATATGTATATAAGTATATGAATTGTGTTTATATAAATAATATATAAAAAAAATATTCTCCGCATTGTATTTATATTGTGTCATTTTTATTTTTTAATTATTAATGCTAATATTTTCCCTTTTTTGTAGAGAAAAACCGTTCGACTGTGGTTGCATCGTCACGCTGACACAGGTGAAATAAACCGTCGCCAGTCTAGACCGAAACCATTAGCTTACACAAATGCTTCGCCTCGGCACCGTGAGATTGTTGCCACTCATACATCTGATCCATTTGCTAAGACCAGTATAACAGCAGCAGCATACAACATCACTAAGCAAACTGTACGGAACCACCTGCGAGCGGACGGTTTGGCATGTTGCAGACCGGCATTATTAAAATAACGACAAAAATGAATAATTATTGTAATAATAACAATAATTATTACTATATAAAATATCCACTAATATTATTAATTACGGATCATCTTGAGAAAGTGTAATATTGAAAATCATCGCCGACTTATCGTAACATTTATAACCTTAAAATTTCAGTCATTTTAACATATTTAAATCTATAATTATCCTAGAAACTGTGTTGGTAATACTGTTCCCGATACCGGATGGTTGATAACTGAATAAACGAAATACTTAATACTATTACATCTTCAATACTTTCACAGCATATTTAGCCATAGTAAAATAAGTCGGCGGTACTGGAGTGTGAGTGATGTTATTGTTACTGGATCAGGATTATATTTTTCATCTATGTGACATGTTTATTCACTCCGCCCATTGTTTATTATATAATTGTATAAACTTCCAAAGAATGCAAAAGAATTGACTTCACTCAACATATTTAAAAAGAAATATTTACTTTTATTTACAACGACGAAACACTATATTAATTGTGTTGTGTTTATTTTTGTCCAAAACAGCAACATCTTTTAACTTGCGCCACCGCCTTATCTTAGGAATGCGGTAAACTCGCTTCCAATTTTGTTGACAATGATCATACTTTTTATTTTTTTTTTGTTTTCTTCTACCCGCACTGATATAATATAATTAGCAATAAGATTTATTGTTCTGATGTAAGTGAGTCTTAATAAGAAATAAAGTTATGACCGAACTTGTGATGTTCTTTTATTTTTTAAATAAAGATTTTTATTGAAAATGGTTTTACTTATTTAAGCTATTTTAAATAAATAAAACCATTCCTTAACAAAAAAAATATTATTAGCTTAAAATTTTAAATCACAAAAGATTCACCATTTCCGAGATTCGAACTCACGCCGTTGGATTCAGAAGTATATGGATTTTGCGCTGGGCTACGAACGCTTTAAACTTAGATGCGAAATTATGTTATACTATCATTTATAAGACGTTAGCTCACACTCTACGAATGCGATGTGTGCGTGGCTGACATTGTGAGCAGTACGTACAGTAGCGATATAGTTTTGTAGTGTCACGCACACTACAAAACACTACAAAACTGGTTACTTAACTCCTTTGCAGACTGTACTGTATGAGTAGGTACTATAATAAAATAGCGGGAATTCGGGTAATTTGATGAATTAGCTACACCTATGAATCCATATGTATTTTTCATTTACTTTGTAACATAGGTGTACCGGGATGAATAAATTAAACGAGGGTTTATCGTATACATAACTTCAAATTTAACACATTTTTATACTTTTCTTCTTGTATCATCAGCTTGTCAGCTAATCTTGTCAGATTAGCTGCTTATTGTTTTTTCTCTCTCAAATTTTATTCATAACATGATTATTATATGCAAGTACAGCTTGACTTCAAGGTCGCTTTTTGCACGATAACAAGGTCACTTCTTTTCGCGAATACAAAGTCAAGGCGGTAGGCAAATGTAAACAATCTAAATAGCAACGATGACAACTGTTAGGTACCAGCCAAACATTATAACAATCCGTATTACATGCAGAGATAACAAACTTGTCATAACATTCAGTATAGAGGTGCTAAAACAGAATTATTCTTTCAGCACAACGAAGGAAATTTAATTAAACCTGGCTATTTAGATAATGGAAGTGCCATCAGCGCGTCCGGCCGCGCGCAGATTATAAAATTATCACTTACCCCTTTCAGTGGTGACAATTGTTTTAAGCCAACCCTATCAATGTAATTTATTTTTATTTCTCAACATTGTGAGCGAATGGAACGTTCGCAGGCCCTCGGGCGAAAATTATTCGCAGAACTGTACAACATTTTGACAACGAGCCGGTAACGAGATAAAAAGGTAACGTTCTAATTGCGTTTTTTTCTTCGAACTCACAGATCTTTGTGATATTTGTAGCAAATTGTTTCTAATATTTATTATTTCCGGAAAATTTGTACATTTTCCATTTTTAATGAAGCACAAAAGGTATATTTTTGAGCGCCCTAAATATCAAATCGAAATAAAATAATATGCATCTATATTCCAGTAAATTGAAAATGATTGCTTCATTTCGTATAATGGTTTAATTATTGAGCTTTCAATAAACTGTTATTATTTCTCGAAACCACGCAGCTTAAACGGATATTTTGAACGTTATTATAAAATAATCGTATCAAAAGATATTTTCTCATTAATATTCATAATAAATTTGCATAGGAAGCAATTTGGACCCCCCACAAAATACAGGATTATTACTTTATTTTCGTTTTCATCATGGAACTTTATCACTTGAAGTAAAGTTCATATATTATGAATGTGTGAAATGAGAATTTCTCTTTAGCTCGTCATAGGGAAACTTTAAGCTAGCTATTAATGTTACAAGGTTACTCTAAGCGGGATTGTGCCTATTAAAAATGTATCAAAGGAGTCCTTCGCACTAGCGGTATAGCGAATAAGTAGTGTAACACACCTCACTCAGGCTGTGATGAGGTTGGAGAGAACAAGGTCGTTTGTAAGGAAAGTTAGAAATTGTTATTATAGTGCTCATTAACTTCGATTTGCTAGTTACTTTTGTAACATGACTATAAGCAGAAGGCTAATTCTCGTAATTTTTAAGAACGTTTTAAGTTACGAGAATTTTCCTTCAGATTAAATCAATAATAATTGTAATCGTATCTCGCATTGATTAATATAATGCACGATCTTAAATAGAGTAAGGTGTCTGAGATAGGAGGGTCCTGAGTTGCAGATCACTCGGTTGTCTTAGATAGGACATGTTAATTTACACAACGGTTAGAGTCAAGATATTTTATAACAAAAGTGTAAAATTGGAATTAAATAAAAGGTCAATTCGTAGACTGTAGATCCGCCCTTATTAAGATCACATTTCTAAAAGTTAAGATCTCCGTTGTCACATTTGTCAGTTGTGTCGTCTTAATATGAGGGAGGCAAGTTGGCGAGTTGGCGAGCTAATGTATGTAGATGAGGGTGATTAACTTCACATCGGCGGCTACGTGACAGGTGTCACGCGGCTATACCGGATGGCGGCCGCGATACGGCACCGGCGCGCCGTTTGTCGCCGGCGACGATTTGTCAGTGTCGCTTGACGCGATGTTTCTAGCGTGACCTACACGTCACTCCCATCCGGTGGGCGCTTACATCAGATTTCTGAACAAATTTTCACTCCCATTGATAGGGGAGATCCTACATCTGCGAGAATCTTTGACTTCAATCACTTGGGATTTGACGGATATTGTTTGAAGTTTGGCGATATGTGTAAAACATTTCATTTTTCTGTAAAGGAATTTCTATATTCCAATTTATGAAGCAGACGAGATGTGGTCGGCAAAGTCACTAGGTGAAATTGAATGGAATAGACTTTTATCATATCAGGCGCGAAAATTGATTGCCGCTGTTTCACCTGGCAGCCTTTATTTTTTCGTGTCGAGGTAAAATATAGAGCAAGGTGGAAGCAATTTATCCAAAATAAATCTAAGCTGCGAAAAGCCATATAGCTGCCGTTTTCCAATGTGACCTCGATCTCATAAATAAGAATGAGGAACGGCGGAGGAACAAAGCGCCGGCGAGCGGTGCTCAAAGACGATTTTAAAATCTTATCTAAGTCTGAGGCGTGATTGACAAAAGTCGTGCGGAATTCGGTACGGCTGTGGATGTTTGTCGAAGGCTTTTTTGTGGGCGCGGCAGGAGACGCTTTTCGCCACGGAAGCGGACAAAGAGATGTGGCTTTTGGGAGGATCGTAAAATCCGTCGTAACTGCTCGTTATAGCAGCTGGGCTCTCGGTGCCGAAACACGGAAACTGAAAGTTGCTTCAAAATGGAATAAGGATTATATGTTTGTTCTCAACTTTGATGCATGAATTTTAGTGGAGATAAGTCAGTTTTATGGGGAGGCTATGAATATTATGTCAAAGTTAAGTTCATTTGTAATTTAATAACATTGGTACTTAAGTATGCTTTTACATTCACAAACATTAAGTAATAATTTCAAGATTTGGTAACTCAAGAAAACGGAAAACGATTTTCCTCAAATCAATAATCCAAATCAAAAAGATTAAAGCGAATCGAACGTAATGGAAAAAAGTATATTCGCACCATTAAACTTATTTTACGATTTCATCGAGAAGATAATGTCATCGAAAAAAGTCGGCGGAGCAGTCATCAATCAGGCGGACGCTCTCGAGCCCGCACGGAGTGTGTTTTTGTGTGTCCAACAGTCGCGGCTCCCGGAGCGGTAACGCCACTAAAATATATTGTGTTCACTCACTAAACAAATTGTTTTAAAACGGAAGAACGCTCCAGTTCCATCGTAGCACGTTTAAAGTATAGCTCCAACTATTCATCTTAAGTGATTTACGAATTAAATGAAAAATGTTACCAGTTGGTACCATTTTTCCTTGCAGAAAAGATCTAAATGGTTCCTTAAAATCTGTACCGTACAGCGCTTTATCCTGATGTCAGACAGACATCTACAGACATTCATGATGTGTGATGTGAGATGGAGAAATGCTGCACTTGTATGCAGCGTGAGCGTGCATGGTCCATCGCCACTCGTTTGATGTCCACCGCGCACAGGATAGATGGAAAGCAGCACGTGAAGTGATTTTTTGCTCCGTTAGTCTAATTGCCGTATGGCGTTCCAGTGTGAGGATAAA
Source organism: Apamea anceps (assembly GCA_951799955.1). Taxonomy (NCBI): domain Eukaryota; kingdom Metazoa; phylum Arthropoda; class Insecta; order Lepidoptera; family Noctuidae; genus Apamea; species Apamea anceps. The sequence goes on along the minus strand of OX637502.1, from coordinate 9,777,853 downwards.
TAAATAAATGATTTGAGTAGACCTATATTCATTATATCTCACTGACAACATGTCTTAACCAAGACTATTATTAAATTATAACATGTTTCCTTGCAGAAAAGATCTAAATGGTTCCTTATAATCTCTACTGTACCTTTTTTACACCGTCTAACAGCACTTTTCCCGACGACAAAAATGTAACGAAACTAATGATCTGGGTAGACTAGTAATAGGTATTCATTATATCTCACAACATGTCATAACCAGTATTATTATTAAATTGTCCAAGCAATATGAATGGAGGTTGTGCGAGATACCTATACCTACTGATAATGTCTCGCAATTAGCTGCTGAAATAATTGTAGGCACGTGATCAATTACAAATCTGTAGTGATATTAACTGTCTGAGACACGTTTTATCTCAATCACAGACGTAATTATAATGTGCTGTCGACTAACAGACCCAAGTAACTATCAGGATACCCGGATTAACGCGGTATTAAATTATCAGATAGTTGAAAATAATTCTTTGATATATTTGATCTTATTATTTTCTTATGTATGGAAAACAATTATTCACACAGTACTTCGCTTCTTAAACTTTATTTGTGTTCCTCACAAAGTGATTAATTAGTACTTAAGAGAGTACCTTGGTGTCAAACTGGCCAGCTGTATTAACTTGTTTTATATAATATTGTGTAACTACCTACTTTTTTGCTTTGTTTACTACTGATCTTGTACATTGTTATTATTGTTTTACTTGTTCTACATCTGCATAGACGACGATTATTTCTATGTTAAAATTTAAATCTCATATAAGTGAATTGTATCTTGTTCTTATGAGAAATAAAGATTCTTCTTTAAACCTATTATAGAATGAATTTTTCGAAAGGAGTATTAATTGAATCTACAAAAGAAGAAGACATTAGCTACATACCTAGATCAAATTAATTAAGTGAGAAATTGATAGTAATTTTAAGTGGCAAGACTTGTAATGTTACTTACATATAAATCTTGCCACTTAAAATGTGTGGTCAGGTGGATCCAGACCGCTACCTAGCTTACAGCTACAGCCTTGCTACCTCCCACTTTCTTATTAAACTTTTACCACGGCATGATCAGTCTACCTATTCTTGTAAATATTTATGTAAATCAATTATTTCAATAAAAGAATTTCAATTTCTTTAAAAATCTCACCTTGAAAATTAAGGTGAAGTGAGCTGTTAATAGAGTCAATCCCTAGCACCAGATGGAATGACAGCTCACTTCAAGCTCACTTCACAGACTTAAGGCGAATATGAGAAACGAAGAGCTTTGTTTAATGTTTTGTTGTTTACAGCGCCCTTTAGTCAAATCCTTAGTGAGTGAAACATAAAGACTACAAGTGAGCATAACTTTAAAACTTTATCCACCGGTCTTGGAACTTGTGACGTGATTTGAATATCCACTTTGTAAAGACGTGCATTCACCACCAGCTTATATGCACCCGTTCCTCTGAATTTCCTTGTAGTGTAATGGCTACTTTGGACAATTTTTGTGTGAGGTTTTTGTCAATTGGTCATAGGCTAGTGAGAGTTTATCATCTACGTCTTTCTCAGAGTTTATCATAATCACTTTTAACATCACTAGATACAACTTCGGGTAAACCCTGACATGTTCTTTACCTACAAACAAAGACTAAATTGTAATAACAGCGGTCGATTTTTGATACCCTGACTGGTTATCAAAAATCGACCGCTTTTCAAATAATATTTTCTTTGTGTCTTCCCTACGCCAGTATTTTACGTCTACTTCTCATCACTTTTGAGTCCGTTTCCAGTATAACCAAATGCAAAGAAATGTGCTAAAGTGCAATGTCCGGTCCGAGAATGGCGATGTCACACACACAACCCGCGTTTGCGAACATTTGTCGGTTTCTACGCTGGTGAATACTACGCTTTACATGTCGTGTCGCCTGCAGTCAGTGCAGCAACGGTTTGTTGTCTAACCAACCAACTCATCTCCCACAAGTAAGGGGAAATGAATTACTATAAATTTAACAATTATGTGGGGTCTTGATGTCGTTTGATGCCGGAATTGGGTTCAAAATGGAAATGTTGTTATCAAAACATCGTATTTAATTTGATATATAGCAATAACGTCGATATCAGAAATACGAATTGGTGAATAGTATAAGCTTACAGGAAGGATCGGAATAAAATAAAAATATTTTCCTGTTTTACTTTCCTATTCTTATCTGTTGAAACCATTGAAGTTCTTGTTAACAGAAGATAGAGCTGCTAATACATAATTGATGTTGGTGACACTCATAGGAAGATATTATTTCTGTTTGACACAATTTCCAGGAAGGGAATATTTCCTTTTATCACAAATATATTTTGTGATAGAAGGAAGGACAGCTTTATCTTGATTTCTTCTTTCAGTCACGCAACATACATAAACAGCTTCAAAAGAAAATATAAATACATACTTACCTCCAACAAAAGGACCGGATATCGTTATTTTGAAATCTGAAAGCGTTCTGAGAATCGTGGCAGGTGGCGCCACCTGTCACGTTCTAGGGGATCTTCCAACAAAACACAAATACATGACATACCACGCATTCAAAGCGTCGCTACTGATGACACCACATTACACCCAAGACTCACAGCGTGATGATATCTTTTTTTATCGCAACTAAAGCGAATTTACTGCTTCGTTTTTCATTTGTTTTTTTCTCTATCTTGGCATGTTTACTTTGTTGCAATCACATACGCGATATTACTATGGAGGAAAAAGTCAAAAGTCATATGGGATCGTGGGCTACACTATTCTTTTTCGTTTATTTACATTTACAAAACCCTTGGAGCATATTTACCGGTACTTATGAATACTGAGCAGGGCATAGACATTTCAAAGAGCGAGACGTCATATCAGTAAGGGGAGCAGAGTACGATATTCATGGGTCGGCAATTTTCGTAAATCTCTCAGTAAGTGAGCCCATGTTGCGCTACACGTACAGGATTAGAGTAAGCTCTGAGAACTGTTTTTGCCTCCACGATTCATTCGAGAGAAAGTGTGCCGGAAATAAATAAAGCGGAGCGGGATTGCGAGACAAGAATACGACCTTAGCGAGCGAATTTTCAACGAATTTTCTACGAATGGCCTCAAGCTCCAAGATAATACAAAAAGTATTGGACCGCATCAAAAGTAACATATGAGTTTTTAATCATTTTAACACAAGTTTCAGTCGAGAGTGCTCCACAAATGTTGAATTACTCATCGACAAAGGACGACGGCAAGACAAGCGAAGTTCTGTTGAAAAAGTTACTTTTAGAATGTAAAGGAATATTCTGTTTCTTTTATCAACGTTGAGTTCTTTCGCTTCAAGAGCGAAAGAACAGAGATATATATATAGATGAGAAGCTGAGATAAGTCATCAAATTATGCGAACGCTATGTTGTTTACAAATTGTTTCTGAAACGAGTCACGTTTCCATTTAGAGGTAGGCGCAAAAATTGGCTCAATTTAAATAATGCTCAGTTCCTTACGCCCCCCCCCCCCCCATCGCCCCAACAGACACTCTGTTTGTTTGGATGAGGTGACGAGATGACACTCGCGCAATTATCATAATACACTTATATAAATTGACACTGATTTGTATTTTTTTTTCAGAAAATATGGAAATATTTTGTGACGTTTCGTTATTTTCGTTTCACGCGAGCATGTTTCATTGTTGTTGTGTTTTGATATCATTTTGAATATTTGGTAACGTCGAGTAAACCTCGGTAAGTGATGTAGTTTGTGTTCATAAATCGTTCACATTTCCGACGTGATTGCAGGCTCGCACGCAATATCTGGACCTATCAGCTTTAAATTTTCGCTGCACATTATTCAATAATAAACACGTATTTGCATATTGACAGATTTATTATACTATTATTGGCAAGTAATTTGATGAGGAGAATAAAATAAATTGTTCGTAAATAATAATCAGCCCGTATGCCCCTGCAGGGCAAAGGCCTCCATTTCTTTTTCCACTCATCTGGATCCTGAGCCAATATGGATCGAACCCTCGCGTCAAGTTCGTTCCACATCTGCGCCTGGGTCTTCTATGATGCTGATGGACGTTTTCAGGGGCCCATGCTGTGGTGGTCTTGCCCACAATGTATCCGACATGCGGCAAACGTGTCCGGCCCAGCCATTTGAGCTTGGCTGATTATCGGGTGACGTCTGCGATTTGTTCGTAAATAAATTACATTTATTTATTTAAAATCTCCAATAAACGATATACACAATATATGACATATAAACAAAGGGCAACATCAGGTATTAAGTTGATGTACTCACTCCTTCACTTACAGGAGACCACTGCATGCACAGTAATCAGGCAAATTAACAACTAAGCTATCAAGGTTACAATAATAATAATACTATAAAATACCTATTACTTAATTACTTACATTAGGTACTAAATTAAATGACTAACTAATTATACAAATAATACAAAAACAAAAGGAAACTTAGGCTTCGAAGTACTCGTCCGCATCGCTGTCGTCCGGAAACGTGCCCAGATGACTAGCAGCCTGAAACACAGGTTTTTCATAAACCTAGATCAGGCAGATCTACATTACAGTTAGAATATAACTTTCCACGATTATAATTAATGTAAAACATATTTTTACTTTACTTTATACTTGAATAAAAAAAAAATAGCATTCCCACGTTGAACGGCAATGCTATTTCTTTGGCCAAAGAACCAAAGTAATAATACTAATAGTTAGAAAAGGCTAAAAATAAAATATGTCATTAAAATATATTTTTAAGGACATATTTTATTTGAGGAACGACGGAGGCGTAGGCAGGGTCCGTCAGGTATCGGAGCGGAGAGGTACGCTGGGTATTCCCGGGATAGGTGGCCCTGGAGTATCAGGCTTTTTGTAGTATTCGCTTTAGAGGCGAAACCCGAACTGCTCCTTACATTGCATGGATCTATTAAGTCAACTCGTAGAATAACATCATGTAAAAAATATGAATTTAGGATATGAAAGTGGCCATGATTAATTTTGGCTAAGTATGCATGTATAATCAGATAAAAAGATACAGGCCGGTAAGGATTTGAAAGAAAAGTTGCCATGGCGACGTATTAAACGTCGTTGTTAAAGCTGTTATAATGAAATATATTATTAACAAAATACAATGAATTCTACAGTTAAACTGTGTTATAAGTATATTGTTTATAGGAAAAGATGATATCAATCAATGTGGGCGAAATTCCCAACCCTTGGATGTCACTAAATCGTCGTAGTCTTATGTTGAAGTTGGAGCTGTGTCTGTGTACTGATTGTGGATAAAACGTGTCGTGAGGAATAATCAGATCAGCGCCTAACGGAAACAAAATGCTTGTTCTGACCTGGAGGAATGAATGAAGATAACTGTGAGTATGTACATTATGTTACACCTACATATACAAGTTTTAGGTTCATACCGTGTAGTGTCTCCAATTCTTCATGACAGGAGATTATAAATTACGTACGTGGGTTTAAAAATGCATGTTTCGCCTTCAGTAACATTGTTTTGAAACTAGTTTAACATCGTTAATGCAGATGTGTTGATGCACATTCTAATATTCTGATACCAAAGTATTTTTGTATGAGCAAAACCTTGTGATTACGAATAACAAAACTTATTTTCCTTTCTTTTCAGAGATCTAAAATAAATAATTAGACTGCCATAATTAAAATGTTTACCCCTTTATATTTCTTCAGTAATTAAACAAGCCTCTAATTTTTTATTCTCTCAAGAAAGTGACGCTTAAACAAACTACTTAATTAAAAACCTTTTGTAAATTATAATAAAGAAAGAAAATACATTTATTTGCGGCAAACATGACGCATAAAATAAAAAAGAACACAAACACAAAAAAAATAACAAGTTGGAGGTAAACATGCGTCACATGCACGCAAAACGGTCATTAATGCCAAGACCCTATACGAGACAGAGCCCCACCGCTGGTTTTCAGCAACAGCGGCGTTGGCGTAATCAGTTACGTGTACGTATAGTTTAAATAAAACTTCACTTTAACTAACGATTTTCTTTAGATTCTACGTTTTCCTAATCTTCCATTTTAATCCTTCCTTCCTCTTTGAGTCATTTACTTGCACCAATGACTAATGAAATGGACTCGCAAACAAATACTTGTTGTTAAAAGGTTTCTGCCAGTCTTTCCATCAAACTGTGAATTAAGGCGACCGCATTGAGAGCACTCCCTTGTTCTGAGTAAATCGATTAGGAAGTAAAAGATATATTTATCAGCAAAGATGGAGCAAAATAAACTTTAAGGCCGGATGAAAAGTGCCTTAAAATTTAATTACAAGCGAACACTTAAGTTTACACGACCGACTTCATATCCTTTGTTTTATAGACAAAGGGGGGCGTCTCACGACTGCTTTTACATTAAGTCCCCCGCTTAAGTTTCGTCGCAAACGGCCACGGCTAATATATGGGAACGTACGAACTGATATTGACTTGCTCAAACATTGTGATTCATTTTCCTGATTGCATTCAATTGAGATATGGGAGTGAGTTTGTGTCGTATCTAATCAATTAGTTATCTTTGCAGTGGTTTTAGCCTCGGCGTTTTCGGCGTGTTATGAGGCAGGTTTGAAAGTACAACAAATGATGATGCTGTAATAACAAGCAGGCTTCTGCATAGATATTTTTTCATGGAACAACCTCCTTCTTTTTCGTTTATAAAAATAAAACTAATGATATGAGGGTTACTCCGTGTATTTTCTAATAGACAGAAACATACGCCCACGATCAAAAGCTTCGTAAAGTGGAATTTATAAAAAAAAAGTACGCGTACAAATAGAATTTTCCCATTTACCATTTTGTGACCGACGATAAAATAAAATTTTGTTAAAAAAAAAAATCCGCTCACAAACGTTTTAATCAAATATCAATTTTGGAAGTTATTCACTTTGTTGGAACGGAAATAAAAATTTATTTTATCTGAGTGCTCATTCCATCTACCCACATCCATTTGGAGAAACATCTATACGTAGAGAAATCTGACGATATGCCAGAGTGAATTTCATAAACGTAATATAATAAAGCTTTCACATTATTATTATGTTCTACCTCTATGGGTAGAGATATACAAAAAGTAGGTGTTTGGATCGTATTTTCCTTATGACTGGAGGATAACTGTAAGACACCGTTCAATTTATCGCCAGCCATAATACGTTACTGAGGGAAGGAAAATATATTGCAATACCTATTAAAAAAACTTCACCTTACTTAATATGTTTTCTGTATGTTGTAGGTTAGTTAGTTACGTTCACATACGACGACAGTCATCATTTCAGAAAAACGTTAATTGCTGGATACAGGCCCTGCCACTTCGACCGGTTCTGTGCTTCTCGCATTCAGCAGATTCCTGCGGCCTTGACCAGGTCATCGGTCCATCTTGTGAGAGGCCTTCTAACGCTACGTCTTCCGGTACGCGGTCGCCACTACAGAACCATTCGGCCCCATCGGCTCTGTTCTGCTTACAAAGTGCCCTGCCCGCAGCAAAAAAAAAAAAAGACACAAAACATCATAGGTCGCAAAAGATTCATCATCTGCCTAGCCTTTTCCCAACTGTGTTGGGGTCGGCTTCCAGTCTAATCGGATGCAGCTGAATACCAGTATTTTACGTGGATAGGTCGCAAAAGATTGCACGGCACTAATTTTTTGGGATGTTGTTAGGATAGATACCAGTAGTGTAAAACTATGTCGGAAGACCTGTGCTGACTGTATGGTGCTCAAAAGACCTCGGATTTTTTTATAATAATGGTAAGCAAGAGTTTCAAAATTTTGAATTAAAAAACTTTTTTTCAAAACAATACAACCGACTTCCAAAAACGACACTACAAAGTGAAAAATAACTTTAATTTCGGAAGTCCGTGTCGTTGGGTTCGCATTTTCGTTGTTTGCCAAATTAAAGTTATTAAGTCGGTTGTATATTTTTGAAAAAAAGTTTTTATTTTTTACTTTTAAGTTGAAATTTTTACCAGTAATTTTGGTTTAAAAACCAAACTACTGAACCGTTTTTGACGAAAACCGATTTGAAAAAAAAAAAAATTCAATTCGGTTGGCAAGCGACGGAGTTATGCGCGAACAAACATAAAAAAAAATACAAACATCCGAATTGAGAACCTCCTCCTTTTTTAGAAGTCGGTTAAAAATACGAACTCATATAATTTTCAGTACAGTTACTTAGGCAGATGTAACTTCCTCAAAGCTGTTCCTCTCGCTCGATGCTGAAATATGACAAGAATGTCAGTCAAATCTCAGCCCCATTGCGTTGTTCGCCATTATTCTTGCATGATGAGCCTCGAGGGAGCCAAGTGTTTCAAACCGAATATTTTTAACGAAAACGTATCTACAGTCATTTATCCTTGCATTTATCATGCCAACCTCGCCTTTTAACTTTTAGGGTTGCCAACGTATTCTTGAGTGAGGCAATCAAATATGCAGTCTTGGTTAAAAATAATCCTTTTTCCGATAACCGGCCTGTATCAATCCTACTAATATTATAAACGTGAAAGTTTGTATGGATGGATGGATGGATGGGTGTTTGTTTGTTACTCTTTCACGTAAAAACTACTGAACTTGGATTTGGATGAAATTGGCACACAGATGGTTTATAACCAGGATTAACATGTAGGATACTTTTCATCCCGATATTCCCATGGCATCGAAACTTTTGTGGGTGAAACCGCGGGGTACAGCTAGTATTATATAACTTCAACGTTTACACGGTTTCATAAACACTTCTTATAAAAGCGAGTAGTTAACATTAACGTGATATAAATATCATGGCAACCCTAACTTCTAAAAGCATGGTTCTGCCTCGCAGTCCGTAGGTACTCGGGCTTGTCTAACGAACCGTGTTTAAAGCCTCGTTAGTATCACTTGTCTACGACTGATGATGTACTATGGACTACCACACCTATTTGCGTACCTACTCAAAATGTACAGACTAATCTGGAGAACATACAAAAAGTGGTGGTCTGTGGCGCGTCTTGGAGTATTGACTCGTAGAAAGTTCGTGATGTTCAAATGTTTTATAGTGGCATGCGGGTTTAGTGATCTACTGTTTGTAGTACATCTATCCTTTGATGGTATTTTTATTGACTATATTTTGTATTATATGTTATGTATCTATGTTTACCTCTACATCACCCACAGGTTGACTGGGACTTAATACTAATTACTAGTAGACTAGTAGCATATATGTTTTATGAACGTTTTTGACTCTAGTGTTCATGGCATAATCAGTACCTAGCCTAGCAAGAGATGCTTGAGGATAGGCTATTAAACAATATTTGACGATTTTATCTAAATATTATAGGTACATACAAGTACAATATTCATCTAATAACTTAAATATTTACCTTAAAATATTAGAAAAATATGCACCTTATACCTGGCACATTTTTTCAGATTTGAAAGTTACGCATTACGCCAGAACGGCGCAACAAAAATCAACCTAATATGATCAACTTGAAATGATAAAAATATACGTGGCCTTATTCTAAAACGTCGGTAAACAAAATTAATAATCTTCCTAACTTCAAAGTGTTCGATACATTTTCATTTGGTACTCTTATTTTATTTATAAGAAAATACCAGTGTCGTCGTGCCCATAGTAACATCATTTCTGATATTTAATAAAATCTCGAGGGTATTGAAAATATTTTTCATGTTTATGTGACATAAATACTTACAGTTGATTTATTTTGTATCTACGATCCTAGAAAAGTGAGAATTCTTAGAGGTATTATTCGAGCTCTGAAGCAACTCAATAGAATGATATCGTGAACCCGAACCATTGAATTCTTGATTCGAAATGAAAAGCAAATATTTCAAGATGTTTGTCCATAATAATAACTTCGCAGTGTTTGCACCTGCTCCTTTATTATCAAAGAGACAGTTATCATTATTTTCGAGTCATTCGATTGACTGTTCCAAATTATTATTTCATAACTCTGCCGGTGTCGACACCTTGTCATCAAACTTCTTTTTTGTTGTCTAATGAATACCGAAAGTGTTTGAAGTTCAGGCAGACAGTGTCAAACTTTTACAATAATCTTCCCTCTTCATTAAGGGGCCGAACAAAAACGCGGGCTTATTGGCGCCCAACAGGGCTACTCAAACTGGCCTATTGAGATTAACCAACTTCGACAGAAAACAACGTAATTAAGTTTAGTGTTGGGCCTCGGTGATGTTTATTGGATCGCCACTTTACTTATTGATTTTCCCGTTCTTAAGTCCTAACTTATTGCTACCTATAAATTGCTTGTTTTATTAATTTGGCAAGGTTACCTCTTGCCGGCGTTTACCACGAAAAATATTTAATTCCAGTCGGTTGTGTTGCTCTACAAATTTATTTCGGTAGCGATACTAGTTAATGAATTTAGCCGGGGTAGCCAGCTTGTTTGTCAAGTAATTATTTCAGTTAACAGCAATATTCAGAGTTATCTTGAATAGGTATTATTAACGTCTTCACAAACTACAACATTGTTAATGAATATTTGACTTGAACCCTTTGTACTTAATTGTAAAAGGACGTTTCTTGTTACTAATTTAAATTAATCCTCCCGGTTTGTTCTAATGGAACTATTTATCCTTTGGAGGTAAAACGTGTCTTTGTGTGACGTCAGCATCCTTTGTGCCAAGTTTCCTTATCGTCCACTGAAACGTGATTGAGTAACAAACAAACGAAGGTTACACACAGGGATCGCAGAAAGCGTTGCCAACTTTTTTTGAAAAAAATAATGTATCAGACTTTTTGAATAGGATATGGTAGTAAAAGAATTAGGAAGAAAAACACAATATTTTTTTTAAATTTGTGGTTTTTTTCCATGTAAAAGTATACTTTTGGGAGCTTATAGCAAACGCTAAGACTTTTTTGTTGTCTTGAAAGTTTCAAAGCTAGTTTTACAACCGAAATTAATAAATAACTCGTTTTTTATTAAATTTATCGACAATCTGTTTCTCTCGGTACTTGCCCGTGGTCCCTCAGTCTAGTTCCCCTTGGTGTACCACAAGCAAATATTTTGGCCTGTGGAATCCCCTGAATAATAAACTTCTTATTAGATATATCTTTATTGCCCGTGATAACCCATCCAAAACATTTCAATTTGACATTAAAAAGATCATTTAAAAAACGAACTGTTGCTTGATAAATAAAGAAATACAAATAAATTGTTTTCCCAATTCATATGAGATTTTTCAATAAAATCCTAATGCTGACGCTGGAAGAATTTAGAAAAATTAAGAAAGAGTTTGAAGAGGAAGTTTTGTTATCATAGGTCACCCGTCACTTAATGCATTAAGCAATTTGCATTTTATTTATTTGGCGATTAGCGGGGGTACCACGGGGCAAATAATTTGCCCATGGTACCCCTTTGTCCCCCTTGGGGGTTCTACGGGCAAAAATATTTGCTTGTGATACCCAAAGGGGAATTAGACTGGGGGACCACGGGCAAGTACCGGTTTCTTTCATCTCGCCACTTCATATTCATTACCGAAAAAACTCTCAGTGAAAGCTGAAATGGCGAGAAGAGAGAATAAATAAGAAATCATATTTTACCATTTGGTAAGCTAGGTATCAGATTAAAGTATTTTTTATATATTTTTTAAAAATTGTATTTTTGAGTAGTCAATGTAAGTTAGATGTATGTATATCTTTGTGGTAGTAACATTGCATTGTCGTTACGAAATTTTGAATAAATAAATAAGTATCGACATATAGATCAGCAATTACCCATATGAGTGTTTCGTATTAGACACAACAGTAAAGATAAGAAATAAAGTATTTTAACATACTTCATTTTAATGCAAAAGTATAATTTATCGAAAATAAAGTAATACGTTAGTATGAAGTACGGTTGGCAGCCCTTAATCACAGGCCCAAATATATTGTAACGAAAATATCCAATCTTTCCTCAAAAACTACAAATTAGACATGGTTGTTTATACATTTGTCCACCTAGGTCAAATACATTTATTTTCTTTCTTTCTTTTTGCCTTTCTTATTGATTAATGAAAAGCTCTAGAAAAATCTCGAAGATTTTCAGATTCACCCAACTAGGTACTGTAAAGCTTTCTACGAGCTTTACGGTACACGGGATGTATAAAATCAAACACGGCTTAACTTGTTAAGTTGGATATATATAATTATTCCTATATGAAAATATTACGTGTTTTTCATCTTAAACCATTTGCTTGACAGCTTAGGCTCTTCTTTGACACCTTATTATAAATTCGCTTGAATGTTCGAATGGAACCCGCACTAAATTATAGCCGGCCAGCACTACATAACGTTGCCTTCGGTTGACAACCTTTACAGTACGTACCTCTATGGACCTGACAAGATCCATAAAGGTAAGATAGATAAAAATAACATATTATACCTTTAAAAGAGCCGCTGTTCAATTGTTTACGGGACATAAAACAGGATCTCTACCTTCAGATATGAACCTTTGCATATAAAAACAATAACGCCTTTCGGCTTTCTGTAAACCTCTAGCGGAACCCGGGGTTTCCTTTGCTATGACATTTCTATTTTTGTGAAAGTAAAAGGAAATTGTATTACAGAAGTTTTGTATGTAATTTGGTATTTATTGTTAATATTTTCGTTTGGACTTAGTGGGAAGTTAATCACTGGGGCTTTTAGTTTGTTCTCCTAGACCACGACCTTGCGAATTTTTGTTATACGTTTATTGGGAACATAACGAAGTACTGTGTAAGTATCATGTTGTATTACACGTGTAAGATACATGTGATCCACGCAATATCATACATGAACAGTCGACCACACGATGGTGGTAACGTTGAGCTGGCCTAGTGTAGTACGGAGTTTGAATAGAATAATAGGCCAGCTTATACTGGTATTGGTTACCATTAATGTACCATTAGCGGTGTGCTGTTCGAAGCAAAACTACCAATTTAAGGCCTTACTAACGTCGAAAATAATGTCTGTCAAGACTGGAGTATCTTTTCGGCAGTATTTCTAATAAATGCTAGAAAACAAATGGGAATACCACTGTCCTTTTTCTTTACCTACCCAACCATGAATACTTTCCAGACTGTTACCGTAGCACACGTAAAACACAATATATATACATACATATTGGAACACATGACCTGATTATGTGCTGGTCAGTCAAATTCCAATCATGAACTCGGTTCGAGTGCCCCCTAAGGAAATGCTTTTCCTCGACAAGAATTCGTAATTTTTTCGACGCCCGGAATGATTTCCCCACTGCATTCATGGATGAGAAGCCAACTAGAAAACTCAAGGAAGCCTGGGTAAATCTCCAGTAGATTTAAATATTTCAGGTTCAACTTGAAATATTTATCTTCACAGGAGCCGCATTGTGGCTGTTTTCTGTTTAAATATGTATGTGTGTTTCATTGAGATGGTAGCTTACCTACCTATGAGAAAACAACCAGCCTTGTAACGTAATAAAATTAAGGATTTGTTGGATCTAGAAAAGAAAAGAAATATACCGGTGTCCTACATTAAGTGCGACCGACGAAGATAAAACGTTAAGCCAATTGACTCTCAACTAACGATGTAATTTTAAAACTGCAATTTTCACGCTTATATCGTTGTTTAGTTACAGAGAACTTATATACGTTTATTAAAAAGTATCCAAGATGAATGTTTTTATTAAGATAATATTTACATAATATAAGCTCATCATCATCTGCCTAGCCTATTCCCAACTTTGTTGGGGTCGGCTTCGGCTTAACGGGCTATCCGAGGCACGGAGGGGTCTCGGTATGTAAAGATGGTCACCCATCAACAAACCAACCGCGGCAAGCCTAGCTTATCCTGATCGATCAACCTGTGCGGCTATTATTACTTAGCCACAAGCCCATAATAACATAATATAAGCTAATACTTAAAAATAATAACATGTACACTATGTGAAAAAAGAAGCAAACGAACACAGGGCACCAAAAAATTCGTCGGCATCGCTGTCAACAGGAACAGTGCCCAAAGGGCTGGCAGCATTGCCACGTTGTATGGCGGTGCTAATTTTTTGGCCAAGAAATAGGCCAGCCCTTTGGTCACGTGAAGAGTCGACTAACCGCTTGGTGATATCTCGAAAAACCAAGTGGGTACTCGAACGCCATGGGGCTCTAGTGTTTCAACTCTGAACAGCTCGCACACATATACATACTTGAGTAGTTATAGTATGTATATTTTATAGCACTGTGTGACCTAAACCCGCACTTAAGTCACGATTTTCTTTGTAAAAATGGACTACATAGATAAGTCATAGAAAAGCGTGACTTAAGTGCGAATTAGGTCACACAGTGCTACAAAATACTATATGATACTCGTCACTTAGGTAAGTCTAGTAACGCACGGCGTTTAGCAATTGCACGCCGTGCAATAATGGACTACTTAAGTCACACGTATTGTAATGTTTTCAATTTCCTGAAGCTTGTAATAAACCAAAACATCCCTTTCCGTGAAGTGTGGTTATTTATCTTGTTCAGCGATTCCATTTGCCACTGATCTGTTCCGTCCCGAAAGAAACAAAAGCGGTGTGTATGACATTTGTCAATCTTTATAAAGGATACGTTGCTATTTTGGGAATAAAAGACCTTTCTGCGTTACGAATTATATTCCGATATCGGTCGCTATTCACGGATATCTCTTTTATCTATAAACGTTTTATGAAATCTGTCAAATACTGAGATACTATTCTCTTTGCGAAGGCAATAGATGTTCCCGATGTCAGTCAATCGGGAACATCTATTGCCTACATCTACACAAACGGCTGTTATTGCTCTAAAAAAATGATAATCGTTTATATAAAAAATCTATTCTATTTTATTCTAGTTATTTTTAATTAATGTAGAATCGGCAAAGTATATTTTTTTTTACATGTTTTTTTAAAGACGTGATCATGACACTTTCAAAATTCAAGGTTATATTAATCATATCATTTGAAACGGAACGTCATGTAAAGTGAATAAAACAATATCAACACTTTTTTACTTTAAATTAAATACCCTGTTCAAAAATCAAATCCCCGACGCGAAAAGCTGTAAAAAATTATGAAAATAATTACTATAATATTTTGATCAGAAGGCTAATCCTCATAATTTAAGGCTGCTTTTCCACCAGTGATGTGCTATGCAGCTATGCTGCGAGGATGTAATAGCTAAGCTGTAAAACTATGTGACCGTTTCCATTGATACGAAGCTATGTAGCGGTGCGAGTAAGATGTGCTATGAAGATGCGCCGCCGCAAAATAACTGCGCGAGGAAGATGCGCAGCTCGAGCTATGCGATGTATCGATAGTAGGGAAGCGGCGAGGGTGGCACACAGCTACACCACTCGCGACCATCCATAGCACACATCCATAGCACGCATCCATAGCACGCATCCTTCCATATAAAAAACACATCTTACTTGAATCCGTTTCCACCAGTGCTAAGTTATGTGCACCAATGAATATGATTGGTGGATATCAAACGCATCCATAGCAACGTAGCATAGCACATCTCTGGTGGAAAAGCACCCTAAAACGTTCAAAATCTAGTCGCAGTCTCATCTCGGCGACAAAGAAATGTCAAAAGCCTGTCAAGTATAGTGAAATTCGAGGTATTTTTGACAGATTGAGACTGAGATCAGACTGTGAACATTCTTAAAATTACGAGAATTGCCCCTCTTGATGCATGAGACTTTTTGGTACGACTTATGATCATTGTCCTTTGAAAAAACAAATTGATTAAATATATTTTTCTGTAACCTTATTTGCTTTTTTTGTACTTCGATTGTTAGTTTTTTGTACGCTAACATGGCCGTACTCTTGATAGATAACACAATCTAAGTTCCGTGTTTTTGGTCATAAATTACCTACTTTGTATTCCTGAGGTATTGGATACCTGCGAGCGTGGGGGCTTTTAATGAGATTGGAAATATCATCCTGGGACCATGTCCCGGGGTTTATGTAACAAAATATTTTACAAACCATTTGTATTGTAATTATTTATGTACTTGGCTATCCGCTTGTTATTGTAATAAAATAATATGAATTTGCAAAATACACAATATTAAGCATAGATTGTAAGTATAAAGATATAAATACTTACACAGTTACTCGTATAGAACGATACCGGAGTTTGCGCACAATGTTACGCCTTAAGTATGCTAAGGTGCATTCTAAGCCTTGTCAAACCGTAGCTATTCTTATTATTTCCGAAGTTGCCTATTCCCACAAAATAGCTATATCTGAAGGATTTATCTCTACGCAAGACGACGCCAACTGAAATTTTGGGCCCGACAAAACAATCTCGACTTGACAAATCCCGGCTAATAATCGACGCTCGTTATCCGCACACGTCCGGCCCCGTCCGGATAGATTCCGACGTATTTGTTACCGGAATTTAATATCGCTAATGTTTTATTGACATTATTTAAGGCCTGATAAACGTTTACTATCAAGATACATAGGAAAAAAAAAAGATTTAAAAAATAGCTACCTAATAAAAACTACATAACATAACGTAGTAGACCCTAATTTCGCCAATTATGTTCAAGTTCCATGTAATAGGGGACGAGCCTATTGCCATCAACCGGGCACAAATCCAATCTCCTGGCTGCCTCTGAGAAAAACCCAATGACACTTTGCCCGACCTGGGAATCAACACCAGGACCTCATGCTCAGCAGTAACTTTTACGACCACAAGACCAACGACGCAAAATTATTATTACAGGCAATTGTAACGCACTGTAGTAATTTTAGTAACCAATTTCGAGCAACTTATTTCCGTATACACGTATAGTAACCATAGAACGTGAGTCCAATTTCCACTTCCCCAAGTTTATTTACATAAGTGAAGCTACAGCTTTTGTTTACGCCAATTAAGTTTATTGTGGACGCAGTAAAAGATACGTTGAACAAGTGAGACAACTTCTACGGGTCACGACCTACATGATAACTACTTGCGTACTTTGTTTTTACCTACGCTAGTGCCTTTCCTAATCTTTATTTGATAGGATTACTGGAAGCCTATTGGACCTGGATCTTTATATTTTCTGTCTAAGCTAAAGTTATTTTAGAATTCTCAGGCTACAGGGCAAGCTATTTTGAAATTCCGCACATGGGCGCTCCAGGTCTTAACAAATGGATGGATATATCACATAAACCTCGGCACGTATATTTCTGTACATCGCGATGTCCTGCGCACAATGCGCGTCTTCAATTGAAAGATTCGCTATCGGGTCAAAGTGACACATTTCCCTTTGCCGACTATCTTTTCGGGCGGTTTACGTAAGTTCAGAGAACGCCTCATTCAATACGGGAACATGTGTGTTGACATCTGATTAATGGTCGTTTCGAGCTTTCCCCCGTTTGGCTTCCAAGATTAAAAAGGAAAACACGAGCAAATGTTTTTCGCGCGTCCCGTTTGTAGGCGCAGTCGTTGTGATGTCCGTCAAAAGATATCCTTTGTTGGGTTGCTTATCTATTTATTAGCTTTCCTTTGTATTTAGATAACGTATACAGGATAGGGTGACTTGTAATTTGACGTAGACGTGATAGTATGACCTATTTACACCAAATTTCATGTGTTTTTAAAAATGGCCCAGAATTCATTACTAAATATCACTTTTCTTTAAAGCATCTGATTGAATGGCCTTCATTGCTATTCCATTGGGTACCTAATAATTTAACCCACATTTTGAAGTCACCAAATTTTCTCAAACATTAAACAGGTAAAAGTTATAGGAAGAAGTTTATGAACCATTTTTAAAAATTATGTAAGTACGTACTTGAACTTTGACACCAGAAATCCTCATTACGTTATCCCAAAATTGTACCCATTAAGCGTACAAATTACGGGGAAGACATCTTTATTTAATCAGCTACTAACGAGGTAAAAAAGTGTAAAACAATATTTGCAGTTGCCCTTGTATAAATACGTTAAATTACAAGTCACCGTGTATAATTGCTAATTGTCAGTGAGGAACTAAAAGTATGTCAAAGAATTTTTGATAAAAATAAAATCTATTTTTTTTTTGCTGTAGGTGCCAAATTACAGCTGATATCCCGGATATTATACAAGCAACAAACTAGAGTAGAATTTAATATTCTTTTATATTTTTTTTATACCTACTCTAACTGCGTTCATTTGTCCGTGTCGTGCATGTTGGACGTTGACGACAGCTATGCATACTAACCACAACGCGAATCATATTGTGTTGCTATGACGTCACTCAGATTTATGTTGTCAATTAATGGACGAACAGAGTGGATTGAACACAGGGATGAATAAAAAAAAATGTTATATGGATAACGGCGCAGGATAGCCTTCATTATCATCAGGCTTGTGCCGGAATATAGCAAGTTCCTCGTGCGCGTGGTATGGCAGCGGCTCCGCGTCATCTGTAATCAGAAGACAGCCGCCACGCAACCATCGACGCGACTCTCTGTTAGAGTGCCTGTCACCAGCCAGTGTCACTCTTATCCGACCTTTTTGGTGATTCCAGTAACTTTGTAACTGTAATTTTGGACATTTCTGGCAAGTGACGAGTGCTTTACGACTTTATCTTTTTGTATGATGCTCATTGGTATTGTGTATAAAAATCATCAATACATCTCTCTAAGTTCATAATTATTATTTATTAAATGACTCATGAAATCATGACATTTGAGACCAATTCTAACTTAAGGAGTTGTATTGCTGATTCTAATGATTATAATTCTGTAAAGCCATATTTGTAACGGTAGCGAATCTTATTTAAATCAACATACAACATGACACTAACCTGAAAATTGCAAAAAACATAAGTAAATTTGAATTTTGCGCATCTCTATAAAAAAAGTTTCGCGTTCAGTTGTAATATTTTATGTAGGTAGGGGGTGGAAGCTGTTACAAAAATAAATAATTAACTGCGAGTTTAGTAAAGTAATCAAATGAAAATTAAATGAAAAAGTAATTAGACCATATTTTCAATGAATAAGCTAACCTGTTTCTATTCTGTTTAATTATTCATTAAGACGCTTAAAAAGAAAATAATGAGCCACATTGTTTATAAAATTAATTTTGAAACCAATTTAAAGCCTCGAAATTTAATAGTAATCTGGCTTTGTTCTCTGAAGCAATAATAATAAGTCATCATCATCATCTGCCTAGCCTTTTCCCAACTATGTTGGGGTCGGCTTCCTGTCTAACCGGATGCAGCTGAATACCAGTATTTTAGATTTGATTTTTTGTATGTTTGTTGGTTACGCTTTCACGCTAAAACGGCTGAACGAATTTGGATAAAATTTGGCACAAGGAGAGCAGTGGTGGCCCAGTGGTAACGGCCCCGACTTACAAGTTGTAGGTTGCAAGTTCGAACCCAGTCAGGCACTTTACTTTGTGTAAATAATTTCATCATCACTGCCCTCAAAACGGTAAACGTGAGGAAACCGGCATATCCGATCCGATCTCGAAGAGAGGAGGCCTGTGTCCCAGCATTGAAAACGCATTGCTTTTGTAAACGTTTTTATTAAATAAATTATTATTATTATTTTGAATTTTTTAAATTTAATGTTCTCAGATTATTATTACCTGGTATTTTCAGAATCTCACGGGTGTGAACCAAGGTGAGATTCTAGTTATTATTTTGAGAAGTGAAATTATTATCCAAGTCTAGTTGTAAAAATTTTCTTACTATGCGGCATATGGCAGCTTTTTGTAGTGTTATGTACGTGTATTTGGATAGATTTAGTGCATTAAAACTATTGAATATTTGTTTCGGAATAACACCAGAAGGGCAATTTTCATAATTTAAAACTTTCAAAATCTAGTCGCAGTCACAAACAAATGTCAAAAACTTGCCAAAATGTAGGGAAATTAGACGTATTTTTTGACAGATTGAGACTGAGATCAGACTGTGAACGGTCATAAGAATTACGAGAATTGCCCCTCTGTTGTTGATATTACTATTGGGACTATAGTGACTCTATACATTTTCCAAACTCTGGTAATTTCCTCTTCTAATTCTGTATACTTCCTGATTTTTTCTGTGATAGTTTTTTGAATATTATTAGTATTTGGGACTGCTATATCTATTATAAATGTGTGTTTGCTTAATTTATAAACTAGTATTATTATTATTGTGATCATGCCTATAATGTTCTCAATGCTGGGACACAGGCCTCTCGATTCTGGCACATGGGTAGGTACACCATGACCTGGATCAGGACATAATACTTTTAATCCCGGTATTCCCACGGGATCGCGACTTATGAGGGTAAAACTCCAGGGCGCAGGGAGTGGTTTATACAAAAATCCCATAGAAAGAAGCTCTTTCAGTTTTACCCGAATTTTCCAATTTTCCGGGCCTTTTTCCAACTTTCCTTTCCATAAAAAATAACGTTTTTATGGAAAGGAAAGTTGGAAAAAGGCCGTAAAACGTTCGACCATAAAAAAATACACATTTTATAACAAAAATACCCAAATCCATCCATCCGATCTCAAGTGATGCGCTTACCTACGAACAGCATTTTATTTTTATAGCTAAATACTTTGTGTGTTTAAGCTAAATACACAAAGTATTTAGCTTAAATTTCAATGAAATAGGTACCGGTGGATTTGTTTATTTATTTACGTACTTTGTGTTTGTTATTTATGCCATGGCGCTCGACATTTTGGTGCAACTAAAAGCAGAATTGCTAAGTATCTATTTAAATATTCCAGTGTCTATTATAGCCTCCTACTTCGTGATTGAAGGGGAATTCCGTGTACTTAATTTGTACTTAAAGAGAAGGTACTTGAGTGGCACTAAATGTTTAATTCTATTTATATGAGCAGAAAAGGAAGAAATTCAGGTACAGACGCCAGCAGGTCAAGCTACCCGAAACTGTCAAACTTTCCCAATCAATTAGCGATAAAGTTGAAAATCTATGAAAGAAATTTGACAGATTGTAGTAGCTTGATGCGCTGGCGTCTGTACATGCTTATGATACTAGTATATTATTGTCCCACTGCAGAGCAAACGCCTCGTCTTTTATAGTAAAAATAATGTTTTATTGCATGAAATTTATTTTATTTTGTCTGTTTCTGTCTAAATCTAAAACAGTGTATAATTTGATATACACTGTTTTAGATTTAGACTCTAAAACAGTGTATAATATATTATAAACCGTTTTAGGTTTAGACAGAAAAAGAAAATATTAATTCTTGAATAATTTATTCAGTTGGTAACATTTCGTTGATTTTTATGTTAGGTACAGACGCCAGCAGGTCAAGCTACCCGAAATTGTCATATTTTCCCAATCAACCTTGAACCTTAATGTTGTAGCGATAAAGTTGAAAATCTATCAAAGAAATTTGACAGATTGTAGTAGCTTGATGTGCTGGCGTCTGTACGTATCCTCTTTGCATTATTGTTGCCATACCATCTCCATGCGATGCAGACCCTCCAGAACCGTTTCCTAAGAAAGGTCACGGGAGCCCCGTTCTATGTCCGCAATGAGAATCCACTTAGATCGCAGAATGCCCGCCTTCCAGCCATTCATGACACGCCTCTTAAAGCGTTTCTTCGACTCTTCTATAAAGCAACCCAATCCCCTGATTTAAATTCCCTCACTCCCGCATAGGTAGGATTCGCCGTCCGAGGCATACTTTATCCATTCCCGACGTCGCTACAACCCTCCTCCTAACAATACTGTTCACAAGTACAAAATCCGACCGCAGTCCGTTCATCCTCGCCGCTGAGGTCCGGCACGAAGCCCCAGTCCATGCCCGCCTCGACCCTTACTCGAGCCAGCCCGCGCCGTTGAGCCTGTTGCTTTAAATTCGTCCCAAATAAATTCGATCCAGCCTGTCCCTTGCTGCCCTCCCCCAGCGACGCCCTAAGCCGAGGTCCGTATCCCACAGGGTACCCTTAGTGTGTAGTCGCTTAGTTTTCAAGTTTTTAAGCCCTGGCTGGCGGCCTTCATTTATTGAGGCACCCACAGGCCAGCCCGGTTATGCAGCTGAGAACCTCCTAGGTTGACCTGTGAGACATCATTTATAAAAAAAAACAAAACATCCATCGACCCATCAGACACAACACCTATCTAGTCGGGGTTCGTTCCTTTTCTATGAAGAATGAAAACTTTACACCCTTTTTCTCATACCTCTGTACTACGTCCAACAGCGTCTTTTCAACAAATCTCGAGTCGAAGCAAACTTTACTGAAAAGATCATAAACATAAAATTCAAAGTAATGAGTATGACTCGGGTTCGTAACTTTTAACGAGCGAGTTATTGTCCTCAATATTGAAATGATCTCTTGCTCTAATTTATTTGATACATACATATATTGCTCTTGTATACGTGTATCCAAAACATACCTAGGTGCAAGTAAACCACAAAAGATTTGCGCTTCAATAAAAAGAGGCAATGCTTATAAACTTTGAACTACCGCGCGTTGTTGTAGTACACCTGGTCATTGCACGTCGTATGAAGTTATCTGTCTGTCGAGTTACCTTCTCCTATTCTACTTCACTACTTCAACTACTTGTCACTCAAAAGTTGATAATCATAATAGATACGCTTGCTGTAGTGAGTTCGTGGATGGGTGACCATCTATTACATGTTGGGAACCCTCCGTGCCTCGGAAAGTACGTTATGCCGTTGGTCCCAACTGTTATTCGTGGATTTTTGACCGTTACGGGCATTCAGATGACCAAAAGTCTGAAGACAAAGAGATAAGTGATTCTCATTAACCCTTTGATAACCTTTATTTTGTTGTGCATGAAGTGATTTCTTTCCACCAGGGAAACCTCTACTTCCTAAAGACGCATGTACTTGTAGGCTTGTATCGTAAATTCAGTAGTTTAGTTCTCATATCTAGTAGAATCTACATATACGATGCACAATTTAAAAATGGTACTTAATAAATAGTATGTTAATGTCATAATTTTTCAGCAAATCAGACATCTCAGCATTCTTTAACGTTATCTCTGTGGTGATCTGTACATGAAACTAGAGCTGGTGGTTTTAACGGAAAGCTCTCGAAATTGGCTCAATATCGGAATATTTTTCAGATTCCAAATTGGGTATCTCCGCCTCATAGCCATTGGTATGTAAACACAGAAATTTATATCGTTCCGAAATATCTGTCGCGACATAAAAAAACTTTTCTTTTCTTACAATTGATCAACCCCTTTCATATCTCTACAATCCAAATTGAGTTTTTTTTCAAGAAGAAAAGAGTGGAGTTTCTTTTTGGAGTGTTTTTTCAGACTATGTATCTACGTAAAATATTCATGGCTTTGGTAAAAGGTTAATTGTTTTTTGAGTTAAAGATGTATTTGAAGGTGAGGCAAGGCAATAACCTCTTCATTTTTAATCCACTTAAGAATAAATATTTGATTGAGCGGAGTTGATGCAGACAAATTTTAATATGGCGTTCTTTAATCCGACAGTCGTTGCGCCGAGACGTTGACAGCTGGCTCAAGCACCTGAAACAGAGAGAGTATCTGACCACGTAACGCAGTCAAGTTACTTTCCCCCTCTGTAGCCCCAAAGGACCTAGTTGCGCATGACATTTTCGTTGACAGTTTGTGTCCACCGACAGCGGGGACCTTATCGGTGGGCCTCGGAGTCCTAAGCTGACCGGTGGTCAGTCTCTTCTGTGCGTGTTGGTGTCGTCAGCGGCGAGAAGTATTCGTCGCTTGAGGTCGAGACAAGTTTTGTTTTATACTTTATATTTATGTTAGTTTGTAAGGTAATTTTATTTTATTGTAGGCATTGTAGCCTGATATAATTTATTATTTATTTACCTAAGTATAAAGCTAATGTTTCTGAGACGATAAACATAATATTTTATTAAGCTTTTATAAAGAGTAATCCTAAATATTTGTTTGTGGGTAAGCATAGCTATAATTTAAACATTTTAATGTACGCATGTACTAAAGCTACAGTTTTCCTAGAAGAACCGTTCCGTCATGTTATAACGGTCGTCATGAAAATCTATATCTAATTTTCAGCAGTATTTGATATTCAGGTGTCAATAAACAGTCTGTGTTAGGACAGCTGTTATTATGTCCGTTCACCGCTTTCAGAAAACCAAAGCTTGAGTGAAAACCTTTAATTCGGATATCTCCGAGACCAATTTTACAGCTCGCTGATACGACTTTTTTACTCTATCATATTTCAGTAACTTTTAAATTCAATTCATAAAAGTTTTATCGCAGAACGCCATTTTACTAAGATGTAAATTTTTCTTTTGGCCTTTTTTACTCATCTGCTTCTGAAAAGCATTTGAAAACTTTATTTTGATTCATAAAAAGGGTGAAAAATAGCGGAAAAAGCCGCTGGAAAGGTCTAGTAGTAGACTATCGCATCGCATTTGGAATATCGGTAGCAAAACTCTTGGCATTAGAATTAATCTAGTTTTTAGTAACAATGAATGCAACGCACATTTAATTTCTATCAATTTTGTGTATGTTGCGGTTCAAAAAGCAGTGGTGACTCATTGTAAACGGCTGCGACTTACGAGTTGTTGTACACTTTACTTTGTGCAACTTTGTGGTACTTTACTTTGTGTTAATTATTTCATCACCACTGCTCTCAGAACGGCGAAGGAAAACATTGCGAGGTAACCGGCATGTTCTAGAACAAAAAACTAACTCGAAGACATGTTACATCCACCAAACTGCACTGGGCTCGCGTGGGCCCACTCCCAGCAGTGGGAACATTCTGATTAGGCATGTGTTAGATGTTTGTTAATATGTTAACAGAAAATGTTTGTTGAATAGTTTTCAATAATATTGTCAGATTGACCGAGCGATGAGTTATTTGAATTTTTTTCATGATCGCTGGTTATTGTTTCGATTCAAAGCTGTTAAATATGAATTAGCTAGGCTTACCGAATTGTTGCTATCCCAATTTTATATTAGTAACTGTAAATTATACCGATAAGCAATTTATTATTTTGAAAAACATATAACTTCCTCTTGAATTGGTCAATATGAAACGCTGTTGTTTTTATGAGACTGTAGATTCATAGGTAGAGACGCCAGCACATCAAGCTACCCGAATCAGTCAAATTTTCCTAATCAACCTTGAACTTTAAAGCTATAGAGATAAAGTTGAAAATCTATTACACCAATTTGAAAGATTGTAGTAGGTTGATGTGCTGGCGTCTGTACTTCCAGAACGAAGTACATGTCAGTATGGCCGTGTTAGATATTTCATTTTAATATAATTATAATATTTGTTAGATTTTTCAGTATACACTAGAAGTATATATTACCCAAATAACAAGCTTTGAATATCAGAATGGTAACTATACTCCATTTATAATAGCATTAGAAAAAAGAGGCTCGTAGAAGCAGGAATGCAAAACATTTTATTTAAAAGTTATGATAAAACAATTTTAAGGGAGATGCAGGATGCTTAAATTCTAATTTTCTTGCGTTTTTTGCAATTTGCAGTAGCCCAATTCTCCGGAAACTCGCGTTCGTGTCGCATGACGTCATTGCGGCTCGTCTCCGTATGTCGCTTATAAAACGGTGAGATATCCTGAAACAGCTATTCTGACTACAAGTCGACCTTAAATCACGAATCTAGGGACAATAATGTTGCCATTATGCGTCCCACGAAGTAATCCCTTCCACATAACGATGCGATTTTTTTACGTCATCGTTAATGTACTTTTGACCATCTTTAAAAATGATTTTTAAGGCAAAAACATATTTTGAGCAGCATTATAAAGGTATTTCATTAACATTTATCAATTTAATAATCATTATTGTTTTCGTAACTCCATTTTTATTTTATTATTAACATTAATATAAGACCTCCGTACTACGGAATGCATAGCTCATGTTGATTTGTCAAGTCATGTCATAGATATTTGTCACGTCAAAGTAAAGTCAAAATACAATTTATGTTGTTTGTTTACATTGGCCTACATATTAATAGGTAATTAAATAAAACAGAACGAGCTAATGATATTGTAAGTAAGCTGATGACCAGCACAATAACATAAAAGTTTATCAAGATGGAGAAGAAGAGGAGAAGTGTTGTTGTTTTAAAGAGTGCGGTACTGCACCGGACCGTCCTGCTACATGCTTTTCCAACGAACGCTAGGGTGCTGTACCTACGTGTCCTGCCTTCATTACTTTACAAAGGCCCAAAAGATTGTCGGGAAATCCTTGCGAAAACAGATTTCACCCTGAGGCTCGCGTTAGGAGTCTCGTCACAACACGAATTCAATTTTTTTTGTGGTCAAAGTGCCTCACAAACATGAAGACTGGGCGAAACGTGAAGTGATCCGCCGATTCCTAAGCTCACGGACAACGCTTGACTCATCACGCCGACCTTTCGTGTAAACCAGTGATTATTATACTGTCCATGTGCTGCACGGATCAATAAGACTGTTTTTAAAAGGATTCTTATAAGTGTAGTTTTGTTCAAGCATATTTACGTAACTTGAAAAGTCACTTTTTTGTTTATGGATAGATTTTAATAATTTTTATTGTAAAGGATAGGTCTAGATATAAAACGAATATTTCCGTTTAAATTGTAAAAATCGGACCATAAGTTTAGAAATTATATGGGATTTTGTATAATCAAAATGTGCCAACTCACTTTTGTAACAGTTTTTGTTCTAGAAACTTTTTATTGTGCATAGTTAAGTTATATACTAAGGTTTAATTCGCTTAAGGATTATGTAACGAAGATTATATAACAAAATTGTAAAGATATAACATGAAAAAAATTAATAAAAAGGGGCTTGACAGAAAATTAACAACCAAAAGGGCTCAAAATACACGGCTCGCTTCAAAGTAACGTAGGCCGGGTATAAATAAAAGCGCAGTTTTTGACTGACACTGCGCTGCACGCACACCTACCTATCCACGCGCTACCGGCGTCCCGCGACCAGTCTACTACTACGTATCTATTGTACCCTACCTATTGTAAATTTGTAACCCAGTGAGGATTATACGTATGAACTTTGCTTGTGTGTTTCTATTTCCTAACCCAACTTGTTAACGGCCTGCGCAACCTAACTACAAAGCCCTTCAATTATTTGCATACCTATATTATTTTTGTTACTTATCTAAGTTTTACATTGAAAAAAATAAAATAAAGACATTTGAAATATTTATTGTTTGAAATGCTTTTGAACCACTTTATTTCTAGTTACAAAAGAACCTTTTTACAGACTAATAAATAAATTCAGTATACATCCAAGTATAAACCACAAAAACATAATTATTATCACACCACAGATGTTAAAGAGAAGCATGACCAAAAGTAAACTCCCATGTTTACTTTTGGTCATGCTTCTCTGTAACATCTATACACAACTCCAGCCGGTCAAAATTCAAAGTCTAGTTCGACTGCAACGTCCTTCTTTCGGCACTTAAGACCTCTTTCTCTCTCGATATCTGTCGATCCAACCGAGAAATGTACGGTAGCAAAGTGGGCACTACAGCTCAAAAATCCTCGCTTGCAGGAGTAGTACCGCGTTTATTGTGGTTGCGGCGCGATCGACCTTTCTTGCCCTCAACCAGAGTAAAGCCTGGCAAAGCCGTCCTTGTCCATTGACTGGTTTTAAATCCGGTGTCTTCCGCTTCTGTATCTCATGTGTCTCATTCATCGACGCTACACAAGCAACAACTATCCACAGTTGATAACTTTGGCGGAAGCCTGAAGTTTTCTTCGTGTGTTTTTCCTTGTGGTGATGGTCGTAGAGTCTTCTAAGATGTTTATGAACACATTTTGTTAAAATATAGGTATTTATTATTTTCTTTCGCAATTGACACAAACATGATTGACATAACCACTGTTTGACGTTCGTACGGTGGTCGACACAGATCATACGTCACGTGTCGACTGGTCATGACTACTCTTTGCATGTCGCATGTAAACTAAGGCATGTCGCGTGTCTTTCCTGCGTGAAATGCTCGAATCGTCATGGTGAGAATAGCTCGGCTTGATTTTGTCGCAGGAAAAGTTCGAATCGAACGTCAATAACGAACGCGAGATATGTGAGAATCGCTCTACAGTAGAGCGATTCTCACATATCTCGCGTTTGTGTCAATTGCGAAAGAAAATAATAAATACCTATATTTTAACAAAATGTGTTCATAAACATCTTAGAAGACTCTACGACCATCACCACAAGGAAAAACACACGAAGAAAACTTCAGGCTTCCGCCAAAGTTATCAACTGTGGATAGTTGTTGCTTGTGTAGCGTTGATGAATGAGACATATGAGATACAGAAGCGGAAGGCGCCGGATTTAAAACCAGTCAATGGACAAGGACGGCTTTGCCAGGCTTTACTCTGGTTGAGGGCAAGAAAGGTCGATCGCGCCGCAACCACAATAAACGCGGTACTACTCCTGCAAGCGAGGATTTTTGAGCTGTAGTGCCCACTTTGCTCCCGTACATTTCTCGGTTGGATCGACAGATATCGAGAGAGAAAGAGCCAAGGTCTTAAGTGCCGAAAGAAGGACGTTGCAGTCGAACTAGACTTTGAATTTTGACCGGCTGGAGTTGTGTATAGATGTTACAGAGAAGCATGACCAAAAGTAAACTCCCATGTGTGGTGGTGTGATAATAATTATGTTTTTGTGGTTTATACTTGGATGTATACTGAATTTATTTATTAGTCTGTAAGGTATTCTTAAAAAGGTACTTTTGTAACTAGAAATAAAGTGGTTCAAATGCATTTCAAACAATAAATATTTCAAATG
The DNA here is from genome assembly GCA_951799955.1 of Apamea anceps. NCBI lineage: Eukaryota > Metazoa > Arthropoda > Insecta > Lepidoptera > Noctuidae > Apamea > Apamea anceps. The sequence goes on along the minus strand of OX637502.1, from coordinate 9,749,121 downwards.
TCTTTATTTTATTTTTTTCAATGTAAAACTTAGATAAGTAACAAAAATAATATAGGTATGCAAATAATTGAAGGGCTTTGTAGTTAGGTTGCGCAGGCCGTTAACAAGTTGGGTTAAGAAATAGAAACACACAAGCAAAGTTCATACGTATAATCCTCACTGGGTTACAAATTTACAATAGGTAGGGTACAATAGATACGTAGGAGTAGACTGGTCGCGGGACGCCGGTAGCGCGTGGATAGGTGTGCGTGCAGCGCAGTGTCAGTCAAAAACTGCGCTTTTATTTATACCCGGCCTATGTTACTTTGAAGCGAGCCGTGTATTTTGAGCCCTTTTGGTTGTTAATTTTCTGTCAAGCCCCTTTTTATTAATTTTTTTCATGTTATATCTTCACAATTTTGTTATATAATCTTCGTTACATAATCCTTAAGCTAATTAAACCTTAGTATATAACTTAACTATGCACAATAAAAAGTTTCTAGAAAGAAAACTGTTACAAAAGTGAGTTGGCACATTTTGATTATACAAAATCCCATATAATTTTTAAACTTATGGTCCGATTTTTACAATTTAAACGGAAATATTCGTTTTATATCTAGACCTATCCTTTACAATAAAAATTATTAAAATCTATCCATAAACAAAAAAGTGACTTTTCAAGTTACGTAAATATGCTTGAACAAAACTACACTTATAAGAATCCTTTTAAAAACAGTCTTATTGATCCGTGCAGCACAAGGACAGTATAATAATCACTGGTTTACACGAAAGGTCGGCGTGATGAGTCAAGCGTTGTCCGTGAGCTTAGGAATCGGCGGACCACTTCACGTTTCGCCCAGTCTTCATGTTTGTGAGGCACTTTGACCACAAAAAAAATTGAATTCGATTTGTGACGAGACTCCTAACGCGAGCCTCAGGGTGAAATCTGTTTTCGCAAGGATTTCCCGACAATCTTTTGGGCCTTTGTAAAGTAATGAAGCCAGGACACGTAGGTACAGCACCCTAGCGTTCGTTGGAAAAGCATGTAGCAGGACGGTCCGGTGCAGTACAGCACTCTTTAAAACAACAACACTTCTCCTCTTCTTCTCCATCTTGATAAACTTTTATGTTATTGTGCTGGTCATCAGCTTACTTACAATATCATTAGCTCGTTCTGTTTTATTTAATTACCTATTAATATGTAGACCAATGTAAACAAACAACATAAATTGTATTTTGACTTTACTTTGACGTGACAAATATCTATGACATGAGTTGACAAATCAACATGAGCTATGCATTCCGTAGTACGGAGGTCTTATATTAATGTTAATAATAAAATAAAAATGGAGTTACGAAAACAATAATGATTATTAAATTGATAAATGTTAATGAAATACCTTTATAATGCTGCTCAAAATATGTTTTTGCCTTAAAAATCATTTTTAAAGATGGTCAAAAGTACATTAACGATTACGTAAAAAAATCGCATCGTTATGTGGAAGGGATTACTTCGTGGGACGCATAATGGCAACATTATTGTCCCTAGATTCGTGATTTAAGGTCGACTTGTAGTGAGAATAGCTTTTTCAGGATATCTCACCGTTTTATAAGCGACATACGGAGACGAGCCGCAATGACGTCACGCGACACGAACGCGAGTTTCCGGAGAATTGGGCTACTGGTCAGTGTAAGGTTGTATCTTAATAAAAATAATATGATGCGCAACAATAAGAAATATGTAGGCAATAATACAATTTTAACCTTAAAAATCATCAATACATCCCTTTAAATTAGAATTGCTCCGAATTCGTCTGATTTCGCGGGCTACTGCCGCGCATCCACCTTAATTAAAATAAAATTCGGTAGAATTATAGTGAAACGAATAACGTTCCAAGGTTTTTAGCATTGACACTGTAATTTAAAATTGGAGTTATATAATATAAATAAATGAAAGCCACATAATTTCATAAGATAAATAGTTAAAATGGTTACAATTAAGTGTGACAGCTGCTGTAAGAATAGATCATAATAAATTCGGCGTCTATCATAATGTAACAATGTTTATTGTATTTTTGTTACAAAGTGTGCATTAAAAATAACCTTTTTTAACTTCTTTCTAATGCTATTGGAAATGGACTTATAGTTAGTTATTTACTGTGTACGAAGGTTATTATTGAATATGGTTTGTAGGGAAAGGGTTTTATGAAGTAAAACACAGATAGACAAGGCTAAACATTTATTTTAATTTAGGCTTGTCAGTAATTAATCAGAATACTAGTCGTCCGTTTGTAAAACTAGGTCATCATGGAGAAGAAGGACAATAAAATCCATAGAAACAATATTAAAGTATTCTATCAATACATTTCTTACGTTGTCACAAATTATCGTTATCTTTAAAAACAATTAATTCTATCAATAGAACTCAAAATAATAGCAACATAATAACAATAACTAGGAATATTGGCCATAATATGACTTACACAACCACATAGTCATAATAAGCAATAATTAAGGTATAACATCAAATTACTTAACTTACCTGACATCTCGTCGATCTATTGCACATAACAACGGCACTAGAACTAACCAACTGAACATCTACCAAGCAACTGACTTGATAACGTAATTACAATCCTTTTTATAAACTACCGACGTCTTTTACGTCAAACATCTACCGCCATTTTGAACCGATCACTGATTATCATAAACAAATCTTATGTAGTGAAACCGTTTTAAAACATTATAAGTTAATTAATCAATTTAATAAGAGTTGATTCGTAATTCTAAGACATCATCAAAAAGTATATCAACATCAACTGACACTATTGTGCCAATCATTTGAAACAACCTATAATATTAAAATAGCAATGTAAAATCTAAGATATACTACAAATACAATCAAATATTACTTAATCATTTACCCGTCGTACGGCGAGTGTCCACCCTTACGTTGTTGACACCGCCGCGATCCGGACGAAGCGTTTTGCCTCGTCGTTTATACCGCGTACATCGAAGGACTGGAACAATTTGCCTACAGCGGTCTTCCCGTCCGATTATAATTTAAGTGTGAAAACACATAAATTATAATCGGAGCTTTATCATCAACGATTGCATCACTGCTTTCCATCAGGCGGGATCGCAGTCAAGCACTAGTTTATATCATTAAAAATGTTTTTTGCAAGTTGAGACTGTTGTTTTTTATAAACACAATTATCTAGTCAAATTAGGTACTTCTACGTTGGTCTCAAGCTTCGTAAATTTGACAGATGCTATTATCCAACAAACAATATTCTAATATTATAATTATATCAAAATGAAATATCTAACACATGCATGCAATCTAGTTTATACTAACCAAATTGATAAAAATTGAATGGGTAACAGCGTGTATAGGTACACGCTGTAAAAGTATCAATGAATGTAAGATAGCAATTCTAACAATACATAGATAAGAACTTAGGTGAAGTGAGCTTGAAGTGAGCTGCCAATAGTGTCAATCCCTAACATCAGCAGTGCGATTCTGTAACCATCTCACCGTGAAAACTTAGGTGAAGTGAGCGTGGAGTGAGCGGTCATTCCAATTAATGCTATGGGATTGACACTATTGACAGCTCACTCTAAGCTCACTTCACCTGACTTTTCACGGTGAGATTTTTACAGTATCGATCGGCAGGTGGAATGCCAGCTCACTTCGGGCTCACTTCACCAAAATTTTCACGGTGAGATTGTTACAGAATAGACCGGCTGGAAACTAAAATAGAGGTATCAATTTCAGTGCAACCCTGTTGCATCTCAAACTCAGTGACAATTTTCGTTGTCAAACAAGATAAAAGATTTAATGGCATCCTTAGCAACCGTGTCACCACCAATGTTGCGAAACAATTTCCACGCTTTAATCGCTCCCCTGAACAATTTACCGCTCGACTGTCGCCCGCACGCGGTTACTTATTGTTTTGTACTGAAAACAGCCTTTTTGTTCCCTTTGTGGAACTATGAAGCTTTATGAATAATAACAGTTCCACTACAATCATGTTCGTCTACATAATTGGCCAAATAACTTGTTTTTAAAACAAGTGAAGCCTTTTATGTTGTGCATAGTTTGTTTTTGGAACAATGTTGAAGTTTGTTTTGACACATGTATGGCATATAAACGTACGTACTACCTATAGTGGCCTCCAAAAGATAGTTGATATTTTTCGAATTCAGCTGTGACACCACGTTATGATTTTCACATTATGAGTTCTAGTGATCTAAATGTTTGAACTGCTGTAACGTTATTATTGACTAATTTAATACATTTGAATCACCTTTGACTTATCATATAAAATAACCCAGTACCTGATTATTTTATATTTTCAATTCTAATATGGCAACAACTTTTGGATGCCACTGTACGTATTGCAGCATTAGCAAATGCTACATTATAATTTTATCACGAACGACCTTCTTTTTTTATAACAAATCCAACCTTATTTTTAACCAGTAAGGTTTTTTTCTTCATATTGGTTTTGAATTTTGAATCAAAAAGTGTCATGCCTTTTGTCTTACCGAGATTTTTCATTGAAGGATTTTTTTGGACACCGGACGGAAGACTAATTTATTATTAACTAGCTTCTGCCCGCGGCTTCGCCCGCGTGGATGTCGGAAATTATCCCACGGGAACGTGCTAACAGGATAAAATGTATGTGCACCAGGATGCCATCTATTTCGCGGGCCCTTTGTGGCTAATTACAATAGAAAACCAATTGTGTCTCATTAATGGTGATTAAGAGGGTACCTATATGATATCTTTACCTAAGTACCTACCTAATTAAAAAAATAAATAAACTCAATAACACAAAATAAAATACCTACCTACCTAAATAAACCTATTTATGACGATAACTAATCTAAACTCAATCATCATCTGCCTAGCCTTTTCCCAACTATGTTCAGGGCCGGCTTCCAGTCTAACCGGATGCAGCTGAATACCAGTATTTTACATGGAGCGACTGCCTATCTGACCTCCACAACCCAGTTATTGGGTAATACGATACCCTTGGTACGACTGGTTGTCAGACTTTCGGGCTTCTGACTACCCGTAACGACTGTCAAAGATCCACGAATGACAGCCGGGACCAACGGCTTAACGTGCTTTCCGAGGCACGGAGGTGTCTCGGTATGTAAAGATGGTCACCCATCCACAGACCGACCGCGGCAAGCGTAGCTTAACCTGACCGATCGACCTGTGCGGCTGTTATTATTTAGCCACGGGCCCCTCAATCTAAACTCAATAAATAAGCAAAATCTCTAAAAACTAATATCTATACGAATGACTATCCTACCTAACAGTATTATAAAATAACCTACGGTCACTACGTACACTATCAAATATACTACCTATACTTTAAAATTAAAACCTATACCTACGACTTATATAAAAATAAACCTAAATAACTCTAAAAAGTAAAAGGAATAAAAATGAACTCCACTGCGTGTGACCTAACCTACGACAAACTTATTATTTGCGGTTGGTACAGTAATCGGATCTAGGGATCAAACCGCAAAATTAAGTTTGTTTTTATTGTATATACTTTTCCGGGATAAAAAGTACCCAGTGTGGTGCCCAGGATATTAAAGAATAATTATACCAAGTTTCATCGTAATCGAACCGGTAGTTTTTGCGTGATGCCTGAACAAACAGACAGACAGACAGACAGACAGACAAAAAATTTTTTAATCACATTTTTGGGTTCGGTGTCGGTCTAGTAACACCTCCTGCCATTTATTTTTTTGATATTTTCAATGTACAGAATTTTCACTTCTACAGATTTATTATAAGTATAGATATAGATAGATATAGATATAGATTTCTGCTTTTACAGTGAAATAATTTGCTTAATATTAGCGCTGAGTGTATAACGAATTGAACGACCGAGTTCTCTGCGGTCATCCATTTGATCCAAGGGCAGTGTTCCCGAGAATAAACGTATCACGTTCGTACATCACTAAAAACTGGTCTCGAGGCGAATTTCATGAAGACTTGATTTGTCCTAAGACTGTAAGGCGAACTTGAATTCGCTCCACCCGCTATCCTAGAACCAGCAGTGCAATTCTGTAACCATCTCACCATGAAAACTCAGGTGAAGTGAACGTGGAGTAAACTGTCATTCCAACAAATACTAGGGATTGATACTATTGACAGCTCACTCTAAGCTCACTTCACCTAACTTTTCACGGTGAGATTTTTACAGAATCGATCGGCTGACGTCTACAAGCTTCCTATTGAGAATCGAACCCAACACAAGAAGATTCTGTTACCGGCCAGCGAGGAGTCTTCCGACTGCCAGCGTGGAGCCTAGGACCGGATTTGCGTATAATTTGTAGCTTTGCTTTGTTTTATGTTCAGTAGTTACTGTTGTCTCAATATACTTAATTAAAACAGTGATATAAATTATTACCTCGCTGCCTGATAACCGATTGACTTGGTGCAAAGTTACCCATTTAGGACGACCAGGTATCTATTTTGTTGCGGGAGTTATAGGATCGTTTGCAAACGTTTCGTGACCGACGCGTAACAGGTATATACGTGAAATTTATTATAGGGCTCTAACACCAAGGACGTCGCGTCGGCGTTACAAATTAATCCTTTAAACTAATAATAACCGTGCTGTGTCCTTTATTTAGTTTTGTTTACTGTATTATTTATTTTACAAAATTAAAACGTGGTAAAGTGATTTTTTTTTTATTATTTCGCTACAGTTTGTATATTAATTGAGATTTTCTACGAAACGGCACGCCAATTTTGTTGGTTCTTGTTTAGTTTATTCTTACTTTATTTATGTAACACAAAAAGGAAAATAATATACGGAACGTATATTATTTATTATAAAAGTTGCTGCTTATCTCTGTGGAAACTGCTTTGAACTGTGAAAGGATAGATTTAAGAAGACTTTATACCTTTCAGACACTTTCGGTGGGAACAGTCAACTTCTTAGGGACCAACCCTAAGAAGTTACCCAAGGGATACCAACGGTACCCTATTACTAAGATATCGCTATCCGTTTGTCCTATGTCACAGGGCTGTATCTTTTGAACCTTAATCGGTAGACCCTTGAACTTTTCAGTGTGTGACTAATATTACCACAGTAACAACAAGAAAAAGTGATAATTAAAAAATAAGTAGTGTTAAACATAAATATTGTACGGTGGTACGGAACCCTTCGTGTGCCATCCCAACTCGCAATTGGCCGCTTTGTTTACGTACATATCGGTTTGGAATGAGGCCGTCACTCTAAGTAGTTACTATTCAACCCTGTTCCGCTCGTCTTGTAAAGTGTGGTATTATTAATTAAGCGTCATCTTTGGCGTCATAATAGTTAACGTTTGTCAGTCTTGTGGTTAATTAGGACCAGTGAGGGCTCCAAGAAACTGGTTTGTTGTGAAATTTTGTAACACCTCTACGTCTTAATTACTTTATTGTGTTTCTTGGATAAGCACTAATATAACCCAATTATTGTTATTTGGTTTAGGAATCTTGTGGTGTTATCATTCCAAATGTACTTCAAGTACCTAATAGATGTTACTAACGAATTAGGTATCTGTATAGTTAGTAAGTCATTTATTTATTACAACTTTATGCACAAGCAAGAAAAGGCGGACTGACTTAGGATGATGAACAGACTTTGGAGGTATGAGGAACAGGGTGTAAAGTTCACACAACCTCCATAGAAAAGGGAGGATCCTCCGACCAGACGGGTGTTGTGTCTGGCGGGCAATTGCCCAACGATTGATGTTGGGAAATTGTATCTACGCTAAGTGCGCGGTAAACTCTGCTTGCGAGATGCAGGATTTGCGTGACGTCAGTATGACGCGTTGTTCGCCTGTGGCGTTGTAGATACCGCTACAAGACAAAACATGGCAGGTGCAATATAAGGGACAAATAACTCGAAAAAGAATACATACTAATACATAGATTGACTACACGGTTAGCGCAGTGGCGGAGCGATCGGACTGCTGCGCTGCGTGTCGCGGGTTCGATTCCCGCACAGAACAAATATTTATAAGTCCTACATGTATTTGTTCCGAGCCTGGGTGTTTTTCTATCTATAATATGCATGTATTTACAAAAAAAATGTACCTATATAAGTAGTTTATCAGCCATCTTGTTACCATAACACAAGCATTAGGTTGCTTAGCTTGGGACTAGATGGCGCTGTGTGAAATGTCCAGGGATATTATTATTATTATTATAGATACATACATATAAACAGTATATTTAGTACTTAGTGTAAATAGATCGTTGTGTAAACGCTCTAACTTAACGGTTGAATAAACATTGAATGTGTTTTTAAAACGTAGATTGAACAACTACTTAGCTGACATAAATATGAATATAATATTATATTTTTCTACGATTTTTTAGTTATGGATCAATAAAAAATTACGCAGCATAGTGATAAAATAGCTCGTATCAGCCGACCTATTCTATAAAGATCTCACCGTGAAAACTAAGGTGAAGTGAGCTTCGAGTGAGATGTCACTAGTGTCATTTCCTAGCATTAGGTGGAATGACAACTCACTTCTCCTAACTTTTCACGGTGAATTTTTTCAGAGTATACCGGCTGTTCTACAACAAATATTGAGTACCTAGTAAAACAATCGGTACATATACACGTATTATACCTACAAAGAGTTTAGAGAGCGCGTTCAATTGTTCATTTAGAGCGACCCCGAGGGTGTTCTTCGCAAATCCCTCTGATGGAAAATGTATGTTGCGGCTGGATGCCCGTTACTGTACAATTAATTTCACCTAAATCTGCCGCCGCAGTGAAATATACAGTTTCACCGGCTGTAACAAAAAATATAGATATATTTACAAAGCAAAGCGATCATTTTGATATTGAAAACCTATATTTATTGAGTTTTTATTAAAGTATTTATGAACTCTTAAATGTACATGAGTTAACATATTGCAAATCATGCTATTGCTTTCATTTTTATATTGCTTTTAACATAATATCGATCTTTATATGAAGAAGATTCTTGAGTTCACTCTTTGTGCAATGTGACCTATACAACGTGGCGCTACAATGGTGACATTAATTTAACACACGGGTAGGGCTAGTGCCAATTAATCATATAAACTTTGATAGGTTAAAATATTCGTATTCGTAAATTGAAAAAAAAAACAAACGAACTAAATAATAAAAAAGTAACTAAAATTGGGATCACCCTTGCAAAAATTCATTAATGAAATCAAATGGCGTGAGGTCTGGCGATCTTGCTGGCCACCTACGAGGTCCAAATCTGCCTATCCATTGTGCACCAAACGTGTCATTTAGCCACTGCCTGGCTGTTAATACAGAGTGTGCTGACCGCATATTCGGCTGCTGTGTAGTTTGGATGTGTATTTGCCACCACGATCACAAGTTTACACAAGCACTAATAAAACAAATAAAAGCGTCCGTATCGTAAGAGATGTAAACGTACCTACTAGGTTAGAAAACAAAGCAAAGCGTCTTTATCACAGTACCATAATCTAATTACTATCCTAATTACACAAAAATAAATAAATAAAACAATAGGTAAGCGTCTTTTTCCCGGAAACATTCACAAAAATATTTGTCGACGTAATTATGCGCACTAGTATGAAGAAGTGTGTCAAGGACACGGGTTCGGCTAGCACTAGAAAAGCAAAAAAAAAGAATTCTCTGTGCGGGTGGGTGTGCGGGTGGGTGTGCGGGTGGAAGGGAGGGCGCGCGTCGCCTGCATCGCTTGCCGACAAAGGGATATATCTCTTTCCTTCAATTTGCCTACTCGTTGCATTTGTTTCATCCCAATAGTATTACTTATTCGTTTTAATTTCACTGATGCGATTTTATGATCCGTGACCCCGGCAAATGGCCGTTGCGCGACAATTCTTTATGAACAGGTGCTCTAAGATGCTATTTTCTAAAATTTTAAATAAATCCGTAAATAATAACGTTTAATGGAAACATAATTTCTTAATTAAACAAAAATGTGAAAACGTATATTTGTGTTAAATTAATGTCACCATTATAGCGCCGCGTTGTATATACCTATGTAGATAGTGTACCTATGTAAAAATACGAAATCCTACATAAGCTACGAGTATATAGGTCATGAAAAAGGTTCACCTGTCCGAATACGTTGAGCGAATTTAATTAATATTTTTACTCTCGCAATTCAAATTGACGAGGCCGTGTGATAATTGAAAGGCACGTTCGCACTTTATTCATGTCAATTAAGATCGAGTGACAGGACGAGGTGCCAATGAAATCTGTGCCACGGGACGGTATTGCCGACTTTATATAGCGTGTATCAGAAAGACGTGGACAAATGCAAGGATGTGGTACAGACCATCAAACTGAACAACTTTCTCTATGGGACCAACATCGTAATCGCGAAAGAATATGAACAGTGCTATACAGAACTTCAATACCTAGTCGACTCAAATGTTTATTTATTTTATTAATTTATTTATTAATAACCTACTTATATTAACAGTTTACACCACAAATACAAGTTATTAGTCAATATTAGTAATAACACATGTCATACAATCATAAAATTAAGTTAAATCACATAATAAAACTGGGACGGCTGATTATTTTTTCTCGAATAGGACCCTTAAATTTTATCACACTTTTCTGATACACTCTGTATAGGTAAGATGGTCAATGAACATAAGTACTTCAATAGTACGGTAGGCCGCATGTCAGTGGTAAGAAAACCAGTTCAAACCGGCTTTTTTTTAATCTTTATTTTTTTAAGGGACTTTTGAACACAGTTCACGCCAGTCCCATTATAAACTAATATTAAGTTACATAACAAAAACTACTACTAAACAAAATTAGTGCTTAAATAGTAACTAATGAATAAATCATATTAGCCTCACGAGACATAGGCTGGGCCAGAAAATGATTAAATATGCCTAAATCTAACCTATTTATTTTTAACTAGCTTCTGCCCGCGGCTTTGCCCGCGTGGATGTCGGAAATTATCCCACGGGAACGTGCTAACAGGATAAAATGTATGTGCTTCCCCAGGATGCCATCTATCTCGCGAGCCCTTTGTGGCTAATTACAATAGAAAACCAATTGTGTCTCATTAGTGGTGATTAAGAGGGTACCTATATGATATCCTTACCTAAGTACCTACATAATAAAAAAAAAAAACTCAATAACAGAAAATAAAATACCTACCTACCTAAATAAACCTATTTCTGATGATAACTAAACTCAATAAATAAGCAAAATCCCTAAAAACTAATATCTATACGAATGACTAATCTTACATAACAGTATTATAAAATAACCTACGGTCACTACGTACACTATCAAATATACTACCTATACTTTAAAATTAAAATCTATACCTACGACTTATAAAAATAAACCTAAATAACTCTAAAAACTAATAGAAATAAAAAAGGTCGCACTGAAAAACACGGTTTAGAATTGCAAGTAGCAGTTAAAATAAGAACGAACGCTCGCCACTCAACACGTCCGTTCAAATCAAAGTTCAAAAAATATCCTTATATACGGTAGCGATCCGTGGCGGCCGCGCGCCACGCGTGTGCTGCGAACGGTGCAAGCCAAATTCAACCTTCAGCACTACATTTAGAGCATAACTTTAGTGAACTCTACTGCGGGTAACGTAACCTACGACAAACTTATTATTTGCGGTTGGTACAGTAATCGGGTCTAGGGATCGAACCGCAAAATTAAGTTTGTTTTTTATTGTATATACTTTTCCGGGATAAAAAGTACCCAGTGTGGTGCCCAGGATATTAAAGAATAATTATACCAAGTTTCATCGTAATCGAACCGGTAGTTTTTGCGTGATGCCTGAACAAACAGACAGACAGACAGACAGACAGACAAAAATTTTTTTAATCACATTTTTGGGTTCGGTGTCGGTCTAGTAACACCCCCTGCCATTTATTTTTTTGATATTTTCAATGTACAGAATTTTCACTTCTACAGATTTATTATAAGTATAGATTCTCTAATAATTCTATTTGTCTCAGATTCATTCCTGATACACTTAACGAAAAGATGTTGCACATCTCCTCTTTTATCGCATAAACCGGCTTGTACTTGTTTTTTCGGTTGTTTTAGTCGTTTTCTGGCCTTAGATACGGAGTTTCAATAGAATAAGGATAATTTAAGGTCTTACCACTGACGTGTGGCTTATTATACCTTACACTTGAGCTACGAAATCCGCTTACTGCTGTGAAATAGGTGATGTGAAAGTCAAATTTTGCCATGAACGTGCGGTCGCCTTTATCTTAGTGATGGCCGACTAATTCTTCTATTCTACGACAAAAATGTTTACATTGACTTTATTGGAATTCTTTCAGGGGTGAAATACGTACCTCTACCTAAATAAGTACCTCTACCTACTCACGAATATGAGATTTTGTATTATTTTTACAATCTTTCTAACCTAGCTATTGTAATTTTGCATGAAACAGCACTTTTTTAATATTTCAGAATTAGTCTGGAGGGCGGTTACAACGGGTTCTTTCAACCCTTGAAATATTGTTATGAATTTAAAGTCAATCTGTACGTATTATACAGGTTGAAGCCCTTGAGAAATTGATAAGACATGTATCTGTTTCAACACGTGTAGTCAATGATCGTGTAGTTATACATACTAACACACACCCACGTAGGTTAAGTAAAAATGAGGCAAAGAAGAGAGGGTTTCTAAACGAAAATAGCCGATAGCACGATTTAATTCACTGTAGATTTTTGTCGACCTTATAATCTCTTCCCATGGGTGGCGCGGCAGCTTAGGGGCCTTAAATTATGGGAGGGGTGGCAGATTATTACCCTTTGCGACTAACAAACATAAACGGGTCTTTCAGAAAATACTTTTAAGCTTTTAATTCTCAATTCATTCTAATAAATATAAATAAGTAATACTTTGTTTCAGATTAAGGTTTTGTTAGTATACTAATAATTAGATAATAATTCATACTTATCATCATTTTCCTTCAAGTTTGCTGGGTCGGACTGGATGCGGAAGGCGGAGGACAGGGTGCTGTGGCGCAGCCTGGGAGAGGCCTATGTCCAGCAGTGGACTGCGATAGGCTGAGTTGATTGATTGATCATTTTCCTGCCCCTATCCCACTTTATTTGGGCTCGGCGCAATATTTCTTTTTCTTCCATACTTCTCTATTAATCGTCATCTCGGTAGTCACCCCTTACTAATATTATAAATTCGAAAGTCTGTATGTATGTTACCTTTTTACGCCTAAACCACTGAACAGATTTCGATATAATTTGTCAAGGAGATCGATGGCACCCTGGGGAGGACATAGGCTACTTTTTGGCCCGCTAGCACGTTCCCATGGGATAATTTCCGACATCCACGCGGACGAAGCCGCAGGCAGAACCTAGTGTTTAAATAAAGTTGTAGAAACGTTCATGAAGGAATAACTAACTTAGACAAAGTAAATTATTTCTTCATGAACTTGGCTTGTTAGTAAAGTAAATTAATGTCGTATATAACATTTCAATTCCACACACAGGTCTAATTACTACCCTAACAAGTTCACAACTAAGTACCTACCAATGTACATTGGTACCTATTTACGCTCTAAGAAGGCTGCCACGCAACCTGTAAAGATGATTCAAGAGACAATAATTTCTAATGAAGATTCATTTACGAGTATTCAAGACGAGCTTCGGAATTAAATTGTATTCAGAGAAATGTGTACAAATACGCACGTGTCAGCGAGCTCAGACATCTTGTAACTGAAGACGGCATGTATATTGACGCAAATAAAAGGCAAATCTACACGTGTTTAGAATCTACATTTTTGTGGGCTTAATTGAGCTTTGTTACGCCTACATTCGAGTTCGCGATGAGATACAGAACAAAGGAGTGTTACCCTTATTCGAGCCGTGTTCAACCTCGCAAGACTACGAAAGGGCAACCGGGTTAGTGGGTTCCTATAAATTGGGGACACTTTTTTTGCGAAAATAGTGGTTAGTGCCCTAGCACTAGAGTAATTTTGGCGTAAAAGCTGCGCGTTCTAGACATCTGGATCCATCTCCCTTATTTACAACTATGGACTTGGACTCCTAGTCATTATTATTATGACCTTTATGCAAGGTTTGTCTGGTTCCAAACAAAACATAACTAACAGAATATATTGCTAGAGAGCTCGAGGGCGCGCTGTGCCGGCTCCAGTGTGGGTTGTACACTCTAAGGACGTGTACCACGGGAATTAGAAGCCAAGTCACGCTTCAGAATGAGTATTATTATTCCATTATAGGATCCGAGGAGTGTGGATAGCTTAACAGTAATTATGGCGACGTACGTACTGCGGGGAATTTCTCATATAAGTTCGCGCGCGCACACTTTAATTAGGCAAATGACGAGGCCTCTCAACTTTGTTAGTCTAGTTATATCATTTTTGGACGAAAAATAGAAAAATAAATCTTTTCATTGTTTGGAGGTGTCGTGAATGCCGACTGAGTGGTTATGTTGAAAGCGTGGGAATTGCAAACTTGCACTGCAGCAATACATAAGCCAAGCGTAATAGTAGAAAAATATAACAGGCTAATTAGATTTTTCGTCTATTTCTTGTATAGAACCATTTATAGTACTGATGCTGCCTTCCAGAATTCAGGCAGATATTTCAATTAACACTTTACCCATTTTAAATACATTTCTGTAAATGTCTAACCCTCAAAATCCTTTCACCCGTAAATATTTACGTGTCAAATAATAGCTATTTGACACGTAAATGCCGGGATTCTCTCAAAGGGTTTAAAATTAATTATAACGAAACTCATCGGACGACCACCTTTGGATACAAAGGCTACAAAATTCAGTGATGCTAACAAAATGGCTACGGTTTTCAATAATACGTAGCTAAGGGTACGGAGACGCCCACGCTAAAGTGTACTTGCGAAAAGATTTAATGATCCTTGACCACATCTGTTGCATAATGTTTATTTATTATTTTTTACCTTTAACCTCTGGCTTTGGCTCTGGCGGGCATTCCCTCTTTTCATTGCTTATCCTCTACTTATTGCTTTGATGAAAGATTCGGTTCGTCTCGCCATCTCCTTGTGAACCTTCCGAGCTGCTGTTTGCTGTCAGGGACCCACTGTGTGGTGGTTTTAGCCCATAACTTTTCAGACTTACGGCAGATGTGACTAGGCCAGTTTTATTTAAGCTTATAAATAATGGTTTCATATTTAAAAGTGGTAAACAATAAACTAGGTAGGTAAATGAATGGTTTATTTTTTCTTATTTCACACGAAAACTTATAATGACTTTAGTGCTGGTTTGATTTCCAGGGGGAAAACTGGAATAGTATAATTGGCTTTTTTGTTAGACAGTTTTGATTGAAGGTTGAAAAATAATACGGTTTAAGACATTTATTTCTCAAAAATAATATCGAACCAGACCTTAGTTATAGACTTGACGTGGCTCTGGGATTTATATCTAGACTTGACGTCAAATAGTGGGTATAGAAACAATATCAGAAAAGTTAAACTAAACGAGCTTGTTTTTTCTTTCTTGTATTTCCAAAGTTGTGTCAATAAGAACCATATAGTATCTAATGTACTCGTTTTATTCTTAATTATAAAAGTTCAATTTGAAGCTGTTTTCTTTTATATTTCGTAGCCAACATACAAGAACAAATATTTTCCTCCATGGTTCTGGAATTTTATTGAAGAAATACCTGGAAATTTCTTTTCATCTTTATTAAGGTATTTACGCCAAGTTATTAATGTACAGTAGGAACAATAAATCTGTAAAGTATATATCGCATAGCATAATCAGCCTGAAAGAGAGGAGGCCTGTGTCCCAACAGTGGGAACATATAGCTCCCACTGCTGGGACACAGGCCTCCACGCAGACACTCTCTACGAGAGTGAGTGGGCTATAATCTACCACACGAGCCCAGTGCGGGTTGGCAGATGTCACATGTCTTCGAAATTTTGGTTCTAGGACATGCCAGTTTTCTCACGATATTTTCCTTCACCGTTTCGAGAGCGTTGGCGATGAAATTATTTACACAAAGTAAACCCACGACCAACAACAACTTACAACTCGTAAATCGCGGCCGTTACGTTAATTCGGTCTATTATGAACATTTGAAAACAAAAAATAGTCCGGTCGGTTCAGTCGTTCTCAAGTGATGAGCCTACCAACGAACAGCATTTCATTTTTACTCATATAGGGGCACATACCCAATTACGAGCACATTAAGAAGACCTCTGATTTCAATTATTTCTTTTTATGTGTAAAACTATATTATTCCTTAAATTTATGTATCCGTAAGACTTCTTGTTTAATGATGTTAGATATTTCAGATAATTTTTATCGGATTTTGCAGCTTGTGAAATAGCATTTAAAGTACAATTGAAAAATGAACCTACCTCCAATTATTGGCACACTTGTTGCATGTTATTGGCACCAAATTACCCAATTATCAGCACTTAGACTATGGGCAAAATAAAATACATTTTTAGTGTATTTTTTTTTTACTTTGCAATACAAAAACCATTAGGAGAAACTTATATTTTTAACTTATTCGCCGAGGTGCTGGTAATTGGTGGAGTGCTAGCAATTGGGTGATTCGCCCTAGTTACGTCCAAAAGCAAACTTTAATAAATATTTGAAATAAATACAAAAGTTAAGACTTTTCTGCCAGTATTTATAAATCTTTCATCTGTTTTCAAACTTACCTCTACAAAAGTTTGTATTTCTTAGTTCACAATTTAAAGTAGCATTTTTATAAGAAAAAGTAGTAAACGTTAATAGCCGTAAGCTGACTAGAGACAGCGCTTAGCGGTTATTTTTTATTTGCTGCTGTTTGGACTTCGAAGCGCCTGTCTAGTTAATCTTGCTTTTTGCTCTGTAGTGGCTTCAGGCGTCCATGGACTAAGGCGACTATAGAAACCGAGGGACAAACATTATTGGGTTCTCGATGAATTCAGTGACTAGTTGCTTTGAAGTATCGTTGGTGAATTCTGGTTAAATTATGAATGATTTTAAACTAGTACGATTTTATAAACTGCAAAGGTTACTTTTCGGCCGTAAAATTGTAAACAAGTTTGATGGATATATTGTATTAAAGCATTGTGATTTATTGTACTTGACAGCGCAACAATTGGCACCGTCTGCTTAAGTTACGACGTAACTGATATCACCGGAAAGGTCGGATAAAACTGAAACTAGCTGGTGACAGTGACTCTAGCACTGCGTCGCATCGAAGTGGCGTGGCGGCTGTCTTCTGATGACAAATGATGACGTCAGGGGAGCCGCTGTAGGGAAAGCACCTCACGCCTGAGCCACCGCGGGAGATGCTCTGGGCGTCGGGAGCCGCGTAACGACTCCCGGCCACCGTAGGCCTGGGCCTGCGGGCGGTGAGTAATGGATAACTCACCGTCCGATCAGGACCAGGCCCGTGCCGGACGGCGCGTATGTGTTCCACGTGCGCCTCAAAGAGATGTCAGCAGAAGTGACGGGGCCCGATAGGGCCGAAGCCTGCCAGGGTAGCGGGATCGTCCGAACGGGTTACCGCTGCCCTGGAACATAAAGGGCTAAGGAAGGAACACGGGTGGGTTTTAGTCAGTAAGAGTCTGACACTCCCTTCTGCTCCACCCAGAGCGGGGAGGAGTCATTTGATGATTTCCCATCCTGAAAAAAAAAAAGGGTAGCCGCTTTTGTAGCACATCCACGACGAACTGCTTTATTCCGACACAATCCTGATGATATTAAAGCTGCTGAACAACTATAACCACTTCTGGTAAAGGCTATCCTACGACGTTATACTCACTGTTCATAATGATAGATTTATGGCCCGAAACCACCAGTTAGTATAATAATATTACATAAAGTACCTACACTTTAAGAAAATATATTGTATCTTCTGTATGTAGATGTTCATCATGATTTCAGCCTGGAATCTCCCGCTGCTGGGTACAGGCCCCCTCTTTCTTCAGCTACACTTCCAGGTTCCGTGCGTCTCTCATCGAGGTGTTTCTCGCGACTTTGCGCCCTGCCTTGCCCCTACTAGCCCTGGGGGCCTAAAAAGGCCACTTTAAGCAATACCTCTAAAAGCTCTTTATTTCCTGAATTCACAGCAGATCATTAGCAATTCCTCTAATTTTCGTAAAATTTCATTTTATATTTGGTGTAAACATTGCCGCATGAAGAAAATAAAAACCGTAAGTAATTTTATCCGTAAAGTTTTTATTACAGTTTTTACGAGTATTAATCAAATTGGTTTTTTATTTTTTATTTCTACAGTTTAAATGTTATTTCATTGTGATATGAATTGCACACAGATCATATTATGAATTGTCAGTTTGTGACCATTTTACGATTTTTAATATGATTCATATTGTTATCCTATTATGATTCTGCCAAAGTGGCCTTTTTAGCCCGCCTAGTATGTAGATACAGAAGATTTACTAGACTAGTCAATAAATTAACAACCACAACAAAAGACGTTTAATTAAACCGCATATAGACTAAAGGCTTGTCTTAATAGTTGGCAAGCACAACTAATATCTGTAAACAGCACGAAAGTGTCTATTTAATTACAAAACAGGTAATTAACTGATACAAAACTGAACGGTGTTCTGCCTATGTCAACCTCTCTTTATGTCTGTACATACACACATATGACATAGTTTGTTGACATCTACCCTCATTGTCGGTTTGAATACGCCGCGGCTTCCAGATTATTCTGCGGTCCTTGGAAACCCATTATTAATGTAGCTAGTCTAATGGAAAGTGTTATGGCGACGCCTTTTATTATCCCCTTTGCTTATTGTGTGGTGATACCCGCTCAGCCACCTTGCTTTGAACGAACATGGGTATAGGTTTACCTATGCAAACAGCTCCGTAAACGTTTCCGAGGAGGTATTTTCTTTTTAGTACCGATTTTCTGTACCGTCTTCTATACTTCGCTGAGGTAAAGTTTTCTTACCTTACAATATTTTATCGGTAAACAATAAATCTTCGCCCGCATGATCACGGAATGAACCGAAATGGAATGTGTCAGCAGGCTCGTGATTTAAGGGAAACGGTGTGTATACAGTCGTTGACAGTCTTTTTATCCATTGTCTGATTTAAGGTTAACCAGGTAATGGCAACGTGTTTACATACCTATTAAATAGATATGTAAACACTGTCTCATTCACACAAGCAGGGTATCTGCTGTCACTTATGTCAACTGTCAGTCACGAGGAATGGCGGGAAACAGACAAAGTGAAGCAGGCTATATAAAATGGCGTTTGGTGTGGTAGTGAGCCAGTGAAGTGATATATTCAACATAAATACGGAACCAACAGGATTATACAGCACCTTTTCGTTTTTATGGTATACTGTGTAGATTTGCGTGATGTTTTAGCTCTCGTACGATTTTCAACGCACTGCTTAGCTACGAGAGTTGAAAATCCAACAGTGTATTTTTTTGACGCCCTGGGATGCACTCTCTTGGATTCTCAATGCTCGGCTCAAAAACGAGAGTAGAAAATCTGATATAAAAAGCGCGATAAAAATTCGTCGCGTTAAAAAATTCCCCGTGCGTACCTGGGCTTACCTTTTAGTTGTTGGCCAGAAGTTATAGGTTCTGTCATCCATCTTACCTTTAGGTTTTAAAACTAAAGCTTAGATCTTAGATTAGGTATGTCATTTAAATAATGTTCCATTTTTTATCTGGGGAAGATAGTGCCAGTGGCACTCAATGTGTTTTTTCCAAAGTGTTGTAGGTTTTTATTTCGTCAATCGAAAGCTAATTTGTGATTCGATTATCGATTTACTGATCACTGATCTGCAAGTTGATCAGGTTTAAAAAACGTGAGGGTAATTCTATTACGGCTCTGTTTTTCTTCTAACTGCGGATTGCTAATTGCCTTGCCTAGTACTATTTCAAAGCTTTAAAAGGAGTACAAATTGGGTTTTAATCCTTCATCGTGTGTTCGTTACACGGAACCATGTTACGGATATTTCAGCATCTATTTGCCTGAGTTATGCTCCTTTAATCCAATGCGGATCCGCTAGTGGTTGGAACCTTTCAACGTGGACGGTAAACTTCGTAATTGTGTGTTGGCAATGCCTTTGGGGAAACTAGGTACTTTTTCATATGTTTTTTACTAGGTATTGGATATCTCTATCGTGGGCCGTCAGAAGCTCGAAATTCCGACAACCAGTCTTACCAAGGGGAATCGCATTACCTAGTAACTGGGTAGTGGAGGTCAGACCGGCAGTCGCTTCATGTAAAATACTGGTATTCGGCTGCATCCGTTTAGACTGGAAGCCGACCCTAACATAGTTGGCAAAAAGGTGAGGCAGATGATGATGATGATTAGATATCTCTATCCAGATTTAAATACGATTTTCTTTACATAATGTAACTTTGTGTCAATTATGTTCTTTACCTGCCGCGCTTGGTCTCCTACACATTCCCTGCCTAAGTAGAAGTGTATCGGAGGGCACACGCACACACCTTAAAGCTGTAATTTTATAAACTAAGCTTTTTACTGTAGCTGACATCATTACTATTTAATTGTTGTTGCTAGTCATGTTGTGCGATTCAAAGTGGAATCGAAACCTAATCGTGATAATCAGGTGGAAACCTATAATGTGAACCCAGTGATATACTATGATTGTTACCTGTTGTAGTTGCCCTGTGAATAATTAAATAAATTTTAAGCTTTAATGACATTTAGGTAGAGATCCACATAATAAATGAATATTTAATTGTATTGTAGTAGAACTCTTAACTGCTTTACCCTCAGGTTGGATGTCAATTGCTCGTCATGAAACGACAAAGTGGATTTGTTTATGTGACAGTTATATTATTTCAACTTAGGTACTACTAATCGTGGGTCCAGTGGTGGCTCTGTGGTAACGACCCCAACTTACGAGTAGCAACCCCAACTAGCAGGCATTTTACTTTGTGTAAATAATTTCATCACCACTACTCTCAAAACGGTGAAGGAAAACATCGTGAGGAAACCGGCATATCCTAGAACCAAAAATTCGAAGACATGTGACATCTACCAAACCGCACTGACCCCGCGTTGTGGATTACGGCCCACTCCCTCTCACAGTGAGGAGGCCTGTGTCCCAGCAGTGGGAACATTATAGGCTGATTATGCTTATGCTACTGGGAATGGTTGTCGAAAGTAGTATTTTTTTTACTAATAGTTTCAGAAGATAATAATGATAAGAACTTCTAAGACATTTAAAGACCACTTATTCGATCAAAAAGTAAGAGTTTGCAAAAAAAAGCAACACTTACCGTGATTTAGTTAATTCACGCCGCATGCAGCGTAGGCGTTTCAACTTTGAATGGGCACTTGAATCGCCAACTTCTAAATCTCTACACAGCCATGACTAATGAGTACTTTACTCACTTTTACTGCACTTTCCAAACTAATAATGGCACTTGAAGAAGTTTTCCGAGTAAAAACAGCCCGGGATGGCTACATCGACGAACTTGCTGACTGCGCTGTTGCTCATTTGAAATAGCCCATTATGTTGTCTGTAGCGTTGTGTCTCAACGGGAAATAGTCGACTGATGCTAAATATTTCTCAATTAGTAAGTTGCAAGTCACATCACTAAAATCTTGGCACAACACTAATTTCCTAAGAACACTCAGCCATTTTAACATCCGCTTGCTTAGCTAGCAGGACTGATTCTCTGATCCTCAAGATACTGGTACCCCAAATCTAGGGTGAGTTCCTCATTAATTTGGTAATTATACCAGACCCTCTGTCCTGGATAGCCGTTTAGCTTTATCACTCGATTTAATCTGTGATGAGATTATTTTTGGGTATGTAGATATAGATCGTCTAATTTAAAATGGCACTCCCCTTCACTAAAATTTCTATACAAACATTTTAAATGTGTATGCAACAAGCAGTGGAGGGGCGTGCCATTTTAAATTAGACGATCTCTAACGGTTTGATTCATATCTGGTATGTATACACCGATAGCCAGTAGATAGATAGAATACTGCGTTAGAAATAGGTTGGATTTAAATGTATCCAAATGCTATGTATGTACATTTACGCGTAAGCCAAACCCTGTTAAATTCGATTATAGGCTTTCGAATGCCTTGGTAGCCAGAGTTAGTGTCATCAGGGATCTTGGAGTTACTTTTGACTCTAAGCTTCTGTTTGATGCACATATTAATAACATAGTCAGCCAGGCTTCTAAGGCCTTGGAATTTATTTTTAGGGTATCTTCAGATTTTAAGAATGTTAAAACAATGAAAATTCTTTATTGTGCGTTTGTCCGTAGCCACCTTGAATATGCTTCTCAGGTTTGGAATCCAAATTATAATGTATACATTAATCGGCTGGAAAGTATACAAAGGCGATTTTTAAGGTACACTCAATACCGCTCTAATACCTATCTCCCAGATTATATAAGTCGGTGTAAAAAATTTCATATTCTGCCTCTACACGAGCGAAGGAAAATTGCAGATCTTGCTTTCTTATTTGGCGTTATGAACGGATCTACTGACGTCCCTGAATTGGTGGGCAAGATTGGGCTTCGTGTACCGAGTGCATTTTTTCGGAGACCACGTGTTCTCCATGTGCCTCAAGTCAGAACTATCTATAGACAGAACTCGTACGTGATAAGAGCTTGTCGTACTTTTAATATGGTGTGTCAGGATGTCGATTTAGATTTATTTACTAGTAGTGTTAAGGATTTAAAGCAAAGTTTGAATAATTGTTTCTTCGTTGTATAACCATTATTATTATTATTTTTTCTCTTCTTTTGTTATTGTACCTTTTGAGTTTGGATAATTCATGTGCGTTTCTCTTACATCGCTGTTTTCGCGTATTTGTTAATGTTACTCACGTTGAACGTCAGTGGAAGCTTGTAATTGGCCATCGTTTACACATTGTACTAGATATTAAAATGTATTAGCTGTAAGTTTTCCTAAAAGTAATAAAATAAAATAAAATAGGGGCCCCGTAGCTAAATAATAACAGTCGCACAGGTCGATCGATCAGTTTAAGCTACGCTTGCAGCGGTTGGTCAGTGGATGGGTGACCATCATTACATACCGAGACCCCTCCGTGTCTCGAAAAGCACGTTAAGTGGTTGGTCCCGGCTGTCATTCATAGATCTTTGACAGTCGTTACGGGTAGTCAGTAGCCTGAAAGTCTGACAACCGGTCTTACCAAGGGGTATCGTATTAACCAGTAACTGGGTTGTGGAGGTCAGATAGGCAGTCGCTCCAGGTAAAATACCGGTATTCAGCTGCATCCGCTTAGACTGGAAGCCGACCCCAACATAGTTGGGAGAAGGCTAGGCAGATGATGACATATAGTAGTTACAGGACGTAAAGTAGGTACCAATTTTTGCTGGGCCATTTATTTTGATGCATCGATTTTCCATTCTGGCGATTTTAGCTACTGTATATTTCCCAATAAATTCAGTCTGCATTGGAACTGTTATATCCATATATTGGAAATGTTAGTGCGAACGTAGAGAGTTGTAAACGCGAGCATCTGACATAACATAAAATGGCGGGATATTTCCTGTATTTTATATTCGAGGATTAACTTCAACACGTCATCATTAAAAAATAAGTATGGTTCTGATTTAATTCAATCAAGCTATAAATATTTAACGGCCAAAATGAAATAATATTCAGTATTTTGCATCCTTTATGATGCACTGAAACGTTATTTATTTAAAGGCAAAAAACAAGCGAATGATTTTAATATTACATATTTTATGTCAGGCCGTTCGGTAAAATATGTACGGATCTGAACGCGGTGCCTTTCAAAGTGTACATAAATAATTTTGAATGTATTCGCTTTGTTGTTTCGGAACCGTTACGCCTACATGCCTAGAAAGGGTAGGCTGTAAGTGTCACACACTAATAATTTACTCGTGAACTCCTTTGTGATCGAAGCTTAAGTACGCTCATTGGAATTACGAGGTTGAATATCGTTAACTTGTTAAATAGGTTTTCCAAAAATAATTGCTGTAGACATATCTGTCAACGTCATCAGCCTACAGCATTTCACTGTTGGACATAGGCATCTCCAATTGCACGCCATTCATCTTGATTCTCGGCAACTCTCATCCAGTTGCTACCAGCCACCCTGCGAAGATCGACGCTCCGCCTAGCTCGAGGTCGTCCTTCCATACGTTTGTTTCTTTTACGTCTCTACTTAAAAACACGTCTACCCCAACGGTCATCGGTTCTACGGGACGTATGGCCGCCCCATTGCCACTTCAGCTTGTTTATTCTGTGAGCTATTTCGACAACTTTGTTTCTCTGTCAGATTACCTCATTCCGGATTCTATCCCACAGAGCCCCCAAGGAAGTTCCATATCGTTAATAATCTAGAATCTAGATTTAAATCTAAAGCTCTTACTCGTTAGCGGCAATATTCACAAACTTAATTTAATGCTGAGAACTCCGTTACTTCTAGAGTTACAATTACCATCCACATACACACAAACACCATGATACTCAATTTTCTTATACACAGGAAATCCAAATTTCTTCCAAATTCAAGAAAATCCGAAAGATAAGACTATCCTACAACGATACTACGATTTCGTTAGGCTGAAAGCAAACAAAGAACTTTGCGAACATATTATGGCGCACGTGTTACTGCATAACAATTTGTTTGTGGAAGCTTTCCACAAGGTTCATGTTGAATATTATAATTGGTGTAGGTACTCGTAGTATTGTTTCGCTGCTCGTATTAATTGATTAAATGATTTTGATTGACACTACGTCAATCCTATATCATCATCTGCATGGACATGGAGCGACTTCCTTTCTGGCCTAGACAGGTACTGTGTAACACGATACCCCTTTGATAAGACTGGTTATCAGACTTTCGGGCTTCTGACTGTGTAACGACTGTCAAAGATCTATAAATGACAGCCTGAACTAACGGATCTCGATATGCAATGGATGGTCAAATGGTCAGCCATCCATGGACTGATCGACCGAACCATGCGGCTGTTGTTACTTAGCCACTATCATGTAAGCTTAAACAAAAATAATGAAATTATAAAAGTATAAACAGTTGGTGGTTTGGTTTGGTGTTTGTAAACGCACCCACGATACAGGAGAAATTCCTAGTGTGGGGGCAATGTTTTTTTTTTTTTTTTTAAAAAAAAGAAAAGTAGGACAGTTTTTTGCATCAACTGTATTGTTTGGTAAGGACACAGTGACATAAAGAGATGTGTATACCGATGAATCTTTTGTCCGATAGATAAAGAGTATCCGAAGGATACTAGGAATAGTAACTATCGGTTTGTATTGTACTTCTGTTTCACAGCCAGTTTACTGTGCGAATACCGGTCGGTATAAGATATTGAATTCAGGCTGAAATGGGAGAATTAGTTGAGATGGCTAAGGAACTAAATGGGCGAGTCGCATAGCATTCCTTGCATGCTTCCATGATTTTTTGGTACCTACCATATCGTGTGTCCGTTTTCCGCTCTATATGTGCTGTATGCCTTGATAGTTGTTGTATGATATGGAGTTTTTTGTTGAAGTGAAAACTTCTTTAGGCGCTCCGTCTGAACGCTGAATCGGATATACTCGGCTCCAGTCGGTCGGCGACCCTGAATCACGTAGACTCGGCGTTGAACCGCGTACACTCGGCGCTCAATAGCGTATACTCGGTTCCAGTCATCATCAGCCACGTTTGTTTTTCATCATATTAGTTTTCACTATCTTTATAAGTGTCTCTATCGTGTAATCATAAGAACACACCCCCTTTTGTATTAGATGGCAATTCTCAGTATGACCATAATATAAGAAACAATGATTAAGTAGTTCGTTGTCTTACCCATACATTCCCAGTGAAAATGACTAGATTCAAGTAATCTGCTGGACAAGACTGCAAAGACTATAATTTATCTATATCTCTATTATTATTATTTTTTTAACTCAGAGACGTCATTGTGAAATTATAATCAACTTCTTGGACGTTTTACAGAAAAAAATAACTAAATTGACATAATGATCTAAAATGTATGTAACAGTTGACACAAACGAATAATTTATCACCTCAAAGTCATATTTGCAATGCTAATGTTCAAGTCAACCTTTACTTGACCTTTAGGTCACCAATCAGCGACCACTTCCGGCAGATTGATCAGATCCTTGCGTCAGATGTTCATAACAAAGCTATTAAAATAATCTATTTTAGTTTCGTTTTGAGTGATACTTAATTATTCTATCTATTTATTATACTATGTCCTACCCGTGACTTCGTACGCATGGAAGTCGTTAGACTCAACAATATACTTACTCCGTTTTCGCTTAGCATTTTTTCTGGCTCTTTTTCTTCGGCTCCTAATGTTGGAAGTGTGATGATAAATAGCCTATAACCTTTCTCAAGGCTTGGGCTATCAATGCAACATTTTTTTTTTAATCCTACTAGTTCTGACATGACCGCTTTTAAACAAACAAACCTACTCTACAGTTTTATTATTAGTACGTATACATAATAACATTAAGTAGATTTAAGCAATTTACTCTCAATGATGTCATACCTATTTGTAACAGCAGACTCGGCAAGATAGAATATTTTTGGGATGAAAATTTAACAACCAGAAAAACTGAGCTGTCTCGTAGCCTTCGTAGAACTGAAGAAACGAACAATGATCATAAAAGATCTTGGTAAAACGTACCTATGTGTACATATACTAGTAAATAAATAAGTATATTTATGTAAACACCAGATTGAGAAAGAGAGTCACAAATGGTAATCTCGGATAAAAGGAAAACCTTGCATACCAGGTAGGAATAAATGTGATATTGATACAGCCACGGCTTCGCTTTCACTAAACAAACATTCCGACTAGTTTTTATTTCCATGGTAATGTGTATAATCCCAGCCCATTCCAGCCCCTCGCTACATGTCTCCATAATTCCGGGAAAACCAAACCGGATTCAAAAAGGGGGAATTTGTATTATTGCGGGTTGGGAAACTCAGCAAAGCTCTTACAAGTGACGAGATCTAAGTTCAAATGCTCCAAATTTTGAGGTTTGTGTTATGTAAACTCCTTGGTAGACCTTTGGAGAGCTTTTGAATCTCGAAGTTTGTTCAATTGACATAAACATAAGGCGCTGATACGGTATTGATTATCATAACACGAATGGAACTCGCTGGGATTCGATACGTAATATTGCATGTTTTCAATGTATTACATACAGCACAAAGCTTGGTTTAACAGAAATCCAGTATAAATATAAAATCGGCAGCTTCCAGCGGATTACTTTTTTTCGCATTGCAGAAAAAAATTTAAACCGAACGGAATTCTTTCGAGAGATATTCTTTACCACAATGCAACTGATTGTAGTCATATTATGGCGCTTCCAGTTTACCTCAACCATCTGTGACCCTTTAGGTACTTACTTATTAATTAATTTGCAATATGTTTGTTATTTCGTAAGGTTCTTAGCTTCCTCGTTATAATATAATATGTAGCTGCTTAATATCTACAGAAGATGGGTACGTGGGATATATACACCCTTCTCGCTTGGTTAATAAAGATTATGCGGAGTTGAGACTTAGGAGGCGGCCCTGGCTGCAGCTTTCATTCAACCTTTTAATATTCATGGAGTCTTAAATACATAATCCGTTTACATACCCGTATTAGAATTATCTTCAGATTTCAATCGTTCATTGCTGTTACATATTTTATGTGTCTTTGTTAAAGAAAGTCAAAACGATCATCGAGTATGAAAACGGTAGGTATAAATTCAGGCCATTTATTTTTTTCTTCGTTTTTAAAGTAATCCTACGATCTTTACAGTCTTTGAAGATTGTCCTTTGACTTTGTAGTCAAACAAAAGGACACAAAAATGTATATTTTCTTTGAGAAAAATGTTCAACGGCTTCCTAGATCGAGACGGGGTCCGATAAACGGCAATTCCATAGGTCTTTTATCGGCGTACCATTGTGGGATCCCCTTTGCTTATCGCCATCAGTTAATTTTTCCATGACATAGCTATAAAAGCATGGCGATCTAGCTGCGAGGAGCGTCTGCCTTATAATTTTGCCTCCTTTGAGAATCGGAGGGTCGTCCTCTTTATCCTAACTAATAAAGTTATTGACGAACTATAGAAGTAAGGAGATATTTCTCTCTGGGCAAGCACAAGTCTTCTTATGCAGACTACTTATGTTGGAACTTCACTTAATCCACACAAAGTGTTGTCAAATTTTAATAAAGCATAAGTAGGTAGTTGGAGCTGTGGTGGCTCAGTGGTAACGGCCTCCTGATAATTATTGACTTATCGGTCCATTCAAATATTGCTAAAATCAGCTATTATGATGCTCTGAAACATGTAATTAACTTATACACCGTTAAATTTTGATCGTTTTAATCCTTAAAAGGGGTCAATACAAATAGTTAATTGAAAAATAAATAATTGGCAACATATTTTGATAGGGTAGCTCTAACTTATTATTTGACTAGCTTCTGCTCGCGACTTCGTCCGCGTGAAACTTCTTGATTCCCGACCCACCCCGTCGCATCGCATCGCCTTTTTTACCCGCGGCATTACTTCGCTTTCGCTTAGTAATCTTTTTGACTTTTTTGTTATTGCTCGGCTCCCAAGAGTTCTAACGTGATGTTAATATAGCCTATAGCCGTTCTCAAGAATTAAGCTTTTAAAAGCAATAACATTTTTTTAAATCCGACTGTTAGTTCCAGAGATTAGCGCGTTCAAACAAATAAACTCTTCAACTTTATTATTATTATTAATAGATATTGATGTTAATCTTAGTCGTTATTCAAATATGTAGTGTGTGTAATAAATGAAACAACAGAGTACATTATATATTTATCTATATTCAGGATCTTAATGGTTTACTTTGTCTCTAACTAATCAATAATTAAATTAAACACTACATGTACAAAAATTGTTTTATATACACAAATTCATGCAATTACTATACTTAATCTAATTGGTAGGTACATAATGACCGTGAGGCTCGTTACTCGAGGAATTTACAAATACAATTAATATAATATATCTGACGAAATTCATCATTTTGACACGTTCAAGTAAATCCAAGTTTTAAAAACTTCCACACTAATTAGGGTTGTTATTTATTTTAAGTGGCTAATCGCTAATTATATTTAAATTACAATTTAACGTCTTTGTGAACCTGTTTGACGATTTTTGCAATAATTAAAAATTGACGATCATCAATTACATTCTTAAAATTATGAATTTGATACATGAAGATCGTAAACCTAATGCGTTTCCAATGACACTGAGTATGAGTAAAAATGATCGAATAAATATTATTTATTCTGAAAATGGGAACACACGACATTCACGTAAACAGTTCGCAACATCGCAACCAAGCACTCGCGGCGCGGGATGGAGCCTGTGCAATGCTGGTCCGATATCTATACCCACTAACGTTAATGTCTCTATACGAAAGGAATATTATGTTATATTTACACGCACACACAGACGCACGAACATTTGGCACAAAGAGGCGTTTCACGCTCATACACGGGCCACGGCACGATCCACTACAGGTTCTGAGCAAATATAGGTATGCGGAGAGATATCTACACAAGTACTTCGTAGCCTCACCTATTAGTCTCCACTTATAATATTGGTGAGTTCTTATTCTACTTATTTACATCTCACAATCAGTCGTAAATAGTTAATATTTTGGCAGATAATTTCCATTTAATAACTATTTTTTAATTACAGAAATATTGTTGTTTACAAAATAAATATCAAACGCGACATAACCATCTGGGTTGGCACTGTTAAGTCCTAAATAGGCCGGACTAAAAGCTGCTAAAAATATCATGCAAAATGTAAAGTCGTATCGTATAATATAAATTCAGAAATACGAGTCTAATTTCGATCTAATAATGTTCGGTTTCATAATGATAAAATTATTTCACAACCTGTTACAGTATGTTTTGAAGTTAATGACTAATCTACACAGAATGGATGAAACGTTCTATTCGAGTATTATAAATTAGGGTCGAGATTAAAAAGGAGATATTGTCAAGATTGTGTCAAGTCTCAGTAGGCGAATATATTTCTAGAAGGGTCTAGAAGTTGCTGTCGTAGTCGGAGCGACGGCGCGAGTAGTGCGAGCGCGGGGCCGGGTACTCGCCCGTGTAACCGTACACTTGGGAGCCGCCGCCCGTCTGCCCGTACAGCTGCGAACCTCCGCCGTATCTGTCGACACAACACACAACTATTAACATACATAATATGTTCCCACATTTAAAACTTGGACGATCCTACCCCGGAAGCCAGAGTTCTGCCATGAAACAAGCAGCAGCGGTTTTTCATGAAACATGTAAGGCGGGGTTTCGCTGCGGGAAAAGTTTGTGGTAAAAGTAAGCTTTGGTCGTCTCTAGCGTATTTCATGGAAAGTTGGACGAACGATACAAAAATTCTACAGTATCGGGCGATACTCATCCGGTAAGCTGGCCCGCACCTGCCGTCTGTTTCATATGAGTTTTATAAATAACTGAGTAAGGACAGCTTTTAGTGAACGAAGTATCTTTTCATTTTAAAAGCAAATACGTATTCGTACCCATAAGCATTTCCAACGGGCCCGTAGATCTGCGAGCCTCGTCCTGAGTCGGGCGTGTAATGCTGCATGTACTTTTGGAGCTGCGGTGTCCACTCTGACCGCCACGAGTCACCCGGGTTAGGGTAAGCCAACTGCTCGATGAAGGCAGTTGACATACGCTGGACAAAGAACAAAAATAAATAAGAGGTAGGATGAAATAATTTTAACTTTGGAACACTGGATAAGGACTCAATTTACCTTGCCCGATGGAAGATACGGCAATTCACGTTCTTTCACTGGATGCACGTCATCGAAGCCTCCCATATGACTCTTATCCAAATCGCGAAGCATTTCCTCGCTGAGAGGTATTGGCTGTTTTGCTTTCGCACTCTTCTGTCGATTAACCAGCTAAAAGAAACAAAAGAAGAGTTATATTACCAATAAAAACTGGTCAAGTGCGAGTCGGACTCGCGCACCGAGGTTTCCGTACAAATGTGTAGGTATGTAACTAAAAATTAACGGTTTTCGCAATTTTTCCTTTATCTGTGCTATAAGACGTTGCTTCGTACCAAATTTCAAGATTCTGAGTTCACGGGAAGTACCCTGTAGGTTTTGATTCCCTTGCGAGTGTCGAAAATTTGCGGAAATTTGCGGCATAAACGGCTGTATCTTTTGATTGTGTTGGCTTAGAAGTTTGATGTTTTCACAGCTCCAAGGGTCAGTAGACCTGAGTATTTGATATAAACTCCAGCTTGATACCTCCACGCGTTCCTGAGAAAAAGGGTCTTGACAGAAAGACAGACGGACGGATGGACGGACAACAAAGTGATCCTATAAGGGTTCCGTTTTTTCCTTTCGAGGTACGGAACCCTAAAAACGCAGAAATATCTTGAAAGGAAAGGAAATTAATATCGGTTGGGGTTAACTTACTACTGTGACTCCAAATATAACGACGAACAGAAGAGAAGCCATAGCAATGACAATCACAGCGATGCCCCACTGAGGCAGGAATGATTCTTCTTCGGGAGTTACAGGCGTTGGAGCTTCACGCTTAGGTAAAACTAAACAAAAGAAACAAAAAATCATTCATGTTAAAAAAGTGATACACGGTATTAAAATAATTAAGTGAGAATAGTTTACCCACCTATGAACTCGGTGTAAGCAGGGTCCATAACAAACTTTCCGATTTCTAGTTTCCCAGCAGACTTATCAATTGTCTTAGTCATTTTCTCATTGCTTTTCTTCATCCTTTCTTCATCCGGTTGATCACCTAACATTACGTCAGGATTAAAATCGTCATCGTCATTGGGTGCTTCTGTGACTGTTTCAATCACAGAACCAGGCCTGGCATCATGAAGAGATTTGTGGAACATTTTCTTTAAGTCCAATGTGTCCACTCTTTCTTCTACCTCTTTGAGTTCGATGAAGTAGTCAACAAGAACAGAGCCTTCGCTGAACCCATCAATTCTAATACCCTTATACCATCTTCGTAGATAGTCTGATTTCGAATAGACAGAATTCAACTGGAAAATAAAAAAAGATTTGTTATAGGATAGTTTTCCAAAGTCGAAGGAACTAATGCTTTTCTTGCACTTAATCGTTAATCGAGCGAGGTTTTCTTCAATTATTAATATACAACTTACTTCTTCCTTTACATCTGTGGCAAGTCGTTTCCATTCTACAGTATTGTGATCTAATAATTCGGGTATCCATTTGACTCCTGAAAATATAAAAGATGGTTTTTAATTTAAAAAAATCAGAACAATATTTTTTTTAAATTTCGTTTTTTTTTTTAAATTACGTTATCTCGACCGTCTTATGTGAATTTATGATTGCGAAGTTATAGCTGTATTTGAAATCAATGCAGGTACTAATAGTAAAGAAATACTGGTACCTGAAACGATTTTTATAGTGGCAGCGATGTCACACTCTTTTTTGCATAACCCTGGAGTGGTCGGTGGAGGGGGAACAGGTGTCGTCGTTGTCGTGGTCGGACGTCGTGTCGTTGCTTCAGTACTAAATTCTGGCATTGGACTGGTAGCAGTGGCATTCCTTTGAGCTTCTAGAAGTTTTTCTATAGAAAATGGTGTTGTAGACGGCGATGGCCAACCAGTGAATTCAGTAGAAGCCCTGAAAAGATTTAAAAGCCAGTCATTATTATGCAATAGTGCAACGCAGTCACTTTAAAATTATATAGAAATAAAAAATACCTTGTGGGCCAACCCTTTTGTATTACAGGTGTCTGTGGAACTGGACCCAATGGTTTAGAAGTAGTTGTTTTTCTTTGAGCTTTACTGCCTGGTCTTGAGGGGAATACCAGTTTAATCATGCCACCAGGAGCTTTGGTCGTACTACTGGGTGGCGCGGGCGTTTCTTCAATAGTTTCATTTAATTTAAATCCAGCCGGCAATAGACTTGAAATATCAGCGACTTTGAGCTTGATAAGAGGAACTTCCGCAGCTTCTTTTTCTGTCTCGTTTAATTTAAATCCTGGTGGTAATAAAGCTGATACGTCTATTGGTACAGCGTTTGCTGGTAATTTGAGTGCGACCTTTGGTTTTTCTGTCACTGTAGTATTTAACTTGAAGTCTTTTGGCAACAGAGCAGAAATATCAATTTCTTGAACTTTGTCTAAAATACCAGATTTCGAACTTGATTTGACATCGGGGCTCTCCGAGCTTGGAGGCTTATAATTAGATGGCAATAATTTACTAAGATCATCTATTTGTAGTTTTTTGACGAGATCTTCATGAGGCTTATTTTCTTTAGGCTTATATTCTTTAGGAAGTAAAGATTTATAATCTAAAACAATAACTTTGTTCTTCGCGCTGATACCGGATGATCGACCTTGTGTTCCATTAATTATAGGGACCTCACTAGATGTCTCCGGTGCACTAGTAGTTGTAGTAGTGGTTGTGGTGGTCGTGCTGGTTCGCTTGTCTTTAAATGAGAGTCTTGATTTATAACCCGCAGGTAACAGTCCGGCTATATCATCCATCACAGTCACTAAGGAAGGTTTTTTCCTCGGCTTTGGTGTAGTAGACGTAGTCACACGATGCGCGAATTTTTTTATCTGCACTGGTAATGGATCAGGAGAGGATCTTTCTGTTACGGAAGGAGACGACGTGCTCTTTAATGTAAATACTTTTATAGGTGACGGGGTTGTAGTAGTAGTAGTTGTTGTTGTTGTTGTTGTCGTCGTACTTTCGGTAGTCGATTCAGTTATTAGTTCAATATTTTTATTTTCGTTATTTAACGATCCAGATAAAACTGCACTCGATAGCTCTGACTGAATACTATCCAATTTGTCATTAATATTTTCGGTCGACGATGGAGTACTCATTAGACCATTTGTTTGTAGTTTAGGGTCTTTTGTTACCGATTCCACGTCATCATCATCTTCTTCTTCGTTGTCGTCCGCTAATACTTGTTTCTTTTCGTCTTGCTCCACGGTTGGGAAAGGTAAGAAACGAGCACCTGAAACACTTCTACTTGTCTGAACTGATGCAACTACAATCCAGTTCTCAGTTGTTACTGGAACAGAGGCGTCACTCATTTGGTTGCTAGTAGGCGAAGTACTTTCCGAAGCCGGACTTAGCTTGGTTGTACTTGGTGCAAAAGTTACGTCTGGAATAGATATAGTGCCATTAACTACACTCTTAGTGGTAACAACTGACACAACTTCTAACTGTCCTAGAAGGGACGGTGTTTCTATCGACGTCACATCTTCTTCAGAAGTAGGTGCACTATAATCAGTGACAGCAATTTCTTTTTCTTCATTAGGCTTGTGTTCAGTTTGGTCTATTACAGTTGTATCTACAAAATGTTTGAAATTATCATCTTTAACCATCGTGTTTTCAGGCTTCATTACTAAAACGTCAAACGATTCCGTATTGTTTGCTTTGGCTAGTTCTGCAGGTGTTTCAGGTTCTTCAGTTGTGTCATATTCTTCGTCATAAATGTCGGTAACATGTTCTACTGATTGTGGCTCTTGAGTGGTGTGTTTCTCTTCAGTACTTTCGGCATCATCGTAATATTCCACATACTCTCCCTCGTCACCTGTATTGTCGCTTTCATGATCTTCACCAGAATGGTTACTACTTTCCGTAGTAGTTGTTGAAGTTGAAGTAGTGGTGGTTGTGGATTTGATTGAACCTTCTCTTGGATAATTGTCCGCATTCATAGAACTCGCATCAGGTTTACTGTCATCAGCTGATTCAGATTGTGTTTGATTGGATTTAATAACCTCGACATCAAAAGAACCTTGAGTATTTTTCATGAGCTCCCTAAATGAACTAATATCGCTTATGTCATCTTCAAGTAAAGGTTCTATATCTAGCAGTCCCTTATATTCAGTGGAAGAACTTTGATATAAGTTAGCGTTCGTTTTGGGTGCATTAAAATTGTCGTTTTTATTAAATGCGTTGTTTGGTGTATTTTGAGAATTCGTGTTTTCATTTAAAGAAGGTGAATCTAATTGAGGGAATCGTGGAGTATTAGGTTTAACATTCAGTCTTTGTTTGATTGCAAGTTTATGAGGATTGTAAGTGGTCACCCGGTGATGGTCAAATAAGTCTTGGTTATCATTTTCAATATCTTCATCGTGTGGAATATGACCGCTTTGTCCGTTGCTCTTTAAGCTGTTGCCGTCAAATGGCATGTTCTTAAATCTGTTATTTTGTAGGTAGTCAATATCAGGATTATTTAAAGTAATTTGACCTAAAAATGTTTCAGGTTTTGACGGATCATTTTGATACGCTACAGAATGTATTTGTGGCACGTCGGGTCTTTTAGTTGAGGCTGGATGTACGAATTGGAAATTGTACGGTAAAGCTGGCCTGAACCTTGGTCGTTGTGCGGTAAATTCGGGTTGGTTTACATAATACTGCGTTCCCGCTTGACTCCTGCCCGTCGGTAATTGAAAAGGTGTCGGATTTTGGTTGTAGTTAGGGCTAGGAAATCTGGCTTGACCCTCGTTGTAGAGCGGCTGCTGCACAGTTGGCGCAACTCTGTAGTTGTCCCCATGTTCGAAAAATGAAGATGGGCGAGTGTTCGGAAATAAAGGTGGTTGAACTTGAGCAAAACTTTTTTCTACCGGTGATAAGTAATAGTTAGCATCTGAAACAAGGAAACAAAATAAAATTAATATTCATATTTCTCAGATAGATTATATTACATTTAGGGCTGATATTTCAATAGACAGATAATTTTTATTAGTGGAATAAAATTGACGTCTGGCAGATTTTGTTTGGAAGAACTATCAAAAATTCAAAATTATTCCTCGGATAAAATTATCATTAATTGTCGGATTAATTGTGTTGCCCTTAATATTACAGTGATATTAAACTTGCTGCTTATAAGAAGACTGGTATATGTTTTTTAAAGTAGAAAGAATATGAAATTTTTTGACCTTGCACATGCAGTGCTATTTCAAATTTCGCATTGCGAGTAGGTAATCGTAAACAATATGAGGAATGTATCGGGTATTTCCGCAGAATGCAGATACGAAGAATGGTGGTGGTGAGAATGCAAATCTCTGGAATAATATATTATATTGCTTTGTTGGATATTTTAAATGCAGCACATCTTTAGATAGCACGAGCACCCTACCTGATAAAACTATAGATTCTTTTGGCATGATTAAAGTTAGCACCGGTCTGAGAAAACTCATTTTTATGAACGTTTACTTTTATTTTCTGCAAATAATAAAGCGTCTAGTTTTATATAAGGATTTTTGACTGACTTTCAGGTTTGCATTTTAAAATCCACCCCATGTGTCGGCCCACATGGCACATGGCACATGGCTGTGGACAAACATGAGTTTGTCCACAGCCACATCAACGGGATGTCAACGAGAACAAGATGATGGCGCCGAAGTAGCGGATACATACATTTGCTATGGCCGCATATCCACCGCACGCCGTCACCTCCCGGTATCGTCCCCGACACGCTTAGTTTGAGCTACAGTGCAACCTCGATATAACAAATCGGAAGGGAACAAGTAAATATTCGTTATATATCAAGTAATTCGTTAAACTGAGGTTTGTTATATTGAGGTTAGGTTGGTCTAAAAGTTGTTATAAAGAGGTAAAAACGTGTCGAAACCTGTCGCGACTGAATCACATACTGGGAACGTTATATAAAGATTTTGGGTTGAAAAAATTCGTTTGCACTTTGTTTTGGTAGTTGAAAATTCGTTATAAAGAGGTTGTTCGCAAAAAATCTTCGCAATGTAAAGGTATATTTTACATTGACTCTTATGGACAATTCAAGGGGATTACGAAGAATTCGTTAAATTGAGGAATACGTTATATTAAGGTTGCACTGTATTTCGTTTCTCGTTGATGTCCCGTTGACGGTGGCAGGTGGCGAAACGGTGTATTGTATTAGGTATTTGACAAATTACCCTAAAGATAATCCTTCAACTAACCGATAACCTAGGAGATAATCCCAATTAAATAGACTACAATACAAATATGTAGGATATGAAGGAATCTAAAGCATTAACTAACAAATAAAATGAATTGCAGAAAACGTGCAATAATTCAAATCCACGAGTTAGTTGTGACGTAATATCGGAATATTTCACACGTTACGCGATTCGTGAACGTTACATGTGTACGTAATGCATCAACTGTACATGACTTTGATGTACTGCTCAATTTTATGGAAATTAACTATGTTTTGTTAAAAGCCACTCCGTTCTGGTTTGTATGCATTATGTGGTGTTCGCAGAATATAGAGCTTTTTATCAATTACAGAATACTAATATTAATTCTTTGGATTTTTTGTGCTCATCCTTTATACTCGAGATACACGAGGCTAGTTTCTCAAGCCTGGATAGTAAGCCGGTGTTAATAAGCTAGCAAGTAACTCTGGCGTTGTGTATACAGAACTGGCTTCATTTATGGGCTAGTA
This sequence comes from Apamea anceps, assembly GCA_951799955.1. Taxonomy (NCBI): domain Eukaryota; kingdom Metazoa; phylum Arthropoda; class Insecta; order Lepidoptera; family Noctuidae; genus Apamea; species Apamea anceps. Next base: position 9,711,660 of record OX637502.1, on the reverse strand, counting down.
AGCTAGCGTCGCAAGCTAGGACAGTTCAATAGGACGGGGTTCTATTTTTTGAGCTAGCAGCACTCCCACCACTGAGTTTGCTATGCTATCCCTGCGAAGCTAGTTTTCGATACACGCCCGCCTATTGTTTTTCTGACCGCAATCACGTGTCATGTTGTACTGTACTGGCTTAATTATCTGGCATCTAGCATGTGCCAAGGCTGGACAGCAAGCCAGGATAGTATATAGAGATCCTAGCTTTGAAAAACTAGCCTCCGACGTTACTGACTTTTGAATGCGTAGTCAAAGAAATCAAGCATCTTGTTTGAGAAAATAAATGTCAATTTAATTGCGCCCTTCAAGGCTACTTCCAGTCACATAACGGTTCCTTAGTACGTAAGAAATTTATTGAATGATACATCACAAACCACAGGGGAGGATGATAAATAACATGATGAATAAAAGTGAGTGAAAAGTAATCCTATTATTCGTCCATAAACCAAGTTAGTGCACAAAACAACTCCTCACTTGTGGGGAACTGGGGAAAAACAATACCGTAATGGCTCAGGAGTTTGTTTGGTATGAATTTTTGTTAGAGTCGGCTTTAATACAATTTTGTGAGTGAAGGTCACTATTCTTGTATCAGCTAATGCAAAGCGAGGCTGTTTAAGACTTTGATACATTGTATTTTATATTTTTACTTTACAAGGTCTAAGCTGCAGCTATTTAGGGTCTGAGTATCTATCACTTGGAACTTAAACATAACTGGCGAAATGTGAATGCAGGTACACACACACCTCTGCACAATCCTTCGGGGAAACAAGGCTTGATGATTTATGTGCTATGTATCTTATTTATATTTGTCTATCAGTCTACTACTAGTCAGTGAGAGGAGTATCGTGGAATAACAATTTAGTTGTGTGTACACTAGATTCGACTGTTCCAAAGAAGCTCAAAACCTCTGGGAGTCCTGGAATTCGTTAAAAGCATCTGGAATATAACAAGAGGATAGACACCATGTATGTAGCGTCCTCCTAAGAAACTTTTAATAACGGCTAATTGTAATTACTAATTCATCTGGCAAGCTTCGGGATTTTGGCCAAGGTTTCCTAGGAAAGCGGTCGTTAGTTTAGTGGTCGCAAGCTTCACAGGTCGAGCAAAGTGTACTGGGGTTTTCAGGAATACCTCATTAGCAGCTCAGGGACTGGATTCGTGCCTGGTTGACGGCAATAAGTTCGCGTTCGCGTTTGACATGGGACTTAAACATAACTGGTGAAATGTGGAAGTTCCTACACACGACTGCCTAAGCCTTCCGGAATTACAGGGGTCATGTTATATGTCAAAAAACGCTCTCTATTTGAATATCCGTTACTGTGTGACCGTTCACAGCTTTCTTAGAAAACCAAAACTTTGCGCCTGATCATTGTAGCGGTCACAGTTATTAAGATGCCAATGTGGTGAACATTGGCAACAGAATAAAGACACAGAGCAGAATATATATACTTATCCATTCCAAGGTTGCCTGGAATAGTTCGCAGAAAGCCATAAGTCCGCCTTTTGTATATTTTGTAGTGTTTCATGTATTTTTTTGTTATGTAATTTTGTGGTATACAATAAAGTATATATAAATAAAATAAATAAATAAGATACCATGTGGTGGGCATTTGCTACAGAATATACGACTATAATATAGTATGTTTAACATAGTTTACATTAAAGCATAACAAGGCCGAAGGTGCCTACAATAACCACCGGGATTTATAGCCGCTACGTGCGGGACTACGGAACGATTAATATAGTGATAAATGGACATTCTCTATCGTAGAATAAATTTACCTTCTCTTCGTTACGCGAATAAGTATGTATGACGCGCATATTTCAAGACTTTCCTGGCATTTTCTTTGACCTTGTAATAAGTTATGCAGTTTTAGTAGACCTTAGTGAACAGCTTCTTTGTTAGGTAGGTATTTGAGGTTAACAGTTTTTTTATTTGAAATATTTTTTTTGTAAAGAATGTCTAAAGTGTCCTATCCAGTCCAGTCTTGCAATCTGTCACGGATAATCGGATATAGAATGGTTAAATTAACCATTGTTAAATGAATTCATTTATGTATTTTATATCGTTTCTTTTTAATTAGGTAAGCAGGTAAAATAATAAATTAAAATTCGTTAAGACTAAATAACACTCATTTAACGTCTTCAACATAATCTACGTTTTTCTAAGTCTAGGTTAACCTGCCTAAAGATTAGGTAAATATCAAGAAAAACAACATTCAACACCAGTTTTTTTTTTTTTCTATGTTGTACCTATCTCAACTTGAAAGTTCTTCAATCTTCATTAAGTAGGTGTAGGTTCGCTATGCGTGCGGCAAAGAATCATATTTCCGAGCAGACCGCGGAGTCTAATCACATTTTATGGTTCTTCTAGTTTATCATGATCGGTTGGTTTCGGCCTGTATATCGTTCCGAAAGATAATCTCGAGGAAATTACTTTCTTGTGGATCATATCCCTAATTAAGAATGGCGGCGGTGTTTATCAGGTCTTAAGTGGGAGTATCGTGAGCTTAATAGGAAATCGATCAGCCGAATAACTCATAAACTACAAGGACTCTTCAGCCGTGGAAACTTTCAGGCCTCTTTACGTAATGGTTCTTACCCACTTAGCGTAATTCATATGTAGGTATATATGTACCTATTTTGAGGAAAGGTACTTTAGGTAAAATTACTTACCTTTATCAAAAGGTCCCTTGTTTTTCTCCCAAACCTTGTTTTGGATATTTACCTACAATTATCTCGGCATTATGTATAATTTTAATGTCCGCATATTTTATGTCGAGAGAAGTTCAAGGTAAGCTAATTAACTTTTTTATATTATTATGCTAAGTAATTGCTCTAATTGCTTATATCGTAACCGTGAAATGCATAACTCAAATAAATTAAGAACTGTCTAAAATCAGCATAATGTCCTCGCAATTCGGCTAAATATTATAAGGTCATCGTTTATATAAAGCTGGAGGAAAATTCAAAGCAAAGTAAAGAGATTTATGCTTCGATTACACTTTAGGGTACGCCTCTAAGCTCAGCGTTTTTAAATTTAATATTATGGGAGTCAGGAATCCATTGGAAGTAAGGTAAATATGGATAAAAGAGCATTTTCATGTTCGATGTAAATTGGCGAACGGTTTTATTCGCATTCGAAATTATGAAAAGCATTTGAATCTTAAGGCGCAGTAAGAAGCAAATTTTTTGTCAAAGGACAATAGTGCATTGCGGCAATAAATAAGGTTCAAAACAGTGATGCGTTTGATGTTAGTTGAATCGAGTGGCCACCAAAATAAAAGTAATTTTGCATTTTTCTTTTCTTTGAACATTTGACAACACGCTCATTATTTTTTTGCGGCTATACCAGCACCAATACGCCTAATCGTGATACAAAAAACTGAGCGTTTTACGGTGCCTTACGTTTGAGAAGCGCCTTAAACACTGTTTTTCTAGTTACCTACGATGAACCTACATAATGGTACAGACGCCAGCACATCAAGCTACCCGAAAGTGTAAAATTTTCCCAATCAACCTTGAACCTTAATACTATAGCGACAAAGTTGAAAATCTATTACAGAAATTTGACAGATTGTAGTAGGTTGATGTGCTGGCGTCTGTACCTTCATTTGCTGTCGCTTTATAAAGACAGTTGAATTCATTATTCCACAAAAAAGAATTCCTATTGTGGGACGAAATGTATTATACTTTGAAGTCAACGGAGTGTTATTACTGCATTCCTTTTATACGAAGATTTGGCAATGGGGCGGATTATAATAACTGATTGCCGCCTGACCTCGCGGATCCCGGGAAATTTCCGTATTTTTATCAGAACAAATTACCAACTCTAAATATACTCCGGCGAACTGATGGATTAGAATAAATTTTGATGTATTGTGTTTCTTGTTTGTGTTTTATATTATGGCTGTCAGAACTCTGAGTAAATTCATAAAAGAGCGAGGCTAGGCAAGGGTAATACATGTTTAGTTTAAGTAAAAGAAATATTGGATTGTTAATACATACAGTCACTCTTTTGCCAAAGTATAAAAAAGCCAAGCTCTGTTGTTGACAGGCAGAAAGAAGTCCCAAAAGTGAAAAGAGCGTACATAAATCATATACTAATCTGGAGCTCGATCTCTAAGCCAATTTCATCATAATTTCATCCTTTTCAAACATCAGCCCTCGCTCAAAAAGGCACAAAATTGACAGGCAAGGTTCACCTGATGAAAGAAATACTATAACATTCACAGTGCCTTCAATATATTTTCTGATTATCTCTTAAGGTCGCAAGAAACGGGAATTTCCCCTGAGACTGGCCGAGTTTCGTGGTTTTATCGCTCATGTCAATGTTTATCCGCCACGGTTGATTATGAGAGCAGAGTTGCAATACCTACCTAAGTAGGAGGTAGGTAGGGGTAGGCGTGTGGGGTCCCTTCAAAACTTTCCTTTATGAATACGGAATGAAACGAATCGCTTATTGGGGCTGTGTGGGAGGGGTTGAAGTAGATAAATTACTTTGTCTTTTCTGAGTGCGATCAGATAAAATCATTTAGAGGCGTATGGCTATACGATTTTCTGATTTATTTTGGGGATCAACTCTATTTAGGATACCTTCGTATCGAAGAGCAATGGTGGCCCAGTGGAAACGGCCGTGACTTACGAGTTGTAGGTCGTAGATTCGAACTCTCACAGGCGCTTAACTTTGTGTAAATAATTTCGTCACCAGTGTTCTCAAAACGGTGAAGAAAAACATCGTGAGGAAACCGTCCTAGAATTAAAAAATCGAAGACATCTACCAACCCGCACTGGGTCCACTCCCTCTTACAGAGAGGAGACTTGTGTCACATTATAGGCAAATTATGCTACTCGATCGTAAAATGTAAGCTGTTATTGTGATTACCTAGACCTACTCTACTCTTACTAAAACTATGATATCCCAGGCACCATTTTAACATACACGCAACTTTTATTTTAAATTCATTCATTTTAAAATGTTTTCAAAATGGGAGATATCCTAATTGCCAACTCTGGCTTTGCAACAAACTTGCTGACTCACGGTAGAATGAAAGGGCTTTCTGTAAAACAAACACATGTCAAGTACACGTGTCGTCATGGTAACCTCGCCCCCCGCGGGTCTCACTCACGGCGGTTATTCATGCTGGGTACTCTCAAATTTTGATCGAGTCATTGATACCTACGTGTATTAGGTAACAAAGGAACGTGACGGAGTGTATCGGCTTAATTAATATGAGAGAATTATGGTCTTAGGTAAAATGACGACTCGCCCACGCGTCAGTCATATTGTTTACCTAATGAAACTGAATGTTATTATTTTAGAGTTACATAACATCACGCCTAGGGTAGGTACACCCTCCATTTTGAAATTAAATAGCCTATTTGAGTCTTAGACGGAAAATTACTTTATACCTAAGTGGAAAAATACAATTTAGCCCACTAAATTTGAGGTTCAAATATACACAAAATTATAGCGTTTATTTATAAAACCCGAAGCCCGAAAATAGAATATGTTTCTAATTTTGTTGACAACTCTTGCTAATAAGGCCAACGTATTTAAACAACCTTATTTACAGAAACTTATCTAGGATCAAAATGAGGATCAAAAGACTTCTATATTTAGATAGGTCGACAGTATTATCTAATTCTTCATTAACCGAGATACACCTTCGTTATATAAAGCAAAAATATTTGGCAGAGACACACATGAAAAATTAACTCGTCTGTATGAAAATGGTCAGGATTTACGAGGCCTTTGGGACTGAATGTGTTATGTTATGGTCCCGCTAATCTCACTTATCCCTTAGCTCAAAATCTATGTTTGTTGAGGATCTTTTAGTTAGTGGGTGCCGCAAAATTGAGTTATGATTTTACGTTTGAAAACTTTGAAACTCGGTTTCAAAACATTGTAACTGAAAACTGTACCACAATGTGTAAAATGGGTAGCTTGATATGAAATATTACTCACTTTATCCACAAACCCCGAATCATCAGTAAGATCTATAAACTCGACAAAACAATGGCGCTAAATGGAATTACATGTGACCAAAAAATTAGTCGCGGCTTTTTGCGAACATTTTGAACTTTCATTAGAAGGTCTCTTGGGCCTAAAAACAACATCCATTAGAACAATAAGTTGTAATTAATATTAGGGGAGGGGCACACGCCGTAAATCGCAGGTAATTAGGCAGGCACACGCGTCGGGTAAGGCCCGGCCTGCACGTGACGTGTGCGGAAAGGGCTTAAAAGCTCTTTGTAATACCGCTGGCCCGATGTGTAGCTCGCTTAAAGGTAAACATTTCACTTTTTATTTCCACCGTAAACTGTTTGAAAGGAATTTTTTCACGAGCTCAAATAAAAACTGGTAGTGTATGTTTCGTTTTGTTTTTATTTTACCTATAAACAATCTTATCTTTTAGTTTTTTTAGTTATTTGAGAATATAAGTAGCGACTAGAGTAGTGGACTCGATTATTCAATGTTAATAATATTGCAACGACCCCAACATTTTATATAAGCTCGTGTTTACTTAAATGAGTCTGAAGACACAACCACTTAATTTTCAGTTTGTAATCATAATATTATCACCAAAAACCCCCAACGTTGTAGACGATTATCCCTAACATTAGTTTCAAAAAGTGCGCTCCCAATCAAGTCGTAACGTGGAAACTGGATTAGTCTCTCCTCAGTGCTCGGGTGCCCGGGGGCTTAGGAACTGGATCATAGTCTGACGAAGTGTAATCCCTGGAGCACACTGCTTTCGCTACACGATCACAACTTTATCACTAGCGCCATAGTCTAATATCATTTAACATTAGAAGTCTTCCGACAAAATCACCCAGCTATTTGTAAAATTTAGCTGTAAACCCATTTATCCCTTTTAGAGCGTCATTATGGGAAAATTTAACCAATTTGCTAACGTCACTGAAGCTTATTCCTCGCTATTAAAACTGTTTAGAGGACGCTGGTTAATCCATCTAAATAAATGGGTATAAAGATTATAGTTTAAATTCTCTCTAAAGACACATGAGACAGCTTTGTTTATATCAAGGTAAGCGACTAGACTAAAAAACAAAAAAATAAAGAGATTAAATTGAGTGATTAAACTCAATTTAATAGATAATATTAAAGGCTAACCACTTAGTACCTATATATGTTCGGCCGGAAGGAATTATCCAAATAAAATTCCGGGGTTAATCTTATCCAAACAATAAGTAAAGCTATTTACATCATTTTAATTACATATTCGAGTTAATTTGGATGGTTTCACAATTCCATATTGTAAATAGCTTGTGGTTCTATTAGATTAATAACGAAGCCGACCTCGTCGTGAAAATAATTTAGATTACCATGTATTCTTCCAAGCCTGGATCGAGTTATGAATCTTTCACACTAACAGATATTCGCTATGCGGTCCAGTCGAGGCTATTAGTATGCAAACTGAGCAATCTGCGCAGAACACTGCGAACCGTTATTAGTACTCGCAAATAGACCGTATGCATCTCGCGTTTTTATATAAAACCTAGCGGCTGACTTTACATTGTCCACTTTAATGACATAAAAATTCTGCAAGAGATTTCAGTTCCTTGAACCGCGAAGTTTAATGGAAATCTTGTAATTATTTTCATTGCATTCTAACAGAATATGAATAAGAAACGTGTGAATACTCTGTACGTGCCTAACACAAAGATTACTATTCCTAACATGTCTCTTTCGTCTGTCCAATAGCGGTCTAAAACCATTTTTGTACAAGATAAGATCAAGCTCTCTCAACCTAGCATTTTGCTAAAAACACCTTTTTATGACGAAACCTTGTTAAAAACTCGCCTATCCTCATTGTATTAAAGATAATGTAAGTAACAAACAAAAAGGAAGAGCATCAAGTTTTATAGGATAGAAAACTTCCCCGTAAGCGAGGTGGAGGCGAGAACTTAGTGGAATATTTAGAACGTACACCTGCGTTGCAGCCGGGCAACCGGGCATTGCGTAGTTTTACCGTTTTGTAATATTAATGTAACTTACCCGTTTGAATTACCGCCGGTTTAATGGCTCCCTAATAAAGGGGAAAGAAGTATCTTATACGGAGAGGTTTAATTGCTCCGGCCGTTCATCTGCGGAATCTTCAAAAAGGAAAAGTAACTATCATTAGCAGGAACTCCTGATGGGACGCTACAGTATTATAATTAGCGACATTTAACGCGAACGCTCCGCTTTTCTGTTTTCTGTTTCGTTTCTTTTCTTTTATGTGAAAGGATGTTTTTAATATCTTGAGGAAATTCTTTGGTGTACCAACGGAGAAAAGTAAAGTACAGTTGGTCCGTTTTGGTTTTCTGTTGGATTCAAAGGGTATTTAGAACGTTGCGGGATTTATGTCAAATTCCTTTTAGGTGTCCCTTTTAAGAGTCCCTTTTAATTCTACTTTTAGAAGGAATAATTTTGCACGATATATTGTTGCAATTTCAGATATTGCAAATAACTTCGAAAGGTATTGATCAAAACGGTATTATTGTAAGTCTAGACAGAACGATACCTAGAAGTCTACTCAATAAACTTCAATTTTAACTACTCACTAAAGGAAAGTAGACAAAACCAGCGAAACTTTATAAGTTTGTTTGTTCGTTCGAATGTTGGTAAATATTGAACTGATTTGAATTTCTTTCAACAGGGCAAAATTTACCACTTAAACAAACTTCTTGAATTGCAAGAAAATGAGAAAAACGTCACGCGCCGAAGAATATTGAAGGTAAATATTTGTTTAATTTCTTCATTAAATACGTGTAAAGAAACTGAAAACTCCATTTTGCATGCTTCTATAACGCAACATAAAATTATTAAAGTTTCCATACTTCACAACGTTGGTAACTAAGAATAAATCAAAATACAATTTAGAATTAATGCGAGAAGAAACAAACTTTGGCAAAGTTACCCTAAATTACTGTTTCATTATAATTACACTAGCGGTCGACTCTGGCTTTGTCCACACAAATATTTCCGCTTGATATTTTCCGAGCCCATTTAGAATATGACAGGTAACAGAGTGCAAAGCACAAGTAATAAGCTTGTCAAAAATTTGATGTAGGTTCAATCGAGTGAAATTAGCTTGGACAGGTACACAGAACAGGGAAAATATAAATCAAAATGCTTTACCCAACTCTATCGATCTTTGTAAATAAGATGATATCGACACAAGCTTTAATATTATACCTGAGGGTGACAGGGACTTCATCGACGCTTAACTCGTTACCATAGTACATGATTCTAAACCAAATGAAACGGAACAAAAAAAAAAAACCTAGGTACTACGTAGGTACTATTGCCTTTTGAAGTTAAATATGATTGAGTAGCGAAGATATTCCGGTTTTTCTTCTGATCGCATGTGATCTGCGATAAGTAGGTAGGTTGACTTAAGTATCATATAGTATTAAAAAATAAAGTATACAGGGTGGCAGGAACATAGACACGCAATCTGGTGCCATGGATTTAGTACATGATTTGAAACAAAATGGAACGGTACCAAAAAATTTCATGGGTTATTAAAAAAATAATTGCTGTTCCATACAAAATGACACTTATCTCAGACACAGCAGATTTTTTTTTTAAACCGCCGTAATATTTCTGCTATAGGGAGTCTAGAATCATGTGCTGTATTCATGGTTACAGTTTGCGCGTCGATCTCTCTGCCACCCTGTATACTTAAGTTATAAAGACAGACAGACCTAGACGTCAATAAAAGACGTATCATGAAAATGTAAATAGAGTCAAATTAATATTCTGTACGCGTGGGAATTTAGATATATAAGCAACATATGTACGCAAAATATTTTGATCCACATACCCTGTGTAGTATATGAGGGAGCTCCACATTGAGCCATTTGATCCCTAATTAAGTAGGGCCCTCATGTACGCACCTCTGCAAAACTTTGAATAAGAGATGCTTGAAACCTACACAATCATAGTTTTATACAGCGGGGTCTTATAAATTGCCTTTCGAAATACGAATTACTTATGATCTTCTTCTCCGTGTCGCTAGCATGATAGTTATTTAAATTTTGCTGGTCCAATACTTCGCCAGTTCAATGGCGTTGTCGGTGGCAGAGCAGAGGTCACTTTGGTTGCATGTTTTTGGGCACAAAGGGATAAGAGGTGGAGCATAGTTTGTGACACAGCTCGACCGCTGGCGTTCCGTCGAAGTAGCTCCACTTGACGAGAGGATTACTTATTGACTAAAGTAAACACAGACGAGACGAAGTAACTTTCCCATTAGGGAATTAAAAAGTGGAACCAAAATGTCGAATTTAATTGGGGACCATCCTACGCACACTGAGGGTTGGAACTGGTTTAGATAGGTACGCGTTTTATGTTTAGATTTCAGAGGACGCTGCGAAAAAAGCTCAGAACATGACAGATTCTAGAATCTGACATGTCATGTTCTGAGCTTTTTTGTGCAACAAGCTGAAATGTCACATGGACCTAGGTCCATGTGACATTTCAGCTTCTAAAGAGATTCATCGATTTATTATTTACTAGTTTATGCCCGCGGCTTGAATGTTGGAAAATATCCCAAGGGAACGTACTAACGGGATTATTGTTTTCATATAGCACACGCCAGTAAAGCGCACAGTCGGCATGATTATTTCCGACTCTTTCAGCAATCATCGTCATATTTCAGCCAATTTTCTCAAAACCTAATGAAACGGAACAAAAAAAAAACCAACTCAAAAAAACAACACTGCCAACCTTCTTCATGAATTACTCCATCTATTGGTGAAACGCGTATGAAAATCCCTTCGGTAGTTTTTGATTTTATCGCGTTGAGACAGACAGACAGATGCGGCGGGGTGACTTTGTTTTATAATATGTACAACACTATTACCTAGATGTACATATTACCTGTTATCTAGAACGTAGATACACGACTCACGTTTTAGGAGTCAAAATTTCCGCAGGGTCTGATTTTCGTAACATAGCGTTATATAACATTTGAATGTACTACAACAAAGTAGGTAGTTAGGTATAAAAGGTTCGTTCATGTTTTATGGTACATTTAACAAAGGTACGTTTTTCTCTCAGGGTATTTAATTTACGTTATAGCAGTAACTTCAAATGAACTAGGAAATTCATTTCATTGTCTTTCGCGCATTTTTGTATCGTCGATTTCATCATGTTTTATTGTAAATTGTTATTATAGTAGTAACAAGAGTTATGTTGTACAGCGTGTTGTGCCTGTGTTTATTTCAGTAGGTTAGCCTTTGAGGTAGACAAGCCAGGGTCTTATCATCACAAACGCACTTTACATCGCCAATTTGATGGTTTCATCTGACTGATGATCGATATTTAATTTGATAGATAAATGATCAGAGGGGCAATTCTTGTAATTTTAGGAACGTTCACAGTCTAATCTCAGTCTTAATCTGTCAAAAATACCTCTAATTTTCCTACATTTTTGACAAGTTTTTGATATTGATTGTCGCTGAGATGAGATTGCGACTAGATTTGAACGTTTTTAATTACGGCAATTGGGAGTGTTAACCATTTTGATAATTTTCGTCAGTCTTGAAAATTGGAGCAAAGTTGATGGTGTAGGAAAACTCGTCTAAGAAAGTTTTAATAGTAAATGTGCCTACCTACCGCAACTTCCTTTTCGATTTGATTAATATTCTTTGGCCCCGAGTTTCATAAAGTCGGGGAAATTAATTTATGAGCAAAATGACTACCAAATTAAATCTTCCGTAGGTATGTTCAAATCTCAACTGTCATTCTTTGACAGTTGTATAAAATGGCTAGAACACCCTAACCCTTCCCTAACTGCACATGGACTTTCAACTAGTTTGGGTAAAACTATCGCCGAATTTCTAGATTTCAAACGGAGATGGGTATTCGGTATGTGTGTCGTACTCTCGTAGTAAGCCGATGATAGTATAAGGTCTCATATGATAGAGCCTGTCGCAATTTATCGGAAACTATTCCGATACCCGGCAATAACTCGGAATTCTTTAGTGGAAAAATTCGATTATAATGGAGAATCTAACTAGGAGCTTGTGCAGTGCTGAACTAGGACACACTTTTATAAATAGATTTTATTATGATATTTCCTTGTGAAATGGAAGCAATTTTTACCCGATTGCGCGACAGGTAAGACAGGATTATGTTTTTATATAATTTCGAGTATCTGTGCTTTATTAAACCATAATTTCCTTTATAATTAAAGGAAAATTAACGCTAAGAGCACCAACTAATTAATATTCAATCAAACGTAGATCGTAAGTCCGCCGTCAGTTTCTGTCAGAACTGTCCAACTTTGGCCAGCGCCAGCCCGGAGCGCGTCTTATCTCCAAATCTCAAGCTTTAACAGCAATTTTGAGAGGTTTAAACAAAACTCGAGTGCCATTCCTACCCTAATATCCCCCTCCTTTGTCTTACCAATGCTGTTCTTAAGTGCATTCGGTAAACTTGAGATCCGACGCAATATCCTCGAACAATTCGTACCAAGGTCTCACAGACCTTATGTTTCAATTTACCGGAAACTCTAAAATAATTGACCTACATTTTAACATTGGGCGAGTTCCGATTAATTTTGCTAACAAATGTGTTAATTTCATGCAAAAACATTACAATATTAAAATTATTTTGTGGACATGCATTTCATTTAATTAATTTAACATGACAACATACAATTAATTTCCGTATTGTTAATCAAAATGTCCTAAATTTCAGAGTTGTGAGTTGTAATTGCAATTAATATTTGTTGCAAGATAATAGAATTTATTGGTATTCCTAGTCACAATAGTTGATTTCAATATTTCCAGTGCGCTTACCGCAGAATCAAACGCGGCAATAGTAATAAATTATTTGTCAAGAGAAGAAATGGAAATCTGTAGGAAGAGAATTGTTGAAGTAACGAGGAATAAATTCAGCTTTTCCTCAGCATTTTCTTTGTTAGTGAAGTTTTTACTTATTTTCTGCTTTCTTTGCTGAAACATTTCTTTAAGGCCATATATACTTATTTTTTTATTTTTTTTATAGTTTATGTTACTACATAAGTAAATCTACCTACTTAGTGCAGATCTGGGTCTACTCTCTATAGTCTATTCAAACTAATACTTCAAATTGATGCAATTTCAAGTTAAACAAATACCAACTTTATTTTAATGGCAATTAAGTTGATTTCAGAGTGACTAACACAATTGAAAAAGTAAAAAAAATGTTTGAAGTTGTAGCGTAACTGAACTTTATTATGTAAAAAATAAAGTTATTTTTCCATAAACTCATATTTGTTTACATTTTTGACAAATAAATCTCGAATGCAGATTAAGTCTGTCAACGAAGATATGGGCCCGTCCAAAAGTAGTAGATCCGTCATAGTGTCAAATTAAATATTTCATTTAATTTGGCTCTATGACGGATAATTATTTTTTTGATAAATCATTCTCAATTTGGGCTCCGAACTAGTCATATGTCCGTAAGTGATACGGAGAAGAAGACGCCCGTAACTGCGGCCGAAACTATGGATTTCGTGCTTTCTTCTCTCTTCTTCTTCTTCGTATTTCTTCTGATCGCATCAGCAGGTGTACTCCCTAAGTACACCCGCTGATACGATCAGAAGAAAAACCAGAAAATCTTCGCTACTCAATCATATTTAACGTCAAAAGGCAAGTAGTAATTACACAGCAGACGTTTAATGTCGGGGGAAAGATACGGTCAGCTAATACCTAGTTTTATTTATAGAAATATCGCAACGAGTACATTTTAAACTAAAAGCTATTGTATATATGTGGCTTTTCGGTGATTTAAATACCTACATACATATTAATATTATAAATTCAAAAGTAACTCTATCGGTATGTTACCTTTTCACGCCTAAACTACTGAACGGATTTCTATAAAATTTGGCAAGGGGACAGATGGAATCCTGGGGGCGACATAGGGGGAGGGGGACAAGGAGTCTACTATTTTGTTCCGGTAGCACGTTCCCGTGGAATAATTTCCGACATCCACGCTGGCGAAGCAAGCGGGCAAAAGCTAGTTATGGATAAACCAAAAAGTGGTTCTAATTTTATATTTATATTTTCGGTTTGCAGCTTGTAAACGGCAAGAAATATATTTGAAAGCACTTTAACTTGAAGTCGATCACAGGCGGTTGCTATTTGCGGCACAGCTCTTGAATAATAAATAAATAGAGCAGCACTGACTGGGCGCACGTGGGCGCAGTCACTTGCATTGTCCACCCACGCGACGCTGCACAGCTTGCACGCCATTTTTATGTCATTTTACTCCAATTCTGTGTTTATTGTCTCCTTGTTTATCTAGGTTATAAAGCCAGTATTGACTCGAGACCTATTCTGTGTACCCTGTTTTTCAAATGACCTTATTCCGCTCGAGCGACGCAACGTTATCTTCATACATAACATTTTCTTCCCCACCTACGAGTACACGGAGCTTTGGTCTTTGTTTACCTAAGCAAATTACGTCACTTGGAAATTCAAAGGATACGTTATTTATTCATGATACTATAAATACATCGCTTACACTAGATTTAGTTATCAATCTCTTTCACTAATAAATTAGAACAGGAAAGTCTTTCTGAGGAAAACACCCCAGGGAGAATATGTAATACAAACTTCGTTGAGGGATTACCTTACATGGAACATTATTGACAATGAATAGAGAATGAGCCAACTTTAATCATGCTACGTGTGTGTACACACTGCCTACTACACGTCTACCGTGCACTGTTACACAATCTTGAACATGAGAGCAAGTTGTTTGCGCCGAAGCGATTAGCTCTTACCTTGACACTGCGTGTCTTTTGTAACGAACAGCAAGAACGCCGTGATCGTAACAAATCTCCAACGTCGCCTCCCCATTGTTGTGATTAATTTTCACCGAGTCATTGATACTGTCACACACACCACTAGAATGTCCACTTTAGAGTTCATCGGAAGTGTCCCGAGGTTTGGAGAAAGCCATGTTTGGCAGTGGAGAAATTGGAAGTCTTCGCTACGCCATGCCGGTAGCTCTGTCACATCTGAAACAAACAAATCAAGCGTGACTTCACTGTTCTGACTAAAACTTACTTCACAAGTTACATTGTTCGTTTGATGAACTTTTCCAATCCCGAACATCCCATTAGGGAACTGTGATCTTGTCGAACATTAAGGAAACTATCTTTCTTTATCAGTCATGGCACGGCGGTGCTCAAGTGGGTTAACCGTTTTATAAAAAGATTGTAATCGCACGTACATGATTTAAAATTCAATAGAGTTGCTGGATGTGTCATTTATCCTCATATACGCACTCAAACATCTTTCTTTTCGAGTGTAATATAATTCGAGGGCTCCATAGTCGAGCAATTTAATTACAATATTTGTTACTAAGTAATTGTGATAATTTAACTTCTACCCAACCCTAAGCTCTCACAATCAATAAACCCTAAAATTGAGTGGTATCCAATTAGCGATCCCGAGACGAGGTGTCAGGTAGCGAGCAAACTTTAAGATAGGTTCGCTGAGCGCCAACAGCGATACTGTTAAAGATTATCAGAACATTGTCTGACAGCGGGCACTGTCCCGCTACTACAAAGTTTACGTGACAGCCTTCGAAACTTGAACGGGACTGGACGTGTCCACAAAGATGGCCGATATCAGCTGTCATTGCGCCGCCTTTGATGTTTTGATTCACTTCACTTTGGCACGTTGATTCATTAGTCCATCGCTTTAAAGGGTCTTGTTTGAGATTGCTTCGAAGCCCCTTTGCTTCTAAGTCGCCTTTCAGTTTGTGATATCAAGGGGTTGCAAGTGAGTAGTTCAGTAGTCAGGCAAGTCAATTGAAAATTGAAAAATTACCGTGAGCCATGGATTTGGGTTAAAATAAACAAGTGGGTCTGTTCTGAGTCGGATCGTTAATAAGTTGTTATTTGAGCTCCTCTTACCTTCAAGGAAACTGGTTAAATGTAAGTGTAGAGGTGACGGAACGAATAAGGAGCGACAGGACGGAAAACATTCCAGCGAAGCACTCGCTTTAACGACCTGATACCAGCATTAAGAACCGGAAAATATCTATTTCCGTCTCTCAGGGGAGTTACAAGTGACGTTGTAAATATTGTGTTTAATAAATTGTATTTATCTTCTAGCCGTATTCATGGCTGCGTCTTCGTTCAATTGTCCTCGAGAGGAATATTATCTCTTGTTATTTACGCAGGTTTCTTCATCCCGAAGGAAAGACATGGACTTCGAATACTCTTGTACTACGATGTATTATATTTCCATTACAGTTTCACAAACATAGGACACGTAAGTATTTCTTACGATATTATACAAACGCTTTAAAAGGTAAACGCTTAAAGGAGAATTATTGGATGACGGGGCCAAGGAAATTAAACATTGTGGCGTTTCGAATGCCAGTTAGTGTCAGGCACATTGAAGGTATGTATATAAGTAATAACTTCCTAAATGTCAAACCTAATCTGGCTACAGATAACCACTATCTGCATTTGACAATCAATTGGATGTCGCTCAAATCTTGATGGATTTGCGTTATCCTGTATTTATATTGAATCGCGTTACATACAGTAAAACCTTTGGTAATATATATCAATATTTGCTTATAACAGATTTATTTGTTAACATAGTATAGTTTTAGCTCTCCATGTAAAATACTGGTGTTCAGCTGGATCCGGTTAGACTGGAAGCCGACTCCAATATAGTTGGGAAAAGGTTAGGCAGATGATGATGGTGGGTATAGTTTAAGCATAATTTTTTTTTTGCGAATCAATTGCAAGATGAGTTTCACTGTAATTAAATTTAATGGAGCACGCTATCACGCATATGTATAGATTCGTCGTACATAAGTACAACGAAATCCGTTTAGGTAATGAATTCAATAAAGCCACACGACTTATCCCCGAACACTTGCTGGATGTGTAATCATTAGGTGATTATAGTGATTAGTGTCACTTCTGGTGGTTCAACATCTAGGTCCCTATTATCGGAGGCAGTGAAACGTGTAGTGACGTGATCGCGCATCAGGTATAGAGTATACTTAGACGCCGTGCAGCGTATACCGGGCGAATCGTGAAAGCGGCGCGTTCCGGCTCGACGGACAGTTTCTCGCGAACACATAGCCGCGCCGATACACGGTGATGCGTTAATGTCTATCTAATAATTCACGTAATCAAAAAATACCTTGAGAAATAACAATAGAAAGTCGTTTGACGACGAAATTTGAGAATTTGTGTCAAAGCATGTAATTAGAAAACTTTGTTCTGAAGAATTTTTTTGAATTAAATCTTTTAGGTACTACTTTAATCTATATTGAATGAATATAATGAAATTCCACCTGAAGGGCACAAACATTGTTTACTCCTGAAGAGTTTAATAAAGTCTTTTTATTTTTTATGAAGAAAACTAATCTAAGAAGTAAATGAGGAACGTTGAAAGAAAACAAGCAGGTACTCTTTAGTTTATGGTTCCAACGGCGAGGATACAGCATGGAATTACCTTAGGTTTAGTATATGATACTGTTAATTACTGGACACACACACAGACTGGAGGAGACAAGCTAGAGATAGGGAAAAATGGAGAAAGTTGGGGGAGGCCTACGCCACAGAGGCGACTTCCATAAATAAATAATTTTTACGTGCATGCTAACATGAATAATAATTTATTGATCTTTTATATTATATATTTAAATTTAAATTATATTTTGCTTACAAACACATATGAAATATACAATTATACAATAATAATAAAATAATATGAATTCAACTCAAATAATAAACAATAATATTAATGATACCTAATGAAATGTGTAGTAAGTATAAAATGTGATAGGATAAAATAATTACTATGCTTATTATTTAATTATAAAATTGTTCTATGTATTTATGGTAGAATAAAGGCTTTTTTTTTATACTGTTAATTACAGGTAATTATAATCTACACTAATAATAAACCTGAAGAGTTTGTTTGTTTGAACGCGCTGATCTCTGGAACTACCGGTTTTGAACAAGTCTTTTTGTGTTTTGACAGCAATTCTTGAGGAAGGCTATAGGCTATTTAACGGATACGCTAGGGCCCCAAGCCGAGCAAAATGAAAAAAAAAAGTCAGAAAGAACGCTAAGTGAAAACAAAGTTATAGTGCGGGCAGGCGATGCGATGCGACGAGGTGGGTTGAGGGGAACAAGAAATTTTACGCGGACGAAATCGCGGGCAGAAGCCACACTCCAATCGCTTAACTGAGACGTTGCCTGAGATAGCAGCGCAGTGCGGGAGGGGTGTGATGCGAGAGCTCAGTGATTCGTCAACTTGTGACCACTATCACCCCTCCCGCACCGCTAGCTACCTCAGGCAACGTCTCAGTTAAGCGGTCGGCCTAACTAATAAGAATTCATCATAGGTCATCAGAGGGGCAATTCTCGTAATTTTATGACCGTTCACAGTCTGGTCTCAGTCTCAATCTGTCAAAAATACCGCTAATTTCCCTACATTCTGACAAGTTTTTGACATTTGTTTGTCGCTGAGATGACTGCGACTAGATTTTGAACGTTTTAAATTACGAGAATTGGTCTTCGGTTCATCACTTTTGAATGTCTCAATGTCAAAAACGTTAATCTCTTTGAAATTTTGACAAATTACAACTGTCAAGGTGAAGTTTAAATGCTCCTGACCTAATGGATTTGCAGGTTATAGGTGGCTAACTTGAAGAGGCGACTCGGATACAATGAAGTTCTAATTGCGTTTTGGCAGACTCGTTATACGCCATTTCAATATTGTCTTTGTTTTAAGCTACAATGGAAAAGTTACGATTAGTTTTCGAATCATAAAATTGATAGAATCGAATTTGGCTTGTTCTACTTGATTTGGTTACGAATGAATTATAAACTCTGAATGAGATTTCTATTACGCATCTGTCATCGATTTTATAGTGTTCCGAAGGTCACTTTTGAGCCAATTTATGAATTTCTGTTGAATTTCCATGGTAATGAGTGTTCTATGTGCGACTTCATCAACTCATTGCCAAATGCTAACTCGAATCTATTTATGTCAGGGTTAAAATAATTAAGTATTGCCTTCCTTCTTATTACTTTATTTATTATCCATATTTATTCAGTCATGGCTTGTAGCTAAGTAATAACAGCCGCACGGGTCGATCGATCAGGTAAAGCTACGCTTGCCGCGGTTAGTCCATGGATGGGTGACCATCTTTACATGCCAAGACCCCTCCGTGTCTCGGAAAGCACGATAAGCCGTTGGTCCGGCTGTTATTCGTGGATATTTGACAGTATGGGTTGTCAGTAGCCCGAAAGTCTGACAACCAATCTTACCAAGGGGTTTCGTATTTCCCAGTAGTTACTGGGATGTGGAGGTAAAATACTGGTCGGTCAGTCGGTCTAGCTGCATCCGGTTGGACTGGAAGATGACTCCAAAATAGCTGGGAAAAGGCTAGGCAGATGATGACTTATTCATCCATCGGTATAGTAGGTATTAATATAATATTATAAATGCAAAAGTAACACTGTCTATCTTTCTGGTCCCCTTTTCAAGCCTAAACGGCTGTACGGATTTGGGGTACAGTACACGGATAGACCATGGCCTGGGTTAGGACACAGGTACGATATTTTTTCATCCCGGTAGTAGGTACGATCCCATGGCATAATTTACGACCTGCACGAGGGCAAAGTCACGTCAAAAGCAAATAACATAAATTCTCTGGATAATTTGTTTTCCGAATAAATTATACGAATAACGATTTCATATTTTGTTACTTCGGTATTCAATATTCATGAATATTGCTTTGTGTTTCATGAATTGCGAATTATTTAATGCCGATCTGTTATGGTGATACCTATAATAAGAAAATGATGGCTTGTGAGGCTGCGGGATACGAATTTGATGCGGTACCTACCTATCGTATTACAAACCGACCGGCTGCCTATCAGATTATTTTAATTAAGATCTTTGTAATTTTGTTTGTATTTTATTTTATTCTTCATTTTTAGCTTAGGTAGGTACTGGTTTTGGAGTTGCGGGCGCATAGAGAGGGGACTCTGTCCGCCTACCAAGTGACCCCAGGGAAGACGGTGGCACAGTGGTCACGTGCTGCCGTGCATAGTGAGGCTTAGGGGAGGCCCCCTTACAGTCTCCCCAGGGATGTGCCTTACAGGCGTTGCGCAGGAGTGGTTCCGGAATTGGTCTTTTAAGAGGAACCGGGACCACCCCTATGTGCGGATGGTGATCACCGGGGTGGTTTTAATGAGGTAAAAATCCCACACTCCCAGACCCCACTCCCCGACCCCACTCCCCGGCGGTCGGGTGCCGTTTGAAGTTACCGACATAGCTTGCAGAGTAAGCAAACTGAAGTGGCAGTGGGCTGGCCATGTTTGTCGAAGGACTGGTGGCCGCTGGAGCAGACGAGTCCTGGAGTGGAGACCGCGTATCGGTAAGCGTATTGTGGGACGCCCTCTAGCTAGATGAACGGACGACCTAAAGAAGGTGGCTGGGACAGACTGGATGCGGAAGGCGGAGGACAGGGTGTTGTGGCGCAGTCTGGGAGAGGCCTATGTCCAGCAGTGGACTGCGATAGGCTGTGGCAGTTGATTGATTAATTGAGGTACTCTAGTATGTGTATTTGTTTTGTGTTATATTTTGTTAAAATCATACAACGTTATGATTTCTGCGTTTATTCCAAGTCGTGGTTGGTTTGCGTTTAGTCTTTACATCATAGAATAGAATAGAATACCTACTCTTTATTGTACACCATACAAATCATCGCGGCTATATTATCATTCGCTCTTCTAAACAAAAACCTAATACAAAAATTCGAAAGCTCATCCTTTTGCTTGAATGTTCGAATGCAACCACAGTTATTTTATTGCCGGCCTGCATTACATAAGGACTTTTGCAGATAATCTTTACAGTAGGTACTTATAGTCATTCTTTCTTGTTATTTAACGAACGTATTCCTATAAATAAACAATAGGAACAAATAAAAATACAGGGAAAACAGTCTGCCAGAGGAACTTTTATAACATAACCTTTCCTTTTGGCTTCGCCGCAGTCGGATAAAAAGTAATTTAGCTGCAGTTAAAATAATATCATACACAGTCAAAAGATGCAATTAAATGTTTTATTACCAAATCAAAAAAATAACAGAAAAATATGTTCAAAGTCACATTGAAGAATTTACAAATTAATTGACCTTATTGCAGACACAATCTGCACAGGTGAAGTTTTTAATGTCACAAGGACCATGTAGGAATGACGCCATTTGTTATTTCGTTGTTTGATTTTACAATATTTTAGCACCAGATTTATTCAAATTTATGTCTAATTGGCTAATTAAAGACGCAGATGCATTTCTGATGAAATATACAATGTGTAACCGAATTAATGCACATTATGAAAGTAGTTTGTTCAGGAGGCTAATTCTCGTAATTTAAAACGTTCAAAGTCTAGTCGCAGTCTCACCTCGGCGACAAACAAATGTCAAAAACTTGTCAAAATGTAGGGAAATTAGAGGTATTTTTGACAGATTGAGACTGAGATCAGACTGTGAACGTTCTTAAAATTACGAGAATTACCCCTCAGATTCGTTTACTGAATCGATTTCTGTCATTTTAAATATAAGTAATTTTTTATTACTAAAATAATTAAATCTACGCAAATTACGGTCACACTTCGGCTGTACAGTCAAAAAAACCAAAATGGAAGAAGTACCTACTATGCTAGACTCTTAATCGTGTGCGACTATATGCATGCATAGATTTGTAAAGTGACTACAATTTTCTCCTACAATCAGTATAACTGACTTAATAAATAAACAATGTTTTAGGCAAAATAATAAAAATTTTATGTATGAATTATGATTATAATATAATATTCTAATTAAAGTGTTTGATAGTGTGCCTTAATTTCAGGACATGTTGTATATCTAATGTTAATTAATTACATAATAATATATATCGAAAAAACTAATTAAAATAAACAATTATTTTGATAATTTTTTAAATGTAAGGTTTAGATTTAAGTATCAAGAAGTAATCATATGCGATAAACTTGTTCGTTAAAACACTACATGAAAGAGTCAAAACAACCGCTTTACATACTATATTGCCATTATTATAAGTGTTATATTCTCATTGTCATGCTATAATAATTTCAATCAAGGACCATTTCACGCTAGAATGTGACAGCCAGAGAATTGATGCTGACAAAATTCTCATCTGAAGTCACTATACCCATTATGTTGTTTGACATCATCTCCAAATTCCGTGGGCGCTTTGTTCAGCAATTTGCAATTAATAAACCGGATCTGTCTGCGTCCACGGAACACTTCGATGAGCCATCAGGCTACATCAAGGTCGCAAAGGAATTAAATTCTTTGTTTGGTCGCTCAAATTTGCATTTGCGCATAATACCTTTTTTAGCTCTTTATCTTCCGCTAAAGTCAACGAGTTGAGGTACTTCAGGAAGACCGTTTTTCGTCTAATTAACTTCTTAAATATAAACTTTCAACATTTACCTGCTTGCACTTAATTATTTAAAATGAAAAGTACTTATTCAAGAAGTTGTTTAAACTCGCTCGCTATAGCAATTTAACCGATGTAATTGCCCACCTTAAAACGTAAAAGAAAATTTTAAATTTCATCGCGTCCTTTTAATGAACGGTATTAAAAGCTGTTGTACCTACAAATTTCACAACATCGGACGTGGGCGGTGAAATTTTAATTCACACTTTAGTTAATTGTCGATTAACTAAAATATTGGGACGTGTAGTACGTAAGTTAATTGCTTGTGCGTTGTTATAAAGCGTTCTCGCATGCAAATGGGAAGTTCGAGCGTATCTGAGGCGGACTTAAATTGCCCCTATTGTCGGCTATTGTGTGGGTTACAACACTAGCCGCACATTCTCACGGCCGCCGTGACCCGCGACGCATTGCCGACGCATACGAGAGTGTTTAGCTCGACACATTAGACTCGAATATTTTAATGGATAACTAAAAACATGATTCATTTTACTAACGATTTTCGCAAAAAGTTACACTAACCCACTGGCAACAATAAATATGTGGTTTTCAATGTAAACCTTTGAATGTTAACGATATTATTGCAAAAAGTATAGCTTTGTTATGATACCTGTCATTGATTGACGTTAACAGTAACTTATCAATTTAAGTTACTGTTAACGTCAATCACTCGTTATTTAAATATTTGGAAACTTTACAATTCAAGTTTCCACATATTTAAATAACGAGTTCAGCGACTGATTACTTAAGAGATATCTGTGTTAATATTTTACCAAATATGTGTCGATACAATAACGATTGATATGATAAATGACTACAACACTTGCGTAAAGTCAGACATTATCAAATGTCTCAATCAAATATATTGTAATGTGTGCAATAATTTCTCACTCAACATTTAGAGAGGAGAAAACATGCAATATATATATATATAATAAAATTTATACCGTACAGTCACGAGCACCAGTCTTGACACACTTGGAAAGTTTCAATAGCGATTTTTGCGTGAAATAACAAAAACAACAATTAAATACGACACATTGCAAAAACCTATCGGTTCGAAAATACTATGTTCGTAGCAACATAAAATTTCATTAAAAAATAAAGGAGTAAATCGCTTTTGAATAAGGCCAAGTGTATACACACTTATACTCGTGACTGTACATAGAATATACGTCGTGTACCGTCAATAGGTACACACATAAACCACAAAGTGACAGCCGACATTGTAAACTTAAGGTCACAGCGTCACAGCACCTTCATCAAAACTAATACACCTATCTAAAGCAGGCAAAGCCGCACATATTTCTCAATCGAACCGTTACATAATACATTACAATGTCAAACCAAAGACTCGGTCGCAAAGGACACGGACTTCGGTTCAACCCTCAACGGTTTCAAGGCGCAATATCGTGCTAACAGCTCTATGAAGGTCTATTTGACACTTAATACGGCATATACTCGTAAATAAATCACGATTCTCCTATAAAGTTGGTACATAATGTACGCCCAAAGTGATAAATATTTAACGCCAGCGACCTTTGCTTTATTGGTGATAAAAACAATACTTTTCAATGATCTTTACGTTTTAAACGATCTCGTGTTAATTTTTTTAGAGTAGGTACGCGTTTTTAACCCCCGACGCAAAAACGACGGGGTATTATAAGTTTGACGTGTCAGGATATGTGTGTGTGTGTGTGCATGTCTATCTGTGGTATCGTAGCTCCCGAACGGATAAACCAATTTTGATTTTGTTTTTTCAACTTATTCAAGATTTTAAGAAATTGTTAGTACTATCAAAAAAGTAATTGAATTCACTAAGCCAACTTAAACTCAGCAAAAGGAATCGAACAAAATATAAATTGGCAAGTTAAAGGAAAATGAAACCAACAAGTCATCGGTTATTATTGGAATGTTACCTTCGTCGATAACCTTACCTAAGCCTCCCCATAACTAGGCAAAGGAGCTTTTTTGAAAATCAATTTCCTTATCAAAATCCTTTCGCCAAATCCATTGCTAATCCTGGAAACGGTGCCAATTAAGAAATGGTAAAAGAAAAATACTATTCAGCATCTGTTGAAAATACCGATAAAAATAGGATGTTTAATTTTAATTTATGAGCGAGCTCAAATTGTTCTAGCCTGCGTTCCGACCTCGATTTATGGAGTAATCTAATAAAATAATAATCAATCAGTTTCATTGCTCGGGGGATAGTAAATATAAAATACTTAGGCTATAAAACCAAAGGCCGTCTACACACTTAGTAAGTTTTTATAATAAATGGTTTATGGAGGTTCTCGCCCGGATTTGCCCCACTTTCAAGGGTTACATCGAGTGGCCTATTTCGCGGAAGTTGTCTGGACTTTCAAACGTCAATAACCCATCGACGGGCACAAAACTTTTTCGTAAGAAACAACTGTAGCTGACTTTAGTTAAATAAATATTAGGGTGGCGTTGGAAATTTTTTCTCCATATTATTTTCTTTGAAAAACATCAAGATTAATGCAGCATTTTTATTCATCTAACGTCTTAAACAATTTTAATACGGACGGTGTAATTAAACTGAGGGAAACAGACAAGAAAAAAGATATACATGTTTATCTGTAATTTTTATGGTGTAAGTTATAAATAATAAAGAGTACTCAAAAAATATTTAGTAGTAGTATTTAAAGGAAATACTCTTCATTGTATATTGTGAACTTATTTCTATGCTAATGAAAGAATAATACCGCGCTTCAGTAGTTTGTCTTCTCATTTAAATTACAAGTAAATTGGTGGGCTCGAGGAAATAGGCTTTTAAATGGTTTCCGAAGTAAACTGGCCACAAAGACAGTTTTCGAGCGTCAAGCGAGCGAAAAGCTTACGTGCATTAGGCAAATTCTCTGAAAGCAATTTGAGTACTATAATGCTCGGCTCTATTACACTGTATAAGCCTCATAACATAACAGTTTATTTCAGAAAACAGTAATTTGCTGTAGTGGTGAGACGTGGATGTTATGATGAATGTGAATAAAGTATAAATTAGATTAATCCCTCGCCGAGTTCGTTACATCACAGACCGTTCCCCCGATGAATTAGTATTCTCACAACGTAGCTTTGACCGCTAATGCAAGCCCCTATCCACACTGCCAGCGAATTTTATAAAAATGTCTCTATTTAAGTCTAGAATCCACTTAGTTTTACTAGCTTGTTGTTAATAACATGACGTAAGGCTCGAGTCTTTAAGTAAAGGATCAGATTCAACCTTTGCCTCGTAACCTCGCCGTAATGAAAAATGTGATTAATGGCTTGAAAAAGTACACTTATCTCTGGACGTCAGGCCGAAGCTCGGGGCTACGTTGATTTAAGATAAACCGACGTTGATAGCCTGGATTTATCCCGTTTTTCTGTTTGTGTAATTATCACCTTTCTGGGAATTTAAGCAGCCTGCTGAGGTGTCTGGCTGTCTGAGTTATTTTTTTCTCTCAGATCATATTTATTTCTTTCTTATCGTCCATCATCTTTCCATCTGACTGCGTTTGTTTCTTTATAAAATAACCTTTCAGTAATCTCGGTATCTCAGACTCAGCTCTGCGGAATGTTTTATACTTGACTGGCTTCTACCATCGAATAATGAAATCCTGGCTCAATTTTTGTAATTTTTCTCAATATTAAATTATAATATTTCATAACTGCGGCAAAATAACGCAACGTGGCACGTTTCAATGCACACGGACACACATAACTGGAGCGTAATAAATTCTCGCTTTTGAAGTAACGCCAATCATATTATTTCACAGGCGAGTACCTACTCGTACAGTAACTGGTGCGCGCCGATAATGTTTGTTACTCAATGGGATTATTTTGTGTGATCGTACTGATTGAGCGTGATCACCTCAACCACCAGCCAATCGCATTTTACACTTTTACCCTTTTATAATTAAGTCCAAAATGAATTGGCAGTGTACAAAAATTGGCCAGTTCATTTGGCAAGCCCATGCTTTCAAATTCGAGTATTGACGTGAACGCCTGCCAAGTTTGGAGTGGTCAAGTATCTGACCGAGTTTTATCAACGTGTACTGTATTTGCTTGCAGAATTCTGCCCGCTCTGCTTCGTGAATGCATTGCAAAAATTGCTAGTTGAATATTTATAAGTCCATTAAGTCCAATCCATGTAAGTTCAGCTGATCTAACTATCGAGCGATCCTTGAGAATGCATGTTATTTTTCTTTCTTTATTTGAGTGAGTGAGTCACGTCAATACTGTTTTTTTTTAACCCAGGGATACCGATTCTGGCAAAGTGTTTATAGAGCCAACTATAATCAATTCGGATGCTGGTCCAAGGAGTAGAAACAGGCATTGTGACCGGATTTTTGCTGAGAAAAACTCATTAAGACATATACTCTTCGTTCGACTGAGGATCTACTCCTAATCCGAGTAAACCCGACTGAGTGCCAGTCACTGCGATGATGACCCCTGAAGCTGTGCTGTTGTGCTCACGTAACCAGACAAGCTTGAAGATGTTTTATGTAATTACATCTTTAACGCAATCATAATTACTGATTATATACGAACAGCTAGCTGAAATAACATGTAATTTGGATACAAAACAATTAACCTTGTTCCACGTTATCTGAATAGGAAACCTTAGTGTCTCAACATCACAATGGCACCATACATCACCGAATCATTAAGGCAGCTAACGCAATGCTTATTACTTATTACTCAATGTGTTGTTTGGCATGTCTAGAGCCGGTGCAGCCGGTTCGCAACCTTGTGCCCCCTCCCCCTCTCTATGCCAGCCCCCGCTCCCCCTCCTCCCTCCACCGCCCTCGATTCACTTTCACTAGCTCGGCTACTCGGGCCAATGCTTCGGCCTCCCTCGGCCTTCCTCGGCCGTCTTCGGTATTTCTGTATACGAAGAATTTGAATAACAAAAATGTTTCCTTGTGGCAGCTTGGTGGTTTCGCAAGAATTTGCTTGTATGGATCCGCGTTTTCAATTAAACGAAATGCGAAGTCTTTTGTCGTGAGGTTGCTTCCAAAAAGGATATGTTTTAGAAAAGTTTCGCTAGAGGTAGAGAAATGCTATTGTATTAAAACTGTTTCCAAAAGAAACTATGTGAAGTACTTATGAGAAAGCATTCTTGCACAAACAATTTGATAATAATTAATCATTATTCTAAATTAATAGCTGTTTTAATTGTAGTGGCGAAATATGCTCATAGAAGGTCAAAAATCTCATTAATGATTCCGTGACAAGACCACGCTAAATATTTCAAATGTTATTAACAAAAAATCCTAATGAACTAAGTTTTTTTTTACTTCCTTTGACAATTTTAATTAACAAACTAGTAATGCATCGCCGCCGATCTAATCAGCTAAATGTTTCGGCCTTCTCATCACATTCAATTACTTAAATGATATATATCAATGGATCGTATTAAATTTTATGGAATAATTTAAATAATTCAGTCATTTTCGCCCGATGTTAAATAACAAAGCGGCCTCAAGGTGCGGCTTA
Source organism: Apamea anceps (assembly GCA_951799955.1). NCBI lineage: Eukaryota > Metazoa > Arthropoda > Insecta > Lepidoptera > Noctuidae > Apamea > Apamea anceps. The sequence goes on along the minus strand of OX637502.1, from coordinate 9,683,605 downwards.
AAATATGCCACACCGAAACTGCCTAAAGGTTAATCTAATTATAGCCTAAAGTTGACTCTAAAAATAACTAGTAATAAGAAAACTAAACCATTATTTGTAAGCGTAGTAATAATACGAGTGCTTTTATTAAAAGTCTCTGATGACAAACGCGTTGATGTCTTTTGAATGACTTGATGTTACGACATGTGTAACATACAAACATGTGGACATTTTTTCACCAAGTACCATTCATGGCTTATAATTAATACTGCGTGTTTTCATAAATCGTTTTTAGTTACAAAACACGTAGTTTGCGTAGTTTTTATTAATATTAATGAATCCGCAAACATGACCAAAACATGACAAACTTATTTTAATTAACCTAAATAATATTTTACAAGCTAAATAATATTTTATTAGGCAAGCAATTGCAGTTGATCCTATCGCACATCAATTATAATTTCGTGCGCGGATATCAAAAGAATGTTAATCAGTGTAATGTGTAACAAAAAACCAAGATGGCTGCAAGGACTGGTTTATGCAAATGGTGCGTACAAAATTACGAGTGTCCGAGGCGCGGAAGACCAACTGAATGTCACTTGATCACCTTCTGGACCAAACCGATCAGATAGGACAACGTCACATACTGCTCATGTTTATTCATATGAGGTCGGACTCACGTACAAATATAGACTATCTACGTTATAGATTTTTGATTCCACAAAGTTTTGGTCGTTCAATATTAGACATGCAAAATGTAGACAAAATACCGTGTTCTATGAAGTTTATGATTTTCAATCAACCGCAGTCTGACCTACGGGTAAGGATAAGAGAGAAATAAAGGTAAAAATGGACATTATTATTAATAACTAGCTAACCCGACGGACGTTGTCAGTCTATTTTGCAATAATTATACAAACTCCCGTAGAAAAAAGAAATTTCAAATTTTCCCGAATTTGAACATTTTCCGGGAAACTTTTCAAGTTTTTTTTTTACATGAAAATCCAATTCAGGAAAAATATGGACATTTTAAATAAAAAAATGCAAAATCGATCCAGCTGTTTTTAAATGACGCGCTTACTAACGAACAGCATTTAATTTTTTATTTATATAGAAGATTATTATGTTTATCCAAAGTTGTGAGGGGTAATTCTCGTAATTTTAAAAACGTTCACAGTCTGATCTCAGTCTCAATCTGTCAAAAATACCTCTAATTTCCCTACATTTTGATAAGTTTTTGACATTTGTTTGTCGCCGAGATGACACTGCGACTAGATTTTGAACATTTTAAATTACGAGAATTGGCCTTCAGTGCTAGACGAAGTAAAGAAGACTAAAAAAATAAAGTAGTAAACTGTGGATGGGCTCTGCTAGGAAACACAGGATCATTCAGAATCAATCCCAAAGGTGTTGTAATTCTATAATGAATTTAAGACCTTGAATGATCTCGACCAACCTTTAACGTGATGCTGGATCGGATCGTGAAACATCATGTAGGAATCCAGAATCTTAATCTTCAGATGATTAAAAATATCTTTTAGGGCTTGAACCGAGAGCCAAACTTTTTAATACCGACTATAAAATAGGAATTCGGAGATGACGTCACGCCAGGTGGCGACCGGTTCTGTAACGTCCTTGTGAAGCGGACCCTCGCAAAACCAGCACACGAGAATGAAAAAACTGTAGATACCTACGTACAGTCGACAAAACGGGCACGACTACGAAAAAGGAAGGGTACAGTCACGAGCATAAATGCCTTACAGTACCGCAATATCCAAAAGCATTTTTCTCGTAAAATAAGAATTGCAACTTTGAGAAAAGACCTACTTCAAATTATATGGTTTCGGTGATACTTTGTTCGTAACATTATAAAATATCTATTAATATCTACTTTAGCGGAAAATCGCTTTTGAATCCTGCGTGACTTTACCTAAGAGTTTTTAACCCATGTTGTTGTGGCTGAACCTTTTGACATGGCTCGCCTGAGAGTATCTTAAAGTTCAATAAAAATTTATTATGTACACAATCAATGACGAAATATATTGCCAGCTTACCTACCGCATACAAACATGTTTAGTTTTTGTTCGCATACCGTGTCTTTTGTTAACTGTACATATTTTACGTTCATACATATTATGTGTATGTAAACATTTTTGTTGCGCAGTGGTAGCTCAGTGGTAACGGCCCCGACTAACGAGGTGTCGGTCGTGGGTTCGAATAAACGCTGGCGCTTTACTTTGTGTTAATCTTTTCCTCACCCACTGCTCGCAGTGTGTTTTTCCTTCATCGTTTTGCTCTCAAAAAGGAGAAGTCAGTCTCGCAAGAAACGAAATTGTCCTAAAACCAAAAATTCGAAGACATATTGTGACATCTACTAGCCCGCACTGGGCCCGCATAGTAGATTACAGCCCAGTCCTTCTCACTGAGAGGGGGCTTAATTCCCAACAGTGGGAACATTATAGGCTGATAATACTATGCTATGAAGCATATTTAGGTGAAATTTGTTTTCTACGAAAAATTAAATGTAGGTAACGACTTAAACTAATGGTAACAAGTTTGGATTTGCAATTAATACGTTTAATTAAAACTCACGGAAGGGAATTGATAATAACAATTTTAGATTAGCCGACCCATCTATTTCGGCCAAGACCAACTTTAAAGGCTCCGACTAAACTAAATTGCTATCGTGCCTGCAAACGACAGCTACTCAATTATCACAACTAACCAAGTTTATTCGACCATCGGCTAAGGGACTAATATTTTGTGTATAAATTGTGTGTAACGTCAAAAGGCAAAATAATTTTATCAATATTCAATACAAAATAGGGATCGCGATAACTACTGTTCATGCCACTTTCAGCCTTACCATCAAAATAATAAATGTTATAATAGCGAACACATGAAACTGGCATAACGTTACAAGAGTTGGCAGCTGTGCGGGATTTTGGCGAACCTCGTTTGTTTGACGAAATCGCGTCGCGATGGCAGTGAATATTGACCATCGAGCAGTTATTACCACAAATTATGTAAATGAACGTAGAGTTATCAAATTAACGTTTCCCTCCTGCAATTAGTGGAATAACCTTTGCAATACTGGAATCCATTCATTGAATTCACTCCGATATGAAAGGTGGCGCCCATTCAGTGTTGCCACGCTCTGTCTTCTAGGCTTTTGATTGAGCTAACTCACGTAACAGTTTGATTCAACTTTTAAGTACGAACCAATTAATTTTCACAATAGTGGCTATAAACAGAATGAAATAATTTTCATTTGTGCGTGGGTTCAAGCTTGAAGGAGGTAAACCTTTGTGAAATTAATGAATAGGCCTTGATGAAAATATTAAACATAAAACTGATTCTTCCAATTAACTAAAACAAAAACTTTAGTTACCTACTAATCAAATCTAAATAGTAATGAAAACAAAACGTCTATACATAAAAGTCTCAGTCTTAATTAATTGAGGACCGAATTACAACATTACGAGGATGCATTAAATGTAACATCTAAAGTATTATTCTTGATGAGTTTCATTGAATCTATTACGATTTCAGAGCCTTCCTGATCCCTTTAATGAAATCTGTAAAGAACATTATCTCGGCAATTTATTACGACTTGAATATTAGCTAAGTTTTAGAGTTATAGCACCGCATAAGAAACTTTTATATCCGCCTCGGCAACTTGCTGTCGGCGACGAAAATCGTTATAAATCTTTTACCATTTCTCCAACAGCGTCGAAAATATTTCTGGTTAAATTCGTTGGGTAGCTCGTGCGAAAACCGTTTAACTTGTTAACTTTCATATAAAATATACGGTTACAAAAACAACCAAATTATATTACGACGGTTTGAATTGTTACGAAGTCGGCGACTTTGTTAATCAATTATCTTGCAGGTATTTTATTACTTAATACATAAATGTAACACCTAGGTACTTGTGTCTGATTCCAATTTGAAAGTTTCCGTGCCTTTCCTTGTTATTCAATAGCTTTGTGTAATAGTATTGTTCTATATAATAAAATAAGCCAGATGAGATATTTCCACTAAGCTCAATTCACTGGCGATAAAATACTACGCTTTCGCCATGTTATTTGTTTTGATGAATATTTAGAAAGGAAAAACAAATAAGAGCATTTAAAAATATAGTTCAGATTTAGATACGGTAATTTGTTACGCAGAAAAACGTTAGCGTTTAGCTAACTATTCTGTTCCAGAATTTGACAAAAAATAATAAACTGTTAGGTATACGGAACTGAAATGTAATAGTTCGAAGAATTAATTGGTCGCTTATATTCTTTGTCATCTAATAAGCTCTTCCTTGTTCCAATATCTTTAAAATATCCAGTAATTAAAGCAATTACATGTCAATAAAATCAGAGTAAGTTAAAAAAATAGGGAGGTCATGTCTACATATCACAGAGCGTTCGGCCTTGTTGTGTCGTGGCTTATTTATGCAGGAATTTCTTCTACAAAGAATATGTATCACCTACAATAATCTCTTTCGAGATACGCATTAACCGAAGAAAAGCAAGTCTTGAACACGGAGCTAGTAAACTTCTAAGTACGACACAAAGAGAATGATGAAAACTTATTTTCCTTCACATTTTCGCTCGTATATTTTTCTAGCCATCTCCAAATTAATTGTTTCTGTGACGAAATCACGACACGGTTTATCGTGCAGCTATAAAGTTGCTCCGGTTTATTTTCTGTACTTTTTTGCTTCTTGCTACCTTTAAGGTTTATGTTTGGCGGAGGTAAACGTGAACTAATATTCGTTATGCCTCGAGCGGTTGCCTGACAAGAGACCCGCTGGAGTATTTTGATGTCGTTTGAACCCGCAAATAATACTGATATAAAATCTGTGACAAACAATACACTTGGTTAGACTTTGATCGTCAAAATATGTGGAATGAAGCGTAGACGCCAAGACCCTCAAAATGTATCAAACTTTCGTCGCTTGTGTACAAAGGCCCTAAGGGGGAGGTTTGACTTCTTCCCTTCTGATCTGCATGAACCCATCAAGGAAAACAAAACAACAAACAAATACGCGGAGGCTTCGTAAAAGCCGTCACATAAATACTTCGCTTGTGTTTGACATTCCTTCGCTTCCCGGATGCAATCGATCTCGAACGCGACTGAATGCTGCTTTATTCGCACTCATTTTTATAGTTGGGGGCAATGGAAAAGTCAACACACTTTTTTTAGAGGTAACGTTTTTGTATCATTTGAGAATTACGTGAATTTTGCGTACCTTATTAAGTGTCATGTCTATTACAATATTTCAGAAAAACAGAAATAGTTTAATAGTCGTCCAACATAATTAACCCATTCCCTCATAATTAAAACTTTCCTTTGCTGTATTTTATCTAAATAATATTATCCAGCAAAAGCAAAGTTTTTCCTCGAATGACCTTTTCCAATTTAAGTTTTAATTGAAATACCCATATACTTAATAAAAAAGGTTTATATAAAGTATTTTTCTTCTAGAACTCTCCATAAAACTTCGTCTACAACTTTCGATTATTTTGTAAATATTTGACTCACTTTGCGACCGACTCGCCCCCGGGCTTTGACGGCTCAAACCTTTTTAGTCATTCAGAATTCAACACAGGCATTTGAACGAACTGTGTATCTACCTGACAACCGCCTACGACCGTATAGCACTAGCTTTTTATAAATAATACTAAAGCAAATCTGCCTACATTTTTCAAAAGGCGTTCTGTATCTGTGTATGTCGTTATTATGAGGAATTATAAGAAACATTATTGATTTATGTTTTCTTAAATGGAGTTGTTCTTGATCTAAACCGCGTTGATCTGAGTGTCAATATTCCACAACAGTGATGACACTGACAGCTCTTGAACGCAGTTTAGATGTGCTGATCTCGAACAGTTTCATTTGTAAAATTGCATTTAAGTTTCATCACAATCACTTCAACACACTTTAGTTCTGCAGATTGCTAATTTAATGGTTTCTAAATAATTGATATGCAAAATAACTTTACAGTGTTGATTTAAAACCTACTTTTCTACCAATTTCACTAACAGGTTTGCCAAAGAGTCACTAATATCATATTATTATGCTTTTAAAGTAATATACATGGTCCAACGGCTTCAATACGCCTTGAAGCAAAACACTTTCTGTTTAAACATGGTAATATTGATAAACACATATTTTCTAGAAAATTCCTTGACACTACAATTAGCTGTATGGTCTGTCCGTAGTAACTAGTTCGGTTCGCCGCGCCACAGTATGTTTAGATGCAGTAGTTTCACTATGGAAAACAAGCTGATGCACTCGAACCTCGAAACAATAACATGCAACATTCATATGCAGTGGTGGTTCGGTTTATTTCCGTTCTTATACCGCGCGTGTATACTTTACATAATTAGTGTGTTGAGATACCTGTCTATAAGTTAACAAAGTTTATGTGTAGGACGAGAGAATGTTAAATAGAGCAGTCCACCCACATCACTACATAACTTGTTAAGGTGAAACAGCCAGTCACCACTGTATATTTGAAAAAGCTGATCACAAATAGACTACGAATTTTCGTCAGGTAAAAAATAATTGCTGTTTCAAACATTTTAACCGCGTAGGTAATTGCACTTTTGTAGGAGACAGCTGGTTTTTTTTAACTAACTCTCGAAAAATTTCAACGTATGGGGGTCCAGAATCATGTATTAATTCATCGTAACAGGTTCCTGCCACCTTATATAAACATGTCGTAAGAAGACAGGACGTGTCAGTTCGCCTTCTCCACTACATTACTTTGCGGTCTCCATCTAGTTGCTAGTTAGTTCCTGCGGCTACTGAGTGGTCGCACTTTCAGTTGCGAGCACTCGACGACCTCGGCCCACCACGCCTTGTCGCCGTTCACATGCCATACCTGCGCGTGATTCGTGATCTAAACTTGTTTATCAACACTGCTCTGCGCATTCGCGTCGATTATGCTTTGGCAATAATAGAAACTTGTACGACTTGTTTCGGCATATACCTATTTTGCATATTAATTTGTCGAGACTGGCTTGATTACCTGCTGAATTCTAATGGATGTCTGCAGAATATTATAAAACTTTTAATTTAATAACGTGAAATTTCGACAAAGCCTTGAATGTTATGCCAATTATATACTATAGAAATAACTGGAGGTGGAGAACTGAACAAAATATGTAAACGTACATAGGTAGGTATATAAATTCTCAAGAAAATAACAATTAGCCTAGCCTAGTAATTTAGGATCGTACATATTGGAAATTCTAAAACTAACCCCAAGTAGGCGTTTGAAAACATCTTCCAAGTATAGAGATACTGGAAGATATTAATGAAATGTGGGATGGATGTATATTACTTACTATTAACTTCGTGATTATTCTAGAGAGAATAAACACGAAGTTAATAATAATATAGTAAATAAAAGGTGTAATGTAGCATAAATGCTCCTTGTTTATTCACTGCGTGGCACAGGAGAGAATAAACAATAATTTTCATAAAGTCTCCGTGATAGAGATCGAAAACAAAATGTTTAATTACTGGCAAATACATCACAAGAATAGGCTTTCGAAGGTCAATATGTCGTACAATCGCCTCCATTTATTTCATCAACGAGATTTGATGGTTCCCGGTAAAAATAGAAACTTCAGTCCGGCAAAAAATGTCGGTCAATTTCGATAATTGAATTTGAACGGCGTCCTAAATATAGCCACGAAAAATTCGATATCGATCCTTAATTTGATTTGGCAAAAACTCAAAGCCCAGTGCTATTTTTTCGCAGAAAAATAATTTATTTACCAAAAGAAATGTTTGGAGCGTTCCACTAAATTAAAGGCACCGAAAAATCGTACAGTCACCCGGTCGATTTCCAATGTCATTAACAGAACTGAAGAGTGTCTGTAGCTGGCTGAGGGCGCTCGGCCCTCGGACACCGCTCTTTGTGAATTTCTCGATTCGTCATGGGGACGGTACACCGGCTTAATGGGAAACGCTTGACAATGAACGCGGAAATTCCGGTGTGCACCAGCTGTATCCTATCTAATTATTTTCGCGAATCATAGCGCGGTCGTTGCTGCTGTTAATTTGAAGTCCAAATGAACCTACGACGTATGCTTTTTATATTATTTTTTCGCTTGTGACCGTACACTGAGCAGGATATAGTTTGACTGCAAATATGTTTATTCTGCTAAGCATTGTATGACCCTGAGATCATCACTACATTGTATGAGAAGGTGCGGAGATTACGTCACCTAAATCTAATTTTGTACTAGTATTTCCAATTCGACGCCTGGGACTGAGTCACTTGGACCCATAGCTTGACTACAACCACTTGTATGTACATAGGTAAAATATTTCAAGCTTTATATGACTCGACAAGCACCTAATCGTTTTTATCGTTTGTTCCAATGAAGGGTTATCGAATTAGGTACCAGGTGTTGAGTTTATATGTCGTGAGAAACTTAAGTGTTCGCACGAATGATGTAAGAAGAAGTATCTTATTGTTATTCAATCTAATAAATCTTCGCCTTTACTTAACTACTGCGCAAGAAAGAACCAAGAGTCTCAAAGTAAAAGAAATAAATAGTGCAGAACTTGAAACTACATAATTAAATTACGTTACCGGCGGTTAACTCATCTATCTTCATGATGTGGTTCCGTAGTAGATCAAACTTGTTATTTCAAAACTCAATTAGGTACACAATAGCAATCCAAGTCAGAGCTTAGGAAGTCACTTAAGTTAAGCCTGTAGCTCCCAACTTTAATTGACTTTTGAACAAAATTACCTGGATTCAAGACTTGAAAATAACTTTATAGATATGAAATTAATTTACGGTATTTGAGAGAGCACGTCGACGGCATAAAAACCTCAAATAATGATGACGTAATTGAGACGAAAATGATCAGTTGTTTAAAGAAACATGATTGGAATTGACGATTATGACTGCGTGAATTCCACCTAGTTTCAGAACCAAACAGCCTTTTATAGATTAGCTATCAATTATGGTGATTAGAATAAGTGCCACTCATGGGCAAATATACAAATAAAACCAGGAAACAGTGAAGCATGTTTCAAGTGCGTCATAAAATTGAACTTATCGATTGCACATAAAGGTACAAACAATTGAAAATCTATCATTTGGAATAACTTCAAGGACTGGTTACTTCACGTTTAACGTCAAGCTCTACAAATAATACTACATTGACCTTGGACTACAATTCGAGCATAGCAATGAGAAGCATTTTTATATCATTTGTAACATTTAATAAGTGCGAATGTTTTCATTGCGGTCAATTTACGACATAATGTTATCAAAAAGTTTCTAGACACATTTTATTTGCCTGAACAAAGTAATTCAATAAAAACTGAAAACATGTATTTTCAGCAAAACTTGTTTGTTACTTTTTTTTAAGGAGACTATCTAAGGGGGATCTATAACTCTATACCTATAGATGTTGAAAAATATCCCACGGGAACGTACTACCGGGATTAAAAGGATGTGTATATATGCCTAGCTTAGGCTACGGTCTACCCAATTGCCAAATTTCATTCAGACCCGTTCAGCCGTTTTTGCGTGAAAGCGTAACAAAGAAACTCACTTTCGCATTTATAATACTATAGTTAGGGAGTTACGATTAAAGTCGCTTTTCGTATCTGTCTGCATGACCGCGATGTTCTCCTATGTAGGATCAAGTGTAAGTAGGAAGGGACAACTAGAATCAATTCTATTTTATGGAAAATACACCCAGTACCTTTAAAAGTACGTTTTAAAGACCAACTTGATATAAATGATTTGACTTTGACTAAACTCGAAACAGATTTTAAACAAAATTAAATGATGAGCTCAAAATGGGTACACGACATGGACTCAACCAAATAAAATGCTATTAAGTTGTCACCCTCATTCAGTAGTGTTTAAATCTTTATCAGACTCGGAAAAGTAAGTAAAATTTTGAAGAAGCTTTAATAAGTGACACATAATATTCGTAGACGGTGCAGTTGGCTGCGACGAAAATTGCCTCACTCACCTGCAAAGCATATTTCATTATGAGCCGTTTTTGTGTCGCAACTTCGGTAACTATATTTATGCCTGTAAGTAGCAATAAGATTCTGTTAAGTCGCACTTTAATAGCACTTGCTTGAAACTAAAGGGATTGTAACGTTTTACCTGCACTATTTTCTTTGATAATGGAGCTATTATTTCAGACTAACTAGTGCCCGCGGCTTCGACATCGTGCTAGAGGACAAAAAGTAGCCTATGTCCTTCCTCAGGATACCATCTATCTCCTTGCGAAATTTTATCGATGTCGTATCTAAAAGTGCATCGTGTAGAGTGTAAGCGACACCCGACCAAGTTTATTTATCCTAAAACTAGAAGTGCCGTGTGAGTTAACGAGAAGTGCCGTGTGAGTTCTTGTCACTTGCAGTTTTATCACAGCTTGTGTAAATACAAGCTAGTAGTGTAGTTTCCAGTTTCCTAGTCAACAAAATTACATCTCTAAATCTTAATGTGTAGGTAGGTACAACACGTTTGATATAATCTGTTTAAAAAAACTGCGTTTCCACGAATGACTGTTAAATGTTTAATCTGATCAGGTGTAGGAGAAAGTTTTTGTTTTGAAACGATTAGCAAAATTGTTTAGAGTCAAATTGTAAATTACAGCAAATATTTGCGAAGGGGATTAGTAATTTTGGTTGATTGAGTAATTCTAGATTTAATTATTTTAGTAAATTGAGAGAGAGAGAGAGAGAGAGAGCAGTTTCCTATGTCAAACTAATTTGCATTGCCTTGTTTTAGTAATTATTAAACCCGACATGAACCTATCACGTTACTGTTTACTTAGGAAGGTTTCCAAAAATATTGACATTGGTCCTTAGAGTTACCATTTCATTTTCTGAACAGTTTTACGTTCAAAAAACATTACGTTACAAGTTTTTTTTATTTTTATTTCGCAATACAGCAGGCGTCTGTAGTTTCTAAAATAGACATCCTACATCTGATTCAGTTTAAATTTACAATATCGTGAATTCTCAATATTTATCGATAGAGCGGACGAGGGAATTTCAATATTGTCTCGGGTCGGGACTCTCTGGCGTGAATTGACGCAAAAACTACCTACAGGCTACGAGTAAGATATTTTCATATATGGAGGAACCAAGGCTGAACACGGAGTAAGTAATATGAAGCTGAAAATGTTAGCTCCGTTTTTCTTGCCCGTTCTTAAAAGTTATATTGCTTTGGTTTTAAAAATTGTGCAATAAGGAAGATAATGGTGCGATTTAAAGTTAAGCTTACAGCTCCACGTTTTCGGTTCAAAACGGAGTTAACAGCAGTTCATATTTCAGCATATTGAGAATAACTTTTCCAGGGAATATTTGTCTAATTTTGTTTGACAGTCCCTACAAAATAATATAACCTGCCATGCTTTTTACTTACAAGTTTTTTCAGATAGGAAAATTCTGATGTTCATTGCAAGCCCACGTTCACACGGACGTATAAAACTGCGGCGGGATTTTTTCGTGCACTGGATTTTCAACTCTCAGTGTTAAGCCGAGCATTGAGAATGCAACAGAGCGCATCCCAGCGCGCCAAAAAACACACTGTTGGATTTTCAACTCTTGGCCCTAAGCAGAGCGTTGAAAATCCCGTGCACGAAAAAAAAAAACGCCCCTGCGAACCTGAGCTGACTGTATTGTAACATACAAAAATCATGCAATACCTACCTAAGTAGTGGTCAGTCAAGCTACAAGAAATAACATAGCTAGCGAGCTGGATAAGGTTAGTGATTAGTGCACCTAGCCTACCTAAATACTAGATATAATTAACGACTTACGGTGCATTGCAATAATCAGAAATCTGGTTATACATTTATGAATACCTGGCACTTATCTAACCATGTTGAAATTCAAACGGTTAAGAAATCAAGCGTGAACGATGTGGAATCTAGCACAAACATACTACTTACACGTACTGTAAGTTTTTGTAAAGAAACGTATGGCGGTTATGGCAAAAAACTAACTGCCCAGTATGGTATAGGAACTGAATATTTCATCATAACCACAGAAAAATCTGTACCACTGCTCTACTTGTACAATGGAGTTTTTTATAACAGCTTTAGTTTGATTTAACCATTCGTCTCAAATGCGTATGGTTGAACGGTTGTCGAAAAACGAGTGAAAAACCCGATTCACGTAGGACCCACAACAAAAGGAGAAAAAACAGTTTTATCCGTGGATGCGTGAATGATTCATGGGTTTTGCCGTGTGCAGTGAGTCGGCATTGCGTGGGTTGTATGCGGCAGTGCGAGTGCGAAGCTCTGTCTACCCCGCGACCCGCCCCGCGTCGTGAGCATAAGGCATTGCGTTGCGGTCACATTCCCCGCATGCCAGTGTCGCCTGCCCGCGGATAGGGCTGCCAGACCCAAACAAAATGCTAATCTTGACTGGACGGGTGTGACATGTCGCCGCTCTGCTGGGGCAGGCAAGGGCCGACATTATCGTGGATTAACAACAATGAGGAATGTTTTAAGCTAGACATATCAAAGATAATGAATACGTGAGGTACGATTTGCATAATATATGGCCATTTTCATCAACCGGTTTTTAAGTCTACTTTAAATAATAACACCAGTTTTTTAAACTTAAACGATAACCCAAGCCTTGTGAAAGAAATAATTTATTTCTCCTGGGTGCGCAATTAAAAGTATTGTCTAGAATTTAATAGAAAGCTAGCTAACCCTAGCAGCGGGGGTCGGCCTTTTGCGAAAAAAAATTAAACTTCATGGGTTTAATTGCTTCATTCTGCTATTTACATAATTGTTATTACATGTGATGCCGACGCGGAATGCGCAATCAAAATGTGTTTACACGCTTATAAAAACCGTATTTTTACAAAACGAGTCTTTCACAACGTTGCCTCAGTTATTTGCCAAAAGAATGACGGCATTTGTGTAAATCAGGCCCAGAAACGAAACTGATTCGTTGTTGGTAACGAATAAAATGGAAACATACTCGGATTAATATTGTAAAATACAGGCATTATGGGTCATTCCTATCGTTTATAATATGCATGTGGAAAATGGTATTGAACGACCACAATGTTATATCATTTTCATGCCAATTGGTTATGCCAGATTATATTTTAATTATTATGAACGATCTATCACATGCTAAATATTTTAGGGTTTCCCATACCATAATTAGTGGTGAAAGTGAGCAAACGAGTTAGAAAGTATTTGTTCGCCAACTATTGATATTTGCATTAGAAATCTGTGAAACACAAGAAGTGTTACTTTCTCACGCGGAGATTCAATCACTTGAAGAGGACTTTTTACTAAACCATCGTTTTTCCACAATTTTATGAGTCGCTCGCTACACAAATTATAGCTTTGGTCACACAATTGTGCAAATTTCTTTCGACGTATAGGACCCTCGATTTCCATTTTATTATTACATAGAGTCATAGTAACATCTTACAATACGAAGGTGAAAGGTTCTGCATAAATTCAGACATCAGTGAGTTTCCATCAATATTATGAATGGCTATTAGGTAAGACGGCGCCGCGGCGAGTCGGTGCGTGCGTACGCAAAATACTGAAAATAGGGTACAGTCACGAGCACCAATATGTCAACACTCGGCAATTTTCAATTGCGATTTTTTCGTGAAATAACGAATGCAACGTTGAAATACGACACATTACATAAACTTATGGGTTCGGAAATGCTATGTTCGTAACAACGTAAAATTTCATTAAAAAATAAAGGAGTAAATCACTTTTGAATAAAGCCGAGTGTACACATACTTTTGCTCGTGACTGTACATATACAGGAAAAGTTTTAATATTGAGCATGTTGGTCCCGAAAACACGGCTCTTTAGTATGTAATACCGTTATTGGAGAAGAAAATTTAGTTAATGTTTAGAGTGAGCCAAGTTTTATCCCGAACACGACGGATTGATGTCCTCGGGGGAGCCGGCGATGTCGCAAACAAAACAAAAAGATTCAAGACGCTGTCAGGGGAGGAAGTGTTCTTACATACGACGCTACCCCCGCGGCCCCGTGCCCTCAACTTATTATAATAAATAATGGAGAGTCTTGACTCGTTACAGTCCTTGTTAATCCTTGTTCCTAAAAAATGTTTATATTTTCGACTTCGTTGTAAGGTTCGCTCCTTAAATTGCCCCTTTTCTGAGAAAATCCTTGAGGGGTGAGAAATACGGGGATACAGTCTGGCAATTTTAATGAAATATGAAGCGTGAAGTGTGAACCTGTCTTCAATGGCAGAAGTTGTTTTAATGCGACGCGAGTCGTAAACAATTAAGACATTTTCGGTTTTTAAGTAAATAAAACATTATGTACATCAGTACATTGCAGAGAATGCTTTCTTATGTTTTTTTTATTTTCATCAGTGAACCAAAATTAGTAAAAGGACAAGGACACATTACCTATGCATCGTTGTATTCATCTTAGATACAGCAAGAACACTATATTAGGTTAAATTAGAAAGCAAAACATGCCTAAACCATACAACCATTTTGTTCTTGTCATAAGAGGTTAAGTAACGGGCATCAAGGGGACCCCAATTTAAATAAGTTCTCGTTGGAACTAGCCCCATTATCCCGAAATACGGCTTAAAAATAATTGAGTGGGGCCAAATCCTCTGCGGGGAAATTAAAAAGGAGTCCACTTCCGCTGCAGTGTCTTCCGTAAATAAATGAGCTTTGCCTTCAAGTGGCGTTTATTGCCTTATCTCAAGGAGAATGATGGCATTATACCCCAGACAAAAAAATACTTGTTCCATGCCTTTGAACCTTGGCGAGACATCTTGGATTCGAGCCAATGATATTGCGTGAGCTCCGTGAGCTCGAGCCACACTTTAAAAGGCAAAAATGTTAAATTAATGTTAACATTTTTACGGAATTTAGTTTAATTAACGGGTTGAAGAAATGTTAACTTTACGCAGACACTAGATACCTACAACTTAAATTAACATTTACTTTAGGCTTCTTAGTTTAATTGTTGTTAAACAAACTGGAAATAATTATTTAGTTACTTGATTAAATTAAACATAGCGCTCAGAATTCTTGTTATACAAGCTGATAATGACAGCCATCAAAACTGAAACAGATACCTCAGAAAGACAAGACGGTGTTGATTAAATAATTACTCAAAAATATTATATTTTACGTTTTTGTCTCTTTCAATACCAATCTGGCTGAAAATCAAATAACCGGGTATAATGGAAATACTCGTACAGTAATGAAATGACTAGTGGCCTGTGGTAGATTAAAATAAAACCTTATCGTTCTATATAGATTGAAATGAATATGAATTATAAAATTAGCAGTGGTGTCCAAGTGGAAATGCCCCGATTTACGAGTTGTAGGTCTTGGGTTGGAAACCTGGCAGGCGATGTACCTTACGTAAATAATTTCATCACCACTGCTCTCAAAATGGTGAAGGAAAACAACCAAAAAATCTAAGAAATATGACATCTACCAACCCGTACTGGGCCCGCGTGGTAGATTACAGCCCACTCCCTCTGGAAGAGAGGAGGCCTGCACTGGGAACATTAAAGGTTGATAATGATGGCTGTGGTTATAGCAGGGGTAGGCCGAGTTGTCAGTAAACATTACACACATTCCACTAGTTATGTGTTATTAAAGTTTATGAATTATATGACCCAGTCAATTGCCAGTAACTGAATATACCTAAAAGCAGACTCCGGGCTGCTACTAAGAAATTCCTTATTCCTTACTTTCAATTACTTAACAAGGTCTTGATATTTACTTAACATAGTTCAGTTCTAGGGTTTCCTTGATAAAGATACGGAGAATTTAAATATATACTGTAGCTGTCACTGAAATATAATATCCTCCCGGAGCATCTCACTACAACAGCCACTTTGATGTTCTTGGCTTCTTCGAGAAAGCTTCGGGAAGTCTCAAAGGCGTGTTGCTTCCTCGGACTATCCCAGCCAGATTAGACAGATTGAATAAACGGTGTCAAAGACGGCGGAGAAAGCAGCATACCTACCTACTTATGTACACAAGGTTCCTTAGTTCCTTCGCTAAAGGGACCCCTTATTCGATTTTCTTCGGAAAAAGTGTAACCTTTTCTTTCGAAAAACTTTACCAATTTTCTTTTCGAAAAGAGTTTTTTTTTCACAAATGAAAATGTCTTAATGGTACATTCGGAAAAATCCTGCCGTTTTTTAAAATCCCAACTGTAACATTTAGTTGGAATGAAAAATAGGAAATAAATGCCGGTTCTCGAATGGCAAACACGTGAAACGGTCGATTGGTTCTAACGCGAAAAAAGCAGCCTTATTCGACGTATTATTTGTGTACATGTAAGTAAATACACATACGTTATTTTCCCAGCTATTCAAGTAGATTTTACTAGACTCCTTTAAAGTTGTAATACTTGTTTGTATTATAAGTAGCAACGTATAAAGGCCGAATTAAATTTCACATAAATTAACGTAACTTAACTTACTTACTGGAACGTGTAAAACACATTTTTACATTACTCTTTGTATAAATTACGTACTCTGATTAATATTTAGGCAACCATTCGAATAAATTTGCAATATTTTTAAATTAACGTTTGTTATTGCTATTTGAATAATTTCCTATACATACGAGTCCATTCATTAGTAATGGAATAAGTACGAATTTGAATATTACATTTTTATTTCTCTTTGATATTTTAAATACAGAGAAATGTTACTTACGCCAGTTCAAATCAAATCACTTACAAGGCTAACTAAATCAAGTTAACCTAAAAGGGAGGGAACTAAGTAAGATGAATATTGAAATAATATTTTATCTTTTATTAAATTTGTATATCAAAGCAATGAAACTGTCCATTAGGAGTGAAAGAGAACATTCTTATTCGTAGACCATTGAAACAATGTGGCGCTTGTGCTACATAAAGTTCAGTTTTAGTAACCACCTTAAGTGCATCATATAATTTCGTATACTTCGTCCAACATAGTTGGAGCGCTACTATAGAGCATTCGGTAGCTGGCTTACTTTAATTTACGACCACAACTAAGTGTACCGCGTCCCATATAAACAGACGTTGAGAAACGCGCCTATAAAACTGCTCCAATCAAACCATTCACAGTTAATATTTATGCGTAAGTTATTATTAATCATATTCAGCTCACATCCCGGTCCTTCGGCTCTATTCACTGACTGAAAGTGGCTCACGTAACAAAGGAACGGTAACCCGATACGTGACAAGAAATATGATGTATTAGTCGCGACGTATATTCTATTGTGCTAGACCTGTTTACCGACTAATTGGTTCCGACTGTTCCAGAGTTATTCGTGACTTTCGCAGCGTATCGCGTGCGTAGTGAAATCTCGGCTCCGCTCAGTTGACGCCAGACACTCAAGTTTCCACCGACAAGCGGAGTGTCGCAAATTGAGCCGATAATTCACTGGAGGATGCTTAGATCTTAGTGGCATTGTCACTATAAATACTTGTTTACAACTTAATGGGCTAGAAGTAATTTATTTTATTGGATGTTCTAGCTAGCTACGGAACTACAAAAACTAAAACATAAAAAATCGTCTCCTCATAATTTTTTTTTTTTTATGAGTGTGGTCTAGGTTCAAATTAGTTAACTAATGTAGGGGATGTGCATGTGCACAGTGAAACACCAGATTTTGCGAAAGGGTGAAGGGTGTGGAGACGTACGCGATACGTCCGTGCGCGATCTTATGTATCGACTAATTTAACTATCACAGTTAATACACGATTCGATTGCTTTTACGAAACTCGAATCGATCACATAAAATAACTGTTTAAATACCGTTATTTTAACTAACTTTACTACAAAGGGAAACTGTGAATCACTAAGTATTTACATTAAGTTTTTTGTTGTAGATAAAAACCGTCTCTCTTCACACCGATGGCAATAAATTTTGCAGTGACCACAAATTATTCGCTGCAAAAATATTCGCGAAGACTTTTAAGACCTGGGTGGAGCCTATTTAATAAAACTGAAAGACAGTGACAACAAGCGACGATTTTACAAGTTTCTTTTCAAGGAATATTTTTTATTTTATTAAAAAATACCTACCTGTCTTGAAAATGTGTTAATTTTGTAATTTTTTGGACAAATATGTCGCATTGTCGGCTAAATACAGGGCATTTATAGAGGTTCAATTATTATTTTTTATTTTTTTTGTTCGACGTATTAATGATTTATCTAAACAAAACATAATATGTTATGTAACAAAATAAATTTAAAAAAAAAACTTCTTAACTAGGTAAAATGTCCCAGACACAGAAAATTTTGAAAAATTTGAATAGAATGACGCTGTAAATCTGTGAATAGGGCCCTGGTGAAGAAGGATTAAACCAAAAATAAAAAAAAGTAAGAAAGGTAAGGTGTCCGCACGTATTACTGTCATGTCTGACTCACTCTCAACCTGTTCATATGACATACACCCTAAGGAATTTAAGACCTTATTGCTAAGACATAGTTGTGTCACTGAACGACCTTATGCAATCACTTTGAAGGCACAGACACGTTGCGTCATACCGTTGTGGCATATCTTCTCCAAGGGAATAAGAAGTGTCTATTACATACTAATTACATTGGACAAGGTCGCGTGTTTATCTTGTGTTTCTGAACACTTTTATACAGCCATCCATATTAGATGTCTCTACCCGACTGGTTGAGACAGACAAAAGATTATGAGAAGGTTATTTGGTAAATTAACGAAGCCAGTACATACAGGGTCAAATCACACTAGCGAAACTGTGCAGACGTGTTGGTGTATCGATTTCTAACATGACAAAATAAAAAAATTATGATATCTTCTTGGGGGTCAACGACCGCTTTTGGTTTTGTTACTTTTCTATCTTATTTTTTTTTTGTTTTATCGTGTTTAGATAGCGATGTCCACGCCTATGAAGTTTACACAAAGAAAACTGATATTTCAAGTGACTACACTACCAGCGGTTGATGACCCCAAAAAAAAACTAATCAATTTTTTTTTGTCTTGTTTTGTTTTCGATAGCCATCATGTCTGTGGAGTGGCACTAGCTACTTCCATTTTACCCTATATATTTAAGAACAAAAGGTTTATATGGAAGCATATAAAGCTTTTGTTCTAAGAAAAGGATATTTAAATTGAAAGACTACTTACTTCTTGTGTATTTTATGTTCGAGAGAGAAAATACTATTGGTATTCGAAACGACACTGAACACTTCAATCGTATATTTTATTTCTCAAATGTAAGCGTGACAAACTCTTAACAATATTTGTCGCTTGTGGTAAGCTGTAAATACTGACTGTACTATACAATAAGAGCTATATTTGTTTGCCCACAACTACAAGCCTTGCGGGGAGCAAACATGGTGAACTTTTGCGCGCAGTGTGTATTGTACTCTCAACTTTAGTGAACAAATAAAAATACATGGTCATGTAACACTACGTTTAGCTTTTATTACTAATTTATGTGCTTATCTTTTGAACAATTAACAAATTGCCTTTTGTGATCCTTGATTAGGATCTTTAAAACCTTAAGAACTGATATGGTGAGATTTTAAAAGTAAGCTCAATATTTTGCTAAATATTATAGTAAAGATAGTTCTGTTGTGGTTGACATGTCTGTGGTCTCGTGGAGAGACGAGCGAGTCGTACTGTTTTGGTCCTATGGATCCACCATAGAATTTACATACCTCCAAGCACATGACTCACATGTGTGGTCATGCAGAGAGACGATCCCGCTGAGGAATTATGACGATTTTTATGAAATCAATTGAATTCGATGTCGTCGAAAACTCTCAGTTGAACCAGTTTTTATAAACAAAAGAAAGAAAGAAAGAAGAAGTTGACATGGTACCTACATACATGCTTAATATGTATATACTTACAAAAGGTATATATTTACTATCATCATCATCATCAGCCTATAGCAGCCCACTGCTGGACATAGGCCTCTCCTATTGCACGCCATTCAACTCGTTTTTCTATTTACTATATCTAGATATATATACTATACTATATATTTACTACACTTGATATGTATATACTTATGAAAGTTATTAACCAACCTACTTGCACTGCGTTTGTTTCGCAACGTTCAATTAATCCCCAATAAAAGACCCAATAACTCCAGAATGAAAATGTAATTAAATGACAAAACTGGAATCAGTTAATGAATTTCCCATTAACCTACATTGTGCAGGTTTATATATATTATCTTTGTTTGTAAAATGACGTACTCAATTTATCTTCCCAAGGTTATGTAAAAGCAGGTGTCCCAACAGGCTTAAGTATCACCGCGAAAATTACAAGTTTGATGTTATCCAAGTAAAGTTATCGTCGAGGGAGCTATTTGCGTCAACTCGGAAATTAGGTTTAATTCCACTAAATAGAAGAGAATTGATGTTAGTTTCTCAACTAATTTGCAATTAAGGGCTGAAACAACCGATATTGGCATACCTCGTGCTTAATTCTGATTACAAACGTTATGTACAGTGGCGGGCCTAAACAATTGGCGAATTGAACTAAACTTAATTAATTGCGGTAAGATTAATTAAAAGGGAAATATTTAACTGATTCTTTGAAAACTTCTAATGTCGTACACTTTTTAAATTAATGAACCTCTAAAAACTTTTTGGCCTACTAATGATGCAAACTTTTTTAAAATAAATGAGCCTCTTTTTAAAGTTCTGTCCTTTTCTTACAGTTCGTCGCAGTAACTAAGCACCTCGACCGGGTTAGGTCTGATTAGAACCGCTACATCCAAGTTAATCGCAGTTACTTGGCTATTTAGTCAAACTCAAACTCATCGCTGCCCGCGGCTTCGCCTGCGTGGAGGTCGGTAATTTCCCCATGGGTACTTGCTACCGGGACAAAAAGTGAAAGTCCCGTCGTTCCAGCTGTTTCGGAGATTTGCCGGAATAAACAGACAGACAGCCAAAAATAAAAATAAAATGTGGTTTTTGTTATAAGCAACTACCTATATAGTTTCAAATATGCATTTAGTAAAAAGCTTTTATTTTGATATTACAAACAAACACTTCAATTATATTTATTTTAACAACAACAAAAATAATAACTTTTGAATTGTCAAGAGGTTGGTCAGTCAGAAAGTTGAAGCTGTTACCCAATACCCATTCCAAAGCGTATAAGTAGGTAAACTAGGTTTAGTATTTTTTGGACACCAAAGTAGTAATTTTAAGTGTGAAATAATATTTTTATGAGAGCAAAATGGAAATAATTTGGCGTTCGATTAAATACATTCTTAAATATAATAGTTAAACTATTTGCACGTATCCCCTGCGAAACTTAATGCATTTAATAGATAGATTAATCCCTTCAACGCAAAAAGAAAGGTACATTTTTACCCACAAGTACCTTTTCTAAGAAGATACCGAGAATAACTAACTTTCACGTTAGATACCTCCAAGATACATACATAGCTTTAAACCTACAGTAAAGTGATTCGTAAAACTTGCACGTAAGTGTAGTCACCACATTTATCCTCTTTTTTCGAAGACTTTAGTTCTTGTGCGTGATCTCTTTGCTTGATTAGTGCGTAGTGCGTACCTACCTACCTTAGTTGTGTAATGAAAAGTTATGTGTATAGTGCATCGGAGGCGGATGTTGACCGACCTCGGTTAGGTTTCCAATAGTGAATATTGTGACTCATTCGAATAGAGACTCCTATATATTTCTGCCCACACCTCTGTTCCTTCAATGTCATGACACCCAGCTGTCATCTTGTATATAACCTTATATGTTGTATGACATTCTAATTTGTGACGTATATAGAAACTATAGCTTTGTTTGACGTGAAAACAGTTGGTACCTGCCTATTCTAGCCAGCAATGGATTCCTATATTCGGAGTGAAGAGTTTCTCGCCCGTTGTTCTCCATAGGGACCTTGCTACGCTTTGGAATGAGCAACTAGCTTCATCTTTCTGACTGAACGACTCCTTAATAATTCAATAGTGTCTGTAATTGGTTTATTTGAAATAAATAAATGCTTTGAGTTTTGGTTTCAGGATTATTTTCCACGAAGTGTCCTTTGAAAAATATTCATAAAGACCAAGAGTCTGTTCCAAAAAGTATCTAATGAAAATGGATCAGAAAATGTTTTTGATTACGTATTTAATTACTTAATTCTAATTCACTTAAAAGATGTTTTTCAATGGACAATTGAGATTAATTTCATAACCTCAATTTTGGTCAATGACTTTTCTAACACATTCATGGAAAAAGCGTTTAGATATAAAGAAACCTTCTAAATACAGATGAATGTGTTACTAATTTCCTTTAGTGTATGACTGCGTACGGACTTACCCTGATCAGGGCTGGTTTACACTTTTATCAGATATTTTTGGGACAGACCAATACCTAATATGACGTCACTGCATACCTTCTCTACCTTTATTACCTATAACATGCCTGAAACATAACATTTATGTAATTTTAAGCATCTCTACGATGTTACGTACTCATAATATCATTATCATCTTATGCAGGTAATTTAGATTAACATCCACTTCCCATAATTGGTTGAACAATACTTAATCGCCTGAACAAAGGGCGCGCTGATAAGTCATGTCAAACTGCATTGTACCCAGGACTAAGGCTAACATGACAGCATTATAGCATATAGCACCTGTATAGACAGATAGATATATCAAGATAGCGACACAAAGTACTTAGGAACAGAAGGTCTGGTCCATACAACGAAAGAAAATGCACGCGCACATAGACAAACTTCACCTACAGCGATTGCCAGTGTACTCGAGGCTAGCATGCGTTTAATGTCTCCGTACGTGTCCATGTGTATTTATTTATTTTTACTATTAAGTACATAAACTTTTATTTATGTTTATATTTATTTACTTAATACTTTAAGCATACAAATGTACACAGGCGGACTTAATGCATTTTCTACTACCAGTCAACCTTTGGATGGCGCAGAGGCAAACAGTGGTGGGTCCAAAAATGAAAAGTAAGAGGAATAAATATTTTGAAATAAAAAGATACGCATAAACCTATATATTAACATGTATGTTGCATATATATATATATATATACCTAATTAAATATTTTTAACATGTATGTTGCATATATTTAATATGCACAAATTAATATACTTATATACACGAGTATACTAAACACAAATAAGACAAACATTGAGATAGCTTTACCTGTATGTCTGTTTTGCTTCGTTGTATGGAGCCGAACTTCTATGGGTTATCTATTTTGTGATAGCAGTACGTCAGTATCGTATTCTAAGGGTAACAGGAGAACAGGTTTAAACAGGGATTGACCGACATTGTAATCGGGAAACAGATCTGGTGCCGATCTGACATTTGCAGAAGCGTTTGTGATCCCTTAAGTGGAATAAAAACGGGATGCTGTAAAAAACACAAAGAAAAGCCGTGCCTGTTTGTTGGGAAAAGCTAATGTCAAAATATGTAGAACGAATTTTATTCAAGTTTTTATAGACAATAGGTTCCGCGCGTGTCTCTAGGAAAAGGTATAACTGTACATTATTAATTCATGAGTCTATGTTGTTTATTAGCTGAACAGTCACGGTTTAAGACCACCCGTGCGAGGTCAGGGCGGGTCTGCAAGTGAAATATAATATCCAAGCGAAGATAAATTCAAAGGTAACAACACTGTCTAATTTAATATAAAATCATGTCGGAAACACTCGGACTCAACAGCGAAACATATCTAATTTCGTCGTCATTAGGAGCGGCCACCTAACAAGAGAAAAAGTGAGTAGCAACTTATGTAATTAAGTGTAATGTTAGAGAATGAACAGACAAAGCGAACGAGATTGAATCGAGAACCAGCCAGTATCCACTTGAGCGGAATAAAGATAGTTAGGAAAAGAATGCGTCGCTTTACAATTCCTGAAGCAGAAATGTGCGAAGTTCTATCTAGTAGAAAACGTCTAAGTGACCAAACAAAGCCATGACTTAGCTTTTGCAGCTGAACTCGAGCGTCTCGGAGGGTTTATTGAATTATCCTTTAAAGCAAATAGAGCATTGTTTGATTGAATGAAACCTCTGTAGAGTATTAAAGAGTCTTGATGAAAAATATGACAATTAAGTTTGATTATACACAATCGTCCAAAATTGTGTTGTAAATGTTGATGGGGCCTGAAATTCTATTTGTTGCAAAAGGGACCAGCCAATTAAGTATAATGATAGCTATTTCACTTTTGACTCGGCTGAATGAAATGGGCTATCTGACATAAATGTTCTATATTATTATAGGTAATTATCCTAACGGAGTGCCCGGACACCTCGTATATAATCAGGGTGTGATAGGAAATGTTTACGTGTCAAAGTTCGTAATTTTTTCAACGTTTATAAAAGTAAAATATGACGCAAAATATTAATGCTGGCTGACCGACAGCCAGATGGGTGGACACCAACAAAATGTACCTGAATGAGTCTTGCACAAACGAGAGGGGCAATTCTCGTAATTTTAGATACGTTCATAGTCTGATCTCAGTCTCAATCTGTCAAAAATATCTGTAATTTCCCTACATTTTAGACAAGTTTTTGACATTGATTGTCGCTGAGATGAGATGCGACTAGATTTTGAACGTTTTTAATTACGAGAATTGACCTTCAGGGTAACACAGCACAAAAGAGAGGAGGCCTATACTCAACAGTGAATGGAACAAGGCTGTCAATGATGATGATGTATAAATTCAGACAAAGAAACAATACTTACATTTTGAATGTATTCCCGCTACGATTGAAGCACGTTCTTGAACAAAAACATCATTCCCTTGAAACCGACTCCAATAGCTAACACCGACTTGACAATGACAAACCAAACTGTCATTTTCAACCGGATCTAGTTAACGCGTGCAATAAGACTCGTTATGTACGTATCATTAGATAAAAAATAACTATTGCGTTGTGAAACGTTTGATGGAATGATTGATAATGATGGAGAGAAAACTTGGTGTCAGTAGGTTAACACTTTTTTTATTGTTCGGCATTGTTTTCAATTCCGTTTTATTATAGTTGATAGAGCATTGTTAGTGTAAAGAAAATGTTGACCAATCCTCGTTATACTGACGAGATCGTCTTATTTATTTATATAACAATTGCTTGCTGCACTTACAGTAAACACTAAAGCGCGCCGTCTAACCGGATGCAGCTAAATACCAGTATTTTACATGGAGCGACTGCCTATCTGAACTCCACAACCCAGTTACTGAGTAATACGATAAGTAATTTAAGTCAATTATTTAGTTAATTCCCCTTGGTAAGACTTGTTGTCAGACTTTCGGGCTACTGACGACCCTTAACGACTGTCAAAGATCCACGAATGACAGCCTGGAACAACGGCTTAACGTGCTTTCCGAGTCACGGGGGGTCTTGGTATGTGAACATGGTCACCCATCCACGGACAAACCGCGGCAAGCGTAGCTTAACCTGATCGATCGACACGTGCGGCTGTTAAAGTTTAGCCACCAAGCCCCTCCCGCAAGATAACAAAATAACATGAATTAAAAAACTTGTCTTCTATCTCGGAGCTAGAACAATATGCCCAAAGATTTGAACCTGTCAAAGACCTGTCAGAAGTTTGCTATTGCCTTCAGTACAAAACACCAACTTAACGCTGAGCGTATACTTGGGCCAAATTGATTTGAGTCAAGACAAAGAAATTGTACATGTAAAACTTATTGGTCTATGAAGCACCTGATAAAGGGGTAACTCCCATTACGTTGAAGCGAATGCTCCTGGACGCACGCTTCACCATCCTAACATTTATATAAATTGATATAATGCACAAACATGATCTTTGACAAATTATCAAAGCCCTCGCTCGCGGTTTGGTATCGACGACGTATCAACTCATAATATGTCTCTCTTGTAATTAAATTGAATTCTGATCTTGCTAGTTTACGAGACAAAAAATAAAGTAACGCGTCGAGAAAAGCACCAGCTTTTCGAATATAAATTTAAAAAAATGTTTATCCTATTTACGCGTCACGCTTATTAAAAAGGCTCTATTTTGCTTAAAGCAAAAACAATCATATTCTTCGAAAGAATGATCAAATCATTCCAATAAAATAAACTATCTGATTAATCTATTTCTAATGAAAAAAAAAACTGTAATGAACCAGTTTCATAGTCTTGCTAAATTGCTTTATTAAAAAACAGGAGAATAAAATAAAATGTTTGAAAAGGCTGAATTAATTGTATTCTGTGGAAATGTTGTTTACTTATCGTTAATTACAAGTAAACATTATTTCGCAGGATTGGAATTATTTGTGCTTAGTCAATTACAATATACTTGATCGTATCGAGGGGCTCGGGTAAATAGTAACAACCTCATGGGTCGATCGATAGTCAAGCTATCCTTGCCGTAGTTTGTGGATGGATGACCATCCATTACAAATCGAGAGACCCCTCCGTGCCTCGGAAAGCACGTTCTTGTTATCGTTACGGGTAGTCAGAAGCCCTAAAGTCTGATAACCAAGCCTTACCATGCATCCGGTTAGACTGTAACCGTCCCAAAAATAGTTGTGAAAAGGCTTAGTAGATTAGGACTTGATCACATCGATATTCTGTGACTCACTGCTAATTTCGGATACATATAGGTACCTAAATCATGTTTTATATTCAGAGATTTCCAAACATCTTTTACTTGTATGCCGAAATGAGTGGGTGTGTCATCTGCATAAATATACGATTTAGTTCGAAATCCTTAATATTATTAGCAATAAAATATAGCTTAAGGTTAAACGTATGTTATTTGGTGCAGTCTACTTACTGATTTTGGGTGCTACCTACAACATTATTAATATTCTGGTTATGAACTTGCGTTCGCAACTCGCAACTAGAAACAAATGAAGATGGCGCAGTTTCGACTAATATATCTACTTATTGGTTCCAACTACTTATACTAACTGCTTCGTTGGTCTAACCGTCGCAACCGCTACTGCTGAGTATGAGGTCCTGGGTCCTGGGTTTTCCCAGATCGGACAGTGTTCTATCAGGAATTAAAAATAGCGAATAGCAGTAGGATCAACGCCGCCTACTCCTTTGAGAAACAAAAATCAGCTATTAATTCCCCAAAGGCTCCACCTCCCGTCAAGTGCGCAGACATGCGCATTGTGGGCCTGGATGACTCCATAACGGAGAAGGAGGTGGTAGCCGCCGTCGTCAGGACGGGCGAGTGTCTGGCCGACCAGGTGAAGGCGGGCACCATACGTCCTGACTTCACGGGCATGCGAACCGTAACGGTAAGCTGCCCAGTGACGGCGGCTAGAAAGATAGTGGAGGGCGGAAGGCTCCTGGTGGGCTGGGTGTCCGCGCAGGTCAAACTGCTGGAGCCCAGACCTCTGAGGTGCTATCGATGCCACGTGGGTCACCACGTGAGCGTCCAGTGCACCTCGGAGGACCGCAGCACTCTTTGCTTCCGCTGCGGCAAGCCCGGACATAAGGCCGGCTCGTGCAACGCCGCGCCGCACTGCGCTGCATGTGCGGCTGCTGGCAAGCCGGCCGATCACCGGGCGGGCAGCAAGTCCTGCGCCCCACCCGCCGAAGCCAGGAGGAGAGGCAGGCCCTCCGCCGCCGTCGCCACCACCACCACCGTCGCCGCCTCTGCCACCGCCGCCGCCGCCGCCGCCACCACTGCCGCCGCCGCCGCCGCCGCCCCTGCCGAGGGTCCCTCACAAGGGGCCCGGGAGGGGGCTGAAATGGAGGAGTAATGGCTCCGCCTTTACGCCTCCTCCAGGCGAACATCAACCACTGCGCCTGCGCTCAGGACCTGTTGCTCCAGAGCATGGCGCAGTGGTCGATTAATATCGCCGTGGTCGCTGAGCCGTACTTTGTCCCGCCCAGGGATAACTGGGTGGAGGACCTTAACGGCTCAGTGGCCATAATTTCGTCGGCTGCCGCCGGTACCCCGTCCCTCGAAGGTGTCACGAAGGGACAGGGGTGCGTAGCAGCACGGTTCGGAGAGATTGTGGTAGCGGGAGTCTACTTCTCTCCGAGCCGAACTCTCGCCGAGTTCCAGAACTCTTTAACAGAGTTGAGTGTCGTCGTCGCCAGAAGCCATCCTTTCTCCGTGCTAGTGCTCGGGGACTTCAACGCCAAGAATGTGGCCTGGGGTTCCCGTTGCACGGATGTGCGGGGCAGGATGGTGGAGGACTGGGCTCTGGAAACAGGCCTGGTCGCCGTGAATCGGGGTTCTGTCCCTACGTGTGTGCGGATGCGGGGCGAGTCGGTAGTGGACATCACGTTCGCCAGCCCCGCTCTGTCACAGCGTGTCATTGACTGGCGCGTCATGGAGGAGGTGGAGACCTACTCCGACCATCGGTATATCCGATTTGATGTCTCCACCCAGACCTCTAGCGCGCTGGTCCGACAGGCCCCGAGTGGTCCGCGTTGGGCGCTGAAGCAGCTGGACCGGGAGCTCCTCCTGGAAGCCTCGATCGTGCAGGCCTGGGTGTCTTCACCGGACAGGCCTGCTGATATCGACGATGAGGCGGAGTGGTTCCGGGAGGCCATGTCCGAGATATGTGACGTGGCAATGCCCCGAGTCCGGCCAGGATGCGCCCGACGCCGGGTGTACTGGTGGTCGCAGGAGGTGGAGGCGTTGCGCAAGGCGTGCGTTGACGCGCGACACCGGTACACCAGGCACCGCAGGCTCCGCATCCGCCCTCCGGATGCGGAAGCCACAGAGGCGGAGCTGTACGAGGGGTACAGAGCGGCGAAGACCGCCCTCCGAGAGGCTATCCAGCGGGCCAAGGATGCGGCCCGCGAGGAGATGCTGGAGACTCTGAACAGAGATCCATGGGGGCGCCCTTACAAAATGGTGCGGAATAAACTCCGCACCTGGGCCCCCCCGCTGACTCAGAGTCTCCGCCCACAGCTGGTGGAGGAGGTGGTGAGCGCTCTGTTCCCTTCGCGGGGGGAGCATACTCCCCCGCCTATGGCTCCGCCACTGGCGGTGCCCGAAGCGGACCACGCGGACGACGACGACGACACCCCTGAAGTGACCGGGGTAGATCTGAGAGCGGCGGTAGGCAGGCTGAAGGCCAAGAACACCGCCCCAGGACCCGACGGCTTGCCGGGTAAAGCCTGGGTCCTGGCCTCGACGGCTCTCGGGCCTCGACTGGAGGCGCTCTTAAGCGCATGCATGGAGAGAGGCCAGTTTCCGCTCCGTTGGAAGACGGGGAAGCTGGTCCTCATTCAGAAGCCAGGGCGCCCTGCGGACTCTCCGTCCGCATACCGGCCCATAGTGCTGCTCGACGAGGTCGGCAAGCTCTTCGAGAGAGTAATTGCGGGCCGCCTCGTCGGGCACCTGGTGGGGACTGGGCCGGATCTTGCGGATTGCCAGTTTGGCTTCCGCAAGGGGCGCTCGACGGTGGACGCCATCATGCGCGTGAGAGCCCTCACGACGGGGGACGCGGTGTCCCGGGGTGGGGTGGTCGTGGCGATGTCACTCGACATCGCCAACGCGTTCAACACCCTGCCCTGGAGCTGCATTGGGGAGGCACTCCGGTATCACCGGGTGCCGACCTACCTCCGTCGAGTAGTCGGGGCGTATCTGACGGACAGAGCCGTCATCTACCCCGGTCGCGACGGGAACTGGAACCGGCGAGAGATGTCGTGCGGTGTCCCACAGGGATCGGTTCTGGGGCCGCTCCTGTGGGACATCGGTTACGACTGGGTGCTGCGGGCCGACCTCCCTGAAGGCGTCAGCGTAGTTTGCTACGCTGACGACACGCTGGTCCTGGCGCAGGGGAGGTCGCATCAGGCGGCGGCCGACGCGATGACACGCGGGGTTGCGATAGTCGTGGAAAGGATCCGGCGGTTGGGTCTCGAGGTGGCATTGCACAAGTCCGAGGCCATGTCCTTTCATGGGCCTCGGTACGGGCCACCTCCAGGATCCCAACTAGTGGTAGGAGGGGTTCACATCGGCGTCGAGACCACGATGAGGTACCTGGGTCTCGTCCTCGACAGCCGATGGAACTTCGTCGAGCACTTCCGACGTTTGGCCCCCAAACTGGAACGGGCCGGGGCCGCCCTAAAGCGGCTCTTGCCCAACCTGAGGGGGCCAAACGCCTCCTGCCGGAGGCTTTACGCGGGGGTCGTGCGGTCCATGGCCCTATATGGGGCCCCGGTATGGGCGCGTTCACTGCGGCTGCGAGCCGCACACTACCTGAACGCGCCCCAAAAGGTGGTAGCCATAAGGCTAATCCGGGGCTACCGCACGATCTCGGGCGAGGCAGCAAGCCTCCTTGCCGGACTGCCGCCATGGGATCTGGAGGCGATAGTGCTCGCGCGCCTGTATGATTGGCGCGCGGAAGCACTACGCCGGGGGGAAACTCCGCATCCGCGGCAAACCGCGGCGGAGCGGACGAACCTCCGGCGCGATCTCATGGCGGCATGGAAGGAGCGACTATCGCAACCCAGCGCAGGGCACGCCACGATAGCGGCGGTAAGACCCCTCTTTGAGGAGTGGCTAGAGAGACGTCACGGCGTTCTCACCTACCGCCTGACGCAGGTCCTCTCCGGACACGGATGTTTCGGGAGGTTCCTGCACATAATCAGGCGGGAGGAGACGCCCGGGTGTCACCACTGTCAGGATCGCCCAGAGGACACGGTGGAGCACACAGTGGAGGTCTGCCCTGCTTGGGCAGAGCACCGCCGTGTCCTCGTAGAGGCGATCGGCAGCGGCGGCGACCTCTCGCGTCCGGCCCTGGTTCAAGCCATGGTCCGGGGCGAAAGGGAGTGGGAGGCAGTCACCTCCTTCTGCGAAGCAGTCATGCTAGCGAAGGAGGTGGCGGGGTGGGCGAGAGAACGCGCCTTGCGCACCTCACGCCTCAGCCGCCGCGGGAGACGCTCCGGGCGTCGGGAGCCGCGTGACGATTCCCGGCCACCGTAGGCGCGGGCCTGCGGGCGGTGAGTAATGGGTAACTCACCGTCCGATCAGGACCAGGCCCGTGCCGGACGGCGTGTTGTGTTCCACGCGCGCCTCAAAGAGATGTCAGCATGAGTGACGGGGCCCCATAGGGCCGTAGCCTGCCAGGGTAGCGGGATTGTCCGAAAGGGTTACCGCTGCCCTGGAACATAAAGGGCTAAGGAAGGAACACGGGTGGGTTTTAGTCAGTAAGAGTCTGACACTCCCTCCTGCTCCACCCAGAGCGGGAGGAGTCATTTGATGATTTCCCATCCTCAAAAAAAAAAAAAAAAAAAGGCTCCACCTACACATTGTTTTTATTTTCTTGGTATAAGTTTAAATACCATCTCATATTTCGTGTGTGGGAGATGTTATGAATGATGAAAGCTTGTGATTATGTAGTTTTGTCCAAAGAAAGCCTACTCTTTCCTCTTTGTTTTTACAGCAGAACGCTGTTATGTGGTTCCTGGCTGCCAATAATAACAGCCTAACGTTACAGCATCCTTTGGGTTGTCGAAAATCTGCGCTGTGGCAAACAAGGAGAAGCGGTATGCATGTGCCACGGAAAAATGCTGAGCGATGGCCAATTTGCGCGGATTTGACGTATATTTTCTAAACCTTCTTTGAATTTATTTCATGTATATAGGTGATAGGTAGATAGGTGTCAGCTAATCTTTTTTAACAAGTACTCTTTTCATTTTGGTGGTTAAGGCCGTCACTCTCGAATATTTTTCTCTCCTTTCATTACAATTTACTGAATTTTCCAGTTCCCAGCTCATTGTGGCGATAAAAGAGTTTTCAGGCTGATATGAAACCTTGCAACAATATCAGAGCAATTAAGAACGTCATCCACTTTCGTCCAGTAGCTGCAAACACAGTTGCCTCATCATTGAAGGACTTGGGATCAATACCCACGTAATTAGGTTCCCTTGGCGAATCCTCAAAAATAACCCGAGATAGATCTTATTCCGGTTCAATAGCGTTGATCACGCCTATTGTATCATTGCCAAACTTATATCTGTCGATGGATGTGTGGATGTCAGGGGATTTACGATAGTAAATACTTACTTGTACTTGTCATAACTGTTTTATTCTTAATTATCGTCCTTGTCAACATTATGTTAGCTGTATGACATCCACAGTAGAAAGAGACCTCCCCCATTGACTTCCTCAATAGTCTGTTCTAGCCTGGCTCCCCATTTGAGATCTCCAACCCTCACCAGCTCGCCTACCAATCAGGGACAGCACGCTTATAAAAATATCTGCGTCAGTCATCATCATGTAGCCTTTTCAATGGATACCAGGTACTAGAACTAGAACAAAGCTGAACTAGAATGGTTGCCAAATAAATATTATTCTTTATTTATCTTTCTTTCTTTTATTCATTGACCTGAAGAAGTCTAAAGGGGAGACCACATAAATCACTACAATTAATCTTTTAGCTGTAGCCAAACCAGGACTCCAGGAATGAGGAAACCTCTTGTTTGTCCGAAGCAGAATTAGGGGTCTTTCAGACCTATATCGATATTGAAATGGCAGTAACATCAATTGTAATATAATTATCATATTTCGAGTGACAATAACAGTATTATTAATTGACATTTAACCAATATTTGACAATATCTACGATATCAACTCTAGGGACAGTGAACAGCAACCTATAACGAGCTTTGGGGCTACGTAACATAACCAAAAATTACATGTGGCTTGCTCAACTTTCCAAAAGCTTTGCAATTATAGTTAAATCATTTACTTGGATAGCGTACATCCATGCAGCAACTCTAATGAACACATGTTATGACGTCAAAAAGCAATTTATAAAAATAAACTTAAATAATAAAACATTTAATTTTTACATAGGTACATAATCAACACACCTAATTAAAATAAACATAAACAAGAACACATACAATTGCAAATATTATAAAGCTGATCACAAAAAAAAAAAAATTAAACAAAAAAAAAAAAACAAAATATTTTAACTCACCAACAACTCCAGTGACAATCCAAAGATACAGAAATTAATCACAACAGAAACACAGAATGGACGATACAATGAACACCACGGGAGAGGGTTACAAAACAATATAATAAAATAAAATCACCAGGGTCAAACAGGATCGCACAATCAAACTTAACGCGTACGCACCATGCACACTGTTACGTAGGGATGTCCAGGACTCGGCCTTACAGTTACAGACGTTTCATAATCAATGCGTGACTGTTGTAATATTTACGTAATTTTTTTTTCAGCTTGTCAGACTGTCGGCGCGATGTATTATGGCCACAGCCGAATGTACCGCTCCCGGTGAACGCTCGGGCCGCACTGCTTGCCCATAACGGCAAAAGGTCGTTCGTTACCCACATTCTCTTTCCGCGCAAGCCTTCTCAAGTTAGAAGGAGATAGAAAATTTACAGCTCTACGAAGCTGGCTGCCAGAGCGAGACAGCTACAACACACAGCCTCACAGGAAAACCCGAACTCGAGTCTTGATAGTTCTAACTTAAGACCGTGCTTTGCCTTTGTGAATTATTTGAAAGGTATATCTCATTGCACAAGCATTTTACTATGTGTAAAACGGAAATAGCAAAAACGTTCTAATTGTTAAATGAATGGGCAGACATTGCAAGGTAAATGTCTATTTCCACACAAGTTCGCACTGTGCGTGTGTTTCTCCGATTCCCATAACGTAGTAAGTAATAAGCGTGCGCCTCAGGCATTAGGGAATATTTGATTAGTATTATGTATAATGTTTAGTTAGCCCGGATCGTAACAAATATTGGCTGACCAAGTATCTAGTTAGTGGTAATAATACTCTAATTAAACATAAGCTCTCGTTATCCCTGTTATCTTCATTTTAACAGCACAATTTTGTTACACGTCCAAATCCCCAATTTAATATTTTGGGTATACAGAAGATCCCAAATCATTAATTTCGACTAACATAGTCTATGGAGTATAATCCCTGAACCGTAACTGTGCGTTCTCGATTTGAATTTCGCCGCTCAGTGAGTTTTATCCGCAAACCGATAGCCTGTACCCTAAGGCTGAATGATTACTCAAATAACTTACTGGATTTCGCTATTCAATTTAGATTTGATAATGAAGGATTTTCTCTATGATTAAGTAAACTTTAACTTTTACGCTCCTTTCGAGGAGGCTGGTAGTTTCAATTCCCAACCAGCAGACTTCATTTCTACTGCTATAAATTCAATCCACGTTTCTCATATTTTATTACCTCTTTGTGATCGAAGTCGAAGGTTACCTTTTATGTTTTTCTTTGGCCTAATAAAAAGACGAAGGTTTTTATTAAAATATATTAAGTACTTGCTAACAGTGCTTGTTTGTGCTTGCAGTGCTTGCTTGCTTTCTTCTGTATATTATTCTGTTCGGCTCTACCTACACAAACGGATTAAATATGGTCTTCAATACGTTTTTGTGTAGGACATGAAAAATAATTAGGTGTAAAAGTATATATATTTTATTAAGTTTGAAGAAGAAAATGGACAATTTCAGGTAAAATTACCAGAGGGCCACCTCGTAATATGTTCCTCTACATTTTACAAGTTGCGTACAACGAATAATCGATTCTGCGTACCAAAGTGCGGAACGCTTTTCTCTCTATACTTATTGCAACTGAAACAAGAGGAGGGAGAGTGGAGGGTTTCTACAAAAAACCTCAAAGGTAATGGGCAGTTGTCAGTATCATTCACTCCAGGACTTAATAGGGCTCCAGGCTTATTTTTAATTTTATATTTTAAATTGTTTATTTTTTTTTTACATGGTTCTCACATATAGAAGCAATAAGAATAATGTACCCAGGATTTTGTAATAATATCTTGATTTAAAAGAGTGTCCATGGAGTTTCTTGCCCGTTCTTCTCCACAGAGATCTACGTTTTGGAATGGGCAACCAGCTCCAACTTTCTGACTAACTTACCGACAATTTAATTTTGACAATTCAAAAGTGCCTGAAATGGTTTAATTGAAATAAATGATTTGAGTTTGAGTTTAAGTTATGATCGAATGCGTAGCTGTTGTGTCGAGAAATTATTTCGGTTAAAATTATTTGTAAACACTGGAATACTGAACTGACTAAATTCATGATATGAATATCTTCGGTTAATTTATCAAATATTGTTCTCATTTCACTATTGATAGCAAGTTTAGCGTATGTCCTCCCCAGGGTTCAAAGTATTTACATTACAAAGGTCAATGACCAAAAGTTGTACCAAAAAGTGTCATGCATCAAGATCAAAATATTATACATAGTAATATATATAATATATTCATAATTTTTTACGACATTACCCGTCGGGTATTTGATTTTTGAAC
The DNA here is from genome assembly GCA_951799955.1 of Apamea anceps. Classification (NCBI taxonomy): domain Eukaryota; kingdom Metazoa; phylum Arthropoda; class Insecta; order Lepidoptera; family Noctuidae; genus Apamea; species Apamea anceps. Next base: position 9,648,362 of record OX637502.1, on the reverse strand, counting down.
AGGGAATTAAATTTAAAGTAAAAAAGTGTTGATATTGTTTTATTCCGTTCCTATGACGTTCCGTTTCAAACGATATAATTAATATAACCTTGAATTTTGAAAGTGTCTTTCAAAAAACATGTTAAAAAATTATACTTTGCCGATTCTACATTAATTAAAAATAACTAGAATAAAATAGAATAGAATTTTTATTTAAACGATTATCATTTTTTTAGATCAATAATGGGCGTTCGTGTATGACATGTCAAACAAAATAAAGTAAGTATCTAGTTTTTAGGTTATTTCGATTTTTTGAAAACCCCCGAGACCCGGGTTTGTTTTACAAAAATAACTTTTGTAGGAGTTAATATGATAATTGTAATCTGTAACAAAACAAAGTTGGACTTTGATGCAGCATGGTACGGGATTCCATACATCCATGAGCATTGTCTTTTCATCAAAACCGGTCCAGCTGTTTTGAAGATCAGCCAGAACAAACAGACAGACAAACAATTAAATTTTTTTTTTTTGTTATAAGTACTGTATATGCTTTCATATGTATTATGTAAAAAGCTGTTAGTTTGACGTTACACTCAGACACTTCAATTTGATTTATTTGTATAGATTATATAAGTACCTATTTGATTTGACCTCCTTGACCCAATTACATAATCAAATACCATTTTCGGAAGTATAGCCAAACAAAACAACACATCATACAGTAGTTTCAAACACAAACAAACTAGGAAGAACAACACCATTCTACAACAACAAAAATGAAGCAATGTTGGATTCCGACTAAGGATCTGTTTACAAATTATCAATAATTGGGTCGGACGGACTAGCATTATGCATCATTGTTTATTCAGCGCAGCACTGGTTACACCACTTGTGTTGCGACAAATAATTAATGCCGCAGTGGATGGCTAGCCTTAATTAGCGGTCATTACAGTGTGACGTCACTTTAATATGTTGAACTTTCGACTTTCCGGGCCATCACATTTTGCAATAGATTGTTGTTTGTTTATATTTGACGAGCAGAGGCGGCCCAGTGGCATCGGCCCCGACTTACGAGGTCGTGAGTCCGAACCCAGTGAGGCACTTTACTTTGTGTATTTAATTTCATCATCACTGCTCTCAAAACGGTGAAGAAACACAACGTGAGGAAACCGGCATATCCTAGAACCAAAATTCGAAGACATCCACCAACCCGCACTAGGACCACGAGATGGATTACGGCCCACTTCGACAGATAGGAGACTGTGTCCCAGCAATGGGAACATTATAGGCTGATTAAATTGTTTTTTTTTTTGCGTTTGCGACACGAACTTGATTATACGTTACAAAAAGAGGAAGAGCGGAGGCTGCGCGTGCGTCGAGTCGCCGACCCGCGAGATGGCACGAGTCAAAACCGCGCCAAACCTAACACACTGATCGGACTGGGGATCGTGACTTGCGGGTGAAACCTTAAAAAAATTTTATAACTTGATTTTTCGACGATGTCTTTTCAATTACAATTTAATAATGTTATTCAAATAATAACTGTTATTACTAATTCCCTTTAGTGAGTGATTGTGTAAGAATTTAACTTGTACAGACTTTGTTTACACTTTCTTCCGGTAATTTTGGAACAGCCATTAGCTTAGGTACTTACAATGTTTTTAAATGGACGAAATGGAAGGATGGACAAACGGATTGGATACTGATGTGCGATGGTTAGTATTAGACAGCAAGTTAGACTTTAGGATTGAACATTGCTTACCCTCCTTTATCCTTCAAAAAAAATTAAGGTGGAAAAAGAAATTGTCGTCAACGTGCAAAAGAAGTCAAAGATATGCAAAATCTTGCGATGCCAGAAGCGAAGTCAAAGATCAAAAAGCCTTTCTTTGTATATAATCCACTCAAGTTAATGTCAGATTCGTCAATCAATTCAAGAAAGCCTGAGGTTCTTTGTCCTTTTTGACAAATTTTGTTTTACCCTTCTGTCAAATGGAGAAACACAGTACCTACAGACCTTTCACAGTTATTTTACCTTTGACAGCTGCAACCCAACAGCAACATTATTACAACGACAGTAAAGAACACAATGATTTCGACAGACTTGACAGTTGCAGCAACCCAACAGTAACCTTATTGTCACGTAATTAAAGATCACTGTGATTTGGACAGAGATGCAAAATCAGAGGTAAAATAAATGTGAATAGACTGTATCTGACCGTCTATGTGGCACAAAGAGTTTTTAAAAGTTCGGCTTTATAGAGCGTCATCTCTGTCAGTCGTAGGTACTGTAGAAGAGGTATGTACCTACATCAATCAAAGAATATCTTTCAGATGAAATAAATAATTCATATGGAATCGTTTTTGTTACTCTGACAAAATCTGACGCTTATTGTTTTCTGTCTTATCAATTCGCATTCGCATTTATCTTATAATGTTATGTCATTATCTTATAAATACCATAAAGGTTGTATGCCACAAACCATGCAGATCTCTATAGTAGTAGACTGCAGCCTCCTTCTTAAGTTGTATGTGTCATATTTACGCCCGGGTATTGCATGATTGCATATAAAGTACGATTGTGGGCTGATTTTTCAATAGACAAATAACTTTGATCTGATGAACGAAAGAAAATACATTTATTTACGATAAAAGGTGACAAAGAAAAAACAAACACAAAAGAACAACGCACAAACGTAACATGACACCGTTTTTCCCGACGGGTTAGGCAGAGGTGGCTATGACAGTTTGACATATTTTCTATATAAAAGCTGTGAAACTGTTATATTCATTCCTCAGAGGAACTAAAAGTTACCTAACTATTAACAATTCAGCCCTGTACCTGTAGACTTCTTCATTGTCCTAGTGTTTTGCTTGCAGAATAGTTAGGATCAGCTTTGGCAAGTCGGTTTTGCTCGTAGGTACGCTACGCTCATTATCAAGCATACTGAAATTCAGGGAGTTTCTGATTTCATGAGAAACGCTGGCCATCTGACCTCTAGAAACTCCAGGAGAACACCTAAATGTAACATTGTGGGCAGTTCGTGACCGTTCAGTTTAATAATAATATAGTCTTTATTTACACTACAAAGTCACAAACTTTTGTGCAGCCCTGGCTCTTGGACTAGGAGTTCCTGTATCACAAGAATCAAGTTTAATACTTACTGTCTTTCTTTCTAAAGATTTTAAGTTATTTTGCCCCTAAAAGTAGCTTTAAAAGGTGGAGGAGAGCTTAAAACTAGATTTATAAATCCTATTGTTGTTTGTTTTGAAGAAAATACTTAACGAAATAAAGCAAATCTTATCAGATTAAAGTTATTGTTGACTTATTGGATTCCGCTATCTCTTAAAACTTTAGATTATTTATTCAACGAAAGTCTGCCTTGTTGGCCTAGCGATCGCAGGCGTTACTGGTGAGCATGAGGTCGTGGGTTCGAGTCTCAGGTCGGAAAAAGTGATATTGGGTTTTTCGATTAGAAATTTCTCAGTAGCAGCCTGGAGTCTAGATTCGTGCCCGGTTGATGGTAATAGAAAAAAAAAAAAATAATAATAAATAGACACCTCCTGTTAAATGGTACTTAAACGTAACTGGCGAAATGTGGGTGTACTAAGGTAGGCGCACTTTTGCTTAACTTTTCGAGGATTACAAGCGCAATGATATGTTATACAAGATGGAGACAACAATAAATTAAACTGAGTGTGCCTAGTGACGTTTTCAGTCTGCATACGAAAATTTAATATATCGTTTAGTTTAGTTTCTATAGATTAGCAGAACCCATAGTCGACCCATCACTACTCGTATTAATTTTGTTTGAAAAAAACACATTTTAATATCGATGTTCGGATTTTTTTGGACGCAAGGGCCCGTGGCTAAATAATAACAGCCGCACAGGTCGATCGGTCAGGTTAAGCTACGCTTGCCGCGGTTGGTCTGTGGATGGGTGACCATCTTTACATACCGAGACCCCTCCGTGCCTCGGAAAGCACGTTAAGCCGTTGGTCCTGGCTGTCATTCGTGGATCTTTGAGAGTCGTTACGGGTAGTCAGAAGCCCGAAAGTCTGACAACCATTGCAGTCTTACCAAGGGGTATCGTATTACCCAGTAACTGGATTATGGAGGTCAGATAGGCAGTCGCTCCATGTAAAATACTAATATTCAGCTGCGTCCGGTTAGACTGGAAGCCGACCCCAACATAGTTGGGGAAAAGGCTAGGCAGATGAGATGAGTTCGGATTTTTTTAAATTCCAAAATACTCATATGCATTAGTATTGCCAGTGTTTTCATTTATTGTCGTATTGTCATCCACGTGGTAGATTACGGCACCCCCCTTCCCCGAGAGATCACTTTCACCGAGAGGAGGCATGTGTCCCAGCAGTGGGAACATGATTGCTGATTGTCATGTTATCTCCACATTGCATAACGAAAATAGTAGTAGAAAACGTCATAGCTCCTTACTTTTGCACACTTCTAAAATATAATGGCATTATTTCCGGCACAAAAGTCGAGCCTCCATCAAAACTTGCCACAACACTGTATTGTGTTTCTCATATAAATAATATTTACATATTTAGTTTATTCGGGTACGTGGTTCTAATCTCACGTCCATTGTTTTAGTTTTTCACGACTCGTTGGTTGTTACGGCTGGGATACATCCTCGCCACCTCGCGCGTATCGTATGGAATCTATTTCCTTTTCATATGTTTCGATACGTGTTTTGTTTATTATAAAGACTATTCTATTATTTTGTGGGGTAACATATCGCACAAAAAGCAGATTAGTTTTGTACAGTGGTTTTCCAAAGTAATACAAAGTTTTTTTTATATGTTTTTGCCTACCCGCTATGTTCCATGTTGTGGGTTTGGTTTCCGCACTTAGCACTTCAAGTGGACCATTGTGCGTGGGCAATTGCGGCCGTCGGTGGTTCTTCAACCAGCCCACCTCAATCCAGAAGTGCCATCTTCACCACTACCAACCCGCTAAGGGCCTGCGTGGTATATTACGGCCCACTCCCTCTCACAGAGGAGGCCTGAGTCCCGGCAGTAAGCTGATTATGCTACATAGTTTTGTGTGTCTTAAATTTATTCATTCTTTGATCAAAATTGTGCGGAGAAACGACTTTAATGGTTTCAATATTCAGTATCAGATCCCTACTCTTCCTTTTGGTCGTGTACTTCATTACTGAAGGTCGTATCCCTGAAAGGCCTTCGTGGCTTTATGCATGATGTTCCTCCAATTCTTTCGGTTCTCAGCTTCTCACAGGGCGGGCGTAGCAGAGAGTCCAGTGCGGGTGGTTATTTGGTTTCACCAGAGGTTAAGTGACCGGCCGCAAGGTCTTGTCCCATCTACCGTGCCCGTTACCACCAAAATTTTCAAGGTTATCTGCTTCCCGACTGGCAATGATACCAAAGTAGCCTAGAATCTTTTGGTAACAGATCATGGACAGTCTATCTCTTATGCGTAGTTGTTCAAGGATAGATTTGTTCGGCCAAACATTCTTCGCCAACACCATATCTTAAATGTTCTGTCTCTATCCAAGTTCTCACGCTAGGATTGAATTTTCCATTAAAATTCATTGAATTCTTAACATTCCATGATTGATATGTGTGCTTAAATCAATCAAATGGATATTAGCTACAAGTCTGGAAACAAATGACAATCGCGAGGACTTTAAAATTGATGACAAATGCAATCAAATACGACAAACATTTGCCGATCTGCATTCGTTCAAAAATATCGAACTGTGTCAAAATTCAGACAAGTTTACGTCTCAATAAATATGTTTAAGCTATTTTGTGAGCATAAAAGGCCTCGTACTTGCACTACAATGTCGGAGTGGACGCGGAACTGGTATTGAATGCTAACAACCTTCAGGCAGCCGTGGTGCAGCTCGAAATATTGCGATAATGTGAGGTTAATACACCCTCCCGCTTACCACACAACCAACTTGTTATATGTAAGTGTTTGGCAACAAAAAAAAACTGTTCTTTGTCTTTGAAATACCACGCGTTGAGAAATAATAGAACCTAGCCTAGTCTATTTATGGTCAGGAAAATAAATTGTTAAGTTAAAAATCCTACGTCAGTTTGCTGTGTTATAGCCATTGCTACAATTGTCAAAGAGTCAGTGTGACAGTGTTGATTCGAATACAGGGTCAAGTTAAATTAGCTAGCGAAACTCTGCAGTGCGTGATGCGTATCGATATCTAAATACGATGAAACAAAATAATAAAATGATTTGATGTATTTTTGGGGGTCAACAACCGCTGGTAGTTTTGTTTCTTGAAGTTTGAGTTGAGAAGGTCTGTTTTCTTTTGTTTGATCGTTTTTAGATATCGAAACCCATCACGTCTGTGAATTTTACAGAAAAAAAAACATTTTTTTTTAAACTGTGACTACACTAACTGCGGTCGACGACCCTACAAAAAAAAACTATTTTTTTTTTGTTTTATCATGTTTATTTATCAATACCCATCTAGTCTGTGGAGTTTCGCTAGCTAATTTACTTTGAACCTGTATACGGACCCTTTAAAAAAAATATATCTTTATTTCAGACCTAAGCAGTCCATACGTAGTTAGTGGTTAGTAACAAACTGTGCTTACATGCTATGTTATTGTTGTTAGTACTTAGTTCTATTTAACATAAACCAATAAGTAAGGCCTTTAAGTTGGTAGGCAATTTGCTTAACAATTAATTTCTCTAACTTTACATAGGTTCGTTTTGTATCTTCATGATATTTTGTAATGATTAGAAGCAGCGTCAGAGGAAGTCTGAAAGTGGCACTGGTGACTGAGAAGTGGTGTAGAAATCGGCTGTCATGGTATGGGCATTTGATCAGGAGGTATGAGGAAAATTACGTGAGGAACCTTTTGAGTATGAATGTGGACCAAAGGAACGATGGATGGACTGTGAAAGATGACATGGCTGGAAAGGGGATGATAACGAGATGACGACTAATAGAGAATTATGGAAAAAAAGACATGTTGCGCCGACCCCAAATTAATTGTGATAAGGACAGGAAAATGATGTTATTAATGATTAGAAGCAGCGTTTGCAGCAAATTAAAACGCACTATACTCCATTCGGAATAAGATTAGACATTTAAATAAACCTTTTTTACAGTCCATTCAACCGATTTTGACTTCTATTGCGTTGGTGGCATGACAAATGGCAGCTGCAGTAAATAGTTGGTATTGTAACCACTTTTTTGCTTTTAATGCCATCCTTATGCCTACCTAATAGAAGTTAAAATTGGTTGAACGGACTGTAAAATATGGTTGTTTAAGTGTCTAATCTTATTCCGAATGGAGTATAGTCATATTTTAAGTTTGCAGTAACATAATAAACCGTTAGTAAATAAGTTATCATCCCCACAAGCTAATGAGTATTCATGCATATTTCAACAATACACGTTAAACTCAGGCAGTTAAATTAGTAGCTACGTTCATGCAAAATGAACCACATTAGTCAGACGTAATTCAGACCGAGCAGAGTATTTAAAATTAGCTTCGGAGTATTTGTAAAGCCGAGCTACTTATAACTTGGGAACTTAATCAAGTTCTATAATATGTGCTGTTAAATTGTTGCAATGGTTCGTTGGTCCAGAGTCGAATGCACAGACGGCTGCTCGTTGTCCTGTGTTTGATCCTCGAAAAAATGTTATTGGTTTTTCCACTAGGAATTTCTTAATAGCGGCCCGGGGTTTGGATTTTTGTGCCCGGTTATTGGCACTAGGGTCACCCTACTATTTACACAGTTTTTTTTTAAACCTTTGTTGGTTCCGCGCCTGATCTCTCTCCGGTCGTGTCGGATTGCCGTTCAATCGAAGTATGAGAGTGAAAGAAGAGGGAATGCACCTGTGTCTGCGCGTACACACTTGTGCACTATAATATCTGCCGCGCCGAAAACTAGTCTTCGTTAAGATTGGCCGCCACGGCTATGTTGGGGTCGGCTTCCAGTCTAACCGGATGCAGCTGAATACCAGTATTTCACATGGAGCGACTGCCTATCTGACCTCCACAACCCAGTTACTGGGTAATACGATACCCCTTGGTAAGACTGATTGTCAGACTTTCGGGCTTCTGACTACCCGTAACGACTGTCAAAGATCCACGAATGACAGCCGGGACCAACGGCTTAACGTGCTTTCCGAGGCACGGAGGGGTCTCGGTATGTAAAGATGGTCACCCATCCACAGACCAACCGCGGCAAGCGTAGCTTAACCTGACCGATCGACCTGTGCGGCTATTATTATTTACCCTTTCGGGAGATACATGAAAAATGATTATGAAAAATAAATAGTAAATAAAAACTTTATACAGTTCAGAAATAACACGGTACAATATTAAAAAATAATGTTACGTATGTGCAAATTGTAGTAAGTACTTTATTACAGTTATTACGTAGTTTTATTAATCTCGATAAAGCGATTTCATTCATCGGCGCAGGTGTTGGTTGACGGTCGCCACGCGAAAGTGAATCGAGGGCACGTCAAGGCCCCGGTTTTTTGCGATGATCCAATAGAACACGACTGAAAACGTAGCTACCTTCATAAAGTCACGTATTGTAAGGGTTGATTCGTGACGAGAAATATAAAATATTGTCGTACGCAGCGCCTTCCTTTGCCACTGGATATTTGCGCCTAAACGTTTTTTGGAAATACAAATTCGTCTTGCGATTCGTATTTTAGCTTTAACCGCACTTTTGTATTTATTTGGCGGGGACCTGCGTGAGGTTTGAGCAAGCAGAATAAACTTTATTTTTGCCGGTGGATGTTCGATAGGTTGGTACACCTCTAACACTTTAAGGTAAGAAATATCCTGTTATGTTACTTTATTAAATACTATGTTTACATAGTATATAAGCTAGCAGACTTATATAAAAAAAGAGAGAAAATAATTATAGGACATCAAAAAATTCACCCGCGTCGCTGTCAACAGGAAAAGTGCCCAAAAGGCTGGTAGCATTGCCACGTTGTATGGCAATACTGATTCTTTGGCCAAAAAAAACAGCCCTCTGGTCACGTGAAGAGTCGATCAACCGCTTGGCGACGTGTCGAAAAACCAAGTGGGCACTCGGACCCCATCCATGACCCCAGTGCTTTAACCCCAAACGGCTCGAATATATAACTCCCAATAAGATTGGAATATTTTCGCCGTTTGAGGTTTTCTTATGTTATGTAACTTCTTCTTTGAAATAGGCTATCTATGACCGCTGGCTTGTAGTCTCACAGATAGATTAATCTACGAAATCGAGCTACATCGCTGCGTCTATGTATGTTTCACATAATTATGTAGATCACCTGATTCTCGACAGATCGTCTTACCTTTGAATACCTACACCACATCTTACACTAATTGGGTTGCGAACTTGTTAAAGACAATAGACAGACTTTTCTTGTTAAAATACAAAGTAGAAAAACCAACCGCAAACTTATAGAATATAGATAGATACCGTACTTTAACGTAGAACATTGTTCAAAGTCTACAATAGGGCTAATTTTAGGACGAGCGTCAAAAACCTTTCGTAATATGTAATTACACTAGCAGTGCAGTACTCCAGCCGCGTCAAAAATTCCACGTTTTCAGCGAAAAAAATCACATAGGTAGTCTATGCCCCAAAATTCCAAACTCCTTAACTAAAAGTATATATTAGCGTTCTTGATCATTGATCAATGAGATGTATCTGTAGGTACAATTCACCAAATTACTAACAAATTGGTATTCATTCAATGAAACACCAAATGGTTTCTGTTAACAACAGTATAGATCAAGAGATAAGTACTACGTAATCGCTAAAGCATCGTGTATTTACAGCGCGGAGTTTCCGTTACAATACTGACAATGCCATAAAAAGTAGCAGAGCGGGTCAGCAGCAACACGGAACAAAATCCATAAATTATTTAAACAGATGTAGAACAAACTATATCGAGAGTTTAAAACAACCATGTCCACTTTAGCGCACACGAACAAAACTCAGCCGTAAATAAAGTTGAACTAACTTTTACGAGCGTCCACAGCTAGGACAAACACGAAACCTTTTAAAAATGGCGATGAGCTCGGGGATTCTGTTTTTTATTTAATCTTCCCGTAATCTGGTCGTAAAAAGGACAACAGGCCGCAGTGCCACCTAGCGGCCGGGAGCCGAGTGTTTCCGAAGCGCCGGCCGTAAAGTTTTTATTGTTTCCGGGTCACGGCGCCTCGACAATTCGGTTTTCCAATCAACATCTTTATAGTGATAGAGAGCGTGATACCAACTACAATAAAGCGTTTAGGGTCCGAATAGTGCTAACTGTGCCTTTATCTGCTTTACACATGACCGGTTCTCAAGATCCTGTAGCGATATTGGTTTGTAATGTTTATGTATGTGGGGTGAAACGAATAGATACCAAAATTCCCCAATATTGGAAAGGCAAGTTAATAAAAACCTGCATGATATAAACAGACCTTAATAAAATAGGGAGAAAATCCAACCTATAATATTATAAATGTGACAGCTTGTATGTTTCGATATTTGGATCAACAAAAAATCAATATCAAAATTTAATAATCACAATTTGTACAAGAATAGAATAACCCCTAAACTAGGAATTTACCTGTATCTTGGGAGTCAGAGTTGCGACCTTTTCAAAGTGTGGTACATAGTGATTATTGCAAGTCAGGAAAACCAAAACTAAAATTTGACTAAACTAATTCAATTAAAATAAAATTTTAAAAAAATCTTAGAATATAAATTGCCATCAGCGTGAGATCAATTAAATAACAAAATAGTAAGTAAGAGTATCGAAACTAACATAATTTAAATCAACAAACATCTAATCAATTATATAAATTAATTTTACAAAATAAAGTGTAGAATGCAAGCGCGATGTTTGTTACCAAGATTGTTTTTATCCTGGATTTACAGATACGATTATATCCCGGTAAATGACATGGCTTAGCGACTGTTATCAATTTATTGCACTGACTATTTATATAAATACATACATGCATACACTCACGGCTTTTTCGCACGAGGGTAGGCAGAAACTACAGAACGTCACCTGCTACGATCTTTACATACTCCTTTTGCCTCGTTAACGTTCATACATATATGGTCGTATGACCATATGTCATAAGAAGGACATATACGTGCGTACGAGTACTACGCACCTGACCTTTCTGAAGAACATAAACAATAGGTCACTATAGATGTCCTCCTAGGGAGGTTTACTTCCCGGTGTTTTCACTCACACCTCCCTTCTAAACAAATACCTTTTGTTAGGCGCCTCTTTCATCTTCTGAACATGACCAAACCATCTAAGCATACTTTTTTCAATTTTTATCACTACATCTTCTTTTATTAAACCGTTGCCTTACTCGGCTTATGATTCATAGTCACAAGGAACCCGGGTTCCGGTGTTTTCACATAATTTGCAAGGAACGCATTTCCACAACATTTATTCTACTTTCATGCTTTTTTGACACACCCAACATTCATTTCCAATGTCCCTAAATATACGAACTCACTTACTTTCTCCACACACTATTAAACTCTATCGTCTGCCTAGCCTTTTCCCAACCATGTTGGGGTCGGCTTCCAGCCTAATCGGATGCATTACATGCCCTAACGTGCTTTCCGAGCCACGGCGCGGTCTTGGTATGTAAAGACGGTCACCCATCCACGGACCAACAGCGGCAAGCGTAGCTTAACCTGATCGATCGACCCGTGCGGCTGTTATTACTTAGCCACAAGCCCCTCCACAACACTGTATAATAGACTGTTATCCATTACTTTTTATTACTCACATACATTTTTCTTTTCTTTCTGGGCCCAATTATGAAATTCATGCAAACGAAATCGCGGGTAGAAGCTAATCTATTAATAGTTACTTCAGTAGGTATAACAAGATAAATTATAATAGCGAAAATTGAAGGAACTTAACCAGAACTCAATAAATTTCCACGTCTATTAATAGAGACCACAGCTGAAAACCGCATAAAAGCCTCGTTGTATGAAACGAATGAATTAATTCCATGCTTACGTTTGGTTTCGTTATGAACAGCGGTCTCTTTTAACAAGTGGAAAATTTACGGAACGTTACACAGATAATTTTATTCCTTTGAACCGTCCTATTATACGTATTGTGGCACCAAACGTTTGCGGATTAGGATTCAGCGAATTTCATTTAGTCTATGCTTAAACGTATTTATGAAACAGACAAATAACCGTGGTCTTGTAGACCAGTGGTGGCCCAGTGAAAACGGCCGCGATTTACGAGCCAGGGCCAAGTCGTAGGTTCGAACCCAGTCAGGCACTTTACTTTGTGTAAATAATGATTTAATCAACACTAGTCTCAAAAACGGTGTAGGAAAACGTCGTGAAGAAACCGTCATGTCTTAGAAACAAAAATTCGAAGTCATGTGACATCTACCAACCCGCACTGGGCCCGCGTTGTGGATTATGGCCAACTCCTTCTCACAGAGAGGAGGCCTGTGTCCCAGCAGCAGTGGGAACATTATAGGCTGATTATGTATTCGTATATTGAAGACATTAAAACTGCTGAAGGCGTCCCGTGATGTTTAAAATATGTTCTTTCCTTTGTCCCCTCCATGTCAGTTTGTGGTGCCACCCACCGGTTTAAGAAAGTGCCAAAAACATTTTCCGGCGCTTCCACCTAGTGGAGCGCACTTGGAGTTTGAAACCGACATTTCTTGCGAACAAATCGTCCTTTTCTTAAGAAGTGAGTACTCTTTAACTGTTCCTGATTTATTATTCGAGACAAACGAGAAATTTTACTCGCAGTAGAATATTTTAGTTACACGGAAACAAATCTTTGGATAATTTTGATCATTTATACTGAAGGCCTTACTTATAGATTAAACACAATGATTGACACCAGCTCATCCAAAATTCATTAAAATAATGCCAGTCAGTATATTTTAAGGGGTTGTCTAATAGCTAAGATTATGGTAACGGGCCTCCCTAAGATTTGAAGAGGCTTTTAGGGGAAGATATAATTACATTGCTTTATAAATAATGTTCTACTTTTCATATTAAAAACGGTAATTTATGAGATCTTTAATTAAATTTCGTTTGGCAAGACTTTGATGTAAATATGTGTACGTAAAGTGATCATCTTCTACGTGTTGCTGGCTCGACTGTATTTTAAATGTTATTTTCCCAAAACTTTACGGTTACTTGTCGGTGGCAGCGCAGCGGACACTGACTGCATGTTTGGGGACACAGAGGGCAGGATAGGAAGTGGAGCATGGTTTGTGACATAGCTCCGCAATCACACCCTACTGCCGGTTTAGAGTGATTAATAATCAAGAGACGCAATTCACAGTCTGATATTAATCTGATTACCGCATCCAATCTGGATCTAATGCAGCACTATACCAGTAATGACATTATCTACCTCTAAACGAAAATCGCTATTAGTTTCACAAAACAGTATCTCTGAGCTAGCTATTTAATGACATTCACATAGCAGGAGATAACAGAAAAAATCTATACCTATACCTATCTATCTATATATATATATCTATCTATCTATATTACGAGTATATATATAAATAAAAATCAATTGCTGTTCGTTTGAGTCGCTAAAACTCGAGAACGGCTGGGCCGCTTTAACTGATTTTGATTTAAAATGTTTGTCGTAGTCCAGGGAAGGTTTAAACGATGAGAAAAAATGGAAAAATCGCGAGGAATATAGTAAAAACAACAATTTCATTTTCCCATATAAACTGTTCTACCTACTTTCCTGTCAAACATTTGACGATCGTCCCTTCGGTACGCTAGACTCGGGTCCACTCGAATTGAAGCACGTATTAAATTAAGGGGTTTGAATAGTGTAGGAGTAGGTTAGGAGTAGGGTAGGAGTAGTGTAGGTGTAGGCTGGAGTAGGGTAGGGGGTAGGACACCATGCGAACGAAGTAGCGCCGGGCAGCTAGAAATAATTTATATGGCAAATCAACGTTTGCCGGGTCAGCTAGTAATATAATAATTTAATGGTATTTTTTATTGTATTTTTTATTTTATTTTTATTGTATTTTTGGGTAGTCAATGTAAGTTAGATGTAGGTATGTGTATCTTTGTGGTAGCACGATTGCATTGGCGTTATAGCTGTTGAGGTGTTATTTACGAAATTTTGAATAAATAAATTTAATTATTTTTAAATATAATTTTACAATTAGGTACAATAGGTAAGTGGTAACCTACTCGTTTAATACAATATTGCCAAAACACAGTGCTTAAGTAATAAGTATTTTTTTTTACTTTTGGTTGTTCATTTAATGGATTTTATACTTGCAGTAGGTCGATTATTTATACTGTGTCTAGCGACCTGAGTCATCGAAGTTTATTTATTATAATGTAAGTTTAGGTAATAAAAACTTTCCGGAATAAATTCACTAACTCTAAATGGTGATGGTGGAAGCCGATACGTAGTTTAGAAAAACAACGCGATCACAGACAGACAAGAAAATCGAGTTTAATTTATAATTATGTACAGATATACGACGATCGACGACACGGTTGGCGCAGTGGCTGAGCGATCGACTGCTGCGCTGCGTGTCGCGGGTTCGATTCCCGCACGGAACAAATATTTGTATTGCCTACAGGTAGTTGTTCCGGGTCTAGCTGTTTGTGTATGTGAGTTTAAATGTTTGTAAACGCAACCACGATACAGGATTAGTTCCTAGTGTGGGGCAACGTTTTTTAAAAAAGAAAACGAAGCTATGGCAAAAAAATTATTATATCCCACTCAAGATTTTTGCAAACGTAACTTTGTGTGTAAATGATAAATGATTTATTTCTGTAAGTAGGTTTGTACACACGGCTACACATCAAGCTATACACAACCAGTATAAGCTGACTTCTGATTGTACGAAAAACCAATGCGAGATCAGCTAAATCTGGAAATGTATAGCTTGATATGTCGCCGTGTGTACAAACACTTTTACACGTCAATCATATTTTTTTTAAACTAGATGATGTCGGCGTTCCCTTTCTGCCTACTCTAAGAAGAAAAGCCGAAACCAAGTCAGAGGTACTCAGAGGTCTCTTTTAAAGAAAGAAACGTGTACCTATTTCATATCATCAGTGACAATGAAGTGAAAACAAGAACATACAAAACATTACGTTCCCCAAAAGCAGTTAAGGCTATACAACATACCCATATATTTTTTTAACACTCGATATTTTTCTAAAGGCTTAAAACCGATGAATGTTTACTCTTGATCCGCCGCGTCGTATGTCGTGTGCAAATGGTGGACTGTGGAAGCAATTGTTTCGCTTGGCATACCTTTGAGTGGCGACAAACGTGACCGGTCCCGTCCCGGTTCTGCATTGCGGCCTTTTGTGACGCCATCCTATACTTCCAATTTATTTTGTCGATTATTGCCTTAATTTATTTTGACGCTATGAAAAACTTAAATGTTAATTTATTTGGGATTTTTTTTAACAAATACGGCCTTATAATCTTTTGCACCCCTTATTATTTACGTTGTTATCAATTTTGTTGATATTCGATGATGATTTTGTGGTCGTTCTTTTCAAAAATATTTCTGGCGCCGCGTAGCAATGCTACGGAGCGCCTACTACGTAGGGTCTACGTGGGGACAACGCGGCGTCTGCGAAAATAGAAAATAAAAGCGTGCTGTGGGATTTTTAACGCTCGGCTCAGCGCTGAAGGTAGAAAATCCAACAACGCGCTTTTATTTAGGTATTTTCTTAGACACCGCGTAGGAATTAATTTAGGTGTCGTCTACTGTTAGTGAAAACGGGTATAAGCATCGTCTACGCTCCGCGCGTGTCCAACTAATGTCTTAAATATACAGCTACACAAAAACGCAGTGCAAAGACACTGGAGTAATTTATGATATAAACAACTTATTGGCACTGGTTGGTCTTTGTTCCGATAGAACTACGTCCATATGACAGCACCCAGCTTTTCACAATGCACCAAAGTTAAACAAGTAAAAAAGTAATAGTAGTAATAAAGTAAAGTAGTAGTAGTAATTTAATTTACTAACGATTCTTTTTCTTAGGTAGGGTACACACAATCCTTTATAAAATCTGTTACAGGAGCAGCCATATACAGATATACATAACATATGACATAACAACAACACATAATATGATGATAGCATAGGATGGTATGCATGACATATGATGAATATTATCAGAGAAAAATATATTCATACCGATGTTTATGTCTTGAAAAACTCCAGGCTCTTCCAGTCACGATTAATCAAAGACCTTAGAAAAGTTCATGCGATTAGTGAATTGACGTTTATCTTGGAAACGAAAGATAAGCAACTTGTTATAAAAGCTTTTATTGAAAGTTTTCGGTGAGAGCAAAAAAAAAATCAGGAATATCTAGAAGATTTCAACTTTTTTTATGAAGCTCTCTTTATTCAAAGGTTATGCTTTTTGTAACAACAGAAAACTGAGTTATTATTACTCAGTCAACTGAATTGAAGTACATTACTGGTAACAGTTGCTTTACGAAAATCGCCCTTACTGCTACAACATTAAGGCGCTGTCGCCGTCAGTGTCTAATTGTTACCACTGATGTTGTAAAGCAAGGTAAAGGTTCTCGACGTTTTTGATCATGAATTTTTCTTTTATTATACTTACTTTAAAAATGTCTTCTAGGTAAACCGTAAATGATTTTATTTCTGTAAGTACAGTCAACAGCAAAAGTAGATGATCAAAATCAGAACTTCAATACTAATGAACGGAGTTCGCGTCAGAACTGTGTGGCGTCGAAGTTATTTAAAAGTATGCGATTGTAAATTATACCAAATATTTACTACTAATAGAGCTGCCATATAGCTGTGAACTCCGTTCATTAGTATTGAATTTCTGATTTTGATCATCTACTTTTGCTGTTGACTGTACCTAAGTTTGTACAAACACTTTTAAGTTCGATGTTTTATTGTTGTACAACTTTTGGTTAATATGTAATAATTGTATATAACTGTAAGTCTAATTGTAAGCTATTATAACTATAACTACACTATTGTATTGGGTAAGCCTGTGATGATAATGTACGGGTTTAAAAAAAAAAAAAAAACTCTGAGAAGAAAAGCCGAAACAAACTCAGAGGTCACGCAGTCTCTACATTTGTCACATCATGTGAAGACCATATAGATTGATGTCTGAAATGGTCTTTTGAGGAAAGAACCACACAGATTGAGTGGACCTATCCAGTTATTGCACGCATTAGACAATAATCGTTCAGCTCAACTCAAAACTTAACGAGCTCATGTATACTTATATCGTATTTTACTTTCATCAAAGCTTTAGATCTAACAAAGTTTCAATTCTACATGCTTTATATGAACGCGTGGCTCGAGTACGAGCTAAATTAGTTCAAGAATTCATGAAACAAAGATATAATGAATGAGACGACGACGTTACTCAGAAGCCTGCAAGCAAGTACGTACAAAGGTAATATTCAAACGTCTGCAACACAATAGCTATGGTCTGTTCTAAAAGTATCTAATGAAAATGTAAACAAATGGATTATAAAACATACATGTGGATGACAATTTGTAGTGCTACTTATAAATTGAGTGCTTTGATTTGATTATTTAAATAATGAAAACGGAAATTCTAATTTTAAGTCATCTTAAAAATGTTTTTCATTTAACAATTGATGTTCATTTTATAACTTCAATTTTCGCCAATGATTTTTTAATTATAATTTAATAATGTTATTAAAATAGTAGATACCTAATTGGTGGAAAAAGTGGAGAGATATAAAAATGAAAGATTTTCAATACCAATGCCTATGTCTATTTTATGTCTTCTCATAGAATATGTAAGTACTTCTCTTTAGAGAGAATTTTACCTGAACAGGGTTTGTTTACACCTACATCCGACAATTTTGGAACAGACTATAGCTAAACGATAACTCTAATTGCAAGACTATAGTGGAAACTGTCACCTCTCACTACCCTACCCACTATCTCCGTAATATAGGTAGTTGTGGAGATGTGTGATACTCAAGAACTTGGTAATATAGGTAGATGGGTGTCGGTTGGCAGGCAATAAGCAATTTCGCTCGCTACAGCCAATAGCCACTTGCGACACGTCACCATTTGAGACCGCAAGTTATTAGTAGGATGCGAGGCGATAAAGACGGCCTGTGCTAGTTAATTTAGTATAACGTCCCTCTAATACGTATTTGGAGCGTATATGATAGGCATTATATGCGTGCTTTTGGCGTAGAAATTAATATGACGCACTAACCTAGGAGACATTTGGCGATGTTGTCGCATCAGGGTCTTAGAATGGAGCACCGCTAAACTCCTTTTGAAGAAAACGTAGGGCTTTACCCCGCAGTCAAATACCTCTATGTTTATCTATCTATTCTAATAATAAAGCTGAAGAATTTGTTCTCTGGAACTACCAGTCGGATGTGAAAAGTTATTTTTGCATTTGATAGTCAAATTCTTATCATCACGCTAGAATTATCAGTCGGTTTCTTTTTTTTTTTGCATTTGATAGCTCATTCTTGAGGTAGGCTATGTATAGGCTATTTAACATCACGCTAGGGCACTTAGGAATCGAGTAAAAAGGCAGAACCGAAGCGAATACGACGTAATATAATATAAGCCGATGCGATACGACGAGGTGGGTGGGAGGAACAAGAAATTTCAGACGGACGAAGTCGCAGCCACAAGCTAGTAATAACAATAAGTGTTCAAGTTCTGAAGTTATGGAATCACTTTTATCGCGACAGATTAGCCATGACAAACGCGGTAACAAGCTGACACATCGTTTGCTCTGTTTGTTTAGTTGTCCTCGGGATGTATTCAAATTGAATAACGAAGTGCGACAGTCGACCCATTAGCCTGCAGCTACCAAACCTATCTCTGAATTATGGACGAATAAACCTCGTAATGGACGGTATTGTCGTGAAATTCGGACCACACTCGTGCCCCGCGACCAATCTATAGCAATTAGTCCAGTACGTGAAGGGTTTACGGGTTTACGGCTATCGAATGTTGTGTTAAACCATTATACGATTCTGGGTACTGAACAGTCCAAATCGGTGATTATGCTTAACCAGCCGTTCTTCGCCGATGTTGTACCGAAATTTAATAATAATAATATTTTTTAATAAAAATCATTTATTTGGAACAAAAACAAGTACAGTAAGTGGACAGATATGAAACGATGATAGCTGCAAAAGTTAAAAACTGTGGCGCAGCTACCAACGCCCGACTCCAAGTGAGAGGTTAAGTTAAACTGTTCCAGACTAGTACATAACAAGTGTTATTAAACAAAAACAGGTAAAGACGAGAGAAAATAAAAATTAAAAATATAGAAATAATACAAATAAAAAGAAAACAAAATTAATTGTGTGCCGTGTGTAACAATGTTAGTTGTGGGTGAATATGAGGTGTTGTATGAGAGTGAGGATGGGTAAGTAAGTAAGGCGAATTGATTTCGAATTAACGCTCAAACTGCTCGTATAATGACGTACAAATTGTTGAATTTGTTGTCAGACTCAAAACGTGCATCCCGTTTTGCATCTAAAACAAACACAATAGTCGCCAGTAATTACTGTGGTGTAGACTCTTTGTCTCTTACAGTCGTACTTGTAATTAATCGATTCTCTCCTCGCTACGATCGCAACATCGCTCTCGGCGAGTTAAAAAACGGCTCGTGTCAACATGTCGCCGCGACACCCAACGAGCACACAAGTGCACATGCCCGGGGCTTGTAAAACATCAAAGTTTTTCTCAGTTACTGTGCAGCCAATAACAGTTTATCAGAGGAAACAAAACATTGTGGTGGACGCGATCCCGGCGGGACAATCAAGTTGCGAGTTTACAGTGCGGGATCGTTTCACGCGCCGCCGCCGGCCCTCGAGTGATGCGAGAAAGTTCCTTATTGCTTCCCACCGTATTCATCTCACCCTCACCTGCCAATATTGTAATCCGGGAGTCTTTCATGCGATTGCTTCCGGAATCCCGGGCCAATTTTATAGCTTTAGAATAAAAAAAGGAGAATAAAAACGTGATAAATTCAGATAGAAACAATTGGTTGCTTATTGCCTTTTCCAATTCGTAATTTCGAGATGTGTTTTCGCGGTTCGGTCGTAATGGATGAGCAATATTGTGAGTAATATCAAGACACTCGTCAAGCTATTCGTGGCCATTATAATCGACATTTACGAGTTGATATAAATCGAAATGCGACGCACATCAGTGATGTGATATGTTCTGGAACCTTGACGGTCATTAATTCTATGATATGTACTTATCCACATTGAACGAACATGAATGAATGATTATGATCTGGCTCTTGTGATATAGGAACTCCTAGTACAAGAGCCAGGGCCACACTGATGATTGTGTATAGTGAAAAAATAAATTATGATTATTAGAATGACTTGAGTTCGAATAAGTAAGTAACCTTTGTTGAGAACAAGAGCTTACACTAAATCGCACAATGAGCTTCAGCGGGATTCTGTTCGATCAAACTTTTGTTATATAAATCTTGTATTTTAAATTCTGATCCGAAACACAACAAGCTTTATGTTTTTATCTCTAAAGAGAAATAACGACAGACGATATTTTGAAGCAAATATTTTCAAGTAACCTTAAAGGGGATAAGGGCGAAATATAGAGGATTATTCGCTTAACGTTTAATGAATTGAATGCTATTATAAACCGCTTAGCCTAATGCAAGGGCACACATCCTAATGGAACACAAATAAATTACTTCAAAGGTACATTACTTACATAAATTCATAGCAATTTGGACCTCATTGTAATCTATTTAGGTCCAAAGTAATTTTTCATTGGGTTTTGGTAATAAAAATAAAAAAAACCCAAAAATTTTCATTTTAAACCTTTTGTGAGTAAAACCAATTTATCCAATAACAATATAGCCGTGTTCCTAAAATACCTTCTAATAACAATTCAACGTTATCCCGTTTGTTCGAGGATTACGCACGACGACTATACAGTGACAAGTATAAGCTGACATGTCATTGTACGGAAAGCCTAAACAATACGAGGTCCACCTACACTGGAAATCTATAGTTTAGTGTGTCGTTGTGTGTATAGTGACTGAAATTAACTGTCTAGCAAACTAACACCCTTTATCAATTTGCCGTGTTATAGACATTTCATGCAACTGTCAAAGAATGACAGTTGTGATTTTAATGATGCGTACAAACTTTTTTTTTTAAGTATCGCGGCATTATGCTGATATAGGGCCTTTTTGGCCTCACACAGGTCTGTGTTTGGTTAATTTTTTTTTCTGGTTGTTATTAATTATGTTTTTAATATTTGTTAGTTTTAAATGCTCCTTTTTTTTAATTATTTCTCGTGTGTCCCAATTTTTTTCTTCTTTCTTTTCTTTACTTACAAATTAAGTTGGTAATCTATTTGATTAATACTTACCTAGTTATTTGTGTGTTAATTGTATATAAGCTTTTTAATGTAAACTGAAAACTTACATAATTAGCTTATACAAATAGATTTGTCAATAAAAGACTATATTACTCTCTCACCTACAAAAAAAAAGCTTAACAATATTTTCCCTGACTACACATATTAAACGCGCAAGGTTCTGGTGACTTGAGCTTTGTTCCCCCTTTCCTTTGAGATCACAACATTAGGAGCTGAATGAAGAATCGCTTCAGGCACTAAGCATTCTCCGAGTTGGCATCAATCATAGCTTTTTGTGGGAGTCGGTAACAAAGCAACGTGTGTGTCGTTATCAGGTGACATTACTGCATGAGCACATATGATTTTGAACTTTAATCTAAGGTGATAGGATCTGTTTTTAAATGTATATGGTGTGGAATACTAATAAGTTGTTTACAACCCATAATGTTTTGAAACACAGTTGTTTACCTCCCTCCTGCCTAGAACGCATCTATCCAGCGGTCAGTTTCATACAAACGAATACATGTTTTGCGAATTTGATCTTTATTAGCTACTAGAATTGTTGCACTGACAGGTAAGGAACGCATTCACTCGACGGCCGGACTGTAGGAGTTGTTACGTGAGAGAGTAACCACGACTATTATGTTTAAAATTGTTTCGAATACTAGAGCAATATCTAAGTTGTTTTCTACCTAGAAAAAAGATAGTTATGGTTTAGATATGCATAGCTATACCCTGTCCATGAGGTAGACCGTTTATTGACAGATGGAACTAGTGATTGCAGCAACATACAATACATTGATTGACACACCTACGGTATTATAACGCAAGATAAGGCAGTTTATACATTTACGCATTTTAAAATTAACTTTCACGTAATCTGGAATATGTACATTCTAAGACAGCTGTCAAAAAACGATTCACCTAATGAACAGAGCATAGGTAAAAGATAGTTATGGTATTAGATATACATAGGATAGGCAGATTGTCTTATTACATAGAAAGAACCACCAAGTTTATTTAGTATACTTATTAAGGAAAGTTGAAAAACTAAGTCACGACTAACATTAAAATTCGACGTCTTGAAACCACTTGCGCAACTAAAAGTGGGAAGTTTGTAAACTTTTTGTAATGCTAATGTACCGCTCACGCTCCATATTTTTGTGAAACATAGCATATAATTGTGTGCTGCTCTAATACACTCTTTCGAGTTCAGTTAACAACCCCAGCCTAGTATAATGAGCAAATCAATCAAAGGTAAACTGAGCACAGCTTGCGATTGATTGATGATTTTGTGCTGAACTTAATTGAGCAATCAGTTGCGAACGCTCTTCTGGGTAGGAGAGTATTTGCACGTATGTACCTGTATACGTACGTGATGTACGTAGGTACATATACCTACACCCGTTCATCCGTGCCACAGAAGAGATATGCCCAGAAGGCCGATTATATGCAGTGAGTAGGTACGTACCGCATGCATAGTTAGGTTTTGGGGAAACCCCTTAACAGTCTCCCCAGGGATGTGCTCTAACAGGCGTTGCACAGAGGGCGTTTCGGATTGGTCTTTTGAGAGGTAATCATGCCCCTTCAATGTGCATATGGTGACCACCGGGGGGGAGGTAGTGAAGTAAAAATCCCAGACTCTCCCCTTCTTATCTTTTCTATTCTTGTTCACACACTCTTCACTTCTTCACACTCTTCTCGGTTTTATCCCCATTCCCCAATGCCCGGGCGCGTCTTGAAGGTTTCCCACCGTACCGATCTCAAACTGTCTGAAACGAATGCCAATCGCGAGTACATTTGCACTCGCTGTACCCCTATACGTGTATGTGGATCCACGTGAGACACAATGGTTTTTAGAGTTCCGTAGCCAAATGGCAAAAAATAGAACCCTTATGGATTTGTCATGTCTATCTGTCGCATTAAGATTTTCACACAAAAATAGAAAAAAAAAAAAACAATAAATTTTGTGGATTCCCCATACTTAGAACTGTAACTCAAATTTTTTTTTCATCAAACCCATACGTTTGGATTATCTATGGATAGGTCTTCAAAAATGATATTGAGGTTTTTAATGTAATTTTTTTCTAAACTGGATAGTTTGCGCAAGAGACACTTCCAAAGTATTAAATTGTGTTCCCCCCCCCCCCCTGTAACTTCTAAAATAAGAGAATGATAAAACTAAAAAAATATATGATGTGGAAGCTAAGAAAATATATGAAAATTGGTTTGAACGAGATCTAGTAAGTAGTTTTTTTTTAATACGTTATAAATAGTAAACCGCAATTTATACCTTTCATTCAATCAACTCAACGGAACCCTTCATGGGCGAGTCCAACTCGCACTTAGCCGCTTTTTTATTGTTTCTATGATTACGGCATTCAACCGGTTAAGCTATACATTTCCAGTATAAACTGACCTCCCATTGTTGGTACGGAAAGCCTTTAAGCTTATACAATTCGAATGCGATGTCAGCATATACTTATGGTAATGAATAGCTTTTTATCGTCATGTGTACTGGTGTAATGCCTAGGTATTAGGTATGTGTGCGTGCATTTTCATTAATTGAATGCCGTTGCATACAATGAATGAGAATGCACTCTCTGTACCTGTCTGCTCTGTGCCCATGCTCTAATAACGTCCTCGTTAGCGACACTTGTATCCGACGGTACGACTCAGCTATCGGTTGGGAAATAGGAACACATGCGCTAAACGATGACACGCCATATTCTTGATCACAGGGTCCGGTAGAGTGAAATGATGTGATATCATTATAAGTATATATTTTTTAATTAAGAATTTGAGATAATTTTTAAGTTATGGAACAACAAACTAAATGTAGTGCACATTACTCGACAGTCAATAAAATGACGGACGGCACGAAGTTTTTAAAGTGAAAACTTCTTTAGGCGCACTTAGCGCTCTCTGTGAACAGTGAACGAAACTGAATTGTCATGCTCAGACCTGTGACGCTGAATCGCGTATACTCGGTGCTGAATTGTGTATACCTACTCGGCTCCTATCGTAAGTTTTCACTTATATCGTGTCATAAGTACACACCCACTTCTTTAAACATTTCTTTCAGTTACATGTTGTACCTACCTTATGTAGATTTACTGTTTCAGATGTGCTTAACTCACAAATTAACTTTGGCCATTCAATGAACTCGGACTTCAATTAATTTGAGGTTTCGACCGTCTCGAATGATAAATGGAACCAATTTGGTATTAAATTAATGCAGCATAATATACATTTCAGGTCGGTTAACACGAACAGATTACATTAACAATATCAACCTTAATGAAGATTCCAAAGCATGTACTTGAATGTCCTTGTAAACTTATGTTGGCACGTAGACGTTTGACGAAATCGAATCAAACATTTATGCGAATATATTCGAATATTATTCAACGCCAGTGCGAGTTAGTATGAATTTGATATGCGGGAATATAATTGAGTTAATTAATGAAAATCTTGACTTGCTTGACATGCGTGGATCGCGACCGCGCGTGAAGTGCTCCATAATTGAATCGCTGTCTTTATCTATTTATTTACATAATGCGTGGGTTTGTATGTGGGGCTCGTCTGACGTGACATAGCCCACAATACTGCCGAGATGAGCCCCGTATTTTTTTATCAGTGAGGTATTTTGTAAAGGGGAACCCAGCCGTAGCTTCGCCGGCACTGAACAACATTTGAGCTTCGTCTTATTAAATTCAGGTAAATTGTTGTGAAATTGGACCTTCTTAGTAAGAACCGTATGATTTGAAAATTTCTCTTTTTGGTATCAGAGAATTGTTTTGTTTATTAGAAAATATTGTCTGAAACGAGAGCTCATGATTCTGGAAAAAGCTTCTTTAAAGATTCTTTAAAGCACTATCATTTATTTATAATAACAACTTAGATACAGAAAATTTTAACGCATTGTTCAAAGAAAATTTTCACTTTCAAACCCGCTATCGATGTAAAAAATAAAAGACATGGCTAAAAAACACGCGCATAAGTTAGAGAAAAGAATTTTAATCACAATTGTGAGTCAGCAACGAAACGGCTCACCCTCATTAACATGGAAAGGAAGAGTAATTAAAAGTCACGAAAAAGTCGCGTCGTATCTTTGAAACTCAAATTACAGCTTCCTGCAAAAGTTAACTGATTCCCATACGTGCCGAAACGTTGTTACATTTATCCTTGGTAGGGTTACCAGGTTAACACGGCTATGTTTAAGCTTCTAACATTGCAAAACAGATTTCTTTAATACTTAGGTATCTGTGTGTTTTTGCAGGGCCCTTAACATAACATACCTTACCTTACCTTACATACCTTTGTACTCATATTATGATTATGTCATATCAATATGTATTTTTCTGTGTGTACATAAATCTATACTTATAATAAATCTGTAGAAGTGAAAATTCTGTACATTGAAAATATCAAAAAAATAAATGGCAGGGGGTGTTACTAGACCGACACCGAACCCAAAAATGTGATTACAAAAATTTTTGTCTGTCTGTCTGTCTGTCGGTCTGTCTGTCTGTCTGTCTGTCTGTCTGTCTGTTTGTTCAGGCATCACGCAAAAACTACCAGTTCGATTACGATGAAACTTGGTATAATTATTCTTTAATATCCTGGGCACCACACTGGGTACTTTTTATCCCGGAAAAGTATATACAATAAAAAACAAACTTAATTTTGCGGTTCGATCCCTAGATCCGATTACTGTACCAACCGCAAATAATAAGTTTGTCGTAGGTTAGGTCACACGCAGTGGAGTTCATTTTTATTCCTTTTAGTGTTTAGAGTTATTTAGGTTTATTTTTATATAAGTCGTAGGTATAGATTTTAATTTTAAAGTATAGGTAGTATATTTGATAGTGTACGTAGTGACCGTAGGTTATTTTATAATACTGTTAGGTAGGATAGTCATTCGTATAGATATTAGTTTTTAGAGATTTTGCTTATTTATTGAGTTTAGATTGAGGGGCCCGTTCCCAACATAGTTGGGAAAAGGCTAGGCAGATGATGATTGAGTTTAGATTAGTTATCGTCATAAATAGGTTTATTTAGGTAGGTAGGTATTTTATTTTCTGTTATTGAGTTTATTTATTTTTTTAATTAGGTAGGTACTTAGGTAAAGATATCATATAGGTACCCTCTTAATCACCATTAATGAGACAATTGGTTTTCTATTGTAATTAGCCACAAAGGGCCCGCGAGATAGATGGCATCCTGATGCACATACATTTTATCCTGTTAGCACGTTCCCGTGGGATAATTTCCGACATCCACGCGGGCGAAGCCGCGGGCAGAAGCTAGTAATAAAATAAATAAATAAATAAACATCACATCGTCAAGGGTTAGGCAGAGCTGTACCAATAGTACACCCATATTTCGCCAGTTATGTCCCATGTAATAATGGGCGAAAATATTGCCATCAACTGTGCACAGATCCAGAATCTGCTGCTACTGAAAAAAATTATGACAAAAAAAAACCCCAACAACACTTTAGCCGACCTGGCAATCTAACCCAGGACCTCATACTCTGCACTAGCGCATGCGACCTAGTGGTCGCCACTGCGTTACTGCAGAGCAAAGAGAAAACCTCAAAACTGCCTCGTTGGTCTTGTGACGAACAACGATGCAGTTTTGAGATTTTTCATGTTTTGTTATTTAGCTTAAATTAATCAATCAATAGGACAAGTTATCCAATTTCTATCGAGACCTTTGGAGCTAGCGCCATTATACCAGGTATAGTAGTAACGATTCAATAAAGCAAAGACTTCGGTATACCGTTATGAACAATCCCATATTTCCTCTTCTTCTTAGGGCCGACATGCACGGACTTTTACGATATAAACTACCTTCTGAAAAGAAAAATACTGCCTTTATCATGGCAACACTAGCAAGTTACGCAGCAAAGTTTCGGGAGGCTGTACCTCCGTCTGAAGCAACGGCCAAGTGCACGTGATCGCGAGATCTTATAATACAGGGAAATGTTCTTAGCAGCCGCTGTTTCACGTGAACTAGTTTCAAAATTTATCTAATACATATTTTGCATTATAATGCAGATGCAGACAAAAGTGCAATTATTTGAGCAGTGTATTTTTTTAATAACTGAACAACATAAAAAACCTTCACAGTCATAAACAAAATGTAAATACAAAAAACAGTAGGTACCTAAATGTAAGAAAAGAACTGCTTGTTTTCGAAAACCTTGAAACGCAGACTTAAAGTATAAAGCAAATAACATGAAAACGACTTCACAATAATTCACACAAAACGCAGCTCATAAACTAGAAGAAAAAGTTTGCAGCAGTTGGCTCTAAAGAAAAACACTGTAAACTTCGACCTTTGCCAAAGCTAAAATGGAAATAGTAGATAGGTATACTCACCTGCCTATCTATAAAGCTTAGCAGAGTATAATAATACGCCTACTGTATCGATTTCATTAATTTTTCATTTGTTTGTGTTCCTGTGTTCATTTATAGCAAAAATTTCATAGCATAACGTCATAACATTGCCTATTACATCATCACCGACACTTCGCGGGTTATTGCCACCAACTGGGCATGTCTTAACATATTTATAATTAGAGCTTAGTGCTCATACCCACGAGCGGCATGCGTCACCGGCAGAGACAACTGCAGCCGCTGACACGTCTACGGATGCCGTCGACAATGTGCCGCTCGTGTATTTGAACACCGTACTTAAATACACGAACGGTACGTTGCCTATGTCATAGACGCGTGCCACTTGTGCGTATGAGCACTTCGGTAGATATGGTTCTCGTCGCAAGATTCTTCGTCGAATTAGTTTATAATATCTAATTGCAAGCAGTTTAAGATCTACAGTAATATTAATACTACAGTAAAAACTTGCACTCACCTAGCAAAATGGCAATAGTTTTGTTAAATAATAGTCTGCATTTTTTTAAATAGTTATTGTATTTTGCTTAACTTGACTAACTTCTGCTCGCGACTTCGTCCGCGTGAAATTTCTTGTTTTAGCATGAAATACACTGACCTGCAAATCTAAGTAGGTACTACACTTATAAAATTTCATTTTTTTCTAAACTATAGAAGTTAGAGATTTTAAATAAAAAAGGTTAAGTATAGCAAATTTTATCAACTTTCTTTGAAACTAGTAAATTATACATTAGTAAAATTTTTAATTTAAAAAAAAGATAAAACAATAAAAATAACCATTTTTACCTTAGCGTCAAAAACTCAATTAACATTTATAAGTATGTTTTACACGTTATTTAATTTTTAATAATTGGTAAGTATTGCCTCCTCGCGCTCTGACTACAGCTTCGAGAAGGTTTGGCATACTGAACATGAGGTTTCAGAGCCGATATTGGGGAATAGTCTCCTATTCTTCAATCAGGGCTTATTTTAGTGCCCTGAGGGTGGTAGGTGGTGGTCTGCGGCTTCTGACTAGCCTCCCTAGCTCATCCCAGGCGTGCTCAATCGGGTTGAGATCAGGACTTCTTGATGGCCAAGCCATCATGCTGATACCAACTTCCTGAATATACTCTTGCCCGATAATGCCCAGCCACGCACGACCTGAGCTGTGTGTGGCCGGGCATTATCATGCATCAGCATCGATCCATCACCCATATTTGCTAATTACGCTAAATGTGGCGAGATATGCCCTGGCATATCTTTCGCCAGTCAGAGTGCCATTTTCTATGGCCACTAACTCTGTGCAACCTTCTGAAGATATGCCAGCCCATACATGTACACTGCCTCCACCGTACTGGACTCTTTCTGAGAAGCAGTTTTAAAGGTATCGCTCGCCAGCTCGCCTGTAGACACTTCGCCTTCCATCAGAAGTGTAAAGTGAGAATCGGGACTCATCTGTGAACAAAATTCTTGACCACTCTTCTTCATCCCACTGTATGTGTTCACCGGCGTATCGCAGTCTCGCTACTCGATGCTTTCTCTCGAGTTTGGGGCCACTCGCTGGTCTTCGGGGTTTCAGATTTGCTTCTGCAAGTCTTCTTCTCACTGTACTATCACTAATGTAGTCCCTTCGGGTCTGAAGAAGCTGTTGCTGGACTTCAACTGCATTAAGGTGTCGATTTCTCAACAAAGTGGAAACAATATAACGGTCTTCTCAGGCACTAGTACCTACACCTGGGACTGCCATTACAAGGTCTCCTCAGATGGTTTCCAGTCTCTTCGTACCTTCGCTTCACCTTCTGGACCATTCGTAACGTCACACCGTCACACATTCTTGCAGTACGACGCATACGGATGCCTTGTTCCAGAAAAGTCATGATCCTAGCACATTCTTCAGGTGAAAGAGGCATGATAAATAAAATTTATGTGCTGTGGTCTAACTTAGCTTTTGTAACAAGACTCAACGATCAAGAAAAAAATTTAAAACAAAACCAGAAACAAAAAAATGAATGGTAAACAATTTTACCATTCATTTTTTTTAAAACAAAAATATTCATTTTCTAATTACAATTAATTAGAAAATGAATATTTTTGTTTTTAAAACTCTTTTCAGACATTTCTTAAAAGAAGGTTCTCGACTATGAAGTTTTTATATACTTACAAAATTAAACTCTATCGAGTCCTTTTTATTTCGAAAGTATATCTTGTGGACTTAAAAAGTTATTCCAATTTTAAAAGTGGGATACTTAGTTTTGTAGGCCAGTGTATATCCTATGAGCATCGGCAATACTGTAGCTTTCCATTAGTGGATTAATTTTTGGAATCAGATCAGAAGTCATACAAACTCACAAACTCATAAAGACCTCTATATAATATTAGCGACCTGACGTTAATTACATAACACTTTGTGTTTATCCGCAAACACAAGGACAAAGAAAATAATATACTTACTTAAAGACTTAATACAACGTAATTATCGCAACAGAGGAACACGTGACGTCATTAAATTAACAAGCATTAAGCTTAATCAGGACAATTACGTCGCTGCGACAAAGGAAACCAATATCCGATCTGTAATAATGAGCACGGTAATTGAAATAATCTGCTCTAATAACGTTGAAAGAGATTTATTATCACAATAAAATAAGTAGGTTTTACTTTATTTCTACAAAAAAAAACTTGAGAGGTGTCAAGGGACACCCGGATGGAACGAAGTTCCTTTCGATTAATTAGTGAAGGAATTGTAATAAAATTTTATTTTATTTTAAGTTATAATAATATTTTATATTATTAACAAATAAAAAAACACAGACAAAAAAAACTGGCTTGCTTTCTATAAGAGAGAGAGAGAGAGACAGACAGAGAAACACGCGCGAGAAACACGCGCACGCCGCACGGCTTACAACTATAGCAAAAGGTGTCGTTACAACTTTTGCTCTTAATTTTTTCCATCTAGCCCCCTTTCGCAACGCGCAATAAGAAACTTCGTTCCAAAAATAGCTTTCGGCCATGGCGACCAATCTCAGTGGAGACCAGCACCCAGCAGTGGAGAGTAACACAATATCAATCTCAATCTGAATCATTTTGAAGGATATTGCTAATCCATTGCTTCATATGTTCGAAAAGTTGTCTGCTCAACAACGTAAATAACGCAATGTTCTTGAACTGTCAAAATAAAAGCCATTGCTACAGATAGTGTGTTACGCAATTACCCCGCTGCCGTCGGCACGGGAGATATTATAGTTCACTTACTCATAGTCCGATGGTACGGCAATCTGACATGACCGGAGAGAGATCAGGCGCACGGCCAACGGGTTAACATGCTTTTCTAGATACAGGGGTACCACACCGCCAACTTCCAAACTCTGGCTCCGGGTTTTGTAGATTTTTTTATATTATAGGTAACAAAAAACTACATGAAAACATGTGTTTTTCTATCTATCGCTATCTATAGATTTTTTTACACATATCCATCTGATCATTGCTGAGTATACTGTTGCTCATCCTTAAACAACCATTTCTGAGAAATGTCATTCTGTACAGCACCCCCGAGTACCCTCAACAATGGCATGACTTGATGAACCAATCTTCATTAAGAACTATTAGAAATTAACTTTTGTAAAGGATATTTCTGACAATTATGTAGTAGTGCTGAAACAAATGACGCCCATTAAAAAATCATACAAGATAGACGAAGCATCTGACCAGCACAGAAAAGACCCGAAAATTACGATGCTATTAACAATAACGCACCCGATGGTTCCCCACAAAAATAATTGTATCCTCGTACAAAAGCCTCACTCATTTCTCTTACAGTTATCAACAGCACCCTGCCTCCACAACTGATTAGTTCCTGCGGACGTCCATAATCTTATAACAGATAAACCAATTTGTGCCATCCCTGTTTGGCTCTGACAAGCGAATAATTGACTGGATGGAGGCAAACAATCGAAATGTAACAAATATACGTTGTTAATAACGTTCACGAAGGCATTGTCTCCGGCCTTTGTGGTGACGATGACGGTAGAAATTGGTTGAGAAGAAGAGAGGGGAATTACTTGGTATTATTGATCGACGTTAACACCTCTCGAAGAGAGGAGGCCCGTGTCCCAGCAGTGGAAACAATATAGGCTTATTTTGGTAACTAATGAGTGGTATACCCTTCCCGTCAATCCTTTTATGAGTATGTATACATATAACTTATAAACTTACTTCAGGCACCAGTCTCTCACAAAGTTAGCTCCTTGTTCGTGCTCTACTGTCAAAGATTCTCCTCCACATTTAACCCGTCTGCCTTCAAAGCAAGAAGTGAACTGTCATCTTCCAGGCATGCTCGTTCTATCGCTTTCCATCGGATGTGATCGAGGTCAAGAACAGGTCCAAACAGCAATAAAAATTAAAAAAAGATTTGCGTTTAGTAATAACTGGTATAGAGAAAATAAACGTTTATAATATGTATACAATGTGATAGGGGTGGGACTTCTAACCCGTTAAGGCTGAGCCGCCGGCGGGCTGAGGCTGGCCGTTGAGGCTGGGTGATGTGTGTTATCGACAAAAAAATAATATGGGGGGTTGAACCCCCTCCCCCTAAAAATTATGGCTATTTTTATTTCTTTTAATGTACTACGGCGCGCTTGATACTTTATGTGATATCAAAGGTTGTATGCGTCGTAGAAACAAAAAAAAACGACAAACGGTAGCTAATAACCTTGGCTAACTAATTCATTACTTTTTTCATATGTTTGATAATGTTTTGGTGAGAAAAAAAATTTTTAGGGGGAGGGGGTTCAACCCCCCATATTATTTTTTTGTCGATAAAATTAGATGTAGTACTCAGCCTTAACGGGTTAGAAGTCCCACCCCTATCACATTGTATATTTTGTACCTCTGTCAGCGGCATTATGAAGCTAAGCCTAACTTGGCAGACAGAAAAACAGACTTGCTTTTATCAAAATAGAGCAGTTAATACCCTCTATTTTTGCACCTAATTCAATGGGATATTTTCGCATTAAACCCTACCTAAACTTCCAATAGAATTTCCAGAGAAAAGAAAAAGAAAAGTCAGTTTCCTATTTTTCCGACATAAACTCCGTTAATAAACCTGCTGGTTTTTATACGTTTTCTTTACCTAACTTTATTTACTATTTATAGTGAATAATAAAAGCTCATTAAACCGTCTTTTGCAGCATAAAATGTACTGACTAGAGGCTCCTACCTCTAAACTTCTTGAAATTTTAATTTGCTTATTTGCATTAAGTTCAAACCCATTTGTCGTCGCGGAAAGCGAACGTAATTTGCATTTCTTTGAAGAAACTGTGTCAAACGAACAACATTTTACAGAACTTGACCAGTATATTTTATACTCTCTGCAAAAGTGCGAAATAGCAATAATCGTATTGAATTAAAATCACAAACAGTACGACAGATTATTGAAGACAAATAAATATATGCAGTTTTGGTAACGACAGTGGGAATATTGTGACGAAACCAATTTTCGTGAGCATTCATTCGTTAAAAAGCGTTCATGCATGCCTTTTGTGAAGCACTTCGCGTCCGATTCATCAATTATTTTCTCATTTTTACGTGTTTCGCCATCGGTCCGACGAATATGTCCAACTCCACAGCTATAGCACAGACATGGGCCTCTCTATGTAATTGGAGCGTCAATATTCGTTCGCAGAACGCTTTGCATATTTCATAGCGGGAGTGTGCCTTTGAAACTTTGCAAACGAAGGCAGGACTGGAGGTACCTTAGTACATATAGTTTAACTGTCAAGGGCAAACTTGTACAAATTAGTTGTATTTGTTCTCATTGTATTAGGCCTCTATCTTTGCATACTGATCTGACAAGGGACAAATGTTTATCGTCTGCAATTGTCAGAGACAAGTTAAGGAATGCATCATTAGGATGCAGCTCGTAAGTAATCGGCCGGCGTCTATCGCTGATTGCGTATTGTCCGGTCCTTGCAACGAAGACTTGCTATTTGCAACTCACATGCTAATGAAACTTGCACATTCACTATTCAGACTAGGATTGTGATGTAGGAATGCTATCTCGTATTGCTATTCATTTGTTTCTACACATTCTTTACAAATATATCTACATAAATGAACGATACATATGAAAATGGAACGCCTCTTGCATCTTTATTTCAAGTTTTGTTTCCGATTGAAGGGAAATAGGTTCTTGATAGATTTGTTCCGGCCCACTAATGCCTCGTTACATTTCAATATCCAAATCTCATGTTGGTTGCGTAAAACTCGATAGCACCTGTGTACCGTTTATTTTTTTAACATTTTTGGGTTTACACATAAGCTAAGCATATAATGTATTTGTAAATTAGCTGGCGAAACTTTACAGACGTGATAGGTATCGAAATCTGATAGTAATAGGTATCTAAAACAAAAAAAAAAAGTTTTTATACAATCATAATTTCAAGTAAGTACGGGCGACACGAGGAAATATATGATTGTAGTAGGTAGTACAGTCAACAGCAAAAGTAGATGATCAAAATCAGAAATTCAATGCTAATGTACGGAGTTCGCAGCTATATGGCAGCTGTACTAGCAGTAAATGTTTGGTATAATTTACAATCACATACTTTTGAATCACTTCGACGCCACACAGTTCTGACGCGAACTCCGTTCATTAGTATTGAATTTCTGATTTTGATCATCTACTTTTGCTGTTGACTGTACCATGCTCATCACGAGTGTGTTCGCTAGCTAATTTAGACCCTGTACCTGTGAACATGTGTGAGTCTGTACTTGGTCCTCACACTGTGGCCCTTAATGTTTGACAACTTTAGGTTTCATATACCTACTGTGAAGGCATATTATGTTCCTCCAATCTAATTGAAACCGATATTCTTGTGCAGTCAAGAATATCAATTTCTACTTGGCACATACATAAATCCTAAATCAGTATTTGTCATGTTACACAATGTATTTCGGAGCTCGGTTCGCCGTTTGTTGCAACAGTTTCTGTGGTGATCACAGTGCACAGTGGCTGTGTTTGACGTGCTTACGTGTAGCTCGCTTTGTTAGCACGCTGTTATAGGTCCCGACAAAGAGCAGTTCAAGATGTAGCCTGTTGCAGATCAACGAGTGATTAATTCTCGTCAGTAACAAAATGAAAACAAAAATAACTAAGAAGAGTACCATCGACACGAAAAGAAGAAGGCGTTCGGTATTGGGATTCAAGAGATTACACTTCCTACTAAAATCTTATCTTATTTATTATACCTATGCTTTGTTGTTTGCAAATTGTTCGTGAGAAGTCATTTTATGTCCAAAATTTTTTATTTATGTATTCATTTTATTTGCTCAATTAATAAGGCCTTAAGTGTACTGTTGACATTAAAATTTATAAGGCCGCCAGTAACAGTCACAATACCCAGTAACAGTCATAAAAACAAACGAGTGAGAACTTAATATTATAGGTTATTATAGGCTCCTTAGGAAAATAAACTTAAACAAATGAAAAACTTCAAATAATTTTGCAGTGAAATTGCTGCACTTAACTTAATACTATTTGGCTTCTCTTGAATGTAAGTGTGTGAGTATAAAGTATAATTTAAGCTGAGTAAATGTTTTCGTACAATCTTTTTAAATATGTGTGAATTATATTTCCGAAAACCTAGAATTACTTTAAATTTATTATAAAATCAAACTCTAGTACTTCTTGTTTACTACCCTACGCTGTCCCACTCCTCGGCAAAGGTCCTCCACTCCTTCTATCCTTTGCGACCCCCCCGCGTCTTCCTTCCAGTTTTGACCAGCCCATGCCCAGTCCCATTTAAGTTAGGCAGCCTTTTCAGCCACGACAGCTATCTTACTTTTGGAGAGCAGTATTTTGTTTCGAATACGATCCGTTAATTTAACCTTGAGTTTGGACTTCTGGATGTCAATCAAAAACCAAGTCTGTGCACCATAGGTTAAGATGGGAAGTCCTTGAACCTTTCAGAGCTATAGGCAAGTCACCCTTGAATAGTTCCTTCATGGAAAAGTAGCGTTACAGGGTTTTCGTTCGTCTTGTGGTTTCTTAATCTTGCCTCGCCTGGGAAGAGACTACTTGGCCCATATTATATATAATTAGCTTTTTTTTTTTGAGGATGGGAAATT
Source organism: Apamea anceps (assembly GCA_951799955.1). Lineage (NCBI taxonomy): Eukaryota > Metazoa > Arthropoda > Insecta > Lepidoptera > Noctuidae > Apamea > Apamea anceps. Next base: position 9,612,459 of record OX637502.1, on the reverse strand, counting down.
ATCAAATGACTCCTCCCGCTCTGGGTGGAGCAGGAAGGAGTGTCAGACTCTTACTGACTAAAACCCACCCGTGTTCCTTCCTTAGCCCTTTATGTTCCAGGGCAGCGGTAACCCTTACGGACAATCCCGCTACCCAAATAATTAGCATTGTGTGAGCAGAATAGTGCACCAACATGAAATCTTTGGTATACCTAAAGTACAACAGACCCAACCAACCCTTTGAGTCAGTCTTTCCGCGATCAAAATTTAAATTTACCTCATATTTTTTCTGCTGAAGCCTTCAATGTCTCGTTTACCGGCTTTAATGATTCTATTAGGGGTAAGAATTCGATTTAGCCAGCAACGTTGATCGAGTAAGTCAATATTGCCGAAAATTGTTTCGCGATCGTCGACCGATAATTTAATTATTTCGGGATCCAATTTAACAGGGCTGTTGTTTGGGCCGCTTACACTGGCCGCCACAGATGTGATTACCCAGCATGGACTGGAGCCCTCTGTTTGAGTTAATCTCCAATATTGTTGTTCGTCAGTAACACTCTCGGCCCGATGATGTGTATCATATTGCTGTTAACTAACACTAGGTAGGGGCAAAGCTACTACTATTATTAGTGAGATTGGTTTGTTAAATCATGATTGAAGTTTAACAATCAATATGTATCGTAAAGCGCTTTGTTTAGTGTGCATACACACGAGCGACACGCGTCAACGGCAGAGGTAAATGCAGCCGTCGACAACGTGCCGCTCGTGTATTTCAGTGCTCTAATACACGAGCGGCATTTTATCGACGCGTCGATGACTCCCGCGTTGATGGCAGCCGTCGTCACTCGTCGACGTGTAGTTAGCTAGCCTCTGCCATGATATGGATATGGTGGAGTATGGGTTCCAAAATGCTATGTTCGCAAGAACATACAATTGTTACCATCAATACAAGAGGAGAAAAAAAACTTCTAAAAGATATCTATGTACCTAAGATACCTACATATCTCATGCACATGCTCGTGAATACCCTACCTGCGAGCGACAAATTCAATCATGCGCATATTATTAACGTCAAATGAGATGAGCATTGAACAAGATACTAAGCAAAATAAAAAGGGCCCGGGAAATTGAACGGACATACTTTACCCCGCACATTTACTCTATGGGAACAAGGAAGCAAAAACCGAAAGCAAACGCAATCTCATTAGACGAATAGCTCTCCGACCATCCGACCTAGCAATATTTTCCCCCAAAACACTGGGGTTGCCAAAGATAAAGTCTAACAAACGTACGCAGGAAAGATTCCTTCGAGTTCTTGGGTGTACCATAAACACTTACCCTTGGTACAAATTACAATGGGCCCAGAATACGTTGACAGCTCATTGGGGCGCTGTTTATATAAGCAAATGTCAATAACATGTCAATTTCAGTACATTTCAATTTGGTCCCGTATCTCGCCGCGTGCCAAGAAATACTGGGCCAGTGTAATGTTGTTTATTATCTGTCCCCTCATTGTCTATTCTTCTGTCGCAGTGAACCAGTGAACGTAAGCGGAATCCAAACGTAACTTTTAATTAGGTATTTTCGATTTGTGTCGAAGTTTTTTTCGAATGCCTCAAGCGTACCGTTAAGTATGGCGGCGCCAGAATGTCAGTGCAATCGATTTTGGGCTTAAAAGACGAGAAGGTAAAGCCAGGGATAGTTACATTCAGCCCAGTCTTATGTACCTACATAATATAAAACCGACATAGTTTATTTATCTGAATCTTGTAGCTATTTGTAAGGTTTATACTTGAGCAAATATATGTAATAAGGTAGGTAATTGGATATCATGTATTCAGAAATAATAACCTGAGGGAATTATTACTAAGATTCATGCTCCAGTCGATATTTTTTCACATATTACTTGAATATCTATCTTGAAAGAGAGGGGCTGTGGAATGTACATTATTGTACATATATTTACGAAGGGAAATAGATACCTTTATATGTATATTTATTGTTTGGGAAACTTTGATTGTCTTACCCACATCATGTTGTCCGTAACTCACCGACGACGACATGTTCTGTTTAACTTGTTGTATTTGTGACATGTTGTTTTGGAAAATGCTACCATTAATATATAGTTAATCCAGTAAGTATGGTTATTGTAATTTCTGGAGTTTCTTGCCCGTTCTTCTCCATAAGTAGGTACCTACTACGCTTTGGAATGGGCAACTAGTTTCATCTTTTTGACTGACTGACCCTTGACATTCAAAAGTGCCTGTAATTGGTTTAGTTGAAATAAATAGTTTGAGTTTGAATTCCCGAAGGGTTAGGCAAAGGTGTACTTAGAGTACATCCCATTTTACAAGCTTTTATTAAGTTTCACCTATCCCGATGTTTGATATGTTTATAAGTGGCTGTGAGTCTATTGCCATCAACCGGGTAAACCCAGGCTCCGGACTGCTACTGAGAAATTCCGAATGGTAAAACCCAATAACACTTTGCACGACCTGTGAATCGAACCCAGGACCTCATCCCTCATGCTCAGCAGTAGCGCTTACGACCAGTGACCAACGAGGCAAAATAAAATTATTGTGTCCATAAAAATGTACAGACACCAGCACATCAAGCTACTACAATCTTTCAAATTTCTTTAATAGATTTTCAACTTTATCACTAAAGTATTAAAGTTTAAGGTTGATTGGGAAAGTTTGACAGTTTCGGGTAGGTTGACCTGCTGGCGTCTGTACATCTCTTATTACAAAGTACCTTACATTTTAATTAGAACACCTCGTGGATTAAAGTCTCCCGCCGACAGGCACGACGCGATTCTGGTAGAGCAGTTTTCATAGAAATTGTTCAACTAGCATAACGTCGCGCTGTCGCGTCCCGCCTAACTGCTGGAGCCTTAAGAACGTAACAAAGCATTGCCTACAGGCAAATACAATAATGTTTTTTTTTATAGTTATTATCTAATAATAACACAATTAACACGACGCCGCTAGGCATACCTATATACATAACTATCGCTGGAGATAAATAAAATTACTCTAATATATTTATAAGCATTTTTAAAATTCCGCGACAGTCGGTATACCACGGATCTGCAAGGCCCTTTTATGTTGCCAGTCCACGTTTAGCATAAAATAGAATATGATAGAAATTGCTACACCGACCATAGCCCAGCAGTTAAGTTGTGTAACGACGGATGAATATTGAAACTTTCACTCATGTAAGTATTTATTTATTATTTATTTATTTATCCATTTATTTTATCATTCCATTCCATCCATCCATCCATCGATCCATTTAATTTTTTTTTTATAACTGCTTCGTGGCTCTAGTGGTCCCAAGCGCTAATTCTGAGCATGAGGTCCTGGGTTCAATTTCCAGGCCCGACCTGACCTGAAACCGTTATTGGGTTTTCCTATCTGGAATTCCTTAGTAGCAGCATGGAGTCTGCATTCGTGGGCAGTTGGTGGCAATCGGCTCGCCCCATAGATATAGGATAGAAGAAGATATGCCCTGTATTTGAAAATGTATCAGAACTCCATGTCGTTCCGACGATTCCACTACCGCGCCACAATTACACATGTAGTTCAGTAAAAGCAATAGATACAAAGTCGCGCACACACTTGCAATTCATAAATCAGAACGTACTACATAATCAATTATAAACCTTAACTCATCAAACATAGCGTGCATTTACCATGCACCGTACAACTTACTCACACAAAAACATCTGTCGCTTTCATTGTGCTGTGCAAAAGCCATTTATTTTACATAATATACGCTGTGTTTTACATTTCTATGGCTCGCCCCCTATTACATGGAATTTAAACATAACTGACGAAATGTACTACAACTTACTATAAGTACACGTCTGCCTTACCTCACTACCTAACAATTCTAATATTTTTTCTATCTTTATTTCTTTTCTTTCTTCAGGGAATACTGGCGTGATCTTATGTTATTGTATAAAAGCATTTAGTTTATTTATTTAAAAACAAATACGGGGAGTATTACATAAGGAATACTCGTAAGTCGTGTCCCAGTGGATGACGCGAGGATGTTGGCAATCCGACACCTTCCCCCAGGACAGAGTTGCTTGTTCTTCTTCAAAGGTGTTTTCATGTATAACAACCATTATTTACCGTTGCAACGCCAAAACTGTACCCGTAATAAAATGTAAATAAGGATTACCACCAAGAGTGTCAGTACGAATGTAGTACAAAATAACAGATCGCATTCAAAATCTAAACCACAGTCATCCGTAAAAACAAGTACTGCTTTCAAGTCCCAAAAACTGTTCAATCAAAAAAACGATCAAAGAGAATCGTCATTACAAATTGAGTTCTATCTAAAGAAATTGAACTATAAAACCAAAGCTGTTAATGATAAAACCTCGGCTCTGCGTGGTTACAACGACCTTGCTGACGAATAATTGGGGACTGACGCAATTGGACTCTTCCCAGCTTCGCCGCGCCGTCGGGAAGTCAGGATGTCAGGGAATTAACTACAGTTCCTTGAATTCAAGTTTGTGACCTTTAGTAAATAAGATACAAGGACCAAGTACATAAATAGGTGTTTATATTAAAAAAAATGAATTTAAACTCTTGCCCATTCTTTTCCATACAAAACTACTTTTTGGAATAGGCGTCTTTTAATAGCATACTTGAAATAAATTATTTGATTTTGACTTTAAAATCTTGATTTAAATGTCAAAGTCAAATAATTTATTTCAAATAGGCTCATAAAAGGCACTTTTGAACGTCAAAAATTACAATAAGATAGAATTGGTTCTAGTCGCCACTTCCAAAAGGAAGTTTTCGTATGGAGAAGAATGGGCAAGAAACCCCACCGTTACTCTTTTAAAATGTTTTGTATACATTCATTATATGTGAAAAAGATGCACCTAGAATAAAATTACTCTACCACAATAGTCGAAGTCAAATCATTTATTTCCGCCCCATTTATCATTTTTTTTTTTTTCATTTAATATCTGGACTGAGTCATGTTGCATATACACAGTTAAATTTTGATCGTTTTAATCCTTAAAAAAAAATCCATACATTATGTCGAGTTATGCGAGTACAATGACCCCTTTTAAGGATTAAAACGAACAAAATTTAACGGTGTATTTAATAACAACACAAAACGGAAACAATAATATCGGAAAGCTGCATTTAATTATTTTACAAAGATAAATTATATGTCCTACCTAGGAAAACTCTGGTGAATTTATATGATAATTCGAATAACAAACAACAAAGTTAGTATACTTACCTGGGTCAATATTATAAATGCGGCAGATAAATGAATGCCCGGCCATTGGCAGCGGCATATAGCGGATAGTAAACTAAGTTTACCAACATATTAGGTGCTTAAATCGCTAAGTTTATAATAGCGTTATTAAACGGGGTGTCTCTCCCAGCGCTTCAGCGGAAACTCTAAACTTAATGCATTGACATTAAGTACTTGGACAAGGGTGATTTCAAAATGGAAATATTTAATAACTTGATGATCGAAATGACGCAACGCAGAGGAATGTGGTTTGAACCAAATTCAAATAGATTGATAGCTACAAAGGCTGATTCTAACTGGGCTGTAGAGCGACCATTCAATGGTTCGGCAGTTTGTGTCACTTATTTATTATTAAAAAATATTAAATTGTACGGTCAACAAAAGAGATAAGTATGCAGGGTCGTCGTATTTGAAGTTTAGTAAGAAACGGATTGATGTTCTCGGATAAAATTTAATTTAATTAATAGAAACCAAACAGTTCATTTATCAAACTAATTTCATTCGAAAACATCCATCGGTTTCTTAATAAACTGCAACTATAACCGACGACCCTGCATACTTACCTCTTTTGTTGACTGTACCTATGCAAGGTACATTTCAATAATTTTTGATTTCATATTTAGAAGCAGTTTTATACGTGTATACTGATTGTGACACCCCACAAGCAAAACCCAAATAGTAACTACTACTCAAGATAATTTTGAATTCATATTTAAAAACTACAATGGACCATAAAATTGCCGATCCGGAGGTGACATCTGTCATGTCACCCCCGACAAACCAGAACAAATAAGAAATAGGAAAATGTGAAAATGTTGACAAGGTCAGCTTCACGACGTGCACGTCTACGACCTCTCCCTACGGTACTAAGTACTGTAGGTATACTTGGAAATTACTTATCCATACCTAGTAGTAATGAGGGGGTCGTGGCAAAGCAATAACAGTCGCACGGGTCGATAGATCAGGTTAAACTACGCTTGCCACGCTTGGTCTGTGGATAGGGACCATCTTTACATATCAAGGCTAGAATCCTCCGTGACTCGGAAATCACGTTAAGCCGTTGGTCCTGGCTGCCATTCGTAGATCTTTGGCCGTCGTTACGGGTCGTCAGTAGCCCGAAAGTCTGACAACCAGTCTTACCAAGGGTAGGAAAGGTATCGTATAACCCAGTAATTGGGGTTGTGGAGGTCAGATAGGCAGTCGCTTCATGTAATATATCTACTGGTATTCAGCTGCAACCAGTGAGACTGGAAGGCGACCCCAACATAATTGGGAAAAGGCTAGGCAGATTTATTTTCGATTGACCTGGTAGTAGTGATGACTACATATCTAGAAAATTCAACTTCACGTACCAATAGCAAAGCTACGTAATAAATCCAGCCTCATAAAACAAAACGCATAAAAAGCTGTACGTTCTCATTTGTTTTATATCTTTAGAGTAGTTGACAGAATCTGAAAACTAATTAAGTCAAAAACAAACTTTAAACAGGCGAACGCAATAAAACGTAAAGACGGTATTGTACAGTAAGGTGCCATCACAAAATTGGAGTTTAAATTGCCTGCAAAATGGCAATATTAAAGTCTTTTTATTGCATAATGCCGTCGCTCACGAGCTCCGGCCCTCAATCCAAGTAGCTGAACGACGGTAATCTCAAACGACAATATTATCCTTCTCACGTACAAACTCCTCATCCTCTCTCGAACATAAATGCCTACATTATATGCCTAAAACACTTTTCATTTAAACCTGAAACATCGGAACTTGTTACGCTGCTAATCAAGTTTAATTGAGCCTGATGATTAAATACTTCGCTCACATAAAATTTTCTTCATGTAACTTTGACGGAGGAAAATATCGTGAGAACGGCACGCTTCTACATTGTACGAGTATGTTGTAAAACATAGACAATGACTTGATTTATGTGAAAATAGCACTCATGAATGTTGGCGCCATTGAACTAGAAATGTCATGGCATTCACATAATACTTATTTAATAATGGTATTACGGTGTCTACTTGGTAAGTCATCTGCAATCAATCAACTAGAAATCATTTAAGGCGCCCCAAATGTAGTACTTCGTAAAACGCTCAGATTTTTGTCGCACAGTTAGGCGTATTGGTACATATTACAAGGCAGAAAAAATTGAGTGTATAAATTGTCAAATGATCAAAGAGAAGACATTCATAAAAATAAAACAGTATCACCCACAATCGTGAACAGCTCAAACAAATAAAAGTATTTTTCGTTGAATAATTCCCAAAAGAACAATGACGAACTCCCAAACAAATTTTTGTTGACATTTTTTTTGTAACTCCGATGAAAAATATGTTAAAATACAGAGTTTGAATTTCTGAACAGTTTTGTCTTCAGTAATACTTTTATAGGAAGTCAGGATTTAAAAATATTCCAGTTTGAAGTTTTAGAGGCTATGTCTTATCAACAACAGACCCTAATCGAAAAATAAATATAGAAAATATAGGACAGTTATAGATATATGTATATGATTAACTAACTTCTGTCCGCCTGAAAAATTTGCTTCGTACCGCTTCTTAACTTTATAATAACTAAAAAAATATGCAGTCGTCTAAATATGCACTGGCAAGAGTCTGTGGTCGCCATCAGACTATGCAACACGATCACATTCAAGACTCCACATGACCCAAGGCAATGAGACTGGCAAAAGCACACACAAGCTACAATCAACCCCACGCTAACTGGTTAAGACGGCAAGCAGTTACACAGTTATCCTCAAATGTTCAACATTCGCCTTTGTGTAAAGGAACCATAACATTATCTCTACCAGCGCTATTCTTTTGTTTTTATAACAGACATTTTCCCCAGGCGACCTCCACCTACAAGCTCGAAATGACATTAAAAATAAATTCACGAAGGAATGCGACACGCTGTGCGACCTCCGAACTGGTGTTACAACTATAAACAGCACATTAGGGAAAGCATCTGAAGTCCGTACCTTCCTAGCAATTCAACTTTCATTTGGTACGAGTATATGTTCACACATTAGGACGGGGCGCGGGCGCGTTTATTTTGTTGTGGTGTTGGCGGGCGCTCAAACTGCCAGTTAACTGGACCCGGAAACTTCGGACAGTCGGCTACATGGACACCGCCACATATTATACTTGCAATAGAATTTACTCGCGACAATTTATCTTTAGAACTGCTAGCACGAACAACGCGGTTAATGGCACTGCACGCCCACGCGAGCCGAGCCTGAGTTCCTGTACAGCCTTTAACATATTCCATATGTATATTTATGCTGTTGTTATAAAATCTGCCCGCTATATACCTAGTAAAAATACTTTTGTTACAATAAAAGGCTCTTTAGCTCCGTCTCACTGCAACCACTATCCTCCATTTTGGAAGTACCAATATCCTTTTTTTGCATGAACGAGTAACACGCCAATAACTTTCATAATAAATGAAATATAATAATAGGGTTTCTCTTATTTCCTTTCGTATCTTTCAAGATTATCGTATCGAATAAAAGTGGACGAAATTGAATTCGGCCTGTGATTGGGCCCTGAACAAATGGGTCAACGAAGCCAGGCTACTGAAAGCTAACGAATTAGGTATTCACCTGCGTTCGTGGTTGATTACACGATTCATTTAAAATAGCGTAGGGAATGTAACGGAACGGCAGGTAATCATCCCATCCCTATTCAGGCTATTCTGTTGTACATTGATAAAATCAATGTCGGAATAGGGAACGTTTTTCCTGGAAGTAATTAGGTGGATGAACGAAATAAATGTTAGAAAAATAAGGTGCTTGTAATTTATTATTTGTTTGCCTGTCGTCTGCGATACAGGTGTAGGTAAATAGACTACTAACAGTTTATTTGAAGATAATATTTTAATAAAATATTTGTTTATTAAATTGACATATCCCTAGCAAAAGCTTGTACAAATTTACGTAACTAGGACATTAAAACTCGAATACGTCTTGACAAAATAATTTAAGCTATTCTTAATTTGGCATTGTACAAACAACGCTTCCCCGTAATAAGTAACACAACATGCTCTAAGCCCAATAAAGGTGGTGCCAAGACCATTTGTAAAGCTCTTCCAGCTAATTACTTTGTGCAACATTAATTTGCAGGAGTCTGCTTGCGTCTCTTGAATTAGTGAAACGTCCCAAATTATTATGTCATAATGCTTGTATCACGGCGCTGGCGAAATTTAAGGGAAGGGTTGGTAAACATTTTGAACAAAGAGTCGGCTGTCGACAAACAATTGGCACCCCTGTTTGTTACGTTGTATTGAACATACTTGTAGGTAAGCAATTATAGTTAAACAATGCCCACGTACGACCACGACAATGTTATAATGGAGTACGGTTTTAGAACAGGGGCCAAATTACATGAACATTTGTGGCCATTATTTCTGATCAGCATTTGTAGCAGATATTACATACAGTCTACCTAGTTAAACTATAAATTAATAAAAATATAATATCCTATACTATCTAAAACTATTAAAAATCTAAAATATTCGGTCTACCCTAGTACCTAGTAAACCAATAGAAATAAATAGTTATAACTAATACTGAAATAGTGGCTTATAGCAATTCTATGCGAAGTTGGAGTTCTTATTATTTTAGTTTGTTCGTTGTATAGAGGGCATTGTAGTCCCGAACCTTGTTAGTTATACGTAACACGCAATATTTTCAATCAACCACCACGAAATAATCACAAATAATAACGTAGATCGTGGGTAACATTACGAGTATCTAAACGGGTTCACTCGCTGAAGGCATATTTATTTACCAAAGAAAACATATAAATGTTTTCTTTGGTAAATAAATGTAAATTTTTTACTAACTCCAAAAAAAATCGAGCCTTAGACGACTTCAAATTACCCTGCGTTTAAATAATATTTTAAACGCAGGGTATTTATAATATTTTAAATTTTCTACGACAACATTATCGATATCGATGTGATCAGAATTTTGTAGGTGATGTATGTACTGATGTAAGTAGTATTCACGCACGCACGCACTCAGCACGTTAAGCCGTTGGTCCTGCGCCTGATCTCTCTCCGATCGTGTCGGATTGAAAGAAAAGAAAGAAAAAGCATTTGATTGCGTGCCGTCATGCCGTCCCATCGGTCTATGAGAGTGAGGGAAGAGATAGTGCACCTACAGCGGCCTGCAAAAGTTACTTGATATTTTTTAGCTGTGACACACCACATTATGATTTAAAATTCTAGTTCCAAATTTTTGAACATTATAACGTTTTTATTGACTGATTCAATTTATGACTTATCATAAAAAAATATCAAGTAATCCCTCAACGTTACCTGATTATTTTCTTAAATTTTAAATCATAATGTGGCATCACAACCGGAGTGAAAAAAAGTCAACTAACTTTTAAAGGCCACTGTATGTTTGCGCACACACTTCTTGTGCACTATAATATATTTTTATTTATTAAGACTGCAGTGAATCTTAGCATGAAGCGTGTTTCGTCCCTCCAAATAGTTGGTTATGTGGGTTGAGACACGCGAGGCACACGCGTGCCCCCGCCTCTCTACTCTCCTGCTGATCAGTAACGCTACGGATTCACTAACAATTATTATTGGAACTCGTACCTAAATTACGATAATGGTTTTGATCACCCAATTTGTAAGCACCTAGAACACTAGCAATTTCTCTCATTGTGCTACGTAGCGGTAATTTCACATTTCTCCCAATCATTTTCTCGTTAGTTTAAAGGAGTTATCAACTTTCTTACACAAATCAAAAATAATCCTACTATTGTAATATTATAAATGTGAAAGTTTGAATGTTTGTTACTCAATCACACAAAAACGGCCAAACGGATTTGGATGAAATTTTATACACTGATAGTTTAGAACCTGGATTAATACCTGGGATACTTTTATTTCGGTTAACCGACAACCACGCGGGCGAAGCCGCAGGCAAAAGCTAATCATTAAATAAAGACGTAGCTAGAAAATGAAAGGTATGAAAGATGTACACACATCGAGATTTAATCGCAAGACAATGTCAAGGGCGAACTCATTGTTATCCGCAGCCTTCGCTCAACTATTCGAATGAAAGGAGTTTTATTGCTAAATAATTATATAGAAGCTACATCAATTACCCAATATGTCTATTCATGCCTTATTATTTGGCGAGTCTCCCGCGATATTGCACCTAGTTGCTTCATCTCGTGAGTACCAGGCTTAGGTACAAATATTTACATGGTAATCCAATTCACGCCTGCAGTACTATCCGTTCATTTTAATCTCGTAGAATTTAATTTAACCTGATGTTATCTGCTCTATTTCTTGCCAGGACATTCATTAAGTGTCCCAGTGTTTATATTGCTCCGTATATCATGTGTTTGCAGTGTTTCTTTATTAGCGTTCAATGCATATGTTACAACAACGGCTGAGCGCCAGAGGCACTTAGAAAATTTACTTGGTAACGAATTGTAGATAATCTTACTAAATAATAAAGCTGGAGAGTTTGGTTGTTTGTTTGAACGCGCTAATCTCTGGGACTTCCAGTTGGATTTAAACAATATTTTTGCATTTGATAGCGCAATTCTTGAGGGCTCATCATCTGCCTAGCCTTTTCCCAACTATGTTGGGGTTGGCTTCCAGTCTAACCGGATGCAGCTGAATACCAGTATTTTACATGGAGTGACTGCCTATCTGACCTCCACAACCCAGTTACTGGGTAATACGATACCCCTTGGTAAGACTGGTTGTCAGACTTTCGGGCTTCTGACTACCCGTAACGACTGTCAAAGATCCACGAATGACAGCCGGGACCAACGGCTTAACATGCTTTCCGAGGCACGGAGGGGTCTCGGTATGTAAAGATGGTCACCCATCCACAGACCAACCGCGGCAAGCGTAGCTTAACCTGACCGATCGACCTGTGCGGCTGTTATTATTTAGCCACGAGCCCCTCTTGAGGGCTATCATATGTATATTATATTAATTACATAGACCTACATCTAAATACATTGTATATAATATTATTATGTTATTTAGATGTAGTTTAAGATTTAGGATATTGTATGTAATTTTATAGGATGTAGATTAAAGATTTATCATGCCTCTCTATCGCAAAGGATCGCTGATCTGTAATGGTAGTTGTAGGTAAGATTTGAATAAATAGTTAAAGCTATTTAACATTACGGCAGGACCCTTCAAATCAAATCAAATCAAACGTTTATTTGCTAAAAAATACATTGTTTTGGTACTTAAGGTAAGATCTTATAACCTAAGTGTTATTGTATTCTTTTTTAAGTTACATACATTCACGCCAATTTTTATTAAGTAACAAACATTCTTATTACATTTAGTAATGTAATAAGAATGTTTGTTACTTAATAAAAATAAATAAATAAATAAAAAAATAAAAAAAAATATATATATATAATAAATTAATAGTATATAATTGCATGGTAATAATAGTTTATTACCATGCAATTATATACTATTCAATTTATTAATTTACATTGTTAACATTTTAATAAATATACAAATTTTTAATTTCTAGGTTCCATAAATTCCTTAATACTATAAAAACAACACTTTAGAAGCTATTCTGTCAATTTTGTCTTGACCACATTACCCTGTAATAACTTTAACTCATTTGGTAAGTTATTATAAACTAAGACACACATATTAAAAACACATTTTTCTTATAAATATCTTTACGACAGGGTGGTTGATACAACAGGTTGCGGAGGAGCCGAGTAAAAATAATTAAAATTAGAAAGAACAGTAAGCAAAACCAAAGTGATAGCGTGGGCGGGCGATGCGATGCGACGCGGTGGGTCGGGGGAACAATCAATTTCACGCGGACGTAGTCGCGGACAGAGGCCAAATCCTACTAATGTTTGTATTGATGGATGGATGGATGGATGTTTGTTTCTCTTTCACGCAAAAACTACTGAACGGATTTGGATGAAATTTGGGACACAGATGGTTTACAACCAGGATTAACATATAAGATACTTTTTATCCCGATATTCCCACGGGATCGAAACTTATGCGGGTGGAACCGTGGGGCGCAGCTAGTAATTTATAAATGGAAATAATTTCACGAACAATACTAAAACAAAGATCACGCCATTGATTACAACTCCGAACAGAAAGTTACAATTCACTAGATACTTACAAATTGAAACAAATGACGTTCTAAGAATCAAAAGTCATAACGCTATCAACTCGGATACTCAACATAAACATTCATTCTATTCTCTCAAATTTCCACCTTAATGCCTGCGAACTCCAATTTACAAAGTTAAAAGACAACTTCTAAATGGGCTAATGGGGCACAGAAGACTTTTAAACTTTTCAACGCATTAATTAAACACAATGAAGTTTCTTAGTTGCCAGCCAGTTCATTAACATCAATTACTTATACAATGGCTTATTTGCGTCATTACTTTTTAATAGGTATAAGCATTTAAGCTATTGGTAACACTACCCGCAAATTTTGACATCTATAGGTACAATCTATATCTACAGGGTTTAATTAAATTACCTAGCGAAACTCCACAAACGTGATGGGTATCGATATCTAATCATGATTTAAAACAAAAAGAAATTAATTTGATGATATTTTTCTTTTGTGGGGTCATCGACCGCAGTTAGTTTATTCACTGGAAATATCTGTTTAATAATAAATATTTTATTTCAGACCAAATTGCGAGATTTATATTATGTTGTTAGTAAAACTCTTAACCTAATGTTAAACTCAAAATCAAACTCAAAGTATATAATTCAATTAAACCAATTACAGGCACTTTTGAATTGTCAAGTCAGAAAAATGAAGCTAGCTGCCCATTCCAAAGCGTAGTGGATACCTATGGAGAAGGACGGGCAAGAAACTCCATGGACCCTCCTTTAAATCAAAATAATATGGTTACAACGTAATAAAAACCACTCTGTATATACAAAAATTATACCGATTGATACCTACGTGTGCAGCCGTACCAGTGAGCCAGCTTGGGGCTGTCCCACCTATCACACAATATACTCAGGATGCTGTGGATGCTAGCACGTATTCTACCGAGATTAGAAGCGCTCCGTTTCCGTATAATGGCATGAAAACCATCGACCCTAAAAAATCAGTTTTTTTGTGAAACTTCCCAGACGTGAATAGTATAATAATAATAATATCCCTGGACATTTCACACAGCGCCATCTAGTCCCAACCTAAGCAACCTAATGCTTGTGTTATGGTAACAAGATGGCTGATAAACTACTTATATACATTTTTTTTTTGTAAATACATACATACTATAGATAGAAAAACACCCAGACTCGGAACAAATACATGTAGGTCATACAAATATTTGTTCCGTGCGGGAATCAAACCGCGACACGCAGCGCAGCAGTCAATCGCTTAACCACTGCGCCAACCGTGCCGTCGAATAGTATCGATATTTAAAAACAATATATTTTTTCAACTCATACTTCAAGTAGTGATCACGTATGTAGAGTTTTGCTAGCGAATTTAATTTGACCGGGTATATACATCTATACAAATAAATAAAATTGATGTGTCTGTTTGTGATGTCAAAATAACAGTTCTTTACTAAATACATATGAAAGTATATAGGGGACTTGTAATACAAAATAATTTATAAAAATTTTGTCTGTCTGTTTGTTCCGGCTATTCTCATTCATTGTCAGATAGCTGATGTTATGGAATAACTTAGGCTACTTTTATTTTAGAAAAATAATAAGGATTCCGTACAAAAAATTAAAAAGCATGAATTTCCAACATCCTCGCTGGCGAAGCAGCGGGCAGAAATTAGTAATGAATAAAAGAATCTTAAAAAAATTAAGTAGGGCACACTTTCCGTCCCAAACCCCTGACCCTTCAAAGGTTTTTAATTATAAAGATTTCCATACAACACATGAAAAAAGATTGTTCTCAAAGAAAGTCGGCAAATGTAGAAAAGTAAACTCATTGGCTGTCAGCTCCCTGAGGAAATGTCCGCTCTCGCCTTTAACATTTTGCCTTTTTTTCCAATTGCTTGACGTTGACTGTGTAAACCCAAAACACTAATGAATTTAAGCCCCAGTGTTCCCCCGTGTATCGAGCTAGGTTAATTAACGGGAGCAACGAAGGTGACAACTACACCTAATTTATTCCCCGATCCGTGAGGTTTACTACAGCATCGAGTTACAACCTTTGACTCGCTAGCTATGGAAAATTGTGTATCGTTATCTACTATATTTGTCTGTGTGGTACCGGACACAAAGAATAGCACCACCCCATTTCTTCTCGTGGATGTCGTAAAAGGCGACTAAGGGATTCACTGGAGGATGGGCTGCAGCATTCTCTAGTATAAATACGAAATTACTGCGATCGCCCGCCTGTCAAGCGTGGTGATGATAGCAACCCCCCTCTCCCCTTTTTAGGGGAGGTATATGTCCAGTGGTGGACGTCTTTCGGCTGAAATGATGATGATGATGATGTACTGTTGGCAAAATTCCAATATTTTAACATAGACATCACATGACGCCTGTGATCTCCGAACGGTTAGGCAGGGTTGGGTATACCCCATTTCGACGGTTATGTTTGAGTCCCATGTAATACGAGCCTATTGCAAACAGCCGGGCACAAATCCAAACTCCGGGTTGCTACTTATAAATTCTTGATGGAAAACCCAAAAACACTTTGTCCTACCGGCACCCTAATTGCGTAACACACGATCAATCGGAATCTGAATCATTTTGAAGCAAATTGCTAATCCATTGCTTCATAAGTTCGAAAAATTTGTCTGCTCTACAAGTAAATAACGCAATGAATGTTGTTGAACTGTCAAAATGAAACGGATTCCGATTGATCGTGTGTTTCGCAATTAGGGTGCTGGCTATCCAGTACACCAACGAGGCATTCCAATATTTTATGATCAAATATTTTAACAAGCAATACATTTTTCACTTGTTATACTACAAAAAGCATAAAATTTTACTTATCCCGCTTTCGATACTCTGAGTGAAAAGTATATCAACCGCACAACGAGAGTTGTCTTGTAAAAAGCTTTTGTTATTCCAGCACAATCAATGGATCCTAAGTTTTTTTGGGATCCGTATCCAGCCACCGTACACAATCCCATTGACACTTTATCTGTCTACCCAACTGTCGAACCAAATATAGGTAAGCTTTTATCGTAACTTTGTTCAATACTTGTCGATCAACTGGCATTTTTATCACGGGAAAACAGGCGGAAATCCCCGGGATTGAGCTATACTCTCGACGAGGGACATCGATATCTTTGAACGAAGTTGGGATGTAAAAATACCGTGAACTATTTAAATTAAATTAAATGGTTTATTCCATAAATAGGACATCAGAATCACTTTTACACGTCATATATAAAAGAATAATCTAAATGGATTTTAAATTTTCTATCTGACTGACCCCTGAGAAGAAATGGCGAAACAAACTCAAAGGTCAAAAAAAAAAACAACCGACTTCCAAAAACGACACTACAAAGTGAAAAATAACTTTAATTTCGGAAGTCGGTGTCGTCGGGTTCGCATTTTCGTTGGTTGCCACCGATTTCCGAAATTAAAGTTATTTTTCACTTTGTAGTGTCGTTTTTGGAAGTCGGTTGTTTTTTTTTGCAAAAAAGTTTTTATTTTTCACTTTTAAGTTGTAATTTTTACCAGTAATTTAGGTTTAAAAACCAAACTACTGAACCGTTTTTGATGAAATTTCTATGGGACCACTTCAGAAGTATCTCCTTTCGAACAAAAAAAGAATTTTGAAAATCGGTCCACAATTGGCGGAGAAATCGCGTAACAAACACACAAAAAAAAAAAAAAAAAAAACACCGTCGAATTGAGAACCTCCTCCTTTTTTAGAAGTCGGTTAAAAAGGGTCTCTTTTAAAGTCCAAACATAATCTTGGTCAGATCATTGTGAAGACAATGTAGGTTAGTGCCCGAAATGGTCTTTTGATGAAAGAACTACACATATTTGAGTAGACCGTCCAGTCAGAGCAAGCATTTGTCAGTAATCGTGTAGCTCAAATCAGAACTTGAGGAGCTCCACTGATTTATCATTTCCTTCTCACTGTTAAATAGTTTTGTAAATATGCAGTAGTCTTGTAACCGTTACAACGCGCCCAAAGTAGAGCAACCACGAGTATTTCTGTAGGTACTTACGCTCAATTGATTTTCCTTTCTACGAGATCCGGGAAAACAACATGTTTTTGCGAAATTGTGCAGTTTTATTCGATCATTATTTTCAATTCGTCTGAGAGCACCTGTGAACCGTAACGAAATGATTCCTTTGAGCAATCGTGATTCCAATTGGAAGCTGGACGAGAAATCCTTTTCCCTGTTGCGAAATATGAAATTGCCATCGGCAATGGTCAGAGAATAAAAGGCAGCCCCTGTCATCTGGAAACGGCAAATGGAACTATTTGTCACAACGATGTATAAGGCAATCGATTGACCCCTGCCACCGTATCTCTTCCAGGGATAAATTGCTCTTTGTTTTGATTCAGAAATTCCGCCTTATATTTTTCTATTTGTTTTAGAACACAAATGGTTCAGGGCGAGTTATTGTGTTTGTTCCTCATCCAAAACAAATACCTACAATTCTACTCAGGTATCGAAAAGATAAATATAACAGAAACTTAAATAAATATAGCAGGTTGGTTTAAAAACAGCATTATACTAAATATTTCATAAATAAATACGTTATGAATACTTATTGTCCGAATGTTCTTCAAAAACGGGCTGACGCGACGCCTTCCATTGAATTCTCAATGTTTTTCAAAAACTTTGGTAGGTAGCTTCCACATTTTGTACCTACACTTCCCAAAAATTATTCACAATTCTCAACTGAATTTTTGCACTCACTGAATCACACAGGATTTTATCATTTATGTAATGACGGTACCGGAGCTTTGTTTGTCCCAAAGGGCAGTAAAATCAGAAAATTAAGTACCGTAGCAGTTCGGTACCAGCGCCGGACCGACACATACGGACGATAAAAGACACAATGACCACACATCGGCCCCTGAGGAGCCACGATGCCCTTGGCAACTACGTCACGACAATTGCGCCATTTTTCATTTACAGCCCATTAAATACACTGTTCCCGAGGCTTATGCGACGGCTATTACCACAGTCATAAACATACACAGCAGCAGTCCATAAAGACATAATCTCAGCTCCAAGTCCGCTTTTCGCTGTTAATTTAATTCAATAATAGGATTACACTACAAATTATTACATAGTTGAGAAGCTCGTATAAAATAACTATGGTTTCAGAGAATATAAATAAAGGTTGCTCTGCGGGCGGCGACTCTTGTTCTAACCCACCTATTTGCGGTTGGACTTTATAGTTTTATGCTACGGTCAAAGCACCCAGGCGTTGCGCACTAAGCAGTTTCCACAAACACTGGATATTTTCATCGTTATTTCCTGTACCTTCATCCTTTTACAATTTATGGTGGGAACTGGGAAACAAAGCACATTTTTAGAATCCGCGAGTATTTCCAAAAACAGTAAAATACAGTTTCCTATTTATTTATAATCAATAACAAGAGCTGTTCGCGTGCTGTAGTTTTAAAACTCTGTTTGTAAACATTGCGGCAAATGGTTTACATTACAACAGCAAAATGAAAGCGAGCGCAGTGGTCGAACCAGCAATCGTTTGATGATAATTTGATGAACTACCACTCAACCAGATCATAAAGGATGTCAATCATTCCCGCATTGGAGACCGTGATTGACAAATGATTAATTGTCTTTTTTTTAATTTAAGAATTGAGAAATTCTGATCACTTTGGGTTTCGACACTACCGATTATAGTCAAATAGCGATATCATTATCATCTCAGAAATAATTCATATTATATCTTCACATCACGATGAAGACGTACGCTGCTGGATAATTGGACATGCATTCAAGATTTCTTGATTAAGATGTGACCCCAATGCTGTCTGTGTATACGAAAAGGTCATCCTAATATTTACTTTAGACGGGAGGACAACGCTGTTACTAAATGTTGGGATATAATAGCTAATTATCAGTGTAATTGAGTTATTAATTACGACACTTAAAACATGGTGGCCTTCATAGATACCCCGTGGTAAATCAAAGAAACTTGCCGTATTAGCAAACAGCATAAGGTTTAATTTTAATTGAAAGTTGTTTCATTGTTTAACCCTTTGATTTCTTGAGACTTTCCATGCTGCAGTCACTAAAATATTCAAAGCTTTGCAATCGTACTTTATAGGAATATACGAGTACATACTTAATCAGTCTATAATGTTCCCACTTCTGAGACAGGCCTACTCTCTTATGAGAGGGAGTGGGCCGTAATCCACAACGCGGGCCCAGTGCGGGTTGGTAGATGTCACGTCTTTTGAATTTTTTGGTTCTAGGATATGCCGGATTCCTCACGATCTTTTCCTTCACCGTTTAGATCGCAGCAGTTGTAAAATAAATTACACAAAGTAACACGCCTGACAGGGTTTGAACACATGACGTACAACTCGTAAGTCGGGGCCGTTATTACTGAGCCACCACTACAGGTATTTGCATTTCCATAAACCCAAAATCAATTAAGCAAATGCAGTACAGACATGATAATTATCCTATGTATCAAATCAGCTTGTTTGTTTGACCGACACGTGCCCGAATCTTCTCGTAATGATCCCAACATAATTTTATATATGTTGATTACACTTTGATCTCTCACTTCATTGGCTCTGACCCTTCCGGTTGTAAAGTAATTCTAATTTCCAAAGGCTGGAATGTTACCCAGCTGCCAGCAACTTTTTTTTTTAACCGACTTCTAAAAAAGGAGGAGGTTCTCAATTCGGATGTTTGTTTTTTTTATGTTTGTTCGCGCATAACTCCGTCGCTTGCCAACCGATTTGATTTTTTTTTTTGTTGGAAAGGAAATACTTCCCAAATGGTCCCATTGAAATTTCGACAAGATCTGATGATGAGTTTCGGAGACAGACAACGGAACTCTTAAATAAATGCCAGCAAATCAACGGCTATAGTTGCTATCGCTTGTGTATGTATTGTTTACGAAATCACACAACATAACGTCACGCCTGTACCCTCTAAAGGGGTACGCAGGTGTTCAGTATACCACGGTACACCCTCATTTCTGTCAAAGTTGTTATTGGGGTACCTCTAATCTTGTAAGTATATACGAATTTGTGTGGGGTAGGTACAACTAAAAAGTGAAAAATAAAAACATTTCTACAAAAAAAAAAACAAGCGACTTCCAAAAAACAACACTACAAAGAGAAAAATAACTTTAATTTCGGAAGTCGGTGTCAAAAAACGAAAATGCGGAACCAGCGACACCGACTTCCGGAATTAAAGTTATTTTTCTCTTTGTAGTGTTGTTTTTTGGAAGTCGGTTGTTTTCTTTTTTGTTTTTATTATTTTACCAGTGCTTTGCAATTACTCAAAAAAAATGGGATATCAAAACTTTTCCGTCGCTTATGAGGTTGCCACAGCCTAAAATTAGTCCAAGGTGTTACAATTTCACAAAACTGTTCCTAAAGCGTTGTTGACGATATCTTAATAATTTATTTACGATAGTTGTCTTTGCGGGAAGCTGATATGCATTACAGTGGTCTGTGAGTAGCATAATCAGCCTATAATGTTCCAACTGCTGGGACATAGGCCTCCTCTCGGTGAGATGGAGCCCAGTGCTGGTTGGTAAATGTCACATGTCTTCAAATTTTTGGTTCTAGGACATGTTGGTTTACGATGTAAATAGGTAATACGGGCTAGTGTCCGCAACTCCACGAAAATGCGCGTATTTTGCGTACGAGTGGGAAAATCGATCATTCGATCCACCCCGGCTCCTCAAGGAAGGCCATCAGCAACGCCTTGATGTTACTGACCGTCTCACGTAGGGTACCTGGGTTACCGAAGAACTTTTCCCTGTACGTGGCGACCACCGGGTAGTTTAGCAGCACATGCGCCGCTGTCTCGTCATCCTCCATGCAGGCCCTACACAGCGGACTTTCTGTTACTCGCTATGACATAGAGGTGTTTGTTAAATGACCCATGGCCAGTTAAAGCTGCAGTAACTGTACGCAGCTTTAGTTTATTTAGACGGAGAACCTGTTTCATGAGGCGGCCATCAATTGTGGGAAGTGCTTGGCCTGCCTACATTCGCCCAGCTCCGTCCAAAGTTTGTCGTGTTGGTCTCTGGTGCGTTTTCTTACCAAAGTGCGTATGTATCCGAAGGGGAGTGGCGCGATGGGCTCAGGTCCCACTGATGCCATGCTCCACCCCCTTCTAGCAAGTTCATCGGCTGCATCGTTACCCAGCGAAGCGCTGTGTCCGTTGATCCATTGAATAGTTATGTTATTGAGACTACCCACCTGGTTGAGGCGCAGGTGGCACTCCTCACGATGTTTTCCTTCACTGTTTTGAGAGCAGTGGTGATGAAATAATTTACATAAGTTAAAGTGCCTATCTCGGTTTGAACCTACGACCTACAAGTCGTAAGTCGCGGCCGTTACCACTGGGCCACCACTGCTTTCTGAGTATCTTTTCAAAATGTTTATTTTGTCGGAGTAAGTAATCGCGCAGTTCTTTTCGTCAACACACAAATATTATATGAAAAGGAAGGTCGCCCTTTGAAATAAACTTCAAAGTAATGGTTTCGTAGAGTCGTCACACGATTTTCTTTGTCGTACTTTTATTGAGTGGGTATTATTTATGCAATCTATTATGTATATGTTTTATATGGTATTTGAGTTGAGTGACTCGCAAAAAAATGAAAAGAGAAACCATCAATTGACATCACTTATCTGAAAACCTTCGTTATTGTTGTTTCTGTTATTCCTTTTTAACCCCCGACGCAAAAACGACGGGGTGTTATAAGTTTGACGTGTCGGGGTGTGGGGGTGTGTGTGTGTGTGTGTGTATATGTCTGTCTGTGGAATGCTCCCGAACGGATGAACCGATTTTGGTTTTGTTTTTTTTTGTTTGACAGGTGAATTTGTCGGGAGTGTTCTTAGCTATGTTTGATGAAAATCGGTCCAAGATGGCCGCCGCCACAAAATGGCGGATTATATATTTTTTCACAACTCCCTCAATATGGGTATCAAATGAAAGGGCTTGACTAGTAGAATACTATAAACTATGACAAATTTCAAATCCAAGATGGCCACCACCACAAAATGGTGAATTACATTTTTTTTCACAACTCCCTCATTATGGGTATCAAATAAAAGGGCTTGACTAGTAGAATACTATGACAAATTTCAAATCCAAGATTCGGAGGTTCGAACCGAGATACGCACTTTAATTTATGTAAATTATTTCATCACCACTGCTCTCAAAACAGTGAAGGAAAACGTGAGGAAACGAACATGTCCTAGAACCAAAAATATGAAGACATGCAACATCTACCACCGCGCACTGGGCCCGGCATGGTATAGCCCACTCCCTATCGAAGAGAGGAGGCCTGTGTCTGTCAGCCTATAATGTTCCCACTGCTGGGATGAAGGCCTCCTCTCTTATGCTTATGCTATGCAAAACATGAAGTAGTAGTAGTTTTAGAAAATGAATATAGATAAATACTAAAGTAAAGCGGAATCCAGAATAATATCAAGAGTGGTTCTTGCTACAACAGCTGCGTTTCTTTTTTCCAATAAACAAGAACTACCTTCAACTTATGGCATAATGTACATGAGCCAATCGCGACGACTCACCGACGTCATAATAAATAATATAGAGATGGAACAAGAGCAATTTAAACTTTATCGTCTCGCTCATATTTCACAGGTCCGGCGGGAAACAATTGGTGTTTTGTTAACACGGCAATGCCGAACTAAGTTGCCGTAAAAAAGAACGAAACTGTGCCGTTCCACTGTTCTCAGTTCTCAATTCCCCTTGCTTCAAACATGCTCCAACATTTCTGCCCCAGTACAGCTGGTCTATTCTTTAATAATCTCACCGTGAAAACATGGGTGAAGTGAGTTTGAATTGAGCTGTCATGCTAGGTATTGACAACTCACTTCTAGCTCACTTCACCCATGTTTTCACGGTGAAATTTTTATGCGGGCTTTACACAGGTGAATATAGCCGCATATAGACAAAATGGCAATTCCGTGCAGGTGACTTAAATCGCAAGTTCCAAAGAGAAGGTTCGGCGTTTGTCGTGTCGCATGCGGCGGGTGACTAAAATCGACCGTGTATATGTTCAGTCGCAGGCGTTCGCCTGCCGCATGAAGGTGGACATTTTGATGCAAAATTAACTAGTTACCTGCGATTTCTATCGACCTATGTAAATGGATTGGTGAATCGGCTCGTGAGGCTATTTGGTAACCAACCAGCCTCACGGCGAATATCGACCTAATGTAAACCATTACAAATTAGACCGGCTGGCTACACCAATGCTTTTTATTGAAAATGTACTCACAGTTTGAACGAAATAAATAACAAACAAGGGAGGGAAATTTGGGGAAAAAAAATGTATGTTGATTTTTCTTGTAAAGGAGATCAGCCGCACGTTTTTGTCGATGAAACAATAATATTTATTGTATCTGTAGGCTTGCTTATCTCCAGGCTAAGAGTTTTCTACTCTACATAGGTACCTCTATTAGCAGAATAGTGGTTAATGTTGGAAAAAGGCTCCGGAGTGGGGGATTGACATAGTAAATGCATTTACTTACATTTACTGCACAAGGCAGTCACTCATCCTATGCCACTCGGAACTGAATGTCCTACTTCCTACTAATATTATAAACGAGAAAGTTTGTATGAATGGACGTTTGTTATTCTTTCACGCAAAACCTACTACAGGATTTGAATGAAATTTAGCACACAAATAATTTATAACCAGGATTAACACATACAATACTTTTTACTCCGATTTTCCCACGGGATTGAAACTTGTGCGGGTGAAACCGCGGGGCGCAGCTAGTTTACTCATATGTGACGCCAAGTAGAGATTATGTCCTTTGCCATGGCAGGAATGAAAACTTACAAGAAGTATTTAGTTATAAATGTTGTCAAGTAAATTATACAAAAAACTACGTTTGCGAATATAGAGTGCTTGTTAGAACAAAACACTTTATCTTGAAATTCCCACATATTTTGAGGCGAGCGTTTTGTTTTTTATTATTGCTGAATGGATCTGCTCTTGACCTCGATCATGCCTGATAGAAAGCGATGGATGAGGTCTATGATGGAACGAGCGTGCTTAGAAAATGCCTGTTCACTCTTACTTTCAAGGCAGACGGGATAAATGTGGACAGCCGGCAAAGACAATACAATTTGAAAGCAGAATTTCGGAACGCACAACATGATCCCAAAGGCAACGAAATATAAACGTTATCATATAATTATGAATTGTTATCCTTTCTTCACAAAAGATGAAATAAAAAAATCAAGGCTTTTGAACACAAAGTATAAAATATAAAGTTATATAATAAAAGAGGCTTTTATAACAGTAGAGCCGTTTAATTTCAGCAAATGTTTCAGTGGCTTAATTAAAAACATTCCGAGCGAATTTTTGTGGCTTACAACGTTTTAGTAAAACCTTCACAATGATCTCTGAAACCTAAGGAAAGTTATTACGGTAGTCTTTTGTTATTTCGAATGGGCACCGGGCTTTATTATTTTGGGAAAGTTTTGTACATGCCATGTAACATACATAGCGTAATGATGTTATTTAGGTTTCTCAAATTTATTGTACATTTGTGAGGGTTCCGTCTCTTTGTTATTTTGTTACCGTAATTATGTGTTTCACGTTCCTTATGTTACAGATTCGGTAGCAATTGTTAAAGCTC
Source organism: Apamea anceps (assembly GCA_951799955.1). Lineage (NCBI taxonomy): Eukaryota > Metazoa > Arthropoda > Insecta > Lepidoptera > Noctuidae > Apamea > Apamea anceps. Next base: position 9,587,395 of record OX637502.1, on the reverse strand, counting down.
ATTGGTTTGGCTGGTTGGTTTTCAATGGCGAGTTTTTACTTTTTGTTTTTTAACGTCATAAACATACAAAAACTTTCCTAAGATACTTGTGTAGTGACCTGGTAATACAGGTTTATCTTACATACCTTATAATTATGTATCTACTTCATGCACCACATACATTATTGTCAAAGGTACATAACTTGTGTAGAGAAAATAAACGTTTTAGAAACAGGGTTATTTTAAATTAGCAAGCTAACCTCCGCAGACAAGAACGATATCTAAACATAACATAATCAGTCTATAATGTTCCCACTGCTGGGACACAGGCCTCCTCTCGGTGAGAAGGAGTGGGCCGTACCACCACGCGGATCTAGTGCGAGTTGGGGGATGTCACATGACTTCAAAATTTGGTTCTAGGACATGCCTGTTTCCTCACGATGTTTTCCTTCGCAGTGGTGATGAAATAAATTACACAAAGTAAAGCGCCTGACTGGGTTCGAAACTACGACCTACAACTCGTAACTCGCGGCCGTTACCACTGGGCCACCACTGCCCTTTCTTTTTTTTTTTTTGATGGGAAATCATCAAATGACCTCTCCCGCTCTGGGCTGAGCGGAAGGGCGTGTCAGACTTTTACTGACTAAAACCCACCCGTGTTCTTTCAGTTGCCTGTGCCAGGAGCCACGGTATCTCTTTCGAACAACCCGCAGCCCTGCCAGGCATCGGCCCTAGCGGACGGCGTGCGTGGAACACAACGCGCCGTCGACCCGGGCCTGGTCCTTACCGGGCGGCGAGCTGCCCATTGCTCGCCGCCCGCAAGCCCGCGCCTGCGGTGGCCGGGTGTCGGCAGTTGACTCCCGTCCAGGGCGTCTCCTGTGGCGACTAGGGGCGTGAGGGCGCAGAGATTGCGTCTCCCTCACGCGCTCCGCCTCCTCCTTCGCGAGCATTACTGCTTCGCAGAAAGGACCACCACATATCTAAACATGATAAAAAAAAAGTTTTTTTTTGAGGTTTCTTTTTGTGGGGTCGTCGACTGCAGTAATTGTAGTCACATGAAATATCAGTTTAAAAAATCTGTATTTTTGGGTAAAGTTCACAGACGTGATGTGTATGTCTTGTTGTTTTACATAACGGTGCTGTTTTATAAAACAACCAGTGGTTTAGTAAAACAGTGGGTTCTACGTATAATCCATCTGCGACATATCGATATCTAAATACAATAAAACATTAGAAAACCGTTTCTCTACTCATATTTCAACTAACAACACTAAAAGCGGTCGTTGACCTTCCAAAAAAAAAACCTTAAATCTTTATATTTTTTCATTTATCGTATACATCGATATCCATCGGGTCTGCGGAGTTTAGCTAGCCATTTTAAAATAACCCTGTATATACTGAAATACCAATAAAAACTAACCCCAAAATCAAGAAAATCCTTTTAATATTTACTATAAAGAATCGTTTAGATGACAGTACATTTCGTTTCCACAGAGTCATGCCATCATTATGGACACATGACGCCGTTATTGTTCCTAATATTATGAGGGCCGGGTGATGTATGGCGGGCCCGGGATCCTATGCATATAGCCTTCATTGTTATATGGGAATATTACATAAACTTCTTTGTATTTGTGTGATGGAAATAGGTAAGGTACAAAGGAAGAAGGAAAGTTTATTATAGGGAATCTTGAACCACTGATAAACATAGGGTTCGAAGCAAACAAAAATTTTTTAAGGATATCTTAATAAACCACGAATAATTAATCATTTGTATATATATAGTTTACTAGCTGACCCGGCAAACGTTGTTTTGCCATATAAATAATTTCCTAATAATTTTTTTTTTTTTTTTCTTATTTAGGGGGATGAAAAATAGATGTTGGCCGATTCTCATAGATACCGGATAAGCATAAAAAATTTCATAAAAATCGGTCAAGCCGTTTCGGAGGAGTATGGCAACGAAAACTGTGACACGAGAATTTTATATATTAGATTGTACACTACAAAAATACAACACAAAAAATAGATCAAACACTACAAAACGTACAATGGGCAGCCTTATCGCTTTCTGCGATCTCTTTCAGGCAACCTTGGAATGGATAGTGATTTGCTTGGACATAAAATAGAGCTGCCAGTCGATTCTGTAAAAGTCTCACCGTGAAAACTTGCGTGGAGTGAGCTGTCAGTGTCTTCCCACTGATGCTAGGGATTGACCAAGCAAACATTTACAATCATAATCGAGATTTTAATAATATTTTTATGCTCATTCTATAGCTCATTTTATATAATTTCAAAGCTAGTATTTTAGTTATCAAAACATTCCTATTTTGTGGGGGATAACTATACAATATACTAACAATACACAGATATATCCAAAATAATAGATACATAAATTATGGTAGTGGTTACAAATTGACATTAACATCACAAGAGAATAGACACTAATTTTTTTTAGCTACATTTCATACCATGTCCACGTACCACGCCTCTCTTCTCTCTTAAGTGTCAGTTGTGGTTTAGCGAACGCTCATGATACCCTTTCAACTTGTTTAACTGTCAGTAATTGTGGCAATACCTTGAGCGCAGCCTAATTCGCATAAGCCACGATCACACACTACAGGGAATGTTTAATTGAGTACACACTCAACCGCCCGAAGAACAGTATCAGTATTTGTTTAACAGCCGATGCTGGCAGTAGTACACATATATTATCCACCAATCAGCGCTTTCCTAGAGGCCCTTTGACAAGGCAGCTAAGTAATTTATTTCATGTAAATTGAAGCGATATATAGCACCTATGAATAGGGTATTCAGTGCCATAATATGCTATACAATTTGATCTTTGACGTTGTATCTCTATTTGTGAGTGAATACGTCATGAGTTAAGATTATTATTTGCGTTTCATGTACCACGCGACTTTATATGTACCATCTGTAATTGAAATGTTATGCCAGCTTGCTAATATACTTCCTATTTAAGGAAATGTATAGAGAACTGTGTATTACCCCTTATAAACAAAAACCTATAAACAAACACGAATCGTTTTGCTTACCAATGGTAACTTTTGTTATTGTCGAACTGGGCATGTAAATCGATTCGTAAACTAATTAACTAATTGTACCTGTAATAGCTACTTCCATATGAGAGGGACTACTATGCAAAGCTAAAGATATTTGCTTAATTATTGGTAAAGATACAAGAGTCCTAATTTTAACCAATAACAGTCCGTAAATTATCTATAGAAATCGGCCATTAGACGGACACCTTATTATTTTTAGCCGACTTCAAAAGCTTTAATAAGTTAGTTTCAATAATACGATTTTTTTCTACTTAGTTTATATTGATGATGTTTTAGTAACTTCCTGTCACTGATATTTACATAGCAAGTAACGTTATATAAATTTGTGTGGGGTAGGCCAAAATTAAGTGAAAAATAAAAACTTATTTGCAAAAAAAAACAACCGACTACCGGTATCAAAAAACGAAACTTTATGAAACTTTTCACTTTGTAGTGTTTTTTTTTTTTTTGGAAGTTGGTGGTTTTTTTTTTGTGTGTGTTAAAAGTTTTTATAGACGGGTGTTTTCAACATAAATCTGTTGTATGTAGATTTATAAGACCGGTGCAACGAGGCAATTAATGATGTAACTGACCCGAATGGTGTAGCTAACGATATCTATTAAGTTTCTTAAAATAAACGAATATTGTCATCATTTTACCAAATCACTCTTCTGTTTTCATATTCATGTAGTGTAGGCGTATATTGGGCTACTCTCTATTTCCACTGGTTTAATTATGCCCACCCAACCCAATATTTATGCGGGATAAATAATGACGATTCTCCCAGACTACCTACGCTCAAATCTGGGTTTGGGAAATGCGCAACAATAAAGTTGTTCAAGCACCATTTTCATTGTATCGAATGAAAGAGGTAACAAGCATACTATAGCGTGTCAGTGAAGTATTACAGCCCTGAAAGCAAAGAAAGAAATAATAAGAAAGAAATAAAGAAACGCATTAGTGTTGAGAAATGTATCCTAGCTGTCTAGCACTTCAGACGCATTGCGCTATTGCAATGTTATACACGCATTGTACAACACTGACTGGTCGATAAATAATACATTAGCTGTTTCACATCCTTAACTTTGTGCTTTCTTGATTCTATCAATAAAAAAGTTTTTGCATTATGATTTGCAACGCTGAAAAGATGTGTTTTAGAAGATATAATGTCATGAGATTTCCCAACCAAAAAAAAAAAGAGATTGACAGCTGTCATCTGTCATTATTGTAATAATGGAGGGATAAAGTTAACAAGTAGCTCGAGATTTCGATGATAAATAAGAAAAACCATTGGACATTTATAGGTACTATTAATGTTGGATGCCAGTCAATGTAAGATGGAACAATCGATTATAATTGCAAACGAAATTTAGTTAGGTAAGTACAATTAGACAATGAACCATAAATCACTCCCTTCGATGTATAATATAGAATTTTACCACTCAGTAAAATCTGAAAAAGAAAATTTTACAAACTGTAATCAGCCTGGTTAAAAACAGCATGGCAGTTAACATGAAACGTATTTCATTTACAAATTTAATTTGCATGGAAATTTTTATTTTTGTTCCGTAATAAAATGTAAATAAATGCAATCACTGCGTTACTTGCCGTTCGGGATTTTATGAATTTTATAACGGAGTAATGGTGGATGTGTTGATACTGATGACGAACACAACTTTCCACCGAGATTGTTGCATAATTTTGATGTCAATTGAAAACAGTGCCTATTTGATATTTCAAAATTGTATTTACATCTTCCAAGAAAGAAACTTTACGAAAAGTTCTATAAAACGTATTATATAAATCTCTAACGCCTCTATCAGTGTCATAAATATACCGAACCTATAATAATTCCCATTTTGCTCTCCTAAACATATTATTGAACATCAAATAATTCCTATTTTGGTAACAGTTCTAACCAAACCTAACCCGTTGGATCGGTACCCTAGTTACTACGACCAAGTGTGAGAAAAGGCTTGAAAGTTAAAAACGGCAAAATTTTCTTAAAAATTATACATCATTAGAAGCCCTAAAAGTTAATACAGGTTCATTATTAAAAAAGAGTCCATTTTGAGAAGGTAGATTAGTTTTTAGAGGATCAGTTATATATTTACCAACAGACTGGAAATAGCTTTTAAGAATCATACGCGGTATTTTTATACAGCTTACGTTACCGAGGATCATTCTGCACGAAAAATATAAATTCCCGAGGTTGACAGACAAGCTAAAGCAGGGTATTTGACGGAGCGCACGCTCGCGTCTCTCCACGTCTCACACATGCAATGCCTGAACATTTTACAAGGCGAAAACTAAATCTACGGGGATTCAGTTTTGCATAAAAGAAAACTCATTCGATATCTATGCAAAATAAAGAGTAACACTGTTTAGTAACATTCCCGCATGCTTGTCTTCTATATAAATAAAATATTCAAATTCAAATTTATTTATTTGTACACATAGGTGTAATGTCGTGGTACATGATAGTATAAAATAAAATAAATATGTTGTGTCACTATGTGTTGCCTTCCAAGGCGTACAAATATTGTTTACCCATTAGGTAATGGGTGTAAAGGAAGGCCTATATAATTATAAAAATATTGCTAAATAACAAAACATAAACAAAAAAACTTTACACAAAACATAAGGGAAGGAAAATAGTACAAAATTATAAAAGAAATATTACACAAAGAATATTAAATTAACAAAATTCTTGAACAAATATTACAAACTAAACTTATGAACTAAATAAAGTAAGAAATTAGGCAAAAGAAAATGGTGTTATGGATTTTATATTTCGCCTAAATATTCATGTATCGTATAATATACTTTCTGTATTTCCTAATACACCTTAAGTCTTTTGAAGCTGGGTAGCGGGATCGTCCGAAAGGGTTACCGCTGCCCTGGAACATAAAGGGCTAAGGAAGGAACACGGGTGGGTTTTAGTCAGTAAGAGTCTGACACTCCCTTCTGCTCCACCCAGAGCGGGAGGGGTCATTTGATGATTTCCCATCCTCAAAAAAAAAAGTCTTTTGAAGCTTTTATAGATTTAGGTAATTTGTTAAATATTTTTGGAGCCATTCCTAGGAAACTTTTAGAGAATAAATGTTTGATGGGTTTTTAAAATGAAATGCTGTTCGTTGGTAAGCGTATCACTTGTCATTGGGTGGAAGAAATTCGCTAAATTTTATTTTAAAATGTTCGTAATAGTCCAAATTAGGTGGTTATGAAAGAAAAATTTTGACAGGAGTCCGAAAAAAATAACTAAATCAGGTTCAGCAGTTTCAACACCCTTTAGAGCTACAGGTAGTTGTTACTCTTGTGACCCTCCACAACATGATTTTAATTCAAATTACTTATTCACTCTTACAACTGTAACAAACACTTTACTTTGAGTCTACTGAGTACCGACAGTCCTTTCAAAAACAAAAGCAAGAGAGAGTCTCTTTGAAATAAATTCTTAAAATATGCACTGTGCCACATTATTCCACGTTTGTGAGTGCAACAAGACGCCATAGTGTTCATCGGAGACGCGGTTGCGACTCAAAGAATTTGATATTTCTACTCGCAGTGAGCGACCGAGCGCACAGGAACACACGTACGAACAACGTACGAACAAGAACAAATAGAAAATACCATTTCCACATAAAAATGTAAGGGAAATTGAATAGCAATCCGTTGCTTATTTTAAATTTTCTTTTGAAGAGCAGGCTTTTGGCTTTTACAGAACTTTGCTTTATCTTTTACATGATTATCATACTTTCATTCAACATCGTTTTTGCTAATTGAGCTTAGTTTTAGCTTTTTCAGATTCCGCAGACAGACCTAATTTATAAACTAAAGTAAGTTTTTTGTGCTTTGTGGTAAGATTTAAAAAAAAATTATAATGGCTTCGTTTCGCGGACATAGATTGAATAAAACATAATACTTATTATAATAACGTTTTTCGAAAAACGACGTCTTTCGTCTTTCCCAATTTCTACGAAAGTGTAATTTAGCGGAAAATGCGGTTGATAAATTAAATGAGGAAAGTTTATTAATTTACTTTAATAAAACAATGTGCCAGTAATTACTTTCACGAGTCTTAAGATTTCAATTAATTTTATTTTTGTTTGATTGATTTATTAATTGTACCCAGTTTATTCAAAGAAATGAAGCAGGACAATATTAATCTTGCAACGACCAGTTAGACAAGGTATTTACAAGGCAGATGAAAGTGGAAACGCTGGGAGGGACGCCATAGAAAGATAAACACTGACCTTATTGGCGAAGCTCTTCAGAAAGGTCAGATGCTCGCAATCCGCGTGTGTGTATGACTTGATGTTTGAACGTAAACGAAGCAAAAGGAGTATGCAAAGAAGGTTCTGTAGTTTCTGCCTACCCTCTATAGCTAATCCATTGCTTTCTATGTTCCAAAAATTGCTCGTAAATAACGGAATGAATGTTGTTCAAATTAAACCCATTGCAACTGATAGTGTGATACGCAATTATACCGCAACTTATTTTTCAGTTACCTACCTTGATTTTTTAGGGTTCCGTACCTCGAAAGGAAAAAACGGAACCCTTATAGGATAACTTTGTTGTCCGTCCGTCCGTCTGTCTGTCAAGGCCCTTTTTCTCAGGAACGCATGGAGGTATCAAGCTGGAATTTACATCAAATACTCAGGTCTACTGACCCTTGGAGCTGTGAATAAATCAAACTTCTAACGAAACGACAGATAAAGGAATAATTGCGAAAACTGGAAAGTTTTAGTTACATACCTACAAATTTGTACGGAACCCTCGGTGCGCGAGTCCAACTCGCACTTGACCGGTTTTTTTGTCCTTATTTATCTTGCAATTGGTTGTAAACCTTTAGCAGATTTTTAGCGCGGATATTGACTGCTGAGGTCCATTCTTACAGCGAAGAATCTGCCTCTCAAAATTGTTTAGGCTTTATTCAATAAAGTCCCATATGTGGTGTCGTTTGAGCCTTTTCATGGCTATTGGTTCACTCAGGGCTGTGGCTAAGGTGTCGGTATGTGACGTTATTCGATATTTGTATGAATGAATCCTGTGTTCTATTTCTTCTTTATCAGTTCTGATTTTTAGATGCTCATGTAATTCTGAGGTCTTCATAAACCATGGTTTGAGTGCTTTATTTTGAAATCGCTGGAGTATTTCCACATTTGAGTTCTTCACAGAGCCCCACAGCTCAACTCAGTATGTTCAGGTACCTACCTGTTGATAAAATTCTGATACAAATGGTGGTTTTACCTTGCTCATCTACTAGGCCTCAAGATTTATTCATGCTTTCTGTCAACTTTCCTTATTCCCCACCCATAATGAGCCAAGTTAGGCAGAGACTAATGTGTCTTAGATTAAATATTTTAAGTAAGTTCAGAGCAAGAGGGAACTCGTGTAGAAAGCCACAAGATTACTCCACTTGAACATCACATGTAAAACTTTAAGTTCAGTACTTATATACTAGATTAATCTCTCTCAGATCTACAGAGATCTATTACTTAACCGTGCAAGAAGCACTTAACTAATTACCATCCTCCAACTTCATAAAACTTAAACATCGCATCGCATCCCACTAAAAGGGAACTAAGGAACATTTCAGTCAGTAGAGCAATAAGGTTGTTTCGAATATGCTTACCACTGGAGCTGTGGGCACAGAGCCTATTTAATCAGGACACACTTGAGCAAAGTCTAATAGAAACCCATACTTACACATATTCCCGTGACTAAGCTAAGGGCCGGATCTTTGTCACGTCACTGTCGGGTAAAAGTCATCCTTTATTATTACGTGTAATATTAATTGTGTCGAGGACCCATATCGCACGCCATTGTGATACTAATGACAAAAAGATGATAGCCGAAACATGATACATTAAGTATTTAGGTGCGGGAGATAATGTGCGCATTCATATTATTAGAGCTTTGTTGTGGATGTTAAGTAGACTCAAGAGATGATGACTAGAAAAACAATGTTTTTGTTGTGGAAAAGCAAAAATTTAAAATGCACTTTAGAAAGAAAACAAAGAAAACGTGTATTTTCTGCACAAACAAAACACACATAACAAAAAAAATACATTAAATACACACTTATAAGGTAGCTAAAAGCCTCGTACTAAAAAATTATGAGTTTAAGGCTCCTGCAGAGAGGCGTGAAGCGACGGCGCGACGCGGATCTGGTAAAACAATCTCCATGAAGTTTTCATAGAAATTATTCTACAAGAGGCTCGTCGGGATGTCGCGTCGCGACTGTCTGCGGGAGCTTTTAGTGTTTGACAATGTTGTCCATTGCTTGATGTCAGGCCAGGTCACATGTAATGGTCACACCAAGACCAAAGACAATACACATTGCGTAATTACTCTGTGTTGCGACACTGGCAAATGGCAACAAAAAACAGTCAAAACAAACACAAACCAAATGCCGATTGTAGAGTGAAAAATAACTACTTCGTTAGTAGAAGTACCTTTTTAAAGCTTCACTTTGCCACGCTTGCAAGAAAACCGTAGACCAAAGTTAATTTTCTGAGTAGCCAAGAAAAATCCACAAACGTTTAAGTAAAATAAAGTAGTCTCCATTCATAGCAATCATTTATAGGACCGCTGGCAACACTGCGACATTTATTTTTGTTCTGCACAAACCGGGTCATAAGGCAAGTCTACACGATGTTATAAACTTCTTATGGTACCCGAAAAGCGAGGATAAAAACACGTAACAATAACACCAACACATTAGGGTCATATTTTCAAGATTCGTCGCTGGAGGCTGCGAACAACATGTCGCCATGGCAACGCTTCCGCAGAGGAAATTGCCTCTCCCCGCGTTCCATAAATCAAGTCTCAGGTAAAATTTAATATTATTGCACGAATCAGGCTCGTCTTGCTAGTTGACATTTTGTTTTAAAAAATGGCAAAACTCCAATTTTCCGGGCGGCATTGTTGGTTACGTTAGGGTATAGAATGTTGGATCAATTTAGTGATAGCTGTTTTATTTGGTATTTGCTCGGTCTTTCATTTCCTCACTTGTTTTGCCGCCGGCGATAGTGTCAAGTAACGAGGTAACTTGAATTTTCTCATTATTTCTATACTCCAGCTAACGCTACTCGGGTTCATCTGCGGGAGCATGTTTTGTTACGTAACACTAATTAATTAGTAACCATAAGTCTCCATATCACATTATACGTATCAATAATTACGGAAGTTACTCGTTATTATAAGAATATCTGAGCCATTTATTTTGACTTAGTAAAGCTGCTTTCCTTATACACAATTATATTAATTTTGCTTTTACTTGTTTCCTGGTTCTCGCTCTGACCACAGCTGGACATACATACCTTCGAGTATAATGTCTTCCCCTGAAAAGAAAAAGTCATTATCCGTAGCGTATACCATGCGGGCCAAGTTAGCTTATGTGCACGTGCACTACGTAGATATGTATCTACGTAGTGTTTTATACTTATAACCCACATAAAAGATAAACAGTTTTACACGCAACTCATCTAGTTTTAAAAACATAATTTTATTATGACCTGTAAAAGTGTTCTTTGAACCAATTTACAAAAATAAACATAATTTATCATTATCATAAAAATGTATAGTTGATCATCCAATCATCTGACCACTAAGCGGGACTCATAATACCCACTTTTGACCAAGAACAAACGCCTAACCAAATAGTCTCCAATCTCGACTGACGTCACTACAACTATTTGTTCGAATCTCAAAAGTTTTAAACGTTCATAACCGAAGCTTGAAACAAAAGAAGTAACTGTTTCCGTGTAGGGCTCGAGACTGGAGTGAACTCGAAACGTCGAGAACTATTCCAGTCGGGAGACAGACTAGGTTTGAACAAGTCAGCCAACGTTTCTCGCACGATAGTACTTGAGCTGATGTCGACTTATCTGCAGGCCCTGCAGCGCGCCTCTAACTACACACAGAAGAGTCGTTCAAACAGCATCTACCTACAAGTTTGAAGCGGTGCAAGTATGGGCGGACTAATGAATTTAATTTAACTTCATTATGTTGGCGGGTTAGACTTAGAATATTGCGCTGGGAAGTAAATTATGGTAGGCATATTAACGTGCGGAACTTTTCAAAACTCCAGCCAGTTTATTCCACCATTTTTGGCTAGATTCGACTGACTAGCAAAAAATGAGTGCCTCCAAACGCCGTGAAAAGGGAAGCAGGGGTGAATCGGTGCGAAACATTAAAATATCGTTTAACGTTGAAATAATATAGATTGTTGCCAACAAGGGCACTAATCGTTAATTATAATACAGTAAACACATTAGAGTCCTTTTTGGCAACAAACTATATTATTTCAATGTTAAAATCCCTTTTAAATTTTCACCCCTGCATCCCCTTCACTCCGTTTGACGGTACTAAGTAGGTTTCCTAAATTATTGATTGGAGTTAATTAAGCAAATTCTATAGTTTCTAAGACACTTGCAGTATATATTTGACTCGGTAGTGGATGGATATTTCCAACAAGTTTTCTTAGTATTCTCAGTTTGCGGAACTTAAGTATCTGTATATGACTGAAGTATGAGTACGCACAGACGATGCACGCCCGCCGCCCGCCGCCCTCAAGCGCGAAGCTGAGTGTTTTCATCAGCTTACGGCCTTACGCTCACTCACTCACTTTACAAACTCATACACTTCGAGTCTCGAGTCACTAGATAACAACTGTAGGTATTGTAGTTATCATAGACCACTAACACAAGTAGCACTGTAAGCTTACTTGCATCAATATAATTATATTTTCTCTCACAATTGTTTTGCAGCACTTAACAGCATTGAATTAAATCTATCAGTCATGCAATTATTTTGCAAAATACAAATTTAGATTCAGTAATCACATAGATCGGTCGCCCCCAAGGTTAAGCCGAATTACAGAATTCCTTTTGATTGAGTAATCACTGATCATCACTCATACAGACCCTTCAGAATATGGAAATGTAGTACTTAGCAGTGGCCATAATGGTATCTTATGTCAACCTAATTTTTCGGCTTCTGTTTTTTTTCTCTTGCTGGTGACGTAGCATTAGACGGCGTTCCACAAAGTAGACCGATGACCTTGTGACGGCAGCAGGAATCCGCTGGATGCGGGAAACACAGAACTGGTCGAAGTGATGGTGCTATGTCCAGCAGTGGACGTCTTTCTGCTGAAATGATGATAATGATGATGTACTTTAAGAAGTAAATTAATACAATTTTATTTCTTTATTTATTACCTAAAAAAGCAATTACCGTAATACGTAAAGTTGAACTAAGGTAGGTACAAACTTATATTTTCCCAAAATAAATTCGACACAATAAAATAACAACTCAATAACTCAAGATTTTCTACTCCTCATTAACTTCTACTTAGGTTGGACTTACCTCAAATAATAAACAAGCAGCCATTTTGCTTGCGTACTTTATTTATACCTTAAAACAGAATTATTTTCTTCATAAATTGCTTCGAAACCGTGGGCACTTCTAAACAACATTATTATGACATTAGGCTTACAACAAAAATGGTAATTGATAAAAAGTGGAACCGACCACCGCCGGCCATTTCCGACCTAATAGATTCTGGGTCGGAACTTACGAGGAGCTTTAAAATTTACATGCGTCGTTATTGCACGAACACCGTGCACCGTGGCTAATGTTGGGAATCACCTTGGGGTTTTTTTTAAGTTTTCAAGATTAATTACCTAATTTTAGAATCCTGTTGATTCCGTATTTAAGTTGATTAAGTATACAACTACACTGGCTCACTACCACACCAAGCTTCTCGTGCAGGCACTGCCTCGCCTTCAGCCTTTTCCCCAATTCGTGGTGACTGACAGATGATATTAGTGATAACAGCCCTTGCCGACTCGTAGTCACACCAGATTATCACACCAGTATGACAAACAGGAATTTTTTTCTCGTTTGTCACACTACTGATTTTTCCACACCATGTATACGATAATTACTAGTGCAGTACCTACTTTGTGGTAAGTAATGCAAGCTATGCCTATGTTCAGCTGTGGATGTCCAGTGGTTCATATGATAATGCAAACTTTATCTAGTAGGTACCGGCCGGTTGGCGGTTGGAAACAATGCTTGAAATAATGTTAAATGCAATTGACAGACTCGCGTCAATAGTTTGCTCATTTAAACATCAACGATTTTGCAAATCGTATTTTGTTCTGAAGAAGCAAAGCAATTATTAAAAAGTGTGATGAATATTTTATAGATGCGACTTTTAAGAGTTTGCCACGACCATTTCCACAATTACTTTCTATCCTCGGCGACTTGGGGAGCACGTCTCAAACAACTTCAGTGATACCGCTAATACATGTGCTTATGAGCGACAAAAAAGAGTCGACATATGCTGCATTATTTGACATCCTGATAACTAAATTTCCAGATTGGTGTCCCACTGTATTCTACGCAGATTTCGAGATTGCCGTAGCAAATGCCTTAAGATGTTTTTTTCCACATATATCGGTAAAAAAGTGTTACTATCATTATTGTCAGAGCTTATGGCGAAAAACGAAATCAATTGGTTTGAAAAGTAAACTACATAAAATAATTGTGGGACTATGTACGGCATTGCCGCTAACTCCATTAGAACTTGTTAAAAACGGATGGGGATACATACAAACAGAATCTAATGAATTTAGCGGGAAAAAGATGAAACAGTTCATAGCATACATGGCGCGACAATGGCTAAATGATGAACAATATATCGCCGACTGGAATATAGTTGGTCAAAGGCACAGAACCAACAACGTTTGTGAAAGTTAGCACTCCCAATTAAATAAAAATATAAATAAAAACTACGTTACCATACTAAAATTATTAACAGTATTATTCAATCAAAAAGAAATTAATATCGCAAAAAAAAGAAGGATCGACCAAACTGATAAAGATAATTTGATCATTTTCTGCCAGTTGAAACTTTTAAATGGTGAAATATCATAATAATTAATTAATCATAATTTATCATTTCCTTGAAACATTGCGTTAATAATTTAAAAAATTTAAACCGACCTCAAAAAGAAATTGACTCAAAATTATGAAATAACATTAATTTCGGAAGTCGGTGTCTTGGGATCTGTGTTTTAGTTTTTTGCCACCGACTTCCGAAATTAATCTTATTTCATAATTTTGAGTTAACTTCTTTTTGAAGTCGGTTTATTTTTTTTTTAATTACTTTTTTATTTCGTAATTTTTAATTTTAAGTTAAAACTGGAATATTTGTTTGTAATAAGTAGGTAAGTAATAGTTTTGTTGTAAATAAATATTGCACTAGAAATTGACCAAGGTTTTGAGATGTTTTCCCTTTGACACTAAGCATAGCTTGTATCAATAAGCCAGGCCGTCACACTTACACGTACCTATTAGTCCATATTTTGAAAATGCCTGAATCGATTTTGATGAAACTTACACTGTTCTCTAAGTTGAAGTAAAAATGCCCATATGCATCTATAAAATTTTGTATTTGTTTGGAAGACCTAATAGATTGTCATAATATGTGAATATAATGCAGTTCCAATAATATTACATGTCGAATTGAAACCTCCTTTTTTTTGAAAGTCGCTAAAAATATAAGCTTATGTAATTTGAAGGTTTTTAATTTAATTAAGGGCTGATTTTCCAATCGACAGATATTTTTTATTATTCATAGAATAAAATTGACGTCTGACAGATTTTATATGGAAGAACTGTCAAAAATTCAAAATGATTCCTCTGATAAAATTATCTGGCGTTGGAAAAATAAGCCCTAAGTATATAACTAGGACAGCACTAGTTAGGAATAAATGGTGTGGAAAAATCAGTGGTGTGACAAACTAGAAAAAAAATCCTGTTTGTCATACTGGTGTGATAATCTGGTGTGACTACGAGTCGGTAAGGATAACAGCTACCTCACTACTTGTGTAAATGAGACAGTACATATATTATCAGCGTGGCTAGCTGACATAATATGGCAAATAATTTAAGCTTCTTGTAATGTTCATTACTGAACATAGGTTCCTAGTATTGTATACATGCAACTAACTATATTCTAACTGAACAGACAGCTGTGCTGCTGGGGAGTTTGTTCCGCCACTTCTTCTTCCCAGCGATAGCACTAGGAAGTGGCGAAGGGCGGGCGTTTTTGGGGGACTGTCTTTTGTAATTTTGACGTTCGAAAAGTGCTGATTCTCAGCCTAATTTGAATAAATGACTTTTGATTTTGATTTTGATTAAATACTAGTTTGTGTAAATGAGACAGTACATATATATTAAATACTAGTTTTCGTCCGCGTCAAATTTCTTGCTCCCCGTTTCTTCGTTTTCTCTTAGCATTCTTTCTTTCCTCTGCACTGTCACCGACAGCGCCGTGGAAATGGCAAAGTTCTGGGAAAACAAGATTTAAAATGCAGTCGTTCCAGCGACACGAAGAGGAAGGAGCATTCTTTCTGACTTTTGTCTTTTTTATCGGCTCCTAAGGGTTAAATAGACTATAACCTTCCTCGAGAATTAGGCTATCAAATGCAAAAATACTTTCAAATCCGACTGGTAGCTCCAGAGATTAGCGCGTTCAAATACAAACAAACTCTTCAGCTTTATTGTTAGTATATAGATTAGTATAGATTACATTATATTTTCTTCCACAAATACAAATGGTTGCTATCGAAAATCAGAGTAATAAAGGTTAGAAAAAACCTTAACAAAACTTCACTTAGTAGGTAAGTAACACCGCATAGCCCTGATTTATATCCATCCATTACACATTAAACCACAGGATCTTAAAACGAAGCGGCTCATAAAACAAGAGGAACAGTCCAACCCAATGGCTTTATTTCCCTGATTCGGGAAACGACATTGATAAATGGACCACTCTATCAATCAAAGCAAATTGTACTGTAAGCTTTTAACAGGTAGCTTCAAATGAATGGTAGTGTCAAAATATGATTAAACCGATATTCTCTCGTTGTGGATATGAAACGCAGAGTACAATAATAATACTGAAAAATATAAACACGTACGTACCTAAATAAAAGCCTTCAGGCATAAAGGGCGTGACAGCTTGCATATTTATGCATTGCTGGGTTCTGTTCACATAGCTGTCTTTTATTGGTAAGCTTTGCTTTAGGACACTGTTGCGGCGTTTGACCTGGGGTCAGCCATTGCATTTTTCGCTTACGGTTATCGTAAAGAATCCACTTTTCATCACATGTCACAATTCGATCCAATATTCCTTCATTTCTGTATCGATTCAACAAGGCAACACAAGTTTCAACACGCGTTTCTTTCTGCAGATCAGCCAAATCATGAGGCACCCATTTCTCATACATTTTAATTTTATTGATTTGACACAAATGAGTCAATATTGTTGCTAAGGTAACGTTAAACCATGCCGCTAATTCCTGGGTAGTTTGGTTCGGATCGGCTTCCACCATCTCTTTCTAAATCTACATATTTTTAGTAAGATAAGTGACAGGCATAATTTTAACATTAGGAATAGGAACAAACTAGATCAACCGCGCTTCAGATTGTCTAAAGTAGAAACTTCTTTTATGGGGTACTGTGTAAAATGTTATAATAAAATACCACTCGATATTCTTCAACTAAATGAGAAGAAATTTAAAACATGCATTAAACGCACACTATATAGACAGGCATATTAAAAGTTGGATGAGTATATCGTAGACAAAAATGCTTGGCTTAATGCTGGTCCTGCTCCACAGGCACTTGGGCACACTAGTTGATCACAATTTCAATATTTGGAAGAGATGCTTCCCCTTTTTGTTTTTTAAAGTGTTTTAACATTACAAACTTAATGTTTATTTTATTCAATCAAGATTTAATTCTTAATACTTCAATATTTTAAACCTCTTCCGGATTGGTAGTATTTTTTTCTTTTTTCTAATTTTTTAAATACATTGCAAACTATAGTTTTGTATAATTTAGAAGCATTTTTTATTTCAAGTTAAACAAATATCAAGTAACACTAATATACACTATATACAAGTATATAATACGAAAAAATATAGAAAAAGGCAGGAGCTCATTGGGCATAAAAAAATTCGTCCGCATCACTGTCAGTGGGATAAGTGCCCAAAAGGCTGGCAGCATTACCACGTCGGATGGCAATGCTGATTCTTTGGGCTAAAAATAGGCCAGCCTTCTGGTCACGTGAAGAGTCAACCAACCGCTTGGCGATGTCACGAAAAATTCGATGAGCACTCGGACCCCAAGGCCCTAGTGTTTCAACCCCAAACGGCTCAAACATATAGCTCCCAATAAGGTTGTTATATTTGCGCCGTTTGAGGTTTTCTGCTCCTGCAGCAGCCGCCCCAGCACAGCCCACCGTGCTAGGAAGATGGGATGGCGCGAGGGTGTCGACACAGGTTGCATCCCACACCAAAGGCCTACCCAACTTCCAAGGCATTATGGTCATTCCATCGGGCCTCTTTCCATCGTCGCGTGCCAAGCCATTGGGTTCTAAAACAGCTGGCACCCCGGCGGAGACAAGAGCCCGACGGATGATGTCGTTAATGCTGGCGTGCCTTGCCATCCGTCCAGCGCTCTTGCTGCAGGATAAGCCATGGTGTCCGAGGCAGTCGACTGCTTCACGGCATTTACAGCGATGTCGAGCTTCGCAAGGAGCGCCCAGACGCAAACATGTAGCGAGCCGGAATGTGGTGTCACCCAGCATAGTGCCTATATTGGGTGACGGTAGCGCCTGAAGCCAGAGGCCCGACTCCCATTCACCCACAGCCAGTAGGCGGGCACGCTCAGCAGTATTGGTGGACGTATTAATTAGTTTATTCCGTACCAACCTGCAGAGCGGCTCATCCCACTGTCTCTGGGAAGACGGTTTCTCGGGGTGAACCGTGTCCGGGCAAGCCACTTTCCAGGCGTTCACCACGTCGGTCAAACACGGCACTTCAGAGTCAACCAGCACCCTAATTGCGTAACACACGATCAATTGAAATCGGTTTCATTTTGACAGCTCAACAACATTCATTGCGTTATTTACGTGTTGAGCAGACAAATTTTTCGAACTTAGGAAGCAATTGATTAGCAATTTGCTTCAAAATGATTCTGATTCCGATTGATTGTGTGTTACGCAATTAGGGTGCTGAGCAGGAACCAAGCATTTTTTTAAATTTTGTAAATGTAAGAACCATGGATTCGTTTTTTTTTTTATATGATATTTTGATGTTGACTTGAAAGAGCATGGCAGTTAAGAATATGTCATGCTCACTTAAATGTCTCACTGGTGGTGGCGCGTGTGTTGGATCATTGGGTTCCCTACGAAATTGTTGAGCTGGATGGTGCTGATCCACGCGTCATGTTCGTGAACGGGCGCCGTCGGTAGAGACTGCCAGGAGACTGGGCATCTCTTAACTGCCAGGGCTTATTTTTAATTTTATATTTTAAATTGTTTATTTTTTTACATTGTTCTCACATATAGAAGCAATAAGAATAATGTACCCAGGATTTTGTAATAATATCTTGATTTAAAAGAGTGTCCGTGGAGTTTCTTGCCCGTTCTTCTCCACGGAGATCTACGTTTTGGAATGGGCAACTAGCTTCAACTTTCTGACTAACTGACCGACAATTTAATTTTGACAATTCAAAAGTGCCTGAAATGGTTTAATTGAAATAAATTTGAGTTTGAGTTGAGTTGACTTTCAATTCATTGTTATTCACATGTGTGGGCGGTCTTCCACGAGGTTCGTTCTTCAAATCAAAGTTTCCATCACGAAAGCGTTTAAACCAAAATCGTACGGTGCATTCATTAGCAGTCCCTTCTCCAAATGCAACATTGATATTGCGAGCTGTTTCTGCCTCGTTAGTTCCACGTCGGAACTCGTATTCAAAAATAACTCGAATCTTCGAAGTATCCATCTTTCTTGTCTAAGCTGAATAAAAAAAAACAACTGAAAGTCGATAATCGAATGTTGCACATGTTTTAAAACAAGAACTTCATAGGTACCATGTGAAAATAGTTTCATTCAAAAATCTCAAACCATGAAAGTTCTATGTCAATTCGAAGTACCTATTACAATAAAACGGTAATTTCATAATTTAACCCCTATTATTCAAATAAATCTTACGACATAACAATAACGAAATATGATGAATGTTATTATAAACTTCGGTCAGTGTGACGTAATCGTTCACGAGATCAAGCCCTCAAGTACGGCTTCTTGAGGAGCTAATCTTGGTAACTGATATACTGTTTTCAAGTGTTTAATAATTAGCATTGATCTTGAGATGTTGATATCGTGATAAAGGCGTATCAAATGATTACGCACTTGAGTACATCGTTGAGGAATGTTTATTAAATTGGGGCTAAGAATAGCATTTAGGGGGCGTTTCTGTGATCGTTGTCAGGACTACATGAATCGAGTGTGAGTCGACGAAGTTTTTTTAGACGGACAAGAATATTGGCCTGTGTGATATGTTCGCGACACGATAAACCAATTTATACACTACTGAGCAGTGGTTGCCCAGCGGTAGCGGCCGCGACTACGAGTTGTAGGTCGTACGTTCGAACTCCGACAGGCGCTTTACTTTGTGTAAATTATTTCATCACCACTGCTCTCAAAACGGTGAAGGAAAACATCGTGAGGAAGCCGGCATGTACTAGAACCAAAAAATCGAAGACATATGTCATCTACCAACCGGCACTGGGCCCGCGTGGTGAATTACGGTCTTTTTTTTTCTCTTTTTTTGTTTCACCAAGAGGACATCTGTGTCCCAGCAGTGGAAACATTATAAGCTGATTATGATCGGGTTTGGAAACCATAGGGTCTATGCAGACAACGACATTCTCACGCGCCGTAGACGCGCGTATGACGCAACAAAAACGCGCTGTATATTCAACTACTGCTAACGAACTTCGTGTGCATAGACCCTTACAGGTTATGCCGATACTTAATTTCAAAAACTTCGCTGTAATATTTTTCATGTTGGTAATTTGGTATGAGTCCCGAATTTATAAAGCCCTCTTTATTTAAGAGGGACTCTCTTAAGTGTCCACTTGATGGTTCCTGAGATGATGAGTTTATTAAATTTTAATTTATGTTTATTAAATGTTTGAAAGGACAATGCTCAAGGATGTATGGAATCCCGTACCATGCTGCATCAACGTCAAACTTTGTTTTTTATAGACTACACTTATCATATTAACTACTACAAAAGTTGTTTTTGTAAACAAAACCCGGGTTTCGGTCATTTTCAGAAAAATCGAATTAAACCTAAAAAGTAGGTACAGACGCCAGCAGGCCAAGCTACCCGAAACTGTCAAATTTTCCCAATCAACCTTGAACCTTAATACTTTAGCGATAAAGTTGTAAATCTATTAAAGAAATTTGACAGATTGTAGTAGCTTGATGTGCTGGCGTCTGTACTTTATTTTGTTTGACATAACATACATGAACGCCATTATTGCTCTAAAAAAATGATAATCGTTTAAATAAAAATAATATTCTATTTTATTCTAGTTATTTTAATTAATGTAGAATCAGCAAAGTATAATTTTTTTTACATAACTTTTGAAAGACGTGGTCATGACACTTTCAAAATTCAAGGTTATATTAATCATATCGTTTGAAACAGAACGTCATGTAAAGGGAATAAAACAATATCAACACTTTTTTCTTTAATTAAATTCCCTGTTCAAAAATCAAATCCCCGACGTGTCATGTCGTAAAAAAATATTAAAATAATTACTATTATTATTTTGATCTAAATGCATAAGACTTTTTGGTACGACTTTTGGTCATTGTCTTTTAGAGACCTATTTGTTTCCAATCTATTTTTCTTTTGTTTTAAAGATGTTTTTCGCGGCCCTATTTAAAACAACTAGCTGTGACATATTTCTCAAAAAAGGCATAATTATCACATTTTCACGACGCGGGGTGCTGTTTAATAAAGCAGAAACCTATGAAAAAAACTTACAAAACTAACTTGATTTAGGCAGATTATTCCTCACCTCCACTGAGGAAAAATAACGTTTATGTCAATTTATAACATGTTTGTGTACTGTCAATGTCACTGATGGAGGCGGAGTTGACTTCAACTGGAGCGTAGGAATTGACTTAGAATATGGGTGTTAGTGTAGCTTGTGTACCCTTCCTCTCAATTGAGCTTTAAACATTCCACAGTTTGGGTAATTGGCTTATTAAATACGTACCTATATGTAGCCGTGTTTCATCCTACTTCCTAACAACATTATAAACATGGATGTTTGTATGGATGAATGGATGTTTGTTACTCTTTCACGCAAAAACTACTGAACTGATTTGGATGAAACTTGGCCCAGAGAGAG
This sequence comes from Apamea anceps, assembly GCA_951799955.1. NCBI lineage: Eukaryota > Metazoa > Arthropoda > Insecta > Lepidoptera > Noctuidae > Apamea > Apamea anceps. The sequence continues at coordinate 9,566,053 of OX637502.1, read as the reverse complement.
AGGAGTAACATATAGGATACTTTTTATTCCGATATTCCCACGGGATCGGCACTTATGCGGGTGAAACCGCGGGACGCTGCTAGTATTACATATTTCGGTAAGTGATAAACATTCATGAACCGTCACCGTCATCATGGCAAATAAGTACTGACCTACATATGATGAATCTTTATTTTCTTGCGACTTAATTGAGTTTGTTAAAACATATTTGTGTCCAAGTCAACAGGAGGCATTAACCTTAGCGTCTGTGTCGAAATAAAATTGTCTACTTACTCAACATTTCAGAGAATATTAAAGCACGTATTTAGGTACGTAAGTATAAGTCTATTGAATTTCCAATGACAAATGGTTTCTATGAATCTATTAACTGGTTAATCTGTTGCGTATTGGCCAGTTCAGTTCATTTAAATTTTCATATCAAATAAGAAATTATAATGGAAATCATTGCGTTTACAAATTCATCGGCGTAATATGAGTGTAATTTCAACGTCTGCTGGGCTCATATCGTTTCATACCACGCTTTACGCCTCTGCGACTCGTACTCACTCATAACCTTACGCTCAATTTAATGGCATCAGTTTAAAATTTGTAATTATATAGAGGCGCTATTCAACATTAAATTAATTTTCCAATTTGATTCGATCAACATTATTATCAAACGCGCACAAAGTGTCACGCATAGCATGGCCACCATAGATTGTAGAAACGAAAGACAAAATGACAGATTGTAAAAGGATTATTATGACGTATGTTAAAAATAGTATGGTTGGTCAGTGGTGGCTCAGTGGTAACGGTCACGACTTAAAAGTTGTAGGTCGTAGTTTCGAAACCAGACAGGCGCTTTGCTTTGTGGTATTCCACTTAGAGCACTGATTTCAACAGCACTTGCCCGTACCGCACCTAAGCACTTCCACTAACCGAACTTTGTGTAAATTATTTCATCAGCACTACTCTCAAAACGGTGAAGGATAACATCGTGAGGAAATCGGCATGTCCGAGAACTAAAAATTCGAAGACATGTGACATCTACCAACCCGCACTGGACCCGCGTGGTGGATCACAGCCCACTTCCTCTCGAACAGAGGAGGTCTTTGTCCCAGCAGTGGGAACATTATAGGGTGTATATGTATGTTTAAAATGGAGAAATGAAATGTCACTTTGTATAGAAAGAGAAGCGTCTGTTCTTCGTAGAATAAACATAAAAGTGACCGAGCTACGCGTGCTGTCGTGGATAGATAGATAGATAGAATACTCTAATTGGGCTTATCCGGCCAAAACTACATATTAAAGTAACATTACCAAATAACGTTGCTCCAGTAATTACCATAGCAAACATGGAGTATCGGTACCAATTAGAAACGGTAATAAGTAATTACAAACTCTAATGAAGCATAATTACAAAGGGTGCACACAGGGTTTCTTTGGACGGCAGCCGTCTCAACCTTAAAATTGGAAATCCGAATCGTCGTTTGAACTAATTTAATTTTACAAGGTTTTTGGGACAGCCCTGGCGTAATAAAATTTGCGCCGATCGAAGGGAAACTTCTTAATTAGCGACGGCCTATAACAAAGGCCTCCACGTGACACCCCGCCAATCCAACCACTAGACATTTTCAATTCGTAACTAATTCGTAAAGCGATAAACTCGTCCTTAGATAACTTGAGGGGGAATCTAAGCAATGTTCAATATGTATCTCACGCCGAGAGTTCGGGGTAAATAACATTGGAGTGAAGCCTGCAGAAAATTAAATAGAGAGAATTTAAATTGGAAAGTGTATTTATTTTTGACCTTAATACACTTATGAAAGTTCCCTTGTGGAAAATGTGTTCGTGTAAACTTTGATTTTCCGCAGTAATACATCAAATCTCGGCAAAATGGCAAAATGTTACGACTATTCGCGGGAAATGAAAAGATATAATTTCCTGCACATCTGCCGAGCACGAGCCCGTTGATCGGATTCAGCGCTTCCGTGGAGAGTGAACACGGTGCACGGGGACGGGACGGTGCACGGTGGTGGTGGACACGGGCACACGGCACACGGGCACACCACACTAATCGAATGACCGACACGTTCCGTCCCCACTCAAGCAAATTACAGCTGTAACAGCTAGAATAGGTGTCCGACACAGATTGTCAGGTTACAGCTGACCCACAAGTCTCCAAGTGTTTTATAAAATTGACTTTTGTTCTCAATTCGTATTACCGCCCCTGCAAACACAGCGGTTTCTTTGCGTTCTTTCTGAAAATTACTTAGCTTTGTATTCAAAGGTTCTGGAACATAACGCAAAACTTGAAGAGAATGTTATCAAAGGAAACGGTTTGGTTTTGTATAAAAGGAATATTTCGTTTATTTCAGTTTCGTTTTTGTTGTATAGTCAATATTATATTGTATTTATAAAAACAATAAAACGCTCAAATAAGACATTTGTATTCTTTTAAGAATTCAATTAGGTACTTTCCAGGTAGGAATCTACTTTGACGTATTTATTTTATGCCTCTCGTTGTGTATTATAAATTTATTTCATTTTAACGACCTTTATTCATTGCTGGTGTTATTTACATACGCGAAAAACAAAATAATAAAACTTCAGCTGAATAAATGCTAAAGTCATAAAAATTCCACTTTATTTTGTGTACAATTCCGAGAAAGTGCATAAACACTCTACAAAATATATTTATCGTGCGTCTACATTAAATATTTAAAACAGCAGTTAATATTGAACATTTAAAAGTCAACGAACGCGAATTTTGAATTTCGAACAGAATAAATGATTTATTACCCGCAAGCGCTTTTCATATTTGGAGACTTAGTTCGGTTAAAAAGTTCAATATTAAAAAAGTTCGGTGGCCTGTCAATGTCATTATTTCTGTAAGTCGCCCCCGAGTTTACGTAATACGTTTTGAGAAATTTTTCTCATAAGTTTAGGTACCCATTCCTTTATTTTCATCTCTTTCTGGCATTGTACTGGGGAGTTTTAAAGTACCAATTTTACGTGCGACTGTTTTATTAGGAGCGCTTTAGCACTGCGTCTTTTCAGGTTCATTTTCATTGATCGATAGGGCTCGTATGCGGGATGCGGAAGGTTTCTGGAACGCATGACTTTAGGGCCCGTATGTGGGTTGCTGGAAACTTCTGTAAAGCATGCCATTGGGCTCGTATTCGGGGAATTATTTTCATTAATCGATAGGAAACGATTGCGGTATACGGAGAACATGCATCGCACGTTTGGCAGTTGCTTTGAAAACTCATTTTCATTGATCATTTTTATTACCTACCGTTGAATTTAATTGGTCGTTACGCTCGCAACGCGGATTCCCCACAGACGGTGTACCGACCCCGTTATCTATTTATGACTTACCTTAACCCGCTCATCGAGACCCCACATGCTACAGCATGCTGCAGCATGCATGCGAGTCGATAACTCGGTCGATATACATATCGACAGAGTTATCGACTAATGAAAATGAGCCATTCGGGAACCAGTCACGATTTGGCCTGAAATAGGTGAATGTGGTATCTGATAGTTAATATCTGCATGAGGTAGATACTACTTTTACACTTCTTTCAATCTGAATCCGGCTTGTCAAGTCAACATTACTCACCGTATAGTTTTCTCAGACAATGTTTTCTCGAATTCCACAGTACATTGTTGTTATATCTAGACGACAGTGGAATTTCAGGAATTATTTAACACTATTTTTAACCGCCTTAAAAAAAAGAAGGAGGTTCTCAATCCGGTTGAATTTTTTTCTTTTTAATTTCACTTGTACCGAATACATCAAATTACCTGATATACCTATGCCTGGCAACAAAGCAAAGCCCTACCAATCCTTCCGGGAATTTCCTCATAGGGTAAAAAAGCGTGACCTTTCCAATTATTTTTTTTGGGAGTGGAAGGTAAAAAAGCCCACTTGTTCACAACAGGAATGCGAGCCTTTCCCTGAAGGCATTATATAACATTACCAAGAGCCTTTACAATTATAATTGCCTGTTTTTGGGGTATTTGCTTTCAAATACTCGGACCTTAGACCCGTTTCATTTTGTGGTTTAATTTATTCATTTACGGGTTAATTAGGTACGGCAAAACTTTGTTGGGACGGAAATTGGTCTTAGTAAGAGTAGGTAGGTACTGCATTTCATCTCTTTCGTTGCGTTTGAGTTATTTATAATTACGTATGTAATATTTTACATGATGACGCGCGCTGTCAGCTCTCCAAGCTCAGTCTATTATTTTCTAACCTTCTTAATTCAGTCTGTTCACAGGTGTTTTACTCCTGACCGAAGCAGCCTTATATGGATGTTTGGCAAACAGTTCATAACCAGGGTTAACACATAGAATACTTTTTATCCCGATATTCCCACGGGATCGAAACTTATGCGGGTGAATCCGCGAGTCGCTGCTAGTACTGGTATAAATGTCAGATTTTCATGATCACTGTTATAATATGACGGCCACCGCTCTTCTGGGAAACCATAGCTTAATAAATAATGATGTCGATATTGAGCAGTAATGAGTTTGTATTGGCCAAATAAATAGTAGCTTTTGCATGAAAAATACTGTGTAATACTTGTGGCTAAGTAATAACAGCTGCACGGATTGATCGATCAGGTTACCTAAGCTACGCATGCCGCGGTTGGTCCGTGGATGGGTGACCTTCTTCTTCTTTACATACCAAGACCCTCCGTGCCTCGGAAAGCACGTTAAGCCGTTGGTCCAGGCTATCATTCCTGGATCTTTGACAGTCATTACGGGTCGAAAGTCTGACAACCAGTCTTACCAAGGGGTTTCGTATTACTAATTGGGTTGTGGAGGTCAGATTGGCAGTCGCTCCATGTAAAATACTGGTCCTCAGCTGCATCCGATTAGACTGTAGGCTGACCCCAACATAGTCGGGAAAAGGCTAAGCAGATGATGACATGAAAAATGCGTCATCTATTTGGATTAGATACTGATCCTTCTCAGAATAATTAGGAAAAGTCTTGGCTAGCTCTGTAGTGGACACTTGTAATTACAATCCATATTCACGAATACAATACATTATTTTCTTTTCTCTGATATTCCTTCGGTACATTGTTTGGGGCGTACATTATTAACGTGTAAGTCGTGACGTCACTGACACGATCACGATCGTCGTAGATTTCTCGTTAACGCTAGAATAGCTCTCACACCGACGTGACACTGTAATTCACTGTATTTATATTAATGTCGGACCTAAGTTTATCACATATCACGAGAGTAATGTGTGATTTGGCAAGACAAGTAGCCTTTGTAGTACATGGAATGAGAAAATATAGACAAAACTAATGTTCTTCGAATATTTGTTTGATTTCTGTTTTCGTCCTGATTACTCCCGAACAAAGCCTTGCTTTCAGATATCGCAGGTGACAGTGTAATATTATTTAGACAGGTAATCAAGATAACGTCGCGTTAGGTTTACTCCTTTTGCTTGACAGGTGAGTAAGTATCATCATGATATAGGTACTTACAGCTGAACTATTATTCTTTTAACATCTCACCGTGAAAACTTAGATGAAGTGAGTGTTTTCACGGTGAGATTTTTAACTGACTTCTAAAAAAGGAGGAGGTTCTCAATTCGACGGTATGTTTTTTTTTTTTCTTACGCGTTTGTTACGCGATTTCTCCGCCAATTGTGGACCGATTTTCAAAATTCTTTTTTTTTTTTTGAAAGGAGATACTTCTGAAGTGGTCCCATAGAAATTTCATCAAAAACGGTTCAGTAGTTTGGTTTTTAAACCTAAATTACTGGTAAAAATTACAACTTCAAGTGAAAAATAAAAACTTTTTTGCAAAAAAAAACAACCGACTTCCAAAAACGACACTACAAAGTGAAAGATAACTTTAATTTTGGAAGTCGGTTGTTTTTTTTGCAAAAAAGTTTTTTTACAGAAAAGACCGGCTAATGTTATAGACATTAGCCGGTCTTTTCTGTACCTTCGTCTCCCTACATGGTCTAAAAAGAAGAAATGTAAAGTCAGGGAAATGGAAATTTACATACTACCAACTTAAATTGTTCAAATCACCACTATCATGTTTAGACAGTTGTATGAAATAGCTATAACACGGCAAATTGACGAAGGGTGTCAACTGGCTTAACAAACTGCACTACACTGAAAGAAGACGGGAGAATCATAATATCAGTCTTCACTAACTCGCTTGACCACTTCATGTCAAATTACACTTATTTATTTATACATAGAACCTAATTAAGGGAATATTGACCACCAATGATCGGTGGCGGCCTGAATATATACCATAAACAATTTAAGATGACTAAAGGCGAACTTCAAGAGATGTCAGTATCAATATTCCACAACAATGATAGCTTTTAAACGGGGTAATCGCGTTCAGTTTCATTGGTGAAATTTGCCCTGTGTCGGAAAACGGTGCGGCAATAATAATAATAATAGTGTATTTCTCTCTCCACAAAGGTTAGCTAATAAATAACACCTTAGGACTAAACAATACGTGCAAGACAAAAGCTCCTTTGCGAGAGACTGGAGTCCGTGCTAGGGAAACCCTGTGTTACAGATCTCCAGGCCCACCACAGAGTTTAGGTGTTGTACTTACATTACACAAGTTTTAGGACAATTAACAATTAACTTCTATGGAGAGAATTAAAGAAAGATAGGTTAAAATAAATGCTAAATGAGAAACAACTAATATCATGCAAAATCAAAATCAAAATGAGGTGCGTGTACGTGTGTGGTGTGTTGTGCGTGTCGTGAGAAGTGTGTGAGTGTACGGTGTACTTGTCTCAGTCTTGTGGGTAATCGTGAGTAAGCTCATGATAATATGCGAGACAAGATGTGTATGTTGTGTGTAGTGAGTATGCGTGCGTGCACTGGATCCATCGCAGTTGTAGTAGATGATTAGGAAGGAATGAACAATATTTGCTCAGTGCCATCGTAATCCAGCTTTTTCAGCCAATTAAATATCGTTTTTTCGCAGCGCTTTTTAGTGAGGGGGTAGATCAACAAGATTTCGTTTAATTTATTATAAAGGTAACTGCCGAGAAACATAAAATGTCGACGTGAGAAATTTGTATGGAATCTCATTGTCGGACATACTGTGTGTTTACGTCGTTTATTTCCAAAAAGTGTGGGATTATATTGAAGCTGGGAATGTTTACGGAGGGTTGCATTAAGGATGAATAATTGACGAACCATCAGGACACCAGTGAGCTCATAAAGGTCCTCAGTTGGATGCAAGTATGGTAAGAAATGGCCAACTTTCAGGACTGCCCTCTGAGCACGCTCAATTTTCAGCATGGATGTTTTACCAGCTCCACCTCATATGGGTAATACAGTAGGAGAGCAATGATTGACACAGAGCAATATATACCATTTTTATAATTTTAGGGTTTGCGACATGGCGAAGGTTTTTAAATATGAAAATTAATTTTCGAGTTCTTGAGACAAGGTGATCAATGTGTGGATGGAAGCTAAGCGCGCTGTCTATTGTAACTCCTAGGTACCTAATTGTATCGGTCTTAAGCAGGGTGGGACACAAGCAAGAAGAGGAACGTATAAACGAACAATTAGAAGAGTGGGCCGTTATATTAAGACTGGGAAGGGTTGAAGTTTTAATGGAGAATGAGATAAATTTTGTTTTATCAACATTTAGTGTTAATTTATTGGCAATGGTTGGCAATGGTTGACGCGTGTCGCTCGTGTCAACTCCAGTATGAGCACTAAGATTGCTCCGACTACGGAAATGAATCTTCCGACTATGTTGGTAGAACGTTACAATATACCGGTGTATATTGTAACGTTCTACCACAAATGTAATACCGACTGACCGGTGTCAGTTGGTATTACATTTGCCTAATCTCGTCATAATAACAAATCAACACCACAGTTTTAAGTAAACAATTGGAGAATATAATTTTTAAATAAATATTTCAGATATCAAAGCCTGTATAAAAGTATGTCTGCAAAAAAGCCTTCAAAGAAAATATCATGTCAAAAATATCATATCATGTCTTGGTCTTTCTATTTTCAATTAATATTTAGAATATAAAAACTTTTTAGATGAATATTCTAGACATCAAACCCTGTGTGTGATAGAAAAACATAGAAAATATCATTTACTTTCAGTTTGTATTGTTTGTTATGTTAACAACTTCCATCAAAATATTATCTTGCATTATTTTACTTAACATTATTCAAATAGGTTTAAAATAGCTAGAAACAATAATGGTATAAAAATATTTGTTTTTTGATATCAATTTTCATTTAAAAATTCTTGAATGTTCGAATAAATTTTTCCTAGTATTTGTTTTAAACGAAGTTAATAATGCTGCCTAGAAATAATTAGATAGAGATGTACCTAGGTATAATGTAAAAATATTTAAGGTTTTATAAAAATATAATATTAATCATACATGTAGGTAGGTACTTTTAAGGTTGTCTGCTAAAGTCGACCTTATGTGGTACAGGCTAGCATAAAGTAACTGGGTTGCATTTGAACAGGCAAGCGAGTTTAGAATGAGCTCTCAAATATTTGTGTAAGGTTTTTGGTTTGGAAGAAAACAGTGAGTAAGTGAGTGACAATATAGCTTCTGAAGTAATGTAAAGACAGCTTGGAATAAACGTAAAGAAATCATATCGTTGTTTGATTTCTTAAAGTACTATAGAATCAGGTGAAGATGACAGGACAGGCTTGACGCCTTTAGACAAGATCAGCTCGAGATCAATTTGTGTTGAAAAAAGAAAAACATTTATTGTCTTGTATTGTGCGATTTTGTAATTTCTAACGTGACGATATCATCGTAGACGTCCACCGCATCACGATATCACAGGGAAGTAAAATGTAGTGTATAGATGTTTTAAAATGTTCGTCCACGATAACGTTGTAACGTGCACATGTTTCCATACTAGACTAGACAGACTCGTTGATGTAATAGTCGCAAGACTGCTGCTGAACATGAAGTCCTACGAGGTTTCCCAGGTCGGGCAAAGTGTTATTTGGTTTTTCTATCTGGAATTTCTAAGTAGCAACCCGAAGTTTGGGTTTGTACCTGGTTGATGGCAATAGGCTCGCCCCCTGTTACATAGAACTTAAACATAACTGCTGAAATGTGGGTGTACTGCAGGTGAACCTCTGCACAACCCTTCGGAGAAACAAGGCGTGATGTTATGGTTATGTTATGGTTCCATAAATTTTATTATAAATAACCAGGCGAAGATGGCAGGGCAGGCTTGACGCCTTTAGACAAGATCAGCTCGAGACCAATTTGTGTTGAAAAAAGAAAAGCATTTATTGTCCTGTATTGTGCGATTTTATAATTTCATTTGACATCCACAACAATATCGTCACGTTAGACAATCATAACTTGTGAGTGAATGACAGCCTGAAAATTAAATAAACAAAATACAATCACAGTAAAATCACTCAGGTTAAATAAACAAAATGACGTACGAATAAAACAAAATCCAATCTGGGGTCACAGTTGCAGTTAAAAAAGAGTTTAATCTAATCCTATTTCCGATACTCAATTTCGTTAGTCGCACAGTCGAGTTCGATCGTGAACTAAAGTGCTTTCACGCCCGCTAAGCTATTAATTTTACTTCAAACTAACGTCCACCGACCATTGTAGTGGAGCTGTGTGTATGTATGTACAGTTAAATCATGTCAAGTTTTTGTGTAGACAAAATCTATTAGGTATTTCCATACTCTTTTGTGCGTAATCCTTAGTTCTAACTTTAGGTGGTTTATGCTAAATATTTACGAATAGGTACAGGTTAAAATCCCTCGAAATGGTAGACTGAGATGTACGATACGCCTAAACTCTAGCCAACCTATTCTGTAAAAAAACTCACCGTAAAAACATACGTGAAGTAAGTTGTCAATAGTGTCAATCCCTAGCACTGCCGATGTATTCTGTAAAAATCGAACCGTGAAAACATAGATGAAGCTGTCGCTCAGAAACGAACCGGATGCAACTGAATACCAATATTTTACATGGAACGACTGCCTATCTGACCTCCATAACTGTTGCTTGATCTGACCAGCGGTTAGGTGACCGTCCGCGAGGTCATTTCCTATCTACCTTGCCCATCACCACCAACTTTTCTAGATTATCTGGTTCCCGACGGGCAATGTGAGAACACCGGGTTCTAAGCACGAAAGGAATACACGACTTAAATCATCTGAATTAAACTTTTTATGCACCTCCGCCTCTGCTAAGATGGCCTCCGTTACATCCCTACTAAGTATGTATGTAGAGCGGCTTACTTGGCTCAAAAACAAATTGAAATCCGCAAAACTTCTCGTTCGAGATACTTGTCTCGTTTAAAGAACATAAAAAGTTTTAGTTTCTAGCTGCATTGGCCTACATAGGTTTTAAGTTTTTAATACTTTTTGGTAATTAAATTGATTGCGTGCAGGAAAAACTTTAATCGCAGTGATCGAAGGTGGCGGGCATAACCATGCTAAATGAAAGCCTCTCAATATTTTTGCTAACCGAGAGTTCTGCTCGGTAAATTGCATTGTACACTAAGGGTGATGCTTATGCTATGCAAGTACAATAATCATAATCAGCATATAATGTTCCCACTGCTGGGACAGAAGCACTCCTCTCGGTGAGAGGGAGTGGGCCCCGATCCACCACGCGGGCCCAGTACGGATGGATGCCACATGTCTTCGAATTTTTAATTCTAGGACATGCCGGTTTCCTCACGATGTAATGCAATTCACCATCAGTGGTGATGACATAATTTACAGAAAGTAAAGCGCTTGTCTGGGCTCGAGCCTATACAACATGGCGCTACAATGGCGACATTAATTTAACACACGGGTAGGGCTAGTGGCCAGTAATCATAAAAATTAAAACAACATAAAAAAAATCGTAACTTGAAAACTTCCACCTGCGCCGCGCGCCGACATAGGGCTCTCTCTCTTTCCTTCAATTCGCCTTCTCTTTGCTCGTTAATTGTTTTAATTACATTAATGCGATGTTATGATCCGTGACCCCGGCAAATGACCCCTGCGCTACAGTTCTTTTAGTCAGGTTGCTCTAAGACGCTATTTTATAAAATTGTTAATAAATAAATAAATATTAATGTTTAATTAAATTAAAATATATTCATAAAACTACAACGCAAAACCGTATACGTGTGTTAAATTAATGTCGCCATTAAAGCGCCACGCTGTATACGACCTACAACTCGTAAGTCACTGTTGCTACCATGTAGGTATTTATGTCAATTGTTTTATAATATTCAAAATGTTAGAAAACAATTGACACCAAAAAATATTTACTTATAAATAAAGCACAACTTACAAATATTATACGGAAACGCAGCCATTATTCACGCTCTTTTTCGCTACTTTCAGCATATCGCATATCGCTTTGACGTTATTCATTGATGACGTAGCTGTCAGCGTGACGTCACACTTCCGCAGCACACCAGCCAAAGAAAATAATATCGATATACAAAATTGCGTGCGAACATTTTCTACCCGGAACCGTCGCCGACGGGAACTTTCGATTGAACCTCGGCTCAGCGAATATCGAGGGAACTTGTCAAAGAAACTTCGGGTACCGACAAAGCCTCAAACTTTGAAACTTCGTAAAGTCTGCAGTGTAAACGCTTTCGTCGCTGGTACGCATGTGTTTTAAGCGCACGTTTATAATATACCACTCGTTATTACTTTGTTGACACACGATTCCTCTGCTTTTATATTTCTGTTTCAGCAATACAAAAGTTTTGTGTAAGAATTCGTGACATATTTCTAAAGAATGTTCGCTGTATGTCGCGAATGTTAGAATTTCGTCGCTGTGTATCATATGAGTCTTGGCTGGCTTCAGCTGTTGTTTTGGATTTTTGCTGTGAATGTGTTTTCAGGGTTCCGTATCTTAAAAGGAAAAAACCGCACTAATGCGAATTGTACTCGCGTGGAGAAGGTTCCGAACGATGAATAAATATTTCATGTAAAATAGGTTACCAAGACTTACATAACGTTTTCACTGTTAAAAAGTTGTAGCGGTATCTAAAACGCCACATACGAACAACGCGTCATACTGATGTCACGCAAATCCTGCATCACGCAAGCAGAGTTTACCGCACAATTAGCATACATACAACCTCCCAACATCAATAGTTAGGCAGTAGCCTGCCAGACACAACACCCGCCTGGTCGGAGGATCCTCCCTTTTCTATGGAGGATGAGTCAACTTTACACCCTGTTCCTCATACCTCTATAAAGTTGTCATATCGAATGTAGTAACTCTACAAGTCTTAACTCTACTAACCTTACATCTTGGTCAAAATGTACGGCTTGGCTGTTCCATTAAACTATTTTATGACACAACGTTAAAGACCAGTGACGTGATAGTAAAGTAGAAATTTCGACTCTGTATCACTCTAACGTGAATTCCTCCTTTTCATTAATGATAGGAAGATGATTATTCATGGTCTTCATATGATCTGACCAAGATTATGTCTGGACTTTAAAAGAGACTGTGACGTCTGAGTTTGTTTCGGCCTTTCTTCTCAGGCTAGTCAGATAGGAAACGCCGACCTCATCTAGTTTTAAAATATGATTGACGTGTAAAAGTGTTTGTACAAACCTACTTACAAAATAAAATCATTTATCATTTTATATCTGCAAGAATATTCCATAACAATGAAAATTGCAAAAAAAAAAGAACGTGAAAAAGCCTTGTAAAAAAAAAGATAGAATTTTTTGAAGCGGTTCCCATAAATATTTCAAGAAATTAAAATAAAATTATAACTCGAAAACTATCAAGAATCGACACACACACAGACTCGTACATGGGGTATTTTCCGATACCCCTGGGCTCATGCCCAGGGGTATCAGAATCAATTTTTTTTTTGACGTCACTGTTTGGACCTTCCTGTATGTTCTTAAAGAATGTATAACGTTTGATATAATAACAAAAGTTCTAATGATCATAACACCTAATTTCATTTAATATATATTTTTTTTAATATAACGATCAAATGATAGGTATAATGAATTATTGATATAATTTCATTTTACCTAATTTCATATGGTATAATGAACAGTTTATATAATGCACATTTGAAATAATATTCAAGTATAATAATAAGTATAGTAATATAATATTCAGTTGCTATAATATTCAAAATCTATAAGTAAAGTTTAATATAATTTGGAAATGTCTAAAAAAAACTTTAAAAAATTCTACGATATGGTGACAACATAATTATACACCGGCTTACAAGCCGGTAGTAAATAGGTTGAGTCTGTTCCAAAACCGAATCGGGGTACCCTGACTTTACGTAGTCTTTTGGCTCCTACCCTAGAGTGTATATAAAAACCGGAGGCGCGGAGGGAGAGCAACCCCCGCCCGCTGTAACAAAGCATAGGCACCTGCATGCAGCATGCAGGCTAGCATGGATGCCTATCCTTTGTTACGTAAGGGCGAAGGGGTTGCACTTCCCGCAGCGCCGGAGACGATGCAGAAGCAACTTTAATGTTTTGAGGTTAGGTTAGGTTAGGTTAGGTTAGACAAAACCGAATCGGGGTACCCTGACTTTACGTAGTCTTTTGGCTCCTACCCTAGAGTGTATATAAAAACCGGAGGCGCGGAGGGAGAGCAACCCCCGCCCGCTGTAACAAAGCATAGGCACCTGCATGCAGCATGCAGGCTAGCATGGATGCCTATCCTTTGTTACGTAAGGGCGAAGGGGTTGCACTTCCCGCAGCGCCGGAGACGATGCAGAAGCAACTTTAATGTTTTGAGGTTAGGTTAGGTTAGGTTAGGTTAGACAAAACCGAATCGGGGTACCCTGACTTTACGTAGTCTTTTGGCTCCTACCCTAGAGTGTATATAAAAACCGGAGGCGCGGAGGGAGAGCAACCCCCGCCCGCTGTAACAAAGCATAGGCACCTGCATGCAGCATGCAGGCTAGCATGGATGCCTATCCTTTGTTACGTAAGGGCGAAGGGGTTGCACTTCCCGCAGCGCCGGAGACGATGCAGAAGCAACTTTAATGTTTTGAGGTTAGGTTACAATATAATTTGCTTTTCTGAAGAACGATGCGTTACCTTAGAAAAAGTAAGGTCAAATGAAAATTATATAAAAGGAGCATTATACAATTTGAAAATTATATGAAATGAAAGTTATACTAAATGAAATTAGAGAAAATGAAAATTATATCAAATATAACATTAGATCATATGAAATTAATTATATTAAATGTTTTTATAGCATTTGAAGATTATATCATGAAAGTTATGTCAAATGAAATTAGAGTATCTGTTATTATACCAAACATTACACACCCGTTCTTAAAATAACATTAAAACTTTTTATATTAAAATTATACAAAAAATATATTTGAGTTTATTTGTGACAAAGTAAAGGAAAAAGTGCTTTACGTGATTTCCGGGACACGGAGGGGTATTGTTTTTATGTACAGATGGTCACCCATCCACGGACCAGCCGCGACAAGCGTAACTTAACCTGATCAATCGACCTGTGCGGCTGTTATTACTTAGCCACTAGATCCTCAACTTACTGAACGTATGTTTATTTAATAAGCGGCCTCAAATACACAACATCGAATACGTTCACCTTTGAAAGTCCCCAATCAACATTAGTACCTATCGACCCAGCCACCTAATTTTTGAGCCGAATTAGATACGATTCTAACTAACTAGTAAGCTTTAATGAAAATCAATTACCAGTAGATTCACAGTTCGTTCGTCGCCACTTAGCAACTAATGGCGTAGCAACGAATCCCACTTGAGACATCGAATTTCTATTAAGTATACAAGGAGTAAGAAAAACGAAATCATTTTAAGGATTTCTTTGTGTAGGCACAATACCTAGGAAGCCATAACAAACTCACGAGGCGATAACTTTGTACTACGGTAGTATTGAATCGAGCTTTTGAATAGAAACTTCTTATGTACTTACTTTATTTCAAGATATAAGTACCTCTGGCGCAGATCTAGGTTTTCATTCAAAAGGGGGGAGGGAGGAGGGGAAATGTCTCTCTCTGAGGAAGGGGGAGGGGGCATTTCTCAAGCCATGAAACCCTTTTCAAAAAAACCTTCGGTACTTATTCTTCTTAAGCTCGAGAATGTGACCCCTTTTCAAGGATGACTACGACTTAAATTACTACGACTACGACGTTTGACGTTAAAAGGTCCTTTTAAAAGCCTATTTGACATAAATGATTGGATTTGACTTTGATGGACAATTTGTTGCAATATTTGCTATACTGCTCCACATGACCACGCTCAGTGGGACCGTATACGGTACCTAGCGCAGTTGCACAAACTTTTTATAACTAGAGTAGTTAGGGAGCCAGTTAAAAGTTCGGCACAGGAACGCACGCAGTCATCGCTTGTTAGTATCACTGACTTTGAACGTAACGAACACGGGATTAGCTGCTGAATGGCTCTGGATTAAAAGTTTAAAAAGCTAAGCTTGGCTCGTATTAAAAATGGATTTATTTTAACCTACATAGGTTACAGGGCAGGTTAACTTTATAATGGTATCTTTTTCGCTTATTATACAGCGTTTATCAAAAATGTGTACTCATATTTAAAGGCGTCTGACAACCAGTCTTACCAAGGGGTATCGTGTTACCCAGTAACTGGGTTGTGGAAGTCAGATAGGCAGTCGCTCCATGTAAAATACTGGTATTCAGCTGCATCCCGTTAGACTGGAAGCTGATGATAGCCGATGCTAGGCAGATGATGATGATGATTTAAAGGCGTGGCTGTCCAAAACAAAACTGCAATACCTCATAGAATAGAATAGAATACTCTTTATTATGTACACTATATAAATTACAGACTTAAATATATAAATCATCATCATCAGCCTACAGTCCACTGCTGGACATACATTCTATTTTCGGCAGCTCTCATCCAGCTGTAGCTGTTAGATTCGACCACCCTTTTCTGATACATGCTGTATAACATAACACACAACAACACACCTGTTTTTCCCGCAGGGGTAGACAGGGATGTTTCTATAGTACCTACACCCACATTGCACCACTTATATTTAAGTCCCATGTAACAGAGAGCGAGCTTATTGCCTTCATCCGGGCACAAAACCAGACTCCAGACTGCTGCAGAGAAATTCCAGATGGCAGAACTCAATAACCCTTTGCCCGACCCGAGAATCGAACTCGCCTCGATCCGCTCGTAATTGGATGTAATACTTAGGTCCTGCTGCAAATTAATTACCTAGTCGTAAAAATCCTACTTGTTATTTCTGAACAGAAAAAAGATTACTGCGTTCCATATCATCTTAAAGCTACCAGCAAAATAAACACCAAGAGTAAAGTTATTTAGATATACCTATTTATTTTAAATTTCAATCTTCTTTTAACAAAATATACTTTCTTATTTTATTTATATAATTACGAAGGTCATGCCAACCAGTTTAACTTTTAATAAAATGTTTATTTTACCTCTAAAATAACATTAATTACGTTTCCTATTACTAATAACAATCACAATTTAGAAAAGGTTTGTACAAAATAAATGCTTAATTTAATCTTTTGTCTCCAAATGAATTGGTTTAAATAGGTACTTAGAATTTGATTCTACTGTGGAATATTTTCCATCAAATCTCATAAATCATGAATCTCCATATTAATTAATTTTCTAAGAAATAGATGTTTATTTTTTGAGGTTCAGTTACCTATAGCTACTGCAGTTGATACTTCGTTACTCGAATTAAAATAAAAAATGAAGATGATTTTCCATAAGCTTATTCATATGGAAATTAAATTAACCCAAAACTTAGCAAACACGAAGTATTCTTGAACGACCGCGTCATAATCGACATGCGCTAACACTAAAGGAACATTTGCGAACTTCCCCTAGAATTACGTGAAGCACAGCGCTCCCCGGACTCGCTAAGTCCTTAGTCGTTAAAACTCCGTAACTACCCTCCCCATATTCACGAGACCCGCTGCCCCTTCCGCAGTTTAATCTTCCATTACCAGAGTGTGAGCGACGAAACGACACTAGTTATACACGTGTGCTTCACTAAACAACTTGATGACAATAACGCTAGGACGACAGCACTACTGCCCTCATTAGCGTTCGGTAACGGATGCGTCCCTCATGAATGAATGTTACTCACAAACTTCCACTCGAATGGGGACTGATCACAAGTCTAATTTATGAGTTGTACTAAAATAAACGAAAGCCGAATCTTCTATAGCTCCTATTTAAAACGTATAATAAATAGTACAGCAGTAGAATTAACCAAGTTCCCCAAAAACAATTCAGATAAATTCGAGGATCTCGATGAGTGAAAAGGACGCGTTTCCCGAGGCTATTTCTTGGCCGCGATTGTCTATTGTGATCGGGCCCGCGGCGAGCCGCCACCAGCGCAACCCTAATTGATATCAATTACCCGCCATCTCTCAAAATCTCTTTGAAACCGCCTTACATCTCCAAATATTCAAGCTCTCAGTTCGCGTTTAATTTTATAAAAGTTTAATAAATTATTCTCATCTTTTATAAGTGCGTCAGCGTTTTGTGGGGAAAAATGTATAGTAGGTATCTATTTTAATTAAAGAGTTTTCGATTTAATTTCGTATTCTTCTAACTTGCCAATTAAATTGCCAGTCAGCAGGCCCCAGCGTTTTCACGGGCCCAACTGTATTTAGCACTCGTTAAATACTTTTCATACAATTAACTTTCCTGTATCTAACGTGTTTGAAACTCGAAATATGTACATGGTCATAATAAAATCATATTCATTTAATATAACAAGGTATACCAACTCGTTATTAACCCTTACACGTTAGAAATTGGATAATAGGTACCTACATAATCCATTATCCGGATCTTGTTGAGATAGAGTTGATTTTTCCGTGGGGTTCTATATGTATCTGGAAGCGAGTTCAGAACATACATTGTTCAAGTTCCGTGTCGCACTAGATGCGTCTTCACAACTTGCTTCCATTAACAAGTAACAGCTTCAATCGGTCTTGTGTAACATGACCAAAGAAACCAAAGATTAATGAAATGTAAACACAGTAAACGACAGCGTTAAGATCTATTCGAACGGATATAATGAGAACGCAATCTATTTACAGCTTCTGCGATCACGCAACACTTACAGCTCCTGAATAATTATTTAAGACTAGCTGTAGCCCGCGACCTCGTGTGCGATCCAGGATGAAAAGTAACTTATGTCCTTTCCCAGATCATGGTCTACCCATGTGTCAAATTTCATCTTAATCCGTTCAGCAGTTTTAGCGTAAAGCGTAATTCTTAAATTTTCTAATTTTCTGCGCCACTTTCTTATTATTTTTTTCCGTAAGAACCTTCTACAAAGTATTAGAAAACTTTTCAAAAAAACGGCCAAGTGCGAGTCGGACTCGCGCACAAAGGGTTCCGTACCATTATCTATAAAAATCACGTCTGTTGTATGGGAGCCCCCCTTAAATAATTATTTTATTTTAATTTTATTATTAAAGTAAAAATACAACAGAGTATTTTGTGAATATTTCAAGTGCCTACCTGTTGCCATTATTGATATCGAGCAAAAAAGGGCAAAAAATCGCGTTTGTTGTATGGGAGCCCCCCTTAAATATTTATTTTATTTTATTTTTAATATTTGTTGTTATAGCGGCAACAGAAATACATAATTTGTGAAAATTTCAACTGTCTAGCTATCGCGGTTCTTGAGATACAGCCTGGTGACAGACAGACGGACAGACAGCGAAGTCTTAGTAATAGGGTCCCATTTTTACCCTTTGGGTACGGAACCCTAAAAAGATGGATGAAATCGGTAAAGTCGTTCTCAAGTTATGGCGTGACCAAGGGAAATAGGGATTAATTTGTATAGTTATAGATAGATTGTGCATCTAATTTAACAGTGGCTGTAATATGAATTTGAGATAAATATATAAATAAAGATTTATGACTCCGTCGCATGCCTGTAGCGCCGGGTATGTGGAACTTCTTTCGTGAGACGGACTTCAACTCTCTTTATCTGTAACCTAGTTAGTGCTTAGTAATCGTACGGTTCGTACCTACCACCAAAATAGTACATCACACCGTTTAGAACCCTCGCTACGTTCGGGCGCTAATTTCACGCCGTGCAATAATGGAATACTTAGGTCTCACGTATCGTATACTATAGCTCGTGTGACCTAAACCCGCTCTTAAGCCACGCTTTTTTGTGTAAGTATAAATGGACTGCTTGAGTCACAGAAAAGCGTGATTTAAGTGCGTGTTTAGGTCACAACGTGCTATACAATATTTGAACCAAAAATCGCTGTGAAAAACAGAAATTCACCTACCAAATAGGTAACAAACAAAACGTATACCATTAATCCATAAGGTAAGTACCTCCGTCCCTCGCATACATTCGGAGCCAGTTTTTATACTCTCCGTAAACGGTGAGGATAAGCCTTCACATTAGTACGCCTCATTACGCCTCCAATTTTATCGAACCAAATGTTTTCCGCCAACATTCCTGATCAAATCGCAAGGAAAAAGTTTGAATTTATTAAAATGCTTATTCAGGAGCTCCTTTGCTACAGAAAATACGTATTTTGAAACTTGCCACATTATGCTAAAAATGTTTCATTGTTGACTTTCTCCTTTTATTAGAACAAATGTTTTTTTTTCCATGACCAATAAATATGTAGCGACCTGGACAGCTCCTGCGTTTATGTACCTTATTTAAATCCTGAAGGATTTAGGGCAGGCAAGTAGTGAAGTATCCAATGAAGGAACTCCGCACTACATAGTGCATGGGATGGAAAAAAGGAAGTTCAGCTGCGGAATTGCGTAACACATTATTATTAATCACAATCTGAATCCTTTTAAAGGATATTGCTAATCCATTTCTTCATATGTTCAAAAAACATTGCCTGCTCAACAACGTAAATAACGTAATGAGTGCTGTTGATCCGTCAAAATGAAAGCCATTGCTAAATACTGTTAATGTGTTACACAATTACCCCGACGGTTTTACAGAAATAAACTGCAGGCTAGCAAATACCTAGTAAGTTTTGCAAAGTGTCCCATTATTTACTTTATTCACCGACAGAAGTAATTAATAGAGTAAGACAAAGACAATAGTTATTTGTTATACAAGAGTGCAAAGTTGCTTTTTAACCGCGTGTTCAATTTTGATGACCGAGCAAGCGAAGGATTCTAAAATTGAATCACGAGCGCAGCGAGTGATTCAAAATTAGAATCCTGAGCGTTAGCGAGGGAATCAAAAGAGCACGAGGTGAAAAATCTTTGCACTCGAGTGCAACACGTAACTTTTCATTCCACCTCAGCGAGGAAATGACTAAATGCAAAGGCGTCAAGCAAACTTCCTCGTCGCTAGAATCACTCATTTTAGTTTTTTCACTTGTTTTCAAGTTTCTTGTTTTTAATATAAGGTTTAACAATGACGTGAAAAAATGCCGCGTAAAGAACCGCGTACAAAGCAAATTGAAAAAAGAACACCAAGAAGGTTCCGAGTCTGAGTTTTTAACAAATTAAAAAAAAGTTGTATGATATATTCGGCACCATAGAGGTAGCAGTAAATAGGTTTAATGTTTTTTTTTAATTCACAAACTTAGTGCACACGATGTTCTAAATTCAATTTACTTTATCCTCTAGAGAATAAAAACGGCTTTTCCACTCAGATATTGAAGATTAAAAATACTCTTTCCGAGATGGTGGGATGAAAAAATAATTATTCGTCGGATATGGTAGGTACAAAGATGGTTAGTACATATGGATACGTTTGACTCATCCGCTGTTACTAGTGGCAGACGAATATTTACTTACAATGTGAACCTAATGTACACGTGAGTATAAAACCTAACTTATATACTACTTATACTCTAATAAACATTACAAAACGCTTATACTATGGACATTTGTACTCTAATATACAATATATAATAAAATAAAAACACAACAATAATAACATTTCTATTATACAACTAAATAAATCTCGTACCTACGTCCGGTCGGCTGCTGGCTATACCGACGAGTTCAGTGTGGCTGTAGGCTTGCACCAGGGATCGGCTTTAAGTCCTTACCTCTTCCTGTTGATTATGGACGCTCTTACGTCGGACATCCAGGAGGAGGCACCCTGGTGCATGTTGTTTGCCGATGACATTGTTCTCGTCGGTGAAGATGGACTTGAGATCCAGAGCAGATTGGAGAAATGGCAACAGAAGCTGGAGAATGTTGGCTTGAAAATTAGCAGAACCAAAACGGAATATATGTTCTGCGATTTCGGCGGTCTCTCCAGTTTTGGAACCATAGCGCTTGATGGCGCACTTCTCCCAGTCTGCTCCGACTTTCGGTATCTCGGTTCACTCGTGCAAAGCGATGCCGAAGTAGATCGGACGGTTATGCACAGAATTAACATTGGATGGATGAAATGGCGGCAGGTCACGGGAACAATCTGCGACTCCCGCATTCCCCTTAAACTTAAGGGGAAGATATATAAAACCATAATTAGACCTGCTGTCTTGTATGGATCAGAATGTTGGGCCATAAAAGGGATAAATGAAAGGCAATTGCATGCAGCTGAGATGAGAATGCTAAGAGGGATGTGTGGTGTTACACGAATGGATAGAATAAGAAATGAGTACATAAGAGGAAGTCTGAAAGTGGCACCGGTAACTGAAAAGTTGTGTGGAAATCGGTTGTCATGGTATGGGCATGTGTTACGGAGAAATGAGGAAAATGTCATCAGGAGAGTTTTGAGTATGAATGTCGATGGCTATAAGAGTAGGAGAAGACCAAAGAAACGATGGATGGAATGTGTGAATAATGATATGGTTAGAAAGGGGGTGACTACCGAGATGACGACTAATAGAGAAGTATGGAAGAAAAAGACATGTTGCGCCGACCCCAAATAAATTGGGATAAGGGCAGGAGAATGATGATGATGAACTAAATAAATCTACCTGATTATTAAAAAAATATATAACTTATTTACCCTTATTATCAAAAATTATTTTAATGTGTAAAAATGATTTTGGAGTAGCCAATTTTTTAGACTTATTTTGTAAAAATGAAATGGTAGCTCTCTTATTAGTTTGGAATAAGGTTTTATATTTTAATGGACTTAAGGTAGCCGTTTCTGTAGTGGAGAGTACCTACTATTACAAAATTGTTTTTTTTTTAACTTTAGGAACCACTGTAAAACTAACACAAGCAAGAAAGTGTCATTCAAGATAATTAACAAAGTAAACTAACACGCATATTGAAACAACAGCGAAGACTGTTTGCACAGAGTTGTGTTGTAAGTAAAGCTGAATCTATCGGCACCAACTAGGGTAATCCTACAATCGACTAATCCAGAACTAATTGAATGGATTACTTCCCCTGACGAATTGTTAACGTCTACCCTCGTAGATCCCGCGTTTGTAGATAAACTATTGATTATGTTTAGCTGACAAATCTTGGATACGGGAGATGTTGTATCATCAGTTATAATGCTATATAATTGAACCGTTACAATGTGATGTTATTTAAGGTAACTGTAATTTAAGGTACTATCTGTAATTTAAGGTTTAATATCAACGATTATATTTACGGCCTGGACTACCTCGTTGGTCTATGGTGGTCGCAAGCGCTACTGTTGAGCATAAGGTCCTGCTGGCTAATTACGTAACACACAGTGGCAATGGCTTTCATTTTGGCAATTCATTGCGTTATTTACGTTGTTGAGCAGATTTTTTTTTTCGCACATAAGTACGAACCAATGGATTAGCAATATCCTTCAAAATTATTCAGATTGTGATTGATAGTGCGTTACGCAATTAGGGTGCTGGGCTCGATCTCGGGTCAAGCAGTGTTATTGGGTTTTACCATCTGGATTTTTTGGTGCTGGGCTCGATCTCCGGGTCAAGCAAAGTGTTATTGGGTTTTACCACCTGGATTTTTTGGTGCTGGGCTCGATCCCCGGGTTGAGCAAAGTGTTATTGGGTTTTACCATCTGGATTTTTTGGTGCTGGGCTCGATCTCCGGGTCGAGCAGTCTTATTGGGTTTTACCATCTAGATTTTTTGGTGCTGGGCTCGATCCCCGGGTTGAGCAAAGTGTTATTGGGTTTTACCATCTGGATTTTTTGGTGCTGAGCTCGATCTCCGGGTCGAGCAGTCTTATTGGGTTTTACCATCTAGGTTTTTTGGTGCTGGGCTCGATCTCCGGGTCCAGCAGTCTTATTGGGTTTTACCATCTAGATTTTTTGGTGCTGGGCTCGATCCCCGGGTTGAGCAAAGTGTTATTGGGTTTTCCCATCTGGATTTTTTGGTGCTGGGCTCGATCTCCGGGTCGAGCAAAGTCTTATTGGGTTTTACCATCTGGGTTTTTTGGTACTGGGCTCGATCACCGGGTCGAACAAACTGTTATTGGGTTTTATCATCTGGATTTTTTAGTGGCAGACCGGAGTCTGGATTTGTGCCCGGTTAATGGCAAGAGGCTCGCCCCCTATCACATGGAACTTAAACACAACTGACGAAATTGACGGCACGGTTGGCACAGTGGTTAAGCGATTGTCTGCTGGGCTGCCTGTCGCGGGTTCGATTCCCGCACGGAACAAATATTTGTATGGCCTATAAGTAGTTGCTCCGGGTCTGGCTGTTTGTGTAAGTATGTGAGTTTAAATGTTTGTAAGCGCACCCACGATACAGAAGAAATTTCTAGTGAGGGGCTACGTTTTTTAAAAAAAAAAAGTAGAATAATAAAAACAGAAATGTGGGTGTACTATGTGTATCTTCGGAACTGCCTAACACTGAAAGCATTTTCAGTTCTAATAACACATGATTAATTTTAAACTTTGTTGTTGTATTATAATATCTTAGCAAACTTCGACTAATACGAGTACTACCTACAACTTAGCTTTTTCCATACTTTTCAGACGGCATCTAATTTGATACTTGTCAAAAGACTTAGCGATTACGTCAGCAATAGTTAATTCACATTGGAGTGACCCTGGCACCCTGGCTGGCGGGCAGCCGGCTGAAAAGGTGACCCTGTATCGATCCCGGCTTACCAAACTCCCTAAAAACATTTGTCACTCGCTTTCCGGCGGAAGTAAACATCGTGAGGGAAATGTGAGGTCGAATAAGTCAAGCTATATAAAATATATATCCAAAGTCCGGGCATCTATAGGCGTTTCATAAAAAGAAACGGCGACACAAACGTCGCCAAACCGACTTGACCATAAAGCGAAGTCGACGGTTTTGTGCCCGAGTTGTATGGTATTATCACTTATTAAATACACACAATCACTTACACTTTCACCACGGCTCTCAAAACGCTGAAGGAAAACATCGTGAGGAAACCGGCTTGTCCTAGAACCAAAAATTCAAAGACATTGTAACTCCCACCAATTCGCAATGGGCCCGCGTGATAGATTAAAAAAAAAAACTCGGAACTCAAAGCATTTATTTCCCATAAACCAATTACATGCACTTTTGAATTGACAAGGGGTCGGTCGGTCAGTCAGAAATATGAAGCTAGTTACCCATTCCAAAGCATAGTAATAGGTACTACTATGCTATGGAGAAGAACGGGCAAGAAACTCAAAGAACACTCTTTTTAGGGTTCCGTAACCAAATGGCAAAAAACGGAACCCTTATGGATTCGTCATGTCTGTCTGTCTGTCTGTCCGTCCGTATGTCACAGCCACTTTTTTCCGAAACTATAAGAACTATACTGTTGAAACTTGGTGAGTAGATGTATTCTATGAACCGCATTAAGATTTTCACACAAAAATAGAAAAAAAAAACAATTAATTTTGGGGGTTCCCCATACTTAAAACTGAAATTCAAAATTTTTTTTTCATGAAACCCAGACGTGTATCTATGGCTATATAGGTCTTCAAAATGATATTGAGGTTTCTAATATCATTTTTTTCTAAACTGAATAGTTTGCGCGAGAGACACCTCCAAAGTGGTAAAATGCCCCCCCCCCCCCCCCTGTAACTTCTAAAATAAGAGAATGATAAAACTAAAAAAAATTTAATATGAACATTACCATGTAAACTTCCACCGAAAATTGGTTTGAACGAGTTCTAGTAAGTGGTTTTTTTTTTAATGCGTCATAAATCGTAAACCGCAATTTACCTTTCATTCAATCAACTCAACGGAACCCTTCATGGGCGAGTCCGACTCGCACTTGGCCACTTTATTTAAATCAAAATAATATGGTTACAAAATACTGGTTACGGATTAAATACGGCCCGTTCCCTCCCTCAGAGAGGAGGCCTATGAGCCCGCAGTAAGAATAGTATAGGGTGATTATACTTAAATTTTCCATTACCTTAGTACATTATGTACCAAAGTTATTAACGGATATAACGTCACCTAAATAAATGAATAACGTACATGATTTGATAATAATGAATAGATTACCTACCAACTTAGCATTTGCAAATTCACTCGTGAATATAGATGTTTATTCAAATGTACTAAGACCAAGTTTTTCCTTGACACTAATGTAACCGAATAAGAAACCAGTATGTGCTAAATAACAAGAAAATGCCATAAAGTTTTGCCGCTAACAAATTGGTTCCACGCGCCATAACGCCCCGCCACATAGTTGTAACTACCATTAAAACTACTAAACATATATTAATTGCCCTAAATAGGTAATTCAGTACAAGTTAAAACGTTCACAGTTCCGTAAACTAGAATTAGACCTCAAAAAGGTGCAGGGACCCAAAAGTTGTAGTGCGTAACCGACCCAGTAAAGTGGCTGTTAACTACACTATAAATAAACTTGCCTTGGTAGGTACACATACATACTTGCGTGGAAACAACTTGCCAAGTCCTACACTGTCGTTTCGTGAAATATGTATAATAATGTGGGTGCTACTTTGAACCTTAATAGCCAAACTGTGCTGGTCTGACTTAACTACTTGGACTGTATTAGGCGCTTGTCCTAACATACTAAGGATAATATAGAAAATCTTAGAAGAGGTTAACTTTGTCATTATGTACGGTCACCAAAGGAGATAAGTAACCAGGGCCGTCGGATATAGTTGAAGTTTTGTAAGAAATTGATGGATGCTTTCGAATAAAATTTAATTTCATTTATAGAAAACAAACAGTTCATTTATCTATCTATTTATCATTTTAATGTTTCTTAATAAACTTCAACCATATCCGACGACTCTGGTTACTTATCTCCTTTGGCGACGGTACATACCTATACATAAACAAGGTAAACATAGCAAAATGATGACTGAATGATAGAGTATTTAGAGATAAGTGATTAAATAATTCATTGTAATTCAACCGTGTTCGTTAAGAAGATCAAGAAGTGTGTTACGTTCTTCATTTTTGTATGTAACATGGTTTGCATAACATGTTTGTTTACCGTTACGGGCCTTCAGAAGCCCGAAAGTCTGAGAACTAGTCTTACTCAGGAGTATTGAATACCATACCCCTGGGTAATAACCCAGTTATTGGGTTGTGGAGGTCAAATAGGCAGTCGCTCCATATAAAATACTGGTATTCAGCTGCATCCGGTTAGGCTTAAAGCCGAACCCAACATAGTTGGGAAAAGGCTACGCAGATGATGATGATGTTTGTTCATCAAAGAACTCATATAAGAAACAATACTCCTAAAAAAACCGGTCAAGTGCGAGTCGGACTCGCGCACCGGGGGTTTCGTACAAAACGGTTAATAAAACGTTGCTTCGTACCAAATTTCAAGATTCTGAGTTCCCGGGAAGTACCCTATAGGTTTTGATTACCTTGCGAGTGTCAAAAATTTGCGGAAATTTGCGGCATAAACGGCTGCATCTTTTGATTTTGTTAGCTCCAAGGGTCAGTAGACTTGAGTATTTGATATAAATTCCAGCTTGATACCTCCACGCGTTCCTGAGAAAAAGGGTCTTGACTGACAGACAGACGGACGGACGGACGGACAACAAAGTGATCCTATAAGGGTTCTGTTTTTTCCATACGAGGTACGGAACCCTAAAAATAAAACGAAGAATTCCGTCATAAAAAGCCTACGTCCAGTTGTAATTGGGGTAACATCAAAGCGAGGATATATTCCGATAGGCTCGCTCATTGCACCGTGCAACATGGACCGGAGCCGCAAACCTACCCATAGTACACACAGCAACGTCGGCACGACACAACTTACAAGTTTCTTCGGCAAAATTCGTAAAACACGATAATATTTCAATTGAATTCCTACATATATAAGCAAGCAAGCATCAAGCAAGCGTGCGTCCAGCGTGTGTTTATAAGCATCACCTCTGTACCTATTTTTTTCTGTTCTGTTTTTCATCTAACGTCTGTCGTTGTTTTTTGAATAATTGTAATGCTTTATTCGATTTTAATTTTGTATTTTTGTAATAGTTTCAGGACTATGGACATTGTCCGAAATAAATAAATTAATAAAAACAAGGAAAAAACAAAGCAAATAGTTAATTAATTAGACAGCAAAGTAGGGTTCGTGGGTGTGGGTGTGTAAGTGTGGGTGCGGGTGCGTGAGTGAGGGTTTGGGTGTATGGGTGTGGGTGTGTGTGTGATATTCAAAACTTGTCTTAATATGGTATAGCTACTTGGGACATGTCGAGCTGCTTTTTATGAGATGACTTCCAAGGGCCTCTCGGTGGCTTCATAATCGTGACATTGAAGCCAGTTTTGGACTTTCGTTTTACAATTGAATATGGATAAGGAGTAGATGGAAATGGCTTTATTGACCCTCTTGTAAAGGTCTCCTAGGTAACAAAAGAATCTACGGCTAAAGCTGGTTTTGAAGGACCTTGATTCACAGACTGTGTGTTTGCGTTGCTTGTTAAGGACTTCGACAGGATTTTATGGAAGTTGAGTATGCCTACGAATGATGGTGCTTAAAATAATTGGCGACCTGTCAGTACTGTGCACTGTTGGTAAAGTTCTTTCGTTGGAAAGAGAATGATGTAGGTATTAAGGTACAAATTAATGATTACCATGTGGAGAAGGATGGTGATGTCATCTCTCCGTTTTCAGCCACAGGATCTGCTTTTTTTTACTTCCAGACATTGTTTGGGAACTTAGACGTGCTGCTCTTTCATATGCTCTAAGCACAAAAAACTCTGAGCACACGGCGGACATGTAGAGCAACATTGTAGACATTTTAAATTGTAGCTGTAAGCTGCGTCCTAACCGAAAACATTCGTCGCGCTCTTTTATATGAATATGACGTACTCGCGCGATCAATTAAGTCGCGTTTGTTCGTCATAATTCATACAAGCGAAGGCGTCGACTGCGTTTACCCGCGACGGTTGCTTTCGGTTAGGACGCGGGTTAAGCTCACATGGAGTAAAAATTTTTAACTCTTTAATATGTATTCAGTTTTGATCGCTCGTTTAGATACACACGTAACTTTTAAGTTGTGTCGTACCTAACCGTACTGTACGAAGTTACGGATACACTTATGAATAAAAGATATACTGGAAATATGAAGGCTTAGCCCTCAACGTAGCTACAAACGACAGTTATTTCAATTTATATGTTTGGGCTAGTTCTCGCAATATGTTTACACTGTTGGAAACTTGGAATAAGATATCAAATGCTGAGGCAAAGGGCGAATGTAGGCGGATAAATATGTGTTAATTAGACTTGAAGGCCAATTCTCGTAATTTAAAACGTTTAAAATCTAGTCGCAGTCTCATCTCGGCGACAAACAAATGTCAAAAACTTGTCAAAATGTAGGGAAATTAGAAGTATTTTTTGACAGATTGAGACTGAGATCAGACTGTGAACGTTCTTAAAATTACGAGAATTGCCCCTCTGATATGTCAAGAGAGTCGTTTGGTTTAACTACGACAATTATCGTCTACTAATCAGGGTATTTAATTATTGAGGTCAGAAAATCTTAAGTTAAGCCCGTTTCACTGTAGCTTTGAGAACGGGACTAAAGAAAATAATTGAAATAACATAACAATACGTTTATAGTCCCCGGTGTGGAGGCAGAAGTGCACCTATAGAACGGGTAAGCTAAAGGTGCACCTCTGCATAACATAACTGTGCGAAATGTGGGTACATTTCGCCATTTTGTTATGTTTCATTGAAATAAATGCCTAGGTATACCTAATTATTTTATAGTCTACTAGCTGCGCCCCGCGGTTTCACCCGCATAAGTTTTGATCCCGTGGAAATATCGGGATAAAAAGTATCCTATATGTTAATCCTGGTTATAAACCATCTGTATGCCAAATTCCATCCAAATCTGTTCAGTAGTATTGCGTGAAAGAGTAACAAACATCCATCCATCCATCCATCCATACAAACTTTCACGTTTATAATATTAGTAGGAGTAGGATAAAGTAAGTAGGTAGACCTAGGCCTCGTTGGTCTAGTGATCACAAGCACCACTGCTGAGCATGAGGTCCGGGTTCGATTCCCAATTCAAGCAAAGTATTATTTCCATCAAGAGTTTTTTAATAGTAGTAGTAGGCCGGAATCTAAATTTGTGCCTGGTTGAGGGCAATACGAGTAAGCTCGCCCCCTTTTACATGGACTTGAAAATAACTGGCAAAATGTGAGGGTACCATGACAACCCCTCTGGCTAACCGTTCGGGGAGGTCAGGCGTGGTATCATAACACCACGCCTATCCTACGGTACAACACAACTCAACACGGTACAACATAACATAATGTTGTACCTACTTACTGAAAGTGAATACCAAATGATACTTACACTTTCAAGACCCAATCCTATAATTATAACTTATTTAATAAAACAGAATCGTTAATCTCATGTGGTACTAAAAAAGTTTGTTAACAGGTGACATATCCCACGCGGGTGAAACTGCGGCCGAAATTAATTAATTACTCAATTAACGACAAGCATAGACAACTCAGACATAAACTAGATATTACTTACTTGACGTTAACGTTCGTACGTACAACCGCACATCACTAGTAGCAAATTGACATTAACAGCACCTTTATTTCGTAGCAGTAAAAGCGATATTTGTAGTGCAAGTGTTTCCACTGATGTGCGTACATTGTGGCTTTGGATAAGACTGTCGGATTAAAAAGCCATTTGCAAGTAAAACAAAAATTGTTTTTCATTTTATTAACACGTACAGTTTTTATACACTTTCCTGTTTGTTATTTTATTTACCATTAAACCAGAAATGGAAAAGTTAACTATAAGCCTAAGCCTTTACTTGACACTGACATGATTATGTACTACTCGTGATATGTAAGAAAAATCTTGGGCTAATTGTGAACAGTAAACCCCTCCCCTTTTTAAGCCCTCTAAAACACCACATCTTTTATTTCGCGAAGGAGATTGCAAATTGTTGTGTCTGAAAGTCCTAAGTACATAACCCACCTGCATATCATGTTGTGTGCATGTTAATAATAATACAGTGCAACCTTAATATAACGTACCTCAGTATAACGAATTCCTCGATTTAACGAATTCCATAAATTGTCCATAAGAGTCAATGTAAAATATAACGAAGTTTCAACAATCAAAAAAAAAATATAAGCGAATTTTGTCAACCCAAAACCTTTATATAACGTTCCCAATAGTATGTGATTCAGTCGCGACAGGTTTCGACCCGACGTTTTTACCTCTTAATAACAAATTTTAGACCAACCTAACCTCAATATAACAAACCTCAGTTTAACGAATTACTTGATTTAACGAATATTTACTTGTTCCCTTCCGATTTGTTATATCGAGGTTGCACTGTATGTTATTAGACATTCACCCGGGCAAAGGTGCGGGCAAAACCGCACCTTCGCCCGGGTGGATGTCAAAAAATATCCCACGGGAACTTACTACCGGGATTTAAAGTACCAAGTGTTAAATCAAAATTCAGCCTAAATAAATCAGCCTATAATGTTTCCACAGCTGAGACACATGCCTCCGTCTATGAGAGGGAGTGGGCCATAATCCACCACGCGGGCCCAGTGCGAGTTGGTGAGACGTTTCCTTACGATGTTTCTCTTCACTGTTTTGAGAGAAGTGGTGATGAGATGAACTACACTTATAAAGAGCCTGTCTGGGTTCGTTTATCTAGGTTATGTATGTAAACTATCTGTGTGCCAATTTTCATCAAGTGATTACGCGGCACACGCCAGAAAACATCTTCAACAATCATCGTCATACATATTTCAGCCAATTTACACAAAAAACTCACTCAATCACTCCGTCCATTGATCGAAAACCGTATGAAAATCCGTTCGCTAGTTTTTAGATATAGCGAGTTCAGACAGACAGACAGACGCGGCGGGGAGACTTTGTTTTATAATACTCGTATGTAGTAATAGTGATCAGTTAATTAGGTCTACGTCATTGACATAGCAAGGTTTAATCAATCAATTAAGTACCAAGTACTTCCCAAATAACAATCTATCTACCTACTTAGTAGCTACCTACTTTACATTCCGATAATTATGTTTATCAGCATTATCAAGGCAATTATTAGATACAAATATTACCTAAACAGCTTGCTTTCAAACTGAAACATAGGTACAGAAATACGACGTCGGTATTTTCAGTAATCTCACGACGAGGGAAGTCCCGGGAGGCAACAGAATTACAGAACTACGTACTAATGGGTGTCCTTCAACCAAGAAACAACATTTCAATCTACCCAGTTCGCAGAATTGAATACACATGTACCTACGAATATAACACAAACTCTACATTACGCTGTTTAAACATGAAAATAATCGAAACTGTATAATTTTGTAGTAACTAGAGCTCACATAGGCAAAGGTCCTGATTTTTTAGAGACAAGTTTACAAATGTATTAGAATTTGTTAAAAGGATTATTTAAATATTTGTTTCGAACCAATTCGCAGAAGTTTTTTTGAATTTGGGTATTAATATTCATTATAATGTGTTTTGATACCCGAAACTCTGGAAGACCACACTCAAAAATTCTCTTTTAGAAACTGGTCCAGAGTAACAGATTTTGCATCACTGTCAATATTACAGTGATCTTTAATCTCGTGTTTTTTTAAGTCTTCTGAAAGGGGTTTTTGATCAATAAAATGCATACTTACGAATATTGTAAATACATAGATCCAACACTGAGCATCAACAACTAAGAATTAGGTACCTACTACACATCAACCGATTCCGTAAATATCTCATCCTAAAAACTTAGGTGAAGAGAGGTAATTAGTGTCGGTCCCTAGTATCAGGTGTAATAACTACCCACTTCATCTCGCTTCACCTAAGTTTTCACGGTGAGATTTTAACAGAATAGAACGTCTGGTCTGACAGTAACTACCTCAAACGTAACAAGTAGATGCCACACGTGTCTCATGTGACTATCGATATCGGTGTTTGGGGAGTTGAATTAAAATGCAACGAACCAAACCTAATTTTACGGTCTGACAAAACTGAGGCGAATCCCGCGCGGGGTACGGGAAAAAATTCGCTCGAACCGATTGTGTCATACTCATAATCATAATCAGCCTATAATGTTCCCACTTCTGGGACACAGGCCTCCTCTCCTCTCCTATGAGAGGGAGTGGGCCGTAATCCACGACGCGGGCCCGAATTTTTGGTTAATAAAAATAATATTTATTTTTATTTCTCTCAAAAAGGTACAATTTTGATTCATAGCATCAAGTTATATTTTTCAGTTCATCTTTTGTGAGAGCTGGAGTCTATACTAGGTTCGGGACTTGTATGACAGATATCCAGGCTCACAACCTTAAAATTACAATATTTATTTTGTTTGGTTAGGTTGTGTACTCAATTTTTTTTTTTTTTTTTGCAATTGTGCCGATCTCGCCTATTCTACCAGCTTCACGTTTAGACGGTAGCGCGGAGATGGGCCGTCGACTTTGCACTTTCTTAGTAGATCTACAGATATCAGTCGCACACAAAGAACACAAACACTGGAAATAATCTCGATCAATTTTCAGTCAACTAATTTGTATAGAGGTGCTTAAAATGGCGCGATTTACCACGTGACTTCGTAATCATTAGAACAATCGACACGCGTAATCGCTTCCCGCATCCTTCACGGGATTCACGCCTGTTTGACCAGTCCTTGATCTTTCATTTATTAAACAAAACATGCGTGGTTCTAAACGTACCTGTTTGTTTATCTATCCAATGTGGTCCTCACTACATTCCTGAAGGGAACCGTGGGCTGTGGGCTACCTATCGGCCTTCTCACGAAACTACACTCGAGGAATGTATTATTAACGTTTCGGGGTCTTTGCTGTGTTTTCCTACACCTTTTTAGGCCCGTAATAGAATTGTTTACAGTGTGAACCGTAACACTATGCTTAAGGTGAAAGCGTCAGGGTCGCCCGCGGAATTCAAATTTTCTTACGTTTATTTCCAATGTGCAAAAAACTTCGCGGCCGTAGCTAATATTTATTTATAGAATTATAATCATAAAAATTATCAATAATAATTATCAATAATTGTCTGGCTGTTTGTGTATGTGAGTTTAAATGTTTGTAAACGCACCCACGATACAGGAGTAATTCCTAGTGTGGGGCAATGTTTTTTTAAAGAAAAAAAAATACATCTCTCTAACTTCATGTTACCCTATTGAATTTCATGAAACCATGATATTGGAGGCCAATTCTAACTTAACAAGTTGTTTTACTGATTCTAATAATGATTATAATTATGAAAAGCCATACTTTTTTACAGTAAAAAATCACATTTTAATCACCATACAACCTGACACTGGCCTGCTAATTGCGAAAAACGGGCTACCTTAGGCCATCACTCTTAATAGCAAGTTTGTTTGTACACTTGCCGAGATATAATAATATGTTATGTATATTATGCGCTAAAACGCTTTTATTTAACACACTCCAAAAATAAAAGAATATACTTAAACCTCGCATTTTGTAACACACTGCAATTTATAAAAAAAATATGATATGCAAAAAAGGCGGTGTAGTCTCGAAGCGACTCGAGAGAATGACGGATAATAATATTCTTTCATCTCTTGACAAATTAAATTACGCATACTACAAGAGCGGATATGGTGAAGGCCTGAAACACTTCACGCTCATGAGGACATTATTATTTTTTGTATCCATTTTATTTTTCTTATCCTGCATTAATCTTAGAATGTTCAAAGAGAAACCATGCTGTTAAATTTAAGGATAATATTTACGGGTTCCTCATTCAATATTTTCTGATATTCTTGCACATTTATGTCACCATTATCATAAAATTTGTTGAAAGACGTTCTGTTAGAGCCAACAAGAAGTTATAAAACCTCTTTTTATATTTATTCTTATTATTATTAATTTTAAATATTTTAGATCTTTTGTTTTTTCTTCTTTAAGTGACATCTCATGTGTGTACAACAGCTAAATAAATATTTTATAATATTTCATTATTTTGTTTATCGCTCCATGTAAAATACTGGTATTCAGCTGCATCCGGTTAGACTGGAAGCCGACCAAATAATTGGGAAAAGGCTAGGCAGATGATGTTGTCTAACAAAATTGGTGACGAAACCAGGGACCACAAAATCGGTGCCGAAACGAAATAAATATAATAAAGTGTTAATGTACCCGATTCATTTTCCAGTGCCTAATTAATAATAGGGGTTAAAGTATGATTGTAATAGGTACCTACTTCGAATTGACATAGAACCTTCATGGTTTGAGATTTTTGAGTGAAACTTTTTTCACATGGTACCTATGAAGTTCTTCTTTCAAAACATGTGCAACATTCGATTATCGACTTTTAGTTGTTTTTTTTTTTATTCAGCTTAGATAAGAAAGATGGATACTTCGAAAATTCGAGTTATTTTTGAATACGAGTTCCGACGCGGAACTAACGCGGCAGAAACAGCTCGCAATATCAATGTTGCGTTTGGAGAGGGGACTGCTAATGAACGCACCGTGCGATTTTGGTTTAAACGCTTTCGTGATGGAAACTTTGATTTGAAGAACGAACCACGTGGAAGACCGCCCACACAGGTGAATAACAATGAATTGAAAGAGATGGTGGAAGCCGATCCGAGCCAAACTACCCAGTGGGTCTACTCCGAAGTAGTATCGGCCGAATGTTCGGCTGTTTCCTGCTACGAAGTTACTATTTAGTTCGGTCGATTCCGATCCTACACTCCTACACTCTTTCGAGTATTGACTATGGTGCCGATCCAACTGAGCCGTTCCGAACTTTTTTCTCATTTTTCAATAATATTCGGTTCGGCAATGTGTCGGTCCGATCCGAACATTCGCACTTTGCACTTCGGAGTAGGCCCCCAGGAATTAGCGGCATGGTTTAACGTTACCTTACCAACAATATTGACTCATTTGACTCAAATCAATGAAAAAAAAAAATATGAGAAATGGGTGCCTCATGATTTGACTGATCTGCAGAAAGAAACGCGTGTTGAAACTTGTGTTGCCTTGTTGAATCGATACAGAAATGAAGGCATATTGGATCGAATTGTGACATGTGATGAAAAGTGGATTCTTTACGATAGCCGTAAGAGAAAAATGCAATGGCTGACCCCAGGTCAAACGCCGCAACGGTGTCCTAAAGCAAAGCTTACCAATAAAAAGGTAACGGCAACTGTTTGGTGGTCTCAGCATGGTGTTATTCACTATAGCTTTCTCCGATCTGGTCAAGCAATAACGGCAGATGTCTACTGTGCCGAACTCCGAACAATGATAGCAAAACTAACAGTGAAACAGCCCCGACTCATGAATCGATCTTCACCATTATTGCTCCATGTTAACACGAGACCTCATAAAGCACGAGAAACCGTTTTTACACTACAGGAACTGCAATTAGAAACCATTCGTCACCCTCCGTATTCGGCAGACCTTGCTCCAACGGACTACCATTTTTTTCGTGATTTGGACAATTTTGTACGTGATAAAAAGTTTTCTTCTCAGGAGGCAGTACAAAATGCTTTCACACAGTTTGTCGAATCTAGATCACGAGAGTTCTATCGCAAAGGCATAAATGACCTTTCTATTAGATGGCAGCAATGTATAGATAATAATGGTAATTTTTTTTAACCGACTTCTAAAAAAGGAGGAGGTTCTCAATTCGGGTGTTTGTATTTTTGTTTTTTTTTTTATGTTTGTTCGCGCATAACTCCGTCGCTTGCCAACCGATTTGAAAAATTCTTTGTTTTTGTTGGAAAGGGTATACTTCCCAAATGATCCCATAGAAATTTCATCAAAAACGGTTCAGTAGTTTGGTAAAAATTACAACTTAAAAGTGAAAAATAAAAACTTTTTTGAAAAAAAAACAACCGACTTCCAAAAACGACACTACAAAGTGAAAAATAACTTTAATTTCGGAAGTCGGTGGCAAGCAACAAAAATGCGAACCCAACGACACCGACTTCCGAAATTAAAGTTATTTTTCACTTTGTAGTGTCGTTTTTGGAAGTCGGTTGTTTTTTTTTTCAAAAAAGTTTTTATGATTAAATAAATATGTTAAATTAAAAACAAAACGAATTTCAATTTTTCGGTACAAATCAGCAATTTCATATTTTAACCCCTATTAGTGTAAAACATTGTGCGTCCGATTGTCGCGTTCATATTTTGTTCATACAAAATCATGTGCGATTGGAGCAGTAAGGAATATCGCCATAATAAGCACAGCTAAGTACAATACTATCGTGCTATATCAATGTCAACGGAGAGTGACACATATCTATCAGGTCGCTCCTCCACAGGGAGCTGGTGGTAAGAAAATAGCTTTTGTATTTGATTATGTACAGTCGTACATAATCAAATATAAAAGCTATTTTCTATCTTTCTATATTTGGTAAAACCAAAACAGACCGGGCGCAAATTCTGTACAAGACCCTACACTGGAATTAACAGGCTTCATTTACATGCAAATCGAAGTTATATAGGGCTGAGACGGAATCTCTTTAGCCAGCTAAGCCCAAATATATTCAGATACGATTGCCATTTGATTGCATCCTGCCTGATAATTACCGCATGTTGATGTATGGTGGTATTAGCGAGCAGCGGCGACATGATTAATATTTAGTTGCGGAGGAGAATGCTAATCAAGTTATTTTTTGGACGCTGTGTTTGCGAAATGCAATTACCAAAAACTTTTTTTCCTTACTTGTGAAGAGCCTGGTCCCAAGACACAGGGAATCCAGTGTGGGCTAACATATTATCAATCTCAATCTGAATCATTTTGAAGGATATTGCTAACCCATTGCTTCATATGTTCGAAAAATTTGTCTGCTCAACAACGTAAATAACGCAATGAATACTGTTGAACTGTCAAAATGAAAGCAATTGGTACTGATAGTGTGCTAACGTAATGTGTATAATCTATTAGATACTAGTTTTTTTTTTAATATTGTACCGTGTATTTCTGAACTGAATAAAGTTTTTATTTATTTTCTGTGACGATCGTTTATGTGCACACATAAAATCCTAAGTATTCTACTAACTATGAACAAGAAAAGCCTTATCTATTTGGAAGACGTAATGTCCTAACAAACTATATCTAGCCGTTACCTACATAGTTAATTGTTTCAGCAAATTGACACTAGTACCTACGTAATCTCTCGGTACATCGAGAACGTTACGACCCTTGCGTGGAACCATGTCATAAAAGCTTTCAAGGAGACCACTAGGTACCTACTTACCTATATCTACAGGGGACGGAGGTTTACACATAAAGTTATTTCCAAGTCAAACACCGAACCCACGTTACTGGAATATCTTTGATATTACGACGGTCGGGAATAAACCAGATAAAATAGAAACTTTATATACCTATGTATTAAAATTATATTTCAATCCATTGGTCACCAATGGGAAATTCCGTAGTTGCTTAATACAAGGCCAAGCAAAAACCCCTTATGCCAAAGGTGTAAGGGTCGTATTCGTTTGCTGCGACATCTATCTCCAAGAAGTAATATCCCAGTCCCTGTGAACACGGCTTAGTAGAGCACAATATATCGTGTCCAAAAAACTTTAGATACCCGCTGTTGACTTTATCGGGACACCCGTAACGTACATTGGATTAAAGCCGGATCTCTTCATAAATATTCATAAAATTGAATTTCTGAAAGTTATTTCTTCATTATAATAACCATACTGGAACTCTGTACTTTTAAGCCTTTCCATTAATTCAGCCACACTTCTTTGTGAATACTGTGAGGTGCTGACTGTACGCCAGCTGTTTGCCTTAAGTTTCGTTTCAAAACAGCATGCTATCTTTGAGTACCAACCCTGTTAACAGTGTGGAAAGGTTTACCTGTATGCAAGAGGTTATTAAACTCAAAGAGTTTATTCATCGTTTCGTTCTTCGACTCTTACGCCGACGTCGTTTCGACTTTTATTCGTTTACCCATTTTGGGCCCCCTATTTATATAAATAAATTAATAAGATTTTTAAATGTACTCGATGAATAAATTAACGATGAAGAAGTCGGTATCTCTGACGCTTTGAAAGTTAACAGATCCGAAGGCTTGAGGCGCTGTGTGCTGAAACACAGGCTGTAAACCTAGTTCGGCAGCAAATGATAATAATAAGACAAATTGTAATTGATTTACTCATAACCCTAAGCGTAAGTAGCTGAGACTAAATTATGTAACATGTTTATTCCTTTTGGTCAAATAAATATTATTATTATATGTATAATAAGTAATAATAATATTCTTTACATCATATAGTATATTCCTTTAATAAAACTCTCAAAATAATTCTACTACAATGGA
The DNA here is from genome assembly GCA_951799955.1 of Apamea anceps. Lineage (NCBI taxonomy): Eukaryota > Metazoa > Arthropoda > Insecta > Lepidoptera > Noctuidae > Apamea > Apamea anceps. The sequence continues at coordinate 9,527,395 of OX637502.1, read as the reverse complement.
AACCAAAAATACGCGTAACAATTTGAAAAATATTGCTACGCGCTACATGTCTACGCCTGCTACGATGCTACGAAGCGTAGAGCAATTTTGTGTATATTATGAAAAAATGTACGGGACGCTACTCATCAAGATTGCGTAATCACAGTAAAATGATCACAGGGCTAACGGCTAAATGCTGAGAATGGTAGCTAATGGGCCTTGTTTGTTGATAGTAAACTACACTGGCCTGCAAACCTGAGTACTACAGTTTTAAAATTCCATTTTTTTCTAAACTATAGAAGTTAGAGATTTAAAATAAAAATAAAAAATTAAAAACTTAAAAAACCCCCGACACAAAATAATTATCAAAATAGTATGAATGTAAAAAGACTAAAACAATTTAAAAACACCTATTGAAAAAAATTGCTACAAATAAAACAAAAAAGCTATAAACGTGAAACCCTATAAAAAGAAAAAAAAACCTTGAAATTATGACCCTACGTAAGTACGTATGAAATTTTTTAATTAAATGTTGTCCCGTCGGGGGACCGCTCTAATTATTAGCCTAACGTTCTGTTAAAGTTTAAAATAGTAGCGGTTACTTACGTAGGGTCATAATTTCAAGGTTATTTTTTTCTTTTTATAGGATTTCACGTTTATACCTTTTTTATTTTATTTGTGTCTATTTTTTTCAATAGGTTTTTAAAAATTGTGTTAGTCTTTTTACATTCATACTATTTTGATTATTATTTGGTGTCGGGGGTTTTTTAATTTTTTGTTTAATATTTTTGTAGGGACTCCTTATTATTTCATTTCATTTCTTTTATTTTCTTGCGTTTTAAGATTCACGTAATTCGGTGTTTAGTCAGGTTTTTTGTAATTCGCCATTTTGTGGTGGCGGCCATCTTGGATTTGAAATTTATCATAGTGTATAGTATTCTACTAGTCATTTGATACCCATATTGAGGGAGTTGTGAAAAAATATGTAATCCGCCATTTTGTGGCGGCGGCCATCTGGCACATTCTTCAGGTGAAAGAGGCATGATAAATAAAATTTATGTGCTGTTGTCTAACTTAGCTTTTGTAACAAGACAAGAAAAATTTTTAAAACAAAAACGGAAACAAAAAAATGAATGGTAAAATTGGAATTCGATAAGGATTATTTTTGTTTTTAAAGCTTTTTTCAGCCATTACTTAAAAGAAGGTTCTCGACTATGAAGTTTTTATATATATACAAAATTAAACTCTTTTACGAGTCCTTTTTATTTCGAAAGTATATCTTGTGTAAGTACTTAAAAAGTTATTCCAATTTTAAAAGTGTGATACTTAATTTATCAGGCCAGTGTAATACGCGAAATATAATTACGCCGTTCACATATATATGTAACAAATTAATTTATATTATTCTGTCAACATTGTTTTGGTGTGATTGATCCGATTGATCCTCCGAACAATGAAATACTATAAACACGTAGGTACCGAAATATTAAACGTACCATAGCTTGTGATTGCTCAGATCACGAACGTGAGTTGCGATATACGCACGTGCGATATCAACAAAAACATAAACATTCGGAGGGGTGCGGGAAGGGAAAATGCGCCACGCTTCCGGTTTCAGTTTCATTATCTACTGATATTGGTACGTAAGCTGCTTCGATTCAATTTCCTCGATTCGGCTCACATGAGAAGACTGACGTTTAGATTACGAGCCCATGCGAGCGCTGCGCCTTAGATACTCGGTACTCCATATTATTATTAAAAGTAGGTAAACTTATTTACATAAAATTACCCCGACACGCTGCCGAACAAATTCATTCTTGAGCACAAGGTTAGATACATCCAGACTGCTTTAAATATTTATGACCAGCTACTTTATTTGCTAAACAAGTAACGAACTTTCAAATACTCTTCATGGTCTAGCTACACCCACTCATTGCTATTCTTTCCGAATTCTTAGGAAAGTAGAGAAAAGCGTTTGATTTTCCTCTAAAAAATAATAGCCACAATTGTATTTCAGTATGTGCTTTCGCTCCACTTATATAAAACAACACCTACCCCCCGCCGCTTCGACACTGCGTTGTTGACGCCCTCAGCAGGACACGAGCTGAATAAAAATGTTGCCATTATTTATTCTACCTCTGTTGACTCGTAGGAAACTGCCATCAAACCTTCGTGCCAAAATTCGTTGGCAAATTGAAAATATTGACGTAGGCAAAATGCTTTTCCTTCACTAAAAAGGTGCTCTAGGGATTTTTTGAACTGGTCCTTAGATGCCACTTGCCTGTTGCGTACCTACCTAAATAACATCAGCTTGTTAGGAACTATTGAATCGTTATTCGCAATCAAACTGATTCCATTGCTTAGTCAGCCTATAATGTCCCCACTGCTGGGGCACAGGCCTCCTCTCTGAGAGAGGGGGGAGTGGGAGTGGGCCATAATCCACCACGCGGGCCCAGTGGAGTATGTCACATGTCATCGAATTTTTCGGTTCTTGGACATGCCGGCTTCTTCACCATGTTTCCCTTTACCGTTTTGAGAGCAGTGGTGATAATATAATTTACACAAAGTAACGCGCCGGCTTGGGGTCGAACCCACGACCTAAAAAGACCACGACCGAATTAAATGTAAAAGGCAATAATAACATCTTGCCAAATATTTTGGAACAGCTCTTTACCTTTATTAGAAAATTGCCTTCATGTTTCTGAAAGGAATGAGGGTTGACATGAAAGGCTTCGCCGTAATTGCTATTTGCGTGTAAACTCCATTATTATAGGTCGCGTCGCATGTAACAAAGGGCTATTATGTCAGAGCTCTCGGGTTTCCAGATAAATCTAATACTCGTATCAACTTAATACTGTCGTAAACTGTCATTGATTTATTATTTAGATACTCATAATATTTTTAATCAAGACAAACGTCGCCGGTTGCTCGCATTTCAGGAATACCTACAGTATGTAGGTAATCAATACCTAATCATGCACTTTACAATCATCATCGGCTTCCAATCTAACCGGATGCAGCTGAATACCAGTATTTTACAATGAGCGACTGCCTATCTGACCTCCACAACCCAGTTACTGGGTAATACGATACCCCTTGGAAAGCCTGGTTGTCAGACTTAGACTTCTGACGACCCGCAACGACTGTCAAAGATCCACGAATTACGGCACTTTACATTGTTAAGGACTTTTTAATGTGAAGGATATTAAGGACTTTTTGAATCTAAAATAAGACTGGACTACACTTATATTTATCTTCTGTCCTTTTCTTCATGAAATAGAAAGAAAAAGATGCACTGACCTTAAATTTAGTTTAGTTTGTGAACAAGGGAATCGGCGCCAATGTAAAGGAAACTTTCGAAGATTTATAGTCTAAGATTGGAACTTCTGCTATCGATACGTCAAGCAGAAGATAAATATATATTATCTTACAAAAGAATTAAAAAACAGCTGTGTGCTATAACTTATATATTTTTCATAAATAAGTGTTAACAATTCAAAAAGTAGGAAAATAATTTCACAGCACGTATAAAAACGTGTCCGCGTAAATATCAGGTGTTCAATATCAATCACGTGACAGGCATGCATTACATCTTCAACAAATCACTGCAATATCTTGTGTGCCGATTCGAAATATCAAACAACACACTCAAAGCATTTAGGGAACAATTTCAAAAGATTATATGGAAAAAGATGGGTAAATATAATATGTACAGTACCTACATGGCCGTAAGCCCAAGAACGCACGGGCAATTTTTAATCGCGCACTAAGTTTTCAATGCTCCGCTAAGCGTCGACAGTTGAAAATTCAACAGTGTATTTTTTTCACGCGCTTGAATGCGCTCTGTTGCATTGTCAATGCTCGACTCACTACCGAGAGTTGAAAATCCAGTGCGCAACATCTTTGCGTTCGTGGGAACGAGGGCTAAGCATGACACATCGAGCTTTAGAAATAGGGTAGCACACAGATGACACAGACATGAGACAGAGACAACGCTCAACAAAGCTAAAAACTATTTAAACGATTTAAAAAAAAAGGAGGAGGTTCTTAATTCGGTTGTATTTTTTTTTCTAAAAGTTGAAGTGCCATATTTACGGCCAGATAGTGTAATGTACACAGTAAGTAGATATAGTTTAAAGGCTACAATACTAATATTTAGATAAAAGCTAAAAAAAATGTTTAATTCTGTTTTATAGGTACTACAAACAAAATGATCAGCTTCATTCTGATTTCGTAAATTAAATTATTCACATGATATCCCATAAGAACATATGGCAACAAAATTAAAAACTAAACTAAAACAATAAATAATAGGTAGATACATACTAGGTACTAGACATAAGTATCTACATATTTATAACTAAGATTGTCATATCGCCACGTCGTCAAGTCTGATTCACTGAACTATAATATGATTAAGATCAATTCAAATTTCTTTCCAATTGATGTTGGAATGTTGTTATTTCAAGTTAAACAAATACTAACTTTATTTTAATGGTAATTTAGTTGCTTTCAGAGTGACTACCACTATTGAAAAAGTTATAAAAATGTTTGAAGTTGTAGCGTAAACTGAACTTTATTGTGTAGTAATTAAAGTTATTTTTCCATAAATTCATATTTGTTTACATTTTTGGCAACTAATCGCGAAAGCAGATTAGGTATGATATGACTATCTTAGTCTCAACAATGTAAATTCCGCTATCTAAAGTATTTATTGCACTTTCCATAGGTATAGCATGTTTCGTCAGCAATCTGAAAAATAATAACTTAAATATAGGAAGTTAATTGCAAAATGTAAATCCGATATTTTGGTCAGTTACGATACATTGATTCAATTTTGAAAGGTTCTGCTTTTCCGGTTTCACATATGTAGTTTGTAACGTGAATATTAGCCTCACTTACGCCATCTGTTGGGTAGTTGTGGAATCGAGTCACAGCCGGTAAAATTCCGAATAGTTCCAGTTAAGGTTGCCAACTATATTTCAATAAATAGACTATTGTATTGAGCTCTTCTTCGCATAAAAAATCCTTTATCTGCTACAAAAGCTATAGCATGCGTTAAAATACTCTATTTATTCAAACCAATTTTTATATAAAAAAAGAGTCAAATATACGGGACACCGCTCTTTTAACTCCTCACAAAAGTTGTAAGTAATGATGCATCCTGATATTAAATGATACACACTCAACTGCCAATATTTGTGCATTATTGTAATAAATCTTATATTAATGTTATTGCTATTATGTAGTCTTACCTTGTTCCAATATATTTCATAATAGGTACTCTTATGTTCTGTTACCCCTTGTATGATAATACCTTAATTTTTATTTATGTACTAAAATGATAAACAAAAATCCATTAAAATACCAAATATTCTCTACTACTAAATGGCAATATGATATAAATGGATGTTTTTAATATAATTTGGGAAACGTTTGCAGTTATTTATGTGTATTTTTAAACAACTATGTTAGTATGTTTATTATAATAATTAGTCTTTACCGCTTATTGGAAGAGTTTATATCTAACTCATCTAAATTACTCATTGTATTGACCTTACATTTTACTCCTATTATTTGCATATTATTGCCAGTAACTGCCATGTTTATCCAATGTACGGTACATTACGAACATGCTATAGTTGATGCATTTCACGGGCGCTCGTCATTCATTGCAATTTAAACCTTATGTCCATGACATAAAACTCAACTGACGTGCGCTAGTGATTTGCATCGACTATACTATATACGACTTGCTTACAAACTAATTTTGTTTTTACAGTGTATAATATAATGTGCTTTGGCTAAAAAAACAATACTTTTGAATTATACAACCAATAAAACTTAATAATATAAAAAGCGTTTCCGATATAATAATAGATTATTATCTATTCGTAATAGTATAACATAATGACTTAGATTAAGAATAAATGAGCGTTTTATGGACAAAGATACGTTCGAAAATATAATATACTAAAACTAGTTTTTTTTCATGATCCAATTGGCACAGCCCTTGCAAGTATTTTATTCCATTTAAAAGCATCAATATGTTAAAACTTGTTCATTGCATGAACATATCTAGTAGAAAAGTGATGGAAACAATGCCAGCCACGACACTGGCATCAACTAGAAGGCACAATCTTTTAGATTGACTCTCATTACAAAGTCACAGCCGGCAGCTGCTTAGGTTCTATGTTACAAGATATTTTGACAATTTAAACACGAATTATTTTATGTAATAACACCTGCTATCCCGCTGGTTGACCAAATTAATGCGTTAAATTACAGTGACTAGTATGTATTTACATTAACAAGTTAATTCCATATACACATAGGCATGTTGTGGGTCCAGTCTTCTTTATATGAATAACAATTCAATACTTGTGTAGTAACGCTAAAAGGCTATCATTATTTTTAAGTGTTTACAATACCCGAGGGAAACTTATGCTTTATTAATTAAAACATATAGACCGAAACTTATAATTGCATAAATGCGAAAAAATTATGTGGCAACATATTTATTTATTTTTTACATTTTTTTGTACAATTACGACATGAAGATTACGACAATTATCAAGCTATACATTTCCAGTTTTAGCTGAGCCCGCATTGTATAAGCTTCTCGTACAATGAAAAGTCAGCTTATACTGGAAATGTATTGCTTGATATGTCGTCGTGCGTCCCTTATAAATGCGTAGTAAGGCCAGCAAAATGTTGCCAGATGGTACTAGTAATACGGTGTTTTCAATTTGCCACTCGAATACATAAAGACGAATATATTAAAACAAATCACCTGATAAAATCACATTTATAAAGATATTCTGCCATAGGAGTAACTTCAAGTTAAACTTCGAAGCATCCATTTCCAGTAAAAAATATGCCAATCATATAATTTTCTGTTTTTTTACTAAGTATTTGATCGTAATTTTGTTCATGTGTTTCTATGAAATTCATTGGTAGATATGAACTTACTAATTGAACTTTTTATAAAACTTGTACTTCATAGATAGGAAAAGTCACGCAAACGTGCACTATGAATGTTCCAAGAATAATAACAAGTATGAGTCATGTGATATGTATGACTCATACTTTTATAAGAATATTTGTCTCGACTGATTCTTCAGGAGAAATTCGCTTTTATATTTACCAATGATATCTACACTATTATTAGTCGCACGACTGTTGTTTTCGTCAATGTCACCCACGTGGTGTCTGGTTTTCCAGCCAGAATTTCATGACGCAATAATCATGTGAAACCATTATTTTCATGAAGTTGAAATATCGAATATATTTTTAATATAGGGCAAAGATATATTAATGGCTTAAAAAACGTCATGCTTAATTAATTACCAGATTATAACTCACTGTAATTAAGAGGTCATAGATATGACAAATTAATTAACTTACACAATGAAGAATGGCCAGACATGTTTAAATATGTTGTAGTAAATGCTGAGTATATTCTTTTGTTCCTTCTTTTCTCCGTGGATTGGGCATCCTGAAATGTACAAATAAGTAATTTTAGTAAACCTTTCTTATTAGAAGTTTTCTTGGTTCCTTGTAAAATTATACCATTAAAAATAATGATGACATTGCACGATAAAATTATTTATTTTAACATTTGCAAACATATTTACCTTATGTTCAATCATCATGCAACCATTACTTTGATTGTCCTTTCTATGGTACTCCTGCACATAGGACAGTTCTCCATTCCTTTGCTTGCACACGGCTGGCAGCAACACATGTGTCCACATGGTACAAATACTACTTCGCTCTTAGCATCCATACAAATGACACACTCTGCCTCCGCTGTATCATCAGACGGGTCAGTTGTCACCACTCCAGTACATTTCTGTTCTTCAGCCAGTTCCCCATCAGATGGAGCACTTGGTGCAACAGAAGAAGATGCTTCAAAGTTGTGATTCTGACTTTTAGCTCCCACATAAGAGTTTATTGCTCTTATAATACCTTCTCTGTCACAAGCCAATGAGACACCACTCAATTTTAGCTCTTCTGGAGTGATGTTGATTAATGATTCACCAGAAAATAAGAATTTAACCAAGAACGGCAGACAATGTATAACACCTTCTTGTAAGAGATAGTTTGCGAGTGCTGGGTCCAAACTTTTCCCTATGTCCAATAAAGTTCTTGGAGCTGAGTTGATTAACTTTTGATAATTTTTCAACCAAAAATCATTAGACTTATTTGTTTCACTTTCCATTACTCTTAAAGTCTCAACCAGCTGTTTTCGTCTTTTATTCTGTTGACCAAAAAGATCATCTAACAAAGTAACCAATTGAATTCTCTGTTGAAGCAACTCGTTATAATTATAAGTTATTTGCAATTTCTTCTTTTCTTGTTCAATAACACTGAGGCGTGCTAAATGCGAAGAGACTAATGATATTTCCTGGTTAAGACTCCAGGTTCTAGCATCAGTTTTTTCCAACAGCGATGCAACCATTGCCATTTGAACGTCCTGATCTTCTAGAAGTTGTTCCACTAACACGGTGCGCGACTGATCTTTAGCATTTAATAATTCTGTCAATTTCTCACTTACTTCTAAGTCTTGTATGAGCACACTCTGTTTCATATTATTCATAGAATCTTCATAATGTTTCTTGGAATGTCTCATTGAGTAGTCTTCTTCTATGAGCATTTCCATTGCTCTTAAAACGTCAGCCTTTTTAATATTATCATAATTTTGCCGAGTGATTTCAAGTAACCTGTCGTGTTCAGCCTGTTCATATGCAAGTTGCTGTTGTATAATTTCTGGATTCAAATTTTCTGACTGAATAAAGTTCTTAACCAAACATTCAATTTGTGTTTCATCGTCCTGTATAGCTTTGATCAGGTTTTGCCGATCGATTTCTTTCACAATATGAACTTTAGCTATCTCATTGTCTAGCTCCATCTGTTCTTGTAGTACTTGGGTTAAAAACTTTTCTCTTTGTTCTTTAGCTGCTTTATGTAGCCTATGTTCTTGTTCTATTATAGCAGCTTCTTGTTCCTCCCAAGTCAGTGTATTGCGTCTCGCAAATGGGTCCAGAACCATGTTTGGAATTTGGACTGTGGGCATATCTTTTTCGATGGAAATTGGGGGGTTATAGTCTACGTTCATTTTATCACATAGATATTTCATAATTTCAGCAGTATCCTGTATGGCAATATCTGATGGAGGGAATAAAAACTCTTCACCATCTATCATTAGTGTTATCAGATTAGTAGCTAAACATAGTTCTGGACAGAGTTCATATAAATCTTTATTTTCAGTGAGGTTTAGTTTTCTTAGATTCTTCAGCTTACCTACTGATGATGTTAGGCTTTGTAACTTATTCTTTGATGCATCTAATATTTGTAATGACTGCATAAACTGTATATTATCAGGTAGGGTTTTAATTTGATTATCTTGAATGTACAGCTCAGTCAGGTTTACCAAATATCTAATATCACTAGGTAGCTGGCTAAATCTATTACTGCTAAGATTGATAACCGTAAGAAGGTATAAATCTGACAATTGACCTCCTTCTTCCAATGATTGTAAACTGTTATTATGCAAATACAAACGTTCTTTTCTGTATACCTTGCATATTGAAAATGTACCAGACGGTACTTGGCGCAGCTGACACTCGGACAGGTTAAAATCTGGTTCAGGCGATTCTCTGGCAATGTATAACTTCCTTTCTAGTCTAGCTCGGGCATCATCATCATTATTTTGTCTCCCAAATAACGACATTGTCGCTCGGTTGACGCACGACACAGCACAACCCATTAACAATACGTATAATTTTTTTAACAACCTTCACAATCGTCACCGACTTTGGATATTCATTGCAAATTGATGATCGTACAATCTTACGTTGAAAGTATTATCATATCTTCCAATTCATAATCAAGCAATGAAAAATAAACCGAAAAACAATAGTAAATAACCAATCAGCAGTACATAAGAATGATAAGAGGCACAGGAGGCAGGCACTCTCACCCTTATAGTACTCTTTGACTCTCACTAGTGACAGATGACAGCGGACTTGACAATTTTGACATTGACCAATTTTTTTTTTTTTTTTTTCTCCCTTAAAATGGGCAGGCTACAGTCTTTCAACCATACCGCCTAGTCTTCCCTTGACATTGACCAAGTCAGTTTCTCTCGTAGTTCCGTTCCAATTTTATAGCATTCAAAGTGTGGGAATATTAAATATTGGAAAAAAAATGTTTTTTTAACTATTCTGCTACTCTTGCTTTTTATTTATTTGAAATGATTACCTTCTGATGAAATTAGTTAATTCTTGCTATTAATTTGTAACATGGAACTATGTTGACATAAATTAGAGACATTGTTAGTAGTTGGGAACGTGGAACAGAATTATGTTGCAACTTTTAAACCAAATATTTTTTTAGTTTAATTGAAATTAATGTCGTTGTAAGGAATCTTCCAAATTATGCATGTAAGATGGAAATGGACTCTGATTACAGGTTAAATAGGTAACCAAAGATTATGCCAACTGTCGGGCGTCAAAACATCAGCCGCATTATCCAAATGATGCTCACGGGGTAATGGCTGTGGACTAGTGCCAGAATGGTAACTCCGCACACGTAATAGTACAAACGCCAGCAGGTCAAGCTACCCGAAACTGTCAAATTTTCCCAATCAACCTTGAACCTTAAAACTTTAGTAATAAAGTTGAAAATCTATTAAAGAAATTTGACAGATTGTAGTAGCTTGATGTGCTGGCGTCTGTACAGACGCCAGCAGGTCAAGCTACCCGAAACTGTCAAATTTTCCCAATCAACCTTGAACCTTAATACTTTGGCGATAAAGTTGAAAATCTATTAAAGAAATCTGACAGATTGTAGTAGCTTGATGTGATGGCGTCTGTACATTATATGTGCGGTAAGTTGAAAATTACAGCCGAGGCGATTGCTAGCCCGAGCCGCAGGTGAGGGCTACAAGAAAGCAGAGGCTGTAGTTATCAAAGTGCACGTATGTCATACGACGTTTTATAACATACCTATTTGCGAGGAAATAAATAAAACTCGGACTTTCTTAAACGAATAAATCTTTAATCACTTGCTATAGCAGTTATAAAAATAGAACAATTTGTAAAATTGTATTACCAGTTGGCATTTTTAATGTTGTCAAGTTATTATTATTAGTTACAATTTCACCAGTCTCTCTCTCACTCTCTTGAGAGAAAGTAGGAGAAACGAGACCACAGAGTTCTGCAGTCGGTGGCGGCGACGGAGGCGGCTGCGGCGGCGGCGACGATGGTGGAATGTACGCGTGTGTGCTCGTAGATGGTCGAGAGTCAACACTTGGCTCCAAATTTATATTCCTTGTAATGCGGGAGCTAATTTCTTCTTTATTTTTCATCGATTCATCTATGTAGCCCTCGGCTACACTGTTCGATCGCCACCCTCCGTGGCGTTTTAGTGTCAATAAGTTCGCACCTGAATCGGCGAGCAATGTAGCCGAGGACCTTCTGAAACTGTGCCCTGTGTATTCATGTGGATCATCCAAATTTAAGAAAGTGGCAATTTGTTTCAGCATTGCTCCATGTGTGGGCTAGTGCATTTTCCATTTTGGTAATTTTAAAAAAATCTGTTAGACATCGCTTTTGTTGAACGAAGCGCTTCGTATTTCTTCACTACCTATGTCGTGAAAAGGCCCCTGTATTGTAAACGATTTTGGAATTTTATTTTTTGTGTTTTTGACCTGGACAAGAAGAACCCGCCCATGGTTCTCGACATCATTAGTTGTGAATTTGTGTTGCCAACTCTTGACGTCTACATGCACCATTTATACCGAATATTAATACAACCTGAAAAGAGATCTCTTTTCATCATCGGCTAAGCAGATGATGAAAAGAGATAAAAACAGCGTACAAAACACCTATATTGTTAAGAACTACGAAAGTAAAAGAAGTTAATAACCATAATTTAGTTGCAACTGACCTTTGTTGTCAAATATCGGCAATCCGGAGCTTCTTCTATGAACTTCTTGGCATTGTCAGCCGAAGATACTTTCGACCTTTTACACACATGGTCACTTGAGAGTCTTTTTAAAAATGATGAAGGATTATTGGTGGTGCAATTAATAAGAACAGAAGACTTGATGTTTAAAGTGTATTTTACATAATATGAGATTAGAATTACGGTATTGGTGAATTAGCGAAAGGGTAAAACAAAAAAAAGGTCGGTTATTGAAACGGACGCATGATCTTAAAGATGTAGACTGTATTGTGAGAATTAAAATTTGAGGGTAGGTATTTTCAATGATTGCCTCAAAAAAGGGGGTTGATGGCTAGCTAAATGGAATTGATAAAGCGTATTTAAGTCAGTGAACAACAGAAAAGGGGTTTAGGGCGTGAAAGGATTGCAAAACACTTACGATTTATAAAGTTTCTTTGATGGCGGAATCTTCTTCCGCGTGCACGCGGTAACAAAACACCAAATATTGTCCTTGAGGGTTGTTTGAGCGTCCACCACAGCAATCACACTTCACAATTGTTATTATAATTGCGAAAAACACTAGTTTAGAGTTAGATTTGGCCAATAACTTACCTATTTAAAACGATTTTTCCTTCTAATGCGCGCGCGCCATTGCAATCGAGCGTTAGGAAGCGAAGTGAAGTGAGTTGCGGAGGGAAGGATTAGGGATGGGACATGTCACTGACTAATGAATACGAAGAAAATAGTAAGGTGTATCAAACAATATCGAACATACGGTTACAAGCTTCGTAGTAGTCTTTGCTTCGTAGTGACAGACAGAGAGAGAGAGCGACCCTAGCGACCAAAATAAGTACTAATTGAGGTTGCGTTCACAAACATTTAACACCCACCCTTGAACGCAAGCCCCATTCTTGCTAAACAATATGTATGATTCTCAGAGGTAGTACATACCTTTGGTTAGAATGTCTGCTGCTACCATTTCACTACCCTTATTTTTTTTTTTTTGAGGATGGAAAGTCATCAAATGACCCCTCCCGCTCTGGGCGGAGCGGAGGGAGTGTCACTCTTACTGACTAAAACCCACCCGTGTTCCTTCCTTAGCCCTTTATGTTCCAGGGCAGCGGTAACCCTTACGGACGATCCCGCTACCCTGGCAGGCTTCGGCCCTATCGGGCCCCGTCACTTCTGCTGACATCTCTTTGAGGCGCGCGTGGAACACATACGCGCCGTCCGGCACGGGCCTGGTCCTGATCGGACGGTGAGTTACCCATTACTCTCCGCCCGCAGGCCCGCGCCTACGGTGGCCAGGAGTCGTCACGCGGCTCCCGACGCCCGGAGCGTCTCCCGCGGCGGCTGAGGCGTGAGGTGCGTTCCCTCGCCCACCCCGCCACCTCCTTCGCTAGCATGACTGCTTCGCAGAAGGAGGTGACTGCCTCCTACCATTTCACTACCCTTACAGTAACAAAATTTAATATCACAATTATAAACATGTTGCTTGAGAAAATGATGCCTTATGTCAATATGCTTGGTTCTGGGTAAATAACAGTCATTTGTAGAAAGTCTTATGGCACTTTGACTATCACTAAAGATGACGAGAGGTTCATTCACAACCAAGCTCCCCGCTAAGCTGGCGCAACCATAGCGCCTCCTGCGTGGCTGAAGACATGGCCATATACTCTGCCTCAGCCATTGATAAGGCCACAGTTTGCTACTTTGCTACTTGCGTGAGGACCATGAAATAGCACCTCCCTGTAACAAAAATATATACCCACTGCACGACTTGCGGTCGAGCATATCACTGGCCCAGTCGGCATCACAATATCCCATGATGCTTGCATTACCATCTTTAGTGTATATGAGTTTGAGATCCTGAGTTCCCTGTAGGTATCTTAGAACTCTTTACTGCAGCTACATGTTCAGTCTTTGGTTCATTATTGTATCTACTTAGTGTGTTGACCGCGAATGCAATATCTGGCCTTGTGCCTTGAGCTATGTAGAGTAGACAGCCAGCAAGTTGGATTATAATAATATATAATAATAACGTTTATTTATAAAAATAGTGCAGATTTACAATAACTTATCTTAAAAATTATAGATGACACAGTTGCTCATTTGCCTGAACTAGGTGGAGACCTGTTTCAGGCTAGAAAGGTGCTTAGAATTTTAAAATATATAATCAACAAATGAGAAGACTAATATTAATATTACTTAAAAAACCAATTATGACTTGATATCAATACCATGTTTTGTTTTCACAGTGCTTTTTAGCATAGAATAGTAGCATCACAATGAGCTTGACTTATATTTTTAAGAATGTTCCATGAAATAGGCTAAAAACACACTTTCTAAAAATGAATTTGCATCTTTGCTTGTTTCCCAAAAGATGAAATTTTGATACGCTTGTGGTTCGATCGGTCAATTTTTCGGGCAAGAGGCTTAGAGTAGCCTTTTTCGCTGCCTCTGAGACTTCTGGAGGTGTCGAATTAATAAATTCATCATTACTTGACGACATTTTCAAATAAAAACAATACAGCGAAAAGAAAAAGCGCGCGAAATTATTTTTACTTTTTCACAAATTGATGCGCACGTATCAGCGCTTTTTTTAAGACAAAGGCACAAAAAACAGCCAGTATACCTAACAAAGTAAATTAATATTTGTGTTTTTGTTAGAGATAAGTGGTTGTAATTTATTGTCAAAATTAATTAAATTAAAGAATTCATTAATGTTTATTTATTATATTTTATCTCCCAAAGTTAATTTTATTCATAAAATGCACCACTTTTCTGACATAAAAACTCTTTGCTAAGATTTAAAAAAGTACCGTTCATTTTAGACGGAGCATCTTGATAAACCGTGCGTTTTATATTACAATAACGCACAAGTACGTAATGAGATACAGATCCAACCATCAAAATATATAAGAAATAAGAAAAGTTGTTTATGTAATACATTTATTTATAAAAAATTAAAACAAACTGTACAACATCCTAATACCTAATTACTTATAATTAGCATGTACTGTACAGACGCCAGCAGGTCAAGCTACCCGAAACTGTCAAATTTTCCCAATCAACCTTGAACCTTAATGCTTTCGAGATAAAGTTGAAAATCTATTAAAGAAATTTGACAGATTGTAGTAGCTTGATGTGCTGGCGTCTGTACATTGATTCTGTAGGTAAAACTCATCTATAGACGTGACTATCATCGTTATACCACTTTTTAGTCACTTTTGCTGGAAAGCGAAATGCGTCTTGAGTTCTTTTTGGAATTAAAGGACTATAAATAGTTTCTTTCTCATCTCCGTCATGTTCATGCCCTTTCGAACTTTCCTCTGAATAATCATGATAGTCATGATCAGGGTAGTTTTCAATATGCTTTTGATACCAGTCATTTAAATTTTCGTTTGACTTTTCATCCTTATGTATTTTCGGGGAATGTATGCTTGTATATTCATTATTTTCTCGATAGTGTTCTAGAGGTTTAAAATCTGGTACAGAATCATATTCTTCTTCATAATGTTTATACCATGGAGGATTACTTTCTCTATCTGGAACGGTTTTCTTTGATTTATCTTTTATAGGATTTTTTGGTTTTGATTCATATGTTGCTTCGTACATATCATTTATGAATCTAATAGCAGAGTGCAACTTGTCTTCTTCTTCTTTATTTGCTTCAGATGCCACGGGAGAAACAAACTTTTTATCACTAACTGCTTTTATTTGTGGGAGGTCATAATGGTTAATATAGTGCCCATTCATTTTGTAAACACTCAGATCTGGTGTCTGGGATGGATAAACGTGCATTTTTATTATTTTTGATAATCTATCAAAAGCATCAAGTAAATCTGCATCAACCACTTTTTCGTCTTGTGAACTAAAATGATCATCATGTGTAGAGATATCAACAGTCAATTCAGGATCAGCCTGATGGCCCAGATGCTTCTCAGTTTGCCTATTTGTTTGTTTTACTTCTGCAACATTTCGTCCCTGGAGATTTTCTTCATTATGATTATGATTCGTCATAAATTTTGACACGGTGTCGAAATTAACAGGTAAATGGCTTTCTGGTGTAGTTTGGCGGTGCTGTGTAGCTTTGGGTGGTCTGTAAGCTACTTTTTTACCAATACGAAGGCCTTCGTTTTCCGACGGCGACAGGATTTGCGGCTCTTTACTAAAATAATCAAACACATGAAAACTAGGTACGTCAGGTAACATGAATGTTTCAGCTGCTGGTAATATTTTGATAGCCACAGCTTTACCTTGGTGGTATCCAATGCCTTGACCTTCAAATGGTTTATTCTTACCATTCTTTTTTTTAGTTTCTGTCTTCTTAGGAGGGCTTTCGTCTGCTTGGCCGTTGTCCCAATCAGCGTCGCAGTACATTTTGTTCAATTTTTTTGTGTCCTTATCAGACAGTCCTACTCTTTGACCGATTTCAGCACCACCCTAGAAAATAAACAATGAACCATTATAATTGATCAGTTCTTGACCTTAGACCCTACATTATTAGACACGACCGTAATGTTTTGCGAAGAACTTATCAGTAGATTATTGACTATTGAAACTAGGCAAGAAAAAAAAACTTGACTTGAAAATCCAACACAAGATTTTTTGCATTATTAAAAAGCTTATAATATGGCTTTAAGAAAAACTCAATCACCTGTTTTGGAACAATCGTGTCCTGTCCGTTGGAGGAGAAAGCTCGTCGGCTGTAATGCAGAACACTGTCGTAGTCGTACCCCACGCCGAAGTCCGACACGGAGAACGAGTTGTATTTGCGAAAGTTATGCCTCGCCGCTGCAAACAAACAAATATCGGCTCAGAAGCGAACACTGCTGGACGATTGATTTCTCGACTACAAAAATGTTTCGACTTAGCCTCAGATTCTGTTAACATACAAAGAAACTTTCAATAGAAATCGAATTTACTTCACACCGTAATTTTATTGCATAGACAGGCGGTGGGTTAATTGACATTCGCATTGTGTAGTGGGTAGTGGTCGTGTCAGGCTTGTACCTACCGCTCGCTGACTTTAGCACCTAGATAGGTTTGTAACAAAAATTGTAAGTGTTTATCGGTTTAGTATACTGTGTATTGTTCTTAAAGGCCGCTTACGTTGAACTATGTTGGCCCAAACAATGTTGACATAGTCATCTCTGTCGGGGCTGCTCTGCATGTGGTAGAAGCCAAGAGTATGCAGCAGCTCGTGTACGACGGTACCGTGTCGGAAGCAACCGCGTCCGACCGGGTGCCGACCCGACAAGTTCAGCACTTGGTATCCGCCCTGGTAGCCCACTTGAGAGAAACAACCTCGTCGATTACCCTGCAACACAAAAAGAGGTGCTTCGAAAAAGTTCCAATCTCGCCGAAAATTTCCATGTTATTCATATGTACCACTATTTCTTCCCGTCATAGTAGGTATGACGGGATGAAAAAAAAATGTGACATCTTCTACTACCCATCGCCGTGCGAATCACAAATTCACAAGAGATGATTTTTAATTAAAATTTTCAGTTTTATTTGCATTTGATTTGCAATAATTAACTTGTGCCTACTAGACGCAAAGGACGAGTGTCATGATAAGAAAAGTTGAATGGCGAAAACATAATAAGTTAGTATACAGTTTGCTATACAAGTACCTGTATGACGACAGCATCTCGGTCTCCTTTCTTGTACCGACGGAATTTGACACAAGACGCGCGTGCAAGATCATCTATTCCACTTTCAATTGCTTGCACTTGATCGCTAGCTGTAAAATTATATAAGATCCACATCCTATCATTGTCTCCTGCTAGAACCTATTCTAAAGAAAATTCCGGGTCTCTACCAAACATTAGAAGTGCGATGGTTGTTAAAGTAATTTAGCCTTGTCGCTTTTGCGAACTACCTTTTATCAGCGGCCGGGGAAATGGGACAGCTATTATGTATGGTGCAGCTTCCAGAAAAAATAATAGCACTTAGGTATCGTATGTACAGAATCTTTATTATATCGAAAAGCACGTTATACTTACAGAAGTGTTCTTTTTGAATGTAGACGATGACCTCATTATTCGGCCACCTCTTGGCTCCATCACTGATACCGTTCCTAGCAAGGCCCTCGGCGACATCTTCCACGATCAGCCGCCGCTGACGCTCATTGAGGATCAGGTCACCCTCGAACTTGCCGCTGTCTTCCCAGGCGTGGTCAGACACGATTTCGTCGTCATCATAGTCGACGTCGGGGTCTGCGCCTTCTGTTACACGACATGAGGTGATAATAAAAAGGATATCAAAATGAGTACAATAGCAAACAGCCATTGTGTTAATTGAATTGTTCCAGTCTGCTCCGGGGTCCCCATAAAGGTTCCACCGCTAAATCTTATCCACCAATGGAACTGATTTATTAGTGATGGATCGGAATGATCAACTTCATCAACACATATACCTACGTAGGTAGGATTGTACGTTTTTTATTTTAATATAACTTTTAATGTTTTGCATTCGCTGGTAATGCTAGATATCAGTCGTGGTTAATTGAACTATTAATTATTGCACAGACTATGCGTGATAGTTGCTCACCAACAAAATTATCGCAATAATTTAATTGACCACTTTCATTTTCAACAGTTTTGAACCGGTCTTTTATCTTCGTAGAAACGAATTAAACTTAAAATGAATCAGTTTATTTATTAATTTAATGTTCTACCTGTTGACTTCTGAACTTGAACCTGAGGAGGTTACGTAGCGTAGCGTAGCGACCGACCATTGAGGAATGGTCGCTACGCTACGCTACAGTTACAATCTTTGTCAGAACTTTATCAATAAATCACCTCGTGAAAAACGCAAAACTATTGTGTAGTATATCTAGACACCTACGGAATTTACTTAGTATAGTTTACTCAAGAATATTTAAATATAGGAAAGAAACAATATAAACAGGGGAAAAGACAGGGACAGGTGGGAAGATAAAAATAGGGGTCCACTATCATAGGAACTCGCCAGGAACAGAAGTGCTTGCAGTGTCTACCTAAATTACCAAGATCCTGATATTTATAAAATCTAGCAAAATCGCGGATGTAATAAGTAGGTACGATCTATTGTTTATTACCATTTAGGTCTATCTAGACTAGATCCTGTCTTGTAACTTTCACTATTAAACGTTATAAAACCTTAGTATTGTGTGTTTTACTTTTCGAAAAAATCTAAGTTAACATCACCGATTTGAAACTGTATAGGTAAGTAGGTAATATAAATTGTAAATATTCGTAGTAGCCAAGCAGGCAGGTATCACTTACTTTTCAAGGTTGGACTCAGCTGAGAAGTCTTCTTGAGGTGCTCCGCAAAATCCTCCAGTTCGTCATAGGTCATCGCCAAACACTTGACCGCACAGACGATTATGAGAACCACCGATAACTTTGTCCTTCCCATGATAACTATAAAATCTTCGCCTGCGTTCGATTAATATTCATAAATGCATGCGATATTGGTTTCGCTTTTTGGTAAACTTAACTCACACGCTGTATCCGAAAAAGTGTGTCATATTTAACGGTATTGTATCTTTATAAATATTTTAAATTCTTATTTATGTTAATGACTAAGCCGCTGCTGGTTTACTCCAGTCCCGCGTGATTTTTTGTGTAGAACAAAACCCGCCGAGGTGGGGCGAGGTTTAATATAGCTTCGGATACGACCATTTCACAAGGTGTTAGGCCGCAACTGCGCCGGCGACGGCGATGCTTGCGACAGCGCGGGCGCTGGTGACAGCGGCAGAACTCCGCGCCACCACGCATAAGTCGTGCAACACAGAGTTGCTACATTTACTGGCTCCAGTTATTCTTAACGTTTACGTCCTCCAACAATAACACCAACTTGCCATTTTTGTAATTGAATGAGTGAAATAGTAAAGGGAAAGCTACAGTTGGCCGTTCCGGTGAAATAAGTATCGACATGAAATCGTATAAATTGTACCCTTTGTTGTAACAATATTTTTACACCAATAACTCCTGAAACAATAGAGAGAGGCTAAGTAATAACAGCCGCACGGGTCGACCGATCAGGTTAAGCTACGCTTGCCACGGTTGATTCGTGAATGGGTGACCATCTTTACATGCCAAGACCCCTCCGTGTCTCGGAAAGCACGTTAAGCCGTTGGTCCCTATGCGGGGGTCGTGCGGTCCATGGCCCTTTACGGGGCACCGGTATGGGCGCGTTCCTTGAGGTGGCGAACAGCCCGCCGGTTGAATGCGTCCCAAAGGTTCATGGCTGTCCGGCTGTTCCGAGGATACCGCACGGTCTCCGCTGAGGCGGCGAGCCTCCTTGCCCGATTGCCGCCATGGGATCTGGGGGCCAAACTCCTCGCCCACATATGGGAGTGGCGAGAGGAGTCAAAACGCCGGGGCGTAACTCCGCTGCCGCGAGAAATCACGGTACAGCCGACAGAGCTCGGCGGGATCTCATAGCGGCATGGAGAGTGCGATTGTCGCAACCCAGTGCTGGGCACGCTTCAATTGCGGCGATAAGTCCCCTCTTTGAGGAGTGCTAGAGAGGCGCCAGAGCGCCCTCACCTTCCGCCTGACACAGGTCCTCACCGGACACGGTTGTTTCGGGAGGTTCCTGTTCAGGATAAAGCGGGAGGAAACGCCAGGGTGTCACCACTGTGGGGATCGCCCGGAGGACACGGTGGAGTATACGGTGGAGGTCTGCCCGGCTTGGGCGGAGCACCGCCGCGGCGGCCATCTCTCGCGTCCGGCCCTTGTCCAGACCTTGGTTCGGAGCGAGAGTGCATGGGAGGCCGTCACCTCCTTCTGCGAAGCAGTAATGCTCGCAAAGGAGGAAACGGAGCGCGTGAGGCAGAGGCAATCACTGCGCCCTCACACCCCTAGTCACCACAGGAGACGCCCTGGACGGGAGTCAACTGCCGGCACCCGGCCACCGCAGGCGCGGGCTTGCGGGCGGTGAGCAATGGGCAGCTCGCCGCCCAGTAAGGACCAGGCCCGGGTCGACGGCGCGTTATGTGCCACGCGCGCCTCAAAGAGATGTCAGAACGAACTGACGGGGTCCGCTAGGGCCGATGCCTTCCAGGGCTGCGGGTTGTTCGAAAGAGATATCGTAGCCCCAACTGAAGGAACACGGGTGGGTTTTAGTCAGTAAAAGTCTGACACGCCCTTCCGCTTAGCCCAGAGCGGGAGAGGTCATTTGATGATTCCAAAACAAAAAAAAACAGCCGTTGGTCCCGGCTGTCATTCGTGTATCTTTGACTGTCGTTACGGGTCGTCAGAAGCCTGAAACTCTGACAACTAGTCTTACCAATGGATTTCGCATTACCCAGTAACTGGGTTGTGGAAGTCACTCCATGTAAAATAATGGAATTCAGCTGCATCCGGTTAGACTGGAAGCCGAACCCAACTAAGTTAGCAAAAGCTAGGCAGGTGATGACACTCATGAAAGAGTAAACAGATAACCTATCGTCGATATTTTATAAATTCTTACAAAATGGTTTACTATTCAAGAAGACCCTTTCAAGACTAAAATGTAAAGTTAAATAATACACACAACTTTAAAAATCATCAGTATCATATCTCCTTGATATGGAAAACAGACAATAAACATCGTTAGGACTCTTAATGCTCTATGGAGTAAGTTACTTTCTGGAAAATTAAATTAACGAAGCCTGAAGCCGGTTCGTTAATTCGAGGAAAGGTTTTTTCTTCATTCCTTATTCAACCACAGCGTTGTAATTATTACGACAAATTCATCGGAGCAAAACAACAAATCACTCTTGATTAGTTTGTAGACATTATACAATACAAATAAACTATTATCAACTCTTGTAGTGTTCTGCAATCTTCAATGCCATTGTCAAACGAAAACGCGTGTAATTTCAAGAATGCAAAAACACTGATATTTTGTTTGATTGTCCTTGTATGAAATGAGGTCGATGTCGTAAAGAAAATTGACCGTGACTATGCCAAGTAATTACGATAAAATAATACTAAGATAATTTTATTTTAATAATTGGTTTATTGGGAAAGTATCTCTATTAATGCCGTTTGATACATACCAAGATTTTCGGAAAATTAAAATTTAAATGTAAAAGTTGTAGAGTCCAGAATTTCAGCCATAATGCCTGATGGCCTTAGACTCTCTATCTGTCTGTACCAATTATTTATTATACCTAAACATTTACTTTTCCCAAAATTTCTTTCAACTCTATAATGTTACTTTCCAACTTAGTTTACAATAGAATGCCCGTTTACAAGAGACGAGAAGATGTTGCGCTGAATCTAAAGTGCACCTCTTGTTTGAGTGTTATGCACCAATTGACGCACTCAGCCGAAAATGACACATTGCGACTATTGCCAGTGACACTTGAGTAGCAAGGTTGCTAAACCTTGTTGATACAGCTTGTTCTATGAGTACTGGGAGTGGTTACTAAGCCTCTTCTCTATAGCCTCAGTCGCCTGCCGCGCAACAAGAACGTGAAAATCCAGCGGACGCCAGTGTATCTGTACCTCGTTTTACATAAAGAATGAAACGCACTTATATAATCGAAAATTTTATTTCACACTTAATTATACAACAATATTTATTATTCTGTCTATTTAGGTTTATAGCTAATCATTTATTTGTCAATCACAACCACTTTGTCGCCATTATTATTGTCAATCAGTGTTATTTCCTTATCATCGGTTTCTTCGCAATACATTTTGTTTAACTTCGATATGTCGCTTTCAGATAGTCCGTTACGTTGGCCAATGGTCACGTTTTCCTAGAAATATAAAATGCATAAGTGTTAGTAAAGTGTGTCAGATTATGTTTAATGTAGATAGTTGTGGAGTAAAGCTGTAGCATAGCATGCTACACGCTATTGTAAAATAATAAATCTCGAATCTGAGACGTGAAGTAAACCGATCTGAAAATTCAGTTATCAAGCCTGACTTACACACCCCAAAATAACTTTGGTTTCAAACAATGTTTCAAAATATTTGAGAGCTAGCAAATCAAATATGGGAGTCTTTCCCTCTTGGGCATGCAGCTCCTAGGGCCGAAGTATAATAGGCTTAGACTGTTTTTGATCGATAGGTAGTAATTCTCGTATTATAGTTTGGGTTTCATATGACTCAATAAGCCACATATAAACAGTTAATATGCACGCAATACTTTACAATATTTAGGTCGGTACTTTTTGTTCCCTATATTAGCATGAGTCAAGTGGTTGAATACGCTGTTGTATGTATGTATCATGCACTCACTCAAGGAAACAGAGGATACAGTAAAGTATGAACCGACGGGACTGGTTGATGGCAATATGCCCCATTACATAGGACTTAAACATAACTGGCGAAATGTGGCTGTGACTACTATAAGTACACACCCTCTGCCTTACCCTTCTGGGAAATGCAAGCGTGATCTTATGGGTAACAAGACTGGTTTTAATGATTTTAAAAGTAACTTTACCTTTGTCGGGACAATGGTTTGGTTGCCATTTACAGAGAATGCTTTCTCAGGGTAGTGCATTACACTCTCGTAGTCATACGGTACGCCGAAATCTGTCACTGTGTCATTGCTGTACTTTGCGAAATTATGTTCGTGACCTGTAAGATGTCAACATTACTCCAATTGTACGGTGTATTAGTTCGAATAATTGACCTGTACCTCATTTTTTAGGATCATCTAAAAAGCTTGATGATTGGCTATAAATAACAACGAAGTAAGTTACTCGTACTTAATGATCAATAATTATTTGATCAACATTCAGCTGAGTAAGTACTGAAGTTCTACAGTATTTTCCTACCAGGGTGGTAATATATTAGCACATCGGGCGTTAGAGAGAGCATGGAATTATTAAGTACTTAAAGAGACTGTCACACTATCACACATGTACTATCGACTGCCTTGTTGATCTGGTGGTCACAAGCGCGACTGCTAAGCTACTGATTGCCGTCCCATCGGACTATTGAGAGTCAGGTAAGAGTGAGTGCAACTGAGTCTGCGCACACACTTGTGCACTATCATATCTCCCGCGTAGATAGTATAGTCTCCGCTCAAATTGGCTGTCGTGACCGAAACTCGACCTGGACGACTATTATTATTACTAGCAATTGATAGAAACGAGGCTCTACAAAACCAAAACCGAACTTTTTTTTTAAACTCGATATGCTATAGTATAATCGACCGGGTTCCCTTAACATTTGATACAGAATTGCTCACCAGGTTTAATATTCTCCCATACGATAGTGACAAAGTCGTCCCTGTCATAAGTGCTCTGCATGTGGTAGAAGCCAAGGGTGTGCAGCATCTCATGAACCACGGTGCCGTGTTTGAAGCAACCTTTGGCCAGGTTCAGCACTTGCCGAACTTCGCCCTCGTCATCAGGAATGCTGAAGCCCACGTTTGAATAGCAGCCACTCTTGTTACCCTGAAACATTTATTATAGGCCTACCTATTCGAAGACATGTGACATCTACCAATCCGCACTGGGCCCGCGTGGTAGATGACGGGCCACTCCCTCTCACAGAAACGAGGTCTGTGTCCCAGCAATGGGAACATGAAAAAGGCTGATTATACTTATTATTATTATTGAAGCATGCGTCCTGACTGCAGCTATGGACTGCATAGATAGGTTATAGGTACAATACAGCGGACGCGATCGACGCAAATGGTCTCGTTGATCATAAATTGTGTAGGTACCTAAGTTATGAGGATTATTTTTAAGCTACTCGTATATTGCCCTACGCAAGTTCCGAACCGGTTAATGTGGCGACGCTTGGGAGAGGCTTATGTCCAGCATCGGTGACGATGTTGTCCCATAGCTTGTCTCCTCATTTCGAAAACCATAAAAGATAAAAATATTCACTTGTATATGAACGGCATGTTCTTCATCCTTGTCTCTTCTGCGGAACGTGAGACACGACTTGTTGGCGATGTCAGCAAGAGCATCCTCAATCTTCTGCACATGTTCCTTATCTGTTGAATGAAATCATAATAAGTAAGCATGTAAGCTGAGCCCGCGGCGTCGCCTCACGTGACTCTGTATTCTCGCGAAATTCAAATTTTCTTTAAATTTTTGCATGTTGCAGGTCCTAGAAAAAATAAGAAAATTTGAATTTCGCGGGCTTCCTAGCCCATCCCCCTTAAAGGGATCGTAAAGTTATAGTATATTCGCATATCGTAATTTTTCTACAATATTAGTTGATTTTGTTATTTTAAACTAAAACTTATATTAAGTATTATAAGAGAGATAGAGGGCGAGAGAGATTGATGTTTTGTGATCTTATTTGAAGACCTGCAAAAAACGTAATCAATGACGACGTTGACGGAAATTCAGTTGCGTTAACTGTAAAAATCGTAAAAAGTTAACGGTTGTATGTAACATCAGAATTGAATAATTTGATTGATGAAACACCTTATATAGTCAGTCTAACAATGGAAAGTGTGTGTCAATATTTCAATTTTGTTAGGAATTCATAGCTTAATACTAATATTAACCGCCAATTAGTAATTAAGTATGTTGAGGTTCGTGAAGGTCTACGACACAGACTTTCCCGGGCACCCCGACTCATGCGTAGTGGAACGAATCATGTAGTTTTAGTCCGTAGGAATCTGACATAACCCTCCGTTCTGCCCAGACGGAGGGTATCCATGACTGATAAACATTTTCCACAGAAAAACTAAAGGTAGAATTACACCCCTGGAGTCCTGGTTGAGGATTTTGAGGTTTGAACTTTTCAACTGGTCTTCTCAGGAATATATGTCATCATCATTAAAGTTCCTTTTCTTAATTATACATATAATAATGAAACATAACCTAATACTAAGTACTTCTCTATCTTTGACTAACTGAGAAGACTCGGCTCTAAGTGAACGCGACGAACTGATCGAGGTAGCGACCGTGATTATATCCCCATATACCTAAACATGTTTGCTACCTCGAACAGTTCAGGAAGAAAGCTTAGGTGCTTAGGAATAAAACTTTTTATTAAGCATTATGTGACGTGTTAAAGGCACCAGCACCCTAATTGCGTAACACACTTACAGTATCTAGCAATGGTTTTCATTTTGACAGTTTAACAACATTCATTGTGTTATTTACGTTGTTGAGCAGACCAATTTTTTCGAACACAAGCAATGGATTAGCAATATCCTTCAAAATGATCCAGATTGAGATTGACAGTGTGTTACGCACTATGGGTGCAGATCCAGTTTAAAATCCACAGACACAAAACTAAATAATTTATACCAACACAGGGCACATGGTCTCAAAGACATTGTAGGTCTGTCCACGTTGTTTTCGTTAGTGCTACGTGATCAACGTCATTCTTTGTAGCCTCAGTGCCCACTAGGCAGTAGGCATTTAGTATTCGCGTCGTCGTTTGTGGGTAACGGAGCTGCTACCTACTCCGTTATTCCGTCATTGTGTGAGGTTTTGAGTAAAGAGACCGAATCACATTACAAGAATGTCTAGGAAAGTTTATCCTTATGATAATTATAAGGATAAACTTTCCTAAAGATTCTTATATTATGGATGTTACACAAAAAGACCATGATACATCCAAGATGGACAATGTCATATCTCATTCAATCGTTTAGCAATCGTAGTATAGGGCGTCCCTCAATGAATAGGAGGTCAATGGGGGTAGACTGAAGGGGACTAACCGGGTGGTGTGGCAATACTTGGGGAGGCCTGCGCAGAAAAGTATGATAAACAATATCTTAACAAATAAAACCGTGATAAGAATTTTATCGGACGAGAAGATTAAAGGACTTGTTCACAATATAAGTATTTTAGGGAAAAAAAAAACTATTAAATTGTAAAGCTATGACAACAAACCAAAGTCATCCTCTTCGATGTAATACACGACCGTGCGGTTTGGCCAGCGCTTGGCAACATCCCGTAGCCCGTTGCGACTGTCAGGGTCTGAGGCCTCGGTTATTGCTTCTCGCTGGGACTTCGTCAGCAGCATGTCACCCTCGAAGTAATCTCCAAACTCACCTAAAGCAGGGACACACTTAGCAATATCTAAATTGTATATTCATTTTCCAAATAAAGAGTTACAATAAAAAAAACTACAAGACGAAAGGGTGCATGTTGTTCCCTCCTTAGAATATTCTAAGGTCCCTTTAAACTGCCAAAGACTTCACACAAAATAAATCTGTTAATTTACTTCAACAGCTTTTCATAATAAAAGCTACGAGTATTATGGCGCTACGAGCTCGGCAAATATAATTTCCAAATTAAATTATTTCACAGATTGACATTGTTATTTAAACAGCGGGTACATGAGCGGGTGTTCTCGTTTTATTATTTTAAGCGTTACAAAATATTTTGCCGAGATATCTATAGATACAGATAGGTAAATAGAGATACATATACCTAGTAAAGATAGACTCGCCCCCTATAACATGGCAACTTACAATTTACTGACTAAGTCTAGACCATAATTATATACCTTCTCAATCTTATTTTGACCACCTTGCCCACTTTGGTATTTAATATCCTTGCAACGCAGCATATTTTCATCGAAAAATATTATAATGATGCATGGTCCTCCAATGAGGAATGTGGCTTGACGCATACAATCTCAACTCATGTATGCGGAGCAGATCCACAATCCACTACACCCATATCCGCTTGACAGGGAAAGCACCAGTGCCTTAACCCTGTTGCATGATCACCCATCATAGCTGGCATCACATTAGTGCTCAATGTTACGTATCGTAGAACATTAAAATTAGTGAGTAGGAAAACCGTGATGAAAAAAGTTGATAGTTACCATCATTCTCGAGATCCTCGTCCTCCCAAATTGGTGCAGCTGTAGAAGTTAGCAGGATTGTGCTTAAAATGATCAGAATGATATTATGAAACAGTTCCATGTTACAGTACTTTGGCTACGGTTCGACTGCCGACTCATATGAACCACTAACGCACTGAACATCGTCACATTTCTCCACGCCTTTTTAAACGAGTGCTGCTCCTACTCACAGTAGCTTAACAACGGGACATCACAATCGATCACCTAATTAGATAGTCAGGTTATCTTTTAACGCGTTTACTTACGAAATGGAGTGGTTTTTATTTCGCCACTCGAGTTATCTCTAAAGAACCCTGGGGCGCTCTCATCAGGACACTAGCGCTGTTAAGTTTGAGCATGTATTTTATTAAATAGCTGCAAAATAAAGGTCAACGGCAAATCAAAACATCGTCGGAATAGTTATCTGGCATTACGTAGTTATCTAGATATCTAAATTAAGGTTTCTTTTTTATTAGATAATTGGAGCGTGACAGCGAGATCTAGGTGGAACGAGCACAAACAAAGACGTCTTAGGTACCTACATTGCAGGTTGACAACAGGTTAACGGAGTACTCTCACTTATTCAGCTCCATTCGCGTTTCGCTGAACAATTTTGGTCACACTTATACAGTTCTGCTTCTATCAGCCGCGTACTGCGTCGTGAGAATGAGAAAAGCCGCCATAGCGTGTTATCTCCGCTGAAACGCTTCTCTCTTCGCAAACATTATTTTTTCTCTGTTGATCGCTATAATGTGACGAACTAATATCGTACAAGCAAGAATATTTTTGCACTAGCAATATAAGTTTTTCTTCGTCCATCATTTTATTTCGTAAAAATAAAATAATTATAATTACTTTACTTTTAAAGCCCGACGTCCGAACTCTCTTAATCCTTGCGTGCATAATGATAACGTAATAATAAATCTAATCTATGCAGGAACAATGCAGGTCGCAACTTGTCAATAAGGAGTCGAGAACCATCGGTGTACAGCGCTGTTCCGCCGCGTTCGACGCTGAATGCGGCGGAACAGCGCTGAACGCGGAAGAACAGCGTTAAACTCTATCTATAGCACTCGCATGATAATACTTAACACATTTGTCCTCATTTTATACTTGTTTGCCGCGAAAGCTGAATAGACGCGGAAAGCTGAAAGGATGCGTACGCGTCTCCATATAAAATCGTTGTTTTCTATGGGAACAGCGTTAAACTCTATCTGTAGCACTCGCATGATAATACTTAACACATTTGTCCTCATTTTATACTTGTTTGCCGCGAAAGCTGAATAGACGCGGAAAGCTGAAAGGATGCGTACGCGTCTCCATATAAAATCGTTGTTTTCTATGGGAATAAGCTGAATAAGTGTGAGTAGTCCCTAAAACAGTAGTGTTGATTGCCCCGTTGGTCTCGTGGTCCCAAGCGCGACTGCTGTACGTGGGATCCTGGGTTCGATTCCTATGCCGGCCGGGCAAAGTGTTACTCGTATTGGGTTTTTCCATTAGTAATTTTTCAATAACACCCGACGACGACGTTGACGATGTAGTACCCCTGTACCTCGGACAGAACGTTAAGCCGCTGGTCCTGCGCCTGATCTCAGTCCGGTCGTGTCGCATAGCCGTCCCATCAGACTACGAGAGTGAGAGAAGAGTGAGTGCACCTGTGTCTGCGCATATACTTGTGCACTATACCTAATATCTCCTGCGTAGATGGATATAGTCTCCGCTGAGATGGGCTGCCATGGCCGAAATTCGGTCTGGAGAACTTTATTTATAACCAGTGATAGGAATAGGTAGTGCCTATTTTCCTAAACTTCGAAGAACAGAGACGAGAAACGGAGACTTCCTTAGGACTAAATTTTTTCCGGGACATCTGTCCCGAAATTCGGGACAACACTTTTAAATACATTAAAAAAATATGTTATTTGGAATAAGTAATTCGTCTATATTTACCTAAAGTTTAGAGGAAGTGGGCCGTAATCCACTACGCGAGCCCAGTACGGGTTGGTAGAGTTCACATGTCTCTGAATTTCGAAATCTAAGATACGATGTTTTCCTTCACCGTTTTGAGAGCTGTGGTGATGAAATCATTCACACAAAGTAAAGCGCCTGTCGAGGTTCGAACCTATGACCCTCGTAAGTCACGGCCATTACCATTGGGCCACCACTGCTCTCTCACTGAAAAAATATCTATTAGATATCAATTATTTTTATTATTTAGCGATTATTTTTTGACCCACGATTTTACTCACGTAGCGGGGTTGGTCTCGCAACTACCGTCCGTTTAGCTGCCAGCTGACACTAGTGGTTGGTACATAGTGACTAAATAAGCGTGCTAGGTCGAAAGATTTCATGCCTAGCCAAAGAACAATAATTTAATTTAAAAAAGCAGTTGGTTTTCTAGATAAATCTAATCCATTTATTATAGAGTTAGAAAAATAGCGGCTAAATAACGACAATTATTGTGTAATATTGTAGAAATTACTGAACTATAGAGTTATTTTTTTTAACGAAAATGATAAATAGATTACTACATTGCTTTGTATTTAACGTGAAATAACAGAGTTTATTATGCATTTACTAGCGGACCCGGCAAACGTCGTCCTGCCCGGAAAAGCAGCGCCACCTACCGGGTCCAATTGTGTTTTCAAATCATCCAGGAACACATTGAAATATACACACAGAATTTAATCCAAATCGGTTCAGCCGTTTAGGAGGAGTTAGGTGACAAACACACGTATAAAATAATTATATATATATTAGATTAGATATCGAAATAACGAAAGGGTGATACCCACAGAACAGATAAAATTTATCTGTTCTGTGGTGATACCCGTTATTTTTTTTTTATAGATGAAGTTAGTTACCTATACTTTACGTACGGTATGTAATTTGCTGAAGGGATTTCAATGGAACTGCTTTGCGGTAAAAAAAAAGAAAAAAAAGATAAAGTTCTTTGATTTAGACTTTACTGTGTAGGTAGATCTATAGGTGCCTAATCAATTGTGTTGTGGTCCTATGAAAATTCTCTTCGACTAAATGATTTTTTTTAAATATATTTTTCCATTAAGTTGTTATTTATCAACGTATAAGAGTATGATAGGCATAGGGTAGGTAACCGATAGGCGACTGGAAAGAGTTTACGCATAGCTACTGCAGGAATACACCTAATGGATATGTCGCAGCAAGATGGTTGAAGCCGTGATATAGTTATATCCCCAGGGATATAGGCTATATACCGTAGGCAATATAGTTATATGAAAGCGATTCATAACTGTCTTACTAAGAATATAACTATGGTACAAGCACGATCTAGTAATATAACTGTCTTAATAGACTAATCTAGAGAGATGATTGTAATAGCGGAGTGCAGAGTGCGGGTAGTACTATTAGTTATTCTGCGGGGCGCTTCCCGGCCACGGCAAAATATAAAAACAGATTGTTTATTAATGTTAACAGTATTGTTTAAAAAAAATATCCCTCGGCTGATTATGTATGTATGTATTGTTTTCAGCAGTATTTTTCAACCTTTTTCATGGCGTGGCCCCTTCAGTACCTACGGAAAATAATTCGCAATCCCCTTCCCTCCGCTGCTTCTAACTTGGAATTCAAGTCTGTCACATTGGGTACCTTTTGTTTTAACAGAAAAATAGAATTCCCACAATCAACCACTAAAGCTTAGAAGTGTTTGATTCCATTTGGAACCTCCTATAATTTGAAAGAAACGGCGGCTGCGGCCCCATTAAAGAGGCTTGGCGACACCCTAGGGGGTCGTGACCCACACGTTGAAAAACACTGGTCTACAGTATTGTCTCTCATTCCCCTTCTTAATCCATCCAAAGGATGTCTTTAAATGATAACCCTGGGTCTACGGCTGGCTAAGAGCGATTTTTAAAAGCGGCGTGCAGAGGAGTGACAAATTTTCCACCATATTACGAATTTGTTAAAAATTGTTTATTATAGCCAAAAGAAACCTAACCTATAGTAAGTGCTACGAGTAACATTTTCGAGCTCAGTTCGTATGCTCTTGCATCAGTTGCATCCAAAGTTCTCTTAGAAAGTTCAATCACTGCCGGCACCTGCTATGCGAAAAATCAAATAAATTGTTTGAAGAAAGTAAGTTGGTTCAAGTAGGTAACTTGAGTGTTAAGGAATATGAGGTAGAGAACGTCTTTGTTTAGAAACGTCGATTTATGACCACGATTGAAGTAAATATGGTGTCATGCATATTGCATAGTATAGACTGCATAATTTCTGATGTTTATGTATAAATTAACTAACTGCGCCCCGCGGTTTCACCCGCATGCGTTTCGATCCCGTGGGAATATCGGGATAAAAAGTATCCTATCTGTTTTTCTTTTAATTTTCTTCTATACAAACCTTGTTCTGACAATAACAAATAAAAAAAAAGAATTATCCAATTTGGTGCAGTCGATCGGAAGCTATGCGCTTACATATTTTATACATTTCGGTGATTCATTTTGTTATTTATAGATAGATAGATTAAAGTCGGTTAAAATTATATTTTCTGTATTAGTGGATTTTATTTGCTAAATTCTTACGCGGCGTCCTACGTGGTCGATTCAACGCGAACGCGATTGCGAAGCGATCCGATGCGGTTTACGCGAATTCAACGCGACGCGACGGGTGGCTCTGTCCTACGTGCGCCCGAAGGTGCTGCTTCAACCGCCGCCGCCGCCGCGCCGGTGCATTTGTCATGGAAGGACGGAAACATTTTTTACTGGAATATTCATTTTTGAAGTATCAAATACTCAAGAAGTATGTACGACAAAGGAGTGCAACTAATATATTTTATACTTAGAAAGACATATTTATGGGGAATTTCATAATTTGTACGAAGAATTACGGGTTCAGCCCATTATATATTTTAATTTATTTAAAACAAGCCACCGCACCGTAACAGTTCGCGCGAAAATATACAACCAACGATCGCGTCCGCTTCGCTTCGCACCGCACTTACGTGCGTACCCAACTAGCAATAATTAGTCTCACGACTATGTATCGAAAAACACTCGTATGAAAGATCCTGTTATTTCAAAAAGGTGTATAAAAGCAGCTTTCTAGATTTTTTAGCATTCAACTCTTAACATGTCTAATAGTGAACGTGAACTCGACGAGTTCATATCGCATTTACTCGATAATCATAGAGGTAAAGATATTTTTTTATTTTATTTTATTAAATAGGAACAACAAACAGCTACATTATGCAATATTAGAAACAGAGAAACTTATGTTACTTACCTAAGTAATAACGTAACCCACAGCGCTGTTCACAGATTACCATTAATAAATAAAACCCTAAAACCCCGTGACTAAGTAACTAGGAGGTAAACTGTTCATGCATGACAGTTACGCTAATATTATAAAAACAATAGAAGAAATAATAATAAAAAAACAGTATTTTTAAAACAACAAACAATAAATTAGCCTAAGCTAAGAGTTCAAGTGTCTCATACAAAAGGCTACGAAACCTATTCAAAGAGCATGTAAATATATCTATGTATGTGTTCAAATGCTTCATTGTAGGTTGCTGCCATTCGTAGATATCTCTCGATTACCTTCATCCAACCGTAAGTCTTATGACAGCTCTTTGAAAGCAACTGAATAATTTGTCGTAAAACTAGCTTTTATAGCACTATCTTTCGACAAGCATTATTGTAGAGTAAACACTGTTCATTCGACAAAAAAGCATCTCAGTTACTATACCGGCATGATAGCTTTCTGTAAGGCTTGAAAACGTTTTAAAATTACCTATTACAAATAAAGCCCCAAAGGTGCTGCAAAATTATTTAAAAACCGTCTTACAGCGTAATAGTGATATGAAAGTTCAATAAAACCCTTTATAACACATTAGCTCGTAAAGGGTCTCTTATTTCACCAATTTCTAAGTATATCGTATTGTATCTCATTACGTACTTGTGCGTTACTGTAATGTAAAACCCCCGACTACATGAAACCCTATAAAAAGAAAAAAATAACCTTGAAATTATGACCCTACGTAAGTACGTATGAAATTTTTTGATTAAATATTGTCCCGTCAGGGGACCGCTCTAATTATTACCCTAACGTTCTGTTAAAGTTTAAAATAGTAGCGGACCCCGACAGGACAATATTTAATCAAAAAATTTCATACGTACTTACGTAGGGTCATAATTTCAAGGTTATTTTTTTCTTTTTATAGGGTTTCACGTAGTCGGGGGTTTTTTTAATTTTTAATTTAATTTTTTATTTCATGCTTTTTGTAGGGACTCCTTATTATTTATTTTCTTGCGTTTTAAGATTCAGGTAATTTGGTATTTAATCAGGTTTTTTGTAATTCGCCATTTTGTGGTGGTGGCCATCTTGATTTGAAATTTGTCATAGTGTATAGTAATCTACTAGTCAAGCCCTTTCATTTGATACCCATATTGAGGGAGTTGTGAAAAAAACAATGTAATTTGCCGTTTTGTGGTGGCGGCCATCTTGGATTTGAAATTTATCATAGTGTATAGTATTCTACTAGTCAAGCCCTTTCATTTGATACCCATATTGAGGGAGTTGTGAAAAAATATATAATCCGCCATTTTGTAGCGGCGGCCATCTTGGACCGATTTTCATCAAACATAGCTAAGAACACTCCCGACAAATTCACCTTTCAAACAAAAAAAACAAAATTAAAATCGGTTCATCCGTTCGGGAGCTACGATGCCACAGACAGACATACACACACACACACACCCCCACACACACACACACACACAGACACGTCAAACTTATAACACCCCGTCGTTTTTGCGTCGGGGGTTAAAAACGCACGAGTTTCTTTTTAATAAGGGAAAACGCACGGTTTATCAAGATGCTCCGTCTAAAACGAACGGTACTTTTTTAAATCTTAGCAAAGAGTTTTTATGTCAGAAAAGTGGTCAACATTTTATGAATAAAATTAACTTTAGGAGAAAAAATATCTATCTATACTTATAATAAATCTGTAGAAGTGAAAATTCTGTACATTGAAAATATCAAAAAAATAAATGGCAGGGGGTGTTACTAGACCGACACCGAACCCAAAAATGTGATTAAAAAAATTTTTGTCTGTCTGTCTGTCTGTTTGTTCAGGCATCACGCAAAAACTACCGGTTCGATTACGATGAAACTTGGTATAATTATTCTTTAATATCCTGGGCACCACACTGGGTACTTTTTATCCCGGAAAAGTATATACAATAAAAAACAAACTTAATTTTGCGGTTCGATCCCTAGACCCGATTACTGTACCAACCGCAAATAATAAGTTTGTCGTAGGTTACGTTACCCGCAGTGGAGTTCACTAAAGTTATGCTCTAAATGTAGTGCTGAAGGTTGAATTTGGCTTGCACCGTTCGCAGCACACGCGTGGCGCGCGGCCGCCACGGATCGCTAATAAGGATATTTTTTGAACTTTGATTTGAACGGACGTGTTGAATGGCGAGCGTTCGTTCTTATTTTAACTGCTACTTGCAATTCTAAACCGTGTTTTTCAGTGCGACCTTTTTTATTTCTATTAGTTTTTAGAGTTATTTAGGTTTATTTTTATAAGTCGTAGGTATAGATTTTAATTTTAAAGTATAGGTAATATATTTGATAGTGTACGTAGTGACCGTAGGTTATTTTATAATACTGTTAGGTAAGATTAGTCATTCGTATAGATATTAGTTTTTAGGGATTTTGCTTATTTATTGAGTTTAGTTATCATCAGAAATAGGTTTATTTAGGTAGGTAGGTATTTTATTTTCTGTTATTGAGTTTTTTTTTTTATTATGTAGGTACTTAGGTAAGGATATCATATAGGTACCCTCTTAATCACCACTAATGAGACACAATTGGTTTTCTATTGTAATTAGCCACAAAGGGCCCGCGAGATAGATGGCATCCTGGGGAAGCACATACATTTTATCCTGTTAGCACGTTCCCGTGGGATAATTTCCGACATCCACGCGGGCGAAGCCGCGGGCAGAAGCTAGTAATAAATAAATTAACGTTTAGTTCTTTAATTTAATTAATTTTGACAATAAATTACAACCATTTATCTGTAACAAAAACACAAAAATATTAATTTACTTTGTTAGTAATACTGGCTGTTTTTTGTGCCTTTGCCTTAAAAAAAAGCGCAGATGCGCGCGCATCGCTAATTTGTGAACAAGTAAAAATTATTCCGCGCGCTTTTTCTTTTCGCTGTATTGTTTTTATTTGAAAATGTGGTCAAGTAATGATGAATTTATTAATTCGACACCGCCAGAGTCTCAGAGACAGCGGAAAAGGCTACTCTAAGCCTCTGGCCCGAAAAATCGACCGATAGATACTTACAAGCGTAGGTATCAAAATTTCATCAGGAAAACAAGCAAAGATGCAAATTCATTTTCAGAAAGTGTGTTTTTAGCCTATTTCATGGAACTTTCTCAAAAATATAAGTCAAGCTCATTGTGGTGCTACTATTCAATGCTAAAAAGCACTGTGAAAACAAAACATGGTATTGATATCAAGTCATAGGTACTCCAACTTGCTGGCATTTCTAAAAAGACTCAAGTGGCCATGTGAGTAAAAAGTCGAAAGTATTTTCGGCTGACAATGCCAAGAAGTTCCTAAAAGAAGCTCCGGATTGCCGATATTTGGCAACAGAGGTCAGTTGCAACTAGGTAAATTATTGTTATTAATTTCTTTCACTTTCATATTTCTTTACATTAAAGGTGTTTTGTACGCTGTTTTTATCTCTTATCAGGTTGTATTAATATTCGGTATAAATGGTACATGTAGTCGTCAAGAGTTGGCAAACATCACAAATTCACAACTAATGATGTCGAGAACCATGGGCGGGTTCTTCTTGTCCAGGTCAAAAACACAAAAAATAAAATTCCAAGATCGTTCACAATACAGGGGCCTTTTCACGACATAGTCCCAGTCATCCTTTGTCTGGAAATTAAAAAACGGACTGCAGCTAAACAACCGGCCAACTTTCTTCGATACAGCTATTCAGACATCAAAGAAACACTAGATAACACAGATTTCAGTCCTGTGTTGAATGAACCAAACTGTAATCTGGCTGCAGATCTACTTATCTCTACTATTCAAGGTGTGATTGCAGCACACAGCTATAACGTTCGTGTCCCCAGAAAATGTAGAATTCTAAAGCCCTGGATGACACCAGGTCTAGTTCGTTGCATTAGAAATAGAGACAGGCTTCATAAAAAATCCAAATCATCCCCCGATAATAATATTCTTATGACCACCTATACCAGATACCGAAATTATCTCAATTCCCTTCTAAAAAAACTTAAAAGGTCGTACGATAAAAATGAGTTGCTTAAAGCTAAAAATAATACCAAGGCCACATGGAAAGCTATTAAAGGTATAATTAATCAGAACTCCCCCCCTCAGTCCCCAAGTGCACTTCTACTGAGCTCTGCTGACACGAAAGTGTCCATTAACGAGGTAAATAGCTTCTTTGTTACTGTAGGTGAAAGTTTAGCTTCGAAAATTAAAACTCTCTCTGGGTCCCAAGTTGAATGCCCAGCACAACCCCCACCGTGCAATTCCCTTGCCATTATGCCGGTCGACGAAGCTGATGTTAAAAGGATTATTGATAGCTTACGCAGTGACTGTGCCACTGGATATGACAAAATCCCTGCAAGTATCCTCAAAGAGTCTAGCTCCTCTTTAGCTATACCCATAACACACGTCTGTAACTGCGCCATTGAGTCTGGTACTTTCCCTAATGCTTTCAAAAAGGCTGTAGTCCATCCTATCTACAAGAGTGGTGACAGATCCAACGTTAACAACTACAGACCGATTTCAGTTCTGAGCTCTCTGTCTAAAATTTTAGAACGGATACTCAACAAGAGTCTTACCACATATCTTGCAAAATATAATATATTAGCAAAAAATCAATATGGCTTTAGACGGGGAATTTCTACTGAGGACGCGGTCTTAGATTTCACAAGTCTTGTAGTAACCAAATTGGATGAGGGGCTTAAGTGCTTTGGCGTCTTTCTTGACTTGACCAAGGCGTTTGACTCTGTTTCTGTAACCACACTGATATCAAAGATGGAAAGCATTGGAATCCGTGGCATGGCACTTAAAATCTTCTCAGACTATCTATCAAATCGTTCGCAATGTGTGAAAATTGACTCATGGTATAGTGATGATGGAAACGTCCGTTTTGGTGTACCCCAGGGAAGTATTTTGGGACCCACACTCTTCTTGCTTTACATTAACGATCTGTGCCGGTTATCAATACCAAACTGCGATATATTCACCTATGCTGATGATACGGCACTGGTCATCTATGACGACAACTGGGATAATGCTAAACTAAGAGCGGAGCAATCTCTTCAGCGAGTGATGATATGGCTTTCGGCGAATTTGTTGACTCTCAATATTGACAAAACCAAGATTGTCCGTTTCTCTCTCCCCCACACGGGCGCACATCCCATAGAATCATATGCAATCAAAGCTCATACTTGCCTGAACTTTCTAGATCACAGTACTAACGCTTGCACTTGCCTCACCCTGTCACTAGTTACAAGCACCAAATACCTTGGAGTGCTCATTGATAAGCATCTTAGCTGGCGCCCCCACACTGATGCACTAAGCTCACGAATCAGAAAGTTAATATATATTTTCAAAGAGCTAAGACACTCAGCTGACCGTGAAACCCTGTTTCTTGTTTACCAGAGTCTGTGTGTCTCCGTTCTAACATACTGTATTTCTG
The DNA here is from genome assembly GCA_951799955.1 of Apamea anceps. Taxonomy (NCBI): domain Eukaryota; kingdom Metazoa; phylum Arthropoda; class Insecta; order Lepidoptera; family Noctuidae; genus Apamea; species Apamea anceps. The sequence continues at coordinate 9,488,956 of OX637502.1, read as the reverse complement.
CTTGGGGAGGAACCTGCAAGACTTACCTAATCCAGGTTGAACGAGCGCAAAGGGCAATTCTTAAAGTGATGCAGTTCAAACGCAGAGATTACCCAACCACCCTGCTCTATTCTGAATCAAAAGTCCTCAACGTTCGTCAACTCTTCATTCTACGTGCGGTATTACGCCGTCATTCTTTGCTCCCTCTTGATAGTAAAATTTTAAAAAAGCGTAAAGGGTACCCAGTTTGTAATACTAGTCGATGTCGTACTTCTTTTGCAAGCCGACACTTCAACGTACTAAGTGCTCGAATTTACAATAAAATCCATCGTCTTCTTGACATATATACTTTGAACAGGATTAAATTGATAAGCAAGCTTACTAGTTGGCTCTTGAAGCTGTCATACGAGAATACCGAAGGTGTCCTTTTAATAAACTCTTAAACCTTTCATTTATAACTGGCAAGTCATAAAAAAAAAAAAAAAAAAAAAAAAAAAGAAAAGAAAATTACGCCTACTAAAAATCACCCACATCACACACACATACACACGTACATAATCACACCTCGTACATAATCACACACTCACTCTCGTACACAATCGCACAACTCTCCGTAACGATGTACTCGCCGCATAATATATAAGGTGTAACGCTTTAGTACGCCCAGACATTGTTCCTCGGGGTGGAGACCTGGTGTCCTGAAACACAGGTTTCGGCCTAGCTTAGGCACCAGTCTCCCACAATATTGTAACGTGTAGCTAGTTACTAAGCAGTACTTGTTGTATTTTGAATATTGTGGTGAGAAAATAAATTTTATTTATTATTATTATTATTATAGTGAAGAAATACGAAGCGCTTCGTTCAACAAAAGCGATGTCTAAAAGATTTTGTCAAAAATTCAAAATGGAAAATGCACTAGCCAACCCATTGGCATAAATAAATTTGGAGCAATACCGAAACAAATTTCCACTTTCTTTTTGGATGATCCACATGAATACACAGGGCACAGTTTCAGGGTCCTCGGCTACATTGCTCGCCGATTCAGGTACGAACTTATTGACACTAAAACGCCGTTTTTTTTTCATTCATTTGTACAATAATCGTAAAATTTCTCAATAAGACCCCCATTACCTATTTTCATCTAATAATAATGATTTAATATTTTGCGCTAAAAGAACTCTAAGCTAACTGCAATGGCGGTCCTAGAAGTCGTAAAAATGAAACCTCATTTCTCAGCTAAAAGCAGAGTGAATGCTTTGTGATGCTAAGTGCGTTGCTATAGTTACTACTTTTAAATTAATATTTTATAAATCATTATTTACCAAGAAATCTTGCGGCCCATGAAAATATTAACTAAAATGTAAAGAATATAGACGAAAAATTTAATTCCGCATATGAAAGTAAGACCTATGAGCCATTAATTTAACAGGTCACGATTTCACGAATTGTCATTATGACTGTAGCAATAAATATGGCTTAATGGGGCAAAATAATCTAACATTTCTTTTCTTTTTTTCCACACAACACTTTAACACAACGCTATATGTTTGAAGATAAATAAAACGGACTATGACTGCTGCTTAGTTGCATTTACACGATCAAATAGTGGAGTAATTGCAACTGCACTGCTATATTACAACAAATAAGTCGAACTAGCTTCTGCCCGCGGCTTCGCCCGCGTGGATGTCGGAAATTATCCCACGGGAACGTGCTAACAGGATAAAATGTATGTGCTTCCCGAAGATTCCATCTAGGTATCTCGCGGGCCCTTTGTGGCTAATTACAATAGAAAACCAATTGTGTCTCATTAGTGGTGATTAAGAGGGTACCTATATGATATCTTTACCTAAGTACCTACCTAATTTAAAAAAAAACTCAATAACAGAAAATAAAATACCTACCTACCTAAATAAACCTATTTCTGATGATAACTAATCTAAACTCAATAAATAAGCAAAATCCCTAAAAACTAATATCTAGGTATACGAATGACTAATCCTACCTAACCGTATTATAAAATAACCTACGGTCACTACGTACACTATCAAATATACTACCTACCTATACTTTAAAATTAAAATCTATCCCTACGACTTATAAAAATAAACCTAAATAACTCTAAAAACTAAAAGGAATAAAAAGGTCGCACTGAAAAGCACGATTTAGAATTGCACGTAGCAGTTAAAATAAGAATAAGAACGAACGCTTGCCACTCGACACGTCCGTTCAAATCAAAGTTCAAAAATGTAATGCCATAGGTAAGGATAAGTACTAACGTAATGCGCGCGCGGCCGCGCGCCACGCGTGTGCTGCGAACGGTGCAAGCCAAATTCAACCTTCAGCACTACATTTAGAGCATAACTTAGGGACACTGCACACGGCTAAGATACTGTGACGTAACCTACGACAAACTTATTATTTGCGGTTGGTACAGTAATCGGGTCTAGGGATCGAACCGCAAAATTAAGTTTGTTTTTTATTGTATATACTTTTCCGGGATAAAAAGTACCCAGTGTTGTGCCCAGGATATTAAAGAATAATTATACCAAGTTTCATCGTAATCGAACCGGTAGTTTTTGCGTGATGCTTGAACAAACAGACAGACAGACAGACAGACAGACCGACAGACAGACAGACAGACAGACAGACAAAAATTTTTTTAATCACATTTTTGGGTTCTGTGTCGGTCTAGTAACACCCCCTGCTATTTATTTTTTTTATATTTTCAATGTACAGAATTTTCACTTCTACAGATTTATTATAAGTATATAGATATAGATGAAAGAGCTTCTACCGACATGGGAAAAGCTGATGTGTGGAATAATGGCAAACTGATGTCTATTCTATTAATAGTACTAGTAACATTCAAGTTGCGATTACTCTATATTCTTTCGACTATTTGGCTATTCATACGATAATCTTACGATATTTACATCACAGTGCGCCCAAACCGCGTTAAGAGAACATGCGCTGATTATTTACTCGACATTTTGAAGATCCGTCTCACCACCAATAGCTGAAATAGAAACGTGCTGCTGACTTTGGTACGATATATTTTGCTAGTTGGGTAAGACCGCCCATTGTGTCAGCCTTTGTAAACTACATTAATATCTGTAATTTATATGGTGTGCATAATAAATAGTAATCATCATTCTCCTGCTCTTGTCTCAATTTATTTGGATTTGGCGCAACATGCCTTTTTTCAGTATGGAAGAAAAAGGGGAGGACTACCGAGATGACTACTAATAGAGAAGAATGGAAGAAAAAGACATGTTTCGCTTGACCCCAAATGAATTGGGATAAGGAGAATGATGATGAAATGATGACTATGCAAGTGCACAGTAGTGACGGCCCCGTGGTATCGGCCCAGAGTCGTGAGTTCGAACCCAGCCAGGCACTTTTAAGTATTTAATTTCATCACCACTGCTCTCAAAACGGTGAAGTAAAACATCGTGAGGAATCCGGAATGTCCTAGAACCAAAATTTAAAGACTTGTGACTTCCATCAACCCGCACTGGGCCCGCGTTGTGGATTATGACCCACTCCCTCTCACAGAGAGGAGGCCTTGTGTCCCAGCAGTGGGAACATTATGGGCTGATTATGATGATTATGCAAGTATGTAATGCCACCATGCTCCCTCTGCCTACTTCCATACGTTTCAGTGCTGTGCTTACTGTAAGTCTATTGGGTAGGTAGGTATAATAGTTGGCCAGAGTTATTCACCAAGAGAATTAGATTCTATGATGCTTTATTTAAACCGAATCAGACATGCCTTTAATAATTTTAATTTAAAAAGCCGTGAAGTTATAAAAAAGTTATACCTTTTTAAATAGCACATCCTGCCAACATGGATTATTCACGCCCAGGCGAATATCAACGTCTACTAGTGGTAAGTAATGTTATGTGTATTGGTTATAAGGTCACCCACTGCCAATATCGGAAGTCAATGAAGGATAAGTAGGTAGGTATATCGTGGGGTTTGTAGCTACAGCGCAAAACTTGCAGCGCTGCGTAAATTAAGTACCACTTTCCGCTCATCGATAGCGAATACTTTCAGCGAAAACTATGCCATAAATGATGTGGAGTCCGTTTTCTCCTTTGTAGCCTTTGCTTTGGTTGTCCCCATATCGACACTTCAAAAAATTTCATTGCGTCATACCTACTGCGTGGAGTAGGTAACCCTGAGTTGAGACTCTGTCATGCAGTTTTCGATTGCGCATAACCTGCGGTGTTAGTGGCGATAATAATAAAGGAACAAAAGGCAAGCTAACTCAGTGACAAGGTGTGGTGGTGAAACCTCAGGTAGTCGCCACGCGGTTGATCCATAGCTTTACAAGGATCACTTCTTCTTTGGTACGTTCTCAACCCCTTCTTTGCTCTGTATCATTTTGTGACACATAGTACAGTAGGCCGCACGTCAATGATAACAAAACTAGCAAGCTGGCCTCTTACTCTATTGAAATTTCGTTCTTACAACACTAGGCCAGCCTATTCAGCCTAGCCAATTCAAAGACTTACCACGGAAGAGCGGTCAACTGGAGGCTTACCACCAGCTCTTATAGCAGGGTAGAAGTTGAACTGCACTGTTTTTTTGTACTTAGTCATAGTACCTGTTCCTATACAGGGTGAATTTTCTAATTACCCAGTGGGCGTGGATGGCCAAACGCGAAACTAAGAAATTGTGAAACATGCTCAATCATTAGGGTCGCCGCTCTGGCGGCATCGCCAAACATCAGTGTGTGCTAGCTGACGGCAAATCCTCCTCGATGCCGTCAGGCGGTGTGCGCTGGCCTTTAAATTTGTAATTGTGTTAGGTATGAAGTAATCAAGTTCAGCAGCTAGGCTATAGTGATCACTTTAGACCTGACGCAATTTTTATGGCGTGAGCGCAATACTATACTAGCTACAATACGGCTGATGAGTAATGACCGGTCAGAAATTTGCGCAGAAGGGTGCGCAATAATTTAGAAACCAAATTGTGACATGATGCGAAAGTTCGGAGAGCCTAATGTTCTGACCAGCGATGATTCATCGGCCGTATTATAGTATCCTTGAAAACATTCAACAGACATAAGTACTGCTGAAAATACGAAAGCGGTAGGTACCTCAGGAAAAGCTAGTTTGGAGAAAATTGCAGGTTTGCTCTTATTGTCTAGTGATTTGAGGTAAAACTGAGGGAAAACTTTTTTTAAGGGAATTTTTATATGTTTTAAATAAGATACCGCTATTTGGCTTAGCTCATTGGATGCGTATTTCTTTAAGCTATCCGATGCTATAAAAATTTACTTTAAGTTTTTTTTTTTTTAGATACCGCTTTTGAGCTTAGTACGGTAACATCTTAATAATGTGCTTCTTAGAACTGGGCAACGGTTAACTGGGATTCTGAATTTTAAAGAAAAGATAAACTGTTGTAAATAAAGTGCTATATTTATTTTACAAAATAGTTACAAAAAGAACTTGACACACAAAATTTTACTGTACACACCTGCGGTTCTGATTACTTTTTAAAACCAACTAACTCAATAAATGTACAATAAAGTATAATAATATTTAATAAAAAAAAAAACTTTACTTAAAGTAAGAATTAAACTTAAAAAACGGTCCCAAAAAGATAAAAATATACTAATATTTAATTCAATTCATAAGATTATGGCATTTCTTTAATTTAACGTAATACTGAACTTGCTAATACAACAAAAATATGTACGCTGTTCACTATAATGTGATCTTTATACTTCTATGAATACGTTAATAATGTATGTAATAAATATGAACATTGTGACAAATTATCATTGTGTGTTGTAAAATTAAGCCAAGGCTACATTGCTTTGCGATTAGAAATCTCACACATGGAGTGATTGCATCAAAGTTAAGTGATTTTCAAGATAAACTAGATACATAATACCATAGTTGTATAGCTTTACATGTTAATGTTTCGTAAATCAGAGATAACCTTTGATGCAACTCCACCCTTATAAGACATCCTTTGGTGACATATTGGGACATTTTAAATATTTCTCTAATTTACACATCAAATACAGTGAATAATTAATTTAGGCAGTCTTTAATATACTTTAGATAATAATTATATCCGTTAATCGCTCCGTATTTTCATAATACACTAAATAAATAATAATACCAGATAAAGAATGGTAACGTACCCTATTAACTTAACTATCAATCAAAATATTTTACATACAAAATACAATATCAGCACAGAATTCAGTAAAGCATTGTAAAACATTCTAAATATTGGTCTAGTGTTTATTGCATGGAACGTTATGTCCCTTTTGAATATACGAACTACCTGATCGATGCAAATATATTTTATTCTTAACCTGTATTAAAATGGTATTGCTTGTTTCAAATCTTTACTATTGTTACACTGAGACTGTTGTAGCACGATTACACATATTGCGCGTACATTCGCAAGTCGCAACAAACGAGGCAGCCCGGCGACAATCGCTAACGTAAGTAACATACGCGCACGCCTCAGCAACACTATCATATTGGGGTTTATTACGCTTACTACTAATATTCTTCTAATACAATTGCCTACGCGTACAGGACGTCAATAAGACTGAGTAGTAAGCGGCACGCTACATGATTAGTATCACAAATTGTGCAGCAACTCTAACAACAATTAAATTTTATTGCTATTTCACTGAAGACTCGATCGTCTTAAGGCAAATTAAACGTTGATTATATTACACTATTCGAATTTGACCTACCATTAGCTATTTTAAAAATGCGATTACTGTGAACATGAGACTATCAAGTATCAATTGAATTTAAATATTTATCCAAAGTTTCGTACAATACCTAGCTACTCGTAGCTTCAGAGCTAGCAGCGTTGTATCTAAATCTTACATTATAGTAAAATTACGCAAACACTGAAGAATAATGTAAATAAGTATACATCTCAAAAGTATGTAATTCGTTAGCTTCCTTGCAGGTAGCAACCTATAGGAAAAAGTTTTTGAATATCAAAAATAAAATATGCATCAAATTCATATGAATACTTTAAGAGCATGCACAATAATATTGCATTAACAGTAATACTTCAACAAGAATGAAATGGCATCGACGCGTTTGAACAGCGTCATCTTTTCTCATAAAAATATTAGAGACAGGGGCTGCAGTCTCGACATTCATAGCGATCGCTTTACGAACGAATTCGGTCGCAAAGTCCCGGATTGAACGGTGCAATGTATGGAATGACAGGACTTTGCGACCGAATTCGGTCGTAAAGCGATCGCTATGAATGTAGAGACTGCAGCCCCAGGTCTCATATGAAAGTATGGACTACTTATTATAAAATGATTGAAGTTCATTATGTATTATATTAGCATTTCAATCCATTCACAAACTTCTAATAGACTCCTTAAGTAGTATTTCCCATCGACGGTCAATTATAGCCTAATAATGTTGCAAGATATTAATTATGTATATTTAACTTTCATATACTTGCTTTCTGTGTTAAAGCAATTAAGTATATTTAAATGTGAGTCTTTGTTGCAACTTTGTACCATTAGAGCAGTTCTACAAATTTCAGATTCGCAACATTTTCGCTTAGGTACTTATTAAGTATTTACTTGTACTAAGTATAGAAATGGGACATTTCTGTTGGTTTCAAAGTTTGGCACATATTTAAAAATGATATGTTTATGTCATAATACTTTGCTATGAGGGGGGTATACTTTAATACAAGTGTGTACAAAAATATAATGTATTTTTAAAACTTCATGAAAGGTCCTAGGGGTATTAAAACTTCTCACTCCATTTAAATGTATGGAAGCCCCTTGCGAAAATTCAGTTTTGAAGCGTGCACATAAACTTTCCACTAAAACTAAAATGAACTGTCCCATTTCCTATAGGTACTTTACGCGTTATAATTATGTTATTCAAACACGGTGAACGATAAACGACTTTAAAAATGAATACACTCGAAATGCTTATATCGACTAAGTCACTATGATCAAACAGTAGTTCTGCTACCATTCCTAAGACTTCAAAAAGTTTCCTCTAATTCGATGTATAGAAAGCTAACTTCCGAAGCTGGCTTACTCAATAATGTATAATGACATCAATGGCAAATACAACAACGAGATGGTTAAGGACTTTACTCTAAACACCCAAGGCGTCGTTCGTTTCATTATTAGTACACTATGCAAGTCACATGCTGATATGTAATAGACGACAGTTATTCGATTTAAATACTGATAGAAATAATATTTACTCGATTATTATCATTTGTTGCACATGAAAAGCGTTGTAATCGTAAGCGCGTAACCTCAATCCTCGTCGCGCCGACCTGTCCACGCGTCACACTCGCACTCGGTTCAATCACAGTCGAGAAAATCGCACAATTAATAAATACACTAATATTAATTAGGCCTTTTTAGGACAGATAATCACAATTTCTCTAAATTAATATATCTCCTCGACATACATTGCAAGCGACTCGTTTAATATCCTATTCCGTCTTCATATTCTTTGGAATTAAAATTTACCTGAAAAAGAAAACATTGAAATTGTTAGCAGGGGCTCATTCGAGTCTTTTACACCAGGCGAAGCACCGCGCGGTTTTTATTGTCACTTGAAGAAAACCGTGTTGCGCTGCGCGCTCCTTCTTATCAGATTCATTTTCAAATCTTTATTTGCAATTAAGTTATTTCGTCTTAATCAAACAATTATCAACTTTATACGCGTGTAAATTAAGTTTATTTTAGAATGACTATCAATATATCCAAAACCAGCGATTTTCCATATATGCTCTAGAATAAAATAAATATCCCAATGATGGATAGAATATGTGGCTTTCGTTGTCATTAAGGGTTTTCACAGCGATATGTTCGGAAACGAACCTAATCGCTGACGCAGGACAGGGCTCGCACGCAGGCGCGCGCCGGTCAGGCGGCGGCGTGCGCGGCGGGCGCGTGCGCGGGCGCGGCGCGCGCGCGGCCTCCGCGCGGCTTGATGCTCTCCGACACCTGCCACATGGCCTCCTCGCTCAGCACGTCGTCGAACTCGTTGAACATGGCTAGGATGCGCTCGTTCTTCTTGAACTTGTACTGCCTGTAACGAAAATTATATGAATTTTTGGGTGCCAGGTATGTGATGTCAGTTAGTCACTGTGACTACTAGGAATACTATGACTGTTCATTCTTGATTTACTTGCATGCATCAACGTTTCGACTTTAAATCCAGCCAACTTTATTGATTCTGAACTATTTATAAGACGTTTAGATTATTATTTGCAGGGGGTATTTTATGCTATTAATAACATTATGCTAATAATAATTAATCAAATGAAATAAACTGGTATGGATTACGCACTCTTTGTGGAACCTCTTCATATTCTCCATGATGTGGTACTGCTGCCACCTCTTGGTGAAATTGATGCAGCCTTCCGGAAGGAGGTCCGGATTGCCGATATGAACGAAAGTCAGATCTTGAAGGACTAGGCCACTGCAAAAAAAAGAGTTATGATAATGTTGCCATCATTATAACTAGCTTAGCAACGCAATGTCTAGTTCATGAATGGAATGCTGTATAAGTGAACATCAAGTCAATTACCCAAAAATTTCACGTGTCTCGTTTACGCGAGGAGTTCCAAGGTGGGAATGCTAAGTTTGCAATAATCATGTAAAAGATGCTTTAACGTAAAGTTTATGAAGAATAATGAACATACATGTAAGGTATGCAGGGCGGCTGCGTCTCGGCGAGTGCCTGGCGATAGGCGCGGAAGGAGGACGACGAGTCGATGATGGTGCAGTAGTCGTGCAGCGTGTCCACGATGGAGCGCGGCCAGCCCAGGCGCCGCACGGGAGGAGAATCCAGCGCGGATACGAGAGCCAGGTACGAGTTGAAGTTATTCATCTTGCGTAACGCCTTCATTACTTTCAGGAACTTGCTGGCGTACTTCTCTCGCTCGCGAGCTTCCTCCTGTAATTAAATGTTTTATTTTATTGATTATTTATGTACTAGCTGTTGACAAACATTTTACTCGCTGAGAGAACTAAGCTGTTTCCCTGTTCCTGTTCCTGGTATACATAAAGCCATGTATGTACCCTGATAAAATAAATCATGTGTTAATTAAAGACTATAAATCTTCGATGTTGTAACGTAACCCATGAGTACCCGGGACAGAGTAAATTCAACTTATTCGACGACTACCAACCTGTTCTAAAATCCTAGAGCGTGCCCAGTAGCTCATCTTATTGAAGTGTTCCGTGAACCGCGTTAGGTTAGGCGAGCTTTCTTCTGATTGGTCGCGCGGCCACAGCAGCACCTCGGCGGTAGTGAGGCGCACGAACAAGGCGGCGTCTAACAACGTCATCTGTTCGGCCAACTCCGTCGCTTTGAAGTCCAGGAGGGTGTCGCGACGCGTCGATACGCTGCCGAAGCACGGATTTTCGTACTCGTATCTGTTGTTGGTCTGTAAGAAATATGGATTATTTAGTCGCTTTTGTTGCATCACATTCACACTTGTATGGCGCAATCATAGACACTTATAACTTTCTTATTTTATCATGATTTTATATAGATATTCATCACGTCTGTAAAGTTTCGCCAACTAATTAAAATAACCCTGTATAAATCAATAGTGAAAGTTATTTAAATCCAGTTACTGGACTCACCTGTTGGAAATGCAACTGTTTCTGTTTGTCGACTAGTATCTGCCTGAGAGCCTTCGCAATGATCAGCTCCTCAGCGTCCACAAGCCAGTAGATAAACTCCATTATCTCCTGCATCAGCGGACAATCCAAATCGGACATCCTGCAAACAAACAATACATAGTTATATTATGAATGATTACTGAATCCTAAATGGTTTGCATTTGCTTGCTCTTGAAACATTTTGCTCAACAATCGCAAGCGCGATTGTTGGTCGAAGTATCCCGGCTTCCGATTCCCAGGTTGGGCAAAATTGATTGGGTTGGTTAAGTTTTTTCATCAGGAATAGCCCAGAGTTTGAATTTGTGCTCTCTTGCTATTACATGAAACTGAAGCATAGTCAGCAAAACCCTTATGGTGGGTTAAAATATGTGAAATGTAGCATGACCTAGTTGCTGCGTTGTATGTTGCATTGCATATATTTAAACGGCATGATCGTTTTAACATAATTATGGATGTCATTTCATGTTACGTTTCGCATATGTGTACCCATCATTAGAGTTATACAGGCATGATGTTTGTTTGTGTTAATTTGTTTGGCTAGGGTTGGCACTCACGTGAGGTCGGCGACGACGCGCGTGAGCAGGCACAGCGTGGAGCGCAGCTCGTGCGGGCGCGGCCGGAAGTGCTGCGCGCGCCGCACCAGGCGCGCCACCAGGCCGCCCGGCGACACCCACGTGCGGTACGTCGCCAGGAACGCCTCCTGGTACGTGAAGTCTGCGCGGACAGGTGCCACTCAGTACACACGTTCACAGATACACTCATTTACAGTTGGTGATGGAGTTCACAGTTACAATTCGTTGTTGTAACAGTCCGAATACTGTTGTAATTGCTATAGCACTATAGCAGAAATATACATAACAGTGAAGTTTTCCAGCAGTCCTTTCACAGTTCTTTTACCTCTGATTTTGCGTCACTGTTAAAATAAACCTGATGTTGCCCTTTAATTTATGTGTCATGTATTGTGTACATCTTTTGTTGGAGATCCTAAATAAATACATGAACTCGGTAATCTTTATTATGTTACAATAAGGTTGCTATTGAGTTGCTGCCACTGACAAGTCTGTCAAAATCACAGTGATCTTTTTTTTGTGCAGCAGATGAGTTGTAGGAATATCTGGCAGGGAAGAATTACTCCTCATCAGGAGCAACTTCCTTATTAGTAATGCAGCTCTCTACAAGTTATCTAATTGTAGGATTTTGCGTCTTTTGAGTCTGCTGACACAAGCTGGTAGTGTGAGTTGAGCGGTCAATTGGTTGGGGTTTCTCTCCAATCTAGACTTGTGCTTTTGCGAGCATGAACAGTAATCTTTATTTTCGTTACAATAAGGATGTTGTGGGGTTGCTGATGTCACAAGTAAAATAACTGTGAATAGACAGTAGTAGGGTTGCAGAATACCATTGACAAGACATTGTGACTGAGACTCCAGCATTTACCTGTAAACTTCTTGGTGCATTTTACTACAATTTTGAGTGCACGTTTTGTTGATATTATCGATTGGTTCAATAGATACTAGGGACACTCAAAATATGTAGTATACATCTAAAGCAGAATAAAAGCTTGTAACGTATTTTTGAGAAAAACTTACGTCACCAAATCGAAATATTTTACCGAAAAACTGTGAACTTTAAAAACGTATGTCACTTCAAAACTACACATTACCAAGCCAAGGTGAAAGTTCGATTGCGCAGCGCTTACTACATCTAAAGCTTTTGGTTAGGTGTTTGATAACACAATCATACACGTTTGTGCGGCTGTTTAGCTTAGCCTGTAACACCATAACAAGATGTTACGTATTTTGTCGAATCTGACACAAAATTCGATCAAATACGTTACTTCTGTCTCGAGAGCGCGTGCTATAGCTAATTAGTAAATTATATTCATTCAGTGTTTTAAGCAGCGAAAACTTATCAATATCACTACTCAAAACACATTTCGAGGCTACTCGAAGCAACATTCGACAAGCATCCAAATATTAGTAAAAATAAAAACCAGTAAAACTTCCAGCCCCACATTAAAGAATGGTTCAACCACTTACACTCGTCCGTTTCTGTAAAGTGAAAGCATGACAGTTGAGAGGTTACAAGCAATGATAAGACATGACTTAGACAAAGATATAGTTACAGATTTTATGGTGGTGGCTTTATTTAGTCCAAAATTTATAGAAAATCTGTAGTACTGATTGTCTTTTTTACCTGTATTGTCTTTAAAAGTGTATGATATCCAGTACCCAAAATGCATTCATGCCTATAACCACCATTTTAATGAATAATGAGATGAATGAGGAGGAACTTTAATTTCATCGCAACCATTCAGGATAATGCTTATCGTCAAAAAAAGTTAATGATCCCACATCCATGATATTTGAACAGGTGACTGACCTTTGGTGGCTTTGGTAGCGAGTACGATGAGTGCGTCGGGTTGTCCGCCGCGCACCTCGGGCCCGTCCTTACTGGGCCCCTTGAGGACCAGCCAGGAACTGATGTCAATCTGAAGTATAATGTCATCGGGGTCGGCCTGAGGAGGCTCGCTGTTGGTTTCCGCAGTAGCCGGTGCGGGTTCCGTGCTGCCTTCACTCCTCTGATACAATTATAATAAAACCATATAAATTTTCTCTCACTTCTTGTAATAATCAAAGCATTGAATCGATGTATGCATTACCTGCGATGGCACAGGCGAAGGCGACGGTGGTTGTTGCACAAGCATTTCCAATTCATCTTCAAGCGGAAACTTTCCGGGAGCGGGTGCCGTGGTGCTAGTAAATGATTCATCCGAATTCTGAAACAAGATGCCATCATGAATTTGAGCTATTAAATATCAGTTAAGGCCCATTAGAGCCCTAATTAGCCTTATTTCACAGTATTACAATACGCACTAACTGCCAGAGAAATTCAAATAGAGAAGAAATGGTTTGAAATTTATCTTCCAGGTAAATAAATAGGAAACACACTATAGCACCTTCAATTTAACTTACATTATTCAACACGGTTTCATCAGCGGAGCTATTGTGTGATGACGGCCGCGGCGATGGAGGAGGCAATAGCTCGTTACTTGAATTCACAGAGAGCTGCAAAAAAATAAGTGTTCAAAAATACTGCACGGCAATGCACACCGGTGTTTGCAGTTTATGCAGTCCAGGGTTACAATTTGACATTCATAGCACCCTTATTTTGAAACAGTAAGAGCAGTTTTCATTTCGGCTTCTAATAAAGTTCGGTTGACCATACACCTTCATCCAATAATTAAAAAATGTAGTAGATACCTGTTTACTCTTGCTCATCTTAGGCGGCAGAGCCGGGGGCGGCTCCAGTGGGATGGGACTAGTACCACTCATGTTCACACTATCTTCTGAGCCGCTGCTAAAGAACAGAACATAGTAATCAATATAGCAAAATGTTTATATTCTTTGCTCATATTATGATAATTTGCATGAAACAAATGCCAAATGCTCTATGATTTCGATTCTTTTTTACGGAACTAATTATAATCGATATTGTTTTATTGTGCAAATGAGATAAATAGCATAAAATTTGATTGTGCCACGCAATTAAAAAGGAAAATAAATACGTAGCTTTCATACCTCATTGGTGGGTTTCCAAAGTGCTGGACAGTAAAGGACTGCGCAATAGAGCGCTGTACTTGTTGACGTTGCAAGCTTATGGCGCCGTCGGCGATTTGTTTGGCACTAAAAACGAAAAGTTTACAAATGCAAATTAAAGAACATTTTATACCTGTTAATTACTCATCATAGAGTCGTCAAGTTATACATTAATTGCACAATAAACATTAAAACAATAGGTTGAAAGTGTTTTATTGCACGGCTTAAAGAACATTAAGGCTCAGTTGCACCACAAATTACTCACAACATATAGCACTAAACGAATTAAAAACATGGTTTTTATTTCGGTTAATTGTTTGAAGTTGACAGAGTACCACAATATTATATAATAAAAGCAGACTATTATTGTCCCCCTGCAGCGCAAAGACCTCTTCTCATATAGAGAAAGTACGAGCATTGATCACCACGCTTTCTCTAGAAGGCTTGGCGATTTCAGACTCATTAACTATAAGTCCAGGTTTCCACACAATTTTATTTATGTAATGATTAGGAGAATTCAAAATCAAAATATTTTATTTCACATAAACCAACATGGGCACTTATGAAACGTCAGAAGCTAGGTGCACGGTTCCAATTGGTTGTTTCCTATGGAGAAGAGCCGGCAAGAAACTCCATGTTTACTCTTTTAAAAATAATTGGCTTTTACAATGATTTCAAATTACAGTAGGTATGGGAGGACAGCGTAGGCCTGTCAAGAAGTACCAGGTACTTGATAAAATAAAAAATGGTCTACAGATCTAAAGTCTACAAAGTCCTCACATTTACAAAATATAGAAGAATCCATCAAAAGGACAGATAAAATATAAAAACCTAACAAGACAAGTGGCATAACTGCCATTACAACCACTAATAAAGAGTTAAAACTAGAATAATTGTCTGTATATAATGTCAAATAATAAAAAGCGACTGTTTAACCACACATTTTTGGCGTTTAAACATCTAACTTTAATCATCTTTTATAAATAAACCCCACTATGGTTAACACTAAATGTCAATGTGTAAGTGATCAATGGTGCGTTGAGTCTAAAAAAAGGATGAGTTATTTTCTAATTACCTGGCTACATTATACGTATGTATCGAGTGACGGAACATGTCGGGTGGTGCTGCAGCTCCGGGAGCATTCGGCGGATGACTGCAGTTCCCAAACATCTCCATATACGCCATTACTAAACAGATATCCACAACAGTTATATATCGCTCTACTATGATATCACAAGGCGTATTCGAATTAAACACTGTTATTTCATTTGAAGATTTTAATGTTCGAAGTTAATAATTTGGCGAACGTAAATATTTTATTAGTTGAAAGATAAAAGTAATCTTATCTTATCTTTTCATTTCTATAATCAATACTTGTTTAATTACAATACACCTTACAGTTAGTCAAAAAGATGATCTGATACACTAAGAGCGTAGGCGAAAATGTGTTTTCCGAAGAAATACAGTCATATTAAAACATGAAACAGCAATAACACATGATCGTAATGAAGCGCTAAATACATTCCTCATCCTCTGTGATAATTAACTACGGCGCGAACCGAGTTCCGCTGTTGTTAACCAACGCATGTAAGCCGCGTAAGCCCATTTGTACAAACGCCGTAATTTTTTTTCGCACGTGGAAAGCAAGCGAGGCACCCACCATGATAGGAACTCTTTATTACCATAACTCAGATTGAATGTACGAAATACGGACATAAATAAGTTTCAGTATTCATGGCAGAGCCTCCAAACATCGAGTGAAATTGGCGCCTAGTTGTGCTAGTGTAAGTGACAAGAAGCTTGTTGACTGCTAAAGCACGTCTGATGAGTCTCCAACATGTCCGTTCATGGAGTGGACCTTTATGTCTAAAACATAATGAAACACGTATGCTTGCATCTTCTAAAGAAACTGATGCTTTATTTTGGAGCTAAATAGCGCTTTACATGCATCCACTCACCGCTGTACGCGACGCTTTGGAACACTGCCGCGCCGCACCGGCACAACAGACAAACATGCCGTTATAGCCCCACACATGACATTATCATTCATATACCATAGCGCCCAAGAAATCACAATGACCAAAGGATTTTTTAGAAAGTCACAGAACCATTGAGTGGAAATTTGAAGCATTTATAGATTCTCATCAATCACAAACAAATGAAAACAATACTTGTTTAGGATAACATACAAATATGATGTGCCATTGACAATGTGACAGTGTACAGAATACATTCACAGCTTTCTTTTATCGACAGTATAGTATTTACACCCATTATTGATATTAAATGTGGAGAACTTATGCAGGCATTCCCAAGAACTTGTAGTTAGAAATTGAAGTAATAAGTTATAGTAATCGTTTTTTATTTAAACGAACCATTTCGTTCCGCCACCAAGACTGGGTCAAGTAGTTTACATTGGATTATTTTTTTCAGGATTGTGCTTAAAAACTTTAACAAAAAGTATACTGACTGTGTTTTTTCTTTAGTGGCAGCGGCGGCGGTCTCGGCGGCTGGTGCACGGCCAACGTGTGCGGCCGTGCTTCACCGTGCAGAGAACATACTGGCGACGGCCTGGAAACAAATGTATTATATTATTCACCATGAACATAATACACCTCTTGTTTACGACAGACGGCGATAGGCGTCAGGGTTGCGTGTGCTAATCACCTGATTTCGACAGTGGGGAAATGTTGTTGCACGTCGACGCGAATGTTCCGGCGCTTGACGGGCAGCTCGGGCGGCGTCTCGTTCTCGTCTGAGGTGATGCTCGCCAATCTGAGACGCAAACAACCAAGTTACGAAAATAAACAACTAAATTGGTTAGTCCGCAGCGCGTCCTCGGTGATGTAATTTATACCGTGTTGCGAAGTTTTGAGTAAGTAACAAAATTAATGTACCGAAGTATGTTAAATTGTAAGTAGAATCACTGTGCGCACCAAGTTAAGAGATTTTATCAGTGCTAGTTATTTGTGTTTGTGCCATGAATGGAATGTAATTTTAGAATGTGAATAAAAATTTATAACTGGTGGTGTGTGTGATAATTTTAAAACTATGTTAATTGGATTTAATCACATGTAAAAAAACAAAAACAAGCCAATTCACTCTAAGATCCTATAAAACTACAGGTAAGAAGGGGGTGTGTGTGTGGTAAAACAGAGGAACACTCACTTTGAAGAATGGTGCGTGGTTATACTGTTCATATTGGTTACATTCATGCGGCTCTCAAAGCTTTGTAGTGTGCACTTCATTTCGGTCACACAGTCTGTACTGTTAAAAATACTGCAAAAACAATAACAGGAAGCATGATACTTAAGATATTTAATATACTTTGCTATAAATAGACATTTAAAGATTTAATAACATTTAAATTAATAATTTTAAATGTTATTTTATTTCTATCACACTCAAAGTATACTAAACGTCTCTAAAAAACACAGAAACCAGGAACATGAAGAAGACAAGAGAAAAGAGTGATAATAAAAAATGTAATAGAGGTGTTTTAAAAAAACGGATGTGCAAAAAAACCGTAGAAAAGACCGGCAAACGAGATAAATAGGTACCTGTCCGTATGGCTAGTGTAGTGATGTGAAGAGAACGAGGATGTGAAACTGTGTTCAGCAGACAGCTCTGCATGGCCGACTGACACAAACCCGGACTCGTTGGAGAAACTTTAAAGAATAATACAGTAAAATGATATGCATATCGACGACGAAGTGTCAATTACTCCTAAGTAACAATTTTCACGAAATTCACTTTTTTATCATTTTGTTTGTAATTTACCAAGAAATTAAACGTTTTTTTCAGTTTGTGTAAAATTTGTATTTTGTACCTTAGGAGTTATTGGCACTTCGCCGTCGATATAGAATTTCCTGTCATTGTTCCCGAAACCAATATTTATGTAGTTTAAGACTATTAATATAAGTGAGCCAGAGATAAACATTGACCCAACTTGTCCAGGAAAATTGCAAATATTATGTTTATAAATATAATAATTATTATTTATGGAGCTAGACATACTCAAAATTTTGTACTATATTAAATTTAATGGTAGCTTTTTCCTGGTATTCAGCTGCATCCGGTTAGAGTGGAAGCCGACCCCAACGTAGTTGGGAAAAGGCTAGGCAGATGATGATGAGTAGCTTTTTTTTGGAGGTCGGTAAGTATTCCACAGGGACGTACTACCGGGATAAATAAAAGTATCCTATATCCTAACCTAGATCATGGTTTGCCTATGTACCAAATTTCATCGAAATCCATTCAGCTGTTAATGCATTTAAAGGTAACAGACAGACAAACAGTTACTTTTGCATTTATAATGTATATAAATAAAAATGAATCACCGAAATGTATGTACGCGCATAACTTCCGATCGACTGCACCAAATTGGATAATTTTTTTTTTTTTTTTGTATGTTATTGTCAGGACAATGTTTGTATAGAAGAAAATTAAAAGAAAAAACAATAAAAATATAGCGGTACGAAGTCCGCCGGGTCAGCTAGTATTAAGTATATAAATTAACTAGCGACCCGCCCCCGCTTCGCATGGTGTTTACGACTTGACACGAGTAAATTCTCTAAATAATGATGAGCACCGCATCAAAATCCATTGCATAGTTTATAAGAACAACGCAGTCACACAGACAGACACGACAACCAACTTTAATTCATAATATGTATAGAAGTAGGGATAAGATTTTTGCGAGCACCACTTTATTATTAATATTTTGACACATCGCAACTAATTAAATGTAGTGAGACATACCGATTGTGGTTGGAATGGGCGTGCGCGTGAGTCGAGTTCAAGTGCGACTCCTGCGACTCCACCGACGTGCGCATCTCGTTGACGTTGTTGCAACTGCACATGCCTATAACGTAATAATTCTCATTACGAATGCGTTCTTAGTAACAAAGTAGTCACTGCTGTTAATGTTCAAAGTCCTCCACCTGCGCAACTGAGTCACCTAACCTTCTTACTCATAAAAGTCTTGTTACAAAGCAAATAAAAGGGTTTACATAATCAGCAACGTTCCCACTGCTGGAACACAGGCCTCCTCTCTGTGACAGGGAATGGGCCGTAACCACCAGGCGGGCCCAGTGCGGGTTAGTAGATGTCACTGGTCTTCAAATTTTTGACCCTAGGATATACCGGAAATAAAAGGGTTTATGTTCTTTTTATTGTGTGAATAGGAGTTCTAATAACAAAACTTCCTAATACTAGAAGCTTATTCTCCACAAGATTATTGATCACAGTATCATACATACATACATAGTCTTGTAGTCATGGGCACACGGGAGGATAACATCCCAAATTACGATGGGAGACCGCATTATGAACCGGAAATCGAAGGCTTAACCAGCCTGTGGTCGATCGAGGACATCGTAGCCCATTTTGAGATGTGCGATAATGTGGTGGCGGTCGCCATCGATCTACCCTTTCTTGTTGCACCTTAACAATTTTTAGATAGTTTACAAGTAAATGCTGTACTGACCAACTAATTCTGAGTTAGGCGGCGTGGCGAACACATGGTCGTGATTGATTGAGTCGTGTGCGTTCCTCTCCTCATCATTTGACACGTTCAGCATCGAGTCCAGCGAGCCGCTGCTATGAGATTGCAGAGACAGTCTGAAATTGTACAAAATGACGACGATTTTATATCGTTGCTATATTTAACCTAGTCTGTGCAGTGCTTTCGAGTGCTTGCCAAACAAAAATGATTCTTTTTGAAAAGTATATTATAATTAAAGTTCTAAATCATAATTTAAAACATGAATGTATCTAATTATACCTAAGTACGCATGAAAGTGATAACAAGCTTTCGAAACGTATTGTAGTTGAACCAGCAACTAACCTATCGATAGAGAGAGCCAGTAGGGAGTTGTCGTTCGCTGACTTACGCTTAGGCGGCAGAGGTGGGGCCAACTCGATTTTCCTGCAAACACACATTGCACTCTCACTGACCATAGCATTGAATAGCCTTCGTTAAGATTTAGACTATCAAACCAAGACTATATACCATCCCACTAACCCAACGCCAATATCCTTGAAATTAACGATTAGGATTAACATACGCAATTAACCAATAACCCCAATAGAGTCATTAAAATTGGCATCCTGCGTTCTAAGCATCTGAAGCTAACGGGGCCAACGATACTTTGAAAGTGTTATAGTGTCACCATAAAATTTTACGCCATCCATCAATACTGTATGTGCTATTGTGAGTGACTTTCACGTAGTCGACACGTTTGAGTAGTGTTTGTTGGCGCGTCGATGTTAGGTTGGAGTAAAAGTGTAAAGCCTATTCAAATCTTTGTTTCCAATTGACGTTATTTCTACTTAAATAAATATCAACTTTACACAAGTGTAAATTAGGTTGATTTCAGAATGACTAGTGGTATTGAAAATGTCATGAAAGTTGTAGCGGAAACTAAACTTTACATGTAGATGTTAGAGTTACTTAGCCAATATGTTGTACTGACCTGTTGGGCCTGGCAGGCTTGGGTGGTGGTGAGTCGGGAGCATCTAGTACGGACTCGGACGAGTGCGACGCGCGAACGCCACTGGATTCCGACCCCGCCTCGCCCGTCAGCAATGACCGCTCTTTCGGTGTCAACGGAATATCTACAACAGACATAATAGTATGCTTAGAAATTGTTTGGCAGCAAAAACACACAAAAAACTTTTTTTTTTCATTAAATTTCTTCTAAAGTAACACATGCTACATATAGATTTCATCTAAAATAAAAAACGCATGTTTTCTTATCTAATTTATGTATCAAAACAGTTAAAGATTGTTGGCTTTGCTGCTAAAAACTACAAAGTATTTATGAGCAGCTAAATGATAGCTAAGAATTTAGCCGTTGTATTTAATTAGCGGAACTGATTAGTTCCATCACAGTGGTTTTGTAATAGAGGCTCTATTATGTATGATAGCGTTTCAACAGAAATAAATAACACACCTGGTAAAGAATTCCTTTGTGTTGAAGACCGCGGCGAGACGAGTGCGGGGCGTGGGGAAAGCGCGGGCCGCGTCATGTGTTGCTGAGCCAGCGCTGACACTTCTTCGACAGCACCCGTCACTCCTTTCACTACTGAGCTGACATACTCTGGCGACAACGCTTCAGCCGAAGTATCCAGTTCCTCATTACTAGCATCAGCTCGCAAGCTCAGAGCAGTGATCTCGTCGCATAGTCGTATCAACGTCGCTAATGCCGCGCAGAGACGCTTAACGGCACTTGTTAGTTGCGGTGATCGGCTGCAGTATGGTTTTATTGCTGAAAATTTTATGATACACAGTTTTACTAATTATTTGGACTAGAACTAGAAACCTAACAGTTTGTCTACTAATAAACAACAGTTTAAACAGTAGTTTATGTATGACAAGTCACATTCCACTTATAACTTCACATGTTTCGTGGTTGGTTTAAAGATTTTGTTAGGTCTGTTCATTGATACAAAAACAAAGCAATCCTAAAGTACCTAAGTGAATTTAAATTATACAGTTTATTTACCTTTATGTATATTTGCGATTGATTCAAAAACAATAGTTCCATTGTCGGGGAGCATTTCCAGTTTCCCCTTTGTAATAACATCCGAAAAGTGTTTTAAGCCGAACGTAACCTGCGGACAATACACATGTTGAAATTAAATGTATGTACAGCATAGACGGTTAAGTATTAACTTTGTTTAAGTACTGACCTCTTTGACTAGCCGTTCGAGTTCTTTGGCAGGTGTGACTTCCCCATCCTCATTGGTGTTATTAAGGTTCTTCGCCATATTCCGAATTTTCGGGCTAAGTGGCGAGTGCGATCTGCTGAAACATAAACAAATAAGATCATAAGTACCTACAATTATTACTAAGCAAACAATGGTCCAAATGACTGAGGAGGCCTTTGCCCAGTAGTGAAATGATACAGGCCAATATCAAAGCCACGAAAGGTAAAATTAAATCTCTAGCGGTGTAAGAACTCTTCTGTCCTAACAGAACTCTTTTATTGCTGAACGGCAGGCCCGTTCAGCTCTTAACCTCGATCACGCCTGATGGAAAGCGATGGATGAGGTCTATGATGGAACGAGCATGCCCAGGAGATGCCTATTCACTCCGTGGCAGATTGTCAATAGCGTGGCGGCCTGACAGATTGACACTTATGGTTGGAGCTTGCCAAAAGGCCCCAATTGGCTCGTTATGTTGCGGAATGTGTGGCAAAAAATATAAAAGTTTAACCCTCAATGGAAGCCTTTTCAATCTGACCCACCCCGACCACAAATCCGAACATTGCTTTCGTCCACCATATTGGAAATCTACAACACTAAACTTTATATTCAATTACTAGACAACAACCAAAAATAAACCGCTTGTTTATTCAATCAAAGTGTGTACTATCTATTATATATAAATGATCATTTAAAATGTCATTGCTTGGTATGCGTTGCGAAAGAATCTGCTTTGCATGCAGGCCCACACCTGTGCGCGAATACAAAGCTAAGCTATATTTGATATTCAAGTAGGAGGTCCCGGTTCACCTTACTCTATGCGAGTTCAACTAAAGACAATATAGACGCCTGATATCATCTTTTTTAATTACCATTGAGGTCACGAGACTCGAGCATGTAACGTGTTTTATTACTTGTCTTATTTGGTAAACAAATATGGCGTAGGTACTGAGATTTTATTTTGGGAGAAATCATGTGTTTTTCATTTCATCTTTATGAAAAACTGAAACATTAACGTTTGAGTTTGAAATGAAAAATTAATGAATGATGAATTGATGATGCGAAAACTCGTAATATTTGTACCGTGTTTGTCTGAAATATTAGGAAAAACTGTGTAGGTACTTGGCGCAC
Source organism: Apamea anceps (assembly GCA_951799955.1). NCBI lineage: Eukaryota > Metazoa > Arthropoda > Insecta > Lepidoptera > Noctuidae > Apamea > Apamea anceps. Next base: position 9,465,858 of record OX637502.1, on the reverse strand, counting down.
TAGTATTTACAATGTACCTTACATGCTTTTAAAATAAATAAAGCATAGGTATTCCCAAATTAACAGGAAAATAAAATATTTATTTTACATATTGCATTTACTACCTATGGTCATTATTTTAATATTTTCGCAATCAAGTAAGTAACGTACCTAGTTTCAACTATTGTTCAACAATAACTTTGTATTGCGCGGACCTAATTCTACAGAATGGTTTTTTGACAAAATAGTGTAATCGATATTGGGAAATTGTCAAAAATTTTAATATAGTGATTCATGGTATATACTCGTTGTAGTAAATTTTTTAGTATGTTTATTTATAACAGTATATTTATTTTGCCATTTTTTATGTGAAACAAGTGTGATTGTGCTGATTCGAAAAGTATGACCAGGCAACGACAGCTGTGAGTCGTATAGATATAAGGTTGTGTTTTATCGAGTCGTCATTTCTTGTGTTTGTTTTTTGATACTTCTTTATCTTGCCGGTATTTACTTTGTGTAAGTACCAAATGGCGCATTGATTACGTCCCTTTATTAATTAAACAATTATATCACATAGATATTTCTTATTGTGAAATTATAAAAGTAAAGAAATATTTCAAATATAATTCTACTATACATACACTACACTATAAATTCGTACCGTTTTCCATTTTTAGCAAATCTCCGGTGGAGTTTATTTGTTCGTCTATGAAACCATCCGCCGACAGGAGATCTCAACGCGTTCGACATCATGTCGTAGAGCTACTACTCCTGAATCGCACAGAACACTCGATCACAGTAAATTAAGTAAGTACTTGCTTCATGCACTTCTTGGACGTAGAACTACTTTCGAACAACCTCACTGAGACAACAAAAAACTGGTGTCTACCGGCCGTACAATAAATAAAAAGCGATTCGGTCACGCTGACAGCCCGCGCGGACATTAAAATGTAATCACTTAACATTGCACGCACTAAACTAATGAGATTTCAGCGGACAATGTACTAATGAGTCCGACAGTCGCGGGTCGTGCTCATGACTCATAATTACCGCCACATTTTAGTGCAATATCCACACTAATAACATGTCCGATAGTTAGACTCGTTACTACTTCACCAAACTATACGACTTCTTATACAAATTACGACACTACAAAACTATTTACGTGACTTTTTAAACAAAAAATAGTGACAAAACTTAACACAACAACATTGTTCTTACACTAGTGGCAAAGATAATACTGTGTCAGTATGAGCGACATTTTCTTGTCGCTGTCAGTCGAAAGATAGGAGAGTTATGTATGTAAATTTATCAATATAGATAACAAGTAATATACAAAGATTTCATCGTTGTGTAAACAAGTTTCTAGATAAGGTGTGCATACCGTAAGATGTAATCAACATCTGCAGTTTGTAAAGATAACGTTTGTGTCATGAAGGCTATGATTAGCTCCTTACCTACTGATTATTGCTACTAGCAGTAAGTTTACAAACATAAAAATGTGATGGGTATAGTGTCACGTACTGATTGTTTAGATTTAAGTAGCGTTATTTGGAGCATGCGTCTAATAAGGTACTGAACCCCTGAGCGATGGGCGTGTCCAAATCACGCCTGACTCTTTTCAGATGTATCATAATGCGCGGAAACATGGCGCGTTATCATAGAAACGGATGTGCACGTATATTGACCTGATGGTTGAGGAGAGATGCGGCCGGTGATGCTGCTGCGCCGGTGAGCGCATGTTTGAGATGCGCTCGAGCAGGTCGTCCTTGAATGAGCGTGCGCGCCTCGCCAACTTGTTGGCGCCGCGCAACGACCCGCGGTGCCCCGAGCTCCCCTCGCTGCCCGATTCGTTCTCTGTAATTTTATTGAATCAATTACTACAAATTACGACTCTAATGAATTTAGAGGAAATAAAACAGTTAGCAAACAGACCTTTGCCTCGGGTTTATTTTATTATGCATCCATAATCAAGCAATCATTAGCATTATCAAAGTTTGTTCCAAACATTACTTTTGCCTAACCATCTCGAAATGGTGTCATATCTGTATGTCCCTACCCTAAGTCCCTACTTCTACACGTAGCATGGCACCAATTCGTGTTGTAGATAAGCCACGGCATGCGGCATAGCATCCATTGAAGAAACTGGGGTGGATAATCTACAAACTGTATGTTACTGAATAATACCTGGAATGTTGTTGATGAATCATCCATCAATAATACCCATCAAAGAGCATAAACATGATGATAAAATTGTATAAATACATCTAAAATGTTTTAGATGTAACAATATATTATTATATTTTTACATCTAAAATGTACGACCACTATTATGGCTAGATAAACAAAAAATAGCGTAAACATATTACCATTTTTTGGATGACCTTACACGTGATACAGTCATACAGTGACGTCATTCTGACATTGAACGTAAGAAAACACCTTGTATAATGGACCTTCGTTAACAAAATTTACAAAACAACTAAGTAATAATCACATTATTTTTAATTCTTAATTTATTTAGTTATTTGGTTTTTATTGGGTATAATATCTACAAAGGCATTTCCGCATAAACCGACACGGTGACCTTTCTCAATAATTCTTTGAATGTACCTACTTATCCACTGGAAGCTCATCAAAGATTAAATAACTATAAAAATATAGAAATAATATTATTATTTTGTATATTATTATAACTTAGTACATATTATTTCTGTCTTAAAACTTTAAATATTGGCTGTAGAGTACAAACAAACCTATGCCTAAAATTTAAAAATTAAAGTTTATCTTACACAGAAAGAAGCCTTTTACTTTTAATGTTCCTTTTTTACCTTTGGTACCTCTGGTTACTTAATAAGTTGACACTACTAATTATTACTAAACCTACCTGTAGATGAGAATTGCACTTGGTAATGAGGAAAATAATAATTCAACAAGTTATCCTTTAGATTACTGCAGAAAAAAATCAGCCTGTGGGCGGAGAGCGAAATAAGTTTGAGGTCCTGTGGTACAATCTTGCTTATGAAATAAAAATACTGCTGTGGTAACATTAAGAGTGTCAGCGTTCGCACTATCCACCAGATAAACTTAAAAAATAGAATGCAATTTGTATGCAGTTAACTGCCAAACAGGCTAACCGTGGTGGTGAAACAGAAATAATTTTTAATAAATAAGTAATTTATAAATATTTTTATTTACTTTAGAACTAGACTGAACTGATTTTAATTGAATTAATGTTGATAACGTGTTTTGTTCATTAGAAGCAGGAAGATGCATACAAAATCAGGCAACGTTATTCTTTAACAGGAAAATATTTATAGTGTTTGTCACAAAGATTCGAAGAATTCATAATTAGAGTAAAAAAAAATTAAGCTTAAAATAAAATGTTTCAGAATCTTGCCGCCAGAATTAATTTAGTCAGAGATATTTTGTACAGACAAATAACATCAATGCATCGCTACAAAGAAAGAAAAATTGTTTATAAGAAAAAAAATATACCTCAACAGATTGCAGTTGCTGCTTTATGACGTAAAACAGGTCCCCGTTATCCACCACATCAAATGTAGTACAAGTATGGAAATTGAACTATGGGTCACAATAAACGGGAGAATATAAACGTAGTAAACATCAGTTTATCAATTTATTATAATGCCGATGACGCGTGAGTTTATAAATAAACGCGAAGGCGACAGGAGGACGCGCCCAAAGTCGCAGTGACGACTGGCGTCGACTGAACCAGTGAACCTCCGCACTTGCGAGTCTCACTGCCCGCGACAGACGGACGCCGAGGATCATACTCGCTTCCCAAGCCCGAGTGCGTCATACATAACACATCACCAGCACAGTGCACACACACTCGGTATTAAGTCCTACTTAGCATGCGACTTCGGTACAGCACGGCTGTCCTGTCAACGCAGTCCCTTATGCGTACAGGATCACTGACGACGACTCTATTAGCATCGGCGCGACGGAAAAACGCATGATGTTGATTTATTTTGTGCAAGATTTATTCAGATTAAACAATGCAAACGGCATTGAAATAGCATCTTTAGTATCACTGACATTCGCAACATCTAGGACAATCATATTTTATTCATGAACGCATAGTTAATCTCTTGCATTTACATCGTTGTTTGTATTTATCGGATGTGATGTGGCGCATATATGTATCACTACTTTGTTTTTAATTTTCCGTAGCAAAATTGGCATAGAGTTTTATATGAAGTTTACCACTGCTGAACATAACACAGCGCCAATAGTACGACGTTTAACTCCATCCTTGGTTACTGTCATCCAGCTGCTATATATCCACTGACATGACGTAAGTCTTGTACAGATTTGGAATTTGGCACTGATATCTCGGTGAATGCCCAATCTGATCTATCGATCAGAACGGTTTTATAATAATTAATTATCAAGCAGATTAGGCAAGTATTAAATAAAAAAAAAACCGGTCAAGTGCGAGTCGCACCGAGGGTTCCGTACAAATTTTTAGGTATGATCTACAAATTTACGGTTTTCGGATTTTTTCCTTTATTTGCGCTACAGGACATTTTGGCAAGAAGCAATTTGCTTCTTGCCAAATTTCATTATTTGTTGTGAACGGGAAGTACCCGATAGGTTCTGATTCCCTTGCGAGTGTCAAAATATGCGGCATAAACGCCCGTATCTTTTTATTGCGTTGACTTAGTTTTATTTTTTCGCTGATTCAAGGGATTGCAGCTTTGAGTATTTGATATTAATTTCAACTTGATAATTCCACGCGTTCCTAAGAAAATGGTTCTTGACAGACGGACAGACAGGCGGACAACGAAATGATCTTATAAGGGTTCCGTTTTCCCTTTTGAGGTACAGAACCCTAAAAATGAATTAAAAAGATTGTGACGGTTTAAATTAAGTAGTGGAAGAAATAGTGACTTAAAAATGGTATTTCCTCGTTGGTCATCGTACAGGTTGTTCAATGAAAACTCGTTAAACCAAACGTTAAAAAAATATGATTTTGTTATATCAAACAGAGCGCATCCTTTATAAAAATATATAAAAAACAGGGTTCAAATTTTTTTTTTGTTCCTCTGATTCACGGGCCACCCTATGTATAAAAAGCAGACGACCTTTGTTTAGGTCGTTCGGTAAATACAAGAATTAATTATTGATGCATTAAGAATTAAGTATTGAAGAATTGCATCTGGCAGGATATTTGAGATTAAAAAATCAGGACTACCCGTTATTGACTATTAATGAAAATATCCAGAAAAGGAAAGTCAATCTAATCATCATTCAAATAAGTGAGATTCTTGTTTAGCAATCATCTGGAAACCTACTGACCTTATGAATGAAGAGTTTTCGAAATCGAAAGTTGTTTGCATAAATTAATAATACGAAATAAAACACATCATTAGGTGTAATAATTCTATAAATCGTTTTTATACGTAAACCGATATGTAAAATTAAAATATATTAAAACAATGAATTATGTTAATTGAGAATACACATTATTTTATAAGTACGTAGGAGTAGCGTAGTAGCATTGTTTAGTCATTAGTCAACTTTTTTGTCAACGGCCTTAACATTATGATAACAATAGACACAATGGTGCAGTTCCCGCGTCTCTTACGTCTTGTTACACAATATCAAGCATTTCATTAGATGCACTACCTGTTTACAAAGCGCAAAGATACGAACAAGGAAGAAAAATCGAAAGCTTAGCAACTTCTCTTCCGTTTCCCATTGTGGAAATGCCTCTTGATAGCTCTTTTCGACGACAGAAAAACGTCCTTTTTGGAAAATTATTATCTGCCTAGCCTTTTCCCAATTATGTTAGGGTCAGCTACCAGTTTCATCAGATGCAGCTGAATACCAGTATTTTACTTGAAGCGATTGCCTATCTGACCAACGCAATCCAGTTACTGGGTAATACGATACCCCTTGATAAGACTAGTTACCAGAATTTAAACTTCTGTCGACCCATAACGACTGCCAAAGGTCCACGAATGACAGCCGGGAATAACGGCTTAACTTGCTTTCCTTTCACGGAGGGGTATTGATATGTAAAGGTCACCCATCCACGGCCGAACCGCACCAAGCATAGCTTAGCCGGATCGATCGACTCATGCGGCTGTTATTACTTAGCTACAAGCCCGTCTTTTGTCAAAAATGAAACTAGAAAAAATATTGAGCTTAACAAAATAAATAGGCAAAATCGTAATCACAAGATATACAACGTTCGGAAATATATAACAACGCAATAGTTATATTGGGTAACACGCATCAATACCAAATACTAATAGAATAGGTTATAGCATTAATTACATAATGAATTAGTCGTAATTTATATCGTACCGTTCTTTCCGGAAGCTCCCTCGTTGTTTATTTGGCGGTAAACTCCTGGTCCTGGCGCTGGAGTACATAAAGAAGTTCGGCTGTGTGCTGGTCGACTTTGGGCATCTACTACAGAATATGATTTCCTGGCATCTTCTCTGCGTGACACTGATGTGTCACGATCCAGCGATGGAGAAGCAAAGTGCTTCAACTGTCCGTCATCCACCAAGTTTTGAAGACTGCTCCCATTTCTTATTTTATTTCTATATAGGTAGTTTTTTTTCGAAGGTTTAAGCGTCAGATTATCAAAACTTTTACAAGGTGTAAGGGAATACACATTATTGTTTCGTAAGTCGTAATATTTATTGGGGTCAAACACAGTCATTCGTGGACTGTGATCTACAATAATATCGGGGGTTTTGTATTTCACTGGACTGGAGCTTTCTGATCCATTTAGTGCAACTGGTTTATACCGATTTCCACGGCACTTAATATTTCTAATATTATTTTTTATCACCGATGATCCTCTCTCTTCTAGAGCGTGAAGCATATCACTTGTCTCTATCAACCTCAATGGAGTTAACCCATTTTTATAAACGTGATAACTTCTTTTGTTTCTTCTTTGATTAAGGTTGTCGTCGTGGATGAAACTTTCGTCGTAATGTGGCATTTTATTTTCTTTTTAGTTCCGCTTCTTTTTCAATTATAATTTTCCCTTTTATCAGTTTCTATTCTTGAGTATGGAATAGCTAAGTTTTACTTAGTATATCACGCACTGTCTGTACATATTTCCAATAACTTTGACGACTAGTTCGTTTCTAGTTAGGGTCAAACATTGCGGATATTTCCATAGCAACCGGTGATCGCAAGCAACGAAGCGGATGCTAGTACCGCATTGAAAAGGAGGGCCCTCTAGAAATCCAAGAAAGTGGGCAATGTACCTCTGCTAAGTTTCACTGTTTAGTGAAAATATTGCCATTTATTACATGGCTTTACATTATCACGATTATAACATATCTGTATCAGGCTACGGTCAGACACAGAAATAGCAAATACGTTGGAAGATACAATTAGATCATTATATATTTACAGTATGTGCCCGTCGTCAGTGTAGATGGCGACGGCCGTCATAATATGAGTATCACGCGCGTTTGTTTTACACTGACTGATGCCCAGCGTCCACTGTCAACCTTGACACCACAAATTCGAGCGCAATAAAACGAAACTGATTTAACATTAGCACAGTAACATTATTTCGTTCACGAACGTAGCTCACGAGCATAAGTCGCGATTCAATATCCAATACTCGTACACAAAACACAAACTTGTATGGTCAGCTCACAGATTTGTAATGAATTAATTAAACACTTGTCTTATCAGCGTCACCAGCGTATTTATTTTGAGAAAGTTACAGTCAAAACATTACACTAAGGGGAAAACTTGACATCGGAATCCGTATGTACTTTCTCTGCAAAAAGAACGCCTGATTTTGGATACTGCAGTTTTCACTTTAAAAATATTTGCATAACCACTGATTTTAAATTCCAAAAAATGGATATGATTGCCTTACACGAGATAATTTCCTGTAACAACACACGACCGAACAACACCTAATCTAAAAATATCTGTGCGCTTTTTCACAACACGATCTCGATATTCAGCAGAGCAACGAGTGAGCGAGCTCATGCGCAGCGGACCATAGTATTGACACAGGGTGTCGATCGGTCGCGGAGCTGGGCGGCGCAGCCGGCGGCGGCGAGCACAGGCGCGGCACCACTGGCAGCCTGTGACCGGTACCCCGGTGCTGTCACACCGGCGAGAGTGAAAGTGCAGCCACCGCCGCACATCTCCGACGTCTATCGTCCAACCATTGCACACCTGTCCTAACAACATACACTATTCCTACGCTAATGCGTGCTCATTACATAACAATCGTAATCTCTTCTTTTCTTGCAGTCCCACATAGTAAATTGTCTTTGACAAACAGATAAATGTAGACCATTGACAAAAAGCAGTGATGTAATGTAGGATTGATCTTTTAATAAATTGTGATTGACGCGTTCTCAATTATGTGTTGTAATTAATACTCACAAATATCATATGACGAGTTTGGCAAAGAAAGTATTAATTGGTTATACTCTAGTAGGCTTTACAACTTTACATCATAACGCAGACGGAACAGTCGTTTTCTCTTATATTATGCAATACTGACCAAACCAAGATTGTTAAGTGTGTACACAAAATTCGAACCCCGCATTCCTGCCACAATGTGAATGTAGGTTATTTTTAGGGTCTAGGTACACAGTTATAAAACAATTAAATTTATGATAAATTGGAAAGTGGAAAACTAACGATAATTCCGGTAATTGTTTAATAACAAGCAACTTTCATGTGAAATATAACTAAAACCGTAATCTAATTTGCAGGTAAAGCCTGATATCATATTATAAAAATCAGGTGCAAAAAGTTTCATTTTGATTTGGAGAGTAGGCATAAAGCCAATTAAATAAAAAAAAAACAATTTGGCAATCAATACATTATAATATCATAATATCCTTTAGGACAGAACATTCCTTTGCAGGATTGATCCTTACCACCAATTTACCAATACACAGGAAGTTTTTTTTTTTTGTAAAAAATATCAGGCTAAACTGGGAACTTTAAAAACAATAGCTTAAAATGTACTTTATTGTCTCAATTTACGTAAAACTTTTATAAGTACCTAACGCTTTACAATTGACAGCTATGTGATAAATGTGATTGTTAACAATGATGCAAGTACCTATCCCAAAACTACATTTTATGGCGTATAGATGAAGCAAAATAACAGTAACATGATGGGCATGCCAGCCAACATGGTGAATACAAATAGAATAATGGAAGCAACGGAACAAAAATTTAACCGCAATGATCTTCGAGCAATGATACTCTTTTATACAAATCTGAAGTTGCTGCTGAAGACAGCGAAAAACAATTACATGCTAAGAAACCTGGCACATGAAATATACTTTATAATATCGCTTTTCCAGTAATATTTCATACGAATTAATATAAAAAGAAAAATGTATTTATTGCTTTAACGGTCGGATTAGGGTTTTCTTCCGACAGCAGCTAGCCACACGGGCGCACGCGCACTCGGCCACCGGCCACGGTCCATGTAACTCACTTTCCAATAAACTAGCCGCGGTCGTGATACCTAGCTAACGGGATCATATACTTCTAAGTAGATTGCAGCCTGATCATTACACTCAAGATAATGTAAGGTACGCCGTCGTCCGTTAGCATTGAATTATTGCGTGCTCAAGCTCGATATCATTGCTATAATGAATTCACATTTGGACCATCACCTATAAACAGCGTTTTACTGCTGTTGTAATTTGATAAAGATACAACAGTATTTTGGCATTCTTATTCAATTCTTTGTCATATAACATTATAAAATCTAGGCTCATTCCGCCAAATCGTGATGGTTAAGATAACATTGCGTTTGCGGTGACGACCATCTCATCACGATTCTTCACAATAAGAAACCGTAATGATAAAGCGAATTACACTGCAATTCGAGGTTGCAAGCTTGTAATGTTTTTTATACCAATCGCGATCGAAAATAAATGATTACATCCAGCATAGCTTCCCGTATTGCCACATGTTACTACTGGCCGCACAAGATACCAGTAAACTTAATAAAAAAAAAAAAATTAAGACAAAATCATAGTAGGTAGCTAGCTCTATTCAAGTGAAGATATCAAAATAAATCAGAGGGCCAATTCTCGTAATTTTAAGAACGTTCACAGTCTGATCTCAGTCTCAATCTGTCAAAAAGACCTCTAATTTCCATACATTTTCTAATTTAATCTAGCTAATCCCTTTTCATTCATATTTTAACATAGACTACAGTGAAAGATATGAAGATTATTTATGGCCGATTCCTATAATTTACGGACCGTTTTTGGTTAAAATTAAGACTCTTGTATCTTCACCAATAATGAAGCAAAGACCTCATGCTAAGCATAGTAGACCCTTCCATATGGAAGTAGCTACCACACGTAAAATTAGCTTACGATTCGAATTATAGGCCCAGTTTGGCAATAAAAAATGCTACCATTGGTAAGCAAAACGATTCGTTTTTGTTTATAGGAACCGAACATTATAAGATATTGGCGCCGATTCCCTTGTTCATAAACTAAACTAAATTTAAGTTCAGTGCATCTTTTTCTTTCTATTTCATTAAGAAAAGGACAGAAGATAAATATTCGTTTAGTCCTGTCAAATTAGTCAGCGCCTGACGTAAATGGACGTATTTTTAGTAGCCATGTATTTAATAGCGGTTAATTTGTCTATGAAGTATCTTAATTTTTACAGGACTAAACTAATATTTATCTTCTGTCCTTTTCTTAGTGAAATAGAAAGAAAAAGTGAACAGTGAACTTAAATTTAGTTTAGTTTGTGAACAAGGGAATCGGTGCCATTAAAGTTATTTTAAACCAAGGAAAAAAATACAACATTGTCTAACATTTGAAGGTCAAAAACCTTTCGACAGCAATTTGTCAATTCGTGTATGTAATTGGCCACGATTGGCATATAATAATTCACACGCAAATATTCTCACGTTCATACTGCACTACTGCAGAATTTTCATTAATATTTCGGAAATGTCCATTTAAATGTTTAACCTACTCTATTATTTTATTACGATAATTGCATGTTGCAATAAACGATATGCCACGTTCTTTAATAGTAAGGAAATTAAAAATAAATAAGCATCATACTTGTAATGAAATATTAATGAAATACTGCGAAATCGAGCGCGCGATCATTACGTACGTTGTGGCAACACCATACTATTATAATTGCGTAAATACATAGCCGAGACGAACCGTACGTCCATCTCAGGGACATAATAAAATATTTAAGACTGGAAAAACAATATTATGGATATTTTAGGAACAATCCGAGTCTTGTTCGCACAAAACAGCCAAGCAGTTACTTTAATTAACGTTAGACCACAAGTTGAACCACCAAAAAACAGGAATAGCAAACTTTAACTATGCGGCGACTACTTATGTATTTTGTTATAACTAAGATTTTTATTGCATTTACGCTTTTTCTCTCGTATCGGCTATCTGAAGTGTGAACCGCGGGATCCTGCCGTTATGCCAAAAAATATTGTCAAAATTTCATTACCCAAACAAATTTTAGCAACCTTTTTTTATGCCAATGCAATATTTGGAATGATTTTAGTAGGTACACACGGCTACACGTCAAGCTATACAAAACTAGTTTGTCTTGGCCTCACATTGTATGATATTTTCTCACAATGAACGGTCAGCCAATATTGGTTTTGCATAGCTTGATGTGTAGCCGTGTGTAGGTACACACATTTTCATTTGGCCAAATTTTTACTCGGCTGAATATTACCAAGGATAATGACACTAAGGCATTTGGTCTTTAATCAAATGGTTTATTACAGCAAACAATCTTTAGACAATAAAAAACATTTAGTCAGATTTGTTATGAAAAACAAAAATAAAGACTTTTTTGGGAATGATATAATTTAAAAAAATGCACTTTTATTTGATATCATTTGCGTACTTCTTTAAAAGTAAGTTAGTTAGCTTTAGTTGTAAGTTTATGTGCATGAATTTGTTTGAAACAAGTCGAATTTATGGTTACGAACGACGAACGAAAAACGAACTGCTACCAGAACTGTAGGTTAGGTTAGAATCCATTTTAATATTATATAATATTATTTAATTGCCATGTATAGTTTATAATTTTCTTAGAGTTTATTTTCTTAGAGTGAAATTTGCAACGTAACACGCTTATATATTTTTTAAATTGAAACTGTTAAAGTTGTTAAAAAATAAAAGGCTCGTTTTGACATTTGAGAATGCGTTCTTGACACCTGTCAGTTTCATACAAACGAATGCGTGTTTTGCGAATTTGATCTTTATTAACTACTAGGACTGTCAATGTCAAAACGGGCCTTTTATTTTTTTAACAACTTTAGGTTAGAACGTGACCACACAACCCACGAGCCGAGCGAGCGAAGCGAGCGCGTCGCGGCAGCGGCCGGAGAGTGCATTTTTTAATGTAAAACCAAACCAACAAAACACATTGTAATTTAATTTGTATATTTTGTGCAACTGACATAAAGATGCAAATATTTTATCATTGACTAAGCAATTGATTGAATAGAAATGATAGATTGAAAACTAACGATATTAAATATTTGGCTTATTTTATTTTACGTAAAATATGTTATACCAGCTGAAATATTTGACTACATTAAAGTTGGTAAAAGTACTAGTTGGTAAGCAAGTTCGATTTTGTAGTGCCTCTGGTATGTTTGCGGAGGCTAGGGTAGATGGCTTCCATGCCATTGTGCGCAAGCGGCTCGCGTCGTTACTGAGCAGAGTCCGGAGTAGCACTAACAGCATCCTACAGGTCATTGCTCATAAACAGGACTCAAATATCCTGAAAGAATTTATTCGTGTGCAAACTTTATAACTCTCGCATGTATTTTGATTTATAATATCTATGGACTTATTCTGAAATAAAGATTTTATTATTATTATTATTGTTTAAACGTGCACTTGCCAAGCATGAGGTTTTTTTACAATTATTTGTGAAGAGTTTATTTACTAAGTAATAATTTGGCAAATGAGATTATGCGGAAAATTGTTTGGGAAGTGATAATTTGACAATTTTTTTTTATGAAACAAGTGATACCTGTGAACAGCTCATCCCGTGGTAAAAAATTTAGTCAGTCTGCAAGGTGGTGGAAGCATGGCTGACTGACCGGGGTACACCTGATGTACAGACGCCAGCAGGTCAAGCTACCCGAAACTGTCAAATTTTCCCAATCAACCTTGAACCTTAATGCGTTAGCGATAAAGTTGAAAATCTATTATAGAAATTTGACAGATTGTAGTAGCTTGATGTGCTGGCGTCTGTATATTGAAATTTCACCACTCATGGAGACTGTTTTATTGTAATATGCAGCTTAAGGAAGAGTAAGTATATGAATTCACAGAACTCTCACTTGGAAGGTATTTTCAAAAGAGTTGTGTCGCAGGCAAGAAAATAGTCTAAACTAAATTTAAGTTAACGCGGAAAATAGACAAATATTCTAGTAAATGTCAGAGCATAAAAAAAAACTGGTCAAGTGCCAGTCGGACTCGCGCACCGAGGGTTCCATACAAATTTGTAGGTATGTAACTAAAAATTTACGGTTTTCGCAATTTTTCCTTTAACTGTGCTATAACACGTTGGCTCCGTACCAAATTTCAAGATTCTGAGTTCACGGAAGTACAGACGCCAGCACAGACGCCAGCACATCAAGCTACTACAATCTGACAAATTTCTTTAATAGATTTTCAACTTTATCGCTAAAGCATTAAGGGTCAAGATTGATTGGAAAAATTTGACAGTTTCGGGTAGCTTGACCTGCTGGCGTCTGTACCCTGTAGGTTTTGATTCCCTTGCGAGTGTCGAAAATTTGCTGAAATTTACGGTATAAACGGCTGTATCTTTTGATTGTGTTGGCTTAGAAGTTTGATTTTTTCACAGCTCCAACGATTAGTAGACCTGAGTATTTGATATAAATTCCAGCTTGATACCTCCACGCGTTCCTGAGAAAAAGGATCTTGACAGACAGACGGGCGGACGGACAACAAAGTGATCCTATAAGGGTTCCGTTTCTGCCAGGGTAGCGGGATCGTCCGAAAGGGTTACCGCTGCCCTGGAACATAAAGGGCTAAGGAAGGAACACGGGTGGGTTTTAGTCAGTAAAAGTCTGACACTTCCGCTCCACCCAGAGCGGGAGGGGTCATTTGATGATTTCCCATCCACAAAAAAAGGGTTCCGTTTTTTCCTTTCGAGGTACGGAACCCTAAAAAGAATCGTAGTCGCTCAAACACTACTTACAAAAAAACATTCGATAAATTATTTAAATAATCCTAGATTCGTGGAGGTCAATTATATAATTTATTCGCTTAAAATCTAATGTCATACCAATTATATAAACGCAGCCGCAAAAAATAGCTCAAAAACTTGGTTATTTTACTTCTTCCCTTTCACTTTCAACAAATTATGAATAACAGTTATCCAGTCGTACTATCCTATCAAACTTTGTACAATATGAGAACCACCAGCTACGTCAATCAAGAGTCGCCGAAGAGAATTGAATTGGCGCACTTAAACACACATTTGCATAGAAGACGCTATGTGAATAGCTTTGTAATGGAGGTAACATGTGGCAAGTGCAAATGGGTTCCATATAACGGGTCTCTATATTCAGAAGAGCATTATGAAATAGCTCGGGTAACTGTTGAGGTACAGTACACATTATGCGAATAAAATTTACGTCAACGTAATACTCCTGTGGATAGTTACGTACAATATGTTTTATAGACTGTCGTGATGTAATGTTGATGCACGAAAATATGAACCTAATAAATGTAGCTTCACTGCATTAGTTACTCGAACAGTTGCGAAAGAACTGTTGTTTAATGTTTAAAGGGTGTTCCCCTACAATTCTAATATTTCTATTTTGGTACTGTGAGTTATTCCAACGCTTTTAAAAGAATTAAGGCTGAATGAGAGAGGAAGCAAAAAATCTGTCTCTGTGTGCCTGCACAGGCTATTGCAAATGTTGACAATATTGCTTGCAGAAATATCGATAATAGTGAAAAACTTATAGTAACAGGTAACATAGAAGGCGAAAGACAAAGTGGTAGTCAAGTTAGACATCAGAGCAATTGGAAGTACCGGTGAGCGTGACACTTCATCAAGCCTCAGGTCGTAGCAATTGGACGTTCACTTTGCAGAAATTAATGAAGAGAAGTTACGATCTTCAACAGTGAGGGACAGATTTAGGAGGAGGAATTTCTTTCCGCCCTAAAAAACCAACCAAGTAATTGACCAAGGAATACATCGACTTTTCAATCACAAAAGCACTGTTTCCAATAGTGTAAGGAGCATATCAAGACCGAATCCTAAGATTTGGGTAGTATTCTCCGGTATAGCAGTGAAATTAATGTTAGTGTCTAAAAAATTAAATCGCAAGATTAACATATAACTGACCAAATCCCGTTAAAAAACAAACTTTACGGTCGCGACAAAATCATTGTCGTTTGAACTATCCCGTATTCTTCTCATAACAATGAACCATGAAGCCTGGAAACCAAAACATTTATTTTAATTACAACGGTTACAGGAAATAACAGTCGCAGTACGTTGTTCTCTTATGAGCGTAACGAGGTTGTATGACCGCAATCACGTCCAGCCTGCGTCCGTGACTGCTTCGCCATCGAAGTCTATGCAAAGGGACTACATTATGTTCTTTGAATATTACAGACAAGAATCTATGATCGATTTACTAAAAGTTCTATCGGTAAACTGCGGCATGATACGATACGATACATAGCTATTAATTAATGTCCCATTTATTGTGTTGCCTACACGGCTAACATACTTTTTGTTGTGCGTGACTAGAGGCAATTAATAATTTCTAATCTACACTGCATTTTTAGGGAGTCAATTAATGTGCTTGAAATACTCAAATCAAAACTAAGCACGTGAATATTTAGTAAAACTCTTATAGTTAGAAATACTATTTCCCATCTTAAAAGTAGTAAAAGGCGTCTTGCAGATTCCTGACTTGACTCCTACCGAAGGACTGGCCTACATTAGCTGAGCACTGGATTGTATGTGTGGAAAAGGAAGGTCTATGCGCTGCAGTGGACAGTACGGGCTAGATAGATGTCAGCAGGATAGACTCACTACTCAGTAGTGTTAGTTTCTTACTGTCTGCATAAACCCACATAGCGGATTACCAAACAGACTATATCAAGCATGGTAATTGTGTCAATAAGCCACGATCGTTCATTCTAGCGGTCGTTGGGGGGCCTATATTTAACAGTCGCCCATTTTAGGTGTTAGGTATTCATCTATACAATCTCGACAACGAATCATAAATTTAAAATCACTCAGCGAGTTGTGAGTTACGGAACAATGATTAATTATTTTCGCCTTGAGGCCATTGATCATTTTAAAAAGAGAAAATAATTGTCGCCCAGAGGAAGAGGAACTGGCCAGTAACAGACCAAAGACACATTACCTATAGACTCTTCAAAAGTTTACTTTATAGTTATATAAAGTCTGAAATCGCCAACCCGTGTAGAGCAAACATGGTGATCAATGCTAATGCCTTCCCTGTATGAGAAGAGGCCTTTGCCGTGCAGTGGTGTCCCACATAACAGGCTGGTATTATTATTATTTTATACACAAGCACCAACGAGTCTCGTATCTGAAAAACCTCGGAAATATTATAATTAGTGGTGCGAGACATAACGCACTGCTCTCAATAATCTCGCGTCTCTGCCAGTATCGTTCGACACAGGAATGTCTCATTTTAATAGCCCCATTAAGAATACGCGATTCCGTTACGGTTTTCAGATAGGATTATCGTCGCACCATGATCGGTGTCAACCAGTTTAAATATATTCTTTTCTGTCTGTTACAGGTTTTACATAGAATATGTGTCAGTCCAGGCATAAAGGGTCCAGTAGTGGGGTATTGAGTTAAGACTGGATTCGGTATCTAGAATAGTCAATTGATAGTATGGATTGAAAAAATAATCAAAAAGTAGCACACGTTTTTTTTTATCAGACATTTGAAGTTGAAATTCTGAAAAAGCTTGATTTGAGAAAAAGCATTTTGAAAGTTTGAGTGAAAAAAAAACACACTTTTACTTGCTTGTTACGTAGATTTTTATTCATTATTGTAGATTGATATGTTTTCCATAGAATCAACTTATAATTATACTTTTGACATCAAAACTAAAACAATTATTATCAAAATAAAAGAAGGATACACAGTCTAGTAAAAAAGGTCCACTTGCCGATATTTAATAAAAAGTTAGTTATTGCGATAGTAATTAACAATAAAAAACTAAAATTAAGTATTCTTACTCTATTTAGGAACTAACAAAATAACAAGACAGGCTTTTTTCAAACATTACTGCAACAGAATAATGATTATTTTAGCCACTGGTACCTTTTATGTAATGTCATAAAAGGTACCAGTGGCTAAAATAATCATTATTCTGTTGCAATAATATTTGAAAAAAGCCAATACAAACATAAAAATAAAACTTATTCTATTTGGGACTCCAACTTACGTTTTGGACAAAAATAAATTCCTCCTCGCACCTGATTCCTATGACCAACCTGTTTGCAGTACGAACATGTTGGTTTTTGTCGAATACTCTTTTCAATTGATGGTTTCTGAAAAGAGTACTCGACAGATGTTGTTGGGACAGAGTTGTGGTCAACATCAACATTTGGAATGGGTTTCGGGCATAAAATGTCTTTAGATTCTTCACGTACAAATTCACGAATCTTATTATAAAGATACGATTTTCTTTCGTACGTCATGCCTGCAGGGGATTTTTCTAAAGGAAAACCGTATACTTTATTCGGGTTCAAAACCTTTGATACAGTTGGTTGACTGTCAGTATATTTTTTGTAACATAACATGTGCCCTCTATTATCTTCATTTGTTTCAAAATGACTAAAATGCAGAAGTTGGTTAATAGTTACACAATCAGGTTGAAAAAAATTGGCCCAGTCGTAAGTTTTCACAAAAGTTTCTCCTTTCTCATCACCAGTTAGAACAGCTACTATAGATTTTGTTTTCGGACAAGCTTGAACAGCAGCTGCAAGAATATCCTTTAAGTTATTGCATTCCCATTTTCTAAAACTTTTTTTGAATAGACCGAAATACATGTCGGGTGCAAACTTCGTATGACCCACGGGAAGGAAAGATATACGGAAACTTCGGTGTCTGCCTGTTAAAACTCGCCATGTTGCATATTGCATGACATAGTTATTTTTATTTTGTCCAGCACAATTATCTGCATGACAAACAACATCTTTTTCGCCTATACCAAAATTTTCGAAAAAATGATGTAGCATTGAAATTATTACATTAGCTCCTTTCCCAGTAGCACAGGGTTCAGGAATTACGTACAAAACGAACTTTCTCAAAGGCTCTGCAGCAACACCAAATAAACTGACTTTAAATCCTGTCAAGAAATACAGTGGCCCAATTTGTTGTGAACTGTGCGGCAAATGCACCTGTTGGGCAAAATCAAAAGAGTAATGCATGACGCCATCATAAGAACATGGTTCATGAGGTCCAAGAATAAGAGTAGAGTCCGTTATTGAATCAGTCGCAACTTTGATTACATTGTTATAATATTTTCGTTCATTTTGCACTAAATCAAGGTGCTGCCTCGACTTTTCTACAAGCTGTATTTTTTCCTTTTCATCTAAACCACCCATTCGTCCCAACGTGGTCACGTTTTTCTGACAAGTTGCACATAGATCTGTTTTCGGTTTCTGTATAACGACATATGGACAAAAATCTTCCCAAAGATCATACCAACTACTTCTACTAATAGGAGTTTTATCGAGTAAAGCTATAGTTTCCAAATATTTGTTGTACACATACGCTTTAGACATACTACAAGGTAAAATTATTAAATCAGATTTAAATTGGTGGCCTGGTAATCGGCCCGGCAATACTAAACCGTTTTCATTAGCAAACTGTCTTATAAAAGTGATTGCGTCTGATCTAGTTTGCAAATTAATACAATTGTAAGGTCGTTTACGTGACCCGTGGACCTTTGGAGCAACACCGCTGTCCAGAAAGTTCTTTTTTACATTTTTTAACCTTTTCAAACCAGTGGCATATACATATTGGAAAAAAATCTTGCATACTGAAACACCTCGAAAGAAATACTTTACCGTGTATTCTTTTCGTTGCAAGTTTCTGTTTTTTGAATGTAATGTATTTTCACTTGTACGTAAGAGAGCATTTAAAGCTCCTTTCAAGACCAAGTGATGATGATTGACTCCTTCATTACAACGTGAATTTAATTCGATACAATCTAACCTACTACTTAATATTACATCTTTTTGAAATTTGGACACACAATTATTATTACATCCACAGCCAGTATCTAAGAATGAGGCCTGAGTTACATCGTCTAGAATTAAAGGATCATCATCTAGTAAAATATTACCAATTTGCCGCTCTTCGAGCGGCTCACAAGCACTAAATTCGATGTCACACGATAATTCTGTACCCCGTTGACTTTTGAACTCTAAATTAAAATTTTCATAGTCTTCATGTTCTACAGACGCTGAATAGCTAAACTCTGAAAACAAATAGTTGAAATATACATACTACACAGGTCATTTTTTCATACTATGTCTATGACATAGGTACCTAACACAACTTCTTAATTGGTATTAGAGTCCTTGCTGTAGTCATAAAGAATATGTACTATTGCATGCATACAATGATCACGTCGATCTTTTTTGATTTTACACAAGGCTCGGCTAACTATTTTAGCAAAATCATAACACTCATGTATTTCATCTTCACTGATTGCTTCTGTATTAGTGCTTTTTTCATAATACTGATCCGTTTCATCCATCTCAGATGTCGACTCTGTGAAATTATTTTCTAAGTTGTAAGTACCTGAATAAGGTGCAACGGTTTCTTCTTCTGTTGGTAAATCCGGCGTTGTTGCGGTCGAGGCCAAAACAGGTAGTGTGTTTACTTCCACCTCCATAGAAAGTGGTACAGGTCCATCAGAATGCTTAGATTCATCACTAGAGCTGGAACCTTCGGTTGAATCTTCAATAATTATGTTACCTAAAAACAAATTTGAATTTAGTATAAATGGGATGAAATTATGACTAATTGAGATTCATTAGCCTATCAACTTTGTCGCGGTCAGTTTTCAGTCTATGTGGATGCAGCCGAATTATTATGATTAAAGCTGCTCTCTTTTAAAATGTAATAAATAAGTAGGAACGTAACGTAATCTACGCTTAATCCATAAATCTCTAAATCTCTAAAATCCATAAAAAATCGAATTTAAAGACGACTGCTGTCTGTAGGAGGCTTCGCCCCTGTCGAGGTCTAAATATGAAAAGTAGGTAACAGCTGTAGATACACACAAGAACTCCGTAACATTCCGATACCCCGGTTTATAGAACTAGCTTTTCGACCTCGGCCCCGCTAAGCGTAATAACGTTAATAATATTATAGCCTATGACTGAATAATGCAGCTTTGTATTGGAGAAAGAATTTTCAAAATCGGTTCAGTACTTTTGGAGCTTATTCGATACATAACACAACACGTAACAACAAACATAGTATTAGTAGATATAATAGACAACGTAAAGACTTACCTTTATTCATTTTTATGCGCACTTTTCACTCACTCAATTTAAAACAGCTAAGATAATAAAAACTGCTATATTTACACAAAGACTGTCGGATATTGTTTCCTTTCCGGTGTCAAATGACAAATAAATTATTGCATCACAGGCAGATCTATTTATAGGACACGTAGGTAGCAAAAAACGATCAGGGAAATCCCCGCTATGTCGAAGTGAAGCAAAGTAAATCCCCTTAGTAGTTGCATAGTAGCAGGGAGTTCCCCGCTTTAAGGGACCTTTTACACGTAGTTTCAACATTTTAATCTTAAAATATAATTAAATTATTAGAAGTGATCAGTACGGGGTATTGAAACGTATTTTATTCCCAGAATATCGACATGCCACCCACTGGTACCTTTTTAGTAAACTTTTTTCATAAAGTTTCTGGTACTTAGAAACATCGTATATAGTCATTTACTATATGAAATTGTAGATAATTGAGCATTTATTTATAACCAATTAAAATCGCGAAATGCAATTTTTATACCCAACTTTACAAAACCTCTTATATCTCGGAAACTAAATGCCGCGCACTGGACCCTTTTCGCTTGGACTGACACATATATTCGTTTTCGGAGTAGGTATGTTGTCATAACATAACAGGAGGAAAGTCCCTACCGTAGATATATATATGGGGACGGGGGACAGCTCACTATAATTATCAAAATCCAATAGTAGGTAATGTAATCCAGAATTTAGTTTTTGAAAAAGCGCGTGATGATATTCGAACACAAGCGTGGAAAAGTATCCCACTGAGTGTTAAGGAAATTATGAGGACCATGTATTGTCATAGATTCCATGTCTTTTTGCCAGTCAATATTTGCCACCCACAGCTTGGCAGAGGCCCCTCTACCCAGCAGTGCCAAATCTTGACTAGGCCCCTTGGGACCCTTAGGCATCTTGGGAGACCCTATTTTCTTTCACACCTATTTATTTTGTGAATTTCTGGACCATATCTGCCCTGAAATTACGTCTAGACGTAAGAACTACAGCAGTGCGATTCTGTAACCATCTCACCGTGAAAACTTAGGTGAAGTGAGCTGTCATTCCAACTAATGCTAGGGATTGACACTTTTGACAGCTCACAGTAAGCTCTCTTCACCTACCTTTTCACGGTGAGATTTTTACAGAATCGATCGGCAGGGCCATTAGGCGTTTAGTCGACTCTAGTCTGTAGATCGACACAACATTGCCGTGGTTACGCATGGTTAGACTCGATGGCAATATCTTACATGAGAAATCCAGTAAAATAATTAAAAAGTAATTGCATCTTTTAATTACTTTGTTTTTCAATTGAGTAGGTGGTAAATAGGCAGATATGTTCAATAAATTACTCACGAGTGTAATCGCAATTGCGTGTGTAAGAAGGACTTGTCAAGTTTTAGTATCCTATTCCTATGATACTAAACCACAGATGAGTCGATATAGCGAATCCAATCAAAAAAGTGGAACGGAACAAAAATTGCCACGGCGGATGCTGTGCTCGTCGATTGGCACTTAGGGTTGCCAGACTAAACAGGTTATTTAGGTTTTATTTTTGGTTTTTGAATATCCAATAAAACGTCATGATGACAAGTAGGGCTGTTCCAGTTTTTAAGAAGCCCTAATCACATTACCGAATTGCATTTTTGACAGTTTGAGACTGAGATCAGACTGCGAACGTTCTTAAAATTACGAGAATTGCCCCTCAGAACATAATACAAGCTGTTGTTTTGCATCCTCGTCAAATTTCAGGAGGCTGTTATGAGAGACATAAATAATCAAATAAAATTAGGATATATCAGTGAAACATTTTTTGTTAGTTTCGGAGATTACCTCCTACATCCAAATTTACAAACTTTATTTATTTATATATACTTTATTGTGCACTAGAAAATTGATAACAAAAAGCTCAACCTTACCTAACTTCATCTCTTTATAATATTATTATTAGTGTAGACCAGCATTTGCCAAACTATGGGTCGCAACCCATAGATTGGCAAATAAAATCCTCAATCCTTAATTAAATCCTTATATTTAGGGGGCGTCCATTAATTACGTGAGGCATTTTTGGCGATTTTCCGAAATGGTGACATGTCGTGTCTCACGCGAGACTTTTCAATTTTATGGTGTAAATGCATTTGATTTATTCTAAACAAAAAAAAACAATAAGTTATTTTATACATTTATTAGACTTGTTAAGACTAGTGTTTAAGATTACTTAGAAAATTGGCTGGAATCACAGTGAGAATTGAACAATATTTAAATCGTAACTACTGAAATTAATAAAAGAATATTTATTCCAATTCAGTCCATGGAGACTCATGCACGGTCTCAAGAGTGACTATTGGAATGAACACATTTTTTTCACCATGACAGCCAAGAGGTGAGCCCCCAATTTAATTTAATTTAATTAATTTGGTAGTTTTTGCCAGGTTGGTTGCGGTCCAGTCAACTTTGGGAACCACTGGTGTAGACAATTTATCCAATTGAAACATTTATTTGCATACTATAGGTGGTGCAATGTATCACAATACTGTGTTTGCTTCTAGTCTAGCATTTAAAAAATGAGGATAGACTATTTATCAAAAGCATGAAGTTCAAGCCATTTGGACAGTTATTTTTAACTACTACAGAGATTTGGATAGAGAGTTGTTGTGTTGTTGTAGCTTAGCCTTCATAATTTGACAAAATGATGATGATATATTGTTATTATTATAACTTTCCTTCTAGTATTTCCTTGTATGTTACATTGCTTTTATTAAGTACATGTTGTAGGAGCTGCTGTTTGTGTGTACTTTTATCGGAATTTCATTCCTATAAAAAAATCACAACTGTCATTTTTTTAAATGAAAAATTATGTCATGCCTGTATTCCCCCGAGGTAAACCTGGGGATTACGGATTACCCTAAGCTCAACAGTCATGCTTGTAATCACAACAACAACGAGTCAGTTAGTAAAAATTTCAACCTGAACTGTTTTAACTCATTTTCAACATATTGTCCCAAGTTGATGACATAGGTTAATATCAAATTCTCTGCTTGGGTCATTTTATTGATAAAAATGACTTTGTGAACAGCATTTTTGATCATGACTCAACCAAACATGAAAACATAATATTGTTGCAGACTTTATGGTTTTCATATTGAGATATATAAAAAGTTAATTTGTAACATATTTTGATTTTAGTGTGTATTTTATAATAAATATTTACCAAAACATTAAACACCAAAATAGGACATTTAAATATTGGTCACACAAAAAATTTATTTGTGTGTTGCATGACTGTGTAGAATGAATACTATCTCAATATTACACATTAAAGGTATTATGATTAATTCATGATAAAATAAATTTACCTGTGTCCTGTCACTACAATCATATTCATGACACACACTTTACCTAGATGTGACTACTTTGAAAACAAATATAAATGTGTTAAAAAATTAGGATACTCTTTTAACTATCATTTAATTAGTAACGAGACTCGCAGATAGTAGGGTTTTTCGATCAAAATCGAAATTATCAATTGATTATTTTGATGGGCAGATTTAAAATAACCTTTGTTGTGCTCTGTGCAAATCGTTGACTGAATGCGTGCTGTGGAATTATAAAACTAAATCTGCTCGATTTATTTATTTATTTTGAAAATGAGCATTCAAACTGAGATGAGCACTGCCACTGTATTATAACACAAACAGAAAACGTTTCCAGGTAAAACTGTTCTTTGGGTTTCACACAATAAATTCTCTTTGAGGACAAAATTACAGAATAATATTGTACTGAAAGCTTGTAATAGACACTACGATCAGTAGGTACATAGCCATACAATTTCTAAAATAACTTGCTCCTTTATAATACTTACTCAAAGATACACTGAGTTATAGAACTACAATTACAATTTAATTTACGTAAGATAAGTGGTTCAATATCATGTTCATTGAGTTAGAAAATATAAATAGAACTAGAGAAACAGATGAACAAAAACTATTGTAAATTAGTTCAGAATGAAAAGCATTTTACGTTAGAAATAACTTACCTTGTCCGCATTTGTCAGTCTTTGGAGTGGAAGTCATTTTATTTCAACTGTAACTACTATGTCATATTAACACCGTTAACAAAGTTTTTATTTGATTTAAAATTAGTTAATAGGGCAGAATTCACAAAAAATATCATTAGACTCGACCGGCAGCCATGTTTAGAAAACAATTTATAATTTGTTGCACATAACGCCACCTATCTATATTACAGGGAAAACTCGTTAAAATTATTTAAAAAAATAACCCACTAGATGGAGCTGCTAGGTGGCATTACGATTGAAGTTTCTATGTTTTACTTTGAAAATAAACGTGATAACCTCGCTTTTCTTTATTTAAAAATAACCAGATGCGGACGCTGTGGCTGTGTGATTCGCGATAGTAAAGCAATGATCATAGAGATTCGAATCAAATGAAACATTTATACTAAAGGGCATATCTACAGGCTTGTGTACATTTTTATTGGAATATGGTATTAAATGATATGCTTATTATTGATAATTTGTTTTTTTTTTGGCGTTTTTTATATTGCTTTCTCGTTTTTTTATCTGTATTTTTTTTAGTTTAGTTTGTGGACTCTATTCTCTCTCTTTTTACCAAACCTACCAAACCTCGACGCATTCAAATGTTAGGGCGTCTGGGGTTGCAAGCACTTTCTGAACACTGATTGATCCGATCGAGTGAACAGCACAAAGCACAAAGGCTGATGATCTCAGTCATCATCAGCCTTTGTGCATAAATCAAGGAAGCTTGAGCGAGCGCTCTTGCGATGCATCCAAGTTCATAGCTTTGTAGAGGTTTTTAAGGTGAGCGTCAAAATGAAGGGACCAAATCTCCAATCTCTGTCATACTTATATAAAAATATAATACCATTAATCTACTATTTGCTACCTTTGCTGTAATTTTAGCTACCTCATCATATACATAATATTTTAACAAAATGCTTGGTCCCTCCATCATGATATCAAGATGGAGGGACCAAACTGATAGACTACTCCCAGGAATGTTCTACCTAGTTAGTGTTATAATACCTTAATTCTACCTTTATATTATTGATTTTGGCTGTCCGAAACTTAGATCGTTTTAAAGATATCGATTATATAAGTTGGTCCCTCCAAATTGACGATTCAATTGTTTAGTGCAACAGGTAAATGGGCGATTTATTTGCGATCTTCGATGGATAAATATTTAATACCTATTTAATACCTTCTAATCGTGCAAAATTTCTTACATTAGAGTTTATTTTAACAAGCCAAAAAAATTTAAAGAAATAAGTTGGTACAACGTAGCTAAAATTACAGCAAAGGTAGCTGCAGCAATAGTAGATTAATGGTATTATATTTTTATATAAGTATGACAGAGATTGGAGATTTGGTCCCTTCATTTTGACGCTCACGTTTTTAAGTACTGATTAAAATATTTATACATACATTTAGCAGAATATAATTATGGTGTCCTACAGCTTTTAAAAGTGGTAGAGCCCGATTCAAACTTTATAACGGCTGAAGTGCGCTACTCGCTGTGCAGTACCTCACTCCTCACCCCCGCTGACTCTGAGCCGCCATAAAGTTTGAATCGGGCTGTAGTAGAAAATATAAATTGAATCATTCATTTAAAGGGAGACCACCAGTAATTTTATAAAATAATACGATTATACGTTTTTATATTTCGAAACTCATTTAAAAACATAAATCGAAAGTTATGAAGTAGAAAATGATATCATAAACAGAGTACAAAGTAGGAATTATTTATCTGTAATATTATTTATTTGTCTGTGGTCAATGGCGGAATTGTTCAATTGTGTCACAATTACTCTATGGTCACAATCTCATTTTATATATATCAGTCTATGGTCACAATGTCATAATGTGTGTGTGTTGATGTGTATCGGCTATAAGCTAAGAATTTGAACACGCTGTTTAGATAATATAGCACACAATTTTAATACCATTTGTATTAAATGTAATTAGCCGTTCTATGTAACTGAATTACGATTTACACTCGTTATTTTAAGCAGTGAAAACGGCAGTGAATGAAGTAGGTAATCATGGCCGACCCGCTGAGTTTACTTCGACAGTACAACGTAAACAAAAAAGAAATAATTGAACGTGATAATCAAATTATATTTGGTGAATTCTCGTGGCCCAAAAATGTCAAAACTAACTATCTTATGTGGGGGTATGTATCACTTGATTATATTCATTTGCAACATACTGAAAATGGTCACAATATGTCTGATTTCATAACAAACTATTTAATTATTTTAGTTCCGGGAAAGAAGGCAACGACAAGGAATATTATACATTGGAATGCCTGCTCTTCATCCTCAAGAATATACAATTGACGCATCCAGTTTATGTCAGGCAGGCAGCTGTAAGTACAGCTACTTCTTGTGTGGTAGATCTCTCCCAATTCAAGTCTCAACATGAATATGCAGTGACTATCTAATTTTCTACAGGCTGCAAACATACCTGCTGTCCGTCGTCCAGATCGTAAAGAGTTATTGGCATATTTGAATGGTGAAACTGCAACTTGTGCATCTATTGATAAAAGTGCTCCATTAGAAATACCAACACAGGTAAGGGTTTTTGTTTGAACCTGTTATAGAGTACTTATAAATCAGCTACGATAAAACAAACAATGTAATGTGTGTGTAATGTATGTAGGTCAAACGCAGTCATGATCATGATGGAGGTGAATCTGCAGCAAAGAAACCTCGTATTGAGGAAACCCATGTGCAGAAAGTACGTGAACAACTTGCTGCCCGACTGGATGGACCAAAGGAAGCATCAGTTACAGTTGATAATATCAAGTAAGCATTATAATGGAAAATAACTTTAGATTTCTATATTATTTTATAGTCTTGCATTCACTGCAAATATTTGCATTGGTGAATATTCATTCAAATGTAGAACAACCATTAAATAACAGGCAGTTTTGAATGGGAACTTCCACCCATAGAGTGAGTATATGTAACCATGGATTCAGGACATGATTCTGATTTTTCTTTTATTGGTTATTAAAAAAATATGCTGTTCAGTACATTTTGACCTTTCTATGAAAAACAAGATTTTTTTTTATAACTTATGAAAATTTTCTACACTTGGGGTCTCGAATCATGTGCTAAATTCATGGTTACAATTTGCACGTTGGTGTCCCTGCCAGCCTGTATGGTTTAGGCAATAAACTTACATCATGTAAAGTGGGCAAAAACATAAACTTAATAGATGTGCAATTCAAGCAAGACAAAATGTTGGTTTATATGTTGTTGAAATGGCTGGTTCTTTTGTTTTCAATGTAGATTTAGGCATATTCTAAGTTATACTCTCTTATGTTCGTGTTCTTACATTTAGATTATTATTATTTTGACATAACAATGTGACGTAATTGAGTTATTTTATTTTAAACTAGCGGCCCATCCCGGCTTTGCACGGGTGGACATAAGATTTTTACAATAAATATAGCCTATATCACTCAGGGTGAATGTAGCTTCCAATGGTGAAAGAATTTTTGAAATCGGCCCAGTAGTTTTTGAGTTTATTCATTACAAACATACACACAAAAGTACAAATCTTTCCTCTTTATAATATTAGTATAGATGTGTGTCTGTGGTTTCAACACAACTGATTTTATTACTGTTTGTATGCTATCGAGTGAAATGTAGCGAACTTACAAACTTATTATAACATCCTATTGTAATGAAACCTACATTTACAAATACATTTGAGTATTGACAACTAGCTGACCTGACAGATGTTTCTAACAAAAATTCCATTGAAAATAGAAAGTTCTATTTTCAATTCAAGTTTTGCCCTAATTTCCAATTTCCAGGCCACTTTTCCAATTTTTATTTCTGTATAAACCTTATTCAGACTATTATGATCATTTCAAAACAAAAAATAGCCAAATCAGCTGTTCTCAAGTGACATGCTTACCAATGAACAGCATTTATACATTTCCATCTCTCTCTCTGTAGACCGACTACCCTCATGTCTGAGGATCGTGGTCGGCTTCAGAGTTGCATTTAGAGCGGATAATCCACCTCCACCGGTTTCTGTCTAGCGCATCCCTTACTACTGTGTAGAATTTAGGGTATGATGATTCCTTCACCTTGATTAAAATGATATTAATTTTTGTAAAGGTCCTTATCGGAGGCTATGTCTGTGGAGAAAATTGCTGCAATTAAAGCAAAACGTCTAGCTAAAAAGAGGACCACAATCAAGAGCAATGATTACTCTGACACACTGGGTGTCGTTGGATCGGACTTCAGAGCTATTCTCGACTATGATGTAGATCTAACCAAGGATATTATCAGCCGAGAAAGACAGTGGCGTACTAGAACAACAGTATTACAAAGTAATGGAAAAGTAAGTAATGATGTAAAGACCCTTGATTTATACTGGTGCCTAAACATTAATGTGCAACCAATATCTAATAGAAGAACTGGAAAGCTACCAGTTTCAAGAAAGCTTACAGGTAAAACAAAATGATCAGATAAAAAAAATCATGCGTCAGGTATATTCATTCTTTTGGTAAAATATATTGAGTTGTAGGTTGCAAAACTTGTTTTTAGTATAAAAAATAGTTTAAATTAGAATTGATTCATATTCACTATGGGCTCATTATACATACCTACAAACAAGTGAAGCAACAGAAACATGTAAACATAAATATTGAATATGTTTTTAGATGTTTGCAAAGAGTATTCTGGCTCTCTTGGGCAGTATACGTGCGCGCGAGGAGGGTCGGCCGGGTGCCCCGCGGCCACAGCCCATCGTCATGCCGCCGCCCACATCCCTGCCGCAACAGCAGACACAATACAACAGATACGATCAGGAAAGGTTTATTAGACAAAAAGAAGGTATGTAATCTATTCTCCAGCTTCTTTCTCCGACAGTCACGCAAACACGTGAATTTTTATTTTTTAAATTTTGCTGGGGAATGTTTTTCATGCATCTACATTGGATTGTTACAGAAACGGAGGGCTTCAAGATCGATACCATGGGTACCTATCATGGTATGACACTGAAATCTGTGACAGAGGGACCAAGCGCTCCAACAGCTGCTCGTGCACCACAAACACCAAACCATCCTCGGCAAATGCCGCGTAAGTATTTTTATTTGGCTAGTTACTTTAGAAAACAAAAAAATGTATATGTTTCGTTATTCTGATAAAACTCCGTCTCACGAAAGCAATCTCGCAGCCGCGGCGACTCAGGCATGCGACCATATTACAGGTACTGCTTAGTAAAATGCACAAACTATACTTCTATATATAGACTATAGATTTGTATTTTTGTGTGTATGTTTGTAATGAATAAACTCAAAAAGTACTGTGCCGATTTCAAAAATTCTTTCACTATTGGAAAGCTACATTCACCCTGAGTGACATATGCTATATTTATTGCTAGAAAAGATTAGGGATCCTTACTAAAACTTAAGTAACGTAACCCAAGGTGTAAAAAAGTGCCCTAAAACGTCTTTCGTCGCATGCGCTGCGGAAACTATTGATGATACAACAAAAGTATGTTCTACAATATTAAAGAACATAATATCAATATTTACAAAAAACTTCGCGATACCATATGTCGAACTATTATCGTTATGTCACAATAACCACTTTTTACATTTTAAAAGTTGACAGAAATACCGACCAAAATTAGACCACACCATTCATACTTCTGTTTAAATTAAGGATTTTGAATCGACAACATACATATATCCACATTACTCGGATTATCTAGGATTAGTAGGTTAGGAGTAGGGTAGGAGTAGGGTAGAAGTAGGGTAGGGGTAGCGTAGGCGGTAGGACACCACGCGAACGATGTAGCGCCGGGCAGCTAGAAATAATTTATATGGCAAAACAACGTCTGCCGAGTCAGCTAGTCTTAAATAAAGAAAGGTAGGGTTGTTTTAGGAATGTTGCTAACTATATAATATTAATTAGTTCCACTTATTGCCGCGGGACATCTCTCGTGAGACGCACTGTATGCATTTTGTACTGCTTTTTTCGTTTACCCTGTATTTAAAAATCAATCACTTCGTCCCAATGAATTCTTTCTTCCTATTGAAGTATAAGCTATCAGAGACGATCAAAGCTGTATTGTGCTACTGCCGGACAAAGGCATCCCTCTCACCTTTCCACAGACTTCTGTCCACTACTAATAATTAACTTATTTCATCACAATTAGATAACGGATCGATGGGCGGGAGCACACCGGGTCGTCGCGAGCTGTTGCCCGTGGCAGCAGCGCGGCCGCCTTCAGGCGCGGGTGGCAAGCGGCCATCGCGCACACCCATCATCATTATACCTGCAGCCACCACCTCGCTCTTATCCATGTACAATGTTAAGGACACTCTGCAAGATCTTAAGTAAGTTGATTTTTTGTATTTATAGGCCTGCTTGCACCACAAATAACAAAATGCGTTTAGCACTAAACATATTTAAAATGTTGTTCTGTCTCTATCATTTTCAAACAATTGACAGAAACAGGACGATATTTTAAATACGTTTAACGCTAAAAGCACTTAGTAATACTTGCTTAATCTATATGGGTTCACTTGCAAATCCGATACACCGTCAGTTATCAGGATTAGAACTAAAGATACATGGAAAATTTGAAGACAGGTTGCAAAGCGAAACATGAACCGCAACTGATGACGCTAAATATAAAACCATTTTGCGTACTAGATATCCAATTACTTTTAATCCCACTTATCGTGGTAGCGGGATCGTCCGAAAGGGTTACCGCTGCCCTGGATCATAAAGGGCTAAGGAAGGAATACGGGTGGGTTTTAGTCAGTAAGAGTCTGACACTCCCTTCTACTCCACCCAGAGCGGGAGGAGTCATTTGATGATTTCCCATACTGAAAAAAAAAAAAAAATCCCACTTATCGTTGTTGATTGATGGCGTATTAATAAATTTATTTGTCACTAACATTTTGACATTATCTTCAGATTCGTTACTGTGGAACAAAAGAAAGCCGAAGGTGTAGCACGTGAGAATGAAATCCTGTTGCAGAGGAGGAAAGGACCCAGCGGGGACTTACCCAACAACGCGACTACTATGACGGTACGTCTTACATGCATACAGAAAGATAGTTTGGTTCTAAACATCAAGACTCGTTGCAGTCACGATCATTAAATGTGCGAGCAGGACAATGAATATCTGGTACAGGATTTATATTCGTCGGGTCTCGTGTCGTGTTATTTCCTCGTTTTATTACCGCGACTGCCACGGACATTAGCGTTTAGTATAGTCATTCATTGTGCTGGCCGTCTGCCGTATCCTTCAGAGAAAAATACTAGAAACTTAGACCTAATCGTTGTCGGCTGATACCCATTTGCACAGCCAATTTCAAAATAATTCCTTGTTAATAATTATCAATTGTTGTTTCCAGGTACCTTATCGCGTGGTAGACAACCCAGGCAGACTGTCAGCTGCAGAATGGGACCGCGTGGTCGCCGTGTTCGTTCAAGGACCAGCCTGGCAGTTTAAAGGATGGCCTTGGGATGGCAACCCTGTCCAGATATTTGCTAACAGTGAGTTTGCAGTGTATGCTGATTTTTACACTTTCACTCACAAACATTCTTTAAGCTTACTTATGCAGCTGTCTATGTCATTTTTAACTCGTGGTGGCCCTAGAGTTTCAATAGCATCCTATTATATTCTAGCGTTTGCTATTCTTCAGAAGTAACTGCAGAATAGCAAAACAGTTTCAACCCGAAACTGTCAAGTATTCTGATATGAATGATTGAGAAGGGAGGCCTATGTCCGGTAGACGTATTTCGGCAGTATATTTTTTTATTGCTGAATGAGCCTGCTTTTGATTTCGTTCACGATAAGGTCTATGATGGTATGAGCGTGCCCAGAAGATGCCTATTCACTCTTGCTTTGAAGGCAGGCGGGTTATGATTATGAGATAGAAAGTTAGCCTTTCACATATCTTTAATAAAAACTGTAAAGGCATTTTACTTTAGCAATGTCTTATTGCAATCAATTTGCCAGAACAAGCGGTTCAGTGTTCTCTTTCTTTTGCCAGTATGTGCGTTCCACTTGAAGTTCGACGAGATGAAGTTGGACGCTAATGTGGCTCGCTGGGCGGTCACCGTGCTCAACCTCAGTCGCACCAAGCGGCATCTCGACCGCGCCGTCCTTCTCGGATTTTGGGAGACACTTGACAAGTACGTATTGTTATTCTATCACCCAAACAGTTTAGTTGCGGGCGGAGAGTAATGGGTAGCTCACCGTCTGATGAGGACCAGGCCCGTGCCGGACGGCGCGTATGTGTTCCACGCGCGCCTCAAAGAGATGTCAGCACAAATGACGGGGCCCAATAGGGCCGAAGCCTGCCGGGGTAGCAGGATCGTCCGAAAGGGTTACCGCTACCCTGGAACATAAAGGGCTAAGGAAGGACCACGGGTGGGTTTTAGTCAGTAAGAGTCTGACACTCCCTTCCGCTCCACCCAGAGCGGGAGGGGACATTTGATGATTTGCCATCCCAAAAAAAAAAACAGCTTAGTTTAGAAGTCCTCAAAATAATAATAAAATTATGTCCGCTTTCACTTATGTTAAGATAAGCAACGCCAAGGTAGGTAATGCTCAACTAGACACCTTTTTACTTCTCTAATCAACTAGCAAAACTATTAAATTTTAAACAACAAAAAGAAATGGCAACATAATTTTTTTTCATTTGCTGCCATTACCTGTCAATTTATTTGAATTCATGTTTTGAAGGAAAATAATTTCTGCTATTTCGCCGCTCTGCTGTTTGATGGCCAGTCTATGGTTTTGTTACTATAAGTTCGTACTGTTACGTTTTTGGTTCTTTTTTTTGAGGCTTCTGCCAATTACCATTATAACTAAAGACCTTTCCCTCTCTTTGTTATGAATCGGTTGTGTAACCATGTTTGATTCTTCATAATTTTGTTGATAGTATAATCAATAATAATTCTCGTTGTTCCAGGCACATGATGAAGAATAAACCTCACCTTAGGTTCTAAGTCCGTTGTAGCTATATAATTTTATCTAATAGTATATTATAATGCCATGTGAATATCAGAATGCCTTCAAAGCAAAGCGAATCTAAGTCAATTCATACCATTTAAGAAATATTTTGGCCAATTTTCATATTGAACTGATATTAGTATGTTGAGTGGGATATAACCGTTGTTATTCATTATTATAATATAATGTGACAGTTTGATATACATTTTCTAGTTTTATAGTTAACAATATACCTATTGGACAATATGGTAGTAACACCATGTATTATTTTTTTATTTGCAATGTGACCACACATTTTTTTTATTATGTACAATGTGTACTACTGTCAAATAATTTATGTACAACCCACAAGAGTTAACTTAAGACTGCACTCTGATGACGTAAGTGCGTGGTACTGCGGCGTCGATGGCGAGAGCCGTACCAGCGCAGGGTCGGGAGGGGCCGCTCGGGACTCAAGTACTCTTGCGGGTTGTAAGTATGTAAACCGTCTAAATTGAATGGCTTGGAAATATTTATATGCGAGTGGATTACCTGTGTTGAATGTTAAAAATATAAATAAAGTATATTTACTACTATAATACCATTTTTGACTACGCAATTCCTCTTTACTTTACTCTAAGGCGTTTGAGCGTGATGATCATCACATAGACAATAATATAAAGTAGGTTCACAATAATTATTATCGTTCGTTCTTATGTATAATTTTATAACTACAGTATGCTATTTTGTTTTTGCTGTTTCCATGTTCTGTTTGACCTGCTCTATCGATTTAGCTGTATCGCCAAAATATTTCAAATGGTATAGAACTGTTCAAAGATCTGTGATCTTTGTTTATTGACAACAATAAATTGTTGAACATAACTTGTTCTTTTATTATTTACACACACAGTCACACTT
Source organism: Apamea anceps (assembly GCA_951799955.1). Classification (NCBI taxonomy): domain Eukaryota; kingdom Metazoa; phylum Arthropoda; class Insecta; order Lepidoptera; family Noctuidae; genus Apamea; species Apamea anceps. The sequence goes on along the minus strand of OX637502.1, from coordinate 9,431,337 downwards.
CAGAAAGGGATCCTGTCCATTAGGTTAACCGTTTTTTGACAGCTGTCTTAGAACATACATATTCCACATAACGTAAAAGTTAACTTTAAAATGCGTAATAAAATAAATATATAAACTGCCTTATCTTATCGAATTATCTTATTTATGACTTCTTACAGTCTACAGATATTATAATACCGTACGCGTATCAATCAATGTATTGTGTGTTGCTGTTCACTAGTTCCATCTGTCAAAAAACTGTTTACCTAATAGACAGGGTATAGTGACAGTAAAAAAAACACCAATTGGTTTATTTCTCTTTATTTAAAATTTCATTTCAATGGTAGTATATAACAATAAATAATTCTGATCTCTTTCAGAGATAAGTACACACATTTATATTATGTAAGTACCTATAGGTATGTTTTTTTTTAATGATATTTTCTGTACACAAAAATAAAACCATTAGTTTTTACCCATAACAATATCACATCGTTAGGTGTGTACTTTCTGTGTGCCCGTTTTTGCTTAGTATTTAGTAACTATACAAGTTATGTACTCTTAAATGTCCAAACTGCTAGATAATACGGAACAAAATGATTTTAATATGGAACAAAATGATTGGGCAACTTATAAAAATTAGCTTGAAATTTTCTAATTCATTGTAATGTACCTAAATAGTAAGATTCTCAAATTAATAAGTTACAAAAAAACAATAATTATAATACAATCAATAAATATAAAAATATCTTCAATAAAAAAAGTCGATGGCATCGCTCGCCCCGGTAAGGAATGATAGGACCAAATTTTACCGGTCGCAAACATCAACCATTGAAACGTTTTTAAAACTATTGTTAACACACACTTTAGTCTTTCAAAAGGGATAAAGTATCCGCCCAAGATTGATGAGATTTTTTCCTTTATAAATGTAATTAATCTTAGCCTTTTGTGCCGCCTTTTAGAACCTTGTACAATCAGCGATTGAGATTTATTGACATAGGTATTCAGTTAAATACATTAGCAGCACATATTGATTGTACAAAGTGGCAAACTACAGATAAGTACATGCTTTCTTGGGTAAAATCCTAGCGTATCAGCACTGTAAACAAATAGGTACGTCAAAACTAATAATTACCCCCTGTAAGAATTACACTTAATGCAAACCGAATACAATGAATTATGCATATTATCAAAATGAAACACATTGCTATACCTACTCCATTACTCCTAAGGTTGGCTATGAATGAGTCGATGAGCTACAAACTATGAGTTTAGCACAATCACTCATAGTGATGCGAACAGGGCTCGAGTCTTATCGAGAACTACTGCATACCACGTATCATTCTTTCTACCCATTGTATAGTTGAGAATTAAGGACAGTTCACGCTAAATATCCTCGATTTATTAGCTGAGATAGCCTCTGACAGAGCTGACTTATATCTAAAGACCTCTAAACTGTGTTACATTAGAATAAAAAGGGTTAAGAGCACATGGCCAACTTAAAGCTTAACCGAGCTCGGCTATCGACTGGAGCAACCTTATAATAAAGGGTCCTAACAACCGTATGTAACTTAATGCAACTACCTATTGTAATAGATAGGCCATTGACATAGATCAAGTGTTCAAACGCTAACATAAAGCTAAAGCATAAATGTAATAGGTAGTCATAAGTATCGTGTAGTTAAACCATTATCCTTAACCCTCATCTGTCACGTCAATTAATAGACATTAGCACTGCTGTCACGATCACCTCGCTTCGATCCAACATGGCGCAGCTTCAACACCTCGAAATGCATGTCCCCATAGGAATGATTCGTGCAAACTAATGAAATGAACGACGTCTTCACTACCTAAGTTATAGCAAAAAATATTGCCTTTTGGCTTTCACATCTTTAAAACACTGCATTATTACCAAATATATTTCATAAGTACTTACAACATTTTTTCTTAAAATTCAAAATGAAAAGTGTAAAAAGCTTTACGCTGCAACAACATCAAAATACCATGTAATTTTTAAGTCATTAATATAAATAACACGATATTACACAATCATATTTTACAGTTATTGCATTTACACAATATTGTGGGCAATAATTTTGGATAAGGAACATACCTATCAGTCAAAAAATTATATCAAATTTTAATTAAGTAACTAGGTACATCACCGCTTCCAAGAAATTGAGGTATCTAGTTATACAAAATATATTATTTTTTGTTAACATTACCTTTTTAAACTTTCTTGTAGGTAGGTGAAACAGGACCAAAAATAGTTAACAATGTACGAAATCCAAATAATACTTAGATATGGTACAATAAATCGACGAGTAATTTTGTCACAATTGCTTCTTTAAAGTCCAGCTCCGACTTCTTCCTAATATTCGAAGGTTGTTGATGTTGGCACTACCTCCAGCGCCATTTGCAGGAAAACTGTTATTTTATCTGGAACGAATTTCGAGAGCTGTTAGATACCAAGTATAATTCAACATCTATGGGGCGTAGATACAGCCAGTAGCTACATACGCTACCGTACAATAAAAAAAAAGTGAGCGGTCGGGGGACCACCGTCAGGAACGAAGTTCCTAACGCGATACTTTCACGCACACACCCACTTGTATATAATAGAAAGAGAAAGTCACATGGAGGGGCCTAATGCTTTTTCCTAACGTGACGATTTCAACTCTTACCGCAGATCGTTCCAAAAACTTACCCATGAACGGCAAAGAGTAGCCCCACTTGACGAAAGGCACGTACACCAAGCCGCCGGCGCATATGAAGGCGGTGGCGTACAGGTACTCCCACTGCGGCTTGTCCACGATCGGCGCCACCACCAGGTACGTCGACACCAGCAGGACGACGTACGGTATTATTATCGGCACCTACGAAAATCATTCATGAAACTATTGGGATGACAATGACCAAAGGCGCGTGTATGGTCAGAAATAAGAGAGATAAATGAAATTTTCCGGAAATGATCATCAATAATGCCTTTCTGTGGCACAAAAAATTGCTAATGAATCAACGAAAAATTTTAGAATTCTTACCTTGTATGGCCTGGGTGCATGCGGCTTGGTATATCTCATAACAATCAGGGCGAGCATCGCGCCACCGTAGAAGATCCACGCAGTGAACGAGAAGAAGTCAATCAACGAGTCTATGGTTCCGTACAGCACCATCGCCACTGCTATCAGAGACTGAAACGATACGAACATTAGTACAAGGTATTTAAATGGTTCTTATGAAGTTATCGTATTTTGTAACAGTTATAACTTACATGGAATATCAATCCAGGTGCTGGAGTGAAACGACGAACATGAACGTACGATAAGATGTCCAGTAAATGACCTTCCCGCGACGCTGCGAAGCACAACCTGAGAAAATAAAACGAAGACAGTCAGACGATGAAAAAATGAAAAAAAAATCGACGGGTAAATTACGCAAACTGATAGCGTTACTGATTCAATGTGAATACTGGTTGCGTGGAGTAAATGGAAGGTAAAGTCAACAAGCTTCATTCAAAAAGTCATGGTTATGTACCTTCCCGCAACAAACAGCGTGCCGTTAGCGGATCCGAACGTGGAGATAGTGACGGCGAGCGGCATAAGCCAGGCCATCGGGCCCAGCAGTCGGTTCCCGAAGGTGACGGCCACCGCTTCGCTGTCAGCCATTTCGCTGACTGACATCACGGCGAGGTACGAAACGTTGACCAGCGCATAGCACAGCGTTACCAGTGGGATCCCGATTATTATGCTCATCGGTAAGTTTCTATAAGTTTAGCAGAATGATTAATAAGTAACCTACCTACCGTCTTTTGCCCTATTCTAGATAGCAGCAAAATTCTTAATTGGATTAAATTGGAAAACCTTGGCCACAGACAGCTGGTTACAAGTACTGTTTCAATTTCAACAGCAATTAATTTCTCAAGCCACTAGGGATGAAAGGGGTAAATCAATAACAACAAAAGGTTTCTGATTGCATTGTAGGCGAGTACAGAATTGAATCGAAAACAAAGAGCAAGTAAAAGCCTACGTAAAGTTAAACAAAAGAATAATGAGCACTTACTTGGATGGATTCTTAATTTCCTCAGTGACATAGTTCAGGTTATTCCAACCATCGTATGCCCAGAGGCCAGTGTAGAAGGCTGTGGCAATGTTGCCCAGCGTGGCCGTGCTACTTGCGAAGTTGGGCTCCTGTAAATGTCGCGTATTACCTGCACCATATCGAACAACCAACCGTCAGTGTTTGAACAAATATTTACAACCCATTAGGAAAATGAAAAAGGTAGGTAATGGATACGTTGAGCTTGAATTAGATGGCTAGTTACGGTGATTCATTTGACAATGAACTGTTCTTTTGTTTTTGGGTATTTAATTTAATTGTTTTGGTTCAATGCAATGTGTAGGCTAAGTAGATGAGTGTTAAAGATAAAGTTCGAAATATTTTTCCGATAGGTACCTATTGGACCGCATCTGATCAGCCTGGAAGCTGACTTCAACACGTCTTTGAGGCACGTCTCGGATGATGATGGGTAAAAGCTCTTGGTGTGAACATGGGCTGGTCTCATGTGTTAGGGGTTGCATTACCTAATATTAACTTATAAGCTCCGCCGCCCACGATGATAGCAATCGCCACCAGTTTAGCTGCTGTGAAGATGTTCTGTACATTCGTAGCTAAATTGACGCTGTAGCAATTAACCGCTAATATCATTACTGCAAAAGAAAAATTCTAATATAGAGGACTATTTATGGCTTCCAACAGACGACATCTTATTGATTTTAATTAGCACTAGCTATATATCAATTTGTATTCGTCTATTTCGATCTTTAATCAAGCTTATTGAAGCCTGTAATAAATTGTACGATGTATGTTCGGTGATCGTTATTCGTTCACGTACCAATAGCAATAACCGCGACAAGTTTCACGAGGCTGACCGGCGGCTCACATTCCGATACGAATGGCTCCACTGCATATTTTGCGAAGCTCAGACATATTATAGCCATCTGCGATGGTTTCAGTACTAATGTCGATACCTGCAATAAGGAAAACACATTGTAATACTTATTGAATGTTATGTAGTTAATTAGTTTTCCTTTATTGAATTCAATTTACCCATGAAAACAGAAATGCGGGAGGTCCTCCGAACGCATCCATAAAGTAGGCGTACTCAGCGCCTGACGACGTGTTCATCGTTCCCAACTCCGCGTACGCGAGCGCTCCTAAATAAAATATATCCTCATTAATAAACAACAGCATAGGTCTGAAAAATAAACTCATGTAATCGTAGGTAAAAAATTACTACAGCACGCACTAAATTAATACCTACGTGCCACATACCACGATTAGCTACAGTCAACTACAGAAAAACAAGCAAAGCAATTACGGCAATGTCACTATATGAAATTGAAGCCGGCAACAAGTAGGTACAAAGTTGATAGGATTCTTGGATCTATCAATTTGCAATCTCACCCGATCGTACGTTACAATGTCAGAACTTCCCGATAGAAATACAATTGCTTGTTGAGGCAGTTAACCAAATTGATGATTGAAGTACATCAGCCAGTCACGGGACTGATTAGTGGGTACTTGTTCCATATGCCACTTACCAAGCAGCGAGAGCAGGCCACATGCCATCCATATGATGAAGCTAATGCCCACTGAGCCTGTGCGCTCCAAAAGCCCAGAGGGCGAGACGAAAATTCCTGAACCTGTAAAAACAAACACAGCTTTACATTATGCAATTTATTGCATACAGATTTAAGTTTTTATTACCGGGAACATATAATTTGGTGCTGCATGTACAGATTTCGGAAAATCTATCTTCCTAATTTGTCTACCTTCTATTCTTCATAATTTATGTAGATGAAACGTACCTATCTTTCAAACTAAGAGCTAGCCTAAAGTGCTAACATTTATTTAACTAACACAAGCATTAGGTTGCTTAGCTTGGGACTAGATAGCGCTGTGTGAAATGTCCAGGGATATTATTTATTTATTTATTTAACTATGGTCATAATATGGCCCCTCTCACCGAGAGTCTGTGTCCCAACAGTGGGGACACTAGAGGCTGATTATGCTTACGCTATGGTCATCACTGCTATAACTGCTATAGTTTTGTTTACACTGGGGTCACAGCAGGGAACAATTTTTTTTTGAAAATTCCATAAAAAAATTAAAAATAATATTTAGATTTTTTCAAATATTTTTCTTCTCTCTTTCTTTTTTTAAAAAAAAAAACGTCCCACACTAGGAATTACTCCTGTTTCGTGGGTGCGTTCACAAACATTTAAACTCACATACACAAATAGCCAGACCCGGGACAACTACCTGTAGGCAATACAAATATTTGTTCCGTGCGGGAATCGAACCAGCGACACGCAGCGATCGCTCAGCCACTGCGCCAACCGTGTCGTCATAGATTGGTCTTAATGCACGGAAAATATTCTAAGCTTATATTTTAGGAGTGTGGGTTTTTATTGTGTTGTTTGTCAGAGCACTCCGTATTGTCTAAAGCGTTATATCGACACGTGGTTAGCACTTTGGCACGGCTCATGTTCGGCGCTACGGCCAGTGTTGACGTGTGGGTTTAAAAAGAACAATCTTCTAAAACAATGACAGATCGCTGGCCCGAAGCCTATTTACTATCAACAACTAGCACTGTTTCCCATAATCGAGTTCCACGTTGTGTAAGAGTAGTTAAGTACTTAGACATGTCACTCGTCATTGCAACAGTGGTAAATATTTGGTCAGAAGAGAAAATTAGGAAAATAGAAGAAATATACCTACATGCGTAACCATAGCGGCTAATTATTCAGGAAACGCAAAAATATTTTCTCGTGCCCGCCGTATTCATTTCAATGCTACGGGAACTAATTATAATTTATTTGGATTATTATAATTAATTACGTATCTTGCGTAAGTAAATGTTTATCTTGAGCCAGATGCACATCTGAATAATTTTTCGGCGAGCCAAGCCCAATATGCCTGTGACGCTGGTGCGGTAAGCACGTGTGTCGGTAACATGAAATAAACAATCACGTGATGAATTATTTATAAATCGTGTTACCATGATATTTGCGAAAGGCTCATCTACTTTTGTAGGCGAAGTTAATATTTGTAAGGAAATACCTATACATTGTAGTTGTAACCAATGTAGGTAAATATTAATTAAAAGCCTTAACGACCTTCAAATTCAGCAAGAAATGTGTTATCATCATGAATAAGGTTTTATAGACTCTTGACTCTGAAAACTGGGATCCTTGATTAAAATGTTTTGAAGGAAACCCTTCGAGCCGAAAAATTGCCTCCTCCAGGGACAAAAGGTTTGGGTCGGGCCGCGCTCAACAGAAATACATTACAATTCAACAATAACGTGGGCAAGGGAGGGTATATCTGGGCGTTTTCCTCAACGAAATAATATTAAGGTAAATATGAGAGCTGGTTTACCGAAGGTGAGCAAGTCTAGGTCATAGTGAGTGAAGACGTCATACCGATCATAGTGCCGACGATTAGAGCCACCCCACTGAAGAGTCCCACCCGTCTCTTGAGGTGAACAGGGTCGTCCGGAGCTGCGTCCGACCCCTCCAACTGCGTAATCCAATTAAAAGCAACACGTTAGTAGGTTCTAATACCAAAACACCAGACAGGTCTATTGTAGACTGCTAACTGAAAAAGACAAATGCTGTTTAATCTTACACAAGTCAACACTGAAATGAAATGTCCATAGACATTTAAGCGCACTGTTGGATTTTCAATTAGGTGTCGCGTTCCTAGTGTTTTTGAAAATGGGTAATAACATTTCGGGTCCTCGGGAACCTCTTAAAATATCCGGTTCTTGTTCTAGTGATCAAAAGGTTTACCTTCCTAACCTTCGCTTTCTCTCATCTCAAATTCCCCAACTGCTAAATACAAGTGCACTTAGCACTTCATGGGGACTAACATCCCAGTAAGAAAGGTTATTAAGAAAATATGAAGGCCACATAAAGGCAGTGGGCGGATAAAAAGTCCCCGCAAAAGATGATTCAAGAAAAATGTCACGTCGTCAAAAAGAACAAAATAATCTAGGTTCCTTAGAACTTTGTAAATATATAGAGCTCGCGAATTCGCCGCTAAGAAGATTTACTTCGACACGGAAGGACACATTGAAGGCTTTATTGAATTTGTGATTCCTCTCAAGAATGTCCTCGGGAGACATTTTGCAAATAAGATTTTCTACTTCAAACAGTTTCAAGGATGTCTTCTAGAACAGGATATAGATTTTTCCAGTGCACTTCTCGTCAAGAAACAAGTTAATAGTACCTATAGCAAGTCGGTTTTATGATTACGGCCCTTTCTAAACAGTAATTTATGAGTGAAAAACCTATATACGAGTATGCTTGACTAAACCTACATAGATGCAATACATACAGATAAGTACCCACCTACGAGTATACACTTCAAATGGTAAATCAACGCGGGTCAATAATAGCATCGTAAACTGGTAACTTTATGACCCAGCTAATAACCAGGAACCTAAGTAGCTACGACATTCACTCATCACATTAACACTTGGACAAATAGTTTTGATGTTTCTTTCAAACAGTAGCTGTTGTGGCTAAAGTGCTTCTACATTTCGTGCCTTACATCGGAAAACTTTCATCGTTAGGTTTCCGCATACTCGGAGTGAACACTCAATTTCAACGAAGGTTCGTTTCAAGGATCTGGGCCATTAACTGTGGGCGCTAGTTTTCCACTTCATTTTAAGACAGGTTTGTTTTTAGAGGGCTTTAAGTAGGAGAGTGTCAGGTGAGCTAATCTTAGATAAGTGTACGGCTCAGTTTAATCCTTGTTTCAAGGAATGTGGTCTTTACTGAGATGGCGAAGAAGCCTGCTGGGTGTTCTAGAGCCTACAACTTCTTTTATGGCGGCAGTGTAAGCATTAAGAAAATCAAAGATATGGGTACTATTATGTAATTAAACGAGTACCAATAATGAATACAGAAAGACTTAGAGAAAGGGGGTAACTAACCTATTACGTATAGCAGGAGTCTGATCTTTTGAGTTGTGTGTGCCATAATATGTGTGTCCCTAGTTTCCTGGGCTGGCGTTGCCTTAGAACCCGACGTACTTAAGTGGTGTCCGGTAGTGTCTGGTGACAAGACTCTGGTTTATCGTTGTTGTTGTTGTACCTTGTCTCCTGGGTTGACGTTGCCGTCGGTGAGCGCACCCGCCGCGCCGTCTTCTGCGTCGCACTCTGCTGAGCACCCGCGCCATACCAATCCGCCTTCGCGTGCGCTCCCTGTGTACAAAGACATAAATATATCATATCAACTTATGTTATAAGTAATTAGTCGTTGCATGGTTTGTAAGACAGAGACTGAAATCCCGTGTATGCTTGAAATGCATTTACCACTCTAACCGAATCCATCAGAATTACTGGTCTACTACGGCGTAGTCGCGTAGACCATCCATCGTAGACCTTAGAGTCAACGGCATCTAAGTACCTATTTGCTTCAGCACTAGAAAACTGTAATGCAACCGAAGGCCTTATTGTTTTTTGTCGAGTGTTTAATAAATTAATTGCATTCATGGCTGAAATCAAGCCGTAATTTAGGTAGCCTAAAAATTTAGGTTTACTATATTTACTTTGTGAGGTGTACCTACGAGTATCTCCCTAATTATTGTAGAAAACAAGTGCGAGACACTGTATACAATCTATATACAGGGTTCAATTAAAATAGATGGACAAATTTTACCACAGCGCTCAGTACGTCTAAAGATATCCAAGCAAAAAAAACACTGATTAAAATAATTTTATTTTGACCTAAAAATTCCTGGCACCCTTGAATAAACACATCCATCCATTATGGGTAGGTACTTGCACTCGCGCCCCGCTGCGCGCATGCTCGTAATTAGGTATACAGTCAGTCCTGTTACATCCTTACATCATTCTGTATTTAACAAAGTGTTTATGCATCCAACATTTATAAGTGTATTTTTGTTAGCTGAATATTTTAATTGTAAGTATCTAATGCGTTTTTCTTATATATTTTTTTATTATTGTCCTAATATTTTGGTGGTCTGAATGATTTCTAAAAGTTTGTCCACCTATTCTAATGGGACCTTTTATATAAAATTCAAAGTCCTGACAGCCTAAACCGCTGGTCTTAGAGACATGAAATTTGGAGGATGTGTTCTTCGTGAAGACTAGGTATCCACTAAGAAAGGGTTTTTCGAAATTCCACCCTTAAGAGGGTGAAATGGCGGATTTTGTTTGTATGGAAAATCTTATTCGTTGAGTTAATAAACTTGGCACTAATATTAATCTAAGTAAATTATGAAGTTTGCCATGTTATGTTTTTCTCAAAGGAGATTGGGGGGTTTCAAAGTTTGTATGGAAGAATTTTAGCGCGCGGTCCGATTATCTCGAAACTCACTATTTATACCTACGATCGAAGGTAAAGAATAATGTGTATCAGGGTTTTTCGAAAATTACCAGTTACCCGGGCTGAAAAGGGGTAGTCAATTGACAGGGGAGGATTTTACTGCATGGCTTGATTTACTCGAAAATTAGTATAAATAATCTTTGAATCAAGTTATGAATAAATCCCAAACGATTTTTCAAAATTCCACCCTTGTGGGAATGAAAAGCGGGAATATAAACTTGAAACTTGGCAAGAATACTTGCCTAAGTAAATAATAAAGTTTATTAAAACTACCCCTCAATGGGGTGTTGAACTTTGTGTGGAAGTAATTGAATGCGCGGTCCAATTAACTCGAAACTCAGTATTAATACTTTCGACAGAAAATAATTAATAATAAGTATGTAAAGTTGTCGCTGCATCCGGTTAGACTGGAAGCCGACCCCAACATAGTTGGGAAAAGGCTAGGCAGATGATGATGTAAAGTTGTCGTAAATTGACCTCTGGCGGGGCAAAAAGGGGTAATTCGATTTTTAAGGGGAGGTTTTAAACTTTATACTATATGTTACATTTTCAAACCTAAACCACTGAACTTCTGATTTGGCAAAGAGAAAGATGGCATCCCGGGGAAGGACATACTTTCTATCCTGGTAGCACGTTCCCGTGGGATAATTTCCGACATCCACGCGGGCGAAGCCGCGGGCAGAAGCTAGTTAAGTTATATAAAATAATGTTGCTTAGGTCAGGAAAATCAGTAACATATAAGTACTGAAGATATTTTCCGAAAAGCAAGCTCGCTGCAATGAATGTTTGTATCAGACTCCACGTGGACAACGCAGCAGATAAACGCTAGTACATATACCTAGGTATAATTAGTAGTGAATTAGCACAATCACTGATAATTATTAAAAGTATTTACTTAAGTGCTGGCGTATATAAAACGCAATTTCGTAATAATAATGTGCACCGATTTTTTTTTTCACAAACGTAGCACTTGCACACATTTATAAACGTACACTCATGAACACAAATATTTATTAAAATAATGTTTACTTGCTGCAATCAACCTAATTTCACTTTTACTATAAGATTCCGGTATTTCCATTTACATATCAGAAAACTATGTACTCGTATAATAATAACCGGTTACTAAAAATAACAACAAACAATACCACAAACTGCAAAAGGATAAAATTTCACTTTTCCTGAATGTATAAAAACATTATAAAAAAATCAGCACATTACCATTTTTCTTTTTCCAATCCATAAAAGTTTATGTATCCGTGGGCAATCACTATTATAAATTTTATTTGATTAGGTTTTATGTTACCGAAGATAAAACCTCGTTTCAACTACAAACAACAAATAATATAGGAACTGTGATACATTATTGTTATTATATTTTATTACTAAGTATACTTGAAACCGCAAGACACGTTATATTTGAAGGACTATTTCTAACAAACTGATATATTTGATGAACGTGTGCTGAGGTTGAACGCAGACGGTGTAAAGAATTAATTTATTTTATGGAAGATGACTAAAATAAATTGTCACAGTGTAAAACCCAGCTGAATTCACTAATCAGTGTCCTGTTTACATTAAAGGCATGACACAATTAACTCTAGCATTTCAACAGTATATTTGATTAGGTACAATCAATACTAAGCCAGGTAAATTACCTACGCACTTTCAATTTGATAAGGAAAACATGTAAATTTTTCTACTAAAACTATTAGTCATCATTTTTGCGCTCGCTCCCGAACTTGTGACAACAAGAATGTACGTGAGTTCTTAGGCATAAAGTCTGCATATCGGTACTATGTATTTATGTATGAATTCTCCGAAACTCTATAACCTAATAAAGCTTAAGGTGGATGCTCCAAGGTAGCCTGCGAAATCCAAATTTTCTTACGTTTTTTGCAATTTGCTGGTTGCACTAAGTGCAACTAAGTTGCACGTTGATTAAAATATGATTCGCGGCCCTAACAAATATGTATTTACAAAATTATAATCATTAGAATCAGTAATACAACTTGATAGGTTAGCATAATCCTAAAATGTCAAGAGTCAAGATTTCATGAAATAGTCATTCAGTAGGATTACTTGATCTTAGAGAGTAGTGTTAGTGACTTTAGTGATTAAAGTTTTTTAAATACATATTTGTTACGGCCGCGAATCATATTTTAATCAACGTACAACATAGATGGGCATTAAAAAGTAATGAGTAGAAAAATGTCTACTGAATGGATTGGATATTACAGAATAAGGGATCTTCAGAAACATTGCTGTGTTTTTTTCATGATAATACAAGTTTCGCTGATTACTTACTACAGAAATATTTTATTTATTTTAGAACCATGGATAGTTTTTTTTTTTTTGTCGCTGAGAAATGCTTTATGCATCCCCGCCTCCCGGGGGACGAGACGGGGTATGTGGGACTCCCTGTCGGAATGACAGTATACCCACTAAAACTCAGCGGTGTTCCCGCGTCGCCGTGATGGGAGGGCCATGGGAAACCGGCATAGCCTTTACTTCCACAGCCCTCCCGGCGCATGCCCGCCAAGATGGTATGGCGGGCCCCACATGCCCCCCAGGTTGGGGGGCTACGGGAATGGCCGGGAACACCTGGCCATTCCCGTCCCACACTGGTGGAGGCCTGTGCAAAACAGGCAACGGTGCCCCCGCACCCGTTGCCTGCTGGCCTCCACGCCCTTCTAACAGGCAGGCTCCGCATGCCCCCCCAGGTTGGGGGAGCTACGGCCGCAGAGGATAGGGAGAGCGGCAACGAAACACCGACACTCCTCTTCCCCTGCGGCCCCACCGCGTCCGCCATCTAACGGTGGCGGCCCCGTCAAGGCCGCGGAAGGTAGGGAGAGCGGCAACGAAACACCGACACTCCTCTCCCGCCGCGGCCTCCAGTCCTCAGCCGCGATATTACGGCGGCCCGCCTCAGGTAGGCTGCGATGTCGCCCAAGCGGCACCGCAACCTACCCTACGGCCGCTACGTCATTGGCTAAGCCGCAAAGCCTTGACGAGCGGCCCCCGCTGGGGTTCCTCTTCGCTTCACCGTGGTACCCCATACCACGGCTACTGAGCCCCCCCGCCTCGACAATGCGGGAACCCACCGAGGGGGTGGCAAAACAAACCTGCATTAACCTTCATTAACAAACTAACCTGCCTGTATGGACTGTATGCCACTGCAGGGCAAAAGCCTCCCTCTCCCTTTTCCACACAATTCTGTCTATGGTTAGTGCCGGCCAGTCCTTTCAGTAAGAGTCAAGCACGTCCCGCCATCTTCGTTTGGCCTGCCGCGAAGGCGTCGTGCCTTTAGTGGGACCCAATCCGGTGGTTACCTTAATAACCATTGGTATTTGTTTTAGGCTCAGTAAAATCACTTATTTTGCCCAAGAAATACTAAACTAGAAGTTATTAAGTCTTAGGCAAAATAATAACGATAACGTAGAGCTTCCAAAAGGCAGATAATGTTTTGGTAGCTGTAGGTACTTTTTCTTTTTAGAGAGTTTCAGTTGGTACCTATCGCTAGTAGAATCGATGTGAACAATGTGCTATAACCCCCTCAAATAATTCTTAATCTGTCGCTTTTTCGTTACAAAAATTCAATAAAAACATATCATTCAAGTAATAAAATAAAATAGGTATTTGGCAACCATTCAGTTACATCTACTACTTATAAAATAAAGGGATTAGACGCGTGTATTTTGTAATTCTGCTGTTAAAATAGAACATATTAATTTGAGACCTTCGCATCTACTAAAGCTTCTGCAGCTACAGCCTGAAATAGTGACAGTCACGCCCATTGATGTCACACAGACAATATAAATTGACTGTGAATATTCTACAGTTGGATACCCGACGTAATGACTTCTTAGTTGCCAAAATAGCTACTAAATCAGTGATAATGAGACTTTAGCATTGTTACGTCGACTATCAAGTAATGTGTAGAAATAAAATTGTAAATAATATGTAAGAATCGAAAATGTTTTCACACTTACGACTATCCACAAAGCTATTTCAGTTGTGGAAAGAATTTAATTCGCGAAGGCCGCGAATCTGAATTGCGTTGTAATGTTTCAGGAGAACAACGACAATAAAGATCATGGCAATTGCCGATTGTTTCATACAAAGTTGACCGATGTTGTAAAATAAACGTGTTCACAAACAACACACTTTCAGAAAACAAATGAATCGATACATGCACAACTAAAAACGGCTAGACTTGTAATCATTGAAATATGTATTTTTTTCATCCTCATTGTTAAAGAATTTAATTATCATCATTTCAGCGAAAGGTTTCATAAAGTGAGAGTTTTATTATACCTAGGAAAAATAAAATCGATTCAAGGACGTATTGGTATTGATTTATGAAGCAAAAACTGCCAATCATACTCGTATACACGTGCTATGCATGGTCATTGCAGTACCGATTGTGTGCATAAGTTCCTATAATTATGTATTTATTAAAATCTATTTATGAAATAAGCAATGAACAACCAATAAAAATGTCTAAAGCTTATCGCACAAGGACATCATGACGGCACAACAATGGTCGTGCTGCCAGCAAAATATACACAGCTTTATGGTGGGTGTTTCACCAGGCGTCAAATCGGTTACGCAACCAACCAACTATACATTATTTTGGCAATGCGACCATAGTTGCGCTGCCACTGGTATCCTACGGCCCTAAAACAAAACATACTATTTGTTTTGAAAGGAGATCGCCGAAGGACGTGTCGTCGTAAAAGTCCCTAACCGAAAGCAAAGGTCAATTATCTTGTGTTTAAAAACAAAACAATAAAATCTTAGACAATGTAACAAACACGCGAGACATTAGACAGTTTGCCAATCTTAGTTATTATAATGAGTATTTTGTGATGCCAACACTTTTAATTGAGGACGGAAAATTGTCCTCTGGTACACAGGGTTCTACCGCGTAACCGTGGAGTAGTACCTACGAGGTTCATACAAATACGAAAACTCGGTTTGCAGTACTTAGGTAGTACAGCCCGATTCAAACTTTACGGCGGCTCGGAACATGGGGTCCCCTATATCCCGATATCTGTAGTTTTGGCCGAAGTTACGGGCGTTTGCTACTCCGTACCACTTACAGACACATGACTAGTTCGAGGCCCGACCTAAAAATGAATGACAGGACGATTTGACAGTTGTGTCTACTCCCGATATGTATTATCCCGTCCGAAAAACTTTATTTGACACTTGTTTTGACGGACAAACTACATTTGGACGGGTCCGTATCTTCTTTGACGGACTTAGAGGGTAGGTCCCCATGCAATGTGGCGAATCGCTGTGCAGTAACAAATTCATGGGTCAGCGGGGGTGAGGGTTGGGGTAGTACAGCGAGAAACAAACTTCAGACACTATTATGTTATATTGTGCTTCAGAGGTGCCACAATTTATTTTCTTTTTATTATTCTCAAACATACATTATTTTTATAATTTTACTTGCCAAACGTTCCAGTTTGAAGGCGAGTCACCTTTGTGATGCACTTAACCGAAAATCATTCAAATCATTGAATGTTATCTTGAATGTTATTAAGGTAAACGATAATGTGATGATGAGCACAGACAGACCACTCAGGTCTTCATATCTCATCAATACAATTATCCCTAATGTCTCAGCTCAAACGTATTGGAAACGCAAACAGTTCCGGCGATAAGCATTAGATTTATTACGGCTTTGATCTAGATTAAATCACCGTGGGTAATTTCGTTATCATTTGTAAGTTAAGATGCTCTGAGTGACTCTAAATATTTTAAAGTACTTAGAATATATTTGCTATCAAACGACTAGTGGTCCACATTAGCAATGGAGGAGAGGCCTTTTCCCAATATATTTCAACAACGAAATTTTTTTCTTAGAAATGAATCACTGAAAGATGAAATAGAGCTTTTGTTCATAAAATTAATTTAACAATAAGATATAAAACTTTCAGTACTTTACTCTCAACGAAAATAAAGCCGGAAAATAGCGATTTTCGATATAAAGTAACAAGCATAGTAGGAATAGTGTTGTGCTCCAGTCTCAGATTCTGCTAACTCAAGTTCCAGTTTCCATTTTGATGACGCATGTAACAGCATATCACATGACACACCGGACACAGTGTAACCAAAACACTCCGTGTGCAGAGAATCACGTACACCAACTTCTTACAAACTACCTATTGTATGATTTACCTTATTTCATTCAAGAATTTGTATTAATTTCCAATAATAACATACTATTTCTATTAGCATTGATTACTGTGCTCATCACATACCTATTTAACTCCTATTAGCAAGTTTGTTTATCAAGGAATTATTATTATTTGATTAGGAAAATATAAAACGTTATTCTGTGCGTAATCTAACGAGTTTCTAGTTTCATTCTGTGACGCTCTTTGAATGAGGCTTTCACATTGCTGAGTTTTCACAATATTTCCTTGGGTTCTCCCTTGGAACAAATCCAAAATACCAACATACAAATTACTTGCTTATCTGTAAATAAATTTGAAGGACAAAACATCTAATACAGACGCTGTTTATCCAAAGCCCAAGCTTTAATCCCAGATTGTAAACAGTATCCAATCTCGAAGGCTACGTCAATATTACTGCTAAGAGTACAAAAGCTAATACAATATAGAACTTTGTTGTGACAACGTCCTACATCATACGATTCTTAGGAAAACAATAGTACATACATAATATTTATTATGTCAGCAACAATTTACTTGGACACACATTATCGACAGAGTGTTAGTAACGGACAGGATAACTTTGTTCACCTAGATATTGTTATCATAAATTGAAGCCTCTTCAAGTAGTGTGTACACTGATATTGTACCGTTATTTTACTTAGTTTGATAGCTAATTGGTACAAAGATAGTATTAAATGGGTGAGATCTCAAGCATTACATACAACTCATCGTCGTCGGTAGAGAGCGCACTAATTGAGTGTTTTGTTTCTAAGAAAATGGTGTAATATTCAATCTTGTAAATGCCTCGCTAGAGAGGTGGTTTTGAACTGACACTTAACTTGTTTCAATACAATAATAGTTTATTCCAGACGAAAAATATTTCAGAATGGACGAAAAGATTTATCTCCACATACTATGGCGCAAAAGCGGGCTCTGTCATGAGCTTCGCATCGTAACAGGAAGAAGTAATAATTATTCACAACGTTGCGCTCAAAGTCTGTCTAAATATTTATCGAACAGTGCGATTTTTAAAGTGGCGAACCGGTATCTAAGTGCGCTGAGAAAATAACTTTAACAAATATAGATTACCGCGTTCTTCATTCATTCAAGAAAGTCTGATGTGTTTTTATCTCTTGCTCGACTGAGATGAAAGTAACAGCTCAGACAATTGCGCCGGAAAAATAATTGGCTAGATCTATAACAAGCTAATTGATTATAAGCACGAGGCAATAACGTCTTGAAATAAAAACGTAGTAAGTGTGTCTTCAGAAAATAAAATAAGAAAAGCTTTAAAATAAAATTGATAGTCCATTTTATTGGACATACGTTTGTCGTATTTGGCCGGGCGTCCCCTAAAGGCCAAGGGCATTGACCATAAGGTCACCAATAGAGCCTACTGAATCTTTCTTATCTTGACTACTTCGTGGCAGATCCATGATTGATTACACCGTTATTGGGGCGTGACACACGTGCCAGATTTTATCCGCACGGAGACAGATATAAAATAAAGTAGGCTTAGGGACACTTTACATTAATAACAAGAGCATGACAACATCTAATGGGGACGTATCCATTAGGATGGTTTTAAGTAATTGTAACGTTTTATACCTACATTTGTTTAACGCGTTTCTTCATTATTGTTAATTAACGGTACAGAGAAACTTTAAAGACCCACTTGTCAGTAAATACAGTTATTGATTCGCGTAAAGTAAACTGTAAATACGCGAATATTTGAAAAATAAACATATCTATTGAACGTACTACACAATGCCTGACTGTGTCGTTGGTATAGTAATCGCAAGCGAGCAGGAGGTTCTGGCTTAGATTCCCAGGTCGGGGTCTCAGTAGCAGCCTGGAGTCTGTATTTGAACCTGGTTGATGGCAATAGGCTCGCTCCCTATTACATGAGACTTATACATACTTGGCTTGCTCGACTGAGATCAAAGTAACAGCTCAGACAATTGCGCCGGAAAAATAATTGGCTAGATCTATAACAAGCTAATTGATTATAAGCACGAGGCAATAACGTCTTGAAATAAAAACGTAGTAAGTGTGTCTTCAGAAAATAAAATAAGAAAAGCTTTAAAATAAAATTGATAGTCCATTTTATTGGACATACGTTTGTCGTATTTGGCCGGGCGTCCCCTAAAGGCCAAGGGCATTGACCATAAGGTCACCAATAGAGCCTACTGAATCTTTCTTATCTTGACTACTTCGTGGCAGATCCATGATTGATTACACCGTTATTGGGGCGTGACACACGTGCCAGATTTTATCCGCACGGAGACAGATATAAAATAAAGTAGGCTTAGGGACACTTTACATTAATAACAAGAGCATGACAACATCTAATGGGGACGTATCCATTAGGATGGTTTTAAGTAATTGTAACGTTTTATACCTACATTTGTTTAACGCGTTTCTTCATTATTGTTAATAAACGGTACAGAGAAACTTTAAAGACCCACATGTCAGTAGATACAGTTATTGATTCGCGTAACGTAATCTGTAAATACGCGAATATTTGAAAAATAAACATATCTATTGAACGTACTACACAATGCCTGACTGTGTCGTTGGTATAGTAATCGCAAGCGAGCAGGAGGTTCTGGCTTAGATTCCCAGGTCGGGCAAAATGTTATTGGGTTTTTCCATCAGGAATGTCTCAGTAGCAGCCTGGAGTCTGTATTTGTACCTGGCTGATGGCAATAGGCTCGCTCCCTATTACATGAGACTTATAAATACTTGGCGAAATTTGGGTCTACTAGGTATAGGTACATCTCTGCCTAACCCTTCGGGACATACAGGCGTGATGTTGTGTTATGTTACACAATAATAAATATAAAATGCAAGTTGTGTGAGCTTAATTTTCAGTGCAGTAGGCGGGTGAAAACTGTCAGAGATAATGATAAAATTGTGTGGAACGACTAAACTAAATGCTCCGGCCTTGCATACGTGCTACGAGAATAACTGTGCCCAATAAATCGATATTTTAGGTACTATTTCTCACTGAACTAAATATTGTTTTAAACTTTTATGGTTTGCAACTGCCACTTACGGCATTTCCGCGTAAAATTAGAATAAACGAGTATATCCCGTTCGTTAATGTCAATTACGTGGTAAATTTCCAAACCATTATTTGAGAGCTTAGATAAATTCGCAAAGAGGACCTTCATAAATATTTAATCAACTGTCTGGTGTTTGGCCTCGACATTCAATTAAATTGTTACTGGCCGACGCATAAGGGCAGATATGTAAATATTTAGGACTAATAAACACGTATATGGCCAGGCAGTAAAAAGCTGTATCAGAGTGAGAAATAATTTACGAAAAAAATATTATTCAAAGCTTTCGATTTGTATGATGGAGGTAAGCAGCATACAAATACTGGCTGATATGATAGCGAAATCGAAATCAATCGTCTCAAAGTAATTCTACTTTTTAATAATTTCGCATAACATAAGATTACGGCTGTATTTCTCAAAGAGCAGAGGTGCACCTACAGTACCTACAATCAAAGAAGAAAAAAAAATTGATAATAAATAGATCAACTTTATGTTTATTCCACTTAAAACAACTCCAGGAATGTATGTTTAAAATTGTGGCGCCAGCCAGACAACATAGTCAAGGAAAGTATATTAAATATAAAGTAACAGGTTTTTATAAACATTATAAGTGGCACGGCAGAACAATTTACTGAAACAATAACATTTCATGTGAGTACTTTTATTGTACCAGTCAAAGCATACCGCAAGCATTTCACACAACTCATACCAACATTGTTTTCAAAATATTAGATGTTACATTTACAGATGAATGATAACATCATTTACATAGCAGATTAAATGGGACTAATTTACATTCGAGGCATGATTTGATTAATAGATTTGTTTTTTTAGATTAATGATGCCCACTTTATTGCTTATTCCATCAAAAGGATAAAAATCCCTATACTAAAACCTAGATAAAGGTTTCCATCCACACTGTTCCCATTATGTTACCTCCATTTAATTATTTTTTTACTTGGGTTCCCATCAATAGAATTAAGTTATAGTAAAGATCAAGAAAAAAATATAAAGACAAGCACCTTCATCTGTGAACACGAGCACTGGTCCGAACGCATCATTGTGTAGCTTTTCGCCGTTGTGGTGCGCCGGCGCTTGCACTGAGCTCCGCAACAGAGCGGACAGTTTGTCCCGCATCGCATCGCACATGCGACCGCCGCACAATCACACCGCCGCGCGGCGCCGGCGCCGACAAATGACGATTATTCAGCGCGGCTATATCAGCGCACTGATACACTCACTCCTCCGCCAAAATTGTGAATACGTTCGGTATTCACAAATAAACCGATTACTGAATCCAACACACGTACGAGCGATGCTGCCCTAGTCAATGTCACTGCACTTATGCTACACGTATTTCAATTTCTATGTCAAGCACCGTACACTACGTGACGGAACGATTATTACGAATATTGCTTACGTCCACAACACGACCTTTGCTACGAGCACGAGGAAGTTTATAATTTATTTAAATACTCGACAAATACAAGTTAACAACCACAACCTTCTAATTACTTAAATATATTTACTATCACAACTTGCATTGACTTGAAAATTTATTTTGATGTAAAAAACCTTTTTTCGTTTAACGATGTATGTGTAAATGTTAAAAACTTTTGGGAGCTAGAGAGATGTGAGCTGAGAGCAGTTGCGCGGGGCAAACTGTCTATTCCGGGCGTGAGCGAGCACGTGGGCGCCGCCCGCCCTGCCGCCGCCGCGCGCCCGCCCACCGATCAATGGCCACGAGATTTGATATCTAGCCGTATCCACATCTCTGTATTTGTCACATTATGACCAATTTAGTAAACAAAACATGACGTATCATTTATACGTTGTATTTACTTCCGGATTGTAATAAGTTTTGATGTGAAAGTTGTTATTTAAATCAGATGTATTTGAAGCCATTTTATGTTTGTTTTACAGTTGACCTTCAGATTTGACCCCCGCGTATACACTTAGAGTAGGTAACTAACTATGGGTCGAATTTCCAAAGAATCAATAAGAAGAAGTATAGAATATCAAGATACCTCATTATTAGGGAAACAAGCAAATAAAAAGAAATAGGACAAGAAAAAGGCTGCTTACACCTTGGAACATAGTTTACGAGGGGTTTTTTTTTTTTTTTTTTGAGGATGGGAAATCATCAAGTGACTCCTCCCGCTCTGGGTGGAGCAGGAGGGAGTGTCAGACTCTTACTGACTAAAACCCACCCGTGTTCCTTCCTTAGCCCTTTATGTTCCAGGGCAGCGGTAACCCTTTCGGACAATCCCGCTACCCTGGCAGGCTACGGCCCTATGGGGCCCCGTCACTCATGCTGACATCTCTTTGAGGCGCGCGTGGAACACAACACGCCGTCCGGCACGGGCCTGGTCCTGATCGGACGGTGAGTTACCCATTACTCACCGCCCGCAGGCCCGCGCCTACGGTGGCCGGGAGTCGTCACGCGGCTCCCGACGCCCGGAGCGTCTCCCGCGGCGGCTGAGGCGTGAGGTGCGCAAGGCGCGTTCTCTCGCCCACCCCGCCACCTCCTTCGCTAGCATGACTGCTTCGCAGAAGGAGGTGACTGCCTCCCACTCCCTCTCGCCCCGGACCATGGCTTGAACCAGGGCCGGACGCGAGAGGTCGCCGCCGCTGCCGATCGCCTCTACGAGGACAAGCTGCCCAAGCAGGGCAGACCTCCACCGTGTGCTCCACCGTGTCCTCTGGGCGATCCTGACAGTGGTGACACCCGGGCGTCTCCTCCCGCCTGATGATGTGCAGGAACCTCCCGAAACATCCGTGTCCGGAGAGGACCTGCGTCAGGCGGTAGGTGAGAACGCCGTGACGTCTCTCTAGCCACTCCTCAAAGAGGGGTCTTACCGCCGCTATCGTGGCGTGCCCTGCGCTGGGTACGAGGGGTTACTTGTTATTTCTCTCGGTAGAAAAACAAGTTACAAGGAAAAAAAAAATAGGTACGGTTCAGTCCATCAACCGATGGTGACGCAATAGTCGTCGGGGACTGCGAGCCCACCACGACAGTGTAACCGATTGTAAGGCTTCTCGAATAAAAGCCACTCGTGTAAACTCACTTTATAACCAATCACTGAATGTCTAAGTTTAAAAGTTCGTTATCAGCAAAGTATTAAAATAAACCAATATCAGAACGCAGCGCTTATAAAATCCACACAAGTAATTAATTTACTTGAAGGTGAAATTCTTGCAGTGAATCACATAGTTCAGCAAATTCTGTGTATGGCAGACCGTCTCGTGATCAACAAAGCTTTATTATTTAAAAACTGTACAGAAGAGTCTGTAATAAATTAAAACATTGAGTAACGCAATTCATTTTCAGAATGTGGCTTGTTCATCAAGATTAAATTTCATTTTAATTTGGCGTCAATTTCCTACGATGAAACGTCACGATCTTATAACGAATACAAAGTAGTCTAGCATTTCCAATAATCTATTCATTTTCGACCTAAAATATATCTTCACATAAATAATAATAAGGATCACGTCCAGTTTAATCTCGGTGAATAAATCGTAGGTAGTAAACTTTAGACATATATTTCAATTACTCTATAAATGTTCGCTAGAGACTGTGATGAATGTTTTCTGGTAATGCTGTTTATTTTGCTTTATTCCATTCCTCTAAATCTGTCTTACAGCACACCCAGGTTACATAGCATTACAGCAATCCAATAAAAAATAAAAATGTTCAAAAACCTAACTGCTCTAAATTGTGGTGGGATGGGCTTATAAATCTTAGACAAACAAAGCTTATTTAGACGGTCTCGGTCCAATACGACGATTATTTGGCACACGTTACAATTATCACACATACCAGTCGAGTACCATGCATCTTATTGCAAAGCCGCAAAAAATAAATGCACTTTCGTCCCTTAGGTAATCGCAAACAAATTTCGACCCTAAAACAAAGGAATAAAGGTACCACAGATTTTATAGTCCTGCAAATTATATTGGCCGGATATTATGTGACGTCGAAATATTTAGCGTTTGAAATATAGGAAAAATGTCTTTGAAAATGAAGACTACCTATACTTAGAGTCTGGTACATAATATCTACCATTGACAGAAATAAACGTAAAGTAGAGCAGAAATATCATATGTGGTAGGTATTATTTCAGTGGCGAGTGTGGGAAGCATTTTTATTGATTGGGTATCATCGCATGTCTGCATTCACATAGTCGTAATTTTGTGACTACCAGTACCACACCACGTTTCACACGACACGTCATATACGTATGACAATAGGAAATAATAACGTCATTACTGTGCCATGAAAATGTGGTATTAAAACTTTTACTTTTTATTTTTA
This sequence comes from Apamea anceps, assembly GCA_951799955.1. Classification (NCBI taxonomy): domain Eukaryota; kingdom Metazoa; phylum Arthropoda; class Insecta; order Lepidoptera; family Noctuidae; genus Apamea; species Apamea anceps. Next base: position 9,407,366 of record OX637502.1, on the reverse strand, counting down.
TGTTATGTAAACGATTTTTCTACAGTCATAATATTCGTATGAATACTTTCTTCGTCCGTGAAACAGACTACAAAACTTTTAAACAATCGCCATGAATCATATGTGATCACGAGACAGGGATATATGTAAAATTACAGTTTCATTAGCAATTTACTGAGTAATTAATTCATAATTTTATGAATATGAGTTGGCAAGAAGCCATTATTAGTACTACGAATCGATGTAACTGTCAAAGAACTTTAGAATTAAGATCACTGATTATTTCTGTATCAAAATATTGTCATCGTGCCACAGTGTTTTATAATAATATAAACGAGGGTAATTTACAGCGAGAAAAGCTATTTTCTTGAACGCAAGTTGCAGTGAGCCGTTAATACAGTAAATAAAATCTCGATTGTAGAAACAAATAGATATTCGAATGCCACACATAACTCCATATATAAATGTTGTCGTACACAACACTTAAATTGAATTTCACACAGGTCTGATTGTCTGACTAACTGACTTGAGGTAAATGAACCCTAACTGTGACAGAACCATTCTCAGACATTGTGTCGCCAGCGTCCTGTATGCCCTTTAAGTGACCTTCCTCGCGATGTTCCTGCGAAACTAAAATATAGTATATATGCGGAAAATGCCTATTGAGTACGTTTACTTAAGATTATCCAAACCGCATGTACGAAAATATATTTCTGCCGTAAGAAATGAATTAAAATAAATACCTCTGCCAAAAATATGACCTACCATAGAAAAAAATATGTTTCGGTTTCACGAATTTTCTCAATGGAAAAACTCTAGGTAATATTCTAAATAAGAATTAATGAAGAAAAACACACAATGATATCGTGTACGCTCAAAATCGTGAAAAATATAAGTAAATCGCCATGAAAAAATTTTTTGTTTTTGAGTGAGGAAGAAAACTTGGTCACGTAATTAGATAGGCTTGTCAGTCGCATGGTATTGTTATAATTAACCACGGTCAATAGAAAACGGTCTGTAACCACACAAACTTGAATAAAGTTCTTGCTTCGCGGCATTTATTAAATTACTCATGAAAATCGCGAAAACGCGATGTCGATATTACAACTATTTGTATGCACAGGTAATAGCTATTAGTAAGTATTTACTTTTTGCCAAATATTTACATACTAACTTTTTAATTATGATTACTTCTTAAGATTAGAATAACTTTATTCAAGATAAAGCCGTAGCCATTTATTTAACCGACTTCAAAAAAAGGACTTCCGAAATTAAAGTTATTTTTCACTTTGTAGTGTTTTTTTTTGGAAGTCGGTTGTGTTTTTTGTAAAAAAGTTTTTTTTAAATAATTGATTAGTATAAAATTGTTAAGTATTTGATGGTTTTAAACTAGGTAGGTATTTTTACGTTACGTGTTCTTTACGTAGAAAATAAGTTTAAAACTATTTGCATACTAAAATTTATATAACATGAAATAAAACGTGTTACATTTAGCACCGTTTATCGAACATGCAAAATTTGCAAAAAATATCATTACCTAGATGTGCGAGACCTGGTCCAAGCAGTAAGTAGGTAGGTACGTGACACACAATCAGATACATAGAAAACAACTATTTATTGAATCAACAGATTCTTGCTATACCTACTTAATTAACACGAGATAGGTGCATGCGTGTCGTGCCTATTCAATACAGGCAAAATTAATTTTATGGCAATTTACTCTCTTTAAGAAAGGACTCGCTTCAAGCTTGACATTTTCAGGGGTCAAACCAAAATAAAAAAACCAGTCAAGAGCGAGTCGGACTCGCGCAATGATGGTTCCGCTACCATTCTGATGATTTCTAAAACACTTTTTTTTGCTATTTAGAGGACGTTTTTTTCCTTTTTTTTTCGTTGTTTTTTTTAACATAATCTTCTATCACATGGAATAATTTCAGTTTTTTCTCTATGCAAACTTCGGAGACAATAGGAGGGGATAAAGTTATTTTTTTTTACATTTTTCATCAAGTCGAAAAAAATGCGGCCTAAAAATAAGAAAAAATGTTTGAGAATGTGCAAACAGCGTTCTTTCATATGATACCCCCATGCCCTAGTAGCCACATTTCGAGTTTTTAAGACCGCCTTTCAGTTGCAGAAAAAAAAAATCTTTTTATTTGCAAAATAGTTCGGCAACCGTCATCTAAAACTATTCAAATTTCAAGTTGATAGCATTAGTATTTTTTTAGATATCCAGCACTGACAGACGGACAAACAGACAAACTGAGTCGCACCATAAGTAAGGGTTCCCTTTTACCATTTTTGTACGGAACCCTAATACAGTCAAGAGGACCATGACCCACAAGGGTCATGGTTGGAAATAGTCTAAATAGTGTTTGAACGATGCAAGATATCTGTTGCTTCAATTTTATTGTACCTAATATCACAGGCAAGAAACTGCAGCCACCGTGTAAATGGGGTTTCACACGCAAAGTAGGGATTGCTATGGAATAAGAAGAATATAGAATATCACCCTCTCCTTTTTTCAGTGTTAATTAACTACTACCAGTACCTACTTAAGAGCGCGCCTAAAGCCTGTAAAATTTTAGCTTAGAAAAAAAACAAACGTAGTATGCGCCAAAACTGTTATATCGTAATAAATCCAAAACTAAAAGGAATTACATAAAATGCCTAAGCACAGCCTTTACTCTTGTATAAATATAATTAATTATCAAATTTTTGTCGCAATAGGCATTACCGTATTGAGTACAAAACGGAAAAATATGAGAATTAGAGGTTACTTCGTAATTTTTTTCTATCGAGGAAATGAATGAATGAATATTATTTCATGTTTTTGATCAAAGTGAACCCTCGGAAATATCATGTAGTTATTCATACATTTTTATTTTAAGATTTGGTCCGAAATTTTTCATGTAAAATCTAATATAAGATTGGTAATTTTGCTTTATACGCGCTCTTAAGAAGTTACCAGGACAGCTCTATGGTACACGCCTCGCCTAAATCCTGGAATGTGCAACTCAATGAGAAGATTATAAATTAATATAAATAGCTATGTTAGTAGTATTACATTACAAAGCCACAACAGTCAAATGTATGTGTCGCATAATAGAATGGCAGATACCTAAGTAGTCATCAAAAAACGAAGTGAAGACCACTGGTGGCCCAGTGGTAGCAGCCCCGATTTACTTTACTTTACTTTATTTAACTTTTTGTAATTAATTTGATCACCACTGCTGAAGAAACGGAGAAGGAAAACATCGTGAGGAAACTGGCATGTCTTAGAACTAAACATTCAAAGACGTGTGACATCTACCAACCCGGACGGGGCCTGCGTGGTGGATTACGGCCCACTCTCTCTCACTGAGACGAGGCTGTGTTCCAGCAGTAACTTGATTCTAGGATCGGCTGATAATGCGTATGCTTTATGTATCAAAAACACGATTATTCTAAAGAACATCATCAGTCTAAAACACGATATCTACAATACTTTTGTTCTAACAACTATTTTCAATGATTGACGAACCGAAGAAAGCAACTTTTCACACCACGTTTTATAACATCAAGGTGAATCTGTTAGTGCGATGGTAAACTTGCCAGTATGACGCATTGTTCTCACTGTTAACACATTACGTTATAAACTTATAACCGAAGTCGATACCAACGCCTACCTTGGTGGTTTATTCACCTATAAAATAGAACGACCTATGTGCAACAATAGGGTAGTTTCCTGGGTAAAAAAATCATTATTATATTTAGTCCGCCAGTTAGATTATCGAAAAATGATGGACACGTATTTTTTCTTTTGTCAATTAAACAAAAAATTACAAAGATAAAGCGTGTCAAAATTTGGGAGCGGGGGGTCGTGACGTCACGCCATGCTAAAAAGTGTAGCAAGGCGTGACGTCACGTGGAACTTTAACGGGCGATATCTTCATCATGTTTTATAATATAATTGACAAAAGAAAAAATACGGGTCCAATATTTTTTGATAATCTAACTGACGGCCTAATTAGATTTTTTTAAGAAACTAGACTATTTTAACTTTATTCAATTTAATTATTAATGAACATCTACAATATTAAATTGTGCCCGTTTATGATAGTTTTTACTTTATTATATTTACATAATTTAAAAAGCTAATAATCTTAAAATACTAATAATAATAAGTACAATACTTGTAAAAAGGAGGGAAAATAATTAAAGGGCATCAAAAAATTCCTCCGCATCGCTGTCAAGTCAATAGGTAAAGTAAAGTGCCTAAAAGGCTGGCAGCATTGTCACATTGTTTATAGCAATGCTGATTCTTTGGGCAAAGATAAGGCCAGCCGTCTGGTTACATATTTTTTTGTACCTCACCTAGCTAGTTACTAAGTTCTTAATATGGTTAATGCAATTTTTAAACTATCTTTGAGCTATCTCAAGTTGTGTGGATATAAAAGAACACCGAGATCCGTATTATAATTAGACGCGACGGTCAGTTATTCTGAGATTGCGAACGATGTCATGTGACATGGCCTACAGCACGCATGCTTTCTGGAACCATTACGTTACAGAAGTACTCGTAAATCTCACATTACTACACTAACTAAACAAGTACTTTAATAATGTAACACAAAGTTTTCCGCTCATACCTAATGGCTTCGTAATTTAGACCAATTAATGCTAAGACGCTATATATAGAAGAGTTAATAATTGTCCATAAAGCACTTGTTTCATACATTCATGAGCCTCACTAATGTTCACAGTGAGCTGCGACCTACTCAAGGTCATCTCATCGTTAAAATTCACGTTGAAGGTTACGTCTCTTATCTAAACTTCGAAAGTTTCAGATAGACAGAGAATCTCCGAGAGCACGATGAGAGCGAAATCAGCGTGGTACTAATCAATATATTCACGCATGCGTCACAATGACTTCTAAACGTCTTCAAGTACTTGGGAGCGTAGGCGTTTGACGTGTTTTGCTGATTCTCGCATAGTGAAAATGCCATCGAAAGAAAAAATACACTTCAATCTCGAAATTCTGCTCTCGAGATGACTTTGTCACGTCACGCATCGTTTTCATCCAGGGTCAGCCCTAGCAACTGATTGAAATGCCCTTCATACAAGGACGATCGAGTTCGTCACTGAAAGTCGGGAGGATTTTTTGTTACATGCAAAGCGTATGCACAACGTGCAACGCGTTGGCAAGTAACAATAGCTATATCATGTTGTATTACTTTACCACATGTAACCTAAAAAGGAGGGAGCGAATATCTCCCGAGAATTAAGACATAGCCTTGTGAAACAAAATTGAAGCCCAACTCTTCGCCAAACTGTACAAATATTACTTCATATTTAATTATAAGCCCACAAAGCGTGGTATAAGACGATAATTCTGAAGGACTGGTAGGTATCAGACTTGTTGATAGGGATTGCCATTTACTCTACAAATACAATTATAATTAACTTGATGTAGGGCGAATTCCACCAAACTTTTATACCTAGAATAAGTCTTATCCTTAGTGCTGATTTTTCCAACGCCAGATAACTTTAACGGAGGAATGATTTTGAATTTTTGACAGTTCTCCCATACAAAAACTGTAAGACGTCAATTTTATTCCACGAATAAAAAATATTGGTCGATTGAAAAATCAGCCATTAGAATCATTTTTGAATTTTTGACTGTTTTTCCGTACTAGAACTGTCAGACGTCAATTTTTTTCCACGGATAAAAGTAAAATCAGCCATTAGACCATGTTCAACCACCACAATTTTTACCCCGCATGTTGACTTTTACGTAGGTAGCTTAATTTTTATAACAAATGAAGATCAATTCATAACAAACCAGCCTCGGTCTAAACACTCCAGAAAGAAGAAAATGATTGACTGTGCCTAAAAAGTTATCTCCATGAGATATTGAATGGAAAATAAACCCACAAGTGGAAAATTACTTGGTAAAGTACTTCTCCTCGTTAGTTGAACCACTCTGGCTAAGTACTCGCAGTACATTCTTATAAAGAGATGTACTTTAAGACTTCCTAACACAAGTATACTCTTACATTATGGTGAGCTTTAGTGGAACCACTTTACGAACTAAACTTGATGGAAGGCAGCAAAGAGTAGATGCTATGTGAGAAATATAGCATTAGAATAGATTATTAAATACTCTTTATTATGTACACCACTTACATTACAGACATAAATATGTATAGCAACAATAGCAATGAGAGCATTTAAAAACCGCTGAAAAAAAACACGTTTCTTGTATGGACAAGAAACGTGTTTTTTTTCAGCGGTTTTTATCCTTGTGGTACAGAAACCTTTGTGTGCGAGTCCGACTCGCACGCGCTTTTATTTTGTTTTTATTATTTGTTCTTATAGCGGTAATAGAAATACACACAAATACTCAATACTCTGTAAAAATTTCAACTGTCTTCCTATTACGGTTCATGAGACACAGCCCGCTGACAGACAGAGGGACGGATAGACGAATAATGGAGGCTTAGTAATACCCGTTGGCACCGTTTGGGTACAGAACCCTAAAGAAATGACATTAGCAAGTTTACAAATAAATCAATGTTTTCTGTCAGTTTTCAACCTTGGGGCTAAAATACATATACATATCTCATTCACACATAAAACTATATAGACCACTAGTACTAGACACCACACACAGTTGTATTGATACATTCATACATATATAGACAAATATTATAATATTATAGATATATTTTTAATTGACCTTACCAAATAACTATTATGTACCAACTTTATCAGACTGATCTCAACAAAATAAAATGTTATATTTACCTATAAAAATTGAATGATAATAACACATTTTAAAGATTGTAGCATAGAAATATTGTTAATTTGTGTCCTAAATTTATTTTATTTTAATAATTAATTTAAAATTTTTGCTGTGCCCTACAGGGTCCATAATTGTACCTTAGCTTTAAGCCATTGTAACACCTCTACAACATTATGGAATGCAAATAAATATATGAATATGAATATATGAATATATATCAAGCTAATCAATGTGCATGAATACTTCCGACCTTTATATCATTTTATATACATCCCTTATCAATAGATAGCCAATTCTATTGGGAAGGATTAGAGGCTTAAATGCAATAGATATTAAGATAGATTTAACGCTGATAGCCATCGATTCTCTTAACTTATGAGTAATCATAGCAGTTATGATAAGAGTTATCTTTTAATGCGTGACGAGTCATGATTATTCGGAATTATAGAGTTTTTTTGGCAAGCCAAGCTTTGGTTTTATATAGATAGTATAGGTACGGATGAAAAGGTTCCTGAACCAAGCAAAATAGTATGGTTTCCGTTATCGCAGTGGCGTGCATTACATAAAGGCATATAAGCAGTGCCTACCTCGAAAAATCACCATAATCCTGTCAATTACATTTTAGTGTGTGTGCCCCACAATTAGGAATCTCACTAAATTGTCATACCTAACAAAAAACAAAATCTTCATACAAACACGCGCGGCAGTAGGCGGTCGCCAGACGGGCTGCTCGGCTCCCATACTATTCGCATATTATCATTGGTCTTTACTCGTTCAAGTTAATACGACGAAATTAAATCCCTGCCTACCTTTTCTGAAAACCAATGCACGCCACTATGCGTTATCGTGTCGCCCGTCTTCAGTGGTAATCATTTAAATTATTACATAAAAAGACATATATTTTAAATCTCTCCATATGAACCCAACCCAACATAATATTATCTTGACCGACCCATTCAATAAAATCTAATGTCAAAAGTGAAAACATACTTTGTATCTTGAACAGATCATCTAAATATCAAGTTAATAAGCAGCACCAAATGTGTAGAATTAATTGTGCAGTATTGTTAAACTATTTAACAGCATAGTTACCGTTACAAAGAATTAATAATGAATGAATGAGTACATTTTCCAAACTGAACCTACCTTTTTGTAAGCCCACGTGTTTCTGCATAACACGAAAGGCAATGATTACAATAGTCAACAATGCATACTCACAGTAGACCAGCAATGGTTGGTGAAACAAACTCTGATATCAGACGACTTAGACGACGACGTATTGATAAACACCTATCATTTGAGGGCTCACTTATCAAGAACTGTCAAAATGGAAACGTCATCAGAATCAAGTCGTAAAATCTTACACTTGAGTGGGAGTTCTCAAATAAGCTTCGGTTATGGCAAGTCCTAAATCCAAATAAATACTTTACAACCGATAAAAGCAACGCGGTAAACCCCGAATATTAGAAAAAAAACGCTTTAATATGAAAAATAGGAAAAACAGTAACATGTCACATAATATTTCATAACGGTTCGTTCAGTTATGCCTACGTGTTTGCTACGCGATCGCTAAGCATCGGCTGTGCATCGACTACGCGTCTCTTACCAGTCTGCCACGACTGCCACGAGTGTGCTACTCATCTGCTAGGCGTCTGCTAGGCGCATGTTACGAGCATGCTACGCTACTGCTACGGATCGGCTACGCGATTGCTACGAGTACACTACGCATCTTCTGCGATTATAGTACGCATCCGCTACGCTCTCTTACGAGTCTGCTAGGCTCTCCTTCTCGTCTGCTACGAGTATACTACGCATCTGCTACGTTCTCGTTCTCGTTTGCTACGTGTTAGCTACGGCGTCTGCTACGCGCGACTGCTACGCGTGTCTGCTACGCACGACTGGTACGCGTGTCTGCTACGCGTATCTGCTACGTGTTTCCTACGCGTCAGTTCCGCGGTTTTGTTTTCAGTCCACAGTACTGTATTTCTTATACAATTACGCTGTCATTGTAAAACTCAAATCTTATGTCTACAATGTATGTGAAGTAAACTTCTCTCTCTGAATAAATCAAGCGTTGTCTTACAATAAAAGTGTCAACGTTTCGACTAATATAGACATTAGAGACTAGTTCATTCATTAGAAAAATATTCCATTTGCAGATGAGGCACGTGGTTATAAAATGACTTCAGGGAATTGGAAGGAGAACGACACATGAACAGGTGTATCAGGCATCCACATCCACACTCCCTTACACGAACACATTAATAATCATTTTAATTTAACATCGTTGCCCATTTGGCTCGGATGTTATTGTAACGTGACCAAATAGACATGTACTATTTAAAAGGTGTAATATATAGGTATTGTATCGTATAGGTACGTCTGTACCGAATGTACTGATTCCTAGTATTTTTTACCGCCTCCAGCTAAAGCTGCAGCATGACTAAAAAGTCCTAGGTTTTCAAAGCGTGTCTATTGAACAGATCAAGGGGTCACCTTGCCTTTTTCCCAAAGGGAATATACAGGTGACGTTGCTGTTATTTATTAGGAGGTTTATTTAATTTTATATTTAAGTTTGTTTGATATTATGGAAAGGAGGGGTTTGCAAGCAAATTTTTGCCAGTCAACGGACTTTTATCACGTGAATAGTTCTACGTTTTGTTACGCTAAAATTAATATGTTCAAATTTGAGATTTATTACTATACATAATCTGCAGCAATTTCGAATATACCACACTACTATATGTATATACCATACTATATATATTACCTCATTATCAAACATCGGTTTCGTTATAACTTACTCGTATAATCTTATCAGAAATAAATAATTATACCCAGACAATTGACATCATAAAGGTAGAAATGATTATGTTTTGGAGTTCCGGTAGCCTTGCTAGTCCGCAAAGAAATGATTTTACAGCAGCAATAATTTCTGAAAGTTTTAAAACGCTGTCAAGCACAGGCCTTATTCTGTACTTCAAGAATCACAGACATGAGAATTAAAATTGAACTAGAACTTCTGTATTTGGCTGCATCCGGTTGGACTGGAAGCCGACCCCAACATAGTTGGGACAAGGCACGACATAAGTAGGTACAAAAAAATGTTTAAATTACGGAATACCAATTGCAGTTTTATACAAGTTTGATGTTTAATTTCGATCAACATAGCTATCATTAAAATAATTATTAAGAATGGTAAAGGGAACATTGTTAAAAAATGTTAAGTTAGCACATTTTTCCTAGTTCCCAAACGATGCTAGATAGCACCTATTCGTCATCTGGCTAGTCTCTTCCCTATCGGGTCGGCTCCTAGTCTGACCGGCTGCAGCAGAATATCAATACCTACCAATTTTACATGGAGCGCCGAGCGACTACTATTAAATGAAATCTCTGCGAGAGTACTCTTACAGAACGCGTATTGTTACGTTGTCTCGAGGTCCATGACGACAGCACAATTGGGGCAATGACCATAAATAGGAATGTCGATACTCGACAGACGATGTCAATTTATTTTCAGCTAATAATATGTGTGGCTCAGTTGAAACGTTCTTTTGTTACTTTGACATGTAACACTCACGCGCATGTAATATGAAGCTAAAATAAATGGTTGCCGCGCTTTTTAAAAATGAGTAGGTATTTTAGGAACTTCACTTTATTGAAATTTAATGCATATTGAATTAAAAAGTGATAACCGTGTAATTAAAAACTGCGCTATTCGTTTTTTTTTTTTTCCTATAACCTAAGTCTAGGTAGGTTCCTAGTTCATTGATTAACATTAGACATACTAAGTCCGACCCTTTTTATTAGGATTGTTAATAACTGTGAGAAATAAAACCTTGTGTTTCCATTCAGCGGGGATTCAAAATCGAATGTTTTATGAACTTTGACGATCAATATGAGCTGATAATCTCTGATACTCAATAGGTGAAAAGATATTGTCGTGTCTGGATGGCTTGGCCACTTTTGTTTTTTGTGTATAGGTTAATAAATGATGGAGAGGATAAAAATAAAGGATGAATTATAATATAACAAACATTTATAATAGGCAAGCAGCGCCCCGCGGTTTCACCCGTATAAGTGTCAATCCCGTAGGAATATCGGGATAAAAAGTACCCTATGTGCTATTCTGATGTATAAGATATATTACTGTAAAGTTTCATCAAAATCCGTTAAGTAGTTTTTGCGTGAAAGAGTAACAAACATCCATCCATCCTCACAAACTTTTGCGTTAATAATATCTATTAGTAGGATACGATAGGATAGTAGGATTTAGGCCGTAAAGTAGGTACCTATCTAACTATAGATATCTAGAAAATTGTTGGTTTATTTTATCATCACAAAGTTATAATACGCATGGAACCTATACATTCACATTGTAAGTTTGTGAAATAAATAAACATGAGGGAGTGGCGCCATGCGCCAGTGCAATAGGAGGTGTACCTGAGCTGTAGTCCATTGGATATGAAGAATTTATTCATTCCTCATCTTTTATTAAAATCAATGATTATTCAATTGAATTATGGACTTATTTCTTGATTTAATCTACTCAGGCGGACATCTAAAATGGCGAACCTAACGATAGTACGTCTACGTCAACGGATACCACGAATTTGTGGTTGACTTTGACCTTCACGGAAGTTTTACGAGAGCCTTTCCTTGTGACCTTCGCAAGGTACAACTGGCCAGCTAGAAAAATGCAAAAAACACTGTAAGTATTGTTTTTACTTGTGGTTTTTTAATTTGAGTCTGGCACTATTTTAAGCGCTCCTTTATAATTGTATGCTTGAACTTAATATAATTTATTTATATTTCCTTACAATCTTAATACTGCAACTGTAGTGCAGTGTTAATAAGGTAAACTTTGCAATATAATTTGGCGATACCTAAGTACCGATATTTTTCAATATTCTATTTTCCTGCGCTTTTTCCGGGAAGTAAATGATGTAATATTAATGAATAATTTCGTCATCTTTAGGTAGCTATCTTCTCCCGTACCTACATAGGTACATTATAACGGGTGTAAAATAACACTCGTAAGTAATTTCATGGTTTCCAAATACCAAAAAAAGGTTTGTACAATAAACGTGACGCTCTCTGCTTGTTTAGTCTGGCAGTCCTTTTTCTTCCTGTTTTACAAACTTGAACAACAAATAATCATCTGATAAAATTGATCTTTAAAAAATTGATAAGTATTAATTAAAATATTGATGATAAAGCGCAGATATTAAATGGCACACCCTGTTATCTTTAGGAAAAATCTGTTGATATTTTTTAATCTAACTGAAAGCAACAAAAAAATGTAACCACAATAGATTAACTTCCATGTGCGTTAAATTAAACTCAACACTCAAATTAATTGACTAGGTACAATATTACTAATGAATAAATTACATCTTGCACGCTGTTTAATAGGAACATCAGAATTTCATTTCAGTGATTCTAAATCACTTGTAACTAAAGAAACAAAACTCAGTTAGTAACAGATTTTAAAGGAATTAAATAACACTACGAGCAATTAGAACTGTACCAGGAATTGTGAAATACAACTCCATGATGTATTCGAGCCAAATTAGAAACAAACGTCTCATAAAAGAGAAAAATAATAAGAACATTTACAATGAAGGATATTTTCTAAATACTCACCATTACATGCATTCCCTGGCGTTTGTTCATGGTGATGCATTGCTCGAAGCACCGTGTTACGTGTGAAGGATCGCACCCTTTCATGTCACAAGCAAGACTGAATTTTACGAGCGATCAACTAGCCGGCTGAAACAGCGAGCCACACCCCGCGGCCCCGCCCCTGCCCCCCCGCATGCGCAGGCTGAATTAAAGCCGTTATTCTTCTGAGTGCCAATACATGAATGACTCCAGTGAAATACCAAAGTAACGTGAAACCGTCGCCTACATAAACTGTACGTAACTGACACACACTGAATGTTTGGATGCCGCATGATTTGCAACAGGCACCAGTTTGTTCATTAGTAGCTTTGGCCTTAAGCTATGTACTCGTAGATTCGTAGGTTCACAGTGTAGGAGGCTGGGGGCTCTTCTGAAACTACTGTATTTTTATTCAAGTAGGTAAAATACTTATATTATTATTATCCAGCAGAAGATGGCTACACACACGGTGAACAAGAATATTAACACTTTGAGGGACATTAAACGCCTTTGCGTAAGTAATTAAAATAAAAAATGTTTCGTTCAGTGTCCTTCAGGCGCCTAATATGTTTTGTAAACTAAAGGCACTCCGCGTAATAAAATCCAACTGCAGTTATGTAGAACAGCGGGGTAATTGCGTTACACACTATCTATCAGCAGCAATGGGTTCAATTTTGACAGTTCAACAACATTCATTGCTTTGTTTACATTGTTGAATAGACACATTTTTCGAACTTATGAAGCAATGGATTAGCAATATCCTTTAAAATGATTCAGATTGAGATTGATAGTGTGTTACGCAATAAAGGTGCAGGTAGAGTAACTTTGGCAACCTTCGATACTTCAGAAACCTAGTTTGATTCATTTGTGTTTGCATTGTAAGCAACTGCTGAGTGCTGATAACTATTGATTTTCAATACCGCCCAGGAACACGACAGGCGGAAGAATATAATATCATTACAATTTCGTAAGTATAATCATTTACCCACGGACAGTGGTCCACTTTAGCCCTGGATCGAAAGAGCTGGAAGTCATGGGGAGAGGCCTTTGCCCAGCAGTGGGATGATGCAGGCTAACAGTAACTTTAACGTAATATTTTTAGTTTACAAATGTAAAAAAGTACAATGTAAAAATAGTAGCCCGGCCGATTAAGAAGGTCTTTCTAAACTATGCAGCTGGCGGTCGGTGGTGAGGGCTCTAGAGAGAGAACCTTCCACTTTGTACCGTACCCAGAAGTACTTACTGCTGATATCTGACACTTGTTCCAGCCGCCCTATGAGAACCGCCTTACGAAATGTTGATCGAGGCTCACAGGCTCTTTACCTATGAGGCCGTTGACCGTAATGTCCGTAATTAATGTCTATCGATATTTCGATACCTAGGTATAAGATACTATTGTTAATTGTAGTCTATTGTAGACCTTTATAGAGTTCAGAGCTCCACATGCCGACAACCTCGTGTGCTAACGCAATACAATATTTCAACCGTAGGATAAATATCTACGAGTAGGTACCTACGGTTACGTAGGATGTTTCTAAAATAATGCAGATAAGTATAAAATTAATATACCTAGGTACAAACACAACTGAATATTTTTTTTTCCAGGTAGTTGCTGTGAACTGCGTAGGTGATAGGCTGGTGACACTATCTATAGCCTAGATTAGATACTGCTTTTACCAACCCAATAAAATGCACAATGCAAGGCACTTAGCTTGTCTAGATAGGTATTAGTCGAAGGTATGTTTTGTCTGCAACGATGTCGAATTGACTGGCGCTACATCGAAGTGTTGAGATATTTGTTTGACGCTGCCACGATGACTGTCCAGATCCAGGACCAGAAAACCAGCCCCATCCAACGTGAACGGCGAGTATATTAATTTCACATCTTCGAGTTGCCGATGATATCGTCATAATGGCAGAGACGCTGGAACAGGTAGACCAAATGCTGCACGGCCTTAATGGAGCCTCTCGGCGGGTTGGCCTCGGCATGAATTTGGACAAGACGAATTTCATGTACAATTCGCACGTCTTGCCGAGTCCAATCCACATCGAAGAGTCGCTTCTCGAAGTTGTGAAGGATTATCTACCTGGATATATAGATATATCTACCTGGGACAAATAATCCAGCTCGGTAGACACAACTTTGAGAAAGAAGCCGATAGAAGGATTCAGTGGGGTTGCGCAGCATTTGGAAAACTCCGTCAAGTCTTCTCGTCGCCTATCCCACAGTGTTTGAAGACTAAGGTCTTCAACCAGTGCGTCCTCCCCGTCATGATATTTGGCGCCGAATCGTGGACACTGACGGTCGGGCTGGTCCACAAACTCAAGGTCGCTTAGCGCGCTATGGAGCGAGCTATGTTCGGAGTCTCTTTGAAGGATAAAATCAGTAATTAAATTATCCGGAAAAGAACCGGAATTACCAACATAGCGCGCAGAGTAAGCAAACTGTAGTGGCAGTGAGCTGGCCATGTTTGTCGAAGGACCAATGGACGGTGGAGCAGACGAGTCCTGGAGTGGAGACCGCATATCGGCGAGCGTAGTGTGGGACGCCCCCAAGCTAGATAGACGAACAACCTAAAGAAGGTTGCTAGGACGGACTGGATGCGGAAAGCGGAGGAAGGGATGATGTGGCGCAGCCTGGGAGAGGCCTATGTCTAGCAGTGGACCGCAATAGGATATTATGATTTGATTGATGTTTTGAGAACACACTGCATGGTCTGCATGACAACTTATTTATTGTAGTACTACGGGAAATTTGGGCATAGATACTTAGCTAGAAAAGTAGATATAGGTACTTACCTACTAAACATTTCGAGTCAAGATTAACGCCGGATAGTGTTGTGGTAAGTAGAGTTGAATCTCATTTCATGAGAATGTCTAATTCATCATTTCGAGGTCGCTCTCGCTTCAAATAAAGAAATGTGTTAAATAATTTTAACTTTGTTTTCAGGACCAACAGATCGTGCGAACTGGATGAAAAGTTGTTTTCGTAGTGCTTCATCATTTAATAGTTCTGCTAGTCGATAATAGATGGCGATAGCTCCGTAAAACTTTTGAACAAAAGAAATCAACATGACAATGGCAACAGATGGCGTGAAGTTGTGTAATCGAAAACTTCCGGTTTAGATTTCAATACTTGAAACCGGAAGTTTTCAATTTTTAATAAAGTTTTCATAGATTAAATATGTATTCTGATATTTTGCTCTATCTATGATTTGCTCCACCGCTTTGTTGGCGAACAAGCAGGTGTCTCTCTTGATGGTGTTGGCAGTCTCATCTCATCTACCTGGGAATTTGGCCCACCTGAAGGATGGGAGGTGGGTGGCCACTTTTCACCCCATCCCAGAGATAAAACTGAGATGGCTCTTGAGCCTTTATAACCAACACCGATACCCTTACACTAAGAGTAGATTTAAAATGAAATCCCATATGCTGGTTGTTCTTCCCCCGGCCCCAGCGGACCGACCGGGCGATAATTTCCGACCAGCTCTACACGGAAGTTACCCTACTACTACTTAAATACTGTTCCTGCCATGCGGAAACCAGAAAATTTTGTCGATTCTGGCGTATTTAGTAAAACAATCGATTCATAAAAACGCACA
This sequence comes from Apamea anceps, assembly GCA_951799955.1. Classification (NCBI taxonomy): domain Eukaryota; kingdom Metazoa; phylum Arthropoda; class Insecta; order Lepidoptera; family Noctuidae; genus Apamea; species Apamea anceps. The sequence goes on along the minus strand of OX637502.1, from coordinate 9,391,337 downwards.
ATAAAATTATTTGTAACTAGCTTCTGCCCGCGGCTTCGCCCGCGTGGATGTCGGAAATTATCCCACGGGAACGTGCTAACAGGATAAAATGTATGTGCACCAGGATGCCATCTATCTCGCGGGCCCTTTGTGGCTAATTACAATAGAAAACCAATTGTGTCTCATTAATGGTGATTAAGAGGGTACCTATATGATATCTTTACCTAAGTACCTACCTAATTAAAAAAATAAATAAACTCAATAACAGAAAATAAAATACCTACCAACCTAAATAAACCTATTTATGACGATAACTAATCTAAACTCAATCATCATCTGCCTAGCCTTTTCCCAACTATGTTCAGGGCCGGCTTCCAGTCTAACCGGATGCAGCTGAATACCAGTATTTTACATGGAGCGACTGCCTATCTGACCTCCACAACCCAGTTATTGGGTAATACGATACCCTTGGTACGACTGGTTGTCAGACTTTCGGGCTTCTGACTACCCGTAACGACTGTCAAAGATCCACGAATGACAGCCGGGACCAACGGCTTAACGTGCTTTCCGAGGCACGGAGGTGTCTCGGTATGTAAAGATGGTCACCCATCCACAGACCGACCGCGGCAAGCGTAGCTTAACCTGACCGATCGACCTGTGCGGCTGTTATTATTTAGCCACGGGCCCCTCAATCTAAACTCAATAAATAAGCAAAATCTCTAAAAACTAATATCTATACGAATGACTATCCTACCTAACAGTATTATAAAATAACCTACGGTCACTACGTACACTATCAAATATACTACCTATACTTTAAAATTAAAATCTATACCTACGACTTATATAAAAATAAACCTAAATAACTCTAAAAAGTAAAAGGAATAAAAATGAACTCCACTGCGTGTGACTTAACCTACGACAAACTTATTATTTGCGGTTGGTACAGTAATCGGATCTAGGGATCGAACCGCAAAATTAAGTTTGTTTTTTATTGTATATACTTTTCCGGGATAAAAAGTACCCAGTGTGGTGCCCAGGATATTAAAGAATAATTATACCAAGTTTCATCGTAATCGAACCGGTAGTTTTTGCGTGATGCCTGAACAAACAGACAGACAGACAGACAGACCGACAGACAGACAGACAGACAAAAATTTTTTTAATCACATTTTTGGGTTCGGTGTCGGTCTAGTATCCCTGCCATTTATTTTTTTGATATTTTCAATGTACAGAATTTTCACTTCTACAGATTTATTATAAGTATAGATGTATAAGTTTATTTGTAATGTATATGTTTGTTTTGTAATTATGTGTATATTTGAATCTTATAGCAATGTCTACACACAGTATTTTAATAGGTAATTCCCAGTATATAAACACGATTACTCGAGCTTACACTAGGTACAGACAGGTTGATGAGTGGGCAAAGTTTGTTATGATTATGACTAATCACTTCAAACAAAGATCACTTGTGAGAATCTAATGTATTGTTTGTGTAGAATTGGTTTGAGAAATCGGCCTTCCAGGCTCCGGTAGCCTATAGAAGGCTGTGATCGAGAACTCTAAATAAAACGGAATGATGACTTTTTTTATTTATTCATATAAAATTAAAAGCAACCATTATTACAGCGTACATCGTTTGTTACCTTCCTTTATTATAACTAGATCTTAATTTATATTTTGTTGTAGGTAATTTAAATATACATACTATATTAATTAAAAATATGCAATGTAAAAACACGTGAGAATCATATTGATCACTAATTTTTTTAAAGTATTGAAATAAAAGGCAAGGTCATGTGGATGATGAACATAATAAGCGAGGTTTATAATAAAAACATTGATAGTATGTATTTATATTTAGTTGTCTACATTCAATGGACTTCATGATGCATAGGTTACATAATACCAATAACAACAGTGACATACAGTACAAATGCTTTTCAAATTTCTACAGCTCTAAAAAGCTTGCAGTAGGTGTAGCTTTAAAAGCTGCTTGTACCAATACATGTGAAACCAAACAACCTAACAACTAGCAGCCAGCAACCAAACAGCCTTGTTTATTCAAATAACATAGACCTGATATTTTTCCTTTTAATAATGTATGAAGGTAGATAGATAGTTTTTGTTCTCATATCCGAAACTAGTTATGAATAGTGCTGAGTAATAACATGTTATTTTATAATATAATGTTACCATTAACTACTTAAAACTAATATTTAAAATCCAAATATATACAGAAATGTTTATTGTTGCATAAACTCTGTTCAAACACTGTCTGTTTTCCATGATGATAATCCTATTATGGCTGACAGAACAGTGAAGAAGCCACAGTAGTCGAATTTCCACACCAATACTGTATATTTTGTTTTTTTTTTTTTACCAAAAGGCAACTGAACAAATAACAATTGACATATTTTAACAAAGAATTCAACTTAAAATATCACATTTAGTATATCAAGAATGTTATGAGGAATGAACTTCATCATACTTTGACATAAAATTATATTCTTTTAACCTTGATACATTGAATTTTAAAACATTTCTGTTTTCTTTTAGCATATTGGTATTAGAGGCAAAAACAATTTAACATAACTTAATATATTGGCAAATTTTTTTAAAAGTTGTATCAATTTCTGAATCATAATAATTCAACCTTACAGGCTACAATAACTTTTGTTTTTACCAGAAATTAGAATATGCTTCAACATGACCTACAAATAGAGAATTCACTATCTTATCATTGGGAACAAAGAGTTAGAAGAATATTATTTTGAATGAAGCAGAGAAGAAACATACCTTTCAGTATTTTATAATGTTGTTAATAATTACATACAATAATACATAATTTTGGTATACACTAATCCATAGCCCATTTCTAATAAATAAAATTTACTTTGTCATTATGTATTGTGTCACAATCATAAATAGCTGAGTAATATAGAATGTCTTTAAAAGCAGTTGAAACAATGAGCTTTACATAATAATTGTTTAATAATAACATTGTGTTGTCTTATAAATTTTCAATAATATCAAGAATCATACAAAAATGAAGAGGCTTTTAGTATGTACTTTAGAACTTTTTTAGATGCCAGGATACTGATAGATACGGTTACTACTACATTGTTGTAACCTTGAACAAATACACATTTTCAATATATTCCAACTAGTTTATTATATTGTTAATATAATTAATTTTAATGAAGACTATATTAGACCACTTGTTTAGTCACTTCTAAATCTTTGGGACTGAAACTAATAATATTATTGAGTTTGCCAAAGTTGCCAAAATAAAAAAAAATAATATTGTACTTACACAAGAAAAACTCAAAGTTGTACAAATATTTTTGTAACAATGCATAATTGTTTTGTTAATTTAAAAGTGCTTATCAAACCAATTATTAAATGTAAGTGTGAATGTGGTACATTTTATTTCTATACATTTTTACATGATATAAAAGGAAACATTACTTACAGAATATTATTATAGTTTAATGTATGTTTACTTTATATAATCTGAGACTAATAAATTGCCATCACTGAAGCGTATCTCTTAGGGCCTAGCAAGCACAGTTGTCACCATCCCTGTTCCGACCATTGTCATTGGCATTAAGCTTGATTTGATCAGGGAACTCGTTGTAGAGCTCTGCTTCTGTTTCCTGGGCCAAAGCATTCCGAGCTATAGTCTGAAATGCAAGCTCCACATTGACAGCCTCTTTGGCACTTGTTTCAAAGTAGGGAATATCATTTTTACTTTGACACCATTGCTGTGCGCGTTTGGCAGAAACAGCGCGATTGTCCAGATCCACTTTGTTGCCCAAAATGACGAATGGGAAGTTGTCAGGGTCCCGTGGCGAGGCTTGTATCAGAAATTCGTCCCTCCAACTTTCCAAGGACTTGAACGTGTTGGGGGCAGTTACGTCAAACACCAAGACGCAACAATCCGCCCCACGATAAAACGCCACTCCTAGAGATTGGAATCGCTCTTGACCAGCAGTATCCCAAATCTGCATTGTGACGATTCGATCATCCACGATCACCTCTTTCGTGAGAAAATCTGCGCCTATTGTTGCCTTGTACTGGTTGGAAAATTTCTTGTTGACAAACTGATTCATAAGCGAAGTCTTGCCCACACCGCTATCGCCAAGGATGATTACCTTCAGCAGTACCTTTTTTCTCGATGACATTTTACACAGAAATTTATAAAAACGTGGAAAATTACAAAATAATCACACTCTTTGTCTGCACTTTTGACATAAAACGAAATTGATAAATGCGTCACCTGTTTTTCGTGGCTAGTTTATTTCGATGGCTATTGAGTGTTGCCAGGTATGTATTTATTAATCTAAAGAATTAATTTCATTGGCAATAAGTTTTTTTATAAATTAATTTATTATTTCTTAGCTCACACATGCATTTAGGCCTTTATATTTGTCTCTAAACATAGTTATTGAGTCGTTCATTATCATTAGGTACTTAAAATCACAATGTTTTACAATGTGATGTGCAGTCATTGGAAATGTCACCCTAGTATACCACTAAACATTGAGATAGGATACTTTTCTATGTCAATGCCACTAAAGGCCTAAAGGGGCCCCGACACGGTCACTCACAAACAGGCGGAGACGAGTAGAGGAACGCTCCCAAAGTATAGTTTATTCCAAATTATCCGATGAAAATATGGTAAATGAATCAGAAAAACCAAATTGAGTGGTCTAATTTGATTAAGTATTAAAATACTTATTACTTAAGTCCGAAATTCTAATTTTAAACCACCTTATTGAGGATGCATTGTGGTAGCCCGCAAAATTCAAAACCTTTTAATAATTTTGCATTTTGCGGATTAGTTGTATATTGATCAAAATATGATTTGCAATAAAAAAATATGTATGTAGAGAAGTTTAATCATTACAATCAGAATACACTGCCTATAATGTAATGCTAGTATTTCACTTGGCGTATTTTCAAGTATTCGCGTTACTTGGGTAATTTAAATAGGTATGTATTTTCAATGGAATAATTTAATCCGTGTTGCACATTTTACTAACTGGGTCTACCAAAGTTCCACATTCTCTTCAATAAAAAAATCAACGGGTTGCACTCCGGGAGTGCCGGCAGAAGTGAAAACTTGAATATTAACGTTGTGCATTTTTGACATTTTGGAATGCGGTCTACTCTCCCTCAGTCTTACAAATTTTCGATCAGGTCACGTGTCCTGAACTCCTGACGCGAGTTTAACATTCTTTACCCATCACAACAAAAGTGCACAACGCCGCTAAAGAAGTTTTCACTTCAAAAAATCTTTATAAAAGATTTTTTAGTATAAAAAAATCAGTTCACTGATATATTTTTAGAACAATAAAAATAAATAGGTCGCACCTCATTCTATTCTACATTCAGACACCTTGTAAGATACAGAGGCAAAACTTAGCGTAAACTAAAGCTGCGATCGGTCAAAATCAGTGCATTTATGCAAATTCGAAACGTAAGTTTTCGGTCGTCTCTATCTTACGGTTTATCACAGAATCCTAATTTAGCGAGTCCTGTCACGTCTTGTGATATCACGCGCCGTGGGGTGGCCGTGGGAAGCGAGCTTATTATTAGAGCAGGCAGGAAGTAAAAAAAAAACATTCATTCATGACTTCATTCACAGATTACGTTCAACTCTTGACTCTTGCTTCACATCAATTTGTTCGTAGTCGTTCGTTCGTTTGATTGGTCTGCTGTCTGCGCTGATTTCTGTGTGATTCATGAGTTTTACAGAAATTATTCTAATTTCATTACCTGTATATTTTTCACTTTTCAAAGTGCAAAATGAGAAAATAATAAAAGTGATGACTTCCTGTTCCTTCATTACATAACTAAAATAGTTCGTTGAACCGAAAGGAAAGAAGGTGAGGGTTAGATCGTGTTGTAAAGATGATCCGTTATGCTGCTCCAATTTGTGCCTTTGATTTAACTTCTATTACTTTTTAGATGGAGAATAACTTGAGCCGTAGTGGCAGCCGATCGAGCTCCGTATGTGAGCTGGAAAAGGACTTTAGCGATATCGAAATAATGAAAACTAGGACGAACCGACGTAACGTACTGCTACGAACGCCAGCCGCGCGGAAAGCAAAACGAGTCAGATTTTTTAGAAATGGTGATAAGTTCTACTCAGGAGTCATAATTCCAGTCTTGCCAGAGAGATACAGGTTCGTAATATACCTACAATACTTGTGAAAACACTGAAAAAGTTTTAGTTCTAGTTATAAAATGTTTGGAGCACTTTCACTTTTAAACATACCTATAGCTGAATATTCTAAATTAGATGTCTATAAAGTATTTATGTAAGTAGTTGCAGTTCAATTGTGAATTATGAAGCAACATTCAATTGTTAATACCTACTTGGTAATTGCATGGGTTTAGCAATACTGTAGCTAGGTGTTTTTGTCTCATTCAGCTGATTTATGTGATTCTAAAGTACCTATTTATCATGACAGGGTGAAATACAGTCACACTACATTATTCTGATTAGTCTTAATAATTTACAATTTAATTAGCTAGAAGTGCTAAAGTGCTAACTGCTGCTAGAAGAAAGTCAAGTAGGTAGGAAGTTGATTGTAATGACTAGACTTGAATAGGTTGATAATAAACATATTAATTAATAAAAATAACTTTTTATAATGAGATTATATCATACAATTTGTTTAATTTGAATATAAAATTATGTAGTGGAACTAATATTTCAAAGGAAAGATTAGTAAGTAAAGTATATTTGTAGATAACCCAATGTAACTTTAATAATTATTAACTTTATTATTGATAATTATTCTTATATAATAATAACATCGACACTACAAACAACCTATGATGTCTAGGTCAGTTGATTGTATACTTGTTGTAATCAGTGAAATAAGCAACAATTATACTATCAAGGTTTTACAGGATGCTATGATAATTGGCTGATTGTAATTTTGTCTTTCCTTCCCGTGATGTATAAATATCCTACTGAATCTGATTTCAAATAAATGCTAATTGTTAGTTCCAAAAGAAGCAAGCACATTGCTTTCTAATTTTCTATGCATTTTGTGAACTGAGTCACATTGAACTAAATTCCAGTAACATAATTATCACAGATATTTTTAATACATACAATACATGCAAATTGGAACATGGTTTCTTGTACTCAAATATTCAGTTACCATGTGATAATTAACATCAAGAGTTTTGTAAAATAAAATAAGTGAATGGTCTGTTAATAATCTATACTAATATAATATGGCTGAAGAGTTTGTTTGAACGGGGTAATCCCTGGAGCTTCCTGTTGGATTTGAAAAATTCTTATTGCAATTGATAGCCCAATTCTTGACGAACATCATGGGCGCATTTAGCGTCATGCTACAACCCTTAGGACGTAGCGATGTACCCGAGCAAACTCAGGCAAAAGCTAGTAATTATATTGATGAAATTACATTCTTAAGACCGCCGCCGCCGCCGCTTGAAGACCGCCCATTGTGTCACCCTTTATAAAATGTTTTATATTTATGTTCCGTAATTTGTATGGTGTATAGTAAAGAGTATTCTATTCTATTCTTAACAAGGCTAATTACTAGATAGTATCTTCAATATTATGTATTTTTTTCTGGTTACAGATCCTTTGACAGCCTCACAGCAGATTTAACAAGGGTTTTAGTGGACAATGTAACTCTGCCAAGCGGTGTGAGGGCAATATATTCACTTGAGGGTAGGAAAGTAAGTTTAATGTTTACTCATTTTTAATTTACTCTATTTGTTTCCGTCACAATAACAAGTGCCTATTTTAACCCATTCCCTGTCCCATGAACCACATATGGGTCAGGTTGATTGTTTAACTATTGTGTCTACTTTGTGGACTGTGAATGTGTTAATAAAGGTATGAGCATTTTAAACTTTGTTCTAATTCTTTTACAGATAGGCAAACTGGATGATCTAGAAGATGGGCAATCCTATGTTTGTAGTGGATTTGGTGAGCCCTTCAAACGTCTAGATTATGAAGCCAGTGCCGTGACCCCTCAATCTTTCAGACTGAGTGGCCCAGAGTCTCTGAGTGACAGCTCAAGTCCATCCCCAGCCAGAGCTAATAACAGATTGTCCCGATATTTGCAGGTAATGTATTGGATACAAATCGGTCACCTTGTTGATCATGTTTGTTTATGTGAGCTTATAATGATTTTCCTTGATTACTATATTAGTTACAAGATAAAAATATTTCAGGCAAATGGTAGTAGTACTACTGGCAACGGGACAGCACGAGTTAGCCCAGCTGGGGATAATGTAGTCCGACCACGCATAGTTACTATAATTAGGAATGGAGTGAAACCGCGAAAGGTAAAATATCAATTTTGTTTATCAATTTACAGGCAATAATGTGTCACTCCCTAATTACAAATAATAATGTCTTTATTTCCACGTATTTGTGAGAATTCCCTTGATAACTCTATTCATTAAATCAATGTATACCTACATTACATAGAAAAATCTGGCTTTGCACGTCAAATAACAGGAAAATAATTTAATTATTATGTTGAATTACGTACTATGTTAAAAACCCACTCAAAGTATAATTATTATTATTCGTTCAAAGCAATGTTTGTCTTCAGGTGTGCAGATTGTTACTAAACAAACGAAACAGCCCGACTTTGGAACACGCTCTTGCCGCCATTACAGAATGTGTTAAATTAGATACAGGTTGTGTCCGTAAAGTCTTCACGAGAACTGGCTCTGTAGTCACAGCATTAAACCAATTCTTTGAAGTTGAAGATGTTTTCTTTGCTTATGGAAATGAAAGGTACATATTATGTTGCAAAAGCGAAGCAATTAAAAAAATATATATATTTATAAATCACTCCATTAGTAGGCTATTAGCTAGCTAACTCCAGGATATATTGTTCTCAGGGTCAACCAAGAAGACTTTGAGTTGGAATTCGAAGAAAATAAGGCTGTGCTACAATGTAGAAAAACTCCTATATCAAGAAATTCAAGGTCTGAAATATTTTTCATATAATTTGTATGGTATCTAATCATTATTTTTGTAATTTAACTAAATAATAGAAACACCATCAACTTATTTTCCATAAAAGTTGTAGCTGGGTAACTATTTCTACGTTTTTGTACTCACAGGGCGGGTCCTAAACCGCGTATGCCAGTGAAAGCCGGCGGTGGCGCAGCTCGCGCAGCCAGCGAGGCAGGCGCAGGCGCCGCCGGGGACGCCGCCGACGAATCCGCGGGCCCCCTACTACCACAGCCATTGAGACTCAAATATGGCGTCGGCAGAATCATAGGTAATCATCCGAACTTCCTATCTAACACCCATCATTCATTTTCGTATCTGATTCACTTCTTAATGTTTCCAATGTGTACTTGTCTTGTGATGGTGTATTATTTAAATACTGGTCAGGGTATGTCAATACTAACGTTTTTGCAGTTTTCAACACCTATTAAAAATCAATTGTATCATATTGTGAATTATGTTAATATGTTCCCTATAATTTTTAATAATTCGTTTTTTATAGGCCTATTCAGAGTTCCCAAAAAAAAAAAAAAATTAAACAAACGAATGCAGTATTTGCCCTGACCGGTTTTTATTTTCTCTATATAATTACCAGCAATACTTTGTATATCATTATCGTACCATTTGTCATATCGATACTAGGTGACGGCAACTTCGCTGTTGTACGGATATGTAAAGACAAGACCACCAGCAAGGAATATGCTCTCAAAGTTATTGATAAGGCCAAGTGCAAAGGCAAGGAACACTATGTGGAGGCAGAGGTAAATATATTAAAAACTACTTTCTTAGTTACAAATATATACCAACAGCTTCTAGCTAAGAATCTCTGATATTTAGCAATCATTTGCGATGCAATAAAATATTTTTAGCAAGATTATATTTGCAATCAGTTTTTGAAAAGTCTGTATGACGCATTTTGCAGCTGTTTATAGAGTAGAGAAAATATTTTGCAGCGTCGCGTGTGCTTTAGACCTTTGATATGATGCCAACGAACATCGTATTTATTGATGTTGCTAGATCTTCGTGATTTTATAACAGAATTACTTTTATCTTCAGGTTCGAGTCATGAGGAAGCTGTGTCATCCACGAATTGTCTCTCTTATCGAGGAACAGGATAGCCCCGAGTGGCTTTTCCTTGTAATGGAATTAGTCAGTGGTGTGTATACAAAATGGGACTTGTAATATATCATTATTCATCATTAACAATGATACCTAATAGAACATGGCTTTATTATTCTCATTTCTCTTGATCGTTATTTATATTTTTAGGTGGAGACTTGTTTGATAGTATCGCGGCCGCTTCCAAATTCTCTGAGCCCCAAGCGCGTTTGCTAATCGGCCACTTAACATCTGCTATCGCATATCTACACTCGCTTTCTATAGTGCATCGTGACATCAAACCCGAAAATCTATTGGTAAGCTATCAACTAACAAACCTTGAAAAAATAATCATTAATTGAATTCATCCAAAGTGGAGGCATGTTATAAATATTGGCTCTTTCAATTTATTAAAAATATTACATTTCTAATTCTTGTAAATATGCATCATAATTCATTTGTATATTTATTTCATTGCATATTTCATAAATCAACTCAGTAAAAAAACATATTAATAATTTGTTCTGAAACTTATACTGTTAAAGACAACAATTACGTAACATGAATGAATTTCCAGGTGGAAGTGGGTTCGGACGGCAGCATACGCGGCCTAAAGCTGGCTGATTTCGGCCTGGCAGTAGAAGTATGGCGGCCACTCCACGCAGTCTGTGGCACCCCTACATACGTAGCGCCCGAAATACTGCTCGAGACTGGATATGGATTAAAGGTATAAAAATATACGTAACATCCACGCCTGTGATACCCGAAGGTTTAGGCAGAGGTGTACTGGTGGAGGTCTGCCCGGCTTGGGCGGAGCACCCTCGTCCTCGTGGCGGCGATCTCTCGCGTCCGGCCCTGGTCCAGGCCATGGTACGGAGCGAGAGTGCATGTGGAAGCCGTCACCTCCTGCGAAGCAGTAATGCTCGCAAAGGAGGAGACGGAGCGCCGGAGGGAGAGGCAATCTCTGCGCTCTCACGCCTCTAGTCGCCGCAGGAGACGCCCTGGACGGGAGTCAACAGCCGACTCCCGGCCACCGTAGGCGCGGGCTTGCGAGCGTCGAGCAATGGGCAGCTCGCCGCCCGGTAAGGACCAGGTCCGAGTCGACGGCGCGTTGTTCCACGCGCGCCTCAAAGAGATGTCAGCACAATATGACTGGGTCCGCTAGGGCCGATGCCCGCCAGGGCGGCAGGTTGTTCGAAAGAGATGCCGTGGCCCCTGGCACAGGCAACTGAAGGAACACGGGTGGGTTTTAGTCAGTAAAAGTCTGATATGAAGAGCGGGAGAAAACATGGTGATTTCCAATAAAAAAAAAGGCAGAGGTGTACCCACATTTCGCCAGTTACGTTTAAGTCCCTTGTAGGGGGCAAGCTTATTGCCATCAATTGGGCACAAATTCAAGCTCCGGGCTGCTACAAGGAAAAATCGAAATATATATACTTCTTAATCAATTACCTAATAAGTATTGTTCGTTTGTCAAACGTGCGTATTACCTCATAATACTCGGAAACGTGCCATTCATATTATATTAAACAATACATTAAGTGGTAGCATTGAAACCATTATGTAAAACTGGTTGTTGTAGATGAAGATAACGATTAAGATTTTTTCCCACTATTCTTAACTGTTCGTGTGAACTTGAACTTTTAACTCAATTTTATCTGATGTTATGATATTCTTCATACCATACCTAATCTTATTGCCCTCATTAATCCCGTTCTGTTTTTATTGCAGATTGACGTATGGGCGGCTGGCGTTATCTTATACATCTTGCTGTGCGGTTTCCCGCCGTTTTCTTCACCTGACGGCGATCAAGAGAAGTTGTTCGACGCAATTTTGTCGGCTCGTCTGGAGTTCCCCGCGCCTCACTGGGAGCGCGTGTCTGCCGGCGCCATCGACCTCGTCGCCAACATGCTGCGTCCACAGCCCGAACTTCGCTTCGCTGCCGAAGATGTACTTGACCATGCTTGGATGGCGGTTAGTTAGCTACTATAATATACTAAACAGTATTGCAGCATGGACAATGCAGATTGGATGACGTAATATTTGTTTGCAGGACGATTATGACGAAAGCTGCGACTTCCGCACGTGGTACGACGAGGACTCTTCATAGCTGGGCGAGTCTCGCCGTCAATCGGTGTCGGCGCCGTTGTGACGACGCGCTACCGGCCAAGCTGAGACTAGAGCTCATTTAAATCTATGCTACGGCTTCAGCGTTTAGTGCTGTTCTTATCACAGCGATGTATGCCTTTCGATATGTTAACACCAATACCAAAGTTATTATTTAACATATTTTACTTAAAGATACTGCATGCATAGTTTGTGTATTTATATATTGTTTGGTGCGAACTCCGGTGCAGTATTATTGTTTTGGTTTTGAATTATTGTGTTATCTTATATTCTAAGACAAATTCTTAAAATGATTTCCATTCAGCGAAATATAATATGGGTGGGATATCTGCGTCTATATTTGCATTAGAACAATCGGCGACATGTTTATCGGTCGTTATTGTATAGTGTTAGCATATAGCTTGCCAATATTTTAATGTAGCAATACATTGGCGGAATATACAACCCTTAAAATTTTGAAATGTGGCTGCTCAACTGCTTTACTTTTTCGTTTTTCGCGTCTTTGTCAGCCAGTGAGTACTTTAATGTTATATTTCGCTTGTTGAATCAAACTGACAATTCTAAAGATCTCTAGATTTCTCTTACCGCTTTATTAGCTATTCAGTTTTAGATTGAAGTTTAGATTTAAAGAAATTATAATATTTAAAAACGGATATTTTTATTTAACGATAACATTCTGTAATATACGAGTAATATATCTTATTTAATTATTTGAATGAATTCATATTTACAAGTGTAGAGCGCAAGTTATTTGTAATGTTTTTTGTATAATATGAATTGCTTGTAGGCGTATATTCAATGCTATTGCTTCTATCATAATTATCATAATCATATCATTCATTTCTTGATAACATTCCCCTCTTGTAGAAAGAAATCGAACAGTGACCACGTAAGACAGATGAATGTAATCTTTTATGTAATGGTAAAATAAAAATTAAACTGCAAAAATGGTGCTAGTGACAGCGATAACATTTTTTATAAATGTAGTTAAGTCTTTATTGAACATGTCCATGACACAAAACAAGCAATCTACTGATTGTTGAATTTGGACACACCTTTTGGTATGTATATCTTATCAATGACGTTTCTATAAGAAATGTCGCAGATACAATGATCTAGCCATTGCAATTGGCAGATTTAAAAACAATTGGCAATGAGAATTAGTGATATGAGCCTAGTAGTCGAATATGGTGATGTGGCGTGAAATAAATTATTGTCCTTATTTTTGAAAATAGTTGTTGAATTGATGAAACATGATTGGTCCCTGTTGCAGCACAACATGTATCAACTCAAGCAGTTCATAGAGTCAATTGCTTAGCATCTTAGAAGCTGAAGCCTAACTTATTTATAATTAGATAAGTGCCAAATTCATTTCATTATTGCGCTTATATGTATCATAATTCACGCAGGTCGCAGCAATCAATGTTCCTCTCGAATATTTATTATGTAATTTTTTTTTACTATCAATTATTTAAGTTATTTTTCATATAATAATAGTGTTAATATATCACTGAGCAACACCAAATGCAACCCACATTAGACTGAAATACATTCCTCCACGGTGATGTGACACTGTAGCTTTCATCACGGTGTATTGAACAATATAATAACTCAGTACCTAGTGATTGTTCTGCGTATGTTTCCATTTTGTATTTGGTGGTTTTGTATTCCACAATTTTATGAAATTTTATAAAGAAATTTACTGTTGTGATTTATACATGATCAGGTTTGCCTAGATAGATACCCCAATTTTTTAATGTGGACTAAGAAGTATGAATATGAATTATGAAAGGTATCAAATAAAAATACAAAGGAAATTTAACAGAAGATATTACAATGTATCTACTAAAAATACAGTCGCAATTCATTGCATGTCAGTCATAGTGATTCATAAAATTTTATAATGCATTTAGACATGATATGTTCATTGAGTAAATGAGAGAAATAAATAAATTTATAAAAAGTTGTAGTTTATTTTATTTACATTAACAATCCTTATGATGAAAATACTTATAATTACATTTTTATTTATTAAGTACATAACCACTTAACAAAAAGCCACTTGAAGCATTCATTGTGACTTCTGGGTGTGTTCTGTCGGGCAGCACCTGTAAAGAATTCATGGATAGTAAGTTATTGTATCCTGCACCCTAATCGCGTAACACACGATCAATCGTAATCTGAATCATTTTGAATCAAATTGCTAATCCATTGCTTCATAAGTTCGAAAAATTTGTCTGCTCAACACGTAATAACGCAATGAATGTTGTTGAACTGTCAAAATGAAACCGATTCCGATTGATTGTGTGTTACGCAATTAGGGTGCTGTTTGATGGGTAACCAGATTTTTTCATTCAAGCTTACAAATGTTCTTCAGAAAGGTCAGGTGCATAATATTCTCAACTGGCGTACGTGTATTAAAGTGAACCAGGCAAAAGGATAATGTAAGGATCCGTAGCAGGTGGCACACTGTAGTTTCTGCCTACCCCAATGGGAAGTTTATGTATGTAGCGTTGCCAGGCGTCCGGATAAAGCCGGACATAGGTAGGCTTTTTGATTGCGTGTCCAGCCAAAATAAACGGTGTCTGGCTTGTCCGGCTTTTGTTAGGCTTTTTACATTTCGCAAACGAGCAAGCGTCAATGACTGATTATGACAATAAAAAAAAGCTTCATTTTACATACAATTTTTTTGTCGTACCTATTAATACTGAGACACAAAATCCTCAATAATGTAGGGTGTCCGGCCTTTCTACCCAAATGTCCGGGCAAACTGGCTGGTCTGACCGGCTATTAGGTTTGGCGACCTGGCAACCCTATATGTATGTATGTAAGCCTAAAACATCTACTGGAAACATCAAACATTTTTGAACAACAACAGAAGGCCAATAAAATTCTCGTAATTTAAAACGTTCAAAATCTAGTCCTCCCGTATTATTATTATACACTTTGATCTAGTCCTCCCGTATTATTATTACTCTTTGATCTAGTCGCTATCTCATCTCGGCGACGCATACCTACACATGTCAAAATGTAGGGAAATTAGAAGTATTTTTGACAGATTGAGACTGAGATCAGACTGAACGCTCTTAAAATTACGAGAATTGCCCCTCTGGTTCATGACTGCAAAAATACCTCTCTTGTAAGATGGTTTGATGGGTCTCTTATTCTACGGCTAAACGATAACGCGAATTACCGTCAAAGGGGATGATTCGGGACGAAACTTTAAAATAGATTATAACATTGAAATAATATAGTTTGTTGCCAAAACGGACTATGTGTTTACTATATAAATTATAATTAAGGATTAAATGCCGATAGCGCGCGAAGTCACGAAATGTAGTTCGCGTTATCGCGACAATGTAGCAGTAACATCACATACAATACATATATTTTTTTGGAATAGAATATTATAATTCTTACCTGATAATTTCTCATCCAGTTGCATGAAAGTTTCAGAGCCGCCACATTACTTTGTGCCTTCAGTGACATATACAACTGCTGTAATGGCTCTGCAACATTGTAGTATATCACAAACGGCCTGCCTGGTTTCACAAATGATACTAATTCATTGAAAATATTTTGTGGATCTTCTTTACACGCTATAACTAATGAATCCATTTTATTATGCAGCAGTTCTGAGGCAGCTATATTGTCAAAGTGCCATTTCGGCTTTTTATTTTCCCTGGGCGGCTCAGAATCTATGTTAGTATTGAAATTTTCACTAGGTTTATTCTCAATATAATCTAGTTTACTTCTTTTAGATTCTTGCTCTTCAGTATTGTCATCATTATTTCGTTTTAATGGATTTTGCTCAGTGCCATTTGCAGCCTTTTCAGGTTCTGTGGTGTTGTGAGTGTCACATCCTTGATAAAATTGTCTGAGTGCAGAATAAACATTAACTGAAACACATCTGTTCATCTGTTCTTCAGGAAAATTCATAGCTAACAGTGCTTGTTTCTGTGACATGTTACCAGGATGCATGTGTACTAATTTTCCATTTGTATTTTGCCCAATGACACTCAATAATGCAGCGGCCACTAAGCCATTGGACCCAGAATCATACAACAGATGGTTCCCTTCGCAATGAATATTAACTGTTGTTATGATTTGTGACAATGTATCAATTCGTAAGTTTTGGATCTTATTCGGTTCAAGTTTGTACATAATTTCACTAATGATTCGAAGATTTGGTTTAACAACTTGAAAGTATTCAAAATATTTTTTCTCTTTTTTCCTCAAATATTTGTCTTGTGAAAATTCGGTTTTATTATGAAATGTGTTGGAATTACTGATTAATGTTTCAACAATATCCGATGCTTTGTTAGAATCACTTTTCAGTGTCTCTATATCAGCAGCTGACAACTTTTGTGAGCGTCCATCATCAAGTATATTTCTGTTGTCATTTCCAGATACTTTTATATCAATTTCATCTTTCAAGTTTACGGCTTCGTCTGCTAGTTCTACAGTGAATTCTTTTTTTTTTTTGTTTGCTTTCGGTATCATTTTAAATACTGAGAAATATGGGGAGCCCTCTAATCCTTTCAAATTGATAGTGTCTCTTCCCAAGCTAATAGTCGAATCAGACTTATTAAATTTGATTAGTTTTTTAAAGTTTTGTTTCTGGATGATAATGTAATCACCTATTTTAACTTCGTTGGACATTCTGACCAAAATAAGTTTTTAGAGGTTAGGTCACAATATTTTATGAATTATTTGAAGGGTTTCTCACCTTTCGCGTCTAATTTATATTTTATCAGAAGGTAAGTACTGGTTGTGTGGGACAACGTATATTGTAAAGTACTATTTAACTGAGTTCTGCGGTAATAATTGATAAATAATACAAACCATACTTTCGTATTTCGTTCGTCAACACAATTTGACAGCAGGGTCGTTGACATTGACTTTGACAAACAGAAAAAAGTAAACGACATCAGTACTTTGGACGGTGATCAATGTCTTTTAAGCCAACGTTTATTTTTTCTTACTTGGCGTTACTAGACAGTAAGTTGCAATATAACATTCTTAGGATCGAACCCAAGATTTCACGCCTGTTTGATAAAATAAATGTCTTTGTAAAGTATGAAATTAAAGTTCCTCTTCAAAATCCTTACAAATTTAAGATTGTAAGCTGGTATATGGCTGCTTAGACACGAGCCTCTCTGTGTAAGTGAGTGGGGTAAACTCTGTCGTTATCAAAACTCAAACTATTTATTTCAAATAAACCAATTACATTACAGGCACTTTTTAATTGTCAAGGGTCGGTCAGTCACATAATAGAGTAAAGTAAAATATTTATGTTGAAAATTATGCGTGTGAGAACGATGCAGAACGTTAAAAGCGTCCGTAATGAAAAGATTAAAAAAAAAAAACAATTCAAATATTAAATTAAATTAAAATAAGCCATGGCAGCAAAGAGTTGACCAGTCCCTACTGACGGCGGCGGCGCGCGGCGCCCGTTCACGAACATGACGCATAGATTAGCACCATTCAGCTCAACCATCACAGAGCACTTTATGTAACCATTTGAAGGGAGCTAAATGATCCAACGCATGCGCCACCATCAGCGAAACATTAGAGCTCCTTATAGTAAATACATAAATTATGTTCCTCGCATTAGAGTGAGCATGACATACTCTCAGCCGGCAAGTAACATTCAAGTCAATGAAAGACGTACCCAATAAATGGTAGCTTTATAGTATGTACAGACGCCAGCAGGTCAACCTACCCGAAACTGTCACATTTTTCCAATAAACCTTGAACCTTAATGCTTTAGAGATAAAGTTGAAAATCTATTAAACAAATTTGACAGATTGTACTAGCTTGCTGTGCTGGCGTCTGTACATAGTATTCAACTACTCACATATTATGTGCTATGCAATTACACATACGAGAGATTAAATTTATATAATGCAAAAATTGTATTTTAAAATCTTTAGCAGCTTCAACAGTACCTAACCTACCTATGTAGTTAGGATAGGCGTGTGTGAAGTAATTTCAAATGCTAATCAATTTATTTATGCGCCCTGTGAAGCAGGACCAGCGTTTTGCCAAGCATTTTTGTCAGCGATGTAATCCTACACCTAGAAGTAATATACAGGAATATTTTTTAAGCAATGCGCAAAAAATTTTTGGTGGTTCAGTATCAGTAATAGAACACATTTCCATTATTTGTTCAAAACTTTTTTATATTTTTTTATCCAACTTTAAATCAGCAAAATATGGACACTATCTATTCGTAATAATATCAATGAACGCGGGCGCCGTGCGGCTTACGAGTGATGTTGCAGAGGGGGTGAAACCCCCTTCCGGGCGGCAGGGTGGCGCCAGGCGGCGGCGGCCGGCCGGGCGCTCGACAGTCTGCGCTTGCGTTGTCGTTAGGTCGCGTCTAGTCGCTTCCCGCGTACCTACTCGTGTGTCGTACTTTACGATGTCGGATTTTAGTAACCGCGAGTTCTAATGTGATGGTGCGGGTCTATTTATTATGTGGTGAAAGCCTACGAGCAGCTCGCAGAATGTATGCTAGGGGGTAAGGGGTAAGGACCCCACGGTCCCTAATGAAAGGACCATTTTAGCAGCCACTCAGAGGCTGCTTGATCACGGTCAGTTCAGGACCCCAAATCACGCACTAGGGTCTGGCAGACCTCGACTGGCGGTAAATGTAAGTATTAAGTTTTTAAAAGTGCCATAATTTAATTGATTATAATGCGTTATTTTCTGCATTTTGATGGTCCTAAGCCCATGAAAGTATGAAGGAAAAATTGGAATTACTCTTCAAATAACTTCAGATCACGGCCTAATCTTAAAAAAGTCTAATTCGAACCTGATAAAATCAGCGATCTGTACATTGTATGTAACCCACGTAAATATCTATCTACCCACGCCTATGCACGAAAAACGACCGAGCGCGGCCGCGCCGGGCGGCGCGTAGTGGCCAGAAAATCAATTTCAAAATAGACATCTTTCGTTAGCGATAACTTTATTTTTTTGTACTAAGACTTATCAAAATAAAAAATAGGTGTTTAATAAAACTCATTTAAGTTTAATTTGTCAAAGTTTGCGCACTGAATAAAAATTATTCCTGTATACTTAAGACAAAAATGACCAATATAAGCCGCGGTGTGCCTCAAGGCTCAATCTTAGGACCAATATTATATATAATTTTTTACTAATGATTTACTTAATTTTATGAATAATACCCAACCAGATGCAGGATTTGTAATGTTTGCAGATGATACGAACGCCATAATCGGGTCGCCAAACTTAAATGAGTTGACAGAAAATGTAAATATGTGTTTAAAGAATCTTTCTGTTTGGTTTACAGCAAATAATTTAATAATAAACGCAAATAAAACCCACGTTATGTTCTTTAAAACAACGTCACGAAACAACGATAGCATAGATGTCATGCTCAATAGGGATAATATTGGATTAGTTAACAATGTTAAATTTTTAGGAGTTTATATAGATTCCCTATTAAATTGGAAAAAAGAGCTCACTGCCAATGATTCTTCAATATCTTCAGCTTGTTACGCGCTAAGAAGCCGCAAGGACGATATTAATCTAACGCAGCTAAAAGCAGTAGGTATATTATGCATTGGTAGAATCCAGGTTACGATACAGCATTATGTTTTGGGGGAGCAGTTACGAGTATAATATTGTCGAAAAGCATTCATACCAACGAGAGTCATGTAAAGAATATTTTAAAAAATTAGGTATATTAACAGTACAAGTTTATATGTTTTAGTACTACTCAGCCACTTCCTTTGCAAAATACATACACGAGCACGAATCACAAGAAGAACTGCACGAGTGAACTTAGGGAGAACACTAGAAGAAAAGTTATAAAAACTAAGATAGCACCTGAACTTAATATTGCTAAACATTGCTCTAAATACCAAGCAGTAGAATTATTTAATAGGTTGCCTACTGACTTAAGATCGTTGATTTACAAAGGTACTCTATTCAAAGCTAGACTTAAAGCATTCCTGTTGAATAAATGTTTATATTCTACAATGTGGAGATGACAATATGACTTTAAATGAAAACACTGGCAATACTGGTTTATAGAAACATTTGTCAACTATCAAATATATCCGAACATCGAAATTAAAAAAAAAATAATTTCTAACAAACTAAATAGCTTAAAACTGCAAACAAAATAAAACACCATTTATAAAATTGGTACACTGACCTGCGGTAAGAATGGCAACGCCGCGTGGTTTCATTCATGATAAAGCGCGAGGCAGCGCGCGGCCGCTCGCGGGGTTGCGCGGCGACGCCGACGACGGCCGACGCAGCGACGGAATGTTTTGGCGCCATTATTAATATTATTATTAATGCTCAATTATATCAAATCACAGATTATTAACCAAATAGTTGGGCATCATTCACCCGCGAGTTATTCACTAATCAATTTATTATTCACAATCACTTCGACCAGTTAGTTATGTCGCCAGTCATTAAATTTTTTTATTTTCAATATGTCCGCCGTGTTCTTGAATACACAAACTACACCGACGTATAATGTTATTTCTCACTCTTGATAATAGGCCACCATTAGCAGCCATTTCTTTCAATTTATTAAAGGATATTATTATTCTATTTTTTAATTCCTCAACGGTATTAACTTCTGTTGAGTATACCTCATTCTTTATGTGACCCCACAGAAAGAAATCCAGGGGCGTGAGATCTGGTGACCTCGCTGGCCACCGCACTGGTCCAAAACGGCCAATCCACTGCTGTCCGAACATTTGAGTCAAACGCTCTCTTGCAGACACCACTGAATGAGCTGGTGCTCCATCTAACTGGTACCACATCTGTCTGTACACGTCCAGCGAAAGTTCGTCCGTGTACTCGGAAACAGATCCGTCGAGGAGTTCAATGAACTTTACAGCATTTAAATTGCCATCAATAAATATCGGACCAATAATGGTATTTCTGTGTATGCCAGCCCACACATTGACAGCAAATCTGTACTGGTGCGAAGTCTCCCGTACTAGATGCGGATTCACGCGGCTCCAGTACCGAAGGTTCTGTCGGTTCCATAAACCATTCCTTGTGAATGTACTCTCGTCAGTCCACATCACATTGTACAGGAAGTCAGGATTCTCGAGATGTTTGGTTTCTAACCAGCGACAGAAAGTTTCTCTTATTGGTTTATCTCTCGGTAACAATGCTTGTACTTTCTTGTACTTATAAGGTCTGCGTTTGTCACGTTTCAAAACTTTTTGAATAGTTTTGTGATTTACTCGAAAATGTCGACCTGCATTACGCAGACTGGACGTCGGATTGCGATCATAATAATTAATAACTCTTTTATCTGGAATCACATTTGCACGTGGAGGAGCACCATCTACGTGCGGGATCAAGGATTGATTTTCCCGTATCCTCTGGACAGCTTGTACAATAGTGCGCCCGTGGGTCGGACACATACGGGTGTTCCCATACCTCTCACGGTATGTCCGTACAGCTAAAGCGGCATTTCCGTGACACTCCCCATACACTAAAATCATATCGGTGTACTCCGAAGCTGTGTAATTGTAACGAGGCATGGTTATTTAATAATAAAACCTTTAAACACCAAGTATTAAGCGTCTAATTTCGCAAAGTTTACTTAGCTATTTAACTAAGTACCTATAATACGTTATGTGTCCTGTCACTATTAAAACAAAGCGTCAAATTTCGCACAACACAACACAACAACAAAGATACGATAACACTCGCGCGGCGACTTCAAACGGGCGCGGGCGCATCCGAAATTCCAGAGCGGAACAAAACGTGTCACAGGCAGTAAGGAAGTCCGGTGACACACTGACCGCGTAACCTGCAGGTTGCGACAAGTAGGCAAAGTAGAAACAAGCAAATTTACTTATCTCTTTCGCACATACATATTTTGCGATTGACATGAGTGCGTAACAGAAAGTTATGACTTCCGCATGCATTTTTTTATCTAGTTGTGATGATACGCTTTTATGACTCTTAGGGCTCAGGCATAAAGTATAATTTGCATTGAGAAAATAAATTTTAAAGAAAAGGCGTAGGTTTTTGAAGTAGCGACAGAGATTACTTGGTAGCGAGCTGGCAACGTGTGTCGTTAACCTGTCGCGTGCTTTCCTGTTTACAATACATCATGTAGAAAATACTTAAAATGAAAAATAATGTCCTGTGGCTAAACTACTGGATATATTCATTTGATTTTTTTTTGTGCAGGTTGGGAATATCATGACTTATACGAAGTTTCATTTATGATCGTATTATCATCTCCACATTGTATATCTGAATTGGTGACAAATGATGGTAAATAGTTTTTATATTTAGTAATTTACCCTCTTGCACCTGCCATTTACGTATGACACTAAATATATTCAACACATTAAGTATTAGATTATTATTTTTTTATTTTACTTGTTAGTAGTATTTTTTTCTTTGCTTTTTATAGGATAAATTTATAATCATTTGACATACTTAATAATATTTACAATCATTTATATAAGAACTATTTGAAATTAATTGACACAATATTTGTCATTTATGTTATTGATTATAATTTTATTGATTATTTTAGTGAAAATTGTTTGTAGGTAATAATTTTTTATTTTTAACTGTAATGTATTAATTAATGTACTACTTATTTCAAACACAATGCGAATTGTTACATGAATAAATAAATAAAATAAATAAATCCTCCAACTTATAATACGCTTGGTTGCATAGTGTGCGTTATAAGTAAGATTTGAATTTCGTTTAATTGAGTTGGAGTATGTGGAGAGGTATTTTATTGTAACATTTTAAACAGTACCTACTCCATGAAGGAAGAGTCTAATTTAGCCAGTCTGAAACCTGTTTGAACTAATTGGTCCCTATTTCTAGTTCTATAGGTGTGTCTGTCACCTCTTTTACTGAAAGATTTAAATTTTTCCTTACCTACTTAATCATTTTTTCATAGATAATAATAATAATAATATCCCTGGACATTTCACACAGCGCCATCTAGTCCCAAGCTAAGCAACCTAATGCTTGTGTTATGGTAACAAAATGGCTGATAAACTACTTATATACATTTTTTTTTGTAAATACATACATATTATAGATAGAAAAACACCCAGACTCGGAACAAATACATGTAGGTCATACAAATATTTGTTCCGTGCGGGAATCGAACCCGCGACACGCAGCGCAGCAGTCAATCGCTTAACCGCTGCGCCAACCGTGCATAGATATACTAGCTGACTCGGCAAACGTTGTTTTGCCATATAAATTACTTCTAGCTGCCCGGCGCTACTTCGTTCGCGTGGTGTCCTACCAACTACCCTACTCCTACACTACTCCTACCCTACTTCTTCTATTGAAAGCATTTGTTACAAAAAATGTGGTAAATGAAGAACGGCTCTACCGATTTTGTGCAAACTTCACTAAACCATCTACTAAATAGTCCGAACAAAGCCTAAACATTTGGTTTGGATAGGTGAGCCCGTTCTTGAGATATAAGATTACAACGAAAAGTGGCATTGCTTTTTATATATGTAGATTGACAAGGTATCGTCATGATATTAATATCTTTAAACAGTTCCCTTATAGAATCGCGCCTGCGGTGGTCATATTTCTGCAGAATAAAAATAGACTCGATATCTGCAGCCCGTCTCCATAGTAAAATACCGTAAGACATGATAATATGAAAGTAACTGAAATAGACTAGCCTCGCGGTATCTACATTATACCTAAATTGTCGGACTGTTCTTACAGCATATGCTGCTGAACTTAGCCGTCCTGCAAGAAATGTTAAATGAGGACCTCATTGCAGCCTTGAGTCGATCGTTATCCCCAGGAAAACAGTTTTATCGACGAATTCTAGTTTCTCTTCATTCAATACTATGTCACAAATTCACAATCACTAATTTTAACATTCGGTAAAGCAAATCTTATGTATTTCGTTTTTTTCCATTTATGTAATACTAAATTATTAGCAGTGAACCAATTTTGCAACCTACAATAGGGCGTTATTTACGTCGTCAAGATTTGATGCATGTCTATTTAGGTATTTTAAAAATTAAGGAAGTATCGTCAGCAAATAACGCCAAATTTAAAATATCTACCACACGGCACAGGTTGTTGGGCGATATGTCTTCGAAATGGTTTTAGGACATGCCGGTTTCCTCACGATGTTTTCCTTTACCACTTTGTGAGTAGTCATGGTACAATAAATTGAGCTAAGTAAAGAGCATTACAGGCCTAGATGCTAGCTGGGATCGAACGAACTAAAACACGCCGGCCGGGCTGCGCGGCGGGGGCGAGGTGCCTCCACCCATTTTACAGTTAACGCGGTGGTAATATCCATATTATTGAGAATTTGGATATTACCATGGTTCCAGATGAACTACAGACGCTAGTGGTGAATTTATGAAAATCATATTAAACACCTGTATTTTATTTAAAACACTTTTTAATTGTATAAACATGAACAAAAATATACATAATTCATTGGTTTAACTGTCCTTTTCCGATTTATATAAAAGTATTCTTACAAATACTAAATAAAATTTATTATTAAAATAAAAAATAATATTAAAGTACTCTTTATATGTTGGCAATTTCTACCATTTTTTCTACACTACAAATTTTTTCACGTGGCTTGCCTACTATTTTACCTTGTTCTTTTTCATATTTATCAATTTTCTCCCAACCATTCCAATCTATAATATTGCTATTGTTCTTGTTTATGATTTTCTTGATTTCTTCAAAGCCACCTTTATTTTGGCCATCAACATTATTTAAATTTTCATGTATTAGTTTAGCCACTTGGAATGCATTTCCCATTGTATGTAATATTACACCAACAGGACCTGTGCCCAGCCATCCTGCCACATAGAGCTTAGCTAAGTTTGAAGATGCATCTTCAACAATGCCCTTTTCATTGGTTACAAAGCCATGTTTTAGTATCAAGCCTTCATCTGCTTGAACACTTTTGTAACCTATACTTCTGAATGCTAAATTGCAATTCAATATTTCTTTCTCTTCAGTAGGCACACATTTTTTATCTTCCAAACTATCACCAACAAGTTTGTTACAGATTAATTCAATTCCTGTTAATTGCTTCTTATCATCAACTAAGAATTTTTTTGGGCTTCTAAAGAACACTGGTTTGAAATATTTAATATTGCTATCATCAGTTATTGTTTGTTTCTCATTTAAAGATTTCAACATAAGTTCAGTCAATCTCTTTCTAGGGCGAGGTAGATCAGGAACTACTTTTTGTACATCAGCAAAGTCATTCTCATTCCATATTGTTCTACAATTTTTCAGTTTAAGTTGTTCTCGCAGTTCTTTTATAGTAAAAGCAACTTGTAGAGGTCCTCTTCTACCAACTAAATATATTTCTTTTAGTTTAGATTCAGATAAAGTACTCAGAGCATGTTCTGTAATGTCAGTTTTTTTCAGTTCATCAATAGGTGTTAGTAAAATTCTTGCAACATCCAATGCAACATTTCCCTGCCCAAGAATGGCTGCAGTTCTGCAGGATAAATCAATCTGTAAGAAGAGTGGCTTTTAGAAATACCAAGCGAAAACGAAATAAGCGCGGACGGGCGACGCGATGCGATGCGGTGGGTCAGGGGAAAAAAAAAAATTCAAAATTTCATGCGGACGAAGTCGCGGGCAGAAGCTAGTGTTTAATACATGTTTATCTGAAGTAGCTTTAAAAATCGTATAACCAATTTACTTTTAAATCTCTGTCACAGGGTAGTCCATTATACCATCCGACAAAGTTGCGAGCGGCTATCACATTGCTTGCATCTTCATTTTCTATGCCAAGTGTTTTGTCTTCTTCAGCACCATAAGTCTGAAATAAATTTATGATGTTTTTAGTTAACAGCTATGAAAAGAACTTTTAAAAAAACCTTTTGATTAAAGCATTGAAGTGACTGACTAAGTATATGTGGCACCACCAAGTAAGAGGTGCCGAGATAACCTAGACACGTACTGCAAGGATTAGATCGAGGTGTCTGTGTCTCTAGATAAGGATACCTGGAAGGATTTGGGGCAGGCCTTTGCTCAGCAGTGTCACAGTGCAGGCTAACTTTAAAAAAAAAGTATTGAAGGACACTTACCAAAAGCACTGCATCATAATGTTGTCTCAACTGCTGAAGATTTACATCTTTTCCCAAAGTTATGTTTCCATAGAAATTAACATTGGGCTGTTGGGCTACCTTAGTAAACTGATTTATTACATTTTTCACTTCTGGATGATCTGGGGCCACTCCATACCTGGACAGTAACAAAATTGTTTGTATTAATTATGGTATTAACAGAAGCTTTTAGTTAATTCTTACACAAGACCTTGTGTAAAAATTAACTAAAAACTTCTGTTTACTCAGCTGCTCATATATTTCTTTCGCCAAATAAGAGAATCCTATTTAGGTTTAAGAACAACTTTATTTCTCATAAGAATTGCATACATAATTCACTTACTGAGAAATCCTATTTAATATTATAAACGCGAAAATTTGTATGGATGAATGGGTGGATGATTGTTAGTCTTTCACGCAAAAACTACTATACGGATTTGGATGAAATTTGGCACACAAATAGTTTATAACCAGGATTAACATGTAGGATACTTTTTATCCCGATATTTTCGTGGGATCGAAACTTATGCGGGTGAAACCGTGGGGCGCAGGTAGTAGGTAATATTCATAAGTAGGAATGTATTGAAATGAAACATACCTAATCAGTCCAAAAGGTACAGGAAGTTTTTCCAATATATCAATATTTACAGAGTCCAGCTTTTTAGTAAGATGCATCGCTGCATAAAATCCTGCAGGTCCAGCCCCAACAATACATATTTGAGGTCGTTTGTTGTATAATGTAGAAGAGGAACTAAAAACCCTTCTCAATAGTTTGTAAGTCATTCTGCGTTTTATTATAGCTGCCCACGCCTAAGAACAACGCTGCACACACAGTTACACAGATTTAAAATTTAAATGTACTGTGAGATAAAATAAATAATGAATATAGAGTACACCGTCAAAAAACCATTTTATATCCGATTACCACGGGACTAATAAAGTAATGTTATTCTGTGCAAGTTGCTTTAATTGGTGCTCAACAGTATGCATGCTTGAATCGAATTATTATTGATATTTATTTTCTACAACAAACTCAGAGTTTTTCTTAGTCAAGTAAAACAAGTCAACAACACAACTTCTGTAAAACTCCAACAGTCGAACTTTGGAAGTGACGCTGACAGTCTGTTGGTGACACTGACAGCGAGCGACAGTGTCGACAGCCGTGAAAGGAGAATACTGAGTATGGAATTAGTATGTACAGACGCCAGCACATCAAGCTACTACAATCTATCAAACTTTAATAGAATTTCCACTTTATCGCTAAAGAATTAAGGTTCAAGGTTGATTGGGAAAATTTGACAGTTTCGGGTAGCTTGACCTGCTGGCGTCTGTACTAAACGGTTGGATACAGCTGTCAGTATTGTGAGTGTGATGATTAATAGGTTGAACCCAACCCTATGTACAGACGCCCACATCAAGCTACTACAATCTGTCAAATTTCTTTAATAGATTTTCAACTTTATCGCTAAAGCAACGTGGATTGTGAAAATTTGACAGTTTCGTGTGGTGTATGGTATGTCTTGACCTGCTGGCATCTGTACAGACGCCAGCACTACTACTACAACATAGACTACTATTTAATACTAGTACTACAATTAGTCAAAAAAAACCGTAGAGTTTCGTGGGATACACCTATGTTGTGCTGTGCTCACGCCTCGAGTCTCGTTTCCAGTCTCGTTTCGTTTCGTGGTCCACTTGGAAGTCCTTGAACGGAACAAGTGGGAATATAATAACTCCGACCTGGTAAAGTGGGGCTACCTCGACGGAACAGCAGTACGGTGTGGACGTGGAGCTATAGCAAATAAGTATTGTGAATATACTTGGGAGAAAGCGGTCGTCAGACACATATTTGGCAGGAGTTCGTTATGTCCAAGGTCAAAATCCGTAAATCACGAACTAATGTTTAAAGCACCAAATAAAAATATACCTACCTAAATTATTTTATAAAGATTTGTTACTTTTATGTTAGTGCCTTAAAAGTTGATTTTAATACATTTGTAGCATGCCCATAACATCGGAAGATGACACCTCCACCCGCAACCTCGCACCCCCGCGCCAACCGACAGTGGACCATCAGTGGACGAACGATCGCGATTACGTACGCTACGATCGCGAACTGCTCAAAAATAGTTTTGATTCTTTTTATATTTACCCACTTTTTACTGTTTGTGCCCTTATGCTGTGTTTTACAATATACTTTTACTGTTAAACTTGCTTTCCATTAATTAAAATAGACCCAACACACCTTGAGAAAATT
Organism: Apamea anceps; assembly: GCA_951799955.1. NCBI lineage: Eukaryota > Metazoa > Arthropoda > Insecta > Lepidoptera > Noctuidae > Apamea > Apamea anceps. Next base: position 9,362,722 of record OX637502.1, on the reverse strand, counting down.
TCCGCAGGGGGTGACTTGCACACTCAATAATGGGACCCCGAAAACGTCCGCTAGCACATAGTGTTGTAGCGACAAGGGGCAATATGTCCTGAGGTGCCTATGAGGAGTTGAGAGGTATTCCACGGCTATCAGGAGACTCCCGGAAGTACGGTCAAGATCCCTACCAGCATCTTACTGGAATACTTCCTTCCTCCGAGCACGTTTACTCTTGCGAATCTCCACTCAAACCGGCAAATAAAGGCAAGATTGAGGTGGGAGGGCTGTTAGGTAGGTATGTACCTACTTGTCATTGTTCACTCCAGCCGGCCAATAAAGGCAAGCCAGAGGTGAGGAACAAGACTTCTCTCGGAAGATAAGGTCCCTGGGGTTGCTACTGCCCAACAGCTTGCCACATGCTGCCCTGCAGGTTTCTGTATCTTTCTTGGTCTGGCTCCTCCTCACCCTAGACCTGTTCCGGCAAAGTAAACTCTCCCGGCACAGGCCTAGAGTTCGGAGCACACAAGCCCCACCACGACCTCAATGTGGAAACACGGCGGTGTGGTTATTAATATTATTGTAGCGGTATCTACAACGCCACATGCGAACAACGCGTCATACTGACGTCACGCAAATCCTGCATCTCGCAAGCAGAGTTTACCGCGCACTTAGCATAGATACAATTTCCCAACATCAATCGTTGGGCAATTGCCCGCCAGACACAACACCCGTCTGGTCGGAGGATCCTCCCTTTTCTATGGAGGTTGAGTGAACTTTACACCTTGTTCCTCATACCTCCAAATTATTATTAGGGACGCGCGCATGCCCCCGCGACGGATTCCGTCGAACGAAGGCGGGCTCCGTGGTCTGGACGCGGGTTTCACATTCCCGCGACGGACGCCCGTGCGGGTCGCCGCGACGGAGCACTTTTGTATAGAATCGCGCGTGAGTCCGCTTAACGTAGTTTCAGCCCTAATTTTTTCTTTTGATCATTCATAGAGTTATAGGCGTTCTAGATACTATGTCGACTTAAGATGTAAGAAGGTTTATTAAAATTAAGAGAACGAAGGCGGCAACAGCGCTCAAAAAAACAATTATATTTAGATAAAAACATGAAATAATTACAAAAAAGTGCACGCATTGCACGCGTGCAAAGAGTACTCTGTCTTCCTGTCCTGCTATGATATGCTGCTAGTATAATCTCTTCAGTACAATTTTCTGGCAAATGAATTTATTTCGTTTATTACTGGCAAACACCTGTGTTAACCGAATGAAACAATTATATTAATAGCTGTCATTACTGACTGTCGGGCTGTCAATGTCATGAGCTTCGTCCATCGTCCATCTACCATTTCCACCCAAGTTACAGAAAAAAAACTTGGTTTTTCTTTAATTAGAATACAAGAAACATATAAAACCCCTGTTTCAAAAATTCAGTGTTAAATCCCTGCGAGGATGGCGCATGCTATGGATATGAAACATCTCATCACTAGGTTATTTTCTTTGAAAAATGGGTAAGTTTAATAATTTTACAATGTCAAGACGGCTTTCTTGTGTTAAATCTACGGCTGCTACTCAATAGTAACCACACTAAATTTAACAGATCGTCACGTATCTCATTATATTTGAGGTTGGTGCAGTAGGTCTAATACTTGGTTTTATTGCATCATTAACATAATAAACTTTACAGGTTCAATACAAATAGATGGACTTTAAAAAACTACAGTCAGGAAATCAACATAACCGCACCAGTGGTAAACAGGGGCAATGTAACGCCTTTGCCACCGCTGTCTGAACCAATGAGCCTGCCCCCAGTGATTTACTCTGCAGCTGAGACCGAAGACGCTCTAACAGAAGTCACTGTACTCAGCAATGGACTGCGAGTGGCATCAGAAAAAAAGTTTGGACAATTTTGCACTGCTGGTGGTAAGTGTATAATTCTTAATAGATTACTCAAACAAGTTTTATTTATTTTATAGTCATTGTATTATTCATGAGGATAGGTACATTCGTTTTATTTTTAACCTCTTTGGTAAGACACACTAATAATGCTTCTTTTTTTCAGTGGTCATTGACTCTGGTCCTAGATATGAAGTTGCTTATCCCAATGGCATTTGCCATTTCCTCGAAAAACTGAGCTTTGGTGTAAGTATTTCTATTAATTATTTGGTTTGGTTTGACAGGTTAATATTAGGTATTTCTATAAAAATTATGTTACTGATAAAAAATATCTGTTACATTTCAGGCCACACATAAGTATGCTACTCGCGATGTCATGCACAGAGAGCTTGAGAGACATGGAGGCATTTGTGATTGTCAAGGTTCTCGGGACACCACTGTATATGCCACCAGCGCTGATTCTAGAGGCTTAGATGCTGTTACTCAGGTAAAAACAATGAAATTGTTTTTATACTTAATATTACTTATTTATTTAGTTAACCACTTATAAACCCACATATTATATATATATTTTTTTTAATATATAAACAAGAAAAAAAGAAAAGAAAAATAGGTACAAAGGTGATGCTTATTTCTAAAGAAGTATCTTCCAGTATACCTACACTTACAACTTACAATTTTTTTTATATTTTATTTTTACAATACTGTGTCTTACTTATTCATAATAATAACATGGATGATTTAGCAAAATAATCAAAATAAAATAATATTTTGTGTAGAGAAAAACATTTTCATACAAATCACATTCATTTTATAGACTCCAAAGAAGATTTGTTGCCCAAAAAGGTCAGTTTACATCATTTTAATTCTATGTTCCAGGTTCTAGCAGAAGTGACATTGAGACCACAGCTGAATATGGATGAGATTGAATCAGCGAGACAGGCTGTTGCATTTGAATTGGAAACCCTCTCCATGAGGCCTGAGCAAGAGACTATACTGATGGACATGATCCATATGGTATGTTTGCACAATACTACTTCACACTATAATATTGTGGCACTTATGCAAACAAATATGTCTAATATTTGTTTATGACATACTACAGCCTGTCAAGAAGCCATAATTATTCAGAAGTGTTAAGGCCATTGTTCCCTAACAGAAAGGGATGATGCTATTTGTGTGTTATAGCTTCATCTTTCTTTCTCACATTGGAAGAATGATGGCTGGCTGTAGCATCCTACTTCTTACTAATATAGCATTGTTCTCACATATAGCAGCAATAAGTATAATGTACCCAGGATTTTGTAATGATATCTTGATTTAAAAGAGTGTCCGTGGTGTTTCTTGCCCGTTCTTCTCTATAGAGATCTACATTTTGGAATGGGCAACTAGCTTCAACTTTCTGACTAACTGACCGACTATTTAATTTTGACAATTCAAAAGTGCCTGTAAATGGTTTAATTGAAATAAATGGTTTGAGTTTAATATTACAAATGCGAAAGTTTGTGAGGATGGATGGATGTTTGTTACTCTTTCACGCAAAAACTACAGAACGGATTTGGATGAAAGGCACACAGATAGTTTATAACCAGGATTAACACATAGGATGCTTTTTATCCCGATATTAGCACGGGATCGAAACTTATGCGGGTGAAATCGCTTGGCGCGGCTAGTAATATTATAAACGCGAAAGTTTGTGAGGATGGATAGATGAATGGATGGATGGATGTTTGTTACCCTTTACGCAAAAACTACTGAACGGATTTTGATGAAACTTTGTAGTAATATAGCTGATACATCAGAATAATACATAGGATACTTTTTATCGCGATATTCCCGGGGGATCGACACTTATGCGGGTAAAATCGCGGGCACTGCTAGTGTTGTAATACAACCCTTGAGGTTTTTGATTAGGGATGAGAACATTTTATTAACTGTTGTTATCATTTTCTTAACAGGCTGCCTACAGAGGAAACACTCTTGGACTTCCTAAGATTTGTCCGAATGAAAATGTCAATAAAATAGACCGTGACATAATCCTGAACTACCTCAAAAATCATTATACACCTAATAGAATGGTTGTTGCAGCTGTTGGGGTAAGATTATCATAAACAATTACTACACTTTTTCCAGCAAACAAAATAACTATGACAAAAAAAAGAGGGTAAGCACACCATTTTTTTTTTCGTAGTTATTTTGTTCACATCTATTGTGTGGTCTTCTGACCATACGATGAGTGAAAGTGTGTGAATGTAAGTGAAGTGAAAACTTACGTCTGGAGTCGACATACGAGATTCAGCGTCACCGACCTACTGAAGCTGAGTATATCCGACTCAGCGTCACCGACCCGACCGTGACGGCTAAGATTCAGACAGAGCTCAAAGTGCGTCTAAAGAACGTTTCGCTTCAATAACTTTTGCCTATTGGTTACTGTAAATTTTCATAATCTTTTCAATCCATAGGTCGAACATGAGCCGTTTGTGGAGTTTGTGCAGAAGTATTTCGTGGATATGAAGCCTACTTGGCATGTGGATCAACTTCAAACATTTAAACCGAATGTTGACGCTTCAATTGCACAATACACTGGAGGAATGCAACAGGTAATAAACAATATGTAATTCATTGCGGGAACAAAACACGAATAATTGTATGCTATTTCCATTATTAATAATGAATATTTATTGTGGAGGTCAGATAGGCAGTTGCTCCATGTAAAATACTGGTATTCAGCTGCATCCGGTTAGACTGGAATCCGACCCCAACATAGTTGGGAAAAGGCTAGGCAGTTGATAATAATGAATATTTATTATTTCAGGATGATTGTGAAATCCCTCTGTATCCGGGATCTGATCTCCCGGAACTGTCTCATGTTGTAATTGGTTTGGAAAGTAAGTATCATTATCACTCAGTCAGTTCAAAGGCTAAGGCTTAGCGCGCACTGCGATGCGATTTTTAAATCGCATATTTATGCGAAATTGAATCGCGAACACAAAAGTTTCAAGCGATTTTTTACCGCAGCGCGCGGTCTCTAGCATGTTCACAGATTGACGATTATATATCGCAATTAAATATCGTGGTGCGTGCTTAGCCTAACAAAGCTTTCTATTTTAATATCTATTTGGTATCTCAGTAGTCACATAACTTTTTTTTTAAATACATTGTTTGTAGTTATGGTAAATCGCCATTCCAAGCTTTTTATTCTAACATACTTTTGCTTTTTCTAGGTTGTTCTCACAGTGACCCCGACTTTGTACCGACATGTGTGTTGAACATGATGATGGGTGGCGGTGGCTCGTTCTCTGCCGGCGGGCCCGGCAAGGGAATGTACACACGGCTTTACACTAATGTCCTGAACAGGTAACTATCATAATAAACCTTGCATAATGAGGAGCAGCTTAGAAATCAGCTACCTAGTACTCAGTATTTATTTAATTTCAAGCTAGTTTAGCAGATGTCTGCCTGCTTTTTCTTGGCTCACAGCCAGGGATTTCAGCAAAAGTATTACTGCGTAAATAGAACTATGGGCCCGATCACAAGTACCACAACTACACAAGGATAACACTTATTTGTATGAAAAGGAATAGTTTATTCAGACGGACCACATTTCGTCGTCAAAATCAACCATGTGGGCGATACTGACCCCATCAAGGCCACAATGCAACCACCAGCGAGTACACTAGCCGTATGGCCGGCCACAAACACAATGTTGCGTCGTTATAGTTACCACAACGCAACTGCAAGTAGCTGCAGCGGCACCATTCACACGTAACCACTGCTTGCCCACATTTTGTCGCTGCGATGTGCTGTGGTAGTGGTGCAGACGCCAGCAGGTCAACCTATCCGAAACTGTCAAATTTTTAACCGACTTCAAAAAAAAGGAGGAGGTTCTCAATTCGGTTGTATTTTTTTATTTTTTTATTTTTTTTTTTTATGTTTGTTACCTCAGAACTCCGTTGTTTATGGATCGATTTGCAAATTTTTTTTTTAACTTTAAAGGATATGCTTCCAGATTGGTCCCATTTTTTTCAAAATCTAGTTCTGATGATGGGATCCATGAGGAATCGAGGGAACTCCTCAAATATTATAGGCAACTATATAGTAATTTTAATATTTTCTTCGAGAAATCAAGCGTTTACAGTCAAAAAGTAACATTTGATGAAGTGGAACTGGTGAAGAAGATCAGATATGGCTAACGGAACTTGTCACTCGCATAGATATCACAATCAAGATAGTTAAGCAACTATGACAATACAAATAAACATACAATCCTGAATAGTTATATTGAAAATGTTATCATTGAACTGATCTGATGATCATGATGGAGCCGGAAGACAGGTACCGGAACTCCGTAATTAGTCAACGTATTCTAGCCGTGTTTGGGCTTATTAGAATTGTCATGAAATGCACTTTGGCTATAAGTTACTATCGAACTGATCTGATGATGGAGCTGGAAGGTGGAAGGTTGGCATGAGAACTTCAAAATAAAACAATGTATCCTAGCAGTATTTGGGCTTAGAACTGTCATGAGATGCACTCTGAATACAAGGTGCCATTGAAAATCTAGTTTTGATGTTATCATCAATGTGTCCACAAAACAACTTCTGAAATATTAAAGGCATTTTGCTTACAATGTTTAAAAAAAAATCGCTTCTATTATTTACTAAAATAAAATTGTATTCTTGGTAGTATGCACACGTTTCAACGCCACCTATGAGGTAGTGTGCTGGGCGCGTTTTTTTTAATGTGGTTTCCCCGGTAGGCCTATTCCATGGCACGTTATGTGTTGTCTTGATTATCAGATGGCAGATTCCGCAAACTTGTTATCTCTGTCATCGCTCGATCATCGTGTGGTCGATTCAATAATTTATTGGCGTCTAAATCTGATAACACTATGCCTTCCAAACTTCTGACACGACTTAGCGCGACATATATTTGTCCTTTTGCAAAGTTTTTTTTACCAAGGTCGATCACAGCTCTCTCGAGGGTGGTCCCTTGTAGTTTATGGACTGTTACCGCCCAGCTCAATATTAGAGGCAGCATACGACGCATAAGAATCGACAGTATTTCATGCGTCATATTATCATCTCTCTACGGGATCAAATTAAAAATCAGAAAGTAGACAGGAATATGTACCTACTTGTATGATATTGGTACTTCTTCAAAATAATATTCTATTTAGAAAAGATATTAACTACGTTGCCATTATATTATAATAAAAAATACACTAAACGGCTAGAAATAAAAAAAACTTTTTACAAAAAAAAAAAACCGCCTTCAAAAAAAGACAAACAAAAACGTTCCTGCACTAAAAAGTAAAAAATAAAAAATTGAATTCCTGTAAAGAAACTTAATTTAAAGGTAAACTTATTTGACATTCATATTTTGCAAATATTCAAAATTGTTTACTTCTTTTTGGAGTCGGTGCCAGCCAAGGCAAGGAAATACGTATGGGCAACAATACCTCGAAAAACGACCTCTAACATTTACTATAAAACTACCAAGATACCTATTGCATACCTAGAATAATTAAAACACAAATACAGACTAGACTGTACTCTAAAACAAATTGACACAATTTTCACAATAATTTCTTTTAAATAATAATAATTATACATACGTATAAAAATCCCCTGCCACTTTTTAAGTACTTTGAAATTTTTGAAGCATTAAGTTTGTAAGCATCTGTTTTAAAATTTTATAATCGTGAATTGATAAAATAAATGGCACAGGATACAACTGCTGGCACCGACTCCAAAAAGAAGTAAACAATTTTGAATATTTGCAAAATATGAATGTCAAATAAGTTTACCTTTAAATTAAGTTTCTTTACAGGAATTCAATTTTTTATTTTTTACTTTTTAGTGCAGGAACGTTTTTGTTTGTCTTTTTTTGAAGGCGGTTTTTTTTTTTTTTTGTAAAAAGTTTTTTTCCCAATCAACCTTGAATCTTAATGCTTTAGCGATGAAGTAGCCATAGAAGCGTCATTCCCGCCCTGAACGCGTTCAAATTCAGTTTATTTTTTTATGATATTGACACAAGCCTTTTATGTTCTCAGATATCACTGGATGTTCAACGCCACAGCGTACAACCACGCGTACGGCGACACGGGCTTGTTCTGCATACACGCCGCCGCACCTCCTAACCGCATTTATGATACCACACTAGTTATTGCTCGGGAATTAGCTAACATGGCCGGTAAAGTTGGAGAAACTGAACTTCGGGTAAGATATTAAATTTTTATTTGTATTGACCAGTTTGTGATACGATGATGAACTGTGTTTCATCGTCAAGGCCACTGTAGTGACCACCGCAACGTACTTCTTGATATGTCAGTGTTGAAGGCTAGAATTGTTATTAAGACTAATAGGTATATCGTTTCATTCGAAACAAGTTAAAATAATTTTGAGAAGTCGTTTAATAAACTTGAATGAAGTATTCGCCAGCGCAAATACGGGCAATACCTACTAAGGACGTGTAGCTCTGTGTTTAGACGAGGTAAAACTTGCATTCAATGGCAACCGCACGCGTGTAATCACTTGGATGCCATTCTTGAACGTATTTATGGCACACGATTATTGCTCTAGAGTGTTCGGGAAACTAGCACCGTATAAATGGAGTTTTTGCTTTGCGTATTATATGGCCTTTTTAATAACTTTGGTTTCTTGCAAGTTTCCGATTCGATCCTTCAGAGCCACCGAGCGCAGCAGTCTCCAATTATAACAATGGTGATCTCTTATTTGCAGAGAGCAAAGACCCAGTTGCAGTCAATGTTACTGATGAATTTAGAAGCAAGACCAGTTGTATTTGAAGATGTTGGCCGACAAGTGCTTGCGACCGGCAAGAGGAAGCCACCCTCATTCTTTATTAATGAAATTGGTAAGTAATACGTCCTGCTTACCCCTACATGGAAAAATGAATTTTTAAACTTCAAAAGAATCTATCACATCAGACTAGAAACAAATGACGATCATAGAGATAATTATATTCCTTTATGATTTTTTTTATTGCAGAGAAAATAACATCTGAGGATATCATTCGCGTTGCGCAACGAATGTTGAACACAAAGCCATCAGTAGCCGCCCGCGGCAAACTCGCTCACCTTCCGCTCTACGAAGAAATTCAAGCCAACATGTCCAACAGTAAAAGTGACTCGTCATCCCAAGGTAGAAAAATTAACCTGTTTCGCGCTTAGGTAATATAGGAACCCTCAACTGGAATTATTTTACTGTACTGTAGTCATAAATTGTTAAAAAATAAAGCTATTCATTTTTTTATTTGCATTTTATTATGACTACATACTGACAAGCAGTATCTTCAGTTGATCGTATACCTCTTCCGACAATATTGGTGAATTCCGCTTAAGGAAATTTAAATTTCCTTACGTTTTTAGGGTTCCGTAGCCAAATGGCAACGGAACCCTTATGGATTCGTCATGTCTGTCTGTCTGTCTGTCCGTCCGTATGTCACAGCCGCTTTTTTCCGAAACTACAAGAGCTATACTGTTGAAACTTGGTAAGTAGATGTATTCTGTGAACCGCATTAAGATTTTCACACAAAAATAGAAAAAAAACAATAAATTTTGGGGGTCCCCATACTTAGAACTGAAACTCAAAATTTTTTTTTTCATCAAACCCATACGTGTGGGGTATCTATGGATAGGTCTTCAAAAATGATATTGAGGTTTCTAATATCATTTTTTTCTAAACTGAATAGTTTGCGCGAGAGACACTTCCAAAGTGGTAAATTGTGTGTCCCCCCCCCTGTAACTTCTAAAATAAGAGAATGATAAAACTAAAAAAAATATATGATGTACATTACCATATAAACTTCCACCGAAAATTGGTTTGAACGAGATCTAGTGAGTAGTTTTTTTTTAATACGTCATAAATCGTAACGTAACGGAACCCTTCATGGGCGAGTCCGACTCGCACTTGGCCGGTTTTTGCAATTTCCTGGTCAGTACTAAGTTGTACGTTGATTAAAATATGATTCGCGGCCGTAACAAATATGTATTTACAGAATTATAATCATTAGAATATTTTTCATAGAAAAATTGCATAGATATTTGTGAACATAACTTTGCGCTAAATCATATGAACAAGGGATTGCGCACAATGTTTGTCTGTACCAATATTATTGATATAATATGGTCACATATTTTTAACCCCCGACGCAAAAACGACGGGGTGTTATAAGTTTGACGTGTCTGTGTAGGTGTGTGTGTGTGTGTTGTGGCATCGTAGCTCCCGAACGGATGAACCGATTTTAATTTTGTTTGAAAGGTGAATTTGTCGGGAGTGTTTACGTCAGGCGCTGACTAGTTTGATAGGACTAAACTAATATTATTTATCTTCTGTCCTTTTCTAAATTAAATAGAAAGAAAAAGATGCACAGAACTTAAATCTATAGGCTTGCGTAGTCTGAAATAAATTAATGAAAGTCTAGGCAGATTGACTGATTTTGTCTATACTATTATAAATAGGTGTAAAATTTGTTTGTATGTAGGGGTTATCTCTGGAACTACCAGTTGGATTTGAAAAATTCTTTTTGCACTTGATAGACCAATTTTTGAGGAAGGCTATTTAACATCACGCTATGACCCTTAGGAGCCGAGCATAAAGAAAAAAAGAAAGAACGCTAAGAGAAAACGAAGTGATAGCGCGGGCAGGTGATGCTATGCGACGGGGTGGGTCAGTCGGGGAAACAAGAAGTTTCACGCGGACGAAGTTATTGCAAGAGCTATACGTAAAATGAGAAGCCAGACAATTTTTTATTCTATATTTATAAACTATACAGGGTGGCGATTAGGTTATCACATTAAATTGTACAGCAGGTATTACAAGTTGTTATCAGTCCGTTAAAATAATAAAATAAATAATTATACTAAAATTAAGAAAATGCATTTTTCAAACAAAATAAATCGCGTTATAGTTGGTAAAAAATAAATCATCCTTTACAATATTAGTTTACTGACCTGTAAAAGCGGCAACGCCGCAGCGTCGCGCCGGCGGAGCACGCGCCGTACCTACGCGAGGTACGAGTACGAGTACCTACTTGTGGATGTAGGCACGCGCGCGTGGTGCGTGCGACAGTAATTCAACATTTTCACAACATACTTACGATATTGTTTTATGAAATAACCACAAATTAACTTTAAAAATCTCCACTTAAATGCTCAATTATTACGTATTTTAAATTTTTACGTTTTCAAAATGTCCACCGTGCTTCTGTACACACAAATGACATCGTCTTACGATATTATTTCGGACTCTTCAGAGTAGCCTGAGTAGGCTTCGCGGCTAAAATTTTTAAATTGTCGAAGGCCAGGAATTATTCGAAATTTTAAATTGTCCAGTCGTCACTTCAGTAGCGTATACCTCATTCTTTAAATGTCCATTGCCCGAACTCCAAATCATATCGGTGTACTCCGGCGATGCGAAATTGATTCGAGGCATCTTGTTGGAAACAATAACACAATGAAAATAGCTACCTAACAATAATTATTATTTAAGCGTTTGATTTCGCATAAACTGTCACACACACCACCTTCACTAACCTATCCTATTCCTATTACTAAAATAAAGTTAACACAAAACAATGTCCACAAAATAAAAACAATAACAATACTACGAAGGGCGCGTGCGCCAGTCGTCAACTATCCCTCAAGGATTTTGGCGGCGGACTATGTGACTCATTCGTCGCACGCGCCAAAGAAATGCCTACAAGCACACCCCCGTACCCCGTAGCATTTCGCGCATAGAAATTTATACCTTAAGTCGTCAACAGTAAGAATATTTTTGCATATTTTTTTCATACCTCTCATGCGGTCCCTTTTCATCTTTTAATTTTGCGCACAAAAAACGCCTCCAACTATTAGCCGTAAGAAGGCGCTAAGGACATTTTTCGCTTGAATTTTTTACGTTTCTTGTAATAATAGTTTGTAAAATGGTAGTTTAGTAGTGCTTGTAGGTAATTCGGAACGGCAACGTTTAAAGTTTTGAACTATCTTCACCGGCCACGGGTCTTTGACCTACTTTTATTGGTCAGCTGATTATGTTTATGCAATACATGATGTTGTGAAATATTAAAATGAAAAAAAGGGTCCTGCGGCTATAATATTGTTTATTATTAAATTATTTTAATTGAATATGATAAAATACCTACTAAAGAGTACGTGGTTTCAATTAATGTGATAACCTAATCGCCACCCTGTATACAAAACATTAACAATAATTCATGGCAAGACATTTGATTTACATAAATACAACTATATAGTACTACTATACAATATTTAATTTTGTTAGGAAGTTAAAATAAAAATTCAGTCTTAATTTATTTCTTAGTCAGAGAACTACGTACGTAGTTGTTTTTTGTTTCGAGCCCAGCTGATAGCATTTGAAATCACGCTGTTTGTTCAAATATTGGTCCTATCCGGCGTAACCAGGCAGTTTGCGTTGCTCAAAACGAATCGAAATCGATGGGAATTGTCCCATCCTTGTGGTTAAGTTAAGTTTTAGTATTTACAAATAAGTACATTTTATTTTGACATAGGTAATACTCTAAAACTACCCTTTAACTGTCCTATAGCTTTGAACACATTAATAAGAGAGCTCCTATTGCACATTATAATATCACGTGGATTACAGTATGAAATGGCATAGTAAAATAATTCGGATAAAGGCTATTCATGTGTTGGTGTTTTGTATTTGAATGTAAATCAATGAATTGAATTTCAACTAACATTTCAACATTTCCTATTTACTGTGCCATTTTAACAGCAGTTCTTGCTGCCTCATCAACATCCTTGATGATCTTAAGTGGTAGACCAGATTCCCTCAGTAGTTTTTGTGCCAAGTCTGCGTTACTGCCTTGCAGTCTGATAACAAGAGGATGTTTTGGTGGATTTTCCCTGCATGCTGTGATAATACCCTGTGCAATTGTAGCACAGTTGACAATACCTGCCAACAAACAAAGTATTAAAATGTTATATCTGAAAATCTCCTTTAAAATAACTACTTTTAATGACACAATAATATAAAATAGCTTACCACCAAACACATTGACGAAGACACTCTTTACTTTTGGGTCTGATTCCAATATCTTTAGAGCAGCTGATACTTGTTTTGGTCCAACTCCACCTCCAAGATCCAAAAAGTTTGCAGCTTTTCCCCCATTCAAGGTGATGATGTCCATGGTGGCCATAGCTAGGCCAGCACCATTAACCATACATCCAATGCTGCCATCCATATCAATGTACACTAGGTTATGCAAAGCTGCCTCTCTCTGAAAAAGGAAATTTAAGAATTAATAGTTTACTTAGAAAAGTTAACTAGAAAGTAGGTTTAATTCATTTTGTATGAAATGTAGATTATTTTTTAGAGTAAAAGAATTGTAGCATAATATACAAAAAAGTATTCCATGAATGAAGCTGGGTGTCTACTCCGAAGTAGTATCGGCCGAATGTTCGGCCGTTTCCTGCTACGAAGTTACTATTTGGTTCGGTCGGTTCCGATTCTACAACCATACGGGGCCTAGTTTGGACTATGGTCCTGACCCAACTGAGCCGATCCGAACTTTTTTCGCATTTTTCAATAATATTAGGTTCGGCCATGTGTCGGTCCGATCCGAACATTCGCACTTTGTACTTCGGAGTAGGCCCCCAGGACAAGTTACTTAGTATAATCAGACTATAACATTCCCACAGCTAGGACACAGGCCTTCTCTCTAAGAGACGGAGTGGGCAGAGATTTCAGTAGGACAATCATATTTGAAGCATAATATGGCTCCATAGCTCTTCCTCATTAGTTGAATTTGAGTGTTTCTTATACCTTAGCAAGGTCAGCTTGCTATTGCAAGTAGTAGCAACATTATCTTCATCCAAATATTGTCACAAGTTGGTTATAGCACCAAATAAAGAAAAATAACTGATAGGAGAGGTTATTCAGATAAGAGACGAGATAAACAAATACCCATTATTTACATTGAACAAAGATAAGTAGAACATTAATGCATAGTAGTGTATATTTTTATGCTAGTGGAGTAGGTTATTGAAGTTAGGTAACAGTAATACCAAGGAGTTCATATACATTAGCATCGTTTAACCTCTTATGGGTTGAGCTCAAATACCAATAGTGAGAATGAACACTGATTTTATACAATATACAATGTTATTATTTGTACAATTGCCTTGCACACAGTTCACCAAGCAATATAATAATGTACTCTGGACATTCAGAAGAATAATAAACTTTTATAATACAAACAAAATAGGCATACAGCTGTTATGAGCTTAAAGATGGGCAATAGCAATGAACTTTGACACATTGCATGTCGGAATGTGCATCCACATGTGACACAATGGCTTTTTAATTGTTTCTGTAATTACGGCATTAAATTGTTTAATAATTTAATCAACTCTTCATTACTTACTTCTTTGGGGTCACTCTCTGATAAATCATCCAGGGCAAAGATCTCCTGTTGTCTGAAGTCAGCATTGTCATCAAAGTTGATCTTGGCATCTACGGATATCACTCTCCCATCATCAGTTTCAACAAGAGGATTAATCTCTAGCTGTGTAGCATCAACCTGGAAACAGATTTTTTAATATAAGTTGTTGTTGTCTTGGTGTGTTGTTGGGTGTGTTCTCTTTGCCCAGAAATGGGAATGCTACTAGCAAGTTTGCTTAATTGAATAAATTATAAGATACCTTTATGAATAGTTGCCAAAGCCTTTTAAGTTCTTCAGCACATTTTGTCTTCAATGGTCCTTTGAATTCCAAAAATTCTGCAATCTCGTTGGCTAACTCATCTGTGACACCGTCAAAAATATCAACGGGCACTGTTTTCAACAAGTGTGGGGTCTTTTCCGCAACCGTCTCTATATCCATACCTCCAGCAGGAGAAGCCACTATTGCAGCCCCATTGTAAGACCTCTCCATCACGATACTGAAGTATGTCTCCCGCTTAATGTTGACACTTTCTGCCACCATTACCTTCTCCACTAATATTCCTTCTTTGGGAGTTTGTTTTGTAATCAATTTGTGCCCAATCATACTCTTTGCTAATTTCATAACTTCATCACGATTTTTGGTAAGGTGGACACCTCCTTTGAAACCATTGTCAAAGTGGCCTTTACCACGACCACCAGCAAGAATCTGCGCTTTCACAACGTACTCATCAGCCTTAAAATCTGCTAGAGCTTTGATGTCTAGTTTAGAATCGATAACTCGGAAGTCTTGTACTGAAACATGATATTTCTTTAACAAATCCTTACTGTGACATTCTTGCAAATTTAGATTTCTTGTTGCTGTTACTTGTGGGCAATATCTAGGCACAAGCCTCGTTAATAGTTTCAGATTTTTTGATTTCAACGCAGCCATAGCGAACTTTGTCCAGTTACGGAAATCTTAACCTAAAGATAGATAGCACTCCTTTACTATGAATACCTGATGACTTTATGGAAAATGTTAAGTGCACTGCGCTTATTTATGCAATCCTTGAATTGAATACAAATTCTAACAGGTGGATCCACTTATTAATAATTAATACGGTTTTTTTTTGCGGTGAAACCAAGCGCCAGCGCAACAGTCACCGAAATGAAAATGACAGAAATACATGTCAGTTGTCAGATTAAAAGAATTATAGATAAGAAAGAAGAAATGCCACTGTCATATCAACCAACTGTCATACGAGCATCGTGCCAGTCGATGGCTGACATACCGATATGGAATTAGTATGTACATACTATAGGACCGATATCCTTGTTAAGCCCACAGGAATCCGGTGGATGCGTAAAGCACAGAACCGGTTGAAGTGGCGTACTTGGCCATATCCAACAGGGGACGTCTTAAGGTTAAATAAATTTTATTTCTAAATAAGAAATTACAAAGATTTCACTTACTTGAGAACATTTTCAAACTTAAATATATTATAGGAACTTTGACACACAAACTAAGCAGCTATTATTTTTCCTTACAACAAAATCAGTCTTTCGGTTGTAATGATGATGATGACAATTAGTCATTGATTGCCAGGGAAAGTATAGATGTAGCGACTTTATTCGCCAGCGATTGGCGTCTTCTAAATCACACGTTCACGCATAGATTTTGACGATGCGACGCTGCATGTCACTTTTTGAATAACAGCGGGATTCCTTGTGACATAATAAAAAAACCTAATTAATCAATGGTTTTATTTTTGAAGTGACAACGTCTTATAATTCGATGGAGCCGGTAGCACGCACGAAAAACATGACGTATGCGGCGTTACCTCGCTCTGAGGCGTTCCATTAAAATTTTCTTTTGAAAAATGAAACCATTCCATCAGTATTTTCTTATGACGTTGTCACGTTCAACTATCGTCAGTAAACCGCAAAAAGTGTAAACCGACTTTACAGACAACCGATTTTTAGGGTTCCGTAGCCAAATGGCAACGGAACCCTTATGGATTCGCCATGTCTGTCTGTCTGTCTGTCTGTCTGTCCGTCCGTATGTCACAGCCGCTTTTTTCCGAAACTATAAGAGCTATACTGTTGAAACTTGGTAAGTAGATGTATTCTGTGAACCGCATTAAGATTTTCACACAAAAATAGAAAAAAAACAATAAATTTTGGGGGTCCCCATACTTAGAACTGAAACTCAAAATTTTTTTTTTCATCAAACCCATACGTGTGGGGTATCTATGGATAGATCTTCAAAAATGATATTGAGGTTTCTAATATCATTTTTTTCTAAACTGAATAGTTTGCGCGAGAGACACTTCCAAAGTGGTAAAATGTGTCCCCCCCCCCCTGTAACTTCTAAAATAAGAGAATGATAAAACTAAAAAAAATATATGATGTACATTACCATATAAACTTCCACCGAAAATTGGTTTGAACGAGATCTAGTGAGTAGTTTTTTTTTAATACGTCATAAATCGTAACGTAACGGAACCCTTCATGGGCGAGTCCGACTCGCACTTGGCCGGTTTTTTTTACTACAAATCATTTTATTTGAGTTTTTAGAAATTAAGTTTACAATGAGCCATAGAAAATATATTCTAATGAAAATCAATCAAATATTACTCCTAAGAAGAAAGCCAAACTAAAAAAAATCGCCTAAACAAAATACAGTACACCAAATGAAAAAATTGTCTATCAAATTGTATGGTGTGGAATAAGCTTATATTATGCTTATTTCGATTTTCGAATGCTACCAGGTTTTTTAAATATTGTAACACTGAAGTCGTAATGCCAACCTTCAAACCCAAGCGAACTTCCTTTTTCTCGTGTTCTTTTGACAACGCGAGGTTAGAATCGCTATTTAGCTTGAAAAAGTATGTATTTATTATAATAAAGTAAACTTTTACTTAGTTTTGTGATTTGTGATAAATTCTAATTAGTCCGTTTATTTGTAGGCAATCATAATGGCTGAGGAAAACTGGAATGATGAAACTGTCGAAGGCGGCAGCATGGCTGTTGACAACGCGCCACTGCCGCTGGCCGCTGACATTCCCGAAATTAAGCTGTTCGGGAGATGGAGTTGCTATGATGTCCAGGTGTCTGACATGTCCCTGCAGGATTACATCTCCGTCAAAGAGAAGTACGCGAAATACTTGCCCCACTCTGCTGGCAGGTATGCACACAAAAGATTCCGTAAGGCCCAGTGCCCCATCGTTGAGCGTTTGACCAACTCCCTTATGATGCACGGCCGCAACAACGGCAAGAAACTCATGGCCGTCCGAATTGTGAAGCACGCTTTCGAAATCATTCACCTGCTAACTGGCGAGAACCCTCTGCAAGTGCTCGTGACAGCTATCATCAACTCTGGTCCCAGGGAAGACTCTACTAGGATCGGTCGTGCTGGTACCGTGCGTCGTCAAGCTGTGGACGTCTCTCCCCTGCGCCGTGTGAACCAGGCCATCTGGTTGTTGTGCACTGGTGCACGTGAGGCTGCATTCAGAAACATTAAGACTATCGCTGAGTGCGTTGCTGATGAGCTCATTAACGCAGCGAAGGGTTCATCAAACTCTTATGCCATCAAGAAGAAGGATGAGTTGGAGCGTGTTGCTAAATCCAACCGTTAAAACTTATATTTTAAGATGTCTCAATAAAAAAAAAAGTCAGAAAGCTTTGTTTTCTTTTTTTGTTAGCCCATTTCTTTAGTATCTTTGTTGAAATGTCATGAATCAATATCTTCTTGTGGTTATTTGCTGTGATTAAATTTCTTTCATACAATAATTGGTGGTAATAATAGGTTTCTTGACCAACTAACTCGTAGAGTACCTACTATGCTAAACCAACTGCTAGGCGTAGGTCATCATGAGAGAAAACATTCATTTGTTTATGCAGTACTGGATGCATTCGGACTATCAGTAGGTAATCATCACCTATCAAGTCTAGTGTTTAACCACGTAAATAAAAAAAAAAGTCATTCAAAACATGATCAGTGTATTTTGTGATTCAGTTGTAGCTAGTTTTGGACAAGAGTTGTGTTTCAGAAAGAGGTAGTGTATTCTGTTTGGAGTTAGTTATACAATTGATGATATACAGGATAAGTGCTAATATAATTTTCATATTATATTGTTTACAATGTGGAATCACTGGACATCAAAACCACGTGTAGGTACGAGTTCATGGTATAAAAAATAATATGTCATCATAATGTCACTTTCATTCTTTAGTCATGGGGCGCTAGTGCGGTGCAGTCCTAACTATAATATCGATTATAATAATTGCAGTAATTGACATTTTCAGATATCAAAGATTGACTCTAATTTCCATCGTAGGTAGACTTGCATACAACGATACCTAATAAACTGTTATAGACTCTTGGTTGTTGCGATTGATGAATTTAATTTTTAAGATCATTCATAAAGGCAAATAGCATGTAGCTGTTAAGAGAATGCTAAGAGGGATGTGTGATGTTACGCGAATAGATAGAATAAGAAATGAGTACGTAAGAGGAAGTCTGAAAATGGCACCGGTGACTGAATAGTTGTGTGGAGACCGGTGTTCATGGTATGTGATGCAGAGGAATGAGGAAAGTTTTGAGTATGAATGTGGATGGCTATAAGAGTAGAGGAAGACCAGAGAAACGATGGATGGACTGTGTTAAAGATGATATTGCTAGAAAGGGGGTGACTACCGTCTACCGAGATGACGTCTAATAGAGAAGTATGGAAGAAAAACATTTTGCGCCGGCCTCAAATAAATTGGCACTTCAATGATTTGAAGAGTCATAAGATAAATATAATCAATAAATTCTCCAAAAAACTGCTACCAAATGGAAAAATCTGTCACTAATATCGTGACAATTTTTATTGTGTATACATCTTCTGTGTCACAACAATCAACTCTGCACAACATAGTATCGATTTCTCTCACAAAAGTATTCTACACACAACACTAGAAGACAACTCGACGACTTGTCATTCTGTCAAAATGTCAAGCAAGCGAACTGTCATTGTGAAGTTTAGCTTCAAGGGAAGAAACGAACGAGAAATGTCGAAAAACTAAAGTGAAAACACGACATATTCTCTTATTTACTACATTGCAAACAGTGGACATTCAATAAAACTATATTACAAACTCAGTCGTAGTTAATAGGCTACAATGATTCACAGTTTGTTTATAATAAACCCATCTGGGTAGGTATTTAGCATATAGCAGAGCAGTGCCTATAAAGATCGAGCTAAAGCTTCGTTGAACTAGGCTACTACTTACACTGGTCCCATAAGTCCTTTTGTTTATTTGAATAATTCATTTCGTGCATCCGTTGTCATAAAATCTAATCAGAAATTTAAATTTTATTTGTTAACTTGTATCAGTTAATCCAGAGAGGATAATGTTCTCTATAGCTAAAAGGATAACTCCAGTGCCAATTTTAAATTTTATTATCTCTTTATAACTGGTCTATAATGGATTAATAATTTAACAAGTAAAAATTTTCGGAATCATTGATCTTGGGCCACGAAAAAGGCCTAAAAACCACCTTGTCTATGTCCCTACTGTAAATGCTGTTTAAATTACAGGGATGTATTTCTCGAAAAGCATTGGCGGAGTGTGGTCCCAAGATCAGTATGTGATTACTATTTGGAGGCACAGCGGGCATCTCCCAATGTAAGTAAGATTTAAATGATTAATTATTGGTATAATGAGAAACATGACCAGCCTGTAACAGTCCCACTGTAGGGAATAGTTTCATACAGAGAAGTCACAGGCATTATTCACTACTATTGCTTGCATTGTGTTGGTAATTTCAGACCTTTAGAAGTGTTACGTTTCATCACTATGCTTATAATTAAAAGTCACCCTGGAACTTGCCCGGGTTGAGACCCCTGGCCATTAAGACAGTTGGGCAGAATACTATGTTAAAGACTAAATATTGTTTCTAGGATGTTCCTCCGGTGTTGGCAGCCCCCCACCACTACTTGATATCAATCCAGAGAGGTGGTGTGGCTCTGGTGGCCGTGTGCATGCAAGAAGTTGCTCCACTGTTTGTGATTGAGTTTCTGCATAGAGTTGTTGATACATTCCAAGTAAGTATGCTATAATATAGCCTGTTTGACTGGCAATACTTTAATGTACTGCTTATCTGGTAGTGTGCATTAGCAGTATTGGCAGCATTGTGTATGAGATTGAGAGACACACAATTACCAAGTCAGAGCTGCTACAATGTTGCTAATTGGCTAATATTTCAACAATACTTTGAGTAATAGCGAGCGAAGTGAGGTAGAAAAATTGGAGCATGCTGATGTGGTTACGTAAATATGAGCAACTGATTGATTTTAATCACTATTCCCATATCAGTAATTTGTGCTAATATAAGAGAAGAATTGAGTTCTGAAAATGATGACAAGAGATACTTGAAAAGAAACTGTCATAGAGGTGTGACAGTTAGTCATGGTTACTTCAGTCTATCCGATATTTACAACTATTGAAGTGGAAAAAATATTGCATTTGCTCATCTGTTTAAATATTATAACTAATAACTTTTAAAAGAATGACTATGCATTTATGATGTTTTAATTTTCTTTTCAGGACTACTTTTCAGACTGTACAGAGACTATAATTAAGGAAAACTATGTAGTTGTATATGAGGTATGATTCTTTTCATAAGATATTTTTTTAGTTTTTTTTTATTAGTTTACTGTCCCATTGCTGTGCAAAAACCTCCCCTCAAATCCCTCTTCCAGGCACCCTTGTCTAGAGCCACCTCGATCTTAAGACACTGAAATACGGAAATACATTATTCTTATTAAAGTACCTAAGTAATGTATTTTCCGCTATTTATATAATATAAATTTTATTTTACAGTTGTTAGATGAGATGCTTGACAATGGCTTCCCTCTGGCTACAGAGAGCAATATTCTAAAGGAATTGATAAAACCGCCAAATATTTTAAGGACTATTGCTAATACTGTTACTGGGAAATCTAAGTAAGTAACAACTCTCTAAGGGCTGAACCATAGCACACAAAATAGGTGTTTCTAGCCATGTTATGGCGTTTTGTAGAGTTTTAAATCAACCTGTTGCTGCCTTCTAAAATCCAGAAGGTATTCGATTCTTCATATATTGTATCAGCTCGAATGGCGATTGCATTCCGGAAACCCTAGTGTCGGTAGGCAGGCTGACCATAAGGTGGGCCAATAACCTTGGGAAAATCAAGAGGTTCTGTTGCAATAATAACAATGACCAGTTGCGTTGCCTATAGGGTGCTATACACATTTTTGGGTCGGCATGACTAGTCGGTAGGCACAGGCTGGGCGGAAAATCGAATGTATATTTTGCTTTCCGGCTTAACCGAATCGTGCCGAGTTATGCCGTCCCGAACAAGTGTGAAGCATGCCTAATACAACTTCTATAGTCGACATAGGACACTTAGTGGTTGTTATGCCGTTATTGCGACAAACATAACCTAGATTCCTTAATGTCTCCAAATAACCATCAAACATAATATTTCCAGTGTTTCTTCAATACTGCCATCTGGGCAGTTGTCGAACGTGCCGTGGCGTCGCTCGGGAGTCAAGTACGCGAACAATGAGGCTTACTTCGATGTTGTAGAGGAAGTCGACGCCATTATTGATAAAAGTGGTGCTACCGTGTCTGCGGAGATACAGGGATATGTAAGTAAATTAAATTAATAGCAAAAAAAAAAATCTTCATCAAATTTGCAGATCGTAATCTTCATAAAGTTGCATCTTCATAGAAATGAACTTTTGAAAATAAATATTTTTTATTATACACTAAAATAGAATGTTGTGTCCTTTTGCAGCATTTGCGAAGTGGGCACTTTTCACAGAATAATATGCTCTTCTGCAAATTGACTGCAAATACAAATAATCCATCTTATCAGTCTATTTAATTAAATGCTTTGTTACGGTTTCAGATTGATTGCTGTATAAAATTAAGTGGAATGCCAGATCTCACCCTTACTTTTGTAAATCCACGTCTATTCGACGATGTATCATTCCATCCTTGTGTGAGATTTAAAAGATGGGAGGTAAGTAATTACTGACACTGACTTACAAGGAAATATGAATGTATTTTATGTATTCCATATTTTAACTTGCTTTACCAGGTTGTATGGTAATAAAAATGAGAGGCGATAGTAACGAATTATAATCTTTACATCCGTCACCTTATTTATTTTATTACGATTCAATCTTGCTGATAATTGAAAAAAATGTAAAAAAAATATGAATCTCTCGGACAACTCCCGCGGTTTCGTCTTAAAAACTCTTTAAATCTTGGTTAAAATCACATCAGAATCCCTCAAGTGGTTTAGAAGTATTATGTAAATTAAAATACTCAAAGTTAAAAAACAATCTAGTCTTTTTTGGCAAGGTTGATTACCTTTGTGAATTCATGTACTACCTCTGGCTAAGCTGCTGCAACCAACAACTTCGTTTCATACTATTGAGAGATTGCTCACTGCTAATAAAAACAAATGACTCTTATTTCTTCCAGTCTGAAAGAATACTATCATTCATCCCTCCAGACGGTAACTTCCGCCTGATGTCCTACCACATTGGATCCCAGAGCGTCGTGGCGATTCCTATGTATGTGCGACACAGCCTCACGCTCCGGTCGAATGGTGACCAGGGGCGGTTAGACCTCACTGTTGGGCCCAAGCAAACAATGGGGCGGACTTTAGAAAGTAAGGATGGATTTTTCGTAAGAGCCTGTATATTTTACTTTTGTTCATTACCCTAAGAAAACGTTCCAATTTATCGATCTAGTTTGTTTCATACATAGCACAAATATTTGTATTGTCTGTAGAAATACCCAAAAGATATAGGTACACAGATATACAGAGTGGCAGGTACATCGACGCGCAGCCTGATTCCAGCATGGATTCAGTACATGATTCTGAAAGTTGAAAATTGTCGTCGGTTATTAAAAAATATTCGCTGTTCCATATATTTTGACCGTGTAGGTATCGCACTTTTCTATGAAGCATCTGATTTTTTTTTTTTTGCTAGCCTACGAAATATTTCTATGCTAGAATCAGGTGCTGAATTCATGGTTATAGTTTGCGCGTCGACGTCCCTTCCACGCTGTATATCTTGAAAATTAAAATCATAGTCATAGTCGGGTAGTAAAAGTAAATGGATTGTAAGTAGGTAGGGTATGACCATACAATTTCACACCACATTGTCATCATTACTATGCACATACCTTAGGATAAAATAGTTCTTTATTTGCACAGATAGTATGTACGTAGGTATGTGTGTGTATGTGTATGTATGTACCTTATGGCACAGTATGTCCTACATCTCCACTCTAGTATTAAACTATGTTAATTTTCTTTCCAGATGTTGCATTAGAGATTTGTATGCCTAAGTGTGTGTTGAACTGCTCTCTCACCGCAAACCAAGGCAAATACTCGTATGATCCGGTCAGTAAGGTGTTGTTATGGGATATAGGACGCATCGAGTTGCCAAAACTGCCCAATATAAGAGGAACTGTGAGTATATTTTGATTTAATTCAGTCTTTTTTAAGGATAGTGTTTCCTTCTAGAAAAAAAAAACTCATTACATGATGCTATTTTTGAGCTCTAGAAAACAGTTCATTCTTTTGTTATAATGACGCCAGTAGGCCAATTCCCGTATTTAAAAACGTCTAGTCGCAATTTTATCTCCGCGACAATCAATGTCAAAAACTTGTCAAAAATTTAGGGAAATTAGAGGTATTTTTGACAGATTGAGACTGAGATCAGAGGGGCAATTCTCGTAATTTTAAGAACGTTCACAATCTGATCAAAGTCTCAATCTGTCAAAAATACCTCTAATTTCCATACATTTTGACAAGTTTTTGACACTTGTTTGTCGCCGAGATGAGCCTGCGACTAGATTTTGAACGTTTTAAATTACGAGAATTGGCCTTCTGATCTCAGTGTCAATCAGTCAAAAATACCTCTAATTTACCTACATTTTTAAAATTACGAGAATTGACCCTCAGTTGATACTGGTTAGATCTTTGTGCCTGCAATCATATTGGTTGGACAGCAGGCTGGGCTTTGGCCTACAGGCAAAGTTGCCATTCCACTGTATTGCCATTGGTGCAAAATGATCTCTCGACCGCATTTGTGGTCTTGAGCCACAAATGCATCTTGGTGTATTTCAACTATTTCATTCATTTATTCATACTCACCTAAATAACTATTCTGTTCCAACGTTGTTTTTATAGCAATATCCGGCGCATGCGCACTTCTTCCTCAT
Source organism: Apamea anceps (assembly GCA_951799955.1). Lineage (NCBI taxonomy): Eukaryota > Metazoa > Arthropoda > Insecta > Lepidoptera > Noctuidae > Apamea > Apamea anceps. Next base: position 9,338,143 of record OX637502.1, on the reverse strand, counting down.
CTTCGAGTCACACTTTATTTAACATCAAATCATTTCCAACAGGTGTCAGTAGCATCAGGTGCCGACATATCAGGCGCGAACCCTAGCATCAACGTGCATTTCACGATACCTCAGCTAGCAGTCAGCGGGCTCAGAGTCAGCCGCCTCGACATGTACGGAGCCAAGTACAAGCCCTTCAAGGGCGTCAAATACGTCACTAAAGCGGGCAAGTTCCATGTGCGCATGTGATCGGAGGCCGACCAGCCCGAACCGTGGATGTGCTTGGGATTGTCTATGAGTGGAAGTCGTGTACAGTGATACCAGTGTTACTGAGTAACGGTCTGTAGAGGACCAAAGGTTTTTTTTATTTTGTGGGTACTATTTGGCGGATATATCTGTGGTCATTTTCGTCATTCAAATTAATTAAAATTAAAACAATTATTTCGGATGGGGTACCCCCGTCAGGAACGAAGTTCCGCACGCACAAACACACTCGTATATAATAGAATGAGACAGAGAGAAAGTCGCACAGAGGTTTTTTTCCTTACGTGACGATTTCTACCAGTCAACTCCAAAAAGAAATCAAAATTTCGTCGAGGTTTGTGTTTGTGTAAGTGCGTGTACGCAAGCGCGGTTTCTTTTGCGCATTCGCTGCCCGTCCAATTTACTACTTTCGGCGCTCACTCACACTTGTAGAAACCTCATGTCAAAATGGGTTCCAGAATAGAAAGTTCGAAAAAAGGCTAAAGATATTATCGCTGGGTAGTACAGTAATCATAATATCTATCGTTTATTGTCAATGTAATTGAACTCATGAAAATACATATATATCAGTGTATCCATGTCAAATAAGTTAGTTATATAAGTTGTAAATAATATATTCTATTCAACGTTATAAATACTTGTATTAAAACATTATTATGCAGTATTCATGACTTTTATTAAGCATACATAAATTAAAATAATTGTTTTTAGAGTCTAAGTTAATAATAAAATGTCTTATCAGGAAAATTATAATACATTAGAATGGGGTGTTAGACATTGTCTATTATAAATGTAAACAATTACAGAATACATTATCTACATGGAATTTAAACATAACTGTCGAATTGTGGGTGTACTATAGGTACATCTCTGCCTAACCCTTTCAAGGAATACATGCGTGATGTTATGTTATATTCAAGAATAAAGTAAAGTAATTTATTTAAAAATTGCCTGAGTAATTTTTCATTTCCACATCCCTAAATTTTAATTCTAATAGCCAAACACCCAATAGTAACATAATACGATTCGTAATATCAGAAGGCCAATTCTCGTAATTTAAAACGTTCAAAATCTAGTCGCAGTGTCATCTCTGCGACAAACAAATTTCAAAAACTTGTCAAAATGTAGGGAAATTAAGGTATTTTTGACAGATTGAGACAGATCAGACTGAACGTTCTTAAAATTACGAGAATTGCCCTTCAGTTCCAACTCTTGTAAGAAAATGCCTACAATAAGGCTGTGTGCACACGACCAAGTGAAGACAATACAGAAAAAAAAAAAATAGTTTAGGGCACATTAGGTGGAAGCCTAATACCGGCGAGGTTCTTACGCATAGCCGCAAGTTCGGTCTCGAGCCTGTGGGCATTCATCTGCGAACTGTCTTTATCTCTAAAGTATCGCTGCACCAGCACGGACATCAGCGCCGGGTACTCTCTCCGCACAGACGCTTCGACATCTCGCTCCTAATGCAGAAATAATTAGCGATAAATGTTCCGTTTTGTTCACACGCAAATAACTACTTGTTGTACAAGAGATAACAAACGGAAGTGATAGTAGGTAATTGCTTACCATTCACTTGAAGTGATTAACTATTGTTTTTTTTTTTATAGATACATGCTGTCAGTAGGCACAGTTGAGAGTTGCATCTAGGTATCTACTCAAGCTTCCGGCCGTGGTTCATTTTATGGTCGGAAGCGAAAACGCGTGGGATGCTGTCGCCTCTTTTCGCGAGCAGGTGATGCATGCAAAGGAGGCGGCGGAGAAAGAGAGAGAGAAAGCATACTTCTCACTTCACCCGCACCAGAAGAGCTGCCGGGGGTCGAAGGGCGCTTAATGATCTCCAACCACCTTAAGGAGGTGCTGTATCGCCGCTCGTCAAGTCAGGTCCAAAGAAGTGGCATGAAGTGTTGCCTGGGCGCCTTTATGGGGGAACGTACGGTCGTGGGACCGGCCGCACTTGGTGACGAGGCCCGCTAGGCATAGCGCACTGATACCAGTTGGGGGCGCGACGAATGTACATGTATCTCCCGGGCCCCGACTTATGGTATTTGAAGGTTTTAGTCGATAGGAGTCCGACATAACCTTCCGTTCTCCCCTCTCCTTGTACAGCCAATTGATATTACCATAGGAGTTGAACAGTTTACTGCTGCTGCTGCTGACTGCTATATGGGTAGTCTGTAGGTAAAATAACCCCAAGATCCCACACAATGGATTATTAGAGTAGGTACTACTGGTAACACCTATATATTCAGCAAATAAATTATTCCTATACGACTTCCTGTACATTCGTGGATCTTTGACCGTCGTTACGGGTCGTCAGAAGCCCGAAAGTCTGACAACCAGTCTTTCCAAGGGGTATCATATTACCCAATAACTGAGTTGTGGAGGTCAGGTAGGCAGCTCCATGTAAAATACTGTTATTCAAGTGCCGGTTCCGGTTAGACTATAGAAGCCGACCCCAAAATAGTTGGGAAAATGCTAGGCAGATGATACCACTTCCTGGTCGGTAACTGAACCCAGAACCTCCCACTCGCAGTCACACTTGCGATCATAACACCAATGAGACAGAAAAAAGTGAGTTATGTTTAAATTATTCAGAAACGGGGCACTGGGTATTAATGTCCTATTGTCTGTTTTATGAATTAAAGTAAAATCGTTCATCGATTCATTGATACGGGTATTTATTGCTAGTCGCGTTACGTTCTATGGGATGCGTGGTCGAACGGTAACATCTCATTTAGCTAGTTCTTTCCCTGCAGTTGAATTTTATTGAGGCTGGGTACGCCTTGCGGAAACAAACATTATATCTATAGTGCCATTTTCACACGCTCAGGCTGTTGAACAGTCGACGCCGGATACCTTCAGGGGCGGAGTTAATTGGTAAGTTAGCTAAGTATAAATGCGTTCACACTTTACTCCGCTTACCCATACACTTCCGCCACTGTCCTGGCGCCGACTTCCCTGCAGCGGGAACGTGTGAAAAGGTCACAAGTATAGGTCTTAGTTAGCATAGAGATACACTTACAATGTAACAACAGTATTGAGGAGAACATCGAGCGTACACCCCCGGTAGACGATTGAATCTGCCACGGAACCATTCCATGACGTTACCCATGCCTGAAGCTGTGGGGATCAGGTTGAATGGCGACGGTAGCGTTGTCTGCAGCATGTAGTCTATGTATACCTGAAAACAGTTAATAAGTATGCCTTTTATCAGAGTCATTTAGTATGGCCGCATAGTACGTGGTGCTCGCGCCTGCTAGCAGTTCTATTGCATGGCGGGCCACTACCAGACGCGCACCCCGCGAACTTAATTTATATATAGGAGTAGGAGTAGGTATCTCCCGGGCCTCCAACTCACGGTAGCAATAAGAACCCTGGGGGTTTAGTCGGTAGGACTCCGAGATAAGCCTCTGTTTGCTCCAGACGAAGCAAAAACGAATTAATATAATATTCCACCACTAAACTTATGATGATAGGTAAGTACGAATAGAATAGAATAGAATATTTATTTATTTGCAAACATGGGTAAAAAATATACATTGATGTTTGTTTTTAAATGAATAATAAAGTTCTCCACGTTTAACCATCACATGGGTACGCAATATAGTCTTAAATTATAATTGTTGCAGGGACGTAGTAATAAAATTTTGTTCCCTATAAAAGTTTACCTACCTACCTACTATTAAATAAAGCACCAGTTTCAAAACTTCTATAACGTAATAGCTATGTTCTCGTCTTCACTTAGGAAAAAGAAAGAAAATACGTTTATTCGCGGCATGATGCAGAGAAAGAACTGAAACACAAAAAAGAACAAGTTGGGGGAAAATATACGTCACATCTACGCGAAACAAACTAGAAACTAGCGAATTTAGAATTGAAAGTTCTTGTGACATACAGCAGATGTCAAAGACAATGCTGATATAATATAATTGCTAATGGTCAAATAATTAACTATTAGGTAAAAAAATAACCATTAGGTAGATAAACTAAAAATTGATCAAAAAGCACATTTTACAAAAATTTAACCATTAGTTATTATTTTTAACAATTGGTTGTCTTTAACTTGGATCTTTGACAGTCGTTACGGGTAGTCAGAAGCCCGAAAGTCTGACAACCAGTCTTACCAAGGGGTATCGTATTACCCAGTAACTGGGTTGTGGAGGTCAGATAGGCAGTCGCTCTATATAAAATACTGGTATTCAGCTGCATCCGGTTAGACTGGAAGCCGACTCCAACACAGTTGGGAAAAGGCTAGGCAGATGATGATGGTTGTGTTTAACTACGGATCAAAAAACCGGCCCTTAGAGGTTTCCATCAAGAGGAGCTACAAAATTTGTTACTTTGCCTACCGCATCCAGTATCATTTTTAACCCCCGACGCAAAAACGACGGGGTATTATAAGTTTTTATAATCAAGCTTCTTCCGACGAGGACCAACGTTTCTTTTGCAAACTCGTGGGGTCGTTTTAAAGAGAACTCTTCATTGCTTTCTCAGTAAAACTTTCATTGGTCCAATTCTAAAGTGAGCAAGCAGGCTATGATGCTGACGTCGGAAAGGAAGGCTTGACTAATGATCATAACTGTGAGTGGCTGTAAAACATTTCGCACAGCTGCTAGCGACTGACCAGAACAAAAAAAGGAAGAGTCGATTACGTTGTCATTTACGTTGCTTTTGCTGTATTAAGGCCTATTTAGATCTAAGTGATATCGCAGTCGCGCTCGGCAGCGATACCGAATCGGTACCTGATATCGCTGTCGGTAGCGATACTGGTCCAAAGTGACTAACCAGAAGGCGGACAAGTATCGCTACCCAGCGCGACACCGATATCGCGTACCGATTCGGCATCGTTACCGAGCGCGACTGCGATAAAGGCAAAATTCAAACCTATTTGGAAAAGGTTTAGATACGTGGGCTATATAAAATGATGGATTCGTTTTGTAGTTAACTTAGGTTAACTACAAAACCAATCCAAAACGAATTTAGTTATCTAAAACTTTTCCGCGGCAATTCTCGAGTTAGATCTCAATTCTTCGATAAAATTGTGGCATTTCTCGAGTTTAAGCAAGAAATGTCCATTAAATAGGTATTTATTAGAGATCCTTTAACTAGATTGCAGTTTTTATGACTTCATTAGGTCTATTATGGGTTCTTTGGAAGTTATAGGTAGACGTAGACTTTTTTACTCTCACCTTGTACCGTCGGCTAATGGGTGATTAGGCGTAATAAAGTACAGGTAGTTACGAACATACGATTCGAAGCACTAATTTGCAAATTAAGGATTATGTTTATTGTGTAACTTTTGCCTTTTTAACTTTTTTTAGGGATCTCGTTTGCATCGGTCGCAACTATGTTTTCTTGAATTGGTATTTTAGTGTATACCTACGATACCTATAGTCTACATTTGGATGACTTTCATGGGTATGCGTCGAGAGCGATGTACATTCCGTCGGGAGTTCCCCAAGGATCCTTGTTGGGACCTCTCTTGTTTAATATTTTTATAAATGACGTTGCCTCTTGTTTCCTTAACTGTCAAGTCTTATTGTATGCGGATGATATGAAGATTTTGGGACAAGTGGCAACTTTTGGGGACGCATGTCTATTACAGGATGATCTGGACCGATTCCACTAATACTTTTTTTTTTTGAGGATGGGAAATCATCAAATGACTCCTCCCGCTCTGGATGGAGCAGGAGGGAGTGTCAGACTCTTACTGACTAAAACCCACCCGTGTTCCTTCCTTAGCCCTTTATGTTCCAGGGCAGCGGTAACCCTTTCGGACGATCCCGCTACCCTGGCAGGCTTCGGCCCTATTGGGCCCCGTCACTCATGATGACATCTCTTTGAGGCGCGTGTGGAACACATACACGCCGTCCGGCACGGGCCTGGTCCTGATCGGACGGTGAGTTACCCATTACTCACCGCCCGCAGGCCCGCGCCTACGGTGGCCGGGAGTCGTCACGCGGCTCCCGACGCCCGGAGCGTCTCCCGCGGTGGCTGAGGCGTGAGGTGCGCAAGGTGCGTTCTCTCGCCCATCCCGCCACCTCCTTCGCTAGCACGACTGCTTCGCAGAAGGAGGTGACTGCCTCCCACTCCCTCTCGCCCCGGACCATGGCTTGAACCAGGGCCGGACGCGAGAGGTCGCCGCCGCTGCCGATCGCCTCTACGAGGACACGGCGGTGCTTTGCCCAAGCAGGGCAGACCTCCACCGTTTGCTCCACCGTCTCCTCTGGGCGATCCTGACAGTGGTGACACCCGGGCGTCTCCTCCCGCCTGATGACGTGCAGGGACCTCCCGAAACATCCGTGTCCGGAGAGGACCTGCGTCAGGCGGTAGGTGAGAACGCCGTGACATCTCTCTAGCCACTCCTCAAAGATGGGTCTTACCGCCGCTATCGTGGCGTGCCCTGCGCTGGGTTGCGATAGTCGCTCCTTCCATGCCGCCATGAGATCGCGCCGGAGGTTCGTCCGCTCCGCCGCGGTTTGCCGCGGATGCGGAGTTTCCCCCCGGGCGGCGTAGTGCCTCCGCGCGCCAATCATACAGGCGCGCGAGGACTATCGCCTCCAGATCCCATGGCGGCAGTCCGGCAAGGAGGCTTGCTGCCTCGCCCGAGATCGTGCGGTAGCCCCGGATCAGCCTTACGGCTACCACCTTTTGGGGCGCGTTCAGATAGTGTGCGGCTCGCAGCCGCAGTGAACGCGCCCATAACGGGGCCCCATATAGGGCCATACACCGCACGACCCCCGCGTAAAGCCTCCGGCAGGAGGCGTTTGGCCCCTCAGGTTGGGCAAGAGCCGCTTTAGGGCGGCCCCGGCCCGTTCCAGTTTGGGGGCCAAATGTCGGAAATGCTCGACGAAGTTCCATCGGCTGTCGAGGACGAGACCCAGGTACCTCATCGTGGTGTCGACGCCGATGTGAACCCCTCCTACCACTAGTTGGGATCCCGGAGGTGGCCCGTACCGAGGCCCATGAAAGGACATGGCCTCGGACTTGTGCAATGCCACCTCGAGACCCAACCGCCGGTTCCTTTCCACGACTATCGCGACCCCGCGTGTCATCGCGTCGGCCGCCGCCTGATGCGACCTCCCCTGCGCCAGGACCAGCGTGTCGTCAGCGTAGCAAACTACGCTGACGCCTTCAGGGAGGTCGGCCCGCAGCACCCAGTCGTAACCGATGTCCCACAGGAGCGGCCCCAGAACCGATCCCTGTGGGACACCGCACGACATCTCTCGCCGGTTCCAGTTTCCGTCGCGACCAGGGTAGATGACGGCTCTGTCCGTTAAATACGCCCCGACTACTCGACGGAGGTAGGTTGGCACCCGGTGATACCGGAGTGCCTCCCCAATGCAGCTCCAGGGCAGGGTGTTGAACGCGTTGGCGATGTCGAGTGACACCGCCACGACCACCCCACCCCGGGGCACCGCGTCCCCCGTCATGAGGGCTCTTACGCGCATGATGGCGTCCACCGTAGAGCGCCCCTTGCGGAAGCCAAACTGGCAATCCGCAAGATCCGGCCCAGTCCTCACCAGGTGCCCGACGAGGCGGCCCGCAATTACTCTCTCAAAGAGCTTGCCAACCTCGTCGAGCAGCACTATGGGCCGGTATGCGGACGGAGAGACTATCTACAGACAGAACTCGTACGTAATAAGAGCTTGTCGTACTTTTAATACGGTGTGTCAGGATGTCGATTTAGATTTATTTACTAGTAGTGCTAAGGAAGTAAAGCAAAGTTTGAATAATTGTTTCTTCGATGTATAACCATTTTTTTTTCTCTTCTTTTGTTATTGTACCTTTTGAGCGTGGGATAATTCATGTGGGTATCTCTTACGTCGCTGTTTTCGCGTATTTGTTAATGTTACTCACATTGATCGTTAGTGGAAGCTTGTAATTGGCCATCGTTTACACATTGTACTAGATATTAAAATGTATTAGCGTTAGGTTTCCTAAAAGTAATAAAATAAAATATCTAACCTGTACATGTCCTGAACTTGGACAAGTTAAGTACCTAACTATAAAGTTTTATTGCTGACCACCCACGGGTTTGTGAACCTGGACTTTTTATGAGCACCTACCTATTAGATACTTAGTACATTGTAGCAGCACTCAAGCTCTGTAAGACAATTGACAATATTTTTGAGGTGGCAAATGGATTGCCATTTACCTTAGTGAATTGTTACAGGCTTAGGTCGCACCGCAGATGGAATGCATAAAAGAAAGGCAAGGAGGCAGGCTGAATGGTTGACGAGCTATACAATATGTAGGTACAAAAAATAATGTTGAAAAATTTGGTTGTTTGAACGAGCTAATCTCTGGAAGTACCAGTGGGATTTGAAACAGTCTCTTTACATTTGATAGCCCAATTCTTGAGGAAGGCTATAGGCTTAACATCATGCTAGGACTCGTGAGCAGCCGACTAAAAAGAGAAAAAAGGAAGAAAGAACGCTAAGGGATAACGAAGTAATAGTGCGGGCAGGGTAAACCGACCTAGCTCTAATTATCTTATTGCAATGTTAAGGTAGCCGGGTAAGGAAATTCATATAGATGTTTTATTTTTATAATAGTGCTCCATGTTCTACCGTCACATGGACATGCAAATCGTAATTTAATTTACAAAATACAAATTAATGTCAAATCGTCTGAACTACAGTAAAAATGTCATATTAATTCAGAAATGTCGAATCATTTGAAATACACAATATCTATACTTATAATAAATCTGTAGAAGTGAAAATTCTGTACATTGAAAATATCAAAAAAATAAATGGCAGGGGGTGTTACTAGACCGACACCGAACCCAAAAATGTGATTAAAAAAATTTTTGTCTGTCTGTCTGTCGGTCTGTCTGTCTGTCTGTCTGTCTGTTTGTTCAGGCATCACGCAAAAACTACCGGTTCGATTACGTTGAAACTTGGTATAATTATTCTTTAATATCCTGGGCACCACACTGGGTACTTTTATCCCGGAAAAGTACATACAATAAAAAACAAACTTAATTTTGCGGTCCGATCCCTAGACCCGATTACTGCACCAACCGCAAATAATAAGTTTGTCGTAGGTTAAGTCACCCGCAATGGAGTTCATTTTTAACCCCCGACGCAAAAACGACGGGGTGTTATAAGTTTGACGTGTCTGTGTGTGTGTGTGTGTGTGTGTGTGTGTATGTCTGTCTGTGGCATCGTAGCTCCCGAACGGATCAACCGATTTTAATTTTGTTTTTTTTTATTCCTTTTAGTTTTTAGAGTTATTTAGGTTTATTTTTATGTAAGTTGTAGGTATAGATTTTAATTTTAAAGTATAGGTAGTATATTTGATAGTGTACGTAGTGACCGTAGGTTATTTTATAATACTGTTAGGTAGGATTAGTCATTCGTATAGATATTAGTTTTTAGGGATTTTGCTTATTTATTGAGTTTAGATTAGTTATCATCAGAAATAGGTTTATTTAGGTAGGTAGGTATTTAATTTTCTGTTATTGAGTTTTTTTTTTAAATTAGGTAGGTACTTAGGTAAAGATATCATATAGGTACCCTCTTAATCACCACTAATGAGACACAATTAGTTTTCTATTGTAATTAGCCACAAAGGGCCTGCGAGATAGATGGCATTCTGGGGAAGCACATAGGTACATTTTATCCTGTTAGCACGTCCCCGTGGGATAATTTCCGACATCCACGCGGGCGAAGCCGCGGGCAGAAGCTAGTATATATATATATATATATATGTGTATATATTAACTAGCTGACCCGGCAAACGTTGTTTTGCCATATAAATTATTTCTAGCTGCCCGGCGCTACTTTGTTCGCGTGGTGTCCTACCCCCTACCCTACTCCTACCCTACTCCTACGTTACTCCTACTCTACTCCTACCTTACTCCTACCCTGCTCCTACCCTACTCCTACCCTACTCCTACACTACTCCTACCCTACTCCTACCCTACTCCTACCCTACTTCTAACCTACTCCTACCCTACTCCTAGCCTACTAATCCTAGATAATCTGAGTAATGTGGATGTATATGTATGTGGGTGTATAAGTATTTATGTTGTCCCGAGTGTACCGTACCGAAGGGACGATCGTCAAATGTTTGACAGGAAAGTAGGTAGAACAGTTTGTATGGGAAAATGAAATTGTTGTTTTTAATATCTTCCTCGCAATTTTTCCTAATTTTCTCACCGTTTAAACCTTACCTGGACTACGACAAACATTTCAAAACCAAAATCAGCTAAATCGGCCCAGCCGTTCTCGAGTTTTAGCGACTCAAACGAACAGCGATTGATTTGATAGAAGATACGAAAAATGAAAAATCGCATAAATTACAGTACTTAACAATGTGTCATATTAATACAAAAATGTTATCAAGGTTGCATGTATAATTAGAGATCCCTGTACATTCTACCTTAAATTATGCAAACATTTAGTACACTTGTTTCATATTGACAGTGTTTTAGACTAGTATGCAACACTGAAATTCTAACGATATGGTCAATAAAATAAAATAAAGATATAGATAGATGTCAGGATTAATTATGTAACTATAAAGTTTTATCATTTAGAAATTCACAAATGGAGTAATAAATAAGTTATAAATTTCTTTATAAACAGTGGAATGGACTCGTTTTTATTCCATCGGATATTTTGTTAAAGATAATTGGGCACATTACTAATGCAGTGTTAAGACAACTAACATGTAGCATGTTTGTATACTGCCTTCTAAGTGGTCGTGTTCTATTGTCAGATGATTTATTAAAAAAATAAATTAAAAATTTAATCCCGTCGGGAGACCGCTCTAATTATTAGCCTAACATTCTGTTAAACTTTAAAGTAGTAGCGGTCCTCCGACGGGACAATATTTAATCAAAAAATTTCATACGTTTTTTCTTTTTATAGGGTTTCACGTAGTCGGGGGTTTTTTAAATTTTTAATTTAATTTTTTATTTCATGCTTTTTGTAGGGACTCCTTATTATTTCTTTTCTTTTATTTTCTTGCGTTTTAAGATTCAGGTAATTTGGTATTTAATCAGGTTTTTTGTAAATCGCCATTTTGTGGTGGTGGCCATCTTGGATTTGAAATTTGTCATAGTGTATAGTATTCTACTATTCAAGCCCTTTCATTTGATACCCATATTGAGGGAGTTGTCAAAAAATATATAATCCGCCATTTTGTAGCGGCGGCCATCTTGAACCGATTTTCATCAAACATAGCTAAGAACACTCCCGACAAATTCACCTTTCAAACAAAAAAAACAAAATTAAAATCGGTTCATTCGTTCGGGAGCTACGATGCCACAGACAGACATACACACACACACACACACCCCCACACACACACACACACAGACACGTCAAACTTATAACACCCCGTCGTTTTTGCGTCGGGGGTTAAAAACAGCTATTCCGAAAATGTATAGTGATGGCAATGTTAGCAAATTTAGGGACTTGAATACAGGTACGCAACTATCTGTTACTTTCATGTTACACATTGCCCTTATGCATCGTTTTTGAGCCTTGAATACCTCTTATCTTCCTACTGGCTACAATTTCCACAAAATATTATCCCGAATCTCAGAATTGACGCCACCAAACCATGGTAAGCAACTAATCTAGTGGGCATCATGTATTTTGGGCATTACCTATCACTTCCTAGGTAATTGTCCTTTGTACCTACTTAAAGGCTCCCGCGACAGGCGCGACCCGACGCTAGTAGAATAATTTATATGAAAACTTCATAGAAAAATTTTCTACTAGACTCGCGTCGCGTCTGTTGCGAGAGCCCTAATGTAGTTGTGCATGTGCACTCACCCTGTTTAAATTTACATAACATTTACAAACACTTGCGGTACATCTAATAGAATGAATTTAACGATAACATTTTTCCTTTTGTATAGCGTTGCGTTTGCATTTATAGTTTCTTTATAACTTAGTGGAATCTTGTTAAAATGGCGCCATTAACATAAATAGAAATAGGTACTACTATTAAATCAGGGGAAACAGTGAAATTGACGAGTTTGTAGAGGTTCTATTATGTAATACATAATGCTTGGAATAATGTAAGCTTACCTCAGTCTTCCCGAATGTCCACTCTATGTCCACGTTGTCGTTGACCCTTTGAAAAGTGTTGGACATAGTTGCTATGAGCATGTTTAGTACGACTATTACGGATATCACTTCGAAGCCTGTAATTAAATTAAAGTTTATTGAATTCTAGGTATGCTATAGCATTACCATTAGTTTGTAGAAATCTTTATTTGAAATCAGAGATCGCTATAAATATAGGAAATCCTTATTTATATAAAGTAAGGAATGTCGGTTCCTTTTATTGGCTTGGTAGCAGGTTGGAAAGGAGACCATTTAAAAGTAACGTAAATTAGGATGGCCGGAGCAAGATGAACTGACGACACAAAGAAGGTAAGTACTTATCTGAGAGAAATTAGGTAGGGTTAGGGCAGATACCTATGCGACTTTAAATAGTAGTCTAACCTGGTTAAACCAATGCCCTGTTTATCAAAACTTACAAGTCCACAAGTAACACTTTACAAGGAAGTTGTTACAAGTTCATATAAATTACGTTTATCAAAAAAAAAAAAAAAAAAATACAGGAATTGTAAAACTGAACGCTTGTAGATTTTACTTGTAAGTTCTAAAATAAAAAAAGGTATGCCGCTATATTCTTTTCCTGCCGTTTTTGTATGTGTTTAAGTTGAATATGCTCTATTTAAACGCATGGCTGCTGGCTGGGTACTTATATTGTACAGGTATTTCAAATTCGGAGGTTAATCTACAAAACATTAAGTAGGTAGTCTTGGTTTGAGTCAAGCCAAGACTTTCCAATAAATCAAAGATAGTTTCAAAATTAAACTATCTTTCATCTTCGCTTATGAGTGACTTACATCCAAAACAGAAGTATCCAATACGTTCGGTATACGCGTGTCTATTTTCAGGAAACTTGTCCAGACTCCTCGGGTCACGCGTGTTCTCCAGCACCACATCAGCACTTTCCAGAGGCGCCATACAGAACAGGGCCCAGAATAAAGTGTTCAGAGTATCGGTGAAGCTTGTGAATGAAGACACCTGAAAGGGTCATCATATAAACAAAATTTCGCTCTTCCGAGGAACCCATTGGAAGACCGTAATTTTGTTAATACCAGCATTGTTGTGAATACCACCACTGCCAACCGACAAAGGTGGTATTCACACACGTCACCAGTCAACTTCTAAGTTTCGTGACTTCTAACTATGTGCAAATCAAGATACTAGGCTGCTAGTTGCTACTGGAACTTCCGAATGAAGAAACTCAGTGTCAGTTGGCCTAGGAATTTACCCAAGGAACCCACGTCACCGAGGCAGTATTTCAGCGTTAGGTTCAATGCAACATAATTATTCTTTAATTTGATGCAAAACAGTTTATTTTGATAACAAAAGCACCTCATGAATCATGGGAACCAAAGTCAATGTTATGTATAGGCAGATCATCCGGTTTTTGTTCAACAACTAATGTAAAGTAACAGTAAACGTTTCTTTGTAAGTTGCAATGATCCGTGAAATAATCTTCAGACAATGTGGACTAATGATCGAGCGCGAAAGCTCCTACCATAGAGGAGACTTAGGCACTGCTGGGTTTATGGTCGTGTCGCTACCGTCACTATACGTAGTTTACAGCCCACATATGTGAAATGGGAGACAGGGGCTCCACTGTGCAGCCTAAGTAGTAAATCGGATGAACTTTAAACTTGAATCTACGACGTAGTAAAGAGATCGTAAGTTCCGCTATAACGCCAACGCCTTATTTTACTACGGTTTTAGTCAGGCCAGAGATACATACAGATCTGACCTTAACCTTAGGAATACGAATAAAATGCATGAACGTTCAAACATTTTTAAATAAAAATCCCGTGAAGTTTAACTGCCTCGCTAGTTTAGAAGTAGTTACGCTATGAACATTTTTATTCGGTATTAACCTACTCTGTTAACTTCTGTTTCAAAATGACATGTGTGGAAGACTGGAACGACTATTAAACCCCGTTACTGTCTCTGCGGGTTAAAGTTTAATTTGACAGTAACGATATTTTAAAGCCAATTGTGTTATCTGTCCATTGTGCAGGGATTTAGGGTCAATTAGCTTTGCTTGCTTACCTGTACTGTCTTCATTCCGAATTCGTCTTCGTACACCATTCCGTCGTAGTATTGGTAGAAGCGCGCGAGTCCGGCGGTAAAAGCGCTTATAATGATTGCAAATATTAAGATGTACTTATAAATGTCGATAGTCATTTTCCCTAACGACACCTGTAAAATAACTGCATATGTGGTGAGCAGCTCAAGTGCGCATCGATTGCTTCCATGTAGCGATGCCGGTCGAACTAGAACCAATATAACTTGTACAATGTTATAAGTTTGCATAGAGAGGGCTCTTGAAACAGTAAAGCCGAAGAAGGAGATCTAATTTGAATAAAGGTATGTTTGCAACATTTTCTAACGAGGGCATTCTTACATAGAATCAATGCGGCATTTAAATGTAAAATCAGCATACCTGCAGCGGCCCTAGATGGTAGTTCAACTGGCACAGGAACATAAGTCGGAAGAAAGCGAATATAGTCGCCAGGCAGAACGTGCCCTCGGCTAATAGAGTTGGGTCGTGCTGGCTCCAATATTTGCGTTCTGTACATTTTAAAGGTCACATTCAAAATTCTGTTGCAAATTATGTAGATGTTACATACAATGCCACACACTATAAGGTATGCGAATTCTAGTTGGTAAGTTCATGTATCATGTTTATGTATAGGTATGGGCTACTGAATTATGCTTGGTTTATCTTATCTCACATAACTATTTGCTACTTAAGGCTAGACCAGAAGTGCCAACGATATCTACTCGTACTTTACGGTGTTTTGCAATCTAGTGGTTAAAATAATTACGCTAAGTAGTCTCTAAAGCAGTAGATTCACGAGTTTAATGCTCTTGGGTATGTTATCATATAAAAATATGTAGCTAAATAGGTTACATTTGTTCTTTTAAAGTATTTATACTTTTAGATACCCTGCTGCAGTTTATAAGGTAGGCTAGGCAGACTTATACCTGCAAACTCCTCATCATTTATAGCAACATCAATGGCAGCTAAGATCCAGAATATGAAAGTAAATCCGAACAGCGTGAGCATAATGATCTCGGTCCAGTTCCACATCTTGCTGAAGTATCGATGTGGACCTTGCATCAGGCACATCCGTAGAGCCGACCAGGAGTAGCCACAGACATACAGTATCAGGGGCGCCTCCGCACCTAACCCACCCAAAGGATTACGTGGATGAGGTAGACATTGATCTAAATGAACGTGGATGGCAGGTCCTCTTGTAAAGGTTGATGACCAAACCAGTATATTTCATGTTAGTTCATCAAGTGCATTATTTGAGATCCATGTAGCACTGGATTTGTATTAAAATAGAAGACTGCAAATTTTCTTGGCCTATAGAGTTCCCATAAAAAGCTTTAACTGAAACGGTTTATTTAAAACAGGTGTAAGGTCTTTAAGCGAAATAGATGACTGTGCAGTCTTCTATTTTAATACAAATCTGATATCTAATAAGTTGACTAACAAAAAAAGAAATAATACAAGCATAGGTAATGTGCTACACAGCAACTTAACTGTGCAGCACATTATAATGATACGTTATCAAGCTCACTGGCATATCGTGTGCAATTAATTGTAATAATCTTGACAAAGCATCTCATCAGCGTCATTAGAAAGTAAATCGCGAACCTGTGTTTGGAGGTCCTCGCTTCTGACTCAATTTATCTTGATTAGAAATATAGAAGACCAGGGCAAGGAACACGAAGTATGCGGAGACGTGTGTGATCAGTTTGTTCAACGGGATCTGCCAGTGCGCTACGAGGTGATGACGAGGCGCTAGCTGCAAACGCACTCATTATACAAGGACTTATTGAATGCTGTTGTTGAGATTGAGACTCGTTGGTTTAATGGTCGCTAGAGCGGCTACAATTGCTGAGTGTCTGGTTCTGGCTTGAGAGTTTCCAATTGGAAGTTCTCAGTAAGTAGCAGCCCTGAGTGTGTATTTGTGCGCGGTTACAAAAGGGCTATAGACTCGCTCCCTTACCATTACATGCAAGTTATACTTACCATAGGTAACTGGCGTTAGCTAGCAATACTTTCAGAAAATACATGTACGATGTTACGTAGACCTACATTCAGGAGGTGACTATGAATAAAAGCGAAATTGAATGATCATGCTCACCATGCAAACAATAAGAATAAATGGTGTTATGAGCACTCGGCTCAGAACTGTGAAAGCTTTAAAGACTACTGGTTTGGTTCTCCAATTGTGCCAATTGCCAAGCCAATACGACTCCAGTACCTGAAGATTAGATATCATAATAAATAAAATAAAAATAGTTTATTGGTAAAAACAAGTTTAGGTATAACAAAATATTGTGATTGGGTCCTCCTTTTAGGCAGATAGTGCCTGTGTTAGGAGAGTCCGCTCTTCCATAGCAAGTTGTGTTATTCAAAAAGCAAAACGTATAATTTTTATGCTAAAACTATTTACATAAATTAATTTTTAAGGTTAGATTACATTCGATCAAATGCGTGCATAGTGTATGTGTGTGAGTATAATATGTGAGTATATCATGTGAATATATCAATGTTAGATCGTCATTATTTATTTATTTAAACTTTTCGCACAAAAGGTACAAAGGTGGACTTAATGCCTTAGGCATTTTCTACTAGTCAACCATGGTTGGTGAATAGATTAGATGGCAGGTGCTTTGGTTGAGAGGGACAGTAATAAAAAAAAACTTTTAAAACTAGGTACACAAATACATAAATAGTATATATACACATACATACTATTATTATAATATATACATATACAAAATCAAGGGAGAGAGGTGTAGAGATGACTCTACGCTATTTGTTTTGAAAATAACTCTGCAATCGCATAAATGCATACCGACTGGTGGCCGTCTTGATCATTCCAAAGAAGAATGGACTGAATATGAAAAGAAGAATGAACAAAGGCAGACGTATGAGAAGGACAGGGTAAGAGAAGATTGTTAGAAGAACGCAGATTCTTAGTCATTATTTAATTGGAAGTCGTTTATTGCTGGACATAGGCCTCCCCTAAGCGTCGCCATATTGACCGGTCCTGCGCTACTCGCAGCTATTGGATTCCAACAACCTTCATCAGGTCATTGGTTTACCTTCTGAGACGTTACTGTTAAAATAATGATGCTTAATTAATTTCAAAATTAATCAATATACTTCTATTCTCCGTCTGAGAATAGAAGTATATTCATTTTTCTAAGCCGTAGTAACTGGGTTGTGGAGGTCAGATAGGTAGTCGCTCCATGTAAAATACTGGTATTCAGCTGCATCCGGTTAGACTGGAAGCCGACCCCAACATAGTTGGGAAAAGGCTAGGCAGATGATGATGATGACTTCTATTCTCCGTCTCACAGAGAGGAGGCCTGTGTCCCAGCAGTGGGAACATTATGGGCTGATTATGTTGATATGTATTATACTTTTTTCTTATTTACTTCTTGCTTCTTTTTTTCTATATTGAATCTGTTTGATGATTAATAGAACATTTGTCTGATTTCATGATGGTTTTGTGCTGTACAATTAATTGTAATAGTTTGGTAATATATACCGCTTGAGTGTTAGGATGAGCGACAAATTCCTTCTGTCTGTAGTCGACCGCCATCAGCAACCTCGGCAACACGAAGTGCCGACGTCCTTTGCCACCCGACGTCTGCTTCAGCACAAATTCCACTTCTTCTGAGGTACGACAGCATCCTATTCAGAATGGTTACGATTAGAGAATAGATCATTGTGACTTTCTCGACTTTCATTAAAATATAATTTTGGACAACTTCCTGTTGGCCTTTCAAATAGAGACTTCGCATACCTACTCGTTCCGTTTCAATTGCAATACCTTCTTTTATTTGGTAGCGTAAATATGACTTGATGCTGTCACCAATATCGTCTCCTCAAAATAACTGTTTATCCTCTTTTCAGTTGCACGAAGACTGATGAGATCGGATGGGGAAACGTGAAAGCTTGTTTTCAAAAAGTTGATTTTAAAGTTCTTATTCAGTAATAGCTCCCACCTAGGAGGTCAACTGCGAACGCGCTGACGTCATCAGCAACCTGCAGATAGGCTGCGGCCAAATGCCTGTAGGCGGCAGCATTATCTGCCAGTTCTGCAGCCAGGCAGAACGCGGTGAGGATAGGGTCCGAAGTGAAGTGCACCATGTATGCTGGGGAGGCGATGGCTCGATACACTGACAGGCGGAAGCTGCCCTCGTGCAGTGGATCATCGTTCATATAACAATTTCTTTAAAAAAGAATGCATTTGTATAAATGTAACGGTGTTAAAACAGTAAAACCACATTCGGATAAGAATAGGCCGGCTGCGCGTGGGCATTGTAAATGTCGTCTTGTATCTTAGCACTATTCAAATTTAATCGTGTCTATATTGGAAACAATAATTCATTTGTGCAATCTAAAAAGAAACTGTCAATATTTTTTCTAATATAAATAAATATATTAATCAGGTTCGTAACTTACAGTCTCAGGTACTTGAACTCGATTTTAAATTGGTTTATCATTATTAAAATTCTATGACTGTGCAATTAATATTGCAAGCGATCGAAATAAGATCACAATTTGATTGATTTAAAATTAATTATCATCATTTAAAACATCGGAGAAAAACATGAACATTTCTGTGGAGTTATTCAAATCTTCATATATTTACGTATTAATTGATTAAAAAAATTGAACCTACTCTATAAGTCAAATGTGGATCACGCGTATAACTGTTTCAAAAGATCTCACCTGCAACAAACACACAAACAGTTAGCTAAATGAGGACGGGTGATAGTGTGCCCCCTATCTATCAGGAGTGAGACAATCTCATAGTGTCCCATCTGAGCTGCCAGAACTAGCGGCTTCACATGTGCGGGGAAGTCGGCCGAGTGCGTCGCCCCCGCGAACTCCAACCCTGGCGAGATCTTACACTGCGCCTCCAACAACATCTCTGTAAACATATTCAACCTACTTTAAAATACCTTAATGCTTTAAAAGGCAAGTGAAAGCAAGAACGAGGTTATCTTCACCCAATATTTTAATATTGTTATATCGGACAGCTTGCAACACACAGTCACCAACTTCCAGATTCGGAAGCTTCAAGAGAAATTCCACCATCTCTTGAGATCTGTTTTGCACAGCTATTTGGAGGGCCGACACTCCCTGCAACGTAAAAAGGTGTTATCTTTATTGAATATTCACGCATAACTGAACTTGAATGAAAGTAATTGGGTCTTTAACCTGAAAATTCGTGCAGTTTACATTCAGGTTTGGGTTCCCTTCTATTAATTTTTGTAGTTCGTTGACGTCATCTTCTGATACGAGGCGTAAGAAATCAGCTTCACTTGGTTGGAGTTTTGGTAAGTGTATGCGTTCTTCGGCATTGACATCAATGTCATTTCTGCTGGTCTACAAATGATAAAGTTAATTAAGATTCTGTGTTATTATGTATTAACATTTTTTTATTTTATTTCAGTTAGTATAATATATTATGTATATAGGTCTTTATATAGGTCCTTCCTTATTCGGGTTGGTTCTTCATAATTTTTCATAATTAACTCTTTTTAGGGACTAATTTTAATAAAGTACGTTTTTACATGTTAACAGAAATGTTTAAAAGTACGTTTTTACCGATTCCAGCTTCGCATACATCTTAGATGAACATTTTGAATGCTTCTCACAAGTTTGGTTAGAAAAACAATTCATTTGGTATTTCGACTTGCAAACTTGAAGTGACGATTTATTCTTCAAAACATTGTAATTCAATGTTCGGGTAGCAAATGGTCCGTGGTGGCTGAATTTTGGCACCGAGTACAACTTTTTCTGAGAGTGGTATTTGTTAGTATCTTGGACTGCAGCCTTTGATGGACTTTGGTCTTTATTTTTATGGTAGCCGTGATCAGATTTTTGCATTACTTTAGGATGTCTACTTGATGTGGCCTTATTCTCGAGTCCTGGTATGTTTGGCAGAGATTGATTTTCAATAGAATTAGTTTTCACTGATGTCTGCGACTTGACTCGTTTCTCCAGTCGAGGCATTTTATCAGAGCAGTGTAGCGGAAGCCATCTTATATCGTGTTAACGCAGGCTACGTCCGTACAAACTACTGTATCTGTATGTCTTGAACAAATAAAGTTACCTGGTCTTACTGTTTTCTGACATGAGGACCTTATTTTATTACCTTATAATTCTGCGTGCAGATTTACACTTTTATAGTCTACTTAAATACTAATCTTTGCAGTAGCTACTTATTGCATCATCTAACATCTTATTCCATCGGTTTCATTTTTATTTTGAAATCTCCGATCCCCATAGAATATCGGAAAATTCGACAATTATTATTCTTCTGTCATTTTGTTTTCCTCTGAGATCAACCATAAGCAGTCTTTCTAATATGATGCCTCCTTGGTCAAAGCCAACTTATTTATCTTGTCTATGTTTAATTGTATGTATTTTCAAGGAGGTGATAGTAATATCTCTACGATAACTCTATACATTAATACGGGAAACGACATCTATTGATACTGTCTTATCTACACATCTACAACTTTATCTACATTATGTGGCTATTTTAAATGTTAACTGTATTCAGCAGTGTCTAATTTTCGCTGTACATCGTGTACAGTAACGCGAAGTACGAGTAAGATCTCGTGAGAATCTGAAAAGAAAACCATTTAATTAGGAAATTAATCATTATAATCTCACTATTCTTCCTTCCTTTTTATAATAATATTTTTTAAAGCGGCCAACGGCTTAGTTAATAACCGTTAAGCGTTGTTCGAATGTTTCCGTAAACAAAATAATACCTATTAATAAATTGTAAACAATATGTTTGATAGGATTATATTTCATTAAACTTTTACTTTGAAACGACTTTTATCTGTGTGACATTTATTTATTCTCTTTCGGTGTTATTTTCGAACGATGATATCACCGTAGAGCGGGCTATATAGTGCCAGTATGATGACCACAGCCATACGCCCAATGGGTATTATAAAGCCCTATTCATATAAAGCCATACGTGGTAGCAGTTGTGTAGCAACATTGTTTCATCCACTTATTTCCGTGTTGCTGGACACACAAACGGACGAAGTGTTGCTGGCAGCAAGTTTATAAGTTGCTAGTCTAACATGGAAATTAAGTTGTAACTTGGACGCTGTCATAAGCTACTTTAAGTGCTTATGGCTTTTCGCAGGTGCATGTAAAACGCTTTAGAGGAATGCATGGAACCTAAAAATAAAGTTTATAAGGGTCCATTTCTAGCACCATTTTTTTATGTTTATTTTTTGTAAGTTAGGTCTTAAAATCGTAGATTATAGCTTCTGAGAAAATTTAATTTACTTATTTCATAGACATGGCATGACAGAGTGCCATTCTAGGCTATAAAACAGTGAACACTTACCGCTGAATATGTTACGAGACTTATATTAGTAAAACCCATTGCTGTGAACGCAATTGGTTTTTGTGCTCTGTAACAATTGTTCAAGCCTTTTAAATAAGAGAAAACCAAAAATCAAATTAAAAAATCGTGTATAGTTTAAATTAGGCTGAGAATCAGCACTTTTCGAATTTCAAAATTAATAAAATACCTAAAACGGCTCTT
The DNA here is from genome assembly GCA_951799955.1 of Apamea anceps. Taxonomy (NCBI): domain Eukaryota; kingdom Metazoa; phylum Arthropoda; class Insecta; order Lepidoptera; family Noctuidae; genus Apamea; species Apamea anceps. Next base: position 9,316,200 of record OX637502.1, on the reverse strand, counting down.
CGTAGTCCTACATACAGATAGCAGAAAAGATAGCAAGTGGTATCTTAATGGTAGTGGTAGTGATGCGTACAGACGCCATCACATCGCTAAGCTACCCGAAACTGTCAAATTTTCCCAATCAACCTTGAACCTAATGCTTTAGTGATAAAGTTGAAAATCTATATAGTAGTAGCTTGATGCGCTGGCGTCTGTACGTATGTTTTGTTTCATTTTGTTAATAACTAAAATATATTTTCATTATTTCAATGGTTAATTTGACGTCGAATTAAGTTTTTATTGCATTGAATACAACTGACCTCTGAATAAGGAAAAGCAGGGCGCGGCGACACCGGGGATTAGTACGGTACCAACCACTATTGTACGCCGCTGCAGCCACGTCGGCGTTCTACAGGAAATACGTAGTGTTAATCGTATTTATTAACATTATTTTACATGATTGAGGATGAGAGAAATGCAGTTGAACTTACCCGAATGGAAACAACAACATATATTAAAAAAGAACTGCTATTTCATATAAAACTGCGATGCTTTAACCAAATCAAAATGCATGAAACTGATGTATTTATTTATTATTATTTTATTTATAAATTCATAGTTACGACTAGGTACTGTCATTCGGGGATCTTTGACAGTCGTTATGGGTAGTCAGAAGCCCGAAAGTCTGACAACCAGTGTTACCAAGAGGTATCGTATTACCCAGTAACTGGGTTGTGGAGGTCAGGTAGGAGGTCACTCCATGTAAGTATTCAGCTGCATGCGGTTAAACTGGAAGCCAACCGCAACATAGTTGGGAAAAGGTAAAGCAGATGATGAGTCACAAGTAGGTGCTTTTACCCTTCAGAATGCGACTGATTCAAATGATAGCCTAGATAATTTGTTGTTACCCAGACTAATTTTCTACCAACGCCATGTTGTTAGTGCTTCAGTAACTAATATTATCATGAAGGAACATTAACATAAGTATGCCATATATGTGACTTCATTCATCTCCAATAATATTATACAAGATTTGCAGAATTCAACGAATTTAAAATTTAACCTCACAAATTCAAAGAACCAATCTTCTGAATTCATCTTCAGATAATTCTTTGCATGAAAGTTTTTTTTTAAAGTTTGCATTAAACATTTTAAAACATCTATGTCAGTCATAATATTAACAACAAAAAGAAATGGAACGTAGCCTGACCAAAAATTTGTTTCATAAAAAAAATAAAAAGGTCACTAACCGCATGGAAAATGTCGTCCGCGTACCAACACAGCATTCCGATTTGAATTAGAGCTGAACCCAAAAAGAGTTTGTTACTGATTGCCAAAAGCGGTTCTAGGAGCTGAAAAGGCATATAATACTTAGATATACTTTATTAGTCATGAAATTTATTAATTTTATTTGTATATGTACCCACAAAACACGTACAGGTAGAAGAGCACAAAGATACTGCTTATTTCATTAGAAATTTCTTTTCTTTCGCGCGGTGCTGTTCTATAAAAATCACAGTGTGAGAAGGTGAAGTAAGCTGTCAAAAGTGTCAATAACTAGAATCAGGTGCAATGACAGCTGATCGATTGTGTACAAATGCCACCGTGAAAACTTAGGTGAAGTGAGCTGTCAAAAGTGTCAGTTAGGGAATGATGATTGCATTAGGTGCAATGATCGCTCACTTTACCTACCTTTTCACAGTGACATTTTTACAGAATAGACCGGCTCCGATAGAAGTATTGGATAAGAGACGTAGACACAGTTTGTAAAAATGTATACAGGAAAACGTAACTTTAATGAACAGAAAAGATATTGGTGGCATTTTCCTTTTAGAGCTCTGCGTTAATACCTCTCTGCCATTCGGCACATCACTATGCTGAGCGTCTGCTAAAGGTCTTTTTCGTAAAGCGTGCAAATGCTTTACCACGGTTCGTTACAATTTACTATTTCTAGGTACGCTATCAATCAAATGCGTGCTGGAATACTGACCACAATGACGAACACCACGCAGCAGATATTGACCGAACTCAACATAATATTCACGAAGTTCGACAAGGAGAAAGCGTTTTCTAAATCATTGCAGTATCTGGAATACCGGAAAAAAAACTTAGTACAATGCCCTAAATAGACTTTTGAAGTTTTGGAATATACTTTTTTATATCAATCACGTCTCAAAAGGGCAAAAAACGATACAACGATACTTCGCAAGAAAATCTACGTGCTACGGTAAAACGGCAGAAATTCATAATGTGTTTTGAATGTTTGGATTCTTTGACCCAAGAACACGATTTGGCCGGGTAAACATTCGTAAATGAGTATTTAAATGTGTTTCTGTAGTAAATGAACTTTAAAATACATAGGTGCTGAGCTGCCAGTGTTATAAATTATATTTGGATGGGTGATTCTATTAGGGCTGATTTTTCCAACACCAGACTAGTTTATCCGAGGAGTAATTTTGAATTTTTGACTCTGTTCTTCCATATATATCAGAAGGCCAATTCTCGTAATTTAAAATGTTCAAAATCTAGTCGCAGTCTCATCTCGACGACAAACAAATGTCCAAATCTTGTCAAAATGTAGGGAAATTAGGCGTATTTTTGACAATTCTCGTAATTTTAAGAACGTTCACAATCTGATCTCAGTTTCAATCTGTCAAAAATTACATCTAATTTCCCTACATTTAAACAAGTTTTTGACATTTGTTTGTCGCCGAGATGAGACTGCGACTAGATTTTGAACGTTTTAAAATGTGTCCACGTTCTTAAAACTACGAGAATTGCCCTGTCGATTGAAAAATCAGCCCTTATGTATAGTTTTTAAAGTCGGATGTTTGTATTAGCTTACGGCTATAAGAGCAGACTAAATAAACGATGAATGGACTCTGTGAAAGATGATAATATGGGTAGAAAAGGGGTGACTACTGAGATGACGACTAATAGAGAAGTATGACGGGAGAAGACATGTTGCACCGACCGACGGTGACGTCATATAAATTGGGATAAGGCAAGAGTATGGCAATGGTTAGATTGGCTCACGTAATTAGTCGCTGATGCAACTTGATGTCTCCCAGTACATCCTGATAATGGTCATTGTCTGCTGTCCCCACCAACTCCAGTCGGCGCTTTAGTAGTCGTAACAGTATACTTATATGACTCGCCATTGCCGAGAATAGGAGGTCTGTGCTGACCATAATCCAGACGCAGGTTTGACCTAGAAAATAAGCTTTGTAATGTTAAAATGAGCTTAGCAGTTAGAGCTTAGTAATGAAAGGCTGAATATTATATTATATCATGTATTAGTAACAAAAAAAAAGAAAACAGTCTTATGTGACTAAGGCGACATTATACTTTAAATCAGACATGTCCAACCACTTACCTACCTATGTATCACAAATAAATATTTCTGATTTCAGAAATAAAACATTTATTTAAAAAAAAAAACAATAAATAATCATTTACAAAAAAAATATTATAGGCTTATAATCAGCCAATCGGCAGCAGTGTTTAACCTGGGAAGAAGTGGCCTAACGTACTCTCCAATAAAATCTTATTTGTAGAACCTACTAACATAAAGTTCAAATGCATGAACTAACTAGAGCATAACATGACTCAAATAAATTAACACCCTGAAAACAGAATAACATCAAATTTTTACCACTGACAGCTAAATGATATTTGTTTTGAGTTCGTCATGCGATCCCGTTTACAGCTTCATTCTCGAGAGCCCAAAGTATACAATCAAATGTTTAAACTGGATTAATTTCTACATTACTACGTCCAAAGATGAAGCTCTCAATGTGATAATAGGGGCCTAAAGATGATTCTATATCATCAGGACTTTCACTCTCTCTATGTCAATAACAGAAACGTTTTGTTCGTAGAAATAGTTATGGGTACTATTATTTGGGTGTTTTTTGCTCCAAGTATGAGATAGTAAGGCGAAAGATTCGATTAAGTTATTAAGTGCTATTAAAATGGCGGTATAGGTCACCATCATAGATGGAAAAGTGCTGTTTGTAAGTGTCAAAACCATGTGGCAACATCTTGATCAAGAATGGAGGTAATAATATTATGGTGTTATAAATTGGTTAGTTCACTTTACATTGAGAAATGTACATTGAAAGACAATGTTTTTGACCGACTTCTTAAAAAGGAGGAGGTTCTCAATTCGGATGTTTTTAACCGACTTCTTAAAAAGGAGGAGGTTCTCAATTCGGATGTTTGTATTTTTTTTTTATGTTTGTTCGCGTATAACTCCCTCGCTTGCCAACCGATTTGAAAAATTATTTTTTTGTTGGAAAGGGTACTTCCCAAATGGTCTCATAGAAATTCATCAAAAACGGTCCAGTAGTTTAGAAATTACTAGTTTAGAAATTACTGGTAAAAATTACAACTTAAAAGTGAAAAATGAAAACTTTTTTTGCAAAAAAATACAACCGACTTCCAAAAACTACTACACGACACTACAAAGCGTAAAATAACTTTGATTTCGGAAGTCGGTGGCAAACAACGAAAATGCAAACCCAACGACACCGACTTCCGAAATCAAAGTTATTTTTCACTTTGTAGTGTCGTTTTTGGAAGTCGGTTGTATTTTTTTGAAAAAAGTTTTTTTGGAACGAAGTTCCTTAACGCGGCTTGCGGTAGGAGTTGACTGGTACAAATCGTCGAGTAAGGAAAAAGCGTTATGCCCCCCCCCCCATACTACTTACTCTCTCTTAGTCTCTTTCTATTATACACGTGTGTGTGTGTCGTGTAAGGAACTTCGCACCCTTTTTATCATAGCAACGTATGGTGAAAAATATTTATTTTGAACGAGGATCATGTAGCATCAAATATGTTTGATGTTGAACAAGGCGCTTGCCCCCGCCATTAAAAAGAAGTCCTCAGCGGAAACCAGCCTCCGGCGCGGGAAATATTATAATATCTACCGAGCCGAAGGCTGGTTTGGTATCGCACACGCTTGTGCATTGAGAGTAAGGGAAGAGAAAGTGCACCTTAACGCCCCGCCAGAATAAAGTATTTTAACTAGGCTTTAATTAACTTAGGCGTTTGATAGCTGTACTATATTATAATAACTAGTCCTTCACGGAAGCAAGAAGACCTCATTTCAATGTAAATAAGACTAAAAATAAATTCATTATTTATGTATACAGTAGCTAATCTCACCTGCGAATATTTCAAAGAGATAAACGGCGACGTGCGCAAGCGTTTGGTGTTTATCAAACGGGTACCACGACGACCAGACGTAGCCAATCTTATCGTCCTTGCCTTGAATCAGGCCAAACAGATAGATGACGATCGGCGTCAAGTTGTAGAACCAGACCCCGGATACATTCATGAAGAAATACCCTGAGGAGAAACGATGGAGACTGTGCAGTTGCCATAAAAATGCATCAATGTGATAGCAATTTAACCGGACTTAATTGACATTTCACCGGTTTTGATGTTAATTCGGGCTTTTTAAAATGTGGGTTTTATTAAACCTGTTTTTATAACTGACTTATAAAAACTTACTTACACTTATAAACCTGACTCATATTGAGAAAGCTATACAGACCTTATTCCGTTCTGCAGATCGTAAAGTGACACTCACTTGAAACAATCTTGTGGTAGGTACATGTCACACAAAACCGACCGTATTTTCAACTGTTCACACTTCAAATAGTAAAGTAAAAGAATGTTATGTTTTAATGTAAACACACTTACATCGATGCGTGATGCGAAGAGCGGCGAGACTGTTGCTCTTAATGAGTTGCGCTTCCTCTTCCAGCGGAGGCATCGGCCATATGCCTGCCAGCTCATGCAGTAACTGACGGAACACGTCTTTTTTGTACCACAACACAAATACTTTTGCAATACCTAAGAAATGTAAAGTTCCATTATTCGGACAGAAAATAGATCAAAATAAAAGAAAAAGTGACATAGAACAGACGCTTCTGTAGACAGACGCCTTTGCGTATCGTATTGTGAATAGACTTAACTTCACGCTTCATTCTAATTGTGCCTAATGATATCTTGAACTCAAGATTACACTTCATCAAATAGTGAAAACCGCATCCTGTGTAATAAATAGTTCTCGAAAGTAGTTCGAACACAGATATATAGTCAGACTACCTCAATGTATACTTGTACATAGTTACTTACTTAAAGCACCGTAGCCAAAAGTATGGAAAAGTGGAACGACATCCTCGACTCGTGGCGAATTCGCCAACGTGAGACCTATGAAGACGATTTCACTGAACACGTGGTAGCAAATGCCGCAGACGGAAGTTATGAGCATCAGCTTCTGACGTAAGTAAGCCGATCGGCTTTTGGGATCCTGGAACGACAGGCCGATGCGCCGCATACAGAATGCGCTCAGAACCAGGGATTCATCAATTTCCCGTTTCGCTTGTTCTATTGTTGACTCGGACATTTTCGCTAATGACCCTTTGTCTGTGGAAGAGTCACGGATACTTTGGTTCGAATAAAACTGGGCGGCCTTAAGTAGAGTGTGAAGCTGATAAATAGTTTATTATTTTAAAGTGTTGATTGTTGGGCGTACACGGACAGTTCGAAGTGAGTCTGACAGTTAAACGAAAGTTTGTAGAACTTTGTACGTCGATCAACAGTGACCTAGCATTTTCTTCGAAACGGTATTAAATATCAATGATGTGTATTATGAAATTTTAATGAACCTACTGAGACTGTGTTGTTAATGTTAATGTGTTCGATTAAAGTACAAACTTGTGTGAAGAATAGAAAATCTTTCCACTAATACCGTAATGGGATAAATCTCATAGTTTGTTGGCGTGACATGATTGGATTGAAGTAACAATTCTTCATTGTTGCGGTAACAGAATGCGTCGTTACTGACACGCGAACTTGTCGTAATTAATATCGGATATGTTCTTGCTAATGGCAGGATCAGGATGATGAACTCCGCATCGGAATTTTATTGCATGATGTAAGGAATATTTTTATGTAAATTGCTTCACATTGCACCGGCCACATTCGTCATAGCTTACGAACTTGAAAGTTTTATAGCTTCGATTTAGAAAACCATGTTTCACCAATTTATCAAGATTTATTTATCTTTTTTGACCTTTTTGGTAACAGCTTCAACTTGGAACATAATACATTCTTCTAGTTATTCATTAAAATACATAGTTTTTATTGATATATTCAGATTTTCATACCATACAATGAGTGACCGTAGCTGGCTAGACAGTGTAGACAGCTGTCCATACTGCCTGTCACATCGTCATGCGATGCAGGATGTAAGAGGTTCGACACTATCCATCGCTTGCATTCATAATTTCTCCAAATCAGTGTTCCGCCTGATTAGAAAAATGTTAATAGAAATACAGTTTTTTTTTTAAATAATACCAATTTGTCACTCCTCAAGCAGTGATCTTTAACCCATCATGCGACTGCTGTTTTATTCAGCTTTAAGTTTATTCAGCGGGTGTCGCAAGTGCACTAACAATGTTCTGATTATTTACCCTAAAATGAAAACAAATGACTGACTTTTTCTGACTTCAAGGGTATAATAATTGGGTAGCGGGATTGTCCGAAAGGATTACCGCTGCCCTGGAACATAAAGGGCTAAGGAAGGAACACGGGTGGGTTTTAGTCAGTAAGAGTCTGACACGCCCTTCCGCTCCACCCAGAGCGGGAGGGGTCATTTGATGATTTCCCATCCGCAAAAAAAAGGTTATAATAATTAGCTCGTTGTATTTCTCATAATACGTAGTCCTTAAATTCTTGATTCTGTAATCTGTAAATGGTACCTAAAGTCATTTAAAACTATATAAAGATTTTCATGATTAAGGTTAAGAGGACATTGACCATTAGCAAGTGAAATTATAAGCGACGTATAAGGTTTCAGTGAGCTCAACATATTGGTTTTAGTAATGGCTGTGTTGCCTAAGAGAGAAGCTCCTCAAACATGACGTTTTTGATGGTGTCATGGGTAAGAAATTCCGTATATTGTCGTTTTACGTTTATGGGAGGCATCGACACAAATTTAGAGTGATTTAAGATATTCCCGCTAGAGATCGCGGTGTTTCGGCAAATTTAGCACGCGGCCCGCGGTCCGTGGCGAGCTTTACAGTTCGCCACCGTTACGCGACGATTAGGCTGCGCCGGCGCATAGCGCGCCTTCCCTGAGCGCCTGCGACGACGACCACGGTGCACTTGTCATCGTACTTCGTAATGTATGAGTATTATCACTTATTGCGAAATATAACATGGGTCTTATAAGAAAGATACGTAGAGTAGTAGGCTTTGAAAAACTAAAGCTAAAAACATGAAAAAAAAAACAACAAAGAAACAGACGTAAGCTACATAGACTATAAACAAGATTGTGTCTATAAACAATCAAAAAAATAGTCGTACTAATCTTCAAAAAAGATGAATGGTAAACCTACAATGGAGGGAACCCCATCTTCAATCACAGATTTACTATACTGCTTTTATTTTTAGAGAGAGACATATCAATTATCGGCTTACAGGTTTTTTCAGAGCTCTAGCAACTTTGAGAATTAAATATTTCCAGTGTTCGCATTTAATCAAAGAGTGTAATAGAAATAAAATCATAACTGGAGTGTTATTCATAAATAATAATGAATACAGATCTGTTTGCGAAGTAAAAGTGCTATGTATTATAGAAGTTTGAACGAACGACCCAGATCTATTGACGAGTTGATCGTCGACAAAAACTTCTCTCTATCTGTCGAACTCCAAATAAAAGCTGCGAAAACGAAGTGAAATAATCGAATGAAGGTTACTGGGCAGACAGTTTTTAATTAGTTCATCAGTTTTTTTTTTAGAAATTATATGGACAGTTGTTCGAGATTACTTCGAATGACCTTTTTTTTTTCAAAATTTCGAATGGTGTTATGATTTTTCGGCAATTTAATTTAATACTTTTTAATTTACAAAGGATACTGAAAAAGAAATTGAACAGTAATTTATTAGAAAATAGTTTGACTGTAATTCTGATAATTGTAGCTTTTAAGTTAGTTGGAAAATCCATTTCCTTCTGCGCATCTCAAATTGTTTTTTAGCAGTTTTTGTTTCAGTATGTTATCTATTAGGTGCTGTCTATGCTATTGTGTTGGTTTATTTTTGTAGAAATATTTGTAAAAAATAGCAACTCCATCCTTTTTCAGTTATTTAGTTAATTTGACTTCTACGATGCAGAATTTTTGATGCAGGTTGTACTTAACAATTAAATGATGGATGGATGCTGTTTGCTGATAAGTATTACAAAAAGCTACGTTCTTACATAGAACTTTACATAGAACGGTTTTTACATAGAACGGTTTTGTGAGTAGGTGGTTCATACACATAAATTACAATATGCATTGTTAATTAATTCATACTTATCGGCTGACAGCGATGCGGTAGATTACTCGACGCCTAATTGTCCTTTAATATAAGCATTTTAATGTAAGTATATTAAATCCTACTATATAATATTATAAACGAGAAAGTTTGTATTGATGGATGGATGGATGGATGTTTGTTACTCTTTCACGCAAAAACTACTGAATGGATTTGGATGAAATTTGGCAAACAGATGGCTTATAGCCAGGATTAACATATAGAGTACTTTCATCTCGATATTCTCACGGGATCGAAACTTATGCGGGTGAAACCACGTTGCACTCCTAGTTAAATCTAAAATGTAAAATCTAACTATCGTAATTATTTATTACGATAATTCATCCTTTGACTTAAATGATCATTGATAAGTTATGAAATGATGCAAAGCTGCCTTAAAGCTGTAAGGCACTTTATAGCCTCCATATGTATAGTAAGTATCTATGTAATAGGTCTAGAACATCACTTAGCTCTATGATACATGTGTATGTAAGTGAAAATCGCATGTAAGAAGCACTTGCCAGGCGCACCACTGGCCACGATCATGGCTGCCCTGACATTCGTTCTAGCCTCTAATGCGAGTTCGTGTCGTAATGGATTAAGTGATCGCATTAGCACAATAACCCACATCATGTGCATTAAAATCATTCGGAAAATTGCTCCCATGACACCATTCATATTGATACTGTGTTTAATGGGAGTACTCTATTCTACTATTGTAATTTTAAGAACAATATTGTGATTACGCGTGTAGCGATAATGTATGTGCAGCATGTGCGTAATACCAATATTATTGTTGGTTTAAATTACGATTGGTCGTTTTTTGTTTTAGCAAAATTGAACTCCAAATTTTTCTTTTCGTAAACATTTGGCAGAAGCAAGATCGTGACAATGAAAGAACACAATTCAGAAAAGTCAATCCGAATTACGATTTTTCTGAAGAACTAGGCATGTAAGTTATATAAACTATAAAATATTTTAAAAAAGCTTTTAAAAAGATTTGATTTTTGTATATTTGTTTGTAACGATTTCACGCTAAAACAGCAGAACGGATTTGGATGAAATTTGGCATATGGGTAGAGCATGACCTGGATTAGGACATGATACTTTTTATCCCGATATTACCACGGGATCGAGATTTATGCGGGTGAAACCGCAGGTGCGGCTAATTTTGAATAACTACGTTGTTTCATGAGATAAGACTGGAGAGAAAATCTCCTAAGTTTAAATCAAGATGATGGATACCCGTTGTATTACTTTGGACTCAAATTCTAGGTCAAATATTCTACCCCATTGCTTAGAGTCTGTTTCGTTCGAGCTATCTACCTCTTAAATCATTTACCTCCGCTTTATGCGCATCTATCAATATAATTTAACTAACCATCGATCGTTGAATGGGCTATTATTTAAATACTATCCAATAATCTGCTATTCTGATCTGCACAAAAAGTTAATAAATGCGCTCGTCATGTCAGCCTCCGAGTGATTTGTAGTTGATATGTTCCTCTTTTACTTTTCTATTTACTACTTAAGTTTTGACATGCATACGGACTTAACAGAATAAAGCAATAAAATATTAAATTATTACAAGTTCTCATCATGTAGATAATTGTTTTCTTTTGCCGGGGAGCGCACTCATTACACGGCGGCAGAGACAAGATGTTATTTTCTTATCTGAAGCCTACGGCACTGTACGTCATTAGGAGTCGAGTAATTGAATCTTACACAAATAAAAATAGATCAAAACATGGCATGTGCAGTGTAATTTAAGATTTTCATCGCGCAGATAATGAGCGAGCCAATGCGTATTAACTTTCACTGCTGTACCAACTTCAGCGCTGGCCTTAAATCCTCTTTTGGGAAACCGCAGGAAGTGAGATTAAAAACGGCGCCTGCGCATTAACATTTGTTTTTATTTGCAACAAAGCTATTAAGTGATAACTATGCGTTAAAAGACGTTACCATTTGTGAGTTTTTATTGCGTCCAATTTTGTACGTGCATATTGTAGAAGACCTCGATTTTTAATAATAGATTCGTTATTGATTCGAAATTTTGATCGAAAAATGAAAGTTCTTTACAATTTGCTGTCTGATGGTATGTAGTTGTTTGAAATGTAATAATTTCAGTGATGTATTATTTGATCTATCGTAATCTTAAGTTAATACAATGCCTACGCAGCGGTAGGTTTATCTGTCCATCTGCAAAGATAGCTGCGATTACGGCCAACCGTTTGTAATTTAAGAAACAGTAATATCTATCAATAGTTTAATACCTATCATTTTATGTAGTGCATGCAGGTCTTTGGGCTTTATATTTTTTGCAAGGTTGTACCTATCATCATTTCTATTTTAGGTATTTCCGTAAAAGTAAAATTGTATCAAACTTTTCGGCCGCTTCAAAGATACACCGCATTATTTCACAGGTCGCACGCTTTAAGAATACTTCTGTAGAAACATTTACTTGTGAGTAACTTCGTCGTTAATATGCTCAGTGTTATTGCTTCAATTTACTTTTATATTTGTACATGTACATATATATGTATGTTTATATTTGTACAAATATGATCTTAAACTTGACACGTTTGCTTTGTGTGGGAAAATGTAAAACTAGAGAAAAGTCGTTGAAAATATGTTACGGTTTTCAGAGAATCTGCATGTGTACAGTTACCGTCAAAAATATCGGGACGAACAGACTGTTCAAAATGATCTCAAAAACTAACAAAAATTAAACTTTATGTCAACTGGATAAAGTTCTTGTCAGAATGACAGTTGTCGTGTACTGTCTTCATTCTGAAACAGTCTTGTGTCATTGAGTTAATATTTCATTTTCATAGTTGTTTAGATCATTTTGAACAGTCTGTTCGTCCAGATATTATTGACGCTGACTGTACACAAGAGCGGTACGCGTCAACGGCAGAGGTAGTCGCCGACGGGTGACGTCGGGTGTTGACTGCTGCCGTCGACGCGTGTCAACGGCTGCAGTTGGCTCTGCCGTAAACATGTGCCTCTCGTGTGTATGCACACTTACAACCACAAGTGCATGTCTAAGTCCTGGGTTAAATGTTATGATCCTGATGTTATGGTCCTGGGTTAAATTTCCAGGTCGGGCAAAGTGGTATTGAACATTTCTATCTGGAATTGCTCAGTAGCAGACTCGTGTCGAGATTTGTGCCTGGTTGAAGGCACTAGGCTTGCTTCTAATTTTTAGAGCAAAAATATTTTTTCAAAACAACTAAATAGCCTAGGCCTTTGCCCAGCAGTGGGATGACGCAGGCTTACAGTAACAGTAACTAAATAGCAGTGTTGGGCCAACTATGGGTTTGGCCAATCTTTGACTGACTAGAGTGACTAAACTATTGGATATATTTGATTGAATTTTCGTATGCACACTGGGAACGTCATTAGATATGCGTAGCTTAATAAAATTTATTGTTGTATTGTCGTATCCGCCTTGTAGATGTATGAACGTAAAAGAGGATAAATCATTGGTTCATGTAAAAATGTGAATTTGGTTATAAAATAAACATTTTTAACTTATAACTTCAGGTAATTAAATCATTTTAATTACCTGAAGTTATACCGTATGTTAATAACACATTTTTTTCGCGAGAAACCTGCTATAATAGAATCACTTTTATTTTTGTCGGGGAATTTCTATTACAAGCTAGGCATCAGTATTCTGCGTGGACAACAAACGGCCTGGAGCGAAAATGCTATAAAAAAACACGTTTAGTATCCAGATTAGCGATTAGCCATGGCACCATTAATGCTCAGGTGCCCATCTCACTGATGTAATACCATATAGTTGTCTCCTACAGCACCCATGATACTAATGACCCAGAGGTAGCATTATTTGTAATCGAGACTACGATTTTATATGGTTCTATTTAAATGAGTCCTTGAGGGACCAGCACCCTAATTGCGTAACACACGATCAATCGGAATCGGTTTCATTTTGACAGTTCAAAAACATTCATTGCGATATTTTCGTGTTGAGCAGACAAATTTTTTGAAGTTATGAAGCAATGGATCAGCAATTTGCTTCAAAATGATTCAGATTCCGATTGATCGTATGTTTGAAGCATTTAACTATAGCAACTGCACCCGTTGCTATAGTTAAATGCTTGTAATGTTGAAACCTTTATCCATCTCCATTAATAGGCTTACAAACGGCAGCTGGTACTGATTTCGTATAAAATAACTGAATTTCAGGAATAAAAAATAAATAATAAATAAAAAATGTTTAATTCAAGTAACAAGACTCATAAACAAACAGATACATAAAAGGATACAGAGAGGATAACCAGCACAGACAAAAAACGAACACTCCCAAGGTAGCAACATGTCTGCTGCAGCATTGCCGGATATAAGGGCAATCCAGTCTGTTGGCGATCATCATTCAATACCTATGTTTTAAGATTTAGGACGTTTTTTTTTTGTATTTACCTATTATAAGAAAAAATCAAGCCGAGTTGGATATATTTTACAGTATAATCAGCGAATAATTTTCCCACTGCTGGAACATAGGCCTCCTCTCTGTGAGAGGGAGTGGGGCGTAATCCATGATGGCATATCTTCGATTTTTTTGTTCCAGGACATGTCGGTTTATTCGCAATGTTTTCCTTCACCGTTTTTAAAGACAAGTTTTGATGAAATAATTTCCACAAAGTAAAGTGCCTGCTAACTTACGACCTACAATTATAATTATAACAATGTAAAACAAATACCTTACACTACAATTAAGCTCTATTCAAGTCAATGTAGACAGGTAAATAAAATACTTAATAGGCTACATCGGGTATTGGTAAACAATAAAGTTATAAGATACTCGTAATATGAGAATGAAAGAAAAGTTTCATTTAAAATATCAATGCATTATACTTTTGTGCATATTGCTAGTGAACCTGTATGAGATTTTAGCCCAGTGATATAGGGCTCAATTTACGAGTTGGTCGTAAGTTTGAAACTGGATAAATAGGTATTTTACTGTTAGTATTTGATTTCATCACCACTGCTCTCATAACGAGGAAAACATCGCGAAGAAACTGGCACGTCCGAGAACCAAAGAAATTCGAAGACATGTGACTTTCAACAAGCCGCAATGGACCCGCCTTATGGTCTCCACAGAGCCCTCTCACAGAGGGGAGGCATGTGTCCCAGTAGCGGGAACATAGAATATAAAGGCTGATTATGCTCATGCTGCATAAAATTATCCCCTTTTTTAGCCTCCTTTTGAAATGTAACATCTAATCTTATATCTTCAATATATATCTTAACATTTGTTAGTTACATTTCATAAGTTTTTTTCGTCATTCGTGGATCTTTGACAGTCGTTACGGGTAGTCAGAAGCCCGAAAGTCTGACAACCAGTCTTACCAAGGGGTATCGTATTACCCAGTAACTGGGTTGTGGAGGTCAGATAGGCAGTCGCTCCATGTAAAATACTGGTATTCAGCTGCATCCGGTTAGACTGGAAGCCGACCCCAACATAGTTGGGAAAAGGCTCGGGAGATGATGATTTCATAATTTTTAAATTTATATTTTTGTACCTATAGGTTTTCTTGCCTTTCCTCTCGATTTTCTTCCTGATGCTTTTAATTTGAGTCTTTACACAATTTCCTTTCGTGTTTTTTTTTTTCTACTTGGTTGTTCTATTTTCTTGCAATTTATTTTATTTTTTACAATTTCATTTTATTGTATTTTCATAAAACAATTTCCCTCAAGAACAGAGACGACTTTAGCTTCAGTTCCTAAATTAAAAGAAATAAGCTGAAGCTGAGTGAAAATAAGTGAAAACTTGTAAAACCTAAAGAAAGTTTTCACAAGAAAATCATCCAGATAGATTGGCACCGATGCCACACCCTGATGCCATTTACATTACATTCATTGCCGTTGTCCTGTCGTCTCGTTTGGGTGCGGGTACCTCGGTTCCTGCGCCAACGCTGGCAAATTGCAGTGTTAAGCTCGGGGCGCTTTATTGAAAATTCGATCTATCTGTTACATTGGGAAGGGTTGTGATTAGAGTTCGAATGTGTCTCTTGCGTGCGCGCAGAACGATCTATAGTCGAGTGGCACGTCCGTCGGCGGGAGTCCGTTATCCGGCGTCAGGTTACGGCCACGTCTATATAAGACCGTGGCGTCTTCTTCACCATTTCATTCCGTTTGAGACGCTTGGTCGGCTGCGTGACTGTGTTGTCTCACGCGCCCCGTCTCCGGCCCGCTACCGCGCCGGTCCCTCTAGTTCTCATTCATTAGCCGGTGCGTCCGTTCAGGTCGAGTGCTCGCATAGTTCCCGGACACAGTTCAGTTTTGTGAACACTTGAACATTAATCACGTGACTCAGTTGAAGAAAGTGAAGCGTGCCGCTGTACTCAGGTATTTTATTTATGACATTTATTTCATTTTAGTTTGTTAGAGAAAATATTAAGTAAGTTCTTAGACAAACTTGCAATGACGGAATCAGAAGTGGAAAAGTGGGCTGGAAATATTGTCAGTTTTTCGATCGTAAATGGTAAGTAAAGGAGGGCAAAATTAAACTGAATGAATCACTTACGTTAAGTTATGGACACTGTGCTAATGTAAAAAAGACATTCTTATATTTTTTGTTTTATGTTTACTTATATTAATTACGAATGATTGCTTAACGACCGTGAATATACAATAATCATAAATTATTTGAACTCACTTTCACATGAGCGTGCAAAAGGATAGTTTTCGTGATGTCTATTTGTACCGCTTGAAAACCGGCAACATTCGACTAATATCCCAAAACGTTTAAAATCTCTACCATGGCTACACGCAAGATTAGTAATTATAAAGAAAAATGAAATTTAAAAAGTAATAAGTTATCGCTCTAAATATGACAGCTAAAACACTCGCTCAAGGTAACGAAGAGCTAAGCGCACGCGCAATCAGAGCCGTCAAAGTGAACTGTTTGTTTCTATTTTTTTTCTAAATTTTATAGCCGAAAGATTCGAAAAAACTTGGTGAGAGCTTGTAAAACTGCTTAACAATACCGATAAAATCCATAAAACATAATTGTTATGGCGAGAACACCGACCGTGACATGGAAGGCACATCATAAAACAGAAAACACACTTCTTCCGCAATTTATTACACGATAGAAAACCATTACATTACTCATCCATAGGGCTGTGAAATTAATCATTCAAAAAAAAAAAAACCTTTAACAAACCTAAATAAGACCTAATTTAGATAGTTTTAATCAAATTACTGTTTTCGCGGTTGTTTTTCTAAAAGAAAATGCAGGCGGAAGTGCAACAGGTCCTCAACTCCTCAACATCATATCGATCATACCTTATTTCGACATTTCACGCATAACCACGGCAAAGCACCGAGCGAGTCCAGCAATATTGTGAAATAATACCGGCAAGGTATTCGTAATAACTAAATTACATACGGACTGTCATCTATCATTTTATTCGCACGGTCCTGCCGACTCGGCGACGTAACCCCATTGCACTAGGTAAACGCACGTTATTGGTACGAAGATGATAAAATGATTACCGTCATTACTGGAGAATTACGAGTAGGAGACGTCGGCGTCGGTCCCTTGCACCATTATGTGCACTTGCGTGAGATACCCGCCCCGCCTCGGTCCACTATTGTTTTACTATTTTTTGCCAAGAACAAAATGGACTTCGGATTGGATTTCGCCTCCGACATACACGATAAAAAGTAAAAGTTCATCTCAAATCTCCAACACTTACTGGCCGAAAAAAAAAAAAGATTAATAAAATAATGAAAAAAAGAACTATTTCATTAATCTAACTTCTTGTGATAGCAAAGGGAAAAAGAATAGAGGCACGATGATAAAGTAAAAACTGGAAAAAGTGACGAAAAACTGGATAAACTTATAGTTGCAAAAACTTAAAGTTGGTATCTGACGACCAAATTATCTTTTGTTGACGACGAGAATTCTGATCCAAACCGGGATCATCAATCAAGTGAAACGTTAGCTTGTGACACTAGAAGTTATTGACTTGGAAATAAGAAGGGGTGCGTATTGCAAAATATATGCAAAAGACCCAAACTCAACACTCATTTTTGCAAAATTGGCTAAAGTTTATGAACGCTGGATATTAAATAAAATGCTTCTTATAAAATAACTGTAACCTGAAGTGGTGAAACTTTCAAACTATAAAGAAAAAGCGGAGCTGAAATACCTTCTGAAAATAATACTATATAACAATTTTAAAAAGAATATAAAATTCACTTAAATTAAATTAAAACCTTCATACATAGTAGTTTCTGTAGATATTTTGATACAACAATTAGAAGTAATGGACGCTAGAGATTCAATTAACTTCACTAAAACTTCAAGGACGTTTCCTTGACTCCGGAAGCACTTAGCCGAAGCGTTAACACTTAATTAAAACAAAAAGTCCTGGCACTTTATGTACATTTCAAAATTATAGTTAAATTATTTGGCAACAACAAAAAACTAAGTTGCAATACATCTGCTTGTTCTAAGACTTGTTCATAAACAGGTTACACCTCGCCTGGCACAGGATGCTCGTTATTAAAATTTAATAACACCGTCTGGGTGAACTGGCGCTAATGAAAAAATATGATTTACCCATCTTTTTATTTTTAGCGATAAAGTGGAATTAGATGCTTACAAAAAAGCCTACCTCTTAGCCACGCTTAGCTATAGTGTTCTTGACCCCTGACATCGACTTTGCTCGTCACTAAAGGCGCTCACCGTTCGCACTGAATCATGGACTTGGAGCCTTCGACACACCACTTAATGATGATGGCTGTGTTTTATTTGTCGTGGTCGCAAAGTGTACTCGGTGACTAACGTAGGTGGTCATTATGCAAATGCCTGCCATACGAATAGAACACAGAACTTGATGAGTTAGGCAGTAGAATAAATAAAGAAAATTGCGGAGATGTTTATCGAGGACAACATTAATAAAATATTTAAATTGCGCGTATTAGAATCAGAATTCAGAAGTCAATTTGGTGATTAGAAAACTTAAGAGGCTTAACTTGACAGGTTGAATAAAATAAAGCATACTGTTAGCAAAAACTCGTAAGCGAGCAACGGCCCAAGCTCATAGTGACGTAGATATGAATATGCTCGCAAAAAATTATGATAACCGCATGCGTGGGCACAACCAGTTGGTTGGTTTTTTGCGAGCAAGTGCAAGCGGCCTTGACCGGGTGCGCCCGCGACGCCCAAAACGCCGATCGGCCCACTTAAGATCATACATTATGCTCATTACATATTAGATATTACTAAAATTATACAAATTTGTTGGTTTAGCTTAATAGTGTTTTAAGTATAGTGACTGAGAGCGTAGGCGTGAAAATGAGTTTCCAATTGAAATTGTAGCGTTTTTTAGAGTAGTTTTCGCTGTCGAATTATGTATACAAATATATGTAAGCAAAGAAAGTTTCTCTTTCATATATCTTTTTTGTGCAGTGTTTCACAGGGATAGTCATTAATATTATTTCAAACACTTTTAACATCACTTAGACAACATTAAAAAGTAGAACAAATAGTTCATTTTTCACACTTGAATGAGTCTAAGGTTTCATTCATATTATCCTATTGAAAACTCCTGACCGTATGGAGCTACCATTGCTTTTGCAAGGTCTATGCCCGTTGTTTTTTCCGTACCAATTACTTATGTCTTCTCACAAGATTGATCACCTGGTTGTTTTGTTTATATCATTGTTGATTGATCGATCGACTATAATGGTCAATGGTCAATGAGTTTAGTGGTTTTGGATATAGTCATACATGCATGCAAAAAATCCATAAAGATGAACTTTATTACTGTGTAAAGTTGTGTTGGATTAAAAAACAAAAAAAAAATGCGACTTCCGCACAAGTTTGAACCCAAAGCTTAAAAGAAGAAAGAAAGAAAGAAAGAAAAAGCATTTATTTGCGGCAAACATGACGCATAAAAAAAAGGACATAAACACACAAAAAATAACAAGTAAAAAATAAAAAGAATGCGACTTCCGCACAAGTTTGAACCCAAAGCTTAAAAAAGCTTCTGTTATCACCATCATAATTCTCTTGCCCTCGCATCCCAATTTATTTGGGACTGGCGCAGTATGTCTCCTTCTTCCATACTTGTCCATTAGTCAGCATCTCAGTAGTCAACACCTTTTTAGCCATATTATGTGATACAGTCCATCAATCGTTTCTTTGGTCTGTCCCTGGGCCTTATAGCCATCCACATTCATACACAAAACTTTCCTCACGACTATTTCCAATGTATGCAAAGCAATACCATGACCTTTACCTAATATGCATGACCTTCGTACCACATACCGTCCTTCGCATACCTACGTGAAAACCTATTTCCACAGAACTTATTAGTCACCGATGCTAATTTCAAACTTCTTAGTTTATACTCATGTTTTATTCCGTAACAGCACACATTCCAAAAAAGCTTTCTGTATAGTCTGTGATTTTTATGAAAAAGTAAATACCTATTAGAATTCAAAATTCAGAAAAGTGTAACACAGTAAGTTCTTACTGTTTTACGTATTTCTCTGACAAATGGTTTCAAACGGTAAAAGAAGTCATTCTTAAAATTCTCCACATAAAACCATGCAAGAGAAGTATGGGTTAAGTGTCACCGTTACTCATAAACTGCAAAGCGATTCTGATGCTGTTAGATACGTGGTACAAGCAAAGTATAATGTCTGTTCAATAAATCGATGGCGGTTGGTATAAGGCAGTACGTGCATAATCTCCAGACGTACCTGCGCAGAGGTCAGCCATTTCCCCCCCCCAAGGGGGTAATGTCGTTGTATGTATGTACAAGTTTATTGTCAAGGTAGGCTATTGGTGTCACACGCGATTTCTAAATTGGCGTTCCGAGCTGATGTAAGGTGTAAATTATAGGCATTATGTATTATGCATGTTAGGTAGCGACGCTACGTGGAACAACGGCTCATATTTGCATGATGGCGATGTCAGAACAAAAAGCATGCATTATAAGGAAAGGGTCTTGAAATACATGCGCATATATCGCTTCTGTTCTTGAAGAAAGTTTTGTAGTGTCAGTTTTTACTTTAAACATCTCGAATGTTCAACATCTTCTTTTGGTAACACGTAGTTGTAGTAGTTATTCAGGTGTCAATTTCGCCTGGAACGCAACTTGAACATGGGTTCCGTGGATGTAATTGCGTCGGCATGCACCGCGCAGGCGTACATAAGGCCCCACTACTTTCCCCCGACCCAGTGCCCTCCTGCCGCCCAGCCGACCCACAATCTTACAATTCCGTAATGTTTCACATTTTATTTGAGATTTGCTGTGGCTCATTACATGTCACTTTTACAGTTATATCTAATAACAGCAGTATTCTACGATTGTCCAGTCTGACGCACATACCCGCGGTAATTGGTGATAAAGTAGCGTTGTGTGGTCGCGTATGTCACGATTCTGTAAAAGGATTGAGAGAAACTAAAAAAATATTAAGACTCATGATCTGTCATTTTAGCAATAATGCGAGATTGATTGATTAGGCACTTGATACGTAGAGCGTACCAATCCATCATTTATCAATCAGTTGCAAAATGGTTTTGACTTTTGTGGTAAAATGTTGCGAATATTTGATGGATGAGTCAAAAGGATTTATTATAAGTCAAAAAAAGTGCGGTTCATCAATCTGTGCGCGGTGTTCGTGCAGAACATCGGCGCACGACACCTCACGTGCGCGCATCCGCGCCGAATGTTCTCTAACACCCGTGTAATTCAATCGCGCCTTATGATCGCATATGAAAAAGAAAATTATTCCTACCACTCAAAAAAAACTCGTAGGTAATCGCCGTTCGTGATTGCTGAGAGCATGTAACTTTGTCTGCAGCAATTTATTTATCCGTTTCCACAAAAGTACCGAGCCATTATCTTGCTACCATAAAATGATAAAGAAATATTTTTATTGAAATCGCAATGTTACGCCAAATTCCATTATAATTTATAATCATAGTCTATTTGTATTTTTAAATTGAGTAATATTTGAGAACTACAGGCTACGTCTAATACCTTCAACCACAAATTGTATGAAAACCAGGTGGAAAAAATAAAGTTGATTAAATGTCAAGAGTTTCTTTTAGTTAACCACGCCGCAATCTACTTTATTTTTATAAAATAAAAAAAAAACAGAATAGGGCAGACGGGGCGATCTCTCATTTGATTAAACGTATATGGTGTCTAATGATAAATGCTGTAAGCGCACCGGTACCAGTAAGTCTGATTAAAAAACTTGAAACGAGATTACTTTGATAATGCTGACGTATGCATGGTGGAGTTTATTTCTGTGGCTTGCTATCAACACGTGTGCTAAGAGCGTCACGGGGACATTATCGTATGCATCTCATTCCATGCGCGGCTGCCACGGAACAGTTAGACGAAATTTTTCACATTCCACACTATTCGTTTGTCGAATGACACGACTGTTTAGCAAGCGTGGGTGTGTTGGTTTAAATGGAACCTCAGGTACCTAGTATGAATTTTATGTTTTACGTTGAATCGTGAATTTAAATGATATCTTCAGTGGATTCACGTACTTAATTCCTTACGCATAAAGCTCAAAGTACGGTCTAGTTCCATTAATGCAGTCAGTTCATTTATGTAAGTAGTTCGCTGCGTTCCGAACTCAATAAACTGTCCTGAATGGATAATGCTATGAGCGTTAGCAGCACTGAGACATGTTATAAGGAAAGTCGTTGCTGATTTATTTATCTACGGCTAACTTTAACAAAGCGCATTTTTGCAGTTTGTAAATCAAAAGCAATTTAAGTATTCAGACGTTTTCTTTTCATTCTCGACTGGAGGAGGTCCATTTGAAAAGTTGCACGGTTTAAAATTCAATACTTATGTTCCGCTGGTATCTCGAAGCATGACTGATGTGTAGTATCTTTAAAAGGTATAATGGATTAGGCTATGAGACGTCCCGGGCGGTAATATGCGCGTGCGTCGCGCGCACACGTCGCGCTGAACCGCGACCCACTAAACTGATGAATAAGCGAGAAAGTGCACACGCCACGAATATGCGTTTACGCCCGGTTGCTTGAACTAATAAATTTTATTAACCTATTCGATTTCATGACCTCAATGTATTTATGCCGCACAAGAGGTAGCAGATTAATCGGTTTTTGATAGCAAGAGAAATGCTAAAGGCACGGTTGACTGGTGATACATAAAGCTTGATTTGTGTTGCGTGGATTATATGGCTTGTGTATTTTCTCTGTTAAGTGGGGTAGTGTGACGGTCACACGGCGGCCGGCTGCTGGTGGTGGTTAGTGGTGCGTGTCATCTTGGGAAGCATGCCGGCGGCGCCGCCCGGCGGAGTCCGGTGTGGCGGCGGCCCGCTTCCACGACGGCACACGACAACAGCCGGCGCTCGACCGTGACCACTGGTCACTCGTTACTCACCAACACATGACTAGAACAAATTGCTCTTGCATATTTTCAAGAAACTCTTAGCGATCGCTGGTCTAGTGGCCAAGCGCGAAGGTCTTGGGTTTGATCCCCAGGATAAAGTGTGGGGTTTTTCTGTCTAGGAATTCATAGATACAAACTAAGGGGAATTATACTTACAAAGGGGCCGACATATGTCTGCTCTACCATTTCCGATCTTTTATCATCATTAGCAAACTTCAGAAGGCCAATTCTCGTAATTTAAAACGTTCCAAATCTAGTTGCAGTCTCATTTCAGAGACAAACAAATGTCAAAAACTTGTCAAAATGTACTGTACTGTATTATATTAGAGGTTTTTTTGACAGATTGAGACTGCGATCAGACTGTGAACGTTTTTAAAATTACGAGAATTGCCCCTCTGATGTTGTAAACTTTTTCCTTATCTCGAAGGATTCAAATTATGATCGACAATGCTCAAATGCATTCCCCGCAAACGCAATTTATGACCAAAGAATGCAGAAAAACAGAATTGAATTCCTTAATTCCTTGAAGAGATATAATAAAACTGTATTATTTCTATATGCAGTGAGAAATCCCATAAATCCTAAAGATAACGTAAATTCCGAAGCTTGCTCGAGTTTCAACACAGATATAAATTATTGTGCGGCGCTATCAGTTCGTACTCATTAAGGGCCGCCGCACATATCACATTGAATAACTAATTATCTCTAAATAGAGATGTTGAGTGATAATATCGAGCTCCCTTAACGAGATCATTATGAACATTTTATAATAAAGTGGTCAAGTTAAGAAGTAAACTTGTATTGTTATCTAGGTTCAGATCATGGCCGATCTAGTCTTTTCTTAGCCGTGTTAGGGTGGCAAGTGTAACTAAATCCATGTGAATGTTAATATCAGGTACCTGTCGTATGACCTCTTGTACAAAATACTTAGATCGTCACGCTAGCTCCCTGCATGCTAGTTATTTCAGACTATTGGGTCCACATTTCCTTATGACATTTTCTATAATCATAATTTATTGCACATGAGCACTATGAAAGCTATTTCTATTGGTGTATATCTTATAGCTATTAAGCGCAGAGACAGTTCTAAAACTTTGGTGCCTAAAGACTACACTACTACACACTACTTACACTTCACTACACTACACACACACACACAATACACACGCACACTATACTACTATACTTGTAGGTCTTCAACTCCGAACGGACTAGCAGTGTTAGTAGTAAAGACTCTTCTTGAAAACCACTTTCCAGTGGTACATATTTTATGGGTGAAAATTCCTAAGCTTTGGAGTCCATAGTAGATACATACATAGAACAGAACATATGTATCTACCATTCAATTTGAAATTAGCAGGTACTTACCAAGTTTGGAGCAGTAACGTTGTGTTTAGGTAGCGGGTCTTTAACCATCGACCTACTACGACTGCAAGTTATAGCTCATAGCGCAATGGATAATAACTGAATGTTCACTCAAGCAAAACATAACTGCGGTAAATTCTATTTTACTCTTAGGTAAGTTAATGCCATGTCGACCACCAGTCTTCATTTGCCTACCCTTTTCATAACTATGTTGAGGTCAGCCAGTCTAATCGGATGTAGATGAATACCAGTATTTTACATGAAGCAGAGGGGCAATTCTTGTAATTTTAAGAACGCTCACAGTCTGATCTCAGTCTCAATCTGTCAAAAATAGCTCTAATTTCCGTACATTTTGACAAGTTTTTGACATTTATTTGTCGCCGAGATGAGACTGCGACTAGATTTTGAACGTTTTAAATTACGAGAATTGGCCTTCTGATCTCCACAACACATTTACTTTGTAATACGATATCCCGTGGTAAGACTGGTTGTCAGACTTTCGGGCTTCTGACGACCCGTAACTACTGTCAAAGTTCTACGAATAACAGCCAGGACTCACGGCTTAACGTGCTTTCCAGGGCGCGGAGGGTTCTTGATATATAAAGATGGTCACCCATACACGGACCAACCGCGGCAAGCGTAGCTTAATCTGATCGTTTGACCCGTGCGGCTGTTATTACTTAGCCACAAAAATATCCAGCAATTATGTTCTCCTAAAAATGCCCACAAAATGAATGCTCAAAACATTTATTCAATGAAACAGTAGTCGTTATGCTCGTTACATTACATTATGATAATTAAGTGACAACGCACGGAGGGCGGCACGAAGCATTGTGTCGGATTATGGACATTTATAATATCATTATCACTTACAGACATCATGACTGGCTTGTTGGTTTAACGGATGCAAGCGTAACTTCTGAGCCATAGGTTCTGGTTTCGATCCTTAAGTCGGACGAAGTGTTACTGGATTCTCAGTATCACTGCAGAAATCACATTAATGTTCGCAACACCACACTGCGCTCCAAAACACAGATTACTGACGTTGCTCAAAAAGCCGCTAAGGTGAAGTGGGACTGGGCTGGCCACGTCTGCCGTATGCCCAATAAGCTGTGGGTCAAAATAACCACTATGTGGAGCTCTGACACAGCTATAAGGCGTCGCGGCAGACCCCGTAGAAGATGGTGGGACGAGCTGGACCAAATAAACGACCAGTGGTCCACTATGGCCCTAGATCGAAAGAGCTGGAAGTCATGGGGAGAAACCTTTGCCCAGCAGTGGGATGATGCAGGCTAACTGTAACAGAAGTATTGTGTAGGTGAACTATACAATTATACCCAATAATGCCTTAGCTTTTCCCGTGATTCCTCTTCATTGAATACCGGCGTGATAGGTTATGCTGATGTTAAGTTATGACTATAACATCAGAATCAGCTGATGACGCAACAGATCATAGCCGTGTTGATTCTGTTTGTGATGCAAATGAAGTGGAACGCTCCAGTGACTCCGCTCGGTTGGGTCTGTGATCGACCGACGCGTAGACGTGAAGCGATCATAGATAACTTTGATTGTTTTGATTCGTATCGAATGTGAAGAATCTCGATGTTGGTTTATTGACTTTTTTTATAGGAATATTCTCTGACTCACGGTGAATGTGGACTTAAAAATCTGGGATAATTAAAAGTGTTTAGTTAAGCTCAAAGCTAAGCAATGCTCATTTCGCAACATAATATGACCTCTCTCTCTAGGAATTCGACCGGTGTTAAACAATATTTTCTAAGTAACTGAACCATAATGGATGCTGGTTCGGGTTTATTACCTACAGGCTCAATAAATACCAGAAGAGAAAATTCAGATATTGTTTTCTAAAAGGCTGAATAATTCAAAAAGGATTTTTATCAGGTTGCCTTTTATAGTAAGTTTATTACATGCGTAACCTGCTCGAGTAACTTAGAGCCCCACGTACGATGGCGGACGCATAATTTTCCGCAGGGTTGAATGATCGCGAGAACGTGTACAGGCGGAAATAACGATATAAATCGATAGAGTTATTGCATGTTTGGGACAACTAAATAGATATACAGCTCTCGTAAAATATGAAGTAAAATGCATCTCTCGGACTAAAGGAAAATAAATTAAAGTGCACATCACAAGGGATAGAATCGTTAAGTTCCCTTCCTCATCGTAATCTCAGTAGGTATGCGGTCGTATTCGAAGCCGCACTTATTATTTTTTATTACATAATAATTGTGAGGACGTCGTCGTTCTAGTCGGTCGGTGACTCCCGCCCCCGCACCCCGCAGTTCCCAATACTTCTCCCCCGCACGCCTCCGATCGGGATCGCCTCGCCGCTCCCGCTTCTGGTTCGCTGAGAAAACAATGCGATAACATTATCCACGCTGTCAACGATCGCTGTCAACGACCAAATAAGTCACGTTGCCTCGCGATTGTTTGATAATTTCTATACCGGACATTATTACTCTATGACAAACTCAGACACGACACTTTCTACCTTCTAATAGGAGGAAATCGCAGTTAGTAAAATGATATGATCAAAAGAAAGTTCTATTACTGATGATGAACCAAAGAGAAAATGTGTCGATTAGTATCGCATTAGTTGAATCTAGTTGATATACTTTATAAGGGATTCTAAAGATGACACTATTTGACATCATTATTCATAGCTAATTTATAAAAATACGGTTGTAGACAGCGTGCTACGAAATCTAAAATCGCTACGACCTCGTGTTAATACAAAAGACATCAACGCGTTCAGTTTACTATGAACATTTTAAAACTTCGTTACACTATTATACTAATCATTTTCCTGTGAATCTACATTACTATGTATATTTAGATTAACCTCATATTTCTCAGAAACAATGTAAAATAACTTTCCCAGTGATTTAAAAGCTATTATTGGAAAAGAACACCCATTTTAATCAAAACACAATAAGTAAAGGTCAATTGGAGAACCGTTATTTTAGAAGTGTAGTAAAAAAGTCGGTTAAATGGTAAAGTACCACTTTTTATAATGACATAACTAACAGATTGCATTGCGATACAGACCGACAAGGAAAAGAAAATAATTGTATTAACCTACAACAAAACACTTTTGTTATATCGGTACTCGTTGGCCTCTAATTTGTAATTATAGGCGTAAAATCTGGTATAATGGCGTATCGGACTGTCTCGGTCGTCAGTTGTTTGCGAAAAGAATGTTAACGGGTCTGCTTGGCTTCCATGTCGGAGGTACAGTCAACCGCAGTCAGTAGTAACGCTTGAACAACGAAAACTGCTCTGGCTGCTACGAAATAAAGGCCCTGTCAATGTCAGATTATTGACATGTACGTCCTGTTGACAGTACGTCCGTGCATTCTAGGCAACGCGACGCGGTGGAGATGCTAGATAGCGCCACAAAGAGTGACCGAGCGATGTGATCGTATTACATTATACTGATACAGAGATAGTGCAGACAGTCGGTAACAGTTCGCGTTCCTACATGCATTTATGCAATACGTTCCTCGGTTGAACTGGACAGATGACCGATGACATGTAGATAAATGTTATGACACTTACTAGCTTTTTATTGCTTCTTTCCTTTTGAATGTTCCGACTTAATGTTACTATGTATGATTTACTATGTAGTTCTGTACACCGGGCGTCAAAAATAACACAGCTTGGTACTTGTAAGATTTTAAGCATTATCGCAGCACTACACTAACCAAACTTCGCGTTTAAAATATATTTCTCAACCTGATGGAGCTTAGAATAAATTAATATTTTACAAATTAATTAACAAATCTATTTGGATTTAAAACTATGTCAAGGCTTAGTTAATGGACAAAATGCCTACTAATAGAAATAGACATTATGTTTTTTGTGACATAAACAAAATCACTTAATAGTCACAAATGGTAACATAAAGCGTTGACATTAGCATACTGAGAGCGACGTAACTGTTCATCATGTCATATAAATGTGGTTTATTCACAGATTCTATCGCAACCACATCGATACAGTTATGTTTTTCCATTTGCGCGTACTAAATTCCGTAATCAAGCAATCTCCTTCACACCTCCGTTGGAATGTTCTTTTATTCTTTTGCATACAATGTGTTGATAGTTTTCAAGATTAAAAAGCTTCTTCATATACATAGCTGAGCGTCTCTTGGCGGATGTGTTGTATTAGCATAGGAGTAAGTTATGAAGCTATTGTTTACCATATTATCCTTACCATTAACTTCCCCTGATACGGCCGACTATGTGGGTGTTGAGAGGCAATGGAATGGGCTAAAATTAGAAGCGCAATTAGCATTATTCTGCAATTACTAAGGATCATTTGCTGCGGCGACGTACGGGAGAGTATTCTATAGATTAAGTTTACAGTCAGTTAATTATGACGACGGAACTCCGGCCACAGTAGCTCTGTATGGCATTTCTAATTAACAATTTACGGAATACCTTAAAATTAACGACCTAAGGCCAAGATTACAATATTCCCAGGGTACAGTAGCGGGTGAAATAAAAAAAGTAAAGAGCTCTCAAGATAGAACAATGACCATAACTTTAAGTAGGCAACCTCTTACCATAGCTAATTATCTTTGACTAATGTTACTTTATTATTATTCAGTTGAAGTGATGTGTAATTGTACGGTATTTACGTACATTTACACCGGTTTATGGGCAAATTTCCCATGGATTAGCGTCGCAATGATGCGCTTGCAATGTCTTCTAAGTGCGGAAACAACTAAATACAGTTAGCGGATAGAATCGCACGCTTTTTTGTTGCCAGAAAACACAAAAAAAGTTTATGAAACAACCGTTGTTTTTAAGACAACCTAGGGTTGACAGCTCGTCAGCGGAATTAATTGAATAAAAGCTATTTTGGGATTGAAAATGAAGTGCCATTTTGCAATCTCAGCTCTTGTTCTTTGTTCTTGTTTTATTTTGCCATACAGAAATTAAGTTTTGACAAAATCATTCCAAGAGGACACAAGGGCAGGCCCAAACAGTCTACTTATTGTATCCAAGCTAGTCTACGTATCGTATGCGAATACTTATATTTTAATAAGATTTCCAACAATAGCAGCAGAAAAATTTCGCCTGATACCTAACTAATCCTAATTAATATTATAAATGCGAAAGTTAGTTTGTTTGTTACACTTTTACGCTAAAATGATTGACCGGATTTGAATGCATTAGAGAAGACTATGATCTGGAGAAGGACATAGGTTTGTTTTCATCCTGGATCGCAGACGAAGTCGCGGCCGAGCAGCTAGTAGGTACGTAATAATGTCAGATATTAATATAAGAACTTAATATGCGAACGAATGGTCTTCATCAAACATTAGCTTCGTTAGTAAGTACCATGACAGCTTTAGTATGGTATATAGTATATAATAATAATTTCAGTGTGATATCTGCACATAAATCACTCAGATGAGCAGATGCATAAAATGAGATATTTTTGCATATGTATTTTTATCTAAAACCTACACCTATAAATCTTGTATTATAATAATCATCAATAAAGCACCTATTTTATTGACTTCATATTAATTTACATTTTATTTTCTACCCGGCACTGTTTCTCATTGATTTCACTAAGAGGCTCATAGCAATAAAGCTGCAAATCATACGTTTTATGAACATAAATGTTAATATTTACTGTTTTATCACAAGAAAAAGTTAAGAAAGGCTATAATATTTTCTTTATAAAACCATCTCTTCAAACAAATCGAACTACTCTCCACGTAAACAATATAATCTCATTAAAAGATTATGACAGTAAACATGGGTGCAAGCCAGAAGTAAAATAAAATGGCGTCATAACTTATGCAATGCCCTATGTTGTATGTGCTATATAAGGCGGGTCCGATCTCGTCTAGCAATTATACATGATGCGTAATTGACGTAACGAAGACCGGTCGCCGGCGGCTTATTAATAGCGCCGGTTGTGTGTCATAAAAATGTAGAATTATACTATACACCGAGATATTTACGTGGTAGTGTGACGATCTATGAGCATATGTGGGCTGGATGTGTAATATGTGGTCTGCTGTGTTCTGAATGAAGAATGTTTATGAGGATATCCTGCTGAATAGTTATTGGTATATATATGTGTATAGATTGTGTGAGTTTTCTTTAATGTTAGGAAAAGATATTTTTTTTTAACTTCAAGACACAAACATCATTGTAGCCCTGGCTCTTGTTAGTGAAGTGCTGCTCCTGGAGTTCGTGTGTCATAAGAGACCAAGACCAGACCAGACCTCTCAGTTGACAGGGAATATGATACGGAAAGGGAAAGATGCGCGATAGACAAAAATGAGATACGTTATAGTTATAGCATGCATTAAAAGGTGGGTTTACAAATATACAAAGGAGAAAAAAAAGTAGTAATAATAAAAGAATTATAACATGGAATTCTAGCCGCAATTTTTCTCTAAAGAAAAGCTTGCATGACACTTTCTTTAATGCATATAATTCTGAATACACTCTGTATTTGACCACTTAAAACAAACATTTAGGTAGTATTTTTTAGGATTAAGTACACAGAAGTGTACTCATTACGTATATGTGTTTGTCACGCTCTGTAGATATTTCGTCCGTCGTCGGCAGTTTAGAGCCCATTCCGAGAGAACCGAACGGTTTTTGTGACGTTAACTCGCTGTTTTCGGATTATTTGGCATCAAACCCGTTATTTTCCGTCTACGTACAATTACTCAAATCTAGTGATCTAGTGTACTAGATCAATTAACAGACCGTTGCATCCTGTGTCTAACTCGCTAGAAACAACTAAAAAAGCTTCCAAGAAATTTGAACCATTTAATTGAATTAAAAAAAAGCGTGTCATCTGTCATTAATTCCCAGTTATTCCAATTCCGATCAAGCAATTTTGTGAGCCGTGTAATTTGATCTGTCTGGTAACTTAGCTATTGATATTACCGATCTATTGGTACCTAACTCTTGTTTCCAGTGATTTTGTTTCCCACATAAACTGCAAGCAAAAATAAAAAAGTGCGTCTATTGCCATAAAACACACGCTCACTGCACATCTATGCATATTGATTATTATTTTGCAAAAAAACGGAAGTCATACAATTTTTAAACGGGCCGTACATTATGTTTAAATGCAGGATATTGCTTAAATGATGTTCTGCAGCATCCTCCGAGGTTACTATTATTTTTTACAACCACTCGTTCGTAGTAAACTATTTTTCTAATAACGCCAAGCCATCCGCGCGTCGCGTCTATATGCGTATTGATGGGAACATTTTTTCTATGTTTGCTCAGCCTGTTTGCTTCTGCTATGTTCGTCTTGAATGTTTTCTCAAAGGTTATTAACCTAGTTTCGTTCATGTACAATTGTAGAAGCTCTGTTACGAGTATGTCAGTATTACTTTGTCAGTATACAAACTTGTGTTTTACTTGCGGATTCTCGAGATGAAATAGAATGTAATTCTTCATGTTGCGCAATCTTCTTTATCTTTTTAACTCCATTCAATTCAGACAATGTAGATAACAACCGAGCGTTTTGTACTACTCCGTGTTAAGGTAGTTTATGGGAGACTAGAATAGAGCCGGGAGAGCCTGGAGGGCCGCGGGAGCCTTCGAAAGAGCGGGCGGAATGCGCGCACAAGGTCATTGCGCCCTGCGCGGTCATGCGCTTGCGCCCCTGCCTGCCCCGCGTGCCCCGCCGCCCCGCACCCCGCATCTCATCCGCACCCACCACCACATTGTCTAGTGCGATCAGCTGCGGATAAAGGGGAATCGACTGAACCGACAATCGATAGAAACCATTTCAATGCGAATTTATTTTTCCATTTTGCGGCCGCGCTGTCCAGCACGAACGCCCCCAGCGATGTGCTTCGTTCTAACGCTCTTTTCTAAGCTCCTACAAAGAAAAAGACTACTTCGTGCCGTGTCGTGGTTTATTTACGATGCTTACATTGGCTAGCATTTATCCTTGGCCGTATCTATTGTCCTAAGGCTGCTAAGAAATTGCTCTTAGCCTATTAACTGGACGATACCGGGTTATCTATGAAAAGTAATACTTGCGGGAACATTAGATTAAAGCATGATATCAACGAGTTATATGTTTAGCAAATGAAGTCATTAAAGCCACAATTTGCAGTCTTCAAATAAATAACTATAAAATATTAACATAAACAGACAACATTCGAGCTACTTTCACTCCTGACCTGTTACTGTTTCCTAAAGTGTGAATCTTCCTATCGGCCTATCTGGTGGCAAGATGAAGCGATAAAATCCACATTTCAAACTTTATAACATAAAAGTGAAAGATTCATACAAAAAAAATCCCGTTACTGACAAGTTGAATAACTTCTTAATAAGTAATTTGTAATATTTGGATATGCAAATATGATCGTTCAACAAATTAAGATTAGTTACGCGTTTTGTGGGAGAAGATTAAAATTTAGATAAATAATATTAAATTATTAAACCAGTTGCCGATGGCACAAGCTGTGGTTAGTGTATTTTTTAATGTGCGTAAGAGGAAATGTTGCAGTTTCACTTTGTGCAAGATTAATGGGGTGTTAAAATCCGCGTGCCGGATCGCGGGCCGCGGGCAGTCGGAGCGGATGTCACATCATTACTCACACGCAGGCGCCATCCTTGCCTGCGTCCGCGCAGGACCGCGCCACCGCTCCAGTCGCCACAGTATAAATAACTCTTTTATTCCGCGGCCGCTACCCGCTTCTTAATATGAATATTAATGCGTGTGCACGACTTTACGGACCATTTGTTCGATTATATCGTTTATACATGATTCGTAATCACTGACAGCTCAATTTGGGATTTGGCACGTAGAAAGTGTTCGTGTTGATTTTGCACCAATTAGACGTCAAACATCGCGAGGAAAAATAAATATTGCACAGCCTTGACTCTGTCTACATACGTCTTCTGTGTATGTAACGGTAATTACTCTTAATATGGTTACGCGAATGTAGAGCTAGGCTTTGCATATTAATGAGATGTTTGTTTATAACGTGCTTGTCACTTGGACGACCGGCTGGGCTTAATAGTAGTGGGTCACGCAATCCGATTGTTAACATAAATACTCATTTGTTACAGGATTTGTATCCTGACTCGGAGGAAACTAATCCCATACTACACAGAACAGGTAAAACGTTTTCTTAACCTATTTTTTAGTTTTACTAAAGCTTATCTGATTGACGAGACAGCTGTAGTCACAAATCTCAATTAGTCATGATTAGAGAGTAGTGTTGACACGGTGGTACACATGGTAGCGACAATGGGCGGCCCGTGGGACGTCTGTGAACTCCGCCCGACTGTTTTTGCCACATCAAGTGTTCGACTCGTTCTGAACGAGACAAGAATGCATATTTCCTAGGAACTTATGTCTGGCCATCGTAATAAGAACTGCCCTGACTCCTTGCCCACGTCCCTGCACAATGAATAAGGGGACAGTAAATTACATATCGCGGCCATTGTTAGGCTGGACGTTTAGAGCGTGCGCGGCGTGGGCGGCGAAACACGGCTCCCATTGATTGCATGATTTATCGATATTGAATTTGCACAGGTGATCCTTTGTTATTGTGATTGAAAGAAAATAAAATGGACATCGACAGATGTAAGATACGAGTATAATTTAGTTCGTAAAGCATCCAAGTGAAAGCGAAAGATGACAAATAAACTATACTGAAAAAGAACGGTTTTGCATTTCAATTACATTCGTCAACAAGATACAATTGGTACGTGGTATTCTTTCACCGGATGTGAGATTTGTTTTCTTATGAGTATTTGTGGCAGTATCGTTAAAGTAGGCTCTAGATAGATATGTATGTTTAGAGATGTTAAAAACATGTATAAACCGCAGTGTAGAAGGCGACAGCTAATAGAGTTCCTCTATGCAAATAAGTGGCTATTGAGTTGTAACACGCTAACTTCTGTAAGCATGAGTGACAGGCAGCGCTTTGCTACACGCCTTTGGCCCGAGGTCGGTGAAATTCTGCACTTAACGATCGATTCCTTTCAAGTGTTTCCATGAAATGGTCCGGTAATACCATATAATGGGCAATATCATAATTGACACACACAATGTCTGTAAACACGCCGCATTTGTGATAATGCGGTCGATATCACCGCTTGGTACAGTTACCGGAGGTGGAGCCACCATTTAAATGACTGTCTATTAGCTTCATTGTAAGTCAGTGTCGTATTAATGTGCTTTGACATTTCTCAGGACTAGTCAACTATATCGTGTGAGAAAATGGTTCCATTTATTTCCTCGTAAGGAACTTCAGTATCATGTTAGAACGCGGAGAACACAATTAAGTAAGAGCGGTAATTAAGTTTCTTTCAGTTGATCAAATAATTAAAGGTTCACGTGCGCGTACGCGGAGGGTCTGCGGCGAGGTTTGCATGGATTCCAGTCATTACTCTCCGCTTCCCTGTTAGCTATTGCGGCGGAAAGCTGTAGCTTTGAATGCCAGTAAGCGTTGTCGGAACATAAATTTACATTTCGTTACGGTCGTTTTGTCAATACAATTCTCTCCACAGCAACAAATAAAAGATATTTTTGGTGTTGCTTCTCTGGCTAGCTTATGTTTGAAAACTTTTACTTAGCACTCAAACTTTCTAATTCGAAATAAATTGAGGAGAATGTTTTATTATTGATAGCGATAATTGTTGTGTATCCGAATGTTTAGCTTTACGAGAGATGATTGCCGTGTGAATGCGCACTATTATGATTTAGATAAGATCGTTTGCTTGCGCATGCGATGCCATTAAATCGATTGGCATATTTCGCATCGTGATCATTAATGTTGGAATCTGATCTTAATTTTATATTCTTGTAATAATTAGATTTGCTAAATACATAAAGAAGCAATTATTATTACAAGTAGCTTATTTAACACTTGCGAATTTTCCCTTAAGTAAGTATTGATAGAGAGCTAAAAGTAGGTAGTCGCTTTGTTATCTATGGTCTTAAGCCTAAGATACTTCCTGCTACCTCACTTCGCGTACTTTAGCTCTCAAGCTTAAGCACGCGATAACTTAAGGGTCCACTACCGTGCCTAGCCAAGCACACAGCACACAGCTTATAAGTACTTACTTAACTACTTCCAATCCCTTGAGATATAAGAAACCACAGCTACTTCGTATATATTTTATCGGTAAACATGACATATTGGAAATATAATTTCCTACATAAAATTAATTAAACGCAAAACCTTTTCTCTAACCCATATGTTCGCCGATAAACGCGAATGTTTATGAAACCGCACGGCCACTGCGCGGGCGCTTTCCTCTGTGTGTGCGTCGAACGAAGCTTTTCACCGCACATCGCGATCTGTTTGACATCAGCCTGTATACGTTGTAGTTTCACGACCAGACCGGCCAGTCGCGGCGCCTCTTAACGACATCGTGCATTTATTACTGCTTGCCTTAAGAGCTCAGTTTTAAGTTCAAGATAAGGTCCAAGTAAAAGTTAATTTAAATTATATTACAGCTCGAAAGTATGTTGCGATCGACGGTTATATTAAATCTAAGAGATTTTTATCTTAAATTAATTAATTACACTCGATAAGTTTATTTGAAAGGCAGATTGATGTTCATTACAGTATTTGTATATGTTTTGATCGTGAAGTGTTGAGCGCGGTGATTGACAATCGATTAGGAATCTCTGACCCCGCATTACAATGTTAATGGTGCTTTTTTACTTGCTTTTATTCCATTCAACACGATGCGATTTATACAGACACTAAATTGTAAGATTTCTCTTTCTTTAGGAGGTAAGAAACACAATTTATAACCTCATCATCATCACGCGTTTGGTTGTAAACGCGACTCAACCATCTTTTTTTTTAAATTGATATTTTGCTCATGTAAAATCCATTTGAAATTCAACTTACTTTCGCACCAACCAGCAACATATTTTAAAGTTAATCATTCCTAATTAAAGCCTCATTGTATGCAGATGAGGGCTATATAATTGCTATCTTACCGCTGTCGCTTACCCCGTGGTCCACAGATAGGACAGCGCGGCTTGTACAAGTCGTCGGGTCGACAGCGACACGGCGCGGGCGCATGCCGCCTGCTCGCTTAGATAAACACGCGATCCCTGGACACTTGTAGGGCTGCTCCTGATATTTACTAGAACAGTGGTCTATGGAAGGTGTGGCTGTAATGGAATTGTTGGATAAGGAAAACGATGAAGGAAAAAATAGAGGAGAAAGTGATAAAAGGATTGAATTATGCTGACAGTTGATTATCCATAGTGTCCGTAGAGCATGATTAATTATTGTACTCGTATCGTATTCAAGAATAAAATATAAATAATAATTGTGAGCACGGCTCAGCTTGAGAATGTTAAACGACTACTTAGTTTACATATGTATAGGAAATGTTTTAGGATTAGTGTGGGCGCAGTTCCCTTAAAATTCACAGACATTTGCCAACCCTGCTCCGGCAGCTAGTTCGAATAAAAGGAATTCTCAAATTATGGAGGTGCCATGCAAACGAGCTAAATACAGAAAGCACGTTTAAGAAACATCGGCAAAGGAATGCGCTATTTATTCGCAAATAGGTTTAGTATAGGTACAAGTCCTGCCTCGATCCCGGACCATTTGTTAGTCATGAAATATTTAATCGCCAGCAGAATAACTAGCTAAGCAAGTTGGTTTCTATGAATACCATTATAATGGGTTATCTTGTTACTGGGCTACGAGTACAAATATTTGTTGGCGAGAGAAGAATTATGGCTTTAGACACGCATATCTTCTCGACATGCTATAGAAGTTATGTGTTCAATATATTTCTTTTAGTTGCTGTTCTATATTTCGTTGGTTTTATAAAGCTCTTTATTTCATTCATAAAATATGAAAAGGAAAAGAAAAGTAGCCCAATACGGCCTCAGAAATCCTTAATTTCCTTTCCCGTAATTAGCGACCGAAACATTTATACATGCGTGAAAGTACAGAAGTATAAGAATTTCACACGCATTCGAAAACAGATGGCCCAGTTGGTGCAGATAATTGGGTCAGACGAGCAACCTGTCGGTGTGCTCACACGCATTGTCTCGCGTCTCGGTGCGCCGGCGCAGTACCGTTAGCGCTCGGTCAAGTTCGGCCCATTGTGACGTGACTGCTACTAGTGACATACGGATTTATACTGTCCGATTCGGTCCGCCCCCGAAGTAATCGTACTCGACGATGGAGACAAAACAATTGTTCGGCCACTTTTTCTGATAGTTTTCTATCCATAGACACGTAGGTACGTGTAATAAGAACTGCTTTCTTTATGATTTCCATTTAAAAACCGTTTTATATGTCCCTACAAAAACTGCATGCAGAGGAATTTACCGTTTTCTAGAAAACTGAAATGAAATTCCCAAAAAACATTCAATTCATATGCTTAACAAAAAGCTTTTTTTGGATCTTGTTATCTTTGAAGCCGACCGAGATCGGGCGCGGTCGTCACAATTCGGACCGCTAGAAAATAGTTTTTTTATTATAATAATAAGCGGTGATTGCAAGATATGCACTTATTATTTACGTGAGCGTATCTGATGCTGAAAGTAGGCGGGTAGGCACGTGCGCCTCTGACCCCGCCGCCGAACATCAAAAGATCTTAATGCTAGACTTGTGTGACTGGCCTTTTTGTTCGTGCCTCACAAAGATTGGATTACCAGTGGCCTCTCCGCGGACATACGAGATTATGTCGGTAACAGTTCTACGACGATTTATTATAACAGAAGTATACAAAGACACGACAAACTACTTGAATATAGGCAATTACAGAACAAATGTATTTACGCCTTAATGGCTGTGAAACGTCAGTTATCTCGGTTAATTAAAGGAGTATGTTGTTCCGGTCTCATAAAAGTGCCTAGTTTAATTTATTGGATGGTAAAGATGGGGGTTAATAGAGGTTTACACGTTTATACCACGTCAATATCCGGTTAACCGTACAAGACAACTATATGAGACTACGTAAACAACTATACAACTATGTCATACCCCTCGAAACTTCGCTTTTCTTCATATTGTACGAGTATTAATACTAATTCGCATTGACTTGCACATATCTGCCCGCAATAGTTATGAGGTTAGTAGGACCCCAAAATTTGAATATGTGCCTACAATCATGATATATAATTAAGTAACAGTTTATTTCTCACTCCGAATATGCGCATGCGCGATGACTCAGTATCTTACACTAAGTCACTGATTGTTCTCTACAACCACTTACCAAGTTTTGATGAGCACGCTTGCCTATTAGGAACATGATTTGACAATTGTGGGCATTGGGTCAACCGGTGCTTTTCTGTTTAATTAGATATTATAATGAACACAAATATTTGATTTGAGCTGTTGATTAATATCCTTCTTCATCTTAATTAATAGGTGTCGATGTCCTGTTTCATCAATTTATAAGGTGAAATCAAAACCTTATTAAATTACCGTAAATACTTACTTTCAATCTTTTACACTTAACTGGTTTTAGCACTAATATTGAATAGAAAAAAAAAAACATAATAAAAAAGTATGAATCATACTCAGATACCTACTATGTATTTGCGTAAAAATAAACTTACCCATTGTTCAGGCCATTGACACATGGACACTTGCAGTAGGATGATCTTCAGTATCGTAATTTCCCTCAATTAAAACTAGATTACATATTTTCTGATTATTTTTTTCTTAAACATTTATTCCTCGCTTCAATCGTGAGAATCTGGCTCCGATTTCGTAATGAGCTTTACATTGATTCTATAAATGTAGATCCAGTGTTAATAATGCAGATATAACAGGAAATATAAACTGTAATTTCATTGTATAAGGCATCAATGAGAATGATTGTATGCTGTCGTATCGGAGATTGGCGACGACTGATCTGAGCCCGCGATGTGGGAACACAATGCTATTGTATGTTTAAAGAAAAATCCTTCCAGGCGAACCACGGTTCATTACTTTGTAATTAGGGTGCCGAAGCAAAAACTTGGGCTTTTCTACCACTCGATTAAACATAACGATTACAGTACATAGCTCTCGACAATGGGGAAACTATTTGAGCTATTCCATTGCCAGGTTAAAAATGAGGTTTTCTAACACTAGGGACTTTATTTAACTATGTTCAAGAATGAGCACATGCCAGTAATACTAAGTTTATGGGTCCTTTAAAGTGTCTGCGATTAATAAAGTAAGAACAGATTTCTTGAGAGACG
Organism: Apamea anceps; assembly: GCA_951799955.1. Classification (NCBI taxonomy): domain Eukaryota; kingdom Metazoa; phylum Arthropoda; class Insecta; order Lepidoptera; family Noctuidae; genus Apamea; species Apamea anceps. The sequence goes on along the minus strand of OX637502.1, from coordinate 9,276,835 downwards.
ATATTGAAAGGGCATAAAAGCTTTCGAGATATTTACAGCCTCTGATGAATACCTATTAAGCCATATCAAGCCACTATCCATTAAAACTACCTATGTAGTTAAAGACACAGAATCATAAACTCATTATAATCAGGCAACAAAGTCTAAAGTGCTAGTAGTTGGTTGTTACATAGTGTAGAATACTGATCTTAAAAGTGACTTTGTAAAGTCTGAAGGGTCCTGCAGACAGGTGCGACGTTACAGTGCGACACGACTCTAGTAGAACAATTTTGTATGAAAACTTCAAGGAAGTTTTTGCATCAGAATCGCGTCGCATCATCGCGTAGCGCCTGTTTGCGGGAACCTTAATGTTGAAATATGGCAAATCAACGCCCACCTAAGACTACTTACTTCTCCTTAAAGTGCAGTTTTCTGAGCAGGTGTTTTCAACGTAATTTTTCATACATCCAAGAAACAGCTTAGGACCCTATTATCCGTTTAATTACAGAAATATCTCAGGCAATAAAACTACAAGACTACAATTAAGAGTACTGTTCGTTGATCTGTCGCTCTAAACCGCGGGCAGATTACAGCGTTATTGTTCTAAGTGTTTCTAGTTAGCGTTCCAAAGCTCAGTGAGCGATGATAGAAATGTTGAGAAGTACGTGAAGATCGCGGAGCCGAGTTCACCGTTAAATTGGGCAATTTGTGCGCGCACAACACGGTGGCTGCGCCCGCGCCGCTCGCTGGGACTTGCACCGCTCATGATATAACTGTTACGTTCATTATGTGACATATGGATCACGTGATCGCGTCACCTGTGCGTAATAATTGTTTGTAGTGCACGCTTAACGGCACCATGTTGTCTCATGCATGATCTTCGTAACCACCTCGTAAACCGAGTGCACTCTAGTGTTACGGGACTAAGCGTCGACTGGTAACTGTTCGTGTCGAGTGTTGTCGTGGGTGCTTCTTTTACTGCTTCCGTTGCTAATTAGATGCCACTTTCAATACTATGTCATGAGAAAACATTAATGTCCATTCTGTAATCAAAATTAATGATGGCTTGATAAGATTAGTTCGACTTTAGTTTCAACTTTTTTATGGAAAATTAAATGGAGATAGAGACAAGATTTGGGTGTGCCTAGGTAATAAAATAAACCAAACAAGTTCGTCTTATAGTTAACGATCACCAGAAATTACTTTCATACATCAACCGTTAAGAACACTATATTTACCAAACTGACTCACCACAGCGTGGACTAAAAAAAAAAAGCAAAAAACCAAGTCTGGCGCCTCCATTAACGCGCGTAACATAAACAGACCCGCCAAAACCTCACACCTACACAATACCGAACTATACTTATATACTGTTTATGGTGCCGAGTGACCAAGATTGGAGCAATGTTCCGCTCTCGGGGCATCTCGGCTATAGTCGTAGTGTTATAGGTGAACTAACTGTAACGCAGGCTCCCCCCGTTGTTCCACCATATATGACCGCCATAAATGTCAGCATGTGCATTGTTTCACTTCTTTATGTTAAAGACTAAGGACCTTTGACTGTCGTTATGCGATTTGAATGGGTTATGAAAAGGAGCTTTTGTTGTTCAATGCAGCTTTTCCACTATCTCACGAGAAATGTTCCTGGTTCTCGTACTTCTAAACCTGCATGCAGAATTTTAGTTTAACTTAGTGTCGTGAATTCTTCGAAGCATTAGTCACGTTCTGAGTACTGTTGGGTTTAGTTAGTGTTAATAATGAAACAGAGTTTTATGACCTCGACTCCTCCATCGAATATTAGATTTTCATAGTATAAGCTGAAAATTTTCTTGAAATTGTATAGATTTATTATGACTGGGCCGTAAATAAATACGGATGGAAATAAATACGGATGGAAAGGCTTTATTAACTTTCTTATTTTATTCAGTCAAGTGGTCACAATATTTATGCAAGTTTTAAATGAGTTAAGTAAGGTCTCTCTGCATGCTAATTAAAATGAATTTATGTTGCTAATAAAACAACAAGTAGGTCGTCAGTCTGCATTACCATGTTTAATACGGTATTTAAGAGTAAACACTCATTAAGGTTTAATAACTTGCCGTCATTCGTCATGTTTACCAACGTAATATGTTGCATTAAGCTCATTTTGAGTTCGAAAACATTAAAAAGATTGCTGGGAACGTTAATGCAGCGCAATGTGTGTAATACCCGTAATGCGTGTAAACGTTAGGCGCGCTTCTCGTCTGCGCCGGAGTGTGCGGAATGCGTGCACTTTGTTGCTTCACGCTCACTGTACCAAGAGGACAAATGGTCTCAAATTGTCATTACCGCAATACTGTTGAGTTGTTTGTGGTTCGTTATAGTTTAAAAATCAGTACCGCGAAGTCACCTCTTCCGGTGAATTTTGAGTATCACTCCACATAATAGTTTCGCTGTAAGAGTACTTAGACAAACGGTATCTAAGTGCAATTACTTGTACATATTGAACAGTGAGCGCCATACACTCGTGTGCTGAGTGCTGGTATTCACATTCACACAGCAAATAATACTATAATGGTGATGAGTTTTCGTTTTTGACAGCTCTAATATTTTTATTGGCTTGTTCCATATATGTTTTAAATGTTTTCATTAATCTTTTTAAGTATTCGCAATATGGGAACTTGCAATCGATAACTGTCCCATTCAATTAACTTTTAATAAATGTTTAATCAACGCTTATCTGATTAACTTAACCAAAGTGTTACCCAACCGCATTTCAGAACCAAGTTCACGCATGTGTCGTTCGAGAAAACTTAATTAAAATAGCGGCACTTGTTAAAGTGCAATTTATATTACGAATTTTATGACACTGCGCTCCGTGGGTTTCCGTTCCATGATTGCTTCAATTGCAAAAGTAAAAAGTGCACGAGTGCTTTATAACTTGCAATTTAAATAATATTGAACACATTTAACCGAGCAGAGACATTGTGAATTGATTGAAAGCTATTTCATTCATTTACGATGTATAAGAAATTATTTTAGCCGTCGCAGAGACTAGAGAGTACCTATACAACAATAGTTTGTACTTTCTCGTTTACAAATGACCATTCATTGTACTTGATAAAAAGTCTAGTGAAAGCGATATTGCGATGCAAAAACGTAAATGAAAATTCGTGTCACTGACTTTCCTGTTAGCTTCCATGGGTCCATGCAGTGCTGATCTTGACCTGTATTCAGCGCATCGACAATCACAAAGCGCGCTAAACAATCAAGCGGTTGGCGCGGGCGCAGACACGGACATAGTAGTCTTTGTACCTACATAGACACACATAATAGATATGAGTCAATGAATGCCAACAACTACATTACTTTTCTACTTTCATTTTTAATCAATAATATTGAATTACATCCTGTCGGCAATAAAGGATGATGGGACAAAATGGGCGTAAGTCCAACAGAATTGAAATATATCTCAAATTAAAGCTCTCAATTAGTATTATATTTCATACTATGGCAAAAAGTACCAAAGTCGCTGGAGAACAGAGATAGACTCAATTGAAAAAATTGCATTTTTCTGTATAATACCGAGGATTTGACTGCATCTGTCACATTTAAAAACAAAAGGTCGTGTTATAAACATGGCGCACACGCAGGTAACAATGTATGCTCGAATTCACTCCCACTACTCCGCGCGTAAGCCGCCTCACGCGCGGTTCAGGGGGCTTATTACCAGCAGCAGAGCAGAAGTTGAACTGCACCGCTGTTTTGTTGTATGACTAAGTACATAAAACCAGTGCAGATCAACTTCTGCCCTGCTATAAGAGCTGGTGGTAAGCCCCGAGTTCAGTCGGTGTTTACTTATTACCGTAGTAAGACTTAATAACAATTTGTGTACGTATTTTTATAATGTACCTAGAACTAAGTTTGATTGATTTATTTATTTTAAGTACCTATGTTTATTATTTTAAGTTTATCTTATAGGTGGAATTAATGGATTTTAAGTTGGTTCTTTATTATTATTTTATCTTATTTAAGAGTATCCCCTTGTTGTGGATTGTCTATTTTCGATAGTGACATTAAAGCACTTGTCATCCAGACTTATATTTCATTACTACTACATGCCTGCGTTGTGTTTTTTCGGTATCATCAATTGATTCCGAATTCATGCTCATTATTGGACTACTGATTGGATTGCCGGCTACGGTTTCTTGACCCCTGCTCGTTATTGGACTACTGATTGGATGGCTGGCTACGGTTTCTTGACCCCTGCTCGCTATTGGACTACTGATTGGATTGCTGGCTACGGTTTCTTGGCCCCTGCTCGTTATTGGACTACTGATTGGATTGCTGGCTACGGTTTCTTGACCCCTGCTCATTATTGGACTACTGATTGGATTGCTGGCTACGGTTTCTTGACCCCTGCTCGTTATTGGACTACTGATTGGATTGCTGGCTATGGTTTCTTGACCCCTGTTCGTTATTAGACTACTGATTGAATTGCTGGCTACGATTTCTTGACACCCGCTCGTTATTCGACTACTGATTGGATTGCTGGCTACGGTTTCTTGACCCCTGCTCGTTATTGGACTACTGATTGGATTGCTGGCTACGATTTCTTGATCCCTGCTCGTTATTGGACTACTGATTGGATTGCTGGCTTACTTGACAGATTTTTGATTACTTGAAAGAAATCTTATGACACCAAAGGGTATTTTTGGTGATGAAAATAACACCAAGCAATAATCATCTGCGATGGTACGAGTACATACATTTTTATAGAAAAAAGCAGCAACTTTTTGTTTCAATACAGAAACTTACACAAATTCGAGAACCTTCTGAAACCTTTCATGATTGTCTGTAGCGACGTTTACATCATTGATATCGTCGGTCATATCCCGCCACAATGTCTGATGCAAGGACTTCTCAATGATGAGGAAAGCGCCTGGCATTGGTTGTTTCACCAAAATGATGTGATTATACTAGACAGAGGATTTAGAGACAGCGTTGGATGTCTGGAAGAACATGGATATGAATTGCATACCCCCAACTAAAGACAGGAATGACAACCGAACAGGCAAATAATTCTCGTTTAATAACTATTTGTCGATGGGTAGTGAAGACTATGAACGGCAAAATAAAGTAATGCTTCAAGTTTCTACGTCAAACATACATAAATCGCGCCCTGACTCACATGTTTGATGATTATGAAATCGCTACAAGTCTTCTGAATGCTTTTCATCCTGTTTAAGGCATGCAATGGATATTTTGAATCTAATTAACCTGAATATGAACACGCCTAATCTGCTGTATGAATATGTCGAAATGAAAAACCTGAACCGCCAAAGGAGAAACTTCATTCGATTGGATGGCAATCTCCCGTTCCTAGAAGATTTTTCGCGCCTTACTGATGACATAATCTTACAGGCTCTGGGCACTTATCAGCAAAAACTAGCCAAGTCATACGTCGCAAAACACTTAAACAATGGTGTATACGTTATTGAAATGAGCAGAGATGATGTGCTGATCGATCTCTCTGAATGCAATACTCGTATATTAGTTAACAATGTGTGGTTGCTGCGAGTACGGATTCAGTCAAGGCACGTCAGAGCACGCACATATTTTACGTATATTTTGATTGACAGAGACCAGGTTAGCAGAAATTCAATAATTCATTGTTACTGTACCTGCCTGACAGGAAAAAGGACCGTTGATACTTGTGCTCATATAGTTTCGATAATATGGTACCTTGGTTTGGGGCGACATGAGCCATTTATCGCCCCCGCACGTCATTTGCGTTAGTTTAGTTGAGGACTTTATTTTGATTTGATTGTTTTTTTTTTTTATACACATGCTTTTCATTTAAAAACCGTTCAAATAACATTTTTATTAAGTTATATCCAACTGTTAACAGTTACGTATCGTTGTATTAACAATAAAACGATACGTGATTATTAAAAGTTTCGTGTTTTATTTAATATTTTCAGGTAAACCCGGTGGATATGGCTAGGTTTATTTATATAATTACGATTCTGGCACTAAGTCCGAACAATTGGCACTAGTTGCAGTTCTGTTGGTCTTACGCCCAGGTTTCATACAAATTTGCCCATCATTCTTTCACTATAATAAGTCTATTTGGTATCTGAAATGTAGGTGAAATATCAAATGTAATAAACACGAAACGCACGTATTTAAAATGATATATCTGTTATGAATTACTCGGTACAATAGGTCGCTAAATTAGTAAATTCTTGCTCATATGATTGCGCTTCCTCTATAAAGAACGAATGCCTACATCTGCCAATCATTGGTATGTTATTATTACAGTTCTAATTTTGACCAACTTTCGATTTTCTTTACGTATTGTATTGATGTCAGTATTATCCACTCATATGTTTAGAAAATATACAATAATAATAAAAATAAAACACGACACAAATATTTTTCGCGTCTCAGTCTATTGTTGGTGTTATAAGTGCTACGCCGTAGCACTCTTTATGCAAACCGCGTAGCATTCGTAGAAAGCGGATTGTTTGAAAGCCTGCTCCGGGATATAGATCCGACATGCAAGGGCATTAAGGGAATTTTATACCACAATATATTAAGACACTAACGAGAGACTCTATAGAAATACAGTCACGGATTTTCAATGGAATGCACATAGAATGGTATTGCAGATATCATGCATGTTATGGTATGCGCAGTATGAATGGTTTGGGTTTATTTTTCTTATTTGGTAAACAAGGTGCACTGAGATATCGATTTTGAGCAAATAAATTGGTTTTATGCAGTTTAGGACATCATTCATACCGTACACATATGTTTCTTTATTTAAGATCAAGAAGTCCTTACCTAATTTAAGGTATTAATGCGATTGCGATGAATTTGTCACTTCTGTTGTACCGTATTTGTTTACCCGATAAAACATGTAAGGAGAAAAACACAGTTGTATAACTTATTCATAGATTTTGATTGTTTTAAAGTGTTTTCCTCTAATAATTTTCGTTTGTTTCAGGTGGTTCTATCGGCATGAAGGGTGACGGGCTGCGCTTAGCGCGGCTGGCGCTACTGTTATTGCAGGCCACATTTGTAATAAGTAAGTATTTCGATATTTTATTTTTATGATACTGTGTTTGAGAGATGGCTAGCTGTGGATTGTAATAAACTGTTATTAATCATGATTATAAACTAAACAAATCTGCTGAAATCATTTTGGGATCATATTTGAAGGTTTCAAATCTTACTAGACCCAGCTGAATGCACTTAAATACTCAACGTAGTGGGCATTAACTTTAATAGTAAAAGACGTCATATTGCTTCTGTCAAAGTACTTAACAATAATATGTTTTGAGAACTAGGAGAAACACAGGAGAAAATATAATCATGTACTGAATATTAATCGTCCTTGTTTCAGGTCGAACCGCGTTCGAAAAGCTAACGGATGTGGACTTCGCTGGCACAGCGTACTACACAGTACGCAACCTGTCCCTCTACGAGTGCCAGGGCTGGTGTCGCGAGGAACCTGACTGCCAGGCAGCCTCATTCAGGTACACACATCATACCTTATTAATTACCGCACCATGTTTCCTAGTTCTAACCAAATATGGGCAAAATACGATCACCCGTACATGGACGCTTATTAAAACCGCAGCGGCACCGCCTTTATCTACCCATTAATATTAATTATATATCAATTACACCGACAAGATAATGTCAGTAAAATCAATCCGTGCGCTGATCTGACCTAGTAAAGAGAATTTCGCATTTAACGACGTCAAACGACATGACTCGTCAGTCCGAGTGATCACGAAACAAATAAAAATCAATGTGTCTGCGTTATCTTAGATCTGGATGCTCCTGACCCGAATGTTCTACTGATATAGATAAAGATCTGATTGACGTAAAGATTCACTAAATCAGCGGTGATTCTGATTCTGTGGGGTGGAGAAATCTGGTGGAAGTGTACCGTGTCGACCTCCGCGATCGCTTCAACGCACGACGCATGTCAATGACTGTATTGAAAAGTTAGTTGCAGCAGAAAGTAATCCGAAAACAGATTGTAGCTTACTTTCTGATGTTGTTTATGTTTTGTTTGGCCTGGTCAGCTGCTCCGAATAGGTAGTGTTGGAGGTACAGAGTAGTATATAAAATCTCAAGTTGTAATCTCTTACTTTTTCCTTTTGAATGCCAAAAACGAAAGGTACGGCACGACACACATACACAACGTGCTACGCTACATCTACGTGCATAATCAGAATCCTAAATCTGCGCGCTTACAGTTAAACTATAACTTCTGGATTCGTGAGGTCGGCGTCAGTTCACGTAATTTACATGATGTAGTGAGTTCACGGCGAGTGGGGATGTGTGTCAGTCTGCCACACGTCCTGGCCCGGCCCGGCGACACGCTGCCGACTAATAACAATGTGTCTCGGGCATAGCCACAAACCGTGTAAAAGCGGAAACCGACCTCGCCGTGTTCCAAATTGGATAACAGTAAAAGTGATCGCATACGTCTTCAATGGATATTACTGCCAGCAACACAAGCACGCCCGATAGTTTTCATGACTATTGGCGGTTTTGAACGCATTATATTAATTTATTGTTATTGTCTGCCCGTTCTGATTCACACTCTGTGGCAATCGCCTGGCCTAGGATTTGGAGCAAACACCATAAGTACATATCTATGCATTCCATTCTCTTCCACAATGTACAGGCAATGAAGCACTTATGGAGCAATTTCTAGTCTGGTATGCGCATTACTCTAGTTAAAGAAAAGACGATTCAATAGTTGACAGTATAGGAAAGTGTTGGAAAAATGATTTATTGTTTATTTTTCCCGCGGGTCGCGTTGTCGCCATCGTGTCGTCCCGCGTTCATTATCATAGCTGGTTGCGTGCACTGAACTGCAAAAAGTCTAATTGTATTAGACTGTATTGAAACACGTAACAGTATTAAAACGCTAGTTAGATTCCTCGAAATCAATTTGAACGGGATCGATCGAAAATCAATTCGGTATTCAATTAAACGAGACGGAACTTTCCCGCGCTTCTAATCTACCATTGTAAGTTAGTAATGTGTACGTATCTTGCATCAATCCGTCCAAAGAAATAGCGATCCAGCGATCTGACAAAAGAATGGGACGAATGCGATTTTAACAATCGGTAACTGTTTACGGCAGTGCGGTGGTGCCACTGACTCGTCTCGGAAACGTTTTACGGTATTCGGGAGCGAACCACTCGGTGAGCAACCATTCTGTCTAACCGAAACTCTAACTTGATGTTAAATCATGGATTAAATATCTGAAATGACCAGGTCACGACCTCCACTATCTGATGTTGTCAAGTTTTGAAAAAATCTTTACGAGTTCGTTGTGACGAATATTTCAAATATTTTAGAATACCTACTGGAAAGCTTTCTCTGTAGCTTTTGGGATTATGCTTAACTTGGATGATTAATTGTTTGTTGATGCGTCTACATTAGGTACGATTTATAAAAAGTAAAAGCAGATATTGATGTGATTTCTCTATATGCATTTGGTATTTGGGTTCCCCAAAAGAAACTTAAATGAAATTGACTAACAACATTAACTTAATTGGATCCATTAATTATCTGGCTGCTGTAGAGATATAATCAAGTACAACTACTTGTTACCCAGTTTACATGGTAGCATCAATTGATCTTCGATAAAATAACCGCAGTGAAAGATGATTATAGAGTTCAAAAAGATTTGACGAAGCAGCGTGTTTACAAGCAGCACATTAGTCATCCGAGATAACCCGTCATTAATTTACCCATCACAACATTTGAAGGCCGTGGAAGGCATTGCTGCATAGCAATGAAATGCATCGATATGTATCGCGGGATGCCTCACAGTTTCTACCGGTCGCGCTTGCGCTGGTCGGTGTGTGATTGATGCGCTGGGTGCGCGGGCGCCGGCACCGGCTAACGGACTACGGACTGCACCGATCTGATGATCGGTCTGATCCGACCAATTTGTGTAATAAACGTAAATACTACTTGATACTAGTGCGCCCATAATAACCTCGACGCTGTAATGATGTTAGGACGTTTGTAATCTCTATAAATACGTTGTAATATGCGCAATTTGTAGTCACTGCGGTTTGGATTATACGCCGATGTAATTGATGGTACAGTTTGTACCACCTTTGCTATTTCGCTATGCTGTATTTATTTTATTATATCGGTATAAAGATGGCAGATAATTGTGTGATTTTCATCGAACTTGATGAGACACCCTTGGATGTACCAGATTTATTTGATGATCACTATGTATTTATGTAGTTAAGCGAATATTCCTTTGAATTGAAATAAATAATCAATTTGACTCGCATTGTGATCACATGAATGTGATCTGCGATGCTGTTCTCCTCATAAGTGTATACAACCTGCTGTCACGTAGATAATCGACCGTCTCCGTCGCTCCCGGCAAGCACTAGCTATCGATATCGATAATACGAGTGCAGAATGCAGCTCTAAAATTAAATAATCACTGTGACATGACGCACATTAGTATTTGCTTCTAAAAATAACGTTCATACTTCTCTCTGCCATTACTTCAGCCAGCTTGATTGACGTCCTTGTAAGCCCTTGGCACAAATGTATAACTCATCATTACGTTAGGCAACGAACTCAGAGATGCAGCGAGACTTAGAACCTGTTTACTGATCTACGTAATTGGTAGGAGTATATTCTGAAAATATGCTCGATGTAAATTCAGTAACATTTTTTTTTAAAACCTTTACATTTCAAAAAAATAACGACCAAAATATTACTTAATTAAATAATATGATTACACACCATATGAGGTTAATTGGGACAGCATAAAAATGAAAAATGTCGAAGAGATACAATCTGTCACTAATTATGCGCTGCTGCAATCTTTAAATCAAAAACCACCTACTTTCCCATAAGTTTACATCTGCATATCTCATGTTGATATCACGTGTAATTTTGCACGCAGCTTAGGAAAAGCGTAAGCGATACTTGCATACTAATGCATACGTAACGTAGACCAAGCAAATTACTGTATCGTCTGTATTGTAAGTGCAACTTCGGCCTGATTTCCCGTGCGATACTCAATGATTAATTGTCAAACCTGCGCACACAGTCATACATATTCACAGACGCAAGCACACCTGCACTTATCTCTGATGAATTCTAAATCAGTTCACAGTTCTGAAGGCCAGTCTATCCACTGTTTAATTGCTGCTTTAGCAGTCCGCCCGAAGATTTATTACATCTGTTTTGAAACTGAAGTGAAATGCAATGTCATTAGTTTAAGGGCTCTATCGACGCATTAATCATAACGTTTTTTATAAGAATTCTTTGTTTACAGGTAGGCACTTAAAGGCGCTTTAACAGTAAAGTAAAGCGCAGCAATTCGTCAGAGTCGCGTTTCAAAGGCTTATTATTATACTGTTTTGGGCTGCGGATTGAATGATTAGGAATGGTGTTTGGATAAAAATCTAAGGCGCGAACAGATCAAACGGACAGATCTATTGAGATTTTTGTGATGTTTCTGTTTATACGAGTATTTTGTTTTGTTCCTTAATTACTTAATAAACAACAAAAATAGGTAATTGAGAAATTTGTTGGTTCTTCTTGCATCGATGAAATGAATGTAAGCGAAAGTTCAGTAAAATAAAGAAAAAGAAAGAAACATTGTTTATTCTACACACACTAAACGAACATTATAAAAAATAAATAAAGTACACACATACAATGTAGCCAAAAGCCTCGTGTTCAACAAATAAAAGTCTAAAGTGTGTGAACTTTATTCATTGCTTGTACTTCTTAGTAAGTGATTCGTATGTGCAACAAATTTCTAATGAGATTCTACATTTTTAGCCATCAACTGAACGGTGGTTAATAACATTGAGCTAACTCGATAACCAGATAGCTATGCAAGATAAGTCTGGATACCTCGGGATTAATCTAAGAAATTAGAGCTATTTTGTAACGGCCCATCATAGCGTGTAGGTGCACGCGCATTAATAAGGCGAGCAATCTCGTAAACAAGCTCGGGTTATTACAGCACGAAATATTGCGTGGAACGGTAAGTTCCGTTACTCTGCAAGGAAGTGTAACCTTGAGCCCTGGTGCCACTTTTTTGGTATGGTTGCACGTAATAAACTAAATTGTGCTCAACACCCTTTCCTCGTAAACGTTTCTGAGTGGGTTCCTCCAATACGGCCTTAACTTTCTAAAGCTTATTCGAGTTAAAATAATGTTTCTGCGATTAATTAAACTCACGAACTGATTCATTCTTTGTTAAAAAGTTAGGAAAAATTGTCCACGATTACAATATTTGAAAATTTGAGCACCATGTCAACCACCATCTATCAACATAATTAATTTATCGGTTATTGTTTAGTACTTAGTACCTATTGTACTATAGAAATTTTAATCCAGGTACATGGTCTTCACATATTATTAATGTATACAAAATATTTCAAAAGAGGTACTTTGGAGTTTCTTGACCATTCTTCTCCATACGAAACTACCTTCTGGATGGGACAACTAGAATCAATTCTATTTCTTTGCAAAAGTGGCCTACTTGAAATAAATGATTGGACTTTGAATGGAATGTCTTAAAGGTATTTCTGCCTACATTTGTACATTATAAATGTATACACATTCTCAGTCATAAATTAAAAGAAATTAATAGTAGGTAATAATCATTTGTCTATTTGGCTATATCCCACATATGTTTCGAAATCATCACGACATCGGTATTAGAGAGGTTTCTTATTGTCAGCCGGAAACGGAAATGTATAGAACTCCAAATTCAGCTTGAAAACTAATAAATTGTGACTGCGTTAATTATAGTTATTAAGAAATGGCTTAGTAGTTAGGAACTTCTGTTCGCATATTAACGAGATTTTGAACTGATTAAATTGGAATGTGTAGACGGTCCCTAATCTGGCACAGTCATTTATAATCTCATATTAAATACTGAATTTATAATACCTACACAATATTGCTTTACTTACTAGAGTTTCTACTTCGACGCCCCCTTGAGATAATTAACAATTAATATTAAAATGATATCAGCATCTCTCAGTATCAAATAAATAATTGAACATAATTACATATACTGAAATGGAAGATGGCCGTCAAGTCCACAAGCAAGTTATCTTGGGAGATTTAGTTCTAATTAGGATATCATAAGAAAAATTCATATTTAATAGGTACCTAGATATTTTTATGCACGATTAGATCTAACGATGCGACATAATTTTGTTACGAGATAGGTACAATTATTTTCTCATATCTAGTCACTTCTATGCCAGTAGCTACTTCTTAAAGAAAATTAATTGGATTCCATACATAATATAAATAATTACCGACTAGACACGTAATGTAGATTCTAACATGACGCATCTGCGATTGAGATTATATAGAAACTCCATTTTAACTCATTAAAGGGGTTTCTCACATCTAATTTTAGAACAGAATCTCTTCCTTTTTTTGAAGTCGGTTAAAAAGTGGTTTGACGCTTGACGTGCGGTCTGGTGCGAGTATTTTTACTACAATGCGTATGGATATCATTAGCCTGGGGAGGGTATTATTAGTGTTAAAGTACCCTCTCTACTCGCACTATACGACTCGACTGCTAAAATAAAAGTATTATAAAACTGGCTGCGATGTTCTACGTTTTTTATTGAGAATTTGCATCCTGAAGAAAATTAAACTGAGATGTAGAAAGATATCGTCGTCTTAATAACGTAACGAAGTCTGGTAAAAAGAGTCTGTGAGTGAGTCTGCTGAGTATTTTTATATTTTATAAAATAGTGTAGTTTCCTTTTTATTCCACGCAAATCTCTATTTAATACATAATTATGTCAGGAACGTCTTCTGAGCGAATATAAACACTATAAAAAAAGTCGCGCAGTTTGATTGAGGAATGAAAGCTAAATAAAAAAAAAAATAAAAAAAAATGAAAGCTTTATGATTTTCTTGAGAAAATTTATTTCCGAACACCTTTCTACACTAAAATGCATGGTAGTTGCGGTCCCGCTATCGTTACCTGTCTGTACATTCTGCTCTCTGCTGGCCGTCTGGCATTTCCTGGTGCAATGGTCTATCTAGACGTCCAACTAAAAAATCTATCCGCCTAGGTACGTGCCGTCAGACGATTGCCGCTTTTTACCATTCTCACAAAAAATCCTTTAACTTTAAGTAATTAAAATAAAATGCTTCAATTACTACAGAGCCTGGCAAACCCGATTTATTTTATTATATAAATTGTTACTAAATAAATAACGGTATACCAAGACCCACCGTGACGTTCGCATATCATAGACACTATAATAGATATTTCATCAATATTTACTCTATGGTCAGTTAACACGTTCACGCTAAAACAGTAATGTTATTTATTTATGACAATCGTTCAGAATGTAGTATTAATGTTTTTTTTATTCCCACGTTGTGCCGAAACGGTTGAATGGATATCGATGAATGAGATATGAAACGATTCGTCATGTCACTCTTAAACAACACTAAATCAGAGGGTTTTACAAAGAACGACTTTAGATACAGTTACCAGAATAATTCGATTCATATCTTTATCAATAAGTACCAATCGTTCGAATTCGAAAAGGTACAGCGTTCAATTCGTACCGTAAAAGTCATTTCAATAACGAGGTTGATGCATGAAGTATATATTCTTGATGTTAATTGTAAATTGATTGCCACAAAAATGTGGTTACCAAACGTACTTCACATTTCTAAAAAATCCGGTGGATATTTAGTCACAGCTTGGTGTACAACGGTTTCTTTGTGCCATTCGTATCCTGCAGAGATAGGCGAATGAACGTAGCTAATGAAATAATTTGGGCCGTTTTATACCGTGGGTTTAAATGACTCTCTCTTATTGAAAAACGACCGTATCGCTATGTTGGCGAGATTAGCTGCAAACGGTAGGAATAAAACAACAGTTAGTACCGCTTACAATGGGAATGTATCAAAGAAAACGGTTAAGATAAATTACAATTAGACGCTTAAAAGCCGTTTTTCGAAACGTGTTTTGACGCGTGTTTTCAATTGTTATCGATAATAAGTTTTATATATTTAGATTTACCGTTTGTTAATTGTTTTCTGTAGCTAATCCCATGAAATTGCGATTCCTTTTTTGTAAATGATTCACGACATGTCATTAACACAAGTCTTTAATTCAAACGTTTGTTACAGCTTTGTGCTGAACCCGCTGACACCGGTGCAAGAGACACGATGCCTGTTGCAGAACGACACACAGGCCAACAACCCTATGGCCACTCCGCAGGTATGTACTCATCAACGATTTAATGTTAAATTCTGCTATAGATACCCCAGTACAGCCAATTCAGCAAAGATACGACTGACAATAAAAACTAGGAAATAGAATTGGTTCCAATCTCCTATTTATCGAATTAATTGAAGCACTTGTCTACCAACGTTTAAAGTGCTTATCATTCTAAACCTACGTTTACAGCTAGTCTTATTTACAATCTTCATAATCTCAAGACATGCTTTGTCTGGACCGTACGGTGTAATAGATAACAGTTTACGTATTTAATAGCCAAATAAATTTATCTTGGTTATCTACCGGCATTCCCTCAGTACTGCCAATTAGCCGACCGATGCAGAGATTGGATTAACAATTCAGATTAAATCGGTCAACGAGTCCCAGGGAAGTTAACTGGCCGGCCACACTACTTTGTAGGTAACTGTTCAGCTAAACGCTAGACAGTTTAATCGCTTTCAGGCCTAATGAACGGTGCCGCTAATAAATATACGATGTGAAACGATGCGGCTCGCACCGGCTGCTCTTTGTTTATTTTGAATGAATGAAATTAAAGTGAAAATATGTGCTGTTAAACAACGGCTGCAAGCAAATGAGTACTGTTTGTGTAAGTTTTATTAGAAGCGAGTCATTTGTGCGCGAAGCAGTCGTATTTCAATTTATAATGGGCTCATTTTATCTGAATACATTATCGATAATGATAGGCTCAGGTGCGACGTGAGATTAATGTTCTTTGTTGGTGCAGCGCTCGGTGAACACGTACTACATGGTGAAGCTGCAAGTCCGCACGGAGAGTGTGTGCCTGCGGCCCTGGGCCTTCGAGCGAGTGCCCGGCAAGGCGCTCCGCGGCCTCGACAACTCTGTCATCTACACCTCCACTAAAGAAGCCTGCCTGGCCGCGTGTCTTAACGAGGTAGCGTATATTTTCTATTTATTCTAAACGAGCTTTTCCTATCTTTCAATCGTGTTCAACGTTGCTGCTGTTTTCAAATTGTAACGGATATGCAAGCTTTCTGATATCGTCTGCTGAATTACAGTTCGAACTATCGTAAAAGAAAAAGAAAAACAAGTTATTATGCACATTCTGGGGCACGAGGAGGCTTGAGGACGCATCTCAGATTCATATCTATTCATATATATTCTGTATCCGTTAGATGTATTTTAGGGCGTCGCATTGCTCGGTTATCTATGAGGCTTTAAGAAAACGTCGTCTCCTTGGTGCAATTTAGTGTTTATCTATTCAATTTATATTTATGGTTTCGCCCTACTTGCAGTGGCACTCGAGATACCGAACAAATGATAGGGGTTCCTTTAATATAGTCTCGACAAGAAAGTTATTGAAAGTCTTTATACAATGTAATTCAACATTGTATTATGTCTGTAAACAAGCTGTTATTGTATAAATTAATACAATAAGGAGGTATCTTCGTAAACACGAGTCTGTGATCCTTACATTGTAATCTTTTCATTTACGGATAAGTGATATTCAACAGATATTACAATTTACATAGTGGGTCCTAGTTGATGTATTTTCTTTTAACTGCACATTAAGTATGATTATAGAGCACTGCAATTGGTTAGTGGGTTTGATTGGTTTGGTAAGCAGTTTACTGGAAGATTGTTAAATTATGGCCTCATTAATTATTCTTCGTATATGTACAGCTGCAATTCAACCATAAATGATTACAGAATTAAATGGTTACTGAACGTCTTACGCATAATTATATCTACCTATCTAAAGTAGACTTGTTTTATCTAGAAAAAGTTCCCGTGTCGCTCTGCGGAGTATGAATACGGCAGCATGCGGTGTTCACTCAGCGACTCGGATCGCCGCACGGCGCAACACTTTGTGCAGCTCGTGGACACGCCCGGCACCGACTACTTCGAGGTAAAACACATTACACACCACACAATACTCATTTGTTTTACACAAAATACTTAAAGGCTAACAAGTTCCCATTTTGTTACAAAGTAAACTACATTTGACGCCCATACTAAGCTTTGAATAGAGCCAGTGCAATATTTCAGCTCAATGGGACGTCCAGATTATTAAAGCAATTTAACCTGACATCATAAAATAAGAATCCCATTCCTCACAGTTTCTCATATTTTACAATACACGATACAAGAAAACAGTCGAGCTAGTACTTAGCCAGCTAGCTCATTTATTTCGTACCAGCTTTAAATGACTCGAAGTGGCGCTTCGGCCCGCTTCAGAGAAAGCAATCACTAGAGTAATGCGGTCCGTTTGAACGCTCGTGAAAATAAACATGTATTCAGTTAACGTTATTACCATTGTTGTGTGTTATTTGACGTGATTTGGTCGGTGTGTGGTCGTGCAGAACCTGTGCCTGAAGGCGTCGCAGGCGTGCAAGGGCCAGCGAGTGTTCACGGCGCCGCGCGTCGGCGTCGCAGAGGACAAGGTGGCCCAGTACGCTGGCCTGCACTACTACACCGACAAGGAGCTACAGGTAACTAGAACTACTCCAATTAAAACTCTATGTCATTCGTAACAAGATTCACTTTTGCGCTACGTCGCAGTAATTGTGACGTTGCAATTAATACTCCGAGGCCCTATTTGTAACATGATATGCAAGATGAAAAAGGCGCGCTGCTGACAGCCACCTATTAACGTTTGAGTCTGATAAGCGGAGAAATATGGATTGTGTTTTATTGTACCTTTTATTGATTTTTGCGATGTTATCTGACGATGGCTTTATGATTTCTATCCCGGCTCTCTTTATACAAATGCAAAATATCCAGCATTAAAGTTAGTCGCTAATAAATTTAACTTGTCGCCTAAATAGGTTTCGACCTCAAGTCCATCCTTTTCCGCGTCCCACTGGTTTAACGAGAAGTGGCAGAGGTTAAATCGTGTGCACTTGTATATAATCAAGAAGGAAGACGTTGCAATTAACTTAACTTTCGTATGCAATAGTTATAAAGTTACGACAGTGATATATCGCTTCTTGTTATGGATACAAATGATTTTATGAGTGGAGTACAGACTCCAGCTTCCAGATAAGAGATTTATAAAACGATGTAAGTTACGAGATAGTGGCCAATTACCTCTTTTATTATTCCCACTGGATCATGTTTTGGTAATAGTCAAGCTGTTTTTATTGTCAACATTAATTATGCATTTTCTTTCGCCTTTACAAATTATAGGTGTTAAATAAATCTACAACCAATTACGTAGGAGCTACAACGAATAAACGATCATGAATCACTCATCGATGTTATCTTTAATATGGCCATCTATTTTGTATTCGATCAGGTGACATCCGAAGCAGCTTGCCGTCTCGCATGCGAAATAGAATCTGAGTTCCTGTGTCGTTCGTACCTGTACATGGGCCCGCCTCACTCGGCCGCGTACAACTGCAGGCTGTACCATCTGGATCACCACACCCTGCCCGACGGACCCTCGGCCTATCTGAATGCTGAGAGGCCATTGATAGATGACGGAGAACCCATCGGGAAATACTTCGAAAACTTCTGTGAGAGTGAGTAGCTTTTTTGTTTTTTGGCACTGGCAGAGATCGGCTTCTCTTTTGTTTTTTTACTTCAGTATGGTGCTTAAAGAAATGAATGTAGGGTGCTGCTGTATTATTGTACCTAATTACATCGATAGAGCGGACTATTTTACGGTCTTAACTTTCTTATGGTCCTATTTTCAAGAGGGTAAATCGAAATACATAAATCTTAAGCATGTATTTTGCAACACTAACCCAGTTCGAAGTCTGGGCCGAAGCTATAACGATATCAACATTGTTTTGTTTAAAGTCGCTCCTAGCTGCGCAGGCGCCGAGATATATCAGGTACACGCCGCAGGAAATTGTAGCTATCTAAAAACTGAATAAACCACTTCGTCGGCTTAAAAAACTGCAGAACACGGTGACATTAATGTTTTATTTATATTTTTAGCCTATGATTATGGTCGGTCGCTCATTGATAATGGGAAAATAATACTAGGTTTAAATTAAAATCTTGTAATGACTTCATATGGGCAATGCATAATTACATGATCGCGGCGCTCTATCTGGTCTGCGGCTCAATCATCTCAAAAGATAGAGTAATAATGAATGTAACAGCTCACATACATTTTTGTAGCCAACAATTTGATATTAATTTAAAATTATATACCTACTTGGTATTGTTCAGTTGCTGAAGTAATGTACACCTAATTGAAAAAGTAGTCTGACAGAGTTTCGATATGTTATCGCGCATCCTTTACAAACTAAGCCTGTGTAAAATGTTATAAAGAAAATATGTTCGTGTGGTTCAATTTCCATATGTAATGCAGTATTACCAAAAGTATAATATCATTTTCGTTACATTTCACCGGCCAAACTGTCATAAAGAATGCAATTTACGCAGAAAGTGGAATTGTGCGCCGATGCATATACTTAACTTGACGGGAACACATACAATATGTTATTTACAGCCACTACGGGGAATATAGCTTATTATTTGGTCGTACATTTAGCGGAAGCCGACCGTCTAGAACTGAATTACGGAAGAGATCGTGGCTGGTGTATTTGGCCGACGTATTTATTGTTAGAACTTTCCGTTGATAGCGCCATATTTTCTCTGGGAGGAGCTCAGTCACCGCTATGACGGAGAGCTCTCGATACTATCGAACATCGTTATATTTTATTCAACATCTCAAAGCTTATCTATGTGTTTACATAAACTACTTACTTTAGATTGCGAACACGATACAGACAGCTTCAAACGCGCAAGTTTAATATTATTAAAGTAACTTCGTTACAAGTTGTAATGCATCATGTTTATATTTGCGAGAATGTAAATCATAGAACGGTAGTTTGTATAAATGGAATATGTCTTAGATAAGAAAGTGGAGTACGAATGTCGACCTTGCTAATGACACCTTGCAATAATCGCCCACAAGTTGCTGGTGCTGCTGTTACACTGGCCGGCTATACGTGCATTCACCCTCGGGGGCAGTGACGCGGTCAAATATAAATAACACACTTTACCACTTCGTTACATGGTTGCGTTACTCAGCGAACGCGCGATGCGAGCTTCTGCATTATTTAAACACTCAACACACTACTAACAGTAGATAGCCTTCATGGAATCTGACTCCATTGTGCTGTCAAAGTTATCATCGTAAAATATAAAACTGTAATGTACGTTGACGTTAATATGCTATTAAATTCGCAAAGAGGATATGATTAATATTTCTCACGCGTTACCTTTGTGTAGTCCATACAAGCATACGTTAAGTACGTGAAAGCAATTTGTATGTCACTATATATTTCCTAGAACGAATAAACTGCATAAACTGTCCCTGTATATGGTTACCAGTGCTGATTGTGGCCAAGTATTTCGCGATAATGATGTGAGAAACTATCGTAAGTAGTCAGCAAAGTGATTGGCGTAAACGTTAACGTCATTAACTCAATAATTACTTCATTCCTACTCTCTGCCAATTTAATTCGGTCTTTTTTCTCTCTTAACTATAAAGGTAATGGGAATGGTTAACAATTACCATTAACTTCATTCGCTTGAAAGCCAAAGTAGGGGTTTTAAATTGAAAAACTTTTTCAGATAAGTCTTCGTTCTATTTTAGAATTTTAATTTATATTTTACGTGTGCAGCGAGCATGCTATCATTTGTTGAGTAATTTTAAGCAAAAACGATCTTACAAATAAAGGAGAAGCTATCAGTTACAATTAGCGTTTGACTGGCCGAATAAATAAATCACGTTAATTTACGAGCGAGCTTTTTATTCTGAAAGCCCAGGAAGCGGAAGCCACGCGCAAGATGACGTATTAGGTTAGTGTTGAGAAAAAGTTGCAATTAAGTTGCTCTAGCGCTGAATATACATCTTGATCTATGGTTTTATTGTATGTGTAGATACTTTTTAAATGAAGAAGTCTCCATTTCGATTAAAAAAGTAAAATAGTGTCAACGTCTTGACAATATTATCAAGTGCGGCATAATAGTTATACAAAATCGCCAGTATGTCGATAAAACGCGTACCCACAGCTCAATAATAACACACTGCAAGGCATGCGAACGGTTTTTGTAAAGAACGTAATCAGCGCAACGTGCAACGTCCGATACAGTTACGCGTCCGCCAGTATTAACGCGCTTTCGTAGAAAGCTGGAAATTATCAGCGATTTTTGTCTTATTTTTATGTCGTTTTGACGCCACAAAATTGGATAAAAAAGTATTACTTTCCACCAAAAGTACCAAGTAATTTCTTTTTTATTTTCGAGATCTGTTATTGTTTGGGAAATGTAGTGCGACATGAGTAGCGGTGATTTGCGGTGACCGACTTAGTGCTTCGAGATCATAGATATAGTTCCGAGATATTGTTACTCGGATTTGGCATAAAATAAGAGATGTGTTTTATGACTCTTTAAAACATAACGCGTTTAATCGAGATGAACAATAGAGGAGTCAAAGACTCGTTTTGTACTTTCACAATCGGCGTGTGGTCCGTTTGTAACGGCTCGAGTTTCCGTCGACGGAAAACTGCCCGATCAGTTTAGCCCCTAATAACTCTTGAGGAGTTTTTATACAGAATATATGCTATTACTGGGGCTCGTTAGTGGGCAGCGGGATACGTATTTGCTAACGTCATGATCATGTTTTACGACGACGCGCCAGATTGATGCTGCATACTATCTACTAGATAACGACGTTGCTTCATTAATATAACTCATTTGGTTAGCTAACTAAGGTTTCTACCTTTAAGATTTACCACCAGGCGAGGTGATAAGCTTTAGTGACGGCTTAAACTGACAAGGGACTAATTATCAATATTTTTTTAAACAATAAAGCGATGCAAATCTCGATAATGACGCCATTAGGGTGCGCTAAAGCAACGGAAGTTAATTGTCAGCCGTTGCTCAGCAGCTCCGATGGAATGATGAATAACTTCTCACCTACGGTAGTCGTGAGAAATGATTACAAACACAATACAGATTGTTTTTACCATTTTATCTGATTAAACATTGAAACAGAATGGTGTGAGCGAACGTCGTGAATCAACCACCGTACTGCAGTACTGCGAAGTATTTAACTGTTAGAGAATGTATTAGCATTAAAAGAAAATGTAGGTAATCCAAAGAGCAAGCGTCCTCTCATAAACCCAGCATTGATCGGCACATCAATACCAACTCCATTGACATCTACAGATTTATACTGTTAAACAAGTTTAGATAAATGTGCTGATGCATTTTCTATGAGGGAAACGTAACTGCATTTCCTAAAAGCGTTAGTCTGTAGCTCTCGACAAGTTAAGAGCATGAATCTTGCAATACTCCCCAGTCTGAGCTCCTAACAAGACGTAAACATAGGCGAGTCCATATCTCACGCCACGCCGCATGCTGCAGGGTCAGGGTCAAAAGCGTTCGATGTACTTTAATCGAGTTGACTCGCCTCGATCGAACCGATACAATCGATTTGCAACTACGAGTACGGGAGATGATACTGGCTGTTAAGAGAAAATAATGCTCTGCCATGTTGTTATAAGGAATAGATCGTGACTACATAGCTTGTAACTTTCGGAGGAAGACAGTAGACGGGTATTCACTTTTATTGATGTACTTTATTAAACCCACCACGGCGGTTGTTGTAAAAAGTTGTTTCGGTGATATTTACCTTTAGTTGGTAACTAATAAGTTAAGCTAACTGCTGTTAAGTTAACTGCATATACCTTGTTAGGGATAATTCCAAGGCATAGCTGGTGTTCAGCTATAAGCTAGCGGGATGCTTGCTACTCGATTACGTAAAGCCGTGTTATGGCATTAAGATTGGCATCAGCTGCCGGCTTTTCATTGTATAGGGCAAAACACACATAATATAATCAGCTACTCGAGGTATTTTCCCGCACTGATACCGTTACATGAAACTCGATCCCTTGCATTTCCTCCTCTGTAATAGACTAAACATAATTACACAGATCCGATGTTATCTGATGATCGAAATAAGGAACTGTAATAATACCGAGGAAAATACGGGAAACTATTATAAAAATATGTTTCTGAAAGGCTTCTACCGGATCAAAGCTGTCAGAAATTTTATGATACGCTTTCTGTAGAAAACAGAAACGTTTAAAGTCTATTGTCGTTACATCACGATATAAATAAATTGATTCATTGCAATAAAAACTCCTCGCGTCGGATGCACGCAGCTTCACTAATATATTCGATAAAAGTGATATTCATTACAGAATTGATCAAGCGGAACCTCGTTCGACGGTATCTATTTAGTATTGTAATTGGTGTATTGACGGTGAATAGCCGCACCGTCGATGATACGTTAGCATAATTTCGTTAGTTATGTTTACAATGACAGAATGTGCCGAGTCATGATAACAGTCGCTGCATTTTGGTGCAAAAAGTAACAAAGAGAGTGGTATTGTATGCGGGAGCGGAGGCGGCGCAGGCGGCGGCGTTCGTGCGTGCTCTCATAACGGTGGTCATACACAAATTGAATAGGATTTTTTGTGGCGCCCGTGAACTCGGCTCCGGTTCGTGCAGCCCTAAATCTGAGATAATGGACGTGACGGATATAGAACACGGGAAATATTGCTCTACTACGAACAAGAAGAAAACCTTTGAGAACTTTAATTAAATTATATTGCATCTGAAATTTTAATGTTTCCTTTTACGAAATTACATAAATTAGTGCGTTAACCATTAAGAAAATCAAGAACAGAGGTCGGTTAACGAGAAAATGGCACAGCCACTAGAAAGCCAAGCCACACACCGAGATTTTAATGGCTAATGGAATTGTCAATTAGTTCGAGTTGCAAGATAGACCTATTGTAGGTATACCTATCATTATGTAGAAATTCATTAAAATTTCCATTTGTGTAAGTGCACGCATAGGCTTGTTAAAATTGGTTCTGTACCTATTTTTCTTTTCCGCGAACGTTTTTACAGCCATTCATCGTTTGAATAACTTTGATCTGTCAAAGTAATTACTAATTAAAATGTCGGTTATTAATTTGAAGCGAGTCGTTTATAACAGCATTAACAGCAGTAGTACGGGTATAACGGCCTTGGGCGGCCTTGCCCGCGCGCGGATACATGCTGCTGCGCAGGTCAGCGCCCGCGCACCGCATGCTGCTAATCGAATACTTAATTGAATTTATGCAACGATTTAGACAAATTGAAAATGCGGCGTTACTGTCAAAAATACTCGTTCATGGAAATTTATTCGCTTTTAAACGTTCAATGAATATTTCTAGCTTTGAAATGTTACTAATCCGGTAAATGCCGTTTAGAAAATTGGCACACTGTAGTACTGAAGATGAATGTACCTAATGAATACATGAATATGTAATTACATTATTTTGATGTACATGCGCACTTTCTATCGATTTACTTATCTATATAGTTCGGCAGGTTGTCTCGCCATGGAGACCGTGAAGTTATGAGTAAATGGGTAAACAAGTTTATTACTGGCATCGACAATCTAGTGGCAGGATAACGGCATTGCTTCTCAGTAACAAGATTGCATACGGAACCCTGTCTTGATATCCAGTGGGACCGTTATATCCTTAAGCGGACACTTCCGAACACGTGACCGCTTCAGACTGCGTCAATACCACACTTTTTCTGGCCGTGGCTATGATATTGTATTCAGTTTTTACATTAATGAAATGACACTTCTATAGGTATAAATATTTACGTTGCTTTAAAGGGAAATCAACTCTATTTTGCTAGAAATTCCTTAAGACCTAAACGAGAAAATAAATGAATGCACTTTGTTAGTTCTGATTTGTTATCAGCTTCCACAAGGTGTTCAGAGATTGCTATCAAAGTTGTTTTGTTCTTATAAAATGTCTGTCTCTCATTGAACGCGGCCACGTCTAATCTCAACCTAATCTAGCGACAAGCTGTGAACAAATTTAGCCACAAACGAAAAAAGGAAAATACTTTGGATCTCATATTTTTTTTTGTAAAACAGAGTTCCTATAAAAAACGAGGTGAAGCCTACTTACGAAATGTAGGTAAGTTGGAGAAATTGTTGATATTCGGTAATTTCTTTGAAGATATAGACTGTACAGTTGAAGCTTTGCAATCCGGTACGTACCTACCTGTTATTCTGTAGGCACTTTCGATTATTTCAAATAATCCGCTGAAGTAGTCAGATAGGAAACATCGACGACCTAATCTAGTTTTTTTTTTTTTAAATACTAGTTAATGCCCGGCATGCTTTTTGATGCCTTTTCTTTTTTTTTAGTTTTGTTAGGAATCTTCTGCGGCGCGCGCTCAATAACTTACCAAAGTTTGATCACAATCGGTCGAGAATATTCGAGCTTTTGCGAAACATTAGAAATATAAATAATAAAAGTATTATTGTTCAGATAAACATTACAATATTTGATTAGCACTAGCCTTTACACTAGGATTCCCTGTGTCGTGGAGACTAGTCTCCAGTCTTACAAGATTATTAGGTACATGGTAGGTAGGCTTCATACATAGCATGGGTCGGTATGATTTCTGAGGCGAAAATAATCGGGTGTTTTTCCAAACAAATAAATTCATTAAATATAAGTATGTAGTTAACTTATAGGTGTATTAAATTTAAACTTGTGTAGTGTATTGTATACGTGTGTGGTGTGTATGTGTGATGAATGAGTGAGTTAAGGTGGGTTAATATATAAGAAGATAGATTATTGACGCGTAAAAGTGTTTGTATAAACAGAAATAAACATCATTTATCATGAAACTAACAAAGTTCGGTCAAAGGGATCGGATTGAATCACATGAGAATCGAGATCAAATATGGTCGTCAAAAGAGATCTGTCTTGACGATTTTGACTTGATGATTTCTTTGATGTTCTCAACCAACTACAAAGATTACATTATGCTAGTAAGATTTTAATATTCCATATTCGTACATAATCGCATAGGTACTAAGCACGTAAGTTTGCATCAACTCATTGTTTAACCTGAACATTAGTTAAGGCGAGCGTGGGAAGTTGTTGATAAGTTTTTTACAAGTCGTTGAAGCGTTGCAAATATGCTGGCGGTTGTTGCAGCAGTGTCATCGACTCCGGCGACTCGGATACAGGCACGATCTGAGGAATGGACAGATTATAAATAAAAACTCGTTATTTTTTGCAGCTTATGAAAGTACCATTAGGAATGCCTAAAGGATATCTCACTCGCGAAGATAATCAATGATTTACGCAGCACTGAATCAAAATGACAAAAACAAATAACTTTATATTTTTAAGCCGTGACAGGTCTGCTCGATTGTGTCGTCGCATCTCATAAATCATCTTCATGTGTCCCAAACAGGAATACTGTAGGGCCACTTCTATTCATAGGCTATAAGGGGTGTTATTAACGTAATGATGGCTTCGGCATCAACATGTAAATAATGATAGACAGTTGAAATCGACGCAAAGTTCTGCTGAACATGATCACCTCTATAAATTACGGACAGTTGACATTATTCATGAACTTGGCGATCATTTTAGCAAGTTCTTTGTAGCACTAAAATATTTAGCTTTTTAGGTGTTCGCGAGACATAAAATAGCTATGAAATTGATTTATAGTGTTTCTATGTGCCATTATCGGCTAGAACGACTTTCATTTCAATCAGTTTTTGCTTCGATTGCAATTTCTTAGAAGATGGTTATTTTAACTGCATGATTATTTATGGTTCTATCTTGCCTTTGTAAAGGCTTTTCTTTACAAATTTAAGATTCTGTCTATGCTGATATAGGTCGCCGTTAGTTTCAATATTGGATTCAAGAACATCACTTCTGAATACACTGCTATTTTATGTTAAATAAGGCAGAAAACTTGTTCAATTTCCATTTCCCCAACTTTTGCTCCACAATATTTTCATCACCTTTCCGAGCATCTATTGTCTAAAACGCCATAAATGGACATTGGCTTGGCGTTTGGCGACGGATAAGCCGTGGGCGAATAAGATTCTCCTTTGTCCAACACTTAGCGGTCAACGGCCCAAATCTTGTTTACGTCACCTTATTATTGGCCGGGCGGCGGTCGTGAATGTATCCAGACATTGGCACTGGCTAACGAATCGATTCGGAACGGTTAAGACACCGAGCACTATTGCGATTTCTCTACTGTTGTCTTGTGTTCCTGAAACCAATTTGAGGTACCTTCGGCTTCTGCTGAAATTGTGAATGGAAAGCACGTATATTGTTTCTTGAACACTGTTTCAGAGAAATCCCTTGTCTAGTAAGTACCTATGTAACCAGGAATATGTTTCTCGACTATTCATAGCAATTTGCTGGAACACTTAAACGATGAGCAGTTTTACAACCGATCGAAAAGCTCGATAACGGTCATTGCTAATCTAAATGAAAATAAGTTTATAGTTTATGAGCGTACTTAAACTGAACACTGTAACATCATTCATATTAAAGACGACGTATTAAAAGCGAACAAAAGATTCTAGGTTATGAGAACTTTCAACTGCCTGTCTTTACTGATTGCGTGCGAAAACCCAGAACTAAACACAGGGAGTGCGCTCGGCATACCTAGGAGACGGTAATTGCACCAACTAGGTACCTACGATGCATGGGTAGGTTGCATTTAGAATCACCGCGTACGCCGCAGTACCTTGTAGCAATCTTGATTCGATTATTATAACACACGCAGCGCACGTACGGTTGCCTCTGCCTAATCAGGGGTTCGCCATGCGTACAGACGTACACCCGGGATTCATGCATTTATTAGGCTTTATTAACCAACGACTCTGTAATTTGCTGCATTCTTGGTTTTCTGTTTAGTCGTAGATTTATCTGCATGTGTTTAACCTTTTGCTATTTATTGCAGAGCCGCCTAGTAACGCGAATCCTCCCGGCGAGCTCCCGGTAACGATTGAGCACCAACAAGACCCGAACATGACAAGTAACTTAACGAGGAACGATGCCAACTGCGACAAAACTGGAACGTGCTACGATGGTAAGTCTCGATATAAGATTTCTTTTGTTTTACGAATGTCCTAAAAGTGAGGTGTTCTACATTAACTTCATTGTTTCAGTATCAGTGCTTTGCAAGGATACGAGGATTGCAGTTCAAGTGCGTACAAATAAGCCGTTCAACGGACGTATCTATGCTTTGGGACGTTCGGAGACCTGCAACATCGACGTCGTCAACAGCGACCTGTTCCGACTCGACCTCACCATGGCTGGCCAGGACTGCAACACTCAGAGTGTAGTAAGTACTCTTGCCTTTTTATCTAAGTGTATTGAAAACTGTGCTTTGGCTGAGGGTCTGTCTGAACTCTCTCGAATTATTATTTATTTTTTAGACCGGAGTGTATTCAAACACGGTTGTCCTGCAACACCACAGCGTAGTGATGACGAAAGCGGACAAGATCTACAAAGTCAAGTGCACATACGACATGAGTTCGAAGAACATCACATTTGGAATGGTACCAATCAGGTTAGTAGGACGTTCACATCGTATCGCTATAATTTATCGTGAGCTGGTTCTTTAATACAATTCATTCATGAAGTAGGCAAGGTACCGCAAAAATGCAAAGTTTGAGAATTTACCGTATAATTTATTCGTGCGCGTCAAGAGACAAGTTACGTGATATGTTACAGTAATATGAAAAACGGGAGCTATTTCGACATGCCTTCATGCCAAGACGATTTGAAATTCCATCGACCTAATATCGTTTGCTGCATTGTAAACACGTAACAATTAGATTCACATCGGTAAGATACTGCTGTTCGACGTGATGAGCAATTTAACACGAACATCTGTTCATATTCATACGTATTCTTAATGAATTTAGAAAAGCCTGATAGCATCTCGATCGCCGTGAATAGGGCAGCATTATGGCACTGGTGCATACATGATGATACCCGTGCGTTATGGCTGTTGCAGCTCAAAGCCATAAACATTTTTAAAACGCATATTAAAGTAGAAAAAGTACTTACCTATTCGGTATACGTGATTTGTGTAGCAACAAGGTTTTATTATTTAATTTGTATGGCAGAGACCCGGAGATGATTTCCATCACTGCCGCGCCGGAGGCACCGCCTCCACGCATCCGCATCTTGGACGCGCGCCAACGCGAGGTGGAGACCGTCCGCATTGGAGACAGGCTTACCTTCCGCATCGAGATCCCAGAAGACAGTAAGCATACCAATATTATAGACATTACCTACACAGGTAGTTTTAGCAAATTCTATGCGGTTGCTAACGTTGTTTTCTTATTCTTTCAGCTCCTTATGGCATCTTCGCCCGCAGCTGTGTCGCTATGGCCAAGGATTCTAAGAGCACCTTCCCGATCATTGATGATGAAGGGTTTGTGAATTTTTTATTCTCTTACAGACATTATTGATTTTTTGAGAATAGTTTTGTAACCAGTCTTATTTCTTTAGATGTCCCTTGGACCCATCGATCTTCCCTGCCTTCACCCCAGACGGCAATGCTCTCCAGTCTGTATACGAGGCCTTCAGGTTTACCGAATCTTACGGAGTCATCTTCCAATGTAACGTCAAGTACTGTCTCGGACCTTGTGAACCAGTGAGTAACACATGAATCAACAGTTTTGATGGAATGGGTGTTCACATTTTTCATTTTATATGAATATTAGCAACGGTTAATTCAGTTAGTCACGCTAAAATTACGCAAATGACACGTCGTTTAACATTTAAATGTTTCTAGGCGGTGTGCGAATGGGGTCGCGATTCTTTGGAGTCTTGGGGCAGAAAGAAGCGTTCGTTGCCCCACAACGAGACCAGTGAAGCGCACAACCAGGAGGAGGATATGAACATCTCACAGGAGATCCTGGTGCTTGACTTCGGTGATGAGCGACAGAGTACAGACTTCCTACGCTCCGAAAAGCCCGGTGGTGTGGCGTCTGAAGCCAACTATGGAGGTAATTATGCTAAGGAATTCGCGTCTGTCCATGTTATACCTAAAGATTTTCATCTGGCTTTCTTATTTTTCGTTTACGTATCAATCATGTAAATATTAATCCAATGCATTCTTTCTCCAGAAAAAACAGTGACGATCGTGGAGCCGTGCCCCAGCAAGGCGTCTGTGCTGCTGCTGGGAGTGGCGTGTGCCCTGCTGGTGCTGCTGTACATCGCTACCATCTTCTGCTACTACATGCGCAAGTGGCTGGCACCGCCAAAGCACATGTCGTAGACACAAATTACATTAGAGGCTATGTTCACGTTGGTCTCGACAATACTAGGGGCAGTATCGTTCCAATGCTTGTCTTGTATTGACGAACATGTGATACAAATGACTGACGAACACAACTGTAAACAACGTATTCTCAGACACTATCCGTCCATGTAGTTTTAGTTCCGTGAATATTTTCGTGGTGTATAGATTCGGGAAATGATTTTGACGCCTAATGTTTGGTATGATTGTTGTAACCACCGCGTGATTTGATTTTAATTTAGGAATAATTTATTGCATTTAGAAGCATTTATTAATTTTAAGTAGGTGTATGAGTAGATAAAATCACCTTATTAAAATCTTACTTTTGTTCCCTTAATACTGCAGTTTAAAGGGTAATTATTGCATTTAATTAGATAATTTTAACAGTATAAGACAATGCATTTATTACAATGTTTAAGTTAGATGACCAGTTTTTGTACAATTTTTGAGTACTCATCATATCAGTAGTTAAAAATAATGTTTGGAATAATCCCTGAAAAATGATTAAGGTTGCTATTCATCATGATTTAATTTTAGGGGATTATTCTGAACGGTTTACATTGGTAATTTTAGATTGTAGGGCAATTCATTATTAATAAGAGTAATAATAGTCACAACTATTTGCATTTTTTGTAACACTATGTTAATCATATTATTACTACAGTTTGAGGTAAACATTTTATATTATGAAAACAAAACTAAAACAATTTGTAAATATACTGTTACCTTATTGACTTTGTACTAAAATGCTTAGTATGACTTTTGGAACTTTCAGTTGGGTTTCGAAGAAATATGTAAAGCACACTTTGTACTACGTATGGGTACAATCTGACAAAATTGTGTTTCTCTTAACCCAACTTGAGATTTCTCTTTATTTATTTAAAATAATTTTTAATTTATCTATTTATTTTACTTTTCATTTAAATAAGAAATGAAATAAACTGTACAAATTTACCATGTTTTTTATTGAATCACCATGTTGCTACCCAAAACAGTAAATTTATAATAAATAATAACAATGTCACTACATCAATTCTTCTTAAAAAATTCTAACAAATTCAGATATCTAACAATTTCAAACAAAAAACAATAATAATCCTGACTTATGATTTCAAGAAACAACATTTTGTATCAGTAGGTTATTGTAAACACTGTTCAAAATCTCTTGTTGAGATTGTGCATCAATTTCCTCAGATTTGCAATCAAAGACTTTGTTAAAGCATTTGAGAAATATTGGTGTAATTTTATCAACAGTGCATTGCATTCCTGATTCTTTGGTTAGTGAGGTGACACCCTTATCTTCTATGCCGCAGGGGTCAATATTGTCAAACCATGAGAGATCATTGTCACAGTTCAGCGAGATTCCATGAGTAGTCACATACCTGGAGGCATGAATGCCAATGGCTGCTATTTTATTATCATCCACCCACACTCCTGTGTATGGCGATCTGTTGCCTTTTATTCCTGCAAGATGAAAATAAAATCAAATAGGTAGGTACTTAAGTTTCTAAAGATCATGTTGGAGCAGCATAAGTCTTATTTATTGAATTTTATCACAAGTACAAGTAAATAGGACGTTTAGAAGTCTCAAAATTAAGGCGGTAAGATACTTAATTGCCGTTTCTTACAAAATATACAAACATAAAGACTTTCCTGTTAATACCACCATATGCAAGTAGTTAAGACAGTAAAAACAATCTATTAAATTAAATTAATGGTTCCTCACCTAACTCATCACAGACATTCATAACCGTCTCTTCCAAGCTTTGGACATACCATTTGACACTTGTTTTGAAATGCTTCAAGTTTAAAATAGGGTATGCAACTAGTTGGCCGGGGCCATGAAATGTGATGAGTCCACCTCGGTTAGTCTTTCTAAATTCTGCTCCAAGAGCACATAGCCTTGTGACTTCCTGGGGTGATGTATCATTTCTGATACCTTGAAAAATAAGCAAAAATAGTAGTTAAGATCGACTTGATAGTAGTTTTCACATTTTGTGTGAGTCTAAAAGAAAGAGGTCTCAGGTGTTTTAAAATCCAATGTTTGTGGTTCAGAGATGATTTGAACTTCATCATCATCAGCCTATAGCAGTCCACTGCTGGACATAGGCCTCCCCTATTGCACGATTTGAACTTGTTATCACTTTTTGATTTTGAAATGGAAAAAGAAAATATGCATCAGCACCACAGGGTAGGAGGACAATTAGGTATGACCACGGAATAGAAAATTTTCTATTCCGTGGGTATGACCTATTTTGAAACCTCACTTTTTAGGTTATGTTATGAATCGGTCGACTTACCAACAGTGAATACCGGTTTGTGTTCTACAATCAGCAGAGTGTCGAAGTTAGTATCTTGATTCTTCATTATACCATCCAAGTGCTTTCGAGCCAGAGCCATTTGAATTTTAAGCGCCGTGTCATAACTCATCAAACCTAATTTCCATACTTTTACCATGATGAATGAGATATGGGATACTTATTGTAATTTTAAAATTGGATATATTAATTATTTTCAGAGCTTTTTATAATTTTCTATTTTTTTACAAAAAACAAAAACAAATCACAGGTTTGTGGAACTTGACAGTGACATTATTGTGACATTGACTGATTGATTGATTGACATGACATTCATTCGTATTAGAGTTGCACAGTATTGCTAAATAATTATAAAGAAATTTAAATGAAGTAATTTATATTTGTATTACAAATAGGTATATGATTTGAAAAATATATTTATGGTTTTGTTCTGAAAGTATTAGAACTTGTCCAATGTGCAGCCATCTAGTCACGCAATGAAGAAAGTGTGAAAACAGAAGGCAGGGACTTGATTTGTTGGCATTACCTTGATACTGGAGTGAACTAATAGATGGCGCTAAATGAGTTGGTATAATAAGTTTTTCTATTAGACAATAGATAGCGCTGTGATAAAATATTGAGACCACTTTCATACATTTCTATAGGCGGTAATGCGTATACCTACAACATCTTTCAGTGGGTTCAGTTTTCGGTGTTCCCTGTCTGTAGGGCGGTGTTTGGCTCGTTACGTAAAACCAGCTGGTAATATAAACATTGTATGCAAGTGAGACTACACTTGTTTGAGACGCTTAATAGAATTGTTGTAATTTTATAAAATGTCTGATAATTGAGTGCATTGTTGTGACAGACAGACGTGCTCCAGTTATGTTATAATACCTAGGGCTTAATGAAACATAACTCTTATGCTACCGGTGTCACAGTTTTATGTCGTGTTTAGACAAGGTGTTAGTGAAATCAGAGATGTGGTGCTCTCTCAAGCGATGACAACAGGGGTAAGCGCTTTTGAAATAAACGTACCTACCTAATTTTAATTTGTCCATTTTCGCGCGAGAAATCTTGTCCCACCTATGAGTATGGTACCTACTTAGGTAATACATAGGAACTAGATTTTGGCGGCAATTCCTATACCAACCTAACATGGTTAGTCATGTCAGGACTACGGACCAAAATATTTAGGTAAGTATGCAGTTTTTCCCTTGTGGTTTTAGGTAAAAGCTAGCATACTAGTTTTATATACATAGGTACCTATTAAAAACATGGATTTTCGCGGTATTCTGCGACAGATAGGTAAACGTTCGTAGTAAGTAGGTACGTAGTATATACAAAATAGTAAGTATTTAAGGCTGAGATATCAAAATAATGATTTCAATTAAATACTTAACTATCACTGTAACTTTACCCTACTGGATTGCACACGTTGCAAATTACCCAACTATGTAATGAATTAATATAAGACGCTAGTTACCCAAGGGTTGCTGGTTTGCGAATATTAGCGATTCAAAAAGATCGTAGGAGCTAGGAGACTTTTCAAATAAATTATCTTTATGATCTTTTTTATGTCGGTCGTTAAAAGATAGGATTAAATTAAATTTTGAATGAAACTGAGGAGGTAGGTAAGCATCTAGGTCGGTAGGTAAGTACCTATTTTTATTATTTTCAATCCTAGTCTTAAAAACTTCAAACTTCTTCATGAACATTGATGGGAATCCGTAGAATGTTCAGAGGACTACTTTTAGTACAGACGCCAGCACATCAAGCTATTAAAATCTGTCAAATTTCTTTAATAGATTTTCAACTTTATCGCCGAAGCATTAAGGTTCAAGGTTGATTGGGAAAATTTGACAGTTTCGGGTAGCTTGACCTGCTGGCCTCTGTACATTGCAATTGTTTTAGTTGTTAAAAAGGGTTACATAGAAAGATTCTAATCTTATGATTATAAACCGGTCAAAGCTACTATAGTCCTTACCTACTTGCCGCAGACCACCGCACAAAACTTCAACTCCTCCACCAAATTAGTAAGGACATAAAACACGTCATCAAAGATTTCTTTCACCGTGCACCGTCTGCAGTTTATAGTTGGGGGTCATTGACCGATCGTTTGCTACTGAGTGCACGGCTCCAAACCGCTAGTAAGGTAAACAAGTGTCTAAAGTTTAATTGGTGAAGCAGGAAGGCGGCGCGGGCGCGTCCTGTCGCTATTAATAGATCAATAGCTTCGACAGGGCTGATTGTGTAGGGGTGAGGTGCGTGTGCGCAATTTTATAAAAACTGGTGTCACGCGTCACTAGATGTTACGCAAGCGTCATGTAAAATATTTTTATTATTATTTAGGATAGATTACCTATTAGAAGTTTTGGTCATTCATATGAACATGTTTCTGACAATGAATTTTTTTCGGTTCTGTATTTGTTTTTCTAATGCTTACTTAAGAAAAACAAACGTACCCTGTAGGTACGGTAGGTAGGTACCTACCGTACCTACAGGGTACGTTTGTTTTAGGACTTAGGCAGTACACCTAGGTAGGTGTACCTGCCTAAGCTGTAGCTTTTGTGTAGAAAATACGTCAATCAAACCGACATATTTGTTCTTCAGGTAAAAGTTATTTGTTTATTTTATTTTTAGCCGTTAATGTCCCACTGCTGGGCAAAGGCCTCCCTACTCTCTCCACCTCTCTCTGTCCAGTGCTGCAAATTTTGGTGAAAGAAAAATCGGCCCTAAATAAAAGTGCTCCACTTTTATTTAGGGCCGATTTTTCAATCACCAACAAACTTATATCTGAAGAACAAATACGACGATTTACGTTTTTTCTATACAAACGCTGTCATAACGCAATTTTTATTCCTCAGATAAAACTTATATCTGAAGATCAGCCCTTTTGAGGTTATGAGGCAAGCGTAAGTCATGTTTCTCATAATGAACGCCACGGTTTGCGCAGTGGTCAAGCAATTGACTGCTGCGCTGCGTGTCGCGGGTTCGATTCCCGCACGGAACAAATATTTGTATGGCCTACAAGTAGTTGTTCCGGGTCTGGCTGTTTGTGTATGTGAGTTTAAATGTTTGTAAAAGCACCCACGATACAGGAGAAATTCCTAGTGTGGGGCAACGTTATTAAAAAAAAAATGAATTTGTTATGAAGCTATTTGAACATTAGACAAACAAATGTATATGTACGTATGTACGTTTTAAAAAGAGATCAGTAGTATACATTTGTTCGCCATGTGGTTCGCAGAACACGTTCTACGTCATACACGTCTCGTAGTTGATGGGTTTTTAATTGCAATACCGTAGTGGTGACAACTGACGAACTAATCTAATGGAATCGATCTCCATTGTGTAGAATTTTTTTATCATTCCTTTCATGTACATTAATAACTAAAATCGGTTTGTTTGTACCATTAGGTAGGTTAAGTTACCTACGACGAGTAGCTATAGCATAATCAGTCTGTATAATATAATGTTCCCAGTGCTAGGACTGGGACCATAAATATAACAAACTCACTTCCTCTCACAGAGGGGAGGCCTGTGTAAGGGACACAGGCCTCCTCTCTGTCAGAGGAAGTGGGCCGTAATCCATGTTGATAATGAAAATGATTATTTTATTTATTAAACTGTAAACATTGTCATCATCACCATCCTCCTGCCTAACCCTTGGGGTCGGCGCAGTGATGTCTTCTTCCATAGATACTTCACTATTAGCCGTCAACTCCGAAGCCTTCCCCTTTCCAGCTCTCTTTTCCCTTTCTAATATACTTAATTTTATGTAGGTAGTATAGGTCATGAATAACTTTACAATGGTACCTACCTAAGTCCCTACCGATCCACATCAATTTCGTGAGCTACCAAGTTTTTTCCCAATAAAACCAAAGAAAGAAAAAAGAAAAGAAAGAAAACACATTAATTTAGCACAGACAAACCAAAAGCAAAAGAAAAGCCCAAAAAACCAACGTGCAACGTAAGCGCAAGTACTTAGGTACCTACTTATCTAATTAGTTTCCCAAATTCAAATAATTATTACATTCTAGCGCGTGCCCAGTTTCCAAATCCGAGACGGTGCCGGGCGGTGAGGTCCCTCGGTACTTACGTAGGTAGGTAGGGGAGGTACATCTGCATTCCGGGGTCCTGGCGATAAGTTCACACTTGACATTGGGCTCCTCTTTCCGGCATACCGTCTGCGGCATCGTCTGCATGGCCGTCTGCTGCGGGTTTGAACCTTTTTTATAAGAAATCGATCGTTTGTTGAAGTGGAAAGTGTCTGTTGGCAGCTTTTTATCGGAGAACTACCATTATCGTCATAGAATAACTTTATGTTTCAAGATTCTCGGAAAATGTTGAAATACTTACCTATACTAGGCCCAACTAAATTAGCTAGCGAAACTCCGCAGACGTAATGGGTATCGATATCTAAACACGATAAAACGAAAGAAAAAATAATTTCTCAACTCATACCAAGTAACAACACTAACAGCGATCCTTGACCTCCAAAAAAAGAAGAAGTTTAGTTTCGCTAGGTCATTTAATTTGACCCTGTATACTTAAGTGGGTAGGTAATACTAAGATATAAATGAAAAGTCGCGTAGATATACTATACGTATTATACAGACCTCGGTCTTTGCTGACACAATGTGGCAGGTGTTTGCGTGCTGCTGCGTAAACGTTTGGCCCTCCACGACAATGGTAGTGGACGCAGTGGTAGAGTAGATTTAAATCTAATATGAGCTTACAACCAAATCAACCAATCTATTCAATTCAATTCAATTCATTTATTCATTAACAATTTTTACATCGTGTCTGAATTTCTATAACTAAATATATAGGTACCCAAGAAACATCATGCATGAAATCTATATTTAAATCATTACAATTGTTGTTATTTTTCTGATTTTAATGTAATTTGGATAAAATTACATTAAAATCAGAAAAATAACAAAAAAATATTCTTTAAAAATATCACCGTGATAACTTAGGTGAAGTGAGTTTGAATTTAGCTGTCATTACGACTGACACTATTGACAGCTCACTTCACACAAGCTATCTCGGTGAGATTTTTACAAAATACCAGGACCTGTTTGAAGTTCAGGCGGTGTTTAGTATCACGTATTTTGACGAAGAATATAATATTAGCTACTAGGCTCCTAAAAACCATGTAGACCTATCTTTCTCTGTTTACACATACATACTACATTTTTATTACTTTAGTAATACTCTTCTCTCACATGAGGGAGTAGTTCTGTGTCCCAGCAATAGGATCGTTATAAGCTGATTATGCTTAGTGCTATTATTAAACTGTCCAAAATAGTATTTAGGTGTGCGGCATGTACAGGCAGGCTCGTTGCCATGGCGACGGCGCAGTAGGCCTGCACGCGTGACGCGAATCTCAAACGCTCTGGATCGATGCCGACACACACTTTTTTCATATCACCTTCGGGATGCTGGCACACACGGTGTCTTATGGCACTCATGTGAATGTATGAGCATTTAAAGAAAATAAGAAGCGCGATGAATAAAATATTTGCCCCAAGTTTTGGATCATATGCGTATTGGAGCGTATTGTTGTTGTGTGTCAAATTCAAAATATTTTATTTCACATAAACCTACATGGGCACTTTATGAAACGTCAGAAGCTAGATGCACGGTTCTTATTGGTCGTTTCCTATGGAGAAGAACCGGCCAAAAACTCCACGGTTACTCTTTTAAAAATAATTGGCTTTTACAATGTTATTAAGTGTCAGACGCTTCATTTACGTCTTGGAGGAATAACAACTCTAACTTTTTTAAATCAAAACACAGTTCACGTTGAACGCTACTAACTTTCGTGAACTTACGAGCTAAAGGTAAGTATTAGATAGATATATGATTGGAAGTGGATCTAGTTGAATGCGCGGGAAATTATTATCCTAATTCAATGAACGAAAATCTGTCATTGTGGTCTGGTAGACAGCCAGTAGTAGAATAATTAAAACTCAACTGTCAAGGTAGCTTCAAAATTGTTTGTGATAGTGGTAGACCAGTGTGTTTGAACAAGGGCCCTATTAATTTAGTAGCAATTCAAACACCCTACAAAATGCAAAAAAAACAATAGAAATACGTACATCGAGCTGCTTCTAAAGAAGATAAATAGGCCGATGGCCGCAGTGACTGAACAATTGACTTTCCGCGCTAGTGGGCCACCGGGTTCGGTTTACTTTTATAAATGTAGAGGGAGGAGGTGGAATACAAATGCAATCACTCTCTACTACCCATTAACTCATAATGATTTGTTAACTTAGTTGTGAAACTTGTAACCCTACTATCCTCCTGATCTTATCTTAGTCCTACTAATATTATAAACGCGAAAGTTTGAATAGATGGATGTTTGGTACTCTTTCACGCAAAAACTACTGCACGGTTTTGGATGAAATTTGGCACACAAATAAGTACTTTATAACTAGGATTAACACATAGGATACTTTTTATCCCAATTTTCCCACGGTATCGAAACTTATACAGGTGAAACCGCGGGGCGCCGCTTGTAATATTATAAACGTGAAAGTTTGTATGGATGGATAGATGTGTGTTAGGTACTCTTTCACGCAAAAACTACTCAACGGATTTGGATGAAATTTGGCGCAGAGATGGTTTATAACCTAACATATAGGATATAGGTTAATCCTAACATATAGGATATCCCGATTATCCCGATATTCCCACGGGATCGAAACTTATGCGGGTGGAACCGCGGGGCACAGCAAGTTGGCCATATTCGTGTTATTCAACTAATACACTATTGTTCACGCCTAGCTGTACGTTTTACAAAAAATATAAAATAAAATTCTCCTGTTTTCTCAAATATTCGCAAAGGCTGAT
This sequence comes from Apamea anceps, assembly GCA_951799955.1. Lineage (NCBI taxonomy): Eukaryota > Metazoa > Arthropoda > Insecta > Lepidoptera > Noctuidae > Apamea > Apamea anceps. Next base: position 9,237,247 of record OX637502.1, on the reverse strand, counting down.
TGAAGAAAGATTTTAAGTCTAACTTTGAAGATAGTTATCTAATTTATTCTAGTCTAGACTGCAGATTAGGAACATTCGCAATTCACAAATTCTAATATTATCTTGGGCTTATCTAAATATCTTAGCGAATATGAAATGAGCTCGAGACCTGAAAGTTTGTTCAGATATTCTATCGAAGGTACGATAAGGTTATAGTGGAGGTTCTTAGGTAGGTACTTAATCATAGAAGATTTTCGGATTATTGTCGTCAGGATTTTATAGCCTTAAGTGGATTCACAAAAAAAAAAAAAAACATGCGGCATGTCAAAGTTAAACTCCCATATCGATATTGAGTCATAATAGCTAAGAACAAGTTTTACAGAAAGAAGTACTTTAATGTATATTTATTTATTATGTAAAACCTAAGTAATTAATAAAAATATCAAGATTATTTATCTTATTTTTAGCGATGCGGATAATTTTTCGACGCTATATTTTAGTTTGTGAATAGTTTTAGTTAAGTTAGGATATAATTTTTATCATTAGAATCAGTAATACAACTTGTTAAATTAGCATAATCCTAAAATGTCAAGATTTCATGAAATAGTCATTCAGTAGGATTACTTGATCTTAGAGAGTTGTGTTGATGACTTTTATGATTATAATTCTGTAAATACATATTTGTTACGGCCGCGAATCATAATATTTTAATCAACGTACAACTTAGTACTGACCAGCAAATTGCAAAAAACGTAAGATAATTTGAATTTCGCGGGCTACCTTGGAGCATCCTAAAGGGCAAGCACTGAGTACATCTCTTCTTCGTTTTACGTGACCTAATTGACAGAACTCCCAAAATAGACACCTTTGAAACTCCGTCCTTTATTGAAATATTAGTGGGAGGTCCTTACAAAGTCCTCACAGAGTCCATACAAACATTTCTAGTTCCAGTTAAACTTTCTAGACAAACTCGGGAAGCACTACCCACTACTCTCAAACCCTGAAGCCACAAGAATCAAAATTAAACATTCATTGAAGCTGTTAACTGGAAAATTCGTTCCCAAGATCCCTTATTGCAGTCTGCGGTGAAACTCTGGTGCTGCACTTTAGATAATCACGACTTTATAAATATGTGTCTGAACCAGATAGTGGTCTGTTCGGTCCATTAGATGGTTAGCTAAAACGTTTGTTCGACGATAGTCAGCCTTGTGCAACCGTTGGATATAAAAAAGATTGTTCTATTGGACGATGGGACTTTAACTTTGTCGGAAGTGGTTGAGGAAACTTTGAGTGTCGATACAGGCGATTTTGGGCGTGAATAAGATTATTGTGTGCTTGCAAATTGGGTTTTTACAGGTGTCAATAATGATGTGCTATGTATTGGATGTTGTAGCAGGACCTATTGCAGTTTTGGAAAAGATCTCTCTCATATATCCAGAGAACTATTTCGCCTTCTGAACATAGTGTTGGGCGTTATTGGGAAGTCCTATGTCCAGCACCCTAATTGCATAACAGACTGTCAATCTCAATCTGAATCATTTTGAAGGATATTGCTAATCCATTGCTTCATATGTTCGAAAAATGTGTCTGCTCAACAACGTAAATAACGCAATGAATATTGTTGAACTGTCAAAACGAAACCCATTGCTACTGATAGTGTGTTACGCAACTGGCGGCACGGTTGGCGCAGTGGTTAAGCGATTGAGTGCTGCGCTGCGTGTCGCGGGTTCGATTCCCGCACGGAACAAATATTTGTATGGCCTACAAGTAGTTGTTCCGGGTCTGGCTGTTTGTGTATGTGAGTTTAAATGTTCGTAAACACACCCACGATACAGGAGAAATTTCAAGTGTGGGGCCACGTTTTTATAAAAAAAAAATACCCTTCTGGATACAGTTAAGTATAGGTAGTTATTGTATCAAAGCATAGACACGTTCCCGTCGTTATGCACTGTGTACCTTCCTAAAAACTTGGTACCATTACCTACAGTTCTATGGTTCCTCCAAATTGATGCGACCCACTTGGAGAACAAAAGCCGGTGCTTACGGCGTGACGTCGCCATAATCCAACTTGGAATGATACAGCATTTTTATTACTTACCCTTGTTAAGTTAATTTCGGCTCCGACGCGTACACACGTTTCCGCATAGCACGTCTCGCGTCTCTTGAGCCGAGATGTATCTAATTAAGTCATAAAAAGCGGCGTTTCCTCAACAGAAGTGTTATTTTGTGAGCGCGTCCGGGCGCGGGCCGTGAGTTATCGCCCCTATTGCCGCTTTTAATTATTCATGAGCCTCCCGGACAAGTTTCACCAACTTCAGACCAACAGCTGGCGTGCTTCTATTAAATAATTTGCACTCACTTCTTTAAGACTTTGCGTGTGCGGTTTTGCATATTAATTTCGGGTTATAGAGATGTAGATATCGGGTTGTTATCTGTACTTCTTCTTCGCGAGATTGAATGAAGGTGAGTTCAATACCGAAAAAGTTGCTCGCTGTTACTCACAAAAGTTGCTGCAATTGGTAGAGAATGTTGGCTCAGGTACTTAAGGGAATTACTTTCTACTACATGGCTTAAAAGTTCAGTTACTTAGTAGTTATCTTCTTGGAACTCTCAACCTAGAGAACCAACACAGATAAAAACCCTGAAACAGCTGAATTTCCGAACCAGAACTATACTAATAACGGGCCTGAAAATTGTACACATAAGGTTAATGTTTTCTTGCGTTGTGACTAATGATTTCATCGACACCTTTATTTAGGTCCACATCTCTACATAGTTGAACGGTCGAAGGCAATGTTTATGTTTATAGTGGTCTGTTTATGTGTGGCACACAGGACTATGTTGTAATGTTGAACATGTTGTTACAGATGTCGCCGCAGTCGTGCGCGCGCCGCCGCCGGTGAGATGAGCACAGCGGCCTCGAGCCGCAACTACTCTTATGATGAGACTATACAGGTATTTTATTTAAATATAACCTAATGAATAAATTTTGGACACTTATGATCATGCATCCAAATTCCAATTAGACTGGAAACCAACCCCAACATAGTTAGAAAAGGCTAGTCTGACGATGATTGATCGAGTGTCGTTATAAGATAATTTTGTGCCAGCAACAAAAGTATCTTATCCCACCGTCGCTTCTGTTAGACAAGCTTATTAAGTACGGTTACAATAGCAAAAGTAATTGTGTCTCATTAGTGACAGTTGAGCTCCTAACGACACTTGATTGATTACAATTGACTGATTTACATCCGTCACCTCACACATCAGGTCCAGGACAACCAGCGTCAGACACTACTTAGTTGTCTGGCATTTTTGGTGAACTGGGCCTCTTTGGCGCAGCCGTGCGCCACACTTTCCTATTAATTTCTTACATCGAACTTCACACTTTTTACTTGTTTTTATCTGATGTATGTAGGTGTTTTGTGTGTCTTTTAGTCTGTGCTAAATAAATGTATTTTCATTCTTTCTTTTGATGTTTTGGATTACACATCTAAACCTTACAAGCATATCTTAAAACCATCTTGTAAGTATTTTTTTTATATATACCAGACGCAATAGCAACCGAATGCTCGTATAATGAACGCCATCAAACATAATTTTAGCATAAGTGCAAATCACGATTAGGTGAATAGAATAGAATAAGAAATATTTATTATGTTCATTCATTAACCATATAAATTACAGATATAAATGTAGAACATTTACCTAAGTACTAAGGGTGATACAATGGGCGGTCTTATCGCTAAGAGCGATATTTTAATGTCAACCTTTCGGTAAATAAGTAGGTAGAATAAAGTTAGTTAATATGTGTCTACACACATTAACTAACTTTACCTATCTCCCGAAAGGCATGTTTAATTTTGTAGAGATCGTCTGTAAATTGGTACAGGATTTTCAGAACTACGTAAAACAAAATACCTATTACAAATATATGTTTAAAGTTTACCCCTACATATTCTTACTTCGTACCTGAAATAGTAGTGGTTTTTAGGCCAAAGGTTGTTCAGTCCCAACGTTAGCCACTCGGCTAGGGTTGTCGCCTCTCCGGGACGCGTTCCTTTCTTGCTGTTAGAAAATCTAGGTCGGGACAGACTAATCCGTTTGTAGGAAAACACTTTTTATGTTGTGTGGCAATGAATGTCCATTACTCTGATTTTAGTTTGTAGTAGTTTGGTATCGTCCTTATTACCTACTAAAAAGCCTATTTCATGGCCTGTGTCACCTTCTCCGAATCTCTGGCACATAATGTTACACGAACTCTGTTCCAATTTTTTGTTTACCTATCTGACAGTGTTAAACAGACCCTCAGCTATCTTGGAAATATAACATTGTAAGCGTTACTTCTGCAAATCAGAAAAATACGACTGAAAACAATAAAAATAATCTCTATCATTGCAGCCTATCCTGTAAAACAGCCTAGACTCCGTGTAATAATGAAAACAATACAATAACAAATTCAGCCTTCTAAATTCATGGATGTTAAACATTTCGCGTCGGTAGCACTTTCACCGACGCTCGTAGTTTTCAGCGCAGACTAATGCTTTGTACAACGGACTTTCGCTACGATCGAAACACTGCTTACAGGCCAATGTGTACTATCATCACCGGTGATAAAGTTTATTTTGAGTTGCCAAAAATAAAGTGCTAAAATTTCAGGCCCTTCATGGTTGCCCGTAAACGAGGCTTAGATAAGTTTACTACAATTTTGTGTCTTATTGCTTCCATTTTAGTGTTGAATTTTGAATGTTGAAGGAAGTATCAGGGGTATAGAAGTTTTTCAGGACGGGTCATAACGACACATTAAGCAACACGGGCGCACTTACCTTTATTAATGCGGTACAGGGCTCAGCGCTTATCCGGCTGCTCAATGCGCTGTGCGGGTCAATGGGTACTGCCGACACTTAACTAACTATTAGTGCCCTTTAACCGAATGTGTGCGACGCCCTCTACGTGAGAAAGTCACTTAATATCTTGTTGGTGTCTGATTTTCTTACGGTGGCTTAGGGTGGCTGTTTCTGCGCTGATGATTTTTACATACATGAAAATCTACCGATCGTAGCAGAGAAGAAAGCTACAGAAAATGACGTAAAACGGTAAAAGATGATGAACAGCAGGGTTGATGCTATATATACAATAAATATTTTGTGTATTGACACACAAAATATGACAGAGTAAGGAGCAAAACCCATGCATGTAAAACAATTAACAAAAATACACATCCCAAAGTAACAGACGATGCTACTGAGTACAACGGACTCATTGCTTTATGAGACTGATAATGCACAACACCAGTCGTTAGCGCTTTAAAAGCGGCGTGGTTTAATTCGCGCGTTATCGCAGCGTGGAAGCCGCGGCGCTCCTCCATTCCCCCGGGCTCGCGAACATTTATCAGGAGCCGACCCACATTGCCCCAACATCTGCCGCCGACTCCTCGCCTATATCGGACTGCGATTACCCCGACGTTATTGTGAGAAAGTAGTTTCAGCACAGCCATATTGCCTTTATTGTTTCCTACTTTGTTTCCCATATGTTATTTGGAAAATATATTCGGAAAGGCAAAGCAACAATATTTTTTTGCTATTTCTATTTCGTCATCGGTATATTTCTGAACGAAGGCAATACCTATCTACCGCCTTATCTGATCTTGAACCCAAAACAACAACAATAATCTGTATAGTTTTATATGTATTACTCTTGTTGTGGCTAAGCTACCTACGTAAGATTTGGCCCTCCAATGCTTTTAGACCTATGTAATTGAGGCTTCCAGACTCAGTATCTGGGTTATAAACTTTGATCAAAACAAGCTCTTCAGTAAACACTAATAAACATATCCCCAATTCGGGTCAAATAGTTTTTCTCTGACCTTTTCTGTAGCGACCATCGCGAAATGGCGGTCAATATACCGGCCAGCAATTTCCTTCAATGTATTGTTTTATCAGGGTCCGAAGCAATATATTGTGATTTCGCTATCTGTATCGGAGATTGGTTTAGTGAATTTGATTAACGAACTGTTTCCGTTGCGAAAAGGGTTGGGCCTAAAGCGTGGACCACGCCGCATTAAGAGGCGCGGGCCAGAAAATCGAATTTTCCGCTTCTGTGGGCCCGCATACGCGTACCTTTGTCGGGGTTTTCAGACCGTGTCGTATAAACAAACTTTGACACGATCCTCCCTTGCGACGTTTTCTATTTATATTTTGGAGATTTTTCGTCCGTTCTTTATTATTACCCGTAAGTTGATTGAATAACTTGATACGTAACTAGATCTTAATTCATTATTACGCTTTTAATTACTTTTTCTGTTGACATTTTATCTTCTTTCGGCACTTGAGTTTCTGGGGTACTTGAATTAACGCGTTGGCATAGATTCCAGGGGGTCGGTCCTTAATCCGAATACAAATTTTCCGAGAGATAAACCTGCGCAGGTTTACGGGCCCCGGGAGCACTCGCCCTATTTTCTTTCACTCCATCTCTATACGTAGGTGACGATAGTATTCGAAGAAAACGATCGCCCGTGAACAATTTATTTTACACACTTTTGTAAACTGTTTCATTTTGATAGCGAAGCTCGGTAATTGTATTTTAAAATGGGTTCTAAGCGTTTGGCTTAATTATTTGGTTGTTGATAATAAATGTAGAACAAAGTTGTTGCAATGAATCAATCAATGTAGTATGATGTACCTACCTACAAATTATTCGCAGTTATCATCAATCAAACGTTTGGGTTGGAAAATCAACAAAGGAAACATTATAAAAATCAGCAATTTTTAACAGAAAAAATTCAAAAACAACAAATCCTAAAAATACAAACGAAATCCAATTGGAATTTTAAAAGCTGAACGTGGAATATCAACATCAACATCTGAATTTCAATGAAAATTTATGTCCGAAGTTAATTAAAAGGCTTTTGCCTCACGCGACGAGCCTTTATCTGGATTCAAATTTTCCGAAAGATTAAACTGCGGACAGAAGGTTTACGATCCCTGAGAGCTTTCCGAAGCCTTAGCAACTGAGCTGCCGACCGTATTCTCCGTATTGACTACGTACTTTCGAGAGATGGTGGAACTCAAAATGGGCTTAGTATTAACTACTTTCGAGACGTTCTCAAATTTTCGATTACCAACTGCTTCACTTTACAGTCTAATTAGCGGTTCAGCGTATTGTTTGTTTACCTACCTATATTTAGAAAATAGTTCACAAGAAATAGACTTTTCAGCACCACCAAACAGTTTGACGGTAGGATCTGTTGTGTTCTCAACTGTTATTTTGGGTTCACGCCTAATTTTGTCCGTGTAATGCCTGTTTTCACCTACACTAAGTGACACCTAAATGATTGCCCAAATAAAATACCACTGTCGGATTTTCAACTTTGAAAATCTAACAGTGGTATTTTATGAAAAAGAAAAAACAAGAAAATAATTGCTAGCATTCTTTTTTGTTTTTTTTCTTTGTGATATAATGTTTATTATTATTGTTATAACATTTATTCGTTCATTTAAGTAAGTGTTTCCTAGAATTAGTGAAAACGAGTTTCGATTTGTGTCTCTAATATAGTTATTCCCCTCTATTCTGTTACAGAGAATTTGGGGGAATAGAGCCACAATGGCAGGTGGCCACGTTTGGCCGATTGATAATAATGGCAGTACAGTCATTAGTGCACTGCAGGTGGACTTCCTGATTTAATCCCTTTAGTCGTATCTTATGGTTCCCATTGGCAATAATGTGGTGAGCAACGTTAGTTGAGGTTAGGTTGCTGTGGTGAGGTGCGCACATACGGTAAATTATCAAATACATATAGCTTTACTCAAGTAAATATTAAAAATAATTTTTAACACAAATATTGATTCTTAACAAGGTAAGGCATGCATTATATAAACTTGAGTAGGTATGTAGGTAAAGGGTAATAAAAAATATGGTCAGTTAAATTACAATTGATGCTTATTTTTGAAATTATTGGCAGTCAATAAAAGGTTTTAATTATATAAAAATTGATGTTATTATTTGCCCGATTTGTCAATTGTCAATGTCAGATAAGTATATAACTTTTATCTGAAGCCATGGCGGTTTGAAGAATTTTCTATCCAAAACCTGTCAGACAGCAATTTTTATTCCACAGTTGAAATATATCTCAAGATTGTAAAATCAACCCTAAGTCAAGCATCGATTTGCTTTGGGAATAATACAGGAAAACATAGCTGTCTACAATGTTGAAAAACAAATAGTGCGCCCTCTATCTAAGGTGAGGCAGTTTATTGCTCCGTGATTGTCCGGGTTTCTATTTTTATTGCCGCTATTCGATACTAGATGGCGGAATTCTTCACTGCCGAGTTAGTGCGTGTGCTGGTTTGATAGTCGTGTTGGTTTACATTTTTAAAGGGTTAAGTTGGCCTGTTACAGTGTTTGGAGTTAAGCTTACTATTCTTCCAGCGGGGTAATTACGTAACACAGAGAGTTTTGACAGTTCAAAAACATTCATTGTGTTATTTACGTTGTTGATCACACACATTTTTCGAACTTACGAAGCAATGGATTAGCAATAATATCTTTCAAAATAATTCAGATTAGAGATTGATAGTACGTGTTACGTTACGCAATTAGGGTGCAGATAATTACAAATATGAACTGCCATAGGATAACAATATGAATCATATTAAAAATCGTAAAATGTAAAATGGTCACAAACTGACAATTCATAATATGATCTGTGTGCAATTCATATCACAATGAAATAAAATTTAAACTGTAGAAATAAAAACTAAAAAACCAATTTGATTAATAAAAACTGTAATGAAAAATTTACCGATAAAATTACGGTTTTTATTTTTTTCATGCAATGTTTACACCAAATATGAAATGAAATTTTGACTTGTTAAAGGACTTGTTAAATTAAGTTTCAATTTGCTCTCTTATTAAATGCATTGCAAACAATTTTTATTTTTAGTCAAAATTATTGCGATTGTGTGATGCAAACAGTTGCTACGTTATCAATCACTAAACTTGTAAGAGTCAAACAAATCGAGAATTTAGTAACCTACCCATCTGATATTTTTTCCAACTCCTCTCATCATCTGTCAAGAAAAGTTGTATTTTTAGCACTTAATTAACAAAATAATAACACTTTAACCAGCCCATCAATCCAACCCACCGCATAACCACACTTAATTAAGCCACACTACGAGACGCAGACAATTATCACCAATTACATGACAGCTGTCATCACGCAGCCTCGCACTGATTGGTCGATGGTTACACTTACAGCACAGTTACAGCGCAGGCCGATAAAACTGGCCCCGGACCATTATTCTTCGTTCAATGACCATTTGTCGTAATTAACAGGCGATGGTTAATCTCGCTGGACCTCTCCCTCTCCGCTTCACCCCCCCCCCCCCCCCCTGCAGTGCGTCGCGCCGCCCTAAATCACGGTACTGCCAGGGCCTGCTGCGGCCTGCCGTCACTAGCTTTTTAACTGCATTATGGTGTGAAAGTTGCTGAAAGCATTAAGAAAGAACAGGTGTGTAGTTTCAGGACATTACCGAGCTGAAGCTTTAAGGATTTCAGCGGCTTTGTGATTCGGCAATAAATGTAGCGTTATGCTCACTTTTAAACGCAAACAATGTTCGGGAAGCACAGAACCGGTCGAAGTGGCGGTGCTTGGGCTCCCCCAAGCACCGCCACTTCGACCGGTTCTGTGCCTATGTCCAGCAGTGGACGTCTTTCGACTGAATGATGATAATGTATGTGTGAAAGCATAATTTTCAATGTATCGCAAATTCTGCTTTGTCTTATTCGATAATGGTCAGAGTTTATTGAAGATGCTTTTGTAGCCTAGTTATACCTACCTTATTTAAAAGTAGGTAAGGTTTCTCAGGATCAGTGATAGCCTAGTAGTAACGGCCGCGACTTACGAATCGATCGACTTACGGTCGTGGGTTCAAACCCTTTACTTTGTGTAAATTATTTCAACACCACTGCTCTGAAAACGGTGAAGGAAAACGCCGTGAGGAAACCGGCATGTGCTAGAACCAAAAATTCGAAGACATGTGACGTCTACTAACCCGCACTGGGCCTGCGTGGTAGATTGCAGCCCACTTTCTCTTACAGAGAGAAGGCCTGTGTCCCAGCAGTGGGATAATTATAATCCGCATGTATTCCTAACTTTTCTTTTCGCTAAAATAATGAAAAGAGCATTACTTAGAACTGAGATCTCAGTAGAGGTAAAGCCAGCTAGGTAAGTATTCACTATCTTCATTGCTATCTCCGGTCTAAGTAAATATTCCTAGAAGCGGAAGGGGGTTGGTGAGAACTGGGACGTCTAAAATAAACTTCCCACGGACCACTCCAATCTCGGCAGTCTCCAAGACATAGAGCATCTTAACATTCTATTTTTATTTATGCTAGAATGTCATCCAATTATGCAGCATGTTGCAGATTCATAAAAAAATAAATTAAAAATTTAAAAAAACCCCGACTACGTGAAACCCTATAAAAACAAAAAATAACCTTGAAATAATGACCCTACGTAAGTACGTATGAAATTTTTTGATTAAATATTGTCCCGTCGGGGGACCGCTCTAATTATTAGCCTAACGTTCTGTTAAAGTTTAAAATAGTAGCGGTCCCCCGACAGGACAATATTTAATCAAAAAATTTCATACGTACTTACGTAGGGTCATTATTTCAAGGTTATTTTTTGTTTTTATAGGGTTTCACGTAGTCGGGGGTTTTTTAAATTTTTAATTTAATTTTTTATTTCATGCTTTTTGTAGGTACTCCTTATTATTTCTTTTCTTTTATTTTATTGCGTTTTAAGATTCAGGTAATTTGGTATTTAGTCAGGTTTTTTGTAATTCGCCACTTTGTGGTGGTGGCCATCTTGGATTTGAAATTTGTCATAGTGTATAGTATTCTACTAGTCAAGCCCTTTCATTTGATACCCATATTGAGGGAGTTGTGAAAAAAAATATGTTATTTGCCATTTTGTGGTGGCGGCCATCTTGGATTTGAAATTTATCATAGTGTATAGTATTCTACTAGTCAAGCCCTTTCATTTGATACCCATATTGGACCGATTTTCATCAAACATAGCTAAGAACACTCCCGACAAATTAACCTTTCAAACAAAAGAAACAAAATTAAAATCGGTTCATCCGTTCGGGAGCTACGATGCCACAGACAGACATAAACACACACACACACACACCCCCACACACACACACACACACAGACACGTCAAACTTATAACACCCCGTCGTTTTTGCGTCGGGGGTTAAAAATAATAAATAGGAAGAATGAAATTGTCTTTCTAGGAAATGGCCGTTTTATGCGCTATTGTGATTTTATCGTTCTTCGACAATTACTTTGCCTTTTTGTGTCTTCTCTCTTTTCTTACTGACTTACCACTTGAGTTAGCAAATTATACGTACGTTCCGAAATATCGTATTTATAGAATAACTCAATGTGAATGTTTAACTTAGAAAACTTTCAGAAAAAGGACAGAAGGTAATTTATATAAGCGGTTTTATACTATACTATTACGACATAAATATTTGATCAAGTACACGTAGTACGAGTATCTACACTGGGTTCGCGATTTGGTTTCCGAACATGTAAACAAATATGTGGTTTTGAAAAAACTACTTTAATGGCCACACAGGCACACATACAGTTCAGTTTGCACTATATCTTCTAACATTTTCATGTCTTTTTCAAAAGTCATTCTGAAATCAACTTAATTTTTCTTTTTTGACAGCGATGTGGACATTTTTTTTGATGCCCAATGTGCTCCTGCCTTTTTCTTTATTTTTTTTATTACTAGCTTCTGCCCGCGGCTTCGCCCGCGTGGATGTCGGAAATTATCCCACGGGAACGTGCTAACAGGATAAAATGTATGTGCACCAGGATGCCATCTATCTCGCGGGCCCTTTGTGGCTAATTACAATAGAAAACCAATTGTGTCTCATTAATGGTGATTAAGAGGGTACGTATATGATATCTTTACCTAAGTACCTACCTAATTAAAAAAATAAATAAACTCAATAACAGAAAATAAAATACCTACCTACCTAAATAAACCTATTTATGACGATAACTAATCTAAACTCAATCATCATCTGCCTAGCCTTTTCCCAACTATGTTCAGGGCCGGCTTCCAGTCTAACCGGATGCAGCTGAATACCAGTATTTTACATGGAGCGACTGCCTATCTGACCTCCACAACCCAGTTATTGGGTAATACGATACCCTTGGTACGACTGGTTGTCAGACTTTCGGGCTTCTGACTACCCGTAACGACTGTCAAAGATCCACGAATGACAGCCGGGACCAACGGCTTAACATGCTTTCCGAGGCACGGAGGTGTCTCGGTATGTAAAGATGGTCACCCATCCACAGACCGACCGCGGCAAGCGTAGCTTAACCTGACCGATCGACCTGTGCGGCTGTTATTATTTAGCCACGGGCCCCTCAATCTAAACTCAATAAATAAGCAAAATCTCTAAAAACTAATATCTATACGAATGACTATCCTACCTAACAGTATTATAAAATAACCTACGGTCACTACGTACACTATCAAATAATATACTACCTATACTTTAAAATTAAAATCTATACCTACGACTTATATAAAAATAAACCTAAATAACTCTAAAAAGTAAAAGGAATAAAAATGAACTCCACTGCGTGTGAACTAACCTACGACAAACTTATTATTTGCGGTTGGTACAGTAATCGGATCTAGGGATCGAACCGCAAAATTAAGTTTGTTTTTTATTGTATATACTTTTCCGGGATAAAAAGTACCCAGTGTGGTGCCCAGGATATTAAAGAATAATTATACCAAGTTTCACCGTAATCGAACCGGTAGTTTTTGCGTGATGCCTGAACAAACAGACAGACAGACAGACAGACAGACAGACAGACAGACAAAAATTTTTTTAATCACATTTTTGGGTTCGGTGTCGGTCTAGTAACACCCCCTGCCATTTATTTTTTTGATATTTTCAATGTACAGAATTTTCACTTCTACAGATTTATTATAAGTATAGATATGCTATGAATTAGTCACCGTTTATAGTTGGTTTGTTTATTTTAGAAGTTAGCAGTTAGTTAGTACCTAATCAATCAAAATAACAATCCAATGCTAAGCATATAAGGTTGGCTATAGGTACTTTGAAACCACAGTTTGAAATATTAAGCAGTTTACATAGCATGTCCTATTTCCTTTCCAAATTCAGATTTCTTTACGATAAGAGTTCATCGTCGCAGCTAATACACCCTCAAAATAATCTTGAAAGGCGCTGGAGGTGGCTATCGGTGACGTCATCTCGCCCCCCGGGACTTCCCGGATTCTTTCATCAAATCCCAACATTGCTTCGTGCGATTATTCACACGATACTCCAGGGGTGCTCAAACTTTTTGGGATTAAGTTGCCATCTGTCGTTATTTCATGAATTTTCTTTTTTGTTCCTTAAATTTTTATAGTTTAGTAAGTAAATTCATGATTTTATATTAGACTAGCTGCGTCCCGCGGGTTTACCCATATAAGTTTCGATCCCGTGGGAAAATCGGGCCTGGTTATAAACTATCTGTGCGCCAAATTTCATCCAAATCGGTGTAGTAGTTTTTGCGTGAAAGAGTAACAAACATCCATCCAAACTTTTAATATTAGTAGGAAGTTTTGTGTCATACATACCTACTACTATGTAGGTGTAGATATTTGTAGGTGTAAAGTTACCGCTTACCTAGGGTTCTTGCAAGTATATTTTGACGCTTGTAACAAATTACATAACATTTAATTGTAAGGATAGTAGCTAGGTGGCGTTCTGTAGTTTCTGCTTATCCCCATGGAAAAAAGGAAGAAAACCCCATGGAAAAAACTTATAAAATCATCTGGAATGCTCAAAAAAATTTACTACTTAATTTATTGTCTCATGGTAGTAAATTCTACATATTATTATCTCTCTACATATTCGCTGATTCATCTCATCGTGCGAGGTCTTTGCGAAGCACTTAAACCTTCAGTTTACAACGCAAACATTTTATAGTTTGTAAACGTGTCGTAAAATAATTTGAGAATATGGTGACATTAAATTTACAGTGTGACAAAGGGTTTTACAGCTAATGCGTTGCTACTAGAGTTCAGTGGACCTGAAATTACATTAAAAAAGTCGTGTTAATTTTATTACTCCTCTGTTTTTGATTACGTATCAGCCATTAAACTTGTAACTTAACATTAAATTATTTGATATCAAGTCAGACATTTCATATACAAGATGGAGACGACAATGCGACAATAATATTATTCTTCGTATATTTATTTAATGACGTTCCCAGTCTGCGTACAAAAATTCAATCAAATATGTATTTATTTATTACAGCATGGAACACTTACAGTTAAAAAAAACCAACAAAAAAGGAACAGTAGTCGACAGAAAGCCAATTACAAGTCTTCGCGTTTGTTATACTTTTTTTTTTGAGGATGGGAAATCATCAAATGACCCGTCCCGCTCTGGGTGGAGCGGAAGGGAGTGTCAGGCTCTTACTGACTAAAACCCACCCGTGTTCCTTCCTTAGCCATTTAAGTATGTTCCAGGGCAGCGGTCCCCCCTTTCGGACGATCCCGCTACCGCTTTTGTTATACTTACAATAGAATTTGTGTTGTGAACATACTAGCAGTAACATATTACAAAATAATTAAATATATATTATGCAATAGTTGAGTCACTAAGTATAGCTAATCAAATCAATCAATAAAAATATTTCATTTCACATAAACCTACATGGGCACTTATGAATCGTCAGAAGCTAGGTGCACAGTTCCGATTGGTCGTTTTCTACGGAGAAGAGCCGGCAAGAAATTCCACGGTTACTCGTATAAAAATAATTGTCTTTTACGATGCTTTCAAATTAGAGTATTAATAGGTATAGGAGGACAGCGTAGGGCTGTTAACAGGTTCCAGGTACTTAAAAAAAAAAAAACGTTAAGTAGACCATCTACAGCCTACAAGGTTTTTTTTTATATTTTACCTTAAGATTTATTTGATAGCTTCAAAATATATGTGCTAGTATTGCCAATATTTTATTTTACTCTCGTATTGTCTCCACAACTCAAGTAGGAGGATGTTGGAGAAAAAACAGCCAGGCAGAATTGGGAGCGGGCCGGACACGTTCCACGAATGCACCCGGAGCGATGGGCAAAAATCGTCACTCACTGGACGCCTGAGGGAGGACATCACCGTTGAGATAGACCACGGCGAAGATGGTGTGACGATGTGGTAACATTTGCAGGGCTAACATGGCCAGAGATCGCACAAGACAGGGAGGTTTGGAAGAAACAAGGGGAGGCTATTGCCCACAACTGGGACAAAATATAGGCTAAAAAAAAAAAATTGTCTCCACATGGTATAAACATTAAAAATAACTTTTCTGTACTTACAAAATTAACCTATGTAATAATAAGTTAGAACTTTAAAATGAAAGCCGCAGCAAAAGTTTTGGAACCGTTCGAATAGAAAAGAAATAAACGATCCCCTTCTTACAACGGTAATCCCAAAAGTAGATGGCAATGTGGCGAAATTTATCTACAGCGGGCTCCAAAACCAATTACAATTCGGAATTTTGTTACTGAGTTGGTTAATATAATAATTTGATAAAGTTATAATTGCCGTTTAATTTATTATTTTGTAAAGGTTAGGATTTAAATAATTGTTTTAAATAGTTTGTTCTAAATACTTTCTTGATGATTAGCCTAAATGTCAGTGGCATGTCTTTTTTTAATTACGCCTTCTAACGACCTTACCAAGGCTTCCTTTAAAAGGAAATGGGACAGACGCAAGTGCGTTATGTAGAAACTGTGTTAAGTGTTTAATGTGCATCCTAGTTAAAACTAAGTACATCATTTTTAAATGGTCCCTGGTAGGTACCTATCATATTATGGAAGTAATAAATAACATTACCTATGAATTTGTTTCGCCCTTCTCAGAGTGGGTAGATAGGAAACGCCGACCTCATCTAGTTTTTAAAGATGACTGCCGTGTAAAAGTGTTTGTACAAACCTACTTACAGAAATAAAATCATTTATCATTATTACTTGATCATTTTTATTTCTGCTGATAGTTGTGTCTCTCTATTTTTTAAATACTCTCAAATATTTAATACTCTATTATTTAAATCTCACTACTACTAAAATTATCTATAGATTCGTTTACGCTTTATAGTAGGTAGGGCGGAATTCTGGAACATCCTGTATCACGATGCACCGGTGCATAGTGCAGGGGCGCTGCCGCTGCAAGATCGCGCCCGCGCCGCCATAATCAAACCCAAGCAATTTATGATGGCCGCCACGACAACTTCATTCTGCAATTTTTTGCATTGTGAACGTGTGGGACGATTCAATCTTATAAATTATATTTATTATTTATGTTCACACATTAAATATATTGCGAACCACACATAACTTTTGAGTACAAACATACAACACATACTATTTTCATGTACCTTTGTCCAATATTGGACTACTTAAGTCACACGTATCGTACGTTTTCTGTGTAAAAATGGACTACTGCAGTCACAGAAAAGCGTGTTTTAAGTGCCGATTTATGCCACAAATTGTTATAAATATATTTATGATCACTCTAGGATTCATAAATAGATTTGATCAGTGGTCCACATTAGCCCTGGATCGAAAGAGCTGGAAGTCATGGGAGTGGCAGTGGGATGATACAGGCTAACAGTTACAGTAAATAGGTTTCAATTGGACGGAAAATTTAGTCATCCCAGTAATAGTGGCATTTCTTTCGTTAATAAAATCAAAGCGGAATGGTTTTTGCTTTAGAAGCTTTTACTTGATTGTATTCCCAGTGCCCAGGGAAAACAGAACATTATTTTGTAATTTGTTAAAGTCTTGTTAAGCAAAACGATGCTTTTTTACAATTGAAAAAAAAAAACAAGCATTTTGTTAATTATAATCATTTATTGGCAATAGGTATTGGTACAGTGTTGGTCTTTAAGTTAGTAATTAATTTTCCTAATACATAAACATTTGACATGCAAAATATTACAATATATTTAATGCTAGAGTATAATAGTCGTTTCATTTTGATACCTTTATCTTTTATCGCTATATTTATCCAATGTTCTTATTTCAGAAGACATTTATTCTAGCCACTTGTGTTGCAGAATAACCAGCCGATACAATAAGTCGTGTGTTGTATCTTGAGCCGGGGCCGGGGGCTGGCCGGGCCCCTATCCAAAGTGCTTACATTAGAACTTACACCCGCCGCCGATATTGCGGGCCCGTAATAAAACTGAACGCTTGTAACTGATAACTATTGATACTTTACAATACTTTACTGGATACTTTTGATGGTATTGTAAAAATAAAATAACAATTAATACACCAAGATTCTACATTTTTCAATTCTGCAAATGCTTTTTTCCTGCATGTTTTTAGGTACTTACACATGTTTTTCTTGCCGTGTAAAACTACGGTTTATACATCGTGTGTAGGCACGGTCGTGAGTTTTGTATGGATCATTATGGAATTGTTGACAGACATGGTGGCACTACGACCACTAGGGAAGTTTGTTGACGGACACTTTTTTTTACGGCGCGGTTTGTAAGCCGTACCGTAAAGAAACCGTGCTGTGTACAAAGGGCCTACGCTACAATAATTTAGATTTTCCAATTAGAGATGGATGAATAATTCACATAAAAAATTCAGTGTAGATAAATGAATATAAAAATATTTGCAGAGCGGTCACACTCTAAGCAGTCTAGGCATAGAAGGTGCCACTGTCGAGCCGCCATTCCAACTTTCGGGTGAAATCAATATTCCATACAATGCTGTTGCAATATTTTTAATCTGAAGGCCAATTCTCAATTAATTTAAAACGTTCAAAATCTAGTCGCAGTCTTATCTCGGCGACAAACAAATGCCAAAAGCTTGTCAAAATGTAGGGAAATTAGAGGTGTTTTTTTACAAATTGAGACTGAGATCGGACTGTGAACGGTCTTAAAATTACGAGAATTGCCCCCCTGGTTTCAATAGTAACAAAAGTTATAAATTTTAAGTACTTATTTAATGGTGTGTCATGTTATTGAATTTCTTTGGAAAAACTGGAATAAGTACCGGAAAACTAAACAAACGAAATATGGACAAATCTTCGTTTCATTGTGCAAGCATCAATTAATTTAAAAAAAATTAAAAACATCACAAGTATCTAAACTAATATTATAACGAGAAAAGATTTGATTTTTTTCTATGTTTGTTTGTTACGCTTTCACGCTAAAACTGCTGAACGGATTGGGTAGACCATAACCTGGATTAGGACATAAGATACTTTTTATCCTGGTATCGAGCCTAATGCGGGTGAAACCGTGGGGCGTAGTTAGTTTTAAATAAAACAATATCTTTTAAAAATAGTGTTTTGGTAATCATTACTTTACCGGACTCTAACTAATTACAATGCTACTAACAACGTTAAAACAAACAAACTATCCATGCTTAAACAAACGCACTACTTACTAAAGCCACGTGCTTCCTAAATATGTTTGAAATAGTTGAGTGCAATTAAAGTACAGGTCTTTTTGAAAACAAACCCATTAAAATGTGCATTCAAAGTGCAAGTCACTGAGGGTTGGTTTGTTCTGCTTGGTCTGGGCCCAGTGGGCACGGAATAGAAAGCTGCAGAAGGCTAGCTCGATACCACGAGCGAATATAGGTACACACACAAATAGATGCGAAACTAGGTACTTAGATCTCAAGCGAATGCATGCCAGCCGTGATTGTGCTTGCACTTGCTGTGTTTCACTCGAGTGAATGTTCATTTTTGTTTCATTCCGCTTTCACACGACATCGACCAAATTACATAGGAATGAACGTTTATCTGCTCGACTTTAATTTTATTTATCAATGATTCGGTAGGCGAGTGAAATGGCTGAGTGCCGAAATCGAAAATCGTTGGATTGGTTCACTAATGAATTAATTTTCCATCTTTAATTCATTTTGTTTTCAAGTGACAGATGCTTAATGAATAAAAAGTGAAGCACCAGAGGCACTATTCCTGTACCTACTTTTAAGAACGTTCGTATTCTAATCTCAGTCTCGATCTTTGTCGTTCAGATGAGATTGCGACTAGATTTTTAAACATTTTCAATTACGGCCTTCTTCGTGTCGACGTACGGAGACGGCCTTCTGTATCCTATATATTTTGTGGAATAGGGCCGAGTGCACTGTTCTCTTGTAATTTAAACAAGCGACGATGCGTAAAAATGGATGAGCGTCGCGGTACCACTTCAATTAGGGGTGGAGTTTTTTTTAATGTGGAGGTGACACTTTTTAAGAATGTTTTAAAGTGACGTCAGATTTTTCGAGTAAAGTATGGTGGGATTAGAAAAAACTTTACGGTAATTTATTATGTAGATTAGGGGATCAGTAGTATATTCAATTACCATTTTCAAATGTTTTATAAGAGTTCTACTAGGTCCTTTATACAGGTTGAACGGGACATCGCCTCGCAAACTGTAACCATAGATTCAGAAAATGGTTCGGAACGTCGGGTATTTAAAAAAATGTGCTGTTCCATACATTTTGACCGTGTAGGTATTGCACTTTGCTACGAAACAGCAGTATTTTTTTTGATAACTTGGCTACATGTTTTTATAAAGGGTTGCAGGGACATCTCACAAATTAAGCACATGATTCTAGGATCATGTGCTTCCCTGCTACCAAATTCGAGAAATTCTTGCAGCTGGAACGTCATTAGAAAAACTTATGCTGGGCGAAACATGTATTGACAGCTTAAGGAATACTTTTCCCATATTCTCGGACTTTCGAATACGCTTCCAGGCCATGATCCTATGCAAAACTTTCCACAAAATATTGCACACAATGCAAAATGTACCGAATCCTTTGCGCATTACTGTCAGTACATCCCTTTGTGTTCTGATCTCGTGCCTTAGAAGTTTAGAACAAGATCAAAAAGCCATTCCCCTACTTTAAGATGTCAGTTGAAGTTATTGGGATGTTACGTGACTGGACCCCGGACTTCGGAATAGTTTATTTTATAGCTCGCCTCGCCTCTCTTTGTTTTGTATTCGACTTAGCTATAATAAGATTACGTCTAGCGTTTTATCAGCAATTTGGTTTATGGTCTCGACGTCCAATGATCGGAGGGTTTAGAAGTTGTTGTAGCAAGTTGTTCATTGATTATGAGGAGTCATTTTAATCAAATAAGTAGATGTCCTCAGTTTATAGCGACCAGTGGTGCAATAGTGGTACGGGCCACCTGGTACAGGCGCTTTACTTTGTGTATATTATTTCATCACCACTGCTCTCAAACGATGGAGGATAATATCGTGAGGAAACTAGCATGTCTAAGAACCAAAAACTCGAAGACTTGTGACATCTACCAACCCGCACTGGGCTCGCGTGGTACATTACGGCCCATTCCCTCTCATAGAGAGGAGGCCTGTGCTTCATCAGTGGGTACATTATAGGCTGATTATGCCTAAGCTTATAAGGTTTAGTTTTATATGTATCTTATAGAAGCTAAACTAAATCAGACAAAAGGACTAATAACTTTTTTAACAATTTACAAAACATAATTGTGAATTAGCAGCAGTATTAGCTGTAAGCAGCTTCCCAACTTTCCGTCTAAGATCTAAGAGACCCGAGTGCACGTCTTTATACATCATAGTTAGCAAGTGCATTCACTTGTAACTCAACAAACAACATCAAAAAGTACTCTCAAACGTACTACCTTTATCAACCTTCACGTAGTCGCTACGAGTCCATTCAACTTTCGAAACCATCGCGTACGCGACACTTTACATACATTCATGAACATGATCAAAAAAAAGTACACAAGTTTAGTTATCGTCTGTACTTGGACGTGCAACCGGAAAGGACAAGTGATCTACGTACAGGTAAATGCGACGGTCTACGACACGACATGTCGTAGGCGCTTCGTAGGCAGGAAGCTACGCCGTAGCAGCCCTTTGCGCAAGAATCTTCGACGAACACTTATCGCGATGTCCCTGAACACATAAATAACTGCTGATACGCAAACAGGTGAGTTATGTTTGTATTGTGTTTAGAGTTTAATGTGGGACGTTAATGCTGCTGGTTTACGGGCAGGTGTTAATAACGTGTTTGCGATTAATATTCCCATGACAAGGATTAATTAAATGGCGATAAGATATGAAAAAAAAAACATAAAATATTTCAGCAAATTCAGACTAAGTATAATGTGCATTGCATGGCATTGTAAAAGTTTACTCTAGTTAATTAACGAACCTACTCGTATTTACTAGAAAATATAAAGTCGTCACGCCATTCGTTACACATTTAAAAGGTTCTTTGAAGGAAAATACCTACTTCCAAATAAACAATTTCTTTTCATCTTGCTAGTCGCACCCCAAAGAAGCCGGTGGTTTTCTCACCTAGTGTACGGAAATTGCATCAGTTTCGGGTTTATGAAGCATCATAACACCGAAACTGATGCAATTTTCGTAAACAAAGGCGAGAGTAACCTTGGTATAACAAAACATATTTTCCCCGGAAAGATAAGGCGGAGGCAGTGCAAGTGCGCATCCTGTGGGGGAAGGGGGAAGGGGAGGCTGCATGGAAACTTGTTTTTCCTGCGAAGGGCGGCAGTGCGCCCCGCGCGCTCCGACCAGCAAGACGCCTCGCGCGCGGCCGGCCTCCCCCCCGCGATCTTCACTTGTTTATACATACCGGTAAATGTGTCAACAACATAATGCACATGTACCATACATACGTGACAAAGTGATAAAGCTCCCATACAAAATAACTGTGTTGACTGTGTTTGTGTTGACACGTGAGTTCACGTGATCTTTGGATTAACGGCCGCATGGATCGGGTATAAATTAAAAAGTTTTCAAAAGATTCCAACGTAATGTTGGAACATCGTCCGTAGCTCATATTTATGTACGTCACATTTCCTTAGAAAAACTTTTCCATTCCCTTTTACGGCTTAAATGGGCTGAAGGGATATTTTTTAGGGCTTGCAGTTTTCTGTTTTATGATATTGGATTTCTTAGATATGTTAGAGAGGTAATATCTTTCTGTCGTGACTTTGTTTGAGGAAAGGGGAAAGTTATCAAAGTGAATGGGGCAGTACGGTATAGTATAGTAAAGTGGCAAGTCACTAAGACTTAATCGTATTATGATAGATGACTGGCCTCGCTTGTGACTCACCGGGTGCTCAGGAACCGTGGAAATTCAAACGGCTTATTATGTGAAGTTGATCAAACGAGCTCATTAATTAATTAGTTTGTAATATATACGGCGGTAATTAACTGATCACCTGCTGAAAACGATTAATTACGTGTTAAAAGATAAATTAGTTAGGTATTTGTCCTAAACTTGTAACTAATTACTTTTCGAAACTTGCAAATTAGATAAGCATTGTGAATTTAAAGAGTTGAAATAAACGGTATTAACTGTAAAACATGCATCAGTCTTATAATTGAATCCGTTTTTTTGTGCAAATTAAATACACATAAAAATTCTCTTCGAACATTTCAATACATAAAAAACAGTGAAGTACAAAAACCGCCAACCACATAGTCATAAAATATCTAAAGTAGGTAGGTTACTACACTTACTACCTACCTAATTAATTGCATAATATTATACCTAACTAATACTGTATTTAAGTATAATATTATGCAATTACCAAGTGTATATAATGGGCACACGTAACACATAGGCCAACGATACCGACCGAGGATTTCTCTCGTACTTATTTGATATTCTTCAGCGAAAACTGTAGCGAGATGAGTCACATGAAATTATTGGCTCGAGACGTGCCCACGCGCCGTGCGCCGAATAACAATGTCTTTATGCCGCGACAATATTTGTGCAAGTTACGGAAACTCGTCACATGCTCCCTTTTGTGCAATCAACGCCGTGACTATTCTTCTACAGATGAAAGTTTCGGGAAAGTCGAGTACGAAGTCGGAAGCTGGTGTGACCGGGTGACTTGTGTGTGACGAACTGTAGTTATTGATAAGCATTTTGACATACTTAGAAAGTTTAATCTCT
Organism: Apamea anceps; assembly: GCA_951799955.1. Classification (NCBI taxonomy): domain Eukaryota; kingdom Metazoa; phylum Arthropoda; class Insecta; order Lepidoptera; family Noctuidae; genus Apamea; species Apamea anceps. Next base: position 9,214,197 of record OX637502.1, on the reverse strand, counting down.
ATTATCTTATTAAATTGTTTTCTCAGAGATAAGAAGGTAAAGCTTTGCTTTGGCAAAGTGGTCTGTAAAATAGCAATATGGGTGTTGTAATATTATTTTTCTTTTATTTTGGGGCACTTTTGAAAACTCGTCACACGCTCCACGTTTGTGTAAACAACATTGCGCCTATTCTTCTAGAGCAGTGGCTCCCAACCTTTTTCAGACTTGGGACCACTTTCAATTCCTTGATGTTAGCAGGGATCAGAAGAAAAATAGACTGCGTCAATCTAAAAATAAATGCATCAAAACTTTTAGCATATTTATACCGCATAAACGCAAAAGTAAAACCCACTTATGAATTAACAATACTTTTGTAATAGCAAAAACAACATTTCTAATAGAAAATTATTTTCTACTAGCTGGTTGGGAACCAATGTTCTAGAGAAAGCTTTCGAAACTCGGAAGTACGGTGTGGTAAACTGCCTGTAGTAAGCTTAGGTAAGCTTACGGGCGGTTTCCGTACTCCGACTCTTCCGAAAGTTGTCATGAAGTCATGCTGTAGATTTTGATGGACAAATGTTTGCGTAGAAAGTTTAATCTGTATCGTATCAGGTATTTAGCTGAATTATCGGGGGAGATGAGATGGTTAATTCGTGTGCGGAATAGTAAATTTGGTGCTGTGATGATATTAGATTATTTGGGATAGTTATGAAAACTTGTCACATATTTTATAAACGTAAGTTACACAGAATGTTTTTCGCGAGGTTTTACTTTTGGTCAGAATCACAGAATTCTGTGGGTCCAAAATGTCATGGTCATCTACAGTCCGACCGTCGAGAGAATGCGTTCTTGACATCTGTCATACAAACGAATACGTGTTTGGCGAATTTGATCTTCATTAGTTACTTGAGTGGTCGCAATGACAGGTGTCAGGAACGTATTCTCTCGACTGCAAAGAGGTTGTAAAAAGCGCTCGTCACCGTAACTTTCCTTTATTTCTAAAATCTGCCAAATTCTGTTAGCAAATCTTACGTCAACTTTTACGTTTCTCAAACAATCACAACCGCTAGAATGACAGAGCTTTCAAAAACCTGCATTTTCTCATTCGCTCAAAAGGAAGAGGGGAGAAAACCAAATTAAAGTAAATCATTAAAGATTTTTTTATGCTAATATTATCTAACATGACAAATCTGCCTCGCCGTGGCAGATGTCAAAACAAAAACAAAAGAGTGTCGCGTTACTCAACCCACCGCCGCCAGGGGTTCCGCAGGCCTACGAGTACTGTGAGTAGCTACATTTGTTTTTAATTAAACAAATTGTCCGCGCAGTTTATTGCTCCCCCGCGCAATCTCCCGTACTTAGCTGCGACTTCTGCTACATAAGGAAGGTTCTCGCAGGGTTTATAGGAAAAAATGTTATTTATACGATCGGGTTTTTGCACCTAATAGAGCGACAACAGTCGGGTAAGGTAATCAAAGACAGACTGTTGGAAAAGGTGATCAAAGCCCTTTTACGAGCTTCATGAAAAAGTGCTTTTGCGTTGAGAACGATTTTACTTGTTCAGATAACAATAGGATTGTAGTTTCCTTTACTTTCTGTTTATTTGCGCCCCGCGGTTTCAACCGATACCGTGGAAATATCGGGATAAAAAGTATTCTATGTCCTAATCCAAGTCATGGTCTACCTATGTCAAATGCCAAATTTCATCCAAATCCGATCAGCCGTTTTAGTGCGAAACCGTATCAAACAATCATATAAAACATTTTATAATATTACTGTAGAAAAAAATAGTTAAACTATGTAGATACATAGTTTCATTATACATATTTTTCAGACAACATAGTCAAGTGAAATATCACAATCACAGCTCCAGCTCGTTCCGTACGTGCGTTATATAACTCAGGTATTGGCTGAATTTTGTATGCAGCCGGCGACAAATACAATAAACTCGACCGGATCGGCGAAAACGATGCACTGAAGCGATTACGCAAAATAACTTTATCATGTAAATAAATATTCATAATGATGACGTGAATGGTGTGTGCACAATACGCCTCCAGGAGTTGCAAACATTTTGGCGGCATCCATAAAATCGATAGTCGAAACTAATAGCGAATATGGTTGTCACCTCCTCGGTGTTGGTACGAGCAAGTACCATCAGAATATTGTACTTCGCTTTTAGTGCAGTACATGCTTAACTTATCTAGTTGGGTAGGAACTCCGCGATATACCTACCAATAGGTATCCTAGAAGTTATGAAATTGTATTAAGTTTTGTTACTTTGTTACAAAATATCCAAATCTGACAGCGTTTGCAGAGAACGAAACTGTTTTAAATAAAGTTCGCTTTTTAAACCCAGATAGTAATGTGACATTTCAAGTCTTTACCTATGTGTTAGCTTTTATCGGAGTTTGACAGCTGTCAAATCTGGGTTAAAAAACAAACTTTAGTAACTATTCGTATTCTTAGACTTTAAATAAAAAGTGGTTCTTGTACTAAAATCTTTCCCTAAAACGAGAGCTTGACACCAATATCCACATTACTGGAGCCTACCTAATCAATAAAAATGTCCAATAAACGTGAAAAACACATTACCCGAAGATAGAAAAGGGCCGTTTCAGTAGAGAAAGCAATAAAAGTAAAGGTTTCAGCTAACCGTTTCTCAAACAGGCCTGTCTGGCCCCAACGTAGGCCGGGACGACTGAGCTCGGTAAAATTGCTATTGCACCTGACAAGCGTACTAAAACGATTCAAAGCCCAGTCTCGATCCTCCACTAGTACACTCGTACATCGGCCATTGTTGTTTTTCTTGGCAATCGTTTAAATTGAGAATGGTAATGATGCCTAGTTTATGTCTTTTTGGCCAGTATTTCTTTTCGTTCAAAGGCAGCATTTTTCTGTTTGAACGCAGCATGGAATGACAATGCTGTTTATTGTTTGTATGTGCTAGACAAACTAGATTCCAAATTCAAATTGTGTATGATAGCCAATTGTATGGAGTCAACACGATTATTTGTAATTAATATACCTGAGGGGCAATTCCCGTACTTTTAAGAACGTTCACAGTCTGATCTCAGTCTCAATCTGTCAAAAATAACTCTAATTTTACTATATTTTGACAAGTTTTTGACATTGATTGTCGCTGAGATGAGATTGCGACTAGATTTTGAACGTTTTTAATTACGGGAATTAGCGTTCAGTTTATTTATTTATTTAAACTTTTCGCACAAAAAGGTACAAAGGCGGACTTAATGCCTTAGGCATTCTCAACCAAGGGTGGTGGAGAGATTAAATGGCAGGTGCTTTGGTTGAGAGGAACAGTTTTTTTATTATTATTGTCTAATAATAAAAAAACTGTTGTTCTATTCTGTTAAATCTCACCGTGAAAAATTTGGTGAAGTTAGAGTGAAGTGAACTGTCATCTTACTTCATGCTAGGGAATGTAGGGATTGACAGCTCACTTCACCTAAGCAATCACGGTGAGATTTCAACAGAATAGTACTACAGAACTAGATTCTTGAACACCAAAATTATTTTAAATAAACGTTTTACCTGTCAGCTTTTAACTAGTAACGTTGTAAGTATTTATAGGTGTTCTTTAAGTAGGTATGTATTCAATTTATGAGCTCATATATGGTGTTAGTTAAAGAACTGCATGCTAAATGCAGATATTAAAAATAGGTACGCGTAAACTACTGATAAATTGAGCTGATATTAAGTTGTTACTATGACACAACTTTATACAACAACAGACTAATATACCAATCATCTCATTAGAGCTAACAATAACAAGGTAAAGGAATAACTTGATCCCAAAATACATTATCTATTATTACCGCGAGTTATTTTGAAGTCGTACAAACACAACACAATAGGGAAACAGAATAAGGAAATATGGCCCCCATGGATGTCTGACTTTGATAAATCCTTGTGTTTTGATCATAAATCATACCTACATAGTATATCCACCGTCATCCAGCCGTGTCGGAGATTAGCCGGAACAAACAAACAGACAAAAACTATAAAATTCGATTTTTTGTTATAAACACCGTATATATTTTATTGTGCATTTAGTAAAAAGTCGTTATTTTGATCTTACAAAAAGACACTTCAATTTTATTTACTTGTAAGTATATAGACAGATTTTCTAAGACATACCTACGAGACTCATGATGTTTCGATTTTTCTACGACATTCGAATGTCTCCATACCTTCTCATGATGTTTCGATTTTTCTACGACATTCGAATGTCTCAAAAGAAAAACAGCAACAGATAGCTACCTTTTGACTAAAGACCATAATAAAATATTTTAAAGCAGCGCTGTACATCATCCGCTGCAGAAAGTTGTGTCAAGTTGTCGTCGCGTGAGCAAATAGCATTAGACGCGTGTAGAAACCCTTTGGTGTTATTTATTGAGGAGCGCAGCAGGCGCAGGGTTGACTCCAGAGCCCGCCGTCCTTACGTAACATTGTCAAAGGCACATTACGCCAACCCGTACACGCAAATACCATTAAAATGGTATATGGATATTATGTGACAATTAAGAAATACACGTTCTTTTGCTTAAGTTTTGTATTTCTTTGGTAGGTAAAGGATTAATCAGCGCTTTTCGTAGGTAAAAAAAAATATAACTTCGTTAAATAAATCTTGGGCTGTTAAATGAAGTCGTGTTAAAATATTTACAATTTTCCTAGAATATTTCAATGGTATACCTTTTGGTGATTTAATTTGTGTCAATTATTTCATCACCACTGCTCTCAAAACGGTGAAGGAAAACATCGTGAAGAAACTGGCATGTCCTAGAACCAAAAAATCGAAGACATGTGACATCTACCAATCCCTCTCACCGAGAGGACGCCTGTTTCCCAGCAGTGGGAACAGTATAGGCTGATTATTCTATATCTACTTACATATACGTTGAAAACCTACCAGCAAATGCATAGACAATCACAGACAGAGTCCTACTTTATTCACGTGTTGATTAAACTTTCACAAGGCCACAACAAGAGCAATCTTGCTGCAACAAAAGCTTGCAATTTATCCAATTTTCTCAGGTTTTTGTATCAAATTAAAACTTAAGTAATTTGGCTACTCCAACTCCATCGAGAGAGCTCTTGAATAATAATTGCATGGTTAATTCACTTATAATCAAAAGTCCGTCATTTTACCGAGTCGAAATGAAAGTACCGTACTTAAAAAGGAATATCTAATTATGATTCTGTTCAGATCGCGCAGTGTTGTGTTGCATTTCGATGACAAATGGCAATCGATTTAAAATTTAAATCGATTATATTATTGTCGATATAATCGCAGTGAATTAGGGAGCTGGGACAAGCTCGTTAAAAATTAACGGCTCGACTTGCTGATGGTAAATCGATACCGTCTCAATGACTGTTTATCGTGTCTGATGGGAGGACTTGGAAGTCGTTTACTTAATGTTTCATATTGTCCACCTGTTTCGTGAGTCGTTACGATTTGGAGTTGGTTAAGTAAATAAATAAGTTGAAAGTCGTGCTTGTCAGGGAGCTTGTGGAAGCGACACAAGTCGTAATCATGTCATGAATAGTTTATTATAAGGTTAATGTTATTTACTGATCTTCTTCTTAGCGTGTCCATGCCAAATATAGTTCGAAAAGAGGTTACATTCAGTAGTAGTCCGGGCCTCTAATGAAAATATTTATCTAAGTTATCTGCTCATGACAGCTTATCAGAACAGCCTCCTAATTGCGTAATACACTATCAATCTGTTCAATTTTGACGGATATTGCTAATGCATTGATTTAAATGTCCGAAAAATTTGTCTGCTCAGTAAAGTAAATAACGCAGTTAATGTTGTTGAAATGTCAAAATAAAAGTCATTGCCATTGATAGTCTGTTACGCAGTTACCCCGCAGATAAGTCAATCAAACACATCACATATTCATATCTCTATTTGCGTTCTATAATGTTAACAAGATGAGATGCTACAACACCACTTACTAATCATACAGTTTTCCAGTTTCTTCCATTATGTTTTCATCTATCCATTCGTACAGTGAACCATTTGCCAGCGTGACCAGCTGCCGTCCAAACGCTACCTACAAACCCGTTTGCATAATTCCTCTATCACACATTTGGGACAACTAAAACCGTCATGGCGGCAAGAGATATTCCGCTAATGCGAGAAGGGCCTTTTATTAGACACGTTACGTTCACATAAATTTAGAAACTCGGTCAAACAGTTTGAACCCTAATACTGCGGAAGTTAGGGGTTGAAATCAAGGACGATCGTAAATTATCGTTCGCTGCTTACTCCGCGCCATGTTGTCTCAAGGGTCGTAAATATATCCTGTTTTAATTACGAGTACCTTTAATTGGCGTTTCGCACGCACGCCTGTCTTCGGTTATTATGTGTGGCATGGATGGAGCAAGTATGTGTGGTAGCTATCTTAGGGTGAATTTCACCATTAAACTGAACGCGATCAGCACATCTAAACCGCGTTCGAGAGCTGTCAGTGTCATCATTGCTGTGGAATATTTGACACTGACAGCTCTGAACGCGCGTTTGCGTTCAGCGACAGTGGTGAATTTCGCCCTTAGACGCGAACAGAGTTGAGGTACAAGTTTGTAAACTATTGACACAATAAGGAAGTAGTTGAATTAACTATGGGTATTTTGAAAAGGATCTTATTAAAAAGTTTATGTTTATTTAAGCTTTAGAATTAAATAAAGTCAAAGTCAAATCGTTTATTTCAAACTAGCTTCTGCCCGCGGCTTCGCCCGCGTGGATGTCGGCAATTATCCCACGGGAACGTGCTAACAGGATAAAATGTATGTGCTTCCCCAGGATGCCATCTATCTCGCGGGCCCTTTGTGGCTAATTACAATAGAAAACCAATTCCCAAGCAGCACACAAGCGTTTTCAACATCAATATACCAACCTATTTAGAACTTAGAGTTCTTTTAGAGTCGTACAAGAGTGTCATAAAATGCTTTTGTCTTTATAAGAGTGATTTATGAGTTATTATACAGCTCAAACTGTATAAAATCTTTATTGAGGGATCTGCGTAAGCTTGGGGTTCTTAAACAGAATATTAAAATTCTACTATACAGCTTTAAGTATTTTGTGACACTTCAATCTGGTTTCATCGTTAAAGCTGTATACAGGCTGTATTTTACATGTGATCACTTACTTATTACAACTCTAAGTGTTATTACAGTATCACTTGATACTTGTTTCTGTACAATGGTGTATGCAAACTCCGTTCTCAAACTTATTTTTATGGCGTAATTGTACACTATTGTAAATACAGTGGTTTTATGACTTCTGTCTATGAGGGTGTTTTAAAACTAAAAAAATAAATGACAGCTATAGTACAGCTTTAGTCTGTATTACTGACACAGTCACTTGATTGCATGACGAATAAAATTAATGTTTTCACTGTGAAGAAATGCAACATGTGGAAAAAAAGAAAAAGATCTGGTGCAGTCAAGAGGAGGATTGAAAGGGAATATTTGAATATTACAAATTATCAACCAAGTAACAGTTATGATAGTGAACCATCATTTATTGAGGAAGCAAGAGAATCATTAATAAATCGGACAACCTACAGTCAAGCGTCAATTCCATCGACGTCCAACGAAGAAGGTTCCGTACCTAGCAAAAACATTAAACAGTGATAATAATGATCATAACAGTTATATCAAATGTGTAGATTTAGTACAACCTTCGGAACCTGATAATGAAGTTTTTTCATTATGTGCGAAAATTAGTGTGATTTAAATAAAAAGGCAACAGGCACATGTAACGTGTATGAGTTTCTAATAACAAGTAAAAGTGACACATGAATGATGTGCGTACGAGCACATAACAAAAACATAATACATAGTTTAGGTAGGGCGGAACACTTAGAGCTATGATCAATGTCGTAGGCGCTCCAACATTCCCCCGAGCGTTGAAAGTCGAGCTTTCAACCAGACTTCGATTCTGGTAATGGGCATATCCTGTTGAAGGCCCTCCGGATGACTCCAGTAGAGGTCTTTATATCTGCTACCCGGACAATTCCATCAGTACCTGGATGTATGGCGATGACTCTTCCTAGTCTCCACTTCAGAGGTGGAAGATTCTCCTCTTTCATGACTAGGAAGGCTACAAAAACAACAATAGAATTTTTTGTCTCCGGGACAACCACAGCCACGAGATTACGTGTTTCTCTTAAATACTAACAAGCTCGTATAAACAAAATTTAATAACAAATAACATTTACATAAACGTTGTGACTTAAGGACAATGGACAATCAAATTAACATGATTATTAAGTGTTTCTCTATGAAAGGTTTAAAAAGTAAATTAACCACTTGAAAAGATCACCCTATAAAAGTTCATTATTGTAAAACTAACAAAGAGATTCCTCCTCCTCTTCTTCAATAATTTCTTTTTCGCCTGTAGCGTTTTTGTCGATTTTACCTTTTTCATCTGTATCCATTTTATTTTGATTCCTCTCGATTTCCCTGATCTGATTCATTTTCAGCTATATTTTTTTTAAGCGCATCTTTTTTTGTTCTCATCCTTTTAGTTGCTCTTTCATTCTTACTGAGTTTCCTCTTCACAGAATTTTTCAAGACGTTTCTATGATTTTAAACGGCATATTTTCCTGAAAATAAAGTAAAACAGATATAATATACACAACACACTAATAATACTTTGCAATAAGTTTACTTAGGTATAATAATGTTCATACAAAACAATGTATTTTATATGAACGAGTTATAAACTCTACTTTTCACTTCGATTGCGAGTAAATCAAACAGTGATATAGCAAGTTAACATATATTTTAGTTTAAATTAACAATTTTTGGAACAATTTTTCAACTTTTTTACCTGAGTAAATAAACATTAGGCTTGTGTGTAGGAGAACTATACTGCCAAATCACAAGTGCGTTTTAATAAAATATTATTGATAAAGTGAGGAACGGATCAAAGTAATTTTGAGCTCAGGGTTTTTCATTTCTTTAAGTAACTCTAAAGAGCATTATAAGTTATGCATAGAGAACTAATATACAGCCTAAGTAATAAACATATTCTATTATAAAGCTGATTAAAAGCCAATAGCTGTACAATGTAATCCATAACTTACTTAGTACAGCTATTCAGACTACAATACTCTCCAAATATCGTGTAGGCTGCTTAGCTAATTGTCGCCATTTTCGAATGTTTAATAACAAAATTTAAAGTATAATTAAAGGATTTTTTTACAAAACCTTAAGCCGCATCATGATAATCAGCTTTAATAATGATCACTGTGCCCTTATATCTATTACTTTAAAATTATTTTTTTATTCTAACCTTAAAAACAAACATTTACTTACCGTATTTAGTATTTTTCTTTATGTCAGCTCGATTATTTTGCTGGCGCGTGAATATTTTGAAGGAAAACATACACAGGTTCACAATAAATTTAATTTGCACTTTCAATTCACCAAATAACAACATCAGATATACAAGTCTACGGTTATCTTTTACTTCTAGTAATAAATATTAAATAATAGTGTCGCCATTTCTACTACACGCATAATGTCATCGAAAATAGTTTTGTTTTATTTTTATTCTTTTGTAATCCTCTTCAAAAACCTATTTAGAACACTTTTCGTTACAAAAGAATTATAAGATAATATCTGTAGTGTAATGGTTTCTTTGTACACCGAATAACAGCTTTAATACAGCTATTGTACAGCTTCTCTTTTGCTTGTACAGCTACTATACAGCTCTACTAACGACAAAAGCTGTATAATATGGGCCCTTTTTTTACTTACAGGGGCTGTTTAAGCGCTTAAACAGCCTATATACAGCCTGAATATGCAGCTTCTAGTATAAAAACCAACTTAAATACAGCTTGTATACAGCTTGCAATGCTACTTGGGTTGTGTCTCATTAGTGGTGATTAAGAGGGTACCTATATGATATCCTTACCTAAGTAGCTACCTAACAAAAAAAAAAAAAACTCAATAACAGAAAATAAAATACCTACCTACCTAAATAAACCTATTTCTGATGATAACTAAACTCAATAAATAAGCAAAATCCCTGAAAACTAATATCTATACGAATGACTAATCCTACCTAACAGTATTATAAAATAACCTACGGTCACTACGTACACTATCAAATATACCACCTATACTTTAAAATTAAAATCTATACCTACGACTTATAAAAATAAACCTAAATAACTCTAAAAACTAATAGGAATAAAAAGGTCGCACTGAAAAACACGGTTTAGAATTGCAAGTAGCAGTTAAAATAACAACGAACGCTCGCCACTCAACACATCCGTTCAAATCAAAGTTCAAAAAATGTCCTTATATACGGTAGCGATCCGTGGCGACCGCGCGCCACGCGTGTGCTGCGAACGGTGCAAGCCAAATTCAACCTTCAGCACTACATTTAGAGCATAACCTTAGTGAACTCCACTGCGAGTGACGTAAACTACGACAAACTTATTATTTGCGGTTGGTACAGTAATCGGGTCTAGGGATCGAACCGCAAAATTAAGTTTGTTTTTTATTGTATATACTTTTCCGGGTTTCATCGTAATCGAACCGGTAGTTTTTGCGTGATGCCTGAACAAACAGACAGACAGACAGACAAAAATTTTTTTAATCACATTTTTGGGTTCGGTGTCGGTCTAGTAACACCCCTGCCATTTATTTTTTTGATATTTTCAATGTTCAGAATTTTCACTTCTACAGATTTATTATAAGTATAGATATAGATAGTCGCTTTTGTATGTCAAAAATTAACAAGAAAATATAATTGATAGTAGTAGGATTCCAAAAGGTAGTTTCGTATGGAGGAGAATGGGCAAGAAACTCCACCTTTACTCTTTTTAAATGTAATGTGGTGGCTATTACTTTCTCACCAACTGGAGCTTCATTACATCAAATCAAAACAAATCAAATTTATTCCAAATAGGCTAAAAATCATCACTTTTTGAACGTCAAAATTCCCCCAAAACGTCTGCCCTTCACCACTTCCTAGTGTTTTAGCTGGGAAGAAGTGACGCAAACAACTCCCCAGCAACAAATCTGTCTGTTAAGTTAGAAGAACACATACATGTTCATCTTACATTATTAACACACAAAAAGTACTCTACAACTCAATTAATAAAGTAGCTTTCAAGTTAAAAGCTAGTTGTACGATTAAGTAAAATAATCTCTAATTGTGGCCATTTGAGACTTGGAGCGGTAAACACTTGAAGCAAACTTGCATTTTCCGAAGTAAAGTGGAATGCACTGAAAATTTTCCACTTAAGGCAATTGCTCGCTTTCGTGCACTTATAATGCGAAATTCTAAGAATTTTTTTACATTCATTCGAATAAAAACCTTTAATTGGTCCATTTAAATTGTTTACATACAATAGTTAGGGAGAAAGGTGATTCATTTTGACTTAACTTTTGTTCCGTATCAAAAATATTTTCTTCTCTTGTGTCGTACTGAACTATTTATATGCTCATGCCGTGCTCTATTATATTGTATTACAAAGTTTAAGAAATTCATGTTTATTGTTTCGTGCGGATAAGTCATTTGTGGAAAATAAAAACATCATGGGTTTGCTAACAAGCATGTAAAGTTTCCCATCATGGAAACCTTTTCTACATTTTCAATGTAACTGTACTTTTTCTTACAGTTTTTATTTATAAATAGGTAATTCTTACTGTTATAAAATAAGCTTTACCCATTATTTCAGTTCGAGCACTATCGAGACGTTTTTGTGTTTACTTTTATCTTCCCCTTCAAGTAGCACGTGTACTTTATTTTTAACTAGCTTATTTATGCCTGCGACTTCAGCCACGTGGAAATTATCCCATGGGAACGTAATACGGGGATAAAAAGTATCCTATGTGTTAATCCAGGCTATAAACTATATGTGTGCCAAATCCCATCCAAATCCGTTCTACTGTTTTTGCGTAATTGAGTAACAACGTCCAAACCTTCTTTCTCATATACTCCGTGGTCAAAACATACAAACTATAGTATTTATATCAATATAATATAGTTTTTGAACTACCTCATTTTCTCCTCGCTTCTATTAGTCTTTTACATACCTTTAGGGAACCCTAAATACCAACAAAACTCTACCATAGAAATGCATAAAGCAAAACAAATAATTACCTTGTAATTACTTCATAGTTACATCACTAATCCGTAGTGTTGTAACATAATTGATTCGGAACATGAAAGGCTGTAGGTACCTACATAAGTACGATGTCGGAACAATAACATAACGAGCGATAACGTCTTCACAGATAAGTTTCAGGTTTCCGCTTGACGCGAGATACTGCTTGTAAGTACGTTGAATAAACACGAGTTAGTGGTTGTGGTGTAACTTAAGATACTATTGTAGTGGTCGTAACGTAATAACAATGTAAAAGTGTGAATCAAAGTGTACTTTTCTTATTGGCCTTATGATAAAGGATTTTAGAACTTTACATTGATAAATAAAGCAAGTTGTGATGAATGGACTGTGTGATATGATTAGAAAGGGGGTGATTACTGAGATGGCGACTCATAGAGAAGTATAAAAGAAAAAGATATGTTGCGTCGACCACAAATAAATTGGGATAGGGACAGGAGAATGATGTTGAAAGCAAGTTTTATAAACCTAATTACATTATGTGGAATATTATATCTGCCAAATGTCCGCCGCGACTTCAATATATGGTCGCCATAACTGTTAAAGGCGAGAGGTACAGTGTGAATATAACTATTTTTTTTATGGCAAAACCCTTTGACGACACGGTTGGCGCAGTGGCTGAGCGATCGACTGCTGCGCTGCGTGTCACGGGTTCGATTCCCGCACGGAACAAATATTTGTAATGCATACAGGTAGTTGTTCCGGGTCGGGTTGTTTGTGTATGTGAGTAAATGTTTGTAAACGCACCCACGATACAGGAGTACTAGTGTATGTAGGTATACCTAGTGTGGGGCAACGTTTTTTATAAAAAAAAACCTGTATTGATTTTAGTTGAATGTTTGGAAGTAGGTATTTGTAGTATTTGCTTGGTTTATAACGCATAACTACAAATGGTTTTAGGTCATAAAATATTTTTCTGTATGCTAATTATTTTTCTAATATAACATTGACAATTTCCATCAAATTAACATCTAAATAAACATCGCTGATATTTCCATCTCAAAGAACAAACAAAGCGTATTTCAAAAACTACCCCTACCCAACATAATCTCCTGCTGTATCAGTTCATAAATAAGCAGTTATCATAGCGTGGGGTCATTAACAGTGCCATAAATCGTATCGTCCGGCCGGACACCCGGACAGTCCGGAGGCCATGTTAATTCGCGGCCGGACACCGGTCATTCAGGATCCCGGTAATACCTGTTGAGTTACAGCCTGGCTTACCGATACCTGCCCCTTGTTTGACCTTTCACGGATGCCCGAATTTTCACTCAATAATTGGCGTATTATATTAAGTTAATGCCCGTTAAAATTGAGTTTAGGGATGATATTAGTGTGGGTACTGCTGATTTAAGCACTGATTTTGGTCGTTTAGGGTTGATTAATGAAAAAAGATTAGGCTATTTGAATGAAACGGCTTGTGTAGATGCACCTATAGTATGGGAAGCATGGCACAAGAGGGAGTAGGCTGTGTGCTTAGGTGTGGACAGAATAAGGTTGCCAATGAAGGCTATGATGAATATTGTCTCAAAAAAAACATCAGTTTTTTTTGAGTCACCTAACTTAACGATGTTGCAGCAGTTTTTTATCACTCCAGTGGAGTTACTACTTACTGCGCTGGCATAAACAAAATGTGTCGTTACTTAGTAGCTGTAGCTACTAAGTTACTCTAAAAGTAAAGTTACTCTCGGCTCTCTTACGTAACCACCATACTATGTATAGTATGGTGGTTACGTAAGGGAGCCGAGAGTAACTTTTTATTGAGATAAGCAATATTTTGCATCCGTAACCCGCCACTGCAGCTGTGGGCAAAGTGTATCCATATACTAAACAGGCTATGTTACGTTACACTACATTTTTATGATAGAAAATGTTCTGCTTTGCGACATTTCTCGCTGTAGAAAATCTGCTGTTTTTTGTTAAGCACAGTATATCCTGAAACATAACTTTGCAAATTGAAAATTGAGATTAATTTTTAACCCCTGAATTCTTAGTTTCCGTTCATGTATGGTTTGGTAGAAACAGTAGACAATCTATTTAGGGCTGATTTTTCAATCGACAGATAGTTTTTAACTAAGGAATAAAATTTACGTCACAGTTTTTACATGGAAGAACTGCCAAAAAATCAAAATTATTCCTTGGATAAAATTATCTGGCGTTGGAAAAATTTGCCCTTAGTTTTAAAAAAATCATAAAATTAATTTACAAAACCACACAAAAAATACAAATGTCCGAATAGGCTGAACAATTAATTGTCAGTTGAAACAAAACACATGCGTGCCCATTTAACCGCCGATCGTGACAAATGACGTCACAATTTCGGAACACGCAGTTAAAAATGTGAACGCTACCCCGTTCGACATGGCTACTGCAATGTGCAAGTGTCAGTGCCACTATTTATCTTGTGCCCGACGGAGAGGATTGATGGTCCGGCCAGTATTTGCATATTGCTTAGTTATGTACTAAGTTACTTGTACTTTGTGCTGCATAGTCGCATATCAACGTCAGTGACAGTGCAAAGGGACGTTGAGTAATTTGGTGAACCTTTTTATTGTGAAGCTTGTACGGGAAAATTATAAGTCTTATAATGCTTATTTAAATGTTTTGTATATACCCGTGAAATAATTGCGTTGATTGAATTCCCCTTCCGGGATAATCTCATTTTAGGTATTTATCTTATCATAGTTTGCAATTCTTATTAAAGTACTACTTTTTATCCATTATATTTGGAAATATTGAAAGGCTGTCTCCGAGGCTTTCAAGACGGTGATGGAAAACATGGTGAGGAAACCGGCATGTCCTAGAACCAAAATTTCGAAGATATTGTGTCATCTACCAATCCGCACTGGAGGAGGCCTGTGCCCTAGCAGTGTGAACATTACAGGCTGATTATGTACGGCCCCAAGGCAAAAGACGATACTCGATAGTTCCTATTAGACATTTAATAAGACGTGATCCTAATTACTACGAGAGCGAAACAGGAAAAAAATTGAACTAACTTCCGAGAATATTTTCTTGGTAATATTAATCTAGTTTCAATATAAAATGTCGATAATTCTGAAGCCTTTGATGTTGCACTAGAAGCACGTTTTATAGCAACCCGTTACTTATTTCTAAGCTTATTTCTTTCGAACTTACATTAGTATTACGATAATATTATGGACATTTAAAAATAGTATACCAGTGTTTATCAGTGGAAACTTGAAAATGGCCTTCCATTTCATATTGTTTATGAATTCTGTATAAATAGGCTGTAAGTTTCATGAATAGAATTGAATGAAATAAATAAATTAAACCTTATGTCAAAATTTAATTTAGCTAGCCAGTCTAATAATTATTAATTACTATGATAGACAATGAATACCTACTAACATTAATTCTTTTTCTCCGAAATGAAAAATTTAATCATCCAGCCAGTATTCATGATTACCATTCCCTAATTTATAGCAAGAAGGTTGTATTGTTTCACGAAGGAGAATATAATAAAGTACGTAGACAGGATACACCCGCCAAGCCGATCTTATAATCGAAGCACGCCGATTACCGCGGGCAATATTTTCATTATTTTCCCTCAAACGCGTCTCCCCTTCTTAATATCCTTTAATTTAATCAAAATTCTGCTTACTCAGTAAGCAATTTTCAACCACAATTTTCCATGTAAGATTTTATAATTATCCATTTAATAGATTTAAGTTGAAGTAACGCAGCACGTATTTTTTAATTAAGTTTTATCCGTTCAGTAGGTAAGTTATGTAATTTATTTGATTTTCATGAGTGGAAATATGTTATTAAAATATCATTATTTATTTATAGTAGCGTATACCTTACATAATATTGTATTTAATGGTTACTGTTAAGTTTACTACTTAGGGATATTAATTGATTAGTAAAATGACAGCCAACTTAAATTGCCTGTAATAAATAATAACAATAAGTTTATTGTACGGACGCCAGCACATCAAGCTACTACAATCTGTCAAATTTCTGTAATAGATTTTCAACTTTATCTGTAAAGAATTAAGGTTCAAGGTTGATTGGGAAAATTTGACAGTTTCGGGTAGCTTGACCTGCTGGCGTCTGTACAAAGAAAAAAAAAAACACACAAGATAAGACATACAATAAACATGATTGTACAAGCAGTGGGCAGAGGCAAGTTGAACAGCAGGCTCCTGAACTAAGTAAAAGGATACTTGTATCTCAAGAGCCAAATTAAATAAGTAAATAAATAAATTAAGTACCCGTAAATTCATATCATAACTGTCATTCTTTGACAGTTCTATGAAATGGCTCTAATACGGCAAATTAACACAGTGTGTCAATTTAATAAACAATTAATTAATTTCGCTAACTGTACTCTTTAGTTTAACATTTTCATCAAGTAGGAATGTAGTCCTTTATGCTCCAAAAAAATAAAAGTAAATTCAACAATAAGGAATGTAGTCCGAATATCCTCCAAAAAAGAAGAAAATAATGAAAGAATATGGCTTGCCAAAATATAAAACCTAGAACTATTGTAGTTTATCGGTCTGCTGAGACACGGAGGTCAAGGTGACTTTGAAAGCCCAGACATTGTGGCACTGAATAATGCTGGCATGTTAGAACTATGTGGAGTAATTTTCCACTAGAGAGGTCTACATCGAAAATTACCTAGCATTCCTTGCGAGTCACAGTAAAGGTAAAATAACTATCTAAAATGTGGAGACAACAATACGACAATAAATGAAAACACTGGCAATACTAATGCATAAGAGTATTTTGGAACTATCAAATAAATCATAACATCAAACTTAAAAAAGCGATTTTATCAAATAAACTAAACAGTAGTGATGGCTGGCTATGGGATTTGCCGGTCTTTGACAAGCTATAGTGGCAAAACCATTGGATATATTTGATTGCGTTTTCGTATACAGACACATCATTATGTATATGAAGTTTAAATTATTGTTGTATCGTTGTCTCCACCTTGTATGAATATGCCTACATCATCTATTTCCCTTATACAGGTTTGCAGGGCATGGACGCGCAAATTGCAACCATGGATTCAGCACATGAGTTTAGACCCCATAGCGTCGAAATTTTTCGTCGGTTATTAAAACAAAATATTGCTGTTCCATACATTTTGACCGCGAAGGTTTTGCACTTTTCTATGAAACAGATGATTTTTTTTTTGATAACCGACGAAAAATTTCGACTCTACGGGGTCTAAACTCATGTGCTGAATCCATGGTTACAGTTTGCGCGGCGATGTCCCTGCCACCCTGTATAGTCTTCTTTTACGACATCCACAAAAAGAAATGAGATGGTAAAAAAAGGATGTGTGACTGTAAATATTTTACAAGTTTTTCTTTTACCCAAATACCCAACAGGGTATAAAGTTGAGCTCCTAAACCTGTAAAGCTCAACCAAGCTGATAAACTTGAAACCGCTAACAAAGTATACTGTATATAGGTATATAATAGGTAGTGTAAAATACTGTGAACTGTGTCGTGTTAAGTAGGTAAGCCACAACAAGAGGTATGAAAACCGAACTCGATATTTCTGGAGCCCGTTGGTTTTGTATTTTTGTTCGGAAAACTTTGCTAAGCTGTATACTGTACTGTACGTACTGTATCTTATTAAAGATTTTCGTTTCAAAAAGCACGTTTTCCTACCTATAAATTTGATATAGGTATGTACTGTCGCCAAAATCTATATTCCTGCTTGCAGCGCATATTATTAGTCGACCTAAAAAGGATCCTCTTTACGGACTTACGGACGCAGCTGTGGTCATCATGTGCACGGGATTGTGTTTTCAAAATGGTCAGATAGGTATAGGTTTTGGCGTTAGTACCTATCTATACAAATTGTTTGTGTTAATTTATCATTTCAATAACAGGACAGTTCGAAACAGGGTCAAATTAAATTAGCTAGCGAAACTCCACAGACGCGACGGGCATCGATATCTAAACATGATAAAGATAAAAACGATTTAATTTTATTTTTTGGTATCTTCGACCGTTGGTTGTGTAGTTAATTGAAGCATTAGTTGAGATACCCATTACGCCTGTGAAGTTTACACAAAGAAAACGGGTTTTTAAAACTGATATTTTAAGTGAGAGTACACAGCGGTCAACGATCCCCACAAAAAAACCATGTTATTAATTTCTTCTTTGTTTCATCGTCCATTTTCTATCTATCACGTGTTCTGAGTTTCGCTAGCTAATTTAACTTGACCCTGGATATACCCAGATGATTAAGTGCATGAAAAAAATTACATTATAAATCCACGCCATATAAATGCGCAGTCTGCACCAAATTCGTTACGGCTACCTACATAGGTATAACCACTAACGATATTAATCCGACTAATCCCTCCACATTTCAATAATAAAACAAGATGTCGCCCCACATTAATTA
Organism: Apamea anceps; assembly: GCA_951799955.1. Classification (NCBI taxonomy): domain Eukaryota; kingdom Metazoa; phylum Arthropoda; class Insecta; order Lepidoptera; family Noctuidae; genus Apamea; species Apamea anceps. Next base: position 9,195,648 of record OX637502.1, on the reverse strand, counting down.
ATTCCAAACCGTTGACTCTTGACGCATTTATTATGACAAAGTTCCAAATGTGTAAAAATTCACCCCTACGAAGAACCATTTCCATTTATCCGAGTATCATTAAGGGTATGATCCGGTGTTCGGATAACTTATGGTCGGTCATGGAATCTGCATATAAATAGGAAAGAGGTTTAGGAGGGATCGGGGCTCTCCTGTGGCACTCTCACACGCTCGCATGTACGCCTGCATGCCACGCTCGCACGGCCAGCGACTTATGAAGTTGAGGAGTTGGAGCATACTTTGGAATAACTTATGTTGGCTCGTGTTTTTGTGGCTCACCTTGCGATGTATGTTTAGGATGAAATATTGGCTAAGTTTTAGCAGGTATTTAAATACACGGTTCCGTGGCTTGCATATAAAACATGATACATACTGTAATGTATAATTGATGGCCTTTCTATACAGGACATCGACGCGTAACCTGTTACCATGGATTCAGTACATGATTCTGAACCCACGAGCGTTGAAATTTTGCGACGGTTATTAAAACATATCTGTTTCATACATTTTGACCGCGTAGGTGTTGCACTTTTTTCTATGAAACAGCTGTTTTTTTTTTGATGACCGACGAATAATTTCTACTCTAGCGGGTCAAGAACGCATGTGCTGAATTCATAGTTACCGTTTATGCGTCGATATCCCTTCTACCCTGTATATAATTCGTGATAATACGTTATTATGATAACCATCGCTCTTTTGCTAACTAATATTTTCTCGATATCGGTACGTCACGTACATTTCGTAACAATATTCAATGCTTGCAATGCAATTTTTCCAATTTCTTTATTATTACATAAAGAATGTTATAACAACATTACAATTTTTCTTTTCTCTTTCCATTTCTATCGAAACAAAGCCCTAAAAGAAAAACTTCACTTATTTAAATCCATAAAAAGTCATAATTTCATTACAAAATGTTTCCGTACACGCGCTGAAAACCACAATATTTCACGATCAAATACGAAAGGTTAAGTAAAAAACATTGTTACCAAAACACACGGTAAACAAGCTAAAACATATTATGAGAGCACATAATAAGGAAAATACGGTTTTACGGTTTTTATGGTCGTTGCGAGCTTGCAATGGTGATCCCTTTGTAATGGAACGTGTGTTCCAAGCTTTGTCGGCAAAGGCAATAATTATTCAGCCAAATACGTCCTGTGTGATTGGCAGGATTGAAATAGAGATCGACTGTCGCAACAAACACTATCGAAACTGCAAAAAAACGATTTTTGCTTTTTTACATAATTGAAAAGAGAATTTGAAACAATGTCAGATACATAAAAAAATATAATTAAAAACTCATTAATAAAGAAGATTTTAACTGAACAAAATCGATACAGAACATGTTGCGCGACGAACATCTTTGGAAGTAGTACTTACAATGATGTTCCGTGCGAGCGTGTTGCGCGAGCGTCCCGAAACTGCCAGAACCGTCAGTGTACGCCGCGATGTGACGGAGTGATGTTGCGTTAGTTTTGTTTAGATAAATTAGTAACGTTTCATGTTCAGTTTTCGTTATTATTATTCTTAAGAATTTGTAACTCGTTAATTTTTATCAAACCCATTGAAATTTCAACAAATGAAACAAATTACGATAATAATGATTCTGGTAAATTGTGCAAATTTTCTAAATAATGGTAGTTCAAGTAATAGAACTGGCTCTTGCGTATTTTTAATGTGCTTGTTACAACAGTACTGTTTTGTTTTACTTGAAATATAGTGCTTTTATTGCATTATTAGGACACGTGGCCGTAATTCGAATTTAATAAGTAACATTATTGAAAGTGGTAGTTTCGATAATGTTCGATCATTGTGATGATAAATACATTACGTTTGTAACTATCGAAACTGTCAATTTCGATGTTTTTTTTGGCTAGTTAATATATCGAATCTACCACATTCGATGTTGTATTATGTTTATATACGAATTTGGTTGGTAGATTCGATTAGTAAAGTATTTTTTTTTAATTTATATGTTGCAAATGTTATTGCTTTTTGTATTTTTTTTTATTCGTTTATATTTTAGAATCACCTGTGCTACCTAACGAACTTAATGATGAGGAATGGAGGGTTCTAAATAATTTGTTCGATGGTGACCAAGATACTGACTAACTTATCAAAGCAAGTGAATTCAGTATAATAATCGGAATGTCAAAAAGAGAATGACTGTTTACCAAATGACTGGAGCACAGTTATACTCGATAGTGAGAAAGCTACGTCTGTCCCATCGCCTTCTTCTCAGAATGATTTTTGCACTGGAACAGGGCAGTCAGAAGAACTTAGCAACATTTTGAGTGTGAACTCGTTGATTACTGAATCTATTATCAGTAATACCTATTTCTCTGAATGTGCCTTCGACACGTCCACGTAAATTTACTTACAAAACTGACCCTGGTAGAAAACGAAAGCGACACATTGAGCAATGAACAGATGTTCAAAGAAAGTTACTAATTCCGGTAAACGTTGTTTCCACTTGAATATTCTTTATAATGCACCTATCAGCTTAAAACAAGCGCGTTCCTGTAAGCTCAAATGTTCTGACCAATTTACAGATGATATCCTAATTTTAAACAGTACTGGTAACTAGCAAAGCACACAAAACAATGTGAGTACATAAACAAATAAAAGAGTAGAAAAATCAGGAAAACCACCGAAGGACCGTCTAGGCGTAATTACATACCCTGTTCATTAGGTAAACCGTTTTTTGACAGATGGAACTAGTAATTGCAGGAACACACAATACATTGATTCATACACGTACGGTATTATAATGTCTGTAAGAAGCCATAAATAAGATAATTCAATAAGATAAGGCAGTTTATTTATTTTGTTACGCATTTCAAAATTAACTTTTACGTAATCTGGAATATGTACATTCTAAGACAGCTGTCGAAAAACGGTTAACCTAATGGACACTAGGGTATACTAAATACTACCTACCTTTGCCTGTTGATAATTCCAAATACCCAATCACCAAGTTTGTTTCATTTTTGTCATTTTATTTATTTATTTAACCATTTATGTACACACATATATTACACAAAAACAACAGAAACAGACAAGAAAAAACAGAACAGAAAAAATAGGTACAGAGGTGATGCTTATTTCATCAGAAATCTCTTCCAGCATACCTGCGATAGGAAAATAGATACAGAGATGTTGACAGCGCAGTGTTATTTAATTTTCGATATTTTTCTCTCTGTTCTTTCAGTTTTTGTCACGGTTTGGCAGTTTGAGTAATGCATGTGGCCTACCCTGCCCAGATGTCCTTTCTTTGGTATTGTTCGTCGTATCGTTGAGCTCCTTAAGTTTGAGTTGAGCTGCACGATTACTGACAAGTGCGTTCACTGACTGGACAGGTCCACTCAATCTGTGCGGTTCTTTCCTCAAAAGACCATTTCAGACATTGTTCTACATGGTCTTCACATGATCTGACCAAGATTATGTCTGGACATTAAAACAGACTGTGACCTGTGAGTTTGTTTCGGCCTTTCTTCTTGGAGTAGTCAGATAGGAAACGCTGACCTCATCTAGTTTTTTTTAAATATGACTGACTTATCACTTAATCTGTAGGTAGACTAAGACTGATTTTTTTTTCTGTTATTTTTAGTGCTCAATTCGAAACTTCCTTTAGATTTTGTTGTTATTATGGTCCAGAATGACTTCGTATTTTCTCTAACTATCATACTCATTATTTTAACTGTTATATGTAAGTTAAGTAAGTTATAATTATATTATTTTTTACTGATCTCATTGATTTTATTAGACCTTTAGAGGTATGGGGAACAGGGTGTAAAGTTCACTCATACTCTATAGAAAAGGGAGGATCCTCCGACCAGACGGGTGTTGTGTCTGGCGGGCAATGAATTTCTTCATTGCACTTAATTGGAATAAGACCAAACGTGTCTCAAACAATTCGACTTTAATTTTTTTGTTACATGATAATTTGTTTTGAATATTTTTTTTTTTTTTAATTAATGAAAAATGCATTTTTAATTATTAAATCGGATGAACACAGACCTAAGTGAGTGCCAAGCAAGATATCGAAAGTGCACATTTTTCTTTCTATAAGTAATAACTTTCTTAGAATAGTAACGAAAGTACCATATTCGATACTCACATGTGTAAGAACACTATCGAATTTGGCACTTTCGATGAAATTCTGACTATCATACGCGTAAAACACTATCGAAAGTGAAATATTTAGAAAAGTATATGAAATATATAATTTATTATCAAGGAAATAAAAACTGTATAAAATTTACTATTTATTCCATACATCATTTTACTGAAGTTCATAATACTAAATCTTTTGCATCGAATTACAACTTTGAATTGCTCTCCTTTGAAGTACGTGATTTGAAGTTTCGATAGTGTTTGTTGCGGCAGTCGAGATGTTAAATGAAAATTGATGTTTAGCGTTATTGTTTTGTTTTTGAGTCGACCCGAAAATAATTGTTTCGTAAACGAGTTTGAAAAGTATTGATTTCGGAACAGTCTTACCAACAGTGGTTGTAATTAGAATTCCTGTCAGGAATCCCTTAGGGCCGACATACACGGACTGTTCGAGCAGTTAGCGATTGATCAACATAGACGGATCGCTCTTGCATTCATATTCAACAGCTTGAAGCTGCCATTGATAACTGCTGGAGCAGTTGATACCAACTGCTCGTCATTCAAATCAGGTAACTGCGCGTGAGCAGTCGACAGCTCGAGCAGTCAGCGTATGCCTGGCGAGACTGTTTGACCGCACGACCGCTCGAAGCAGTTGCAACTGCTCGAGCGGTTTCGTGTATGTGTGTACGTAGAAGACTGTACTTCACTATGCAGTCGCAGCTTGAAGCAGTCCATCCTGACTGCTTCAAGCAGTCCGTGTATGTCGGCCCTTAGTTGTTAGGAATTGTACCTACCCCATATATTGCGGTAAACTAGCCTGCATGACCACAAATACCTACCGTGTCAGGGGAAATGTGAATGTAGTAGACAATTGACTTCTTTTCGAATTTCTGCCCAACCCTTCGCATGATAAGTCATGATGACCTTAACTATTAACATACTCATTAAACTCAGCAAAGAACAGCATTGCCTCAACAAAAAAGACCGTATCGTATCAGCTCTCAATTAATCAATATTAATGAATGCTTCCAACGTCCAAATGAGGGACTGTGAACAGAATATCCATACGTCTATACATAATACCATGTCCACAGACGCCCGCAGGTCTGTCTGCCCGGTAAATACTCGGACATAATTATGCGTACATGCTACCACGTCCACATGGGACAGCCGACCGAGGTGCATCTATTTCATAATTCATATATATGGCGAATTGTCTGGACTGCTCTCAGCTATTAAATCAGCAATTACGTTTATGCTGTAAAGACGTCTGACTGCTCTTAAGATCCACTTTGGTCCAGCTATAAATTTGTGTGAAATGATATGGTCTCTATAACTGAAACTCCAATGCGTAGCACGTTTTAAGAATAAACCTTCTCTGGAATACTGCCTTGCTTGATTTTATAATAGTTTTTTGCCCTTGTAAATAACTGTTGGTAGAAGTCAAAAGGTAAAGTAAAGTGTTGTGGTGCTGGAGAAGAACGCTTGGGGTATCGTGGATTTAGTTTTACACCAACACCTGTATTCGCAAAGAACTCGACATCAAAAACCGCCTATCTGTTCTGGACCAAACGCGCATCCTCAAATACTAATTACCGTACTGCAAGGGTTGGGTCGAGGTGGGTCTAAAGGATGTCTGGAAGGATTTGGGGAAGGTTTGCTCAGCAGTAGGACAGGGTAGACTTACATAGAAAAAAAATGCAAGAAAAAAACATATTGTGCTGATCCCAAATAATTTGGGATAAAGGCAGGAGAATGACAATGATGAAACACTACAAGAAAAATAAAGTTCTACTAAAACGTATGGATAATGTAGGTTTCATGTCATACAGACAGTCATGTCCATAAGCTTGATCCAACATACAGACTATTGTGTGCCTTCTTCAACTTGTAAGAAACATAATAACCAATATTACCATTCCAGGCTTTGTCTACGAGGATAATACCCATTATTCCCAGTACTACTGAATATAAAAGAGCGAATGTACGAATAATGTTAATACAAAAGTACCTAATACAATTCAAAGACGTCCAAAGGGAGAGAGGTCCTCCGTTTTCTTATTACATTATCATATCAAAGGATTACAAAACAAATCTCTAGAAACACTATGACCGCTTTCATCAGTGTAAGAGCCATCGCCCCAACACAATTAAACCATGATAAATGGATCACGAAAAATCTAATCTAAATATTTAATCGAAAATTCCCCTGCATTGCAACAAATGCATTTGTGTGTGAGTATGTGGGGGTGTGGATGTAAGTATTGCTGTTTGACACACACCCTTTATACGCTCTAATGCTTTTAAAGACGTTTGCACGCTTAGAGCAGCGGATTATAAGATGAATTTTAATGTGATTCAATCTTCTAAATAGTTTGTAGGTGTTTCGTAGCGCGTTCGTAGACGTTTGCTACGAGAAAACTGAAAACTTGAATGAACTGCGTAGTAATTTTATAATTTCGTAGCACTTTTTTTTTGTAGTTTACTGTTGAAAGTGACGTCTTTGTTATATAATAAAAAAGGTCGAGAATTCTAAACTATAGGTGCGACCTTTACACACATGTGTACGCGTATTGTCGTGTATGTGGCCGTACCCTAAGCGAAGACAAGTGCACTGTAGTGCAGGAATGCACACCCCAGTCCCAACAGGGCCACCCCAGCATTACGAATGCAAATAATATTTCTTTCCGACAAAATATTGCTGTGTTAATGCCACGCTAAATTGTGTACGATGCAACCCCAGTGTACACGGCACATTCGGTTTTATTTGTTATGTTTGTTGTTGAAAAGGGCATCGGACAGTTTGTTTCGGACCTTATATTAGTTTGTTTGGTATAATCTCGCGTTTGTAGTTGTGACCGCGGTTTAAAATAGGGCAGTTAAGCAATTAATATGTTTGTTTAGAGGTTTGTGGTATTGGGTTTTGGACTTGATATTTAAGTGGAAATAATAGTAAAATGACAATGAAAATCAAATTAGGTACTAACTACGACCTACCCTAATTACGTACTACACTATCAATCACAATCTGAATCGTTTTGAAGGATATTGCTAAACCATTGCATCATTCTATGTCCGAAAAATGTGTCTGCTCAACAACTTAAATAACGCAATGAATGTTGTTGAACTGTCAAAATGAAATCCATTGCTACAATCAGTGGGTTATGCAATTACCCCGCTGAGATATCTTAAATTATCAAGTCTGTTTTTCATCTAAGCCTGTGAGTACAGCTACAGGAAAGTGAAGTCAATTTCGCTGGAGCTATAAAACAAATTATAAAGCAAAGTTTACGAGTGGTATATATGCATACAGTGGGAAATTTAATCTCCATATAAAGAGCATGAGTGAGTTCGAGAAAATAATTTAATATACTAATATAGCCTTAAAGTTCATGAGCCCCTTTTGGAGGTCGAAGCTCGAACCTCCTTCGGTATAATTTTCTAATTCCGCCTCTATTGCCGGATTTTATTGCATTTCGGTTTCCCTAATGCTGAAATGCGACGTAAACTTCGCCTTCCTGACCCATTTAGGCGGATATTGTTGGGGCGTACACCGTTCAAAATTCTATTGCAGGCTTAAAATATTCTGTCCTTCTCTGGTTTTGTATTAAGAAAAGGGATGGATGGATACATTTACGCGATAAGTCTAGTAACCCGGTTCAAGGAGGCTCTCCCCTTGAAGGCTGTTCCGAGGCAGGTCGCAGTGCGCCTGTAAATCACTTAAGACGAACGGGATCGGGGCCCGTCTTGCAGTTAAAGTTCCTGTTTTTGCTCACGGGGGAGTCGAAACGCGACGATAAGAAATATTTGAAACAGTATACGTTAGCCTCGTTTTATGGGTTCCGTAAATTAGATGGTCTATTTTTCCTTAAAATTGGCGTATTTTTGTTATTCCTGGTGTGATTTTGTGCAAATGTAGGTAATTTGTATCACCCAGGTGTTTTAAAGTAATTGCTGCGTATCTCTCAGGCTTTGAATTTTATTTTTATTTACTTTAGGAGCTTTGAGGCAGGTATAATTACGGAATAAATATTTGAGTTAATACATCAAGTGGGATTGTTAGTCTTTTATTTGTGTAGGTACAGTCAACAAAAGAGATAAGTATGCAGGTTTGTCGGATATAGTTGAAGTTTAGTAAGAAACGGATTGATGTATTCGGATAAAATTTTATTTAATTAATAGAAAACAAACAGTTAATTTATCAAACTAAATTTTATTCGAAAACATTCATCGGTTGCTTACAAAACTTCAACTATATCCAAAGACCCTGCATACTTATCTCTTTTGTTGACTGTACATGTGTTCAGTTAGAAAAACGAGACAGCTTACTTTTATTAAAGTAACATTGACGTTAAAATATATGTAGCTTATAAACATATGTAAATGTAAATAGCAATTGTAATACAATCACCACTCGAATCAGCAATAGACAAGTGATCAATGAAACTTGTAGTCTGCGTAAACTTTCTGCAACACGTAATCCAATCACAAGTCTACACAGTCTTAGAAACAAACTCCCGAGTTCACAGGGCATGCAACTGCACAAACTTGAATTGTAAACTTTAGCCCAAAGCAAAGGGCACGTGCGGAACCAAGTACGAGTAAATACACTGCACCGTCTGCAGGGCTGCCAACCTGCCAAATTAACAACAAAAATATGGTCTCCGTAAACACTTCGTTGAAAAATTATGAATGGACTGAAAAAGGGGAGGGTGATAATGATGGCACATTAGAAGTTGTATATCGCGTAGAGTTCTAGTATTGATTTTTGGGAGTTTTGAACAAGGGTCTGACGAAAAAATAGTATAATATGATCATTGAATAAAACTTTGTTAACTCATTTGGTTATTCCCCTTTTCATCGCTAAAATGTCGGTACAGTCTATAGTATTTTCACTCAAATAGGAGGAAATGACAGATAGTATTTTTATAGCCCGATAAATGTCAAGTTTCCATGAATAACGGGTTCATCTTTCCAGAATGTTTATTAAAAGTTTTCTTGTCGGTGCATTAAGTATAAACTCTAGAACGAACACACACAAACAAACCTAATTCCAATCTCTAAACCAATAAGTTCAATATACCACATAAACACTCTCCCTACAAAGTTATCAATTAGTTTCCGTCTGCGAAATGAATCCAGGGATCCAATATTAGCAACCCTGGTTGCACCGAGCTAACAAATTAGAAAGTTTGTGTCGGATGTAGAGGGGATGTGTTGTTCCAATAAATTTCATGGCTTTGGGACGGACACTGGCCGATAAAGTTGCTTTCCGAAGACAATCCCCACTATTCCTTTACTGTTACTGATATATTGATGACGGCACGCTGTGCGATCTAGTGGGGACTCGTGCTGGCAGTTGATAAATACATTAAGTGTTTCTGTGTTTCGCTTTTCATATTTGCAGTTTCGTTATGTAATTTTTTTGGGTTAACTAAGCGTTTTGTAAGGTGTTTTTTTTAGTAGTGGGATAGTCTATCAAAACAACTGTCTTGTGTATGTTTCATGTTTATGTTTTCAAATAGGTTCTCATTATCGAAATACTATAAAGGTCCATACAGCATCATGAACCTTCATAGTTTATATGAGGCCATGAGAGCCACAGTGGCCTAACTGAAAAAAATTGAACTAATTTGTAGGCCACTGTGGCGCTATGACTGTTACAGTTTAGAGCAGAGAGCCACAGTGGCCTAACTGAAAAAAATTGAACAAATTTTTAGGCCACTGTGGCGCTATGACTTTTACAGTTTAGAGCAGTTTTTTTCAAATAAAGTCAGTATTGAAAAAATGACAGTTATGCCACTGTGGCTCTCATGGCCTCATATGTGCCAGTATCAGTGGCACGTTGCGTTGTTCTTGCACGTTGCCCATTTATGTCACGTCTGGTTTTTTGTACAACTTAATAAATCAGCAATAATAGTCAAGCTCTCTAATTAGATGAAATATAATATCCCTAGATAGGCAGGTATGGACAAATGCTTAGCAATAAGGTTTTCCGAAATAGAGAAAGTTCATTTAAATAGACAAAAACCGGTATCGGTGACCACAGAGTTCGTCAAGAATCAATATTGTTTATGGTGGAAATGCCGAAAGGCGGACAAGCAAACAATAACAGGAATCAAGCCGATTGTGGTCACGTTGTTCAAGACCACTAGTTATCGGAACCGCGAACCGAAGCATGTAGAATGTAGATAGTCAGATACAGATGTAGATTGTGTGGTTAAGCATGTCCAAGGATTGACGTTTCATAAAATACATATAGTCAGTTCCGGATTAGCCTATAAGCAAATTAAGCATTTGCTTAGGGCATCATGTCTCGGGGGCACCATAAAGTCGTAAACAGCACCGAAAAAATATAAATCGCTCGTCGAATTTAAAAAAAAACACTAGGTGACTAGCGGCCCACAGGCATAGGTTGCTTAGGGCATCAAGTAGTCTTAATCCGGCACTGCATATAGTCTGGAAAATCATGACGTCGGAGCAGTCACTGCTCTTAAATGGTTTTGGCGAAAACTATACAACGTCAGATTAATTAAGCTTGCTTCTTCTTCTTTTCGTGTCGATAACCCTCGAACTTGAAACTATTAAAAAAAGCAACTGGATAGGGTACCCTCTCCCTCGTTGTGTTCTTTGAGCCCAGTAGGTGGCCACGTTGACGCGGCATGAGTGACATTCTTTAGGTCATCCGATCCCATTTAGATAGCGAAACTCCGCAACTTTACAAGCGAGTTTTTCCGACTCATTTTATTTGACCCTGTATAATTATGTTACCCCTGGATAGATAGTCAAAGAAGTAGACACAATCACCGTTCGCGAAATTTAGAAAAATAAATTTTCTTTAATTCCCACACAATAAAGTTTAATTTACGCTACAACTTCGAACATTTTTAGAATTTTTTGAATAGTACTAGTCACTCTGAAATTAGGTTAATTACCATTAAAATAAAGTTATTATTTGTTTACCTTGAAATAGCATCAATTGGGAACATAAACTTAAATAGAGCTTAGGTATGAGCAGTTGTGCACTGCGGGGTAGTAAGACGCAACATGTAAAGTTCCTCGCGGACAAACTTCGTTTACTACGAGTATTAAGGCTCGCTAATGTGTACCGGTCTTAACTAGCCACGTAGAACTACGAGCATTGTAGTTTCAACTGCTTCGGTGCAAGTAAGTCTTCGCCCTTCGTTATTTATCGCTTTAACTTATCGGGTAATTAGGTTAGTGAGGGGACACTTGGGGGCAATTTGTCAGAATCCCGCCAACTTCGTAAGTTCATTCCGTTTCACTTTATTGTTAGTAGTTCTGACGTTCTGCACTGAGGCGTCAGAAAAGTTAATTATTGTTGTCGTGGTTTTATTTTGATGGCGAATTCTGGTGTTATTTGAACTAAGCACTGTATAAGCTTAGTCATAGACCTGCCTTTGATTTCTATGATTTTGTTTTTATTAAGAAGTGAAAAATAATATTTTAACAATATAAGACCCCGAATAATTTATTTTTTTGAACATCTTTGAGAAACGAAAAACGAGAATCTTCTCAGTAAGCATTCTTTCTACCGTATTCTTCTTAAACATCTCCAAGACACAACACCTAAATGACAAAACAAACAACAAAGCTTTCACTCTAGAGACAGAATATAATAAAAATGGTGAATTTCAACCAGCCTGCATAATACAAGACCACGTAACTTTCTCCCAAGGCGCACGTACGGATGGCTACCGACGAGCCGACGAGCCAAGGAGACGGCCGGAGCCCCGGACGGAACATAAAAACTACCTTCCGCCACCACCGGCCGCCGACCTACACCTAAACGTTCATGTCTAAGAGATAAAACGTGCTGTTACTACTTTATGTCTACCTGGTACCTGCACAACTTACTGATTAAATTGAGGCAATATTTGCCGAGTCTTCTAGCTGTTAAGACTTTGAACAAGAGTGTGGGAAAAGATTTTTAGTTGAATTAAATTTTGGTTTCGCTTTTCGTTATGATAAACGTAGAAATCTGCTGCCTTTAGGCAACAACTTAGCAATTATACTTAACTTAAATGGGAAACAAACTCGATTTTACTCAAATAAATGCCCTTACTATCAGAACTAACCCCCTTCCGTGTCACAGAACAGAAAACAAATGGTTCCATTAGAGGAAATAACATAGATACCGGCGGTCCCATGTGCGCTAGCGTCAAGTTTGTAATTAGATAACAATCGAGCCCGATACCCGTTCGTGTTTGATTCTACTAACGATCGTAGTGCTCGTATGGCGTACATTAAATATGAATTCTATTGACATTTACAAGCCGACGATGTTCCAACATTACAGTTACAGGCATGTACAGTTAATGACAAGTGATAGACGATTGTAGATAGAAATATAACAATGCGATTTTACTATAATGACAAGCCCAAGACGTTCGAAAAATAGTGGGGCGCAGTGTGCTGTGCAAGTTTCAGACTGGGATTTACCGTCTACAGAAACGGGTACTGTGAAACGAAGAAGGTCTTCGTGCCCAGAGAATTCAGGAAAACAATCTGTTCCGACACACGATGCGATATTTGAAGTACAAACGCCGTCAGACTCAGGCAGCGGAACCTCACGAAGTATAGACGACACTGAAAAATCAGATTCACTCATCGATGTGGAAGAAAGAATATCGTGCATAATAAACGAGAACAGATCCTCTAAAAGCAACTCTGAATCCAGCGACGTAGATATCGTAATAGATAGTATCTTTGGCAACCCTAACGATAATTTGTTTGAAACAACACAAAATGAAACACTCCTACGTGATCGTAGCAAAACTTTTATCAAACAAGAGACTCTATCTGCTAACGAGAAACATGATATTGCTACTGCCAATGTTTCCCCCGATAAAAAGATCAAAGATAGACGACTCAAAACGCCCGCACCAATAAAGAAATTAAATAAATCTTTTGACATAGGTAAAAATAGTTCAAAATTAGCCAAAGAACCTTTGAAAATCCAAGAAAAGGCAAGTGTGTTACCAGTGTACAAAAGTACTGTAAAGGGAAGTATAGATTTAAATTCAAGCCAAAAGAAAAAAGTTACAACAAAATTAAAACTACCCTTTTCTCCAGTTAGAACAATGGATAAACCAAAGATGAATTTATTTCAAAACAAAACTAATTTACAGGAGTGTAAGCCATCGCCTCTACTTTCTTCACCAGTTAGACGAACAATATCTAACGAGTATGTGCGACTAAAGTTTACTAACGACACTGTTATAAGGCGGACTATAGACGGCAAATCTGTACCAAAGATATCACCTAAGATACAATCAATAATACCTGAAAGTCCTATTGATACCGAAGACCCATTTCTAAACCTTAGTCCTAATAAAAAATACACGGTTACAGTGAATAATAAAGTGAGGTGCGACAAAGACAACTATGTGATATTCGATCCAAGCACCGGATTCGCTCCGGACGGGTCGAGACAATCTCGAATTCCTTTGAAGTCGCCAACAGGAGACAAATCGCGGTTCCCACTAACTTCTCCAGGCGGTGAAAACTCCGGTCTTGTCCGGAAATCGACAAACGTTAGTGATACAGACAGTGGTATATTGTCTCCCAATTCTCCGGTAGAGACAAGTGAAAAGGGATCAGCGTACTATGTCAACGCAGCGGCGTTTAGTGAGGCGGCGAAGAAATGTGCCAATGACTTTGATATTACTATTTTGGATCCCGGGCTGGCGAAGAAAGCTGCTGAGCAAATTCAGGTGAGTTTCGTTTCTATATTCTATCATAAGCCGTACCAAATATCGACGTATTCAATGAATTTTAATATTTAAAACCAAGAAAAGTCTGGTCACATCAACGATGTGCCGAAGTTGAAAAATGTGAACCCATTTTTCTTACACCAAAAGATCGCAGAGATACAATTTATTTTACTTTACTCGAAAAGGTAATTTTTCATGGCAACAGTTTTCAACAACACGCTCCGGTCTGTTGCATCGGTTTTTTTTTTGGGTTGGGCTCTGTTTGTGTTTCCATGTTTACTGTCTGTGAATTGCTTTAGCATAAGTTTTTCATTCTCTGTTTTTAAGATTATTGGATACAGTCCATTAATATTATGAAAGTTGTGTAATAAACAGAAGATTTCACTGATCTTCTAAATTTACTTTCTCCAGTACGTATATCAGTAATGATTGCTTAAATATTAATTTAATTATAATTTTTATAAGTATTTATTCTTTTATATAAAATATTTTCCAAATGAAAATCTTTGGTCGTTTTCACAAGCACGAGACGGGTTCTGACGTATACCGCCATCTATTGACGAGTGGCAAAACTACGCCTCAAACTCATGCTCTGAATAAAGTTTTTGGTTACTGTAACAATTAATAGTGGAAGATATCGTAAGATTCTCACATAATAAAAATATATTGTTCAGAGGAATAATATGTTTATTTTTAGTTAAGTTTTTGCCAAAGATATTTGTGTAACTAGTCAGCTAACTGCCGTTCAAGTTCTGCTACTGTCAAAAAGATGGCGCTGCATTCAACCTTTTATTTTACGCACAACATCCCCTTCATTTGTTTAGCACTTGTCGTGAGATATATCGCTCCACACTGGCGCATTATTCGGAAGCAATCGTGCAGTTAATTTTCAAATGGGCCCATTTAGCGAAAATAACGAACGGAGTGGCGGCGTGTGCTCGGGGCTGACTTTTGTAATCGGCGTAGTTTGTGTAGCTATGTATGGGCAATTACTGCGTTGCCAGCGATTGTCCACTGTCTGGCCATTATTGTTTGTGTTTGATGATGTGCGCCGATAGATGCTATCATTAGCGTCATTTTTCGATCGTCCCTTTATGTTGCCTGTCAGGGGAGAGGTGTTTTATGGTGTGGGTTGTTAGATAGCATTGTTTTTATGTTTTTATTTACTAGGCAATTTCACATACCCAGTTGCGTTGTTTTATTGTTAAACGGTCAGAAAGCTTACTTTACCTACCTACTTTGAAATAATTCTTCGGTCTCAACATTATCAACGGATTGCTAGAAGTTGAAAGGACTGTCTAACCTCCGATAAAACATCCTTAATATTCATGCAAACAGTCATTCTCACATAAGTGTCCATGAATTGGTTGTTAATAACAGCTACTAACCTAAGTCCTAACAGTCTCATTGGTACCTTTCTCATCTCCCTTGTGCCTTCTTACCAAATTACAAAATTCCGAGGATTTTTGGGTTGGTTAGTAGATTAATTTGTCCAACTTACCTTACATATTCATTCATTCATATTTACCACAGCAAGCAGAATTCCTAGCGGAATTCTACAAACGATACAATCTGGCACAGTTTCACCGCTTTATAGATAGCATCGAAAACCGCATTAAAAGCAATACTTTATGCAATAATTGCAAATGCAAATTGTGTTTGAAAACAATAGCAATACGTCACAACACAGCCAAGTTCTTAACATTGTCTACAAATAATAATAGCAAGCTAACAACTATTTAAATCGTTAGATTTGCCCTCACTGTACTTAGGTCATTCGAAAAAGTGTCCATACTGAGAAGAGTGAGCTCACACATCCCGAAAAGAACGATAGATACGATTTTTAATATCACTTATACTAAAATTCGCATCTATCGTTCTTAGCGAGACAATACACATTCAAATGTCATTGCCAACGAAACACAAACGTAAAACCGTCTTTTGACGCTTTTGGGCGAATCTAACGATTAAAATTTTTGCAAGCCATAGAATA
This sequence comes from Apamea anceps, assembly GCA_951799955.1. Classification (NCBI taxonomy): domain Eukaryota; kingdom Metazoa; phylum Arthropoda; class Insecta; order Lepidoptera; family Noctuidae; genus Apamea; species Apamea anceps. The sequence goes on along the minus strand of OX637502.1, from coordinate 9,179,760 downwards.
CAATTGACAGAAGTGTAACGGTTCTCTAAGTAGGCCTAAGGATGCATTCGACGTCTTTTTTGTAATTTAATGTGCAATCGCTAGTCAAATCGCATTCGATACTTAGGCACCTGTCCCATCGACGAGAAAGCGACGAGCTGTCAACTGTTCTAGCTCAAGAAATGTACAAAAGATTGTAGGTCCCGTATAAGTAAAATATATACATATAATAATATTTGATCGCTGACTGTTCACACCGTGTTCTCGTTTGTCGCAGCGACAAGAGCTAACAAAGAGACTACTTGCTCAGCGACGCTCGTTTGGGCCTTTTGGCTCATTTAGCAGGTTATGCACGAATTGACACATTAAAAAAAAAAATACACGTTTTATAATATTTTTCTCTTGTCACTTCAGTACGCTAGTGTCCGTTTTTTCTGTACTTTATATTGCATAAAATTCAAAATGTGGCACAAATTGGCACATTTTGGCACAGTGGGCCAAAATGTGCCAATTTGTGCGAGTCGCCTATAGAAAATATAATTTTATTTTAAAGTGACAATTCGCCCATTTCGGGCGACGAAACCTGTGCGAATGTACTATTAAGCCCTGGTTTGGTGGGCAGAACACTCGCTCAGAAACTTAAGCTTGGTAGGTACGCATACGCATACCAACGAGTAATCGATTGTCGCCGTTGCGCACTCGCTGCTCGTTTCTAGTTGCTACTTCTACTCGCTTCTCGTTAATCGCCTGGTGCTGGGACAAGTACCTTAAGTACCTGGCGACTTGTGAGAATCTGCCTGATTACTGACGCTGCATGTCATGAATAAGTAAATGTTTTATGCCTAGGAACGCTTAAAGTTTGGTTCATTGTGTGTGATTTTATGTTTCATTGCCCCTGCGACAAGCGACGCAGGAGTTCATTATGAATGACGTTTCGGATCTTCGAATTGGTACGTGATAGAATTTTATTCATAGTGATGTGACGTAGATTCGAGAAGTAAGTTCGCACCTTGATAAAAAGTATTCATACTTTGTTGATCTAAAAATATTTGAGAGTGTATGTTCGGGGTCTTCAAAGTTTGCTTGAAAGGAAAGGCTTATTTGGGACCTTAGAAACAGCAGCATTTTCTTTTGAGGTGTGTATTAGGTGTATGTTGAGTTAACAAATTAATATTATTATTTGTGGTGCATTTTTTTTTGATGATTGTAGTATTTGATCATCATCATCAGCCTATAGCAGTCCACTGCTAGACATAGGCTTCTCCTATGGCACGCCAGTTAACTCGATTTTCAGCAACTCTCATCCAGCTGCCACCAGCCATCCTGCGAAGATCGTCGCTCCACCTAGCCTGAGGGCGTACTTACGTACCTTACGTAGTAATTAGCCAGAAGGTATATCTTTTCCTAACTCTTCCTAATTTAGATCTTACAACTTAGGGCTGATTTTTCCATCGCCAGATAACTTTTATTCGAGGAATAAAATTGACTATTGACATTTTTGGTATGAAATAACTGACAAAATTTCAAAATTATTCCTCGATTAAAGCTCCTTATTCTTCATCAAAATTATAAGATGCATCCCGCAGCCCGTACCTCACCGCGTTATACGCTAATGAGTGATAAGGGGAGCGTGGGGCAAGGAGTACAAACACTCGTGTTGGCTCGACGAGGCCGCCTCTCCCCGTGAGGGCTCTCCACATAAACGGGTAAACGCTCTTACGCTCACACCGCTCCTGAAAATGTTTCATCACTTAATTTTGGACTGAAAAGAGGCTCGGCTCCTTGGGGTAGTAAGGATTTAGGTACTTAGGAGTCATACTTACTTAATTTTAGATTCCTGTCTGCCTATAGGCAAGCTGTGTGTGCATAACACTGCCAACCGGAACAGCACCCAAATTGCGTAATACACTATCAATCACAATTTGAATCATTTTGAAGGATATTGCTAACCCACTGCTTGTCGCTGCCGAAAAATTTATCTGCTCCTCTACGTAAATAACGCTATGAATGTTGTTGAAGTTTCAAAATGAAAAAAAGGCTTAGTAATAGAATTCCGTTGGCACCATGTGGGTACGGAACCCTAAAACCGAAAGCCACATGGAGTAATGTAGAGAAAGTAAGTGATGTTTTTGTGAAATCTATTTTGTCCTGTAAATTCGTCTGGCTGCGATCAAAATTTACTCAGTTAAAATTGAGACAAGTTATCGTAAAACAAATGTAGTCAGTGAGCACTGACAGTAGACTGTCAACTAAATTACTCTGATACTGAAACAAACCAACAACTTTCCTTCCACCGCAGAATAAACAAAAACGCATGAAACAATTTCCGCAGCTGCTAAAAGGTACAAAGTAGCAAAAATGTTTGGAAAATTTGCTTGCGTTGCGCGCGTCTGCAGTGAAATCAAAGTACGGCCGCGGGCGCGGGGTAGCTACGTACCTAGACCTACACTCGTTGGGAGTCCGCTCACGCGCGGGACTCTAACCTAATTACTGCTGCCCGTAGACTGCAGTTCGAATAGACGTGGGACCTTCAAATAAGGTCTGGTGGTAGAATCCTGAGCTGGGAATAGGTCCGATTAAAGCAACTAAGGATACCAGCATCTCATGAAAAATTATTTTCCAAAAAAAATGATACATTTCGCGTCACGTGCTGTTTAAAATAAAATATATTTATGAAAAAAAAAGAATTTGTAAAATTGTCGTATTGTCAGATTGTTGCCTGTCGTTGTTGTTGCAGTCGCTTCATATCTGCAATCAAAAAATCAAATTATTTTGGCTTGGCTGGAAGCCGAACCCAAAATAATTTGGAAAAGACTACTTTTCCCAAATGTTTTAGCTTCAGCTTGGCCTAGTGGCCACGATGATGTTAAAAATCTGAGTCGAAAAATCTATACATATTAATAAAATTAAAGTGTCTGTTTGTAATGTCACAATAACAAATTAAAAAAAATGCATATTTAAGTATATACAGTACTTATAATATATATATAAAAAAATATATATTATAAGTTTTTGTTTGGTCTGTGTGGTGTGTCAAATTCAATTATTTTCCGATATGCACACGACCGCAGTCGCGGGCACTAGTATAAAATAAAGTGTAGACAACAATATAATTCAGATACAATGACACTAAAACGTTGAGAATAAAATGTTTTAAGTTTCGTATCAGTATCTGTCAATACTATAGATGCATTCATCTGTGGCATTGTCAAAGCTCCATCCGGACAAATCTTGGCCCCCAAAGAGGCTATTTCTCGATTGAGTGAGGGCGGCACAATGTAGTTACCGATGCAGACCCGTATTATATAGAGTTGTCAACAAAATGTTGTGCTCTCTCTGAGAAATATATTTGAGTAATATTTAAAACCTATAGGAGAAGAGAGAGTGCCTTTTTAGGGCAAACAAAAACAAACAAGTCGGAGAGAGTTAGTATCTACTCGTAGTTACACAGACCTCGTGAAAACAGATCTTGTAAAAATTTACACTTACTGGGACGTTATAGTATGTACGGCTTTACTTATTATTTTCTTTTTATTTTAAAGCTCTAATCTTTCAAATTATGGCAGCATAATCAGCCTAAAATTTTTCCCACCGCTGTCAAGAAGGCCTCCTCTCTTTGAGACGGAGTGGGCTGTAATCTACCACGCGGACCCAGTGCGGGGTGGTAAATGTCACATATCTTTGAATTTTTGGTTCTAGATAGGGCATGCCGGTTCTTTTACGTTGTTTTCTTTCACCGTTTTGAGAGCATGGTAATGAGAATTTTTTTACACAAAGTAAAGCGCCTGTCTGCGTTCGAACCGACGATCTACAAGTCGTAAGTCCGGCAACCTATTATGGAAGTAGTTGGTCGAATTTTAAAGATAACCTATTAATATACTATTGTAACCATCTGATTTGATTGTATATCGCCTAAAATATTAAAAGTTGTAATTATTTTCAAATGATTTGTTTACCCATCCCATGGTTCACAGTAATTAAATTCTTGCTAGCTGTATCTGTTTGTATTTGTGTGGAATACAAATGGATTGCTCGCTGTTCTATTGCTCAGTATCCGGGAAACTCCCCGGATACCGTGGAACATGCCCTGCGGCACTAGACTTGGGCTGGTCCAATGGGGTTTACACCGAAATTGCAATCAACATTAATATTCCCTTTGGTAGATTATTCGTAACATTCAATTTGTTTGTACTTCTTAGCTTATATTGAAATCAAACTGTTTCTAGAAAGCAGGAAATTAACTTTTTCTATCCCTTTCAGTTTCTGTCACTTTATAATAAAAAATAGATTTTTATAGATAATTTTAGAGTCATTGTTTGTTGCGCTTGAGGGCTAAGTAAAAGCAGCCGCACGGGTCGATCGATCAAGTTAAGCTACGCTTGTCGGGGTTGGTCCGTGGATGGGTGACCATCTTTACGTACTAAGGCACCTCCGTGCCTCGGAAAGCACGTTATGCTGTTGGTCCCGGCTGTCATTCGTGGATCTTTGACAGTCGTTACGGGTAGTCAGAAATCCGAAAATCTGACAATCAGTCTTACCAAGTCGTATCTTATGCGGTAACTGGTCGCTCAATATAAAATACTGGTATTCAGCTGCATCCGGTTAGACTGGAAGCCGACCAACACAGTTGGGAAAAAGCTCGGAAGATGATGTCGATGTGTTTGTTGCGCTTCCAACTATTGTATTTGCATTATGTAGTCTACAGCTACTGCGACTTTTTTTTTTCTAATTTACCCTTTTTTGTTATACCTATTTCGTAAAACTTAAATGTATTTTTCTGTTGTACTTAGATTACAAAATATAAGGAAAATAGACAAAGAAATAACCTCGAAATGTCCATGAAATGAGGTTCATTTCGGGGTTATTTACGCTCTTACTCCATATTATCATGAAAGTGTTCTGTTCCAGTGAGGCAGTGTCGTAATAACTCTTACTTTACAAAACTATGGGCGTATTTCGTAAAAAATATCCTCGCCATCTATTTACCCATAAGAAAGATTCAACGGAAGTGCGGGTTCATATATCAGTCGGGACGATCGTAAATATTCTAAACGCCGGTACGGATCACGCATTCACTCATGTGTCGCTGTCATTGTGGGGAGACTGACATGTTTGGAAGTGACTAGAGAATTGATTTGTCGGATAGTAAGTCGATTTATGAGTTAGGAAAGTTAAGTTATATTATAATTCAGTTTGTCACCTGCGCATTGCGTGTATTTATTTAGATGCTTTCGCTTTCATGTAAAGCATGCTTTTGTAAATAACATATTGTGCTGGTAATGTTATGACTACTTTTCTAAATTAAACTTTTCAGTATTAATCCATCGCACAATTTACGGTTAACATAATATTATTTCAATCACAACTCGTAAATTGAACACGGAAATTTAACAAAGTTGTTTGGCCGCGCAATAAATTATCTTTACCTCCAACTTTCTCGCTGTTAATAAGATCTTTCTAAATTAGGAGGTGAGAATTTCTAAACGCCGCATGACTAGGCGTAATGCGCTCCTTATATTGTTGAGTTAGCATTTTGTACTACCAAGATCTCGATACTAGTTTACCCTACCCACAAACCAATTTTATTAATTGAATTTCGAAAGATTACTTCATAAAACTAAAAAGAGCTTTTGAGATAACCTGATGGACAATTCCCGTATTTTTAAGAACGTTCGCCTTCTAATCTCAGTCTCAATCAGTCAAAAATATAATCGATTCACATACATTTTTAACGTTGAGATGAAATTTCGACTTAAACAACCTTTTTTGCGCATGAGAATTGGTCTTCTGTTAAAATTCGTAGTAACTCCATGAATTATTATATCTAAAAAGCTCAATATTTGCACATCTAAATTTTCCACAGATTTTCTAACTTGCAATAGATACCTACGAATGTTCACACAAAGTCAACGAATGCTATGTTTGCGCACATGTCTGACTCCCTAAGAAATACTACCCAACTATAAGATATACCGCCTCGTGTTAACGTATATCCCAGACATTAATCTTAAGGGCACAATTATATAAATGTCTGCAACACACTACATCTTCTGAGCGTTAATAAAGTATGAGTTTGTGCAGTACCGCAGCCCCCCGTAAATATGTAAAGGTGGATGCATTATTAAACATTACCCCTGAAGCGTCATTTGTGGGTACTTTGCTTTGGTCCTTATGTCTTCAGAGAGGACCGGCGGCTTTATACTTGGTCCTTTACATCTTTAGAAAGTAGTCTACTTCGTCGGAAGAAAATGATAGTGTAGGTCTGTGCAAGATAACAAAAGGGGACCTCAACAAAACTTATGCTGTTTTTATTAGCAGTCTGTTGGCGAAAATGAATGAGCTTTTATGTTGTTGTTGAATGGAAACTTACTGTTACTGTTAGCCTGCATCATCCCACTGCCAGGCAAAGGCCACTATGGCTACCCCATGACTTCTAGCTCTATCGATCCAGGGATTAAGTGGACCACTGGTCGTTTGTTTTCTCGAGCTCGTCCCGCCATCTTCTACTTGATGATGTTAAAAATGAAATCGTTCGACATTTCTGCAATACGTCGGATAGTTGCCAAAATGTCAAATTGCTTCCGGATTTTATTGCATCCGCATGATTTTGATTTTCAATAGTTCATTTATATTGCATACAAGTTATTTTCTGAGGTATCCTGTATTTTATTTTTATACTTGTGAATATTTACAAATTTATTTTTAAGTGACACATGCTAGATTCCTCTTGATCCTACCATAAGTTATTTCCTTAATTATTTCCATTATACTAGACAGGTGTCATTTCAATTGTTTCAGTTTATTTAAAAAGCTTCAACTTACCCTATCGCAGTCCACTGCTGGGACTACACACACACACACACAGGTCTCTCCCAGGCTGCACCACAACACTCTATCCTCCACCATCCGCATCCAGCCACCAGCCTCCGTTTTAATGACGTCGGTCTATCTAGCTGGGGGCGTCCCACACTACGCTTGCCGATACGCGGTCTCCACTTCAGGACTCGTCTGATCCATCGGTCCTTCGACAAACAAAGCCAGCCCACTGCCACTTCAGCTTCATTACTCTATAAGCTATGTCGGTAACTCCAAAACTTTTCCGGATAATTTCATTACTGATTTTATCCTTCAAAGAAACTCCGAGCATAGCCTGCTCCATAGCGCGTTGAGCGAGTTTAAATCCTATCATAAGTTATTTCCTTAACTATTTCCATTATTTTTATCCTAGACAGGTGTCAGCCGTAATACATCTCAATTGTTTCAGTTTATTTAAAAAACTTAACGGCTCATATAAAGGGCTGTAATGTCCGTATCCTGTCTGGGATTTATTCTGGTTGTTAGGGATTAGGAGTCGTAAATTATTTTCCTTCGGCTTGAATTATGGCTGGTTTGGGCGACAGACCGTTGTCTCGCGTCTTTAATGGGGTGACATATAATTTTAACTTGTCTTTTTTATAAATATAAGTCTATTTAAGGTGATATAAACACATTTAATTAGTTTAATGACCGAATGGAATGAGATACTCGTTCTCGTTCAGGTGGTTCGGAGTTAACGCTGAGATTCAAAGTTTTCTCCGTTTTGTGATGAAATTAAAAGGGATTGGTTGTAGAGAGAGTTGCGCCATGTTGTCGGCTCAAGCTCGTCTCTCTCACTAATTAAGCAGAACAAATAAGCTACTGATGGAATAAGACCGACTTAATTATTTTCACTTCACTCGAAGGGGTTTAGAGAATTTTGAAATAGAATCCCAGGTTACCGTTTTATGGGGTTAAAAGTAAATTCCTTCGTGTTTTTATTTAGACAGATACGCATCTTTCTTTCCTTAAAATATCAGGTTATTTTTTAATTTGTACCTTTCAATGAAATAACTTTTCCTGTACTTACCCACTTAATAATAAAAAGCTTTACAGAAATGAAATTATGCAATATATATATACTTACCTATTTACTATGCAATGTAGAAACTTTCAGTCCCGGGCACCTAATAACTATTCGTTTTTTATCTGGCAGCTACTGGCAAAATAACATTCGCTACTTGCCGTGATATTTTCGCAGTTCAAAATACCTTGAATTAATATGAAAACAACAAGAGTCAGTCTGCGATCCGCGATGTGCCGCGTCGAATCACAGCTCCAATATTTCATCGTACATCTGAATTTAATGAGCAGCATTTGTTTCAACGCAAATTAAAACGCCTGTTTAGATGTTCGGCCAAGATTTTATGGTCAAACAACACATGTTTATCATTCGTTTTTTTGTTAATAAGTACTGACTTTATATCAGCGCTGCGCCTGTTACTTCGTCCGCGTGGATTTCGGAGTTTCTCATACAAAGTTCAATTCCCCATTTCACCGTTTATGGTAATAGTTAAAAAATTTGAAATATGTCTGTTTTTCCTCAGGGTTCAAGCTATTTCTGTGCTAAAGGCCATCAAAATCAGATCAGCTGTTTAACCGTAAAACGCAACAAACAAATAGACATACAGAAACACTTTCGCGTTTTTAATATTGGTATGAAAGCATTCGGTGTAGAATTTCATATAAATTGCCTCTGAGTTTATCTAGAGCCCCCGTCCTAGTGACAGATGACAGGGGTGATAATTAGTATGATCGTGCTATTCCGGGAGAACGCCTGCCCTTCCTCGACGTCGGCTAAAAATGGCTCAATCAGTCAAACTGCGCGTCTATGGCACCGAATCACACACGTTTGCCGTACTAATGAACTTTGCAGTAGTCCTGATGACTTCAAAGTTTGTACTTAGATGTAGATTGGATGAAAAGTGATCATTATTATTACACACATTTCCAAGGGAAGGGGATACTTTTATATTTTTCGGGATAGCACAAGAGATAGCAGATTTATAGGTAGATACAGTTTAACACCGTAAAACTACGCGTGTTTTAAGTTTAAAAAATCCAGAAAGTGATCTGTGAATCAAATGCAGAAGCTCCCATTTAAGGGGGATGTGCTAAGCTAGCCCGTGAAATTCAAATTTACTTACGTTTTTTTGCAATTTGCAGCAGTGTCAGGCTGTATGTTGATTAAAATATGATTCGCGACCATAACAAATATGGCTTTACTGAATTATAATCATTAGAATCAGCTCTACAACTCCTTAGGTTAGAATTGGCCTCAAATGTCATGATTTCATGAAATAGTCGTTTGACAGGGTAATATGAACTTAGAGAGTTGTATTGATGATTTTTTTAATTATAATTCTACAAATGAATAAATATTTATTTATATTTACGGCCGCAAATCATATTTAGACCAACATAATATAACCTGATACTGACCCGCAAATTGCAAAAAACGTAAGAATTTTATTTAACTTCTCGACCGCGAAATTCAAATTTTCTTACGTTTTTTGCAATTTGCTGGTCAATACTAAGTTGTAAGTTGATTATAATATGATTCGCGGCCGTAACAAATATATATTTTCAGAATTATAATCATTAAAGTCATCAACACAACTCTCTAAGATCAAGTAATCCGACTGAATGGCTATTTCACGAAATCTTGACATTTTAGTATTATGCTGACTTAATAAGTTGCATTACTGATTCTAATGATTATAATTCTGTAAATATATATTTGTTACGGCCGCGAATCATATTTTATTCAAAGTACAACTTAGTACTGACCAGCAAATTGCAAAAAACGTAAGAAAATTTGAATTTCGCGGGCTACCATGGAGCATCCACCTTAACAGAAGTGCTTGCCGCCTTACCTATCTACTATACACAAATAAAGTAGTCTTGTTTATTTTCTATCCTAACAAATGACGTTTTAAATTATACGTAGGAGGTAGAAAGTAACGTATCGTACAATGAAATGGAAACGTTTGAAAAGCCTGAAAACAATCCTTTGAGGTATCGACTTAAAGTTCGCGAGGGGACTTTGTCGAATGAATTTCCATAAATAGGTACGGGTTGTATGCGTATGTGATACAGTTGTATGCAGCAGACGTCCGTATCTACTTAGTATTTTAGATTCAAGTAGGTAAATACCTAAATATTTGAAGTTTTTTTTTTATACAATTATTTTAACAAAATTTTATCTAAGTAAGTAGATTATATTAGTCTGCCTTCACAAGCAATATTTTTTAAGAAAACGCTATTTTTCAGTATTCACTTTCTAGCAAACTGGGGCACAATTTCTCAGACAATAGAGGAAATTAAGAACGCCTGTCTAAAAATAAATAAATTAATTAAAATATTGTACTCATAGTTGACCTTGGAATTCGAGCACACTCATTCCTAGTTGACACAGCACATTTACCTAGTTGAATGAGTTAACAACTGTGTGGATAGCGTCACCTCAACTAGAAATATTCTATTAATTAACCCGCACTGGGCCCACGTGATGGATTACGGCCCACTCCCTCTCACCCGTCCCAGCAGTGGGAACCATGTTAGGTTGATTATGTAATGTATTTGATTTCATACTAAAAGCCAGCTTTATTAGGACCTTTTTTTACACAAAAAATCGTAGTTCCTAACAAAACATTATCCTTGCATCTTGAATGCGTCTGCAAATAAAAATCTCATTTCAGACGCTTTACAAACGATACACCGAGAAGCTACAGTACCGAGTTCGAATTTAAAACCAATTCAAAGTAGCAAAGTACCTACTTATCTAAAAAAAAAAAGGCATCCAGAGGGGTCCTATCAAGAAAAATCAAAGGGCTTACAAGACATGCAAAAAGTCGCTGTCATGTTGCAGCGATCGAGTGAGTTCGGTCGCACTTTGAGTACCTCAATCCAGCGCTCAAAGGGACAGCCAGCTCAAATAGATGGCCCGTCGCATTTTAGACCCGAATACGTGGATCTTCTGTGAGTTATTCAATTTGTATTTGTGTAGATGTATTGACGACTGGATGTGGCATGTTTGTTGGGTGAAAATTTGGGTGTTTGTATCGTTATTTTTCTGAGGATATGTTGACTGTTAGAGTCACACTTATGTTTCCCACATATAATAATGTATAATCAGCTTATAATGTTGCTGGGACACAGGCCTCCTCTCTGGGGAGGGACTGGGCTATAATCTACCACGCCGGACCAGTGCAGGTTGGTAGATGTCACATGTCGTAAGTCCAAACCCAGACAGGCGCTTTACTTTGTGTAAATATTTCATCACTACTGCTATCATCACTGTGAAGGAAAACATCGTGAGGAAACCGGCATTTTCTAGAACCAAATTCCCACATATAAGTGAGGATTATAAACCTGCAGGATAATTGTGTAAAAACTAATAAAGGTAACGTCTTTCATTTTGACAATTCAAAGACATTCATTGGGTCATTTATGTCGTCGAGCATATGAATTTCTCGAACATATGAAGCAATGGTTTAGCAATGTCCTCTAAAATTCTTCGGCTACGCAATTGGCGTGCTGGTGCACATCTAAGACTATGACTTATAAATCATCATAAAAACCAACAGCATGAATGATATATTCCCACAATTATATAAATTCCTGGAACTCTCTCCTACCATTCAACCTGCACATCGTGCGTGCGCCTTGCGTACGCACACAGAACATTAATCAACCGTAACATCGAACACCTAAGCAATGTCACATCCAGCAGTCCTATGGTGCCGCTTGCATCTGCATCCCCGCGGGACGTGGCTGGCTGTGCCGGCTAGCAGGGCGGGATCGATCCGCCCCAGTCGCGTGCCGAGCGCCCTGCGAGCAGGACGACCGCCCGCCCGAATCAAAAGCCTTCGCGTTTAGGCGGGAACGCGTATCAATCGCGAATTTGATAACGAATAAACTGTATTTTCTTAGATAATTAGTTCCGCATTTTAATTAAGGACAGTAATTAGTGATACTTAGTATATTTTCGAGTGATTTTTTCATAGTTTTGTGTGCAGTGATTAGGGTAGTTTGTGTACCGGATTTAGAATAGATAATGAATTCAGTATTTTAGGTGTAATCTTTGTAGTCAATTTACAGTAGTTGAGTTTTAGCAAGGTATGATCATGAGCCCGAATTTCTCGCTTTTCAATAGCAATTTCTCGATACATTATTAATAATAAATATTTGAGAAAAGTAAACAATAAATTATCTTTCCTTACCTTCAGTTAGTCCCCCAATCGGTACGAATTTCCAACTCTCATTTATCACAGAATTGGCCAACTTTGCCAGTACTTTAGTCCTTTAATTCGGAAATATTTGTTGCAAATTGCGAGGGAGAATTGTGGGGATAATTTATATCGAACTTAATATCATTATCGTAATCTTTCAATCTTCATTAGGCTTTACTTTAAAATAAATGACATGCTGAACTTTTAATTGGAGTTAAAGATTGCCTGTTCCCCTTTGAAATAAATGTTGTTATTAAACAAACAAATGACAACTGAAGAAATAATTGACTATCGCCTGAAATTACTCGTCATTTTTATTCATGGCTGCTTCAGCCATTACGAAAAATTGGACGAGATACTCGACGGTATAAATTGGCGGGAATGATTATAGTGCAGCTTTTAATTAAGCTGCATTGTCAACATCGATGTTTTTGTTCATGTGAATTTAAAATATTACGTTTCATAATAAATTGGGGTGTCACGTTTGAAAGTAGGAGAGGATTGAGGTACTGATATAATATGGTGCTAGCCTGTATTATCCCACAGCTGGACAAAAGACTATGACTTCCAGTGCTTGCGATCCAGTGCTAATGTGGACCATTACTCGTTTGTTTTATCCAGCTCGACCCGCCATCTTCTCTATTTTTCAGTACCTACCTATAAATATATCCTTGTTGGACGGCTAAATATCGACAATCTGATTCGATTATCAATTTTCATAGAGACACCTGATATGATAATTGAATCAGTTTCGGGAATCTCGTTACTTACGCATAATATAAAAAGATTTTAAAACTGCCATGATCTTGTTACGGTCAGAGTTTATAAAACTATTATTTCATTTATTGTCTCCAAACTTTAAGCTGAATCATTTCTTTATTAAAATAAGCCACTTATTTGAAAAACAGTTTACCGTTAAAATATAAGTCAAAAACGGGGTCTACGAACTATGAGTAATATTCTTGTAAGGTCAAAGTTACGGTGACAAAGCGTGGGTGATACTATGTTTTTATTTACAGACATTAATTTTATTCGGAGAACAATTTAACTCGCTGTGTTCAATTTAAATGTTATTATTTTTATGAATATATTACATGTGTGAAAACATTTTGGGAATTCCAAAACTTTCTGATGTATGTATAACAGGTATGAGCCTTCAGTAGCTTCTGTGTATGAATGTGAGTGTAAGTAGAGATCGTCTTCACATATAATTATATAATGAATGTATTCAAAATATTGTAAAACATTTTAAAAGAGTAACGGTGGAGTTTCTTGCCCATTCTTCTCCATACGAAAACTACCTTTTGGAAGGGGCGACTAGAATCAATTCTATTTTATTGTAAATTTTGACGTTCAAAAGTGCCTTTTATGTGCCTATTTGAAATAAATAATTTGTCTTTACTTGGGATGAGTATTGTCATGTTGATACCAAAGAGCATGTTATGTTATGTTATTCTTCCATACAAAATAATGTTGATACTATTCATGGCATTTAATTGGCATTGTATGCATTTGCATGGCATTGTATTTGATTACCATTCATGAAGTCCTAAGATACTACTTTTGTAAGGCTCTTTACAAACGAATGACAATGCATATAAAAATTAGACTAATGTTGTTCATCATAATCTATTTGGGCCATTGAGATATTAAGTAGATTGCGATAATGAATGAGGAGGGATAGATTGCAAGCTCATCGCTTATGACCCATTTCAGAGACCCATGGGAAGAAGAGCAGCTGTTGCATTTTATGTTTTTTACTGGCCTACTGGGGACTGGGAGCATGGGATTGATGTTAGGATTAATTTGTAGGTACTTACTGTAGTAACGGAACGTTACCAGACTTTTCGACAGCTGTCATTGTGATAATGTCTTATAAAATACGATTCGCTAGTTACCCAATTTATTTTTTATTTATACAAGTTTATATAAAATAATCTTGACTTAAGAACTAGGCCGCGCAAAACCAATTATCTTAGTGTAAGATCAATATTAAAAAAATCTATATTTAAACTATTAACTGTTTTATTAATTAATACCTACACTTACTTACTCGTGTTTTCAGTTCAAAGCTTGCAATTTGCAAAATGCTTTTCATTATTTATAGAAACTCATGAAAATTATTTTCTTTGATATTGTGCAAACGAAATCAATCATTAGAATATTATCTCACAATTTAAATACTTCAATATTGTAGGATAGTATAAACACTTCATAACATATTTTCATATCGATTCCACCTTTATAAAGCTACCTGATCCTTTCAAAACACTTTTTAATTTTATTCTAAATGACTAAATCGCAAAATTTAGATAGGCAGTAATATCCTGCGTCCCCAATTCTCAAAATTAATGTAAATCCTAACCGATATACGTATGTCGTGTAAGGTTCCATCAGGCACTTGTCACAGGGGATTAGCGCCCGCACCAGCAACGTCTCGTCTGCAACCGCCCTAATCCCCTACGCACGCAACCCGCACCGAATTACATTGTTCCCGATTATTATTTATTTAATTCTTTAATTAATTTAGTGTTGCCGTGACCAATACTATTATTTTGTTATCGTAATATCGTTAAAATAATTAAGATTAAATGATTTAATATTCTTCTACGTTTAGCATAAAACATAATCAGCCTGTAATGTTCCCACTGCTGGGACACAGGCCTCCTTCGAGGGGGAGTGGGCTGTAATTCACCACGCGGGCCCAGTGCGGGTTGGAAGATACTACCAAACCAGACTAGTTTACCCTATCCTTAGTACTAAACCAATTTGATGCACTTAATTTTGAAAGATTACTTTATAAAGCTGATGCTTTAAGATAACCTGTCTTGTCACATGTCTTAGAATTTTTGTTTCTAGGACACGTCGGTTTCCTCTGTTTTCCTTTTGCGTTTAGTTGATGTTTTTTAATGGTAAGAGGCTGTATTGCAAGCTTATTTTATTATGGTAACGAAAACGGGTAGTTTAGACTATTATAGGTATGTATGTAGGTACTGTAAAATTTAATTACCTACATAATAAAAGATCAACAAAAGAGATAAAACCACTAAAATAGCTAGAAATCATAAAAACAATCCGAAAAACAGTTAACACAATGCCTTTCTGAAAAACACCTTTGATGTCCTTTCAAAAATCTCAATTAAAAATACTCCTAGAGCTTGTTCTAGGAAAAACGTTTGAATATAAACAAGAAACGGATGCGAGACGCCATACAGTTCCGGACAGTGAAAGGAACGACTCATTAGTCCCACGGATATTTAGGATAGACTGATGCTGCTCCGATGACCTTTTGTACGCCATTGTACCGTGTGTGGTATGCATGTGTGGGGATTAAAGATCGGATAGATGTAGGGATAGTGCACCGTTGTATAATGGAAGGCAAAAGAGCTTTAGGCCCCTCGCCCACGGCGACTTTTTGTAGCGATGCAGTAGCGATGCTGTCCCGCGTTCGCATCGATACAGGCGCGATGCAGTCGCTAGCTGTTTACCCTCGCTCTCACCACGATTCTCAGTCGTGATGCAAACGCGATACTGTCGCGCTTCTGTCACGATGCGATGATGCTCGGTTCTCCACTCACGCGCCACCCTCCCTCCGTTCTCCCCCTGATGTCGTCCGACACGGTCGCGCGTTTGCATCGATACAGTCGCGATGCTGTAGCGCGTTGGCATCGCTTCTGTAGCGCGTTGCAAATGCGACTGACGCGCGTTAGTAGCGATGCTGTCGCGCATTTACGAAACGCGTGACAGCATCGCTACAAAATGTTGTCGTGGGCGAGGGGCCTTAGTGCGCGTAATTTTCAGGTAGAATTTTGGTGTTATTGCATCGTTGATGCGTAGCTATAGAATTTAGCCGGCACCACATGATTGATTTAAAGAAACTGGTGATACATCATCATCATCATCATCTGGTGACTCTTTTTGCTTCGTCTACCATCATCGTCATCATCCTTATCTAGCCATTTCTCAAGTATGTTGCCTCGTCTACCGTAGTAGAATATTTTATTAAATAGACTGTTTTTGGTTAAATAGCCCTTAGGTACCCACCGTAGTCGCCGAATCAGATGAAACGCTTTGTGGGGTGCAAAAACCTCGTCTGAAATCTGACACACTCGCCGCTTCCATAGACAAGGCTTTGCTAACTTATCCCCTTGTTCGTAGTAAATAATCATATAATTGGCCAACGACCACCGCGTCCGGCAAAGGGCGGCCATTTGCATTTTAATCACGTGTTGATTTGAAGTAATGCCTCTACGTGCGCGTATAAATTACACGCTTACATGTGTGAACGGATTGCATCGGACCTGAGCGGCTTGTGCCGATGTGATGAAATGATTGCATGGATTACTGATGAGCTTTACATGTCTGCACGAGGATTTTATGTAGAATTCTGCTCTTCTAGTCAATCAAAGTAAAACTTTTAAAGGTACAGGTATACAATGCTTAATTAGTCAGAACCAATGAAAACGTTTGAGCTTTTCGGGCAGTTCAATCTCACAAGTGATTTTGTCATGATTCGCAAAAAACATTGACGCAAATACCTCATGAAAATCGAAATATCTGCTATTTCCATGTATTTCAGAATGAAAAATTCGTCAGAAAGAAAATACGTTTATTTGCGGTAAACATGACGCAAAAAAGAACATAAAACCCAAAAAAAAAAACAATAAGAAATGGTTGGGGGAAACATGCGTCACGTCCACGCAAAACGGCTATCGCTCAGCATTATGCTGCGATCCTATGCAAGACAGAGCCCCAGCGCTGGTCAGTGCGTTAGTGCTCTCATGAACAATTAGGTTTTGCAAAAATAGGGAAATATTCTTAGGGATTGTCGAAATAGGAAGGTACATTTTCTATTATTACTTATTTTCATATTCATTTGCGTCCTTGTAAAGTTATTCATATCTTTAAAATAGTTTCTCACATAATCGTTCATAAATCACGCTCATCCTACTTACCTAGTGCCAGAACAATAACTCATGCGCCGAGTCAAGCCGGTACTAAGGACAGGGACGCACGAGCTCCTCGTTTCGTCCATTTTCAACGACATAAAGCTGCTACGGACAAATTTCGGACTGCGAAGGCTTTTCGGGGAAACCAATTGGCTAGCAAACTTGCAGTTGAGGATTTGAGATTAGTTTGAAACTGCAGGTGAAATGGCATTGTCAGTTCGAACTGTCCTGCCAGCAATTAGGTTTAGGATACTCTGTGGCGCATCATTGGATGCTCGGAAATTCTGCAGTTTTTGGTTTGACTGAAGCTTAGATATTGAAATGGTGTTCGAAAAGGGCAAATCCTATTTCTAAATATCGCGATAGCCAGATCTTGGCACGGAGAGGGATAGACACTCTTGCTAAGATATTTACATTTATTTAATTTACCAAAAACAATCAAATAAGGACGGAGTCTAAGAGACTTACACTTCATCTATTTCACATCTATCCTCCCAATCTATTTGGCATTGTCGTCTACCATCTACCCTCTACATAGTCTATCAATGCGTCTATAGGTAGTATTGTCTTCCTAACATTAGTCGGGCGAAAAGCCGCTCATGTGTTCTGGGGTTACCTTACCGACTCACCGCGGAGTTCTGGCCGCGACACGTCCCCGGGGTTCCGTGAAACTTAATTCGGTTTTACTTGAGGCGACGACTTAATTAAGTCGGTCGACGCGTGCCTCATGTGGTTATGAGTTTTACTTACTAAGTCTATTTTGTGGAAAGCACTTAGCTTGTGGGAGGCAAGTTTTTGAATGTCATTTGGAGTGTAGCAACACTATTTAACTGTTAGGGGTGCATAATCAGTCTATAAGGTTCCCCACTGCTGGGACACAGGCCTCCTCTTTGTGAAAGGGAATGGGCCATACTGGTTGGCGGACGTCACATGTCTTCAAATTTTCGGTTCTAGGACATGCCGGTTTCCTTCACCGTTTTGAGAACAGTGAAATAATTTACACAAAGTAGTGCCTCCTTGGGTCCGAACCCACGACCTACAAGTCGCGGGTGACTTTATTGTTAGTAGTTTAGGTTTTTTGATAAAATATGGACAGGAAAATATATTTTATAACGTTCAAATTTTAAGTGTTTATTTGTTAAATTGATGGTAAAAGCCAATATTTGCCCAACAGTTCAAATGCAGCTTGTTGCGTTCGTTTCGGAATTTCAGCAAATTACGTCCGCAACGCAAATTCTGATGCAGATCGCTCACCGTTGATGTTAACACATGATTGGAGCAAAGTAATTGGTTTATACGAGTACCACGTTGCACATAACACAGCGAAGCGCAGCCGCCCGTGAAATAGATCGCAACAAATCTTCAAAGACGTGCAACCATTTCCGAGCATTTCCGAGTATTTCCGAATACAATAAGATAGTGTTAAAATAAACATGCGGGTAGATTGTCAAGTTCGCGCCAAGCACATGGGGAGCCGTCTATTTCTGAAGCCGTGTAGTTGTGGCCTGGCCATTATTTCTATTTATTTTGTTGACAACTACAGAACGTATGGTACATAACGAGGGTTATTGAACTGTCGGCTTAGACATCGGAAATACCTTTATATCTTAATGATTTTAGGGTATGAGCTTAGTTTGAAGGTATTTTTATGATTATATTAAGGCGTACCTTATCTTGATGCCCGTGTACCGTTACGGTATTACACTGCACATATTGTTTAATACTGACACCGTTCGTAGCCACATGTAGCCGGTGGTAAGTAGATGGTGTATGGTTTCGAGCTTAGAGAGTTGTAGTAACAAGTTATAAGCCTACAAGTGTCTATAAGAACTATAGTCTAACATAACCCAAGTCTAACCCTATAATAGAAATAACCCACGTTAATTAAGCTATAAGTTGGGTAGATTATGTTCCAGCCAGACAGATTTGGGCAGGTAATCCTATGCACTGTAGACACGTCTGGCTGACAAGGAATGTCTTAATTTTTCTATCTCCACAGTTGCTTAGTTACGAAATTAACATACCTTTTCTAGTATAAATACTTCTATATTTAAATTCTTGCTCACACAAACTTGGTATATGTATAGCAATATATAAAAAAAAAACTATTTAAAATTAGGTAGGTACTCTAAATAATATCAATACCTATAGACTTCTTATTTGATTTAAAAAAAAATATTATTATTACTTCTTGAAGACAACTATTTGGTTTCGAACCTCGAAGAGAAATAAATTAGACACTAGGCAATGCTCCAATCATCATATTTCCATTCAAACCAATACTTTGACAGTAATTGCCAAATCAGATACCACT
Organism: Apamea anceps; assembly: GCA_951799955.1. Lineage (NCBI taxonomy): Eukaryota > Metazoa > Arthropoda > Insecta > Lepidoptera > Noctuidae > Apamea > Apamea anceps. Next base: position 9,160,429 of record OX637502.1, on the reverse strand, counting down.
TTTAAACTTTATGACTACACTGATACAAAAATCATTTGAGGCAAATCACATACTTTCAATTTTATATTTAGTTTTTAAAATCATTACAAATCAAAATATAAATAATATTCGGACGTCAACACAATTACTTCATTAACACACAGTTAAAATCAAAGACTGCGATCTCCTAAAAAAGAAGCCACTCAATATTATTTAAGATAGGTACTTGAAAGATGTGAAGCATTCCTACAATAACTTTACAATTTCAAATAAAAACGCAAGGGGTTAATATAATATCTTAAGTTTTTGAGTAAATATAACGTTTTTATGACCGATGTATCGACGGGTCAAGTGCGACCCCTCGTGTGTCATCCCGAATTCGTCATGTCATCGAAATGTAATAACTCCCCCTGAGTTCGGAGCTTCGGAGGTAGAATCGGAAAGCTATTTACAAAGAAACTGGGGACACTGGGGAAAGGGGCGCAATTTCTTGTGGAAACTAAGAAATCCGGGGGTAGGTATCTATCTACTGATCGAAAGTTCTATCTCAGTAGAGATATTTTTGTGTAAGATAAACTTTTGTGTTTTTCTGATGGATTGGTGAAATGAGTAATAATGAATCACAACTTCTTATAACGGAATTTTTAAATGAGTACAGATTTATAAATAGATATTGACTGACATTAAGACACATATAACCATAGCTACGGAATTAAATTAATTGAATTACTCAGTGGAACCTAAATATTGTAATAATTTCCTTGAAATACCGCTGTAACGGATAAATCCATTCTCTATTACATCCATTTTCCGACTACCGAATTGCTCTATCCTCACAAAATCTATTATGATCCAAAACCGTTTAAGTTAACGGTAATTGTCGTACAGTAACGTGTGGCGGTGAGTCTGTAAGGGCGACAATAACATGCCGGGGTCAGGCACTCGGCCGGCTTATAGGCGATTGACCGCTTGTCTCGATACAGATAATCGGAATCACGACTGCCGGCCGAACGGTATCTGACCGATATAGTCCGGCCTACTCCCCTGGACGGTGGAAACTGGACCCGTAAGCTGTAATGGTCGCACTAAACGCGTCTGATTTAAAGATTGTTACAATGTAAGAGATCGCCCGTGTAATGTACGGTATGTTTAAGTTAAATGCCTGCTTAAGGTGGCCAAATCGCGGCTGCTGCAAGGTGCTAGATGTGAATCTGAAGTTGGGCAGTACTCAAGGTATAATCTAATTAGGGAAATTCTCTCTAATTAAGGATCTGAATGTATATCCTATAAAGCCAATAATAGGCTAAAAACAATACGCCAAAAACTTTCGGATACTTAATTCATGTTTTTACTTGCATGTGACATGGAAGTAATGTTGTAGTAAATTAATATGATGCATATCATTAGCTTTCACATTGATAGAGATGATTGAACGTTTTGTTTTGCATTTCGGTATAGGGTATACGTACCATATACTTAGTCATCAAGGTTATGTGCTAAGCGATAGCAAATCAATCTTATAGTAGTTGATTGTTTTAATTATTTTTGCTAAAGTCTTCAAGCTTCAGCTTTAGTTTTACTAATCTATTTAGTCAGAACGGTTTAGTTTTGTTTTAGAGCAGAGTAATTGGATTATTCCAAAGTACCTTATAACGATCAAGTTTTCTTCCAGCGACGTTGTCTGTCCAAAGTTGCAAACTTGTTAATATTATTTCCTTACCAATTATGTACAGACGCCAGCAGGTCAACCTACCCGAAACTGTCAAATTTTCCCAATAAATTTTGAACCTTAATGCTTTAGAGATAAAGTTGAAAATCTATTAAAGAAATTTGACAGTTTGTAGTAGCTTGATGTGCTGGCGTCTGTACAAGACTTTTACGCGTTATTAGTAATACATAAAACTGTGTTTATAGCTCATAAACTGTCTATCTGCTTCACATTTATGAATTAAATGTGAAAGTTTATGTGTTTCTGTTTTCATTGCGATCGACAAAAACTTTTATGTGCATTTAATGTATTCACGTAGCTTTTATGTGATTTGATGGAGAATATATTTAATTTAACTGTCTATGATGATTAATTTTTATCACATGTAACATAATTATAGAATGATTAGATGTGATTTTAATATAGAGAGAGACCATACTGAGTTTATTGGCTTTAAAATATACCAAATGAATTAAAGCTTGAGTACTTGGTAGCGGTTAGCTTTCAGTTGTTTAATTTAAAGCTTTAGATTTTACTAAAATTAGGTCATTTCAAATAAGTATCGCATGTTTTATCGTGACAATATAGCCTTTTCATAGTTAAGTCAGAAGTCGTATGTCGTAAGTCGTAAGTCGTATGAAGTTTTTGCCATAAAAAAGGAAAGACTCGGCAAGTTATTATAATACATAAACGGCTCCATAGAAACAAGCTTTCTGCTTTCCTGACATTAGAATTAGTGTGAAAATATATAAATTTACATTTCACTCAATGCGTGTCAGTTTGATTGCCGTGAAGTGCGGTGCGTGCTGACTAAACAGAGAGGGTTACGTGTTTTACTTTCACTGCCATTGTTATTACACGTTTCCTTTGTTTAGGAAATTATACAGCCGTAAATATAGCAGGAAAACTCAGGACATTAATCAATCGTGCCACATTCGAGGCATAAAATTACGAGGTTCAATTCTAAAGGCTTGCCTTTCTCAATTAAACGAATTGTTCCTCATAATTTTGTAAAAAATTCACCGGAAAAATCAACAAACATTTTTTTTACGAAACATTTTGAAGTCCCCGCTGAAGAATTTTGACAAGTTTACTTAGGTAACTGGAGCAAAGTATTTTAAACTTTATTTCTAAAGTTTTAAGATTCAAAGCAAGTGTAGAATAATTTGCAATAAGGCTAGGGCGGCAATGTTTACCCACGCACGCGATCGATAGGGCGTAGGAACCTCCGCGTGAAAATTGCAATCCGTCGCCGAACACACCGCCGTTTAATAGAATTACTGGAAACGAGATGAAAGGGAATTATTTTTTGGTGGAATATTGACTTCCGCTTTTTTTTAAACTAGCCAGCCGTAGCAGAACCTCTATTGATATTGTCGAGTTAGGTTTGTAAGAGAAAATATATCATATGTGTAAGTCTTGGAATTACTTACCCATTCTTCTCCATACGAAACGACCCTTTGGAACTAAATTCAATTCTATTTTCATAAATTTTGGCGTTTAGAAGTGCCTATTCATAGCCTCGTGAAATAACTGATTTGCCGTTGAATTTGAGTCATAGGCACATTACAATAAATTACATGTTTGCCATCGAAATATGGAATTATTGACCTACGAATCTAATAATGTTTTTTATGAACACTCACATACAATGTAATAAAGTCCCAACACAATCTCCATTTCTCCATTATCTCCCGATCAGTGTTTTTCCACAATCTCACCCATTTGTACGTAGATGTGCGAATAGATACCATTGCTAGCTATCACGAAGTCTCATCCAGTCAACATTAGGGTTCCCTCCGCCAGGTGGGGGATCCGTATAGTTTACGAATACCTCCCGCCTATCTTGCCAACTCGAGGGGACGCCATAGATTTATTCTGCTCGGTTTGTTTTGCCTTGATGTTTACCTTTTTTTCGTGAGACGGATATGAATTAGGATACAGTAATGATAATCGAGAAATCGCTATCGATATACCAGGCTCTAACTTTTGATAACCGACTTCAAAAAAGGAGGAGGTTCTATGTTCACTCTGGACTTTTTTTTTTGAAAGTCGTATGTTCTTTTTATATCTAATAGAGATAGTTATGATCTTAAAATCGTAAAAAGTGATATAGGTAATTTGATGACTTTAGACGTAGAAAAGTAATGAATAAAGAAGTGCATGGCATGATATGGCAAGAAAATACATGGAACGACGCTTCTCGAAGACACATCGAACGACCATCCCGTCCAGCTTCAAAGTACCCGAACCTCATGAATTCTACAATAAAGCGACACCATTTGTGCAAAGGACCTTATTGTTCGTCGCTGATGAGACTTCGGGACCCAAGCCGAGTGGCAGCGGGTACACAATTGATAACGACAGTCAAGATGCGCCTGCCGCGGAAACTGTCGCATCTACGTCTAAATCGTGCGACGAGAGAGAAAAATCGCCTAAGAAGAGCTCATTTTTCTTCTCCCCCTCGAAAAGTTGCAAAACTCACGGACGCAGCTTTTTCCGGCTTCAGACGAGTCCCAAGAAGTCGAAAGCGGAGACAAGCGAGGTAGTTACCGCTAGAGCGTCTCCGGCGCCAGCAGGGGGCGCGGGCGCGGCGGGGGCGGGACTCATCAGCTATGCTCCCGGGTGGTCATTGAAAGGCGAACACCTCATGAAATGGCAGGAGTCTGGGAAAACCACAATAGAGGTAAATTTTCTTTTTAACTTTTCGAAATTACCTGCATCTTTCCTCAAAACAATAAATTAACAAACGAAGCAGTAAATATTTTCGTTTTTAATGGAATTTTAAATATCAATAAATCTTAACTTTTCGTGTACTTTTAACGTCTTTAGAGAGGTAAGCTGTTGTAAAAAGTTCAAAAGTGGAAATTGTGCATGCAAATCTGTTCGTCAGTGGTTAACAGGGTGGCAGGGTCGGTGAGGGGAGGTTGTTTTTAAGAAGAAAATGAAAATTTCAATCTAAACGCACCCTCAGGTGATACCGAGGGAAGCCGAACGACGAAGGAAAACTTTTGGAATCGAATGAATTCGCAACAGTGTTCTTATTCAAATAAACAGAAATGTGTGAAAATAAATTGAGTGGGGAAAAGACACATACCTCGTTTTAAACAAAATACGATTTCATTATGTACTTAGTAATCCAGATAGGTAATGAGTTATATATTTAGTCACAAAGACAACTACAATTTACAAGCTAACATTAAAATATATATATATTATACATTAGTGTATAATAAAACATTAAAGAAAAAGGAGGAGGAATTTTTTGATGCCCAATGAGCTTCTACTCATTGGGCATCAAAAAATTCCTCCGCATCGCTGTCAATGGGATAAGTGCCCAAAAGGCTGGCAGCATTACCACGTTGGATGGCAATGCTGATTCATTGGGCTAAAAATAGGCCAGCCCTCTGGTCACGTGAAGAGTTAACCAACCGCTTTGTACTTAGTTAGGTTGGTATCGGTATTGATTCTATACGAGCTTAAAAGTTTTTATAAATAAAACTTGACTATAGATAGGTCCGAGAGAGACAGAAATGGAGAAGGTTGGGAGAAAAACATAAACAAACGCCAAATACGAGAATGACGACTACACTTTTTTTTAACTAACCAAAAGCTAATAATAATATTATTGTACTTATATTAAATATTAATATTATTGCATTCACAAACCATAACAAAATATAGGTTTAAATCATTTATTCTCATAAAGACAAAAAACGCCACTCACATGAGAACAGACAAGATACATTCAGTAAAACTTATTTTAGGTAACCGTCACCAAAGTATATGTATAGTATTATAATTATTCTATACTCATTCAGCAGTTCAAATATCAAAATCATCACAACCGATTTTCGATAGCTAATTTACCATGGCGACGAATATTGCCGGATTCGTTCCGTCGTTTTGGCCACAATAATAATATCAGGCGCATTAGCCGGTCCGCCGCCCCCGTCTTCACTCATTGCTAACATTTTTCCTATTTTCTCTCGCCAACCGGAAAAGTGGGGAGAGATGAACACACCGATAGCCTTTTATATCAGTGTAATGCGAGTATAATTTTCCTTTTAACTGGCAACATTAGGAAAATGTCGCAGGTACGTAACAAGGGTGATATTGGGTCGTTTGTCTTATTGGGTTGCAACAGGAAAAACAAAAAGCTGAAGCGTATTTTTGTTTGTTTGTACGCGCTAATCTCTGGAATTACCAGTCAGATTTGAAAAAATATTTTGTCTTTGCTAGCCCAATTCTTGAGGAAGGTTATGGTCTATTGAACACCACGCTACGACCCTTAGGAGCCAAGCAAAAACAAAACAAGTCACAAAAAAACGCTAAGCCAAAATGAAGTAATAGCGCGGACGGGCGATGCGATGCATAGAAGCTAGAATATGACACAATATTACAATATTGTGTCATATTCCACACTAGCACTGCTGAATTCTCATTTAATTATGTAAATCTTTTATGAAACCATTAAAAAGGCGCGTACCCTTCTATGCGTTAATAATACATTTTTAAATTACATACACAAGTATCCGGAACCATACATCAAAAAACACGCAAAAAATTAACCTCACAACAGCACAGGTAAACAACCTCCGTCATCAACAAAAGCGTTCACGTACAAATCTAATTTGTTGACAACAAAAGGATTTCAACCTGCAACTGACAATAGATTCTACAGTCAGTCAGCACAAGTATAAAGTGACATACAGAAGGTCGACTCCGTTAAACCAGCGGAAACGATCACGATCGGTTCACGATCTTTGTATGATTTAAACCATTAGTAAGTCATTACAATATAACTCTTATCTGATGGTTATAAAGTATAAGTTGGAATGTCGACAGTTTTATTAAACTCGTGACTCATTAATAAGGGCTCATTTTTACAATAGTCAGATAACTTTTCTCTGAGGAATAAATATTGTGGTTTGACACTTTTTGTATACAAAATATGTCAAACTATCACATTTGTTCTTCGCGTAAAAATTACTGGGACTATTGAAAAATCTGCCCTGAAAGTTACATGCCATGAAAGTTACATTGACTAACTAATAGTTTTACGCTGATGGTGAACTTCCTACCTTAGTAGGTATAAACTTGTACGTACAGTGATATCGAAATATGTCAAACGAATGCCAGTCGCGTGTATGCTTGCTTACTGCATGTAGACGCGTATCTGTCTGTTTGCGTGTCTTTTCACTCGTTGTACGGAACCAACCTTCTGAACTTATCTATGTTGCACTGTCAGGTTCATTAGAAGCACGCGAGGGGGGACCCCTGAATATGTATGAGGAATCGAACCCGCTGTCACGAGCCACGAGCCACGAGCCAACGACAATATGATAGGGCTCATATCCAGCTCGATGGTAATTATACGCACTTATTAAAAGTTGAAGGGTGAGCTAGTGAAAATCTCAAACGAACTTTGATTGAGTTTTGATTATAAAGGTCTCTAAGATCTCCAAAGTTTAGAGTGTTGATGTGACCTGTCAGATATGGAGATTGATTATGAAGAACAGGTTTCCTTTTAATCCTGAGAAAGTATTGTAAAGCTCCAGAGAAAACTTGATCTATCGGCAATTTGGAGCTCTTATATCATTGTTATATAATAAAAATTGGGATATGCTGAGAGTTATATATAATTAAAGTTGTTACTCATTAGGTACTAAGGGCAAACCATTATCCTTTCGAATTAGTTTTACATAACATGATAACTCAGATGATTATGATGATGTAAGAATCGTAGCAGAGTGCTATTCTATAAAACATCTCACCGCGAAAACTTAGGTTAAGTGAGCTTGAAGTGACCTGTCAATAGTGTCAATTCCAAGCATCGGATGGGAAAACATTTCACTAGAAGCTCTTTCACGGTGAGAATTTTACAGAATACATCGGCTGGTGGCGTTTCTGCCTACCCCCATGTAAAGAAGGCGCGAGTTTATATGATAACTCTGATTCTACATATTTCCTTCAATCCCCTATGAAAGATAAATAAAATAACAAATTGTTATGTCTTCATTTCCCCCAGTTCCCCCATTCCCAATAATATTTCTCTATCAGTTTCGTTCATTAGTGCGAATCGAGGAATTCGTAAACAATAACATTGATATAGAGTGATCAGTGCCCCCATCGGTTTTGTTTACCTCCGCAAGGAGTGCATCAGTAATGCACCCTTCTGAAATACACCTATTTATTCAGTGAAGTGCTACGAATGATGTATGTGTAATAAAGGAAATTGTATGTGAATTTAGATTTATTGCACACGATTACTTATGCCGCAAAGAAGATATATGGCTGAGTTTAGTGCACTTGTTTATCCGTTAGAGGGAATAGATGGTGCTTATTTTTATTTTGATCAGAATTCCAAATGTAAAGTATGTACTATCGCGGTCTTTTCCGCCTGCTCACTTAAAAATTTTTTCGCCTAAATCCTGCGGCGGCGCCAAACCACGCCCCCTAAAAGTTTTGGCCTATTAGGAAAGCGATAACGCAATTAGTTGCAACCTGCACTGCGCAGCTTAGTGACGTATCACGTGTACTCCTTTTTTTAATTTTACGGACGAACTATTTGACATGGGCGCGCTTACCGGACCTTTTGAATATTGACCATTGAGCTGTTTACTTGAGTAAATTATTTTAATTATTGTCATGGTAAATTGTGTGGTTTTAAAATACCTTAATTTATAAATAAAACTTTATTAACGATGCACAGTGCAAAGTTTATCATGCAAATGTTATCTTGTGTGTAATTGAATACTTTGTAGTTTGTTTTACATCAATAAAAGTATTTGATAAATAAATAATAATATAATATATTTATTCCAAAAATTATAAGGCATTAAAATTAGTACAGTTTTGCTTAAATATAACAAACAAAAAATAATAAAAAATAATAATATATTTTTTTGTTTTTTTTTTAATTTTTGTTTTTTTAATTTATTTATTTTAAATTTTTTTTTTGCATTTTTTTTGTGTTTTAGTATAATAATTAAACGAGAAACATGCAGAAAAAATATTCAGAGTTTTTAAACTTGAATGAATGACAGATTTATTTGCAAGAATATAGGTAGCTAACGATCTATAGGTTTCACTATATTCGGCATTTCTGCTGTGCAAATATTTAGATTTTACAAACCAAACCAATCTCAGAGAGACATTATAGTTGATACTCTTAAAATTAATAAGTTAGATGTAGGTATTTTTCTAAGTTTACTGTCGAAACCATCCTCAAGAGAGGCCAAGATGGTGTATAATCTGTTAGTAAGTAATTAGTATCAACTTATGTGATATTATATGAATAAGGCATGTATTTTAGATTAAGGTATGATGGAACTGGCGTGAACATGTGTTCAAAAGTTCCTTTAGTTATTTATTTCCACCAATAAAGATAAAAAAAAAAAATCTTGGTTATACTTATCACTATATACTTGGTAAAGCAATTACTTATACCTTTATGAGAGTGGTATGTATTACTGCTTTGTTGTGACGGGCGAATTCGGAATACTTTCTCGCTCACACACGCACTATTTGTTTCAATGTTATTGATTATATTTATTTGCAGTGAAATTTACTATTTGAAATTCATAATTTATGTTTTTAGCCGTTATAAATTAATGAATGTGCATAATTCAAACACAATGCGAATTTTTATATGAATAAATAAATAAAAATAGTTGGTTTTAAGTAAAAAAATGCTTGCCATTGTTGTTGTTGGTTAATAATAACCTACTTTAAATTCCGTGCAAATAAGTAGGTAGTGACTAATTATTAAATAATTCATTTCTAGAAATTTTACAATAAGCCTAAGCCGAACAAAAGAGTCATAAAATTCAATAACCGCAGTGGGCAAAAGTCGGTGGCATCCTTTGATACTTTTGATATACCTAGCGGGTTTCGGTAATTACATAGAGGTCTTTCTCTCATCATTTATAAGATAAGAAGCGAGATAAGATAAGAAGCATCTCTTTGTTTGACATTACAATGATGCCCCAGTGCAACTGATAACAAGTCATTTTATGTATCAGTAACATGTGTGTCAGCAACATGTCAGACGAGAGTTTAAATTAATTTATATACAGACTGTGATTTGTGATATAATAATAATAATAACGTTTATTTATAAAAATGGTGTAGATTTACAACTGAATGATGAATTGATGACTGAATAAAAATAAATGCAAACCATACAAGCACGTTAAGCCGTTGGTCCCGGCTGTCATTCGTGGATCTTTGACAGTCGTTACGGGTAGTCAGAAGCCCGAAAGTCTGACAACCAGTCTTACCAAGGGATATCGTATTACCCAGTAACTGGGTTGTGGAGGTCAGATAGGCAGTCGCTCCATGTGAAATACTGGTATTCAGCTGCATCCGGTTAGACTGGAAGCCGACCCCAACATAGTTGGGAAAAGGCTAGGCAGATGATGATACAAGCACTTTTCTTACCATCAGTACTTTTACGCCTTCTAGCTATACATGGAGGTAGAGATATATACGGACCGAGAAAGTTGGGACTAGGGTTCAGTATGGATGAAACCTGAAAACTGATTTGTTTAGAACTATTTCGTCGTTTGTTGCGGTCGGGTTTTTTGAAACAAGTCAGTTTTTTTTTTAATGGAGCCACTTGTTATTAGACTATTCCTTGTAGAGAAACACTGTCCAGCTGTGGATCAGACGCCATGAAGAAGAGGGTGTCTTAGAGGATAGGCCGCGGGCACCACGTCCATATCTGATAACCTCCAACGTATGGTAGACACTATTTCACAAGCGCTCTATTCTCAGATGAGAAATGTTTTACGTCGAGCCAACATGGTCGTCGACACTTGTGGCGCGTGATGAATACACGCTACGAACCTAGAAATAGACATGTGCAAAACAGTGCACCACGAAGTGATGTGATATGTCATTATTACATTTCGTAATATTACATTACACCATTACTTCAAACATCACGCGTGATGATAGGATGTTGCGCCATGCGATAGCACACCATCGCGCGTTAATGTAATGCAATGTTCTAGTGTAATAGGACATAGTGTTAAGGAAATATAAACCCTTTTATAATAAAAATAGAGTTTAAAATAACATAATAAGTCACCTGACCGGGCGAAATACGAAATCGCACGCGCCTAGTTCCGGACTTCCGATATAAACCGAACATTGCCGATGCGATGCGTTCGGGAGGGCTCGGTTCGAGCGAGTCTGCGAGTCATGTCGCGAGCCACTGCGCTGCTACCGCGCGCGTAATCTTTAGTGTGATGGTGTGATGCTTATTTTTGTCGAGTAATGTGTGATGTGATGTTACAGTACGCGCTCGGGTGATATTACGCGTGATGCATCACTCGCATTACTTACACATGTCTACCTAGAAACGTGATTCCTAATCATGATTCTAGAAGGATATGCGCTAATATGTGGGGCTGGATGAGTGCTGATGGTCCCGGAGAGCTTGTCCATTTCCCAGGGCGAGTAAATGGCGAAAGTTACCGCGAACTATTACAAAACGTAATGGTGCCTACTGTGCTCACAGTTTATCCGAGAGCAGAGCTCCCGGAATTTATTTTTACATAGGACATTGTTTTTTTCGTTAAGTTTTTGGCGACTTAATCGCCAACGGCTTATGAAATGAAGGCTAGGCCACACCAACTTCCTAGTTCTAAATTTAAAAAACCCGCGTTCTAACGCGTTCAATGATATGTTCTGAAGGGCATGTCTTGAATTTTTTTATTACCATACAACCTTATACTGAACTGAAAATTGCAAAAAGCCTAAGAAAATTTGAATATTGTAAATTGTGTGTTTTACCTACTTACTATGTCCAATATTTTATGAATATCTTTGTTCAGTTCAGTTAATAAATAAATAAAACTGATAAAACTTCAAAATTTTATTTTACTTTTTAATTAATGCCTAACCGACAATAGGATTTATCAAATCAAATTTCTAATTAGAAAAATAAAGACAAAATGTATTATTTATCTCAACGAATTTTCCCAGATCTATCTATACTAATATTATAAAGAGGAAAACTTTGTTTGTTTGTTTGTAATGAATAGGCTCAAAAGCTACTAAACCAAAATTCTTTCACCATTCGAAAGCTACATTATCCACGAGTAACATAGGCTAAATTTTATTTTGGAAAAAAATAGGGGCCGTAAGGTATTTGGGTTTTTCGGACACAAGGTGTAAAAAATCAACCAGAAAGGTTACTTTATTTTGCGTACGCTGCCTAAACTATAAAAGATAGAACCATAAAATGTTCAAATTAATTGTAGATCTTATAAATATCTACAAAAAAGTCCGCGACACACTATACCTATCTATGTCGAGTGAGGCACAACAACCATTTTTTAATTTAAAAATCTTGAATTTTTTTGGACTACATTTAAACGCATTTATTTTACTCATGCTATTAATCCTTATCAAAATAAATTATTTCATCAGTAAGTACCGTTTATGTAGATAATATTTGGTCTTTGAATGATTAAAATTGGACGTTTGGTTTTGAAGTTATGGCGGAATTAAAATATTACGATTTCTGCTGCACGGCCCGTTGCGAAGTGGGCGTCACCAAGGCCGTGCACGTGCAGGAATAAGTTTACAAAATCAAAAATCAAGTCATAATATAACTATTTACATCACATCCATGATCTGTAGTGTTATAAAGTTTTCATAATTTTCGCAAAGTTTAAAAAAATCATCTTCTTACTTCTATTTATTTAAAAAAAATTATTATATATCTTTATGGGTTATTTTGATTTCCTTTTTCGCAAAGTTTAAAAAATTCATCTTGTTACTTCAATATATCTAAAAAAAAAAAATTTGTATCTTTATGGGTTATTTTGATTTCCTTTTGAGATACGCAATCCTGTCACAAATCCGAAATCTACGCGGACGAAGTCGCGGGCAGAAGTTAGTCCATAATATAATAAATAGGTAATAGCAGTAGTTTGAAAATAAAAATAAATCTCGAACGGCGCGTGCGTCACCGCGTCGAGCGACAGTGCAGTCGGCCCGTCTTATCTTTCATTCGTCTATTCAAGGTCAACGGGGCGGGGCTAGAGAGCGCTTCTATTTTTTGAGTGCAAGCAAAAATGAACTTAGTGGTGATCAGGCGGAAGTGTCCATGATAGTACATAGGTAGAGTAAAGTACGTAGGTACCTACCTACTTTCATATTATTTTTCATTATATATTTAAATAATCAATCTAAGCATTTCAAAATAGAATGGTTCTTCTTCTTCTACTACAATTATATAGTCTTAGCCGAAGTTTGCAGGGACGTAAAAATATCGCAGTGGGATTTTTTCGCGCAATGGATTTTCAACGCACTGCTTAACTCCGAGAAAAACATCCAACAGTGTGGTTTTTTGACGTGTTGGGATGCATTCTGTTGGATTCTTCATTCTCTTGAGAATCCAGTTCGCGATAAAATCCCGCCGCGATATTTTGGGTGATGTCTCGATTCTGTCTTGACCGAAATAGTAAATGGTACAGTCACCGAATCAATGTTTACTTACGTAATGTTTATTGTTATTAGTTATTATTTGAGATAATCAATGGGGTAAAAGACGTAATCTTTTCATTGCAATTTAAGATTAATTCACAAAACACACCCTGGATATATCTCGAAAATATCTAAAAACACATATCACAAATTATACACAGGTACATAGAGAAAGTATTATCTTTCAAAATAAGGTTAATTTTAACTAGAGACTGATATTATTTTATTCTAACACTTTTGGACACATCAGTACGAGGATTGGCCAAGTGTGAACTTTACAAATAATTTAATTTTATATTTTGGGGACGTTTGGAATGTATGTATGAAAAATCATTTTGGGGAACTTGGAATTTAGGGAGATAGGGCACCACCCGACTTTTACGTCCTTGCGAACGTCGGCTAAGAGCTCAACTGTCACTAATGAGACACAATTACTTTTTATATTCTTATCGAACTTTGTTTGCCTAACAGACGAGGGGTGGGTGGTACTTCACGCACCTACTTTTCGTAAAATTTTAAAAAAAAAACGGTGACGCTAATAAATAAGAACACCAATGTTGTTAATGCCGCAAGAAAAACAACGGTATAAGGATAACCTCAATCCCACTCAAGGAACATCGATACTCCATAAGAAACACTCCCAACGGAATTAATATCGAAAGGTTCTGTAATCGCTATTGACAGCTCCATTCACAATCCGCGGAGGAGACTCCCGAAGCCCCGACTCACTGAATATTTCACTGAGAGACTTATTAGCCAGCTAATTATTCAAAGGAAGTAGTTAGGGCGGAGCGGAAAGACGAGGGGATCTCGCCGCTCTTAAACATTCCACGGCCCTACTATAAAAATGTTGATGCTTTTTTGTTATGTATTTTTTTTAATGTGGGTTTCTAGTGAGTTTTTATTTAAGTATTATGGAAATGTATGACGATATATTTAATAAGCGTGATAATAAATGGATATTAAGGGCTGATTTTTCCATCGCCACATAACTTTTATTCGAGGAAATAATATTGACTTTGACAGTTTTTGTATTCAAAACTATTCTACGAATATACACACATCAAAAGTGTCTAGGAATCAAGTACGTTTTTGAGTATCGCCGCAATTGAGGATTATTATTTTAACTTTTTTGGATGGTTATTGATTCTTTTTAGTTAATTTCACTATTTGAATAAAGACTTTCCTTAAATTTTGATTAAAAATAGAAAATCAACCGTCAATCAGGATTCCTATAAAAGAGTGTAATAGCGTTTTTACAAAACCATAACAATTTTTGCATCGGAACTGAAAAAAATTGCAATGATATGGAGCGACGACATCATTTGACAGGAGAAGAGATGATGGGAGCCGTCCGAATGTTGTAAGCTGATTCCAGGCAACGTACTATGGCTGTCGCTCTTGGCACTACACAGAGCATCACAAAACGTTTGAAATTTTGTCAGGAAGTTCATTCATAACAATAATGGTTTGGACCGGTATTTGGATCGGTGGATCAGGGGCAACCTCAGTGCTCAGATTTATGCGGACAGGATTGTTTCAGACGTAATCATCCCTTAGTGAAGCCTGTTGGGTGATTCGTTTCGATAATTCGATAATGCACGTCCACACACGTCTAGAGTCGTAACACGCACTCTTGCCGATGCTCGCATCAACGTTCTGCCGTGGCCTGCTCAATCGCCAGACCTCAACCCAATTGAGCACGCATGGGATATGCTCCAAAGAAGAGCTGCCGAGTATGGATGCCGTGCATACCCCACAACAACTTTTTGACTTGTTAGAAAGAACGTGGTCGGCCATTTCTCAAAGTGATTTTGATGAACTGATTTTAAGCATGCCAAATCGCTGTGATTGTGTGATTCGTGTCAATGGTGGAAACACAGATTATTATTTTTTTGTATCTTCACAATAAAAATGTAAAAATCCTCATATTTGCTTTTTTGCCATTTAATTGACGACATTAACTTACGTTAATTTCCCACAATTTGCAAAAAATTGCAATTTCTCTTAATTTTTACAAAATATAGGGATAAGTTGTTAACTTAAACATAGGAATTAAAGTAAGAAGCCAGTCTGGAAGACTAGATTTAGTAAATATTAATTGGATAATTTTTTAAAGTTCAAAATGTACTTTATTCCTAGACATTTTTGATGTATGTAGTTATCAGATGCTTGAATAATCAGCCCTGTCACATATTAGTGGACACAATACGACATATCAAGTTATAGCTTTCAGTTTCAACTGACCTCATGTTGTATAAGGCTTTTCGTATATTGAGAAGTCAGCATATACTTGAAATGTAAGTATAGCTTGATATTTCGTCTTGCGTACCGTAAATTTAATTAAATAGGAAATATGACACGTGACAACCAAAGATAGAATCTACAACGTATGCAATTTAATCTCATGATACAGCAGTTTTAGGTACCATACAATTTTTTATCGCTTTTGGGTTAAAGTAAAGGCAGTATGCAGAATGCTGTAGCTCTATAAGTAAGTAGGTAGGTTATCAATGAAATAATATGTATTATAGTTGGTATAGTCGGAATAACGTGGCATAACATTACGCTGTAAATCCACGAAGGGTTACGCAGAGGTGTACCTACAGCCGCATTTCACTAATTAGGTTTTTAAGTCCTGTGTTATAGGAGGCCATTCTATTGCCATCCTCTGGGCACAAATCCAGACTTCGGGTCGGTACTGATAAATTCCTGTAGGAGGATCTCAGGTTAAGCATTAGCGCTTTCGACCAGTAGACCGAAAAGGCACATAGAGACACAGTATAACTCTGAACGATAGTGCTTTGTTTTCTTATTGCTGATTGAATATCAATGAAGTACCTATTCAGTGATGAGAATGATTATGTTCGTACGTGTTGGCGTTCGAAAGTACTCGAGACGTGTGAAATTAGTTATAAATCACACGATTCCTGGACCCGGGATGAATCATGAGCGCCTTTGTAGGAATCTGTGGGATTATTCAAGTAGGTGGGAAATTATATGGCTATTAGCATTTTGTTGTGTGAGAACAGACCACACAGCAATGTTGACAATGAATGATTCAATCGATCAATTTGTTACATTTGTTAACCTAGGAACAAAAGGACGAGGGTCTTTTTACTTTAAGTGAGCATATCAGTCCGATTGCTCAGCACTTTGTTACAAAATTACGCAAAATAGTTAAAAAAAAAACTTGAGAGGTGTCAAGGGACACCCGGATGGACCGAAGTTCAAAGAGAGAGAGAGAGAGAGACAGACAGAGAAACACGCGCACGCCGCACCGCTTACAACTATAGCAAAAAGTGTAATTCCAACTTTTGGTCTTAATTTTTTCCGTCTAGCCCCCTTTCGCAACGCACGATAAGGAACTTCGTTCCAAAAACGCTTTCACGGGACAGACAGATGAGCAGTGGTAACGGCCGCGACTTACGAGTTGTAGGTTGTAGGTTCGAACCCAGAGTCCCAGACAGGCGCTTTACTTTGTGTAAATTATTTCAACACTATTGCTGGTGAAGGAAAACATCGTGAGGAAATCGGCGTATCCTAGAACCAAAAATTCGAAGACGTGACATCTACCAACCCGTACTGGGCCCGCGTAGTGGATTACTGGCCACTCCCTCTCTCAGACAGGAGGCCTGTGTCATTACACGGGACAGCAATAAAAATATAATAAAATTTATTTTAATTAATAGAAAAAAAAAACAGTTCATTTATAAAATTTAATTTCGTTCGAAATCATTCATTCTTAATAACCTTTAACTATATCCGACGACCTTGGTTACTGATCTCTTTTGGTGACTGTACATATGTATAGCTCAGTAATATTTAAGAGACTTCAAAAGTTGACACCATGATTTAATATCAACATGTCAGGTGTCGATCACAGACATATTACAAGGACACTACTCACACAGACGTATGACTGTCACTTTGCAAACTACTGCCTTAATCTCGACAAGACTGATGGATGGGCGAATAAAAAATTGTGTCAGTGATATCATGGATTATGTTTCAAAAAGCACTCGTTTAGTTGCTAAGTAACTTTCAGTTTTTTTAAATTTTTTATTATTAAATAAAAAAAACGTTGCACTAGGAATTCGTCCTGTATCGTGGGTGCGTTTACAAAAATTTTAACACACATACACAAACAGCCAGACCCGAACAACTACTTATAGGCCATACAAATATTTGTTCCGTGCGGGAATCGAACTCGCGACATGCAGCGCAGCAGTCAATCGCTTAACCACTGCGCCAGCCGTGCCGTCGAGCTTGCATTCCTTTTAGGTATAAAATAATGTGAACGAAGTATTTTTCTCATATCGTTATACAGGCTGACTTCAGGTAACCCAACAGACAACAGGTAATCAGTACGCAAAATACTCGCATTGTCGTGGAGTTGCGAAAATTCATGGGATTCGAGAAAACCCAATTTTTATGTATTTTTGAAGAATTCCCAGAATTCGTCTGTAAATATCACTTTTCTCTAAATTCTTAAATGAGTGGCCTTCATTGACCAGTCACCTTGTATAATTAGTTAATTATAACCATGACTAAAATTGCTCTTACCTTAATGAATAATTTAATTTAAAAGCCAATGTTCTGTGTCATTTCGAAATTGCTAGGTTAACATGAACATCATGAAAGAAACAAATATAAAAATGGAAAAATACAAAAAAACAACATTCATAATGTTTTATCAATCAAAGTCACTACTGCACAAGTACCTACATGTAAAATAAAATAAAAAGTTGCGGTTTATGGTCACTATGTAGCTTCTGTTCAGTGGCGCCATTGAACAAAACAACATTATTTTATAATAGGTACATATAAATCATTGAAATTGTGAATCAGTGTAGTCAATGACATAAGCTACCAATATTGTTACAATATTGAATTATAAAACAGAGTTCATTCATGTCATACTTACAACATTGTGGTGGATATATTTTATGTAGAGCACTACATATTTCGAATTTCACTTGCAGGCACTGTAGTTCCAAGATGACCTCACATTTGAAAAACAAAATACGTGATTAAAAAAGTCCAAAATCTAGTCGCAATCTCATCTCAGCGACAATCAATGTCAAAAACTTGTCAAAAATGTAGGGAAATTAGAGGCATTTTTGACAGATTGAGATCAGACTGTGAACGTTTTTAAAATCACGGGAAATGCCCCTCAGCTAACATTTGATAAAGTCTTTGTAAGTATTCAATTGAATTACAAGTCGTAAGTATACAATTCAATATTACTTTCCTTTTGGACATAAAAAATTGCAAAATAATCTCGATACCTGATACCCGAATTGTGTCTATTACATGCCAAACAAAATAGTCCTGATAGAGTGTGCCCGGAAGGAAAATACTAGAATATTGGCTTTTGTAATACCATCCTTGCTTTTCCATAAGGTTAAACAATTGTATAAGTTAGTTATAAGATAGATCGTAATCAACAATTTTGAGTTTTTCTGCACTGGGCGATGTGGTCGCTAAGCGACAAAGCCCTTTAAATAAAAAAAAAAATGAAAAAATCAATCGATGATACGTTTGTGCTAAGTAAAAAAAAATATACCGTACTGTTAAATAGACCGTGTCTGCGTTACGTCAAACACTAGACCGGTTCTAATCACAAATACTGGCTTGTCCAATTAATATCTTTAAGAAAAAAGAGAACTCACTGACTGCACTCTACTCCTGTTCCAAAATTAAATAACAATATCGCATGACACAAAAGAAAAAAAAACTATCATCAAATTGTCAGTTACTTCAAATTGTCAGCCAGCAAAAACATGGACATGCAGTTTGGGAACAAAAACTTGTGGTTGTGACGTCATCCGGGGCCTGTCGGTCATCGGACAGGGCCGAATAAATTACTTGCGGCATGTTCGGATTGTGGACAGGTGGGATTGCGGAGAAGCCTGAAGCTGTACCGAAAATGTTCCACAAATATGTTCGGTATGCCCGCGTTGAATCATTCACTTTTATTTTGCAGTTTAGGTTTTATTGTACGCAGGTATTTAAATTACTGACCCTTTCAAGCAAGGTAGTAAATTATATCTTCGTTCCTTTCCTCGCTCTGCGTGTCTCAATTGACTCATTAGTCTCGAATGTGTGCTACATTCAGTACTTACAATTAAACTCAAGCCCACATTAAAATATATGGCTTTACAATTCAGTTAAACTGAATCCGAAATACTGGAACCCATTACCGATAAAAATGCAAAAAAGAACAGTTAAAAGTCCTTTAATTAAAGCAGCAGAGCGGGTTTAATGCCAAAAACAAAACATAAAGTATGCGACACGCGGGCTAACATAATTTTGTGTAAATCGATGCATGAATCAGCCTGTGGAAATTGGTTTTCCGTGGCTTTTCCGCGCTGTTGGATCGGCAGCATCCGCTTAATGCCGCGACCGAAGCGATATGAGAGATCCTTTTACCCAAACAGTTTATGAGGGGGATCCCACAACTCTCGTTGTTGCTCTTGCATTACCGCAAACAAAACGAACCCATGAAAATGAGTTTTTGTTTCCCCCATTGTTTTAAACGCCATGACTGAAGATGGAATGAAAATGCACAGCATTTTTACAAAAAGGACGCTGTTTGAATCATAACCTACGTTGTTAATAAGTGCATAGTTCTGTGTTGTTTTGAAAAGTGAACAGAGGTGCAGTTCTCGTAATTTTAAGAACGTCTGGTCTCATTCTCAATCCGTCAAAAATACCTCTAATTTCTGACAAGTTTTTGACATTGATTGTCTCTGAGATGAGATTGCGACTATATTTTGAACGCTTTTTTATTACGAGAATTGGCCTTCAGTTTAAAACATATCACTACCGTTTATTCTTTAATTTGCTTTTGGAAACAAAAGATTTGAAATATGATTCAACTGTTTGGAGAGTTTTTTGTCAGTCTCCGCTAGACATCCTTGAACGTTCAGCTGGCACTTCATGCCATTCCATAGACTTGCAGATTGTCACACTGTAATTAGTAAACACATGCTGGATATCGTGTTTCACAGCACATCGCGGTCCAGTAACCCGACGTGTCAATTAAGAATCGTCGCGCGTCGTCCGTTCATTTAGATTTATTCGAACTGGGTAACGAAATTATTGTTAATCGAGACGCTACTCGTTCGTTTGTGTTGATTTATATCCGACGATATATCCGTGTATGATTTGTTGATGTCATTAGGTACGTGTGGATATGGGGATTTATAGCCAGTACTTAAGAACGCTAATTGATAGGAATGTTAAGGCCTAAACAGTCTCTGAAAGCACGGGTAGGTGCATTTATATTGTTAAAAGAATAATGGTTAGGCAATTTCATTGGTCATATACGTCTACATTAACTTACTTCAAATATGCAACGTGATTCTTTGTCACCAATAAAAAGAAAGTGATATCGTCCTTTCTTTTTTACAACAATAACATAATTTACCTTCAATATTTATATTCCTTTCATCAGCTCGTGACGGTTTGACAGGGCGTATCATATGACGATTTTTAATTGGGCCCCATAATCTTGATCGAAACTTGGCAGCCAATAAAGCAGCGCACGAGCACGTCACAGTTACAACACGTTCGGGACCTCTCGGCCCCTTTCGGCCAAATTCGTGTCAATCTTCATCAAACCACACGCATTCGATTAGATTCATTTAAACGCTGTGATGTTGTTATACAAATAAGGAACACTAGTACTTTGGTAGGTAAGGTCACCAAAGGAGATAAGTAGCCATGGTCGACGGATATAGTTGAAGTTTTGTAAGAAACCGATAGATGTTTTCAAATGCAATTTAATTTGATAAATGAACGGTTTGTTTTCTATTAATTAAATTAAATTTTATTCGAAAATATCCATCGGTTTCTTACAAAACTTTAACCATATCCGACGACCCTGGATACTTATTTCCGTTGGTGACCGTACCTACATGAGTGTAGTAATTACAAAGCAAATGAGATCAGCTGCTCCATACTTTTTTGTTCGCATAACTCGATAAAATATAGGGAACAGTCGATATTTTCGTCGTCAGTTTATATTTGGTCCCATAGAAAAAAATTGCCTTTTCAGGTTTTAGTTATTTAATACTTTAAGCACACAACTGAACAGAGGCGGACTTAATGCCATAGGTGTTTTCTACCAATCATCATTTGGATGATGCAGAGACAAACAGTGGTAGGTGCAATCATTAAAATTGAGGAATACATATTTTTAAATATAAAATGAATTCAAGTTTTCAGTTATTTCAATGAACTCTATAACTAACTCGTAAAGCGCACTTTCTGATTGATTCAGTATCGTCTTATTAGGGCGGTGCTAAAATGGTAACAGCTAGTATTCCTCCTAAATCTAATAATATCAGACAAACAAGCTAGACAGTTTGTAAGGAAAACTTCAGATTTTTTTCCATTACTTTCCGCTTTCATTGGTGAATTAAAACCTCGTGAATAATATCCTGTTTCAATAGTGGCTTTGAAATCATAACATTAATAAATGGAGCCGCGGTTAACGGCCGGCTTTCACGATCACGACTGATCCATATCGTGAACAACTGCGTGTGTTATTTGCTAATTTATAATTTAACACAAATAGTGATGGCAACGAATCCATATAATTTGTTGGTATTCGTCGCACGTGTCATTAACGGTTCATTACGATTCGCCGCCGGCTTAATTGGCTTACCGTTGCGTATTGTGCTTCGAATCAAAATCGTCATCAATTTCGGACCATCAAAGCGTTGTCAAATTGATGTAATGGGCTTATCTCCAGGTACAAGTGTTCCTGTGTTCGTGTAAGGGCGCTCCCTCACTGGGAGCGTTTGCTTGTAATGTAACAATCCAAAATTCCACTGTGACGGCTAGGACATTGCAAGTAGACTGCGCGGGCAGCCAACTTCTAGGTGTAGAATGATAATTGAAACCAGCACGGTATGTTAACACATATAATCAAATAGGAGCAGTGTAGCCAAGGGGTAACGGCCGCGACTTACGGCTTGTAGGTCATACATTAGAACCCAGAAAGGCGCTTTACTTTGTGTAAATTATTTCATCACCACTGCTCTTAAAATCGTGTAAAAACCAGCATGTCCCACGAGTAGAACCAAAAATTCGAAGACATGTGACATCTACCAACCCGTACCGGGTCCTCGTGGTGGATTACAGCCTACTGCCTCACACAGAGAGGAGGCTTGTGTGCCAGCAGTGGGAACATTAAAGGTTTATTATGTAAATAGGTAGAATTAACACGGCTAGGTCGCGAGTAAAGGTAATCAGGAGAATGCTCCCGGTGAGCGAGCGCCTTAATGTTACATTAATATTGATGACACATTATTACGCTACTAAGAAACTAAGAAGCCAATCCGCGACTATTAAATAAATATAGATCAGACGGGCGACAGCTGGATGATATTAATTTTGCCTACTGAAGTGGTGCTTGAAAACATTTTTCATAGAATTTATTTTGTTGTAAAAATGTTTTGTGTATTTAATTAAAATTAATTATACTTTCTTTTCTTTTCCACTACGCTAAATTACCATCGAAATTTAGAGCAGTGGAAAGGCACATATGCTTTCACAAGCCCTTTTGAATATAGAGTGTCCTAAATTAATTTAAATGTGGTATCTACAAATTCGTTCGCTCGTGTTTCCCGCCTCTCCCTTTTAGGCGCTTAATTGTTTCGAACACACCGAATTATTTTGATTTATAGCTTTGTGATTGCTGCAACTCGATTATATAGGGCCTTTGTTGCTCTCTAAATTGAATGAAATGAAAAATAAATTAAGTCCAGTTGTGAAGTGGAGCGTCGAGGTAGAAAAGATTTGGAGCCATTGTGTACCCTTCGGCGACAATGGGACGAATAAAGAACGATATAAAGATCATGGGCAACTGTGAATAACCCTGCAAACTCGCAACATTAGCACTGTATGCTTATTGTTGAAAAAACTAATAAAAAATAATGGACATTTTGAGAGAGCGCTCCTTTTTAGACACATGCATGCTGTGCGAGGAATTTAAAGAAAGTACGCAATTATAGTATTGTATGAGTAGAATTAAATCTAACAATCTTTCTATCGTACATTTAATTATTGAGATAATCATGTGCTATCCTGTGTGCTCGGTTAACCACTAAACTAACGAAGCGATTTACTCCGCACAAGTTGCAGGAATCAAGTCAATTACTACAGACTACGTGGTTTGAAATACCTGGTAACTGTGCGCAGTGTGCGCTACGAATATCTATGTACCCAGAGCTTCTCTACGGGGTTTCCAATTTCAGTTTCCCATCCATAAATTGAAAACTATGTTACTTAACTGCATAAGATAATACATTTATCAATTTATTGGTTGTTTCGTAGTCATAATTAGGTTACGTCATAATATTGAACGGGAGACTAATAAACCGTTATTACGCTAATAAATTAGTAGCATCGTGTTGCACAATACAATGTACGAACAACCGCGTCTTGGTATATTCCTGTAGCGTAGTTAATTCAGGCCTAGGAGAGGTGAGGTGACATGACTCACAGATGTGACTCACTGGACTATCTCCGAGTAGTTCAAAATATTGGAATGGACTGATATCGGGATGAGTCCCAGACTGCATGAGTAAGCGCACACAAAGTTCTTATGTCGGTTTTTATCGATCAATGAAACGTGTTCGAATTTTATGCGCTCCTGGTACATTGATTTCGGGAACTGTATTATGAGATGCAATTTTCGACGTATTTAATCCGATTATCGTAGTCTGGTTTGAAAAGGAAAGCATAAAAGTGTGGTCACATTATGCCTCGTTCATGTCGGGCAGTATTGTTTGGTTTCACATGCGACGGAAACCGAAAAACAGCCATAATTTGCTGACTTAATCGTGATCGGACAATTTGCCAGAGCATTGCCAAAAGTTTGGAAAATAAACAGATTTCGTTCAATTTAAACAGAAATTGTAGGTGAAGTGGTCTCTATCTACTCGATGTAAGTATACATATATGTATATAATATGGATCAAATTAAATTAGCTGGCGAAACTCGACAGACGTGATGGTATCGATGTCTAAACAAACCTAATTTATTTATTTTTTGTTTTATCAACAAAAAATAAATCAATTTCATCTGATTTTTTTTGTGGGGTCATCGGCTGCAGTTTTTTTTTTATTGTTTAATAAACAATAAAAAAATCAAAAACAGTTACAAATCATTGTTGAATAATTAAACATACCACACAAACCATCGCGGGTTTAACAGCGGTATGGCCAGTTAGTGTATTTACATGAAATATCAGTTTAAAAAAAAAGTTTTTTCGTGTAAACTTCACTGACATGATTGATTTCGATATTAAAACAACATATTTTCTAAACTCATACTTGAAGTAACAACACAACAAAGTAAAAAAACTTGAGAGGTGTCAAGGGACACCCGGATGGAACGATGTTCCTTTCGATTAATTAGTGAAGGAATTGTAATAAAATGTTATTTTTTTTTAAATTATAATAATATTATTTTTATTATTAACAAATATAAAAACACAGACAAAAA
The DNA here is from genome assembly GCA_951799955.1 of Apamea anceps. Lineage (NCBI taxonomy): Eukaryota > Metazoa > Arthropoda > Insecta > Lepidoptera > Noctuidae > Apamea > Apamea anceps. Next base: position 9,135,713 of record OX637502.1, on the reverse strand, counting down.
TACTGGCTTGCTTTCTATAAGAGAGAGAGAGAGAGAGAGAGAGACAGTGAAACACGCGCACTCCACACTGCTTACAACTATAGCAAAAAGTGTCGGTCCAACTTTTGGTCTTAATTTTTTCCGTCTAGCCCCCTTTCGCAACGCGCGATAAGGAACTTCTCTTCTTTTTTATTTTTATTTAATCGTATTTAGCTGTTCACGTTTGCAGAGTTTCGCTAGCTAATTTAATTTAACCCTGTACATTGAGTAAGGTTCAAGTACCTAATAAACCTCATTTATGTTACATAAACAAATATCATACAGGATGTGCGTCGTAAGTTTTGTCCGGTGAGTAAACGTTAGCTTAGTTACAGACCAGAGAGAGAGAGATATAATATTATATTTATTCATTAAACTCCCGCTACCAGCAAACACTGAACTATACCGTTAGTTAAAATAACCATAAGTTAATTAAAATTTAATTATCTGCATATAATACGAAAGCACAAGCAATTATAGTTATTCAGTTATAAGAAGCATTTGAAAAGCTGTTAAGAGAGAATCTTTCTAATCAACTTGGTTTAAAATAAGTGTTAAATAGTAATAGTCACCGTTTTATAGTTCTTCTAAATAAGATTTAAGAGTGTGTTTAAACCCTCACACACAGTTATTTCACACCTCTCTTTCTATATTTATAACATTAACTAGCTTTTGTCCGCTATTTCGTCCGCGACAAATTTCTTGTTCCGACCCATCGTGTCGCATCGCATCACCTGCCTGAGCTGTAACTTCGTTTTGCTTACCGATCTTATTGACTTTTTATTTTTGCTCGGCTCCTTTTGGTCATAGCGTGATAATAAATAGCCTATTGCCTTCCTCAAGAATTGGGCTATCAAATGTAATAAGATTTTTTTAATCCGACTGGTAGTTCCAGAGATTAGCGCGTTCAAACAAACAAACTCTTTAACTTTATTATTAGAATAGATTTCATTTATCATCAGAATCATCTATATGAATATAATATAAATAATTAAACGAACGAACTAATCGTCTAATACAACTGAATCTGTTACTGTAATAAATTTATATTGCGCAATAAATCCGACGCAAGCGCATAGGTCCGTCGCGTCCTATGAAGAAAGAACCATTAAAAGTGATAAACACAAATATACCGCACATAAACCCAGTTTCAGACAGATAGTTGCATCGCCTCAGTCGCACGAGTGCCGACGACGCTAATAAAGCTGAATTTATCATAAAAAGTTGCACGTTTAAGACTGAAACAGTCGTAAATAAGAAAATAAGACCACCTATTTATATTTGTGGCTCTAGCCAGCGGCAACAATCTTGATAGTTGGCGATTATTTTTTTTCAATTTTACCACGGACTACTTAGCAAGTTTGTGCCGAAAGAAATAATAAAATCCTATAAATATTCCATCTCCATCTTCCTATTTTGCTTATTATTGGTAAATCATCATCTGCTTAGCCTTTTCCCAGCTATGTTGGGGTCGGCTTCCAGTTTAACCGAATGCAGCTGAATATCAGTACTTTACGTGGAGCGACTGAATATTGGTGAATGCTCAAGTTAAAATGAAAAAAATTAAATTAAAAATTTAAAAAACCCCCGACTACGAGAAACCCTATAAAAAGAAAAAAATAACCTTGAAATTATGACCCTACGTAAGTACGTATGAAATTTTTTGATTAAATGTTGCCCTGTCGGGGGACCGCTCTAATTATTAGCCCAACGTTCTGTTAAAGTTTAAAATAGTAGCGGTCCCCCGACAGGAACCAAACAAATTATAGACCTATTTCTGTACTACCTACCTTTAGTAAAATTTTTGAGAAATTAATTTTAGATCAAATGCAAAGATTTTTTAATAAACATAAATTATTACATAGCAAACAGTTCGGTTTTACAAGGGGTCGTTCAACTACTGATGCCGGTGTTGAACTTTTAGGACATATTTATAATGCTTGGGAAGATAAATGCGATGCCTTGGGCATCTTTTGTGATTTGTCCAAGGCATTCGATTGCGTTCTTCACGAAACGTTAATCAGGAAACTCCGCCACTACGGAATCAGGAACACTGCTCTGGATCTTCTTACCTCATATTTGAGTAAGAGGATTCAGAGCGTTGATGTTAATGGAAAAAGATCTCCCGGATCTATAGTAACAATGGGAGTCCCACAGGGCTCAATTCTTGGCCCTTTCTTGTTTCTTATTTATATAAATGACTTGCCGTACCTCATAAAGGATAATCATGATATAGTGTTGTTTGCAGATGACACTTCACTTTTGTTTAAACTTAAACGTCAGCAGCAGGTTACTGACGATGTAAATACCGCGATCTCTAAAGTAGTCCACTGGTTCAATGTTAATAATTTACTTTTAAACGAGAAAAAAACCAAATGCATTAAGTTTACGCTACCTCACGTTAGGCAGGTGAAAACCAATGTGTTGATAAAGGGCGAAGAATTGAATCCTGAAGACAGTACAGTATTCTTGGGCATAACTTTGGATGCTAAGCTTCAGTGGGGTCCACATATAGATAAATTATCAAAAAAGCTAAGCTCCGCAGCATACGCGGTTAGAAAAATTCGTAATTTAACTGATATAGAGACAGCCCGTTTAGTGTACTTTAGCTATTTTCATAGTGTAATGTCGTACGGTATTCTATTGTGGGGAAATGCCGCTGATATTCAGACTATCTTTGTTTTACAGAAGCGAGCTGTTCGATCAATTTATAAATTGAGTCCGAGACACTCGCTCAGAGACAAATTTAAAGAAATTAATGTTATGACTGTGCCTTCTCAGTATATTTATGAAAATCTTTTATATGCCCATAAAAATATAAAATTGTTTAAAAAGTACAGTGATATACATGATATAAATACTAGAAACAAACACAAATTTGTTGTACCTACAACAAGGCTCAAGAAAATAGGTGGCTCGTTCAGATGCCAATGTATACGCTTCTACAACAAAGTTCCAAGCCCCGTTCAAGATCTAAGCCTTAATAAATTTAAATCATTCATTAAACGTAAGTTGTGCCAGAAAGCCTTTTATACCGTTAAGGCTTATATCGAGGACAAAAAGGCTTGGGATTAAGCTGCTTCCAATCTTTACAATATATTGAATGTTTTTGTTTTTGTTTTGTTGTTGTTTTTTTTATATACATTTTGACATTAATGAATTTGATATATACTATATACTATGACATTTGCTTAGTTTGTAAAGTATTCTATTATTTTAATTATTGTGAATGTGAAGACTATGTGGGTCATTTTATTTTTTATTTTTCGCTCTGTTCTGTTAGTTTTGTCATGGTCTGGCAGTTTGAGTAATTAATGTGGCCTACCCAAATGTCCTTTCTTTGGTATTGTTCGTCGAACCGTTGAGCTCCTTAAGTTTTGAGTTGAGCTGCACGATTTCTGACATATGCGTGCACTGACTGGACAGGTCCTCTCAATCTGTGTGGTTCTTTCCTCAAAAGACCATCTCAGACATCGACCTACATGGTCCTCATATGATCTGACCAAGATTATGTCTGGACTTTAAAAGAGACTGTGACGTCTGAGTTTGTTTCGGCCTTTCTTCTCAGACTAGTCAGATAGGAAACGCCGACTTCATCTAGTTTTAAAATATGATTGACGTGTAAAAGTGTTTGTACAAACCTACTTACAAAAATAAAATCATTTATCATTTATCATTTATCATAGGACAATATTTAATCAAAAAATTTCATACGTACTTACGTAGGGTCATAATTTCAAGGTTATTTTTTTCTTTTTATAGGGTTTCTCGTAGTCGGGGGTTTTTTAAATTTTTAATTTAATTTTTTATTTCATGCTTTTTGTAGGGACTCCTTATTATTTCTTTTCTTTTATTTTCTTGCGTTTTAAGATTCAGGTAATCTGGTATTTAATCAGGTTTTTTGTAATTCGCCATTTGTGGTGGTGGCCACCTTGGATTTGAAATTTGTTCTATTGTATAGTATTCTACTAGTCAAGCCCTTTCGTTTGATACCCATATTGAGGGAGTTGTGAAAAAAAATGTAATTTGCCATTTCGTGGTGGCGGCCATCTTGGATTTGAAATTTGTCATAGTGTATAGTATTCTACTAGTCAAGCCCTTTCATTTGATACCCATATTGAGGGAGTTGTGAAAAAAAAAATGTAATTCGCCATTTTGTGGTGGCGGCCATCTTGGATTTGAAATTTATCATTGTGTACAGTATTCTACTAGTCAAGCCCTTTCATTTGATACCCATATTGAGGGAGGTGTGAAAAAATATGTAATCCGCCATTTTGTAGCGGCGGCCATCTTGGACCGATTTTCATCAAACATAGCTAAGAACACTCCCGACCAATTCACCTTTCAAACAAAAAAAACAAAATTAAAATCGGTTCATCCGTTCGGGAGCTACGATGCCACAGACAGACATACACACCCACACACACACACACACACAGACACGTCAAACTTATAACACCCCGTCGTTTTTGCGTCGGGGGTTAAAAAAATAATTTTCAAAATCAGTTCACAATGACGAAAATATCGATGAATGACGAGACAACCTCCCCCTTTTTAATTTAAGAAGTCGGTTAAAAATAGCAGTCTATTGAATAAATGTTAAAATTACTTATACGTTTCTTTTCATAAAATAATAATAGCAATATGTTTGTGTATATTACTTACGCGTACCTAAAGATGTATAAACGTAAATATTTATTAGATGCTACATTAAAAAATCTCCTCGAAAAACTAAAAGTATCAAAGCATCTTGGTCGCGGTACACCAACGTAGGGCGGACGAAGAAGTAGTTGGGCGAAGCGTTCATTGATGTGGGGCGGAGGCGGGCGTTAGTGGCGAGACCAAAACGTATGAAAATAGAGTCGAATGCACCGGCATATCCGCGACCCACCTGTGAACCCAAACTCATGGGTTCCTAACTAGGACGCGTATACACCATTCGATATTGCAGCAATAGCAATTACAGAATCGGAAACTCGATTTGGATCGAATCGATTCTGTTTGAAAATGATATTTCCCAGGTCCATCGTTCATTGCATTGGCATTTCCGCAGCGTACCTGTAATTTTATCGTCAGTTCAACGTATGAAAATTAGAACGCGTAAACAAATGAATCTCCATATTTATTTAAACACGGCTTTTGTTTATTGTATGACTGCAAAGGCATCAGAAATGCGGCTATTTCACAATCTGCATTTAAATATATTTCTATATGAGTGTTTATTATGGCCGTTTTATTTCCTAACACAGAAAACATCCCAATTTAGACCAACAATAAAAATCTATCGATTGGTCTAAAAAGACCCATTTGCATATTTATAAAGACCACACACGCCCACATAAAATACGACAGAATTTTATTTCGATTGATTCATTAGAAGTCAAGATGCTGGCGATCAAATAAAACTAAAAAAAAGGGTGAAGTGTCACAAAATTTATGATAATACGTAGTCTTTATTCATAGGTTTTTTTTTTTCTGTAACCCGAATAGGATAAGTCACGCTTCCCTTTATCCCGTACACAAAAGATCTAAATACGTTGGTAGGTCAAGTGTCGGCTTCCCGGACGTCAGACCTCACGGTCCGACAACAAAGGCAGCCTTTTTTTAGGTTTGGTGACAGGTCGAGGGTGCTGGGTCCATGTCACGGAAAGGTACGCAAGAGAATAATAGGCAATCGGGGCACTTCATACTGGTTACGTTTGTAATCTTGGTTCATTGTTGTGTGCGGCCGTGAGTGTTGCGAAATGTGATTATAGCTGAATATAATGTCTAGACTGATGGGATGGATGCTTTCGTAGTTAGCTCGTATCTTCATTAATGATGAACTGATTCATTAAAATTCATTTAGGTGTGTCATGTCGTTGTCATGTTCTAGAACCAAAAATTCGAAGCCATGTGACGTCTACCAACCCTTACTGGGCCCGCGTGTTGGATGACGCCCACTCCCTCTTATACAACATGTCCCGGAATTAACGCACACCACCAGACACCCCAATCAGAATATTATGTTATAATCATAATACATACACTGAATTTTTATTATTATGTAAAAATCATTGTTTTTTTTAATAAATTACTTATACTGATTGTGGGAGAAAATTATGGTCACCTTACAAATTTACGCATACACACAGTCGCACTCGTATAAGGGTCTAGCTCAGTGTGTATTTCATCCATTTTGATTTGTTTTGACTGCACAGCGGAAGTGTGACAGTAATTTACGTAGTTTTAATTATTTTTGGGATAAAATATTACCTATATTAAAAATTACAGAAATCGATTCAGTAAACGATTCTGAACAAACTACTTTCATAATGTGCATTAATTCAGTTACACATTGTAGACAGGAGACCTGTGTCCCAGCAGCGCGAATTTTATAGGTTGATTATAATATGTTATTCTATCTAAACGAAAACTTCTTCTGAAGTTTATCGCGCATCAGTTAAGCAACAGTTGAGCTCCGGCCAAGCGGTTGCCTTCATATAATCGTCAACACCTCTAAATTATTTTGAGTATCAACAGATTTGTTTCTAATTTCCCTTTGTGTGACAACGGTGCGAGCTTTTAGGCTATGCTCACTGTCCCTCTCTAACGGTCGAGAGCTTTCGTATGTATCGCTTCGGCTAAGCTGGGCCGGGCAACGCCGGGTTAGTCACATGCGCGCGCGCAACGAACACGCGCGCCAACCACGCGCGTGCTCGATGTCACGAGATCGTTTTGCGCGAAGGGTTCCCTCGCAAACGGCTAATTCTGTCCAGTACTTCGCAGACAGTCTGTTACGCTCCTATGATTTTAGGACCAAGTGTTTGTTTTATCCTTTATCTTGTGTTTGGGTTTCTGGGGAACATTCAATTTAGTTTGTTGATAAATATTACCTTATTTCTAAATGAGGTTAGAAGGTATTGAAATTAGGACAGCTGGGCACAGGTCGCGACCACAACACGTGCCAAACTTCTCACTTAATACATTAACATACACGTACAGCTTTTAAGAAAGGTGTGCAGGCCCGTCCTTGGCCTAAGCTCACAAAGATCAATTTCAGTACAAACATTGCAAATCGTCTCTCGTTTCGATAAATTGCAAATGTTGATTGTGAGTGCATTCAGAAAGATTTATTGCATCGTCGTGTTTAAGCTTTTTGCTCAGCAAATGGATTTTATCAAGACCACTCACAGCATTAAGGTTATATCTAGGTACCTACTAATGTACGTCTCGATATAGTGCTGTGCCCATTGATCGATTCATTCATCTGTATCGGTTGCTATTGTTTGCTGAGTTTCAACAACACTAGCAAGTGGTTAATTGAGATATTGTTTTATTTTTTTTATGGTTGCATCACTTTCGGTACATGTTGGCAATGCAGAAGAATCATTGTGCCTATATTAAAGCTGTTGCGACATTTGTGTGTCAAATAATTTAATTTAAAGTCATATATCAAAATCTGAGAATGGTTTATATTATTTGAAGAATAAATATGGCAGTTTCACAGATTTTGTATGGAAAATATGTCAAAGTGTCATATTTATTCTTCAGATTAAAAAGTAGCAGAAGTAGTAAGTTTTAGTCAATAAAGTATAAATTAATGTCGATCGTGATCAATGTAGTTATTCTTTAAAACAATTATTTTAATGATGTTGGTTGTTGTGGTTTTGAATAATTAATAATGGAGTTTGCATAAATTAAATCTGAAAGTAATTTGTGGCTTAACAATATAATTTAAAGTTGATCACCGATAAACATGTTCAGTTAATTAATTTCAATTAAATTGCATGCCAGATTGAGGACCACTGAAAGTCACATTGTACAATGTGTGAAAATTGATCTACGGTATCAATTGAACTGGCTAACAAGCCTAATTAACTACATATCTAATGACAGTAGCTTTTAATGCTTCTGAACTAGCGAATGAACATCAAAAACACATTAACCACGATGCGAATGAAATAATAGTGCGTATTACTTATTTATTATCAATCAGCCGCTCCTTGTGTTCACTTACCAGAACATGGAATAAGCATAATGAGATGTAGGTAATTTTCCCACTGCTGGGACACAGGGTTTCTCTCTTTGAGTGAGCGGGCCCGGTGCGGGTTGGTGGGTGTCACATGTCTTCGAATTGTTTGGTTCTAGGACATGCCCCGGGGTGATGCGTAACATACTAACAATTGTAATTACTTGAATTTTGACAGTTCGACAACATTCATTCGTTATTTACGTTATCGGGCAGACGAAATTTTCAAACATATAGATAGAGCAATGGATTATGGAATGGCTTTCCTTCACTGTTTATCTTGGAATATCTAGAGACAATTTAGTTCTTTACCATACCGAAACCCTCTTCTGGCTTTCGCTCATAGAAATCTGATAACTCTAACGTTTGTTTGGTGTCGGGTGTACGCCAAATAAACAGTAGTTTCTCTAATATTTACGAGAAACGATGCTATTTGTAGAACTGGATCGAATTTATGACTGAGACATATATAATGTTATAATAATATATAGGTTTATATGTTCTGTTTTGGAGACTTTGATGCTCCAGATGTAAACGACATAGGTTGATTAAGTAAACGTTTTTATTTAACGCCATTTAAGCGTCTGTTTGGAAAAGATCTTATCCTACCGTATCCGGTTTGACCATAACTGTGGGTAGTAAAACTTAAGACCGTTCCTTTTTAGTTATATATATAACCGTATTTGGCTATAATCACACAATAGTAAGACAGTATTAATGTTTCGTTTGATGATTCGCATTAATTGCCGCACCCCTTTGCTGACAATAGACGTATCTAATCTACCTACCATTACATGTTTACAATGTAAAGCGAAATAATTAGCTACTATGTTCATTGATCCGAGAATTGTATGAGCAAAAACATAAAAATAATTATTGATCCATCCGACGCAATGACCCGTCTCTGTTAACCGACATCGAGAGTAATCGGTACTATTTATAAGATTCAACGAATTGCATGAAATCGAATGAATGAGTGAATGAGTTCATGATGCTTCAATACTTTTTTTTGCGAATCATTTATATTTGGAACGCTTGTTTTAGAAGCAGCTGGGTTTGAGCGATTTATCACCTCGTGTTAAGTTTTCATTAAGGTTTGTAAGTCGCGGTTAGGAATCGATATTTTGGATTAAATGTGGTACCTACTTAGGTTCATCTTGCCAAATTATTGTGACATTTGTGAGATACTGTAAAATAAGCTCTTAATTTAGAATATATATTGCTAATTTTTGCGTTTTAAAGAAAAGCCTACCTTTTATCGTTATGGTTTTTTCGGAAGCATCCTGAGCCCTCTAAATTTATGTAGGCGTAGTTATAATGAAAATAACTGTCTCATATTGTATTTTATATAACATTGTGCAACACCACAACGTGATCTTAAAAATGAATTCCTAGGAAACTGGCCGTAAAAGTTAAATAAAAAAAATATGACTCGTAGTTCATCCGTCCGGCTCCGGACGATGGACGGATGTTACAAAACGTAACAATTCCTAATGACTAGACAACTTCGAAAATAATTTTCTCGGCTACGTTCACTGTCGGCTGTCGGATCATGAAAACAAAAGCTATGACTCAGGCTTACGTTAGATGCCTATTACTACTCCTACACTTATTTAAATTTACTTAAGGGGGATGCGCTAGGTAGCCCGTGAAATTCTGCTCGCAAAAAATTGATATTTCATGAAATAATCATTCAATATGATTATAATTATGAACTTAGAGGGTTGTACTTATGATTTTAATAATGATTATAATTCTGTGAAGTCGTATTTGTTACGCTCGCGAATGATATTTTGTTGAAAAAAAAAAAAATTTTTTCTTAGGTACCTCTTATTTGAAGGTCATTATCAGGTTGTATGTTGATCTAAACATGATTCGCGGCCGTAACAAATAAATATTTATTTATAGAATTATAATCATAAAAATCGCCAATCTCTCTAAATTCATATTACCCTATTGAATGACATTTTTATGAAATCATGACATTTGAGGCCAATTCTAACGTGTTGCTGATTCTTATGATTATAATTCTGTAAAACCCATATTTGTTACGGTAGCGATTCATATTTTAATTAACATATAACCTGACACTAACCTGAAAATTGCAAAAACTAAGTAAATTTAAATTTTACGGGCTACCTTAGCGCATCCCCCTTAAAGAGCACACCCATATTTTGGCGCATCATTAATATGTATATAGGTCAACGATACTGATTTATCAGTGTTACTGTTTACTTAAAAATACACCATTTTTGCAGAACATGATAAATATTTATAAAGCAACTCAAAATGATATCACATTCACACCTATTCTGTTTCGCAATTTATAACTTATTCGGTGTGAAAACTGTATCAAAGTCAGCAAATCTTTAATGGCGCCGGCGGTCTATGTGTAATCTAATCTCCCATAGACATACCTACGCATACTAGAAAATAGATACTACGGTGTTGCGAGCCATGCCTTATTGTTTGTAAGCCGATATAAAGCCGAGTGCACACTTGACAAGTATCGTAACAAATCAAATGCACTCGCCCACGTCACAATGGGGCAGAGACCGCGCATCTGTGGCCCAAATACGAGCAAGGCCGATACATCCTTTTATTAAATACCGGATCCAATAACGGAACGGTCTAAGTTTGGAAGCGATGCCTTTCTGATATGTCGGATGTATAAACAAAGGTGACAAAGAAAGACCTTTGACTTGCGAAAACGATATTGCTAACGATGTCTAACATTTCACGTCTTTCGGGGTAATTGCGTATCACACTTTAGTAACAATGGGTTTCATTTTGACAGTTCAACAATATTTATTGCGTTATTTACGTTGTTGAGCAGATACATTTTTCGAAAATATGAAGCAATGGATTAACAATATCCTTCAAAATGATTGATTGAGATTGATAGTGTGTTACGTAATTAGGATGCTAGTTTTGATTCCCAGGACGGCCGAAGTGTTATTTGTTTTTTTTATCTAGAAAAATTTGTCTGCCCAACAACGTACGTAAATAATGTTGAACTGTCAAAATTAAAGCCATTTGTTAGTTGTTTTATTAGTTTGTGACAGCTGCGTCAACACTTTATAAACAATAATTATTTACTACTTGTAATTTATGCACTTTATTCGATTTGTTTATTAGAATGTTATTATGCCCAAAAAAGATCACTATTTCACATTATTTCACTTAGATTACACACATTTCTACTGATAATGTGTTCCGCAAATACCCAGCCGGACCTCATGCTCAGTGGGAGCGCTTGCGACCACAGATTGTTGAAGTTGGCTGTAATATTTCCCCTAAAACAAATATCAAAAACATAATACGTAAATAATTTCGCTCCTACCATAAAACCTTTTACGGTGGTCTACAACTCTTTTAATGGACGTTGTCTCATATTGTTTGTTGCTGTAAATGTCCGTGTTTTATGATTATGTCACAAAAGTTCGTTGCTCCGGCGCACCTTCCGCACGGTTATAAATACGGCAGCGTGTGTCGAACTTTTGACAAGCGAGTAAATAAACATGCGGATGGGATGTGGTCCGGACGCTGCGAAGCTGGAACGGCGTGCCGCCCGCCGGGTAGCCGTAACCCACCGCTTCAGGACCGGATTAGAACTAAAAGAGGGGCCAAGTGTGAGTCCGACTCGCACACGAAGGGCCGTACCATCGTACAATATTTATCAATATATTCTAAAAACGCTGAAATAAACACGTTACTTATATGGGAAACTCCTTCCATTTTTAAAGTTATTCTATTTTTATAATTTGTTGTCATAGCAGCCATAGTAGTACACACTCTCTACTTATTACGGGTCAAAAGATACAGCCCTGTGACAGACAGACGGACAGCGGAGCCTAAAGCCCAAACCTTGAAAATGATGATAGAAAATGTTAAAAAGTACTTTTTCAAAGCTTTTGGTTCTACTTAGAAGAAAAAACTGAAAAGGCGAGATAAATGGATAAATTCCTTCCTGGAAAACAAGGAACCCGCGCGAATCTTACATTCCACTTCGCACCTCGCTCTGTCTGAATCCGTCCCTGTCGTTTTATGATCTTTACACGAGCTTACGCAAGTTTTAAACGATCTAAACGATACCATAATACATTGTAAACATAAATACGAGATATTTATTAACGGTAAGAGACAGAGTCGATGCTTCTTTAAGTTTTATACCCCTTTGTAGCTCTCTGTTTACTGCCTTACAGTGTTTACTGTTCTTTATCAATTTTTATGGTGAGTTTGAGTATTCTCCTTTGGAGAAACCGCCTTAAATCTCATTTATTGTTATTTTCTCTTTTGTCATAATTGTGTCTGTCTGTTGACACCGTGCTAATGATGGCGGGTTTTTAATAATACTAGCTTTTGCGCGTGACTTCGTCTGTGTGAAATTTCGGTACGTTAGCCCCGTTAGCCCGCCCGCTGTATTAGTTTGTTTTCGCTTAACGTTCTTTCTTACTTTTATTCCTTCTGCTCGGCTCCTAATGGTCGTAGCGTGATGTTGATGCCTTATGACATTCCTCGAGAATGAGGCTATCAAATGCAAAAAGATTTTTCGAAATTACGAATCCGACTGGAAGTTCTAGAGATCATTACAGAAGTTACAGAAGCACGTTCAAACAAACAAATTCTTCAGCTTCATTATAGGTAAATATATATTATAGGTATTAGTATAGATTTGCAGGAGAGTTTCAAGAGGGTATGAAAGATGAAGTGTGTCCTATTACCCTCTTCCGTCGCTCGCTTTCCTTGTTATTACGCGCTAATTAGCTGCAGCTGTTATGTTACTATAGGTACCTACTTAATTAAGGTCAGATTTTTCAATCGACAGATAATTCGTATTCGTAGAATAAAATTGACGTCTGATAGATTGTGTATGGAAGAACTGTCAAAAATTCAAAGTTATTCCTCGGATAAAATTATCGGGCATGGCAAAATCAGCCTTATGACCGATAAAGCCTGTCTTGTTGGTCTAGTCGTCGCAAGCGCTACTGCTTGCTGATCATGAGGTCCTGGAGTCAATTCCCAGGTCGGGCAGTTTTATTGGTTTTTTTTTTTATATACAATTTCTCAGTAGCAGCCTGGAGTCTGGATTTGTGCCCATTTGATGACAATAGGCTCGTACCCTTATTACATGGAAATTAAAGATAACTGACGAAATATGGGTGTATGTACTAAAGGTAAGTACGCACGACCAATTATCAAACTATACATTTGCTGTATAAGCTGACTTCTAATTGTACGAAAGGCAAAATACAATGCGAGGTCAGCTAAAACTGGAAATGTATAGCTTGATGTGTCGTCGTATCTACTCCTCTGCCCAAACCTTCAGAGAAATACGGCGTGATGTTATATTATAAAGTATCAGCTTACATAAACAAAGATCCCTCTCTAAGTGCTTTTAGAATTGCTTTTTAAATACTAGGTCGATTAATCACTCCTATTTTGCACAAACCCACTCCAAACTGTAGAGGGTAAGTGATTGCGTGACCTTTGCCGATATCACGTAGGCAGACACAGCCGTGGGAGTACCAATCTCAGCCTCAAAAATTACCAAACACGTACAAACACCTAATTACGTTTTAATCTCTTCAATTTGAGTTTAATGCTCCTTATTGTGGCTTTATTGCCCGCTGAGAATATCATATCAATATGTAAATTTGAGAGGGGCCCGTGACTAAATAATAACAGCCGCACAGGTCGATTGGTCAGGTTAAGCTACGCTTGCCGCGGTTGGTCTGTGGATGGGTGACCATCTTTACATACCGAGACCCCTCCGTGCCTCGGAAAGCACGTTAAGCCGTTGGTCCCGGCTGTCATTCGTGGATCTTTGACAGTCATTACGGGTAGTCAGAAGCCCGAAAGTCTGACAACCAGTCTTACCAAGGGGTATCGTATCACCCAGTAACTGGGTTGTGGAGGTCAGATAGGCAGTCGCTCCATGTAAAATACTGGTATTCAGCTGCATCCGGTAAGACTGGAAGCCGACCCCAACATAGTTGGGAAAAGGCTAGGCAGATGATGTAAATTTGAGAGCAGTGGTGGTCGTAGGTTCGAACACTGACAGGCGCTTTACTTTGTGTAATACAATTTTATCACCACTGCTCTCAAAACGGTGAAGGAAAACATCGTGAGGGAACCGGGATGTCGTAGAACCAAAAATTCGAAGACATGTGACATCTACCAACCCGCACTGGGCCCGCTTGGTAGGTTATAGCCCTACTTCTTCTCGAAGAGCCAGTGTTCCAGCAGTGGGAACATTATAGGCTATGTGCTCCTTATTGTGACTTTATTGCCCGCTGAGAACATCATATCAATATGTAAATTTATTGTAACTGTACTGTAATCATCGGTGCATTTCGTTTGATTGAGATGCAAAGCAAAGCAGACATCAAATTGGTCTCATAACTTTTATTACTAATAATAAACATATGAATGTATCGATGTAATCCCGTTGGCTCTTACAAAGTTATTCAAATCTTAGTTACAGATAATCTTCTTGTAGCATGTTGAATAATAGTTATGTTTCCGACCTCGGGCTGCAAAGTGCATAAAGACAAAAGTAATACATAAATAAATATTAACTAGCCCACCCACTGAACGGTTCTGTCATTGTTTCAAGCATGTGCAGTACTGTATCATTTCAATATAATTGTGGAGAGGCGCCTACACTAGTCATGTTACCGGGTCGTGAGAAGGCTTCGCGGTAACATGTATTTAAGCTGGATGATCGACACTTCATTTGTCGATGTTTATCGATTGTTAAATCGATAGTGGTACGTCTCTACTCAGCTCGTACTGTTTGATATTCATTTCCCGTTACAATTTGTGTCGGTGCATAAAAATAAATGTAGCTTAAGGGGCATGCGCAAACGCTAAACGTAGCCAACGCTATTTAAAATTTCTTAGGTTTTTTGCAATTTGCAGGTCAGTGTCAAGTTGTATGATGATTGATCACAATATGATTCGCGACCGTATCTATTTACAGAGTCATAATCATTAGAATCATCAATACAACTATCTAAGTTAGAATTGGCCTTGAATATCATGATTTCATGAAATAATCATTCAATAGAGCAATTTGAACTTAGCGACATTAGAGATATTGGCGCCGATTCTCTTGTTCACAAACTAAACTAAATTTAAGTTCAGTGCATCTTTTTCTTTCTATTTCATTAAATAAAGGACAGAAGATAAATATGAGTTTTATCCTGTCAAATTACTCAGCGCCTGACGTAAATTGACGTATTTTTAGTAGCCAATTTTTTAATCACGTCTAACTTGTATAAGGAGTCTCTTGATTTGACATATTAATCTTCTGTCCTTTTCTTAATGAAGTAGTAAGAAAAAGATGCAATCAACTTAAATTTAGCTTAGTTTGCGAACAAAGGAATCGGCGCCATTGATTTTAATTGATGTATTTTAATCATTCAAATTAATTTGTGTGGTGGTGTCTAACCATTTTGTTCAACATACAACCTGATACTGTCTGGCAAACGCGAGCTACCCTAGCGCTTTCCCCTTAAATGATGATAACCACCTTGTTGCTAGCTACCGAGAATTATAATCATTTAGTGTGTCAATGGACTGCTATTTTGCTGTATAAGAGTCAACAGTACGAACAAGCTGGTCCAGTACTAGTGGGCAATGGGCCAACGAAGTATTACTAATCCTGTACCATTGTAATAGCCAGCTCGCCTGTTATTAGTGCACCGTAAAGTTGAGAGCTTTTGGCTTCCACACTGCGGTTTCGTACGATGTCGGTTAATCTACTTTTGATATAGCCTCGTTACTCTGATATCTAATTTCAAACATAACATCAAGCTTTTGTTTCAAGAAGAGTTAGGCAGAGGTATATGTATAGTACATATTGTCGGTTATGTTTTACTCCCATGTAATAGGGGACTGGCCTATTTTTTTAATTAGCCATTAATTGTCCCACAAATGCCGCCCTATTCTCTTTCCGCTTTTTGCTGTTCAGAGCTGCCTCTGCTGGCCTATTGTCATCAGCCGAATCCAGCCTCCGAGCTACTGATAAATTCCCCATGGGTAAACCCAATAAAACTTCGCCCGATCCGAGAATCTTACCCAGGACCCCGTGCTCAGCAGTAGCGCTTCTGACCACTGCACCGACGAGGCAGTCCAGTCCAATTTCGTAAGGGAGAAAACAGATAAGTTATACGTATGCACACACGAGATGTGAAAATGTTTACAGTTAATATTATTCATCATTAATGAGAATCGTTTTACTGCTTAACTCATCTCACACATTCTAGTTATAATCCACTGACGTAATTGTGAGGAAAATTATTCAGCGGTTTCCCCGTTTACATGTTACTTCAGGCACAGATTACTCACTATTCCTGAACACATCAGTCTAATGTCTTCAGCACAGCGTATTTGTAGAGTAATAAATATTACAACGCCTTTGTTTACAAAGTTGGGAGATTTGTGGGCGAAAGTACTTCCTAATTGCAAAATGTACGACCTGATGGACTTTCAGTGAAATTAGTAAGACGTTTGAGTAGTATTTTCTTTGTAAAAATTAGTATTTGAGTGTTTTTTGCTCTGACCCAGTGTAGTCAGCGTAGAGACGTGCGTGGGTGCAACGGCGCAGACCGTAGAGTAAATATTCTTAGAACTTTATCGCACAACCGCGTAGGCGCATCCATTCATTCATGAGCTGTTGCTCACTATACAGGGTGGGCAAAAAGTCGTGGATCAAATGAAACAGGGAGATAAAGGAGGTAATTTCCAACAAAAAATCTTTCTACATCATGGCCATAACTTCATTGCACGAAAAGATATGAATTATTTTAGTTTTTTCAATGAAACTACCGAGTTTTTTTTACAATTTAATCAGTAAAACATTAAATTGATTAAAAACAATAAAACAAAAGGTGTTGTATTATGACTCGATAATGTATCAATACTAAAAAAATTGTATTGCAGCTCTTGGTATCAAACTTAACGAGCAATGAATTTTTTTTCCGTAAATTTTGAAGCGTTACAAAAAATTACTTCTCACTTTAAGAGCACCATTTGAAAAAAAAATGTATTACGGAAAAGTGACCCTGTATTAAAAAAACTTGCTGGTTTAATGCTGATTCAAATGAGGTACAACACTTTACTCTTTGATCTTTAGTTTTGGTTTTATGGTCGTTTTTTCATATCAAGGTGCAAATTTCATATCAAAATACATACTTCGTTCAGGTAACGATTTATCTTTTCTAGGAAACAAAAGGTTCATGACAACTCTGTGAAAACAGCCGATACAATGAAATTGTGCCTCTCTTTCACCCTAACCATTTAATCCTTTGTCGAAAAAGGTCAGAACGCCCGTCTTAGTTCAGGTAGTAGAATGCCGGGCGGAGCAGAGTGGGAGAGGTGGAAGCGCGTGAGTTTCATTCTTTGTTTAGTGTCCTACTCGCTTTCTGGTGACTACGCACACATATTATTTTGCACGGTTTTTTTTGTGATTACTTGTGACCTGCACTTCATTTTTGGACTTGTGATTGATTGCCTACCTGTGACCTACGCTTCGTTTATGGACTTGTGATAGATTGCCTACCTGTGACCTGCGCTGTGTGAATCGGATTTTGTGATCGCTGCGGATTGGCTAGATAAGCGAAAGATGTCTGCTGCGAGGAGAGCATACACCCAACGTGAGTATGCAGAAATGCATTACCTCTATGGCTTTTGCGACGGCAATGCTCGGGCTGCCAGAGAATATCGACAACGCTACCCTAACCGAGACCGTTTCCCGGACTACAGGGTCTTTATGCGCGTGCATAATGCGTACATGGAGGGAACCTTACCCGGGGAGCATGCTGCGAGAACAGGTAGACCAGTAGTACGATTTGACAATGAAGAGCAAATACTGAGACAGCTAAGATTGGACCCTGGTATTAGCCAACGCCAAATATCAAGAAATCTCGGGATCCCACGATCGACGGTGAAGCTTATTATTAAAAGAAATCAATATCACGCTTACCACGTGCAAAGGGTGCAAGCTTTACTGCCAGCTGACTATGAACCTAGAGTGAGATTTTGCAGAGAGATGCTGAGAAGACACAGAGAGGATCCGCAGTTCTTCAACAAAGTGTTATGGACTGATGAGTCAAATTTTAGAAGAATGGGAATTTTTAACATCCACAATTTACACTACTACAGCAGAGTGAACCCACATATCATCAGAAATGATCGATTCCAGCATCTGTTTGGCATAAACATGTGGGCTGGAATAATTGACCAGCAGCTTGTGCTTCATGAAATGCCACCAAGGCTGAATGGTGCTGAGTATTTGAATTTTTTACAAAATAATTTGAACCAATTACTGAATGAAGCTGAGATTCCTGAAGATAGAGTGGCAGAAATGTGGCTGCAACAAGACGGCGCCCCGCCGCATTACGCTAGAGCAGTTCGAGGACATTTGAACGAGCGCTTCCCTAACCGGTGGATTGGTCGAGGCGGACCTATTGCATGGCCACCCCGGTCGCCCGACCTTAATCCCATAGACTTTTTTGTTTGGGGCTATTTTAAAGAAATAGTGTATCAAAGTGAGAATAACACCGAACAAGAACTACGACAAAAGCTCGAGTTTGCTAAGTTACGAATTCGAAATAACAGAGGTGCATTCCGCCGATTACGTGCGAATTTTATTAGGCGGTGCAGATTGTGCATTATGGTCAGAGGTAGGAACTTTGAACATTTAATGTAAAAATTTGTATTTTAATAAAATTACTCAGTCATAATCGTTGTTTTATTTCATGATGGCTTCTGAAACTACTACGTAGTATGTATGAGAAAAAATCAAATTTTTCCTTTAAATTTACCATTTTGTTAAATTTGCACCTTGATATGAAAAAACGACCATAAAACCAAAACTAAAGATCAAAGAGTAAAGTGTTGTACCTCATTTGAATCAGCATTAAACCAGCAAGTTTTTTTAATACAGGGTCACTTTTCCGTAATACATTTTTTTTTTCAAATGGTGCTCTTAAAGTGAGAAGTAATTTTTTGTAACGCTTCAAAATTTACGGAAAAAAATTCATTGCTCGTTAAGTTTGACACCAAGAGCTGCAATACATTTTTTTTAGTATTGATACATTATCGAGTCATAATACAACACCTTTTGTTTTATTGTTTTTAATCAATTTAATGTTTTACTCATTAAATTGTAAAAAAAACTCGGTAGTTTCATTGAAAAAACTAAAATAATTCATATCTTTTCGTGCAATGAAGTTATGGCCATGCTGTAGAAAGATTTTTTGTTGGAAATTACCTCCTTTATCTCCCTGTTTCGTTTGATCCACGACTTTTTGCCCACCCTGTATAACCAAACAACTGTGCCCAGTTTTACACAAATACCAGAATTTTGACGTAGGTCTAAGAAAATTGGTTTTCATCTATAATTGTGTCGCTGCATCTCTGTCTGAAATGCACGCAAATGAAAAATACAGTGGACTTAAGTAGTTAAAACTAGTTAAGTACTGACTGTGGAAAAAGCTTATTTTGTTTTTATAGTCATTACCATAAACTGTTTCCCAGAAATCAAAACACGCTTCAAGAATTCTCATCCCAAATAAAAAAATTACAGTTTAAAGTAAAAAATTTACGAAAATAAAATGTGCCTCAAGTGGATCGAAGTTTTCCTCTATAAACTATTTGTTGTCAAATTAGTGAAGGTTTGACACCATGATACCGACGTGCATTCGAGCCCCGCGATCTATCCAGGGCTCCACCGATGACGTCACGCGGCAAACAAGATCTATTGTGCAGGTAACTCCATCTAGACTTAATTAACTAATGACTAGACTAATTAGCTGGAAGCTAGTGTGTGGTAGCGTGTATTAACATTGATTTATGAGGTGGAACTCGATTTATGGGTGTAGAGATTGAGGTCGATGAACTCTCGAGGTGAGTCATTGTGTTATCACATCATTCTTTAATAGGCTTTCAGATAAATGTAATAATAATATGAGCGTACTGCGGGATAATTGCGTAACACACTGTCAGTAACAAGTAACAATAAATTTCTGTTTGACAGTTCAACAACATTCATTGCGTTATTTACGTTGTTGAGCAGACACATTTTTCAAACATATAAAGCAATGGATTAGCGGTTTGTGATTGAGTGTTAGGCAATTAGGGTGCTGGTATAAAGGGAAGTATCAGACGTTCGTCGCTGACAGTTTGCAAATCCTACTAATATTATAAACGCGGAAGTTTGTATGGATGGATGGATGGATATTCACGATATTATGTTTCACGCCAAAACTACTGAACAGATTTGGGTGAAATTTGGCACACATATGGTTTATAGCCAGGATTAACATATAGAATACTTTTATCCCGATATTCCCACGGGATCGAAACTTATGCGGGTGAAACCGCGGGGCGCAGCTAGTATTTTCATACAACTTTCTCCAGAAATCAAGAGAAAGCCTTTGCCACATAATCTATTTTGTGCCTTTGAATAGCTGTGTCTTACGAGACAAGTACCTAACATACCTACTAATTAAAATAGCGCTTTGCTCCACTTTGTAAATATTACGCGAAAATAACGTGAGAACGTTAACGTTACATTTTCTTCTCGCTAATTAAATAACAAAGCGCTGATTGTGCTAACGTAACAATACTTATTTATTGACTAACTCCTTAGAAACTTCTTGGTCCTGACCTCATTCCCTTCTTTTGTCTGACAGTGAAGGATGCCTTCGTAGCATCATCGTTGTAAAGAAAATTACCGTCTGATAGGATTTTTCATGAAAAATACGCGTCGTCACGCGAACTGATAAAATATTTCCATTTGAATCGAATGAACTAACAGGTTTTTAAGAAAAGTAACTATAGGTACTCGTATTATGGTTATCCTCATACTTTTAGTTTCAAAGGAAAATCTGTTCCCTCATTAAAATTTTGTTGTTGAAATACATGACAGTGCCAACAGCTATCGGGTCGGGGCCTTCATCCTTCCATTGTTTTTCAAAGACAAATCTTTCAACAAATTCCAATTTGAAACAAAACCGATCTGTCAAAAAATTTTCATTCACTCGCAGCTCATTTGTCTCAAAGCTTCGAAATTAAAAAACAGTTGTGTTTACAAAAATGATAACTTCAAAGAAGATCATAGTGCAGCGACGCACCTCGGTCGCACCCCGGCAGCGATATTAAAAGCCACACGACCTCATTTCGCTTCCGTACTAAACGCCTTTAAGCTCACACCTAACGCCGTGACGAACCATCGATGGTTATGGCGATAAAATGTTATGTGTCGCATATATGGTGACAACCCTATGTATGTTAGGTTTTATATTTGCGTCAAGTCATTTGAAGTAGGTCGTCAATTCTAGAAAAGAAGAAAAGGGAATTAATATTTACGATTTCAAAGAGACAAAACCTCTTTATTGACGTGTCAAATTGTCTTAAAGATCTATTTACAGAAAAAAAAATCATTTCATTTAATTTCTTATTTCTAACATTATAGTAAAAGGCTGCTTCTCTACACTAGTAGATACCTAATGTTATACTTATAAATGACATCAGAATCCAATCAAGCTTGCAATTTGAAACCGTCGAGGCAGAGACATTTTTATATCCTGCTTTTAGTTCAGCGATCTCACGATATTTTACTGTTATACCGATCTATCATTGTCAGAAAATTT
This sequence comes from Apamea anceps, assembly GCA_951799955.1. NCBI lineage: Eukaryota > Metazoa > Arthropoda > Insecta > Lepidoptera > Noctuidae > Apamea > Apamea anceps. The sequence goes on along the minus strand of OX637502.1, from coordinate 9,114,020 downwards.
TATTATCACTCGACGATCAAATCAAGCTTTAGTCTTAGTAGGTACCTATCAAAAAAGTAGGCAATAGTCAGGTCTTACACATGGCAGTGAACTTTTAACCCTAAAATTATTTCAGCCCACGACACCAAATGGGAGCTTCGCAGCGATAACAGTGTAGGTACCCTAAAGTGCACCTTTCTATTTCCTAACGTGGAACTGAGCTACATTACTGCTCAGCCCGTTAAGGATAAGGTATTGATACCGGGGTAAGTGCAAGCAGCAAGGTGTTATTTCATCATAAACAATACGCTTGCTATCCCGGAAGAGTGAAATAGAGATGCGAATTTCACTGGAATTAACCCGGGGTCCGGGATCTCAGTCTTATCCCAAACGCTGGTCATATCTGGGAGTTCCCAGACGGTAAAACTCGGAGACAAATTTGTTCGATTTAAGAGGATAACTATCTATCGGATGTTTAACTTTTTGTTCAAACAAGAATGATTCATAGAATTAAAAGTTTCACTGTCTCATACATAGGGATGCTGTATCGCTTACTACACTAATTGAGTATATAAGATAAATTGAACCATTTGTCATAAGCGATTACATTAATGTGAAAATTATAATAACTGTTGAGTTCATGTTAAGGCTTCCGCAGACAGGCGCAAGGTGACTCTAGCAGAACAATTTCTATGAAAACTTCATGGTAACAGTTCTAGCAGAATCGCGTCGCACTGTCGCATCTCGGCTGTCCGCGGGAGCCTTTAAAGTGTTGCTTCGTCGTGAGACGTGTTAAAAGTAAGAGATTATCAGATTATTTTATTCACATCACATTACTCATTCGATTAAAAAATTATATTTGTGAACAGAAAGATCTATCTTTATTTAAAAATCTTTATAGAGCTCGTTGAATCGATATGACATTTCAATTGACCCTTGAGTTTGGGTCAAAAATATGCAAACGACTCCATCCTCTATCATTAGCCATAGCCTCAATTAATTTGTATTGGCTCAATTGAGAGGATACTTTGGTTGTATGTATTAATTTCTCGGTAATGTATCAATTTCGGTAAAACATACCGACACGCCCAAAGATGATAAAGTAATAAGTCATTGGGCACGCCTTATCAATTAAATTTTGTATTTTTATGGCGTACTATAATTTTATTTCTTTTATTTTTTTTTTATGTTAACTGCTTATTAAAATTCTTGCGGAAAAAATACTGGAGAGCTATCAGTTTATTGTATCGTGATGATTTAATTAACTATAGTAAAATGACGTCATCACTGGGCGATGCTGATAGATTATGGGCGGATACTTATTAGGGTCAAATTCCAATAGAATGTATGACAATGTAAACAAATGGATCAGAAAACGTACCTGTGGATGACAATTGGTAGTGAAACTTATTAATTGAGTGCTTTGATATGATGTTTTTATAATAGGTACTTAAATCTGAATTTCTAATTTTACATTAACCTTAAAGATGATTTTCATTTGAAAATAGACATTCATTGTATAATCTCGTTTTCGTCTATGATTTTTCAATTACAATATAATAATGTTATTCAAAGAATAATCGATGAAAAATGTGATGAGATATAAAGCTAAGACCTAATACATAATGAATGTGTTACTAATTCCTGTCCGGGATTGATTGCGTAAGAATTTAACGTAAACAGGGTTTGTTTACACTTTCATCAGTTACTTTTGGGACAGATATTAGATCCATAAAACATTTATGAAATCAAACCATATATCGTCTGATATTTCCACTGCATCTTCTTATAATCTCTTCGTTGCTAATACATCCGCATTTCTCTACTATTCCGCTCGATATTACATCCTAGAGATGGTCAGAGCATGCCATAAGTAGTAGTAAAAGCAAAATGAGATATCACAGAATCGTGACGATAGTGAGTATGTTCGTGTATTACATACTTTCCACAGCTAAGATATGCTGTTGTCTATGCTATTGTCTGATTGCATACTGTTATTAGAATAATAGCAATTCCGTGAAATCAAACGTGAGCGCACATCAATGCCAAAATCATCAGCATCAAGGAATGGTTAATATCAGTTCATTAGTTTTTATTGACCGTAAAAAATAAGTTTATGATCGCTGTCGATCATCGTTCATGAAAAACAGAGTTAAAAAAACCCGACTTCCAAAAAAAAAGCACTACCTATAAAGTGGTAAATAACTTTAATTTCGGAAATCTGTGTCTTTGGTTTTGTTTTTCGTTTTTTTTGCCACCGATTTCCGAAATTAAAGTTAATTTTACTTTGTGGTGATTTCTTTTTTTTAATTTTTCCGTAAAAAGTTTTTTATTTTTCCTTTTTATTTGTGGTACCTACACAAATTCGTAAACCAGTACTTGCAATGTAAGTAACTCTTTTTTATTTGAAGTCGGTATAAAAATGTATTCAGAGCGTACAGGTTTTATGAAAACAATCGGCCCGGGGAAACGGGAGCGCGGGGAATTCACGATACACAATGAATGAGAACGAATTTGATTTGTTTATTTTGGTCCGGCTCCCGGTTTAGGGCCGACCGAACTTACGAGCCACATTGTGAGCGTAAATTACGTTTGTTCAACGCAAATAAAGTTTCACCGTGTATTATGATAGCTTGCACGAGTGAAAGGATTCATTACCAGCGTCGAGCGTATACATATTTAACACCAAAACCGGACGTTTATTTTCTAGGATACTGCACCTTTTTACGGTTCCATACCCAAACTGTGCCAACAGAACCCTATTAATAAGTCTCCTGTCCGTCCGTCTGTCTGTCAGCGGGCTGTAAGTATCTCATGAACCGTAATAGGAAGACAGTTGAAATTTTCAGTGTGTATTTCTAGTGTCGCTATAAAAATAAAATTCGCCGCGACTTCACCTGTGTGGGCTTCAGAATATGTCATTTACCGGGATAAAAGTATCCTATGTGTTAATCCAGGTAACTAACTATATGTGTGCCAAATTTCATCTAAATCCCTTCAGCCGTTTTAGCGTGATTGAGTAACAAACATCTAAATATACACTCTTGCATATTTATAATATTATACTACCTGTGCCCCGTGGTTTCACCCGCATAAGTTTCGGGATATCGGGATAAAAATCCTATGTGTTAAACCTGGTTATAAACCATTTGTGTGCCAAATTTCATCCAAATCCGTTAAGTAGTTTTTGCGTGAAAGAGTAACAAACATCCATACAAACTTTCGAGTTTATAATATTACTAGCTGCGCCCCGCAGTTTCACCCGCATAAGTTCCGATCCCGTGGGAATATCGGGATAAAAAGTATCCTATACTATGTTAATCCTAGTTATAAACCATCTGTGTGCCAAATTTCATCCAAATCCGTTCAGAAGTTTTTGCTTGAAAGAGTAATAAACATCCATCCACACAAACTTTCACGTTTATAATATTAGTAGGAAGTTGGATATAATTATAGCAGGATATCGGTTTTCTACTTTTCTTTCTTTCGTCTTTTTAAAGTAGTAATAATGGCTATAAATGAGCCGGTTCTCACTTAAAATAGAATTAGAACTAAAGTTTTATTCGAGCTGGAGGCGGGTCCCAGCTGTTTGAGAGCTTTGGGCAATAAAGTTATGTATATGAGAACAAGCGCTCTCGCCGCGTCGAGCTGGATACTGCCAAGTGCCGACACTGGCGAGCTATTTAGGTAATAGAAGTGTGCACTAGTTCTAGTCCATTGTTTAGAGTTTACATTGTAAAGTTAGTTCAAAATAAAGGAACAAAATAATGTCCGAAAACCAAAGTTCGATAACTTTGCATGTAGGATAATGATTTGTTTAACAGGTGGACATGTCGCAGATGGATTGTTGAATTCGCTATTTTAATAAGCTGTTAATGGTTTTACAAAACAGCTCCGTTTTGTAAAACAGCTGAACAACGGTTAGCTGTTTTTCATAAAATAATAATTAATTAAATTTAACACGCAGAATTGCATAAACGTTTTGCTTTTATGAACGCAGTCAACGATAGTAAAACAGTGTGAAATGAAACGTCAGATTGTAGATTTTAGTTCCAAATTTATTTTTTTATAATTTATTTATTCTCAGGTCTCGCCTCAATCTTATATTTAATGACATTAACATCTCTCATAACTAAGCCCGTCTGTCGGTTCACCGCCCTACGTCGATTTAACAGAACTTGAACCCGCGACCTTACAAACAGTTAACACCATCGTCTGTCGCTCTATCAATTAATTGAGATTTATTTTCTTTCTTTAACTATACAGAGATAAGCTACAGACACAGAATAAACAATAACATCTCCTGTATACAAACACACAAAATGCTTTTTAGATATTTCTATGAACGTATCGCCTGTCGGCATCGCAAAGAAAACCATGTCTAATGCCCGTTTTCACTAGCAATAAGTGACACCTAAATTAAAGCCTAAATAGAAGCGTGCTGTTGGATTTTCAACGCTCGGCTCAGCACCGTAAGTTGAAAATCCAGCAGCGTCCATTTAGGTGACGCCTTATAGTGTTAGTAAAAACGGGCATACAGATGACAGGAGCGGATACAAGTTATTCCCGATATAGCATCTACACGGCGATAAAAATGTCCGGTCTGCTAGATTTATTACAATCGAAAGCTATTCGGGCCGATTTGAATAAAGAGACGTGTGATAAGACTTAGGCCCGTCGTCCACGACGCTACTCAAAAGTCACAAACTCAAATCACCAATGCGTACTCAGAATGTCACAGCACTAGTATTTTAATGGCGGTCCGTACATGACACAACCAATCACAATGTAGATAGTATTATTATGATTCGCAATCGTAACAATTATGTATTGATCAACATATAACTTATACATACTGACCTACAAATTGCAAAAAAAAACGTTAAAAATTTGATATGCCTTAATAAGTTGCATCGTGGGTCCTGCTCTCTAATTCCGTCAACGAAGATACGGGCCCTTTCGAAAGTAGTTCGATACATCGGAATGAACTCTACGCTCGATTAATTAACTTTGTCGGACAGGCAAAAACATTGCGAGTAAGGACAACTGTCAAACCGTGTTGTCATTCATTCTCAGTTCGGGCCCTGAAGTATTGTAATGTCCGGAGGTGACACGGAGTAGAAAAAGCCCGTAACTTCGGCCGAAACTACGGATTTTGTGCTAAGAGAGTAGACTCGGACCGCCGTTGAAATACTAGTGCTGTGACGTTCTGGCTACTCTTTGGTGATTTAAGTTTGTAACACGTTACTTTCGAGTAGCATCGTGGACGATGGGCCGTATTGAGACGACCAACTGCACTTATCTGAGCACCTTCCAATATATATCTTGTCATGATTATTCTATTAACGTGTACGATTAACAGATAAGATCGATGAATATTGATTTATGATAATGGATTTTTACTCGTAGTATTGGTAGCTATCTGAATCTGCCATCGGTACACTACTCACTAGCGAGTTTTTATTGTATAAGGCATGTACCTATTGTCAGTTGGATGACTGTGTCATACTACGCGAGTGTGTTAAGTTAAATACACTTTGTATAAAACGTTACTATAGTTCTATTCCCATCCTCACATATGGGGGATAAACATGGTCTTTGCCAATCAACAGAGGTCCACGCTCGAGGCTTGCCAGAGGGCTATGGAACGGAGTATTCTGGGTATAAAACTAACAGATCGGGTCAGGAATACGACTATCCGTTTCATCACAAAGATATCTGATGTCACTTGGAAAGCTGCCACGCTAAAATGGAATTGGGCTGGACACATCTGCCGCATGTCAGACGACCAATAGGCCAAACTTACGACCCAATGGATCCGCTTAATGGCAAGCGACATCGCGGCAGGCCCAGTTGAAGATGGGGGGATGAGCTGGACTCTTTCAACAAGAACTGGTCCTTAGCAGCTTTAAACAGAGAGAAGTGGAAATAGAGTATACGGAGTACTTTGCCCTGCAGTAGGCTTTTAGTTATAATAAAAGCGCCACAAGGTTAGTTTGGCGCGCGGACAAGATCGGAACTAACACCGCCATCTTGTTTTTTTAATACATTTCAAGTGACATTTCACAAAACAATTGCTCAAATGTTTACAAACAGCGCCAAAAGATCTTGTATCAGTATACAGCCAACATTTACTTTGTAAACTTGATGTCAGGAAAATTCGCAAAGCAATAATGAGCCGTTTACGCATTTTCGCATCAAGGCTTCGGAAGATAGAATTACGTGTGTAATCAAATTACCGTGGGATGTCATTTGCAGTCGTCGTAACTATAAATTCGCTGTTTCATTTTCCTCAAAATATTCAATGTATCTTGCTTATTCCCGATAAAGATCGAAGCCCTTGACACCGCATGACACGGCTCGATTTCTCTGATTATTCCATTACGGGCTCAAGAGAAATGCAGATGCATCGATACATTCTTAATACCTATTAGCTTTTGCCCGCGGCTTCGCTCGTGTGTATGTCGGTAATTATCCCACAGGAACATGCTACCGGAACAAAATGTAGCCTATATGTTACTCCATAAAATCAGAGGGGCAATAATTCTCATAATTTTAAGAACATTCACAGTCTGATCTCAGTCTCAATCGGTCAAAAATTCCTCTAATTTCTCTACATTTTGACAAGTTTTTGACATTTGTTTGTCGCCGAGATGAGACTGCGACTAGATTTTGAACATTTTAAATTACGAGATAGCCTTCAGTTATCTGCCAAAGAAAATCCCGTCAAAATCAGTCTAGCCGTTTCGGAGATTGGCCAGAACAAACAGACAGACAGAAAGACAAAAATTAAGAAGAAACGTTTTTTTTTGTCGTAAGTAGCGTACTCGTATATACTTTCATATTATGTATTGAGTAAAAAGCTGTAATTTTAATATTACAAACAGACACTTCAAATTTATTTTATTTTATAGATGCGTCGTGTTTAAAATCTAACGGGCGTATTAAGATTTTAAGTGCACATATATTTCTAATTCGAGTTGTAATCGAGAAAGCATTAACAGTCATTAAAGAGACCACCCTCGAAACCATTAGAGAGTGAGATGAGTGCGAGGAACACACGTAGGTATTAGTATTATCCAGTAGTTGACGCCGAGTGGCCCCGAGCCGGCGACGCAGCGGCGCGTCTGCGCCACTTGTCCCCATTCTCCTGCAAATTGACTCGAATATGACTAAATCCTTTTAAGAATTCATAGCGCCGAGCATAACACTCACTTATTAACTTATGTATGACCTCATGCCGTAAACTCGAACACAATAAGTAGTTTTTTTCTGCACTGTACCTAAAGTCGACTTCTTGAAAATCTCTATACGAAGAATAAAATTGAAGTGTCGTGTTTGTATAAATGTCAAAATAAATTTAGATTAAATGCAAATGAAATTATACACGGTACTTATAACAAAAAAAAAGACAATAAAAATCAAAATCTGTCTCTTTGTTCCGGCTAATCTTCGAAACGGCTGGACCGATTTTGACAGGACTATTACTGGCAGATGACTGTTGTTATAAGGAGTAACTTAGGCTATTATTTTAGAAACATAATTAGAGATCTGCGAAAAAAAATTAAAACCCATTAATTTCGACTTGCACGCGAACAAAGTCGCGAGTAAGTACAGCTAGTCTGTCATAAAACTTTCTGTAAAATTCTCAAGTGTGATTCAGGATTTACACAGTATTGTACGAAGGATCTTTGTAATATTTCATCTCTGTTCGAAAGACTCGCAAACTCCTCATAAACAGACGTCGGGCTCGAGTACCGTGTGTGAAATTGTCGTTAAAATTTTAGTAGCAATTTCGCCTCTCATGGCCTGTAAAACGTTATCTACGCGTCTTTGTTAGTCATCGTTTACCCGTTGTTTACCTGGTAATCCCTGCTGTAAAGTGTATCTTATGATTGAATGCCTGTTATTTACCACTACATAAATCCTTTATACCATTTTTGTACCTGTGTAATTATTAATCAGGTGGGTGTCTGATTTGAAAGGTACAAAAAGTTAATTTGATTGCCTGTAATAATAATGTGCAGCATAAAGGGTATGAAAACCCCAGGTTAGGTTGGCTGTTACTAATTGTCAATCAATGTTATTAATACAGTTTCCTCTACATTATCCGCTGACCCTAACTTAGAGTAATTTTTATTTTTGAATTACAGTCAGTAAATAATTTTGAATCTTTAGGTAACGTCGATTGGGAATACCAAATACAATATAGCGGGGTAATTTCGTAACACACCTAATGTCTATTCAAACTTATGTTTCAAATTTATGTTATTTCAAGTTAAACAAATATCAACTTTATTGTAATGATAATTAAGTTGATTTCAGAGTGAATAGCACTATTGAAAGAGTTACAAAAATGTTTGAAGTTGTAGCGTAACCTGAACTTTATTGTGTATGATTTAAAGTTATTTTTCCATAAACTCATATTTGTTTACATTTTTGGCAAATAAATCGCGGATGCAGATTAAAATGAAAACTGATCGCAATTTCTTTCAGTTTGACAGTTCACCCACGTTCATTTCGTTATGTACGTTGCTGAACAGGCGAATTTACTAAACCTATGAAGCAATGGATTAGCAATAACCTTGAAAACTCTCAGATAGTGATTGAAACTGTGTAACGTAATTTGGGTGCAGGTAGAATACTAGGTACGGTCAGCAACAAAAGTCGGTTAACACTTTAGTTGTTTAAATCTTAATTATTGAGCAAAATATTTTTAATATAGAGTATATAGAGTATATTTTTATAATAGAGTTAATTATTCTTAAATATTCTATTACTATATGTCAGTAATAGAATATTTAAGAATAATTAACTCTTTGCTATTACATGAAATAGAGAAAACCAATGTATCGCATCATTTTGTATCAATTTAGATGATTTGTAAAAGTAACAGTGTTAATTGACTTTTGTTGCTGACTGTACTTAAATGTTAGAGAATTGCCACTGATGAGGTTCTAGCAACTCTTCTGACGCACTGATTCGTTTCAGGCTAGTCTTGAAGATGAGGCTCACCAAATCAGAAGAGTATTATTGAGGCCTTCTTTGGTTTATAATACAGACTTCAAAGCAAACTAATCCATGTTTTCTTGATGCTGAACTGGTCTTTGGTCTACCAGGATGGACCCAACCAATACAGACTTTCAAAACCACCCTAAACTGACCCTGGATGAGTTACCACCACCACTAGCCACCACCAGTTAACAGGTTCCCTTTCTCCACAGATCTACACAGACTGGGCGAACCACTACCTGGAGCGGGCGCGCTCTCGGCGACGCGCGGGCGCTTCGGGCGGCGGGTTGGCTCGCGACTGCGCAGACGGGCTGCTGCTAGCTGATGTACTAGAAGGAGTAACTGGCTTGAAGGTGCACCGCGCGCACCGCAAGCCGCGGAACCCGCAACAAATGGTGAGTAGTTGTGATGTTTTCGTTCTGTAGGTCCAAGCGCCATCAGCCATTGCTATGCTTACAAGTTTTCTATTCCAGTATTAGGTCAACATCAGCTATAAACGTTATTTAGCTCATGTGTTGATTTAGACATGATCCCGTCTCTATCTAGCACTTGTAGTTTGACAGTTGTGCGACAGTAGCAGGAACACGTTTAGCCTAAGTAAGTTCTAAGTAATGATTACAGATCTCGGCTTAAGAGTTTACTATACGGTATAAATGATTCTTTTTAGTTGAGTTTTATGTGGCTGAAACAAAAGAAAATCGTAAAAATACATTCTGTATAACGCGTAGTGAAGCTTTTATTGACCCAGGCTTTTCTTACAGTGAGAATTAGTAACCTGCAGGGTACTCGTAATTGCATTACAACAACATTTATTGAGTTATTTACGTTGTTGAGCAGACAAATTTTTCGAACATATGAAGCGATGGATTAGCAATATCCTTCAAAATGTTTCAGATTCTGATTGATAGTGTGTTACGCAATTAGGGTACTTGTCGCCTAAATCCTATCAGGGTGAGTGAATTGAATGGGTTTCCAATTAGGAAGTGAGTAAGCGAGCCTAGATTATCTTAGATTTGGTTTGCCTCGAATAGGGTTGAATAATCCCTAAAGGAAGGTCTAACATTCGGACCGAAAGCCTGCTTTGAATTTGAGAACTTAATGTATTAGGTCGCCTCTCATGTGGGTTACGCTCAGGTTACAAAAACAAAAACTGGGATGAAAATCTGGCATAATTTAGTTCAGAAACTTAGGTATAAAAATGGAGAGGGGCTGTGGAAGTAGTACGGCACGGTTCGATCGATAAGGTTTAGCTACGCTTGCCACGGTTGATCCGTGGATGGGTGACCATCTTTAAATACCAGGACCAACGGCCAACGGCTTAACTTGCTTTCCGAGGCACGGAGGGGCCGTGCCTCGGAAAGCAAGTTAAGCCGTTGGCCCCGGCTGTCATTCGTGGATCTTTGACAGTCGTTAACGGGTCGTCAGAAGGCCGAAAGTCTGACACACAGTCTTACCTAGGGTTACCCAGTCAACCAGTCACTGGGTTGTGGATGTTAGATGTACTCCAATATAATTGGGAAAAGGCTTGGCGGTTGCACTTAGTAAAAAAAATATATTCAAATGCTACTTTATGAATTTGAACAAAAGCCATTATTCTAAGCGGATTAAGGTTACAAAGTGGATGGCAAGTTCACACGCGAATTTTATGCAACAGGTGAACGTTCAACCTAGTTCTAAAAGCTACGTTTTCGGCTTAGGTAAATATTCTTAGGTTCAGGGTTAAGAATTTTACAGGAGATTGTAAGCTTAATTAACAATAGAATGAGCCTATTATAAGGCCGAGTTCAGACAGCTCTTGACGCGCGATTATATTTTACCGCTCGGTTTTCACTTCATCATCAGCCTACAGCAGTCCAATGCTGGACACAGGCCTCTTCAATTGCATGCCATTCAGCTCGATTCTCGGCAACCCTGCGAAGATCGTCTACTTTACGTTTGTCGATTCGCGGTCTCCAGTCAAGAACACGTCTACCCCAACGGTCATCGGTTCTACGGCTAATATGGCCGCCCACTTCAGCTTACTTATTTTATGAGCTATGTTGAAAACTTTGGCAACTTCGCATTCGCTTGATCAAGTCAAATTATTTTCACGGGAAATTAATTTTCATAGCCGTCTAAGGATCTATACGTTTACATGATGGTCAACAATGTATGAGACGATGACGTTACGCCAATAACCTACAGAATCCTCAGTGGCGTCAGTCGTAATTAATCACTCGTGTAATCGTACTATGGTGCCTAGAGAATTTGCTTGGCACTAATTAATTTAGTAGCAACATCGGCTACATTCTTGCACATCTCTATTACTGATTGTTGCTGCAGTTGTAGGCTAATTCACTGTGTAAAATATTTCAATCTCATTGGGAGAAAACATTAGGGCCATGGGGTTCGAGTGTCCATTTGGTTTTCTGAGACATCGCCAAGCGGTTCATCGACTCTTCACGTGACCAGAGGACTGGCCTTTTTTGGCCAAATAATCAGCATTGCCATAAAACGTGGCATTGCTTCCAGTCATTTAGATACTTTTCCTAGTGCCAGGGATGCGGACGAATTTTTGGATATCCTATCATACTTATAAAATAGTATACATATAATATACTATGCAAATATTATTCGCTGTTCGTTTATGGTTCTTAGACTTAGAAAGTATTGACAAGTTTCTCCATGTTGGAAATGGTGACTAGGCACTTAGGCAGATAAACTTCGAGTTTCGAATGAAAACGAAAGTTTCCAACTGTCTGAATAAAGAATAGGTTTCATAGTGATTTATGCCAAAATCGTATACAGGGTGGCAGGGACATCGATGCGCAAACTGTAGCCATGAATACGGCAGATGATTTTAGATTTAAAAAAAATCTGCTGTTTCTTAGAGAAGTGATCTACGCGGTTAAACCGGCAAGTCATATACCGAATCCATGGTAACAGGTTGCGTGTCGATGTCCCTGTCAATCTGTATAGGTAGGATTAGAAGTATGAATCAATATGAAAAGCAAAAATCATAAGTAGTTAGGTATCTAAATAATTCTTAGATCATAATATTCTCTCACTATTCTCTATTACTACTACTCTCTATTATTCTCATATTAGCTTCTAATAACGTGAAAGAGACGGCGGGTAGTCAGAAGCCCAAAAGTCTGACAACCAGAGGTATCGTGTCACTCAGTAACTGGGTTGTGGAGGGCAGATAGGCAGTCGCTCCATGTAAAATCCTAATATCCAGCTGCATTCGGTTGGACTCATGGACATAGCTATAGAAAAATGTTAGGCAGATGATAATGAACGTAACAAGACTAAAGAAGGTATAATACAATATTAACGCGACGGTATAGTCTATAAAGCGGCATCCATTTAACGACCCTCATATTAATTTTCCAATAACCAATAAAATCAATCATGATACGTCCAAACAAAACTTTCAAATATCCGCCGTTTTGTTTATTATTATTCACGTACAAAAATGAAAGCGGCACAGGAATATTTGGTTTACCCGAAATAGCTATCGGTTCACAAATCATTCGGGCAGGTACACACGGCCGGTGCTCACGCGGTTGCGCGGACGAAAAGTGTCCGCACCATACACGGTGCGTAAATGTGATAGGTAGCACAGAAACCCGAATCCTGCTGGGTAAACGACGCCCAGTTTCCGGCGTGTGTGTGAAAGTGTACTTACGAATTTTAACTGCACGTGTGCATTGGCCTAATTTCACTGCTACGACTATTTGCGAATTCACGACACGGATTCGAGGATTATAGAAATCCTAAGCGGCTTATACCTACCTAGGTACATTTTATGTGCACAGAAAAGCTGAAACACCCTAAACATAATCTATAAGTCGTAGTCTCTAAGTAAAATCTATATCTATATACATATAGGTACTGATAATAAAGTTGAAGAGTTTGTTTGTTTGAACGCGCTAATCTTTGGAACAACCGGTCGGATTTGAAAAATTCTTGTTGCATTTGATAGCACAAAAAAATAAAGAAAAAAAAATTGGAAAATGAAAATTAAGAATTGAATTATACCCTATAGGGTATATAATTATATTATCACGCCATGACCCTTAGGAGTCGAGCAAAAATAAAAATATGTAAAGTCATAAAGAACGCTAAGTGACGGTGTGGGTCGGGGGATCAAGAAATTTTACACGGAACAAGTCGCAGGCAGAAGCTAGTAGTATACATACATAAAAGAAAAGAAAGAAAGAAAAAAATTTTTTTTCTGCACAATCAAAACGCACAATTACAAATAAAAAATTATAATAAAAAAAATAAAAGACATAAGATACACATAGTCAAAAGACTCTTCTCAAGCATAAAAATTGACACTTTTGTCAACATTTTTTACATATTTTTTTTACTTTATCGTTTATTTTATTTGTGTGCCTCTTATGTTAGTTTAGTTCTGTCCTCGTGTTGTATAACATAACATGTTTTATAAACTACCCACTGAAAACAATTCTACTGATTCAGATTACAAAACTACTGATTTGCGGTATTTTTCAAATAACATTTAATAATATTGAAAGACAGGCTTGTGGCTAACTAATAACAGCCACGCGGGTCGATCGATCAGGTTAAGCTACGCTTGCCGCGGTTGCTCCGTGGGTGGGTGACCATCTTTACATACCAAGACCCGTCTGTGCCTCGAAAAGCACGTTAAGCCGCTGGTCCCGGCTGTCATTCATGGATCTTTGAAAGTCGTAAGAAGTCCGGGAGTCTGACAGCCAAGGGGTATCGTATTACCTAGTAACTGGGTTGTGGAGGTCAGATAGGCAGTCGCTCCATGTAAAATACAGGTATTCAGCTGCATCCAGTTAGACTGAAAGTCGACCCCAACATAGTTGGGAAAAGGCAGGCAGATAATGATATAGTAATATTTAAAAAAATACGCCAATACATGTTACATGTTACGTAAAACAGGCATTGTCACCTAATGGATTTTGTATACAATGAAACTGGATAGGTTGCGGTGAGGAGGCCAAGTACTAGCGACCACATCCGCATCTACCCGTACTTGACAATATCAATTCCCATTACATAACCCGAGGGCACCAAGGACACAAGCAAGGCGACTAGTTTGCTAATATAAAAAAAAAATAGTTTTTAACGAAACTATTCATAACTTTTTAACTGGTAAATAAAACAACCAGCTTATAACAAAACCTATCCAAAAAGCCACTATAGAAGCTAGGTACTAAGAGAAAGAAAGAAAGAATTTTATTTAGACACAGTTCGTGAGGCTCTTTAGTCAACTGAGGCCGCTCGAACTTATCCCGCGGGATGAGTTGACTAAATAATGAAACACAAAATATAAAATTAACAAAATAAAAACAATGTTTCAAACAACGATAGTGTGTGCCTCACGGCTGCGCCGGAAAGGTTCATTTCAACATTACTACAAAGTAATTAGTATTTTATTGAAAATTGCCAAGTGAAAGATGCTCCTTCTCTGTATAAGAAGAGCTCTTAGCCCTACAGTGGAACTTCAATAGATTATCCTCATTATCACTAAAACCTGTCGTATTATTTACCAATAAATTGTTTCGGAAGTCGAAGGCCTCGGGTTTTATTAAACCACATTTTTTCTTAATTATAAGCCTGTGTTGTCCCACTGAGGGCAAAAGACTCCCTTACCTCTTTCCGCTTTTCCCGGTCTACTGCGATTGTGGGCCAATCTTTAAGAGGGAGCCAGCTCATCCCGCCATCTCTTTCTGGGCCTGCCGCCGTCATTTCCTGCCATTGGGGATTCACTGAGTGCTGACTTTTGCAATTGCTGCTCCGACATGCGACAGATATGGCCAGCCCAGTTCCACTTTAGTCTAGCAGCTGTGCGACCGGCGTCTGCTAATTAATGAAGCACAAAAAGGGTTTTCAAACATTTGTGTTTCGTAGGGATAAAACATAAAAGTTTATCCACTTTAGAAGTCTGAACCAACACTAGCAGTATATGATTTGTTACCATAACTGCGGAACCGTTGATTTTATAATAGGGCTAATATTAAGTACGCATTTGACCACTACCATAATACAGGTCTAAGAATAAGTCGTAAAGCGGGCCCTACGATAAGCTGACAGGTTGTTAAACATGAACTAACGAATCGATAAACGCTGGTGTTGTGAGTTTCATGTAATTTAATTCTCGAGGAAAGGGTTTAATGGTCAAAGGTTCATACAGACGCCAGCAGGTCAAACTACCCGAAACCGTCAAATTTTCCCAATCAACCTTGAACCTTAAAGCCATAGTGATAAAGTTGAAAATCTATTAAAGAAAGACAGATTGTAGTAGCTTGATGTGCTGGCGTCTGTACATTTGTGAACTTTTCTTCATAAATATTGGTTGGAAAGAAGCAGGCGGACTTGCGTAACACACTATCAATCTCTATCTGAATCATTTTGAAGGATATTGCTAATCCATTGCTTAATATGTTTGAAAAACTTGTCTGCTCCACAACATAAATAACGCAATGAACGTTGTTCAACTGTCAAAATGAAACCCATGGCTACGGATAGTGTGTTACGCAATTACCCCGCTGTTTCTGAATTGAGAATTTGACGTTGAGAACTTATCAAACTTCACCGTAGCCCGTGAAATTTCTAGGCTGTCACCTTAAGTAATCCCAAAGTAAGATAGAATTCGGAATCCGGGTGTTACATATATGTCTTTTCTATAATCTTTCGCCCGGTCACGTAGGAGTACATACTTGCTAGGAAAACTAAAACCTTCGCATTTTGGTGGGAAAACAATGCTTGCTTTGGTTCCTTGGCTATAGAATAGAACAAAACAGAAATACCTCAGCTCCTGTAATTTTCAGACCACACCATTTTCAGACAATTAACAACATTTCCAGGTAACAGGAAAAATTACAGAATCATAATTAGTCCACATAAGGATAATATAAGTCCTTGATTAGTAGTCATCCATTTAAACGTGGATTTCGTCGAAGTGCAAAGTATGTAACCGCATCTATTTCTGTGTACATTACTAAGTAATACAAAACCACTGACACTGTGGAATTATTTTAGTATATTTGTGGAATTAATTACTTGTTGTCTCGTAGCTTCGTAGCGTGGATCGTAAACATTCGTAGTTATCGTAGAGTGGAAATTTGGTCAAATAACATACATGTCGAAAGGACAATGACCAAAAGTCGTACCAAAAAGTCTCATGCATCAAGATCAAAATATTAGAGTAATTATTTTCATAATTTTTTACGACATTATGCGTCGGGGATTTGATTTTTGAACAGGGAATATAAATTAAAGTAAAAAGTGTTTATATTGCCTTTACATTTTATTCCCATAACATGACGTTCCGTTTCAAACGAGAATGATTAATATAAGTTATATTAATCATTATCGTTTGAAACGGAACGGACGGACGGACATGATCATGACACTTTCAAAAAACATGTAAAATAATAATACATACTTTGCCGATTCTACATTAATTAAAAATAACTAGAATAAAATAGAATAGAATTTTTATTTAAACAATTATCATTTTTTTAAGAGCAATAATGACCGTTCGTGTATGACATGTCAAACAAAATAAAGTACATAGTTTTTAGGTTATTTCGATTTTTTTGAAAATCTCGGAAACCCGGGTTTTGTTTATAAAAAGAACTTTTGAAGGAGTTAATTATGTTATGTGTAGTCTATAAAAACCAAAGTTTAACTTTGATGCAGCATGTTACGGGATTCCATACATTCATAGGCATTGGTCCTTTATTATCAATTTTTAAAAGGGGTAACTGGTCCGCGGGCCCGTATCCATAGTGGGCTGAATGACCCTTAACCCTTAAAGGATACAAGTCCGTAGCCGACTGCAGGTAGAAGCAGCAGGTGACGTGTTGCCGCGACACTACTGGTTTCTATCTATACCTTCCGTAGCTAGCGACACGTCGTCTGCCACGTATTTCATAGAAATACATACTATGCCTACGCGCAAAAAATATTCTCAAACATCCACATCTGTTCCATGTTTAACCAATTTCTACACAACACTAGGCTGTTAAAATAACTCTATTATGAAACCTAATAAATAAATCCTAGAATAAACTTTATTTGATCAGCCCAGCATTCTTGGGGTTTTGTTTGCATTCATTAGATCGGAAGTAGAGCATTGTTTGAGCAAGTGTTGAAAGAAACAAACCAGCGACTGCGACTAGGCAAGCAGTCACCGCACGCGCCGGTTACGATTCTTAAGCGCCCCATAGACGCTACAATTTGTTGGCCAACCAACAGACGACACCGACAAATTGTCATGGTCCATGGGCTTGTTGGCCGACTTAATTATTACGGCTGGTTGGGACGAACAGCAAATTTTACCCGAGCCGATATGTTGTAGTGTGTAAAGCGTTGGACAATAAACGGCAGCATTTGCTCATATTTAAAAAAAAATCGCAAACACTGTCAAAACAGGAAAATATTGTGATTGTAGTTTTTTTTTTGTGGAAAGATACTAAAGTTTGGACAATTATGTTGGTACGTCTATTCGGTACCGCCAATCAGTTGGAACCCACCTGTGGTCCCAACCCAACAGGTTGTGAGGTCTACAGGGCGCTTTATTGATTGTTGTGTGCTGTTGAACTCTCAATTGTCCAGGAACATTCGCTATGAAATATTAGCACTATGTGAAACGAGATCCCGTGCAGCTATTAGAATATTAGAAAATAAAAAGGTTTTATACTCCGAGCTTTTACGACTACGAGCTGTTAACGCGTACATCGACTGTACAGTCGATATACTTCGAGCTCGTTTCAGTGCGACAGCAAAAAAAAAATTGTAGAAATAAACTGTAAAAATAAATAAATTAATGTAAGGCTATCATTAATTGGTATTAGTAACAAACCAGTCGATAAAACCCTCTAATAGATTTTAATCAAACACACTCAACAAACAAAGCTCTCCTATCGTTTTTATTTCCCATAAACACACCCTTTTAAGTATTTAATGAGATGCTTAAGCGAGCCCTCCCAGGGTGCTTTCATCGCTCCATACATATGTTAGCAAAAAAGTTAAATAGTTGGAATGTTTAGAGTTTTTTTGCGCAGTACTGATGATAGATCGTTAACGGAGATGACTGGTAACTGACAAACAAAGCAATTGTTTGCTTGTCTAACGCCATTTGATTTATTATGGGTTAACGGGTGTAGCACGTAGACAGGGACAGCACACATATCGTATAGTTGAGTGTTATGTATGGTGTTATGAAATCAATCACTGGTTTATAGAAATATAGGTTAATATTGGAGACTTAATCAAAATGTGAGATAAAAAATGGATTGAAAGTTTTTTTATTCTTTGTCTCACTGTCTCACTAATACACTGAGACAGTGAAGCGAGGTCACGGCAGGCCACGTAGGAGATGGCGGGCCGAGCCGATGGATAGGTTCCGTCTCAAAACTGGAAGAAGGACGCGCGGGCTAGCGAACGATGGAAGGAGAGTATAGTAAAAAAAAAAACTATATTTAATGAGGGACTTTCATGACTGCAATGCGTATGACCCTAAATACATACTGCTACGGATTACATTTGGACCATGAACCTGAACAGACTCTTCGCATCATCACCTTTTGGTTTGAAAGAATCATACTTTCAATAAGATCACGTCTCTAGTGTTCTAATGGGTAGGCAGAACTCAGTGACATCTTGCTAGTTAATAGAACAATGGTACAATTAATACGTTGACATTGTATAAAAGTACCTGAACTCGTAGTTAGGTACAGACGCCAGCACATCAAGCTACTACAATCTGTCAAATTTCTTTAATAGATTTTCAACTTTATCGCTAAAGCTTTATGGTTCAAGGTTGATTGGGAAAATTTGACAGTTTCGGGTAGGTTGACCTGCTGGCGTCTGTACTTTATTTGGCTCACTAGATTATCTTTTGTTATGTTGGTCAAAAAACTCTTGATAAGTATTAGTTACTGTAGGTAAGTAACAAGAAGAAAAGATTGTAGAATATCTATCGAAAAAAAAATATTCTTCTTTTCTCAGAATAACATACACATACAGACAGAGACCCCATACTATGACTGTCTTCAGATTATGTTTTTATAGGGGGAGGGGGGCCCCCTTGAATAAAAATAAATCATCATCTGCCTAGCGTTTTCCCAACTATGATGGGGTCCGCTTCCAGTCTAACCGGGTGCAGCTGAATACCAGTATCTTACATGGAGCGACTGCCATCTGACCTCCACAACCCAGTTACTGGGTAATACGATACCCGTTCGTAAGACTTTCGGGCTCCTGATTACTCGTAAAGACTGTCAAAGATCCACGGCTTTCCGAAGCATGGAGGGGTCTCCGTGTGTAAAGATGGACACCCATCCACATACCAACCGCGGCAAGCGTAGCTTAACCTGATCGATCGACCTGTGTGGCTGTTGTTATGTAGCCACGGGCCCCTCAATGAATAAAAATAAATAGTAAAAACTGCCAACGCTAATTCTGTCAGCTAAAAATAAAATCATAATCATAAATTACAGAAAATCTAGTTTGACTCAAACTTAATTCTGATCTAGTTTATAATGAGATCTCTAGCATTGATACAGAACTGGTATTGTAACAATCATGGACCGAGCTGCTGCGGGTGTTTCCTCTTACGAACTTACAAGATTCACCGATACCAGTACTGTTACCTATTACTTACAAATACATTGTATCTTGCGATAAATATCTACATTTGTGAAAAGAGCTACGGATTTATAGTCTATGTGAAAAGCCAATCGAATAATAATAAAATTTTAATGGACCATTCTGATTCCTGCGAATTTCTCATTGTCCTCTGCGTTCACATGAACATCTGTGACTGCAAAATGTAATCTTACATCTTTATTGAGCTTTACGCTAAGCCATATTTGCACAATCGTTTACCGGCCGTGACCCACCCGGACGCGGCTTCCAGATAATCATCTCATCTGATCTTCAACATGACGATGCACAAGTGCGCCATTGTTCGAACCTTTAAACCGTTACGGTTATGGGACATTTTAAGGCCCATTTTCCTTAGATTAAGGTTATGAAGTTTACTCGGCAATTTCGCCTGCTAATTAGTCGAGCAAGCGGTTTCCCGCGCGTTTAGCTGGTCGGTCTCGCTGTCTTCGAAGTTCGACACATCTCGATACCAAGTGTTCCATCCATGTTCGAGTTTCGAAGTCTCGGCCGGCCATTCATTCGCGCGCGCGCTTTGCTCTGTGACGGGTGCGTCCAACGACTCGAACTTTGTACACTCGATGTACGACGACGTATCGATGTTTTTTTTTACAATCGATAAAATTTTATTTTGAACGCTTACTTTTAAACTAGTGAAGTGATATCGTATCAGTGTTGTGAGATGATGATAAAGTGAACTGTGAATTATTGACAAGTGAATTTTTAATTTACACTTTTTATTTTTACGTTTAGTGCTAGAAAAACAGGTCAGTCTTATTATTTTATGAAATTCTGATTGAAAGAACCGTTTAGCGATATACCTAGACATGAGCTTAACGAGCGGCTATGTCTACAAATTATACGTTTTGTTGTTCGTCTAGCTACTTAATTCGTCTTTTGAATCTTCCGGCGTGTACCGGTTTCTTGAATAATCACTTGATTTTCTGATCGTACGATTTATAATATGACAAATTGTAGGTGACGGTATACCTATTTCATACATTCGTGATTCGGTAATTATAAAATGTATTGTTAGATGTTTAATTTAATTTTTATTAAAGCTAGGTAGGTAACGGTTGTTAGTAATGGTACCATCCTTCAGTTTACTCTTCTGAATTAAGAAGTTACTACTAGTAGTATGTAGTTTAACTTAATTGAACATCTTAACTCCATGTTATCAAACTAGATCTAGTATACTGACTAATTTAATTTTACTAGCCATTGGGAGAATAATGTGGGTATATTTAATTAACTTGATACCTACTTTATCTTACGGTACTTTTTTGCTTTCGAAGCTATCCAATTCGAAACTTTAAATTAAAGAGTGTTTTTATTACACGAGCAGCTAATGTATAGACTGGGTATTATACTTTTTATTCGACACAATATTTTAGTTTTTTAATAGTTTTTAATCTAATAATTTGTAATTTATTTAGTATTAGAAGTTTATACATATTAGATAAAATAAGTATACATATTAGCCAATTATAATGAAGTGGGAAAGTATGGGACACAAATGATAGAAGATTTAAAGTTTTATATTTCTATTATAATGAAGCCCACATATAAGGAAACACGATATACAATTTATGATGGAAGGTGAATGTCTGTACAAGGAATATGAATTGAATTGCTGTAGTCAACTAAGGAAAATATATTTCTTATGGAGAAGAGATAAAGCCACTAACGTTTTATGTATGTCAAATCACCAACTCCTCTATGGTGACTCACCAAAGAGTACCAACGCTACAATACGTTCATTTTTAATATTACATACTTTTTTTTCTTATTCTTTAATTTTTGCCCGAAAGTCTGATAACCAGTCTTACCAAGGGGTATCGTATTAGCCAGTAACAGGATTGTGGAGGTCAGATAGGCAGTCGCTTCACGTAAAATACTGGTACTCAGCTGCATCAGGTTAGACTGGAAGCCGACTCCAACATAGTTGGGAAAAAAGCTAAAAAGTTGATGATGACGACATCATCAGGTGACGAACTTCAAAAGAGGTTTTTATCCACAGTGGCATCTCAGCCTCATAGCTATCAAACTTGTTATTACTCGTACTTAGATTATTTTAATTAGGATTAAAATTGTCTTTTACAATCAAAGCAGACCGTTAGCCTCGGTTGACCTCTATGCGCAGACTTAGGTGTACCTTGTGTGGAGCTTTCGATGTAATTAATAAATTCTAGCACAAATTCAAACCCTAAGGTTTTTTTTGATGGAATTAACGTCTGAAATAAATAGAAGCTGACCTTGTCAATTGTCATTTTCAGGACAATGATGTGTTAGGAATTGAGGACAAGTAACTCAAAACGGTGTCAAGTAGGTATAGATAATAATAATGTACCCTACTTCTTCAGATTAGAAGTTTAAGTTTCAAGACTTCTCCTCGAGAGAAATTAATGAGTTAAAATATTGTAGCGGTATCTACAACGCCACATGCGAACAACGCGTCATACTGACGTCACGCAAATCCTGCATCTCGCAAGCAGAGTTTACCGCGCACTTAGCATAGATACAATTTCCCAACATCAATCGTTGGGCAATTGCCCGCCAGACATAACACCCGTCTGGTCGGAGGATCCTCCCTTTTCTATGGAGGTTGAGTGAACTTTACACCCTGTTCCTCATGCCTCCAAACTGGTGACCCCAAGTATGAACGTCAGCGCAGCCTTCGTGCAAACCATATCCATAACACCGTTTTTTTTTCTTCTCATTTTCTTTCACAAAATCTAAACCCACGACTTTACTAAATGGTGTAAATGGCTATAGCAGTCTTCTAAGTCCACAAACTCTCACGACAAGGTATACAATTACAATGACGGCTGTTTACAGAGTATTTTTTTTCGGCAAAATGCCAATTCTTTATGGTCTACTTACGTCAATAAGGTCCTACGTCCATGGCGCTTAGGATTAGCCTTGTTGATCCTGTCTTCCGGTCCTCAAAGTCTGTGCATTCATTGCACCTTTATTAAAGCCGCCAAATAGCTATTAAACCACCTAAAAAAATCAACTCCATAGCTAATAGCAGTGTGAGATTCATCTGTAATGTTCTCAAGAGTGTACCAGGCAATTTAGGTAGCTAGATGGACTGACTGGTGATTTTACTGCAATAACTACATGAGAATGACAAAATTTTATCGATGATGGGGAGAAGATAAAATCATCAATGATTTGTAGGTGAGTATAAGATCACGTCACTACAATTATGAGTGCTGATGATCGCGGAACGGCTTAGTGAAATTATTTATCACTAGCTTCCGCCCGCGGCTTCGCCCGCGTAGATGTCGGAAATTATCCCACGGGAACGTGCCAACAGGATAAAATGTACCCATGTGCTTCCCCAGAATGCCATCCATCTCGCGGGCCCTTTGTGGCTAATTACAATAGAAAACCAATTGTGTCTCATTAGTGGTGATTAAGAGGGTACCTATATGATACCTTTACCTAAGTACCAACCTAATTAAAAAAAAAAAACTCAATAACAGAAAATTAAATACCTACCTACCTAAAAAAACCTATTTCTGATGATAACTAATCTAAACTCAATAAATAAGCAAAATCTCTAAAAACTAATATCTATACGAATGACTATCCTACCTAACAGTATTATAAAATAACCTACGGTCACTACGTACACTATCAAATATACTACCTATACTTTAAAATTAAAATCTATACCTACGACTTATATAAAAATAAACCTAAATAACTCTAAAAAGTAAAAGGAATAAAAATGAACTCCACTGCGTGTGACCTAACCTACGACAAACTTATTATTTGCGGTTGGTACAGTAATCGGATCTAGGGATCGAACCGCAAAATTAAGTTTGTTTTTTATTGTATATACTTTTCCGGGATAAAAAGTACCCAGTGTGGTGCCCAGGATATTAAAGAATAATTATACCAAGTTTCATCGTAATCGAACCGGTAGTTTTTGCGTGATGCCTGAACAAACAGACAGACAGACAGACAGACAGACAAAAATTTTTTTAATCACATTTTTGGGTTCGGTGTCGGTCTAGTAACATGCCATTTATTTTTTTGATATTTTCAATGTACAGAATTTTCACTTCTACAGATTTATTATAAGTATAGATATAGATTAGTTATTTAGTAGGCATGCGAAATTCAAATTTTCTTACGTTTTTTGCAATTTGTTGGTCAGTACTAAGTTGTACGTTGATTAAAATCATTCATTCGCGGCCGTAACAAATATGTATTTACAGAATTATAGCCATTAAATTCATCAACATATCTCTCTAAGATCAAGTAGGTACTACTGAATTTTTTCATGAAATCTTGACATTTTAGGATTATGCTAACGTAACAAATTGTATTACTGATTCTAATGATTATAATAACTAATTGATGATGATGAATGATTTTGTCGCTGTCATTAGAGTCATTGCATGATGAAAATAATCGATGATTTTTACATGTGACATGATATCGGACTCATCATCCAAGGAAGCTAGCACCTTCATTTTGAATGTTAATCTGTCAACTATTTCTATGGACAAGAACGAATGCTTCAATTTGATTAAATGCTGATAGGATAAACAAAACATTATGTAAATCACAGACCACAGAAAAAACAATAACACTAAATTATACTTGATCGCGCGTACAGCTGTAAAAATGATCCGATGAAATATCTCTCCCTCCCTACTAAGTGCGATGCGCAGACGCCACTTCTCAGACCGCCTTGAACTGTCACACGAACGTTTAAGAGTGGCAGATTTAATGTCAGGGTCTGTAGGTATAGGATAGGTTTTTTTGTTCATAGTTTAAACAATAGAAAATAGATAATTCTGTCTATTACTCGTGACGGTAGTGGCAGCTTTGGTAATTCTTTGACAGCTGGTAAATGTTTGAGTCGGCAACTCGGCATATCGATCAACCTGTATAATAAAAGATTTATGTTTTATTTTCATAATGTGTAAAGAAATACACATCTGCATCCGCTTAGACTGGAAGCTGACCTCAACATAGTTGGGAAAAGGCTAGGCAGATGACATCTGCCTAGCCTTTTCCCAACTATGTTGAGGTCAGCTAGCGGATGCAGCTGAATAATAGTATTTTACATGGAGCGACTGCTTACCTGACCTGCACAACCCAGTTACTGGGTAATTTGATACCCCTTGGTAGGACTGATTGTCAGACTTTCGGGCTTCTGACGACCCGTAACGACTGTCAAAGATCTACGAACGACAGCCGGGACCAACGACTTAACGTACTTTCCGAGGCACGGAGAGTTCTTGGTATGTAAAGATGGTCACCCATCCACGGACCAACCGCGGCAAGCGTAGCTTAACCTGATAATCAAACCGTGCGGCTATTATTTCTTAGCCACAAGCCTCTCCAAAGAAATTATAAGTTGGTATGTATATAATTCATTCATCTAACTTTCACGGTGAGATTTTTACAGAGTCGATCGGCAGTTTCTCGAGAAAATATCGACATTACCAACCAATAAAGTTCACTCAAAACTTGTAGACCTTACACGATTGCACAAGTTTTAATTTTTTAATAGGCCAGTTTCAGCACGAAAGCTCAGGCACACGTGTGTACTGCCTCGGGGTGCTAAGAAGCCATAACTTATGTATTACATATTCATAATTGCCAAAACCAGACGCAACTGGGACACGCTGATTAATGCCAACGTTTTACGATACCTTTTTTGTGCTCTGAGCTAGTAAAGTCACTGATCTGTAAACGACCGTAAAGTTTATCAATTTGTTATTATTTTATTATGTATTTCGATCACTGAACCGTTGAACTGAGATTATATTAAACGTAGGTATTTTATATAAATATAGTGTAGGACTATTCATTTATTTGCTAAGAAATAGTAAGTTTATAACCACAATAAGTAGAGGAAAACATTTAATTCATTAATGCTGAAGGTCCTCGTGTAAGTAGGTATCTACTTAATTGTATACAGTTTCTGGCCTTGTAGAAATGCCCTATTTAAATTCTGGTATGTAGGTTATGTAAACACATTTTCCTTATTTTTTAGTTCATTTAAAATAGCATAAACACCTCCATCACCTCTGGTGAGTGAGTCAGCAACAAAAGTCAGTCTTACTCAACGTAGGTATTGCTCATACAATCTGGTTCTCTTGTCAGTTAAAATGTTTTTGCTGAATGCAATTAGAGGTCCACGGTTTCTGCGAACCTTACACATAACAATGTACCGAGCCGAATAATCTTTATTCTAAGAATTCACAGTCAGCTCACTACAAAAATAGATCAATTACTACTTGAATTATGTTTCCAAGTCTATTTATGAGTCATCACTTCATCAGCTGGCTTGAATAGTGTGATTTATATTATTAAATGCATGAATTATTTAATTGTGTCTCATAATTCTAAACAGATAATATTTTATGAATGATAATGATA
Source organism: Apamea anceps (assembly GCA_951799955.1). Taxonomy (NCBI): domain Eukaryota; kingdom Metazoa; phylum Arthropoda; class Insecta; order Lepidoptera; family Noctuidae; genus Apamea; species Apamea anceps. The sequence goes on along the minus strand of OX637502.1, from coordinate 9,087,962 downwards.
ACTTGAATGGCGTCTATCTAAAACCGTGTAGGTACTTTATTGGGGATATCGTGTTGTGTGGTATGACGTCAAACCAAACAAACATTGCACCAAAAAATATTGCTCTCTTCCTCTCGTCACATAGTGTTGTGTTACTGAGTAAATATACCGATGCGAGTAGATTTTATGTAAATGGATTCTCATGGGTTTTCCACTCGCCTAAAAAGCATAACCACGTTCGTCCTATTGTTTCTGTAAGGTCGTCACAAACTATATCCAGCTGATAATTTATTAACCTGACACGATTCGAATTGAAAATTATAGCCGTCATAATACATAGGTATAAATACAATAGACAAGAATCGATTCCCGTATCCTGTTTACATTGGATATCATCTGATGGCCAAACTGCAATTGGGTTAGAGTTTAGAGTTGTCTAGATTCTGGATGTTATCTCAGAACGAGCTAGTTGTCAATTCCTGTGAGCCTCTGGTGAGATCACATCGTCGGTGTCACGTCGCCGACACAATTGTCACGTCCGCCGAGAAATCCTATTCTACCCACAATAATCAGAATCACAGACACAATATGGGACAATCCGAGTATCTTTTGAGGAAACTAAATTCTCATCTCTATTTTCATTCGATGATCTGAATCTGACACACTATGATCGACGATTCTTTTGTGCTTTTGTTGGCAGATTACAAAAAAAAAAAAAATGCAACAAGTTATCGAAGGTCCCTTTTTATTATTTTTATATTTATTTGCATTAAAACGTGTGAGTTTTAAGTCCATTAATATTAATTGTTATAGCCGCATAAATTGTATACCAATTACAGTTTCGCAATGTCATAAAATAACAATCAGAAAAATGCGGGTGGGTACGCGTGTCGGTCTGTCGGCGGCCGTTCACAAAAATAATATCGCGTAATTATTCCACATGATATTCGTCCTGTCTACAGCATTACAGCTGTCGAGTAAAATAAAACGTTTTCTATAAGCATGTGTTTAGTGTTAGTGAGTTAGTTTGCATGAGAAGACGTCCGCAGCATCTGCGAGCCGACCCTGAACTTGAACAAGGTCGATACGATACATCGATACAACGGAATCATGTCAATCACTAGCCATCGGCAGTGGGCTCATCATCTCAGTTATTATACGAACGAATTGATGTTTGAACAAGCTCTTTGTTTTAAAGTAAAAAGTAAGCGGATGTACTACAGTCGATCAATTGTTTGAATACATTGTAGGCTCTCTTATTAGTAGGTCGTTTGTATGTTAGTACCGCACTACGAGGTCTTTCAATACGTTCTTAACATAGTTCTTCAATAAAACACAGATGTTCTGCAAAATAATAACGCCATTAACTTTATTTATTCGCAGAAATAATACCGAAGTATGACCTGCGGTTGAAGTAGGTATTTTAACATTTTACCATATTAGTGGGTATGTAGTTAAAGTAAATTAATATTCCACAACTTTGCGACCTTTACACGTAGTGTTTCTTAAGTTATTGGAGATTGTTATTACTTCGTGTGGAATAAAACACAAGTGCAGTTCAATAAAATAAAAATAGAGGTTATTTCATATTACCTATACATAGTCAGTGTCTTTTTCATAACTGGCGATTCGCCCTTGCTTCAAAACATCAAGATTTCTTTATGGTATTAAAGTTTCCGGAATAAATACTCTAAATAATAGTTAAAACCGCTTTAAAATCCGTTGCGCAGTTTAGAAGACACGATAAGTGACTTTAGCTTATAATATGTACGAGTATCCATAGATACTGTTCTGTGGATTATAACATATACATAGGAGTCAACGTCTTAATAATAAAGTGCAAAATATTAATAATAATAATATCCCTGGACATTTCACACAGCGCCATCTAGTCCCAAGCTTAGCAACCTATATTGACACACTGGTCTTAGCTGACCTTACTAATTAAGATGTTACAACAAATTACTGATAGTTTTATAAAGCAGTCGTTGTTTAAAAGGAATTCATCCACAGAGCACCTGCGTAATAAGCTATAGTTATTTATACACAAGTAGATAACTGGATTACATAAGTAATGACCTATAATTAAGACGACATAGTAGACACTTCAAGGTGGAAGTCATTATGAATAAAAATCACACCGTATAAATAATTTTGTAAGATTTTTTTGCAAACTGGTTTGGTGACATTGGAAAATTTAAAAAAGTATTTTTAGATATGTTTTTTAATCTATTTAAAATGGGTACGCCACCAGCATAATACATCAATAAACACCGTGTTCTTCGCGTTATCCATAAACTTTAGCAAACGCTTCTATAGCTTTTGCAAATCAAATCTAACAAAGGAAGTAGTACTTAAAATGCTTCGTTACAAAGATATTTAATTTCATTTAATTAAATGTAATTGAGCTATGCAGTAAGAAAGGGTCTTAATTTGGCCTATGTTGCCGCTTAATGCAGTTAAAATGATTAATCTATCGAATGCTTCGGAGTAAGAGATAAAGAGGCTTGCATATCGGGTGATTTACGTCAAGGTATTTAGTTTGTATGAAAATTAACAAAAAATAAGAATTCATTAATGTGTCTGTAATGAAAAATGTTTATTTCTATGGTCTGAACTTCTGGCCGAAGTTTATGTATTATCGTCCGGAACACTGTATAGATATTGTTTTGATAGGCTGTTAAGCTCGAGGTCCGAATAAGTTTGAGAAATTATTTAATTCAATCGATTCAGACTTTTGAAAGTACGATTGCCCATAAAATCTTCCAGTACCCTAATTGCGTAATACACTATCAATCACAGTTCGAATCATTTTGAAGGATATTGCTAATCCATTGCTTCATATGTTCGACAAATGTGTGTGTTCTACAACGTAAACAACGCAATGAATGTTGTTGAATTATCAAAATGAAAGTCATTCCTACTGTTATAGTGTATTACGCGATTACCCCGCAGTTGAGATTAATTTGAGGAAAAGGTGAGATACATAATCAGTCCGTAACGTTCCCACTGCTGGGACACAGGCCTCCTCTTTGTGAGAGGGAGTGGGCCGTAGTCCACCACGCGGGACCGGTGCGGGTTGGTCGATGTCACATGTCTTCGAATTTTTGGTTCTAGGACATGTCGGTTTCCTCACGATGATGTTTTCCTTCACCGTTTTGAGAGCAGCGGTGATGAAATAATTTACACAAAGTAAAGCGCCTGTCCGGTTTCGAACCTACGACCTACAACTCGGAAGTCGCGGTCGTTCCCACTGGGACACCACTGGTGTCCGGTGAGAGAGAAAGCTTAAATCAATAAATTGCTACTTCTTAAAAGTGATGTTTCTTTCATAAGGCCCAAAACAAAACCAATTGAATGTAAGAAATGTAGGGCGATTTAACCGTCACATACTTACTAAACTTCTGGTTGTTTTTAACTTTTATTTGTTAAGTTAAAATCTTTATCAAAGGGAATAGAGAACAAAGTTCTTCTTAAGGGGGATGCGCTAGGTAGCCCGAGAAATTCAAACTTTCTTACGTTTTTTGCAATTTGCAGGTTAGCGTCAAGTTATAGAATAAAATATGACTCGTGAGCGTAACAAGTATTTATTTACAGAATTATAATCATCAATACAACCTCAACAACAAGTTCATATAATGCTATTGATTATTTTTTTATGAAATAGTCCGTCAATAGAATTATAATCAAAAATAGAGTTGAATAGCGTGCAATAGGAGCCTATGTGCAGCAGTGGACTGGTATACGATGATGATGATGATGATGAGGGTTATAATATGAACTTGGAAGCTTGTATTGATGATTTACAAAAAAAATAGTGCTACCCTCGCACTTCGAATAGAGAACAAAGTTCTTGTTAATGTTGCGAATTACAAGCGAAATGTATTATGTATCACATTCTTATACGTATGTGGGCTGTAGAACGCGAACCTGAAAAGATGCTGGTTTAATTACTTACGGAATTTTAAACTCTTTAAGTAGGTACAGTACAATGCCTTGATTAATTAAAAATAAAATTATTTGGTTCCGAGAGTGCGCTATTATTTCTCAAGACACATTTTATCAGGTGGCAGCAGGTACATTTTGAACTGTTAAACGACTACAAAAAAGGAAGAGGTTCTCAATTAGTCTGTATATATTTTTTTTATATACTATATGTTCGGGCATAACTTCTTTGTTTTCAGAACCGATTTTCAATAACATTTTTGATGTGGTATACTCCTTGTTTACTTAAAAATAAAATGATTCTGTTTCTAGAATGCATACTTATTATTTTTCATTATATCAAAGATACATTTTATCAAAATGGCAGCCTATTTTGATCTATTTATGTTGCATATTGGAACACCATAAAAAAGATGGTTCTACAATGCATTTAGTCCTTATATGATCCCGTAATTCAATATCAAAAAGGGTGCGATCGTAAACTGCATACAAAAATGCACAGTGAAACTAGTGTAGCCTTTTATTGCATTCAATTCAATGCCTAGGACCTAGTGTTAGACCAAAATGGAGGTGAAACTTTGAGACTAGGTTTTAGTTCTGCATTTCCTGTTAGTGCTCGTATCGAATTACTTTTTTATATTGTAGCTGAATTGTATTGATTGTTATTTTATACAGGGTTACCCTAGTTACTTGCTCACGATCGAATGGTAGCCCAATTTTGTTTATAAAAGTGTACCATTTCGGAGATTTGATATTTTTGATGATTTTATTTTAAGAAAGGGATGGGCCGCTGAATACTTTTGGTTGAAAAATGGTTAATTTTTTGAGTATTGTCAATTTTTTTAGTCGTTTTATAGAGGATATTATGTTCCGTATATACCTACCACCATGTCAGTCTATGTAGTGACATGTTAGTCCTCCAGAAGCCCTCCAGTAACAGTAAATTGGGTCCTTTTTTCTCTTATTTAAATTCATGTAGGTATCGTCTTTTTCATTGAATGATGAGTGCCACTAAGTTTCTTCAACAGGCACTTGGCAGTTCACTAGTTTCCCAGCTGTATATTTTAAAGTATTAACTCTTACTCCGTTGTTCGAATCCAACATAATGAATCGGAATGTGAAACCAACAATACCACAGCAACTTAAACATTTGAATAACTAAACATGTCAAAATTGTTCTACAAACTTAAGAAAAATGCCCGAACATTTCTCACGGAGTCACGGCTCTTCAATGGGGCAACATTGTTGAGTGTTTAAAACAAAACAAGTCGGCGGTTCGATTTGTTCCGGCGGTCGGATCCGACGCACCTCGCTCCAAATGTAAGTGGGCTAATTTGTTACATACGACAGATTTATGAGTTGTAAGGTATAACGCAGTAACTCAGTAAGTACGCGGGGAAAGCAGTTAATGGGTGGGACTTGGGCACTTGGGCAGCCACCTCGCATACCTATGGGTGGTTACATAGACGTAATTTACTATTTAGATGAGGTCGAGCGTGTAACTGTCGAAGTGTAGCGACTGGCCAAGAGATTATAATAGCTTTGCTTGTATTGCGTAGGGTTCTACATCTACAAAATTGGCTTGGAGATGTAAGACCCTGCACAACACACGAATGCAGAATTTGTAATTTTCCAAATACCAAGAAAGCGTTCTCTGTTTAGGTAATTTCGCTTTCCAGTGCTAATTAAATGAAATTGTTTATTCTGTAGATAGGATAATCACTTGCACACGTAATATTATACTCTGAATGAGAAGAACTGGCGAAATAAATTCAAGGATCAAAGTCTCTTTTAAAGTCCAGATATAATCTTGGTCAGATCATGTGAAGACAATGTAGATTAGACCCCGAAATTGTTTTTTGAGGAAAGAACCACACAAATTTGAGGGGACCAGTTCAATCAGTGCAAGCATCATTTGTTTAGAATGTTCCCACTGCTGGGATAAAGGCCTCCTCGCTGTGAGAGAGAGTGGGCCGTAATTCTCCACGTGGGCCCAGTGCGGGTTGGTAGAAGTCACATGTCTTTCTTGGTTCTAGGATATCACAGCATTATGCATGCAAACATTTGTCAGTAATCAGTAATAGAGCGATGCTGTTCATGTCAGCACACAGAGACATCTCTGATTACTTGTTGCAAGTAACAGCCTGTCATACTTAGGCAGCCACTTTCAATGTTTGGGTCTTTCCCAAGACTAGCTGTAATCGCACGGAAGTCATAATGTCTCCAGTCTTCAACAAAGTTTCTAAGAAACTCGCGAATTTCAATAATTTCATAGTAAGCTCATTCGGGCATGCTTTACTTTTGATGTCAAGCTGTTGGAGGAAATCTTTGAAGTTAACGCTCTAGGCTTTATTCTACAACTTACGAAACTTTGCAATCGTAAAAATATCATTAACGGGACATAATGGTAGGCAGCGGTTTCTTGGAAATACAAGGAGGAAAATGTTCTAAAACCCTCCTTAGATGGTAATGATATAGTATTACAATGACTGTACAGTAGTAGGTACATAATTTGGTTCCTTCACTTTTGCTCATTAGGTATATGGATTTGAGTCAGAAGCTTGCAATGATCTTCAGTTGTTTAAAAAACTTAATAAATGATAAAAGTTTAAGTGAAGTTCTGCAGACCGAATTTCGGCCATGGCGAACAATCTCAGCGGAGACTAGCCTTCGGCGCGGGAGATATTATAGTGCACAAGTGTGTGCGCAGACACAGGTGCACTCCCTCTTCCCTCACTTTCATTGTCCGATGGGACGGCAATCCGACACGACCGGAGAGAGATCAGGCGCAGGGCTAACGGCTTACCGTGCTTTCCGAGGCACGGGGGTTTCAAAACCACCAACTTCCAAACTCCGGGCTGTTACTAAAAAGTTTAGAAAAACCCAATGACACTGCCCGACCAGGGAATCGAACCCAGGAGACGCTCCGCAGTCGCGCTTACGACGACGAAGACAACGGGGCAGTGATAAATGGTACGACCTATCTAGTGTATGAGAAGGTTAAAATGTAAGCTCTTTTAATAATACACGTTACTTGCCCCTCATTAAAATGAGCGTGATGAATTTATATCATCTGATAATCTCATTATGGTGATTAACATTTCTTATTATTATTTATATTGCGACTGCATTTGTTATTTCTACAAATACCTACTACAAATTGCATACTCTCAAACCTCCGATAATTTTTCCTGAGCTGACATTAATGGCTAATAATAAATAAGAAATAATTGTTTTCACTGCCATAAATGTTTTAAACTTTCAGTAAAAATAATATGATGATAATTAAACTTGTTAAACACATAGGTGCAATGTGTTTAACAAGTTTAATTTATTATTATAGTAAAAACAAAAAATGTATATTTAAATGTTTAAATAAAAGCAGGTTAGCACGTCCTCTCCGGAGACTAACAAAAAATCCAACAAAAACGCTGATTTAAAATCAGTAACCCCGTGCCGTCCATTAACACCAAAGTGTCAAGTGAGAGCTCAACTGCTAATCATCGATTCTCAATATTTACCCGGTCAGCTGTCAGCTTCCGAACATGTTCGAAACTGGGCCATGTCGGGCCACGTCGGGCCATGACGAGCCATGACAGGTGGTTCACCTACAGGCTACAACATGTCTTGTCGCGTGACCGCGTGTCGTGACGGCTCTAAATTATTATCTACGCACTTTTGGGAGCCCCACTGTTTATCATGATTTATAGTACCCTTAATAGCTTGTCTGATTCTTTATGAGTTGTAGTCGACAAATCGTTGGCAGTATTGACATTGATACTGATAATTATTATAAAATAAGTTTATTTTTATCTAGTTTGAGCATATACCTATACATCATTTAGGTTAATTTGCGTTTAGGAAACTATACATAGGTATATATCAATCTGCCTAGCCTTTACCCAACTATATTGAGGTCAGTTTCTAGTCTAACCAGAAGCAACTGAATACCATTATTTTAAATGGACCTGCTGCCTATCTGACCTCCACAACCCACTAACTGGGTCAGACTTTTTGGGCTTCTGACTACCGGTAACGACTGTCGAAGATCTACGAATGACAGCCGGGACTAACGGGTTTTAACGGGGTCTTGATGTGTAATGGATGGTCACCCATCCACGAGCCGACCGCGGCAAGGGTAGCTGAACCTTCGATGGACCCGTGTGGCTGTTATTATTTAGCTACGAGGTACGAGCTTAAGGAAACTAGAACTACGATACTATTAATTAGCACCTCTATCATCTACCTGGTTAAAGGCCATCAGGTAAACTTGAAAAACTAGCACAAAAAATATAAATAAACAACAGTCCACGTAACATAAAAAGGAAAACACGTCTTTACTTTTTGGTACCATCTTCATTATAACGCAATTTACATTTATTGCTTACTCACCTTTAAAACAAGATTTGCATTTTTGTCATTGGTGGAAGGTGCGAACGGTTGCGTGTACGCAGATAAGGCGCGTTCCAGTTGTCGCGCAGGACAAGGCCTCGACACACATGCGCTTGCGACGCGACGGTGTTGCCAGAATGCACCTAGTTTAGGTAATGCATAATTTGAATGTCTCAAAAGTGTAGATTCAATTATGCAGGTTCAAGGATGCATAATCATCATGTCTCAAGAGCAAGACCTCTTACGCACTGCTGCTGAATACATAATAATATGTGTTGCCAAGTACTGTTGTGTCCAGTGGGGTAATTGCGTAACACACTTGCAGTACTTAGCAATGCCTTTCATTTTGACAGTTCAACAAAATTCATTGCGTTATTTACGTTGTTGAACAGACAAATTTTTCGAACATATGAAGCAATGGATTAGCAATATCCTTCAAAATAATTCAGATTGTTATTGAAAGTGTGTTACGCAATTAGACAGTTTAGTGCTGTTCTATTTTTCGATGGTTCTGGTGTCCTCTGCACAAGAACCTCGTCACCGATTTCAACCAACCATATTAATAATAATTATATTAATTTAATTAATTATTTAATATATTATTATTTAATTATTTTTATGAAAGAAAGAACCATCCATCCATCCAGGTATAAGTATTCCATCCATTCCATCTAGGTATAAGTATTCGAAAGTTTTACTTCACCTTCCTGCACAATTGCCTTCACTTTAACTGGATATTGAAGCCGATAAAGCCCAATCATCGGTTATTGCCCCATCCTCCATTCGAAAAAAATTTCGGCTCAACAACGTAAATAATATTGCATCTTGTTACCATAACACAAGCATTAGGTTGCTTAGCTTGGGACTAGATGGCGCTGTGTGAAATGTCCAGGGATATTATTATTATTATTATAATATTGTTGAACTGTCAAAATGAAAGCCATTGAGTACTGTTAGTGTGTTACGCAATTACCCCGCTGATCCGCCAGTTTTTTCCTCCTGAATAAAAAGACCATTGTACAGACGCCAGCAGGTTAAGCTACCCGAAACTGTAAAATTTTCCCAATCAACCTTGAACCTTAAAAATTTAGCGATAAAGTTGAAAATCTATTAAAGAAATTTGACAGATTGTAGTAGCTTGATGTGCTGGCGTCTGTACCTGGCAACACTATCATATCATCCGGTGTGCCATGACCTACCACCGTATAACGGGAAGCATTTGACTTCCAGTGTTTATTTGCTTTTAAAATCCGCCGTCGACCACAAAAGTAATGAGCTATTTGCATACCGCGAAGTACTGTTCACCTAACTGTATAGCCATTAGGTATTATTTATAGAGAAACTGCTAGAGACCTAGTATTTGGAACTGTATACCTAATGTCTTAACGTACATATATTGACTGGTTATTAACGGTATACCTATGCATTTATAAGGTAGTCGGTGGTTTTAATTGAGAGGTGTATGTCTTCTACTCTTACAAACGGTGTCTACATCTCCTTTTATCTACTTTTCTAACGCAGGTATGCTGGAAGAGATTTTCTAAAGAATTTTTTTCCAGCATATATGCATTTATTTATTTAAACTTTTCGCACAAAAAGGTACAAAGGCGGACTTAATGCCTTAGGCATTCTCTACCAGTCAACCAAGGGTGGTGAAGAGATTAGATGGCAGGTGCTTTGATTGAGAGGGACAATGATAAAAAAAAACTTAAAACTAGGGTACACTAATACATAAATAGGTTATATACACATACATACTATTACTATAATATATACCTACTTATAATATATATATATATATATACAAAATCAAGGGAGAGAAGTGTTGAGATGACTCTACGCTATTTTTTTGAAGATTTGTTTTGAAAATAACTCTGCAATTTCCGCTTAAATGAATACCGACTGCTGGCCGTCCTGATATCAAGAGGAAGCGCATTCCAAAGAAGAATGGACTGAATATGAAAAGAAGAATGAACAAAGTCAGACGTATGAGACGGACAGAGTAAGAGAAGATTGTTAGAAGAACGCAGTTTCTTAGCATGTGAAGAACATAGATATTGGAAGTGAGATACGAGATAAGAAGGTGGATTGGGAGAGTTGAGAAGGGAGAAAAGCGTGGTCAAAGCGCGCAAACTTCTTCTTTGGCGAATGGACATCCATTTGAGCTCAGACCTATAGCTCGACACATGGTCATATTTCCTGAGGTTGAATATGAAACGAATACCATTGTTGAGCAATCTGTCGAGCTTATCCAGCAAAACCGCATTCAAGTCAAAATAGCACACGTCACCATAGTCGATTATAGGGAAAATCAAAGTCTGCACAAGCATGGTCTTCGTCTTAGCGGGCAAAAAGTTTCTCAAACGATACAGGGATCGCAGAGTACCGTTGACCTTTTGACCAACACTAGAGACCTGGCGTTGCCAACTAAGCGTTGAATCAAGATGCAAACCGAGATCTTTCACAGTAGGTGAAATGGGTATGACGGTACCATTGAAAATAAGAGGTGGAAGGGAGCTAAGCGTCACCCTACCCATCATGCGTGAGCTTCCAATTGCAATGGCCTGACACTTCGAGGGGTTTACTGACACCCCGAAACTATCAGACCACTTTTGCATCACCTCATATGTATTTTTCTGTTCTTTTCGTCTTGTCTGTGTGTATGTGAGTACATACATTATTTACTATTATAAGCCTGTGTTGTCCCACTTTTCCCGGTCAGCGGCGATTGTAGGCCAATCCTTTTTAAATAGGAGTCCAGCTCATCCCGCCATATCTTTCTGGGCCTGCCGCATAGTCGTTTCCAGCTTTAGAAATGTTTAGAAATGCTTTTTATTGTTACCGTTCTTATGCTTTTATAATGTATATGTACAAACAAACTATAATAGATTATCAGTTTTCATTCTGAAACGAGAAATCGTTAGAAAATTCAATTACATTTCGACCGGTAGCTACTCCACTGCTTAACTTAAAAATACATCTGTGAATTTAAGACTTACTTTAATAATAAATTTGACATCCATAACACTATACCACAGTAAGGAATGGAATTTAGTTTAGAAAAAAAAATAAAAAACTAAGTGAAGAAATCACACTCGATCGCCGGTAACCACTCAGGATCGGATCGATAAGTTTGCAGATACCTCGACCAGTAACTATCACGAACAAATACTCACACTTCCACTCACCCAGGCACGCTCGAGTCGATACAACGTTAACCTAGACTGAATTACCACACTATGTCATCTATTTGGTGTCAGCTATTTGGTGTCCAAAAAAAGATAAATGGTTAAATAAATAAATGCAACATAATTATACCCATATCCATTTCTCCTCCTATCTGGTAACCAAAGCTCTCCCCAGGTTAAATCCTTGGCGGATTTTCTGAATGAAGCTAAATGACTATCTTTTGCATTTTATGACCCATAGAAGGTTCAAATTCTGATCTAAGTATAATGTATCTATCATCTTCTATGTCGAATATAGTTTTTTGTTTGTATTATGTATATTTTTTACTATGAGTAGTATCCCTTGAGAAAAAATTGTGAATTATTTTTGGCTTCTTGTTACGCCTTTTATCGATCTAATCTAGTCAATTAAGTAGTAGACATCTAAATCTTAAGCGGCAAATGACACGACATAAATAATAAGAGGGGTTATTCTCATAAATTAAAGAATCGTTTACAGTCTCAATTTGTCAAAAATAACTCTAATCTCCCTATATACATTTTGACAGGTTTTTGACATTTGTTTGTCGCCGAGATGAGACTGTGACTAGATTTTAAACGTTAAGAACGGTATAAAATTCTAGGTATAGAAAGTAATAAACATGCTCATAGGCATACGGGTAACCTTTGTTTAGATTATTCTTATGATCATGATTGACATTGATCATCAATCATCATTGTTTATCTAACAAATCTGCTGTACATTAATAAAGCCTTGAGAACTAATGCTATTAGAAATAGACCAATAGAACTGTTTAGTTCTAGAGCTGAAACATTTAAATTGAAGAAGTCTGCCAATCGGCGGAGGTGGTGGGTGAAGATGGAAGGAGATAAGCGTTTATTTTGATGATTGTAGGCGATGATGGCCTTATAAATAGGAAAAATAATATGAACATAATGGTGTTAATCGAAAAATTGCATAGGTACTTTAATACCTCAAGCACTAAAGCCATACATTCAAGCATGAACGCTACTGAAAACAGTAAAAGCTATGCATTGTGCACTGTTACATTCTGTACTATTAATCTGTTACTTTCTGTTTCATTTTTATTTCTTTTTTTATATAACTTGATTTTTTTATATTTGACTGTGTTTAGTTTGTGCTCTTCCTGTACGAGTCGCAATAAATACTTTTTCTTTCTTTCTTTCTGTATGTAAACTTACTGTCTATCTGTCAGTTACCGCCTAAATTCCTGGATAGTTTTCAAATAGTCAGAATTTTTAAATTACCTTCATCGTGGCTGTGGCCTGGGGGCCTACTCCGAAGTGCAAAGTGCCAATGTTCGGATCGGACCGACACATGGCCGAACCGAATATTATTGAAAAATGCGAAAAAAGTTCGGATCGGCTCAGTTGGGTCGGGACCATAGTCAATATTCGAAAGATTGTAGAAGTGTAGGATCGGAACCGACCGAACCAAATAGTAACTTCGTAGCAGGAAACGGCCGATACTACTTCGGAGTAGACCCCAGACTTTTTAATATCTCGTTATTACTGAGTCACATTAAATCACATGATTGGACTAAATGACAGTAAAACCACATAATTACAAAAAAAGAAATGCAACTCAACCTGTGGTTTCAAATTATGCATCCGAGCCCCCACGCTTGTGATTCTATTTTAGTTTCTTTTTTAACAATCATATAACCTACATTCGCATTTAGGTCTATAAAACGAGTTTGTTTTGCTTTTACGCCTATCTGGCTCACCGAAGGGCAAAGGTCTCACCTTGCTGCGTGCCGAGCAACATGGCGCGTGCCGCGGCGGCCGCATGGTGGATTTAAATACTTTCCTCTGCTTATAATAGGATCCCATATTACTACCTGCACTGTAATAAAACTGTTACGATATTCAAAACGATTCATGTGACATTTCCATATCGGGTGCACGATCGATTTTAGTTCCCATAGTTGCCCAGGTCGAGGTTTCGGAAGTAGGGACTGTACCAACATACAGCAAACTTAAAAAAAATGGGCATGATTCTTTGCAAAGGTTTTGATACTTAATTTTTGCAGCAATTTAGAATGCAATCTGCAAATACATAGCTTAGATAAATACGAAAACAAGGACAATCTCATGAATAATTTTCCCGGGAAACCCAACAACTCAACCAGTTCTCAAAGTCCGGAAATTTTCATGTAATTAACTTAAATATGAATAAAATTGTTGTTATTTTTAACATCACTACAAAGAAACGTTTGGTAAAAGTGGCATAAAGAAAATAAAGCACCCTATCAAGGACCCTAGACAATTGAACATCAACATTATTATAAACACAATAATGGTCTCCACGACAATCACGAACCTGCATTCATGATTTATTTATAATATTTTCTCGAAACTAATAAACGATAACAATTGATCACATTTCCCATTATTTTTATTGGTTTGTTCCTACAAAATAATTAAAGTAAATGTTTTGTAAAGTTTACATCAAATTACACTACTTAATTCTGATTTTTTATTTGCTAGACCAAAATGACAGCTGAGGTCGACCTTTTTTGTCATGTTGGCAATGTCAATGCTGTCAATTCAGATTACACTACTTACATAATAATCAGCCTATTAGGTTCCCACTGCTGGGACACAGGCCCCCTCACTGTGAGAATCCATCGCACGGGCCCTTTGCGGTGTTGTACAGACGCCAGCACATCAAGCTACTACAATCTGTCAAATTTCTTTAATAGATTTTCAACTTTATCGCTAAAGCAATAAGGTTCAAGGTGGATTGGGAAAATTTGACAGTTTCGGGTAGCTTGACCTGCTGGCGTGTGTACTTACTACATTTTTTTTTTTAAAGTTATCTTCGACGAACAAGCTATGCTGTTGTTCTTTACAATGTTAGAGTAATTAATTCTTCTTTTGTAATACTTACTTCTAAGTGAAATGTTATTCACCCAAGAATGACCCTAAGCTGCCTGATACTGATATGATGTCGATGTTTCCGTTTTACTAAAATATGACTAAACAAGATACTTTGTTTTAGTAAGAGACAGAGGGTAATTCTCGTAATTTTAAGAACGTTCATAGTCTGATCTGTCTCCATCTGTCAAAAATATGTCTGATTTCCCTACATTTTGACAAGTTTTGTGACATTTGTTTGTCGTTGAGATGAGACTGCGACTAGATTTTGAACGTTTTAAATTACGAGAATTGGCCTTCTGATCAAAACAAATTCTAAAAAACATTGATAGCGGCATTTTATTGTAAATTGAATCTTCAAAGTCTTTTTCGGGTGCCGTACCCAAACATGCCAACGGGACCCTTTTACTAAGCCTCCGCTTTGCGTCCGTCCTTCCATCCATCCGTTCGTCTGTCCGCCTGTCTGTCAGTAGACTGTATCTCATGAACCGTAATGAAAGGTAGACAGTTGAAATTTTCACAGAATGTGAATTTCTATGGCCGCTATAACAACAAATAATAAAAATAAAGTAAAGTTCAAAATTAAAGGGGAAATTACCATACAAGAAACGTGTTTCATTAGGCGTATTTTGCCTTGTGGTACGGAGCCCTTCGTGTGCGAATCTGACTCGCCGCTTTTTTTGTTCATTCATCCAATTATGATGTCGTTTACTACCTGTTTGTATACTTTCTTTTTCTTAAGAAATGGCCGTATAAACAAATTTTTTTTTAAGAATTTAAGTGGCCCAGTACTCAACAACGCATACAGGTTAGTTAGGGTTAGGGTTAGCCAGTTACTTAGGTTCAGTGTTATTATGAAACAGACAAATATTCTGTAGGTGTGTCCTCATCTGTCTCTCTGCAGACCATCGTGACAGGTCCTCGTCGTTTCATACGACACCCATGGGAAATGATGGCGCAACACATTCGCAGTCGTGACCGCAACGTAACGTGGTGGTGCCATTCAGTATTACGCTAACTAATTCGCGCAAACCGACCACACAGTCACAATGCTTGCATAATATAGCCACCCATGTGGTATTAAGCATTATGAAATTATTATTTAAATGATTAATGTAATACAAGTGTGAGAACTCATGTAAAAATGTAATTAAGAAGTCATAAAATAATTCACTCCTTTGGTGAAACTTCTTCAAATGAATAAGTAATTTACACCTCTGCTTAGCCGTTAGTAATGACAAGCGTGACTATACTGACGGCTTTGATGTGTATGATTTATTTATTGTTGCAATAATCTGTTTGCACAATAGGTCAGATATTATTACGATTTCTCGTTCCCAAGTGAAATCTAATTGTAGTACGATAAACGAACACCAATTAGAGTTGCACCATCGATCTGCGCACGATTCGATTGTGAGCTGTTAGGCAGATTTGTCACGTTTGTGGACTAAGGCTACGCTAGAAGGTGATGCTAGAGATTCTATTTATTATCGTTCTCTAGCCAAGTATGTAAATATCTGACATGCCCGATTATCAGAATATCAGATTTGCCAGCCTTCAGAAAGCACACAGCAAACAGTGCATTGCAGAAAGCGTTCATTACCAGCGGGGTAATTACATAACACACTAACCGGCTTTTATGTTGACAGTTCAACAACATTCATTGCTTTATTTACGTTTTATTGAGCAGACAAATTTTTCGAGCATAATATGCAGCAATGGATTAGCAATATCCTTCAAAATTATTCAGATTGAATTGATTGTGTGTTATGCAGAT
The DNA here is from genome assembly GCA_951799955.1 of Apamea anceps. NCBI lineage: Eukaryota > Metazoa > Arthropoda > Insecta > Lepidoptera > Noctuidae > Apamea > Apamea anceps. Next base: position 9,071,780 of record OX637502.1, on the reverse strand, counting down.
ACAATAGTGATCATGCTGTAATTTTATAACTATAGATTTTGATTAATTTTTTATGCAAAAAATATTTAAGCTTTAAAAAAAATATTCATCGTTTCGAACATTTTCTTAAATTCAGATTTGTTAAGTAGGTACCTACTAAAATTGGCGTTACTTTAGTCCTAAACTCAAAAGTGTCTAAATAATGAATTACGACGTTTCTAATAATAGCTCATTTCGGAAGAGTTACAAGTTCTGTTTCAGTTTCAAGACGAAAATAACTTTCAGTGTTTCGAAATGAAGAGAGAACTGGTGAAAACGGTGACGGTTTCTTCGTTTGGGCGACATTTTCTTGTAGGTAGAGAGATTTTTTTAAATTCCCTTGAATTATTTTGATCAGAAACTTTAGAATTCACATAGCTATATAAACCTGATACTGATAGGTCCTAAGATGTAAGGCCTACTCAGGTGTAAGGTTACACTTACCTAAGGTTAAGGGTCGTACAAGTGCACTTACCTAAGGTGTAAGGGTACACTTACCTATAAGGACCTAGCACTTATTCATAATTACATAAAGAAAAGGTCTGGGCAGTTTGTAAAGATAATCTGAGCTGAAAATTGCAAAATAAGGGTGCAACTAGCACCCTACTAACACAATATTAATCATTTTAAAGGATATGCTTCATACGGTGTGCTCAACAACGTAAATAACAAAATGAATGTTGTTGAACTGTCAAAATGAAAGCCATTCCGACTGTTTGTTTGTTACGCAATTATCCCGCAGGACCTCACATAAAAGAAAACACCTACTAAACAGCGTTATGTAAACAAAACTTTTGCTGTTTTACTAAATGTAAATATATAATTTCCACGCTGATAAGGGAAATTACAGGAAAACAAAACTGCGAGCTTATCTTATCGGCAGCTAATAGTCAATGAAGGGAAATGGGCTAGCCTTGTGGGCGAGGGTTAGCCATAGTAAGTTGCCAAAGCTTTGTGTTTAGCTCGGTTAGTTAATTATAGGGTTTTGGATTGGATCATTAATAATTAACAGCGAAATTGGATTAAATAACACCGATTTCAAAAGTAGTTTGGAAATCGATTTTCTGGCTCCGTCTGTGTTTATACCTATGTAAGCTTTTCCTTTTCGTGTCTTCGTTGAGTACCTACTTTGATTATGACCTCTATTTTTTTAGCCCAGTAGATGACCACGTACCTACCTATCTACTACTAACCATTAAAACTACCATTAATTATGTCAACATATTTATAAATTACCTTAATCAAATACAATAAATACAACATCAATTATCAAAAGGTACAGGAACAGCAATGCTAATTCAAGGCACGATTACAAGGCAATACTTGTGTCCTGGTCCAGTGCCTGATTATAAGTCCTTCCGCCCTGTCGGCCACAGTGACCAAGAGGCTGTTGGCGCTGCCCCGCACCCGCCGCATCAGGGAGGCGACACGCTAACACACACACACAAACACACACACTAACTTTGTAAGCCTTCGTAAACAGTAGCCATCTACCAACCCGCACTGGGCCCGCGTGGTGGATTACAGGTCACTCCCTCTCAACTGGAGGAGGCCTGTGTCCCAGCAGTGGGAACATTATAGGCTGATTATTTTTATGCTTCCTATGTATTTGTGTTTGGTTTTTGGACTACTGTAGTTTCTATTTGAATTGATTGTCATTGTAGAAAAGAACAATTATCAGTTCTCCCATCAAAGTAAAGACACTCGTTACTTTCGGGTAATATTGGTGTACCCTAGCCATTAAAATATGAATGACTTCCAAGTTTGCTAAAGCATGACTGCCACAATGCTCGCAAGCTGACAATAAAACTTCAACAACTTCCTCTGACAGTTTCCTACGTAATTGAAGTAACGCAGTGACATAATTGAGACAATTTTCTCATTCTATTTCTGTACCTAAGCCAATTTCAATCCTGAGCGGTAGATGCTTGCAATCTACGAATTCTGATAGCTTTATAAACCTCGTTGGCCTAGAACTGTTTTGTGGCTCTATTAGGAACAAGGACTCGTTCAGTAATTTTTTTTTAGATTGTTAATTGTAGGACCTATTTCTGCCCAGACTGGTCTTCATGTAACTTCTATCCAATTTTTATTTCCACCTCAATATTGTACGAAACTGCTGCTGAACTGAATTGTATTGTATAGAAACAAGTTCTTCTAATTGAACAGACAGCTGTGCTGCTGGGGAGTTTGATGAGCTACTTCTTCTTCCCAGCTGAAGCACTAGGAAGTGGTGATGGGTTGAAAACTGTCTGACGCATTTTTGACGTTCAAAAAGTGCTGGTTCTCAGCCTAGTTTGAATAAGGGCTAATTTTTCCAACGCCAAATAATTTTATCGAAGTAATGATTTTGAATATTTGACAGTTCTTCCATACAAAAACTGTCAAACGTCAATTTTATTCCACGTTTAAAAATTATCTGTCGATTGAAAAATCAGCCCTAAATGATTTTTTTTTTGCTCACTTCTAACGGCACGGACAGTGGACACATAAAAACCATGGTGGGAATAAGGAAGGAACACGTTACTTGGAAGTGTAGTACATAAAATTATAATAAGAATTTTTCCCTGAAGAGTTTGAGAGTTTTGCTCAGTGATTAATTACAAAAATGTAGCGTATGATTAGACACGCAGCTTCAAAATTTTTACAACTGGGTGGCAATGCCATCTCACATCTCAATTTCTTTGCCAAACTTGGCACATAATATTTTAACGTCAATCAAACTGTACCTAAAGATAAAATGAAACATCAGCGCATCTTTCTTTTTTCTTTACGGATGTTTTGTCACGACGAAAACGGTTCGTGTGAGGGCCACATTGTTCCTGTGGGATGCGAGAAGCCACACAAAAGATACAAAATAGCAGTTGTAAGACATGTTACCATAACACGGAATTGCTTTACTTTACGTGTGTTCAGGGCTGGCAAAAGTTTTTTTGTCAGATAAGTGAACCTCCGAACAAAAAAGTTTATGGTCTCAAATATCGGTCGGTGACAATCAATATATTTACGCCGTGGTGACAATAGTAGAATCAAATTACCATAATAAACTGTCAAAATATTATGATAAGTTACCGTTACGCTTGTGATTTAATTTAACAAAGGATTTGGCAGTGTTGTTCGATTATAATTTTGCTCCTCTGTAGCTTTGAGAGATTTGTTATGAGTTGATAATTAACACTCGATGGTATATTTGCAATGTTACTACTGAATTCAGTCAGAAAATATACTAGCAGACTGGTATTATCCAGTCCAGACTATTCGAAATTGGTAACTACTATATTGTCATGCAAACGCCACCGCAGCACCTATTAACTAACGCACCTCATGTCTGCAAGACTTTGCATAGAAATTAAGTAACACTAACTTTCATTCAGTTGTAGAAGACGCACAGAGAAACTTTGGGTTACCTAGTAAATGAGTAAATAGGTACTATGAAATTAAAAGCACAAGGCAAAGCCCACTTGCTGTCAAAAATTTTACTAAGGGAAGAGACACAATCGAATTCATCTGCTAACAATATACGTAACATGATCAGGCTGTACATATAAAGTTTCCAATGCTAGGATACAGTAGGCCTCGTCTCTGTGGGCCATAATCCACCACGCCGGCCGTGGGTTGGTGGATGACATATAGGTAATCTTCGAATTTTTGGTTCTTACTCATGCCGGTTTCCGCAACTAACTGCATTGGCATCAGACAAATGCCTCTCTGTATGCATTTACACTGCCTTACGAAAAATTTCGTCAATCTCGTACATTGCTTTCGTCAGTCAACCCTGATCTTGCCAGGGTAGGTCCACAATGACGGTCGTCGGCTCGGGAGCCAGTGGTTGTGCCGGTGACCTATGAGCTCAGGAGACTTGCCTTTTAAGGGCCGGCGCCGGCCGCAGCCGTGTCGCAACGTGCGCGAGCGATGCATGCTTTGTACCTGTTCGACATGTCACATTGAGGTCACCAATTGATTCTGGAAGCCTCAAAAGCTTGTAGTTTTGTTGCATTGTGTATTTAAAATGTCTACACATGGGATCCTGAATCTTGCAGGGAGCTTGCGTCTGCGTGACAGACTAACAGTGTGAAAGGCTTTCAGTTTGATAGTTCAACAACATTTTTTTACGTTGTTGAGTAGACTTCGAACATGTTTAGCAATGGATTAGTTAAATCCTTCAAAATGATAGTGTGTTACGCAATTAGGGTGCTGATGCTTTTATTCGCGATAAGAAAGAGTGAAGACATGAGACATGAGGTATACTGTATGCAAAGTAACCACAAGCCAAAAGCTAAACAAAGTGTACAGCTGGCTGTTTGATTGCCGATTAAAGGTACATTTTAAGACTCGTCAATGGCAGGAACATTAAGGGGTTAATTTATAAACGATGACTAAAGTTAAGTTACGTTTCAACGTCAAAATTGTATGGTTACAGTCGCTAATCACTACTTAACTTTAAGCAACGTTTATGAATAAAGGGGTCTTGTAAATATGCACTCCGAGTCGTTAGGAAACTCGCTCTGGAAGAATTACGATGTCGATTAAAAATGATCTAAAATGTCTAAGTACATTTATATCTGTATTTTTTATGGTGTAGGTACATAATGAAGAGTTTCCTATCTTCTATCTAATCTAACAGTCAACCCAAGTGGCTCCTACTGAACTCTTCCTTTGTAAAAAAGCGCAGTCATAGCTGCTCTTTTCAAAAACATCTCATTCATTCATTCATTCATTTTCTTTTCATCGATATTTTCAAAAACATGCTAAGTAAGTGCCAACAAAATCAGCTAAAATATTTGACATCAGTAAATAAACCGTGAAATAAGTGCACGTACTGTACAAACACCTACCTATTTGATATTTCAAGGACTATCGTAAAGCGATAAACTCATTGACACGCTGCCCGTGTAAGATCGGAAGCGACGCGTGTGCGCATGACAATAGCAACAACACACGTAAAAGCTTCGTGCTATTAATTATTAATAGTGTTAATAATACGGTTACACTGCGATTGCGAATTTGTGCACTGATACCATTTTTGTATTTAACAAGCCGATCTTTATGATCAACTTTACGAGCGGTGGATGTTTTGAATTGACGATGACTTGAAATAATGAGTCGTTCGTAACTTAGGTATCGCTATCGTTTATTTTATTAGGTGGTGACTATTAATTAAGTTTTCATCATCTAACAACAAAAATGTCACCTTTTTTAGACTCTTTACCATTTTTTAGACCATGGCACCTGCCATGGTCTAAAAAATTAGGTAGACAAGGTAGTATGGCCAATATTTGCCAACCTTAGTTAGACCGTAAAATTTACTATTGTGGCTGTATGTTATAATAAAATGGTTGTTAAAACATTATTTTCACTTTTTTATTTGTGATTTACGAGCTGTGTCCGAATGAACGTTATTCTTTCCCTCTTTAGGAAAGTATTCATCTTGTATATCCGTGTTTTTTGGTGATTTATAAGCCCATAAGCCCAACCCCAGTTTATTTTTTTTCTTAATCCTAATGAATCCTTTTCTCTCTTTACAGTTGGAAAACGTTCAATGCTGTTTGGACTTCCTTCACGCACAAAAAGTTCAGGGATTAGAACAAGTAACAGCTGTGGACATCCGGGATGCGAAACTAAAAGCAGTATTGGCACTATTTTTCGCGCTCAGCAGACATAAACAAGCGACTAAACAGAGAACAGCGCCATCTAGCGGTAATGCTCTGAGCGCCGGGAAAAATTCAAGCGAGGATGTTTCACTAAGTGCGGTACAACGCATAACAGGTGGCAGCAGTTGCGATGAAATATTAACAGCGTGTGCCAATAACGTCGAGATGACGACGTTAACAGCAAATAGGTAAGTCCCTTGATAATTAAAGTCGTGTTTTAATGATATTGGTTACGGTTAAAATTAATTGAAAATGTTTGCTTCGGTATTAACGCCATCTATATTGATGTTGTTTAAAATTCAGTGGGTACAGTCAAACTCTAAGCGTTGCGGTTACTCGACGCTAGGTGGCTCTCATACAAATTTTTAGTTAACTTTATAATCAGATGCGAGTTGCACGGTGTTTTTCTTTTACAATACGTTATTAAATTAAATATTATGTTATATTATAACCTATAACTTTTAGTAACAAAGCTTTCACCATGATGATGCGAACGCTACCAACGTACCAATAAAAAATAAATTGAAAATGTGCGCAAGCCATTATTTTGAGTTAAATATTTTTTTACCGACTTAAAAAAAACAGAGAGGATTTATGAGTAAAGAAATTTTCTCTAACGTTTCTACTTTCCTACATTTATGATTATGAGCATTTGTTTTTAAGATAGGCAACTTCGTTTTATGTGAAACTGGATAGGTAGGTACCTTAAAATTACAGGTACCCAGCATATACATATAATCATTCTAAATTGTTTTTCAGTCTTTCGAATAACCTTTGTTCATTGCTTATGTTACGATCGTAAATTGGTAGGTGTGTGTCAATATATAGGTACCTACATACCTGTTTGGTGTAGGTACCTACTGGCTTGTTTCAAAGTTCACCAACTGTTCTGAATTATTTTCGTGTTCAGCTTCGAACTTGGACGCGCGATCTCCGTAGCTAGCATTTATAAATAAATCTGTTTCCCGAGCTTAGAGATATGGCCGGCTTTGGGAGTCATATGATTATGTATTCCATAATATTATTCATGTATAGCTTTTAGATTTTAGAATTCTACACTCCTAAATACTAAAACCTAAACTACTTAGAATGTGGAATAAAAATTCAATCGGACACTCGGTATCTTTATTTCCTATATCGATGCTGGGTACCTAAGGACAATCAGAGCGCGTAGACTACCGTAGGTATGTCCGTATCTAACAACTTAAAGCAAAATTATCACTTACGAGTAGGTAAGTACTAAATCTACATACCCTAGTCAGACATGAAAAGTAAGATAATCTTACTAGGTAGGTACCCATACAATGGTTCACTTGAAGGACTAAGTGCGGAAACCAAACCCATCAATAGACGAAGTAGTCGAAGAGTGGTTTTAATTTTTATCTGTTTTTATGGTTAAGAGTACCTGAGCTATAATTACGGATGAACATGAGTCTAGGTTCGTAAAACGCTAGGCCTGGGACAAAACAAACACAACATTTTAAAGCTCATCTCGAGTTTAGTCGGAAGATCGGAAATGCCTACCGCGCAGAAAGTAATAATTCTCGTGTACGGCCGCCCAGTGACATTTCTATTTCTGACTAGCGCCCTCTATTGGCGAGTTGCCGAGATGAGCTGTAGGTTTACTCATGTTCTATGTTAGTAAACAAAGACTGTACTTGGCAACGTGAACTTGGACAGGGACATTACCTTTGCCAACGTTTTGTAGATGCTGAAGTGAAATCGATGTTTGTTCGCCTTGTGCAAGATGGTTCCGCCAGGGCCGCGGGTTCTTCGAAAGAGATACCATGGCCCCTGGCACAGGCAACTGAAGGAACACGGGTGGGTTTTAGTCAGTAAAAGTCTGACACGCCCTTCCGCTCAGCCCAGAGCGGGAGAGGTCACTTGATGATTTGCCATCAAAAAAAAAAGATGGTTGTATGCTTTATAGTTCAAGCGAAATATTCAAGTAGGTAGGAGCATTGCCTGGACAGTCGTGTAACTTTAAACTTATGTTCTACATGTAGTATGTAGAAAAGGTTACATAAATAAGCATCTAACATGCATTCACAAAACTTACAGAACGGCACCTGCTGCTACGGCACATTTTTAATCAGTCACGCTTTAAGTATATAATTTATACAGTGCAACCATAACGTACCTCAATATAACGAATTCCTCGATTTAACGAATTCTTCGTAATCCTCTTGAATTTTCCATAAGAGTCAATGTAAAATATACCTTTACATTGCGAAGATTGTTTGCGAATATCCTCTTTATAACGAATTTTCAACTATAAAAAAAAGTATACCTAAACCTCTAATTAACGAATTTTGTCAACCCAAAACTTTTATATAACGTTCCCAATAGTATGTGATTCAGTCGCGATAGCTTTCGACACGTTTTTATAACAAATTTCAGACCAACCTAACCTCAGTATAACAAACCTCAGTTTAACGAATTACTTGATATAACGAATATTTACTTGTTCCCTCTCGATTTGTTATATCGAGGTTGCACTGTAGCGTGATGGCCTTGGGTGCAACCGATTCACTAGATTGATTACAAATATTTATCCCATAGAGTTAAGAGTTGCATACATTTAGAATAGGATATCAGAGGGGCAATTCTCGTAATTTTAAGAACGTTCACAGTCTGATCTCAGTCTCAATCTGTCAAAAAACACTTCTAATTTTCCTACATTTTGACATTTGTTTGTCGCCGAGATGAGACTGCGACTAGATTTTGAACGTTTTAAATTACGAGAATTGGCCTTCAGATTATAACAGTCTCTAAACATTAAACTACCTTGAGATCAAAAAGTTACATTAAAAGTAATGGAAAAATATTTGTATATAAGTTTTATATAGGGTTTCAGGGACATCGATGCACAAACTGTAACCATGAATTCAACAAAAAAAAAAAAAAATCCAATCGAAGTCATCAGAGGTTACATTGCATGCAAAGACCCCAGTGCTTTCGTTTTGGACTATCAATACTTCCATAAAATGCCCTCAGGATGCTGTTGCCACTGCCACAGCTTCTCTGCATCAGGGAGGTAGGTTTCTTACACAGAATTGTGAAATAAGCATCAAATCAAAAGTCATTCATTCAAATTAGGCTGAGAATCAGCACTTTTCGAATGTCAAAATTATATAAGACAGTCCCCCAAAACGACTGCCCTCCATCTGTACGAGCCCCAGTAAACATGCTACACAATAAGGACTTATTGGACTTTTGAAGAATCGGGTGCACCCGGTAGTCAGGAAGGCTACAAAGCAAACAATCAAAATCAAATAAATCATTCCACAATCTTACAACACCGAAATAAACCTCATAAAGACCTCGAAATCTCCCATAAAGCAAACAACAGGTAGCATCGAACACCTCAAGGACCTAAGGGGCTATTTACACACAGGTTAATAAACAGGCGTTCTACTGCGGCTGACGGCCCTCAGCCCTCTTGACACCAGAGCCGGTCAATGCTTTCCTGATTGCAAGCACAATGCGAGGATGTCACGTCAGGAGTCCCGAACTTGACTCACGACAAAGAGCTAACAAGCCATTGTTTGTCATTTGTTGCGTCGCCTGCTTCACTGACTAGCACGTGCTCCGTTTTGTATGGGTAAAAACGTTTTCATTATTTTTGAATGTCTACTGTCTACCGGTATTAAACTTATGACAGTTGGAAACATGGAACGAATTGCGTAAATGGATTTAAAATTAATCAGAAATTCTGTTTCGAAGTTTTTGACAGGTTCTCTGTTAGAGTTACAGCATAAAATAATGATAAGAGAACGCGAGGTTTTGTTATAAACAACCTCCGTAAGATGTTGATAAAGAACAGTTAAGGTTAATGACAAACCTACTTAACACAACTTAATTACTATCTTTAAACAAATGCAGTCGAAAGCGGCTTCCAAATCAGTAAGTAAATGTTTGTGTCTAAAAATATCTAGCGTTATTTCCAATCCAAAATATTTGGATTAAAAAACACAGCTAATCACAACATACAAAAGTTTTAATTAGAAGAAGTTTTAAGACACAGATTTTTGTAAGTAACATCAAAGCAAAAGTGAGTGCATTCCTCGCCAAAGAGGACCTGTCCACATTTAGAATTCCGCCAGTTTTTCACATAGGTGAACAACCGGGGGCGCACGTTTATACAATGGGACCACTTTCCTTACCAGGCCGGCCCATGTAAGGGCCCGGGCCCGCAGAGACCAACTGAATACCTTTTATGTGCCCTGGGTAAACACTTAAAACAGATCATTAAGTATAATGATGTAAATTGTGTAACACATCAAATGTCGCTGTGACATTCAAAGTGATGCAATCATTGTGATAGTGTTATTATGGCTCATTCTTTTCTTTTTTGGGAGTGTCTTTCCCATCTGGATTTCGATCTTGTTGATTATCTTGCTGTTTTCTAATTCATGAGCTTACGAAATATGGGTTTCAGTTCCTATTTTTAGAAATATATCTTCTCTATCCATTACAATCCTGGGAGAATGCGCAGTTGAAAAATTCATAAACAAGGCATTCTTTAATTCATTCCGGGCGGCTAGTTTTAGTTGTTCTACTATTTCATTTGATGTTATGAAAATGTTTGTAAATAAGGCAAAAACAAAAACATTGCAAGTTAAACAGCCCGCACGCGACTGGAATTTTTCTTCAATCATGGTAATGCTACATCTACAATCCTCCGGAGATTTGTTAAATATTTCGGCAGCCCATATTTGTCAAGGCATCTCTCATTTCAAAGGAATCTCGAAGGAGTAAAGAACCCCGACGAAATACGAATCGATAACACACATCATCCTGCCAGAAGAAGCATAATAAAACAAATTAAGGTATAACAGTTACAAATAACAACGAACCCGTTGATACTAATTACCATGCTCGCACTGACTCCTCCCGACACCGCGATCAATCGTAACCGATGCGAAAAGTCTTCGGAACTTAATTCCCAAGATAACAGTAACAAGACAGATGACAGAATCATCGCTCATTTTAAATAACAGGCCGGCTTCGTCTCCTGCCGCGATAAGTGTACAATTACTGGGGGCTGAGGGGGCCAGGGTTCGAGTAGCCAATTACGGAAGTTAGGAATGGTGGTTCGTGGTGTGAACTTAAGGGCTCGTATCGAATTTCTCGTTTAGTTGTCAACATAAACACTCGCCTTAGGCTCGGCTAATTGCTACTTAGAACAATTTTAACCCCTGAATTCAAAAGCTCTTGATCTTTTGTGAGAACGTCTGCGGGTTTGCAACTCCTTACTTCAACACTTATTTGTATCCCATTACAGAAATTACGATCTGTTTCTCAAATGGCATAATCCTTTACGCAAATAGTATGATCCTTTTAAAACATATCGTTTTCGACCCGAAAGCCGACCGCTATCGCATGTTTTGGTATATTTGGACTGTCAGCAGCCGCGGCGTGTCATGGCGTGTTTGTTTACATATCTCTCGCGGCGCTCGTCACTATCGTCTGTCTATTCCGTCAACAAACATAATTCTCTTACGCTCTTTAATGGTAATGGCATACACAAATACCCACTGCTAGTTCAGGGATGTGGTTTTGGTTGCTTTTTAAGTTTACGTAGATTCACTTCGTAGCTGACTGGTGTTGCGTGCTCGTGTCTTTTTAGTTTTAGTCGAAAATTACGCTGGGTATATTCATTAAATTCTAAAAAATCAACACAAATTAAATGAACGCCTAAAGATAAACACAACGCAATATCTAAAAGCTTTGAAAGTTCCAGAAACTTTCTAACCTCGCCAACCGAAATTGATTCACGTAAACCCGTCAAAAACACGAAACCCCATAGCGAATTTTTGTAATAGCAAAATGTCTCCTGCAGACTCAAGCATTTCGAACAAGACGGTTCGTTTTACGATCCTTCGAGCTCGAGCTTGACGGGCCCCTGTTGAAATATCCACTTATTAAACTGCACTCTTTATTGCTCGTAAATTACGCCTTATGAGTTCAATGCTTCGTTTAATCCAACTGTTGTTAAGAATGGACAATACGCGCTGCTCCGGGCTTGGTGTCGGTTGAGGCGGTGAAAGGATGTCTGTAAATGAAATGATCTCGAGAGGTTTGGTGTTGAAACAGAAACTTAATAAAATAGTTTAACACGGGTTCCAAAAACACCTAAGGCCAATATTTAACATTAGAAACGAATTCGAATGGTCTTACTTAACACATATAATAGAAGAATAACATAAAATCTAAAATAGCTAAAATCCTATAACATATATATATATATGAAAAATACGTCTTTATCCGGTGTCATGATAAATGCTTAATGCGCTAGGTAGACTGCGAAATAAAAAAAAACTTACGTTTTTTTTGCAATTTTTTTTTTTGATCAAATTCGCGAGCGTAACAAGTATGTATTTAAAAAATTATAATCATTAAAATCATCAATATGACCCTCCAACTTCATATAATTCTATTGATTGATATTTAATGAATCAATTTAAAAAAAAAAAAATCGCGGACTATCCTAGCGCTTCCTTAATCAATATTCTCAAGCTGCACAATGTATTTATGCTACTGTTTCTACAACAACGTTATAAAATAAACTAAGACTTTATCATACAATTTAAAGACTTGCGATGCTCATGTTCCTCTGAAACTTAACAGCCCGCATCGGCACCGAGCCCCTATACCAAACTTCGAACTTTGGCGTGTAAAAGACGATAAGAATCGTGTCTCCGAAAATATATCCTCTCTTAATATTGATGCTCTTACCTACTACGTATACCAGTATGATGCCAAGCCTCGTTTCAACCAAATGATTTATTTCTAAGAAAGAAAAACAAAAGTGAAAATATCTATACACCTATATTATAAAGAGGTAAAGATTGTAAGTTTGGATGTAGAAAATAATCTCAGGAAGTACTGATCCGGTTTCGAAAATTTTTTCACTAGCAGAAAGCTACACTATTGACAAGTGCACTAGAGTATTTGGTGTAGTGTTTTACAGTATAGGTGAACTACAACTTCGGCGAAGTCACGGGCAGTATCTAGTCTAATATAATTAAATGATTCACTTCTATGTTTTCAATAGTCCAATTCGGTTACATCACCCAAATTGAAAAATAAAAGTAAACCGTGTAAATTGCCATAATGTTCCAATACATTAACGTGTCTACATCGTCCCTTGCCATAGACACCGCTTCAAAAATATAATTCATATTTTCTCACGTTCGTATTATAAATCATTCTGCTTTTAGATGTTCCACGAATAGTTTAATCCGTTTTACAAGCGAAAGCGGAATTAGTTGATTCTTAACTGAGCCGGCGCATTTCCGCATTGTTTCAACACTTTGAACGGTAGTTATTTTAATTGATTTTATTAGAAATTGGGGAAAATAGATTTATTATGTTGCGTTCGAGGGAATGGTTGTGACATATTGACGAAGTTTGTGTGTGTTTCGTTGGAGTTCGTTAGTGGACCGCAGTGCAGCAAATTCTTGTGATGCGGGGTGAAACGTGTCCCCGTTTATATTTTATTTGCATTTGCTCATAGTGCTCTTGCATAGAACGTTTAAACTTTAGAACGGTTCATGTGGTTTATGGTTACTGTTTTACTGTTCCTATTGATATGGATTCTATTCTCTCCATCACAATCGGTTTATTCATTTCAATGCAGATTTCTACGTCGTGAACGCATGATTTGTATTCCTGAGAACGAAGTTGCTGATATAAATAGACACTGTTTATAATATGAGTGAAAGTTCAGTACCTAATAAATAATACGAATTGTTTATAATAAAATTTATTGAAGTTCTTAGTACAGTCGTGATATTTTATGACTAAATAATGGAGCTACGAAGAATCTTTAAACTTTTCTGAATTTCTTTCCATTCAAAATTTATTTTGTTTCAAAATATGGGGTTTTCTATAACTTCGTAGCACAATGTAACATTGTACACAGTTTATTTGTTTTTATAGTGTTTGTTCTTTCAAACCGCCCTCGGCTCCGTCGCGAACACATGTAAACAGCGAAAACAATACGAGCGTTCATGTTTTTTCTTTTGTTTTTTTAACGTTATTTCCAAGTTTTATGAGTTTTTAACGTTTAGCATAATATTGACTTAGTTCAAACTGCGGCTATTAAAAGCTTTTTGAGTTGAGTTACGAGTATTTATGACCTTTAAAATAAACTATCATGAAGAGAAAAGGGAAGCCTCTCATAGCTTTTCATATTATGTTCTATCTTCAGCTAAATCATGAGAAGTTTTCTTTACTTTTCATGGTTATAACGCCCATCTTTCTCTTCATTTCATGATCTCTTTCCTTTATTATCTGTTTCTTTTACTATATTAGCGTCGAACAGAGAATAAATTAATAACAATAAGTCTGCAATAAACAGCTCGTGTGCTAGACGTTGATGTCATAATAATCGATATGTATGAATTCTAAGTGACGCAATAGCCATAGGGCCGCGTACGCACCCTCCGATTATTACAATACGTTTAATAGCTATGCGAGATGTAGTCATGAGCTTAATAAATTATTACTTTCATCGACTCTGGAAATTAATATCGATTTTAATGCGTATTATCGTATATTGGCACTTTATCATTCGCTCAAAGTAATTTCACTCATAAATTTGCTCGTAGCAGGTTACGGACGTTTAAGGTTCCATTTGCGTACACATAAATTCCCCGATAAGAACACATGTATGAGTGTGTAAGGACCATTTCCTGTACCTACCTATCTCATATAAAATTCAATCCGTGGCAATAATTCTGGACCCTCCTCAGCGAATGTCGACAAGTAACGGGCATAACCGGCCGTAAAACCATGTCTGCCGAAAGGTAATCGTATTTATCTCATAGGAAACTGTTTACCGCACACACCTCTGTAAATTATTTCGCAGCGGCCCGACTCGAGTGATTTAACGAGATAAACCGCGAACCCTTCTGGGAGTGCATAACGTCATCCCGCTAATGCAAGGGTCCCCTCCCTACGCAGATGGCACCAGTGCCGTCAGTTTTTCATACATCTTCTAGTCAGGGCTGTGCCTATAGAACTAGGAATGCCATACGCAACAATAAAACTTCCAAAGACCAATGCTGGTCTTTGGAAAACCACACACACTTATCGACTAGATTGTAATCAGTAGTGAATTGAACAGCTCGAAGCTCAATACTGCTTCGAGTAAACAAGAAACGAGTTTCGTCATTAGCACTTTAATGGTCAATACGACTGTAAATCAATGAGGATGGTGCAATTTAACTGCTTCCCATAATCCGAAGGAACGGATGAGCATGGCGTAAGTCGAGCTTAACGAGCGATGCGGGCTTGACGGACAGCCCTGTTTAGTATTAGCATTCGCTGCATCCCGCCGCGCGATCACGGATTCGGAAGGGGCGAAGGCCCTTGCGCTTTCGACGACTGTTTTGTCTGTCGTGCGGACGCTATGGCCGCGCGTGCACGCTCTCGCGCGCTGCCCGTCACACGCGCCCGCGCCGCGCGCCGCTGAACCGTCGCGAGTGCGCCCCGACTGTGACAAATCGTGTTAAGGATTATTGTTTATGGTGTGCAAAGCTCGCTGCCGTGTATTTATAGCCTGAGTAAAGCGGTGTTCTAATCGGAGTTGTTTAAGTGGACGCAATACGAGCAGAGATGATTTTCATGTTTACGTTTTATGCCGTATTTGTAGTTAATTCGAGCGGTTAGTCGTTTTGTTTACACGCGTGAATCACTTCTCCGTACTCTGACTTAACACGAGCTTAAGAGAATGAGAATTTATCTCCAATGGCATGAGTTCACAAATAAGTCAAGCTCTCAAGAGGTTGAAATAAATTGAAGTGGCATTTCTATTGAGAAATCCACTGAATTAATGTCACACGAGTTGAACTCGGTTATGTAAACAATGTTTACTCCTGCTGCATACTTAAGACCGAATTATCCAAAAACAACAGTCTGAACATTTTGATGGTTAACTGGATTAAATCGTACTTCGAATAAGGAGGGTATAAACTTGAGGTATTATAAAGGTAAACATTCAACTTGTTATCTTTCATCGTTGATCCTCTTCGCTTCGTGTATCGCACCGCTGTCTCATCGGTTGCGTTCAAACGTGAAGTGTAACAAGGTTCGCGTTTTAAGTTATTGCGATGCTGCTGTGGAGGTAGCGCGTGAGTGTGCGGGCGAAGGAGCGGGTTATCTCGCTGCCGCCCACGGCCCGAGCCTGGCCGACTGGTCCCGAACCAGCTAATAAAACTCCGAAATAAAATGCGATATCTATATTGAAATATATAATAACCATCGCAGAACGTTTGTAATTGATTCTCGATAGTATGCAAGTCTGTTTGAGTTGGTCTGTCCTTTGTAATTAAGTGGACATCGCTTGACGTTCGAGAACTATGACTGACAAGATAATTTCAGGCCCTTCAATCATTGTATTGACAACTGTGGGACTTTACTTGAATGGTCTTTTGTCTAAGTTTTTTATTAGCTTTGTAATCTCAACTTCAAGTCTAATTAAAGGTTTTTTTTTTTACAAAGATTACGTGTTATGGGTTCGCGATGATGAGACGTCCCTGTATAATTTCATTTCAATACTGACTATCTAGTCTACGGTTGTATATGCTTATACAATACACGATCTCTAGGTGATACTGTAAACAAGTGTTGATCACTTTCTACTAGTTATCTGCCCACGCTTCGTTCAAAGGCTTGCCTAACTGACCGACACTAAGATACAGCTCTGCTAGACAATAATTTTGTTCTAATGTCATGCTTTAAATATCTAGTTCAACCTTCATTCATTCAGATAATTGTTACAAAGGAATTTGTAACAGATTTCTACCACCATAGCAAGCTTTACAACATAATAAACCCAAAGGGCCTGACACACTTCGTTTGAAAACACAGTCTTTATAGCCAATGGTGTTCCTTTTACGTATCAATAAAGTTGTTGGCAAATCTAGCTCGAACAAGCGATTATATACAATCTGTAGTATCGTGTAGAAGAACATAATATGCCAATTGAACAGGTATCTATGCATAAAGCTGGTTCAGCTCCATTAAAGTCCAGTGCAAACGTGATTAATGTATCTGCACTCTGCAGCCAGCCGTTTTGAAATAGAATCGCAATACAAAAATTGCAGTTCTTGGTCCGAAGGCAGACTAATATGAAACGCGAAGATAAGTTACAAGTTACAACACTTCGAGTATTACTTACTTAAAACTTAGTGTCTGAAAAGGAAACTTGCTTCTTTTGAGGAAAATTAAATATCTAATGACATCGCTGAATTTTATCTTTTTACTCATAAACAGGCGTTTTTTCTTACAAATCTGTTCTGTTGGTGTTACACCATCATAATGGCTCGAAAATGAACAGCCGTGGCGAACATTGTTCGCAAGAATAACGAGCCAAGATAGGAAAGGGTAGATGGGAGGTGGAGGATAGAAGGGTAGGTGGTTTCGGTGAAGGATGTTATAAAAATGGGAGCGGTACAAATGTTTCATAACAAAGTCCAATTAGACACAGCTGTGAGTGACGACTTTAATAACAAAGTAGTAAATCTAGCAGCAACAAGCAAGCTCGGAGTTATTCACAACAAACGTGAAGTGTTAGTGTTTGCGCCTGCGAATCGCCTCCGAGAACATTTGAATACAATCTAAGTAAATTGTGCTAAGCCAAGTCTGGTCTTACTACCTGTACATGCTTCACGTACACGTTTACTTGAAGCTACAACTCCAGCCGCTGCAGCGCTTAAAGCCTGTTTTACCACTCCTTGATTAGTTTCAGATAAAACAGCTTCGTTCGCAAACAGAAATTTATTTCATATTTATTGACCCTAATTTACATGTTGTGGTTTCACAATGATGTGAATCATGAAATAAATCCAAATAATGCTTTAAATGTGATCTTAGAAGAACTAATTTTGGCTTTTACTTTGAAAGTCAGTAAGTAAGTGTGCTTGCCAAGAAAGTAATAAACAGAAACATTGATGGTTTAACGTTCCCAACTACTCGTAAGTAACATTCCGTGTTATGAAAGAGACTGAATGATCATAAAAGTGTTATTTCTGTGACAACATGGCTGCGGTTCACGCTATGTTTTTTGTAAACAACACCGACCTGTAGGCTGAATACACGTTTGCTCTCATGTACTTTGTGACTTGCGACTGCAACCTCGGTTTTCTATTACTGCGGACATTCATGCCTTACTTTGTCATCAACATTTCGGAGTAAACGAACTCCTCATGAAGAGAGAACATTACGTAAAGTGATACAACCGATTTTAACGTAAATTTTGTGTATAAACTTACTTCATTAGCGAATGAATATCAAATGACACTTAGTTCAAACGATAAGAACATTTAATTACGTCAGACAGTTCGGGACGTTTGCTTATTAGAGAGGATAATGGCGTTGATTGGAATTTGTGATTTCTGTAGAAATTGTTCGTTCGTTTAATGTGTGTGTGTTTATCGCGAAACCAGTTCCACAGTCCGCGGGGCGTCTGTGGGCGTGCATACTTGCTGCAGTTCACTGCAATGCAACACTGGAATAAATTTCAATACAAAAACCTTTGCACGAGAGAAGTAGGTAGTGTCGGATATTTAGCACGTTTGACGCTACTGTTATCGTGTTCCAGTCGTGATGTTTAACCGACTGATCGTTTGGATTCAGTTACTGTAATAATGCGAACGCGAGCTATAAACGAGAACTCTTAAACTTTTATGATATCAAACAATTCTTGCGCTTCTTCCGTTCATAAAGAATTTAGTTTTTTTTTGTGTGAGTGAGTTTGTTGTGCCCCATCTTCTCAGGGGTAGTAAGTTAGGAAGTGTCGACTCCCTCTAGCTTATTTTTTTTATTTGATTTGTAAACGTGATTTCTATATCTTATTTACAGAATAAACAATTTCATTTAATTTAAGATTCCAGGTTAACTGTCGTGCTTTGAATTATACATTTCCTAACTGGTATATTTAAGTGCCTACTTACAAACGTTTTCAGTCTTCCCTTGATTCCGCTGTTCAAACGTTAAGTCCGCGTTTATTAGTTTTCTTTCACATAGTTCGTTTAATTGGACACAAAGAATAATTCTAACGGTAGTGAATAGTAAACAAATGTCCTTTTGTCACGCTAAAGGAATGACCCTCTAAATTCACCCGTAGTTTCGCATCCAGACGAACTAAAACCAAAATGGGGAACGAACAATAAAAACGCTGCGACACCCTAAAATACAGAGCGTTTAAATTTTACGACATCTGCGACGTGTTTCTAACTTGAAGTATTTCCATTTGTAATTATTATAAAACGTTTATTTTTCCAGTACAAATATTTAAGAGTTCTAATGTGTCGTAACCACAAATCTTGATTGTTTGTTAGAGTGTGGCGTGGTAGTGTTGTTTCGAATATCACCGGGAGGGATGAAGGGGCTCCCCTAAGGATTCTGGGGCCCCCATCTGCACAACAATAGTTCACAGTCACACGAACAGGATCGATAAAGCGGGCCGTGAATCGAGCGCCCCTGTGAACGATCATATGCGCGTGCACTGTTTCGAAAATTCGAAGTTCGATCGCGTTCCGTTTACCCCAAACCATTGTTATCACTTTCATTATGTAATATACAGTCAATATTATTAACTGATCGTTATTTGAGATTGTATTGTTTGGATACTTGCCATATTTTTGAACACGTGCTGGTTAGAGCTTTCAATAATAAACGATTTCGATGATAACCTTTTGAATGCAGTTCAGGCTTTACGATCTTGTTTGAAATGATCTATTAGTAATTTGAACACTTTACTGCTAAGTACCTTTACTAATAGCTAGCAAGCTAGGTATTATCATCGATTTATGCTCTGTACGTAAACAAACAGCGTGTTTATAATTAAAATTAATTAATTAACTGACACATCGGGTGCAGATAGGCGACGCAACCACAGTATAATGAAGTAAGCAGTGTTACGTGTCGACAGTGTCTTTGAAATAATTACGTACGGCCGCTCGGTAGATAAAGGCGCACTAGAGTTGCCTACTGACTGTGTCTCTTGGGTTTTAACCGTACTTTATGTCTGAATTTAATGATGGTAGAGCATTATTTTTTAAAACCTTGCGATTTGTTGTACATATGTTCTGTACAACATAATGTTTTTTCACAAGTCCGGTAGGTTGTGGTGTTAGATTTGTTTACTAAAACGTCTCGGCACATCAGCCAAAGCCATTTCATTTTTATTTCAAGCTATCTGGTCTGAAATAAAATGGATATTATCCATAAAACACATTTATAGAAAGGCTACATAAAAACGCCTATAAAATAAAGTCCTCGATGACATAGAATATCTAAATGATCAGGTTAATTTATAAATTGATAAAATATGATAGTTGTACATTTTTTTTTAAAACTTATACATATATGGTAGCTAATTAAAGTACACTAGAATTAAATTAAAGTAGGTAATTTAAGGTACACCAGGAATTTGAAGCGCGTCAGCCGATTTGTATAAAGACGTAATACTTACTGCTTACTTTATTATACTGTGACGCAACGTTATGCGCGAGAGCTTTGATAGTTGCAAACACTGTCACTCATAATGAGGTCGTTGAGTTTGACAATCTGCTGGATGAAAGTCCTATCTGATTTTCAATATACTTCTACACAGAATTTATACCTACTTAAAGGCTTTTTTTTTTTTTTTTTTGAGGATGGGAAATCATCAAATGACTCCTCCCGCTCTGGGTGGAGCAGGAGGGAGTGTCAGACTCTTACTGACTAAAACCCACCCGTGTTCCTTCCTTAGCCCTTTATGTTCCAGGGCAGCGGTAACCCTTTCGGACAATCCCGCTACCCACCTACTTAACGCCTTACGTAGTCTGAAAGCTTTATGTTTAACTAAGAAACACCTACGTAGGTGAACGCCTGCATATTATTGTCCTCTTAGATTTTCTACTTTCGACGCTAAGCCGAGCGTGAAATTTTTACAGTGGGCTTTTATTAAAGAATTAATTTAGGTATCGTCTAGTGTTAATTAAAACAGGCAGGTCTTAGGCCCTTTGTACACGGCACGGTTTCTCCACGGTACGGTGTATAAACCGAGTGTGATGAAAAAACATGTCTGTGAACAAGCTTCTATAGTGATCTATACAACACTGACGACCGTGCCTGCACACGACTTTTAAACCACGTCGTAGAAAAAACGTCTTCGTGTACGCACGGCTACACATGAAGCTATACAGAACCAGTATAAGCTGACTTCTGACGGTACGAAAAACCTATACAATATGAGTTCAGCTAAAACTGGAAATGTATAGCTTGATGTGTCGCCGTGTGTACAAGCTTACATAGTGATCTATGCAATACTGTCAACCGTGCCTACACACAGCGAATAAACCACAGTTTTTCACGGCAAGATAAACGCGTGTGTACACAGGGCCGTAGTCTGCGTAAAAAAAGCTTACAAGTTATACTTAAATATAATTAAGAAACGATAAAGATCGTGTAAGAAGGTGTAAAACAAATCACTGAAAGTGAAAAGTACGAACCTAACTAACATGTTGAGTACCTATCTACACCAAAATCTTTCCATAAATTGTTTGAAATTACTTTCTTTTCTAGAAAATAATAATTCATCGAGAAAGTAAACGCTATTGAAGAAGTTTTGGAAAGTTTTTCGCCTCGTTGAATGACATTGAAAAAGGGCGGAGGGTGCCGCGTGATAAATCTAACTTAGTGTCGTGTGCAGGCAGCTCGAGCCCACAGGTACGGTGCTAATGAAAATATATGATAGCGCCCCGCACTTCCTGCATTTCGCTAAATGTTTTTTTCTAAAGTAATGAAAACATATTGCGTTTAAAATAGGTATGTTCGGTTAATTATCGTAAAGAGTTTAAGACGCATCAAACGCTGTTCCTATTTTGCAAATGTAGTTTTTTTGTTTATGTTGGTTATCAGTTGAATTCATCGTCCTACACATAACATAATCACCGCATAATGTACCCATTGCTGGAACAGAGGCTTCCGCCACGAGGGTCCAGTGCGGGTCGGTAGATGTCACATTGTCTTCGAATTTTTAGTTCTAGAACATACCGGTTTCTTCACGATGTTTTCTTCACCGTTTTGAGAATAGTGGTGTTGAAATAATTTACACAAAGTAGTCTGTCAGGTTTCGAACCCACGACTTCAAACGCGTAAGTGTCGGCCGTTACCACTAAGCCACCACTGCTCTTATCGTCGTTCTAAATGCTATGCTATAAAGAGATATTGACCATGAAACTACTGTGTGTTTTTATCATTTCTAACGTGCCAGTACCATCGGGGACGTCCACGTCAAAAAAAATATTTTAATTTATATACGTGCATGTTATATAACGTTATCGTGGGCGGAAATTTAAAAGTGTTATTCATCTTTTTACATAATATACTTAGGCAGATTATCCTCGTGTTACTTGAATACGAAAAAAGTCAATTTTCTTTATGAGTTTCCCATTAAAATGTACGGAGATATAATATATATCTCCACAATAATATCGTCATGTTAGAAATTATAAAAGCATACACTGATCGAATTTACTTGAAACGATTACTAAGATGCAGCAATCAAGCATAATTTATAAAGCCCTTTTTTTCCTTCAGCAATAAATGGCATCTGCAAAAGCGCAAGCGTGCCATAAATTCAACCTTTCCCTCCCCATTGTTTAGAGACAAAATATGAAAGCAAACTTTAAACAAAATAGCGCTCATTTCTTTTACAGTGTTTGCGTTTGAATAACGCAGTCTCAGTTTGAGCAACGCAGTTAAATAACGATTGCGTGTAATCTTAAAGTAAATAATGGGAGAAATTCTATTGCAAAATGTTTTTCTTTCTCTCAAATAGAAAAGGAAACTACTTATGGCGATGAGTCTAAATATTACTTAATTCGGATTGTAGTTTTTCAGCGTCCTCTTACTAAAATTATAATTTAAAATCCAAAAACTATTTATTATTATTATTTGACCACATGATTTAATAAACATAAATTACCCACGCATGGTGAATTTGTTAAAAAACTAAGTAGGTACCTATTTTCCTCCCAGTCGTAGTAAACAGGACCATTTCGTAAAGAATGTAGAATTTTTCCGTATCCAAGTAACGCAAGGAAAATCTGTCCAGATCTGAGAGATGAATTACCGAAAAAGAATTTAATTACGTGAATCGCTGGACAATAAATCAATACTATTAATAAAGTGAAGAGTGTTTGTTTTTTGTTTGGACGCGCTAATCTCAGGAATTACTATTTAACATCACGCTATGACCCTTTAGCAGCCGAGCAAAAAGAAAAAAAGTCATGTAGAACGCTTAGCGAAAACGAAGTACATACCTAATTTTGAAATATTCCGATTTCTTGTAAATGAAACGGTGGGTGAAACCGCGGGGCACAGCTAGTTTTGATTATAAACCCAGCTATTTCCCTCTTTTGTTCGTAGGTAATGGAAAACTCATAAAGAAAATTGACGTTTTCCGTATCCAACGTAACGCGAGGGAAATCTGCCTATATTATGTAAAAAGATGAATATCAAAACGATTTTAATTCCGTGAATCGCCGAACAATAAATATTTTAATATGTTTCATGAACCCGCGCCGCGAACGTGTCTGCGGAGATTTTTCGCATCGGAATTTCATACAATAGGCTTTACGTTATTAACGGCACTCAGATGATAATATTAAAAGCTGATTTTGCTGCGTAAGGTTTGGTGTGGGTTGTAAACTGAAGCGATAGTGTAGATCAGTGGTGGCCCAGTGGTAACGACCGCGACTTACGAGATAGGTCGTAGGTTCGTATCCTGATCCTGCTCTCAAAGCGGTGAAGGAAATCATCGTGAGGAAACCGGCATGTCCTAGAACCAAAAATTCGAAGACATGTGACATCTACCAACCCGCACTGGGCTGGATTACGGCCCACTCTCTTTCGCAGAGAGGAGGCCTGTGTCCCAGCAGTGGGAACATTACATTACACATTAACTACATACACAACACAACAACATACACAACTACATTACATTGCTGTTTATGTATGTTATGTGTAAACTGAAGCGATGGTTTCCTGTTTTATTGGTTTTTTTTTGGCAAGCAATTTCAACGAAAACCTGTCTGAAATGATAAGACAGACTACGGACCTTATGATAAAGCATGTCATAATTTCAATAAAAGTGCGCAATATTCAGCCGTGTATTGTTTAGTTTGATTCTTCAAGTCTCCATTTTAGATATATTTTACGAAAGGCAGATCGGAAGGAATTTATTTAGCCTGTTTTCCGCGATGTAACGCCGGTACCAACAGAAGGCCAATTCTCGTAATTTAAAACGTTCAAAATCTAGTCGCAGTCTCATCTCGGCGACAAACAAACGTCAAAAACTTGTCAAAATGTAGTGAAATTTGAGGTAATTTTGACAGATTGAGACAGATCAGGGGGCAATTCTCGTAATTTTAAGAACGTTCACAATCTGATCTCAGTCTCAATCTGTCAAAAATACGTCTAATTTCCCTAAATTTTGACAAGTTTTTGACATTTGTTTGTCGCCGAGATGAGACTGCGACTAGATTTTGAACGTTTTAAATTACGAGAATTGACCTTCAGACTGTGAACGTTCTTAAAATTACAAGAAATGCCCCTCTGATATGTCCAATCTTCCAATCAGGCAGTACCGTACACATTTGTACACTACCAAAGTAAGTTATAATTACGAAATGGAAGATCGTGAAGGAATGGGTTATCGTTAGTAGTCCAAAACCAGAATTTATTTTGTTCATGTTATTGTCAATGGAAAATCAACACTTCATCTCCCTAGCCTTTTCCCAACTACATATGTTGGGGTCGGCTTCCAGTCCAACCGGATGCAGCTGAATACCAGTATTTTACATGAAGTGACTGCCTATCAGACCTCCATAACCCAGTTACTGGGTAATATGATACCCCTTGGTAAGATTGGTTGTCAGTTTTTCGGGCGTCTGACTACCCGTAACGACTGTCAAAGATCCACGAATGACAGCCGGGACCAACGGCTTAATGGGCTTTCCGAGGCACAGAAGGGTTTTAGTATGTAAATATGGTCACCCATCTACAGACCAACCGCTGCAAGCGTAGCTTAACCTGATCGATCGACCCGTGCGGCTGTTATTTCTTTAGCCAAATCAACACTTACTTAATAAAAATCTTACCGTATCCATAGTTACCTTCCACCGCCACTGTCTTCCAACTTAGACCACGCACAAACCAGTGCCCCATCTCACGCCCCCATTGCGCACAAACAAACACCCTGTTTATAGCAGCTATTGTATGGGCTTAATTAATTCGCTTTATGTGAGCAGTCTTTAAGTTTTTGTTGAATCACCATCGCACAAATATTTTGCGACTTTTAATGTGCCTACAATGAATTTTGTGTCCTTTTATTGCTGAGGTATTTTGGATCTAAATCCGAACAACCGAAAGTTCTCTTTCCTTTCTCTCGGGAAGCTATTTTATGAAACGGCAAAAGTGTCTGTGTTTGATGATAAATTAATACAATTAACATTTGATAATACACAGCTTTAAAAAAAAAAATATGATGGTTTGCGTGTAACTGTATTGATGCAGTTTTTGTTTTGTTACGAATAAATAATAATAATTCCAGTCCATCATTGTGCCACTTCAGGTCAAAGGCCTATTCGCATAAAGAGAAGGCACAAGAATGTAAGGATAATAATGTAAAATAATTAAGTGAATGCACTAGATTTTGTGCAGCAGATAATATGATTTATTACCATATACCTACTAGTTAGGGACAAGTAATTTATCACAAGCAATAGAGATTAGGTACAATAATTTTAATAATTTATGGACGTAAACACAAGTTTATCAATGAGGGTGATCGCATAAAGCTCCTCTACTGCTGTGCATGAATGTAAATGAATGGCGCACTGTCACGTCCACCGGCCAATTTGTCGCATATTGCCACTAAATTAGCATCTATATCTTAATTATGAAGGAAGTAATTAGCACTTTGCCCCACTGGCATTATCTGCAATTATTTTTATTTCCCAAAGGTATTTTTGACGACCCGTTGTCAATATTCACTTTGTCCACGCAGTCAGTTGACAGAGCGAAAATAAATATTGGATCTGTGAACGCCGAAATGCAATAAATTTCAATTTGAACGCATTTTAACATAAAAATCAACACCCTGAAAGTTTTAATGGAATCCATATAAAAAAAAATCCCATAAACGTTTTCCGTCCTTAATTTTGTAGAGCCATTAAAACGTGCCCTAGGGCAGAAAACATCCACCCTATTAATGTCCCACACCATAATTGTTACTATAAATGTCATATAGTAACGTACAACTCACAAGCCTAATAGCTGGCATGGCCCACCAAATCACTTTTATGTTATTATCTCACAAAACAAGAGCTATTGGCGGCTGCAGGGAGATAAATCTGTCCTTACCAACATGCACTTACCTTGGACTTGACTTATTTATTGCCTTGAATATCTGAGCGACCAGAGAATAGTACCCAACGATCATTATTCTGGACGGAATATGATTCATCCCGTCCTCTCGGAAACGATTGATAGATTCATCACTTCTATAAATAAATTAATGTTCCGTCTTCTTTTTTGATCGTTCTAAATGTGACAGAAATGTGTAGCATTAAAGTAGGTACAGTCGCCAGCACATCAAGCTACTACAATCTGTCAAATTTCTTTAATAGATTTTCAACTTTATCTGTGAAGCTTTAAGGTTCAAGGTTGATTGGAAAATATTGACAGTTTCGGGTAGCTTGACCTGCTGGCGTCTGTACATTTGTCCGTTTCTATTTCCGTAGCAGTATAGTAATGCGGGCTACGAAAATCGTAGACCGCTACTATGATTTTTGTAGATGAACCATCCATATTTTCATACGTAGGGATCTATAGACAATTCTGTCTGTCTGTCTTCTGAACGGATTTGTATGGACAAACGATAGACGGGTAGACCATGACCTACCCTGACACTACCTGACCTACCTACCTACATACCTGATAATTTTACCCTGGTATTAGGTACGATCCCGATAATTTCCGACCAACAAACGGGCGTCGCCGCGGGCAAAAGGTAGTCACATATTTCGGATACTACAAATAATGAAACGTAATATTCTTTCCATATTACGCAGCTTGTAAAAGTACCACTAAATCGTTGACCCGTTTATCAGATTTCTCGGAATTTATCACACATGCGAATATTTAGTACTGACTATTAATTCACAGTTAAATCATAAAAGTAGTCACATAATTATGATACTTATAATATAAATCAAAGAAATTTATTCGATTTATTCATTCGATTACCTCGTTTAGTTAATGGTGCTCAAGCAGTTAAATGCTCGGCATCTAATAACTACAGAATATAATGTTGCGTGTTGATATTAATGAGCCAGCGACGGTTTCTTGGAAAACTTCTTAGTTCTACAATGTTATATGTTATAAGTATGTAAAAGGAGTAGTAAAAATAGCAAGTGCGTGTCAAACATTAACTGTTTCGTTAAACATTAATCTTTGTTTGATATTCGTATCTGTGTAAGATGATAACTTTACTGCAGTCACAGTTCACCTGTCTACTCTTTTAGATTGAAGAACGTTACTTATAAAATATACCACTCCAGCTGATCTGCTCTGTGTTGCCTTCAAAGCATGAGTGAACAGTGGCATCTTCTGGGCACGCTCGTTCCATCACAGACCACATCTATCGCTTTCCATCAGGGGAGATCGAGATCAAGAGCAGGCTCATTCAGCAATTAAAAAAAAAACTCGCCGTGATAACTTAGGCGAAGTGAGCTGTCAATAGTGTCCAACTCTAGCATCGGTGGAACGACAGCTCACCTCTAAATTTTCACGGTGAGATTTTTACAGGAGAGATCGGGTGTAGTTAAAAATACCTCAATAAATAATCTCCTACCAGCAAATTAATCGCGTAACTAATTGAAAGGTGCACATCACCGTGAGAAAGCTGCCTGTGCTGCCTCGTACAATTTATGTGGTTCAATTAAGCCACGTGAACTTAGCGAAACGTATTAATGGCCGATCGAATATGTACGTGCATAAATTTGCATAAAACTGTGTGCTGTACAAGCCCTGTCCATGTTCGCTTCTACGAAAAGCGATTCTCTGTTTGCTGGTTACACAGGGTTGGCAACTGAACTAGTGAACCGAAATTGAAAATTGAAACTAAAATTGAAGGGAAAATTTGGACATTTTGCTGGTCGTATACAATTTAATCAACCCATACAGCGAGGTTTGTAGATTTCAGGTAAAAAAAAAGCAAAGTTAAGTTAACTTAAAGTTAAGTTAGAATTAAGTTAAAGATAAGTTGGTTTGCTGCCAACCCTAGTAACAAGATAGGTGCATTGTTCAAGCAAAGGCGCTAAGCTATCGCTATTAAGTTGCACCTACGTATAGTTAGTCTACTTCACAGATGTTACTTAGATGCATATTGCATAATACTTGCTGCTTGTAACTAAGGTGTTTTATCCTTAACATAACTCCTGTAACATATTGTAACTTGTATGATAGTCTCAGAATTGTAGTGCTCTCACCTCTCACATTCTCTTTTCTCTCATGTTACAAATTGAAAAAAACACTACAAATTAAAAAATAACTTTCATTTTGGAAGTCGGTGTCTTCGGTCATGTATTTTCGTTTTCAAGTTAATTTTCACTTTGTAGTATTTTTGTTGGAAGACGGTTGTATTTTTTTAGGACAAAGTGCTTTTTAATTTTCACTTTTTAGCTTTCGTACTACCCCATACGAATTCGTATACAACTACTTTCTATGTAAACAACAGTGACAGGAAGTTTTATAACATCATCAATATAAACAAAATGGATTAAATACGTATTATTAAAGCTAACTCAAAAACTACCAAACCAAACTTAATATAATTCATATGGGACCACCGCGCGAGCTTCAATATCGATGAACATACATAAAAAATACTTACAGGCGAACATAGAACCTCCTCCTTTTTTAATGTCGGTTGAAAAAAGAAAGGCTGCCGCTAAAATCCGAAGAATTTGTCATTGTACATTGGTCATGTAAGTTTCTTAGTCACAGTTCCTAACAGCCATTTAGGTTTCCTTGAAAACGTAAACCCATCTGCAGAAAGCACATGATTGATATAACCAACAAATGGAATGTTTTGTTCTCAAACAAATGCAGTTCACGCTCATTACGGACGAAATAAACCAGTCGAGCAGTCGCACGGAATTCATGGAACATCGCGCGCGTTGGAAATCACAAAAGATGTTTGAATTAAACCAAGTAAAACCATGCATCACCCACCAATCTAGATTTATACCTCACGAAAGACATTTGACATCTCACGAGATTCCCCTCCCCCCTTCCCCCGCTCTTTTACGCGATTTGTCCATTGTCATTATGTGAAGTGGGCGTTAGGCTTATAGGCGTCGGGTTTAAGTGAAGTGCTCATGAATTATTTACCTCTGTACCTTCGCATATCACATCACAATATCGTCTGGAGACCCTCGTGATGTTTATTTGGTCGTCGTGTGCTTGTCTTTTTGTTTTTTGATGTAACCTGTTCAAACTCGTGATTACATTTACTTAAAAGAACTTAATTTCCATATTGATAACCCCATTAAAATAGGAAAGAAAGAGCCATAGAACGTGTCACGAAAACAATAAATTCAAACCTCCGGTGTGTCATAATAGCGCCATAACAATCGATGTATAAATTAGTAACAAAAGCTCGATGGGCGCACAATGAATGAATAAGGATCACGACTAAGCAATTTAAATCGTTACACCGTTTATAATACAAATTTCGAATTAAAATCCTTCCTTTACTTATATAGAATCCACAATTTAATCAAAACTTTCTCGTTACGAGAGAATGGAAGTGGCACTGCGAGTAGTACCTAATAGAATAGTGCATATTGCACGCGCCGGTGCTCAGTGCCACACTGCACCCGCTATGATAATTTCGATAATGCGCTCAAAACACCGCATTGGCGTTCAGTTCTATTTACAACTCACAATAGACTATTTGCAGTGAAATTCGCTTGATGACTAGTCTATTCAACTTCGTCCATTATGCCCGTCGTTCTACTTCCATTTCTTCGGACCATCTCTTGCCTGCCAGGGATTAAATTAGATGATTTTTAACAAAAAGTTTTAGCGTCAAAGAAGGTTAATGTACCTTGAACTCTCTCGGAGCGACACTCGTAATTAGGCCCTTTTCTCCATTGTCCTTAGTTCTCGGAACCAAGAGACAATAATAACTAATCGTTCATTCCCCCTCTTTCTATCCCACTATTAACTAAATTGGTGATTGTTAAAGATCAATTTTGTTAAAGTCAATATCATCATACGAGTGATATGTGTACTACGCTATAAGGTTTTTTCGACGGGTGGCCAAAATCGGAACGAACGCCGCCATCTTGTATGTCAATACAATTTTTGTGACAATTTCACAAATGTTTAATAACAACGCCCCCTGTCAATGTCATTCAAACACCAAAAGAATTTAAGACGAAAAAAGGTAGCACCAACATATCTTACTAGGTAGGGACCTAGAGTGAACAAGGCACTCTTGGTCCCTACCTAGATATGTACCTATTCTGAGCTTGTTTTCATAATAAAATGCAATTCAAAAATAGATTTTGCACATAATAAAGGGAACGTTAGTGGTCGTGCGCCGTGGTCAGTAAGTTATGGCTTGGCGGTTCAACCGACCTGACCTTTGAAATTCCAGCAATGCTCGGAGCGCCGCCGAACATTGGCATTTGTGGAGTTCGGCTCGCTGAATTATAGACAGGTATTGAGTCACGCCTAACCCATAACAGTGATCAGAATTTTGGTCTTAATGTTTGGCATTAAAGCAAGGACATTCGAACATTTATGCAGAAGGAATTTTATGAGCAACACATTTTGTAAATATGAAGTTCAGAGTATAAGCAGGGCGATTTTTTTATTACTGTCGTATCCAAACACAGCACAAACAATAACATACATAGGAAATATTTTCCAGCGTGCGAGGGTAGACAATATAAAAGCTTTTCGCGTGACAACTCCGCTTGGGATACCTACCTACTACACTATAGATAAACAATATAATGGGAAGAGTGTCATCCGTGAAATGTGCAAAATGTGTGTCTATTGCAACTCGAGTGTATTGTGTTCTTTGTACTGCGACATGTCACATTATTTGAAGAGCTGAGGGCAATAAACGAACCATGGGGAATACCAACTCGGGTCACGGCCACCACCGGCAGCACAGCAAGAACAGGAAATCTAGAAGCCTTCCAACGTCGCCCGAAGTCAGGAGGTATGTGTATCGCTGTGGAAATATTCCGTAGATTACAAAAATGTTATTCAATCAATACATAATTATAGTAGCTAGTACTGTTGCCATGGAACCAGCTTAGAGGTGGTATTTGAAAGCCTCTTCAGAATTTAATTGCTGTAATTCTCGAGTATAAATTAATGAAATGAAGAAGTTATAAGTATGAAACCTATTCATGTAACTTTATATTTATTAACTTGTTATTTTTTTTTCCTATTTATATTTTATGTTAGTGAAGAGGCATAAAAGCCCCCCAAACGTCCTATTGATGTCCTCTTTTATACTTTTTGCGTAGTAAATTACTATCTGTGGCGTTTCATTTCATATTCTAATATGAAGGCGGAATCACTCTGCTTGTAACGAACCCTATTTTCCCAAGGCGTCGCCTTTCCTCGGCTAGTACGAGAGCTCTTTGTTCAATATTTCTTCAGATCGATGTTTAAGGGCAGTTCACTTAGCGAACGAGTCTTAAAATACACATGAGCTTGAAAACTTTCAAGTCACGCGCAACATTTTACTGCAGTATTTCATCAATATCGTAAAAGTAAAATGGTGGATAATCTTTGATCTCTAGATCTCGTCTCTGTCAGTTGCGGAGGTGCGTAAACAATGAAGGGAGGTGCATCGCCCTCGACTCGCCCTTTGTAGGCGATATTAATCGCTATTATGTGACAGCTATGAGATTATATGACCGTGTAAGTGTGTCTGTACGCAATTGAGAGTATCGAGAGTGTCTGCACTTTGCTGTACCTTCACTTAAAATGGAGTGTTTGTTTATCTCTTAATGTTTGTTCTAATTTTCCCTGAAACAGTAAATAAATTACGATAGTACCTATACATGTGCGTCGGTGTTACTTTTTCTAAAGTTATTTTTGACTTGCTCAAACTATCCAAATAAACTCCAAAAGTAGGTCTACCATCAAAAAGTTAACTCCTTTGATATTTAATACTCGTAACCCAAATTCAAAATGAGCGTGACAGAAAAGAGCAGTAAATTTTCAAGAGGCACTCAATACACCGCGTTGTGTGAAATGGTAGAACCTGACGTCACGTGGTGCGGGTCCCACGACAGCCTCTATTTCCGAACGAGCCGCTTGCTCCGGAAGCCATGTCACGCGCCACGCTCCTATTTCGGAAGTGTCACGCCCCGCAACACTGACACGTATCTACCCACCTGTCTGTGTAACAATATTCTCCTATAATATCGCCTATTCCTTTAATTATAGCGGGCCAGAAAGAGATAGAACAAACAGTCTTAGGGTGTTCGAAGATTTTCTTGCTTGTTTTGTGGGTAGTTCGCAAGTATTGCAGTAACTAGAGCAAAGTCAGTCATTTGGAAATTATAGTCACGCATCCGTGGACAAAAGTTCTGTTCTCATGCGATGCGATATACCAACTTGTACTTTTAGATTTGACGAATCTCTCTCTAAAAAGGGAGGCGTGCTTTACTTCAGGTCACGCTACGTTTTCTTTCAGTACCTTATAGTATTTTTTGAGCTTTTGCTATCCTGGCTAGAGCTCAGGTCCTACGGTCCATTCACAGATATTTTGCCTCTGACAGCAGTAACCTAACAGCTACCTTATTTTAACGAAAAATCCTGTCAGTGGTACCAACCCACTAACACCCTATGGAAATGAGAATAAAGATCACTGTGACAATGGCGCCGATTCCCTTGTTCACAAACTAAACTAAATTTAAGTTCAGTGCATCTTTTTCTTTTTATTTCAATAAGAAAAGGACAGAAAATAAATATTAGTTTAGTCCTGTCAAATTTACGTCAACGCCTGACGTAAATTGACGTGTTTTTAATATACCTAGCCATGTCTTTAATCACGTCTAAACTGTCTATGGAGTATCTTAATTTGACAGAACTAAACTAATATTTATCTTCTGTCCTTTTCTTAATGAAATAGAAAGAAAAAGATGCACTGAACTTAAATTTAGTTTAGTTTGTGAACAAGGGAATCTGCGCCAGTGATGCAAAAATAGAGGTAAAATAATTGTGAAATGACTGTATGTTAGGGTTGATGTCCGCAACACATTACATCACTCCTGTATTCCCTGAAGGGTGAGGCAGAGGTACACGCAGTTCAGCAAAACTAATAGTTCCAATTCAACTAATTGATTGAATTTTCAGAACTTAACGTAATCTTGCTCCGTAATATAGCACATGCAAAGCTCAATCTTGAAATATGGGCATAAAAGTAGATATATTGGCAAGTTGGCATTATAGGATGCAACCAAATGCACTCCCAGATTATTGGACTTTGTTCTTCAGCCCGTGACTGTTGACACAGTATAGGTATCGATAACAGAGTACCAAAAACATGCAAATATGTTTACCAAAGCGTATAAACATACAGTATGCTATTGCCACTCTATCTATCCGGCCACTCGTGTCAAATATCTGTTACGCAAAGCATAGCGGCGCATGTCAAATGACACGGAGTCGAGTTGCGCCGGCGCAGGCGACGCCAAATGTTCATTGTTTGGATATCGCCCTCGTTATCGATCGGAGCTTTGATCGGACAAAGAGCCTGCACTTAACTGCATTCTAAACAAGCCCTGCATTCTGGACGTTAGTAAACTGTAACAAATACATAATATTGATGTTGTTACTGACACGTACAGACGCCAGCACATCAAGCTACTACAATCTGTCAAATTTCTTTAATAGATTTTCAACTTTATCGCTAAATAAGGTTCAAGGTTGATTGGGAAAATTTGACAGTTTCGTGTAGCTTGACCTGCTGGCGTGTTCCATAGTGGGCAGAATGACCCCTAACTAGCATACGTATGTAAAATTATAATGATTAGTATCCAACTGTTTGATTGGATCGATTTTTCTTAACTTTATAAGTTTCTATCCTTTTTTATGGATTGCTATAAATCTACGATCCAAGCCGTGCTTCTAGGATTAGGAGATATAGCTGGATCAGATTTGGTTGCAGCGGTCAGATAGCAGGTTTTATGTGTGCAAATATTAATCAATGTTGAGGCGTACAATTGTGATTTGATCGGTAGTAAGTTATTTAGTGTACCTATACGAAAATGTGGGAAAATGGTTAAGAGAGAGAATCTCCCATACCTACGTATGGGAGATTCTCAGTTCGACATATGTAGTTATGAATAAAAATTATATAGTCTTTAAATGAGTTCGATCTAACTTTAACTTCAAACATAGCTTTTTTCTATTGTAGTACCTACCTATGTGAATGACATAAGAATAAAAAGAGCAATTCCCGTCTAGACCGCAGACTATTGGATTAAGATGTATCGTAGTGGAACTTTACACTACAAAATAAAAGAAATCTGAACTTGAAAGAGATTTAATGCATTTTCTATTGTTACATTGTTCGTTTGTCTTCTTTCTACGTTTGGGAATAAAGGAAAACATGAGCTTTTCAGTAGTCTCTCTGAGAACTTTAAAAACATCGGTGTCTCAAGTGTTATTTTTAGATAATCGAGATATGATTGAAACACAGGGTCAAAAAGTAAATCATGCACGTACGTTTAATGCTAGCGCCATCTTGTGGGGAGTAGCAGTAGCAAACAGCAATTTATTTGATTGTAAAAAAAAAACATTATTTTTATTGTTTTTGCGGTCTTTTAAATCGTAATGTGTTGTAATTGTAATGTGCTTTGTATTGGAATATAATAATTTATTTGGTTACTGCTAAAATGTCAATTTTTCAATAGAAAAATCAACGCAAACTACCACTAAAAACTCAGTTATGTTGCTAAATAGGTAGTTATTATTAAATATGTTACCTATGGTACAGGCTCCCGAAAGCTTCTTAGTCGGTGGTTTATTATAAATTCGTGAGCCATGCTCGTGCCTAGGCGCAGTTCAAGCGGGCGTATCGTGTTTTCCTACACGGCCAGTCTAGTCTATCTAGCTGAGTAGTGAGTACTGACCCGGCCTTAGGTCCTTACTAATGTAGAATCATTTCCTTAAAGAGCTTCTCTCCTATTTATGTTTGCTGATACAGATCGAAACACCGCATTGCTTCCAACTCTGAAATGGGCAAATACTTACCTATCGGGTCGGTCGTACTGAATTTAATGAGTGGTATCGCAGCACAGAAGCTTTACTTAGCATCCTCAAAAAGAGCTATAGAATTAATTACTTCTGTCGATTTAAAAAACACCACAGTTGCATCAGATTCGTTACGGGAAAAGATGAATAAAAAAGCTACCAAAGATTTTTATGAAACCTCAGCCATTTTTAGATCTTTTTTTGATGTTATAAATATACACATTTTATGGCTTCTGCCATGTTACGGGTCATTACTTATGAAATAGTGCGACAATGTTTAATATCGCTTTGTGATTTTAATATCTCACTGCCGAACTTTTCTACGTTCACTTTGAACTGTTCACGTAGTTGATAGGTTGACGAAACGTTCTATTACTAAGATGAATAGATTAGTATATGGAATATTTCATCATCATTTGCCTAGCCTTTTCCTAACTATGTTGGGGTCAGTTTCCAGTCTAACCGGATGTAGCTGAATACCAGTATTTTACATGGAGCGACTGCCTATCTGACCTCCACATCCCACTTGGTAATACGATACTCGTTGGTAAGACTGGGTTGTCAGACTTTCGGGCTACTGCCTCCCCGTAACGACTGTCAAAGATCCACGAATGACAGCCGTGACCAACGGCTTAACGTGCTTTCCGAGCCACGGAGGGGTCTTGGCAGGTATGTGAAGATGGTCACCTATCCTCGGACCAACCGCGGCAAGCGTAGCGTAGTATTTATATAGCATGAAAACGTATTTGAAAATATTCTTGCTTCAGTAAAAGTATCAAAGTACCGACATATTTTTAGAGCCCAAATGAATTTCTCTCTCAACGAATGAGAATTAAATAATGCATTTCAGATGTACTTTAATGGGACTACGGGTGTTAAAACCCGGAAACCCAGTAAAATATATCATCAGCTACCCTTCTACCGCTGCAGAGCGGACTGAATAATTACGGTTCATAAAAAAAAATTACATGAAAATCTGTAGCAAAAATTTTATGAAATGGAAAAGAAGAAAAATGGCGTTGCTCGTTTTCCTGTTTTAAGAGTCCGATTTCCCCAGGAGTGTAAGTGCCTAGCCAACAGTTCGGGTTTCTGTTCAAGACGTTCATTATTATAAAGATTCTTTGAAAAAGGTATGACTTAGAAAATGAAGTATTTATGTCCCGGTATGGTGTACCTAAAAGATGTTATTTTTATTGTGTCTGTTATTGTTTCATCAAATTTTTAACGAAAATATTTGCGACATCGAATAATGCGTAACATAGGGAAGGGAGGCAATTTTGTCAAGCCATTTTTGCATAACGAACACTATCTAAATTGAAACTCGGGAAAAATCTTAGTTCTGAGGCTCGAGCACGATCGCGTAACGTAAACGTCATGTAAATTCTAACGATTTTTGAGTCCGGGGCAGTGGTCCAACTGCTTTGTCCAACTAGTTGGACCATGGGTCTTTACTAGGGGCAGTTGTCCAACTTTAAAAATAATTGGACCACAGCACCTTTTGAGAGTTCCGTGATCCAATTCATTAAAAAAATAACTTGCCAACTCTAAAAACCTCAACTGCGTTTACAGTAAATAGGTAGGTACTGGCTGGGGTGTTATCAAATATAGTACCTAAGTATCTCAAAAACTAAATCAAAAAGAGTCAAACGAACTATTTCATTATGCTCAGTTTTTCCACTATTGCACAGTGATAAATTTGTAGAAGGGTGGGAATATATAAAACAAGAAAGTGGTATTGAAGCTAAGAAACTAATTCAATATATAGAGCGTTATTGGATTAAAGGAAATTTTGATGAATTTTCTCAGCTTATAATCGTATTTAGCCAGAGGCATAGGACTAATAACATTGCAGAAAGCTCACATGCAAAACTAAGTCGGCGCATTAATGCAAAAAAATGTTACAATGTTACGTCTATTAAATGTTTTAGAAAATTTTACAACTTTGTCAAGCGAAATCGCACACAAAAGACGTAAAGTTCAAATTGAGAATGATGATTATATACGAGAAATACAGCTACAACTGATTTCAGATGATACTACTGTAGGTCATGCTTTAGATAAATTTCGTTGAATGTTGTAAAACATTGTAAAAAAATAAAGTTTAAAAATTAGTCACCTGACTTTAATTTTGTTATTTTACTGCAAAGAGGTTCAATATAACCGTAAACCAGTAGGTACCATACACACATAAAGATGCAGTTGAGATTTTTAGAGTTGGCAAGTTATTTTTTTAATGAATTGGACCACGGAACTCTCAAAAGGTGATGTGGTCCAACTATTTTTAAAGTTGGACAACTGCCCCTAGTAAAGACCCATGGTCCAACTAGTTGTACAGAGCAGTTGGACCACTGCCCCGTAATGCGATTTTTGAATCGAAAATTCAAAAATAATTTCGTCAAGCAAAATTAGAATAACTCATAGGACCCTCGCCCACGGCGACTTTTTGTAGCGATGCTGTCGCGCGTCCGCATCGATACAGTCGCAAAGCGGTCGCTAGCTGTGTGCCTCGCCCACGGACCCAGATTCAGTCGCGATGCAAACGCGATGCTGTCGCGCTTCTGTCGCGATGCAAACGCGATTCAGTAACGGCACAATACCTGCGATCGCTACAGTTGCAAGATACCGACACGGTCGCGCGTTTGCATCGATACAGTCGCGATACTGTAGCGCGAGTAGCGCGTTGCAAATGCGACTAATACGTGTTAATAGCGATGCTGTCGCGCGTTTACGAAGCGCGCGACAGCATCGCTACAAAAAGTCGCCGTGGGCGAGGGCCCATAGATATAAACAATTGTGTGCGAAACGAATCATCATCATCATTTCAGCAGAAAAACGTCCATTGCTGGACATAGGCCTCCCCCAAGTACCGCCACTTCGACCGATTCTGTACTTCTCGCAATCCAACGGATACCTGCGGCATTCACCAGGTCATCGGTCCACATTGTGGGAGGCCCTTTCATTTTAAAATCGTTCGAAGTTACGTGACGTTTACTCCGCGCGTTCGTGCAAGGCCCTCAGTAACAATATTGCAACGTCTTGTGATGTGATACGTTCTATAAGATACTAGTAACTTTGCGATGTAGCTTACCAATCTAGTAGTAAAGTTATCCCCAAGAGTAGACCGGTCGTCACCGAAACTTGTAAATATTAGTTTTTACTGCTGACCAGTGACCCGTATTGGACATGGAAAATTCATTCGGTATACAGTAAAGGCTCGTAAAGAATCGTTACTCAATGACCGGATCGCCTTACACTCATAAAATCATTGATTATTTTACGCTTGTACGCATGAATGAAATAAAACAATAATTTTCGACTTTATATTAATTTATGTTAATCGATTGCCCATGTATGTAGTTGGTTGAATATATGTATTGATTATGTTATTTCATACATTATGCATGAAAGGTATGAGAGAGCTGTCTAGCGTTATACGGATAATACAGATTGTGACAATCCATTGAAATGATTATAATCTTGCTTCTCTGCGACAAGTCGCCGTATACTATTCACAAATGAAATAATTGAAACTGAAAACCCATCTGATAGATAGCATTGTGCGCTTTTATAATTTCAAACGTGACCGCCATGTCCACGTTCATAAAATTTTACTCCCTCTCATCGTGATAACCTGACGTGGACATGGACGTCCACGGTACTATCGTCACGTTAGAAATTATAACACATTGTGAAAATAATGGGTTCTCGATAAAACAAATAAAAATGATGAGTATGTTGGTGTTAATGTTTGTTCAACAATGAATGTTTGTGCAGGCAAGTGTCGGTTCTGCAGACGTCGATTCCGCTGCCCGCTTCCGCCGCTGCCGCTCGCCGCGCCCCGCCCGACAAGCGACCACTGCCAGCTACACCGTCGCATGCAGGTAAACAAAACATCCTACTATTTATGATGTCCTAGTATGTGCCTTTGTATCTCTGTGCGTTCTAATGGTCAAAGGTTAATGAAAATGTTAGGGCTGGTGCTCTGCACCTATTAATTTGGACGGCAAGAATACACTTTCCGTGACATCAATGCTAGCATTATTTCTTTCCAAAATTTTCTCACGGTTTTAGTCATATTAGCGCATAAGTGTAACTTACATGTGAAGATGGAAGGTATGCCATTCACGACGCGTTGTGTGTTTATTACTATTATTAAGTGTGTCTTTTTATATATTTACGTAGTATATAGTCTATGACCATCTGGAATAATGTACATTTTAAATGGTGAAAGAATTTATAAAATAGGGGTTGTGGTTCCGGAGATTACACAAACTCGTAAAATTCGCAAATGTAATCCTCATTGCCCAGGCATCAAGAACTTATCAAACATGGCTAATATGTTTACTCCAGTTTAATTCTCTTTGACTCCAGTGATGGCTATAGTAAGAAATGCGATTGTCTCAGTTCAAATCGTAAACAATGAAAAAGAATATCAACAAACAACATTGTCCACGTTTGACGTCATTAAAAACAAAGCAGGCACTTAATTCACCCAATAAACGTTTGAGGACGAAATACAACGATCGATTATTCTTAAATTAAACCAGCCCTATTAATGAAATACTACAAGCAGCACAGGCCATCGACGAAAATCAATAACAAGCAACTCAGTAAATGTCGTGAACGATACCAATGTTCGATGTCAATTGTAAACTATCCTTTTAATATAGAAACTCAATGATTCTCTTTGTAGAAACTGAATTACGATAAATGAAAAGGCGAGGGATTTATTTAATTGTATTTTAGTTTATTAAATGCGATGATGATTACACAGCCAACAATAATAGATGTATTACGGTCTACCCAAATGTCCTTCTTTGGGATTGTTCGTCGAGTTGTTGAGCTTCTTAAGTTCTAAGTTGAGCTACACGATTACTGACAAATGCGTGCACTGACTGGAAAGGTCCACTCAAATCTTTGTGGTTCTTTCCTGATAATACCATTTCTGACACTAATCAGCATGGTCCTCTAATGGCCTGACCAAGATTATGTCTGGAATTTAAAAGAGACAGTGACCCCTTGTTTCGGTTTTTCTTCTCAGAGTAGTCGGTTTTCTAAACCAATTTATACAGAAATAAATATCATTTACTAGCTTTTGCACGCGGCTTCGCTCACGTGGGCGTCTGAAATGATCCCACGGGAACGTACTACAAGGATAGAAAGTATCCTATTAAACTATTTGTGTGCCAAATTTCATTTAAATCCGTTCCGTCAATTTTGCGTGATTGAGTAACAAAGATCCAAACATACAACTTTCACATTTATAATATTACTAGATGCGCCCCGCGGTTTCACCCGCATAAGTTTCGACCCCGTGGGAATATCGGGACAAAAAGTATATATCATCCTATATGTTAATCCTGGTTATAAATCATCTGTGTGCCAAATTTCATCCAAATCCGTTCAGTTGTTTTTGCGTGAAAGAGTAACAAACATCCATCCATCCATCCATACATACAAACTTTCACGTTTATAATATTAGTAGGACTCATTAAGTATTTGCACTAAGACAATATGGCAAGCAGCTGCTATCATCATGATTCAAGTAGCTAGTTAGTAGTTACAAGACGAGTCTTAGTAAACAGGTCACTGTATTATATTAACTACTTATTTGAATATCGCTTACAACTTCCTTTTCATAAAGGCAATTTAAATATAAAGTGGCTATTTAATTCGTGTATTGTCAACGTATGTGTAGGTTCTAGGTACTAAGCTATTAGTCAATCGTTCTATGAAAGGTGGTTGTCAGTATTGCATCTAATTAAAAACAAACGAATCTACATAGATACAGCATGTGTCAGAAACATGTGGCCATATACAGGCTGGCAGGGACATCGACGCACAATCTGTTACCATGGATTCAGCACATAATACTAGACCCCATAGCATTTTTCATTCCTCATCATCATCATCATTCCAACCCCATAGCAAATTTTCTGCAAGAAAACTAAATCTCGATCTTGAATTTCACACACCGAAGTCCTCAACCCAGTTATGCTCATCGGTGGATTCCAATATACATTCTAATACACATAGAACAGGCATGGCTGATTCTTATAATGTAGACAGTTCTAATTTGGAGAGTAAAAGGGATAAAAAGGACACAAACACACCAACCATACAGGAACAGCAGGAAAAGGACGCTACTCAAGAAAATGGAAAAATATTCCTTTTATCGGATAATCAAGGGAGAGGTATAATAAACGAACTACTAGAAAACAAAAACAAATTTATATTACAGGATTATAACATGCAATCCATAACTAAACCTAATGCTAAATCTAAATATGTGCTGGCGGGGTGCAGTAACATGTCTAAATCATTATCTATAAAGGATAATGTTATTATAATGACTGGAAGTAATGACTCAAACCCTGTTGAATTAATGTCTGAAGTAACTGTTGCATTGTATTTCCTAAAAAAATGTAATGTATTCATAGTAAATGTTCTGCAAAATCATGCACTTAATGAACGCAAACTGAATGAGCAGTTAAAACTTCTTACCAGGAACCATAAAAATTGTACATTTGTAGAAACAGATGGAGCTCAAGATATTACTCATCAAATAATACATAATATCAATTGTATTCAATATAGCAAACAATTTCTTTCCTATAACAATCACAAAGCTAAAATGGTTATGGACACCAATCATGTTATTGCTCATAACTTTGAAAAATCTCGTTCTACTGACAAAATACTTCCGAAAAAGGGTACAATGCCATATTACTATAAAATTGACAAAAAAAACGCTCCCAGTAACTCCCAAATAGGTAAAAGCTATAATATTGACATAAAACCCCTTAAAGGTACAATACCTTATTATTTCCCATCTATAAAAAAAACATCGCAAGTAGACACAACAACTACAGCAAGTAATAAAAAATGTTTTCGTCCCTAAATGTTATTATGCAGTGTTTCATCAGAATATTGCTGGATTATTAAACAAAGTCCAAGATTTAGAGGTAGTGCTACACGAGTTTGATGTTTTAAATAAAAATATTGATTTTGTATGCTTAAGTGAACATTTTATAAAACACAACGAGGAAAAATATCTTAACTTAAACAATTTTTACCTTGCGGCAATTTATTCACGACAAGATCAAAGACGCGGAGGCACATGTATACTGTGCAAAGTAGGTTATGAAAGTTCTAAGCTGGATATGATATACGATCTTGCAGTAGAAAAACACTTTGAGATATGTGGTATAAAAATAAAACAGTTGAAACTAATCATAATATGTATATATAGAACACCTAATTCTGATATAAAAATATTTTTTGAAAATTTAAATAAAACGTTATCAAGACTACAGCACAAGAACCATAAAATCGTTATTTGCGGCGACTTTAATATAG
Source organism: Apamea anceps (assembly GCA_951799955.1). Classification (NCBI taxonomy): domain Eukaryota; kingdom Metazoa; phylum Arthropoda; class Insecta; order Lepidoptera; family Noctuidae; genus Apamea; species Apamea anceps. The sequence goes on along the minus strand of OX637502.1, from coordinate 9,029,388 downwards.
ACTTATTAATATCCGATACAAATAGCACAGGTTTTAAAGAATTATTGACTAATTACGGAATGCGGTATCTAATACATCAACCGACTAGGCTTAACAAGTGTATAGATAACATTATCAGTAATGTTACTAGTGCATCTGGTGAAACATACGAATGTCACTTATCTGATCATAATACTGCTCAAATTGTTACTATTGAACAAGAAATAATTAACAGATTTGATTATTACTTTATGTATATCAACGACTTAAGTAAATGTAATATCAGTAGATTTGTTGAACAAAAGGGATTAAAAACAGCTGTGCTACTAAAAGATCGTTGAGACATAAATATTACTTAAATAGAAGTAGCGAAAATAAATTAAAATATAAGGCATATTCAAAATTACTAAGAAAATGTATGAACAACTTACAGTCACTGTGTAATCAAAACCACATTACTCACTCTCAAAATAAAATTAAGGCCACGTGGGATGTTGTGAGGCGCAATATGGGAAATGAGGCAGTTAAAGAATACATCAATGAAATTGTTGACAATGTACAACATAAAAATTCATGACAACAGTTTACAAATTCATTAGAAATTTATGGTATCATAATGTCGTTGAAAAACTCAAAGTCAGCAGGCTATGATAATATTTCAACGGAACTTCTTAAATATATATCTAAACATATTTCTTCACCTCTAGCACATATTATTAATCTATCCTTACAACAAGGATGTTTTCCAGAGAGCTTAAAAAAAACATTAATTAAACCACTACATAAAAAGGGTTCCAAAATTAACGTGGATAACTATAGACCGATAGCACTGACTCCTGTACTCTCGAAAATATTTGAAAAAATAATGTACAGGCGTGTACTAAAATTCTTAGATAAACACAATATACTAGCCAGCCAACAGTATGGTTTCAGGCAAAATAAATCGACTATCCTAGCGATTTATACATTAGTTGAGGAAATTGTTGGCAATATTAATGATAAAATACCTTCTTGTGCTTTATTTCTAGACTTGAGTAAGGCTTTTGATTTAGTTGACCATGACATACTTATAGGAAAAATGGAAAATTATGGTATTAGAGGTCCAGCCAAGGAATGGTTCCAGTCATATCTATGTAACCGAAAACAGATAACAAGAATAACGAAATTCAATCAATCAACTAACAGCCTAGAATGTTTTGATTCTAAACCGGATATTAACGGGTGTGGCGTTCCGCAGGGCAGCATTGTGGGACCTTTATTGTTCCTTCTATATATTAACGACCTGCCGAAATCAATAAAGCATAAATGTGTCCTATTTGCTGATGACACTACAATAATAATTAAATGTAAAAACCCTCAAAACTTTGATATGGAAATTAATCAAACGTTGAACGATATAATACAGTGGCTAGATAACAATAAACTTAAAATAAACATTTCTAAAACTAATTTGTTATATTTTAAAACTTGGAAAAGTCAAAAAATACGGTTTAATGTGATCTATAATAATAGTAATATTAATCAAGTGTATACCACGAAATTTCTTGGAGTTACACTGGACGAGTGTCTTACTTGGAAGAAACACATTGACACAATCAGTAAAAAAATAAACCAATTTGTGTTTGCATTACGAAAAATAAAGGTTGTTACGTCACAGCATACCTCCCTGATGGTGTATCATGCCTACATCTGCTCAGTGATTCGCTATGGTATCGTAGTTTGGGGAAACTCTTCCGATTTAGAAAGAATTTTCATTGCCCAAAAAAAATGCATTCGGACAATGTTTAATATCGAGTGGTCCGAATCCTGCAGGCCCGTATTCAAGTCGCATGGCCTCTTAACGGTGCCCTGTATTTACATCTACGAAGTTGCTAGGTTTTTAAGATCTCATCCTATGCTCTTCCAACGGAAAGACAATACAAATAAAAGGCAAGTTACACATTTAGCGTATGAAATGCCGATTCCTAGATTGCAAATCTTTCGGAAGAGCTGTGTCTACATGGCTCCTTTAATTTATAACGCGTTACCAAAGGCAATAACGAAACTTCCTTTTAAAAAATTTTGTACCCAATTGCGAAAGTGGTTGTTACAGGAATGTTTTTATTCAATTAATGAATTTTTCCACAAATGTCCACGTAAATTTTGTTATTATTATGCCTAAATATTTTATGTAAACGTGAAGCTCTCATTTATTGTTAACCATTTAATATTACATATTGTTGTTAATTTAATTTGTATTTTAATTTATTTTGTAATTTAATTTAATGTGGTTTTATTTGGAATTTAATTTGATTTTATTTGTAATTTATTTTAATTAAATAAATTTATATTTGCATGCCGCTGTGTCGGCGAGACATGATGATCCTTAACTACTTTATTACATCTTTGTACCGTGTTTCTGGCAAATAAACGAATTATTATTATTATTATTATTATTATCATATAAAAAAAATGTTCTGTTTCATAGAAAGGTGCAATACCTACGCGGTCAAAATGTATGGAACAGCAATATTTTTTTTTTTTTTGCCTATATCCGACGAAAAATTTCGACGCTATGGGGTCTAGTATTATGTGCTGAATCCATGGTTACAGTTTGCGCGTCGATGTCCCTGCCACACTGTATACTTTTATTTAAAAAAAAAAAAACTGCCGCGTAGGTAAGTAATGCACTTTTTTTATGAAATTTCAACGCAGGGGGTTCAGAATCATCTACTCAATCCTTGGTAACAGGTTGCGCGTCGATGTTCCAGCCACCCTGTATATGAGGAATAATGACTATGTGGGTGAAAGTTCTCGAAGGTTTCATACGTACTAGACGCTAGAATGGACCTGAATGGGCCTCTTGAGAGTCATGAAAGTGTAAGGAACATAACATGTAGATATGGCCACATTAACTGTAACTGGACATGAGTCTATTTAAACTTAGTTTAATAAAGAATATACTATAGTGTTGACGCAAAATTTGTGATTTTGTATGTAGGGGCTAATCTTCGGAACGACTGATCAGATTTCGAAAATTATTTCCCTAATTGTAAGCTACAGTTTTAGCGAGTGTCTTAGAATATTTTAGGTTAAAACAAGAAATTTCACGCGGACGAAGTCGCAGGCAGAAGCTAGAATTTTATAAATAAGCCGTTTAGATTTCATGAAAACTACAGACGCCAAGTCAAGCTATCCGAAACTGTCAAATTTTCCCAGTCAACCTTGAACCTTAAAGCTTTAGAGATAAAGTTGACATTTATTAAAGAAATTTGATAGATTGTAGTAGCTTGATGTGCTGGCGTCTATACTAGATATAAACACAATCTTTTTCTAGAAAATATAAAACAACGAAAGGTTTACTTGAGTAATTAACATAAAAGCATTAACAAATACAGCTCTAGCTTCACTCCAACCGTTTTAACGCCATAATTCATGAGCAGAATACTTCACAGCGAGTCCAGACCAGACGTTGGAATTAAGTGCAGCGTCTTGTGAGTGAGAAGTCTAATTAATTAAATCCAATTACTTATTTAGCTCCCGTCGATATCTAGCCTCTGTATTCAGTGGGAGGCGTCTGTTCGTCTGTTTGTCTCGACGCCTCGACAACAGATAAATAGAGTAAATTGAGACTAATGATGTGCGGAACATGTCGACGTTTACTAAGGAAACGTTTCTTTTAGTTAAAGCTTTAAATAGAACCTTAATAGTTACTTGCCTAGCTACCTACTATACAGGATGAAATTGAAACGGTGCGCCGAATTAAAATATCTAATTCGAAGTGTTAGAAAGTAAATTTATAGGATGTTATTAAGGAAAGGAATGCACTTCCGTGCGCGTAGGTGGCTAATTTCGCAACGGCCGTCGCGCGCCCTTTTTTTCGTAGAAACGGTCAAAATTAGGTAAATACTGCTAGTTTAACGCGTTGCCAACTTGCTTCATGTTGTGAACTCTGCGATGAATAGATTACTTATTAGGCGCGCCCTAAATATGATACCTTCATTTACTTATTTGTTGTGATAATTTAAAAAAAAATACTGGAGCGACCATAATTCGTGTCTACTTTAGGGCAATAACTTAGTTTGCACTATTTATGACGATCATTACACGATTTTTTTCAAGAATTTAGATTTGAAAATGACATTATGACTAGTTACCTACTGTTAACACCGATTTCAATTTGGCGCAAGATTTCAATTTCATCCTGTATTTCTTATTCTTCTGTGAAAGCGATTTACAAAGCTGCGATAAAGTTCTATAAAAATTCAATGCCAATCAAGTCTTGGAAATAAGATTGCTAACCTAAATTGCATCCATTCGCTTCAAGGCATCTACAATTGCTTCAGTTTCTTCAGTAACCCTTAAATATTTATCAGAACAAGGCCCAGTATTATGTACAACACGTACTTTCATCTCAACATCTCAAAAGTTCACAGAACATGTGGAATATGAATTTCCAGGCGACATTTAGCTTTCATTCCCAAAAAACCGTCGCCGCAAGCCAATTTGTCGCTCGTAAACTCACCTGAGAGCTGAGAGGTCACTATATAAATCCCGAGTGCTATACCTATTAAGGGTTTACACGAAGTTTATTCACTTACTCTCACTGATAAGTGCCCAACGTCATCCGTTTTATAACTTGCCCACATGTTGATGGTACTGGTATCCGTGTAGTGATTGTCCCCATCCTTATCTTTAGATTTTTTGTTACACTTTCCTTATCAAGGATCGTAGCCATAAACGTTTGGTATAAGATCACTTTCTCTTTTCTTCGTGTTTATTTTGGATGAGTAATGAGATTTTTTTTTTTTTCTAAATAATCCGGTTACCTATTTTGAGTGATTTTGAAACTTCGCATGTTTTTTGACGTTTAGGATGTGAACATCTTTTGAATAAGTAAGCTAGGTATCTAGGGACTTCTGTATTGAATTTTTCTGTGAGTTATTTACATAAAACATACTCGTATGCCCCTCCTTCTAATATTCAAGGGCATCTTAAGCGAGACCGAGGGTTCAAAGGGTACACAGCGGTGGGGTCCGGGGGCCGCCGTGAGGTCTCGGTTGGTTGGATTATTGGATTTAGATATTTTCATTATAAGATTTATCGTTGTTTGTCCGGAGAAAGATTGGTTTTACACTTCATTTGAAAGTTACCCCTGAAATCGAAAATGTAACCCGGGCGTATAAAAAGCGATGTCTCTTTTGGCATCACATCGATAAAATATTTAACATATCTTGAAAAAATTAGCCTACAGTTCAAATTATTTATCATTTCGGTTATAATAACTTAGTTGTATTGCCGATATCTTTAAATTGTTCGACACATATTCGTATGTCAACACGATTGTTATGATTCTCACGCGGGTCGAGTTATCTTGGGACTCGCCGTGGCCCGGTGATATCGTGTAGATGTCGCGCTGTGCTTAATACAGATGCATCCTCAGTTGACGGCCACGACTCATGCTGGCCGCTCATTGACGTTCTAATTTTAAAATTAATTCTGGAATAAAAGTAATATTTGAATTAATTTTTATGAAAAGTTTGTAGTGTTTTTGGTTATTTGTAAATTCATATAAAAGTTGTGTTATCCTTATCAGCCACGATGATTTATTTGTGTTTGTGCGTTTGTGTAATTAAGTGGGTAGACTGAAGTTTTCTGTAAGTTGTGTGAATATTTCAATCTTAATCTGAATTGTAATAAAACCATGAATAAGCCAACGATTTACCACGAGAACTAATAATCATTAACAAAGGTGCTAGGTAGGTACAGCTAGATTATATTATCAATTGTTATGATTTATGAAAATTTTGATTTTTGCTAGAATAAATCTGATGGTAGGTACTTAGTAAAAAAAATGCATGTACTTATTTGAGTGTGTCATATTCGTCATTGCTAAAGTGATGGATAGTCTCGGCCTGGATAAAGAACGGATGTAGTCCACAGTTGATTGACAATGTTATTTGGCGCACCACAACGATCCGTTTCCTTCGAGCTATGCAATACCACCTGAATGTAGCCATTGTTACTGATGTACTTACTATACAAAGTTTACTGTGGTTTAGTTAGCAGACTAAGTTGATTATTATGATTCATCTAGGCTTTTGTGCCTTTATGATTAAAAATGAGTGTAGAACTACAATGTAGCAGTCCTACCCTCTACCTACCTATCGTTTACCTAAAACACTATGTCATAGTGTTTTAGGTAAACGATACGAGTAATTACCCAGCCTAATGTTTTTGTAATACGCTATGGAACTTATACTATCTAATAATTAGTAACAATACACCGGTATCATTATTAACAAGGCATATGAAAGTACGGAGGCATTTATTTATGTAATTATAGGACACATACGATACATAATTACAGAGGCTATTCCCTTCTGAGTCAGTGTCCATATCGGACTGTTGCTAAGTCGGTATTTAGTACCGTATTTGTTTACTTTCACCAATGAATAGGCGTATCATAACACTATTACCTATCTGATGCCAAAACAAACTGACCTCACTGGGAACCCATTAAGTGGGCTATTTATGGCCACCATTGACTCATTAATGTCCCTTGTTTAGGGTTACTTTACGCAGGCGCATACATTTGAAAAGTAATGTAATGACATCATGAATTATTATTTTGGTCCGTACGGTATCGATTTATAGCGAACCAGCGTTAGGTGATCTGTTGCATTGAATCGAAGTTAACTCGTGTGGGAGGACTGTGTGAGGAGTAGAAGGGGTGTTAGGGTTCAATAATTTTTGGTGGGTACGGCACAGCGCATGCACTGTTTGCTACAACTCAGTAGGCGAGTAGTCGCGCGCGCAGCACGGACAGGCCACCCGTGCCTTTCGATAAAAAGCTTAGACTTATCTAGCGAATGTTAGCTCTTCATTGATAGTATTTACTCAGCTTGATGTACGAGATAATAGTTTGTCAATATATTCGATAAAAACTGACGTAGTTTCCGTAGGTGAGTCGTGAGTGAGTGATTTAGTTTATAAGACGTGGCGAGAAATGCGGATGCCTAATGTAATCATTGACGGAATGCTATTGTTTTATTGCAGGTGGCAAGAGCGGCTTGTCGGCTAGCTCCAGTCGCTCGACTAGCCCGCTGGGACAGGGAGCTGTCAGCTTCATACCGCGAGCGCCAACTTCTTCATCCGGGTAACTATGCTTATTTATCTAATGCAGTGATTTAAGAGTTTAAGTGCTTTTTGTCAGCATTCTTCCGTTGTTTTCGTTTTAAAGGATGAACAGAATTCCTAGTGATATTTTGACTACAGCTTATTTATCTCGATTTAGATCTGATCTAATATTGAGGGCTGCCTCGCAACTGTTGAGCGTGGAGTTCAGGGTTCGAGTCCCTGGTCAAGCTAATAGGACACCTTATTATTTCTTGATGTTGTGCAGTGTTCGAACAGAGTAGGTTATCACCAGTTACTGACTTTAGCAATGATCTTTAACAGTTTAATTTGTCATAACATAATTATAATGATTTCATGTGCTTCAACCAATGTGCCACAAAAAGCATGTCTCCCGATGTTCTACAGAAAATTATGAAACGTCAATAAACGTGTCCTTTTTGGTTACAGGTCACGACCGAACTCCTCGCTACTGGCACCCGGTAGTAAAATCCCGTCAACACTAATATCAACACAGCAACACCCACAGACACCGTCCAGTCAAAATGGAACACCTACAAAGCATTCCATGCTTGATAAGTTAAAGCTTTTCAATAAAGACAAAATAAGTAATGAGAAACAAAACAGCAAAAGCACTGCAGTCTCGAAACGCACCAGTTCATCCAGTGGCTTCTCATCAGCCAAAAGTGAAAGATCCGACTCCAGTTTAAGCCTCAATGAATCTTCCAATACACCCAACTCACATATCAAATCATCTAATTTAGTAGGACCCAAAAGCATAAGGCAACAAAGCGATACGCTATCAAAAGACAAGTCTGCTAAAAATGTAAAACCTAAGCTAGTTAGTTCTAAATCCCCTAAAGAATCTTCTACGAGTTTGAACAAAGGTAAAACGAGCAGTAGTGACAAATCGAGAAATAGCCCGAAGCTTCCTGCTCGTGACAAAGAATCCAAACTGGCTGCTCCGAAATCTATAAGTAACACGAAATTAAATCAGATCGATGACCATTCAAGGAATTCTAAGATGGTGAAACTATCCGGAAGTCAAATGAGGCTCAGTGAAAAAAGAAGTGATAGCAGGACAGACGTCAAAAATCACCAGAGTCACGAAAATGTATCATCACCGTCAAGCCAAGGTAATCAAGCAGCATCAGGACAAAATTTTGGACCCCAAACTGGAATTCCAAAACCTACAGCCGCTGTAAAAGGAACATTCAAAATAGCAAAAGATGATAGACATATTATTCATAAAAGTACAAATAGTCAATTAAGTCCTATACAAAGCAATTCTAGTTTAAATTCTACAAATAACGTAAGTGCACTTCCATTCACTAGAGAACAGTCTAATTTAAGTAAAGATATAACACAAAAACAGACTTTGGCTGTATCCCCGATGCCTGCCGTTAACGCAGGAAGTCATACTCACACATCGCAAATGTCTGAAAGTTCACATTCGAATTCCACACATAGTACTACAGGGCAACATTCTAATTCCAGTGATAGTAGCGTTATATACCGTCCTTCCAGTGAATCTGGTTCTGAAATATCTAAAACTGCTACTAACACGGTTAATAGAAGACTAGACATGAATACTACTTACATTAACGAAGTTATAAACGAAGCTGAAATCTCTGAGAAAGAAGCAGCACAGAGAAGACCCCTGGATAGATCTGTCCCAAAGCCGACCTTCGATCACAACAGGACATTGACCGAGTTAAATAAGAGGATGGAAAATGATAGCAGATCCAGTACGCCATCCCACTGCCGTGACAACTCACTTGGTGACGATGAAAATCCAATGATGAATGTATTGCCTATGCGACCACTACTGCGAGGATATAACAGTCATCTAACTCTGCCTATGAGAACTACAGGCTTGACGCAAAAGAACATTCCGGGTTATCCTCATCATGCTAATACGGTGAAAGCAAACTTTGGCAGGGAAAACATGGGATTGCGTGACCGAATAAATTACGGTCCAGGATTTTCTAACCCAGATTATTGTGATCTTGAAATAGCCTCGGGTTATATGTCTGACGGTGATTGCTTGCGACGTATAAATCTCGGAGAAATGGAGTGTGGCCGAAACAATGATATGATGGATGGATACATGTCGGAGGGCGGCGCGTCGCTGTATGGTCGCCGCATGAACTACCAGCAGCCTTCCCAACTGCAGCAACTTGATGAAAGGTGAGTTTAGTTTAGTTTCTATATCCTGTAGTGCTATTTTTCTAAACGTCACTTGGAAATCCAGTGGCGGTTGTAAATCTACAATGGTATACATAAAAAAAATTGATTTAGCTATCGAACTATGCGGACTCTTGAATGCTGTTATTGCGTCTACGATGTGACCTTTACAGAATAGCACTAACCATTGAAAATATTTTTTGTTATATTTGCTTATGATTCACGAAGACGATGTCTCTCGTCGAGGCACAATAGAGCACAAATTAAAAGGCTCCCTTAGGGCGTGAGATTCATTGCCGTGGTGGAATTGCGCCGGTAATGGCTGTGCTTTTTAGGGTTTTTAGGGGCGCCGAGTCAGTTACATACTGAATTATATACAGTTTTATTACTCTTTTTAAAGTCCTTAATTGAAAGCCTCGTAAGCAGCCCATTTCATCAAAATTATCAACTAGGCAGCTATAGGATCATGTTTCTGTTTTATATTAGGATTCGTAGGATTGTTTTCATCTAAAAATACAGTAAGATTACAGATTTACGACTATACATTAGCTGGCTTAAATGTTTCTAGCGTGTAACCTGTGTCATTCATGTAACACAGTTTATGTAACCACCCAGGTAGAATAGTTGTATTGATTCGACCTTTACAGATGTCTAGCAATACAAATAGCCTTTATGGACATTCTATACTTAACTGCGAAACTGAAGTAAAACAAATCCTTTCAAAAACTATAAGTTTTCTAGGTCCGGAATCCGGAAGTTTGAACTTCTTTGTTAGAGCTGTTTTGACATAAATTATAAAGATTAATGTATGTAAGTATGGCATAATCCTCAGTTATTTATGTACTTAGATAAAGTAGCTGTTAAGGAAATTCATTTTCCAATAGCTTCGTCTGAGCCTCTCAATCCACAAGTGGTCGGCCCGCCTTCCGTCACTCTCCGACATAATGTGACGATGGCCTAACGTGTATGTCACTCACATTATTGCTTACATCTACATTATTTGTTTCCTTGTTACCGCCAACTTGGTTTTGTAAGAAAATTTGCTTCATGGGCGTAGAAATAGTGTCAGGAAAGAAGAGGATCATCGGAAATGTATTTAGGTTCTTCGTACTCAAAGTGCCTGCCATAGAAACGTTCTCTTCTATTGCTTTAGTTTAATCAACTACAAATCAATTCAATGAACTAATCTGCTATTTAAAGTACCGTAATACTCCAAATATGGAATTCATATTTAACAATCAACTATTAACCCAGTACCTACTTTCCGAGTTGTACCCTATTCGGCGCATGTGACTCACCAATCTAAAATCAAAGGCAAGTAAATGTTCTGGTTGCGACAGTTTGAGAAGTGTTAGTAGGTATTGTTAGTAGCCTGCTAGTGTGAACAAAGCGTTTTGTTAATATTTGGACGCTGCTCCCGCGGTGTGCAGCCGACGATCTCGCAGTCACGACTATACAGTGTACGGCTCACCCACACTGTCGCAGCGTTAGGGGAGAGGGCGGGGTGACCAAAATCGATACTCCTACGTCTCACGCCGCCCCTGCCCCGCACGTCACCTCTGTGCCACCGCCTCGACCCTAACCACCCCCAACAGTACCGCACCATTCGGCACCTTAACGATCTCGACATAAAACTGTACTTTCGACAGTGCGCTCAATGACATCCTACATTATTAGGAACAGATTCCTTCTGAATGCTATCATATTTTTTCTGCGTTTTCCTATAATATTGTCAATCGATTGCACACAAATGTGCTTCGAACCGAATTACTTACGCTCTATTTGTAATTTCGAGGACTAATCGTGCGAGGTATTAGCGTCTGGGGTCGCTGCTCACAGTTTATAGTGAGGATTGAGGGTTTCAATGTCATATAGTGAGTGTCAGTGTGTTGCCGGTGGTGTCGGTGTGTCTTGCGTGCGGGTTGGTGGCGAGGCGGCGGCGGCGGCGGCGGCGGCGGCAGGGCGGGCGGCACTCGGCGCCGCGCACTATCGGCGTGCGGGCGCGCCGTACTCGCCGCCCGCGCTCACACACGCACGTGACAAACTTTCCCGATTTCCTCGACGGAAAATGTAAATCTGTTGCCGGCATCGATCGTCCCGTCGCCAGACGCGCGCTCGTCGAACCGAGCACGCCGATCACAGCTGGCGCCATGGAGCTGGACCGCACTTAACAAAGGATCGCGGAACCAACGCGCCACACGCTAATCTCGTGGACTGTTATTATTCCATTTAAACATTGGTGTTAGTTAATAAGTGTATCTTAGACGATGTAGTGGACCATATGCGTCGTGCCTTCTGTCACTCGATCTCGCGTACCGGTCGCTTGACGGACAAAATTTGATTTGCTGTAATTTTATACGCCAACAATGATAATAATTTCGTGGACACTAATATAGGATCAGTGTTGCCTTGCTATGTGTCTTTGCTTTTCGCGTTAGACGTTGTTACTGTAAGCTTACGGTGCTTTATAGATGATAAAACACTTAGAAGAGTAATAAGTTTTCAACAAATTTGAATCAACTGTGCTGAACATGGATAAAACTAATTTGGTGAGCCATTCTTGATTTTTTATTATCTCTACTTTAGTATTAGTCCAATTTAACTTATTATTATGATCAAGTTAACTGTCGTGAAGGCAATAACCCTCCAAACATGTGGTGGTTGGCGAAGTCAATGTATCGCTAGTTTGTCACATGTGGCCACCATTCCGGGCACAATATCGCATATTTATCATTTATAGCTTGAACAAACAATGCATAAAAGACTCCATATTTAGTTTAGTAATGTTAATCAAGAGTGTTACGTAAATATCCATAATGTGTGCAATGAGTACACGGTTAGTAACCCGAAGCGATTGATCCGTGTAAGGTTATTACTTCGGCATCTGCAGGGTTATGGGTCGGGGCGGGAATCCCTAAGCCTGATCCCCCGGACTGGGCTCGTCAATATCATTGAATTCCTAATGTTATTAGAGATTTCTGTCTGTGTATATGTATAGCATGTGTTTGTTTTCACACACATAATGTGTATAATTCCTCACAAAGCGGATAAAGACAGTCATGTAGTTAAGTGTAAGTACCCTTTAATGATCACATTAGGTGGATACGTTATTATCAGTAACCAGAAATAAAAGAGTACCAAAAAATTTAAATGCTAAAGTCGTAAAACAGCAAGGAGTCTTCGTAAAAATGCTTAGCCGTGTAGAAAGTTAAGCGATCAGAGAAATTTAAATCCACTACATTAAATTCTGGTCCCCTACTCAAATGGGGGCAAACCAACCGAATCGGGACGAATGTTGACGATTTAGGTTTCCCATATTGACGGAGACTTTTAAAACAAGTCGGGTATTATATTGTTTAGATTCACGTCCTCATGTTTAGGCATTGTTAATAAGGACTAAAATGCATTGCCGGCGTCGATATTTTAGAGGGGTTATGTTGGCCGTGAATCATAAACTGGGTATTTTTATTTGCTCGTTTTATTCGCGATACACTGTCAATAAATGCACATTGATTGCAGATCGCTAAAGTTGATTGAGTCTATTAACGATGTTGATGTTTCATTTGTAATTGAATGTCTGGTTGGCCATATTGTATTCTATTTTCAGCACAGTATTTAAATAAATAATACCCACTTCAAAAGATCACAATGTAAAAATAGTTCGGTTTTGCAGCAGACTTATGTATGTACGTACGAAGAAAACGAACATAAACTAAGAGAAGTTAATTCCAGAAAACTTGGAAGTTATGTGGCTTATATGTCATGGTTTTTTTTTTCTCTTTTCCTTTTATAACAGCTGGAAAACGGGAAGCGGAAAATGAATGGAAATCTGAAAAAGGACCTAACAATATGGGAACTATTCTCGCTGCAAAACTTTTAAATTCCCCGTTCGGATATTGCAAAGCGAACGGCGTTCTGTTTGTTCCGCTCCTTGAAATTTTAATGAGACGAAGTCGAGCGTTGGAAATAACTTGTTATCTTCCTCGGCAGGTATTTCACAAGTGCATAATTAACACGTTCCAATCGGCTTTACAGTTTTCTCATTGTTTATTCAATGATTCTGGTATTGGAAAATAACGAACTGCGATGCTGTCGGTCCTCAAGTTATAAAACAGACTCGCTTTAAATTTTAATATTGGAGAAAGTTAAAGTTTCCCGTTTGCAAAATATTTTCTCGTGAAAAAGTTATAGTAGGTACGGCATGTTTGCTTCATTCAAACAAGATGTAGTTTTGTAGTATTTTATTTGGTTTACGGTTTCTACTTTGCAGTCATATTTACTGTACAAACCTTGATATAGGTACATGCGTGGTGTACAGTTTACCTAGACTTTGACCTGAACCTTATTTAGTTAGGTAGAGAGGACCTAGAATATTAAGCATAACATTCTAAAACATACATTTATTTACGCATAATGATATTTAAACATATTTAGGCATAACAAATAAGCTTATCATAGTAAAGAAAACATCGTGCTGTTATAATCTCATCTAACCCATATACAATACAATTACAGTGGATGGTATCTGACGCAGTATACCTTATACACGTAAATTATATTAAACGTTACTTATAGACTTTGAATATTATGCTAATTGAATATTAATTCAAATGTGCATTATAGACAATGTTCATTAAACCAACCAATAATTCATTTTATAATTTCATCGTTATATTAAAATAAAAATACATAGTTAAGTTAGTTAAATAAATATTAATTTTATCACATGCATGATTATTAATTAATTAATTAAATCATTTGCATGAAAATTCAAAATAAATACATAATAATAACTCAAATTGGTTTCAGTTATTTCTATTAATTGTATGCCTAAATAATATTATGCTAATAGTCATTATGCCTAGTAACATTATGCGAATTAATTTTATGCCAAAACAAATTATCCTTCAAGGTAATTATGCCAACATAAACTGTATGCCAAAAAAAATATGGCAAAGTATTATTATGGCAAAACAAATTATACCAAAATATTTATGCCAAAGTATATTAGGAGAAAGAACATTATGCGAAAAGAATCCCATGTTCATCCCATGTTATTCACGAATGTTATACATGAATGTTATTCACGAATGTATGCTTTACTGTTGTGTGTTAAGTGTACCAAGGTTCTAGATACACACAACACCACAAAGTACCTTTATATTCCGTGTATAACACAATTTTATTTCTACGTGTAAGGTTCACATGTGTTCAAGGAAACTATAAGAGTAACAAGTCTAAACTTTGACAAGGGTGAGCCTCCAGCCAGAGACATATAGATCCTCGCTCCGTTATACCGAACAAAATTAATGATGCGAAACACTCGATACCGAAGGTCCTTTCAGCTGTATAAAACAAAATATCAGGTAGATATACAATAATATACATGTATATGTATACGTATCCAAGTAGTTAAGTAGGTAGGTAGGTATTCTTTGTTGAAACTACGTAGCTATAGCTACGTGTTCGGAATAAACGGTGAAAAATATAATTTTATGAGGAAAATTCTTGGAGCGTAAACAGAAAAGCTTTCCTACATTAAGTTTTTAAACAGATTTTGCTGTAAACAAAGGATTGTAGGTGCATTTTTGTTCAGAACATTTTGATATTTTGCACTCGTAGCGCTAGTTCAAAAGACTTTGTAGGTCTACGTTAATGCTACGACGTAGTCGCTGCTACGACGGAAACGTATTTTTTTTGTAAACGAGATTTATATGAAAAACTCAGGTTGTCGGTAACTTGCTACGAAACTTTTACGTTCAACGACCCACAGGGAATGTAATCTGCATAAGTTAAGTACAAACTGCCTCGACTGCCTTGTTGGTTTATTAGTCGCAAGCGCTACTGCTGAGCATGAGGTCCTGGTGTTCATTCCCGGGTCGGGCAAAATGCTTTTGAGTTTTCCCATCTGGAATTTCTCAGTAGAAGTACGGAGTCTGGATTTGTGTTCGGTTGATGGCAATAGGCTCGTCCATACATGGGGCTTAAATATATAATTGGCGAAATATGTGTACTATAGGAGCACCTTTGGCTAACCCTTCAGGAACACAGATGTGATGTTTTGTAGTTAAGTAAATGATCAAATTCAAACAGAAAACTACACTACAGAAACTCTAAAAGCTTAGTATCGGGTCTCGTGCAACTATGTATTTCAACATAAAAGCATCCAAGAGCCTTACTTAGCTGATAACAAAGTGAATTCAAGTTGAAATAGGTACACCGAGAGGAAATCCGGTTAGGTTTGAATAGCTTTCAGCGTTCGGCTCGGCGTCAGTTTGTGCAACTTTCGTTATCGACATTTCAATATGTTGCCTTGCATCATTATTCAGTTTTGAAATACAAGTTTGAAAACTGATCAGACTGCCGTATCAGTATTAGAGTTAAAACATTGATAAAATGGCATCTGGTGGCGCATCAAGCATTCTGCCACGCCGTTTCTACACTTTGTTGGGGTCGTCTTTCGTTCTGACTGGACGTAGCTGAATACCAGTATTTTACATGGAGCGACTGCTTATCTGACATCCACAACCCAGATTGTGTATCATTATCAGTTAAAACATCGATAAAACAACAACCGGTATTAGATAAATAAGACAATTTTTCATTCGAAATATTCCAAGTTGTTCGTTGTCGTAAAATATCCAATATTATACTGTTGGTAAGCTAGAGAGTATAGTGTCCCTCTTCAATATCTCATTAAAATATGATTTTACTATTTTCCAGCGACTCATAATGAGGTTGTTACTGTTAATGAGGTTTGGGGCTTTTACGTGTTTATTATCAACATAATGTAGCTACGTAGGTACGTATTGCGTAATGAACAAAGTAGAACACCTCTGTTATCATTAAAGCCCACAACTCGAACTCGATAAGTACGTACTTCAGTGCAGATTATGTGTTTAATTTAATTGTCAAAACGGTTCATTAACTTCGCTGTGAATTTGAGAGAAGTGTCTATTTGGCTTATTGAAATGTTTTAAAACATTCACCTGGTTTAATGTTTAAACTGTAGTGAAAAGTAATGATGGGTACCACACAAAACACACTCCTAGTCGCTACTTATAATTCAACAATTGCTACATAAATAAGTGAATTCAAATAATATACCTACTCAAGTTACAGTAATCTCTGAAAAAATGTAAGCACTGTGTTTACGACCCCAACAAAAACATACGGCAAACATATTCAAATAAAACAAAAGAGCATTCATCATTTCAGCGAAAATAATGATGAGATGAACGAGAGAATAATGAGAGAGAGCTGCTCGGCTCATAGATAATGAGAACGTAGGAGACTGTTCCTTTCAGGAGATCCGTCATCATTAGCGAGAGGCTTCGGGCGCTCAGTTTTCATTAAGACGCCAATGTTTCAAATGACAACAGCCAAAGGACTGTAGGGACGTATTGATGCACCTTACGATTACTATAGGTACCTACAGACACCTACATATAGCGTCGTATGTCTATCGGTACGGTACTAATTGTCGTGGAAGAAAGCGGCGCGTTCACAACGATGCCTGATTACAATTTTATCTCCCCCTGCCTCGTATACCTACATGGCGTGCAGTTTGTTTCCCCTCAGGTTAATCCATGAAGTGTGGCCATTTAGATCTACGGAGTGGCTTTTATAGGTTGTATTTGTTTTAATAGAGTTGAGTAACTAAGGTTAGATACCTACCTAGGTACTTTATAGCCCAAAGCGGTCTGCGTGTAATATTGTCAATGCATTTTTCAGGTAGGTTCTACTTACCTGAATGTTGATAATTTTCGTAACCGGTATCTAATAAGTTTTAAAAGTACTTAGGCGTAAAACATTATTATTTTGATATCAGGAACTTTTGGGCAACATGTGACCGTTTTAACGATTGTTGTTGTCTTGTTTGCAAATAAGAGCGTACAGTGAAAATGATTCACGTAAGCACCGATGTGTGTTTAATAAAGAGTTAAAGACAGTATCAAGGCTTACGAAGACAGGCGTGACGTGATTCTGCGGGGTAATTGGGTAACATACTAACAGTAGTAATGTCTTTCAATTTGACACTTCAACAACATTCATTCCGTTATTTACGTTGTTGAACAGACAAATTTACGAACATAAATTAAGCAATGGATTGTGATTTATAGTGAGTTACGCAATTAGAACAATTTCCATGAAGTTTTTATAGAAATTGTTCTACTAGAGTCATGTCGCGCCTGTTTTCGGGAGCCTTCATTCTCAATCGTCTTACTATACAATGTTCATATAGGGCACTTAAAATGTGCTAGCGAATAGCGACCTAAAACTCTTGTGTTGGCAACATTAACAATGTTTCTTCCCAAGTAGCACACAACACTACACTTTACAATCTTGAATCCTTAATCGTATATGAAGAGTACATGAAACGGGAACGCTTTTACTCAGCAAATTCGTTTAGTCTAAATAATTCAAAAGTTCTCTCCTACACGGTTTTCCCATTAAATACTTTAATGTGGAATTGTGGGAAATAGGTTACTTTACTACCTACTTTCATTATCCCATTATTCGTTTGTTTACAGCCACTTTCTCTATAATGTCGAACGATGTTAAAATAGTTTTATAGGCACTACCTACACGAGTTTCAATCCGCTTCAGTTTAATTTCATGGCTAATTAATGACAAAGTGAAGTGGCTCTTATTGTTAATTGGTTATTGTTGTTAATGTAAAGTAAAAGTTAACGTGTTATATATCATAGTTTATAAGTTGGCAAGAGGCCATTACGAAAGGTAAACAAGGGAGGTAACAAGAATGGCTTAATGCCAGACAAGCTGGAGGTTTTAAAACTTGGCACATTACATTTTTCACTGCGGACTTTTAATAAACAAATGAAAGATATATTAATTTTCATTACACGATTGTTCTCATCATAAGCCTATAGCAGTCCACTGCTGGACATAGGCCTCTCCTATTGCACGCCATTCAACTCGATTTTCATCATCCAGCAGCCATCTTGCGATGACCGTCGCTCCATCTAGCCTGAGGGCGACACGATTGTAGCTACTGTCAATGCTGGGATAGGCAGAAAAATGTCATTATTTGGGATCACAATTTTGAATGCCTTTAGAAGCAGTAGGTAAACTACTGCTCCTACTATAGCCTTATTTATTTTTGGCATACGTAAGGGTAGGTACCTAATGTAGCCTTCTCCGTTACAGACGAGAACGTGAAACTCTTTTTAGGCAGCTTGTTTAGACAGACTGCTGAATAGAATATTTTCCGCCGAAAATACAAAAATACGAAACAGGACCCTCTATTTACGTACAGGCATTTACTTTAGAATAAGAGGTCCTTGATTGTTCAGTTCGCATTCCTTATTTCTCATTCAGCGCAAAAAGACAAACGCCGTTTGTTTGAACGAAAATTAAATATAGCAAATTGCACGAAGGGCGCTGAAGCGAGAAGATACAACATTTTTTCCTAAAATAGAATGCAAAATGGATTACTGCATCTCGTTAGCAATAAACTAGGACACTGCGGCATTTGTAACCGCAAAGGCTTGGCTATGACTGTAATAGATTACAGTTTACTTAACCTGGCTTCAAGACGGACGGACAATTTTCTCGACACCATTTCCTTCTTTTCCGACGGCTGTATTTCTCACTCCATGTAATTGTGGTACTTACTGTAAGTGGAACACGAGAAAACTGGAAGGTTAAAAAGTTGACGTACTTTTTTCTTTTTATCGTAATATTTATTGAGGGGTAAGGAATTTTTGTCCCCTTTTTTAGTACGGTACGGATATCCTGAAGTTGAACTGAAACAAACTTATCGGAGTGAAGTTATTTACAGGGATTTGCTACGATTGGGAGCGTAAAACAATTACTAAGTACTTTATATAATTTTCTTGGAATTAATTAAATACATATTTTCAACATTGATTTAAATAATGCTGGGGCAATAATTACCCGTCTAATCAAGTGTGTTTTTATTATTAATGACAATATATAAAAAGCTATAAATTACCGAATGTTTATTCTCATCTATGCAAATGAATATGAACAGTATTTTTAAACAAAACGCAGCCACTGTTCCTCGATATTGCCCTTTCACTTATCAAAGTAAGTAGGTACTGCGGCATCGACCTCCTTACACGAGTTAAAAATAAACGAACTCTATTCTACGGCATAAAGACTCCATTGATCCTAAATGAGTGCAATAAAGAGTGATTAATTATCATACTGAGTACACCCATTCCTTTGCAGTATTAGGTAGCTCACTCATCTTGTTATAATTAACACGCACTTGATTCTTTGTTTTTACGTTATTATTGAATATCAGCCGCATTGCGTACTAACTAAACCAAACTTATAAGTAGGTAGGTAGGTGAGATAAGTATCGTAAAAAAAGTTCACTGACGTCACAAGTAAGATTGATTTTGTTTGTGAATGACGGCTGGTTAGCCTAAAATGTAAAACAAAATTCGTTACACGAAATTAGACTTTATTGCAAACATCATTTAGAAATAAATTACGTTTCGTTCGTAATAATGAATTTAATTAAGGACTCCGAGACAGCTATAACGTTTAGGGTGTTAATATCTTTGTATCTGTCCCCACACATCTTTAAAAGTAGGTCGCAGCGACATGTTGCTCGTCTCCATAAGAGAATAGAGCTCCCCTTTTATCAGTTGCCATCAATCCAACCCCCTTTGTTCAGGCCAGCCGGGCCTGCACGGCACCCTGCGTTCAATCTACTTTGATCTTGTTGTACAGTCACTAAAAGAGATAAGTAACCAGGATCGTTGGATATAGTTGAAATTTAGTAAGAAAACGATAGATGTTTTCGAATGAAATTTAATTTAATTAATGGAAAACGTACAGTTCATTTATCAACCTAAATTTCATTCGAAAACCTCCATCGGTTTCTTACTAAACTTCAACTGTATCCGAGGTCCCTGGTTCCTTATTTCCTTTGGTGACGTACATAGAATCACACATAGCTACTAATAAGTCGTGCAAAATAAAGGCAAAAGTAGGTACTGAATAAGGCTCGAGCTTGGTAAAGATTAACCACCTATAGTCCTGACCTATGTTGGATTATGATGGAGGGGTCAAAGGCAAGGTGGAGGTAAACAAAGTAGGGATGGGGCAGAAATGTACTGCAATAAGGGCTTTGTGTACAGCAGATAAAAAGAAAACAAGTGACTAATGAAGTGGAGGATATCTAATTAGACTGGCGACCAGCGTCGGAGAAAAATAAGACTGAACTCGAACGGTGAATGGGTGATTAAAAATAACGCTGTTAGTAAGCGCTGGAAACTCAAGCTTCACTAAGGAGGTTAAGTCGAGTTAAGTTGTAATGATGGGTATTTTTCTTGATCAGTTAAGCCTATTATGCGATTTAGAAGTAGCTACAGCAAGTTCTGTTTCATAAAGTCCCCAATTACGTATAAACTCTACTGTATTATCTTCTTTGTGTAAATATATCGACGCGGTTTGTAATTCTGCGAATTACTCCTAGGTTCTTTTAAGGCTTTTAACCCTGACTCATGCGTAGGGGAAATGCGGTGGCACCCTTTAATGCCATTTCTAAGCAGAGGGACTCGTTCCTATGTGAATATAATGGGACCCCTTTCAATGTATTAAGTAGAATGGTACTCGCGACATCATTTATTGACGTTGCTGGTATTATTTGTGAGAGGATTTCTTGTAATTACGCTCTTTTTTATATTTATGCTGTAGACTGTACAATTAAATCTAAAACTAATTAAAGACTGCCTCCTGGAAAAGCACAACCTACTTGACGCATGCGGTTTTTTTTCCTGAAGGCAAATAGATCATGAGGGTCAAATGTTTCCTGCCTACCTAATCAGTCTTGCAGGTACCTAATTTAATTTACCTAAGTTGGCAAAACGATGTAGCACTTCATCATTAACGCGGTAATTGCAAATCGTGCCTATTTTGGGTACCTACGCTGATTACTTTCATCTCGAACCACTGGTTCTGCAATTTTTTCAGTACGATGTAAGTTAACTGTAAAATTATACATATAATAAACACCAGTTCCCATCAATTCTCCAGACGCGGCGGTCGCAATAGAGGCATGGAAGGAGGCAGTGGCGTCGTGTACCGCGTGGTGGGTCGCACGCGCAGCAAGGCGGATTGCGGGCAACAGACCGAGCGTCAGCCGCCGACGCCGCGTCAGCAGGACACCACATGGAAGAAGTACACCGACTCGCCGGGAGTCGGGGCTCCGCCGCTGGTAACTATTAGAATTTACAATTTAGCAAGTAATGAAGTCGTAATTCTACTATCACTGTTGTGTCTAAGGCTGGGACATCACTTGAAGGATGTATAAGGCCTGTGGATAGGTCCGAAATACCTAAAGATAATCATGCAAATAACTAAACTACTCAACCTGTGTTAGCATAAATTGAAGCAAAACGGAGTACTTGTAGAAAACAATGAGAGGTAACATCCTAGAGTTATAGGATGGCATTACGTTTAAAAAAGACTTTTTGACTTTTGATCTCGTAGTTGTTGCACGGATCAAAATACTCGTACATCCATTATTTACCTACCTATAAAAATGTGACCGGAGAAACCACGTGACGGTTAACAATTAACTTGGCTGGATGTCGTACCTATTTTCCTGCTTCTCTGATAGACTTGTATTCCGATGTCTCACGTGTTTCTTTCCCTCATTCCAGAATCAACCAGCACAAGCGCCACCAAGTCCGTCACATGGAAGGAAAGGAGAACGTCGCGCGGGTCATCACTCGCCGCAGCATCACAAGCGGGAGAAGCTAACTGCGGCTCAGCAGCTCGGCATCGCGCCACATCCACAGGTAAAATGGAAATATTAAAAACCTACTTATTTATCTTAATAGGAAGGGTTTTCTTACTAAGATAAATATGCTTATGGTAGGAGTAAGAGCGGTGGTGGGAGAAAACATCGTGAGGAAACCGGCACGTCCTAGAACCAAAAAAAAACCGAAGACATGTGACATCCAGCAACCCGCACTGGGCCCGGGTGGTGGATTATGGCCCACTCCCTCTCAAAGACAGGAGGCCTGTGTCCCAGCAGTGGGAGCAATATAGGCTGATTGATTATGAGTATGCACGTCAATAGTACCTCATAATAATAACCATTTATATTGTGATAATAACGTTTAAGTATTTGGACTCATTATACTATAGCCTAATTACAGGTATAGGTAGGTAGCACTCCAATGTTATATGTGTCGGTTTCGAACTCATGACCAGCCAGTCTTTTGGTGTCTAGTGCTGTAAACAATACAAAATTATCTTTTAAGTTTATCTTAGCCCATTGATTTACATATCTGACCTATAAGCAGGTACACTGCAGCCCATTGACGCTCACAGTACCTAACCAGCCCGCACGCCATAAAGGGGATAATGCGCATTGTTATCCGCAGTGCTGATAGCCGAATCTATAATTAGAAAGACGTTGTTGCCCAGCGCCTGTTCCGTAACAACAATTGAGTCGTCTTTTACGACACTTTCCTTCGCTGGTAAAAACTAGATTTTTTTTATTCAGGTTGAATCTGAATACCTATCCAGATTGGCCTATCCGGTTGGTTTCAGACTGGTTTCATCTGAGGTCAGTTCGTTTCAAACTAGTCTGAAACCAACCGGTCTAAGTGTATATTTTTGATCTATGGTTTTATGTTTTAGTAATCTAACATCATAAATCTATGGTTCATTTTAATGGGTCTAATGAGTCTTTTTATTTTATTTACAGTATGCTGCGTCGAATTCATCTGGTCAACATCCATCTAGAAGTGGAGGATCACAGGTATTACATTTTTAACTACCATAATCATACCTTTGTAGAAAATCAATGAACACCCGACAAACTAGGAAGCCTGTGCCTGCGACTATTAATTCGCATATAAACTTTAACATTCCGTCTGACATAGGTAGTTCAGAGCTTTGGAAATTCTTTCCTAATGCATCTCAACATCCTAAAGGATGTAATTACAGTCAAATTATCTTAAGAGGTTTTATCAGGTTGTGTGTTGTCTGTACATGCGGTACATGCCTGTATGATGTATATTAAACGTATAAAATGATTTAATTTAAAATAAAATTTTAGCAGCTTCAGTCACCCAGCGGAGGATCTCGTCCGTCTAGCGTCTCAAGTGGAGGAAATGGCAGCACTTGTTCCTCCAGTAAAGCGAAGGTCCCACAGAGCTTCGGTTACGTGAAGAGACAAAATGGCGTCCCCCAACAGCCCGCACCGCAGTCGAATGGACCTCCACAGCATGGTAAACTATAGTTATTTGAATTAAGATTGAGTAAAATCAGTGACAATATTTTTGAATTTAGAATCAGAACCATAAAAATTGAATATTGTATTTTTTTTTTTATTTTGCAATAGTTGAAAAATATATGTATACCTAGTACATACTAATTCCATGTGTACTTCGTTCTGGCTGAATAGAATATCGTGGCTGATTCAGAAAAAAAAACATGTTATTGACAGGAACGCGGGTGAGCGGGAAAACAAATGATTTTCAACTTGTTGCACAAAATAGTATGATTTGATGAGGTTCTGTTAAAGTTTTAGACTTTCGATACTGTTTCTGATATTATTTTGCCATTAGTTTAACACTATTTATGTATTATAATCCAAATTATTTGTTTTAGGAGGAAGGACTGCTCAAGTTTCTGCTGTGCCAAGAACGAAAGTCAAAGTATCGGGTGGTACGCAAACATGTACACAAGATCTTCAAATTCACAGTAAGATTATATATCATTTTTTAATACCTACGATATTGTTTTCTTCATCTCATGCACGTTGCATTTTAGCATTAAGTAAATCGTACGCGTAGGCTCGAAGACAATTTTGAACGCTCCATACTACTTCTTACCTTAAAATTTTGTGTTAAATAGCTCGAATCACTGTTATTTGTATTCATATACTGCTAAAATTTGGCCAGCGTAAAGAATTTATTAGCGTAACTGTAGGTCATCATCTGCCTAGCCTTTTCCCAACTGTGTTGGGGTCGGATTCCAGTCTAACCGGATGCAGATGAATAAAACCAGTATTTTACATGGACCGACTGCCTATCTGACCGCAACCCAGTTACTGGGTAATATGATATCCCTTGGTAAGACTGGTTGCCAGACTTTCGTGTCTGACGACCCGTAGCGTCTGTCATAATTCCACGAATGATAACCGGGCTCAACGGCTCAGTGTGCTTTCCAAAGCAGGGAGAGGTCTTGGTATGTTAAGATGGTCACCCATCCACGGACCAATCGCGGCAAGCGTAGCTTAACCTGATCGATTGAACCGTGCGGCTTTTATTACTTAGCCACAAGCTCCTCTTATTAGCATCACTGTAGGTATCCATACCTAATCATTTAGAACTTTCATCTAGAACTTCCAGAAGTGTTTTACAGTTTTTGGTCAGTTAGTATTACCTACCAGACCTTATCTTCGGATGCTTATCTTCGGAAAACAAATAAACTATGCTTTTCATTATCATTCATTCTTCATTTTCACGCCTACGCAGAAAATGGAATCGGTCCGAAATCATTTTCTTTGGGTGGCACAGCAGCGGCTCAGCTTTCGGCTTCGGTGCGGGAGAGGCTGCTGGGGTCACAGTCCCTGCCCAAGCCTGGGACCCACGAGTTTGCTGCCCTCTTCCATCATCACAGGTAAATATCTTATCTATACAAGGTGGCAGGGACATCGACGCGCAAAATGTAACCATGAATTCAGCATATGATTCTAGACGTACGACCCCTAGCATAGAAATTTTTCGTTGGTTATGAAAAAAAAATCTGCTGTTTCATAGAAAAGTGCAACACCTACGCGGTTTTTATGTATAGAACAGCAATTTTTTTTTCAATAGCCTGCAAAAATTTCGTAGCCATCAGCACACGATTCTAAGTTGATAAACTCAGAATCATGTGACGCCTGTACCTACCACGTTTGTGTCATGTATCTACTGATTCCATTGTAACAGAAGGCCAATTCCCATAATTTATAACTTTCAAAATCTAGTCGCATTGTCATCTCGGCGACAAACAAATGTCAAAAACTTGTCAAAATGTAGGGAAATTTGAGGTATTTTTGACAGATTGAGACTGAGATCAGACTGTGAACGATCTCAAAATTACGAGAATTACCCCTCAGGTTACGCGTCGATGTGCCTGGCCACCCTGCATAATTATTTTATTATAACGTTTGAAATGAGTGTTGTTTTATGTCTGCACATTGGGGAAAGCTTTGTGTAGAGTTGTTTGATAGACGTTTTGCTTTTCAATAAGATGCATGCAATCGTGATTCAAAATTAGGCGTTATGTTTGTGATTATTCAGCACTAAACACTAACTGTTTGATGTCTGTTAAAAATAGAAAATATTCGTTTAGGTTAGGTAGGTTCATAAATACAGAAAGTAAAAAAATTAGCTACCTTAAGTGAGTTTAACTGGATATCCATAGCGTGAAAAAGAGCTGAAGCTGAAATCTACACATAAGGGGGATGCGCTAAGGTAGTCCGGGAAATTCAAATTTACTTACGTTTTTTGCAATTTGAAGGTCAGTGTCAGGTTGTATGTTGATTAAAATATGATTCGCGACCATAACAAATAAGGATTTACAGAATTAAAATCAGCACTAAACTCCTTAGATTTGGCCTCATATGTCATGATTTCATGAAAAATTCATTCAAAAGGGTAATATGAACTTGAGGGATGTATTGATGATTTTTATGATTATAATTCTATAAGTATATGTATATTTGTGTCGGCCGCGAATCATATTTAGATCAACATACATCCGGATACTGACATGAAAATTGCAAAAAAACGTTAGAAAATTTGAATTTCGCGGGCTACCCTGACGCTTTTGCTTTAATTTAAAAATATCTAGCCTTGCATATATATTACCTCACAGCTGACTTCCAACCCAAACAAATGAACGGTTGAGACAAGACAAGACAATTGTTTCGTTGACATCAGCAATTAAACAGTTTAACTAATAATCGGGATAGTCATAGTCGATATAAGTGAGAGTGAGATGAATAGATCTCTTGCTCTCTCTTTACGGAGCTAGAGGATGACTATGATCTTGAAAATAAAAACACAGAGCGGAACTGGATCCCTAAATAAAACAAGACAGATATTGCAATAAACGGATTAATAATATATAGAGGTGTTGTGAGTTTGTATGTAGGAGGTAATCTCCGGAACTCCTGATCCGATTCCGAATCGAGAATCGAGTAATGAATAAGACTGCCTGTAAAGTTCTATTAGTTACCAAGGTACTAAAAATACCTACTTCAGCTTGCGATATATGTTTTAGATTGGTAATTGAATGCACTTTATTACAACAACGGTTATATAATTAATAATTAGGTACTCCACATTGTTATCTATTTCGAGACATTCAATGAAAGTAAATATTGTCCAATAGATAAACTTACATGCTAACGAATTCCTTGTATTTTTAGTAAGCAGCTAGTTTATCAATATTTGACCTATGTGCTCCAATAATTCCGCTGATATCAAAATATTTAAATTGGAACCGCAAACAAGGATTGAGTTATAATCCGGGAATGCAATGACAACTTTCATTCGACTGTTTCTCGAATCAAAGGAAACTTGTTATGGTACAAATGACGTGTTCTTTAATTGAACTGTGACTTAATTCGTCTCTGTACTGGCCACACACATGATTGAGTAAATACACATTGCGAAGAAGAATTTCGTGATGTTCGGACGATATACTAACAACTTTTGAACGTTCCTTTTAAATGGTCAATTTTGCCTTCAAAGTGTTACCTACTAAAAAAGTTCAGTGACAAAAAATACTGGCCGTTACAATCATGAATGTTGACAAGTAAGCAAATACTCCTTATCAATATCTGTTAACATCGTGGGAATTTTGAATCAGTGTTAAATCGATCTCGGTTAAAGAGACATGCTTTGAGTAGTTCAAAGTGATCCTCACTTGTCTTGTGTTCTTTAATGGTTTTAGTATGTTTATTGAAGAATAGAGATAAGACCGTCATTTTCCTCCCTACATTGTGTGTATCTCGCCAAACGTTTGGCATTCGTTAATACATGCAATGGCTTCCAGGATCGCACCTAGAGGTGGCATAAAGATAAGTGACGGCAGTCTCTCTGATACTCAAACGTATTCTGAAGTCAAGTCTGACTACGGGATCCCGTATGCACCTTGGCTAAGACACAGGTAATTATTGTAAATACTAATTTAGTACTTATGTTGTATGTGGTTGGGTGTTTTTTTGTATGGACATGAGTGATGAATCGTAACCAGCTGAATAATTTAGAATGTTATTTTTATGGTATTGTGACAGTTAAGTGTATAAATATTACTGTTTGTGTCATTATCATCAGTATCACCATATTCTCTCATCATTCTTGTATGCTTATTTTGTGTGTCATTCATTTTCTGTAATTTTTATTGTGTCATACAATTATTGGTCTACATAGTTCAAAGACGAACTGAAGACTAGTGACATTTAAAGGGGTACTAAATAATTTGTTGATAATTTTCACAATAATTCTTTGAAATCAAATACTATGACACGCAAAACCCTTCTATCATGATCACATGCTTATTTCAGCCCTATTTTCAATGGTCAGTTGTAGGAAACGGCAGTGTTTTGTTTGAAGCGATTTTATTTTGTTTAACTTGAGTTTTAAAAAATAGAACATCTCATTTGAGATAAGTACAGCTGGCCATTCCGTGCCGTCATCACTCTTCCCCTTTTCAGCAACACATATTCTGCGAGTGGTCGCCTGTCCGAGGGCGAGTCGATGGAGTCGCTCACGTCGCTGCACTCGGCGCAGGCGCACAACCACACCTCCTCCCCTAACTCACACCACCGCAGCTCACTCACACACAATAAGCTCATCATGCACCGAGACGCACAGGGCTCCAGGTTAAACAGGAGCAACAGTATTAGGTGGGTTCCCCATATCTATTGTCTTTTAGAGAGATTACAAAGTACTGTTTTACGCTCTGGGGTAACACGTTTTATACATTTTGTACCTAGGTAGCTATTATAATTATTTTATGTAATTCTATAAACCCCAACTTAACATTAAGGCCCACTTGCACAATTGCACAAAACTCTAAATACATTTAGTGTTATCTCTAAATATCATCGTTCTATTTCTGCCAATCAATTGAAAATGACAGCCAGAATGATGCTTCAAATACGTTTAGCACTAAATGTATTTAGTGATTTATGGTGTAAGCGGGCCTTAGAATACAAAATTAATTAAAATATTTTTTCTAAGACAATCTATCTCTAACTACTTGAAAAGGGCTCTTGATTAGTTGCAATAACAAGTCAATGACCGATATCAATAGTTTTATTTATTTACGATAGTTTAACAATATTTATTGGTGGTTTGTTTACATACCTACCTAATTATAATAAGCGTCCCAATCGACTTTAGATCCTTCTTCAAATATCGGCTTTATGTTCCATTCATAAAATTGAAAATGGGTTGACTAAATTACCACAACGTGCTAAAATTCTAGCTTAAATCTATCCTGCTCATATCATGCTTATGTGTACTTACATACTATTTTTCCCTACTAT
The DNA here is from genome assembly GCA_951799955.1 of Apamea anceps. Classification (NCBI taxonomy): domain Eukaryota; kingdom Metazoa; phylum Arthropoda; class Insecta; order Lepidoptera; family Noctuidae; genus Apamea; species Apamea anceps. The sequence continues at coordinate 9,000,539 of OX637502.1, read as the reverse complement.
TCATTAATGCTTATTTACATTATTATGTCGTGTATTTACATATATTTGTACGGTGGGTGGTTATTATGACAATGTCTTGACTTCTTGGTTAAATTTTTAGCTACCTCAGAGATAGGACGTTTCCAAGGTATGCCACACGGTTGGAAGTTTGTTCATGTTTTGGCTTCAAGGTGGCACGCTTCATTTAAACAATAAACAATTATGCATGACTTGAACAAGGCACGGCTTCTCTATGTTATAATTTACACTTCATTTACGCCATTGTAAATGCTCATTTCAACATTATTTTTTAATTCCAATATTCTCATTTACAGGTATAAATTAGGTATTTGATTTAAGAAGTGCACATTGTTCACTGAAGCAATGTAGCACCTTTGTTTTTTTTCAGTCATTTACCTCGTTTATTCGTTGTCATTAAAATTGTCTACAACCTGTATAATCAATACTTACACAAACCAAAATGAGAAAAAAATAATAAAAACCAGTCAAATAAAAAATAATATATTATTTAGCCTATATTCTTAAGCCCTCCTGATCAGAAGGTCTAAGTAGCTAAATGTCCAACAGCGCGAAACGTCTAATGAGCAGTAAGTCTAGTTAGCAAAATGTCCATGTAGCAAAACGTCCAACTATCAGATGGCCTGTATAGCAGAACATCTATTTAGCAAAAAGTCATTTTTAAAATGTGTACACTCATGATAGAAAGTAAAAGTCATTTGTAAATTACATTAAAATTTATTTGTTAAAAAAATATCTGGGTTAAAAAGCTAGTAGCCTCTTAAATATTATTAGGATATTAGGCGCACAAATTTCCCTGCATTTATTCACCTAATATCCTTTTGATATGGCTAAGGTTTATCAAAAATTCAAAGGGACTAACTTTTTGGTCCTCAAGCTTTTGCAGCTCTCTCTTTTGTATTTGGCATTAAACATTATATCAATCTTTCTTCTCTTATTTCCTTTAAATAACATATTCTTGTATTTGCGATCTTGCCAAAGCGCTTCTTTTCTAAGAGCTTTGAGGAATAGTAGCAGGGTTGGCTTTGATTTTATATTCGTGTTTAGCCGCCTGTGCCAACCTTCGAGTGCATTGTTTGTGCGAAAATTATAATTGCTAGGACAGTTTATTATATCTGCCATTCTTCATTTCTTCGTTTTTCGTGGCCTTTTCAACAATGCTAGTCCAACATTCCGTAACGTACCTATGTAGAAGGTAGCAGAGGTAAATTGGAACATACTCTCACAATGTTTCTGCACTCTCTATTTTCAGGAAGACCCAATGTTGACGCTTTTTTCCAAACGGCCTTATTAAGATTATAATAACAGCCCGTTATTTAAGTGTTTGGAAAAGCTTCTTTAATTCCATTGATAAGCGCCATCTCATAATCGCATTTAATGGCAATCATATCTATTTCAAAATGCTGCTTGGTGAGGCCAAATAAGCTTTCGTAGGTTTCTTGTCTCTTGTCAGGTAGTAACGCGTATATAACTCCCATAACACAAGTTATATCATCACAGCTATTCAAATCAACATGAACTGATAACAGCTGGTAGAATGGCTTGGGTGTAGCTTTGAATGTTCTATCATTATTATAATGCCGTGTCCGTTTCCCTCCCGATGCAATGTGTGTTTTAAATTTTGTGCCTATCCAGACATTATGAGAATCTGACGATGTGCTAAATAGATGTTCTGCTATACAGGCCATCTGATAGTTGGACGTTTTGTTACATGGACATTTTGCTTACTAGACTTATTGCTCATTAGACGTTTCGCGCTGTTGGTCATTTAGCTACTTAGACCTTCTGATCAGGAGGGTTCTTAAGTGTCTTATAAAATCGTAATTTTGAAGCAATTTATTTTCAACGGGCTTTTGTCTACTGCTGAACATACTGTACTGTGTCATGTTGTATTATGCGCTAAACGCCAAGGGCTTTCACGATGTATTGAAGTGCTGCGTAGCAAGCTTGGAATGACTGAGATACGATAAGATCTTACGGTATAGCATACTCCTTACGCTATAGGTACAAACGCCAGCACATCAAGCTACTACAATCTGTCAAATTTCTTTAATAGATTATAAACTTTATCGCTAAAACATTAAGGTTCCAGGTTGATTGGGAAAATTTGACAGTTTCGGGTAGTTTGACCTGCTGGCATTTGTACTGTGCCGATATTTCCTGAAGAGTTCGGATAAATTATCAGATCGATGATGACTGTATTCTAACATTTCTGACGATAAATAGCAGGTCTGGCTAGTCTGTGGTATTATTCACACCCAACATAACGGTGGAGACTGACTTGCAACGTTTGTTTGTAATGTATCATTCGAGGCGAGCTTGGTTACGAAACGGCGACGCGGCGAACGCTCGCTTCGAGCACATGGCTCATTTCTTGTTACAAAACGGCGATACACTAAACGTCTACAACTAAAGTCAGCCTCCGCCTTAATATTTCACTACCGAGTCAGAAAAGCACTGAAGGCACCCATTCACGTTTCAAACTTACTCCTTAGACATTACTGTCTGAGGTCACCGTACCTCCATTCATTCCTAGCTTGAGAGCACCAAAATTACCAAGCAATGTCAAACACAAAATGTGCTTCATCGTAGATTGTGAAGGAGTTAACTCTCCTACAAAAAGTAAACAACAAACGTCCTTACAGATCAACAAAATCAGAGAAGCTATACCCATCGATGCTGCAAAGATCTTCGGAGAGTGACTACGAGCCTTACTATTGTTTACCAGTGCAGTATGGACCATCTGGACAAGGTAAGATTTAATGTCCATGTCCTATGTGTTTTATGATTGACGTACAAAAACATTTTATGGGACATAAAGTGCTGTATGTTGCACAATCAATGTCCATATCTAATGTTTTTATTGATTGTTTTGCTCCCATCGATTTTACTACTTCTAGTGCTGTTACATCATTCATCACACGAACATTTATGTGAGCTGCTTGACTGTTTTTAATATTGATAGGTCTATAGGAATGTTCTTACATATTCACTACTGCACGTGGCTTTGAGCGATGCCAATGCGTATCTTGTTCATAGTGTACATTCTTGCATAATTAATCTTAATCAGTGCAAGTAGTACAATTAGTGCGTAAGTCTATTTGTTGTATTGTCTCATCTACGGACAAATTGCTCTATACGAGTAGCTTGCTAGGAATGATAAAATAGGTATAATAATAACAGGCATAACAAAAAGATTGTTCGCGGCATCTATCTTTGTACTAATTATAACATACATAATTGTAAACATAATTGATTGATGTTTCTAGCTATTGTAATTGTGTCTGTACTCGAAATCAACAGTTTGATTTGGACGTCAGAATAAAAAAAAGTAGTTTTTAAATGATCTAGAATCTATGGTCATGTCATTAACATGGGGAAGAAAAAGCAGGATTATCCCTGGTTATTATTTATTTTGAAACCTTTAATTATCTTAATATAGCTAAACTTTACCGTTTGTGCGTCGTAGGTCTGAACTACGGCGTGTCGGAGCCACCATCGCCATCTCCGAGGTCAGCGCTGAGCCCGACGCATCAACCGGGCAATGTGATGCACACGCCACGGCACTCGCACCATTATCCTAAGAAAAACGATGAAGGTAAGTCAAATTTTATTTATAAAAGTTTACATTCTTAGATGCTTTAGGAACTGAACCACAGTTTTCATTTTAAGACGTTTACAAGAAAGTGCAGCCGATTGATTCAGTAAAAATCTCATCGTGAAAAGTTAGGTGAAGTGAGCTTAGAGCGAGCTGTCAATAGTGTAAATCCCTAGAATTAGTTGGAATGATAGCTCACTCCACGCTCACTTCACCTAAGTTTTCACGGTGAGATGGTTACAGAATGGCACTGCAGCCGATCTATTCTATAAAAATCTAACCGTGAAAAGATAGGTGAAGAGAGCTTAGAGTGAGCTGTCAATAGTGTCAAGCCCTAGCATTCGTTGGAATGACAGCTCACTACACGCTCACTTCACCTAAATTTTCACGGTGAGATGGTTACAGAATCGCACTGCAGGTCCTTATACGTATTGTAGAAAATATTGAAACTTATCTATCACTCTAGGTTCGGCAGATTTGACCCCCCTGAACGCAATCTAATCTTGTTTAGGAATTTTTAGGATCGTAAATTGAAATATCATCTCGCTCATACTTTGAGTTCATTTTTCTTAAAACCTTTGGATAGGAAATTATATAAAATAAGAAAATCAATGTTGTGTAAAAAAAAAGAGTTCAACATAAAATGCGAAATCTGAAGAAAGAGTTTAAGGAAAAGAGTGTTTACGCAATAAGTATCTTTCTCGAATACTTTAATTAGAGTGTTCTATATAACGGGTACTTTAGTATCGTCCGGTCATTGGTATCATTTATACGAAGCAGATGTCCGTGGCGACGCATAATGTCGCAACCGCAAACATGTGGCTTGCATCGGAGACAGAATTCGAACATAAAACATTTATTTACGGTAATGTTTGGCAATATTTTCTCGCTATACTATGAGTGGAACATCGACATAGAAGTTAGCTTCATTAGAAATATTGGATATTAAAACAACTAGATCGATGATGGGACTAATGAACGCCACTGAGGCTGATATAAACGCCTACTGGGCCTAAGCACCTAATTTATTGAAAACTAACATGTATTATGCGACTCATTGTGCGTGTGCACTTTACAAAAATGTAAATACATAAAAGCGGTGATAGATAAATTCGATGTCTTTGAAACAACAACTTTAACAATGGCCACAGTATTGAACCTTTCTGAAACCACTAGGGCCAGGCCATCGCCTAAGTTTGGAACTGATTGGAAACTGCACTTAAAAGAAATATTTTGTATTAACCTTGTCTAGCCTTAACATGTCTACCATAATCCAGGTTTGAACAATAATGTTGTTGTCCATAGCGCACGGTTCAACAGCATCGTTGGTGTCGACGGCGTCGTCACTGGCTGCTGGTGCGGGCTCGGAGGAGAGACAGGCACACGAGGTACCTAATGTAAAGTTCAATCATATCATTTTTCTTGCTTTATCATGTACCTCCGTAATGAAAAAATCATAACCATTTTTTGAAGTGTCCATTCATTTGTCTTCAAATATTGTCTCCCTTATCTAAATTTTTATAATTATACACTCGAACAGTATAGCCTTTACTATCTCAACTAATCGTCCAATTTCTAGAAAGTGATAGAAAACTAATTAAATGCAAGCTAGCTTATTATGGCCTACCTTTGTGCATAATTAAACTTGTAAATTTTCCTTTAGGTCCGGAAATTGAGAAGGGAACTTGCCGATGCTAAAGAAAAAGTACACACGCTGACCACACAACTAACAACTAATGTAAGTACCTATTTTTCTTACAATTAATTAAGGATTTACTTCATCGATGTTTTTACAGACGGATAAATCGCGTAAGACTAAAAATACCAAAGATATAATAAATGTTCAAATTAAAAAAAAAATAGATATCGTTGGGTGTGTTCTTCGAATTGTAATTAAAATGCAATTACGTCTGACGATATTTAATGATCATCGTTGTTGTAGTCGCATTAAACCTACTTACAGAATAGAGAACAATCTTTACCTCTTTCCACTAGAAACTATTGTGTCCAACATGCCCACGCATGGAAGCTCTAATCAATAGGGTAATGTAACACGAGATTGTTTTGAAACTATTCTTTGAATGTCACTTTAAAACAGGCTGTCAGATTGCGTTTGCTACCACACCTACACCATTGAAACATGATATTAACTCCGTAGACAAAATAATGACTAGTCGCCACCTTGTAAAGCTATCTCTGTGATGATATGCTCACTGATGCTTAGCTGGCCTGCTTGTTTTTGTTTAGTCACAATGTAATTCATACCAATTTTGTGCTCATCATATTTCATAACACTGCGGTTGATTACAGATCTCCCTAAGTACACATTCCTACTTTCACTCCATGGTCGTATTACCCGTTTCGAAACTTCGAGTTTTTGTTCCAACCATCACTTTTTATGGATATAGATAGTTACTTGATATCGCGTAACTTTTGGATATCTTTGCCGATAACCTATTGTAGCCCTTTAAGCTCCATTTCAAGAAAGTTGAGATGTAATGTCACAAGTTAGGGGTCAGTAAATAATATCAGAGGTCCGTGCGGCCGTGAGACGCCCGTTCGCCCGTTTCCTCCCATATCGGGCGTTAAGAATGTATGCCAAATGCCAACTGCCACCGCCGCTATCTACTGTAACATACGATGTCCAAGTCAAAGACGAATAGTACATGTCTATTAAGACCTAATCTTTGCAGAAATTGAAACATTTTTACCATTTTTATTTCAAGTTTGTTAGTAGATACCAGATATCTCAAGATGTAAACTTAAGGACCTACTTATACAGCTAAAATATATCGCTTTTCTTTTACATCTTGACAACCACGTGACAAACCGTCTATAAATGCGAGCGAATATGGCAAGTGACAACTTTGAACTTGTTGCCGCCGATGTAGACCAGATAAAAGACATTCATATTATAATTCGTTCTTGTATTACTATTATCTAGTACCTTATAAGATATCATACCATATTCGATAAGAAATAAAAAGCTGAAGCCATCAACAAAGAGACAAGCTAGGCTTACCTACAGGCATTTTCATTTTCTTTCAATTAGCTCGATTTCTCTTTTTGATTTTATTTATGATGGTAAGTCCATCGTTAGTTATCCTAATTATTAATTAATTTAGACCATTATTATTATGTACCATATCACAAGTCACCAAACTGAACAGAATTAGTCCTTTTATTGGGTTGTCAGAGTTGTCACTCACATTATTCACTAATTGTGCTTTCAATTCTGTAGCTATACATATTCGAGTATTAAGAAGTGCACTAATTAGCATGACATGTTTATCAGTAAGCTTTATCTATAAAGCTGTCATAATAATCTTGACGATGATAGGAATGTAATTGACATATCAATTAGCTATTGCACTCTCTATTATTTTTATTAACTGGTTACCAAACTCGAGGGCACCACATATTATTTGATTATTCAATTATGATCTACTACTTTTGTAATATCGAATTACCTTAGTAGTTTTTAACGATTCTATTGTTTACAATATCCAGTTACAATCAATCATATTTTAATTTTTATTGATGACTTGATTGCTTACCATAAATTGTTGGTTTTGCACATGCAATGCGATTCCTACGTAAATTAAAATTTTAAACACATCCAGTTATAAAATGTTTGATTATCATAAAATGTCTTTAATTGAGAACAAGTAAGAACACGCATATGATTTGAATTTCGTGATTGATTGATTCTTCAAAGAAATCTTGAAGGTATCAATACAAAAGCGAAAGGAGGACGAATAAATGAATTTTCTGGTTGAAGATCAGACATGTAACGGTTATCGGACTCATTAATGTTCCTACATGTGTTCAGTTAATTCGTCTGGACAAAGAAAAAGTGGACTTTTCAATGAGTGGAGTAGATTTTTTTGTGTTTCTAATTTACTGGTCACTAAAGCATCGCCGACATGCATAATTCAATACGAAAGACTTCCACCAATGTTCTTGTGCCGCCATTGTTTAGTTTTGTACCAATTGTGTCGTACGAGACTTGGCCTCAGTGGATGATGTGACGTCTCAATGCCATATCATTGACTTTGAATTGTTTACCTATACAAATTAAAAAAAAAAAAACATTTTAACGTCATGAAAGTGTGTCTTGTGTCATTTAGAACGCTATTTCCTTTAGTGCCTATTTCAGCATCCCAGCTACAGTAATGCCTTCGCTATTGACATTAATTACTACACATAATAGTTGAGCAACGAGATCTTTTCTTGATCGTTTTACATTAGAGTCAAAAGCGCTACAATGTGGACGGTTACACCCGAGGTCCCAATTGTATTCAATGGCGATTTAATTTGATATATCGGTTGTTCTTGCCCTGCCTTGCCTTTACGTATCACTATTCACAGTTCTTGTGATGTTAGCAGCATTTTCTAATTTACTAAACATCGTATTTTTATTTATAATAATAATAATATTCTTTATTTCGGACTACACATACAAGTACACATAATCCATATAATATTATTTCCTTTGTAGTTTTGTTTTTTATTCACAACGCTTATATTTTCGGACGCAACCAGTATAAGGTCTAATTATATTATTATTGTAAGAAAAACCGGTCAATACTCTTGTCGATTTTATATCTTATTAAAAATGTCAAAGCCTGGTAGGAACTAGTGTTATTTGCCGGGTGACGTGTTCCTGTATCATATCTTGTCCACCTTCACATAAACACGCTAATAATTTTCGTTTATCATAATATCCGTTTTCTGTTGACTTTGCCCAAACTTTGTCGCCTGTCGTTAAAACGAGTTCCAAAAGACTTAACAAACAATTTAATAATGAATATTAACTAATGCTTGAAGTGAAAAACAGCAGTATTTGTTGGCACGTAGCCATTTTAGTCAAAGAACATCGTTATCCTTGAATATAGCTTGCCATATACAGCGGAATTGTTCACTTGAACGCTAATTGTTCGCAATGAGTTGAAACATTTAAAACTAGTAAATATTTTATGTTCTTCTATTCTGATTCTAAATGCAAAATTAAGAAACTAGCATATTTTTAACAGGTCTCATATTAGGTTATTTTAGGACAATTTCTTTTATTCCCTTTTATGTTTCACGTCGTTAAGTATTGTTGTATTGCCCAACGTTAAATTTATTTTAAAATCATATTTATTTGTCATCCTGCGAGTTCTCTACTCTTTAGACTTCAAAACTTGTTGTTGCTTTGAGTTGTTAACAATTGTACATATTCTTTGTTAAACTTCCGGTACCTTGTTCTTCTTCCTTTTTGTCGATTCCCGGATCTTGTATAAAGTTAACGGTTTGTGTATCATCCAGATTAGAGTCTGCTATTGTCATCTGTTTGCTTTTACTAAATTTAAACATGTTTGTGTCGTAGTCGCCGCGTGCGCAGAGACGTTATCAAGTGTAACTCGAGCCCGTGGCCCATAAATCCTCAGAAGTGCCTGCCGCACTTGCGCAACAAGTGCCTCACATACTATAGATAATGTGTGCGACCCGCCTTCTTTGCTGGTCTATCTTTTATATTGTTATCTTAATTCAATTTGTTTAAAAATCTGGCCTAACTTGAAAAAAATAAACAAGAATTAGTTTCGGTCAAAATTCGCCCTGTAATATTTAAATATTTGTATGTTGCTTTCGCCCCTATTGCTTTTATTGACACAATCGACATTTCATCTAACACCATCGTGGTTGTTTCTCCACACCCTAAATAACCCTCGTCCCCATCCTGTCTGTAATCAATAGACCGTGTGTTACTGGTTTGATCAGTGATCCGGGTTCCTTGGGTTCCGTGACTCAGTTAAATTCAATGCAGTCGGTCACAAACACGGTGCCATCAGTCAAGCCAGTGTAGACGGAGCCTCGTTAGAGTGCGGTCGCGCGCGTGTTGACTCCACGCCTTTATGCACGTTACTTTTACTACGGACCTTATAAACAAACTTGGTTTTTGTTGTGAACTACTGTGTTACGAGTGAAAAGTGCTACGTTTAATAGTTTCAGTGCGTTTTCTACGAGTTTTGGTACTTAACTACACTGGAGCATTGTACTTTCAGTCATCTTTTGAACTCCATATGAGCGAAACACGTTTGATTATCGTTTGTTGTTTTGTTACCAAGACATCCGGGTCTAACATTTGTATCAGTTGCCCATATTTGATGGTTCTAATGATGCATCATATTCTAATGATCATTATTATCATTACATCTTTATTAATGTAACGAAAATCATTGGCGGTTTTCTAATAGGTCTTTAGTTGTGTATAAGCCGTTAATCATCAATTAGGTTTCTACTAAAATTACATAGTTAATATTTAGTTAATTACAAACAGCATGTATTATTAAAACTACAATATTTTGCAAAATATTTTGGTAGTTTTAACTTTTTCGTCTACCATCTTACTCCTCAATGGAGCAGGTAACTGCGTCCCTTTTTTACACTTGGTCTGTAAGAAAGCTCCTAAGGAGAGATCCTGCTTCGCGCGAACAATATCCCTTTGATGATATTGTTTATGTCCACTATTGTACTTGTCGCTGGGTCCTACTCACAAAGTAACAACAGACGTTTTACTATATTGGTCGACTAAGAATTGAGTTGGTTGGCTACTAATTTTAACTACTGCAACGTTAAACAAGCTTATGCAGCCATAAGTATAATCATTACTACAACAACTAGCATGGTTATGTTTCTCTAGAAATAGTTATAAGCCGTTTAATGATGGCCATGAAACTTGTCAATTGGAAAGAGTTGCGTATGTCTCGAGACTAACGATAAAAGCTAACATCAAACGTGAGCCGAAATCTGTTTATAGAAGATCTGGTTCTATTTGGGGTCAAACCTTTGATATCTATCTCGTTTGATGTGTTTTACGGGGATATCATAACATGCAGTTTTGTAGAGTACCGTTGACTGCACTCGTGAAATTAAAATAAGCATGTTTTATCTTTTTGCTGATTATAATTCTGGTGTTTTTATTGCTACGATAAATAACAGCTGCTTTGTAGTCGGCAAATTACCGACCATCCTCTCGTTTTCCTGCCTTGGAAAAAGTAACTGGTACCTATTTCTAGTCGGTATGATAAAAATTATAGTTACTCACTTCAATTCTAACTCAGTCAAAATATTGAGCAACGATTCTTATTTTAATCTAACATAGATAAAACTTATCATATTATGTTGTGTCGTACAATCGCACCTACTACAAAAGTTTAAGTACAAAACACATTAAATACTATAAATTGTTACTTTATTGGTATTGCACGAGCGAGTGTCTTTGTTCATTACATTATGTGGAAGGCTTTTAAAGTTTTAAACTTATATTGTTATTTCTGTTTGTTCTTAGACTTTTTATGGGTATAATAAATCAATGTGGTATATTACACGCTGGCTGCGGTGGGCCTGCGGCCCTGACGCACATACATATGTCACCGCAGGACAACGCTTCTCGTCCTATTTACGCAACTCCGCGGCTATCACTTGCAGCATCCCTATGTAATCTAAACTAATCTATGCAAACATGTCTACCTCATTTACTTTGTCCCAGTTAGCATATCAAACTATATTGTACTGATAACAAGTAGTATGCTCTACTTCTAAGACTGGCACGATACTATCAAAAGACTCTTCCTTATTACTAGCAAAGTTCTAAACGTTTAAAACTAGATAATGTTTACCTTTCGTGTTTAGATAATACCATTTTGGGTTTTGACTGAGCTCGTACAGACTCTTTGGTTAAATTGTTTGAAGTTTTAGTCTTTCGGTCCATCTATGGTAGGTACTAAAACAAACTAAGTAACTACATTGTCAATATTCTGTTGTTGTTTGACTTTATAACATTGACTATTTTTTTTGGAGATTACAATCGATAACGTAGTCTAACTATCAACACAAAAAAGTTTTATATCTTATCTCCTCGTAGTTTTACGTGACTCAAATGATTCACAAAACACGATACCAATACAACATCTTATTTATTTCTACATCAAAAGACAAGGACGGATCTAATTTGAGCTGCAAATATAGCATTATTTATTCAAATATCCAATACAGAAAGCGGCACTCACTGGTGGTTACAGTTCGCTGTCTTCAATCAGCGAAGCGCCTCCTCGACACTGTCAATTGAGGTTAATTCGTATGGAGACTGGCCAGGGATCTCTTGATAGTGCCCCTACATTATTTATTTGTTCAATAAGCTAAATGGCCTAGTAAATAACCTTCATTTTAACAAACAAATTGTTATTTTATTATTTAAAGACTTTCTCCCATAATAAGCCTATTTATAGACAAGGAAATGTTATTTGCCATATCTATAAAGATGGCCATCATTCGCTAGTAGTTGCATATTATGTGTCTTTTACGAGCACCGATGTTAACATAATCTTTTAATGTTTTATACAGTTTGGGTGCATCGCAACAAAATAGTGTTTATAGAACAAAGACAACGAACTCGTAAAATGTACGTAAAATTACATGAACTTGCAGGTGCCTGTTTCAGCCACGGGTTTAAACATGTCGATAAAACACAAATAAATTGCAAACGACACTATAAAAATAAAGAAAGTGAGAATAGAGAGAGATATTAACGAACCACGTTAATTAATTACTATGATCGAAAGTAAGAAATCCGCTGTAATACTCGTACCTACCTGTCAACAAAGTAAATCGGAAATATAAATCTGCTACAGCTTATCGGTAACAGGAAGGAACGCGTTATAAGAAATTTTAATTGTTGGCTATTTAATTAATATCGTCCGCAATGGTTCAAGAGGTACCTACTCGCTTAGGTAATCATCACAGACTACGAGCCACAGGAACAGGAAAGAAATCGTGTTTTTGCAGACACTCATGTATACCCTATATCCTTTTGAAATGCAGTGTTTATGTGTTTTCGACACGTAACATTTGGTGGCAATAGCTTCTTATCACGCATTTGTTCTTGTTATATTCGATTGCTTTATTTGCCCATTACAAACAGTAGTTATTTTTAAACATTAACACAATTTGCAACTTTATTTGCATTTGCTTACTTGAATTCGTGACTGTATCGTTCCCACAAAAACAATAATTGACAATCCGTTCCACAAAGCTAACAGTAAGCTGTCAAATAATAAGTTTCTATATACGTAACGCATTCTCAAGAAGTAATCAGTGTACCGAATTGGAACTGTCAATTTACAAACCGTATTATATCCTATTTGTTCTTAATTGCTACTACATTGTCATGACTAGTGTATTTATTGAGCGTTTCTAACTAACACGCTGTTGTAATATCGCACGACAGACTGCGCAATATCTTTCGACCATTTAGAGATAATCGAAACTTGTTCTGAATGCCATAAAATATTATTTATATCAAATACTAATACCTACTTACTTAGACTATTTTAAACCGATTTCAATACTATTAACAACTTAAGTGTGTAATAATCATGATAGGCTAAACGTCTTGAATACATTTGTGATCCCAAAAATACACAATAATCCTCAACTTGAAAGAATCTTTAACGGATTGAGGTTTATAGGTGTTAACGAATCGCTTATAAGTTTTGTATGTTCACACTTATGATATAAATTAATAAGCATGAAGGTTTCAATCATTTCACCTCGACAGGGATTTTATCAATGAATTACGCGTATTAATACAAAACCCGTTCAGCGCTGGTTGCGTCACCTCCAACGGCCGCCGACCTTGACAGGAAGAATGCTACAATCTTCCAAAAACTACGTACCTACTTGTAGTGTGACTTATACAAGATCTTCAATCATCCTTGACTTGTTAAAAATAACGTATGGTTCGATATTATCAAAACTGGTTTGTGTAAACTTCTCATAGCCAAGTGTTGTACAACATGAGCTATACTTCCCTAAGTGGTTTATCCGTTATCCTGTGTATAGAGTTCAATAGCAAGCGCGGAAGGAAGCTCTACAAGACAGGATTGTACCGTATCTAGTCAGGAAGTGCCGTAACAAGCACATTTACTCGAAAGTGGATTAGCTAGGGATCAAGCTCAAGTTACAATAAACTATAAACATCTTTGTGCTTAAACATACAGCATAATGTAAACATCTTTCTGCTTAAGATCATTTAACGCAACTTGGTGGTCCTTTGACTCGACAAAAACTCGAGATAATGTTGTCAACGAATGGCCGGTGACCATGAGTCAACTGTATGAGTGCACCATTCGTTGCTTACCTTAATGACTGTAATTTTAGTTATCAGTCCCACAATAATGTAAAATATGATAACATGTTCCATTCACCTAACAATAATGACAATACACAGTTGCTTTCTACATTGTTATCGATTTCGTCTTATCGTTTTTGTCTGATTCTCGTCACAGTTGATTAATAACTGTAGTTATCATTAGCATGACAATAGCTGAGAATGGAGGTCGGAGGTCATGCCGGCGCCCTTAAAATCCAGTGCTGCGGCACCTAATGTGACATATACGTACCTATGTATATATACTTACAGGAGAGGCAAACAATGCGCCCAACCCACGCAGTATATTTGCTTGTTACGGTCGTCGTCTGTGAAATTTGCTCTTGTATTACGTACCTACTTCTGCTCGCGGTTGGTAACCATTCGACATATAGCTATTCCTATTGGAATACATCGCATACTTTATTTAAAATCAAGTTCGTTACTTTTATTTAAATTTCGGCCAGATATAGCGCCGCTGTTACGTTTAGAAATCACATGTTTATTATAATAAGAACATTAGAACATAATAATATATAGCTCTGTCAATGGAATTTCGGAATCCACAATAAAATAAAACGAGCAGATATCTATTCCACGTTTCGGTATAATTTGCTCGTACCTTATCTTGAGTGTAACGTATAACAAAGTAATTTTGAAATTTTATCATAACCTACTTTGCTGACTAGATGCCTGCATTTTACAATGATAGATAGCCGTGTCGACTTCTTTTAGGTCCTTGGCCGCGTTTTCAGAGCCTAATTAAAAAACTTACAGATGACTTGATGATGCCGATGTTCATTCCATTCTTGTAGGTAGATATCGAATGTCTTCCCATCAAGTATGCTCTTGTAACGGCTTGCTACTAAGCCATGTGCACGACAGATGCTTCCCTTGAGCCTTCAAACTGTTGCTTTATCGTTGGATCGTTCCGAACACTAGCGAACCTGTACATATTGTTTTTATTATTGTCTTTAAATTAGTTATGATCATACCTAGTTAATACTTCAACGTAATATGTTATGCGTAATGTTATTCCGATTGAAGACAAGATATTTTCCTTATTATCTGAAGGAATTACGTAGAGACACTAACAAGTTTAGAGGTCAAGTCTGGCATAATGACTACTCCAGTCCGTTGAGATCATCACTATTAACATTATTGTCCTTTTTGCGCGTGATTTACTCTAAGATTGATGGTATAAATTTTAATGGCTATTGAGTATACGCGGTTGGAATATATGTCATTTAAATATTTTTCCATTTAATCTTAAGCAAAACAATTTATATTCTTCTAATAGCCAAACATTATTTTATGATCACACCTTGTGATTTTAGTAATCGTTGATTGTTATTACATAAGACCGGATTTTACCACATGATTTCCATAAAAAACCTGTTAAACGTACTTTCTACGTAACGTTTTTATATGTTCAAATGTTTAGTTCTGAGAGCTTCCTTAGTTTTCGATATCAATTTATTTACTACATCGCCTGGGGTTATCTTACGATTCGGAGTTAGTGTCAGTGTCAAAGATAATACTTCTACAACTTCCACGTGTATTTTTAACATCAGAAAATATGAATGGCTTATAATATAACGAATAGAGTCTGGTCGCTCCGGTTTAAAAGTATTATTTTGTACGTGAAATTGCTTCAAATTACTGGTTGATTATCTTACGTAACTATTTGTATGTCGATTTCGACCCGAGGGGAATGGTACCCATTACTAAATAAGTAATACTCGTGACAAAACGAGAACTGCTTTGTTTAGTATACTTACTTGCCACATAATAACTTTAAGAGTGGGTATGGAAGAATAACTGATTTCCTTACAAAGAAAAAAGGAACATTACGTATTCACCTAAGAACTTACGTCGACCTTTCCCCTACGTCTGTCTCTATCTCCATCCTCCACAATTACGTGAAAAATAGTTCGACTAACGGCCAATTTCCACAGAACTCATTAGGGGCATAGCATTGCTATGTTTTCTTTGAATGCAATCACGGGTATTCAGTTCGAGTACTGTTAATAATCACGATATTATTGCTTTTCTAAACAATCGATTCTCATGTGTTCTACCGGGGCGCCTACGAGACTCGCCATAGGAACCGTTAGGGCCATGATCTCATTGCCACACGTGTTCTTCTTACCTTCTCTGTACTATGTAGTAGGTTGAAGGAAAAGTAGTGAATTTAGTAGGTAATTAAAAAAGAAAATAAAATAACAAGAATTAAAATGTCATTAAAGGTAGATGCGCACATTGTTGTATGTAAAGAAGTAGCTAAGGGACGTTAACCTAAGTTTATAAAGAGTTTCTTAGTTTACGATAAAGCACATTAACATAACACCAGGCACACCGGCACTTTATGAGTACTCGGTAACAACATCACTAAAAGTTGTTTCCACAAACAGCAAACAACATAATATGCACTAATTGAGAATTCCCGTGTGAAAGAACATGATACACATGAATAGATTAATGTCGATTTTTTCTATGCCAAATCGAGCCGGGTTGTACCGTTATTAATACAAAAATGCCACAATCACGACTATTGTTATGCAGTTGCATAGTACCGAAGTTTATTTACAAACATCAGTCAACGAGCACTGGGGCAGGGTTATTGAAATGTTACGAAATGACCATGAAATGAAAATAAGTATTGTGCTGAGCGCTGTTACTACGGCGTGGTACGGCCACAGTAAGCAAAGGCTACACACCACAACAAACAGGTCGTTGATACGCGGACGAGAGGCGTGCAATGCATTAGAAGGAAAGAGAAAGATATATAAACATTATGTTGTCCTGCTTCCCGGTCTACCTGGCAACGATTCTCAAAATTTTGATAAAGAAAGGATTAGCTCTTGCAGTTCAAGTTACATTCTAGTACGAGGGTAATGAGGTTTACTAATGGCTATGTGATAACTTAATGAGTCATAAATTGGATTTATTCTTGCAGATGATAGGGAAGCACTTTTTATATATTCAGACATATTTGTTTGTACCAGCAACTTAATACAACTGCACACAAACCGTGAAAATAGTTTTTTTTTACAGCTCGTTTTTGCCCACGTTTGCCCTTAGACATGAAAAAAATGCTGAACTTTGAGAACGTTGTAAAAAACATAGGACGATGCAAAGCTGCAGGGACGGTTCCCGGTGCTCCCCTCCGTCTGAGACGTTTGCTTGTTCGATTGGCGCCCGCGATCGCCCCCCACATAATTTATGACTTAACCCGTATAACGACATGACCTATCATTATTTATTTGAACACGGCTTACACAAGTAGCGTAAGACCGGGCTCGACCGGCCTTTTTTGTAAGCTAACAAATACGTAACACTTTGTAATGGGCGGGAAAGAAGACGGTAACAAATGGTTTCCGTAGCTTTTAAAGAATCGTTTTACTGTCTGTTACCAAAACAGAACGTTTTATGCAAAATAACATTACAATATCCTCTTAATTTATCTTTCGCAAATCGCTGACGTCGTGTCGTAACGCTTAACAGTGTTTTCAGTTTACTGCAAACGTGTAAACGACTTGGGTGGCTCTTATCGGTAAAATGCAAGAATAAAAAAATTATACTTTCTTGATACCGTAACCATTCATTTTGAATGCGATTTCTACCTTTAAGGAGTACAAGGTGGCGCACATATTTTGGGAAATATTACAGATATACTTTGTAGATGGGGCGTTGTTACATTTCAGAACCCGCCATTTAATGACTCAAGCGACAGAGGGATAGTCGGAAAATAAAATGAGTTATTGGTAATCATTATTATGGTTTATTGCTACGGAGCTCCAATAATATGTGATTTATTGTTACTAATTACTAGCCAGCTATGGTTGTTGACCACGTCTGCTTAGTATGTGTAAGCATTACTCCGTATATAGGCAGCCGGTTACGCTATTGTGTTGTGATGCAGATGAATAATGCAGCACTCGTAACTCTGGCTTTTATGATCTAACTCATCGCCTATAAATCACACACAACACTGTCAGTAATAGATAAATATTTTACTTTGAGGTTCAAGTTCATTGAAACTAGTATATTTATCGTTAATTTTTACTTTCATCATTTCGCTCTACAATTCATTACTTGCCATACATTACATGGTTACTGAATAATGATACTTACACAAGAATAACATGTTAGGTGAAATTAAATCGGTGCTGTGCAATGATACAGCTCCATTACATTTGCATACGAGGAGATGTGTTATAC
Organism: Apamea anceps; assembly: GCA_951799955.1. Lineage (NCBI taxonomy): Eukaryota > Metazoa > Arthropoda > Insecta > Lepidoptera > Noctuidae > Apamea > Apamea anceps. Next base: position 8,982,507 of record OX637502.1, on the reverse strand, counting down.
AACGTACGTTTTTATAAGAAGTTCAGAACAAAGCGGTTGGAATTTCTAGAATAGTAAAATGAGTAATAACGTAAAACTGTAAAATGATGTAACTGAAGATAAAACGATATTCGCTCACTTAAATTCGTAGTTACAATTTAGACCTCCCAGGATCTATCGTTCCCTAACATAGGTCATACACAATAGCGATATGTTTTTGAGCTTATTATTTATGTACACTCATGAGAAAAACTTCAAATATCTCATAAATATAATTGTTTTGAAATAGACATACGCCTGCTAACTTATACATTGGATGAGTCCATAAATATTTGATAACAAGAACTCGATCAATATTTTTTGTTGCCGGCTGTATCTTATCAAGTGCGCGAGAGTACGTACACGAGTGTGTACTATTGAGTTAGAAAGTTGATAGATATCATAAAAGGCATCTTGACTTTACAACTGATAAGTGCGTAGTACAACATGAACAGAAATCGTAAATACCGAATTACACAACGTCTTCTGCTAGTTTGACCAGTCTAATTGCAGTATGGCAGTAGTCATAAGTTCATAACTGTTAGGTAAGCCCTGTGCTACTCGTATTTTTAATATCCAACGTTACTGTACTTTGTTGAGTGGAAATCTACAAAGATTTTATTGAGCCGGACGTTGAAGCACTTTAATTGATTCCCAAAAATAAATCCCAGTCATATTTATTTCGGTTACTTTACGGGTCAAGTGGATTAGATATGACAAGAATAGACTTAACTGAAACACCAGTCTCTCTCTAACCACTTTGAAAAATATACGATACAATTAGGCTTACCCTTTAAAGTTTTCCGCCGCCAATGATTTCGATTACATACATTACAGCTATGAAAGTACCAAGACTCGATAGATGCCAGTTAGACGTGTATTTTGCAATTTTGCGCTTTCCAGGTAATAAGGAGGAAGAAGTGCAGTACTTACTATATCATCTCGCACTGTGTTGTTGTTTACCTTTGGGTTATTACTAGTGAATATGAATAATTTAATACTATGGAAACAATCAAAATGTATATTGTAGAAATATGAGAAACATACCTGACATGGCAGTGACCACGTCACCGACGTATCATGGCTCGCCAATACATGATGGATTTGCTACTATTAGAGCACCCAGAAGCAGAATAAAGATTAGGAATCTAGTTGAACCAAATCAAAGCACCAATCTACCTCAAAGACACTCCGAGTATTTCACGTTAAACAGGACATCCAAAAATAATTTCTTAGATAGCAGCTGTGGAGTTCAATATGTCAACAATGGATCAGCAAGCAATACGTTTGTTGATAAACCATCGCGACTCAGCTTTACGGAACCTATTTATGCCAAAGTGACTCCACCTCATTCGAAAAGCAGTTCTCCAGTGAAATGTTTAAACGGCAAACAAGAAACTCATTACGATTCTATAGACACAAAGCCTCGTAGACGTTTAAAAAGCTTGGAGCTATCAACGGAGCAGGACGTTAGTGGCAGTGAAAAAATGGGAATCTCGAACTTGAGTAACGGCGAGCGCCAGTCATATGAACAGCACGTAGCCAACCAGGATGGCGGCGAGCTGCATTCCGTACGCACGGACTTTACTGGTTCCTCCATCGACTGTAGAAGGAGTCACAGCGATCGAGATAATTGCTCGGAATCCTCCTCATACTTCACAGATAACGACAGGCCTATATCAAGTTACAGTGATAATTCCACGCTACCATCTACAGACACTGAGGATGTATTGAAGGATTTACCAAATAAATCAAAATTCCATAGATCTCCACAGAAATATGCTACATTGAATTTACGGAGGCCAAAATTTATAGACCTAAAACCTGCTAATATGAAAGAAAACTCGTTGTACGGAAGCTTGCAACGAAATAGGATAGGTTATCACTCTGAACCAAATACACCGTTGAATGATGAACATGCGGGTCTACATAGTGAGCCTAGTATTCTCAGTGAAGTGCAACAGATACCTAGAATGGCGCTGCAAAGTAATAGAAACGGTTTCAAGAGATCTGTAAGCGAAACAAACGGGTTTTCGAAACGACTTAACTATAGGCATTCCTTCAGTGCTGACTTTAGACCACAGAGAAGGCCTCATAAATGCTGCGAGTGTATAACTGGTATTCCAGTGGAAGAAGATTCTGAACAACCATCATCGCGGCCATCATCTAGGACTTTGGGAACTTTGTATGAATCACAAGATCCAAAAGTTGGGTGCCAAACAATCCTACGATCTAAACCACCAGTGCCGTGGTGGGAATTGGCTCTCAAAAAGTCCCGCTACAAAAGTTGTCCAATTTTAGAAGAGGTGAGTTTTTCTGTTTTTATTTATTTATTGGTAAATCAATATTGTTACAAATGTAACTCTTCTAATGTTCCTTATCTCATGAACTTTAACATATTATTTCAAGTGTAACGATTACAAAGAAACTTATTACCCATAGTAATTATTCTGTCTTATGGGAACTCTTACAACATAATCAATGTTTATACAATTGGTTTTTAGACTTTTCTCTCAGAGAAAGCAGAACATAGGAGGTGCGGTTTTTATTCCCTGATGTTTAATGGAATGGTATAATAGACTGCAATGGAAGTACACGCGTATCAAATCGAAACATCAGCTAGGGGAGAATACTAATGAGTGACGAAGCGTGTTCACCTGACATCTCATAGGTAGGGTGTAACGTCCCCTTAAATAGATTACACAGGGAGTGTCATGCCGTGTTTCAATTGAAATTTAAAAAATTACGTCCTTTTCGCCTTTCATTTCCTCAATCAATGCCTAAGCTATGACTATGTAAATCATGACGTAGACACTTTTCTACGACTATAAATGAAATCAAGATAATCACACTTTGATTTGAAACGCTTTCCAATCCGAACTTTCTTAAAGGTTAGCTTTGTTAACAGGTGTTTGAGATATAAAATCTCGTTCAGAATCGCTGAGAACCTTTTGCGACTATAAATTATAATCGTCCAAAAAAACCTTACCTGACTACCGAGGATTTATCAAAAAGGTCCTCTATTATACTGACTGACGGTCAGGTGCTGACTTAATCGTTCTCCAAATCTCATTCATTGGGTTTATAATAATATCCTTTCCCACGATCCCAAAATAATCTTATCATGTAAGGTCAGATTTTTTAGGATTTCCCTGTAACTTGCGAGATGTAAGTATATAAAAGGAGTATAAGAGAAAGAAGTTAATATTTTACATTGACTTTTATTCCGAGTGTTGCATAGTGATTTTAGAAGGTATTTACTTAGTTCTCTTTCAGTAAACGTAAGAGCGAAAGGCAAAGTGCTGAAGCTCTTCAGGATTACTTGGCAATTTCCCCAATAGTGCAGTTGTTTTTAGATTCTATTTGTCTATACAATATTTTATTGTCTATACAATATTTTATTTTTCTAAGGGAGCGTGGGTGACAGGCCTCCAAAGGCAAACTATTGTTATCACTTGAAGGGACACCTTTGAACTTAAGCAATGATTACCATAAACGGAAGGCTAAAAGTATCTATCTATCTACAATAAGATTTATTTCTAATGATCTTTGAAGTTTTATGTAACTAACACGCCTTCACTTAAAACGATTTTTACCATGTCAGGTTGTTAAAAGGGGATTAATTTTGTTTTATCTGTTAGGTACTATTAAAAAGAGCCCAAATAAACTGGAACCGTTAAGCTCGGATTTCAGGCAGAACTATTAGCTGTGCCCTCGCCTCCGAACACGTGCATGCGCGGAACCCTTATTCATTTTCTAAAATAAAAGTAGCCTAAGACTATCTGCCAATGAATGTCCCGTCAAAATCGGTTCAGCCGTTTCGGAGATTAGCGGTTACAAACAGACAGATAACAAAAATTGATTTTTTGTACGTACCATTTATATACTTTCCTATGCATTTATGTAGTAAAAAGCTGTTATTTTGACAAACAGACTTCAATTTTATTTATTTTTATTGTTCGTAGGACGTAGGTATAGATAAGCAAAATAAAAAGTAAATATTATGTACTTATACCTTACTTACTATACTTGTATTGTATACCTTACTTAGATTCTCTAATAGTTTTAACCTTTGCTCACTGAAAGACGACAAAGAGTATGTCCAATACTTGGAAAATCAATGTTACTGCTAATAAAGTCACGGCTTACACTCCTATTAATATTAACGACCATCGGTTACAGTGGTCTGTAGGTACAGAACCACGTATAAGTACATTGGGATCGAGCGTGAGATAACTATCGTTCCAAACGCCTGCGCGTCGCAACTTCAGATGTCCGCGAAGGTGGTGGCAACTGCGACCACGGCACACTTTCCTAACGCAACTGCATCCGCTTATACCATTTCTCTCAGGACTTGTTTTATGAGCTTATTGTTTAAAAACTTGCGCTGCTATCTTGAATCCTAGAATTTATGAACTTACAATCTCTTACTATCAGCTATAGACAATTACAACTCTATACAGTCGTCGAATGTAACTATTGTAGTCAATACTTCAATAGCACCAGAACACATTAATCTTTACCTTCCAAACGTAGCAACTGTACAAACATCACCTCAAATAAAGCCTTTTTAATTTTGACGGTGCGTTGGTTCTGTTCGGCCGTTCAAATAAATTGACCGCCGACATGCAGCCCAGATATTCCAAACCGAATAAGGAAGAGTGCACTTGAACAAATAATATCTCCCCGTCTTGTACCAATCTCTCGTAAAACAAGGCAGTGGGACGTAGAGTGGGCCTTAAATATTAACGGAGGGACGTATAGGTAACACCTACTCGATTTGTATTTGATATCTGTTGTATTGTCTCTGAGCACATGGTTTTCCAAATTATGTTGTTATGCGATAGAATTATCTCTGCCATGTATCCACGTGTCTTAATATTGTGGTAAGTGCTATATTTTGGTTCGTTTATGATACAATAAAATCTCTTCGGTTTATATTGTTATTGGGCATCGAAACCTGTTACGAAAGATGTTCAGTATTATTTATTCATCATAAATTCCCATACGCCTTCCGCTTTTATATTGATATTGCTTCTTGATATTCGCGCAAATGTTATCTGTTTGTATGAAATAATATGTATATTTGGATATGGTACAGACATTTTTGGTAACGCTACAAAATTCCGTATTTTTAGCCGAAATTTAAAACTAACTTTGTTTAAGAACAGTGAGTCGATGTATTGTAGGGGATATACAATATGCATAGGTAGGTTTATATATAGTGAAGATGACACTTGTTTCTAACTCTATATTTTTTCTAATAATGATCCTACCATCTGCCTGTAAATTAGAATATTTAACTGTATAAACCTCCTGTAACAGTCACCTGCGTCTATAAGAAGATAATTTCAATGTCCATTTGCGAAAGCTCCTGCAAGACCGACGGATGCATTAAATATTTCGCAGTAAAAACTCTCGCGGGCACAGTCGACATAATTCTTTCCTTACAGAACACTAGCAACTATTTGATCGTGTCATTAAGTTCTTAAAGCGCGGCTGTTTCCGCAGCTGTTGATTAATAATTAGTTTCCACCTGTCTGGTGTACTTTTATGGTACCATGATTGAGAAACTTATTGCTTTATTTGAACAAAGGATGTCAACGCATTTGAGCACGTCATTGCAACAAGAATTTCTAGATATTGATCAGGGCTAAAGCGATCGACGCTATATCGATTAAATTTTTTAATAAAAAGTAGGGTTCCCCAGTTCTTGTACCGTTACCATTTTCGATCTACTTATATCTTCGTATTTTATACTTTTAAGATTTCAGATGGGTAAATCTCTCCATTTCCGCTCTGATAATACGAACTCCTAAATATGCATCCGTAAAATCAGATGGATGTTTCTTTAAATAAGACTTAGCGTGCGCCTTCTAATTAATGCGAATTCTTCGGTAATAGCCGGTAAATCGCAATGATGAATAGGAGTATTAGAAATGATCAGTGAAGACCCTGATGATCAGAGTTTCACGAACCGTAATTGCAGACGGTAATGCTACCTCGTTAACTTCGGCACGCGTACAAGGTGTCTCGTGGAGAGATCTATCAATAACGCTCGGCCATCGTAATTGGCTAAGCAACATGCGTCGGGGCAGGTGTATAGTCCTATTAAAAAGATATAAGTATTTAAATTGAATTCATTTTTATTCAAGTTAAACGATGGCACGGACGGAATGAACAAAAGGAAAACTTCTTCGAATTTAATTTCCGAACAAATGAATTTATGCGTTTATCGTCGTAGGTGTGTTTACATTCATACTTTCGAAGGGACCGGGGACGTTACCCCTGTTTTAATTTCACTGAGTGCGTTCCCGGCAACGCAGCAAACAAAGGGTCCCGTGACCAGCTACACCCACGACCACTATTACTCTGTTACCGTCCTATAAAGCAATTTATTCCGATGAGTCACTTTTACAGTTCATAAAATGTTTATATCCAATATTTACTACGACGTAACCTAGGTAAAAATGTGACGTAAGTAATTATTTTGTCGTCAAGGTGGTACATTTAACCGGTCTCTCGTGACTCGAGAGCAATTGGTGTCATTATCGAGCTAAGGATGTCGAGCTGGATACATAATAATCTCACCCTGCAACTAACCGAAGTTATGGAGAGATCTATGTCAGTACTCGGTCGTCGGCTTGTGGTCGCCTCTGATTACAAACTAAACTGAATAGAAATTACAGTTATAATGTGGTTCAACTGGCTGGAGGAAGCTATATATAGGGTACCCGTTAATTAACCCTAGGTATTTGTTTACTATTCCCAATGGAAGGAAAGGAATCAAGCAATGTTATTATATTTTTAAATTTAAAAAATTACCTATAATTTTTCGTCAAACCTTTACGAAATCCTTGCTGACATTTTTAATGATCTTTGGTATTTTAGAGCGTAGCATAATATTCACAGGATGCCTCAAACTAACCAATATGTTTTATATTGTTGCAGGCTCACGTGGTGTCTGCTTTTGAGCAAAGTCTGTCCAACATGACGTCGCGGCTGCAGCAGCTCACCGCGACCGCCGAGAGAAAGGTAATAAACAATAATTTCCATCGTTAAATCACACATCCTTTAATTTCATTTTATTACTCATTAAAACTTAACTACTGCTGTTAGATAATTTGAATATCCGTATACAAGATCTGGGAGTTAACGAAACAACGAATTGCCGTACTTAGCATCATAATGTATGTGAACGCCTCAAGCCGCTGCTGGCCGTTCTGCCGGCACTCCAACCGGTTCGAACGGAAACAAATTACTTTCTTTTAATTATAAGTTTTATTGTTGTTATACTTCGGATGTGGTCTCATACGTTTTGTTTGCTGTAGGATTCTGAGTTAACGGAGTTGCGTCAAACGATTGAACTGCTGAGGAAGCAATCAATCCAGGCGGGGCTTACGACTGCCCACATGCAGTCCATGGGTATCAGGGCGGATGGTGTTAATGTCACCGGGCCGGTAAATATGATCCTCTAACTAACATTAACTAAGCACTACCTGACTAGATATTTAATAGGAAATACGCAGTAAGGTATAGTCTCATGCATATTTTTCCGTATTTATAGGAATTCCAATTCAAAAAGTCTTTGAAAATCAAATATTCTGGTCATATGTTGCTTGTATCGTTCTTAACGATCTATTATCATGTCAAAGACCCAAAAAAATAAACGATTGTTTGAATATGTGATTACGTTCTAATGTTGCAACGTCTTCATTTGCATTTGTATTCTAATGTTGAAACTTGGTACGGTGTCCAATGTCATCTATCAATCAATGTACATTAACTAGGCATGCATTGCAATAAGACCAACATCATTAGCATATAGTCAAACATACGGGACGCAGACTACGTAGAAATACATGTAGCATTATCAGAATCAGGACGTTCGAGGTCCAATAAGCAGAAACAAATAAGGCAACGATAGCATTTGCATTAAATTGACCGTCAATAGATCCGTCCCTGTTCCACATTCGAGACGCGCCGAGAATAGACAAGTGACATGACTTACTACCTCCTTAATATTAAACTGTAAGTGTACATCGTGAACTATTCAAATTGTTACGAGCATACACAATGATCGTGTTGAGAAACCTAATGATAATTAGAGAGAGTGATTAAATATAGCATACAGCTCCTAAATGTAAAAGGTTGCTGCAAATGTTTGGCATTCGATTTATTTACCATAAATAGTGTTTGCATCAAATATTGCATTAGCTGTTTTTAATAATGTTTTGAAATGTCCGTACCTACACATATTATTATTCATGCATTACATTTATAAATAAATGTAGTATTTGAGCAGGTTTCGTGACGCCGCAGACCTATAAGGTTTCGTGCGTATAGTCAATGCTATTTCTGTCGAAATCTCTAAAGTTCAGGGACGTAGATTAAAGTTTTACGCGGTATTAACACAATTCTCAAAAATAACGATAAATTCTTACCAAAGAGTTAGTAGAAGTACACTCGATGAATAGTTGAATATTGACGTGTAGGAGCCAGGCAGTCAAACGCAGTCATCTCCGCAGCGTCAGGCGCAGACGGGCAACGGAGCCATCACGCGGCATCTGTCCACTGACAGCGTGTCCAGCATCAACAGTCTTAGCAGTGGCTCGTCCGCACCACACGACAAGAAGCACAAGAAGAAGGGATGGGTAAGTCACATGAAAAGAAAAGAATAGAAAATTGTTGCGATGCATTGTCTGTTCCAAAACGGATTTTTTTCTGACCCTAGCAGCCAATGCCTACAACAAAAGAGACATTTATATGAGAGTATATTTATTTATTTTAAAGGAAAGTATTTTCTGTATGTAAATTCCAGTTTTGTATTATCTATTCATTAACTTTGTCTACAGCAAACTGAATAAACTTAAGTAAATATTAGCCTTCGTTTACCTAATATTGACAACGTAATAAATATATGTACAGTATACAAGTAGCCTACATTGGACATGTTTTATGGTAAACATTGATTTTCTAAGCAAGCCATTGAAGAAATTTTACATAATCAGGACACAAGTGTTTTATTGGAATTGAAGATTTTATTTTCGCATTAGAAAAAGTATCTTCATAACAACGTGTTTATAATTTAATCGCACACTATTTATATTAAATATTACTAAACATTTGACTAGGTATACTGATAATTGATTGATGAATATTATAATAGAAAAATACGACGTATTGTTAAAACAAAACTTTGAAATTTAGACTCTAGCTTGTTCTAAAGCACGTTTAGTAACAGACACTGCATCAACATATTACAAAGTTGCCAACTCCTAAGTAAACAAACACTAACAAAACAATGTTACACAACAGCTCCGCTCATCATTCACGAAAGCTTTCTCGCGGAACGCCAAGATTTCAAAGACAGCGAAGCACTCCTCCCTCGGGCAACTGTCATCGCAAGACAGCTCGTCGGGTTCCCATCACTATGACGACCCGCACACAATCCGAGAGGGAAGCAACGAGAACAGTCTAGAACATTCGCACGAGACACTTGACGTTAAAGACAAGCCCTGCCCGCCGGCTAAGACGGAAGACCAGACCAAAGGTGAGATATATGGGAAATTAGTTACTGCAAACAATGGATGGCGAATTAGGTTGAGGGAAAGTTAGGGGCTAAAAGTTAATGTAAGCTGAGGCACAAGGCATGGGACAATGTAGTACTTACCTACTAGATGAAATATTGTTCGAAAACTAAGAGATTAATGTAAGTTGGTCCTATTGGCCTTGCATTATGATGCTTCCTTCGTTGTAATTAGTTAATCAACTCTCTCTCTTTGATGGGCAAAATTAGTCTCTAACATCCTCTTATCTGTCTCTAACTATTTATATCGCTAGTAATGCAGTAATTAGTGACGATGAAATTAAACTTATGGTTAAATCTTCTAGTTTAAACCAGGTATTCGGGTTTCCTTTTGAAACCACTTCCAAGTCATTAACGCAGTGGCTTTATAGCTTTAGGAGCATCGTAAGAACATTCCAATTAACGTTTACATCTTAATTAATAGTGTCAATAACTGGATGTGGCTGAAGATCTTTATTTTATATTCAGATAAACCAGATGATGCTGGATTAGTTGATGAGTTGAAGAGGCAATTACGAGAGAAGGATTTGGTGCTAACAGATATCCGATTAGAGGCTCTCAGCTCAGCTCATCAACTCGAAAGCCTAAAGGACACGGTCATCAAAATGAGGGTAAGAATATTTGGAACAATTAATATAATGAAATAGCTTTTTGCTCATAACAAGTCCACTTAATATAGCAATAGTAGTCGTAAGATTCTTATCATTAATTGTGAAAACACCCCAAGGAATAGTCGGTATCCACTTACTTAATATTAAGGTAGTACAGTAAGTATTCATTAGGGGCTCGCTAGTAGCCCATTATACAAATTAAACGCGCTATTTGGTACTGATTATAGTCGGTGTTCTACAAAATGTTCATAAACGGCCCCTCATATATAATTAAATTCTACTTCATCCGTACCGACTAGTGAAGCATCAACCATGTTTTTAAGAACACTTATTGTACTTACGCAATTTCCGCTTATTTTACGGCACATATTATTATAGCTTTTTGCCTCACCTATACAATTTACCACTTAATAAAATTATCTATCCGCACTTGGATTTTTTAAACGAATACGTTGAAATGTCCTTCTCAAATCAAGGTACACTTCCAGAACGAGATGTTAAACCTCAAACAGAACAACGAGCGGTTACAACGGCTGGTGACGTCACGGTCGTTAGCTGGTAGTCAGAGCTCGTTGGGCACTGGTGGATCTGCTGTAGAGGACCCACGGAGGTTCAGTCTCGCTGACCAGGCTACTATGCATCAGGTGAGATAAATCATTAGTTTTATGACCGCATATCGTTAATTGTGTATTAGGACTGCTACTCGGATCTACAATCTTGAAAAAGTTACTGGATATGAAACGTGGAAAACCAAGTGTTGGCGCAGCTTCGGGTAAGCCTATGTCCAACAGTAGTGGACTGTGATAGGGTGAATTAATTGATGTGTGTTTAGAAGTTACCGCAGATAAAAATCTCTGCAAGTGTGGTGCATTCCACCTTTTTAACGTGTGGCAATGCAATTCTATCGACCATTTGGGATAACGATTATGTCCACCGTCCAAAATGACACGGTTCTCAACTAGAGGTATGTCCGGTGGTATGTACGCGGTGCACCTGTTCATACAATAACATTGACACGACATGGGAATGTTCCCCAACACCCTCGCTGTGTACCCTTACCCTGTACCCTTCAAAGATTAGAAACGCGTGACGGTTTTACTATATAAAAAATAATACTAATGACACTAATTTCACCGTTTCCATATTTTCACACGAGTGCACACGCAAATATTTATGTCCATGACAATTGTGTAGAGAGCTGCAGCCAGAAATCAGCGTACCGTTTTAAATGAGTAGAAACGTCATTTGGTGATTTTTATGCGCTTGTTACACCAACTTACTTATCATAAAGCGCAAGTGAACCGCGGGTAATAAAACTCGGAATCGAACGTTGTAGAAAATAACTAATTACGAAACAGACACTTTCAAATTGATAGCTTTAGAAACAAAGCTTAAAAGTTATGACTTAACTATTTGCTTCGTAAGTAACAACTGTATTCTCTTTTCAGGCGACACTAGACATGCACTCGCAACCTCTAGACCTAGACTTCAATTGCATGTCATCGACCCCTACCATGGATTTCTCCAAAAAAGGTTCGCCTAAATCGGGCATGGTCGAGCCCATATACGGCAATAAGGCCGCATGCGAACTAAATGAAAACAGCGAGACGCTATTAGCTGCACTGAATGGCAGCAGTGATTTATTCGCCAATGGAGGCGACCGACTCAGTGGCGACTACGACATAAACACTGTGCTCCCACCGCCGAAGTCACGGGAGCTAGCGATAGGGGAGAGCTACTCAGATATCGGTAAGTCTAATTTTAAAACAACGCCTTTTGTTTATTCCAAGTTACAAAAGGATTCATTTAACGACTCATTGTGTTTGTTTAACAGGTGTTGCAGACAGCCAAGGAGATACAACTGACGGAAAAAAGATAGCTATAGCCGTATATTTAGGACAACCGGAGACATTCCAAAGATATTTCGAAGAAGTACAGGACACGCTCACAGAATCTGAATGCAGATTCTACGCTAAACAATCAGCAAGCTCGTACAACAATCATTTTGAGAAACAGTCCAGTTTCGACTCGCCGCGACTATCGCAAAACCGCAGCCCCGAAACAGAGACGCAAGACTACACACAAATAAATAAGTCTAACACAAATAGCCTTAAAAGCAATAAATCTACGCACAGTAGTTCGTATAAGAACGTTTATAATAGTGATTCGACAATAAACTGTAATGAATTCACCATAGCTTACACTTATATATCTGGCAAGACGACTTGGCAGAACTTAGATTATATAGTTAGGAAGACTTTTAAAGATTACTTGTCTAGAATAGACTTGGGAACGAATCTCGGCTTGAACACTGATTCGATAACATCGTATCACTTGGGCGAAGCGACACGAGGCCCTGAAATAGGTTTCCCAGAGCTATTGCCTTGTGGATATATTATTGGAACTGTCAACACGCTGTACATCTGCTTAGAGGGAGTTGGAAGCTTGGCGTTCGATAGTCTTATACCAAAAAATATTGTATATAGGTAAGTGTGACCTAGAAACCATGAACTTTTTACCTCCCAATCATTTCAAGACCGATGGCGTCCCTAACTGATTTTAATTTTTCATAGATATGTTTCACTGCTATCGGAACACCGGCGAATAATTCTGTGCGGGCCAAGCGGCACAGGCAAGTCATATCTAGCTGCAAAACTAGCAGAGTTCTACGTACAGAAGACGCAACGCAGAGGCAATCCCGCCGAAGCTGTGGCTACTTTCAAGTGAGTCCTGTCTATCCAGCCATCCAACACTTCCACTAATTGTATTAAAAGTGTTCTGCTCATACAACAGAATCTGTTCCTGATACAACCTGATTGTTTCCTACTGCACTTTGGATTTCTGATCTGCCGATAAATACGCTTTTATATATATCCCAGACAGAAAACCTACATTGTAACAGGTTATACTTTAGCGTTTCTGGCAAAATTTTGATGACATTTCTTAGAGGCACTTGCCAGAATAGACATCTAATGAGGAATAACCCTTTTACCTTTCCAGCGTGGACCGCAAATCTTGCAACGAGTTGCGCGCCTACCTAGCCAACATTGCAGAACAGTGCGGGGCTGCAGCCGCCGGCGAGGAGGCTGCCTTACCTTCAGTAGTCATACTCGACAACCTTCAGCATGCTTCTGCGTTAGGAGACGCCTTCGCTGGGCTACTGCCTCCAGACAACAGAAATATGCCTGTTATTATTGGTAAGTACTTCCTAATTTAATTGACTTTAGAAGAATCTCTGTGCTAGGAAATTTAAAACATCTTTGAAGGACTATTTTATCATGTTAGCCGAACTGCTGCATGTAGGCCTCCCCCAAGCATATTCACAAACTCACAATCACCGGTCTTGTGCACCGCATCCGACCACCGTTTACGTTTGCAACCACCGAATTGGTGTAACTTTAAAAATATCAATAGTCCACACACAGTAGTAGTGAGGGGAGCCTACAAACGCTGCGACTGGACAGTTCTGCTACAAAAAAAACATTGTCTACTGTTGGTAGGTATAATGCTTGTATAGTTTTCTTTGTAACCTTACCGCAGCCGGTATTGGTATGACGGAACGCCTTTTTTGGACCTACGTCAATGTAGATGACATGATTGTCTCATTAATAGTGAAACGATCGTGAGAACATAGCAATGAATGAATAAACTCGAGTAGGTAGGCACACTTTCCCCATACCTGTTCCTTTTAAGGAGACGCTTTGATTGCTTTGTACGACATAATATTATGCTTATTTTTAATCTGTATTATCAACTGAATAGTTTCTACATTTGTAATAAGTTATTACTAAAAAGGCATGTTAGGCAGCGTCGCATTTTTACTATCACAGCCTCTTAACTGAGTTGGACCCAAATAATATCCAGAGAACGATGATTGGGTGAATTTGTGAATATAAGTAATGTTTTGTTTCAGGAACGATGTCCCAAGCTACGTGCAACACAACAAACTTGCAGCTTCACCATAACTTCAGGTGGCTTCTAACAGCTAATCACATGGAACCTGTCAAAGGATTCTTAGCTAGGTAAGCATCTATGCGCCTACTTACCAAACGTATCCTGCTGAAACAATCCGAAAAGCCAAACCCAATTTGAAAGTAACTTTGACATTGAAAGAAACGAAAAGCTGCTTTTGAAATCGGAACTCTTAGATGCACCTTACAAAGCAATATTGTACTTGACTTCTATCTGAGAGGCTTACCGTGGAATTGACTGACTGAGACAGATTTGTTTTCTGGTTTTTTAGTTGTATGAAAAATGTTCACTACCTAAGATTCGCCGAAGATTTCTCTGGACTCCTGAAATAATCACTCTGAAAGTTTAAAGTAATCAAACATCTATGCAACAAGATATAAGCAAGTGCAAAAAATATGGATGTCACGTGATCAAATTTGAACGTTAATATCTCTAAAACGTGACACTATGGTTTATTCTTATTATGTTTTCTGTTTTTTGTCATTGATTTCAGCTATCGATTAATATAGGTTTCATGAGCAGCCGGCATTTTGAAAAAAAAATCAAAACGGCATGCCATGGACCTTCAGTCCTTTCTTGTCCTTGGTTTAATTTCAACCATCCATTCCCAGGTATCTCCGTCGCAAGCTATTCACCCTAGAACTGCGACTGGGTCGTCGCGAGCCTGCATTAGCGGCCGTACTGGAATGGTTGCCGGGAGTTTGGTCCACGCTCAACGCCTTCTTAGAGGCACACTCGTCCAGTGACGTCACTGTGGGCCCGAGGTTATTCCTCGCGTGTCCTATGGACTTGGAAGCTAGTCAGGTAAGGACGAATACTTACAATATTCTGCTTGTATCTTGGAGATACATGAAATACCTAGATATTTCATGTATCTCCAAGATACAAATCTTGAAATATATTAAATCAATATTGAAATGTTTGTATAGCTATGCCATGATCACCTGGTGAGACGAATTAATTTCTTGATTCTTGTAATCACTCTCGTCAAGGATGCAGGCCTGTAGACTGTACCTAGGTAGGTACTTCCGAATGAAAAAAGAGTTATATTGTAATTTTGACGATCTCATTTCTCAACTAAGTGGTCATTGGGCCTTGGGATTCGATTCCTATCTGGGGCCAAGTGTTATTGGATTATACTGTTCGGACTATCTCAGTAGCAGCCCGGATTTGTGCCCTGTTGGTGGCAATTGGCTCTCCCCTTATGACTGGTGAAGTGTTCCATACATTTCTGCCTTCGTTTTTGAGCAATACAAGTAGCATAACTTTATGTAATGTTAACATTACCTTTCTCCTCAGGCGTGGTTCGCAGACGTGTGGAACTACAGCATAGTCCCGTACGCGTCAGAAGCAGTACGTGAGGGCATCGCGTTGTACGGCAGACGACGCCACGCCGCCGTCGACCCGCTGCAGCACATCAAGTCCTCATACCCCTGGAGAGAACCCAATCATTCACATGTAAGTATTACGAACAATTATTGTAAAGTGTTTAAATTTGTATTACGTTGTTACTTACCTACACTTGGGGGCTTGTGTGAATTAATATTCATGACCATACTTTAGCTAGCAGATTGTTTATGATAAATTAAACAAAGATTTCTTGATAAATAGATTTACTAGGGCTTTTACAAATTTTGATAACTTTTTTAAATAGGTACGTAGTGAACAGAGAATTTTGCAAGAAGTTTTTTGAACGAATGTAGGATTTGAATGTAAGAATGAAAGTTATTGAATGAAGACTATTGAGCGAATGTGTCGTAGACACTTATTTAACTAGATAACTATAGGGCACACTATAGGAGGAGTTGCGACTATAGGACACTATATGGCATAATTGCACCCACATGGATCTTTCCATGTGGGTGCAGTAATGTCCTATATGGTCATGATCATCTGAAGTCATTATAATCTCTCAGCATGTGCAATGATTTTGATAGTACTTATTCTTAGCTAACTCATGATATGCTCATTCAAAGTAGGCCTATTCAAAGTCTAGGACTTACACGAGCCATTTTTATCCGTAAAGATAACTTTTTTACTAACCTATTTAGGCCTGTCAAGTATGAATCACAGTATCCTAATAAAATAAAATTTTGTTTTATAGACTCTAAGAGCCATCACGGTGGAGGAGATTGGGATTGAAGAATCAAATCAAGATTCCAATACGAACAACAATCAAGACCCTTTGGTAAGACTTATCTTAATTTATTTTCTGCTTTTATATTTTGGTTCTTAAGACCATTTTGTTAATCTACCCTCCTTGTTACAGTTAAACATGTTGATGCGGCTTCAAGAAGCGGCGAACTACAGCGGAAACCAAAGTCAGGACTCTGACAACGCGAGCATGGATTCGAATCTCACGCACGACAGCTCCATGGGCAACGAGCTATAATAGCAACGCCTCGTCCCGACTGTGTTGTGACGTCACTATCCTCTAAGATTTTATACTACCCGCTGGTATTCTGTGATATTGCTTCTGAACACTGCGTATTGTAGTTGAAACAAAAGTAATACCAGCAGCAATTCCATGCAGTGTATGAACTAAACTGACGTTCCTTA
Organism: Apamea anceps; assembly: GCA_951799955.1. NCBI lineage: Eukaryota > Metazoa > Arthropoda > Insecta > Lepidoptera > Noctuidae > Apamea > Apamea anceps. Next base: position 8,965,758 of record OX637502.1, on the reverse strand, counting down.
CATGTGGATTATAAATATGATATATAAAGCCAAATATTTGCCATATGTACATTATTGATATTTATTATTTACTTATTCTAAGTGTTACTTTAGTTGCGATTCTATTATTATTTCTAGTTGATTTTTTAAAATATTTTGTCGCTAATTATAATGGCGGTATTTATTTTCATTTCGAAAGGTTTTACTCTGCAATATTTGTGAAAACTAGCAAATATCGATAGCATGAGTATGTGGACCTTTCTTTAAGACTGTTTTAGTTTCTTTTACATACGAGAAATAAAAATCATTTCCACTCATAAGTGAATAAGAAATCAATAACAGTGCCTGGAGCGATAATTTTCCATTTTTTTACGACGTAATTACATGTTAGATCTATTACTGTTTATATGAAGCATTGTGGCTTTTACTATTGTTATATTTTTTCAAAGTTAGGATATGAACCGCATTTGTATTACTGAGACATGTATGTAACATGAAAGTGTAATTTTTATACCATTTTCATATTAAATTTCATGTACCTAATATAAAATATTTAAGTGTAAATATGTTTAATATATTTCTTTTTGTATGCGATAACACTAACCGCTATCTATCATAAACAGCGTTACTTTTGTATAGAAATGCGTAACAACTGTGTTACAGTGTTCGGTATGGATTGATTCGTGTGCATAAGTGAAACGTGATATCTACAATCTATGCTTTACAGAAAATGTGAAATAAAAATTGATTATAAAAATCTGGGTGTCTTTGATTTCACTATTTCAACCTGAAAGAGTTAATTTGATACTTCGTTCGGATGACGTTAGGCTTTGTCCAGAAAAGGCTAATTAACCGAGAATATCTCGCGTGTACGTCGCATCCTGAAGGAGCGCAGTGGCGGACTAAGCCCGTCAGAGGCCCGGAGCGGCAAAGAAGAAAGAGGCCCCCCCCCGCTTTAAAAAAAAATTAATTTTACAACCTTTTTTTTCAGTTCACATTTGTATTATAAATAAGTATTTCGTTAAAAATCTGGCAAGTTAAATTCGAATTAAATTATTTAGCCAAAATAAACATACATACCTACAATATGGAATAGATATGGGTGATGAAAATAAAATACGAATCGATCGACAAAAAAAAAGATAAATAAATTAAAGATAGTTTTTTTTTATTTTTTGTAGCGTATTATATGTGTTTTCGTGCCTTCAATACTTCCTCCAGTATAAAAAGCCCATGTTTAAAGTCTAAGCACATTTTTAAAGTCTTTTTTAGGATTTGATCAGGGAAACGCGAAAGCATTTGGGGGCCCCCCAAGACCGGAGGCCTGGGGCGGGCCGCCCCTTCCGCCCCCCTGTTAGTCCGCCACTGAAGGAGCGTACAACGTTTCGCACGTTGTACGCTCCTTCATTTGGGGACAAATTTTGCCGTTCCATTTCCCTTGATACGTGCACTCGTTCTGAAGTTCGCGCGTAAACTGGAGGCAACAAGGAGACAGGAGTCACTAGTATTTCGATTTATGAATTCGGTCGAAATGATACGCAGCGTAATCGCGCTTTCTGGACAAGGTCTAAGCGCGTGGTACTAAGGCGAAGGCGAGAGCGGTAACAGCGCGTTAACTCTTGCAGGTTGTACCTACCTACAAATATTGTAGGTACTTAGGTACAACCCGCAAGAGTTAACTTGTCTTGCGCGCTATGTACAGGTTACTACAAAATTAAATAACGATACTTCTTACAAATCTTCAAGGTTACAAAAACATTTTGAATAATAACAACAGAATAATGTAGAGGCATTTTTATTGAAGTACTTAACTTACAGCACACTTTCATCAAACCTTCGCCAGAAACAGATACGATAGTGGAGCAATTTGGACGGAACCAGTTTTATTTCATTTAGGACTAGAATCTTCATATTGATTACTAAAAGGAACAATCGCATTTGTTTGGTGAATCCAATATAAATAAGGCACAACCATTTCTACAAACCAGTATCTGTTACCGACATTTCAATAAATTGTAAACAGGAATGATTATTCATTAATAATATCAGTGAGCATTGACAAGCAGTGGTACACAGAATGCAGGTAAGTATCAGAAAACAATATCAAGTTGCGTCCACAGGGGCATTCAAGCAGTGGATATGTTGAACTGCGTCCCCACATGTCACGTTTTCGCTAACAAAACTTCCAACATGTGAAATAAGAGTAGAAAAATGTTACGTCACAAAGCTATTAATTCCAAACTCTCACAGACACAACTCAAAACGTTTTTCCGCAACCGACAAACCGATCTATTTACGATGACGACACTGCACAATTGGTTGTAACGAACCTGAAAACACGATTTGGAACTCGGAATTTCCTTATTGAGTTTTTCGTAAAATCTCGTCCTCCGTCCTCGTCTTAACTAAGCGTCAAAAATAATACAATTTTCGTCACACCCTTGTATTTCGTTGCCCCAGAGTTTTTGTTTACAGATTTATGACTGACCTTTAACTGACGATGACCGCGACATTTAAAAAAAAAAAAATTGTTATCACGGGTAAGTATTAGGTACCTACAAACGATGCACTAACGATACTAGGTAGCCCACGGCCACCTAATTTGCCTCTGTTAACACTGCTGCGGAATTTAAACGACTCCGCTATAAGCACAATAATAATAATATGATGAGTCTCGATCCGTAGCCGCCTTGGTTGGACTAGTTCGGCGAATCGCTGAGTGAAATGCTAAAAAATCCCCACGCACATTACTTACGCGTAACATGTCAGACACTGTTGGGAGAGTCGTTGGCGTGTTTGTGACAAGTGGGGACGCAGGACACGGTATGGACGCACCTTTAGACTATAAGTGACATATCATAGTACTTAATAATTAAGCTGAAGCCTTGCTTCAAAACCTTAATTTTTATTAAAATCAACTTTCAAGTGTCAGTAGGTACTCTTAAAGTTTCAAACATAAGATGACTTTACTAAACAGTTCATGCGAGAACATTATGCTATGTATTAGGTAAGTACCTATATGTACAGAACTACATACAGACACAATACTAAAGCTTAGTATCAACCTACATAATTATTATAATATAAAAAGCCTACCAATACTTGAATTCAGAATCTTAGATAGTTTACATTCATTGCCACTTTCTCAACAATCTATTTTAGAATTATGTAGTCATAAGTTGATTTTTGAATGACCATTTGCAATAAAAAGGTTGTATATTGGATTCATTGAAATTTGAACTTTGTCAGACATGACTTTGTTTCAGAAACTTAACATTATCAAAGACTCAGAATTCTAGTTTAGTATGACTTCCTAACAGTGGGATAAATTTTGAACAATTATCACAAGTTAAAATCATCAAAGATCACATTTAATTATAAATAGTTATATGTGTCTAAAGAGGAAAGAGACTTTTAGAAGACATTATTCATATGTTTTAAATGCAACTGAGGTCTGTTTTTTTTTTTCTTCCTATTAATAAATTTTTAACAAGTAATTATTTCTCAAAATAGGTACATTTTTAGGCATCAAATTGTACACAATAGTCAAACAGCTTAAGAAATATTGAAAATCTAAGATCTACCATTATTTTTTTTCAATATTATAAGGAACTTATTTTGTATATGACAGGAAATATTATTGCTATAACTCACTAAGGGCTGATTTTTCCAACGCCAGATAATTTTGTCTGAGGAATAATTTTGAATTTTTGGCAGTTCCATCCTCCATACAAAATCTGTCAGACAACAATTTTATTCCACAAATAAAAATTATCTATCTATTGAAAAATCCCTAAGTAATAAACTTATTAAGACAATAAGAAGTATTTAAGTGATGAAGATATCAATCACTGTGAATGTCAAGACTCAAATTGGACAAAGAGGGAACGGGAGACTCAGTGAAGTCTCCGGAGTCATCACTATGAACTTTACTTTGTTTAACTTCCATTTTCCCCTTCGAGTGACTACTTCCTGACTGTTTTGACTTATTATTTGTGATACTTAAGGAACTTTTTTCACTAATCAAATCTGCAACATCAGATAATGAAACTGAACTTTGTGAGCTCTGAGAAGTTTGATGCGGACTTTCAAGTGACACATTTTTGTTCAAACTTTTTTCTAATTCACCTTGAGCGGAGGCTGAAGACTTTGACTGTCTATCTATATTCTCTTTAAATTTGGAAACTGATGATGATGAAAAGTCATCACCATAACTAAACTCAGCAGTATCCCCCTCAGACTTGCCAGTTTCCGGTGATTTTTTCTCACCAACTTCTGCAACTTTATTCTCGCTTTCTTGTTTAAGAGATGCAGGTGATGTATTACTTAAAGTAGCAGATGTAGCAGACATTAAATCATTCTGTACATTTGCCACTGGTAAAATATTAGTACTTATTTGATCCTTAACATCTGTTTCCATAATGGGCAAGCCTGCAGTATTGAGCATTTTTTCATCTAATGAGTTAAAAGGTTTTAATTCTACATATGAGGTAGAGTCACTACTACTATTAGTTGTCAGTTTTAATTCACTCATTAATAAAGCAGTTTCATTTCTTGGTCTGTTAAAAGTTATAAACTTTTGATCTCTTGCATCTGCACTATCATTGGTTTTATTTGCAATGTAGTTATTAGAGTTAACACCAGTGTTATCCACTTGAAGTACGTGATCTCCAGGAATATACTCCGAACTTGTTTTGTCCCTTGCAGAGTCACTAGAGGTGTCTGTATCTGAGTTATCAAGCTGTAGCCGCAGATGTAGTTTATTTTTTTCGTCAGATGAATTATCAGACTGGGAAGAACTTGTAGTACTACTCTGCGAGTCTTCATGAAGTATGTAAGTACAGTTCTGTTCGTCCCTGTAATTTTTATCATCACTTTTTTCATGACTGTACTTAGAGTTAACATTTGAATCAAAATATTTCTTCTGATGTGGTTTTAACATATTTTTGAGAATTGTGAACAGGAGGGGCTCCTTTATATTATCAGATTTGGGTAAATTCATCTTCTCGGCCAGTTTTTTCTTTCCTTCGTATTTGTATTCACTACCTTGTCGCGACTCCGACATGTAAACGAATAATGTGTTCTTCAAACAACAGAACTCTAAAAACTCATGGACCACCGATAGAGCTAATAGGCCCTCCGGTAATTTAAGGATATTATCTAAATTCACATTCTGTTTTAAGTTTTCACATTCATCTTCAAAAGCTAAAAAAATATTAGCCCTTAGCAACGCGCGTATTTTGGCTAGCGATCCATTTCTCTCTAAAGCTTCTATAACTAGATCTCGAAGTTCAGTGTCTTCAGCTTGCGCCATTTTACGAAAATAATTTTATGGCAAAGTTATTACAAGATTTCATGTAAATAAAACACAAATTCGGCGCTGGCTAACGTGTTTGACTTGCTTGTTTTGCTCGTTGAGAGACGCAATTCTGTCAGTCAGTGAATACGTCACCAAAACCATTTAAATTTTCGACAATAATGACAGCAGGATAACAAGATTCACAACCTTAGTGTAAAAGCAAGACAAAACATTAAAAATGCTAAACATATCTACTACGGCAAGCTATGGTTTGCTCGTGCGATACGTCATTTGAGAAACTAGGGCACAGTGCTACATTGGCGCTAGCGTCGTTTTCGTTCGGAAATAAATTATTTTGGTTGATGATGGATTTTTATTAATGCTATTTTCTTAAACTGAGTTTAGAATTGTTTTGTTATACCATCGATTATTATTTTATAGGTATCTAAAAAAACTGACATACAACCAAAATAGGCGTAATTTATTCTTGGGAATTAAAATAAAAGATAGGTAACCTAGAGCTACAAATATGAAATAATAATAGGCACCAACTATGCAACGCGGCTTGTTTTATTGGCTTTAAAACTTAAATGTATAATTATGCAATTCACTGGACTAATATTTTGCTAGGAGGTATAATAAAGTTGGTAGGTATACCTATGGATTTACCTAAATAGGTTACCTTCGTAAAATTACTTACGGAATGAGAAACAATGAAAGAAAGCTTCGTGATTTATTTACCTAACATTTAGATACCTATTTTAAAAGATAGCAGATGTCCCTACCTACCTACTAAAACTTCATACTCTTCAGTATTTAAAGCAAATAAAGCGGGAATATTTTCAATCCCTGTGTTTAAAAATTGGGTACCTACACCCAGACTAGAGACAACCCGACGTATCCGTCTACCTGGATTAAATTTTAATTATTAGTCGAAAATAAATATTTTTTTAATCAAAAGTAACTAGGTACATCTAGATATTCACCCATAGATCTTTGCGAACGTGCTCGATTACAAGGGGTGAAGGCTTGCGCCGGGAAATGTAGGAAATTCAGTCAGTCGGGTCGAGCGAGCGTAGGAGGTCGGTACGGTGTCCGCCTCGAAATTTAACGGCATAATGAAACTTTTAGTCCATTTTCCTATCATATCCTGAGTAAAACATTAAAAAAAAACAAAAAAACAGTGTTGACATTGTTATGTTCGCGCACCGTGGGTTAAAATTCCCATAATGGCTGTATAATGTGTTAAAATACTAGTGGCGGGAAACCGTTTTGATATCTCGCTTGACGTGTTGTGTCCTATGTGTACGTAGAGCGAGAGGAGCCGTCTGCCCTAGAGGGCGGCCGACATGCTGGATTCGTCGTGAATCGATATTTTTGGAACGTTGTAGAGCAGAAACCATGAGGTTCGAGGCTCAATAAAGGTATGAGAGGTGATAATATTAATAGTTTCCGTTCACCCGACTACACCCAACTCATTTAGCAAAATATATGCTGCGGTAAGCGACGCTAACTGGTCCCACGTTGGGCTCCAGTACCCCCCCTTCAGCCGCAGCAGCTGCTCTCCGGATGTTTTGTGCAGTTTTTTTAAACGGTTTAATTTAAATACTAAGATATTTTAGTTTTCTACAAAATGAACAATAATAATTTTAAAAATTTTGATTTACCAACTTCGCTCGAGTTTTTGTTTTTAATGTGAATAAGAATAACATTTTAAGCATTGCTGAATTAGGTAATTATGTAGGAACGTAATGAATTCACTTCTTGTTTGCATTCACGTGTAAATTAGCATTTCAAAACATGGTTTACCTAGCGGTTTGAGGTGCTTATGTGCATAAGCACCTCTGAAAAATATTATTGTATACTTACCCTTACAACAATTTTAAGGATTAACAACAATGAATTATTTTGTTACTTGATGGTTACTAAATGGAAGGATAGTAAAAAAAATGCTCGTACCTATGCCTACCTAATAAGCACCGAGGTAGGTACTAAAAGTTGATTGGCACTTGTTAACTTAATTGAATTTTCAAACGATAAAAATGTCCTAGTTGAAAAATGTGGGGCCGACCGGCCGACTAAGACATAAGTACCACGGTCAGTGACAAAAATTCATTCATTAGTTTTTATATCAAGTAAGTAAGTAATTATTTCAACTTATTGTGACAACTCCCAAATCTATGCAAGTGTTGTATCAACATTGATTTAAAAACCAAAGTACCTATACATTTTCTGTAAACATAACATTCAGTTCCAATTTTCAATAACCAGCAAAATGCATCGGTTCGCGGCTAAGTATCACGTGGTGGCCCGGGATGTCACCCAAAAATCCCGGGAATACCGAGCGTCGAATTTGGCGCCGTGCTCACACGGGCTCAGGGGGATTAGGTCGTGCACACCAGTCTCCAGTGGCAAATATCGAACTGACAGACAGAACCAAACACACTTACGTTTGCGCATATTCATGTGTGTTGCAAGTGTGGCACCCGTCTTAGGTAAATTACCTACAATACAGAACTACACGACCTAGGTACGGTCGGCGGCAAAAGACGATTAACGCGGCTGCTACTCATCTAAATTGACACAAAATGATTCGATATACTGAACCTATTTAAGCATTTCATATTATAACTAAGAATGAATATTCTTATAATTTTACTTCTGTTCCGGTTAATTATAAGTAAACTCCCAATAATTACTTAGGTAAGTAGATTTAAAAAAACTGAAGTTTTAATCGACTTTGATATACCGACTTAGTTCTATTTGAATTGGTTTTCTAAGAATACGAGTAAGTATGTTAGCGGAGAAATATCAAAGCGGAGTATCAAAGTACACAATACAAACAATTTGAGTTTGAATAAATGTGCTATTTATTATTCCTAAGAGAGGAAAAACCACATTTACATTTATATCAAAATTTTTCAAGTATTTTTTCTGGAATGACGTATGAGACTTGCCTAATCTTTTGATTTTCTGTTAGAATTTAAGTATCAACATTAAGGATCTTATGTATGTACCTAGACAATTATTATTACCTACCGAGTCTAAATTGTCTGGTTGTTATCTACTTAACTCCTAATGTGTGCTTTTTCCACTACCAAATTTGAACTATTACCCACCATAGGAATGACGAAATTCAATTTGTTTTATATAACAGAGGAATATCTAGTAGGAGATAGGTTAGGTACCTAAATGCCGCCCCTAGGCTACCCTAGAGGCCATGGGCGGCATTTTAGAGGCTACGGCTAACTTATGGTATGGTATCGTGCTGAGTTGACGATAGCAATAAAAGCTCTGAGAGACAGTTAGCCACACTTTGGCGCAATAACTAAACACTTTGGGAGCATAATATGAACATGATTTTTCGGGAAAACCGGGAATAAATGCGTGATTAAAACCGATATAAGAAAGAAAGAAAGAAAATACGTTTATTTGCGGTAAATATGACGCAAAAAAGAACATAAAAACAAATAAAGAAAAAAAACAATAAGAAATGGTTGACATGCGTCACATCCATGCAAAACGGCTATCGCTTAGGTAGCATTATGCTGCGAAATTATTATTATTTGGAAACATGATTATTGTCACAAAAGTAAAAATAATGCTTTAGAGAATACTACTGGAACGCCATACAGCATACAGCAATTATACCAACGGAGATAGGACATCGAACGGGCAGAAATGGAACACGCTCGTTCAAGAAAAAGAAAGGCCTAGGTTTGGTGTTATTAAAATACCTACCTCCATAACATAAAAACGCAACATAGCAAAACTATCTACGATAACGTACTATCATTATCATCGCACACTTTTCCAAAATTCCGCCGGGGTCGGCTTAGTCTAGATCCAGATGCGGCTTATTGATTTGCTCGGAGCGACTGCTTTCTGACCTCCGCAACCCAATTTCTGGGATATTAATGTCCTTCTTTCCCTAGCTATTCATAAGATGAACCTGAGAAGATATTTAAGTTTAATGAAAAGGTGGGTAGGTAAATAGAAAAGGCCCGACTGTCTGTAAATTAAACCCCTACGCCTATCTATATATAACCCAAGACAATTTGAACGTCTATTTTGAGACTTGGCACCACGTAGTAAATATACAGTTTGGCACTAAGAAAGGGATTTGGGAACACAACTTAGACGGGTAAAGGGGGATTAAAACCACGAACTGCGCGAACAAAGTCGCAAGCCAAAGCTAGCCTGATTTCGAACGAAAACAACTTTCTTTTTTCAGAATAAGATTACTTACGTGATAAGTCGAACCACGATACGATACTGGAGGCACAAAAGAGTCTAAAACATGTAGGTATTGTTCAATGTTTCAGCGATCAGGTGTGTTGTACTTATTCCTTACAAGGGTTTAATTCTGATTTATTTCAATTGTTCAGCTGAAACGGTTCCCACACCGTGATTTACGAATCGTTTTAAATATAACACATTCGTACTTACTGTCTTTGCCAGTTTGCCATTCGCTGGCAGCTTTGGTACTTAGTAAAATTTATTTTATGCAGAGAGAATTTAAGACAAGACCGTTCTGTTAAAAGAAAACAGTTAGGGGTGTAAAAAGTGAAAGAAAATGTTGATTTAAATCTTATAAAGCCTCTTGACTTTCAATTAAAATCTATCGGTGAGAGGTGACTTAAAACGCACAAGTTGGGCTTGTAATAGGGACTAAGACCAGAGGGGCAATTCTCGTAATTTTAAGAACGTTCACAGTCTGATGTCAGTCTCAATCTGTCAAAAAATACTTCTAATTTCCCTACATTTTGACAAGTTTTTGACATTTTTTTGTCGCCGAGATGAGACTGCGACTAGATTTTGAAAGTTTTAAATTACGAGAATTGGCCCTGGTCTAAATCAAGTCGATATAAGGGGTAAAAATAAGTATGAAAGTTTAAGTACTTATTGAAAATTGACCAATCTGCCTACCCATTTCTCAACTATTTTGGGGTTGGCTTCCAGTCTAACCAGTTGCAGCTGAATACCAGTATTTTACATGGACCGCCTGTCTATCTGACTGACCTTAACAACCCAGTCTGTTTGTCAGACTTTTGGGCTTCCGACTACTAGTAACGACTTTCAAAGATTTACGAATGACTGTCAGGACTAACGGCTGAACGTGCTTTCCAAGGCACGGGGGTGTCTCGATATGTAATGGATGGTCCCCCATCCACAAAGCCACCGTAGCAAGCATAGCTTGACTTTCAATCAACCCGTGCGACTAGCCCCTATTAGCTATTGAACATTAATCTACCTGCTGATATATTTCTACGCCCCAGAGACCTCTGACCAGACAACTTACTAAGCCAGAGTTGAAAGTCCTTCGAGAATCCTTGAGTTTATCCTCCATCCACTAAAGCCAAGTCAGTAATGACGGACGCTAACCAAAGTGGAGTGTCTGACTAACTGAGAAGAAGTTTTATGATTCGTGATACCTACCTTTTTGCGTACCTAATTGAATCGGTAAAGTTATAGTACCTAACTAGTCTATTAGATGTTTCATGAAATTCTCGGAATAGTAGAGAGTAACAACAAAACTCATCTTTATGAAGTGGAAACCTTGTAAAATCATTTTTTAACCGTCTCAGTACAACAGGAAAATTGTAGGGGTAGTCAAATTATCCAGTAAGCACGGTTGGTCCGAGGGACTGACCAGCGGGGTGATTGCGCAGCACTATCAATCACAATGGCTTTCATTTTGACAGTTCAGCAACTTTCATTGCGTTGTTGAACAGTCAAATTCTTCGAACGCATGAAGCAATGGATTAGCAATATGATTCAGATTGTGATTGATAGTGTGTTACGGAATTAGGGAGCTGAACGCCGGATTTGCTTCAGTACCTATCGTACAGACGCCAGCAGGTCAAGCTACCCGAAACTGTCAAATTTTCGCAATCAACCTTGAACCGTAATACTTTAGCGATAAAGTTGAAAATCTATTAAAGAAATTTGACAGATTGTAGTAGCTTGATGTGCTGGCGTCTGTACATATACAGGGTGGATTTTTGAGTCAGGTTAGGGCTTACATTATAGGATATTTTTTTTACAAAACTATGAATGCAGTTCGTAATTACGACAGAAAGTTAAGGACAGTCTCCTGATAAAGTTTTTCCGTAACTTCAACAATTAAGGTACCCTTTCTGCCCCGTCTCAATAATCCACCACGTATACGAACCTCTTTTTATGCAAATATTTAAGTATGTGTTTTAGCAGTAGGATAGACCCCTCCTTTATCTATTTTCATTTGCCTAAGGTAATAAAAAATTATTTTATCCCAGATAACTGCTGATACACTCGGCTTTTCTCCCATTTCGGGGGCATTAACATAGAAATAGTCCGTTATGTACGCTAATTAAGACATAGGAAGCTTGTCAGCGACTAATAAACATTTAGATAGGATCACTTTAATTGCTAGCAGTCCTACTTTAGTAAACATAATGTAGAACAGTACATGTTAATTTTTGTCTGTTTCGAGTTAACCGGGTCATACTCTTACATACAAACTTTATAATCGGTTGCATAAAGTTTGGCCCAAAATTCAGCAACGCGGACAGAATTCGCTGACGCAGCCGTTAGGCACATGTGCAGGTGACGGGGCATGCGGTGCAAGATGGGAGGTGAAGCCACTGTCTGTGGCTGTGGCGGTCACCGCATACACACTGAAGACCACTGACACGTTCAAATGACGAGTTAAGTAAAACTGCTTTCTGCGCTTTTCGGCTTTTTGAGCCAAAAAGCACAAGACCGGGAGAAATGGACCTCTTTGTAGGAGGCCTTCACCCAAACTCCCGTTCTTGCAGAAGAACAAATAGAAAAAAAAAGTAACAAAAACTAAAAACTATATTAGGGGTTAAAGTATGAAATTGCCGATTTGTACTGAAAAATTGAAATACGTTTTTTTTTTTCATTTAACATATTTATTTAATCAAAATAATTACCATTATTATCTATACATTGCTGACATCTAATAGGAAGGTCATTTATGCCTTTGCGATAGAACTCTCGTGATCTGGATTCGACCATCATTTCGAAAACAGCACTTTTAAGGAAAAATACGAGTATTATGACAATGGGGCATGGCATTTATAGTAAAATACCTCATGGTTTTAAGGATTATTCCGTAAACATTTTCAAATCTAAGGTACTCGTAACAGCACTACTTTTAGACAAATTTTATTACTCAGTAAAAGAGTTTCTGAATGATATTTTATCCTGATTATGATTGTTATAATTAATTGCAAATTTGATCATATAAGACTTATGTATGTACCTGACTATAATATTATTATTTGACTTCACTGTAATTTCTGTTTTGTTTTGTTGATATTATTTTTGTTTCTATTAATACTTTAATTTGTGTAATAATTTGCACGCCGCAAGGTAGATTATAGCCGATCTCATTAATTTATGTAATTACAGCATCTTATACCTGTACCTACATTCGAAGCAAATAGAGTTTTGATTCCGATTCTGAAAAATTAAATTTGGCCTGACCTGGAAATGGAACCTCCTGCGGAATCGAATCCTCGTACACAGCAGTAGCGCGTGCGACCACTAGAAGGACGAGTGTTGGTTCGTTCGTCAAGTCCTTAGTGGTAGAATAATAAATAATTCAGCCGAAATACGTCTACTGCTGCACATAGGCCTCCACTTCCAAGCACCGCCACTTCGATCGCATGACCTGGTGAACGTCCTTGGCGAAACATGTAAGATCATAATTATATTTATAAGACCTTAATGTACCATGTTTTAGAGCAAATAAATATATTCTATTCCATTCTATTCTAATGCCGCAGCAATCCGCTGCATGCAAGGAGCACAGAACCGGTCGAATAAATAATAAATAAATAATTATAAGTCATTATTTAGGTATCTAGAGGGTGCTGATAACTTAAAGTATCTTAAACAATCGCCCAACATTCAATATGTTAGCGTACAGTAGGTATGGTTGATCCTTCATTATTTTTCGTATGGTAACACCTAAAGTGCGGGGCAAATTTTGGCTAATACGTATTGATTAATTAAAGCATATCTTGCTATTTGTAAAAACTCCTTAATAGCTAGTTTGTGTAAGAGCCTCAGCAGATACCTGCTTTAAGTGATCCCATTAGTCTCCACATAGCTCTTATCAGAGAGCGTCTAACTTACAAGGCTCATAAAACTGAAGTATGATAAAGCAAAGTGAAATTTAAGTGCAGGAAAGTTTTAACTACTTAACTAGTTCAGGAAGTAGGAAGGTAATAGATGTGGCTATCTTAGTCTTTCGCACGGGGGTTCTGAATTACTTTGGTTAGTAATCATTCAATCTATGTTAGAGCCAGGAATTTGAGATAATTTTTTTTTTTTTTTTTTGTTATTTTTATTGTTATTTTATTTTTATTTCTTTTTGGTGTACAATAAAGAGTATTCTATTCTATTCTATTCTATAATTTTCAAGTTATGCTGTGTTTCCTTTCACCGGCTTCATAAGGTTCATAACTCATTTGTTGGGCTTGGTATAACCTTTTATAACCAGATACCCTCTTCTTTGCTAGACTTGCCTTTTAATGCGTTTAAAGCTCAAGTAAAATCCAACCTTTGTTCAAAGGCTTACTATTCCATCAACGACTACTTACACGATAAGAATAGTTGGTCGCCCTATTTAACTCAAGACAATGTTCATGTTCTTTCTCCAGAATTAGCTTAGGTACTGACAGGTTACTGTTATTAGTATTAACTCATTTATTTATTTCACATCGATGGTCCTAGTTCATCATCTGTGACTGCAAGTGACAGCTATGTGACGAAGCCAGCAATGCATAAATATGTAAGCTGTCATGCCCTTTATGCCTGGAGGCTTTTATTTAGGTAGTAAGTTTTTATTTTTATTTTAATTAATTATTTTTAGCTTGAGTACGTATAGTTTTTATTATATTTGTTGGTATATTGGGGTGGCTAGCTGACATATGGCAAATAATTTAAGTTTCTTGTAATGTTAATTACTGAACATAGGTTCCTAGTATTGTATACATGCAACTATATTCTAACTAAACAGACAGCTGTGCTGCTGGGGAGTTTGTTGCGCCACTTCCTCTTCCCAGCGATAGCACTAGGAAGTGGTGAAGGGCGGGCGTTTTTGGGGGACTGTCTTTTATAATTTTGACGTTCGAAAAGTGCTAATTCTCAGCCTAATTTGAATAAATGACTTTTGATTTTGATTATGGAATAACAAACTGAATGTCATACTTAACAAAGTTCGAATTCCATTGCAACCAAAAACTTATTAAGACCTCTTTTTGTTACAAATGGTCACTCAAAAATCAACTTAAAATACATTTCACTAAAGTAGATAACTGATTAAGTGGTCATGGAATGTAAATTATCTGGGATTATGAACACTGCTATAGATTTTTCCTAAAATTTTGGCGACTTGGAATAGCTAGTAAACCATCGAGATAAGAGACGTGTTCTCGTATCTCGAAATATATTTTTTCCCAGTAGATAACATTGTTAGGTCCGTTATTTACAGCTTTTTACATTGCGAGAGTCAACCCGGAATCATAAATAATTGGATGCCTACAGGCGCCGATAGAAACTCAATCAGAAATAAGGATACATTTTTTTTCATGGGTAGACTTTTGGATACTACACAAACGAGAGAGAGGCGAATTCATAAGCAAGGACAAAATAATTATGGCTGGCTTATTTTTAGCCCAAAGAATCAGCATTGAAACCAAACGTGGCAATGCTGCCAGCCTATCCATCGAACGTGTTAATGCTGCCAGCCTTTTGGGGGCACTTATCCCTTTGACAGCGATGCAGACGAAATAGTTGATGCCCAATGAGCTCTTCCCGTTTTTATTATTTTTACTATGTACAGTCACCAAAGAGATAAGTAACTAGGGTCGTCGGAAATAGTTGAAGTTAAGTTAGAAACTGATGGATATTTTCGAATGAAATTTAATTCCATAATAAAAAAATTATTCGAAAACACCCATCGGTTTCTTATCTCCCTTTTGGTGACCGTACACCACCTATATATTTTAGTGTTAGGACAAAATAAAAATCTGTAAATTCTCCTTCTCATGGATGACTATGACAGATAATTTGGGGAAACCTATCCGTCCTTTCCAATAGCATACCTAATAACTACATATGTTGAGGATGGCTATAGGATGCTTGTAATTGAAAGTACGATCACAGCTTTAGCGTATATTTTTAACCATTTTTCACACACAGTGACATAAAAAGACAGAAGAATAAATTTATAGAAAAATAAACAATCAATATAAAAAAGGTTGGTTGCTGGTCGTCAACATGGCCCCCGACGGTGTGAAGGCACCAATTTACTGGCAGGCGACCAGCAACACCACCTTGCGAGTGGGTCGACGCAGCACGCCCCCCTTCGTAGTTACGTCCACCACTCTCACTATTCCGTCTCTCCCCGGGTGCACTGCCGCGATTCGCCCACGAGGGCATTGGTTCCTGGGCAGCATGCCATCCGCGATAAAAACTAGATCGCCCACCCTAAACGGACGAGCCTCCTGCAACCGCCTCCTGGGTGTGAGCGTGGGCAGGTACTCTCGTACGAAGCGCTGCCAGAAGTGATCTGCTAACCTCTGCGCCTTTCTCCAGTTAGCACGTCCGATGAAGTCTGCGTCGTCGAACATATTTATTTCAGGCTCGCTGCTTGGGGTACCAATTAAGAAGGTGAATGGAGTTAGAACGTACTCCGCGTCCGCATCCACTGAGACATGTGTCAGGGGTCTTGAATTTATTATGGACTCCGCCTCTAGGAGCAGGGTGTTTAATACCTCCTCCTTGGGCGTCCTTTCCTTCAAGGTCACCGCCATGGTACTCTTCACCGAGCGTACCAGCCGCTCCCAACAGCCCCCCATAAATGGTGCGGATGGGGGAATGAATCGCCATTTCATTCTTCTATCAGCGCAAAAATTAAAGAGCTCTGGCAGCATCTTTGCCGCGCCGACGAATGAAGTCCCGTTATCGGAGTAGATCGTTGTCGGGCATCCCCTTCTAGCGATGAACCGTCTGAGTGCCATCAGGGCGGAGTCCGACGATAAGCTCTCCACGATCTCCAAATGCACGGCTCGCACCGTCATGCAAGTAAAAAGTGCAATCCATCTCTTGGCGGTGCGTCTGCCAATAGAGACGCTCAGGGGGCCAAAATAATCCAGCCCTACGTGGGTGAAAGGGCGCTGGTGATGTGCTAACCTGGCATCTGGCAAGTCTCCCTCTGGTGGTGATTTCGGCTTAGCCTTCCGATTGCGGCAGAACTGGCATCTCTGCGAGGTTCCTCTGACGGCTGGTCTGAGACTTAGTATGTAGAACCTCTGGCGCAGCTCATTAACCACTAGCTCGTTATGTCCGTGGGCGTACCTGACGTGATAGGAGCATATCAGTAGCTTGACGATAGGATGTCGGCCATCTAGGACTATTGGACGCGGCTGTACATGCTCTGCGACGGCGGCAGTGCGACCAGAAAGACGAAGGAGCCCGTCTTCACCGAGCAAAAGCGAAATGTTCCGAAGCCTACTATCACTCGAAACGGAGCGTGCTGTTAGAACGCGTGTCAAATCCTCGGGGAAGGAATCTAGTTGAACTTTGCGAAACAAATGGACCTCCGCAACGTTGAGATCTGCAACGGAAAGGGCAAAGAGGTTGCGAGCATCCCGAAGTGCGTTTAGAGAAAATTTGGAATTTGGGTGCAAAACTGATCGAAACTTGTCTAAACACTGATGAGTTCGCGCTGTAGCGCGAAGCAACCGGGTCCAACTGCTAAAGCGTTGATGATCCGCAACTACCGGAAAAGGTAGCTGTCGCGGTGAAGCAACTATCAGTCCCACCGAATCAGAGTCTCTTTTCAGTTCTTCGGCCACCCGAGGGGCGACACACGTCGGTTCATTTGGCCAGTCAGAAGGTGGAGACAAAAGAAAAGTGGGTCCTGTGAACCAACGTGAGGAAGTTGTGAAATTGTGAATGTCTCGCGTAGCGTCGTCTGCGACGTTTAAAGCCGTGGGAACGTATTTCCAACTCTGGATGTTTGTTGACTCAGCTATCTCTCCCACCCGGAACGAGACAAAGGCTTTAAATGTGCAAGCGTCGCTACGGAGCCACTTCAGAACGGTTAAAGAATCCGTCCAAAAATAAATTTGATTAGGTTTTCGTCTGTGCGCTTCCGTCACATAGACGCAAAAACGTGAAGCGATCAGGGCAGCCTGGAGCTCCAATCTCGGGATTGAAACGGGTTTCAGAGGCGCTAGCCTACCCTTTCCCCCAATCAGGGATAAGCTTACGTTGTCGTCGTCGCCTGTGAAGCGCCAGTAGGCCACGCAGGCATACGCGCGTTCACTGGCATCAGCAAAGACATGAAGTTGGGCATTTTTAATGCGTCCGGTGCCGCGAAAGTAGCATCGGGGAATGGAGCTGTTGTTTAAAATTTGAATCTCAAGCAACCAACTTTTCCAACCTTCAATAAAGTTAGCCGGCAGAGTTTGATCCCAGTCAATACCTAACTTCCAAGTTTTCTGGAATAGTGCGCGGCCTTTCATAATAACGGGAGTTAAAAAACCTGAGGGGTCGTAAATGGTCATCAGCAGGGACAAGACTGTACGTTTTGTATACTTAGTAGGGACCTTTGGAGGAGTCATGACGAAATGAAGCTTGTCCTCGCTAATGTTCCACGTAAGACCTAAAACGCGAATTTGTGAGGGAGACGTCGGGCCTAAGCTCACCTCAGTAATAGCGTCTGTCGCATATAAGTCGGTAGGGATTAACGCTAAGGCTTCTGTTGACGACCAGCAACCAACCTTTTTTATATTGATTGTTTATTTTTCTATAAATTTATTCTTCTGTCTTTTAATGTCTCTGTGTGAAAAATGGTTAAAAATATACGCTAAAGCTGTGATCGTACTTTCAATTACAAGCATCCTATAGCCATCCTCAACATTGGTGTCAGAAGTAAACGGCTACTTTGGAAATGCCCACCACAAGATCACAGACGCAGGCCGCCATGGCGAAGACTGGTACAGCAGGTATCGTTCCAATAGGTGCTCCTCAGGAGGGCGGTGCCTCCACCGAAGGCGCCATAGCGCCGGCTCCGCCCTGCGCCAACCCTAACGAGACCTTACCACCCGCCAGCAGGACCTCGTCAAGCATCATACCACAGAGCGCACGGTCAGGCCGCTCTAGCAGCACGTTAAAAGCACAAATACTGACCGCCAAGGCGGAGCACGCTCGTCGGCTCGCAAATGCCCAAGCGGAGCGTGAAAACGCCGTTGCGGAGTTAGAACTGCAGGCGAAGCTGGCCACTATTCAGGCCAACTCGTTACACGGAGGATCCCGCCACTCGGGCAACTCCCAGTGCTCCCGATCTTCGCACAGAGTCGAAAAATGGCTAACTAAATCATTTAATACGATTCCTAAGCAAGATAATAAAGCGCATTCATTTGTCGACAGGGGGGCAAGCGAGCCCGGGTTTTCTAGCGTTGTACCGCCGGCCTTGCCGCGTTCGACGCCCGCCACGGCCTATGGGGATGGTCCAGTGACAGTGACACATCCTGTTCTTGACGTTCTGGACCGTGCCCCGCCGTGCCCGATCCCCTGTGCCCTGACGCGCCCTGTCCTCACCTGTGCGCCTCCCCGCCAGGCTCCTGCCCACTTGCCAATGCATCCGGCCCCGGCTGGTACATCGACGCACCCTGTCCCCTGTGTCTGTACGCTCCCTGTGGGCGAGTACTCATCAGTTGGGCCGGCTGAACACACGCCACACGCACTAGGTTTAGGCACACGTATTAAAGATAACAATTGTTACTACAAAAATAAAAATCTTAGCCCAGATCTAGCTACATCATTTAATCAGCTGGTCGACGCAATTACAGGCACAGGGAAGAAGACAACAAAGGTTTGTGATATCACTAAGTTTGATGGTCACATCTCGGATTGGTTCCACTTCAAGAAGTCATACGAACAATCCAAGATGCACTTTTCCCCTAGTGACAACATCACACGTCTTGGCGCGGCGCTGCACGGAGCTGCCAGAGAGGCAGTCTCCATCAGACTGATAGCAGCTGACGACCCGGAACAGATTGTCGAAGCGCTAGAGACCAGATTCGCTCAGCCGGAAGTCATCGTTCTACACCAGATATCTGTGGTAAAAGCCCTTCCTAAAATAAGTTTGTACGAGTCTGCGCGAGAGCTGAACATCTTTGCCTGTCGCATCCGCAACTGCGTCGAAATCATCCGTTTGTTGGATTTGCCCGAGCACCTTGCTTCACCGGACCTCCTCAACATCATCGTAGGTAAGTTGACTCCACTCCTCAGATCCAAATGGAGAGACTTTGCATCGCCAAGGGTTGGCTCTGGTAAGTTTAAGTTAGAAATTTTGGCCGATTTCCTCGAAATCGAGGCAAAATTACAAATTAAATTCGATGTCATAGTGCCAGAGCCGACACTTGTCAAAAGTCCATGTCAACCCGTCAAAACATTCAGAGACAAGATTTACGCAATTGCGACAACGTCAAACACTTCAAAGCTGAAAAGTTTCTACTCATGCCAGTACTGTCATGATGGTAAACACGAGGTAAGCGACTGTGAAGTTTTTAAATTTTTGTCTCTGGACGATCGATGGCAATGGGTGATTGAGAAAAAGATTTGCCGTAGATGTCTAAGAAAAGGCTCTCATCAATATCGCCACTGCAAGAAGAAGTGTGAGATCGAAGGCTGCCCGGTTGAAAAGCGGCACCACACCCTCTTACATAGAACCCAACCTGTGACGACAGCCAATATAGAGGTACACTCAGCCACGGAAATCGCCAACCCCAAGGTGAAGCCAAGTGCGTCAAAGGACGAGCAGCGATCGGTCACCGTGGCCCACAACTCTGCTCCACTGAACTCATCTTGCCTTAAGCCACTCTTAAAGGTAATAGCGGTTACTATTTCTGGACCCCTGGGAAGCGTTAATACGTATGCCCTACTTGACGACGGGAGTTCCGTGACTCTGTTAGACCAATCCGTGGCGAACTCGGTGGGAGCTGAGGGCCCTAGGTGTAGGCTGAATATTGACTGTATTGGCGGATTGAGTACGCAGGCTGATGTGAGTTATGTCAACATCAAAGTAAAGGGTCTACATAGTGCGGCCAGCTTCGAAATCACAGCGCGATCCATTCATAACTTGGGCATAAATAGGCAGTCCGCACGTTTATCCGACGTAGCCAGGTACGATTATTTATCTGACTTGGTCGACGTCGTGTGTTACGATGACGCGAAGCCCATGTTGTTAATAGGTGCGGATAATTGGCATCTGACACTCCCTTCTGCGGTCCGCCATGGTACTCGTGATCAACCCGCGGCCGCTCGCACCGCGCTAGGATGGGTCCTTTACGGACATATTTCCGGCAGATCTAACGCTGCAACATCCATTAACCATATATCCGTCGCTGTCGACAACGATTCTTCGCTGGACAACCTCATCAAGGAATACTTTCGACTAGACTCTATAGGAATAACAAAGGTAGACCATCGTAGTGCAAGCGAACAACGTGCTTTAAACCTTCTAGAGGAAACTACCAAGCGCCTAGATTCTGGTAGGTACGAAGTGGGCCTATTATGGCGCGATAATATCACACGCGTCCCTAAAAGTCGTGACCTGGCCTTATCTAGATTTGCTAACCTCGAGCGTAAAATGGCTAAGGATGGTGCGTATGCCGATGCCTACAAGCAAAATATTCAAGGTATGATTAGCAAAGGATACGCTGAATTATGTCCGAGTCCGCCGTCCGGTCTGGTCCCGTGGTATCTTCCACACTTTGGAGTTATCCACCCGCACAAAAAGAAGCTGCGAGTTGTCCACGATGCAGCGGCGAAGTGCGGAGGCATCAGCCTCAATTCGCTTCTGCTGACTGGTCCCGATTTACTCCAGCCGCTTCTTAGCATTGCTATGAGGTTTAGGGAAGGCCCGGTTGCCTTGGCGGGAGACATCAGGGAGATGTTCCCGCAAATCAAAATCAGACCCGAGGATAGGGACTCCCAACGTTTTTTGTGGAGAGATAGTCCCGATTTGCCGCTTCAGGAATTCCGTATGTCCTCGATGATATTCGGCGCAGCGTCCAGTCCGTGTACTGCGCTATGGGTGAAAAACAAAAACGCTAGTCTATTTCAGTCACGACATCCGGACGCCGTGCAGTCTATCGTCAAAGACCATTACATGGACGACTTCTTAGGGAGTTTTGATAGCATCAGCGAGGCAGCACAGCGAGCCTTTGAAATATGGTCCATACATAAGGCGGCTTGCTTCGAGATGCGTTCTTGGGTTTCAAATTGCAAGGAAGCCTTAGCGTTAATCCCTACCGACTTATATGCGACAGACGCTATTACTGAGGTGAGCTTAGGCCCGACGTCTCCCTCACAAATTCGCGTTTTAGGTCTTACGTGGAACATTGGCGAGGACAAGCTTCATTTCGTCAAGACTCCTCCAAAGGTCCCTACTAAGTATACAAAACGTACAGTCTTGTCCCTGCTGATGACCATTTACGACCCCTCAGGTTTTTTAACTCCCGTTATTATGAAAGGCCGCGCACTATTCCAGAAAACTTGGAAGTTAGGTATTGACTGGGATCAAACTCTGCCGGCTAACTTTATTGAAGGTTGGAAAAGTTGGTTGCTTGAGATTCAAATTTTAAACAACAGCTCCATTCCCCGATGCTACTTTCGCGGCACCGGACGCATTAAAAATGTCCAACTTCATGTCTTTGCTGACGCCAGTGAACGCGCGTATGCCTGCGTGGCCTACTGGCGCTTCACAGGCGACGACGACAACGTAAGCTTATCCCTGATTGGGGGAAAGGGTAGGCTAGCGCCTCTGAAACCCGTTTCAATCCCGAGATTGGAGCTCCAGGCTGCCCTGATCGCTTCACGTTTTAGCGTCTATGTGACGGAAGCGCACAGACGAAAACCTAATCAAATTTATTTTTGGACGGATTCTTTAACCGTTCTGAAGTGGCTCCGTAGCGACGCTTGCACATTTAAAGCCTTTGTCTCGTTCCGGGTGGGAGAGATAGCTGAGTCAACAAACATCCAGAGTTGGAAATACGTTCCCACGGCTTTAAACGTCGCAGACGACGCTACGCGAGACATTCACAATTTCACGACTTCCTCACGTTGGTTCACAGGACCCACTTTTCTTTTGTCTCCACCTTCTGACTGGCCAAATGAACCGACGTGTGCCGCCCCTCTGGTGACCGAAGAACTGAAAAGAGACTCTGATTCGGTGGGACTGATAGTTGCTTCACCGCGAAAGCTACCTTTTCCGGTAGTTGCGGATCATCAACGCTTTAGCAGTTGGACCCGGTTGCTTCGCGCTACAGCGCGAACTCATCAGTGTTTAGACAAGTTTCGATCAGTTTTGCACCCAAATTCCAAATTTTCTCTAAACGCACTTCGGGATGCTCGCAACCTCTTTGCCCTTTCCGTTGCAGATCTCAACGTTGCGGAGGTCCATTTGTTTCGCAAAGTTCAACTAGATTCCTTCCCCGAGGATTTGACACGCGTTCTAACAGCACGCTCCGTTTCGAGTGATAGTAGGCTTCGGAACCTTTCGCTTTTGCTCGGTGAAGACGGGCTCCTTCGTCTTTCTGGTCGCACTGCCGCCATCGCAGAGCATGTACAGCCACGTCCAATAGTCCTAGATGGCCGACATCCTATCGTCAAGCTACTGATATGCTCCTATCACGTCAGGTACGCCCACGGACATAACGAGCTAGTGGTCAATGAGCTGCGCCAGAGGTTCTACATACTAAGTCTCAGACCAGCCGTCAGAGGAACCTCCCAGAGATGCCAGTTCTGCCGCAATCGGAAGGCTAAGCCGGAATCACCACCAGAGGGAGACTTGCCAGATGCCAGGTTAGCACATCACCAGCGCCCTTTCACCCACGTAGGGCTGGATTATTTTGGCCCCCTGAGCGTCTCTATTGGCAGACGCACCGCCAAGAGATGGATTGCACTTTTTACTTGCATGACGGTGCGAGCCGTGCATTTGGAGATCGTGGAGAGCTTATCGTCGGACTCCGCCCTGATGGCACTCAGACGGTTCATCGCTAGAAGGGGATGCCCGACAACGATCTACTCCGATAACGGGACTTCATTCGTCGGCGCGGCAAAGATGCTGCCAGAGCTCTTTAATTTTTGCGCTGATAGAAGAATGAAATGGCGATTCATTCCCCCATCCGCACCATTTATGGGGGGCTGTTGGGAGCGGCTGGTACGCTCGGTGAAGAGTACCATGGCGGTGACCTTGAAGGAAAGGACGCCCAAGGAGGAGGTATTAAACACCCTGCTCCTAGAGGCGGAGTCCATAATAAATTCAAGACCCCTGACACATGTCTCAGTGGATGCGGACGCGGAGTACGTTCTAACTCCATTCACCTTCTTAATTGGTACCCCAAGCAGCGAGCCTGAAATAAATATGTTCGACGACGCAGACTTGATCGGACGTGCTAACTGGAGAAAGGCGCAGAGGTTAGCAGACCACTTCTGGCAGCGCTTCGTACGAGAGTACCTGCCCACGCTCACACCCAGGAGGCGGTTGCAGGAGGCTCATCCGTTTAGGGTGGGCGATCTAGTTTTTATCGCGGATGGCATGCTGCCCAGGAACCAATGGCCTCGTGGGCGAATCGCGGCAGTACACCCGGGGAGAGACGGAATAGTGAGAGTGGTGGACGTCACTACGAAGGGGGGCGTGCTGCGTCGACCCACTCGCAAGGTGGTGTTGCTGGTCGCCTGCCAGTAAATTGGTGCCTTCACACCGTCGGGGGCCATGTTGACGACCAGCAACCAACCTTTTTTATATTGATTGTTTATTTTTCTATAAATTTATTCTTCTGTCTTTTAATGTCTCTGTGTGAAAAATGGTTAAAAATATACGCTAAAGCTGTGATCGTACTTTCAATTACAAGCATCCTATAGCCATCCTCAACAGCTTCCTTGCAATTTGAAACCCAAGAACGCATCTCGAAGCAAGCCGCCTTATGTATGGACCATATTTCAAAGGCTCGCTGTGCTGCCTCGCTGATGCTATCAAAACTCCCTAAGAAGTCGTCCATGTAATGGTCTTCGACGATAGACTGCACGGCGTCCGGATGTCGTGACTGAAATAGACTAGCGTTTTTGTTTTTCACCCATAGCGCAGTACACGGACTGGACGCTGCGCCGAATATCATCGAGGACATACGGAATTCCTGAAGCGGCAAATCGGGACTATCTCTCCACAAAAAACGTTGGGAGTCCCTATCCTCGGGTCTGATTTTGATTTGCGGGAACATCTCTCTGATGTCTCCCGCCAAGGCAACCGGGCCTTCCCTAAACCTCATGGCGATGCTAAGAAGCGGCTGGAGTAAATCGGGACCAGTCAGCAGAAGCGAATTGAGGCTGATGCCTCCGCACTTCGCCGCTGCATTGTGGACAACTCGCAGCTTCTTTTTGTGCGGGTGGATAACTCCAAAGTGTGGAAGATACCACGGGACCAGACCGGACGGCGTACTCGGACATAATTCAGCGTATCCTTTGCTAATCATACCTTGAATATTTTGCTTGTAGGCATCGGCATACGCACCATCCTTAGCCATTTTACGCTCGAGGTTAGCAAATCTAGATAAGGCCAGGTCACGACTTTTAGGGACGCGTGTGATATTTTCGCGCCATAATAGGCCCACTTCGTACCTACCAGAATCTAGGCGCTTGGTAGTTTCCTCTAGAAGGTTTAAAGCACGTTGTTCGCTTGCACTACGATGGTCTACCTTTGTTATTCCTATAGAGTCTAGTCGAAAGTATTCCTTGGTGAGGTTGTCCAGCGAAGAATCGTTGTCGACAGCGACAGATATATGGTTAATGGATGTTGCAGCGTTAGATCTGCCGGAAATATGTCCGTAAAGGACCCACCCTAGCGCGGTGTGAGCGGCCGCAGGTTGATCACGAGTACCATGGCGGACCGCAGAAGGGAGTGACAGGTGCCAATTATCCGCACCTATTAACAACATGGGCTTCGCGTCATCGTAACACACGACGTCGACCAAGTCAGATAAATAATCGTACCTGGCTACGTCGGATAAACGTGCGGACTGCCTATTTATGCCCAAGTTGTGAATGGATCGCGCTGTGATTTCGAAGCTGGCCGCACTATGTAGACCCTTTACTTTGATGTTGACATAACTCACATCAGCCTGCGTACTCAATCCGCCAATACAGTCAATATTCAGCCTACACCTAGGGCCCTCAGCTCCCACCGAGTTCGCCACGGATTGGTCTAACAGAGTCACGGAACTCCCGTCGTCAAGTAGGGCATACGTGTTAACGCTTCCCAGGGGTCCAGAAATAGTAACTGCTATTACCTTTAAGAGTGGCTTAAGGCAGGATGAGTTCAGTGGAGCAGAGTTGTGGGCTACGGTGACCGATCGCTGCTCGTCCTTTGACGCACTTGGCTTCACCTTGGGGTTGGTGATTTCCGTGGCTGAGTGTACCTCTATATGGGCTGTCGTCACAGGTTGGGTTCTATGTAAGAGGGTGTGGTGCCGCTTTTCAACCGGGCAGCCTTCGATCTCACACTTCTTCTTGCAGTGGCGATATTGATGAGAGCCATCTACGGCAAATCTTTTTCTCAATCACCCATTGCCATCGATCGTCCAGAGACAAAGATTTAAAAACTTCACAGTCGCTTACCTCGTGTTTACCATCATGACAGTACTGGCATGAGTAGAAACTTTTCAGCTTTGAAGTGTTTGACGTTGTCGCAATTGCGTAAATCTTGTCTCTGAATGTTTTGACGGGTTGACATGGACTTTTGACAAGTGTCGGCTCTGGCACTATGATATCGAATTTAATTTGTAATTTTGCCTCGATTTCGAGGAAATCGGCCAAAATTTCTAATTTAAACTTACCAGAGCCAACCCTTGGCGATGCAAAATCTCTCCATTTGGATCTGAGGAGTGGAGTCAACTTACCTACGATGATGTTGAGGAGGTCCGGTGAAGCAAGGTGCTCGGGCAAATCCAACAAACGAATGATTTCGACGCAGTTGCGGATGCGACAGGCAAAGATGTTCAGCTCTCGCGCAGACTCGTACAAACTTATTTTAGGAAGGGCTTTTACCACAGATATCTGGTGTAGAACGATGACTTCCGGCTGAGCGAATCTGGTCTCTAGCGCTTCGACAATCTGCTCCGGGTCGTCAGCTGCTATCAGTCTGATGGAGACTGCCTCTCTGGCAGCTCCGTGCAGCGCCGCGCCAAGACGTGTGATGTTGTCACTAGGGGAAAAGTGCATCTTGGATTGTTCGTATGACTTCTTGAAGTGGAACCAATCCGAGACGTGACCATCAAACTTAGTGATATCACAAACCTTTGTTGTCTTCTTCCCTGTGCCTGTAATTGCGTCGACCAGCTGATTAAATGATGTAGCTAGATCTGGGCTAAGATTTTTATTTTTGTAGTAACAATTGTTATCTTTAATACGTGTGCCTAAACCTAGTGCGTGTGGCGTGTGTTCAGCCGGCCCAACTGATGAGTACTCGCCCACAGGGAGCGTACAGACACAGGGGACAGGGTGCGTCGATGTACCAGCCGGGGCCGGATGCATTGGCAAGTGGGCAGGAGCCTGGCGGGGAGGCGCACAGGTGAGGACAGGGCGCGTCAGGGCACAGGGGACCGGGCACGGCGGGGCACGGTCCAGAACGTCAAGAACAGGATGTGTCACTGTCACTGGACCATCCCCATAGGCCGTGGCGGGCGTCGAACGCGGCAAGGCCGGCGGTACAACGCTAGAAAACCTGGGCTCGCTTGCCCCCCTGTCGACAAATGAATGCGCTTTATTATCTTGCTTAGGAATCGTATTAAATGATTTAGTTAGCCATTTGCCCGAGTGGCGGGATCCTCCGTGTAACGAGTTGGCCTGAATAGCGGCCAGCTTCGCCTGCAGTTCTAACTCCGCAACGGCGTTTTCACGCTCCGCTTGGGCATGGTCACGCTCCGCTTAGGCGTTTGCGAGCCGACGAGCGTGCTCCGCCTTGGCGGTCAGTATTTGTGCTTTTAACGTGCTGCTAGAGCGGCCTGACCGTGCGCTCTGTGGTATGATGCTTGACGAGGTCCTGCTGGCGGGTGGTAAGGTCTCGTTAGGGTTGGCGCAGGGCGGAGCCGGCGCTATGGCGCCTTCGGTGGAGGCACCGCCCTCTTGAGGAGCACCTATTGGAACGATACCTGCTGTACCAGTCTTCGCCATGGCGGCCTGCGTCTGTGATCTTGTGGTGGGCATTTCCAAAGTAGCCGTTTACTTCTGACACCAATGTTGAGGATGGCTATAGGATGCTTGTAATTGAAAGTACGATCACAGCTTTAGCGTATATTTTTAACCATTTTTCACACACAGTGACATAAAAAGACAGAAGAATAAATTTATAGAAAAATAAACAATCAATATAAAAAAGGTTGGTTGCTGGTCGTCAACAACATATATTTGGTATGAAACGATTATTATGGTATCGTGTTGAAATTATATAATTATCGTGATTGCTTACTCGTAATCATTCATAATAATAATTACGAATCCATATTTTTCCATATAGTTTCCACGGCATTCACAAACATGAAACGTAACTTTAGCATGCAAGTTATTGAAAATTACTCGTAATATACATTTTTTTAACACAACGTATTACCTTTAGAAATAAACAGCAAGAATAGTACAGACGCCAGCAGGTCAAGCTACCCGAAACTGTCAAAATTTCCCAATCAATCTTGAACCTTAATGCTTTAGTAATAAAGTTGAAAATCTATTAAAGAAATTTGACAGATTGTAGTAGCTTGATGTGCTGGCGTCTGTACCTAACACAAACTTATACAGGCTAGCAGGGATATCAACGTGCAACTTATTACAATGGATTCAGGACATGATTCTGAATCTTTTTGAAATATTTCGTCGGTTATTAAAAAAAAACAATCGCTGCTCCATACACTTTGACCGTGTTTTCTATGAAACAGCAGTTTTATTTTTTTGATAACCACGAATTATTTCTACTGTAGAATCATGTTCTGAATCCATGGTAACAGTTTGTGCGTCGATGTTCCTGCCTGCTGTATATTATAGTTACTCAGTACTTAAATTTTGACCTTATGTGTATACTAGTAGGGTTGAAGGTCTGAATAAAACAACCAAACTGTATACTGTTCTATGGTTATTTTTTCCTCGCAAGTGCATTGAAAAACGTCGAATGAAACACGTGTGCATTTGTTATACACTCTCGACTCCGTTATGCCCTCGGCTTCTGCTCGAACTGAAATTTACCCTCGAAAGTAATGACAAACTTAGTTCACTTGTATCATAATGTACTATTAACCGTCTATCTCAAGATAGCTAAATCAAAATAGGTCTTATGTGCAGTTTTAATTTCAAATCTGGGTCGATAGTTGAAAAGCTTTTTGCACCTCCGTGTTACGTACGTTCACTTCATTTGGGAACTTTTGAGTGCTTTCTCACTGATATTAAACAAAGAACTTTACTTTCGAATCGTCATTGCTTTTAAAACTTATTTTTATTCAACTTTTTAATGCTTGGCCGATATCGAGTGGATTGAGTTACCAACAAAGTTACTACGAAGGGAAATACATACAATACCTACCTATTTTTCTGGGTTTCTTTCAATTTCTTTTCATCTAGGTACCCGTTATCTATGTAGTTTTGTTGTAAATTATGGATCGCTCGGACTGCAAAATATCAACATTAAATTAGTTTGTGGTAATGTTTTCCCATGTCACAATAATAGCCAACTCCATTAGCCCTGGTCGCGCTCGGATGGTACCTATGCAAGTTATTTGTCGCTTGTGACCTAATTTATTTAACTAAAGTTGTTGTTTTGGATAGCTACATGTAGCATATGGAGTTTCAGTTGTTTATTCCAGTTTATTAAAATGACGTAGCTATATTCTCGAGCAGATACATATGTGAAAATGTCCTCAGTTTCAGATTAATTATATACTCACTATATAGCAAATGCTTAACATACAAATGAAACACAAACTGCACCGCAACCCACAACTGTTTATATAACTGTAATTAAAAAGTTTTTAATGAAATCTAATATCAGATCGTTAGAACCTCTTCCAGTCAGTTTCAAAGTTTGTTTCAACATAAATGATCTTGTTAATAACTTTCCCAACTGGCCCGTATTTCGGGCAGCACACTCGGCCCTTTTACAAAACGACCTATTGTAACTGCATCACGCAAAGTATTTAGATTTGCGTTAATTGACGTCGAACAATATACAGGTATTGTTGAAAGCCAGCAATCTAACTGAAAGTGTAGTTAGAGAGTAATGAATAGCTCGTTTCTCCCTAATTGTCCACTGATAGCTTCTGCTTAGGGGTAATTTAGTCGAGTTAAGGGCCTTTTGGAGATTATAATTAACAAAACGGATAAAAATAGGTTGAGTATCGAGTGTTGGTGGCGCGGGCGGCGGTGCGCGGCCTGTTTCAGGGTTCCACGTCGGAAGGGGCGTTATTCTTGGAGACAATCAATACGAGCGTCTGCATATTTAAATCAGCGGCGAGGTGAACGGCTTCTGCGACGAGTGTGCGATGACTGGGTACGTCACGACAAAATGACATCGCTGATTGATTTTCATCGCAGTGGTGTTCCACTGCGATGACTTTTCGACACTTCAGATGTACCTAATTATTTAGCAGAACGAAAGGCGTGCTTTGAGCTGCTGTAGACACTGCAATACAAAAGAATAACATGAACAAAGGAGTAGATTTACTACGCAAAGGCAACACTTGAGCATTCAGTACATAAAAAAGAAGAAAACACGATATCTCGTTCACTATAAAAAGCACTTGTTCGTTTGAATTTATTGCTTGACGTTCTACAAGAGTTCAGTACAGATTATGTCCTGCCAGAAAAGTTATTGTCCAAGGTATTGTATTAGAAACTGATCAATATTATGACAGCTGACCATGGAAATATAGGGGCTCTTTTGCACTAAATATTGAAATCATTTAAGTCGGCAGGGTCACTACGATTGGTTCCTCTTTGACGATTTTATGTTTTCGGGTGTGGGCAGCACGCACATATTCTTTGATTTTGTACGATAGATTACGGCATCGTCGTCGGTAGGTATCCATAGCACTCACCGCTGTTAAGGCAAAATAATTTGAATTCGCGTCGGGGCTTTAGGAACATAATCCTGAATAACATAACACGCGATAATGTAAATACGTCAAAAGGGTGAACGAAGGATGTAATGCGAGGTGTTTAGCGGGCTCTCAGGGCCTACAGGGCTCCTTATGAATAAATATGGTGCGGACTACATTGACACTCGCCGAGCACTTTTGAACATAAAAAGCTGAGTAGCGGTTCACCTACTCGAAAGCGACGTCTTTCAAGTATTTATTCTAGTTTCCAGTCACGTGTGAATTGAAAAATGGTAGGGCACTAGTTTGTTGTTGTGTGCTGAATAGCAAAATATTGCGCAGTGGATACGGAGGCAGTGAGTGCACGATCGCATACACTCGGGCGAGTCGGTCTGCGTGGCTTATGATATATCTGTAATGTCAAAGGTTATTTTATCAATACTCCAGTACACACGTGGAGTGGAGATGACGGTAATCCATCCCGTCTCAGTGTTTGATCGTATTTTTCATCGTATGACTGCACGAGCGAGTTATTGGGTTCCCGTTGAATCCAATCATCCTCGAGTTACAGCGTTACTTACATAGATCTACCTTTCTACTTGGATGCTAATACAAGTTGATGGGCTTACAAGCTCAGAGCTTGGGATTCAAATGAGGTTAAATCGAGCTGGTTTTCATGTCGAGATTCAATGCGGATCGAGATAAGCTTTTACGAGTGCAAGGATACCACCTAATTATTACATTTTCACCAGCACTTGTTTTAAAGAGCCGGTACACAAGATTAAACAGCTGACACAACAGAATCCTTAGAGTCCCTTGCTGACCTTTCTGTGTCGCTTAACTTTATGCTTACTTAACTATATTATAGTAGAGGTCGGCAGGTCGGCCCTATTTGTAGAAGAACTATAGAATTTATATATATGAGGATACGGTTATGGCCTTCATATATTTGTGATGTGGGTAATGAAAACAGTTAATGTCGGACGGTAATGAAATCCCTCAACATTGTTTCTGTGATATCTGAAGCTTGTAGGATGAATGTAATTGTGGATGCCTATAAATTTGCATTGGCCTCGTTAGTCAAGTCAAAGTTAGAGTCCCGGGTCGGGTAAATTGCGGTAGGCGACCAATTTATCACATTGGATATAATATTGGTGAATGTGGGCCAGAACCCATACCTCTGCTAAACCTTTTGTGGATAATAAGGTTGACAGCTATTTATGTATATTGATATCCTGTTCCTTTAATTAAAACATTATCTCAGCATATTTATCACACGATGCCCAAAGAAAAAGAAAATATAAAAATTTGATGAGGATCACTAACAACCCCTCAAAAAAATCTTTAAGCCCAGGTTCGCACGGGCGCGTTTTTCTCGCAGCGGTTTTTTTCGCGCACAGGAATTTCAACGTATTTCTGCAGGATTTGCAGGCACACTATTATTTCTTTAACTTTCTGCTAGCGCCGAGAGTTGAAAATCCAGTCCGCGATAAAAATCCCGCCGCGATATTTTCACGTACGTGCGAATGTGGGCTAACGCTGAAATCGGTTACCAAAACCCATTATAACTTAAGCAACACTCATTTATATGTTTGTATAATGTGTACTTCGTATGCGGTACCTTTCAGAAAGTACCCTTTACTTACCTATAGCTCAGTTTTCTAATTCAGCCGGCTGAATTCTTTGAATTTGAGAATTTTGTCGGCGGCTTTTCAAATGCGGCCTTAATGACAAAGTACCCACATTTTTCACTTTAAACACATTCCCTTTTCAAAGCACTCGCTGGTGGCATGTGATACCGATATACGTACCTTCTTATGTAGCCAAAAATCCAAAGGTTTTAGTGTAAACAAAAATATTAAAAGGCCGAAGCATTGTAAAAAGAGGTTTTGTAGGGGTTTAACTGCAGAAACTCATGTATTTTTTTTGTAGGAGTTCTGTGTGCCTACCTAAAAATTTACAGTTCATTTCAAATACGTTGTATTACGCTTGGTTGTGGAGGTGAGACAGGCAGACGCTCCGTATAAAATTACTGGTATTCAGCTACATCCGGTTAGACTGGAAGCCGACCCCAACATAGTTGGGAAAAGGCTAGGCATGGTAGTCATTAATTATGCTTTCCTCGAATAAAATCGATTGTATATTTCATTAACTGATTCACTTTAATTTCAGCCGTAGTTTTTTATTTCCGCTGGACTTAGTTGTATATGTAACTCT
This sequence comes from Apamea anceps, assembly GCA_951799955.1. Lineage (NCBI taxonomy): Eukaryota > Metazoa > Arthropoda > Insecta > Lepidoptera > Noctuidae > Apamea > Apamea anceps. The sequence continues at coordinate 8,933,097 of OX637502.1, read as the reverse complement.
TCATCTAGATAGTCTCGTTAGAACAGTTTAGATACTGAAGTGTTATCAACTTTTCTACAAATATAACAAGCTAATAAACAATAATTGTTATTGACTTGCCATCAAGAAACGACATGTAATCGTGCAGTCAGTTTTTTTTTTTTTGTTCTCTACAGCAGTATCGTCTACTAGTTTATTTACGAGTAGCTGCCGTTCTTCATAAGTTCCGTTTAATCGACATATTTTGACAGATTCTACTTTTGACATCGTAGTCTACTACATAGATTCTACATAATGACAGATTCTACATATGACAGATTCTATTTTTGACAGATCCGTGTGTACAACACATTTTGACTAGTTTTTGACATTTGTTTGTCGCCAATATGAGACTGCGACTAGATTTTGAACGTTTTAAATTACGAGAATAGGCCTTCAGATTACAGCCGCTTCGCATGAAAGCCGATATTTATTAACCTACATAAAATTAGAATAAGAATGAGTTAGAATTTACTAGAATTTCGTTTCAATAATCTGCCTTGAGCTTTGCCGTATTTCGCTTCACTACTTTTTTCTTATTTTTACATGGAAAGCGTAAGTTAAGCATTTTCACCAATTTGAATTTCTGTACGGCTAAGCTCTTATCGATGTTTTTATTATATTGTAAATACGTAATGAGCTCGTCAGACGTCAGCCCACCTTATTAAATATCGATCTACATTTTTGAACCACTTCATCGCAACTGGTAAACAACAATCAAAATGTTTCTCTTCATAATTTGTACCCACAATTTTCATGTCGACGTCAGGAGATGTAATACGATAAACTGACTCTCATACACACTTATTTATATTTCAATCAATGTTGTAATCAATCAATCATTCGTTCGTTCGTGTTCCACATCCGTTCGTTAACTTCGCGTTAAAAGTTCATTGCAAAGCATTTTAGTTTGAGTATATCGGTTTAACGAGAGTTTTGGGAATTCAATACGTGAATGTTCTTTGAACTTTTATTTACATACATGTGATTCTTACCGCGGATTATCTTCCCACCGCCATTCCAAAAGTGTTACTTTGTAGCAGTGGGCGTTTCAATTCGCCTACTACCAGATAGAATGATATGAAAATTGGCCGTGTTACTGTCTTGATTATAAAAACCTCGGTGAAAAAATATATCATAATATCATGCTTGTTTCACCAAATAGTTAGGCAGAGGTGTATATATTATGGGACACCCAAACTTTGCCAGTTATGTTTAAGTCATATTTAATAGGAGCGACCCTATTGCCATCTAACGAGCACAAATCTAGACTGCAGGCTGAGAAATTCCTGACAGAAGAACCTTATAAAACTTTGCACAATCTGGGAACTGAACCCAGAAACTCATATTCAGCAGTAGTGTTTGCGACCACTAGACGAACAAGCCAGTCTGGTTAAACAAAGACGAGCATAAGTATTACGATATTATTAAAATGAAATGGCGTAGTGATGTTGCTATTGCTTTTTAGAAATATGTAGGTATTTTTTTGTATGTGAGGAGATGGAATATTGTGTGGCGAATAAAGTGGGCCCATAAAAGCCATAGGTAACGTACGGATTTAAAGATTGTCTTATTGCTTCTGATGGCATGTATGAAGTCTTCTAATGATATTTGTACGTCGTTAACGGCAAAACATAGAGGTTTCTGTACTAATTATATTATAACACCTATTTTTACACCTATGTTTAACAAATAAAAAACTTTGACTTTGAATTTGAAGTGAAATACATTTAACAACTTTTATACTAAATATATTTAACTTTATATATCCTATTTGCATTCAGGGAAATTTTATTATAGTTAAAGCTATTTCATGTAACCATAAAAGAATGACAGTTGTGATTTAAATATACCGTTGATAGGGATTTATATAGATTTATAGCTATCAGCGTATACCCTTTGAGAAATCTATAGTCATTGATAGTCACTTGCAAACTGGTCCTTTCTGTTGTAGTCGGGTAATACTTTCCAAAGAAATCGTAGCGTGACAGCCGTTTTATGTGAAACTTTTTCTATGACCCCAGTTGTAAGCCTAGAACTGGGGTCATAGAAAGAGTTTATATAATTAAGATAGAGAAAATAAATATACTTCTGTCTCGTTTACTCTTACCTTCTACTGGATTTTATAAGTGTATCCTAGCCTCATTATTATTATTATTAGGTGACTTGTCTATTGATACTCTGTCTACGGAATATACAGACAATTTACATTGATAGTCAATTCACATAAAACCTATTTTCCCTACATAGTTATTATAGTCCCGCCTAAAAATCTAATAGAACAGCCTCGTGGGATATCGGTTCATTCGATGCAAAGGTCAGATTACAGCCGCTTCGTATAAAAGCTGATATTTATTAACCTACATAGTGACATATTGTAAGCTGACCTCAAAATTGCCGTGGTAGTATCAGGAAGGCGGAAGAATGTTTTTCATTCGATACAAGTATGTATCGAATAAAAAACACGAATTAATTAATTATGAATTAGTAAATTCATACAGGGTGGCAGGGACATCGACGCACAAACTGTAACAATGAATTCATCACATGATGTCAACCTGTCTAAGGAAATATTTAACTGATCCTCTACAAACTTACTGACTTTCTAATGATGCACACGTGTTTCTTTTTAAATTAATGGTCTCCTTGACAAACTTATAAGGCTTCTAATGCAAACTTTTATTGGTGAGCCACTTTTTAAGTTAGTTTTTTTTTTCATAGTCGGTCGCAGTAACTAAACTAGAGTACCCCGATCAAACCGGCTAGGTTAGGTTAGAAATGTGACCAACCGCTATATTCAAGTTGTTCGCAGTTACTTGGCTATATTAGTATTTTTGGGACCCCAATGTAGTAATTATTTGAGGTTCACAAAACGAGGTGCAATCATTATATTAGTGTTCAATAATTTACGTACACAAAATGGGAATAATTTGAGGCTCAATTAAATACATGCCATTGATATAGTCTAATTTTTTTACCTACTCCATTGTACTTCCAATAGCTTACGATAGCTTCCTCTAATAAAGTCTTATACATAACACCGATATTGCCGCGTAGGTAGGTAACAAACCATTGAAACCATTCACTATTCAGCCATTTCAATGCTCCATTAGGCTCTAATTTCCTCCGCTAAACAGCCTAGATCTTACCGTTAACTAAGTTAACAGAGACTATTACATCCACTCCAATTACAAAGATTCTAGGACATTTGATAAAATAATTATATCTAATTTTGCTCAAGCTGAAACAGGGCAGAGTCGATTTAATGAAAGTATCTTGGACAGATTTAATCTCCTTAGTGAACTGGGATTGAATAATATACCCATTGTACCTATACCTACTTACAGTGATTGACCTAAACAATTTGTAAAACCATTAGAGGAACCCTGTTTTATTTATGGGTGACTACATCCACGTGCCCGCGTTCGAGACCAGTCTCGAACTTGGAACCCTTATTCATGAACTCTTCAAGCGTCGGTGTGGCGAACCAATCCTTTCCTTTTAATACAAAACAAAAAACAATTTTGTCTGTGTTTGTACCAGACTACAACATGCTTACAATACCGTATGAAAAACCAGTGGGGTAATTGTGTAACACACTTTTGACAGTTCAACAACGTTATCTACGTTGTTGAGCAGACAAATTATTCTAACATAAGAAGCAATGGACTAGCAACATCCTTCAAAATGATTTAAATTGTGATTGATAGTGTGTAACGCTTATTAAGGAATTTCACTGTTCTGATGGCGGGAACATAATGATGCAGGAGGGTGAAGGTTGTGTTCCCTTCGTGCAATGAAAAATTTCTGTGTAGTAAAAAATAAGGAAAAGAGAAACCAAATACCTACGTCTATTTACGCTAAACATGACACAAAGAACACAAACACAAAAAATAACAAGTTGGGGCAAAATATGCGTTACATCCATGCAAAACGGACATCGCTCAGCATAATCCTACAACCCGATGCGACGCAGAGCCCCAGTGCTGGTTGCGATGGTTAGTCGCATCCTGACTAAAGCTTTGGTTTCCTAAGAAAACAGTTGACCTAGTAATATATAAGTCAATGGGACGTCCACACAAAAACGACTGTCAAAATACAGAGCGTTTGGTGACAATTACAGATTTTCATGACGTTCCTTAAAATTATAATATGGCGGAACCTTCCCAGGAAACGCAAGCTTTAGGGTGACAAAGAAGCGAGTTTTCGAACCCGACTCCCGGTACAGATTTATAGGTTAGGTCAGGATTGGTAGGTTGATCTTCGGAAAGATGTTTTACCTGTTTCTGTATGAGTGAGCGCATTAGTTAATACGGGACTGTCAAAGTCAAAGTCAAATCATTTATTTCAAATAGGCACATTAAAGGCACTTGGAACGTCAAAATTAAAATAAAAATAAAATTGATTCTAGTCGCCCCTTCCAAAAGGTAGTTTTCGTATGGAGTACTCCACCGTTACTCTTTTAAAATGTTTAAACTGTTGCCATCAATCGCTACCAACTTGTACCAGGGGCCGGCTTCATTATATGGTTCTATAGGTGGTATTCTATACGTGTTATGACTAACAAATTCTCTACTGACTGGTGTTCTTCCAGCTATCATGAATCAGGAGCGCAGGATTCGCATGTCCCGCTGCTCCGTGCCCCCGCAGCCTTGCAGTACTTTGCCACCGACCCTGTGTCGACCTCCGCCTGCATTATCATGCTATACGAAGCCATCGTGTCACTTTTGACGCCTGACTTTAATAAAATGAAATTGCTTTTTGAGGAAAGGGGGAGAAATATTAATTTTGAGTTGAAATCTTTCTTTTCATGTGAAATGAGAACGTAAGGAAACCTGAAAACTGATTCATTAGTTAACTCAGGATTCTCTACCAGTTCATGTAAGCCCGATTTATTTGAGAATATAACTTTAGCTGTCTGTGTGTCTCAAGTAAGCCTAAAATGTCGCACCGTTAATAGAACAACTCCGCTAGTTGCTTCATAGCTTAGCCCACTCAGCAAGCATAAAGAGCATGCATCTATACATATAATAAAACAGTAACGAAAGAAAAACTGTACATTGAGAATTTTCGAGAAAAAATAAGTGGCTTTTGTTAGAAAAATGTAACTGATGACAAAAAGTGACTTTTTAGAATTTTTGTCTGTTTGTCTGTTTATCTGTTTGTCTGTGTGTATGGTACGGCTTCACGCCAAAACTACTGGATAGATTGAATTGAAATTCAGCAAAAATGTTCTTTGTAAACCAAGGAAGGCTTTAGGCTACATATTATCACGCCGTATGTTACGGGAGGTAAGCAATATTGATTTTAAAAGGTTTTTGTTCGTAATTGAATGCACAAAATAATTTAATGCACAAAATGACATGTTATTTATTTAGTTAATAATAATTTAACTCTGGGAACATAATAATCACGCTATTTTTATAAAGGAGCGGGGCAGTAATATAATTAATTGCAAGGGAACAGCTATTTCAACAATATGTCAACGGGGAATTTAGCGGTAAGGTCAGGCGACCGTTTACCGCACTAAATGGTGCGAGTTCAAATCCCATACTAATGTTTTAAAAAATCGTAAAATTCTTTTTTTTTTTAGTTTTTGCATTTTTTATGTGCATTGGGAACGATACTATCATGAAATCTGAGAACTTTACATCTAATTGTATGGAGAGTTTCACACCAATAATACTAAACAGATTGATCGGTGGTACAACTAGCTACACTATCATGAAGTCAAGTCAAACTTTTGGTTCTAAGTTACATCTTACCAAGCAAATTTGTTGTAGGTAATTGATTTAAGTATGTAATTTTTAGTTTTGTTCCTTGCTGCTGTTACCATATTTTTTTTTAATGCAAAAATAATGTAGTTGTCTGTTAAATTAACCACAATTTAGTTTTATTCATAATTTAATTAATTTGGGTAAATGATATTATGGTAGTTTCGTCCCCGGGCTTTTAGAATTCGATATCAGACGTTTCAGATCTTCGATTTTGACGACCTCGTTGTCGCTGGCATAAGCAACAGGATCCGCGTACGAAGTCGCGGGCAGAAGCTAGTAAAGTAATAAGTGAATAGCAAGGTACCTCATCATCATTAACCTTTTCTACGTTGTATAACGTGGTTGGTAGTTTCCCAAGGCGCGCCACTCCGCTAAATGGACAGGCTGCAGTGGAGGGTTGCCGTGGTTTACATACGACGAGTTCTAATCCGGCCCGCGCTGCACCGCAACGCTTAACGTACACCTTAAATTAATTCCAGTTTCTACCTAATTGTACCACCCTACACGGAATTATAATCCGGATTAGTGTACAAATTGTTTTGTTCAACGTTACCTGACGCTATCCGAGCTTTGTTGTACTTTGCTACGAAATGTAGCTATGAAATATTGTGTTGTACTTACCGGTGTTGTTACAACGGTACTGAAGTAGAATTAGCTTTAAAGTCTGACACGTAGGAATCTTTATCTTTACCGTTTGGTCGTTTTTGTTTTTAGGGTTCCGTACCCATAGTGTGTCAACGGGATTCTAATACGAAGCCTTCGCTCTCCGTCCGTCAATCCGTTTGTCAGCGAGCTGTATCTCATGAACCGTAATATAATAATAGGTAGACATTTGAAATTTTTACGGAGTGTGTGTTTCTACTGCCGCTCTAACACGAAATAATAAAATTAAAATTAGGTAAATGAAGTCTCAATACAAGAAATGTGTTTTTGTCGGCGTTTTTTTTTTGTCTTGAGGAACCCGTCGTGTGCGAGTCCCACTCGCATTTGGTCGCTTTTATTATTAAGGTTTAACGCGAAAGTGTAGTCCTCCTGACCTCTATTTCTACGCCCTAATTGCAAAGCACCATATTTCATAAAGGTCGGTATTTTATGCCAAACAAAACTAATAAACGTTTACAGCAAAGCCTAAAATTTATTTCAAAACTGTAACTTCACCCCTTTTTCAATAACAGCATTTATGTGCGTCATCTGTATTCATGCTCACTGAGACTACACGTGTTGGCACTACGGACCCAATAAAGTGGAATTACCCGAGTCTACGTGTGGCACCCGGTGTGTGGACACCCGACACCCGAATATAACAAGAAACATACCGCTTATGAATATTCTCTGCTGACTGACTGCCTCGTTGGTTCAGTGGTCACATTCACAAGTGCCTACTGAATGGGGTCTTTGATTCCTCGGATCTGAAATTTCTCAGTAACAGCCCGGAGCCTGGACTTGTGCCCATGGTAACTCATGATCATAATCAACCTATAACGTTCACACTGCTAGGACACAAACCTCCTCTCTTCGAGAGGGAGTGGGATGTAATCTACCACGCGGGCCTAGTGCGGGTTGGTCGATGTCACATATTTTCGAATTTTCGGTTCTAGGACATGCCAGTTTCCTCACAATGTTTTCCTTCAACGTTTTGAGAGCAGTGGTGATGAAATTGTTTACACGAAGTAAAACGCCTGACTGGATTCGAAACTCGTAAGTCGGGGCCGGTACCACTGGCATGGCAACCCAGTCGCTCCCTATTATATACATGGAAATATGGGACTTTAAACGTAATAGTCGAAATATGATTATACCATACCTCCGCCTAACCGTTCGGGGTATACAGGCAAGTTGTTTACGATGTGGTGAATATTCTCTGTCAAGGCAGGCACGTTCTCCGTAACATCAATATTTTAACACTAAGAATTATTTTCATATGTTGAGCGAGTTTCATAAACTTCGTCGTTTCTTCGTTCGTTGCGTTCGTCATTCAGACTTTCATTAAATTTCATGCGTGTTTTCATAAACTTGCATGAACATCAAACAGGAATTCCTAATTACTCAGAATTCGTTAGCTCGTACCTCCCAAGTATGGTTTGATTATGACACTCTCTAATTGAGATCATGAGCTGGTAAATTCAGCTTCATAAACAAATATGATAGGTTAATTTTGCCCATTTCACACCGCTCATTTCGACATTTTCAGTCCATATTGTTAATATTTTATGTGGCTTAGATTGCCAATTTGGTTGGGCAAATGCGGCGGAAAGGGGTTAAATGAAACTAGTTTTTGACATGACACTTTTTAGGCGGTGTTTTAATAATTGGATGCGAATTGAGAGTGAAATATCAAGGACGCGTCACGTTTTGTCACATTTCGTTACATGAGAGAGAAGAAAGATATCTCCTACTCTCTGTTTCTCACTTTAAATCTCTCTTATTCTTTATTTTTGAGAATGTGCACGTGTGCTGTTTTTTAAATATTTCTAGGCTTGGACTACGTATGATAACCGCAGACTCGCTCTTTCGTAAATAGGTATATAGGAGCACAAATGGGGTTGGCATCTAAATTGACACAGATATTTTGTTTCTAATATTAGACATCACAGACAAAGTCTAGACCAAGGCTAACGTGACAGGCGAATAATTTTCAAATCAATTGCTCTGTGACTGATCAAACATAATTATAATAGCACGTGTATTGATTGCCTGTGTTGATTAAAATCATAGTTCTATGTCTTCGACACACAAAGAGCTTAATAACTGGTTTTATGCAAATAAATGAATTTGAATTAGATAATTTAATTAGTGCCACAATATGTACTACACAATATGTAATACTTACTAATTCCATGGCCAAGCAAAACAAGAAAACCACCGTTTGAATTTCGAATAAAGTGCAGTACCTCACTGCCATGCGCTTTAATCTAAAGAACGTTCTTGGCCAATAAAATTTTACAGAAACCATAAATGGCCAGTACGTACGACACGTAGAAAAAAACATAAAACCTCCATCTGTCATTCCTAGGAAAAGATTTACAAGAATTGAATGAAGAAAAATATTTATAATAAAGCTGGTGGCAGTATGTTACAATTCTATATTAAATGATTGGCCTCCCAACGAGAACTCTAACTAGAATTGAACTTACCGATTTGAGTTCTGCCTTTGGACTGCGGACAACGTTCCCCACTTTAATTAAATGCCACTCAATGAAAGAGCTGATCGATAGAGCTACTTACGTTAGTTTTTATAGTTTAAAATGAATTTCGGATTTAACTATGTAAATTTTGAGGTTGACTAATTAAAACTCATTATTTTGCACCAATGACAACCCCATGTTTATGTCTTGTCAAACTATTTATGTTAACTAAACCACTTTTGCAGGCACTTTTGAACTGACAAGGGTCGGTCAGTCAAAAAGACGAAGCTAGTTGCCCATTCCAAAGCGTAGTAGGTACCTATGGAGAAGAACGGGCAAGAAACTCCATGGACACTCGCAGATCGCAGAAGGCCGCCCATTGTATGTTATGTAGTATTTTTTTTTTAATTATGTATTTTTTTGTATAATAGTTCTCTAAAACGTATTTGAAAGAAAAGAAAAATGTAAAAATAATATAAAATATATTTCGGCCATGACGGCCAATCTCAACCAAGGCTAGCCTTCGGCGTGGCAGATATTGTGCACAGACATAATTTATTAAAAAAATTCGTGTTCCGCGCCAAACTCTGAAAAGAAAGAAAAAAAGTTTATTTGGACACAGTTCGTGAAACACAAAATACAAAATCTAAAGTCTCTGCAGTAATCTCGGTTGAATTATGCTGGGGCAATGCAAAGATTTCTGATGCTTCAGTTCAGGGTAACGGGTTCTTGGAGACCAGTAACGGCTGTCCTGCTTATTAACGTGCCCGTTTAAATGAAAATGAGCCACGTCGCTCCAAAAAATGCAATTCACAGTGTGAAAACGCTCCAACATCGATTCACAAAATTGTTTGCGTAAAACAAAGTGATTTTCTTTCAGTTCTTGAACGATTTGAATTTTAAAAGCATGGAGCTTCAAGTCGTTTTTCAAAATTTCATGGATAATCGCTCTTGGAAGTCCCAATGAGGCTGTACTTTTCCGTTTTGAAAGTCGTGCATTTTCACGTAAACTCTGTGCCACCAGTTCAATATTTTCTGGAGACCTTGCAGATCAACTAGGCCCTAGACGGGGGGTTTTCATAGCCGAACCGGTTGCCCGGAACTTCTGTACCCAGGATCGAATTAAATTCACACTCGGTCCATCACTTAATCGTCGAATATTGAAGTGTGATCAAAATTGTCGACGAGCGATAATGTAAGAATCGTTGTTCTTGAAAAATGCCTCGATGCCGAACGCGTGATGATCATCCGCCACTGCGACATTGTGTCTGAGAAATCCGCACGATCGCTGATTCCAATGATACAACCCTCCCCCGAACCATTTATTACTTTTTGAAATAATCGTATCTAAAAACATAAATCTGCCGCCAGACACCCTGTGTATCGGAAAACATAAGTATTACGAAGTTACACATTCGGGAAACTTATTTTATTGGAGAAATCGGTAAAAGGGTTCAACTTTTCATTTATTCAAATCATTGAGTAAGTGGAGCGTGGAAAATTTCTTGTTTTTTGAGGGTAGGGAAGCACGTCTAAACGCTTAATCATTGTTATTAAACATTGTTTATGAAAAGGGTTTATTTAGGCTAGCTTTTGTAATTATGTAGGCACTCGAGTAATTTGCTAAGAACAATGATAACTTGATAGCCATCTATTAATTTAACTAGCTGCGTCCCACGGTTTCACCCGCATAAGTCTCGATCCCGTAAGAATATCGGGATTAAAAGTATCCTAGCCATATTTCATCCTAATTCGTTCAGCCGTTTTAGCGTGAAAACGTAACAAATTACAAAAAGAACAAATCTTTTCTATTAATTGTAATAGTATGTAATTAGTTTAGATTACTTGAGCAAGCAATTTATCTAGTTGTTACTAAGGGAACTCGAGGATGATTGAACATTTTTAATAAAAACTTGATAGTTTACTCACATATTTTTAATGAAACTTCAGCTATTTTCTTTCATCTGCCAGACAGGATGCGGTTCGTTAATTGCTTCTAAGTTCTCCGAATACAAAACTTCATAATACATGAAAATTCATACAAGCACTACTTTACTTGCAAAATATTCGACATGATGTAAAGTCTGTTTTTATATTTAAATTAAGTCATGAATTTTGTGGGTAAAATGCTCCGTGAATGGCTTTAATTCCATTCAAAAAGCTCCTGTCTAAAAATCCTCCATCGTTCCATCAGCGAGAAAATCTACCAATCTGCGTTCTCCATAACGATTCGCTGATTCTGCCCCGGCTTCATTAGCATAATTTTGAAGTTATGATAAAATTATTATATCGACGAAATTGTCTGTCGAGCCATAAAGGAATAACAACCAAAGATAATATTTTATTACTTATCTCAGGGGAAGCTGCCATTGAATCTGGATAAAAGAAGTCTGCCCGTTTCCGTGACGTAAGCTTCCTCAGATCAAAGTTTCATTGTCATCCGTCGTTCTGGAGAAAAGTGATTGAGCGCAGAATAAACATGCGAACAGATTTTCTCATTTATGACATATCTAATATTAGCATTGGTTATGGGATTCATATTTACCAACCCGATTTTTGTTATCAGTGAAATTCCGTCTTTTTTACGTACAAAATATCGGCAGTTAACCCAGTATAGGCGATTGGGTAAAGTACGTGGCCGAAATCAGTTGAAATCAAAAGTCGCCGGAGTTTTTGCAAAGTTCAGCAAGAGTCGGCAAGTTCATTAGCGAAATCCAAGGTTTAATTGAAATGTCACGTAAACTCCGCCGGACACGGGTTTGTACCTTAGTCACCTTGGAAATTCTCAAATAAGTTTTATAACTTCCTAGATTACTTCCTCACTTAGATCGTAACCCGCGCTTAGCGATAAAGATAAAATTATGACGGTTTTTTTATGTTTTCATACATAAGAGTCAGAAATTCAGCTTGCGAAAGTAAGCTCTCCATAAAATACAGTGAAGTATATTGAATTCACAAGATGTTCTGTTTTATTTTACGTTTTTATGTGGGGTCTGGTTTATTAACCTCAAAATATCGTAGGCTTAAGGCCGAAACAATACCATGAGTCCGCTGATACAAGTTTATAACATTTTAATTAAAATTTGGGGGAATTTGAAAGGGTCGCTTAGCGTTGTGACTGGATCACTGGGTGCCCTGAGAGCAGGCATTTGGCAATACGGGGTGAAGGGAGGTTGAGGGGAAAAACACGTTAAATTATAATCATTTGTTTACCGACCAGCTCCGTGAATCATGGCGCGTTAGAGGACCGCGCGTATTTTTATGGCAGCATGATGCTCATCTACATTTTTGCTTCGTCGCTCAGTATGACCTAATTCATCTTCGTTGTCTCACAAATCTACATAATTTTCATATGAAGCTAATACTTTATCTGGAATTGTTTGTCGATCCTGACCAACTCTAATTTTCTTATTTACTCAACAATATTACGTTCTCCTTAAAACAAATCGAGGTACTATCCTAAGTCCTACTGAAATAACATTTTTTTTTTTTTATATTTTCCAAATGCAGCCTCCGGAGTTTGTTTGTTTTAAAACTTAGTTAATTAAAACGAGTTTTTGTTACTGCTGAAACAATAACACTGTGGTCCGCAGAGGGATCTTATATTTTAAAAGAAAAACTTTGTATTTCAAATGTTGACTTTCACCACTCCAGTATCCAGTGTGGTGAAGGTACTTAGAAGTACTTTAGACTATTCTCTTAAGGGATTGCGGTTTCGTGCCTACAGGAATACGACCCGGTTTTATGTTGTAAAAGCCTTGTGTAATGCTAGTAATTTACGCCGCTATCAATAGTAATTATTCGTAATCAAATAGAATCATTCTCGTGAAATATAATGACAGTAGCATGTCAGCTTCTAGTACTACAAAATTACATGATAATTTGGAATTGTAAACCTAATATTGGCTCCCTGATACAAAATTCCCAACACATTTACACAGAGAAGTCATAACAGTTTAAACAGGTTAAAATCCTGGAACTGTAGATCAAATTTTCCGCACCTTCAGCTTTGTAGCTCGTTAGTCACATCAAATAAAGCCAGCGATTATCCAGAAGCAGGCTCAACATCCCGCACAGTTTACCGGAATGTATTAGTCACCAGAACGCTTACCTAAGCCCTAGAAAACATCTGCCACTTTATAACGGTCTTCCGCGTAATCGAGTGTCATACAACATCATAAGGTTTCCTTACGACGTAAATACAACGTACGTGTAGTTTCAGTGTAACAGAACGTGTAGCCCGTGTAGGCAGTATTTTTTCAGATTTCGTGCTGTCCTCGGGACAAGGCGAGTTGGACCCACTATAATTCACGAGGAGGCTGACTGATGCGTTTACCCGCACATAAACTAAATCCTTTCAGTTTCCCTCAACGTTCAAGACTGAGTTATTTTTAAGGTTGTGTACGAACCCCAAATAAATACACAATAGATGTACGAGTACCGAATACTTGTAATGTGCGGGACGTGATACATACATGCAATAACATGAGGTTGTATGTTGGTGGAAAAGAAATAGAATTACTTATATTTGTATCATTTTTCTAACCTTCGCTTCTACAGGGCGTACAGAAGTCAACGTTTCTATTCATATATGCCTGTCATGTACAGATAAAAATCATGACACTAGGTTTTTTACTTGACATCAAATTGGGAGAACGGTACGCTAAGTATGTCTATCGATCTACGCTTTCATGTTTTTCTCTAACATTCTATTAGGTAGGTACTATTTGTAGAAATTGTAGGTGTCATGTTTCTATAATTGTTATAATTGAAAACATTAATTTAATTATTACAGTAAAATAAAATACATTCTGACCCGTAGCAATTCTATAAATAAACCTATGCACAAATTAAATAAAAAATACCTATCAAATAAAACTTGACAGACTTGAAAATAAAGTTCTCAAAAGGTGCCAACCTATTTATGAGGCATATTCGGTTACACGTGTAGGTAATTCACTCATCGTCTGCTAACTTTATCATCAGCGACCTTATCAAAGGAAGAGGTGGTTAACCCGACCTTACATATTAGTACGAAACCCACAAAGTTACCTATGAGAGAGTTGTTGAACACAATGACGGCATCCGACTCACCTAGTCCACATGATAAATTGGCAAAGGGCTGATTGCGTGACTGACTTCTAACTACGATAATTTGTTAGCTAACTAGCTGTCTTTACCGACTACTGTAGAATTCCCTTCGCTCACTTCGCGTTGTTTGCCTCACATGATTTCAACTTTCACCCTTCGTTATTACGTCACTACATGCCGTCATACAGTGTGACGAAAATACTTTTAGTGGGAAAACGGCTATATTCATGTGTTCGGACAATAATTATCGATAATTCCTTTCTATTTCTGAACAACTCTATCGAACTCGTTATTACCTTAATTGCTGAAATTAAATACCTTTTTCTCTTGGAAAATAAATAATAAATACGGAATTATGAGTGGACTACCTTGTTAAATACACACACTATACGATTATGGATTACGGAAACATTTACGTTGACGATACGATAGTAGTGATGGTACTTACGTACTTAGTTTCGGTCGTTAAATCGACAGAGGGAAACGGATAGTAAATACATCGGCTAAATAATACTAACTCCGCGCGTTATTCACTTAGCACTACTTTGAGTTTATGTGACACTTGCTTTGTTGTGTGAGTTGTGACTGCTCTCTCAGTAATCAGCCCTTCCTTGATTTACTGTTTGTAGCTGCTCTATGCGAACAAGAGTCATGAATAACAAGGCTATAGTTGCGCAAATGTGTCTTTGTGGCGTAAACTTACACAACGCGTCATACAATAACTTAGGAAGGTACCTACATTGATGTAGGTATCTTACTTATTTACTTAATTAAACATTGTTTGCACAAGATTACGACGTTCTTCAATCTAAGTTAGTCGCAATAAAATATATACAGGAAAATAAATAACCAGTGCGCAAACTATAACCATGAATTCAGTATCTGTATGATTCTAGTTTTCGTCTATTATGAAAAATAAATAAATAGCAGACCGAAATGTGCAATAGCTACGCGGTCAAAATGTATAATGTGTATGTTTATAACCTACCTATTAAAAATTTCTATGCTAAGCGGTCTAGAATCATTTATGCTGAATTCAAGGTTTCACAATGGTTAAAAAAAATCCACACACAATCACACAGATGAGCCAGAATAGTCGCACAGTGGGTGCCTGAAGATGGGCGTCGTCACCGAGCCTGGCCTAAGAAACGCTCGTGTGACGATTTGTACAACATAAGGAAAATCGAAAAACTATGAGAATGACCTTTTTCCAGCAGTGGGACCACAAATGATAGCAATTAAACCTATGACCACCACTCACCAGTATGTATATTTCACATGAAATGCATAACAAAATTCATGTTTATTTTTGCTACACAATATCACAAAGAAAAATCTCCAGTTATTTACAAACAAAGCTTTGAGCATTTGTTCTAAGAAAAACTTGATTGAACATTCGCGTTGTATTTCTTCAGGGCTATTTTCTGCATGCTGACGTCATCACAATGAGTGGCATACAGAGCAAAGTGCAACACAATGTACTTCAACCTCACACCCTTGACAAATGGCGCCCCTTTTATGTTAAAGAAAGAATGAATACAAGTAGACATATTATAAAATTATTATTAGACATTACATTATTAGACATCAGAGGGGCCCGTGGCTAAATAATAACAGCCGCACAGGTCAATCGAACAGGTTAAGCTATGCTTGCCGCGGTTGGTATGTTTATGGATGACCATCTTTACATACCGAGACTCCTCCGTGTCTCGGAAATTCCGGCTGTCATTCGCGGATCTTTGACAGTCGAGTCGTTACGGGTAGTTAGAAGACCGAAAGTATAACAACCAGTCTTACCAAGGGGCAACTGGGTTGTGGAGGTCGCTCCATGTAAAATACTGGTATTCAGCTGCATCCGGTTAGACTAGAAGCCGACCCCAACATGGTTGGGAAAAGGCTAAGCAGATGATGACATTTAGGTGCCCCTTAGTGTTTGTGAAACGGCACACGTTTTATCTACTCGATAAATGTACTTAGAAACCTCTTAAATTCGTTCACTTACGGACAGGCTGGGTAAATTGTTAGGTCTTTAGAGGTCTCTGCACACAGCGGGCGGGGCGGGGCGGGACGGGACGGCGACTCGGCGCTGAGCAGCTGTAATGTACTAGATTTTTACGGACAACGCCACACAGAGCGGCCGCTCTGTGTGGTGTTGTCCGTAATATCTCGCGTCGAGCGGGGCGCCGCTCGACGCGACGGTATATAACCGTCGCGCCCCGCCGCCGCCGCCGCGCCGAGCGGGAATACAAGTCAGAAGCGATGGGGCGGAGCGTGGCGGGACGCGAACGCGTTATTGATTTATTTCATGCACCCATTTCCATTTACGTTGTTCTTTCTTAGCTAGCGCAACTATGAGCAATAGCGTTTCCATGTCTGAATCGCTCAACATCTTTTTTGAAGAAAGAAAAACACGGCGGGACGGGACGTGATCGCGCCCGCAGTGTGAACACTGCCGCTGCGACAGCGCCGCGTCACCGTCCCGTCCCGCCCCACTCGCCCGCTGCACAAGAGTTCCCTTAATTATGAAAGTGAGCACTAAATCCGATTCGGTCATGTTTGTTGAAGGACCGATGGCGGGTGGAGCAGACGAGTCTTGGAGTGGAGACCACGTATCGGCGTAGCGTAAGCGTAGTGTGGGACGCCCCCCAGCTAGATAGATGATGCGAGTAGATGGACGCGGCGGTGGGATTGACTGGATAAGGAAGGTCCAGCAGTGGGCTGCAATAGGCTGAATTAATTGATTGCG
The DNA here is from genome assembly GCA_951799955.1 of Apamea anceps. NCBI lineage: Eukaryota > Metazoa > Arthropoda > Insecta > Lepidoptera > Noctuidae > Apamea > Apamea anceps. The sequence goes on along the minus strand of OX637502.1, from coordinate 8,916,340 downwards.
CAGTAAGGATGTTTGAAGATTCAATTCCCAAAGGGCTTAAATAGGGGATGAAAGCTTGTATTTTTGTCGAAGTTCATCAAGTCGATGGGAAATCCCATCGGGCACATGACTTATAGATATAGAACACCTTTCCTTCAATTTTTTCAATTTGGTATCCAATCTGAAAGGCGGTTAATCGAGTAACGCGTTCGTCATTATTTCCCATAACCTGTATGAAGGCGAGCTTTCGGTTTAAACTCGAAAACCTTTTCTTTACCTGTCCTACCTCTTTTACTTCCGATTCGCTGCAGGCTTCGAGATAGTTCTCTGATAAATGTTTTTCTAGAACCGAGCTACGATGGCCGCCATTTTTCGTTGGTGACTTTTCCAGATCTCGACTACCAGTTACAGAGGTTGAAATATGGGGAGACTAGATCCTAAATAGTATTCACGTATTTTTGCAAAGTCTATAAATCCACCGTACAGATTGAAAGTCAATTCGTTAGGTTTATCGGATCTCCAACTTACAAGCCAGCATGAAAATGAAAGAAAAACATAGTTTATCACTAAGTGTAAGTTGTTACAGCAAAGCAAGCAGCCTGCCACTAACTTACTGATGTATGAACGTGGCTCAAAACGGCACTAACTTCTAAAAACACTGCAAGTTATTGGAACGAAGTTCCTTATCGCGCGTTGCGAAGGGGGCTAGACGGAAAAAATTAAGACCAAAAGTTGGAACGACACTTTTTGCTATAGTTGTAAGCCGTGCGGCGTGCGCGTGTTTCTCTGTCTGTCTCTCTCTCTCTCTTTGAACTTCGTTCCATCCGGGTGTCCCTTGACACCTCTCAAGTTTTTTCTGTACTAGCTGCGCCCCGCGGTTTCACCCTAATAAGTCTTGATCCCGTAGGAATATCGGGATAAAAAGTATTTATGTCCTAATCCAGGTCATGGTCTACCCATTTAGTTGTTTTATCAAAATCCGTTTAGTTGTTTTAGCGTGAAAGCGTAACAAACGAACATACAAAAAATAAAATATTTCGTCTTTATGATATAGGTAAGTTTAGATTAGATGAACAGACCAGGAAATAATTAAGAAATTAGTGAATAGGTCTCCCATTTTTTTGCTGAGATTTTGTGAATCTTTCCTTGTACAGCACAGTACAGTAGAGTAGAACGTGGTAGTAGCAAAACACAGCACAGTAGTTCAGTATTTGTGGTAGTAGTCTGTTGATGCTTCTTTGTGCGTCAAAATCTATCTCTTTTTTATTTGTCTATTGTTGTTCGGTCACCAAAGGAGCTAAGAAACCAGGGTCGTCGGATATATGTAGTTGAAGTTTAGTAAGAAACCGATGGATGTTTTCGAATTAAATTTAATTTGATAAATGAACCGTTTGTTTTCTATTCATTAAGGGCTGATTTTTCCAACGCCAGATAATTTTATCCGAGGAATAATTTTGAATTTTTGACAGTTCTTCCATGCAAAATTGCAAAATTTGTTTGCAATTTTATTCCACAAATAAAAATTATCTGTCGATTGAAAAATCAGCCCTAAATTATATTTTATTCGAAAACATCCATTGGTTTCTTATCTTCCTATGGTGACTGTATTAACTTAACTGTGTTTAAGTTGAGTAATTACTAACAAATTGGATTTCCTGGGGAATAAATGATTATATTTATATAACTAGCTTCTGTCTGCGGCTTAGCCCGCGTGGATGTCGGAAATGATCCCACTGGAGCATGCTACCGAGACAAAAAGAAATTAAAGCATTAAGTCAGCCTTTGTATCTTTTTGGTGTTCGAACAGTTTAAATTCTAACTAATATTATAAATACGAAAGTAAGTATGTTTGTTTGCGTGTTACGCGTTCACGCTAAAACGGCTGAACGGATTTGAATTAAATTAGGTACACACATAGACCACGAGCTGGGTAAGGTTATAGGCTACTTTTTACCCTGGATCGCAGACGAAGTCGCGGGCAACAGCTAGAAATTAAATACATGTTACTCCATAACATCAGCTATCTACCAGTGAAAGACCCGTCAAAACCGGTCCAGCCGATTCGAAGATTAACCGAAATAAACAGACAGACAGACAAAAATTTAAAAAATGTTTTTTTTTTTATATGTAGGTAGCGTATATATTTTTATACGCATTTAGTCAAATCTGTTATTTTGATATTACAAACAGACATTTCAATTTTATTTAATTTTATACATAGGTACCTACCTATTTAAAAATTAGCATCCGGTTGAACTGGAAGCCGACCTCAACATAGTTGGGAAAACGCTAGGCAGAAGTATTCTGTCCTATTCTATTTTTTATACATATATAGCACTTCACCCGCGACTTCGTCCGCGTGGATTTCGTACTTTCTCCTAAATTTTTTAAGACCCCCTCCACCCTTCAAAAGGTAATTTTTGAAAATTATGATTAAGATCTTATAATTTATTCAGAAAAGCTTCAAGTTTATAAATTAAAGGAATAAAATTGTTCATTTAAACTAGGTTCTCCCTTTACACTGTTTTTTTAAAAAATCGTTTGGTACGTTTCAATTGTTTGACTAAAACGTTATTTATAACCATTTTCGAAGTAAAATCTGGCTCGTTAAACTGTATTAAACCTTTTCACCCCGCCAGGAGTTGATTTTTGAAAAACCCAAAAACACGTGATTCTTTATTTTTTGTTTTAATTCAAGTTAAGTTTATTTGACACCCCTTAAACCATTTCTGAGGGATAGTTTAAAAAAACTTATAACTATAAACTTTATTATTTACTACCCCTACAAAGGGTAGTTTTTGAAAATGTATGATTAATTTAGATAGGCATTTGAGCCAACTGTCAAGTTTTTAGATCAATGAAATGAGATTTTACATATTAACTGTATCCCCCCTTTTCACCTCCAAGGTGATAAAAATCTTTTGTGACCTTTCCAGTATTTGTCTTATACGTTATTTATACCAATTTTCAAGTAAATCAAGCCACGCAATTTAACACCCCCATTTGCCTTCAGTTTAGAAAAACAAAAAATTACAAACTTTATAATTTACTTAGATAAGTGTTTCTACTTACCAAAGTTTCAAGTTCAAATTTATTTATACCATTTTTTTGAGTAAATCAAACCACGCATTAAAATCCTCCCCTTAAAAATCAAATTACCCCTTTTTGCCCTGGCAGGCGTCGTGTTTCGAAAACCCTATATGTATACATATTATTAATTATTTTCTGTGCAAAGTAGTATTTAGGCTTGGAGCGGTAGTTTTGAAAAACGTACAATGATAAACTTTATTACTTACTTAGGAGAGTATTCTTGCCAAGTTTTAAGTTTATTAACCTAATGAATAAAACTTTTCATATAAACTGTATCCCCGCTTTTCACCCCCGCAGGGGTGGAATTTTGAAAAATCGTTTGGGATTTGTTCATAACTTGACTCAAAAATGATCCAATTTTCGAGTTAATCAAACCTCGCAGTAAAATCCGCCCCTGTAAAATTTACTACCTTGCCATACCACCTTATTCTTTATTTTCGATCTTAGGTATAAATACTGAGTTATGAGTAAATCGGACCGCGTGCTAAAATTCTTCCATACAAACTTTAAAACCCCTAAATCCCCTTTTAGGGGGTAGATAAGAAAAACAAAAAATGGTAAACTTCATAATTTATAAAATAAGTATTCGTGCCAAGTTTCAAGTTTATTAACTCAAAAGAATAAGATTTTTCATACAAACAAAATGCCCCCAGTTCACCCTCTTAGGGGTGGAATTTCGAAAAACCCTTTCTTCGTGGATACCTACTCTTCACAAACACACCCTCCAAATTTTATGTCTCCAGGACCAGCGGTTTAGGCTGTGCTTTGATGTATCAGTGCAAATTGTGGTCACCCATCTTAGTTGGAACCACGACCGCGGTTGCTTAACATGAGTTAGCGCTACGACCACAAAGCCATTGAGCTTCTCACTCATTCCTCATTGTATTATATACTTCAATGATTAGGTAATACCTACGTTAAGTTTCAGTCAATTCAACTGATCGGTTATTCTATAGCATTTTATATGTTATTCTTTAGATTGAAGTAATTTTTTTATTTATGAACAGATTGAAATGAAACAAACACTAAATTTTAAGTGAAGCAAACCAAAACGCATTAGTTAAAACCACATTTAAATCGGTTATACTGTTTCTGAGATTAGCGTTCACAAACGTACAAACAAACAGACATACAGACAAACGGACAAAAATTCTAAAAATCATTGTTTTGGATTCCATTTCGTTCATAAAGCCCAAAATAATAGTTTCTCTTATATGTATATCTTCCATATACAAAGCGAACCGACGCGACCAGTTACGGTTTTAATATAATTATTATGTATTGATTGATGATATCAACTAAGTTTCACACACTTCCCATATCTACGAGTACCTGCATTATTACGAAATAGTACTTGCCGTAAACTTTTGCTTACATAACATCACACCTGAATTCCCTGAAGGGGCAGGCAGGGGTGAATATACTCCCTCGTTTCATCGGCTATATTTCAAGTTTCGTATAATAGGGGGCGAATCTATTGCCATTAACTCAATCTTGTTTTGCATAATTGTTTCAAAACTTGGCAGTCATGCTATGATAGAGTTTTCAGATAGGAGTCCATTTCACAGGTAGAAACTGATTAATGTGTTACATTATAATTTTAGATAATAGGGTAATTATTGAAAAATAATGGATATGTATTTTTTCTTTTGTCAATCAAACATAAAATGACAAAGATAAAGCGCGTCATAATTTGGGAGTAGGGTGGTAGTGACGTCACGCCTTGCTAAAAAATTAAAGCAAGGCGTGACGTCACGCGGAACTTTAACCGGCGATATCTTCATCATTTTTTATATAATTGACAAAAGAAAAAATACGGGTCCAATATTTTTTGATAATCTAACTATCGGACTAATTAGATTTTTTTAAGCATCAAGCCTATTATTACAAGAGGACTCACGTATGTACCTACAGACAGGTCTTTATACTTTCGTTAAATTATGTACCCAGGATTTTGTAATAATATCTTGATTTAAAAGAGTGTCCGTGGAGTTTCTTGCCCGTTCTTCTCCACAGAGATCTACGTTTTGGAATGGGCAACTAGCTTCAATTTTCTGACTAACTGACCGACAATTTAATTTTGACAATTCAAAAGTGCCTGAAAGGGTTTAATTGAAATAAATGATTTGAGTTTTGAGTTACTGTTCAAATTCTTTCCTTTATCAAATCAACGGGGTAGTTGTGTAACACACTATTTAGTAGCAATGGCTTTCATTTTTATAGTTCAACAACATTCATTGCGTTTTCTACATTGTTGAGCAGACAAATTTTTCGATCATATGAACAATGGATTAGCAATATCCTTCAAAATAATTCAGATTGTGTTTGATAGTGTGTTAGGCAATTAAGGTGCTGGAGACGACACATACCTTACACATTTTTAAGCTACGGCACTCAACAGACTATTGCATAGAAAACTATATGCGAATACCTCTTACCAAAGATTGAAATGGCATACACCTTTGACCAATGTCGAAATGACATCAGCCTAAAACCTTTTTAATTTTATGAAATATAAGTTAAATTTGATTATCAGTTACTCCTTGTTACTATTTAAATTCGGTCTGACATGTAAAAAAGATGGCTGAATGTCGTTCTGCGGTATTGATATTATGATATGTATATATAATTCGTAGTCTGTAAAGCAATTGTATCGTGCAAAAAGCAGGCAAAAATAACCCTTAAGGTGACTGCACTAGTATAGAAAACTCATGCCTACCTGCTGAAAAGCGTTTATCGAAAAAAATCGCAGGTATTATACAGCAGGCAACAAAATAAATGTTTAACACTTCTGCCGAAAGGAAATAGTCGCATTATAGAAATAAATAAAAGTTGTGATTGTTATCATACAAAAACTGAATAACGCCACCTATGTAACGTATTACATATGAATTCGCCTATACAGGAAAACTTGTTCAAACGTACCTCTGACGGAAAGCTCATAAAGATACTGGAACTTCGAGTATAAAAACTTTCCACCAATATTTTTGGTACGAAAATATTATTATAGTGTACCAAAGTTAGGCCGTGTTAGAAGGAATGATAATACATATATTATGTAATGTACTGCTTAAGCAAAGCTAACGTTGGATAAAAACACTGTCATTAATTTTCCTAAGTAGTCAGGTAGATATTGCAGAGGTTCCTACATCCCATTTTCCCTCTCGCATTATTACATTTTTCCCCTGTACCCTTAACCGATTTGTCTACGTTCATAACTATGCTTTTTATCCTGATATGGTAGTCGGAAAAGATTGAAAAACTGTGCCAGATATTGTCGACTTAAAGACGAAACTATATTCGTGGATATTGGCAAAGTTTTATTAATTTTTATCGTTTATGTCTAAGTGTCAAAATAGAAATGGCTTTGCATTGAAAGATGAGTCATGTGATGGCCGTGTTTCATGTAAAGGGTGGTTAAAGCGTCATATATTGCTATAAAATATGCATTGGTTTATATATTATACAATCTGTTACACATACAAACTTATTAATATTTATAAAAGACCTGAATTTGCATCCATCTACCATGCTGAAAATATGATGCAACTTATCTATCTATACTTATAATAAATCTGTAGAAGTGAAAATTCTGTACATTGAAAATATCAAAAAAATAAATGGCAGGGGGTGTTACTAGACCGACACCGAACCCAAAAATGCGATTAAAAAAATTTTTGTCTGTCTGTCTGTCTGTCTGTCGGTCTGTCTGTCTGTCTGTCTGTCTGTCTGTCTGTCTGTCTGTTTGTTCAGGCATCACGCAAAAACTACCGGTTCGATTACGATGAAACTTGGTATAATTATTCTTTAATATCCTGGGCACCACACTGGGTACTTTTTATCCCGGAAAAGTATATACAATAAAAAACAAACTTAATTTTGCGGTTCGATCCCTAGATCCGATTACTGTACCAACCGCAAATAATAAGTTTGTCGTAGGTTAGGTCACACGCAGTAGAGTTCATTTTTATTCCTTTTACTTTTTAGAGTTATTTAGGTTTATTTTTATATAAGTCATAGGTATAGATTTTAATTTTAAAGTATAGGTAGTATATTTGATAGTGTACGTAGTGACCGTAGGTTATTTTATAATACTGTTAGGTAGGATAGTCATTCGTATAGATATTAGTTTTTAAAGATTTTGCTTATTTATTGAGTTTAGATTGAGGGGCCCGTGGCTAAATAATAACAGCCGCACAGGTCGATCGGTCAGGTTAAGCTACGCTTGCCGCGGTCGGTCTGTGGATGGGTGACCATCTTTACATACCGAGACACCTCCGCACCTCGGAAAGCACGTTAAGCCGTTGGTCCCGGCTGTCATTCGTGGATCTTTGACAGTCGTTACGGGTAGTCAGAAGCCCGAAAGTCTGACAACCAGTCGTACCAAGGGTATCGTATTACCCAATAACTGGGTTGTGGAGGTCAGATAGGCAGTCGCTCCATGTAAAATACTGGTATTCAGCTGCATCCGGTTAGACTGGAAGCCGGCCCTGAACATAGTTGGGAAAAGGCTAGGCAGATGATGATTGAGTTTAGATTAGTTATCGTCATAACTAGGTTTATTTAGGTAGGTAGGTATTTTATTTTCTGTTATTGAGTTTATTTATTTTTTTAATTAGGTAGGTACTTAGGTAAAGATATCATATAGGTACCCTCTTAATCACCATTAATGAGACACAATTGGTTTTCTATTGTAATTAGCCACAAAGGGCCCGCGAGATAGATGGCATCCTGGTGCACATACATTTTATCCTGTTAGCACGTTCCCGTGGGATAATTTCCGACATCCACGCGGGCGAAGCCGCGGGCAGAAGCTAGTACTAAAATAAAAGCTGACCTTTCGTTTTATTTTAGTATAAGTAAGAGCTTATATTCATCGATCAATCCAATTATATGAACTAGTCACTGGCATTAGTCTGCGTGGGTAGCTACTAATCACCACTTCTAGACGCAATCATTGAGTGCTTTATTAATTAAGAATATTGTATAAGTACCCAACTCTACATGTTAGGTATAAATTATATTAAATTGATTTCAGGATTACAGTATCTCTTTCGTCGTAAAGCTTACTGGACTTATTAATGCTGTATTAATATTAAAGCATGTTCGTAATGATTGCTAAGCCGGGTTAACTACCACACGAAGCATCATCATACAGACCCATTTCCCTGTTGCCTATATAATCGAAGTAGATTGAAAAATCAATTTAAAAACGCTTAAAATTTATTATAAATGAAAGAAACCTGATCCTTGATCAGTTTAGTTTCAGAGAGAAACACTTCACAATATACCAAGTACATAGAATTACCAACATCAGTGAGAAAAAAGCTTGAAGACAAAAAAGTCTGCTCCACCGTATTTTTAGATGTAGCACAAGCTTTTGATAGAGTTTGGCATAAGGGTTTGATACACAAGCTGACTAAATTGTGCCCAATGATTTTGCCGATATCTTGGAATCATAATTGCAGATAGAATGTTTCAAGTAAGGCACAAGGATGCCTTTCAGAGTTAAAAATGATTAAAGCTGGCGTGCCTCAAGGAAGTATGCTGGGTCCAGTCCTCTACCTGTTTTATTTATTTTATTTTATTTATTTAGAAAACCAACAGCGATACATATGATTTAATACAAATAAAGAAACACAGTTTAGTAAGGCTAATAATAGGTTTCCCTGCTTAACCTAATTTGTATTTACCATGCGAACGGACTTTAAACAATATTTAAAAATAAGGTTTTAAGTTAATCACACCACATGTTATGAAAAGGGTATGATAATATTAACTAAATTAAAATTATTAACTAAGCATAGTAAAATGCTTTATGGTGAATGGAACGAAGTTGCTTGCTATTTGTTTTTATTAAGTATAATTTTTTTAACTAGGGCTTTAAAACTAGGTTTTGTGCAGTTAAATACATCAACCTGAGAGAAGTCCTTGTTGTAGGCTTGTGCAATACGAGTAAGTACACAATTACTAGCATAGTTAGTTGCATGCCTAGGTACATGCAACATTGGCGTATGGCGAGTGCGTCGTAGAGGAACATTAGAACAGTTTTACACTATAGGATATACCAGAGCTAGAAAATAATACTATTGCAACCTTTGCGAACGACACTGCCACTATGGCTGCAGGGTCATACCAAACGGAACCAATTAAAAAGGTACAAATCGTTGTAAATAAAGTTGATACAAAAACAAAGAATCAAATTGAATGAATCCAAATCACTTCACATAATTTCATCAACAAGAATTGTAATTATTACACAATCTTCATAGATGGCCAACAAGTACCATACGCAAATACAGCCTAACTTCATAACTTCAAGTCGTTCGTGGTGCATGTTCGAACACATCATCTCGAGAAGTTCCTCAAGGAAGAGTTCTGGCCGAAGGGTGTTGTGTACCGCCGGTTTCGTGGCCGGCTACATGACACCAGTTAGCGAAACACGACGCAGACACTTCGTGTGCGTTAGTTAGTTTTTAGTGTAATTATAATGTTGTACGTATTTATAGTATTTTTAAGTTATATTAAAATTGTATTGTATGTGTTTATATGGGCCTTGATGCCTGAAATAAATAGATAAATAAATAACGCTTGACCCGGAACTCTGTCTATCGATACTTATTTTTTTAAATTATATAAACATATTATTATGCACATAGACATATGGCATCCAACAGTGGGATTATACTAAACCGGCCAACATTAAAACTATACCAACATTCCAGAATAAGGTACTCAGGTATATTGTTAATGCGCTCTGGTATATAAGAAATGAAGACCTCCATCGTGACCCTAAAATGGAACCCGCCACCAACATAATCCAATGCTGAGGCCCATGAACAGCGACTCCACCGACATGTGAACATTGAGGTAACTCAGCGGTTAGACTAAACAAATATAGTGCAAGAGTAATAACAATTGTAATACCAACAAAACCTTTTGAATTAGTGTAGTGTAAAAAATGTAGAAATAATAGTGACAGTGACATATAATTCATAAACAACATGTTTATATTAGACTCTAAGAAAGTGAAACGGATTTGTCTAAAGTACAATGAACACAAAGAAATTGCTCTGTTAGTCTTATAGTCTAAATTGTAATTAATTATAAAGACACTGGTTCATTTTAACAGAGGATAAAAGAAAAAGAAACAGTATTTCTTTGTTACTAGCAAAATAGGTTCTCAGCTTTTATTTTTAACGGCAAATTGTAAAGCGAAGTGTAACTTACAAAATTCAATTTACTTAGACCAAATGTCACATCCTACATATAAACACGAATAGAAAAGGTTCGTATGGACTCATAAATAAAACCTACAATTAAAAGTCGCGTGTGCTATAATTGTTAAAAAGGAAACGTTCAAGGAATGTAGAAGAAATGCAAATAATCATGGCGGCGGGTGGGTACAGTGGGCACAATACAAACACCCAAAACAAAAGCTTAGGGGAGATGGGGCAACGAGTTAACAATCACATTGTTTGCCCACTTACCCGCTGGGCGGCGGAATAAACGTACCTAAATGTTCACCGAATTGACGATGAAACTTCTATTTTTATACTGAAATCGTTGAATACTGACATTATTTGTTTGTAAGAGCTATTAACATGGATTTCGTCACTTAGTATTTTTACTGAACGTTTGAATTATGTACTGAGTTTTATAAAACTGTTGCTGAAACTATCGAATAATCATGTTTAAAGCTGTTGAGAAAATAAAAGAATTTGTTTTATTGTGTTTTATTGAATTGGCAATTTATTAATTTTGGGACTTATTTCGGATATAATAGTTTCAATTACTTTACTTAACAAGAAATATTCATTGAATTAGAAATCGGATCTACCTATATAAGTACCAACTGATTCACATTGCGATCAACATTTGATGAAAGCGCAAAAATAGGATCTAGATTCAATCAAAGCGTTTAAATGAAAACTTTTTAATCAAAAAATTTCTACACCAAGCTGTAGGTACATCATGCTAATTCAAATACTACAATCATTCGATGTAGTGGTAAACATTTGATGGAATTTGCATCGCCAATTTTCCGTCGCGTAACGTCAGTAAGTAGGTACACTTCACACTTCTTCTTTTCGTGTCGATACTCTTCCTCTTATTTCTTAAAATATAGCTTTAATCCAGTGGTTGATTGCTGCATCAGTGGAATTCTTTAGGTCATCCGAGGTGCAGGTGAACGAGAATAATAATTAATAATATATGTATTATAATCATTTTAGGAGCATCACTCATTCATTAATTTTCATTTTTTTAGGGGCTTCTGGCTAAGTAATAACAGCCGCAGGGGCGATCGATCAGGTTAAGCTACGCTTGCCGCGTTTAGTACGTAGATGGGTGACCATCTTTACATACCGAAACCCCTCCGTACATCGGAAAGCACGCTAAGCTGTTGGTCCCGGCAGTCATTCTTGGATCTTTGACTATCTTAAAGGGGTAATCTTGCATGTTTGGATTTATTTGTCTCTTTTTGACATTGCTATTTCCTTTAGTACCTACATTTGCATAAAACAAGTAAATGATACTTATTTAAGTTATGGAAGAGCCGTTGGTCCCGGCTGTCATTCGTGGATCTTTGACAATCGTTACAGGTTTTCAGAAGCCTGACAGTCTGACAACTAGTTTTACCAAGGGATATCGTATTACCCAGTAACTGGGTTGTCGAGGTCAGATAAGCAGTCGCTTCATGTAAAATACTAGTATTCAGTTGCATCCGGTGAGACTAGAAGCCGACTCCAATATAGTTGGGAAAAGGCTAGGCAGATGATGATATAATCATTTTACATTGTAAAGTAGGTAGGATACAGGGCAGGAGGATTATTTTGACTGAAAAATATTATTCGTTATCTAAATTATGTACGCCATGAAAACAGACGGAAGATTGGAGGCGTCAGATTTGTTTTGCCCCTTTCATATTTCTTGGAGAGCAGTGGTTTAAACCCAGACAGGCGCTTTACTTTGTGTTTATTATTTCATCACTAGTGCTCTCAAAATGGCGAAGCAAAAAATCGTGAGGAATCCGTCTTACTTAGAACCAAAATTTCAAAGATATATGATAACTACCAACCCGCACTAGGCCCGCGAAGTGGATTATGGCTCACGCCCTTTCACAGAGGTGACTGTTTTCCGGCAGTGGGAAAATTATAGGCTGATTACACTATATTGGTTGTTTCTAGTACCTACTATAGTCTTGTATTGTTTTATCCGCTCATAACTCATGTATTTTTAACAAAGTTCGACTGATCCCGAGATTTTCAGCAAAACTTTGAAAAGTCGTGACGTCAACGCAAAAGTTTTGAAGAAAACGTTGACGTAAATGACTGATTTTTATTCAGAATTAATGCTGACCATTCAAACTTGAATTATATGAAGAATCAAAGCTAACTTTTGCTTGCTCAAGCTTTACTTTAAATTCCTTTGAATACCAAATATATTTCTTTGGGTAACTTCAAAGTTCAAGTAAAACTGAAATTATTCCTAGAATATTATTCTGTGAAGTCAGACGTAAATGAATAATGTTATTTAAACCATTTAACAGAGCGCTAAGTTATATCCTAAGGGTTTGTTTTAGTACATACCTAAAATTGTTAAGAAGAACGTACTCTTAGAACAAATGCCTCAGTAGCTACAACAAGAGCAAGAGAAATTCATTATTTTCTTGATGTTCTAGTTAATATAATGTAGGTAGAACAACTAATGAATTTGATAAAGTGGGGATAAAACTAGTGAGCAGTCGCTCGTTTGGTCTAAACCTGCCTTTATCCGTGGTATATACCTAAACAAATGGCGACCGCTATTATGACTGTTCTAATCTAATCTAACTAGCCAGTATTGTCCCACAGCAGAGCAAAGGTCTCTCCCTTTTCCACACAATTCTGTATTTTGCCAGTCCCTACGGTAGGAGTCAAGCTCATCCCGCCATCATTATGACTGTTATTTTAATAATCAGCGGGGTAGTTGCGTAACAGCGTTACACACTATCAGGAGCAATGGCTTTCATTTTGACAGTTCAACCACATTCATGCGTTATTTACGTTGTTGAGCCAAATTTTTCAAACATATAAAGCAATGGATTAGCAGTATCCTTCAAAATGATTTAAATTGAGGTTAATAGCGTGTAAATTAGGGAGCTGTTTATTAAATATTACTACAACTTAATTGCTTTTCATTTATAAAGCCACAGAAGACATGGAACCTCAAAACTGACGTGCATTTGAAACCGAAACTAAAACATTTAACAACCGCGTCCTTGAAAAAGCGGGCACACGTGAACAGGCCGGGGGTAGACGGTAGCATTGGACTGCAGAACGAGGTCAAGGCGAATAAAGCCTTCGATTAACGTTTCCTTACTCAAACACGATTTCTTTTACAACCCCGTGGCTTGTATTTATTTTTAGTGTTTGTGACTTGGGTGACGTCACTCGGGTTTCCCTTGGAGCTTTGGACGATATGGGGTTGCGTGCGTAGATGTGCATTATGATTTGAGGGTTGGAGCATAAACAACGTACTGGTATATAACTCGTTACCATACTTATTATCGTTTGAAAAAAAGTTTATTTATGTCGTTTTTGTGACGTTTCATTTTAATCTACCATCAGGTACTCCAAGACTAGATATATCAAAACATCTTTGGCTCATGAATGGTTCATCTTCGGGTAACTTTTCATCTATTGTCGATATCGTCATCGGTCCACCAGAACAGTATTGCCAGTTTATATCGGCTCATAACCGATCGCCTTCGGATCAACTTCCGATTGCATCTTTTCCTGTAATTCCTTTTTATTTCCTGTGGTAGTTACTGGCATGTATCCTTGCTTCACAAAGCACGTTAAGCCTTTAGTGCCGGCTGTCATTCGAAGATCTTTGACTGTCACTACGGGTAGTCAGATGCCCAAAACTCTGACAACCAGTATTACCAAGGGGTATCGTGTTATCCAATAGCTGGATTGTAGAGGTCAGATAGGCAGTCGTTCCATGAAAAGTACCTGCTGGTATTCAGTTGGAAGCCGACCTCAACATAGTCGGGATAAAGCTAGGCAGATTAATCTTTTTGTATTGCGGAGAGCAAGCTAGTAAACAAGTTTCCAAAGTAAAACTACGCTAACTGAAATCTGACTCAAAGAAAAAGCGAGTAGTTAAGTGCACTGCGCGTTGCGTGATTAGTGTTACAAATGCAACTGTCAGTTCAAGCTCTACTGGATGCCAATTAAGAATGTAAAGCTAGGTGCGTTTGGATGCCAGCTTTGTTGAATTTCGTGCTCAAGTAGGATTTCAGTACGTATTTGTTTATGTCAGTCAACTCAAAGGCGATAGGTACAATTTCAGTTCTGTTTACCGAATCAGGATGAAATGAAAAAAGGTTTATTATTTTAACAAGTAAACCTTAAGTGGAATAAGATCCCCCAAACTGGAACGGGCCGGGGCCGCCCTAAAGCGGCTCTTGCCCAACCTGAGGGGGCCAAACGCCTCCTGCCGGAGGCTTTACGCGGGGGTCGTGCGGTCCATGGCCCTATATGGGGCCCCGGTATGGGCGCGTTCACTGCGGCTGCGAGCCGCACACTACCTGAACGCGCCCCAAAAGGTGGTAGCCATAAGGCTAATCCGGGGCTACCGCACGATCTCGGGCGAGGCAGCAAGCCTCCTTGCCGGACTGCCGCCATGGGATCTGGAGGCGATAGTGCTCGCGCGCCTGTATGATTGGCGCGCGGAGGCACTACGCCGGGGGGAAACTCCGCATCCGCGGCAAACCGCGGCGGAGCGGACGAACCTCCGGCGCGATCTCATGGCGGCATGGAAGGAGCGACTATCGCAACCCAGCGCAGGGCACGCCACGATAGCGGCGGTAAGACCCCTCTTTGAGGAGTGGCTAGAGAGACGTCACGGCGCTCTCACCTACCGCCTGACGCAGGTCCTCTCCGGACAAGGATGTTTCGGGAGGTTCCTGCACATAATCAGGCGGGAGGAGACGCCCGGGTGTCACCACTATCAGGATTGCCCAGAGGACACGGTGGAGCATACAGTAGAGGTCTGCCCTGCTTGGGCAGAGCACCGCCGTGTCCTCGTAGAGGCGATCGGCAGCGGCGGCGACCTCTCGCGTCCGGCCCTGGTTCAAGCCATGGTCCGGGGCGAGAGGGAGTGGGAGGCAGTCACCTCCTTCTGCGAAGCAGTCATGCTGGCGAAGGAGGTGGCGGGGTGGGCGAGAGAACGCACCTCACGCCTCAGCCGCCGCGGGAGACGCTCCGGGCGTCGGGAGCCGCGTGACGACTCCCGGTCACCGTAGGCGCGGGCCTGCGGGCGGTGAGTAATGGGTAACTCACCGTCCGATCAGGGCCAGGCCCGTGCCGGACGGCGTGTTGTGTTCCACGCGCGCCTCAAAGAGATGTCAGCATGAGTGACGGGGCCCCATAGGGCCGTAGCCTGCCAGGGTAGCGGGATTGTCCGAAAGGGTTACCGCTGCCCTGGAACATAAAGGGCTAAGGAAGGAACACGGGTGGGTTTTAGTCAGTAAGAGTCTGACACTCCCTCCTGCTCCAACCAGAGCGGGAGGAGTCATTTGATGATTTCCCATCCTCAAAAAAAAAAAAAAAGTGGAATAAGATCAAGAAACCTGCTCGTGACATTTACAAAAACACTGGCAGTAAATCGCTGACAGTAGCAAGGCTTACGACGAAGACATTGAAAGCAGCAATATTTAACACAGCATAAGGACATAGAAAAGAGCCGATAAAGCAGTTGAAACCCCGCCAAAAGATTCACAGGCGAAGCTCGACCTGAAGCACCTGGCCGCGACGTCGTTAAAAGATGCCCATCCATAGACAAATATCACCCATCTCTCCACTAGTCCAATGCTTACTCTAGGATGCATATCCGGTAGGCTCTTAAATCCTATCCTTTCCTACGGGCTCGTCTTCCCTACAATTACCGCGCCCCCCGGTCTACTCCTTGATATGCAATGGTCGCACCATGAACATGAGGCTACAGGACCTAGTGCAAATCTTGGGGTTGATTCGATTAATCGAGTCTGGTTTAACCACGCTGGGATCGGTGCATTTCATTCATTAACAAGTAAACAGATTAACCTGTGTTAGGACACGTCGCTCTTTCATAACTTAAATCATCATCTGCCTATTCTTTTCCCAACTATATTGAGGTCGGCTTCCAGTCCAACCGGATGCAGCTGTATACCAGTATTTTACATGGAGCGACTACCTATCTGACCTCCACAATCCAGTTACTAGGTAATACGATATCCCTCGGTAAGACTAGTTGTCAGGCTTCTGAAAACCTGTAACAACTGTCAAAGATCCACGAATAACAGCCAGGACCAACGACTCTTCCATAACTTAAATAAGTATAATTTATTTGTTTTATGCAAATGTAGGCACCAAAGGAAATAGCAATGTCAAAAAGAGACAAATAAATCAAAACATGCAAGATTTACAGATAACATCAAAAAGAAACAACTATTCGTTTCAAGTTGACTCAACAGTGATTTGTCCAGGTTTATTGTGAAAAAATAAATATTTATTGATCGATTGAAGGACACTGAGCGAGACACTATAGAAGTTTTATTGTTATTACGTCTGAGGATATTTAGTGTCCCGCAAAGTGTTAAGTAGGTATACAAGAGACCACTTTTTGTTATGCCAATCAAGGCATCTACTTACATATTATTTTAAATAGGTACTTTATATTTTAATCTTAAAATACACAGCGGCGCCGATTCCTTTGTTGTGAACAAAGCAATCAGCGCCACTGTGTATTTTAAGAAGATAAATATTAGTTCAGTCCTGTCAAATAGACAAATTAGACGTGATTAAAAACATGGCTACTAAAAATACGTCAATTTACATCAGGCGCTGAGTAATTTGACAGGACTAATATTTATCTTCTGTCGTTTTCTTAGTGAAATAGAAAGAAAAAGATGCACTGAACTTAAATTTAATTTAGTTTGTGAACAACGGAATTGGCGCGAGTATCAACTTTTGACACAAACTACGTGCGTATTGTACTAAGTTCGTCACAAATATCCTTGTTTAACCCCTCTCGTTTATAATTTGGAGCATACTTCCTGCAACAAAATTTCAACTTGCCACGACAATGCCCCGGGATAAAAGGGTGTGACAAAAAGACGGTTTCCGAAAGAGTTCGGTTTTACCGATTCTTTACAAAACACTTAAAATAACCGAGCGAAAGAAAGGAAGGAAATGCCACAAAAGAAATGTTAGCTTTCCTACCGTAGAGTGGGCGTGTTTTTAAAAGAGCACTTTGACGGCAAAATCCTCTTCCATATCGCTGTCATTTGGTAACGTACTCAGACAAAGAAATACGGATTACGGGATTAGGTACCTATTCTTTGAAATGGTTGTGTCATTACGAATGTATAACGGTGGAGGTGTGGAACAAACGCCGTCTAACCGCGTATATAACAACTACGTTTTCATAACACGACAATATCAGTGTACACATGACTGCTGATGTAATTCCACTTGATTAATCCCTTAATCGCTCACGCCCACAGGAATACAGGGCACGGCTAATTTTAGCAAAATGTTATTAATAACCCTTTTACTAACTCGTAGATCGTGACTGAAAAGGTCTGAAATTGAAAAACAGCCACAAGCAAATGTAGGTTACATAGACATAACATATTACTTTGTATAGCCCGTAATTACTTCGATACATGAATCAATATGCAAAGATTGTTGGATAGCGAAAAATCAATATCCGCTTTCGTTCCAAGGTGACAGAGGAACGTTCATCGATTCTCATGTAATATTTCATTACGTAAAAATTGTCGTATTAATAAGGTCTGTAATGAAAATTAATGACCGTATAGCACGCACAATTACACACTGGCCAAGGTAAATGAAAATAGGCTAGAGAAAGCTCGAGACTACTCGAGTGGGACCTATTATGTAGGTGCGTGTGTTTCGTCACAATATGCAAAGGGAATTTCAAAGGATCTCAAATCTCCCGCATAATTAGGTGGAATAAACACGGTATACACCTTTTTTTTTTTTTTTTTTTTTTTTTTGAGGATGGGAAATCATCAAATGACTCCTCCCGCTCTGGGTGGAGCAGGAGGGAGTGTCAGACTCTTACTGACTAAAACCCACCCGTGTTCCTTCCTTAGCCCTTTATGTTCCAGGGCAGCGGTAACCCTTTCGGACAATCCCGCTACCCTGGCAGGCTTCGGCCCTATGGGGCCCCGTCACTCATGCTGACATCTCTTTGAGGCGCGCGTGGAACACAACACGCCGTCCGGCACGGGCCTGGTCCTGATCGGACGGTGAGTTACCCATTACTCACCGCCCGCAGGCCCGCGCCTACGGTGGCCGGGAGTCGTCACGCGGCTCCCGACGCCCGGAGCGTCTCCCGCGGCGGCTGAGGCGTGAGGTGCGCAAGGCGCGTTCTCTCGCCCACCCCGCCACCTCCTTCGCTAGCATGACTGCTTCGCAGAAGGAGGTGACTGCCTCCCACTCCCTCTCGCCCCGGACCATGGCTTGAACCAGGGCCGGACGCGAGAGGTCGCCGTCGCTGCCGATCGCCTCTACGAGGACACGGCGGTGCTCTGCCCAAGCAGGGCAGACCTCCACCGTGTGCTCCACCGTGTCCTCTGGGCGATCCTGACAGTGGTGACACCCGGGCGTCTCCTCCCGCCTGATTATGTGCAGGAACCTCCCGAAACATCCGTGTCCGGAGAGGACCTGCGTCAGGCGGTAGGTGAGAACGCCGTGACGTCTCTCTAGCCACTCCTCAAAGAGGGGTCTTACCGCCGCTATCGTGGCGTGCCCTGCGCTGGGTTGCGATAGTCGCTCCTTCCATGCCGCCATGAGATCGCGCCGGAGGTTCGTCCGCTCCGCCGCGGTTTGCCGCGGATGCGGAGTTTCCCCCCGGCGTAGTGCCTCCGCGCGCCAATCATACAGGCGCGCGAGCACTATCGCCTCCAGATCCCATGGCGGCAGTCCGGCAAGGAGGCTTGCTGCCTCGCCCGAGATCGTGCGGTAGCCCCGGATTAGCCTTATGGCTACCACCTTTTGGGGCGCGTTCAGGTAGTGTGCGGCTCGTAGCCGCAGTGAACGCGCCCATACCGGGGCCCCATATAGGGCCATGGACCGCACGACCCCCGCGTAAAGCCTCCGGCAGGAGGCGTTTGGCCCCCTCAGGTTGGGCAAGAGCCGCTTTAGGGCGGCCCCGGCCCGTTCCAGTTTGGGGGCCAAACGTCGGAAGTGCTCGACGGTATACACCTCAAACAGTATAATTTTGCACCCGCCAAATGTACGTATTATGTTCTTATGCGCGTCATGTGTCTTGCTCCTTTTCTTAATGACGCGTGTAATATGCCCATCGAAACCGACACCATGTGCGTATCCTTACTCATTCGTGTAATCACAAGTCTGTACTTGATTAGATACTTGATTTGTTTGGTAATGATACGTAAACTTTATTAGAATAGTGTAGAAATAATAGTCTTAGTTGAGCGAGTTTCTTAAACTAGGCTCTTGATGTGAAAACCCTTGTTAACTAAAGGCCTAACTTTAGTTAACAAGGAAGCCCTCCATACCTATATGGAGGGCTTCCTGGACAGGAACGTACTGACGTAAAGGGATCGGTCAGAGAAAACCGCTATAGCAAGCGCCATCTATCACGATGAGCGTGAAATTCCGACGCAACGTAAACGTATGGAGAGCGGGTTTTATCCACGATGATTGATATCCGATGAAGTGTACGTATCTCTCAGCCCTTAGGGGACAGATACAGTACTTTTATCCGTACCAGAAACTTGCGGGGCCGGCCTTACCCAATACTATCTCATTTCCCCGATCTTTACCGGTAGATATGTCCTTTAATCAAGATCCATTTATGAATGTTGATGCCGCTTCATGACACATTATGCAGCGGTGTGCTGAATTTAAAAGGTGCAACGGTGCATAAGCTGTATATAGCAGCTCATCGGCTCCGGACCGTGCAGCGTTAGCGGCGACACATTTCTCTCAGTTGTCTTCTACAATATGTATTATACAATGTTATGCGGCAAAACAGCTGGCACAGACTATGATTTAAATTCTAGATTCAGTCATATTTCTTTTCTTTGAGAAAATAAAATACTTCAAGCAGCTTACAATATCTCATTTTTCAGAACACATTGTTGTAAAATATGAACCCATAATATTAAGTAAAAAATATAATGTCAGGCAAAAATATAACTGAAATATTATCCGCGAAAATATTTTAGGGACTGTAATAATGTTCGAAATTATGACAAAAAACCCTATTACAATCCCTGGTACCTCTGTCCGTAGTTCCTATATTACCGAAAATGCCCCTAATGCCTTTGCTGGGATTTTAAACTCTGTCATTCATCTACAATCGTGATTTGGCTAAGATATACGTCATTGACGAAAGGTGAATTTTAAATCGATACTGTTTTCCCTCATCCTAACCCTTTTACCCTTTCTTATAAAAAGGTCAAATGTGGTTTTATCATCACGCTTTATCCCGGCCTGCCGGGTTTGTGGTGTCAGGAGAGCTAACCCGGCATCAAATTGCTCGTGGAGATTTGTTTACAGTACACCCTCTCAGGTCAAAATATGTGAGATTTCTAATTAGACGCCTGAACTCACAGGCACTTAGTCCCGAGATACTCAATTTAACTTTATCCTATAAAATAAATTTCGTATTCGTAGAATGATGTGCTGGTTCATCGTATATTCTTATTGCGAATATTTGAAGGAACTTAGCATGGGGCCCGTCCCTGGCCAGCATTAAATTTATTGGATGACCCAATATCAATTCCCCTGTCTCGACGGTAATTTGAATTTATATGTTCATGATGTTTGAGTAAGCGGTTGTTGTTGTTGTTAAGGGGTGTTTGTGGTTCGTTAAGTAAGTGGAAAAGCCCCGTACCTATTAACACGTCCACGTAATTAAATTATCTGCTTTCTGTTCGCAGAATCACGCTTCCGACACGAATGTGAGGGGAAAGCAAAACCTCATTAGGAAGGCTTTTTGCTAATGTGACAAAACACTAATTAAAAAAGTTGCAGTCACGAAAAGTCGCGTGCTAACGGTTTTTATAAGTAGACAGTGCCGCTGGGTGAGTAATAAGTATGTTGTTACACGTTACGCCGTTCAAACGTAGATGTATAAGAATCAAATGGGACACGTAAATTACCTTGTTGGAAATAAATGTTTTCTTTTTGAAATCTAACATTTGAATTGCATTTTGCTAAACAAAAGAAATCCAGTAACAGTGGAAATCACTTTTGAAATTAGGTTACTTTGGACATTTATCCAACCAGATTAATCGACAGCGAGTGTTAATTTATCTAAAAGTAGCTTAGTATCTATATTAAGCTAAAACATTTTTCTCAATAAATTATAATCCAAGCCATGAGACACGTTCACCTTTACTATAAAAACCTGATCTCCCAAACTCCCAGTATTATCTCCAAGGTGTTAATCTATTAATCCTCTTACGTCATGAGAGGAGGAGGAGATAGAGGTGCCTAATACCGCCATTTTTCTCCACGAGTCGACGTAATGCCAAAATACGTACATAATAAGTTTGATCGATACATATTTAAGGAGAAGCAATCCAATTATGTCCACTATAGCAGTTTCTCGTAACCTTCAGCAATAAGTTCATTACGCAGTAGATACTCCTTGGTTCCGTACTTTCTGTTATCAGAAAAGTTTTGCTCTCTTAAGAGGGAGGGTTTCGTTTGCTCCTTGGATACTAAGTAAACATATACTTTTGTCCCTGCTGGTATAGGAAAGTTTAGACGTAAAGTCGACGTATTATTGTAATGTGAACACTCAAAGACTTTACACGTGTCGAGTCTGTAGACTAGACACTTGTGAATACAATTTCAAAGATATCTTAAGAAAATATTCAGTAATACGTTAATTAGGTTAGTATTTTCTCTTGTAATACAGTTATTATTCAGTTACGGTAGAAAAACAAAAGTAATTTTTTCGTAGTCTTTTATACTATAAACAGTAATATTCGAAGGCTTAGTTGAAGAAGTTGCTCAGAAGCTCAGGATGCACTGAAATTGGTTGATACACTATTATTTTAGTATAGTTCAAATAAAATCAAGCACAGTACACACATGTCGCCAATTTTATAAACTAACGTTAAAAGATGTTATCGAGTTTTACCATCTGGAATTTCTCAGTAACAGCCCAGAATCCGGACTAGTGTCTGGTTGATGGCAATAGACCAATAGACTCGCCCCCCGTTGCACGGGACTTAAACATAACTAGCGAAAGTGGGTCAACTTTAGGTACACCTTTGCCTAACCCTTCAGGGAATACAGACGGGATATTACCTATAAGATAAGATAAGATATATTTATTTGTCAAAAACATATAATGCAATTCAGCACATAAGTCAAGTCAAGATCAAGACACACACCATTGCGAGTAGTAACTAGTTCCTAGTGGATCTTAGTACAAGTTTGAAACAGTTGTGTTTCTAGTAGCCATGGCGGCTTCGGCGTAGCGGGTGGCTACGGCGTAGCGGGCGGCTACGGCGTAGCGAGCGTAGCCAGGAACATCTATTACAGCCACACTGTAAAATACTGTATTCTTAGATGCCCATACATCTCCGGAACTGCACTTGGTTCTTGAATAGTGTATGTAGTTTCATACTATCCGCCATTCGATGTTGAAGCGTCAATTCCTTATTCGTTTACGTTGATAGCTACTGCATCGCTCTTCAGCCAACTCGTTCTCTTCACTTTTGATGTAAAGCATTGTGAAAACCATATTTCTACTTCCATTTCGATAACGTCATGCCTTTATTTACTTAATTTATGTTGTCGGCATTTATTACCTTTGAATAATAATTTAAAATGGCGATTCATATTTAAATTCACTAGACGAAATTAAATTACGCAAACCGTCTGCATAATTATTTTAACAACCATTTACTTACAGATTAAATATTCTATTGTGTACCTTTCAACGTTTTATTTTCATTTAAACGGTTTTTCACATTGTACTTATTTAATTACAATGCTATATTTTTTAAGCTTCATTTTTTTCTTTTAATGCTCAACTTAGTAAGGGAGAGGTATGATCTCTGCTCCCCAGTATAAATAACATTTGAACATAGGTACATACACTACCTATGTCATTTCCATATTTTCACTTGAAATTACTTGAATGAATAATATATTTATTTGCAAGAATATAGGTAGCTAACATAAGTTCTTAAGATCCTTGGGTTTTACTATATTCGGCATTTCTGCCGTGCAAATATTTAGATTTTACATCTTGGCTATACTTATCGCATGGACTTACTTTTGGGTTGGTCAGTAATCCCTCTATTTGTCATAAATTATGGTCAAACAGTCGCTAATTATTACTTAACTTTCAGCAACGTTTTAAATAAACCCCTTTTTTTTGAGGATGGGAAATCATCAAATGACCCCTCCCGCTCTGGGTGGAGCGGAAGGGAGTGTCAGACTCTTACTGACTTAAACCCACCCGTGTTCCTTCCTTAGCCCTTTATGTTCCAGGGCAGCGGTAACCCTTTCGGACGACCCCGCTACCCTGGCAAAATCCCGCTACCCTGGCAAAATAAACCCCTTAAGCTAGGATTTCCTAAGATTACAATGGCCGCCATATAGCGTCCGCAATTAAACGAAACGTCACAGAAAAGTTATTTATGAAAGTAACTTGGATTTTCCTAACGAGCTTTTTTGACATCGTAAAGTCAAACCCCGCTGCCATCATTTTCGTGACGGTGGTCACTGCGGCCTTTGTATGGCAGAAGTGGTGGCTTTCTAGGAATTGGTCTTCTAAGAAATCGTAGCTACAGAGCATAGTTGTCTGGGTCAACACTTAGCACCTCATTACAATGGCATTACAAGCACCAAATTTTACGTGGAATTATGAACTCGACGGTAGTCTTTAACAAAACTTTTGAAGGACTGTTGTTTGGTTGATTTTCACGAACTATCCAACTTTAAGTCAGTCTCGTAGATACAACTTGTTCAAATTTCCGACAATTTTGTTAAGTATTAATATTGGAAAAGAAATTATGAAAGTTGGAGTCGAAACTAGAACACTTGAAGTCTTGATAGACTCAATCATTTATCGAGTCGCTATGTAATAAATCGTCATGTACACGTATATTCAAATTGACATTATTTCAAGTTAAACAAATATCAACTTTATGTTAATGGAAATTAATTTGATTTCAGAGTGACTAGTACTATTGAAAAAGTTATAAAAATGTTTGAAGTTGTAGCGTAAACTGAACTTTATTGTGTAGGATTTAAAAAGTTATTTTTCCATAAACTCATATTTGTTTACATTTTTGGCGAATATGTCGCGATATTAGTTTAGAAGCCTTACGTTGCCGTAGGTGTGGGGGGAATCCAAATAACAAGGCACTGATTTCTTGGATAAACTTTGTATTGTTCCACATGCACAATAGGCTAGTTTCCTAAAAAAATCTAATTAGTCAGTCAATTAGATTATCAAAAAATATTGAACCCGTATTTTTTCTTTTGTCAATTATATAAAAAATGATGAAGATATCACCCGTTGAAGTTCTGCGTGACGTCACGCCGTGCTACACTTTTTAGCATGGCGTGCCGTCACGACCCCCACTCCCAAATAAAATTTTAACGCGCTTAAATCTTTGTAATTTTTTGTTTGATTGACAAAAGAAAAAATACATGTCTATTATTTTTCGATAATCTAACTGACGGACTAAACATAATAGTTATTTTTTACCCAGGAAACTACCATAATACAGTTCGTCACAAGTAGGCAGCAAAAAATTAGAAGAAGAAAGAGTCAAGGTATACCTTCTTATATTCTTACTTTTGCCGAAGAGACAATGTCAGACGGAACGCGCAGGCAAAGCTCGGGGTAACCAGTGTGGTCTCAGCGTCGATGAGGCGCTGGTTTCGAACATCTACTGTTGAATTGTAGTGAGACAGGAAATCTACACCTATTATCGCCTTAGTAACGTCTGCAACAATACAATTTTACATGAAGTCACGGCGTAAGCTTATATTTAATTTTAGTTGTATGTATTCAAATTCAAATATTTTTATTTGTAGAACATAGGTAAACAAAGGGTAGCTACAGATGTCTAAATTTATAAAAATGAACGCTATGTCTTAACGTCAACGACGTACAAATTTATAATTATTATTTCCAATATTAATAATAATAATAATAGATAAATGCAAAATAAAAAAAAAATGAAAATAAACAAAAAAGTACTAATACGTTCAAAATTAATAAAATGTCAATAATTACATAAAAGTCACTAAATTACAATTAAAATGTCAAACCAATAAAATGTCATTAAATTACAATTTGTCTTCCAGGTACTCATTCACTGTATAGTAAGCTTTCTCACCCAATAAATCAAGAAGAGCCTTTTTGAAATGGTGTATGCTATGGTGTAGCATGCACACTGCCATTAGCCGCGCACAATTCATAGTTTGTCTTAATACGACGTTCTTTAATAACGCATCTGGGAAACACACACACGTCACTGCCGGTGTCGACGAGAAACGGAGTTTTTGTGGTTTGATCTGTCACGAATAGACGACCAGACCCATGGCAGCCGTCGATTGCTGTCACTGACTGTCGGTCGCGTTTCCCGCGTAGTCACAGGGTTTCATGCACCTAGTAGCTTTGTCTCCAAACTTGAAATGATACCAGCAAATAGGGAACCGTCTGTATTTAGAATGTGAGCGACCAGATGGTGACCGTCCTCGGCTGTCACTGCGAGATCTATGTCTTGACCGTGATAACCTGTCTACTTTCGTAGTCAGCGCTTGTACTTGTTTCGTTAGCTCGGCTATCTGATTGGTCATCTGATCGACCTTATTACCTGGTATTGCCTGTGACGTGGACGCTACATGTAGGTTAATGGGCACCACGTCTTGTATGCGGTCTGCTAGTTCAGCTACTTCTTCCAATGATGCTTTAGACTGCGAGGCGATAATAGTTTTCGTACTACTAGGCAATCTGTTGGTCCAGATGGTCCGCAAAGATTCTTCTGAAACATCCGGTCCTGCAAGGTGTCGCAAGTGTTGCAGAAATTGCGACGGCTTCCGATCACCAAGCTCCTCTTGGGTAAGAGAATGATGAACTTTCTTCTCCCGCGACACTGATATCCTCTTCGCCAGTTCTGTTTTCAACCTCTCGTATTTGTTTGAGGCTGGTGGGTCGGTGATAATGTCCTCAACTTCAGACGCGTAGATCGGATCGAGACTACTGATAGCGTAATAGTATTTAGTAGTGTCGCTGGTTATGTTTGCCAACATGAACTGGCTCTCTAGCTGTAAAAACCAGAGCGCTGGTTTTTTCGGGTAAAACGGGGGTACCCTCACATCGAACCGATGCACGTCGTAGTAACGGTTGGGGTCGCTTGAAGTTTCCACTCCGCCATCTTGGTTTGCTTGGTCTTGATTCATCTTGTGTTCCTTTCGGGGTCATTAATGTAAGTGTCCGAATCCAAATAACAAGGCACTGATTTCTTGGATAAACTTTGTATTGTTCCACGTGCACAATTACAGGTCGGCACAAGCAGGCAGCAAAACAATAGAAGGATAAAGAGTCAAGGTATAAGCACGGCAGATCAGCAAGCTACTGTATTACCGCATAGAAGTAAATGAAAGCTAAGACGTGAGAAGGCGAATGACATGCGCTTCGCGTCAGAGACGTGACTCGACTGGCGATGTGACAGGCGAGCAGCCGCGAGCCAAGCCCGCGCGCAGCTTGGACGCCCGTCCCGCAACCGCACGCGTTCCCCTCAACATTCCAGGTGCCTGCGGCGATAAGGAACCGGTCGGCGTGTGACGCGCTAGCTAGATCGCTAATAGTATTATTATTAGCGATTATAAGGAGTGTCTGTTTATTTTTTGGAATCATAACTATAATATATTATAAATTGATAAATGCTTACTGCTGCGAAATGATACGACGATGCCTTATATAAGAACTTATAACTAAACAAGTACATGATAAATATTAAATAAACATTTAACCATTTGCCGCCGGTTTTACACACCGGCGGCATCTCCTAGAACCAAAAATTCGATG
The DNA here is from genome assembly GCA_951799955.1 of Apamea anceps. Classification (NCBI taxonomy): domain Eukaryota; kingdom Metazoa; phylum Arthropoda; class Insecta; order Lepidoptera; family Noctuidae; genus Apamea; species Apamea anceps. The sequence continues at coordinate 8,889,172 of OX637502.1, read as the reverse complement.
ACATGTGACATCTACCAACTCGCACCGGGCGCGCATGGGGGATTATGGCCCACTCCCTCTCACAAAGAGGAGGCCTGTGTCCCAGCAGATGGAACAATATTGGCTGATTGTGTGATGTAGTAAATTATATAAAGTCAAAATCAAAGAGACGAAGAAAGTCATTTATTTCAATTCGGCTCATAAAAGGCACTTTTAAACGTCAAAGTTGATAATAAAATAGAGTTGGTTATAGTCGCTACTTCCAAAGGGTAGTTTCGTATGGGATAGAATGAGCAAGAAACTCCGCCGTATAAAAGTATTTAACGTCGACTTCGTTATGGCTTTACCACCCCTAATTGCGTTTGTCAACCGCAGCTGTCACTGCGGGACGTCACCGACAACGAGATGAAGGCGCCGAAGGAGCGATACATTTATTTTGACCGCGTGTCCACCTCAAGTCACCCGAGCCCCGTCATCCCGGCCGCCGCAGTTTCGAGTAGTTCCGCGCTACCTCCAAAACTCGGCCCGAAATTGTGATTCTGACGGGCCGATGTGCCGGCAATACAAAGCACGTTTGATCTTGTCCACCGAATTCGGTCGCGATGGGACAGCGATCTTCGTCACCGGGACGTCAAGTTTGGCTCTAAGCACGTCATACAAATACAAGGTATATATATATATTTTTTTTATGAAACGCCTTGTCTCTGGGGCAGTTAGATAGTTTCAACTTTAGTGAAGTCCCAATTTACCGCGATTTTTTCTCATCATCAGTAAATCATCTCATCAGTAGTAAATCAATTACGAGGTCAACTATACACACGTATTAATAACCTCCTCCTTCTTTCGGTGAAGTCGGTTGGTAAAATTACAAACCAAGTCGGTACACAGGATGCTAATTAATAAACTCGCCCTTTTCCCTTTCCCGACTCCTTTGATCCGGCTCAATAAAAAGGAGTTATCTTTAATCTTGATAGAGTATTTGTATGACTGTAAACCAACATGAAAAGATTTTTCAGAGCCTACTGATGAAAAGAAACAAAAAATAAGGCAAATATAAGAGAAGACTAAAATACTTTGAAGATGACACAGAGACAGAGCTAAACTTTCTTACAAGTACTACTCTATGTCCGAATTCAGAAGAAAACAGTAAAATAACGTCTTTAAGAATCTAACTAACACTACAACACGTCGATAAAGCCAATAGCGCATATAAACCCCAAATTCGTTTTGTAGTAACCATTTAAAATCCATATAATACGCTCGTCGCATACCTAGCTATTGTAAAAGACACAAAGTTGCACAGACAGAGCAGTAACTTTAAACGCCACTCTAGACTGTGTGACCTAAGTATTGTATTAGTTGCAGACGTTCCACTTTATGTTGTGTAAGGGAAAGCAATTTCAAAAACTATAAAACTTCGTGTAACTTTGAAACTGTTGTATTTTTGATAACCCTTAAGAGCGGAGGCGGTACGAGTAGCGATGTCTCGTCTCTAAGACTTTTCGATTTCAGTTTGTAGGGCGGGCTGTATCGAATATTGCCGCATTTAAGGAGGGTACTTGGTGAAGTTTCCCGTCATACTTCTGCCGCTACGCACTTGCGAGAAATATTGACTTTATCGATAGTGTAGCACTTAACACTGAACAGGTTACCAACACTTGTAACATGCTGAAGAACCCCCGGTCGGCGTTATTTTGCCTCTCTCATAAGACACGAGGTCACGAGGCATGTTGGAGTTTCGACTTTAATATTGAATATTTACCTCATACACAGTTATTAGCAGAACGTCAAACTGCTGATGAAATAAGTGACTTGGGAATATAAGAACACAATTTCTAAGACTATTCCTTTGTTCGTAAAGGCGATGAGCCAGCAACTGAAATATGTGCTCACATTTTTGTTAAGAAACAATATACGAGTACTCAAGTTATTTATTTATTTGGTTCCAGTCGGCAAAGAAACGTAGTGTATGATGTAAGCCGAACTTAACTTTAGATGCTAATATCATTGCTTCACGAAACTAGATTTCAAGACTGAAAAGAGGCAATATTTTAGTGGATCAACTCAAACGTCGTGTAAAATGACGACCTTGGCAAAAAAATACAGGCAGTTAATAAGTCTACAATCGATGTACACAATAATCTATACGACAAATCTATTCAAGAATATTACTAGTTTACTACTTCCATAAAGTTAATTTTAAAACAATTTGCTTCTCGAATTACCATAAGTTTTAGTTGCGGTAACCTACAGAGGCCCATGAAAAGCAACCTTCGTGATCAGACGGCCGGAATGACTTTCGCTTTCCGTGACCTATTATTATATGTAATATCGCTTTCTTCTTCGAGCAACACACAAAAAGTTCGCAACAAAAACTGAGCGAAAACAGCCGTTTATATGCTCAGGAATTACGAACAAAAAAGCTATCGGATTAATACCGCAGTTGTGTTTTTTACGATATCTTTAAGTTAAGACTAAGTATGTATGTAGTATGTACAAAAATTCGAAGTCATATGACATCTACCAATCCGCACTGGGCCCGCGTGGTGGATTACGGCCCACTTCCTCTCACTTCCTCTCCTCTTACCGGGCCTGTGTGCCAGCAGTGGGAGCATTATAGGCTGATTATGACAGTAACCAATAGTAATGGGCTTCAGATGAAATATCTTCTATATCATTAAGTTGAAACATGAATAAAGTAGGTTTGGTATTGATATTACCCTTAACCAACACAACAAAGTCGAAATATCCAATTTCCTTTTTAATCTAAAGATACTGTTATGAACCCGCAACTCGGATAATAAAGAAAACCACATGAAAATTATATACCTCTTACTTTATTAAAATTGGTTGGGTGTATCCATCGGCCACATACACCTATACAGTTGTACAGAAGTAATCGTAGAATCATTTAAATAATAACCTTCCTAGAGGCTCAGTTTTAAGTAGATTAAATTCGGGATCTCTTCTTGCCGAGAAGAATGCATTCTTCTACGCACAAATATTTCTGATCTCATTATTGCTTTTACGAAGAAAAATGTCATGTCATACCTAAGGCTCTTTGTTCACGGCACGGTTTCATTACGGAACTGCAAATAAACCGCGTCGTAGAAAAACGTGTCTGTCAACAAGCTTCCATAGTAATCCATACAACACTGAAGAACCATGCCCAAACACCGCGAATAAACCGTAGTTTAGCACGGCAAGAAAAACGTGTTTGTACAGAGGGGCTTATAGTGGAGTTTACTTCTTGTTTCTGACGGTAAAATGTTTTCTATCTCTAGCACTTAATATGGAAAGGGACTCGGGGACCTCCGGTGACACGGCACGGCACGTCTGCGGAGAAACAAAGTCATTTTCCACAACATCCGCGCGGTACACGGCAGCACATGACCAGTACGTGACATAATACTAAAATTAACAAACAGAGTATGAACAACATTTTGTTACGACACACATTTGCTTACCCATCGGAGCTTTAAAGCAAGTGAATCGTTTTGTATTTCGTTATTAGGTACGTAGAAACGTGCCTGGCAAATCCATTTTAGTTCTTAAGTTTGGCTTTTTTTGGGAACATAATATTATACTAGTCAAGATCGAAAGGCCTCGTAAAATGTTGTAGGAGACATTGTAAGTAATGAGAAGTTCAAAGTAACGAAAACAAATTGCTTAAGGCACACTCAAAATGAAAAAGTATTTGCTGAAATAGTTGATACTTTAAGCCTTTACACCGAGCTAAGGATTTGCCTGGAGCTTATACGACAGCGTATAAATATGAACTTTTAATTAAAACACATGCCATTTTTGAATACGATATTACGCGGCGTTCTAATTCAACCCGAGATTATTTTGTGAGCGAGACCATTCAATATTGATTTTACTTCAGCTTGTTACTTTGAAGGCGAAGATTCTTAACTATGTAAAGTATAATTAATGACTCCGTGTTACCAAACTTATGATAAGAAAAGATAGGTATGTAATTTAGGAACTCATTAGGAAATTACACAAAACATTCTTGCAGCCCTGCGCTGCAAACTTGGTGCGTTAGGAGCTGTGGCAAAAAGTTTTGAGGGTGTCTTTACTTAAAATAAAGTTATCTTTGGAGTTCCCGGCTCGGGGATGCCGTCTGACGTTTAAATGGGCGACTAATATCATGCTCTTCGTAAATGTGAACTCAAAAATTCCATTTGAATACTCGGCGTGAAGTTTCAGCGCAAAGCGCCTGAGCAATACTGTAGAGCTGCACCAACTCAACGAAAATCTCTTTTATATGCTATCCTAACTTAATTTGAATACAGTGGAAGCTATTCCAGTTTCGTGGTTGGGATTTAAAACCGGGTGAAGCTGGATCGTAGAGAAGGTGAGAAAATAAGCGTGGATCTAAATAAATTACAGAAGCAATCATAAGTTAGATACTTGTGTGCGTCGTTTAGATACGGTAACATAATACATTATTGTTTAGTGAATTGTAACTTGCTTAGGTATTGTAACAGTAATGAATAGCGCCGCGAGATTCACACGATAGCAGCATTGTTCTAATATGTTTTGGACAACATGAAGCGTATAAAGCAACGCGACGCTGTGTGTTTTAAATTAACTTTAACAGTAGGACCGCACAACTGAACGTTTTCCGATAAAAAAAGTCAGAAACTAGTCGTAAACATTGAGTTCGGAGCATAATAAACAGAAATGGAGCCTCGTGAACCGCGTCCTACATTCAGCGGGATCATAACTTCTTTCATTTAACCGCTCGCTACAAAAACAGTTGAATCAGTTTTAACTGAGCCATCCATCAAGCCAGCGATTATCACGCGGTGAGCAGACATCAAATACTTTTACACAATTCATTGGCCTTTTTCAATCCGATACCTGTTTGAGATCCAAATGGATTTCAAAGAGAAATTTCTCTTTGAAATCTTATACCATTTCCTACCTACTTCTTCTTATGAATTGGCTTTGATATAACACCTGTGTCGCTGAACTTCAAGTTACAACAACTAACTTTAGAGTGTTGGATATAACTAATGACAGGACCCATTACATGCTGCCAGGTATAGATCACACTTAGCGGTATACTATCGTCAAGTATACCCTAACTTTAGTTAAGTACAGTTAAAGTGAGTTTGAGTTAGGCTGTGTGAAGACTATGTCAAGACTAGACTGTGAAAACCATGATGGCGTCAACACTCACAACAAAACATTCTCATTCCAAAGTTTTCAAAATTTACCGAAAAACTAGTTTTGGCAGAAACCAAAACAGCACCGAAATTGCGTAACACACTTTCAATCACAATCTGAATCATTTTGAAGGATATTGCTAATCCATTGCTTCATATGTTCGAATAATTTGTCTGCTCAACAACGTAAATAACGCAATGAATGTTGTTGAACTGTCAAAATGAAAGCCATTGCTACTGTTAGTGTGGTACGCAATTACCCCGTTGTTTCGTCCATTATTATAAACAACATGGTTTTATAGTGTTCGCATCAGTATCAGCCCTTCGGATAGACTATGTATAACATCGACGCGCAACTTGTAACCATAGATTCAGTACATGATTCTGAACCCCCCTACGTAAAAATTAGCTGTGTGTATTGCACTTTTGTATGTAACAGCTGTTTTTTTTTTTAACCGACCTAAATTTTTACACCAGAATCATGTGCTGAATTCATGGTTAAAGTTTGTGTATCCCTGCCACCCCTATAGCCATCGCACTGCATAGTTAACATAAATAGAAATCTTCCGGCGACAACTTAGTAGAAATGCGCAGTTGTTAATCGATGTCTTGGCAGACAGTGAGACGGTCAGACATCACTCGGGTACGACATGGAATCGAGTTCTTTGTTGAAGTTTGTCTGGGAATGCGCTTTGTTATGTTCCGTTTGAAGGGTGCTGGCAAAACTTATTTATTATTTATTTATTTATTGAAACATGAAACTTTCAGAATTTATTTTAGAACAACGTTGTATATAATGCATTGTAGGAATGAAAAAAATGTAAAAAAAAATTGCCCGTATTGTGCCACTGCATGGGAAAGGCCTTCCTTACCTTTTTCCACTCAACTCGATCCTGAGCTAATATGGACCAATCCGTCATATAGGCGTCAAGTTCGTCCCGCCATCTACGCCTGGGTCTTCCGCGTTGCCATTAGACGTTTTCAGGGACCCATACTGTGATGGTCTGCGCCCGTGTAGCTTGCCCGTAAAACGTGTCTGGCCCTGTCCCATTTGAGCTTGGTTGCTTTTTGGGTGACGTTTGCGATTGGTTGCGTCAAAATATACAAATATCGTCAACCCTCTACAATCACTAAATTAGCTTTCCATTCACTCACCCATCAGTATTCGAATGTAATAAAAGACAACAGATACCCGCTGTCATTCGTTCATTGTGGCATGAACAATAACATGGGAAGAATTCGTTCTTCATATTCCGAAAGGAACTCAAAACGGCATGAACATGTTTCTAAGACAGAGATCCGTGATCCGTACTTATTGGAGATGTAGTACCATTGTATTTTTGGGCCAACAGGATAATATTTCTTATGTGATTCTATCGGGAGATAACCATTTCGTTATATACGAGGTAATTATTTACCTTCTGTAGATATTACTCTTGGAGCCCAATTCCGAGTTGTTGTTGGATCATAATTTTTCTTTTTTTTTCGGGAGTCTGGTAGTTTTTCTTATGACTTTGGTTTTATTTGAGTATATTTCAACGAATCCAAAAACACATTTTTGTAAAACAGTTTGTTGGGTTATAATCCTAACCAAGAAATCACAATAAAAAAGGACTCACTAGTTCACTAGTTTTATGTAGGTGCAATTCATAGCATAAAAGTCCTACCACTGCTGAAAAACCTGTCGACAAGACAAAAAATTCTCAATCGACAGACTACCATACGACTGATTTAGTCTTCCTGCGCAACTAGCCTAAAATTTACAGCCAGCCTGCATTCGAGAGCTGAACCGAACGTGTGACACCCGTTACACGCTGTTGACGTCATAACACACCGCACCGGCTTTATTCTTTTATTTATCAGACGCTCTTTATTTGAACTTTCAAACGTTTATTTTCTCTTTCTGCATATTCTACTTTTAAAGTGTTTATTAAAGTTTTAATATTGCATAGCAGTGGATGAGAGAAAAAGATAACAGACCATATACGGTTCCGAGTTTACTCGTATTGTGGTTTTTATTTCTCCCTCATTAATATTCTATATTTAATATTCTATTATTATTAATGAAATCGTACCGGTTACACTTATTAAAAATAATTAATTAATATAAAAAGTGCACGTGAGGAAAAATCTCGGTCCATTTGTACTTCAATTACTTGAAGAGATTCATATTAAACATAGTATCAAAAGAAAAATTCTTTCAGCATAGTTTACCTATTCATAAACTGAAAAACAGTTGCTAACTTTATGAGTATACTTTTAGTAATTTCAAACAAGTCTTGTGAAGATATTCATTTTTATTCATTCATGTATGAAAATGTTTCAGTAAAAGGTACTCGATTTCAGAATCATGTACGTCGATCAATACTATTACATTTGAATAATATAGAACCGAATCAATTTATGGTTTTATAACTTTTGTCTGTGATATTGTATGATGTTTTAGAATATAGATACCCGTGGACATAACATGAGAGAATTAGCTAAAAAACCCTTTTATGTTATTGCCAATGTGAAGAGCGGGCAGTGAGTACCGACTCTATCTGTTTTATTTTCTACTTTCGAACAGAATCCTATTTGTGTTGGAACCAGAGACAATTTAATTAGGAAAAAAAACAGATAACGAAGTTTAGATTCTGCGAAACATGGTTCTAAAGACAATTAAAAATGGTAGGATGGTAGGTAAGTACCAACTGCGGGAAAATCTACAAACATTCACACTCAGATTTTGTAGTGAAGTTTACTTGGATATTTTACAGTCAAGAGCGGATTTTTTTTTATATTTTTTTTAAATTTTCGTTATTGAAAAAAAGGAGGACACGTTCGCGTTCACTTGAAACAGAAGCTGTGACTGATGATACGCTATGTGGAGGGAATTCATAATTCATCTCAGAGTCGTCTGTTCTCTTTGAAAACGTCGACAGAACGCGGCACAAGCTCTTCCTAGCAGGTGAATAACATGTTTCATCCCGTTTTGATATTTAATTTCACCACGAGGTATGTCAATTTCCTTTGTTCACGATACTGAAAAATAACCAAAAATTTACTTGCACATCTCCACTTTCCGGGAAAATTGCGGCCAATTGTATCCAGCGGGGCTCCCTTATAATATCGACGAAGTTCTCGAAAAGTTTAAGAAACGTAAGAGCCTCTGAATAAATAATGGTGCGGCGCGCCAAAACTTTTACAGATATTGGCTTTGTTTTGCAGCGGACAAATATTAACGCTAGCAGCTGCGACACACATATTTACCGTGGACCAGAGCGCCGCGGCACCGCCGCCGGAGCGCCCCTACATATCACGGTGTGAAGAAAATTGTAACAATTGTGTAGCGACGCGCCGTTCACTACACAGGACACAATATTATTTTAGTTCCTACCTCCATAATTATTCCGCTTCCACAACAACAGTCATCAAAGTATTTCGTCGGTTCACAATAATAACGTAACAAAATATCCCTCGATTATAATATCGTCCAACAAAATATCCCTTTACGTGATAATAAGACGGTAAAGACAGGATATTTTACAAAACGGGAAACTGTAAGTGAATTTTCATATCGATTTCCTATTTCCCTCGACACTGCGGCTACGTTTGCTTGTGTTACTCTATAATTTACTTTCTAGAAAACCTTTCGGTATTGCCTATGGTTTCGAGCGAAGTGGACAGTATTGATGTAGTAGCAACGAATGCGCTGGTACGTTGCATTCCGCAGGCGATTTAGTTCTGTCGATCCGCTGGCCGGCACTACTTTAATTTCGTTGCAGGACTCCGCAATACGTACAAGCCGATAAATTGAACATGTAGGATCGCGTTAAGTCGATTTCAGGATGAATGTGTTGTGCAGCAGGAAAAGAGTTTTATTCACCTTGTAATTAAGTTTACAGTAACTACGGGATTTTACGACATTATAGATTTATAGCGCTGTAAAACTTCGAGCATTGCAGTTCTGCGATAACGACAAATTGAAGTTTTCAGTCAACGGGATTGGTTCTTTTTATGCATAAAATAAATGGTACCTCACTTCTTTTAAAATGCATTTGAGTACGGATTCGAACACTGCTTCCTTTTTTTCATAAACCATTACGACTATTAGATGTTAGGAGTAGTGCGCTGCAAAGAAAAACAACGTTTGCTTTCAACTTTTCTTTAATCTAGCGTGAATGTCTTTCTTTCCCCATCCTGTCTTTATACACTTGCAAAAGAATCGACCCGCCCCGTGTTCTTTGATTTGAAACAATATCTTTCATCAAGTTTTTCTAACAGTAACCTAATAATAATTATAGTGTTTTCTAAAACCTTCCTAAAAGTATGTAGATTACGTTAGTGAAAGAAGTTGTTGAGAAAATCGCGAACTCCTTTTTCTGAAGTCCGTTAAAAAATCAAGTCACGCAATTTTTCCGAGCAATAGTGAGTGATGAGGACATCTGAAGAATCGAGTCGATCTTGTCAAGAATATTGCTTTTATCAAAATATAGTGTGTATGACCGTGCAAATAAACTGTACCTTAGGGGCCAATTTTTTGCACGCCAGTGTATTTCAGTTATCGAGTTTCCTTGCGCGCTGTGACGACCATCTGTGACTAATTAAGCAAACGTTATCCGCAATGGTGTACATCAATTATTATCACAGTTGAATTGTTGCTAATAGAATCAGGAGCCTAATCGAACGTTGCGTATACAGTTTACTTCGCTCAAGTGGCTGTTGACCCCAAGTGGGCTGCGGTTCCAATTAATTATTACGTCTTTGGCGTAACCTTACAAGGGTAGAAGTGACAATATTAATGCGACGTTATTGTGTAACAATGTAACGTGCATTTCGCGGTGATCGTGTCTTAAGCCACGGCAGCCATCTTACACGCCTCGCAAGCCGCTGTTCTTGTTCGGGCCAACCCAACAAGCAATTACTCCAAGCCAGTATTAATTGAGTGACTGTTTATTATCCATGGCTTAATTTAATCACCGGACTAACATACGCCGTGTGTCAATATCTATGAGTTGGGCCCAGAGCGGGAACATTAAACTAATCTATCCCTGACATAGTATAGGGAAACAAGATAACATCTTCTTGTAATCCACAATAAGACTGCCGACATAGATTCTTGTCGCAAATTGGGTTCGGATACACAATGTACATACTTAACAGTGGTTTTATTACTGAAGTTACAGATGGATCAGGTCATAACTCACCAAAGCTTGATTAGTTTTGCCAGTAGGTATACATACCTATTATATACCTGCTGGCAAAACTCATATACGTTTTGGTAAAATAACTGAACAGTCATTCGAATAGCATACAAACAAATAGTTAGCATACAAAGTGTGTTTAAACCTTAAGACACAAATGAATATACAACCTACACATCTTTCCGATTGCAATCAAGATTTATACAAAAATATTTCCGTTTCCTTTCTAGTAAAAACTGCAGTTTGCTGTAAGCACGACCATTCCGCATTCAGCGAGATCGCTTTTCATTCTCAAATAAGACTTCTTCAACCTCGCGCCTTGCTTGAACAAACTAGATGAGCGAAATTAACTAAAAAAGCACGACCAATTTCTTCATCCATGGATGAAGAAATTGGTCGTGCTTTTTTATATTAGCTTATTTATATATCCAGAAAATGACAAGTTTCTGGATTTATCTCAAGACACTTGGACAGTCCTTTAAGACATTCGAAAATAAGTAAAGAAACAAAAATGACAGACGAGTACGTACTTGATGACGACGGATAACAAAGCGAGTGGGCGTGAGAGACAGCCGAGATTATCTCTGACAGTTGAAACGTTACGTTTCCTGACAGAAAACACCTCCAAGGCGTCTGCGCGAAGATCTGTTGTAACTAAATCTACTAACAAACCGTCTAGGAACGCTTTCAGGCATTTGACCCGAGGTGGTGCAAACCTGTTTATAATCACATTATGATTTCACTTTGTCATTTCGTCAGACTTGCGGTAACTTTGAAGACCTCTGAATCTCTCGTTTGTGTGTAATCTGAGGATTCACTCGCGCCATACCAATTAATTTTGCGGTAACTCGGGATTTTAAGCTTTAAAAGTAGTTGCTTGTGGTGGTTGTAATTTATATTTTATTTAATTAAAGCTGAGCTGAGCACTCGTACTGTCTTTAATAGAAGTACGTAGATACTTTCATTATTATTATTTATTTGACAAATCACTTCAGCCATTCTCAAGGGATGCGCTTACTAAAGAATAGCATTTCAGTTTTATCATTCCTTAGTTGTGGGCTGAAGCATCGTACCTGTTTTGTGCAAAGAGAACTAACTACGTATACACAGAAGAAAATTCAAATGAAAAAAAAAATCACAAACGTTACATAAAAAATATAGGAAATCCCAAGGCGAAAAATGAGTTTCGGAATAACTTTGGTAAATAAGAAAACTCACACCATTCCCATTAGTTTTTCGGAATGCAGATCAATCCTCATCCATCTCTAATATGTCCAGAACTGTCGCATCTTTTATTTATATCTTTCCGTGGTTTGTTTACTGAATATATTGCGCTCGGTATTATAAATATTACACTGATCCTACCAGTATAGTAGGATCGGATAGTAGTATTTTTTTCACTTAGAATCGTGATAATGAAGGACATTTAAACAGTGTTTGTCACTTTATTTATTTAAGCTAGATTATCAAAATCATGGTACGAAAGCACAAATACAATTCAACTATTTCACACCCGTTAAACACCTGCCAATAAATTGCTTTGTGGCTTTAAAATCTATATCAACATATCGTATTAACAACCAGTGCGGTGTCGAATTTTATAATTATCGGGTGTTCGCAGTCCGGTACGGCCGTACAGGTAACATCGCTAATTGGATCCCACGTCGTTATGACTTGATAGCTTCGTATATCACCCACTATATACCGACAAATTGCACTCTTCTCGCGACGAATTGATGAGATAAAATCGTAATTCGATTCGTCATCGCGAAATATAAACAGTAATTTGTCGAAATTGTACTGTCAAACCCTACGCGGCCCACGCTATTCGTTTAAATTGAGAATTATAGGGATCATGCATTCGATTAAATATGCCAAATTATACTGCAGTCGTATTTTTAATCACGGCACTGCGTAGAATGTATAGATATACAACCGTACTATTGTTTCCGCTGTATTGTTTTTTTTTTTGGTATAGTCTTTTTGGTTCGTTAGATTTTCATGCAGGTGCGCTTATTTGAATTATTCTATAAAAAACTTTAAAAAATTGTTAAGCTCTTCCTTTCATAATGAAATATATTTAAGGGGAAGAATGTGTTGCGTTTGATAAATTCGCTGCGAGGAACTTGAAACATAGATCTTAATCGACCTTCCTTTTCTACAACTCTGACGTAACTTAAAATTAGTTTTAGTTACCAATTTCCGTCTCAAAAGTCAATTCCGTTGAATGATTTGAGTTAAAATTTACAAACTTTATACAAAAGGATCAAGACAATATCCGAAAAGCAGCGGGTTTTAGAGAGGAGAGGACAGGAAAGCAATTTAAAGTGCAACCGTTCGGTTTACACAAGTTGATTGCAATCGGGGCAAATCGCATCCCATAGGAAGGAGTGATATGGAATATCTTCCCGATAATCTCTGTGAACAAAGCCGCCAAATGGATAATCGATGGAGCCTTTCACGTATCTCTACTTTTAAATAATGAGGGGCGAGCCTTACCCGGGAGAAAAATTCGCCGGAAAATAAAAGAGATTAAAGTTATTTATCAGGGTTCACATGCTCCATATATCTACGTTATAATACGTACCCGGTGATGTTAACACAAGAATTATTCGTAGAATCGTGAATTGTGGTAAACTGTTTCCATAATTGTGTTCAAACGGAGCGTGTAATCAGGATTCTGTCCAAAACATAATAACCTCGAAGATATAAGCAAAAAGAGAAACAGACAGAAATGATTAAGCGAACTAATGAAACGGATAATGTTATTAGGATTACCTATATGAACTGAGTATATACTTCATGTATTAGAAAGTGAGGTCATGTTGCAATGAATGATAATTGCAATGCTTGGAAAAGGCTGCTAAGTCATAAGTACTAACATAACATAACACCAACATTGTGCACTTAGTTCGCAATAAACGTTTTGACTTTGACTTTGACATAGGGTATGGTACAGACCATCAAACTGAACACCATCTCGCTGGGACCAACATCGTAATCGCGAAAAAATAATCAGACATCTCATATATTTGGGTCGAGTGGGTATAGAAGTTTGTATGGGGCAGTTGATATTTTTTTTTTGTGATATGTGACCTTTCTGATAGATGCTGTATAACAAGTATACCTATCTATTACATGGCGGGAACCGTGGTGGCCAAGTGGTAACTGCCGCAACTTACGAGTTACGGTCGCAGGTTCGAACCCAGACAGACGCTTTACTTTGTGTAAATTAAATCATCACCATTGTTCTCAAACCGGTGAAAGAAAACATTGTGAGTAAATCCCAATGTCCTAGAACCAAAAATTTGAAGACATGTGATATCTACCAACCCGCACTGGGCCCGCGTGGTGGATTACAACCCACCCCCTCTCACCGACAGGAGACCTGTATCCCAGTAGTGGGAACATTATAGGTTGATTGTGACAATGGCGACATTAATTTAACACACGGGTAGGCCAGTAATCATAAAAATTATAACAACATAAAAAAAATCGTAACTTGAAAACTTCCACCTGCGCCGCCCGCCGACAAAGGGCTCTCTCTCTTTCCTTCAATTCGCCTTCTCTTTGCTCTTTAATTGTTTTAATTACATTAATGCGATGTTATGATCCGTAACCCCGGCAAATGACCCCTGCGCTACAGTTCTTTAAGTCAGGTTGCTCTAAGATGCTATTTTATAAAATTGTTAATAAATATAAATATTAATTAAATTAAAATATATTCATAAAACTACAACGCAAAACCGCAAAAATTAATGTCGCCATTAAAGCGCCACGCTGTATATTACCTGGCAACACGTTTACATGGACAAATTATCTACCAACACTGCTTTTTCAGTCTAACATTAGATAAAACTCAATTTCTAAATCCTGTCTGTTTATATATATTCATAAATGTATAGTCTAATCAAGCAAAAAGTCGTGCAAAATCCACGAGAACATATTGCCGACCAATTGCTTTGCAGTTTGGCAGGTGTTATGTGAATATAAAACTATAACATTATGGATTAAATATATATATATTTTTTTTTAATAACGTTGCTCCACACTAAGAATTTCTCCTGTATCGTGAGTGCGTTTACAAACATTTAAACTCACATACACAAACAGCCAGACCCGGAACAACTACTTATAGGCCATACAAATATTTGTTCCGTGTGGGAATCGAACCCGCGACACGCAACCGTGCCGTCAAATATTATAAATATTATATATTCAAAAAATAAATAAATAAATAAGTCCTAAAATTGTGAGGTTCCATAATGGGAGTAGAATTGCGATTTTCGGTTCAGAAACTTCTCGAGTGGCTGAGGAGATTTTCTTTCGACTCTATCACAGGGGACTTAAAAGCTTCTTACGCGAGCTGAGCCTTTGTAACCCTGATTAAAATTGAATGTAATTGCTATACTTATTCAGAACTCGAAATACTTAAATATAAAAAAAGTTCTTAACCGGCGCTTATTTTTTTAATATTTCAGCTATATCAGGATTTTTCATAAACTATACAGGATACATTTTTAACCAGTGCAAAATTCAGTTATTTTTCTAAACCCCTAGCGTAGAAATTTTTCGGTAGTAAACAGCCGTTTCATAGATAAGTGCAATAACTACGCGGTCAAAATGGAACAACTAATATAAAACTTCTACGCTAGGTTGAATTCATAGTTACAGTTTGCACACTGGTTAAAAAAAAAATCCTTTACAAGTATTAAATCTGCCTATTTAGATATGTATTTCATTTGTTATTAGGATGGGTCTTGGAAAACTTCCCTTAAATTGTTATAGACTAGATATACAGCCGGGTAAGGGTGAATAGCAAACAAATAGGCCCAATGAATCCTTTTTGTCGTTTCAGTTCCGAGAATCACCTCCTTCAAGCTTAGTTGGGTTTAATTGTTCGTTTTGCAAATAAATAGGACGCGGCCAGGAGATAAATGGGTGGCAGGCCAATTAACCCTTAATATATTAGTAAAACAACTTTCGCAAACTTCCTTATTACCTTATAGAGGGCCTCTTAGTTGGAGCCTCTTTAAATAAATTACTCGGCGAAGTAACGTCAGCGGTTAATGTCAGGTCACGTGTCCATAGAGACGTTGTTGGCCATAACCATGGCCCCATCACGTATACATTGTACAACCCGCTACACCTCCATATTACGGTAGGTATGCGTCTACAAAGTACCTATCCCATTACATATTGTATAAATCTTCTTACGAAAACTTTGCAGGGCTATGTAAAGCAATAATTTATAAGTATTTACATGGACACAATGAGCAAGGACACAACCTTCCCTTTAAACTAAGTTATCGATTTCATATAGCATAATATAATATATGTGAGTATAAAAAGGGTTCCTTTTCTAGTACCCGGAGGGCGCGAACAATGCGGTGATATAAAATAAAGCATCGTCACCACTCCAGGCCGCGATATTGGTAAAAAGGCCGGAATCTTTATGATAATAAGTCACGAACGATCGCACTCGGACCGGTCATAAATAAAATAAGATGACTGACCCTCGAAAATCTTAAGCAGATTATGAATAAGCGGCCATCCAATTTCGTGGGATCTTCTACTGTCTCTTTCTGCTCTCAAAATGGTGAAGGAAGCATCATAACTGTTCCCACTGCTGGGACACAGGCCTCCTCTCTGAGAGAGGGAGTGGGCTGTAATCTAGTAATGTAATCTAACATACCGGTTTCCTCACGGTGTTTTCCTTCACCGTTTCGAGAGCAGTGTTGATGAAATTATATACGCCCTGCCTGGGTTCGAACCCACGACCTACGATATTTTAAATCGAGGCGTTACTACCGGTCCACCACTGCTTTAAGGAAAACATCGTGTGGTAACTATGTCCTAGAACCAAAAATTCGAAGACAAGCGACATCTACCAACCCGCACTGGGCTCACGTGGTAGATTACAGCCCACTCCCTTTTTTTTTTTTTTTGAGGATGGGAAATCATCAAATGACTCCTCCCGCTCTGGGTGGAGCAGGAGGGAGTGTCAGACTCTTACTGACTAAAACCCACCCGTGTTCCTTCCTTAGCCCTTTATGTTCCAGGGCAGCGGTAACCCTTTCGGACAATCCCGCTACAGCCCACTCCCTCTTGTAGAGAGTAGGTCTGTGTCCCAGCACTCCCAGCAGTGGGAACATTATATAGGCTGATAATGCAATTTCGTGGAATGGCTTTCTATTCGCAATAATCAAAAAGGATCAATAACTCAGGACAAAGGAAGCGACACTATCAGTTTAGAGGTGTTTGGGGCTGTTTAATCTTATCTCGCTCCGATACTGGGCCTAAACACGCGACTTAGTTCGCCTCTAATCCCGCCAGTGCTCCAGCCGAGCAAATAATAGCCAGCTCTTAAACACAACCGCTTTGTTAACCCTGACGTCCCACCGATTTCTTACACTCTCTGCGCACGCAATTTCCTACTTAAGTACGTGTTTATCTACAATAAAAACACAGATAGAAAATGACATCATCCTGCAAATACAGAGAATTACCGCTGAGGCGTCTTGGTAAAGATTAACACACTCAAACGTTTAAATCGCAATTCATGCACCTCTTAATTTAACACAAACATAAAAGATACCTCCACCACAAGAGTCTGAATAACGAGATTCCCGGGGTCTTTGTTTTATATTCAAATACAATTTCCTTAATTAGACGCGAAGTATCTCTTGAAAGAATAATGCGAGTTGCCCGAAGCAAGATAAGCTTGGGGCGAGGAGGAGTCGTGCTTCAAGGGGAAGCAACATTTTGATAAATATCATGTAAGAGACCGGCTTAACGGTAAAACTTCACCAAAGTTGTTTATAGAACGTGAATACTGCAGGACTAGGGACTATTTTAGCGTGGTATTTCAACCATGAATTCTGTCAGGCATATTAGATATCTTAAGGTGAGACCACACAGTCGCAAATGCAAGTTTTGTGTTAGATGCCTCAGCTTGCCGCATGCGTCACATGCGTGCTTACCATACGAAGCATATGCCTCGCGCTGACTGGAGGCACCTAAGGATCGTTTGTGGTGACGAGTCGCGACAGCTGTCTAGCAAATTACCACAAACCCTAGCATCTGAACTTTAATGTAATTGGAGCTGTAGTTCAATTAAATGTTGACAAAGGAACAATGTGCTCACTAGGGTACTAAGTTTTCATTTGATGAATCTTGTTTGTTTACGAGTCGAAGGGCAAGATGTCAAGAATATCGGCCACAAGGTCGTACGTTGATATCAGAATAATATCTGGCTTGTAGACAGGCACTACAAATCTTCACTTCGGACTGAAAATAAAAGAAAAGTTTATTAAGCTGTAAACTGACCGTAAAGCGAAACATTTAGGTCAATAGGTACTTACCGCGAAATCCAAGGTACAAATTACTTTAGGTACTTTAGAAGTATATGATGGCTATAAATGTTTGCCCATTTTCCCCGTATGTTTTGAATGACTAAAAAGTACAGACGCCAGCACATCAAGCTACTACAATCTGTCAAATTTCTTTAATAGATTTTCAACTTTATCACTGAAGTATTAAGGTTCAAGGTTGATTGGGAAAATTTGACAGTTTCGGGTAGCTTGATGTGCAGATCGGAAAATACTCGGATCTTACTAACAAAGTGGCATCCGAAATGTTTTATTACCGTCTACAACTCTACATTATATTATGTAGGGCATTGTAGGGCATACCGAAGAGCTAATCTATATATACCTATTCAATGAAAATATCTTCGTTGCTCACTCTGTGGCGAATTTAACAATAATACATGCCACAAATTGCTCGATAAAGCTGATGTATGTCCCAACACTAATATGAAACCCTACATTATACAAATAAATAAACAGAATGAAAGCGATACTGTTTTTATTTTTAGTAAGATTTGTAAAGGTCAGCTTCTGCTCTGTGAAAGTGGAAAATATATAAAACTTTTACCTGTGGTTAGATTTTCGAAAGGTCAGCTGATACCTGCTTTGTGAAAGTTATACAAACGAAGCTCCTACACTTCAATGTAATAGAATACGAAAACCTCTTCAAAATGGAGTACCATTTAATTTTACCCTCGTGTATAATGTTCTAGTTAGATTTCTTAGTATCGCTGCGTGGGCAGCCGCCCACTACATAAGCACCAGCTTTATATTATTTGATTAGGGCTGATTTTCAATCGACCGATAATTTTATTCGTGGAATAAAATTGACGTCTGACAGTTTTTGTATGGAATAACTGTCAAAAATTCAAAATTATTCCTTCGACGAAGTTATCTGGCGTTGGAAAAATCAGCCCTTATATTACTTGAATAAATAAAAGAGAGATTTATTATTTATTTTTCTTCTATCCTTTTTGACCGGATTTATATAATAATAATAATAATTTTTATTTCGCAAAAAGAAGAAATACTATGCATGTTACATTATTATGTTATTACAGGTTGTGCTCAATTTTTGTGAATAATGACCCCGATGCTAGGAAATCCTGTGTTAAAGGGGCCATTCGTGCGTAAGATTATTTTACAAAATTCGGTAAGCTAAAACGTGTAACAGCAGCAATAGTGTGTGAGTAAGTGCGTGTGATGTGGTGTAATGGGGGAAGTGTAAGAGTGTGTGATCTGTGTATTGAGTGTGTGGTTCGTGTCGTGTGTGTGTAGAGAGGGAAGGTGATTTGGGGTGTCTGTGGGTGTGTAAGTGTTCGTGATAATAATAATTATTTATTTATATAGAGGTTTCATCAGTGCTTCTGCTTCATCATAATCTAGGGTGAGGAGGAATTCTTTAGTTATTTTTTTACATATGCATTATATACAACCGTTTATGCGTTGCATAAACGGTTGTATATAATTGAAAACGGCAACCTGGTCCACCTTAAATAATTCTACAAAAAAGTCTGTGGGCAGGCGATGCGATGCTTTACGGTGGATCGGCGCCCGAAATTTCACGCGAACGAAGTCGTAGGCAGTAGTATTATGTAAAAACGTACCTCTAATAATATGATCAACATGGTTTGTTATAATTCAGTTTCTTTTTTACGTAGTAACTAAACACACATTATTGTGGGTTAACTTTATTTTCACTTTTCAATTTGTATCTTGTGTTTCACGAGCTGTGTCCAAATAAACGTTATTCTTTCTTTTCTTTCTTTAAACTTAGATGAAAATGAAGGTGTCATTCGAAATACGTTCTCGCCCTACTTAGATTTATCCCAGTCTGTCTGGGACCGTTTTCTAATGAAAATGTCCTACAATTTAAAGTTGAACAAAGCTCAAGAGGTTCTGCCGCTGTAACGAGTGGGGTTTAGGATGTTTACTCCACAAAGTAATGACAGATTACTTTCTCCTTTAGTTGCAGTTATTTCAGTACAGTAATCAGAAATTTTCCCTTGGATAAATTCTACTACGTGTATGTAAGTTTACTTATTTATTAAAGTTTTGTGCACAAGTTAAAAAAAAATCGGTTTTCTGTAAAGTCGGTTTACTGACGATAGTTGAACGTGACAACGTCATAAGAAAATACTGATGGAATGGTTTTATTTTTCAAAAGAAAATTTTAATGTAACGCCTCAGAGCGAGGTAACGCCGCATACGTCATGTTTTTCGTGCGTGCAGCCGGCTCCATCGAATTATAAGACGTTGTCACGTCAAAAATACGGGAGAGACCAGTGGTGGCCCAGTGGTAACGGCCGTGACTTACGAGTTGTAGGTCGTAGGTTCGAACCCGGACAGACGCTTTACTTTGTGTAAATTATTTCATCACCATTGCTCTCAAAACGGTGAAGGAAAACATCGTAAGAAAACCGACATGTCATAGAACCAAAAATTGGAAGACATGTGACATATACCAACCCGCACCGGGCTCGCGTGGTGGATTACGGCCCACTGCCTCTCACAAAGAGGAGGCCTGTGTCCCAGCAGCGGAAACTTTATAGGTTGATTATATAAAAAAAATACGGTACAGATGCCTGAGGCATTTCCTACCAGTCAACCTTAGGGTGCAGCAGAGACAAAACATGGCAGGTGCAACATACGGGTTAAATAGTTCGGAAATAACAAGAATAAATAGTAATAAATAAATAAAAAATAAAAAAGCCTTTTAATTCCATTAGCCGTTCAAATTACATAACAATATTACAATTAATCATAAACATGCGAAGCTTGAATTGACTTAAACAAAACAAAGTCAAAATAGTAATACATACTAAACAAAATGAACTGGAGAAATAACGATCGGTAGAGAAGAAAACGAATCCAGCAAATCAGCGTTTTGATGTTCCGGCCAACTTCTGACGGATATGTTCACGTGCCTTCACTTTTAAAGATAACAAGTTACATTAATTCTTTAGTCATCATCTTCCTGCCCTTATCCCATGTTACTTGGGGTCGGCGCAACACGTTTTCTTCTTCCATTCTCCTCTGTCAACCGTCACAGTATCATTCACTCCCTTCTCTTTCATATCATTCCTCACACAATCCATCCATCTTTTCTTCGGCCTTCCTCTCCCTCTCCATCCATCAACATGTATATGGAAAATGAAACATTACACATTCATGCATTTTCATTCAGCCTGTGAGCGCACAGGCGCTGCTGTAGGCGGCCCTTTATACCGACTGGTCCTAAAAGGATTACATGTATTGCTACAGCTATCGCGCCCATACAAAGGCTCGTTTTCAGTTCCTAGTAAGGCATACCTACACTATGACTACAACGATTAATATGAACGTAAAGCCGACAACCAACCAAATAAAAACCGGTCAAGTGCGAGTCGGGTTCGCGCACCGAGGGTTCTGTACAAATTTGTGGGTACATAACTACACATTTACGGTTTTCGGAAATTTTCCTTTACTTGTGCTACATGAAATTGCTTCTTGCCAAATTTTATGATTCTAGGCCAACGGGAAATATCCTATAGGTTTTAATTCCCTTGCGAGTCTCAAAATATGCGGCATAAACGGAACATAAACGCCCGTATCTTTTGATTACGTTGAATTAGAAATGCTTCAAGGGATTGCGGCCCTGAGTATTTGATATTAATTTCAACTTGATAACTCTACGGGTTCCTGTGAAAAAGGGTCTTGACAGACAGACAGACAGCCACCTGTCTGTCCGTCTGTCAAGACCCTAATCCTAACGAATAGCCTACAACGAAGAAATCTTATAAGGGTATTTTTCCTTTTGAGGTACGGAACCCTAAAAAGTGAACCACTGTTTGCCATAAGTACCTAGATACTTTATTTCAATAACTAAATTCTTGCATCTACAGCATATATCAGAAAAGTGTGGTCATATCTAAGGATGTAGTACACACCATCAAACTGAACCACTTTCTCCATGGGACCAACATCGTTATCGCGAAAAAAATGTCAGCCATCTCATACATTTCCGGATGACGCGGTTGGCGCAGTGGCTGAGTGATCGACTGCTGCGCTGCGTGTCGTGGGTTTGATTCCCGCACGGAACAAATATTTGTATTGCCTACAGGTACTTGTTCCGAGTCTGGCTGTTTATGTATGTGAGTTTAAATTAAAAAAAATCGTTCGAGTAGGTTCGAGTAGGTTTTTGTACGGGACAGTTGATATTTTTTGGCGGTTACGATATTAGACCCATGGAGAAAGTTGTTAAGTTTGATGGTCTGTAACCACACCTTTTTTAAAACATGATGTATAAATTCATATTCACCCATAAGTATATTTCAAACTAAAATACCAAAATACTTGAAGGAAGAAACAGGTACACCTCTTTATTCATCTCGATTCCTGAGATATATTGGAATAGCGTACTCGTATATCGGTGAATTTTCTAACATTAATCTACGTTCGTAAACGTTTAGTAACTACTCAACCGGGACATCCCAGACGCTCGTGATGGATGTGAAACGAATAGGCTCTTGACTACTCATCGTTCTATCAAAATATCTCAAAGGAGGCTGTGCAATAGCCTAGAAATATTGCTGAACAGCCAACCGTTACATCTTGCTGAGGTCCTTAATTTTTTGTGGCCAGTACTGGCGTACATCGTTGCCTCCAGTAGGTCAATATCGAATACTTAATTGACCTTTCCTTTTCAATTTTATGTCTTCTTTACAAGGTTGTAAAGAAGACATATAGCATGTAGCCCGTCTGTTATAGTTATAACAGACGGACTTGTGGCTAAGTAATAACAGCCGCACGGGTCGATCGATCAAGTTAAACTACGCTTGCCGCGGTTGGTCCGTGGATAGGTGACCATCTTTACATACCAAGACCCCACCGTGCCTCGGAAGGCACAGCCGTTGGTCCCGGCTGTCATTTGCGTATCTTTGACAGTCGATATGGCATAGAAGCCTGAAAACCTGAAGTCGTCAGAAGTCTGAAAGTCTGACAGGGACAACTGGTCTTACCAAAGGGTACAAAATACTGGTATTCAGCTGCATACGGTAAGACTGGAATCCGACCCCAACATAGTTGGGAAAAGGCTAGGCAGATGATGTCTTCTTTAAATCCTATAACATTATTTTCACTGTAGCTTCCAGTTTAGTAAGAAGCAGCAAAATAAAGAGCTGCACGTTTGTTTCAAACACAAAATATATACAACATCTGCAGTGACGTGTTAGATAAATAACTGGGTATGTGAACAGCACTGAACATCATGCAACATGAGGTTAAAAATTGCAAGTAGCGACTCAACAAGTAGCGACAGATGCTAGCGTTCCTACTGCAAACATCTACACATATATACGAGTATGTCTCTACTAACCTTTACTTTATAACCCGCACACGAACCACAACTTACAGAAAACTACGGTTAACCGACCAACCGCTAATCAGCCAACGAGACTGAAATAAAGTTATATTTTCAGGTCATATAACAAAGTATTATAGTAGTAGGAACTTTTGCCCGCGGGTTCGCCCGCTCGGAGGTCGGAAATTACCCCACGGAAACATATTACCCGGACAAAAAGTATCCTGCGTGTTAATCGAAAAAAAAGGTTACAATAAACTATCTAGCCTATCGAGCTTATCGTGCCAAATTTCTTGCAAATCCTATTAAAAGCATAATAGTAATGATTGTAATACTATCTTGAATTCATGCAAGTCTAGTACATGTTTCGGAAGACACGTAGCGCCATCTAGTGTCCTAAAGCAATCGTGACCGTTAAAAGTTGTTCATTTCCTCGGGCACAGTATTTCTTTTTTAAGGTGCAAAATTTCATGATGATCGGTTCAGTGGATTAGGCGTGAAAAGGTACCAAACAAACTTCCTTTCGCATTTATAATATTAGGTAGGATGGTCAGCTGCCGGCAGCGTCTGTCCGCTCTTGTAAACATTTTAACGTTTAGTTGAATCTTATAACTGTCGAGTGACGAGGCGTCAATGCATGACGAAGGCCCTTTGAAGCGAGATCAGCCCCGATACAGAAGGGCTGCCGCTTAATCGATCCGAGTGCCGGCCATAAAGTCATGGATTAAAGACTCGTTAATGGGGTTTACCGAATAAATAGGACAACGCTGAGATAAAGTTTGAGTACACAAATGAAAGGTTCGAGCAACATCCGAAATCGCCGAAGCTGTCCGTTGACACTTTCATTATAATAACATATTAACGACGCCTAAGAGGCTTATCAAAAGTCCCGAACTCGCGCATTAACAGGTATTGAACGTAAGGTTTATACAGAACTACGGACGCTAAAACTATGAAACTGTAACAATTTCTTCAATTTACTGTCGAACTTGGCTCGACTTTGTACAGTACAATACCGAATTCTCAGTTTGGGAACATTGTTATATACGATACAACGTTAGGCTTATATGCCGGGCACGCGAGGCCACTGTGTTTCATCTCTACGCAATTTAATGTCCGAAGTTGAAATATTTCGTGTGATTAAATGTTGGCCTCCACACCACACCGCACTAAATGGAAAAAGTTTCAACGATCGTATCAACTTTAATACATTAAAGTGTTAAATGTCGACCACGAAAAATTGACATTCGACCATTTTATCTACAGTTTGTCGATTAAATAGGTTTTGATAGCTTAACCATTATTTTTAAGTATATAATGGATAGCTGAAGCAGTCACGTTGAAGCTACATGTTTTAATCATTGATGTCACGAACCGAGAACAAATTCTTTACTGTTCAGTGTGACGGTGAAATCGTTCCAACATTTTCCTTGAGCGGCAAAATATTGGAGCACGGAATGTTCTAAACCGCATTAGCGTGAGTCCAGTAGCTCCTGTTTCCTAATGCAAGTGGTAACGCAATCAGTAGCGCCGACACCTCACGGTGTGGGCCGGGGCTCGCCATGCATACTGATGTATCCGCCGAACACTACCAGCTAATTTAACTCCACAATTTCCCTAATGAGAACCCCGAATGCCGTCTATACACAGTTTGCTGGCAATCCACCCTGGAAACTACAAATTCGCTAACTATCAATAAAATTAAATTCAATATTATGTTCCAATTTGAATAGCGTTTAATTGTGAAGCCAATTTATGCATTGACAATGTTATGTTGTTAAGGTATGGTTGCTGAAACGTGAGCTTTAATTAACATTTTACTAAATTAATTTGTTTATAAAATAAATAAAACTAAGTTAGTGTAGCAACGATTTTCTACGAAAATATAGGAGAAAAACCTTTTATTTTTATTGATGAACATCCATTATAAAATGTTATTAGATCACCATCAAATAAACACCTTAATAAAGAGTAATCGGTCCTTAACAAATAATTAGAATAACAGCAAGGGTTGCCCAACACCTGCTGCCGGCTAATTCGTGATTCCGCAAAATAATTTCGTGTTGATTTTACCCCGCAAATCCCATGGGAATAAGTATTAACTGGAACACAAATGCCATTATAACCCTTTCACCTAACAAAGAGGCTAACAACCTTGTAACTTCACAATTCCTCGTCCTTAATTATTAATGTGCCTGAATCAAAGATGTATAATATTAACATAGAGTAGTATGCGCAAGTCAATTTAATAAATATTAAATGAGCCGGCGCGCTGTTAAAATTCTTGCAGGCTTTCAAAACTTTTTTATTGCATGCATGCGAAGCGCACTCCGAGTATTTATTGTTGTGAACGTTCACAATGTACGACGTAAAACCCACTAATATTTACAGGTGGGAACAACTTAACGCTTTAATAATTTATCTGTAGGCGCTTGAACACGATAAAGGTAAATTGACTGCCAACCTGCCTGATAGTAGACATCCATCCTCCACGGTTATCCATTTACGCCACTTGGAAATTTTGATTCATGGTTGTCTTAAATGAAATTCACTTTTCATTATTAAATCATTTTATTTAGCACTTCAGTTGCAATGTTTCTAGAAATATCGATTACTTTATAAATGGGCACTTACGCGTATGATTCAAAACACTGAAGTGACGCAATTGCCACATATTTACATAACAAATTAATTAAATGTATCTCCAAGGGGTGTATTATTTTATTCGAAGTGAAAGCTCGTTACGTCAGTTAACTGGGAATTCCTTCATTTTAATTATACTTGAACTTAAGCCTTATTAACAATGGAACATCGAATTTGACAGTTGAATGCGAAGTGTTGCGGCAAGACAAATGGTCGTGGCGCGGAGGGTCGGTGCTTACGGATAAGGGCTTGTGTACATTAAACTTCAGGTACAATGTTACCCGTTTTAATAGCTTTATAATAAAATTGTTATGATACAAAACTGTTCAGAGACCCTCACAAAATATTGTCCTAAGTAACGATCTTTGTTGATGATGCCGGCCATGCCTAGCCGCAACTCTATTAACCGCATATATCTAGACATTTGTTGCTCGTAGCTAATTCTGGATGATGAGAGGTGACATCTGCCTGTCATGGCCTCCATGCAGCTTTGTTGTCAAGAGAACGTACAAGACATAACTGTGTCATTGGCTTAACTAGGATGGAGGTAAGTAAGCGTAATGTATGTGCGCAAGGAGCAGACGATGACAAATGTACGCAATCCCTTGCGCAAACGAAATTATTATGCAATAAATGCGACACTGAAAATTGTATCTTCTCCTAAACCGCGCGGTAAACACCCCTTTCCCGCAACCCTAAATATAAATGGGTGCTTGATGATATTTCAAAACTCATTACGATAAATTTCGTTGCTTTAGACATCTTGCGCTGTTGTTCCCGTTTAGCTATTTTCAGACCAGCACACGTTTTGTTTCAGATAATTATGTTACTTCGTTCATTCACGATTACGACCCCTTAATAGAGTGCTTTCGTAAGTTATCTTTAGGTACTGTACATACATTTTTAAGTTAACGTTGCTTGTTAGGAGTCCCTAGGTACCCTCGGCACCAGAGATAGTAAAGCGGCGCACACAAGTAGATAAAACTAACTACGTACAGGTGTGAGCTCGAGATGTGTTCCACACTAAGAGTTACCCGCACATGTAGAGGTGAAGGAGGTTACCCCACTCTAATGTAAAGTACACAGACTAGAGCAGGTTATACAAATATGCGCAAGGCATAAAATTTCCCAGGTTGTGTGTTTTCCTGTGTAAGGGAAAAATGAAAAGGTTACCTGATTCGTGCTCTGGGAAAAAATATATGATCGTCAGAAATGTTGACAGGTCCTAATTGGAAAGCAATAATGATTCACTCGAGTTCGCGCGTTATCGATGGTCTATTATTTTTCATATTATCGTCAGGTTTAACGAACCGACTGAAAAGGTTTTATGTAAAAAGATGTTTCTCGAAACGTTATTGCTCATAATTGCGTAACACACTTTGAATCTCAATCTGAATATTTTTGAAGAAAATTTGTCTGCTCAACAACGTACTCGTAAATAACGCAATGAATGTTGTTGAACTGTTAAAATGAAAGCATTCCTACTAATAGTGAGTTATGCAATTTCCCTGCGGGTCGTGTCGTTTGTTGATGAAAACAACATAATGCTGCTCAGGTACTAGGTGTTGGTACACAAGTGACTCTTAAGCAGGTGAAACACAGCTCAGCGATACGGTTGGCAAACAAAGGTAAATGCTGCATGCGTCTACTCCAAAAACCAGGTAAATGGCATCGGATCCATTTTTTATGAGCTGTCTCAGCATATCTCAAGAGGGCATCCGGATTTAGCAAAAATATATAACGTACGCTTTCATGAAAATTGAAAAAAGCAGTCAGAATGTTAGGTGAATACAAATATTTGTGTAAATGTTTAATTACTGAAATTTTTCCCAGTATCCATATCATCTGAAACAATGTTTTGTTTTGTGGTTGTTTGTTTAATCGCATGAGAATCGCTCAGTCACTTTTGTTTACAACTTTGCTCGAAGTTTGTCAAAATACGTGTAGGTAGGTAGCACGCTAATGTGTTCGCGGTTCACCCGAGTGTGTTGGGATCTTTAATTAATTAAATTATGTTACATATGTTAATTTCGGTGTTACTTTAAGAAAGTCAGTTTAATATTATGGAAAGTTTATCATAATACAGTTTTAATGAACTAACTACCACCGGAGTCTAAGTAACAACATTATAGAACATAATTTTCTACTTCACGTACAAAATATATATACCAAAAAGCTAATTCTCGTAATTTAAAACGTTCTTAATCTAATCGCAGTCTCATCTCGGCGACAAACAAATGTCCAAAACTTGTCAAAAATGTAGGAAAATTATAGGTATTTTTGACAGATTAAGACTGAGATCAGACTGTGAACGTTCTTAAAATTACGAGAATGGCCATCCATTCCATGGAATGAAATTATGGGAATAGAATGTAATGTAATTTTTACATAGTTACAGAATGTGTTATAAATAATGCTTGGTCCTCATGTCCTGACAATGTTCGAGAGATGGTCCTCACAAGGACGGCCTAGCTTCGGCATCCCTTTGAGCCCAGCGAGTGTCTTTGTCACAAGTTTGCCACTTAACATCACACACCCTGTCCGTTAACATCCTTAATAATTTAAATATGGATGCCGCTTTTAGAGCAATTTAAATATTGAGTTGATTTGACACGCCAACTGGAGCGGGCGGCACCCTGAGAAGGTCTACTTAAGACCTATCTTTATCTCATTAATAATAAATTACTTACGGATCTGCTTACCTTCCTACCTACCTACCTATCTACCTTACAAAGAGCGTTTAATAATAAAATACCTTGTCCTTTTAGCGATAAGAGGCGTGAGCTCTCTACGAACATGATATTCCGGCAGTTTAGCTTAACGGATCAAAAAGGATGCTCTAAATATTGTTTGATGCCAAACTTTGAAATGAGTTGTTAAAAGCCCTTGACCACACATATACCCTTCATAAGACTAAGCTTTTAAACTATTAAGCAATTACTAGTATTCGCATTAGGGTCTTTTGCGTTCATTAGCACACTTAAATATCCACTAATAAGTCACAGTCAAATCACAGAAAAGGCACTTTTGAAGGTCAAAATTTACAAAAATTAAAATGAATCTAGTCGCCCTTTTCAAAAGGTAGCTTCGTATGGAGAAGAATGGGCAAGAAACTCCACCCATAATCTTTTAAAATATTTTGTATACATTATTTATTTAATTATTGTGAAGACCTGACTTCGTTGCCACTAGTACACACGGCTACACGTCAAGCTATACAAAACCAGTTTGTCTTGGCCTCACTTTGTATGATATTTCTTTGTATTTTATCTCATAATGAACGGTCAGCCATAACTGGTTTTGCATAGCTTGATGTGTAGCCATGTGTACCATTAACAGTTCCATGATGGAACTACTGATGTTTTTTTTAATCACTAGTTCCATTTTAAAAGAATCTGAAAATAATGGAACTAATGTTGATTTTGTCATCACTAGTTCCACATTTATGTGTTATGTGTGTTTGTATGTAAAGCATACAGAATAAAATTACTGCACAATAGTTAAAAATAATTAAAAACAAAGCAATGACTGGTAAATTAATTATGTGCGATAGATACCCAGTTGCCACATATTTACAAATATTGTAAAAGTACAGTCTAATACTTTAATTTTTATTTTTTTATTTACCATTTATGTACACACAAGAAAAAAACAGAAAAAATAGGTACTTACAGAGAAAAAAAGGGAGGGTAATACATTATATTTGCATAATTTAAAAAGCTAACAGTCTTAAAATAATAATAAATGTACAAATATATAAAAAGGAGAGGAAATAATCATAGGGCATCAAAAAATTCGTCCGCATCATTGTAAATAGGAAACGTGCCCAACGGCTGGCCGCAATGCCACTTCATATTATTATGGTACATTTTTTGTTGCTGATTTTTTGGCCAAAAAATAGGTCAGCCGTAAAAGTAATAAACAAAAGTAGATTATTTCCCTAAAAATTTTAACACTATACATGTGACCTTCAAGCCAAGAACAACTGAATGAAAGACGTATTTTTAGGGTGATTTTACACCACCCACGAAAGTCAATAATTTTAGGCGAGAATATCTCGTGTCATCATCCAATGATTCGAGGTCAGATTACTTAAAAAGATATCGTGAATTCAAAGCGTACAGGTTACTCTAAATACAGTAATTTTTGGCTGTTGAAGGTTATCACAACAAAAGCCCGACATTGCTATAAAAAGCCCGACATTGGCTACATATAGATATTGTATACATAAGTATGTAGGACCACGTGTTCCGAACTGCGAACTAAGGCCGTGAGCGCCAAAGACTAGGTACTGATCGCCGGATCTCTACACAAAACCCTCGTTTATTGAATTTTCATGATTCCTTTTCATGCAAGTTCGCCGATTTCGTGGAATCTCGGCTCGCCTGCCTTTACCTAAGCGAACATGCTTTTTCTATTATAGGAAATCAGATTAGAGCCAGGTAAGGTCTCCGTTAGTCTTTTGAAATGGTTTGTATTTAGGTATGTAATTAAAATGTATTATAAAACGGCTTTCGTTTTCAGATTACAGGGTTAAAGATAAATATAATAAAGATATTTTTTAAAATGAAATGAAATAATTAATCATAGTCATACTAATCCTAATAATATTATACTTAAACGTGCAAGTTTGTATGAATGGATGGATGGATGTTTGTTACACTTTCACGCAAAAATTTCTGAACGAATTTGGATGAAATCACACAGATAGTTTATAACCAGGATTAACATATAGGATACTTTTTATACCGATATTCCCACGGGATCGAAACTTATGCGGGTGAAAACGCGGGGCGCAGCTAGTTATTTTATATTTCTTTCAGCGGAATTTCCATTCATCGTTTTCAACAACGAGTGTGACGTATCAACTGAAAATGAAACTAAAAATATGTTGTGTCATCGATTTTATCGTGAAATTCCACATTGGGACATAGACTAGTTTTGCATATAGAGAATAAGTAGTTGCATCACGCTCTTACTTATGCTTTTCTAGAAAGTCGGAAAATCCAACACGATAGATGTTTCACCAACATTTTTTGCACTGCTCTCTCTTCTCTCTCTTTTACTGTACCAACTTATATTTAAATTATGCTTTGCAGTTATTTTCATTCATTCCTCCAGGTCAGAACAAGCATTCCGCTACTGTTAGGTGCTGATCTGATTATCCCTCACGACACCAGGCCACGTTTTATCCATAATAAGTACACAGACACAGCCCCAACTTCAACATAAGACTACGACGCTTTAGTGACATCCAAGGGTTGGGAATTTCGCCCACATTGATTGACATCATTTTTCCCTATAAACACTATACTTATAACACAATTATTTAACTATAGAATTTATTGTATTTTATTAATATATATTTTATCATGCCAGCTTTGACAACGACGTTTATTACGTCACCCATGACAACTTTTCTTACAGATTCTTAATGGCCAGTAATTTTTTAGCGGATTATACATTCATATTTCTTTAAAATTTTAAAGAAGTATTAATTTATGAAAAATATGAATTTGAGATATTATGTTAGTGTGGTAGTTACTAACATATCTCAAATTCATATTTTCTACATGGTATTATTCTACGAGTTCACATTATAAATCCACGCAATGCGAGAATCAGTTCCCGTTTCGCCTCTAAAGGGAATACATCAAATAAGCCTGATACTCCAGGGCTTTCTATCCCGGGAACATCCAGCGTGCCTCTCTTATAGGCTCCGGTACCTGACGGACCCTCCCTACGCCTCAGCCCCCCGTACTCCGTGAAGGCCTCCAGTACCAGTCGGACCGCCGACGCGCCTCGCCGGAGGACTCCGAAGACCCTCCTGTAGCTATTGGGCCCCGCCTCATCCGAGGGCCGCCTCAGAAGACCCTCCTGTACCTATTGGGCCGCGCTTCATCCGAGGGCTGCCTCAGAAGACCCTCCTATACCTACTGGGCCGCGCCTCATCCGAGGGCCACCTCACCTGGCAGGCTAACAGCGTCCCCGCCGTGCCTGCTCTCTCCTTCCGCCATGCTGCGTCCTGCTCCTGCTACGTGGCCCCCTACGGGCATCCTCCGTGACGCGTACGCACCAGCACCTGCCTTCACCTGCACCTGCACCTGTCACCGGCACCTGCCTCGCGTCGGTCTATCTCTTCAGCTCCATCTGCAAATCCACCTCAGCCTTCTCAACCCACCTATCGCGCATTTTGATCCTTAGTCACCCACACTACTACACACCACTCTTCAGTTCATCTCCATCTTTTGTATATCTTGTAAATATATCTTTAATTGATTCTACTTCCCTTTCTTTAATTTAACTACCTTTAACTTTTAAATTTAGTTTAATTTAAAGTCAAAGTTAAGCTTTTCTTGTCGCTACACGACAGTTTGTGATCATTTTCATACTTCTATTTACCAAAAATACCAAAAGAAAATGAGCAAATCACGTTCACACTATTTTCCAACAAAAAGCGAGACGCGCAACAAAAAAGTTCAAAAGGTTACTAAGTCATTAAGATTGATGTCCAAGATTGGTCCTCAGTAAAAAACTTTTGAGCGTTCCATCGCACTAATATCCACCCATATATGAAGATAAATCTATGCCCTAGAGGAGCGTTTCTAATCTTCCAGAAAGCCTTGTCATTGTTTCTAAAAATAGAAAAAGAAGGGCGCTGTTTGAGGCCCAAAGATTTGGGGAACAACCACAGTTCGTCACTAGCACAACATGAGGGGCATGAGGGCATGATTTGGGTACATTCCACATAACGTACTGTCAACAAAGAAAAACAGGATGCAAACAGCGAATAAAAACTTTTTACTTTTGAACTCGTTCTGTTCGTGAACTGAGTATATACAGTGCGTTCACAGTTAGGTGACCTCTGAATGTGCATCACTGTCAAAACCACAGTGATCTTTATTGCCGTTGCAATAAGGTTGTTATTCGTTTGCTGCTGTCAGAGGTAAAATACGAGTAACTGTGAAAAGACTGTATTCGAGTTTGACAGCGCTCGTCTGCAGCCCTAGCACAAACGCGTGACGTCAATTTGAATGTTTTTTTTTATTTATCGAAAATACAACAACCTAGCACTGTCGTTAAAAAAATTGCGACAAGCTAAATTAGTAGTGTCAATTATTACATCGTCGCTGCTCTCAAAACAGTGAAGGAAAACGTCATGAGGAAACCGGCATGTCCATTGTACAAGTAACCAACAAATTGGAAGACATGTGACATCTACCAACACGCACTGGGCCCGCGTGGTGGTTACGGCAAAGGAGGCCTGTGTCCCAGCAGTGGGAAGATGATGGGAAGTGGCTGATCATTCTACCCAAAGATGTAAATAAAGTCTTAACTTAATTAGTACCTTAACATTATGTGCCAAACGAGAATTTTCAATTTTATAATCGTTCGAATTTACTAATCGTTCACTTTCAAGTCACGGGTTAGTACTAAGCCCACTGGTTGTCTTATGTTCAAAAAGCTGGAAGCCCGCAATAAAAACGAATATCACTTGCATACATTTTAGCCTCCATGTAACTAAACTCCTTTGACGACTGTACACATGTTTCGAAACAGTCCCTGAAGAGTTCTTTCGTTTGCGGCGCCAAATTGAATTCCCGTTTCGATATATTTAGATAAGTGTTGGTTACTTTGCATTCCGTACTTAAACTTTGAAATGGAGTTCCATTTTGGTTGTGGTTGTCGCTATTTCCTGTTTTGAATTCTGTTCAAATAGCAACATGTTTTGAGTATAACGTTTTGTTAGGCAGCAAAGTATACGTTCTAACATGACAAAATTTTCAAAGTATTTTTTTTTATTATATATTTATTCATCAAGTAGGTACCTAACAAAAGACTTACATTTCAATGACAATACAAAGACAATATAGGAAAAATAAATAAAATTTAAGTTATAATAAGGAATTAAATTCAAATTACATCACATTATTGATAAAAAAAAAAAACAAAAAAAAAAAAATGATTATTTTTATTAAATTATTGTGAATGGGAGGGAGGGCTATGTGGGTCATTGCTTTTTCTGTTTTCCTTTTTTTTATTCTAAGTTAGTTTTGAACATGATCTGACAGTTTGAGTAATTTATGCGGGCTACCCAAACCTTTCTTTGGTATTATTGTTCGTTGAATCGTTTCGAACAGTTTCATCGAACCTTAAGTTCAGAGTTGAACTGCATGATTACTGACAAATGCGTGTACTGACTGGACAGGTCCACTCAATCTGTGTGGTTCTTTCCTCAAAAGACCATTTCAGACACCTATCTACATGGTCTTCACATGATCAGGCCAAGATTATGTCTGGACTTTAAAAGAGACTGTGACCTCTGAGTTTGTTTCGGCCTTTCTTCTCAGAGTAGTCAGATAGGAAATGGCGACTTCATCTAGTTTTTTTTAAAAATATGTTTGACTTGTAAAAGTGTTTGTACAAACTTAGGTACTTACAGAAATAAAATCATTTATTATTTATCATATGGCTGTAGTTTGTATTTGCCTTTAAAATACTTATAACTTAAAGTTACTAAGTAGCTTCTGCTCGCGATTTCGTTCGCATGAAATTTTTTGTTCCCCGATCGATCTTGTCGCATCGCATCGCCTGCCCGCACTATTATTTCGTTTCCGGTTAGCGTTATTTCTGTCTTTTTTTCTTTATGGTCGGCTCCTAGCGTGATATTAAATAGCCTATATATAGCCTTCCTCAAGAATTGGGCTATCAAATGCAAAATCTTGATAGTTCCAGAGATTAGCGCATTCAAATAAACAAACAAACTCTTCACCTTTATTATTCTTATTATAGTATTTTCCTCATTTATTTTTCTTTCACTGGTCAAATAGAATTGCAAGTCACCAATACCAATTGTATCATTACAGAACAAAATATGAGCAGAGGTAAAGTATCGGATATATCGTAGGTTGTTACCTCCTCCATAAGTGATCCTTGTTTATCCCAGCTGACCCTTATAACTTTCACGCCAAGATGGCCACCTAATAATATAGTCGTTTTACTTTCTTGGAGCAAATGAAGGTAAATAATTCCATTTTCAGCAATAGGTAAGTGTTGCTGACATCTAATTAGGATCTATTTACTTTGGTAGACAACATAATCACTTTGTGCCTTCTATGTTATACATATTTCTATGGCGGCTATACATATTTCTTTCTTTCTCTCTACGCATACCTGCTTATTTCTAGTGATTTTAATAGGAAGACGAATTTATTAAGGGACTACTTACTGATTTCTGTTAAATAGAATCGTAATGGTAAGGCTAGCCTTTTCGCAACTGTTGGGGTCGGCTTCCAGTCTAACCGAATGCAGCTGAATACTAGGATTTTACATGGAGCGACTGCCTATCTGACCTCCACAACCCAGTTATTGAGTAATACGATGATACCCCTTGGTAAGACTGGTTGTCAGAATTTTGAGCTTCTGATTACCCGTAACGACTGTCATAGATCCACCGAGACCAACGGCTTAGCGCTCTTGCCAAGAGATACGGAGTGGCTTGGTATGTTAAGATGGTCACCCAACCGACCAACCGCGGCAAGCGTGGCTTAATCTGATCGATCAAACCGTGCGGCTGTTATTACTGAGCCACAAGCCCCTTAAGAATTCTCTCATCATCTATTTATGACGGGATAATTTTGGGGACCTACAAGTTTCTGCAGTCGCAAACTCCTATCACAATAAATTCATAATATGATATATCATAATATCATGATAACTCCATTCGTCCATTAGTTTTGTGGAGCGAATCAGCTGTCAGAAGTGACTCGAAGCAATTAGGGGCGGTACTGCAAGAGTGATTTAAGTAAAACTTTGTTGTTTACGTCCCTGCCTCCCTGGTGGACTTGGTGAATGTCATTCGGTCGGCGATTAATCATAAAGCTTTGTCTGAAGATGCAAACAGCTCATAAATAGTTCGTTAAGGGATGTCTGAAGGAATTTTTGTTGTGATGATGAATAACTTTAAAATTACAATGGGATTCGGAGAGGTTTGTACGACTCACGAAATGTAAGAAACGGTATACATGGGTGCAACTGGAGCAGTGTTTTGAAGTTCCGTTCACGGCCTTGTTACAAAATTAGGTATATCATTTGTTGCTATTGTTGAAATTGATACAATCAAGCCAGTTTTTTTAATAAGAACGTAACTCTGATGGAAATACAATTCTATAAGGTCCTTACTGAAGTTGGCGTTTTGTCAAACTGGCCACTTTGGTTTCAAATATGAGGAGTTTAGTTAGGAATTCCAAATTCAAATTTATTTCAAATTTAGGCTAGTGTATTTGTGTTTCTAATTTAGAGATTCATTTTCTTTCGCGCCATTTGATTTTTATTTGACATCGTTCTGTTCACAATGTGGAAAACTTAAGATATCGCATTATTTACGAATACGAGTTCCATCGTGGCACCAGCAATGCGGAAACAGCTCGAAAGATTAATGATGTGTATGGGGTAGCTACTGTAAAATAAAACACAGTACGTTTTTAGTTTGGTTCTGGAAATTTTGACCTACACAACAAACCCCGTGGACGGCCGAAGACCCTAGTTCACAATGAAAAATTAAAATTAAGAAGAGGATCCATCGCAAATCACGTCTGAGTTAGCGGCAGGCCTCGGTGTGAGTTATAAAACAATTTTTAATTACTTGCTTGAAATAGATTAGAAAATGAGAAAACTCGAAAAATGGGTACCACATGGATTAAGTGAAGCACACATACAAACATGCGTCGAGTGCTGAGTTACATTACTCAATCATCACAATAACGAGGGTATTTTGAATGGTACCTGGTACCTGTGATGAAAAATGGATCTTTGTTTTTGTTTTTGTAGTTTTAAGGTGTCATTTTGTGTAATGCCAATAAATGCATTTTTCTTTCTTTCTTTCTTTCTTTCTGTGCGATAATCGGAAACGCTTATCACAATGATTCAACCCAGGAGAACCGCCCCAGATGAAAGTTGATTCAGAAAAAGGAACTTACTGGTTAATGTCTGGACCAATTTCATTCACTACAGCTTCCTAAGATCTCGACGCCACGCCGTCTGGAAACGATTACGGCAGATCTGTATTGTCAACAATCGCAAACCATAATGGAAAGCTAGCCGTTAAATAACCGAGTCTGGTCAATAATCAGCACACTGCTAATATAAACCAAACAGACAACATAGTATGTACCAGACTAAGTTATCAGTTTTGTATTAAAAACTTAACCTTAATCAGAATAAATTTCGAAATTAAAATAAAATAAGATCTCGTTTTGCAATAAAACGGTGACAATTTGATACAGAATGATGATATAAAACCATGTTACCTATACAGAGAGTATACAGAGAGAGGCCATATATTCCCGTCTTCAATGAACACCCATTTATTTTAGTGTCTCTTGAAAAATAAAGCGCTTATCTTCAACATTGTCCAACGTCAGGCAATATAGGTAGGTAATACGTTGTCATCACCCTGTCGACCGCCCAAAGTGTTGTTACGCGTATCCCTGGAGTTATCCCCATCTATCTTCAAGGGTGACCGCTTAAGAATGGACAGGACAAAGAGCTGGTCATTACGACGCGCCTTGAAATTGCAACTTGCTCGACAAAGGACTTTGCTGTCTCATGTCTATTCAATTACTGTAGAGGTCAACAGACGACACTATCTATATCTATCTGTCTTATAGCGGTTGTTTAGAAGCCACAAAAGCTATATTATTACTCAAATATCTACAGAAATGTAACTTCTGTTATGAAGGTTTAAGTCTGTAGACTTAAACCTTCATAACAGAAGTTACATTCATTCTCAATTCTAAAAGCCTCAAAACTGAGTTTTAATTAAGAAGATTAATGAAATTCGATACCCCGAATATCGATTGACACTATTATTGTCTATGAAGCGCCCATTCAAAGTGAATAGAGCCTCGAATACTGAGTGACGTTTCCGTAGGCGAGTGCTCGCAGTGAACACGATATGTATGGCTTGGTTTCGGAAGTCTTTCAGATCTAAATAAAGCCCATCAGTTGTCCAGCAGAAAGGGTATTTGATGAAATCTTTGGAATTTGAAAGGCAAACTTTGCAAAAAAGCTTTTTTGACGGACGCTCGCTTGGGTCGTGACGTCCGGTGCGCTCACAGACGCGATTGATTCAGCGGAGGTTGGTTCAATAATTCAGCAGGATGACCGGGATGTCGCTGTACCACACGGGAACTGGCCGCGATATTGACAGGGCCGTCAGCCACCTTGGTCGAAATAACATATAAATAATACAGAAGGGTTGTCAAATGTCACCGTGTTCTACGTTAATATTCCGTGGAATTGTAGGCCAGAAATAAAGGTCAACACGTTTTAAAAAGTTAACCTTTTCATTCATTATGACATATTTTATGATGTGTCTTTTAGCAATTACAATTTCAATATTAACAACAGGAGTATAACCAATAACATTCTCATTTTCCAAAGAGCATAGAAAATGGCGGCGCGGTTGCATCGCCGAGGCCCACGACCCCGCGAGCTATTTCCAATCACAGGTTCCGACATCACTTCCCAAACATTATATTAAACGGTTCTATTAAAACTGATTTCTCAGTTATTAATGTCATAATATTTCTATCTGTCATCTAGAACTTATGTAGGTTTTTATTGTGGGTTAGAAACATAGTGTAGTGTTAGTACTAAATATTATACTTTTTTTAATACCGCCATTTTATATTGGTGAGGATCGGTAAAAGTAAAACGAACAATAAGTAAACTTAGATTCATTTGAATCAAAATTAACTCCAAAAAGAAGTTTTACTGTGTACGTAGAAGGTAACGCACATTCTTAATATCATAAATCGCAACATCTTTTCGTCTGTCCGTTTTTGCGTTTATAAGACGATTTTTTATAAATAACGTATCCCATTTACTTGAGTTCTATATTAATTCATAAAAATATTCTTGGTAGGAAAAGTAATTTAGCTATTCCTATTTTAATAAAAAAATAAGAATCATTAACATCATGAACCTCTGGCACAACTGTATGGTAAACTGGGAATGGAAATTGCTTCACTTAAGTTTTTGATGGATGGATTATAAGCTAATAACTGCGGCTTGTTCGGAATGCTGGAAGTCGCTAAACCTGCGCGCGAGACGGTTCGTGATGACTCTTGAAAACAGCTTGTAGACATGGCTTAGAAGTGAGATGGGCCTATGATTCTTAAGCAAGTAACATTAACATAACATTTTCGCCCTTTTTAACCTTTTTCTATTTCATGCCTGCGGCGTTTACCCTCGAATATGACGGAATTAAACAGTTTCTGGAGGGTTTTGAGAACGGGTTTTCCACCGGCCTAGTTGCCTACTATTGTGTAATTTATTTATTTTATTTATTTAGGTTAGCCAACAATTGTTTACGCACTACATTTAACAAATCATTTCCTGATACATTTATAAGTGTAATAAAAACATTTCATCAATCTTTTTGTTGTTATTTTTTTAATATCTATTTTATTAGTATACCTAACGCTCATGCCCATTTCTATAGGCAATAACTGTTTGCGTCTTTAAATGAATAACCATTATATGGTTGGCAAAAATACGCATTTTGTTACTTTCAAACTTAAATAGCAGACAGGAGGTTAATCGTAGACTTTCGTTGCAATATTAGAATTATTCAAGATCTTATTTTCCATAACAAAACAGCATTTTTTTCTGGTGGCATAAGTAAGTTTATCTAAATTTTACTTTTTTCCAATTTTTTTTGTAAAAATGAAAAAATAATAAAATCATTTATTTGCGGCAAACATGATGCATAAAAAAGAACACAAACACAAAAAAATAACAAGTAATCCATTTTTTTATTATTATTATACCTATTCATTAAAAACCATCTTTGAAATGGTGCAAAATCGTAATCTCATATCATTGTCAAAATTTTGGCAGGTAAACGGAAAGTTTATTTTGACTAATGATGGTAGTACCGATTTGCGACAGAGGTGTAATTAGGCAGCCGGAAACCATGCCGTAGAATACGTCTACCGCCACATTGCCGTCGCCAAGATATCATATTTTATTTGTGAGAAAAACATTTTCAGGACATTTTCGTCAGTGACCCGCTTTTTTATAAGTGTGTATACAGCCGTTGTCGGATCCAGAGACAAGCATTATGATGCATATGATAAAAATAATTATTTTATTCAACTACTATTTTACAAAATCTCACACATATTTACGTATAAATATGTAGATACTTAATTAAACAAAAACACGTCTTATTTTTTGCTAATCCATTTAAACGGGCACTACTGTACCTACTCTTTCACAATCCAAAAACGACTGGCTCTGCACTACAGTTTATCATTTTAAAATGACTTTCCCCCGCACAGAAATAACGATAATAATTATCATAACCGTTATTTTCTAAGTGTTGCCAAAGTAGAATAATACATTCAGTTGCTATAATGAAAATACATCTAAAAGATTGTTACAATGTTAATAATTTGGATATTATATTTATGTACTTTAACAGTGTTGCCACAGTGGATATTATAATTCGCTATTAAAATAATACCTTTTTTGAAATGAAATCAAAGAAATCACGACATTAATAATAACCGAAATACTTGCAAAAATACCATACTTATCGAACACCGATCTGCAATTCTTATTTTCATACCAACTATACAAAGTTTTATTTTATTTTAAACTCCAACATAAAGTTATATTTTCCATCCACACTCCGATTGCAAAATCCATTCGCTGGCCGTGGCTTATCATCGAATTTATGCTTTTTCACTTTAATAAAAACGCTCTAAAACGCCATATCGAGTGAAATATGAAATTCTTCTACTAAAGTGGAACGTTTGAGAAATATGTTGCGGTCCGTGCTACTCTTCAGTTTAATACTATGTCCGCTGGTGATATGTAAACGAAGACAGCATAAGGACAAAGATTCGTCCGATAGCGCTGGTGACTTAGGCGGGAAGTTGGTTTCTGACTTGAGGGATGACGCTAACATAGACCTCTCGGCTGACGAGGAGTATGAGGACCTCCGAGCCGAGCTCCTCGCCTACCATACAGCACTTGCTTCCCTCACTTCCAGTCGTAGTGAGTTTATACATTTAATGATTTATTAGTTATTTATTTAACCTCGCACTGGAATGCCATGTAGCAGTTAGGTACACCAAAGGAGCCAAAATTTACTTCATCTGCTGCTTTATGGCTGTAGTCATACTTTACTTCTAGCTTTAGACAGATTTAAAGTTACCGTTACATTGGCAACAAAGTCCAATTTACGGGTGCTATATTGATGAACGCGCGTATTATTAATACTTTGAGATACCTAACTTATTATAGCGTAATCAATTTACATAAATAAACAGGTTAGTAAGTTACTGATATTGCTTCCGGGGAAGATTTATATACCAAACAATAATTAAGAAGTCGACAGATTCGCTGCGCTTCATTATAGCCCGGGGCGATATATCTCGGGTAATGATGGACTTTATAACTCTTAAACTTTAGCGTTGATTGTTATAAACTTGATGCTATTTTATTATGTAAACACGAACAAGCCGTACATCAATATCGGTTCGATACTTTCGAAGTAAACTCAATGTATGTGAAGGTAAATGCGAAATCTATGATTATTAACGAAAAATACTCCAATACGAACTCCAAACACGCTCGTAAAAAATGTTATATCGAGACTTTTACCTAATGAACGTTTTCCTCAGGATCGATGAAAACGACGCCGTGTTGGCAACTCGGTGGTATTTGCATCGACCGCAAGATGTGCGAGGGACACCGCTCCTTGACAGAGGTCGCCGGCTGCAGAGATAAGCTAGAAGTCTGCTGCTTCAACTGGAACAACTACCAAGTCAGAGATATGACCGACAAAGGCATACCTCTGCCGATGCCGTGGTCTCAGTCCATAGATTTTGGTGGTAAAGGCGTTTTAGACCCACCCAGTTCTGATGAAAATCTGAAAAAGAAAAAGAAAAAATCAAAGGTGTTAATGAAGTATGCAGATGAAGACATGTACGCAGACAAAGAAAAAGACAAGTCACAGGAGAATCCACCGTTGTTGGTGATATTACGACACAAGAAGAAAACATAATTATTAAATTACTAGTAAACTACTTATGGAATCCCTACTGAGTATGTCTAATTTATTTGATTCAACGTTACATGGCTCGTCTGCATCAAAACAATGTAGTTAAATACTTCAACCAAAACATTAGGTGCCTTATCGATTGTAGTTCCTTTTCTTAATTAAAAAGTCAATCGTCAATGATTCCATTTTCATTTGTTTCTTTTTAAATTTTGCCATAAGCATGTAAACAATAAATCATGTTTCTATTGGTTGGAGGCGTTATAATGCTGATTGTTACAAATGTGCTGTGCCAAGGAGGAAGGAACAAAGAAGGAAACGTCATCAGAAGGTTTCAGTATTCTGGCCAACAGTTACCAGACACTTACGTGGACGTATTTAAAGCTGGCATGGGCAAAAGCCCTTCTCTTGGTTAGTTTATAGATTATGTTCTTAATTCTGCCATCATGAATTACGGGGTAATTGCGTAGCACACTAACAGCTGTAGCAATGGCTTTCACTTTGACAGTTCAACAACATTCATTGCGTTATTTACGTTGCTGAGCAGACAAATATTGCGAACACATGAAGCAATGGATTAGCTATGCTAAGATTAATGATTCACATTGTAATTGAAGTACGTTACGTAATTAGAGTGCTGGTCAACAAAACGAAAGTATACATGCTATTGATTTAGTCAACCGCAATTGTTATAAATATTACAATATTTGATTGACTGAATGGTAATAATACAGTTTATTCATTTATTTATTTATATATACTTTATTGTACACCACAAAAATACATAGCATAAAAAATAAATAAAACACTACAAAATATACAATGGGCGGCCTTATCGCATTACTGCGATCTCTTCCAGGCAACCTTAGAATGGACAGTGATTTTCCTTGACATAAAATGGGACTGTCGTTGGTGCAAACATAATGTATACAATTTACTAAAATAGATACACAAATATAAACATATCCAAAATTATAGATACATAAATAGTTTCTAACTTTTAACTACGTAATAAGAATGTCTGCAGATATTTTCATCAGCTATACCTCTTACATCATACAGGCACCGCCAGCTCAACCTGCTGGGCACGCGGCGGCACCTGTGTGCCTATCAATAACTGTCGCTCACTCAACATGGACGTGGGAGTGGCTGGCTGCGCGTGGGGCTACATGGTCTGCTGCAGGACCCACGTGCAAGGCTCCCCTACTGTGGGCATCACACGGAGAGACACAATACCTCTCATAAACAATCTAGACGAACTAGGAACCCCCTTGGAAATTATCGCGCTAAGGAATTCGATGCTACTGCAAAACTGGCAATCTAAAAAATCTGAGAGCAATGATAATGTGAATATATACTTAGGTGACTTATTGAATTGAATAAATATATTATTACATTAAGTGTTCGATTTTTGGAGGGGTTTTTAGGGGTAGCACGAGCGGTCGCTCACGCGACGTCACTCATTAAACACTGTGATGGCTAAGTGTTGTTGTATTTGATGGTTTAGATATACAATAACAACATAGTGTAATCCTCAATGATCTCAATAAGCATTTCTCTCTCCTTCCCTTTTCTCTTGATCCGTCTGTCAAGGCTGCGACACTGGAGAGTCTTGCTAGTTTGCCTGTACCACAATATTCTCACTTCAAGCTCAAAGATGTTACTGAGGATGACGTTAAGAAGTCTATACTTGCGATAACTTCTTCAGCAGTCGGTAATGATAAGTTGTGTTCAAGAATGATAACTCTTATCCTTTCCTCATTACTTCCTGTTCTCACTCATATCTTCAATCACTCATTTTCCTCTTGCTCCTTTCCGTCAGTTTGGAAACAGGCTCACATAATACCTTTACCTAAAACTAATAATCCTACTTTATTAACCCACTTTAGACCTATTTCTATTCTCCCATTTCTCTCTAAAGTTTTTGAGCACATAGTTCATAGACAATTATCATTTTTCTTGGCGTCAAACTCGATAATATCCCCCTTTCAATCCGGTTTTCGCTCGGGTCACAGTACTGTAACCGCGCTCTTGAAGGTGACTGATGACATCCGCTGGGCAATGGAGAATAAGTTACTTACTGTTCTAGTATTGCTCGACTTTAGTAGCGCCTTCAACTCGGTGGATTTCGACATTTTACTAGGTTTCCTCAAATCTATCAATTTCTCTTCTTCCACTTTAGCCTGGTTCAGTTCTTATCTTCGGGGACGCTCTCAGTGTGTTCGCCTGGAGGAGTCCTTCTCTGATTGGTGTAGTCTCACTGAGGGTGTTCCTCAGGGTAGCGTTCTCTCTCCTCTTCTTTTTTCAATTTTCATAAACTCTGTTACCAGAGTAATCTCCTCTAGCTTCCATCTCTACGCAGATGACCTGCAGCTTTATCGACACTTTACTGTAGCTAACGCGGATTCTGCAATTGCTGCAATGAATCATGACCTGGCTTGCGTCAGCGTTTGGGCTAAGTCATTTGGTTTGCAAATTAACCCAACTAAATCCCAGGCCATGATCATCGGCAGCAGATTCGTTCGCAATGTGGCTGATGTTACATCTCTCATGCCTTTATTTCTCGATGGTGTTCGCATTGACTATACTGAAACCGCTAAAGACCTGGGTGTAGTTATTGACTCCAATCTTTCGTGGCGTGCTCAGGTGAATGAGGTCAGCCGAAAGGTACATTTCTCTTTTCATTCGCTGAGATGCCTTCAGGGTCTTCTGCCCTT
This sequence comes from Apamea anceps, assembly GCA_951799955.1. Taxonomy (NCBI): domain Eukaryota; kingdom Metazoa; phylum Arthropoda; class Insecta; order Lepidoptera; family Noctuidae; genus Apamea; species Apamea anceps. The sequence goes on along the minus strand of OX637502.1, from coordinate 8,844,684 downwards.
GAAGACTAAAATTTCTTTGGCACAAACACTTATTCAGCCGATTATAGATTATGCCGACGCCTGCTACCTGGATGCTACTGAGGAGCTATTAAACAAGCTTGAGCGCTTGCAAAACCTGTGCATTCGCTTTGTTTTCGGTCTTCGAAAGTATGACCATGTTTCACACCTTCGCAAGGAACTCAAGTGGCTCCCAATCCGCCTTCGCAGGAACACTCGGATTTTATGTCTACTCTTCAACATCCTACACAACCCGTCTTATCCTTCCTACCTGCGTGAGCGTTTTTCTTACGCTCGCTCTAGCGCCGCACCGTGTAGATCACACCTAAGATCCATCCTTAAATCTCATCCTCATAAATCGAGCTACTATTCTTATTCCTTCTCTGTCCATGCTGTAAGATTGTGGAACTCACTTCCGCCTAGCATTCGTGATTTAAAAACTATTTCTCTATTTAAACGTCGATTAAAAGAGCATTATCTTTCCTCTATACCGTGAGTATTTGTATATATATATATATATGTTTATATATTTTTGTATTATGTATTTATTTAAGTATAGTTAAGTATTTTTTTTTGCGTTATATGTGTAGGTATATTTAATATTTTTGTTTTAGACTTCACACATTCATATTTTTCTCTTCTTGTTCTCACACACTATTGTCTACATTTCTATTTTTACTTCTCCTTTCGCAGGTCTGCTGGAAGAAATTTCTTAAGAAATAAGCAGTACCTTTGTACTCATATTATGTTTATGTCATATCAATATGTATTTTTCTGTGTGTACATAAATAATAAAATAAATAAATAAATAAAAATAGTGTATATACACACGAGCGGCACGCGTCAATGGCAGAGGCAACTGCAACCGTCGACACGTCTACGGCTGCCGTCGACAACGTGCCGCTCGTGTATTTCAGCACGGTGCTCAAATACACGCGCTGCACGTTGTGTACCTAAAACTAACCTATAAAATAAGTATCCCAGATAATGTATTTAATTATATCGGTCAATTACATAGCCTATCCTAAATCCTTACTCCCCTTAAACGCAATCAACACGTATCTAAAATTCAAGTTCATCAATTAAGAAACTAGTACTGACGTAACTACTAAGCCTCAAAACATAATTTCAGCAATATATATCACAGAGGAGCTTTAGTGTTACCAATTCATTAACCATGAAGTGCCTGTATTGAGCCCACCATTCTATATTAAAGTGCCTCATTCATGCCCCACCACCGTGCTTGCTAGCAATTAGAATATATATTATATTGCATAACATCTTAAAGCCTGTTATAGCATTTACTCGTGTATTCATATGGAAGTAGTTGCTCCTTTATGGACCCTTCGTGGTTCAGCTTTAATGTATTATCTTTGGATTCTGAAGATGAGTGTTGATGCTGTTGAGTAAGAAAAGTACTAGCATAATCAGCCGTTCCCACTGCTGGGACACTGGCCTCCTCTCTGTGAGAGGGAGGACCGTAATCCACCACGCAGGCCCAGTACGGGTAGGCGGATGTCACATGTCTTAAAATTTTGGTTCTAGGACATGCCGGTTTCCTCACGATGTTTTCCTTCACCGTTTTGAAAATAATGGTGATGATATTAAATACACAAAATGCCTGGCTGGGTTCGAACTCACGAAAAGAAGAAAAGTACTAATATTAATACCTTAATTAGTATTAGTACAAACACGTCCAGACGTAATCGTCACGTAAGCGCAGCGTATACGTTCGAGAAATGCTTACGCAAAAAGCAAAGAGTAACTTTTAATACCTTTCATCGAGCTTTGTGTTTTTTAACATCAACACCTGCAATAAAGTACCACTAGGCGTCAGATGTAAGCAGAATTTGTAAAAATATTGACAAAAGCGCGAATTTAATAAAAACTTCGTCCAAATAACCACGCCTGAGCTCCCTATGGAATACCGCCGTTCCAATTAGCACCAACACGCTATAAAAAACAACTAACGCAAATAAAGCTTCCAATCTCACCCGGACCGTTTACCCAAATCTACAAAAGGTGCAAAAATCCTCAATTGTACATACATAATAGGTTCACATTAGGGAAAAGTAAGCAAAGCCGAGCTGTCGACGTACTCGTAATAAGGATTCTTGGTTCAAAGATGGGCCGTTAGTTTGAATGCGTTCCAAATTAGTTTACCTAGACCGCTGCCTTCAACATTCGTAATGAACACAAGTTCTAAGTTTATGTATTCGTACGTAAAGCTCGCCACAAATTACACTTTGACGTGAAATTGTATGTACTTAGAGTGAGATCATAGCGCTTAAGTAAGCAGTAAGTTATACGTAAACCATCAGTGCTCTTAACGTGGCTTGACGTAACATGGACCCGAGCCCGTTGTAATGAAGCAGATTCTGGCGTAATGCGTCGATTCATGCCACATACCTAGTAGATACCCTTTATGGAACATTTGGAGCACCTTGGCTTTGAACTAATAGGATAATACTGTTTGCTTAACTTAGGTACCTTCAAGTTATTTAACCGTAAGAATGAGAAGAGAACATTTAATTTGTCGTTAATAATCCCAGGAATTCGGCAAGATTTTATTTATTTATTTTATTAATAGCTGCTCCCCGCGGTTTCACCTGCATAAGTTTTGATCCCGTGGGAATATCGGGATAAAAAGTATCCTATATGTTACTCCTAGTTATAAACTATCTGTATGCCAAATTTCATCCAAATCCGTTCGTTAGTTTTTGCATGAAAGAGTAACAAACATCCATCCATCCATACAAACTTTCACGTTTATAATGTGAGTAGGGTTTATGTGCACACAGTAAAATGGATACAGATACGACGAAAATTAAGTATAAAGGTGCAGTACCTATGTACTCAATTTCAACACAACACAACAACAAACAACAACACAACAACACGTCAGCAGCAGGTTACTGACGATGTAAATAGCGCGATCTCTAAAGTAGTCCACTGGTTCAATGTTAATAATTTACTTCTAAACGAGAAAAAAACCAAATGCATTAAATTTACGTTACCTCACGTTAGACAGGTGAAAACTAATGTGTTGATAAAGGGCGAAGAATTGAATCCTGAAGACAGCACAGTATTCTTGGGCATAACTTTGGATGCTAAGCTACAGTGGGGTCCACATATAGACAAATTGTCAAAAAAGCTAAGTTCCGCAGCATACGCTGTTAGAAAAATTCGTAATTTAACTGATATAGAGACAGCCCGTTTAGTGTACTTTAGCTATTTTCATAGTGTAATGTCGTACGGTATCCTATTGTGGGGAAATGCCGCTGATATTCAGACTATCTTTGTTTTGCAGAAGCGAGCTGTTCGATCAATTTATAAATTAAGTCCGAGACACTCGCTCAGAGACAAATTTAAAGAAATTAATGTTATGACTGTGCCTTCTCAGTATATTTATGAAAATCTTTTATATGCCCATAAAAATATAAAATTGTTTAAAAAATACAGTGATATCCATGATATAAATACTAGGAACAAACACAAATTTGTTGTACCTACAACAAGGCTCAAGAAAATAGGTGGCTCGTTCAGATGCCAATGTATACGCTTTTACAATAAAGTTCCAAGCCTCGTTCAAGATCTAAGCCTTAATAAATTCAAATCATTCATTAAACGTAAGTTGTGCCAGAAGGCCTTTTATACCGTTAAGGCTTATATCGAGGACAAAAAGGCTTGGGATTAAGCTGCTTCCAATTTTTACATATTGAATGTTTTTTTTTTGTGGTTGTTGTTTGTTTTTTTTTTTTTTTTTTTTATATATACAATTTGACATTAATGAATTTGATCTATGACATTTACTTACTTTGTAAAGTATTCTATTATTTTAATTATTGTGAATGTGAAGACTATGTGGGTCATTTTATTTTTTATTTTTACTTTCTGTTCTGTTAGTTTTTGTCATGGTCTGGCAGTTTGAGTAATTATTGTGGCCTACCCAAATGTCCTTTCTTTGGTATTGTTCGTCGAATCGTTGAGCTCCTTAAGTTTTGAGTTGAGCTGCACGATTTCTGACATATGCGTGCACTGACTGGACAGGTCCTCTCAATCTGTGTGGTTCTTTCCTCAAAAGACCATCTCAGACATCGACCTACATGGTCTTCATATGATCTGACCAAGATTATGTCTGGACTTTAAAAGAGACTGTGACGTCTGAGTTTGTTTCGGCCTTTCTTCTCAGGCTAGTCAGATAGGAAACGCCGGCCTCATCTAGTTTTAAAATATGATTGACGTGTAAAAGTGTTTGTACAAACCTACTTACAAAATAAAATCATTTATCATTTATCATTTATCATTTAACACAACACACAACATAACACAAAATTCTTTCAATAGGTATATGCCAAATATGAAATAAAAGTTCACATCTTTCCTTCATAGTGCATAGCAAATTCAATTAGGTACTTATCTAGCAAAAAATCCTTTCGGTTTCCTTCAAGTTATCAAAAATTAACTTAACGATCTTCACGAGCTTGAATTGAATTAAGTTTTTTACGAGCGAGAATATGAATAAGGTTCACTCGAGTGAAGGAGTAAAATTTTCATCTGTGGAAACTCCGTTGTTTTCAATATTTTATGTAGTACTTAATGTACCTAAATGAAGACGTCATTTTACAGGAAGGTTACATGTATTTTATTACTTAACAGTGTATAAGTCTCATAACGGCACAGTTTTTTTAAGGTACGGCGTGTTAACCGCGCCCTAAAAAAATCGTGTGACTTTGTTTACGACACGGTTCTACGGTAGGCGACGGCGCCGTGCCGTAGTACCGTCGTGCCGTAATGCCGTCGGTCCGTAGTGCTGCCGTGTCATCAACAAACTTCCATAGTCATCCATACAACATAATGACCGTGCCTACACACGGTAGCAGGAAAAACGTGTGTGTACAAAGGTCCTAAGAGTTCGTGACCCAACTTGTATGCTGTTACCGTTTAATCCTTTATCTAACTCCTAGGTCGACTAACGATCAAGTCAAAAAAGTAGCCAAATAAATGATAAATGATTTTATTAGTGTAAGTAGGTTTATACAAACATTTTTATACGTCATATTTTTTAAAACTTGGTGTGGACGGCGTTTCATTTCTGACAAAAAATGGTCACAGGCACCTACGGTATTCACGAGCACGAATTATCCATTTTTAATCAAGGAACTATTCAAAATATTTCCCTCCCTACCATTGTATTCCGGAATATTAAAGTTCGTCGATTTATTGAATTCTTCATAACCACTTTTTGTTCGATGTCGAATAAAAGAACCTCAGTAATGTTCGGAATAAATTGAGGGTCGGGATGTTAATTAGCGAAGCATTTAGCTTCAGAAGAAGCTTTCGGTCCGCGCGTGGCCGACGCCCTGACGCTACGATCACGTGCGAAATTTATAGCTTTAAAAAATCGTTCCATTTCCAAACTGCTTGCCATACCTCCCTTGAATGTTTTAGTATCCATGATAGAAGGAATTTAAACAATCATGCTGAAATTCTAAAAGAAATCTCAAAGAATGAATAATTAACAGATTTCATTCCAGTCTGTGATTCCAGTAGTTGCCATCATTAATTACCGGTAAAGAGAATCGTTAAATACCTTGAGTCAAGTTAATTATACTTGCGTAGGTACTTACTTAAATAATTTGAAGACTATTTTTGACTATCTTATGATGTCTATTGAAATGATAGCTCTGTCAATCAATTCCTAATCGTCTTACACTAATGAGACGCCAATCCGTCATCGTTATTTTAAATAAGAAACTGGTCAATATTTTTAACATAGGACCAAACTACTCTGCTCTAAAATCATTGTGTGAAACGTCCGACCGTAAAATATTAATGGTCGTAATAAACGGCCGTAAAATAAATGTCCGCACGTGAATTTGGACCTCGGCCATAGAAGCGGCACAGCGAACAATCCTCGGGGATATTACCATAACCATCGCGATCGGTAAGCAGATTCGCGATCACAGCATCATGTTGTTTGTGCACAGGTAACACGGGTAATAGGACTACCTGTTTATCTGAGAGAATGTTTCCGCTTCCTTTTTTGGAACCAAGTTCTTTAAAACGCGAATAATTGCGGTAGGGTTTGACTGTCGATCGTAATGTAACGAAAAACTGTTATGCCTTCTCCGTGCGACTTTCTCTGTCTCTTTAACTAGTGTGTGTGTGTGCATGCGAGTATCGCGTAAGAAACAAGCTAAAAGAAAAAAAAACGAGGCCGGCGGGGGACCCCCGTCAGGAACGAATCCTGACGGGGATCCCCCGACCGCACCGTTTTTTTTTTTTTTTTCATGACGCTATGGTATGAAAACAAAAACCAACGAGTCGACACGGGCAACAACAATGTGTTTTATAAAAAATCGTAAATCTTATTTAAAAAAGAACTTGACACCGTTTATCAAAACGAAACGCACATACCTACATAAAGGGGATCCTGGAAAACATTTTGGGCCATTCTCACATGATAGCCTGCATACGGGGACGCACCCTCAAAGTAATTGAAATATGCCACGACTTTGGGGGCTGTGTTATCTTCCTGAAATATTTCAATAGATTTTACTTCCAACATTCCCCCATATATGTAATGGAGGTTATTCTTAATATAAAATCGCCTTAGAGCTATTAACATTTGAATGCTCATGAAAGAAAATTGTGGAGTATATCAGCTTATCCCGCCCAATTCTTGAGGCAATTGAATGAAAAGGGTTACATTTGTCGTATTAAAGGCACTGAAAGTAATAGGTCGTATAAAAGTGGACCTTGTTACGTGGTATCGGGCAATACGGCGTAATGAGTGCGGTAATAAAACCGGTATTGTTTCAACTCATCGCAACATTATGCATGCTCTTGTTTATCGAAGACCTAATTACTACGAAAACAAATAACCATCGCTATCAAATGAAACTGAAAGAGTCTTACAAAAGAAATCCACCATGTAGGTGTTTTCTTATTGATCAGTTCGAAAATACATATGTAGGTACATGCAGAAAAATAAATAAAAAATGATAAACGACTTTAATTCTGTAAGTAGGTTTATACAAAAACTTTTACACGTCAATCATATTTAAAAAAAACCGGCCAAGTGCGAGTCGGACTCGCCCATGAAGGGTTCCGTTACGTTACGATTTAAGACGTATTAAAAAAAACTACTCACTAGATCTCGTTCAAACCAATTTTCGGTGGAAGTTTATATGGTAATGTACATCATATATTTTTTTTAGTTTTATCATTCTCTTATTTTAGAAGTTACAGGGGGGGGGACACACATTTTACCACTTTGGAAGTGTCTCTCGCGCAAACTATTCAGTTTAGAAAAAAATGATATTAGAAACCTCAATATCATTTTTGAAGACCTATCCATAGATACCCCACACGTATGGGTTAGATGAAAAAAAAAAAATTTTGAGTTTCAGTTCTAAGTATGGGGACCCCCAAAATTTATTGTTTTTTTTTCTATTTTTGTATGAAAATCTTAATGCGGTTCACAGAATACATCTACTTACCAAGTTTCAACAGTATAGCTCTTATAGTTTCGGAAAAAGCGGCTGTGACATACGGACGGACAGACAGACAGACAGACAGACAGACAGACAGACAGACAGACAGACAGACAGACAGACAGACAGACAGACATGGCGAATCCATAAGGGTTCCGTTGCCATTTGACTACGGAACCCTAAAAATAGATAAAGTCCGCGTTTTCTATCTGACTACTCTTAGAAGAAAGCTTGACATAATCTTGGTCAGGTCATGTGAAGAAAATACCATTTCAGACACCAATCTACTAGGGTTGGTGTCTGAAATTTTATTTTGAGGAAATTGAAATTTATCCAAGATTCGTGATTTAAAAACGAGAATCATTATTGAATCAGGTTATTAATATTGGGCAAATAAATGAAGGAGAATCCTTATTAATCTTGTAACAGGTGTATTGTATTCAAATTTGCGGGTAAAAACAGCAGGTAGGTATACGTACCTATATTATAATGAATATTAGATGCTTGTAATATAGGCGCCCGAAACCAAATTACAGCATCAGTGATTTATTCGTAATACCACAGTCAATAAGGTTGAGCCGAAATTACACAGAAACATCCAGGGTTGTGTAATAAATTGTTCAATAGGCAGGTTAATTAGACTATTCCTCCAAATGGCAGCACGTAAATCGGAATGGCCCAACGTAAATGCTTCACAGAAAACACTTTTCTGGAAAACAAATGAATTCTTAACCGGCTTGGAGCTATAGTGATCGTTAAGGACGGTAATGCGGTGAATAGCAATTAAAAATGTAACCTTCCAATAACAATAACGCGAATTTTAGTTTCTCAGAAGTTATTTTTTGTACAGAGGCAATTTTCGTTACAAATTACGCAAACTTGGAATGGCGTTCTGTTCTCGCCAAACGAAATTACAGTGAGCGGAGCATTGGTTTTTTAGCTTTACGATGGAAGTTTTGAACGGAAGCTTATACAGGGAATGGGTGCGCCAGGCCCTCGGAATTCCGTCCGCTCGTCGCTTCGTATGCAAATGTGTTCAACACTACAATACATTTTACTATTTGCATTCTAACTAATTGCTTTTCCTTTCGACGTCGCCCGAACAAACGACCGTTTATTTCTTTGTGCACCAGACACCTTATCGACATTGTTAACTGCTCTACAATTAACTGACACACTGATTTACTTCGATGCAAACTCATTATTACAGGCGAGGCGGTGCGAAAGGAATAATGTTGGGTTTTAATAATACATTTTACATAAGATAATGTCATTCAGGGGTTCATCTATAAACAATGATTCAAGTTAAGAGACGGTTAACGTCAAAAATGTGTGATTAAACATTCGCTACTCATTACTTAACTTTAAGCAACGTTTATGAATAAAGGGGTCTATGCTTTAATTTTAGAAACTAATTTAGAGTAAATAAACATAATCAGCCTATAATGTTCCCCCTGCTGGCATACAGGCCTCCCACTCTCTGTGACAGGGAGTGGGCCATAATCGGTGGTCTGGGCCCGCGTGGTGATGTGGGCCCAGGGCGTGGATGTCACATGTCTTCGATTTTTTTTTTTGTTCTAAGACATGCCGCTTTCCTCACGATATTTTCATTCGCCGTTTTGTAAGCAGTGGTGATGAAATAAAATACACAAAGTGCCTGGCTCGGTTCGAACTCAAGACTAACTCAGGACTAGGTACTCGTAAGTGGTATCCACTGAGCCACCAATGCTCTCCGATATATAGTGATTAAACCTAAATCAAGTTGATTGTTAGATATATCTAAGTCCATTTAAGTTTACCAAGAAGTAATTACAGAATACTTGGTTCCCTGATTGTCTCTAATTACATTCTGAAGCGACAATACACCTCGCTACGACATGTACACTAAATATTTAACGGTGTTAAGTTCTCAAGTTAAATGGATACAATCAAAGTTGTGACGTAGCGCGAGACGTTCTGTGATGGGTCTTTTAGAAAGAAAGAAAAAGAAAGAAAAATATTTTATTCTGCACAAACAGAACGCACAGTTACAAATAAAAAAAATAAAAAAATAATTATAATAAAAAAATAAAACATAAGATACACTTAGTTAAAAGACTCGTAGTCAAGCGTAGAAAAAATAATGTTGACACTTTTGCCTCTTGGATGATGTCAAGGCCAGGGACCAATGACAACTCACATTAATTGTCAATTTGACATTGACAATACAACAAGACGATATTGGCAGATGGCCACAAAACAATAACAATAAAACAAATAATCAAACAACAAAGACAAAAATGCCAATTGCAGGATGGCGAAATAACTAGTATAGTATAACTACTTTTGTAACAAAACAAGCAACAATTATGCTGTGCGTCGCATCTGTGCAAGAACAGGTCGTTGCTCAGCAAGAATGCTGTGACTTCAGACGAACCTATCGTCAACAGCGCTGATTTTCAGCAACTACCCATCGAATGACGTAATGACGTCCCACCATGGTCCCACCATGTGACACGTTATAGCGGGTAAGTCTAACTTTCTGCTTAATTAAGCGATATTCTAGCTGAATATAGTGTGTGCTATAATAAAATAAAGAAAAATATGTATTTGTATTCATGTGTAACAACGATTAAGTACATAAATTATAACCATTACAAAACTAAAACAAAAATGTTGAGTAAGCAACAACTCTTAAGTACGTTGTGTACAGTGTGGTGTGTTTTCATAATCACATAAATTCTATTCTAACAATTATAACTTCCATACTCGGTAAATAGGCAAAGAAGCCTGCTTTGATACACTATATTTTTAGATTGTACCATGGGAAATTGTGATCGCGATGGCGGCCATTTGCACACCGGCATGGCGTCGCAAACGACAACCATGCTTTTTCCGACATACCTACCCATGGAGTTCAAAACCATAGCGCCTTCAAACACCATTTGTTATTTATGTCGCAGAGGACTGTTTTCGAAGAGGGGTAGCGAGCCAGCCGGGAGCCACTGCGGACCGTGTACCGCTCATTATTACCTTCACTTGACTGAGACAGCAATAAAACACCATCCAGCGCCCGCATCGTTCCTATCTCTAACTCTGAGAATAATTCAGAACCCAACTGTCAAAATAAAACGCGAAAAGCATAATCCTAAAAGTGAAATGGAAGACATAATAATAATAATAATAATATCCCTGGACATTTCACACAGCGCCATCTAGTCCCAAGCTAAGCAACCTAATGCTTGTGTTATGGTAACAAGGTGGCTGATAAACTACTTATATAATTTTTTTTTGTAAATACATACATATTATAGATAGAAAAACACCCAGACTCGGAACAAATACATGTAGGTCATACAAATATTTGTTCCGTGCGGGAATCGAACCCGCGACACGCAGCGCAGCAGTCAATCGCTTAACCACTGCGCCAACCGTGCCGTCAACATAGTATAAGCCGTTATAGGTGCTGCGATCTGCTCGTTAGCCTCATTACGTCGACTCGTTTAACGCTCATTTCCATTCACGATTTACCTTATAAAAGAATAAATTCCCAAATTTTTATTATATTTGCTCTACTCAGACCCTTTGTGGTCGAAAAAAAGTAGAAAGCTGCCATCCAATATTCTGAAACCGCTTTCATTCAATCCCAATTTTCCTGTTATGAAAAGAATAACAATCGACAGTTGAGATTTGAACACGAAATCAATAAAGGCGCGTATCTCGTCCTTGGGTGTGTGGATGTCAAACGAGGTTAGTTCCTTCGTCAAAGAAACCAAGATTGCTTGCACCTGTAGGTGTGGTATGGTAAATTTAATTTTGACTCTGTTGCCGGGCCGGCCGCCGCGCCCCTGGTACAACCGCAATTTTGCGGCGCGCGCCTTACGCAGCTAAAGAGCTCGCAGCAACATCGGTTAATGTTCCAAACCCCCGTCGGACGTAATCGGATCGTAAATTGAACATTTTTACGACGACATCGTTCATAAACATCGCCGCGCAACGTGTCACGAACGGTTTATACAAGTAAATGATAACCTGTGTTATTATGGACTCCACAAATACCAAGTGCCTGGATTAATAAGATTCTGACCAATACGTAGTGTCATGTCATGTCTTTGAGTCAATTTTACCAGTCTGCTATGCAGCTGCTGGCCTGCTATACTAGACTTTGCAGAATACGCTTCATTTAATGATACACAAGTCTTCGTTTTAATCATTCAAACTCGGTATGATTTCAAAATTGTTAGATAAACTATTTGGAATATTCTCCTCGGTGAAGTAACAGACAAATCTGGTTAGTTAACGAGCATGAAATCGGTTATATTAGATCGATTTTATTGGCGGATTCCCTCGAAGCGTCTATTTAGGTGAAGATAAGATAGGTTTAGGATAGTTGGCTAGAATTAATTTCAACAACATTGTAGAGTTCCACAGAGAGATGGTATCTCAATGTATCTCTGCACAATGATCCACTGCTGTAGGTAGTAGTTACTTATTTGTGAACTATTTTCGTTACGTTTTTCTGGATCTGGATTCTTCGAAGACTTTTACGTACACGTACCCGTAAAATAACATCACGCTTGTTATTTCCAAAGGGTTAGCCAGGGGTGTACCGTATTTCACCAGTTTTGTTTAAGTCACATGTAAAAGGGGGCGACCCTATTGCCATCAACATAACCGGGCAACAGTGCCCGACCTGAGAGTTGAACCCAGGTCCTCACGCTCAGCAGTAGCACTTGCGGCTACTAGACCAACGAATGCAACGCTGTAGTTCTTAATAGCGATATAAGCAATAAAACAGTACCTATTAAAATAGCTCTTACTTACATCAATTCAATTCTTTCTGTATCGATTGTTCATTCACTCTCCAAAACAGTTTTCCAATATAAATTTCGAGCCGGTATTTCTATAGGGAAGCGAAACTACCAAATTGTACAGGCATCACTTATTTCGAAGGTTCAATAGGAAAATGTATCTGCATATCTTTCCAAATATTTGGGCCCATGATTTAATTTGATTGCATGTCTGTCCGCTGTAAACACTAGTGGAGAGCTTGAATTATGCGACCTCATCAACTCCTGAATACAAAGCTGCTCAAGTAAGAATTCAAAATTGAAATGCTCGGGGTGTTCACCCTTTGTAGGGACAGGACGAGCCTTATTTACAGTGATATAAATTCTTTAAAAATTGCAAATTAATGGAGAAATGGAGTGAAAAAATTCACCGGCAATTTTATCAGTATGCTTTGCAAGAAAAAGCTAAAGTTTGTTGGCCCCAACTCAGACAAAAGAATCTCGCTTTTTAATTTAAAAGGTTTAGATAAAAGATTTTTCGAGTTTCTAAATTCAGTTTAGACGTAAATGCGTTTTAAACAAACGAAAGGATTACATTGTGTGTAGCGTTTCATATTTTTGCAGTACTAAATAGATTCAATTAATCTCAGTCGAGATAAATTAAAATACATTAGGGGCGACAGCTGGCGCCATTGACAGCCGTCGTTACGGTTGACAAAAGAGAAAAAGACGTAATTTAACTACGCTCACAAATCACTCAAATTCTTTTTGTTTTCGCTCGAGCACTGAATACCTAATAGAGTATCGTTTTATATCTGTGTTGCGAGATCGAAGTCAGGTCATCATCATCTGCCCAACTACATATGCTGGGGTCGGCTTCCAGTCTAACCCGCTGCAGCTGAACACCAGTATTTTACATGGAGCAACTGCGGGTCTGACCTCTACAATCCAGTTACTGGGTAATAGGATACACCTTAGTAAAACTGGTTGTTAGACTTTCGGGCTTCTAACTACCCATAACGACTGTGAAAGATCCACGAATGACAGCCGAGACCAACAATTTAACGTGCTTTCCGTACCACGGACGGGTTTTGGTATGTAAAGATTGTCACACATCCACGGCAAACGTAGTTTAACCTTACCGATCGACCCGTGCGGTTGTTATAGCCACAAGCCCCTCCAGTTCGAAGTCAGCTATTTACATGAAAGGAGCGTCAAGCCTTACAATCCAGCACAATAGCTCACTGATTGCGTTAGGTGTTTATAATAAAAATATATTTATTTGCGTAAAACATGATATAGAATGGTCTTACAGTACAAAAATAGAGCAGACATTTTTGCCAAAATTAAACATACCATGCAAATATTTGTAATAACAATGTCCTTATCAAAATTATTATTATATTTCAACAACACTATTTTCGATCTAGGAATTGTTTTATACTATAGAAGTTGTTATCAATTAACCATTCATACAGTTTTTTCTTAAAAGCATATATCGAGTTTAACATTTTCAGATTACCAGGTAATTTGTTATAAATTCGTACACACATAGTTAAGCAGCTTTTATTGTACTTTGCAAGCCCGGGAGCACTGTTAAATACGAGTCTGTGAGGATCTCGTCGGCTTCGAGGATTTACATCGTTTGCTATTTTAAATAACTCCTTATGTTTCCATACAAACATGCATATTTCATTAATATACAGACAAGGTAGCGGTAACAAGCCAAGTTTCTTAAATACTGGCTGACATGATTCCTCAGAATGAAGTCCGTATAGTGCCCTTAAATATTATTTTGAGCAACAAATGTTCTATTGGTCGGTACTGTCTCCCCATATTATAAGTCCACAAGGTAATATGGATTCCACATACGCATGGTAAGCTAATATAGCTGTTTTTCGATTAGTACTTTTTTTTTACTTGTCTAAGAGCATACACAAATTTATTTATCTTGCTTGAAACATGGTCTACATGCACTTTCCAATGTAGATCTTCATCAATAGTAACTCCTTGGAACTTGGTCTGTGTTATTGGTTTAATTTTGGGATATTTAATTTGAAGTTAAATTTATGATTTGTTGATTTATTAAATTGTATGTAAAGAGATTTGTCAAGGTTTATCTTCAAATTATGTACATAAAGCCAGTTAATTAAAATGTCAATTGTATTGTTAATGCCAGTTTCGTGGTCGTAAATTGTATTTTTTTTTTTTGGATGTCACAGTAATAGAGATGTCATCAGCGAAAAATATGCACTTATGTTTCGTTATTGTAATGATGTCATTAAAACTTATCAAGAATAAGATTGGCCCTAGTATGCTTCCCTGTGGAACACCAAACTTATTACATCTATACTTTGATGAGTGTAGCGTTACTTCTTTATCTTCGTTAACGTTTGTTATGTTAACGCATTGTTGCCTGTTATCAAGGTTTGATTTTATCCATTGTAAGGTTGGCTCTTTATTTTTTCATCTTGATGCGTCTATTCAAGATAATAATTAAATTTATGCTTCGAGCTTACTAATGAGAAGTAACATAAGAACGTGGGGAAACCGGCATACCTATCCTAGAACCAGAAATTTACCTCCGTCATCCCGCACTGGGCCCGCGTGGTAGATGATAAATGATTTATTTCTGTAAATAGGTATGTACAAACACTTCTACACGTCAATCATATTCTAAAATGAACTAGATGAGTTCGGCGTTTCCTATCCGACTGCTCTTAGAAAAAAGGCCGAAAAAAACACAGAGGTCAGTCTTTTAAAGTCCAGACCAAAATTTTGGTCAGATCATGTGAAGACTTGGTGGGTTATGATCCACTCCCTGTCACAGAGAGGAGGCCTGTGTCCCAGCAGTGGGAACATCTTAGGCTGACGCTATACGAACATGTAGGTATGTTAATATGAAAACCTCCCAGCCTTTTCTGAGACATGAATCGTATGATCCTGTTGGTACTTCACCTGTTTAACCTTGTAAGGATTACGCTACACGAGTAGATACGTCCCGTCTGAAGGTTAATCATGTAAGTATGTCGGGCACGCGTGGAAAATGCTCCGTAATATAAAAGTTCGTAGCATAAAAATACATACAAAAATGGTGTAAATGTTTGATTTTTAGGGCTCCGTACCCAAATGGTGCCAACAGGACCTTATTACTAAGGCTCCGCTGTCCATCCAACCGTCCATCCGTCTCTCCGTTCATCCGACCGTCCGTCTGTCCGTCCGTCTGTCTGTCACAGGGCTGTATCTTTTGAACCGCACTAGGTAGACACCTGAAATTTTCTCAGAATGTGTAACACTATGGCTGCTACACCAACAAATAATAAAAATAAAATAAAGTAAAAGATTAAAGAGCAGTGGTAGCCCAGTGGTCATGGCCGCGACTTACGAGTTGTAGGTCGTAGGTTCGAACCCAGTCAGGCGCTTTACTTTGTGCAAATTATATCATCACCACTGCTCTTAAGACGGTGAAGAAATACATCGTGAGGAAACCGGCATGTCCTGAAACGCTTGGTAGATGTCACACGTCGTCGAATTTTTGCGACGACGGTGACGTGTGACATTTACCAAGCGCTGCAGAACCAACGCAGGAGAACGAGCTCCTTTACGTCTACTAATGATAAGTTATAACGATAATTTTGCTGATATTGACATATTTGCATTGGCACTCGCACAGTTTAAAAATATTATTATTAAGAAATCCTTTGAACTTGGTACTGCATAGTTATAGTTGTTATATTCACACATCTAGTTTGTCACACGATATCTCACCGAACCTAGTTAATTTGTGGATAACGATGCTAGTTGTGCGATTACTTAAGTGTTTATAAAATATCTGTACCTAAATATTAAGCATTGCGCAATTGCTTGTTATCCTGAAGAAATAAAATACCGACCCGCACTGGGCCTGTGTGGTAGATTACGGCCCACTCCCTCTCACGGAGAGTAGGCCTGTTTCCCAGCAGTGGGAACATTATAGGCTGAGTATGTACCTTGTATGTAAAGAAATTAAAGGTGTTTTTACTAAAGAATTAAAAAATATATATATCACCATGCTCCTGCCCTTATCCTTAAAATAAGATATGTGTAGTGTTCAATATTGTACGGTGGTACGGAACCCTTAGTGTGTTAATCCAACTCGCACTTGACCGTTTTTTATAGTAACATTTGAGCTTTTACTTAACTTATGAAACATTTCAATCGTGACTACTGTCTAGCTTGTTCCTAAACAGAAATTTTGTGCCACGAAATACATTGAAATCGAGATCGTGGAGCTTTAGAAATTCTGCCTCTCGTATTTCAGTTTCGGGTATTCGAAAACTCCCGATTTACATAGTTTATGTAGAGGTATATACATGGCCTTATCACGTACCCATTCCTAGACAGAAAATCAGCTCGGTTACGAAACGAGCCCCGAAATGTAAATGAACCGAGACGAATGCTGTATGTACTCTATAAAAGTAAATGGTTGATTTCGAGGTTCAGTCTGCCCCCGACCGATTTTTTTTACATTTCCAACGTTTTATTACATTTATGGCCTCGTGTCAGCAAAATGTCAATACAAACAGAAATACGTTGGTACATGAAGCCTGGATGTTGTTACGTCGCAAAAGGACCCAGCTTGCAAAAACGTGCCAGCGTAATGATCATCGTTATCAAAAATGATTCTGGTGACTGTATCCAGTTACCGACAGCGCGGGTATATTTTATTTGCGAATATGAATAAGTGTCACTACGGGCGTTGATAAAAATAATAAGCAAGTTATATTTTCCGGGCACGTACCTATGCTATTTCAGGGGAAAGGGAAAGCCGATCTTAATACTAATCTATACTTAATAGTAGTAGAAGTAGTATTATAAATCAGGTAAAATTTGTTTGTTTGTATGTAAATGACAAATAATAAATGATAAATGATTTTATTTTGTAAGTAGGTTTGTACAAACACTTTTACACGTCAATCATATTTTAAAACTAGATGAGGTCCGTGTTTCCTATCTGACTAGTCTGAGAAGAAAGGCCGAAACAAACTCAGTCGTCACAGTCTCTTTTAAACTACAGACATAATCTTGGTCAGATCATATGAAGACCATATACCTAGGTCAATGTCTGAGATTGTCTTTTGAGGAAAGAACCACACAGATTGAGAGGACCTGTCCAGTCAGTGCACGCATATGTCAGAAATCGTGCAGCTCAACTCAAAACTTAAGGAGCTCAACGATTCGACGAACAATACCAAAGAAAGGACATTTGGGTAGGCCACATTAATTACTCAAACTGCCAGACCATGACAAAAACTAACAGAACAGAGAGAAAAATAAAAACGGTATAAAAGGCTTTCTGGCACAATTTACGTTTAATGAATGATTTGAATTTATTAAGGCTTAGATCTTGAACGGGGCTTGGAACTTTATTGTTGAAGCGTATACATTGGCATCTGAACGAGCCACCTGTTTTCTTAAGCCTTGTTGTAGATACAACAAATTTGTGTTTGTTCCTAGTATTTATATCATGGATATCACTGTATTTTTTAAACAATTTTATATTTTTATGGGCATATAAAAGATTTTCATAAATATACTGAGAAGGCACAGTCATAACATTAATTTCTTTAAATTTGTCTCTGAGCGAGTGTCTCGGACTCAATTTATAAATTGATCGAACAGCTCACTTCTGCAAAACAAAGATAGTCTGAATATCAGCGGCATTTCCCCACAATAGAATACGGTACGACATTACCTACACTATGAAATTAGCTAAAGTAGGTACACCAAACGGGCTGTCTTTCTATCAGTTAAATTACGATTTTTTCTAACAGCGTATGCTGTAGGGGGTAATCTCCGGAACTGCCAGTCGGATTTAGAAAAAACTTTTTGCATTTGATAGCCCAATTCTTGAGGAATGTTATAGGTAGGCTATTTAATATCACGCTATGACCCTTAAGAGCCGAGCAAAAAGTAAAAAGTCAGAAAGAACGCTAATAGATAAACTAATGAATGAGACATCTAGTTGTATCATCAAGGTAAACCGGTCAAAACAATAAAAATAAACAGTAATGATAATAGAGAATGAAACGATCGAATGGTTCCTTTATGTGATTCTCTCGGAAATTGCCGCAATGACGGCCTGATTGCGTTAGCCTCTTGCGAACCACTCGAACCGGTCCTCAGGCTCAATGTGATTGTTTACTGCCTTTCATTAAGTGCTTTATCTATAAGTAATTCTATTAAGATTCCCCGAGGAACACATACTGGGATCAGCAAGCTTAGCTATTCATTATTTATCATGCTTTCTAATATGAAACGTTATCGTAGGGCCTATATTACAGAAATAGGTCATTAGAACCAAAGCATCACTGACAACTGAAAGGGACGAACTATGGGCCATTTACTAAGCACTATTCTGAGCTACTCCTGAAAACTTATTTAATAATACTGCCCGAACTGGGAACCACGTTCAGAAACTTAAGTTGGCAACACTTCGAATTAGTAAAGGTTGCCAATTAAAAATAAACAGACAAGGTTTTGAAGTTACGTTGTTTAACTTCGTTAAGCCAAAGGGTTTTTAGAGATTAACATCTTAAATGTAAACAAATAAAAACATTCAGCCTTATTATTTTCATTTTTTTATCGTCATGTCAGCCATTATTTTTAAAAGCCTTAATCTTTATACCTAACTGTATCCGCTTTTATTTACCGTGAAATGGGAACGTTTTACGCATAACAATTTTTCTTTTTAAACGCGGGAGGAAGGTAGCTTTGAATTAAAGCTAATAGTGTCCATTAGATTATATCCAAATAAAAAGAAACTCTAATTCAGGCGAATAGAGATCAAATTAGCTAGAATTGTACTAAAAGCTCTTGTGTTGTATTCGAAAAAAGATAATGAAAATGACGAATAGTTTGTCTAGTGCGAACTATTTATCACTCTAGCTGTTATTTCTAGCATCACCCGTACTATTCGGTAAATTGAAACCTTTTGACCTCAATTGAAACATTGCTTAAAGAAGGAACAAATCTGGAAATACGATTCGAAAAATGATTGCGGAGGCGGACAGTCGACTTGACAGAGAATGTCGAATTTAACGTCGCTCTGTTGTGAAACTTTCATTTACTCCCTAACTGTCGTATCTGAGCTAAAATGCACTGAAAATACTATTTGTGAGATGGGCAAAGTTTATAATAGGGTATTGTTTTATTCCGTTTACATCCGCGATGAGAGTTGCAACTTTATGTAGGGGAAGTGATATATCATTTGGGTGGATGCGGGCACTCGGCCAGTGAGCTGGGCTGAGGTGGCTGGGTAAATATCTAAATTACAAACTCGACATATCGCCCCCGCGCACTCGATACGGTTCTGATTGATCACCGCGCACCTAACTACGTTAACCTCGCCCCTTAACTAAACTGTATACAATAAGTATATATAAACGCCTCGCCTCGCGTCGTTGACTGCCTCGTGGGTCGAATGCTTCTGCTGACCATGGGGTCCCAAGTGCGATTCCCGGGCAATGTATTTTTGGGTTATTTCTTCTGTATTATTGTATTTCTAAATAGTACTTACCCTGGAGTCTGGATTTGTGCCTAGTTGATGGCAATGGGCACGCTGTAACTGGAGAAAAATGGGTGTTCTGGTACACCTCTGTCAAACCCTTCGGAGATTACTAATGAGATGTTATCTTATGTGTTACAGAAACGCGATTAGTCGCCACTTGTTATTACTCAACGCGTTCACACTATCGCTGTTTATTGCCAATATTCGTAATGAAATTCCAATTTTATTGAATATTCATAACGGCTCCAACATATTGACGAACCTCTTAATAAAGCGACAAGTACCTACTAACAGAATTATCACCTTAACGTCTACCTGATTAACCCAGTTATAAGATAATAACCTGAAATTAACCTTTCTCGTACACCGCCACAAATGACGTTCAGTTTTGATTAAATTCACATTGTTAAAGATATTTCTTCCGTTGGTTGGGGAAATGGTTCAAGTTAAGACATATTAATTCCATATACCTACATCTTTGTGACAGCTGCGCGCATAGATTATTAAAGGCGCCTGAGTCGTTGCCCGGAATATAAGCATTTTATAAATATCATATTTGACATTTAGAACTAGTTATTGAATTTTATTTTATTTCTTATCTTATGCTGCACTGGTTGTCGTCAACACGAGAACGCCGGCTGCCACTGAAAACAAGCGCTGGGGTTCTGTCTCGCATGTCATCTGTATGTGTGGGGCATTATGCTGAGCGATGGCCGTTTTGCGTGAATGTGACGCACATTTCCCCCAATTTGTTATTTTTTGTGCTTGTATTCTTTCTTTGCGTCATGTTTACCGCAAATAAACGTATTTTCTTTCTTCTTCTTTCCATAAGTACATACTGCTTCAGTCACCTGTGTAGGAATAGGTATCTATGAGGGCAGCAAGGAAGTCAAAACATCACCTAGAGTAAAGAATACACGCAAGTCCTAATTACCCGAGAGCCAGTCAGTGAATTCGTTCAGTGCCTGCTTGTATCTTGGTTTTGCTAAACGGGCAGTACTTTTAAATGATTATAATTATAATTTAGATTAAAAAAAGGTCAAAAGTATTAATTTCTCTCACAACCAATTTAATAAACGATTTCCCAATGTTATAAACGGAAGGTTGATAAATAAAAGACTCAATTAAGTCTCGTGGTTAGCAAAATTGTCATTTTAATTGAACACCATTTCCTTCAAATGATTAGCACCGGTAGGTATTACAAAGGAATAAGCTACGAATCATTAACTTCTCATTACATTGCGGCACGATTACAGAGAGCCGATTATTATCAGGCTTTTTGTATCTACCAGCAGAAATTCTTACTGAATAGCTCGCGGCTCCTGTATTTTACTGATCTCTCTATTCGCTATGGGTAACCGTTACGACTCATTCGTGAAGCTTTAGCAGTACCTAGCCGATTATTCTCGAAGTCTTTACTATATCTAATTATCTATGTAGTAGAACTGTAGAAGTATTTATTTATTTATAGTTATATAATTATACTTTATTGTATACAACAAAAATACATAAAAAAAATTATCGAACACTACAAAATATACAAAGGGTGACCTTAACGGTACAAAGTAAAAAAAAAAGCCTAAAAACCAATGTAAAAAGTAAGTAAGGTATAACTGATGAATGCGTAATAATTAGTAACCGTGTTACACAGTAACAAGGTTGTGGAGATTAGAGCCCTATGCCACAACATTTCACAATTACAATTTACAAGTTACAATTTACAAATTTGTAAATCTTAATAGTGTGAGTATCACAAAGATCTAAGCGAGACAATTGTAAGCCGATGTGGCACAGACGTAAATAAATATTGCGTTGCCCAATGGCCGTACCAACGTTGGCTAGCGGAAAAACCTTACAAATATGTAAATTATAGTGAGAGAAGTCTACAATATTATAGGAAAATAATAAAGCTGCCGAAAAACAAATTAACTTCCAGCGATCTGTGGTTAACTGTAATACTAACTAAGCTGTGTTAAAATGAATTACAGAAAAGTTAATACAAAATTAACCGACAAAAAATGTTGTATTTAACAAACAAACATGAAGCTTATTCAAATTATAATTCTACGAAAAGTAATCTATACTTTAATATATAGTATACAAATAATAAACTGAATTTTAAAAAAAATACTAAACTTCCGAAAAAAATACTAAGTTTCCGAAAAGTAATAGTTTAGTGAAATTTGCAACGTAACACGCATATATCTTCTTTAAATCGAAAGAGCAGAGCAGAGCTAGGTTAGGTTAGGTTAGAACTGTGACCACATAACGCCAGAAACATATTTCTGAATGTAAAACCAAACAACACAGCCACAGCGCCAACAGTTATAAAATGTGTAAGATTGATTCTAAATTTATAATATAAAATAGGTAAGTTACGATAAAAATGATGACCTGTAGATTTCGGTACAACGCAATTTAAGCTGGTGGAAAAATATAACGTCAGCAAATATTGTATTAATTTTTCGGAATTTTCAGCATTTTTAACCGACTTCTAAAAAAGGAGGAGGTTCTCAATTCGGATGTTTGTATTTTTTTTTTTTTTTTTTTATGTTTGTTCGCGCATAACTTCGTCGCTTGCCAACCGATTTGAAAAATTCTTTTTTTGTTGGAAAGGGCATACTTCCCAAATGGTCCCATAGAAATTTCATCAAAAACGGTTCAGTAGTTTGGTTTTTACACCAAAATTACTGGTAAAAATTACAACTAAAAAGTGAAAAATAAAAACTTTTTTGCAAAAAAATACAACCGACTTCCAAAAACGACACTACAAAGTGAAAAATAACTTTAATTTCGGAAGTCGGTGGCAAACAACGAAAATGCGAACCCAACGCCACCGACTTCCGAAATTAAAGTTATTTTTCACTTTGTAGTGTCGTTTTTGGAAGTCGGTTGTATTTTTTTGCAAAAAAGTTTTTTATTCGGACGTTTCTTTATTTGTATTCGCTTATAAGTTGTCGAAAAGTTAGTATTTAAAGCAGTAAATTTCATATTTTGAGTATGCTCATATTTTAATTTTTTTTTTGGAGCGTTTATTACTACCCTTTATATATTGACGGCACGGTTGACGCAGTGGTTAAGCGATTGACTGCTGCGCTGCGTGTCGTGGGTTCGATTCCCCCACGGGACAAATATTTGTATGGCCTACAAGTAGTTGTTCCGGGTGTGGCTGTTTGTGTATGTGAGTTTAAATGTTTGTAAACGCACCCACGACACAGGAGAAATTCCTAGTGTGGGGCAAAGTTAAAACCTGCCTACCAAGACCCAATGCAATATTTTTAAGCGGAACGATTAGTTTTTCCTTTACAAAAATCGGGAAAAGTCATTGCCTACTCCGACATTTCGAGAGAATGGAACTCTTTTTGAAAGTAGCAACGTCGAAGTCTGCCATTGTGATCTATAGCTATCGACTAAGTGGTTCTAAAGCCGCGCCAGACGTCAGTATTAAACTGAAACTCGCGTTATTGCCGACATCACTCCGCTATCGACGAATAGCTACATTTGTACAATAGAGATATGAAAATGTTCAACTTATACAATTTAGACAAAGATGGAGAATTTCTAGACTCCAGAATATCAGAAATCAAAGATAGATTTAATATTAATGCTATAATCAAAGTTTGGTAGTTATTTTACCGATTGGTTTATTCTTACGGGAAATAAAGACATCTCAAACCTTATGTATGAAAAGCAAATATTGAATGTGTACGAATAAATTGGGGCGCAGTTATTGATTAAGCTATATTATTTCGTTGTAGCTTTCACAGTAGTATTTTTTTCTCCAATTACCTGATCGTGACGCAACACAGAATAGTTAAGAATATTATAACATGTACTGCAGTGGCAGGCCACTGGCCAAACAGTCCTAAATAAATGTAAATTAAACACTGCCCTCATTTTGGTTAACATGTCCGGTTTATTTGGTTTTTAATGCCCATTTGGATAGAATTTAGAACATTTCTACAACTTAATTAGCTGCTAGCGGTCTGTTGAATTAAGTTTAATGACACGCTCCCGAATACGATTCTAACATGTCATTTAACCAAATTGGTTGAAGCGTTTGGGCTGCACATAGTAAGTACTTACTACTTACAGTCAAACAGGTACCTACACCCTGTGATAGCTTTTACTGTAGTCGGGTAAACTGAACGAAAATTATTCCACATTGGAATTTACAATCCAATAAAGTTGAAATCCAAATGAAAACGAGAACGTTTGTTTGTTTCAGGAGAGAGCATGGAAAATGCTCGGAGAGGTGAACAATGACAGCATGTCCCCGCCGCGAGCGATGACCCTGCAGGGCGCCGAGGGTCGCGCAGTGGCCGCGGCGGGGCGCGCCCCCCCGGGCCCCCGTGCACACTCGATGCCATATTTTATAGAAAAATTAACGCTTATTAGGCTATGTCTACAATATCTACGGGTGATATCACGTTTATATCAAAACGCCGCCGCCTCCCTGCCGCGGGTGCGAGTAAACTTTAATTTTTCAAAGCGTCCGCTAGTCAAATTAAAAAGTGATGTGAATAATATGTTTAGTTTTCGAACTAGAACAGTGTATTGTGATATTAAAGCATTGTTAGTGAAGACTTTAGTGCAATTATTCGTTGTTGCCAAGTGTGTTGTGTGGCGGCGGCGGTGTCGGGGCGGCGGGCGGGCGCGGACGCTGCTGGTGCTGTGGCTGAGCGGGTGCGGCGGCGGTGGCTACAGCGAGGGCAGGCGCGACGGGGACCTCCATATTGGCGGCATCTTCCCCATGGAGGGCGAAGGCGGCTGGCAAGGCGGGCAGGCCTGCAAGCCCGCCGCCGAGCTCGCACTCGCCGATGTCAACGCGCGCTCTGATTTATTGTCCGGCTTCAAATTATACATTCACAGCAACGATAGCAAGGTATGTTTGATTCATTAATCATCCATTTACCAAGGGAGTCGATAAATTACTTTCATGTGCCAATACGTGTGTATTGTATGCGACAATTTATGGGCTTTTTTCAGTTTTCGTTCCTGTCCGAAAGTACACATTATAAGCTCTGTAAATTTATATTTAATCTACTGCCGAAATTGGATCTTATAATGTAAATTCACTTGGTAACATGAAACTTAATTAGACGTAGACAATTTAAGTACGTCAGCGACAAAGTTACGAAAATGCCAATTATAATTCCAATCAACTTAATGTGCATAACGTGTCGCCACCTCTCGCTCTTCATTCAGAATGACAAGTACCAACTTAATGGATTACCAAGTTGAAACCAACCCAGCTGACTGCGGCCCTCTAATTAACAAAAAGGGATCGTAATTCTATCGAAGTGGACTGCTCCCATAAATCCGAATGAACTAAAATCATATTCGCATTTAGCGAAAGAGCTCTTTAAATAAAGATTTTTAAAAAAAACTAAAATCATAGGCTTATGATATTGCAACCCAGAGGGTGAAGCTGACGTTCGATTCAATTATTGAGAATTTATGAATGGTTCAGGAAGAAAATTTTATTGGATAGAATTTCCGCACCGGTTGAAGGTAATTTCCCGTTTTATCAATCCATACCTATTCACGACCAAATTGACGATTCTGATCAGTTCGATGTTGATTACGTGGCGATTGCTGACGAAATTTGCGGAGGGGAAGGGATAACATAATGGGGAGGAATTATTGAGGATAACCTCACGAGTCGTCATGGTAGCGGGTGAAGAGGCTTTATAGAGGTCGGATGTTACACGGTGTCGAATAAATTAATATACCTGCCTAGGGCATCATTAGGGCACAAAATTTCTCATTATAACCTCTTGATGAGAAAATAATTTACTGAGCGCGAAATTTGGCATTATTACGTAGGTACACCCGAAATCAGGCATCTTTGAAATAATGTGATAACTTTCGGGTCGTGTTGCACACAAGTTTAATTAACCCCATCCCTTGCTATCAAACTACATATATTATAATGATGATAAAGTAAGTAGGTATAAAGACTGACAGAATTAATTTCATTCACAAACATTATTTTAACAGCGAGGATTAAAACTCAAAATATCTGTTTCAGTTACTTATTTCGTGCTTACGTAGGTAAATCTGTTTTCAGAATCGAAGTTAACAAAGGACCGATTCTCGTAATTTTAAGAATGTTCGCAGTCTGATCTCAGTCTAAAACTGTCAAAAATACTTCTAATTTCTTGACAAATTTTTAACATTGATTGTCGCTGAGATGAGGTTGCGACTAGATTTTGAAAGTTTTTAATTAAAACGGGAATTGGCGTTCTGTTGCTACTGGTTGACTAAATACCAACAATGAACAAAGGATTCAATTCAATTACCTTTCCGAAACGGAATGTAATTTTTTTTGCATTGTCTTGGCCACCTATAATACTGAGATAGAAATATAAACAAGGCAGTACCTACATACTCAAACTCAAAGCATTTATTTTAATAACCACTAATTTCATGCAAGACACTGACCAGCCACAACACTTTTTTTTTGGGTGGGACATCATCAAATGACCTCTCCCTCGCTCTGGGCTGGGCGGAAGGGCGTGTCAGACTTTTACTGACTAAAACCCACCCGTGTTCCTTCAGTTGCCTGTGCCAGGGGTCACGGTATCTCGCCCATCGGCCCTAGCGGACCCCGTCAGTTCGTGCTGCCATCTCTTTGAGGCGCTCGTGGAACACAACGCGCCGTAGGTTGACTCCCGTCCAGGGCGTCTCCTGCGGCGACTAGGAACGTGAGGGCTCAGAGATTGCCTCTCCCTCACGCGCTCCACCTCCTCCTTCGCGAGCATTACTGCTTCGCAGTAGGAGGTAACAGCTCCCTATGCTCTCTCGCTCCGTACCATGGCCTGGACCAGGGCCGGACGCGAGAGATCGCCGCCACGAGGCCACGGCGGTGCTCCGCCCAAGCCGGGCAGACCTCAACCGTATGCTCCACCGTGTCCTCCAGGCGATCCACGCAGTGGTGACACCCTGGCGTTTTCTCCCGCTTTATCCTGAACAGGAACCTCCCGAAACAACCGTGTCCGGTGAGGACCTGTGTCAGGCGGAAGGTGAGAGCGCCGTGGCGCCTCTCTAGCCACTCCTCAAAGAGGAGACTTACCGCCGCTATTGTGGCGTGCCCAGCACTGGGTTGCGACAATCGCACTCTCCATGCCGCTATGAGATCCCGCCGGAGCTCTGTCCGCTGTACCGTGATTTCTCGCGGCAACGGAGTTACGCCTCGGCGTTTTGCCTCCTCTAGCCACTCCCATATGTGGGCGAGGACTTTGGCCTCCAGATCCCATGGCGGCAATCCGGCAAGGAGGCTCACCGCCTCAGCGGAGACCGTGCGGTATCCTCGGACCAGCCGGAACCACCCACACACGCAACACTGACCTCGTATTAGAACAGAGTAAAAATAGAAATAGAGAAAAAGAATATAAATAGAAATAGAATATAGAGTAGAAATAGAGTTAGAATATATAATTATAAATTTATCAACAAAAGAGGTCACCGGTATATTAAAACGCAGATTACAAAAAGAACGTGGATGCCATATTGAAAGTGTTAGTATTGACAATTAACAGATAAATTACGTAACTAATTTAAAAAAATATATGTTTGTTAATTAGCTAGAAGTGGTTTATGGTAAGTTTATCAATTATGTTTTTCTAACAACTTACAAACGTAGTTTAATCATATTCAATCTCATGAAAGGATGATAGCTATAAGGTAAATAAATCCTACCTATGAAAGAATGATGCAGCATAAAATAGATTTTAAATTCTACAAGTAAGATACTAACAACGTCAAATTCATTCATGATAAATTAATAAAGCTACGTAATTAATTTAAAATAATATTATTCGTACAATCAAATTATGCTAAATAATTTTCATTGTGTGGTTTTGTCATTCATAATTTTAATTTAATTATGCCTACTCATATTTAATATTAAAAAAATAAAACTCCTTTGATAAATTCTGGTAATTACCTATTTAATGTTTGTAAAATGACCTATCGTTTACTAAATAATTATAAATTATTCTAAAATGAAAATTATACTTACTTTTAATTAATGGTTAATTAATTTGGTTATTTGTAACTTTGAATGCATCCAAACAAAACTATTGATACTTACCGTAAAAACTTTTAAACAAATCATTTTATATTTTAATAACCCAAAAATCCATTGTAACAAGACAGTTAATAAATTGTACCTAAAGACTTAACCAACCAATTTCATAAAACAGTACCATGAAAGCTGTTTTGCATATCCACATAGTAGCGTTAACTGTAGTTTTTAAACTACGTGCTCACCACACAAGTTTTCCATCGACTATTAATTTACCTGGCTTTTATGTTAAACTCCGGGCTAGCTGAACATTGGCCATCGAAAATTGAATAAAAAACACGGGCTCCGAAACAGGGTAAAGCTTTTTACTGGCTACCTAATTACTTTCCTCTGACGAGAAGTTCAACATCGCCGCATAAACTCAATATATCACGATGTAGGTTCTTCTTACTAAGGGATATCGAATCAGATTAAATGGGCTGCCGTAATTATATTTAAGTAGACCTTTCCCTTATCTCGTAATGTGGTCAAGCTCACTAATTAATTAAAAAGTCTTCGCTCTGATTCGCGGACTACATGGGCCCCCTTGATTACGGCTGATCAGGGACCTCTGCGGAATCCAATTAACTAATCGTAACACGTTAAACAATTGCGTCATTCATGAATATGAATGTACATTTGCGAATTTCGTAGTCTATTTGTTTTATGTTTTGAGCTACTTTAGAGGGAGAAGACTCAGTAGGGTGTAACATTGAATTCTGATATTGTTTTCAAGTTTAAAATAACTTCAGTCCTAGAGGAAATAAGGACCTACATTTAGTTACTTAGTTAATTCAATACCTTTTTTATCTATACATATAATAAAACAGTAACGAAAGAAAAACTGTACATTGAGAATTTTCGAGAAAAAATAAGTGGCTTTTGTTAGAAAAACGTAACTGATGACAAAAAGTGACTTTTTAGACTTTTTGTCTGTTTGTCTGTGTGTATGGTACGGCTTCACGCCAAAACTACTGGATAGATTGAATTGAAATTCAGCAAAAATGTTCTTTGTAAACCAAGGAAGGCTTTAGGCTACATATTATCACGCCGTATGTTACGGGAGGTAAGCAATATTGATTTTAAAAAAGTTTTTGTTCGTAATTGAATGCACAAAATAATTTAATGCACAAAATGACATGTTATTTATTTAGTTAACAATAATTTAACTCTGGGAACATAATAATCACGCTATTTTTATAAAGGAGCGGGGCAGTAATATTATAAATTGCAAGGGAACAGCTATTTCAACAATATGTCAACGGGGAATTTAGCGGTAAGGTCAGGCGACCGTTTACCGCACTAAATGGTGCGAGTTCAAATCCCATACTATTTTCTTTTATTTTGCCATCATGTTTTAAAAAATCGTAATATTCTTTTTTTTTAGTTTTTGCATTTTTTATGTGCATTGGGAACGATACTGTTATAAAATCTGAGAACTTTACATGTCCTATCTAATTGTATGGAGAGTTTCACACCAATAATACTAAACAGATTGATTGGTGGTACAACAAGATACACTATCATGAAGTCAAGTCAAATTTTTGGTTCTAAGTTATATCTTACCAAGCACATTTGTTGTAGGTAATTGATTTAAGTATGTAATTCTTAGTTTTGTTCCTTGCTGCTGTTGCCATATTTTTTTTTAATGCAAAAATAATGTAGTTGTCTGTTAAATTAACCACAATTTAGTTTTATTCATAATTTAATTAATTTGGGTAAATGATATTATGGTAGTTTCCGTTTTCTAACTGTATGGCGTTGGCGTCAAGTTAGATCGCGCTATGGTTTCGTTCCCAAAAAGTGATGTTATAGGTGTCAATGTGCCGCTCTCATCCTATAGAAACGGGGGTTACCTTTGTTGCCTGTGTTGGTTGATGTGTTTAATTTTCCTGCGAATAATTATTATTTTTACTAACTAGCAATTCTTACGTACTTATTCGATTATTTTTCATTGATTTTAATTTCGTTAGTATCGGATTAAGAAGGAATTTTAGCTATGCCTTTTAGAAAAATGTCAAATCTGTCTCTAAACTCAAGGGTTTCTAAGATTCGCAGGTTAGTTCGATCTCTCGAAACCGACGCAGAGCGTGAACAACGGCTAGATGCTAACCGTGAGCGTAATGCACTAAGTTTGTCCGCAAAAACTAGCACGCAGCGCCAATTACGACTAGAATTTAAACGAGTCCGCACTACTGCTTCTCGATCTCAGGAAAGTGTGGAACAACGAGAAATGCGTTTAGCTATCGACCGGGATCGTCATTCTTTGTCTCACGCATCCGAAACGGTTACACAGAAGGATCAGAGGTTGAGTCTTCAGAATATCCGCGTTGAGACTGCTCGATCACTTGAGAGCAGTCAGGAGCGTGAGATACGACTTGCGCGTGACCGAGAGCGTCATTCTTTATCTCACGCTTCCGAAACGGATACAGAGAGAGAGAGCAGAGATGAAGTCTTCAGCTTTTCCGCACTGAGACTGCTCGGTCGCTTGAGAACAGTCAGGAGCGCGATACACGTCAAGCAAGCGATCGCGAGCGCCACGCAGTATCTCGCGCTTCGGAGACTTACACGCAGAGTGACTCGCGTTTAAGCTCCCAGCGTATTCGCACTGCCACATCTCGATCACTTGAGAATCCTGAAGAGCATGAGGCGCGTTAGTGCAGACCGCTCACAGCATGCTCTAGCTCGGTCTTTGGAGACAGACGAGCAGCGCGAGCAACGCAACGCACTTGCTCGGCAAAGAAATCACGACATGCGTGTTGAGGTGTCTGTTCTTTCCACGCAAAAACGTGAGCGGATTCAGGAAATTCGGGCAAGTCAGTCGAACAGCGTGTGGCCCAAATTGATCTAGACCGTATGCGTCGCAATCTTCGCAATTCATCCTCATCTGATACTGAGTCTATGGTTTATGATCCTGAAGAGCTACCGTGGAACAATAAAGAAAGGAGCGCGTTTTCCTATAACCCATTTATTAATTACATCGAACACGGAGACATTGGCACCATGTCTGAGGTGTGTGCACACTGTCACGCGCGTAAGTGGAAGGGAGAGACCAAGGCAATGTGTTGTGCGTCTGGAAAGTTACGACCAAACTCTATGCAAGAGCTACCGGAGGTCTTACGATTTCTTTTGAATGGCGAGCATCCCAAGTCCAACCATTTCTTAAGCAATATTCGAGCCTACAACAGTGCTCTTCAGATGACAAGTCACTAAATCTGGATTCATGCCGACTTTTTACAAAAATGAAAGATCTGGAACGTCTCGAATCGTCTCGCGCATCACGCTGTTTTTCCGTCCCTGGGCTCTTAGAATTCGACATCAGACGTTTCAGATCTTCGATTTTGACGACCTCGTTGTCGCTGGCATAAGCTACAGGATCTGCGTACGAAGTCGCGGGCAGAAGCTAGTACTTAATAAAGTAAGCCAATTAGAAGTTTAAACATCGAATTCTTCTATATTTTTTTCAAAGTTGTTCTTAACCTATGGGGAATCCAAATTATAAGTAATCATACTTTTGAAATTAAAAAACTATTCAGCCGTTATTCGTTATAATAATACTGTGACAACAACAGCAACTGTTGGAGCAGTTTCAATTCAGGCCACATAATTACTCTATCACCCCAAATATAGGTATAAAAATAAACTAAACTCCAATTTTTAATTTTCTAAAGTAAAATGACAGCTGCGGTCAACCTTTTTTTGTCCATATGACAAAACAGGTCAATTGTAACTCTCATTCTGGTCTATTAAATTAAAAATCAGAGTAAAATTGGTATTAAGTAGGTACATAGGTTAGCTACCTAACAACAGTAAACCATAGAAATCACATTTCACATTCAAAACGTAGAAACAGTTGAATGTACATACCTATTTCTCGTGTTTGTTCATTAACTTAGTTAACGAACGTAGACCAACAAATCATTTACGCGCTTCACATCCACTTCTAACTGAGCTGGATACTGTTGTACTGTTTGCTAAACAAGGTCCAATTAAACTTATATGTCAACTATGATTCGCAGTGCGAGCCGGGACTGGGGGCGAGCGTGATGTACAACCTACTGTACAACCCGCCACAGAAGCTGCTGCTCCTAGCCGGCTGCTCCACAGTTTGCACAACCGTCGCCGAAGCCGCCAAGATGTGGAACCTCATGGTTGTAAGTATATTTACTTCTCATACTTTTAACATTCTATACAACTCAATTCCCTATTGGGTCTACCCAAATCTTCTTACATTTCGAGTTTCTAAACTCAATTTAAAGCTATATAAGTTTAAACAAGTTATAATTTAGGGACTCTTAAATATTTAGCACTAACAATCTTTTATTCGAACAATTTTATCTTTTCCGAAACTCGACCTTTGGGCTTAAACTTTTCAGAATGGTTATATTTTTGACACATGTCCACATTACAGGGATTTCGCGAAGTTTGTTCTCCGAGGAGCGAGGGATAAAGTTTTCTTGTGCCAAATCACAAGATTATCGACTAACATTTCTAACCTATACGAGTAGTAAGTCAGCTGAAACAATAAGTACGAAACAGCTTTTTGTTCGCCTCGAACTTCAAGTAGACGTTGAATGTCACAACTTAATGAGCTTAGGTTAGGTTACACGTGATTCATGATAACTACGAGAGCCGACTATTTCTGATGAAGACAAAGCTTTTGGAAAAATGCCAAAACATTTGCCTACAATATTCTTATGTCAAAATTCTAGGCTTAATGCCTTATTTTTTGCAGGGAACTGTAAATCCGGGCTTTAAATCAAAACAGTCCAAAATTCGCTCAAATTTCAATAAAAGAAAAACAGCTGGAAGATATATAGAAAACTCCCTGCACATACTCGTAAACGAGGGTCAGCTTTGGGAACATTGCCATAACGTGTTTTGATTGGTTAATGGTGTTCAAGTGAATCCGAAGGGCCCTTTATGAATATTAGGGTATAGGCAAAGAGCGTTTTTATAGGAATGAGTTCAGTCACGCTTGTTTTTGGGTATCTGTTTCACTGGAGTAATCATTAATTAGATTGTTCAGCGTGAAGTTACTGAACAAGTAAATGATGTTAGCGAGCCGTTCTTCTAAACGAATTTTCCACGTAAATAAATTGTGTTAACTTTTATTCGGACTATAAACTTTGTACTTCTTACTTTGAGACGTAAATAACAGACTCTTCAAACAGAATCATATTTCAAACCGAACTGGAGAATGTACCCTTATATTATTTTGTCACTCCCTTGAGATCCGGAGCGACGCGGTTCCTACGAATATGCGCAAAGCAATTTTGGACGTGTTATGAAATCGCCACATTATGTTCGACGGTGACATAAATTCTGTCAAGTGCAAAATGAATTCCCATAAAGAGGGTGGCGGAGCAATTAATTTTTATCATCTTTGCTTGGACATTACTGTGTAACGGCTAATGTACTTTGACCAAATGAGGGAAATTTCTTTGTAGCTAAGGCTTTCATGGTTTAGACAACAATAACAATATTACTAACCCTATAATTATGAGTCTTCGCTCGACTTCAAGATTTTGAATTTGAATTTAAGGGCAACATTATTTCCATGATTTTTGTACTTCAGACCAACAATAGGTATAATAGCTACCTTATTAAATTGATTCTTATTTTAGCTGTGCTACGGTGCTTCATCGCCTGCGTTGTCAGACCGCGCGCGCTTTCCTACGCTGTTCCGCACGCATCCATCAGCCACAGTCCACAACCCTACGCGGATCAAGCTCATGCAG
Organism: Apamea anceps; assembly: GCA_951799955.1. NCBI lineage: Eukaryota > Metazoa > Arthropoda > Insecta > Lepidoptera > Noctuidae > Apamea > Apamea anceps. The sequence continues at coordinate 8,811,058 of OX637502.1, read as the reverse complement.
AAGTTCGGCTGGTCGAGGATAGCTATCTTGCAGCAGGCAGAAGAAGTTTTTATATCCGTAAGTGCAAAACACGTTATAATTTTTGTACCCAAAACCATCTTGTAGAATTTCAAGATGTGAATATTCATAATCAATAAAAATCTCAGTCCCGCCTTTGTTCTCGTACAACCAAACAAGCGTAAGAAGATAGAATGAAGGTTTACATAAGAAATAGAAAAGTAATTGTGGCCGCAACGAACCGGGCCGAGTTTGCGTCTCCACAGCCATGTCTCCCTTGATAAAACGTTTCCATTTTATGGGCAAACTTAAATTTATTCTCCCGTTTCGAACCATTTCAACCGCCATAATAGATTTTGATGCTTCGGGTATTGTAAAACGAGATAGATGACACAAAGGGAAAACACATCCGTCTGTTATTCAATGTTGTTACAAACTAACACCGTCTTCGTTTGCTACATGTGTTATCTTTACAATACATTAGCTTTCGATGATTCAACCTGTGGAGCAGTGAACACGCCGATAATACGGAGTGATGGTGGCGAGTGATTACGTAGGGGTACCCTATCGTGTCGGCTGTTTCCACTGTTTGCGTGACTGAAATTGTTCGATCGGCAGTTGTTCGTATCGACATCGAGTGGAGTATGACACGCTAAGCGCTTTGTTGCCGATTGACAAACGATCTTCGTGGTTGGCCTTCAGCGGATCGATTGCTTCGACTTCATCGTTTATTGGAAACCGCTGAGCCGATTTTCTGATTTTCACATACGTCTACATTTTGGCTGAGAGTCAAAGAATAAATGAAACAAAGCACTACGATCCAACTATCGATAACCAGTAAACGGAGTATTTGATATAACTTGCGGCAATAAGAGAGGCAGCTAGACTACTAGCTGCCTGGCTGTAACGATGTACGAGGGCCAAGAGTAGGAAATATTGGAAACATTTTTGATACGTCGCGAGTTTGCGACCTAGCTATAAAATACTCCAGATAATATTATTACTAGTGACTATTGGATATCTACACATTGTTAGGAAATAAAATACGAGGGAAGTTTATATCTATCAACTCTTATAGAAATATAATATCAATGGCAGAAGTATCGAAATGTAAGTGTACCTATATTATAGGGTAGCGGGATCTTCCGAAATGGTTACCGTTGCCCTGGAACATAAAGGGCTAAGGAAGGAACACGGGTGGGTTTTAGTCAGTAAGAGTCTGACACTCCCTTCCGCTCCACCCAGAGCGGCAGGGGTCATTTGATGATTTCCCATCCTCAAAAAAAAAAAGCATATATTATATGTAGAAAGAAAAAAAAAGAAAGAAAAATTATTATTATATGCTAACTTTGACCTTTTTAAGACCATTTTTATAGCAAAGAACTGAAAGTGTGTTCAAAAGCTCACTAGATACTAGTCTAATTAGCTTCATTAAAATTACAACAACATCGTTTTATTAAATCAAGTATTTTACACTTAGCTAAAAATAGAACGACATTAATTTTAATGAAGCTAATTAGACTAGTATGTATATATATATTTTTTAAACGTTGCCTCACATTAGTAATTTCTCCTGTATCGTGGGTGCGTTTACAAACATTTAAACTCACATACATAAACAGCCAGACCCGAAACAACTACTTGTAGGTCATACAAATATTTGTTCCGTGCGGGAATCGAACCCGCGTCAAGCAGCGCAGCAGTCAATCGCTTAACCACTGCGCCAACCGTGCCGTCAGTAATATAATATGTAGAAAGAAAAGAAAGAAAGAAAAAGTATTATTATATCCTAACTTTGACCTTTTTTAGACCATTTATATAGCAAAGAACTGAAATTGTATTCAAAAGCTCACTAGATATTTAATTACCTTCATTAAAATTATAACAACATCACTTTATTAAAACAAGTATTTTACACTTAGTTAAAAATAGAACGACATTTTAAAATGTTATAGCATTGCTACTATAAAAACGTTTACCTACAACACACATTACAAGCGCGTATTACGATTTAACAATCCATAGTGGTAAACAGGCGTTTAGGATTGCCGGACGTATTAAACCCCCACTTAACATATAACGCAACAATGGTTATAAAGGAAAAATAATCGCCCCCGAGTGAGCCAGGACTACAATGCGTCTTGCATGATAAATGGACATAACTGGACATTTTTTACCTCTATGCGACATCCGCTGGCAACCTATCTCGCTGTAGGCCAATTTTAGCTACAATATGAAATTCGAAGGGTGAAAATATACGATACAAACAAGTACTAGTATTTACTGAATCCAACTGGGTCGTATCTTCTCGAATACTTTCATAGATGGAACGGTATTTATTCAGGCAGCGCGGCCGTAGCAGGAATAAACGAATCCAAGTGAAATCGACTGAAAGTGTTTTCTGTAACAGATATATTTATACTGAGAATATTTATGAGTAGCTCTCTGTGCCGTACGTGTTTATTTTTATCTGTTTATCGTGTCTCCGAGCCTTTGTTTGTGTAATAAAACTGAGATATTAATATTGCCGCGTCATGTTATTATGTGGTATTATAAAAATGTCGTTAAAATCCATCTTGTCACCGTGCGAAACAACGATTTGACGATTAATTTTTTTTATTTTCATACTTATCCTAAAAAGTTGTGTCAAAGACACGCTTTTATATCGGTAAAATTATGATGAACCAGTAAGAATTCTTAAACTTTGTGACAATTATGAAGTGAAAAGCTTAATAAATGTACGAACATTCAGACTTGATTAATATAGATGTAATATCGTCGCGAACACGGGCCTAATCTAAATAAAATTCACGAAATGTCCACCTTTTCTCTTAAGAGGTACTTAGCGTTAATTCGCTTAAGAGGAAGAGGTGGACATTTAATAAAATACATATATCTTTCTTCTAACAAGTTCGTTCATTTCACGGAGATTTAAAACTTTAACGACCCAGTTCTCTATGAGAATGTGAAAATGAAATATTATGATATAGCCGTAGATTTATGCATTGAGGCTGTAGGCGTTTTTGTCAGGTAAGAGCACGTATTTATATAGCGCACGCGAGCATAACGAAGGGTGTGTATAGTGTATAGTTACCCGCAATGAATGGAGCGAGGCCTTTCACGCTGGTTTCAATGTAATTAGAGCGGCGGTTTTTTCTGCATAAGTGGGTTTGAAGCGTTCTTGCGCTCCTGTTTGGCTTTCACCGCGGCGAAGAAATAATTTTGCTAGAGTTCACGCACATAAAAACAACTGACGCCCCAAATATTTGTATAATAAAGGTTTTTCATTTTCGTTCTTATTGACGGGGATCGGAGCAAAAACCCTCAACGATCCAATTTACATACAAACACTTATTCCGCAGCCACTTTAGTACTCAGGATTTGAGGAGTTAAGAAAATTCAGTTCGACTCGAATTTCCTTTGGCGAGGCTATTGAGTCGATCTCGGCAAGAGTACATGTGATTTTTGAACTGGTGATTTATTTACTTTGGCTTTCAATTTAGACGGAATGGAACCCAGTGACGCGTGAGGTTCCACTGAAACATTAATATCCGTGATACCAATACTGGCGATACAGTGCTTGGATTTGGGAACTTGATAAACATTCGATTTCGAAACTGACATTTTTAGTATTGGTTATTTTATTTTTAGTTAGCCTATACTGTCCCACTGCTGGGCAAAGGCCTCGCATAATGGATGTTGGGAAGAAGGCTGCCAGGCTCAAATGGAATTGGGCGGGTCACATCAGCCTTATGCACGATGACCGCTGGGCAAAAGCCTACCCACAATGAGTGCCTGAATATTGGTTGTTAAAACTGCTTTTTTTCATCAGACCGTGGAAGACTTGGAGGCGCACTGTAAGAAGGCGGGCATCGAGATCGTGACGCGGCAGTCGTTTCTGTCCGACCCTGCTGATGCGGTGCGGAATCTGCGGCGGCAGGATGCGCGCGTCATTGTGGGACTGTTCTACGTGGTCGCGGCCAGGCGCGTGCTGTGCGAGGTCTACAAACATCGCCTGTATGGGAAGTCCTACGTCTGGTTTTTTATTGGTAAGTCGAAGTAATCGACTGTTATTAAAAGGTACCGTACCTTTTAATAAAAGTCGCATACTCTAAGCGTGCAGCATCTCATGCCGCTAAATCTTTTATGCGATATCATGAGTCAATGATTTGCTAGATGTTTGGGGTTTTGTGTACGAGTACTTGAGGATAAGTTAACTATGTATACATACTGTTTCCTCAAAAAAATGTGAAAAAAAAATGCTTCGATAGGAGCTAGGAGCTAAGCCATAGGAGCTAAATGTATGCACCCAAAAACAATGTTATGAAAATTTTATAAAATTTACTGAACCCTTGAGGGGATTCCGGTTATTTGGAGGTAAACCCGTAAATAACATTATCCGAAAAACCCGGGCTCCGGGCACAGACACATAAGCGGGAAATCATCCTTTTTCATGGAAGCACCAACACGGCTCGACATTATTATAATTTCATAAAATGCCTCATAAACAGGTACGCTTTGTTGTGTTATGTTGTGAGCGACGTAACGTTCAACTGCGTTCAAATGCCACTCTATATTTGCAGGAGGTTGTATCAAGCGTAACTCCAATCTACCGACTTCAATCTGATAGAGATAAATTTTAAATGAACCTGTTCCTCAAGTGTCTCATTCGGGTATCTTCCTAAGTTAGGTGACATAATATCATCAAATAGATATTTCAGATAATCAAAACGACTGGATATTTCCACTAAAATTTAAATTCCGTACTACATTGGGAGGTTCCCACTTTAGTATGGTTCTAAACTTTATGGCTCTTTTAAAATTTACCGATAAAATATCTCGCGCGCTCAAAGCTAAAATATATTCGACTCTAAGAACTGCAATTTATCAAAACACACTTTTCCAACTCTGTTTAAAATACTGATTCTGAAAAAACTTAAAGGTTTGCACAATGTTAGGGGTTCTAGAACCGCCATAATTCTTATCCCCAGAAATGGCTTATGGTGGCCTTCGCAAAAAACATGTTTACATTCGGCGAGAAATAAGTACGACGTAGCCGTATATTTTTTCAGATCATATATATTACCTTTTCTCACTTTGTTTCTTTTATATTCCAAAAGTAATTTTGAAAGTGAAATATGAAACTTAGTTGCCAACCGTTTCAGGCGGTGACGTAACTGTCACGAGTGCCGTACCAGACGAGTTAGTAGGAATGTGTTTTATTGTCATCGGGTTTAACATTCGTGGTTTTATGTGATTTGGGAGAAACGTAAATGACAAACACACTTCAACCCAGGACCAGTAAATTTCTTAGTTTTTTTGGCAAGAGCAGCCGACCTTTTTTGTGGCCTCTGTCGGCAGTTAAAGAATTAAATTACGAAACATAAAAATAGTTTCATAATTCCTACCATTTCATTCAAGTGACTTCATTTAGCTAGGTCTCATTCCACACATACTGAAGATATCACATTATAATTTAAATAAAACAGCACGTCATTAAAACGAGCAATGGCCGCGTAAGTCATAAGCGTTATAAATGGTGAGCAATATTATGAAAGGAATAATATGAGAGTGGCAACATTCGCTGTCGTGGCTCACGAGGTCGCGGATACAACTCATTTAGACGTTGTTTATGAAGAAGGATAAAATGAAATACGACGCTTTACCGAAAACGTAATAACGCAAATTTAGCTACGTATACAGTTCTTGTAATATTATGCCCGTTTAAAAATTACTCCTCGAGCTACGTCTACGAAGATAATTGCTATGTATCAGCGGAGGTTCAGCTACTTCTAATTAGGTAGGTATTATAAATTACCTTTGTACCATTGTATTTATTTAAGTACCAGTACATAACATATAACAACAGTCTTGTTTCCCCGAAGGGTGGGCAGAGCTATACTTATAGTAGGTAAGTACACCCACATTTCAACAGTTCTGTTTAAGTGCCATGTAATAAGAGACGAGCCTATTGCCAGGTGCAAATTCAGACTCTCCGGACAGCTATTAAGAAATTCCAGATAGTAAAACCTTATAAATATTTGTCCGACCTGGGAATCGAACCCAAGACCTCACGCTAAATAGTAGCACTAGACCAACGAGGCAGTCCATAGTCCAGTACTATTACATAATATTATTACTTATATATGCATAAAAATGTGTGAAAATCGATTTATACATATACTATTTTCGCACTTCGTCAACGTAACACACTGCCACTGTTCACTTTGCGTAGTAGTTCTTTCTATTTCATAAATGACTCCTTGTGTCTTACTGAGATATTTATTAATGAATTTCCCGGATGAATCCCCCGGGGATAAACCACAGGCTGCGACAGAAATGGAAGTAAGAAAAAATCTTAGATAAAGTGAAGAACAGAGGAGAGCGGTCGTTAACGACACTCGAGAGTCTCATAAAATAAGAAAATGGATATTTTTAAGGAATTACTCCCACTCCGAAGATAGTTTAAAACAATAGGTTTGTATGAACACAGCACGTAGGTCAGTGCCCAGTTAATGAAACTTGAAAACAACATGTCCCCTGGGCATTTAATTTAGGTAATGAAATATTCGTTAAGGTAAAACATACGGGCCAAAGAGTAACGAGAATGTAATTACAATTTCAATGGATAATTTCACAAGGTTTGGCTGTAACATGTAAACAAACCCCTTTTAATGGGCCTATAGTCGTTTATATGCTAATATAACAAAAACAGAAAGTGGCAGTTAGATATTAGTTGTATGTTTGTAGTAATAACAACTTACAAATAAAATATAAACTAAGCCGTCTAGCACCCCACCCACCTAGTAGAACTTTAACCATTGCTTTTTAATATGGAAAGTAGAATTATAAAGCGTAAAGTTCCCAAATAAAGTTCATACTCGTAGAATTTGTAACAACAGCTATTTTTTAAACAAAACTCTAAAAGTGGCCATGCATAACCGAAAATTCTGTAAGCGCAGTCGATCTAATATGTAAACTCGATTTAAATGTTTGTTTAACAGCTTCCCAAGTTCTTTCCCCGGTAAGGAAGTTTCTGGTCAATTTATATCTGTTTTATTCAAATGATTCACATGGCCCTCGTCCTAGGGGACGACAGGAGGTTAGCATGAGGCTGGTGGCAGAGTAAAGTATTTGTTTTGATCTGGTTTATACATACAATTAGTCTAAAATTGTAATAATGGAAACAGAGTCGCAATAAACCCGCATTTGTGTATTCATGACTCCGAGCTCGCCGCAGCACCACCGCGCGCGCTGACGGTTGTTTGGGATGGTGATTGTCTTTTGAATCAATTCTCATTAATGTATCCAATTTAGGTACATTTACATTCCTCTCCTGTGCCCACATTGATTTAGTATAATGAGGTACATTCACTCTTACATTGGCAACGCTGTAGGTACTCACAATAATGAGTGGGGCGTGACTCGGTATGATAATTCGGCTGAGTTTCAAGTCAACATATTTATGTACGAGTACATCGCCGTGAACAGTGGTCCAAATTAGCTCAAGGTGGGAGTCTCGAGGCTCGGTAGATAAGTGTACACACTTGTGCGGCTGGGCTATTGGCGTCCCGCCAAAGGTACGTCAGCCCAAGTTCGGCAGGTTATCAACGTCCGGTTGGCCTTAATATAGGCTCCGAGAATCTTTTCTCTTCCGTAATAAAACTTTATTACAGCATAAAATAGCCCAATAAGAGATCACTTCATATAAAAATAATCGACACGTTCACCAACTTGAGGGAGATGTGAGTTTCGTGCTTACAAATTTTTTATGACGTAGTTACACATTTCCCCCAATAAATCTCTAGATATTTTTCTGATAAAACTGAAACGTGACAGTCATGATATGTTTATTTTAGAAATTATGAAAATCGATTAATTTTAATTGAATCTCATCAACAGAAGTTCAAAAAAAAAACAATTCAATTTAATATAGGTAATTAAGTAAGTATCTAATAGAAAATCAGATTCTAATTGGCATGATTGTGTGTGCTTCCATGAATCTAGGATTTAATATAGGTAATTAAGTAAGTATCTAATAGAAAATCAGATTCTAATTGGCATGATTGTGTGTGCTTCCATGAATCTAGGATTTAATATAGGTAATTAAGTAAGTATCTAATAGAAAATCAGATTCTAATTGGCATGATTGTGTGTGCTTCCATGAATCTAGGATCACGTTCAAGTTACCATAGCAGGTAAAGTGATCTACGACAGCGGCTCAGATAATCACAAAAGAAAGAAAAATATACTTTTTTACAAAATAACATACCCAGAAATAAATCATGACTTTAAACTTCTGTTGAGATAAAACACAGAAGAAAAATGACAAAAAAAATTGTTGTTAAAAACCTTATTTACCACAAACAAATAAAACCGCCGTCGGGTCAAAACTTTGAGCAAGTATAAAATTTAGAACCGTCATAACTCCTTTATGACGCAATTTGGAATGTTAGAAAAAGTATGGAAAATTTATATTGCCACTCAAAACCATTTATCTAGACTTTCATGAAAAACATCGCTTCAAGCAAAGCGGAGATGACACAGCAAACACACATTTGTTCGCATCAGGTTGTACCAACAAACAGGACAAAGGAAATGGATAGAGAAAGGGGATAAATAATGGTTGAGGGCGAACCTCGACGTAAACGCAAAATAAAGGGAAATAATTTCCGCGTATTCTTGAATGAATAATTGGCATTATGATAATTTGGTCATTCATATTAGACACACTTAGGGTTACGGTAATAAATAAAAGCTTTATGTAAAATTGCATTTCAGCATGATATGCTAAGTACTTTATACTTTCTCGCTTGGGTAGTTATTTATTTTAAAATTTTAACTTGTTTAAAATGAGTAATTATAATAGCTTGCCACATAATGGAAGGTGCACTTCTATATTTTTCTCTCATCTTTAAAAAGGCGTCGCTTTATTGATCACCACAATAATCGAGATTCACCCTGTCATGTTTTCTCAACAATTCCGTATCTTTGTGAAGTTTTCGCGTTAGCTTCGGAGCGAAAAAAATTGAAAACACTAACTCGATTGCTTATCGTTCCGTGCAAGTCATAAAGGTGTAATATATATGTAAACACTTAGTGAAAAGGCCGACGACGCGACGGTTCGTCTGTGGTGGTCGGGAAGTTACAGAATGTTCCATTCACATGGTTGTTACAAATAAACCAATTGATACGTTTCATCCATAGAGCTTCACTTAATTAAATTAACTAATTTAAGTACATTATGATTTCTGTTGGATTAAGACAGCGCCTTTGCTCACTAAGTAATTACATTAATTAATTAATTTTCCCAATGCGACTATAAGAACTGTGGCCACGTTCTTAATGGACGAAGTTTAAACCATAAAATGGTAAAAAATTAAATAAAAGTAGTTTCATTTTTCTTTAGGTAATTAGTTTTTTTTTTTTTTAATTAGCGCTTCTTATTTACCTGCGCTCTTACTGAACAGCAAATTGTTTATGCAAATGTTTGTACTTATTAGTTTTTGACTTTCAGTATGTATAAAAATATACAAACAAATTGATAAACTCTTCCATTTGGGAGTCAGTAAATAATGGTACCCTAACTCATCACGCGAAACATTTTGGCAGGTTGGTACGAAGACAACTGGTTCGAGACTAACTTGGAGAAAGAAGGAATCGATTGCACACCAGAACAGATGCGGGAGACAGCTGAGGGACACTTGACCACGGAAGCCCTCATGTGGAACCAGAACTCCAATCAGACTACCATCTCCGGAATGACATCAGAAGACTTTCGGTAAGTTACGTGAATGTATGTCAGTACTATGTATGTCAATGTAGATCGGCTCTGATAAAAATAGCTTTTGAAACATTGCTGCGACATCATCATCATTCTCCTGCCCTTATCCTAATTTATTTGGGGTCGGCGCAGCATGTCTTTTTCTTCCATACTTCTCTATTAGTCGTCATCTCGACAGTCACCCCCTTTCTAACCATGCACCACACCACACCACATTGCTGCGACATAATAAATAAAATATTCAATTTACTTACTCCGTCAGAATACGCTTAAAAAAAAAGAAAAACAAATCCATTTTCATCTAAAATATTCCGGCAATCTTGTTATTTTTGTAGACGCCCAGCCATCATGTGCGTGACTATCAATTCCTTTGAACTTCTTTAACTATAGGCAAAGACATGTTTTCGCGATGCAATGTAAACAAAATTATTATGAGGTTAAACATAATATTCTATTGTTTCGTCGTCGAGGCGACATCGACACTTCAAGTTCAAAATGCCTAGAGATATGCGATATGGCGAATCGCGTCGGGACTTTATTGTTATATCTGCGTTAACTTTACTGTTTTGAGATATCCTTTGTAGTCCTTACAGATAACAAAATATGCTTCAGTGAACATTAGCATAGTAATTGCGCGAAATGGTGGAAAAAAGTATAAAGTGTGGAGGCTGCACGTAAAACGTTGTTCTCATACGTCGAGGTGTTCCTTTGTGATGGAATAGAAAAGACTTCTAATACCAGCCCGGCGTGAAAGTCGACCCTTACACGTAATGAGGTACCCGGTGTACCGAGAGCAAATCTTTTTTACAAAACGTTGCTACTAAACTATCAAGTTGTCATAACGCCCACATGTGTCTATTTTTAAGAACATAAAATGTAATGTGGGCACAACAGTTCGACAATAAATTAAACTTCGTATATCTAATGGAGTTCCCAGTCTATACACAAAAATTTAATCAAATATATCAAATATTTTAGTCACTGTAGCTAGTCAAAGATTGGCAAAACCTATAGTCGACGTATCACTACTAATTAGTTTGTTTGAAAAAAAAAACACTTCTTTAATTTCGATGTTCGGATTTATTTAGTAGTTCCAAAATCCTCATATACATTAGTATTGTCAGTGTTTTCATTTATTGTCGTATTGTCGGCTCCACATTCTATAATCCTATAAGTTAAAGAATTAAAAACAAACACTTTGATCTAAAATTCCTTTTAAACACTCACACAACACGCAAGCTGTTTGCAGTATTATCAGTTTCTGTGTGGCTAAGAGCTTTAAGCTCGGGGTCGCTAGCTGGTCTAGGATAAGAATAATCCGGTCGGAATTCCCCACTAAATCCTCTTATATAGGCTATCCTGTGTGGTAAGAATTAATGGACTGGAACACAAAATAATCTGGAACATTATATTCCTCAGGGATTTGTGCAATGTGCTGTGTTACAACTTTCATTTGCCACACTTAATATTTCATAGTTGCAGCGGTCCCAATCCTCTCATATCCTTTGCTACACACTTCTTAGAAAAAGTAAAAGAAAGACCCGCCGTACATCTCCTGAACAAAGCTAAGTACTGGCGGGCTCTCTCCGGAGGTTCCACAGCAATAAGCTTTTCATCGTAGTTGCTAAGCGAACAAAATACATGTCGGTACACTACGTCAATGCAACTGTAATATCTTACTATTGTGGCACCATTCATATTCTTGCGAGCTTACAAAGCTGAACGACGTTATTTATTTTCCTTATTATGAAACATGAAATTAGTAGAAATGCAAAATGTATCATCTTCTCATTTACATACCATTAATATTGATGTAAAAAAGCTTTCTAACTCCTTCGCAATAATATAAAGCAGCCTGGATTATGGAGTGGAAACATTTTTGCGTGTTCAATAGATCCAGACCTTCAAGATATCTTTTTGAAGCAGTTAAAGCCCATTTTATTCAATTCACAGCACAGCTAAAATGTTTAGCAACTTAAAATGAGTAAGAACGTGAAGTACAATGAAAATTCATAGAATTTCTAAGCTATTTTAGGTCAATGGAACACGACATGTTATTTAAATGCATTTTTTGCCTTTACAATGACATTTGAAACGGCAGGCAGTTGTTTTTGTCGCCATTGACACACGTCGAACAGCTTTGTGTTTTTTTAAAAACAATTGACGTCTACAAAGAAATGAAGCTCGATATTTTTTTACAAACGAACATATCTTTAGTAACACGCCAGCATACTAATGATAACGTAGAAAAAAGAAACACTACGTTATCAAAGAAGGATCCGGAATCCTTGCTTTATATTCCTTTAGAAGTAGGCCGTCTGATTTGGTACAACAAAAACAATGTTTTATCTAACCAGATCGCGCCTGAACGAGGCTTTGCGCGAGGCTGGCTACGACATCGACGGCGAGAGATATCCGGAGGGCTATCAAGAGGCACCGCTGGCCTACGACGCAGTTTGGGCCGTTGCCTTGGGTACGTACTACTGTTTTATGTACAAATAAATTATTAGAAAAACTTTTGGTCTTCGTTTTGTGTCTGTTTCATTTAAGGTTCATTGTTAGAGTGTCTTTTATTTTGGGATTTGTCTTCGTGGTCTATTCTACTAACAGCGATTCTATGCGAAAAATAATCAATTAATAATGTCACGAAAAAGAAATAGAGCGGCTCATTGCTGATGTAGATTTTGCCATTAATCGCAATCACGCAATACTATAAAGATAATCTTCCGAAAAAAATCGCATAGTAGAATCGCTTAATTTGAAAAATAATAATGAAACGAAAGCCTCAGAATTACTTAATAACGTATTGGCTCAGCCATCAATATTCTAATGATATTTACTTCGGTACCTCGTCTTACCATTTTTATTTTGAACATAGATGAAAAAATCCGCGATCTGAAAAGTTTTACCTTATTTTACCCTACATTTCTCTTGTAAAAATAATGTTGTATTCTTTCGATTAGCAAAATAATTCTCTGAAGTACCTACATAAACAAATATAGTAGTATGTTAAAAGCAGAATGAGACAGCCATAATGTGCGTAATAAAATTTAACAAGTGTAGTGCTCGGAGGCGCACAATAGGTGGCGCCACACGTCACGTGCCACATTACGTGCCAACACATGGTACCTACGTGAAGCTACGCGAGGAGCACACCATAACAATTGACAACACAGTACACTCTTTCTTTGCTTTTATAGGCCAAAGCTGCTGTGAAACAAGTAGAATTTATTTTAAAGTTAGAATAGATTTGGAATACATTGAACTGAAAGTCATAAGTAATGTTTTGTTACTAACGAGGCGGAATGTGCTAAACCTAATATAATGTAGAATTAAAAACTTGCAAGAAACTAATGGCTTTTTTTACTTATAGCGGCGACAAGTGAATCAGTAGAACTTATTCAAAGGTGTAAAAGTGTTCGTTTTCATAGGTCAAAAGAAAATTGTTGGACAAAAACTCGCCAAACGAAGAACGTTTTATTTATTTTTAAGCACACGTTAGATGTGTGCCTAAAAATAGATAAAACCTTCTAATGGTTAAAGAACAAGACACCCAATTTCAGTTCCCTTTTTCTTTCCCGGTACAATTTGGTTCTTTGAACATTTTCCCGGTCCATATTAATTTACTGTTCACGGTATCCCACACTAGAACGGTTTTGGTTTTTTTTTTTCATCTTCCGTTTCACGAATCAGAACCACGAAAGTGAACAAAGGGCCTTTGAAAAGAATGTACAGTAATATCGTTTCAAAAATATTTCATATGTTGGCCCGGATACAATTACTTTTTATTACTTACCATTGCAAAAATATCAATCATTTTCGACCATTTTGTTTATGAACTCTTGAAACCTTTTAATAATGATGATAAATTTATTTTGGCATCCCTTTATTACTTATACAAGTGAACAATTTGGCCTAGGTTACGAATATAGCGGGTATTAGATAAAAATGCGCGATCACGGAAATATCTGTACAAAATAAAAAAGATATCCGCCATTTTAAAACACTGCGAGTAATAAATTATAATGTTTTTTTCTGCGAGCAATTATTGCCCAGATGTTTCCGTCTAAAATATCAGCGGGAACGCTCGCGTAGGCGCGCCTCTACGCGCTACGTGCTACGGTGCTACGAGTGTACTCGTAGCAGTGCCCGGTGTAGCTGGAATACGTTGCCTTAGCGGCAACGACAATGCACATAGTCTAAAATACGGCATAGGAATACGAAACGCGCCTCGTAAACCACCTCAGTGTTGTCTCAAGCTTTGTAAAACTAAGTCAAAGCCACTATTCACACAATTGTCACCAAGACTCTTTGAGATAATTCCAAATTTATGCGCGGTATCTCCCCGAACAGTTACACACAGAAAGTCGACACTTAAGTACGCGGGCAATATAATAATCCTCATATCCTTGGATGAAGAGATTAACCTATTTGTATTTCCTTAGCCTTCAATAAAACCATGGAGAAACTGGAGAAAAGCGGACTTAGTTTGAAGAACTTCACATACACGAACAAGAAGATTGCCGATGACATTTACGAGGCAATAAACTCCACTTCATTCCTCGGTGTATCAGTAAGTATTTCTCTATCTACTGCTGGTCTATTTTGTAAAAATTTCTCCGTGGAAACGTAGGTGAAATGAGTTGTTAATAGTGTGGAATGATAGCTCATTTCGAACTCACTTCACCTAAGTTGTGACTGTGAGATTTTTACAGAATAGCTTAGCTGTATTATATCTTAAGTACTCTATCACTTGTTAACTCGATATAAATCACAAGATTGATACTCCATAACATATTTGCTCAAATCTAAATTTTATTAGAATCCAGTATAAAATCCAAGCAATGTTTTTCTGGCATAGATATAATAATAATATGAAAAAGCAATCTACAATGACAAGTAAAGTAAAATAAAATAAAAACTTGAGAGGTGTCAAGGGACACCCGGATGGAACGAAGTTCCTTTCGATTAATTAGTGAAGGAATTGTAATAAAATTTTATTTTAAAAAATTAAAAAAAAAAATTCCGTCTAGCCCCTTTTCGCAATGCGCGATAAGGACCTTCGTTCCAAAAAATAAAAGTAAAAATAGTGTTTTAAACCAACATACAACAGGTTATTGTTGTGTCTATTTAAAACACTATTTTATACATATAACTTCCTAGCTAGCAAGTATGTATAAGTGTGTATGTGTGTGTAATGTATGCCACACTTTCACTAAGCTTAGTAAAAGTGTAGCATACATTGAAAATATAGTAAACATGTCTGTATTTTGAGGTTTAGACCTTTTCCCGCTTTGAGTTTCATAGCCCAAGGGAAAATTACGTTTTCATGATAAATAGAAAAGGAAAGATCAAAAGCAGCAATCAATTTAATGTAGTACTCTATTTTAAATAACTGAGTTAGTGAAGCAAAAATATTTTTTGCTTCACTAACTCAGTTATTTAATTTTTCAGTGAAACAAAATATTCTGTTTAATTTTTCAAATCTGCGCTTGTTTCTATGTCATAAAAATATCTAGTACTAATATAATTTTACTCACGTATAGTTGTTATACTCTACAGACTAATTCTTTATTACCATCTTAGCCGTCTCCATACCCTTTTCCTAACTATGTTAGGATCGCCATCCAGTCTAACCGGATGCAGCTGAATACCTACCAGTATTGAAGCGACTGCCTATCTGACCTCCACAACCCAGTTACTAGGTAATACGATACCCAGTAACTGAGTAACAGTACATAGTTCGTTTTTACATATTTGTTGAAAAATCTAGAAAGTAAATAATTATATAATTTTGCACAAAGGTAATAGGTACCTTACCTGCAACCTAGCAGGTATAAATCGTGCAACCGTCGTTTCAGTAATGTATTATTACAATAACATCTGAAAATGAAACTAACATTAGTTGCGGTACCGTCAATAGCATACAACGGCTGCAATTAAAGCTATAAAATTTATTTATGACTAGTTTTTTCTCCCAGCTTGACTCGTGTAGCCTTCGGAGCTTCGGGTCAAGAGTAATGTTTATTGCTCACAGTGGTCAGAGATTCATGAATACAACAGAACTAGATACTAGAAAACACTCAACTCTTGAATAAAAAAGTAAAAAAAATCTATACTAATAATAAAGCTGAACAGTTTGTTTGTTCGAACGCGCTAATGTCTGGAACTACCAATCGGATTTGAAAAAATATTTTTGCCATTGTTAGCCTACTTCTTGAAGAAGGCTATGGGGTAACATCACGCTTGGACCCTTAGGAGCTAAACAAAAGAAAAAAAAACAGATAGAACATTATGCGAAACTGAAGTAATAACGTAGACGGGCGATGCGATGCGACGGGGTGAGTCGAGGGATAAGAAATTTCACGCGGACAAACTCGCGGGCAGAATCTAGTACTGACCAGCCTCAAAATATCGTACCTTAGTTAATTCAATGAATGAGGTGCCGGCGTAAGATTTATAAAAGTAAGAAACGTATTTTTTTTTTTTTTATTACATATTTGGCGTAGAAACAAGAATAAAATGAAATTACTTCGCCTTTGTAACAATTCAGTTTCAATGGAGACGTATTTCGAAGTTATTTTCGAACAATTTTATGGAACAATAGAATACAAAACAGTTATTTCCTCTAGAGTTATTAAACTCCAAACGGATTTCAAAGGGCTTTCAAAAAAAAAAAGTATACAACTGCAAAACATTGATTATGGATGGCAACTTGAGTTAAATGAACGCGACGATGTAACTAGGTATTCGTTGTAGGAAAACTCAACACTTATAGATAGATAGGTGATCTATAGTTTGACCAAAAGTCATCATCTGCCTAGCCTTTTCCCAACTATGTTGGAGTCGGCTTCCAGTCTAACCGGATGCAGCTAAATAATAGTATTTTACATGGAGCGACTGCCTATCTGACCTCCACAACCCAGTTACCGGGGTTAGTCTGTTCCAAAAGTATCTGATGAAAATGTAAATAAATCAATCAGAAAACGTACCCGGATGACAATGTGTAGTGCCACTTACAAATTAGCTGCTTTGATTTAATTACTTACAACCGAAATTCTAATGATAAATCACCTTAAAAACTGAGGTTAATTCCACATTTGAAAATTGAGGTTAATTTTATAACCTCAATTTTCGTCGATGATTTTTCTATTACAATTGAATAATGTTAGTTAAAATATAATTGCTGGAAAAAGTGATAAGAAGTTGAAACCTTCTAAATTCCCTTAATTGAGTGATTGCGTAAGGATTTAACTTGAACAGGGTCTGTTTACAGTTTCTTCTTTTTTCTTTCTTTTTTTTATCTTTTTTTTAAAACGTTGCCCCTCACTATGAATTTCTCCTCTATCGTTGGTGCGTTTACAAACATTAAAACTCACATATACAAACAGCCAGACCCGGAACAACTACTTGTAGGTCATACAAATATTTGTTCCGTGTGGGAATCGAACCCGCGACAAGCAGCGCAGCAGTCAATCGCTTAACTACTGCGCCAACCGTGCCGTCATTCATCAGTTTCATCAAGTTCTTTTAAAAGGACAATGGGATGTCCATTGTAACCAGCATAACTGCACTACGCATTTTACTGTACATTTTTCACGATAATGCCTCATCGCAGTAACAATACCCCCATACTGGAAGTAATTTCATCGCAGTAACGAGATATAAAAGCCATAACGTCATGCATTTATCATGGATTCATCGCTAGAAACGAATTGTTCTAGTCGATTTATTATAAATACAAGCTGCGCTGCGGGCTCTGCTCTCGTGGTATACTTATTTACTAACCTATGAAATAAAACAGAAATATGGTATACTAAAAAAACAATTCTCGGTTTTTAATTGCACTAATGAACAAACAGAAGGCCAATTTTCGTAATTAAAAACGTTCAAAATCTAGTCGCAATATCAGCTCAATGTCAAAAACTTGTCAAATACGAGTATGTAGGGAAAATAGATTATTGTTTCAAAGACTATTTAATTGAATGACACATATTTCACAGAAACACAAAAGTTAGTGAAAAAAACGAATCGCTGCAAAACCGACACCATGTAGTCTTGTCTGCCCTACCGAGGCGGCCCGCGAGCTGAGGAGCAGGTGGTTTTAACGCTCGCATGCAGCATGCTCGCTTGCAGCATGCAAGCATTAGGTTTGGTTAGAAATGACCTCAGACAGAGTATATGTACAGACGACAGCAGGTCAAGCTACCCTAAACTGTCAAATTTTCCCTATCAACCTTGAACCTTAATACTTTAGCGATAAAGTTGAAAATCTATTAAAGAAATTTGACAGATTGTAGTAGCTTGATGTGCTGGCGTCTGTACAATAATTTTATCAACGGTATGAATTGAAACGTTTAGAAACTGTCACTTGATAATATGTTACTCTTGGTAATAAGTTTTATAGTAAGTAAACAATATGAGGATAAAGAATATTTGATTTGTGAAGTATTCCATGATATGATTATTCTAACATTAAACTTTGTGTGAAACGAAATTCTATAAAACAACGCAACAACAACAACGCAACAACGAGCTATAACACAACGTACAACCATTTTTGATAGATTGAGACTGAGATCGGAAGGCCAATTCTCGTAATTTAAAACGTTTAAAATCTAGTCGCAGTCTCATCTCGGCGACACACAAATGTCAAAAACTTGTCAAAATGTAGGGAAATTAGAGGTGTTTTTGACAGATTGAGACTGAGATCAAACAGTGAACGTTCATAAAATTACGAGAATTG
The DNA here is from genome assembly GCA_951799955.1 of Apamea anceps. Taxonomy (NCBI): domain Eukaryota; kingdom Metazoa; phylum Arthropoda; class Insecta; order Lepidoptera; family Noctuidae; genus Apamea; species Apamea anceps. Next base: position 8,792,531 of record OX637502.1, on the reverse strand, counting down.
CCCCTCTGACTGTAAACGTTCTTAAAATTACGAGAATTGCCCCTCTGACTGTAAACGTTCTTAAAATTACGAGAATTGTCCCTCAGATGTGTTATGAGGTGTTGTTAAGATTACATGTGGAAATAATTTATCACCCATTCAGTAAAGTTAAATTGCTATATTTAACGAGATTGTCATCAATCCATACTTGGAATCTTATAATTTACCTTCAGTATACATACGTTGAAATAGTAAAGGTTCCACATAGTTTCATTCAATGTTCCAAACTTTATAAGTGAACATGTTAAAGTTAAATGAGAAACGAAATAATTTGTGAATCTAAGTAGTTTCAGGAAAACTTAAAATTGTGCTTATTATAATAATTATGATTAGTTTGGTTTGAACTGATACTAATAAATTCTTTAATGTTTTTTTAATTAACCTTCCTATATAAAAATGTAAGCTCTTACAGCGGTTTTTAATCGAAACTACCAAATTACATAAATATAACCACTCACTGACAATATTAGAATTAAACCATTCAACTTGTAACACAACCAATTTAATAACAAAATAATTTAAAGCCTAGTATTGTATCGGTGACCGTTACCTAGAATATGTTTATAACATAAAGTTATCTTATATTCTCATGTAAGTGGCTTTTTTGTACGCAAAATACGCGCATTATCGTGGAACTGCGGACACCAGCCCGCATTACCTATTACATTCATATATTGAATAAAGTATTTAAAGCTAATGTCAATATGCTCGCCCTCTATTACTAGACAAAAGTGTCGAAAATTGAATGGGTAGACAGTTACCCCTTCGGGGAAAACGAACGTTATGCAGTGACGGATGCGCTGATTGGTTTACAGCTACATTCGAGGTATGTTCTGACCAACTAGACTAAAGATGTTATTAGTTGACTCTTCGATTAGTCAAATATATTTATACTTAATATATAATTCAAATTTTATTTGTTTCAAATTGACGTTATTTCAAGTTAAACAAATATCAACTTTATTGCAATGGAGTTTAAGTTGATTTCAGAATGACTAGTACTTTTGAAAAAGTTGTAAAAATGTTTGAAGTTGTAGCGTAAACTGAACGTTATTTTTCCATGAACTCATATTTGTTTACATTTTTGGCGAATATGTCGCGATTCAAATTTAGGTTTTTTGCAAAAATCCTGATATATCATAATTACAATTGGTTAAACCGTTAAACTATGAAATTAATAAGATCTCTAATCTTCAATATGCTTGCCCCGTAACAGATAACTGTCGAAAGCTGGAGAAAACGGGCGTAATGTTACTTACACATACACTTATTGTGTTAATTTCCCAGGGTCTGGTGGCATTCTCGTCCCAAGGCGACCGCATAGCGTTGACTCAGATCGAGCAGCTGACTGACAACCACTACGTGAAGCTCGGCTACTACGACACGCAAGCCGACAACTTGACGTGGCTGGAACGAGAGCGGTGGGTCGGTACGTACGACATGCAAATGAAGCTGACAAAATTATGTTTGTTACAAGGAATAACACTTCTAAATAACCAAGCAGTTAGGACGACTATTTCTTCCAATTTTTAGCTGTGATAAAACATTTTAACGAAGAAATAAGTATTTTTGAGTAGAAACAATCAAGGTCAACCCAATTTGGATTAAGTCTCTGTTTAGAAGTCTAGTTTTGGTTTTTCAAAGAATCTATATTTCAAAGAGTGGGTGCGTGCCCAAAAAACCATATAGAAAAACATATTATGACCAAAACTGTACGCATCCGTATCTCAACATGAACATTTTTTGTTAGTGTCATATAAAGCCTTTGCAACAATTTAACTTAAAATACAGGAACATAAAACCGAGGGTCTGAAACATTTTAGTAGAAAAACCGCACACAAAACAACAAAGCAAAAAAAAAGAACTTGTTATTAATTATTTTAAAGGAATATTGCCTCAAGGAACAGGGACTGGGAGCGCGTAGTTCTTAGTATTTATAACAGCCGAGTTACTGGTATCGTAAAGTCAAAGCAGCAAAAATTCTTTCGTTAGCTGAACGAGAGAAAAATGACCAGTAAAAGAAAAAATAGCAGCAATTATATCGTATAGGTACGGTCTCCTTCGATTCCTGTATATAGCTAATAGTTTTATGTTTGTTTTACGAGCGTCACACACGTTTTACTGAAGCATGAAATGGGTTTGGATTTGGGCAGGTGGGAAGGTGCCCCCCGACCGCACGGTGGTAGTTAACGAGTTGCGGACGGTCTCTCTGCCGCTTTTTGCGTGCATGACCGCGCTCTGCATCGCCGGGATCCTCGCCGCCATTGCACTAATTATCTTCAACATCTTGCACAGACACCGGAGGTAAGAAACCCTATATATCTTGTTTAAAGAACCTTTGTCAACGTCAGCCCCCAGCCTCAAGTTACTGCTGAAATCGGGTAGTGTATGATATTGACAAGGGTCTTGTTAAGACAATCCACTTAATTTACTTAATGCTCGGAACGTGTCCAGCTGAAATTATTGTAGCTTCATTTTTTAAACTCAAGAGTAATGAATACCTACTGTTGTTTTTTTCTGTGTTGTTGTCACTTGTATATAATACTGTTCCTCAGTCTTATCTATTCAGCTATTTTCTGCACTGAAAACTGGAAATCTAAGCTCGATGTTATATTTATCGAAAACAAATGTATGTAGCTAAAATAAAACCACGCTTCTCATTGCGTCGCTCGCCGGCGTCCTTGTTTTATCCCGGCGGCGGAGTTTTATATGCCAAACAAGCAATTTGCGATGAGATGAATGTAAATGATCTGAAGCAGTGAACAGTCAAAGGGGAACTCCGATAGTGTTGAGGACCGCCATCTTTATTTTATTTTTGTTTATATTTTATTCCTGTCTGAATTATTCCACTCCCCTTCGATGGAAATGAAAATAGAACAAGATTTTAGCGAGAGTATAAAATGACACAAGGAAAAGGAATAAGAGTATCATACTGTTTTAACATCAAAGTCAATATTTCGTACCCGTTGTGCGCTTACTTTGTTTTGGTTTTTATTACGTGAAACCAATGCTGCAGTCGTTAAAGTTGGTACATTGGGTCGTAATTTTTGTTATATTTAGGTACGCTGCAGTACCTTTAACATAGAGTATTGTGTGCAGGGTGATTCAGTGGTCGCACCCGGCGTGTAACACGGTGATGCTATGCGGCTGCTGCATCTGCCTGAGCGCGGCCATCGCGCTGGGCGTGGACGGGCGCTGGGTGATGCCGCAGCACTTCTCCGGCCTGTGCGCCGCGCGCGCCTGGTTGCTCGCCACCGGCTTCTCGATGGCATACGGCGCTATGTTCACTAAAGTATGGCGAGTGCATCGGCACACCACTAAACCCAAAGTGGAAACAAAGGTAATCAACTCGATAATTGGAATTTCCGTGCTATCCCCCACGTAGGTTTTGAGAAGAATTTTAAGTAGGTAGCTGTTTTTACAGAGCGTGCAAACGTTTACGACTACAGTAAATAGGTACCATAATTTAGATTAACTGAGAGGGAAAGAATTTTATTATATTATTTTACTGTCTTTATCCTGTCTAGTTTATGTCACTTGTCACATTACTTATGTGTATACCAGTCACATTTCCCTCCACACTTATTCCGAACAAAAAATAAAATCTTTACTTATGTTATTAGATACATTAGTTATGTTATTATTTTGCCCACGGCCGAACTTTGAAATTTTTTTTTCTAGAGCCCCCAATTTTTTTTACTTACGATGGTAAGTAAAAAAAAGTCGCGAATCAAACAATTTTATAAATTTAGTCCAGTTAAGTAGGGTTCAAAACTAGATAGTTACCGTGCTGTATCGGTTCTTCGATTTTTTAGAAATTTTCTGACTTATTACCAAAAACAATTAAATATGAGAAAAAACTACTCCAATCCAAACATTGAAATTATACTTTTCTGAAAGTTGAAAAATTAGTGATCATTTAAAAAATAATGCTTGCAAAACTGACATAATCTCAGAAAAAAAAAGCAAAATTTTTATTTTTGAACCATCCTGTTTTGACCCCTAGTTCACTGGACTTAATTTGTTGCTAATGACCGCTAGTAAAACCCCTACGTCACGCATACGTCGAGATTCCCTGTCACCCTGTATAATTTTCTCTGGGTCTTCTTCTGCCCCCCTGAAAGTCTCATTATAGCCCACGTTGAGAACCTATAATCTAACTGAAGACAGATCCAGTACCGGGAGACATGAATGTAAAGCAACTCCTTTCAACCCCAGTATAAAGTACAAAGGAAATTAGATCGTCCTGTGTCACTTTACATATCGAATGTTTGCGTTTTTTGTTTCCGCACTTCATTGCGTCTTCTGAAGTTTTCCTATTGGACTTATTGAGATCACATCTGACAAGGCCCTTGTAAGCAAATGCAGAGCAAAAGCTTTTTGAGATATCGGGATTTTTTATTTTCTTGAACCTGATACGACGCCGCCCACCCGTTGCGTCCTTTAAATATATTGTATTGTTGACTTCTGATTTTACTTTATTCAGAAAAGCCGTGATTTGTCCTTTTCGGAATACGGAATTGCTATCATTTGAATGAAATGATAAAGTTAAAATACGTAGTATTTAACTACGTGGCTATGCAGAAATCTTAATTATAGGTAGGTAAGTATGCATGTAGTATTAACTTAACATGATTAATTTAGTTTAACGGAATGCAATTGACTTAATTGTATTATTACAATGACGAGTTTACATAGTGTGTACATAGTTCTTGCAAGCGTGATTTGTGATCAAGACGGGTATTTAATTAATTACATCGCAATTATAGTCAACTTTAACAGTGTTAATTAATTATGCTAACTTTTACACAACTTATCTATACTAATAATAAAGTTGAAGTTGTTTGTTTGTTTGAACGTGCTAATCTCTGGATCTACAGTCGGAATTGAAACTTTTTATATTTGATAGCCCAATTCTTGAGGAAGCTATTTAACATCACGGTAGGCCCGACGGGTCCGAGTACGGCGCCGAGCAAAAATAAAAAGGTCAGAAAGAACGCCAAGCCGAAACGAAGTAATAGCAGGCGATGCGATGCGACATGGCTCGAGATAGTAATTAATATAAGTCTAAAATAGCCAAACCGTCTTGAGCAAGCATGGTGACCAATGCTCGTGCCAGCTTTGTATAAGAAGAGTTCTTTGCTCTTTGCCTTTGTATTATTTATTAATTATGCTACACTTACTCGTATTATTATTATTGACATATCTCGGGACCCTGGGGTCCCAGACCTTTGAAAGGCGTACCAGGGGCCGAAGTCAACTCGCAGAGGCACTTTAGACAATTTTAAATGATGAGGAGGCACCAACCGGCGATTATCCCTGTATGCACCATGCAAGTGCACCCAAGGACCACCCCCGGTTGGTGCAGGACTATTGCAGAACATGGAAACAAAATATACTGGGCTATGGATGTGGGTGGCTATAGTAGATTGGTTACCTTGAACTATGTAAGGTCTATGTCCCCGACCTGACCAATGATAATATAATTCACAGATAAAATGGCAGGGGGTAACTTGGGGTAGCGGGATCGTCCGAAAGGATTACCGCTGCCCTGGAACATAAAGGGCTAAGGAAGGAACACGGGTGGGTTTTAGTCAGTAAGAGTCTGACACTCCCTCCTGCTCCACCCAGAGCGGGAGGAGTCATTTGATGATTTCCCATCCTGAAAAAAAATAAAAAAATAAGGGGGTAACTTGCACACTCAATCGTGGGCCCCCGAAAACGTTCGCTAGCACATAGTGTCGTAGCAAAACGGGGGCAACATGTCCTGAGGTGTTTGTAAGGAATGGAGAGGTATTCCACGGCTATCAGAACAATCCCGGAAGTACGGTCAAGATCCCTACCAGCATCTTACTGAAATACTTCCTTCCTCCGAGCACGTTTGCTCTTGCGAATCTCCACTCAAGCCAGCCAATAAAGGCAAGAACGAGGTGGGAGCTCTGTTCCTCGTCAGTGTTCACTCCAGCCGGCCAATAAAGGCAAGCCAGAGGTGAGGAACAAGACTTCTCCCAGGAGAAAGGGTCCGTGGGGACGCTACTGCCCAGCAGGTCGCCATATGCTGGCTTGCGGGTTCCTGTATCTCTCTTGATCTGGCTTCTCACCCTAGACCTGATCCGGCAAAGTAAACTCTTCCGTCACAGACTTAAAGTTTAGAGCGCGCAAGCCCCACCACGACATCAACGTAGAGATACGGCGGTGGGGTTATTATTATTATTACTAAACTGCGATTACTACATACTAAACTTCCTTCAATATCTCCTAACAGAAAAAGCGCATCCATGGCTGGAAGCTCTACACAATGGTAGGAGGGCTCCTAGTGGTGGACGTGGCACTCCTGACGGCGTGGCAGCTGCGGGACCCGCTAGAGCGACGCGTGGAGATCTTCCCGCTGGAGGCCCCGCGGCACCACGATGACGACGTGCATATACGACCCGAACTTGAACATTGCGAGAGTAAACACAATACTGTGTGGCTTGGTAAGTGACTTTACTTTGATTAATACTCGTCGTTTCAGGAGTTACTTTTGCGAAAATTTATAAAACTAATTAAGGCTCTGGAACTTGTTAGGGAAATTACTTATTTATTTAAGAACAATATATGCTTCATTAAAAACACCAGCACTTTTGTGGCATTCGAGGTACCTAGATCGTACACTCATTTTAATAAATTGCTATATCATTCGTCCACTTTCACGTGGTCCGAATAATACAGTATACGGCAATGCAATAAAAAAAATATGCAATGAAAAAATATGGTGCAATAAACATCAAACTCGTTCAAACTTTTTTCAATCATTACGCGCGTAATCTTCAATATTAACCCTAGACGGTCAAAAACATTGCGTAATTCGTGATATTGAGCCACATAATTGATCGTCTAGGGCCCGCCTAAGAACACAGCTAACGTCAATTACAGACTCAAAAAACGAACACAATTTAAAACAAATCACATGAAACAGATGAAAATCTACTCGCAGGCGCCATGATGAGCTAGCTTTATTACTAACAGCCATAAACTCCAAGCTTTAGAATCTAGATTGTATGTTCCTTACATAACTACTCGTAACTTGTAGACTTCCTACGCGTAGTTGTACTAAGTATGAAACGTGGACATACGCCAAAAACTGTTACAACTGGAAATACAATCTACATCAGAAACAAGACTGGCTTTTACAAAATTATTATGGCATACAGCTAGATACTGCTGCCACCTTATGGTAATATGTAGCCTAAAATAATATGAAAATGGGAGATATCTTGAAAGTTTTCATTTGTGTAACGACTAAGTGACATAATTTTCGTTGAATAGATTTTAGAGTATAGATACATAATTTATAAGAAAAAGAATGTGCGAGATTTTGTAGCTAGAATAGATATGGCTCTACGTGAGCTCTTACAGCTTTTATATTGTGGGAGAGTCTTGTTGACCAAGCTCCTTGAATATATATTTTTTTTTAAATAGTGGCAGAGTTGCTAGACGTAGGCCTGTAATACATAAGTACTTCTCAGTACATTAAATGTTTAGCATAATTAAGGTACTAAACTTGCTTTGGAATCGGGTCATAAAAAACAAATTTGTATCTAAAATACAAGAAACACTGCTGATCTATGATAATTGAACAAGTTATATAGTCTCGTTGTTCTAGTGGTCCTTAAGGTTACTGCTAAGCATGTTCGATTCCCAGGTCAGGCAAATTGTTATATGATTTTCCAATTTAGGAATTTTTTGCTAGCAGCCTGGAGCCTGGATTTATGCCCGGTTGATGGCAATAGGGACACCTCTGCTTAACCCTTCGGGGAAACAATGTGTGATATTATGTCGTTGTTATATTTTACTAGAGTATTATATTACTTACGCAATAATGGCACCGATTTAAGTAACATATTGGCAGGTTTTAATTATTGTCTGTACACGAACAATACAGAGAGCGTGATTATTGTATATGAATGCTAGGTAATGGCGTGTGCACAATGGTCGAAATACTACACAATATACTACTACAATATACAATAGGCATAACGGACAGTCCTTTATGCAGGGCTTGCTTGGAAGCTGAGGAAACCGTTGCACATGTGCTCTTTGAATGCACAGGCGTCACCCAGATTAGGACAGAAACCCTCGGGGCACCCTAATCTTACACAGATGTTCTTAACACACCAGTAGATATAATTAACTTCTGGGGGAGGTGGGCTGGTTGGAATCACCACCAGCCGGCCGCTATAGCCCACTCACAATGCTCCACCTGAAGGACTAAGTGCGGAAACCAAACCTAGAACAACATAGATTTCTCTAATTAGTTTATGTTGGCACCAACTTAAATTTATAAAACGTATGTGTACTACTGAATTAATAAATAAAATTTAAAAAAAATAATGAACATAGAACTACACAATATCGATATCACTCACCTTTCTAGTCACATCGCAAGCTATCAAATTATTTTACTTCAAATAAAAATTGTATCACGAACGAAAATAGTTTTACACCTAACATTGGCCAAGTGCAAGTTTGCAGTGGAGCAGAGGTGACCCAATGGTGCAAGCCCCGACTTACGAGGTCTTGGGTTCGAATCCGAGCAGGCATTTCATCAACCACTGGGTGATGAAATAAATTACAAAAATTAAAGCGCTTGCTTGGGTTCTCAAAACGGTATATGAAAACATCGTAAGGAAACCGGAAAATGTGACATCCACCAAAACACACCACCGCATGGTGGATTACAGCCCGCTCCCTCTCACAGAGAGGAGGCCTGTGTCCCAGCAGTGGGAACATTATAGGCTGATTATGCAATTTTTCATGAAAAACTAAGCTACCTACAGTAATAGCCTGTCAAAGGAATCGTGAATCCCTTGAAATATTCATACTTCAGGATAGGACGGGATTATTAAATAGCAATATCTACATACTTCTAAAAGAGGAGCTTAATAAACCATCTCAATCAAGAGATGTAATGGTAACAAGAACTGAACCCTTTGATGTCCGCTTCCAAGGAAATGTGATCAAACGGTTCAGTTCTTGTTACCATTACATGAAATTAGAACAAAGCATTGTGATGCGGCATCGCAACGCATAATTTACTAGTTAGTTTCTACGTTGAATGCGCATGGTGCTAGGTTGCGGTTGCATCGCAGACTTTTGTGATTCAGGGCTGAAACGGCACTGTTGTGTGTTCCCCTAATGGAAATATTTATTATGCATAATGAGGATGACAGCAGCATCCCCGTTCGTAGGCACTAATATTATTAACTAGTCTCTCAATCTATCAAGGTGTGTAATCTCGTAATCTGTTTGCTAAGCTTATTGGTAATAATATGAATGCTCATGCTACGTTAATACGTACTAAATGTTATGGTAATACTGTAATGACCTAATGGGCCATTGAAGACCGACTTTAAGGCTTATATCTCACTGGGAGACTATACACACAGCACAAATATGCACAGGTTTAGGACGGGTATCTCACCAGGCGTCCAATCATACATTTTTTGGCAGTGCGACAATGGTTGCACCGCCACTGTTGTCCTAGTGCGATAGGGCTCTTAACAAGTAAATGGAAGGCAAACGTTTTTGACCCTTTTTGCATCACCAATTTTATTTACCAACATGTAAATACAACGTTGGCAAACGTTTTAAAATGTATCCACTTATTTTAAATATAAAGTGAAAAGCTGGTGAAATATGTTAGTATTGGCGTAGAACGTGTCCTCTCTGCCTTCAACAACGAATACGTTACATTTTCACGCATGACTTGCTCCAGAATATTCTAATGCGCATTGCACAAACAAAAATATTGTTCCCCGTAACGTTTACTGAGACCTCCTTAAAAATAAAACGTCCCTAGTCACTGACTCCATTTTGTATCTTAAAGAATACCTACTCGAGACACTCGTTTAATTTGATACCAAGTTTTAATTACAAAACGAACCAACTAAATTCTGCGCCCGCCCTTAAAATACAAACAACGATAATTATAAAAGATGAGCTCTAATACGAAGTGATTTAAAGTACCGTAAACAGTAAATTACATTAAATAAATCTCCTTCCAGTCCACTGCGACTCATTTGCGACGTTAACTTGGGGAATTTTAAAAGTTTTTCTTGAGTCGTTAATAACAGCTGTTCTCTTTGTTATGTTGTTTAGTGTCCTATTCTTAAAGGTGTGCGTGTTACTCCTCCATTTCCCCAGAAGTCGCAAATGCAGCTTCAAGAGAAAATAAATGTTTTTAATTCACAGACCGGAGAGGGTTTTTCGATTTAAAGAATTTTCTCACTAGCAACCCGAGCTTTAGAAATTGTCTGCTAGAGCCTTATCTATGTCGAATTTAAGGAACATAATACGGTTTAAGATAATTTATTTCACTCAAAAAGAATAAAATTATTCACTCGTGTGAGGAAAAACATAAAAATTAAGATAGGCGACCAACGGCGTCGCTGGGTTATGAACTAAAATTAAGTTACATCAAAATAAAATAAAGAATAGTGCAGACTTACAATTCAAACATTATTCTGAATATGGTGCTTTAATAGCTTTTTAAAAGTTGGAAGTGATTTTGATTCCTTAAATACTTTAATATCATAATTGAATAGTTTATGTGAAAATTTAATGTTCCAATACGTCTCATACTGGGCATGAAACCATGGCTCTACTGGGGCTTACCCTTTTCTCTCTTCGACTGTTCTTACATTGTTCGATTTTACTTGCAGCAATTATAGGTAGGCTTGACTGTACAGCCAAATCTTTGTTCCAGGCGTAATGTACGGCTACAAAGGCCTAGTCCTTGTATTTGGCCTGTTCCTAGCCTACGAGACGCGCTCAGTAAAGGTCCGACAAATCAACGACTCGCGCTACGTCGGCATGAGCATCTACAACGTGGTGGTGCTGTGCCTCATCACGGCGCCCGTGACCCTCGTCATCGCAAGCCAGCAGGACGCAGCGTTCGCCTTCGTCTCATTGGCCATCGTTTTCTGCTGCTTCCTCAGCATGGCACTGATTTTTATTCCTAAGGTGAGTAAGGTGAGAAAAAACTACGAAGATTTATTTACTTATGTTTTTGTGTAGGTGATTTGAAATGTATCTTACATGTAGTTGTAGATAGTATCATGTTATTACTTTGTACGATCAGAGAACTTGATTGTATAACAGATTTACACACTACACTGCGTCAATTTGCCGTTTCATACGATCGAATGAACGACAGATTTGATTGATAGTCATTTCGCTTGTCAATCAAGTTCCCTGACTTTACAATATAGTTAAAGGTTCATTTAGTAGTATCAAAATCACAGTTTAGGCTTCATAGTAGACATTATTTATTATCCATCACTTGCATGAAACACAGAAACTAAAAGGATAAACCTACAAAGTTAAAATACATAGTATTCAGGCATACAAAACACCATAACGGTTACACCTGAAATCGAAATAAACACGCGAGTAACATAAACTTAGTCTGTGGTCACTTTTAAGGCCATAAAGTTAATTGAATAGTCACAAACAAATACACTGAACATTTTGCTATTAAAATAAATGTCTGCGTATAATGTTACAACAAATATTATCTTGCTCAGGACCTTGCTAGAGAAAATTGGCTCTTCAATATTATATCTGACCTAATTTACAGTGGCCTATTTAATTATAAAGATCCCAGCTTCCAAGATGTACTTACTGTCGGCTGCCTGCTATTGATAAAGTGTATCGCACAATGTATACAATTTGAAAAACTATACACAATAAAAAAGTTAAACCTTTACTGAAGGAGCCTGCGTTCAACAGATTAAAAAGAAACTTTTCCCCGACCGTATCGTGGCTAACCCAAAAGAACTTAAAAAACCGAAAACTAAATGAGTCTTCAGAACTTTTATGAGGGAGATAATGATGCTTATTTATTACATAAACGAACGTTTTGTCTTGGGCTCTGAAAATTGAGCGCGCAGATTACGACTATAAAGGCCGAATTGATTCAGTCGTTAAAATATAAACCAAAACGTGATTTACGGTCGGAGTTCGGCTCCCTTGCTGAAATTAATGCCAGCCTACCTTTGAGATACTTTCACACGATTTAACATGATAATCGGTATTGTTAAGCGGCAGTTTAAACAGAAAAATGTCTTTGTAGGATATTAACGTAGCCCTTAACGGCACTATATCCACATTACGGCCGATAGAGTTCAGCAGAATTTTAAAATTATTACGTTGTGTGAATATACAGGGTTATTTTTCAATGGCCAGCCAATATTTTTCCTAACCCTCTATTTTTTATTTTATTTTCAATTTAGGGTCAGTGTTACAAATATTAAGTTATCAGTGTTATTTGGTTGTCTTTAAAAGATCGCTCTTAGCGATAAGACCGTCCATCGTGTCACTCTTTGTAAAATTTCTATATCCATGTCTATGTGTACATAATAAAGAATATTCTATTATTTTATAATATACCTGCATTACAGCTTGATAAATGTTCAGTACTAAATTTACTGATAAAACCGATCAAAAGGACAATGCCATTACAATCAATCTATTTCATGCGTATCCATTCAATCAGAAACAATGTACGATATCTAATTATTATCTAAACCGTCTGGTTCGATGCACATTATTCGTAGTATTTATTTGATAGTAATAATATTGCGGTGTATGGAAAAAACAAAATTATCTTATTTATCCTTTTATCGAAGATTTTAAACTTGATTTATGATTTTTACCTCATGCCGCAGATAACACTACATATGCTTATAGTTTTAAAAATTAAGTCTTAATTACCTACTATATTAATCATTATTTAACTTATATTTAGGTAGATAAAAATATATTTTCGTAGCATGTGGTACAAAAACACACATTGGTTTTTCGTTTTAGCATAAAATATTTTGTGGGTTTTACAACTCCCCACCTACAAGGATAAAATTATTTAATCCACTGTATAAAGTGTGATTACATCATTTACTGTTTCGTAATTAAATTATCGTTTAAACGACCTCTCATTTACGAAAAATTTACTCTACCATAAACTCAAAGCATTATTTAAATTAGACCAATTACAGACACTTTTGAATTGTTATTGAGTCGGTCAGTCACAAAATGAAGTTAGTTGTGCATTCTAAAGAGTAGTAGGTACCTATGGAGACGAACGGGCAAGAAACTCCATGGACACTCTATGAAAAACAAAATATTGGTTACATCGTCACATGTCACATGCATTTTATCTAACAGTATGTAGGTAGGTACTCAATGTCGCTTTAGATGCACTTACGATCGCATGGCGTGACAACGCAAGCGTAAAATAAGAGTTTATATGGTAATACAGGTGATCGAAGTGATCCGTCACCCGACGGAACGTGCGGAGAGCGGCCGGGGCTCGGGCTCGGGCTCCGCCCCCGCCGATGAAGAACGCTACCGGGAACTCGTCAAAGAAAACGAAGAATTGCAAAAGCTCATCGCGCAGGTATATATGATACACTTCTTCTCTCGAGTCGGCACGAGCTATTCAGGGCTATATTCAATTAACTAGCGAGACTTCCCAGACGTAATCGATATATCGATAATTCGTAATTTTTTATCACTTCTGACAATAATTCCCAGGAAATTGAAACTTCACTACGGTTGAAACTACCCGTTACATAGACAAATAGACCTTATCGGTTTGTGGTAACATGCAACCCTACGGTGGAAAAGAAATAACGAGATCAACTATAATGTATCTATCTCATTAAAAGGTCATTTCCTAAACTCATAATTTTAAGGCACTGCAGCTGATTACAGGGATATCAACTGTGGGTAGTGTACTTAGTTAAGTAGGTACTTGCAAATCATAAGCTTAGAAAATCATTTTTGTGATGAATAAATATCGGTATCGTATACCGTCTGTGAAGTTTCGCCAGATAATGTAATTTGTTCATGTATAATTATGATAGCAACACATATCCCAGTAAAATGATTACCCAGTCTACTTGGTAGTGGAGCTGCCCAAGCACTCGTTAAGGCTCGTATAAATTATACCTAAGTACTGCACTTCAAATAAAACATTTTATTCTAATTTAAACCTAATTTCGAAAATGTTGAACATGTTTTCCAATTACCTTTCTATTTTACTATGGAAATTGAAAAAGAAACAGTCCCGTATCAGATAAACATTAGATAGGTTGGTTCTAAGCGATAAATAATGTTTCAATTAAATACTTACTCTTACGGTTCACTAGTCACAGTTGAGTTCAACAAACAAGATGTTTTTGGACCGAAAACACTATATCCCTGGCTATGTAGAACGTTTTCGTCTTTTGGAGTATATATTTTACATTACTTTTGAAGCAAAAATATAAAAAAAATATGATTTTTTATTTACTTAAAACAAGTCAGGATTCTAGATCAAATACACTGCCGAGCAATGAAAAAGTTCAACCCACAAAATGCCGACAAACACCTTAATATCTCCTAAGATATATAATTTTAAATTTGAACACAATATTTACGTTCTTAGTTGGTAATATTCTGATGCGCTGTTAAATGTCACACTGTACCTACTTCAATATTGCAGACGGCGTCATCAAGCTAGCCTTTCCCGTTTAGGAGTAATTTGGTGCTATGTCACTGGAACTTTTTCATTGCTCGCGAGTGTATTAGTCGATGCGTTTGGTTAAACCGAAGCATAACACTCCGTCTCTCGTTACCCTTCAACATTTCTACTTCAGTAATATCCCAAAAATATTCAAGTTTCCAAACTGTTTTAGTCGGAGTGCATTTGCAAACATACATTTATGCATAATGCAGGTAAATACTAGCTACATAGATATACCTGTTATGTATGACTCGCGTGCAATCACGGAATGGAGTCTTCACAATGTCGTACATAAATAATGTGGGTCTCACCTTGACAGGTACGGGAAATAAAATCCTTCGTAAGTAGGAAACCCTGTCAATCGCTTTTACTGGAAAGGGACTCATGTCCATTACAAAGTATTGACAGAATTTTATATAAGGTGAATGGCGAACACTAATGGTGAACACTAGCAGCGCCCCGCGGTTTCACCCGCATAAGTGTCGATCCCGTGAGAATATCGGGATAAAAAGAATCCTGTGTTATTCTGATGTATAAGCTATACTTTTTTCAATCCTTTTTTTTTTCCTTCGCCCTACTCGGGCAAGACTTTTAATCGTATTCAGTAACTTGACAGTTAAAAGAAAAATAATGGTACCATACCTACTAAAACTAATAGTTTTGGGGTAGTGGACGATTTTGCGTAAAGAACGAATGATAAAAATGGTTTAATTTAAATAAAACTTTAAATATTCATAATATTTTCGTAATTCGTCGAATATACGAAAAATTTAAACAATACCTACCCAACATGTCCTGGAAGAAAAAAGACATTCAAAAGTGACTGAATAATAATTAATATATTCTAACTAAGTTGTGCTACTGAAAAACAAAATATATAACAAATTCTACAATTTATAATAGTGTATATCGTGTTTTAAGACAAGTTATTAAATACTATAATATAAAATTTTGCATTAAGCACGTTATTTAAGTTCATTCAATTTCGTTCATTCTTGCACCACCTCACTAACTTTTTTTGTCAAAATCTGGTAACCCTTCAACTGTCAAGGTACTGAATACAATTAAAAGTCGAGGTATATATTACTATAAAGTATCATCAAATCCGTTCAGTAGTTTTTGCGTGAAAGAGTAACAAAAATCCATCCATCCTCACAAACTTTCGCGTTTATAATATTAATAATAATAATTAATTAATAGTAAGATTTTAGCAATTTATTATGTTAAAATTAGTTTTGCTATAAGAGTAGGGGAAGACCAAAGAAACAATGGATGGACTGTGAAAGATGATTGCCATATCATCTTTTATCAAAAACGAGGTGATTACCGAGATGACGACTAATAGAGTAGTATGGAAGAAAAAGACACGTTTGTCATTACAAAAGTAACTAGCCGTGGCCAGCAATTTTGTTTGGATATAAACTCCAATTCTTCGTTGGACTAGCTCAGGAGTTGTTCCAAAAATCCAAATTACCTGTAGGTATGTAGTAAATCCATACATTACAAAACCGTCGACGTCGTATCCGCATCATGTACCCCTCCCCTCCCACATTTATCTTATCTGTACCTACATATTTCTGTCACAGTATGCTACGTTACGCCAGCTTATTTGTGCTACTATCTTTGATTTACCTTCAATGTTTGATTACAACCGAACATTTGAGAGTTATTTGTAGGTGTGTTATTAACAATTAATACTTCATTAACAAGATTTATGCTCCAACTTTGCAATTTAGTTAACGATGAACAACATCTTCTAGGAGTAACTCTCCGTTTAACACTCTCCCTATCCATAATGGATTACTTTCGCAAACTCATTATTCAAAACGAGCGATTCCTGTTTGAGGAAAAGGCTTAATCTTGACACTTCCTCCAAAAAAAGTATTTACTCGCTTTAACTCTGGCACCTAAAGGTGTTTTACTTTCATGTTTAATTCATCTCGTTCGAAGACACTACGACACATCCTCCGTTAACTAAAGCACCCTTCCACTAACTGTATAAATATTCGTATAGTTTTATAAACCACGGAGGCGCCTAAAGCTCACAATACATGTTGTTTACCAAGTCAGGGTGTGTCTGTGTGTACTGCCTCTGTTTGTTGCTTATACTATTCCACACATCACGTTCGTGAAACAAAGAACAAAAAGTGATGCGTATTCATGAATGTACGAAAGGAAAACATGACTGATTGGCAACCACACAATACTCATCCAATACGAACAAATATCGGATTTTTTCGAGATAAAGTTTTTGTTATAAATGGAGGGTTTATAACTCCTTTGTAGTGTGCTCGTGAACGCATGGGATTCATGTTATACTTGCTGTCACTTGGCGTATTATTGATTGCATCAATTAGATATGTACTGCGCATTAGAACCATTAATAAATTGGCATGTACCTTTTATCAAATATATATCGTCATTCTACAGCTGAAGGCGACAAACAAATTTCAAAAACTTGTCAAAATGTATGGAAATTAGAAGTATTTTTTGAGGGATTGAGACTGAGATCAGACTATGACTGTCTTAAAATTACGAAAATTGCCCTTCAGTACAAACAAACCCATTGAAAACTAATTAGTGAGATTATTATCAAATAAATCTTTGATGGTGCCAATTAATTTGAATTGACGGCATACCTACCTATATTGAGTTTACAAAGTCAATTCGAAATTCGTTTGTTCGAATTTCATTTCATCGATAACTGTTCGTCGATATTCATTCATATTTCGGTGCCTTGTTTTAAGGACTGTCTTTGTCTGCGATGTAACCTTAGGTACTTTGAAATTGTTTACTTCGAAAGTCTACTCAGACCACTCCTTGAAGAAAATAATGTTAGATTGAAAGTGGTTTCGGTATGCAGAGAGGTATCGACGCGCAACCTGTTACCATGGATTCAATACTTGATACTTAATTGATATTATTTAACAAAAACAGCTGTTTCATAGAAAAATGCAATGCCTCCGCGGTCAAAATGTACGGAACAGCAATTTTTTTAATGAATTCAGCCGATTTCATGGTTACAGTTTGCGCGTCGATGATGCGACCCTGTATAATCATCAGTGATAGGAATAGGTAGTGCCTATTTACCTAAACTTCGAAGAACAGAGACAAGAAACGGAGACTTCCTTAGGACTAAATTTTTTCCGGGACATCTGTCCAGAAGTTCGGGACAACACTTTTAAATACATTAAAAAAATATGTTATTTGGAATAAGTAATTCGTCTATAGTCCATTTACAATAGCATTAGAAAGAAGTTAAAAAAGGTTATTTTTAATGCACACTTTGTAACAAAAATACAATAAACATTGTTACATTATGATAGACGCCGAATTTATTATGATCTATTTTTACAGCAGCTGTCACACTTAATTGTAACCATTTTAACTATTTATCTTATATAATTATGTGGCTTTAATTTATTTATATTATATAACTCCAATTTAAAATTACAGTGTCAATGCTAAAAACCTAAAAGAAGCAGGGATGAACAATACTTGGAACGTTATTCGTTTCACTATAATTCTACCGAATTTTATTTTAATTAAGGTGGATGCGCTGCAGTAGCCCGCGAAATCAGGCGAATTCGGAGCAATTCTAATTTAAAGGGATGTATTGATGATTTTTAAGGTTAAAATTGTATTATTGCCTACATATTTCTTATTGTTGCGCATCATATTATTTTTATTAAGATACAACCTTACACTGACCTGCAAATTGCAAAAAACGCAAGAAAATTAGAATTTAAGCATCTCCCTTAAAATTGTTTTATCATAACTTTGAAATAAAATGTTTTGCATTCCTGCTTCTACGAGCCTCTTTTTTCTAATGCTTTTATAAATGGACTATATATTTACCTAAAATTTGCGACGAGACATAACATTTATAATATAAAACTCCATAATAATAACTTATCCTCTATGGGCTCTAAAGGAAAAATAAAACACATAGAATATTGTTGTAAGTTATAACAATATTCTATGTGTTTGTTCCGGAAAAAATTTAATTCTAAGGAAGTCTCCGTTTCTTGTCTCTGTTCTTCGAAGTTTAGGCAAATAGACACTACCTATTCCTATCACTGATAATCATTAAGTATGAGAAATTGTAGTGTAAGGTTTTTGACCGTCCAATATTTGACTTCTTCTTCTTCTTCATGTCGCTTCTTCTTAGCGTGTCGTTGGACAAACATACTTTCTTTTTTCTTTTTGTTTGTCTCAAAATTCAGCAACGCGGATAGCATTCGCCTGCGCAGCCATTATATCGCGGGCACGACTGTCTTTTAAATCTTGACTAAGCTCTTAAAATTATAGCTACAACATGTTGATTTAAAATCTGTTTTCATAATTAGGTATTATTTAATTATACCAAAACACTACGCATGAATAAATTAGTGATTGGGAATTCCAACCATCTTTATCAGATAACTTCTAATCTTGAGGCATTATTATCAATAAATAAAACTGATTTATCGATAATGACTCGCTCGTTATTTGCGTAGAGAAGCTAATTAATTAATTATTTATCTATTTACTAATACAGAGGAGACAAAGAAAATAATCTACTATGTCGATAAAATGTTTATCGTACGATGGCCTTTAAAAAATTTTTACTCAGATTAGGGTGTGGTGGTTAAGCTTCTGATAAAAAATCTCATCAATAGGTTTTAATCACTTTGAACAAAATATTTGTATACTTACCGGTGTTTTTTCCTGCCAATCATCATTCTCTTGCCCTCATCCCAATTTATTTGTGGTCGGCGCAACATGTCTTTTTCTTCCATACTCAGGATTATTAGTCGTCATCTCGGTAGTCACCCCCTTTCTAACCAATTTGTTTTTTTTTTCCTTCCAATAGATTAGATAAATATCTTGATTCTATTGATATAAAAAACCGTTGAAATGATGTCTTGGGTTATAGCACTGCACGCTGCTCAAATGTAGGACACTATAAAATGCACAGTTATTTGTCGCGCAGTTAGACGTATTGGCACATAATACAAGCCCGAAAATTGAAAGTATTGTCGAATATTCAAAGAAAAGACTTATTCTAAAATATTTCATAAATATAAAAATGGATCACTAAAACAATCGTAAAACAGAAATCAAAAAAATATTTACGCTCGCATTATTCTCAACATTTTGAACTTAAACTATCATGTTTTATGTAATGATGATAAAGGGGGTTCGTTTCATTAAAGAATACCTAAAAATTATTTCACTGAGCCGTGCATTTATTTTTTAATTTAATTAAAACTGCAAAATTATGTTCATTTTGATGGTTATTCGATTCAACTAACACCAAACGCATCGCTGTTTTGAACCTTATTTGTAGCCGCGATGCGTTATTGTCAATTATTTAAAAAAATTGCTTCGGTCCGCTCCTTAAATAAAGGCAAACTTAAATAAGAACAAAATTAAATGTCAACTGTTTTAGGTAGTCAGATTGCCTTGCGAACCAAAAGATGCACAGCATCTGCTGTTGCTTCGAAATACAAACTTAAAGTCAAAATTGTACCATAGCATTTAATTCGCTCCAATAAACTTAAACGGTTTCCAGCAGAATTGTTTGCCGTGTTGCACAATTACAGCTCTTGCATAATAAGATAAGTTGTAACGAGCTCCAACATAAAAGAAAGAATAAAGAGAAAGAGAGAGTAAATACTATTCTATGTCTCTATCTAAAAGTGTAATTGCAGAAGGAGGAGCGGATCCGGGTGCTGAAACAGAAGCTGGCGGAGCGCGAGGCGGCGGCGGCCGGCGTGACGCAAGGTACGGGCGGCGTGCTTGCCGACCTCGCCACCGCCACCTCCGACTACGGCACCTCTACTAACTACACGCGCTCCTCGCGCGCCTCCGTCTCTGACCTTGACTTCTCTGAGAGCTACCTCTAACTGACCCCCTGACACCCACCTCACCACGACTTTAACTCAAAGCTCTCTCAACTACACCATTCTGTTCTAATGATTTCAAATCTTACATTTGTTTCAGCCCTCTTAATATAACAGAAAAAATCACGATGTTAAGAACAAACTTGTACCTGTACCTATTTTCTAGTGTTCTTATTTTTGATAAACTAGAACTATTATAAGGTTTACCCTGAATATTCAATTAAAATAAACTAAAGCACACCCTACGTCCCGATCCCGTAACGTTTCATACTCCCCTAGTCCGTGATCTTAACTAATGAAATATTCGTTTTTTAACGGCCTATAAAGTCGGTCTATACAGTGCACGTCTGCTGGAAGTAATAATTTAAATCGATAATTCAATTTCATTTGAAATAGCTCTCTTTAGTGAAGGGAATACACTCGAATGGCGGTGAGATTAGCCTATCACCAATGGAATCTCGCTCGACCCTCATTCATTACCCACGTCTGGGCCGGTCATTAGGCGAGCTGGCTCGAGCCAGTGACTCGCCCGCACCGCTCGACTCGTGTTTAATTAATATGCTTCGGTAACACGAGTTGAGCCTCTGCTAGCTCCCGACAATTCTCCTGCACTGCCTAATAATGCTCACCACTGAAATGACAGTCTGTGAATCCCGAAACCCTTCCTTTGATATTCTCGTTACCTTTGTAATCTTTGTGTCCGATTCGAATATGTTGATTGCAATCTTGTTGTATACCTAACTCCTGTGAGACAAATTAAGTAATTACATATCTTACGATTATCTAGTTTAATCCCTTCTTAGACTGAAAAATAACTGTGTCCATGCCTCCACTTAGTCTCGCGCCGCTTACAATCGATTATGGATAAAGTAATTTGTAGTACAATATTTCTTTCAAATAAATTGTGAGCGTCATTAAATCTGAATGGCTCCATTCATAACGGATGTGACGTCAGCTCGTGTCAGTGACTGAGCATTCTAACGTAATGTGCGAGTATTGATGCATTGTTATTGCAATTTAATGTTTATCTTGATAAGGATGTTGTTCCCAAAATGATGCCCAACGTTATGTCCAATCACCAATATTGAAAATATGTTCGCATCAATAAGTTTAATTTATTTCATTGACTATTGAAAAACCGCTTCGCTTCTTAATTTCATTCACGTATGCGAACATATTTCAGACGTGGAATACTTGCCCCTGAATCAGGCCGCGGTCTGTGTGATAAAGAAAAGAAATCAAGTCTAAAGCATTAAAAAAATATGATCATGATAATATTTACTAAATAACTAGACTTTGTGTAAGTTTATCCCGCTGCGTTCCCCGCTGTCAGTCAGACCGCGACCTGACCTACTCTACCTCACACGTACTGTTACGATTGCACGTGTCTTTACGTCTAAACAACCTATCTACTATTCCTATTAGACTGATTTAGTGGTACTCTTAGAATTATGAGATCTACTCATAAATTGTTTCTACATACTCAATTGTAAGTTACGATTTGTAGATGTTACTCTCTAATATCTATTAGGCTATTAGTTCCTAGTGTTAATTTGTGTCTCTACAGACGAGAACCTATAGCATTAAGTGTCGCTACAACGATTGTTCTTTACGCATTTTTTAAATATAAAAAAACATGATAATTAACACGAATTTCTTCAAATTGACACTTTTCTATTTTAATGGCACAAATATCTAGATAGCTTTAGCCCCATATGAACGTTGACAGATTACATTTCTTTATGTAAAAGTTATGGTTGGTTTCATAGAGAATAAGTATAAATAATGTCCATTTTACATTCTGTTCTCATATTCAAATTTTATTGCATAACTTTAACGCGTAGTTTTTGGAATTCATGCAGTCAAATCTCGTTATGATGCACTTGTTAATTTTATTTAATGTTTAAAATAACACTGTTCGGTTGTAATGTAAAGAAGAAACGGTTAGGACACACGATAGTCTGTAATGGGGAGAAAAAGACCATTTTAAGGAAGAGTCAGAGAGGAGCTCGATGTATACATAGGTATGTTGAGCCACGTGTGACCCCTGCTCCTAGTAGTTACGTAAGTAGTTTGAAGATGTTGTCCGAGCCCGTAGTTCCCCTGTTGTCACCCCAGAGATGCATGTCACCCACACTACACCGCACTCCGGTCCTCCGGCCCTCTATACTTGGTGCTTGTTTCTGCTTTATTAAGGGGGATGCGCTAAGGTAGCCCGCGAAAATCAAATTTTCTAACGTCTTTTGCAATTTGCAGGACAGGTTGTATGTTGATTAAAATATGATTCGCGACCATAAAAAATATGACTTTACAGAATTATAATCATTAGAATCAGCAATACAATTCCTTGAGTTTTATTTGGTCTCAAATGTCATGATTTGAATAGGATAATATGAACTTAGAGAGTTGTATTGATGACTTTTATTATTATAATTCTATAAATAAATATTTGTTACGGCCGCGAATTATATTTAGATCAACATAGAACCTGATACTGATCTGCAAATTGCAAAAAAAACCTAAGAAAATTTGAATTTTGCGAGGTATCCTGACGCTTTCGCCTTAACGTCCAGTTCCTAGTAGCGATATTGAGCACTAACCGAATCTAATAACAAATTATACTTTCACGAATATTTTATATCCTTCTAACCTTCTGGAGTACACCCCTATTCAACACAATATAATGATTTACACACAGCACTCCATTGATTTATATTGCCGTACCTGCGTTTAATGTGTAACATTAGGTATTAAATATGTATATAGTAGGTAAATGATGGTAGGTGTTGGTAAAGGCTGACTAACGAGATTTCCTTGCATGAATGTTTGATATGGTTGTTTTATTTTATGTAAATTGCGCTTATATTTGTGTTTATCTGAATATATTGCGGTAAAAAGTGTCTGGGTAAAAGTAAGCTGAAAATGTTTGCAAACAGTATCATTGAATCAAAAAAGGGAAATTTTAGTTTATCCGTGATCGACCCATCTTCATTTGTTTTGTTTTAGTTGTGGTAAGATAATGAAATCTTCAAGACATTTCCAACTCACCTTGAACAATCTTTTCTTCCGTCATCAACTTCTTGACCTCACCAAACTTGTTTCCAATATTCTGACTCCTTGAAAACTTATTGCTACAATGAAAATATATTCTAATATCGCTTTGATGTTTCTTTTATTTGCTTTTCTTTACAAGCTTTTATATGTACCTGCTAGGTAATGTGTAGATTTGAACATTTATGGGTAATGGATATTTGTATATGATCAGTCTATATGTGTGATTTCGTAAATGCAGTTTTACACGTATTACGTACGCATTAAATGATATATTTCAGGAGTTGGCTTTCAGCGAATGCACTTTTAAATAACCATAAATAGTTGGTGCTGTGGTTACGAAATAGTACATATAGAGGGAAGATATATACATTGTTAACTAAATGATCTTTTTCTCTCTCGGCAGATGTACAGGACGAACACATCTGATCGCAAGGCAATCTCCGATAGAAATATTAGATTAATAGCTGAATTTCATGTTGAATAGAACTCTCATGGCGCCGTAGTGAATTACTTTTATATTGATAAGAAATAAAAGTGTTCTTATATTGTTAGTTAACTGGACTAAGTGCGTACGTTCGCGTCGGAGGGACGTTCTGCGCAGAACTTACCTAGCTAATCAATTACTATTATATATTGTACCTAACGGTGCGCATTGTTTCGATTTAATTTATATGTAGGAGTCTACATAGTGTGCACGGTTTACGAGACACAACATAGATGTGAATAAACTTGTTATTAAATAGTTGAATGTAATTGATCGTTGCTCAGTGTATAATAAAATGAAGGTAATGTTAAAAATGAAATTATAAGATCACAGTAATATTCTTGAAATCGAAGACTTTGATGTACCGTCTGTCTATGATTTGATATAGAATGTTAAATAATATAAAATTTTAAAAAGAAACCTTAAAAACTTTCATGTTTCCCTTTAAAATAAATACTTCTTTATACGTCTGGATCTAATACCTCTAAAATGTACCTTGTAAATTTTATAAATACATGTTTCAGTCTACAATTCCAATAAAATGTAGCATTATGTTTTACATATCACAATAAAACGTACTTAATGATGAAATCTGAATAGAAAACATTTTTGAAGTTATAAGTAAGATATTTGATCAATGTAATTATTAATCGAGCGGCTCAACTCCAGTGATAATGGATGCCAAACTCATGTTAAGAACAACACATACATTATATATTTACAACATATGCATAATCAGTTTGTTAATTTCACCGCCTTTAGCAACTTGACAAACACGGCAGAAACACGCAGAAGCTGTCTTTATTTAATTATAATCATTACGAGAAGAGCTAGTCGAGCAAACACTAGAATATAAGTAAAATATCCAAATATTATTTATCTAGTCAAATTGATAAAATTAATTCAAAAACAAATCCGTCATGTTACCATACAGACAATTAGACTTACGATACAGTTGTTACAGCACTGCCAAGTCATTTATATTTATAAGTAGATTAAATGGAGACAAGTCTAGAACTCTAGGAATAGACCCTTTATGGTTTCGAGTTTTGTTTTATTTCGAGAATTTGGTCCGGTGCAATAGAGGTGAATGTAAAGATAAAATGTTATGAGATTAATAACGATATTACAGGTTTTCCGTTGGTACATAGGTACGTTGTCCACAATGCAAGCCGAGCTCGTGTAGAATGACTGTTCCGGAATGTCTTTTTGGCGTGTGTTCAAAAACCAGTCCAGTTTTATTTCCGCAACTTTAAAAGAAAGATCCATCCAAATAGCATTGCTGTGTCTGAAGTTCGCTATTACTGTGGAATGATGTTACGTAAGAGAAAATTTACTTTATTTATTATTACCGAGATGTACTTATATTTTATGTCGTACACTTAATAAATATGTAACTGTTTGTTTTGAACACAAAATAGTCTCAAAATTAGATAGGTGTCATTATATTATTTTGATCGTTGTAATGAATGCGTTATCAATTTGTTGTTAAAGAATATAATTATGTTTTATTTATGTTTATGTCTGTCTCTATAAGTCACAACTTTGTTAATTATTATAATAATAATACTAACATCACGCATTCGGCCTTAGAAAGATTTGACTGCATAGAATTAAAGATTTTTGTTACGGGTGTCACCAAATTGTTGTCTAACGTTGTACATATTGTTTCTTAAATTTTAAATACATTTAGGAAATCGTTGGTATTCTAAATTTTATTACATTTTGAAATGGTTGCGATACATTATTGTGACCCCGTCAGTGAAGGCTCCGCTTGGCGTGGAGCGTCTCGCGGCGTCTGCGGTGACGGGCCGAGATCGTACAAGTTTATCTAGAATGTTAGTTATAATGTCAAGTTTATTATAAGCTTCGTAATAATTAGTACATTACTTTCCTGTGATCTGTACGTTTGGTTGTATTAAACGTTTCACCCAAATCATCACTGTGTAAATAAAGAGTCATCGAATGATCTGAATGTAAAAATACGTTTTATTTCTATGAACCCTTATCGCGGCGCTCGACACGCCAGAATAAACATTTAATTTTACACTCTACCTTTTCGATCACAGTAAAATGGAAACAGAGTGATTCTGCGAAATACTCGAACGTTTTACTATTTTAGTAGTCTTTATAAACGAAATCGATAGTGTATCCACGGGTGGAGTGAGCTTCTCTACATTTTGTAATAAAGAACTCGATCTATCACGCGTCATGTGTGAGCAACTTTCTGATGATATTGAGTCCCGTCTATAATCAATTACTCATTTCACAAAATAAGTAAGTTACAGTGCAGTTGCTAGGTTGCTACTACCGACGAATGAAGAAAATTAGAAGCTCCCTAAAAGAAGACCAGTCAAGAAATTGAATAATCATAGTCAGGTTAAAATAATGATTACAGTTACCTACTAAAAGCAGTCAGATTTGACGCACCGGGATGCCGGGCAAAGATTTAATTTTTTACAACGGTAAGTAACCCAACGCCGCAAAGGAATTTAAAAGAATCTCCCTCAGAACAATAAACATTTTGTAAAACTGAACAAATTAGTTTCACGTTTTCATTAACGGAGACGGTTATATCTAAGCGTAGCGGGAACGGGGCAATTTGTTCTAAGAGCTAGATTAAAGGATGATGAAGTCGGCAGTCTTCTGACTAAAGTTTTCGACCGTGTTATTAGATTTCCTGACGGAACTAGCCAAACTATGTGTCTCGTCCGTACACTTCATAATTTTGCGACAAGAGCTCATCCTACAACGAACGCCCAACTAAGAGAAAAACTGAACTAAGCAGGTGAAGAAAAGATTAAAACTAACGTCATTAAAACAGTTCAAATATTACAAAAAGCCTTCCTATCTAAATATAGTCGAATCAATACTTCCAGTCGTGCATTAGTAATGGGTTCATACGAATGCTGCAAGGGCAAATTAGAATTGTGACGTCACATTTCCTCATTTCAACCACAATAAATATACATAATCAGCCCATAATGTTGCCACTGCTGCGACACAGGCCTCCTTTCATGAGAGGGAGTGGGCCATAATCCACCACGCGGGCCCAGTGCGGGTTGGTAGATGTCACATGTCTTCGAATTTTTGGTTCTAGGAGATGCCGATTTCCTCCGGTTTCATACAGTAAAATATATATAAATGTATTGTTATTACATTATCACCTAAATCAACCAACCACTTTTAAATTCGTCGTTATACGGACGTAGATTTTCATGAACCTCGTTATTTTGCAATTCAATTTTCTTTTCATTCGCCTAATGGACTGATATAACCCAATTATAATTATATTTAATGGAATAGATTTTATTATACTATAACATTCCATTTGTCAAGTTAGCATCGCTATAGAAATGAAAATCTTTGTACCTAAACGTATCGTAATCACTTCGCTCTCTTTATCATCCCACCAAAAGAACCGCTTTGGAGTTAACCCTGCTAGCGTTCTGAGAAAATAACAGAGTGTGTTGGATGATTTGAATGGAGACTCTTTAAAGTGGGACAAAGAAGCAATTGCTGTCTGGAGGAAAACACAACGTGTACACAGACAGCTCTCGCATGTTTTAGCAAATAGGTATTTTATGTGAAGAAGTATTTTCACGAAGCTTTCTCTTATGCTTCATTTGACTTACGTAAGTGTGTACGTGTCTACGTATGAAGAGTTTCGTCACCAATGTTACGGATTTTAAGAGTAGGTAAGTGTTTTTTGAAAAGGTCATTGAGTTCAGAATTCGCTCGATGTGTGCCTAAATACGTAATGATATTAAATATATTTATCAATTAACTCAATTTTACAGTACATATGTTCCGCCTATAATAAAGTTTAAGGTAGGAAAGGTACCTGCTCCATCAGCACAAAGGTCCGTATAAACTGCCCAACAAACCTAGAACTTTGTCTACAAAATAACCCTAAATCCCTCAGATTTGTGCGACAAAGTATGAAACACAAACAAAACTCATCACTGAGTTTAGGTTTCTAT
Organism: Apamea anceps; assembly: GCA_951799955.1. Lineage (NCBI taxonomy): Eukaryota > Metazoa > Arthropoda > Insecta > Lepidoptera > Noctuidae > Apamea > Apamea anceps. The sequence continues at coordinate 8,764,535 of OX637502.1, read as the reverse complement.
TCAAAAGGTGGATAAAAAGGTTATTAGTGGGTTGCACGATGTTGTGGTGGGACGCAGATGAGCCTATTCGCCTAAAAGTCGACGACAGGCATACGATAGCGCGCTTTCAACTGCCGCATCTGAATTACAAATAAGGGCACTCGAGTCTGCCTCGGCACCCACCATTTCAGGGGCGGCGAGCTCTTTATAATTTTTTCGTAGCTAAATGCTTAGTTTAGGAGATATTTCGAAATTGAATTACCCGGCGGAGAGAGAGTGAAAACATGTCTTTATATACAAACTTTGTCGAAAAAACGTGTACTTTTGTCGATGGGAATAATTAAATACGCTGAAAAGTATTTTATGAGGCCCCTCGGAGTTGCTACCTTAACTTTTGCGAAATTTTATGAAAGCAAATTAAGAAGCTTTATATCAAGGCTGCGCGTTGACATTCACAACTAATTGGGTCCATTGTTAGAAAAGTTTTCAGGGAGACGTATGTCGAAATAATTATGCAATACATTGTAGGTAGGTTCCTACCAGTAACGGGCGTACACATCCCATTGTAGGTATTATAAGCCTGACCATGCACCTCATGACCTGAATAATCAATAATATCGCTGTACGGTGGTAGTATAGAAAGTATTAACCATACAACATAGATAACGTGCAAGTTGTAAACTTTATCAAATGTAGACACCATAAAGCAAATAAAGTATGTAAAGTATCCGCTGCCAAGTTTGTCCATCATCCAATATTTACAGGAAACTGGGAACCAGGCCAATTTTGCATATTAGAAATTGCAGTTAAGATTTAATGTTACGAAAAACTTTAAGGTGTTTCCTGGAGCGACAGCTTGTAATAATAATTGGAACGATTTACATTTAATTTGTGAATCTCAAGCAGGTTCCTTCGTAGTTTTAGATGAAATGCAGCGTCTTATTTCTCTTACAAAATACAGTGTTCTAATCCCATTAATGGAAAGCCAGCATGTTGTTTTCTATTTCTCATTGCGGAAGCGTAGACAATAAACCCGATACGCAAATATCAAGGTACTACGTGGAACAGATTAAACTTGCATATACTTTAACAAGAAATGAAAACGTCCCTTAGTACGTATAAGAAAAATAACAAAACACAAATAAAAAAGCAGACCAAATACGACTTTGGACATATTTTCAATAGTTACACACAGATTGTTATCAATACGACCTGCTTCTCATATCACGAATGGCGGTGAATAGATCCATTTCGATAACTATTAGTTTGAATTGAACGCTGAACAAGTAAAATAACTTTCTTTACAAAACATTACCTGACTAAATTATTGCCTACTCTGCCTATTGTGTATTTTAATGTAAATAATGAAAATGGCTTTTGATATCTATGTTTTGTTGTGTCGATTTTCTTAGTAATGGGTACTTCAGAGGGCTTATTTATGAAGTATATACCTACACTACATAATAAAGGTACTTATGTGCCGGAATACAAAACAATTAGAATCGAATTATTAATCATTATTATCTTGCCTTTATGCAAATAATTGAATTTCAGTAATTATAATAACGTGCCAACCACATGCCTTAAACTAATTATTACACAACTTCAACATGTTGTGGTGAACATAAGTTACAATTATTTGTAATTGATCGAATAATTCATTATTTTAGCAAATCAATAACATTCCGGGCGCAGCCACTCATCTCTTTCATATCACATAAACGCGGCGTTACATAAGTCTGAAGTTTTTGCAATTAAGTATGTTGTATACGACTTCATAGATTTCCAAGTTGGTGGCACACGAGCGAAATGGGTAAGTGGGTCACATCCCAAAAAGAAATAGGTGTAACATTCTAATTTAAACCAATTCTGTTCCAATATGTATAGGTTTGGATAGTGCAAACACTTGCAGGTGACCCTTCAGAACGGGCTGCCCTTTGTCAATTGGCCCCAGAATTGTAGGGTCCCGGAATTGTAGGGCACCGTAACTTCAAACATCGTATAGGGACACGTTTACTTTACCATCCAATAAAAAACTGTAAACAGCATTGTAGGTAGGTAAGTCGAGACCGTACTTCACGTAACCACTAGCTGATGACCTCAAGTATCGATCTTAGTAGACAGTAATTTTCATTGCCCTTGGGAGCCTTAACTGGAACTATCCATATGGAAGCACTATTTCTAGAGAAATTCCCCAGACCAATAAAATAGAAGTTCCTGAATCTACCAAACTGACATTTCTCGGAGAACTCAGTCATAATATTAGGGTAATATAAGTTGAGAGATTGTGAACTGAAGGTCAAATAAATTGAAGTAGGTACTGGAGCAGATATAATAACGAATCGACCTACACCAATATTAAATGTTATAAGAAAATAGGAGATATTTGGCACATGACCTCTCGCTATCAGCGCCAGACGATAAACAGAAGCTGAGCACGGAATTCAATTTCCAAAGTATAAGCCTGCCGTGACGGATACTAAGTTTTCGGCCATGTTTATTTGGGTCAAGCGCTCAACAACGACATATAAGTTCTTGTCGTCAATACCGCAGCCCTCCGACTATTAACGAATATCTTCCCGATGTTCTCCCCCAGTTTATTAATACTTAATACTCGTAATAAATTCTTTAATTAAAGCGTAAAAGGGAAGTTAAAGAAATATATTTTCTGCAGTGAAAGCATTTTTGGGAACCAAACAAAAGATAGTATTTCTGTTTTTACCAACATTCGCAACAATCGCAATGAAACTAAGAAACTTTTAGCATTTCGATTTATTTCCTGTTCGAATCTATCTGGCTACTTATTGAATTGATTGTTTTCAGGCTGAGGCTATCCGCAAATAGCGTCGTCGAGCAGGTAGCACGGTTCACAGGTTCCTAGTCCGGTTTCTCTAAATACGATGTTCATATCCCGGCGTTTGCCCAGCCCGGCCCGGCAGCGGTAAGTTACCTCGTCCGGTTGAGTAGCGAGCCGTATATTTTTGCACCACTCTGTATTATTACATGGGATGGAGTTTTGGCCGGTTTGAGCGCGGCGGATTTAATATGAGAGTCTGTGCATTGTTTTAGTGGCTTAGCGCTGCTTATTGCAACTATATTTTGCTTACCTCCATTTTAAATATCTCAGCACTAAGCGAAAGCAATAGAAAGTGGTGAAGGGCGGGCGTTTAGGGGGACTGTCTGATTTAATTTTGACGTTCAAAAAATGCTGATTCCCAGCCTAATTTGAATAAATGACTTTTGATTTTGATTTTAAATAATGAGTAGGTATGTTAATTTAAACATGTAAAAACCGCATAAATAATAACAGATAGCTAATTCATAATTTCATTATGGGCAAATTATACTTGCCACTGTATTTTCTTATTTGTATAAAAACTCAAATCATTTCCCTCGCCGCAATCATTTCTTCATCCGAGAAAAATTCATGAATCTTCATATTTATTCATCGCCGTAGTCGCAATACGGTGTGGAAATGTTGTCATTGTTATGCTCAATTCATTAACATACGCAATGACTTGCATACTCATGGACCAGATACTGGGTAATCTTACTAATCTTTGATTTAGCAATGTACGATGCTGAGATGTAGATGAGTAGATATTGATAATGGAATGAATCGCAGTCGCTTTTTTCTCACTCTCTCCAACTTAACCAACCGTCGACCAACCGGTCTATTCTGTAAAAATAGCACCATAAAACATAGGTGAAGTGAGTTGTCATTCTACCAGAGGGGCAATTCTCGTAATTTTTAGAACGTTCACCGCCTGATGGTCAATTCGCGTAATTTGAAGAACGTTCACAGTTTGAAGGCCAATTATCGTAATTTAAAACGTTCAAAATCTAGTCGCAGTCTCATCTCACCGAAAAACTAATGTCAAAAACTTGTAAAAGTGTAGGGAAATTAGAAGTATTTTTTGACAGATTGAGACTGAGATCAGACTGTGAACGGATCTGACCGTTCACAGTCTGATCTCAGTCTCAATCTGTCAAAAATACCTGTAATTTCCCTACATTTTTGACAAGTTTTTGACATTGATAGTCGCTGAGATGAGATTACGACTTGAATTTGAACATTTTTTTAAGTACGAGAATTGGCCTCCAGATGAGGGATTGACACTATTAACAAACTCACGTCACCTAAGTTTTCACGGTCATATTTTTACAGAATAGATCGGCTGTTATTCGAATTAACCTGACCACAGAGAGATCGAATTGCTCAATTAGTATCAGTCTACCTAATGATCTTTAGCATTTAGTAATTTAGTGATCTCGCTAATTCCCTATTGAGAGTGACTATTGAATCGCAATGTACATACAATAGGCATGTGGTCTACTCTACTACAATAAAGACAGTGACTCTACATTAAACAGTGGTGGCCTTGGGATAACGACCCCGACTTATCGAGTCGTAGGTCGTGGGTTCGAACCCAAGCAGGCGCTTTGCTTTGTGTAAATCATTTCAACACCACTGCTCTCAAAACGGTGAAGGAAAACGCCGTGAGGAAACCGGCGTGTCCTAGAACCAAAAAATCGAAGACATGTGTCATCTACCAACCCGCACCCTAATTGCGTAACACACAATCAATCGTAATCAAAATCATTTTGAAGCAAATTGCTAATCCATTGCTTCATAAGTTCGATTTCTGCTCAACACGTAAATAACGCAATGAATGTTGTTGAACTGTCAAAATGAAACCGGTTCCGATTGATCGTGTGTTACGCAATTAGGGTGCCGGACTGGGCCCGCGTGTTAGATTACAGCCCACTACCTCGAAGAGAGAAGGTCTGTGTCCCAGCTGTAGAAACATTATGGGCTGATTATGACTACAATAAATACAAACGAATTATTTGAATATAATTGATGTATCCTCAAGACGTTGACATACATATATACAGAACCTTGTATTTCACAAACTGCGTTGAATATTCTGCAGTAACGAAATACACTGTAGCCTTAGGCAAGAGGCTAACAGCCTACTACTAGGAGCCCACTCCGAATTCGAAGCCTTACCTACCACGTAACAGGATTACTGCACGTTCGGGTAGATGCAATTCAAGCAATATTCCGAATATCGGCTCGTGGTCCTTCCTTATTCCAGTGTTGACCACGGAATGGCTAATAGATTTTATGTACGGTATCGATGCCAGTTGAAAAATAAAAAATGTACGTGTTAAACCTCGTTTTATCTAAAGTAATATTATAAAGCTGAATAGTTTGTTTGTTTGTTTGACCGCGCTAATCTCAGGAACTACTGATTCGAATTAAAAAATATTTTTGTGTTGGATAGTCCATTTATCATAGTCATATATTTATTGAGGAAGGTTGTAAGCTATATAACATCACACTTCAATTATTAAAAGCGGAGCATCAATGGAAAATGTTGCAAAAACGGAAAAAAATATTCCTTTTTGAGAGCTTCCGTTGCGTGCGCTGCGTAAACGGTTTAAGTTACGCAAAAATCATGTATGATGGAATTATTCCTCTTTAAAACCTCTAAAGAAGTCCGTGACAGCATATGTCTACCTTTTAAGATTAAATCACTATACCTTTTTGTATGGTAATCAAATTTGTTCGAAATTAATGCGAAGGTGTTTTATCAACATGATATTAATCCTTATCCAAAAAAATACGTTATTCATCACAAGTATTTAATTGTGAACAAAATTGCCCTTGACATCACTTGATTTCAATCAACATCTTAGGAGAATCATAATTTTAAAATAACTCAACAAAATAGGTATGATAACGTCTAATAATAAAGCTGAAGTGTTTGTTTGTTTGAACGCACCAATCTCCGAAACTACCAGTAGGGTTTGAAAAATTATTTTTGTATTTGATATCCTTATTCTTGAGGAAGGCTTTAACATCACGCTGGGAACCTAAGGAGACGAATAGAAAGAAAAAAACTTCGGAAAGGACCCTAAGCTAAAAAAAAGTACAGCAGGCATTGCGATGCGACGGGGTGGATGGAGGGAACAAGAAATTTCACGCGGACGAAGTCGCGGTCAGAAGCTAGTTCACAGATAAAGAACCTTTTAAAATGTTCATTGGCTGTATAAAATTGCAATCGTACAAGTTTACATAATATTTAAAACCAATATCTTATGAAAATTAATGCAAACAATAATTTCTCGCCAGCTGGTCGACACTTTTAGTGACCAGGGGGGCTAAAAAGGCCACTTTAAGCAATACCTCTAAAAGCTATTCATTTCCTGAATTCCCAGCAGATCATTAGCAATTCCTCTAATTTTCGTAAAATTTTATTTCATATTTAGTGTAAAGACTGCCGCATGAAAAAAATAAAAACCGTAATTTTATCAGTAAATTTTTCATTACAGTTTTTCGTAATCAATTTGGTTTTTTATTTCTACTGTTTAAATGTTATTTCATTGTGATATGAATTGCACACAGATCATATTATGAATTGTCAGTTTGTGACCATTTTACGATTTTTAATATGATTCATATTGTTATCCTATTATGATTCTGCCAAAGTGGCCTTTTTAGGCCCCCTGAGGGCTAGCTCGTTCTTTGGCCAAATAATTAGCATTGCCGTTTAACGTGGCCATACTACCAGTCTTCTGGTCACGTTTTCGGATGACACCGACGCGGACGAGTACTTCGACCCATAAATGACCAAAAAACAAAAGGATTTTTTGTATTCACTTGTATATTCACTTGTATGTTTGTCATTTAATTTAGTAGGTACCTAGTGTACATAATTATTTATATATTGTATATAATAATTTTAATGTATACCTACATTAGTTTAATTAAGTCATGTTCGTTTTAGCTTGGCTTACTATTTGTCGGAAACAACTCTGTTAATTTTACATACTTTACCACTAATAAGGTTTTCGTAGAAATACACTCAAAATTATGTGAGTTATACGTGGATTTCACCTAATTTTGAGTAGCGTGAATACTCGTGCGGGGTTTCTGTACACTCCTAAACGCTGTCTACGTCACCTGTCCAGTTTCAAACTACTTAGCATGCCAATAAACTGTGATATTCATAGCATAGCCAAACACTCGGCTAACCAAAGTGTAGGTTTACTTGAGAAACTAACTTTAGTTTCTCAAGTCACTTTGGTTTTCATGCTCAATACACACTTCAGTATTGCGTTTCATGTATCGCGAAACGCGACTTTTCAAACGATTGCAGACCTTATTTACTTTCTCCGTATCATTGCTGAAGATATGTTCGCAAACTCCAGCACTACAGGTGAAAGTGTACCGGAATGTAATAAAAAATGATTCACAACCCCATCTTTTACCTTGGTTGGAAGATACTAGGGCACGCGTGGCTTGTAATTTACCATCGACATATATAGCGAGATTCGAGTGATGCTTCTTGTGGGGAATACGGTAGGTAAGTTTTATAGGCTCGGAAAGATACCAAATCAACCCGTAAAAGAACAATCTGGAACGAATCACATATAAATATTGGGTAACCTTGCACGTAGATACGATGAATAGTAAATACTTATTTGTTTAATTCTTATACCCTGTCATTAGGTTAACCGTTTTTTGACTGTTGTCTTAGAACGTACATATTCCAGATAACGTAAAAGTGAACTTTAAAATGCGTACTAAAATAAATATTTAAACTGCCTTGAATTAACTTATTTATGGCTTCTTACAGACATTATAATACCGTACGTGTATCAATCAATGTATTGTGTGTTGCTGCAATCACTAGTTCCTTCTGTCAAAAAACCGTTGACGTAATGAACAGGGTATAATGGTTACCAAATATTTATACCAATTTGAGAATTAATAAATAAGGTTGAGTTTTGAAAAACCTTAAGTAATTGGCTATTACAACTGTAAGCACGTTTCTTAAGTGAAATAATCACTCTATTTCATGTTCTTCAAACATTCCAAGTATCAATTTAGACTAAAAGTATTGATATTAAACAAATACTTCAAAGAATTTGTAGATCCTTAGCTTCGGAAAGAGAGGACCGGACCTTCATTTCGGATTCGAATCAAAATTCCACGAAAAATATGGTTCTGAATGACGGTTTTCCGATCATGAAAGGACAAACAAAGGGGCGCAGTGTCCGAATCCGATTTTTTTGAGAGTTTTTCACCGAATGTCTCATAATTAAATTGATATACCTATATATACTTAAAGAAAGAAAAGAAAAATAGTTTATTCTGCACAAACATAAAATCAAACTATTATGAAATTCATCAGTGTTCGTAATTGAAATTAATTAACTTCGCAATGGCAATTAACGGAATGAAAAATTATGGAAAGGACTTTTGCACTGCAATTGGAATGGCAATTTTTTCAAAGTAATCGAATGGCAAAAATAAACTTTTTACAGAATACTTTCAGCAAATTACTGTGCTGTCACCGTGTCACAATCTGTGAACATTTCACGAACGGTTGCATTTGCCGCGCAATAATACAATTGAGCAATCAAACCGATTTTGTTTAACGAGCTTTAGTCGATTAACTTCGTTCATAACAAATTGTAGATAGTGCTCGTTATGTGGGCTCGGGAATAATGCCATCGTCGGTTCAATGCGATTAAAACATCATGCGAGCCTAATACTAGGGTTTCCTAAGACTGTGGTGGCTAGCAGATAGCGTCCGCAATTTACCATCCAATGACGTCACTGAAACATTATTTATGAAAGTAAGTTGGTGTGTAATGCAAAATACGCGTTTTCGTGGAGTTGCGGACACCAGCCCAGCCAGCTATTACCTAAGTTGGTGTGGATCTCCTAGAGAGCGTTTCTTGACACCGTAAATCCAAACCCCGGCGCCATCATTTTCATTACGGCTGTCACTGCGGCCATCATGTAGCGGTGATCGCTGTCATAGGAAACCGTAGCCTTAACCAATAAACAAATGTCCTCTAAAAGTCTCGTCTACTCAGTATACACAGGTATCTAGGTATGGCGCAGCTGTAATAACACAACAGTACTATAATCAGTTTTTAAAGCATCTGCTCCCAGTTTCCTCACGTACGAAACTTTAGATACGCTTAGATTATTTCAACTAGAGTTTTCCTGACGCTGCTAGGAGAAGTAAAATAACTATATACACCTCCTCCTCCGCCTCTGGCGTTATCTTATTAACATCATAAGCATTGCATTGTTTGGAATAAGTTAGTTTAGGAACTTAACGGGCATACATTACAAGTAGAGGTACGTACCTAGCATAATTTGAGTCTGAATTTCAGTAATTACGCGCCATCTTTAGGGTAGTTGCCTGGGTAAAAAAAATATTATTATATTTAGTCCGTCAGTTAGATTATCGAAAAATAATGGACACGTATTTTTTCTTTTGTCAATCAAACAAAAAATGGCAAAGATAAAGCGCGTCTAATTTTGGGAGTGGGGGTCGTGACGTCACTTGCTTGCAAAAGTGTCGCAAGCAAGTAAAGTCACGCGGAACTTCAACGGGCTATATATTCATCATTTTTTATATAATTGACAAAAGAAAAAAATACGGCTTCAATATTTTTTGATAGGTAATCTAACTGGATTTTTTTAGGAAAATAGCCTATTAGATCTACTTCTTGTAAGAACTAAGAACCACGCCCAATATTTAGAGCAGCCTCCTCACTGTACCCGCTAAATAAACCTGTGAATGGTTAAACGAGTGAGAATAGCTTTACTTTCCCTTTATCAGCGGCCACCACCCGCCCTAAACAAATTTGTGCACAATTGGAAAATTTATTCAGCTAAATTAAAGTTGAGGATTATGTTTAATACGTATACTTAAAAATAATAGTATAAAAGGTAGTTATTGGTTCTAGGTAACTGATAATTTGTAGTTTTTGGATTTTTGGGGAATCTTTGTACCAATCCAAAACGGTAAATTTTGCCTAATAGACCGCTACTACACTCACCCTTATCACCGCGCATCGGAGGGCAGTGATGGCCCCAGTGGTAACGGCCGCGACTTACGAGTTCTAGGTGGTAAGTTTGCAAACCGTGAAGGAAAACATCGTGAGGAAACCGGCATGTCCTGGAACCAACAATTCGTTCGAACAACCCGCACTGGCCCGAGTGGTAGATTTCGGTACACTCCTTTTCACCAAAAGGAGACCTGTGTCCCGGCAGTGGGAACATTATAAGCTGCACCCTAATTGCGTAACACACAATTAATCGGAATCGGTTTCATTTTGACAGTTCAACAACATTCATTGCGTTATTTACGTGTTGAGCAGACAAATTTTTCGAACTTATGAAGCAATGGATTAGCAATTTGCTTCAAAATGATTCAGATTACTATTGATTGTGTGTTACGCAATTAGGGTGCTGATTATGGAATGGTGATTGTGCGATTTTGTTGACATCTATCCAAAACAGGACGTCGCTCGGCCGCCACATCATGTTAAAGGACTTAGAAATATGCTCTGCATTTTATAACTTCAGAGCATTAGACTCTGAAAGTTTATAGCATATTTCTAATACTTACTTATTATCATATCGTATAGTGGCGTAAACTTTGATCTTCGTAAAAACACCGAAGTGTAATGACATTGGACATTGCTCGGTCAGTGTCACTCAAGCTGCCCACATCAAAGCAGATGCATTATTAACTACAGGTTTCAAATTGGGTTTAAAATTAAAGCTTACTAGTGAATGGGCAAAAAACCTTTGTAAGCCTTTGTATTTCGTGTTTTCATCACAATTATTTATAAAATGGTTCAGTGTAATATTGTAAAGTGCCTCAGTTACCAAAATTTTCTGAGAAAAACTGTAGTTAAAGTTCCAAACATAACCTCTAGCGCATAAAGGGTACTCAAAAATGTCTAAGACGAAAAACTAATTTTTAAGTTGCCTCTCGGGTGTGTAGTTAGGAACTTTATCTTTTTTTAAACAAACTCTAGGTATTTAAAACCCGCATTAGGCTGTTGGCAATACACGCTGGCCGAGGTGCCTTGAATCAGTTATTTAGTATCGCTGTCCAGTCGAAACATTTGAAATATTCAAAGTTGAAACGCTGAAACGCTAAAAGCATGTCGGCGCTCAAATGCCACGAGCAACGACCAGCGCTTTTTATAGAAGTTCGTTTCATAATAAATGTAACGTAGAAAATCAAGGAGAGCTAGACGTGAATACAAACCTCATTACTTTGCTCCGTCAGGTTTCCGTGCTACATCTACAGCAGGTACTGTTTTCCTTTTTATATTGAACTTCAAGGGCTAAAAGGCATACCTCGCTTTCGCTTAAGAAGGTTCCGATTATTAATTCAATATTCAATGGTAGTTTCTTTTTTGACATCGGCTCTAAACACAAATACTTACTCGAAAACAATTGTTATTTACAGCTGAAGTAGTATTTACAGTAAGTCTGTACTATTAACCTTGAAGAGATGAGAACAAATACGAATACCAGATGTGTCTTTGGGCATAATTTTATGTAAAACATATTGCAGCATTGGCAAATGCTACATTATAATTTTATCACGAACGACCTTCTTTTATAACAAATCTAACCTTATTTTTAACCAGAATGGTTTTTTTTCTTCATATTGGTTTTGAATTTTGAATCTAAAAGTGTCATATCTTTTCTCTTACCGAGATTTTTCATTTGAAGGATTTTTTTGGACACAGGACAGAAGTCTAATATATTTTTTTTTCTGCTTTGACAATGAAATAATTCGCTTCAATATTACCTAACACTGAGTGTATAACGGATTGAACGACCGAGTTCTGTGCGGTCATCCATTGGATCCAAGGGCATGTTTGCTTTCCTATTGATAATTGAAAAGTTCTTATCGTTTCCTAAATTTTATTCCATTCTTTTCTTTGTAATAGGTAGTGTTCCCGAAAATAAAGGAATTGCACATCACTAAAAAGAGGTCTCGAGGCGAATTTCATGAAGACTCGGTATGCCTGCGTCTCGGATTATCATTTTTCGTTATTTTCTGTAGATTTATCCAAAGACTGGACCGCTACCTGGTACCAGACGTCTACAAGGTTCCTGTTGGAATCGAACCCTAAACAACACCTTGCGCGCGATCTGCACATTAAGAGGATTCTGATTCCGGCCAGCGAGGAGCATTCCGATTGTCAGCGTGGAGCCTAGGACCGGATTTTCGTATATCTTGTAGCTTAGTTTTCAGTAGAGTTGATATACTACCAGTTAGCCGTATATTACCATTTTTTTACAATTTTGATCAAACTGTAATTTAAATTATTATTTCGCTTCCTAATAACGAATTGACTTGGTGCCAATTACCCATTTAGGACGTCCTTGTATTTATCTAGTTAAGTTAGTTTAGGAACGTTTGGAAACGTATCTTATTCGACGCGTAACAAGAATACATTAAATTTATTATAGGGCTCGAACACCAAGGACGTCTCGTCGGCGGCGTCACGACGTTATCCTTTTTAATAATTAACATAATATTCGTTCTGTGTCTTTTGCTATGTTTTTTATTACTGCATTATTTTAATTACAAAAATTAAAACGTGATAAAGTGACTATTTTTTTTTTCGCTACAATATGTATTGAGAACAAATAATTTAATAATATTTGATCCTGTTTGTACGTAAACCAACGAACGTGGGAAAAGGCAATCCCGCGAGAACGTAAACAGGTTATAAATACATGTAAAGAGGACTCAATCAATCACACGAAGAGCCCAAGTCCACTTTCACAAAACTATGAAGAAGATACCTTCCGCATGATATTGCAATATCACGAGAGGTTCTGTCATTGATGGGAACGCTCTGAGCCAAACTGACGGTGATATAACTAGCTAACCTTAGATGTTATATTGCAATAGATCTATTTTAATATAGAGATCTTTTTTTTTTTCCTAATCTATTTTTATTACCTATATTTCGTCTGATAACCAGTCTTACCAAGAGGTATCGTATTACCCAGTTACTGGGTTGTGAAAGTCAGATAGGCAGTCGGTCCATGTAAAATACTGGTATTCAGCTGCATCCGGTTAGACTGCAAGTCGACCCCAAAATAGTTGGGAAAGGCTAGGCACATGATGAGATCTATATATATATATATATATATACAGCGTGTATCGGACATGTGTGGTTATGTTTAACGTTGTGGTACAACTGGCACAGACCATTAGACTGAAAGACTTTCTCCATGGGACCATCAAAAATATCAGCCGAGTCGAGTAGGTATACATATTATTATAGTTTAATAAGTTTGGTACGGGATAGATAAACAACTACCACTTAACAGATGTTGCACATTCAGTGCAGACAAATAAAATTAATAATAAATGCCTCAGTTGCGTCTAAAACGCCTAGCTCTATCTTTACCTTTTCCTAAAGATGTAATTAGCGTAATTGCCACATTTGTGATCACACTCCCGAGACGAATTAAGACAATGTGTTTCTCCCTCACTGGGGAATACTATCCCGAAACTGCGAATCCTGGCCGCAGAGAGAAGCACGTCGAAATAGTTAGTGCATACATTAGGCATAAAAGAGGTTACAAGTAGACACATTCAGGCCCCCCTTTGGTGGCAAAATCTGACAACAATATGGCTGAAATGGAAAGAATAAGGATAAAGTAATCAGGATGGCAACCAACCGATTATCCTTTAAAGTTAAAGTTCGCGAGCATATTCGCAAGAAGCTGGCAGTATCATCACAACGATAATATTTTCTCATTGTTTGTCCTATTTCTTTTTAGTATATTCATGATAAATGATAAATGATTTTATTTTGTAAGTAGGTTTGTACAAACACTTTTACACATCAATCATATTTTAAAACTAGATAAAGTCGGCGTTTCCTATCTGACTAGTCTGAGAAGAAAGGCCGAAACAAACTCAGACGTCACAGTCTCTTTTAAAGTCCAGACATAATCTTGGTCAGATCATATGAAGACCATGTAGGTCGATGTCTGAGATGGTCTTTTGAGGAAAGAACCACACAGATTGAGAGGACCTGTCCAGTCAGTGCACGCATTTGTCAGAAATTGTGCAGCTCAACTCAAAACTTAAGGAGCTCAACGATTCGACGAACAATACCAAAGAAAGGACATTTGGGTAGGCCACATTAATTACTCAAACTGCCAGACCATGACAAAAACTAAGAGAACAAAGAGAAAAATAATATAAATAAAATGACCCACGTAGTCTTCACATTCACAATAATTAAAATGATAGAATACTTAACAAAGTAAGCAAATGTCATTAAGATAAAGATAAAGATAAATTTATTCGCAAATATGGGTACAATACAGGTGATGCAGATACATTTTAATGGTTCAGCCATATTTTGCCATGAGGGCATGCAAATTTTAATTATAAGTACGGACCTACACAGTATAGTAGTATATGTAAAATTAGTATATGTAAAATTCATTAATGTATATGTATATTTATTTGTGCTTATATTTATATGTAATTAGGTATATATTATATTTATAGTTTTAATAAGTTTATCTTTATATTTTAAATAAATATTCCTCAATTTTCATGATTATACCACTGTTTGTCTCTGCATTACTCAAAGGTTGACTGGTAGAGAACGCCTATGGCATGAAGTCTGCCTCTGTACATTTGTGTGCTAGAAGTACTAAATAAATAAACCGCGTGCTAGAATCTGATAAGTATTACCAAATAAAATAAATACAAATAGCTTTTATTTTCTTCTTCATACATAAACAAGTTCTTAATACTAACAACATGTTGGCTTCTGGTTGTTAACCCTACATTATCAATTGCTACCAGGTCAGGATCTATTCCTCCTCTATTTCCCTCCACTTATTCCTGTCCAAAGCTATTTTTCGTCAAACTTTTTGGCAGATCATTCTCCCACCTTTTCACCTGGAAGACAGGTGGACAGATCTACTTACTTATTTCTCTTTCGATTCCCGGGTACTGATCTGTGACTTTTTTTTCCCACTTCCAAGTTAGTCTTACCAAATACTGACGACTAAATTATTTACCTACGTCTATTCGTGATGAAACGGAAAACGTATTTCTGATATATCCGCTTTCACATTTCCGCGCATGGGATGTATTGAATAACATAAAAACATCGGACTGAGGGATTACCTGCAGTTGTGTATCGTAGATCCCTACTACGCACAAAGCTGGCGGGCTATCTAACGTTATCATGTTTGTATGTTCGCGATTTATGCTTCCATTTTTAGTTGAAACTTGTAATAAATGAAAGATTTAAAATTTTATTTATTTATTTATTTAATCACTTACAACTAGGTACAACCCAATGCAATAGTGAAGCAAACCTAATAATATCAACTTACTTTAGAACTTATTACATATAATGTTATCCTTATGAATTCACTCAGTGCACAGGCAAAAATGTCCATCTCCTCTGCTACAAGGTTAAGAGTGCGAAGGGCCCGCGTTAGGGGCGCCTCATTCAATAGATTAGTGCGGCCACGAGGTACAGCCAGCGGCTGAGGCCGCCGACACCGCCATCCATATCTGTCGGGCACACTCAAACACACCAACTCTAATATGTTAGCATTATGTATCTTGCCTCTAATTAATTTAAATTAAAAAAATAATCAGTTGATCCATAGATTTATGTTCGCATAACTCGACATAATGTATGGATCAATTGATTTTTTTTGCACGATTTCAGGGTTGGTCCGGTAGTAAAAGTTGTTCATACATAATGATGAGTAGGTACAATGACCCCTTTTAAGGATTAAAACGATCAAAATTTAACGGTGTATATATCACGTACACAATGTGTTAGTGAGCGCCTAAAACAATACGCATCCACTTATTTTGGACAGGGCAATCCGCCCGAGAAACAATCATCTGCAGGATGACATTGCTACGTTGCCGTTGCGTAGTTATGTTAGGAGTCCGCTGCAAGTCCAGATAGATGCGGCTGAAAAAGCCATTTACACAGAGCCACTGCCACCTGACCATCGCATCCCAATTACTAGGGAATTACGACAATCAAGGATTGGAGCGGTTGTCAGACTTACCGGTGACTTCGATCATAAGCCTTCGAATGCCATAGGTATAAAAAACGAGAACCGGGACCGGATTTACGTACTCTGACTGAGGTACACGATGTGTTCAAAAATGGTTACCTATTGGAGTATTGACGACAAGTATGTCTATACTATGTATTATTTTCTATTCGACGATGTTTTACAACATAATATAGGTAGGCCTTTTTTTTTTTTTTGAGGATGGAAAATCATCAAATGACTCCTCCCGCTCTGGGTGGAGCAGGAGGGAGTGTCAGACTCTTACTGACTAAAACCCACCCGTGTTCCTTCCTTAGCCCTTTATGTTCCAGGGCAGCGGTAACCCTTTCGGACAATCCCGCTACCCTGGCAGGCTTCGGCCCTATGGGGCCCCGTCACTCATGCTGACATCTCTTTGAGGCGCCCGTGGAACACAAACACGCCGTCCGGCACGGGCCTGGTCCTGATCGGACGGTGAGTTACCCATTACTCACCGCCCGCAGGACCGCGCCTACGGTGGCCGGGAGTCGTCACGCGGCTCCCGACGCCCGGAGCGTCTCCCGCGGCGGCTGAGGCGTGAGGTGCGCAAGGCGCGTTCTCTCGCCCATCCCGCCACCTCCTTCGCTAGCATGACTGCTTCGCAGAAGGAGGTGACTGCCTCCCACTCCCTCTCGCCCCGGACCATGGCTTGAACCAGGGCCGGACGCGAGAGGTCGCCGCCGCTGCCGATCGCCTCTACGAGGACACGGCGGTGCTCTGCCCAAGCAGGGCAGACCTCCACCGTATGCTCCACCGTGTCCTCTGAGCGATCCTGACAGATATAGGTAGGCCTGACTTACTCTTTCTTTTGTGGTACTCCTTTTTACATTTTCCATCACAAAACTCACAATGCCTGATCACAACAACAACACTAAACAATCTATTAACACATAAGTACTGAAAATCCATAGCGTAATTTGCGCAACACTGACAAGATAGGTAATAACTATGTTACAATTACCAAAAATGTATTAGGTCTCTTAATTAGGTATATTTGTTTATCAAGGTTTGATCTAATTATCATACATATCTACCTTAAAACCTGCACCGGTCGACGTTATCACGTCAACGCCGGCTGTCGCTGAAAACCAGCGCTGGTGCTCTGATTGGCACATGAATCGGAGCATTATGCTGATCAATGCCCCTTTTGCGCAGATTTGACGCATATTATCCCTATTTGTTTTATTTTTCCTTTATATTTAATTTTATGCACCCTAGTAAGCGCAAATAAAGTTATTTTTTCCTTTTTTTCATATTACGAATCGATGAACACAGGCAATAGCCGCGAACCCTTTCAAAGTTTGTAGGTAATATATAAAGTAAATAACAGATTACTAAACTACCGCTTGAAAGTTCCAGTAATACTATACTTAGTTCATTAATTAGGAACCGGTTACACACAATTATGAACATTGAACCCCCAGCTCGTTATTACTATAACAATGTGAGCTCCGATACTCAAATTGTATCGCGTGAGCGTCTGACTCTGATAATATATAATCACTATATAATTAGCTACAACATCTACTTCACCTCCCGACCTTTCTGTAAGTATAAATAATTCTATTTAAAACTACTCCACAGACCGGTTCGCGAAGTGCACTTAAAAGCTAAAAGCACAATGTAAAAACATTGCACAAAATAATTCGATATACACTGATGAGGCGAACCTAACTTGTAATGAGACTACTGTGTTAGAAGAAAAAAAAACTGTTCTACTTGAAAAATACACAACTAAAAGTTAAAAAGCCAATTAAAAGTTGTTTCTATTGTACCTACCAAGTTTGGAACTCTCTCTACGTTTTTTAGTGGAGAAATTGAACTAAAAATAATAGACCTACTTATATTTAATTGAATTACTTTTTCGTCGTTTTACCTAATTTGATGTTAATGTAATGATGTTATACTATTTGATTACATTTTACTATCTCTAACACAGCTGCGAATTTAATTTACTTTGTGGAGAGAGATGGCTTCAGCAATCAGCTGCGATCTGACGTCATTTGTTTATCTTTAATCCTGGACATTTCTCCGTGACAGTACTAAAGATAAAAGAACTTGGAACCTCCTTTGTTCTTATAAAAGGGTTTAATCATAGTACAGGGTGCGGTTGAAAGGGGCACGCGCAATTTTAATAACGTAGGCCATGTGATGTGGACTGGCGAGATAATATAACCGAGAGAGTGAGGTCTGAATTAGCTAAACCTACGACACGAATAGACTTCTGACCTTATAAGGTCTGTTAAAATTTCAATTTTTTCTGTAGAAGTTAGAGATTTAAAATAAAAAACGTTTTACAGCAAATATCAGCTTTCTTTGAAACTAGTAAACTATACATTAGTAAAATTTTTAACTTAAATAAAAAGATAAAATAATAAAAATAGTCATTTTTAGCTTAGTGTCAAAAAAATGAATTAACAGTAATAAGTATATTTTACATGTTATTTAATCTATCTATACTTATAATAAATCTGTAGAAGTGAAAATTCTGTACATTGAAAATATCAAAAAAATAAATGGCAGGGGGTGTTACTAGACCGACACCGAACCCAAAAATGTGATTAAAAAAATTTTTGTCTGTCTGTCTGTCTGTCTGTCTGTCTGTCTGTCTGTCTGTTTGTTCAGGCATCACGCAAAAACTACCGGTTCGATTACGATGAAACTTGGTATAATTATTCTTTAATATCCTGGGCACCACACTGGGTACTTTTTATCCCGGAAAAGTATATACAATTAAAAACAAACTTAATTTTGCGGTTCGATCCCTAGACCCGATTACTGTACCAACCGCAAATAATAAATTTGTCGTAGGTTACGTTACCCGTAGTGGAATTCACTAAAGTTATGCTCTAAATGTAGTGCTGAAGGTTGAATTTGGCTTGCACCGTTCGCAGCACACGCGTGGCGCGCGGCCGCCACGGATCGCTATCGTATATAAGGATATTTTTTGAACTTTGATTTGAACGGACGTGTTGAGTGGCGAGCGTTCGTTCTTATTTTAACTGCTACTTGCAATTCTAAACCGTGTTTTTCAGTGCGACCTTTTTTATTTCTATTAGTTTTTAGAGTTATTTAGGTTTATTTTTATAAGTCGTAGGTATAGATTTTAATTTTAAAGTATAGGTAGTATATTTGATAGTGTACGTAGTGACCGTAGGTAAGATTAGTCATTCGTATAGATATTAGTTTTTAGGAATTTTGCTTATTTATTGAGTTTAGTTATCATCAGAAATAGGTTTATTTAGGTAGGTAGGTATTTTATTTTCTGTTATTGAGTTTTTTTTTTATTATTATGTAGGTACTTAGGTAAGGATATCATATAGGTACCCTCTTAATCACCACTAATGAGACACAATTGGTTTTCTATTGTAATTAGCCACAAAGGGCCCGCGAGATAGATGGCATCCTGGGGAAGCACACACATTTTATCCTGTTAGCACGTTCCCGTGGGATAATTTCCGACATCCACGCGGGCGAAGCCGCGGGCAGAAGCTAGTGTTTAATACGAGTAACTGGTATTGCCTCCTCGGGCTCTGACTACAGCTTCGAGCCGGTTTGGCATACTTACTGAACACAAGGTTTCGGAGCCGGTGTTGGGGAATATTCCCCCATTCTTCAATCAGGGCCTATTTTAGTGCCCTGAGGGTGGTAGGTGGTGGTCTGTGGCTTCTGACTAGCCTCCCTAGCTCATCCCAGGCGTGCTCAATCGGGGTGAGATCAGGATTTCTTGATGGCCAAGCCATCACGCTGATACCAACCTCCTGAATGTACTCTTGCACGACCTGAGCCATGTCGATCCATCACCCATATTTGCTATATACGGCCCTTGCATACTCGTTGAGAATCTCTTGGGCATATCTTTTCCCAGTTAGAGTGCCATTTTCTATGGCCACTAACTCTGTGCGACCTTCTGAAGATATGCCAGCCCATACCTGTACACTGCCTCCACCATACTGGACTCTTTCGGAGAAGCAGTCTTGAAGGTATCGCTCACCAGGCTGCCTATAGATACTTCGCCTTCCATCAGAAGTGTAAAGTGAGAATCGAGACTCATCTGTGAACAAAATTCTTGACCAATCTTCTTCATCCAGGGGCGCCGGCTTTTAGAAAACCTCGTGGGTGCTCATGTTCATTTGATGACTCGAAAAAGTGGCGAAGTCCAATAGAGCGTAGGTAATTATTTCAACAAATAGGCCTAATTTCCATACTGTTCATATTTATACTGTGCCCGGGGTGAGGAAAATAGCGCGAATCATTACAACTACACAGGCTCTATTCTATTCAGAAATGATGTGTCGGTCAGCTCTTAGATTGGCATCTACCCCCACCTCTGACTAACTAACCGAGCGTGTGTTCGCACATGTAAACATAAGGAATCAGTGGCGCCTGCCTGTTTTGAGGAAGGAAGAAGAGTTTTGTGGTTTCGTTTTGCTTGCATCGGCATCGCGCATCGAAAAACGAACCTTTTGATAACGGATACCGGATACGGAACCAGTAACTGGCATCCGTTGCCCGCATCGTTAGTAAATAATAAATTGAAACAACATCATATACATATACTGTCCTGGTCCCAAACTAAGGTTTTCGCTTGTACTATGGAAATCAGGAATAACGAAGGTACTCGTACCACAAACACTCAGACCCAACACAAATATCTGTTTCATCAACAAACATTTGTGTTGGTGTGGGAATCGAACCCGCGACCCTTGCGTCTCAACCGGCGCTCTAAACCACTGCGCTAAACGGGTCGTCGGGTAATGAAACAACGCCCATCCCTAAAAGGCGATTACTGATCTGTTTCTTGATGTCTATTCTCAGGGGTGGCACCCACTGTTTATTTCTTATGGGTGCTCGAGTCGAGCCTCCGAGCACCCACGGAGTCGGCGCCCCTGTCTTCATCCCACTGTATCTGTTCACGGGCGTATCGCAATCTCGCTACTCGATGCTCACTCTCGAGTTTGGGGCCACTCGTTGGTCGGGGTTTCAGATTTGCTACAGCAAATCTTCCTCTCACTGTACTGTCACTAATGTAGTCCCTTCGGATCTGAAGAAGCAGTTGCTGGACTTCAACTGCATTAAGGTGGCGATTTCTCAACACAGTGGAAACAATATAACGGTCTTCTCGGGCACTACACCTGGGTCTGCCATTACAAAGTCTCCTCAGATGGTTTCCAGTCTCTTCGTACCTTCGCTTCATCTTCTGGACCATTCGTAACGTCACCCACCATTCTTGCAGTACGACGCATACTGATGCCAAGTTCCAGAAAAGTCATGATCCTAACACATTCTTCAGGTGAAAGAGGCATGATAAATAAAATGTATGTGCTGTTGTCTAACTTAGCTTTTGTAACAAGAATCATCGATCAAGAAAAAATTTGAAAACCAAAACAGAAACAAAAAAATGAATGATAAAATTGTAATTCGAAAAGGATTATTTTTGTTTTAAAAGCTCTTTCCAGCCATTTCTTAAAAGAAGGTTCTCGACTATGAAGTTTTTATATACAAAATTAAACCCTTTTTCGAATCCTTTTTATTTCGAAAGTATATCTTGTGTACTTAAAAAGTTATTCCAATTTTGAAAGTGTGATACTTAGTTTTGCAGGCCAGAGTATTAGAGTACGTACAGTATGTTTGTATCACGACGCGACGCGCGCTTTACTTGTTGTAACCAAGTGTAAAAACACAATGTGAATGCGTACGTGAAGATGAGTAGCGCCAGCACGTATCACACACATACTTCCGACTTCACCCATGTCTCGGACCTAGAGCTCCTGCGCTTACACACACATTCACAGCGTGTTTGTACACTTGTTTACTTCAAGTAAAGCGCGCGTCGCTTCATGAGATAAACATACTATACTAAACTATCCTTCCTTTACACATACGTTCCGCGCTTTATTTACCAATTATTATTTTATTTCAACCGAGAAATAAGTCCGGAGCCAGCAGCAATTAAATAACGTCAACAACTTGTCTTAACCCATAGGGAAGAGCCGCAAAGGCTTGGAAAATTAAATTAAGACCACAACGTTTGTTTTATCAGCTGTGTAATTGAAAAAAAAGTCGAACCAAGCGAAAAAGGTGAAATTACTTTCCAATACTACCTTAGTGTATTCCCATATGGAAACTGGCTGAATATTTCCTTGCAATTCTTTTCATGAAATAAATTCCGCGTTCATGAATAAAACAATAACATTGTCTGTGATTTCGAAATACATAAATATCTTATAAGTTCTTAAAAGCTTATATTAACATTTTTGAAATGTAACAGAGTATGAAAATATTTAGTATGGACCATATCCGTGGTATGGACGAATCTATTTTGGTCTTAACCTAAAAGCGAGTCTGTTTGTTGAATGTCCAAACAATTTTTTTCCGAAATTTAGACCCGTATTTTAATCACTTCTGGGTTTCAAAGCAATCAAATCTCGATAAATATAGTTTTAAATAAAGCTCCATGATTGAGTTGGTAGGTACGAGTATACTCGTATAAACCCCAATACGGGATTAAAACTGATATACATACCTAAATTTTTTCCACAACTCAATTACGGTACAAAGAAAGTCTAAATAAAAAGCACTCAACAGAATAACGTTCATTAGAGGAAGAAGCAAAACAAAGGCTAACATGTTCTATTGGCAAACTAAAACACAATTCAATTTTATTCTCGTTACGAGAACAGCGTGTAAAAGCTATCAAGGAAAAGAGAAAATTTCATTTGACGATAGTCTACGTGGACAAAGCCGCGAGCCGTCTCTAACGTGAAAAATCGTAGGTACTTCGTATAAAAGCTAAGACACGAGTCTGGGGAAGTCGCCGTCTTTGCATACACCAAAGGAAACACTACATTATTTTTGTACAAAACTGTCTCCACGGTTCTCAGAGGAAGCAAAAGCATTCTTTAGCGTAATTTTCTAGAATAAGAATTTAAGAGTTCTTTGTGAAAAAATTTCACGTTCAATAGTCGTATCTACTTAGCTGTTTAAAACTTTAACATCTATCAGTTTAAATAAGCCGTAACGAGAAGAAATTATGAGCCATAATCCTCACTATAATAAAACTGCAGAGTTTCATCTCGGTTCAGACTAAATAAATTTTATGAACTTCATAAATTCGTATGTATCTAGCTTTTTGCGGTTTTGTGATGAGCCCCTCAAAAGACGTTTATTTATAAGTTTTCTTCTGCCTTGATGGTATTAGCAAGTTTATTACAAGATATAACTAAACTACATACTGTGAAATTTAGTATGTACCTATCGAATGAAAGAAAATGTAGCAATGAAAACAAGTGTTTATTACCATTTTATTTATAGGCACTTTTGAGTTTATTTTGAGTCAGTTACACACAAAATGAGTCAATAATAATGATTTCTATTTAATTTTCATTGTTTCCTCACCTTATAACATCTATCTACATCTCATCCGGAAGTTAGATCTTCAAGTACCGACATCGCTACAGCAGAGACAAGCCCGGATGCAGACAGATGAGTATTGAGCTCTGTTCAGCGCAGCTTCCGACAGGCAATGCTTCCCGGTAACAGACGTAACGGCTCAAATGTATTGCCTAAAGGATTCCTTTCACGTATGTCAGGGACTCAGGATGCCGTCATATTGGCTACTTTCGCTCAATTGGAAGTCCTGAAAGTGCTCAGCTTTGACATTTCCAATTTCATTTAACGGATTTGACATCTATGTGGCGGTGTGTGCGTGGTGGGTACAATCAAAGATAAAACCATTGTCAGTTTTCTAATTCTTTCCTTTATAAAGTCAGGACTCATAATCAAAATCTAAAGTATTCAAGTCAGGCTGACAACCAGCACTTTTCGAACGTCAAAATTACATAAGACAGTCCCCCAAAACGCCCGCCTTTCCCCACTTCCTAGTGCTTTCGCTGGGAAGAAGTAGTGGCGCAACAAACTACCCACCAGCACAGGACTAATTTGGACCTTTGCAAACTACGTCACTGTTGAGCGTATTACGTATAAAACTATGTTTAAATACTTGATCAAAATAGCCCAGACTTCGGACCAATTTCGAGTGCACATCAACCTAAAACCTTTTTAATAGCTTGGCCATTTTATCAAATATAATTATGGTATTCAGCTGGTGAAAATGCTAGGCAGATGATGATGATATGATGACGAGTCATTAATGCAGATTCTATCGTGCAATGAGCAGACAAAAATACGGTTGTGATATATCAGTATGGATTAAGCTGAAACTATTATTAGGGGCAGATATCTATAAGCCTATTGCTTGATAAAATCCACGATAATGTTAGTTTATCAGGAAATAAAATTTAATAATATTAAAAAGAAGATAATAGTATCTATCCGATAATTGCGACGACATGGTTGGCGCAGTGGTTGAGCGATCGATTCGCGATGTCGCGGGTTCGATTCCCGCACGGAACAAATATTTATATTGCCTACAGGTAGTTGTTCCGGGTCTGGCTGTTTGTGTATGTGAGTTTGAATGTTTGTAAACGCACCACGATACAGGAGTAACTCCTAGTGTGGGCGACGTTAAAAAAAAAACTTAATCTATACATAATATTATGGTACGTACGTTACGCGTTACTGTTATGTTCGTTAATACTGTTAATCACTGACTCCATGATTATGATTATTTCTACGTCTTACGTCTGTGATAGTATGATAAAGACACCTAAGCTCTTTTTTCCTTATATTAACTTCCTGGCGGTTAGAAAGACTGCTAAATGTAAAACACCACTTTATTGTGTAGCGTGGTACATAAACGACACAAATAGAGACGTTTTGGTATAAGGAAAAAGAAGAAACTTTTCCTTCTCACTTTTCCTAATAAACTTCTCTTAGTAAATTCGAGATATTTCGTAGCCTAAAATCTTGAACTCACAATATTCCAAAAAGTATATGTGTCAGCGTATGATTGTGAACACAATTCGTTTATAATCTCGATAAATTTTGAACCATACTGCTTGCAATATAATTAATTTTTGATAGTATAAATTGTGAACCATACTGCTTACAATATAATTAATTTACGATAGTTCATAATCTATCCATGTCAAACCGTCAAATTGTGAACGAACCTGCACTTAGCGACAGGGTTCATAATCTGTCCGATTTTATTATCCGTAAAATTGTTAACCGTCCCTAATTGGTCATAGATGAATTGATCGCAACTATCTAAACCAGGGCACCACGACCAAGTTGGTCACAGTTACTTGGCTATTTAGTATTAGCGCAAGGTGCGATCCTTCGCAAGCAAGTTTGAAACCAGTTCACAGTTTGTCGGTTTGTCATGGCCATAAACTATCAAAAAATAATGCGTAAAATTGTAAATGGTTTGCTGCAGTTCAAATTTTTTTGATATTATATAATCTCGTGCGAGACTGATTGTAAACTTACGATGTTCATAATTACACGATGACATATGCATCGTGCATCTTGTATTTCTCTTTGAAGCCTCTGAGTTTGTTTCGGCCTTTCTTCTCAAAGTAGTCAGATAGGAAACGCCGACCTCATCTAGTTAAAAAAAATATGATTGACATGTAAAAGTGTTTGTACAAACCTACTTGCAGAAAATAAATCATTTATAATTAAAGAAAAGTCAACTCTTCGAGCTAAGGTTGTCTGTCATTCATAAAAGATGATTAACTAGGATCGGTTGGCACTAAAGACTTTCCTGTACCTGCTAATAACTTACTAGGTTGGTTGACGACTGTTGACAATCGTAGATACTACGATTATCAAACGTCGTACTTGGCGATCCAAGTAAGCATGTAATTTATTACATGCCTAGCCTACATACATATGGGACATACACCAAAATAATAATGTATGCCATAATCGCTGCACGACAGTGATAATTATCAAACTGATTTGATAAGTGGACTACGACGCAATAACCTATAATCCTGCGACCGAATTTCAGTCACGGAAGTCAATTTCAACTACGCAGGACATATTTGTTAGCTATTTATATAAATGTTTAGGTAGTTTTAAGATATTTACAGTATTTTAAAACGGCTTATGTTTAACTTACCACCAGATATCTATATACCTATATAAAATTCAAAGTCCTGACTGACTGACTGATAGATCAACGCACAGCCTAAACCGCTGGTCCTAGAGTCATGAAATTTGGAGGGTGTGTTCTTCGTGAAGAGAAGGCATCCACTAAGAAAGGATTTTTCGAAATTCCACCCCTAAGAGGGTGAAAAGGGGGAATTCCTTTGTATGAAAAATCTTATTCCTTGAGTTAATAAACTTGAAACTTTTCACGAATACTTATTTAAATAAATTATGAAGATTGTCAGTTTTTTTTTCTAAACTACCCCCTAATAAGGGATTGGGGGGTTTCAAAGTTTGCATGGAAGAATTTTACCACGCAGTCTGATTTACTCGAAACTCAGTATTTATACCTAATCTTGAAAGTAAAAAATAATGTGTATCAGGGTTTTTTGAAAATCTACCCCTGACGGGCGGAAATGGGTTAGTCAATTTTTCAGGGGAGGATTTTACTGCATAGCTTGATTAACTCGAAAATTAGTATAAATAATCTTTGAGTCAAGTTATGAACATCTCAAACGATTTTTTTAAAATTCCATCCCTGTGGGGGTGAAAAGTATACAGTTTATATGAAAAATCTTCTTCATTAGGTTAATAAACTTGAAACTTTTCAAGAATACTCGCCTAAGTAAGTAATAAAGTTTATCATTATAAGTTTTTCAAAACTACCCCTCAAAGGGGGATATAGGGGTGTTGAAGTTTGTGTGGAATAATTTGAATGCGCGTTCCGATTAACTCAAAACTCAGTGTTTATACATAAGACCAAAAATAAAGAGTAACATGTATCAGGGTTTTTCGAAAATCTACCCCTAACGGGTTGAAAAGGGGTAGTTAATTTTACAAGGGAGGATTATAATGCGTGGCTTGATTAACTCGTAAATTGGTATAAATAATCTTTGAATCAAGTTATGAATAATCCCAAACGATTTTTCAAAATTCCACCCCTATGGGGGTGAAAAGCGGCAGATACAGTTTATATGAAAAATCTTATTCATTTAGTTAATAAACTTGAAACTAATAATAAGTATGTAAAGTTGTCGAAAATTTACCACTGACGGGACAAAAAGGGGTAATTCAGTTTTTAAGGGGAGGATTTGAACTTGAAACCGTATGTTACATTTTCACGCCTAAACCACTGAACTTCTGATTTGGCATAGAGATAGATGGCATCCTGGGGAAGCACATACATTTTATCCTGTAAGCATGTTCCCGTGGGATAATTTCCGACATCCACGCGGGCGAAGCCGCGGGCAGAAGCTAGTAGTAACATATAACAGACAAAAATAGTAAATGATCACCAAAATTAAACCCGCATTTTAATGTAAACTTATAACCAAAGTTTTAACATCTTGCCATCCTATTTAAGCAAAATGACTCCAAAAAAATCAATTCGTTTCTTGACAGCCTGCAAAAAATTATCTCTTTTTTCCATATATTGTTTCTATACAATCTAGTCGTTTCTGCCACTCGCCGGCCGCTGCCGCGGCACCGCCCGCTTCGCTCGCTCGTTTCGTGCGTAGGAGGTCACAGTTTTGACCTAACCTAACCTAACCATTTTTTTTCTTAAATAACCTTCGTCTATCTAGTTTGCAGCAAGCCGGAGACATAATTTAATATGGCATCATAATACTTTATTTGGTAATAAACCTACATTTTATGGCGATCATAGTAGTTTATTTAGGCAGAAATAGCGCATTAATTTGCTCGCTAAGATTTAGTGATAATTTACTACATTTGGTGTTCGAATACAATTTGAAGTGCAAGAACTAAGGGTATCAAAACATTTTATGGTGGTCATTATATTTAACCCCTTTTTGTATTAACAATGTTGTATTTAGTAAAATTAACAAGTTATTTGATTTTTTTAAAGTGCTAAAATGGCGCCACTGGTTATTTGAGTCTTATATAGAGTGAGGATTTTAAAAGTTATGTGGTAGAGCCATTTTAGCCAGTAGCAAGACAGTAGTGGTTGAACTGCGAGTGTAAGAGCCTTGTAAGTACTAAGAATTGTAAGAATATATTTATAAATGTATTGTCGTAATATTTGTGCTTTTATTTTACCCAGTGTTTGAACCCAGTAAATAAATCATGCTTATTTGTTCAAATGAACGCTTTTTATTTTTTCCATTTGCTCTGGCTAGTCCTACATATTATAGTATATAGTGCAGAAGTGTGTGAAAAAAACACAGGTGCACTCCCTCATCCGTCAATCCGACACCACCGGGTAGAGATCAGGCGCAGGACCAACGGTTTTACGGGCCTTCAAAGACACGAGAGCGTCACTGCCGCACCAGCTACTTCCAAACTCCATGCCGCTACTGAGAAATTCATAATGGATAAACCCAATAACATTTACTTCACCTACTATTTCTACATTTACTTACCAACCTTATACCTACTCACCGCGGAAAGCATGTCAGCCGCGGGCATCCTTCCCCCGCAGCTAGTGCGTGCAACACCGCTTCCTTGGCGAGGACCCTGACAGTGACAACCATGTCGCATGCCGCGTATAAAACATTACCCTGCTTATAAATACTCCACCCACAGACCATCTAGCTGATTCACACCTGCTTAAAATGAATTATTCAAACTTAATGCAGATTTTAAAGTTATTTACACATTTCACGACTGGAAAATTCATAGTTAAATTTATATTTTATCGTCCTTGAAATACATTACTGTATTTACCATAGATTTACCAAGCGTATCTCGATGAGTTTGAGAGACATTAAAATTATAACAAGTATTTATAATGGTTTAATAGCAAAGGTAAATGCTATTGGTCTGTCAATAAAATAACGGAAGGTACAATGGCTTATTAATCAAATAAGTAATTTTGTTTTTGTTGATTGTGCCTTTAAAGTATTTGTAATTTGGGACGGAGCACCACTTCAATGGTGATATGGGACAAACAAAGAATTTTTTGGAATGTGGGTCAAAACTTCAGGACGAACGAAGAATAAATCAAATTTTATATAACGACTCACATGCACGGATGAATTGATGAGCAAAAGATTAAATTGCGAAGCCTCTACACGAGCACTGCTCAGTTACTCACCTCAAAAAAGAGGATAAAGTCGAAATAAACCCCTCGAAATACGACAGCACCTAAAATAGAATACCTCTCGTTATTATACGTAATATAAAGCGGGGTACATACAAGGGTGTTATAACGCGGCATCGTTCACAAAAAATCGAATCTTGCACGTTACGTGCGAGATTTGCTGCTTATTTCATTATAAACAACGCCCAAATTGATTTTGTTCGCAGAATCGTGGCCTTCCACGCGATCTTTGTTGATATTTGTTGCCCGGAAATTTGTGATACCCGATGGCATGATGATATACGATAGAGTAGATATGTGATATCACGTTATTCATCGCGACCACTTATTTTAACTAATTTAGAATGTCCAGGAGTGGAAACCACGTATCGGCAAGCGTAGTGTGGGACGCCCCCCAGCTAGATGGACCGATGACCTCAAAAAGGTGGCTGGGACAGACTGGATGCGGAAGGTGGAGAACAGGGTGTTGTGGCGCAGCATGTGAGTGGCGTATATCCAGCAGTGGACTGCGATAGGCTGAGTTGATTGAGAATGTCCAATTTACTGTTTTTTTTTATAATTGGAGATCTGTAGCACGAACAGTAGCAGTACTAAGTAATCACATAATACTTCATAAATGTTTACTATGTTGCATAGGTACCTATTTGTAAGCTACAACAACAACATTTAAACTTGAAACAATGTATTCACCCATCCTCTCCGGAAATAGATCCGTAGGTGGGTTTTTTTTTAATTCTAATTAAAGTAGATATCATTCAAATCATATTTATTAATAGGCTATATTAAAAAGACTACTACTAACTACGGACGGACGGCGGACTATTTTTTTTATATTTAAAAGTGACATTAGATTTTAAATCGTTTTTGACATTATTTTTAAAACTATTTGGCATTGTTTTTGAATTTCACTTGGAATGTTAATTAATAATTCATAGTTCTTTGTTTTGTAAATTGCATGTGTATATTATATTCAACACAATATAAATTGTTATTATGAATAAATGAAATGAAATGACTAGCCTTTGCCCGCGACTTCATTCGTCTTCTTCATAAATTTCTTGTTCGCCCGACCCACCCCGTCGCATCGCATCGCCCGCCCACGCTATTACTTACTTTTCGCTTAGCGTTATTTCTGTTTCTTTTTTATTTATTGCTCCTAAGGGTCCTAGCGTGCTGTTAAATAGCCTATAGCATTCCTCAAGAATTTTACAAATCCGACTGGTACTGGTTCCAGAGATTAGCACGGTCAAACAAACTCTTCAGCTTTAGTATAGATGTACCTATATAGATGTTGCCACCCACGGACACTCACGTTCAGAAGTCACATGAGAACATAATGAAATATCCAGAGTTTTTTAAATTCCAAATGCAAATTCGAAATGGTTAGAAAACACGGATGGGTAGTTGGATACCACCTGTCAAAAACAGGATTACCGAACACAACATAGGTAAGTACGTACCTATTATGTAGATCTAGAT
Source organism: Apamea anceps (assembly GCA_951799955.1). Taxonomy (NCBI): domain Eukaryota; kingdom Metazoa; phylum Arthropoda; class Insecta; order Lepidoptera; family Noctuidae; genus Apamea; species Apamea anceps. Next base: position 8,733,999 of record OX637502.1, on the reverse strand, counting down.
ACACCAGCCTTGCCACATCGTAACTGACATTCGATTATGTTTGACGTATCCACTTTCTTTTTACCTCGGGGAATATACGAATGATAACATAATCACTTTGTTACAGCTTATCGCAGGATACGAGTATTAAATGTACCTATGTTTTATTAGTTTTTCCCCTGTGTATTGCCAATGGAGAAAATCTGAAAGAAACTTTGCTAACTATCTATACAAGGTGTAACAGAATAAACGCAAGTTCTGAAAGTTGTTTGTTCATAATTGACTCCTAAATCGATTTCAGTAACTTTTGAAATAGTAGGTATTTTTTTCTAAAATTATGTATTTTGTCATACTGATTGCCGATTGTGCCAAAGAAAATTAAATCTTATTACAAGGAAATAAGACTCTATTTTAAACAAAATAATGCTGGGATCAACATGACTTTATAATAACAGTTAGCGTTTAAAAAAATAAGTTTTAGTCATTGTATTATGCTTTTAACTTAATACTCTAATTGGACGGAGATGGCGGGATGAGCTGGACTCCTTTGATGAAGATTGGACATTAAAGGGTAAAAAAAAAACTCTTATTGGGTTGTATGAGGTCTTGCGTTAATTATGTTACATATTGTGTACACATGTGTATTGTGTATTGTGAACAATGAAATGGTGTTCGGTAAGCGTAAGTATCACTTGAGAATGGCTGGACCGATTTGGCTAAGTGTATTTTGTTTTAAAATGTTCGTAAGAGCCCGAATCAAGTTTTTATGGTAAGAAAAATTGGAAAACGTCGACTTGAAAATTCCAGGAAAACTGAAAGTACTTTTTTCTGTGGGATTTTATACGAATTCAAGACCAGAATTTTGACATTTTCATTTTTGGTCAGTCTTGATAAAGTTGCGTGGCACTACTGCGTAACGTCACGCGTTCCATGAATTCAAAACTAAATATCCCTAATACCTTTTCCAGCAAACGATGTCGTTAGCACACTTTACCTAGCCTTACAGGAATTCAGCCGTGACGAAACTAGAATTCTAAATATACCTACTCATGCGAAATAAGATCTATAGAGGGTAGTTAACGGCTAGGGCAGTGAGGCTTTGGGCAGCGAGGCTTTATTTTTGGCCCGTCTGACGTCATGCCCACGCCGACCGCGACATTTAACGGCAGACCGACGCTACGTTCCACACTAACTAGTACTAATGGTTATTTTTACTTATTTATTTACGAATCACATCTGGGATTATGGAATTACGTAAATAAGAGTCCTTCGGAGTCCTTCCGAAGGACTCTTATTTACGTAATTACGGCTGGAGAGGTCGTAGACATAAGTCTACGGCCTCTCGACCCAAGGGTTTGACAATTTGTTGTATTGATTAAAGTCAGAATTCTCTTTCTGCAAATCCAATTTTCTCTAGTTTTGAAAGACTTGAAAAACTAGATGAATTTCTAACAACAAATTCTGTCGAACAGCTGGCACAGCCGCTACTGCCCCAGATAAAGAAGGTAGGGCTCTATAATTTAAACAACTATTTTGTTCCTAGGCAACTTCGAACAAATATCACGATTTAACTGCAGATATAATTAATTTACAGTTCCTAGGCGACTTCGAACAAATATCACGATTTAACTGCTGATATAATTAATTTACACATTTAAAACCGTTTAAAACATGCACTGCGCGCGCACCTTAATTTCCTTAGCTGCTCAGTTAGTTTTGAGGAGGGGTAAATTGACTGCAAATATATCTCTCAAAATAATATAATATTCTCCCGTGTTCCCCGCTTTAACCGTGTTAGCGGAGCGAGCCCGGCCGCCGCGCTCCGATTGCAATTAGTACCGATTCAATTAGTTATCCACTGTTTCTCATTTTACTTTGGCCTGGATAATGAGGGTTTTAGGTAAGGGCCCTCCGCTAAACCCTGTGGGCTGTGACTGAATCCTGTTCCCCTGATGCGCCTTTTCATTTTACCGTCCGTGTTTATTCCGCGTCATAAAATTTACTGCCTATTGTTGAGCACTCGTAGTGGAGTTTGCACGAGTTGTTGGTAAAGAAAAATATAAATATGTGCATCATATTTACAATTTTCTTGTTGCTATAAGGTATCATTGTAAGTAGGTAACCTACTGAGTCATGTCAGGAAAAACCTGTTCGTAGACTCAGTGTAATAGTGTGTGTGTATAGCGAGGCGGATAGCTACGTCGATAACTCGATCAGTCGAGGGCTTGTTTTAAATTATGACAGAGAAAGGAATCCGAACCCTGAGCTCAATACCCAAACCGGTGGTACAACTATAAACTGTTGGCATAGAATCACAACAATTGCCTGATAATATAACTATTTATACCCAGTTAGAATAAACAGACGCGACTTCCCAGCCAAATGCTCACTTTGCCAATCTGTTTTTTATAAAAACTTTTGCAGTAAGATTCTCGAAATCTCTTTGTGGTTTAAGTCGAAGTCATTTGCAAAATTTGTTTTTACTTATCAAATCCGTGATGCAAATGCAGTGAAACAAACTTAGTGATGGCAGCACGAAGTTTGTTGTCCCGGCCGAGATAACTCTGTGCCAACTTATTTATCTGCAGCTCCGTTTGATAAAGATATCTTCTAACAAACACATTTGTCGCTCTCTTTACCTTACCAGATTGACATAACGTTAAATTAACCCACTTTTATTAATTTCTAGCAGCTTCTTCATCTCATCATCTGCCTAGCCTTTTCCCAACTATATTAGGGTCGGCTTCCAGTCTAACCGCATGCAGCTGAATACCAGTATTTTACATGGAGCGACTGCCTATCTGACCTTTTCAACCCAATTACGGGCTCATATACGATACTCCTCGGTAAGACTGATTGGCAGCTTTTGGGCTTCTAACTACCTAGTTAGAAGCCCAAAAGCTGTCTACTGCTGTAGATCTTTGACATTCGTTATAGATATATATAACGAATGTCAAAGATCTACAAATGGCAGCCGGGACCAACGGTTTAACGTGCTTTCCGAGGCACGGCCCCTCCGTGCGCGTCTCGATATGTAATGATTGATCACACATCCACGGATCGACATTGGCAAGCGTAGGTTAACCTTCGACTGACCCGTGTGGCTGTAATTAAAGCAAATTTTTTAAGGCAAATAAATATATCCTATTCATTTAGCCACGAGCCCCTCCAAGCAGCTTCTTCATCTCTACTGCAAAGATAGTCCTGAAGTTGAACAATCAAGTAAAGTGGTTTTATTAACAGTAGTAGGTAAGTATTTACGCATTTCAAAGAGCACAATTTAATGTTTTTTTTATACCTAAGAATAATAATAGTACTTAATTTTTTATGTACCTACGACATAACCACAATGTTGAAAAGACCAAAACAAAGATTTTCTATTCTTACGTTCACACATAACATTAAAAACTAGAACTTACAATAAAAGATAAAAGGACTAGTTAATTAATAATTTTTATCTCTTCATCTATCTACGCGTATGAACGTATGATTGGAAAATTTTATAGAGTACCTAAACTAAAAATACAACAGCTTGATAATATTTATATTTATTAATTTAAACTTAATTCACAAGTAAAAAAAAATACTGTACAAATGCGGACTTAATGCCTGAAGCATTTTCTACCAGTCGACCTGGTTGATGCAGAGACAAAACATGGCAATGGTGCAACATACGGGGTAAATAGCTAGGAAATGACTAAAAATACAAGATAAATACTACTACATAGATGGATACATACATATAAACAAAATGAATGTCAAGAGAAAAAAATATCGGCATAGGAGAAAACGAATCCAGCAAGTTAGATGAAAAACTCAATAAATATATTATGTATTTTAAACATCCATTCATAAAAAGTACCTACTTATTGTTGACTGACTATTTCAAATGAAACCTCCCAATTTTCCGATCCTTTCCTATTCGAAGATGATAAGACGGAATTTCTCTAGGTGCTAATAAATTGTAATAATATTAATAGATGCCCACTTTCAACCAGAATTCCCTTGAAAGCATTCTCGTTTAAAAAGCAGATGTGGCGAATACCAGCTGGAGCCAAGAGCGCTTTTAACGTAAGTGACGCGAATCTACTTATTCATGTGTTTACTCAAGACAGGCAGAAGATTTTAATTTTTGATTTTGTAATCAGTACACACAGCGTTCATTTCTCATTCCAAGTTTTAATTAGATAGAGACAATGAAAAACCCTCACGTACTGACCGCGCCCCTCGAGATCACTTTGCATATAATTTAGGAACAAATTCTTTTTAAAACCGTTTTTGATTCGCTGCTTGTTTGTTTACGTGGAATACGGACGTATAATTTATTCTGAAAGTTTCGATAACGTAAATCAATAATGTATGTACTATTGCAATAAAGTAACTACTATGAGTTGTTTTAAATGCGATTCCCATTTATAACAACACCGAACTTTATACCTAGAACCTGTCAATATTTTCATTTTACAAATTTCATTGTTGATATTATATTGTAGATAAAAAAGGTGGTATTGTTTTTGTGTTGTTTTTTTTTTTGTTTTCTTGGTTATTGTGTTTTTGTTGAGAATTTGACCAACCATAGACTCCAGTGGGGTAATTGCGTAACACACTATCAGTAGCAATGACTTTCATTTTGTCAGTTCAACAACATTCAATGCGTTATTTACGTTGTTGAAATTTTTCGAACATATGAAGCAATGGATTAGCAATATCCTTCAAAATGATTAAGATTTAGTTTGATAGTGTGTTACGCAACAAGAAGAAGAACAGAAGAAGAAGGAACACGTTACGTTAGTTACGTTTTAGGTAATTTATATCGATAGGTCAAGAAGATCGACGTTACACTTGTATGTAGTTTATTTGCCATTGTATTTTGCATAATTTAACATGGCTAGAACCAAACCGCATTGCAGTTCCGAAAACTAAATCAGTTTTAGACAACATTGACAGTTTTTACAAACATTATAATAATTATATAAAAATAAATTTGACTGTCTGTCAATTGTTTAACATGGGTTGCCCGTGGGTGTCATACACGCGCCGAGCCTACAGCGTCCAACTAGTTCAATTTAATAATGCTTCTAGGATGCTGTTGGGACTGTCATGGCGCTGTAGCGCTTCGGGAATGGAATTCATGCGAAAGAAAGCGGCCTCCATACTACAGCCCCTGTACTCTAGTAACAACGGCATTCTGAAAATGATCGCTGCCAGAGAGTCAAAGGACTAAATAAATAATAAAATTGCGAAAGCTAACAACACCAACCTATTTATCCAAGCACTATTGTTACTTACATCAAAATACTAACCAAATGTGAACTTTAGTCCGAAATAAAGTTTAATTTTATTTAATACCAAACCTGCACATAATGGAATATTAATTAGTGGTAACAATTAATGCTCTCGAATCCACTATACTCGTAGTGTGCCTTATTGGAAATACGCATCCAGTTTTTCAATGATGGCTGTTGGCTGTTGACTATTGTTGACCAAATAATAGGGCTGTATTCATCATAATATTATTAGATTTCAGAATAATTATGCGCGGTTAGAAAAATTCGTAATTTAACTGATATAGAGACAGCCCGTTTAGTGTACTTTAGCTATTTTCATAGTGTAATGTCGTACGGTATTCTATTGTGGGGAAATGCCGCTGATATTCAGACTATCTTTGTTTTACAGAAGCGAGCTGTTCGATCAATTTATAAATTGAGTCCGAGACACTCGCTCAGAGAAAAATTTAAAGAAATTAATGTTATGACTGTGCCTTCTCAGTATATTTATGAAAATCTTTTATATGCCCATAAAAATATAAAATTGTTTAAAAAGTACAGTGATATACATGATATAAATACTAGAAACAAACACAAATTTGTTGTACCTACAACAAGGCTCAAGAAAATAGGTGGCTCGTTCAGATGCCAATGTATACGCTTCTACAACAAAGTTCCAAGCCCCGTTCAAGATCTAAGCCTTAATAAATTCAAATCATTCATTAAACGTAAGTTGTGCCAGAAAGCCTTTTATACCGTTAAGGCTTATATCGAGGACAAAAAGGCTTGGGATTAAACTGCTTCCAATTTTTACATTTATTGAATGTTTTTATTTTGTTTTGTTGTTTTTTTTTATATATACATTTTGACATTAATGAATTTGATATATACTATGACATTTGCTTACTTTGTAAAGTATTCTATTATTTTAATTTTTGTGAATGTGAAGACTATGTGGGTCATTTTATTTTTTATTGTTCTCTCTGTTCTGTTAGTTTTTGTCATGGTCTGGCAGTTTGAGTAATTAATGTGGCCTACCCAAATGTCCTTTCTTTGCTATTGTTCGTCGAACCGTTGAGCTCCTTATGTTTTGAGTTGAGCTGCACGATTTCTGACATATGCGTGTACTGACTGGACAGGTCCTCTCAATCTGTGTGGTTCTTTCCTCAAAAGACCATCTCAGACATCGACCTACATGGTCTTCATATAATCTGACCAAGATTATGTCTGGACTTTAAAAGAGACTGTGACGTCTGAGTTTGTTTCGGCCTTTCTTCTCAGACTAGTCAGATAGGAAACGCCGACCTCATCTAGTTTTAAAATATGATTGACGTGTAAAAGTGTTTGTACAAACCTACTTACAAAATAAAATCATTTATCATTTATTTATCATTTATAAAGTTTGATTTATACGTACAACTGCCACAGCCTACATCAATGTGCCTATGTGTGCACTTTACGATGGCAATGGGCGGATTTCCATTTGGCTAGGCTGTGGCGCTTCAATACTCGTAAATTCTTCGTAATGAAGCTGACTCTAAGGTCAGCGGGTTAATACAATAGGCGACTAATGTATGTACACAGACGCAATGAGAGCCTATTTTACATACGTTTAAATTACGTGTAATGAGTACACAGAGACTAAATTAACTTTATAGTATAAGGGTGACGTTTATAGACGGTACTTATACTTTATTGTACCGCTTTCAGATTTAATTACTCTTTGGAAGTACCGGAATTTATAACAGCACTAGTTTCTGCCCGGGACTTCGTCCGCGTGGAATTTCTTGTTACTCCGATCCACCCGGTCGCATCGCACCGCCAGCCCGCGCTTTTACTAAATTTTTCTTCTTTCTGGCTTTTTTTTTCTTGTTGCTCGGCTCTTGACGGTTCTAGCGTGATGTTAAGTAGCCTTCCTCAAGAATTGGGCTATGAAATGCAAACATATTTTTTCAAATTCGATCGGTAGTTATAGAAATTAGCGCGTTCAAACAAACAAACTCTTCAGCTTTATTATTAGTATAGATACTCGTATAGATTAAGTAAACTTTAACATTTTGAGTTTATTCGTTCAAGTACCCACGTAAATAAACCAGTATAATGTAAAAGTATAAAGAAGCAAGAAATTAATTTCACAGTCGAGTTGGCCTGTATGGTCTCAAGCAGAAACCTGAGGCAAAATACTGATTACATGATATTTTCCCAATTTTCCTTGAATCTAGGTAGTCTACCATTATGAATCTATGTAGAGAAACAGATCGGTTATAATCCTGTGATGCTGCGTGGCTCAATGGTCTAAAAACGCGATGAAGCCATGGTCCATACGATCATTTTACCAGAGCGGGCCAAAAGATGCTCCTATGGGATAACCTGTGGGGTAATTGCGTATTACACTATCTATTACAATGCCTTTCATTTTGACTATTCAACAAAATTCATTGCGTTACTTAAATTTTTAGCAGACGAATTTTTCAAACAAATGTAACAATGGTTTAGGAATTTCCTTCAAAATCCTTCTGATTGTGTTACGTAATTGAGGTGCAGGTCAAAAACCCCGCAATCAACCTTGATTACTAAATCATCTTTTTAACCGATGGCCTTTTCTCAAATGTCGATATGAGTTATGATCAATATGTATCAATAAGTAGTAAAACAGTAACAAAGCCAGAACTGTACGAGAATATTAAAAAAAAAATGTAATTGCTACGACGTTTGGGGACAAATCTGATGCCGAAAATGTAGTTTTTAGAATTTTTGTCCGTTTGTCTGGTTGTCGGCTGAACGGATTTGGATGAAATTTGGCACAAAGATAGTTTATAACCTGGATTAACACATAGAGTACTTTTATCCTAGTAATACGTTCCCGTGGGACATTTTACGACAACCACGCGGGCGAAAACATAATATTTTCCGTGACTGAAGCAAACCGCGCCTTTTGTATACGCTCATATTATGAGTAGGTATGTGAGGTGTACCTAAACGTTTTAAATTATGTAATGGCTGGAAACCAAAAATTATATTTTACCAACATCATATTTTGAATTAAACGAGATGTGAGGTAAGCATTATGCGCTCCACAGATTTCAACTGAAAGCTCGAGCCGGTTTTACAGGATAAATATACTGGTTTGTGGTTTGTTTACGTACTTTTAAGGTACACGTTGACATTTCAGTGGTCTTACAAACGGCATACACTACCCTGCGGTTTCATGTAAGCCCTCGGAACAATAAGGGAGACTAACCGGTTGAATCAATAGCCAATACCTACAGCAGAGCGGGATGACAAAATAAATATAGTTTAAGATGTAAAAATGATAATCTTCTCTTATGCGAGCGAAAGGAGAAATGAAAAAGAAATGTAGACAATAGTCGGCAGGTCAGCTCACTTGGACTCACTTATACCTACATGTCGTATAATGTATCTATTTTACTGTGTGTACATAAATAATAAAATAAATAAAAGTCATTGATTAAAATTGTATTGTACATATGTTCTTGAGCTGTGAATCACGCAAGTATATAGTACATACTAATTACATGGAATCACGTTCTTGTGTCTTGGTGAAATTTTTATCGTAAAATTATTGAAACCTGCCCATTGTCAAGTCCTTTAATTTCATCTTAGATTACAGGTTACACGCTGCAAGTTGTTTTTTTTATTTACATAAACAGCGTACTACGTTATATGCTCAAGCTCTATCAAGGGAAGAGCTATGTATATCAATCTCCTTATACTTATCATTAAATTGAGATGTACCAACAGCCGTCTGCCATCTGTGCGCAATGATTCGAGGGCATTAACTTGTATAATATATTCGGGAACGACTTAGGAATACTTACACGGGAAACAGGTATACAGGTTACAATATTGTTGTTCCGAACGACGTCGCAGTCGTTCGCTTTATTGCTTTACGGCTTGACGTTAGTTCGGAATTAATGTAACCGAGCCAAATAGACGTTGGGTTAATTTACGTTTATCTTAAACCAGGCTTCGCGCATTGGGCAGTCGCGACTCATGCGGTCGATAAACAAATTTGATTTTTGTAATTTCTCGTTGGCTGTTCCATATGCAGCTATACTCGAGAAAAATAACAATTAACAATAACAACAATTAACAATTTTTTAACCATTGCGCAAACTGTAACCATTAATTCAGCATATGATTGTAGAGAGTAGTAGTAGTAGCGTAGATTTTTTTCGTCAGGTACATATACAGGATACATTTTAACCAGTGCGCAAACTGTAACCATGAATTCATCATATAATTCTAAACCCCCTAGAGTAGAAACCTTTCGTCGGTTATTAAAAAAAAAATGCTGTTTCATACAAAAGTGCAACATGATTGCACATTTTGTATGAAACAGCATTTTTTTTTTTAACTGTCTATGAAAAGTAACAACGTGTGAGGTTCAAATCAAATTGTATTTCACCTCGCCGATGCGACCATAACCTAACACCAAAACTGCACTTACTAAAACAAATTCTCTTCACACCACCGATATGAAAAACAAGGACAGGTCTACCGCTCCGCCCGTTCCCGATCCGGTAATAAATTGCAAAGTGCTGCACATGTCGCTAAAACAATACATAGGCGTTACTGGGAAGTTACAGCGAAAATAAACATCGAGCCTCTTGTATGCTAATACTTGGAGGCCGCCAATCGCTCTTGTTTGCAACCAGAAGCGGCCATTTTTTGATGAGTTATTTTTCTTTCTGACTGTCCGTTTTATATGATGGGACATAGCTGGAACAGAGGGCTTCCTTCACACCTCTGCCTACCCCTTCGGAGGAAAGAGGCGTCAGGTGAAGTTTTTCTAACAAAAATACTTTTAAAAAATCCAATAGAAGGAAATTCATGGAATTGTTTTGTTGACCTATCTTAGGTTGACCAAACAACAATATATGTATTATTGGTGTTAACGTGATTTTCTTTTATACACGCTACATCTACGACAATAATATATTAATTATACCTATATTATCTACAAACATAAATTAAACGAACAAATCACGCCCTCGTCCATTATCGCTAAAATACGTCACAATATAAAATTGTTTTTAATATTGTACGTTGGTCCAGATAAGTGTCATGAACGAGGAAGCAAAGGGGAGTTCTGCTCTCCAAGTTATATTTAATATTGCCCTTTTATTGACCCCGAACCAATATGTAGATAGTCTAGACCGCGAGCAAGCACTTTCACTACTTCGCGCTCGAGTAATTCATTACTAAGTTAGAATACACGAAAATATACTCCGGTGCCGTCTCGTCACCCACATAACACATATATATCTCATAACTTCAGCGGCCGCGCGTTGCCCTCATAGCGTGAAATTAGCATTTGTTTGGAGTGGCCCGGTTTTCGCGCACCTATAAACTTTTGCAATGTAGACAAATTCCCCGCTTCAGGACTGTCAACATTAATTACCATCTCTTTACATTGAAAAGGTCAAAACATTAGTAATTCCTGTCTAGTACTAACCCATGTCCACTGGAAAATGTTGTCGGGTCTCTCTAACAGATAGGTAGGAGTACACCAATAAAATGTCTTCTATTTATCTTCTTCTAAAATGTAATTTGTGCCGAGAACTTAATTTCACTTGACCTTTTGTTGGATAACAGTTTCCTATTACAGCATTTGTTAGGGTTCGAGTAAGGGTCCCGCGCGTGACCAAAATATAGGCGCGTGGGAAAAATATCGCAACGCCGTCCCCGTCACAACAATACCATAAATATCATCCATGGGTTGTTTACATCGGCTGGGATTGTTTCACAGTTCTACTGTCGCGCTTCGTGGGACTTAGTGTTGTTTTTCTAAACTTTATTTTGCCCCATTGTATAGTTTTACGACTAAACCAACACGATTGGATTCAGCATTAAAACTATGTACTTTCTTTCATCACACAGATTGATACAGTTATCATATTTTGGATCTTTAGAAGTAAAAATGGAATAAACATTTATAATTATGTTCTTCGATTGGATCGTTTGTTTACTCTTCTGGAAAATGGACGGGTGGTCCCCGAGGTGGAAGCTTGGTATAATGTATGTGCACACACATAATTAGAGTTAAAAACAGAGTAAAATAAAAAAAAAAACTTGGAAAACTTACAGCTTTTTTAATAAAAGACTTATAATGATTCTAAATAGACTGGCCTGCAAAACGGCCTGGCCTGGCCTGCAAGTATTAGGGGTTAAAGTATGAAATTGCTGATTGTATTGAAAAATTGAAATTCGTTTTTTGTTAATTTAACATATTTATTTAATCAAAATAATTAATTGTAATTAATTGTATTGTATTGTAATCTATACATTGCTGCCATCTAATAGGAACGTAATTTATGCCTTTGCGATAGAACTCTCGTGATCTAGATTCCACAAACTGTGTGAAAGCATTTTGTACTGCCTCCTGAGAAGAAAACTTTTTATCACATAGAAAATTGTCCAAATCACGAAAAAGTGGTAGTCCGTTGGAGCAAGGACTGGCGAATACGGAGGGTGACGAATGGTTTCTAATTGCAGTTCATGTAGAGTTCGTTCTTCAAATCAAAGTTTCCATCATGAAAGCGTTTAAACCAAAATCGCACGGTGCGTTCATTAGCAGTCCCCTCTCCAAACGCAACATTGATATTGCGAGCTGTTTCTGCCAGGTTAGTTCCGCGTCGGAACTCGTATTCAAAAATAACTCGAATTTTCGAAGTATCCATCTTTCTTGTCTAAGCTGAATAAAAAAAACAACTGAAAGTCGATAATCGAATGTTGCACATTTTTTTAAAGAAGAACTTCATAGGTACCATGTGAAAAAAGTTTCACTCAAAAATCTCAAACCATGAAGGTTCTATGTCAATTCGAAGTACCATATTTGCTAAATACGACCCTGCATACTCGTTGAGAATCTCTTAGGCATATCTTTCCCCAGCCAGATGCCATTTATGTCAGCCCATACATGTACACTGCCTCCACCGTACTGGACTCTTTCGGAGAAGCAGTCTTGAAGGTATCGCTCACCAGGCCGCCTGTAGACACTTCGCCTTCCACCAGAAGTGTAAAGTGAGAATCGAGACTCATCTGTGAACAAAATTCTTGACCACTCTTCTTCATCCCACTGTATGTGTTCCCGGGCGTATCGCAGTCTCGCTACTCGATGCTCCTCTCGAGTTTGGGACCACTCGTTGGTCTTTGGGGTTTCAGATTTGCTTCAGCAAGTCTCCTTCTCAATGTACTGTCACTATTGTGTCTGAAGAAGCTGTTGCTGGACGTCAACTGCATTAAGGTGGCGATTTCTCAATACAGTGGAAACAACATAACGGTCTTCTCGGGCACTACACCTGGGTCTGCCATTACAAGGTCTCCTCAGATAGTTTCCAGTCTCTTCGTACCTTCGTTTCACCTTCGGACCGTTCGTAACGTCATATTGCAGTACGACGCATACTGATGCCTAGTTCCAGAAAAGTCTTGATCCTAGCACATTCTTCAAGTGAAAGAGGCATGATAAAATTTAAGTGCTGTTGTAGCTTTTGTAACAAGACTCATTGATCAAGAAAAAATTTGAAAAACAAAAATAAAAAAATGTATGATAAAATTGTAATTCGAAAAGGATTATTTTTGTTTTTAAAGCTTTTTTCAGCCATTTCTTAAAAGAAGGTTCTCGACTATGAAATTTTTATATACAAAATTAAACTCATTTTCAAGTCCTTTTTATTTCGAAAGTATATCTTGTGTACTTAAAGTTTATTCCAATTTTAAAAGTGTGATACTTAGTTTTGCAGGCCAGTGTACAAGGATATAGGAATATATTTTGACTATCAGAAAGCGGGAGGATCTCTAAGCTTCAATCAAGATTTGGAAGGGCTTGAGGTTGCTTTGTGATGTGCTCGACGAAGGGGTACATCTCCAAGTCCGTGTAACAGCAAACTAAATCGCGCAAATAACACACACGCGAAATATACAGCATTTTCTTTTCTATGCATTTGCCTCTTCTGATACATTGACCTCTTTTTGCGACACACGACGGATCTAAAAATACAAGAAGGTATATATAGTATATAGTATATTGAGATGTATATGAAAGAAATAAATGTTTTTGCTTGAGATCTTCATTCGTCGTGAAAAACTGTCAGCTCTCCAAAACTGACAGTCGTCTGGCGGTAGTGAGTTAGATACTATTAGACATATGTTTTCTTAGAATTATGATTACACTAAATTACTTTGCAATACAGGGTGGCATCGACGCGCAAACTGTAACAATGATGATTCAGCACATGATTCTAGTTCCCCTAGCGTAGAAATTTTTCGTCGGTTATAAAAAAAAAAACAGCGTGCCAAAATGTAGGCGGTCAAAATGTTGGGGGTAGCTAATTTGTTTTGTAATAACCGACGAAAAATTTCAACGCCGAAGGGTTTAAAATCATATAATAATAATAATAATATCCCTGGACATTTCACACAGCGCCATCTAGTCCCAAGCTAAGCAACCTAATGCTTGTGTTATGGTAACAAGATGGCTGATAAACTACTTATATACATTTTTTTTTTGTAAATACATACATATTATAGATAGAAAAACACCCAGACTCGGAACAAGTACATGTAGGTCATACAAATATTTGTTCCGTGCGGGAATCGAACCCGCGACACGCAGCGCAGCAGTCAATCGCTTAACCACTGCGCCAACCGTGCCGTCCCCCCCCCTGGTAACAGGTTGCGCGTCGATGTCCCTGCCATCCTGTATAGTAATATTATCTAGTAATAATGCAATATTCAGCATTTATTTTATAAAATGGCACATACGTGTATCCGCGGGGAAAAATAATTTCTGACCGTTTTCAGTCAACGAAGTATAGACATGGTCTTTGTACAATGTAGGATATTGGTAATCAGGATCCAATGGCTTGAGAAATGGTGAATGATGGCGCGAAAGTGATGATGCACCACACAGAGAAATAGATAGAGCTATCACACACATTATCCATTTTTTACACGACATGGTTCATTACGAGAGCCACAGAAACAAGTACAATGGTAATCTTGATTGGCATAATTGAAATACGGTACTTTAACTTACTTCCCATTAAACTGCTAATTAGTTAATTAATTCGCTTCTTAATCAAAGAACTCCGTAATTAACCAGAGAAGTTGATGTTTTTTTGTAAATTTTTACGATTGATATCCTTGACAAAAATACTCACGGTCATAAAAAGCGGAATAGGTACTTATTGTGAACCTCGAAATGTGTGCTTTTCGCGCCTCGAATGTAGGTTACTTTACCATAACGTCTGGTTTACGACTAGGCGACGCGATACATAAAACTTTTATGTCCACACTTTGTGACATTAGCCAGGCTTAGAAATAAACTTTGTGTTATTTACTATTATCAAAGTGTAGGTCACGCTAACCTTCGAATTCAAATATCACATCAAAATCATGTAATCATTTATGCTTATGTTGTAGGTTGTAGTAGATTTTGCTAATGACATAACCAAAGCAATAACATTGAATAGTCAAATTATTATTTCACATGTTTTAGATATTTCTTTACATCCTACATAAGCAAGTCGTTATCTGCCTAGCTTTTTCCCAACTATGTTGGGGTCGGCTTCCAGTCAAACCACATGTAGTTGAATACCAAGGGTTATCGTGTTACCCACTTACTGGGTAACACGATAACCCTTGGTAAGACTGGTTGTCAGACTTTCGGGCTTCTTACGACCTGTAACGACTGTCAAAGATTCACGAATTATAGCCGGGACACGTGCTTTCCGAGGCACAGAGAGGTCTTGGTATGTAAATATCACCCATCCTCGGACCAACCGCGGCAAGTGTAGCTTAACCTGACCTACAACCCGTGCGGCTGATATTACTTACCTACCTACATAATCAAGTATGGTGAAGTTTTGTTTTTTCCTCCATTATTACAGAACACCTTGACGTTGAAGCCGCGTAGATCCTGCGTAGCAGCGCGCGAGGTAGCGCATGCGTAGCAGCGGTGTTGAATCAGCGTATCAACGGAGTAGAGACCGCCTAGCAGCGACAAAGGGCCAGTGTAGTAATGACATTGGGCCTGCGTAACAGCGATGCAGCGATGAAGGGCCAGCGTAGTAATGACGTTGGGCCTGCGTAACAGCGATGCAGCGATGAAGGGCCAGCGTAGTAATGGCGTTGGGCCTGCGTAACAGCGATGCAGCGATGAAGAGCCAGCGTAGTAATGGCGTTGGGCCTGCGTAACAGCGATGAAGGGCCTGCGTATCAGCGGGGTCGGGCCAGCGTAGCAACGGAGTAGAGCTCGCGTAGCAGCGACAAAGAACCTGCGTAGCATCGACGTAGAGCCGGCGTAGCAGCGGCGTAAGGCCTGTGTAGCAGTGGTTTAAAACTGCGTAACAGTGGCGTAAGGTCTTCATAGCAATGGCATAGGCCCTGCGTAGCGGCTACGTTAAACCTGCGTAGTAACGGTGTAGACTCTGCTTAATAGCTGCTTTGGCGCCACACAGTTGACGTAAGTCTGGTTCTATACCACGTAGACACTTCGTAGATGTTGCGAAGATGACACGTGAACAGAATATAGGTAGATTATCCAATCATTAATAGAAGGAATTTCATCAAGGATACGCCCCTAGTTTTTAGTGATTTCAGGGTTGGTCCCATAGAAAAAGTTTTGTATAATGATAAGTAAAATGACCCCTTTACTTGTGAAGTAAACAAAAATTAAGTATTATACCAGAGGTAAGCGACTCAAAAAATGGTAATAAAAAAACATGTAGTTCAATTCTCGTCAATAAAGGTAGATACTATCTCTAATCTACTTTGTATCACCGCGTAGGTGAGCGGCACGATAACGTAGATAACGCAGTTATCTAGCGATGAGCATATAACGTTGTAAACTTGATTTGGTATAAGGGCGGTTACATACTGCGATCATCTTTTGTTAGCTTACTTTTTATTTTCATGGGATAACCGCGCCTGTTTATACGCCGTAAGGAGAACTACTCAATAGTAAATATATATATTGCAGGTAGAGAAGTTGATTAACGCGTCATTAATATGTATAAACAGCCATGAAAAACACGAACAAAACAGTCGTCTAAACGAGACAGAGCCACAGCGCTGGTTTTCAGCGACAGCCGGCGTTAACGTGATGATGTGAACCGGTGCAGCATAAATTAAGTTTTAATAAGCAAAATCTTTACTGCTATCTATAAAGCTGAAGAGTTTGTTTGTTTGGACGCGCTAATCCCTGGAAACACCAGTCTGTTCGAAAAATTATTTTTGCACATAATAGCCCAATTCTTGAGGAAGGCTACTTAACATTACGCTAAGACCCTTCGGAACTGAGCAAAAAGAAAAAAAAACAGAAATAATGCTAAGCGAAAACGAAGTAATAACGGGTAACGGGTGGGTCGGGAAAACAAGAAATTTGACGCAGACGAAGTCGCAGGCAAAAACTAGTAAGAATTAATAAATAAAACAAATACACAATACCTACAAGTTTTAAAACTAGAGAGTTCGTATTTGTTTTTCGAGAGACCGCCGTAAAAACTTTGTTATTAAAATATATGGTCATCATCTGCCTAGCCTTTTCGCAACTATGTTGGGGTCGGCTTCCAGTCTAAGCAGATGCAGCTGAATACCAGTATTTTACATGGAGCGACTGCCTATCTGACCTCCACAACCCAGTTACTGGGTAATACGATACTCCTTGGTAAGACTGGTTGTCAGACTTTCGGGCTTCTGACGACCCGTAACGACTGTCAAAGATCCACGAATGATAGCCGGGACCAACGGCTTAACGTGCTTTCCGAGGCACGGAGGGGTCTCGGTATGTAAAGATGGTCACCCATCCACAGACCAACCGCGGCAAGCGTAGCTTAACCTGATCGATCGACCTGTGCGGCTGTTATTATTTAGCAATATATGGTCTTAGTCCAAAAAGAGTTTCCAGTTCCAAACACTTTTGATAGAAGGTGTAAGGTGCTGTACTGAAGCAATGTCGCGGTATACAACTGCCCTTACGTGACGTCAGAACTGGTAGATATCGAGCCGGGCCCGGGGGCGCGATTCGCATCAATCTTTCAACAGTTCCGTACATTTCCGTAGCGAGTGTTTTCGGCACTTTTTGTGGAAAACGGAAGCTAAATTGACAGTTCGATTTAAAGAAGAAAAAAAAAACATATTTATGTATTCATGTGCTTAAATAATATATTGTACTCTTCCATTTACGGCAGAAGCTATAACATACCTTACTCCCATATAATGGAATATATTTTATATAAATAATTAAAAAAAAAACTAATAAACGTTACGTACAGCGTTTTCTCGACCACTCCTCCGACCCTGATATTTATCGGCCCGATTCAATAGTTGAGAAGACGTGCAGGTTTTCGTATTTATTTATTAAATTAACTATGAATTTCTGCTTAAGATCAAAAAAGAATCGAGTGCTAGATCGAGAGAAATTCTATTTCCACAGAAGAATAAAAGTCTTTCCTTGTAAGTTCTGTATCCTTTTGAGTGTAGAAGTATTTATTGATTTAAGTATATAGACGTTAGTTCCTCTCCCTTCGTGACGATCGGTGAGTGAGCGGCCTTCTTTATCCTTCTTCACCACTTCACTACCTCCTGACATTAATGAAGGAATTATTGCATATCGCTATATCTTTTTACGTTACCTCAACTTATCCGTGATTCTACTTTTGATTAAGGGTAATTTTGGGCTGACCAGCCGCTCCATTCGGTAAAAATCTCAACGTCGTGAAAACTTAGGTGATGCTATGAGTGTAGGGATTGATATTATTGACAGCTCACTTCATCTAAGACTTCATAGTGCGATTTTTACAGAATAGATCCGCAGATCGAGACTTATTTTGCTTTTAAAATTATATGCGGTGGTAACTATATAGAATAGAACGCAGAATAGAAAACTTGGTATCATATATAGGTAATACCGTTCCGTCGGCACGACCTTTGAGAAAGAAATTGCATTTTTTACTATGGTAGTAAGGAATGCAATTTCTTTCTTTGTTGCTGAAATAAAAACCGAGTACTTCTGCGTCTCGGCAAAATATTTGTAACGTAAACCACAGAATAAATTCTACCTATATACCTGTCTATTTTGTAGCCATAATCTGCAATTTGAGAATTTAAACACTTTTTAACCCTAAATGAAAGTCTCACTCTCAAAATTGTTCATTGCTCAATACTTTTGTAAGTAGGTAAGTATTCGTAATTCCATTCAATTGCCGTCAAATAGGGCATTCTCCTCTTAGTGAGCTACGCAAGAATATTAGCAAAGTGGCTGATTGCCCAGGGTGAGCCAGACGTACTAATGTGAAATCCAGGAAGTTTAAATACTGCACCAGAAACCGTTTACACATACATAATATGTGTACCTTTAGGTATATAATAGTAGTAGGTACTTTGATAAGTTTGTTGACAGTTTGACACCTACTTAAACTATAAATGCTGCACGATAGGTAATTGTATTGTGAGTAAATACCAGATCAACCGGTTGATCTTTATGTAACTCATGGTATCAGCTGTATTGGAAATCCCATTCATAAAATCTATCGCGGTTTTTTCTTGCTTCTGCAGAATCCTAGAGATATAAAACAATAGCAAGATATAGTAATTAATTCAGTATGGACATAAACATATTACGGTGCGATTGTGTGTTTGGTGCCAACAGGGACGATCACGATGTGGTACAAAATATTTATATTTACAGTAGTATGTGTGATGACGTATATTCTCAAGAAGTTACACGACACGGGTCCTAATAAAGTCAAGTTTTATTTTAATTTCTGCATATTCTATTTCTTAACTTCGGTATTATCAGCTGTGATTTGGCCCTTCTTTCTACTGAGTCCCAAAAATGTGAGAAATGCCAAGTAAGTGCAATTAATATTAACTGTTTTTATATAAGATTTTATTTTTAAACACAGTTTAAATTATGAATTTTTCGCTTTTCTGCAATGTAAATAATTACCCACCTATAGCATTTTTTTTTAATGACTAGTCGATCAAATAATATAGTTTAACTAGCTGCGCCCCGCGGTTTCACCCGTATAAGTTTCGATCCCGTGGGAAAACTGAAACTATGAGAAATGAGGGAAAATCATGTAATGGCCACGCTTTCAGAGAAAACTTGTATTTTTTTACTATTACTCTGACCGATAATGATTAAAGGTAAAGGACAAAGGCAAACTGTAAAATAAAAGAGAAAAGTAAAATAAAGTAAGGAGGAAGTGGCGAAGCAAAGAAAATGCAACGCTGCATTTTTCTTGATTTTTCAAATGAAAGTGGTAAAGCAATCTTGCTTCTACCATTTTCATTTAGAACTCACTCACCTCACTCTCACTCAACTCACTCTTTCGTTTTCTTTTTTTTACTTAAGTAGTGTATGCAAATTCAAGTAACACCTGAATATCGGTACTGGGTTTTTGAACCTTAAAAAATATAGATAAACAGTATCACCATCAACATTTTATCAACCAGATTTTTTCGAAAATATTATAGATCATTTATTTGTTCAAAACATAAGTATATGCACACACATGGCATGCAAGATGTTACATAAAATTATAACACAGTCATGTTTTGCCTTAATGGCGTATAAATATAAACAGGTAGGTTATTTGTAGAGTTTGTCCATTATTTAAAGCAATTAACATATTAAATTAAAACTGAATCAATCAAATTATAATAAATAAGTATACAACAGAATATTGTTAAAAACTCTAGTAATCATGGGTATAATTTTTATAATCTTTGTAACGCGATTAAATTTTGGCAATGTCGACCTTTGTCTATTAGATAATAATTTATACTATCAATATAACGACCTTCAAGTAAACCTATTTCGACATAGATTTGACATTAAATATTTTGCATTAATTCTATATCAATAATTTCTGACAGCTGACTCGGTCGGAGTCGGTTTGTTGACATTGAATCTCTATAATCGTGTACCAGCATAATTTGCTTCTTACCGCGCCTTTATTCATTAAGGCGCCGAAGCAAATATTTAGGCAAATGACAATAGCGCATCGTGGCAACAAGTAAGGTTCAAAACAGCGATGCATTTGAAGTTTGTTGAATCGAATGACCACCCAAAATAAAAGTAATTTTGCAGTTTTATTTAAATTAAATGCACGGCTTAGTAGAATAATTTGTAGGTATTTCTTTAGTTGATTGAATTCCCTTTATTATCATTACATAAAATATGATAGTATACGCTCAATATTGTGTTGAGCGTAATTTGTAATTTTGCGACGAAAAAAGTTTTTAAGCTTTGTTTTACGATTGTTTCAAATGATTGATGATTGTTTCGAGTGTTTATGTTATTTATCATGATACTATTTAACTGTATATGATTGATATAATGATACTATTTTATTTTTATGAAATATTTTCGAATAAGTGTTGTCTTTGAACATTTGACAATACCATCAATATTTTTCTAGTTTTTAATATATACCAATACTAATACGACTAACTGTGCGACTAGAAACTAAGCGTCTTACAGAGCCCTACGTTTGGGCAGCGCCTTAAGAATCTACTTCCTTATAAAATAAATAAAAGTCCTCCAGACCGTATTTTGGCCACGGCGACCAATCTCAGCGGAGACTAGCCTTCGGCGCGGAAGATATTACAGTGCACAAGTGTGCGCACAGACACAGGCAGCACTTCCTTATAAATAAGAGGTAAAACAAATAAAAAGAAAAATTATTTGCTTTATATTTACAAACACCTACCACCGGGTTTCTCTACAATGGAGTGACTCAGCTTACCTTTAAAAAAAAACTTATCTACGCATTATTTTTTTTTTATTATTATTGTACATGTTATCCTCTATAGATAACTAGGTAGACTTATACCTACGAGTATACATAACATGATTTAACAAACAGGTAAAAAAATGATTTAATTGGATTTTGTTCTACATGTTACAAACTGTGGAAATAAATGACTTTATTAAGAACAACTTAAAGCGATAAAAGTGATAATATCTGCCAGTTGTCTTTTATTTTTATTATAATATATCATTTACTGAAGCCCGAAAGTCTGACAACCAGTCTCACCAAGGGGTATCGTATTACCCAGTAACTGGGTTGTGGAGGTCAGATAGGCAATCGCTCCATGTAAAATACTGGTATTCAGCTGCATCCGGTTAGACTGGAAGCCGACCCCAACATAGTTGGGAAAAGGCTAGGCAGATGATGATGATGATTAAGAACAACTTAAAGCTATAAAAGTGATAATATCTGTCTGTTGTCTTTTATTTTTATTATAATATATCATTCACAGAAGCCCGAAAGTCTGACAACAAGTCTTATCAAGGGGTATCGTATTACTCAGTAACTAGTTGTGGAGGTCAGATAGGCGCTCCATGTAAAATATTGGTATTTAGCTGTATCCGGTTAGGCTGGAAGCCGACCCTAACATAGTTGGGAAAAGGCTCGGCAGATGATATCATTCATTTGTTTTGACCAAAGAAACGATGGATGGACTGTGTGAATGATGATATAATTAGAAAAGGGGTGACTACCGAGATGACGACTAATAGAGAAGTATGGAAGAAAAAGACATGTTGCGCCGACCACAAATAAATTGGGATAATGGCAAGAGAATGATGATTCATTTGTTTTGTGTTTCATTTTGTTTCCTTTCTATAACTGTCGTGTTCTATGGTTTGATTTATTGATAAACTGTTCCACCGAACCGCACGTTACAAAACTTTGTTTCAGTGCGGAAGTGTTCAGGTGCAGTTCAGGCAAGTACTGTTGAACAGTGCTCTGAGTAGAATACCTCAATATATTCGCTTTGTCAAACCTTCTGTACCTAGATTATAAGAGAATTATGTGGTCTCCTATAATAGGAAGCGCACACTAGTGTTTGTCCCTGTTCTTGCAAACTGGCATGAAATTGTGTAGCCTCTGCTGGAGATCCAAATAGAAAATAAACAACTTTTAGTTTAGGAAAACTCGGTGTCTGAATTGAGAATTTTAAGTTCATAACTTTTTAAAATCTTCCTAAACATTAATTTGGTACCCCCCATTTTAAAATATTTTTGATTCTGCTTTAAGTTTTTTCAGCTTTAATCAGACTGAGTATTTGAACTTATGTTACTCAAAGAAGCTTGTGGCTAAGTAATGACAGCCGCACGGGTCGATCGATCAGGTTAAGCTACGCTTCCCGCGGTTGGTCCGTGGATGGGTGATGGGTGGTACAGTTTTGCTTAAATGTAAATTATATGCCTAAGACTTACGTGCGTGAACTAGGTAATCCTGTGTTTCAGGCGAGAAGAGCTAAATAGTCTTTAAAAATTAATAAATAATCAAAAGTTGACAATAGCAAAACTCTCTCTCTCTAACATAGTTTCTAAATTTGATAAATATTTGTATGCCAATATTTACTTTAACACTGTTAGTAAATTCTCTGTTTCTTCGTAAGACATACTTTGGAGAGCCTCCTTGAGGATTCTCTTACAATTTGTATAGTTCAGAGAATAAATGTTTGCTTTCGTGTTAGTATTTAGTCTATTATATAGGAGAGGTACAGGTAAAATTTGGCTATAAAAACATGTTTTGTAGAATTTTGTGGACAAACTAATCTTTATGTCTTTTATTAGTATTATTAGTGCTGTAGGGTAGAGCTTTGTGTTGTTTTAATACAATGCCCAAATGTCTATAATAATAAGGTGTATAAAATTTGGCAGCATTTTGAACATGTTAAGATTTGACATCTAATTATAATCAAGATGATATAAACAACATACATTACATAACATAATTTAATCTCATTGTTTTTAAAAAATAATCAGGTAGCATTTAATAGTTTGTTTATGCATAAAAAAACCAATAGCATATAAAGCTGTAAGTAAGCTGTAAGCTGTATTGTATTGTATGTGTTTATATGGGCCTTGTTGCCTGAAATAAATGGATAAATAAATAAATAAAGGTTTGCTGTCAGGCTTGAGCGACTTTGTAACAATTCCACATTCGTAATTTGTTGGTATCTAAGACACGATCAATCGTCGCAGTATGTTATGTTGCAGATGCACAAAATCTAGACCTATATGACGCGTTACCTTGTGTGCTGTACTGCCTGAAATATTTTTCAGTTTCGATGAGATTGCCACAAAAATAGCAATTGTTCACCCTTATTACATTCACTTGCATAATTATAAACTTCAATTCTTGATTTTTAGCATAAAGATAATAGCAACATCAGATCTTCATCATCATTCTCACAAAAACACAAAACAAATGAATCATCATCCCCTTATCCCAGTTCATTTGGGGACAGCGCAACATGTCTTTTTCTTCCATACTTCTCTATTAGTCGTCATCTCGGTAGTCACCCCCTTTCTAACCATATCATCATTCACAAATTCTATCCATCGTTTCTTTGGTCTTCTGATACTCTTATAGCCATCGACATTTATACTCAATACTCTACTCACGACATTTTCCTCATTTCTCCGTGAACGATGCATGACCCATACCATGTCAACCGGTTTCCACACAACTTTTCAGTTACCGGTGCCACTTTCAGACTTCCTCTTATGTACCTACTCGTTTCTTATTCTATCCATTCGTGTAACACCACACATCCCTCTCAGCATTCCCATCTCAGCTGCATGCAATTACGCCTTTCATTCATCCCTTTTATGGGCCATTCTGATCCATACAAGACAGCAGGTCTAATCATGGTTTTATATATCTTCCCCTTAAGTTTAAAGGGAATGCGGAGTCGCAGATTGTTCCCGTGACCTGCCGCCATTTCATCCACCAGAAACTTCACATTGACAAAATAAATTCAGTTGCTAATAACAATCTCGATGTCATTCACGATCCTCGATGGGTTCTCCTAAGTAGTCATTGATATTTGACCATTACCATTACCAGAGGGGCAATTCTCGTAATTTTAAAAACGTTCATAGTCTGATCTCAGTCTCAATCTGTCAAAAATACTTCTAATTTCCCTACATTTTGACAAGCTTTTGACATTTGTTTGTCGCTGAGATGAGACTGCGACTAGATTTTGAACGTTTTAAATTACGAGAGCTGGCCTTCTGATCTTCCTAAAATACTTTTGTAAAAGACAGAAGAAGGTTACAAATACTAACTACCTAAAAGTTCCTATCTAACAAAAATACCCCAAGTAAAGGTCCTTCATTCAGCTGGGAAGTGGACTCAAGCTTGCTTTTAAACACACAAATGAACTTTTCTAAAGAACTTTAGTTCGATAAATAAACCCAAGTTAAATGTGTCCCCACATAAACGAAGCTAAAGTTTTGGAGTAAAAGCCACTTAGGGAAAGCGAGGGCAGTTTAGTGAGCACGTTTAGTTCACTCATCAGTCCGAACCAATCAATGCCTTAGGTCACTGCGTAGAAAATACGGAACGCTAACATTGGACGGACGTTTGATGTTATCGTTTGGGTAAATAAACACAAACAGCTCGTGGCACGACGTTCTACCAATATTATCTATAACATTAAATGACCTGTCAGTTAATAACAGTCTCCTTAGTCTATTCCCAACTATGTTGGGGTCGGCTTCCAGTCTAACCGGATGCAGCTGAATACCAGTATTTTACATAGAGCGACTGCCTATCAACCCAGTTACTGGGTAACACGATAACCCTTGGTAAGACTGGTTGTCAGACTTTCGGGCTTCTGACGACTCGTGACGATTGTCAAAAATCCAAGAATGACAGACAGCCGGGATGAACGGCATAACGTGCTTTCCGAGGCACGGCGCGGTCTCGGTATGTACCACACATCCACGGACCGACCGCGGCAAGCATAGCTCCTGATCGATCGAACCGTGCGGCTGTCATTACTTAGCCACGAGCCCCTTTCGAGCCCCCTCACGAGTCCGCTAATAACAATCACAACAATAACAACATTTAGTTCAAGAAGCAGAGTAAGGAAATAGATAGAGAAAGTTGTACGTTTACAACAAAACATTGAAAGTACAACAGACATAAAGATAAAATGCAACATAATTGGATGGCTTGATACGGAAACGTTAAAAAAACATTGTGTTACACTTTGTTGATCTTCGCTTTAACTGCGGAGCCATTAGTAAATTAAAAATACATACGGGTGCACGTAGATAGTTTCTGTTCGTGGTCACACAGAACCTAGCGCTAGGTGATTACGCAGCATGTGTAGGAAAATTCAGTTTGGAATTAGGGATAGTGAAAATGTGAAGATTTAAAAGTGAATCCACATAGGTAGGTATATCTAAATCAACACAAAAAGATGCGATAATCTGTTTTTTGCTACATAGCAACCAATAGTTAATATTCTTTCAATTTTACTTCTGCTCCGTTTTAGTCAAATCTTTTGTTCAATAACTAAGATTTTGAAAGCTTTATGAGCACTTCGTTCATAGAATTTTGTTGCTGACACAGAGCTACCTAACAAAACGATCGGACTTGTCCCGTCGAAATATTAAATTGTCTAGATATTGGATAGGAAAAGAAATGTATTACATGTCTATACTGTACTATACAATATATACAAATAAATAAAATAGAAGTGTCTGTTTGTAACGTCAAAATATCAGCTTTATAATTTTTTGTCTGTCTGTCGGTCTTGCTTGCTGTCCAGCTTTCACTGGCAAATGTAACTTTTGTTTCGGTAGCACGTTCCCGTGGGATAATTCCCGACATCCACGGGGTGAAGCAGCGGGCAGAGGCTAGTTAAAAATAAAAACTTTCCCGGCGATTCAAGAATTTACGTACGTTTCCGATAACCAATAGTTTTAAAGACGTCTTTATTCTGTTCTAATCGATCGATTTGGCTATTAGGGCTTATATTATGCGATAATGTCTTTATGCAAAGCCTTTATTTGCTTTATTGAGTCGTCTCGCATGTCCCGGCAGGGTGTGAAACGACAGCTGTTGATCATACCCGTCTCACTGTCACACAGCTGCCCTCATCGGACTATCGGATAGAATACAGCCGCCGCTCACGCACAAAAGGGGCCAATAAAAACAACGTCATCCGATATTAGAAGATTTGAAAGGATGACAGTAGGAAATGGAAGTTGATGCCCAGCAATTTAGGTATTTCTTAATGTTTGAGTTGTTATCGTCAACACTTCTTTATTCATTTACGCGCGCGCGTTTTTTTTTTTTTTAATAGATACGCAACAGTTTTCACCGTGCTCTTCACGTTATCTAAAAACTTTGGCAAACGCTTCTATAACTTTTACAAATCAAATCTAACAAAAATAGTAGTACTTAAAAAGGTTTCGTTACAAAGATATTTGTAATTTCATTTAACGGGATTTAATTGAGATATGCAGTAAGAAAGGGTCTTAATTTGGCCTATGTGCCCGTTAGTGCAATTAAAATGATAAACCTATTAAATGCTTTGGATAAGGAGATAAAGAGGCATGCATATCGGGTGGTTTACGTCAAGGTATTTAGTTTGTATGAAAATTAACAAACAATTAAAAATAAGAATTCATTAATGTCCATGATGAAAAATGCTTTTTTCCATGGTCTGAACATCTGGTCGAAGTTTATGTATATCGTCCGGAACCCGGTGCTTATACCTACATTGTAAAAGTCAATAGTTCTTATATACCGGTTGACTTTTTTATCGTCTGGACAAAAACACGGTGAACGGAGTAGGTCAAAATAGTATGCAATAGGTTTAGGTATGTGGTAAGGTCACTCACTTATTTTGCTGTGCCCGACAGCGTCCATATGATCTAATTGTAAGTTTACCACCTAAGAATACCTACATGTGGAATGCAATAAAGTATTGAGTATTGAGTGTTGAGTAGGGTAAAATTAATTAAGCTAGCGGAACTCTACAGACGTGATGGGTAAATGACATTGGCCATTTAACTGTTTGTTTAAATGACTACGCAAGAGGGTTTTGATTAGCGTTGAAAAAAGCAGGAAAAATTCCCGTTTCTTTCCAATTCCGTTGTTTTTTTCAATGTTTCATTCGAAAGTTTCAAGAAAATTTGCCTGTATATATTTCATGTTTTTTTCCAATAAAACCGAAAAAAACCGAAGAATATGAAAGAAACGGGAAACTTTTCATGTCTTTTTTTTCAAATACGTACTTACTTATAATTTAGCTTCTATGCTTTAACTCTTCCCATAATAATACGTAGTACGTACCTACTAACCACCACCTACTAACCTGTATTTCACCTATTAAAAAATATTTTAATTTTAATAAAACTGGTTTTTTTCAATTTTTCATAACATCAACCGAAACATTCGAAAGAATCCTGTTTCTTTCCAAAGGATTCCTTTTGTTAATTTTTCTATGTGACATGCGATAAAAACGGAAAAAAACCACAAATTGTTTTTTTCGTGGAAAAAAACAAATTGTTATTTTCGGCATTTTCAACGCTAGTTTTGATTCGAAAAAAACACTTGGTCTTCATTAAATTATTCACACGTATGTACTAAATTATATCAAATTAGGTAATCGTCTATAGTTTTGACCCTATTTCCTAGTTTTTTTATCATCAATGCCACATTTTTATTATATCTATTAATATAATGATTGCCGTTAATATCCTTTTGTTATAATCAGATAATGTATGTATCCATTAGCTAAATGCGTATTCGACTCCTCAATAACCATTCTTCCACCAAAAACTATATAACCGACATAGCTACAGTGGACTTCCAGGAAAATACTGCAGACGAACTGTTTTTATTCCCTGCATTTATTTGCCTGTTTTTTGCATTTTTTTCTCCTTTTAACTGTAGTCATAACAGGGTAAAATAAAACTGTAATTAGACAATATAATAAAATAATTTATGCAATAAAACAGACTTTGGTTGCAGGAGAAACGTAACATGAATACACATACAGACAAAGATTTCCAGTTTTAGTTGACCTCGCATTGTATAGACTTTTCTTACAATGAGAAGTCAGCTTATACTGGTTATGTATATCTTGATATATCGTCACCGTGTGCGTACCCACGTAATAACATTGTTTGTTAATTAATACACAATCGAATGTCGTTTTCAGAGTAGCAGTTCGATTGCTGAAGCATATAACTAAGTTATATGACTTGGACTGGCATCTGCGAGACGGGAAGATCCTAGCCGAGGATCGAGGGGCCGTCATCATCTCGAATCATCAGAGCTCGCTTGACATCTTAGGTAAATATTGACACAATAAACACACAACGGTGCTGTGAATTGGTTAGCGAAACTTCACAAACGAGATGGGTGAGAGTAATGTTGTGTATTATAAAGAGGTTAAGTTTGTAAGTTTGGATGCAGAAGGTAATCTCTGGAAGTACTTACTTATCCAGTTTCGAAAATTCTTTCAGTAGCAGAAAGCTACACTATTGCCAAGTACCGTAGGGTAAGTTTTATAATATAGTTAACTACCACGCGGGCAAAATCGCGTACAGTTTCTGTACCTAAAGTATAGTTTCCATAATTTTCGGAGATGTTCAAAATTCATTATTAAACAAAACTTATTTGTTCAGCTAGGATTTATTATGTTTAAACATCCATACTAATCATATCTGTGAAGTTTCGCTAACTATTGACGTTGTATTAATCTGAGAGGGTGGTAGTGGTCTTGACCGTGGAACTTCACCTAAGCTCACTTCACCCAAGTTTTCAGTGAGATTTTTATTGAATAAACCAGCCGGTTTGTTGAAGAATTTAAATTCTGACACTTCGATCTTGAATTCCTGTAATTACAATCTTGACGTTAACTTTTTTAAAGATTAAAAGTAACGGTGGAATAGTAAATAGCACAGTAATTAAGTACAGTCAACAACAAAAGTAGATGATCAAAATCAGAAAATCAATACTAATATATATATGGCAGCTGTACTAGTAGCAAATGTTTGGTATAATTTACAATTACATATCTACTATTGAATCACTTCGACGCCACACAGTTCTGACGCGAACTCCGTTCATTAGTTATTTCTGATTTTGATTATCTACTTTTGTTGTTGACTGTACTTAATTACTGTACTATTTACTATTCCACCGTTACTTTTAATCTTTAAAAAAGTTAACGTCACGATTAGACGACGATTAGACCTTATTATCAATGAAGTCAAATTGCAAGAGTAAACAAGTAATTATTTCAATGTTATTATGTATGAACTGTAGTAAATAAGTAAAATAAACAAAACAATTATTATTTAAGTAAACCATATCAATACAATTAATTCAATCAATATTATTTCTATTTATCCCAGTACAAACCAATTCCAAAAAGCAGTTACCATTCAATCTCATATGTATAAATATGTACTCGTGGGTAGGTGCTACAGGTTCGTTCACCTTTGACGTTATTGATTGCCAATACCTACGTTTAAGTATTGATATT
Organism: Apamea anceps; assembly: GCA_951799955.1. Taxonomy (NCBI): domain Eukaryota; kingdom Metazoa; phylum Arthropoda; class Insecta; order Lepidoptera; family Noctuidae; genus Apamea; species Apamea anceps. Next base: position 8,704,405 of record OX637502.1, on the reverse strand, counting down.
ACCTATCTGCAACTGTTATCTACCGTTTGTTATTCATACTGGATCGTTTATTTTTCCAGGAATGTTCAATGTATGGGAGGTGGTTGATAAACTGGCGGCCGTTGCCAAGAAAGAATTGTTCTACATATGGCCGTTCGGCCTGTCGGCCTACCTGGCTGGCGTCGTGTTCATAGACCGAAGCAACGCAAAGGGAGCTTATAAACAACTCCAGCTGACCTCCGAGGTCATGGTAAAAAATAAGGTTGGTATCATAATATATTATCTACACGGGTACTTCCCTGCGGCTACGATAACGCAGACTCGGGGATTGGGCAATAAAATTTATCGTCCGGCCTCCCTTAAGCATAACACGATAATATACAGCTTTTTCGGTCTCCAAAGAAAAACAACATCGAAAATCCCATTAAAATCTGTTCTTTCGCACGCATTAAGAAAAACGCAAGTATTTTATTTTTTATGTTTAGGTAGGTATTACCTACTCGTAATTATCTTTTTTTTTTATCATTTTCCTGTTTCTGGTACTAACAGGAAAAAGATAAAATTGACGTTGAAGTGTTAACGGCTTGATACAGTTTCTATCGCATAAAAAATATTTTCCACAGTTAATTTTCCCTAACAAACAGGAAAAATTCATGCCCAGACCTAATATGTTTTATGATGGCACTGCCTGAAACCATCATTAACAACTATATCACAACACATTCGCCTTGACAGACACTTGTAATGTCCACCACCAAACAGTCACGATTACACAAATAATGAAATAACAATTATCCATAGGTAGGTATAATAAGTACTCAAATATAAGATGCTCATCTAAGCAGGCTTTGACACAAGAGTTTCGTTGAAATCAGCCGTCCTATTCTGTAAAATCTCACCGTGATAACTTAGGTAAATGTGAGCTTGAAGTGAGCTATCATTCCATCTGAGGATTGACACTATTGCTAGATCACTTCACCTAATTTTTTCCGGTGAGATTTATACAGAATAGACCGTCTGGTACCAAAAGAAAGATTTAACTTATGTTATAAGTACCAGCGCTATTTGAATTAGAATTCCACACAAAAAAAGGGAGGATTAATAGTACATTATCTACCTCTCTTTATCCCGGCATAGTGGCGCGAACATTATAACCTCGTACATCGTACTTACTGCTCTCATTTATTAAATAGAGGAAGCTTCCAGGCTTGGATAATATTAAACTTATAAATTCAGCTTAATGCGCCAGTAACGAACTAGGATATAACGCAGATATAAAATTGCCTTGTTGCAAAATACAGTGCTTTGTTTACATTGCTTGTTTTCTGAACGTTTCTTTTTTATTTGCATGTATGTGCACTACGGGAAAATAAAACAACCAACTTCAATAATAATAAACTGCGATGATGCTTTTAATTCTTAGACTTTTTGCTCTATGTTTAATATGCTTAGCTATCAGCTACTTTATTTATATGTAGGTAATTTGTTTTATACTAAAAACATGGAATGAAGTAAACAGGTAGGTACTCGTACTTAGGTGCTAACACTACTAACCACGATTATATTCAGAAGACAAGATCGCGAAAATAAACGAATTATCCCATTGATATACCCAAGAGTATTCCAAAAACCTTATATTTATATAATCGTTTAGCTTTGATCAAGACGAACACAAAGATCACAACTGTCAAAAAATATCCTAAGGGAATTCAAACAGATATTTCGCTGGGAAAATATTTTTTTAAATGTTCTAGCACCGCGAAGACCGTTTATAAAGTGAATAAATTATTTTTTCAGACGAAGATTTGGTTGTTCCCTGAAGGAACAAGAAACAAAGATTATACAAAGCTACAGCCTTTCAAGAAGGGCGCGTTTAACATAGCTGTGGCCGCGCAGGTGCCCATCATACCTGTTGTGTTCTCACCCTACTATTTCATAAATAAGGAAAAGTACATTTTCAATAAAGGTAAGCACCTTACCCACTATTTATTACCCACTGATCTGGAAATATTTATATTGGCATTTATGTATTATTATAACTATGCGCGAAAATGTTATATTTTTTCTCGAAGTAAGAGCGAGAGCAGCCGCTCAAAATTCTAAAAGAGTCGTCCTTAATATCGTCACTTACTTTTCACATTCTATTGAACATTTGGTCCACGTACATAACACTCCTAAGGCCCAATAATAAAAAAGGATTTTACAGCCTATCTTGCTCTGCAACTTCAATCTGAAAGGTTGAAATTTCGGTGACCCTTCCTCTCCGGGCAAGAAGACTATCTATGTATATTCTAATTTCGACTTTAATCTTCTTACCAGTGGAAGCTCCATCACAATCCACACAAAACTTTCCCTGTGTAACTGAAAATATTCAGAGAAACGAATTTACGGAAATATTTTTTGAATTCTCTCACAAAGGTTTCTTTTGTTGAAAAAACCTTAGACCACACAAGCTAACAACATTCCCTTATCTCAGTACGGACTGCTGCGTTTATGTTTAGCCCTTTTCTTATTTCTTTTAATGTTAAGCCAGTTTGGAGTTAAAACTTGGAACACATATATGTGCTATGTGCCACAATATCTTAGTCATTTCTGCCTTCCACGGTATCCATATTATTATGACGATTAAGGGTCCATGATACTCTTCACTAGGACCCATGACGTCTTATCTTTTTACTACGGTCAACGGTATTTAAAACATTAACAAAGAACTACGATCTCAATCAAAATGGCGCCTTCCAAATTCTTACAGCAATTAGTATCAATTTCAAAGATTACGATTCCAAAACGACATAACAAGACATTTTCGGAAAATCAACCAAAATTCTGACGTGGATATGATTATAATGACCACTGTTTATCTATTTTACAGGTCACGTTGTCCTTCAGTGCCTGGAGCCGGTGCCTACGACAGGTCTAACTATGGAAGATGTACCGGAGCTGATCAATAAAGTCCACCAACAAATGACTGTAGCTTATAAGGAATTGTCCAAGGAGGTCGTCAACACCTTGCCAGCAGATTACCCCTTTACTTTATTAGGATAGAAACCACGACTGTATATTATTAGTATTACGAGTAGCATAAGTATAACTTAAGCTATAAAATCGTGTTACCCAGTAACTGGGTTGTGGAGGTCAGATAGGCAGTCACTCCATGTAAAATACTGGTATTCAGCTGCATCCGGTTAGACTGGAAGCCGACCCCAACATATTTGGGACAAGACTAGGCAGATGACGATGTAGTTAAGCATTAAAATGTAAGTGTTTTGGTCAAATGTAAGAGCTACAGACGCCAGCACATGAAGCTACTACAACCTGTCAAATTTCTTTAGTAAATTTTCAACTTTATCGTTAAAGCATTAAGGTTCAAGGTTGATTGGGAAAATTTGACAATTTTGGGTAGCTTGACCTGCTGGCGTCTGTACTTTTGTTTTGAAATAAATTTATTAGATAAAATAATTTAATACCTACAAACTGTTTTTACACTGTGTCGTTTTTTATTTACTTACTCTCTTTTTGTAGATATAAGCACTAAGCGGATCTATTTAGAACTATAGATTACAGCTCTCTGAGACAGATCTTTTCTGCTCTTATTAACTTAGATAATTAAATAGATCCACAATAGTACCTATGAGAAAGAGTAGGAAGAATCTTAGCAGGTGGCATTCTCTAATTTCTGCCCATCCCCTTAGAAAGGTATGATTTTATTTTATGTAGAAGGAGTAACAACATGCTCATAACATATTTTTATTATTATTCAACATAGAGCCATTTAATTCACGCCCTTAATCCCAAGCACTCGCCTTACAAACACTACACCTAAATAACTAGTTTATTTAAACGATTACCTGTTCCAAAATAAAGAGGGGTTTGCAAACTCTACTAGGTAGGTACTTCCACTGTACGCCGCTAATATTTTAGGACATTAAGTACCTAGTATTTGCAACTGAATAAGACACGAACTTTGAACAATATTACCACCAGAGCGTTTGATAATTTTGTTCCAACATTATGTGAATTATGTTCTGAAGTGTAATTTTATTTAATACTTACTTTTGCCAGCGGTTTGTTTTACTAAGCTACATTAAAACGAAAAATTATCTAGCTCATATAAGTCTAGGAGTAGGTATGGATCGTAGCAGGTAGTGTTCTGTAGTTTCTGCCTACCTATGGGAAGAAGGCGCGAGTTTATGTATGTATGTATGGAAGCCTTTCGTATCACAAAGTAAACCATATTTTCTACAAGCATTTGACCAAAAAATCAATGGTAAATGACGCAAGCAGGCTGAGGTTTTCGATTTATTTTTTATTTATATGATAGACAGTAGACATATTGTGAGCTTCTCAAATAAATATACAAGGCAGAAAAACCGAATACTATGACGTCACAGGACTGATTCAGAACTTTGGATAAAGAACCGAATCGACAGGCCATTGTAACATACTCGTATTTTCAACGTGCGAAAAGTTTCCTGACATTTCAATTAAACTCAAAATAACCGCGAAAAACAACTGAAACTTGGATTACATCATCATAACTTGTATTTTTTACATGCACACATAAATGAATCTACTCATTGGATAGTTAAAATATTGACATCTTCAATAATTGTCCAATGAGTACATCCAAAAGCCCGCTCCTCTTTATTAAATAAAACCTATGTGTGTAGGTACCAGGAAAGCACTAGGCAGTGGTGCGCGGGCATTTTGGGGGACTGTCTTTGATTCTTAACCATAGATGTAATTTGAATAAATGACTTAACTTTGTTTTTTATTTTTATTTTACCCTTTCTGAAAATCATGAAACTTACTAAGGTCATATTTTATATTACATTTTTGTAATACATTATTTATCTAAAATTTTAACTTTTATACAACTAATTACTGCACGTACTGCTACTAATGCTCCTAGCGAGGACACTTTTTTTTCTAAACTGTTGTTTACCTGTGGACAGCGTTGTGTCTGGGTTATACGAGTATGTACGACTATTATTACCAAATTTTTTTTTGTTAAATTAGTTGCAAGTTCTTTTAATGTAACTGTTAGCTGTTCCTTTCAATAAAAAATACACTAACGGGTACCAAGAGGGTGTGGCGTTAACGAGATCGCCACTATGCGAACTATACGCATCACACTGCCGTCACGCCAATTCCTGCATCGCGCAAGCAGAGTTTACCGCCCAACTAGCAACGTCCCGCAGAAACCACAGAACGTGACCTGGTCATACACGCACGCCGGCTGCGAGTACTACGCACCTGACCTTTCTAAATAACATAACCAATGAGGCCACTATATGTCACCGTCACGTCCCGGCGTTTCCACTGACATCTGCCTAGTAAATGTGTGAAATGACCCAATCATACTCTTTTCAATTTGTGTCGCTACATCTTCTTCGTCTTGTATTTTTTATTGGCTAACAAAATGGCAGGGGTCAATATAATAATGTACGAGTTAAAGAAAACCAGAAAAAAATAACATTCTTTTTATAACTCAAGATGTAGACAAAGATAAGTTAGGTCCAAAATTGCTACTAACGACTGTACTATGAAAATGATGGATGTGAGCCATTAAGAAACTGGAATAAAAGCAAAAATATAGGTATATTATAATTCTTAAATTTTTTATATTAATATTATAAAATTCTTCTGTACGTCTGTATGTCACCCCTGAATCCTCAAACGGCTGGACCGATTTTGAAACTATCCAGGGACCCACCCTGGATAGTTTAGATTCACAATTGTAGACTTCTAGGAAACAGGACAACGTCCGTTCGGTCAGCTACTTTAATATATTTCTTTCGTCTAACTCCTTTGTTATCAAACAGTAGCTTTTTACAAAAATATTCACACACATTCTGGATGTAACGTTTTGAGATTTATAAAAACACGGCGTTTTCATTTTAACACCGTCATTCTCTTGCCCTTATCCCAATTTAATTGGGGTCGGCCCAACATGTGTTTTTTCCATACTTTTCATTTTTTTCACAAACATGAGCATTAGGAATAAAATCAACATCAGAAGTTATTTATTCAAATTAGGCTGAGAGCGTTGTTAATTAAAAGCATATTTTTACCCCGAACATCAATATTGGAACATAGTTTTATTTTAATTAACAGATTCCTGTATGAACAGTCAGCTGTTCTTATAATAATAACATTTTATTACTCCTCCGGCATTCCAAGTAATCCCAAAAGGCATTTCCAGATATTTTCCCGTAGCCCTTGGCTAAGTATAACTTGCAAGTACTGTGTACCTACTCATTCGTTTGTGTACATGTGTTTTTTACATACTTTTCATTTTTTTCATGAGAATTAGGAATAAAATCAACATCAGGAGTTATTTATTCAAATTAGGCAGAGAACCATTTTGAACGTCAAAATTACATAAATATTCCCCCAAAACGCCCGCCCTTCACCACTTCCTTGTGCTTTAGCTGGGATGAAGTGGCGCTGTAAAAACTCCCCAGTAGCACAAGCATGTTGTTATATAGAATGGTATTTTTTTTACAAAAAACCTCTCGTACCTCTGAACTTTCATAATAATGATTGTACCAGAATGTCACAAGGTGTCGGGGCGTGACGGTATCAGCCATGAAAGTTCAACCTTAGGTGTCGCATGCAATAAATAACTAACACAACTTACGACAAACAGTTTCAACTCATTCTGGTCTTATTTTCTTCGAGAACTTTTGAAAAAACTTGTAAAATATATTTTCCAGGCTCTTTATTAGTATTGCTGATATTTTATTGTGCAATTAAAGCGAAATTTATATTTCTTTACGGTACGGTAAAAGTTTTGCATGGAAACGAAGACATCGTTTCCATGCAAAACTATTTGATAGTTCTTGTAACGTCGTCCTTACAAGTGTAACAACTTCTGTTACTTACCCACTTTACTTTTATTCGACTGTTGATTTATAATTCTAAACGCGATTTAAGGCTGATTTTTCTTCGAGGAATAAAATTGACGTTTGACAGTTTTTGTATGAAATAACCGTCAAAATTTCAAAATTATTTCTGGAAAAAAGTTATCAGATGATTGAGAAAAATCAGCCCTTATAAGTGTATAGGTACTGTAGGTAGGTACCTAAGTTGGCTGCTAAGTACTTACTTATACCTATTATTCACTGAGTATACAGGTTCGCAGGAACATCGACGCGGAAATTGTAACCATGAATTCAGCACATGATTCTAGACCATCTAGCGAAGAAATTTTTCGTCGGTTATCAAAAAACCTGTTCATAGAAAAGTGCAATAGGTACCTACGCGGTCAAAATGTATGAAAGAGCAATTCTTTTTCATAACCAACGAAAAATATCATCACAGTTGTTTCAGACTTATGTGCTGAATCCACGGTAACAGGTTGTGCGTCGATGACACCACCCTGAACATACTTAGGAGATTGGATGTATGTAGTCGGAAAATATAGGTACATGAAATACAAACAACCCCCATATTAATACCTGCCCAGTTACCAAACTGAACAAAAAATACAATTGATAAAAGTATAGTTCGTTCACAGTTGTTTTACCTTTGAGTTTGCATCATAATGATCTTTATTTTCATTTAAATAAGGTTGCTGTTCGGTTGTTGCCATTGACAAGTCTGTCGAAATCATTGTGATCTCTATTCTCGTCACGATAAGGTTGCAGTTAGATTACTGCTGTTTAATTGACAAAAGAAAAAATACGGGTCCAATATTTTTTGATAATCTAACTGACGGACTAATTAGATTTTTTTAGGAAACTCGCCTATTCGTGCGCAAAGCTTTGTAAATAAAGAGCATATTTTTACCCCAAACATCAATATTAAAACATAGTTTTATTTTAATTAACAGATTCCTTTATGAACAGTCAGCTGTTCTTATTACAGTATTTAATAACATTTTATTACTCCTCTGGTATTCCAAGTAATCCCAAACTTCATTATAAGCCATCTTCCTTGTGTTTTATATAATTAAATATTCTTAGCTCGTAGTTCGTACCTTTTAAAAGAAACAATGCCTTTAATTTCACACAAAAAGGCATTTCCAGATATTTTCCCGTAGCCCTTGGCTAAGTATAACTTGCAAGTACTGTGTATTCATTCATTTGTGTATTTCTGGTACATTTGACTAGTCTTCTGGAACGAAATTTTTAAACAGATTACACAATAAAACCGGCATGTCCTAGAACTAAAAATTCAAAAACATGTGACATCTACCAACCCGCACTGGGCCCGCGTGGTGGATTACGGCTCACTCCCTCTCACTGAAAGGAGGCCCAAGTCCCAGCAATGGGAACATTATAGGCTGATTATGTTTTTATGTTATATTAACACAATACATAGATAAATCTAGACTTCACACGAATTTTTACGTAAATCATCTTTACACATGTAAAGATAAGTATGAAATATTACATTTTATAATAAATCCGTTTAAAAAACTAAGCATCCTGTTGTTCTAAATGTGGCATTGACGCAAGCATCGAGTAATCTGGTAAAACAATAGGTTAATATTAGAATTATGAATTTGAGATAATTTTCAAGTTAGGGAATAACAAACTGAATGTCATACTTTTCAAAGTTCAAATTCCATTGCAACGAAAAACTTATTAGGACCTTTTTATTACAAATGGTCACTCAAAAATCAACTTACTAACTAACTGATTACTTAAATGTCAATGGAATGTAAATTGGAAACAAAGAGAATACCGTAAAGAAATATAAATTCTACTTTAATTGCACAATAAAATATCGGCAATACCAATAAAGTGCCTGGAATATATATGTATTTTTCAAGTTTTTGATAGGTTTTTGTAAAACTGATCATTCTACATGTCTACAATATGAATGAATGTATTGCACCGATCCCAGCGTGGTTTGACCAGACTCGATTAATCGAATGAACCCCAAGATTCGCACTAGCTCCTGTAGCCTCATGTTTTATGATGCTACATTGACCATCAAGGAGTAGACCGGGAGGCATTGTGTAGGGACGACGTGCCCTTAGGATAGGAAAGGACTTAAGAGCCATACCGGATATGCATCCTAGAGTAAGCATTGGACTAATGAAAAGCTGTAAAAACAGAACGCTTTAGGCAGCTTTTCCACCAGAGATGCGCTATGCTACGTTGCTATGGATGCCTTTGTTAACCACCAATCATATGCATTGGTCCACATAGCATAGCACTGGTGGAAACGGATTCAACTACGCTACGTTTTTTATTCGGAAGGATGCGTGCTATGGATGGGAGCTTTGGATGCGCGAGTGGTGTAGCTATGTCCAGAACAGAGTACTCCCCGTGCTTTGCCTACTATCGATGCATCGCATTGCTCGAGTTGACCATCTTCCTCGCACAGCTACCTCGAGGCGGCGCATCTTCATAGCACATCTTACTCGTTCCGCTACACAGCTTAGCATTAGTGGAAACGGTCGCACAGTTTTGTAGCGTAGCTTTAACATCCTCGCAGCATAGCTGCATAGCACATCTCTGGTGGAAAAGCAGCCTTACATTTGCCAGTAGCAGCATTTCCATCTGATGAAGCTCGACATATTCGAACAGGCATTCGATTTGTTAAACTGTCAATCCTTTCGATATTCTGAGCATTCGATATAATTCGGAGCATTACACTTCGTGTGTTCAATGGAATATAATTTTGTGGCGTGTGGAGGTAACCCGTCAAAGGATGCATATGATTGGTTCTGCTTAAATGTAGCAGTAGGTTAGTTAGTACTTACCGTGGTTCCAGCTATAATAATAATAATATTCCTGGAAATTTCACATAGCGCCATCACACATATAATGATGGCCATATAGACATAGTTGGGCAACTAGCCTTGCCAAAACCAATCACATCTATATATGTATATATAATAATAATAAAGCGGAAGAGTTTGTTTGTTAGAACGCGCTACTGGAACTACCAGTTGGATTTGAAAAAATATTTTTGCATTTGATTTTATAGCCAACAAAAAAATCACTTGATTCATACATTTATGTTCGCATAACTCGACATAATGTAAGGATCAACTGATTTTTTTTTTCACGGGATCAGGGTTAGTCCCGTAGTAAAAGTTGTTCATAATGATGAGTACAATGACCCCTTTTAAGGATTAAAACGATCGAAATTTAACGGTGTATAAGATCTCGTAAAATAATTTTAACTGTAGGTATTTAATTGTTTTCTCTTGCTCTCATTCGACAGGTTTAGGTATTTTGCCTAAAAATTCCTCATAGGATACCTACGACATAATATTCTCACACCTGCTCTGGGATAATCCGCGAAAATCAAAACTAATGGCAATAGTAGCAGAACCTTCAAACCTGGCCTGCATACAAAGCTTGGACAACAAAGGATGACAATGAGAACCTACTGCAGCATTGCCGACATTACGAAATACAAAGTAAGTTACGATTAAGTTAATTTTTTATCATTAGGAAAATGCAAAGTTATTGGGTAGGGTAGGCCAGGTACCCGACGGATTTTGACGGAAATTGCTAATCCATTGCTTTACATATATGTTTAAATAACTCGCTACCCGTAGCCCCGTTCAGCTTCACGTACCAACTACCTAGTAGATGGGTGAAGATGACTAGGGACAGTTAAATAATTTTATTTGATACTAGCTGACCCGGCAAACGTTATTTTGCCATATAAATTATTTCTAGCTGCGTGTCCTACCCCCTACCCTACTCCTACCCTACTCCTGCATTACTCCTACCCTACTCCTACACTACTCCTACCCTAGTCCTACCCTACTCCTAACCTACTCCTGCCCTACTCCTACCCTACCCCTAACCTACTAAACCCAGATAATCCAAGTAATGTAGATATATTATACATGTTGTCGATTCAAAACCCTTAATTTAATACGTGCTTCAATTCGAGTGGAGCCGAGTCTACCGTACCGAAGGGACGATCGTCAAATGTTTGACAGGAAAGTAGGTAGAACAGTTTATATGGGAAAATGAAATTGTTGTTTTTACTATCTTCCTTGCAATTTTTCCATGTTTTCTCAAAAAAAAATCAGCTGCTCCCTACATTTTGACGAGTTATGCGAACACATAGGGAACAGCTGATTTTTTTTTTGTGATTTCAGTTTTGGTCCCATAGTAAAAGTTGTTCATAATGATGAGTACAAAGACCTCCTAAGAGGTTGCTGGTGTTTTACAAATAACCCTGTATAAAGATAGATAGATAGATACTCGTAGATTAATTTCAACCTACGGGGTTATTGCGTGACACACTATCAGTAGGATTGGGTTTCATTTTGACAGTCCAACAACATTTATTGCGTTATTTATGTTGCTGAGCAGACACATTTTTCGAACATATGAAGCAATGGATTAGCAATATACTTCAAAATGATTCAGGTTGAGATTGATAGTGTGTTACGTAATTAGGGTGCTGATAATTCCACGCGTTCCTGAGAAAAAGGGTCTTGGCAGAAAGACAGACGGACGGAAAACAAAGTGATCCTATAAGGGTTCCGTTTTTTGCTTGAGGTACGGAACCCTAAAAACTGCACGAGTTTCGCTTCTACCCTAATTTCTTATTACAATAAGAAATTAGGGTAGAAGCGAAACTCGTGCTTAGGTTACTTTTCCCGCAAAACAAGTCAACAAACGGAAACAAAGGCTAGAAGCGTTCGTCCGTAAAAAATATTACGTAGGTAGGTACAGTCAGGGAAATTAATTTTAAGCTTTGACTACTAACTTAAATTGTCCGTATATTCAAATTACAACTGGACATCGGCTATGATGCAGAATAATAAGAAAAAAAAATCACAACAGTTAAGTATTCTTTGACACATTAATGGAATGACAAATTGATGTAGGTTGTTTTTATATATTTGCTAAACATTTAATTTACCTGACTCTACCTCCTTCGTTATCTTGAATCTATAAATAATAAAAACATGTAATTGTTTCGTAAGTAATTATTTTATTCCACAAACAATAGGCGCACGTTATTTTTTGTTTCCACAATAAGTAATTATATTTATTAAGTGAAGATAAAATAATGCTATAAGTATTATAATAATAATAATAATAATAATAAAGCCATTTATTCCAAATCTCACTCTTGATATTTATTACAATGTTTGTTAGTTGTTGCTTAAATTCAAGAAAGGTTACTTATAATTAATGTTAGTAGTATTTAAGAGATTTGGACTCCTGTTTGGGTAAAGGCCTCCTCCTTCCTTTTCCATGACTCCCTGTCCTTGCCTGACCTTATCCAGTCGTTTCCTGCGGCGTGTACTATGTCATCAGCCCACCGTCTTAATTGTCGATCAACATTCCTTTTCCCCATTGGTCCTTTTCATCGTGTGGCTTCAGTAGTCCATCTTATATTAAGTATGTACAGACGCCAGCACATCAAGCTACTACAATCTGTCAAATTTCTTTAATAGATTTTCAACTTTATCGCTAAAGCATTAAGGTTCAAGGTGGATTGGGAAAATTTGACAGTTTCGGGTAGCTTGACCTGCTGGCGTCTGTACACAAGTATTATAGCGTCTAGTAAACCAATCAATTGCTATCCACTGTTTCTTTTACCTGGTTTCATCAAAAATACCTTAGCCTTTTATGAAAAATTACGAATTAACTGCTAGCTTCTGCCCGCGGCTTCGCCCGCGTGAATGTCGGAAATTATCCCACGGGAACGTGCTACCAGGATAAAAAGTATGTACTTCCCCAGGATGCCATCTATCATCATCATCTGCCTAGCCTTTTTCCCAATTATGTTGGGGTCGGCTTCCAGTCTAACCGGATGCAGCTGAATACCAGTATTTTACATGGAGCGACTGCCTATCTGACCTCCACAACCCAGTTACTGGGTAATACGATACCAATTGAAAAAAAAATGATGATGATGATGCCATCTATCTCTTTGCCAAATCAGAAGTTCAGTGGTTTAGGTGTGAAAATGTAACATACAGTTTCAAGTTGTAATCCTCCCCTTAAAAATCGAATTACCCCTTTTTGCCCCGTCAGGGGTCAAGTTTCGGCGGCGACCCCTCGCATCCGGCCCTGGTTCAAGCCATGGTCCGGGGCGAGAGGGAGTGGGAGGCAGTCGCCTCCTTCTGCGAAGCAGTCATGCTAGCGAAGGAGGTGACGGGGTGGGCGAGGGAACGCACCTCACGCCTCAGCCGCCGCAGGAGACGCTCCGGGCGTCGGGAGCCGCGTGACGACTCCCGGCCACCGTAGGCGCGGGCCTGCGGGCGGTGAGTAATGGGTAACTCACTGTCCGATCAGAAGCAGGCCCGTGCCGGACGGCGCGTATGTGTTCCACGTGCGCCTCAAAGAGATGTCAGCAGAAGTGACGGGGCCCCTATAGGGCCGAAGCCTGCCAGGGTAGCGGGATCGTCCGAAAGGGTTACCGCTGCCCTGGAACATAAAGGGTTAACTTTACATGCTTATTATTAATTATTTTGTGTCAAAAGTAATAATACTGAGTTTCGAGTTGATTGGACCGCGCATTCAATTACTTCCACATAAACTTCAACACCCCTATATCCCCCTTTGAGGGGTAGTTTTGAAAAACTTATAATAATAAACTTTATTACTTACTTAGGCGAATATTCTTACCAAGTTTCAAGTTTATTAACTAAATGAATAAGATTTTTCATATAAACTGTATCCCCGCTTTTCACCCCCACAGGGGTGGAATTTTGAAAACTCGTTTGGCATGTATTCATAACAGTAAAATACTCCCCTTAAAAAATTAATTACCCCTTTCTACCCCGTCAGGGGTCGATTTTCGAAAGACCCAAAAACTTATCATCGTTTCTTTCCTGTCAAAAGTATTAATACTGAGTTTCGAGTTAATCAGACCGCGCATTCAAATTCTTCCACACAAACTTTAACACTCCCTTTGAGGGGTAGTTTTGAAAAACTTATAATGATAAACTTTATTACTTACGTAGGCAAGTATTCTTGCCAATTTTCAAGTTTATTAACATATAGAATAAGATTTTTCATATAAACTGTATCCCTACTTTTCACCCCCACAGGGTTGGAATTTTGCAAAATCGTTTGGGATGTGTTCATAACTTGACACAAAGATTTTATACCAATTTTCGAGTTAATCAAGCCACGCCGTAAAATCCTCCCCTGTAAAATTGACTACCCCGTCAGCCCGTCAGGGGTAGATTTTCGAAAAATCTTGGTACACATTATTCTTTACTTTCAATCTTCAGTATAAATACTGTGTTTCGAGTAAATCGGACTGCGCGCTAAAATTCTTCCATACAAACTTTGAAACCCCCCAATCCCTTGTTAGGGGGTAGTTTATAAAAAAAAAACTGGCAATCTTCATAATTTATTTAGTTTATTAACTCAAGGAATAAGATTTTTCATGCTAACAAAATCCCCCCATTTCACCCTCTTAGGGGTGGAATTTCAAAAAATCCTTTCTTATTGGATACCTACTTTTCACGAAGAACACTCCCTCCAAATTTCGTGTCTCTAGGACCAGCGGTTTAGGCTGTGCGTTGATATATCAGTCAGTCAGTGAGTCAGGACTTTGAATTTTATATAGGTATATATACATAGATAGGTAGATACTTACATCCTTTCCTATAGGAATATAACATTAGGAAATATGCCATGATTAACTAATATGAAAATAATAAGTAATCGAGGAAAAACAGCCATCAGCATTTTATAGGCTTTGTGGCGCACTTACCCGGACAAGTGTTGGAATACAGACGAGCGTGTGTTGACGAGTCGTTTGATACGCATGAGCATGTCATTGTACTCGAGGCGGGATGGCAGCCCGAGCCGAAAGCGAGGCCTTAAGGTGGATGCTCCGAGGTAGCCCGAGGTAACAAGTTGTATTACTAATTCTAATGATTATAATTCTGTAAATACATATTTGTTACGGCCGCGAATCATATTTAAATCAATGTACAACTAAGTAATGACCAGCAAATTGCAAAAAACGTAAGAAAATTTGAATTTCGCGGGCTACCTTGGAACATCCACCATAAGGAAGCCAAGAGGGCAATGACAAACTTTGCACACTTGCACAAAACGTACAGTTCTTTAGTGATGACCACGGTGACGGCATACCTTCTAAAATATCTCTATCATATGTACCTAGGTAATCACAATCAGCTAACCTACATATTTGTATCCACATAAGTGCCACTCATTTCTGCAATCTGTCTATCAATTGGTACCTACTTTAATTAAGTATCTGATGTGTGCAAGTGTGTGCGTTCTGCAGCAGCACACGCACTTAACCAGTTTTCGATATAAATAAAGCGCGTTTATAAACTTATTTAAGGATTAACATAACTTTGTGAGTAACAGTATTCAGCCGGCGTTCAAATTGGTGCAGTCTCATTAATCTAATCCGTTATTACGATATAACTAGGCGCTCAATCTCCGCTCTCCTTCGTTTATATAAATAAAATACAAGTTCAATTTACGCAACACGGTCTTTGTCAACTGGCAAGATGTTGTCAAAGATTTTATTGTCCTTAACAGTGATCGTTATCCTACTTCGATTTAAAAGTGTTGTTAAAAGTGAATTTATTAAATTAAAATTCCATCTGAAGATGTCCCTCTACTATGTGTTCTTGACATTAACCTCGATGATAGTTTTTCCAATATTGTTGCTTAGGCCGAAACATCACAGTAATGGATTGTAAGTACCTAGAAAACAAAAGAGTAAATTGTGTTAAGAAATAAATACATATCCACTAAGTGGATCTATCGGTTTAGAGCATTGGTGGCCCAGTGGTAAAATACTGGTAAATACTGGTATTCAGCTGCATCCGGTTAGACTAGAAGCCGACCTCAACATAATTGGGAACAGGCAAGGTAGGTGGTGGCCCAGTGGTAACGGTAAAGTTGTAGTTCGTGCATTCAAATCCAGAAAGGAGCTGATTTCTTTGTGTAAATAATTTCACCACCGCTGCTCTCAAAACGGTGAAGGAAAACATCGTGAAGAACCAACCCGTACTGGGCCCGCATGGTAGATTACAGCCCACTCTTTCTCGAAGAGAGAAGGCCTGTGTCCCAGCAGTGGGAACAATATAGACTGATTATGCTATGTGGATCTTTAATTCTATCCCCCTGTTGCTGAAAGGCCTAAATTATACTATTGTCATATGTCATTAAAATGATTATGATTAATTTATACAATCTAATTTGGACAACCAGTCACAACAGATACGTTACTTTTATGTACAGACGCCAGCAGGTCAAGCTACCCGAAACTGTCAAATTTTCCTAATCAACCTTGAAGCTTAATACTTTAGCGATAGAGTTGAAAATCTATTAAAGAAATTTGACAGATTGTAGTAGCTTGACGTGCTGGCGTCTGTACGTATTTGTTGTTACTAGGTAAGTACGTATTTGTTGACGGTTTCATCGGGGTTTGCAGAAGCTGGGTATCAGTATACGTCTCTCTTCCAAAGTCACGGGTCACTGTGATGAGGGTATTGCCATAGAACATGGGTGGCACTGTTTTTTTGGCAGGTGTTAAAGTAAGATCAGAAATCAATAAAATAGGTAAGTTTGCAGTTTTGCCTGTAAATTTTCGTGGAAAGAAAGAAGAAGAAAAAAATTCGAGGAAATCGCGTAACCCTCCCAGTGTTACGCGGTTTTCTCGAAAAACTGCTGAGCCTATTGATAGGTACCTACCTAGGTACCGTGGGGAACTATTTTTTTAGTCTTTTTTCAGACAGGTAACTACCTAAGTGTACTGCCAACTGACATCGAGTACGGCGGGGTAATTGCCTAACACACTTAAGAGTAGTAATGGACAACTCATTCATTGCGTTATGTACTTACGTTGTTGAGCAGACAAATCGTTTCGAACTTATGAAACAATGAATTAGTGATATCCTTCAAAATGATTCAGATCGTGATTGATAGTGTGTTACACAATTAGGGTGCCGGGCAGAGCTTTAGATTTATAAAGAACCGTTTTATTTATATTTCAGATTTACTTCGAGCCTAATGAAACACATTACGAAGATATACGGATTGGAATGGCACATACGCAATGGGGAAATATTAGCAGAGGACCGAGGAGCTGTCATCATTAGCAACCACCAGTCAATTCTAGATATAGCAGGTCAGTTAGTAACCAAGGCTGTACTAGCTACGATATAACTACCCACCTAGATCGTACGCTCAGCAGTCACGCTTGCGACCACGAACCAACAGGCAGTCGGTGGCAAAGGCGTTATTGAATTTTTCAATTGGGAATTTCTTAATAACAGGAGTTTGAATAGAGAGTTGGCGGCCCCTGTGCTTCGGAAAGCACGTTAAGCCGTTGGCCTGAACTCTCTTCGGTCGTGTCGGATTGCCGTCCCATCAGACAATGAGAGTGAGGGAAGAGAGAATGCACTTGTTTCTGCGCACACACTAATATCTCCTGCGCCGTTGGTCTTCGCTGAGATTGACCGCCATGGCCGACCCTGGCTAAAAGTCTACTTAAGACTGCTTTACTATAGTCGGACTTAAACTAGTCAAATTAATAACGTGTTTTAGGTAAGACGTCCGCTAAGTAAGACGATAAACATCATAACATCACGCCTACATATATTCCCCGAAGAGCTACTGCTGAGCAGCTGAGCTGCTACTACCTACTATCTGGGACCCTTTTATGAAAGTTTATTCTAAGAATTGTGATAATACCCTACCTTGTTATACCTTGTTGGATAGCTAAAGAAACGTAGATTTTATTTAGTACGTCTGTAGCATAACTGTCATAGACTTTTCTTGAAATATTCTTAAAAGAAAAAAAATGTTTATACAAATTTGTTTATTTTTTGAACTTTCAATCGTCGACTACTACCCAATTGGTTTAGTTACCTGTTTTTTTTTTGTGTTGAGTTGAAACAAACTAATCTACTACACAAAAATAGCAAAAACATTATAAATTAGCACATTAGCACAAAATCCGAAAAAACGACAGTTATACAAAAAATCTTCATTTTATTTAAAAAATAATCAAAATCCAACATCTCAATATGGGTTAGGTTTGGGGTGGGGTGTTTCATAGTCAAATCAGCTACGAATGTTGAAAACTAAAACCTCTTAAAGGATCTAGGTCGACATAACCTGTAAACTCTGTATAATTAGAATGTCCGTCTACACTTGTCTAAGTTTGTTCTTGGTTGTTGATATAATTAATTAAGTAGGTATACTAAGTATAGGTAGGTCAACAACAGGTAGTTCTATTCGTTAATGTAAACAGAACTGCCTTCTATAATGCGAGGTAAGCATGCGCGTAGCTTGGGGAGGGCGAGAGTAGGCAATGCCTACCCTACAAACTTCTTTGGAAAAATCGACAGTATTGAAAAATTACTTACTGTTTAATCGCTTTTTATTAGTGCTGTACATTTTCACCAAGATGTAAGGCTTGTCGAGTTAGGGGCTTGGCTCAAAATTGGATCTGATAAAGCGTTATTTAAGTCTTGGCAACCTACATGAAATATTTTTAATTGGGTTATTTATTACGAGGCGTCATTTATAATCTCTCATTAAATAACTGTGGTTAGTTCAGCTGGACGGCCCCCCTAGACAAAATCTCTAGCTACGCCATTGGAGGTAAGTATTATGTTATCATTCCTACCTACTTATTTCAGGCCTGAACAATGCGTGGTGTTTCGTACGAAAGCTGTATCTGATTGTGAAAAAAGAAGTATTTTATACTGGTCCACTAGGCCTAGTCACGTATCTGTGTGGAGCGTTGTTCATTAATAGAAGGAATCCGAAAGAAGCTTACAAAGTCTTGGAAAGCGCGAAACAGTTTATGAAACAAGACAAGGTTGGTAAAATATATTTTTTTTTAGTTTTGGCTGAACGAGATTCATATTTTCCATTTTATGAATGTCATCAGAATATCGAAAATTTTATTTCCGTAAATGAAATATTTCCATTCAGAACATTGTCATTTTCCACTCAGGAAATTGTCATTTTCAATTCAGAAAATGGAAAATTAAATGAGAGATTACGCAGGTAGTTCAAGAAAAAGTCGGGTGTGATGTCTAATCTCGACGCTTTTCTATTTCCCCATAAATTTCTAGTCTTCTGGTCCTCCTGGATGTACCTACAATAAATTAAATACCTATATTGATAAACATCTATACTAATAATATATACTTAGTAAAGCTGAAAAGTTTGTTTTTTGTTTGAACGCACTAATCTCTGGATCTACCAGTCGAATTTGAAAAAAGTCTATAAGGCCTACAAAAACCTCACATTTAAGTACAAAATATAAAAGAATCTATCAAAAATAAAATATTAAAACCAAATGATATGATTGCCATTACAACCACTAATAAAGAGTTGAAATTAGAATTAATATATAAAATAATAAACAGATTATTTCAAAGAAGTATGTAAAAAATAAATAAAAAATAAACATCGTAATTTGGGAGCAGTTAATAGACATTTACGTAGTTATGATGTTAATAAGGTGCCAGGGAAGCCACAATGTGCAGAAGGAATTATTGCCAAACTACCTTGTCTTCAACGTACCTAATAGTCTTTAATCTTATAATATGCTTTTTTTATAAGGACACGTTTGTTGAGGGTTTTGAACTTTCCATTGCTAAGTTCTGTAACCGGCTTTAGCAACTTGTTTTATAAGAGGATGCTGTTTATAAGAAATGACTTACTTATTTTAGTTAATCTAACTTAGATTAACTAAAATAAGTAAGTCATTTCTTATAAACATTTCACAATTTCATTTTTACTACGTGTAGGTATTTATATTAAGTATGGAAATCGCTTCCTATTTTGAAATTATTTTTCTCCTTTGGCAAAATTATAATTAGGTACTTACCTATCTATAGGTCTATGAACCAATAGAAATGTGTGTTGAGGATTGTACAGACGCCAGCACATCAAGCTACTATAATCTGTCAAATTTATTTAATAGATTTTGAACTTTATCGCTAAAGCCATAAGGTTCAAGGTTGATTGGGAAAATTTTACAGTTTCGGGTACCTTGACCTGCTGGTGTCTGTACAGTGTACATAAACCAATAAAACTTTCCCAGTTAGCAGAACCATGTATTTTTTTTATCTTCTGTCTAGATCAAGATATGGATATTCCCCGAAGGCACAAGGAACACAAAATGGGATGGCAAGTTATTACCCTTCAAGAAAGGTGCATTCAATTTAGCAGTAAATGCTCAAGTACCAATCATCCCCGTTGTGTATTCACCCTACTATTTCATTGACAAGAATAAATATGTTTTCAATAAAGGTAAGATTTAGTTCAGAAGGGTAATTGCGTAACACACTAACAGTAGCAATGGCTTTAATTTTGTCAGTTAAACAAAATTCATATAATATATATTCTCAATAACACTTTGGCCGACCTGGGAATCGAACCCAGGCCTTACGCAAGTCAGGTTACAACCACTAGACTAGCGAGGATGTTGTAGCTTTTCTAGATCTTAATTTACATAAAGTCTAAAAGAACTCAATAATATGTTACAGGTCATGTCATAATGCAGTGTCTGGAGCCAGTGTCAACAGTGGGACTAACCCTGGAGGACGTGCCAGCCCTTGCCGAGCGTCTACACGGGACCATATCGCGAACTTACGAACAGCTGTCCAAAGAAGTTCAGTCTCCAGAACCGAGTGATGGCAGAAAACATACGAAACTTTGTTAAGAAAACGATTGATAAAATTATTACTGTTGAGTGCTAGCCTTGGTAGTTTTATTGAAAAAAATATTATTTAAAGGCAGGTACGTCTTCTGTGAGTCTTGTGTCAAAGTTTTTTAATATAATTACCTAAAGCTTATTTAATTTTAATAAAGACGATTTTGTAGAGAACATAATTATGTTTTTAGTACTTTAGCTGAACCGTTAGACGTAGTCCTGCCCAAATTTTCATTCCCGTAAAAAATCACTTTTAGATTTTCCCGTATTTTCTAATTTTCCAATGTTTCTTTCCCTAAAAACCTTATAATTCGGATCATAACGAACATTAAAATTAAATAACTAAGTCAGTAGAGCCGTTCTCAAACGATGTGCTTACCCGCAACGAACAACATTTAATTTTCATTTATGCCACAGAATAATAGTGTTTTAAACAGCACGTTAACATGGTTGGCGCCCATCACATAATAACAGGTAGGTATTGGGTTTTTTATTTATTAGACAGGCCCGAATCGTCAATTTTGTTAGCATGTGCTAGCCAGCGAGCCTGTGCAGCGAGCGTGCAAATGGTTTGTAAACGACTTCTAAACTGGATCGGTTTTGACGCCTCGACCACAGATTCAATTTTAGCATCGCGCCTGTAGCCCCAGACCTAGTAGGCGGGTCAGAGACACACATTTTGCCAGTTAGGTATGTCTATTCTATTACCACCAATCGAGACTGGCTCCTGGCTGCTAATATGAAAGTCCTAATGGAAAAACCCAAAAACACTTTGCCCGACGGTATCAAACCCAGGACCCACGCTCGGCCACACTCGACCCACAGTCGTGCTTGAGACGGAGACCACAAGACCAACAAGGCAGTCTGCTTATTGGTTTTCGTTTTTCATTGATACGATCAGTCGAAACCTAAAGGCCTAAAGACTAAATGTACCTATTCAGTGTGTTTCCATGATGACGAGTATACCTACTCACTGTCCTGCATGCGATGTAGACGAATTCATATTCAAACACCATAGCGCTGAGGGAGTGGCCTACTATCTATTTTCAGACTACCACAAGCAATTTCTGTATAGAAAGAAAGAGCTTTTCTGATATGAGAATAACGTGGATTAAAGATAAAAAAAACTTTAAAATGTTTCATTGCAAATCGATTCTGTCTTTGTCTCTTTCTAGCAATCAATGTTTGCGACGTTCCATGTCCATTTAACTTGGACGTCAAACTCGCGCTCAAATACCAATAGAATTTAGTGAAGTTGCTGGAACGCTCTCTCATAAAACAGTATTTCGTTTCTCATGATTGGTTGCGCGCTATAGGATTTCTTTCAGTTTTGTGTTTATTTTTGTTTTTAGAAGCTTGACGGTTTTATTGTTCAGTGATATTATTTATGTTGTATTAAAAATGTGGGACAAAATAATTTATATGATAGTGATTATCGTAGTAACTTACATTTTGAAACAATTGTTGTCAGAAACACCGAATTTCGTGAAATTTAAATCGAAATTTCTTGTGTTTTACATCTGGACTTCTGTGACCGCAGTGATATTGATGCCGTTTTTTGTGTTCAATCCGAAAAATGTAAAGAATTCCCTGTAAGTATACATTTTGTTTCCCATCTGAAAACCAATACATTATGACATAGGTCACAGATTCAGCGCACTATCCTGTACTTACGCGATGCCTGTACGTTGATTCATAGAGGGATTTTCTGAATTTTATCCCACGCCTCATCAAACATAGAACTCTTGAATGATAACTACAACATTAAGTCAAAGCTAAGAGAAAGAAACATCATTAAGCCTTCACAATTCATCTCCCATTGTTTATTGTTTACAGATTTGGATCCCAAATAGTAAAACATGTCACGAAAGTAATAGAAGTTAAATGGTTATTGAGAAATGGAAGAGTATTAGCTGAAGACCGTGGAGCTGTGGTGGTGTCCAACCATCAGTCTTCAATTGACATTCTAGGTAAAATTATTTATTTTTATCTTCCTCTTACCTCATTCAATATGCCCTGTTATCCTGTCTATTTAAGCCCACCTAGTAGTTAATGGTAAGATTTAGTTTTAAGCCAATTTCGCTCAGACTGTGTGGGCTCGTCAACTAAATCTACGTCTAATCTAATGAAGACTATTTACATTAAAGTGACGCTGGAAGCTGCCTAGTATTATACTGGCCGCAGTACCTGCATTGTTAATGTATAATTTATTATTGCTATGTTATCCCTGTTTATGGATGTCTATCCTATTAATAGTGCAACATACAATGATGTCACCTTATGAGCCTGAGGTCAATTGGCAATTGTCATGCTTAGAATATCCAAGAAGAGTATTCTTATATCTTGTACACACCGCACACATCGGCACATATATCTGAAATATTTTAATTTTATTGGGAGCTCCTTGTGTGCATTAAAAAATTTGTGAAACCTTTTACTTCCAAAATCATCATATTAAAATAAAAAGTAATTTAATCAAATAGGCTGAAAATCAGTAAGTTTTGAATATCAAAATTACATAGGAGAGAAAATTACAAAAACTCCCTTCTGCTTTCGGCTTCAGCCGTGGCAATATACAAAATCAAAAATCAAAAGTCATTTATTCAAATTAGGCTGAGAATCAGCACTTTTCGAATGTCAAAATTCAAAAGACAGTCCCCCAAAAACGCCCGCCCTTCGCCACTTCCTAGTGCTATCGCTGGAAAGAAGAAGTGGCGCAACGAACTCCCCAACAGCACAGCTGTCTGTTCAGTAAGAATATAGTTGCATGTATACAATACTAGGAACCTATGTTCAGTAATTAATATTACAAGAAACTTAAATTATTTGCCATAATATGTCAGCTAGCCACGCCAATATACCAACAAATATAATAAAAACTATACGTACTCAAGCTGAAAAATAATTAATTATAAAAACTTACTACCTAAATAAAAGCCTCCAGGCATAAAGGGCGTGACAGCTTACATATTTATGCATTGCTGGGTTCTGGTCACATAGCTGTCACAGATGAAAAACTAGGACCATCAAAGTAAAATAAATAAATAAGTTAATACTAATAACAATAACCTGTCAGTAAGCTAATTCTGGAGAAAGAACATAAACATTGTCTTGAGTTAATTAGGGCGACCAACTATTCTTATTGTGTAAGTAGTTGTTGATGGAATAGTAAGCCTTTGAACAAAGGTTGGATTTTACTTGAGCTTTAAACGCATTAAAAGGCAAGTCTAGCATAGAAGAGGGTATCTTGTTATAAAAGGTTATACCAAGCCCAACAAATGAGTTATGAACCTTATGAACCCGGTGAAAGGGGGCACGTAGTTTGTCCTTACCTATTTCTAGTGTTAACACTGTGAATGTCACTGTTTTTAGTGTACAAGTGCAAATTTTGCCTAGTATATAAGATGTTGGCGAAGATGAATTTTGATGCAACCGTGAGAATACCAATATCTTTAAAAAAATCTCTTAGAGAAACTCTGGCACCTAGCTGGTAAATTACTAGAACAGCTCGTTTTTGAAGGATAAATATATTTTGTATATCAGCGGCTTTGCCCCACAGCAGAATACCGTAGGCGTAGGACATTACACTGAAAATAACTAAAATAGACTAAACGAGCTGTATCAACGTCAGTGTGTATTGTCTTACTTTCCTGACGGTGTAGGCAGCCGAGCTGAGCCTTCCTGCTAGACTTGATATATGAGGTCCCCACTGAAGTTTGGCATCTACTGTTAGTCCTAGAAAAATTGCCGAGCCTACTGTTTCAAGCACCTCTTTATTTTTATACAATTCTAGAGCCTCTGATATTTATGAGTAGGAACTAATTAAAACAAACACGCAAGTTAATTTATTTTACAATGAATTAGTTGTACTGGCAGTCTTATCAAATTTTAGTGCAGATAAAAGAGATAAATTTCTGATACTTAGAGGTTGATATGGATTTTATGACCACAAATCATGCGATGATATTAGCAATCGTAGATCTGCATGAAGTTATGTTTTGTTCATTTTCAAGCCTATTTTACGAAAGGCATAAAAGATAAGAAGGTAGTCTCACGACAATAGCCAGCACATTTTAATCAATCAGGAAACGCAAGATAAGAATCTCAAAACAAAACCAAAATGCTTAACTGAAATGAAAACCTAGTTCTAGCCAATGATAAATAGGATACACCTAAGTTTAACCACCGGTGTGCGGCTGCACCCAGTTCTAGCCGCTATGATGAAGGCTAAACCTAGTTCTAACCGAAGCTAAGTAGGATCCATCTAAGTTTAACCGCATGTGGTCGACTGCACCTAGTTGTAGCCGGCTAAAACTAGGTGTAGCCAGCCGCACTTCGGCTAATAGCCGTAACATGTCTACTTAATAAAAATCTGAAATTCATTCAATGACAGTCATAGCCTAAACTGCTGGGTCTAGTAGAAGCATGAAATTTTGCACAAGAGTTTCATTTTAATTTTATAACTAAAGTGAGAAAATTCGTTCTCTAAGGAGTAAAAAGGGGATGAATGTTTGTGTGGAGATCCGTATCCCATTAGGCACAGGGCTTCTCTAAACTAATATTATAAAGAGAAAAGATTTGATTTTTTGTATGTCTGTTTGTTACGCTTTCACACTAAAACGGATTTAGATGAAATTTGGCACATGAGTAGACCATGATCTGGATTAGGACATAGGGTATTATTTTTTACTTTTTATCCCGATATTCCCACGGGATCGAGACTTATGCGGGTGAAACCGCAGGGCACTGCTAGTAATGTTATAAAATTGTAACAATAATATTAATTCTGATTGTTGACATAACGGTCCCGCATGACGGAAACCACATGAAAACCGAGAAAGATAAACAAATCAAGTATTTTGACTTGGTTCACGAGGTTGCTCGATATGTGGGATGTGGACACATCGATAATTTGCTGTCACGATTATCGGGACAGCAAATGGCTGAATAGCCAAGAGCCTCGATCAACACCTGAGGAAGCCCTCGTTGGGCAGCTGGACTAAGGGCTTGATTCAGAAAACGTTACTTCTGGACACGGCTCGTACCGTTAGGAGGTTCCTCTCTCTGGAGCCCTCGCCACCGGTTGCTTGGACCCTGTTCCTAATACCGGTGGGCTACTAATTTTTATATTATTAAATATTTTTAGATTCTAATATTTAAAAATATTACTTAAGGCTGATTTTACAATCGACAGATAATTTTTATTCGTAAAATAAAAACGTCTGACAGATTTTGTATGGAAGAACTGTCAAAAATTCAAAATTATCTGGCGTTGGGAAAATCAGCCCTTATGTATATGTATAATGAAATAAAGGAAATATTAATTCTGAGTTTCTTGGTTGTGTTAATTCCAGGAATGTTCAATATTTGGCATGTAGCAGACAAAGTAGCTGCTATAGCAAGAAAAGAAATATTCTATGTATGGCCGTTTGGACTGGCCGCATACCTCGCAGGAGTCGTGTTCATTGACAGAAATAACTCGAAAGATGCGTACAAGCAACTGAAAATTACGTCAGAAATCATGATTAAAAATAAGGTAGGTGATCAGTGCAATAATTTAAACAATAATAATATATGAAATACTATCTAAGTCCAAACTTGAGGATTGAGCTCGATCAACTGCGTTTTGCTCATCTTTTTTTTCAGACGGCAAGATCTGCAGTCACGAGCATAAGTATGTACACACTTGGCTTTATTCAAAGGCGATTTTCTCCTTTGTTTTTGAATGAAATTGAATGAATATTATTACGAACATAGTATTTTCGAACACATAGGTCTATGTGATGTGTCGTATTTTAACGTTGCATTCGTTATTTCACGCACAAAACGCTATTAAAAGTTTCCAAGTGTTGACATATTAGTGCTCGTGACTGTACCCTCCATTGACGATTACTATTCTGAGGAGTACATCCACGTAATTTTATTAATTTGTGTATTTCCTGCAAACGGATCCACCACACATGTATTGCGACATTTTTCAGCAACAAGACATTGGACTATATTTCTCGGGTCTGATCAAATCTGTACCTACATGATTTTGTATGAGTATATGCACTCTGTCCTTACTTCTCGCTGGATGCGAGAAGCACAAAAAAGCTCAAAGTGGCGGTGCTTGGGGTGTCCAGCAATGGACGTTTTTCGGCTGAAATGATCTTTCAATTGAGTAGCCTCGAGTGTATGTCCTACGTAGTGGATATTCATAGTTTTATTGGCCGCATATTCATTACCATGGTCTCTTTACTTTCAGACGAAGATCTGGCTGTTCCCTGAGGGAACAAGAAACAAAGATTTCACAAAACTGCTGCCATTTAAAAAGGGCGCGTTCAACATTGCGGTTGCTGCCCAAGTGCCAATCATTCCTGTTGTATTCTCGCCCTATTATTTTATTAATCGGAAGAAATACATTTTTAATAAAGGTATGATTTTTATCTGTTATTATTAATTTACATCTGCAGACTTCTAGTTATCTGAAAGCATCAGCCTTCAATTATAAGAAATGAGAAGAAAATTTTAATTTAAATAAAAGAGTATCCATGGAGTTTCTTGCCCGTTCTTCTCTATAGGTACCTACTACGCTTTGAAATGGGCAACTAGCTTCATCTTCCTGACTGACCGATCCCTTGACAGTGCCTGCAGTTGTTTTATTTGAAGTAAAAAAAAATGTTTATTTCAATAACTTACAATAGTTACATTTTTACTTTTAGGAATGACCCTTTAAGTAAAATAAATGCTTGTGTTAGGACATTCAAGAAAAGAATAACATGTTCATATTCGTGATCTCGGATTTAAAACACACTGTTTTAAAAATAAATATGTACGATGTGCGTAAATACATTTTATAATAGCTTCGAATTGTAAAGACAAACATGGTGAGGAAAGGACTTACGCTCCAATAATACAGACAATGTGAAGTAACAGTAGCACAGTTGAGGCAGCCCGCACTCGTGCCCTACAGTCACGAGTGTCGACACTATGGGCCAACTGTTCATCAACACTCGATAGATAAATAGAGCGCTTAGTTATGACGTCCTAAATAATAATCTCTACAAATAAATAAAATTGAGGTGTCTGTTTGTAATCAAAATAACGGCGTTTATTCCTGTAATCTTCGGTAACGGCTGGACCGATTTTGATGAAAATTGCTTTTAACCCTGGGGAATGACAGGCTACCTCTTATCGACATACCACGCGGGCGAAGCCGCGGTTGGAAGCTAGTGATAAATAAATGACAATTGACATAAGCACTATTTCATCGAAAATTACAAAACACGTATTAATATAATAGCAGTCGTTAAACGTCTTTGTATCTGGTACATTTTTTTACGTTACTGCATTGACTTTCCAGGCCATGCAGTTATCCAGTGTTTAGAGCCAGTCCCAACAGTGGGATTGACTATGGAAGATGTACCAGAATTAATAACCAAAGTGCGCAACACCATGGACGCGGCTTACAAGGAACTCTCAAAAGAGGTGCTAAGCGCCTTGCCCCCCAACTACCCGCTGGCGACCGATTGAGCTCCCAGTGCCATCGACCGACGGTACCACCTATTATGTATTAAATTTATAATCACCCTATTATTAAGCTTTTAGGTCGGCATAATAATGCTGGTTCATGAAATGTTTGTACTACAACCTATAGCGAGCATTCCAATCACTAGAAATATGAATGTTTCCGTGATTTTATAATAAGAATTTACATCTTGTCTAAATAATCCTTACTTAATATTTAAGGCACACTTTTGTGTTATAACGACTTACAGGCTGCCACATCGACTAGCAAAGTGACCTTTTTTCTTAGATTTCCATTTTATCAATCTAGGGAAATATAAAATGACTGGTAGAAGGAACAAGGAAAACAATAATAATTTATAGCTGCATGTTTTAGCTAAAATTTTTATTGATGTCAAACTTGTATGAAGTATTATTTTTATAAAATTTCTATTAGTTTTATGTGTTCATATCTATATTGGCTATATCAACACTTATAAAGCGTTGGTCAAGTCCTAAACATGTCATAATAAGTCCTTACAGTAAAAGTGACGCGAGGCTAGAAAAGGTTGAAGAAATTAGTATAAAATAGGTGTAGAAAGTTAAGAAACAATCTTAGGCATGTGGGGTTAATTAGCAATCAGCAGATGATTGAGTTGCGACAGGCGGCACGCGGCGACAATGATTTGTACTTTGTTGACCTTTTTTTTTGTATTCAAATCACAGTGCAGTGTAGCTGTTTGTTTCTGCACCGCTGCAGTACGGAATTTTAATCACTCGTTATGCAACGTCGCACATTAAGTTGACTGAAGCTATTACCATTTCAGTATTTGAACAACGTTCTACTAAAGAACTACTTTTTATTGTTTAGTTATTACTTTATTAGTTAATACTTACCGTAGAATTGTTGAGTTGAAAAATTCGTGTTATTTAACAGTCGTCCCAAACATTAAAGCGCACAATATATTACAGTATTTCTTTTTATGAATGGAATTAGTTAAAGAAGACACCAAAATTCTATACTTGCTTTTTTTTAAACATTACTGATTTGATAAAAAACAACTTATAAAAATAAATTTTGGTGATTGCACCAACATTTGTTTTTTTTAATATTGTTAATTATAATAGAGATCAAAATCATTTTAATATTCTTAAAATTATATTGATATATTTTAAGAATATTAAAATTATTTTGGTCTCTATTATAATAATCCAAACATGACATACTTCAATGAATAATTATGCCATCCTGTGTTTTCTCAAGGAAAATGGCGACAGAAGCGATATTCAAAATATTTTTCTTACGATCAGTACTTACGCGTGTACAATGCCTTGTGTGCTATACATATGGGTTGCGTAACATTAAATGATCACCTTAACGTTCACTTAAATAGATTTACAGTGCATGAATGAACCACGAATACTATATAACTAAGCTTCATGAAACAAGGTCAATGTTTTCTTGCACACTACTTTTTACGTGTAAAATCAATGTGTTGTGTAAGTACTCAATAATCAACAACTTCATAGTATATTAAACCAGTATTATTTATTTTAATATTTACTTTTTTATTGCTTTCAATGCACATGGTGAGCTTTCGACACTTTTATTTTGTCGCTACGCAATATTTAGTTAAGTAGAAATATTATTGGAAATGTTCCTCTATCGTATAATACACTTAATTTTACTCTCTAGTCATGTAAACGACTAACTGTGGAGTCCATTCGATGTGCTTCGCATATCTCAGCGCCACCGCAATCATTATAATACTTGTAATAAATTACAAAATCACGTGTATAACTTAATATAAATTCTGTGTACGTTGTAATTATTCTGTAATTCACTTCGTGAGAAAATTCCCAAAAAAACAACTTCGTAGGGAAACTTTCACGCCTTCGAGGCAATTTATTGCATAATATCATCATTATGTAACCAAATGCGACGTCTAATTTATAAAATTTGCAATTCTTATTATTTCGTGTTGTTGCTCGTAAAAGTATTCAAGTTAAAATCCCATCAACATGAATCGTTATCCGCGATTAATCTTCTAGATTGTTATAAAAGTGAATTAAAATACGAAAAGTTACCAAAATTCGTTGCCGATGTTTTATCGATAATGTTTGAATTTTATTAGGTAGATGACTAACTTTAGAAAAGTAGATAATGTTTATTAAAATTACGGTGCCATTTTAAATTCTACGCTAACCTATTTCTAATTTATGATGTCAAAATTATAATGGGACCACTTTTATACCCATTGTAAATGATTATTTTTAACACCTTACCACACACACGCATGAAGCAATATCTTGATCCGGTTAGAACGAGATTATAAAAGTTACAAATCAAATATTTTCTTGTTAATCATAGCCTGCGCTGATAACGTACCTAATGAAATTGTTTCATTTTTCTGATTCTGATAATATGAATTACATAAACGTAATCAGTTTGAAACAACATAGAAATTTTGAATTATCGAAATGTCTAAATCTTTCATAATAACATTTTTGTGATAATTTAAAGTACTATGTAACCATACTTTAAAATTACCTTTTTTAAGGTGTTTGTGCTATATTGAATTGGTTATATTAAGCAATTTAAGATATACCCCAAAGATATTAAGTTTTTTTAAAACCCTAAAACCCCCAAAAACCCTAAAAGTCTTGCAATTTTTGCAAGTGATAAAAAGTCTGCTTTCCAGTTGCCATTTTTGTTACAATTACCAAAGGAGTGGTCAATGGCAGCACAGCGCATAATACACAAGTACAGTTCCCGGGGAATAGAAATGGTGAGCGAAGTAAAGAATGATGTGGCAGAAGTACTGCCGGTCTATTCTGTAAAAATCTCATCGTGAAAACTTAGGTGAAGTGAACTATCATCCTTCTTGTTCCTTGGGACTCTAGGGATTGATAGCTCACTTTAAACCTTTAAACTCACTTCACGAGTTCAAGTTATCACGGTGAGATTTTTACAGAATAGTACTACTGGTCTATTTAAAATGTATTATGTACTTCTTTTAACAGGGTGTTATATGTGATGTGTAACTTGCTGCGTTAATTTGACTGCAGTAGCATGTTTTTAGTCAGCGGACTCAATTAGGCGCTCAGTATAACTAAAGTTCCAAAAATAACAGGGAGGCAGGAACATCGACGAAACCTGTTACCATGGATTTAGTACATAATTCTGAACCGCCCTGCGTTGGAATTTTTCGTCAGTTACCAGTTACCTATGTATTATAAAAAAATTTGCTGTACCATACATTTTGACCGCGGTACACTTTTCTGTGGAACAGCTGATTTATTTTTTTTGTTAACCGACGAAAAATGTATTTGTGTCATCATGTGCTGAATTCGTGGTTACAGTTTGCGCGTCGATGTCCCTGCCAGCCTGTTTATTTGCCACAGTAATGTCTAAATTGACTTTACTTTTGCTCCATTTAGGGTACTTTGCAGCTCAATATCGTAAATTCGAAATAATTCCAATTATTTTTGTGTAAATGTGTAGGTCCTATGTCATTATTAAGTACTATATTATACTATGTAAAAGTATGTTTCATGACATAATAATTCTATGTGTATTTTTCATGTCGTTTATTATTTTTTAATAAGTATATTTAGAGATGGCATTAAACCAATATTTTCAGAATGACAGTGTGAAATAACACTATTCGATGCCAAGAGCTAAGAAGAGATAAAACTTATCTCACCGCTCCTCTCACGAGTGCCATCACTAAATAATTTATAAACAAGTATATACTTAATGTAACTCAATGTAAATATACGCTTTTATCATGCCATTCGATATTAGTGTAGGCCATAATATGTATTTTAAAGTATTACTATAGATGTAGAATATTTCACGCGTTTTTACTAAGCTTTTGAAAATGTAGTATTTTACCAGTATATCTAATCATTCGTGCGGGTCTTAAATATCCACGAAATATGTAAATAAATAAAAAATCTAAACATAAATAGCTCTCACATTTTAATCTACATCACAAGGTAACCAGTGGGTCTAATATTATTTTTGAAGAAACAAAAAAAATATTCTCTAGTAAAACAAGTGAAAAGCTCTAAGCCTAAGGGCGGGTTGTTTCACGACCACTTGACGCACGCGTATACGTCAAAAATGACGCTAACTATCGTCAAACCAAAAAAGGCGTTATATTCCCAAAATTATGGCCTTTTAAGAACGATTACATAATCCTTATTATTTGACGTACGTATGTTACGTTAACCAACCGTTTGAAACAACCGGCCCTAAAGCTACGATTTCTTAGAAGAGCGGTTCCTCCATATGACGCCATGCTCACCAGTAT
The DNA here is from genome assembly GCA_951799955.1 of Apamea anceps. Taxonomy (NCBI): domain Eukaryota; kingdom Metazoa; phylum Arthropoda; class Insecta; order Lepidoptera; family Noctuidae; genus Apamea; species Apamea anceps. The sequence goes on along the minus strand of OX637502.1, from coordinate 8,671,994 downwards.
TTGACATTAAGGTGTCATAAGGTGTCGGTCTGTATTTGTACAACCGTTATTGTATGACCGTTCGCCGCTTTCTTAGAAAACCAAAGCTCTATTGAACAAAAGTATTTTTTGAAAAATCTTAATTATGAATTAGTTTTTAAGTTTTGATAAACTCCAGCTGCTGTTCCATATTGTAATCACACTGACACGGCGCAATCCGTTTAAATCTTAATACATTTCCAGCAATTTTGCTGACCATAGCAGTATGCACTTAAAATTAGTGTATATATCTTAGTTATTTTAAGCATAGTGATCGATGCTAATCATTAGTATATATTCACTTAATTTAGTCCTGATAAACAAACAGACAAAAATTGTATAACACCGGCTAACCCTGTATCGGAATTCCTCTTTATCGTTTAAAATGTTAATGACAGATTAACCGCAGATTAGCTAGCAACATAACGTTCCAATTGTAGCTTACCTTAATTAAAGCTGGTTTTAGTTTTGGTCTTATCAGACATGCTTTCAAACACCATGATTGCGCATTATGAATTATATAATTACGTATGATGTTATGTCTACAAGGCAAATAGCCGGAAATAAACAAATCCTTGACATTTGAACTGTAATTTTCCATAATTATCACTATCTACATCCTGCTAATTACTATGACGTTGTCTACTATCAGACTTCCGCTCTTTCATACTTTTGAAACTACAAACAGTATTTTTTTCCAAGCTAACCCATATTTGTAAGGATCGCAACAGGTGCCGTTCTGTAGTTTCTGCCAACCCCCATGGGAGGGGAAGACATGAGCTTATGTATGTATGTGTTTATGCTACGACCTTTCTTGCCAGACCGTTGCCTCGGGTTTTCTTACAACATAGGATTCTTTTGACTACGCTGGCATAGTAGGTACCTATAGCTTGTTTGTGATACTTCATTTTGAGGAAACTTACCAACCGGATTCGCAGTTTTATCAATTGTAATTTATTCATTTCCCAGGGAATATACAATATATTTTGTCTGTTTGTTTACTTTATGCATATTTTATTTTTAAATAATTGACATTATTATTTGTAGTTTCATTATTACTTACTCGCTGGCTACTTACAGTTTCATATTATTATGATGATATTGTAATATGTGCCCCAAGTGCGGTATCCGCATAGGAGTTCTAACTGTAGTCGAACCTCGTCATAGAATTAAGTTTATGGTCAACCAACCATTAGTTATTATTATACCATAGTCAAATCCAGGCTATGCTAAACGTTAAACAAGAACTTACTAGTTGTTAAATCAATATCTACTTAATTCCATGGGTTTTTAGCTCATTTTTAGGTGCTTTTAGTTTGGCTTCGTGTTATGTAATGTCGGCCAATTCAAGCACGTTTGATTAGCCTTTCAGAAACCGGCCTTATAATTGCGTAACACACTAACAGTAGGAATGGCGTTCATTTTGACAGTTCAACAACATTCATTGCGTTATTTACGTTGTTGAGAAGAATTTTTTGTTCTAACATACGAAGCAATGGATAGTGTGTTACGCAACTAGGATGCTGGTGTAGTTATTGCCAATGATTCTCTTTTAATTAATCAGGGTTGCTAGTCAGAATAAGCCAGAGAAAAGGGTGACGGGCTTGCACTTAAACTGGATTATATTACTTAACATTTTGAGGGACACCCAAGCCCCCATAGACGTAATAACAATAAAACTTTTATTGTGTCTGTCCTTTAACCGATTAATAAATATGACTCATTGGTACAGTCACCTTAAATGTTTTTTTAGAAACTTTAAAACGAAATACTTATTGTATTTCAGCTACCAACGAACATATCACAGAAAATACTCGGTTCGTGCCATTTTAACACTTCGATTGATGCTTACCTGCTTACTTTTAAATTTACTTTGCCAGAAAGTGTACCATATTCTTAAAAACTGAGTGCAAGTTTTTTTTTATCGGTATGACAGTCAAAGTCATAACTTTAATAATTTATGAATAATTCTACAAATATTGTTGACAACGACAATTAGCAAAAAACTTTGTAAGGTATATTATACCATCACAAAACTTAAAATTTTGTTCCTAAAATACCAAAATTTTTACTAAATCTTTTAAACCATATTTTCCAAGGTTTATTAAGTGTTAAGGCCGTTTATCACGTTTGTATCTAATTGTATATCAGTATACTCGTATCTGTGCAAATATTGTGATGTATCTAAAATAGAAGCGTTTTACCTACCAATAAAACGCATATTAATTTACTTACCTTATTCGAAGCTTATTTAATTGAGATAGGCACTACGTTTCCCGCCTTCACATTTCTATAGATCTATCTCTTTCTAGTACGTCACTTCCGCTTGGCAGTGGTAGGGTGGCTCGTTAAACGAGCCCCGCCATTTTGAAATCATTGAGTCCAATTACCAGGCAGAACTTGTTCATAAGCTTCGAATAAGGTAAGTAAATTAATATGCGTTTTATTGGTAGGTAAAACGCTTCTATTAATTTGACTTGACCGTTATTCGAAGCTTATTTAATTGAGACGTGTTTGTTATCGCCTGGTGGAAGTGATGAAGACGCCAATGTGAGATTCTAAAAGGTAATGTGGTTATAATTCGATCAAATATAACCGAAATAGGCATTAAATAAAGAAGGCATAAGTAATTAATATCAAAATATATTTGATGATTAAGCAAAAAAGACTTTTTAGATACAAAATCATGTATATAATAATAATTAGAATTACGTAATGTCTAATCAACTGGATTAAATAATGCTGTTACAGATACACGGTTAACAGTGGGTATAACCTCACGCTTATAAAATTTGCAAAATGTATTTTGCGATCGCCAGTTACCCCTAGCAAGAATCTCCTCGAGAGGGTAATTGTCGACCCAATTTTTTGAGGCAACAGCTGACCTGAAACTCCCAGGAGATGCCGTAATACCGGCTTCTACTAATAGGGACTTGATCCAGCCCGCAATTAGGGTTTTCGATGCAGGCTTAGGGTCACCTCTAATGTTAATAAACAAATTACTACAATTTGCAGTATTTCTACGATTCTCAAGAAGCGAGATCGTATGCTTAGCCCAGTAGACCGGGTCTAAGTTTTTGTTAGCTTCATTAGAAATTAATCTCCAACCAGATTGTCTGTAATCTACCGAATCAGTTTTTGATCCAAAAACCGGCCAAAACACTAATACATCGTCTTGATTAGAATAATTTTTAGAATCAACTCTGAGCAAAGTTAAATCGTGGATTCTTCTCCCGGAACATAGGAGGAATAGAGCAGCTGTATGTCGCTGTACTTGAAAAGTATTATTTTCATCAATGTGCTTACTCTCTAGAAAACTAGCGAGGTCGTTTATGTTCCAAACCGGGGCCTTGACATGGGGGACCAATCTCTGTAAGGCTATAGATTTTACAACATGTTTTACTAGGACATTTGAACTTAACTGGCCGGATGATTCTGGGTTGCAAAGGGTTGAAACCACAGATTTGTGTAACAAAATAGAATTGTACGATAATTTATTAATTAAATGTAGATCAGATAAAAATCTAGCCAAATCGCTGGCCATTGGAGTTGAGGGGTTAATCTGGTGCGTTTCACACCAAACTAGCCATCTCTTCCAAGCAACGCTATAAACTTTACGTGTTGAGGGACGCCATGACCTTTCAAGAAGTTCTAATTGACTACTATTCCAGGATGTTAGCATCCCAGACCACCCCCACATTTCCACACTTCCAGAGTCATTTCGTGGACATTCGGTGGTGGCAGTCCTGTTGTCGTGTCGATCAGGACTTTGTCTAGGTGATGTATCGTGAATGGGGCTGCTTGGGCCCGCGATTTGATGTCGGGTCGCCAAAAAACTCGTTCCCACCGTGGAACTACCAGTAGGTACGTTCCCTGCGCTTGATTGAGATAACCTAAGACCTTGGGAATCAGTAAGGGTGGAGGGAACACCCACGCTAGATTGTAATTCCACACTCGGGAGAACGCGTCGTAAAACAGGGCTTGGTCGTCGTTCTGGTCTAAGGACACGTAATTCGACACCACATGTGCTCGGTTGGACGCAAATAGGTCGATCAGCGGGACTCCCCATCTCGAGAAAATTTTGTTCGTGCATTCTGCAGACAGATGCTACTCGGGAGCTATGCGAAACCTCGACAGGTGATCTGCGTGGCCGTTGTATATACCTGGTATGTAAAAGACGTTCATGTGAATTTGATACTGCTCTGTTATTTGGAAAAGCCTGTAAGTTAGGTCCAGGAGAGGAGCTGATTTGGTGCCGCCCTCGTGACGTAAATATGTAACTACCAACTTGTTGTCACTCTGAATCAAAACCGTCTTGTGTCTCAGGAGCAGACAATGATCTTCCAAAACTCTTAGGATTGCTATCATCTCCTTTTGGTTGCAATGAAGATCTTTCTCGGCTTCCGACCACAGACCCGAGAGAGAGAGATTGTCCAAGCGAGCTCCCCAAGCGATGTCCGACGCATCTGTTGTGAGGAAATGAGAAGGAGGTGGCATGAGTATGGCCGACGGCTGCTGACAATTTTGGCGCCACCATATCAGATTGTCTGTGGCAGCACGAGGTAAGGTGTGTAGTATCCTGTGATCCGATTTCAAGATTTCGTTCAGGAGGCTCAGGAGCGCTCGAAAATTGAGTCTTCCTTTCGGAACTGTGAAACTGGCAAAATTGAGTAGACCAACGAGGCTTTGGAGCTCCCTGAGTGTTGTGCGCTGCTTCCATAGCAAATGATCGATTTTCGCTAAAAGTCCAGGGATTTTCTCGTCGGGAAGGCGCTTGCGATTCTTCCATGGATCCCAATGAATTCCTAGAAACACTAAGCTTTTCGACGGAGTGATGATCGACTTTTTGTGATTGATCAGCCAACCTAACGTTTCCAGAGTATCGGCACAATCTTCACATGACTCCGAAGCTTGTTTTCGTCCTGGTGAGCGAGCAAGAAATCGTCTAGAAAAACAATTATCCTGACACCTCGTTGCCTGAGTGTCTGGGCTATCCAATTGGTTAGCGCAGCAAAGGTCTTGGGCGCTGTACTTAGACCAAAAGGTAAGCAGGTCATTTCCAGCAATTCGTTGCGATAAATTAGGCGCAGAAACCTTCTGTGGCTGCGAGCCACAGACACATGAAAATACGCCTGGGAGAGGTCGATTTTGCATAGCCAGTCCTGCGGTTGTAGAAAATTGGGGATGCGATAAGCATTTATTAGCTTGAATCGATCTGTTATGATGTAAGAATTGAGTGTTTTCAAATTGAATATCGGACGAGTTGAGCCGTCGCCTTTGGGGACAAGAAACATCGATGACAGGAAGCTTGGCGAAGCAACCGCCCGCTCTAGAATTCCCTGGTCTATCATTTTGTTTATAACAGATGTCATTTCGGCAGATTCTGGAACATTTAGGTTGGTTTCGACAACGCTTGGGTGAACAAGCCGTGGTTTTTGGCAAAAGGGTATGCGATACCCGGTTATTAATTTTAGAATGTAATTTGGTGCATTTATTTGTTCCCACTGGTCTCGAATTTGTAGGAGACGGCCCGCTCTGAACGAGTCAATACTTGCGTCGTTTGTTGTCGTTATTCCGCTGGGGAGGCGATGACGCGCGTCTTCGCCCGTACCTTGGCTGATTATTTTGCCGAGCATTCGGTCGGCCTCGAAAGCTATGGCGATTATTCGGTGCGATCGAATTATATTGAGCAGCATGAACATGAGTGTTACAATCACCTTGCGGAGGTGGATTACTGCGACTGCAACCACCTTGTGAAAGTGGGTTACTGCTAACACATTGCGAATGTGTGTTACTGTGCTGGCACGCCTGTGCTGTGTGAGCAAATCCCTGCGAGGAATTATTGTAAGGCTTTGACCCCTGCGAGGAGCCACGGAACTTTTTCGCATCCGCCTGCGAGGCAGAAGACGTATTACCTTTTTGCAACGGCCAAAAACATTTTCTTACTCCGCCAGCTTTTTCTATAGCAGCAGTAAACTTCTCTGCGTTGAACAGGTTGGTACATGTCGGAGGAATTTTCTTTAAGCTGGCCTTCATCAAGGGGTCCTTTGCCTGTTTAGTGACACAGTCTCATCGCATTTGCAGAATCTCAGCACGATGTCCACAAACGATCTGTAATAAGTCTGAGGAACACCTATTAAAGTCCCCTGCGGAAAAAAGGTCATTAACTTTTTGAAGCAAGTGTCATAATTAAGCGAGTCACTATTCCTTGCCCATTGTAACAGTTCTTGAAGGGTTCCTTGTAAACACTCCCTTTGTTTGAGCACACACATGGTCAAGGCTGCAAAAGCCTTATCCGCATACACGAGGTGACGAGGAGACTCAAATGCTTTAACTTCCTCGTTCATTTCAATATCTGTGTAACCCGGCGAGTGATTGTACAATTTTTGGGTGTCAGAATACCTGATTTCATTCCAGTCACTTTTATCTAAATGTTGCACATCACATAACAATTTCAAATAATTCTCGGGAGTCTTAGGTATTGTAGGCTCCTTCAGCTTAGTTTCAAGAGATAAAGTGAATTCTTGATCACCACGTGCACTGAAATTACTAGGTTCAACATCCAGCATTTGTTCGTAACGATTTTCACTAGTACTGGACATAAGTGAGATGGCATCATAATCCAAATTAGTACTCACGTGTTGACTGGTATCCTGGCGACCCATTTGCCGTCGAAGGTTACGTACTGTTTTAGCCAACTTTCGTACCTTACGTTCGGAGCGCCGCTTGCGTTTGCCCCCCTTTTTCTTGTTGCGGCGACTTCTCTTTGGGTTGCCACCGCTAGACGAGGAGCTGCTGTCGGAACTCGAACTACTAGAACTCGAGCTACTACAGCTATTCGACCGAGCACGCCGCTTCTGCGGCAAAGAAGGTCCTGGAAGAACATCACTAGCCGCTCTATCGGCATTATTACCCGAATTTTCCATATTTAAAATCGAAAGATTAAACTTTGTTCACTTTAAATTCAAATAAAACTGTTAGGAATATTTTCACTTTCTTAAAGAATAAAATATTCTGCTAAGTGTCGGCACGACACGACCGATCACGGCGGGAAAAGAGACGCCAATGATTTCAAAATGGCGGGGCTCGTTTAACGAGCCACCCTACCACTGCCAAGCGGAAGTGACGTACTAGAAAGAGATAGATCTATAGAAATGTGAAGGCGGGAAACGTAGTGCCTATCTCAATTAAATAAGCTTCGAATAACGGTCAAGTCAAATTAATACCTACTATAAGTTATTAAAATGTATTCGTGTGACAATTCTGTAGAAAAAAAACGACGATGAAATGTATATTTTTACATATTTTCGTATGTGAAATCTTTTAATAAAAAGAAATCACAGGGTAAATGCATTTTTAATGAAACATTCCTTTAATTTTTATTTATTTAACTTTATTATATAAATAAATACACATTTCTATAGAGAACAACAATGTAAACACCAACAATTAACTGTCAAATTAAAATTTTAGCAACTATTTCTTTATACGTTTGTTTATCACAGCTCTTTTTACACGTCGATATGAAATCTAATTACCTGGAAAATATAAGAAAAAATAAACCACTTAAAAACCACTCTAGACTACTTCATGGTTATAATGAATGGATTGGGTGCCATAAAACCACATGACATCATGACATGACTAATCCTACCCAACATGGTACCACATAATTATAAACTTGGTAATGTACCTTATATTCCTCATTTAATCAGCCTTAGTGCGTAGGTTGCGCCGCGCTAGCGTCTCCATCGAGACCTTTGTGAATTCTTCCTGCATGCTGATTTGTGTCTTCTCTATCAGCCCTGCGATGTCCTCTTTGGTCATACCTTCCGTCTCAATCATTGGCAGAATCGACACGATGAACTCGCCTGAAATGAGGTAAAGTAACATTATCGTTGAGTGAACAGAATTTCCAAACCATTGTTTACAAATCTCTGATTTCTCCCGGTGAGGAAGGAAAACGTTGAACGAAACGTTGTTCGTTTTCTATGTATAATAATATAATAATGGAAAAATATAGTTGTATTTTAATCCACAGATATTCATAGACAGATAATTTTTATTCGTGGATTAAAATTGTCGTCTGACAGGTTTTGTATGGAAGAACTGTCAAAAATTCAAAATTATTCCTCGGATAAAATTATCTGGCGTTGGAAAAATCGCCCATATTCTCACTTTGGCTTATATTGTTTTGCCTACTTACATAATATGTGAAAATGATCAAAAACTAAGATTATTTTTTGAATAGATAACCAAATTATTTAATTATAGCGAAAACAGCAAACGTGTCTTCACAGATAGCATCCCAAGGTAAGTGAAACCAGTTTTTCTAAACAAGTCCGTCCCGTCACTCACCTGAGCCAAATTTATGTCGCTCCCCGTCCAAGTAATGGTACTTAGAGATAACGACGGGTTGTATGGGCGCTGCTGCGTCCATAGCCACGTGGAACGCTCCCTTGCGGAGCGGGAGCAGCTTGTCTCCAGAATGCCTCGTGCCCTCAGGAAATAGCAGCAGTTTTCGCTGAGGATAAGGAAAAAGTAACGGTAAATAATGATATTGTATTATGTATCTAGGGTAGAAATTTTAAATATTTTGTAAATAGGTAACGATTGATCGTCAGTCAACTTACAAGTGCCACTGTGTTTCAAAATGTTACCGATTGTTTTTCATTTTTGTAAACAAGCAAACGAGACGAAATAGATACTAAATTTCTTAAGGTTTATTTAATTAATAGATTCTACCATTGTTCGCAACTCGAGACATACAAAAAGTATAGGTACCTAGTAAGTAAAATAAATATATAACTATATATTGTTGCAGAAATAGATAGGTCTGCGAAGTCAACTATAATTACGTCACCTTTAATTGTACCTAGCGATCGTTTATATTCTTACGAGAATAGCCAGTAAAGCATATTTTCCTATTATTTCCTCAGTCGTATTCTGCCAGGGAAAACCAAAATGTGGGTAGTCTTCAGTCAAATTTTCTATGTAGGCAGATAATTATTAGCGATGTATGTAACTGAACGAAATTCAAAATTAATTTGGTATAGATGACAGCTAGCTCCAACTTGATCAGAACGTTAATTAGCTTCGTAATGCAATAAAAAAATAAGTTCACAACCAACAATTAGATAAATAAGTAAAGCGCCAGGTAGAGTTCAAAGGAGTTCTCTCGATAAATGCTATGCCTTCGTCGTTTATAAATAGACAAGGCGAGGACTAATTGGTGTCTAATTAGCGCTAGCTCTAACGCTCGGCTCAGCGGCAGCGCCGAGAGATGAAACTCCAATAATGCACTTTTCGTGTCGGAGAGAAGGTATTAATTTTATTGTTATTTTTTAAAATAATTTTATTACTTATTTTGACATGATTTTATTTTAAATTTTATTTAATTTAGTTTATTTTGTTTTGATATAATTTTATTTGGTTTTATTTTGATTTCTTGATTTATTTTAATGATTTCTATTCATTTATGTTTGGCAATGGGACATGGGTAGTATTTACCTGAAATAAATAAATTTATTTATTTACTAGGAAATACAGTGGGTGTGAGAACGGGCATAGGAATGTCGGACCTATATGTCCATAATATTTTTCATGTAAGTAAACATTTGCCTATCTATGCGACTTACCTTGAAAAGTTCGCGAAATACTACGAATTGACGATCAAGGTTAATTACAATATCCCACCTACTACGACTATAATTCATTTGTTTATAGCGCTAACGAAATCGAATTATGATACCTTTTCAAATGAGTATAATTAATTTAGTCCATAAAACTCATTTGCAAACAATTTATTTGTTTAAGTACCTTAGGTAGGTACTTAAACAAATAAATTGTTTAAGTAAAAAAATACTTTGGATAATGTTCTTTGTCATCAACAACCATTTGCATTGTTAATAGTTAATTAAGTACCTCGGTTTTATAAGTAAAATGAAAAATGAACTGGGAATTCGCACAATACCTTACCTGAAGGCCAACTCGTAATTTAAAACATTCAAAATCTAGTCGCAATCTCATCTCGACGACAAACAAATGTCAAAATGTAGGGAAATTACAGGTGAAATTACGATAATTGCCCCTCTGGTATGTTCTCCATAATCAGCTTATTTAGTTTTAAAACGGCGAAAAAAATGAGGCGGTTCTCAAGTCGTCGCGTATTTTTTTTTTTAATTCCTGGTATTATCGGTGATCTACATTTTGTTTCGACAAGGATGTGTCTAATAAGCCTATTCTTATATTGGCCTCGATCTTACACAATCAGTTATGGAAATGTTTAGTATTGTATCGAGACCAGTGCGATCATTTTTATGGTTCCGTACCTCAAAGAAAAAACGGAACCCTTATGAGATCACTTCCTAGATAGATGTGTCCTTCAAAAACGAGCCGTTCGAGCAATTTACCAGCTAGGTGCCTTAGGCAAAATTTGCACTTGTACACTAAAAAAACTTTTTTGCAAAAAAAATCAACCGACTTCCAAAAACGACACTACAAAGAAAAAAATAACTTTAATTTCGGAAGTCGGTGTCGTTGGGTTCACATTTTCGTTGTTTGCCACCGACTTCCGAAATTAAAGTTATTTTTTTCTTTGTAGTGTCGTTTTTGGAAGTCGGTTGATTTTTTTTGCAAAAAAGTTTTTATTTTTCACTTTTAAGTTGTAATTTTTACCAGTAATTTGGGTTTAAAAACCAAACTACTGAACCGTTTTTGATGAAATTTCTATTGGACCATTTGGGAAGTATACCCTTTCCAACAAAAAAAGAATTTTTCAAATCGGTTGGCAAGTGACGGAGTTATGCGCGAACAAACATAAAAAAAAAAAAAAATACAAACATCCGAATTGAGAACCTCCTCCTTTTTTAGAAGTCGGTTAAAAACAGTGATATTCACAGTGTTAACACTAGAAATAAGAACAAACTACGTGCCCCCTTTCACCGGCTTCATAAGGTTCATAACTCATTTGTTGGGCTTGGTATAACCTTTTATAACAAGATACCCTCTTCTTTGCTAGACTTGCCTTTTAATGCGTTTAAAGCTCAAGTAAAATCCAACCTTTGTTCAAAGGCTTACTATTCCATTAACGACTACTTACACGATAAGAATAGTTGCTCGCCTTAATTAACTCAAGACAATGTTCATGTTCTTTCTCCAGAATTAACTTAGGTACTGACAGGTTACTGTTATTAGTATTAACTCACTTATTTATTTCACATCGATGGTCCTAGTTCATCATCTGTGACTGCAAGTGACAGCTATTTGACGAACCCAGCAATGCATAAATATGTAAGCTGTCACGCCCTTTATGCCTGGAGGCTTTTATTTAGGTAGTGACTTTTTTTTTTTTTATTAATTATTTTTTAGCTTGAGTACGTATAGTTTTTATTATATTTGTTGGTTAACTTAAGTTTCTTGTAATGTTCATTACCGAACATAGATTCCTAGTATTGTATACATGCAACTATATTCTAACTAAACAGACAGCTGTGCTGCTGGGGAGTTTATTGCGCCACTTCTTCTTCCCAGCGATAGCATTAGGAAGTGGTGAAGGGCGGGCGTTTTTGGGGGACTGTCTTTTGTAATTTGGACGTTCGAAAAGTGCTGATTCTCAGCCTAATTTGAATAAATGACTTTTGATTTTTGATTTTTCTTCGTTGTCCGTCTGCCACGAGTCCACGACCCTTTTTCTCACGAACGCGTGGAGTTATCATGTTGAAATTAATATCAAATACTCAGGGCTGCAATCTCTTTAAGTAGTGAAAAAATCAAACTTCAAAGTCAACGCAATCAAAAGATGTTCCGTTTATGCAGCATATTTTGACACTCGCAAGGGAATCAAACCTATAGGGTACTTTCCCGTTATATCACGTAGCACAAGTAAAGGAAAAATTCCGAAAACCGTAAAGTAGCAACAGTACAAAAAAAACCGTGATACCTACAAATTTGTACGGAACCATATTTGTCCGACTCGCACTTTACCGGTTTTTATTTTGTAGAATGAGATACATACCGTAATTTTTGTCGCTGTACAAAGGCGCAAGAAAATTAATGGTTTCCTTTTTTGTTTTACCAAAAACCTTATTATACTGAATTCTGGTTAAAGACATTTAACTCTCATAAAGAAATTTACATTTCACTTACATGAGAACAAATTTAAACAGAAAACTAATCATTGTCCTTCAACACTCGGACTCACAATAAATTAACCTGACGTATTTGACTATATTAACAAAACAAAATTATACTCGTAGTAACATTAACTGTTAACAAATTATTTAGGTTCGTGGGTACTCCCAAAAGTCCAACACTGCCACTATGCGCAACTACCTTGCCTTGAGATAAAGAGTGCGGTCCCGCTGTCACTATGCAGATACATCAGTCAGTAATACAACTTTTGTTTACATCGGCTATTTTAATTTTTTTTATTTATTCTATTATTTTTCGTATTGGTTTTATGTTAAGTTGGTAGCATTAATTGTTAGCATTAGTTTGTAGAATTACTGAGTGCGTAGGTAGCTAAAACTGTGTCTTTGTAAGCTCTGCAATTACCTACAGAGATTATAATCCTAAGACTCGTAACTATTTTTAACTCTAACTATATTTTTATTTTAATTAACTTCATTATTTTTAATTTTCATTACGTAATTTTTATTTCTCACAAATAGAAAATCCTGTTTTCAACAACGGGAATAAATCTCATTGTAACAGTGATAGACGCATCAGCTATAGACTGATAGCTGTGTTCCAGCCTTGCCTACTTCTTCGGATCAAACCTTTAGAAAACCACTTTATTTTGTTTTGTCATCATTAGACATCGATATCATATCCCATCCAATACCCATCAAATCTATGAAATTTCGCTAATTATGTTGCAATGTACGAGTATCTTGAATTTGTAGTTTGTAGGTATAAAGTAAACCTTTAGTGCAAAGTCCATCGCCACCAACATGGACCTTATCCACCGTTTTCCATCAGGCGTGATCGAGGTCAGGAGCAGGCCCATTCAAAAATAAAACAAGCAACAACAAAAAAATGTGTGATGTGTGTTTGACCGATGAACCTACGGCCACTGACGAACCTACAATTGACTTTTGGACTATGCCCGATATTATTTATGACTATACCATTAGCGTAAAAAGTGTGACTTTTTGCTATAGGTAGGTACTATAAGTAACCGGAAAATATCAAAGCAAATATTTTGCGTCCATTTAGGTACGTAAGCATTCTAAAAGTCGTTTATTTTTGCTTATGTACAGTCACGAGCACCAATATGTCAGCACTTGGCAACTTTAAATTGCGATTTTTTCGTGAAATAACGAATGCAACGTTGAAATACGACACATTATTATCACCTATGGGTTCGAAAATGCTAAGATAAAAAAAACATAAAATAAAGGAGTAAATTGCTTTTGAACAAAGCGGAGTGTATACATACTTTTGCTCGTGACTATACGTAACATTCGATTTAGAATTAGATTACACTGCCTGGGACAATGAACTCTTGTTTCAAATACGACATCAATAAAACTGGGTCTGCTTTAGCATCGGCATCGATAGGTATAATTATGTGTAAGTGTAAGCATGACCGTATTGCCTACCTAAACTATTGTTTCGAGATTGCAACATCGATAAACAATATAGAAACTAGAAAGGCCCAGTAAAGTGCTATTTTAATACTTGCTCAGAAAGTGAGCAATGGTTATGGACTTCATAAAATCGTTTCGATTTCCGAGGAAAACGAATATGATTCAACTGTTTCAAGAAAACATTATAATGCCTACTTAGGTTCCTACTTTCGATGGAAATATGACAATACATAATGCATTTAACATGTCTATCATTCTTTGCGTTTTCGCATTAAGTTTTACGTAAGTACCTAACGCAGTTCCGGATTAACCCAAGCAAATTAAGCAATTGCTTAGGGCATCACGTCTCGGGGGTCTCGGCTCACCATAAACAGCGCCAAAAAATATTTGCTAGCACATAAAAGGCAAGGCGGTTTGTCAGCAAGGTAGGTATTACAAGATATGGAAGTCACTCTAGAGACGTGCGCCAATCTTTACAATTAACTTGTCGTTTTCTTAGAAAAAAGACGAGTTTAGTGGTTAGGGGGCTCACAGGCGTGGGCCATCACGTAGGGCATCAAAGAGTCTTAATCCGACATTGACCTAACCGTAGAAACTGGTGGAGATTCTTGCCCATTCTTCTCCATATGAAACTACTATTCTATTATATCTAATTCAATTTTTTTGTTTTATTTATCGTTAGAAGTGCCTTTTATGTGCCCCTATATTTATTGCATTCCACAATGTATATGCTTAGGTGGTAAGTAACCATTTGTTTAAAATAAATTATTTGACATTGACTTAGCCAACCATTGAAAGAACTTGTGGTTGCGGCAAATTCATAGGTGACGTCCGGTACCGATCAATCCAGGATATTTACTCAGGCAAATCAAACATTAGCTTAGAAATGTACACGCTCGTAAAATTTAACGGGAAGGTAAGTACCATGCCCGCCCATTCCTAACGATTAGATCATGCAGTATGACGAAATGCGACGTAAAACAAGGCAAGTACAAGGTCTCATTGTTTACAGGACTAATGTACGTATCTACTCGTATATTTACTAGCAGGAAAACGCGTACGCTGAATACAATCATAATATTGACTGGCTGTGGCATGACTCGACTTTGACACTATTTCGGAAGGCGACCGGATATCAAAATCAATCAATCTATGATGAGAGGATATCTCTATAAGTATGTAGATAGTAGGTACAAATTCTGACACAAATACTACCCTTATGGTTTATGGAGTACCTACCTACAAAAAAATATCCCGGTGAAAGGTAGGTATATCAAACAATGTAATTATTTATACTACAGTACCAATGCTAATTACCAAACGACAGATTTGATATTATTTAAAAGTCGTAGTAAATTGCTGCCGTTAGTTAGATTTAGGTCATCATCTGACTAGCGTTTTTCCAACTATGTTGGGGTCGGCTTCCAATCTAACCGGATGCAGCTGAATACCAGTATTTTACATGGAGCAAGTGCCTATCTGACCTCCACAAACCAGTGGATCGTGGATCTTTGACAATCGCTACGGGTGTAACGATTGTCAAAGATCCACGAATTTCGATTTCGGTATGTAAAGATGGTCACCCATCCACAGACCAACCGCGGCAAGCGTAGCTTAACCTGATCGTTCGACCTGTGCGACTGTTATTTAGTCACGAGCCCCTCGTTAGTTAGATTAAGGTACGACTGAAAAATCAACCAGATAAAAAAGTTGTGTCAAATGTAACAAGTAAGTAACATTTTAATGCAACTTTACCTTTTCATTTTTAATAGCATCTACTTGCTTGTTGAGGGCATCGCGTGCAGTTTGTGCGCCCCTGTCTATGAACACGGTGCCCCACAGCCATGTCGCAGTGCCGAATGGTACAAGGTACTGCAGTGATCGCTTCGAAACCACCGTACACCGAGACATGAGCGGCCATATTATTGCCAGCGCTAAAAACAAAAATATTTGGGTCAGTACGGCCTTATTGGAGGTGAAAATTTAACCCCGCCTAGGTGGATAACGAAACCCCGCATTGCATAAGCCCACAAAGTTTCTCTAACGAGTTCCAATCGAAAATAAACATTGATTTCCTATAACAAAAATTACTCATTTCATAGGTACGTAGTTAATGTTTACGTCATTATTTTGTTTCTAGTTACACAGACTTGAACGGTTGATAAATAAATATCATTCAGTGTTAGTCACGCACGGCAATGTCTCGCAGGTGATTGCCGCTTTCATAGAAATGATAACAGTTGGTAATAGGTTTACACAATAATTTAAATACATATCGTTCAAGTAAAACATTCGCTTTCTTTTCCCGAGTCTGTGAACGGTTAGGAAAAAGTGCCATGAAGGTCACCTAACCCCCTAGAGTTACTTCTCATGTCTCGAGTCAGAAGGAACAAGTTTAATAGGAGACTGACATCACCATCGATTCTCCCCAGGTAGGGCGCAGGTACCAATATTTGAGGATTTCCAACAAGGAAAACAAGCTTAATTTATTAAGCCAACACTATTAGGTTTCTCCTAATTGCTTTTACGATAAAAAATCATTAACGTTTTTCTCGAAAAACAATGTATCTTTCTAATATCAAATTATAACTTCTATCTTTCTAATATCAATTTCCACCCGCTTTCTTTTATCAGGGATTAACACAGTAGAGTGACTACAGGTCCTAAATAAAAAATACTAGATATTAGGGATTAGGTGACATGATATAAATTAACATTATTTGTACCTAATTAACCTTGTACCCAGGTCAAAACAGCATTACTCGTGCCGTCGTCGTGCGCATATTATCTCTTTTTTATCACTAACGAAATAAAAAGAAAATTTGAAACAAAAATTTTACCCATAGATAATTAAACTGGTTGCATAAAAATTATAATCTACACAGAAATCCTGTTTGTTTAAAAAGATTTTTAAGTTGAAGGCTATTTTATGCGTAATTTTATCAAATTAGCACTTATGCACGTACGCATGTAGGCGTATAGTCGTAGGTAGGTACTTAACATTTTTTAAATCATTCGTTTTTTTGTGGGTATTAAAGGTTCGTCTTGTAGGGATATCAACTTTTCTATCTGAATATGATATGCTTTACCATTTTAACTTATCTAGATAGTTACCGTATCATTAACATTGCTTCATCTGCAATATTATTTTTTCGATATTATGATATTGCTTAGGTATCATTTCAATTCGTATCTATCAAGGACTAGTATAGTATAATACTGTATTAAAATATGTGTCCCAGTCTCATTTCAGTATGCACCTCAAAGCTGCCACCTCTGTTAAAAAGTAGGTAGAAATCTTACCTAACTGGTGCCCTCAATACATCATTTTCTACAAATAAGTCGGTACGTAGTACCTACCTAACATGGCAACAATCCCCCAACGACCCCGAGTGGTCTAAAAGACAGACGGTCATTTTGATAAATGGTTGTTCCACTAATCAACATTGGCCATTATACTGGCTGGAAAGCAAATAAATTGAAAAACTGTCGAGGCCATTTCAACAAAACAGTAGGTAATCAGTTATGTGTACGTACTCGTTACCTTAAAAGTCATAAATATCATAAATATTGCGTCGTAAATACTTATTGAGGATCACAGAGAATGCGCACGAATTGTAGTCCGATCAATGAAGCCCGCTGTTCGTATTCAATGTCAATCATATTTATGTTACCGAGCAATGTATAGGTAATATGTTTCCTATACCAACTTCGTATCAATTATATTGTATAATTTATTTTGTAAACATGCGGAACGTCGGTCGTCACGTGCACAGTGCGTACCTACTTGTTTATCTAGGAGGGTGACATATCGGGATATTAATTATGGACTTAATCGCAAAACTGTCAATGCATACAAATTATGCATCCATGGTTGACCTACATGTAGATATTTATTTACCCAAACAATTAGGTCAAACAGTAACTATGCGCTGATACTCAAATATTATGACCGAGACTCATGCATTGATTGCCTACAAAGGTAGGAGGGTATTCTATACTACAGATAGTAGGCCGGTAGATACCTATAGATACCCATCTCGGATTTCTGTACCTGCTGCCTAAAGATAATAGAGGTACAGGAAACATTACAATGATAGTTTCTGATGCGGTCATTGAGATAATCGCAATAATGTAAATTACTATACTTACTTATCTATGGACCTTATTTATCATTGTTCAAACAAAATAACTAGTAAATATACTAAATTACTATAGATAAGCACCGGAACATTATAATGTTTATATGCGAGTATATAGGTAGGCACGTATTATGGCCAACATTACATCAATAAAAAAACAACGCTGTATTAATTCTACGTAAGAATAAGATAGATACATACCTAAATCGAAACGGGAAATAAGAGCTAGTTTTTATAAATTTGTTTTACATTGTCAATGGAGAAGGAGCATCACAGACAATTTAACGGACTTTAAAATTTATTTTTATTGTCAGAATTGGCAAGAGAAATTCAAATAGATATAGGTACGCATGTGTGAGGTGAGACGCTCCCCTAGTTAGATGGACCGACGAACCTTAGGAAGGTGGCTGGGACAGACGGGGTGTAAGTACTGCGATGGGCTGAGTCGATTGTTGTATTATTACTATAGCAAACACTGTAAATTTGCATTCTATAAACATGCAGGTGTGTCGCAATTACCTGGCAAGACCTTACTCACGGAAAATGTTTTACTCACTCTAAAATTACGAGGAATGTGAAAAACAATGCAATACAATATTGATCCTATGGTAGCCCTGTAAATTAATTTTGTTGAAAATCAAACAACAGATCATAACAAATTTCAGCTTGGAATGAAAATCCTTAGCGCAAAAAGAAAACTGGCGACACTATTTTTCCTTAGAATTTCATTTCTTTTTCTTCCATCGGACTCGGATTAAAATCAATACTAGGGTTTAATTAATGGTTTTGTGGAGGAACGAGTTAATGTGAACATTTTAAATGGTTAATAATGGTTGTTGAGCTACGGTATAATGTTTCCTAACAAATTGACAAACTCCTTGAAAAAATAATTGGCACAATAGGTAATTGTACATACCGTATAGATCCAGGCAACTCTGGTGGTTTAGTAGTACTACCGCTCCCCGGCTATTATCCACATTCTCCAGTCCTCTTACTTTCCACCGAAGACCGAGTAACCTCGCGAAACATCGCAAGAAAAATGCTGGTATTCTGGAAAACAAATAAATATACTTAGTTTTAAAGAAAAGCAATTCTTTACAACACAGGGGGGGGGGAGTCTTGGATTTGTGATCTGTTGGTGACAATAGGCTCGTTCCCTATTACTTGGTACTTAAACATAACTTGCGAAATGTGGGTGTACTATATGTACACACGGCTACACATCAAGCTATGCAAAACCAGTATTGGCTGACCGTTTACTGTGAGAAAATATCATACAAAGTGAGGCCAAGACAAACTGGTTTTGTATAGCTTGACGTGTAGCCGTGTGTACTTACACCTCTGCCTAACTATTCGGGGAAACAGCCGATCGATTCTGTAAAAATCTCACGGTGAAAAGTTAGGTGAAGTGAGCTTGAATTGAGCCCTCAATAGTGTCAATCCCTAGCATTAGTTGGAATGACAGCTCACTCCACGCTCAATTCACCTAAGTTTTCACAGTGAGATGGTTACAGAATCGCATTGCTGATGTGATATTATGTTATACGAGTACGTAACACTGGGCAATCAGTTTGTTTGTTCCATCAACATTCGGTAGGTAACGTACACAAAAGAATAAAAGGTTAGAAGATCTTACGTATATACTAGAGATGCGCCGAATAGTTGTTTCACCGAATAACCGAATAATATTCGGTTAAGTTCTTACCGAACCGAATATACTGCCGGATAATTCGGTTCCCCGTTCCATAGTTTAGCTTTTGCTAAATAGAGCTGAAAGTTTGGTCTTCTTGCATCATAATCTACCGCTGCTTGATTATAAATATTAAATTTTTAATAACAAATAATTATTCTTGATTTATCTATGTTTAAATTTATTAGTGCCTTAGTTGAGAAAACAATATAGTTCATTCATTATGCATAAGTAAACCTTTCCTATTACAATATACTTAATTGTAATTTGCTAGTGGGATTATTACAATTAAAAATTACTGTTCTTTTAAGATACTCGATTTTATGTAACTATTAATGCTAGGTTATATTTGATTACCTGTGTTTAATTATATCTTTGTTTGAGTACTTTACAATAAACTATATCTAATAAATACCTATGATTGCTAGAATATGGGATTCCTTTAATTTATTTTGCCCTAAAGGCTGATTTACAATGATCAATTAAACCGAATACATTCGGCATTTCAACCGAATGACTACCTCAAATTCTGTCGAATACGCCGAATAAAACGAATATTCGGCGCATCTCTACTATATAGGTATTATGAAAACCTGCAACCGAAGCATTTCATTCTAGTTGCTCGGCTCTCGAAGAAAAATATAATATTGAAAAAGTAGGTCAAAAACAAATAGAGTTGTTAGTTGTTGTTGTTTCGACTGACTTCTTCAATATTGTATTCGCCCCAGAAGGAGGGTTATGTTTTTCAATAAATGGTTTAAAACGTAGACACCCTGTGATTAGCTAATTATGTACGACATGCTCTCTTATCTCATTACCATTTGCTGTCACTGCCTTTATGTTTATTTAATTTCCTTAATTGACATGAGAACGTTTGCTTCAATTTGCATATCAGTTCCGGTTTACGATAATTGCCTACGTTAGCTAGTTATGTTATGCTTAGTTCATATCTAATTTACCATAATTAGGTAATAAGTTAGTAGTAGCTCACACAACGGTGAAGGAAATCATCGTGACGAAACCGGCACGTCCTAGAACCTAAAATTCGAAGACATTTGTGACATCTACCAACCCGCGAGGTAATTGCGTGACATCAGTAGTACTGGCTTCAGTAGCAATGGCTTTCATTTTGACAGTTCAACAACATTCA
The DNA here is from genome assembly GCA_951799955.1 of Apamea anceps. NCBI lineage: Eukaryota > Metazoa > Arthropoda > Insecta > Lepidoptera > Noctuidae > Apamea > Apamea anceps. The sequence continues at coordinate 8,651,402 of OX637502.1, read as the reverse complement.
TTGCGTTCTCTACGTCGTTGAGCTGACAAATTTTTCGAACATAGTATAAACGCAATGGATAGCAATATCATTCAAAATGATTCAGATTACGATTGATAGTATGTTACGCCATAGGGTAGATTCCTGGGTAAAAAAATAATTAGGTATTATATTTAGTCCGTCAGTTAGATTATCAAAAAATAATGGACACGTATTTTTTCTTTTGTCAATAAAACAAAAAATGACAAAGATAAAGCGCGTCAAAATTTGGGAGTCGGGGGTCGTGACGTCACGCCATGCTAAAAAGTGTAGCAAGGTATGACGTCACGCGGAACTTTAACGGGCGATATCTTCATAATTTTTTAAATAATTGACAAAAGAAAAAATACGGGTCCAATATTTTTTGATAATCTAACTGACGGACTAATTAGATTTTTTTAGGCAGCTAGCCTATTAGGGTGCTGCACCGGGCCCGCATGGTAGATTGCAGTCTATACTCCCTCTCACAGAGAGGAGGCCTGTGGTCCAGCAGTGGGAACGTTCTAAGGCTGATATGTAAGCTAGGTAATTAGTTTATGTACAAAGTAGGTACAACTCGGTATCTTTAGTCTTATATATTATAAAAAATGCAATTTGTTGCATTATGCAAGATATTATTATCAAAACAACATCATTACTACAAAACATTTATTTTTAGCTTATTGTTATCAATTTTTGTATAATCTCTCAAAAAAACTGATGATGGTATGATAATAAGCAGATATTATCATATCCTGGAGGTATTTTAAGTGCACCGAATTGCATTTTACATAATAATAAGATATCGACTTGTATATACACGAACTAATTACCTACTTGTGAATATATTTTTTGTAAACACTGATATGTCGCAGTCGTACATCATAATGACTCAGCTCTAGATTAAAGTTTGATCAAGGAAAAAAAAGAAAGTCTTGAATCAAATAGGTTTAAATTCTTTCCTACTTAGATACATTGTCACGTCTAAGTAGGTGTGCATTGTTTCAAAATACCTACCCGGACACATCGGACATTAAGGGCCGGTTTTTTGATCCGTAGTTAAACTCAACCAAATTGTACAAAATAGTAACTAATGGTTAAATTTTTGCAAAATGTGTTTTTTGATAATTTTTTTTATTTGTAGTGTGTATTTATATACCGATATTATCATATTATTATGTATTATCCGCACCCTAGTTGCGTAAAACACTATCAATCACAATCTGAATCATTTTGAAGGCTAATCCTGCTGCTAATCCATTGCTTCATATTATGTTCCAAAAAAATTGTCTACTCAACAACGTAAATAACGCAATAGATGTTGTTGAACTGTCGAAATGAAAGCCATTCCTACTGTACGTGTGGTACGCAACTACCCCGCTGGTACTAATGATACTCATATCGAGAGGTTTTCTGAGTAAGCTAAGTATTTGAGCCGCTTCACCGCCAGGCGTAGCGCCTACGCCGCGTAGACGCCCCGACTACGAAGGCCTACGAAACCGCTACGCGGTGTCAATGCCTACTCAGAACAATAAGACACTCTTTACGCTACCTGCTTCCCTAGAGTTCCCTGGTGCTGAAATATTATAATCTATTGGAAAATCTCATGTCAACTTAAATCATTGGTTGCTGTTACTTTGGTCTAAGATAATCACGATAACCAACATATTATTATTACAAGTAAGTATAGGATTTAATCAGATAGTTTCTCTCCAGAAACCGGAAAATATACGATACAATTACACGCAATACTAAGCCAATAATATTGGCTATAATTATCATTAAGCATGCGGAATGTTATTTGTATTTGTTTTCAGACGTAATTAAACTATCTTCTCATAACTTGTAATAGAGTTTATAGGTCATCAGCTTAGGAGAAAACATCCTCGTTTTAATCTTAATCTCCATCTCCATAAAGACATTGACTCAGTGAACTTGTTTTAATTACCTAAGTATTATTAATTTTATTATATTTTAATGCAAACTTTTAAACATAATTTCGTTGTACAGTCACGAGCAAAAATAACGTGCATAAATTAAAAAAAGAATGCCAAAATTTTCTCGTGGAACAAAAATTGCAACTTTGAGAAAGGACTATAACTAGACCTGATCTAGCACAGAACAGATAATTATCTGTTCTGTGTGCTCTAGTATAATATCGACAATACTATGTTCGTAACACCATAAAACTAATTAATCAATACTTTAGGAGAAAATCGCTTTTGGATCTTCGTAAGTGCATTTAAATAAATAAATTTACCTACAAAAAAATAATTGTTTATTTTGCAAGGATCTGAAATAGAATCTCACAAAACGGTGAAGGGAAACATCGTGAGGAAACCGGCATGTCCTAGAATAAAAAAATCGAAGACATGTCCACCAACCTGCACTGGGCCCTCATGGTAGATTACGGCCCACTCCCTCTTGAAGAGAGGAGGCCTATGTCCCAGCAGTGGAAACATTCTAGGCTGATTATGCTATGAGATAGAATCTTACAAAGCTTTGACACCTGATCACACACAAGCACAGTGATTTTAAATTACCTACTACCTACATAAGGTCCGTATTAATCTTAAGGACAATTTAACGATGGTATGTGATGATGTATATTGTCACATTTGTCACCGTGCACTGCACTAGTAGGAAGATGACGTATTTATGTTGAAGACGATTACCATTCTCACCCGAGTTTTATTTAGAGCAGTTTATTGGGTCAAAGATGGGTAACAAATAGGTAGTTAAGTACATACCTATGTTAATAAATACTTTTAAAATGAAAAAATGTCTTGAACTTTAAAGACCTCGATTGTCAAGTCGTTTTATACCTAAGTGAACAAATGTTGCCCACTGAAAGAATTTTGAAACACTGTATTTGACTTGCAGAATATAACCTACCTAACCGCCGCCGCACAACGAAATACAATAAAAAATGATAATCTTATCTAGATCCATTTACATAAGACTTTTATAGATACCTATTGCGTACGGCAATAAGTATCTATAAAACAAGTATATATATGTGTCAGTCCAAGCGAAAAGGGTCCAGTGCGCGGCATTTAGTTTCCGAGATATAAGAGGTTTTGTAAAGTTGGGTATAAAAATTGCATTTCGCGATTTTAATTGGTTATAAATAAATGCTCAATTATCTACAATTTCATATAGTAAATGACTATATACGATGTTTCTAAGTACCAGAAACTTTATGAAAAAAGTTTACTAAAAAGGTACCAGTGGGTGGCATGTCGATATTCTGGGAATAAAATACGTTTCAATACCCCGTACTGATCACTTCTAATAATTTAATTATATTTTAAGATTAAAATGTTGAAACTACGTGTAAAAGGTCCCTTAAAGCGGGGAACTCCCTGCTACTATGCAACTACTAAGGGGATTTACTTTGCTTCACTTCGACATAGCGGGGATTTCCCTGATCGTTTTTTGCTACCTACGTGTCCTATAAATAGATCTGCCTGTGATGCAATAATTTATTTGTCATTTGACACCGGAAAGGAAACAATATCCGACAGTCTTTGTGTAAATATAGCAGTTTTTATTATCTTAGCTGTTTTAAATTGAGTGAGTGAAAAGTGCGCATAAAAATGAATAAAGGTAAGTCTTTACGTTGTCTATTATATCTACTAATACTATGTTTGTTGTTACGTGTTGTGTTATGTATCGAATAAGCTCCAAAAGTAATGCTACATCATTTTTTCGAAAATTTTGGTATAGGCGAAAAAGATGTTGTTTGTCATGCAGATAATTGTGCTGGACAAAATAAAAATAACTATGTCATGCAATATGCAACATGGCGAGTTTTAACAGGCAGACACCGAAGTTTCCGTATATCTTTCCTTCCCGTGGGTCATACGAAGTTTGCACCCGACATGTATTTCGGTCTATTCAAAAAAAGTTTTAGAAAATGGGAATGCAATAACTTAAAGGATATTCTTGCAGCTGCTGTTCAAGCTTGTCCGAAAACAAAATCTATAGTAGCTGTTCTAACTGGTGATGAGAAAGGAGAAACTTTTGTGAAAACTTACGACTGGGCCAATTTTTTTCAACCTGATTGTGTAACTATTAACCAACTTCTGCATTTTAGTCATTTTGAAACAAATGAAGATAATAGAGGGCACATGTTATGTTACAAAAAATATACTGACAGTCAACCAACTGTATCAAAGGTTTTGAACCCGAATAAAGTATACGGTTTTCCTTTAGAAAAATCCCCTGCAGGCATGACGTACGAAAGAAAATCGTATCTTTATAATAAGATTCGTGAATTTGTACGTGAAGAATCTAAAGACATTTTATGCCCGAAACCCATTCCAAATGTTGATGTTGACCACAACTCTGTCCCAACAACATCTGTCGAGTACTCTTTTCAGAAACCATCAATTGAAAAGAGTATTCGACAAAAACCAACATGTTCGTACTGCAAACAGGTTGGTCATAGGAATCAGGTGCGAGGAGGAATTTATTTTTGTCCAAAACGTAAGTTGGAGTCCCAAATAGAATAAGTTTTATTTTTATGTTTGTATTGGCTTTTTTCAAATATTATTGCAACAGAATAATGATTATTTTAGCCACTGGTACCTTTTATGACATTACATAAAAGGTACCAGTGGCTAAAATAATCATTATTCTGTTGCAGTAATGTTTGAAAAAAGCCTGTCTTGTTATTTTGTTAGTTCCTAAATAGAGTAAGAATACTTAATTTTAGTTTTTTATTGTTAATTACTATCGCAATAACTAACTTTTTATTAAATATCGGCAAGTGGACCTTTTTTACTAGACTGTGTATCCTTCTTTTATTTTGATAATAATTGTTTTAGTTTTGATGTCAAAAGTATAATTATAAGTTGATTCTATGGAAAACATATCAATCTACAATAATGAATAAAAATCTACGTAACAAGCAAGTAAAAGTGTGTTTTTTTTTCACTCAAACTTTCAAAATGCTTTTTCTCAAATCAAGCTTTTTCAGAATTTCAACTTCAAATGTCTGATAAAAAAAAACGTGTGCTACTTTTTGATTATTTTTTCAATCCATACTATCAATTGACTATTCTAGATACCGAATCCAGTCTTAACTCAATACCCCACTACTGGACCCTTTATGCCTGGACTGACACATATGTTCTTCTTGCGTAAAATAGGAATGACACACATTTTGAAGGTCTTTTGATGTTTTATACCCAGACTATGACTGGATAAATTTTCTACTACAGTAGCGAAAGTGCAGTCACGAGCACTGATATTAGATACACTGAGCAACTTTAACTTGTGATTTTCTTATGCTGTCATCCTCATTTCAGCCGAAAGACGTCCACTGCTGGACATAGGCCTCCCTCAAGCACCTCCACTTCAACCGGTTCTGTGCTTCCCGCATCCAGCGGGGTCCAGCAGCCCTCACAATCTTCAAATCTTTATCTTCTCAAACTGTATTCATTGTAATAGGAGGGGCCTGTGGCTAAATAATAACAGCCGCACAGGTCGATCGGTCAGGTTAAGCTACGCTTGCCGCGGTTGGTCTGTGGATGGGTGACCATCTTTACATACCGAAACCCCTCCGTGCCTCGGAAAGCACGTTAAGCCGTTGGTCCCGGCTGTCATTCGTGGATTTTTGACAGTCGTTACGGGTAGTCAGAAGCCCGAAAGTCTGACAACCAGTCTTACCAAGGGGTATCGTATTACCCAGTAACTGGGTTGTGGAGGTCAGATAGGCAGTCGCTCCTTGTAAAATACTGGTATTCAGCTGCATCCGGTTAGACTGGAAGCCGACCCCAACATAGTTGGGAATATGGTATTGCGAACATAGTATGTATTTTGTAACCATGCATACTAAATTATGAAATAGGTCTTATGTCAAAGTTGCAATCGTTATTCAACGAGACAATCGCTTTTGTATTTTGCTGAGCATACATTCATATAGTATAGGTTCATATTTTGTGCTCGTGACTGTACTCTACTTATTTTAATGTTACACTTTCTCTGACCAGTTAAGTAATTACGTACATAATTATTATATACGGCTGCTGACTATTATGTCTGCTTCGTCAGTGAAAGTGTTAACGTACCTACACACATCATTTTTATCTAGAATTTCGAAACGTCCATAGTATAAAATTCAAGAACAAAGAATCAATCATTTGATTCATTATCAGTTAACATAGATATCTACAAGAACCTGTTGAAACACATAACATCGCGTACTTATATGATCCTCGAAGCGTTAGGCAGTCTGTTTGAAATAATTAGTAAAAAGTATGCAAATAAGTACTTACAACGCATTTCTTGGGTCGAATGGTTTGATCAACATAAGTGGTACTGGGGCTGTGGCGAATATTAACGACATAACTACGAACAGTGTGAACTGAAAAGAAAACAACAAATTAAAACAATTATCGACAGTATTTTAATAGCACACGATGACATATTTAGCTGAACTATAGGTACAATTCCAGTTTTAGCTGACCTCGCATTGTATAGGATTTTCGTACAATGAGAATTCAGCTTATACTGAAAATGGCGGTTATATCGAATACGAATATGCCTTGCGTACCTTAGTTTTCTATCGGAACTGTTATTTATATCTATCGTATAGATACCACTTTCTCGATGGTCTTGCCAGCCTCAATGGCCGTAATTATTGATACTTTCGACATATTTTATGTTGTCTGTCATCACATCAAACGGTTTCCGGGTCTTCCCTTCTTAGATACAGGGTGGCTGGGAGACATCGACGCGCAAACTGAAGCCATAAATTCAGCACGTGAATCTACACCCCTTAGAAATATTTGGCCGGTTATCAAAAAAAAAATCAATTGTTTCAAAAAAAAGTGCAATACCTGGGTGGTCAAAATGTAGGGAACAGCTATTTTTTTTTAATTAATAACCGATGAAAAATTTACACGCAGGTTTCAGAATCATGTACTGAATATGTACAGACGCCAGCACATCAAGCTGCAATCTGCAACAATCTGCAGCAATCTGTCAGATTTCTTTAATAGATTTTCAACTTTATCGCCAAAGTATTAAGGTTCAAGGTTGATTGGGAAAATTTGACAGTTTCGGGTAGCTTGACCTGCTGGCGTCTGTACATGAATCCATGGTAAAAGATTGCACGTCGATATCCCTGCCACCCTGTATAATATAGGTAAGTGCTTCAAACCAGAAGATGAGGATAAAACGGTTTTATTTAGGTACCACAGAAATCCTACATAAGAACCTACTGTTCAAAGTTCGTGGTCGTTCTAACTTCAAAGTCCAAAGATATAACATTTCATCAGATAATATTGCCAATCCATATTCCATCATTATTATCATCATTTCATAAGTATTTAATGGATATGGGTAGATAAACCTATCATAATCCATGTTTTAATTTAATATTTCAATAAATACCAGGCACGGCGTGCTTATATCATTTATCAGTCAGAACTGTACCTACTCAGGTACAATAGGTACCTGCGCTCTTATTTCGATAGATTTCTAGACTACATACGACACAAACTATTGTATAGATTCAAGATCTTCTAACTTGAAGCCCGTAGGCCTTAATACACATGCATGTGGCTTGTACAAAACTGTGCAAGTAGCTTGCATGCCAATGTAACATTCACCAATCAGAAGCTATTATGGTACAGACGCCAGCACATCAAGCTACTACAATCTGTCAAATTTCTCTAATAGATTTTCAACTTTATCGCTAAAGCATGAAGGTTCAAGGTTGATTGGATAAATTTGACAGTTTCGAGTAGCTTGACCTGCTGGCGTCTGTACAAGCATGGTACAAGCTACAGGCATGTGTATTACAGCCTACAGGCTTAATTGACAGCTGCTGGGGAGTTTGTTGCGCCATTTCTTCTCAGCTAAAGCACTGTTAGGACGTGGTGAGCCCGCCTTCACCACTTCCTAACAACCTTACCATTTTGAAGTGCTTATTCTAAACTTAATTTGAATAAACGAGTTTTGATTTTGAAAATAACCTAAAATATAATAAAAATAACAGTTACCTTAATGTAATATCTGGCTATGGAACTGATGGTGAAGAGTATCACGAGCAGCGCCATCACGCACCCCAACACTACGTTGGCCGACATTGTAGGAGCTGGTGCCTCGGCGTATTCCTAAAAAAAGCACACACTAAGTAGAATAATATAGATTATTTTTCCCGCCACAGATTATACACAACAAAATATTATGCGAATTATATCGGCCAGCACAGTGCCACCCCGCTGCGATAAAAGACTCTGGGACAACTGTGCTCTTAATTGATAACAAACAGCAATATGGTCATTCCCCACTTCACAATGACGCAAAAACTGTCCTTATTTTGCATATAGATACTGAGACAAATACGAGAAGCGGGGTAATTGTATAATAGTGTATTATACAATTACCCCGCTGTTTCGCGTCACAAGATTCAACTGAAAAGATTTATTTCAATTAAACCATAAACCATTTAGGTACAGGCAGTTTTGAATTGTCAAGGCGTCAGTCAGTCAGAAACATGAAGACAGTTGTCCATACCAAAGTATGTAGCTAGTAGGTTCCGCAAACGCCGCCGACCTTTGCCTGTAATGGAACAGCCTCGCAATCTCCTTATAGGTTCAGCAATCGCAAGCGCGGCTGTCAACTATGGGTCACGTTTGGTTCAAATTGAGAATCGTATACCTAGTAGTTGTTTCGAAACGAGAGTCAGCTTGACTTTTCGGGGTTAGAAGGTGCTGTGCTTTGTATTAAACGACCTCGTGCACTGCCACAAAAGTAATTTAGGTAGGTCGCGTCACTGACTATATATAAACACTGCTACTTTTAGACATCTAAATCATCATATAAAATAAATCGAACTATCATAATCTATTCTGCTACAATAAAATATTGTGAAATTTGATTTGGTGTAACATGTGTAAAATTGTTAAATTAAATGAATGTTTGTTTATTTTCATTTTTATTTATTTAAATTGACACAAAATGATTCGATAATCTGTTTTATACCATAAATTTTATTATTTTACCTGTTCAGACTCTAATTAAATATTTTGCTCATTAATTAAGATTTAGAAAACTGAGGTGTTAATCGACTTCTGTTACTAACTGTACCCACTATACTAGGTACAGTCACGAGCAAAAGTATGTATACACTCGGCTTTATTCAAAAGCGATTTACTCCTTTATTTTTCAATGAAATTTTATGTTGTTACGAACATAGCATTTTCGAACCCATGAAATGTGTCGTAATTCAACGTTGCATTCGTTACTTCACTAAAAAATCGCAATTGAAAGTTGCCAAGTGTTGACATATTGGTGCTCGTGACTGTACCTAGTTTGTAACTACTCGTTTGCATAAGTCCGTCGGTATCTATCCCTTTCCTTAGAAGATAGATGACCAAGCGTCCGCAATCATATAGGTACTTAATTCTTAATCATTAAATAATTAATTAAGTAGGTGTTGCTAACTGTACCTACACCACCTCGTCCAGCGTAGTTGTGTGTTAATAAAGTTAAACTTAAGTTAGTTAATCAACTAATTGCTCCGTGTTTGAAGCCTGTCAAGTGTCAAAACTGTCATAAAGTTTAAACGGTAATTCCCAAGCGCTCCAAAATTTTGTAAAACGAATAAAGTAAAACAAAACAGAAGTTCCAATTCCCAACCGTCATACATTTCCAGTTTTAACTGACCTCGCATTGTATAGGCTATTCGAACAATGACAAGTCAGCTTATACTGGAATGTATATAGCTTCATACTACGCCGTGCGTACCCAGTTTAACTACTTGTTCGGAAGATCCACCAAGCGTCATGATCATGAGTCATGTAACTAATCATGTTTAAAAAATTAACTAAGTATTGTAGGTAACTACTGATGTTTCTATCTAAACACGTTACCAGTTACCGACTCACGTGGCGACCATTGGAGTTCCATGCTAGAATATCATTGGTTCCATGTGTCTAATTAAAGGTTAAAGGTTTATATAATCTTTTGTGCAAATATGTACCTAAGTACCACCTAAAGTTAATTTTATTCTTATCATCTGCATTAGCATAACTATAACTAATCTTATAATGAGAATAGATTTGATTTTTTGTATGTTTGTTTGTTACGCTTTCACGCTAAAATGACTAAACGGATTTGGATGAAATTTGGCACATGGGTAGAGCATGAACTGGATTAAGATATAAAATACTTGTATCCCGATATTCCCACGGGATCGAGACTTATGCGGGTGAAATCGCGGGACGCAGCTAGAATAATTTTGTCAGTATACTAAGTCAGTTCTTACAATTTTATTGTACAAACGCCAGCATATCAAGCTACTACAATCTGTCAAATTTCTTTAATAGATTTTCAACTTTATGGCTAAAGCATTAAGGTTCAAGGTTGATTGGGAAAATTTGACAGTTTCAGGTAGCTTGACCTGCTGGCGTCTGTACCTATACGATCATATCAATCTAAAATTCAGATATTGAGTAACTATTACTTTTTTAGTAACATAGTTGGACATCGGTTTAATAAATGGAACTGATTGGAAATAATTATTTACAGTTTCGTTATCGCTGCATGTGAGATCCGATAACCTACTGACCACTAATCACGCAGCGGTCATACAGTACCAGTGATTAACTGACCACCTTTTCCAAAGACGTGGATTACTAGATCTTTGTTACAGATTCATCATCATCATCATTTAGCCGAAAAGCGTCCACTGCTGGACATAGGCCTCTCCTAAGCACCGCCACTTCGACCCGTTCTGTGCTTCTCGCATCCAGCAGATTCCTGTAGCTTTCACCAGGTCATCGGTGCTCCTTGTGGGAGGCCTAACAACGCTACGTCTTCCGGTACGCGGTCACCACTCCAGAACCTTTCGGCCCCTTCGGCGATCCAATAGATTGTCAGTATTGTAAGTACCTATTAGTTAAAGAATTAGATTACTAATCCGATATACCATATAATATACCTATATGTAGATACAAGCATAGACCAGCTCAGTAGGTATATAATTTCCAAGTTCAAAGTCCCTTCATAAACCGACGTTGGAACTTATCGGTGTGATAGCAGTATTTGGTTTGTTCATTGATTAGTTTGCAACAAGCGATGAATGCCTAAACTCATCGCTTGATGAGAGTAGGCAGCAACCCCTTGGAAACTCATACAAACATAGAGATAGTCCTCACATAAACAACTTCATTTAAGTAGGTATCTATATAGTACAGACGCCAGCAGGTCAAGCTACCCGAAACTGTCAAATTTACCCAATCAACCTTGAACCTTAATGCTTTATAGATAAAGTTGAAAATCTATTAAAGAAATTTGACAGATTGTAGTAGCTTGATGTGCTGGCGTCTGTACCTACGTATAGTAACCGGCCACTATAGGATTTAGAAAGTATTTAAATGAGCAGATATGATCCTATTAAGTACATCATGAAAGGGTAAAAGAAAATGATTACCTATATACTTAAATAAATAAAATATTCAAAAAACTTAACCATACATTTATACATGCCGCCCGGAGCAAGATGGAGCGTGAGCATGAGAAGCGGTGACTGATGATGATGATGGAGCCGAAAACTGGAGAGGGAGGAGTGATTGCCGCCGGCGACGACGGACGAAGACAGCAAAAAAACCTACTAACTGTGTTCGTTGCCTGCCCGAGACCGTGTGTGTCCCTAATTGCACTCGGGGAGAGTGCAATTAGGGACACACATGATCAACTTGTAGGGATCAAGAAGCGCCTGCGGACCGTTAAAATAAGATGGCCAAGGGAGCTATGTCCGCAGCCGCCCCACGTTTCGGCCCGTATAACGTATGTTGGAAGGGCCATGGGAATGTTGAAGGGAGTGTCCCTATCTACTATCTAGCGAAACCACAGCCAAGGGAACGGGCTTAGGAGAATCAGCAGGGAAAGAAGACCCTGTTGAGCTTGACTCTAGTCTGGCATTGTAAGGAGACATGAGAGGTGTAGCATTAGTGGAAGATCGTTCGCGCGATCGTCGCTGAAAAACCACTACTTTCATTGTTTCATTACTTACTCGGTGGGGCGGATATCGTTTTTAGGGTTCCGTAGCCAAATGGCAACGGAACCCTTATGGATTCGTCATGTCTGTCTGTCTGTCTGTCTGTCCGTCCGTATGTCACAGCCGCTTTTTTCCGAAACTATAAGAGCTATACTGTTGAAACTTGGTAAGTAGATGTATTCTGTGAACCGCATTAAGATTTTCATACAAAAATAGAAAAAAAACAATAAATTTTGGGGGTCCCCATACTTAGAACTGAAACTCAAAAATTTTTTTTTCATCAAACCCATACGTGTGGGGTATCTATGGATAGGTCTTCAAAAATGATATTGAGGTTTCTAATATCATTTTTTTCTAAACTGAATAGTTTGCGCGAGAGACACTTCCAAAGTGGTAAAATGTGTGTCCCCCCCCCCCCCCCCCCTGTAACTTCTAAAATAAGAGAATGATAAAACTAAAAAAAATATATGATGTACATTACCATATAAACTTCCACCGAAAATTGGTTTGAACGAGATCTAGTGAGTAGTTTTTTTTTAATACGTCATAAATCGTAACGTAACGGAACCCTTCATGGGCGAGTCCGACTCGCACTTGGCCGGTTTTTATACAGGGTGTTGTGGCAAAGCATAGGAGAGGCCTATATTCAGCAGTGAACTGCGATTAACTGATTGATACGTTTATTGAAAGTGGAGAACATTATGTAAATATAATTATAAATGAAATCTTCAACGTGCTTTTGTCAATAGAAAACAACTATTTTGTATGGAGATGCGTACGCATCCGTAAAGCTGAAGCTGAACGGATGCGTACGCGTGTGCATACAAAAAATTTGAACAGAGCTGAATAAGTGTGGTCAGTTCCTTAACGTTATACTTAGGTATACCTACCAACAAAGGTAGTACCAGTTTATAATAACTGTGGATCGAAGTCTGGCATTTCTTTTTGCCAGTTTACTTACCTAAGAAATTCCCGAAATCCGTCCCCTAGGGATAAGACACCCCTCACCCTCACCCTCACTGGACACCCCTAAATACTTAATGAGTTCGCTAGGAACTTATCAGAGGCTTGGCAGATAGAGAACTATCGCCTTAATCAAATCGCGTGCATGCAGAGAAAAATCGGTAATCATGATGATTATGCCAACCCATGGAAATTTTAAAAATACCTACCTAATCAAATCAGGGATTTTTATGACATAGATATGTCCAGGACCTCAGATCATCTTGTGTCTATGATCTGTGTGCCTGTCTATGTGCCTAGTTATTGGTCGCCCTGACCCTGTCTTATGCAAACTACCCTGGTCCTGACAGCCAATTTAAAAGCGCACTTCGTCAGTGGATCTCAAAATAGAGTCCTAACTTGATCTTCTTTATTATTAGATTAGCCAGAAAATAGGCTAGAGCAAGTGATGCTCTAGCCAAGGACTGTGGGCATGGGTGAGTGATGCCCTAGCCAGGGATTATTCCCTTTTCGGGAAGCTGAAATTAATTCTAAGAGTTGGTAGGAACAAGAAACTATTAATAAATTATGCACAGCATAGGCTTTGATTAAAGCAACCAGCGGATTGTTTTTATCTGCTATGTTTACTTTAGGATTTACTTTATAATTATTTTGATTCGATCGGTCGATTAAGATTTTGCTAACCATGACCATGCAACACCCATCCAAACCAAACAACGCGACAGTTATTGAACAAACAACTAAAGCCTATTCTGCATATTTTAACATGCATGCTGTACCTACCTACCATCGCTTTCCAACAAATAAAAACAAATTAATTCATAACTTAGATAACTTACTATACTACTTACTTTTTAACCCTTTGATGAAATTCACAATACCGCGTATACTCAACTGAACAATAACAACTTTTTTTTTAAACTATATTCACGAGAAATAATTGTATTTTGTGTTAGAATGTTAGAGATCGCGATGTATTTGGAGCCACTGCATTAGTCACGCGACCTCCCCGCGGCAGTACTACGACAACACTGACTTGTGTTACCTACTGAACTTCGACTAACATCGACAATCGGCGTCCTGCGGAATTAATCTAAACGCGTCACTCACTCGTCAGCGTCACCTCGTACGATAACACGTATGTACGCGGACGCGAGCAATACCTAGTGGGTAACACCGTTCAAACTAAGCTCATAATCGTCAGATGTAGGTAACGGGTTATCGTATTATGTACAGACGCCAGCAGGTCAAGCTACCCGAAACTGTCAAATTTTCCCATCAACCTTGAACCTAATGCTTTAGCAATAAAGTTGAAAATCTATTAAAGAAATTTGACAGATTATATGTCAAATTTCTTTAATAGATTTTCAACTTTATTGCTAAAGCATTAGGTTCAAGGTTGATGGGAAAATTTGACATATAATCTGTCAAATTTCTTTAATAGATTTTCAACTTTATTGCTAAAGCATTAGGTTCAAGGTTGATGTAGCTTGATGTGCTGGCGTCTGTACTTATTACTAGCACTTTGTCCACTACTTCGTCCTCCCAGATTTCGCACTTTCCATGCGAACTCCCCTCCACCCAAGAGTAGGTAGGGAGTAGTTTTGAAAAATTAGTCGTTACGATCTTTATTATTTACTTTTAAGTATTTGTGGCAAGTTTCAACGTTCTAAATCGTACCCGGAGAAAAGAAGTTTTTCATACCCCCTTCCATATCACCCCGAAAGTGGTAATTTCTTGAAAAATTGGCATTGTTAGTCTTACGAAGATACCCTATTCTTTTATATATAGTGTGTAACAGAAATGCGTGGTCATATTAGACCATGAAACTCTTCTCTCTTTCTCCATGGAACCATCATCATAATCGCGAAAAAATAATCAGCTGTCCCATACAAAACTTCAATACGTTTACTTAAAGGTATAAATTTTTGCCTTGTGGTCCACATTCTGTCGCGCTATACACTTAATCTGCATTCGCGATTTATTTGCCAAAAATGTAAACAAATAAAGAGTTTATGGAAAAATAACTTTAAATCCTAACAATAAAGTTCAGTTTACGCTACAACTTCAAACATTAAAAAAAAATTATTAGTGCTAGTCACTCTGAAATCAACTTAATTGCCATTTAAATAAAGTTGGTAATAATTGTTTAACTTGAAGTAACATTTCGAAACATTCGTTTGAATAGACTTTACTACTAGGTGGTATTAAGCATTGACGCACATACTGCCTTTGACCGTTGAGGTGAGGTCAGTGGTCACAGGTCGTCTTACTGTTATAACCCGCAAGAGTTAACTAGAGACTTCGCTCAGATGACTCGGAAGGGGCCACTCGAGTATCAAGCTATCTCTTGCAAGTTGTAATAGTGTGCACTGTGTCAGACTTTGCCTTATTATAACATGTTTGAGTCTAGTTGCTCTGTGCAGGACTCCACATCGCTGTCGATGCGGTGAAGCTATCGGCGCAGGTCGAACAGCACGGCACGCCAGAAATAATGATATCATCCAGATTGGGGTGCGAGCTATACCACAAATCTAATGGCACGCGACAATGGAAAGAAACCAGACGGGATGTCCAAAGGAAAGTAGGCCTTTGGTGTGGGATGCGACATGTGTCGACATCCTTGCTCCATCCCATGTTCTTAACACAGCAGGCTGCGCTAGATCGGCAGAATTTTAAAGAAGAGTTTTCTTGCAACTCCTTTAATTTTGGATTTGGTAACATACTGCATACCCGAAATTTTATGCATGTGTTTTGCTACATTATAGCAATACATGACTGCATGTGCAGACTGCTGCACAATCTTCATAAAAAAAACCAGATGACAAAAATAAAAAAAACAGATTAGTATTAGAGTAATATGTTATATTATAATTATCATAATTTATAATCACATAACAAGTATAACTAAGTAATAATAAAAACTAAAAGTAAGTAAACTAGATTTGGTGTAGGTATAGAATTTATTACAAGAATAGGTACTGTGTCCTTATAAGCTTAATAAAATAAAACTTGCGTTTTGCAAGAAATTTCTATATTTTTGTATTTTTTTGAAGAGTTCCAAAAACAATATGAAAGTCCGTCAAAACATTTTCTTCTTCATAGCAGTGTATCTCTCGGTATACTCGTTGTATCCTTCAACGGACACCAGCTCTTTTGGTTCAAACAAGTTACCATCCAAGTTAATGGTGTGCATTTTGGAGTCTCTAAGTAAACTTGGTCTGATGGAATCCAAACTTAAACAATTTTCTTCCAGTCTCAAAATTTTAAGTCTCGGAGCCTGATGCATGTCTTCACTAATGACTGATATTTCATTTTGACTTAAATTTAGTTCAGCTGCATATAGCTCTGACATTCCTTTAGGCACCTCTGTTATCTTATTGTGTGACAGCTCCACAACGTCCAAACTATGTAGTCCCAACAGCTGTTTTGGAAATTCTTTTAGCCTGTTGTTATTCAGATAGACTTGTTTCAAATTGCTCAGTTTAGCAAAAGATTCTGGCAGGAATGTTACTAAATTATTAGATATATTAAACAACTCGAGCTTCTTCATATTACCTATGAACTCTGGAATGGTATCTATTTTATTTGTGTCTAAGTTGAGCTGTTTCAGGAGCTTAAATTTGCAAATATCATCCGGCAACGATGACAACCTGTTCTTGGATAGGTCTAAATTTCTTAAAATATCACTCAGATTAAGAGCTTCAATTGGTATTTCTTTCAGCTTGCAATCAGATAATTGTAAAACACCTGTTTTCGATGCAGTTTCATAATGTTGTTTAATACCAGAATTGCCCATTTCAATTAATTCACTTGTAATTTATGACGTTATATGAATGTAAAACGGTTGAAGAATGGTAATTTCATGAGAAAAGGATGTAGTAACTTGAATTTATTTTTTGGTATATTTGTGTTGTTTTTATTCTTTTAAACTTGACGTTCACTTTTTCACTCAACTTCACGATTGACGTTTTGTTTCGAGATACATACTCTTTTTTTTTTTTTTTTTTTTTTCTGGCTTCGCACGGTTTGTGCATTTAGCCAATGTCATGTTAATTATTATAAGGAGATACATACTCTGAATACATATGATACATTTGACATTGACTATAGAATATAGATCGAAGACATCAATGAGACTTGTTCATAGCTTTTTTTATAAAAAAAGATGCATTTCGATTAAACAAAATAAATCACACGTTCACACACAGATTGTAACATTGTTACGTTTTCCTAGAAGAGCGGTGGCCGCGTATATAAAAAGTACTCTTTGGTGGCCGCCACATAGTATACACAATTTACTGGCGAATGACGTCACTGAAACGTTATCTTTGAAAATTGTTGGTGTGATTTCCTAGAGAGCATTCTAGAGGTGCCTAGAATGCTCTCTAGGAAAGCACACCAACTAAAGTCAAACCCCGCTGCCCAAAGTTTTAAATCGCCAGTTTTGCCCTCAACGTATGTACAGACGCCAGCACATCAAGCTACTACAATCCGTCTTTCTTAGATTTTCAACTTTATCGCTAAAGCATTAAGGTTCAAGAATGATTGGAAAAATCTGACAGTTTCGGGTAGCTTGACCTGCTGGCGCCTGTACAGTCACGAGCAAAAGTATGTATACACTCGGCTTTATTCAAAAGCGATTTACTCCTTTATTTTTTAATGAAAATGTATGTTGTTACGAACATAGAATTTTCGAACCCATAGGTTTATTTAATGTGTCGTATTTCAACGTTGCATTCGCTATTTCACGAAAAAATTGCAATTAAAAGTTGCCAGGTGTTCACATATTGGTGCTCGTGACTGTACTTAGTCACGCAAAAAATGTCCATACTGAGAAAAGTGAGCTCAAACATTATTAAATAATGTTTCCTTGACAATCGAAGTCATGTCACTGCGTCATTGTGAGTCAGAGGTGTCAAAACGAAACCGAAACGCGACTACCTATCTTTTGACACGATAGGCGAATCTAAAGATTTAAATCTTTGCCGCTGTCAACATATTCATGATCAAAATTGCTGCGTGTGTACCTAGCATAAGTGAATCATTTGATTGGTGTATCCCGCATCACAAGACGACACAGTAAAGTGTCAGTATGAGCCCATAATGCGTCGTTCAGACATAATCGCACGGTTATTAAGGATACTCATAGAAAAAAATTGACCTATCGCAGAACACCTGGCAGATATGCTGCATTGGAACTATTTTGCATACAAAATACGCTATAGGTATACCAGCTTAGGGCGGTGAGAGAGAGATCGCCCAGCCGAGTGGAAAGAGAGTCTCAGAGTTACGAGCGCGTTATATGGTGGACGCACATTTGTTCGAGCTGAACGAGCTGATTTTTAAGACTTCAATAAATGACATCCTATGAAACCACGCACACCAATTCGAACCGAATCATTTGAATGGCTTGAAGAATTCGGGACAATCCCAGCGATGACATGTCATCAGATTCGGCGTGAACGATGCACCCGCATTCTTCGGGCAACGCGCGTTACGTATCTACCATATGCTTGGTACACAAACAACGACTTTTGTAAAAGGCGGTTTCAAAATATGACGTTCACACTCAGATTGTGACAACTGATTGGTCCCTAGCGATGTCAAATTCTGTGTGGACGTGAGATTTGAAATCGCCAGCGAGTCGTTGGTGACCAAAGTCATGTATACCTAGCATAACGATTGCTTCCGCCCCTTCACCCGGTTGGTTTGTTCGTCGCAAATAGGTGTACGAGAGCTTTAGAAACATCAGCTAGTTAGACCCAAAAATGTGCGGGACTCGCATTTCTAGGCCTAATCTATACATATTGTAGTCTTTGGGCCTAATGAGCCGATGTCCTCCTTTAAGGTCTCTTACCTTAGGCCTAGATGATCAATCTGCAGCTATTCCTATCGATTCGATTCAATTCGATTATTAAAAAATCGGACAATTTTGACAGTTCAAATCGATATGCAGACGTATATTCTCAAGACATCCCCAACTGGCTCCAAGATTTGCAGCAAGTTGGATGTCAGAATCTTGTTGCTGCTAAAAACTACCTTAAAATATATCAGTAATAATAATTATTCATATTAAACACTTGATCGTTATTTAAAGCTTACTATTTTGAGAATGGCTCTACTGGTTTCCGCTATATTTCCCTCTCTTTTACTCTTTCCTTTAGTTGTATCTATCCGTCTCTTTCACACATCCCGATTCCTCAACAAGTGGCGCTGCCAAATGTAGGCTTAGCCATGGCAGTTAATCGCTGATCATTGGCGTCTTTTTCGGCGTGAAAAGAGATTGTCGAGACAACTTTTAAAATTAAATTATTTCTTTTTCATAAAAGTGATTTTAAGTGCATTTCCATCGGACAAAATTGTAAGTAGAAATAAATTATCATAAAACTTTTTCAGTGATGTGTTGCATGATGATCACTTTGTTTAAGGCTTGAGTTGAATTTTTTTTTCGGTCTACCCTCATTTGCTCTAAATTGTAGGAACTATTTTTATGAAATAATGATTGGACAATGATTATTATTAATGGTATGTTAGCGTATTTTTGACTTTAAATAGTTAATGTTACAATAGACTCATGATTATATAAATCAGCAAACGTTTTTAATTGTGTTTTTTACGATTATTTTCGTTTTAATTAGGATGGGGGGCGCAACTAACCCAATTACGATGGACGCTCCAGGGCCATCAGAGCTTCAAATAAGGTAAGCATTTAAGATGTGTTTTATTTTTAGGTAAAACACTGCTATTGTTATCTTTAAATTGAAATATTGTTAACTACTAAATTAAACGTTGTTTGAATTAATTATGTAAAGTTTTAATGATGTTTCGACCACTGCCTATATCAAAGTACAGACGCCAGCACATCAAGCTACTACAATCTGTCAAATTTCTCTAATAGATTTTCAACTTTATTGTTAAAGCATGAAGGTTCAAGGTTGATTGGAAAAATTTGACAGTTTCGGGTAGCTTGACCTGCTGGCGTTTGTACATTTGCAAAATTTTAAATGCTTCGTCAAAGTCGCGTGCTATAAAAACTAACGAACGAAATAAAACAACACTATTTTTCAAAAAAATATTTTGATTAAATTAAAATTAACTCTGACTGAGTTTACTTCAAAAGTAATTACTAATTCCACGGTTTACTTCTAATTCAACGTAAGAAAAACCTAATACTAAAATGATTTAATAGAATTATAATAGTGATTAATTGTAAATACATATTTGTTACGGTCGCGAATCATATTTTAATCAACGTACAACTTAGTAGCAAATTGCAATAAACGGAAGAAAATTTGAATTTCGCGGGCTACCTTGGAGCATCCACCTTAATGTATATTATAAAGTGGCAACTTACGTTTTGTTATGAAATCCCTAATACTTATTATTAATTTATTTTGCCAAGTTGCGAGTTCAAACCCAGCAAGTGACTTTTTGAAAGTTAGACGTACTTTCTAAGTTGTCTTAGACATCACAGACTCGCAGTGAAGGGAAACATCGTGAGGAAATCCTGGACTTCCCTCTCTGTATGAGAAGTGGCCTTAGCCCGAAACCCGGCAAATTACAGACAAACAAAAAAAAAAAAAAAATTTACCACTCAAACATTTTCCACCATAAGTTACCATTTTGTAGCGGGAATAGGTAGCGAATTGAGCGGTTGGGAATAGCTGTGCAGAGTACCAGATCAATCTATGATTTCAGTAAGATTGATCATATAATGTGCCAGGCGCAAATAATCATTCTTAATCCTTGATTTTGCTTTTTACTAATTCAGATTATTTTTTTTATAAATTTATATTTAATGCCCGGGTTGAAGTAATACCAAAAGATCATGCAAAACACAAATTCACATTTCATACGAAAAACGTTAGGATTTTTTTATTTCGCGGGTAACTTACCCGCTCTTAAGTTGCGGTTTTCAAATCAGTTGTGGCAAAAAACCGCCAGTCTTGCGCTTGCATTCATTTTTTTCATGTCTGCTCGATAGCCTAATAAATGTTATTCTTTCATTTATCTTTATGCCTCAAAATCTTGCGGCTAAAATCCGCGTGCGATCTGCCGCAGTGTGGCCTAGCACTAAACCATAGAGAAAATATTGTGTTATAAAGGTCCTTACAGGCTAGCATGAACTAAATTGAAATGTTTAAAATGAATCAAATTTTATGAAGCGAATTATATTTACAAATTTTGAAGATAAACTAATAAAATAAAAATACTTTGCAAAAACCGGTGATTATGAGCAAATATGCTAGGTGATTAGTGTGATTACGGACAGATAGATTCATTCAAAACAGTACTTCCAACATTCAACAATAGTGACGTGCAATACGTGCATAGAGGGATTGATATTCGATAGAAGAAATTCGAAAGGTTATTTTGTTTAATTTATAATGGAATTTAGTATGAATTTAGCAATAAAAGTGTTTATTTAGAAGAAACGAAAGTGTAGTCAAATAAAAAAATCGTTATCAATCAAGTTTACCCATGATTTTTATGTTAGATTTTGTTACCGCGGGAAAACTGTGAAACGTTTGACTAGTCTAATGGCCGCAAAAGCGCCAATGCTTTACGTGTTTGCTCATTTAGTATGAAATTTGAGTCCAAATTATGCTTCTCCAATGCTTTATATGAGTTAAAAAAATCATAATTGAGATGGACATCAACGCTGGTAAGTAGCAATTAATTGTTACAAGAAGATTTTAGCTTATTTTTTCAAATGCTTTGATAAATTGTGATGATAGCTTTACTCGTAACTTTTCTCAGCGTGCGCCTTCATTAACAGCCTTATTTAATTGTTTATAGAATACAATTACACTAAAATTGGTGTCAGAACAATATGTACACCGCTCTAAGAAAAAGTATCTGGTAAATTATACATAGGCACGCTCGACGAGTATTATCTGAGACAAACGATAGATCTAATTGTAAGTAACACAGAAACCTAAACTTACCATATTCTGTGATTCTGGATAAAATTATAATACTTGCAGTCCCGTTTACAATTGTTGTCATTTTGAATGACTTACGCCCATAAATACAAACAAAGCAAGAAGTTTTTAATTGTAAACTTGTTGGTACTTATTTGCAGAACGAAAAGTTTACAACTTACATTTTGTATGGCAAGCATTCACCATGAACAAAGTTTCAGAACAATGTAAAAATTGTTTACAAAGCGTTATAGAGAGTAAATACTAATCTGAACTTAAGTTATTGCCAAAGAACCACCTATAACATTCATTAAAACTGTGACTATGTGAGTTTTTTAATGTTTTGTATTCTTATCACATTATAATTAAACTGGTTGTACCCTTTTACATTCCAGCAAGCTCCAACATGCCTCTAAAATATTTTTTCCTTGTAAATGGAATAGGGAAAATATGTTGAAGTAACATAAATTAATGACCCAAATAAATCTTCAACCTCCATTTGCTGAAGTCCAGAGTTACAGTTGTGATACAATTTGTACTCTCTTTGATAATTGTTTTAAGACAGTTATTCAATGACTTTGTTTCCATTATGGAAAGCAACCTTTGGATTGAGTTGAACATGATAATTATTTATACTTAACAAAACATGTAATTTCAACACAATTTCTGTGAGAATGCTTTAATAGCTTTTGCTGCTTGCATAGATTTTATGGGCTTTGTACAAGGCATAGGTTTGTCCAAGAACGTCTCTTTATTCACTTTATACAAAATGTCCTTGCTTTTATTGGAAACATCTTCTGTATTATTATGTCATGTAAACGTTCACTGATTCTGTTATTTTTGCTTACCATGTTGGACCCATAATATAATTAAAGTGTAAGTATTCCCCTATTTCTGTAGTTCTTAGATCAAGACGATCATTTAGTTATTAAATACATGTTCACAGTTCATTTTGACACAGTAGTTAAATTCTTTGTTAACCTATAACTGTAGGGTCGAAAAACTAAGGGGTGTGTGTTTCCAATTAGTTGTTGACAGGTTTATAGCAATGAACTACATCAATCTCCATATTTATCAAAGTGTATTAAACACAAACCTTCCCCGATGGGTGATAAAGAAATTAAAAGAAGAGAGAAGAAATTGAAAGCACTGCCACAGATTTTCAACCCTTCAACTATGTTTGCTTAAAAATAACTTCATATTTCCCTTAGTTGCTGCGTTTTGTATTGTAGAACCACTTTGAATCAGTATCACTATGAAAGTTAGGATTTAAATTAGAAATCAACAAATATTTCAAGCTAAGTTATAACAAGACTAAATCCATTGCTGAATCTGTAAAAGAATTCATATATTTTTAGGCATCCCGATTCTCAAATAGGTGCTTTGCTAATGTTTTCTTATGAAGCAAAGATTTTTACTGTAATTCTCACACAATTGGAAAGTCGAATGCAATGCACTCCAGCCATATATTTTCAAATTAAAAAGTAAGTATGAATTAATATTATCAAAAATCTATTGCAAAAGGTTTTTATATATCCAGGCATGGATGAATTAAAAAATCTGTGATATTTTTCCTCGTTTATTCTCTCCTTTCATTTATTGGAATGCAAAACATCTTTTAGCACAATTAATATCAATATTATATTTCTCAATTTTTATACCTCTAACAGAACTTATCACACACAATATAAGCTCAATGAACTTTGATACAAGATTTGATTTGAAGATAATGTCGACATTCAGTTGCTGCGTTATAGACTCGCTACTAACAGTATATTGTCAGTGCCAGAAACCAGAAATAACTGATATCAGTCTGGGTTAGGAAATTAAACTGTCTCTTGCGCGTTTTCCATATAAATTATCAGGAGACTGTGCCTGGGGGAACATTATTTTACCAAAGAAAAAACCATAGCTTGGAATTATTTTTAGATTTAAAATTAAAAGTCATGAAGTACTTACTGAAGGAATGATGCATACAATTATTCTCATTAAATCATTTTAATAAAAAGGGTAATTCTCGTAATTTAAAGAATGTTTACAGTCTGATCTGTCTCAATCTGTTAAAAATACCTGTAATTTCCCCACATTTTTGACAAGTTTTTGACCTTAATTGTCGCTGAGATGAGATTGCAACTAGATTTTGAACATTTTTAACTATGGGAATTGGCCTTCAGACGAAATCCACATATCAGCAGACTGTAAAATGTGCCAGTCAAGGCAAGCCCTTGGGTCATCATTGAAGTGGCATATTTTCATATCAGTATTCAATTTAAAGTTATTATTTAGTTAAAGTTGTTATTTAGAACCAAGTTTACTGTATTATTGTTTTACTTGAGGATAAAAGACGTTACCCAGAAAGCCGCTAAACTTAAATGAGACTGGGCCGGACAGGTCTGCCACATGTCAGATGACAATTGGGCTAAGGAAACCACCGATTGGGTCCCACTAAACGCACGACGCCATCGCGGTAGACCGAGACGAAGATTGCGGGACGAGCTTGACTCTTACCTTAGGGACTGGCAACTTGCAACAGACAGAATTGTGTGGAAAAAAGAGAGGGAGGCCTTTTGCCCTGTAGTGGGACACTACAGGCTAGTTAGATTAGATTGAGAATGTTTAAATTAGGTAATTTTAATACTGAAAATAAATATATGTCAGGTTACTCATAATTGTGGAAATAGGACACATCAGGGGACTGTGTTTTGGGGTGTGAGAAGTATGATAAAATTGAGAATATTTTTATTTTATTAAAATATCAAGTTGTCAATATCATCAAGGCTGGATAGGTATCATTCTATAGTTTGTGGTATGAAACTTTAGTAATTAAGAAAAGTGCCTGGGACAACGAGTTTCCAATTTTGTGAGAACTGCCTTTTTAATATTTCCAAATAAATAATTTTTACAGTTGTTACCCTAAGAATTCTACATTATATTATAATTGAACATAGGTAAATGCTGTATCTAAGTAAATTATTCAGACTTTCAAAACATGAAATGAAAGACAAAGCTAAATTTAATTATGTTGGGCTATGATTTTGTTTCTGATCTTATTCTTAAATTTTCCTTATTGAATTGGTTCCTTATAATCCGGTGTATGTGTTGCTTATTATAAATTAGTTTTGTGTATCCTTTTATTTTGACTGATTGATTGACAAGTAGCTTTTCACTAAACTTTTATGTTGAACGATCAACACTACAAATGGCGATTAGCAGAGATAATATTTATTTTCAGCATATAAATATCACAAAGATGTAAAGATTCCACAAATATCGTTGATTTACTTTGTTGTTTTGTTTCAAAGAGGTCTCAACGCAATTGTCTCTGATCGATGCCCTCCTGAGCGACCTTGACAAAACGATCACACCATGTGCTAGCAAAAAGAATGAAAAAAAAGAAGAAGAAACACAGGATGCCATGCCAGACTCTACAACCAACACGGAAAAAACTAATTATAATCCATTCCACTGTGGGGATGATGTTCTTGTACCAAACAAAGATGGGCGATATTATTTAGGTGTGTATTTATTTGTAATTGTTTGTATATTACATTAGCCCCTACATTGCAATCACACCCTATATGAGGTGAGGAGTTCAGCAGAAACTCAAACCATTTACAACTTTGGAGAATGACCATGTTTGCTAACCTGCACTCAATATATATTGATCTTCTAGTATAATAATTATAAAGCTTTATTTTTGCCTAACTATCCTCTTGAATAGATTCCTTATCTTCGCAATGATACCTAGTTACTGCAAAAGTAATAAGCTAGTGCAGAATATTCATGCAGCGTTTCCTTCGAACCAGGAACAATAGTAGAGTTGAGTACCAGCAATGATAACGACTCGTGCGAGGTGGGAACGGGGACGGCGCGGTGCCTGGTCAAGTTCGGGGATGGCACGCAGGCGTGGGCGCCGGTGGCGTCGCTGAAGCTGCTGAGCGCCCCGCCTGCGGACGACGGGCGCATCATGTGCGTGGTGTGCAAGCGGCGCGAGGGCCCGGCCGCCGGCCCCGCCACCAATGCTATCATCGCCTGCGACATGTGCGGCAGAGGCTACCACGCCAAGTGTCACTCACCGCCAGTCGACGCGTGGATAAGCGGTATGTACTTTTATAAACATCAGCTGCAAGCAACAACATCTATTTTTTTTGGGCCCTTGCCTTATTGCAGGAAACCAGTGAATTTGTTCACAACTGGTTGACAACTAACCATTTTACTTTTCTTTTGCACTAGGAACATATTACTAATATTTGAAACTGTTCTCATGTAAGAGACGTTTGTCTAGCCTGCCAGGGTAGCGGGATCGTCCGAAAGGGTTACCGCTGCCCTGGAACATAAAGGGCTAAGGAAGGAACACGGGTGGGTTTTAGTCAGTAAGAGTCTGACACTCCCTCCTGCTCCACCCAGAGCGGGAGGAGTCATTTGATGATTTCCCATCCTGAAAAAAAAAGAGACGTTTGTCTTAGTGGGAATATAACTCTTAAAACCGAAACACGTAAAGGGCGCACACCCAAACAAAATCACGGTTCACGCTACAAACGTAGCATGAACCGTGATTATGTACGTTATATGGTTGTGTTCCCGTTCATGTGTATAAAGCAAATTGTGTGCACAAAATCAAGGTACATACTCCGTAGGTTCACTGACCAAATTCGTAGAGGTGTATGAAGATGTAGTTAAATTCTCAAGTTATCTATTGATTCTGCAGAAAATCAATTATGGTTTACAGAGGCGCCACTTAATCATTAATGGGTCAATCATCTCATTAAAGTTATATGTTAGGATAATAAAAAAATAATTTCCTATAAACTTTGTGGGTGTAGTGCATGATCTTTTTGTCTGAACTCCATTGTATTGATAACTCTGCTGTGTACAGCCGGTGCCAACTGGACCGTATACTAGATAATTATTAGAAGCAGACACCAAGCTAGCAAGGAACATTACGTAGCGTGGTTGCGTGCGTGCCCTCAAACTCGCATCTCGCAAACAGCCGCGCAACATAACGCGACTGGAATATAAGGCTATGGTGTCTGATGAATACCTACTTCAATGTGGTATTCCTAATCTAGCTATAGCCTAGTTCTTAAAAGAAACAGAAGTACTGGCCACTGAGTTTCTTTTAGAAACGTACCAATACCACGATCTTTATATTCTCTTTCTCATTAGCTGCAATTTTTTATCTGCACATTTTCAAGGTAGTACCAAAAAATCATCAGATAAAAATTCTATACTTTAACTGAACATCAGTTAACTGCAGATTGTCTTGTAGAATGTGCGCCCTATCTGCTTCCTCACTGTAACGGTAGCATTACAAACGCGAAATGAAAATGTTCTTTTAAAATTTAAAATCTTGATAAACGCTTCACGTATCGTATTTCGAACACTAACATCACCCCAACCATACTGTCACCAACATGCACCTAATTCAAATTACCATTAAAGTCAGGCTGGAAAAAAATACGTAATTTATTCTTAACTTTGTTAATTATTCCTGTATGGTATTTGATTGTTTATAACATACATCGCATTTATTTTTGACTGAATAACTTTTCGACGACTTATCATCCTTTTCTAAATTTCAAAATTTGTAACAGGTGCATCATGGCACTGCAAAAGATGCGTGGACCAAAGGTATAGAGTGGCCGCGGCGGAGAACAGGGCGCTCAAGCGATCAGACATGTTTAGATTTAAGGGCGGACAGCAACGGCGGCAACAACAGGAACTCACCCCACCCTGCGATGTAGGTTTATTACCATTCCGAACTACCAGATTACCTGATTTTGTTCAATTATTAGATATTATTAAATGACGTGTGTTTCCAGACTGCTTCTACAACATCATCGGCTTCAGTATCCGATGCTGGCAAAGATCAGAATGAAACGCATTGTTACTGCGGCGAAAAAAGCGATTGGCTTGCACAGGTATGTTCAATTTTCTGCGTTTGCACCTTAACAATTGTATGTAGATGTGTAGCGAAACATTGACAGCCATTCGTAATCTACAGGCGCTAGCGTCAGCGTTGCTGAGTTCTGGGCCAAACAGGATATTTAGGTAACTGAATAATTTCCATCGACAGGAAATAATGCACTAGGGCCCAATGCTCATTCAATAATCCTACTCCGCATAATATATAAAGCGGAAAATTCCGAAAGGTTCCTTGCAACGTGGACCTTTATAACTTTCTCGATGATAAATTCAAAAACATTTACGCACAATCTGCACTAAACTTGCAGATATGATTTTGATCTTCTGTAAGTAGTCGCGATGTGATTACTGTACCTTATCATTACGAGTTGTCATTTTTTTAAATATTTTTTTCTGTTTACAGATGTTACTATGCTGTCGGTGTTCTCGTTGGTTTCACCAAAGATGCGTATCAAGTTTGCAATATCCGTTGTATGCTGGCGATAAGTAAGTATGAGTGTAAAATCCATTTAACCTGATTAAGGATCTCGCGCACTACGCGTCCATGAGTAGGACTGGCTGCATAGTGCACGAAGCGTATTGGGTTGCGTTCCGAATATTACGATACTTTATTTGGATGCCGAGACCACAGCCCGTGGGTCGTAGTCTCTGCAGATTTGCTCGATATTTGACGATCATTAGTGACGCTCGATATGCAGTTTTTTTGCGAACAATAACATCTGTCACCTTACAGATTTGCTCGATATTTGACGATCATTAGTGACGCTCGATATGCAGTTTTTTTGCGAACAATAACATCTGTCACCTTACAGATTTGCTCGATTTTAATGATCAATAAATAAAAGGTTAAAATCGTGAAGGACGTGGACATCACTGATTTATCGATCGGCTAAAATATACACAGAATTGTGTCTCGGACCCAAGATATGGGAGATTCTGGTGGCCCATATTTTTTAACCATCAATTTGTTTTATTAAATGCATTTTAATTTTAGGTTGTACATATTTGCGTGCGCTCACTGCAACGGAGGTGCGGAATATCTACGCCGACTGGAGCTTTGCTGGCTAGACCTAGCACATCTCGCTCTGTATAATCTTACTGCATACAATGCGCCGAATTATTTCGACCTAGATAGTGTTATTATGCCTTACATCATGGACAATTGGCATGCTCTGCAATTACCTGAGAAGGTTAGTTTATTAATAAAAGTTAATAATAAAAGAAAGGTACATACTTTTCTAGCAATTTCACTTCTTTATTTTTCTTTTTGTTCCTAGATGTGGCGAACCCCAGTAAAAGAACGCCGAGAAAAAATCCTAACAGCGTTGACGTCTTCTCGTAAGCGATTTAAATGTGGTCGCGAAATGAAGAAACGTGCGACCATCTGGGGACTGCGCTTGCGACGACCGCCGCCGCCTCCACTGCAGCTTTCTGCTTTGGAACAGGTTCGTAGGCTGATCTTTTATTGATGTCTATAGCCACTGTATTATTCGATCATTATATTTATATTTTTTACCAACAGATCAGGAAAGGGGAGCCATTGTCAGATGAATTAGTGAGGGAATATGCACCGCGACTTAGGTTTCTGCCGCGAGCGCCGTCGCCGCAGACAATACCAGCTGTTGATGACAGGTATTATTTCAGGAGTTTTGTTTATACTGAAAGATATTGCCATGAAAGTAATATCTCATGGCATAGATTTAATTTTATTATTTGTTTGTTTCAGTTCTCAACCCTCTAGTAGTAACAATGATAAAAGTTCCTATAAAAATCACACTCAACGTATGATTGTGCCAGTAGATGGTCATTGGTTAAACTTAATGATGGGCAAGCGGTTCCATGAAAATCTCAACAGTAACTCAAATTCAGAAAACGATTCTACTAGTTCATATGAGTCTGTTAAACCTTCTGAAATCGACGAACAACCTTCACCCTCCATTTGCACCTCTACTGCTAGAAATTGTGATGCCAAAGCCGATAACATAGAGAAAATATCAGAGCTAATCGATAACACTACGAACGAAGCAAAGTCGATCTGTGAAGAAAGTCCTCCTGTGCCATCTCTCAACACTTCTTTAGTTCCATGTTCTGTAAAGTTAGATAAAATGTCCAAAGAGAAAATAGTTGATACGAACGTGAGCAAGACTGACATCACTAACGTCAGCATTAACACACACACAACAAGAATAGCTACAATGAACTTAGAAGTATCTAAGTTGTCTACTAAAAACATTATCGAACATTCCAAAATAAGGTCTCTGCAGCACATGGATAGCCTACCTCCGTACACTAGCAACTTCAGCCATGACATGGAGTCGTCGGGCGACGAGACTTCCAGCAGGGGCACCCTAGACGTTATTATACCACCGCTGAAAGATTTCCAGGGAAAGAATAATCCATTTTTGATGTCTTACCCATCTAAGAAACCGTTCTCATCAACAACAAACATATATAATAAACAAAATGGAAAGCAGAACCATCACCATTCACGATTCTCGTTACCAGTGAACTTGAATCCAGCGATGGGCCCTCTAGTGAGGCCATTGAAAAGAAAGCTTTGCGAAAAGGACATCGTGATTGGGCCAAATGGGGAGGTAAAAAGAAGGAAATTCAGGAGGCCGCGGAAATATCTACAGGCTCAGGTACGTACGTCAATACATAATATTTACCGGTCGTTTGTTATATTATCTACAGGGTTATTCTTCAAAGACCAGCCAAATTTAAGGATGTAGTACAGACCATCAAACTGTACAACTTTCTCCATGGGACAAATAGCGTAATCGCGAAAATTTTATCAACTGTCCCATAGAAAACTTCAATACCTACTCGACCTAAATGTATGGGACGGCTGAATTTTTATTCGCTATTACGATGTTGGTCCCATAAAGAAAGTTGTTCAGTTTGATGGTCTGTACCACATCCTTAAATTTGGCTGGTCTTTGAAAAATAAGCCTGTATAAAATAAAAATTTGCTACATTTTATTCACAGTTGAACAAGTCATGTCCTCTGCCTGATGACAACAACAAACCTGCTCAAATTCCAAACGAAAACGGTGAAGTCACTCCAAACGGCGGGGGACACATCAATAACGTGAAATTTCACGGTAGAAGACTGAGACAGAGACAAGAAAAGAATTATTATGAGAATGCAAGAAGAAATACGACTAATAACACTAGTAATAATAACAGCGTGAAGAGTTTACAGCTAAGTCCTCACAAAGCTAACATTACTGCTGCGGAGGTGGACGCGGAGCAGCTGTCTGCGTTGAAGTCGAGCGTGCAGTCGTACTTCCGCGCTGGACAGACGTGCCACGTGCACGCGCGGCGCCTGGAGCCCGGCGCGCCGCCCGCATACCTCATCGAGTGGGACACTAACGCCTCCTAATGAGTACCGTCAAATAGGGTATTAGAGGGTAAACCTCGGAATGGAAGACTGCAAGACGAGTATTTGCATAGACCTTCGTTTTTTGTGCTCTAAGAACTTGCATAAAGATCAACCGGCTCACTAATGTTTGAAACGAATGACAAATGATCATTTTAAAAATAACATAAAAACTAATCATTTGACAAACATCTCATTTTGCAAACATATTACTTTATAAGTAATCATTTGAAAAAATACAGATTTCGCATGTTTTACTTTGCAAATATTTCAAATGTTATAATATAATTCCAAAAATATTAATTTGACCAAGTACTTCGTTTGTCAAATTTGCGATTTTACAAAATTACTGTATATAAATTGTTACTTAACCTAGCCTAACCTAACACTTCTTTATGATTAGACTTCCATACCTGATCCTAGAGTATATTCTCGTATTCTACTTTCTGTGTAAAGATTTCTGTAGTTTTGGTAAATTAAGTAAGTCATTATCAAGCAATGCATTTTGTCAAACATTATTTATGCTTTGCGTTGTTTTACCAATTAACATGATTATAAAAAGATTAGTTTGTCAAATGATGTTTTGATGTAATGAAATCTTGTCTTTCAATTATTTGTCAAATGAGTTATTTACAGAAAGAATAGTTTGTAATGTGATAACTTTATCAAGTATAAATTTACCTAACATTATTTTTAAAATGAAAATTTGTGATTCGTTTTTTGTCAAATGACGGGACACCGGACCAACCATTGGGTTTCCTGGTCGCGAGACAAAATTCAAAGGTCAATTAAAAGTGTTTAGGGTCTCGAAACAAAGATGTGTGAAAAAAAGCTGCTTGCTGACTTCCATTTCAAGGTTTAATCCTTATTTGACTGGGCTAGATGTTTGGCAAACATGAATTTATTTAAATATCTATACATATTATTATTGTAATAATATATAAGTGCTTGTCTGTAGTCTAGTTGTACAGTAAGATCAAGGAATGTGATATATTATTATTCCAATTGGATTTCGATGTTTTATTTTAAATACTATTATAACTTACATGGTCCTTTATTACATACATACTTAAACCCACGCCTTTTTCTCATGGAAGTAGGCCGTAATTACAGAATGCCACCTACGCCGCTACGATCCTTACATACTTTTTTTTTTCATTTTCACAAAATAATATTAATAACATTGATAAAAATAGATCCAAGAAAGGAGAGTGATGGTGAGGACATTTCTGTATAAAGCCTCAACCTTTCAACTGTCTAACCAGAGCCTCAGTAGGCTGCGGCTCTTGGGTAGACAACCCCACAACTTTGCATAATGACGACATTTTCATCTAGGTACTTAATTACACTACTACTATCTATTACTACTACTACCACTGTTTGTACTACTACTATCTATTTTCTTAGGCATTGCGCGGGTCAGGTCGGTCAATTTTGCCACAAACGATAGAGCTTATTCTTGTACAATTATACAACAACGCAAACTGCGGACAAAGGGGCTGTGCCGTTGCCCATTGAATGGCCTGTCTCTACCAAAGTTACATACGATCGAGTTTGCGGCAAACTAATGTCTACCAATTAGGTAGGTACCTATCACGGATATCGAGTACCTTTAAAAAATAATGAACAGCGTAGAAATTCTCACCGTATCCTAGCCAGGGTACTCTAATTTTCGAGATCGTTTCGCTCGCTCTTACATTCTTGAACGTAGTTTTTTTTTCTTTCTTTTATAAAAAACATTGCCTCACACTAGGAATTACTCCTGTATCGTGGGTGCGTTTACAAATATTTAAACTCACTTACACAGCCAGCCAGACCCAGAGCAACTATCTGTAGGCAATACAATAATAAATATATTTGTTCCGTGCGGGAATCGAACCCGCGACACGCAGCGCAGCAGTCGATCGCTCAGCCAAAGCGCCAACCGTTTCGTCAAATCACAATGAGTGGTTAACCATGTAATTCAAATCAGGATGCTGCAATTTACCTTATTTTTCGCTCGCTCTTGCATTCGTTTATGAAAATCATAACGGAAAACTTAACTTTCCAAGTCAGTACCTACACTGGAAAAGCTAAGTTTTCTTTTAGACACACGCCCCGGTCCTGGGGGGAGGGGGCCAAAACTCTAGAAATACTTTTTAAACAAGACCAAAATATCAGTACCTAAATAAAAAGAAGTTTGTAGTTGCGACCCCCTACGCATGCTTATAAACGTAGGGTGCTAACATTTTCGAGCAACCTACATTCGATTTTTTCTCAGATTTCTCTGGGTGCCTAAGTCGACAAAGTTACTCGTATGTATTTATTTACAACAATACCCTTTTTTTGTGGATGGGAAATCGTCAAATGACCCGTCCCGCTCTGGGTGGAGCGGAAGGGAGTGTCAGACTCTTACTGACTAAAACCCACCCGTGTTCCTTCCTTAGCCCTTTATGTTCCAGGGCAGCGGTAACCCTTTCGGACGATCCCGCTACACAACAATAACCTTCCACGAGCTTCGCCGTGCTGTCGCTCAGCTACGCCACTGCATATAAGAGTAGGTTTAGACCTATCTTAGTAAGGGGAATGCGGGAGTCGTAGATTGCTCCCGTGACCTGCCGCCATTTCATCCATCCAGTGTAAATTATGTGCTTAATAGTCCGATCTACTTCGCTATCGCTTTGTACGAATGAACCGAGATACCGAAAATCGCAGTAGACCAAGAAGCACGTCATCAAGCGCTATGGCTCCGGAACTGGAGAATTTCCGAAATCGCGAAAATGTTGATAATTAACATAAAAATACACTATAGAAAATAATATTATTTAATTAAAAAACTTAACGAAAAAAATTAAACCGCCGAAAAAACTGAAAAGCAAAAAATAATATACCCTTTTTTATTTAACCTTATTAACTAAGTTCACTACCTAATGTAAGTATACATAAGTAATTTTGAGTCGGCGCCAAACAATCGATACCTAAACAAAGATCACTAAATTGCCTTAAATTTAAACGGCGCGGGCCTATTATGCCGCTCGTTGATAATAATCAGTTCACAGCTTCCTAGGCTTTGTAGACATCCAGGATGTTAAAGGACCGTCCTCCATTGTCTCGAGTTCCAACATACACTCATAAGCCGTGTGAAGGATTTCTTCTTCCCATCGCCGCCGGAACAATGAAAGCAAAACAGCAGACTGTTTATTCAATCCGTTCAGGGCTGCCACCAGAACGCTATTACTCCTAGCGGAGGGGCTGCTTCGTTGGTCCAGTGGTCGCAAGCACCACTGCTGAGCATTCCCGGGTTCGACTCCCAGGTCGTGCAGTGTATTATTGAGTTTTTCAAATGGAATTACTCACTAGCAGCCCGGGGTCTAGATTTGCGCCCAGTCGATGGACATAGGCTCGCCTCTTATTATATGGAACTTAAACTTGTCTGGCGAAATGTGTCATAAAATCAAAACGGCGGATTTTAGGGTGTCACCGACTCTGGCAGGGCCACCATCAGGGATTTTAATTTTGATAACACAAAAGATTAGTCGCTAATTAGTCGAAACTGTCGGTCACTGGTTCAAAAGATGGCCATGATGGGTTTATAGGTGGCCGATCTGGAGTCTCCCCAGCAGGGCCACATTTAAATCTCAAAAACTAGGGCACCTAGCGAAGATATGTTTTCTCCAATATTTTGTCGCTAATTAGTCGCAATTTGTCACCAAGTTACAGATTCAGTTGGTGTGTAATTAAAGAGAGTTCAGTGACACGATTTTAGGTAGGTAACCCGACTGAACTAACATCAGGTTTGTTTTTCCATTGAAATAAGCAGACCGATATGGTATTGATTCCGTATACCGCATCAGTCTGCTTTTTCGTATGTTTCCATCGCAGAGATCGAGCCAACGAGAAATTTAACTTCTGAAAGCTGGAGTTGTGTCGTGTTGCGAGGCCAAACATAGACTATAGACTCCATCATCTGCCTAGCCTTTTCCCAACTATGTTGGGGTCGGATTCCAGTCTAACCGGATGCAGCTGAATACCAGTATTTTACATGGAGCGACTGCCTATCTGACCTCCACAACCCAGTTACTGGGTAATACGATACCCCTTGGTAAGACTGGTTGTCAGACTTTTGGGCGTCTGATCCACAGACCAACCGCGGCAAGCGTAGCTTAACCTGACCGATCGACCTGTGCGGCTGTTATTATTTAGCCACGGGCCCCTCCCCACATAGACTAATATATATAAATGAGACGCCAGCTTTCTGACAGTGTACTGTACCGGCCCCAACTTACGAGTTGTAGGTCGTGAGTTCGAACCCGGACAGGTACTTTTACTTTGTGTATTTAATTTCATCACCACTGCACTTAAAACGGTGAAGAAAAACGTGAGGAAACATTCGAAGATATTATCATCTTCGAATTTTTGGTTCTAGGACATTCATGAGCACGGGGCTCGCGTGGTGGATTATGGCCCACTCCCTCTCACAGAGTGGAGGCCTGTGTCCCAGCAGTGGGAACAGTATAAGCTGATTATGTTACTTTTCTATCACATACCGCGACATCGTTGCTGTTGAGTTGCAGAGGTAAAATAACTATGAAACGCTCGTGAAAAGACTAACTGGGGCACGAGCTGTCAATGGTTGTCAACTAAACAGAACAGGCTGACTTACATCGATCCAGTATTATTATTATACATTAGCGCTCGAACCCGGATCGATACTGGATAAATGTAAACACTTTTTAATCCAGACCAGTATTAGAACAGAACAGAGTAGCTGCTGTATAGCTGTATAAACGCGCGGATCGAGTCGCTGGCATATATTATAATCGTAGAACAAAATTGAAATAAGTTCTGGCCTAATGTAAATGGCGCTGATTTGATCCAGTGCCGTGGCCGATCCACCATCACTGGATTCCAGTGCTGGAAATACTGGACCAATCTAAATCAGCCTTAATGTCTAGATCATTTTAAACCCTACAAAATTACGATTTTTTAGAGTGTCCTTATTTGTCAAGGTGCCGCTCCATGGTTAAGCTACGCACGTGTACAGTCACGAGCAGCAATATGTAAAGACTTGGCAACTTTCTCAACTCAATTGCGATTTTTTCGTGTGAATGCAATGTTGAAATACGACACATTATACAAACCTATGGGTTCGAAAATGCTATGTATTCGTAACAACATAAAATTTCATAAAAAATAAAGGAGTGAATCGCTTTTGAATAAAGCCGGGATCGCCCAGCGCGAGCCACGGCCACGCTAGGCACGAGTGCGCTGCTGGCAAACAAATGAACGCGCAGCTAACATCTCCGTGGACATCCTACGAACCAGGGGACGGCCTTATACTTATTATCAGCTACGTGGGGAATAAGCATTTTATGCATTTCGTGATTAGCGAAAGAGGGTTCAATAGAACGAGATCCAAAAGAAATTAAAACAAAAATATACTGACTTCAAAAAAATTATGTGTACATTAATACGTTTAATTTGGTACGTTTATAAGAAACACTTGCTGTGCTTATATTTTATATAAGCATAATAATTTACTTTAGTGAACCTCTCATAACATTCAGTGACACAGTTATATTTACTATGCCTTGTCAAAAATGCCCAAAGCTGGACAAATTGGCGAAAATAAAATATAAATAACAATTTAAACAACATATATACAATATGGAATGTCAATATATTTTACTTCATATCTACATTTGATTTCGAATTTGAGAAGTAAATGGCTGAAATTAAAAAGTTGCTTAACAATATACAATGTTTTTGTGGAGTTTTGTATTATTGGTATTAATATTTATATTCTCATTAATATTAATGAGATTGTATGCGGAATTTGTTTAAAATTTACTACATTTGCACTGGAGTTATCTATCTACAAACACAAAAAGACATATTCCAATGTAAAATAAATATATTTCAAATCAAATGTATGACATTTGATCTGTTTTCCATGACAGACTGATAAAAAATCTACTAACATTAAGCAATATTTATCGAAAATCGAATACGTAACAGAAATTCCATTTACTAATAAATATAAACCCACGCCGTCACCCATTGCACGTTGGATTAAAAGCGACATTTTAATATTATGGCATAATATACTTTAATTATTTTTATTTAATTTCTAAGCGTCAACATTTACTGTTGTTTCGGAAACATTCAAATAATACAGCGATGCAATGAGAAATGGTGTGAAGTCGCGTAACAGATTTCATAGTTTATTTGATTGTTTATTTACCAATTACATAAAACATGTTGATTTTCCAATTTCAATCTACCATACTATCGTCATTAGTAGACACTATAAAACAATTATGGAAGGAAGAAGACGAATCTAAAACGAAATATAAATATAGACTTACGAATGTAAAGAGAGTTGTTTACCTTTAAGACCTTACATACAAACTTATAATACAAGTTAATTTTAATTAAAATGCAACCCTCTAGTAAAGGCCCATAATATGTGACCACAAAATCAATAATGACGTTACAACAGTTTAAGTATACCTATTCACAGCACTTAACCACATGTTAGTCAACTGTTTCACGCACTAAACGATCACAAACTCACTTCGGTGTCATACTATCACCATAATTATCGATTGCATTGACGTAAAATTAATATTTATATACTCATATGTACAATTTGATAGTGTCTTCTTTAAAGCACATTACAGTGATTCTTCAAATGCGGCCATCAAATCACTTTGCATGTTCATATCTATCTGACCCGCCATCTGAAACAATTAAAACAAGTTTTGATATTTCATATAACACCTGAAGTTAGTAGTAATAGTTTTGAGATGGGATATTGAGCCTTTTAAAGGTCAGCTGGAACAGTTCCCAACTCCGGGCAACTCAGGAGCTGTAATCATTCTGGACATCACGGCCGGCTGACACAGACCAATGATGTAGTTGTAGATCTACATAACATTATAAATTGGACTACACAATTTTTACTAAGACAATACCCAGCAGGGCTATTTTATAACTGTGCTGTGACTTATTGGTCGAGTTAGTCATGACAAAATTACTCTTAACTGATCAATAGATTGGAAACATGAGTCTGTTGATTGGCCCAACACTGCCTAGCAGCATAGTATAGATAGTAGCAGGCAGTAGCAGTGTACTCACGGCCTCGCGGCGCCGGCGCTCCTGCTCGCGCTGGCGCAGGCGCTCGCGCTCGGACGCGGCCGGCTTGTCGGGCGCGGCGGCGGCGGCGGCGGCGGCGGCAGCGGGCGGGGAGGCGCGCGCCACGGGCGACACGCGCGGCGACGCCACCTCCGCGCTCTCTACCTTGCGCACGCCTGTGAGCACTCTGTAAATCGACACCGTATGCATTAGGCTAGTGCATTCTGACAGTTGGTAATGTTAAAAATAACTTTCTATTAATCTGTTACATAATGTTACATTTGACGACACGGTTGGCGCAGTGGCTGAGCGATCGACTGCTGCGCTGCGTGTCGCGGGTTCGATTCCCGCTCGGAACAAATATTTGTATTGCCTACAGGTAGTTGAAAAAAAAATAAAATAAAAAAAATAGGCGTGTATTGTTGGATCCCATAATTGTAATGCTTATGATGCTTCTAAATGATTTATAGTCAATCATTATTTAGATATTTTCGGTTACGACCACAGAAATACAAACTTTTTTAAAAGGCAACATTTGCTGCGATCCACATCGCAGCAAATTTTGCCTTAAAAAAGTTTGAAAAGTCGAATGTTGTTTGAAAATTACTCGACCTCTTAAAACTAAATATGCCGAAATTGTTTACTTACATGGAAAAAAAGAGCTAATAGTTTCAACGACAGTTTCCCCATATTTCCCAAAACTCTCCCAGTTTAAACACTCTGTATACATTTTTAATAATATTACTTACCTCATTTTTTCTTCGTCAGGTTGTCGCCTTTCAGTTTCTTGCCGCTGTCTTTCTCTCTCAGCCTGTTCCTTTTTTCGTAACTCCTGCTGTTCTATAAGTGCTCTTTGGCGGTCAATTTTCTCCTTAGCTTGCTTTTTAAACGCCTAAAAAAAAATTACAATAATGTAAACTTTACTTAGCAACATCTTGTGCTATTTCTTAGTAAGAATAAAAAATCTACAATTAAACTTACTTGAAAACTATCCATGACAGGTTTTTGTTTTATTTGATGATTGGTTCCCATGTTTGGTATACTCTGTGGACTTCCAGCCTGCGCAAGAGACGACCACGAACTCGCATTTTTTAAGTTTTGTTCTTGTTTGAGTTTGAAAGCTTGAGCAAAGTTTGTATTTTTCGAGTCTTCCATCTTTTTTTCCATTTCATATTTAGCTCGGTCGGACATATTATTAGAAACCATGTTTGGAACACCCATAAGGTCTTCGATTGGTTTTGGTGTGAGCAGAGGCTTCACATCTTCTTTTTTTGCTGCAGGTGTGATTAAACATGGTGCATTTTGTATGTTGTGATGGGACTGGGAGATTACGCTGTGTGTTGCTGAAGGTAAGGGGTCAAATATAGATGACACGGGTGGAACGCTGGTCATGCCAGGAATAATAGGATTTATTTCGGGTCGTAACATCTCGCGTTCATGTGGCATCTTGTCTACAAACCCATTGTGAGGTGGAAGGTACATTTCAGTTTTAATCTGTTCAGGCACACGGGCCTCTGTCAAACCTCCTAGTTGCGCCATCAAGTTCTGATGGGCAGCATCTGGCATCATTTGAGGTTTCGGTAGTGAAAACTCTTCCTCAAGACGCATCGACGACTCTGATACTCCAACACTAACATCCATAGGAACATCTGCCTTAAGGCTTCGTTCCAGGCTGGCCAAGGACCGTTCAATGGGATCAATGTATTGAGACGGATCAACCTTATCCAGCCCGTTTCGAGGTTCAATTTTAGGAATAAGCTTATGGTCCTCGGCCTCGCGGACAATGGGCGTGATGGAAGAATCGGGAATAATGTTAACAGGTATTGCCGGCGGCGGCGCGGGCACGGCGAGCGGGGTCGGCGGCGGCGCGGCGGCTTCCTTGAGCTCCAGCGCGTGCGCCGGCGCCGGCGCGGGCGCGGGCGGCGCGGGCGGCGCGGCGGGCGGCGCGGGCGCCGGCAGCTCCGCCGCGGCTGGCGCGGCCATAGGCGCGGACACGCTCGTCGCTACTGTCACCGGAGGCACGGTTTTCTGCTACGAATGATCAACGTTCAATATCATAAACAAATAATTTTGTACGGTACATTAAGTAGTATTGTATTAGGTAATATTCAATTCATAATAAAACTAATATTTACAGTTTGCGGTGGGTGTTGATGCTGCTTCTTCGGTTTCTTCTTTGGCGTCCTACTGGGGCCGGTACCTGAAATGAAATAACGATGCACAACATTGATTGCGAGCCACGAAATTAACCTACTACTGCACGAATGTATACTTAACTTGAGACACAGCATCACGATCCAGTAACCACAAATTCTTCGAAGTAAAAGAAAATAATGTGAGGAGAAGCCAAAGTGTATATAGTTTATGTTCACTGATACCACACGTCGTATTAAAATATTATGCGAACACTATTTACATGAATTAATCATTTATTGTTCAGATCTCAGGGCAGCCAAATGAAATTCAATATAAATTACTTAAGAGATTTACTTAAATCGTTATATATTGAAATATATACAAAGTTTATTTCCACTCACTCTTATATCTATTAATTTTAAGTCATGAGTTGATTAAATCAATCTTACATAAAATTTTCCACACATGTTGTTTCTGTTTACATGTCAACTCTCTACATTACCATTACAACAAAATGTTGCCACAACTAATTGCACCAAGCGTACATACTATTCGCTTAAAATGAAAGTTACATTGGTTTGCTACACTTCAGAACCCGTTAGATTAGTCATAACATTTCTGTATTGAATTTTAATTAGTAAGTTTTGTTTTATTTTAAATTCTAACTATAAAATATTTTGTCTATAATATCTATAAATATTAAACCAACTTTAACTAATGAGATTTATCCATTCTTATCCAACGGGCCCCAAAATAAGCAAGTATTGATTACCAAGTCTCTTCAGATAATCTCGAGTTTGACAAAATAAAAGATCATTATGTATACAGTAAACTTTTTGTTCTTTTCCCCTTCTTGTCTGTTTGTGGACAACATAAGGGACTTCTAGATAAAATATTATGTTTACTACATACTAACTTATACTATAGATTTTTGAAGCAACCTGCAAATTGTACTTGATAAAAATATATACTATGTAAGTATTGGACTATTGTTTATAGTGATTTCATTGGGGAAGTTATTCCACTTATACTCTCGCATTATACAACAAAATTTAAAATACTAATTGTTCTAGTCTGATTCAATTGAGCTACTCAATATGAATATATTATCTAAAATAAAATATAGGTACATATGCGTAGTGTAAAACTTTCTAAATAAGAGGACAATAAAACATAAGTAAACAAGCAAAATGATCAACATTTTACCAAGCAGATCAATCATAAAATGTGATGTTTTGACAAAAAATAATTTATTTACAACATTTCAAAATCGGTTTAACATGCCTAGTAAAGAGTGTAATGTATTCAGTATAAAATTTATTTTAGGCCTCTTTCAACCTAATAAATTACAAGATTTGAGAAATATGTCTGTGTTTCTTTAAATTTGTAAAAATTTCAATTATACAAACAAATTGGACGAAAAAGAACCACTAAAATTGCTTTGTTCCAGAACGCGAACAAAGAGAAATATTTGCATTAAACCTTGATTAGTGACCAAAATCTTGTCATAAAAAAATAACTAAAATCACAAACGTAATGTAATCCAATCTTCAAGACACTGGTTTACAGCGCGTATTGCGTTACAGAAAATAGTTTTA
This sequence comes from Apamea anceps, assembly GCA_951799955.1. Taxonomy (NCBI): domain Eukaryota; kingdom Metazoa; phylum Arthropoda; class Insecta; order Lepidoptera; family Noctuidae; genus Apamea; species Apamea anceps. Next base: position 8,609,339 of record OX637502.1, on the reverse strand, counting down.
TACAAAGAATTGATAGAAACATTATTTTGTTCAGATTTAGTTGAAGACATAATGGCTCGAGTTTTTACAACCAAACATGAGACTACAACTTGGATAAAATATCCGCATTTCTTTACATCACTTATTCCTTAAAATGCTCACAGTATAATTTTATATTGTAGTACATACATTATAACCAAAATTTTGTTTTTATATCTATCAGGCAACCAAAAATGGAAAGTACTACAATCATTTACATATTTACTCATTATGTTTGATACACTAAAACTGGCTCATGTAACCAAAATTCCAAAAGATTAAATTATAAAATTCCAAAGAGTGAATGCCAAATAGGTACAGATACTTAATAGTCAGTTTATGGTAACAAATTATAAACGTACTGAGATATATCGAAAACAAATATATGCTTGTCGAACAAATGTGCTGATATTGCACTGATAGATACAATAAAAAATCCTGGTGCCCATAACATTTGCTTACTATTATAAAAGTATATTAATCCTCGACAATCAATAACAAAGTTTGCAAACAATTTGTGAAGGAAGGAGGCCAGCTTTAGGTATTTTTTGTTTATAAAGACAATTTTGATTCACACGTCACATCATATTTTTGAGAGCAAGCATCAAAGTGTATCAAGCATTAAACCAATAAAACATACCTTTTCAAATCAAATAAATTTTTAACTACAACATGTCACAAAAATACATCCTCCATTGTAACAAAATGAGAACTGAGTCCATCTTGGGGCTAATTTTGCTTGCTAAGTTGGTATCCGTCCTTACACAATTGTTTGCAATACTCCCTACGGCTGCGCTCGACTCGCCAGCTGCTTTCGGAGATCCTCTTCGCTTCGCAACACGGGACGTACCGACACTACTATCTATCCTTGTTCTTATTATACTTTTCAAGCCTCAATCAATATTAAGTGGGTTTAAATTTCACACTCAAAAGCAATTAGTAACCGTGAGATCTGAACTTTCCAATAATAATCCATAAAAAGAGATCGAAACTTCAAGGATGCAAATGAAATAACATCGCGTTTGAGGACATGATATAGTTAAAAAAATATTAATGTGAAAAGGTATTTCCTATTGGTTCATAAAATCAAACCAAATAACATATTACTCTTACCGGCACCAATATCATAGTATCAGTGAACACCAAAGCTGGCTTCTCCTCCTCACTAACAACTGTTTTTGTGCCTTTACCAACATTTCTTATATTTCGCAGCAGACTATAGACTCGAATTATATATTATTTGAATCAAACTTCAGGTGGTATCCCTCTCCAATATCACAGTTATGAAAATAATGTTTACTCAAAACTACTACCACAGTAATCACACTCATACTTTCACAAACAATATGTTACACAGTACTGGGGATATTCATTATTTTATTTTGTTATATTTATGGTGCCAAATAAACCCATTCTTTGTTGTCATCTTGTGGTTTTCTTTTAGCACCTGATATCCCCATTCAACAATTCAATTAGCTAACACAATCACACTATGGCTAACATTTCTTTTCTTCATGCATATTGGCTAATTTAAATGAAACAAAACAGAACATAATATTCACATCATCCTTTCATTATTACCTATGAACGCGTTTATTTGACGCAAAAACTTTCGCTCGGTCACGCGCCCCCATGGGTACGCTCATGGTGATTGTAAATTAGAGGTACTAAGTTCAAAAACGCCATGAACGTACTCGAGGGCGCGGAAGATTTCTACCGACATGCAATCATTTTCGTGTCGTACATAATCTAATAAATTACTTGATGGAGGCAAGCGCTCCACTCTCATTTATAAACAAATGAGAAAAAAATAAAAAACTGCCAATAAAATAAAAAATATGTTAAATCATAATATAAATAATATATTGTGGGTCACCACTGGCCCCAAGATGTCGTTTCAGAAAATTAACTTCATGCTCATAATAACACACCTATCCATAATTTCTCAGCAGATGTTAACACATTCAAACAACTTTCCCATATTCATTCCATTGTCATTCATTCTGCCACTGACATCAATTTCAGACTAGAAACACATTTAACAGTTAAAATTGCATTTCACATTTTAAATAAAAAAGGCTGTGTTCGGTCATATCTTCAAAAAATACTGGCAAAGGTAAAAAACTTATATTTCCGTCTTTGAAATCTTTAAGAAAAATTGCTAGTAACCTAAATATATTTATATATCTCAAGCATTTGAACATATCCATACAAAGTGAAATATCCATCTTAATTTAAATGCAAGTATCATTAAAATCTATTACTAATAACTGTAATTTACATCATATGGTACAAATAGGGTACCACTCAGTGCTATACTTTGTGTCTGTCTGTGAACGAAATGATAGTATTGATTACGTAAGTCGTCGGCAATGTGGGCTAACCTGCTTCACTATCACTGCTGTCTGACGAACTGGTGTCCGTGCTCGACGACGAGTTGGACGAGTCGGACGAGCTCGACGACGACGACATGCCGCCGCCCAGCGCCTCCTTACAACCCTCTGCCGACAATAAACATACGGTTACAATCACATTCACTCAATATATTGTTGTGTATTGACAACGCAATACATATCAAGGGTCAAATTTTAACCAACTTTATCCTTTTTAAGGTTCCATAGTAAAACAAGAAACCCTTATAGTTTCGCCAAGTTGGTCTGTCTGTCTGACCGCGGTTTGGCTAACTCCTCAGAGTTAACCCGCGAGGAAGGGCCGTGGGGTTAAGAGTCTCTATTCTTGATAATAGAAAGCTGTAATTTGGCATGGTTATACATAGTAATCAGTCAGTAAAGATGTTTTACGAATATATTATTTTTTACGGTATCTCCCATACAAGCAAAGTGGGGATGATTAAAGTTGTCAACTTTGTTATTCACATGCTGTCGTCCCTTCTCCTACCAACTAAACTATTGTAGATATGTGAAAAGTATTTACGATAGTTGTATATAACGTAAAAGGAAAACTACCACGGCTAAGTAGGATTTACAAGTTAACGATTAGTAGTCGACCAACTTATAAAATGGTACTTGGATAAGTAAAAACGTGCATTATAATAGGCAGTAATAGGAATAGGTAGTGCCTATTTGCCTAAACTTCGAAGAACAGAGACAAGAGACGGAGACTTCCTCAGGACTAAATTCTTTCCGGGACATCTGTCCCGAAATTCGGGACAACACTTTTAATACATTAAAAAAATATGTTATTTGGAATAAGTAATTCGTCTATATTTACCTAAAGTTTGCGACTAGACATAACATAAGTAATAAATAACATTCACAGTCGTTACAAACATAAAATTTTCAGATTTTTTTTTTTTTGGAGAGCATGTTTGTATTTATTTACAAACATTGTGTGAATATTATTTATTATGTTATGTCTAGTCGCAAACTTTAGGTAAATATAGACGAATTACTTATTCCAAATAACATATTTTTTTAATGTATTTAAAAGTGTTGTCCCGAATTTCGGGACAGATGTCCCGGAAAGAATTTAGTCCTGAGGAAGTCTCCGTTTCTTGTCTCTGTTCTTCGAAGTTTAGGCAAATAGGCACTACCTATTCCTATCACTGATAATAAGGTGCGTTATAACTTTATAAAGTTATTGTAAAATGTAAAATATAAACATCTTATGATTTAAACTACTAACGCACGCTTAATCCAATACAGTCACCATCCGAAACATTCAACTCTACTCGAAAAAATCGATGAGTTTTACTTTCATTGTATTTATTTCAGTAACATGTCATGCTTACTTTTCTGTAGAATATTTAGAATATTTTTTTATTTTATTTATAAACTTTAATATCATGCTTGACAGTATTGGATTAAACGTGCGAATTATGTAGTTTTCATCATAAAATGTATTTTTTTTACACTGGTAGGTGGTTACACCGGTTGATTTTAGTACTGGTACTAGTGTAAAAAAATAAATTTCAAGTACATCATATTTTTTCTATCTTCCCTCGCGATCACATCGAAAGGGAATGGAAGGGAAGGGATTTTATAACACCTTTAGTTACCATCGTCCAATGAGCTACGTAGGAAACTAAAGTACCCTACACTACACGTGGCGACGCCACGCACTTGGGCGGTTTTTTCGTTTACTTTAAGACTGGATTTCCTAGGACAGCGATTCAGTCATATGCTTACAGTCGTCATGAGAATCTGTTATTTTCATGAGTATTTGACATTAAAGTGTCAAAAACGCTTTGTGTTTAGACAGACGTTATTGTGTGACCGTTCATCGCTTTCTTTGGAAAAAGCTTTACAGCTGCGAACTCACCACTAACTAAATGAAATACAAATGAACTGGATAGAATTTAGACAAGAGTTAATTACTGACCTTTTTTCTGTTGCTGCTTTTTATTGGTTCCTAGTTGTCCAGATACATCTTGCAACCTTTTTTCTAATTCCTGTTTCTTTTCTGCTATTTGTTCATCCTTTGATTTACCAGACACTTTTCGATCTGCAAATGTAGCATCAACAATATATTTTCTATTTACTTTTATATTAATAGACATTTAATGGACAATTTTGGTATCACCAACATTATTTGCCAAAGGGTTTAAGGAGAGGGGTTTTATCAGTGTCAGTAAGGAAGTTGGATATAGGAGTTCAAGATCTACATAAATTTAATTACTGATGAATTTTATGATAAAACAAGGCTACAGGTATGTTAACGATTGGTTTTGTACTCACTCAGTTTCTGCACAGGTAAATTATACATATTCTTAGGTTAATTATTTCACACACAATGAGAATATGGTAAGGTAAAGGAAAACATAGGAGCAAGGAAAAGGTAAATAATGTCGGTTCAACTCACAATAAGGCTTACGTGTCTTTTTTCGAAGACATGATGCGACGTAGTTCTCCAGTTCCCGAAGAGTAGACGGTTTTAGAGTTTCGAAATCTATTTCAATTTCGTCCGGATTAGAGTCTCGTAAAGAGGGTTCTCTACTTTGTATGATGTGGACTACTTTGCCAAGTTTGTCACCTGTTGAACAAAATAATTAATTACTACTGTCAAAAAGTTTTCGACCAAATATTAAAACGGTAATAGCCCGTCGTATACAAAAAAAAAAATAGTATGTATATAGGTATACGTACCAGGCAGCTTATTGATATCGAGCGAGAGCTGTCGCTTCTCGTCGTAGGACATGGGCTTGGCTTGGTCCTCGTCGTCCGTGTCGGCATGCGGCGGCACGTGCGGCGGCGGCGCGGGCGCGGGCGCGGCGCCCTTCTTCTTGGGCGGCGCGGCGCGCGCGCCCGCCTTGCCGCCCGCGCCGCCGCCGCCGCCGCGCTTGCTGCCCGTCTTCCCTCGCACGCTGCTGGGCGCTACGATCAAACGACACTTTTGAGGTTTCGCTTATGTTTATGGACGATGTCCAGCAGTCTTCAAAAATACATCATTTAATTCGTAGATGTTTGACGTTTTTGCGATGTTTTCTACAAATTTGTTTTACCTGGCATGATTTCAAACGAGACATGCTAAATTATATAGTAAATAATATTATATAGTAAATAATATAGTAAATTTCAAAACAGAAAACCCCCAGACGATGCAGTCGAGTTGTTCAATGACAAATTTCTTAGCTGCAGCCGTGTCCACTTTTTGAAAAAAATACAAGTGAGATGAATATGGTGTGTTATGTAGAAACCTAATAATGTTTTTCATAACGTCGATCGACAACCACAATTGAAACCAAACACTATGCATTCCGTTTAGTTTAGAACAATGCTCATTTTTTAACCACTACTGTGGAGTCAGAACTAGTATGCTGCTGCACTATGCCACCAAACTTAAAAAAAAAAACATGTGACCAGGGGGTCTACTCCGAAGTGCAAAGTGCAAAGTGCGAATGTTCGGATCGGACCGACACATGGCCAAACCAAATATTATTGAAAAATGCGAAAAAAGTTCGGATCGGCTCAGTTGGGTCGGGATCATAGTCAATATTCGAAAGAGTGTAGAAGTGTAGGATCGGAACCTACCGAACCAAATAGTAACTTCGTAGCAGGAAACGACCGAACATTCCGCCGATATTACTTCGGAGTAGACCCCCTGGTGCCTCAAATGATACTATTCCACAGGCAAAACTGCAGGTGGTAAAAAAGGAAAGACCTTTCACAAAAGCCTGTTCTTCATAATCATTGTGTCGTCTACTTTTGTATTTTAAAAGGAATTTAGCTCACCTAAATTCTCACCAATGTTATTCGCCTTCGCCGCATATGCGGCTGCCGCATTGGTTTTAGGCACAGCATTGTTCGGTAATGGTTTTTTCGTCTTATCCTTAACTTTTTTCTTGGCTTTCTTTTTGTTATTAGATTCTTCTACTAATTTTCTCATTTTTTCTTGCAGCGCAAGTAATTCTTTTTCTAGAAGCTTTACTTTGTTATTTCTCTCTTCTTCTGAATCGTCGGATTCAGAGTCTGATTCAGAGCCCGATTCCGAACTTGACGCTGAGCTTCCCTTATCCATGTGCGGCACGCCTACATGGACGGGTTCGTCAGGAATTTTGGCGTATCTGCAAGATGACAAACAATATGACGATTTCGTTGTTTTTTTTTTAAAACAAACCTCATTTTCATATTTAAACATTTTTTTTACCTCATTTCAAAGACGTCTTGTAGTTTTCGAGCCATTGCAACGACATCATGGTCCGGCGGATTATATTTATAGCAATTTGTGAATATTAGACGTACGTCGGCGGCAAATTCGGCTGCTGTTTTATATGCTCTATTGTCCATCTTTTGTTTCACGGTGCCAAGGTCCATGGGTTTCTTAATAATATCAAAATAATCATGAAGTCCAAGCAATTCAGCATCTACAGGTTTATAAAACGGCCAGGCATAACCCTGTCGAAAAAAATAAGTGTAGAGGATTCGTTGAGAATCAGAAAAAGAGTAATGTTGAGTTATTTGAAAAGTAACTTACTGAATGTTTTTTAGAGAACAGTTCTTTTAAAATTTCATTACAACTCTTGAGAGCATCAGAAAGTTTCTCTTTGCTCTTCGCAAGCTGAGGAGTCATGGCGGAGTGGTGAGAAGCGCCCGCCCCGCTCGGAGATAATCCGCCCATTTTGAAGCCATCGTCTGCTGTTCTGCTCGCCTGTTGGGAGTGGTTTATTTGTAAATACAACAAGTTTAAGATGGTACAAAATGATACAATAATGTTTTTGCGATATTGTAATATTCCAACATACCTTTTTCTGGCGGCCACTTTCTCTCCTTGTGGAAATTTTTGCAGGTTTGGGACCACTCTGCTGATCAATGGTAGGTGTAGTATATCCTCCTTCAAAAGAACTCCCCATAGGTGTTGTAGTATCGGCTTTTCTCTTCACACCCTTTTTAACCTATTTGAATAAAACAAATCTGTGAGTAATGTTAAAACAACAAGTGCCCTAACAATAGTGCAATTAATACAGTGTAATAATAACCTTAGCCGGCTGCGTTTGGGATAATGCTACCGCCGGTATCGTGGAGACGGGTGGGGCCGCCGGCTGGGCTACGTGGAAACTCGAAGGCTGCGTCGCAACCTAAGAACAACCCACATTTATATTAATCTAATTAAGTTCGATTTCGTAAAGCGCTGCCGTAATAACGATCGAGATAAAAAGCTGCGGACCTGTTGCGGCAGGCCGGTGTGCGTGGCGGGCGGCGTGGCGGGCGGCGCGGGGATGGCGGGCGTGGTGGTGGTGTTGGTGGAGCCCACGAGCGCGGGGTGCGGCGCGGCCGGCGCGGGCTTGGCGGCGCGCGGGGCCGCGGGCGGGGCCGGCGGGGCCGGCGGGGGGCCCGGCGCCGGCGCCGCGCCCGGCGTCGACGTGCCGCGCTTCTTCACCCCTCCGCTGGCCTTGCCTCCCTTCGACGGTGCCTCGATCTCCTTTTCCTCCTTGTCCATCTGTGCTATCTGTGGATGGCGAAATTTGGCGTTGAAATCTAAATATCTTTCCCTATGCAAGAAAGTTAATCAAAGTCCAACGAAATCTGATAAAACAACTAGAGCTGATTTCTTTATGACCGTGTTTAAATTTTTTTGGACGAAACAATTTTGACAAAGCAAAATTATGCCAGAAATAATGTATTTAGTTTTGTTGGTCACTTACTCGATTCAGGAATAATTTCTCCAAGGTTTGTGCCATGACCACCACATCCTCGCCTGGTTTATTGTAGACATAACAGTTGGTGAACATGGTGTTAAAATCTTGAATACATTCCTGAGCTGAATAGTAATAGTTGGACTCCAGCCGCTTCTTTATAGTTCCTAAATCCATGGGTTTCTTAATTATCTTATGGTAGTCCTAAAATATAAACAGTCAGATTAAACTAAAACTCTTAATACATATTATATGTATCAAAATTTGAAAATTCATAATATATTTCATGAGAAGCATTACCTAAATGTTATTCATTTTTATTCAGTTTCATGGTTGTGTAATTTTTACTTTTAGTGTATTGTGTGCTAATAATAATACAAAAGTACTTACAGGGAGGTTTAACTTTTTTGCATCTACTGGTTGGTGGAAAGGCCAAGCAAACTGATGCTTCCATACTGCCTTCATTACATTCTTTTGAAGAAATTGTAGCTGATTTGTCATCCGGCCCTGGCGCCGCGCCGGCTCGTCAGGGGGCGCGCCATTGACTGGCTCCGCCGTTGGCTGTATGAAACGTACATTCGGGTCAATTACTACGGTCACTGCACTGACTGATCAAACTAACATCATATTTAAAGAACAATATTTTAATAGCAATTGTACTAATTTTATAGTGACGTTTTGTCTCTGTATCACAATAATAATATAAAGTTAAAAGGAACTCAAAGTTTCGAGAGTAACAGATATTGTCTACCCTTTCTTTACTATTGCAGTGGACAAATTTGAAGTGGACTTAATTAAAACAAAAAGTTTGGATGAAACTTACCGTGCTGGTGGTAGCGAGAGGATCGACTGCCTGCTGCATTGTGCTGGAGTCAGCAATCTACCTGCCAAAGTGACACCACAACTGTAGTAGATATTACAACCTAATGTGAAATAGTAAGGAGTATTCAACAAAGAACTCTCACCTCAATTGTAACAAGAGGCTCATCCAATTTCTGACTAAGAGGCATCAGCTATATCCTCTTATAACACTAAACCATTCTATCATAATAAAATATGTCGGTGCTTTTGCACCTAGAAGCAGGTCATCCCATTCATAGACAAATAAAAATCCTACCTGAAAGAAATATAGTGAAAGTTATAAAACTCCCTTCTAGCATAATATTTCTTTATAGATAAAATCTGCAAAGGTGTTAAAAAAATTCACATCTTTCTTTTTAAATAATAGGTACATTTTGTTAAAGTTCCCTGTGTTATAAAACTTTGTTATTTACCTATGCAATAAAATCTTTGGATTAAAATGTCTTACCTTGCATCTGAATGCAGGGTAGAGATATATGAGAAATTGAAGCACCAAAGGCTCTCAGCTTATTGACAGCAGTGTCTTCGGATCTGTAACAATACACATTATTTATTTATTAACTATGGATAACTATACTATCATATTTATTAAAAAATGCGACACGGGTCAAAAATTATAAAACAAACACGATTAAGATTGTGGTTCCAAAGGCGACCGACCGCAACCGCTAACGCGACATTGCCGCCTATTACCGTTTTCATAGTAACATAGAAACCAGTTGTGTCACTTTAGTCTGTCTTTGCGATTTGGTGGCGTTGACGCTGCTGTTTCAGTCGCCTACGGAAGAGCACCTTAGTATTACTCTATAGGCTAAGCGCAAATAAAAGATGAAGAGCAGAGGAATTTTTTGACATTGAATATTAAACCGTATTATTAGTGTCGTAAAGTTCAAACTAAAGGAGGCGCTGCCATCAAACAACATTCGGGATGGTGGTTGGACGGTGACGGTACAGCATCAAACTTAAATGTCTCTGATGATAGTGTGTTATTTTTTCAAATCATCTCAAAATTATTTGCTTCTTCCTGGTGTGATCATAGCCTTACTGAGAGCTATATATAATTGATGATAACTTCTCTTAGGAAAAATTTATAATATTCCAAAAATCACATACTTTGCGTAGCACAGTGGCTACATTTACCTATGTCAAATTCACTCATTTTTATTTAAGTAATATATCCTATTTTATCTAGCATTTAAATGATAACAGCTGTGTTGCTTGCATAATTTCAATGTGTAAAAGTATAATAGTAGTAGTTGTAAGTATTTCAAAATTTACAAAAAATCCTATTGAACATGCACGGGTCAAAGAATTATTAATTTATCAATTTAGGTAGTATTTACTATTTCTAAATTTCATTTATCAAATAGGTAGGAGTCATTCCACTTCAAAGTTGCAATATTGTTGCTAATGATGTAACAGTTACCTTTACAAGATTGTTTAACAGAAAACCATGCAGTTAAACGTTTAATATTAAGCAAGGAAAATTAAAAGAGCAATTTTGTGTGTATGTAGTATGTGCAAGTATGTCTCTAGTAAACTTTGATGGTAGAGTTAGTTCAAAATATATCAATAACTTTAATTTTTTTTATTACTCGACGAATCTACTAAGTATGGACAAGACACTTCATGATTACTGTTCCAACAAACGAATCATAGAAGTATGTCTGATAACATTGCACAGGTTTTATACTCTTGTGTTTTACACTATGATAAAAATGTTATTATCCATGGGTATTCTTTTTAATTTTACCATACACACATTGAATACAATCCATTTCTTTCTATAAAAACAGCATGTTCTTAGTATCAATAGGTTTGAGAGAAAGGTTCAAGCAATAATTGTTTAAATTCATCTCAATTTATTAGTTGTCTAAATAAACAAAGAGGTAATAAACACACATGCTATAAAATAAACAGCATTCACTGTCACCATAGAATGTAACACCTTTCAGTAAGTACCCAAGGTTAATTGATAGAGACCAATGCAACTGAACCTTCTATTTATCTTGGTTATGATACATAATTTCATATGAATGTGTGGTGTTTCTAAAACCTTTTTAAATAAATTGTATTAGAGATAATCTTACCAAAAGCCTTAATGTTGTTGAGTGTTTACTATAGACATCACATAACCCACTTTTATATCAGGTAACCTTTTGCAAATTGTTGTCATGCATCATGCATGTGAGTAACTTTATCATGCATCTTTTACAATTGAAAGTTGTGTACCACTACCACCATACAATAAATAAAGCTTTTTTAAGGTGAATTATGGAAAATTTAAACTGGTCAAATGAGTCATCAGCAACATACATAGCAGAATGACGCTTCAGGGAGCGTATAAACGTTCTAGAACATTCTTTGGGCTCAGCTTTACATTCAAGTGATTTGTAGGTATCAGGTACAGAGGCAGAAACCTCAATAAAAAAATAACATATTTGGCACGAATGTATATTTGAAAATATAGTTTATAGAGACAAATTATAACGTACAGCTTTGTTTCTTAACATCTATTTCATAAGAAAATGATCAGGTACAATAAAACGACTATCTACAAAACAATGTTTGATTTTAATACAAACTGAATGTGGCCAATACTTTTTTCAAAATATATAGGGTTCTTCTATGTTAGATACCACTAAAATTACCTCGGTTTCAGTAACTAGAAATGGGAGAAAATTGCTTGAAAGAGGCCATGAACAAAAAGTTTAAAATATTGCTCAATACAAGCAACATGCATACTCTACTTGAACGAATTATGCAGCCCTATGAAATCAGCAACAAAATAGTACGAAAAATACATCAAAATAATACCAGTAAAGCTAAAAATTATGAAAAAAGACTTACGAAGAGATATTAACGCCAATATGGCGGATGAACTAAAAATACGATGTTAGAGTAACTTCTTCAAACGCAAAATGTATCGATTTGCTCCAGTCTAACAGTCACTCCACACAAGAAACTAAATCATAGTTCTTTAATATTTGTATAAATTCATCGTCTTATAGTAACTAAATTCACTGAAATCTATAAACATTAAAGAGTAGCACAACACGACCTCCGAAGACACAACGAACTTCAGACATGGCGGCCAAACAAGACCCAAGAATGACGAGCGTCTCTAGGCATAGTAAAAAATTTCATTTTGCACTGGAAAGGAAAATTCTATAAAATCAGCATAAGAATATGTAGAAAACGTGTGTATTTTAATTTCGCATAAGAATATTTTTCAGGATTCCATATTAATCATAGGATTGATTACGATAGCTCCTGTGCTTGAGATTCTTTGGATTTTGTACGGATGTATAGAGCATAGAAAATATAGAAATTATTGTTCTTGATTCAATCATTCAATGTTGCAAGACCAAAAATTGTAACGGCTGCAAGCCTACAAGCCGTATTATTATATTACTCTTTGCCTACAAGCTCCCATTTGCAGCTGCGAGTATTTGAGAATGATCTTAATAAGAGAATGATGGTTTTTGTGCTTGTTGGTCCTGTATGGAACTGGTATGGAACTAAATCCCGCAAGCTATGCACTTTTTTCGTACCGCAAGGACAAAAATACAAGTAAATGAAATCAATGAGCTTGGACCAATGGCGGTTTTTTGACGTGATATTTTTTGTACTGCGTGCATACGTTTTTGTGATTTTGCTGCTACCGCACCGCACGACTCACATTTTCATCGATATACAACATGATACCGAGCTACAAAAAAAACGTTAGAAAAATTCAATTAAAACGTATTCGTAGATCTATCTATAGTAAGGTTATTAGTGTCATCCGGTTCACAAGGTACGGTGTTAGTTGATCAACTGCTTGAGCGAAGTCGAAAGCGATTTGAATTGTCTGAACAAAAATAGTTTGAATTTAATTTAATTAATAGTCTGTTTCAATTAAATTAAATTCAAAGTATTTTTTGTTATTCAACAAAACTTGTTCAACTAAAATTGAACCATGTGAACACGGTATAAGCGACTGTGCGACGTCAGTACTTATCCTTATCTATGACTGTGCGTCTGTGGCAAAGACTACTATAGTAGTCTGTGGTTAACGGGTTTGCGGTCCGCGGTCACCGTAGAGATCGTAAACATTTTTGAAGTGAAAACTTTAACGGCGTTGTGCACTTTTGTTGTGATGGGTAAAAAATGTTAAACTCGCGTCAGGACACGTGACCTGAGGGCCAATTCTCGTAATTTTAAGAGTCTGATCTCAGTCTCGATCTGTCAAAACAAACCTCTGATTTCCCTACATTTTGACAAGTTTTTGACATTTTTTTGTCGCTGAGATGAGACTGCGACTAGATTTTGACCGTTTTAAATTACGAGAATTGGCCTTCCGATCGAAAATTCGTAAGACGGAGGGAGAGTAGACCGCATTCCAAAATATCAAAAATGCACAACGTTAATATTCAAGTTTTCACTTCTGCCGGCACTCCCGGAGTGCAACCCGTTGTTTTTTTTTTTTTATTTATACTGTCTCACTGCTGAGTAACTTTTTACCTACATAAAAAACTGCCATAGCAATGTCCCTTACGATAATTTAAATTTCTTGGAATTGGTTTGAAATAAATGCTTTAAGTTTGAGAAATAATTATTCCAGGAACTAGCGTGTGGTTTTGTTATGCGAATAGCGAAACCACACGCCAGTTCCTGGAATAATTACCTATTGTAAACCTGAAAAACAAAAACGGACAGTGCGATGTTATGACTTATGAGTCAAGCGGCAAGCAACACCAAAGAGTAGAGTAGCAACACTCCGTTCATGGCTGGTTTGGGATCCATGGCTTTTTCTTCATATAAAAAAGCTGCTCACATTTTCATCAGATTTTTTTAATTCTCGTTGTCTCAAAAATAGTAATAAAACAAATTGTCAGACGATTAGTTAGCTATGGTTGGTTGGATTAGCTATAGGTTTTTCGGATCATTTTCATTGTTTGAAATGCTTTTTTGGGTATGTGCGACGTTACAGATTACTGTGAATTCATTTTTCTGTCTTAAGTTACATAGGTATACATACGCGTGTGTGACTTTAGTCACCGGTGACATAGATATTGACATCACTAGCGACCATTTAGTGACAAATTGGTTGTTAAAACTTTAATAGATTTTCAAATTTATCGCTAAAGCATTAAGGTTCAAGGTTGATTGGGAAAATTTGACAGTTTCGGGTAGCTTGACGTGCTGGCGTCTGTACTTTCTGAGCTTATTTAGGACATTAGTGACATCGGTTAAGGAAAAACACTGTGAGGAAACCTGGACTTATAATCGATATAAGTCTGAAATCAACAACCCGTGTTAAGCAAGCCTGGTGATCAATGCTAGTGTCTTGTCTGTATGAGAAGAGGATTTGCTTTGCAGTGGGACAATAATATGCTGGTATTAGGGGCAATTCTCGTAATTTTAAGAACGTTCAGTCTGATCTCAGTCTCAATCTGTCAAAAATACGTCCAATTTCCCTACATTTTGACTGCGACTAGATTTTGAAAGTTATAAATTACGAGAATTGGCCTTATTATTACTAATTATTTGACATCAGCACTTACTAATTCCATGATTGACAACTTCAAGTTGACAAGAAACATTTGACAGTTTTGCGTGACATAATAACAGACATGTCTATGATGTCTATTTGTCTAATTGACAATGACAGCACAGGTCAGTGGTCAGACGACAGCAGTTTGCTTTGCCAATGGTTTGAGATTTTTGGTGAGCTCGAACACCATACAATGACTTAAAATTGCTATCTGTAATACGTAGAACTATAACATTTTATCTAATTCAGTCGTTTTATTTATAAAATTGTATACTAATAAGTGCCACGTTAAAGTTTTAAATCGAGTAAGTGCTTGTGACAATAATTATGTAAATGTTACTACTTCAATGTTTCTTACGCTGACTTCTATTAGAAACTCAACGTCTTCTGATAGAGATATTCCAATAGGTATTAACATAAATGTTGAATCAATGCTGCAAATTGTACAGTTTTGTGTTCAAGAACTATATTGCTTATTTTATTTTTTGATACTTTCTACCAGTTTACAAGGTCTCGCACTTTTGAATTGAATAACAATAGCCTGTAAGGGTGTACACAGGTGTGTATGAATATTTACTTAACATTTTGTCTTGTAGGTATTCATCAAATTTTGATAAAAGTTGCTCCAGTTTCTACTTTCACTTTTCATTAATTTATTGTCTGTTGAGTTCACCAGTGAATGGTAAAATATACTTTCTAATGTAATGTTATCATGTACCTACTTTCACTATCCTTACAGATATTGTCATGCCTAAAACTACCACATAATATGTAGGTTTATTACTGTCTTAGATCCTATTTTGTATAATTGTACATAGATTTATATGTACCTATATAGATTATTATGTATCTCTAGAGACAGACCTTGATTTGTTGATATTAGTTTATTTGTTCTAAATAGTAAAATAACAATGGGTGATCTTTTTAAAAATTGAATCTGAAGTGATTCACTGTTGTAACTTTATACATTTATTTATATTGCTATCATAAAGTGTTTGATAATGAGTGAGATACCTATCATGAAGTATTTAAATTAAAGTTGTGTGCTCTATGCTAACATTGAATGCACACATTGATATTTGTGCTAGTAATAAACTCAATAAACTTATTCTTACATCTGTTTTGAGCCACAGCTCAGCTAATACCTGTAACATAACATTGTTTGTTTTTAGTTTATTCACTTAGCTGTTTTATAAACTTGCCATTGCTTCAGTAGCTCGATGGCACAGTTTTAAAACATCCTAAGTTTATTCAACAACCTGTTTGATCTATTTTGAATTACACTTAAAATGAAAACACCAAGAGCATGGGCTTGTATGACAATGTGATCTGCATAAATCTCAATAGTAACATAAGCACCAATGACCCCTCTAAAACTCTTCAAAAGTGTGTTTCTCATTGATTTGACATTTTGTTTTTTTTTTATATTTTCACTATGCTCTATAAAACACCTTCAATATTACTAAAACATGATTAAATACTGTGAGATGGTTATTAACTGGTATTTTTTTTATTTTTCAGAAATGGATCACATGAGTATGGGTCATGCAAATCATGAACATGGTAATCATATGAATCCAGACCACATGATGCCAGCACCTGACCATGACATGTCGATGAATGGTACATTTCAGGATGATATTATTCAAGTAAGTTTTTATTGATATTGTCTGCTGCGACCCTAGCCTTTTCTGATAAGCTCATTAGAGCTTACAATACTAGCTGCGCCCCGCGTGTTCACCCGCATAAATGTCGATCCCGTGGGAATATCACTATAAGTATCCGATGTGTTATTCTGATTTACAACCTATATTACTGTAAAGTTTCATCAAAATCCATTCAGTAGTTTTTGTGTGAAAGGGCAACAAACAAACATCTATCCCTTCATCCTCACAAACTTTCGCGTTTATAATATTAAGTAAGATTAAAACATTGTGAGGAAACCGGCATGTCCTAGAACAAAAATTCGAAGACATGTTAAATCTATCTTGACTGACATGTTAAATCTATCTTGACTGACATGTTAAATCTAAATCTAACTTGCACTGGGCCCATGTGGTGGATTACAACTCACTTGGGACTCTAAAAAATCAATCTTTTTAGGGTTCCGTAGCCAAATGGCAACGGAACCCTTATGGATTCGTCATGTCTGTCTGTCTGTCTGTCTGTCTGTCTGTCTGTCTGTCTGTCTGTCCGTCCGTATGTCACAGCCGCTTTTTTCCGAAACTATAAGAGCTATACTGTTGAAACTTGGTAAGTAGATGTATTCTGTGAACCGCATTAAGATTTTCACACAAAAATAGAAAAAAAACAATAAATTTTGGGGGTCCCCATACTTAGAACTGAAACTCAAATTTTTTTTTTTCTTCAAACCCTTATGTGTGGGGTATCTATGGATAGGTCTTTAAAAATGATATTGAGGTTTCTAATATCATTTTTTTCTAAACTGAATAGTTTGCGCGAGAGACACTTCCAAAGTGGTAAAATGTGTGTCCCCCCCCCTGTAACTTCTAAAATAAGAGAATGATAAAACTAAAAAAAATATATGATGTACATTACCATATAAACTTCCACCGAAAATTGGTTTGAACGAGATCTAGTGAGTAGTTTTTTTTTAATACGTCATAAATCGTAACGTAACGGAACCCTTCATGGGCGAGTCCGACTCGCACTTGGCCGGTTTTGATATATCCTAAATCAGGGACTAGGTGTGATCTACGACGTGAAGCCTTAGTGCATTCTATTTAAAAAGCATTTTAAACCGCCAAGTGTAGTGTTGAATTGTTTTCAACCAATAATGTTTGAAACATTTAACATCCATTTTGCATCTACAATATTGTGCGACAGAGATGATGCTCTACAATACGAAGAAAAACTTTTTCTTGAACTCGATGTGCCATATACTTTTCCAGTTTTAGCTAACCTCGCATTGTATAGGTTTTTCGTACAATGAGAAGTCAGCTTATACTGCAAATTTATAACTGGATAATAATATGTCGTCGTGCGTACTAAGTAATTTATTAACAAGCTAAGTAAAACATGTTTTTATCAGTGTGCCGTACCTACATAAAATGTTTTTCGACCTTCAGCAGTGGCCATTCACAGTCCTTGCTCATAATACAATTCCACGGTATCTTGCAAGTAACGCGAAGTATAAGTGTGCAGTATTTTAAAAGGAAACTGCAGTTTGTTAAAAGATAAAATGGAGTCCTTAGGGCCGACACAAACCTGCGGAACACACAATTAATCACGATCTGGAGGATATTGCTAATGCATTGCATCATGTATGTTCGAAAAAAAAAAATTAAAAACCCCCTACACAAAATAATAATAAAAATAGTATGAATGTAAAAAGACTAAAACATTAAAAAAAAAACTATTGAAAAAATAACTACAAATAGAACAAAAAAGGTATAATCGTGAAACCCTATACTTAAAAAGAAAAAAAAATAACCTTGAAATTATGACCCTACGTAAGTACATTTAATCAAAAAAATTCATACGTAACGTACATACGTTACGTATGAATTTTTTTGATTAAATGTTGTCCCGTCGGGGGACCGCTACTAGTTTAAACTTTAACAGAACGTTATGCTAATAATTAGGCACAGCTAATATGGTTTTCACTGGAAAACAAAATATTATCATCTTCCGTTAGGTACAGTCGCCAGCAGGTCAACCTACCCGAAACTGTCAAATTTTCCCAATCAACCTTGAACCTTAATGCTTTAGCGATAAAGTTGAAAATCTTTTAAAGAAATTTGACAGATTGTAGTAGCTTGATGTGCTGGCGTCTGTACCTACGGTTAGCCTGCATCATCCTACTGCTGGGCAAAGGCCTCTCCCCATGACTTCCAGCTCTAAGTAAGTAATTATTAATCATTAATAGTCCGCCTAAGTTCGCTTGATGCGAACAGAGTAACGGGGTAAACGTTAAATCATTTATTTTCGATTTTATTTTAGGAAGGCAAAGTTCATATTAGTTTGGAAGGGAAACCACGCTTCGCCAGGTTTACGCCGCATAATTTTAACACGAACGTGAATCGTGCGGCGCAGAAACCTAGGTACTGTTGTTTATCAATATGATACTTCACTTTCTGCATACGCGCAGTCATTGAGACGTTAACTCGGGGTGTTGATGTTTTGTTGTAAGCTAGGCATGCGTCTATAGCAAATTTAGACGTGATTAAAAACATGGTTACTAAAAATACGTCAATTTAATTTAGACGCTGGCTAATTTGACAGGACTAAACTAATATTTATCTTCTGTCCATTTTTCAATGGAATAGAAAGAAAAAGATGCACTAAACTTAAATTTAGTTTAGTTTTTGAACAAGGGAATCGGCACCATTAGTTAATTCGCAAAGAGTCGTGACAGGCAAATTAAGGTATAAAGAATCTAAGGTAGATTTGGGAGTCGACCAATGTGTGTCTTTTTGCTCTGTTACCTATACAGATATACGGGACTACCTTTTGCCCGCAACTTCGTTGGCGTGGAAGTCGTAAGACACCACAATGTGTATACTAAAACGACCCGCCTACCCGTGCTATTACTTCGCGTTGTTCCTGACTGTTGTTCCTTTTGCTCGGCTCCTAGCGTAGCGTGATGTTAATCCGACTGGTAGTTACAGAGATTAGCGCGCGTTCAAACAAACAAATTCTTCAGCTTTATTGTTAGTTATAGATTATTCTAGGTATACATATACTATAGGACAAAGGACAGATTGACAAACGGATAACTTTTCTCTGGATTTGTACCTGGGAGAACCAGGAGTGTACCTAATCTTGTATATACTATGTTTACCCCAAAACGGAATTTATCTCGGTCAAGTTACGCAGGTATAGTACAGACGCCAGCAGGTCAAGCTACCCGAAACTGTCAAATTTTCCCAATGAACCTTGAACCTTAATGCTTCAGCAATATGTTGTTAGCTCTAGCTTCAGCTAAGTTGAAAATCTAGTAAATAAATTTGACAGATTGTAGTAGCTTGATGTGCTGGCGTCTGTACAATACCATGGTACTTAGCATGCGCGTGCGGAGAGCGCGTACAGGTTACTAGAATGTCAGCGCCTCTTTATGCCTGCAGATATAATTTAGCAGGAATTTTTATTTCTAACTAGCCGACCCGACAGACATTCATTCCGTCTAAATCCCAATAATTCATACAAAATAAAAAAAAAAATGGACTTTCTGTTTTTGCCGTATTTTTCAATCTTCCAGGCAACTTTTCCAATTTTTCTTTCCATAAAGACCTTAGTCCTATTACGAAAATTACAAAAAAAAAAAACAAAAACACCAGATCTGTCCAGCCGTTCTCAATCATAGAGGTAGGATTCCTTATTCAGAGTTCTCAATTGATGCGATTACCAAAGAAAGAAAATACATTTATTTGGCACAAACTAAAAGACACAACAACGAACAACATTTCAATTTTTTTTTTTTAAATTGGAACTAATGATGTTTTCTTTTTTTCAGAACACCTTTAATGGCAGTGAAGAGAGTATAGATTACAGATCAGAGTTAAGACCACATGCACACCACGGACATGAGGGACATGCCTTACATGACGGACACGGAGCTCATGGGGGACACGGGGATCATGCTATGGCTGGAGGTCATAATATGGCTATGACTGTAATAATCACATGACTTCTTTTCTTTGAACCATCTGCCCTTGCTTTACTAGTTGCTTAGGCATGTATTAATAAACTAATGTCCACATATCAACTTATACCGGAATCTCGAGAGGAGCTAGTGGTTTTTAATGTGCGTCAGTCATTAGAATTGTATACTATTACTTTTTAAAATTAGGAGATTTACTAGCAGTTTATTAGTACGCGTCTAAGGCCCGTTATTTTGATATTCTAAGCCAAATCGCTTATCATCATCTTTCACAGCATTCCTTATAAAGTCTTATACAATGCACCCTAATTGCGTAACACACTATCAATATTACAATCTGAATAATTTTGAAGGATACTAATAATCCATTGCTTCATATGTTCGAAAAATTTGTTTGCTCAACAACGTAAATAACGCAATGAATGTAGTTGAACTGTCAAATGAAAGCCATTGCTACTTGCTACTGCTAGTGTGTTAATATGATACATAGAGCTTTAGACAGTGTCACACAAGTACGAGTTATGAATAATAATAATATTTTTTTATAATAATTTATTTGATTACTATTAGATAGATAGATGACGGTAGAATTATTCCTCAATGAAGCTCTACAACCCGCCCTTTTTCTAAAACTCGAATGTGCCATATTAACGAGTGCGTAGAGATCGTTTTATTTAAACCTTCACTGCTTGTTGAATACACATTTCAAATAATTGTATAGAACATTTTGTGGAGTTTAGTGAGGGGCGTGCAGGTTAAAATTAAAAGATCTCTACCTACTAAATAAAGTAAATTTCGCGAATTTAAATCTGAATTTAATATTGATACACAAAATATTTCACATAAATCTTTATTATTAATTTTATTTTTAGTTTCACGGGGGTTTTGATGAAGTCATTCTCTTTTCTTGGTGGAAAGTAACAGACATAGGAGAATTTATTGGATCTTTCCTTGCAGTATTCTTAATGGCTTTACTTTATGAAGGGTAAGATTTATGTTTAATGATTCTTATTTATGTGGATAAATTATCTTCGTTTGGGCGATATTATTTACTAGTGATAGGTAATATGTCTATATCGTCCCGGAGGTTACCAACCAAAAAACCTTCCCAAGTCCATCTCCCAACCGTGATGAAATTCAGGAAGCCAGGTTTCAATTTGACCTGAAGGCTAGGAATGACCAGAGGGGCAATTCTTGTAATTTAAAACGTTCAAAATCTAGTCGCGGTCTCATCTCGGCGACAATGTCAAAAATGATGGGAAATTAGAGGTATTTTTGACAGATTGAGACAGATCAGACTGTGAACGTTCTTAAAATTACGAGAATTGCGCCTCTGTTTATTCTCCTTTAAAAAGTTCTGAATTCCATACATTTCCTTTTGAGAGCCTTATGTCTAGCTATGCTTTAATAATCACGCTCATAATGATCGAATTTTGTTAATAATTTTAAGTACTTAGTCATAATATCACTGCAGAAATACCCACACTAGGTCAAGTCACTTAGAAAGTAGAAAACCAAAGTTCCGCAATTAAAACCATAGAAATAGAACATTATGCAAGTAAAAGTCCTAAAGTTAAAAACCTTTGGTGCTCATATTTGCTACTAAACGAATTGTACTATTTCTTTTACTATCTACTTATAACTTGCCTGTAAAAACCTAGTATTGTAGTTTCTTACATTTATAAGCACTATCATAATTTAAAATAATGATATTAAATAAAAATGGCCCCATGAACGAACCCCGAGAACGCTTCACGACAATATATAATATTCTTGTATTACAAAAAATATTATTGAACTATTCTTTGTTTCAGCCTAAAATATTACAGAAAACATCTGTTGTGGAAAACGTATACAGGGCTCCAATACTGTGCAGTAGCACCTCCAGATAAAGGTGCCTCAAATCTATGTACTCCAGATGAGCCGCAAGTTATACAGTTGAGTAAAATTATCTAAACGCTGGGAAATTAATTGTTGAGAAAATTGACTACCAACTTAAAATGTCCGTAAAATATAGGCTGCATTCCGAGTTATGCCATAATCGCTTACAGAGCGCTCACATTCATAATTTGCGTTCCGATTTAAATATCACGATTATGACAGCTGAGACCTGTCAACAATTCGGAGCGCTAATGAACGCGCTCACAATGCTGGCACGTCAAAACTACATTTATATTCACTTGAATACTCATGGTTGGATTACAGTATTTCTTTGTGTATATATCGCAGCCAACTGGTTAAATTAGCCGTTTAATAACCGCCTGGCCTTTCTAAGTAGTGCTCGCCGCACTTTGCTCTCTCGGCTCGCACGCGGTTGATCTAACAACCCATTAGGTCGGGTTGCCCTGGCTTAGTTACTGTGACCAATTCGGCTCGCACGTGATTGGTTACAGTTCCAACCTAAACTATAATTTATTGAATATCATTCAGGCCATTAGTTGAACGGCCGCTGTTTAGTTAAAACGCTAGGCGGTTAACTAAACGGCTAATTAAACCAGTTGGCTGCGACATATACACCACATTTATTCTTTTTCTTTAGTGAGGTGGCGACTGTAGCCAAAAGCACAACTGACTTCGAATATGCCTCGTTAACAAAACAGCTCAACTGTCATTTTTGTCAGCGCTCACGGTGATATTTTTTTATGGCATGATCGTCGTTATCGCAAGATGGCGCGCATGTCATGTGCTCGTTATCGCGCTCACTCTAATTCGGTACGGGAATAAGCACGCTAAAATCGATTACAGCGCAACTCGGAACGCCCCCATAATTGGCTTAGAGTGTCAATTTACCTAACAATTAATTTCCCTGACTGTAACTACTACCTACCCATTTAAACACAGTCTAGATCCTAGTTGGGGTTTCGTTTCTTTTAATTCCTTGGAGCGTTTTTAGTGCTTTGCACTTTGAACATGCACGCGGGATTTCCCTTATATGCGTACGGCACTTAGACGAAAAACAAATCTGCATAACTCTAAAACCGCTCTTATCTCTACACTATCCCGTTTGATATTTAATTGGTTTATCAGTCACCATTTCAACAAAATCTAAGAAAACAATAATTAGATACGCTTATTTTCGCTACTGCTTACATAAACATACTAACTAATGATTTTAAAGACCATGTCGAAGCGTAGTAATAATATTTATCCTTGAAATGCGTAAAAATTAGAATTTACGTGGTTTGTTTCATGCCATATTAAAACTTTCTAATGATACATTAAAATAGCCAGCCGGAACCGATAACCAGGTTGTTTTTTTTTTCTGGTTGGTATTGGTAAGCTAAACTACCTACAGGTCCATGAAATTTCTTAAAAAAAGTTTCTCTCGAAGACTGTCCATTGAGTTTCCTGCCCGTTCTCTACGTTTTGGCATGGGCAACTAGCTTCATATTTCTGAGTGACCGACTTCTTGAAAATTCAAAAGTGCCTGTAAATGATTTAATTGAAATAAATGCTTTGAGAAGAAAGCTGAAGGAACCTACAAAGCCACGTAAAAAAAAAGTTTAACTAACTTTTTTTTTCAGTTTTGGTGTATCTTTAATTTGCTTTAGCCCTTGGTTCCATTTAGCGTTTTTGTCTATATAAGACCTTTTTTGGAATCCCAAACTGCCTTGAAAAAAAGAAACATCTTAAATAATTATTATTTTATATCCCTAGCGCACTAGCAGAGTGCATAGGGGCAATTCTCGTAATTTTAAGAATATTCAGTCTAATCTCAGTCTCGATCTGTCAAAAATACCTCTAATTTCCCTACATTTTTGACAAGTTTCTGATATCGATTGTCGCTGAGATAAGACTGTGACTACATTTTGAATGTTTCAATTACTAGAATTGGCCTTCCGAGCTTTTATGTGAAATTAATTGACGCCTAGAAAAAAAATATTCATATGACCTTCACTAAACTATACGAAACTACTCTTATATTGTCCCTGATCGATTGACTCGGGGTTACTTGCCACATAAAATAGCAATTTAAAAAAAAATGCAATTATTGCTTTTCCCAATATCGATCTTATTTTGTTGCCTTAATCTTGTATTTGCTCTATTTAGGGTAGTTTCTTGGTATACGCCTAGAAGTCTCATCTCAAAAATTTACAATACTTTTATAGTGATGCATGGTGGGTGTGTTAAATTAAAGGAAAAGGCTGGCTATTTTTTGCATCTTTCGTCCTGCAGTTCCTTTCCTAATACCAACTTAGCTATTTTATTTGATAATTGATACTGAAACCACTTTTTTTTCATATTTAAATACCTATTGATGTCAATTTAATTCTTTTTTTGGGTTTTGATTAACTTGTAATCTGTTTTACTAACAAATGTGTGTTCTTTTTAAGGCCGGTGCCCCATGTTCTTGAAAGAAATATGTAAGTACTTAAAACACTCAAAACAGTAAAGTAATAATGATTATGTAGATTTATTTATAATCGTCATTATATGTGTAACCTTGTTTTTATGTAATTTCAGTCCTACTATGTTGAGTACAGCGCATGCGTGGCAGACAGTGCTTCATGGGATGCAAGTTTTAGTGAGTTATATGCTGATGCTGGTTTTCATGACATACAATACATGGCTATGTGCTGCAGTGGTCCTGGGATCAGCAACTGGTTACTTCCTCTTTGGATGGCGTGAATCCGTTGTAGTGGACTTTACAGAACACTGCCACTGATACTAAAATACCTATGTTTTGTGAACCAGACTAGTATTATTTTCTTAATTTTATGTTTATTATTCATGTAACCTCGCTATTTGAGCTCAAAATATTTTACAAGTATCATGGAATATTTTATCATGTGTTAAGAAGAAAGCCTTGATATAAGTACTTTGGGCAACATTTATACCAGTTATTATACATATACTTTTTAGGATCATATATCTATATATTTAGGTAAATGTAAAAAATATAATGCTTTGGACATGACTTTGTTTATTTTTTTCTTATTTAATATGACCAACAAACAATTGTTGCAAACAAACAAACTGCTACCTCCTGGTAGCAGTATAAATTACTACAGATAACTATTTACTAGACCAGTATTTTTAAATGCTTTTACGAAATTGACATAAAATACAGTCTTTGTTGAAATGACTTCACACAATGTATGGCCAGTTTAGTAGATCACCTATATTTGCATTTATTTCCATCAGGATGCCTTAAGTGACAGTGCTTTTTAAGATTTGAACTACTGTTACATCTGTAACTGCATTGGTCACATTGGTATGGTTTCTCAGCTGTATGTAATCTTTTGTGAGTTTTCAAAGAATTTACAAAATTTGTTCTAAAGGAACATTTTTCACAAAGATAGGGCTTTTCATTTGTGTGCACCCTTTTGTGTTTTATGAGGTTCGATGAAAGTTTACAAGAATAACTACAGCTAGGAAAGTCACACAACAGTTGCTGATGTGAAGACTGGTGCTTTTTGTATTCTGCAACACTGCAGCTCCTAGAAAACAGTCAATAGGTTAATATAATGCAGTAACAACATAACCTTACCCTAGACAAAATGGGAGAGTACACAAGTATTACCTATGTGAGCAAGTTGGACACACATGCTCTTCAGTTTTATTTGTGTCAGTACAGTCTTGTAATTGCTCATTTTCGTTTGTTGGTTCATCTTCAATAACAACAGTTTTGGATTTCATTTCTGACAACATCTGAGCTATTATAGATCGTGGTTGAGGGCCAAATTTTACAATACTTTCCATAGCAGGTCTTCCTCCTTTATTTAAATCCTCACTATTGCTTACTGGCGACGGTTCCGGCCAAATTTGCAATGGGTTTGTCTCATCCATTATGTAAGAGGATTAAAACTAAGAGAAGTTTTTGAACAAGACAAGCTGTTTTGTTGTTTATTATGGTTTAAAGACGTTCATAGAATGTAACTTGGGTTTCATTTAAAGTCTCATAGATTTAATGTACTCGGATTTAATTTGATCTTTCACTGTATAACTGTAACGATTTTTGTGAGATCTAAATAATAACAATAACTGGCTCATTTCTTTATTTTCACCAAACCAATCATAAAATATTATAAAACATATATTTTAATATTACATATATTTAATATTCAAATTAATTGACAACTGACATATTTGACAATAAGACCAGAGCCAGTGCCTCTATATTACTCTACTCTTTGTCTTTGGCCAGTGCACACTCACAGAATACTATTGGTAGGTACCTACGTACAGACGCCAGCACATCAAGCTACTACAATCTGTCACATTTCTTTAATAGATTTTCAACTATACCTCTAAAGCATTAAGATTCAAGGTTGATTGGTAAATTTTGACAGTTTCGGGTAGCTTGACCTGCTGGCGTTTGTACAGACGCCAGCACATCAAGCTACTACAATCTGTCAAATTTCTTTAATAGATTTTCAACTTTATCGCTGAAGCGTTAAGGTGCAAGGTTGATTGGAAAATTTTGACAGTTTCGGGTAGCTTGACCTGCTGGCGTCTGTACATTCCGAATTATGCCTTAATCGCTCACATAAATAATTGCTTTTTTTTTTAATTCGCCCAATGGGCATGCTGTTGCTGTAGTCTTTCGACCATACCGCCTCGTCTTCCGTGTAGCATAAATAATTGCGTTCCGATTTAGATAATTATCACGATTATGACAACTGAGAGCTGTCAACAATTCGGAACGCGCTCACAGTGCTGGCTCAACGTAAAAACTATATTCACTTGAATACAGGTTGGATTACAGTATTTATGTATCTGTACAACACAAATTTCTTCTTTGGCTAGGTGTGGTGACTGTACCCAGAAGCGCAATTTCGAATGTGCAGCGTTAGTTTAAAGAAAAAAGTGTAAGTTATTTTGCGACTCAAAACAAAACAGCACAACTGCCTTTTTAGACAGTGCTCACGGTGATATTAATTTAGGGCATGGACGGCGTTATCGCAAGTTAGCACATGTCATGACGCCGTCTATGACGATTCACGGGACGTCGTAATCGCGCTCACGCTAATTTGGAACATGTAAACACGCTCAAATCGATTACAGCGCAATTCAGAATAGTATAGTAATAACTTACTAGCAATTTCAAAATGATAGCAAAACTAGCAGTGAAACAGCCCCGACTCATGAATCGATCTTCACCATTATTGCTCCATGATAACGCGAGACCTCATATAGCATCCGTTTTGCTGTGCCCTACAGGGTCCATAATGATCTAAATTATATTTAAACCACCTAAGTACACATTATGGTAAAGCAATAAAGATATTCAGTATTGAGCGCGAGAAACCGTTTTAACTCTACATGAACAGCAATTAGAAACCATTCGTCACCCTCCGTATTCACCAGACCTTGCTCCTACGGACTACCATTTTATTCGTGATTTGGACAATTTTCTACGTGATAAAAAGTTTTCTTCTCAGGAGGCAGTACAAAATGCTTTCACACAGTTTGTCGAATCTAGATCACGAGAGTTCTATCGCAAAGGCATAGATGACCTTCCTATTAGATGGCAGCAATGTATAGATAATAATAGTAATTATTTTGATTAAATAAATACTTATGTTAAATTAAAAAAAAAGCGAATTTCAAATTGTTCAGTACAAATCGGCAATCTTTAACCCCTAATATCACGTCCAAATAAGACTAATACCCAACTTTGGCCGAATGGATTAAAACAAACCCAAAGATTTTCACAAAATCCTCAGATTTTTTATTTTCCTATTTGTTAATTTCTTTTAATTAATCTTTACATACTTGATAGTTTTAAAGTGTGGTATGTGTTTCCCGTTGAAGTAATGCGGATTACGCTGTTTGGTATAATCATGTAACTGGTGAGAATGCAATAACATTATGATACCGTGGAGCATATCTAATAAATAATGTAGCCGGATGGTGGCTATAAGAACTTCACAACTAAACAAGATAGCCCATTTGTTTTTGGTATATCTCTTCTGTGAGTTGTAAGACTTCCTTTATACAGTTATTATAATTTTTGTCTGAGACACAGTATTATATTCACGATTTAGGTTAAATCTAATTGTTATTATTTGTATGTACAGACGCCAGCAGGTCAAGCTACTCGAAACTGTCAAATTTTCTCAATCAACCTTGAACCTTAATGCATTAGCGATAAAGTTGAAAATCTATTAAAGAAATTTGACAGATTGTAGTAGCTTGATGTGCTGGCGTCTGTACATACCAGTTACAAGTATCTGTCAACTGTCATAGGCACGTAAACAGTCTCGTATTTTTCATCTGGGAACATTGACAGATTCCCGACACAAAATTAGTGATCGACTTATTTAATTAATATTGTTAGGTTGTTAAAAGTTTAGACCTTTGCCACCATTATTTGAAAGTGAGACAGTTTTTGACTTTTGCACGTTTTGGAGGGAATTGAGATTTGAACGGTCGAACAGAGCGTTAATATTTTTGTTGTGAAAACTTTAGAGAAGAATATCTAGACAATCGTTATTTCATTTCTGAGTTGAGGTTGAGTTCCTACAAAGTGATAGCTAAAAATACATGGGGCTGTTTCTGGGTAGACCTTAGGGAGACGCTTCAAAAACTTTTTTTTTTGCTGTATTTAATTTTAAAGTAATTGAATAAAAATTTATCACTAAAATCATCAATATTAGTTTCTAAGTTCAAATTACCCCATTGAATGGCTATTTCATGAACTGATGATATTTGTCATACTCATCAGTGACAATATACACAAGAAGAAGAACAATTCGCCAATTACAGAAGAATTCGCCTCATGAAGTCCCGCAGACAGACGCGGCTCTACAGGCATGCGACGGAGTCATAAATATTTATTTATTTATCTCAACACCATATTACAGGCACTGATTATTATACTCTTTGGGCACTGGTTAATAAAATGCACTATCTTAAATAGAGAAAGGTGTGTGAGGTAAAAGGGTTGTTGTTACTTAGCATACTCAGCCTATAATGTTTCCACTATTCTTCGAGAGGGTGTGGCCCGTAATCCACCACGCGGGCCCTGTGCGGTTTGGTAGATGTCACATGTCGAATTATTGGTTCTTGGACATGCCGGTTTCCTCATAATGTTTTTTTTTCACCGCACCGTTTTGAGAGCAGTGGTGATGAAATAATTTACACAAAGTAAAGCGCCTGTCTGGATTCAAACCTACTTTTAACGATTTGTTTGTAAGTTAAAAATCACTAACACCCACACGGCTTCAGTGTTTGCCAGCTTAGACAAGCCAAGCCAAACGCCTAATTCAAACGGTTGAATTTATGGTTTGGCAAGCATGTAGAGCCGGCATTATGTATGATGTTTTTTCTAAGCAGCCATCACTTTGAAGTTAGCAGCGGAACACAGATTATAAAGTTTCATTCTTGTCTCTGAAACCTGTGCATTCAACAATTTTGTTTGATTTGATTTCTTTGATTTTCCGCAAAGAGTACTATAAGATACCGGGTAAAGAGTGCCCTCTTGCGCCATTTTTATGCAATCCAGCGCAGTGGCGCCATCTACAAATTGTATCCAAACTAACCAGTCTATAGCTAGCTATATAAAGTGATATATTGTACTGCTGTTTTAATTAAAAAGGTCACAACTAACATTTTCCACGGAATTTGAGTTATATATATATCCGGATAGGCTTTTTTTCCTAATTCCAGATATATATATATAACTCAATTCCATGAAAAATGTTAGTTGTGACCTTTTTAATTAAAACGGCAGTGTAGGTACTGGCTGGAATATTCGTTGGTGCAAGCGCATATCAAAAGTAATAAAACCATTGTCTAATGTTTTAGTCATTTTTATTTTTTATTTTTATAATGTTTATGCTTATCATAATACAACTGTGCTGTTAATTTTGTTTCATCTTCTCCATTATAGGTAATCTTTCCCGTTAAAATACGATTAATGGATCTACACCAACTATGTAGTATGACACTTACTGTTAAATTAAAGAAATACTCTTTTAATTTTTCTTTGTGAATAGTACAATTAAAAGGGGTATCCACTAAAACATCTGCAAACGAATTAATTGTTCCACGTACATTTTGTTTAGGAACACGTTTTTTTAAAAAAGATTCTGTCATATTTTGCAGGTCATGGAAATAATTTTGCAATAGCTCATTTGGATAACATAACCATTTTTTATTATTATATTCTTTAGCTTTTATAAAACTATTATTATTAATATTTTCATTATTCTTATCTAAAAGGTCTTGTCTGCAATGTTTACACGATTTCACAACATTTTTTAAACACTTAGTCAGGACCCAACCACATACATAATTTCTTTGACCAGCATCGGGCTCTTTGGAGTAATCAATTAATACATCCTCAGTAAAATTAATTTTGTCTTCCTCGGGAACATCAGTTGCATCAGGTTTATCAGTGACGTAAAAACTAAGAGTTTGTAGGCACTTGTTGGTGTCCTCTTCGCAATTTGCCCTTTTGGAATGAGGTGTATTATAATTGTTTAATAGAAGTGCTTTAAATGCCCCTTCAAATGATATTGTATTTGGGGCATTATTTCTTGCTCCATAGCTTCTGATGTTCCCAAAAAAGTTTTCTACAGGGTCCTGATTAAAATTACGTGTTAATATTGCATCGTAACCATACTTATCAAACAACACGTTGCAAATTGCTTCCATGCCTTCAATAGTTTTAATTAAATTCTTTACAGATGGTATAGTAGTTTCCACAAATCGTACTTTATTACCAGTAACCTTTTTTTGAATAAATTTCACAGTTTTTAATATTTCCTTTGATTTTAGCCATAGTTGGTGGTGAGGTGAGTGCCTTCTAATTGGCCCTTTATAAATTTTACCATTGGGTATTGCAAAACTACTAACATTTAATGTGTCAAACAAATTGTCTAGTAATAATGTAATGTCTATTAATTGTTGGCATTCTTCGGGCAAATCTCCTCTAGCTATTAAGTGGTCTGTTACCACAGCGAAACTGTGGCTAAAAATTTGGGTTGCGGACTTCACCCTCATTTTATTAATTTTTTCAGGGACAATGTGCTCTTCTGTTATTTTATTTAGCAGTCGTAGCTCCCCTTTGGATTTATCTGCAGCATACACCTGCTGATAATAGTCCCACTTAACAATATTATTTTTATTATTAGAGGTGTACGCCATATCCTTAGTGAGTAAATTATTTCTTATTCCTTTAATTAAATGAGGAGCATCGAACAACGGTATGATCTTCTGACCATTTACCCTGAAAAAATCATGGCGCCACTCTTTGCCTAGCCGCAAATACCTCGCTCTCGTGTCATTAATTAAATCTGTTATTGCCCCTACATTTACGGAGCTCTGATCACAAACAGTGTTAATAATAATTAATCCCGATTTTTGCACCTCTAATGCTACACATTTTATGAGTGTTTTAAGCTCTACTTTTTGTAGGGCATTGGTAAAATAATATGCTACTGGCTGTTTAAAATTATGTTTTAAACCTTTCACCATGAAAACGAGAGCGTGGTCGGCAAATTTGGTGTCTTTGGTGGTGGCAAAACCCTCAAATGCATCTTTCTGCTTGTTATAAAATATTTGAGGTGTCAGAGACATTTCGTCAAACATTAGACTGCACAAACGATCAGCAGTATCTTTTTCGAGTACAGTTTTCTTAATTTTATTGAATACAATGGGATTTATGCCAGGACACAGTTTGATTTGACTTAGCAAACGTTTCATTGCCTTTGTCGAAGGTAATGTAAAGTACTTATAAAGTAAAGAATAGGCCTTTGGACTTTTCTTATACATAGACAGTGCAAGGATTTTTTCATCCATAGTAAACCGTCTACCTTTGGATTTTTTTGCGGATTGCAATTGCATATGGAGAAATAGCTGGGCAGGTGTTTTCAAATTTTTCACAACTTGTTGGAATGCAGCGACTTGGGATAATTTAGCAGCATTTGCCAGTCTTGACTTGAAAGACAGGCCTCTCTTCCGCAAACGACTTATCTCGGACCGCAGTTGTTTAACTTTTGTAGAAAGGGCTTTCACTCCGACATAATTATATGTCGGTGAACTATTAGTAGAACCTAGAAAAAAAATCTTAGATAATTATATTATTTCATAAGTAGGTAAGTACCTAATATAAGTAATATTATTTTGAAACTTGCTATAAGAAAATAACATTTACCCATTCTAATTGTTTTTCTTAAAGATCCACTAGCCTTGCTGTAGTTGTGATCCATCATTACTGCAGATGCATTGGCAGTGCCATGAATTGTGGCTGAAACATAGTAATGGATAATTCATAGAAATTTCATAAGCAAGTTCCCTAATAAATTTGGTTTACCTACTGTACTGTACTAAATACGTGTATATTATCAATATGTGTAAGAACTGACTTCAGCAGGCCTACAATGATGCAAAATTATTATATAGGTACCTACTGATCAGTAGCAAAGGGTAAATTTTTGTAAGAGGTAAGCCGGAGTACATATCTTTAATATGTCTATAGAATACTGACTGTGCCATTTTTCAAAGGGAAGCACTGCTACTGTTTTTATTTGGAAAGAAATCGCTTTAGCAAAAGTGACTAATCTTTACCTGTATTTGTAGAATGTAAATTGGAAGGTTGACTGACATGAATAATATCAGGTTCCCTGGCTGATGTGCCTGAAATCACAATAAAAAATAATTTCACGTATAAAACAGATTTTAGTGGTTTTTACCATAATTTAGAGAATTTATTCTAGAAGGTTTTGGTGTATAATACATTCATATTTAACTTAGATATAGCACAAAAACACCGATGTTTTGAGATGTCATCATCACTAGATCGAATCCGAGCGAAGCAGGGCCAGGCCGCTAGTTAAATATAGCATTAACTATGTATACGAAACGAGCAGGGCTTCTACAATGTTGTGGTTATAACATTATTTTATTTTTATTTTAGCCCATCTCTTGCAAAATTATTATACAGCTACATACAGTTCATATTAGGACAGAAGTCGCTTTATCAAAAACTGACTTAAGATCTTTACCTGCATTTGTAGCATGTAAATCAGAAGGTTGACTGACAAGTCTATTAGCAGGTTCCCTGGCCGATGTTCCTGTAAACACAACAAAAAAAAAAATTAAGAATAATAAAATATTGTTTTTCATATTTGTTTGGCCTACCTGATTCCTGAAAAGTTATTATTTATAAAAATAACTATAAAAAACGTGTTTTAACAGAATTACAATGTGATAAACAGTTTCTGGTAAAAAAAGAGTCATTTTCTAAATCGCCTTTGTGATTTAAGTCTTATTAAGAAGTCTATAAATTGATGAAATCTATGCACATAAATAAAATTGAAGTGTCTGTTTGTAATGTCAAAATAACAGCTTTTTACTAAATGCATAATTATGTAAGTACATATATACAACACTTATAACGAAAAAGCAATTATTTAATTTTTTTTTGTCTGTTCATTCCGGCTAATCTCAATAATAATTTTTGTTTTGTTTATAACGTTGCCCCACCTAGGGAATTTCTCCTGTATCATGGGTGCGTTTACAAACATTTAAACTCACATACACAAACAGACAGCAAAATGTGGTAACTTCCATACAAATGATGTTGCGGGGCAGAGCTAGTCTACACTATAATAATATTATAAAGAGAAAAGATTTTGTTTGTTTGAATTGAATAGGCTCAGAAACTAGTGGACCGATTGGAAAAATCCTTTCACCATTAGAATACTACATTATCCCTGATGAACATAGGCAATAGAATATTTAAAAAAAGTTAGGGATCCGAATGAAAACTTCGATAATGTAACCCAAGGTGTGAAAAAAATTACTAAGGTTGTATATACAATACATATATAATATACAACAATACAATACATATAATATATAGGTTGGTATGGTTACAATTATTATTATTAAGTACTTTCAAAGAGCCTTTATTTCATAGTAAGGGTGATTTATGTACGTTTACAACTGACTACTTGACCATGCATATTTCATTTCTGTATGTCAGAGACCATAATATTATAATATTATTAGGTACATAAGTTCAATATAATAGTAGCAATAGCTAAAAGTTTCAGTATACAGATTCTAAGTATAAAAGAATTGTCATACTAACCATGTAAATGAAGTGATGGAACTGCCAATGCATTTAACCGGTTATTACGGTTTCTATCTCTCGCAGTAAAATGAATGTCGCAAACCAACTTTGTTTGGTAATACGCATAATCAACTGCTGTTTCTAGTTTTCCACCAACAAGATTTACCCAAGCCTTAAGACGCTCAGGGAACTTCTCAGCATTTGGAAAACGATGCATTGGGACATCTGAAATTGGAAAGATAAAAGAGCTGTAGGCTATTTAAATAGTTGTTGTCTTAGCTTTCAACAATTATTGTTGTGCCTTCCATGAAAATCCATAGATGTGCGATATATTACGCAAACCTTGAATACTTAAGATGTACCATTGTTAACCGCTACCACAGTATTTAAAAGGTATACTCAAAGCATTAAATCTTTTACAGCTGTTAGATTCTTCTTCTTCTGTTCAGAATCTAAAATATTCATGTTCCTTATCTAATATTTGACCACTGCAACCCATTATTTGCAGTGGTCAAACCAATGCTCCATGTTTTTTTTTTACTTAAATTCAATTAATCAACCTGCATCTTTAACCTGGAAGCTAATCCGATTAGGAAAAGACCATGTACAGTGCAAGTCAAGAACTAGTATTATCTCTATTATTTACTGCCACTAATGGTTGCCTTTTATTTATTTCTTTTCAATACGGATTTAAAAAAAAAATCCGATGATGTTAAACATGATGATGATGACGTTGTGATATATATTAAACTTACCACTGGGAGCACAGCCAAATGAACATAACTTAGGCATTTTCAAAAGAAATGTTGATAAAACTTAACAACACAAAGCGTCCTTTCGCGAATTTGTTGAACACAATTCAACACGTATTACGGGCCGAAGTCACCAAAGAAAGCGGAGGAACTTAAAGCTCAACTCGACGCAATTTCTGGAAGATTTCACAACCGAAATACAAACGAAAAATGAAAAAGATCTACAAACATGCGCATAGGCAGAGAGTAGCTACCATTTTGCGGGTATCTTAGAGTACTATTTGGGAATTGACAATTCTTCTTTTGATAGTTGCCAGTTAAAAAAATAACAGTACATAAATAATGTCTTATTTTCATGTGTAAAAATATTAAAATATGCTCAATTAAATAATAAAATGTAAAATAAATATTTTTACGGTAAATATGTCATAAAATTTAAAATAATGATTTTTTATTATAGTGACATCTTTTGAGATGTTGTATTAACTAAACCTAAAGTTTTAGAAACAAAATGTAGATGGAGCCACCATCTTTTGATCCAAGCCAAATATAGGGAACTGTCCCCCCCCTGATTTTCCGCGAGACTCCGGTGACCAGTGAGGGGGGAAGAATTTCGCTATGTCGCAGCAAGAAATATCTTGCGGCTTAGAATATACATCTATTCCAGATTTACAAGCATGTTTAACAGAGGCTTTGCGTTGCAATTACTCCTTTATAGTTTCACCAATAGTTCACCCACGTTTTCGAAGACCAAATTCAAGTGCCGGCAGGGTTGGAGGGTTCACAAGATCTGATATGATATTATCACCTCAAGACTGGACGAATAGAATGGTTGGAAGGTTGTCTCCTTATCTTAACGTTGACTCTCCGTCTCCCGGCGTCCGGCAGCGTCATGAGGATTGCTTGAACGAAGAACTAAGTTACTGCCGAGGCCTTGGTCTTCCTGCTATCATGTTATCTTTGCATGGTAGAGAATCCAATAATTTGGCAAGAATTCTCAATTCATATTATGAAACCAGGTTAGTAAATTTATATTTCCATGAAAATAAGGATGTGATAATAGTAACTTGGCTATAATATTCTGTTTTCTGTATTTTAGCCACCATCCATCCCTGATATGGGTTCATGTGCCTATGACATGCACTAAGACAATGAAAAACTGTGATAGTGAAGATGATGCTCCTTGGAATGAGACTTGGTTATGGTGGTCGAAGTTCCATGAGCGCCTGGAGTGGGATAAGCGAGTTGGTGTAGCTCTGGAACTGTCTGCAGATTTGCCAACAGAAGAAGTGATTCAAAGATGGTTGGGAGAGCCTGTTAAAGCTATCATTGTGCCCACATCTATTTTCCATAACAATAAAAAAGGGTATGCTTTTCTTGTTTCTCAAATGGTTTGACTGTACCACAGTACTACTTTATTTAATATTTTGCTTCATAACACTTAAGAATTTGTCTCACATAGTCACTGTGCATGATAATATGTAGCTTTAGAGTTGTTACTCACATGTAATCATTGTAGATTCCCAGTGCTATCTCGTGCTCATCAGCATTTAGTGGTGAGCTTGGTAGAGCATGAAGCTCAGGTCATAGTGAGTGGAGCCAGGAGGTCCAATATCGAGTTCTATCTGCAGTACCTGTACAGGATTTGGAAAAGAAAACCCTATCTAGGTGATGATCCAATGCTATGTTATGCTAGAGGGTAAGTTATTCTTTGTTTACATTGTAATATTATTGATAAAATTAATGTTTTACTAGACATATTTCATGATACAGGGTTTGAGTAATTGCAAATACCAGTCACAAAAGAATAGTTAAAAATATTACTACTAATATTATTACTATGCATGCTGAAATATGTAGAGTGACTGCTAATAAAGATCTGATGATTTTTTAGATGGGAAGATTACCTGCAGACTCCTCTGCAACCTTTGGCAGATAACTTGGACACACATACTTACAATGTGTTTGAAAAAGACCCAATTAAATATGACCAGTACCAAAAAGCCATTGCTCAAGCCTTGACTGACCTGCAGAAAGCACCATCTCAAGTGGTAACTTTTTTTATCCTTTGTGTATTCCTTTATCTTTTTTAGATTTATCTAGAGTGCATTAACAATCCCCATTGTTTTTATAGCTTGTTGAAATAGCAATATCATCATCAAGCAAACATTAAAAGCTCTCATAATAATGCTTATTGTTGCCAAGAATTTAATTTCAGACTATTTATTTATTTCTAGCTACATTACACTTTATTTTCAGATCAATACCGATATTTCTACAGCAAACGCACAAGAAGTAGGACAGGGAGATAGTGCAGACAAAAAAAAGAAAACTATTACAGTAATGGTGCTAGGAGCTGGCAGGGGGCCACTGGTCAGGGCTACACTAAATGCTGCTGACATAACTGATACTAAAGTCAAGGTGAAATTTAAAGTTTTATTCTTTCCATGTATTATCTGTGCGCGGTTACACCCCCAAATAAGTCTAGATCCCATGGGAATATCAGAAGAAAACATTTCCTATGTCCTAATCTAGATACCTAATATATACAAGCTGTTGTTTCTCATCCTCGTCCAATTTCAGGAGGCTGTTATGAAAGACATAAATAATCAAATAAAATTACGATCCCTGGTAAATAATGAATACATACTTGTTATTCAAGTTTGACAGTATTTCAGAATACATCACTTTCAAAGAACAGAATCGTCCCGTTGCGTATGTGGTAGGCAGTGTCGCACGACTATGTCGCTGTGTGCGTGCGTGTCGACGACCGGCAGGTACCGCCCACCCAAAATGCGTGTACCACAAATGCCGATTCCCGAAAATAAGAATTAAAAAAAAAATACCTACTTATTTTATTATTGCTTCGTGTCGAGAATCAGTAGCATAGTTAACTCCTTGAATTTGACAATGATGCAAAACGACACCTTGTATACCCATGTGCCAAATTTCATCCAAATACATTCAGGAGTTTTAGCATGAAAGCCTAACAAACAAACATACAACACATCAAATCTTTTGTTTATAATATTAGTAATAAACATTGACAATATAGTCATGGAATAGGGTCTATTAGCTATTTGTTAATGTTATGTTGCAACAGGTGGTGGCAATAGAAAAGAATCCTTGCGCTGTGGTTGTACTGGCGGCTCAAGTTCGTGAAGTATGGCGCGACCGCGACGTGGTCGTCATACCCGGCGACATGCGCCAGATCAATCTATCTCCAAAGGCAGATATTATTGTGTCCGAGTTACTAGGTAAAAATGAGTAATGTTATGTATGCCTTTTAACACGCTCAGCGCCATGTGTATCTTTTGTGATACACACTGTCTAAACACTTGTGTATCCTTTTTGATACACAAGCACCATTCCGGTCTAAGCGCCGTGTATCGCTAACGCGTACACTTTCCATACATTTTGTATACAAAAAGTGTTGCCCTGGCCTAGGGAATTTTCCTGGTGTAGTGGTATTGGCATATTGTTAAATGTCTAAAGTCCAACAACCTTGCTATTTCTAATCCTTTATTACTGCAAGTTCATTGGAATGCTAGAGACTGTATAAATAACAGTTTGTTGTTTTCAGGGTCATGGGGTGACAACGAATTGTCCCCAGAATGTCTAGATGGGGCTGCTGGTCTCTTGAAGCCAGGTGGTATATCAATACCATGTGAATACAAATCTTATGTGGCACCAATTTCTTCTCCCCGATTGTGGGCGGCAGCAAAAGCAGCCTCCTCTGTTACTCAATCAAACCAAAAGGATAAAAATTTAGAGACATTGTGGGTGGTTTACATGCAAAATAAGCATGACATAGCTGAAACAAAGGTAATATCAGAGAATGGCCTGTAAAAATTATATCAATTTTTACCAAGAAACCTGGTTAAAATTAAATGTTGTTTATATTTTTTCAGCTTGTTTTCACATTCGAACATCCAGCAAAAGGCTCAAAGGATCACGAGGGTCAAGAAATGACGGATTACAGACGACTGCCTTTGACAGACAATAGAAGATCAGAAATATTAACTTGGGAGGTCCAGCAAGATAATGTCATGCATGGATTTGGAGGATATTTTGATTGTACCTTGTATGGGAAAGAAATGATCAGCATAGTTCCTTCTACACACAGCCCGGGAATGATATCATGGTTCCCCGTTTTCATTCCAATAAAGGTATTTAAAACTCACAATACAACAATATAAGACTTTCATTAACCTTTAAATCAAAGACATTTAAATAATATATTGTTAACATACAGATATATTTCTAATGTATTTCTAATTTGCAGACACCTCTTCGAGTGCATAAAGGTGAAATAATTACTGCAAGATTTTGGCGTTGCAAGGATTCACGGAGAGTTTGGTATGAATGGATAGTGGAAGTGGGTAATCGCACTACAACCCTTCATAACGCTAATGGAAGAAGTTCGGAAATGTTGTTATGATCACTTTTTTACAGAATATTGATAAGAAATTTTCTATTTGGCAATAAAATTGCTGACAGTTGTTTTGGTTTTTATTTCCAAACTTCAACATAAACAAAAATAATAATGTTATGTACAGCTATATTCACAACATATTATTCTCTATGAGTTTTAATACACACTAACTAAAACAGAACACCTACATTTATTTACACAGAACATGAGGTAGGAACTACTTCTTCACTAATCTCACAATATTCATTTCTTTGTGAAAGTCGTCTATATCTTGATCCCATCGTTTTTCATAGTAAATTCCTGTAATAAATTCATCATAAAAATGATTTTAAACCTCACAAGTAAAATTAATAAATACTATACTATAAATACTTTCTTGTCTGATGGATAATTGGATTCATAATTTAAATTACCTTGTAAAAACCTTGCATCATTTCCAGTTCTGATTGCCCAGGGTAAGTAATACTTCAAATACATTTGGCGATGCTTTGGCTTCAGTCTGCCTGCTCCCAAGATTCCACCACTGATGCACATGGGTAGTCTTGTTTGAATACCTTCAATCCATTTTACTGTAACCTTTACAAAGAGGTGTATACAATTAGTATACGAGGTATCTATAGAATAGAACTACAGGGGCCGTATTCTCTATGACACAATGAACCAAACCGCGCGAAATGAACGCGAGATTGGATTAGCTAAGGAATTGACATGAGGCTATAGTCTCGACATTCATAGCAATCGCTTTACAACTGAATTTGGTCGCAAAGTCCCGGATTGACGTGTAATGTATGGAGTGACAGGACTTTGCGACTGAATACGGTCGTAAAGCGATCTCTATGATTGTTCAGATTGCAGCCCATGGTTTCAAAGTAAGGAATCATTGAGTGGTCATAGTGAATTGAGGCCCAGATGTGTGACTGGTAGAATATTCACCTCTCCTAACATGGTTGTTCTCATGAATAGAGTGGCGTGCACTAAATCATGTACTTCTCTGTAACGTTGCATAACATAAGCCAGCTCTGGATCTTCAATAAATTGAACTGGCAGACGTGAATCAGCTGTAATGTTGTTATCTGTCATAAAATCTGCGTATACTCTACCCAGCGTGTGTTCCGGCATCAGGGAGAGTTGTTCAAATGAAACCGTTCTAGAATTTATACGCGGCTTTTCTTTCAGTATTTCAGCACCCTCCTCAGTTTCAGTCATCTTTTGTCGCATGTGCTTTAAAGCACCTTCTCCAGTAACTTCGCCTAAACAAGCGATCATATCTCCACGATGAGGATTTAGAAGAGCAATAGCTGCTGAACCACACGATAATAACGTTTTTTGAAAAGAAGTTGTAGCAATAAAGTTTTTCTTCATTTCTTCCTGAAAATGATTACTTTTGGGCGCTGTAGTGCAATGTTTTCTAATTAATACGAAAGGAAGGCGCATTTTTAATACAATACGTTTTATCTCCTGCAAAATGAACAAAAATACAATTGTTGTTGACAAATAATGTGAAATTGTGAATATGTCACTGTCAGAAAATAATGTAAGTGTCAGACAGACTGCTGATTGTCTTCCTAGTGAAAAAAAAAGCGCGGGAAATTTGTAACGAAAGGGCGCCTTTTTTAAAACAAATTTTCAAAATAATTATTTTATTTATTCTTAAATTAATTCGGTTGCTTTTCTCATGATGGGGAAGAAAGGGAATCCGAAGAAAAGAAAAAAAGAAGATATTTCGTCTTCTGCTCCACCATTGGCGTCCTCTGAAGACGACGGTGGAGCCTCAAGCTCTTCAGAGGAATCTATAAAAGAAGAAAAGGATAAGTATCGGGAATTCAGGATTCCCGACTACATTAGGTCATATCCTGAAAACGGAGGCAACTTTGAATATGTTGTATTTTTAGAAAGTATTGACTTAGTCCCGATCGGTGATAGAGACATGATGTCCCTTTCAACCGGCATTAAAAAATATAATAAGGGTGTAAAACAATTATTACGCATGAACCGATACAAAATTGGTGTTATTTTCGAACGTCCTGGTTTAGCTAATGCAGCGTTATTAAACCGAAAATTTTTGGATAGCTATAAATTGAAAGCCAGTATTCCAGCAGCCGCTACGGAAAATACAGGTGTCATTATGCATGTTCCAATTGAACTGAGCAACGAACACATTTATAACGCAATAACCAGCACAAAGAACATAATTTCTATTAGAAGATTTATGCGACGCACTATTTCAGAAGGAGGGGGGGTGTCCTTCCAGCCTACGAAGACGGTGTCCATCACATTCTCGTGTGCAGCGATCCCCGATAGTGTAGACCTGAACAGCTGGCGATTCGAAGTACGTCCGTACATTCCGCCGGTAAAACAATGCCTGAAGTGTCTAAGGGGTCATATAGCTAAATTCTGTAAGAACTCCCAAAGATGTTCCATATGTACAAAGGACCATAATTATAAAGAATGTCAAGTACCACCAACTGAGGCAACATGTTGTCATTGTCAAGGTAAGCATGTAGCTATTTCGGCACAGTGCCCTGTCAAACAACAAAAAGTGGAAGAAAACAAAAACAAAATTTATAAAAAATCATATGCAGACTTATTCAATGAAAAGTCATTTCCATCTCTTTCAAAGTCCTGGATTACAATCACTAGTTGAAACAGAACCAATTTTAAATATTTTAATACAGACAATAGTAACATTAATTTCTCAAAATAAAAATAACGAAAAGAGTATTTGCACTCAAAGCATAAAAGATGTTCTATTATCAAAAATTCAGAATAATATAAGTAAACCTTAATTTTATGGATCAGCTGAATATTGTGCAGTGGAATGCTCAGAGCATAAATAGTAACAAACATGCTTTTTCGTATTTTTTATATGAGTATAACATACATGTAGCTTTATTGTGTGAGACTTGGCTCAAGCCTCACATGAGTTTTAGTATTAAAGGATATAATATAGTAAGATTAGACTCAGGTAATACACACAATGGTGTAGCTATTTTAATACATAACAGTTTACAATTTAGTAAAATAGATACTTTATATGATGATTCCATACAAAATATAGCGATTCGTTTAAAATATGGCACTAATAAAGAAATTTCATTAGTCAGTTTTTATAGTCCCGGAAACGCTTCATTCACTAAGTATAAGTTTGATAATTTAATTCGTAATATTCCTGGTCCCCTCTTGATGGGTGGAGATTTCAATGCACATCATTCAGCTTGGGGATGTAACAGTGTGAACATCCGCGGCCGAGAGGTGCTTGAAATCATTAATGACTATAATTTGGTTTTATTAAATGATGGAGAAATGACTACTGTAGGCTCTGATAGGTGGCAAAGAAATGCACTTGATTTAACTGTAGTATCGACTTCAATTTCATTGTCTTGTAACTGGTCTGTTCATGATGATCCTTTAGGTAGTTACCATTTGCCTGTAATTACAAGATTACTTATTAATAACAATTATAATATCCCACATGATATGGTAACTTCAAATTTATCAAAACATTTTAATTTTAACCTGGTTGATTGGGAAATATACAGGAAGAGTGTTGATAGTTTATTAATGGATTTTAAAATTAATCAAGATAACCCATTACAGTCATATAATGACTTGATAAAGTTATTAAATTTAGCTGTTATTAAATCATTACCAACTATAAGACCTGCTACATCTTTTGATACAGCATCAGTAAATAATAATCGTAAAAAACGCATTCCATTACCATGGTGGAATTTGAATTGCACTAAAGCAGTAGAAGACTCTAGAAATGCCTATAAAGTGTTCAAGCATAATCCCACATTGGAAAAATATATTGAGTTTAAAAAATTACAAGCTCTTAAAAAGTTAGTGTTAAAAAGAGAAAGATATCTAAGTTGGATTTCTCTATGTGAGTCATTTAATAGAACTACTCCATTATCTAGAGTTTGGCAAATTTCAAAAAGATTTAATAAAACATTTACACCTCCAAGTAATAATATTTCTCCTTGGGTATTCGATTTTCTTAAA
Organism: Apamea anceps; assembly: GCA_951799955.1. Lineage (NCBI taxonomy): Eukaryota > Metazoa > Arthropoda > Insecta > Lepidoptera > Noctuidae > Apamea > Apamea anceps. Next base: position 8,565,985 of record OX637502.1, on the reverse strand, counting down.
AAATATACTCCAGATACAGTCGAGGGGCCATTTCAATCAATTCCTCATGAAGTAAAAGCTTCAGGACATTATGAGTATCTAATTTATCAATTTTCTCTTCAGGAATTAAAATCTGCAATATCATCTAGACGTGATTCAGCTTTTGGCCTTGATGGAATACCTTATAAAATGTTGAAAAATGTATCAATTAAGGCACTTTCTAACATACTAAGTGTTTTTAATTTACTCTGGCAGGAAATGATCATCCCTAATGAATGGAAAACAGATTGTCTTATTCCAGTACTTAAACCTAACAAAGTAAGACACAAAGCAGAATCATATAGGCCAGTAGCATTAACATCATGCATGGGAAAAACCTTTGAACAATTAATTAAACAAAGGCTAGAATTTTATATAGAAAGTAATAGTCTATTACCATCCAATCAATTTGGCTTTCGACGCGGTTGCTCCACTCGGGATAGCATTTCTCATTTGCAATTAGACATATACAATTCTAATAAAATGGACAGTCATTTTGTTGGTGTCTTCTTTGATGTAGTGGGTGCATTCAACAACATCAATCTGCACATTTTGTCGGGTGAACTTCGTGCCCTTGGTATTCCTGAAAAAATTATAATATGGATCTTTAACTTTTTACATGGTAGAGAAGTATATGTCAAAGTGAATAAACGTTTAATAGGGCCACGTTTTTCATACAAAGGGGTATGTCAAGGTGGCATCCTCAGTCCATTGATTTACCTTCTTTATTTACATAGACTAAACATTGTACTTGGTCTTGAAGTGGCAAATTTGCAGTTTGCAGATGATTTGGTTATCTATGCTTCAGGTTCAGATATAAGTTCTGTTGAAAGTGTTTTAAACAAAGCTTTAACTCGACTAAAGAACTATTTTCATTATCTAAACTTGGATATTAGTCCAGAAAAATCTAAAGTTATAGTATTTGGAGAATGTGAAACAGACCTACATATTTATTACAATAATAGCGTTCTTCCAATAGTGAATGAAGTGAAGTTTCTGGGTATAATTTTTACAAGCAACCTCTCATGGACTAAGTATGTTGATTCTCTATTAGGTAGAGCTAATAAAGCATTTAATTTTATAAAATCACTATCAATTGCAGCTGATCCTAAAATTTTGCTTATGCTATATAAATCTTTAGTCCGTAGTCATTTTGAATATGGATTTTTATGCTTTGGGTCTGATCAGAGATTGGTTCACAAATTGGAGATTCTTCAAAACCACAATCTTAGATGTGTAACTGGTGCAATGAAGACAACTCCAATTAATTCACTTCAAATTGAGTGTAACACTCCTCCTATGAATATAAGATTTCAGTTTTTAAAATCCAAATACATTCTCAAGCTTTTATCTTTCAAAAATCATCCTTTATTAAAGAAAATATTATTTTATTATAGAGTATACAGTCCTTCTAATTCCGTAAATGTCCCTTTTATATTTCATGACTTTTCTAATCTAATTAGTATTGATGATCAATATCAAATTGAGAAATGTAAAGGCAGATGGCCATGTTACACTGGTAATTATATCAGCAGCAGCGAACTCGGTAACGGAAGTGATTTTGACGACTTTTTGCATATCAACGGGCGTCACATTTTGTAACAGGCATCGAGCTAAAAGTTTTGTGATAAGTACAGCGGTTTAGTAGAAAAATGCAAAAACCTCTGTCCAGCCAGCTTGAATTTACGTATGAAACTTCTGGCTGGCACTTCCGAATCTCAATAATGGGAGCGTTTTCGAATATGGTTCCTTTACCTACTAACATTTAGTGACGCAATGTGTAATAGTAATAACGTTTGATTTATGGCGTCACATGTAAGGGTTTACGAGAAATCAATAAAAACTTAATGTCCAGTCCCCGTTAAAAAAATTTGAACACATTTCGAAGGCCGTAGATCATCAGGCAGCGGAGATACATCATACATGACATGGACACAATGTGTCCAGCCAACTTGAACTCAGGCTGGCAGCTTCACTTGTGTGGGAGCTCCAAATACATTGAGCGTCTGCATACGCAACTTACGAATGTGTAAACCGTATATAAAATCTATAGAAGACTTGCATTCGGATCGGATTGGCGTGTGGATAGATCCTCGACAAGTTTACAGGAAATAGTCATATAAAAATGATATATGACTATTTCATGTAAACTTGTCGATTTTCTTTCAACATGGTTATAATAAATGCAAGGAACGCCTTGTCTTTATCTGAGGTCATGTTGTCACGCTTGCGGTGAGCTAATTTGGTTTGATACGTCTTCTTTTTCAAACCGACAACAAACGTTTTGATCAAAAAAGCTTTGAGCCCATAGAAATATTATATCTATGGGTTCTCCATATTTATTATAGATTCGTCTCAATCAGATTGGTCGTTTAGAGCCTTACTTTTAAATTTAGATTTCGGGTCTCTATGAAAGACAATTTGATTGGTTATTCAAGTAAAAATATTGTCAATCGAATTCGGTGTGTAATAGGGTTTAGGTCCATAGTGAGATGTAGGCCGGTACTTAAGACTCAAGCATTACTTAAAACTAGTTTCCTATTAAATGGCTTCAAACAAGTTTAAGTAATGCTCGAGTCTTGCGTGAGTGAGGGCCATATAGAGAAAAGAGACTATGTAATCGGTACAACTAAGTGGGTAGAATACAACTCTGTAACAACCACTGCGTACAACTGAGCAACTCATGAATTGAATTGACCATGCGTGTGTTTGACAGTGAGTCAGTGTCAGACTTAATTCATTAATTGACAGGCCACCAAGTAAAGGGAAATAATTCAAAGAGGTTATGTTTACTCGTGTGGTCTTTAGAATTCGTAATATTTTTTTCAGACAGAACTAAAATCGTCAATAACTCTAAGGTAAGTTACCTATTCGTTTAAGTTTATATTTTGTGATATTCAAGTTTCATTGGTCTATATCAACCGCGTAGCGTAGTAGTGATTTGTTTTGTTGAAGTGAGTAGGATGTCCTACCTGGGGCTTCAGTCTCGACATTTATAGCGATCGCTTTACGACCGAATTCGGTCGCAAAGTCCTGTCACTCCATACATTTCACCTGTCAATTCGGGACTTTGCGACCGAATTCGGTCGTAAAGCGATCGCTATGAACAGTCTATGGCTATGAATGTCGAGACTGCTGGGTATGATTGCTGTTGCTACCTCTTTTGTAGATATTGGTATGAATGGGTAAATGGTTAACTTTAGTTCTAGAAAGCCAGTTGAGCCCAGTCCACTGGGTAGTGGACTGGGCTCACTTGGCACCCGCTTTGCTACGCCTGTGGTTACTTTAAATCCTTAAGAGGTAACCTGTATGCAAGGTTGTTCACACACTGTTATTTATTTGTATAGATAAATTTACTTTTATCAGCTTGAAAATAAATTTGATCAGCTATACAAATAAAAACATAATATACCAAGAAGTAGAATGTGAATAGCTAACTAAACAACTACTGCTACTAGAAACGTAAGTATGATTAAGTACATTCAAAATACTGACGTGGTAATATTATTAAAATTTCCGTTTCAGTATACTTAACTACAATGATGCAACAGAAGAAAATAGCGATAAAAAAAATAAAAGCTGATCTGAGCAAAGAATTCAGTTTTCTGAAAAATGTATTTTCGGTTATATCTTTACCGCTGCAGATGAAAGGTAAATATCTTTTTGTATTGAAGGAAAGAAATTTACACCTATCTACAACAGTTTTTAATAAACCACCTCTGATTTGAGGGCTCTTTAGTGATACTTTCGTATTATTTGTATACAATATGGCTTTAAAGAAGGTAATTCTTGAAAATAGTATACCATAATCAGCCCATAATCTTTCCACGGCTGGGCTGGGACACATGCTTCCTTTCGGTGTGAGGGAGTGGGTTATATTCATGCGGGCCAAGTGCAGGTGGGTAAATGTCACATGTCTTCCAATGTTTGGTTCTAGAAGATGCATGTTTTCCTGCACCATTTTTAGAGAAGTGGTGTTGAAATCATTTACACAAAGTAAAGCTCCTGACTGGGTTCGAACCTACAAACTAGAACTCGTAAGTCACGGCTGTTACGACTGGGCCACCACTGCTCTCCAAAAAAAGTATAATGTTTTAGTTAGAATATACAACAATTGACTTATTAATTGCAGGTGAAAATGATGATAACATGGATATTGAAATAGTAAATGAGAATCAGAAGAGTAATGAAGATGTTGAAATGCCAAAACGAGCCCGCAGTATAGCAGAACTTGAAGAAAAATTAGAGAAGATCAAATCACAGAATAAGTTCAGCTTCAAAAATAAACTACAAAAGAAAAGCTTGAGTAGTAAAATGAAAAAGAAAATCAAGAAAACAGAGAGAGTAAATAAACCAAAAGTTAAGCCTGTAGTAGATGCACCTTTTACAGAAATGTTGAAGTCCAGCACAGAGGAAAAACCAAAAGTAAATATTGCCAAACCAGTGTTCAACAATGAAGGCAAACTAGTTTTCTCCAAGTTTGACTTTGCTAATGTCGGCAAGAAAGGTAAGATATTAGATTTTTTTAATTTATAATGTTTGATTTATATTTTTGAAACAACAGTTTTTATATAATAGAAACACTGTGCCTGCGACTTAAGTTGTGTGCATGTCGGAAAAGAAGTCAGTTTCATGGGTTTTAATTTTTTTGCATGAAACCCTCATTCTTTTTCTAAAATAAATGTAGCCTAAGTTACTTCTTATAACATTAGCTATCTGCCAGTGATAGTCCCGTGGAAATCGGTCCAGCCGTTTTGTAGATTAGCCGGAACAAACAGACAGACAAATATATATATATATATTTTTTAAATTGTTTAGTATACAACTGTTATTTTGACGTTACAAACAGACACTTTAATTTCATTATATTTATTTTTTTAATATTTAATTTAATTTATTTATGTGTATGTATAGTATGAAATGAATGTCAAACAACATAGAAAAGTTCTAGCAAGCATAGAAATCTTCTGAAATAAGTTTATTTTTTTACAGAAAAAGTAAACAAAGCAGAGAGAGACCCTAAGAAGATTTTAGAAAATCTTAAACAACAAGAAGAAAAGTTCAAACAGTTAGAAGAGAAAGAAGACACGGGTAAAGTAAAAGAAATAAAAGAAAAACTAGCATGGAAAAATGTGCTGAACAAAGCTGAAGGACAGAAAGTTAAAGATGACCCCATATTACTGAAGAAGTCAATAAAGAAAATGGTACATAAGACCTTTTTTATTTTAATTTTAGCTAGTTAACATAATTCATTTTCATGTATTCAAAATATTTTATTTCGCAAAACTTTACGAAGCTTATAAAGTAATATGTAATTTCTAATTCATTACATCTTCTGTTGGCCTCGTTAGTCTAGCTGTCGCAAGCGCTACTGCTGAACATGAGGTCCTGGGTTCGATTCTCGGGTTGGGCAGTGTTATTGGATTTTTCTTTATGGAATTTTCAGTAACAGCCCGGAGTCTGAAACATAACAGGCGGAATGTGGGTGTACCTCTGACTAACTCTTCGGAAAAACAACGTCAATGTTCATCTTCTGTTTTATAGGATCAAAAGAAGAAACAAAGTAAGAAACAGTGGGACACCAGAGTACAGAATGTGGAACAGAAGAAAGACGAGAGACAAAAGAAGAGGACAGAAAATATTGCCAAGAAAAAGAAAGAGAAGAAATCTAAAATTATTAAAACGTCAGTTAAAAGAGGGCGTGTCGTGATATAATATCAACGAGAAAAGTTCTTGATCTTTGTGTTTAAAGAATACATAATTTTAAAGTATATTTGTGACTTTTTTTTTCTACTCGTTTCAACTTCCACGTATTACCTCGCTAACTCATTCAACCCCAATCCGAGCAAAACCCAGTCTTGCATATTTAATCGATTGAAAGGTCGCTTTTATTCGCGAATTCTCATGGTAGCTTCGTGGTTTCTTTACGCGATTACATGGTCGCTTCTTTTTGCGATTATATGGTCGCTTCTTTCGCGATTATATGGTCGCTTCTTTTCACAATTACAAAGTCGCTTCTTTTCACAATTACAAAGTCGCTTCTATTCATTACGTGGTCGCTTCGTTTAGCAAATACATGGTCGCTTCTTTTGCGATTACATGGTCGCTTCTTTTCACAATTACAAAGTCGCTTCTATTCACGATTACGTGGTCGCTTCGTTTAGCAAATACATGGTCGCTTCTTTTCGCGATTTCATGGTCGCTTCTTTTCACGATTACAGGGTCGCTTCTTTTCACGATTACAGGGTCGCTTCTATTCACAATTATTATATGGTCGCTTTTATTTGCGATTAAAAGGTCACTTCTTTTCGCGATTGCAGGGTCGCTTCTATTCGCAATTACATGGTCGTTTCTTTTCGCGATTACAACGTCGCGAAAAGAAGAAGAATAGCATAGCAACTATCTTAAATTAACATGATTAAATATATTTACCCAAATAGGAATTTACCTGGATATTTTCCCTATGGTTATTTACCATGACATAAGGTTTTAAAACCTTACTATGTACTAGCTAGACTACAGAAACACTTAGTGGGTTCTGCCGTGGCTACTTTCTTATACGTATCGTGACTTCGTTTATTTACCTATGGAAAAATTATGCATAGAAAAATACCAAAACGCAGTAAACCGCGCGTGCGGAATCAGACCCTTGACCCTTAACTCTTAATGCCATTTTGTTACTTCGCCTGTCGAGACAACTATTATTTTTATACATGACTGTGCAGACGGGGAAAATAATAAAACATTTTAACAGAAAGGAAATGTCATTTATTCGTGATATTTAGTAACAGTAGGTACGCTATTTTTTTAACTTGCTTTGAATAACTAAGATCTACATTCGGGTAGGGTAGGTACATAATAGATAAAGAGGGTAATGTTAGCGAAGGCAGCATTGTTTTCACAACAGCCCTAAGATAACATGACCTAACTGTACAAAATCGAATTTGGCTTATTTAAGGCAATACGCAACGGAAGGCTTAGTCGGAAAATAATGCGTTCGTACAGTAATTCACATTACACTGTTTTACAGTCTACGTCACTAATCAAATAGATTGAACTATACTCTATGTACCTAACTAAATTCATATGAACACATTTTTTCTTAAACCTAGGTGCATTAAAAGTTACACACCTTGCTAAAAAACTACAAAGACAAAATATTTAGGTACCTAATGGTATATATTTTCTGTATAATATCAATCCAAACAAATGGCAGAATCAGTCACAAAGTCGGCGGTATAAATGATAATTTTAGTTTAGAAACGTCTGTTTATGGAGTAACATCGACGCAAGTGTCTTTAATCACTTAAATGTATGAATTAAAACATTGATTTGGGTCTGCGTAAATCAAATCATCGGTTTTGATCTTCTTTAGTGGTTAGCTATATCTTATTAATAATACTTTGAAAGGCGGCTACAGAAGTTTGGCAATTGAAGCGGCGTTGCCGTACGTTGACGACATGATTGTAAAACTTTCATTTATGAACACCGAACTGTTACCAATGCGCTAAAAAAATGAAGTTTAACATTGAGTACATTAAGCCGAAAGTATATTACTGGTACTTATATACATTTTCAATAATGTGTCTAGGTCAAGCTCTGCTTAATAACATATTGTTCTTTCAGCAACTAAATAGGTACAATGAAAACCAGGTTAAAATTTCTGAAAATAAGCGTTGTATATAATAATTACTTGATAGGAAAAGTTGTTGGCGTGGTCTCAACATTCTCAACTTGAACCTTCTATGGCGTAGACCAGACTTGCAGAACAGATTTTAAATGACTTTGAATAATAGACCTTATCCTTAGTGACATAAGGTGCAAACAAGCGCGTGTGCGCGTTTAAACGCCCGAGGATCCTTTTCATGATTGCCTGGATGGTCGTATAATAATGAGCTTTATGTCACTGATTTTAAAGTGCATTATTTAAATTCAACATAAAATCCTAGCATTCAAATAAATTTTTTTTAGTTACTTCACCAGACTTATGTAGAAAGGGTTACCCAAAAGTATTGAAAATCATGATCATCACGAATCGTAAGTACATTATTTTACAGGTGTATATTTTTGAAACAAAGTGTAATTATGATTTTTCAAACACACGAGGACGTGGCGGCGATACAAAAGAGAATATGACTGTTTCTGTAATAGATTACACAATATTATTGTCATTTTCCGCCGCCCTCAGATTTTTTTCAGTACCCGATGTTAAGTGGTTTCTACCCTAAACTTATGAATATTTCATAATAAAATATATTCTTTACATTACATTTTCTTACAGGTTAGTGCCAATAACAAGACGACTGACAACTTTGTGGTGTTTCGATAGCTATTTAGAGCTGTGCTGTAAATTATTTCTGAACGAGTCTGTAAATATTAAGAATAATTCAAGATTAATGTTCAGTGTACACGGTAGGTACATCGGTTTATATCAAGAGTTATGTATTTTTGAGGAAGCCGTATCAAAATCACCGAAGGTACACGCGAAGACATATCAAGCTTTACCGTTCCAGTTTTAGCTGACCTCGCATTGTAAAGGCTTTTCGTACAATGAGAAGTCAGCTTACCCACTCTGGAAATGTATAGCTTGATATGTCGTCGTGCGTACTACAAATGTTCGTCGCGCTCATGTTCATAATAAGGTAGGTACGGAACCCTCGGCGTGCGATTAAAATTCGCTCTTTTTATATAAATCGAGTGTAGCTCGAAATAGCTTCTTTATTTTTACTTTACTGAACTAAAGAACACATTTTCGGCATTCACCGACTTCTAACTCTCAAAGTGACCATCTTATAAGTTTACAATGGGTATCAGTGGCGTATTCCGACAAGCAGGGCAACTAACTTACTCTACAAAGAAGAACAGACTACTTTTATGAAAAAAAAAAATGCCTGAATAAGGCAGACTATTCAAAAGTTTGGTCTTCTATCTGACTGCAAAAAAGGTTTTTGGTTTTTTCATGCGATGGCGGATGGCGTTACGGCCTTATTACACCTCGCGATATCAAGTCACTCAGTCTGTTAATTAGCGTATTAAGAGTAAGCCTGTTATTCGATCGAAGCTTGTCTAGTAGACTAAGTCTGCCGGGTGTTGCTGTTCACACTAGACGCCGCCGACCCGACCTAATGTGAATATACCTAACTGTCGGTACGGTCGTTTTACTGCCCGACCTGGGTCGTCACAAAATAGTTGTGAGTTGGCTTTCGTATAGGATGGACGACGACAACGTTTTCTTTGCAATGTGGTATTTAAATAGAAGGCAGAAAAAAAGAAAAAGGAAAGCGGGTGTCGCCGCCGCTTCGCGCCGACAAATGTGAACGGCGCCATACTTGCTAGTACGCCAATATTATGTCCGATCCGACAGAAATCGTGGCTGGACGTACGGTAAAAGTGTCGGCTCCGACAGTTTGGTCAGGTCGCCCTAATGTGAACGGCGCTATTGACATACATACGCCAATATAGATCCGACACGTTTGTCGGGCCGGTAAAACTGTCGGTCCGACCTAATGTGAACCAGCTCTTAGTGAGACAGACTTGATACCGCGTGCGGTAATATGCCCTTTACATAGCTAGAATCGCTAAGAGTTACGTCGTGTAGCAAGGATTTCTCCTTTAGAATAAGTGTTGCCATGCTCCTCAAAGTGTGATATAGATAAAAAAGAAAAAAATTAATACGAATGTTAAAACTAGATCATAATCAACCAGACGCCATTATAAAGTCACCAGTTAAGTAACTACAATACAATATTATTTATTATCTTTATAAAACGAATTTGGTATAATAAACCCAATAAATTTTTCGGTGGCTTGTAAAAGCAAGATTCCAGTATGGAACTTACATATTAAAATTCTTCAAAATATAAACTACGTAACTAAGCGATAAAGATATTAAAAATAAACTAAGCTATTAGTATTAAAAACAATTGTAAATAGCAACAACTGATTATGAATAAAAAGCCTCCAAATAGAAGTACTCTTCCTTCCACATAACATGAACAAAATAAATAAAATTAGAAATAATAAGGTTTTAAAAAAATATAAGTATACAAGATAAAATTTGAGAGTATAGTAATAGACTCCTATGACATATTAGCATAATAAAGGCTTATTAGCTTTAGATATTATAGCCTCGAATCTTATAATTAAGGTGTGTGTACACATATTGTGTTTAAATATTTAATAAAACATTACACTTATATAATTTTATAAATTGCAGCAATAATTTTTTCAGTGTATAACACTTCAAGAATAAATATTATGGGTAGGGAGAACACAACAAATACTTCCAATAACCATAACATGCACAAGGCTTCGCCAATGGTACATTGCACTTGACCAAGTTTAACTTACCCTACAGGTGTAACATTATGAAACAAATTTAATGTCCCATAGCTATGTGTATAAAAGTTGTCTTTAGAAAATATTCGAAATACATGTTTACATAATGTATACGAAACTACACACATCTACATAATAATTATGTCTTTGGAGAAAAAAGTACATCAGAGCACTGGAAAATATATCATGCTCCTCATACATCTCCACTAACTGTTTACAACATACAACTTAGGTACATAACGTAAAACTAACATATTATGTTCTAAAAATTATAAAAATAACATACTCTTATAACTTCTCCAAAATAGAAAAATAAAAATTGTTTTAATGTTTGTAATACTGCACATTCACATTTACTCTAAATCAGTCAAAAGCATTGTTATAGAAAAGATATCAAATAATAAAAAAAATATCTGATAAACGTACAATAATTGTTGCATGTATGATCTGGTTCTATATTTTTAGTTAAAACTTAAAGGTGGTTATAACAATTTCAGCATATTCAAATATATTCAACCTCATCTCTGTAAATATATAAGAACATGTTCAAACAGCTATATTACTTACTCTAGCTGTATTAACCTACCAACTAAAGCCTAAATTTAAATGGTAATAATAAAGCAAGTCGTGAGGCGGGATATTTGCATCAGTCTTGTGAAATTCTCAATTGTGAAAATTATTACTGTCATTTATTTATCTATTTGGTAATCTTGTAAAAAAAGAAACTGTTTAATTTATATGTATTAATTAGTTACTTTGTAAGCCATTGCGGCATGTGTCATCAGTTCAGCTCTGATTTCAAAGTGGAAAGAGTGGCATCGAGCACTCTGCCAGCCGCATATCCAGGTATGTTCAGATAGGCTGGTTTGTCATGTTCACATATCCCTGGCTGAGTGCAGCAGCGTCCCATGGAGGGGCCACCAGCATGCCCTTGACCAACGTGGCCGTGACTGCCACTTGCTTCCGATGTTGTTCCTTGACAAATCATTCTATGATTATTGAACTGCTCTAATGAACGTAACTGTTCTCCACAATTGTCACACTTCAATTCCCTTGCATGCACTTTTTTGTGACTGTTGAGTGATCTTGAATTATCAAAAACTTTAGTGCACATGTCACAGTATTTCAATACTTTTTCACCTGTGCACACCCCCTTATGATTGTTAAGTCTTTCTAATGACATGTAGCGCTTGTTATTGCACAAATCACACTTGAATTGTTTCTGAGGTACACGACCAGTGTGCACTTGCATGTGTTTGCGTAAGTTGCTCTTATCTTTTATGTATTTGGAGCACACAGAACACTTGTTGACATCTTTCCGTGTATGATTGGCATCTAAATGTCTTCGTAAATGTGATTTCTTGTGAAATGGTTCCAAACATATCTGACATCTGAAGGGCTTTTGTGCTGGATGTACTCCTGTCAAGTGTGTGTTAAACTCTAAAATAGTGGGATAGCTCTTTCTGCAGTGAGGACAGTGAAAAAGTTTGCGACAGATTGCTCCACTTGAGTCGCAGAAAGGGTCGGAGCAGTCATCACAAAACGAATCTAACCCAACTGGAGGTGTTACTGTTTCTGCTTGAAACTGCTCCAAGTCAGTATGTAACGGGTCCCTGTCTGGTGTGCCAGCTCCAGGGGGCTCCTGTTTGACTTTAGTTTGATCACTGTGTTCTGAGTAGTCATCCTGAGACGGCAGGTTCCGCGACGTGCTGGCCAGCATCCACCAAGGGTTGTAATGCCAAGCACCTAGACCAGAGTGTACGGGCTGTTCTTTTATATCGCTTGTTTTTGTTTGAGTTTCAGCATTCGAAAATCCGGGGAAACTTGGCAATTCTTGATGTTTTGCTCGAGACGATTCAAATAAATTGTGTTGAGATATTAAGTTTTCATAGTCACTCGAATCCAACTTTCTTTCATTTCGGTCGCCTTGATCTCTTTTAGACATTATTTTAGAACAATATCTGGAAACGAAATTTGTATTTGCATTACAATTTCATTTTGGGGGATATAATGTATAAACTGCAACATTATGAAACGTAAACAAACAACGCAATTACGCGCCCAAGTAAACACAAGCACAACTATACTAATCTAGACACTGCATGACTATAGACAAGGTTTGTGAACAAAACTAAATAAGATGTCAATTCTTTTTAATCCAAATGAAAATAAGACTGTATTAAAATTTATCAAAGAATAAATAAACAAGGAACACTGCTTCCCTTGCGTAAATGATTAGTGTGAACGGTTTTTTTCAAACAAAACAGGGACATATTTTACACCGTTGTATTAAACTAAATTAATAAGTAATAACTTGATAAATGTAATACGTACGTAATAATAAGCTTTTCCATAAAATTCTCAATATTCTCATAAAACTATTTTTATAGAACATCGGCCATTTTGTTTGATTAGTTTCTTTGTTTTTTTTTTAAATACACTTCCTTGAAAGTTTGAAAACGTAGGCTTTTAAGGTTTTCTAGACTATGCGGCGCAGGCATCTTTCCTTTTGTTTTTATTTTAATCAAAACAACTCCGATATCCCACAACACCAATACAAATCAATTAATAAAAGAGTTTGATCGTCAGACCACTCCATTTTGGTTAGCTGCGGTTATAAGTGCACTGACCAGCCGGCTCAGCCTCGCTCAAGGCGCGTGCCCACTAGGGACGTGCGGCCTCTAATCCTCAAGCTTTTGCTATTGTTTACAACGCGTCTCCATTATAAGAACTTAAGAACTCACCGAGGCTCGTCCGCGTGGCTTGACCACACGGAGCCGCGCGGCCCTAGTGGGGACGCGCCCTAACTGTCTATCACGTCTATCACTGTAGTATCTCTGTGTAGCCTGTGGTAGCTAATAAAGTTATTATCCATCTATATTTCTATTCTCTTTGGTTATTATTTGTCTGGTATTATCTATGGTATGGTCTCAGTCGCTGTCATCATACATGCTCTGTGGCTCTGAACAAGAAGGATGTAACTGAAGACGAGGCTTTGGCCTTACTTTTAGTCAAGAAGGACAATAAAGACTGAAGACGAGGCGGTATGGTCCAAGACCTTAGCCTGCCCAAGAAGGGCGAACGAAAAAAAAAAAAAAAAAAGCTCTGTGGCTGTCATCATTGAAGTTAGCTCATAGCTGGATTCAAGATTAATAATAATAAATTAAAGTCAAGCATTTAATTTACTAAATTGAAATTGGTGTACACTTATCTATTAACTTTGATTAATTAAAAAACAACTGATGATACAATTTTAATAAAATGGCGTGGTTGGGATCTGCTGTATTGAATGTTTTTTGGAAACCTACTGTAAACATCGTGAGGTTAGGAAACTACTGAAAAGTCGTCTGTACCTTAACAATTTCTGTATTTATGTAGTCTCACATTTTTATTTATTGTAGAACACGGTATCATGCTGATAAGTCGCGCCTGATTAGAAGATACGGATATGAAGAAAAGATATGGAGTGGTGGTGTACTTCCACGGACACTAGGGAAACCTTTACCTATACCTGAGTACAGGTAACCTATTCATATTAAATATTTATTATGATCATCATCAACCACAGCCCGACTTCGCCCACTGCTGAGCATAGCTCTCTTTTGTACTATTCGCCCATAAAATCATGTCATGAGGCATTTCAGCAGCATTCTTTCATGCATTATCAATAACCTCGTTTATTTCTTGACTGTTACTAGACCGATAGAGAGAACCCTATTTTCTAGCACTATCATTAAAAAGTTTTGTTTCAGGCCAGCAAACGCTTGGACGGAGCGTAAAGCTCTATTTGGTCAAAATGATTATATTGATATACTCGGATCTGGAGAGTTGCATCCAGTAAAGACTCTGTACACCGTGCCATCATGGATAAGAGGTGTAAGCGGCAATGAATATCAAGTAAGTACATACTTCTCACATATTAGACCCACAAAATTATTGGAAAATTACCTATGCCTGCGCGATTTCATGGGTTTTAACTTTTTTTTATGTGGAACTCTATTTTTCTAAAATAAAAGTGACATATGTTACTCTTTATAATATCAGCTATCTGCCATTGAAAGTCCCAAAATTGGTCCAGCTGTTTCTGAGATTAGCCGGAAAAAAATTTAACATTTGGTTTATTGTTATAAGTACTGTATATACTTTCATAATTCAATTATACATTTAGTAAAAAGCTGTTATTTTGATATTACAAACAGATACTTAGATCAGAGAAACAGATCTTATTTATTTGTATAGACAAGGTTCAGGGAATACTTTTCAAGTGTTAAATGAAACAATCTATAAACAGCCAATACATTTATTGCACTCACATTATTTATTTACAAAATATTTAAATATCTACCACTAAAATAATCTAGATAATATCTTATTAATGTTACAGATCTTGCTGAGAAAAAGAAAAATGTGGGTTCACACTGGTTCTCGTCAAACTAGGCCATCTAAATGGAAGGACATCGAGAGGAGAATATCCTTCTTGTACAGAAAGCTTAACAGGAAAACAAAGACAGGACCGTCTCCTGATTAAATTGTCTGTTTTTATTTAATAGGTATTTTGTTGTAGTATTGTAATAATTTTAGGAATAAAGTGTTTAAAAACTGTATTCATAATTGTTATTTCTAATTTATTAGGTTAGAACATCAGTAAAGTCAGATAAAAGTGGTACTTAACCCAAAAATTCTAAGAATACATTTTCCTTGGACCTACAAAATAATATTCCTTTTCAGGAATTATTTCTTATGTTTGACAAATTATGGACTTATTACTGAAGTACCACACTATGTTTGTTTGCAAAGAAATGTAAAAGAATTTTTAGTTTTAGCTCTGGCTTTGTTTGACCTCATTACTCAACCTCTGATATTTTTGGATTTCGCCTTGAAGTCCTATCTCAACCGTAGGCGCGGGCCTGCGGGCGGAGAGTAATGGGTAGCTCTCCGTCCGATCAGGACTAGGCCCGTGCCGGACGGCGTGTACGTGTTCCACGCGCGCCTCAAAGAGATGTCAGCAAAAGCGACGGGGCCCCATAGGGCCGAAGCCAGCCAGGGTAGCGGGATCGTCCGAAAGGGTTACCGCTGCCCTGGAACATAAAGGGCTGAGGAAGGAACAAGGGTGGGTTTTAGTCAGTAAGAGTCTGACACTCCCTTCTGCTCCACCCAGAGCGGGAGGGGTCATTTGATGATTTCCCATCCTCAAAAAAGAAAAAAAAGTCCTATCTCAAACACAAATCCTGTTGTTTTGTACAATTTAAGATGCAGCTAGTAGATATTACAATAAAGTCCGCCAGAATGTATTCAAAACTGATTCACTCACATATTAATCATTTAACTTTGAGTAGATACATTTTGTTGGTTTGTTACTGATAACTTTTATTTACTAAACACATAACTACTATGTATTGCACATGACAATGTTATTATAATTGGTGACAGATCGAATACATGCTTAGCTTTATAGGCTATTCGCTTGCTGGTTGTGGTAGCCCGCGAAATACAAATTTTCTAATGTTTGACAGTGATGCAAAATTAGAGGTAAAATAACTGAAAGGACTGTAGATACGAAATTAGTCTGAATTCAGAACATTTTATCACGTATTGTTCGTACCTACCGTCATTTCTTGGATTCGGATCAGTTGCAGTGCTTAAGCATAGACTAATTATATATAGAATGTAAGCAGTGTCGGGGAGCTTTTTTATTTAGATACAAACATTTTGTTTTTGTTGTTTTTAGGAGTAGGTAATAAGACAGTAAAGAGTTTGCCTATAGTCAGGATCGATAGATAATTGATTGGATTTAAAAAAAAGGCTTAAGAGTTTTAGGGCCTGGCCACACTGGTTAGCTTCGCTAATGTAGCTACCTACCGCATCTTTTCATAGGTACTTCGGTTCTCAGTTCGCAGTGTGGATTGAAGTATGCAAACACGCGGTAGCTACATCAGCGAAGCTAAATGAACTTAGTTTCATTGCCACTGTGGCCTGCGCTTTAGCGGAAGTCATCGATTTCACTAAGCATGTCCTAACAAGTAGCAACTTATTGCTAACCCTTAACTAAAAAAGTCCTTAGGTAACTAAATCTTACTTAATTCATTGACAGTTTATTCTCCATTCTTAACTAATAACTAGAAGTGCGTTTTATTTGGTAGATTGACTTGACTAGACTGACCATATTCACAAACACTAATTTTGTATAAGTGCCTACTAGGAGGTACAGTCACCAAAAGAGATAAGTAACCAGGGCGTCGGATATAGTTGAAGTTTAGTAAGAAACTGATGGATGTTTTCGAATGAAATTTAATTTGATATATGAACTATTTGTTTTTTATTAATTAAATTAAATTTCATTCGAAAACATCCATCGGTTTCTTAGTAAACAACAACTATATCCGACGACCCTGGTTACTCATCTCCTTTGGTGACCGTATCTACCTACGCAATTCTAGATAGGCCACTTCTTGCTATGCGGCTTCTTCAACAATAAAATGACTGTTTTGTATCAAAAGATTGGGCCCTTTTTGATTAAATAGATATTCCCCAATCTTCTTTGATGAGGTCCGCGGCCTTTTCTGCGATCATGAGGACGGCTGCGTGCGTGTGCGCAGCGGGGATCCGAGGCATGATGGAGGCGTCAGCGACGCGCAGTCCTCGGATCCCGTGGACCTGTAGCCTCGGTGACACCACGCCTGTAGGGTCGCCCGCTGGAGCCATTTTGCACGTTCCCACCTGCAACCACAAAGAGTTTCATTGGTCTGGAGGTCATGGAATAAAGGATGTTCCGTTAAGATGGGTTAAGTACTTATAGGTGTTTTTTTACACAACTGATCAAAAAGAGGAGTGTTATATTTTCAGAGTTCATGCATAGTATGTAGATGGACCTATGTCAGTAGATAATTATGTTTGTGAGTTTCTATATAGTCCACAAACTCCTGCAGTGCGATTCTGTAACCATCTCACCGTGAAAACTTAGGTGAAGTGAGCGTGGAGTGAGCTGTCATTCCAAATAATGCTAGGGGATTGACACTACTGACAACTCACATAAAGCTCACTTCACTTGAGTTTTCACGGTGAGATTTTTACAGAATTGACCGGCTGGACCGTTCTTTTAGAGTTGAGAAAAACTGAATTTAAATGTTTTCTACACAGTAGTATTCACTTACTTGATGGTCTAATGTGATGGAAGTCTGCATAATAGCGCACTCCCAGTATTCATCCGAGTCGAACAACAAAGACTCGCAGCCGGGGAACGGCGTTGTGTGTAATTTAGTACCATAACGCTGGAACGCTTTGGTACCAATTACTTTCTCCACCTGGAAATGAAAAACGGCAATATTTTTAACTGGTTTAGACTGTAGAGGAAATTATTATTTTGTATCTCTACTTACCATTCGAACTCCTTCGATCATAGTTCGTAAATCGTTAAGATCAGCGAAATAGTTTAAATGGATTTTGGGGTGGTCCACAAAGTTCGGGCTTCGGAGCATCAGTCGGCCAACGCTTTGCGGTCGAATTAGCACTGGGTTTATAGAAAAAGTGCGCTGCCTCACCATGAATGGGAGAGAACTGTACACCTTCCAGTACCATTCATCCGTTACTCCTGCAATAACAACAAACTCAAGTTATTCATCAAAAGTTGAAGTGGTTGTCCTTGTTCTCGCAAAAGGTTATTTTCCGGTTCACTGATACTCCTCAACTTTCATTTCATAATCTCTTTTCATTAAAGTTTTAATGGAATAAAGCTTTTACATTTTAGAAAATATGTTGCAGTTGCGAGTGTGCTCGTTAGCTGGTTGTGCTGGTTGTGCTAGTTGGCTGGTTGTGGTAGGTACCTTACCAAGTAAAGAACGTAATATTCCAATAGCATCACCGGCCAAGGAGCCTGCTCCCATAACGAGCTCGATGTCTGGTCTGGTTTCGTCGAGGTCCTGGGAGAACTTAGTGTGTACGAAGGCAAGTCCAGCAGCTCCACCAGGCAGGGTCAGGGGACCTTGTCCGGACATGTATGCTGCTGCCATGAACGGAGATGCAGCAGATAGCTGCACATAGGATAGAGAAATATTTCAAATGATTTATTGAAGAATTAGGTACAGAGATTTTGATAAAATTATGTAGTATCCCGTAGGTACTTACAACGCAGGACTCTAACTGCAGGACCACGTGACTTGTAGATTAACCCCTTTATTCATAAACGTTGCTTCAAGTTATGATATGATTAGCGGCTCTTTAACCATACATTTTGACGTTTAAACGTCTCTTATTTATAAATAAACCCTACCTATTATGTTTAATCACAGTTACAGCTACTATCGTGACTTCTTTCTTTAGAGAGTTTAAAAGTTAACTGTGTGTAGCAAGTTCTTTGAAGAAGTCAAAAATAGCCACTATTTTGTGATGCAAAGAAGAAAATTTCATCAATGAGCTTCTTACCTACTTCTTACCAGTCAAAAGTACTCAAAAATAATTTAAAATGAGTAGTAGGTATTGTACAGACGCCAGCAGGTCAAGCTACCCGAAACTGTCAAAATTTCCCAATCAATCTTAAACCTTAATGCTTTAGTGATAAAGTTGAAAATCTATTAAAGAAATTTGACAGATTGTAGTGGCTTGATGTGCTGGCGTCTGTACTGTAACATAGAAGTTGGTGTTGTCATAGTTTTGCAACTACACTAGCTTTGTACGTATTATGCAGAAAAACTGGTGCAAAAGTTGGAAAACAATGGTCAGTAGCGCAATAATCAGGTCAGCGGTTAACTTCCACTTGTTCAGTTATGGGTGGCACGTAAAAGTAATTTATTGCTACACAAGTGTTCAATAGCCACAATAGCATATGTGCCAAGAACATTAGGCTTTACTTAGAACGTTAGACTTAATAGGTAGGTACGTATGTACCTACTAAGATATTCTGTCGCCAAAATATTTTTCAGGCCAGCAGTGCATAGGATTGTTAATTTTTGCTACAAATTGGTTTAAAAAACATATTTCAGATGCTGTTTTTTCGCTCGGTTGACTGAGATAGGGGCCGCCCCCTTAGGCGTCGCTTTATGGCAAGGGGAAAATCAACCGTTTTAATGATGCATTTTGACCTGTTGTAGAGAAGTTATGGTTTTTTTAATTCCTATATTTTTTATGGAATCTAAATGGGATGTTTAACATATCTTTGTAATTTTATAAACCGCTTGTCGAATTCCCACTGTGTCAATGTGTGACTGAGTCACGCAGTATAACAGTCGAACCCAATAACCTATTTTCAGTTACATTTTACATTTTTGGTTTACAGATCGCTACTGATGGTAGCCAGTATAATTATTAACTGCCAGTATAATATAATCATACAGATCGCTACTGATATAGATTATTGGGGCGTTAAAACCAGAGATAGATAAGTTTTTCTACCTCCAGTATGCCAAAGCTGGTGATAGATAGGTAATTGGGTTAAGCCGTTAGTGCCTATTTGTCTACTTACGAAGATGGCTAGGATTATGGATAAAAAGATGAAGTTAAAAAAAAATGCGGCCAAGTGTGAGTCGGACTCGCCCATGAAGGGTTCCGTTGAGTTGATTGAATGAAAGGTAAATTGCGGTTTACGATTTATGACGTATTAAAAAAAATACTTACTAGATCTCGTTCAAACCGATTTTCGGAGGAAGTTTACATGTTAATATACTTACATCATATATTTTTTTAGTTTTATCATTCTCTTGTTTTAGAAGTTACAAGGGGGGGACACATTTTACCACTTTGGAAGTAATATATTTTTTTTCTAAACTGAATAGTTTGCGTGAGAGACGGAAGTGCCTCTCGCGCAAACTATTCAGTTTAGAAAAAAAATATATTAGAAACTTCAATATCATTTTTGAAGACCTATTCATAGATACCCCACACGTATGGGTTTGATGAAAAAAATTTTTTGAGAGTCAGTTCTAAGTATGGGGAACCCCCAAAATTTATTGTTCTTTTTCTATTTTTGTGTGAAAATCTTAATGCAGTTCACAGAATACATCTACTTACCAAGTTTCAACAGTATAGTTCTTATAGTTTCGGAAAAAAGTGGCTGTGACATACGGACGGACAGACAGACAGACATGACGAATCCATAAGGGTTCCGTTTTTTGCCATTTGGCTACGGAACCTTAAAAAGGAGCCACCAAATTCCTCGTCATCATCACGCTGCCTGGCTTGCGGTGGTGGGCAGGCATGCTTATTAATACCTACCTAATTACCTACTAACCAAATATATACTTAATTCAAAATTATCTAACTAGTAGCTACAACTGCATAATCGGTGCCGCTCTGAGTTTGCCGAATGAATTCATTTATGCTGATGATCTTGCAATTTCAACTTGAAGCATAGAAAGGTTTTTAAATTCAGTTTAAAAACGTGATCCAATTAACATTAGCATACCTTGCTGCTTAGTATTTAAACTTTGCTGAATCTGGTGACGGGCATTTTTTAATTATATCTGTTTATTTTTGCATGTAATTAATTAATTTGAACGTCATTATCTTAATGCCCTCGTATATAACATTGGGCATATAAATTTGAAAGGGATTTGAATACAAAAAAAACCCCATTATCATTTTCAAAGTAACACAAGGAGCTAAAGAGACGGCCAAGTCTTTCAGCCGGAAAAATAATTAAATGAATATCAAAATGAATAAAATTGAGTGGGTAGGTACAGTTTATGTAATGTATTTTACATAAACTGTATCTGCCTCGTGTAGCCACAAATACCCATGAGTAACTAGGTACTGTGAAGCTCTCTACGAGCTTCATGGTACCGGGACGAATGAAATCAAACTACGGTTTATCTCGTAAGTTCAATAATTATTCCTATAAAATACAGGGTGGCAGGGACATCGACGCGCAAACTGTAACCATGGATTCAGCACATGAGTTTAGACCCCATAGCGTCGAAATTTTTCGTAGGTTATCAAAAAAAAAATCTTCTGTTTCATAGAAAAGTGCAACACCTACGCGGTCAAAATGCATGGAATAGCAATATTTTTTTTTAATAACCGACGAAAAATTTCGACGCTATGGGGTCTAAACTCATGTGCTGAATCCATGGTTACAGTTTGCGCGTCGATGTCCCTGCCACCCTGTATACTACGTATTTTACATCTTAATTCCTTTGCTTTTCAGCCTGATCTGACGCATGATCTCTTCTAATCTTAAATTATAATAATGTGTGCCTCGTATTTCATGCCAATAACTTGTAACTGACTCGCCGAGGTTGCATGTAAGCACCAAATAGGCCATATTCTCTACAGTAACTACCTACTTACTTTTTCTCATTATGGAGGAAAAGAAACGGTTTTCCCCCTTGTAACCTACTTAAATGTACTGTGCACATTCGAATGCGGCCAGTTGAGTGTACTTCGTAGGTCAAGTACAAGAATACTTTTGGTAAGGGGACTGGGTTTCGCACTCATCGGCTTTAGTTCTTCTATTTTATGTTTCTCATGTAATTTTATGTTCACTTACGGCATTCATGGCCATTCCAGTTTGATTAACAATGAAGGCGTTGCCAGAAAACGTGACGTGGTCTTGAAGATTGTATCCAACGGGGAGGTCAGCGACCGCAGGGATCCCTAACTCGGACAGATGATCTTTTGGTCCTACTCCTGACACCATCAACAGTTGAGCGGAGCCTATAGCGCCTGCAGATGAGATGACTTCACGACGAGCGCGAACTTGCATACTGTAAAATTCATTTGGTGGGTAGAATAACATAGCGATGTAGGTACAGACGCCAGCAGGTCAAGCTACCCGAAACTGTCAAAATTTTCCAATCAACCTTGAACCTTAAAGCTTCACAGATAAAGTTGAAAATCTATTAAAGAAATTTGACAGATTGTAGTAGCTTGATGTGCTGGCGTCTGTACGTGTACTATTAGTCCATTATCAAGAAAACATAACATAATTTTAGGGGTTCTGCCAAAAGAAACAAGTTAGCTACCTTATATTCCACTTCCTAAATTCTACGCCGGTGGCTGTTTTGGTTTGCGGGTCTATTAAAATTTTTGAAACAGTAGAGAATTTCGTAACTTTTAAGTTTGGCCTAAAGCGTATTGGTTCCAAAAACGCTTTCGAGGAACTGCATCTTCTTCCTTGCCTCATGGTCGCCTGTGGTTTGGAAAATCCGAGTAATTTTTCTCCATTCGGGTCTCTCCATTTATACCCCAGTTCCTCACCAGCCTGCTTAAAAGGTTTCTCGAGGGGTGAGTGGTACGGTGAATATTCAATGTTTAAATATCCGCCAACACCGTGATATGACGAGTTCCTTAATTCTTTGATACCTACGTTTTCTGATTTCTTGAAATACGGTAATATTTCGTCGTAGCTCCAGCCCTCATTACCCATTCTAGCCCAGTCGTTGTAATCTTCCGGGTGTCCTCGTTGATAGATTAAAAAGTTGAGCACACTGCTACCGCCAAGCACTCTGCCTCGGGGCAAGAAGCACACTTTCCCTCTTAAGTCTCTGCATGCTCTCGGCTCTGGCATTGAATTGTAACCCCAGTTCATAGGTGTGAGGGAAAGAAATGCAGCGAATATGGGAATGTCGGAAAAGAAGTTTTCATTTCCTCCGGATTCTATGAGTAACACTTTCCATTGTGGAATTTCAGTTAAGCGGTTAGCAAGTACAGAACCCGCTGATCCAGCTCCTATGACAATGAAATCAAATTCTTCCTGATCTTTTGGTGTATAGTCAGGTATGAAACCTTCTCTTGGGTTTCGAGGTAGAGGTCGAAATAAATCGGTCCAGTAGTCCATAAATCTCCGGCTATCAAACTGCGTCCGACTGTCTTTGACCGCTGTGATACAGAGTAAGTAGAAGAACCATGCATGCATGATGTGTTTTTGTATTCTTCATTCCTGAAACAAATTAATCAGTAAACCTATTACTTACTTATATTTAGAGGACCACACGCCATTGCTAGGCAATCATTCGGTGGCGAAATTAATTTAGTCTACTTGGTTGTTGATCGTAGCCTCGTATTAGGTACCTGAGGAATACTTGTGGATGATCTTCACGCTGTCAATGTTTAATTTAACAATCTAAATTCTCTTGACGACTATCAGGTGTAGGTGCAGGTGGTACTTAACGGCCCACGTCCAGACATTTGAAGGTTAACGATGATCGTTCAGTAGGTCTAGAGTTTTTTTAGATTACCAATGACCACATAAGGATCACATCACAGATTTTCATCAATAATTCCAATTTAATCGCAAAAACTATAAAATTTATTTGATTTTAGGGTAGCAAGTAGGTAGGTAAATCTACACCCTGCTTGTATCTCTTAACTTTCAAATGTGCGTAAAATTGCTTGTAAATTTTGCAAATGCTGCTGAAATCTGTTTTATATTGTGCAAATTACCTACGCCTGCCTTCTGAAATTAGGTTTTTCTTCAGTGCCGTCGCCAGAACATTCTTCCGAAATCCAATTACTTTTCGCGATCTTAAATTTCCATATGTACAAGCGATAGAAGAAGTATTTTGTTTTACATTTTTAAGTAAAATATTAAATATCTAGTAGGTACCTCAGTTGGAAAAGCTTTCTTTTAGGAATAATTAACTAGGTAACTACTTAGAACTTTTTGTAAATCGAAACAAACATTCAAAGAATCTAGCTACATTATCAGGAAATATTTGCCACGCAACAGTTCTTGTTAGTAGATTTAAATTGGTTGCAAATTCATTAGCTACCTAGATACCTCGGTAGTTTACTTGGGAATTCTTACTAACGAATTTGCCGATAATTCAAATATATTTATGACGTGTGTCATAACCCAAATTGCAAATGAGGATGGTTGACCATCACCTAATACTCGAAGGATTAAGTCATTGTCAGTCACGCTAGCACAGCTGGCCAGCATAATGGGCGACATCCGAAGGCATACCACTTTTGATCAAAACTGTGTGTGAAATGTTTATTCACCAATCATTATAATTATGTTAAATATGCGTGACGCGTAGAGCAACAGAATCATGCCTTGTTAGTTGTTATTTTATTTCATGGTTATTGATTTAAATATTTGTTTTGGGACCCAATTCTTTGGCAACATGTGTATTATTATTTCGTAGTGCACAGAGGAGTAACAACCTCTGTATACTACACATATAGTTTGGTTCACTAGTGTCTTTGTTGTCGTAGCCTGATTCTGACAAAACGACTGAACTGCTTTGGAAACAAATCATTTGTGTAAATTGGTTTCGTAACAAAATGTTTATTTATGTAGGTTAACTGTTTGTTATGGTAAATGGATATGGATATGAGCAAGGAACCCGAAACCCTGCGAAATAGCTGAACACTTGCTCATTCACGACGTTTGCCATAATAAGTAAGTATCACCTACATAATATCGTAGGACTATTGAGAAAAAAAAAATCCATTAGTTCTACCATAGAACTGTTTAGTGGAACAAGTGGGAACAAACGAGTTCGTTAAAAGTTCGTTGAACTTGCTGTGCGTTCTATTTTCAATCAGGCATATCATAAGGTATCTACAGAGTAAGATGAAGGGACTTCCCCGTTCCATAAGCATTAATTTAAAGTTAATAATGGCTGCCAAATGCGTACTACCATACTACAACCTTATTGTTTCAGAATTCTGTTCCGCATATGCATATATCTAACCGCGTAGGACGTAGGTAGGTACTGGGTCGGTTTAAATTACCCAGTAACACAGTCAACTCAAGGAATGCCCGGTGTGATGCTATTTAGCTCAGCGAGTCACGTATATAAACCGCGATTACCTACGTGAACAGAATTAGGATCGATCACACTTGTAATCACACCTATTTAGGTACGATTACTTGCCAATAGGCAAGGTCAGGCAGCTTCAGGGCGTCGAACCAGAGAATCTTTATGTTATAGAATGAACCGGTCTCTTTTCTCTGCCATGCAAGTTTTTCAAAATTCAGACCAGTAAGGTTTCAATTAAATACAAACCTAAACTAAACCATTACTAATTAACGGTAACTATAGGGTCAAATTAAATTAGTTAGCGAAACTCCGAAACTCCGCAGTCGTGGGTATCGGTATCTAATCATAAACATATTTTTTTAGGGTCTGGTACCGCTGGTATTGTAGTTAGTTACCTACTTGAAGTATGAGCTGAGAAAATCAGTTTTTTTTTTAGTTTCGTCATGTTTCGATACCCATTAAGTACGTCTGTGAAGTCTACACATTTTTTTTACTATTAATATTTCAAGTAACTGACCCTAATCAAGTTCACCCTAATCACACCTGAGTTTCGCTAACTAATTTAATTTGACCCTGCATGTCGATCGTTAATGGAGTATTAAACAAATCGATTTTCCCAATAATAATTGACGAAAAGGTTACATATGTTAGTCCCAATAACTAAATGATTAACGTGCCCTAAGTGCTCTATAGGTATAGTCAACCTTTTTTCATGAATTATCACCAAGTTAATTCATGAAAAAAGTTTCATGTTCTAGATTCATGTTCTGAATTTTGACGGCACGGTTGGCGATTGACTGCTGCGCTGCGTGTCGCGGGTTCGATTCCCGCACGCAACAAATATTTGTATGGCCTACAGTAGTTGTTCCGGGTCTGGTTGTTTGTGTATGTGAGTTTAAATGTTTGTAAACGCACCCACGATACAGAAGAATTTCCTAGTATGGGGCAACGTTTTTTAAAAAAAAAAAATTATAAGCGCTTTAGAAATTGCTCGAGTGGACGGGCCTGTCGTTACTGCAGGAAAGTGGAAAACGATTGTAACTAATTTTCAAGTAATCATCCGGTTCTACATTATTATAATTATAATATATACCTAGTGCCCCTGCTTCGCACGGTTTCCACGACTTGATAAAAAATCGAGACTGCTGTATTAGTATGTATGTTTAGGTAATATACATGTATTATACACATACATCTTCGGGAGTAAATACTCATAATGGTGGTGAAAACCGCATCAAAATCCACAGCGTAGTTTAGAAGAGCAACGTGACACGAAAAGGTTCACCTTTTAATATGTATACATTATTATTTTTTGTATGTACATACCTATGAATACTATTGCGAGAGATATCACATAGGGCTTAAAATGTAAATACCTATTAATAATTAGGTACCGTCGTAATTGACAGGTTGAAGATCTTCTTTTGTTATAGTTCGTCTTCAAATAATGTAATGTTCTCCTAGACACAGGAGTTTTGTTCTTACATCGAGAACTGTTAGCGAGATGGTGTTAATAGTGAGTGCACACAAACGATGCGGATAGGTGTGTGTAGTAGGTAGGTCGTCATTTGTCCCTGCAGTGTGCACTGTGCACTGTGCATTGCGTGTCACCGTGCCTATGCAAATACTCTATCTAGGTACGTACTTCGACTAATATTTGAAATCTATTGCGAAACATGATTATTCTGACGCGATTGTTTTCAACATACTCGTAACATCACGTCTGTAATTCCTAAGGGTTAAGCACAGGTGTACCTATAGTACACCCACATTTCGCCAGTTATGTTTAAGTCCCATGTAGTACCTAGGGGGCGAGCCTATTGCCGTCAACCGGGCACAGATCTAGAACCCGGACTGCCGCTGAAAAATTCCTGGGAAAACCCAATAACACTGTGCTCGACCTGGTAATCAACAGCATCAGCAGCACCTCAGCAGCAGCGCTTGCGACCAACGAAGCAGTCTTTTTAGGCATTTTTAAAACTTTTTTGATAAAATGGAATATTTATTTACCAACGTGTTATAAACGTTTATTCAAGAACTTGGGTCGTTTGGAAAGATATAATAGTGAAGCTTATGTCTTGGAAAGAAATAGTTTTCAGTTCAGCGAGTTTGAAATAAAATAGAATTAATGTGTTTACCAAATGGAGTAAATAAATGTAATACAGATAAAATTATGTTTTGCAAATAATCAATTTTATTACTTAGTCCAAAGGTATGTTATCTACTTACGAATACATTTTCTTCAAGTTTTATAACGCAAAAATAAAGCAACTTTTCTTTTGAGAGAAAATGTAGGTACATTTCGGTGTTAACGACAATCCATATCCCTTAACTTTTTTTGTGCTAAATGATTTATGAATGTCAAAAGCCCTTTTTGCGGGAACATTATTCCTTAATACCTACTTAGGTAATTTAATATTTTTATAAGACCGATTGTTTTTCCTGAAAAGCGGCGTTTTTTCTGAAGTACCTCCATAATACCAGCCGGCCCTACCTGAATACCAGCGCTGCGGTATTTATTTTTTAAATATCGTAGTATTATGCTGAGAGATGAGCCTTATTTTGGCTTCACAAAAGTATTTTTTTTTTGTTTTTTTGAAATGTAGCTTTGTTAGAGCCGGTTTTTTGATCCGTAGTTAAACTCAACCAATTGTTAAATATAGTATGTGTCTTTTTATCAGTTTTTAGTTTAGTTTATTTTTTAAGTAATAGTTAATTTGACCATTAGCAGTGATATTTTATCATTAGATAAACTAAACATTGATCAAAAAGCACATTTTGAAAAAAATTTACCCTTAGTTACTATTTTTAACAAATTGGTGGAGTTTAACTACGGATTAAAAAACCGGCACTTAGTTTTAAATGCTCCTTTTTACTATTTGTATTGCTTGTGTGTCCCAAATAGGTTATTTTAATGATTAAATAAAATATCTACTTTCTTTCTTTGTTTACGAGTACCTACGAACGTTTCAAACTTGTAAAAAATTTCATCAGCATCACTAATTCAGCGGGTGACCTTTACAAATAAAAACCAAAGGAAGTCGGGTATCCATAAATACTTAAATGGAACAAGATTATCATTTAAAGCGACGTTATTGTAAAATCACTCACGTAATGTCGCACGCTTAAGTCTTTAATGCCGAATCGTCCTTGATAGGCGCAGGCGCTCCGGTGATGAAACTATCAGTAGGCTGGCCACGATATATCCTATCATATTGTTTATCTACGTTTTACTATTTATCTTCTCCCTTTATTTTACTACAATAATACATCTCAAAGCACATATAAATTATTCAAATAAAACCTTGTCTGTCGGTCTTTTTGCTAGGGAACCGCCGAACGAAGTATGTACTTAAGTATGTTTGTTATTGTTTGGTTCGCTTTTTGTTGTTTCTTTTAGGGCTGATTTTTCCAACGCCAGATAATTTTATCCGAGGAATAATTTTGAATTTTTGACAGTTCTTCCATACAAAATTGGTCAGACGTCCAATTTTATTTCACGAATAAAAGTTATCTAGCGATGGAAAAATTAGCCCTTGGTTTATGATAATATTTTTGTTACTGATTTTGGACAGTATCTCCGATTTGATACAGATACTGTCTTAGTATTTTTATTGTTTTATACTTTTCCAAAGATTTCCTAGGGAATATGAAATATTTTGGATATGTATATATTTGTGTATCTATTTTAGTTTATTGTATACATAATGTTTGCACCAACGACAGTCCCATTTTATGTCAAGGAAAATCACTGTCCATTCTAAGGTTGCCTGGACGAGATCACAGTAATGCGATAAGGCCGCCCCTTGTATATTTTGTAGTGTGTCATGTATTTTTTATGCTAAGTATTTTTGTGGTGTACAATAAAGTATATATAAATATAAATAAATAAATGAAAAATAGAGTATCTTAGTAATGGGTTAGATGTATAGCACAGAGTCGCAGGCACACCTATTTAGATATACAGCTTTGTCCTGTGTCGAATAATCTTTGCACTTCGGAGAATGCAACGGATGGGCACATAAATGTACCTACCAATCTATTCAAAGCCGTATGAAGGCTTATTTACTTAGTGGCCATTTTAACGTAACTCTTCGTAATGGCTCTCGTGAGCAATGCCCGATGTTATCCACACTGTGACTTATAGCCTGTAGGTGTTATTATATCACTGACTCATTCATAGAATATTTCCCATTTACTTAGGCACAATAGGTACTTGCGACGAATGTACAGTCACCAAAAGAGATAAGTAATCAGGGTCGTCAGATATAGTTGGAAGTTTACTAAGAAACCGACGGATGTTTTCGACTGAATTTGATAAATCCACTGTTTGTTTTCTATTAATTAAATTAAAATCATTGGAAAACATCCATTGGTTTCTTACTAAACTTCAACTATATCTGACGACCCTGGTTACTTATCTCCTTTGGTGACTGTACATGTATCTCCTGGGCCCCCGACTTATGTTATTAGAAGAAGCAGTGGGGTTTTAGTCGGTAGGAATCCGACATAACCCTCCGTTCTCCCCAGACGGAGGGTATCCAAGTACCCATGAGGATTTCACCACGGAAAAAAATGTACAATAGGTACTTATGTTAACAGTTTACGGCCTACTTTACAGTTATGTTAATACTTATTTGATTTTGGAAATATGGCATTTGCATAAAAACATTATTTAATTTGCATAAGTAATTTAACTTTAAGTTAAAAGGATAACATATATTTGACAAGTTATAACGCATTTGGATTTGTGCGCTTTGTTTGATTTTCATTTTAATATTGTTACGAGCTTCGGGTTTGTGACAATTAAAAATGCCGATAAAAATTACCAAAAGTTACACTTTAATTAATCAACACTAACAACAATTCAAAACACACTAATTATAAAACACAATCGCTATTTAGTCGCACTTGAAGATCGCTTTCGATGTATTCGCATTTATCGCTAATCCAAGTCTGATTGCTCGCGGCTATTCCCGGCCTTATATAGTGCCGCAGATAATTCCAGAACCTTCTATTGTAGAACCGTCTAGAATGTTCGAGTACATACCGGCCCCGACTGACTACATGTCGATAGTTCTAGTTAGTTCTAGCTTCGACATATCCACTCGTCAATAGATGGCGCTGACGGATGGCGTCACTATTAGTTCTACTATTCCACAATAGATGGCGCCAGTTAGTTCTGCCAATCCACAATAGATGTCGCCAGTGGTAACTAATGTCACCGTGTATCAGGCATTAATTGTGGCGCGTAACACTGCCCCCTCCTAAGACATGCTCGTCCCGAGCATTATCGGCTCCATAATAACGCGCCAGTCGATCCACATGGACGATCTTAGGAGTACCTCTTGCACCTCTACTACGAGTCTGAGGTCCCTTTACAGCTGCACAACTTGTACATTTGCGACACCAGTCCTTGACATCGTCCCGACAGTGGATCCAGTAAAACCGTTCTCGTATCTTCAGTAGAGTCCGTTTTACTCCCAGTTGACCTCCTGAACAACCATTATGGTAGAGCTGTAGCACCTCCGGTACTTGAGCTTTAGGGACAACCATTTGCAAATGACAGCTGTCTCCCCGAGCATTTTCCCATTTACGGCACAGGACTCCATCCTGAATCACCAAGCTGTCCCATTGGGCCCAATAGCTTTTTGTGATCGAACTCATCGCTGAGACGTCGCTCCACCTGGGCTTAGGAGCTCTGGCCTTCATCCACTTCAGAATCGGCTTGATGTCCGAATCTTCCTGCTGTGCACGTTGTACGCTTTCCTTCCACTCGTTGCTGAGGTCTGTCTTGAGCATCCTCACAGGTACAACTTCTTTACTCTCTTGCCTAGTCTTCAAGGCGGCCGTCTCATCCTTCCGCTGGTTGACATAAGTACGGTCCTGTTCGGACCGCGCATGCGCTTCGCGTCGCACTCGCTCCAACTTTTTCTGTTCCATGTCAACCGCGCGCTTCAATTCTTCTAAACGTTCTAGAAGGGCTTGCTGTTCCTGGTGAGCCATAAGCAACGCCTTCTGCTGGTGCTGAAAGTCCTGGGTGGTGCTGTTAGCTGCACTGCCCTCTGGAGATCGGCCGTCTTCCCTTTCTGCAGTTCGCTTGGGGCAACTGGATCGAAGGTGGCCCCTTTCCCCACAGCCGTAGCACCTAGGGCTGTACCCTTTATTGCGGTCGCGAACTGTAGCCGCTACAACCTCCCTGACGCGATGGGAACGATGATCCTGTCGCACGGCTTCCACCTCCAGTGCATGGGCCAAGGCGTCCTTAAGCGTCCTGTGGTGCCCGAGCCTCACAGCAGCTCTAACTTCAAGGTCGCGGATGCCGTCGATGAATGCCTGCACCAGGTTCCCAACAATAAGCGCAGGTACGGACTGGTAAGCTTTACGCACCAGCTTCTCCACTTCAAGAGCCCACTGCTGCAGGTTTTCATTACTTCGTTGCACGCGATCCTTGAGCTGCGCACGAAACACGTGTTCCAGGTGGGCGTCGCCATACCGAGCCTCCAATGCCTCAAGGAGCTGCTCGTAAGTCACTTCCTTACCGAGAGCTTCCAGGACAGTTAAGGCCTGGTCGCGCAGGCCTAGGGTGAGGGCAGTCATGGCCTGACTATTATTCCAACCATTCGCCTTCATGACAGCCTCAAACTGGATTTTGTAGGCCGACCAGGAAGAAGTTCCGTCGAACGGTGGCACTTTGAATCCACGTAGCGAAGGTGTTGTAGCTACGGGAGCTGCGATTCCATCCCCAAGTTTAAGGTAATCCAGCGTTTTCTTTACGTCAGCCATCACGGTTTTCTTCACGTCAGCCACCACGTTGTCAACCCGATCATTCACTTGGTCGATCCGGATTTCAGCTTCCGTCAGGCGGTTGTCACATTGAGCAACCTTATCCTTCATCTCCTTCATGTCTTTCCCGAAGGTAGCGTGAAGGTCCTTCATAAGGAGCATCTGCTCTTCCTGGCGGCGCGCTTGCTCCTCCTTATCACGTTGGAGCTGTTCTTCCAACCGGCGAGCCTGTTCCTCCTGTCGGCGAGCCTGTTCCTCCTGTCGGCGAGCCTGTTCCTCCTTGTCCCGCTGGAGCTGTTCTTCCAACCGACGAGCCTGTTCCTCCTGTCGGCGGGACTGCTCCTGCAGCATCATCATCAGGGCAGCAAAGTCTGGTGCTGATGATGCTGGAGCTGCTGCGGACGGGCCGGCCTCCGTGGTTGGTAGCTGGCCCTCCGACCTCTGCGGCGCAGCTCCACCAAAACGCCTCTGGTCCGCCTCCTGTTGGCGTTGATTCCGGGTACGGATACCCTCCGTGTCGTCTTTAGGTAAAATCGGCATGATTTTAATCCTTGCTTCTGACACCAATTGTTACGAGCTTCGGGTTCGTGACAATTAAAAATGCCGATAAAAATTACCAAAAGTTACACTTTAATTAATCAACACTAACAACAATTCAAAACACACTAATTATAAAACACAATCGCTATTTAGTCGCACTTGAAGATCGCTTTCGATGTATTCGCATTTATCGCTAATCCAAGTCTGATTGCTCGCGGCTATTCCCGGCCTTATATAGTGCCGCAGATAGTTCCAGAACCTTCTATTGTAGAACCGTCTAGAATGTTCGAGTACATACCGGCCCCGACTGACTACATGTCGATAGTTCTAGTTAGTTCTAGCTTCGACATATCCACTCGTCAATAGATGGCGCTGACGGATGGCGTCACTATTAGTTCTACTATTCCACAATAGATGGCGCCAGTTAGTTCTGCCAATCCACAATAGATGTCGCCAGTGGTAACTAATGTCACCGTGTATCAGGCATTAATTGTGGCGCGTAACAATATTATCTATTTTTTTCTTTAGTTTTCCTTATCTCTCCTCTCCTGTGAAAAGTGAACGCGGAAAATGGAATGGAACACCAATTTTTTTTAAACCCACGAATAATGTCTACGCTAGGCATCTAGAATTATGAACGACTCGTGTATCCCATAAAGTCCGTATAAAAGTAGGGCTATTATTTTTGAAACAATACGTATTCCTATTACGATGAACTGGGTACTATGTAGTTACGAGTGTTACAACATCTTGATTTATGTGCCTACGGTTGTGATCTTTAAGAGCAGTCGTTATGGATGCTCATGACTTCAGGCGATATTATCGGGCTGTATGTTTATATCCATACATACTATACTCGGAATCTTGCTTAACTTGAGCACGAAGAGGCGGCGCGACGTTACATATTTCACACGAGCTTTCACAGAAATAAGCAATGAAGTAAATAGCGACATTCCTTTTGTGAATAAAACAAGCTTGAAGGAATATTCTTTTTCGCCGTAACATTTTTGATAGTAACTAGGAATATCTCTTTTTTCTTTAGTGATCAATGCTTTCTAAGCTCACGTTTGCTTTTAAAGTTCACAATAATATAAATGGAGAACCCAAACTAGAATATTTGGCTGACGAGTTTTTGGATGCCTACTTTATTTTTTGTGGTATTTTTTTTAAAGATTTAAGATTTGCCAAAGCGAAACAAAGGATATTTGTACTATCATCCTTTCTACTTTATAATTCGGTGTCTGTCTAATTGATGGTTGTGATAATTTGATGGTATGCATTTTAATATTAACTGAGTTATTTTTACAGTAAACATTAGTACAGTTAATACTACAATTATGATTCTCATCAAGTTACTTATTTTATTTAAAAGGAAATTTGAGTTTAATATTTGGTAACACTGCCGGTTTGGTGCCTAACAAATCTTAATTTAAAACTTCAAGACTTGCTGGCTGCATAAACAACTGCACCACGACGATGTACAACTTTAAAGAATAAAAAAGTCAAAAAGTTATTGTCTTTTGTTCGCGACTTTCGAAACAGCTAATTGTGAATTTTTAATCTTGAGTCTTTAGTAAACATGTAACTTGTTGTAAGGTCAGGAAAGTTGCTATTTGATATTATAGTCAGGCAACAATATCTTTCAGTGTAATTAAATATACGGTCTTGGTAGAGGTATTTATTAACATTTATAAGATATCTTGTATCTTATATCTTTTATAACTATGTATAAAACACAAGAGATTTTTCTTATACTAAATCAGCATTTTTAATTTTCTTCAAAATTGGGCTCATGGATCCTTTGACCACTTTGCTCTATTTTAGGCTATTATTTTTTTGTTGCCGAATGGCTTTTGACCTCGAACACTCCTGATGGAAAGCTTTTATAAGCTATTATCTTAGTTAAGCCCCTTCTACCTGAAGTCCCTTTTAAAAAATTACCGGTATTGTAGATCAGTAGGTATCTAGGCCATGCAGGTTGTCTGCCTCTAGACCTAGACCAGTCTAGACTTCTGCCGTTACGTCACAAGATCGCTGTGACCGAAATAACAACTTTCAAGTAACTCTGTCCCTACAAGTCTTCTAGAAATTGGAAGTTATTAAGAGAATTGCCGAAGCAAGATTATAATTTATTATGGGCTTGTTCGTTATGGAAGAAATCAGATATATCGAAAGGGTGAATTTTTGGTGGAAGCATGGTTTAAATTACCCTTACTGCCCTGTCTCAGAAATTTACCCTGTATAATACCTGGTCGACTCAACTTAATGGTTCCGTTGATGTACCTAATCGAACAACCAAAACTAGTAATAGGAATCACTTTTTTTGCTTTACCTACACGAGTATTAACGCTTTTAACCTTGTCGATTCCTGCCTGAATTCGTGTATTATCATTATTAATTTATCCTATTATCATAGTTTACACTAAAATCGTGTCGCGTTTGACGTATTTTGCTGATGGAATTTGAAGAATGACAGAGTGAAAAATGGTGTATCGTACTATACCTTTCTGATAAATAAATAATACAAATGGATGTTTCGAGACAAAGCTCTTCAACTTGTCTGACATCATTGTCTGGGAAGTCAGTCAAATGTTTTACGCGTCGAGTTCGAGAGTTCTAAAAGGAAATCGCGGTGCGGAGCCCAACGGGATGGGGTGTAAGCCGCGCCACTCCACAAACAGATTCCTAACTTTGAGGACGTTGGGAGCAGTTATTAAAATATTTGCTTTTGTTTTGCACTATCAAAAATAAATTATTTTCGAAATCAAAGGTGGGGCAAAACTTTCTATCAAATCGTCCTTTCTGTATGTAAGTATGTACACAAATACTGTACTTATGGAGTTACAAAATAAAGTGAACATTAAGCATGTATGTTCGTCAAACGGGTTTATTTGTTGCAAAACCGAGGCGGATAGTTTAGAAACTGGTAGTCAAATGCCCAACTGTTTTGTAAAGGTCTAGTTATGGTAAAAACACAACACTGCACTTAATTATAGTAGCGTTGTAAACACACAGGTTAACCTTGTAGTCGGGCGGAGTACCCGGAACACTAAAACAAAATATCTAAAGAATGTGCGTTACTGCGGTCACCATGGTATCTGTTACATCAGAGGTCATCTCATCAATATTTATGTTGTTTACATAATTTAGTTTGTTTTTATTCATATTATATTTAGATGCATTGCATAAACATGTTTATTAATTTAAAATATTTAAATCCCGTTGTCCATCGGACATGGAAATTTCACAAATCATTAAAGTGTAGTCCTAGTTCTATCGATTCCAATAACGTATAACCCTTTGAAAATTAAATGAATTAAAATTACGTTTAAGTATGCAGATACCCTACGTTATAATTAACAAGCGAGAAGAACAATGTAACAAATAACAAGCTTGTGCTCCCAGCTGTTATCTTTGCAGGGCATTCGTGCATATCTACACAGCTTAATCTGGGGTTTGCTTTTTATTTGGATTAAATTTAGGCTGCCGTCGTTAACGAGCAGCTACAGGGCTCGCATGGCATTTTGCCAAAAGCCGAATCGTGGAAAACTTAAACACAACATCAGTCTGTGTTCATATAATTTTTATTTGACTGATTTAATAAGGTCACGTCAAAATGGCATGGGTGCTTAGATTTTTTGACAGAGTTGCACAATGTATAAAGTTCCATAAAGTAAGTAACTTTAATTCAATAGTTTTTAATTTTAAAATTCTCCTACAGAGTGCAAGCAATTTCTAAACTATTTTCAAAATATGAAATGAAATAAAAAACAAGATGAATTCAAAATAGGGCTACAAAATCTTAAGGATTGATCAAGCCGCAATAAGGACACTTGTGCTCGTATTAAGTAACTATTACGCAAGTGGTTGGCTCGTACGGGAAACGCACGTCACTAATCAATTAGCTAGTTGTTACTACTTTGTGCAATTTATTAGCACGAACCGTATTTACTTCAATGCCTTTATAAATGTTGTTTCTACGTAAATAATTAAATATCTGTGTGTTTATGGTATTCAAAGGAATATGACTTTGTAGTTCTTTGCTATTGATATATCATGACTTCATGAGGTAGGTATCATTACTAAGAGGTATAGATTTACCTATTAAATTATTGAATGGTCTAATGATAGAGGCAGATAAGTATGTTTAAGTAGGCATGATGATGACTTTTCTGGCTTATCAGTCGATTCGCACGAATTTACTCGAACGAAACGGGCGAATTGTCAATTTTAAATAATATTATTTTTACTCGCACGAAGTTAATTTATTTGTGGGCTTTTCGACAACTCCAGAAATATGTATTCGGCAATTGGCACATTTTGCATTTTATGCAATGAAGTATACTTTGTGACCATTCGCCGGTTTCGGGCGAGTAGATTTTTGTTGCGATGTAGTTCAATGGCGTTATATACATATGTTTTCAACGTTGAGTCTCAGCATTATGTCTGTCTGCCTACTCTACCTGCTTGAGAACTAATAATGAGTTATTGTGTGAGTAAAAGCTCTATCTTCTCTTTCCTTACTACAGAGAATATATTGCTTTGTCTGAGTGCTCTTGGAAAAGGTACAAACTCTGTCTCTATGAGACGACCTACTCATCATGCTAACCTAACCTTTGTCGTTGACTGGTTGCCCTGTAGATAGGGCTTTGCCGTTTTCTAGCTTGCCTGTTTGTCTAAAGCGGTATCATTAGACTGCAGAAAGTTCAGGGTGTTGCGATGTTTGAGAAACCTTTGTTTATTAGACTAGCCCTAGGCCTACATAAAGGCATGTAGGTATTGAGACCTACATGCCTTTATGAATTTAATTTAATATATATTTTTTTTTATTTTTAATATTCATTTATTAAAACTTTATGCACAAGTAAAAAAAAACTGTACAAAGGTGAACTTAACGCCAGTGGCCGTTTTTTTTTAAATATTTTTTTCTAACTTCGGAACACCCGGAAGATTCTCTATCTTGTCTAAGAAGAAATATTTTAGAGAAGATTTTCAGCCAGTCTTCTATTCAGGTCATGCTGAAGAGCAACAATTAAAACCAATACAACAAATGTAACTTGATCCTATCTACTTATACCCATATTGGCAAACTGGAGGTGCGGTAGGTAGCAATGAAATAATGATAATTAGGTGTATCATGTACTTACTTAAAATTTAACACAGTTATTAGAAATCCGATCCATGCTTTCGTTATTTTTAAGCAACAACCGCATTTCTTAAGGTGTAAACGTTTGTACAATATTACGGGCGTGAGGCCCTACTTTAGTTTGTCTGTATCAAATGTCGTAAGATTTCCGATACTTAGTAGCTATTTAAAGGGAAGTTAAGCAATACATATATATACCTTATTACTGCCCGTAAATAGTAGGTGTGTTAATCAAATGTGTATGTTTAATTATTACATCAATTAATTATATTTAATCTAGCTCCACCTAGCTCATTCATTTAATTAGTCGTTAAATGGATTAACATTTTTTTTATTAGCAGGTGTTGTTTGTATGTTTTTTTATGCTTTTAGCTTTGTTATGTTTGAGGATTATTAATGAAAGCCGCCTATCAGGCTTGCGTGCCTACTTATTTCAAATGTATAAAATTAATCAGGTAGGTAGTTATTTATATTTCAGAATATTTTATTATTTAAAATAACAATTTTTCTAAAGTACCGGAAGAAATCATACATCAAATAAAAAAAAAACTATTAAAGAATATAGAAAAAAAAAACTAAAACTCACCACATTCAAAAATTCCTAAACACAACACTTCATTCATGAAAAGTTAAATGAAAAATCACTGCACTGACACCCTTCTACATACACATTATGTAAGTTAACGAGCACATCTGTTAATAATTGTGTATAATAGTGGCTTCGCATGTTCATAGATGAATGGTATCGGATGCAGCATGCATGCGCGCACCGGCCCACGACGAATACGGATCGAGGATTGGCCAGGCGGGCCCGCAACCACACGCAATTTAAACTACTGTCCGTAAACATACGGCCTTGCCACTGGACCAATAAACGTATCTCAGTAACAACAATCGATTTATATTTTGTCACAGAAATGCTGCCATTGGAGTTCAAGTTCGACTTACGACATCTCAAAGAATTCAACCGTAGAATTTTGCGAATTGTAGCCTTCAAATTTGGAATTTGCGTGCCTACCTGCCTGATCTTAACGCTATGATGTATTTTAATGGTCGCTTGGTTATTCAATAGCTGCATTGCGATAAACATGACTAAACCTTACTGTTTTTTTTACAGAATTAGGTAAGGTAGAATCATAAGCATTACCAAGAATGAAGCAACAGTTTACAGCACTGGACTAACACCTAACTTGACCTAGGTAAACACTCGTAACTGAAAGACTAATTACACTTTGTCTAGAAAGTTGTGTGACAAATCCTCCATTTCGCTTTTTTATCTCTTTGTTGTTTGCATATATCTTGGACTTAGTATACAATAAACATTTATCTTCATCTACTCATGTGGTAACAGCCAGTATCTGGAGGTCAACTCCCTAAGCAGGAAATCTAGTTTCGACTCCGTATCACCTACGGTCATAAGATTAGTTTGGGGTCCGACCTAAAAATGGATGACACCATTATTTGACAGTTGTATCTATTCCCAATGTGTTTTTGCCCGTCCGAAAAAGTTAATTAATGCGGTGTAGGGTGAACCCTACATCCGATGAGTCACTCCGTAGTTTGGTACTACTTTCGCACGGGTCCGTATCTTTGTTGACGGACTTAGAGAGTGGGCTCCGGTGTTACAGTCATGCTACTGATCTGCAGCTTGACTAGCAGCACATAATCAGCCTACAGCGTTCCCACTCTTGGGACACAAGCCTCCTCTCTGTGAGAGGGAGTGGGCCGTAATCCACCACGCGGGCCCGGTGCGGGTTGGTAGATGTCACATGTCTTCAAATTTTTAGTTCTGGGACATGTCGGTTTCCTCACGATGTTTCCCTTAACTGTTTTGAGAGCAGTGGTGATGAAATAATTTACACAAAGCAAAGCGCCTGTCCGGGTTCGAACCTTACTACTGGGTCACCACTGCTCTCACTAGCAGCGCTGAACATTAAAGAAAGACAACTATTTCTAAGTGTAAGGTAATGGGTAGCGGGATCGTCCGAAATGGTTACCGCTGCCCTGGAACATAAAGGGCTAAGGAAGGAACACGGGTGGGTTTTAGTCAGTAAGAGTCTGATACTCCCTCCTGCTCCACCCAGAGCGGGAGGAGTCATTTGATGATTTCCCATCCTCAAAAAAAAAAAAAGTGTAAGTTAATGCAGCATTACGTGCTACTAGTTGACCAGAAAATAAAGCTTTGTTTAATGTTCTACTTACTGTCATACTGTTTCTGTGCAACGGATTTGTGAAAACAAAGAAAAATCTACGGTTGCACAACATGCTGAAATGCAGCTGGGAAGGGATTCTGCACATTTTTCGTAATTCCGCGAACGCTTTTATTAAAAACCAGATTAACTATTTGCAGATCCGACCTAAGCTTTCAAAGGAGAAGATTACGTGATTGAAATAAACAGCAAATCATACTTAATTACACTTTAATTATTCCTTTAACAGATAAATGATGTTAGAAACTTTAGCAGCGGCTGGGAAACGATCCTGCACTTTTTCGTCAATTCCTCGAACACTTTTATACTAACTATTGCCAGATCCAACGAATCTTAGCTTTCAAAGCAGAAGATTTCGTGATTGAAGTAAACAGCATGTAATACTTAATTATACTTTAATTATCACTTTAACAGCTAAACGGTGTCAGAAACTTCAGCAAAAGTTGAACAAAAGTCGGTCAAGTAACGTTCTGCTAAGTTTGAAGTTCGACCTATCATTGATTCCGAAGTTCGCCAGCGTTCCCATAAAATAAATCTTGTGCAGAACTTACTAATCGGAGTTTAAATAATTCTCAAGTCGTTAACCACAGTTATGGGTGTTTATTGATTAACAGGTGCTGCAAATACTTTATTTTTGGAATATTCTGCAGAGGGTTTTTGTAGTATAAATCTTCAAGGAGGAGACGACAATAGGCTAATAAATGAAACTGCGTAAGCGTACCAAATATATCCAATAGTTTAGTCACTATAACTAGTCGAAGATTGGCACAACCTATAGTCGTACCATCATCACTACAATTTAGTTTGTGTGAAAAAATCATGTCTTCAATTTCGATGTTAAGTGTTATTTTAAAAACAATCCTATGCATTAGTATTGTCGGTGTTTTTATCGTATTACAGTCTCATAATCAGCCTATAATGTTCCCACTGCTGGGACACAGGCCTCCTCTCTTCGAAAGGGAGTGGGCTATAAAGCTACCACATGTGCCCAGTGCGGGTTTCCGATGTCACATATCTTCGAATTTTGGGTTCTAGGACATGTCATGACATGTTTTTTCACGCTGTTTTTCTTCACAGTTTTGAAAGCAGTATAATTATAGTCTCTATAATTATAGTTCATTGGCTTTTGAATATTGTCAGTTCTTTTCGAACAAACAATAACCGTCATAAAAAATTCAAGATCACAAATATTTGGCTGGTTAGAAATGGTAGACAGATGACAGAATAAGGAAGGCACCTGCCAAACCTTTTCGTTGCCCTGAGGGCTTCGGTCGTGGGACAAATAAAACCTTTCACGTCTAGAGACCGGTCATGTACTCCTATGTAGTGGTGCCTTCCGCGTTAAAAGTAAATACAAGACATAAGGTACTTGTATATTGCTTTTTTATTTGTATTTTATCGCTTGAATATCTGGCTGAAAATAAAACAAGGAAACCTGAACCTTTAATGCCTTCCAATGCTCATTTATTGAACATTTGTGACTACATCGACTTGTAGGTTAACCCCGTATCGGTGGCACGGGTTGGCGGGTCAACTGCTGTGGTTTCCACTTCCTCTATAGAGTTCTAACAGATGTGATGTCATTTATCAGTGTATGTATAGTTAGGGTCGCCTCGCTCAAACATATCGCCCCACTTACGATATGTTACGATGTCACTCAATTCAAAACTCACTGATCATGCGTTTATTTGGGTCTATTACAATTATCTTTGAGGGACTTGTGGCTAAGTAATTACAGCCGCAAGGGTCGATTGATCAGGTTAAGCTACGCTTGCCGAGGTTAGTCAGTGGATGGGTGTCCATCTTTATATACCAAGACTCCTCCATGGTTCGGAAACCACGTTAAGCCGTTGGTCCCGGCTGTCATTTGTGGATATTTGACAGTCGTTACGGGTCCTGAGAAGGACACTTTTGGTGGTCAGATACTTATCTAAGTATCGCTTAGTAAGTCGCTCAATGTACAATATTGGTATTCAGCTGCATCCGGAAAGACTTGAAGCCGACTACAACATAGTTGGGAAAACGCTAGGCAGATGATGCGTACCTATTTCTGATCAACGATTTGTTGTTGTATGGCCACCCGAGCGATGTGGTCAACATCAGAGCATGGGAAATTGGAGACCCAATTTAGAATAATTTGTTCACCAAACGCAGTGCCTTTTGTAGTTACTGGTAAGTACCTTTATGTCCATATTATTTATTTTGTGTGTGCTACGTGTCTCAATCAATGAATTCAACCTTGCAATACTTATTTTAAGAGTAAAACTCGGGGCGTTTTGTTTATTTTTCCACATATTTGCGTGTTTTTGCAAAATGTATTGTGTATTCCAAGACTACTTTCAAGGTTTTTCCTCATTTCAATCGGTTTAAATGTAGAAAAGTGAGATCATACTAAAAGAAAAAGTAGATGGAATGAAGTGTTTCTCTTAGTTATAAATCTTGTTTTAAAAACGCATATCTATGCTAATAATAAAGCTGAAGAGTGTTTGTTTGTTTGAACGCGCTAGTCTTTGGAAAAATATTTTTGTGTTTGATAGCCCAATTGTTGAGAGAGGCCATAGAACTACGACTATATATATTTAACATCACGCTATGACCTTTAGGAGTCGAGCAAAAAGAAAAAAAGTCTGAAAGAACGCCAAGCGAAAACGGAGGTCAGGGAACAAGAACTTTCACGCGGACGAAGTCATGGGCAGAAGCTATAGTCACTTATAAACCTACCGCTTCCTACTAATATTATAAACGTGAAAGTTTGTATGGATGGATGGATGGATGTTTGTTACTCTTTCACGCAAAAACTACTGAACGGATTTGGATGAAATTTGGCACACAGATGGTTTATAACCAGGATAAACATATAGGATACTTTTTATCCCGATATTCACATGGGTTTGATACTTATGCGGGTGAAACCGCGGGGCGCAGCTAGAAATTAATAAACAAATCAGTTTCCTAACGAGCCTTTGAAAATATCGGCAGGCGTTTATTACAAGCCGATTACCACCGATCACATGGTGTTGACCTAATTTGAGCTGAAATAACTTTGGCATATACGTTGGCCGACCTCCACACTGTTTTACGTAGAGAGTGCTAAACAATATGGCACAGGAAAATAATGCATAGTTATAATAAAAAATAAATAAACGCACTAATAAATTGAGTAATACCTTGACTACTAGACCTTCGGATAATAGAGTCCCTATGAGAAGTAAGAACTAGATTGATCAAGGCAATTTTTGTGACTGTTATTTTTATGGGTAAATTTATTATGGATAGAGTTCATGGGAGTGCTGCGCAGTAATTTGGTAAATAATATAGTCGCGATGCCGTCCGGGAATCGAGCTTTGCAATATTTTGCCTAATTTACTATAATTAATTTTCAGAAGTTGAGAATTTTTAGTTAAATGTGTTGGGTAACTTTAGCAGATATGTTTTGGCATATTAAAATTCGGATAAAATTAGGTAGAACCTTAAAACCTTTTGTCCCTGCCTTCAGTTTTCATGTGAATAAATCATGTTTGAGACTTAGTTTAATCAGTACTGTGATGTATATGAAAAAAATAAGCAACACAATCATAGGTCATCAAAAAATTCATCCGCATAGCTGTCAACAGGAACAGTGCTCAAAAGGCTGGCAGCATTGCCACGTTGTATGGCGATGGTAATCCTTTGACCAAGAAATAGGCTAGCCCTCTGGTCACGTGAAGAGTCGACTAACCGCTCGGCGATTATTGTATTTTTACTTTAAATGTTAGCTTATATCATGTAAACATTATCTTGAATAAGTAAATAAAGTGCTATAAATTAAGTACGGTGATTCATTCTATATTATTTCGGTCATTGTCGCTTCGAAATATTATTCATTCATAGCTACAGCCTTGCTTTTTCACTTTGAAAAGTGCCAAAAATGGCAAAATGGCTTTTAACTACATTGATACGGTTCTGTAGTTTTATAAACTCAAACTCAAGTTCTTTGTATCTGAACTTTTAATAACATTAGAATCGCATAGTTTTATTAAATAAGTACCGTCTAGGTTTCCTCATGAGGAAACCTGTTAAAAAACATCGTAAGGAACGTAAACGACATGTCCTAGAATGAAAAATTCAAGGACATGTGACATCTACGAACCAGCACTTGGGCTCGCGTGGGATTATAACCCACTCCCTCTCGAAGGAGGCCTGTGTCCCAGCAGTGGGAATATTATAGACTGATTATACTATAAACCTACCTATTAAAAGTGGAATTTATGGACGCGAGACATTTGTATACGATCCATTTATTATAATTAATCATTTGAACTTAACATTGAAAGTTTTAATGTCAGAATTTATGTAATTCAAGCTGCGTATTTAAGACCGTACCGACCAGATGACCGTCCGAAACGATTTCATAACCCAGCCCTCACCTTGATAGCTGATTACCTAACTCTGATAGATATGCAGTCAAGGCAGCACGTATTACATAAAAATGAACTCTACCTGTTGTATATCCTTAAAGTTTTGTTGTAAATACTGGTTTTGGAAAACGAGCTAATACTAGAGGCCAATAGAGGAAACAGGTTTTGGTATTATGTGGGTCATTGTAACACATTACTATTTGCACATAAAAAGTCATACTAACGAAGAACAAAGCGCTTGTCCAGGGGCTGCAGTCTCGACATTCATAGCGATCGCTTTACGACCAAATTCGATCGCAAAGTCCCAGATCGACAGGTGTAATATATGGAGTGACAGGACTTTGCGACCGAATTCGGTCGTAAAGCGATCGCT
This sequence comes from Apamea anceps, assembly GCA_951799955.1. Lineage (NCBI taxonomy): Eukaryota > Metazoa > Arthropoda > Insecta > Lepidoptera > Noctuidae > Apamea > Apamea anceps. The sequence goes on along the minus strand of OX637502.1, from coordinate 8,521,478 downwards.
ATTACTCTGCAGCCCAGGGACTTAATTGAAGGATCTGCGGGGTAATTGTGTAATATACTAGCAATAGCAATGACTTTCATTTTGATAGTTCAACAACAATCATTGAGTTATTTACGTTGCACAGCAGACAACATTTTCGAACTTAAGAAGCAAGGGATTAAAATGGATGCTGGATCTGGTTGAAGGATCTGAATGGATGGTTTTTAGCTGAGAACTAGTCAGTTTGGTCAGTTCTTTGTTAGGTACCTACTACTTACAGCCAGACATACCTATTATAGATGTAAATAAAACAAAAAACATAAGAAGAACACAGAATTTTATTCATCTATTGATATACATTCGTTTCAATTGTTCCATACGTACTCGTACATTTATAATGTTGTTACACAGGGTGATACATTTTACACAGCCACTTTTTCGGTTGTAATTTTTGTCAGTGTTGATGGATCAACAAAACAATGCTGTAGACATTCTAATGCATACATTGTTTAACAATATATACAGTCTACATTTTTTAATTTTCTCCTTTTCTTATACGACACCAATTTTTATAGCTGTTATTAATCGTTACGGGTAGTCAGAAGCCCGAAAGTCTGACAACCAGTCTTAACAAGGGGTATCGTATTACCCAGTAACTGGGTTGTGGAGGACAGATAGGCAGTCGCTCTATGTAAAATACTGGTATTCAGCTGCATCCAGTTAGACTGGAAGCCGACCCCAACATAGTTGGGTACAGGCTAGGCACACGATGATGATTACGATGCGCGTTTACAATGGTAGAGTAAGTAATCGATCTAGTGCAGTGGAGCGGAAAACTTAATTACAAGCAACACGCGGTTGCCTAGTGTCTGGACTGTACGAGTAGACCAATCAGGGCGAGTTTCTTGAACAAAAATTATCGCAAAATTAATGTGACACATTGTCAAGCTTCGATCGGTTGAATGATTTATCAACAGCCAATCACAGTAGTTTACGTGCAATTGACAATTTGTCAGGAGAAACTGACTTACACTACCAATGTAATCTGTAAAGGCTGCTTCCATCAGGCCCTAATATTCTTTACAGTGGCGAGGAACGGGTTAATTCATCTAGTTGAATAATTATGCCAAAATTACACACCTTTATCAGCCTGATTAGACAGTGATATTGTTTAGTCAGCCATGGTTGAGGTTTTTCCATGCCTTTTTTCAGAGATCCCATAGCAGGTGCTTTGTGAGTGTCGTAGTAAGATTACTCATCCGTATTATTTTTGTACAAGACTGTGTAAAAGAGTATTTATTTTAACACAAAGTCCACTGAATCGCGACGGCTAAAGTACAAGTACGTGTTCCGTTAATTTATCGTATTTTTTATTGAGTTTATTTACATTGGCTACAAAGCTGAAACTACGAATACAAAATTCGGTTTTTCATTATTTTACACAAAGTGTAAATCGCATACTAAGTATTAGTACCTAATATTTAATATGTAACGTTTATATTTAACTAATGTTGGCTGAATTGGTCTCGTTTCATCGTACTTACATATCTACTGTTTTCTGATAATTTCGTCAACTATAGTGTTTCACCTTCTTAGTCTATATGTTATATATTTTTTGTCTATGTTCCTCTATTGGGTCTAATCATCTCCCTTGATTTTCGTCTAACTTTAAGCCCGTTGGCACGGGCGCGTTCTTCCTGAGGCGGGATGTTACCGCACATTGGATTTTCAACGCACTGTTTAGCACCGATAGTTGTAATTCCAGTGCGCGATAAAACCCCACCGCGATATGTTTAAGTCCGCGCGAACGTGGGCTAACTTCTCCGAATAAATAACGTCAATCCGTCTTATACCAAAGGTAATCTTAGGTTTTGGTTTTTAAATTCATCATCCTTTACATAATATATGCAAGGTCTTTATTTACTACCTACTTAATATTTTTCATGTGATATTGTGCTATGCACAAGGGTCAAGCCTAATAGCTCCGTGCAATGTTAAAGTTAGTGCACGATCATATTTACATTAGTGAACTTCTTAGTTGGTATATTATGTACAATTGTACAATATACGTACAACTAGATCTCTTCTTTACAAAAGTTTATTAAGAATGACTAAGTAATTTAAAATAACTACAAATATTTCTACAGCGGTTTCGTTGTGTAATCGCTACACTTTCAACTCATACCGTTAACAGGGTACATTAGATAGAAAACTATGTACCATTGTCAGTACCTACTTTTTAAACGAAACGAGGAGAGAGAATTAATAATTAAACATTTCAAAATTGACTCGAATATAATAAATCTTTCGCGTGACTTTCATAATAGATATTCTGCGCAAACGATGAATTTCAGCTCAAAAGAGCTTTCTTTGATAAAATTATTATCAGCCTCGTCATTAGTTTGCGTTTATTAATTGATGTAAATAATCTACGTAGGCCTTTTCAAGTCTAAGATTTCGATTGTGCCTTACTATTGGTAATAAGTACCTAAGTAGGTACTTGGTCGCCATTCTTAGAGAGAATCTTACCAATGAAACTGAACGCCATAAGAATATCTCATATCCAAAACCTCGTTCAAGAGTTTTCAGTGTCATCATTGCTCGACAATTTGACAATATTGGACAACGATAACTCTTAAACGCGGTTCAACGTGTGCTTATCGCAATCAGTTTCATTGGTGAAATTCGCACATAGTGAAGTCCGGAGCGATACGGACCGCCACGCTTCATTGTCCGAGGCCTATACTGAAACGATGTTCAGTTATTTTCTAGCGCAGATGTGACCAGCACATTGCCACTTTAGCTTGCTACACATACACAATAGAGTGCACACATTGTATGTATTGTAAGAGAAATCGATTCACGAAACACTGAATTTCAATATTCGGAAACATGTATGTAGAGGAATCCAGACGGAATTGATTAAAGTCGGATTTCCTTAGTGAATCTATTTACATCGTTTAGAAATCTGATAACAGTCGATTAATTGTTCAAGTATTTGTAGTCATGATGGACACTGTTTGTTCACAGTTCACTGATTCAGAATCTGAGTGGAATATCCAGGAAAAGTTTCATGCGCTCGCCGATGTCGACAATGGAGCGCTCGTCCAATTGCTAGCTATCTTCGCCACCAGTTTCGTCGTCATCGGGGTCGTCTTCGTCGAGCGGCTGGCTCGTGAGTGCGGCCCACAGCGGCGATCGCGCGCCGGGCTGCACCGAGCCGCGCCGCTAGCTGTCCCGGTTGGACACGGCTGCGGCCGCTGCCGTGCTCATCGCGCCTACGGCCCCGAACAGTATTGTGCCCACTTCACGGTCTGGTGTGATCTCCACCTTCAAAAAGGAAACCTTGATAAGATAATCTTAAGAGAAGCAGATATGTAGACGTAAGATCTTGATGGCTCCAAACTACTTGACCTGAATTACGATGGTTTGGGGCAGATATTTAACCTACTGGATTTCATATTCAATTTAAACGAATTGCTCTATGACATATAAATTATCTACTTATTAGATTTAGTGGTTTAACATCAATGAGAACAGAAAGGAAGGAAGGTCGTGGGATGGACCCACGACCTTTGTCAAAATTACAATGGAGCCGTACAAACATTATTGGAGAATTTATCACACATTCATTTCAATGATAGAACCAGTGAAGATTTCTAGAAACAAACGAATATTTGAATAAATACTATGTAGCTTGGATATAAAAAATGGTTTGTATCGAACTTAATATCAACAAAACAGAACCCAATATCTAAATTACTGAAAAAGCTGTTTTTATTAACGACTTCTATAGAATAACAGCTACGCTCATAATTAAGTCAGTCCGTGAGAACAATACGAAGCGTTGAATAAATAATATCAAGCATCACATAAAAGTCACGTTTCATTGTTGTATGCCAGATCACGATAAACCGCAGCAGTGAAATACATTTTATTTTCCAAAGCTTTAGTAATCTCTTTGTTTTCAGATTCAATTTACCTACAAAAAGTATGTACAGTTACAACATAACAAAATATAAATATATATTTGAGTAACGTGGATTTAAAGTAGCAGGTACAGTCAACAATATACAATTGGACGGTGTTACCGCCTTTATTTTGTTGTAATAAGGTGAATTTCATCGCTCAAGTGTTATTAGAGCGTGCTATAGACCGTACTTGTGAGAGTGTGGTCTGTTCAGGGTCGGATCGTTCTTCGAGCACGGTGTCCAGTTCCAGCGTGGGTGGTGGTCGCGGCGACCGGATCAGGCTGACAGCTCGAGGCTTCGATCTCACTGGAGACATCTTGACTACTGACAGCTCCCCACGGTCCAACTCGCAATTTCTCCGTCTCGCACGTTCCCTGTAAATATCTTGTGTACTGAACACTTGAAGGAATGTGGCGCTACTGGGATATCTGAATTGAAAGTGGCTTGGTTTTGTATCGAGACTCTGTAATGGATGGGATTCCGAGATATTTATCCAGAGGAGTGAGTTGGCAGTATTTTCAATGAGTTGCTTTACATTGTGGAGTGCCTTCACTTCAAGCTACGATTTGTGCTCTTCTAAAGAGCGTGGTAGGAAAATTCTATAGGTACCTTCATCAACATTTCTGTAAATCATGTTAATTTATCTAAATCTAAAACATTATCCCACTTTTATTCCCTATGTCTCCCTCTCACCCATGTATCTATTAGGCACAACGGCTCCTTCTTTTTGATTTAACTGTGCGATAAAATATTCACTTTATTAGTCTACAGTGCGCAAAATAGCTTCACATAATCCGTAGGAGCATTAAAGCAGTAAAGCTGTGTTTAACTACAGCCATAGACGATCTCAGTTGAATCAATCGTCATTATCACGTACATTACGTGTAACTGCTTCCATCCCGGAACGCATATATGGGGTATTAGGGTAACTCTACGGTGAAAGGCGAACTCATTTACCAAAATCATGCGCACCATAGTTCCCTCTATATTTTGTAAATACGTTTAGTAAAATTGGCCTTATTGCCCAACTTATCTTATCTTTTACTCGATCGAACAAGTAGTCGCAAAAGAGGCCCTTAATCAAGTAGCACATGAAAAGGTCTCGCGATGTCCTAAATCAACGAAATTTGACCTAAAACCGAACGAGCGATCCCTAAAGGGTTTATCGTGGGGAACATTACGTTATCGGGCCGGCCAAGTACGACCATAGTGGTTCAGTAAATGGCCTGTGATTTCATTACGTCCCTGTCATTACCAATACGCTCGTAACTCACCTCGCCATTTTGGCTCTCCTCCTCAAACAGCAGATAACGGTGAGCGCTAACAATGGGAAGCCGAATATGCAAGATACAATCGGCACTACTATCGATTCTGGCGTCACTGGAACAATAAAATGTAAAATGTATAGTTTAGTTCTTTTGGCTATTTTCCGTAAACAAAGGGCGGCGAAAAGTGGCGCCACATACATGTACCAAGTAATATATAAAACAACAGCCTCGGTGAGTTTCAACAATGTTTGGAATTGGAAATAAAAACAAGGCGGGTCGTTTTCGTTTCGCCATTTGTATTTATGTCTCATCTATATATTTGTGTTAAATCCACAGGTGTGTGTGAACAGGCACCTTGGCTGAAAACTTTTTGTTTAATTGCACATTTGGGTAAATAAACCAATCAGATGTTTTGACGGCACATATCACACGCTGGAATACAGAACTAAATACAATTTATAGAATAAAACATGAATATTTAGTCGTGTCTGTACACTACCCGGATAAATTATGTACCTACTATTTTAAATATAGCTAAAAGTTCGTGGAAATGGGAGCAGAGTGAAATGGAGCCTAGAGATAAGTATTTTTCTGAACACTTTGTGGCAGCTAAATAATGAGCAAATGAGCTGACGATGCGATAGTGAGCCACAGCCAACTAGTTCATATTTTTGCATATTTTAAACTTTTTTCAAGCTTTTTAGTTATACTTTTAACTTATTAGCTTCATGAGATTAGGTAGGTACTCGTTATTTCTAACTAAATTAAATCGCAATTAAACGCAGCAAATATATATTGCGCTTTCGTCAAATAGCTTAAGAATTGAAATTATGATATTTCGTATACTTTGAAAATTTTACTATTATTTCCGACCCTCAAGATACAGGCCGATCAATCTGTTCTTGTACAATCTGATTATTAATAAGAATTTGAATTTTGTAACGTATGCGTTGAATTTGGAATTGCTGAACTGAACTACCCTGTCCATTAGGTCAACCGTTTTTTGACAGCTGTCATAGAACGTATATATTCTAGACTAGCTTTTGCCCGCGACTTCGTTCGCGTGGAATAGTGACTTCCGGCAGATTTTTGGTTTTACCCACATAGTTCCCGATCTCGCGGGATCAATTTTCAGTACTGAATTGATGCCGACTCTTGACCAATAGATGGCGCTGTATGTCCGGAATAAATTTTATTTTTTATTTTATTTTATGTAATAAAAACTATCCTATGTCCATTCTCAAGTTCCAAACTATGTCTGTACCAAATTTCACACAAATCGGTTCAGTAGTTCAGGCGTGAAGCAAAGACAGACAGACAGACAGAAAGACAGACAGACAGAGTTACTTTCGCATTTATAATATTAGTTTGGATTACGTAAAAGTTAACTTTAAAATGCGTAATAAAATAAATATATAAACTGCCTTATCCTATTGAATTATCTTATTTATGGCTTCTTACATAAGTACACTATAATACCGTACGTGTATCAATCTATGTATTGTGTGTTGCTGCAATCACTAGTTCCATCTGTCAAAAAACGGTTTACCTAATGGGCAGGGTGTATAAGTCGAGAGAGATTTATGACTTTTTTAATAAACGGTTCAATAACTTATCCTAGCTCTGTAAGTTAAACTTCCAAAAACTAATTAGGAGTTGCTTAAATATTAAATTAAAAACATACCGTTTTAACTCACCCTCTTATTTCGTTTGTCAAAAACAGCTGATCGATGGACAGTATTCAAACAAAGTTTTCAAACAACTGAAAATTGGTTAACGCCACGTTAAGTTTTAGTTAGGTACTTGAAAAACTGGACTTAATTATTCTTAGTTGAAACTAGAAAGATATTTAATTGAATATGCCAGAACTTATTGCAATGTTTGCTACTTATTAAAGTAATATTCTAATTTTGAAACACATTACGGGATAATGGCTGTTATTAAATGTGCCTTGCTTATTTACTTAAACAATTTAATATTTAATTATTAACAGAATATTACGGGGGTCAATGACATGTTCTGAGCTTGTATACTAGATTATATTTCAATGAACTTTATAACTTCGATTTCAAAGTAAAAGAGAGCGAAGTTTTTAATCTACTTCTTTTGTCGTTGGGCTAAAAATACTCTTTTATTATCTAAAGCCAACATGGCCGGCTTTACAACGTGTGCAGTACTTATTATGTTGGAGCTCGAGGCAGAGGTAGCTAAGTGCGCAAGCCTTCTCTACGATAAATGAGACCAATATTAAACAAGACACCCGCTGTTTGTACTGGGAGTGCAGGCCATACGAGAGGTTACGACATATTGTCTTTATGGGTTCTGTAAGTATGTAAGAACACTGATAAGGATTATATAATTACTGGTACGAGTATTATACTGTAAGGATAATTCCTATTTACAGGATACCTTTTTAACCAGTGCGTAAACTGTAACCATAAAAATGTGTTTTTTTTTGTGGATTATTAAAAAAAATTTGCTCTGCCATGCATTTTGATCGCGCTCTTTTGTATGAAAGAGCAGATTTTTTTGTTGATAACATACGAAAACTTTCTACGCTAAGGGGTTTAGAATCATGTGTTGAATTCATGGTAACAGTTTATATTGCTATAGGCAATTAAATACCTAACAGTAGAAATAGCTGCCTCTAAAGCGCGAAAATAATAAACGAGATGACTAATTCGAGACCAAGCCGAAAAACATCTTTCGTTCCGTTTCATAAGTAAATCTGCCACTGATCTCGGTAATTAAATCATCCTTTTACAGCCAAAAAATGAAGAATATTTCATGAGAACGTAACTTGGCTTCCCCTTCCATCCTAATTACTTTTTCATTTTTTTCACTTTCCAGCTAAAACAGGCCGGTCGGCATAATGACGACGTTGGTAACCCAAACTGCCGCCCCAGTTCGTGATAACAATTGGGCAAATTTTAAGCCCCAGGGTGATATGTTGCAATAATGGTGCTATTCAAAATACCACGATAGCAGCTTGAAACTCAATGAAAAAACAAATGACTTTCAACATTAATTGTTGGCTTTTATAATGTGACTCCAATGTATACTGTTTCATGGTTTCTATACTAATGATAAAGCTGAAGAGTTTGTTTGTTTGAACGCGCTAATCTCGGGAACTAACAGACGGACGGACGGATTTGAAAAATTTTGTTAGGTATTTATAGCCCAATTCGTGAAGAAGGCTGTAGGCTAATTAACATAATGCTAGGAAACTTACGAGCCTAGCAAAAAAAAGTAAGAAAGAACGCTAAGCGAAATCGAAGTAATAGTATCTACGGGCAAGCGATGCGATGCGACGCGGTGAGTCGGGGGAACAAGAAATGTCACGCGGACAGAAGCTATTTATTTATATACCTTTGTTTTAAGTTATTAAGTAATCAATACCATTACTACTTAAATTGGTTCACAATGTGCGTCATATATTGATCGGCCCCCGTCTGAAGGTCAATTCTCGTAATTTAAAACGTTCAAAATCTAGTCACAGTCTCACCTCAGCGACAAAGAAATGTCAAAAACTTGTCAAAATGTAGGGAAATTAGAAGTATTTTTTGACAGATTGACAGTGAACGGTCTTAAAATTACGAGAATTGCCCCTCTGATCAGTGGCATGTAAGCTCCGTTAACTTGGTTTATCACATTAGAACGTCAAGTAGAAACAGATTCCGGTTACCATTGAACTTACACGATTAAGCTGCTGCAAATTACCCATTTAATCACTCTTGTAGTAAGTCATTAGACACGCTACTAACTAGTACAGTTCAACTAGAGATGGTCTTAGTTTCTACACGCTCGAATCGGGAACATTTTAGACTACTTATGTATATATATTTGAGTAGATAACGGTAATTAAGTGGTGGCTAATCTGTTTCTATACGAGAACAATTAGGTGGATAAATCTTTTGTTGTATGTGTTAGGATTATTGATTTATATACAGGGTCAAATTAAATTAGCTAGCGAAACTCCGCAGACGCTATGGGTATCGATATCTTAACAGGATGAAATAAAAAACCACTCGTTTTCTTTTGTTCTTTCGGATTGAGCTCCCTACAGTCAGTGAAGTTTATATGTAAAAAAAAAACTGATATTTCAAGTGACACAACACTAACAGCAGTTGATGATCCCACAAAGAAAATCATCAAATTAATATTTTTTTTTGTTTAATCATATTAAGATATCGATATTCATAGCGCCTGCGGAGTTTCGCTAGCTAATTTAATTTGACCCTGTGTATTAGTAGGATTATGTTTTTTAGATAGGTAAGTACTCGTATGTATTAGATGGGTAAATATGTATTTCACTATTTCAGACTCAGACCCCTGTATCAACGGAAATTACAGTCATTATGGTATGTTTGAAAACTACGTGTATTCCCAAATACCTTTTGAAAGGGACGGATGGGACATGGATGGAACTGTTTGAGTCTGTTTGTTTTGGCATTTTAACCCTTCTCAAACTGAACCAACTAAATATGTAAGCTATCATAGTCGGTATACGTCACAATGTAACGCCCCACGCTCGCACGGTTATAAAATTATCGCGGCGGTACTTATTTTATCGCGCACTGGATTTTCAACTCTCGGTGTTGAGCCTAGTGTTGAGAATCCAACAGAGCGAATCCTAGAGCTTCAAAAAAAAAAACACACTGTTGGATTTTCAACTCTCGGCGCTGAGCAGTGCGTTGAAAATCCAGTGCACGAAACATAATCGCCGCGGGAATACGTACCCATGCAAACCTAGGCTAATAGTCAAGTTAAAATATGCGGAAGCCACTAAGGTGCTCCTCAAAAGTTGAAAGGTCGCGAAAATACAACGAGGCAATTCACACTGAGCCTTATCTTCTATTGTGCAAAAACCAGGCTTCGGCCCTCCATTATCATGTATTTGTCGTTTCAGACAACCCCCACAGAGAGGTAAATACCTGTCCCACTTACATATCAGTCCGGAAAAATTGCCTTCGAGTTTATAAATATGACGTGTTTCATAAAAAGGTTGGGGATCGGGGAAGTTAAATAGGTTATTTAATTAGTTTCAGGGATCAACGGTAGCCGTGCTCGGAAAAGAGTATAAAATTCCCTATGTTCGAGAGCAATATAAGGTTAAATAAGATCATATCAGAAGGACACAAGGATGGGCAGGAACATCTTCCCTCGCAATCAAACACATATTTTGCTTGTTTTAGGAACACACTAATTTTTGAGAATCTTTATTATTTGCTAAGTTTTGTCCGCGACTTCGTCTCAGTGAAATTTCTTGTTCACTCGACCCACGCCGTCACACCGCATCGCCTGATAGGCTCGTAAGGGTCCTAGCGTAATGTTAAGTAGCCTCATGAATTTGGCTCTGAAATCCGACTGGTAGCTTTAGAAATTGGTGCGTTCAAATGAACAAACAAACAAAATCTTCTGCTTTATTATAAGAATAGATAAATAGAAGATGGTATATTTGCTGAGTCACTACTTCTTTCCGTAACGTTTTCACCGAATAAAAAAAAACAATTTAGAAAAAAATTCTCCGCCCGTAGCGAGGAGCTTAATAAGGCTTAGGTTACATTATCTTACCCGTGGGGTATATAATGATGGGCGTGGGCCTCTTGTTGTTAGCACTGGGCTTGGGCACTGATGGGCCAACATTGTTGGCGGTGGTGGTGGTGGCCGGCGCTGGCGTGCTGTTGGCGAAGCGCTCCAGCAATTGCAGCGGCGGCGACGTCGATGCTCGCGTCATTCTCACACCTGCATGTGGAAAGGATAACGTCTTAGGGCCTGTTTCATAGTCTCCACATATGCACTCAACACATTCAACAAATTAATTAAATTAACAAAAAACAAAACGTTTTCTAATAAAGTTTTTTTAACACTTTTTAGTTGTTTCCACACAAATTCACGTACCTTCACTTGCTAAGTAAATAACAGTGACAGGAAGTTATTATAGGTAACAACATCAACATACACTAAGTGGAAAAAATACGTATTTTTGAAGCTAACTGTAAAAACACTCATCAGAACTTGACCATGGACTACCCTATACACTCTTTCAAACAGAAGAAGATTTTCAAATCGGTTAATAAATGTCGGGGTTCTGAGATAACAAACATAAAATAAAACCGAATTGAAAACCTCCTCCTTTTTTTGAAGTCGGTGAGTAATGGAACAGATTTCCCACTAATCGGAAAGAATCTGGAGGTAGTGAAACAGGTAATTAGGCTTTTATTTAAACCTGCGTAGGACATAATTATATTTTTTATTGGTAACGGTTTCATAAATTAAGGATGGCTCGAAACAAACACGTGAATTTAGCTGAAGTTCAGAATTGCGCTGAGGTCGTAAGTCGGCATCGTTCGCGGTTCAAGTTGCGACCCCATTGATGTATGTACGAGTATGTAGGTAAGTAAAGACTCTTTTTGAACTTGAATCCAGTCGAGTAATCTTACAACAATCACGCGAGTAAAACCTTAACCATTAAGGGGTTTATTTATAAACGGTGATTAAAGTTAAGTGACGTTCAAATATCAAAAATGTATGGTTAAACAGTCGCTAGTCACTACTTAACTTTAAGCAACGCTTATGAATAAAGGGGTAATAAACAAGTCCAAGTTTAGTTTTCATGTTTATGCATATTTTACAGTGTACCAGCTGTTACGAGGCGCAGGCTGTAAGAGTCATTTGATGGAGATGAATCAGGTGTCGTTAACCTGGGGTCGGGTTAACCCCGCCGAGTTTTATGTAGGCTTTAAACGTAAAATAATTACGAGTAATACTTGTACTTTAATTAAATACATCACGAGGCAGCAGGTAAGTGTACCTGCTGCCTCGTGATGTATTTATTATTTATATATATTTTTATTTTTATATTTTTTAGCAGTGGCTAGGGGATGATTTGGTAGTCGAATGACGTTGACATCCATCAAACTTGTTTTTTTAATATATTTCTGGCTTGAAATATATTAAAAAAAAAAACAAGATGGCGGAACAGAACTAAAAACAAACGGAACTACAGTCCGTTCACAGCTTGGTTATCTCTGACAGCTGCAACGATATCCGTGGCTGCAACCTTATTGTAACGAGAATAACGATCATAATGATTTTGACAGACTAGCCAGTGGCAGCAACCCAACAGCGACTTAATTAGAATAAAGATCACTGTGATTTGGACAGTGATGCAAAATTAGAGGTAAAAAAACGTCTTTAGAAAAAAAAAACAACCGACTTCCAAAAACGACACTACAAAGTGAAAAAAAACTTTAATTTCGGAAGTCGGTGTCGTTGGGTTCGCATTTTCGTTGTTTGCCACCGACTTCCGAAATTAAAGTTATTTTGCACTTTGTGGTGTCGTTTTTGGAAGTCGGTTGTTTTTTTTTTTGCAAAAAAGATTATTTTTCACTTTTTAGTTGTAATTCTTACCAGTAATTTTGGTTTAAAAAACAAACTACTAAACCGTTTTTGATGAAATTTCTATGGGACCATTTGGAAACCCTTTCCAACAAAAAAAGAATTTTTCAAATTGGTTGGCAAGCGACGGAGTTATGCGAACAACCATAAAAAAAAAATACAAACATCCGAATTGAGAACCTCCTCCTTTTTTAGAAGTCGGTTAAAAAATAAACAATTTTGCAAATCTGTCTATATATGACGGAGCTATGACCGAGCACATAAAAAAAATAAAAAATATATAAACATCCAAATTGAGAATCTTCTTCTTTTTTGAAGTCGTTTAATAACTATGAACGGACTGTAACGCCAGTTCCGTTTTTTGCCACGCGTGAAAAGAAACCTACAGCGCTACAGAGTGCTTATATTTGGAATGTAGAGTAGATCTATAGCGAGTTACATTCCTGCTTTTGTCAATAAAACCGCTTCAGTGATAAAAGAGGATGGAATGAAACGTAACGAAAAAGGTTGAGTATCGCTAAACACTTGAGGTGTTCGTAGCAATTCGTAGCTTGTTGCTTCGTACTTCAATATTAGCTGGATTCTCGTGTTGCCAATCTGTTCTCTACTGTAACACGTACATAATTGTATTATATTGTATGTTACAAAGGAAATACAATCCTATATGTACCTATGTTCGTTTATATTGCATGTTTTTTAATATCGCGTAGGACTCTCTGTGCCCCAGTTAAGTTATTATTTAGCTTTTCATAGGTTTGCAGTGTGGGCTAACCTTTATTGTCTTTAACAGTCAAGGCAAAGCAAGTTAAGTTAGCTAAAGTTTTCTCACATACATTTTTACTTATAAGTTTTATGATTTCCTTTTTATATTCTTAAAAACTGTCAATAATACCTTTATTAGTAAAATAGTCACCATCATCTCATCTGCCTAGCCTTTTCCCAACTATGTTGGGGTCGGCTTCCAGTCTAACCGGATGCAGCTGAGTACCAGTATATTACATGGTGCGACTGCCGATCTGACCTCCACAACCCAGTAACTGGGTAATACGAAACCCCTGGGTAAGACTGGTTGTCAGACTTTCGGGCTTCTGACGACTGTCAAAGACGTCAGTGACGTGTGTCGTTTATTAGTAAAATAGTGTCCTAAATAATTTAATTAGATATTGGTAGGCCCTTCCTACCAAAGTTATATTTTAATTAAGTAAATGTTCATCTTTGCATCCCCAAGTTTACCTTCGCCTTGACGAGCGACAATCAATTCTATTTTAATATCAAATATTGAATCAGAATCGTCAATTTGATTCCTGTATTATTGTTGGTCGCCGAATTCGAAGAGTGGTTTGGAAATTTATTTGTTCCTTGGCGATTGGGAATAATAATGACTCTTGATTTATTTATTTATTCGGAGTTACATTTCAATGGCTGGTCGCCCCAATAATTTGAGAGAAAACGCTGTAAATCTACATATTATAAACTAGCTTCTGCCCGCGGCTTCGCCCGCGTGGATGTCGGAAATTATCCCACGGGAACGTGCTAACAGGATAAAATGTATGTGCTTCCCCAGGATGCCATCTATCTCGCGGGCCCTTTGTGGCTAATTACAATAGAAAACCAATTGTGTCTCATTAGTGGTGATTAAGAGGGTACCTATATGATATCCTTACCTAAGTACCTACCTAATAAAAAATAAAAAAACTCAATAACAGAAAATAAAATACCTATCTACCTAAATAAACCTATTTCTGATGATAACTAAACTCAATAAATAAGCAAAATCCCTAAAAACTAATATCTATACGAATGACTAATCCTACCTAACAATATTATAAAATAACCTACGGTCACTACGTACACTATCAAATATACTACGTATACTTTAAAATTAAAATCTATACCTACGACTTATAAAAATAAACCTAAATAACTCTAAAAACTAATAGGAATAAAAAGGTCGCACTGAAAAACATGGTTTAGAATTGCAAGTAGCAGTTAAAATAAGAACGAACGCTCACCACTCAACACGTCTGTTCAAATCAAAGTTCAAAAAATGTCCTTATATACGGTAGCGATCCGTGGCGGCCGCGCGCCACGCGTGTGCTGCGAACGGTGCAAGCCAAATTCAACCTTCAGCACTACATTTAGAGCATAACCTTAGTGAACTCCACTGCGGGTGACGTAACCTACGACAAACTTATTATTTGCGGTTGGTACAGTAATCGGGTCTAGATCGAACCGCAAAATTAAGTTTGTTTTTTATTGTATATACTTTTCCGGGATAAAAAGTACCCAGTGTGGTGCCCAGGATATTAAAGAATAATTATGCCAAGTTTCATCGTAATCGAACCGGTAGTTTTTGCGTGATGCCTGAACAAACAGACAGACAGACAGACAAAATTTTTTTTTAATCACTTTTTGGGTTCGGTGTCGGTCTAATAACACCCCCTGCCATTTATTTTTTTGATATTTTCAATGTACAGAATTTTCACTTCTACAGATTTATTATAAGTATATAGATTAAAGTCGCTTTTCGTATGACCGTGTTGTTCTTCTAAACTACTCAACGGATTTTGATGTTGTTTTCACAATCATTTGCATTTGCATTTATTCCGGAAGGTTAATGTGTATAATACATTAATTTTAAACTTATAAAGGATAAAGAAATCTCGATGTTCTGTCAAATCGTAAAAACCGTACGAAGCTGGGCCGGCGAGATAATTGCGTGACAATGTATGTATCTATCAGTAGCAATGGGTTTAATTTTGACAGTTCAACCACATTCATTGCGTTATTTACGTGGTTGAGCAGGCACATTTTTAGAACATATGAAGCAATGTCCTTCAAAATGATTCAGATAGTGTGTTACGCAATTAGGGTACTAGTCGCTAGTTTTCTAATAAATGCCTTAAATCGATTAAGGAAGACTAATGATTGATCGTTGTAATAATTACAATAGACGAATCTAATGATCTTTTGGGAAATCTCCGATATTATTCCCAAAAACTAAACAGTACACAAAGTTGCAGTTTCTCACACTGTACGCATTTAGGCCTAACCATAGCTATATTAAAATAAAACCGGTTTAAACTTCACTGAAATGTAAAACTACAAATACCGTACTAAAAACTCGGATTCTTTTGTACAAATTCCATGTGAGAGTATATAGTCGGCGGAACATAGCAAAACGTAGTCACTAGACGCCTATTGAAAAAGTTTGTCAGTTCCCCTCACAAGATTAATTTGGTTTCAAACGTGAAAGTTTGATGGTTCTGACGGTTATATATACCTAGGTGATATTGATTGCAGATAGACTTTAACACTTTCAACTCCACCCACTTTTCATAGAGCTCATGCTGGATGCCGCCATACATGTTGCAAGTGGACCCTCCAGGGGGGTCACCGGCATTACGTTTGCGCTAAAGTGAACCCTCGAGGAGGGTCGTCGGCATTAGGTTAGAAACCGTATTATAAAACACTGTAAAACGAAGTAAAATAGTGTTTTTACAATTTATTATTGCTATATTTAGTATCCCTGGGGGTATTTACATGTACTAGTGGGGTGGAGACGTGAAATATTGAAATATTAAAAAATTAAGAAAAAGTATAATCGCTCGCTTTGATCCCGAGACAGGGGTGTCCAACCTTTCTAAAATTTTCACGCAATGTAATAATTTTTTATTGTATTGAATAGGAACAACAAACAATTACATTATGCAATATTAGTAGATTTTTATGTAATCAAAACGTAATTATTTTGTAACAGCTTATTAACGTTACATAAATACTTGCCGTTCATGATTTGAACATGAACAGTTATACAAAAGCAGCAATAGGTAAAATAAATCGCGGGAACGAGAAATTCGAATTTCAAATATATTTCCACTAAATTTTCATTTTTAAGAATTAGGATCCTAGTCTTTTGAGATAGCCGTTTATTTAACGCAATTTTTTTACATATATTTTTTAAGATTTTTTATTGCAATCGCATTGCATATTTCAACGGGGACATTAAATTTGAAAACAAAATATACACCAGCGTATATTAATATGGCAAAATTAAAGGTTGGCCATCACGAAAAATGCTATGTATAAGAAGGCTGTATGCAAAATACTGGCTCTTTCCAACACGTTTTTTTTTTTTTTCTGCTGACCTTAATACGATGAGCTATTCTGCCAGAATAAATATGATGTAGGTGATTGCTGTCAGAAATCATAGAGGACAAAAATTCATACCAAACGACGTGTATGTGGCGAAGTATGGGCAATTCTCGTAATTTTAAGAACGTTCACAGTCTGATCTCAGTCTCAATCTGTCAAAAAATACTTATAATTTTCCTACATTTGACAAGTTTTTGACATTTGTATGTTGCCGAGATGAGTCTGGGACTAGATTTTGAACGTTTTAAATTACGAGAATTGGCCTTCCGATCTTTGTCTTTCATTCATGTTACTTCGAATACTTACTTGTTCCGTTCCGAAGATAATACAATTAATTAGAGATGAGCTGATGCTGTGTCCAAAATTGTTGAGACACTAGGTACTATCGTTTTGAAATTAAATGTAGACGCTGAGATTGGATAGCAGAAAGATATCATAACGAAAATCGAACCAAAATAGCAGAAATTATAAACATATTTTTATCAATTTACGAGATATTAAAATTTGCTGGAAAATGTTATGTTTTTACAGAATAGTCATAATATTTCCAAACAAATAAAACTTAAGAGACATTGTAATATATTAATAATGATTATATTATTAATTATTATTATTTATTATGATTATTATTATTATTCAGCAAATAACCTAGTAGGTACTTATCATTTCAACCGCGTATCATACTGTGATCAACCATACGACCGAACAGAGCTGCAAATTGATTTAAAAAAAAAGTGCATTTTTTGGGCCTTAGCACCGATAATTTCTAGTGGTCGTACATTGTCTATGGACTGTTGGATTTGGGCGTTTATTTATTGTATTTTTATTTAAATGTTTGAACACAGTAATGAGTTACAACAATTTAGTAAGAGGAATGCATGTTTTTAGTTAATTAAAGCAGTGTGTCATAACGAGGGAAAACGCTTATGTTACTTTTGAATTTAAATTTTACTTTTAAGTACCTACCTGTGCATGTTAAAGATTTTTGCAGATTTAAAAAAAAAAATGCAAAGCATGTAAAGGCATCGTAATATTTTTTCAATTCATTCACTTGCTATAAACATTGACAAGCATTATTTATATTTATTCCAAATTTCAAGTCTATAGCATTAGTAGTTTGTGAAATAAGCAGCTGTTACAAAAGAACGGACAGACAGACAAACGAAGTCGCACCATGGATGTTCTTTTTTACCATTTTGATACGGAACCCTGAAAAGCTTCTATTTTTAAACTCTTCCTCGTAATTTATAATCTCAAAATAAATATTTTTATTTTTAGTGAATATTTGTAACCGCAAATGGTTGAGCACCCCTGAAATACGGGCATCATAGCTCCCAATTATTTTTGAAAATAAAAATGCTGGTATTTGAAAACCAACGAGTATACTGATAAATCTTGTTAAAATATACGACTAATTTTATTTTCATAGTTTATAATCCTGTATTCGCTAAGAAAAACGTACATTTAATATGAGCCCTCCGCGAGGGCTCCCGGCATCCCATATGGGATTTGAGTGAGCCCTCCAGGAGGGCTCCCGGCACTGAACGTGTTAATTTAACTATTATATAAGGATAAACCATTTGGTTAAAGTTGGTAATTTTAATTGGAACTATTATTTTATTGATTCTGGCACATTACCTATTATTTTGTATACATATAAAGAAAAAAAGAGAAAGAAAGAAAATATGCTTATTTGCGGTAAACAAGACGTAGAGGAACACAAACACAAAAAAGAACAAGTTAGGAGAAAACATGCGGCACATCCTCGCAAAACGGCCATCGCTCAGTATATTCCTAATACCCTATGCGAGACAGAGGTCAGGCGGTGGTGACAGTGGTGTATATAGTCTATTACATAATTTCCATAAAGACCAATTCACCCATAAGAATCAAGTTTACCTATTTATATTAACAGACTAAATCTCTACATAACCAATAAACAAATCTTAGAGAAGTTTGGTGGCCATTAATATACCTAATGCAATCATATAAGCTCATATTTTTACTTGTACAGTGTGAAAGGTGTCATGAACTACCGATGCGTAAAACAAAGCTTTAAAATTGCTTTACACTTTCGTTCCACTCGTGTACACGTGTAGTCATGTAGTCGTGTTAATTTAGGTACATCTTTACATCTGAACGTAGAACGTAGGTGTAAGAAAATCCGTTGTTTATCATATCGTGACAGCAGCCTGTAAACGAACAGACCGTCAGTGCCACGATTATCTTATTTGAGACACACGCGTTTCTACTGAACATTTTGCCTGAAGTTTTGTTCACAATCACCATATAAGTTAATTGGCACATGAGATTTGGTTTAAAAATGTCTATGTGGAGCATAGAATTTGGAATAGGTATGGAGACAACTATCCGACAGTAAATGAAAACACTGGCAATACATTAGTATTGCCAGTGTAAATAAATAAAAATAAAAAAAATATTTTTTCACATGTCGCCAGTTATGTTTAAGTTCCAGGTAATAGAGGATGCGTTGGAGCATGAGAAACATCGAGAACTTCAAACGTTTCAATTTGGTTTAAAAAAAAATTGCTTTCAATTGAATATTGATAATTAATGCAATTAAATAAAAATCAAACTTTTACCCATTTTAATGAGTAAACAGTAATTTAATAAATCGTAATGACAGGCGAGAAAAACCCGTTTCATGTAATTAATCAAATAAAACAAATTATAATTTCAGGCTTGAAAATCTTTCTAAGCACACAATTAAACCTAGTATAATTTACGAAGACGCTATCGGAATTTTCAATTCTGCGTGATTACCAATTTTAGTCAGAACCGTTGATACAATCTAACTAATTAATTTTACTAATTAAAAAGTGAATTTAATTTTCACCGTCGACCGCCCGGAATAAGTTCAATTGTACCATTAGTGGAAGTAGCAGCAACGTCAATGTAAATCAAGTTCTCTTAATTCCAGCTGGCCCATTACTGCCCACCCTGGTAACAGTTTCCGACCCTTTACCGTTCTACTTTCTTGATGAGGAGTAATGGACTTTTTCTATTTAAGGGAATTCCGAAGAAGATTAACCATAAATCAAAAAGTAGGTTTTGCTTAGAATAAGTAAAACCTACTCTTTGATTTTATGGCTGATCTTCTAACAGTATTGATTCCGTTTTAAGGGTAATTTCTATAACAATTTGTCCAGAAACAACTTATTTTTAATCTTATTAGTTAGAGCAATCACATTTAGGTACATCGATACGATGGAAAGCTTTTAGGAAAGCGATTTCCAAACTTGTGCTTTACAAGGAACTCCTAATTAGATTTGCTTCCTTCAAAATTCTCGTCATATAATTTTACCAAAATAGCGCTTCGTGCTGAACACGGGCACGTAATTGAAATGCTTTAGTGTTCCGAAGTAAGCGAGCTGCTAGGTGGTACACATGGGGGTCTGCACTCACCGATGCAGCGCGTTGTTATGCACTTATCGAAGCCATCCTCGCTACACGCATCGCTGACACTTCAAAAACTTGTTTTAGAAAACTTTTAAATCATATGTTCGAGAATTGTCTTGAACATCGGTGTTCGTATATGTTTCGTGTTGGTACGGTTTACGCGGAGTGGTATCGGGAGCGTGCGACAAGCGGCCGGCCCGGAGCTCTCCCGCCGTTACACTGGAAACCCGAGCCCGACCGAAACCGAAACATTAGGGAGTCGGTGCATTTCGTCCGACGACCCGGTTCGCAGCACTTCACTAACGCCGCCGATTCCAGACAATCCCTTTTGAATCAAACAGAACTTACCTAACGGAAACTCATCGCCTGAATGGGTAAAAGCTTTGTCCGGAAGGGTTGGTTGTTCATTATGTATAAAAGGATAGATAATTAATACGCTCGACGAGATTATGTACCTGCTGTACATTTTCAGGAACTGAGAAATGGGCTCCCAGAAATAATTTATTACGTGCTTTACGTTCAAAAATAGTAATTCATTACGTTTGAGTGCCAGTTATAAAATAAATGTAGCGTATAATTTATCAGTATACTTCCAAGCATCATTCTATTTAATTGTCAAAGTTGAACATTTAATCATTGTTCACGGTCCAAGAGAGGATAATAATTTGGTTTAATAATTCAGTAGGGTTTCATTTTTAACGGCCATTATGGCCGTTTTTCTTCCTTGCCTCGAGACCAGTTGAGTACAACAAACAATTCCGTATAGACAGTCATAAAGCATAATGGAATTTTACCACAATTCTAACTTTGTTTTATTTTTCTCTTCGCTTTTTGTAATGTTAGGCTCCACCAAGCCTTTTCATTTTTCTTACCTACTTATAATCCTAAGATCAAGTCATTTGTATAAATGGCTCCTAATTTTGTATAGCTTTCGTAAACTAATTCGTTTAATATAAGCAATTATGACTAGTTTTGCTCTCACTTTTTAACGGTACAGTTCACCAGCACTTGGCCTAAAGGCTTTTACTTAATTAGAGTACGTAATATCGTTATTTTTTTATGTTTAATTTTCATTAAATTTCAAGTTCCTCAGGCCCTGAAGAAATATTAAGTAAATAGAAGTAATTAATTTCTATTACCTAATTTTGAAAGTAACTGCTTGCCAAGTGACTTTACTTCTATGTGATTTTAATTAGAAGGATATTCAGAAAATTTACTGGACTTATTAAATTTTTCAAATATTTATAAGAAGTTGACATCACCTCATTGCTTTCGTAGCGGTGAGCAAAAAGGTCTACGCGGCAGGTCTACGAGATGGTCTACGTCTCGTAGACCTACAGCGTAGACATTTTTGTCGGATTTCTAAAATTAGGTCAGTGTTCTTCTTTAAACTTTCTATTGTACATTTAAACACATTTAATAAGCAGCCTGGAGTTAGGTATGATTATAGGTAGACGATCAAAAATGAATCCTATTGAGTAGAACATAATATACCTAGGTATTCAAGCGTCCAATCAGCCGTATCAAAGATACGGGTCCCCCAAGCTACCGGCTGCCTACCCGACACATGGAAGCAAAAATTTTCTAAACATTATCAAAAACCTTAAATTCTTATTAACAAGATGTCCGTAATGAATGAATATTGAATACCTAATGAAAATATGAAAATTAAAGTAATTTGTTTATGGCTTACAAAAGCTTCAAGTTACAAATTCTCTAATTCCGCATGCTCTGCTCTCCACATTCTGCATTCGTTTGGTAAAATAAAACAAAATGTTACATAACCGAGTCAGGATGCCCCAATTTTCGAATTAAAGTAAAATTTACAAAGAGATCTGAACCAATCCCGGTCCAGAATGCTCTAAATTTCGAGCTCGCTACGTTCGCTCTTCAATGAAAACTTAACCCTACTTACGAGTCAGGATGCTCTCATTTTCTAGCTCACTCCACTCGCTCTAACATTCTCTTAGTAATGTTACAATGACAGCATAGAAGAGGGGCCCGTGGCTAAATAATAACAGCCGCACAGGTCGATCGGTCAGGTTAAGCTACGCTTGCCGCGGTTGGTCTGTGGATGGGTGACCATCTTTACATACCGAGACCCCTCCGTGCCTCGGAAAGCACGTTAAGCCGTTGGTCCCGGCTGTCATTCGTGGATCTTTGACAGTCGTTACGGGGAGGCAGTAGCCCGAAAGTCTGACAACCAGTCTTACCAAGGTGTATCGTATTACCCAGTACTTAACTGGGTTGTGGAGGTCAGATAGGCAGTCGCTCCATGTAAAATACTGGTATTCAGCTGCATCCGGTTAGACTGGAAGTCGACCCCAACATAGTTGGGAAAAGGCTAAGCAGATGATGAATGACAGCATAACCTTCCGATTCAGGATGCTATTTTATTTATTACCAGCTGAGCCCGCGACTACATCCGTGTGCAAGTCGGAAAACAAATTGGATTTCATGGGTTTTGTTTTTTTTTTGCGTGGAACTATAAATTATTTTTCTAAAATAAAAGTAGCATAAATTACTCCTTATAACATCAGCTATCTGCCAGTGAAAATCCCATTAATATCGGCCCAGCCATTTCGAAGATTAGCCGGAATAAATGGACAGACAGACAATTAAAAAAATATATATTTTTGTTATTATTAAGTACCGTTTCATATGCATTTAGTAAAAGACTTTTATTTTGACATTACAAACAGACACTTTAGTTTTATTTATTTGTAGATGTATATTTGTACGAGTATATAGAAGATAATAAACACATGTTTTACTCTTTTCCATCCTTTAGAGCTTCATTGCAATCGTGTGAAAAGGAGCCCCAACATATATTGATACAGATACACCCTTTACGACTGCGCCATTGAGGCCACAAAATATTAAAGCAATACAAAAGAAGCAATCCTTAAAGGAATACCGACATTATTGTGTTATCACCATACATCACACGAGTAATCCGGACCGAGCCTGTCATCTGCTCTGCCGTGAGATGAGCACAATTTCGAAACACGATCCGACACCCCCTGGGGATGAAACTATAAGAAAGCTTTTATGCCGTGTATGATGCGAACAAACCCTCGAAGAAAACGTAATTGTTCTTCAGATAGAATGACAAAGTGTGTCTGTTAAGCTGACTATTACTATTGTACTGAACAATACGGTAAAGACATTAAAAGTAGTATAATCAGCCTATAATGTTCCCACTGCTGGGACACAAACCTCCTCTTGGTGAGAGGGAGTGGGCTGTAATCTACCACGCGGGCCCAGTGCGGGTTGGTAGATGGCACATGTCTTCGATTTTTAGGACATGTCGGTTTCCTCACGATGTTTTCTTTCAACGTTTTGAGAGCAGTAGTGATGACATAATTTACACAAAGTAAAGCGCCTGTCTGGGTTTGAACCTACGACCTATAAATCGTAAGTCGCGGACGTAACTGCTCTATCTCCATCGACATTTACAGGCACAGTACACGGCCAATTTGACACTTCGAATTTTAGGAAATGTTCGGCTTTGTAGATCGTTGTTTTGTGTTTCTGTCACTCTGCATACCTCTATGACATTCTCTTTGGTCGATGTGTCATAAAGAATGCACATGTTCTGTGGGCCTAGCATGAACGCGCAGAGTAAGCATAACGTAATTTAGAACAATTTTCAAAATTGAAAATACTCGTTAAGTTTTAAGACTTTATTCATATCTACAGCGTGCTGCTTTAATGGTGAAATTAATTTACACGTGTGTTTAATACGATTTCGCGTTTTCGTTTTATGCACATACATATTTAAATTTTATTAAACGTTATTATTTATGTATTTATTTACAATTATCTAACATAGCATCGTGGAGCAAACTGTACTTAAAGAAATGTAGCGTAGGGGTTATTTGCCGTGGTCCCGGATCAAAACATCGCATCAATGAAATTAAAACAAGTAACTTGCAAAGAGTAGGTAAATTGAAGGAAAGAGAGAGAGCCCTATGTCGGCGAAGGGTGCAGGAGGTAGTTTTTAAATTACGATTTATTTTATGTTGTTATAATGTGCATGATTTCAGGCCACTAGCCCTACCCATATGTTAAATTAATGTCGCCATTGTAGCGGCACGTTGTATGTAATAATAATAATAATAAATGTATTTAGACACATTTTGATGACATGTTAAGCATAACAAACAAAAGATAGTAAAACAAAAATAAAAATAAAAAATATTGTAGTATGTATGTATATTGTAATATTGTAGTAGTGTATTAGTATGTGTGATACTAATTGTGTTTGTTTCAAAAATTCAAACTAAAATGCTATAGGATAGTTGTATTGTCGATGACAAAAATCGCTCGAATTTACGTTACGATTACGTTGCGTCTTCGTGCTAGTCCCTCTGAATCTACGTTTTCAGTGGCATGGTTTACGTTCACGTGTAGTTTACTATCTAAGAATAGCTTAACTCATTACGATTTGTGTCGTAAGGTCGTAACTCATAAGCGACGAACCGATCGATTGCAGCGTAAATCATACCTGATAGCGACACACATCTATAAATAGGGGTACCAGTATACCTCTACTTAATCACACGGTTGATTACGGATAAGACCTGTGAATATAGAAGGTATTAGCTTCTTGTTCCCCGACCCGCCCATCGCATCGCATCGCCTGCTCGGGCTATTACTTTGTTTTCATTGCGTTTTTGCTGTCTTTATTTCTTTTTGCTCGTCTCCAAAGTGTCCCAGCGTGATGTTAAATAGCCTTCCTCAAGAATCGGGCTATTAAATGCAAAAAAGATTTTTCAAATCCAACTGGTAGTTCCAGAACGTTCAAACAAACAAAAGCTTTAGCTTTATTATTACGGATTAGACCTGTGAAAATAGAAGGTATTAATAGTGATTTAAACGGACCTAAGGGCTAAGAAAATGATAAGATGGAACTTCTTTGTTGCTTTTTCTTATGTCAAAAGAATACCTTTTCTATTTTTAGGGTTCCGTACCTCAAAAGGAAAAACGGAAGTCTTATAAGATCACTTCGTTGTCAAGACCCTTTTTCTCAAGAACGCGTACAGTTATCAAGTTGAAATTAATACCAAATACGGGCTGCAATCCCTTGAAGCAATGAAAAAATCAAACTTCTAAGTCTACGCAATCAAAAGATATGTTCCGGAATCAAAACCTTCCTGTTGACCTACATACAATCATGAAATTTAGCAAGAAGCAGTGTCATGTAGCACTAGTAAAGGGAAAAATCCGAAACGTCATCCGACTCGCACTTGACCGGTTTTTGTTGAAAGCAATGGTCTTCAATATTTTCGACTTTTTATTTTTAAGACAGCGTCGGCTGTTGTATTGCTATTGAAAAGCTGCCATTATAGTTTGTATGTCTGTAATTACTTCTTAAAGCTTTTGACCTGAAAGCTAAAAACAAATGGAACCACATAATTCACTGGTGTTTTTAATAGGAAATCGTTTTCTACGCTCGTAAATATTAGTCAGTATTAAAAATATCAGTCAGAATTCCTTAAGTAAATATGTAACATCTCATGGTGGCATGTTTATTACATGGAAGAATTTTGCACACGGTACGTTGAATACACGATTCCGAACGAGTGTGGTGATACTTTTACAGTCGAAACCAATCCGGGCGGCCCACTGAATGTCTGAATATCTTTACAAATTCCAAGAGAGAATACTAGCTCCAGGTCTTGCTACCATTCAGTATTTAATAAAAAAAAAAATAGGAATGTAATTGTATTTATGTTACATGTTCCAACAAAAACTCGTTGAGAGGTGAAGCTTGTTTTACATGAAAACATATTTACACACGTTCTGTGAAAAATCCAGCGAGTGTTATTTTTAGTACCTTTTTACTTTTCGAATCTGGCTTGGCGTTTGTGAGTTTTAATTGGATTTTTGTGTTTACTGTTCAAAAATCTATCGGGATAATAAATCTGCTTGGGGAGTGAGTAAATATTTTTATCAAATTCTGTGGCAACGGTCGCAACTTATGAGTTGTAGATCGTAGGTTCAAACCCTGACAGGTGATTTATTTCGTGTTAATGATTTCATCACCACTGCTCTCAAAACGGAGAAGGAAGATATTGTAAGGAAACCGGCATATCCTAGAACCGAAAATATGAAGACATGCGAAATCTACCAACCCGCACTGGGCCCACGTGGTGGTTTACGGCCCACTCTCTCTCTCATAGACGAGACCTATGTCCCAGTAATGGAACGTCATAGGCTGATTATGCTGCGACCGAATGAAGAGCTGGTAGAGTTGGGTATTAGAAAAGTTAAAGTTGTCAAAGAACCGTTGACGTGTGAATCGACCCTTTCACATGACTGACTTCACCGGCTGTAGGTTAACAGTCTCTGCAAACTAAAAGCCAGGAGATTTTAACTCCAGCCGCGTATTAGCGGTAATTTTATGCTGAAAACTATTTCAGTAGTTCATGCTTCAACATTGTTTCCAGTTATTGTGTGGTTGTATATTCAGACTAGGCCAAAGACTTCGCCTTTGTTTCTACATATATTATACTTCAATATTAAAGTCGCTTTTCGTGCCTGTCTGTGTTACCGCGTTGTTTTTTAATCTAATGCAACGGATTTTGATGCGGTGTTCACCATCATTTTGATGCGGTGTTCACCATCATTTTGATGCGGTGTTCACCATCATTTAGAAAATTTATTCATCATCATCGGCCTAGCCTTTTCCCAACTATGTATGTTAGGGTCGGCTTCCAGTCTAACCGGATGCAGCTGAATACCAGTATTTGACAGCCGGGACCAACGGGTTAACGTGCTTTCCGAGACACGGAGAGGTCTCGGTATCTAAAGATGGTCACCCATCCACAGACCAACCGCGGTAAGCGTAGCTTAACCTGATCAATCGACCTGTGCGGCTGTTATTATTCATAAATAATGTAATGTTCTGTAAATTCGTGAAAACCATACAGAGCAGGGGCGGGTCGCCAGTATATTTATAATTCGAAGTAGAATTTTCCTTTTCAATGGTTTTCTAATTGAGTAGGAAAAATATTTCGTAATGTTAAGGAATTAATTAACATAAAAATACCAATAAACTTAATAAGAAGGCCTGTTTTCGTCTATGGTACATGTACTCGTTATAAAATTGTTTGTAGCGTAGCAGCCATCCGGCTATTTTAGCTGGGGAAAATAGGTACATTGCGTCTCCAATAGAATGATTTATAAAAAAATAACAACTGTTCATATTAAAGCAGTACCTAATGACTTGTATGGAGAGTTTTGTTTATCTATTTTATTTAGTATGTAAACACTGTCTCATTGACACAAGTCGTGAGGTAGCTGCTGTCACTAATGTCATCTGTCAGTCTCCTCAAATGGCGGGAGCTGTTGATATAATAAACTTAAATACGAAATCAACACGATTCTTCAGATAGAAATAAAGTCTTTTGTAACCAGCGGGGTAATTGACGATACGGTTGGCGCAGTGGCTGAGCGATCGACTGCTGCGCTGCGTGTCGCGGGTTCGATTCCCGCACGGAACAAATATTTGTATTGCCTGCAGGTAGTTGTTCCGGGTCTGGATGTTTGTGTATGTGAGTTTAAATGTTTGTAAACGCACCCACGATACAGGGGTAATTCCTAGTGTAGGGCAACCTTTATAAAAAAAAAAAAATGTAACATACAGTACTAACAGTAGGAATGGCTTTCATTTTGACAGTTTGACAACATTGATTGCGTTATTTACGTTGTTGAGCAGACAAATTTTTCGAACGAAGCAATGGATTAGCAATATCCTTCAAAATGATTCAGATTGTGATTGATAGAGTGTTACGCAATTAGGGTGCAGAATGATTGATATTTATCGTTTGTAGGAAGTCGTGTAACGTGCGACTGAAGGACGAGAATACCTGTGGGAAGGTTTGGGACCATTGACACGTGTACCTACTTGCAAAGGGATTTATTGCATTAGTTCGGGTCTCTCACCACACCAATGATTGACGCCCTAAGCTTGTCCAATTGGGAAATTCCTTGTCTGACGTTTTTAATGTATAAATTGTTAACGATAGGCATTTGGAAGGCATAATACTTATATGTACAAAGAAACTGTTTACTTTCTACTCGATTTTGAGGTGCCTGAGCGGCACATCTATAGCTGTAGGTATACGTAAAAAATGGTTTCTATCTAAGCCTGTCTATTTTATATATCGAAAAAATACTAATATCTACATCAACAATATTTGTGAAACTTTTTCAATGTAGTGTTAATTACGTCTAGTTTATCAATGTTTCATACCATATTTACGTGAGGGATTAATTTACGAAAAACAACTTCATTAATTATATTTTTTTAATTAAAAGAGTTATCAATATATTTCACTATATAATAACACTTGAAATTAATTAAATGGATCATGCTAGAATGACATAACTCTAAAAAAATAACTAAAGCTAAATATGAGTTAGGTTAATAAAATAGATAAATAACGTTAAAGTACCAACGACGACAGAATAATGAATTCTTAAATAAAAATAATGATAAAAATGAGTTATTTTCTGAAAAATTTATGCTTAGTAAATTACAAAAGTACAGGCCAATTTACCTACAAAAATAATAAAAAGGCATTAAACGTCGTAAAGAATAAGCATTAAAAAGAAAACACAAATGGCTTTTCTTATTACGTTCTCGGCTTCCGGCCAGTCATATAATATAAATTTAAATGACCAAATAGGTTGACTGTATAAAAGCAAAAGAGTCTTTTAATTTAAAAACTAGCCGACCCGACAGACGTTGTCATGCCCAAAATACCTATAAAAAAAGCATTCTGATTTTCCCGAAATTGAAAATATTCCAATTTTTTTCCATAAATATATAATTCTGAAGCGAAATTTATAAAAAAAACTGTCTATATAAATAATAATGAAATGCTGTTCGTTGGTAAGCGCATCTTACCAACGAACAGCATTTCGTTATTATTTATATAGATTTTTTTTTTTAATGGCATCTCGCAGTTCAACCTAGGTGGTTGTTGTCTGCTTAACCGGACTTGAATCATCATTCTCCTGCCCTTATCCCAATTTATTTGTGATCGGCGCAACATGTCTTTTTCTTCCATATTCCTCTATTAGCCGCCATCTCGACAGTCACCCCCTTTCTAACCATATCATTCCACACAGTCCATCCATCGTTTCTTTGGTCTTCCCCTACTCTTATAGCCATCGACATTCATACTCAAAACTTTCCTCACGACATTTTCCTCATTCCTCCGTAACACATGCCCATACAACCGGTTTCCACACAACTTTTCAGTTACCGGCGCCACTTTCAGACTTCCTCTTATGTACTCATTTCTTATTCTATCCATTCGTGTAACACCACACATCCCTCTTAGCATTCTCATCTCAGCTGCATGCAATCATTCATCATTCATCCGTTTTGTGGCGCAACAAGACAGCAGGTCTAACCATGGTTTTGTATAGTAAGTTTAAGGGGAATGCGGGAGTCGCAGATCGTTTCCGTGACCTGCCGCCATTTCATCCATCCAGTGTTAATTTGTTAATTCTGTGCTTAACCGTCCGATCTACTTCGCCATCGCTTTGCACGAGTGAACCGAGATACCGAAAGTCGGAGCGGGCTGGGAGAAGCGCGCCATCAAGCGCAATGGCTCTAGAACCGGAGAGACCGCCGAAATCGTAAAACATATGTTCAGTTTTGGTTCTGCTGATTTTCAAGCCAACATCCTCCAGCTTTTGTTGCCATTTCTCCAATCTGCTTTGGATCTCAGATCCATCTTCACCGACAAGAACAATTTCATCGGCAAACAGCATGCACCAGGGTGCCTCCTCCTGTATTTCCGCCGTCAGAGCGTCCATAATCAATAGGTAGAGGTCCTTACCTCTTCCTATTGATAATGGGCTTTAAGTACTTACTTGAAGCCGATCCCTGGTGCAAGCCTGCAGCCACACAGAACTCGTCGGTATTGCCAGCATCCGATCGGACGTAGGTATGAGATCGAATGTACATAGCACGAATTAACTCTACATACTTTCCGGGCAAACATTTCTCTTTCAAGGCCCACCACAGCACATCCCGAGGTACCCTATCGTACGCTTTCTCCAGATCAATGAAAACCATCTCTTGAATATAAATAGTAATGATTGATTTACATAGGGTATGACGATGGGAGAATGGATTCTTTTATGTGAAAAAAAATATATATTTCCTGAAAAGGTTTTATTTAGTATGCAATTATAAAAGTGCAAGCCAATTTACCTAGGAACATTAAAAGCCCTTAAAATTCGTAAAAAAAAGCATTATAAAGAAAATATGTATAAATGGCTTTTCTTATTTTTTCATGGTTTCTGGCCAGTCATTTTATTACAAATTTTAATAAAGATGAGCAAATAGGTTGATTCAATCCAAGTGAAAGGATTTTAAACTATAAGCCTTAAGAAAAGGAAGCAAATTAAATTCTATATTGTGAACCAAGTTTATAAATCTTAAGTGTTTAGGAAGCTAAAAATATAAGTTTTATAAGGTAGAGTGCTGGATGGATAAAAATCTACGTGTCAGTATTTTGGTCTAGGATAAAACATTGCGAGTTAAAAGTGAGTTGCATTCAGGAAATAGTGTTTTCTTAACTTAGTTGAGTTTTATAGAATTTACTAGAAGGATTTAGTTGCAATACTTAAATACGAATATAAGTTTAGAATATCGTGGTGTGAAACCGAAGTAATTTGTCCTCAAAGAGTTACAAATCTACAACCAAGAACTAAAATACTTTCTAGCAAAGCCCTTTTACCATTAAACTAGGTCTGCGTTAAGAATATATTTCCTGCGAATCTTTGAACTAGTGAACTAGTGCGTCCGGGTTGTTTAACGTCCACTTGACGCACGTATACGTCAAAAATGGTGCTAACTATCGTCAAACCAAAAAAATAATTGTTTCACAAAATTATAGCCTTGACGTACGTCAAATAATAATGATTACATAACTTTCGACGTAAGTATGTTAGGTTAATCAAACGTTTGAAACAACCGGCCCTTAATGAGTTTCCGTAATTTCACAAACGTTTAATTACCCAGTTACTTGGTAATTAAGCTTCAGTTTAATTTAGTTACGTGCATATTAGGTCCCAGGCGCTTAACATAGTAATTAATTGCACAGAGCAAGTATTGTTTATGTCTTGAAGTCACGTGTTTCTATAACATGTGCGGTTTAATTTGTTTCACTCAAGCGGGAAATCTTGACGGATAGCCGTTAATCTGATTATCTGACGTAAGTACCTATATCACCCATTTTTAACGGTTGACTTCTATACAAAGATTATATGGCTCAGCTAGACTATTTTCGGATTTATTTTACCGAAAGGATTAAAAGATTAAAAATTGGATTTTTACCAGCAAAATATTTATTTTTGAATCCATTTTAAAACTCTCAAAAATGTATGCTCTGAAGTCTGAAGAATAAACTTTTTACCAAAGGAATTTATATAAAAGTAAAATCAGAAAACCTTCAAAGAAACAATTATAAGGAATTTCAGCAAAACAATGTTTCAGGAACTTTATGAAGTGTTAACTCTCTAACATCACAAATATTCTATAATAATTTGGCTTTTTGCTATTTTCATAATGAAATCACTTTTAATTTATAAATTAATTATTTTTTCCTTTTATGAAGGGTAAGATACCGTTAATTTTTCCTGGAAATGTATATTGTAGCGTTAATTAGAAAGTCCCTGACTTTCGTCGGTTGCTATTTATATTTTTCATTCTCTGAAATAAAAGACAATCTTCCTCAAAGTTATACGCAGGTACTGCATAACTTTTCTTTCCCATTTTCACTTTCAAGCTTTCTCTAAAAAACACATTCTAAGATCCCGTATCCTTTTCATTGAGTTAAAGTAGTCTTGTTATCCCTCGGCCCTTCTTCCCCTCCATCTTCCAATGTATCTGTTTCACGTTCCTGGGCTCATCTCGACGAGATCACGTGACTATTACGCGTCTGTTCCCAATTCCTCCGACAGAAGACGTATTTAAACATACGCGGTTCCATCTCGTTATTTCACGAAAGGCACACGAGCGTGACGGTACAATTTCCAAATGCTCGCACTTCGACACGCTTTGTTTAAGTGTTCTCATCGAGAGACAAAGTCGTCGTGGTTTAATAATACCCATTGTATACGAGGATTATTGTATCGATGTAAACGATCAGTTTATTCGTCTACTACATGGCGAGTATTTGCAATTGCCGGTTGAGCACCGCAATCTTCAGGGAATTCAGTCTTTTCGCAGGTCGAAGTCTAGTAAGTGAGATGGATGCAACAGCCCATCTCCCTAACATAATCCATTACCTATGTGCATTCATTCATGCTAACAAAAACCACGCGGTCGTCACTGCATTATACTTTCATGTCGTATTTACATAGTAACAGCCACATTTCCTCAACTCAGCGAAAACTTCTAACATTACGTGACCTACTATTACTGGCGCCTTTATTCGTTACCCTCCAAACAAACTGTGCAGTATACATGCATACCTGGTAAGTGGCAAGATGGCGCGTGGAAAGTGCTTATAATGGCGCCGATTCACCCCCGCTTCTACACAGAGAGGGTGTGCCTCTTTTCAATTAATTTCTTCGCCAATCCTATTCTTAGTAAGGTAAGCGATTTACAAGATTAGTTAATCAGCATTATGGTGTAGATTAAAATCACTGGCCCGTGGCATTAACTAGCAAGGGATATTAAAAATGATTATCTTCTTCTTCTCTTACCAGTTACTTTTCATCGTCATCGCGTCGGCACGTCATCTACTGTTAATCGTGGATCTTACTCATACTGTTTTGTAATTAATGCTCAAGGCGAACTCTAAATCAGGATCGCCCAGAGGACACGGTGGAGCATACGGTGGAGGACTGCCCCGCTTGGGCAGAGCACCGCCGTGTCTTCGTAGAGGCGATCGGCAGCGGCGGCGACCTCTCGCGTTCGGCCCTGGTTCAAGCCATGGTCCGTGGTGAGAGGGAGTGGGAGGCAGTCACCTCCTTCTGCGAAGCAGTCATGCTAGCGAAGGAGGTGGCGCGGTGGGCAAGGGAACGCACCTCACGCCTCAGCCGCCGCGGGAGACGCTCCGGGCGTCGGCAGCCGCGTGACGACTCCCGGCCACCGTAGGCGCGGGCCTGCGGGCGGAGAGTAATGGGTAGCTCTCCGTCCGATCAGGACTAGGCCCGTGCCGGACGGCGTGTATGTGTTCCACGCGCGCCTCAAAGAGATGTCAGCATAAGTGACGGGGCCCGATAGGGCCGAAGCCTGCCAGGGTAGCGGGATCGTCCGAAAGGGTTACCGCTGCCCTGGAACATAAAGGGCTAAGGAAGGAACACGGGTGGGTTTTAGTCAGTAAGAGTCTGACACTCCCTTCTGCTCCACCCAGAGCGGGAGGGGTCATTTGATGATTTCCCATCCTCAAAAAAAAAAAGGCGAACTCTAATGCATGATATGGGACGGAGGTAATATATGAAATGGTGTGTCTCATGAACTCATCCAGTAATGCCTTCTCGCAATGCTTAAATAATTTAATTTAAAAAAGTCATCTGTCTACTTTATGGGTGCTAAAGTAGAGAGAGCGCCACATTGCTGCTCTAAGCTCTATTTCAATTAAGAAGGTTTAATTAGAAGGTTTTCTTCGGGATAGTCTCTCGCGGTGGCAGCCTTATTGATGGGTGTCGGGTATTGCGGTGTTCACGGTCTACAGACCTTATTGCGTTTTATTTGTTCAAGTGTTGTTAATTTAAAGTGCTTCTTACGGCAGTAAAAGGTATGGTACGATTACTTCTCTGGACGAGCTCCATCATTGTTCTTGTTTGAAGGGTAAAAGAACCGTTCCAATTACCTGCCGGCATGTTATGAGATACTTAAGCCCCTCAGAAGAGGCCTGTGTCCCAGCAGTGGGATCGTTATAGGCTGATTATGAGATAAGGATTATTGCAGATGCCCAACATTCTTGTATGACGCCAAATAACATAAAACGCAGGTACCTACAGAGGCGGCAATCCGAAACAACATAGGCCTTTTATTGACATGGTTAGTCGCTGACGTGTGGCATTCAGTCGTGTGTTGAAGGCTGTTCGTAACATTTTGGCAAGTCACGCTAAGGGCAAAAGGTCAAGAAACTATTGACATTCAATTCTGCTATGCGTTTTCATTTCTAGAATCAATATTTTTGTCAATAAAACGTCGTGTTGCAAAGGTTGATATGAATTGGCTAAAACTACGTCTACGGCATGTAATTCTAGTAATTGCATAATAGTAGGTACGTAGATACGTGCAATAAAGAACTTTAGTTGGCAAAAGATTGACTGATTCTTGTAGGATATGATTGACAGTTTTTCCTCCGAGGAAGTTGGTTCAGTCACGATATTGGTGCTCGTTGTGGTCGCTATTACGATAATAATAGATGATGAGCTATGTTTGGTCGGCTACAAACTGAGCATCGATGTGCTGCTGCACACACAATTAGTATAATACCACCACATCTAAAGGGGATATGTCTATTTTTGTAAGATAACTTACTATTTACATTAGGTACTAAATTAAATGACTAACTAGCTATACAAATAAATACCAAAACAAAGGGCACTTAGGCATCGTACTCGTCCGCATCGCTGTCATCCGAAAACGTGCCCAGAAGACTGGCAGAATCTGATAAGTCTTAGTGAAAAATCTAAAGAGATATAAAGAAACATGAGGTACTTATCAGCTTTGCTAATAGTGGAATAAAATCGCCTTCAAAGTTCAAACTTTCATCTCGGCACTAAACGCCTTAAATCTCAACATTGATTAAATTAAGTATTGACAGGGTCTACTTTTCCCGCTCGTTTAAGGCTTCATTTACTTCCTTTTCTTCAATAAAGAAATTGTACAGATTCGTACTCCCTATGTCGGGCTGTAGACAAGGAAGCTGTGACAATGGTTACTGTTATTCTGAAGATAAGTCTGTTCGAAGACGAAGGGCAAGGGCTTGTGTTAATCTCTCCATTAGGGTGCGATCGATATCTTGTTTGAGTGGATGGTGTTATCTGTTAAATGCACGATATAACATACATACTTACATACAGATGCCTTGTATGGGTGAACTTGGAGTACCCATCGACCTAACTACGTTACAAATCGTAGGTATCTATAGGTTCTTCTACACGAAACGGGGAAAGCTTTATTAAAAGTTAAAAGCTTAATTCCTTGTTAAAAGTGCTTTGAGCTTTTTCTATCGTATGCAGATGAAAGGAAAAGTTTTCATGAAAATAAACGTACTCGGTCCTTCCAGTCTCTTCACTAATTAGGTAGGTCAAGCTTTTTAGTTTTTCAAAGACTAGTTTTTATCGAAATGTTCTTAAACAAGCCTTATATCGAAGCTGTAATTATAAACTTCAGCTTCAGATGCATCCGCATGAATACGATTCGGATTACAGTGATTAGTTTTCACGAGAATTCACAGCGGGTGACGTACTTCATCAATCCACTGCAATCAATCAATGTTTGCATATCCTAAATGAACTCGCCACTCAATTAACACGCTTGCTACGGACGCGGCTAGTACACGGCGGCTGCCGCAAAAAGAATAGTGAATACAGTGTACCATTTTAATGGCACTCTTAAAACCCATTTGTGTTTGTGTAAAGAAGAAATGGAACTCGGAAAATGGTTTTCTTTGAGCTATTCTTAGGAAAAATATTTAAAAATAGAGACGGTGGACTTCTGTGTAACTCTGGGAGCCAGAACAAAAGAATTTGTTTCTATTGCGTTGAATGCTGCAAGACGTAAATTAAAAGTTGATTGAAAGAAAGGGGCTCATTATTGAATACACATTTTAAAGTTACAGCTATGGAAGAGATACCAAATTCATGAAAATTTGTTTTCAATGTTTTTTTTGTTTCTGTAACAACCTAAATCGGACTATTACAAACATTATTTTAAAACACAACATAGCCAAATCAGTTCAGTCGTTCTTAAATGATGCGCTTACCAAAGCATTTGATTTTTATTTATGTAGATATAGTAAAATGACAATATTTTTTGGTAAAAATATGACATCGTTACGCTCGTTTGAAGTTGTACCGGGAATTTTCTAGCAATAGTTTCTATGATGCGAATTTTTAAAAGTACTCAGGCTTTTTACTAAAGCGAACTTCTGTAACAAGAATGTACGATATTAAAATTGTGTTCTATACATACTCCTTTGTTACAAAAGCTTTGTAATAAGTAGACGTCGACGTATGCTTGGTGCTCAGGTGTGCGGGTAACAACTGTTTGATATATTAGAAACCTTCACGTGTGACCTGCGAACCGTTTGACAGTAAATCAATATTCTCGAACCTATACCTCAAAATAGTTATTATATTGTTGAACGTTCCCTTTAACCATGTCAACGTCAACTTGCAATATACTCTAATCATGTCAAAAAAAAAAAAAAAAATACCACAATAACGCCCGTTTCATAATATAACTATTTGTTACCAAAAATACCCTCCAATGGGGATGGAAGCTATCAATACAGTATTCACTTTCGGCGGTGTTGTGAAGTTGACACTTATCGATGTCCAATTTTATTTCCCCTTTGCCTCTCGTGTTCGGCTTGAAACGAATTTCGTGTATATTCAAACACTATTTGTTGGAATCAACCATTCTAGCTGAAGAAAACATGCCTTTTGGGCAAAATATTCCGATTCCTTGGTTTTGCTGTTTGTGAAAGGTTTATGTAGTTAGGTTGTAGTGTCCGAATGTGATCAAACCACTTGATTCCTAGAAGCCCAAACTCTGTGTTAAGTGGTAGACCCCCGATGTTCGTTAGAGTGAAGTACGCTAACGAAGTATACGATTGATCGGCCATAGCTGTCATGGATCGTCTTCGTTTTGTTGTTTGTTTGTAGCTATCGAACATTTTTAGTATTATATTTTCCTGTTCTAAATTCTTACTCCTTAAAGCTGGTAGCGTCTCAGTGAGTAGTTAGACCCTTAGTACCCTTACTCTTAGGTCTACTATAATTGATGAAGAAGGAAGGAGTATAAATAGCATCTCATTTTCTGTCTTTTAAGTATTGCCAGTGCCAGAATTAGTTGCTTGACGACCGAAGAATTCACCAAAATCTTTCTCTTCGTAACACTAGGGTTGTAGGTAAACGTTTTATGGAACTTGGCAGTTGTTCTCATAATGGATTAGGTAATAAAACTGCTCTCACAAAATGGCCTGTCTCATAATATATTTAGTCAATGTTCAATAATAACTTTATACTGTATTGAGTCCGTAAATATTATTTGCAATTCACTCAAGTTCGAGCTACCGGTTTTTGTCAATTTATAATTTTCTGCTAAGATAAAAATCGAAGACGTTGTTATTATATTGCAGGCAGATAGGAAATTGTATTGGATATATCTCAATGCATAGCAATTGAGGAGTATTTTTCGATATCCTATCGAGTATGTCACAGAATTGGTTGTGGGCACTAACGCGCTGATTAGAGTGCCTCGGAGAGGAAAGGACAAAGACAATGTTATTTTTTTATCTCGCAAAAAGTGCAGTTAGTTCTGTAGGACAAGTAAAATAAAGTGTTTTTAGTTTTCTTAAAAAGGACTACGTTTATTCATGGTGTTTAGTACAAAAATTGAACTTATCACTAAATAAACTAATGATAATACATTTTTCATACCACTTGCTCAAAAAAGTGACATTCTATGCCACAAAAAGCGAACATAACAATAGTCATTTTTAATCTGTTAAAAACAGGGAAAGAAAATTGTACTGAATTTCATTCATCCTCTAGGGGGAGAATGTGATTTAAATTTGGAATACTTACCGAAATTTATACTGAACTACATCTGTGTTTACACCATTGAGTTTGTATATAAAGTATTATACATCTTTCTGAAAAAGGAATATGCATTTGTTATGCAGTCATGATTATTAAATAAAATTACGAAAACCGACGAGGCCGTATGAGCTTGATGCCTTTGCTTTTCCGACAAAAAAATATTAGGCTAGGAATTTGCCAAGTTCCTCAGACGCAAGAACAGAGAAATACTCAAATCAACTCATCAACAATAAATGTACCAAACAAAAATGTAACTCTCTCTATCAATAATTGGACCACTGTTTCGAATGTTAACTTTTACTTTTAATTGTCAATATTTTTAATAAATGTTTATCTCATATTATTATTGTGTTAATTTTTTCGCAAATGGTACGAAAAGTAGAGTATTTTCCTCGGTGATAAAGCTGTCTTAGTCTTGGGTGAACTTCAATCCCTCGCTACACTCAGGACTCGTCTTAAATCCCTCGCTTCGCTCGTGATTTAAGTTTTTAACACCCTCGCTACGCTCGGGAGTGAACCTTAAGTCCTTCGTTACGCTCGCGATTTAAATCGTCACCCGCGACAGAAGACACTGCTTTATCCCCTTGGTTAATAATCTACTATTAGTTATTAAGTTGTTGCAGGTATGTTCTTTTATTTTATGTTCGTGGAATAAACTTAACTTTTCCACCATTCTTGGGCCCCAAAATAACACTGTAAGGATCAGATTCCAGATGCTTTGGTCCATCAGGCGCGAATCTGTACTTCATAATCATCTGAGCGATTGCTGTACGTATTTGCATCATTCCGTAGCGTTTACCTGAAGATTAAAAAAAGCTCAGATTATGCCTTCTTACTACTTCAAGTCTAAAATAGGTAATTGAGTCGGTGAGTATTGAATCGGGTTCATAATAGGTAATTGACTTCACAATGCAACATGTATTTTTGTTGCACGTTTCCAGATAAATTATTTATTTATTTAAAACAGCCAAAGGTCATATTAGTGCCACAATGACATAACGTGATTAATTAGAGGGCAATTACGTGACATACGTGATTGCCCTCTTGTTTACAGGGTCAACAAATGATTCAATTGCAGTAGCTACGAGTACATACCGATGCAGAACCTCGGTCCTTCACCAAACGGCAAGAACGTGAAGTCGTGGTTATCGCTGTCGGTGGAGTTGATGAACCTCTCGGGACGCCACTCTTCAGGCTCAGGGTACGACTCCTCGTTGTGGTGGATGGCCACTACGTTCACGAATACCGGCGTGCCGGCTTCCACCATCAGCCCGTCGGTCAGCTGGTATGCCTTGTTGCACATCCTGTCCAAGTGCGGCACTGGAGGATACTTCCGCAATGTTTCTGGAACATTAATTTACATTAACATTCTACTCAATAAAATCTAAAGATAATAAAATCTGTCTTAGTTTCCGGTACGCACCATGCATACACGCAGTAACATATTTAACTTTCAACAAATCGTCGTACTCCAGAACGTCTTTCCCGCTTTCTTTTAACGCCTCGCTGACTTCCTTATAAAGTTTTTCCTGGAAGAAATAGCTCCTTTGTATTACACGGTAAATATTAGTAAGAAACTGTAGCAACGGTTTGTGGAGATAAGGAAACGTGACATTTTGTATTTCGACTTTGGGAAGAGAGAGGGAAAGTAAAAGAATTGTGTCTGAGAAATAAAAGCACAATGGGAAGTTGGGTTGAATGCGAGTCATTTATTAAATGCATTGCTATTTTTTGTAAATAGGAGTCGAGAGTTTAAGCTGAAAACCAGCGCTTAACAAGCCGCCAAGACATGAGCATAATGTTAACGCTTAAACCTTTTGCTTCCGGTATTACTTACAGTTTTGTGTATGTACTTACTAGTACTAGCTGTAATACCGGAGACAATAAATGATATTATATTACATTCTAAATGACATGTAATCCTCTATAGCCCAACAGTGACCCTCCATAATGAATGTTTGTAACTGGTATTGTTGACCAGATAATTTAGTGACCAATCATTTAGCTAACGATGTTTTGATACCTGATCGTCGGGGTGGTATGCTAACTCGTGGAGCAAATAGGTTAATGTTGTGGATGACGTTTCGATAGCTCCCAATATGAATACAGCCGCCTGGGCCATCATTAGGTTATCAGCTAATTCTGAAAGATAAGAAGGTATAGCGATAAAATTGAAATTAAGAATGTCCTATCCCTATCCCATTGAAGTATCAATTTGATTGATCATATTATTTGTTAGAGATAAGACATTTTGACTTACGTCTTATCAAACGCTTTTTGCCGGCTAATATTAAAATTAGGTTAGGTTTTACTGTTTTTTTCCTACTTTACATTTTGCTGCTTTATTTTTGAATTATCTTTAGTAGTGACATATCGTATATTCCCAGAAGAGAACTTACGTGAGTCGGACCCAGCAGGTAGTTTCAAGTTCGCCTTTAACTTCAACAAATGATTAACGAGATCCTTGTTACTAGGCTGGCCAGTTCTCTCTCGTTCAGTGGTAACTTCCGTAAACAACTTTTTTATGTATTCTGTTGCAGGTTGCGAGAAGAACTTCAATCTGAAAATTATCTGCTTTTAATAAAACTGCTTCCTACAGCTATAATTTTGTAGAGATAAAAATTTGAAGTAATATGTTATTTTGTTAAAAATAATTATTGGTAAGTAGTCACAAACCACAAACAATTCAATAGGCAGTTGCTTTTCTTCAATAAGTCAATACACTCTGCCTCTCTTTCACATACGCTATTTAATTAGCAATTATTATCATTCAGCCCATTGTAAAAACAATACAAAATAGTAAAATACCTGAGAACTTCAGCAATAGCGGGGAGGAAGAAGATCATAGTGAACTCGAAGCCTCGCCAGAAGGTCCACTTGACCATGTGGCGAGTGATGAACCAAAGGGGCGAGGTCAGCTCCTTCAGCGCACTCACTCGAATACCAAACACAGTGTAAGCCACCGTGTCAGAGGTGTACATTGAGAACAGTTTCTGAAAACGCACAGATGAAATTAGAAGTAATTTGCGTCGCTCAAAATCAGTTCTGCTTGACTTTGTGATGGGTAGTTTTTCTCAAACCGTTACGGAATGTAACGTAAGTTTAACGACCCACTTTGAGGAGGGAATTACGCGAGTTGCTTTCCTAAATACTCTTTTAAATAAAATAAAAAAAAAAACAATTCTAAATTGAGATAAAATGGACAAGTGGTATGGAGAAACTCACAAGGTATTATTTCTAGACTAGGGTACAATAATGTACTTTCTACTTTCATTTGAAACGTTTTGAAACGAAAGGTTTCCTGAAAATAATTACCAAATGGAACAGATGTAGTGTGAGTAATAGGAAGTATGAGCGAGCGATGTTTTGTGCTCTGTCCAGGTATCGGTAACCAATATCATTTCCTTATTAGTTGGCTGTAGCAGATACGTCTTCGTGAAACTTCTTTTTTTTAACTTTAACAACGGACATCCAATTCTGTATTTAATATTTCTGATATCGTAGTCACTTTAGGACATAACGTCGAAATTGCAATGACTTTTAATATATAGGCGCAAAACATATAGATGGATGGATTTTTATTAAAATGATGTAAATTCAATAATGAAGAAATGAAGATTTATTTATTTATTTTATGAGCCAGTAAAGACCCTCAGTTATAATTAGGACTCTTCATTAATTACTGTTATTCATAACATCACGCCTGTAATCGCCGAAGGGTTAGGCAGAGGTGTACCTAATAGTAGACCCATATTTTGACAGTTATGTTAA
Organism: Apamea anceps; assembly: GCA_951799955.1. Taxonomy (NCBI): domain Eukaryota; kingdom Metazoa; phylum Arthropoda; class Insecta; order Lepidoptera; family Noctuidae; genus Apamea; species Apamea anceps. The sequence continues at coordinate 8,479,687 of OX637502.1, read as the reverse complement.
GTTCCATGTAATAGGGGAGAGCCTTTTGCCACTAACCGGACACGAATCCAGACTCCGGTTACTCACTATCAGGAATAATAGTCCTCCAGGCCGTATTTCAGCCAAGGCGGACAATCTTTTTTTTTTTTAATTAGTGTGAATGTGAAGACTATGTGGGTAATTTTATTTATGTTATTTTTCTCTCTGTTCTCTTAGTTTTTGTCATGGTCTGGCAGTTTGAGTAATTAATTGGGCCTACCCAAATGTCCTTTCTTTGATGTTGTTCGTCGAATCGTTGAGCTCCTTAAGTTTTGAGTTGAGCTGCATGATTTCTGACATATGCGTGCACTGACTGGACAGGTCCTCTCAATCTGTGTGGTTCTTTCCTCAAAAGACCATCTCAGACATCGACCTACATGGTCTTCATATGATCTGACCAAGATTACGTCTGGACTTTAAAAGAGACTGTGACGTCTGAGTTTGTTTCGGCCTTTCTTCTTAGACTAGTCAGATAGGAAACGCCGACCTCATCTAGTTTAAAAAAATGATTGACGTGTAAAAGTGTTTGTTCAAACCTACTTACAAAATAAAATCATTTATCATTTATCTCAATGGAGACTAGCCTTCGGCGCAGGATATATACTTATGTAATGTTATAGTGCACAAGCGTGTGCGCAGACACAGGTGCACTCTCTCTTCCCTAATATGCATAGATCCCATGTAAACTAAAACTGAAAGCAAACCTGCCGTTCAGTCAGCTCGGTAGAAATTCATATTATTCGTAAGTGATGATTCTAAGTTTGTTACCATGTACTAGGTTCATTCACCACAAATTTGACTATTAAAGAAATTTGACAGATTGTAGTAGCTTGATGTGCTGGCGTCTGTACAAAGGTGATGCTTCCAGCATCAGGGTATCAGGTTTTTAAATAACTAGCGAGCCGCCCCTGCTTGCACGGCTTTTACTACTTGACAAAACATTGAGACTTCTCTATTATTTGTAAGTTTAATATTAATGTAATATGCACATAACTCTTCCGGAAAATTCTCCAAATGATGGTGAAAACCGCATCAAATCCCGTTATGTAATTTAGAAAAACGATGCGGACACACAGACAGACATGAAAAGTGACTTTTTATAATATGTAGTTAGCTAGTTTTAAATACATTTATACATGTAATTAAAACTAGCTTAGGTTTCATAACAATGGATAAACAGTTTTAAAACAGGTAGGACTGGTATTTTCTTACAGGTATAGATAATTATAATATTATAATTAATGTGCAGCAAAATGATTAAATTCTATTAAAAGAATCCCACAATATTTTCCTACAATCGATTGTATAATCTGAGACAAGCTGAAAAGTCTGTTTAATTGTTAGTTTAAACGCGTTTAATCTCTGGAAGTAGCAGTCGGATTTGAAAAAATATTTTTGCGTTTAATATTATTTTATTATTTAATATATATTTAACATCACGCTAGGACTCTTAAAAGCCGAGCAAAAAAAGAAATAAGAAAGAACAAACTCACGCGCACGGAGTCGCGGGTAGAAGCTAGTCATCAATATTATTCCACGTTTATCTTTTCGAGAGGTGCTTAAAGTTTTTATTCCACTTACATCAACGGTTTTTGTGAGCCTCGTGAAATATTGGTAGTACTTTGATAACGGTGATATTCGTATTTTTTCAGGCCGTACCAAAAGACTAAGTGTTATTTTTTTGAGGTTGTCGCTAATGTAGTAGGTACCTGTTCTTAAGAACATTTGTAAAAAGAGGTAAAACGAGGCTTACAGGCAACAGGTGTAAAAAGAGTCTGAACGAAGCTGAGAGTTTTTATATGTATAAGGTAATTTCGGTACCTACGCGTCTGTAAATAAAACACGTCACCATTATTCTCTGCACTTATCCCAATTTATTTGTGGTCGGCGCATATCTTTTTCTTCCATACTTCTCTATTAGTCGTCATCTCAGTAGGCACTCCCGTTCTAGCCATATCATCTTTCACACAATCCATTCATCGTATCTTTGATCTTCGCCTATTCGTATTGCCTTCCACATTCATACTCAAAACTTGCGTTGTAATACCTTTTCGAAAGAAATGGCTTTGAAGAACGCCATCTCGGTCGCTTCGACGTCCCATATTAAAGCCTGGGTGGGTACTGTAACAAGATCATCATCTGCCTAGCTTTTTCCCAACTAGGTTAGGGTCAACTTCCAGTCTAACCGGATGCAGCTGAATACCAGTATTTTACTTGGAGCGACTGTCTATCTGACCTCTACAACCCAGTTACTGGGTATTACGATACCCCTTGGTAAGACTGGTTGTCAGTAGGGATGAAACGATACCATCTAGGTATCGATACTTTTACTCGATACCGTATCGGTCATAAGGTATCGATACCTACTTGGTATCGAATCGAATGTATCGATGCTTACTTGAATCGGACAGTTTTTTCGTAGGAAGTATTAGAGGAATTATAAGAACAGTAGTAAGTAAAATTGGTCTATTTGTCACTTTGTCAGACTTTCGGGCTTTTCATGATCCTTAACGACTGTCAAAGATCCATAAATGACAGCCAGGACCAACGGCTTAACGTGCTTTCGGCGACATGGAGGGGTCTTGGTATGTGAAGATGGTCTCCCATCCAAAGACCAACTGCGGCAAGCGTTGTTTAACCTGATCGATCGACCCGTGCGGCGGTTATTACTTAGCCATACGCCCCTGTAACAAGGAATAGGGTGCAATTACCTTAAGATCGACAGGCTCTTTGTTATCAACGTAGTCCTTCTGTATCCTGTGCACGAGTTCGGTAGAGTTGATGTTCATCAGTTCAGTGATGCCCCGCAGGCGCATGCTGGTAAACATTGGAGAGATCTCGTTCCTCATCTGTATCCACATTGGACTCTGAAAACATATTCTTTTCGTTATGGGTACAAAGTTACAACGATAATAATAAAAATAGTATGAATGTAAAAAGCCTAAAACAATTAAAAAAATCTATTGAAAAAATAGCCACAAATAGAATAAAAAGGTATAAACGTGAAACCCTATAAAAAGAAAAAAAATAATCTTGAAATTATGACCCTACGTAAGTACGTATGAGATTTTTTGATTAAATGTTGTCCCGTCGGGGGACCGCTCTAATTATTAGCCTAACGTTATGTTAAAGTTTAAAATAGTAGTCTCTCTGCCTATCCCTAGGTGGAATACCTTACTGGACTCTAATCTAATGTTTGGTAAATAAAGTCATAATTTATTTATTAAAGATTAGATTAGATTAGTGTCCTGGGTCTGCAATCTCGACATTCATAGCGATCGCTTTACGACAGAATTTGGTCGCAAAGTCCTATCACTTCATACATTGCACCTGTCAATCCGGGACTTTGCGACCGAATTCGGTCGCAAACCGATCGCTATGAATGTCGAGACTGCACGCCTGTAGTTAATAATGACATAATATGCAAATAGAGACGATGGACAGACAGACTCACGCGCCGATACTAAATCTTGCAGGTCAAGCTACCCGAAACTGACAAATTTTCCCTTCAACCTTGAACCTTAATGCTTTATTGATAAAGTTGAAAATTTATTAAAGAAATTTGTCAGATTTTAGTAGCTTGATGTGCTGGCGTCTTTATTTACATCGTAATTTTTTTACTTGACACATTAAAATAGTGTGTATTCAAGCCAAGGTTAATGGCAAAAATAAATGGTAAATAAGTTTTTTCACATTTTCGGGATGTTTAGTTACCGATTAAGACTGGTTTCTTTGTCATTTTCTCGATGTAGAAGACTTTGATTTCCTCGAAGAGCTCTGTTGTATAATATGACAAACGGATATTAGGTACCGCTGCCTGGGATAGGTCAGTCACAAGTTAAAAACTGAAACATGCATTCCCCTCCCAGGTAGGAAGGGTTACCATTTCGAAATTTGAAAAGTCCTGAGATTTGCAAAACAGTACTTACTGACATTTTACCATTTTCAGTATTCATATAACGTTTTTATTTTCTAAAAAAAAAACCCTAAACACGACAAGTTCAGAAAAATTACAAGGCCGGACAAGTCTGGACGGAGGACTAAAAATCCGGACATGACCGGACAGATGGTAACCCTACTCAAACCATATTTGTACAGATTTGTACACCAGAAATACATAGCATAAATACATTTATAGATCATAATTTCAAAGGCTTGTCTGTACCTAGTCATTCAAGTTATTATCATTACAAATGAATGCACTCTATTACCAATTACTTAAACAAAGAATTTCAAAATTCAAATTTCGAAATTTTGGGTTCGATTGCATTTTCCAACAGACTGCTATGAACATTTTGTTTAAAAGTGCCTTTTTTTTGGGTGGGAAATCATCAAATGACCTCTCCCGGTCTAGGCTGAGCGGAAGGGCGTGTCAGACTTTTACTGACTAAAACCCACCTGTGTTCCTTCAGTTGCCTGTGCCAGGGGCTACGGTATCTCTTTCGAACAACGGGTTCGATTGCATTTTCCAACAGACTGATATGAACATTTGGTTTAAAAGTGCCTCAAAATTGGTAAATTAAGTGGAATTCTTCGATGAATGAAGGACAGTCTTTCGGTATAGCTGCAGCACTAGTATATTGTAAATATTGAATGCAAAAGACTAATTTGGGTGCAACGATCAAATTGCTTAAATTATGAGTACCGACATCCAAAACTGTAAAAATTTAACATTAGGTACCTATATGTAACTAGTGGTTAACTGGTAAATTACTCGAAAAATTATGTTAGATTGTAAAAAATTCAAATTATTTAGTCGAGTTTGTAATATTATTGCTGTCGTAACAACAATCTTCTATAAAATTCGAAATACGCAACGTTACACTTGACTTTCATTCATAAATACAGGATTAAGACTTGATAAACTAGTTTATCGTGAAATTATTATCTTGTACATACATACCTTTCATCATCATCTGCCTAGCCGTTTCCCAACATGTTGGGGTCGGCTTCCAGTTTAGACTGGAAGCCGACCCCAACATAGTTGGGAAACGGCTCCGGTTAGCCGGATGCAGCTGAATACCAGTATTTTACATGGAGCGACTGCCTATCTGACCTCCACAACCCAGTTACTGGGTAATACGATACCCCTTGGTAAGACTGGTTGTCAGACTTTCGGGCTTCTGACACACACATACCCATACCGATACCGGGCTTCTGGTACATACATACCTTTATCGTGAATAAATTCAACGAACCCAACGGGTCATCCTTCGCTCCTGCGTAACTGTATCTGTCTTGAAAACTATCACTGTCTTTCACTAGGACTTTCTTCGCAAGCTCCTTCGAATTGAGTATAAGGGTTGGTTTCCATGATAGAAACATTCCGAAATAATCACTCGTCTTGTACTTCTTGGCTAAGTCATAGAAGACGTCAAAGAAACTTCTCCTCATCAGGAACGAAAGGTTCCCGAAGAGTATTGTCGGTTCCTCGTAGGGAACGCCTCGTTTCTTCCAATACCCATAGTTACTCCGGGAGAAAAGGTAGAATATCGTTAAACAAGAAAGCACAAAAACAAGAAACAATTGAATGATAAGACCGAGCATGGTGACGTCCGGTCTGTTCGCGAGTCCGACTTAGAATATCATTCAATTTCTTCTGGGATTTAGCTAAATACTTAATGAGTTTAAACCAGTATATTTGGGTATTTTGTAGATAAAAATTATCAACCAATTACGTAGGTTTACTTATCGCTGTGTACTCGATCATTGCAGACGTCGCGTGGAGTAGGGTTTAGATAGCGTTTCGAAAATGCGCGACTACGCTACTAACGTGACTCGTAGCAGGGATGTTGCGGATGCAGATTTTTTGACATCCGCGGATACGGATGCGGATGCGGATTTGTAAAGGCTTACATCCGCAGATGCGGATCTTCAGATTTTTTTAAAGATACTCTAATATAGGTGCAGAAAATCTTACTCTGTGTGTGTCAGTAGTGACATAGTACTATCGCAACCCAGCGCAGGGCACGCCACGATAGCGGCGGTAAGACCCCTCTTTGAGGAGTGGCTAGAGAGACGTCACGGAGTTCTCACCTACCGCCTGACGCAGGTCCTCTCCGGACATGGATGTTTCGGGAGGTTCCTGCACATAATCAGGCGGGAGGAGACGCCCGGGTGTCACCACTGTCAGGATCGCCCAGAGGACACGGTGGAGCACACGGTGGAGGTCTGCCCTGCTTGGGCAGAGCAACGCCGTGCCCTCGTAGAGGCGATCGGCAGCGGCGGCGACCTCTCGCGTCCGGCCCTGGTTCAAGCCATGGTCCGGGGCGAGAGGGAGTGGGAGGCAGTCACCTCCTTCTGCGAAGCAGTCATGCTAGCGAAGGAGGTGGCGGGGTGGGCGAGAGAACGCGCCTTGCGCACCTCACGCCTCAGCCGCCGCGGGAGACGCTCCGGGCGTCGGGAGCCGCGTGACGACTCCCGGCCACCGTAGGCGCGGGCCTGCGGGCGGTGAGTAATGGGTAACTCACCGTCCGATCAGGACCAGGCCCGTGCCGGACGGCGTGTATGTGTTCCACGCGCGCCTCAAAGAGATGTCAGCATGAGTGACGGGGCCCCATAGGGCCGAAGCCTGCCAGGGTAGCGGGATTGTCCGAAAGGGTTACCGCTGCCCTGGAACATAAAGGGCTAAGGAAGGAACACGGGTGGGTTTTAGTCAGTAAGAGTCTGACACTCCCTTCTGCTCCACCCAGAGCGGGAGGGGTCATTTGATGATTTCCCATCCTCAAAAAAAAAAAAAAAAAGTAGTGACATAGTAAATTCACTTGTCCAATAAATTATTTACCGCAGTAACCTCGTTTAACACACATATAACACAAGGAATTTATTCTAGAAGGTTTATGTGTACAATACATTAATATTCATCTACTAGCTGACCCGGCAAACGTTGTTTTGCCATATAAATTATTTCTAGCTGCCCGGCGCTACTTCATTCGCGTGGTGTCCTACCCCCTACCCTACTCCTACTACTCCCACCCTACTCCTACCCTACTCCTACAATACTCCTACCCTACTCCTACTACTCCCACCCTACTCCTACCCTACTCCTACAACACTCCTACCCTACTCCTAGTACTCCCACCCTACTCCTACCCTACTCCTATCCTACTCCTACCCTACTCGTACCCTATTCCTACCCTACTCCTAACCTACTCCTGCCCTACTCCTACAATACTCCTACCCTACTCCTACTACTCCCACCCTACTCCTACCCTACTTCTACCCTACTCCTACCCTACTCGTACCCTATTCCTACCCTACTCCTAACCTACTCCTACCCTACTTTAACAAAATGATCCGCCATTTATTGAATTCATTTGTTACAAAAAATGTGATAAATGAAGAACCGCTCTACCGATTTTGTGTAAACTTCACATAAACCATCTACTAAATAGTCCGAACAAAGCCTAAACATTTGATTTGGATAGGTGAGCCCATTCTTGAGTTATAAAATTACAACGAAAAGTGGCATTGATTTTTATATATACGAGTATACTCGTAGATAGAAGATATAAATAAAACACAGTCGGGTTAGTTACATTCTTATAACTCAAAAACGGCTGGACCGATTTTTATGATTTTTGATTTATTGGTTTATTGGACCCCCCGCCCCGAATAGCAGAGTGACTATTAAAAGAAGTTTACTAGTCCTCTATTCACCAGAAAAAATAAGATAATTAATTTTGTATGGAACTACTTTTTTGATGGTATCTCGAGAAAGGATTGACAGATTTTTTTTTTTTAATTCAGCTAATAAGTTAACACAACATTTATTGATTTCGAGAAGGTACGAAGGTCAGTTAGTAAAAGATAAATCTCGATATTTTATCAAGTCATAAGAACCGTCGGAAGCAGGGGCGGTCCGCTAGTAAAAAGTAAAGTTATACACAAAGTTATACACAAAAGTAAAGTTATACAACAAAAAAAAAAACCCCTTGACCTGACTTGAATCTAGTAAGATTCAAGTCAGATCAAGGGGTTTTTTTTTTGTTCCGTGGTTTTGCATAGAACCAGACATTCACGATCACCGTGAATGTGGTCCTTCACTTTCTCTCGGTATGTTTTTATTTTATCGATATTTTTGCATGTTTTATAAATTAATAACTTGATTAAATAAAAATAGGTATATGCGCGTCGACTTGAGCACTTCCTCCTTTTTTTTTGTCGGTATTTGCCGATTGCCCCGACCGATCGACCCGATTCCCGACCTTTAAGAATAACGTAGGTTCGAAAACCAGACAGAAAAAAACCATACAAGATTACTAGTCATATTTAAAGAAAAAGTTTTATCAGCTATAATGTTTATAACTTTGTCTATACTAATAATAAAACTGAAGAGATTGTTTGTTTCTTTGGAACTACTTGTCGTATTTGATTTTTTTTTTTTGCATTTGTTTGCCCAATTCTTGAGGAACGTTATAAGCTAACATCACTTTATTTATGATCCTTAAGGATAAAGCAAAAAGAAAAATGACTGAAAGAATGCTAAGAGAAAACGATGTAATAGTGACGGCGGGCAATATGTTGCGACGCGGTGCGGTGGGTCGAAATTTCACGCCGACAAAGTCGCGGCCAGAAGTTAGTTTATTATTGATGCTTAATAGTTATTAGCTATTAAGCATCAATAATAAACTAACTTCTGGCACGTTAAGCCGTTGGTCCCGGCTGTCATTCGTGGATCTTTGACAGTCGTTACGGGTAGTCAGAAGTTCGAAAGTCTGACAACCAGTCTTACCAAGGGGTATCGTATTACCTAGTAACTGAGTTGTGGAGGTCAGATAGGCAGTCGCTCCATGTAAAATACTGGTATTCAGCTGCATCCGGTTAAACTGGAAGCCGACCCCAACATAGTTGGGAAAAGGCTAGGCTGATGATGATGAATAGTTATTAGCTATTGTAGTAGTTATGTAAAATAATGTAAAAAAAAGAAAAGAATATTATGTTCGTGGAAATGCTTTTCCTAGACGAGCGAGAGCAAGCGCACGCTGAAATGTCTTTTCTTTCTGGTTGAATAATCAGTGTCCAGAACGCGTTGTGGCATTAATGATCACAATTCATTTCAGTTCAGCATCTGCAGTAGCACTACTTGAGTGTACCTTTTGTCCACAATGCTTTCTGTTAACTAAATATACTGTTTTTGGGTTGTGGGTCAGCAACTCCTTACCTAAAAATTGATGTTTAGTTGCATTATTTCAATCTCCCTAGCATTTTTGTTGAGGTCGACTTCCAGTCTAACCGGATGCAGCTTAATACCAGTATATTGCATTAACGGGCTGCCTATCTGACCTCCACAACCCAGTTACTGGTTAATACGAATACAGGAATTATCTCTACATTTGGTATATAACGCAGTCGGTATAGCCTCCTTGGCATATGATATGGCGCTTATAAAAGTTTGAAGTTATACTTTCCGCGCATTTTTGTGATTGTAGGGCGGAGATTTGTAAGAGACTTATCTCGACACAAATCGACATTCATCACTTTTTCATTCATCATCTGCCTAGCCTTTTCCCAACTACATATGTTAGTGTCAGCTTCCAGTCTAACCGGATGCAGCTGAATACCAGTATTTTACATGGAGCAACTGCCTATCTGACCTCCACAACCCAGTTACTGGGTAATACGATACCCCTTGGTAAGACTGGTTGTCAGACTTTCGGGCTTCTGACGACCCGTAACGACTGTCAAAGATCCATGAAAGACAGCCGGGACCAACAGCTTAACGTGCTTTCCGAGTCACGGAGGGGTCTTGGTATGTGAAGATGGTCACCCATCAACGGACCAACCGCGGTAAGCGTGGCTTAACCTGATCGATCGACCCGTGCGGCTGTTATTACTTAGCCACAAGCCCCTCCCATCATCATTATATAATTGTTCTAGTATAATTATAATGCTACATACTCGTATATCGCCTACAGAGTAGTTATCGTTTATGTAAAAAAACACCGCTGTATATAAAGAAAACGCGGAAAAACTACTAGAAATTTTAAAATAAAATCTATCTACCTACCCTAATTATAAGTCTCTTCCTTTACCTAATTAATAATAGTCTCCACTTTATGTATACTTTAATGTTATTCGTTAATTTATCTTAACATTACTACTGTATATCTTACATAATCTAGTTTTGAAATAATATATCCAGTATACCTTCTTTTCAATTTAGCTTCTAATACATTTATTGTTGTCTGTAAATTGATGGCCTGAAACACAGGTTTTTCATAAACCTAGATCAGGCAGTTCTACATTACATTTAGAATTTAACTTTCCTCGATTGTAATTAAGGTAAATCATATTTTTACTTTATACTTGAATAAAAATTTTATTATTATTTTTATTATTTTAGAACAGTTGAATAGCTAAACCAGTGTAGGAAAGGACAAATTATTGTGATATTACGTCATCAATATTTAAGTGCAGAACGTCCTGATGCAGTAGCGCCCTCCCTGTCTGAACGACAGGAAAGTGAACCAGAGATTATAGCCGGACGTGGTAACGAGTCTCTAGGGACGATAACCTCGGGCACCGGGCAATATTGCTCGTTGGATAGCTCGCTATCAAACTCATGAACACTGAGTGCCTGGCTGTCACTTGTATGACTCATAGCTTATCCAAATATTCCATGAACATTTGCAAGCGATATTTTGCGTGACCATCGTTGCATATCGTCTTGCACAGAAACAGCCTTTGAGATGAATTTGAGTTTCAGTAAATCTTTGTCCTGCAAATCAGCATCAAATAAACTAAAGTAGCACCTGTCTATACAGGGTCAAATTAAATTAGCTAGCGAAACTCCGCGGACGTGATGGTTATCGATATCTACACAGGACAAAAAAATAAATTGATGATTTTTTTTGGGGTCAACGAAGGTTGGTAAGTAGTTTTGTTACTAGAAGTATGAATTGAGAAAATCTGTTTTATTTTATCGTGTTTAGTTATCGATACCCAACGTTTGCGAAGTTTACACAAAAAAAAAAACGTTTTTTTAAACTGATATTTCAAGTGTCTTTCGTTCTAATTTGTGTTATCATGTTTAGATAATTATATTCTCATTAATTACATCTGCGGAGTTTCCTTATCTAATTTAATTTGACCCTTATAAATATAATGAGTAAAACGACGTCCACATGGCAACATCAATTTTAAATGCATGAATGAAACCGAAAAAGGGTTTCCGATTTGTGTATGGAACTCATTATCTAATTAAATAGCTTGGCTAATGACGGGTAATCCCAGTCTATTAAATACACAGTAATCATCTGTAATCATGTTTGTATAGGCAATGTATTTCACTAATTATATTTATTTACCAATAATTAGTGGAATACATTACATCTCATTATCATTACGTATATGTAAATGATGATAATTTTGGGCGCGCGGATCTTTAAAGTACCTATCTCAAGGTGATTGCAATCGTGGCTAATTGATAGCCGATATTGTTTCCATGTGCCATCCACCAACGTGCACAGGGACCGCGTGGTGGATTACTTCCCACTCCGTCTCACCGAGAGGAGGCCTGTGTCCCAGCAGTGGGAATATTACAAGGTGGGTATGTAGGTAATGTTTCCAGTACCCTAAGTAAGTGCCTAGGTACAGACGCCAGCAGGTCAAGCTACCCGAAACTGTCAAATTTTTCCAATCAACCTTGAACCTTCATGCTTTAGCGATAAAGTTGAAAATCTATTAGAGAAATTTGACAGATTGTAGTAGCTTGATGTGCTGGCGTCTGTACATAAAATATAGTAACTAAAACGGGCTAGGTATAGTCTAGCGGGTCAGCCTGGAACACAGGTTGGTCATCAGCTGAAATAATACCAAAAAGACACTTTTGCATTAAAATGGCAGAGTACAGCGTTTGATTAACAATAAAATCTGGTAATAACCCTCACAGATAACTTCTTGATAATAATTATCGTGCAACAAACCTTTTTTCTAAATAACTAGTAACTTGATTTTTTTTATCGAGTAGATAATTCTTATCATTCGATACCTTCAGATCAACACTTAGTTTGATATCGACAATCATGTGTCTTTCGCACGAGTTTTTTCGAGTTAATTTGTACCCGATGTTTGTGCACTGAGGTGTTAACACATTCGTTACACGTGTTTTCCACATATTTCGTATCTTATTTGGCTCATATTGTCCTTTATCAAGGTTAATAAATTAATGTTCCGATGTCAAATTAAACTTTTTGGTGTAATTCTGTAACAAAACGTACTTTTTGACTAAAACTGCGGTTTCCCAGAAGAGTAGTGACCGCCCACTGACCTCTATTATACAAGTACGCTGGAGTAAATTACTATACGAAGTGACAGTTGTTTTTTGTGCCGATACAAAGCGGGGCTCGAGCGTCTCAGGAATTAAATTCACACATTGTTGCAAATGGCCGTAAACCCTTATAAGTTTGTAAGCAAATCGTAGAAGCTTTTCGTTATAAAAGAAAAGTAAGGTTTCCAAGAAGCATTGTCGGATCATCGGGTTTGCCGAGGTTTTTCGATATCAATCTTTGTGACGGCAGAGAAAATACATTGTTGAATATGTAACACTTGGTTGCAACAATGCATGTACATTACCGGTAATCTCCAATGTTATGTGGGCAGGTACTACAAGAGGAGTGTCAAGATAAGTGAGCTGACTGCCTGCTAACTGGTGGTGCCTTTGCTTTCATCAACTGTCAGAAACGTAGGTGACTGGTGTTGCCTTTGCTTTACGTTAGCTGTTGCTGTTGCTGTTGCTGTTTGGCTTCCAAACCTTTGCCATTTTAATTGACCAATATTTTAATAATTACCTACATTTGCAATTACCTGCATGTGCGACAGAGTTTATTTTTGTGAAATCTTATTTGACACTAGACAGAGATGGTGGGAGTTGAATAAAATAAAAAACATTCTTGGCAATAGAGATTGTTACGATAACAGAACAGAGAGTTGGTTTTTTCAACTGTTTAAATTATACTTATCTACCTAAAAAATAGTAGACATTACAACTTGGAATAATCAAGGTATGCTAATATGTAATATGAAGCAATAGAAAAAGATGACATCAGCATTGTTCTAGATTTCGCCAGTATTTGCATTGCAAATAAGGTATTCCTAATTTTTCTCTTATTTTCTCGAAGATGGAACATCTTTACTGTCGAAACGCGTCATATGTAGAAACGTGCAAAATAACGTAGTTTTATTTCTTTCTTAATACCCAGTTGAAAATATCGCATTATAGATTGCGCCATTAATGGCGGCAGGTCACGGGAACAATCTGCGACTCCCGCATTACATAGAACCATGGTTAGACCTGCTGTCCTGTATGGATAAGAATGTTGGGCCACAAAAGGGATGAATGAAAGGCAATTGCATGCAGCTGAGATAAGAATGCTGAGAGGGACGTGTGGTGTTACACGAATGCATAGAATATGAAATGAGTATATAAGAGGAAGTCTGAAAGTGGCTCTGGCAACTGAAAGGAAACCGGTTGTCATGGTATGGGCATGTGTTACGGAGGAATGAGGAAAATGTCGTGAGGGAAGTTTTGAGTATGAATGTCGATGGCTATAAGAGTAGGGGAAGACCAAAGAAATGATGGATGGACTGTGTGGAATGATATGGTTAGAAGGGGGGTGACTGTCGAGATGGCGGCTAATAGAGGCGTATGGAAGAAAAAGATATGTTGCGCCGATCACAAATAATTCGGGATAAGGGGAGGAGAATGATGAGATTGCGCCAGCAAATTGAATTATTATGCACGATTTGTATCGAGATATTTCAATAATAATAATATGATTTTTCACATGTAAGATTAGATTGCGATAGCTACTTAAGCTGGGTAGCGACTCCGACGGCTCTCTGATAAAAATTGTAGCGAAATCAGATTTCATTTTCTTTTTATTCCATCGATACGATGTTGTTAGTTTTAGATATAAAAACTTAGTTTTTGGCTCTCTAGGGGGTTTATTTATAAAGTGAAGTTAAAATGTATGGTTAAACAGTCGTTATTCACAACTTAACTTTTAGCAACGTTTATGAATAAAGGGGTTAATGTCTAGTCTAAATTGATCTTCCATCAATGTACCTATTGTACCTAATGCATATTATTTTTGAACTTTGACCTATAGATACCTTATTTAGATAAATATGAACTAGTTTTAAGGTCAGCGACACGTTTTATCTGTTATAGTTTTGTCTATGTGTGTGTTCTGTTATCTAGTTTTAGGTCTAATCTAAGAAACTTTAACCATAAGACAAAATAAACATAACAAACTATAAAACTACGAAAGTAGTTAAGATATAGATTGGCAATTTCAGTAAACCAATTAACAATGTGTTTCCTACAGCGGAGAATACTGCTGGAAAAATATAAATAGTGTGTCTGGAATTACCGCTTAGGAACACCTACAGCCGTAGTGCTGCACCTAATGGTCAGTTTTGCTGCATTTTCCAAGAAGTACACATATACTCGTAGGTACACATGTTAGCAACAAGGTAACGGGAATTGTATTTAGGTACATAATACAAGTATTATAGTGCACCTACCGGGGCGACAAAACCGCTGTAAATCTTCTTGGATTCCTTTTATTTCCTGATCAAGTTCTGAATGATAGCTTCTGTGTTCTGCATCTCATGATAGCTTCTCTGATTAGTTGACCAAAATCCTTGAAGACTTCAAAACTGTTCTATTTATATAAGAAAAACAAAGATTAAGAGTCATATTTCCTGCCGTTTTGCCGTAAAATGAAGCATCCGTATGGAATTACTACGGCGCGTACACAGCGTGACGACATGCTTGGAGGGACCTATCTTCATTTAATTAACACTGTCCTATAGCTAGGTACGTCGTTTACTGATGGTCTTAAAATCCTTCAAAGCATTCAATCATCCTATTTATTTTTAGCGTTTATTTTTAAGAAAGAAAACAAAATAGTTAAAACTGTATCATAAAACAGCTTCACTTACTTTAAAATAAAATAAAAATGGTAATTGCAATTACATGCGATGGAAACACACATAAGTTGGAGATCACCTTTTAAGCAAGAAGATACTTGTGTTAGGTGAACTCCGCTCTTCCACTTATCATGATAATAGGTATGCAACTGAGGACAAAAACAAAAAAAAAAAACAAAAATCAAATTAAAACAGACAAATAAAGTAAAAGGAGAATATAAAATACAACAAAATATACAAAAATAGGAGCGCACTTGTGTGATGTATGCGAGCGCGTTTTTGCGTGTGTGTCTGTGCATTATGTATGAGTTACTAAGTGTAAGTTCAGTTTTTTCTTATTTGCTTACCTGATTCGTTATCTGAATATACAATGAATTGTCAGTGCTAAAATATTTGCGCTCTACACGAAATATTATCCGTGCTTGAAAAATAGCACTGCCTTTGTGAATACAAGTTAACGTAAGTAGTGGAAATACGTACTGAGCAGAATTCATAAATGTGTGAATTGGATCGACAAGGCAGGAAATTAAAATGCCGAGTCTGACAGCAACACCGGCGCGGTCGTCTGATTGAATTACAAGTGGCAGTGGCTGGCTGTCTGTGCCCTGTCTGACCACGCGCTGGATGCTCCGATGACATTTGTAAATGTGC
This sequence comes from Apamea anceps, assembly GCA_951799955.1. NCBI lineage: Eukaryota > Metazoa > Arthropoda > Insecta > Lepidoptera > Noctuidae > Apamea > Apamea anceps. The sequence goes on along the minus strand of OX637502.1, from coordinate 8,464,081 downwards.
GCCGGTCGACATTCACATGTGCACCTGCATGACTGAATTCGGGACATTCGAGATATTTTATGCGATGAATTTCAAGTCACGTGAAAAATGAAATTGGTTCTCGAATTCAACATGACACATTTAGTTTTCAGCTTGTTGAAATAGGACATCGAATAGTTTTACAGCTTGGGACAGCGACACTGCAGAAAATATTATTGAATTCTATCAAATTAAAATGAAAAAGCAACCTTCTGCTTTATGCATTGCATTTGCTTGAGTTATGTTCAAAGTAAAACATTTTATTCACGCTAATAAATGGGTGAAGTAGATAAAAGACTAACAAAAGGAGCTTTACTGAGCCACGGGTGCTCCATTTCACATCGGCCTCAATGAAACTGCAATTACTCACTGGGTGAATCTCATAAAGACAGTCCTGGAGTGGCAAATTAAAAACAGACGGAGCAACCGAAGAACAGTTACGTAAGTTAATCCTTTACAGTTGTGGATTCAGCTCAGATAGACAATGAAATATCGGAGCTGTTTCAGCGACGCGCCGGTGGCAGTAACTCCATTTTACGGCTGGGAACCCGCGAGCATGGCGACCGCCGACGTCGGTACGTGTTTATCGTCGAACAAACTTCATAACGTTTTATTTCTGTCTATTTTTAGATTGTCATTTTCTTAACAACTGAAATGTTATAGTTTCATTTTACTTGTATTTTCACGTTATTACAGCAATCTTCTATTTTATGTTTTCTCGCTCAATTTATTTACAGACCGCGCTCTGTTTCACATTTATATGCGCGCTCAATATCACTCTTATCATAATATTCGTATCTACTGTGAACATGAAGAGTGCTATCATTTCGTATGACTTCTAGAGACAGACATGAAGCCAAACCAATTGCGGAAGCCAATCAAATTGTTTGCGGCCAGTCTTTGTTCTCCGAGAAATAGAGAGGAAACTGTAAGTTAATGAAGGAAGGACCGCAAATGTGGTGACATCTCTCAACAGAGCACATAACTTTTAAAGTTTTTAGGTTTAAAAATGTATATTACCCACTTTTTACTACTCTAGAATTAGCTTATTAACTTACACAATAGCAAGATAAAACACAATGAAAGAAGTACTGTGCTTCCCTAAGCATGATACAATTTCTTTCAGTTTGGTGGAAGGGTCATAGCACCAAGTGAGCGTAAAATGAAAGGTCAAAGTTGCTCCACGTGTAACATTAAATTCTTGAATAACTAAACATTCTCAAACTGCATCTTGTATCTTGTCATACAAATGCCCTTTCCATGCAAGTATGCATCGTACATCGGTAGTAACACTTGACCACCTTGAACTTAGCCCTAGCGTAATACGGAGTTTTAATAGAATACGAGACCAGCTTGTACTAGTTTTGTTACCACTGATGTGTGGCCTACGATTTACGAAACAATACGATCATAGCACATAATAGTAATTTCACTGAGTATCACTAAAAGCTCGTTTGCACAAGGATATTTCCTCGAACCGATGGGGCGACAAGAGATAAGATCATGCGATTCTCACAGCTCAAATGTCTGTGCTCAAAGCCAAAGCTGTTTTCCAACCAAACGTTATGTAAATACAGTTGGAATTTACACGCTCCCATATCAATAGTTATACGATGGTTTTACTTGCCGAACTTTTGTAGTCAAGGGTCATTTCACCCTCGTATATGCATACTGAATATGTATTAACGTGGTAAGTGCTCTGTGAGTATGTTGATGGGTTAGTAGGTTGTGTTTTTACAAGTCACTCGGTGGATAATATTGGTAAATAAAATATATAGGACTCTCAACCTACTTCTCTCTACGTACTTATTGATTTAGACTGCCATGTAATGTAGTAATTACCGACTAATAGGCTGCGGTAAATTCGGTGGAATTTTGGCTAATCATTTATTGTGTTTAGTTTTCTGATACGCTTGATACCTAAAGAGTGAGTTTTGTCACGTTCTATGTTGTGTTGCGAATATTTCGTCAAAATGAATAGGACATAAAGGACAAGCCTCAATCACTCCGCTCGAACTGGGGATCAAAAGTTTTAAAGCTCAGATTAAGATGGCAAACATTATTTAATTAATTTTTAGCGGATATGAGACTACTTTTATTTACAGTTTAGTTAATTAATAAGAGCTTAATTTGCAAAACTAAGTCATCTTGATCTGTAGCGGTGTTTACTCCGGTTATTCGTCGAGTATTTAAGTTGTCGCAAACTATGAGATGAGCAATTTGCGACCGCTGCTATAACTACGTCATGCTCGCTAAATACGATGTATTTTAAAGTTTTTCTCGCTTCGTGTTAGCAGAGCTTGAGGGGAGATTATCCTCTAGAATTTTAAATAGCTATTAAAATGTGGTAATTGTGAATGTCGTCGCTATAAAAGTGTATACAGCGTGTATCAGAAACGTGTGGACAAATTTAAGCGTGCGGTACAGACCGTCAAACTGAACAACTATCTCCATTGGACCAACATCGTAATCGAGAAAAAATAAGCAGCCGAGCATACATTTGGGTCGAGTCATTGAAGTTGTGTATGGGGCACTAGATAATATAGTAATATAAAGTTTTTTAAAGGTTGTTTTTTAGTCATGAGATTATCTGGCTACAATATAAGCCTACTAATTTTGGTAGGTTTATTTTTACATCCAGTGTTTTTACAGAATTTAATAAGCACATTTCAGAACGGTACCGGCTTCATTAGGGTAGATACCTAAATGAAGTCGGTACTGTTTAATGAAGCGGCTCCTTTTGATTGTAAAACTTCTCAGTTCATTCTTATTAAAAGTTAGCGGATATTCTGAGGCCTAGAAACATGATGTTAATTCCTTTAATTAGTACTACCCTACTTAACAAATGTTTGAATCTCGGTATTTCACCTAAATAGCATTGGTCTCAGTGCTAATCTGATCGATAATCCTTCGAATCCGAAGTTCAAACAATGATTAAGCAGCCACGATCAAGAGAATTGAAATAAATTAGGGGCTTATGGTTGCGGTGAGCAAGATCTACAACTTCATCTGAACTTTAATGCTATCCAATACATTCACAATTGTTTCAAATGTAGGTACTTCCAGAAGCTATTGAACAAACGATTTATTTTCGAAACATGTTACTTATTTCTTCATTAAATACTACACAATTTTAATTACTGTGAAAAGTAACTAATTTGGATAAAATTTTTCATTATCATGTTTATTTGAATATATTTATAAACCTACTTGTGTAGGTGGTTATATGACAGTTTAAAAGAAGGCCTTAAACGGACATTTTCACTCACAAAATCAATATCAAAATCAAAATCAGCACTTTTCTAGCGTCAAAATTACAAAAGACAGTTCCCCAAAACACTGCTTTCGCTGGGAAGAAGTGCCGCAACAAACTCCCTAGCAGCACAGCTGTCTGTTCAGTTAGAAAATATTTGATTGTATACAATACTAGAATGCTAAGTAATTAATAGTACAAGACACAGAACAGTAAATTAAATTACTTGCTACATGTCAGCTAGCCACGCCACATATCATCATACGATATTGAGGAAGTGGGGGATCTCATATCGATAGTCCCACAAGCTGTGGATGGAGAGTTTTGCGAGACGGAACTGCGGGACATACACCACCAAGTTGAACCGGTATCATCAGCTACCCGGCCAGCTCCTAAAGCCCATGTCTTCTTGCCGGTGTCTGCTGCTGCAGCGGACGCTACAATCGGTGGCACAGACAGGGCTGTTCAATTGACTGATGATTGAACAGAAGTTCGACACAGGCGCTCCCGGCGTTCGCTGGGCAATGTTTTGCGTGGGACAGCGGCACCTGGTACCACCAATTTAGAGGCCTCGGAAAGATGGAGATACCTGCACCTGTTCTATGTGAAGCAGGGTACTTCTGATAGTCAGGTACGTGAACACTTAATTACCATCTGTGGAACTGATGTATGCACGGTAGAAGCGCTCAAATCCCGCGGCAAATACGCCTCCTTCAAGTTGGGTGTGCCCTCGAAGCTGGCTGAACACATTATGGCAGCCCAAAACTGGGCAGAGGATATTTGCGTCAAACCATGGCGCCGTAACTTTCGTGGCCGAAGTAACGAGACTCAGTGAGCATTTTAACGTTCCTGCCTTACCTACCTCTGCTGATCCCAATGTCTATCTCCGTTTGTTATACCAGAATGTGCGTGGGCTCAAAACTAAACTACCCACATGGAGATCAAGCCTGTTACTCTCCGAGCATGACCTAATAGCCGTAACAGAGACAAATCTGGACTCTTCAATAGAGGACTCTGAAATGTCAAGCGGAGATTGGAGCGTTCTACGCAGAGACAGAGTGACTCTGGGTGGCGGCGTGTTGCTTGCTGCGCGCCACGGCGTTACCATGAAGAGGAGGCATGATCTCGAGACTGATCGTGGCGAAGATTTATGGGCTACGATCACAGTTTACGGCTCTAACACATCTGTTTGTGTTGTCTACATAAAGCCCACTGCAACTGACGATGAATACATGACGTGGTTCTGTAAGGTTGAGAGCATCATCTCCAATTTGAACGGAACGATAATAATTTTAGGCGACCTTAACTTAAAAAGTGCGTCTGTGAATGTTAACAATTACTACTGTTATTTTTTAAGCTTTTGTAGTCTGGCTGAGATGAATGAAGTGGTGAATATGCGTGGGAGTAAGTTAGATGTAGTGTTGGCTCGGGAGGGTACCAAAGTAAACTGCGAACATGTCAAAGGTACAGAACTGGTTCCAATCGACTTGTATCACCCTCCGTTAGATATTGCGATTACCATCACATCACATAGGGACAGTGAAAAATTGGACCCCACCAACATTGATCGTAGTAGGGATTGGAACTTTGCAAAAGGAGATTATACAAGTTTTAGAGATCTAATTCCTTCTGCCCCATGGCAAGACGTTTTTCGGTGCAATGACGCACCCTCGGCTGCTAGTGAATTTTACCGAATATTGTATGACTTATTTGACTCTTCCATTCCAAAGAAGAAGAGAATGATCGCTGGAAATAGACGGTATCCGGTCTGGTTTAGTAAGGACATTGTAAACGATACCCAGCGTAAAACCAAACTACATCATAAATGGAAAGTTTCACGCTGTGATCTCATTTATGCAGAGTTTACTGCTCTGCGACGGGATCTTAAAGTAAGAACCCAGGACGCCTACAGATTATATTGTAATACATTAGAAAATAACCAATGCAAAAATCCGCGACAGTTCTGGCAACATATTTCTAGCCTGAGATCAAAGGGCGGCTTCGAGCCAAACGTGGTGTACAATGGTCAGACTAGTTCGGGTGTCAAAGCGGCCGAGGCATTTGCTCAGTATTTTGCTAGCGTGTTTCTACCCGATGCACCTGAATTGAAGCCTAAGAAATTTAATGCGAGTAGTGAGGGAGATAACATTCCTCTTCCCTTTTTAACCCCACCGGGTGTAGTTAAGGCGATTGCTAAACTCAAACCCTGTAGCTCGGTTGGCCCTGACAACATTCCAGCCTTTGTCCTTAAGGGATGTCATGACATCTTGGCAGCCCCTCTATGTCATGTATTTAACCTAGCCCTCTAGTCCGGTGTATACCCTGAGCAATTAAAAACTTCGCGGGTCACTCCCATCCCCAAAACCAGTGATAAAACAGTAGTTGAGGAACACAGACCCATCACTATCCTGCCAACCATTGCCAAAGTCTTCGAGCATATACTCCACGGCTTCATTTACAAACGCGTAAATATGTCTTTATCTGATGCCCAACACGGGTTTCGGCCGGGTCGCTCCGTAAATTCGAATTTACTGATTCACATAGACTACATATCCCGCGGCTTGGACATCGGTGGGGAGGTTGACGCTCTGTATTTCGATTTCCGGAAAGCATTCGACAGAGTTGACAACGATGTGCTTTTGACTAAGCTAGGGGCCATCGGTTTCTCGTCCGGTCTTCTTAACTTCTTTTCGGACTATCTGCGCGATCGTAAGCAGTTTGTAAGGCATGGCTACTTCGAGTCCAAGCCTTATAATACACGATCGGGTGTAAGTCAAGGATCCGTGTTAGGGCCGCCTCTGTTCCTGATCATGATCAATGACCTCATAACTAATGTTAAGTTTGCCAAATGCCTGCTATATGCCGACGACCTTAAGCTAGTCGCAGAAATCCGAACAGACGAGGATTGCAAACTCCTACAAAGGGATATTGATGCCATCTATGAGTGGAGCATTGCAAACAAACTACTTTTTAACACAAGCAAGTGCTACGTCATGACATACGGCAGAGGGTTGCGGCCAATTCATTATAACTATAGTTTGGGTGGTGACGTGATTACTCGTGTCACCAAAATAAAGGATTTGGGAGTGACTTTCGACCGCTGTCTGACTTTTAGGGACCACGTTTCTACTCTTGCAAAGGAATGTTTCAGACGTTTGGGATTTGTTTTGCGAAATGCTCGTGACTTCCGCAATCCAAATGTTGTTAGGCTTTTGTACACCGCTCTTGTTCGAAGCAAACTCGAGTCTAGTGCCTGCATCTGGCACCCCTATAACGCGACCCAAACACTAATGCTGGAAAAGGTACAGAAAACTTTCCTCAGATGCCCAATACCATTTCTTTCCCTACATGTACCCTACCAACTATCTTTTAGGAACGTTGGGCTTTAACTCGCTGGAGGTGAGAAGAGGCCTTGATCAACTCACTGTAGCCTGTAAGATCTTACGGGGACGTATCGACTGTCCAGAGCTCCATGGTCTTTTCTGCCGACTATTTGTGCCCGACAAATACATCGGACACCGTCAGAGCCGCCGGCACAATCTGTTTGCGCTACTCCCAGCGAAAACTGTAGCCAGAGCTCAATCCCCAATCTGTCGTACTCTAAAGGTGCTGAATGCCCTTCTGACTGCCAACCCTGAATGTGATGTGTTTGCGGATGAATGGATTCAAATTATGCGTATATGTCTGGTGTTCTGTGAGAGAATGTATGCAAGGGAGTCTACTATTCCATGCTAGTTTTAAGTTATATTATTGTCAACTTAACTATTGTCCTCTATGTTAATTAATGTAATTGGTGTTGTACCGTTTTAATTAACTATAAATAAATAAATAATGTACAAATTCTAAGCTTTTTATAAAGAACAAATTAAACACAAATAGTAAATAAACAGTATAAAGTTCACAAGTGACTGTTGTAACATTTATCTGCTACTAGCGGCTAGCGCTAAACAAAGAACGACCGAACAAGCAAGTTAGAACCATTTCAAAAAGGCGAGCAGATCAGTTAAAACTGCATATATCAACGTCACGAGATGAAAGAATCGCCGAATGGTTAAGCGAAGTAGGTCACATTCGTGTGTGATGTGTATCTGACCGCGACTGTACACTGGCAATTTCTCAGTAAACTGAATACTGTGCCTGTGGGGCTGCGGGCTAGTGATAAAGAGCTCCATTTGTCGCTCATCGACACGGCAACACACTTAGCTCAAGCGTTTGTTGCTACAATGTACAAACATAACATTATACACTCTAATGCCGAGCCTGCTAATTATTTCCCTCGAGGGAAATCTCTACAACTTTGGATATATAAACAACTTTATTCTAAGTATACTTGTTAAAGGAAATTGAAAGTCCCCTCCAGATTTATAATAATATTTTCAATCCAGGCGTTTGCAACTTAAGATTCAGTTTAAGAAAGAGGAAATTGGGAATTTTCTTGAACATTTCCCTCTTCGTCTTTGTCTCATCGTGTACTACTTATGTAAGTTTAAGCTCTATCTTCTGATGGCATAGCATAGCATAATCAATCATGTTCCCACTGCTGGGACACAGGCCTCCTGTCGATGAGACGTAGACGTAGGACATAATCCACCATGCATAGTATACATGGCATAGTAGACATTATCTCCTACTACATAAAAAAAACTTAAATTCAATCTCTGTCAGACAACGCGCAGCCTAAACCGCTGTATCTAGAAGCTTGAAATGTTACTCAAGAGTCCTTTCATAACGAAGGTGATCACTAAGGACGAATTTTCGAAAATTGATCCCCTAAAGGAGTTAAATAGGGGATAAAAGTTGGTACGGAAGTTTTGTCATTCTTGCTTTTTGCGGAATCCCATCGGGCACACGGCTTGTTTAACTATAACAACGGTTTTATACCTCCGAGGAATACTAATGGCATCTGCCATATATCATACAGGTCGACAGGCCCAGCAGGTGAAGAGATCGTTAGCGCGATGGTACGCACACAATATCCTTGAGGCTATACAGCGTGTCGTGTTCAATTCGGGCGACTTACTACAGATAATCCGTTCCGAATGCTGTAGAGCATGTATACGAGGTAAATACCTCTTACTCTACTATTGTATATTCCATTTCAGACGTCATATAGGAGAGCTTTGCTGGAATCACGCCGAACTATTGTGTTTCGGCTATTGCTAACCGAGTTTTCGTTCCGAGGGCTACTACGTGCTTTCTATTTTCACTTTGTTGCTTGCGTCGGTTGAGGTGAATTTATAATAGGAATATCAAGTTTCCACTTTTCCAGTGCACATTTTCCACTATTTTGGGATAGCAGAATAGCAAGTTTTAAATTTTTTGAATAAATGTGCATTAAAGTGACGTAATTCAGATCAAAAAGGCTAAGCTCGATTTATAATATTTTTATTAACATTCCTTAATAACTAACACGACCTCATTTAACAACATTATCACATCATAATATATTATACTATACGTACAGACGCCAGCACATCAAGCTACTACAATCTGTCAAAGGACATGGCTAAATGACTGCCCCAAGCATGAATAGTAACCTCACATTAACTCGTAATATTTAAATATTCGTTCATGAATTATGAAGCGTTTAATAATTTCCTAGAACTTTCGTGAACTGTTAGACATAAAAAAGTATCTTAGTTGCTTTTTTTGATTGACATGACAAGTTCAAGGAGAATAATAATACAGTACTACTAGGGTCGGGTCATGTCGCTTTCCTAGAATGTCAAATCAAAACTATACTTGTATCGATTTTTGATAACAGGTATCAAATCTATTTATTTTCTGAAACTAAGAAGTGGTTGCTTGCAGACTTTATTTATTATAAATAATTCATGTGGGTACTAAGGTAATTAAGTTTGTTCTTGGTTCCAAGGAATGCCAACATTTGTCATCCTTGTTATGAACTGCTGAATTCAGAAGCAATTAGTGATGTACGTTTATTTGGCCATACAATGGTGCGCATAACTGGTGACCGTTCTGCGAGAAGTATACAATGCAGTGGAAAGAAACGATTCAATGTTACAGAATTTACCAACGTCACATCCAACTTTCCATCAAGTAAATAAATTGTTTTTTAAACACAGTGTGTTCTTTTATATTTACATGCCCATCAGTCAGTTTCTCGGCCTATAAATCGTCAGAACGACTGTCCCTGACCTCTCTCTCTCTCTCTGGTTATGTTAATGGGCTAGCATCCAATCAGAATGATTTGATCAAACGGACAGATAACCTAAACTAACTTTTTTAGATAATGATCTTATAAGATTCACGGAATAAATAAATACATCGCATTTTTGTTGTTTTATTTCAATATCTTTTATATCCTCCCAGGATTTAACAATCACCACATACTAATTAAACTAAGTCCCCCAGGCGCATTTATTTGTCAGTCTGTCTGTACGGATGTATTAACAAACAGATTTTGATGGGGTTGTCACCAGTAGGTAGATTGGTTCTTCCGGAAGGTGTAGGTATACATTCGTGTAGGTTGTATTGACCAATGTAATTCAAGTCAGAAAAATCCTGCCGCCTGAGTGTTATTCTTGCGCGCGTTGCCCCAATCAGCGCCCAGAATCCCCCTCTCGAGTCCATTTATTTTCGGTTAATATTAATCCTGATTTTCAAATACTTTCATCATTTCAACCACTACTTATATTGTCTGTGAAAACTGTCTTTATTTCAACTCATGCTCGTTGTATCACGGTTTTTGGTGCTATTACCCTTTTGTAGATATTTACTCAAGTACCACCGTACGTAATCGGGGTGGGTCGTTAAGCAAAAATACTATTATCAATATTATCGCAGATACATCTAAACGCCTAGGTAAAAGTTCATAGCAATGTCGTTTATTTGCAGTTTTTGTATGCCTATTGACGTAGGAGTTACAAGATTTCATTTTTAGGATTATAAAGATATTAAAAGTTCCTGAAACTTTTTTTATATGATATACTAATATCCAGCTATTCAGAATTACATATTGCTAGGTACCATGTTTATTCATTGCTGAAAAGTCGTCCATACTTCTATTTAGCCATCTCCTTTCTTTAATAGATTTTCAACTTTATTCCTAAAGTATTAGGTTCAAGGTTGATTGGGAAAATATGACAGTTTCGGGTAGGTTGACCTGCTGGCGTCTGTACATACCAAAAGTCCTATGACTACATTTGTTAATCCTAGTTAAGTCATGGTCCGAATCCATATTTGCTTGAAATATTCTCAAATCAGTTAGTAATTCGCCACCAATTAAAAAAAATAAACATTTTAGTACCTACTCTAGGCACATTTCTTGGCGAAACAATATGAATCGTTTCAAGTGTGGGAAAGTGATTTAGATAAGGTCCGCCGATGGGAAATTTGATTTATAGGGTCCAATGGAGCGCTAAATATATACGGCATTGGAGCGGGAACGATCCAAGCGATGGATGGCGGGGGCGTACGCTCAAGTAGCCCCCAGGGCGACTGCGATGACCCACTTCATTTTTCTTACGACTTATTACAAAGAAACGTGTTGCATATTAGACGAAAACTATGAGTAAAGCCAAGGAAATTAATTGTCAATCAAATTGAACTATCAACTTAAATTGGCCATATACTTAAATCACAATTGTCATTCTCAGGCACACTTTGACAGTTGAATGAAGACACGGCTTTATGTAGTGTGTCAATTTCATAAACAAATATAATGGCTTTCAAAAAATGTTCCTACTTTTTAAGTTCATCACAGGCATCATTTTTGAGTTATCTGGATTTCGTTAAAATAAAAGCAGACCTTTACAATCTCCCTTATTTTTTCTTTACGAGTATAACCACGTTTTCCTTAATACGATAAACACCAGTGTCCGTTGGATTTCTAACGCTCATGAGGGTGTTATCTTCAGAACTTGAGTGCCTTTTGTTGAGCGGCAAAAGAGGCTCAAACACGTGCCGGGTCAAAGAGCTTCGCAATCACATTGCTTTGACATTTACCTGTGTAGAACACGTAAACTAAGTTTTATAAACATGAGCTAGAAGCAGATTGTAGCACCCTTACGGTTACGTCATACACGGTAAAGTGTTAGACTAAAGAAACGATAGCCTGGTAATAAAATAATATACATTTTTATAAACAATAAAGCTTAATCTTAAAAATAAAGGCGACTTCAGTAATTTCCACTTGCTCCGAAAGGTACGAAAACAACAATAAGGGTAGAGGTAAATATAAGAAGTTGCTTAAGGGTCCATAAGTGAGGTAATAAGTCAATCGTAGTGCGTGTGGAGGCCCGGGCTGCAGGGGCCACCATACGTAAGCACGTGTCGTCCAAACGATCGGTTCCCGAACAATTATCAAATACCTGCAGAGAGCCTTCCATTGACTAAGTTTCGTCCAACATACAGTGTCCTTGGGGAACAGTTAATTGTACTAACTTATACACTCCAGGGCATACATCAACGTGTAACGATATCTACAGGTACAGCCGGTCTATTCTGTAAAAATCTCACCGTGAAATCTTACGTGAAGTGAGATTTAAGTGAGTTATCATACCACATGATGCTACGGATAGCAAGACTTTAGACAACTCACTTGAAGCTCACGTCACCAAAATTTTCACTGTGAGATTTGTATATAATATACTAGCTAATATAATAGCTATAGAAACCTTTACAATAGAGTCAACAATGAACTTCGTTAAGAGTTCAAAGAAGACGATTGAAAAGTAAGAAAATGTCTGTAACTACCCGTAACATATTGAAGATTACCCAGTGCAAGTTCTACTGTAACTCCGAGTTGATTGTTCAGACTTTCTTTACTTTTAAAGTATAAAAGATTTAAAAGTTTGTCGAAGAAATTCAGTTTTTTCCTTCTCAGCTCTAAGACCTTTATTCGACAGTATTATTTTAAACAAGATGGTATTGACGACTTAGGTACACTTTGAGTAATGAATAGGACATTATATTTATAGAATAATATACCTATGTGTAGGTAGGTAGGTAGGCATAGGTGAATAAAGTAGAAAGCTTCTCAGCTCATGAATGTTTAAATATTTTTAGATATTATTATGACACCTGAGAGTTACCTATATAAAGTGATACAAATGTTATTTAAGTACATATTTGTTTGTGTCGTTCTGAGCATCCCAAGAGACTCAGAAATTATGTTTTAAGAGCGGCGAGTTACGCGGGAAAAACAATATGTTTTTATATTCTCCCACGGTACATTAATTCAAATTGCCTAACTGAAATAAAAATGTAAAGATTCACGGTACGTAAAAGTGATTTTATTTGAATCCCGCAATACAGACAGCATCCCAAATTATTTCGTATTTAGTTGTAGTAGAAATTGTACGGACAAACAGGAAACAAAAGTCAAGTTAGAATTTATGGAAATACATATAATGTCTGTACACAACACGATATAAATATATACACAGAAGGAGTAAGACACGAGAAACACAATAGATAGGATGAGAACACAAAACAACAATAATAATATTAATTCCAATTACTGAAGAAAAGATAATTATAGAAGATAGACGTCTGTCTCAGCCATGACAGAAAGTTGACATCAGAGCAACGCTACTCGTGGCGTATTTCTGTACTAGGTATCTGGTAGGAGTAAAACCTACATCACCCCCCTCCAGAGACCGTCAAGGGCGATAAAAATCAGGAAACCTGACGTGACGACCAGAGCGAGTGGTGTACTCTCTGCTACTGCAAGGTGGAGTGACTTCTTTTGGGTCAGCTTTGTCTGCCAAAATGTAAGCTGGCTTAAGGCGGTCAATTGAGACCGTGACCTCTCTGCCCTTAAATAATATTTTGAAGACTTTGTCTCCCCTTTGCAGAACTTTGTGAGGACCTGTGTACGCTGGTTGTAGCGAACCACGTAATTTGTCTTCACGAAGGAACACGTGATCAGTGGTCTGCAGATCCCTAAAAACGAAAATGCTGGTCTTGCTGTGATGGGATGCTGGAGTTGGTTGCAGGTTTTGAGCGAACTTGCGAATGCGCGCAGTGAAATCTGTGACGTCGGTCGTTCCTTCGTCACTAGGAGTGAAAAATTCTCCCGGGAGCCTTAGCGGTTCGCCGTATACAAGTTCGGCTGAAGACGCTTGGACATCCTTTTTGAATGCGCTCCTTATACCAAGCAATACCCACGGTAAAGACTCTGTCCACTTGTCATTTGCATGGCACATGATGGACGCCTTGAGTTGCCGGTGAAATCGCTCCACCATGCCATTACATGCCGGATGGTATGCCGTTGTCCGCTTGTGCTGAAAACCAGCCAATTTGGACAATTGATTGAACAGGGCCGACTCGAACTGTCGACCCCTGTCCGTGATAATGTCTGCGGGACAGCCAAACCGGGCAATCCATCCGGATAGCAGCGCTTTAGCTACTGTTTCGGCAGTTATGTCGACAATAGGTACGACCTCCGGCCATCTGGTAAAACGGTCGACTGCCGTCAGACAGTACCTAAAGCCTTCCGAAATTGGGAGCGGGCCCACAAGGTCGATGTGGACGATGGTGAACCTTGCACGTGGGAGGTGATACGACCCTAAAGGCGCAGAAACGTGTCGGCTCACTTTGGCCCGCTGGCACTCAAGACAAGCTCGTGCCCACTCCCTGCAGTCCTTCCTAATACCTGGCCAAACGAAGCGCTCTGCGATTAATTTGGCAGACGCTGAGATACCAGGGTGGCTGAGGGTATGCAGGCTGTCGAAGACTTGCTTTCGCAGCATTACGGGCACAAACGGTCTGGGAGGCGTTGTACTGACGTCACAGTACACAGATGTACGCTCCCCTGAGACCTGCACCTTCTCTAAAATCAATGATGATCCTTCCTTGAGTAGGTTGGACAGCTCCGGATCCGCAGCTTGCGATTCCGCGAGAGTGTCAAAGCTGACCGGTACCTGAAGCGCTTCCACGCGAGATAAGGGGTCGGCTACGACATTGTCCTTGCCCGAAATGTGCCTTATGTCGGTGGTGAACTGGGCAATGAAGTCTAGGTACCGGAATTGCCTAGGCGAGCAGTTTTTCTTCCTTTCGTGGAATGCAAAACTGATCGGCTTGTGGTCCGTGTACACGACGAAGTGTCTGGCCTCGAGCATATGGCGAAAGTATTTGATGGCCTCGTAAATGGCCAGTAGTTCCCTGTCATAGGGAGAATACTTTGTTTGCGAAGGGCTGAGCTTCCTGGAAAAGAAAGCTAATGGCTGCCAGCCATCATCGCTAAGCTGCTGTAACACGGCGCCAATTGCAGTATCCGATGCATCAGTAATCAACGCGAGATTGGCATTGCAATCGGGGTGAGCTAATAGGGCAGCGTTAGCTAAGCTTGCCTTGCAGTCTTCAAATGCTTGCAAAGTATTCTCCGCAAGACATATAGGCTGCGAGCCCTTTACGTTGCCAATCAAGAGATTGTGCAGCGGCGCCTGAATCTGAGCTGCGTGGGGTATGAAACGCCTGTAAAAATTAATCATACCCAGAAATCGGCGCAACTGACGGACATCTTTGGGCGGCGGGAAGTTGTTGATGGCATCGACCTTGGAGTGAAGCGGTTTGGTGCCTTTCTCGGAGATGTGGTAACCTAGGAAGGTTACCTCAGGAACACCGAAAACACACTTGGATGTGTTGATCAGCATACCGAAATCCTTCATCCTGCCGAAAATAATGCGGAGGTGCTCCTCGTGCTCAGCCTGTGACCTTGAAAAGATTAAGAAGTCATCCAAATAGCAGTAGCAAAACTCCAGTCCTCTCGTCAGTTCGTCGACAAAACGTTGGAACGTTTGGCCTGCGTTGCGCAAACCAAACGTCATGTACGGAAATTCGTACAGGCCGAACGGTGTGGTGATCGCCGTCTTCGGAATGTCGTCTGGACTGACAGGTATCTGATTATAGGCTTTCACTAGGTCTATTGTACTGAAAATTTTACAACCAGAGATACTGTGTGAGAAATCGTGGATGTGCCTAATCGGATACCTGTCAGGGACGGTCCGGGCGTTCAGCATCCGGTAATCACCACAAGGTCGCCAACTGTTATCCTTTTTAGGGGCGAGGTGCAGTGGTGATGCCCATGGGCTCTCCGACGGTCTAGCAGTTCCATTGGCCAGCATCAGCTGGAACTCCTGCTGAGCAATTTTCAATTTGTCTGGCGCTAGTCGCCGAAATGAAGATGAAACTGGAGGGCCTGGGGTGGTGCGGATGTGGTGAACGGTGTTGTGCGGTGTAGTGCGTAGTATACCGGCGGGTCGGGTGATGGCGGGAAACCCGTCCAAAATTTTGTGGTACCTCGAATCACCAGAAGAAATTTTTACAGAGAATATAGATGAGTCTGAGTGATTTGAGGCCACAGAGTAAATGTTCGTATTACTGTCGATTAGTCGTTGGTTACGACAGTCAACGACCAGCGAATAAAAAGACAAAAAATCCGCACCAATAATTGGTTTGGTTACCTCGGCAACTACAAAACACCAATTAAAGTCTCTACGGAGTCCTAAATTTAAATTTAACTGCACGAAACCAAATGTCTTAATGGGCGTCCCATTCGCGGCCGTAAGTTGGTAGTTTGTGCACACACGGCGTTCACTTAGCAGACGACGGGGGTAGACGCAGAGGTCGCTACCAGTGTCGACCAGAAACTGCGTCTTGGTGCTCCGCTCCGTGACGAACAGGCGACCAGTCGAGCGAGGGCAATCGTCTGTCGCCATTACCGACTGCCCGCGGCATTTCCCTGCCGGTAGTCGCAGGGCTTGACGCAGCGCTTCGCCTTCTCGCCGTGCATCGCGTGGTACCAGCACACAGGGTGCTGCCGGTAGCTGGAATCCGAGCGAGTTGATGAGCGATTGCGTGAGTGCTGTTGCGCGTCTCGACCACGGCTATGGGAGCGGTTCCGCGAACAGTTGTCACGCAGCTGCAGCATAAGGTCTTTCATGGCGCGCTTCAGCTCTGCGATTTCGGCTGCCATCTCACTAACCGAGGGTCCTGCTGCTGAAGTTGCTGCGACGTGGCTTGCCGGCGCGACGATGTCCTGCACGCGGTCAGCCAGTTCGGCTAACGCCTCCAGGGTGCTGTGGGGCTGCGATGCCAGGAGGGGTTGGATGCTGGTGGGGAGTCGGCTACACCAGATGGTGCGCACGAAGTCCTCGGGGACGGTTGGTCCTGCCAATCCCTGCAGGTGGCGAAGGAACTGTGACGGCTTCCGGTCCCCTAGCTCCTCGTGCATCAGCAGCTGTTTCACCTTCCGTTCCTGGGAGGCTGACAGTCGCTTCACTAATTCAGTCTTCAGCTTGACGTATCGGTTGGTGGCAGGAGGGGACATGATGACGTCCTTCACCTCCTTTGAAAATTGCGGGTCGAGATGACCGACCACATAATTAAATTTGGTGACGTCATTCGTCACCCCTGCATTCTCAAACTGCGCCTCTATCTGCGCGAACCAAATATCGGGCTCCTCGGGCCAAAACGGCGGTAGGCGCAAAGCGACGCGGTACGCCTCGGCCGCCTCGACTTTTGGATCCGCTAGGCGCTTGGTCCTGCGCGCACGGTGCGCACCGTGGTCGGCGGGCTGTGACGACGCGGTGTGTTCCGATTCACTGTCACTCATTGTCTCTCCGTGTTCTTTACGGGGTCACCAGTTTAGTTGTAGTAGAAATTGTACGGACAAACAGGAAACAAAAGTCAAGTTAGAATTTATGGAAATACATATAATGTCTGTACACAACACGATATAAATATATACACAGAAGGAGTAAGACACGAGAAACACAATAGATAGGATGAGAACACAAAACAACAATAATAATATTAATTCCAATTACTGAAGAAAAGATAATTATAGAAGATAGACGTCTGTCTCAGCCATGACAGAAAGTTGACATCAGAGCAACGCTACTCGTGGCGTATTTCTGTACTAGGTATCTGGTAGGAGTAAAACCTACACGTAATTTTAATCACAGCCGATTCGGTTTACAGACGGTCGTGTTACCTGTCTATAAATAATATTAACACGTAAAATTGTTATGTGAGAATATAATCGGAATAAGTCCGATACGGATCATATATTTCCTTACGGAATTGAAAAATCCTTTCAAGACATTCTGGAAAGATCAATACGCTCTCCGATCGCAATGATACTGGGTTGTCACAGCCGTGATTTATGTACTTGCACCTCGTTTAATCTATGTACATCGTTTAAGTGACTGTCACCGCCCTTCGGCTTGAGTAATTAATTCATCGTTAAAACGAAATGCTTTAATGTAGAGAAACGACCAACCACCAATTATTTATCGATTTTCAATATGATTTTTTTAATATTGTCGTTAAGTTCCAATCATACCTAATGATGATATTTCACTTAAACTGGCTTCATTTGTGACAAATAAGTTAAATAAAAGTTGTTTCAGGATATTGGTGTTAAGTTTTGAGATTGTTACACCGAGAACAAATTTGTTGATCGAATTAACAGCGTGCTCGCATACTGCTCCAATATGCAGCACAGCCAACGGGGAAATATAAACATTTTAATTAAGCACAATTTGCAACATTTTTGCATTGAAAGGTATGTAGAGCAAAAGTGAAAATAAATATGAACAATATTTTTTAGCGTTTATCTTGCCCCGGCCACCTAGTAGGCATGAAAACTATAAAAGGAGTTGTTTCTCAAGACGGCTGAATAAAATGATCGCAGGGCGAGCGAAGGGTGCCGTCACCGCGTCGTTTTTTGTGTTACTTCAGGGTTATTAGCAAATAATCATTAAAATATATCATTCTTTCCCAGGCCGTCACACAGGGAGGTAGCCTGTGTTGGCAGCAGTTGGGAACATTATAAACCGATTATGATTATGCTATTCGATCCCAGGAGACAAGGAGGAGGAAGGATCTGTAACGAGGAGGAGAGAGGAGAGAGGAGGAGGCAGAGGGGGAGGGAGGTCTGTTTGTTCTGTAAGGATTCGTGTTGATTCAGCAACCATTTTACACTACGACGCCTTATTTATTTTTTCAGTTTGATTTATTGTTGTAAATGTCGTTTCGGATTGGATTTCATAAAAGAGAGGAGCTGGGAGATATCTTGTTTTTACCTGATATTAATTTTATAAAGTGGAATACAATGAAGTCTTAACTTTAGCTTTAATTTTGTTTTTTCATAAAGATGGTACGGCACTCGTTGGTGCTCATGTAAATTTCACAGTAAATGGACCTCAGTCAGTGAAATCTAGTGAATTTTCATGTTTATTTTATTATTTTCATGTTTACCTTATTACTACTTAGACAATAGTTTCTTATCTCATGAATATTTCATATAAATTATTATCTCCTAGGGATTTATGCTCCACCGTTGAAACTAAATCTGTACGTACTTAGGTACCTAAATATTTAAGTTAGAGCTTTGTAAATTATGGCTTGATGCTCATTATATTAACACAGACTCTCAAATATTATGTTTCTCTCGCATTGTCATATAATGCTTAAAGAGATTTATAATGATTTCTCACGTGTTCTGCCCCTATGTCGCCTTGTCGAGAAATACTCGTATGATTTTCGAAAATTAGTGGAAAATTGCTGGAGCCGTCCTCTATGTATATAAACTGCTGGGGAGCGTCAATTAGATAAAAAATTCTATCGCCTAATGTATCTCTCATGGCTGCTTCAGTGCAAAGGCGAGAAAGAGGTTCGGTTGTCATCCTTCACTTTGAAGCTCTGCTTTGACGGCAGTTCGTCAAAGTCAAAGCTCGTTCCATCGTAGATCTCATCCCTGCCTCTGGGCTGGATTGAGGTCACGAGTGAGCCCATTGTCAATAAAAAAAAAAGTTCTCGATCGAAATTAATGTGTTTTTTGACAAACTGGGACATTAACCATGTCCAATATAATAATGCACTCAGGGTACTGTTGGGGCTGCCATGGCGATGCAGTGCGTTAGGGATGTTTGCTGAGGCGCGGGTGGATGGCTTTGCCGCTATCGTTAGGAAAAGATGCGGCTACCTACTCGCTCGCGTTCGTGGCAGTACCAACACTATACTGGGTGTTTTTAATGATCGGTGGGAGTCCCCCATGCTGCAAAGGTGGGTGTGGCTTCATGTCGTAATTTAATTTTGTTGCCAATACTAATATCAGTTTTTTAAGGACATTGTTACTAACAAAATGTGGAACTGGTCTGAAATAAATGTTTATTATTATTAATGAAAAATCATTAGGTAGACTTTGTTTTGCTGGATTTTCTGAACATTTGATAATCAGCATCCCAGCGACACTAGGTACATCTGTAATTAACTACGTTACTATTCTTGAAACAATAATACCAAGGAAAAGTCTAGTCGACTTATTGAAGTAAAAATCTGATAACTAGCTCATATGAGAGTATGTGGTCCTCGACAGTGCTACCCAATGGTCTGGAAAGGCATATTTATTGCGCATACTGTGCGAAGAGAGAAAGTTTGTCTGTGATAATACCACAATCTATAGATCCAATATGAAACTCTTTGTTGTTAGTATGTACGAGTACTTATTACTTTATTGAGATCGTTTATTTCTTTTGTGTTCTCCAACACGTTATTGTCAAGTTGGTCATTTAACGTGTATAATGTTGGCTGCGTCCGGATATTAGGGTCGGCTTCCAGTCTGAAGCCGACGCCAACATAGTTCGGACAAGGAAGAACTTTTATTTTGTAAAACCTTGACGACTGAGGCCTTTGTAGCGTTTACTTTTGCTATCAGCAGTTTCACACCGCATTGTTAAATAGATAACGCATATTCATAATATTTTCTTCACAAACAAAATCGAAATAAAAACAGAACTTTTACAATGAAATGATCATAAAGAAAGATGCATCACTCTGTGATAGTAATGAAGCTAAATAAATTAAAATATTATTCATCAAGTACCTAACTACTATTTGTTGTCCACCTCAATTGATTACAGATTACAGAGTTTGTTGAAATTACTTTATAAGTCTCCGCGGGTGTTTACGAGATTAAATTTTCCCCCGATCTGCTAAAGTTACCCACTCGTAATAATTAAGTGGTGGCATACAGTTAAGGGGCTAACGTAACAGAGGAATTTATTGTTAGCAAACTTTTATTCTCTTGTGAATTGTATTGGTAAAGGTTTGTTGACCTTATTGAAAAACCCTTTATTGCTTGAAGTGCGGATATGTGAAATAAACGAAGATCACAGCATGCCTAAGCACCGTAAAAGTGCATGTCGAGTTAAAATAAAGCGCCTTCGCAAGTAGGTAAGTACTTCGAATTTAATCAATTTAAGGGATCGGAATGTTCTCATCATCTTGACGGCACGGTTGGCGCAGTGGTTAAGCGATTGACTGCTGCGCTGCGTGTCGCGGGTTCGATTCCCGCACGGAACAAATATTTGTATGACCTACATGTATTTGTTCCGAGTCTGGATGTTTTTCTATGTATAATATGTATGTATTTACAAAAAAAAAAAAAAAATGTGTATAAGTAGTTTATCAGCCATCTTGTTACCATAGCACAAGCATTAGGTTGCTTAGCTTGGGACTAGATGGCGCTGTGTGAAATGTCCAGGGATATTATTATTATTTCAACCGAAAGACGTGTGAGCGTCAAAATGAAGGGACCAAATCTCCAATCTCTGTCATACATATATAAAAATATAATACCATTAATCTACTATTTGCTACCTTTGCTGTTATTTTAGCTACCTCATCATATACATAATATTTTAACAAAATGCTTGGTCCCTCCATCATGATATCAAGATGGAGGGACCAAAATGATAGACTACTCCCAGGAATATTCTACCTAGTTAGTGTTATAATACCTTAATTCTACCTTAATATTATTGATTTTGGCTGTCCGAAACATATATCGTTGTAAAGATATCGATTATATAAGTAGGTCCCTCCAAATTGACGATTCAATTGTTTAGTGCAACAGGTAAATGAGCGGTTTATTTGCGATCTTCGATGGATAAATATTTAATACCTATTTAATACTTTCTAATCGTGTAAGATTTCTTACGTTAAAGTTTATTTTTACTAGCCAAAAAAAAAAAATTAAAGAAATAAGTAGGTACACACGGCTACACATCAAGCTATACATTTCCAGTTTTAGCTGACCTCACATTGTATAGGTTTTTCGTACAATCAGAAGTCAGCTTATATTGGTTATGTATAACTTGATGTGTAGCCGTGCGTACAACGTACAAACTTTAATCGTAGTAGCATTAACTTTAATCGTATTAACAATTTCTATAGAGAAATCTGAAATAAATTATTATTATTATTATTAATACAGGTGTTTTTTTTTTAATAAGAATAGCACAAAAATATATATAAGGATAAATATTCAATACCTATTTACTACCTTCTAATCGTTTCTTATTAACAAATTTTTTTATTTATTGGTCTATCTACAAATTGTTACACTGTTTATCCTAAATTACACACATACTTAATCTACCTATATTATAATTATGTGACGTCAACTAAGAAATGATTTCACGCGACCGAAATCGCGAGCGGCCGCTAGAATGATGTACAATTATTTACAGTGTAAATTAAACAATGTGGTATAACAAACGTCTGGCTTTTGACGACTACTTTTCATATCATCATAACAATTCCATTTCCCAAGAACTCTTGGACAATTTGCCCTGTAGTGGCCAATATCTCCACATATTGGCATATTGGTTAACTACCTTCAATATTTTTCTGTGTTTTCCTACATTGAGTATTACGAGAATTAAATAAAATGAACCAATAAATTATAGTAATCATTAAAAATTAAAGATACATTTTATATTAGCTAGATATTTTTGTGCTATTCTTATTCAAAAAAAAACGTCCTTATTAATGCTACTAAGATTAAAATTTGTACGTTGTACCAACTTATTTCTTTAAATTTTTTTCGCTTGTTAAAATAAACTCTAACGTAAGAAATTTTGCACGATTAGAAGGTATTAAATAGGTATTAAATATTTATCCATCGAAGATCGCAAGTAAACCGCCCATTTACCTGTTGCACTAAACAATTGAATCGTCAATTTGGAGGGACCAACTTATATAATCGATATCTTTACAACGATATATGTTTCGGACAGCCAAAATCAATAATATTAAGGTAGAATTAAGGTATTATAACACTAACTAGGTAGAACATTCCTGGGAGTAGTCTATCAGTTTGGTCCCTCCATCTTGATATCATGATGGAGGGACCAAGCATTTTGTTAAAATATTAGGTATGTGATGAGGTAGCTAAAATTACAGCAAAGGTAGCAAATAGTAGATTAATGGTATTATATTTTTATATATGTATGACAGAGATTGGAGATTTGGTCCCTTCATTTTGACGCTCACAAAGACGTCCACTGCTGGTTGTAGGCCTTCCCCAAGCATTGCCACAGCAACCGATTCTGCGATGCTTCTCGCATCCAGCGGATTCCTGCGGGTATCATAAGGTCATCGGCCCACCTTGTGGGAGACCTTCCAACGTCTTTGGAATATTCTAAGTTATTATTATTGCCCGATTTGCTTGCTTGTGATTGCTCTCTAAACCGTAATTCATGCCCCTACCTGGACTTACTGTACTTGTAAACGAGTACATACTGTTGCGCGCCATCTAGTATCGAGTAGCAGAACTAATGGATCCTTCTAGAAATTTCAATGCTAGAACTATCGACATCTGATCAGTCGGGGCCAGTATGTACTCGAACCTTCTAGATGTCTCTACAATAGAAGGTTCAGGAACTATATGCGGCACTATATAAGGCCGAGATTAGCCACGACCAGTCAGACTTGGATACGCGATACATGCGAATACATCGAAAGCGATCTTCAAGTGCGACTTAAGTGTAATTGTGTTTTATAATTAGTGTGTTTGAGTTGTTATTAGGGTTGTTTAATTAAAGTGCAATTTTTGGTAATTTATATCGGCAGTTTATATTGTCACGAACCCGAAGCTCGTAACAATTCATAATCCCAACGAGGAAATACATTATCTGATTAACTTTACGAACTCACAGCTTAGGTATATGTGCTCACATTAAACATTCCCTTCAGACATCGTACAACTTGTTAACATGAAACCCACTCCTCCCCTCATAGTGAGGAGCAGCAGTGGGAATGTTATCTATAGACTGATTATGTATTTACTTCCGTGTTCATTTATGTAAATACATAGCTTAGATTGAAACAATTAATGTTTTCTCGCATCGGTAGGTACTTGAAGTAAATCTGTCAAGACTGATCATAAATTTTTGATAACAATGTGACTAACATTGTTATCAAAAATTTATGATCAGTCTACAGAACACCAGAAAAGGTACGATTGTAACCATTAGTCTAAAAGGACAAAGACGTCGCCCCGAAAGTGTTAAAATATATTTTTGTGAAATGAGCATTTCATAAAGCCCGCTCCAAACTGTGTGCGACTCTGGTACATTGGTTCACTTCAAGATTCTACTAATTGCTTTGTCGCTTTCGCTGCAAAAACTGCCCTGACTGTTAATTAAAGACATTTTTGCTCTCATAATGGGGAACAAGTCGGTTCATTACGGACGAGCTGCATCCACCAGCATGCCGATAAGTAGTGAAACTGTTTCGATAACTTTATAAATAATTTTTCTATTTAACATTGAGGGACTAGAAAATATTGGCTCTGAGATAAAACTTCTTATGATTTATTTATCCAGCTGACCAATTTTGGTCTTCCATCGCCTGCTAAATGGCAAAATCATGTTTATCCACGACGATTTTCTCCGTCTTTACCTAAGTAAGTTGTGTATTTAGGTACCTACTTATAATTTATCAGCGGGGTAATTGCGTAATACACTAACAGTAACAACCGCTTTCATTTTGACAGTAAAACAACATTCATTGCGTTATTTATTTTGTTGAAACAAACATTTTTTCTAACAAAGAAAGCAAGAGATTAGCAATATTGGTGATGGTGTTTGAAAGTGTATTGCGCCATTAGGGTGCTGGTTCAAGTGTTTAATAAGCATAATATTGCGAACCACGTAGTTATCTGAACGATTTATTAACTATTTAGATTCGGGTCGCAGATCAGAGGATGTTATGTGTACTAAAATGTTTAGCCAAGATGTTGCTATCGCTAAATAGTTTTAGCGGTAGCAACATCTTAGCTAAACATTTGGGTTTAGTGGAAGATGTGATACCTTTATCTTTAAATAATCTTGCAAGGGCAAATAGCCTTGGTAAAGTGTAGTTATCGTCTAGTGGAGAACCTATGTCATGTATCTAATGGTTGTGCAATTTCTGTTATTTTCGTAATGTAAGCTTCCATGTTACAAGAACTCTTTTCGAGCGTGGTTCCAAAAAGCAACCGCAGTAATCCCAAGCGTCTGCACAGACCCTTATAAGCCAAATTGTAAATTTGTCGATGCTTCCTATGCTGACTTTGCATTACGCACAAGTGAAAAAACATTGGGATGTACAGATAGACAAATTTTTTCAAGCGCGCGCTGTTTTTTAACCGACTTCTAAAAAAGGAGGAGGTTCTCAATTCGGAAGTTTGTATTTTTTTTTTTTTTTTTTATGTTTGTTCGCGCATAACTCTGTCGCTTGCCAACCGATTTGAAAAATTCTTTTTTTGTTGGAAAGGGTATACTTCCCAAATGGTCCCACAGAAATTTCATCAAAAACGGTTTAGTACTTTGGTTTTTAAACCAAAATTACTGGTAAAAATTATAACAAAAAACTGAAAATAAAAACTTTTTTGCAAAAAATATCAACCGACTTCCAAAAACGACAATACAAAGTGAAAAATAACTTTAATTTTGGAAGTCGGTGGCAAACAACGAAAATGCGAACCCAACGACACCGACTTCCGTAATTAAAGTTATTTTTCACTTTGTAGTGTCATTTTTGGAAGTCGGTTGTTTTTTTTTTGCAAAAAAGTTTTTTTTCTGATACCTTTGCTTCCGTCGGTGGACACGATACATTCGAGTAGGTCCTCGTGCATCAGAAGCATCTTCATGGAAAATTTCCAGCTATTGTAATTTTCCATGCCCTGCAGCTTTGCTATTGGAATTCCTGTCGAACTATGAGCTTCCCTGGTCATTTTTAATTATTTTAAACCAGATTAGAAAGCTCACAGAAAGATGAAAAAAAAAACATGCGGCGATCGTTTTTTTTTTCTCTTACAACAACTTACAACTTTCCGAGAAATGAATCAAACAACATTATTTGAGTAGGTGTCTGGGCCCATAACCTGTTATTTAGGTGTGGAATTAATAAACTTTATAAGAGTCAAATAAGGATATAATTCATTGTGCGGATCGTTCTTGCAGTAGCTTATGACTTAACAGTTGATAGATACAAAGTGTCATCTTCACACTTTCACCATAAATATATATGTATCTCACGAACCACGACAGCTAGACAGTTGAAATTTTCACAAATTATGTATTTCTGTTGCCGCTATAACAACAAATACTAAAAACAAAATAAAATAAATATTTAAGGCGGACTCCCATACAACAAACGCGATTTTTTTTGCCCTTTTTTGCTCGATATCAATAATGGCAACAGGTAGGCACTTGAAATATTCACAAAATACTCAGTTGTATTTTTACTTTAATAATAAATAATTAAATTAAAATTAAATAAATATTTAACGGGGGCTCCCAGACAACAGACGTGATTTTTATAGATAATGGTACAGAACCCTTCGTGCGTGAGTCCGACTCGCACTTGGCCGGTTTTTTTATTTTATGACCATTCAAGAGTCCTATATTCCAAATAGCTAGGGATAAAAATGGATAGATCCACGCGAAATTATTAGAACAATAAAATCACCTTTCTTTTTCAAGATATATTTTATGCCGTAAAGTTATTAGGACCAATATAAGTTGAAAGTGACCACTTCTAATAATTAATTACGCGGGGCAGTTTGAACAACGCCTGATAATCATCGCTATAGTAGATCATATTATCAAAATTATGGATTTAATTTACATTCATCATCATCTTAACGACTTAATTGTTCTGAGATTTAATACATTTTCTGACGGAAATTGGATTTTATCTCATTTATTTGCTACTGCTTAGTTTTATTATAGACAGTAGCTAATATTGTTTCCTCTCGCGGTATAGGCTCGGCTAGGCGCGATAATGGACGTCTATACTTATCTTATCCTAACGATAATACGGTACACGCCCCCTTTACAAACACTATGCCGTGTGAACAAGCAGGAAGGTGCCTTCTGAGGCACACCTGACCTGACCTGGACCTCGAGGCGTTTATCTGATGGTTCCTCATGACATCGTCGCCCCCTCCCCTCACCACTACACCCTTGGTCCACACTTACCCTAGCTAAAATTAGTTGGCTCGTTTGATCACACACCTTTGAAAAACATTCTTAACGAAGGACATCTTTCAAAGGGCCATTTAATGTCACTCGTCAGTATTTCTGTCCGAACCCTGCGAGCTGCCAGTATCGTCTAAAATAAAAAGAAATTGACTGGAAACTGAACGACGGGAATTTGTTTTGAGAGATATTTAAGGGTATAGAACGTTACTTAAGAATATTTATTTTCAGATACTAGGTATTAGCCAGATCCCAATTCATTATTTTAAAGCTTTAATTAGTTACAAGAGAAAATATTCAAAAATTTTCATTTAAAAAACGGAGTCAGTATCGAGATGAGATTTTAACATAAACATGTTTGTACTATAACGTAGCAGAATCACTGTTCCTTTAATATAAAACAACCTGCTTAGTAAGGTAAGGGTGATATCTTGGCCGCACATCAATAGAATTTAAAGGAGGATTCTGGGGGACTCCCAGGGAATTAACTTCATGATTTCTCTTTGTACCCAGCGCCGTGTTTCCATCTGAAGTCTACAAGCAATCATAGGGTTACAGTTATAGCAAGATTTTTTTTTATTTGTAGGGATAGAACCTTTCTCCCAAAAGACATCCGTATCTACCCAAAACAGGGCAAGTCTTTGTGCATAACTAAAATGATTCCCGGCCCCCCGTGGATACACGTCAATTGTGAATTCTTGTGTAACGTTCCTACTCCCCGAGGCAATTGAAGTCGGCTTAATAATTAATGTATAATTTTCCCACAAAGACGGCAGCCACTGGATCCAGTTCGCCAATCCCACTCGAGTAGAATATTATATTCGATAAGCCTAGCTCCATAGCTCGGTCAAGCGGCATATATGGCTCTTGGGCGAATTGATACTAAAATTTAACTCTGCAGTCGAACAACAGAGGGGCAATTCTCGTAATTTTAAGACCGTTCACAGTCTGATCTCAGTCTCAATCTGTCAAAAAATACATCTAATTTCCCTACATTTTGACAAGTTTTTGACATTTGTTTGTCGCTGAGATGAGACTGCGACTAGATTTTGAACGTTTTAAATTACGAGAATTGGCCTTCAGAAAGATATCATTTACATTACAATAACTTTTTTAGTCTGTCAATCAACAAAAGGAAACCTAAAGACTGTTTAGTAGTCAAAATAAATACAATAAATTCGGCCTTTGAATTAATTCCACTAAAAAGTTCGCATAAAATAAAATAAAAGTTGTTACCTTCTTGAATTAATTTAATTGAAAAGTAATGGCCATTGTGTCCAAAACAAATTGATGTGAAGCCATTAGAGTTTCGTTTAGGTTTTATATTGTATCTATGAATAAATGGCTAAGATTGCGAATTTTTCATTAAAATTTGCCAGTTAGTAGTATAAACTACAAAGGAAACTTTTTGGTTGTCTTTCATTTACACTGTATTTGTATTTGCTTCTATAATATAAATAAAAAAAGTGAAATGCAGTTCTTTGGTAAGCGCATCATTTGTTTGGCCAGGACAACGTCTGTAGGATCAGTTAGTTTTACATAACAATTATCAGCAATAATTATTTTGTAGTTTTATTAGCATAAAATATAAATAAAATCAACACAGAACGCTCACCTCATAATGCGCACACTGGTTGGCGTCGAACGAAACAAAAAACATTCCGTCACTTTTGTACACAGGCTACGTAATTACGTATGACCTTGGTTGGACCGATACGTATCGGATTATTGAACGTAATGGGTTCCAATCTCGGGTTGGGATTTTTATTTTTCTTTTCCAACAATAATCTTTATCGGTTATTTTGTTATTCGTTTTTTATAGATTAATAAACAAGAATAATAATATAATAATTATTTTATTTTCATTATTATATTGCTATTGTAATACGGGGTTAAAATAAAAATATTTTCTATGTGATTTCAAAATGTTTATTCGTTATAATTTTATAAACTAAAAAAATAAATAAACTTCTAGTCAAAACGGTTTATTTTCTCATAAAGAACAATTTATTGAAGTAAAGCAGGCACTTAAAATATTGTATCTTAGTAATATAATAATATTGTGCTTTAACTACTAAATATGTATGTGGGTACTCTAAGAAATCACAACTAGCAAATCTACCCACGTAAATAAAAAAAGTGTGAACTCTTTGTCACAATACAATTAAATTACTCAGTAGCTACTTTTTGTTTAGGTACTGCCAGTGCGTTCGTTTTAACTTTAGTTGCCTATCTCAAACGTCAAAGTTAACAAATCGTATTTATTAGGACTTATTGCGGTTATAGCTTAAGTATTCATTTTCACTATGAAAAGAAGATTGAAACTAAACCTCAAAATAATCCTTATTACGGATATGACACAATATTATTTTAATATTACTAAAATCAATTTGTAATTTATAACTTAAGACTTTGTTTGTATAACCCCCATTATTATCAATGCTATCAAGTAAACGCTGGCGCATGAATCCAACAATATTGAAACATATATCCTGTTCCTCATATTTCCACGTAATGCAACTTCAACCGCTCATCAGATCTCTCATTCCGTGCTTCCCATCGCTGTATCATCGCTGTATCTCAAAATGTAAACGTTCTTGTTTGTGTTTTTTTTAAACCAGCTCACAAAAACTGGTTTTTGTTTGCATGGCGAACGGTTCGTAAAGATGTGTCGAATAATTCTGTATTCTGATTGACCCTCCGACTCACAGTAGGTATTTCTCTAAAACAAAAAAGAGTAGGTACTGTTAGGCTACTAGCAAAATACGAATATTACCAATTTGAAACAAAATTATTTTGAAAATAGAAATGTTACATATTATATTATTATTACACTTAATGTTATATTCATAATTTTTTTTTCTTCTATTTAGGCTTTATGATAAATATAAAACGTTTAAAAAAATAACTAAACGGATCAGCAGTAATACTTTAATTTAAAAAAAAAATCGATAAAATAATTAAATCATAATACTCACACTCAGTCCGGTTTCATCAAATATCTGTGATAATTATATTAAGTCCACTTTTACGCAGCGCGATAATATCTGCTTTCATCTCAATATTTAAACCTTACATTTCAAAATGAACTACAACACTGCTAATAGATTAAACACACGTCACTAATCTACAATAACAACCAACCAAAAACAAATAACGTTCTATATAGTCGCGGTGAATGAGTCGTAAGTTAACTGCATCTGTCTACCTTATAATTATTTATTTAGATTTTTGTGGGTATAATCACACAGTTTAACGAATTATGTGAACAAGGCGAACATGATACAGAACTATATTCAATAGCGTGAATATTCGAGTAGGTAGGTAATTATAATAATATAATGCGAATAAATGTAGATAATAAAATAATAGCAGATCCATTTCAAATTGCCCAAGCTTTTAATAATTTTTATACTGACCAGGTTAAACCTACTGACTTGATTAACAATGGCTACAGGTCAGCCTTGCCCAATGAATGTTCTTCCATGTTTTTTTGTCCAACTACCTCGCAAGATGTACATAATATTATTATGAACTTAAAAAATACTTCTAGTACTGGCTACGATAACATTTGTACAAGAATATTGAAATGTGTTTCTTCCAATATTGCACCTGTACTGAGCCATCTAATAAATATGTGCATAACAGAAGGCACGTTTCCCAATCAATTGAAAATAACAGTCATAAAGCCTATCTTCAAGAAAGATGACATTGAAAATATGGCTTGCTATAGACCAATAGCATTAGTGCCAATATTATCTAAAGTTTTTGAGAGGGTTGTCTATAATGGCTTATATCAATACTTTGAAAAAAAAAAAAACTTATTCACTGATAGTCAAAAAGGTTTTAGGAAAAATAAGTCCATTAACATGGCCATTTACGATTTTTTGAACGTAATTACATCTAGAGTAGATAAAAGATTGCCAGTGCTTGCTTTATACATGGACATGTCGAAAGCTTTTGACTGCGTAGACCATAAGATTCTGCTTCAAAAATTAAATTCATATGGCGTAAGAGGTAACGTCTATAGTTTTTTAGAATCTTATCTTAAAGATAGGAAACAATTTACAGTTATTAAACGAGTATGCGGTAAGACTAAAAACGAAATTTGTTATAAATCTAGTGTCAGAAATGTAGCATATGGAGTGCCTCAAGGGAGTGTGCTTGGACCTCTACTGTTTCTCATCTATATAAATGACTTACCTACAGCAACTAACTACCCCATGACAATGTTTGCAGATGATAGTACTATAGTTTTTGACAATGATAATATTAATAACCTTGAATCTGACATAAATAATAATATTGAATCTATAATTAATTGGTTAGAGTGTAACAATTTGAAAATTAATTTAAGTAAAACCGTAATTATGAAATTTGGCCAAAGGAAAACTAACAAATTGAATCTTAAAATTACTCATAATAGTATTAGTATTAATGAAACAAATACCACAAAATTTCTAGGAATAAATATAGACAATACGTTGACATGGTGCGTTCAAATCGAGAAAGTATGCAGTAAGCTTAACCAATATTCGTATGCTTTGACCATGTTAAGGAAAACTGTAGGTGAATCCACGTTACTGACTGCATACCATGGACTAGTTGCACCGTGTTTAAGATATGGCATAATTTTTTGGGGTAATGCAACTGGAAAGGAAACTGCTTTTATTGCACAAAAACGGTGTATCCGAGCCATACGTAACCTACAAAGGACTGAAAGCTGTAAACCTCATTTTATAAATTTAAAGATACTAACTTTGCCGTCCTTATACATCTACGAAACTGTCCTGTTCGTTAGGCGCAACCTGTCTAAATTTTCGCAAGTTAGTAGCCTGCGTAGAGCTGATAAGCTACATTCGGTTCCAAACAAGACTGCATTATTTCAGACAAGCATATTCGCAATGGCTCCGAAATTGTATAATAAAGTGCCAAAATCCATCAAGTCAGCAGATAACATTAATATATTTAAAAAGAGGTTGTTTCTATTCCTGATCGAGAAGGCATATTATTCTATACAGGACTTTCTTAATGACAAAATATAAGTTTTATGTGTGCTGTAATATAACCATATTGACAGGTATTTTTTCTTTTTTTTTTTTGACTATGTAATCTAATGCTTTTATCTGACATTATTAATTTATATCATTATTTTATTATTATTTGTACACCTTTTATTTTATTATTATTTGTACACCATTAACTGGTAGGACATAGAGATCGTAATATATTTGACTGTAACAACTTTGTAACCTATGTACACAAATAAATAAATTGAATTGAATTGAATTATAAAAACATTTAAAAAAATTATCACCGCGCGTGAGATTCGGACCCACAGCTCGCTACGCATGAACGCGCTTACCGATGTATGATAACCGCTAGGCTATCATGCCATATAATCTAATGGTTGAATTTATGAACTACAATCAGTTGCAAACGAATGTGAGAGTGTGTGTCTACAGTATAGAAATTACTCATTAGAAGAAGGTCGTAAGTTAAACCGAAGTGTCAATCTATTGCTTCGTGAAACTGTCACTCCACTTTTGACCCTTACTGTAGGTACTCATTAAATACTACTTTGATAATAAATTATGACTCATGGAATACCTAAAAAGTACAACAGTCTTGAGTCAAAATCAGTGTCTCAATTTCCGCACCTATCTATCTCAGGCAATAAACTCAAGCTCACAAACAATATCTTACTGAAAACTGATTTCCTTAATAAATTCAGTGTCATAATTACAGAAACAATAATAAACTAAACGCGACGGTTCGTCGCAACATGAACCGAGACGAGATATAATAGTAATATACATAATAATATTCTTGGCACATAACTTTTATTTAAGACGAAGTTTATAACATATCCCGTACAACAAGCACCAACGTTTTACAAACCGTATATTTTTCAATTTTATTTTTAAAAGGAATCTTGCTTTATCATATTCGTCTAATTTTTCGGTATCTACGATCGAAAACCTTCTGGGATCTACTCCGCATTCGATCAGTTTCGATTTATTTTAGAGAAAAAAATCCACCCAGACAACAACGTTCTTTCCTATAATAAGGCTGTAATGTCTCGTTATCCGTCTGCATTTAAATCAGACAACATTACAGTCCACTAGTTCTTTGAAAGGAGATTTCAATTATATATTTTTGTTGTAGCTCGCAATATACTCTGGGTATGCAGTGATGGCATTCATGGTTACGTTCGTCATTTCACTGACTTTCGAGGCACCCGCCGTCCGACTTCACAAGATCATCAGCGGCGAGCCTCGGAGCAAGAAGAGCTCCTGAACCACACAAGAGATACCACGGTCTAGCATTGACACGCGCAAAATAAACGTGTTGATTACATGCGGTATTTGTTGTGTACTAACATTGTAAATAAAAATACTCTTCTATTCCTTTTCAGATATCTCTTACGTAAATGTTAGTTCGAACGTCCCGAGCTCGGTATATTTGGAGACTTCATTTCCTGTGTCTGCTTTCATCAAACCTTCCCCAATGAAGTGCGCTCTATCGAAGCTTTATTTATGTTATGATATAACAAACATAAAACGTTAAGGACTTGATACTTTATACATGTTACCAATGTGAGTTCATAGTTTTTTATCTAGGTATTGATTGAAATGCAGTTTAATATGTGTTCTACATACAGTATATTTAGCATCAAAACGCATTGCTACATTGCATTCATGAGTAAGTGTTCGGTGATTCAGTAAGCCAATTCTCGTAATTTAAAACGCTCAAAATCTAGTCGCAGTCTCATCTCGGCGACAAACAAATGTCAAAAACATACAAACACACAAAAAATTACTACAAATAATGTAGGGAAATCAGAGGTATTTTTGACAGATTGAGACTGAGATCACACTGTGAACGTTCTTAAAATTACGAGAATTGCCCCTCTGATTAAATGTTGTGGTTGCTCGGTAATTTAATACAAATAAGCATACAATTATTTAATTTAAGTGACGTCACGTCGACGTGAGTGAGAGTCTAGAGTCTTGCCTGCCCTGTCTGTCTTGCGTGTCTTGCTTGAGTAATACCTCTAAAGAAGCAAGACTCTGTGCTCAATTATAATTTTATTCTAAAGTGTTGTTTTATAGAGATCTTGACGTAAATTCTTGGCGAGTGGAATCGTACATCTTACAGCCCTTTATAAAGCACGTCATCCTCGCACACACATCGATGGCAATCAATAAAATGATTTCTCCAATTGTTGAATATGCGATATGAATGTGTCGCTCCGGAATATGACAATTTATTATGATTACACTCCATAGCCGCGCTACATGCGATGAATCAATCACGCTGGCTCACCGCACGTTATCTCTCCGCCACATACATAAATCCTCTTTGTATAATAACTAGGTTCTTGTTAGGACCCCACACCGCACGTTCTTCTTCTCCACCGATAATGTTTTTGTTGCTAACAACCAGACAGACGCTACTTGTCATATTCACCAGCGCTTATTTCTTGAAATCAACGTGTTAATCAAATACTTGAATTTGCTTGGAAAATAAAATGAATGCAGCATCGCTTGCTCGTCAATGGTCTATGAGACATGACCCCGTTAATTACAATAAATTAAATTAGGGGCAGAATACACATTTGTTGATATAATATTGTGTTTTATATCATTTCGAGGACCTATTAAATATTTTCTACCTCTAATAAGTACCTAGTGATGTTTGCTCAGTTAGTCCTTATTTGACGGTAGTGTAGGAGTAGGTCCAACAGAAACTTTGCTTTCATTGGTAAGCTAGTACTTACAATGATTTTATTTTATGTATTTCTTATCAATAGTTAGCAAGGAAAGTTTAGAGTTTAGGTTATTGTTATGGTAAAATATTTTGAACATGCGATATTTCATGGAATATTTAGAGGTCTTTGATAACTTGTTAACATTTTATACATCGTTTTGGATATCATAGCAGTTTAATGCATGACATATAATAAGTAATTATCATTTAGTTTTGTGTAAAGACCATAATTCATAATGTTATCATTTTGACCGACCTCAACGGAAAAATAAATTGTAAATATTTGATCAAAATACTCTGATAGCACGTTAGATAATATTGTAAATAGAAGATTTTATAATAAAGCATTATTTAATTACTCTCTAGTCTCCTGTGTATTATTAATTTCATCCCTGTTTGAATGTGCTACAGATATAAGAAATTAATTGCTAAACAATGGGTAATTAACTTTTGTGAACGTGATTTCTACGTTCCTTATATCACCCCTCGCCAGTAAAAGTTAATTTTGAAAGCGAATTACTGCAATATTCCTTGGATTTGTCTACAACATCAGTCAATATAAAATATTTATTATGTAAGTATGGTATTGTTCCCGTTAGATCTTAACAACAAAGTAGAAGTAAATCTTTAAGTGATGTCGAAGCACTTAGGCTTATTATGGTCTAGGCTCTGTTTACTTTGAGCAACCAAACGGTATGCTACAGCCATAGCCACATGCCTACCTATTAGAACTTTATAACAGTTGGGCCCGAACAGTGTCTGCTTAAAATACTTTGGGAAAGTTTTGTTGACCAAGATCTAGGCATTCGAAGCCCAGACCGCAGGCTAAACATGATATATAGCTGGCTAAGTAGTTAGTTTGCGCTTAGTTATTGTTGTTATTCCCTTGTGTCGAAACGAGCTATAAAAGTACTAATTCATGTGGCATGCCGTGGTGAAAAGATAGCCTGTCAGCGTGGTTGATAGCACCTGGGTTACAGGCCATATGGTGCGCCAGACGTATTTATGTAGGTATCATACAAGTGCAGTTAGTTCAGTTTAAAGGGATGCTTTATATCGTGAATGATATACCGTATTCACGAGTCATTCAATCCCGAATAAAGGATTTTATTCGTGCTGTATAATAAAATTACCCTGTATTTCAACAGAAAAATAAAATGAAACCCTGTCGATTCTAAACTCCACATTTATTTCAAAAGCATTACTACACAGGGAAACGAATAAAACTAATGGGCTGTAAGAGCAAATCGCATCAGAATAAACGGAAAAATAATACTGGGCTCCTGAAATGATTTCAGTGGATAGGGTGGTCCATGGTGAGATTAGAATTTGGATTCCCTCCAAATAAATGTGGATCATGTGAAGACGTGAGGTGAACACGAATACCTATGGGTGTATTTCCGTTTGATTTACTCAAGGTGTGTGTATTCTACGTATCCGGATCCCGATGTGGAGGCAATAATATTTCTTATTATTACTTTCTCGCCTTCAGGCGCGGTCTCTTGGAGGCGCGGTCCTTGCGAAAATGTTTTTCCTTTACCAAGAAAATGGTAGGTTTCCCTCATTAATTTAGAAGTTTTGTTAAAAAACAGCCGTCAGTTCATAACATTTAATTATTCACTTCTGTTATGGTGGTTCACCCAAAGCCTGAAAAATAACCTAATAAAAATGCAATGCAAATTAAAGCACGCGATTGCCTGTTTTATATCCCATAACGCATAATCATAATATTTTCTTCACGAACAACATCGAAGTATTAAAAAACAAAACTTGTACAGTAAATTTATCATACAGAAAGATGCATTATTCTGTGTGTGCATTATTGTGTGTGTGTGTCCATCGATCACTAATCACTAATTAGTGATCGATGGATAGTAATAAAGCTAAATAAATTAAAATATTATTCATCAAGTACCTAACTACTATTTGTTCTACACCTTATCTCAATTGATTACAGAGTTTGTCGAAATTACCTTAGGTATAAGTCTCCGCGGGTGTTTACGAGATTGAATTTTCCCTCGATCTGGGTAAAGTTTCCCACTCGTAACACTGAAGTGGCGGCATGTAGTTAAGGGCCAAACTTAACCGAGGAATTTATTTGAATTGTATCTTATTGTTTGCAAACTTTTATTCTCTTGTGAATTGTATTGGTAAACCCTTTATTGCATGTAGTTGGAGTATGTACTCGTAAATTGAAAACACGGATCACAGCATGCTTATGCACCGTGAAAGTGCATGTCGAGGTAAAACGAAAGAGCCTTCGCAAGTAGGTACTTCGAATATAATCAGCTTATGGAATTGGAATATTCTAAGTTATTATTGTGGCCCGATTTGTTCGCTAAACCGTAATTCATTGCCCCTACGTACCTATGTACTTGTAAACGAGTACATACATATACAACGAGGGAATACATTATCTGATTAACTTTACGATCTCACAACTTAGGTATATGTGCCCACATTAAACATTGCCTTCAGACATCGTACAACTTGTCAACATGAAACTTGGCTACGTAACATATTATAAGGTTAATGACCTTTATATACCTATAAATCATCTACCTCTTTGTTGATTTAAATATACAGCTTAATTGAAATAATGAATATCTTCTCGCGTCCGTATACTTGAAGTAAATCTGTCAAGTAATCACATTGTTATGAAAAACTTATTGTCTATCTACAGAACACCACAAAACGTACAATTGTAACAATAAGTTCAAACAGACAAAGACGTTGCCGTGAAAGGGTTAAAAATATATTTTTGAAATGAGCATTTCACAAAGTCCGCTCCAAACTGTGTGCGACTCTGGTACTCTGGTACACTTCAAGATTCTACTAATTGCTTTGCCGCTTCCGCTGCAAAAAACTGCCCTGACTGTTAATTAAAGTAATTTTCGCTCTCTTAATGGGGGCGCAAGTCGTTTTTCAACTTTTTAAATACATAAATTATTTTTAGTAATTAACACTGAGGTACTACAAAATATTATCTCGGAGATAAAACTTTTTATGATTAATTAACCTGGCGAAGATCAGAAGTACCTAACTTCTGATCTTCCATCGCCTGCTAAATGGTAAAATCATGTTTATCCACGATGATTTTCTCCGTCTCGTCTTTGGGAGATATGAGCGTCTTTGCCAAAGCAAGTTGCCTATTTAGGTAGGTACCTAGGCTACTTAAGTATAATATAGCAGGCTAGGCAGATGATGATGATGATAGCAGGCTGAAGTAGTTAATAAGCATAATATTGCGAACAACGAAGTTATCTGAACTATTTGGATTCGTGTCGCAGTTCAGAGAATGTTATGTGTACTATTTAGCGATAGCAACATCTTAGCTAAACATTTGGCTTTAAAGGAAGATGTGACATTATTTTACCCCTCATATAAACAGCTAGAAGAGGCTTGTATTATTTCTTTTGAAAATTTGATTTCCACTATGGATATCAAATACCTAGCGAAGGTAACAGTATTATAACTATAGTATCAAAAATAGATAATTAACCGATCGTGTAAACTAGAGTTAAGTAACAAATTTTTTAACAATTTTGAATATTTACTTAACTAATAAAGCTCGTTAAAAATGTATTACATTATAACTAAATATACCTAACGAATGGCCATATTATAAACACCGCCCACATAGTAAGCTAGCTTCCACATAGTAAGTTGTGGGTATCTACATGCTCGTAATAGAAAGGGATTGTAATTAACTGCAATTAACATTAAGCACGGAAAGCAATTTAGTGTGAACGTGGCAAACTAGGGCGATTAACAAAACGAGAAGTCACGTACCCTCACGGGGTTGCAGGGGCTCGACACGGCGGCGCTACCAACACATTCTACTTAGTGCCTATAGTTCCCAAAATCGTTGAACGTTATTGATTCAACACCGACAGATTTTCCTCATACCAAAATTTTCGAACCGTACGATAAACATATCGGAAAAATTCAAAGTGGAAACAAAATAAAAGTGGTCGTATAGCCGAATAAAATGAAGATGGCGAAACTATACAAAATGTAATGAGTTCTGAGTTTTCGGCGAGAATTTTATACCCTTAAGAACGGCCAACCCGTCGTACTTTTCATACAAACGCTCGTGCGTGATTATGTTGTTGTAAGGCAGGGGTCTTTGAATTTTTTGAACTAATAGGAATCTTGTGCACTATATCGAAGTATCTATCAAAGCAAAAATAAAAAATTTGAAGAAACAAATTCAGTACGAGCCTCCAAAAATCTGCTTTTTTGCACAAATTTTACCTGAACGTTGGCCGTTCATAATGTACTCATAAATTGTAAAAGTAAAGAAATCATATCAATAGAAGCCTTGCACATGTAATGGAGATTCTAAATGACAAATATTTTTTCCAAAAACTTGTAAGGGTTATTCAAAAACACGTATTTCCTGGAACAAGTTTTATGAAATTTTTGAACACTATTTTTCGTTCAATGTTATCGCTTTCTCACTAATTCCTAGTCAACAAGGCGGTATGAGGTGCGAAAGTTACCGAATGACAACCGAGCGTTCAGGCGCTACCACTCTCTTTTCGCTTTGCCTCTTTTTCAAACATTGCGCTGGATGAAACAACAAGCTTTTCGACTGTGCTCGTGTTGACGATAGATGCGCCGGGAAGGGCGCTCTTAAGTCCGCTATAGGAGAAGATAGGAACCTTGGGCTGAAATTTATATATGAAGTTAGCTTTCAGCGAGCTTTTACTACATTATAACATTCAGCCAGTGATGGTGTTATCTGACAGTTTGTATGGGCCTATGACCTATTGGGTACCTGAAATTTTTCACGTTACGCGTGCATACTGAAATCATAATGAGCAAAAGTTTTAAAGTTGTTAAATCTCATTCAGCCCGTGACATATTTTTAGATTTTTACACAGGCAGGAAAGTGACTACAAGAAAGAGAAAATTCCTAAGTATTATTTTTCGTTCAAACAATCATCTTCTAAAAATAGAGTATTTTTTCATCGCGACGACGGGAAGTTATTGAATTTTAAAGATTGATGGCTATAATTATTATATTGTTTTACCTCATATACGTAGATAAGGTAGATAGAGATTTACTATCAGGAACTGAAGAAAGGAATGAAAGAAGATATTAAGTATACAAAAAATATTTGATGTTGACATTGCTCTCATCAAATCAAGGTTCGACCTTCGCGAACTTTACGACTGGGACATTTTGGGACATTGCTATAAAATATATTTTTATATTCCAACTGTCTTCATGTCTTTAACATGAATCTCTCACCACTATCCAGTCGTTTTTTAAATGTATTGACTACTTCTTCTAAAAGTAATGCATGTTATGGAAGGTACGTTTTATTTACTTTAGGGAAGGTGTGCTTGTCCCTTTTTATGGTTCCCATCAGGGATATCTTTTTTATTTTATGACCGTTCAAGAGCCCGATATTTCGCAGAACTGGCGAGGGATAAAAATGGTTAGCTCCACGCGAAATTATTAGAACAAAAAGCTATTGTTTCCAAGATATTTCTTATGCTGTAAAGTTATTAGAACCAACATGAGTTGAACCCAAAAAGTGTTTGGGGATGTTTGACAATGAGTTATAAAAAATAGATATTATGAACATATTGGTTGACTTAGGAGGAAAGTAAAGCCCCTGCCTGGATTCGAACCCACGATTCGTAAGTCGGGGCCGATACCATTTGACCACCACTGCTCCACTCCATACCACACTGACCGTACACCTATGAAAAACATTCTTAACGAAGGACATCTTTCAAAGGGCAGTTTATTGTTACGCATCAGTATGTCTGTCCCAACCCTGCCCTACCCTGTCTGAAATAAAAAGAAATGGACTGGAAACTGAACGATGGGAATTTGTTTTGAGAGAAATTTAAAGGGATTGAGCGTTACTTAAGTATATTTATTTTCAAATAGCAGGTATTTGCCAGAGCCCAATTCAATATATTTTAGGGAAAGCTGAGATTGCTTAGAGAAGAAAATCTTTAAAAATGTTTATTATGAAAATGGGGTCAGCATCGAGATGAGGTTTGTACGATAACGTAGCAGAATCACTGTTCCTTGATTTTATACCAACCTGCTTAGTAAGGGTGATATCTCTGCCGCCCATCAATAGAATTTAATAGAGGACACCCAAGAAACTGACTTTATGATTTCTCTGTCTATCCCAGCACCGTACCTCTATAAGACTTTTTTATTTGTAGGATAACCTTTAGGTAACCTTACCTTAACCTTTCTCCCAAAAGACACCCTTATCTACCCCAAACAGGCAAGTCTTTGTGCAGAACTAAAATGACCATAACAACTAAAACTATAATTCCTTTATTTACGGGGAAAATATAATTAACTAACTATTAATTTAAAATTTTTGTCATTATTCAACATTTCAAAAAACATATATTATGGAGCTTATAAAATATTAGTTTTACTAAACTGTTCCAAATGACCGATATTTTTTTACATAAAACTAGCGTTGTTACAATGAAAGACTTCGGTCATACATTAACTACACCTATGGACTATAAAAAACACACTTATGTTAACATTTTCACGAAAAAGTTATTTTCTGAACATCACCTAGAACGTGATAGGAAAACTCAGGATGTACTCATGTAAATGTTTCAAAACACGTTTTGCTGAGTATTATTATAAATTACTAGCAGCACCCCGCGGTTTCACCCGCATAAGTTTCAATCCCGTGGCAATATCGGAATATAAAATCTTATGTAATAATCCTGGTTATAAATTATCTGTGTGCTAAATTTCATCCAAATCCATTCAGTAGTTTTTGCGTGAAAGAGTAACAAACATCGAATCGTATTTCCGTGCCCATCTCCGAAAACGCAATATGTCAATAAACTCAAGCTCACAAACAATATTCTACTAAAGACTGATTTCCGTTTAATGTATTCAGTGTCGTATTTATAGAAACAATAGTAAATTAAACGCTTCAGTTCGTCGCAACATGAACCGAGGCGAGATAGTAATCTTGTTGTTCTTCGGGGCTTCGTGGCTGATGCCGCGATAACTCCACCTTAATTGGACCACCAATCCTTTAATAAAATGAAAACTGGACCAGACGCGAGGGGGAGACAGAAGGGATTCAAAAGCGGATGCTCACTTCTCATGACCGAAATTCTAGAGCAATTAGCAAGAGTAATCGTCTGCGTACACTTGGAATTACCTCATTTAACATTTCTCACTTATTTTCGAGCGAACCTAACAGATGTTACAAACTTAAGTACCGAACGTTACTTATATTTTTAGAGATTTATAAGAACGTGCAAATACCAATGTAGGTACATATTTTATTCATGCAGTGTCTGATCGCTTTCAACCCACTTCAGCTTCACATAAATAAGTATTTTCCAATACTTTGGAAGTAGAGGTTGTTTTCATAACAGTTGCAGTTGCAATTTTCATCGTTTTTGGTCGTAGAAGGCTTATAGAATTATATCGATTCTGTAGGATGGCTTAATAGAACCTATACACATAAAATTAATTATGGCAGTAAAAGACCTTGATGTCTCTGAAAAATGTTACAGGCACACACATTTTGCATGACGTAAAAACTTTTTGTGCCTACACATTAAAGTACCATTTTATACTACCGGCGCAGCGCGTCGTAGCGGATGCGCGCATACGCGGCACCAGCCGACTGCATCTATCTTCTAAAATCAGATGGACCCAGGGTGTATTTGCGCGCATTCGCCGGTACGCTGTCATGACTAGGACGAAAGCGACCTAGTTCTTACGCGTCGCATTCAAATATTTCGGCGATGACACCCGAGCGCGTGCGGTTGTAGCCGAACGGAGCGGCCCAAACGTGACGGCAGCCGTCCGCGTACGCGAGGAGTCGACCGGCTACCGACGTAAGCGCCAGCGCGCAATCGTCCAATCGTGTTCGAAGCTGTGTAAATTCCACGCAATAATGACATTTAACGAATTCCTTTAACACATTCTGAAATGCACTCCGATGAGACACGACGCCAGCCGGTGTAAATCGTATATTATCGGCAATGTACTTACCTACCTACTTATTAAGTTTTCGAATTACTTTAGGGACCACAAGCTACCCGTTGACCGCACGAGAGGAGACTTACTGAGTAGCCAGAACTTTTTATTAGAGTTTTTTTACTTTTTCAGTCCTCGGGCATTTACATCATAGAAAATGCAATAAACATAACAAATACATTACCCACTACATAGCACAAATTCTTTATCGTAGCATTATTAAATTGGTTCTATGAATAATATAATCTATACTTATAATAAATCTGTAGAAGTGAAAATTCTGTACATTGAAAATATCAAAAAAATAAATGGCAGGGGGGGTTACTAGACCGACACCGAACCCAAAAATGTGATTAAAAAAATTTTTGTCTGTCTGTCTGTCGGTCTGTCTGTCTGTCTGTCTGTCTGTCTGTCTGTTTGTTCAGGCATCACGCAAAAACTACCGGTTCGATTACGATGAAACTTGGTATAATTATTCTTTAATATCCTGGGCACCACACTGGGTACTTTTTATCCCGGAAAAGTATATATATACAATAAAAAACAAACTTAATTTTGCGGTTCGAACCATAGACCCGATTAC
The DNA here is from genome assembly GCA_951799955.1 of Apamea anceps. Lineage (NCBI taxonomy): Eukaryota > Metazoa > Arthropoda > Insecta > Lepidoptera > Noctuidae > Apamea > Apamea anceps. The sequence goes on along the minus strand of OX637502.1, from coordinate 8,421,161 downwards.
TGTACCAACCGCAAATAATAAGTTTGTCGTAGGTTAGGTCACCCGCAGTGGAGTTCATTTTTATTCCTTTTAGTTTTTAGAGTTATTTAGGTTTATTTTTATATAAGTCGTAGGTATAGATTTTAATTTTAAAGTATAGGTAGTATATTTGATAGTGTACGTAGTGGCCGTAGGTTATTTTATAATACTGTTAGGTAGGATTAGTGAGGGGCCCGTGGCTAAATATTATCAGCCGCACAGGTCGATCGGTCAGGTTAAGCTACGCTTGCCGCGGTTGGTCTGTGGATGGGTGGCCATCTTCACATACCGAGACCCCTCCGTGTGTCGGAAAGCACGTTAAGCCGTTGGTCCCGGCTGTCATTCGTGGATCTTTGACAGTCGTTACGGGTAGTCAGAAGCCCGAAAGTCTGACAACCAGTCTTACCAAGGGGTATCGTATTACCCAGTAACTGGGTTGTGGAGGTCAGATAGGCATTCGCTCCATGTAAAATACTGGTATTCAGCTGCATCCGGTTAGACTGGAAGCCGACCCCAACATAGTTGGGAAAAGGCTAGGCAGATGATGATGATGAGGTAGGATTAGTCATTCGTATAGATATTAGTTTTTAGGGATTTTGCTTATTTATTGAGTTTAGATTAGTTATCATCAGAAATATGTTTATTTAGGTAGGTAGGTATTTAATTTTCTGTTATTGAGTTTATTTATTTTTTAATTATGTAGGAACTTAGGTACGGTATCCGGGTCTTATCACGTATTACCCAGTCACTGGGTTGTGGAGGTCAGATAAGCAGTCGCTCCATGTAAAATACTGGTATTCAGCTACATCCGGTTAGACTGGAAGCCGACCCCAACATAGTTGGGAAAAGGCTAGGCAGATGAGATGATGAGGTACTTAGGTAAAGATATCATATAGGTACCCTCTTAATCACCACTAATGAGACACAATTGGTTTTCTATTGTAATTAGCCACAAAGGGCCCGCGAGATAGATGGCATTCTGGGGAAACACATACATTTTATCCTGTTAGCACGTTCCCGTGGGATAATTTCCGACATCCACGCGGGCGAAGCCGCGGGCAGAAGCTAGTCAATGAATATAAGGCCCTATACAAAAGGTACTTAAGTTTTTATAAAGTTTAATAACGTCGGATAAACACGTTATTTAAACATTATTTTCGCCTCTCTCTTCGACTTTCTCTTTTTTTGAGACAGACAGAAGTGGAGATGTCCTACTGGTTATTCAGCGCCGAGTGTACGCGATTCAGAGTCACCGGCCGTCTGAAACGGAATATACCCGATTCAGTGTCACTGTCCCGAGCGTGTCGGTTAGTTTCGTTCACAGTTCAGAAAGAGCGCAAATAGCGCCTAAAGAAGTTTTCACTTCAAAAATACATTATTGAAGTACTTACCAAATTTTCTTTCTCCTCTAAAATAATCAAGTTCACAACTTGCCTTCGCTCTCAAATTTTATTAAACTACAGTGGAATTCCCGATACATTGAAATATTGCATAAAAAAGAGTTACGGAAGCTCCGACATTACTCGCTTACAATTTTTATTAAGTTTGACAAAGTGAGCGCTGTTCAAAGTGATAAGTAAGTTATTTCAGTGTATTATATTAAATTGAAGCTATTAAACCTTTTTTAAAAATGTTAAAATTAGTGATTGTTAATAAATAAGTAATACCGTACAAATGTTAATAAGTAGGTATATGGTTTATGTATTTGTTGTATATGTCAATGATACACCAGACTACCTGCAGTATTGTCACTCCTTCTCCCTTAAATCCATCCAAAGGTTGTCAGATCGCTTTTAGCGACATGACCGCCCATTGTAAAATTTCTACATTTAGGTATATCTGTAATTTGTATGGATAATAAAGAATATTCTATTCTATAAGTAATGTTTACCGCAGCTAATATTCAATTTTTATTCAAACAAATAATTTTACAAATAATATTCAATTCTTTTTCTGTGATAAAAATAGGTTTTAGTGCTTTCTGCGGGCTAATGTGATCACAGCATTGCGGTGCGGAACTACTGATAGCAAAACTAAACGATACAAAGGCCTCAGTCGTCAAGGCTTTACAAAATAAAAGTTCTTAAATTACTACCAACATTCAATCTACCTAGCCTTTTCCAACTATGCTGGAGTCGGCTTACAGTCTAACCGGATGCAGCCAAAATTATACACTTTATATTACAAACCTAACAATAAAGTGTCGGAAAACACAAAAGTCATTAACGTTGTAAATAAAGCAATAAGTAGTAGGTAATAACAAAGAGTTTCATATCGGATCTATAGATTGTGGTATTAGGTATCAGAGACAACCTTTCCCTCTTCGCACTGTGTACGCAATAAATATGCCTTTCCAGACCATTGGATACCACTATCCAAGACCACAACCTCTCGTATGAGCTAGTTATCAGATTTATTCTTCAATAGCTTCTGCCCGCGGCTTCGCCCGCGTGGATGTCGGAAATTATCCCACGGGAACGTGCTAACAGGATAAAATGTATGTGCTTCCCCAGGATGCCATCTATCTCGCGGGCCCTTTGTGGCTAATTACAATAGAAAACCAATTGTGTCTCATTAGTGGTGATTAAGAGGGTACCTATGATATCTTTACCTAAGTACCTACCTAATTAAAAAAAAAACTCAATAACAGAAAATAAAATACCTACCTACCTAAATAAACCTATTTCTGATGATAACTAAACTCAATAAATAAGCAAAATCCTTAAAAACTAATATCTATACGAATGACTAATCTTACCTAACAGTATTATAAAATAACCTACGGTCACTACGTACACTATCAAATATACTACCTATACTTTAAAATTAAAATCTATACCTACGACTTATAAAAATAAACCTAAATAACTCTAAAAACTAATAGAAATAAAAAAGATCGCACTGAAAAACACGGTTTAGAATTGCAAGTAGCAGTTAAAATAAGAACGAACACTCGCCACTCAACACGTCCGTTCAAATCAAAGTTCAAAAAATATCCTTATATACGGTAGCGATCCGTGGCGGCCGCGCGCCACGCGTGTGCTGCGAACGGTGCAAGCCAAATTCAACCTTCAGCACTACATTTAGAGCATAACTTTAGTGAACTCCACTGCGGGTAACGTAACCTACGACAAACTTATTATTTGCGGTTGGTACAGTAATCGGGTCTAGGGATCGAACCGCAAAATTAAGTTTGTTTTTTATTGTATACAGGATAATTTTTTATTCAGTGCGTAAATTTTTACAGGGTGTTCTACCCATGAATATGAACAACATTCACTATGGGACCATCTCTGAAATCACGAAAAAAAAATCAGCAGATTCATACATTTTGGTCGAGTAGGTATTGAACTTTTATAAGAAACAGCTGATTTTTTTTTTGTGATTTCAGAGATGGTCCCATAGTGAAAGTTGTTCATATTCATGGGTAGAACACCCTATGAAAATTTACGCACTGCATAAAAAATTATCCTGTATACTTTTCCGGGATAAAAAGTACCCAGTGTGGTGCCCAGGATATTAAAGAATAATTATACCAAGTTTCATCGTAATCGAACCGGTAGTTTTTGCGTGATGCCTGAACAAACAGACAGACAGACAGACAGACAAAAATTTTTTTAATCACATTTTTGGGTTCGGTGTCGGTCTAGTAACACCCCCTGCCATTTATTTTTTGATATTTTCAATGTACAGAATTTTCACTTCTACAGATTTATTATAAGTATAGATATAGATAGATATAGATAAGCCGACTACTTTTCCTTAGCATTATTTTTCAAGAGGTGTAACGTACTTAAATACAAATGTGCTTTTCCTCAACCGAGTAGGTATAGTCAGGGATATTAATTATTAAGCAAATTGACTAACAAATGAAATTGTACATATATTCAAATCACATTTTGGCAGTTGTATGAAATGGATATAACACGGCAAATTGACGTAAATAGGATGTCAGTTTGCTAAACAATTAAGTTCCCTGATTGTACCTAGGCTTAGTCTATTCATAATTCAATAAGCCTAGGGTGATTATGAACCATCAAGTAAACGACGGCGGTGGGCCCTCGTTCATTCCATGTTCATTCGGACGCTGATAATCAAGTGTCTAGAAAATCCAGAAAATCAAAATGTCTAATGATATTTCATTCATATCCCAGTTTGTCAAAAAATACACATTTCCGTTCTGAGAACTGCCGTCAAAGCAGAGCTTCAAAGGGAAAGATGACAACCGAACCTCTTCCTCGCCTTTGCACTGAAGCAGCCATGAGAAACACATTAGGCGATAGAATTATTTTTTATCTCTTTTGACGTTCCCCAGCGCTCCATACGACAGCGATTCTCCACTAATTTGCAAAAGAAAATCAAATTTCTCGACAAGGCGACACAGAGGCAGAACACGCGATAAATCATCATAATATTTCGTTAAGCTTTATATTATAATGCGTGAGACACATTATATTTTAGTAACTGTGTTTATATTACGAGCATCAAGCCATTATTTACAAAGCCCCGACTTAAATATTTATGTTTAGGCACCTACGTACAGATTTAGTTTCAGCAAAGGAGCTTAAAGCGCTAGAAGATAATGACTTATATGAAATATTCATGAGGTAAGAAACTATTGTCTGAGTAGTAATAAAATAAACATGAAAAACATGAAAATTTATTTGGTGACTGAGGTCCATTTACTGTGAAATTTACATAAGCACCTACGACCGCCGTACCTTTATGAAAAAAAGTTATGACTTCATTGTGTTTCACTTTATAAAATTAAAGTCAGGTAAAATATGATAACTTTATTTGAGGAATAATTTTGATAATTTTGACAGTAATTTCATACAAAAACTGTCAAACGTCCATTTTATTCCTCGAATAAAAGTTATCTGGCGATGGAAAAATTAGCCCTTAATTTCATAAAATACAATATAGACAGATTATTTTTTTTATTCTTGGAATAAAATTGACGTCTGACAGTTTTTTGAATGGAAGAACTGTCAAAAATTCTAAATTATTCATCCGATAAAATTATCTGACGTTGGAAAAATCAGCCCTTAATCAAACTAAAATTAAACGCAGACAGACATCACAACAATAAATTAACGACGTAGCGTAAAATGACTGGAATCCTTACTAAATATGTCTATAGGTAGTATCCTGAGAAAGAATGATACATTTTAATTATATTTATGCTAATAAGCCTGAAACAACAAAAAATAAAACTGACGCGGTGACAGCACCCTTCGCTCGATACGATAATTTTATTCAACACACGTAAAAACCAACTCGTTATATAGTTTTAACACCTACATTTTGGTTTATAAAACTGGTGGTCGGTTGAATAATAAATTGCGAGATGAAAGCTCTTTGCATTCGAAAGGGAAATATTGTTCATATTTATTTTCACTTTTGCTCTACATAGGTTGCAAATTGTGCTTTATTTATAATGTTAATATTTCCCAGTTGGCTGTGTCGCATATTGGAGCAGTTTTCGAGCACGCTGTTAATTTGATCAACAAACTTGTTCTCGGTGTAACAATCTCAAAACTTAACACCAATATCCTGAAACAACTTTTATTTAACTTACTTGTCACAAATGTAGTCAGTTTAAGTAAAATATCATCATTAGTTATGATTGAAACTTTAAATGACCAGTTTAAAATATTGAAAATCGATAATTGGTCGGTTTGGCTAAATTAAAGCATTCCATCTCATTTTTTACGTTTAATAAATTACTCATACCGAAGGGCGCTGACAGTCACTTAAAAACGACTTAACATAGATAGATTAAACGAGGTGTAGGTACATAAATCACGGCTGAGACAGCAAGCTTATCGAACTTTCCAGAATTTCTTGACAGGATTTTTCAATTCCGTAAGAAAATAGATGATCAGTATCGGATTTATTCAAATTATACTCTTACATACATGTTACGTGTTATTATTATTTATAGATAGGTAAAACGGCCGTCTATAAAACGAATCGAGGAAAGCTGTGATTAAAATTACGGAATAATTAGGGATAGCTCTCTGTATTCCGGGAAAGTCAAAAACGGTGAAGGAAAACATCGTGAGGAAACCGGCATGTCCAAGAACAAAAATTCGAAGACATGTGACATCCACCAACCCGCACTGGGCCCGCGTGATGGATTACGGCCCACTCCCTCTCAACAAGAGGAGGCCTGTGTCCCAGCAGTGGGAACGTTATAGGCTGATTATGCATTCCGGGAAAGTCAGTTAAAATCACCTTTACGAGTACGTACCCTGAATCTTTACCTTTTTTATTTCAGTTACGCATTTTTATAAGAATTTACGTAAGAGAATTTAAAAACCTAATTCTTTTTCCCGCGTTCTGAGAGAACTTTACGCACATCATTTAGTTTATTTTACTCGCCGCTCTTAAACCATAATGTCTGGGTCTCCTGGGGTTCTCAGAACGAAACAAACAAATACGTACTTAACCACTCTGCTCGACTAGATTTTGACATATGACATATCAGCTGACTCGACGGAATGTTGCGAATTACGTCATGAAATTCAGTAAATTACATCAACTTTCAGCATTCAAATTTATTAAGAAAAATATGTTTCCGAGCTTATTTTATACAATATATTTGTGGCAAATATCTTTAATTATTTGTTGAGGTCGGTCAAATTTCGTTAGTCTACTACGAAAGTTGTATAAAATAGGTATTACTACACCTATCCAAAAGGTAGGCACCTTAAACTCGCTGGAAATATGTACATAAACAACCTATTCTCTTGCTGAAAATATGCAAAAGGGAAAAATAAAGATATTATCATTCTCTCCGCGTTCTTACTTTTACCATTTTTCGTACATATACTACTTATAAAACGCAATCAAGTCTTGATAAAAATTACAAAAAATTGTGTTTCGACATGACACTTCTTAGTGCTGACCATCCGTCCAGTTTTCTTATTTCGATGCAAAAATTGCATAAAGCCTAATCGATAATTGGAATTTGCAAAAAAAAATAAAAAAGGTGTAGAAACTATATATATCCTCTTTGGTATATTTTTCATAAATTAATTTATTTTTGAAATTAATCATTTTAATTACCGTACCTACACGTACGGTGTGGTTAGGTGTGTAATTTTTTATGGTTCCGTACGTCCAAATGAAAAAACGGAACCCTTGCAGGATCACTTGTGTCTGTGGGTCTTGTCTTTTCTTATTTGCTTCGAATCTACTGAACCGATTACATTGAAATTTGGTACACATATGAATTTCTGTGACCCAAAGACGGACGTGTAACGTAAATAAATTAATTTTGAAAATGGGGTCACTCTTGGGGTGCAAACTAGAAAAAAAAAAAAAATCTTTGCTGTACCTCTGTGTGACATATCAAATGAATGGGCTTGTTGTGGGGCTTTAAATATATTTGCTTAGTAACTAAAACAAAAGTTATGTGGCCGTCTGTCTATGTGCCGGTCGGTCTGCCTCTCTGCCGTCTGTACAAACCTACTAACCGTAAAATCTAGATTTTGACCAATTTGCACCGGCAAGCCTTTCTTACAGGGTTAACGCGGGCGTTTTCGTGGACACGCGTTGTGAGACGAAGTAGGCACTCCTTATGTCCCAAGCTGCCGTTCTGTAGCTTGGGATAAAATTTTAAGAACTGTAATTGTCTGATTTCTAATTTAAATGATCTAAAAATACTTTTACGGAACCCATAATTTCGTCATGTCAGTCTGTGCGTGCGTTCGGATGTCAATGCCATTAACCATTTTACTCGTAGACGTTAACGAGTGTTAATAACACTATATCGTATTCGTATTCTATGCACGCAAAATGGTGTAGTAAAATTACGATAAACTTAATTAGAGGTAGCATTCCCCATGCATGTACCCGAGGGTTGAAAAAAATCTATGCACACAAGCGTGTGGGGGGTATTGTTGGAACTTATAATTAAAATTATAAAGATGTTTCTAATTGACTTAACTTTAAAGTCAATCGTTTTTGAGATATGGGACATTTTCGTTTAAAACCGCAGAATTAACTTGGTTTTTTACAGTTTTTTCGGGAACTTTTATGAAATACAAACTTATTTCTGCAATCAATCAAATTAATGATATGCGCTGTACATGCGTAAATATTCATCCCAAGTACGGGACCTTTCGCTGTGCATGGTCCGACATACACTTGGCCAGTTTTTTTTTTTTTAATTTTGTTGGGAAACTACCACAAAAAGTAAACAATTTCTATTACTCAAGTAAACTAATATAAATAAAAACTACCAAGCTCATACAGCTAACAAAACATAATGAAATGTTGAAATGTTGATGAATGTTGTTGTGTTGTGTGTGAAGTGTTTGCGGAATACTTAATTAATCTATCATCATTTCCCAAACTCTATCTAAAAATGTATACTGGGCATTCTGTAGCAAACTATTAGAAAGTATCAAAAATTAATAATTGCACAATAAATAAAAATAATTTTGAATAGCAAGCGCATTCCGAATATAAATTCAAATATAGAAACAATTCGGCGCGAAATTGAATAAATGACTATGGTCATAGGTCCTCTGTTATTGACTCAGTTTCAATATAATGTCCAAAAAACGATTAAAATTACATTAGGAAAGCATAAATCATTATTATAAATAATGCTTGTTGTATTTAATGCTTAAAATAATTTTATTTCAATTTCTGAGAATCGATTTCTGACATTCGTCATATTAATTACTCGGGTCAATCGAAATTAAAAAAAAAATCGTTTGGCATAATCGCTTTCGCACATCATTACGATAAAAAAAAACAACAATGGTCGGCGATTTTGAACACAAATTAAGTAGTGGTCATGAATAATACGTGTTATTGGACCTGTGTTTCGATATTACGTTAGGATTTGGGCATTTTCGTGTTTTTTATAATATTTGTAATAATATTTTTCACATTTTACATCTTATCTACATGTGTGTGTGTGACTTTTGTGAAAAGTAAAAATGTAAACACACACGATTGGCGCGAAACTTCGACTTTAGATATCAAAAAACTACATTACCACTACTTATTTAACATGAACAATGGATGAATTCGTCAAATAATTAAATCATGTATTATTCATTGCCCCTGTGGTGGAGTTTGGATTTTCGAAATCCCCAATTTTTATGTTTTTTAGCATCGACCACCACTGTCATCAAAATGGCGATTATCGCATTTACAGACTTGAATTTAATAAAGGTAAATTAATAAACTTGCGCGCTAAATATGGAAGATTGAATGGCTATAACATATGAGTTTTTTATCCACCTCTCTTAATTAACGCACATTCATAAGATTTGATGCGTAGCATAATCAATATTTACATTATCATTAGGGGTGTCGTATGTCGTCATTTCAAGGTCCAATGGGACCCGTTACTGAGCCAGCGGAGGTTCGTGTGTTCGGGTCCATTCGGGGGCGCTACCGAACTATACGGTTAATAGTAGATTGTATCATAAGGGAGTAAAATAATATTTTTACGGCGAGGGCGCTTTTTTGAATCCAGAGCGAAGTGAGGGATTCTTTAGTATAATCCTGAACGTAGTGAGGGATGCAAAGTACGTCGCCCGAGCCAAAAATATATTTTGCGCCCGAGTGATACATTCTACTTTTCATCACCCACTATGAGAAAATAAAAGGCGCCTCATATTTTATTGTAATATTATTATTTATTAAAACCAGCCAGTCTTTATTCAATCAATATTTGCGTTCGATTTCTTTGGCGCTGAACACTTAATACTAAGATGTTCCAAATTCAAAAAGTGCGTGGCAAAGACAATTGCGGCGCACTTATAAAGAGGATTAAAAACTCATTACTGCCCGCTAAAAGTTTCTTATAGAAAACACCACCTTTGGGTGCACTTAAAGGCAAACCAAGTCGATCTTTTCGAATAGATGGGGATAAGAATGAGAATAATTTATTTTGCCAGAAACATGGTTACAGGGGGGGGGGTGGGGTGGGTGTCGTTACATTAAACATTGTTACAATTGAAAATGTCATTATTATTATTCACATGTCATTTATTAATTTAGCAATAATATAAAAACAATAACTCATTTCTTAAATACAAAAATTGATCCTTAACCTGCAATAAAAAAAAAATTAAAAAAATAATTATTATTTACATGTCATGAATTCGTCAATATCAAAAAAACATTTTTCAATAAGCCATTTTTTTATATATAACTTAAACGCGTAAGGGGCAATTCACGAATAGATTTTGGTGTTTTAAAAAAAATTTGGATTGTTGTGTATCCACAGTTTTTTTTTATATAATGCGGTGCGGTGCGGTGCGGTGGTGTGGGTTTATATAATGCGGTGGACGAGGCCGGTGTTTGTAACTTAGTGGGGTCTCTTGATAAAAATCTTTTATTCTCCTTTGCTTTCATAAATAGATCTGCATGTTTCTTAACAAAAGTAGCAATTTCAAAGATGTAAAGGGAAGTTACAGTTAGTACATTAAGTTTCTTAAAAAGAGGTTTACATGTATCGATCGACCCAGCAACACATATTGCTCTTACACATTTTTTCTGCGATATAAAGACCTTATTAATATGTGTTGAGTTACTCCAAATTAGTATTCCGTATCTAAGTACTGAACCTACGTAGCCATGATATGCCATTAGAGCAGTCTTCTTACTTGCTAGCTTCCTTTCCTTTTAAATCTATTATATTTTAAAAGTAGAGGAAAATCTGAACAATCAACTCGGAGTTACAGTAGAACTTGTACTGGGTAATCTTCAATATGTTACGGGTAGTTACAGACAGTTTTCTTACATTTCAATTGTCTTCTTTGAACTCTTAATGAAGTTCATTGTTGACTTTATTGTAAAGGTTTCTACAGCTATTATATTAGCTAGTATATTATGTACAAATCTCACCGTGAAAACTTTAGTGACGTGAGCTTGAAGTGAGCTGTCTAAAGTCTTGCTATCCGTAGCATCATGTGGTATGATAACTCACTTAAATCTCACTTCACGTAAGATTTCACGGTGATATTTTGACAGAATAGACCGGCTGTACCTGTAGATATCGTTACACGTTGATGTATGCCCTGGAGTGTATAAGTTACAAGGACACTGTATGTTGGACGAAACTTAGTTAATGAAAGGCTCTCTGCAGGTATTTGATAATTGTTCGGGAACCGATCGATTGGACGACACGTGCTTACGTATGGTATGGTGGCTCCTGCAGCCCGGGCCTCCACACGCGCCACGGTTGACTTATTACCTCACTTATGGACCTCTAAGCAACTTCTTATATTTACCTCTACCCTTATTGTTGTTTTCATACCTTTCGGAGTACGTGGAAATTACGGAAGTCGCCTTTCGTTTATAAAAATATATATTATTTTATTACCTGGTTACTGTTTCTTTAGTTTACAACACTTTACCATGTCTGACGTAAAGATGCTACAATCTGCTTCTAGCTCATGTTTATAAAACTTAGTTTACGTGTTCTACACAGGTAAATGTCAAAGCAATGTGATTGCGAAGCTCTTTGACCCGGCACGTGTTTGAGCCTCGTTTGCCGCTCAACAAAAGGCACTCAAGTTCTGAAGATAACGCCCTCATGAGCATTTGAAATCCAACGGACTGTGATGTTTATCGTATTAAATAAAACATGTTTCTAAAGAAAATATAAGGGGGATTGTAAAAAAGTCTGTTTTTGCTTTAACAAAATCCAGATAACTCAAAAACTAACTGGCTGTAAATGCCTGTGATGAACATAAAAGTAGGAACTCGTTTTGAAAGTCATTATATTGGTTTGTACAGTCAGAAAAATTTATTGTTTATCAAATTGACACAGTACGTCAATTTACCGTATAACCTCTTCATTCAACTGTCAAAGTTTGCCTGAGAATGACAGTTGTGATTTGAATATATGGTCAATTTAAGTTGGTAGGTCAATTTGATAAACAATTAATTTCCTTGACTTTAGTCACAGTTTTCGTCTAATATGCAACACGTTTCATTGTAATAAGTCGTAAGAAAAATGAAGTGGGTCATCGCAGTCGCCCTGGGGGCTACATGAGCGTACGCCCCCGCCATCCATCGCTTGGATCGTTCCCGCTCCAATGCCGTATATATTTAGCGCTCTATTGGACCCTATAAATCAAATTTCCCATCGGCGGGCCTCATCTAAATCACTTTCCCATGCTCGAAACGCTTCATATTGTTTCTTCAAGAAGTGTACCTAGAAACCGTATATGGAGCAGAGTATATTGCTTAAGATTTCAACTACGATGATTTTTTTAATCGGTGGAGGAAAACTAACTAATTTGAGAGTTCTTCAAGCAAAGCGGATTCTGACGATGGCTAACCTAGGATGAAACGAAAGTAGTCAAAGGACTTTTGGTATGTGGGTGTATGTATGTATGGTAGGTGTATGGTGTATGTATGTAACTGCCCCGTTGGTCTCTTGGTCGCAAAGTGCGACTGCTGAGCGTAGGGCCGAGGGTTCGACTCCCAGGTCGGGCAAAGTGTTATTGGGTATTTCGATTAGGAATTTCTTAGTAACAGACCTCAGTTTGGAAGTTGGCGGTGTGATACCCGCCGTGCCTCGGAAAGCAAGTTAAGCCGTTGGTCCTGGGTAGCGGGATCGTCCGAAAGGGTTACCGCTGCCCTGGAACATAAAGGGCTAAGGAAGGAACACGGGTGGGTTTTAGTCAGTAAGAGTCTGACACTCCCTCCTGCTCCACCCAGAGCGGGAGGAGTCATTTGACGATTTCACACCCTAAAAAAAAAAAAAGCCGTTGGTCCTGCGCCTGATCTATCTCGGATCCGGTCGTGTCAGATTGCGTACCGTCCCATCGGACTATGAGAGTGAGGGAAGAGAGAGTACAACAGTTGTACTCTCTCTTGCCTCATATGTCTGCACATACACTTGTGTATATCTCCCGCGCTAAAGGTTAGTCTCTGCTGAGATTGGTCGCCAGGCCAAAATTCATGCCTGGAGGACTATATATGTATGTTGTTTAATGTTGTCTTTTTTTTATTGACTATAGCCTCACTCTTGACCTCAATCCAGCCCAGAGGCAGGGATGAGATCTACGGTGGAACGAGCTTGCCCAGAAGAAGCCTATTCACTCTCGCCTTGAAGAGACTCGTGTTGTATGAACTCGGGAATGCAGATGCAGGCAGACGAGGCAGGCAGGTAGTCGTGTTAGTTATTAAGGAATGCTAATTAAAACGACTTTAATCGAGCTTTCCACTTCTTCTTTATAGCACTCTTGTCAGAGCGATCGTGGTCTTCATAGTAGTAGTTTCTTGTCTAGGGGTTGATGTAATTTGCCTCACGATTTCTCGTCATCTATTCCAATTTTTTGTATTTTTAGTGCACTTATACAAGCTCTACCACATCCTTTTTGGTTTGCATTACGTAACTTAAATGTACATTTTATTGACAAATTAAAAGCTGTTGGTATTTTGCTATCACTGAAAAAGTGGAAACTTGATATTCCTACTACAAATTCAGCTCGATAGTAACAAAATGGAAATAGAAAGCACGTAGTGGCCCTCGGAACGAAAACTCGGTTAGCAATAGCCGAAACACAATAGTTCGGCGTGATTCCAGCGAAGCTCTCCTATATGACGTATGAAATGGAATAGACAATAGCGGAGTAAGAGATACTACCTCGTATACATGCTCTACAGCATTCGGAACGGATTATCTGTATTAAGCCGCACGAATTGAACACGACACGCTGTATAGCCTCAAGGATATTGTGTGCGTACCATCGCGCTAACGATCTCTTCACTTGCTGGGCCTGTCGACCTGTATGATATATGGCAGATGCCATTAGTATTCCTCGGAGGTATAACACCGTTGTTATAGTTAAACAAGCCGTGTGCCCGATGGGATTCCGCAAAAAGCAAGAATGATAAAACTTCCGTACCAACTTTTATCCCATATTTAACTCCTTTAGGGGATCAATTTTTTAAAATTCGTCCTTATGCTCACCTTGATTATGAAAGGAACTCGTGTGCGAAATGTCAAGCTTCTTAATCCAGCGGTTTAAGCTGCGCGTTATTTGTCTGTTTTTTAACCGACTTCTAAAAAAGGAGGAGGTTCTCAATTCGACGGTATGTTTTTTTTTTTTTGTGTGTTACGCGATTTCTCCGCCAATTGTGGACCGATTTTCAAAATTCTTTTTTTGTTCGAAAGGAGATACTTCTGAAGTGGTCCCATAGAAATTTCATCAAAAACGGTTCAGTAGTTTGGTTTTTAAACCTAAATTACTGGTAAAAATTACAACTTAAAAGTGAAAAATAAAAACTTTTTTGCAAAAAAAAAAAAACAACCGACTTCCAAAAACGACACTACAAAGTGAAAAATAACTTTAATTTCGGAAGTCGGTGGCAAACAACGAAAATGCGAACCCAACGACACCGACTTCCGAAATTAAAGTTATTTTTCACTTTGTAGTGTTGTTTTTGGAAGTCGGTTGTTTTTTTTTGCAAAAAAGTTTTTTTAATAAGTAGAAGTGTATATTTTTAGTGTTTGATTGAATTTTTTTTGTTAGTACATAACAACAAAAATTGGAATAAAGTATATATAAATAAATAAGAAAATGTCTACAATGCCACCAAAAAGATTAAGAACTTAAGTAGTACATGAAGAGACGAAGACAATGAATGGAAATGTTAAAAAAAATTGCCAATTTCCTCTTTTTTAAGCTGTATCTTAAGTTGCTTGAGTCACCTGTAGGGTTGCCAGGTCGCCGAACCTAATAGCCGGACAGACCAGCCAGTTTGGCCGGACATTTGGGTAGAAAGACCGGGCACCCTACATTATTGAGAATTTTGTGTCTCAGTATTAACAGGTACGACAAAAAATTGTATGTAAAATCAAGCTTTTTTGATTATTGTCATAATCAGTCATCGGCGCTCGCTCGTTTGCGAAATGTAAAAAGCCTAACAAAAGCCAGACAAGCCAGACACCGTTTATTTTGGCCGGACACGCAATCAAAAAGCCTACCTATGTCGGCTTTATCCGGACGCCTGGCAACGCTACCTGGACTGAAGATATCATTATAAATCTGGAGGGGACTTTCAATTTCCTTTACCGAGTATACTTAGAACAAAGTTGTTTATATACCCAAAGTTGTAGTGTCCGCGTGAGATTTCTCCCGAGAGAAATAATTAGCAGGCCCGGCATTAGAGTGTATAGTGTTATGTTTGTACATTGTAGCAACAAACGCTTGAGCTAAGTGTGTTGCCGAGTCGATGAGCGACAAATGGAGCTCTTTATCACTAGCCCGCAGCCCCACAGGCACAGTGTTCAGTTTACTGAGAAATTGCCCGTGTACAGTCGCGGTCAGATACACATCACACACGAACGTGACCTACTTCGCTAAACCATTCGGCGATTCTTTCATCTCGTGACGTTGATATATGCAGTTTTAACTGAACTGCTCGCCTTTCTGAAATGTTTCTAACTTGCCTTTTTTTGTTAGCACGTTGTGTAGCGCTAGTCGCCAGTAACAGATAAATGTTACAACAGCTACTAGTGAACTTAATTTTTTTTTACTATTTATGTTTAATTTGTTCTTTATAAGAAGCTTAGAATTTATATGTATGATATGATTAAGCACACTTTCACTGTCCGAAAAGTAGACACAATAATTAAACAATCAACCTGAATCATATGTAATTCATGGGACAGGGAATGGGTTAAATAAGCAATATAGGCCTTCTTTCGAACCTACATAATTAATTACCTACTCAGTTAGGTTTATAAGTTTCATAAATATATTCAAATGTGAAAAGCTTTAGTTATCCAAATTAGTTACTTTCCATAATTTTACAATCAAAATTGTGTAGTATTTAATGAAGAAATTTGTGCAATAGCTTCTGGAAGTACCTACATTTGAAACAATTGTGAATGGATTGGATAGCATTAAAGTTCAGATGAAGTTGTAGATCTTGCTCACCGCAACCATAAGCCCCTAATTTATTTCAATTCTCTTGATCGTGGCTGCTTAATCATTGTTTGAACTTCGGCTTCGAAGGATTATCGATCAGATTAGCACTGATACCAATGCTATTTAGATGAAATACCGATATTCAAACATTTGTTAAGCAGGGTAGTATTAATTAAAGGAATTATCATAATGTTTCTGCATGGGGCTCAGAATATCCGCTAACTTTTAATAAGCATGAACTGAAAAGTTTCACAGTCAAAAGTAGCTACCATTTTCTGAAAATATCTTTAGTAGATACCCAAATACCATACCATTACCATACCATTCTGAAATGTGCTCATTAAAACTCTCTAAAAACACTGGATGTAAAAGTAAACCTACCAATATGGCTTATGTTGTATCCAGATAATCTCATGACTTTTGAAAAACTTCATAATTATCAAGTATACTTAACCTACTTATACAGAGTATATCAGAAAGGTGCGGACCACACTTTTCTGATAATTTGATTACACCGTGTGGTCAGATTTAAGGGCCTGGTTCAGACCGTCAAAGGGAACAACTTTCTCCATGAGACCAACATCGTAATCAAGAAAAAATTATCAGTCGTCTTATACAGTTAGGTCGACGAGGTATTGAAGTTAATATGATTTTGATGTTGGTCCTGTGGGGTAAGTTGTATTTTAGTTTGAGAGTATTTGAACCCTTAAATTTGACCAAACCATTCTGATAGACGCTGTATACTCTTTTCCAGCGACGACATTCACAAATAGCACATTTGAACAGCTGTTTAAAATTCTAGAGGATAATCTCCTCTCAAGCTCTGCTAACACGAAGCGACAAAAACTTTAAAATACATCGTATTTAACGAGCATGACGTAGTTGCAGCAGCGGTCGCAAATCGCATCATCTCATAGTTTGCGACAACTTAAATACTCGACGAATAACCGGAGTAAGGAGTGCTACAAATCAGGATAATTACTTAGTTCTGCAAATTAAGCTCTTGTAAATTAACTAAACTGTAAACGAAAGTATCCTTGTATCTGTTTAAACTTAATTAAATAATGTTTGCAATAATCAGTAGCTTTAAAGCTGGCTTCGAAAGACTTCATTCAGTCTTCTCGGTTTGATCCCCAGTTCGAGCGGAGTGATTGAGGATATAAAGAATAGGATATAAAGGACAAGCTTTATATCCTATTCATTTTTACGAGATATTCGCAACACAACAAAGAACGTGACAAAACTCACTCTTTGGGCGCGTTCCCACTTTGTCGTGACGACAGATAATCGTGTAGTTTTAAGTGTCGTGGCTTATATGTTTAAATGGAGGTGTTCACATATAGGACGACACGGTTAACTGTCGTCCACGATTTTTTTGCAGTGTCAGATTGTCAAGTCAATATGAACGGCTAGCACGACAGTTATTAAACGATAAAAAAAACGACGGCAAATGATGTGTCGTTATTGCGACTATGTATCGTAGCTACCAAAAGAACGTAGAGGCAACTGATGTGCAAACGACAAGGCGACTGCCGTGAACAGTAAAAATGTCGTCACGTTCCAATGGGAACAGCTGGATGCGACAATCGTTTAACGATAAAATATTTCGACGACACAGTGGCGATAAACAGTCGATATAATGGGAACAGCTAGATACGACAGCCGTCGAACGATAAATTAATCGTCACGACATAGTGGGAACGCGCCCTTTAGGTATCAGGCGTATCAGAAGACTAAACACAATAAATGATTAGCCAAAATTCCACCGAATTTACCGCAGACTATTAGTCGGTAATTACTACATTACATGGCAGTCTAGATCAATAAGTACGTAGAGAGAAGTAGGTTGAGAGTCCTATATATTTTATTTACCAATATAAACAGTATCCTACCCAATGACTTGCAAAAACACAACCTACTAATCCATCAACATACTCACAGAGCACTTACCACGTTAATACATATTCAACATGCATATACGAGGGTGAAATGACCCTTGATTACAAAAGTTTGGCAAGTAAAACTATCGTACAACTGTATCGTATCGTACAATTGATATGAGAGAGTGTAACTGTATTTACTCGTACATACATATACATACATAACGTTTGGTTGGAAAACAGCTTTGGCTTTGAGCACATTTGAAATGTGAGAATCACATGATCTTATCTCTTGTCGCCCCATCGGTTCGAGGAAAGCTCCTTATGTGCAAACGAGCTTTTAGTGATGCTCAGTGGAATTATTATTCTGTGCTGTAACCGTATTGTATCGTATATCGGTGGCCGTACATCAGTGGTAACAAATCCAGTACAAGATGGTCTCGCATTCTATTGAAACTCCGTACTACACTAGAAAAGCTCAATGTCCTTGCATGGAAATGGCATTTATCTAACAAGATACAACATGCAGTTTGAGAATGTTTACTTAGTTATAATTTAGAATTTTATGTTACACTTGGAACAACTTTGACCTTTGCACTTTGACCTGTGCTATGACCCTTTCACCAAACTGAAAGAAATTGTATCATGCTTAGAGAAGCACGGTAAAGGACTTGTTTCATTCTGTTTTATCTTGCTGTTGTGTAAGATAATAAGTTTTATATTATTTTAAAGTTTATTCTAGAGTAATTTTATTAATTTACATTTTTTAAAGTAAAAACCTTAAAAAGAAAAGTGCAGAGTTGACAAGGTAATATTGCCACCACATTTGTAGTCCTTCCTTCATGGAATTACAGTTTCCTCTCTATTTCTCGGGAAACAAAGACTGACCGCAAACAATTTGATTGGCTTCCGTAATTGGTTTGGTTTCAGGTCTGTCTCTAGAAGTCATTCGAAATGATAGTACTCTTCATGTTCACAGTTGATACGAATATTTTGATAAGTGTGTGAGCGCGCATATAAATGTGAAAAGAGCGAGGTCTGTAAATAAATTGAGCGAGAAAATATAAAAGTGAACAAGATTGCTGTAATAACGTTGAAAATACAAGTAAAATAAAACTATAAAATTTCAGTTGTTAAGAAAATGACAATCTAAAAATAGACAGAAATAAAACGTTATGAAGTTTGTTCGACGATAAACACGTACCGACGTCGGCGGTCGCCATGCTCGCGGCTTCCCAGCCGTAGAATGGAGTTACTACCACCACGTCGCTGAAACAGCTCCGATATTTCATTGTCTAGCTGAGCTGAATCCACAACTGTAAAGGATTAACTTACGTAACTGTTCGTCGGTAGCTCCGTCTGCTTTTAATTTGCCACTTCAGGACATAACTGGCTTTGTGAGGTTCACCCAGTGAGTAATTGCAGTTTAATGAAACTGCAATTCAACGGGTGCAACGGGTGCAACGGGTGCTCCATTTCACATCGGCCTCAATGGAGGCCGATGTGAAATGGAGCACCCGTGGCTCAGTAAATCTCCTTTTGTTAGTCTTTTATCTACTTCACCCATTTATTAGCGTGAATAAAATGTTTTACTTTGAACATAACTCAAGCAAATGCAATGCATAAAGCAGAAGGTTGCTTTTTCATTTTAATTTGATAGATTTCAATAATATTTTCTGTAGTGTCGCTGTCCCAAGCTCTAAGACTATTCGATGTCCTATTTCAACAAGCTGAAAACTAAATGTGTCATGTTGAATTCGAGAACCAATTTCATTTTTCACGTGACTTGAAATTCATCGCATAAAATATCTCGAATGTCCCGAATTCAGTCATGCAGGTGCACATGTGAATGTCGACCGGCGCACATTTACAAATATCATCGGAGCATCCAGCGCGTGGTCAGACAGGGCACAGGCAGCCAGTCACTGCCACTTGTAATTCAATCAGACGACCGCGCCGGTGTTGCTGTCAGACTCGGCATTTTAATTTCCTGCCTTGTCGATCCAATTCACACATTTATGAATTCTGCTCAGTACGTATTTCCACTACTTACGTTAACTTGTATTCACAAAGGCAGCGCTATTTCAAGCACGGATAATATTTCGTGTAGAGCTTAAATATTTTAACACTGACAATTCATTGCATATTCAAATAAGGTATTAGGTAAACGCAAAGTCAGTGAAGCTGGTTTATGATACAGCTTTATCTATTTTGTTTTCTTTCTTAGGGTATCAAAACAGACGCTAAAAATATAACAGATGATTGAATGTTTTGGATTTTAAGACCGAACGACTTACACCAGCTCGACAATATTAATTAAATGAAGACAGGACCCTCCAAGCGTCTTCACGCTGTGTAGGTACGTGACGTACGTAATTCCATACGATAGATACTTCGTTTTACTCGTACTACAAAACGCCAGGAAATGTGTGTTATGAGATCTTTGTCTTTTTAGGGTTCCGTAGCCAAATGGTACGGAACCCTTATGGTTTCGTCATGTCTGTCTGTCCGTCCGTGTGTCACAGCCACTTTTTTCCGAAACTATACGAACTATACTGTTGAAACTTGGTAAGTAGATGTATTCTGTGAACCGCATTAAGATTTTCACACAAACAGAAAAAAAAAACAATAAATTTTGGGGGTTCCCCATACTTAGAACTGAAACGTTTGGGGTATCTATGGATAGGTCTTCAAAAGTGATATTGAGGTTTCTAATATCATTTATTTCTAAACTGAATAGTTTGCGCGAGAGATACTTTCAAAGTGGTAAAATGTGTGTGTCCCAACTGTAACTTCTAAAACGTTTGTATGAAATTGACAGGTGTCAAGAACGCATTCTCAAATGTCAAAACGGGCCTTTTGTTTTTGGACAATTTTAAAGAGAACTGTTGAATCTTTTGTGTTCTAGGATTGTTTTTTTTTTTATTCTTGTTGCGACTCGTGACTAAAGGATAACGGCCGCACGGGTGGATCGAAGTTTAAGCTACGCTTGGCGCGGTCGGTTCGTGGATATTACTATCCATAATATATCGAGATCTCTCCGTACCTCGGAATGCACGTTAAGCCGCTGGTTCCAGCTTTTATTTATAGGGCTACCAGTAACGACTGTCACAGATCTTGTAAAGGCTTTTGGGCTTCCGCCCTAAAGTCCGACAACCAGTCTTACCAACGGGTGGGTGTTACCCAGTAACTAGATTGAGGAGGTCAGATACTCATACTGGTATTCAGCTGCATCCGATTAGACTGGAAACCGACTCCAACGTATTTGATAAAAGGCTCGGCAGATTGATTTAATTGGTTTTTGTTAGTTGGGTCAACTGATAACGAAAGCTACCTATACGAACTTTTTAGTGGAAAGCCTTTAATTCAATCCACGGGTAAAAAGATTTTGGTAAAATCAACCGTGAACAGATTTTTAGGTTTCCCTTTGTTGATTAAAAGAAGTTGAAACAGTTAAATATTGTTATGTAAATTATATATTTCTATACTTCGACTGCAGAATTAAATTTTAATATCAACTCGCCCGAGAGCTATATATGCCGTTTGGCCGAGCTATGGAGCAAGGCTTATCGAATCTAATATTCGGCTTGAGTGGGATTGGCGAACAGGATCCAGTGGCTGCCGTATCTGTTGGAAAATTATACAATACATAATTATTAAACTGACTTCAATTGCCTCTGTTAGCACGTTACACAAGAATTTACAATTGACGTGTGTCCACGGGGGGCTGGGAATCATTTTAGTTATGCACAAAGATCTGCCGGTTTTGGGTAGATACTGATGTCTTTTGAGAGGAAGATTCTATCTTTACAAATAAAAAAAGTCTTGCTGTAGCTGTAACACTATGATCACTTGTAGACTTCAGATGGAGACACGGCATTGGGATAGACAGAGAAATCATGAAGTCAGTTTCCTGGGTATCCCCTGCGTCTTCTTTAAAATTCTATTGTTGTGCGGCCGAGATATCACCGTTACTGAGCAGGGGCCGTATTTTCTATTAAACAATGAACAAAACCGCGAGAAATGGACGCGAGATTGGCGTTATTAGGGTAGTTGCCAGGGTAAAAAAATAATAATTATATTTAGTCCGTCAGTTAGATTATCGAAAATAATGGACACGTATTTTTTCTTTTGTCAATCAAACAAAAAATGACAAAGATAAAGCGCGTCAAAATTTGGGAGTGGGGGTCGTGACGTCACTTGCTTGCAAAAGTGTCGCAAGCAAGTGACGTCACGCGGAACTTTAACGGGCGATATCTTCATCATTTTTTATATAATTGACAAAAGAAAAAATACGGGTTCAATATAGCTGTTTGTTTAAGTGAGTTTAAATGTTTGTAAATGCACCCACGATACAGGAGTAATTCCTAGTGTGGGGCAACGATTAAAAAAAAAAAATCTTGATAATCTAGCTGACGGACTAATTAGATTTTTTTAGGAAAATAGCCTATTCACGTGGTTTTGAAATAAGGAATTATTGAGTGGTCAGAGTGAATTAGGGCCCACGTTAGTTTAAAATTAAAGAACAATGATTCTGCTACGTTATCGTACAAACATATTTATGTTAAAATCTCGACACTGACTTCGTTTTTACAATGAACTTTTTTAACTAATCTCAACTTAAAAGAATATACTGAATTAGACAACGGCGAATAAGTACCTACTATCTGAAAATAAATATACTTAGTAACGTTCAATCCTCTTAAATTTCTCTCAAAACAAATTCCCGTCGTTCAGTTTCCAGTCAATTTCTTTTTATTTTAGACGATACTGGCAGCTCGCAGGGTTCGGACAGAAATACTGACGAGGGACAATAAAT
Source organism: Apamea anceps (assembly GCA_951799955.1). Taxonomy (NCBI): domain Eukaryota; kingdom Metazoa; phylum Arthropoda; class Insecta; order Lepidoptera; family Noctuidae; genus Apamea; species Apamea anceps. The sequence continues at coordinate 8,398,518 of OX637502.1, read as the reverse complement.
GACCCTTTGAAAGATGTCCTTCGTTAAGAATGTTTTTCAAAGGTGTGCGATCAAACGAGCCGACGTTGTTTGACGTAAAACGCGTCAAGTCGTCACTAATTTTAGCTAGGGCAAGTGTGGACGAAGGGTGTAGTGGGGGGACGGGACGATATGATGAGGGACCATCAGATAAACGCCTCGATGGCCAGGTCCCATTCTGAGGCGCCTTCCTGCCTGTTCACACGGCATAGTGTTTGTAAAGGGGGCGTGTACAGTATTATCGTTAGGGTAAGATAAATATAGACGTCCATTATAGCCGACCACCGCCTAGCCGACCCTATACTCCGAGAGGAAACAATGTTAGCTTCTATCTATAACAAGACTAAGCAGTAGCGGGAAATGAGACAAAATCATATTTCCGTCAGAAAATGTATAAAATCCCAGAACAATTAAGAAATCGTTGAGATGATGAATGTAAATTAAATCCATGATTTTGATAATATGATCTACTATAAAGATGATTATCAGGCGTTGTTCACACTGCCCCGCGGAACGCAGTGTTAACAGTGTTTATGACGCCTCATAACGGTATGGCTATCATCAGCGAATATGTTTAATATAAACTAATTTTTTAAGTCATTGTAAATTTTTGACGCAAATAAAGATATTTTTTATCCTATAAATTTCTCCAAACACTTTTTGGGTTCAACTCATGTTGATCCTAATAACTTTACGACATAAACAATATTTATTATTTATTTAATTAAACTTCTCGGACATAATAAGGTACAGTCAACAGCAAAAGTAGATGATCAAAATCAGAAATTCAATACTAATGAACGGAGTTCGCAGCTATATGGCAGCTGTACTAGTAGTAAATGTTTGGTATAGTTTACAATCACATACTTTTGAATCACTTCGAGGCCACACAGTTCTGACGCGCAGTTTGCTGTTGACTGTACAAAGGCGGACTTAATGCCAACATCTTGATAACGAAAATTTATTATATTTTTCACATAATTTCGCGTAGAGCTAACCGCTTTTTCCCTAGCCCCAGTTTCTGCGGGGTGTAGGAATCTTGAAGGGCGATAAAATAAAAAAATATATCCCTGATGAGAACCATAAAAGGAACCAGGAACACAACCTTCCCTAAAGTAAATAACACGTACCTTTTATAATATGAATTAGGTTTAGGTTTAAAGAAACTTTATTCTCAATAAAAACATAACATGTCACTTACTTGAGAACAACATTAATCATAATTTAAATTTATAAAAGTTCGACATCACTAGTTACAGACTAATCAATATACCTACATAGTATGTATCCGAAACCCGATCCACCCAACGCATTCATTGCTCCAGAAGTCTAACATACTGGCTGAGCTGAGTTTTAAATGCATTGAATGAGTGTACATTTCGTAATCGTGAGGGTATTTTATTTTATAGCTGTGCTCCTTCAAATGTAAGCATTTTTTTGCCATAGTTGGTTCTAGTTTTTGGTAACACCAGTAAGCTTGCTCGTCGTGTGCTCCGTTGAGTAATTTGTTTATATTGGATGAGTATAATTATTTGTGTGAATGCTTTTGTTAAGATTCTTTCTGATGAAAATATATGTGTTATAGATATATAGTTGTTTTATATTCATTATTTTTGTGTCATTGTATATTTTACTGGTTGGTGTTAAGTATGGATAGTTAAAAAGCATTTTTATCAGTTTATTTACTTTTAGAATTACTATTAGAAGACGTAGTCTGTTCATTTTGAGACCCTACTGAATAGTGGTGAAGGATTCATATTAAAGACGTGAAGTTTGTTGGAATATAAAAATATATAGGTATTTTTGTGGCGATGTCCCAAAATGAGCCGGTCGTAAAGTTCGCGAAGGTCGAATCTTCCTTTCAGAGCAATGATGTGATCATCAAATATTGTTTTATACATTCCATATTATTATTTTCATTTTCATTTTTTTTTTTTTAATATTGTTTTATTGTTTCTTACATTCCTTTCTCCAGTTTCTGGTAGTAAGTAAATCATAGATATATAATTTCACTGCATTATCTACGCACCTACATGAAGTAAAACAACAATAATTATAGCCATCAATCTTTAGAATCCAATAACCTCCCATCGCGATGAAAAAAGTCTCTATTATTGGACAGTGATCGTTTAAACGAAAAAAGATACTCAGGAATTTTCTTTTCTCCTCGCGGTCACTTTTCCACCTCCTTAAAAATCAAAAATACGTCACAGCCTGGATGAGATTGAGCAATTTTAAAACTTTTGCTCATTATCATTTGTTGTTGAAAAGTTTCAGGTCCCGCCATACAAACTGTCAGAAAACACACATCCCTGGTTGAAATGTTTTAATGTAGTGAAAGCTCACTGAGAGCTAACTTCATAAGTATATGAATTTCAGCCCAACGTTCCTATCTACTTCTATAACGGAATTCAGGGCACAAAATTCTCCGCCGGAAACTCAGAACTCATTCAATTTTGTATCGTACCATCATCTTCGTTTTCTTCGGTATCGTACAACAACTTTTATTTTGTTTCCACTTTGAATTTGTCCGGTATGTTTAGCGTACGGTTCAGGAAATTTTGGAAAGAGGGAAGAAATCTGTCGGTGTTGAATCAACCACGTGCGACGATTAACGGTTTGAGATTAGGTATTTGAAATGGTTTGGTAGCGCCGCCGTGTCCGAGCCCCTGCAACCCCGTGAGGGTACGTGACTGCTCGTTTCGTTAATCGCCCTAGTTTGACACGTTCACACTAAGTTAGTTTCCATGCTTACTCTCTCAACAACATTTATATAGCACTCCCGCAGTCAGTAATCACATATTTCTTACCTGTCTGGGGAGGGGCCGCCAAAACTAAGTTTCTAGAGTTAAAGAGCCCAAAGGTTTTAAAAGTAATCTATTTTAAGCCATATAGATATCCCACACTCGATCTATATAGAATTGGAAGGCTATTATTAGTCAGGAAACTATACCTTTTAAACATCATTCTATATTTACATAAATACCTTCTAGTTAACTCTGAAAGCCAGGCTAGGAGGAGAAAAGATATTGTGGCTTCCTCTACACCGGTACGTACGGTTTTTGCAAGGCATCAGTATGTATGCCAATCAGCCTAAATATACAATAAAATTAACGCTAAACTTAAATTCCACTAAGAGGTCTCGCATCAATGCAAAAAGTTATAATCGACTAGTTAAAAACTCTGAATTATGAAGAAACAGAGCATATTCTAGTCAGACTTACATGAATACTTCTCTTCTTTATCATAATGTTATACATTGTGATCACCTAATTGTATTTTTAACTTCGATTTATAATGGCACTGTCAGCTAACACGTAAACTCATACATAAACACACATCTATACACACACACCCTAACCCACGATCACACACTACTACACCACGGTCACACAAACACATACTCACAATTGCACAATACACGGAGCTTTTAATTACTTTTCATGTCATTGTTTTCTCTTTGTTTCTAAATTAGTTTTATTAGTTTAATTTTAAATGTTACAGAGTCTCAATAGTGTATAAGCTATCAATTAAGGGAAAGAGCGAGACAACCCCAACACAAGTATAATTAATTACTTACTGGGGCTGTCTCAATAACATCTGCAATAATGTAATTGTTTGAGACCCAATAAACAATTTTATTTTTTTTAAATTTTATGCTTATGAATGGTAATTGCAGTTAATTACAATCCCATTCCCACCACCACAACCAAAATTTCCAGAGATAAGCTTCATTATTGTTCAATATAATAATTTCAAACTTGAATAACTTTTGTATTAATTCGGCCAGTAAGGCACACGTGAAAGTGGAAATGATTCCTTTACCCGAGGCGAGGGTAAAAATTGGGCTTCCGAATATTACGCTAGTGTTCATAGATGCATAGCGAAGTGGGCAGTGTCTATGATATGACCATTCGTTATATTTAGTTGTTTTAAATTGTCATTCAATTATAATGGATTTCATTCGTAAATATTCAACAATTAATTTATTAATCTCATTGTTAAATATTTTATCACCTAACCCTAGTTTACTCGATCGGTAAATTTTATATTTATTGATACCATAGTTATAAAACTGTTCTGATATCCTTCGCTAGGGATTTGATTTTCTAAGTAGAATTATATTCACACCTTCCTTTGAAGCCAAATGTTTAGCTAAGATGTTGTGTGTTGTTATTACACATAACATCCTCTGAACTGCGACCCGAATCTAGATAGTTGATAAATAGTTCAGATAACTACGTTGTTCGCAATATTACGCTTATTAAACACTTGAACCTGATATATTATATGTTGATACCTAAATACACAACTTGCTGAGGCACGCTTATATTTCTCAAAGATGAGACGGAGAAAATTATCGTAGACAAACATGATTTTGCAATTTAGCAGGCGATGGAATACTAGAAGTGGCCAACCAGGTTTATTAACCATAAAAAGTTTAATTCTGAGATATTTTCTAGAGTCACCTCAGTGATAATTACAAAAATTAATTTATGAATTTTATAAGTTGTCGGGGCAGTTTCCTTATACGGCATGCTGGTGGATGCAGCTCGTCCGTAATGAAACTTTATCCACCCCATTAAGCGAGCAAAAATGTCTTTAATTAACAGCAGCGGAAGCGACAAAGCAATTAGTAGAATCTTGAAGTGAATCAGAGTGCCAGAGTCGCACACAGTTTGGAGCGGGCTTTGTGAAATGCGCATTTCACAAAAATATATTTTAACCCTTTCACGGTGACGTCTTTGTCTGTTTGGACTTCTTGTAACAATCGTACAGTTTCTGGTGTTCTGTAGACAGATAATAAGTTGTTCATAACAATGTGACTACTTGACAGATTTACTTCAAGTATACAGATACGAGAAGACATTCATTGTTTCAATTAAGCTGTGTATTCAAATCAACACAAAGGTACTTGATGAATAGGTCCATGAAGGTCATTAACCGAATAATTATACGTTACGTAGCCAAGTTTCATGTTAACAAGTTGTACGATGTCTGAAGGCAATGTTTAATGTGGACACATATACCTAACTTGAGTTCATAAAGTTAATCAGATAATGCTAATGATAATGATCTTTTTTCAATTTTAATGACTTTGAAAAATCATTGAGAAAAATTCGCAGTGAATGTGCGCAATATGGAAGGAGTGATGGGGGCTATGGAGAAATGCAGCACTTGCACGCTGCGTGAGCGTGCGTGATCCATCGCCACTCGTTCGATGTCCACGCGCACAGGATGGATGAAAAGGAGCACATGAAGTGATTTTTTGCTCCATTGGTGAAATTGCTGTGTGACGTTCCAGTGTGAGGAGAAATAAATAAACAAACAAACAATGTATTCCCTCGTCGGCATTGCGTATGTACTCGTTTACAAGTACATAGGTACGTAGGGGCAATGAATTACGGTTTACCGAACAAATCGGGCCACAATAATAACTTAGAATATTCCAATTCCATAAGCTGATTATATTCGAAGTACCTACTTGCGGAGGCACTTTCGTTTTAACTTGACATGCACTTTCACGGTGCTTAGGCATGCTGTGATCCGTGGTTTATTTCACATATGCACACTTCGTGCAATAAATGGTTTGTCAATAAAATGATTTAGGTCAACAACCTTTACCAATAAAATTCACAAGAGAATAAAAGTTTACAAACAATAAGGTACAACTGGGCAGCTTTACCCAGATCGGGGGAAAATTGAATTCGTAAAATCCCGGGGGGACTTATAATATAATTTCCAACAAACTCTGAAATCAATTGAGGTGGACAACAAATAGTAGTTAGGTACTTGATGAAAAAATTATTTTAATTTATTTAGCTTTATTACTATCACATAATGATTCATCTTTTGTTATAATAATTTTATTGTAAACTGCTGTTTTTGTTCCGATGTTGTTCCTAAAGAAAATATTTGAGTATGCGTTATGGGACATAAAATGGGTAATCGCGTGCTTCTATTTGCATTGCATTTTTTATTAGATCATTTATCAGGCTTTGGGCGAACCATAATAATAAAAGTGATTAATGCAATGACGACTGTTTTTTACCAAAAGCTCAAAATGAATGATACTTATCATTTTCTTGATAAAGGAAAAACATTTTCGCAAGGCATCCCGAGCCCCCTCTGGAAGGCTTCAAGAATTAAAATATTCTTTCTTATTACCTCCGCATCGGAATGAGGATACGTAGAATACACACACCTTGAGTAAATCTAACGGAATTACACTCATAGGTATTCGTGTTCACCTCACGTCATCACATGGTCCACATTTATTTGGAGGGAATCAAAATTCTTCATGGTGTTATCAATTTACGGACGCTCTCCCGTATTTCATAAGCGGTGGTAATCGCTACGGGGCATACCACGTAAGGCAGGCAGCAGGCATCGCAATCGATCCCGCGACTATTCTGTCGCACACTGCGGTCCCGTGTCGCACAAAAGCTCACGTATCTAATCTCACCATGATCCACGCTATCCACTGATATCATTTCAGGAGCTCAGTATTATTTTTCCGTTTATTCTGATGCGATTTGCTTTTACAGAACATTACTTTTATTCGTTTCGCTGTGTAGCTGCTGCTTTTCTAAAAACAAATGCGGAGTTTAGAACCGACAGGCTGTTATTTTATTTTTCTGTTGAAATACAGGGTAATTTTATTATATAGCACGAATAAAATCCTTTAGTTGGGATTGAATGACTCGTGAATATGGTATATCATTAACGCTATGGGATGTTTTAAATGGAACTGCCACTAGTATGATATCAACATAAATACGTCCGGCGCACCCTAGGCCTGTAGCCCTGGTGCTATCCACGCTGACAGGCTAATCTATTCACCACGGCATGCCACATGAATTATTACTTTTTTAGCTCGTTTCGACAAGGGAATAACAACAAGAAAATATAAACTAACTACTTACCCGGCGCGGTCTGGGCTTTAAATTCGTCAACAAAACTTTCCCTAAGTATTTTAAACAGACACTGTTCGGACCCAACTATTATAAAGTTCTAATACGTAGGCATGTGGCTATGACAGTAGCATACCGTTTGGTTGCTCAAAGTGAACAGAACCTAGACGTTAATAAGCCTAAGTGCTTCGACATCACTTAAAGACTTACTTCTACTTAGTTGTTAAGATCTAAAGTCAACACTATCATACTTAGACAATAGATATGTTTATTTTGACTGTTGTAGTAGAGAAATCCATGTAACATTGCAGTATTCATTCGCTTTCAAAATTGACATTTACCGGCGAGGGATGATAGAGTTAACACAGGGATTAGGAACGTTGATTCACACCGAACGAACGTTCAATCGTGTTCGAATCGTTTTTGTGAACGTTCAATCGTTCACAAAAGTTAATTACCCATTGTTTAGCAATCTAAACAATGGGTAATTAACTTTTGTGAACGTCATCCTCGTCATCCTTGTTTGAATGTGCTGCAGATATAAGGAATTAATTGTAATTCCTTAGGTATATCTGCAGCACATTCAAACAAGGATGAAATTAATAATACACAAGAGAGTAATTAAATAATGCTTTATTATAAAATCTTCTATTAACAATATTATGTAACGTGGTTTTACAGTATTTTGATCAAATATTTACAATTTATTATTCAGTTGACGTCGGTGATGAGTATGATAACATTATGAATAATTGTCTTTGTACAGACGCCAGCAGGTCAAGCTCCCGAAACTGTCAAATTATCCCATTCAACCTTGAACCTTAATGTTTTAGCGATAAAGTTGAAAATCTATTAAAGAAATTTGACACATTGTAGTAGCTTGATGTGCTGGCGTCTGTGCAAAACTAAATGATATGTACTTATTATCTTTCATGCATTAAACTGCTATGATTTCCGAAACGATCTATAAAATATGACGAATTGTATGAACAAGTTATTAAGGACCTCTAAATATTCAATGAAATATCACATGTTAAAAATATTTTACCATGAAAATAACCTAAACTCTAAATTTTCCTTGCTAACTATTGATAAGAAATACTTACATAAAATAAAATCATTGTACTAGCTTACCAATGAAAGCAAAGTTTCTGTTGGACCTACTCCTACACTACCGTCAAATAAGGACTAACTGAGCATACGTCACCAGGTACTTATTAGAGGTAGAAAATATTTAATAGGCCCTCGAAATTATATAAAACACAATATTATCATCTCTGACCCAAATTTAATTTATTGTAATTTACGGGGTCATGTCTCATAGACTTAAGACCATTGACGAGCAAGCGATGCTGCATTCATTTTATTTTCCAGAGCAAGTTCAAGTATTTGATTAACTAGTTGATTTCTTTCTGTCTGGTTGTTAACAACAAAAACATAAAAACGGTGGAGAACAAGAACGTGCGGTGTGGGGTGGAACAAGAACCTAGTTATTATAAAGAGGATTTATGTATGTGGCGGAGAGATAACGTGCGGTGAGCCAGCGTGATTGATTCAGTGCATATAGCGCGGCTACGGAGTGTAATCTTAATAAATTGTCATACTCCGGAGCGAACGCATATTCGACAATTGAATCGACAAATCATTTTATTGATTTACCTCGTCAGTGCGAGGATGACGTGCTTCATAAGGGGCTGTAAGATGAACTAATCCACTCGCTAAGAATTAACGTCAAAGTCACTACAAATCAACACTTTAGTATTATAATTGAGAACAGAGGCTTGCCTCTTTAATTTGATTTCGAATCAATTTATTCTTACATCACTGAATTAAATTAGCGCACTACAACCACATTTAATCTGATCCACACACGACCATACATTCATGTGAACAATTCTCGGTGCACTGCGTTTTGATGATAGATATACTGTAGGTAGAACATAATTATCTTCAACTGCGTCTCAATAAAATGCCTAAATCTAAGTAAGTACTTGAACAAGCACGTGTTTAACTGCGCAACTGGGTGGGCCAGCTAGTGATGACTCGCTCTTGTAACAATGTGCCATTCTCATCTATAGATAAAGCTATAAAACGTTACCCCTTGGAATCGATGTCACATCGAATCCGCTCGGTACGACCAGTGGGCCAACCATTTGGCCAACTTTATGTTAGAAACCGAAAGATAAAAAGATATGAACTCACATTGGTAACATGTATAAAGTATTTATTGGTAACTATCAAGTCCTTAACGTTTTGGGTTTTTAACATTGTAACCTAAATAAAGCTTCAATAGAGCGCACTTCATTGGGGAAGGTTTGATGAAAGAAGACACAGGAAGTTAAGTCTCCAAATATACCGGGTTCGGGATTTTCGTACTAACATTTACTTAAGAGATTTATCTGAAAAGGGATTGAAGTATCTTTTTTATTTACAATTGTTGTAAATCAAAGAGTGCGCGTTGAACAAATACCGCATGTAATCAACACGTTTTTTTGCGCGTGTCAATGCTAGACCGTGGTATCTCTTGTGTGGTTCAGGAGCTCTTCTTGCTCCGAGGCTCGCCGCTGATGATTTTCAAGACTCGGACGGCGGGTGCCTCAAACGCCAGTGAAATGGCGAACGAAGCCAAGAATGCCATCACTGCATACCCGGAGTATATTGCAAGCTGCAAACAGAAATATTAAAATTAACGTATCCTTTCAAAGAAACTTGCATCGTTTGGTTTATTTTAAATGCAGACAAATAACAAGACATCACAGTCTTCCAATAGGCCTTCAATAGGTCGTACCGAAAAATTTGAAGATTATGTTAAAGCGAGATTACCGTAAATCGAAATAATATTCGAAATCCTACGAACCTACTTATGCTAGAAAATTAGTGATTGTTCTAAACATACTGGATAAGCTATAAACTTCGTCCTATACAAATATTATGTGCAAAGAATATTATTATGTATATTGATGGTAGCCGAGGGTTTATGTGTGTGAAGAAGAGCCTCCCGGGCGAGTCGTAGTTATGCTCAAAGCCACTTTAATAAGTGGTCATTAATCACCTCTTAATTATTACCAAAGTAGTGTTAATGTAAACAGTGGAGTCCGTTTCTACAACCTTTGATACTACAAGGCTATAACCGTAACTTCATTTTATGCTTAATGCATAATTTTGTTGTTATTATGTACTTTAGTCGTCATGTCAAACTATTATAATATAATGTACATTGCGATTTGGAAACTTCCAAGTGTGTTTAGATGTCCTGAGTAATATTTGAGTTTACGAGCACAGTGCAGTAGTGCACAGTATACACAGGTCGCAGTGATTCCTAAAAAACTTCGCATACCTCCCAACTTAATTCACCGAAATGTTATTTGCGCAAAACATTTCAGCTGATTGTATGTGGGAACGTAAAAGTTAAATTCAGGTTATGGTTTGAGTGCAATTACATAACTCAACATTTATGTGAGTCCGTACGAATTTTATGTTACGTCTTGAGGGGGAGAGGGGGGGGGGTGAATAAGGAACGAGGTTTCCCCTTAACCAGAACAGTAAAGTATACGTGCAACTCCTTTCTGAGGTGTCGACGTGATATAAATCTTTTGGTCGCAAAAGGTCGGTTTTTCGGAGGAAGCGCGGGATAAAGTCGACGGGATAACTTATCACCTCGACTTTTGGTTTTGGCATAATTAGGCGTCATTTCACCCTTCGTGTTTGATTAACGGCGGCAGCTAAAAATATTTCATGGTCTGTACACACAACAAAGTTTAATCTTAAATGAAACCTACCGTAGGTTTCATTTGAGATTTCAGGGGAAGAGTACCTACAGTGCTATTACGTTCAGTACTAAGAACTTACTCTGAAACCATTTCAGTGTACAATGTAGTTGTTCTTAAGTATTGTGTTATGGTACAGCTGTACTTCACAGTGCATTACTATCAAACTTGAAGATGCCATGTTTCATTTGAACTAAAAAGGATTATATTCACCTGAAATATCTCTTGAAAAGCTTTTTACACTAATTAGTGCTAGACTAATGGAATCTTTATGACATTAGACGTCATAAAATTTAACAGCCACATTATTATTCGAACATGATCATAATTTTGCGATACCTAACTTTTATCGGAATAATAAAAGCATCTCGGAAGTATATCATCACGTATCATGTACCTACCATAGCATACGTGTTTACATTTCTGAGGCGATAAAACAGGAATATGAAATGGGATTCCTGAATATCATTTAAAATAAAATGACATTTTGTTATTGCTTTTATATGTCGGTTAATAAAGCCGAAAGGGTGCACAGTAATAAAAGTAGAGAACATCACAAATTATTATTCATGTACAGACGCCAGCAGGTCAAACTACCGGAAAATGTCAAATTTTCCCAATCAACTTTGCTTCAGCGAAAAAGTTGAAAATCTATTAAATAAATTAGACAGACTATCATCATCATCATCATCATCATCATGATGATGATGATGATAGTAGCTTGATGTGCTGGCGTCTGTACATTGATATGTTTTTCTTTGAATAGGTCATTCTGAACGTTGCGGGAGGCTTTCATCCTCAATCAGCATTCTATTCGCCGTATGTGTAATAATGGGCATGGGCATACATCGATAACAAGAGCTACACCAACCCTATTTTATATATCTATGTCCATAAATATCAACACACAACAGATACAGCCCCTACGGATAAGGGTGAAAAGACGAACATTTAGAATATGAATCCATAAACTTTTAAGCAGGATCAACCTACTTTTTTTGTAAAGCAGTAAGCAGTGAGATAGTGACTAACAACCTCCACGCTCAATTTTCTTTTGTCAACGTTGTTTCCTTCCGATTTTTCCTTTGTAAATATTATGTATGTTCATATTCCATGTAACATTTTATTGTACACGACTATAAGTGCGTAATGTAATTCTCCTGAAAGATTTATCTCGTTTCCAAGATGTTAGATCCAAAACCGGTCACGAGTTTCAATTAGGAGTGTCGGGCGACCAGTAAATACGGTAGTTACGTTAACATCAGCTAATGAGTGCTGGCATATACAAGGTACAGTTACTTGGAAAAAATACTGATAAAAGAATGACCAGTGACTGGCTGCTAGTCCTGTGTCATGAAAATATATTGTACTTTACAATGAATTAGAAGTTTTTCACACAATTCAATGGCCGGCTTTCAAGCGCCAACGTTTAAATGGATGTCGAGAGCGTGGCATAAATCTGTGCCCGTCAAGTACCCAGCTATACAAGTGTATTGTAGCTTTCAGACCATTCTTTACGACACATTCTACGTGAGGAAGCGACAGTAACGAAATGTTTATCTTTCATTTACCCACTTCTAGTTTTCAGTCATGTATATTCTAGTGCTACCGTTGTCTCTCAAATGAGATATTTATGTCGGTAATAAGATACGGCTGCAGTTTAATCTCACTGTCCCGAATTCCTTCGTGGGACCCTGTATTTATAAGCAGCTACGGTAATTACGTTTCTACAGCATTATTTATTAACACTTACTCCTTTTAATATATTTGACAAAGGTTTAATAAAGTTACGATTTAATATAAAATACTGAAATAACGTAGCCTCACTTAGTGGGGCTTACTTATAACTTTGAACAGTGCTCACTTTGTCAAACTTCGCTGCTTTCGTTACGTTAATACTATGTATAAGCGAATAATGTCGGAGCTTCCGTGTTTTCTTTTCCAGGAAATATTTCAATGTACCGGAAAGTATACTGTAGTTTAATAAAAATTGAGAGTGCAGGCAATTTGTGAACTTAATTATTTTAGGGGAGAAAGAAAATTAAGTAAGTACTTGAATAATGTATTTTTGAAGTGAAAACTTCTTTAGGCGCACTTTGCGCTCTTTCTGAACTGCGAACGAAACTGAACCGCCACGCTCAGGTCAGTGACGCTGAAACGGGAATATTCGAGCCCAGTCGGTCGCTGACGCTGAATCTCTTGTTCTCGAACCAGTCGTAAATTTTCACTTCTATCGTGTAGCCATAAGCATAGACCCTGTTTTATATCCGACTTTATTTAAACTTTATAAAAACTTAAATTCGTTGGTTATTATTTATAGGGCCTGTTTAATGATGCTACGATTTGTAAACAAAGAATTTGTTCTATGATATCAATTAAGTGCTTTGTACGATGTAATGTCTAACGACTAAAAAAGGGAAAACTCTATTAATTGGTTATTCTGGCTGCTCAGTATGTTTCCACCCTTGTTTCATATTAAGATAAATGGTTGCTAAAATCTTGCGGGCAACGGGAAGGTTGTAGTAATTTGAAAACTTCGTAAATAGGTAGGTAAGTATACTAAGTACCTGCAGGTACGTTCGAAACTCCAGTGACATGCTAAGGACTACATTGCTATGAACTGTGCGAGCACGATACAGCCACTGCGTGTGCGTGTATGAGTGAAATAACATTATATTTCTGTTGGATTTAAAATACGCGTCATAGTGGCGACCTGTTCTTACCATAACATTGCTAAAGTTCGCGCAAATGTCAATAGCCTTCCACTTCGCTGTCGACTAGCAAGGCTACCCTCTTCCTCATATCTCTTGATCCAGCGACTTACAATATTCTCCTAAAACAAAAGATAAAAAAGTTATATTAGGCAGCTATAATAAAATACTAAAGTGACTTCATTTTTATATAGGTAATATAATAATATTTATTTAATATAACAATATAATATTAAAACTGCATTTATAAATCCAATAATAAACACTAATTATTTATCTTTTAGGCCTTTTTTTTGGGTGGGAAATCATCATATGACTTGATGGAGGGCGTGTCAGACTATTTCAGACTAAAACCCTCCCGTGTTCCTTCAGTTGCCTGTGCCAGGGACCACGGTATCTCTTTCGAACAACCCGCGGCCCTGGCAGGCATCGGCCCTAGCGAAGCCCGTCAATTCGTGCTGACATCTCTTTGCGGTGCGCGTGGAACACAACGCGCCGTCGACCCGGGCCTGGTCCTTGCCGGGGCTTGCCGCGGCCTTGCGGGCGGCGAGCTGCATATTGCTCGCCGCCCGCAAGCCCGCGCCTACGGTGGACGGGAGTCGGCTTGTAAAGAGGGGACTTATCGATCTTTTAGGCCTCATGATGGATTTAAAAAACAATAAAAATAATTAATCCATATGTCACCAAATATTCTTAGTTAGGTAACATTTCAAATAAAAGTTTAAGTTACAACTCATAAATATAATACTCACATTCAGTCCGGTTTCATCAGATATTTCTGTTCTATTAAGACCACTTTTATGCAGCGCAATAATAGTCGCGGTCGCCTCAATATTAATATTTGCCTGCATTTTGACAATAAATACAATACCGCTATCTATTAAATCACACGTCACTAACCAACAACTACAACCAAACAACCAAACTATTCATAAAACTCATGTCTACCTCACAGAAATCTGATTTAGTTTGATCTCTTTATTTAATTTTGTATGATCTATCTTTCTAACTTTACGAAATGTGTGAACAAAGCAAACAAGATAAAGAATATTATATTTCTGTCTCATTATTTCCAATCGAGTAAAAACTTACAAAAAGTCGAAGTACTGCGTGAGGTTTGAACACACGGCTCACTGATTCACGCATCTATCCGCGCTTAACCGCTAGGTCATCTTGACTCATATTATACAGTTGAAATTATGAACTACAATCACTTGTTGACGAAAATGTGTTTATTTTCTTGAAACTAGAAGGACGTAAGTCAAATTAAACGTCAAGCTATTGCTTTGTGAGATTGCCTATGGACTTTTGGTCAACACTGTACACCGGTAAATCGTACATTAATTAGGTATTGGCCGGCTCACATCGGGCCTCATCATAGCGTATTTTACAATGTGTCAAAGGAATATTTAATCGTTTATGAATTCGCTTAATGTCATAATTATGTGGAATTTACACAGCCTGGAACACGAATGCCTCGGTAGCCGGTCGGCTACTCGCGTACCTACTCGGAGGGCTGCGTTCGGCTTCCGTCGTGTTCAACTACAGCTGCACGCGCTCGGGTGTCGTCGCCGGCAAGTGAAATGGTTAAATGCGACGCGTAAGCACTAGGTCGCTCAAGTTATGATAGAACGCGCGCACATGAGCTCTAGTTTCATAGCAATTTAGCAGACGGGCGGACGCAGTCGGCTGCTGCCGCGTGTGCGCGCATTTCGCCGGTGGTGAAAATAGTGCTTTAATGTGTAGGCACAAAAAGTTCTTACGTCACGAAAAAATTGTGTGGCTGTAGTATTTTTCAGAGACATCAAGCTGTTTAACACCACCATAATATCAGTATTTTTATGTGTAACAATTCTGTTGAGCAACCCAACAGAATTGACGTAATTTTATAAACTTCCTATGCGCAAAAACGATGAAAATAAAAGACAACTGTTATGAAAACAACCTCAACTTCCAAAGTATTGGAAAATACTTATTTATGAACAGAAGCTGAAGCGGGTTGAAAGCGATCGGACACTGCATGAATAAAATATGTACCTACGTTGGTATTTGCACGTTCTTATAAATCTCTAAAAATATAACGCTCGTTACTTAAGTTTGTAAAACTTGTTAGGTTCGCTCGAAAATAAGTGAGGTAATTCCAAGTGTACGCAAACATTACTCTTGCTAATTGCTCTAGAATTTCGGTCGTAAGAAGTGAACATCCGATTTTTAACCCCTTCTGTTCCCCCCTCGCATCTGTTCCACTTTTCATTTTTATTAAAGCACTGGTGATCCAATTAAGGGGAGTTATCACGACATCAGCCACGGAACCCCGTACAACAACAATATTACTATTATATCTCGTCTCGGTTCATGTGGCGACGAACCGTCGCGTTTAGTTTATTATTGCTTCTATAATTATGACACTGAGTTTATTAAGGAGATCAGTTTTCAATAGGATATTGTTTGTGGGCATGAGTTTATTGTCTTATAGCGCTGTCAGAGATAGATATGTACGGAAATTTAATCACAGTCTCAAGCCTGTTGTATCTTTCAGGTTTTCCATGAATCATCATTTATTATCAAAGTAGTATTTCATGATTATAGGAGCTCGTTGCTAAGTAATACTAACCGCAAATGTCGATCGATCAGGTTAAGCTACGCTTGCCGCGGTCGGTCCGTGGACCGGTGACCGTCTTTACATACCGAGACCCCTCCGTGCCTCAGAAAGCACGTTAAGCGTTTGGTCCCGGCTGTCATTCTTGGATCATTGATAGGCGTTACGAGTCGTGAGATGCCCGAAGGTCTGACAACTAGTTTTACCAAGGCGTATCCTTCATCCATTGTTTACCGTGTAAATGGGTTGTAGAGGACAGATAGGCAGTCGCTCCATGTAAAATACTGGTATTCAGCTGCATCCGGCTTACTGGAAACCGTCCCCAATCTATGTACCTAGTTATATCTAGCTGTTTTGTTGTTTATTTATATTTTATGCAAATGAAACTACTAGATAATTATTGCTGAAATTAGCTAAAACTTACTGACCCGACAGAAGTTGTCCTGTCCAGACAAGTGATGCGCTTACCAACGAACAGCATTAAATTTTTTTATTTATATAGATGTAAATACTAATGGAGCCTAAATTAAATACAACCAAAAAGTTTCCTTTAATGAAAAATTCGCAACTAAATGCTAACTAAAAGTTAACTGGCCAATTTTAATGAAAAATTCGCAATCTCAGACATTTATTCATAAAAATAAAATAAACACGAAACTTTAGTGGAAAATTTAATTTCGCTTAGAAAATCAAATATCTAGAAATATTTAAGTTTCTGAGCGAAGTTAAATTTTCAAGAGAAATAACTCGAGCCTCTTCTAGCTGTTTATATTAGGGGTAAAGTAATTTCACATCTTCCTTTAAAGCCAAATGTTTAGCTAAGATGTTGCAATCGCTAAATAGTACACCTTTGATTCGAATCTAGATATTTCAGATGACTTCGTTGTTCGCAATATTATGCTTATAAACACTTGAACCTGCTAAATTATAAGTACGTAACTAAATAAGCAACTTGCTTGAGCAGACGCTTATATAATTTCCCCTCCTCTACGAGGACACGGCGGTGCTCTGCCCAAGCAGGGCAGACCTCCACCGTATGCTCCACCATGTCCTCTGGGCGATCGTGACGATGTGACTACTTGACAGATTTACTTCTTGTACGCATGTGAAAAGACATTCATTGTTTCAATTAAGCTGTGTATTCAAATCAACACAGAGGTACATGAAGGTCATTAACCGAATGTGTATACGTTACGTAGCCAAGTTTCATGTTAACAAGTTGTACGATGTCTGAAGATAATGTTTAATGTGGGCACATATACCTAAGCTGTGAGTTCGTAAATTTAATCAGATAATGTATTTCCTCGTCGGCATTATGTATGTACTCGTTTACAAGTACATAGGTACAGGTAGGGGCTATGAATTACAGTTTAGCGAGCAAATCGGTCAACAATAATAACTTAGAATATTCCAATTCCATAAGCTGATTATATTCGAAGTACCTACTTGCGAAGGCTCTTTCGTTTTAACTTGACATGCACTTTCACGGTGCTTAGGCGTGCGGTGATCCGTGTTTTCGTTTTACATATTCAAACTACATGCAATAAAGGGTTTGACAATGAGGTCAACCACCTTTACCAATACAATTCACAAGAGAATAAAAGTTTGCAAACAATAAGATACAATTCCAAATAAATTCCTCGGTAAAGTTTGCCCCTTAACTGCATGCCGCCACTTCAGTGTTACGAGTGGGCAGCTTTACCCAGATCGGGGGAAAATTCAATCTCGTAAACACCTGTGGCCGTGACCCGGACTTATAAGGCAATTTTAACAAACTCTGAAATCAATTGAGATAAGGTGGAGAACAAATAGAAGTTAGGTGCTTGATGAATAATATTATTTTAATTTATTTTGAAGAATGCATTGTTATGAACCGACGTCTGTTTTATACCAAAAGCTCAAAATGAATGAGGGATGCTTACCATTTTCTTGGTAAAGGAAAAAGATTTTCGCAAGGCGTCCACGAGCCCGCTCCTGAAGGCTTCAAGAATTAAAATATTCTTTCTTATTGCCTCCGCATCGGGATCCGGATACGTACATACACACAACTTGAGTAAATCTAACGAAATTCCACCCATAGGTATTCGTGTTCACCTCACGTTTTCACATGATCCAAATTTATTTGCAAGGAATCAAAATTCTTCATGGTGTTATCAATTAACGGACGCTCTCCCGTATGTCATAAGCGGTGGTAATCACTACGGGGCATTCCGCGTAAGGCATGCAGCAGGCATCACGGATCGATCCCGCGAATAGTTTGTCGCACACTGCGGTTCCGTGTTACACAAAAGTCCACGTATCTAATCTCACCATGGACCTATCCACTGATATCATTTCAGGAGCTCAGTATTATTTTTCCGTTTATTCTGATGCGATTTGTTACTACAGCCCATTAGTTTTATATCTATTTGTTTCGAAGTGTAATGCTTTTGAAATACTCGTAAATGCGGAGTTTAGAACCGACAGGGTTTTATTTTATTTTTTGTTAAAATACACGGCAATTTTATTATACAGCACGCATAAAATCCTTTATTTGGGATTGAATGACTCGTGAATACGGTATATCATTCACGCTATGGGATGCTTTAAATGGAACTTCTACTAGTCTGATACCTACATAATACGTCCGGCGCCCCCTAAGCCTGATAGCCCTGGTGCTATCAACCATGCTGTCAGGCTAATCTATTCACCACGGCCAGCGACATGAATTATTACTTCTAGGTATAGCTTGTTTCGGCACAAGGAAATAACAACAAAGACTGACAATAAACTTTCAACTCAGCCGGCTATATTTAGCCTGCGGTCTGGGCTTTAAATGCCTTGATCTTCGTCTAAAAAACTTTCCCAAAGTATTGTAAACAGACTGTTCAGACCTAACTATTATAAAGTTCATACTGTAGCGAAATAATAAAAAGTATTCACTTTATCACGTTTTAATTTTGTAAAATAAATAATACAGTAAACAAAACTTAATAAAGGACACAGCACGGTTCTTATTAGTTTAAAGGATTAAGTTGTAACGCCGACGCGACGTCCTTGGTGTTAGAGCTCTATAATAAATGAAATCTTATGTGACGAACAAAAGGGGTTCAGAAAACAGAAATATTAATATGGCCATATACGATCTACTGAATAACATAATGCCAAGTGTGGACAATAAAATGCCTGTATACGCCATATATACTGATATGACGAAAGCATTCGATTACGTACACCATGACGCTCTTATAAATAAACTTTACACGTACGGCATTAGAGGAAATGTCTTAAGTCTAATAAAATCATACCTTACTAATCGAAAGCAATTAACAGAAATATCAAGGATATGTATGAAAACTAAACAAGAATATAAATATCTATCCGGCTACAGAGAAGTCAAATATGGCGTACCGCAAGGTAGTGTACTTGTACCTTTACTGTTTCTATTATATATTAACGACTTGCCTCGCCAAATTCAACAACCTACATATGATTTTATTTGCAGATGACAGTACGGTAATAGTAAAATGCGGCAATAAAAATAATCACGAAATTGATATTAATAATACACTGAAAAGCATAATAAGTTGACTTAATAAAAATAATCTAATTAAAAACATTCAGAAAACAAAAGTAATGCATTTTCATCAGCGTCTAGGAGCTGAAAGTTATGATGTTGAATTTAATGGACAAAAAGTAGACTCGCCAAATGTTACAAAATTTCTTGGTATTCAAATTGATAACAAACTGACCTGGAAACCGCATTCAGAGGATGTATATAAGCGGTTAAGCAGGTCAGCGTACGTACTTTATAACCTGGAAAAAAAGTAAGCATTCGCACCGTGCTGGAAGCTTATCATGGTCTAGTTGCGTCAGTTTTGAAATTCGGAGTTACTAGTTAGTTCGGGGTAACTGAACTGAGCGGGAGAGGATTTTCAAAGCCCAAACACGTTACATAAGATCAATGACTGTCTTAAAAATACCGATAGTTGTGCACCTGTGTTCATGTCTCTAAAATTACAAACCTTTCCGTCTTTGTATATACTTGAAGTTGCAATATTTGTTAGAACAAACATACACCTCTTTACACTAATGGACGATATTTGAACACGCCCGGGATCTGCTAGATCGCAATACCACCACCACCACCTAAGCCTACATTGTGGAATGCAATAAAGAATTGAGTATTGAGTATTAATACAAAAATCGAATGTTTACAGGTAGGCACAAAACAGCATTATTAAGAAAAAGCTTACTATCAATGAGGCCCGTCATCTATACATATAATAAATCTGTAGAAGTGAAAATTCTGTACATTGAAAATATCAAAAAAATAAATGGACTAGACCGACACCGAACCCAAAAATCATCATCTGCCTAGCCTTTTCCCAACTATGTTGGGGTCGGCTTCCAGTCTAACCGGATGCAGCTGAATACCAGTATTTTACATGGAGCGACTGCCTATCTGACCTCCACAACCCAGTTACTGGGTAATACGATACCCCTTGGTAAGACTGACCGAACCCAAAAATGTGATTACAAAAATTTTTGTCTGTCTGTCTGTCTGTCGGTCTGTCTGTCTGTCTGTCTGTCTGTTTGTTCAGGCATCACGCAAAAACTACCGGTTCGATTACGATGAAACTTGGTATAATTATTCTTTAATATCCTGGGCACCACACTGGGTACTTTTTATCCCGGAAAAGTATATACAATAAAAAACAAACTTAATTTTGCGGTTCGATCCCTAGACCGATTACTGTACCAACCGCAAATAATAAGTTTGTCGTAGGTTACGTCACCCGCAGTATCATCTGTGCGACCTTTTTATTCCTTTTAGTTTTTAGAGTTATTTAGGTTTAATTTTATAAGTCGTAGGTATAGATTTTAATTTTAAAGTATAGGTAGTATATTTGATAGTGTACGTAGTGACCGTAGGTTATTTTATAATACTGTTAGGTAGGATTAGTCATTCGTATAGATATTAGTTTTTAGGGATTTTGCTTATTTATTGAGTTTAGATTAGTTATCATCAGAAATAGGTTTATTTAGGTAGGTTATTTTTTTTTTAATTAGGTAGGTAATTAGGTAAAGATATCATATAGGTACCCTCTTAATCACCACTAATGAGACAATTGGTTTTCTATTGTAATTAGCCACAAAGGGCCCGCGAGATGGATGGCATCCTGGGGAAGCACATACATTTTATCCTGTTAGCACGTTCCCGTGGGGAAATTTCCGACATCCACGCGGGCGAAGCCGCGGGCAGAAGCTAGTCTATAATAAAATAGCTCATAGGCTCAAAGAAGAATCAATAAGTATATTTAAAAAGAGGCTAACATCCCTATATAAAGATAAATGTTACTATTTCATACAAGATTTTTGAATGATAAAAGTTTATAATGTTTTATTGATTTATTATTTTTGTTTCAAATTTTAATGTGTACCTTGTTTATTATTAGTTTTTTTTATTGTTCATGTAAGTAAAATAATCAACCACTCGTAGAATATAGAATTAAGATTGTTGTTTTTAATGTTTGCTTTATCTAGGAAGGCTAGAAGGCTAGTTCCGTTATGATCCACATAACGGAACTTGCTTTTCTTTTTGTTTATATGATTGTATAATTGAGTAAATATATATATTTTTTTACTTTTGCATGGTATTTATAATATAGAGTGTGTAGGAACCGCTTTTACAACGTTTACATCTTACATATTTTGTACCCACATTCATTGCAAAATAAATAATTTCTGATTTCTGATCCCTATAACTTCCGTAACAAAATAGATACCTGGTCGTCCTAAATGGGTAACTTTGCACCAAATCAATCGGTTATTGGGCAGCGAGGTAATAATTTCGATCACTGTTTTAACTAAATTAAGACAATAGTAACTACTGAAAATAAAAACAAATCTACAAGTTAAACGCAAATCCGGTCCTAGGCTCCACGCTGGCAGTCGGAAGACTCCTCGCTGGCCGGTATCAGAATACTCTTGTGTTGGGTTCGATTCCCAACAGGAAGCTTGTAGACGTCTGGTTCTAGGATAGCGGGTGGAGCGAATTCAAGTTCGCCTTACAGTCTTCGGACAAATCTACAGAAGATAACGAAAAAATGATAATCCGAGACGCAGGAAGAATCTTTTATAGCAAAAGAGCTGAAGAAAAGTTAAATTACATACCGAGTCTTCATGGAATTCGCCTCGAGACCAGTTTTTAGTGATGTACGTACGTGATAAGTTTATTTTCGGGAACACTGCAAAGAGAAGAATGGAATAAGGAAACGATAAGAACTTTTGAATAATCAATAGGAAAGCAAACATACCCTTGGATCAAATGAAAAAAAACCTTTCTGGTTAAAAATAAGGTTGGATTTGTTATAAAAGGTCATTCGTGATAAAATTATAATGTAGCATTTTCCAATGCTGCAATACGTAGGCATGTGGATATGACAGTAGCATACCGTTTGGTTGCTCAAAGTGCACAGAGCCTAGACCATATAAGCCTAAGTGCTTCGACATCACTTAAAGACTTACTTCTACTTTGTTGTTAAGATCTAACAGGAACAATACCATACTTAGACAATAGATATTTTTATTATGAGTGATGTATTGGACAAATCTAAGGAATATTGCAGTAATTCGCTTTCAAAATTGACTTTTCCCAGCGAGGGATGATAGAGTTAACACAGGGATTAGAAACGTTGAATCACGTTCACAAAAGTTACCCATTGTTTAACAATTAATTTCTTATATCTGTAGCACATTCAAACAAGGATGAAATTAATAATACACAAGAGACTAGAGAGTAATTAAATAATGCTTTATTATAAAATCTTCTATTTACAATATTATATAACGTGGTTTCAGAGTATTTTGATCAAATATTTACAATTGGTTTTTCAGTTGAGGTCGGTCAATATGATAAAATTATGAATAATTGTCTTTATATAAAACTAAATGACAAGTACTTAATGGCGCCGATTCCCTTGTTCACAAACTAAAGTAAATTCAAGTTCAGTGCATCTTTTTCTTTCTATTTCATTAAGAAAAGGACAGAAGATAAATATTAGTTTAGTCCTGTTTAGTCTTAGTTTGTGAACAAAGGAATCAGGGCCATTATCTGTCATGCATTAAACTGCTATGATTTCCGAAAGGATCTATAAAACCTGACGAATTGTATGAACAAGTTATCAAGGACCTCTAAATATTCAATGAAATATCACATGTTAAAAATATTTTACCATAAAAATAACCTAAACTCTAAATTTTCCTTGCTAACTATTGATAAGAAATACGAGTACTTACATAAAATAAAATCATTGTACTAGCTTACCAATGAAAGCAAAGTTTCTGTTGGACCTACTCCTACACTACCGTCAAATAAGGACTAACTGAGCATACGTCACTAGGTACTTATTAGAGGTAGAAAATATTTAATAGGTCCTCGAAATTATATAAAACACAATATTATATTAACACATGTGTATCATCTCTGACCCAAATTTAATTTATTGTAATTTACGGGGTAACCTCTCATGGACCATTGACGAGCAAGCGATGCAACATTCATTTTATTTTCCAGAGCAAGTTCAAGTATTTGATTAACAAGTTGATTTCTTTCTGTCTGGTTGTTAACAACAAAAACATAAAAACGGTGGAGAACAAGAACGTGCGGTGTGGGGTGGAACAAGAACCTAGTTATTATACAAAGAGGATTTACGTATGTGGCGGAGAGATAACGTGCGGTGAGCCAGCGTGATTGATTCAGTGCATATAGCGCGGCTACGGAGTGTACTCTTAATAAATTGTCATACTCCGGAGCGAACGCATATTCGACAATTGAATCGACAAATCATTTTATTGATTTACCTCGTCAGTGCGAGGATGACGTGCTTCATAAGGGGCTGTAAGATGAACTAATCCACTCGCTAAGAATTAACGTCAAAGTCACTACAAATCAACACTTTAGTATTATAATTGAGAACAGAGGCTTGCCTCTTTAATTTGATTTCGAATCAATTTATTCTCACATCACTGAATTAAATTAGCGCACAACAACCACATTTAATCTGATCCACACACGACCATACATTCATGTAAACACTTCTCGGTGCATTGCGTTTTGATGATAGATATACTGTAGGTAAAACATAATTATCTTCAACTGCGTCTCAATAAGATGCCTAAATCTAAGTAAGTACTTGAACAAGCACGTGTTTAACTGCGCAACTGGGTGGGCCAGCTAGTGATGACTCGCTCTTGTAACAATGTGCCATTCTCATCTATAGATAAAGCTATAAAACGTTACCCCTTGGAATCGATGTCACATCGAATCCGCTCGGTACGACCAGTGGGCCAACCATTTGGCCAACTTTATGTTAGAAACCGAAAGATAAAAAGATATGAACTCACATTGGTAACATGTATAAAGTATTTATTGGTAACTATCAAGTCCTTAACGTTTTGGGTTTTTAACATTGTAACCTAAATAAAGCTTCAATAGAGCGCACTTCATTGGGGAAGGTTTGATGAAAGTAGACACAGGAAGTTAAGTCTCCAAATATACCGGGTTCGGGATTTTCGTACTAACATTTACTTAAGAGATTTATCTGAAAAGGGATTGAAGTATCTTTTTTATATACAATTGTTGTAAATCAAAGAGTGCGTGTTGAACAAATACCGCATGTAATCAACACGTTTTTTTGCGCGTGTCAATGCTAGACCGTGGTATCTCTTGTGTGGTTCAGGAGCTCTTCTTGCTCCGAGGCTCGCCGTTGATGATTTTCAGAAGTCGGACGGCGGGTGCCTCAAACGCCAGTGAAATGGCGAACGAAGCCAAGAATGCCATCACTGCATACCCGGAATATATTGCGAGCTGGAAACAGAAATATAAAATTGAAAACTCCGTACCAAGAAATAGTGGACTGTCTTATTAATGTTTAATGTTTTAAATGCAGATAAGTAACGAAACATTACAGTCTTATTGTAGAGACGAACTGTTTGTTATTGTCAGGGTAGAATTTTTTCCTCTTATTAAATCTAAAGAGATTGAATGCGAAGTAGGTACCAAAAAATTTTCGATCGTAGATACCGAAAAGTAAGACGAATACGATAGAACGAGCTTCCTATTAAAAATAAAATTGGAAAAATATACGGTTTGTAAAACGTAGGTGCTTTTTCTAAACATACCTACGGGCAAAGTTATAAACTGAGTCTGGCATAAAACTTATTCGCAAAGAATATTATTATGTATATTAATGGTAGCCGAGGGTTTATACAATGTGCGTGAGGCGAGTCCCGGGCGAGTCGTAGTTCCGCTCAAAGCCAATTTAATAAGTGCTCGTTAAATTACGAGAAGCAACATTAATTATCTCTTAATTATTACCAAATTAGTGTTAATGTAAACAGGGGAGTCCGTTTCTACAACCTTTGATACTACAAGGCTATAGTCATAACTTAATTTTATGCTTAATGCATAATTTTGTTGTTATTATGTACTTTAGTCGTCATGAAACTAGATTCAAATAAATGATAATGTACTACTAAATACATAGACTAAAAAATAAACTTCCAAGTATGTTTAGAAGTCCTGAGTAATATCTGAGTTGACCTGCACAGTGCGTCGGAGTGATTCCTGCAAAATTTTGCATACCTCCCGACTTCATTCATAGAAATGTTATTTGCGGAAAACATTTCAGCTGATTAAATGTGGGAACGTAAAAGTTAAATTCAGGTTACGGTTTGAGTGAAAATTCATAACTTAACATTTACATGAGTAATAAAATCATCTAAGAGGTACTTATCATAAACCTACTCTAACATTCGTGTTTACATTTCTGAGG
This sequence comes from Apamea anceps, assembly GCA_951799955.1. NCBI lineage: Eukaryota > Metazoa > Arthropoda > Insecta > Lepidoptera > Noctuidae > Apamea > Apamea anceps. Next base: position 8,372,691 of record OX637502.1, on the reverse strand, counting down.
CGATAAAACAGGGATATGAAATGGGTTTATGAATATAATTTTAGTTGAAATGACACTTCGTTATTGCTTTTATATGTCGGTTAATAAAGTAGAAAATTATTGCACAGAAATAAAAGGAGAGAACGTAGCAAATTATTATTTATGTGTATTGGTATGTGTTTCTTTGAATAGGCCATTCCGAAGGTTACGGGGGGCCCCTATCCTCGGATCAACATCATGTCAGCCCTATAGATATGTAATAATATACACCGTGTGCCGGACGATATACATAAATTTCGACAGATTCAGATGTTCAGACCATGGAAATAAGCATTTTTCGTTATGGACACATTAATGAATTCTTTTTTTTCATATAAACTAAAATACCTTAACGTAAATCAAGGTTCTTCTCGTACGTGCAAATGAAATGCAAATAGCATTTGATAGATTTATCATTTTAATTGCACTAAGCGGCAACATAGGCCAAATTAAGACCCTTTCTTTATGCATAGCTCAATTACATTTCATAAAATGAAATTACAAATATCTTTGTAACAAAGTCTTTTTAAGTGCTACATCCTTTGTTAGGGTTGATTTGTAAATGCTAAAGAGCGTTTGCTTGGATAACGTGAAGAACACGGTGTATATTGGATTACATACATACATACATGGATTATAAAAGGTACTCCGACTGCGTTCAATGCTATATCTGTACACTTAACAGCTACAACCCCTACGGAAGAATTTCAGATAAGGGTGAAAAAACATAGGTACATATTGTGAACGAATCCATTAAATATTAAGAAGGACCCAACACCTACTTTATTGTAAAGCATCATTTAATGGCAAACAACTCTACGCTCAATTTTCTTTTATTACGGTTGTTTTCTTCAGGCATTTCCTTTGTTTATGTAAGTTCATATTCTACGTAACATTTTATTGTGCACGACAAGTATTGTTTAAGTGCGTAATGTAATTCTCCTGAAAGGTTTACCTTGTTTCCAAGATATTCGATCCAAAATCAGTCTTGAGTGTCAATTAGGAGTGTCGGAAGACCAGTAACTAGTTACGGTCGTCCGACACTCCTAACAACTCAGTAAATACGGTAGTTATGTCGACATCAACTAATGAGTGCTGGCACATAAAAGGTACAGTTACTTGGAGAAAATACTGACAAACGAAACACCAGTGACTAGCGGCCAGTCCTGTGTCATGAAAATATATTGTACTTTACAATGAATTAGAAGTTTTTCACACAATTCGAGGGCCGGGTTTCAAGCGCCAACGTTTGAATGGATGTCGAAAGCGTGTCATAAATCTGTGCCCGTCGAGTACCCAGCTGTACAAGTGTATTATAGCTTTCAAACCATTATTTACGACACATATTACGTGAGGCGGCGACAGTAATAAAATGTTTATCTCTCATTTACCTACTTATACGAGTAGTTTTCGGTCGTGTATATTCTAGTGTTACCGTTGTCTCCCAAATGAGGGATTTACGTCGCCAATAAGATACGGTTGCAGTTTAATCTCACTGTCCCGAATTCCTTCGTGTAGACTCTGTATTTACCTAACCCGTCGTCTCGGGTTGAGGACATTAAATAAATGAAAGGAAGTTCGGAAATACGAGTTTTGGAATGGTTTCAAATTTAAGCTGCTTGTACTTGATTAGTCATTAACGATATTGTTTACCCAAGTACAATCGGTAATTTTACTTTCATAGGGGTATATAGATGCTATAACGGGTTTGGAAAGACACTGAACGAAGCTAAAAGTAACTTGTGGTCCCCGTTAATGTTTTTTTTTTTTGTTCTGAACCGTACCTGGAAACCTTCTGGTAACGGAGATACCAACAAAAGTAAACATTCTAACTTTTTCTGAAGTTTTTTTACGAAAACCAGTTTTTAATGTTATAACACAATTTTAAAACTACCCCCACGGTCTCTGTACCGTTGCATGCACCCATAAGCACAATGTTTTGCGCGTGTTTCATTGCGCACTACCGCAAACAGAAAAATTTCAGACCAAAAATAAAAGTCGTTTCCCAGCAATTATTTTTGTGAATTGGTACTTAGTATTATGACAGATAAAGAATGCATAGTTGACGGCTATGTGCCATCACATAGCCGTCTTTTTACCCCATGTATTGGTTTCCCGTCCTAGCTAACAAAACCAAAAAAGGAAGCTTCATTTTTATTTTTTGCCTCTAGGTATAAGCGATATCCGTTGCCTGTTTCCTAAAGGAACACGATGTTACTAGGAAATGTCAATCTAAGTGAGATAACTCGGGGAACACAACAGTATCCTATCTTTATGAGGCGGTAACAAAACTACGCTGTATGATTTATACGGGACGAATTTCCTTACAGTATTTTAGCTCGGCTTTAATATTATTTTACAAAGTCTGGTGATTTTGTTCTTTTTCTTTCATCTCCTAACCAAAACAGCTGAGAAAATACTGTGTTCTCACTATTTTACTGAAAAAACAACATGCTCAATAAACAGTTTGTGTTCAATAAAATACAATACGGAATGAGAACTAAAGAGAATTCCTAGTCAACTGTGTATTGTCGGGTCCAACCAGCTGGAAAGTTACAACATTGTGCGACATCAAACTGAATGTTTGCAAGTTAACAGCAAAACGAAATAAACATATCGAGGCTATGGTAATAATGTAGGACAATAAGTACAGCCACGGGCAAAAATATGTATATTATAATCGTTGTAGAACTTCACATTTAGCCTTGTGTTAATCAACATTTAAATCAACTGTTTAGATATTTTGGAAATTTGTCATAAACCAACTGTTTAAGTACGTCACCGGTGGTTTGAATGTTGATGAACACAGGCCTTAGTGAAATTCAACAACCATTTTCTCTTTAATTATTTATTGAAATTATGAAGTCCTGTGTAGACAGAATCTGTAAACACAAACTATTACGGTTTTTTACTTGAATCGATACTAACTCTCCGAGAAAATCGCTGTAAATATTTTTGCTTGTAACTTTACCTACTACGAATATTTATGACACTGTGTAGGGTAGCAAATTAACGCCTATATTTGCTGAAAAGGGTGAAGTCAGGGAGTGGCTAATGAGTCACCCGCTTCCCCGGGTAATGAGCAGATATCAAACTTTGCGACGTTTTTATTTACTGTTGAGTATAGACTGTTTATACGAGTAATTTGGGGGAGTTTATGTTCTTATCACGCTGCGCAGGTGAATAAGAAACAACTGTTCCTGTTGTTAGCACTCAGGGTTGTGCTCTCTTGATATAATTCTGTATTATATAAAACAACAAATACCGTTATGGCTTTTCAGTAAGCATTATGGGTCCAGTGTGACACCAGAACACTTAATCTAAGCGGTATAATGTGATATACTTATAATGATTGTGAATAAATGAAGTTGCCCATTCTTGAACTGTATGTAGCATTTCAATGAAATGTCAATCAGCAATATGGACAAGTGGACATCTACTATACCTACCTGCGGCATTTCAGGCTCGGTGCCGTTCCATGGATTAATTACCGGCTTGTTATTCCACTGCACACAGCAACGCTGTTTAGCGGCAGAAATAGATATGATGACCAATTAACTACTCCATAGCTGTACAAGAATCTTTTGGTGCGTGGCCAAAATTAGAACTAACACCACCATCTTGTTTTTTCAATACATTTCACAAAACAATATTGCACAAATGTTTACCAACAGCGCCCCCCTATCAACGTGAATACAACGGCATACCACTCTATGTACAGTCAAGTCGTTTATATCTTCGTTAGCATTTCAGGGCACATAATATTTATTTATTTATTCAAATCTTACCTTTAATAATATCTTTCTACGCTCTTTAATTATTTGAAAACATAAATCATAATAGCATGACACCTTTGACGATTTTCGAGTTGACATCAACCTAAAACATTTTTAATGGCCTGGCCATTTTGTGAAATATATTGTTACGAGCTTCGGGTTCGTGACAATTAAAAATGCCGATAAAAATTACCAAAAGTTACACTTTAATTAATCAACACTAACAACAATTTAAAACACACTAATTATAAAACACAATCGCTCTTAAGTCGCACTTGAATATCGCTTTCGATGTATTCGCATCTGTCACAGAACTAAGTCTGATTGCTCGCGGCTATTCCCGGCCTTATATAGTGCCGCAGATAGTTCCAGAACCTTCTATTGTAGAACCGTCTAGAATGTTCGAGTACATACCAGCCCCGACTGACTACATGTCGATAGTTCTAGTAAGTTCTAGCTTCGACATATCTACTCGTCAATAGATGGCGCTGACGGATGGCGTGACTATTAGTTCTACTATTCCATAATAGATGGCGCCAGTTAGTTCTGCCAATCCACAATAGATGTCGCCAGTGGTAACTAATGTCACCGTGTATCAGGCATTAATTGTGGCGCGTAACACTGCCCCCTCCTAAGACATGCTCGTCCCGAGCATTATCGGCTCCATAATAACGCGCCAATCGATCCACATGGACGATCTTAGGAGTACCTCTTGCACCTTTCCGTATCCGGTAGGTTACGTCATTGATCTTTGTCACAATCCGGTACGGTCCATCCCATTTAGCTTGAAGCTTAGGAGATTTCCCTTTGCTGCGCACTGGATTGTGCAACCACACTAGTGAACCTTCGTCGAACCCTTTACTGTTCATTTTTCGGTCATAACGGGTTTTCATCTTTTCAGACATTTGCTGGCCCGATTGTCTGACGTGCTCACAAATGTCATTCATTTTATTCCGCAAGTTATTCGCATAATCCGTTATACTGCATGGGGCATCAGGTGGTATTCCGGTGATCAGGTCTGCAGGCAGCCGTAATTCTCTTCCAAAGTTTGCGAAGGCTGGTGTCACCGATGTACTTTCGTGAACAGCGCTTCGATATGACAACAAAAACGGTTGTATGTGCTTGTCCCAATCTCGTTGCCGATTTTCCACAACTTTTGCTAGGTACCTCCCCAGTGTCTGATTAAATCGTTCCACCATTCCATCCGATTGTGGGTGGTAAGAAGTTGTTCTTGTTTTATGAGTACCCATAACTCGACAAGTTTCCTGGAATATTTGGGACTCAAAATTCCTTCCTTGATCACTGTGAATCTCTAAAGGAACTCCAAAACGACAGAAGACTTCATAAACTAATTTATCTGCAACTGTCGAAGCTTCTTGATTTGGAATGGCGAAGACTTCCGGCCACTTAGTGAAGTAATCCATCACAACCATGAAATACTTGTTACCACTTTCACTTTCCGGAAACGGCCCCGCAACGTCGAGGGCTATCCTCTCCCATGGTGCGCCAACATTGTACAATTTCAATGCACCTCTACTACGAGTCTGAGGTCCCTTTACAGCTGCACAACTTGTACATTTGCGACACCAGTCCTCGACATCGTCCCGACAGTGGACCCAGTAAAACCGTTCTCGTATCTTCAGTAGAGTCCGTTTTACTCCCAGATGACCTCCTGAACAACCATTATGGTACAGCTGTAGAACATCCGGTACTTGAGTTTTAGGGACAACCATTTGCAAATGACAGCTGTCTCCCCGAGCATTTTCCCATTTACGGCACAGGACTCCATCCTGAATCACCAAGCTGTCCCATTGGGCCCAATAGCTTTTTGTGGTCGAACTCATCGCTGAGACGTCGCTCCACCTGGGCTTAGGAGCTCTGGCCATCATCCATTCCAGAATCGGCTTGATGTCTGAATCTTCCTGCTGTGCACGTTGTAGGCTTTCCTTCCACTCGATGCTGAGGTCTGTCTTGAGCATCCTCACAGGTACGACTTCTTTACTTTCTTGCCTAGTACAATGCTTGCAGTCTTCGGGACAAGGTCTTCTTGACAATGCATCTGCGTTGCCATGAGATTTTCCGCTGCGATGTTCGACCACGAAGTCATATTCCTGCAGTAGTTCAATCCATCTCGCAACTTGTCCTTCTGGATTTTTGAACTGCAATAGCCATTTCAGTGCAGCATGGTCGGTTCGTAAGTGGAATTTCCGCCCCAGAAGATATTTGCTAAAGTGCTGCAATGACTTTACCACAGCAAGCAGTTCTCGTCTCGTAACACAATAGTTCCTTTCAGGCTTCGACAATGACTTGCTGAAGTACGCTATCACAAATTCTTGATCACCATTCCGCTGGGACAACACACCGCCAAGTCCTATGTCGCTTGCGTCTGTGTCAACTATAAATTCCTTGCCCGCATCAGGGTACCCCAAAATAGGTGTTTTGCACAGATGGTCCTTTAACTCCTGGAATGCGATGTCGCAACTTCCATCCCAGCAGAAATGTCGCTTCTCCTCGGTTAGCTTATGCAGGGGTTTGGCTATATCTGCAAAGTTCTTGACAAATCGCCGATAGTAGGAGCACAAACCCAGAAATGCTCTGACCTGAGTCTTGTCTTTTGGAATTGGCCAATCCTTGACAGCGGCGATTTTCTCTGGATCCGTGCGGATACCTTCTTCAGACACTACATATCCCAAAAAGCTAACTTGCCGTTTGAAGAGTGAACACTTCTTCGGACTTAACTTGAGGTTGGCACTCTGGATCTTCATGAGCACGCGTTCCAGGTTTTGAAGATGTTCTTCAAACGTACGGCCTACGATGATGATGTCATCCAAGTAGACCAGGCAGGCATCGCCAATAAGCCCGGTAAGTACAAGTTCCATCAACCTTTCAAACGTTGCCGGAGCATTGCATAATCCAAACGGCATAACTTTAAATTGCCACAGACCCTTTCCTGTCGAGAATGCAGTTTTCTCCTTGTCCTTAGGATCAATTTCAACTTGCCAGTAGCCACTTTTCAGGTCCAGTGTGCTAAACCACTTTACGCCAGTAAGCATGTCCAGCGTGTCATCGATTCTTGGCAAAGGATAGCTGTCCTTCTTGGTAACGTCGTTCAAACGACGATAGTCAACACAAAACCTCATGCTGCCGTCCTTCTTTCTAACCAGCACTACAGGTGAACACCATGGACTAGATGAAGGTTCAATAACACCATCCTTCACCATCCCCTCAATCATGGTTTCCACTTCCTTTTCACGTGCTACCGGCAATCTCCTTGGCCGCTGACGGATAGGCAATTCATCTCCTGTGTTTATTTTGTGTTGAACTAAGCCAGTCCTCCCGATGTCAGCATCGTTTGATGAGAAAACATCGGCATACTTGAGTAACATTTTCTTCGCCTTGACCATTTCATTTTGGGACAGAGCGCTACGGCAGTCTTCTAAAAGTGTGGTCACTCTTGTTTGTGCATCCTTGCTGAAGGTCCCAGTCGATAGATGTTGGCATCGACGCAACCAATCCACTTCCTCGCAAGTACCAACTAGTGTGCCTTTTTCTATAACCTGTTCCTGATCACAAAGGTTCAGCACACGTACCCCTGAGATGTCGGTGGCTCTGACCAAAGTTCGTGCCACTTTCCATGGAAGGTCATTGTCTACCCTTTCCACGAGTACACAACGTTGAGTTTGCCCAGGATTCCGAGGAAGACTAACCAGCACAATCGTTTCCGATCTCGGCGGAAGAACAATCTTCTTAAGGCTGTACACGTTCCCTGGTAACGCCCCTTCCACGAAAAGTTCCTCTTGTCCACATTTTAAAACACCTTGCTTGACGTCAATTTCGCAACAATTCTTCCTCATAAAGTCAAGGCCCAGGATGCAATCGTCCATTATATCAGCCGCGATGACATTATGCAGGTAGATTCTGTTGCCTAGCTTCAACCCTATCTTCTTCTCTCCATGGACGGGTATGCGCTGACCGGTGGCTGTTACTAAATTAATGGGTTCTCGGTTGTATGCGGAGTCCCCAAGGGACCGTCTTATCAGTTGGGAACTGACAACCGTGCGAGAGGCTCCAGTGTCTATGGTCAGCTTACACGGCGTTCCGTTGACCTCGCCCTTGATGACTAGGCTGTTCCCGTCTTGCGTTTGTGTGATCGAAACCCTTGGGGCTCTTTGAACATCAGCCAGCACCCGCCCCGCAGTCCTGGCTATTACTCGTTTCCCTGCTGCTGGTGCTGGGCGGTGCTGTTAGCTGCACTGCCCTCTGGAGATCGACCTTCATCTCTTTCTGCAGTTCGCTTGGGGCAACTGGATCGAAGGTGGCCCCTTTCCCCACAGCCGTAGCACCTAGGGCTGTATCCTTTACTGCGGTCGCGAACTGTAGCCGCTGCAACCTCCCTGACGCGATGGGAACGATGATCCTGTCGCACGGCTTCCACCTCCAGTGCATGAGCCAAGGCGTCCTTAAGCGTCCCGTGGTGCCCGAGCCTCACAGCAGCTCTAACTTCAAGGTCGCGGATGCCGTCGATGAATGCCTGCACCAGGTTCCCATCAATAAGCGCAGGTGCGGACTGGTAAGCTTTACGCACCAGCTTCTCCACTTCAAGAGCCCACTGCTGCAGGTTTTCATTACTTCGTTGCACGCGATCCTTGAGCTGCGCACGAAACACGTGTTCCAGATGGGCGTCGCCATACCGAGCCTCCAATGCCTCAAGGAGCTGCTCGTAAGTCACTTCCTTACCGAGAGCTTCCAGGACAGTTAAGGCCTGGTCGCGCAGGCCTAGGGTGAGGGCAGTCATGGCCTGACTATTATTCCAACCATTCGCCTTCATGACAGCTTCAAATTGGATTTTGTACGCCGCCCAGGAAGAAGTTCCGTCGAATGGTGGCACTTTGAATCCACGTAGCGAAGGTGTTGTAGCTACGGGAGCTGCGATTCCATCCCCAAGTTTAAGGTAATCCAGCGTTTTCTTTACGTCAGCCATCACGGTTTTCTTCACGTCAGCCACCACGTTGTCAACCCGATTACTCACTTGGTCGATCCGGATTTCAGCTTCCGACAGGCGGTCGTCATGTTGAGCAACCTTATCCTTCACCTCCTTCATGTCTTTCCCTAAGGTAGCGTGAAGGTCCTTCATAAGGAGCATCTGCTCTTCCTGGCGGCGCGCTTGCTCCTCCTTATCACGTTGGAGCTGTTCTTCCAACCGGCGAGCCTGTTCCTCCTGTCGGCGAGCCTGTTCCTCCTGTCGGCGGGCCTGTTCCTCTTGTCGGCGGGCCTGTTCCTCCCTGTCACGCAGCAGCTGTTCTTCCAACCGACGGGCCTGTTCCTCCTTGTCCCGCTGGAGCTGTTCTTCCAACCGACGAGCCTGTTCCTCCTGTCGGCGAGCCTGTTCCTGTAGCATCATCATCAGGGCAGCAAGGTCTGGTGCTGCTGATGCTGAAGCTGCTGCGAGCGGGTCGGCCTCCGTGGTTGGTAGCTGGCCCTCCGACCTCTGCGGCATAGCTCCACCAAAACGTCTCTGGTCCGTCTCCTGTTGGCGTTGACTCCGGGTACGGATACCCTCCGTGTCGTCTTTAGGTAAAATCGGCATGATTAATCCTTGCTTCTGACACCAATTGTTACGAGCTTCGGGTTCGTGACAATTAAAAATGCCGATAAAAATTACCAAAAGTTACACTTTAATTAATCAACACTAACAACAATTTAAAACACACTAATTATAAAACACAATCGCTCTTAAGTCGCACTTGAATATCGCTTTCGATGTATTCGCATCTGTCACAGAACTAAGTCTGATTGCTCGCGGCTATTCCCGGCCTTATATAGTGCCGCAGATAGTTCCAGAACCTTCTATTGTAGAACCGTCTAGAATGTTCGAGTACATACCAGCCCCGACTGACTACATGTCGATAGTTCTAGTAAGTTCTAGCTTCGACATATCTACTCGTCAATAGATGGCGCTGACGGATGGCGTGACTATTAGTTCTACTATTCCATAATAGATGGCGCCAGTTAGTTCTGCCAATCCACAATAGATGTCGCCAGTGGTAACTAATGTCACCGTGTATCAGGCATTAATTGTGGCGCGTAACAATATTTTAAGAGATTCGTCAGAGATTGTCAGTATCACATTTTTAATTCGGTCTGACATGTAGACAAGATGACTGAATGCCATTCTGCGGTATTCACACTATGACGAAATATAAAATGCTGAGTCAGTAAAGCATCATATTTTGGAAGTGACTGTACTCACCACTGTGGAGTTCTGCATGTGATAGGGTCCGTCGAGCAGGAAGGAGGTGTACATCATGATGGTGGGGTGCACGAGGTAGGCGCAGTAGGTCAGGCGGCTGAGCGGCAGCAGGCCGCGGTACGACAGCGCCGAGTTCACCAGCCCGCCATACCCGCTGCAGCAGGAGATGGCAACCCACGCTACTGCTACGCCCCAGGCTAGTGGTGAAATAATAATTACATTAGTATATTGTAACCTCTTAAAGGTCAACGTACGTATAAGTAATGCACGGGGTCAGCATCATTCATTTTTTATTAAAAAAAAATCTATTCAAAATATTTTATTTCACATAAACCTACATGGGCAAGGCACTTATGAAAAGTCAGAAGCTAGGTGCACGGTTTCAATTGGTCGTTTTCTGTGGAGAAGAACCGAGAAGAAACGCCACGATAACTCTTTTAAAAATAGAGTAACACCTTGGCCTAATCATTCGGTGATTACAGGCGTGATGTTATGCAATTTAAACCAAATGACATGATTTTCGTTAAAATCAAACGTAATCATGTAAATCTAGTTCGACCTATTATCACTGAAGTAATAATAATAAATAATAATATCCCTGGACATTTCACACAGCGCCATCTAGTCTCAAGCTAAGCAACCTAATGCTTGTGTTATGGTAACAAGATGGCTGATAAACTACTTATATACATTTTTTTTTTGTAAATACATACATATTATAGATAGAAAAACACCCAGACTCGGAACAAATACATGTAGGTCATACAAATATTTGTTCCGTGCGGGAATCGAACCCGCGACACGCAGCGCAGCAGTCAATCGCTTAACCACTGCGCCAACCGTGCCGTCAAAACACTGAAGTACAAACACTAAAGGCACTTTACCCACTCTATTGTGGGAACCTCTTAGTCTTTTACGACACCCCCGGTAAACAACCCCCGGTAAACATAAAGTTTAAATTGAAATAACAGAGCGATCATTAAAAGATTATGTTGAACACGTTTTCAAGCCTTTAATAATAAAATTGTTAAATGCTCTGCGACAACAGTAAAAGAGCAAAGTTGTTAGCGAAGTGTTAACACCAATTTTATTTAATTTAACTTGAGTGGTTCACTTATATTATAAATAACAAGGGTTTTCTAATAAATTACTACAACACACTCTAGAGACTCAACTATCGGTTAGAAACTAAAATCAATGTAGACAAAAATAAATTAGTTTTTTTTTTCAGTTTTTGTACGTGCGTCATCTACGCCGTAGCGTCCTGCTACGCTTCGCTACGCAATGAGCTACGGCGTAGCAACTTGCTACGATCGTTTATTTCGGAAGCGACCTTTGTGTTTTGGTCTCTCATTTGGTTTTGAATAAAATATATTTTTTATAAAATGATCATACACCTATTGTACCCCAATAATTATTTTATAAATATTTATATTTATTCTTTGTATTATTTACAACCGAACGTAGATAACTACGCGTAGCTGTGTAACTGTGTAGGTTCTCGAAAACTCGGCAAATAAGCAAAGAATCTGAGTAATCTTTATGGAGCAGACTGGTTTTCTAAAAGCCTTATCAGTGATATAAGATTTTAAAAGGAGCCTCTTTATGTAGGGCATGGGAGAATTAAATATGATTCTTATCAATTTCTTCGCTTTTTAATGCCGATCGTAACTTAATAATATATTCTAGTGAGATTGTGCCAAAAATCTATTAAATTGGTCATTGAGATAGCACAAAAGATACCTTGGTAGTTCTCAGTGGGGTGGTAACGTTAGCAAGTCATCACTCCATTGTCCAACTAATCGGATTCGGATACTTTGCACACGAATGGGTAAATCAAGAGGGGGATTTCAGCAAAGTGGAAAATGTGGATATTGCTTAATTTTACTAGTCGCAGCCAAGTATGATTGGGTTCTTATAATTCAACTGACAATAAACTTACCCTGAACTGCCTTGAAGTTTATTGTAAGGTGAATTAAAACCTTAACAGTGGGGTAATTTCGTAACACACTCACAAAATTCATGGCATTAATTTTGACAATTCAACAATATTTATTGCGGTATATAATTATGTTGTCGAATAGAAGAATTTTGCAAACATATAATGCAATGGTTTATGAAATCTTCCAACATCCTTTGGATTGTGTAAAAGCGTGTTACGCAATTAGTATGCAGAACAACTTTTGACTACTTCCAGTAACAGATAACACGAAGAAGGTTTTATTTTCTGTATTACCTGTGAAATGAGCCAAGACCGAATAAGTAGGATGTCATTACCTGTATGCCCGATACTAATATAGAAGGCAGTGGGCCACACTTCGAAGTAGCCGTCCACCATACTGAAGATGAGGCTGCCGATGATGGCCAGCGCCACAGGCCAGCCCAGCGCCACCACCCAGTACGGCAGCCTCAACTGGCACCTGGTCTTGTGCAAGTACCATCCCACCACCATTCCTGGAACAAATACAAGACTTTTTACATTGCTGAAGAAGGTTTTTCGTATATAAATGTTCCTTTCCATTTTATCTAATGTAGTCTTCTTTCTGTGAGCAATTATGTTGATTGAAATAACTTAGTCATTCATTTTGAACAGTGGAATATATGTTTTTTCGTGAAAATATCAAGTACAGCGCTTCTAAACTGCTACAGTTTAATATATGTAAATATTTGTAAATTGGCGATCCATGGAGATTACTATCGGAAGCCATACAGAATTGGTTTAATCAGACATTCACGCATGTGTTGTATATTACATGAGCGGAATAAATCCCACTGATGAGACAGTTGAGGATGACAGGCAGCCGTTGGTTCTTCCTCCCGGTAACGATCTAATAAATTTTTCAACGACCTCGGCTCGCTCGCGACACGCTGACTTGTTATTTTTACACCCACGTTCTACTTTCAGACTACCTTCCAGACAGTGCTGTTCAAGGTATGTTGTATGTCTGTTTAAATCAGATCCGAGGAGCGTGCTCAAACAAAATATTCAAACATTCGCTTATTTTGAACAGAATATCAGCTGGAAATTGTAGAACAAAACACAATATACATAATTGGATATCCAAACGACAAAATACACACACAATTCTAGTGAATAGAAAAAGCCGAAATAGAAAGGATGTTTGTTCTCATGCAAATTGCGTAAGAAAAGGGGTTCTATTGATAATAATCAATGTTCATGTCGGGTACGAATGGTGGGAAACGGACGGAGCCGTGAGCGAAGTTATCGGGTAGTTCAGTCTACCATTTACGCTTTGTCGAACGCGTTCATGATTCCCTCACTGACCACCGAAAGGAAACCGAAATGTAGTGAGCGTATAGCTTTCTGGTAGGATCGATAAAATCTCAGTAAAAGGCCCATTTTCGGAGATTACGCGAGGAGGCGAGTTCGGAAGGGCTACGCAATCAGTGGCGCGTCGAGCATTCCGCGCGATCTCGGTACGGTCGGCTTGTATCGACCCACATAATTTTTAACAGAGCTTTTATTTTATTGCATACTGCTAGCTGAGCCAGCTATTTTGACCTATTTTAATATGCGCTTTTCAATTCCCCGACATTGTTTCGTGAACTGAAAGTGCATACATAACACAATGTAGGCTACGTGAAGCTGAACAAATGAAGTCCAATAACGAACCTTCGCAAAAGACTGCCATGTTTTAGAGTTAGAATAATATCAACAACAGGAAAATGAAAGTTGTTTAATATGTTGTTGATATTATGTTAAGTTACATGCATATTTATTGACAGTTTAAATATAATATTACACTGCCGAGCAATGAAAAAGTTCCACCCACAAAATGCCGACAAACACCTTAATATATCCTAAGACATATAATTTAAAATTTGAACACAATATTTACGTTTTTAGTTGGTAATATTCTGACGCGCTGTTAAATGTACTTCAATATTGCAGACGGCGTCATTAAGCTAGCCTTTCCCGTTTAGGAGTGATTTGGTGCTATGTCACTGGAACTTTTTCATTGCTCGCGAGTGTATTTACTTTACGCAATGCGACCACGGATGTATTTCGCGAGTGACACCTACTTTCGTAATAGTACATAACTGTATGTAATACGAAACAGGCTTATGATAAACAAGGACATACAGAATTTGGTAAGTTAGGTATATTAAAAAGTTAAAGTAATCCTTGAAAAGACAAATGTTCTTTGAAAATATTAAACTAAGAGTATTTTATGACACTTATATATATCACAATAATAAAAAGGATGACGCACGAATACATTTAAAAGAAGGTATAGTAGCCCGTCATCCAATTTCACCCGCTCTTCATAATTTATTAAAGTTGAAATTGCTTTAGAGGGTGATTCGATTTAAGAAGCTGAGAACTTCGCCGATACAGATATAATAAAAAACCTCAGCTAACTTGAGATGACGGAACATGCGTAACTTTGCCGGGGATTGGAATACTTAGTCAACTGGTAATTACTTCTTGCTACAACATTCATCCATCACAGTCTATTCATCATTTCTTCCATGTTTTACTAAGATCGACGAGCACCAACAATTTTTTTTTTCTAGTTTTCCTGCTATAATTGGATTAGGCTTTATCTTTATGATATTAAAATGTTTAATCCTCTTACCGACTAGATAGGGTCCGATCCTCGACCAAGGCTTGTCGTACAGCGGGTCGAACATCTCGAAGGGCTCCTGTATCCGCGCCTTGTATTGATGCCACACCGATATGTAGATGGTGGTTGCCCATGAGCTCACCAGTAGCAACCCTAGCGATATCATTGCGGACTTTGGATGCCTGGAAATATAAATATTAGCCTGTATAATATACCACACCCACAAGAATCAAGACCAACAAATAAAACAAAGATATGAAAATACGATACACAAAGTTAGCGAAGAATAGTAGGTAGCCCGTTGAATAAAGTGTATTACATTAGGACCGCGCTGGCTGAATACCGTTTTAAGATTCTACAAAAGGATTCATAGCATAAATCGGCTTAATAGTTCCTCAGGTAACTTGTAAGAATTCAGTAAACAAACTTTTATACTTTAGGAAAAGAATGTCCACGGAAAAAACAGAGAGTTTTCACAAGAATTTATACATTTATACGACACTAGGTAATACGGAAACCATTGAAAATGTACGCTACATTATGTCACTGAATTTCTTACATTATTTTTCATTTGCAGATTTTCATATTTTTAATTCACACTTACTTCACAGAAATGAGTAGCAATATAATTCCAACGACGTAGAACTGTGTGTCGTTGGCCATGTACCACGACCACACCATGCACATCTCCCGCTGAGGGTAGAGGTTGTTGATGTACAGAAGGTTGCGCCACCAGTACTTATCACACGTAATATGGTCGAAAATCGCTGGCTCGAAAACTGATCTATCGTGCGAATACCTAAGAGCAATCTCGTTTAGACCAATGACAAAACCGTAAGCTGGGGTAAGTCTGACTAATCGATAAGAGAATAAAATGAAGAAAGACTTGATCATAGCTACGAATTCTGCTATGGAGTAAGCGCTGCTTTTCGGCTTGTCCAATAAATCCTCCTTAAAAGATTGTTGGCTTATCACAGAGATGGAGAGTGCGGAATTACTGAAGCCGTTAAGATTCTTGTTGATGTCCTGTTTGTCTTGTTGCTCAGCTTTTGCGGCCTTTTTGTCTTCTGTTCGTAAGAATAGAATCGTGACGAGTATCCCACTGTAACAAATGAGAGCAGATTATTGAAGACTTGTGTTACGAAGTCCAGTTAATACGAGTTGATCAGTTGATACTGAGAGGTCGTATAAAGGAAATTGATAACTATTAAGCTCTAATGTCCGACCCTTTTAGGTCATTCACTGATGACTATCACGGAAGAGATTCTTTATAAAATATTGCCCCAAGATAGCAGAAGACGTTATAATGATTTTCTAACACAAAATGTTTCTTTTATGGATAAAGCTCTAACATCAAGTAATAATGTGTATTAACACGGTAGATTTTACTCATGATCATAATAATTCCGGCCCGAAGGTACCATCGCTAAGCATCCATCATTCCATTGTTCTCTTTAATCAAATCCACTTTTATAGCTAATAAAAATTACTTATCTACTTGATTACATCGCCCAAGTGAACCACATTAATTTGATTTACACCCGTCTTATAACGCATACGAAGTTACCCTTGTGTACCCGGTATTACCAGGGCTGTCAAACACAAAAGGAGGAAAAAGAAACTGCTTGAACTGCCCAAATAAATTGGGCATTGTTATAACAATTTATTTTATTTATTTATTTAATCATTTATGTACACACATATATAAACAGACAAGAAAAAACAAAACAGAAAAAAATTACAACTAAAAAGTGAAAAATAAAAAAACTTTTTTGCAAAAAAATACAACCGACTTCCAAAAACGACACTACAAAGTGAAAAATAACTTTAATTTCGGAAGTCGGTGTCGTTGGGTTCGCATTTTCGTTGTTTGCCACCGACTTCCGAAATTAAAGTTATTTTTCACTTTGTAGTGTCGTTTTTGGAAGTCGGTTGTATTTTTTTGCAAAAAAGTTTTTTTATTTTTCACTTTTTAGTTGTAATTTTTACCAGTAATTTTGGTTTAAAAACCAAACTACTGAACCGTTTTTGATGAAATTTCTATGGGACCATTTGGGAAGTATGCCCTTTCCAACAAAAAAAGAATTTTTCAAATCGGTTGGCAAGCGACGAAGTTATGCGCGAACAAACATAAAAAAAAAAAAAATACAAACATCCGAATTGAGAACCTCCTCCTTTTTTAGAAGTCGGTTAAAAAAGAGGTACAGAGGTGATGCTTATTTCATAAGAAATGTCTTCTAGCACACCCGAGACAGGACAATAGATACCGTACAGAGATGTAGACAGCGTGTGAAATAGTAAAGGAGGCAAAAAAATAATAGGAATAAAAAACAATTCACTTAAAAAACCAAACAAAAATTACGAGAATATATTAACGTATATACAAATAAACATACATACATACTTCTAAAATAAATATCACTAGAATGATAAAAAAACTGCAACAGTTGGCAGTCCCTAATGTCATGCGGTAGTGAATTCCACAACCGCTCCGCGTGCACTGTGAAGGAATAGGAGTAGAAGTCGGTGGAGTGGGGAGGGGACTTCAGAAGGTTTTTAAGATGCGACCTGCAAGGTGTATCTGAATGACGGGCGTAGGAAATACGCTCCCGCAGATAGGATGGTGTTTCAGGGTTGTAAAGGAGATTGAATAACAGACACAATATCCACGAGTTCCTGCGAAGTCGAATCGGGAGCCACTTGAGTATCTTACGAAAGTCAGAGACGTGAATACAGATATTTTGCAAACGCTCAATTTTATTTAAAAGCTCCTCGGTGGCATCCAAATAACAGGCATCGGCGTAATCAATAATGGGCTGAATGAGGGTTTGAGCAAGAGAGATTTTGGTGTTCAAGGGCAAAAAGCCCTGGAGACATTTCAAGGAATGGAACGTATAGTAGACTTGAGCAAGATGAGCAGTCCACGACAGGTAGGAGTCCATGTCACCCCCAGCTTTTTAACCGTTTGTGCGTATTCAATCTGAACTCCATTCAGACAGAGTGGAGGCTCGATAGCCTATTCCGCATATACCTGCCGTCGATAATCATAGCCTGGGATTTCGTAGGGTTGATTTGCAGTCCAAAACACCGCGACCACTCGCTAATCAAATCCAGGTCTCTGTTCATGGCTGAAACAGCGGCTTCCGCATATTCCGTTATGAAATTATTGTAAAGCTTCAGGCAACAATTGTACTATTGGTACTCGTGTTTTGATGAAGCTTTTTCTACCATAAATACAAATATAGAGTCAGGTAACGATATACGGCGCAATTTTGTTGTTCCCTTTGTTCTTTTACGTGTAACAAAAATAGTAATGAAAATTGTCATGCCCACGGCACATGTCAATTTGTACTGGAAACGGCACAAAAAGTTCAACCATGTTCGCAAAAAAATAAAATGACAACCCTAGTAGAGCTATACAAAACGTAGAGATGAATGAAACAGTTTTATGAGACTCGAAATTGATGTCCGCAGCTTTTTACCGCTCGAAAATCTATAAGTAACTGTCCCTGTAATTATTCTAAATTGACAACGGCGGGCGTTTGCAGTCCTTTCGGAGTTTCGGACGTAATTGGATTTGACGGTCAAACAGTCTGATGGATATCAAAGCGGATAAGGGTTCCCTTGTCGCTCAGATGTAAGCTCGCTAATCGTTAATGAAATGTTCATTTGTATTTAATCGTAATTAAATGTTTTTGAATCAAAAACGTGTGGACAGTCCCGTGGGTAATCGTTGGACCAGAATTGAATGTACTTAAGTACACATTCGTCTTAAAAATAAATATTTAATGGGTCTGATTAATTGGATATAAAGATTCGTTTTCCATTACGAAAGTCGTAGAACAAGTTGATTTTTGGTAGATTTACATTGGTACACAGACACTCCTTAACTTATAATTTAGGTTAAGACGACATTCTTCCCACTTAAAAGAAAGTTAACAAAAGTTGGTTTGACAACTTCACAGCTAAACGTTTGTACTGATTTTAATGGAATGTTAGAGCAGTATTTCGAATCCTCGTATAAAATTTAGTTAGTACGTTTTCTACCGGTAAATCAGAAACTTTTTATGTGTGAGGAGGTGCGGGTTAAGATTTAAAATGATGTCTAAACTTAATATCACAAAGACGGAGAGCGAATTTTGTGAGTTTGTGTATTTCTGGAGGATAATTTCCGGTACCATAGCTCCTATTTAAAAAATTCTGTCACCATTTAAAAGGTACTTTATTCCAGAGGGACATAGGCTATATATTATGTTAGTTTATATATAAAAAAAAGTACTTAATACTTAATTAAATATTATCGTCGATTCATGCAAGCCTAGTACTTTTTGTTAGATTACTGCTCATAACCTGTGTACAACGTGTCGAGAACAGAATACTGTCTTCACAAGCACATATATTGCACCCGCGGGAAGCCAGGGTGGGTCGCTAGTAAGTAATAAAAATGCCTCCGAAGAAAACTCCTTTACGCATGTTACATAAGTTATTTAAGTACGATTGTATGAACTTTACAAGGATATATTAAGATTGTTGACTTTCCATTCTACTCAAGGCCAATGTTTAGTAAATTAATAATACATTAAAATAAACCTAATTTACATCGTTATATATGTAAATGTTGAGTGTGTTTTAGAATCACATAACCGTAAAAAATTATATGAACATCTTACACATGGATTTAAATTATAATGATAATGATAAATAAGTGCGTATGTATTGCAATAAGCATTTTAAAATCGGCGTATTATTGCATTACAGAGAGCATTGAGAGCAGTGGTGGTCCAGTGGTAGCGGCCGCGACTTACGAGTTGTAGGTCGTAGGTTCCAGCACAAACAGGCGCTTTACTTTGTCTAAATTATTTCATCACCACTACTCTCAAAACAGTGAATCACGTCCTAGAACCAAAAAATCGAAGACATGTGACATCTACCAACCAGCATTGAGCCTGCGTGGTGGATTACGGCCCACTCCCAATCACCGAGAGGAGGTCTGTGTCTCAGCGGTGGGAACATTATAGGCTAATAATTATGTTAGTTATGTATTGCGTTACAGCATTTTATTCGAGGGTGTTGAGACATCGTCATGATTTGTGCAACACGGAACATCTAAACATCATCATTCTGATCAGCTCCTGTAGATGCTAAAGTGTCCCAAGTAGTGTCACATTGTCTATGTCTATCTACACAGCGGGGATGCTCCTAAGTACCTACAGCACATTTTTGAAATAATCAATGTCAAGCATTTATTTCATAAATGCTCTGACTTTGACTTAGGAATACTTCGAATAGGCACATAAAAGGCACTTTTGAACGTCAAAATTTACAATAAAATAAAATTGATTCTTGTCGCCCCTTCCAAAAGGTAGTTTCTTATGGAGAAGATGGGCAAGAAATTCCACCTTCATCTAAAGAGCAACCCCGCTCAGCCAGTTTGAAAACAATATGAGGAAAATACACACAAAACGAAGAAAATAAATCTAATAACTGACCTGATAACAAAGAAGGTGTCGACACAATAGGAGGCGTTCCCGACGGACTGATACCAGAAGTTCCTCTCGGTGATGACGCGCATGGTCTTGTTGTCAGCCACGTAGAAGATGGTCAGGTACGTGTGCACCATTATCACCCAGATCACCGACATGAACCTGGAAATGTTAACATTGTTAGCTTCTTAAAGTAGAAAACCTTAGTAGGTTCAAATCTAAAATTGTGTCAAATGTGGTTGTCGCCTGTTAGGATCATTTATCTACTTACAGTTACCATTACAGAATAAAACCCAACAACGAATCATGAACGAACGATCATTTAGGAACGAAGAATTTTTGTCCTTTTGTCTTCATGTATGTTTCGGATTGGCGCATAAACGGCTGAACGAATTGGCATGAAAGAACAATGGGTAATTTTGTATGCACCCTTGTAGCATTTTAGAAGTGTTTTATGTGAATAATTCATCGAGACAGAAGTTATGACAAAAGTTATACTTCTTTTGCATCTAAGTCTGTTCTATAATAAAGAATCATTCTTTCCTACCCTAACCTACTTAGCTGCCTTCCTTCCGTACCCACCTACTAATCAACTAATTACCTATTTCGCCCCTAAAATGTTGTAGCATTATAATTAAAAGGTTTTACTAATGTTAAAATAGCAACTAGTGAAAAGCTCATTAAATAATTGAGTTTAATGAATGATAGAAAATATACATGATTATATTTTAGTCCCGTTGTTGTACCAAAATAAATGTTGATAAATTAGGTATAGACTAAATAAAATCATTCATTCATTCATTCAAATGAGATATAAGTAGGTACCTACGGCTCGTACCTGCTGCGGAAAATATTAATTGAAGCCACCATCATCATCATCTGCCTAGCCTTTTCCCAACTATGTTGGGGCCGGCTTCCAGTCTAACTGGATGCAGCTGAATAATAGTATTTTACATGGAGCGACTGCCTATCTGACCTCCACAACCCAGTTACTGTTAATTAATTAAAACCACCATTCATTCAAATACACTACATAATTACAAAACAAATTAAGATCACGTCATAAGCATCTTTTCTAAATTGTAGCACTTGTCTACGAAGTTATCTAGGTCCCTGACAACACCTAAGTAGCATATTATACTCCATTATGAGCGCAGGCGCCGAGAGTTTCCATACCTGTCACGCAGGGACAATAATAGGCTTTGATTGCTTCGCTGCCTTGGACATTCGATTCTATCAAAACGTACGTGTAATATATTTTATTTGATACGTGCCTCGATGAAATGCCGCCTCGAAATAACGAGCAGGTTTCTGTCACTAACCCATACTACGACGTACTGGGCTGAAAGACACATATATGTATATTATAATTATATAAGGCGCCATAGTTCCTAGTGCTAGGTAAATGAGAAAACACGCGCGTTTATGCGTCGAGGGTTGAATTCACAAAGGCTTTCGGCATATTTTAATGTCATATAACTTTTTTCTTCCGTAAACTACAAAGTTACCGCTTTATAAAAAATATATACTCAAAGACCTTTCTTATGGTATAGGCCTAAGTTGCTACAAGGGTGGGTACGTTATGACCATCATTCTTTGGCACACAGATAGTTTATAACCTAGATTAACACATAGGGTACTTTTAATTCCAGTAGTACGTTCCCGTGGGATCTTTTCTGACCACCACGCGGGCGAAGCCGCTGGCAAAAGCTAGTTTTAGAATAAAGAATACTGACGGTCAGTACCATACTTAAGTACTTCGTATATAGGAACCCTAATAATATACTTACTATACTAAACTACTGACCGTTAAAGTGGAACTAATTTATAAAGTTTGATTAACTTTCGTTACCCGCGTCGGAATAACGCTCAGAACTAACTCTATAAAATCTATCGATTAGATACACAAATAACAATGCTTATATTGTGGTTCTACAGTTATTTACTACGGGTAAAACAAGTTTCCCATTTCGTAGCGATTTACGTTGGAAAACCAATCATAAGCGCGTAATACTAAACAACAGAACAAAACGCGCTCCAATCAGGCTTTAGTACAACACTTTAGATCAACGGGCACTTTGTACGAGAGTTGATTGAGAACCGATCGAGATAGGAAGCGGACTCACGGACGTCAAACAAAACGATTGGGACAGAACATTTGCATTCATATACTCACATAAGCTGATCCGGTACGAAAAAGTTCTGTAATAAAAGAAACGTAAGTACCTCATTCCGTGAAGACATGTGAGGGCCCCATCGTTGGGCAGGTCTGTGCTGAGGATCGTCCGCCCATTCGACAAGATGGAAAAAGATAACAGCACCTCCGACCATACTCCTGAACACAGAAAAGGACAACTTGAATTGAAATAAAGATAAGTTCCACTAAAGGATCACAACTTCAAAGTTCTCTGAGAACGTTTTCGCAGAACAAAGGAATTGCATTGATTCTTGTTTCCGATTTATTGAGTCGACTATTTCACTTTGCTATTTATTTTTAAGAGTTGACATACAAACAATAGATCGCAACTCAATTGGATATAACATTGTTTCACAATGTAATATCCTGCGACACAATTTTCTAAAATAAATCTGGAAAAGGATTTGGGGGCTTGGAGAAATCATAAAACCGGAGGCCGTAAGTCCAAGTAATTACTTTGGAGTTTTTACTACGGTAGGTAATATGCTTGTAGCTGGAATGGCGGTGTAATGTATAGCTACTAACGTGTCACATTAGCTAAAATTTAGTCTAATTCCCATTAAGTGAAGGTTGCCTCAAGGGAAATGCCGTCACCGTCAGCTTAATGTCCCCCTGACTTGTATAACTTACTTAGCGCAGACATATAGCTACAACATTAGGGTTACTTAACATGCTATTAGCACCGCGAATGACAATTAGTTATGTTTCATAGCCCGTATATTATGCTCTCCATGAGAGAACCACTATCATCTATTATATCTAGTAGGTAATGCTGGTTGAATCGCTGAATCTAAACTCCCTTATTCCCAATCCGCGGAAGCTGTGTTTGATTTATTATGCAAGCGATTATAGCCTTACCGACTTCGTCCAAGGGAATTCTAGTTTGAAGTGATTCATTAAATATGCTTACAAAAGCAATATTAATGAAATTAAATTCTCACAAATCTCGCGAGTAAAATATGCATGCTAAATACAAAACCCATTGTCGTGATTTGCGAGCTGGTAGTTAAGTTATGCCTCCCAGCGATTGTATTCCTTGACCTCACGACTTCAAACTTATTCAAACTTCTTAACTGTCGGCTTATGAACGAACTTTATTTTCAGAGCTATGAAGAATTGGCAGGTTTTTTATACCCGAACAAAATGGAAAGTTTCGTCAATTCTTAAAATACTCGTATTTTCTTTGCATAATTCCTTGAATACGTAGTTTTCTAATATGCTAATTATCTTTTGGGAACTTTCTTATAAGGTTCATTATTTTGAATATATTCTCATGTAGTTTATTATTATTATTGTTTCTTTTTGTCTTTGATATATCTCGGGTCCCGGACCTTTGAAAGGCGTACCAGGGGCCGAAGCCAAGTAAGCGCAAGCCAAGAAGCGAATTATCTGTATATTTGGGAAATAAATATATTTTATTATTTATTATCATTTAGTTGGAAGAAAGGAAATAAATTTCGGAGGGATGATGTCATCTTGGGGTCATTGTTTGTGTTTTCTTTGTTTGAGGCCATTAAAAAGTATGTATGTTTTAAATATCTTTTAAATTATTATCAGAAATTCCTTTGCGACCTCTTAGACTTCGAGAGTTTTTCAAACACAATTTAACAAGCTCGTAGGTATACGTTTAGTATCTGTGTATGTAGTGGCTTTCTCCACATAACGCGCAATAGGTACTCACCACAAGTTTCCCGTCGAAGGTCCCTATCGCCATTGTCTGCGCTCACTGGCTTCCCATCGGCAACCGGCACATTGTTGTTGGCCTGCAAATATCGTGACGTCAGAAGCTCATTGGCTACGAACAATAGAAGAGCCTCCAACCCTTTTCACATAATTATTCGCTTGGAAAAAAATTGATAAGCAACTATAGAAACCGTTAGATAGGTTACTTGATAATTAGTATGATTAATTGTTTACAGTCTGAGAAACTTTCGTCTGTGTTTTCTGCTAAGTTGGGATTTGAATTAAGGCCAATTAAAATAAAAAGACATATAAAATGCATGGTTGATTAAATGAAACTGACAGTCCATTGAATTCAAAATGTTAAAAAATATCATAAATATTTTCTAAAAGTAAATAAAATCTAACTGTGACATTCAATTAACGCCTCTCCCGTTTTTATCAAGGTCGTTAATCGCATGTCCACGATCTGCCCTCCGCGCCACATCCGTATCCTCCCGCGATGCGATACCTTGGTAATGATAATGGACCCATTAACACCGATAAGGAACATTTTTGGTTTCACAACATAATGTATATTAAAACCATCATCTAACACTTTAAAAGTAATTATAATTTTAATCTAACCTTTGTTTCATCTACTAAATGAAAATGAGACAGTGAGTAGGTTTATAATAATAATAATAAATCATTTATTGCAGACAACAGTGATCCATATTTTGTTAGTATTCATTTAGTATTACACACAAACTTATATTCTAGTGTTAGTAACATTGATATAAAAAAATAATATTTTTTATATCAATGTATCAATTAGTTGCGACTACTCCGCACTCTGCACAGCAACGAAGCTGTTTTATCCACATAATTAGACTTTCGTAATTAATTTCTGCTGTACTTCAATAATGGAGAGTTTAAAATCTGCTTATTAATTGGATATTAAGCCGGCTGGTCGGAATATAGGAAAAATGTGGACAAAACATTGAATGGCACAAAAGATCCGCTCATCCAGTCACTTGACGCGCTGCCCTGATTAAACGGATCGATTATTTTCGACGCTGCTAACATCCATAGCCTTAGCTCCCATTGATATTGATATTAAGTATGCTATTATGTGGCGATTTATTCAATATTAGCATAATCAGCCTATATGTTCCCACTGCTGGGACACAGGCCTCCTCTCTGTAAGAGGGAGAGTGGCCAGTAGTTCACTACGCGGGCCCAGTGCGGGTTGGTAGATGTAACATGTCTTCGAATTTTTGGTTGTAGGACATGCCGGTTTCCTCACGATGTTTTCCTTCACCGTTTTGAGAGCAGTGGTGATGAAATTAAAAACACAAAGCAAAGTACCTGCCTCGGTTCGAACTCACAACCTAGGACTCATAAGTTGGGACATCACACATGTCTTCGAATTTTTAGCTCTAGGACATGTAGGTTTCCTCACGATGTTTTCCTATTCCTATTCAATATTACCTAACTTTTATTAATATAACGTTAGGGTTTGCTTAAATTAGACTGTATAGAAGAAAAGTTGTAAACAGCTTAAAAGAATATAAAACCGAACTTCGGTTCTGATTAAACAGTAAAGTCATCGCAAAAAACAAAGGTTTAAAAAAGACTTCATAAAATTTTCAATAATTCCTCTTAACAAGTTGGAAGTTTTAATATTTCAGTGGGAACGGAACTTTTTAGTTTAATAATAAATGTCCCCTTACTGTTTCGTCGACCACACAATGTCGTTTGGTCACGTTTGTTTTTGGGCTTGGTTCAAATTAATTTGTATGGAACCGTGGGCTGAAAAATACGACGACCTTTCGACCTGGGTCGGGCGTGACTGGTTGTTACACGCCATGCTCAATCACCCGGTATGTTTAATGAAACACCTCTGCGAATCGGGAAAAATGCTTTTTACTTTTTGTCGCTACCACGTTTGTACATACGTTCATCTTAATTTATTGCCATCGGCAAACAGCATGACGTACAGTACGGGTCAGAAAATAGGGCACACATCGAGTAAAAAACGATGTCGGGATGAGTGCTCAACTGTCACTAATGAGGCACAATTACTTTTTCTATTGCTACTAAACGCTTAACAGACGAGGGGTTAGCAGAGCGTTGTGTCTGCCACTTAGATATACCTGTGTGACAGGCTCTTGCTGAAGCTAGATATCTTATACTAATGCCCTGGTTCAGAAGGATACTGTTAAAATTAAGGACATTATAAACGAAAGTACCAACAGGTTGCTTATGGTTGACGTCGGTTGCCACTTCGAGGTCGTCGACCTTCATCAACCGGTACTTGCGCTCCAGGTAGCCCTCGTACAGGGACGCGAAGAACATCAGGATTCCCACCAGAGTCACCACCGTTCTGCAACAAGACACGATTCTTACAAACAAAATTCACAATTGTATAGAAACTTATATTTCAAACCTTATCTCGTTTAATCAAATAGCATTCTGTTTTTAAAAGTTGTGTAGGTAGTTGAAGTTTACTAAATTTCTCACAAAATCTTTAATGACATTGCTAGCGGTAAACTCTTAACATGATTTAAAATTGAACAGCTTCCAAACACTTGTTATCATGCAAGCATGGCGACGGCCAGGAGAGGCTTTAACGAGATTCTTGGCAGTCGTTCAGAACCTTGTATAACAAGTGGTATTTTATCAAACTCACACTCTAGTGCAAAACAGTCCGCCAGCAAATACGCATTTAAATAAGGAATAAAAGCAATGAGACCAGTGTGTACAGTGCATAGAAACTGTAATTGCCCACAGTGCAGTGTTGCCATTCCAATCTGCTGAAATAATTTTTAAATCCAAAATGCTAATGGTTTTTTCATAGAAGAGTATTAAAGTTTAGTAGTGCCTTTGTTTCTCCGTGTAGAATATGTGCGTGGCTGAGCATACGTGATCATAATAGCTGTTAGTACTGGGGTCGCATTGCTAAACGGCTCATGTGGATAATACATCTTCGTCTAAGACGTTTCAGCATCAGTCTTTGTAAAGGGGTTGTCAGACAAAGCGAGCAATACGTTAATGTGTTAAAGTTATTAAGTAATGATAGTTCTGACCTTAACAGAGACATCGTGTTTAATAATAGACTTTGAAGTGAATGTGTGACATTCAGTACATTTTTACCTACTATGTGTCTGCGAATGTAGGTCAAGACTAAAATACGCAATCCCGGGTTCATTAGGACCAGCTAGTCATCATGTCATTAAGTTATTTCTGACTAATCATTGCATAATCCTGCAGTTGCAATAAGAAAAAAATACAGGATCACGAAAGGTTAAGTGCAGACAATATTGAAAATTGCACTTTGTAACAATAGCGAATGCAACACACTACTTACTAAGTTGCTTAAAAAAATTGTATTCAACATTTTGAAGAGCGACGAATTTTCGGAAATCGCGCCAAAATAAAACTGTAGACATATTTTGAGACATTTGTAAACATGCAGGCAAACGTTTCCACGGATACTTACTGCCTACAAGAGGATATTTTATTACATAAACAAACGTGTACTACAGTAATAGTTGCGAAATAAGTTTTACATATCTGTTTGTGTTAAATTCATATTTTGTATTCACATGTCTCCACTAAATAACAGTGATATTCAATTAAATAATTATATAATTTATGCATGCGTTAGGTTGGTTGCATTCGGAATTATTTAAATATAGCCATGACATAATTATTGTATTTTGTTGACGTGCATTTGATTTATGCGTAGAAATATTAGGCAATACACAATCCTATTCCGTTTTTAACCGACTTCTAAAAAAGGAGGAGATTCTCAATTCGGATGTTTGTATTTTTTTTTTTAATGTTTGTTCGCGCATAACTCCGTCGCTTGCCAACCGATTTGAAAAATTCTTTTTTGTTGGAAAGGGTATACTTCCCAAATGGTCCCATAGAAATTTCATCAAAAACAGTTCAGTAGTTTGGTTTTTAAACCAAAATTACTGGTAAAAATTACAACTTAAAAGTGAAAAATAAAAACTTTTTTGCAAAAAAAAATCAACCGACTTCCAAAAACGAGACTACAAAGAAAAAAATAACTTTAATTTCGGAAGTCGGTGGCAAACAACGAAAATGTGAACCCAACGACACCGACTTCCGAAATTAAAGTTATTTTTTTCTTTGTAGTGTCGTTTTTGGAAGTCGGTTGATTTTTTTTGCAAAAAAGTTTTTTGTAAGAAATTAAAATGTTAGATAACTGTATTAGTTAGGTAATTAACGTTAAATTATGTTGCAGCCTTTTTAAAAATCGTTTTATAAAAAAAAAAATCAATCTATTCGGTTCATCATGCCTATTTATCGTTGTCTATGGTCGATTTTCACTTTTATTTGGATTTCAAATTAATTAACATTCCCTGTCATAAACTAAGTAAATGTTTTCGGAGCTGTAAATCAACCTTGAATGGTGATGGGATAATGTAGTCCCGGCTTTCATGATTTACATAATAAGTACGTGATACGCAGTGAGATGAATGAATTAATTAGTACAACACAGTAAATCAACCTGCCTCTTTATTTGAAAATGAACCTAATTAATTAAGTTATGCATAAACGTAAATAGATACTATTTTGTAGAAGTAATTTCTGTGCACTCGAAATATTCCTTACCTAATTTGTAAGGAATGTTTGGTACATGTTGCGTCTGTTTAAGTTCATGCAGTCACAAATAAAAAATGGCTTCTACAAAGTGATCATTAGGTACCTACTGAACATGAATGTATTTGTTCTAAAATAAATGCAGAATATAAATAGCTCTTGCAAAATTCAGTGCTTCTAAATGAAAATTAGTGTGCTATCTCAAAACTACTCACAATAAAATAATTTACATTCATGTTACCAATCACGATTATCATTATTGTAATTTCATGTCAATTAGGTACATCAGCTTAGTTAGGATTGTTAGGACACAACCATATATCAATGGGTACAACTCACTAAACATTAACTACTTAAATACTACAAGGCCAGCAACTTTTCTATGCTCTAAAACCATCTTTTATTTTTTTGTTTGGTCATCATTATCATTCTAACGCACAAGGAACCTTGCACAACTGTACATTACTCTTGTTTATATACTAAATGAACTATCCAATTCCTCGCACAGCTATGGTGTAAAGTCAGCCTTAGTGCCATTACAAATGCCGCCGCGGCGCCATGTGTAACGGCCCTTACTAAAGCGCAGTTTCATTAAACAATCAACAGCATCTTACCCTAATATTTGCAGCTTAGGGTCAGCGAAGAGGTCGTAGTCTCCAGGTACGGGTCGCACGTTGAGGGTGGCGAAGGATGCAGCCAGGCCGGCAGTCGACGCCTGCGCAGCGGCGGCGCCTTCAGCGGCGCCTAGCAGCGAGGTGACCGCGCTTTTGTCGCACGATGCGGGCACGCACTCGCCGACAAGCATCAGTCTGCTCTGCATTTTGAAAAGAAGGAGATTAGTGGAAGAAACAGCAAAAATAAAAGATAACCTTAATAATTTTGTTGCTTTAGAGCCATAGGATATACGTGTAAAACACATAGGTAGCCGTTATAATATCGCCTGCGTACCTGGCTAATTTCCGCAAAGTTTGGCCGCCGTGACCGAAATGCTGCCGGGAGGATATTACTATTATAAAAAATATTGCCTGGCAGTCATTAATATTCCGTTCCAGAGCGAAAACTCTTGTAGCGTTTTATTATTATACCAACAGAAGCTGGGATTAATCACGTTCAAACACTAAAACCTCAACACCAACCTGGTTAGTTAAAAAGTTAAGCAATAGAAGAAATAACTGGAACGACTTTGTTTTTCTTTCAACATGCGATATAAAACTTGTAAACAACATTAAAAACGGTCAACGAAACAGTAGCCGGAGCACCAATTAAAAATAAAATGAGAGTTTTAGAGATTATCTATTATATGCCTGGGTCGAATCAATTGCCTTAACAAAACGAGCCAGAGTTGGCCCGATCAAGTTTAGTTTTTTTTTGTATTCATCTTATTCGGTAAAAAAAATGGTGTTATGCTTCTCAGCATTGCACCATTTTTGTTTTGTTAGAAGCAGTTTTGATGTAATATCGTATCATACCGTAACCTAACGCTTTCAAGTGCGAAAACAAGAGATTTTCGTATCAAGTTTGTTTAACAAATAATATCTGAGAAATAATACATTAGATCCGTACACTATTTTGTGCACTATGCGTCCATTTAAATAGTTGGGACCAATTTTGGCCAGGGTTGCTCAATTGCACTGCATTAATTAATCCAGCGGATATCACCGGGTGACCTTTGCGTAAGCTCGCAATACGTAATTGAATGTCAGTCAACGTGACAAATGCTCTCACACGATGTATCGGTGTACGACTGTCGGCAGTACGGAAACAGCCGACAGCTGGCGGTTCCCATCGCTTTTCTTCGTCCTTAAAGGCACCCCGACACCGGGAGCACTCGCCCATAATGTATCAATCCCAGATTGCACTGTAACAGCAAGGGCTTTGCAAGTAGACCGCAGGCCGTCAACTGTTTAGTCATCATCATCATATTTTCCCAATTATGTTGGGGTCGGCCTGCAGTTTAACCAGATGCAGCTGAATACCAGGATTTTACATGGAGCAAATGGTTGGTCTTTTAAGGTAGTTTGAAGAGTAAATTGAAAACAGCACGATAGAAAGAAAAAAAAAATATTTGACCCAGCTCCCTTATTGCGTAACACACTACCAATCTCTATTTGAATCATTTTGAAGGATATTAATAATCCATTGCTTCTTAAGTTCGAAAAATTTATCTGCTCAGCAACGTATAAAACGCAATGAATGTTGTTGAACTGTCAAAATAAAAGCTTTTGCTACTGATAGTGTGCTCCGCAACTACCCCGCAGGTGAAGTAAGGCACACAAAAACATAAAATAGTATTGTGTGTTTCACGGCTGCCGATAGTTTATTACTTAATTAAATACGTAGAAGAACACGGTCCCAAGTAAAGGTTTACATTACGGGTGAATGCTGAAATGAGGGAGCGCCTTTAGACATTACGTAAACAAATGCTATGGATTTTTCTTTTCGAGACTACGAGCTTTCCGGTGATGTTTTGTTTAAGAATTTGAGACAATCCAACGGCGTAAAAGGTTGTCTTCAACTTTGTTACTTTACACGTATGTTAAATACACTAAGCTGTTCATAAAGTTGAAGGTGTTTTTATGTAGGTAATGGCCGTAATGGGTTGGCAGGCTTTCTTTTCAGCTTTTGAAAACATATGAAGGTGTATGAACGTAAACGAGGAAAAAGGAGTATGTAAGGATCGGATCGTAACAGGTGGCGCTCTTTAGTTTTTGCCTACCCCCATCATGGGAAGGAAGGTGAGTTTATGTATGTACTCATATGTACAGTCAACAGCAAAAGTAGATGATCAAAATCAGAAATTCAATACTAATGAACGGAGTTGGCGTCAGAACTGTGTGGCGTCGAAGTGATTCAAAAGTATGTGATTGTAAATTATACCAAACATTTACTACTAGTACAGCTGTCATATAGCTGCGAACTCCGTTCATTAGTGTTAAATTTCTGATCTTCATCATCTACTTTTGCTGTTGACTGTACGAAGGTATCCCCGAATCGCTTTTAGCGGGGCAGTAGCAGTCAGTCATTAACCCTTGCCCTAATATCTCTCCGTAGGAACCCAAAAAATAAACTGTATGCTTTTTCGTTATGGCAACTTGTTGAAGATCACGCCGCATATTGAATCAGAATGTTACAGACTTTATTTCAGTTTTAGAAATAAATAATGCTAGAACATGTAGGTGGGTCAATGACCGCTATTGCCACGCTAAAGCGATTCGGGTATAGTCAAAACATTGTTTTTTATTTATTTAAATATACCTACTTTATTGTACACCACAAAAATACACAACATAAAAAATACATCAAACACTACGAAATACGAATGGGCGGCCTTGTCACTTTCTGCGATCTCTTCCAGGCAACCTTAGAATGGACAGTGATTTTCCTGGACATATTTTTTATGTGGTTCGATTGGATCCGGTAAGCTCAGGTAAGCACGAGCGCGTTTTTCGCATGGCGCTTTTTTTAGTGCACTGGATTTTCTACGTACTGCTTAACGCCGAGAGTTAAAAATCCAACAGTGTGTTTTTTGACGCGCTGGGATACGCTCTGTTGGATTCTCAACGCTGGGCGCAACACCGAGAGTTGAAAATCCAGTGAGCGATAAAATCCCGCTACGATATTTTTATGCCCGTGCGAATTTCGGCTAATACGAAAATGAATAGCTATGAACTAGCCGTGTATTTATAGCCGCCATTTTAATAACGGGCCAGTGTCAAAATTACACAAAGTGGACTTTTATACCTGGATAATAGATATATTATCATAGCGCTCATTAGCTGTAATGTTTTGACAGGCTCTGACATAGTGTGATTATTAAAATTGTTGCCTGATGTTGCAACCACATCCAATTTACTGTCGATTTTCACTGGTGTTGACTAATAATAATATACCTACTGATTGTGGAAATATTTATACTGATCTATGTACTAATAATACAGCAGAAGAGTTTGTTTTTGTTTGGTTGTTTCAACGCGGTAATCTCTGGAACTACCAGTCGGACTTGAAAATTATTTTTTTCGTTTGGTAGCCCAATTCTTGAGAAAGGCTATATAGGTTATTTAAAATCACGCTAGGAACCTTAGAAGCCGAGCAAAAACAAAACAAATCAGAAATAACGCTAAGCGAGAACGAAGTAATAGCGCGGGCAGGCGATGCGATGCGATGCGATTGGTTGAGGGAACAAGAAACGCGGACGAAGTCGCGGGAAATTTAGCTAATGAGATAAATTAACATAGTGAATTTACTGCTTTTATTCTATGTAAAATCTTCTTTAAACTTACATGTACGGTCACCGAAGGAGATAAAAGAATTTAATTTAATTAATACAAATAAACAAACAGTTCATTTATCAAATTAAATTTCATTCGAAAACATGCATCGGTTTCTTACTAAACTTCAACTATATCCGACGACCCTGGTTACTTATCTCCTTTGGCGACTGTACCTAACGACAGTTCCTTTTGACCCAATATAATTCATCTTAGAAACAAAAAAATAATTAACAGACCTATGTACAGTCTTTGTATCATATGATAAAGCATATGCTTTAATCCCCTCATAATATTAGTAAAGTTACGTTACGTGTCCAAGTTCCATATCCCGTTGTAATCAATGTTGATTCATCCGCGCCTCGCGCCTCCCGGGGAATGAAAACTTTCTGACCATCATTAATCTATAGAGTCATATTACTTTCTTATATACGTTGGTAAAACTTACTGTAGATAGAGTTGAAATGAGCAAAATAATGGCTGAAGAATAATGATTAATTAATTATTTATTTTAACTTGTGGACCGGGTTAAGAATCCAACAATCCTTTCAATCACTAAAATAACTGATGTCACTCGGAAAGCTGGCACGCTGGACACATCTGGCGCATGTCAGACGATCAATGGGCCAAACGTACGACCCAGTGGGTCCCGGTTAATGGCAAACGACGTCGCGGCGGGCCCAGACGGAGATGGTGAGATGAGCTGGACTTCCATAAATATGGTCCTTGGCATCTGCTCTGGACAGAGAGATTTGAAAAGATAGTAGGGACTCCTTTGCTTATCAATGGGACATTAATGGATAATAATAAAAATGATTTAAGTATTGAAAACCTATAGGTAGGGTTGCTTATCTAATCTTAATCTAAGTCTTAAATTAGAAAAGGGCCCACGAAGAGTTGTTTTTATTTTTATTTTAAAGGAATTTCTTCATTAGATAGTTCAGTCGACCGCACGTTAGGGCTAACACTTTGACCTTAAGCTGGCCTAACGTTGTGCGGAGTTTCAGAAGAATATGAGGCGAGAGGGTCGACTCCTTAAGCAAGAAATCTGTACTACGGGCATATGATTAGTTCGGGGCCCGAACTAAGAATAAACGACAACAAGATTTGACAGTTGTCCCTAATCCCGGTGTGTTTTGCCCGCCAAAAAATTTTTATTTGTCACTTGGTTTGACGGATCAACTACTTTCGGACTGGCCCGTATCTTCGTTGACGGCCAAAGAGGGTAGAAGTACGGGATTTTAAGAACGTTCACAGTCTCAATCTGTCAAAAAAATCTATAGTTTCCCTACATTTTTGACAAGTTTTTTTACATTGGCGGCTAGATTTTGAACGTTTTTAATTACGAGAATTGGTCTTCTGGTTACACTGGTTTTGATACCACTGACATAGTACGGCCGACTGTCCTCCTCTTTAAATATTTGTCATCCTATCTCAATCGGACATCAGTTTTTATTAAATTGCGCACCCACCTAACAACGTTAACCATCGAAAGTAGTTCAAGTTAACGTTTATTATAGTCATATAAATTCATATCATGGCTGTAAGGTTCGTTGCCTTCATTGACCGAAGGCGAATTGGCTCGAATTTAGTGGGTTTGGAAAAACCTCCTACTATGCCTTGCAGCTATCGTTAGAGTAGATTGTGGCGGATGTTCTATCTTATTTAATACTAGCTTCTGCCCGCGGCTTCGCCCGCGTGGATGTCGGAAATTATCCCACGGGAACGTGCTAACAGGATAAAATGTATGTGCTTCCCCAGGATGCCATCTATCACTACGCCAAATCAGAAGTTCAGTGGTTTAGGCGTGAAAATGTAACATACAGTTTCAAGTTCAAATCCTCCCCTTAAAAACTGAATTACCCCTTTTTGTCCCGTCAGTGGTAAATTTCCGACAACTTTATATACTTATTATTAATTATTTTCTGTCAAAAGTATCAATACTGAGTTTCGAGTTACTCGGACCGCGCATTCAAATTATTCCAAAAACTTTAACACCCCTATATCCCCTTTGAGGGGTAGTTTTGAAAAACTTATAATGATAAACTTTATTACTTAGGCGAGTATTCTTGAAAAGTTTTAAGTTTATTAACCTAATGCAGAAGATTTTTCATATAAACTGTATCCCCCCGCTTTTCACTCCCACAGGGGTGGAATTAAAAAAAAATCGTTTGAGATGTATTCATAACTTGACTCAAGAATTATTTATACTAATTTTCGAGTTAATCAAGCCATGCAGTAAAATCCTCCCCCGAAAAATTGACTACCCCATTTCAGCCCGTCAGGGGTAGATTTTCAAAAAACCCTGATACACATTATTCTTTACTTTCAATATTAGGTATAAATATATAAAGTTTCGAGTAAATCGGACTGCGCGCTAAAATTCTTCCATACAAACTTTGAAACGCCCCAATCCCTTATTAGGGGGTAGTTTAGAAGAAAAAAAAAACTGACAATCTTCATAATTTATTTAGACAAGTATTCGTGCCAAGTTTCAAGTTTATTAACTTAAGAAATAAGATTTTTCATACAAACGAATTCCCCCCTTTTCACCCTCTTAGGGGAGGAATTTCGAAAAATCCTTTCTTAGTGGATGCCTACTCTGCACGAAGAACACACCCTCCAAATTTCAGGTCTCTAGGACCAGCGGTTTAGGCTGTGCGTTGATCTATCAGTCAGTCAATCAGTCAGTCAGGACTTTGAATTTTATATATATAGATAGATAGATAGCTATTGGGTGACTCTTTACATGACCATAGCGCTGGCCTATTTTTACCGACTTCACAAAAAGGAGGAGGTACTATGTTCGGATGATTGTATGTTTTTTTTTTTGTATGTTTGTTCATCGAATACTTCGCCAATTGTCGACGGATTTTCAAAATTCTTTTTTTGTTCGAAAGTAAATAGTTCTGAGGTGGTCCCACTGTTACCAAATTAGGAGCTGATGATGGGATCTTAGAGAAATCGAGGGCAACCCTCAAATTTTATAGGCTCACTTATTGTTTTTCGCATATTTTATGAAGTATCTTGTGTATTTGCGTATGGTTGTCACCATCTCAGGTAGCTGGGCTGATGATGGAAGGTACAACTCCTTAACAGTAAGAAGTTACTCGAAAAGGCAAGGACTGTTTTAGTAAATTGTTTTGATGTTTGATAGGGCATTTGCCACATTTGATCTCATGATCAAGTCATGACCTGATGCTGCACTCAGGATACTCTGCAGAGTACCTAACTCCTCGACAACTAACAGCAGATATATAGTGTTTAGGCTCATTGAAAAGGGCTCGATGTGTGGATAAACGTACTGTTAATGAGGAACACCGAAGTAAATAGAGACCTGATGCTGAAGCCAGGAGCATCAGAAAAAGTACAAACCTTGAAATTACAGTACCGTAGTCGTGTTTGGGCTCATTTTAAACTAAAAGGACTAAATTTTAAGTTCAATGCAATGTTGACATAAGTCTGGCCAGATGCTGCAGCCAGGATTATATATTAAAATTACAACTTAAAAGTGAAGAATAAAAAAATTTTTGAAAAAAAAAAAACAACAGACTTCCAAAAACGACACTACAAAGTGAAAAATAACTTTAATTTCGGAAGTCGGTGGCAAACAACGAAAATGCGAACCCAACGACACCGACTTCCGAAATTAAAGTTATTTTTCACTTTGTAGTGTCGTTTTTGGAAGTCGGTTGTTTTTTAGCCCAAAGAATCAGCATTGCCATCCAACGTGGTAATGCTGCCAGCCTTTTGGGTACTTATCCCATTGACAGCGATGCGGACGAATTTTTTGATGCCCATGGAGCTCCTGCCTTATATATGTACTTAGTGTTAGTTATATATTTTAGTGTTAGCTTGTAAGTTGTAATTGTTGTGTCTTTGTGCATAAACTTTATTATATGGCTATTGTATTTAAACATGACGTTTTCCATGAAATGCTACAATAATAAACGACACACTGCAATACTAATGCATGAAAATTTGTTTAAACGACGAAATACCTAATATCCAAATATCGAAATCAATACTTACATGAAATATTTTTTTTTCAAACATTCTACGTTGTAAATAGTAATTGATGGGCTGTCAATGGGTTTTGCCAATAAGCCAACTAGCTATGGTGAATGGATAATAAGTACCTAATTAATTGATTTTTGTTTGTCGACTCCCCGACGTCATTAGTTAGGGACTTTGCGAAGTTTTGGTCTTCTGGGCACGTTTCCGGATGTCAGCGATGCG
Source organism: Apamea anceps (assembly GCA_951799955.1). Taxonomy (NCBI): domain Eukaryota; kingdom Metazoa; phylum Arthropoda; class Insecta; order Lepidoptera; family Noctuidae; genus Apamea; species Apamea anceps. Next base: position 8,335,574 of record OX637502.1, on the reverse strand, counting down.
GGCGAGTACTTCGACGCCTAAATGTCCTTTTGTTTTTATATTTATTTATTTAGTTAGGGCGGGTTGTTTCACGTCCACTTGATGCACGTGTATAAGTCAAAAATAGCGCTAACTGTCATCGAACCAAAAAAAGCGTTGTTTCAAATTACAATTACAAAATTATGGCCTTGACTTACGTCAAATAATAATGAGTACGTAATCGTAATTATTTGACGTACACACGGCTACACATCAAGCTATGCAAATCCAGTATTGGCTGACCGTTCATTATGAGAAAATATCATACAAAGTGAGGCCAAGACAAACTGGTTTTGTGTAGTTTGACGTGTAGCCGTGTCAACGTGTGTTACGTTAACAAAGCGAAACGTAGGCCTTAGTTAGTTAGTCTTTTAATTTAGTATCTAGTGTGAATAGTTATTTGTCTATAAATATAGAAATAAATATTTATTATCTTATTGACGTCCCCAACCAGTATAACATGAGAATTTAATTATTATAATTTAGTAAATATATCGGTATGATTATATGCGTGAATTGTCTTCAACATTCGTCGTAATATAGAGCTGCAATTCTGCAAAAATACAACAATTTGGTTTTCGTAGCTGAAGAGCTTTAGACTAATACAAGAACTGTGATATTATTTCATTACCTTTTCATAGAAGCTGGTGTGTTTTCCCACAACACTGCTGGGAATAGGAACGTAGCAAATTATCTTGACTCTATAGACGAAGGTACTCCCGCCGCGAGGCAGTAAAACTTTTATATTAAACTTGTCTGACGTAAGGGTGAATTATGGCGGGTTGTTTCACGTAAACTTGACGCACGCGTATACGTCAAAAATGGCGCTTACTATCGTCAAACCAAAAAAAAAGCGTTATTTCTAATTACAATAACAAAATCATGGACTTGCCGCACGTCAAACAAGGGCCGGTTGTTTCAAACGGTTTGTTAATATAACATACGAGAACATAGTTACGTCAAATAATAACGAGTACGTTATCGTTATTGTTTGACGTAAGTCATGGCCATAATGTTAAAATAACGCTTTTTTGGTTTGAAGATAGTTAGCGCCATTTTTGACGTATACGCCGCGTCAAGTGGACGTGAAATCACTCGCTCTAATAATGAGTGCATAATCTTTTTTATTTAACGTACGTATGTTGCGTTAGCCAGCCATTTGAAACTACCGGCCCCAAGTCCCGCATTACAAGGTGAGTTGTTGTCTGCTATTTATCTTGTTTGTGCCTACACCATGATAATAACGGGATTGGAGGCCGACGCGTTTACGATAAATACTTGAAGTTTATTTATTGTTGTTTGTTTAGCTGTGTTGTTATTGTGTTTTTGTCAATCATATTTTTATGACCTGAAGTTGGACTGTGGTTAATGTATCAACCTAATCTATACAAATAATTAAAATTGAAGCGTCTGTTTGTAATCTTCTATACAAATAAGTAAAATTGTAATATCAAAATAACAGCTTTGTACAGACACTTTGCACATCAAGCTACCCGAAACTGTCAAATTTTCTCAACCAACCTTGAACCTAATGCTTTAGCGATAAAGTTGAAAATCGATTAAAGAAATTAGACAGATTGTAGTAGCTTTTGCTGGCGTGTGTACTAAATGCATATGAAGGTATATACGGTATTTATAACAAAAAAACATTTTTTGTCTGTCTGTTGGTTCCTGCTAATCTCCGAACCAGCTGGACCGATTTTGACGGGACTTTCACTGGCGGATAGCTGATAAGTATCATAAAGAGAAACTTTAAAAAAAAATAAAAATTAGGGTCCTGCGCAAAAAAAACCATGAATTGGTTTTCCAACTTTCAAACTAACAGCACAGCTAGTTTTCTAAAATAAAGTAGGTATTTTATTTGTAACAAGTGTAACATAAGTCACGAAACATAAATATAAAACTGTGACATAAAGTGGGTACAAAATAAATATTTGCTCGGTGCATACGTCTGCGTGATTAACCTCTAGAGGTCATAGAAATCACGTAACTTGGATTGAATTGTCATAGAAAGGCTGAGTCATGGAGTGAAAGTCTGAACTTCACGCAATCGTTCACATCTTCCATCAAATAGAAAGCAAATAGTGATAGCTGATGAAATATTCGAAATGCCGTAACTGCGTGACAGTTTCGATAGTTAACAGGTACTTAAAACACCTATTTCAAATGTCAAACTCAGCTTTGTAAAAGTGCCACAAGACGGGCATTCAATTTCTATTTGCGAACGAACAATTAAACATAACTACACTCAACCTATCGAATTACTTTAAAGATGTAAAAAAACAGTATGTAATACATTTTTACGGTACTTCTTGAAAAGGTTATCCACCACGCGGGCCCAGTGCGGGTTGGTAGATGTCAATGTTTTCGAATGTTTTGGTTCTCAGGCATGCCGGTTACCTCACAATTTTTTCCTTCATCGTTGTCAGAGCAGTGGTCATGACATAATTTACACAAAGTAAAGTCCCTGCTTGGGTTCGAAACCACGACCTACAAATTCGTAAGTCACGGCCGTTACCACTGGGCCACCACTACTCAAGAGAAGAGTAAGTTGGTAAGAAATTGCTTTGACACAAGTAAAATATAATTTCCTCAACAAATCCATCAGGTAGATTTGCTACAAAATCCACAAATAAATGAACCCAAATATAATTTTACCTGTGGCAGATGATCGTTGTCCACCGTGAGGTTGATCTTGGCAACATAGAAAGTTGTGGGGAAGGGCGGCGTGTGCGCATAGTACTCGGTCAGCTGCAGGTCGCGACAGGCGTTCTGCGAGCCCAGCCAGTACTCGTTGCCAAATAACACGTTAGGCGTGTAGTGGCCTGACGCGTCGAATACTAGAAACAGAGAAAAAATTGGTTAAGACATCATTCAGAATCCTATCCTTAACAATAACATGGCAATCGATCTCAATGCCTTTCATTTTGACAGTTCAACTACGTTCATTGCGTTATTTAGGTACGTTGTTGAGCGGTAGTATTTTTCAAAGGTATGAAGCAATTGATTAAGAATATCCTTCTAAACCCTCGGATTGTGATTGAAAGTGTTTTTCGCAACATTGTGATATTGATAGACATCCTATAAAAAGCGAAGTGGTACGGATGACATTACAAACACACAGGTGATACTGGAGGAAACAAATTCTCTTTACGAAATCTCGTCCGCATCAGTAGCTAATTCGCAATACACTTATATTATGTAACGTTAATGTACCGGGATCGTGTGTCTCTGAAACTCACTACACAAAATAGTTGGGAAGTCTATACAAATGGAACGTGGAAAAGGTTCGTTACATTTCAAATGTATTGATCCTCTTTCGGTTCGAATCCTGGCTAACTTAAAATAAGTTCTTTATTTTTCTTTAACATCGGACTCCATTTTTGTTTTGAGAATGACATCTCTGAGTTGAACCTATGAGGTTGTCGTCTACTTAACCGGGCTTGCCTAATCGATCTCCATCGCATGCATATGCATTTTAACCACTTTTCTCTACATTCACAATAGATTCAGATTCATTCTCGAATCGAATCTCAAAAACTCACAAAGATTAATGTTGTTATTCCGTACATTTAAGATTTTCTGATAAGTTGCTTCACGTTGTACAGCTAAGTCTGACATTATTTCACACTGTGTGCAACATAATGTGTTCAATCAAACTATTTACTGCGGTGCGTTTTAATGCAGTTTAATATACATGACGCTCTTAAGTGCTAACTTTGACGTATTTCAGAATATAATTCGCTACAAAGTGTTTCATCATAATTCCCTACGGTCGCGAATTGCTTCAACACATTGTGTGATGTGGTATGGTAAGAAGGATCAACTTGAGCGTTAGTAAAAGAGTTAATTTTGTTCAGAAAAATCAGTATGACTCTTGTTGACGGTTTTCTCGCTGAGGAAAAGCGCTGTGTAATATGAAATTATGTAGGTAGCAACATATTAAATATTTAGAGGTATGAGGAACAGGGTGTAAAGTCCACTCATCCTCTATAGAAAAGGGAGGATCCTCCGACCAGACCAGACAGTTGTGTATGGCGGGCAATTGCCCCACGTCTGATGTCGAGAAGTTTGTATGTATGCTAATTGCGCGGTAAACTCTGCTTGCGAGATGCAGGATTTGCGTGACGTCAGTATGACGCGTTGTTCGCATTTGGCGTTGTAGATACCGCTACAAATAAACGTACCTTATAGGTGCCTTTTCGGTAGATATAGGTACCAAAAATAACTACAAACTCCGCTCGACAACAATTGACCTGGCTACACGACTACTACGACTTTTTGGAACAAGGATGAAAACTCTAAGTAGACATAGGCTCACTTATATAGTTTTTTAAAACATGTCCGTGAACTTTTTAATACGGTGGAACATAAAATTTAAATGTTTCTTAGTCAAAATTCATGAGGGATTGGAACACGGGATTGTGGAAAAAGTAGGAAGGCCTTTATCCCAGCAATGACATATTGTAAGCTGATACAATAATCAAGAATAATTTATAATCATTCTCATGCCTTTATCCCAGTAATATAATATTTAATGAACAGTCATAAATAATGATTTTCCATTATTTCAAGGCAAAATCAATTTGTCAACCATAGATTGAGTAACATAATATCCAATTAAGGAGGTTCGACAGGTACGACGCGACGTCGTCGTAGCTCATTTAAAATAGCCATCTCAAAGACAAAATTCGTCCCTTTCGCTCTTCTAATAAGTCCACAGAGTCCCGAATCGTTTATAATGTGAGCTTACACCAAAGACAGGGCTCAAATTAAGCCAAAGTAAAGAAAGATAATTTTAATTGAATCATTTAAAACAGCCACCAACGTCGACGGCAATTACATTGTCATAATAATAGGAATTGTCTGTGAATGAAAATTACCTTCATTTACATATTAACAAACAGGGGAATGGATACTAATTCTTTAGAGAACGCTTTTATTTTCAAACAATAAAATAGGTTGTTTAACTTTTATGTCCAGAACAGAATTAGACAAAATAATAAAAGCCAAATTATTTTATCTGAGGAATAACTATGAATTTTTGACACTTCTTCTAGGTATACAAAATCTGTTAGACGCCAATTTTATTCCCGGAATAAAAATTATCTGTCGATTGAAAAATCAGCCCTAAAATAAATAAACATCAAACAAAGTTTTAAAGTAGGTACTAAATTCTTCCTATCTCAGCTTTACTGTGGAAATCTAGATAGAAAAAGCAAACTAAGATCTAATATTTTTAACTGGGATATGAAACTAGGCTTGTGAAACCCAGCTGAGATAAAAACTTATTTGAAAAAAAAAAAACAACCGACTTCCAAAAACGACACTACAAAGTGAAAAATAACTTTAATTTCGGAAGTCGGTGTCATTGGGTTCACATTTTCGTTGTTTGCCACCTACTTCCGAAATTAAAGTTATTTTTCAGTGTCGTTTTTAGAAAACGGTGGTTTTTTTTTTAAGTTTTTATTTTTCACTTTTAAGCTGTAATTTTTACCAGTAATTTTGGTTTAAAAACCAAACTACTGCACCGTTTTTGATGAAATTTCTATGGGACCATTTGGGAAGTCTCCCTTTCCAACAAAAAAGATTTTTTCAAATCGGTTGACAAGCGACGGAATTATGCGCGAATAAACATAAAAAAAAAATACAAACATCCGAATTGACAACCTCCTCCTTTTTTAGAAGTCGATTAAAAAATGGCTCATCACCGTAAATTTTTATAAAAATGGCCGGACAAGAAGAACGCAAGGAAAGACATTAACAAACCAAATTAAATTTCCAATAAATGAAGATCAAAACTCCTTGTTTTCATTTCAGCTTAGTGGGTTTTTGTGCTTATAATACATATATGTGTCAGGAAAATTGAGAAAATTGCGACTTTTCAACAGGAAGTGAAGTGATCTCATCGAAGTTTTTATTTAAGACGATGTAATTCGCTTAATCCCAAGAATTAGGGGAAGGAGATCCTTTTATAAATTCTTAACTCTGCCATTACGCGTGGCTGACCTCAATCATAAAAAGTATTACCGTTTTTGTCCTTCCCTTTTGTTTGTGTTCCAAAGGAATGTGGAATTATTCATGCTCCCAGTTATATAGCATTGAGAATAATGGAGCTAAAAATACCCGAAGGCTTTATTATTATATTTTCTATACCAGAAAATGCCTTAATTAAATCCTGTAGTATAGAAATGAAATCAAAGGAACAAGTCAACAAATTTTAATCCGTAAATAGATTAAAGCTAGAGTTGAGTTCAGATAAACACGGTCGTTATAGTTGGATAATTTTGTTAGAGTGTCGAGTAGATTAGTCCAAGCTTCCGACAGAGTAGTGAGCCGGACAGCCGGATACCCGGCGTTCTGCAGCCTGATCCTGAGTTAGATCCCGGCCGCTGCAGAATTCCTCTGATTTATAGCCTTCACACTTATTAATTCAGTGAAATATTGCCCTCTCTAGATGAGCCCCGCGGGTGGTTCTATTATCTGCGCCGTAAATGTATTATAAGCTTCCGTGGTGTAGCGGTTTTTGTTAAAGGACTTACTTGATGTCCACACATTTTCCGCGCAATATTTTGTATTATCAGCCAACTTTAGAAAGTGCTCTGAAAATGTTCGTTCGTGAACACTATTACCGGTTTCGTTCAAGCCAGGCTAGGCACTATTTTATGTTATTTTATTAAACCAAAGCTATGATTTCTGCTTTATACTGTTTTACTTTGAGGGTACAGCAGCCGGCGCGAGGGTCTAAAATTTCTATTCTATTACGGACACTTTTACGGCTACGGAATCTACAAATGTATCGCAGGTGCAGTACATAAGATTCGTACGCTGGTTATAAAACTAGGCTGGAGATATTAAATCATGCAAAGCCAATTCCAAAGAGCATTTTTATCTGTGAATACGGCAGGATGTCACACTTCTGGGTGAGATATTTGAATGAATATAGCGGTAACTCTGTAATAAATTATTAGCTTGGAGAGTCATTGTTATAATGTAAAGCAAAGCTCGGAGAGACTCCACTATAACACAACCCTTGTTTTAGTTTCTTGTGATACCGATGACAATGCTTAATAACTAAGAGTTTGTGATAGGTGTTTTTATTACATACACTTGATATTGTGGTATAGCGTGTGAAGCACTCTGTGATCCGAAACGTTATTATTTATTGGAAATCTACCTATGTAAATATATATGGTACTTAATTATTAACTAAACTCTTATTTTTAATTTGCTAAACTAAAAATGTCAATCGCAGCTGTCATTTTGTTCTAACAAATTAAATATCAGAAATTGTACAAGACTTACCGACTCTTACTGAGAAGGTAAACAAAAAGTAGAAGAATCAAGAACAAAGAGAAAAGAGGTATTATCAAAGATTGGGTACTGATACCTTATACTCTAATGGATTGTGTTTTGGACGGCACGATCACGAAATATTTCATGTTAGGGTCAACAATTACTCGAAATATTTTTTTATTTCCATCGTGAATGTGGCGTCCGATTTATATAAGTCACAAAGAAAATAAAACTCATCGAACTTACTTTTTTATTCACAACTAAGGGCTAACAGTTTTCTAGAAGGTTTCGATATCCAACAAGATGCTTTTTGTTATCAAAGTCGATTCCCGGATAACGTCCTTTATATCCCATCGGTGTCATGAATGGTTTACTAGGTAGGTAGTTTATTTAAGTAATAATCACGGTCACATTTCTCCTTAAATTGACATACAGAGTGTATGTGAGTGAATCGATATAAAATAAAACTTTCGGTCACTGAAGACCAGCTGTTTGTATTGTAACTACGATTACCCATTATACTAATCACACGAGGTTTACAGACTGTGAACATTACGACATACATATTCAATGAAGTATCCGAATATTGATTACTTTGAAAATTGATACCAAAGTTTGAACTGAGATACCTGTGGGTTGACACAGATAACCACAGGAGTCGTAACAAGCCAGGCGTTCACTATATCCGGAATTAGCCTACAGACTACGACAATATTAGATCATATGAATAGAGTATATCTGGATCAACCTGCACACTGCTCGATCTATTTGCTTCGTCGTTGGAGTTAATTAAGAATCCAACATAGCCAGACACAATATAGATCATGGAATTGTATCCAATTAACATTAAATCAAAGCCTAACTCTCTGTCCCCGGTATTTAAAAGAGTAAAAAGGCACCTGAATAATTTATATCATTTGAATTAGTTACTTTAGGCACGTTATCCCCTTTATTTTTAGTTTAATTTGCGCAGTGATCATTACATTTACCAGAGACAAAATAAATGGAAACTGAAATGAATAAAAGTGTTTTGGACTTTTTGGAATAGTCGAATGACAGCAAGAAAGGCAAGGGTTCCGTTAGAACCTTTTGAAGTTCAACATTTCGAATAGCATGAATTTTATGTTTGCATTAGAATCTGTTTTTGCGTGAATACCTAACCGGCCTCAGTTCCATTTTGCGGTCGAATTCTGTATGGTCCATATGGCAAGCAGAGGCAGGCCTTAAAATCGTGCATTCATTTGCCTCATAAAAAGGTCACATGTTACATATTTAAGGAACCTTTGTCAATGTCGGAAACATTCACATTTAGTGGGGAAACAAGGAAAACAGGGTATTTGGTTTGAAGGCTTCCTTGTGTATATTTGTTTCCCAAGCCTATAATTAAAGCCGTGCGTGGATGCGTCGCCGACCGTCACCGTCACCGAGCCGCGGTCGGCGCGGGCGCCGCGGCTGCCCGTCGTATGCACCTACAGTCACGGTCGGACAACGTCCCACTTTGCGGTCAATTCTGCACTTGCTTGAATATTTTTCTCATAGTTATTACGTAAGTAATGAAACATCTCGCGCGGCAGTTGATATCTTCGTAAAAATTCCGTGCGGTGGCGACGACGTGGCGTAAAAATGCTTTAATAAATTATATTTCGGCGTTGTGACTTCATAAACAGACATATGAATCATACAAGGGATAAAGAAATGTATAATATATGATCCACTTCACTTCATTTAAATATAAATGACGCCAGCGTGCACGACAATATTAAAACATAGTGGACCTTTCTAAAAGCTTTTCGGTTTCCCACTGGCAATCAAACAAAAAATACGGAAATGTGAGTCCAATAGTAGCATACACGGAATAAACTAGAAAAGTGACTATATTTTGCATCAGGGAGATAGTTTTTGATTTAAAAGAGTGTCCGTGGAGTTTCATGCCCGTTCTTCTCCGGTATCTACTACGCTTTGGAATGGGCAACTAGCTTCATCACTCTGACTGACCGACCCCTGGACAATTCAAAAGTGCCCGTAATTGGTTTATTTTAAATAAATGCTTGTTGAAGTGAAAGAGTTGAAGTTTAAAAAAGTTTGGTTCATGGATATATTTATCCTATTGGTGACCCTGTTTTCAGATCGGTAAAAAAATATTATCGTTCATTGCGAAAATGTTTTGTTGCGTTATCCCGAAAACAATATAATAACACCTATATCTATAAAACACTGCTGTTGCGGCAACAATTCTAAAATAACGCTTCGCGAACAACGCATAATTTGTGGCGACGTGAATGACACTTCAATTTGATATTTTGATTATGTTGTTATTTATTACTTTGTGGCGTTTCCCTGTTTCGACAATAATATCCGAGGGTTGACAAATCGGTGTAAAAACGGTTTACTACTAAACAAACATTTCGAAAGACCGGTTATTCTAAGAACAAGGTATTTGTACAATACACACAACACAGAATTCTATAAAAAAAAGTTTTTAGGCATAGCACCCAGAATTTATAATAAAATACCAAAGCCTAAAAGAGAAAAACACGAACTAAAAGATTTTAAAAAACATTTTAATAATCTCCTAACTCAAAAGGCATATTACTCCATTAATGAATACCTAGAAGATAATACAAGATATGTGGATAAATGTGTGCGTTAAGAATTAGTTAGCCTGAATACAATATAATAATGCACAGCATTAATTTTTGGCTATGTTTGATGTTTGTAAATATATTTAAAATTTAAATACTTATAGGCACACAAGAAATGTTATTATGTTTCTAACAATTTAAATGTTATAAACAAATTTTGTTTGAAATATTGTTAACTTTGTTTTAGGATATTAGATATAGTTTAGCTCTGTTATCTTGTCATTTAATTATTAACAAAATATTCAATAGTAATTTCGTATGCCTATTTCTACTGATATTTGTACGCCGTTAACGGCAAAACATAGAGATATAGACCTATTTTTATACCTATGTATGTTTAGCAAATAAAAAACTTTGACTTTGTAACGAGAAGAAAGTGATTGAGAGTGACTCGTGGAATTATTTAAATCACTCAGTATTACATAGAGTGATGATGATTATGTAAAATGGACCTTCGATTTTAAACTTGACATTAAAATATCATCGGATATTTTTTTATAAGGGATTACTACTACCACAGATGAGAAGACCCCTGCCCTTCAAACTAGGAAAATGCTGTATCTTTAAGGACAGTGTACTTATAAGGGATTGACACGTTTTACAAAATATTCATAACGGCGTAACAGCTCTGATTCTGACATAGATGCATAAAAGCTAATTGTAAGGAGTGTTTGTGTGTGTGTGCTGCTGTGGAGTTAGACTGACATACTACCTTTATAGTTGTGAGATTGGAACATATTCGCAACGGAAACATTGGCCACATTCATTGCAAAAACACGAATATTCACTGGAGACCAATAAATATAGCCGCAACGAAAATAAGTTGGCCAATAACTCGCTCATTCATTCTAGGGACCTACAAACATCACTGTGTCCATACATCCGTTCCACTTGCCGGCATGCCGCCATTAAATATTTCATTACAAAGGATTGACGCTAACGTGTGGTGAAATATTGGGCAAAATCCTGTTAATTGACCGATTGGCTTACACCATTTGGTCGCTGTGTGGTCTTGGTGTGGCAACGTCGGCACTACAGACTGTAATGCGTGGTGCTAGATGCACGACGCACACGCAGTCATTTCGTGTCAACATCTTCACAATAACTAGTGTTTGTTGGCTCGGCTGTTATTCCAGTTTGAGGCACGAAAAACAATTATTTATTTAACATTTTGTGCGTTTCTTTACTGATATCTAAGAATATTGAGAAAATGCGTGAGAGCAGCTAGTATTGTTAGGCTGGGTGTGAAAGGTTTTTGCGGCAATTCTTTGGAAATGCTGTCTAGCAGAAAATCGAGAGAGAGTTCACCTTATTTTCCAAACCAGCACCATTTTATTGCATTTTGGTGTCTGAAAGTTAATGTAGGTTCTGAAAAAACCGTTATTTTGGCTTGTTTAACAAGCAAATATATAACCACTTATCTCAGCCAGAACATGTCGTTTAGATAGAATGATGTTAGGCAGGCTGTACGCGATACTATCAAATTATGGATGAATTGTAACGCTATTAGACTGAACAATGTACCCGCCTACGTAAGTTATGGAGCTAAATCGATTCCGCTATACTAATTATACATCGTGGTTGCTAGCGCTTCCATTGATCGTTATCTATTAATACCTTATAGCGATTCAATAAGATAGCACTCAATGGATAGGCATTACTCTCGACCCTATTAGATCACGCTCTCATTAATTTTTAAATGGCACTCAGGATAGAGCCGCTCGACATAAGCCTCAACAAAAAGTAGCTAAATATAGAATATCGACTAAAAGTTTCGTGTTTTGATTAGAGTGGAAAAAGTGGAAGTTGCTTGTCAATCAGGTTACGTCATCATCATTAACTTTGTCGGCTCTGTATACATAATGTTATACTCATTACCTATATACGTTTTTTGATGTTAACATTTCGATTCCACGAAGAATAATTTCTCAACCGGACCTTGCTTAAGATATTCGTCAGAAAATAACAGTGTCAATTTTCCTCATGCAACAAGCAATTAATGTCATGACATAGCCGTCAAGCTTACACCACTTGGAGTAGTAAGCAGAGCATAATCGCTTAGTCACAGCTTTCCGAAGAGAAGAGAAGAGGCGGTCGGTGCTACTGAATCCGGCACAGTATGTACTCTAAGTACTAGTTACTTTATAGCATTTATTGAGTTCAGTTCCAATCTCGAATAATTTTTGTAGAAGAAAAACCAATCACAAACTGGGGTCTATTCTCTAAGTCCGCCAACCAAGATACGAAAGTAGTGGGGCCGTCTAAACAATTGTCAGCATCATTTTGGACGAGCAAAAACACATCGGGGACAACTGTCAAATCGTGGTGTCATGCATTACCTATTAGCTTCGGCTCCGAACTAATATTATGTCCATTAGTAATACGAAGTAGAAGAGGCCTGTAACTTTGGCCGAAACTAGCATTGCATAGTAGACCCCCTTGTTCGAACCAAAAAATCGCCGGTGAACTAGTTTTCCCAAAAAACACGTAGAGAAAGACTAACACGGAAGCAGTAGTTATCAAAGAGAAATTCACTAACGTGTCATTTGAAACGCGACGAGCAAATACAATAATCGTAACATTAACATAAAATACAGATACAGCCGTTAGCCTGCTGATGGAATGAGATTTACGTAGATTATGTCACCACAAGCGTGGCATGTTTAACAAGACCCGTCGATACGCCGCAACGGTGCGTGTGAGTGAAATGAATCGCTTACTTTCACGGGTTACTTATGAAATTTGCGATTTACACATTATGAGGCGTATTTTGCGCAAGAGTTTGGCTTTGCGCGGCCGCAGCGCTGTCGGCTGCGCGCGCACCTTACGTCACAAGCCGGTCACACGTTTCCCAATAGCATCACTTGCTGAAGCTCGTCTCTATAATAAAGAATAATCTCTATTCTTTGTCTCTAATTAAATTATTACATAATATTACTATGCCTACCACACAGAATATTACATATCTCTGAATTATATGAGTAGATAATTTCCGCTCTAGTTGCGTATTCAAATCCATGCTATTTAGTTCGGTACCTATTAATATTATACAATGGCCGCCTAACCTCATAATGACTAGATGACAATCTGCAAATTAACTTTGGCCTATCAGGCCTGGGTTTAAAGTTACAAGCAACCATACATAATTATAATTTATGTGCTAAACCGCTATGTATATGCAATATTTGTTAATCTAAATGAAAACGTTTCGTGTTACAATACCACCAATTGCTCGTGAACAGAACCGGTTACATTACAACATGCGACAGCTTGAACCAAACACTCGCCGACTTACCACTGAATACCGAATACCGGACTTACCTTCAGTTGCCGACACCGAGTGCAACGTTACTAACAGGAAACGTAAGCAGCCGGAATGTGAACATAGTGATTTGCTTGCCTCTATTCAAAGTGACCTAAAGAAAACGCTCGATGAGTGGAAGATAAGCTTAGATTCCAAGTTGGTTAACATAAATGATAGCATAAAATCCATTAAAAGCGATTTAGAGACATATGTCATTGAAACTAAAAAAGAAATGGATTTTCTTCGAACGGAAAACGCATCAATTAAGCAACGTGTTGCCGAATTATCTGAGGAGGTTAGTGAGATAAAGATTTCAGCCAATTTTATCTCCAACCAGTATGATGACCATTTAAAAAAAATAGATAATCTGAAGGACCATACAATGAGTCAAAATGCAATATTGGCACTTGAAGCGAAAGTTGATAGTTTAGAACAACAAGCCCGGCAATGTAACATCGAGATTTCCAACGTTCCGGAGAGGCGTGGAGAAAATCTTCTTAATATATTGAACGACATTGGCAAGAACATTGACTGCTCAATCCCACGCGAAGAGGTGATCTCAGTACATCGTGTTCCACATGCATTGTCCAGCGCAAGGCCTAAAAATATAATTGCTAAACTAAAAACACGTATCCTACGTGACAACGTCATAAGTGCGTGTCGACTGAAAAAAGGACTTAGCTCTACTCAGCTGGGCATTCAGGGCGTATCGCACTCAATCTTCATCAATGAACATCTGACTCTCAAAAACAAACAACTTCTGAGAGAAACACGTGAAGCGGCTAAGAAGCATGGCTACAGGTTTGTGTGGGTCAAGCACTCCACAATTCTCGTTAAGCAATCAGAAAACTCTGCAACATTTTCTATTAAATGTAGCAACGATTTAGATAAAATACGTAGTGTTACCTCTAATCCTCACTAATTATTCAAACTAAGTACTCGATTAGTTTTAAATTTTATTTATTTACCTGTAATATCTACCATGGCCAACAATTATATGAATAAGAACGAGATAAGTATTTATTATCAGAATTGTAGAGGTATACGTACAAAACTCAATACTCTTTACATGAACATCCTATCAAATTGTTATGACGTTATAGTGTTAACCGAGACCTGGCTTATTCCTTCAATATTCGACAGCGAGTTTATAGATAGTCGCTACGTAGTGTTTCGATGTGACCGTAACCGTGCTGCCACTGATAAGTCTGAGGGTGGGGGTGTACTTATCGCAGTATTACGTGAATTGAGCCCCGTTTGTGTCTCACTGTCCCAACAAAATACCTTAGATTCAAGTAAATTTTACGAACATATTTTAGTCACCATTCCCAGTTCTAATCATACGAAACAAAACCTCATTAGTGCCGCCTATATTCCTAGCAGTTCACCGAGTGCTGCATACAAAGTACACTTTGAAACATTAAATAATATAATCAATTCAATAAGTATTGATCACTTACTACTACTAGGCGATTATAACATACCGGATGCCGGCTGGTTAAAACTAAACTCTTTTCATAGTTATCTGACTTGCTCCGGTCAGTCACCTACTTGTAACCTACTTCGGGACTTTATGACCATACATGATGTCAAGCAATTTAATCACCTCAATAACCTTAATAATCGTATACTTGACCTCCTCATTTCTAACACTGTTTGCTATGTTTATCCACCTCATCAGAACTTACTACAAGTGGACACCCACCACCCTCCATTTTATTCTATCGTGTCGATAGCGATAAGATACACCCATATGAGATCTTTAGACACACCTAGATATAGTTATCATAAAGCGGATTACAATTTAATTAATAAAGATATAGAAGATGTAGACTGGAAGTTAACTTTGGATAACGAACTAATTGATACCTCCATTGAAAAATTCTACAATATCATATATGGCATAATCAAAAACCGTATTCCACTGTCAAAACCTAAAAACGCAAAATTTCCTATTTGGTTTTCACCAGCCCTTATACACATATCTAAATATAAAAAAAAAACTTGGACCAAATGGAAAAAATTTGGTAATATCTCAGATTACGAGGTATTTTCGTTATATCGCACACGTTTTTCCGTAGAGTGTAACAAGTGCTATTGTAAATATATAAAAACTGTTGAAGACAGCATCCCTAAAAATATTAAATATTTTTGGGCTTATATAGCTAATCGACAAGGCAAGTCTGGTATCCCATCCCAAATGTATTATAGTGGTCGGTCTTCTAGCGATCCACATAAAATTTGCAACTTTTTCTCATCATTCTTTCAATCAGTGTTTGAAACCTCAACACTCACCGACCGCTGGTGTCCTGCAATAGATCAAATTAATGACAATAATACTACCCTACATAATATATACTTTAGCCTCTCATTAGTCCTCAGCCAATTAAAATTACTGGATAGTACTAAAGGACCGGGTCCAGACGGTATACCTCCTAGCTTCTTGAAGTATACAGCTGAGACAATATGCGTGCCACTTCACTTAATCTTCAACAAGAGCATTAGTACAGGTATGTTTCCCACAATCTGGAAGAAAGCTAACATTATACCAGTTTATAAGAATGGTTCCAGACAGAAAGTTGAAAACTATCGACCAATCTCAATACTATGTGCAACTGCTAAACTCTTAGAAAAACTTATTCACCTCAAGCTTTTCCCTTTCATTCAACAAAATTTAATATCAGAACAACATGGTTTCGTTAAACGAAAATCAACTATTACGAATCTAATGATTTTTACTAACTTTTTATTTAATAACTTGGATAACCGGACACAAACGGATGCAATTTACACGGACTTTAAAAAGGCGTTTGATAGGGTTGACCATGAAATGTTATTGCATAAAATAGCTTTTAACGGGATTAGAGGTAATTTACTACGCTGGTTCCATTCTTATATAAACAACCGTATTCAAACAGTAGTAACGCATGGATATCACTCTGATACATTTATCGCTACCTCTGGCGTACCACAGGGATCAATTCTTGGACCTCTGTTGTTTATTGTCTTTATTAATGATATAAGTCACTGCTTCCATAACAGTCATTTCTTGTTATATGCTGATGACCTAAAAATATTTAGATCTATTAAGACTTTGGATGATTGTGACTTGCTTCAGCAGGATTTGAATAGATTAACTAAATATTGTGATGATAATAAACTTGCGTTAAATATATCTAAATGTAAATATTTAAATTTTACGAAAAATAAAAAAGTAATTCGATTTAAGTATAGTCTATGTACAGAAAATCTTTCTAATGAAACTCAAATATGTGACTTAGGAATACTTTTGGATTGTAAACTACATTTAAATCTACACACAGAGAAGATTATCTCCAAAGCATACCAAATGTACAGCCTTGTCATGAGAGCTTCTACTGATTTTAAACGCCCAGCCACGTACTTGCAACTGTTAAGGTCCTTGGTTCGCCCGCAGCTGGAATACGGATGTATCATATGGGAGCCCTACTACGAAAAATATGTTAAAGCAATTGAAAGTGTTCAACGCAAATATATACGAGTTATGCAGTATAAATGTCATCTCATATCCCTGTCTTATGTGGAGTCACTGAAAAAGTTCAAATTGATCACTCTGCAGTCAAGACGCCTACTACTTCAAACCATGATGCTTCACGGATTGGTTCATAATAGGTTTAACTGTATCGAACTACTTAATAATATTTCATATGTTGTGCCTAGAACTGTAATCAGACGGGAGGTGCGTGCTTACCCGCTGTTTGCAACGACTACTAGCCGAACACATGCTGGTGAGCGTGCGCCACTCCGTCGACTAGTTACAATTTATAATAAGCACTTTTGTCATTTAGATATCTTCTTTCTGTCTCAAAGCAATTTCAAAAAAAAAATTATTGATAGTTTGTGCGATGGTCAAGATCAAAATCAAGTGTGATTAGTAACTAAGCTAAAAGTTTAAGATACCTACTTAGTATTTAAATGTAATTTGTACTTACCTAACTAATTAATTCATAATGTACACAAGTAATCTGTGGAAACGTCGTTGATTGTACATTTACCCATATGTCTATATGTATATATTTTTTTCCTTTTTGTAAAACATATTGTACAATTGTTTGTTTTTCCCAAATATAAAAAAATAAAATAAAAAAAAGAATGTTAAACCAGCGTTTAGTGTACGCTGGTATACCAGCGTACACTAAACGTATCTACAACCCACTGACTGCTTGAATCAATTGGAAAATTAACAAGCATTTCAGGGCAGTTGCAAGCTTTTAACCAAAAGCCATTATTGCCTTAAAATAGTCCCACAAAAAATTCACAGTGATATGAAAACAAATGCACATCTCTAATTAAACTAGCTTTTTTTTAAATTAATTATTTATTTTAGACGACGCAGGCCCATAGATAATAACGTTACCTTAACCTAAACAGCTTTTGCCTGAGGCTTCAGAAATTATCACACGGCAACTGATTCCAAGATTAAAGGTACTATGGCCTAAACCAGAGGGGCAATTCTCGTAATTTTAAGAACGTTCACAGTCTGATCTCAGTCTCAATCTGTCAAAAACACCTCAAATTTCCCTATATTTTGACATTAGACTAGATTTTGAACGTTTTAAATCACGAGAATTGGTCTTCTGGTCAGCCCAGGTCTACCTGTGTCCCAAATTTCATCGAAATCTGTTCAGCTTTTAAAGCCTGAAAGGGTATCAAACAGACAGCATTTATAATGTGAATGTGGAAGTATGGATAAGTAGAGTAAATATTAAATTAAACAAGCATTTCAGGGGAGTCGTAAATTGCAGCTTTTAATCAAGATTCATTACCCAAAAACAGTCCACAAAATACATAATTAAGTATGGTGATAAGTTAAACAAAAGTGCCTCATAAAATTAAACGAATGTTGCTGAAAATAACAGATAAAGCGGCATAGAGAATGAAGGAATTAACGAACTATACGGATACATATGTATATACACAAAGAGGTGAGGCACGTGATGGAACAGTTTGCATTATTCAGGCATTAACAAGCTGTTCCCTTTGTGTCTGGCGTATAACTCCACCCGAGAGAAATGTCGGCGTTCCAATAATACCTGTAATTAAACATGAGCGCTTTGTGGTTGCGCTGTACAGGAGTCGGTTTATCAGGGTTTGCTACCTCGCCTACTAACATTACATGTCTCTTTGTTAAATTACTTAACTTGTATTGGTATTTCAAATCTCACAGATACAGAGCCTGTAGTCAAATTAAACTAACAGTTGAAACTTCATAGACGTGATGGGATATCTAACGTCACATCTGTGAAGTTTTGCCAATTGATTTAAGGGATTTGACTCCTGTACAGGTGACGTATTCTCTATGACACAATGAACGAAATCGCGCGAAATCAACGCGAGGTTGGTGTGATTAGCTAAGAAATTGACGTGCTTTCGAATAAGGAATCATGAAGTGGTCATAGTGAATTAGGGCCCAGGTGTCCCGTAGATAAAAATAAAGCAGTATTTCGCTTGCAGAGTTTTAGGCCGAGATCTATAAATGTTGTTTAAGTCGAGCTTTAGCTGACACATGTTCCAGTCTCTATTTTGCACTTGATAGTTTGACAGTTATGCGACGTGACAAGAATAACACGTAGAATAAGTACAGTCTAATCACGTGCAAAGTACGTGCTAAGCTAAGTATATTTTAAGTAAATTCAATTCTGAATACAATTATTACTGGTCGGTTCCACGTGGAAGAAACCCGACGGCGCATCAAGTTGAAGCGCGGGAGAGATGCAGGGGCACGCCGCGCTACATCTCGCAAACATGATCATCTCGACGAAATATGCGCCAAGTAGGTCGCTCTTATAATTTCATTCATACCTAGGTCATTGGATACCTAGGTAAACTAGTTCGTTATGTAAGTAATGTAACCCGCAGGTCCACACTTCTGTGGACAGTTAGGAAACTCCCACTGCAACGTTAATAAGCTGACCGTAGTTCAGCAAGTTTAAGCGGATATAGTTAGGCAGGTAAATGTATTGTAAACGGATATCGACTTAATACAGCACCCTAATTGCGTAACACAATTTAAATCTTTTTGAAGGAATTATATTGCTAATCCATTGCTTCATAATTATGTTCTAAAAAGTCTGCTCAACAACGTAAATAACGCATGAATGTTGTTGAACTGTCAAAATGAAAGCCATTGCTACTGTTTGTGTTACGCAATTACTTATCTGGGAAATGCCATATCAATGATATTTTGGTTTCACAACATGCAATAGAAGTTTATCGTAGACGTAACATAACCATTATTAAAAAAAACGAAAGGAAGTCTTATGTTAGTTGAAATCCAAACACTTGTAAATGTGTAATGTTTATTCCGTAAATATAGTACTAATTGTGAGTGGTCTTTTATTGCGATCTGTTTAAATATTGACGGATATTGTGTAGTAGATCTGTAGGTTTATGCCGAGAAGGCCAGCATGAAATTAGAAAGGGCATAACGGATCTTTGTATTCGGACGTATTGAATCAATTTCAACGAAATAATGACGAAACTATTACGAAATACAAGCAACGTCTGGGAAAACGTAACTTATTGCGAGAATTTGAATGAGGTATTGAAAGAATTTTCTGAAAGTAGATTTGTAATTTCGAACTTATCTTATTTTATCAACAAAAGGACACCTTTATTAACTATAATGATCTTCAGATTTTTTACTATTAAATAAACCCCTTGAAACCGACTGAAAATACCTATTGCTAATTATAATTGAGCTTGGTAAGATTTCTGGCTTACCTTAAGCACTGTATTTTTGTTTTTATATTAATGTGTAACCTAAATAAATAATAATTAAGGTAGCCCATTTAATGAACAAACAGAGCGACAAGGATAAAAGACATTGGAAGTCTTCGGCAGGGTGGCAGGACATCGACGCTCTAACTGAAACCATGAATTCAGCACATGATTCTAGACCCTCTAGAGTAAAAAATGTTCGTCGGTTATCAAAAAAAAAAAACCGGCCGAGTGCGAGTCGGACTCGCGCACGAAGGGTTCCGTACCATTATCTATAAAAATCACGTCTGTTGTATGGGAGCCCCCTTAAATATTTATTTTATTTTAATTTTATTATTAAAGTAAAAATACAACTGAGTATTTTGTGAGTATTTCAAGTGCCTACCTGTTGCCATTATTGATATCGAGCAAAAAAGGGCAAAAATATCGCGTTTGTTGTATGGGTGCCCCCCTTAAATATTTATTTTATTTTGTTTTTAGTATTTTTTGTTATAGCGGCTACAAAAAAACATAATTTGTGAAAATTTCAGTTCAGTATGACACGTTGTTCGCATGTGACGTTGTAGATACCGCTACAATATAATAGCAATAAATAAAATAACCTACGATAAATTTCAACGCTTGGGTTCAGTCAGAATTATGTACTGCATCCATGGTAACAGGTTGCTCGTCGATGTCCCTGCCACCCTGTATAGCTATAAAATCGAGGAAAACGTTACCTACGTACCCAAATGGTACGTAGGTAACGTGGATTTTCCTCGACCACAAATGTTTGAACAAATGGCGTTACATAATATTGCAATCCAAATTTCTTGGTCCAGGACAATCAGTGAAGGAATGTGAAGCTCGCACTGAACAAATAACTTTCGCTGTCCAAGCTCAGGTGAAGGCCGTTTACATTTGCCGGTGAATTTTCAAAGTTCTACCAGTTCTAGTACCTAACTACCTTCAGTTTGATTTCAGCAAACTGTAAACAGTTTTCAAGTAACGTGGAAAAGATTACTTTTTCTCTAAATATTATAACATACATACATAAAACCATGTCCTTTTTCTCTTGAAGGTAGGTAGAAATCCAGAAAGCTAGCACCTGCTATTGTCATTAAATACTTCTTTTGTTTCGTTTGCCTTCATTCATAATATGGTCGTACACGTACGTTGCGAGTACTACGAACCTGACCTTTCTGAAAAACAAGGTCACTATACCTATGTCCTTCTAGGGCGATCCCTCTCCCGGCGTTTCCATTCACAATCTTTTGTTAGTCGCCTTTCATTCACCCTCTCATGGCCAAACCATCTATTTTTGTCTCCGTCTTCTTTTAAACCGCAACGTTGTCTCATCACATTATTCCTCAATCTATTATTCATAGTTACTCCACACATACTTCGCAAGAAACGCACACACGCACAGCACAGCATTTATCCTACTTGCATGCCTCTTTCGCCACAACTAACATTCGCTACCATACATAATTGTACACAACTGACTGTTCACAAGAACAGCCAGTTAAGCCTTTTTTGGACATTGACTGATTAGTCACAATAGGATGTACCTATAGCACCATTCACGAAACCAATTTAAATATTAAAACTATAATTATTATTTATATTGTTCATTTTCCTTAATGCCTTTATAGCTCTAACAAATTAAAAACATTAATTATCTACTGTTTGCAAAGTGCAAGAGAAAACAAAAGACCAAATTAAAGTTACCAAAATTGCCTCCAATATAACTTCTAAAAAAACAATGCAAATGATGACCCGTTAAAACAAATGAATATTTATATAAACTGTTCAAGTACAAGTTGTTATGTCCAAAGTTTTCTCGTATCTGGCACAAAGGGACGTAAATTAAAAAACTAATCTTCTTTTAAAGCGGAGTGTCCTCTGGCGGGGTTCGTAGGTAAATAATTACGAAATAAAGGTGAGTATAGGCCGTGAACCGGCGAGAAGGGTTGCCTCACAAGTACCTATGTACCAAGAACGATACTACGACAAAGGATGGCGGTCAATAAATTACACATCGGGACGTTGCCGCCTAAAACCGCACAACTTCAAACAGAAAGCTTCGTACGAACATGGTCGGTAAACATGTACGTGCCGGAATCATTAATTGGACGTAGTAGAGAAAACAACAGACTATAGGATTGTATTGCTTTACAAAGACACAGCCCGCAGGGATTTAACTAAGCAATACGTCTGTTACTATAGTGTGAATATTTTGCTAAAAATTATCGCCACCGTTATTGTGTTTTAGGGTCAGTTGAAATTTAACAAGAATTGTGACATTGGAACGTTTCCCTAAACCTTCCATGAGCATTAACACTGGTTTACTTGAGTTTAATATTCCATATTGCAAGTACATTAGGTACTAATTATTCTCACATTTGTGTCAAAATAGTACTTCTGTATGATAAACGGTGTCATCCTACAAATTGTTAAGTCGAATGTCCACACAAACAATGTCGGCACATTAACAAACACTGAAATGGACCCATGAAAACTTATGCTTCCATAATACCTACAATTACAAGATAATTTAAGTTTACGCTCAACTGAGAATCAAAGCCTGTTTCTAGGCACTAAAACAATGAATCCCGTAGTATTTGTTTCTTACATTAACACAAGTTAAACATTTCTGGTCGGTTTTATGTAGGGCTTCTTCTGTTTGTAACAATTACTGTGGGAGTAAGTACATACTTCAACAAATTGGTAGATATAAAACAATGCCTACGTCTCTCACGAAAATTTTCCTGGTTTTACTGATAATATGTTACACGAAAAGGATCAATTTGAATTCCAGTTATGCGGATTGTATTCTACTTCAAGAACAATAAAATGAAAACTTTAATTTTATTTATTCGCAAGAACTAACAATTATGCATTACATATTAAAAAAATAAATAGAACATAAGGGTTACACAAATGTGCAACAAACAACGGTCTCCACAGTGTTGATAATATTGATAATTTTAAAATCATTATAAATATCCCTAAAATGATTCTAGATATAATAAAACGATTGAAATCTTATTTACGCAGTCCAGTCAAAACTAAATAAAGTAATACGGACACCTTTCAATACACTTTTCTCATCCCTGATCCCTATAGTCCAATGTTTTGTCTCCCGACCTGTCCCACAGCAGCCTGCTTACATATATTTCAAATGTTTGGGACACATTTCTGAAGTTGAGAAATTCCCGTGATAATCATCTGTCAAGGTTCCAAAGCGTCCAAAGACGGACTTGAGTAAGGTAAGATTAATGTGAAACTATTGGCATATTTTTACATACGTCCCGTGCCGCTCATGAGCGTCATCTGAAATTGAAAGAATGTTGCCTAAATTACCACATTTTACAAACGCTTCTGTGGTACCCCGTTCTCTTAGCATAATTTTCCCACCGCTGAGGCCTCTTCTCGGTGAGAGGGAGTGGGCCGTAATCCACCACGCGGGCCCAGTGCGGGTTGGTAGATGTCACATGTCTTCTAATTTTTAATTCTAGGAGTTTCCTCACGATGTTTTCCTTCGCCGTTATGAGAGCAGTGATGGTGAAATAATTTCTGCAACGTAAAACCACTTGGCCACCACTGCTGTCCAGTTCCCTTAACACAATCTATTAACCATTGCATACTACCATATGCATTACTATACTGCTCGCAACCCGAAAGCAGTTCCTAATCAAAACGTGAGAGCTCCTCCTCCTGAACTCGGCTTTGTGCGTAGTTTATACTGCATACATTTCATTATTAGGATCATATAGTAACAAGTTATCTCTTTCCTTAACAGCAAAAAGCAAAACGGTAAAGAGCTGCGATGTATTAGTCTTTTTCACGGGATTTTTAAAAGGTTTATCCGCACATTCAGGAGTATATTCCCTTAGTTTCAGTAGAGCTTTGTTTCTTTTCAATACAAGCTGTCTTCAACAAGCAAAGTTTCAGGTGGGCGCGAGTTAACCTAACAATAAGTCAACTTTCCTGATTTATGGAGCCGAATGTTCGGAAAAGCGGTTTATTTTCGGCGAAAATAATCATATTCGTGTCTTGCGAGTAAACAAAACTCGAAAAGGCTTTCATAAATCTTTCAAATGTTCGTTTTTGTTTCCCTTTCTTTCTTTTTCTAATTGTGAAGTATGTTTCTGGTACTATAACAAACGAATGGGGCCATTGCATTAATATTTATAGATCTCATGGTATCGGCTTCTGTCTGCACAAGAAACGGCATTAGGTATAGTGACGACTTGTTGTCGTGATAGAAATTAATAAAAACATATATAGATAAAATGATTCCTGCCCCTTTGGGATAGCGAGTGTGCTATTAAGTTAATAATTAAGGTGCAATTTTGCATTTATGAATCTTAGTGCATTTTGTTCCTGACTGTACAGCAATTCAGTAAGATGCAAATCACGTAATTTGTAGGTAAAACGGGATACGCCATGATGCCAAGAACTTAATTGCCCTGTGTTTCCCGATTTACCGCCCTACCGATTGTGAAATAGGGTAATTTATAGGGACATGTTCATTTACTCAGATCCGTATTGCGCATTGTTCAACAGTAGGTACACAAATAAACAACCGTGTTGAATAAATGAGATGTTCGCAGCCAGACCACACAATGAGCATTATTTCCAGATAGTTGTACATCTGCGCGGACGGGCGCGCAGCATCACCTCGGCTATTCATTTGTCTGAGCACACTCATTTAACTTCATTTACCGCGGTCCACTTCCCTGAAATCATTCCCCGCTGTATTTAATGTGACGTAATCGATTCCTCCATTTCCCTCTTTTGTTGTACATTGTAAAGCCGGGTTAATTCGCTGAAGGGAGCAGATGGGGAATGCAGATTTAAAACCGCGAGGATACGTCAGCCAGTCAATTTATAGTGGTTTATACTCATTGTTGCACTTCCATAAAGAAACGTTTATTAGAACCCCAACATTTATCGCGATGGACGTGGGTAATTTTCTGTCAGAAATAATGTCTGCTGAAGCATGATGCTGCAGACCAGAGATAACCCGAGTTTTACACGTTATTTACCACCCTCTTAACTGTAGCAATAGACGTAATTCTCAACTCTCTAGACATGGGCTAGTGCTGTGTTACGAAAGTAAATAGTTTATTGGAATTAGTTACCGCAAGGAAATAGCAGTCTAGCAACGTCACGAATTGACCGAATGATTGGAATCCAAAGATTCCCTGTGAATGATTGGTAGTCGATTAACAGCCCTGGCTCTGATTGATGTCTCTATTCCCCCTCAGTCGAGTTCTGTAGGTACTTGGACGCTTCACTGTTTAACTAGTGTCCTGTTACAATCACAGACACAATCAAAGTTACATCAATCTTATTCGAGTTTTCAGAGATTTTATGCGCGTTTGTCTTGATTACTTATACATATCTACTAACATATTATTACTAGTATTTTAATTAGGAAGGTACCTATATTGTTTTGTCTGTATGTGTGTTGTTAATAGGTTTTAAAACTGTGGTTCAGCGAAACCAACTATAATATTGTAAACGGATAAAATATTACGCCATTCATATTGACGTTAGCCTGAAAAACCTCCACAGTTTATTCACGTTTCTACGGCTACAAATACAATTGAATTGAAAATTAAATCTACTAGCATCTGAATAGATGGCATCCAATAGCAATATTGCAACAATTTTGTTTCCATAGTGAATCTCCTTTGATCCCAAAAAAACCTAACGACAGAATATTGGCAAATTCTCATACTTATAAACGGTTTTCGCAATAAATGTATATTTATTTACTTTGTTGTATGTTTCTTCGGAGAATATTACGTTAATATTCTTCCCGGCCCTTCCCTCTCCTTTCGCAGGTCTTCCGGAAGAAATTTCTTAAGAAATAAGCAGTACCTTTGTACTCAATACTACTATATCGTATCTGTATCCACTTTACTTTGTAATAATAAAATGAATAAAAGAAAAGCCAGTTTAAGTAAAGAAGCAGATCACGTTTATTATTGTCAACTTAGTTACTCTTTTAAATTTTATACTTTACTTAAACATTCTACAAACTTCACATGGGAATGCTGTAGGGCAATATTTAAATTAAAACGCCGTAACAGCTAGGTAAGCTCTGGAATAAAATGATTCCACTGCTTGTGGCTGACATTACAATTACAGTACACATCTGTTCGTTCTGTTATTGTCTTTCCATACTCATTACTTACTTGCAAGCTTATATTTATAACTGGGTAAGCCCATAGCTGATATTCTAAGTACTACCTACAAGAAGTAATTAATTCTAGTAATAGTAGATAGGTGCGTACCGGTTGAATACCGTAATTACAGAATCAATTAAAAAGCCATTGTGTCTTGCGTGAATTTATACTAATAATAAAGCTGAAGAGTTTGTTTGTTTATTCGAACACGCTAATCTCTGAAACTACCAGACAGATTTGCAAAAATCTTTTTCCATTTTATAGCCCTATTCTTGAGGAAGGCTATTTAACATCAACCCTTAGAAGACCCTTAGGAGCCAAGTAGGTAATAAGAAAAAAAGTCAGAAAGAACGAAGTAATAGCGCGGGCAGGATGTGACGGGATAGGTCGGGGATCATGCGGACGTAGTCGCGGGCAGTAGCTAGTCGAACATATAATCGAACATCGAATATATTGAATATCGACACGAAGGGTTAAAACCTACAGCTTTTAACCCTTCGTGTCGATGTCGATATTCAATAACATGCACTTGTACTCTCACTTGTAGTGTATTGTATGTAGTAGAAAAAACAATATTTCCGTTGAGATTAATAAAGTTTCGAAACAGATGATAAATCATTCGGTGCGAGCGAAAGTTTGTTTGCTCTATTACCTTCGAGATGAGATACAAGACGAATGAAGCCAGTCAAGAATGTGATATGAAACTATAGAGCAGTGATAAATGATATTCGAATCAAACAGTGACCGTGACGAGAAGATATGATTCTCATTTCGGTCACGATCAGTGAAGATTCAAGAGGTCGGAGGATATTTATGACGTACGGGTGCCGAAGCGTGGTTGGAAAATTATCTCACAGCTCAGGGTAATAATCTATTGAACACGAGGAAATGGAATATAAGTTCAACTTATTTAAGCTGTTGCATGACGTTAAGAGGGCACACTTGACGATAAAAATATTCCCATCAAAACTCCAATAAACATTTGCCGACTGTTTAATATTAATACATTTTAGATTTATTCCAGAATACATTTATGCATGATTGGTGAGTATGAACGGACAGTAATGATCGGATGTGATGCGAATGAAAACATCGCGCCTGCGCCTAGATATCGGAGGCTGCTCTGATTCGGGATAATTCGACGTACCTACTTACTGTAAACAGAATACCCTGACGTTTCCTGAAATGTTCTGTCAGAGAGGTCCTTATCGCGGAATTAAAACCGGCTTCAGTGAAGGAGATTATCCCCTATTACTTTCGGATTTAGCGCTGCCATTAGCAAATTGTGGCTGCAATTAAGGGATTTTGGAAATGGTTCTAAGTCTATGATAATACGCAAAGATTGATGAGAATATAGACTGAAAAACCCTTTCTCTGAAATAACTCACCGAGAGATTATTCAATACATTTACGAGAACAATGCATATATGCATATTTTACCTTGCCAAATATATTTAAAAGTGTAATTTCGGCGCTGGCATTTCGTATGAAACTTGTAAGGTATGCAGCCTGCGACCTAGTTGGACCATGATAGCGGCGCGGGCGGCGGGTGCCTGCGCTTCCAGCTGCTTTCTTTACGACTCTTATCTGATGCTTATGCAACTCAAATGAGGAGTTGCGACTGCCGAGAATACCGCAGCCATTATAAATAAAGTAAGTAGACACTATTAACGGTTATAGAGCAATTTTTTTCAATCGGTTATGTTATTAGATAAGTTACGGATACAATGATTTACCATTACAATTTATATCTTATAACAAGTGATAATTACAGTTTCAAAAACGAATTGCCGCGGGAAAGTTGCAGGCATTAATGGAAAGAAACACAATTTCGAATTTGATTGACTTACTTTTCGAAGCCCATAGTTGTCCGTCGTTGAGCGCCGTCAGATATGTGCTCAGATCTGTTTCACAGTTCAGAGGCAAAGTCAGGCTGCCGTTGCTGATGTACTGCATCCAGTTGTGGTGGTCCAGCAAGGACTTCATCCACGCCATGCGGGACGCCCCCGACACACTCGTAGTGTTCACATTCGCACCCACAACACTCACTAACACTAATATCGTCGCAACAAACATCGTTCTTGAATCAAATGTTTTTACGCACATCTTAGAATTATCACAGAAGCATTCCGTTCAACACAGTGCTTGAATATTAATCACACATTCACCATACTGCAGTAATACCTGAAAACAAAAAATACTAATGAAAATAACGGATATTTCAAACAAAATTTCATCAAATGTAAAATATTCGCGCTCCGTTGTAGCGTTCTGAAAATGAAGATTTTTTACATGGCATAATCCCGAGGTACTCTGCAGCACATTTAACAAACCTAGTTTAATTAAAACTCGGGTCATTTTGCAATAATTTTTTATTATTTAAATTTTCCGTTTATTCATTTCAATGTCCTCCATCCACTGAATATATTTTATTACTACAGCTGTTCCATATCCACTAAATCCATATCACTAGGATATAATAAAAGATGGAACACCTTCAGATAAAAAAAATGTGCTAGTAATGTAATTGTGTGGATCCAACACCAAAAATTTTCAAGGAGCAAGCTCTCAAAGAACATTGTGAACAGCACAAAGAAACTTCCGAGTCGGCGATAAGAAAAATGTGTCTCTCTTTTCGTACATTACTTTTGATGCCACTTCAATAATGTTTCCCACCGTTTTTCGCTTTGCCTAACAAAGTATAATTCAACGACAAACAAGCCCTTTTTATTGGGCAAATACGAGGGCCGCCATAATTTTGTTTTCCGACCAAATTAAAATTTTGACAACATTTTATAGGGAAATTGCGTTACACGGACATTTCCTGAATATTTAATATATTGGCTCTCGCTGTTATTAAAGTTATTACGATCAGACTTGGATCGAATAAAGTGACGTTCATGATTATCGATAGGTGTAGTATTTTTATCTCAGAACGACGCGCCCTTTACTTGTGGTTACCAAGTCTACAAACACGCTGTGAATTTGTGTGTAAGCGCAAGAGCTCTCGGCTTTCCGAGACAATGGCGAAGTCGTAAGAGTGCGTGTGTGTGTTATGTACAACGCTACTCGTCTTCACGCACATAGTCACAGTGTGTTTGTACACTTGGTTGTCACAAGTAAACCGCGCGTCGCTTCGTAAGTTAAAAATACAGTTCCTACTTAAGTCAACCCGTTAGTAGAGTCATAGAAATACATATCTTTACAAGATTATATTTAAAAAATAAAAAATATTTATTTAAATGAAAGCTGGATTTTTCGACTTCAAAACAAATCGTAGCAATTGTCTCAAACTTCGCGTGAACGTCGTAACGTAAAATTGATTTTTCCGGAATAAGTAGATATTTTTATGGCAATTCGGTCTGACCATGTATAACTGTAGGGTTCTGTTGGAACATGGTGTTCCAGGCTCCAGGATTTGCCCTAATTACATGTACCTGTTATGACCTATAACCACGACTTTTTGACTTACTAATTTATGGGGCAAGCGACAGGCTAGCCCGCGAAATTCAAATTTTATGATTTAATGATTATTATTCTGTAAATACAAACTTGTTACGCTCGCGAATCATATTTTGTTCAACATTAATGGCAAGGGATTAGTGGCAATTAGCGATGGCGACCGTCTCAACAAATTTAATTCTTGAAACTAGCTGTACTATGTCAGATATAAAGTGACACATATTTTCTCGTTCTGTTATTATAACAATATTTTCCTGACAGGGTTGTCTTCACAAAAATGTCGTAATAAAGCCAAGGGTCGACCACACAAGAGGACAATGGGGTTTGAACAATCGCAGTGCGTTGATTAACAACACAAAGCGAGCCAAACCGAAGGCAATTAGAGTCTATTGAAGATGCTTTTTTGCATAAACGTGGAGTCTGCTGGTGAATACATAACTCATGTTTGAGTGGTCTACGTGCCTCCGCTTTGAGTGGACAAACAATTCGGTTTGTTATAGTTTCCAAATTAACCGTTTGGTGAATTTCGTGGGTGAATCATTTGTTTTGTGTTGTGTTCTTGCGATTGCTAATTTAAAATATAGGTACCTGCCACAATAATTTTCCTGAGTGCTTGCGCCATTTTTTATTAAATTCATTACTTTGGTGTAAAAATATTTGGTTCCGAGATTGTACAGACGCCAGCACATCAAGCTACTACAATCTGTCAAATTTCTTTAATAGATTTTTAACGTTATTAGTTCAAGGTTGGTTAGGAAAATTTGACAGTTTCGGGTAGCTTGATGTGCTGGCGTCTGTACTTGCTTTCATATTCTTTAAGAACTTGCAGAGTTTTCACTATGGATGACCAGTTGAAAATGAAGAGTCACGAGATAGTACTGACAGAGTTGCTTGAGCAGGTACTTTTAGTATTTATGAACCATCAACCCGTTACTGTTTGATGAATTTTGGTTCAACACTTTGTAGTAAAGCGTTTCATTCCACTGCGCACTGCAGCTTGTTACAATTTGTGCGGAGAAACAGAGTTTACCACAACGTTTACACTACGGTCGCAAATAATCGGTTCTCTCATAGATACGTTTGCGGTTAAAAATATCTAAATAAAATAAACTTATTTCGTTCAGAACTTTAGAGATAGTGATCACTGAGGCCATTTCGATTTTTACAGTTTTTCAGTGACCCGGTACCAAAAATAAACAAGCCAGTTTTTTTTTACCGCATGCGGTTTCAGCGTTTGTTGTAAACACACCCATATATAATATAGGTTTGTATTCGCTACGGAGAACCGCACAAGAGATACATTTCGGTAAACCGTTATTTATGTATGAATGAATGCTTGAACAATGAATTAACATGAAACCAAAGAGGCAAATTAAGCTTCTAATTAACAAGACAACATAACATTGACGTGTTCGCAACAAGAATATTATGAAATAACGTGGGTGTATTAAACTTTAAAACGAGTTATTCGAAATCTCATGTGATCTTAAGTGCTTTAGCAATTGTGCAAACAAAGAAAACGTTTCGCGTCTATTTTAATTCAAACCTCGTTAAGCAATAGGTCACAAGCAGGCTGTCGATCTAAATAAAATTGCTGTAACAGTCCAGTGAGCATCGCACACACTCACGATTGTTGCTCGCGTTTTGATACCGATTAGTTCATGCAATGAATTGTGCAACGCGCACAAACTGCTAATGTGGTCAGTGATTGAATTTCCCCTAATCATATATTTTTATTTTTAGATTTTAACATTAAACCTTTTTCTGTGATAGTACCTATTACTTTTTTTTATTGGATTAATTCCATTAGTTTTGGTCCGCATAAAACCACTGCAAATACCTGCCTACAAAAAATTATCAAATGAAAAGGTAGTAAAAAATACTCAATAAAAATCTACGTAAATAATGAAAAGCGGATTATCGAAACCTACCTAAAATTCGAGCAGAAAAGAAAAATTTTAAATTAGAATCCACCATCTTAGAATTTATAAGCAGCCACTCTGAATATCGGATGTAATACAGCTTATACGGGGAAAATTAATGTGAACCGAGCGAAATGTCTCTGCGTAAACCATTTCATTTTGGACTGTACCTTTTTACCCAACAATTATTTTAAAACCGATTGTATACCAATCCGAACCGATCTGACCATGGCCTAGTGCAGCAACACCTACAAAACAGACAGGTGTTCTTTCATTCCACCGTAATAACAAGCAGCACCCAGCCGTAGTAAGCAATACGTAACAAACTATGTTATATAAACTCACATAATAGAGGTGTGTTCTATCGCTAATTCATTTAAACTGTGGGAACAGAATAATTTTGTGGTCATTCGCGTGATTGCGGCTTATCGCTAGTGCGTGTCTCTGATGCAGGGATGACCTAGATAGCTGGATGGCGCGCTTTCCGCGTCAGGGCTAGGCTGTCTGTGGTCCGCAGCACCGCTGTCAGCGGTCGTCACCACATCGCATTCTCCACAATTGAATAATGCGCTGATTCGATAATGTCTGAAATTTATGCAAACCGATTTTGCATTTCGATGGCTGCCGATTGGATATTTCCTCTTTTAGCTTTTATTTAAGCCTGCACTAAGTATAGAATCGAAAATATAGAAATTTTATCCCGAATATGTCAATACGGAAGTAACTCGATCTATTTCACACATATGTAGACTTGCAGCAGGCCTGTACCTTTAGAGAAAGTTCCGGCAAATTTCCCAAAATTTAGACAATTCGAACTTTCAACTTTTCAACTAGTTCCATACTAGTCCCGTCCCATGTGAGAAGTTTTTAGGGAAATAAAAACTTCTCACCCAATTTGTTACCACAGCAGGATCTCTCCATTGCCGAGGTGTAAACATTGTTCAGTTATGTATGTGCTAATAGACACATCTGAGAGCATAGTGTATCTGTGTCCATTACACAATACCCTTGAGCCGTGGTCGTGTGAGCCAAGTGATATAAAAAGCCGATGAAAATGGTCTACACTTAGAGGGGCCACTTAACAAACGACTCTAACAGATAACCATATCCTCAAACGCACACGCCTCCCTTTCTTACCGCAAAACCAAGTGTAATTAAGCTTACACTAACACTTTAAGCGGAGCACTATTTGGTCTTACATAGATTTAGGTTTGGTGGTGAGTAAGTTTATAGCCAAAAATAAGAAATAAATTAAATCGCGTTTGTTTAGTAACTTTGTTTTCATTATTAATTTATCAGATCTATTAAAGCCAGTCAATTGAATCTTTTTGTTGGCTACTTATCGATTGACAATCGATACGTCCAAACCGATACTGATTGGCCATCGATTGTTGGTACCGTCAGCGATGTGGAAATAATTTTAAATAACAAACGTTACGTCACATTCGAAGCTCGTGTTTCGCATGACTTTCATTGTTGTTTGAAACAACATTAATAAATCAATCATATGCCCGCAGCGCCGTGCTACCGAGCTTGTGTTTAGATTCGAATAACTCAGGGCGAATTTCACCAATGAAACTGAACGTGATCAGCCCTCTAAACCACGATTAAGAGCTGTCAGTGTCATCATTGTTTTGGAATATTGACAGTGACCGCTCTTGAACGCTGTTTAGATGTGCTGATCCCGTTTAGTTTAATTGGTGGAATGCACCCTTTTAACATTGTTTGAAGTAGGTAATCAATTGATTTTTTGATTAATGAAAATAAAACAATGTCATATCCCTTTTTTTCTTTTTCCTGGCACGCGTTATTTGATACTGATCAATCAATATCATCAAGCCAGTCCATTTGCCGAGCTTATTGGGGTCGGCTCCCAAAGTAAACAGATGCGGCCGAATATCAATATTTTGATCTGATTGATCGAGGAATAAGTAAATATTGTACGGACGTGGATGTGGGACATAATACAGAGGGGTTTTTATGTTATCGTCTCAATATTATCTTATTTACGCTTCATAAACTTTTTGATAGGGCAACTAGGTATACAGGGTGGCCGGGACATGGACGCGCAACATGTTATCATGGATTCAGTAGTGTACGTAATATGATTCTGAATCCAAGAGTCAAAAAAAAATCTTTTTAAAAACTAAAAACGATTATTATATAAAAGTTAAGTTAAGATATATGTTATTAAAAAGATTTTATTGATAACCGAAGAAAAATCGTGACACTACGGGATTTGGTCTTGTAATGTTTTCTGTTTGCATTAATGTCAGCTATCGATTTATATAGGTCTCATGCGTGACCGCCATTTTCAAAATGGCACGACAGTAGGTAGGTACGCCAGGCTCCAAACAAAAATCTAACGCAATAATCGCAAACCTACCTACCTATTCTACGTCTAGAATCGTGTGCTGAATTCCTGATATCAGTTTGCGCGTTGATGTTTCTGCCACCCTGTATATCATGCACACTTCGTTTTTATTAACATCTAATCCTTACATAAGTAATTGCGTGTAACATTAAATCATCTTCCACCATCATCTTTGTACACACATAAAAGAAGCTTCCCAATTAAAACAAATCCGACAGCTGCATCCATAAATCATAATACAATAACTCACTCACGTAACAAATGCTCCTACCTCCAGGGAAGGAAGGAATCATAATGATTAACTAGGTACAGAAAGATAGAACAACAATAATAATGCTGTCATACCAAAAAGGGTCCAAAAAGGTCTTGTACAACATCGAGGATCGACGTGACTGATTTCTCAAACAGGGAAAGGTCCTCATCTCATTACTTTAAGTATATCTGACGCGTGATATCCGCCAGTGAGGCGCTTAATCGGCAGTCGACTACGAAACTACAAATAGAACAGATTACGCGTGTACGTAATATTTTTTTCGCGTCACTTTCACGAGATTTAGTAAGGTGGGTCGACTTATGATGGTCAGAGATCATGCTATGTTCCAATTTGTAGAAACTGTTAAATTGCTATTGCAAGCGACATGACCGTGTGCATAATCTAACCATAGAGAGCCGAGTGCTGTAGTACGAGTCGCAAAAACTACTTTATCTTTCTTTCATAATCAACGTATAATGTTCTCACTACTGGGACACTGGCCTCCTCCCTGTGAGAGGGAGTGGGCCGTAATCCACCACGCGGGCTCAGTGCGGGTTGGTAGATGTAACATGTCTTCGAATTTTTGGTTGTAGGACATGCCGGTTTCCTCACGATGTTTTCCTTCACCGTTGTGAGAGCAGTGGTGATGAAATTAAAAACACAAAGCAAAGTACCTGCCTCGGTTCGAACTCACAACCTAGGACTCATAAGTTGGGACCGATCTTGACTGACTTACTCGTGTGAAACTTAAAAATTGGACCTGTGAGACGGTAAAAATTCTTTTGAACAATTTGGAATGCAAAGGAGCTTACCTATGTTATGAAAATATGAATATTTAACGAAATGGAGCTTTCTTTATTTATGCTTGTTTTCCTTTTAGATTTCCCACGACGATACAGTGGGTGAGTGGGTACCTGCATAGCTGGATTGTGACGGTAATCGGTGTGTATTCTGTCCTCTTTGAGTGAAAGATCATACCTGTCAAACGTGTTTACTTTTCCCTGTAATTTACATACTGTTGTTGCCCTTGTTATCCATTGCGTGCTTTTACCACACGAAATTTCAGAGATAAACACGCACTAAGCCTTTAAAAAACAGTGCCTCCAAACTTGTTTAGAAGGATATATCATACCGTAACTGACAATACGGTTCTGTATGTACAAATAAATAGATCAAAGACACCACACACAAAGGTGCCTAACTTTTGAATTTCAAAGTCTGTACGGCCTTTGAAAGCGTTTGTTAGAACTTGCCGAGTACACCTCCAGTTCTGTCGAATTTAACAAAGCTTCTGTCGGATATGTGACCAGGTATAGAAATGGTCGATTATGGGCGACTGTGCGTCACACGGGTTGTACGACTTAGCAAAACAACGAGGTTTCCTTATTAATATAAGTGTAACATTGATGTATCATACGCATAAATCTTCCGGAATTAATTCTCTAACTGATGTTGGAAACCGCATCAAAATTCGTTATTAAGTTTAGATAAACAAGGGTACCACAGACTTACAAAAAAGCGACGTTAATTTAGAATCTCATGTGTATAGATATATTGCAAAAGAAAGATTTTTTAAGGGATTTTCTAACATAGTTGGTTCCGAAAGAAATCAGTTATATAGAAAGGACCATTTTAAGCAGTTTCAGCGTGATGATCTCTAATAAGAACAAAGAGATCATAAAAGATAAATACTAGATAACGACTGATAGAGATGTATGGAAGAAAAAGACCCCAAATAATAGGGAGAGAGATAGAAATTAAATTATTTATTATTACACTCGCGAGCAATGAAAAAGTTCCAGTGACATAGCACCAAATTACTCGCTAAACGGGAAAGGCTAGCTTAATGACGCCGTCTGCAATATTGAAGTACATTTAACAGCGCATCAGAATATTACCAACTAAAAACGTAAATATTGTGTTCAAATTTTAAATTATATGTCATAGGAGATATTAAGGTGTTTGTCGGCATTTTGTAGGTGGAATTTTTTCATTGCTCGGCAGTGTATTATACACAGCTGAAACACAAATAAAAATTGCATAAGTGGCTTAAAATATGCCCTACAGCTAGGTTACATTTGTGTTAGTTGCAAGTGAGTTCCAAACTAGACAGTTAGTCTGTGTTTTGAATTGATGAAGATAATAATAACGAAGAAAGAAAATACGTTCATTTGCGGGAAACATGACGCAGAAAAAGAATACAAAAACATAAAAAGTTGGGGAAAACATGCGTCACATCCACAAAACAACCATCGCCCAGCATAATGATAAGACCCTATGCGAGACAGCTAGCCCCAGCGCTAGTTTTCAGCGACAGCCGGCGGTTGTCGACAACCGGTGCAGCATACGATAAGATAAAAGAAACAATATGTATAAGAAGGAGAGTGTATTCGCTTGACTTGAAACACATTTCTGTAAAATAAGCAACACAGTTTGTGATTACATTATAGTTATTATTGTATAAACTAGTTCACTCAATTAAGTCGAATGTTCCCGGTGTTCCCTCGTAACTTGTATGCCATCACGACATACGTGTACGTGTTCTACGGAACTGCGACTTATGTAAATTGCTCTTTGAATTCAACACGTTATTGCGGTGTATGGCTGCAGCTAAGCTGAAACTCATGTTCATATTACTCCGAATCCTGTTCAACATCAAGACTCGAGTGCCAACAGAGTGTAGGTGCGACGTTACGTACGGATGTTGCTTTAGAGTGTTCAAAAGTGTTATTATTCTAGGATAGGTTGGTTAATTTAGCAGATTGTAAAATAACACCCGCGAGAGCGTAGGTAACCGTCTATTTATTTTATACAAACGTTTTTCTAAAGGTAAGTATACACTAAGGGCCGTATTACGGAACCTTGCTCAGACTCAAGCATTACTTAAAACTAGTTTCAACCAATGAAATGGCTTTAAAGTATTTTCTCGAGTATTTCCATGTAATACGTGATATTACATGGAAATACTCGAGAAAATACTCTTCTTTTGTGAAAATACTGTTCTTACGAATCTTACGAAAGCAAAGGCTCAATTTTAACAAGCATTTCCATGTATTGTAACGTTCCTGAGAATGCTCGAAGTAAATAAATTTTACACGGGTAAATAAATTTGTATATGAAGTAATGCTCACAGCGAGGCATCCACCTGTAACATTCCTTTCTATTTTGTGTTTACTCTTCGTTGAAATATCGGATGTGCAGGCTCGATGAATTGTTACACAAATCCGCCCCGTTTGCTTGCAAATTTAAGTTGTAACAAAGCATCGAGAGACGTACTCATTGTTCGGTTCGTGAAGGAGTGACACATCAGAGCGGTTCGAGATTTTGTTACAAGTAAAGGCTCTAGTCTATACCCACCTTTAGGCATCAGTTGACATTAGCATTAAAACATTCTTACTCATTTGAAACAAACGACGACCGTTATTCGGGCACATAAGTTTTCTAAACTAAAAATTAACTTTGAGTAATTTTGATTTATCTCTGTAAATCTACTTAGTGGTTTGGGTACGTAAAACGGGGAATTGAGAACCGTGTTGTGGTGAAATCTGTGCCAAATGTGTTTGAGTGTAACCCGAGCTTAATGACGAATGTGGTTTCGAACTTTGTTTTGCGATACGATGTGATTTTAGTAAATAATATTTCATTTAATTCGTGTTACTGGTTGACAAACTCTATCTGTGAGAGTGACCGACCGTGTATATGTCGCAGGTTTTTCATAAAATTAGGTTTTTGATCAAAAACCTAGGTTTTTGATGAAAAACCGGAAGATGACACATTTTAAACTCAATTTCATCATAAACCTGTAACAATCCAGATTTTTTATAAAAAACCTGAAGTAGTTTGGGGTTATGATAAAGATCTTGTCAAAATCAATTAATATAGATACGTGAAATTGAAAAATTTCATTTCATAATAAGATGTAAAATTTTGATAAATAAATAATTGTTTTCCTTCTACTAAGTTGCAAATGATGATGGATTGTTTTATTTATTTCATTTAAATTGATTTATTTATCATAAAACAATTTTTAACAGTCAATCTTTAACAGTTAGAAGCCCAAACATCTTGTTAGATGTTTGGGCTTCTAACTGTTAAAGATACAAATGACAGCCAGGATCAACTGCTTAACGTGCTTTCCGAGGCACGGAGGGGTCTCGGTATGTTATGGATGATCACCCATCCATGGGCCAACCTCGGCAAGCGCTGCTTAACCTTGAAGATCGACCCATACGACTGTAATTATTTAGCCACAAACCCCTTCATGGTAGAAGAAGAACACACATAGTTGAAAAAGTTTATAGTAGGTAAGTGTATTTTCCCAAATAATAAACCAATGAGCTTATCTACTCAGTAAATACTAATTTCTGAGATTATCTACCTAAAC
The DNA here is from genome assembly GCA_951799955.1 of Apamea anceps. Classification (NCBI taxonomy): domain Eukaryota; kingdom Metazoa; phylum Arthropoda; class Insecta; order Lepidoptera; family Noctuidae; genus Apamea; species Apamea anceps. The sequence continues at coordinate 8,296,978 of OX637502.1, read as the reverse complement.
TCTACAGATTAGTTATTAATTTAATCAATCAGCGATTACAACCAAGGGCTGTGTAATTACGAACTGGTACAATTTGATCGGGTCCCAATATCATCGCTCATCTGTTTCTGGGCAGTTCACCCCTTGTCAACTCTGCTGGGACTCAATAAGGCACTAATTGGACCCAAATATTATTTACATCGGAGGAAATAAAAGTTGTAATTATGTCCAACGAAGGGAACAATCCCAGGGTAGCGGGATCGTCCGAAAGGGTGCCCTGAAACATAAAGGGCTAAGGAAGGAACACGGGTGGGTTTTAGTCAGTAAGAGTCTGACACTCCCTTCTGCTCCACCCAGAGCGGGAGGGGTCATTTGATGACTTCCCATCCTGAAAAAAAAAAAAGGGAACAATCCCGCTAAGTGCTACTAAGCACTTAGCGGGATTGTTCCCCTTTTTTTTTTTACGAGTATACGAGATAAGCACTAGCTTATCTCGTATACTGATAAGATTTACTGAATGGCATACGAGAACAGTGCTGCCCCAGGTGGTAACGGCCCTGACTTACGAGTAGGTAAGTCGTAGATTCGAACCCACGCAAGCACTTTACTCTGTGTAAATAATTTCATCCCCACTGCTCTCAAAACGGAGAACGAATACATCGTGAGGAAACCGGTATGTCCTAGAACCAAAAATTCGAAGACATCTACGGACACGCACTGGGCCCGCGTAGAATATTATTAGCTCACTCCCTCTCGAAGAAAGGAGGCCTGTGTCCCAGCAGTGGGGACTGGGGTATTTGTATGTGCATGTTAACTCATACGGAGAATAAAAAATGCTTTTTGACTTATGCCATTATCATAATCAGCAAGTAACGTGTTATTTTCGGTTTGAGTCAGGTATAGTCAGGTAATATCCTACTAATATTATAAACGCGAAAGTTTGTGAGGATGGATGGATGTACGATTGTTACTATTTCACGCAAAAACTACTAAACGGATTTTGATGAAACTTTACAGTAATATACGTAGCTTATACGTCACAATAACACATAGGATACTTTTTATCTCGATATTCCCCAGGGATCGAAACTTATAGGTACGGGTGAAACCGCGGGGCGCTGCTAGTATTTAATAAGTTCACTAACTGACCAAAACCAAAACATTACTTTAGCAACAACTTCCTTTAATAAAAGTGGTAAAGCAAGCCGAAACCACGAGCTTGAATAATAATATATTAATCTTAATTATGGATATTAAACCAGTGTTAATCTACGAAATCCAGCCAGGTTTAAACTTGACTTAGCCAGATAAATTAATGTTTCATGATGTTTCCTAAAACTGTAGGGTTGTCGACATTTCATCTTTTCATTAATGGCTAAAAAATTACCCATTAATTAATGAAAAAAATACCCATTGCCAGTCAGAAGCAGTTAGTACTTACTACCTCAGTACTCCTCTGGGTTTTTTTATTATTAGTAATTCGAAGTTAGGTAGGTATAACTTCAACATTATAATCATCCATATTGTAATTCATAAATTAGTTGTAAAATAGGAGGGGCCCGTGGCTAAATAATAACAGCCGCACAGGGGGATCGGTCAGGTTAAGCTACGCTTGCCGCGGTTGGTCTGTGGATGGGTGACCATCTTTACATACCGAGACCCCTCCGTGCCTCGGAAAGCGTTAAGCCGTTGGTCCCGGCTGTCATTCGTGGATCTTTGACAGACGTTACGGGTAGTCAGAAGCCCGAAAGTCTGACAACCAGTCTTACCAAGGGGTATCGTATTACCCAGTAACTAGGTTGTGGAGCTCGTACGCTCCATGTAAAATACTGGTATTCAGCTGCATCCGGTTAGACTGGAAGCCGACCCCAACATAATTGGGAAAAGGCGAGGCAAATGATGATGAAATTAGTTGTAAAATAAAAAAGGGCCCCATTGAGTTTCTTATTTTTTTTTTCTGCAAAAGAAACTTCTCTTAGAGACGGGTTTTCTGATTCATTGATATTTTCTTATAGGAAAAGGAAGGTTTATGTTTTCTCATATCAAAAGTGGTTATACCTAAATCTCAGTATTTATAAACCTTAGGGCTGATAATTTAATCAGAAAAATCATTTTGAATTTTTGACAGTTCATCCATACAAAAACTGTCAGACGTTAATTTTATTTCACGAATAAAAGTTATCTGTCGATTGAAAAATCCGCCCTTAATCAACAAAGGATTTAATTTTACTATTTTTATGATGGTGGTTGGAGCGATTGATGGTCTTTGGTACTGGCCTTCTAAAGACCATTCGTGATAGATATTCAAATCACATCGCAAAAAACGATGACTTCACGCTGCCGATTTTTGACCCTGACAAAAGAAATTAGGAGCAGCAAGTTGGTGTACAAGTACTGAACTTCAGCCTTGAAAACAACATCGACTGGAGCAGCATTAAGAAGATTAAAGCCACTAAGGCCTTCAAAGGCTCCGCTTTAATATAATTTGAGACCTGTAGATACAACGACCCACAGAGGCTTTGTAATAGATACCTACCTCCCTACCTAAAATACACAGGTACGGACCTGCTTGATGTGTTTATCTAATTTTGTTTGTCTTATCTTACACGTGCTATTTCTTAACAACTAAATCTACGGTTCTCTACGACTGCGGTGGCCGTCACATAGCGTCCAATTTACCGCCGTATGACATCACTGAAAAGTTATTTATGAAAATAAATTGGTGTGTTTCCCTGAAGAGTGTTTTCTGACACCGTAAAGTTAAACCCCGCTGCTATCACTTTCGTGACAGCCGTCACTGTGGCCGTTAAGTGGCGGCCGCCGCTGTCGTAGGAAACCGTAGCTTAAGCAATTTACTTTAACGTTAAACTTGATATCCCATGTCAGACATTGTATTATCTATATTACTTTTTGTTTTATTTACGCACCAGGGAATTTATTTGCGGGACATTTTTAAACGAAAGTATCATTATTATCCTGTTGCCGCATGAATTACCGCCATACTGGATGAAGAAATGGATATGTCGGGTACATAAGCATAAGCATTTGTCCACGACGAACCCTACTAACCCGTCTTAGCTTGCCCGCCGTTCATCGGATAATTGCTTGTCCATTTTCGCTTTGTCAAGTTCAGGGATTTATTTTCGCGATCTGTGGGTGTTTTGCTACATAAATCGAAATAGGAACTTTTTAAAACAAGTGCGACACTATAGGTCAGAAAGCCGCTAAACTTAAGTCAGACTGGGCCGGACATGTTTGCCGCATGTCAGATGACAATTGGGCTAAAAGAACCACCGATTGGGTCCAACAAAACGCACGACGCCATCGCGGCAGGCCAATACGAAGATGGCGGGACGAGCTTGACTCCCACGGTAAGGACTAGCCGGTACTCGCAAAAGACAGAATTGTGTGGAAAAGGGAGAGGAAGGACTTTGACCTGCTGTGCAGTGTTATGCAGATATACGTTACGAAGTAGGTTGATGTAGGTGGGATCAATTTCTTGGTTGTTGAGAGCGTCGAATGCCATCGTGTGTCAGACTGTCGAAAGCTTTCGAGTAGTCGATAAAGGCATGATAAATTGGTATATTGAACTCTTGCGGCCTTTGCCCAGCAGTGGAATGTTGCAGGCTATCATTAACAGTAGGTATAGGTAGGTAGGCAGGCCGACGTACCCATCGATATCGATATATTGTCAGACCACAGAGTAAATCCCGACTTAATCGTATTCAGGATTACCTGTCAAAATTCGAATTCCGATAATCGAATAGGCAGGATTAGGTTCCAATGAATTCTGATATGAATTCGACGTACAGTTAAGGTACAGGCCAAATAGTACTTATTTCTAATCCATTTTAATAAAATCGACTACTATTTCATTTTTTCCAGTACCAATGAGTGAATTTTTACACAAATAATTACAGTGGCCTCTAAAAGTTAGTTGACATTTTTTCACTTCAGTTGTGACACCAAATTATGATTGAAAATTCTAGTAATCCAAATATTTGAACTGCTATAACGTTTTTATTGACAAATTCAACTTTTGTTTCTTATTTTTTGTTAGTGTCCCACTGCTGGGCAAACGCCTCTCTAATCTCTTTCCACCTCTCAATGTCCAGAGCTGCAAAAAATAAATTGAACTACCTATGACTTATCATAAAATAATCCCTTGGAAGTACCTGATTATTCTTCTTTAAATCATACTGTGGCATCACAGCTAAAATGGAAAAATATCTACTAACTTTTGGATGCCACTGTATACGATAGGCGGATCCCGTGATATAATTAATTGTATAGAAGTCTCTTCTATTTAAGCCGAGTGTCATGATCGCTTTTGTGAATAATATATGAGGCCATGAGAGCCACAGTGTCCTAACTGTCATTTTTTCAATACTGACTTTATTTGAAAAAGCTGCTCTAAACTGTAAAAGTCATAGCGCCACAGTGGCCTAAAAATAGTTCAATTTTTTCAGGTAGGCCACTGTGGCTCTCATGGCCTCATATCATAAGGCTCACTGGAATAACTCGTCTCATTTTTGTGAATATCTAAACACACGCCTGGTCAGTTCAGAATCTGGTAAATTACGAATCTGGTGAACTGCTCATGAGCCCTACAAAATGCCAAGGGTTAAAAAACAAAAGGCACAAATAAATAGTCAATGGCGCGGATTCCCTTGTTCATGTGTGTTTCTTTCACGGAATTTGAACGGTGTTACTTACAAAGATAATAATTATAACATAGGGTAGGTAATATATGTTTTTTTTTAAACCTTCCAAATGTATCTAACTAGCTGACAGACGTTGTTCTGTTTCCTAAAACTCAAAAGGGTTCAATTATGAACCTAAACCACCAAAGAACCCACAAACAATTTCATCAAAATCGGTCCAGCCGTTTAGGAGGAGTTCAGTAACATACACATGTACAGAAGAATTAAATACACCCTTACATTTTGATCCTTTTATACCTCTAAAGGGGTCATTGTACTCATCACTATGAACAACTTTTACTATGGGACCAACCCTGAAATCGTGAAAAAAAATCCAATGTCGAGTTATGAGAACATAAATGTATCAGCTGATTTTTTTCTCACGATTTTCACGATTACTACGAAGTTGGTCATAATGATGAGTACAAGACCGAATGTAACGGGGTATATAAAGGAGATTAACAAGTCTGTTCTCATACGTTGCTGTCATAGATCCATAAGAGTTCCAGTTCATTTCACTCACTAATAATAGTTACTATTTTTAGACAAAGACAGTGACGCACTTAAGGAAAGCAAGTATTATCACTTAAACATAGTGCCTCAGTAAGTTGAAATGCTTTACATCAGGGAAGGCAGCTTTTAATTAAAGCCACCTGTCTCTTAACACATGTCTACATAAGTTTTGATCTCTCAGGAGTAGGCAGTTACATGGCAGACAAAGGGAATTTGCGAGGACCACGGAGTTACTATAATCACACTTGATAGATAGGAGAAACATTCGCATAAAGTCATTGTGAGCTCGACTTACGAAATAAAATGTTGAAATACTTACTATATTTTTCCTCAAAAATATAGGTTTCTGTACAAATTATTTATTAGTTCGGCACTAGGTAATCTTGCAGAGTTAGTAGAGCTGCAAGAAGTGCTGTCGTCACTGCCAATGTTGCAACGCTTGTCCGCTTTCTATGACAACGCCGATGGCACCTTTTCCTTTGCACAAGGTCATGTGAAACTTATCTAACTATTCATCTTACTGGATTGCCTTCGCAAAACCGAAAGGATTGCCTCTAAGGCTTTATGTCAATAGATAGAAAGTTATTGTGGTAAAAAATTATATAGTAATTTGTCATCGTCTTCTTTGATAAGAATTTTAGCTAGACTTTACATAAAGAAAAGCCAAGTATATCTCCATTTACTCTTCAAACCGCAAACTGTGTGCCTTGTGATTTAGCGGTAGGTCGGTTAGATCCGCCTGGATTAAACTCTTAGCTAATGTATTCATGGCAAAGAACAAAGATAGTGAACGATTCAGTCACTCGCAATTTAACTTACATAAAGAAAAATCGTTGTACAAACCACCGAGAGATTGATTAGAGTTAGAAAGAAAGAAGGAAAGAAAAATATTTTATTTGGGACATGCACAGGAAAAAAGAAAAGTTGCGAAAAGGCTAGGCTAGATGATAACACGCACAAGAAACACAAACAGTAAAAAGCAGCATTTGAAACTAACAACATTACATCAAAAACAAGCAAAAAAAAATCATGTTCGAGGCCAAAAAGGCTTCTACCTTAGTATAATAAACAACGATATTACGAATAAATAACGATATTTTAAACAATGAGAGAGTTAACTATAAGTGGATACATATTTGCTCCTAATTATCTCATGTATACGAACTTGGTTACTTAATAATGTTGTACCTGCACTGTACCATAACATGTTCGTGTACTCACATTATATAAACAATACGTATACATATTACCTGCTACAGTAATTAATTACATACATAATTAATAATCCAGTTCGTTTACGTCGAATATGTTGGAATAGATGGATGGGTTTTAACTCAAAAACTATCTCATCGGATTAATATTAAAGCTACGTCGCGTCGGCGGAGTTGCTAATGGTGTTATAAGCTTAAAGGGGTTACTGCGGGGTGGAAAGAATAATGAGAAAACCAAGAGATAATCAAAATACGTTTTACTTTATGAAGGGTATACTTATTAAAGGAATATTAAAAACAGACAAATAAAACCGGCCGAGGGCGACTCGCTCCCGAAGGGTTCCGAATCACATGGCAAAAAACGTCGAAAAAACACGTTTCTTATATCCCCTTTAATTTATAACTTTATTTTATTTTTATTACTTGTTGTTATAGCGGCAATAGAAATACACACTGAAAATTTCAAATGAATATACACATAGATACAGCCCGCTGACAGTCAGACGGACGATCGGACGAACGGACTGCGGAGCCTTATTAATAGGGTCCCATTGGCACCCTTTGGGTATGCAAACCTAAAAACCAAGGAAAAATGTCGTTAAATGTCGTTAAAATAAGCTGACTGTTCAGTAATGTCCACTACTCCTTTTATTTGCAAACAACAAAACACGAATTCCGTCACAGTTAGTTACAGCCTACAGCGCCTAGTTTTACGAGTATTTCTGAAAGAATCATCTCCTTATATACAATTTGGAGACACACATAAATGTCTGTGACAATACATCCTCCTTCTAGTTTTCTACTTACATACGTTTTTATATATCTTGTGAACCTTTTCGCTGTTTATTGTACTGGCGAAAACGCTTTAGTTTTTCTTTAGACGAACTACAAAAAAGGATCCGTTTGAAAGTTTATAAGCGGTATGAGAAAGGGATATTGTTGGAGTATAGAACAGTTCTGAATGTGTCCGTTCTGTGGGAGTAGTTTTAAAGAGTTATATCTACCTATCATGGTAGGCTCATGTTTCAATTGCGATTTGCGACGGTATTGATTTCGCGGCTCTATAGCCTCGACAGCTACGAATTAGCAATAGTGTTAATTAAAGCAATTTTCATCTAATTCAATCAGATCAGATTCAATAAAACCATACAGACTTCACTTCTGAAACGTGGTACATATTGACATAGGGACCTATTGAGTATTCGATTCACGTACTTATAACATTCGCATTTTTGCTGGTTGACTTATCATTCCCATTCACTGAAGCCCAGTGCGTTCGCACGTGCCAGTACCAAAACTTTTTCCCGAGACGTTATTCCAGAATGATGAATGAACATCAGAATCATTAATGATGAATTAGTTATATATGACATTTGAATAATTTTACACCATATGTTGTGGTAGAGTGTATAGAACTTGAAAAATATTAACACCATACTATGTAAAACTACATTCTTACAAATAAATTAATTCTAATGAAAGCTGTGTAGAAATGTGTTCAAGAATAGGCATCTAAAAAGCGGTTTAGCCAGCAGGTTATATTAACGAAGCCATAACTCAGGTGGCTTACAAAAATGAATAAGTTGTGGAGCCATGACAATTGAGTTCGCGCAATAAAAAGCCAGCAAGCTCGTGGAGCGAAGCCGCGCGGTCTCACGTGTATACTACATAATATTATTACGATACGTATGTATGGTGTGAACGAGGGGGTGATCATTAACCTAGTTGCGCGGTTAGTACTCTCTTACGTCACAAAAAATCACATGATTAACACCGAGTATAAAATGACATCGTTCCATATCCACTTTTGTTGGATATAGACGGAAATCGGTACGTTTTGAGGCTTTGTTTATCATTAGAGCACAGTGAAAGTGCGCCAAGCAGTTGCGGAACGCGATAACGGGCTATTTTGGAAATAAGACGATTACTCCGGACCGTTTGCCGCCGCGCCGGCACGGCCATCCGACACGGATTATTAATCCGGCTAAGAAAACACTGTAAGAAAAGACTGAACGAACCATTACTTTATACACTCGAGTTACAGTAGCGAAATAAAAGAATATTTGATAGACGCAGTAATGGTATATAGCGCAGCTCGTCTGCATTTTGATTTAATAGTCGATTAATATATCTACGCAATACCTAAATAATATTGTTTGTGTAGAATTTCAAATACATAATCTTGTGTAAGACTATGCTTTTGTAAGAAAAGTTACAAAAGTTCAATCAAATAATTTTTTCAACCCGAAGTTTTAATTTACCTTGTAATCTTTTACAGATTGGTCCTTAATTAAACTGAGGACTTTGTAAACCAATTACTGAAACTTGAAGCCATGCTATGTTGCTTACAGATAAATAGGTTAATGTTTGTTTTTTTGCAAATGATATGTCAAGGACAACTTATGGCAATCGTGAGGTTTTATACCCAAATGGAAGACGACGAGAGTATTTTTTTTTTGTGATGGTTTTCCTCATTTTGTTAACTAACTAATTATACTTACTTCAACTTGTAAAAACCAACCGTTTGAGCTATACATTTCATAAACTCCGAAAGTCCGAGGTGAATCAATATCGTAGTATTTTCAGAAGAACATGCCACGAATTCTGAATCCAACGCGCAACGAAGAAAAATAGAGGAAATGAGGGTAAAAAATACAAGTTCGCAAAATAGAAAATATACTCGCAAGGGTAAACGACTCTGCTTAAATATTGCATAGGTTATTAGGTAGCTCGAGTTCGGGCTGTTCACGGGTAAAAAACGATAGCTGTGCAGATTTCCCCAGGTAAGTATGAATTTATCATCACCCCTAATGAAAAGTTACAAGAAATTCTGACGTAAAATTGTGACGCTTCGGGCGACAACTTTGACTTGCTTTTAGGTGTCAACTTTATGATTATGGGCTGTTTTAATGTTATGGGTCGAGATGAAGAGCCCTAGGTCAAAGCCACATAGAGGCGGGGTATTCCCAACTCTATGTGACTGAACTAGGGCTTTGTATCAGAATTGAGAATACTTTGTGGTGCCAAGTGTAATAGGAGTTAAAAACGCAATAAGCACCGCGCTTTATTGTAAGTAATTAAGTCTCTAATTAAAATCTTCAGCTGCTCGCGGTACCGAGGTTCTGCATCTTCTTTGTTTAATAAACAATTTCTGAAAGAAAGAGGTAATAAATCATTTTTTTGCTTTTATTCTGACTTCGGTCTGGAGGTTCCACTTATAGGAAATTTTAAACTAGTTCGGATCATTGTGGTTTGTGGGCGGAGCTGCTGACAAGTTTATTGAGTTGCGATCAGTCGGCGACTAGCATAATGGGCGTGATTCATTGCTGGGGCGCGGGACGATCGCCTCCCAAATAGGGTCAATCGCTCACACAAAAACCGACCCTCTCCCTCTCGATAGTAAATGACCGCGGTCGAAGGAAACTTGAATTGCAAAATTAACTGGTAAGGAGCTTTTAACGACGTCGCTCGTCATGCTATCTAAGCTCACGGTGGATAATGTTATACACTTATATAAAGGTGTGCACGCGCCTTGTTAGTGACATAAATATTCTGACGCAACATAACATCTTTGTCGGAGGAGCAAAACTAACAAACGGTGAAAGTTCAGAGGCGAGACTGCTACGGCGATCTCTTATTTACTTATGGAGATGACTCCTGTTTCCGACGTTTTATCGTTTGTTCCAGATATATGCATGTATATATATATGTATAAAATATTGCGAAGGGTATAAGGCTATATAGCGGCAAATGTTCGATGTGTTTCCACTTTCATCGTGAGTGCGTATCGTATGAAATGGAGCGTCAACTTAGGACTGGTTATTTTTGTTCCACTTTACGCAAGTGGTCGATGCAATAATATTGCCTGAATTCCGCGGCGATGATTAAGTCGGTTATGATAAACACTGCCTACTTTTTAACAACGTGTGCATTATAATGTATCGAATGCCGAAATAATTTGACTGTAATGTGAATAAGCACTTATTGATTGTGAAACTCTTTTATACATAGCTCTTTGTTTACAGCGAGGTTAATGTGGCGGGTCGCTTTGTTTACGGATGGCGGTTTGGGGAGAGTCATGATTGTCATTTTATCCCCGAACTTCCTATCAGGATTTGGCCTTACGTTTTTATTTAACTTGGAGGGATAGCCGTCATTCTGAGCCATAAACTTTATTTATTTTATGTTATTCTGTGGGAACATGGAGCATCATATTGAAGTAACCTGTATCAATATTCCCAATTTGACCCACGATAATAAAATCAAAACTTATGATAAAGTTGGTAGTAACCTCTAGATATAATGCTTACTATTACCGATATATTGTTAGCGAAACTTTCAGCTGTGGGTTTTATTTCGGGTGTAATATTTCACCGCCGAATTGAGATGGATTACTTTTCATGAACATTGATTAATTGGAATTGTGAATTCGTTTTAGAGATATTGGAGGCTTAGCTTTTTTTTTGTTACTTACTTCGTTAGCTGAGTAGCACGGACCCATTATCAGACGACGATAATTAAGTTAAATAATTGGTTTTCTTTAAGATTGTAGAATGGAAAATAAGTGTTTGTTGCCTAATTTATTAAAGTTACTAACCTACACTTAGTTGTATATAGGCGGGTAATAGTATCCAGCTTCGCACCTAGAGTGTTTGTGGCACTTAACAGGGCAGTAACTGCGACCATTACACTAACTTGCGCTCGGTTGCAGCGAGCTTGTCGGGTAAGTTGGGGCACAGCTTGTGCTTGCGACCATTGGGCATTAAAACTTAATGACTTTAGTGACAATCGCGATTACAACATATCGATATGCCGGTCATTTAGCAATAGGTATCTACTAGAGGTTTACGTTACTTTTCACTTTCTCAGTTCCTAAGTCGTCCTAAGTAAGTCGTTGGGTTCTTTAGTATAATTGATTTTTTTTTTTGCTATGAAAGCCTTGCGTTTACCTGCCAGCGTGTTATCACAGTACCTACCTACAAGCTGTCGTCGGTGACCTCCGTGTCTGCGTAAGTATGTAACGACGCTTTCTTCTCTACTTACTTACTAACAACTGTGACTATTCACTCTATAGCTCTAGGTATAAGAAAAGTCGTAAGCATAACATTACTGCGTTGTGACTATTGTCGCTTGTAGCCGCTCCTTATCCGGGAGCCATTATACAGCCTGCTCTACTTTTCACTTAAATGTTATGTTGACATTTAGTTTTATAGTCCGCAGTTAACCACATACTTAGGTGAAACCTAAGCTTCTAGCTTCGTAAGCAATAAAAATATTTCTCAAAATTTCCCAATAATATAAAATAATACGAACCTTGAATTTGATGGCTTTATATCCCGTTAAATATTTACCAAATATTTTTAAATGGTCACTACAATTCACTGTCTCTGCGTTACTTATCGAGTTTTGTTTGAAGAAGTTAGCCGATGCGGAGCGAACCGCGATGCTTGCTCAGCGGTGAGCGGAGAGGTCGAGCGCGTGCTGCGCTGGAGTCGACGGTCGTGCGGACACTGCGCTGCCACCGACCAACACCCGCCAACCGGTATGAAAGTGTGTTACATCAAATTAATATCACTTACAACGGATTGCCTTAACATTTGCCACCTATTATGTCAATGTGAGATTATATGCGTAAACGCAACCCATCTTTTCTATTAAAAACTACACGATCTAATAATTCAAGCCATTTCAGAATACTACTTACATAAGTAATGTTATTGAGAATCATCCTCTATTTACGATAAAATTAATTGAACACTTTCAGTTTCATTAAATGTAAGCGAGTAAGTCGGTAATAGCGAAGAACCATGATGATGACGCGAGCGCCTAATATTTAGGAGCCTGACAAATTACGTGCCCTTAGTATTCACCGCCGGGAGGAAAGTCGTATTACTTACTACTCGTATATTACAAGAACATGCCACCGTCGGTGCCGCCCATCGCATAAATAGCAACCCTTTAGGCCTTTTGTACGCGGCTCGGTTTTTTGACGTTACGGTTACCTATAAACCGCGCCGTAAAAAAAACTTGTGTGTAAACTAGCTTCCATAATAGTCATCCACACAACACTGACGAACAGTGCCTACACACGGCGTATAACTGCGTCATAGAAAAAACGTGTCTGTCAATAAGCTTCCATAGTGATCCTTACAACACTGAAGACCGTCCCTATACACGGCAAATAAACCGTAATTTTTCAAGGGAAGAAAAACGTGTGTGTATATTGGGCCTCATTGATGTTATTCCTGTCTCGTAGTAAACACGAGTTTTCTTTTTGAAATATCGTATTAAATAAGTAGGTAACCCCAATAACAGTTTGGATTACTCAATCAAAAGGGTTTGATGTCTTTTACTGGGTCTTGAATTAATATCATGTCGAAAGACCCTAACCGTTGCCAGAATGTTTGCGGTTACCGAGCAGCTGAATAGCAAGAGAATATTCAATGAATTCGGCTTTATTCCGGATACTCGGATGCGCTTTTAATATTCTAGTCTACCTCTATGTCTTCCAGTTTATTTATAGCTTGGGTCCTTGTTTGCGAGGTATTGTTTCCGATTCGTACCTACGAGTACATGCGGTGCGGAGGTAATCCCCTATAATACGCATTTCCTATGAGAGTGGCATGTTACCTCAGGTGTGACCTTTTTCCCGGAGGAGGGAAGCTAATCCGCTGCTCTACCTGGTGCCTGGTGGCTTACCGGCGAAACGTGGTTAGATTTAATGTGATATGTTATAGTTTCACGTGGGGTTGCTATTATTGCTAAACATTCTTATGTTTTCCGAAGACGTGTATAGCCTCTTTAGAGGTACGCAAGTACATAGGTATCTCAATATATGTTCCTTATTCAAGATACAAAATTCAAGCTTTGATTATTAAAATTCTATTTTGTGGTTTGTATAATTAATTCAATTAAACACACTTATCGAAAATTGCGGGATGCGTAGGTAACAAATATGGTTTTCAACGTGTGCGAAACATGAAACTCAATTATGATTTAATGAAATTAACTGGCGGTGGGTAATTGTCAGTAATCAGTTGAGCGAACAAATTAAATTGTTTGTTGTTGGTAAACCATATACCTTTTGAACATAAACGTTTCTGCACATCCACATTGTAATCCATCAGTGGTTTCTATTTCCTTTCCATTCAATACAAAAAAAGGCCGATCGATCAGGTTAAGCTATGCTTGCAGCGGTTGGTCTGTGGATGGGTGACCATCTTTACAAACCAAAACCCCTCCGTGCCTCGGAAAGCACGTTAAGCCGTTGGTCCCGGCTGTCATTTCCGTTGGTCCGGATCTTTGACAGTCGTTACAGGTAGTCAGAAGCCCGAAAGTCTAACAACCAGTCTTACAAAGGAGTATCGTATTACCCAGTAAATGACTTGTGGAGGTCAGATAGGCAGTCGCTCCATGTAAAATACTGGTATTCAGCTGCATACGGTTAGGTTAGGCGAGGCAGATGATGACAAAACATTCCGTACCTAATCCTGCAGCCCTCATCCCAATTTTGGGATCAGCACAGCATGTCTTGTTCTTCTGTCGATCTCTACCCACGCTTTATCTCAAGATTAAGCCAATAAAGGGGGTGAACCCATACGCTTAGTATTATCATCTTTCACACAATGCATCCAGCTTATCCGTGGATTTCCATTATTTTAAAGCCATCCACATTTAGACTGAAAACCCTATTTGCATCACATCTCAATGTTTTACCAGGAAGAAATATTTCGTCGTTTGTAGGCATCTAAAACCCGATTATGACCGGCATCATAGGATTTACATAAAATGAATAGATTTATTAGATCCCTACAGCTAGCTATCACATACTATCTATATATACCAAGAACCGTTCGGACTGGGGAGCTGTCAGTCGTTGGTTTGGAACTGGATAAAAGTTTGAGTTTTTGTAAATATTCTAAAACATATAGTAAAAGAGAAAAGAAAAGAGTGTCCTTGGAGTTTCTTGCACGTTCTTCTCCATAGAGATCTATGTTTTGGAATGGGCAACTAGCTTCAACTTTCTGACTAAGGGCCGATTTTCCGAAAAATCGGAAAGTTTAGCTAATGATTACTTTTTTAACTAATAGTTAATTATTTGACCATTAGCAATGATACTCGTGTGTGACAGGCTGGTTGTAAGTTTTAAAATAAGATTGTTTTAAAATTGACAACTGTTGTTTGGAACAAAGAATTTTTAATAATTGGTAAAGAAACCGGCCCTAACTGACCGACAATTTGACAATTCAAAAGTGCCTGTAAATGGTTTAATTGAAATAAATGCTTCAACTTAAAAAAAAAAGTCTTACGTTTTAAGTACGTGCGCAAAATTGTAATATTGTTTGTCTTGTAATTTCATTTTCCTTTTTATTATTAATCTTAAGCTTAAGAAGTATTTTGCTATAATTTCCAAATTCTAGAGCCTTTAGTTTTATTATTATCTCACTATTTATTCATTATCCTCATCAGCCTATAGCAGTCCACAGCTGGACACAGGCCTCTCCTATTGCACGCCATTCAACTCGATTTTCGATTCGACACCATTTATTATTATAGAAATAGGTATTTCTATGATTGCTGTTCAACCTGTAATTGACGACTGTGTAAGTCCGAAGCCATTGTTACCTGTAGAAACTTAAGTTATACTTAAGTAAGAAGCTGTTGCTATACCTTAAATAAAAAAACTTGGGATTTTTAATTACGATAGCAAAAAATCAGGTTTAGGTACTACAAGTCGAACAGAGTAATTATGACTCTAATTAGTTTGTTAATTTATAGCAGCACATTCAATGTGGGCGGATTTGAATGGCGCTTTCTCTCGTAGCAAAAAAATTGCGTACCTACACACTGAGTAATTCGGTGTTTTATCTACCAAATAATTAAACCTTGTAGGTGTTAGCTTGCCGGAGCAGAGTTCATTAGCCAAACTTGGAGAGTTTTCAATACTAAAATAACCCTATTGTAAATAATCATTGCTTTTCTTTTTGTTAGCCTATACTGTCCAACTACTGGGCAAAAGACCTCCCCTAACGTCCCTCCAGGAACTCTTTTTCCGAAACCTCTAGCCAGCCCTCGCTGTACGCGTCCAGGTAATCTTGCCAGCGCTTTCTGGGCCGACCTCAGCAGTGCCGTCCATCTTCAGGCACCCATTGTGTAGAGCCTTCTCAGTTTCATTCCATTACCTACCTACTATTAATATGGTGGACGGTACAGTTGGCGCAGCGGCCAAGCGATGGCTTTTGCACTACGGTCAAGTGTTTGATTCCGCACGTTACTTTTGTATCACCTAATATACTTACAGATAGATGTGACGAATCTGGATAAGTATTTCTTCGATACAGTAGAAAATCCAAGATATTGCACGAATAGTAGCGGCGGATGTGTCGAATTTATCCATATGTACCAACCATCTTTGTACCTACCATATCCGACGAATAAATGTCTTTGTCTTTTAGCAAAATAGGGAATCGCAAAAGTTACCAGCTCTATAAGTAATTCCATAAAAGAGATGAAACCGAATGTACAAAACTAATGACAGTTATTAAATAAATAACTTGTAGACTCATTAACAACAAAATACCTCTTTAGGTGCTATTATGAAAATACTTGTAAATTAATTATTCAAAACATTTCTGACTTTCCTACGACCTTTTCAACTTGAAAAAGCTAGGCTTTGAGTATATTATCCTACATTTTCCTGCTTCATAGTTCTCATTTGTAAAGATAAATAATTAACTACGATTACCTACCCCAAACTTCGGAATAACTATGTTGATGTAATGAGGCCATCAGTTTCCCCGGAATTCCTCCTCATTTAGGATTCTCTGGGAAACTGGGAATGTTGTAGACTTTCACTTTGTTAGAGTTGTGAGCCAATATTTCCCTTCATTAATGAAACGTTTTAATATTCTGAAGTATTTTATCCACCGAAATCTTCAATCTTTGCGCAACCATGTTTACAGATTTATCTTCGGGTTTAAACAGAAGTAAATATTTTATACGTTTTCGTTACATGTCGTACTTTTTAGTGTTAAGTATTTCTAAAATAAAAATATTTTATTTCACATAAACCTATAAAGGCACTTAAGAAACGTCAGAAGCTTTTTTTGGTGGAACGGTGGAACGAGCTTGCCCAGAAGAAGAAGAAGCCTATTCACTCTCGCCTTGAAGAGATTCGGGTTTTATGAACTCGGGAATGCAAACGCAGGCAGACGCCACTCCTTAGCTGTGCGCATCAGAAAAGATGACGAGAAGCGCTTAGTGCGTATATAAGGTATATTAACCAAATAGGGGTGGTATCCCGCAGTGCGTCTGGACTCCCGATGGTAAAAAGGTGAAGCTAGGTGCACGTTTTCAATTGGTCGTTTCCTACTGAGAAGAGACGGCAAAGAACTACCTACACGGTTCCTCTTTTAGAAATAATTGGCTTTTACAATGTATTAAAATTACAGTGTAGGCCTGTGAACAAGTACCAGGTAATTAACAAAATTTTATGTATAGTGTATACTATAGTCTACACTAAATATAAAACAATCTATTTAAAAGATAAAAATAAAAACCTATTTAAACCAAATAACATGATTGCCATTCTACCAATTACAGCTAATTAATCTAAATACATTGGTTTAGATTTGAGATCCTTATGATAAAATTACCATTTACATTTGCCCACTTACCAATTTCTGCTGACGCAAAATCATATCATGTGTGTTTACCTAGGTTGTAAAGTGCAAAAAACTATTTTACGCAAACTAAATAATTATGTATGTAAGAGTTTTTGCTATTTTAATCTTTAAGGTAAATAGTATTTATGTAAACTAGGTATAAAATAATGAATTAATAAGTTTTTGTCATTATATCAAGACTTCTAATGTTAAATATTGTTAAGAATTTTATTGTCCTACAATTACCATAAAGTATGCTCATGCCACCTGTGATACAGGTTTATCCTAGTACCTACAGGCATCTACTTCGTATGTAAATATTTTACCAATTTAATACTCAATACAATATTATTATTATTTACCTACTGCAATCGCTTAACCGTGATAATTATCAGTTATGCAAAATATTTTCAGTGAGTTCCAGACATTAGAAACACATGACCTATCTGACCTACCTAATTTTTATTTATTATAAGAATCAGTTTGGGAGGAATCGACTTGTATATTGTTGTAAATGTGTATCTACATAATGCACATCAAAGTATGAATACAATGTAACGACCAAACAGCTAAAGGGGACAGATCATCAATGATATCACATAAATCTATGGTCCTCAATGAAATTGTACATAAATCCTGTAGATATTAGTTTTAAGACGGACGCGGCTTTGTCAACATTACCTACTTAAATCTTGCTTCATCGTGTGCTGTGGCTAGGTTTTGTATATAGAAGTAGAATTGCCCAAACCACTAAAAGACTCGACTTGGTAAGGAAAGCGGACGAATAGGTACAGTATCATAATTTAAAGAAAAGTGAATTCTTTTGAGCCATTTTCATGCAGCATGAGGTCAATGTACGAATATGCTGGTAGGTAGGTTCCTTGTATCTACCTGGATACTATCGCCTCCATACCACCCGCAATTCAAACTTGAAGAGCGCACAATTTTATTCCAAAAGCTCTTAACCCTGTTCGTGATCTCGTCTTTTATTCGTATAATGTGGAGATGCGAGTAGTTCACGAAGCGTAGTGGCACGAACTTCCCCGGTGGGTTGCGAACAGTGAGCAATTCTACAACTCGAGCTCACCGCAGCAAACGACTCATTGTCTGAACAATCGGTTGTTGGTCGCAATCCCTCCGCGGATGCTGTGGCACGTTTACAACCAACATTTCACTTGTCTACGTAGTTGTAGTACTGCAATGAAAACCTGTTGGAGTGGTTTAACAGATGGAAGGGTTACATAATACGTTACTTCAACAAATACGCGCCCGCGGACCGTGTTAGCTTTTAACTAATCAGTTATGGGTCAATCAAATATTAGATTACCTGATGATTTCTTTAGCATAGGAACACGAAGAATCTCATTTACCCGCATATATTCCTGGAATTTGTAATACGCACATGTTACGTTGGAGCAGTGGTGACTCAGTGGTAACAGCTCCGACTTACGAGTTGTAGGTGATGGGTTAGAACCCAGACAGGCGCTTTACTTTGCGTAAATAATTTCATCACCACTGCTCTCAAAACGGTGAAGGAAAACATTGTGAGGAAACCAGCGTGTTTGAAAACCAAAAATACAAAGACATGTGGCATCTACCAACCGGCACTGGGCCCGCGTGGTGGATTACGGCCCACTCCCTCTCACAAAGAGGAGGCCTGTGTCCCAGCAGTGGGAACATTATAGGCTGATTATGCTACATGTTACGTAAGCTACCTGTCATGCCTACTCCATTTCTAAAGAAATATGCTTCGAATTTTATGTTTTTATATGGAAATCAGCTATGATCGGATATCCAGACTATAATATTACCCCATTTAAATAACTGAATTGGAATGATGTAATAACAGGTAAGAAAAATACGCTGGTATCGGTAAAAATATTACTATCAGTGCTACAACTACCCTCCTAAGAAAATATTTAAAAGCACGAGATGTTTTTCATCATCTCCTACCGCCACGTGATCTTAAGAGAACAGTTAGATATAATAAAAACTACAATTTTGCAACATAATGGCTACTTCATTTTACTTTTGTGACTAAATCATAACCTGAGAGACAGTTTTTATTGAGCCATTATACAACACGGTTGGTAATTTAAATATTTTTTATGATGGTGTCTGCTGGTAGCGCTGTCTTCTCTGTAGGCAATACCACTTTATTACTTATCTAGGTCGTACTTAGGTACCTTATTCAATGAGAACTTGTTCAGATTATATAACTTACTTTCTTGGCCTACTTTATCACGTGACATTTTAAAATCCATTTAGACTCCCATAACTTTATTGGAGTTCGACGATCTGTCTCAATAATGTTCTCCAAAATTGCATATTCCAATGATAGCTGCAATTTTTTACTCCCAGGATAGCTATTATACAATATCCCCAGCTATTTCAGCCGTAGCAGGAAAACCATTTAAATATTTGCACAATCCCCGACCTCGGGATGGTGTACCCGCAGTTCCCGCAAAACTCGTTTAGCTCGGGACTTCTAATGGTCCAGTTATGTAGTTAAATTCGCTGAAACTGTTGTACATCGGCTAGTAGACATGGATGGTAGCGAAGGAAGGCGCTAACTAGTCTGCAATGGTTGTTTAATGCGTGTAAATGTCTGATGGTTAGCGAATCCAATTATGCAATGATTGCGTGGCGAGACACGGAAGGCGGTGCACTCGGCCAATGGAGCAGCGAATGCAATGTAAGCCTTGCTTCTCATGCGAACATACACGATGAGGGAAGTTATTTTTTTAATATAAATTGGCTAATTAATTTGCCGTGAAACTATTACATCAGTCTATCAATCGATATTTATGAACTCCGTCGTGTCAACAGACGCTGTATTTGCAAACCTATACAATTAAAAAAAAAATTAGTGTCTGTTTGTAATGTCAAAATAACAGCTTTTACTAAATGTAATAGTCCTTATAACAAAAAAACCGGCCAAGAGCGTGTCGGGCCACGCTCAGTGTAGGGTTCCGTAGTTTCCCGTCCGTCACAATAAGTGTTCCCACTTATGAGTTTAAAGGTGGGTATCCATTATGTTCGCGCTCCAGCAGCGCTCCGCGCTCCTGCAACTGCTCCCGGTAGTGGGTACGTGCGCGAACACGAAGCGTGCAACATTGCACGCTCCGCGGCAGGCGTTCCGACTCGTGACGGTTTTTTGCGCGAACACAAAAGGGAGTGCAGTGTGTCAAAGGGGAGCGCATGTAGAAGTGCGCGCGACGTATCCATTGGAGCAGTTGCAGGAGCGCGGAGCGCTGCTGGAGCGCGAACATAATGGTAACCCAACTTAAAAAAGGCTATTTGTTACGGAACTCTAATAATTACGGAACACTAAAAACGGGCCCACAAAGGATGGTGATAACTAAAAAAAGAGTTATAGATTCCAACCACACATGGAAAGTTCGAGAAAATGTTGTCTAATTTACAGCGCCATCTCTCGGGGAATTGGGTTACTAATTAATACATAGACGTGCCAGAAGTTTTCGGTGGTAATTTTGGATTGCGAAAACCGATTTCAATAATTCTTTTTTTGTTTGATAAAAGATACGGTCAGGATAATAAAATATGTAAACGAAGTTAAAAAAAATGCTTGCATATACGATTATACTACAAACTTAGTCCAGAAATTATTTTGTACAACTTTTTGTCTTTTTTGTACAAAAACTGTTGTTTCCATCAAGTTCAAAATGATTTTCCTAGAAAGTCCTTATAAAGTTCAACTTTTCAGATTTTTTTCATATTTTCTAAACTTATGGTTCAAAGGTTAGAGGGGGGGGGGACACATTGTTTTTTACTTTTGGAGCGATTATTTCCGAAATTATTGACATTATCAAAAAATGATTTTAGTAAACCCCTATTCATTTTTAAATACCTTTCTAACAATATATCACACGTTAGGGTTGAAATTAAAAAAAAATCACCTCTCTTTACATATAGGGCTACCCTAATAAAACATTTTTATCCAATTTTTATTTTACCACTTTGTCGGCGTGATTGATATACATATTGGTACCAAATTTCAGCTTTCTAGTGCTAGCGGTCACAGAGATTAAGCGAGGA
Organism: Apamea anceps; assembly: GCA_951799955.1. NCBI lineage: Eukaryota > Metazoa > Arthropoda > Insecta > Lepidoptera > Noctuidae > Apamea > Apamea anceps. The sequence continues at coordinate 8,275,849 of OX637502.1, read as the reverse complement.
CGGACGGACAGACAGACATGGCAAAACTATAAGGGTTCCTAGTTGACTACGGAACCCTAAAAATGAGGGTTCCGCGCAACAAAATTAAAACCCATGAAACTGAATATGCACGCGAACGAAATCGCACAGGCACAGCGAGTGTTTATATGTAACAATAGTCATTGTCATGAAGCCAGATCCAGTGAAACTATGTATTAATCATTTGTGACGTTGTGCCGACTGTTGACGATTGCATAAATATGTATTTTGGTAACTGGAAGTGAAAATGTAAAAGTTGATAGCCATGTAGCTAGGATTACGCTGCATAATGTTACACTTTTTGTGACGATTTCCGTCACGTTTTTTCATAAATAATCCAGTTCTTCGGTCTTAGCATAATAAAGAGGGGAAGTAGGATATCTCCGGCCCAATCCGCGATATAATTGCCTACTGTCTCAGGGTTGTCATGTCACTTTTAGCTAAATTTTAATTCTGAGCCTATAAATTGGCAAGGGTCGGGAAGTTGTATTTTTTACTTGTATTGTCTGGGTACAGGGTTTGTGAGGCGGGGCGGTGATGAGCACGAGTAAACGGTAGGTTACTGATAGTACTGTCACCAATTCCTTAGTTTAAAGCCCGGCCCGGCCAAAGATACATTAATTGCACATCTCTGTATAACTAATTCAGTGATCATTAGTCAATAAAGTTCAACAATGGTTTTCCTAACAAATACCGAAATGGGTTCAAGATTCAGAGCAGATTTATAAAAAAGGGTTTAAAATAAACCAATAAAATAAACACCCAAACACAGCAATATGTTCTCCTGCGATTATCACACATTTTTCATTCATTTAGAGGTGCCTAAAAGCCGTGACGCGCTAACCTCGTGCGTTGATAGCCCCGACTGGCGCACTATGAAACGGGTCGAGATTTTGTTTAAGTGCGCGTGCGGAGACGCATAGATACTTTGACTATTTAGTAATCTGTGCTTTGGCGCACACATACAAGCCGCGCGCGGTGCGTTTGTATGAAAATAACTTACTTCCCCTCTTTATACTATGGTCTTAGTAGCAGTAAGTACCTATAGTAGTAGTGAGTCATGTTATGTTCAACTAATTACATTATTAACCGGTTGAATGCTGTAATTACAGAAACAATTAAAAAACCATTATGTCTCGCGTGGATCCACGTTCCGACAAACGAAGGGTTAATGGTCTTCGTTCGGTGCTAGTTTAGGCGGGTAGGACGCAATACGTAGCACCATCTATAGTAAAACAAACAAAATGCATGTTCCCTGTATACACAGTGTTTTATGTCGTGAATTGTAGTGAACTTATGAATTAATTGTTACCAAACTGTTAGGGTTTTTTTTTTGTTTTTCAGGATGGGAAATCATCAAATGACTCCTCCCGCTCTGGGTGGAGCAGGAGGGAGTGTCAGACTCTTACTGACTAAAACCCACCCGTGTTCCTTCTTTAGCCCTTTATGTTCCAGGGCAGCGGTAACCCTTTCGGACAATCCCGCTACCCAAACTGTTAGGGTTAATGGAGGAACACCAAGAAAAGGCTGTTATAAGGATTTATATAATACGTTTACTATCCTTTTATATTTATATATTGGAAGGTGTGTTTTTTGATAGAATTTAATATTATTTACTAACTGCATGTATTATTCAAATTATTAATGTTGTTTTTTAAGCCATAGAGATTTATGTAGGTAATGATTTCATCAATTTCCTCTACATATTTACGCAAATATATAATTCTGTAATTTTTACGTGGTTGGGACTCGGGCTTCCTGTCTGTGCGTGCCATCTGTCATACCGAATACGAACTACAGAGCCGAAGTGAATACAACCTTCTTGCATGGTTACAGGTTGAGTACTCAAGCTTCAGTGTTTTGCTGATAACTTCTATAAGCAACACATGTCTCCCTAAAAGATAAGCGTAGTCTTTTGCTGTTTATATGTATATTTATTTACACTAAACAGACTTTCTACGTTTATGGTTAAACATGTTTGTTAACTAGGCAAACGTAGGCGTCAGGTGCGTTCTGTAGTTTCTGCTTCAACCATGAAAAACCGGCCAAGTGCGAGTCGGACTCGCCCATGAAGGGTTCCGTTACGTTACGATTTATGACGTATTAAAAAAAAACTACTCACTAGATCTCGTTCAAACCAATTTTCGGTGGAAGTTTATATGGTAATTTAATGTACATCATATATTTTTTTAGTTTTATCATTCTCTTATTTTAGAAGTTACAGGGGGGGGGGGACACATTTTACCAGTTTAGAAAAAAATGATATTAGAAACCTCAATATCATTTTTGAAGACCTCCACCACACGTAAGGGTTTGAAGAAAAAAAAAATTTTGAGTTTCAGTTCTAAGTATGGGTACCCCCAAAATTTATTGTTTTTTTTCTATTTTTGTGTGAAAATCTTAATGCGGTTCACAGAATACATCTACTTACCAAGTTTCAACAGTATAGCTCTTATAGTTTCGGAAAAAAGCGGCTGTGACATACGGACGGACAGACAGACAGACAGACAGACATGACGAATCCATAAGGGTTCCGTTGCCATTTGGCTACGGAACCCTAAAAAGGTGTGAGTTGTTGAGATTGTGTCCAGCATCATTTGAACTTGTTTATTTGTTAAACTTTTATAAAGTTTCTACGCCCGGACCGCGTGCTAACTTTCGGCTAACTAATCTGGTAGATGTTTCAAAAATGTTGTCCCATTTTTGTGTGGGTCAGAATGACGGGTGTATTGTTGCAGAAATAAATATGTTTATATTATCCAGCAAATAGTGCCTTTCTGGATAAGACATAAGAAAGAAAGCACAACAAAGGCCTATGCCCAGCAGTGGGTGACGTCGGGCTGTGGACGACGATGACGTTGACCCGTATACTGTAACATAGGCCGCTATCTATCCAAAACATACAAACACAGACGTTGTCTGACCTGCCTATCTCTTGTCTATACATTCGTTTGCGTAGTCATGCTCAAGTTGCATCAGTACTTTGAACCTATAAGCATTAAGGTCACGTGGTGGTGTAAGGCCACCGGCCACGCTAGGTCGGTGCCCCGATTAGAAAGGAACTTAGAACCGTACTTGCACAATCGGATGACAAACCTTCATACACAGCGTTTGTATGGACTATGGACTCACTGTGGCGCGATAATACTTAATTAGTTTCTTCCACTCTGATAATTTTGTAGATTAGGTAGATAACGTAACTGTTTCTTTTTTAATTTTTTCATTCTCTTGGGCCCTTGGGTCTTATGGTGAAGAACTACGCTGTTCGGTGCGTTATCTTCAGATTTTTAATGTTAAGCATCAATCCTTTTAAGCATAAACATTCTACAAAATTCAAATACCTATTATGAGTTACAATTTACAATTCTCTCGCATTTTTAAAAGCGATGTTACAAAGGCTATGTATAATTGTAAACTTGTCACTACAATTTACATAGGTATTAGCAATTTTTTTCCGTTATAATTGTGTGGCTTAGTTTTGAGGCACACGGGCTTGTAAAATTTAAAAATTTGTTAATTGTAACTTATAATTGTAAAGTTTTGAGGTATAGAGCCCTGTACTTCCCAAAATACTTTGTTGCAATTCCTTTACATATGTTCATAACCAACACAATTCTAATAACATCTCAGGTTATCTTCAGGTATAACATGAATAGTTGGCTGAATTGCCATCTAACTTAAATCTAATGTTTCTCTAGAAGTTCTCTCACAAAGTTCTCGTTTCTCTACTGAATAGGCAGCTTATTGCAAGGCCAAGGTCGAACAAACCTTTTTTCATTCTTTTGTCAAAACTCGTGTCCAACTTCTAAGGATACCTCTTAACTTCACACAATGGATGGCAGTTTGTCACAGTAAGGCCAGCGACCTCGGTTTAATCGTGTATTAGTGTTGAATGACATGTAGGACGGGTTTAGAGCAGAAAGAAATCAAAGATCCTTGTAATTGTCGCATAATTTTATATTTGTAGAAAAATTGTATGCTTCACTCTCATACATCATCTCACCTAAATATAAATACATGAACTGTATATATACGTTCCCGCAAACAGCATATATTCAGAAAATAACATCGGCTAATCGTGACTTTTAGCTAGCTTTATTAGATATTATCCTATATAAAATTCAATTAAAGTAAATATTATACAATACATCGCATGTTGACACAGGAATCATATTACATGTTATTCATAAATCATTATAATAATATTTCGATAGCATTTCAAGTTAAGTCTAAGTTTACATATTTTACACATTTCATAACACCTACACTTTATCTATTTTTGCTATAATTTCAAATACTCAATGGCAAATAACATAAAAGCAAGATTACAACTATCATAAGTACGAAATATAAACTTATTACGTAAACAGCTGGCACAATGAAGATCTAGATGAGTTACACCACATTACAATTAACATTACGCTATTACGGTATACTTCATACATGAAAATATGTACGCCATATAACCAACAATATACACAATAAATAAGATCATGGAATGTTTCCGTTTTTGTTCAATGGTGGCCTACGCCAGGATAACAATCGGAATAGAAAGAACACGATAAAAAAATAATGCGAACATTTTCGATACGATAAATTATAGCAAAAATACTTGTTACTATATAGGCCACAAAACATTTGAAGGTATGCGCGTGCGGCGCGAGCGACTCGCGGCTGCGCGCGCCGCCCTCAGCTTGCCGCCGCAAGCGAGCGTGTGGGACGTAACTTCTGGAACAAACGCCAACGTTTCAAAAGTAACTCGGAACGCCGCGAGTCACATAAGTGCGTATCCAGTTCAGGCGATTTACCTAGTGTACTGAACGCAACAAGAATAGACGCCACGCATTTGGACTCAAAACGGCGAAGCATGTGGACAATATGTATTGGCTCTAACTATCTCTGCTACGCGCGTGAATCCGCGTATCGTAATCTGCGTAGTCCGTCCCTCCTTTCACATCTAAATATCCCGTAAAACACCTCCATTTTTTCTTTACCCCATCTTTGTAGTGTTGTACAACACATATAATACTGATATTCACCAGCTAGTGCGCGTTGGCGTCTGCGTAAAGCGTGGTGGCGATGTACGTGGTGGGCACGAAGCCCTCCTCGCGCGTGTGGTGGCGCCGCACGCGCGTCCAGCCGTCGCCCGCGTCCGTCTCCAGCACCAGCAGTCTCTCGCCGCACTCCATTTTCATTGTGGAACCGCTGCCGATTCCTAGGAGAAGAAAATTTTGTTTTATTTAATTTGTTTGTTTTTTTTTTATAAAAGGTGCAGTAGATTGTGTCAATCGTAAGGGGTGGAAAGCCGCCCTCCTACTACGATATAAAGGCGTTCATTGTCAAAAACAAATTGTTTTCATGGACGTGCTGTTGACTGTTGATTTTAAGATAATGATTTAATTTAAATAAGCGAATCACGCAAGATCAATTGACAAAATGATGTTCAGTTAAAAATCCTCAAAATCTCTAACGCCCGAAATCAATAAATAATGTATTTCAATCCCAATCTTGCTCCTGAATAAGCCCGATCTACAAACGAAGCCACTAATGAAGCTCTATCACTAACACATTCAACTCACCTTCAAAAGCATACAACGCCTTGCAGTAGCCTACAGGCTGCAGATCAGGCTCGCAATAATAATAATCAAAGTCCGACTCATGATCATTGTCGTGGTCGTTCTCGTCCTGGTCGTGGTCGCCGTTGGCGTGGTCGTGGTCGTGGTGCACGGTGGCGAGCTCGCCGCCCAGGCCGGACTCGGGCGAGCCGCCGGCCGCGCGCGCGCCCGGGCCCGCCGTGCCGGTGCCCGTGCTCACCGACGATTCCGATGCCGACCGGGAAAGAGACTCGCTGTTTGACCCGATGCTGAAAATTAAGACTGGTTTATAAAACATTCTCTTCATTCTATTGTCCTTACCCCAATTTTTCCGTGCAACATGTCTTTTTTAACCCCCGACGCAAAAACGATGGTGTTATAAGTTTGATTAAAATAATGTTGTCCCGTCGGGGACCGCTAGTTTTTTAAACTTTAACAGAACGTTAGGCTAATAATTAGAACGGTCCCCCGACGGGACAACATTTAATCAAAAAATTTCATACCTACTTACGTAGGGTCATCATTTCAAGGTTAATTTTTTATTTTTATAGGGTTTCACGGTTATACCTTTTTGTTCTATTTGTGGCTATTTTTTCAATAGGTTTTTTTTAATTGTTTTATTCTTTTTACATTCATACTATTTGTATGTTTATTTTGTGTCGGGGGTTTTTTAAATTTTTAATTAAATTTTTTTCTTCCATACTTCTCTATTAGTCATCATCTCTAACTCTCGATACTCACCCCCTTTCTAGCCATGTTATCTTTCACACCGTCCATCTATCGTTTTTATTGATCTTTACACTTATAGCCACATTCATACTCAAAACTATCCTCGCGACTTTTTCCGAATTCCTCCGCATCACATGCCCATACCATGACAACCGATTTCCAAACGAACTTTTCAGTCACCGGTGCCATTTCTAATTCTATCCATTCGGGTAATACAACATTTTATAGAAAAACTAGCTGTGCCCCGCGGTTTCACCCGCATAAGTTTCGATCCCGTAATATCGGGATAAAAAGTACCCTAATGTTAATCCTGGTTGTAAACTATTTGTGTGCCAAATTTCATCCAAATCCGTTCAGTAGGTTTTGCGTGAAAGAGTAACAAACATCCATCCACATAATATAAAAATAATATTAGTAGGAAGTAGGATAAACACTTATTCTTACTATCTTCGTATCATGGTTAACATTAGTTGCGCAACATTGCTACAGCAACATGTTTATGTGTTGCTGAGAATACGTTGCTAGTAACACTGCATGCAGTATTTGTGTGCAACATATTTCCAACAACAAAAAATTACGATTAACAGTTAAAACGCAGACGCGGCACAAAATTGGGTCAGTCAAAACGCACTGTTCGTTTTAAAGGAGCCAATTTTTTGTCCTTATCATACAAAATAAACATAACACTGCTATAACATCAGCTTGCGCTCATAACGTGAACCAATTATGCTAGATATTTTGTTCCTTTTCCTCAAAAACTACAACATAAATTTTCAGCCTACTTGACTTTATATAGCTCAACAGTAAGAAAGTCCAACGAAGTTACCTGGTGGCCTGCGTGGGCGCCTGTCCGTTGGTCCTGGCGGTGGGGTGTAGAGGCGGCGCGCCGACCTGACTGTTAGCCTCTGCCAGCAACTCCTCGAACTTGTTCAACTGAGCACGAAGCTTCTTTAGCTTGTCGCAGCACTCGTTTAGTTGGCCTGGTATTATAAAAAATATTTTATTTAATCTGTTTATTGTACAAAAATGTGTTAAAAATGCCTTATTTGTATGCAAAAAAGTGCGTTGCTTTTGTTTTGAAAGGTTAATAATAAATCTAGTGTATACCCATAGCTCAGTTTATTTTGTTGTCATGTTCTGCAATAGTCCTGCACTAACCGGGGGTTGTCCTTGGGTGCATTTACATGGTGCATACAGGGATAATAGTCGGTTGGTGCCTCCTCATCATTTAAAATTGTCTAAAGTGTCTCTGCGAGTTGGCTTCGGCCCCTAGTACGCCTTTCAAAGGTCCGGGACCCCAGGGTCCCGAGATATGTCAAAGACAACTAAATAATAATCTAGTGTAATAAATAACGTAGACTAAGCTATACATAGCGAAACCATAATTTGCAAATTGCTTTTTTATTTCAATAAAATAATAAGAGCGCAAGTTGGTTAATAGCTACGTGAATGTGAATTAAATGTAAATGTGTATTATTAGTACAATTAACATTTATTATGTAATTATTGGTTTAATCATCTGCCTAGCCTTTTCCCAACTATGTTGAGGTCGGCTTCCAGTCAAACCGGATGCAGCTGAATACCAGTATTTTACATGGAGCGACTGCCTATCTGACCTCCACAACTCAGTTACTGGATAATACGATACCCCTTGGTAAGACTGGTTGTCAGACTTTCGGGCTTCTGACTACCCGTAACGACTGTCAAAGATTCACGAATGGCAGCCGGGACCAACGGCTTAACGTGCTTTCCGAGCCACGGAGCGGTCTCGGTATGTAAAGATGGTCACCCATCCACAGACCAACCGCGGCAAGCGTAGCTTAACCTGACCGATCGACCTGTGCGATTAGTTGAATATAAACCAATAATTGTTTTAATTGGTAACTTGATTGCACTGTTTTCACATAATTTATTACTTCGCACCCGCAATTTGCACACCTCCATCAACATTATTCCTATTTAACTTTAATAAGAACAATTTAAAAAATTAAAGGAACAATAATAGCATAGTAAATTATTACATCAATCATTTTGCAACAAATTAATAGACAATTAGTTTTAGAAAAGAGGAAATTAAACGAATAAATAACAAGGATCACGTAGGCGTTTTGCGGTAGGGGTCCAACATATGTATATTTAGTTTCTAGATCGTCCGACGCCCGGGAATACGAAACATAAATATTATTCGTGAGATTGAACCACTCCACAAACGTTGAGGAGATCGTGGAGTACATGCGTGTGAAGACCAACTGGACTTTGAGGGTCGAGGAGTTGGAATCGCGAACTTTGAACTTCAAGTCGTTCGTGGTGCCTGTTCCGACACATCATCTCGAGAATTTCCTCAAGGAAGAGTTCTGGCCGAAGGGTGTTGTGTACCGCCGGTTTCGTGGCCGGCTACATGACACCAGTCAGCGAAACACGACGCAGACACTTCGTGTGCATTAGTTAGTTTTTAGTGTAGGTAATTATAATGTTGTATGTATTTATAGTATTTTTAAGTTATATTAATATTGTATTGTATGTGTTTATATGGGCCTTGATGCCTGAAATAAATGGATAAATAAATAAATAAAAGGTCTACTAACTATATACAGCCAAGGAAATTATTTGTTAAGCAAATTAACACCCTGCGTAAATCCGCAGCATTATAGAAATTTCATGCAATTTCTCAACTATGTTAGGGTCGGCTTCCAGTCTAACCGGATGCAGCTGAATACCAGTATTTTACATGTAGCAACTGCCTATCTGACCTCCACAACCAAGTTACTGGGTAATACGATACCCTTGGTAAGACTGGTTGTCAGACTTTCGGACTTCTGACGACCTGTAATGACTGTCAAAGATCCACGAACGACAGCCGGGACCAACGGCTTAACGTGCTTTCCGAGACACGGAGGGGTATGTGAAGATGGTCACCCATCCCCATCCACGGACCAACCGCGGCAAGCGTTGCTTTACCTGATCGATCGACCATTACGGCTGTTATTACTTAGCCACAAGCCCCTTTGAATATATGGACAATGATTTAAGTTGGTCTTCAATTTGTTTAACACTTAATTTCCCTGACTTTACTATGACATTCTCAAATTACCTTCTACAGTCATGGGATCACCGAGCGCGGGGCTCGTTTCGTAAACTCCTTTCATTTTCATGAGACCTTCCATAGCCGCTTGCTCTTGAGCCACCTGCAAAAAAACCAACTGTTTCAGCATACGTGCGACGATAAATCATCATTTTAATCATTCAAAATAAGTTTATTTTAGTTGGAAATCGGAGAACATCGTGACAATAAGGATCAATAAAATATTTTTTTTTACAGACTTCAAAAAAATAAGTTTTTATTCGACCTGTGCATGTTCGTTTGTGCCTTTATCCCAAAATCTACTTAACTAATTGTATTATCACTCATAAATACACATGTATGTGTCTATGTATTGGGTGTCATCAATAGGTTAAGGCTGTGTCCTATGTAATGATTTAAAAATAATCTTATAGCAAAAAGCGACCTCTGCCAGACTTTAAAGACATAAATTAGGTAGCTTTTGATGAGATCACACATGCTATGAAGGTCAACTCGAGGAATGGTGGACTCTATGAAACAAAAAGTTATGTATGCGAGAGGCGTGTGTTCCAACCACGATGATTTTATACAGGATAAATTTTTATTCAGTGCGTAAATTTTCACAGGGTGTTCTACCCATGAATATGAACAACTTTCACTATGGGACCATCTCTGAAATCACAAAAATAAATCAGCTGTTTCTTATAAAAGTTCAATACCTACTCGACCAAAATGTATGAATCTGCTGATTTTTTTTTCGTGATTTCAGAGATGGTCCCATAGTGAATGTTGTTCATATTCATGGGTAGAACACCCTGTAAAAATTTACGCACTGAATAAAAAATTATCCTGTATATATTGTGTGTGTTTTATAAACTGCATAACTCTGATCGTTGATTAACGCATAAAAGGAAAACACAAATTACAATCGACTAAAGGAAACGGGGTTTTACGTCCTTGGTAGGTTTACCTGTGTGCATAACTATAATACTACCTACCTATATTAATTTTAAAAGTGCCTCGCCGATTGTGGCAAAGATTTTTTACCGCACGTATCACGTACCTATGTATTGATACTTGAACTGCGAAAACAGGAGTAATTAGTAAAGGAGCTGTCAAAGTCGAATTCCTACCATGACCGCGTCGTTTAGGTACTGTACAGTCACAAGCACTAATATGTCAACACTTGGAAACTTTTAATAGCAATTTTTACGTGAAATAACGAAAACAACAATGAAATACGACACATTGCAAAACCTATGGGTACGAAAATACTATGTTCGTAGCAACATAAAATTTCATTAAAAAATAAAGGAGTAAATCGCTTTTGAATAAAGCCAAGTGTATAGGTACATACTTATGCTCGTGACTGTACATGTACAAGTATTAACTCAGAAATCAAAACATAACATATATACGACAGCGTTTGAGTCATCAATCAATTTGAAACGCATTTGTTTATGTACTTTGTTTGCATACAAACTATCCACATTATTGAACTAGTACATAATATTGTGGTAAACCGTAGCACCATATAAGTGTTTATGCAGTGGATATAAAATACTTACAACATTACATTCGCATTCGTCTGTCTAATGATTACAGATCGCGTTTGACCGACAATAATCGCTTCGACCCATCAAAACTTCTTTAAGATACAGATGTCCCACAAAAAATAAATCCTACAAACATCGGATCAAGTGACGAAATCTCACCAATACAAGTTTTATTGATACTCAAGGGCGGAAAAAAACAAGTGAACACGCAAAAAATGCAAGTGGACAACAGAGGGCAATTCTCGTAATTTTAACGAACGTTCACAGTCTGATCTCAGTCTCAATCTGTCAAATATACCTATTTCCCTACAGTTTGACAAGTTTTTGATATTAAATATCAAAAACTTGTCAAACTGTAGCGAAAATTTCGTTTGTCGCCGAGATGAGTCTGCGACTAGATTTTGAACGTTTTAAATTATGAGAATTGGCCTTCAGTAGTCGTCTGCTTTTTGTCGGTGACCGATTGTTTTTACTATATCTTGACTATGTTCGTGTTGTTTCTCTGGTAGCCTAAGTACTAAAACAAGTTTCTAAATTGTGTGTATACTAACCAAAACTCGGTGACAATCTGTTAATCTACGGTTTCCTAGATATAACGCCATATAACGGCGGCAGTGACGGTCATCATGAAAATGATGGCAGCGGGGTTTGACTTTACAGTGTCAAAAAACGCTCTCTAGAGAAACACCAACTTACTTTCATAAATAACGTTACAGCGACGTCATTTCAACGGTAAATTGCGGTCGTTATATGGCGGCCACCATAGTCTTAGGACACCCTAGCTTTACCAACAGATGTCTGGATTTAGCCTCGTTTTATTTATTCAAGGTTTACCAACAGCTTCTGTATACAATATTTCTTACTTAAGTATAGGTAACAAGCTAAATATAGTTTTCCTTGTGCTATCAAATGAGTAACATGTCCGAGGCAAGTGAAACGACTTGGGTATTACCATGTGTCTACATTTACTACATTTATTTAGCAAAAGGCTGAATACGACCATATCTAGCTGGTCAAAAGTGAATATTTTTAGGGTTCCGTACCCAAAGGGTAAAAACGGGACCCTATTAATAAGACTCCACTGTCTGTCTGTCTGTCTGTCATCAGGCTGTATCTCATGAACCGTGTCAGCTAGACAGTTGAAATTTTCACAGATGATGTATTTCTGTTGCCACTATAACAAGAAATACTAAAAACAGAATAAAATAAATATTTAGGTGGGGCTCCCATACAATAAACGTGATTTTTTTGCCGTTTGGGTACGGTACGGAACTCTTCGTGCGCGAGTCCGACTGGCACTTGGCCGGTTTTTACTGTATAGTCTCTTATTAGCATGTATATTGTATTTTTAATGTATTTATAATTTAATTATGTATTCAGAGCATGCATTAATTATGTATTCATCTAGCCTATACATTCCCTAGGAAAAGGCTAGGCAGATGATTCAGAGCATGTGTACTCGATAATGTGTAAGCTGTATGTGTGTATAATTGAGTGTGCATTACAGGGTAATGAATATTATACAAGTTCTATAATGGTAAAACATAATTGTAATGTATCTCTTGGTAATCCTTAAATAAATAAATAAATGTATCATAATTGGTGTATGAGAGACAATAAATTTAAAAAAAAATGTGAAAAGATAATAATTGAAGGAACATACTGACCTGCTTACTCAACTCCGCCACCTTCGCTTGAAGTTTCTTTTTCTTCTGGTTCGGTGGCAAGTCTGAATAATCCTCCTTTCCATCCATAGACATGTTATTCTGTAACGTAAACAAACACTTTAATCCTCAGTCTTTCCTCTTTGGCCAGTGCAAAATGCAACCATACACCACGAACTCTGCTAACTCCACTAAAATACCACCCTGTGTCAAAAACTTTGGAAAACATATCTACTTAAAATTCTGTAAATATAATATCCTTACATTATGTTTAGCCTTGAAAAGGTTTTTCATAAACATGCTTAACAAATCTACGAACACTTATAAATCCCTGAAACTTCGTTCTGTTATTAATGTTAAATTAGGAACTACACGACGCCACCAGACTTGGTAGCCAACTGCCCGACGCTCCCGGTAAATGGTAATTATCCGGCCAAATGCAATCAAATAACTATAAGTGACCTTGTTTAATTTATGTAGCTGTAAATCTAAATATATATAAATTACATAATACATGTTTGTATTGAATAATAAACGTTACACAAATACTTAGTCACAACATCTATTAACAAATATAAGCATGCAAACAGAATGCGAGTGCGCTGAAACCAAAGGAAGCCGTGCAGGCATGGTAAGTTAGAACAAGCATACAAACCAACCAACTGTGTGACGAAGAGAAAGTTTATTGGTCATCTCATGAAAGAATCACATTACTCATTGCTTTACTGTTTCGTAAATAAATTAACATCGTGCCATTGAGAACGATTTGTGAGGAATTCCGAGCAAAAGTTGAACAACAACGACTGATTTACTGTATTGTTCTTATTTATGAATCTTGAGTCAGATTGCAATGACATTGCAAAAAATTCTTTGCTAAAGATAGAAATTTCTTTAAAAAAAATGCTAGTGTCTATTGTGTAACCCATCATATTCAGTGGCCCAGTGGCAACGGCCCCAACTTACGAGTTGTAAGGTCGTGGGTTCGAACTAAGACAGGTGCTTTTCTTTGTTTAAAAAATTTCATCACCACTGCTCTTAAAACGGTGAAAGAAAACATCGTGAGGAAACCGGCATGTCCTAGAACCAAAAGACATGTGACATCTACCAACCCGCAGTGGGCCCCCGTGGTAGATTATAACCCCCTTCCTCTCGAAAAGACGCGGCTTGTGTCCCAGTAGTGGGAACATTATAGGCTGATTATGCTATATTCAGACTTTCAGAGTCCTCACATAGCTCAACTATCGACCACTATGACAAAGTGACCGAGATCTTACAGAACATGCTTCACATGTAACACAAAGGCTTACACACATAACACAACAGTCCAATCAAAACACATACATCATCGTTGTTATAACAGACGACGTTACTAATACTGACGTTATATAACAGTTGTTACTACATACTAGTAGACCAATAAACAATCTCACCACACATCACCGAATGCACCACGCACGACACACGAGTCACACGGGACTGACCTTGATAGAGTTGCAGGCCTCGACAATCTTCTGTTGCAAGTGTTAGCGGCGCGCGCGGGACGGGGAAGGTAAACAGACAACATTAACATAAGGGTAGAAACACTCCGGACAGACCGCGACCGGCCGCAACAAGCGATATTATGTAGATGTGTAGACCACGCAACATAAAAGTGTTTGCTGGATAGTGGAACGTGTGTCTTAAAAGTTGTCAACGTTATTTTATGAACCTTAGTAGAAGTCTCAGTGGATAGAACCCTTGCATGGTTAACAACACGTCATTCATCGATACCACCCCGAGTGCTTCAAAATAAAGGCGACATCACAGTATAATTGTTACCATGGAAATTAGGTTGACTCTAACAAAATTTTTACCTCAAATTGTTATCATAATTTTACGTCTAAAGGCAGTAATTCCCATAGCTAAATATACAGTTATAGTTAACAAATAATCACCATGACGAGACAGAATAATGCGTTCTAATAAAAGATGGCGCACCTTTTGAGTCATAAAATAACGTTTATAAATAACATTCACAGATTGAGAGAAAAAAAGAAAGTAGTAAGTTTTGTATAAAACATTGTTCAAGACGGTGTTATTTATAATTGCTTGTTGTTTATCAACAGTAACAGAAGCTAGTGACTCATGCTAGTGACTTACATCCCCACCACCGCGGGACAACTTACTTTTTCCACATGACATGGCACCGACGCCGACGGCCAAAATATCAATTGGTTGTTATTTGTACCCATGTTAAGTAGGATCGAACAGGGATTGAAAGATAAAAATAAATTAGTACCTCCAACTTACACATACTAAAAATCAAATAAGAACCTCACTGGCGTTTAGTCATTGTGTTTTCAGTTTTCCTCGTTCAATTGATTTAATTATAATACACGTTTCATGACCATACGCCAGCTGTATAAATAATGAACAAATGTAATAACACAAAAATGATATAACATCAAATCGTATTCTACAAATTGAATAAATAAATTACAGTACCATACCATGCAAGTACGTAATAATAATTATTTAAAAATTCATGACAAATAAGCTGATATGAAGCCCATACATAATTTCAAGCACACAGCCATAACCATATAATTTGCTGACGAAATTAAATAAATTTAACGTGTGTTTGAATACGATAAGATAGCAGCTGGAACAAAATAAAATAATAATAATCCTAACTACGTTATGAAGTCAGCATTAGATCTCACACGTGCTGCACATTATTATTACACAGTAAAGGCAGATGAGTAAAAATGTGCGAACATTGATCGGAACAATGCTGTCTTCATAGAACACTGACTATAATAATATGGAACCATTGACTACAAGATACCTCTATTGAATATCCCACTGGTTATTACGTAGTACACAAACATGATTGAATAACCCAAAGCATCTGTCACACTTGGCGAGCATCAATATGTTCCTCTCACCTTATTGGAGCTGAAAATGGACAGGAGTCCTCCTCTCTTCTTGATCTTGTTGCCGGAAACTGTGCCGCGCGCCGCGGTGAGGTGGTTGTGTGGGTGGTGGTGGGTCGTCGCCGAGTCCGTGGTATCAGCTCCCGATGCCGTCTCGAATGCGAAATCTTCGGGCGGCACGAAACCTGACTTATACCTGTCTATAACTAATTTTGTGTCCTGTAAACATAATGATAAACCTTTATTTCAGATCACAGAGAATCCATACAGTAGTGTTAGTAAAGAAAACTTACAACGATAGCAAATCATTATATTGTAACCTAGCTGTAGGTGGATGGGATGGCGTGATGAGCTGGACTGGAGTAGGTAGTACAGACGCCAGCACATCAAGCTACTACAATCTGTCAAATTTCTTTAATAGAATTTCAACTTTATAGCTAAAGCATTAAGATTCAAAGTTGATTGGGAAAATTTGACAGTTTCGGGTAGCTTGACCTGCTGGCGTCTGTACTTTAAGCTACTCATGTCTCCTCAACTTGCTGTAAAATTAACCTGTGAACTTGCTTACTGCATTACCTGGACAATAAAATATCTATGTTCTATTTTTTATCACCATTCTCGTGCCCTTTAAATCCCAATTTAATTGGGATCGGCGCAACATGTTGATAAAACTAATGTTAGTATCCAAATTTACATTGAATCTGCAGCCATCGTAGCCATCACACTATCCACGTCCACGAAGTATGTAGTACATACTCGTAGACGAGTAATAAACTATTAAGTGCGATGTCATTACTTGTGGATTTTTTGTTGAACAAAAATTCAAACGACGCCAAGAATTAATTGGCACTAGTTTTTAGGTCGCTCCAATTCGTTAGATCTCGATAGGCTATAAAATTCACCGTAATTATTATTGTAACCTATTTCTTAGTTTAACGATCCTTATAAAATGTTTAATATTCTGCTAATAGACTATTTTCTTTGAATCATTAAACAGTGTACTATGTATCATCAGAACATCACGAAACCTAAGTAAAAAGCTATTATTAGTCAGCGGTCGGTTGATCAACAACCCATGCAATATGTGACACCAATTCTAATGTTATGTAAACTTGAAAGAGGGCCACTACCAGTAAACAAAATATACAATATTCATTCCACGTGTAGAGCATAAGTAGATAATTGCTTATAGAATACCAAAATGCGTCGCAATATGAAGAAGAGTGTAATTATCTAGAGTTTCAGATTAAACAATCTCTATGAATCACTGTCTCATTTACTAACTCATGACTATGCGTGTCTACGAATATGATCTGGTGAAGCTTCGTGCTGTTTTCACTATTGGACACAAGTCTTAAATTAATCCGTGTTAATAATAGACTAAAATTCATTTTTAAATTAAATTTTTCAATTTGACACTAATATGCTTATAGTCGTAACTCGTAAAACAGAGTATCAGTAATTATCTTACCTTTTTCATTAATAAATATTAAATTAATCTGAGTTATAGACTAAAATTCAATTTTTAATTAAATCTTTCAATTTGACACTAATATGCTTATGCTTATTACTCGTAAATAATAAAACAAATTATCAAAACTCATCTTACTTCTTTTTCATTAATACTATTTGCTGCAGTCTCCATACCATCGAGACACTGCATGATTATCGGAAACACCTTCCGTTCCACGTCCACTGAACTCAACATGAAGTTCTTGATATTTTTTATCCTTTTCTCATCTAAGTCCTGCAAACAAGAAGATTACTTGTTAAAATAATGAACACGTTTCCGTATAAAATTATACGAAAATAGTGGACGTGTTTTATGCATGTCTCTCCCATTTGACCTAGTTGGCGTTACGCCAGAATGCACCATACAAAGTGGTTGCACTATTGGGCCCAACATTTTCCTGAATTTCTTCAAACTCACACAATGACTCATGTTTACGTCCAGAAAGAAATGACCACTCTTAATTCATAGAAAAAACTCACAATAACAGCGAGTATCATGTAATCCAACCCATTTACAAGCAACATGACAGATTTTGATTAATCGAATTGTTAAAATGTTATGAATTATAATTAAATTTTCTTGACATATATGCAATTATAAATGAGACAAATAATTTTCTTGTAATATCGAAAGAAAAAAAATGATAAATTGTAAAGAAACTGGATATATTATTTAAATATGGTACATTATCGTTCGTGACAACAAATCATTAGCGTCGTAATTTATTGGTTAGGTCATCGAGCAGGTTACGTTTCTACAAGATTATCTTAGGATATATACGATAGACGCGCCGATTGTATCCCAACGGTATTAGTCATTTGAAAGCAAAGTGAGATATCCAAAATTCAAAAGAGCTCAGAGAGGTGTGAATTTATGGTTGTCCATTATGTAAATCTGCCTGCCTGCCTGCTGTAACCTGTAGCTCTGCTGTTACTCGACGCGAGTCTACACTGTCTACTGAGAAATAAATATTTTTCGACTACTTTATCTCTCGGATAAAAACTATGTTGTGTAAGTTTAAAAGATAGAGATATATCCTTTAATAAATTATTTAAATGAGCCAAGACTCATACGTTATCCAAACGCTGTTAAAAGTAAAAGAAAAGTCGTAAAATAATCAGGATAGTTCCCGATTTTTTCTGATCACGTTATGGCGATACACCGCTTGTGAGCAAGAATAAAATGAATGAATTACTTTGACTTTGAAAAAAGTGGGAGGCACAGGACCGATCATTTTGACGGACGGCTTTCGGCTGGTCGAAGATGATGAAAAAGTAAAAGGTCGTAGCCCACCTGTAACTGCTTGAAGACATGCGGCAGTCGCTGCTCATAGTGCTGTCGTTGCGCCTCATTTGTTTTGCGCAACTGATCCATATATTCCTGCTTCGCGTCTTCGCACGCTTGACTCCGAATTTTCATATTCGCTTTCTGTTTTTCCACCTCCGCTCGACTGCAATTCAAATTAAATCAATTTTATTGAAAGTGGAAAAAGTTTTTATACAATAATAATTGGTACCAATAACTATGTAAGGCACTTGTTGCTCGTGATTTCATCGAAGAAGAGTCAAATCCTTGGTCCTGAAGGAGTTACCGTTAAAAGGCGACTAAAATATAGCTAAATGGACGAAGATCACTGTACCCCCAGCCTCAATGCGTATTTTAATGGTTGCGTTCACTAATAGACCTATTAAAGATAGTAGACGTTTAGTGATCCGATAAAGTAAAGGTTTCCGTCTTTAGTCAGTAAAATATATTTTCTATAGGTTAACCATCTAACCGCAACGGTAACCGGCAGCGATTTAAGCTGATAGTATCCATTTGGCTCATATATCACGTGAATCACCATCTTATGGAGCTATTAAAGTTAGCTTCGTTCGAATCACATATTTCATGTTATTTATTTTAGAGCCAAAGAGAAAAATTGGCATGAATGTTTCAGACACTGTGGCATCCTCAACCCCATACGGTTTACCCTTGCTATTGTACTGCATTAAGTATTGAACCCATGCCAACGCGTCATTGTTTATGAGGTCAAGAATATATTTTCTTGCTGCCAACTTACGCCCACACTGACAAAATATGACTATTATCAAGACACTCTTTAAGAAAAAATGTAAAGAACCGCAGAACGAATTTGGTTAACAACGAAATCAATGTTATCATTGAAATAACATAGCATTAAAATTCGATTACCACGGCGTTTACAATTCGCTGTACACTTTACGCACTGTTTAATCAGCTGTACAATTTCTGGGTCAAGTCAGTATTATCGTTAGAGTGAAGTAAGTAGTATATTAGATAATCACCTCAGATTAAGGTCAGCATCTGCCTTTTGGAAGGTCTCCAGTGCTCGCTCTGATTCCCTGGCCGCTCGCTCGTACGATCTCCTCGCTCGCTCCAAAGAACCTATCGATGAGTTCAACACTCCCATTTGTTTTGCACCTTCGTTTAAATGTTGCTGTAATTAAACACAACATTGGATAATCAAAAGAACAACAAAACAGTTTCAAGGAAGACAATCAAGATTGGAGTTATTTTAAACCCAAGATTCGATTTTGAATTATAAGCGACTCGATGTAGTCATGATTATTTTTAGAAGCCCTGCGTTAAGGTACCGGCCATGCCATACTGTATTGTGGCGTCTCAGAACTCAGAAGTTTGTATAATGAAAAGTATACGATTTAAAATTAAGGCTATTTTAAGATTAACCTTCTACAAACTAAAGTTTACTCGTACAAATGGAACCTCGGAACGGTGATAACACCAGGTGATAATTACGGGATAGACACAGATGTCTACGTGACTATTTCCGTTGACATATCCCGAATAAAAACAAACATGTGGTTATTCTGCAAGTCGATGCAGTTTTTTATCACCCTAGCAGTCGTCATACGTGTTAATTATATTTTTCCTTAATAAACATTAGCTATTATTAATGCACAATTTCTGCACGACTTATGTTATTTGAGATACTTTGTTGTATTTAATGCAGTACCCATTTCTGTTATTGTAGAACAATACGAATACGAAAACAACGTCCCACCTGTTTTCCACAAAGGGGTAGGCAGGTAGAAGTTAATTATATAAGTGTACTCATATATTGCCAATTATGTGTAAGTCCCATGTAGATGTAATGGTGAAAGGCGGGCCATTATTGCCAATAGGCAATAACCGGACACATGGACAGACTTCGAACTGCTACCTGCTATTACTGAGAATTTCCTAAAGGAAATTCCTAATACCAACTCGCTCGACCTGGGAATTGAAACCAGGCCCACGCTTCGCAGTCGCGCTTGCAAATACAAGACCCGTTTTCGGAAATGATCGTTTACAAAATTAACAGTAAGACAATCTGATAAAGTTTATTCATAATGAATGACTTCCTCACCTTCCGTTCTTCTCGCAGCTCTTTGGCGAGTAGATGCAACTCTCGTACTACATTGGACTGTAGGTTTTCCGCGACCACTTCCCGCTGGCCCGCGAAATCGTTTAACTCTTGAAGTAAATGTTTAAATGCTTTACACGCCGTATACCTGAAAATTTTATGATTGTTACTCGTTGTTACAGCTGTAAACAAACTTGCAGTAAGTTTAATGGGGCTATGAATGATTTGCGATTGAATGGTGCAACGCATATCGAATGTCAAATACTAGTATTCAGCTGCATCCGGTTAGACTGGGAGCCGACCACAACATAGTTGGGAAAAGGCTAGGCAGATGCAAGGTCCAACAAATATGGAATTGTGATAAAGTAAGCTGTCGTATTCTCAAAACGGTGAAGGAAGAGATCGTAAGAAAGCCGGCGTGTCCTAAAACCAAAAAATTCGAAGACATGTGACATCCACCAACCCGTACTGGGCCCGCGTGTTGGATTATAGCCCACTCCCCCTCACAGAGAATCTTCTCTGTGAGGGGGAGACTGCTCCCACTGCTGGGGTCACAGGCATCTGCCTGTGACCCCAGCAGTGGGAGCAGTATAAGGTGGTTATGCTAGGCTGTCATGTAAGCAACCCTGACATTTTAGACTCATTGCGGATAGTTAGAAAGTCTTCAAAAGATGGGTTTTTTTACGGATCGGCATCAATGTATATATCATCAGTTCAACACATAATAAACAAAAGTTCCTTGATATTATTTCGGCAAGAGCCGATACCCGTCTCTGAGTGCAAAAAATATTGTGCAACCATCGATATTATAGCCACATAAATTAAGCGTCACCAAATTAATATATGTAAGACAGTAAAAATGCTTGGCTGTACGATTGGCGTGCCAAATTTCCGATAAACTGCCTTAGGGTAACATGACATTACTCGTATATCATGCATGTTACAGTACAATTTTTACAGTTCCATATAATTTTCTTTTTATCGCTGGCATTATAAAGTTAAGATTAGCGATGAATCAACGTCCTTGCAAAGGAAAAGTCGAGGTATTTGTGACGCTGGTAGGTAAATAAGAAGTTCTTGGAAAAAACTGCATGATTCATGTCCTATCTGGCACAAAGCTCAATAAAATTCAAATACTCACTGATATTCATCTTCTTCTTTTCTTTTTGGTTGATAGTTTTTGACAAGCCTCCTGTAAAAAACAAAATAATTTGAGTAAGACAAAAAAAAAGGGTGGCAGGGACATCGACCCGCAAACTGTAACCATGGATTCAGCACATGAGTTTAGACCACATAGCGTCGAAATTTTTCGTCGTTTATTAAAAAAAAATATCGTCGTTCCATACGTTTTCACTGCGTAGGTATTGCACTTTTCTATGAAACAGATTTTTTTTTTTTTTATAACCGACAAAAAATTTCGACGCTATGGGATTTAAACTCATGTGCCGTTTTCATGGTTACAGTTTACGCGCCGATGTCCCTGCCACCCTGTATATACACAAATATAAACAAAAACACGCTGTAAAATTAGCGTAATAATCGCAATCGCAACAGTAGTCGTTGTTTATAAGATAATTTTGATAATAACATTAATATCAGCAAGATAAAAATAAAACTTCTTATCGCAGAGTTTATAGCAGCATTGCATCGTCGCACAAAAAGCTGTTTTTGATCAAGCTATTACTTTTGGCCGATAAGGGGAATGCCCTAAGGTAGCCCGTGAAATTGAAATGTACAGACGCCAGCTGCAGGTCAAGCTACCCGAAACTGTCGAAATTTTCCCAATCAACCTTGAACCTTAATGCTTTAGCGATAAAGTTCGAAAACTATTCAAGAAATCTGACAGATTGTAGTAGCTTGATGTGCTGGCGTCTGTCCTTTGGTTTTTTGCAATTTGCAGGTCAGTGTCAGGTTGTATGTTGATAAAAATATTATTCGCGATCGTACCAAATATGGCTTTCCAGAGTTATATCATTCATATTATCATTAGAATCAGTAATACATCTCCTCAAGTTAGAATTGACCTCAAATGTCGTGATTTCGTCAAATAGTCATTCAATAGGGTAATATGAACTTAGAAAGATGTACTTATTGAAGATTTTTATGATTATAATTATATAAATAAATATTACGCGAATTATATTTAGATGAACATACAACCTGATACTGACCTGCAAATAGCACAAAACGAAAGTAAATTGGACGTTATGAACGAATGTAAAATCGTAATGAAAACTAAAATAAAACTTTTGCTTTATCTATTTTACAAGCTTATTTAGTTTAGTTCATTCACCTGAGTTTTCCTGCATATTCTAGTTCGATAGCACACCGCTCCTTTACGAAGTTTCCATATTTGTCTAAAAAATCAATTCCTTTATGTGTATGGGCGGCTAAGTTATCATACTGATCCTGTGAACAAAGAGAAATAATATTTATAATTACGGTATTATTAGCTTATAGTTTAGTTAGTCATATTTTTTATTAATTACGTTTTATTTTAAAAGTGTACAGCAAAACAATGAAATATGTACATACTAATGATTATACAAGGCAGAGGAAACGGGTGGCGATAGCCGGCCGTCCCAGCGGGAAACTGGCGAGTAATACCGATAACTGCTGTTGTTTAACTAAGGTTATTCATTCTCATTATTGAATATAAAATAATTAGGTAATACGTCTTATTTGAAGCTATAATATAGTTCTTTTCCTAAAAAAAATTATGGCTGTGGGAAAAGTATTCAGCAAATTCCAGTTTCATAAATGGGTGCATTTCTGCTAAAGGCCTTCCCATTCCCACCGAGGGTGATGAGGCGGACGGGAATATAGTGATCGCGTGCCGTGATGCGCACGCGACTGTACTTCCCAGTCGCCCTTGACTCTTCAGCTATGTATACCGAGTGCAACGACACTGCTCTCACTTTAAACACCTCCAATTTAAAAGCTCATTCCTGCACACCTCATTAATATTTCATTATGATGACCGTGAACAACATAATATATTATTACTCCAGTGTTGTACGCTCAAACAAATAACGGACGTGATAATATTTGGCGTCTAATAGCATTAATTGAATGCGTAGCGACACAACTCAGCTGCAATGGGCGTTTTGTGGGCACGCATACATAATATGAAATGTGGATAGAATATTTTTAGACATGACAGTGACTCGCAAACGTTTATATTCAAAAAAGTTCTAAAACACTGGGATGGAGACGGTTAAGTATCTCGATCCCGTATGGAGAGAGCAAACCGTCTGAATAGTTGATGAATTAATAAAAGAGAAGTGGGACAATAAAGAAATAATAGACGAGGAAGAATCTATTGTACGCTGCTTTGAACAAACTAAATTGACATAAATTAATGTGTTTATCTTAGTCTTCATTCGCAAGAAAAATGTCACCCAGTTTTTTTTTCTTCTTGTTTTGATCCAATTTATTTCTCATGATTAAATCAACTGGACTCGAGAAGTAGAAATAGAACTTAGTATTTAGTAAAAATATGGCATTGGCATTTTTGGTGTGGGTAGTAAAACTATAGTGACACATATTAATTTTTGTAAAACAAAAATATATTTTCATGTTGTATTTGTAGAAAATATCGTGAATACCATTGAAAAATTTGAATTTGTCTGTTCTGCATGTTTCTTCATCAATTTTCAAATTCAAAATTGCTATTCTCGCATCTATGTATAACGTAACGGCATCAAACTATATGTTGAGACAGTGAGACCCATGGCAGAGAGCGTAGACAAAGGTGTTTCTTATGATAATATGCGGACCAAGGAATATACCGTTGCGTTGGAAAGCCTGTCATTAGCGTTTTACCTTCGAAATATTAAATTAAACGTCAAATATGAATAGCCGATCATTGGCCACGAATTACGTAGCAAATTAAAAAGATATCTTATCTGATACTTGTGAACTTGACTTGCAGAATGTGGTACCTACTTGACTGCTATTGAGTGAAAATGATTGTGTATTTTATCAATAATAAATTACCAATGTCTCTTTACAGTTAAGAAATGAATGTATGTCGCTGTCGTAGGTACTATAATAGGCACGCAAAAAAATACAATGGTTATGTGTTAGTGTGGTGGGTCGGTTCGTTAACCCTGATGCTGGAGCGACATCGCACAAGTCCGCACAGCAGTGCGAGAGTAGCTCGACTGGACGTGGGAGAACCTGATTTGTGTCAACTGTGATACGTTTGACGTACGTTTTAGTGCGAAACATACTCCGCTCCGCACCTTGTACAATTACATTACAGATTATAACTGAAGTAATTTACTTAATTAGAGGAGTAAGTACGTATTGTCTGGCGCAGTACAAGTTTGTGCATTATATGCTAATTCAGAAGACAGAGAGACAAGTTTGCCAACACAAATGGAACACATGAATATTAGCCAAAACTCCATAAATAAGCCTCGTCGTTTGAGCTCTTAGAGGACTTAGCTAAAAGCAGTTCTTATCTTGAAATACAAGGTCACCTAGTCTTTTGAATCTTAGAAATGCGTGAACCAGATAGCAAGTGGCAAATTATCGAGGAGGTCCTACACACGAGTGTGGTTTAAAAAGGCGGTTGGTGGGCGGCGCCGGGGCCAAGGAATGCGCACACGCAATGTTCAGACCATGATCGCAGTCATCAGTATGCGGAGCACACTCAGCGCGGTTACCGACACGTGTTCTACCAACAACCTTGGCTAATTACTGCGATTCAAATTCATATTTGACAGTCGATACGTGACTATTTGCCATATATGCATTGAAACATTTTTATGATTACTTATGATTATTACTAGTCATTGTTATAAATTATTATTAGAACAAAATTAGAAGAACAAAGAACCTATCGTGCTATCACGGATTATTCAAAGTACAGACGCCAGCAGGTCAAGCTACCCGAAACTGTCAAATTTTCCCAATCAACCTTGAACCTTAATCGTTTAAAGATAAAGTTGAAAATCTATTACAGAAATTTGACAGATTGTAGTAGCTTGATGTGCTGGCGTCCGTACATGCCTACATTTTCTTTTTATTGCACTCATTACGGAACAATTTACATAAATAGATTTTATAAAAAGAGTCTTCTATTTTTAAACCGTCTTCTCAACCGTCATTTACATACGTTACTATTTTTACGTTGATATTTTATTTAAATCTAAGATGACAAACTCGATGCGCGAACATAATGTGCGACGAAGGGATTTAGCGTCTTGGCTTATTTACTTAAATAATTATACAGTAACTGAGTCTAATTCCCATACAATGTCATATTTGACAGCTAGGGCGAGTGTGTCAGTGAACCTTTCACGGCGTTCGTGCATAACTGCGGCAGGGTCGATGCCATCAATACCCAGTAATTGGCGCGTCTCTTCACGCGATAACCAAATATTGTCATAGCTGCACAATATCAACAACGTCTGCCACACTAATCTGACCCGTAATCGTTACATAGCTTGTTATCTCTAGCCTGTATAATTTTACGATTTTGGAGAGCTAGCAGATCTAGATATTTATTTTAATTGCATATGATTTTGTCATTCTAGAATTTTAAGAGCCAAGCCTGCCTGATTGTGGACTACTTTGCGAAAACCGGCTGGAAGTTTCTAGAAATTTATTTATTCTAAAATCAAGCCATTTATTTAGTGTCAATAGGTTGTATAAAATGTTAACAATACAATTGAACTGCTAACGGGTATGGCAAATGACCTTGCGTTCTAGGTATCTGAACGTCTCACCTGAATGGCAATGTCACACACACCAAGACAAGTGTATCGTATAACACGAATGGTTTACGAGATTATATCTCGTATATCTTATAGTTGGACAGTCATGCAGCTAAACACTCAATATATAACTGCACGTATGTTATTGATGCAGGGAGACGCTACTCGTCAGTTTTCTCATGCATTTTGCGCAATGTCCACTTCCGGTATGTCTCGAACTCATCAACATTTATTGGAAGTGTGGACGGCGGAGTCATGCCGGAACAGTCTGGGTCGGCAAAACAGATTTGTTTGATCGAATGCTCGTCCGTCGATGAGTCACAGTGGAGGAACGCCCTGGCCCTGTCCTTTGCTGATTAGCACTCATTACTCATCGTTTGTTAATCAGACAACAATGCCCGCACGACTAGATAAGATTGTGAAGTTTATGGATTTAACAATAAGTAAATGTACACATTTACATATTCTTAAAAACCAGTTTGTAAAATAAATACATACATATTAATAACCGCATAAATCATGCTTGATAGCCAAAACTGATGTATTTATACAAGTATTATTTTGCCATGACTCAAATTTGCTGTACGTATTGAGTTCACAATATTAGAATTCGATAATAATATGCTTAATTAATTATTGCATATATGGAGTTTTTTACGTCAATGGGAGTTACAGCTTTTATATGGCACGTTTAAGTAACTAAATGAGGGTAGATACTTAGAGTAGGTACTTATATCAACGTAACAAGTATCTGTCAACCAGAAATACGACATGGCTTGTAATATATGATTTATTTAAAATGCTTGCAAACAAAGAATTATAATTTAAAAAAAAACAGACATGTTTTATACCCTAAAACCTTTGAATTTTATACAAATTGCTATCAACCAGTAGCTAAACTAGCTGAATGCGAACAAGTCTGCAATAAAAAACTAGTACTACTGCACAGCCACTCGCCTCATGTTCCGAGCCACTTATAAGCTCGCTATAAAGTTTGAATCGGGCTGTAATTAAATCTAAGTTGTATATTACATTAAAATGGAAATGAATTTACAGAAATTCGCTTAAAATGTTCATCGAAATAATATTTATGAGACTATACCTATAATTAAATCGTTTTTCTTTACGTGTCGATGGAACTTTCTTAATCACTTGAGCCCAGCAGGCGGCCACGTTAATTGCAGCATCAGCGGCGATCATCAGTTCCTAACTGTAGGTGAAAGGACACTTGGGACACTGCACAGCAAGTGGGTCATTGTCTGTTTGAGCTTCATGCCAAAATAACTCGACATTTCAACAAAATTTGGCTGGAACACAGAGTTCCCGAGAGAGTCAGAGGTTGATAAGATAAAAAAGGTTAATAAGTTATACCTACATGACCAAATTAAATTTAAATAACTCACGAAAACATGGTTTCAATGTGTTGAATGTTGACTGGCCGCAGCATTTGGTCGGTTATGCTATTTATTTCGCATGATTCTAGAATTATATCGTTTTTATCGTTATTGGAAATGAGGAATGTAGATTCCGTGTTTGCTTTTCTGTTCCGTCTTTCCATTGATTGATTGGACGAACACAAATTGTTCTTGGCATACTTTTAATATTATTGATCCCGCCCAAAACGAAAGAAATGATAAAATAAAGTGAAAGTTAGGAAAGTCAAATTATATCATAGCTATATTGTAGGCTCGTTATGTCCAGCAGTGGACGGTTATTCTAATGTTTCACACATTTCGATGAGGTACTATTGATCGCGCATTGAAATGTTTAAACAAGTCGTGTGACCTATAGTCCGAATGGTCTAATTATTAGTATCTAATTATAATGACGTTTTGGACGCCATACTGTACGATAATACCATTATCTCATGGTGGTCCCAAATCATATTGTCAACTCGGGTATTTGTAAACTAGCCGCCATAATAGTTTAAGCCAAATTATTGTCCTACTGATAAGTGATAGGTAATTCATAGTTTCGTCATCGGACTAGGGGGAGGCGTCCAGCAGTGGACGTCTTTCGGCTGAAATGATGAGTCATCAATTCATCATTGATCATGATCATAGTACGGTTTATCTATACTAGAATAAAATAGAATTTAATAATGTTCTGACATTCTTATTTAATTGACAAAGTAAAGACCCATAAGTACCAGTTTTAGCTGACCTCACATTATAAAGGATTTTCGTACTATGAGAAATCAGGTTACACTGGAAATGTATAGCTTGATATGCCGCCATGCGTACGAAACTTATTGGTCTTTACTTGATCTAGCTTAAATAATCTCTATTGTGATAATCCCCACTATAGACGTCAATCGTTACCAACGCTAAAACCATTAGCACCCCGATAGCCTCGTGTCAAATTAAAAATACTGCTTTGTATACAGAAATGGAGCCCCCCAGTTACACAAGGAACCCGCGCCCTTTGAGACACCCACGGCATACAGGTTCAGCTCTAACTTTATGTAATTGAAGTGGACTTGCGTAACGACCCACTACAGGTGACATAATTTATATGCATAATACGACAAATGCCAACCGACCCATACTTACACTTTCCAATACCAGTTCTGAGTTCCACTTTGGTATAATTAATCAAGATTGAGAATATAAACAAATACGTCATTATGTTGTAACATTAATTTCGGTGGTTTTGGTATGTAAAATATTTAATACGTTTTGGATTTTTGGTCATTTATCTTCACGGTATGCTAACTCACTAATGCTAACTAACAACATTCACTAAGCTGAATTAAACGTTTATACATCTATAAGAGTTCATAAGCCTCTAACTATGCACGAGTTTCTTTTAGATTAGAATGTCAACCTACATAGTTAGTGATTGCAATTTTATCACAATGATGTTCTTTAAAAACTAATTTGTAAATGTGTTGGGAATCCTAATAGCCGATGACACAGTTCAAGTTTGTTTAACTATAACAAATGTGACACATGCTTTTGTCTGCCTTACTTACGCAAAAGACTGCGGTTTTTAAATAATACATAATTATAATCAATTTTAAAGAAACCAACGCGCAAATGTATTACTCGAAACTAATCATAGCAATAATTTGATGATGAAGGTTTTTAGAAAGCTGAGAGAATGAATCTTTTGAATAGTTTACGACCATGATCTCAAATTGATACGATAATCTAACATTTGGAGAGTTTGAAAGATAAAATGATATGAAAACTTCGCCGCTTCATTCATAATTAGCCGCCATCGTCAAGAATAACTTATAAGGGTGAAATCACAATAAAACCTGACGACTTCCTTTCAGAACGTTTCACAATTTATTTGCAGTCTAAACTCGGTTCGGTCCAAGCGAGGTCGGATCCTATATTGGTAGACATGAGTCACGATTGATGACGTCATGGGGTGTCGGGGCGCGCACCCCGCCTGCGTCACCCTGCGTGACTCAATGTCGCGCCCCCGACCATTCGCCTTGGGCGAGACAACCGCTCAGACACAAATAAATATGAATTGATACCAAAATAGTACGTGACATTTTACTTGGTCCTATACACTAATGTATGAAGGTTTTTACCCAAAAGAAGTCTTTATCAAATATTGTTTCTATATAGTCGTCGCCATATGGTTTAGTAAATAAGTAACGTTATCTCATATTTTCGCCCAATTTCCGGCGTTATCAATCTAGGCTACGGAAGATCTTCATTCTATTTATTTATATTTTTACTCTCTGATAAGCATAACATTACCGAGGCATCGTGGATCAATATTATAATGCACTATTAATAGGATTCAAAATAATCTCTGGTACAGTTTTTTAAATCGAAATATTTTATTTCACATAAACCATGGGCACTTATGAAACGTCAGAAGCTAGGTGCATGGTTCCAATTGGTCGTTTCCTATGGAGAAGAGCCGGCAAGAAATTAGTCTAAAAATAGAAAATGGTCTACAAATCTACAAGGCGTTCTCACATTCACAAAATGTAAATTATATTAAAACCTAATTATGTGATCGTTACAACCAATAACAAATATTTGTAGGTTTTATGTGCAGAGCTTTCTTTTTATGAAGGTACATTCTCCATAAATAAATGCAAGCCACGTTCCAAAATACTTCAATGCATACGTAACAATTTCACTTTCATCTTCACCAACAAAATATAAATTAACTTGCACAATACTCACTACTCAGTATACAACTAACAAACTGTTATCTCTTTCAATGGAGAATCCAGGTTTAGTAGGAGGACGTCCTGATCGTAAAATCATAGAACAAGAATGGCTCTTTCTATCTAATTTCCGATTTTCAACACATTTCATCACTCAATTAGGTTAAGGTTTGCACGCACTACGTAAATGAAATACATTATACTATTAAATTTGAAAGTAGATATTTCACCACTATAGTCGTAAATCGTAAACACAGATATAAACATGTACAAACATAACAACAAAGTACATACAGTTTAGGATGGTAATTTTTATGAGCAAACTTTAAATGGCTCTCAAAACTTCATGTGTTAGTGTAGATGATACCAGCCGATCGATTCTGTAAAAATCTCACCGTGAAAAGTTAAGTGAAGTGAGCTTAGAGTGAGCTGTCAATAGTGACAAACCCCTAGCAATTAGTTGGAATGACAGCTCACTCCACGCTCACTTCACCTAAGTTTTCACGGTGAGATTTTTACATAATCGCACTGCTGTTTCGAATTAAAACCACGACAATAATGCTAAACCTTGCAAAAGACTAAACAAAACGTGCCATCACTACGGGCCAGCGAGCACCTTCATTATTTAATTCAATTCCAACGAGCACGTACGATCTTTTATGGCCGTAACTTTTGGTACTTTCTACACTCTATTTTTGTTGTCTACACGTTTATGCAATGCACTAAGAAAATTAATTTGCTATCGAAATTCCATACAGCCTCAGGGAAAAGTTGAGTATTATGTAATTTGAATACATTATTGGTCATTAATTCTATTGTTGTTACCCTTTCAATTACTTTAGTACCCACTCTTGCTTAGTAAAAATGTTTCAAACGTGGACTTTAGGTCTCAGTTAAGCGCTCTAGAGCTAAGTTTAAGATATTTAAAATTTTCATCTGAATGAAAATGAAGCCTGATATTAAATAATATTAATATCATTTTTGAACTACTTGACGAACAACCAGAACCTTTCCATGAGTCAAAATTTTGAAGACAATGGGAAAATGTTAGTTAAACTTTCAGCCACTTTTCGCATTGGCTTTAGTTAGGTAAGCTTTAGCTGATAACATTGTGGTTGAAGAACACTTTGAACCAGAAACACACGTGAATGTTGACCATGCGTGTAAGGGTGGGTCCCTTACACGCATGGTCAACATTCACGTGAGTGCTGATGGTAAAAGTGATGGAAAGCAGCTCTCGCGCCGGTAGAAAGTAACACGAGGACACCGTTTCTCGTTAATAATGATGATACAAAAATTTCATATTTTCACACAGCACTGCACCAACTAAATAAATTGAAATATGGTATCAACCATAAGAAGTAAATATGGAAAACAAGAGAATTAACGTTTATTAGTGAATCGTTCACGGTGCATGCACGGACAAGGCCTTCATAACAAAACAGTTAAGTTGTGAAAGTCGCACACGAGATCTGCGAGGTGCAACAACTTGAGCCAAAACTGTGCCAAATACCCGCTCCATTACATAAGAAGCGATCGATTTGTTACAAAATCAATACCCACAAAAACCTAACTATTACCATAATTACAAGTTGAGTTTGCCAGACCATTACAAACAATTTTATTATGTTAATAAAAACAAAGAAGCTAATGGCTCCTTGAAAAGTTATGAACGAACATTGTACGAAATCTTTTGACGGTTTTTTTTTCCAATGAATTCAGCAGAACAAAGCAATAGGCTTCGAATAAAAAACCTCATTATAAAGTTTTTATATTCAACCAAAAACTCAACTATGTTTGAAATACTCAATCTACACTTCATCGCATGTATTGTAAACAAATTGCCGAAATAGTACTACCATTGTTCATGGAGTCTGAAAGTTTATAGACGGTTTTGAATTCATGTCTACAGCGTTTGCTAAAATGTGTAATTAAAATGCAGCTCGCAGTTTCAAAATAATCCTTGTCTGCAGTTTTATAGTCCGACCAACCACAGGCGCGAAAAGTTAGTCAATTGTAGTTTGAGCCAGACCAAGCAAAAACGATTGGAAATGTTTCTCGTCGGCTGAAGAACTCTTTCGCAGTCGCAATACCCATCTGTCGGTGACATCCAATTCTAGCAATCTGTTAAACTGCATCTTTTTGAAAAATTATTTGTCTAAATTTTTGAGGAAATACTACATTTTAATGAGTTTAGAGAGCAAAAAATCGTCCAGCACGAAAGTGGTTCGAAATGAAAAACATATTTTAAGTCCTCACTTTTCACAAAACGTAGGAATAATTACTTTCGTCCTTAAAGGAGATGATTACACGTTTGCAACGGTCTACGATCCTTCCAGTTTCAGAGGTACGTGGGAAGGCGGACGAAGACAGCCCGCGGGTGCATTGTGCAGGCCTGGATACTAAAAAAGTTTTTGTCATTCTATTGCTCATTGTTAAAACACAAAGGGCCTGTTTCCTGCTATTAAGTTTATTCTCCGCACATTACAATAGGACGAACATTATTATAGTAGCTGTCGGTGACATTTTATTTTAAAGATAAACAATTTTACGGTGCGATTCTCGCGATTGAACTAGGATCCTAAAAGAATTTATGAGTTCCGTAGTCTAATCTGATCTGTCTGAGTAGGTAACCCAGAAAAATTGTCGGTATTAAAATTAAGGAGTGCTAATTGTGCCATAAATCATTTGAAAATCCAACTTTATGATGCCAAAATTCTACTACTTAATCAAGTTTCGATTTCTAAAACTTATTATTTTTTAAAGCTTTTGTAATTGGTTGTCTGATGATAACGGTACTATCATTCATACAAAAAACTGTGGGAAGATTGTATAGAATCAAGGTCTACTAGAAAGTATCGCAAATATGTAAACGACAACACAATCGCCCCTACGAGAGGGATGCGTTATTGGATTAGTGGCCCTAAGATTTTGTACCCCTTCGT
Source organism: Apamea anceps (assembly GCA_951799955.1). Taxonomy (NCBI): domain Eukaryota; kingdom Metazoa; phylum Arthropoda; class Insecta; order Lepidoptera; family Noctuidae; genus Apamea; species Apamea anceps. The sequence goes on along the minus strand of OX637502.1, from coordinate 8,242,602 downwards.
TTAAGGGAGAATACGAACTTGAACGAAATCGAAATGCGTAGGTACCGGTATCGATTAGTTTCGAGAACACTTGTCGCAAGCACTCTTATATATGGATTCCTACAATCATATGGGTAAATTCCAACCACTTGAATGGTTAGCTAAACAACACTCAGATTCGTAATAGTTTGGTCCGTTACCTTAGTTTGTTTAGAATTGTCCGTTGTGTTGTGTCAATAACAACGTTCCCGAAACTAGCCCCTTCGTCATTTGTAGTAACTTATCCGTAGTTCTTGGAATAATATACAGTAAAGGCGCAGAATGTGGTTCAGCACGAGTCTCGAGCCATTGTGAGACACGCGCGTTTCCGCTTTCTCGTGGAAAAATGCAAGCGCATTGTTGGAAAGTAAACGTAAGCACCCGAGGTGATTTTCAAGAACGTAAAGAATAAACATAATATTGTATGTTCATTCCACTTAACATATTGTATGGAATGCTTGTCGTTTCTTTTGCTGTTGATAAAGTCTTGAAAACTTGATAGACCAAGGAGAAGGAGATAAATATGGTTTCAGGAATATGTGCCGTCGGTTGTAGTGCATACGGGTGTGCGTCAGATAGGCGCCAGCCAGCCGGACGGCCACAAGAGCCCACTGTTCTTGACGTTTCAATGTGAGTAGCGCAATAACACTAGCGTATTTCCCCGACCGCGCCGGTCGATCAACCAAGGCCTCAGTTCCCATCGATACGCTTTTTTTATGTTTACAACTAAATGACGTAATTCACGTAGGCTCTTAAAACAATTGGGAAAACACTAGTTAGTCCAGTAATAAAGCAATCCTATTGACTTTCCTTACTTCATAAAGGCTAATTTACATTGATCCAGTATTTCAAACGAACACTGAAATCCGGTAACACTAGATCGTTATTGGAGCCAGGTAAACCCTTTTCACTGTCATCATCGAGTATGGATTAGCCAAATCCAGCGCTGGATCCAAATGATCCAACATCATCCAGCGATGATGGGCTGGACTGAAGTGTTCACATTGGTCATATTATATCGATCGTATTACTGGATTCCAGTTCTGGGTTAAAAATACAAGATCACAATTTGCATTTGCCAATAAAAATCTTTTGTTTAAAAGTGCATTTTCAATTCTTCAGAATACCTATCCAAAATGACTTTCTAAGTCAAAAAAAAAACTCGAACAATGGGTGCACAGCCTTGAGATTTGTATCCAATCATGAGGTTGCAGAACGCCACATATAAATGAAAATTAGGTATCACAAAGGTTGTAAAGAGCAGATGTGCATAATTTCACAGTAGAGCGGACGCGAGACCGGTCAGAGGGGTCGGCTAACCACAGCAGGTGTAATGGCACCGTCCGACCATGTTACTAGGGATCGTCAGTGCACACTGACACCACTTTACCATTTATAATAATACGAAAACTAACCAATATCTCCTTACGAAGGAAGTCTGCTATATCAATTCATTATTGTACATCTTTAGGTAGGTATATTTTTCTATAGGTAAAGTCTTTTAAGAATGTTATCATTGTGTCGAGCGAGACCATAACTATGTGCCTATAAGACAACAGTTCTGTAACATTGTCCAAATGGCCCGTATGACGTCAGCATTTGCCGAAAACTCGCCGGAGCAGCTATTTTGGTTTCAGCGGCGCCCGTATTATTATGATTACTGAACTGGCAAAAACGTTCGGCATTTCAAGTGGCCAGAATAGAGCGATTAATGAACAATCGAAGCTAAAATTAAACGCAAGAGTGTAAACTTTGCATGCCTCATTAAAATACCTCTATCAAAGCTGATGAAGCTTCAAATATGTGATTTATTGTTTTTTGAACCAAGTTCTTGCGTACGTTCAAGTCCGTTCAAAACTTCCCACGAGAAAACATTAAGCTGATTGTGTCATGTATTAAAGCAGACGTATTATCAATCAGTGATCGAATCAAACAATGAGTCGTTGATAAAAATAAACGCCTGTAAGGAATAAACGTAAGTATTTCAATCTAATATTCCCATGGTATATCGGTATTTTATATACTGAGAAGGGTGCGTTAAAAATAAAAAATACGCTAAATGAAATCAACCCGGAAGAATATACAAGGAATCGGATGAGCAAGAGTGCGTTAACCCAAACGATGGACGCTGCTCACAATAATATGGACTAAATGTGTAACACGCAGGTTCCCTCGCTACTGAAAGATACTGGAGTAAACAAACCAATTTAAAAAGCGTAAAATATATTTTAAAATATAACATCTGTTGCACATAATAAAACAGATGAATACATATATTGATGAAGTACTTATGTAGTGCGAAAAGAAGAACTGATTCAGAAGAAACGAAGTGTTAAACGATGATTTCATATCAAATAGATTTATTAAAAAAAAGGCAACTGCTATCAACAATATTGTTAGTGTAACATATGGCTTGCTAAACGGAAGGGCTTCCGATCACGGTGCATTCATTTAAAGCACGTGTCATGCACCAACTGCACCCATGACAATATTATAAAAAAAGTCCCAAAGCAACCATATGTTTAAATAAAAAAATAAGACAGAAACGTTTAAACCGCAATAAATAGTCCTGTTGCAACTTCCAACGTGAATCAAAAAGAAACTAGAGTTTAAAATTAAACACTCTTTTCAATGAGGAAATATTTTCAATGTGGGGTACATAATGGCTATACATCGATCGATGCAATACCCATTCATCGGACGGCTGAATCACAAAACAGTACCTACATGAGAGCATGTAACGACAAGTGACGCATTCAAACCTTTCAACCTGTCTATAGGGAACAAGTGTTTTATGTTACTGCTATGGTATTGCATTGAAGCTATGTAAACAACGAAGATAACAATACAAGTAAACCATAGTAATGGTACTTATTTGAACAAATAAACACTGGTAGAAAAACCAAAAGTCCAGTAAAATCGGTTTCTTATCTGACGTAGATTCCTTTCACAATTGAACCTTGAAAATATATTGTTTGTAAGCAGCTGCGCGGATAGACGTTGACTTGAGCCGGCAACATCGTACGAAGGCAAATTCTCACGCGGAATGCGCGCAATCATAACCTTACGGGGAATTCACATAGTCGTCAACACATAAGACTATTGTTCACAAGAGCAAGGGGAACTTTTCTATGATGCGCTCCACTAATGACATACATTTGCATGGAAATGGAAATATCATTTTCAGAATATATCCATTAGGGTGTCCCAAAAAAATCAAAGTCTTTTTTTTTCAACGCATACCCTCTAATTATATTTGAATCATGTTAAAACACGTATAAATAAAATTTCATGTACATAGGACCACAGCAACCCGTGCCGACTTGCATTGATACATGTCAGTACTTGCATACTTCGGCGCGTCGCAAATTTCGTATCGAAGTTTCGTAATTACTTGTTTGTTTTATTAGTAAACGCATTATTTTCGTTTAGTCAAGATTTTAGTGGGATTACGCAGTTCTAAAAAAGGCCTATTTTTAATATGGGGTGTAAAACATCATATTACCGGTTCAAATTACCCTCTAATGGCCAAGTATTGGCAGATCTGTTTTATAATATTCGTGAAGTGAATTTAAGTGTTAATGAAAGCACAAATCTAACTATTCGAGAGTGCATTATTTATTGGGAAAAGGCCCGTATACCGACTAAAGCTTTACCTAACTGTGTTAAGAAATTAGTTGCCTTTTACCAAGTCTGGAGAGATTTACAAAAAAAAAATTGCACAGAACACAAGACATATTCGAACAGCGTCGCCAAGAGTTTGTTACAAGCTTGGACAACTTTTTCGACATTGCACATGCCGATGCCCTTCAATTAATAAAAATAAATGAAGATAGGATATTTTTGGAGCGGCAGAGAGAGCCAGGCAGACCTGGTCACTTAGCTGGAGTCGATAAAAAGTTGACCGACAAAGAGGAAAAATCGCGCCTTAGAAATATCGAGGAACGAAAACGTCGGGCTAATTATTATGCATCCCTTACTGCTTCGACTTCATCCTATCAAGAAAATTCATCTTCTGATTCGGAAGTAATGGATTTGCAAGACGATTTGCCCACCCCAACCGAGAGCGCACAGTCCGATATTAATAAAACGTCAACGAGCAAAAATTTTATGACTCCAAAATTAGTGGCAGCTTTAGACAGGTGTCAGGTAAGTATGAGAAATTTTGTATACATTATCGAAGCTACTATCGAGACACTAGGACTCAATACTGACAATTATCCCATAAGTAAGTCCTCCATTCAAAGAATTCGTACGGAAATCGAAAAGTGCGGGCAGAAGCTATTAAAGTCGATTTCCAAAACGACGTACGACGTATACTGTAACTGTCCAGAAAAAAAAAAATACTGTTGCCAGCTTTAGACGATCCCTCCTCCCGATAGTAATTTCATATGGTGATAAAGAACAACTGAATGCGGTGCCGAAGATGTAGACCAAGAAACAAAAATAAATATAGCTAAAAACTTATCTAAGGAAAATCCATCAGTTCATAGTAAACGCCGTCCCCTCGATAGAAGAGTCTTTTTCGATCGATGACTTCATTTCCATCAAAAGCAAGACCTTGTTCAATCGTTTTAAAACTGATGACAGTTTTCTCAACGAGTGTCCTACTTCATGGCCTAGTTAATGCTTCTTTTCAACGATTTAAGGAACAGATGATGACAGTGAGAGCCGTTAATGATACAGCAGAGAGAGCAGTTAAGTTGATGCGAGATTTCCATGGAAAAATCACAGTTGAAGAGGAACAAAAGCAATTTTCACTACGTTGCGTACAGGAACACAGACTGATAGTATACCCTGACTGTATAAAGAAAACTTTGAAAAGAAAATTTAAGAAACAATGTTCTTTTAATAATAAATATTTAATAAATATATAATACAGCTAAAATAGTGTTTAATTTATAAATAAAAATTAAGTTTTAAAATGTCCTCTACAATCTCTAAGCAAAATTTTTCTTAAAAGTTTGGCATCAAGTCGGCACGGGTTATCGTTATCCGATATCAATAATATTTTATATTTTAGTTATTAGGGTCAATTAGAAAAAATATAAAGGGTATGCGTATTTAAAATCGAAAAAAAAATTTTCGCCCTTATAGGATGGGACACCCTAATATCCATGTGGGCATACTGGCAGAGTATTCATTTATTTTCGAATATTAGGAATTAAATGATAAGCAAATTGTGGAATTTATAAGGATAAATTTGACCAAAATGGTTGATTTACAGTGTTCTTTAACTATTCTCTAGACTTGTAGAGATTAAAAGATTATAAAATTCTGCGTGGCTTCAAAGCAAACAGTAAATCTAACATTAATCCTGCAGATCACTTCCTCAATCCCGCCTATTACGATAACTGCTTACACGATATAATACAGTCCATTTTACCGTTTAACAAGCGCTACAGAGTGGATGGCTTCCAAGTAAGCGTGATGAGAACAACAACAAAGTTAAAAGCAACGTTCACCTGCACTATGGAATGTGAGTGTATGAACCTAACACTATAAAGATACTATAGCCATTTTATTGACATGTTCAACAGCACAGTTGTCTTCAAGTCGCGCTGAAACCTTTCACTGAAATATCAAGCGTGACGTAAGATTATATTCGTACAACAAAACTTCAATAGTGGAAGGTAAAGAAAAAAAAACAATTTTCAATAAAAATCGTAGTTAACAATGCGTGGCTATTAAATTAAGGTGAGTAGCTAATCTCACTTTGATATCACGGCCGAGTTTACAATCATAAATATGAGAATTTCTCGGAAAGCGAGTCAGGTGTGACGACAGTTGTGGAGCGCGACACATCACCCACTTGCGCGAGGGAGGTCCGGTCCGCCGCACCTCCGCCTCGACACTTTCGCTCACCATCATCACTTGTTATATCAGAAGTTGATTAAACAACTCATAGATTATGCAAAATATTAATTGCAAAAAAACACCACTTTCTGCACGAAGAGCCAAAAGATTTTAACACTGAAAGAATCAAAGCAACAACTAAATCATTAGGTGGTTTTATTTTATACGATCAGTTTTCATTTAACCAGAATAAGAAACTTAATTTAAACATAAGACGTCGCCACATGACTACAACATCTAGTACCCTGTACGCAACATGACGCTGGAAAAGATCGACGCACTCAAAGGCATTCGTTATAACGATAATATCTTTATAGCAGCCGGTGTTGCGAATACGAATAAGAATGAACTGCCACAACTATCATACTTGTACGACCGTACGTACTCGGTATGTATTATAGTAACGTGGCCTTGCTGCCACGGAATATTCTGTAATGACCAGTAAGTATCATGACCTATTTGCTAAGCATCAGGAAGTTTGCAAATTAAACCGATGAGAGCATATATGAACAAAACAACGATGATTACAATTACAAACGTTGACTCATGAGATCGACTAAACAAGTGGAATCAATATGCGTTTGATGCTCAACAACTGCACCGTGCTAGACTATAACGCCAAACCGGTCGTCTATCTTTAACCTCTTGCAGCATCGTAAATATGGAGAAATACTCCAGCGAAATAGCACCCACATCAACGTATGATGAGCTAAGACAACATAATCAACAAAAAGTGTGTACTAAAGCCACGTTGCCGATACATTAGATAACTTTTTATCTAATCAAACAAATGTGGTTTATCTAACGAAGATTCTCACGATCAACGAATTGATATTGAAATGTCAATCGTTTCCTTGAACGTGCTACAAATGTAGTATTCAAACATGCGGTGATAATAAACAGTTTGACTGATAGGAGATAAAAGATGTTTATTCTTCGGGTCGTTTCATCGTTTGAACTCGAGTTCATCCAATCATCATAATGTTCCTCCCTATAGTGCTGCGCCGGCTGAATTGAAGCAACAGGAAATCGATCTAATGCCAGAGGCTAATGGCTATGTAAACACCAGTAATGGGCGCAGGACGGGCCCTTCGCATCCAGTTACGATCGATAACGAACTTTATAGTAGTCCATGTAACTGTGATCTTGAAAATTTAGTTTTCTAAATAAAAATAAATTAATTGAAAGATAGAAAAGCACAAGTGACTAATAAAATTATCAAATTTGTAACAACTGATACTAATCTAACATAATAAAATGTTATTGTTATCAAACAAGACCAAAATACCTGACAGGACATGTATTGCAACGCATATCAAATAAATATCTGCCTATCAATGTTGATCGACATTGATATCTAGCTAATTACGTCAATGATGGTGTTAAGTGAATCGTTACCTGTTAAGGAGTAACGTGCATTCAATTGCGTAACAATTACCTATTCGTCTGATACAAAAACAAAGGTTTAATTAACACATTTATGCAGATTCTAATTGGTAACGGAAAACTAAGTCTGCAACTTTACATGGTCAGATAGTTTCCGCAGTTTTTCTTTGTGATCGCATTCGTCCTTCAGTGTAATTTAAGTTTTAGATGTACCTACTACTTCTAAATGGAATACGTTTATTGTTTTTATCGTAAAAATAACAAGAGCTCATTGGTCACGGCACCTGCAAGTGAATAACCTCGAACTTGAACGTAGAAACAGTTGCCACATGTAAACAGAAGTGCGCTGTAGCAGATGAAACTCTTATTGACGAAAGGTGCGGCAGCGGTCCGGAGCGTGCGTTGACTACCACGTGCCAAGCGGAGAAATCCTGCTGAACGATTACGAACCACACTGACACACACATGCTCGTTGTGCCTATTTCTATTTTACACTACGTACAACCGACAACCATAATTTGTAGCCACTTTTTGAAACGCTTTTATTATGTCCGCCTACTCTCCGACTCCGCAGCTACAGTTATTATTACGACTGGAGCACTATCTGCGTTAAATGTTGAAGGCATAATCTTCAGCTGAATCAAGTTTGAAATGCATAACTTTATGAATCAAAAGATAACCAGCGCATCGAAGGCAGGAAAGCAACACGATCTGTCTTGCGAGATGTCGGGATTGCAATGTTGTGAGATAACCCGAAGTAATATTAACTAGTATGATTAACCCAGCTCGTTAGTTCACGTGTTTCAAACTTCCTGCTTCAAGCTTGCCGTGCAATGCGTCACTAACGGTTTTGCAAGAACTGCTTTTCTTTACTGCGCAACGGCAACGTTCCGTTAACATAAAAATAATGGGATAATTTCTTACCATACAGTATGAACGTACACCAAATTCTTGTTGTCTTTTCAGAATTTTTGACAATTTTACGGTACTGAATCTCAGGGCGTAAAATATATACTCAGCTGTACTCTGCCTATTTGTTTCACGGTTGGTTTCGAATCATTCGATTGTCATTTACAGTGAAACAGACATTGACCTTCGAATTCTGCTCAAACATTGGCGTGAGAAATTAATTTGCCACCAATTCCTATTGAGGTATAAAATTACTTAATTTAAAGTGTTATAGATTATAATGATGATAAACAACAATATCTAATAGTCAAACTTACTTAGTTTATACAAACTTGAAAATAATATAACTTGAGTTTGTAGTTTTATTTTTTTCTGCACAAGCCCCCAGAAAAAATATAATTTTTAAGGAACGATAATATTGATTCATCTACGCAGAACCAAAACTGCCGACGTTGGATATAAAATAAATAATCTAGAGTTCTAGACAGTTGGGTTCCTTTTGTGACGTAGGCCAAGGATTTTTGTAAATTTTACTCCTAAGGAATGTCAGTTTGTATGAAAATCCACAATTATAAATAAAATAAATGAAGATGTATTTAATTAAGGTTTTGGTTAAAAATAATAATATGAAAACGCGTGTTTCAGGATTTTTGAATATTCTACGCCAAAAGGCGTAAAGAGCAAATGAAAAGTTGTATGAGAAAGTCCGAAATTTACGCAGAATTTCGCAGGAAAAATGCAATTTTTCTATAAATAGGCCAGTATTTTTTTTAAGCAAAAATATATGTGTTATTGAATCTAGCCAAGTTATGTTCTGCACTCCAAGCTTAGATTTATCATACAAAAACCACAGCGACTGGCAAAATACGTCATTAATAAATAACTACGTACATAAAGATTCCTTTAGAATGACAATGTTCAAATCAAAACAAGAATGAAACAATTTAACTCATCATACGAATGTAGACAGACATATACCTATATAGCAACATTGTACAATAAAAAAACTTTTTACAAAAAAAAAACCGCCTTCAAAAAAAGACAAACAAAAACGTTCCTGCACTAAAAAGTAAAAAATTGAATTCCTGTAAAGAAACTTAATTTAAAGGTAAACTTATTTGACATTAATATTTTGCAAATATTCAAAATTGTTTACTTCTTTTTGGAGTCGGTGCCAGCAGTTGTATCCTGTGCCATTTATTTTTTCAATTCATGATTATAAAATTTTAAAACAGATGCTTACAAACTTAATGCTTCAAAAATTTCAAAGTACTTAAAAAGTGGCAGGGGATTTTTATACGTATTTATAATTATTATTATTTAAAAGAAATTATTGTGAAAATTGTGTCAATTTGTTTTAGAGTACAGTCTAGTCTGTATTTGTGTTTTAATTATTCTAGGTATGCAATAGGTATCTTGGTAGTTTTATAGTAAATGTTAGAGGTCGTTTTTCGAGGTATTGTTGCCCATACGTATTTCCTTGCCTTGGCTGGCACCGACTCCAAAAAGAAGTAAACAATTTTGAATATTTGCAAAATATTCATGTCAAATAAGTTTACCTTTAAATTAAGTTTCTTTACAGGAATTCAATTTTTTATTTTTTACTTTTTAGTGCAGGAACGTTTTTGTTTGTCTTTTTTTGAAGGCGGTTTTTTTTTTGTAAAAAGTTTTTTTTATTTCTAGCCGTTTAGTGTATTTTTTATTATAATATAATGGCAACGTAGTTAATATCTTTTCTACATAGAATATTATTTTGAAGAAGTACCAATATCATACAAGTAGGTACATATTACTGTCTACTTTATTTATTTATTTAGCCATTTATGTACACACATATATAAACAGATCTTCTTCTTCTTCTTCTTTTCTTCTTCTTCTTCTTCTGATCTTTAATTTGATCCCGTAGAGAGATGATAATATGACGCATGAAATACTGTCGATTCTTATGCGTCGTATGCTGCCTCTAATATTGAGCTGGGCGGTAACAGTCCATAAACTACAAGGGACCACCCTCGAGAGAGCTGTGATCGACCTTGGTAAAAAAAACTTTGCAAAAGGACAAATATATGTCGCGCTAAGTCGTGTCAGAAGTTTGGAAGGCATAGTGTTGTCAGATTTAGACGCCAATAAATTATTGAATCGACCACACGATGATCGAGCGATGACAGAAATAACAAGGTTGCGGAATCTGCCATCTGATAATCAAGACAACACATAACGTGCCATGGAATAGGCCTACCGGGGAAACCACATTAAAAAAAACGCGCCCAGCACACTACCTCATAGGTGGCGTGGAAACGTGTGCATACTACCAAGAATACAATTTTATTTTAGTAAATAATAGAACCGATTTTTTTTAAACATTGTAAGCAAAATGCCTTTAATATTTCAGAAGTTGTTTTGTGGACACATTGATGATAACATCAAAACTAGATTTTCAATGGCACCTTGTATTCAGAGTGCATCTCATGACAGTTCTAAGCCCAAATACTGCTAGGATACATTGTTTTATTTTGAAGTTCTCATGCCAACCTTCCACCTTCCAGCTCCATCATCAGATCAGTTCGATAGTAACTTATAGCCAAAGTGCATTTCATGACAATTCTAATAAGCCCAAACACGGCTAGAATACGTTGATTAATTACGGAGTTCCGGTACCTGTCTTCCGGCTCCATCATGATCATCAGATCAGTTCAATGATAACATTTTCAATATAACTATTCAGGATTGTATGTTTATTTGTATTGTCATAGTTGCTTAACTATCTTGATTGTGATATCTATGCGAGTGACAAGTTCCGTTAGCCATATCTGATCTTCTTCACCAGTTCCACTTCATCAAATGTTACTTTTTGACTGTAAACGCTGATTTCTCGATGAAAATATTAAAATTACTATATAGTTGCCTATAATATTTGAGGAGTTCCCTCGATTCCTCATGGATCCCATCATCAGAACTGGATTTTGAAAAAAATGGGACCAATCTGGAAGCATATCCTTTAAAGTTAAAAAAAAATTTTGCAAATCGATCCATAAACAACGGAGTTCTGAGGTAACAAACAAAAAAAAAAAAAAAAATACAACCGAATTGAGAACCTCCTCCTTTTTTTGAAGTCGGTTAAAAATAAATTCGTGCATGATATCACGAGCCATTTGGTGAAAAGCAGAACTTTCGCGCTACGTTTCGGAATTTATGTACCTGAGTTGACATTATGTAACCAATTTTATAATATTATTCGCTCAGTCGTTGATATTTGAATTGTAAACGATCACCTCGATTATGTTTATTTATGAAATCTAAAAACACTTCCTAATCCACTTTTTTATTGCGTATGTCTACACCAAAGTTTCGGAACCGCATTTATCGAGCGAGCGCCCGCGCACCGGATCAACTAGTAATTGCTTCATCGCCTTCTAATTACTCCAGTCCCTCACCTCCATCAGACCTCATGCGCGGCTTGCATTGTTCTTCTCATGGTCTTGCTAACATCATGGTTATTGATTCGTATGTTATTACTTCCCTTTCTGTGGGAACATGGACTTCGCGTGTTGTCCTTACGTAATGTACAAAACTTTCAATACATTCGTCAAGTATAGTATTTACTTCTTGAGTTGCGCCACAGCCCACAAGTTATTGCTTTTTATCGTCATCAACAATAACAACGCAATGCTATGTAATTTGGTGTCTAAGTGCGTTATAGCAACTTGAATAGGTCGTGACATTTACCACTGACTTTGTGTCTGAGGATGACGCTTCAGGCTTGACACTATTCTCGTCCCAACTCAGCACGACATCGAAGATTATCTCAACCGATACATTTAGTTACACTTTCTCGTAATGTGCAAATTCCATGTGTTTTAACTTTCGCGAAGAATGTAACGGCCCATGAACATCAGTTGGTTTCCATATAAAATGAATGGTAATATAATATTTGATGGTTTTGAATTTAAAATAGCTCAATTCAAATGATTACGTTAACATTCAAGTAACAAGCTAAATGTTGATATATTGTTGTAATCAACCCGTGTTACATTAATAGATGAAAACGGTGGATTTTTGCTGAAGGGTGAGCAAGCTGGTTACTATTTCACAAAATCACTAATGCATAATCAAGATGAAGAAGAATATCCATATTCACGCAACAACGGACAAACTTAAAGAGCGGTAGTAACAAGGGAGGATACATTCGATTCGAACGTAAGGGATCTCAAAAATAACACAGTTCGCATGATGCTAAAACTACTTGACGTCTGTTGGGTCTGTCATAATTTAGTTATTTGAAACCTTATAATGTCCTCTATAGAATTGTTTTTTGCTTGCCTTTATTCACGTTATACTTAGCCATTATTTGGCGCGGTCCTGCTTATTCTGGTCGAACCGGTTCTACGCCTGGCTTTGCGACTGGACCTGCTACCACACGCCAAATGAGTCGTGCGCGCGCCTACGTCGCAAATATGTTATGGCAGCATGTATTCAACGGATCAGAAACCAAATAAACGCTCAATTCACTATCTATTCACCAATTCCGGTTTGGTAGCTAACATCAACAAACGTCCAAAAAACCTTGAAATGTCACTATGAACTTAGTAAAATAGAACAGCGCAGGTGTGGCAGCCATCAAGATTATTGAGGGTAGTGCTTCTAAAGGTCACAGCTAAATGTAATTTGAACCTGATCCAATTAAGTAGGTCTATTAGGCATACTGGCTCGCCCTGCTACAGAGTGGAACTTACATTTTTAAAGCCTTGTATTTAAAGTGAGCACCAAAGTACATACAACGTAGCATTTATTTAAAAAAATATTCTAGTCGAGTTTAAAAGGGAGATGGCTTCTATAAAACTTTATAGACGGTAGTTTTCGGCTGTTTGAACGAATCAAATTAGTTTGAGTTTAACGGTTTCACTTTCAGCATTTTTTACGACGATCATTAATTACTATTGGAGAATTATATTCTTTTATGAGAGATATAAAAATGTAAAATCATATTTGTGATCACCAAACCAGGTTTTACTTTAATTACGAATGATCGTCATGTAGAAAAAAAAGATTGTATAAGATGCGATTGATGTTGACCGTTCTTCGAATGGACTTGATCAGAAGGCCAATTCTCGTAATTTAAAACGTTCAAAATCTAGTTGCAGTCTCATCTCGGCGACAAACAAATGTCAAAAACTTGTCAAAATGTAGGGAAATTAGAAGTATTTTTTGACAGATTGAGACTGAGATCAGACTGTGAACGTTCTTAAAATTACGAGAATTGCCCCTCAGATTGCTGATATTACTACTCAAAATTTATATCCTTTTAGTCGGCGGGCAAATGTCCAATTCAATTCAATTCCATGTCGTCAAACAATCTACGTTTTGGCGCAGTAAACAATATACCATTTTATGATGACATCATCGTCCAGCCAGGAACCCATAATAGGTAGGCTCCTTTTTTTCGTTTTGGCCAGCCCACAATCGAAAACTCGTTTAATTTTAAATGAGTTTGGAAATCGGGTTTTTACTTTGAGGAAAATGTTGTCAAGTATTGATAGCGACTTCAGTAAATACCTTTACCAGTTTAAACCCGTTTTTAGGGCCAACTTAGATAGTACTAGGAGCATTGATGGTCCAGTTGTAACGGCCGCGACTTGTACGAGTTTGTAGGTCGTCGGCTCAAGCCTAAGCAGGCATTTTACTTTGTGTAAATTATTTTATCACCACGCTCTTAAGACGGCGAAGAAAAACATTGTGAGAAATGTCCTAGAACCAAAAATTCGAAGACAGTGACTTCTACCGTTTACCCGCACTGGGCCTGCGTGGTGGATTATGGTCCACTCCCTCACACAGAGAAGAGGCCTATGTCTCAGCAGTTGGAACATTATACGCTGATTATGCTATGCTTATGCTAAATAGTACCGTTCAACAAATGGCAGGATAAAATAATAAGTAACTTGTATTAATTAACGGTCGAACCCAATAATCTATCTATCACCAGCTTTGGCATACTGGAGATAGCAAAACAAAGGAAACAATATAAAAATTATATAGGTTTTCTGTTGTTTCATTTGTTTTTCTAGCTCCAGTATGTGATAGATAGGTTATTGGGTTCGCCCGTAAGTCGCATCATATTATGTACCTAATTGAGGAAAGTGTGTATCTCATGTGTTGTGAATTGTGATACAGTTGCGTAAATGTGTTATATTCCTGAATGATTAACTATCGGGTAATAATACGTTAAGGAAAACATAGAAGTTTTAAATCGATATTAAACTTGCTGTAACGGTATTTTTGCAAAAAAATAAGTAGGTTCCTAGTTCTTTTTCCTTTTCAACGGAAAAATATTGTAAGGAAAAACTTATCGTGCCAATGCAACTCCTGCGTCTGGCATTTGAAGTTTTTGTAAGTCTGCACAGTTTACAGATAACTTTAAACGATTTCCGGATGATTGACAATTTTGTATTGAGTCTGTAAGTTTATACTGATATCCTGAGCTAAGGTCAGTTAAGGTTCAAGAACAAGTATTGCTGAATAACCTTCAATACAATCTTTTAACCTGTTTGTTAAATGTTTATTGAGTCTTAGTTTCTCATTACAACCCAGTGCCCTAGTAACTAAGTGTCAATAGAAGCCAATCAAGCGCATCGGCTCTTACCGAGGACGTAATGACATCAAATTATTGCTCGGCAATCTCCGCGTAAGTATTGAAGAGATTTTTACTACTCAGCTTTAAAACTTAAATAATTAAATGGTATAGAGATACTTCCGCAGTAAAAAGGCATTTGAAACTACACTCACTAAAAATAAATAACTGTATCTATTAGAAATATATAGATTTGCTTCATCATCGGTCATAAAAGAAGGCTTACTTTGTAGATGATGGCAGAAGTAATCAATATAACTGTATGTGTATACCAGCACGTGGAAATCAAAGGGTACCTACTTACCTATATTCTGATTGATGTCTAGCATTTAATCAGATAAGTAATCGGTGGAGATAACGAGGGGACCACTCGTAGTGCACCGAAGCAATGCATGCTAACATGTATACTTGATTAAAACTAGGCGCTTGCTGACGCTTGGTACTTTACTACTAGTACTGGTATATTGAAACGCAATAAGATTTAGCATTACGTTCTAATGGTACGAGTATGGACCTCTTTAGAGGTACTGCGGCAAGTGCATACAAACGAGCGACTTGTGTTGCCAGAAGTCAGAAACATAACTGAAATTTTTCATAGAAAGCTATTGCTTTTTGTATATTATGACTTTATGACATAACATATATTAAAGAAAACGCATGCATTATTGGTAAACATATCCCAAAGGCGAAAGTTTCTGACTTGAGAGCGCATGATTCGAGTAGAATACGTGATCGGATAACTAAGTAAATATGCAACAACAAAGTGAAATATTGATTTTGTGCGGGATTCAAAACCTGGTCTGTAGAGCAGGGTGATGCAGAGTTGTCAGATGACATAAGCAGAGAGTCCAATTATTGTTTAGTGGTCTTTCGGGCACCAGGCACATATTGCATATTGCACATATGAGCAATTTTTGTAAAAAAAATAATCTTTTACACTGACCGTATACCTACAAAGAACGGAAGACATTGGCAAGTTCTTTCTCCAGTTTTTTTCAAAAGCAAATCAAACAGCCCTGGGCTAATACCGTACTTGTGTTCGTTGTCTGACTGTGGCCGCTATCCAGGTCGCGTTACAAAACGCTTACGAACTAGTTCAGGGACAGCACTGTAATTGAATTGTACATGATACTGGCTACTGACTGCTGAGTAATGCCAATTTATCACTTTTTATGCTCTGCTACTGTTTGAAAAAACATTTCGCAAATCTTTAGCTTGCCGACTCGGAATTACTTAAAGTAGCAACCATAATGTTTAACATGCCAAACTTTCTCTCATGTAAGAGCTATTTAAATGAATATTATTAAAGTCGTTACCACCTAATTAGCACCAACCTTGCAAGGTGACCGGCTTTGTGCTTGTTTCAAAAAACGTAGGCAAAATATTAAATTCTCACTTTCTTACTTATGTGAAAAGAATGTGAAGCTGATCTTTTTTCACATCAAGAGTCCTTCTACATAATGATAGGTAGGTGCAACGAATGGACCATTTCACAACTAGGTAGCAAGTCGAGCGGAATGCGGGCCGCCACCGGCCTTGCAGCTTGCCAACACTGACCACTCTCGCACACTTATAGATCCAAATAGATACACTATCAGCGACACAAAGTGTTGCTGTACGTGTACAGAGTGCGATGACCCTAATGTCAATCTTTGCTATTTATTAGCGAGTCAAACAGTCGGTCCGTTAGGCCATTAAAAAAGCTAGGCTTCACCCTATCCCTATTAACATTTTTTTCGAATTCCAAAGCGATGCGCGGTTCAGGTTTTCTAAAAATCGAGGCCAAAAAGATGCGCGTATTCCAAATCGCGTTAAAAGCCTAAAATTTAAAACTTTTACATTTTTGACCTTGATACATAGTTCCATATTTATCCAAGGAGCTGTACTTCTGTTCATTTATAACAGAAGTACAGCCAGATAATACCTAATATTCTGTACCAGTCCATATGCTCAATTCTTTGGTATGGACTTTTCATCAATATCAATACTACAAAGTTGAATGCCAACATATTGAATGAAATTGATATCAATTAATAAGTGGGTACACATGTCAATAGGACAAATGTAGTGTTTTTTTAGGATTTGCTTTGCAAACATTTTAATGGATGACATGGAACCTTGTGAGTCTCTATATGTATATGCAGCCAAGATAATTAACACACAATACTGGGCAGACACATCATGTTTCTGCAACCACTACCCATTGTTTGCTTCAGGGATTGAGAACAAACTGGCCAAGTATGAAAAATGCAGTCTTAGACATTAGTTTGTTTGTTACCTTTTTCAGTAATCAATAGCGTTTATGACTTACTATAAATATTAACCTATTTAATAATCATAACCAGAATGTTGAAAATAACTGATTGTGTAGTTTGTAAGACAGGGAACTAAACATATTATTATCTATTTGTTTTGGTAAACTGAATTATAAAAAGTGTAGTGATAACATAATGCTTAGTTACTAAGGTCTGATATTTATATTAATATTGTGAGTATGAGGCATGGCACAACATGATATCATGTCACATCCGAACACTGACCCAGTTATCAAGATGGAATAAAACTCTATATTGTGACACTGAAACTCAAGGCATTTGAATGTACTGAATGTACGATAACTTGGTGACACAGTATGAAATCAAATCAAATCAAATCATCATCAAATTCTTACCTATATTTTTTCCTATAGTTAATTATTCCACATACACAAAACTTAATGGAATCTTTATGACTGATTGGAGGTATGAATCACTGTAGGTAATTAAGCATATTCGTTAGAAAATTAAAAGGAACCATAATAATTGCCCTAATGATTATCATTAGGAAAAGATTAGAACTGGCCATTGAGAATGATTTGATTATTACTGTGTCTCTAAATTAGTTAATAAAATAAACATAATTTTATTGACTATTAAAATGTTGCAAAGGAAAAGAACTATAACATCAACCAATATTAGCAGACAACAGTCAGAATATTACAAGCATCACTATTTTATTAAGAATATACATTATATTTAAAAGCAGTTTTGTAAAGTAATTACATACTTACTGAAATCTTACCTACTCAATGTGAATGTTTAAAGAACATTAATAGAATACATATAATGTTGATACAAGCATTCCATAAAATGTTATAAATGAATTGCAAACTTCATTTAATTTATTCCAATTATTCTATTTTATTCTTGAAACATTCTCATTAATATTAGAAATGTGAAAGTGACCGTATGCTGTTTTCACTGACTACTGTAATGAAACTAATTATTTTTGGTAAAAAGTTCGTTCGGAACCTGTTTATAGATATTTACTATTATTATAGTAAAAGAAAACTGTCAGAGGGTCTTCTTAGGGGCAGTAACTTTAAATCTTGAACAAATGACCAGATTTTGATTAAGTAAGTAGACTATAGTTTCTAAAAATAGTTTATATCCTGTTCAATGCAGCGGTGACTTCCAAATTTATTTTCGTTTGTTTAGTAGTTAGGCTAAGATATCTTCACTTGCCAGTATTTATTTCTTAGACAAAAGCATTGCCTTATAACCAAGTGCTAAAAGAAGATACGTAGTAATGTGCAGCGAGTGATTTATACAGAACAGCCTCTTACTTACATTACAAAACATGAGAATGTATATAATACTGATGTTCAAGTGCACTTGTTAGAAAGTTTAGCAAACTATTAAACTTAAAAGAGTAGAAACTGGCATTCTAATAAGCCTTTATATTTCGCATTAAAGCTAAAAGTATAGCATTGCAATTATTTCATTTATGATAATTTGAATTGCGAACTCAACAAAACTATCATTAAACTTTCTACTTCCGAATATCAGCACAGGTATACGTAAAAAAGTAACATGAGCAATGTATGACTATCTGAAGTCGTTAGATTAATAAATAACGGTGCGTTTCAGTATATGTACTACGTACGTTTACTCGTAACAACAGCAGCTAAACAATTTACAATTTGCTGGACAACCGACATGGAATTTTAACGTCGTAGTCACTTACCCAAAGCTCAATACCCCAATTCATTTTCACGGCAATAGAATCCACACTTACACAGAAAAACACATTGAAGATTCACTAAAACACTACAGTTGTTAACAAGTAAAATTACGAAAATATTTCCACTATTAGGTTGTTTTTTATCACTACCACCATTTCAAAACACATTCTATAGAAATAAACATGGCTGACTGACATGACATTTCGAAAGACTGGCTACATTGCACTGAGCGACTGACGGACGGAAGTCCGAAAAATAGAAGTGTTTTTGCAAATTGTCTATGGAATATGTTGCCAGCTTTTGAGGATTTCCAACAATTTAAGGTGAAATAAAAGTCCAAAGTGCTGAAGAATTGTTTTAATTTGTCAAAATTAAGAAACAAAAATTTTGATATGTCTTTGCGTGTGTGCACTGCGTGGTTGCAATAATGAGCCGTCAGACCCTCGACGAACGAGTGCTGTCCGCCGAACTTCCTAAAACACAATTTTTCTGCTTTTAGAACATGTTCTAATTATGGATTATTACTTTAGGCCCGAGTCCTACTACGTAATACACTCGTAATCTATCTAAATGAATATTGCCTTTACATTGACAGCTAAACATCCATTACAAACGTTGAGTTGTTTTAAAAAATATGTAGAAAACTCACACCATTACGCAACAAGGGAGAAAAGATTATGGATACCTAAACCATTAAAAACTAGATTTTAGTAAAGATTTATAAGGAGTTTCAGTGTCATGCTGTTTTTAAAACAAGTTTTTCACTTAGGTTACGCTCTCGAATATAAGCCTTAAACACGGACGAAATAATTACTTTGACTGGTTCCAAAATAGCGTGATGACTTGACCTTCGTGATGTAGGTGGGCCTGTGATCGAGGAAGCCCGTGAAGATGGCAGCGGGCTCTGTAAGAATGATAGTATTATTATTAACGTTTGCTATTATCTATTTTTTTTAAACAAATAAATATAACGTTATTTTCATCTAGTCACTAAGTATAATAATATTAATCAAACCTGTCGGTTTGTCTGAAACTTGAACAAAACAAAGATTGTTCCATTCATATTTTCTTAAACATTATTTTTATTTAATTCACCTTCAATGCCGGTATAAAACCAAAATCGGATGGTAAAGGCTGAGTTTGTATGTTGTGCATTCCTTCTTCCGATGCCACGGAGACTATAGAAGGCCGAGCCGACAACTGCTGCGCCAATAAAAGCGGGTCCGTATCTGAAAAAGTTATATAGTGCTTAGGAATATATTCTTTTGATTGAATAATTTACACTATGTATATTTTGAATCATGATGATGGTGTTGAGGTCATTTTGCGGACTTACCAATGTTCATTCCTTTGGCAACTCTACTTGCTTGAACAAGTTTTCCTGCACTTCTTCTGAATCTTATTCCTCTTTCAGCTTCTCTTCTCAATCTTTGAGCAGCAGCAGCTGATTCTGCAACCGCTTTAGACATTGGTCCCATTCCAGATCTTTTCAAATTTAAATCGACTATATAGCTTAGACATATAGCATTTGACAGGATATCATCGCTTGGCTAAAATTAAATAATATAAAATCAGGAAATAGGTTGATATATTTTTGTTACATGACTGTGACAAGTTATTGGTTACTTTGCTTAAAACTTGCAACGGTAAACTAATTACAAATGTAACAACCGAAATACGTACGGAACCAATATCGTTTACACTGATATCAAGTGAACGTAAAGGAGTTTTCACTAAACCAATGGCTCGTGCTAGTAGATCACCACAGGTTGGAGGATTTTCTGCACTCGTAGTTGACCATACTCCTGCTGGTGGCGTCAATAAAGGACCAGGTGTTATTCCACAACCTGATATATTTAAGCTGTAAAATACACATTATAGAAATTACGCAAGAACACCATCCATTAGAAAGTTAAAAATAAGTTCTTATTACCTGGTTAGATTGCATCCTCTTGCAATAGATACGGCTACATGAGCGATTCCTTCAGAACCAAGTTTCGTGTTAAGTCTTAAGTCTAGGGTGCGAACCCCGCACCCGGAATGATTAAGTGCATGCGATATACTTTCAACACCAGTGGGACCTAAAAAATTAAGGTTCTTCATCAGCTTTAGCCCTGTAAGTTAACATAGCATAACTCTGTTTTTACCTCGGCTGGTGTCCTTTATCACGAAAGTCGAATGTGAGATGGTTTCCTAAATCTATAGTAGGTATGTACTTTGTTACATAAGATATTACCAAATATGTTATCCGCCAATGTGAGAGTTCGTAAAGCAGCACGTCTCATAATAAATTTTCCAATTGACGAAGCTCCATCATCACCTATTTTGCAATGACTGAAATCCAGTATTTCTAATTTTAAGTTGTCTGAAAGTCCCCGAAGTATGTATTTAACTCGTTGGCAATTCATATCACTTCTTGTAATTCTGAAGACAATAATAAATTCTCAGTTATACACGTGAAAAATATTCAAAAAGGAAAATAACCCTAGGTTAGGATTGGAGGATGGATAACAATACATAAATAATACCTTAAAATCTTCAGCTGCACACATTTTTCTAATCCATGAGCCAAATTTTTAGCATCGTTGTTTGTAAATTGAAATTGGTCTGTACGGTATTCAACTCCAATTGATCGCAGTTGGTATGTTACATGCAATTCGACTAAGTTTGTCAAACTGCCCAAAGCAGCATGAAGAGATATATGATCTGAAAACGTGAACATCCCACGTATATATTTGAAACGATAGTAAATTTTAGTGATTTTAATTAATTGTTTCTTAATAAATTGTAAATAATAGTTTTATGTTTCACTTTTGCTTACCTCTGGAGATTACTTCTTTATCTTTTGCTTGCGGTTTATTTCCATTTTGCCGCTGACTTGTAACTAAGTGAGCCAGTTCTGGTGAAGCCATTCTCTGTACTGGAATATCAGTTGGTACCAAGCTACGGATTGATAACTTTTGTATGTATGGTCCACAAAGCTTCACTAAGGTATTCACCTAAACAATTTAAAATAAAATAAACTATTAAATTTTCCCAAGTTAGTATCTAAGAGCAATTTGAATCTCTGAGATGGTACTTCAGCGGTATATGGAAGTATTTAATTCATCATTGTTCCAGCATCAAAAAGACACGATGCTAATAATAGGGTACGTTTTGTAACTCTCTAAACTCTCATCATCCGTGGGAACAGTTAAAGTTGACCGAAAGCACTATGTGAAATAGTTAGTAATATTTAACAAAACTCGGATGCTTATTATAATTGAAAACTAATCACTCACACCCGCACGTAGATTCAAAAACCCTCTCAACTGACCTTTTCAGGATCGTATTCCCTCGGATTCATGTTTTCTAAAATATCAGCAAAATGCCTTTCCATAAAAACATTTATCCATTTTTTATCATCTGCCAAAAGAGGTGAATCCGTGAATTTTGAGTGGTAGCATCTTTTCCAAAATATGTCACTTTTGATATTGTCCACTAAAATCTGAAGTGGTACATTAGTATCCAAGATTTGCAGAAACAGTTCACGATCTTTAGCAACCAAATGATGTAGTTTAGGGTAGCCTGCAATATAAAATATGTCTTAAGTGAATTCGTTCGAACACACGTTTTTATCTTAATCATAATAATGTTACGGCCAGTGTCATTAAATGAGAATTATTAAATATTATATACGGCAAGTACCTACTGCTAATGGAGGTAAATTGTGTTTAAAAAATTATGAAAATACAGAAAGGTTACTTAATGAGGCCTAATGAAACAATAATAAGTATAGTACTAATAATTTGCACATTTTCAATACTAACCCATCCAATTTTCAGCCAATTTCTCAATGCAAATAGAAGCAAGAGGTTTTGGAATATTAGAATCCCATTCGAATTCTTCTGGCTGAATTTTTCTTCTAGGTTCTATATTTTTTGTATGCTTATAAGCTAAATAAGTGGTGAATTTTACACTTTCTGGAAACTTCATAATTCGATCGAGGTTTAAACCTTTTACAAAATATTAATTCACACATGAAATGAAAGTAATTTACTAAATATATTAAAAGTCTGTAGTATCTTTGTTATACCGACGCTCATCAACGAACAACGCAACCATAGAAACAAAAGTTTTGTTTGTTCAATTTTTCTTATTGATAAACGCGCGCTTGTGAAGGCTATTTATACCGGAAATGCTGTTTTATTCATAGACAAATTACAATTTGGGGAATGAGAGGCGTTATTTTTGCAACACTGTGCACCGTTCCTTTGCTCTACCCCTCCTTGTAGATTTTGACTGATTTTAGTATTCAATTGTTTTTGTATTTAGGCTAATATTCTTTATTTATTCTTTTTATGCAGAATTTTTAAATAATGCATTTTGCTAATTTCATCTGTAGGTTTCATTTTCATTCTTCTTACAAAATCTCGCGCGCGCGCACATCTGAATCTGACACTGACATCAACATCATTCATTCATTTCTATTATAGTGACGTTTGTTAAATTTGGAGAGGAGATTCTGTCATTATTTTGATAATTTCATGTTTTGCTAAGGAAAAGGAAAGGCGTCGGCGTAGGACTCTTATTAGTTTCTTTCAGTATTCAGAACTTAAAATTCGTTGACGATGGATAAACACAACAGTTCTGAATTATTAAATTCAGACTTTTCGCTATCAAAGAATGCCAGTTCCGACTCATTGGACTCGGACTCAAAATCGAGTTCATTGAATTCTAAACACGGACAAGACTCCGTAAGTTTCCTAAAAGGATTAATTTATTCTTATTGAATTTTATAACAGCCGCTTCCCTGCTTCCTGTAACTTAGTTTAAGCTCGCGATTAGTCACTGCTGTGCGTTACTATTTATTTGCAGAACCAATTGTTTTAAGTTTCCCTGTTACAATGAGCAGAAACAGATCTATTCATATTTGCTTATTTATTAACTGTATCCACAATCATAGGCAACAAGAGCTGTCCAAGGCTGGTATCACGTTGCTTCACCAAGTATGACTGCTGAGTGCTGACTGATTACATTCCATATATTCAATTTTACGTTTCTTTTCAGCCTCACGTTCTGGGGGACATTCAACTCCTGGATGGTGAGAAAGTGATGAGTTTAGCCCGGGATGTGACATACTTGTGCCCATACAGTGGTCCTTCTCGGGGAGTTCTAAAAGTGACCAACTATCAGCTGCACTTCAGGCCAACGGATACGGCTGCGTTACAAAGTACTCTCAGTGTGCCCCTTGGGGTTGTAAGTTGTTTAAATTTTTCTTTACCTATTATCTCTTTAAACATAAAAACTACTATTTTATTATACTTACTGTACTCCTGTCCTGTGGGTGTATGTGTACTGTTTGTAGCTATGTGAGTTTATTTGACTGTATGCTGTTTTGGAAATTATCAAAGCAATACTGTTGATTTTGGGCAGAGAGTTATTTATTTATATAGACTTTGAGACTATTGTGTATCAGAAAATACATAACAGAAAAAAAATCACTACAAAACATGCAATGTGCTGCCTTACCTCTTTCTGCAATCTTTTTTTGAGTTATTCTCAGTTATCACTCAGTTCCTGGAATAGGGTCTGTAAGGTAAACAATGAGCAATATGTAAACAATGGGTACGGACATACTTTAGCCCAAATACTGGTGGGGTGGTGGATGATTATGGTGATGATGTAGACAAAAAACTGCATGGTGAATTACGGCCCAATCACTGAGAGGAGACCTGTGATCCAGCAGTGGGAATGTTATAGGCTGATTATGTGTTATGTAGACAAAAAATTTAAGACCCACAATATATGTAAACATAATTAATTATTGTTAATTTATTTATTTCGGACAATGTCCATAGTCCTGAACTATTACAAAATTACAAAATTAAAATCAAATAAAGCATTATAATTAATCAAAAAACAAAACACAAACAGATTTGCTGTGCCCGACAGGGTCCATAATTGTTTCTATTATTTCCTTTTATTTACCACCTGTAATTGTACATTATGGATTGCAATAAACAATTTGATTTGATTTGATTTGAAAAAAAAAGAGACAACAACAACTAACAACAACAACAACGTGTTGTTTTTTACAACATAAACATGTATAAATGTATTTCAGGTATCTCGAATAGAAAAGGTTGGTGGAGCTTCATCAAAAGGAGAAAACTCATATGGCATTGAAATATTTTGCAAGGTAAACAATCTATTATCAAATTACAAATACTTCAAGTATTTTATTGTTTTCTATGATTAGTCATTAATGCATAATTCATTACAGGACATGAGAAACTTGAGGTTTGCCCACAAACAAGAGAATCATTCTCGACGCGGAATATTCGAGAAATTGCAGCAGTTAGCATTTCCGCTATCACATAGACTTCCTTTATTTGCATTTAGCTACTCAGAGAGCTTTCCTGAAGATGGATGGCATGTGTATGAACCTATTGCAGAGCTGAGGCGCATGGTAAGATGATTATAATTATGGGTAAATTCATAAACCTTCTTAAAATTACTCACAAACCCTAGATTTTTTTTAAACCCGGCTACACAGCAAAGCCAAAGGCTGGTTATGATTTTAACAGGGCTATTTATAATCATCTGTTCACTCGTAACTCCTAAACTACTCATGGTATTTTGACAAAATGTATAAACAAGGTTTGATTTGCTTCAATTATATGACATGTGACACTGGATTTTTAATTGGTCTGTGTGTGATGTCTAGTTTATAACTTCTTAGTTGGTGTTTTAGTTATTAACTAATAAAATATACAATGATAAAGATAAGTGGTGTTGCGTATTTTGGCCATTTTGTTGCAATTGTTGAGCATTTATGATGCATATTTCCATACATATTTTTCTGTTATTTTAGGTTGAATATAGTCCAGTCCCTACTGACTATGCTTTAGAATACATTAGAAAAGGAGTTAAGAACTGAAGCTATCTGTACATGTAAAAACCATACATATTCCTCAAAATTAAAAGTCTCTCTTGGTCTCCAGGGCGTAAATAACGACATGTGGCGTATCGCCCGGATCAATGACAAATACGAAGTTTGCGACAGCTACCCGTCAGTCTGGGCTGTGCCAGCAGCTGCTGGTGAAGACCTGTTGCGCGCCGTGGCCACTTTCAGGTCGAGAGGAAGGATACCTGTGCTAGCGTGGATACACCCCAGCTCTCAGGCCACTATCACTCGGTGTAGCCAGCCGTTGGTTGGGGTGAGTGAACATCTTTTTCTTTTATGAGGAACAACCTATGTAAGAAATCTCATGAGTACTGTAGAAATTTCCCCATCTTCAAGGATGATAACAAGGCTAACTGACCTGGGTGTGGACAAATTTAAGTATGTATTACCATACAGGATAACGATTTCAGACATAACATAAGTAGGTGCAAGTAGAAAAAGTGGCATCCATTATTTATTTATATACAGGATGGCAAGGACAACAACACCGAACCTGGTACCATGGAGTCAGTACATGATTCTGGACCCCCCAGCGGTGAAATTTTTCGTTGGTTATTAAAATAAAATAGCTGCTCCATACATTGTGATGTAGATGGTGCAGTTTTCAATGAAACAGCAGATTTTTTTTATGACAACTGACGAAATTTTCTATGCAGTTTAGAATCATGTCCTAAATTCATAGTAATAGTTTGCGCGTCGAAGTCCCTGCCACCCTATAAGTATATTTTCTAGTACACCACAAAAAAAATTAAAACAAAACACTGCAAAACATACAATGGGCGGCCTTATCGCCACGTACAGTCGCCAAAGGCGATAAGTAACCAGGGTCGTCGGATATAGTTGAAGTTTAGTAAGAAACCGATGGATGTTTTCGAATGTTTAATTTGATAAATGAACTGTTTGTTTTCTTTTAATTAGATTAAATTTTATTCGAAAACATCCATCGGTTTCTTACTAAACTTCAACTATACGAGTATCCGACTGCCCTGGTTACTTATCTCCTTTGGTGACCGTACTAACAAGCTAGGCACATAATATTATATAAATATTCCACGAAGGCGCATACAATTCGGCCGCGGCTGAGTTCACCTCATAAAATAATAATTAATTATATGTGTTATAAGTTATTGTTCGCCTATCTATAACAATTTTGGTTCTCAAACAGAAGGTCTATTGTGAGTGCAATATTTTGAGAGAATCTTATTGAACTGCTGGAGTGATTTCCACACTCATTACAAAAGCCTTTCTACATCTGTCCTGAAAAGATGATTAATTTTTTTTCACCTATTTGTATGTTAGTTTATACAGCCGCCAGCACATCAAGCTCCTACAATCTGTCAAATTTCTTTAATAGATTTTCAACTTTATCACTAAAGCATTAATAAGGTTCAAGGTTGATTGAGAAAATTTGACCTGCTGGCTTCTGTACTTCCACCATATTCCTACACACTACACACACACAGTGTATGCTAAGCTCCAAAAGTCAAAAAAATGTTTCTTGCAAAATATTTATTTTTTCCACATTGTTACTCAGTATATTGGGTTTTATTAGTTTAACGTAGTAGTTGCGCAGAAAAATATTGTACCTACTGTGACTAAGCTCTGTAGATTGAGAACAAACTTGGTCATCCATCATTCGTCTAAAATTTTGATTGAAGTATGACGTAATTCAGTTGTTTTCGATGTCCTAGAGCACCAGTCATTTAGTACTTAATGGGAATTTACCCAAGATCTAAATAGGTCGGTGGGTAATCTTTCGAGAAGTCATTCAATTGGTCATTAGTATGTACAGGGAATTTTATAATGTCATTCTAGTCTTAGAAAGTTGACAATGGGTTTAACCACATTAAGACTGAATGACTAAAACCAGGTCACGGACGTTTTGTTCCTAAAGGCGTTTCTACATCAACTCGATAAGCCCCGTCGTTCAAAATCTTGTTATTTGATCGTTGAATTATGAAAATAATAATTCGTTCCGTATCTAAGAATGTCCACGGTCAATTCCTAAGGCTTATCGAGGACAATCGAGTCGGTGAAGAACCACCTTGATCGAATTCAACTGTAATAATTATCATATCACTCATTGATTTATGCTTCTAAGTTCACCGCCAAAAGCGGTTCCGGCTGCACTTATATTCTTACTAATTACAGGATTTCTGTGTAGGTGTAAATTTAAATACCACGGAATTATAATTGTTGACGTTCGTTATTGATTTTTTTCTCAGTATTCTTGTTATGACGCGTAAACTTGCGTCATTGGACTGCAATGATTGTCAGACTAATTAACGTACTTCTCGTCTGCTTGAGAATATGTAGATTATTTGAATTTTCAGTTTTAGTAATTTTCAGTTTTTCAGTTTTAGTAAACAATGGAAGTGATAAAACGACCTTGTCCCACCTAACAGTACAAAAAAAGGATTGAATGATTATATTATATGATTATGGAGGGTCCTAAAGTCCTAATACAGGCTTTTTCTTTGCTTAAAAGGAGGCTCCAATCATCACCTTGTTGTTCTGTTTTGGTTATGAAATAAGGTTTTTTTTTAATGAATTTCACTACGTGGGCCCAGTGCAGTTTGGTGGATGTCACATGTCTTAATGGTTTATGGAATAAAGAAATTTCGAGAGAGAGAAAACACGGAAATCATCTCAGTTATCAGCATTGTTGAATGAGTAACCCACATGCGTATGTGTTCTGTGAGAGAAAGTATGCAAGGGAGTCCACTGCAAACGGGCCAGCAAAAAAAAAGGCGTCATATTAAATATGAAAAACTTTTAGTCGGGATACAGTCTGAATTCGAAGAAATCAAACCAGCTCTTCCACCACAAAATATTAACTTATTGTACAGTTACGGAAATTTCTACTAAGGAGCTGCTATTTTGAAAAGATTCCTCCATATTAAGTTGTTCATCCAGGGAAGCATTCCTCTGCAAGACGCCTTTGTATTTTAACATCATCGTCTGCCTGGCTTCCAGTCTAACCGGATGCAGCTGAATAACAGTATTTTACACGAAGCGACTGCCTATCTGAGCTTTACAACCCAGTTACTGGTTAACACGATACTCCTTGATAGAGTGATTTTACATAAATAAATAAAATCTTTGCAGGTAAGTGGTAAACGCAGCCGCGAAGATGAGCGCTACATACAACTGATAATGGATGCCAACGCTCAAGCACACAAGTTGTTCATCATGGATGCTCGACCTACTGCCAATGCTGTCGCCAATAAAGCTAAGGGAGGAGGGTGAGTAACTGAGGACTAACACACTGAAAGTTATGAAAACGTTACCTATTATTGCACGACAACATTTTAAAAACTTGTTTTTTTTTTTAATTTTGTCGTTGGTGTAAAGATAGGAATACATGTTAGTTCATTACGTAAAAAACATCACCATCACCTTTCGTTCGTTCATTTTTGAATTAGAAGATGCATATAGGTAGAAGTCCTGTCGCTACTGCCCAACAGCTCGTCGCATGCTGCCCTGCGGGTTTCTTTATCTCTCTTGGTCTGGCTCCTCACCCTAGAACTGTTCCGGCAAAGTAAACTCTACCAGCAAAGACCTACAGTTCGTCCTCGTCACCGGGCTGCAGGTAGTCCAAGGAAGCCATGCCATCATTAGATGACAAGCTAACGAAAAGATTGCTACGACTGGACAGGAAAGGCCTACGCCTGGTAACGGGGACCATCACGGGACACTGCTCACTGAACAAACACTTCCATACGATAGGCATAACGGACAGCCCCCTGTGCAGAGCTTGCATGGAGGCTGATGAAACCGTTGCGCATGTGCTCTTTAAGTGCACAGGCGTCACCCAGATTAGATCAAAAACCCTCGGGACACCCAGATCCTACACAGATGTTCTCGACAGACCAGGAGACCTAATAAGCTTCTGGTGGGCTGGTTGGAATAACCACCGACGGCCGTCATGGCCCACGCACAATGGTCCACCTGAAGGACTAAGCGCGGAAACCAAACCCGTAACATAGAACATAGACCTCCAGTTCGGATTTTTTTTTAAATTTCTTATTTATTGACATTTATTATTTTTTGTTTGCTAATTCACGTAACATTAATTATTTGGACTTGAAATTAATCATTTAAAATCATTATTATTTATAATCTTTGGACGCTATACTATGTGACAAACATGTGTGATGCTTTATTTTTTTTATGTTATCCTGCATGCATTTTATTCTTATATTATGTGTTTTGTGTACACATAGTTGAGCAAATAAATTTATCTTATCTAAGCCCGGAGTAGAATTGAACTATGATACATACATATAATATAACTATACACCGGAATTCCCCGAAGGAGAAGGACAAATATTGTTGGATGCAAATGTTGAAGGGTCTTTTGGATGCTATCTTTTGTAATTTATGTGCGAAAAGTGTTGATTCTCAGCCTTAATTTATTCTTTAGAGACTATAGCACTTACATTATCAGACTATAATGTTCCCTCTGCTAGGACACAACAGGCTTTCTCCCTTGGAGAGGGATTGGGCTGTAATCTACCACGTGGGTCCAGTGCGGGTTGGTAGGTAGATGTCACATATCTTCGGATTTTTTTTTTTTGTTCTAGGAGATCCCAGTTTCTTCGCGATGTTTTCCTTCACCGTTGTTCAATGTTACCTTTGGACATTGACTCAGCACTTCGCCTGGCTTACGCGCGACCCAAAATTCAAATCTGATTTATTTACAATATGTTACAGCTTATATACTACTTTTTCTTAACACACACTATTATACAAAATCTTTGTGAGCAGTGGTGATGAAATTATTTAAGTACCCAAAGTCGGGGCCGTTGCTGTTAATATTACTGTAATATTAACTTGGGAGTAGCAATTTATAACAAATATTAATCCTTTA
Source organism: Apamea anceps (assembly GCA_951799955.1). Lineage (NCBI taxonomy): Eukaryota > Metazoa > Arthropoda > Insecta > Lepidoptera > Noctuidae > Apamea > Apamea anceps. The sequence continues at coordinate 8,211,983 of OX637502.1, read as the reverse complement.
CAGATATGAGTCAGAGGACGCGTATCAGAACGCCGACCTCGTGTTCCTAGATATACACAACATTCACGTGATGAGGGAGAGTCTGCGCAAACTGAAGGAGCTCTGTTTCCCGCAAATAGACCAGACGAGGTGAGCGACCGCAATGTTTATGATATTTATTAAGCGAATAAACATTAGAATCGATGATGTTTGTGTTACTAAAAGTGGTTAATGTTGACCATGATGAACTCATTCATTAAAGGATGCTTAGAGCCGATATTGATTCGCTATCCGAACTAGTAATATACTTGTTTCATTTATTTATTTCAAAACTAGCTTTTGCCCGCGACTTCGTCCGCGTGTAGCAACTTTCTTATTTATTTCTTTTCGTAAGATCCTTCTATTGTAGACGGTTCTTACGAAAAATAAAAAAAAGAAAGTTAGTAAGTAAGTTAGTTTTAGTTAAGTATTAGAAAACTTAAAAAAAAACGTGGATGAAATCGGTAAAGTCGTTCTCAAGTTATGACGTGACCAAGGGAATTAGGGATTCATTTTTATATGTATAGATTACACTGGCCTGCAAAACTAAGTACTACACTTTTAAAATTTCATTTTTTTCTAAACTATAAAAGTTACAGATTTAACATAAAAAACGTTTAATAGCAAATTTTATCAGCTTTCTTTGAAACTAGTAAACCATACATTAGTAACATTTTTAACTTAAAAAAAAGATAAAACAATAAAAAAAAGGCATTTTTAGCTTAGTGTCAAAAAACTCAATTAACATTTATAAGTATGTTTTACATGTTATTTAAGTTGTAATAACTGGTATTGCCTCCACGGGCTCACGAGGTTCGGAGCCGATGTTGAGGAATATTCTCCCGTTCTTCAATCAGGGCCTGTTTTAGTGCCCTGAGGGTGGTAGGTGGTGGTCTGCGGCTTTTGACTAGCCTCCCTAGCACATCCTAGACGTGCTCAATCAGGTTGAGATCAGGAATTCTTGATGGCCAAGCCATCACGCTGCTACCAACCTCCTGAATATACTCTTACACGACCTGAGCGGTGTGTGGCCGGGCATTATCATGCATCAGCATCGATCCATCACCCATATTTGCTAAATACGGCCCTTCGTACTCGTTGAGAATCTCTTGGGCATATCTTTCCCCAGTCAAGAGTGCCATTTTGTATGGCCACTAACTGTGCGACCTTCTGAAGATATGCCAGCCCATACATGTACACTGCCTCCACCGTACTGGACTCTTTCTGAGAAGCAGTCTTGAAGGTATCGCTCACCAGGCCGCCTGTAGACACTTCGCCTTCCATCAGAAGTGTAAAGTGAGAATCGAGACTCGCATGTGAACAAAATTCTTGACCACTCTTCTTCATCCCATGTGTATGTGTTCACGGGCGTTTCGCAGTTACTTGAGGCGGTTCGCGACAATCTCTACTTGATCCAAATCCAGTAATCGACAACCTTCTGTGAACTTCCTGGAAGTTGCGGGCAGATGGCACTGGTTTTCAGTTAGGAAACGCTGCTATGTAAGCTGCGCGCGCAGCTCTGGCAATAATACGATGAAGATTAATTTAAAGTAATAATAAAAAGGTAGGTAATGGGGGGTAAATAATTATTGTAAAAAATTATGAAAAAAAAAACATGTTTATTTTCAATTGACGGCAGTTTTTTTCGACAATTTTCGTTTTTTGAGGACGCCTAATTACTTCCAATCATTATGGAGTTTGTTTCGTCGTGATAGATCATTTAGTTGAAAAGTTACACCGTTTGTTTACACTGCAGTCACAGTACTGAACAAGTTTTAAAAAATTCCATATAAAATAATTTGGATTTTTTAAAATATTTTTTCCGTCGATAAAATTAAACTTAGATTCCCTCATTTCGATATGTGCACATTATAAAGAATCAAACTGTATAACGGTCTTCTCGGGCACTAGTACACTTGGGTCTGCCATTACAAGGTCTCCTCAGATGGTTTCCAGTCTCTGATTACCTTCGCTTCACCTTCTGGATCGTTCGTAACGTCACACCCACCATTCTTGCACTACGACGCATACTGATGCCAAGTTTCAGAAAAGTCATGATCCTAGCACATTCTTCAGGTAAAAGAGGCATTATAAATAAAAATTATGTGCTGTTGTCTGACTTAGCTTTTGTAACAAGACTCATCGATCAAGAAAAAATTTGAAAACAAAAACAGAAATAAAAAAAATAATGGTAAAATTGTAATTCGAAAGGGATTATTTTTGTTTTTAAATATGTTTTTCGGCCATTTCTTTAAAGAAGGTGCTCATCTATGAAGTTTTAATATACAACATTAAATTCTTTTTTGAGTCCTTTTTACTTATAAAGTTATTCCAATTTTAAAAGTGTGATGATTAGTTTTGCAGGCCAGTGTAGTTGTCACGTCGTAACGTCTGAACGGATTTGGATGAAACTAAGGACCTTTTGAATATACAAACGTGTGCACGGACATCGGAGTCCAAAGCTAGGCATCACATTTCATAATACTTTGGCCGGATTGTTTCACGTCCACTTTACGCACGCGTATACGTCAAAAATGGCACTAACTATCGTACCAAAAAAAGCGTTATTTCAAATTACTTGTTGTACTTGTCGTACGTCAAATAATAAATAGTACGTAATCGTTATTATTGATGTATGTTACGTTAACCAACCGACCCTTATCAAGACAATGTAAAAACAACGTTTTATTTAAGAGCTCAACTGTCAGTAATGACTAACGAGGCACAATTACTTTTTATATTGTCGAACTTAATAAGCTTGCCTAACGAGACGCGATAAGAAGAGGGGTTAATGAAGTAAAATGTTCAACAACATTCACTGCGTTATTTAAGTTGTTGAGCAGGCACATTTTTCGAACATATAGAGCAATGAATTAGCAATATCCGTCAAAATGATTCAGATTGAGATTGATAGTGTGTTACGCAATTAGGGTGGGGGTTTTTTATTTTTTGGGTGGGAAATCGTTAAATGACCTCCCGCTCTGGGCTGAGCGGAAGGGCGTGTCAGACTTACTGACTAAAACCCACCCGTGTTCCTTCAGTTGCCTGTGCCAGGGACCACGGTATCTCTTTCGAACAACCCGCGGCCCTGGCAGGCATCGGCCCTAGCGGACCCCGTCAATTCCTGCTGCCATCTCTTTGAGGCGCGCGTCGAACACAACGCGCCGTCGACCCGGGCCTGGTCCTTACCGGGCGGCAAGTTGCCCATTTCTCGCCGCTCGCAAGCCCGCGCCTACGGTGGCCGGGAGTCAGTTGTTTATTCTCGACATCCAGGGCGCGTCTCCTGCGGCGACTAGCGGCGTGAGGGCGCAAAGATTGCCTCTCCCTCACGCGCTCTGCCTCCTCCTTTGCGAGCATTACTGCTTCGCAGAAGGAAGTGACGGCCTCCCATGCACTCTCGCTCCGTACCATGGCCTGGACCAGGGCCGGACGGGAGAGATCGCCGCCGCCACGAGGACGCGATGGTGGACGGACGGTACTCCGCCCAAGCCGGGCAGACCTCCACCGTATGCTCCACCGTGTCCTCCAGGCGATCTACACAGTGGTGATACCCTGGCGTTTCCTCCTGCCTTATCCTGAACAGGCACCTCCCGAAACAACCGTGTCTGGAGAGGGCCTGCATCAGGCGGAAGGTGAGGGCGCCGTGGCGCCTCTCTAGCCACTCCTCGAGAGGGGACTTATCGCCGCAATTTTGGCGTGCCCAGCACTGGGTTGCGACAATCGCACTTTCCATGCTGCCATGAGATCCCGCCGGAGCTCTCGGAGTTACACCCCGGCGTTTTGCCTCCTCTCGCCACTCCCATATGTGGGCGAGGACTTTGGCTTCCAGAAGGGTGCCGGTTCTTTTATCCTAATAATAAAACAATATTTGTCTAACAGTTTTGATAATTTCCAGATGGTTTAGCGGCATTGAAGCCAGTTGCTGGCTTAAACACATCAAATGTATATTGGCTGGAGCTGTTCGTATAGTGGACAAGGTAATCTCATAATACTACATATTTTATTTCACTATTAAATTAACCTCTTGTTATTATTTTTTTGTATCATACAATTATTTATTTAATGTGAGTGTTATACATGGGTCAAATTAAATTAGCGACCGAAATTCCGCAAACGTAATGAGCAGTGATAGGAATAGGTAGTGCCTATTTGCCTAAACTTCGAAGAACAGAGACAAGAAACGGAGACTTCCTTAGAACTAAATTTTTTCCGGGACATCTGTCCCGAAATTCGGGACAACACTTTTAAATACACTAAAAAAATATGTTATTTGGAATAAGACATAACATTTATAATTTATAACTCTATAATAATAACATATTATTATTGAGTTATAAATTATAAATGTTATGTCTAGTCGCAAACTTTAGGTGAAGATAGACGAATTACTTATTCCAAATAACATTTTTTTTTAATGTATTTAAAAGTGTTGTCCCGAATTTCGGGACGGATGTCCCGGAAAAAATTTAGTCCTAAGGAAGTCTCCGTTTCTTGTCTCTATTCTTCGAAGTTTAGGCAAATAGGCGCTACCTATTCCTATCACTGGTAATGAGTATCGATATCAAATCAAGAAAAGTTTACATTATATAATAAGCTAACATTTAAAATAATGACATATTATATACATGTGAAAAAATAAGCAAAATAATCATAGGGCATCAAAAAATTCGTCCGCATCGCTGTCAACAGGAACAGTGTCCAAAAGGCTGGCAGCATTGCCACGTTGTATGGCGATACTGAAAAATAAAAAAAAATTGAGTCAAATGAGTAAAGGAAAACCAAAGAAACGATGGATGGACTGTGTGAATGATGTAATGGTTAGAAAGGGGGTGACTAATCGACTACGAGATGACGACTAATAGTAAAATATGGAAGAAAAAGACATGTTGCGCCGACCACAAATAAAGAATAGAATAGAATACTCTTTATTGTACACCATACAAATTACAGACTCTTTATAAAGCTCTCTTTATAAATATATAAGATTTTACAGAGGGTGACACAATGGGCGGTCTTATCGCTAAGAGCGATCTTTTAAAGACAACCTTTGGATGGATTAAAATTAAGGAGAGACAAATATAGTAGGTAGTCTGTGGTGTACCATTTACATTATACAATTAATATATACATAAAGTATATTAAACTCGTTTAAACAAATATATACATAATAATAATATAATAATAAACATGAAACAAGTGTAAAGAAAATAAATAAATAATAATAATAATTAATAATATAATAATGATGATGTTTAAGGAGAGAGGAAGTGCTTTTGTATCATAATTTTGAAAGCGGACAAAGATTGAGCACGCCTTACCGACACGGGCAAGTCATTCCATAACCGTACTGCTTGAACAGTAAAAGATTTGTCAAAGAAACTATTGGAATGCATCGACATCTCTAGTCTCAGGTTTTCCGATGACCTCAGATATCCATTATGTGTGTCATGAAGGGACTTGAAATGTTCTTTAAGATAAGAGGGGGATAAATTGGGATAGGGGCAGGAAAATGATGATGAGTCAACGACAGCTGTTGGTTTTGTCGAAATACGATAAAACAATGTTTGTGTTTGATCGTGTTTGGATATCGATACCATCACGTCTGTGAAGTTTACACAAAGAAAACTTCACAGCAAATTAGCTATTAATACAAAATTAAGTTAATAGGCTATTTTCCTAAAAAAATCTACTTAGTCCGTCAGTTAAATTATCAAAAAATATTGGATCCGTATTTTTTCTTTTGTCAATTATATAAAAAATGATGAAGATATCGCCCGTTGATGTTCCGCGTGACGTCACTTGCTTGCGACACTTGCAAGCAAGTGACATCACGACCCCACACTCCCAAATTGTGACGCGCTTTATCTTTGTCATTTATTGTTTGAGTAACAAAAGAAAAAATACGTGTCCATTATTTTTCGATAATCTCACTGACGGACTTAATATAATTATTGTTTTTGTACCCAGGCAACTACCCTATTGTATAACTCTGTCTTCCTTCCCACAGAATGTTTACGACGTTCTGTGGGAAGCGACCATTTGCGTATTCCATTCATCAGCAAATACCACAATAGTTACTTAAACAATATCATCATCATCATCTGCCTAGCCTTTTCCCAACTATGTTGGGGTCAGCTTCCAGTCTAACCGGATACAGCTGAATACCAGTATTTTACATGGAGCGAGTTATAGTTACTTAAACAATAGTTATTGTATTTATTACAATAACAATAGTATAACTTGATGAATAGTGTTGGAATTGTCTTTATTTTAGTCCACATTATTTATTTATAATTTATATATACTTTATGGTACACCAGAAGAAAAATAACAAAAAAAATCTCACATTACCCACTGCTCTGCATAATTCTCGTTTTTCCTTCCAAACCTCTTCTTTTACGACTTCTGGATATACAAGCCATGTGCCCAATGGGTTTTCCCATCGGCAAAGATGACGAACTTTCATCGCTTATTTAACCTCTTCACAGGGTTAATTTTCAAAAGTTAGAGCTTTCCTTAGAGCTCACTTTCGCTCACAACTTTTGTGCAAAATTACATGCTTCTAGACCCAGCAGCGTAGGCCGACCGTTGTCTGTCAGTGAATAAATTTAAGATTTGCATCCGGTTAGACTGGAAGCCGACCCCAACATAGTTGGGAAGAGGCTTGGCAGATGAGATTAAGTACATTTGCTCTGCAAACCAATCCAAACTGTCACACCACTTTCGCAACGGAGCCTGCGGAAGGACATTGCCACCGAGATGGCCAGTTGCAAAGGTGGTGTGTGACGATTTTTGCCTATATTGACTTCGTTGGCTTGCTTAATTATAAACCTTGTGTATGAAACAGGTGGAGAATCACAAGACTTCAGTGCTAGTCCACTGTTCAGACGGATGGGACCGCACGGCTCAACTCACAGCATTAGCAATGCTGATGCTAGACCCTTACTACAGGACGCTCAGGGGATTCGAAGTGCTCATCGAGAAGGAATGGCTGTCATTTGGACATAAGTTCCAGCTGGTATGTTTTTAATATTATTTGTAGCTTCGTAGGGTGAATTTGAAATTTTACTGAACAACATTACTGAACATAGGTTCCTAGTATTGTATACATGCAACTATATTCTAACTAAACAGACAGCTGTGCTGCTGGGAAGTTTGTTGCGTCACTTCTTCTTCCCAGCGATAGCACTAGGAAGTGGTGAAGGGCGAGCGTTTTTGGGGGACTGTCTTTTGTAATTTTCACGTTCGAAAAGTGCTGATTCTCAGCCTAATTTGAATAAATGACTTTTGATTTTGAAATGTTTGTCAATGAAAAGCTGTACCAAATTTTTTTCCTCTATCTGTATCCTGTATCTGAATTTAAGGACGGAAATGATAAACAAATACTTAAAATAGACACGCTTACATTCATTTGGCATTACAATTGAAAAATTAAATAATTTACCGTTGTCAAAGGATATTTTGATGATGATGAAATGTTTAGTGTAGTCATTGAAGAAGCGTACATCATCGGTGTTAATCAGAATATTTTGTTATTCAGGGTTCAATCTGGCAGAATGCGAAACTTACCTAAAGCCTACGAGTTTTTGCCCGTGGTTACTCTCACATTCTAGAGTGACTATTACTTAATGTGTCCCACTTAAAAACTTTGATAAATATTATTCCGGGACATAGTGTATCTGTGCTCCAAATAATATGCGCTATTGTCACCTAAGACGACACTGACTAACGGTGCAGGAAAACGTCGTGAGATCCCAGACTTATATGTAATAGCCAACACTAAAGGTGTTGTGTTCAATGCTCGAAATGAAACACAATGTTTTTCGTGCTTTAAATTGCGCGCTGCCGTAAACAGCGATTTTTCACCCCAAAAATAAAAGTCATAGCTTAAGCATAATCAGCCTATAATGTTCCCACTGCTGGGACACAGGCCTCATTCTCGTTTTTTATATATTTTTTTTTTTTCAAAAAAAAAAAAACGTTGCCTCATAGTAGGAATTACTCCTGTATCGTGGGTGCGTTTAGAAACATATAAACTCACATACACAAACAGCCAGATCCGGAACAACTACTTGTAGGTCATACAAATATTTGTTCCGTACGGGAATCAGCAGTCAATCGCTTAACCACTGCGCCAACCGTGTCGTCTGTGAGAGGGAATGGGCCGTAATGCACCACGCTGGCTCAGGGCGATGATTTCCTTCACCGTTTTGAGAGCAGTGGCGATGAAATAATTTATTCAAAGTAAAGCGCCTATCAGGGTTCGAACCTATGATCTACAAGCTCGTAAGCCGCGGCTGTTACCGCTGGGTCACCACTGCTCTCTCTCAAATAAAAGTCGTTTCCCAGCAATTATTTTTGTGATACTTGACTTGATGTACAGAATGCGTAGGTGACAGCTATGTGGTGGTTTTTTTTTATATCCTGTATATGTTTTACTTCGCAGCGTATCGGCCACGGCGACGAGCGACATTCAGACGCAGATCGGTCTCCCGTCTTTGTCCAATGGGTGGACTGCGTGTGGCAGCTACAGCAGCAGTTCCCGACTGCCTTCGAGTTCACAGAGAGACTGCTGATCACGATCGTTGATCATCTGTACTCTTGCAGATTTGGAACTTTCCTGTTTAATACTGAGAGGGAAAGGGCGAAGGAAGGTGGGTGGTGAAGACTTTTTTGATAAAAATAAAATAAAATACATGGTTTGTCGTAGAGCAATGAATACCAAAAAAGGTGTGGCACCCAAGATAATGTATTATGTGAACTTAAGGATACTTTAGCTCTAACGGAAAAAGAAATACTATTTTGGATTTGTATTTCATTTTCCTCTAACGAAAAAAGAAATACTATTATAGACGTATGAGGAACAGGGTGTAAAGTTCACTCATCCTCCATAGAAAAGGGAGGATCCTCCGACCAAACGGGTGTTGTGTCTGGCGGGCAACTGCCCGACGGTTGATGTCAGGAAGTTGTATGTATACTAATTGCGCGGTAAACTCTGCTTGCGAGATGCAGGATTTGCGTGACGTCAGTATGACGCGTTGTTCGCATGTGGCGTTGTAGATGCCGCTACACTATTTTGGATTTGTATTTCATTTTCCGCACCATATTAGATAACTTCTCCAAATCACCACTTAAAATGAATCCTTAAAAAAAACCATTCCTTTACAGAAGTCAAAACCAAGACCGTATCCCTCTGGTCGTACATCAACAGCCGTCAGGACTTGTACCTAAACCCTCTGTACTGGGGCCCGCCATCATTCGGTGCGAGTTCCCCTCCGTCGCCGTACTCGCGCCCGCAAGTCGTGCTCGTGCCGGTCGCATCGTTGAGGGTCATCAAGCTGTGGAAGGCACTGTACTGTCGGTGGAATCCTACTATGAGGCAGCAGGTTAGTGTCACAGAGGCTTATCCATACACTCTTACAGTAGGTTAATATTTGAAGAAAAGTGAAGTGTACCCTACACGTCATTCTTCGTTCAGACCCTGTCTAAGGATGTTAATTAAGTGTTAGTTCTCAGTACCAGCCTGGAGTTTAAAAGTTGGTAGTATCGTGTCATACCCCCGTTTCCTGCGACTGATCTCTTCCTGGTCGTATCGGATTGCAGTCCTGTCGGACTGTGAGGGTAAAGGAACAGAGAGTGTATCTGTTTTTGCGCACACTAGTGCACCATACTATTTCCGGAGTCCCTCCCAAATCTCTGTTGAGAGTGGCCGGCGCATGACCGAAATTCGGTCACGAGGGTATTATTATTAATTAATCGTTCATTTTATACCAAACAGGAAAGACGTGTTACTATTTTTAGCTTGACTTTGAACTATATCTCAATGTATTAGACAACTAAAAAAAAAGATGGATGCAATCGGTAAAGTCGTTTTCAAGTTATGACGTGACCAAGGAAAATAAGGATTCATTTTTATATATATAGATTAACTAACAAAATATTTTTAAGGAAAGAAAGAATAAAGTTTATTCGGACACAGTTCGTGAAACACAAAATACAAAATTAACAAATTAAAAATAATGTTTCAAACAACAATAGTGTGTGCCTCACGGCTGCGCCGTACAAGGTAATGCGCATATCCAGCCTTAATTCCGCCGATAAGGACATTGCTAACATACAACCGTAACCCGTATTTTCTCCCCACAGGATCCTATTTACCAGCGCACTCGCGAGTTAGTGGCCATTCGGGCTCAGCTGGAGGCGGCCGCAGCGGCCGCGGCTGGAGACCACGCGGCCCGCCAACACCGACTTGGCCTGACCCCGCCACGGGTCGCCAGCCCACACCACGTATGAAACGAGGACTTGTACTTCTACGACAGCCATTTGTCTGTCTGAGAAGTCGCCTTTACGTCGAAAATGGACTCTATTACCTAATGTTAAAGTTGCATACTTTTTGGACTAAAACTTCGTGTTTGGTAGTACATATTCTGTACGCCGCTTTAATTTTGTGTTCGATTATACTTGGCCGCCTATCAAAAATGCACTATTAAAAAGTTATAAAACAGTCAGTTGTAGCGCAAACAGAACCTTATGTGTTGGTATAGTTTGACCAAAACAGCTGTACCGCGCCTTCGGTATGTGCGCGGCTCACGGGACGGCAGTGCAGGCCGCTCATTCGTCATCGCTCACGGCGTCTCGCGTCCCGCCGAGCCGCGCATTCCTAAAGCGCGGTACAGCAATTTCGGTTAAACTATAGCAAAGTTATTATTCCAAAAACACATATTTGTTTACATGTATGGAAATTAGATTGCGAACACGGATTTAGTGTATCTGTTTTTTGTAAAGTGGGTGTGTAATCTTTTGTGTTCCATTATCTCCAATGAACTCTGGCACCTAAATCCTTTCAATCCATACTTATTGAATAGTAAGTTTTGCTTAGTATAAATATTGTTATAATAACGTAATATGGTCTCAGAATTTGACTTTGTGACACTGACCAATATCTAACGTATTCTATTAAATCTTAATGCGTTTTTAAAGCGTTAGTAATGCCAAAGGTCAGCGCTGCTCATAAGTTCCGGTAAATGTATCATCCAGAATTTCATAAAAAATCCTTACCATTCTATGCCACGAATTTATCAGGTAAGTGCCGATCAAGTTGGAACAGCATAGCTATTCACAACACTCGACACGCTTCCGTACCGTATCGAACATCAATGAATGTTATTGTAGGAGTCCTCTAAACGCGGTTCACAAGTCCAAAACCCGAAAATTTTGTCAGTTTAAATCAATTAGACGACTGCTATTCTTCCGACAGCTGTTTGCTGTCGGGGGCAAGGCAAGTCATGTTATCAAAATGTGTCATTTTCGATATGATAGCCTGTCCGATGATTGTGAATAACTATGTAGAACAGTTCTAATTTCTTTAAGGGGGATACGCCAGGGTACCCCGTCAATTTAAATTCTCCTTACTTCTTTTTTTGCAATTTGTCGGGTCAGTGTCAGGGTGTATACAATCATCATTACAACCCTCTATGTTTATAATAGAGGGTTGTATTGGTGATTTGAATGATTGTAATCCTAATATTATATTATGCGAAAGTTTGTGAGGATGGATGGATGTTTGTTCCTCTTTCACGCAAAAACTACTGAGCATGTTTTGAGGAAACTTTACAGTAACATAGCTTATACATCAGAATAAGTCATAGGATACTTTTTTATCCTGATATTCCCACGGAATCGACACTTAAGCGGGTGAAACCGCGGGGCGCTGCTAGTTCAGTAAATACATACTTGTTACGGTCGCGAATCGTATTTTGTTCAACCTGACATTGACCTGCAAATTGCAAAAAACGGAAGAAAATTTGAATTTCGCGGGCTTCCAGGGCGGTTTGCCCTTAATGTGACTCCCAAGCAGAAAGTTGCATTTAGAACTTTTAAAATTATTTAATTAGACAAGTTGAATCAGGAAGTAATTTTGATAAAGAACATGCCAAAAACTATTTCGCCACGTATTATGGTTTCATATTACATGTAGGCCACACGTCAGTGGTTACACTAAGACATTGAGCTACCCTAGCGTAGTAAGGAGGTTCAATAGAATGCGAGGCCGACGCGGGGATGGGGGGGGGGGGAGTGGGGCGGTGGTTCGGCTAGGGTTCCGTACCCAAAGAGTGCTAACGGAACCCTATTACTAAGCCTTTGCTGTCCGACCGTCCATCCGTCTGTCTGTCAGCGGGCTGTAACTCATTGACCGTATTAGGTGAACAGTTAAAATGTTCACAGCGTGTGTATTTCTATTGCCGCTATAACAACAAATAATAAGAATAAAATTAAGTTAAAAATTTAAGGGGTTCCCAATTCCCGTACAGGATACGTGTTTTTGGTCGACGTATTTTATAGCGGTCAGTATCTCATGAACCGTATAGGTAAACAGTTGAAATTTTCTCAGAGTGTGTATTTCTATTGCCTCTATAACCACAAAATAAAGTTAATACAAATTCAAGGGTGTCTGTTTTTTTCCTTGAGATACGAAACCCGTCATGTGCGAGGCCGACTCGCCCTTGGCCGGTGTTTTACCACTGACCTGCGGCCTACCAGACAAGCCATTAGGGAATTATTTGTTAAATCTTAATTAACTACTATTTAAGCATTTTATTTATAATGAGTACATAATTATTGTTTTCAATATTTACAAACTGTTATCTTTTATATCGATGACGACTTTTAAAATGTTGTTCTCTGGTTGCGACTGCTTATTAAAAACCATTATTATTTTGTCTATGTTACAAATGAAGGGTGCTTTCTAGCCATGAGATTACTACACCATGGACTATGGATGCCTTTTTAATTCATAAAGAATGGTATACAGGGTGGCAGGAACATCGACGCATAACCTGTTACCATGGATTCAGTTAATGATTCCTCTACTTTGAAAATTTTTCGTTGGGTATTTAAAAAAAAGTAAGCTCTGCCATATATTTTGACGGCGTAGATCTCTTTTTTATGAAATAGCAGATTTTGTTTTTAAACCTACGAAAAATTTCTACGGTATGTCAAGAATCATATGCTGAATCCAAGGGGGTTCAGTTTGCGCGTCGATGTCCTTGCCATTCTGTATATTGATTACTTGAATGTATATGTGTCATGACTGGCGAATTAGAACTTTATATAGTATGATAAGAATGATAGGAAAACGTATTCCATTTTATTTATGTATGTATCACAGAAAATATGTAAGTATAATATTACAACTAATGTGTAATTATGTAAATGTACTATTAGTTATGATTATGAAGCATTTAAAATATAAAAATAAATATATTTCGTATAAATATACGGGGTTAAATTAAATTAGCTGGCGAAACTTCGCAGACGTGAGGGGCTTGATATCTAAACACGATAAAATAAAAACGATTTGATGACTCTTTTTGTGGGGTTAACGACCGCTGGTGTTTTTCTTTTGTTTTATCGTGTTAAGAAAGATACCAATCTTGTCTGTGAAGTTTAAACAATAAAACTATTTTAAAACTGATATTACAAGAGACCCGACTTTTTTTTATCATGTTTAGATATCGATACCCATCACGTCTACGGAGTTTCGCTAGTTAATTTAATTTGATCCTGTATACAGGATGGCAGGGACATCGACGCGCAAACTGTAACCATGGATTCAGCACATGAGTTTAGACCCCAAAGCGTCGCAATTTTTCTTCGGTTATTAAAAAAAAAAAAAAATGTTCCATACATTTTGACCGCGTAGGTATTGCACTTTTCTATGAAACAGAATTTCGACGCTATGGGGTCTAAACTCATGTGCTGAATCCATGGTTACAGTTTGCGCGTCGATGTCCCTGCCACCCTGTATGTAATTGATTATCGTGTAAAAGTTTATACAGTTCAATTTTAACAATAATGATAAGTAAATATTAATATTGACATACTGTTTAGCGTTTACAAAGCTGTATGTTTATAGCTCATTCAGCAACGATTGGTGTACGATGTAAACAAGTATTATATACTTTATTATTTTTTATATATATATATTTATATACTTAAACAGTTTTATTGTAAACATTAAAAACTAAATCCACACATTATTATTTAGTCAATGTATTAAGTTGTGAAAAAATAAATGTAAATATTTTAAAAATAAATGTTTGTTTACAGCCATTTTTCAGTTTTAATGATTCCTCTGCTTAAATTAAAAATGTTTACGCTCGATTAAAGTGTTAAATGTTAAACAAAAACAATCATCTTAATAAACCAAAAATAACGGCTTGAACCCAGATAACTTTACAAGATAGGAGACGCGGTGGTTATCAACTTTATTATTGTGTAAAGCATTCTTATATGAACAGTGTTCTAGTCAACATTTCCTAAATTATTTAGTCCTTTAAAAAATGTTAAAATTCGTTAGAGACGGAGCCAGTAGGACCCAAGCGGTGAATTATTTAAAAACATTCAGAAATGAAAAGAGATTGATAGCTACGAATCAGGAGGTTGTGTCATGGGCTGATGTTGTGATCGTCGGTAAGTTTTTTAAAACATATAACCCTTTATTATAAAACAAGGTTTTTCTTTAGATCAGGTTTAAATCACCGAGCCCAGTTATTAAGAACCTAACTGTTATAGAAATGCAGTTATTTAGACAAAAATGACAACTTATTTATTTAATACTTTAAGCACAAAAATGTACAGAGGCGGACTTTATGCCATAGGTTTGCTGCTAGTCAACCTTTGGGTGATGCAGAAAAACTTAAAACTTAGTTTGGTGCTAAGTTGTCATTTTAATATTAAGAACCTTGCCTAAATCGAAATAAAGTTGTAAATAGAAATACTAGCCCATACATTTAGGCTAGAACTAAAGGTACATTTTGTTTTGAAGACAGATAATTGTGAAAAAAAAAGAAAAAGTTCTTTGTCGAATAATAATATTTCTTATTACTATAACTTCAAAATAGTTTCACTAGTCCTGTTGTAGTAAATTATTAGAATTGTTATATTGACGCCGTGATAACTCCAGTCTTAAGCTAGTGATTTTACCTAAAAAATGTGAAACTGTAAGTAGCCGTAGATATCAAAATTTACTGTTAGATGAAGAAATAAGTTAATTGATTTGTGTTTTCATGTTCTTAGGGGGAGGTATATCAGGATGCAACACACTGTACCAACTCACTAAGAGAGGGGTTAATGCTGTTCTGCTGGAGAGAGCCAAGTTGACCTCCGGGACGACATGGCACACTGCTGGTAAAGTACTTCTTCATTCTTAAGTACACCTAGAAAAATTTAACAATGATTAACTCTAGTTTTGAAAATTATGAGGTGGTGTGTGTTCTGGTGTCTGTGCTACAATGATTTTTTCGTTAGTACTGGCACCAACGATACACTTTTTTCTATAAGGTTCATTTTTTACTTGGTAAATTGGTTTCATGAACCTTAAAGTGTTTTAAAAAAATGTAGGTATTTATTTATTAAAATTTAAATAGCATCTTTGCAGATAGACAAGATACTTAATTTGTAACTCAGGGGGATAGGCGTTGAAGGCTGAAATACAGGCTATACCTAGTTCGGCCTCAAATGCTAATACTTTTGTGTACTTAAGCAGTCTACTTGATAAAAAATGTACATTTTTATAAGAATAAGCATTATTATTATTATAGATATACTTGAATTGTATCATATTTCAACAACGGAAAAGATGTTCTACGCGAAACTCGCTTTTGTATTGTGCTTGATGTGCTCATATTTTAAGAAGTCGCGGTTCAAATTATCACTGTACCATTAAGTATAGGGGACCGAGACTGCTTCTCCTTAACACAGGTTATTTTGTAACCTAGCTAGGAGAACACTGCTTTACCCACTCGATTGTAGACTACCTAACATACTCTGTAAGAACCTTGCATACGTAAGAACCATGTACACCTACTACAATCTGTCTGTTCGAGTAAATAAATTTATGATTATTATTATTAAATAATGTATTTTGTTTTGAATATTTTATAGGACTAGTATGGTCGCTCAGGCCGTGCGACTTGGAAGTGAAACTGTTGCGAGATTCGAGGAAAGTGTACAGTACCCTAGAGGAGGAAACTGGCGACTTCGCGGGCTGGATCAACAACGGAGGCATGTTCATATCACGTAGCAAAGTGAGTACCAATACCTACTCCTATAAAACTTAATTTTTTGGTTTTTCATTGCTCGAAGTTAAATTAAATTAGCTGGAGAAACTTCACACATCAAAAAGTATTTTATTGTAACACAACGATCTCTTCCAGCGAGGTAATTGCAAAACGTAATATCAGTAGCAATGGATTTCATTTTGACAGTTCAGCAACATTCATTGCGTTATTTACGTTGTTGAGCAGACACATTTTTTTTTGAACATATGAAGCAATGGATCAGCAATATCCTTCAAAATGATTCAGATGGAAATCGATAGTGTGTTACGCAATTAGGGTACTGATGCCATTAAATGCCTCAAATACTTATGAGCATACTATAAAACGTATTTTCTTTCTTTTAGGTCCGAACACAAGAGTACATGAGGCTCCACACACTAGGAAAAGCTATGAATATTCCCAGCGAAGTTCTGGACCCACACGAGGCTCAAAAGAAGTTCCCACTCCTCGACCCATCAGTATTTGAAATGGCGTTGTACGCTTCCGAAGACGGCACTATTGACCCTTCTATGGCGTGCAATGCACTTGTTAAAGTGGCCACGAAAAATGGAGCAAAAGTAAGTAGTAAACTTGGACTTTGAAAGCTGCATGATGCTTTTATTCTCCAGTTTTAACAGTAAGCTAATGACGATAGAAAATGCAGCATTAAGATAAGATCGCAAATTCTCGAACAAGGCGGAGTAAAATATTCTTAGCATAAAACTTATTACTGAATAATAAATTGACATTGCTAAGCCTTTGGTCGACTCAAGACGTGACAAGGCCTGGCGTATTATTTAGCCAAAGAATCAGCATTGCCATACTACGTGGAAATGCTACCAGCCCTTTGGGCACTTTTCCTGCTGACAAAGATGCGGACGAATTTTTTGAGCGTCATTTCTGTCTCCCATAACTGTGTCTTTCTAATGCCCGATGTGGCTTATTAAATGATAAATGATTTTATTTCTGTAAGTAGGTTGTACAAACATATTTTAAAACTAGAAATGGTCGGCGTTTCCTATCTGACTGCGGCACAGTCGCGACTGTCTGCATGTCGAGCGCATGCCGAGATCGAGGCGCGTAGATATAGCTCACGCTTCGTCCGTTTGTATGAAGTTGGAATACTGTATAGATAATATTACCGTGGCTACCGTACAGACGCCAGCAGGTCAAGCTACCCGAAACTGTCAAATTTTCCCAATCAACCTTGAACCTTAATGCTTTAGCGATAAAGTTGAAATCTATTAAATAAATTTGACAGATTGTAGTAGCTTGATGTGCTGGCGTCTGTACATCAAATATTACTCGATCTTTGATTTCTTTCTGCGATAGGAACAACATTACTGTAATCACGGCATCGGCTACATCAACGTATCAGCGAAATTGAAGCGAATTTATTAGATAATTTCTCACTTGCAAGACTAGTTTAATAGTGCTACTAAATATGCGTGTGGCTACATTATGCGTATAGGATGATATTTTGATCGCATTCTAAGAAAACGACAGATTCAAATTGAGTGTTTGTTATGATAGCGGCTGCATTACAACTGTACTTCAGAACGTAAAAAAATAACAATTTAAAAATCAAAAAACCCGACTGCGTAAAAAGCGAACCAAACTCCGTACCTACATAATAATAAAAAAAAAACTGAAAAGAACAAAACAAGCACTTAGATGTCCGGTGGTCTAGAATTCTATAATATATTATTGAATGAATACTATTGAAGAAAATGACTGTACTCGTATATTCAAAGAATCTTTCAGGGAACTGACGTAGTTTTTCATACAAATGATGAAATTCTCCATATTTACTGCGCTCTCTATTTCGTGAATCCAACACAATCTCTTTATCAAAATTAGTTTGTACTTGAGGTAAGAGCTTTCAAGCAAAAAATACAAGGTTTGGTTTTGACATTGAAAAAAATACACGGTTTACACAAAGTCAGAAAATCGACTCGAACTAAACGACCTCCCCTCTTGGGCGCCGCGTGCGTCGCATGTGTCGCCTGTGTGTGCTCTCTCTATGTAGCCACCTTGACACGGAGTCGCCGCGAAAGTTTTAAGATCATTAAAATGCGATGAACCAGCGAATCCTCAGCAAAATCGCTGTTTTTCTCTTTTTATAGTGTAGCCGCATGAATCGCTCTTGCTGATTCGTTGTGTAGCATGTGTACTGTAGCCACGCCATCGCCGAATATACGCCGGATTTTCGCTTATAATGTAGCCGTACCATGTTTATCTCGTTTCGCTCTTCCAGTCGCATCGCAAATCGCTGCCTACTGTAGCCTCAGGCTCACAGTCTCTTTTCAATACCAGACATCATTTATTTATTTATTAAAACTTTACGCACAAGTAAAAAAAATACTGTATATAGGCGAACTTAGTGCCTGAGGCAAAATCTTCAAATCAAATCTTGATCAGATCATGTGAAAACCATGTAGATTGGTGTATGAAATGGTCTTCTATTAAAGGTCGGTTAAGTCTGGTTAGTTAACGGAAGGTTTACATCTGCCCGATTTACCTACCCTACCGTTATTTAGTAGAAATATGCAAAACTTATCACACTTATGATATCACGTCTATTTTCTCCGAAGGGTTAGGCAGGGGTGTAGTAATCAAACATTTTCATGAAATAATATAACAAAAGATAATTTCATAGGTGTACGAGGATTGCCCAGTGCTCGACATCCATTACACTCACAATCAGCTCGGAAACAAGGAAGTTACAGCGGTGCACACTGACAGGGGAGTCATCAAGACCAAATGTGTTGTCAACTGCGGAGGTAAATAAGTTTTTTTTTAATAATCTATTGTTTTAGGGAAGTTCAACGCAGGCAAAGACATTGCAGGAAAACTGGCTTGTATGATTACTGAGGACTTACCACCAGCTCTTATAACAGGGCAGAAGTTGAACTGCACTGCTTTTTTGTACTTAGTCATAAAACAAAAGAGCGGTGCAGTTCAACTTCTGCCTTGCTCTAAGAGCTGGTGGTCCTGGTGTTATGTTGATTTGTTCTTCGACTCCTACTACGTCAGCCGGTGTGTGTAATGATTTTTTTTTCTTATAATTGTTTGTCTGTGATTCGAATTTCAAGCTGGTCTTCTGTTTACTATAATATGATATTATTAATAGTTAAACCTGTATTGTATTTCAAACGCGTTGTCTAATTTAAACTAGAGGGCGCAGCACGGTGTGACGAAACAGTACAAACTCCATGTGCCATGTCTACGGCCGCGTATTCTAATTATTCTTTTATTTAATAGGTGCCTGGGGTCCTCGTGTTGCCAGGTTCGCAGGGGTACCCAACCTTCCATTAATTCCGTTCAAGCACGCGTACGTAGTGTGTGACGCTACGCCCGAAATCCGGGACTGTCCTAATATTCGCGACCATGACGTCAACTTGTATATCAAGGTGCAGGGAGAGTCGTGCCAAGTCGGCGGATATGAAAGCAACCCGCATATGCTTGATCAGGTATTTTTTGATAATCTGCTTAGTAAAAATCTGAAAGTTACTCACTGACAGACAACGCACAGCCTAAACCGTTGGGTCTAGAAGCATGAACCTTTGAACAAGAGTACCTATACACACTAAGATGAGAGTTAGCAGGGAATTTTGTTAAGTATATGAGATACGAAATCCCATAAGGCGGGCCCAATGAAGTATCGACCTCGATTTTAATTTCAACACAAAATTGTAAGACAACAGAATCTTCCACAAAATTGTTGTTTGAACCATTTTACGAGGAACCCAATCTTTTGTTATCAATACCGGTTACTGAACTAGTAGTGGGTGCATTATTTATTTATTACCTCCACGAATGTCGATACCGAAACGTACGACTGACGTCACTGTGGTGACGGCTGGGCTTCCATCTTAAATCCAGCTTAAGCTCATATAAACTGCTATAAGGCTCTCTTGACGCTCTACTGACTTTGACAGGGGGGCGCTTCAATAAACTCAGCCTATCGCAGTCCACTGCTGGACATAGGCTTCTCACCCTGTCCTCCGCTTCCGCATCCAGTCTACCCCAGCCACCTTCTTTAGGTCGTCCGTCCATCTAGCTGCGGGGGCGCTTGGTAAACATTAATTGGACAATTCTTTGTAGAAAGTATTGAAAAAACAAGATGGCGGTGTCTTCTCAATCTGTCAAAAGTTTTTGACATTTGTTTGTCGCCGAGATGAGACTGCGAGTGGATTTTGAACGTTTTAAATTACAAGAATTACCTCTCTGACGTTGGCCATCGCTATAATTCGTGTCACGATCGTGTCAGTATTGACCTGTTAATCTTAACTCCTCTTCACCTTTAGGTGCCAGACAACCTCCAGTTCCACTTATACGACCTCGACTGGGATGTTTTTGGGGTCCACATGAGCAGTGCCTCGTCATTGTGTCCCAAGCTCGGTACAATTGGCATCAAGAGTACGGTGTGCGGGCCCGAGTCGTTCACACCCGACCACAAGCCGCTGCTCGGAGAGGACCCGAATGTGTTCGGTAAGTTTCGGGATTTTGATGACTGTTCAGTCGAAGACTAAATTTTTTTACCACATTAATTTATTATTACGGTGGTGTACACAACCATTGTTGCGCGAGTCCGCCTCGCACTTGGCCGGGTTTGTCTACAGGGTATAAGGGAGATCGACGCGCAAACTGTTACCATGAATTCAGGTCATGTTTCTAGGACCTTACAAAGTAGAAAGGTTTTCCCGTACACCGTGTATAGTTTTGAACGTCAACATTGCACGTGGCATATAATTAAACAAGCTATATACTATAATAATTAAACTGTATACCGAGTCCGAGAAAAATCGCGAATTTAATAATCATAGATAATATATTAAGGTCAAGGTGCAGTTAATGTAATGTAGGTCAACTGGTCAACGAACTTAGATACACTTGTGTAGTTATATACGTTAAATTGTAGATATAATATATTATTGATCTGACGCAAGTACGCAACGGTTGTGAACTGATTATAAAAGTTAGTTCACGACTAGTATATGCTGTACCTACCTCGCTAGCCAGTAGATATGTCGCAGAATGATTGTTGAATCCGCTGTTTTACATAACCGCTACCCGTTTTACAAAACAGCTTTGTTATGTTGGTTGGATTGTTGAACTGCTACCCACGTTTAGAAGTAATGCAGAATGGCTTATCGACCGCCACAATTAGCGTTTGTTGTGGCTTCTAATGCCGAATAGGTTGCAATAACTACTATCAACTACAATTGGTTTAGGTTTGGCTAGAACTGTGATCAACTGCCGGCGCGCCGAGCGAGCGGAGCGAGCGGTACCGCGGCAGCGGCTGGCGAGCGCTAATCTCAAGTTGGTCGCAGTTACTTGACTATTTAGTATTTTTAGGAGTGACAAATTGTCCTTAAACTCCCTGTTTTCACTTGAGTTAGTGTCATTTTCACAAATATAACTCGTTTTATTTATTTCTTTTTCGGACGCCATTATTGTTGTTATGACAGACAGAGTCACGAGCGTCATAATTTAAAACTAAAATCTACAATCTGACGTTTAATTTCACGCTTTTTTACAAAACCTCTAGTCGTTGACCTGCTGCATTGATAAACGCAAAACGTTTAGGTATGCAATTCTGCGTGTTGAATTTCAGTAATTACGAAAAGTCGCTAAACATCATTCAGCTGTTGTACATTACGGAGCTGTTTTATAAAACGGCTGACGGTAATATAAAACAGCGGATTTGATAATTCATCTGCGACAGATATACCCTGTTGACTGATACGGGCGAACTAGGAATCTGGTTCAGATGGATCTATGAATATGGCCCGAAAATTTTATTGGATATCCTGCCTTTGCTATTACCAAATGGATCGAGTTCGGGACATCTTCCTAATTTAAGATTTCGCCGGGTTTCACCGACTTTTAAGCAACGGTAAAATTTAAAATATAAATATCATCTATAAATGGATTTCAATAAATTAATAATGAAAGTGTAAATTATGGATAAAAGTGGTGTCATTTGGTTATTATTTTAATTCAGGTCTGTACCACAACTGCGGCTACAACTCAGCCGGGATGATGTTCTCTGCGGGATGCGGTATACAAATGGCAGAATGGATCGTCTCTGGAAGGTGAATACCTACTTTATTTATGTACAGAGCACTGGTGACCCAGTGGGTAGTAGGTGGATAGATATAGGATACACCTACCTACTGAGAGCTGCATAATATGAGATAAACTTATTGACCTTTTACTATGTAAGTATAGCCGTACCTCTGTGACGCGGCACTGCCGAACCCCCAGATACAGGCAAAAGTATCTACTTTCTCTCAGTCAAAGCAAGTTCAAAGTCGAGCATGTGCTCTGTATATATATTGTAAAACGTTTGTTCAGCTTTTGGAATGTGAACTCATCTGTTTGTTTAAACAAAATAATAACACGAGGTTATCACCGCTATCGTTTTTGCATGAAACCGCGTCATCACAATTGATAGTAAGTATGTATTTATTTTTTATTTTCCTATTTTATATCAGAAGAATGTTTATGTGTAAATAACAATGATATGCAATTTTTTATTTAATAACTATCATTTATTTTCTTTAATAACATTATTATTATTATTAAAAGTGATGTCTCACTGAAGGGCAAAGGCCTCCCTACTATATCTTTCCACTTCTCTCTGTTTTTATTCGTGTGTGTCGTAAGAGAGTAGGAGTTTAGACAAATTAACCCTCAGCGCTTGTCTAGTGCGAGTTGGTGGGTGTACAGTGGACCGCCTTTGACGTGCTAGACGGTCATCAGCCGCCGCCCTGAGTTGACATCCTGCACTAATGTCGACTGTTCCATCTGAGCCTATTTGGGTGTATTTATCCCATAGCCTACGGGTGGCGTTCTAAATTTAGTTCAATACTAAATGCACGACAGTTTAAAGTCATATCGAGGACTAATTTAATAACATTGGTTATGTGTTTTATCTAAGCGTGTCACGTGGAGCAATGTTGCAGACCGTTTCGAAATGATATTACTTTAGTAACTAGGCTTCGGCCCACTCCCTCTCACCGAGCAGTGGGAAACTAAATCCTAAGCACATTTTCAAAGAGTTTTAACAAAGTGGTCCTCGCACCACACGCACATGTGGGAACTTTACAGCCTTACTAGCTTCTGCCGCGACTTCGACACCCTACGTACATACAAACTTTTACCTCTTTGTAATATTAGTATAGATTATGATGATCTAGGCTTATGTTTCACCATAATTATTATTGTATCGAGAAACATTATGCCCGTTTCTGAACGGATGACTGCCAAAGCTCTACCTACTATGGTGTAACACCTGAGAGTGGTCCTTTGTACAGGGCACGCTTTCTTTTCGATACGATGTATAAACCGCGCCGTCTATCAACAAGCTTCTATAGTGATCCATACAACACTGACGACCGTGCCTGCACACGGCGAATAAACCATAGTTTTTCACAGCAAGAAAAATGTTTGATCACAAAGGGCCTTTTTTTTGGGTGGGAAATCATCAAATGTCCTCTCCCGCTCTGGGCTGAGCGGAAGGGCGTGTCAGACTTTTACTGACTAAAACCCACCCGTGTTCCTTCAGTTGCCAGGGGCCACGGTATCTCTTTCGGACACCCGCGGCCCTGGCAGGCATCGGCCCTAGCGGACCCCGTCAATTCGTGCTGATATCTCTTTGAGGCGCGCATGGAACACAACGCGTCGTCGACCCGGGCCTGGTCCTTACCGGGCGGTGAGCTGCCCATTGCTCGCCGCCTGCAAGCCCGCGCCTGCGGTGGCCGGGAGTCGGCTGTTGACTCCCGTCCAGGGCGTCTCCTGCGGCGACTAGGGGTGTGAGGGCGCAGAGATTGCCTCTCCCTCACGCGCTCCGATCCTCTTTCGCGAGCATTATTGCTTTAGGGGCCAATTTACAACATCGTAAAAATTTACTAGTTATGTAGGTTGCACATTAACAGCAGTAATTTAGTTATAAATAGCATCCTATTTGAACGCATCCTTATCGTTTCGACAGCGTTAATCAGCGCTAATATCCAACAGCTCCAGGGCGCATAATATGCCCCCTACCACTTCTGCAAACTGTTAATTTTTTCTTTGCTAGAGCTGTGGATTAACAACACCTTTACAAATACCCACAGGCCAAACTACAACATGTTCTCATTCGACATCCGTCGCTTCACTCCCGGTCAGATGTCCCGCGCGCACTGGATGCGTGAGAGCAGCCACGAAGCGTACGCGCGGAACTACAACATAGTGTTCCCGAACGATGAACACTTGGCGGGGCGGGACGTGAGCCACGACGCCTTGCATCAGGAGCTGGTGGATGATGGAGCGGTCATGCAGTCCAGGGCTGGCTGGGAAAGACCGGCCTTCTACCTCCCTGGAGAGAGGGTGAGTTGTTCTTGTCATAGTTTTACTTGGTCGCACATTGGGTATACTATTGTGGCAACAATACTAGACGCAACAACGTTCAGGCGAGGTTATAAAACGACTCGAATGCGAGCGCTAGTCGCATTTAACACATCATTCTGTCTTACACCATTACCTTTAAGACCAAAAGCATTATGGTTGCTATATTATTTATTTCGTTTAAGGTAATTTAGTAGATAGTAGATTAGTTGGTTTTACAGTGTTTTATGTTTCATTGCAGATAAGAGTACAACAGTACGACTGGGGCGGTGCTGACACAGACTATCCTAGGAACGACGACACGCGCTACGAAGAGATCCTCAAAGGGGACCATTCGTTTGATTTCTCTAAACACCATGATTTGGTAAGTCTGTGATTTGTAGCTATTTTACAAGTTTCTTTTTTGTTTTCGATGTTCATTTGTTTTGTATTTTTTGTATGTTTTAGGGCTATGCATGCCTAATTCTACTTTGTATGTTTAATAGACGTAGGAATATGGAAATCTTTGCCCCTGGATTTCTAAGCCTAAGCCAATTCATTCCATTGTCCATTTAGACTCAGCTTTACAAATTCACAGATACCGATTGAAAAACAAAACATGAAAACTATTTAGAATACAATGTCAACCTTGCCACTTATAGTTTTTTCAGCAAACACCTTAATCTTATACTTACTTTTGCTCCCCAGATCGGCCAAGAAGCTCTACAATGTCGTAACGCAGCCGCCCTATTCAACATGTCTTACTACGGCAAGTTCTACCTCACCGGGCCCGACGCGCAACGCACTGCTGACCTCGCCTTCACTGCTGACCTCTCCAAACTTAATGATAGGTATGTATCAATATAACATAGCATAATAAAGGAAAGGCCTCGAAAGGGTAAACCGAAATTTCGCCAGTTACAAGGGGTTTGATGATTTTTTTGTAGAGCCTGCCATACCTACGTCGCGCCATTTTGAAAATGGCGGTCACGCATGAGACCTTTAAAAATCGATAGCTGACATCAATGCAAACAGAAAACATTAACGTCCAAAGTTGATCATTTGACTCAATCATTAACTTTCAACTTTTTGTGTCATTGGAATAAAGTTAAATATCCTTAAATGTTCCTAACTTTTTGCATAGTCTGTTGCACGTCGCTGGCTGTACTGTAACACCTACATCTTTCTATCTGTATGGTGAAAATAAAATCATTTTCTTCGTGACTTATCGGTAAATGACTATTCACCATTCATATGTTTCTCTTCTTGTTCTCACACACTATTGTCTACATTTCTTTTTTATTTCTCCTTTCGCAGGTGTGCTGGAAGAAATTTCTTAAGAAATAAGCAGTACCTTTGTACTCATATTATGTTTATGTCATATCAATATGTATTTTACTGTGTGTACATAAATAATAAAATAAATAAATAAATGGAATAAAAAGGAAGTAATCTTTTCATATTTCCAGGGTGGTGTATTCTCTCATGTTGAACAAAAAAGGCGGAGTGGAAGCGGATGTGACAGTCACTATACTAGACAGCGGCACTGGGCAGCTACACGAGCCCATCTTTAAGGTATGCGCCGGAGTTGATAACGATCATATTTATTTTTTAGGGTTCCGTAGCCAAATGGCAACGGAACCCTTATGGATTCGTCATGTCTGTCTGTCTGTCTGTCTATCTGTCTGTCTGTCTGTCTGTCCGTCCGTATGTCATAGCCGCTTTTTTCCGAAACTATAAGAGCTATACTGTTGAAACTTGGTAAGTAGATGTATTCTGTGAACCGCATTAAGATTTTCACACAAAAATAGAAAAAAAACAATAAATTTTGGGGGTCCCCATACTTAGAACTGAAACTCGAAATTTTTTTTTTCATCAAACCCATACGTTTGGGGTATCTATGGATAGGTCTTCAAAAATGATATTGAGGTTTCTAATATCATTTTTTTCTAAACTGAATAGTTTGCGCGAGAGACACTTCCAAAGTGGTAAAATGTGTGTCCCCCCCCCCCCCTGTAACTTCTAAAATAAGAGAATGATAAAACTAAAAAAAATATATGATGTACATTACCATATAAACTTCCACCGAAAATTGGTTTGAACGAGATCTAGTGAGTAGTTTTTTTTTAATACGTCATAAATCGTAACGTAACGGAACCCTTCATGGGGGAGTCCGACTCGCACTTGGCGGGTTTTTTTTTTAATTTTAACAGTGTCGGAGCATTGATACTCGTGTCGAATCGGACTTCTACTACAACATTAACTTTTATATTCAGAAATTTTTAAGTATATTTTTATTAAACTATTATTTACAGTTTTAGTACGCTTGAAAAGTTTGAACCGCGTTGAATGTTGTTGCTGATTCTTTGATATCTATTCTATTAAAATCTCACCGTGAACACTAAAGTAAAAGGAGCTGTCAATAGTGCCAATCCTTAACATCAAACAGAATGACAGCTCACTTTACCTACATTTTCACGGTAAATTTTTTACAGAATAGACCGGCTGGTCACGTGAAGAGTCGCTGTTTCGAGTGCTCATCAAGTTTTTCGGAACATTGCCAAGTGCCATAGTGTTGTAACACTAGGGCCACGGGGTTCGCCCCCATGGCTCTAGTTACACCAAATGGCTCAAACATAAATTCCCAAAATGGTTGTTATATTAGCGTCGTTTGAGGTTTATAATAATAATAATAATAATAATAATAATAATAATCGTTTATTTGCCTGAAATATGGTGCTTACAGATGTCATAATACAATTCATAGTACTTCATATTCCGCCTACTATATTCAGCATGCAAATTTTTGATGTGCCATGATTCATAGCTATTGAATGTATAAATTAAAAATTATGTTGGAAAATGTCAATAAAAAAGAAATTACAAATGTCAAAATAAGAATACAGGCAAGTCAAAATTAATAAGAAATACAGGAAGGTCAAAATTGATTAAATTACAGAAATGTCAAAATTAATTGAATTACAGAAATGTCAAAATTAATTAAATTACAGGAATGTTTAAAATTAAAATTAATTAAATTACACTCTTTATGTCTGTGCAATATTCCTATTCATATTATAATTCAAAAATTCATTAACAGTATAGAAGCAATTTTCAATAAGCCACATTCTTAGTCTTTTTTGAAACATATTCATAGGCAGTTCTCTAAATATCTTTGGTATCTTATTAAATATTTTTATTGCCATTCGACTGGTGTTTTTATGGCAAAATGCTGTTCTACACCTAGGCATAGCTAATCTGGTTGGATCCCTTGAGTGTTTACCTATTTTATAAATATTTTCACTATCGGCTTTACTAAATAGGTTAGGGTGTTTTTTTACGAACACTCCCATATCCAGTATATATAAGCATGCCAGTGATAGCAATTTATGCTCTTTTAATATGGGCCTGCACGATTCCAATGGCCCTACACCAAACACAGCTCGTAAGCACTTTTTTTGCACAATGAAAGCCCTGTGACTGTCCGTAGAATTACCCCATAATATTAAGCCGTATCTTAGCACAGATGAGACGTAACCATGATAAGCCAGTAGAGCGGCATTTATTCCAACTGTTTTTCTAAGGTTTCTCAGTGCAAATGCAAAGCTGTTTAGCCTGTTGCATATATTATCTATATGTTTCTTCCAATTGCAATTTTTATCAATTACTATGCCTAGGAATTTTGTATAGTCAACTTCTTCAATTTCATTACCACGCCCAATAATTTTCATTGTTTTATTTGTCATTTTGTAATTACAGAAATTAATATATTTTGTTTTGGAGATGTTTACACATAAATTATTTAGTTCAAACCATTCTAGTATGCTTTCTACGGCGGTATTTATTTTGTCCTCATGCTGTTCATTTTTGGTTTCATTATTTATGACCAGTGAAATGTCGTCTGCGAATAACACGCACTTATTCTGGGTTACTGTTGGCAAATCATTTACATACAGAAGAAAGAGCACCGGCCCCAGAATGCTACCTTGAGGCACGCCATATGTATTGTTCCTGAACAGAGATTTATAATTTAACACTTCTCTATCTTTATTCATTCCTAAAACTTCAACGCGTTGCTGTCTATTACTTAGGTAGTCTTTGAGCCAATTTAATGCTTTCCCTCTTATTCCATAACTCTCACATTTTTTTAATAGTATATCATGTTTTACAGAGTCAAACGCTTTGCTCATATCAAAAAATATAGCAGTGACCGGTATTTTCTTATCTATATTCTCAGTAATTGATTTAATAAGTTGATAGCAAGCTAGTGTAGTCGACTTTCCTCTTTGAAAACCATTTTGTTCCGGACTTATTATACTGTGTTTATATATAAATGAGACAATCCTATTACACATTGCTTTTTCATAAATTTTTGATATTATTGGAATTAAAGTAATTGGACGGTAATTATTTAACTCATGTTTATTGTTTTTTTTATATAAAGGCTTTATTACTGAGTACTTTAATTTTTGCGGATACTTTTCTTCCAAGAAACTTAAATTAATCAAATGAGCCAAAATAGATGACAGTATACTAGCACACGATTTTATAATCTGTGTAGAAATCTCGTCATATCCCACAGCGTTGGTAGTATTTAACGATGCAATTATTTTGCTTATTTCATTTGGCGTACAGGGTTCCAGGTATATACTATTACCTTCATTATTAGTATTAATCGTGGGGCTATTGCTCTTACCATTAGTTATGTCAATGTTTGTAGTATCAATAAAGTGATTATTAAAAGCCTCTGCTATTTCTTCAGGATCTTCTATCAAAATGTCGTTTAGTTTAATTGCCTCTATAAATTGCGAATCTCTACAGTTAGGTTTATTTTTAATCAATTTCCAAGTTGCGCTACATTTGTTTTTTGCTTTCATAATAAAGTTGCCAGATGTTTGTTTCCTGGACACATTAATGCATTTTTTTAACAGTTTAGCATATTTATTATACTTTAATTTATTTTCCAGGGATTTATTTTTATGATAATTGAATTTTAGGTATCTTTTAGAGAGGCATGATTTTTTTATACCTTTAGTTAACCATTTCAAAGTTGGTTTTTGATCATTTACTTTAATTTTTTGTAAAGGAAAATTTAACAAATAAAATAGACAAAAGATTTCATGAAAATTATTAATTATTATTTATCATTACCAATAATGTTAAGTATCTCCAAATCGATCCCTGTTTAAAAACTCACTCTTTATAATTGTTTCTGTGACCAGGGTCGCGGTTACTACGTAGTGACAAGCGGGTTCAGTCAGAACCACACTCTGGCGCACATGCGCCGAATCATCCAGACACACAATTTGAGGGCCACCATCACTGACGTCACCAAACAGCTGTGCATCCTTAGCCTTCAGGGACCTGACAGGTCAGTAACAAACCTTCTCAGACCACAAACTCGGTTTATCCTTAATATTCCAGGTTAAAGCCATTGAGCCATTTAGCACTCTATTCCGACCAAGTTAAAGTTCTCACTACAAAAGCTGACGTCAAACTCTAGTGTCAGTCCATTATCTTGAACGAAAAAAATCGCATAATTAATGTGACAAATCGTTAGGCACGTGTAAACTGCTGCGATTATGTTATATAAATAAGAACTACTTATTAAGAACTTTACCTGCTATGAATAAAGTTTATCTAAGAACACTACCCTACATTCGCCATTTATTTGCCAAAAATGTAAACAAATATGAGTTTATGGAAAAATAACTTTAAATCCTACACAATAAAGTTCAGTTTACACTACAACTTCAGACATTTTTATAACTTTTTCAATAGTACTAGTCACTCTGATATCAACTTAATTAGTATTAAAATAAAGTTGATATTTGTTTAACTTGAAATAATATTAATTTGAAACATAAGTTTGAATAGACACAACACTAACTAGCTCGAAGGTTTGGGCTTGGACTAAAGTTAGAGCTCGCCTTTGGAGATTGTGATCGACCGATGATGTCAGCCGTTTTAATTGTTCCATGCACTACGCATGTCAGCCGAATTACGGTTGATCGGCACCGACGTCGATCAATTTTGTAAAATTTACCAAACCATGCGTTTATTTAAAAAGGTATGCACATAGATATGATAAGTTGTTCATCAATCGATATGGACAACAGATTGTATTTGAAGATTTCATTAACGACTTACGACCGCAATCCAGTTGCTTCTTCATATAAATTATTTAAAAAAAAAGTTGATTATAACTAAATTTCGAAGGACTGGAGCCCCGTTACTACTTATTGTTGAGACAAGAACCTCCTTCTTCATTATTTTTTCCTACTATTCTACTTTATTCCAATTGATGAGCAATGTACTTAAGATGTTGGTGTACAGTCAGCAAAGGAGATAAGTAACCAGGGTCGTTGGATATAGTTGAAGTTTTGTAAGAAACCGATGGATGATTTCGAATGAAATTTAACTTGATAAATAAACTGTTTGTTTTCTTTTAATTAAATTAAATTTTATTCGAAAACATCCATCGGTTTCTTACTAAACTTCAACTATATCCGACGACCCTGGTTACTTATCTCCTTTGCTGACTGTACCTACTCTCAATAAATACTAATATTTTTCACAGCCAACGCATTTTGGAGCGCTATACAGAAGCAGGTCTCAATAACGACGCATTCCCAGTGAACACGCAACGCAACATCCACGTGACTCGTACCCCGAACAATCCCGAAGATAAAAAATACCGCTGCCGAGCACTTCGGGTCACGTGGTCCGGTGAATTGGGTTGGGAGCTCCATGTACCGTCCGCTCATGCGATACCGGTGTACAAAGCTTTGAGCCGTGCTAGGGGACTGAAGAATGCTGGCTGGAGAGCTTTGACTTCGTTGAGTGCTGAAAAAGGTAGCTTAGAATATGCGAGAAAAAGTAAACACGACAAAAACACAAAAATACGTGCATAATATAAGAAAGACAAAACAAATATGTAATTAAAAACACAGAAACGAATAGTCGGCAGCTGCACATCTTGACTGTGACAAGAAGGCTTCCACTCATATGCATAATCAGCATATAATTTTCCGACTGCTGGGTCACAGGCTTTCTGTCTATGAGAGGGGCTGGGTCATGATCCACCACCCGGGCCCAGTGTGGGTTGGCGGATGTCCAGTGTCAGGGCCGTTACCAGTGTTGGCCCACGAGTTTTAGGTCGTGGGTAGGCACTCAGCACCCAGGCAGGCGCTTTACTTTGTGTATTTCAACACCACTGCTCTTAAAACGGTGAAGGAAAACATCGTGAGGAAACTGAACTAGAACCAAAAATTCAAAGACTAGATGTCACATGTCTTTGAATTTTCGGTTCCACCCACACCGAGGCGCGTGGTAGATTACAGCCCACTCCCTATCGAAGAGAGGAGGCCTGTGTCCCAGCAGTGGAAACATTATAGGCTGATAATGCTAATAAAAAAAAAAAAAAACTATTTATTTCAGGTTCTCCCATATTAAAATCAAATCACAAGTTACGAAACACGAGAACGAGATCCATAATCCATGAAGATTATGGCTGAATGCCATAATCTATAAACTCTATAATGTTTTCTAATCAAACAAGATGTAACCATTCGCTTTATATTTCTATAAAAAAACATTATTTTGTAATTAAATTTCAGGATATCACTTATGGAACTCCGACTTGAGAGCCGATGACAACCCGATAGAAGCTGGTTTGGGTTTCACGTGCAGGAAAGACGGCGATTACATCGGAAATGAACAGGTCACTAGTGCGAGAACTAACGGAGTCACCAAGAAATACGCGTATTTCACACTTGATAATAAGGTTTGTATTGGCATAATCTACCTAGCCTTTTCCCAACTATGTTGGGGTCGTCCCCTTGATAAGACTGGTGGTCAGACTTTCGGGCTTCTGACGACCCGTAACGACTGTCAAAGATCCACGAATGCCAGCCGAAACAACGGTTTAACGTGTTTTCCGAGGCACGGAGAGGTCTCGGTATGTAAAGATGGTCACCCATCCACATACCAACCGCGGCAAGCGTAGCTTAACCTGATCGATCGACCTGTGCGGCTGTTATTATTTAGCCACGGGGTGGGGGGGGGGGAGTGGGGGCTCAGTAAGGTTTGTATTGTATTATACAACTAGCTGACCCGGCAATTGTTGTTTTGCCATATACTTCTAGCTGCCCGGCGCAACTTCGTTCGCGTGGCGTCCTACCCCCTACCCTACTCCTAACCTACTCCTACACTACTCCTACCCTACTCCTACACTACTCCTACCCTACTCCTACCCTACTCCTACCCTACTCCTTCACTACTCCTACCCTACTTCTACCCTACTCCTAAC
Source organism: Apamea anceps (assembly GCA_951799955.1). Taxonomy (NCBI): domain Eukaryota; kingdom Metazoa; phylum Arthropoda; class Insecta; order Lepidoptera; family Noctuidae; genus Apamea; species Apamea anceps. The sequence continues at coordinate 8,179,178 of OX637502.1, read as the reverse complement.
CTACTCCTACCCTACTCCTACCCTGCTCCTAACCTACTCCTACACTATTCAAAACCCTTAATTTAATACGTGCTTCAATTCGAGTGGACCCGAGTCTACCGTACCGAAGGGACGATCGTCAAATGTTTGTCAGGAAAGTAGGTAGAACAGTTTATATGGGAAAATGAAATTGTTGAAAACCAAAATCAGCTAAATCGGCCCAGCCGTTCTCGAGTTTTAGCCAGACAAACGAACAGCAAATGATTTTTATATATATAGATAGATAATAGATTCGATAGACGGAATGAACAATCAGATGACTATAGTTTGACCGAAACTGCTGTACCGTGCCTTAGGAATGCGCGGCTCGGCGGGACGCGGGACGCCGTGAGCGATGACGAATGAGCGGCCTGCACTGCCCCTCCCGTGAGCCGCGCACATACCGAAGGCGCGGTACGGCGGTTTTGGTCAAACTATAAAAGAGATGTATCGAAGTAAAAGACGTACTGCGCCGATCCCAACTAAACTAATTATAAATTAGGATAAGGGCAGAAGGATAATGAAATGCGTCTGCTTACTATCTGTTTTAGGCGCATAGATATAACGCCTTCGTCCCATGGGGATGGTCAGAAACACAAGCAACAGCACTTACAAAACTATTTTAACATTCTTCAATCCTTACTTAACTCTTTTGCTTGATCAACATTCATGAAACTTTGCACCAGCGCGCCCGTGCTGGCGACGGTTTTTTTAAATAAATTACTAGCTGATCCGATAGACGTCCTGTCCAACAAAATCCCATGGAAAGAAAACGAATATTCCCAGCGACTGAATAGTTATTGCCCCCACTTCAAATCGCTGTACACTGCGGCGTGGATCGCCAACCTCCCTCCCCTCATCGTTGTCTACCTTACGGCCGCGATGAGGGGGGTTGGCGGTAAGACTTTTCCTTATTACAACCAAAATTTTCTTCATCGTAGTTGCTTTTAATCACTTATTATTATTAATCATAAAAAAAACATGATGTAAATTCGTATCACAGATAATCAAGTATTTACAATAATTAAAATACCTAACAAAAGCTAATCATCTGTCATAGTCACAGATAATCAAATTACTATTTTAATATAATTATGTTTTAACAATAAAATCACCTTTGATTACATGTGATTTACATGTTCTTAAAAGTTTGTATCAAAAACGCTTAAAAATGTAAATAGTACAAAAAACTTAAGAATAAGTCTCATTCAAATATATGCAAGTAAATCACAGATCATCAAAATAAATTATCTACATAATCAAGTTATAATGACATAATTACCTATTTGTCCCAATTTTTCTTTCTGTAAAAAACTAATTCGAACTATTAAGAACATTTTATAATAAAAAAATGCCAAATCGGTTCGGCTGTTCTCAAGGGACCAACGAACAACATTTCATTTTAATTTATTTATATAGATTGGTAATTTTATTAATCTTTGCAGGTTGCCGTCTTCGGACAAGAAGCTATATTTAGAAATGGTGAACCCGTAGGCTACCTAAGAAGAGGAGATTATGCGTTCTACCTGGACAAACCAATCGGTATCGGCTACGTCACTAACAAAGGCTCAGAAGTTACCAAAGAGTATTTGAAAGAAGGCGATTACGAGATCGAAGTCATGGGACAGAAGCACAAAGCGACTTTACACTTTAAATCTCCCTTCGACCCCAACGGTCAGAGGTTACTTGGCAACTATGCAAATCAAGAGCAAAATGAAAGAGAAGGCGGTTGTGAATAGCTTTTTTTTGTTAGTGTAGTTATGATCTCAATAAATCCTTTTTGTATCTAATCGAACGGTTTCATTAGTAAACAAAAGTTTTAAAATAAATGAATGTATGCGAGCACTGTTTTTGTAAGCGTGGCGGGCAAAGGCCTCTCCCCATGACGTCCAGTTTTTTCGATCCAGGGCTAATGTGGACCACAGCAATGGGTTTCATTTTGACAGTTCAACAATAGTGATGTTGTGGATATGATATTTCGGATCTGTACAGGTCTGCGACGCGGCGTCGAGGAAGGAAAGCCCACGTTTGCAAACAGGAGCCGAGGATGCCCGAATTGACAGGCTAGACAGGGTTATTTGTAAAACACCAACAACCTCTTAAGAGGTCATTGTACTCATCATTATGAACAACTTTTACTATAGGACCAAACCTGAAATCGCGAAAAAAAAAATCAGTTGCTCCCTACAATTTGACGAGTTATGCGAACACAAGTGTAGGGAACAGCTGATTTTTTTTTTTTGCCGATTTCAGTTTCAGGTTTGGTTTGGTTTGGGGTTTTGGTGGTTTCTGGCTTGGCTGTTAGAAAACTATTTTTACAAAAAAAAAAACATTGGGTACCTACTTGCTATGTAAATAATAGTGACAGGAAGTAAGGAAAAAAAAGTTGGTAGGGAAAAATATGTAGGTAGGTACCTACTTAGATATTATTGAAGCTGATTAAAAAACTACCCACTACTGTTTTATTAACTTACTACTGTAGGTAAGTTATTAAAATGTATATGGGACCACTTCGCAAGCTTCCTCTATCAAATATAAAAACAATCACGTAAATCGGCTCAGTTATCATATCACGGGGAAATCATTAAAAAAAAACCTCCCGAATGCATAAACTTCTCCTTTTTTTGAAGTCGGTTAAAAAGAAAAGGTTACGGTATTGGTCGTCAATGGTTATTTGCCACACAAACATAAAATAGTTTTTATTTCATTAACCGACGAAAAAAGGAGGCTCTCAAATCGGCACGTACCTAATCAGAAATGTGTGGACACATAACCGGTGTAGACCATAATCAAAGTGAACATGTTTCTCCATGGGACTAACATCATAATCACGAAAAAATAATCAGCTCCCTATATAGCCCCCATACATTTGGATTGAGTACCTAGCTTAGGTCAGTGGCGTAGCTGCGTGACCAGGGGCCTCGGTGCGTAAAAAAAGTTGGGGCTCTATCTAAACTGGTTACGTTTTATTTTTTCTAACCTAAATAACCTTCTTTTTTTTTTGTTCCGGGGCGGAAAATCCTCATGGATGTCCTCCGCCTTTGTTGGCGCGGAGGAGTCTGGCAGACTCTTACTGACTAAAAAACCACCGCGGTGTTCCATCTCACACCTCCGCAACTCCCAACTGGTGTTCGCCACTGCGGGCCTCCTCCGCCTCCCACGCGATGTCGAAGGCGCCATCTCCACGGGCGAGAATCGCGGCGATAGTCTCGCCGTGCCATCAAATTCTCGCCGCGATGATATCGCCGTCTGGAGACACGTTCTAAGAGAGTGTATAGAAATACGTTGTGTATAGATCGTTTGATACCCTGACGGCCGACCTACTTCATGACATGAAGTAGGTATGTGTTCATGAATTAAATATTTGCATGCCATCATTACATGGCGAAATGTGTCTGCTGCACTGAATTTTTATATATCATCTGTACCAACCACATTGTTGATTGTATTATGTAGGTATATTACTAGTTTCTTTTTAACCCCCGACGCAAAAACGACAGGGTGTTATAAGTTTGACGTGTCTGTGTGTGTGTGCGTGTGTATGTCTGTCTGTGGCATCGTAGCTCCCGAACGGATGAACCGATTTTAATTTTGTTTTTTTTTTGTTTGAAAGGTGAATTTGTCGGGAGTGTTCTTAGCTATGTTTGATGAAAATCGGTCCAAGATGGCCGCCGCTACGAAATGGGGGATAACATATTTTTTCACAACTCCGTCAATATGGGTATCAAATGAAAGGGCTTGACTAGTAGAATACTATACACTATGATAAATTTCAAATCCAAGATGGCCGCCACCACAAAATGGCAAATTACATTTTTTATTCACAACTCCCTCAATATGGGTATCAAATGAAAGGGCTTGACTAGTAGAATACTATACACTATGACAAATTTCAAATCCAAGATGGCCACCACTGCCAGGGTAGCGGGATTGTTGCCAGGGTAGCGGGATTGTCCGAAAGGGTTACCGCTGTCCTGGAACTTAAAGGGCTAAGGAAGGAACACGGCTGGGTTTAAGTCAGTAAGAATCTGGCACTCCCTTCTGCTCCACCCAGAGCGGGAGGAGTCATTTGACGATTTCCCAACCTGAAAAAAAAAAAAAAAGATTGCAGCAAATGATTTGGCGCTGCTTTCATTGCCAAAATTAGTCACTTTAATTTAGGAGCTCATTAGACAAAGGTTTGTTTTTTATGTTTCGCTTGTCAGTTGATTTTTTCGTCGGTTTATTTTTTTGTTGTAATGCGCAAAAGCTAGTAACATTGTCAGGTTTGATATGTCGTTCTGTCACCTATTTTGTCACTTCTGAAGTTCGGACTTCACTGCAGCTTAGGGTATTAGTGTTCTGTGCTTCACTGTCAGCTGTCAGACAAAGTGACAAACAGAAAACGTCAAACGGACACGGTACGCTAACGAGAAGAATTTTAGGTTGTTTTGAAAGTTTAGATAAAATAATAAACAAAAAGTTTGTGAACTCACTGGTTTCTTTATAGTATTTGAAGCATAGTAAAGAAATTAACTAAGTCGCAAGGCAAAATGTCTGTTACATTGCATACTGACGTTGGGGATATAAAAGTAGAATTATATTGTGAGCAATGCCCAAAAGCCTGTGAGAACTTTTTAGCATTATGTGCTAGCAATTATTACAACGGAAGCTTATTTCATCGGAATATTAAGGTAAGACTGTGTGCCTTTTATGTTGAAATTACAAGTACCCCTATAAATTTAATGAAAGTTGTATACTTACCTTTGGTATTTTTTTAGGGCTTCATAGTACAGACAGGCGACCCCACAGGTACCGGAAAAGGAGGCACGTCTATATGGGGACGAAAGTTTGAAGACGAATTTAAGGAAGAGATAAAGGTATGGAATTATTGTTTACATATCTCATAAAATAAAGTAAGGTTTTCATTATTGAGGGTGGCAGAGACATCGACGCGCAACCTGTTACCATGGATTCAAAACGTGATTCTGAACCCCCATGCGTTGAAAATTTTGGTAGGTTATTATAAAGAAATTGCTGTAAGTACCATACATTTTCACTGCATAGGTATTGCATTTTTCTATTAAACAGCAGTTTTTAGGGTTCCATACCTCGGAAGGAAAAAGAAAACCCTTATAAGATCATTTTGTTGTCCGTCTGTTTGTCAAGACCTTTTTCTCTGGAACGTGTAGTTATCAATTTGAAATTAATATCAAATACTCAAGGCTGCAACCCCTTGAAGCAGTGAAAAATCAAAGTTCCAAGTAAACACAGTCAAAAGATACGGGCGTTTATGTTCCCTTTATGCCACATATTTTGACACTCGCGGGGTTAAAATAGGATACTTCCAGTAGACCTAGAATCATGAAATTTGGCAGGAAGCAATGTCATGTAGCACAAGTAAAGGAAAAAAATCCGAAAACCGTAAATTTGTAGTTACATACCTACAAATTTGTACGGAACCCTCGGTGCACGAGTCCAACTCGCACTTGACTTGTTTTTTTTTATCTTATATATCATCATAGTTTGAGCATCAATGTATCTGTCACCCTGTATTGTGAACCATAGATCTATGGTGTGAAGAGTCAATAGACTTTCTTAGCTTGTTTTTATTAGCATAAGTATTTATTAAATATGTTTTATTTTTACAGCACAATGCAAGAGGTATGGTGAGCATGGCCAATAATGGGCCCAACTCTAATGGTAGCCAATTTTTCTTCACATATGGAGAACAACCACATTTAGATTTGAAGTATACACTATTTGGCAGGTAAGACGAAAAGTATGCTAGATGCGGTTTCTTTGAAGAATAAAATCAGGAATTAAATTATCTGGAAAAGAACCAGATTTACCAACATAGCTTGCAGAGTAAGCAACCTGAAGTGACAGTGGGCTAGCCATGTGTCCTGGAGCGGAGACCACATATCGGCAAGCATAGTGTGGGATGTCCTCCAGCTAGATAGACCAACACCCTAAAAAGATGGCTGGGACTGACTGGATGCAGAACAGCGCCACAATACTCCGTCAAGTGTTGTGGCGCAGCCTGGGAGAGGCCTATGTCCAGCAGACTGTGATAGGTTGAGTTGATGAAGAAAATGCTATAAGCTACTTTAATTTGGCTTTGAATACAAAGTAATACCAATTCTAAAGAGCAAAGCCAAATATGTATATGCCAGAGAGGCCATCAGAGGGGCAATTCTCGTAATTTTAAGAACGTTCACAGTCTGATCTTAGTTCTGTCAAAAATACCTCTAATTTCCCTTCATTTTTGACATTTGTTTGTCGCCGAGATGACACTGCGACTAGATTTTGAACATTTTAAATTACGAGAATTTGCCTTCAGGTTGCATAAGATTGATCAACTTGATAGACCTATGTCCAGCCAAGCACAGGCAGATTTAAACAATTGAATGACTACACTAGTGCTTAAGATAATAGGTTATTTTGTTTATCCACCCATAAACCCTGTCCATTAGGAAAACCGTTTTTTGACAGATGTTACTAGTGATTGCAGCAACACACAATACCTATATTGATTGATAGATTGATACACAAACGGTATTATAATGTATGTAAGAAGCCATAAATAATTCAATAAGATAAGGCAGTTTATAATATATTTATTTTATTACGATTTTTTTTTTACTTTTATTTAATTTGGAATATGTATGTTCTAAGACAGCTATCAAAAAAACCGGCCAACAGCGTGTCGGGCCATGCTCAGTGTAGGGTTGCGTAGTTTCCCGTCCGCCACAATAAGTGTTCCCACTTATGAGTTTAAAGGTGGGTATCCATTATGTTCGCGCTCCAGCAGCGTTCCGCGCTCCTGCAACTGCTCCAATGGATACGAACATAGTGGTAACCCAACTTAAAAAAGGCTTTGTTACGGAACTCTAATAATTACGGAACACTAAAAACGGGCCCACAAAGGACGGTGATAACTAAAAAAAGAGTTATAGATTCCAACCACACATGGAAAGTTCGAGAAAATGTTGTCTATTTTACAGCGCCATCTCTCGGGGAATTGGGTTATTAATTAATACATAGACGTGCCAGAAGTTTACGGTGGTAATTTTGGATTACGAGAACCGATTTTAATAATTCTTTTTTGTTTGAAAAGAGATATGTTCAGGATAATAAAATATGTAAACGAAGTAAAAAAAAATGCTTGCATATACGATTATACTACAAACTTAGTCCAGAAATTATTTTGTACAACTTTCTGTCTTTTTTGTACAAAAACTGTTGTTTCCATCAAGTTCAAAATGATTTTCCTAGAAAGTCCTTATAAAGTTCTACTTTTCAGATTTTTTCATATTTTCTAAACTTATGGTTTAAAAGTTAGAGGACATAATTTTTACTTTTGGAGCGATTATTTCCGAAATAATTGACATTATCAAAAAATGATTTTAGTAAACCCCTATTCATTTTTAAATACCTTTCCAACAATATATCACACATTAGGGTAAAAATTTTAAAAAAAATCACTTCCCACTTTACATATAGGGGGGCTACCCTAATAAAACATTTTTTTCCAATTTTTATTTTACCACTTTGTCGGCGTGATTGATATACATATTGGTACCAAATTTCAGCTTTCTAGTGCTAACGGTCACAGAGATTAACGCATTTAGTGCGGCCAACGCGCCTGCGCGTTTTTCAAGCTTTGACCATGTGCTAGCGGCGCGCATGCGCGTCCATACAATTTACTTAACTTTCTTCGAGTGCGGCGCAATGCACAATGGACGCACGAGTGCGTCCATTGTGCAAACTCGAAAATTTTCAAACGCACAGAAGCGTCGTGCCGCACTCGGACAAGTAGTAAACGACGCACTAATGCGGCCAGCCGCACTGGGTAAAACTTTCTTCAACCGCGCATGCGCGTTCATAGCACCACACGAAAATTATTTGAACGCGTATGAGCGTTTGTCGCACAGGGTTAATGAGCTATATATATATCATTTGCGAAAAGTTCGCTAATAATTCAGCAGTTAACCTTTTGAACGCCAGAGTGTAAACGCATCGGCGCCCCTTCCACGCCAAGCCACAAATTCAGCGCAAATACCTACAAAAAAAATAGGGATTGCAACATCTTATCGAAAAGTTATCGATAACCAATTAATCTTTGCTTTTCATCACATGTTTTTTCAATAAAATAATACTCGTTTCATCATTCTATTATTTCATTTGACCCTATTTTTATCATAATATCGTTTAACAGCAGTTACCAAGTTCTAAACAACCTAAAAGCAGACATTAGAACTACAAACGAATAAATCAAATAATAATAAGGTACATCACTAATCTCGTTCGTGACGGCATCCGCTGTCGGGAAGACCCGACTCTGGCGTGGCTGGCACGACTTTTGACAATTTCCTCGCAGGCGAGTAGGGATGTGATATTGTGGTTGTGGCAGCTTCTATACCTACTAGTATTATTATTATACTAATATTAGTACAGTATTAGTATTAAGAGGAAAAACCATTCAAATTCACATTCAAAATAAATATAAGCAGGTTTATTACTTGTTACATAATAAACTAAATAAGTAATAGATACTTTTTATATTACCTATGGTTTTTGTTATCCTAGTGCATCATTTTACATGATATTAAACAAACACTATATACCTAACTATACTAACAATTTTAGAAAGATTTTATAAATAATAAAACTTACCTCTAAATCATCCTCGTCTAGAGATTCAGCTTCTGAAAATTCATCATCGTTTTCTACACTTCCTAATACACGAAAGAGTTCTTCAGTAGTAATTTCACTGCTAGCCATTTTTATTATTAATTTTATACACTCGCATAGTAATAACGTCGTTACAAATATTACCACCGATCATAATAATAATAACGTAGGAAATCACTAGCAGTCTCCCTTATCGCTAATGACGTCACCGCTTGACGGGTCTTCCCGACTCTGGCGTACAGACAGATTACTCATTACTGTCTATAAGATGTTGCGTAGGGATGCGCGAGAGTGGAAAGTAAACTATCGATCGATACACATAAATTATGTTCTTTTTCCACAATTGTATAAATATTATTATGCATCAATGCATTAGAAATATTCGGATACAAATTGTTATTAAACAATAATGGTCAAAGTAATAGTAAGCTACTTTTAATAAAATATTTCATAAATTTGAAATATAAGTTACCTTACTTGCCCATCACTAGCTGTCGTGTCTTCCCGACTGTGGCGTGGGGAAGAACACCTTTTTAAGGATTTCGATTAGCAATTTTTGAGGATTATTTTTTCTAGTGAAATGTAATTAATGGATATATCTTTGTGCCATTTTGCAATATACCATTCATAAAGTCTTAAATAATAGTGAAAAGAAACACAGAAAATTTTATTTTGTATGTATATTTCATGCTTTAAAAATGTCGTTTTCTTGTCGGCTCTTGCCGACACTGGCGGTTTGGGCCAGTTTTCATTTGTCGGCTATAGCCGACGGTGGCGTTCAAAAGGTTAATGATATGACTTTTCCGATGGATTCCATTGGCTTGTTGCCCAGTCTTATAGGGTGTATTTTACCAACAAACCTAAAATTGTTGTTATCCTTTGTTCCAGAATCATAGACGGATTTGAAGCACTTGATGATTTAGAAAAAATGGCAGTCAACCCAAAAACATACCGGCCACTTACAGAAGCAAAAATAACTTCAGTTACAATACATGCTAATCCATTAGCAGGATAATAATAAATATAATGTGAATGTAATTTTGTTTCATTGACTTGAGAAGGCTCATCATACTCCAGCCCTTAGCCTAAGAAAAAAATACTTATGATTTTATTTACCCACTGCTTCAGCATATCTAACTAATGTGTCATAACGAGGTTCTACAACTCGCTAGATTTAACTTGAGACGCTGGGATGACATAAGCACGCGGTACTGAGGCATCGCCGTCGTCGCGTCGATGGCGAGAGCAGTTAACAGAGCGAGAGTCAGTCTGCTCGTGCCTCAAGTTATCTCTTGCGGGTTGAAGGTGTTAAATAAGTAAACGAGAGTGATAATTTAATGGACAACATTTATTGCAGACAAATATTTACATACAGACCTATATTTGCACATTATTGAATATTTTGCATTTACTATGCACAAAGTAAAATAATGTTTATTCTATGCATGATTGGTTGGCCTTAGGGACGAAAGGCGCGAGGACTCAAAAATTTTAGATTTCTTTTCTCGGAAATTTAAGAAAATTATTAGATAATTTAAAAAATAACCCGAAACTGCAATAAAATTTGAAAAAAAAAATTGTTTCAGGAAAATTGATTAAGTCCCAAAAATCTTTTCTTGGTTTTCTTTGCTGCTCATAGTGATTCTAAGCGTACTATACCTACTCCAACTCCTAAAACTCCGCCCCTAAGACGACCCACTGGCCGCATGATTGAAAATTAATAATTATTAAGTATTTGAATAAGTTTAGTGTTTGTTATAGTGCAATACTGAATGAAACTGCTGAAGGAGTAAATTGACTGACTGCTAAATCCTTGCTTCTTTTAAGATACAATGAACAGGATTTTTTACAACAATGTCTTTATTTTTTAAATTTTAAGATTCTTTCTATAGTTCGTTTTTTAATCCCAGAAACTAATCTGACAGGTGTAATGTCAACCTTCTTTTAAAAAAACACAAACACAAAAGACTTAAATTTCAGATTAGTCTCTGGGTTAAAAAACGAACTTTATAAGAATTATCACATAACTACATTTGTAAAGTACAGTATCCTAGTTACTTTAATATTAGTATTCTTAAATGCATGGATTTGTTTGTTTGCAATATTATAATATATTGACCTTGTAAGCAACTAAACTTAAAGTTAATACATCAGGAAAGAACTCAATACAGTATAATATAATATACTAACTAAATAAACAGTCATAAGTATATTATCATCTAATTTATCTACAAGTATCACTTGATAGGGACAGTTTTTGTGCATTCTTACCTATTACATAATTCCATAGGTAGGTCACAATTTTAAAACATACCTACATGGAAAACAAAAATACTAGACATAACGCAATTATATATTATTATCTTTGGATAGACTACAAATGTTTTGCCCAATAGTATGGCAGTTTTATGAGACAGCTATATCTTTCATAATTTCAGATCTAATTACTACAATAAAATTTTGACAATCATCTTTAATATTTTGTTCAAGTCCATTTAACAGTTATTGATCTCTAAAACCTAAAATATATGGTTGTGTGGCACACCATATGTTTGTGTAACATGAATGAACATTAATCTTGTTAACATACTATATATTTATTGCTAATACCTATCTATTTAATACAAGGTTTTCTTATAATAATAATGATACACAACAAAGTAGTAACATAATTTTTGGTTAAATTATTCCTCAATATGAGAAGGTCATAAACATTTAATGCTAGAAATGGTTTAAGTCATTCTTAAGGTTAGAAGTGTTGAGATTTTTTAATAATCCACATACATACATTTATAGAATGGAATTTCAGCCTTCATATAATCCCAAATCATCAAACAAATATTTTACATGCATTCACCAATGTAAAAAAATCACCACCTTGCCCACCTAATTTATAACTATCTATTAAGTACCAAGCAAGTGAACAATAAGTTACACTGTGGTGCCAAGAATTGTTCTGACTAAACTTTAATTACAAGTTCAACATTTCAAGTTTCAAGGTCATAGAAATTATCATCCAAATTAAATTCAGGGTCCTCTTCTTTCTTAATTTCAGCTTCAGTCATCTTATCATCAAAATTTTCAGTAAAATGTGATTTTATATGTGCAACTAAATCAGGTTTCTTTTCAAAGGTGGCACCACATTCTATGCAAGGCATATTCACAACCAAGCATTCATGAGTTTGCTCATGTTTATCGAGTTTGTCCTTTTTAGTAAACTTTTTATCACATTGACTGCATGAAAATGGTTTCATACCAGAATGTAGAGCTGCATGACGGTCCAACTCTCTTTTGCGAGGGAACTTCTTGAAACAAATTTTGCACTGGAAGACCCTGGATCCAATATGCGCAATAGACACATGTGTTTTGTAGGAATCTAAAGAGCTGAACCTCTTAGGGCATTGATGACATTTAATATTTTTTGGCCTATTTTTATTTGCTGCAGCTTTCTGTTTTGGTGGGGAATGATGGGTAGTCTTATTTGCAGCAGCAGTATTATTTTTCTGTACTTTCATAAAACTGCTCTCTCCAGATATATGATCTGGAACTCTCGGTAGATCATAATCAGTATTTGACGAGTCTGGATGGAGCTGTGTAGGAGAAGTCATAAGATTGCTAAAGGGGTTTACATTTACTACCATATCATGAGTATCTTGTTCATGGTCAGGCAAAATAAATGACTTTGCATTTGTTTTGCCGGGGCTCATAGGAGTATGACGCATTTCATGCTTGATAAGTTTATCTCTTCTACCAAATGTTAAGTGACATTTCCTGCAAGCAAATGGTTTCATCCCTGAATGAACAAGCACATGCCGTTGTAAATCTCCTTTTGCCACAAAGCTCCTTGGACAAAGAGGGCACACATGCGGTTTGTGTCCAGCATGAATTCGCAGATGTTTGCTAAGATTAGTATTGCGGGAAAAGCTTTTCAAGCAATATTGACATTGATACGGCCTAATGCCAGTGTGGACAATGGAGTGCTTTCTCAAATCAGAGCGTCTTCCAAAACACTTATCACATTCTGGACAGTGGTAGGGTTTATCATTGCCATGTACTTGTTTGGTGTGCTGCACATATTGACTTCGTTCAGCAAAGACTAGACTACACTCCACACATTTATATGGTAAATTGGGATCATGGTAAGCATGTTCATGTTCCTTACATTTTTCTTGTGAAACAAAAGCTTGATCGCAGAATTGACACATGAACACATTTTTGAAAAAGGATTCAGTCATTGGCTCTCCATCTGGGGTGTTGTTTCTTTCAATAACTTCTGGTTCAACAGGGTCCATATTTTCAGACTCCTCAGAGGAGTCATAGTCAAGGCTTGGATCAACCACCATCACAACACTATCTTCAACAATGTAATCTTCAGGTTTTGGTTTCAGTCCATCCTGAGAGTGTGAACCATAGTTGTAGTTGCTAAGTTCTGATGAATTAGAGTTGTCCAGTTCATTAGCTCTTGCAGTGATTTGTCTCAGCCTGGTTTCATTTTGAGTGCACTGTAGCTTAAATTTTGAACATTTATCAACTTTGAACAAGCATTTGTAGCAGATCCTAGTAGGCAGCCCATCATTAGAATCAATCTGAAATAACATGTGTTACTAGACCAGGATCTAAATAATACAGCAACCAAAAAAAAAATCTGCAGAAATTAACAATAACTTACCTGCAAGTCGAGACATTCTGCTAGTTTGGAGGTTAAAGCAACATTTGCTTCGTCGTCCGGCGCAGCTGCGAATATCGATGTCGAGAATGTGCTTTTGTGTAGACACAGTCGACAAAGCGTGTGGAAATTAGCTATAATGTAGGAATCTTCCATTTTGTGCACAGCTAGACATCGAACTCTATGAATGCTTGATATAACGCAAATGACAGGATATCGACTTTATATTGTTTTTTCTTTACATTTAAATTCACTTTAGGAACACACTGATTGTACAAAAATAAATAGGGCTCAGAGGCTACGGCCGTGAGTCGCGACTACGCAACCGCTCGATCCGAAGGGGCAACTGGGGCGATGTCCGCCAGGGCTGCGCTAGCGGAATGTCTCGCGGTATTCGCAGTTTGTTCCGTCATCATACACCTATCCGTCCATCATACACGACACTCCACCGTCCAAAATATCAAAATGAATGCAAAATTATACATGAGCACATAATCATCATATTGATTACATTCAACATTCTTGTAAATAAAAATTCAAATTCAAATTATTGTAGGCTACAAAAACCGCGCTTCTTTGGCGGAAATAAGAAACTGTTTTCTATTAGATATTGTACACAAAATCAAAATATTATTGGTCATTATAGTTCTGAAACGATTATCCACCAATCACATTCGTGGTTTTTCTACGTTTACGCGTAGGAGACAGGACTTCCTATAAATATTGCCAGTCCAAAAAAAGTACCGTTTTAGTTCACGAACTGTTTTTTGTATAAATAATTTATTTGTATGTTAGGAGCCTGTGGTTAAAACTTTATCAGCTTTTTTTTTATTGATTTTGATTTGACCTGAAAACCTCGAAGCCCCAATGCATTGAAAACCACCGTGCTTTTAGAGTACGAGTATATATATACTATAGTATGAAGTCCAGCGCATTTTATTATAGCACGTTTATTATAGGACCTATAATAAATAAGTACGCTGGACATAAAAATGAGGCCACACTGACCAGAAGGCCAATTCTCGTAATTTAAAACGTTCAAAATCTAGTCGCAGTCTCATCTCAGCGACAAACAAATGTCAAAAACTTGTCAAAATGTAGGGAAATTAGAAGTATTTTTTGACAGATTGAGACTGAGATCAGACTGTGAACGGTCTTAAAATTACGGGAATTGCCCCTCTGGTCAGTGTGGCCGCATAATTTTGACTCACCACTGACCATAGGACATCGTTATAGTACACATATATCGTGAAGAATAAAACGTGTGTTTTCTCATGTTTTGTATGTTTATATTTGTAGTATTAGTTGGTCTATAAACGTGGGTGTAAAGTGGCCATGGACGGAGAACAGGAGCATAAGACGGAGCTGCTAGTGCGGGTGGTGCAGCGAGAGCTGATGGTCCATCGAGTACGGGTGCTGGCGCTATAGGGGCCTCAACGGGGTAATATCCATTTACTTCTTTACTCTGGCCGTCAAACTTTAATGGTCTTGGTGCTTGAGTCACCGCTGAATGTGATTGTGCGGTAACTACCATCGGGGGTGCCAGAGACGCAGCTTCTATTACTGGTGGTTCGGGTTCATCAATGGCAGAAGGACCTTTATCAAATCGATTAGAATCTAATTATTTAAAAATATATGAAAATTGTAAAGTATCGGTATTACTGGCTTTCCATTAAAGGTATTAAATTCTTATCTTACAAATAGATACCAAGTAGTCGGTATTGGTGAACATCGAAGTAAACCCCAACCTATTACCTGTGAAGTACCACAAGGTTCTATACTAGGCCCTTTATTATTTCTTATCTACATCAACAACATTAATGAAATCGGTCATACGAAGGTATTTCACTATATGCCCACGATACTAGTCTTTTTTACTTTGACAATACTATAGAAGGAATTGATAGAGAAGCACAAAGTGATCTTAATAGACTATATAGCTATCTGGTTCCAATGCAATCGGCTTACTATAAATGCTAGTAAAACCAAATACATGATATTTAGTGCTAAAATTAAAAAGCTTCATTCACATTATGAATTAAACATTAATGGCCAGCATTATTAAAAACAAATACTGAAAAATATTTAGGTCTTACTCTTGATGATAAACTTACAATGAAACCTCACATTGAGAAAGTAAGAAAAAAATATCATCCTTGACAGGTGTACCTATAGGAATTGTCCGATGTTCGGACACTTGACTCGGTTTAAAAGTAAAAATGGGTGTACCACGAGGCTCGATATTAGGTCCTTTCCTCTTTTTAGTATATATTAATGATCTACCCCATTTGTTAAAAACCCAACCACAGATGGTGTTATTTGCTGACGATACTTCCTTGATTTTTAAAATTAATAGACGTGCATCAAATCTTGACGACGTAAATAACGCCCTACTGCAGATCCAAAACTGGTTCACTGCTAATAATTTAGTATTAAATGGGAAAAAAACGAAGTGCATAAGATTTTCTTTACCAAATGTCAAAAGTAGTCATTGTGAGATAGAATTGAATCAAGAGAAACTAGAATTCGTCGATAAAACTGTTTTCCTGGGGATCACGCTTGACTCAAGGCTTCAATGGGGTCCTCGTTTAACATCCCTTGCAGGACGACTAAGTTCAGCAGCGTATGCTGTGAGAAAAATCCGTCAATTTACTGATGTTGATACCGCGAGACTAGTCTATTTTAGTTACTTTCATAGTATTATGTCGTACGGTATTTTGCTATGGGGACGGGCTGCGGACATCGAGTCTATTTTTATTCTGCAGAAAAGAGCCATCAGAGCCATATATAGCCTCCGCAGGCGTGATTCTCTAAGGGAATTGTTTAAAGATATTAACATCATGACGGTACCTTGTCAATATATCTATGAAAACATTATGTACGTAAGGAAAAATCTACATCTTTTTAGTAAAAGAGGTGAAAGACACAAATATATCACTAGAAATAGGGAGCAATTAGTTCAACCAGGTTTCAGGCTGGCTAAAGTAGATTCATCTTTCATGGGGTACTGTTTAAAATGTTACAATAAAATACCTCCCCACATAATAGAACAGAATGAAACGAAATTTAAATCTTGTATAAAACGCACACTATGCAGCCAGGCATATTATAAATTGGGGGATTACATCGCTGATAAAAATGCTTGGCTAAACGCTGGTCCTGCTCCATAAGGACGCATAAATAAATTGATTAGCATTTGAAAATACTGTTGGAGCTGCTGAAGATTTTAAAATACTTTTTTTTGCATTATATAAACTCAATCTCCTAGTATTGTATAATTGTATAGCACATGTGTGAGTACTATGTACATACTATAAAGCTACCATTTACTGGGTACGTCTTTCATTGACTTGAATGTGCCCTGGCAGCAGAGAGTATGTCATGCTCACTCAAATGTCTCGCTGACGGTGGCGCATGTGTTGGATCATTTGGCTCCCTTCAAAATGGTTGAGCTGAATGGTGCTAATCCATGCGTCATGTTCGTGAACGGGCGCCGTCAGTAGGGACTGGTCATCTTTTTGCTGCCATGGCTTATTTTAATTTAATTTAATATTTGAATTGTTCTTATTTTTATTTTCCTAAACTTTTCATTACGGACGCTTTTAACGTTCTGCATCGTTCTCACATGCATAATTTCTAACATGAATGATGTAACCAATACTTTGTAACCATATTATATTGATTTAAAAGAGTGTCCATGGAGTTTCTTGCCCGTTCTTCTCCATAGGTACCTACGCTTTGGAATGGGCAACTAGCTTCATTTTTCTGACTGACCGACCCCTTGACAATTCAAAAGTGCCTGTAATGGTTTAATTGAAATAAATATTTTGAGTTTGAGTTGAGTTTGAGTTTCTCCCATTACAGACCAGATATATTATTTATAACTCTGTAGCGGTAGGTATCTACAACGCCAACGCATCATACTGAGGTCACGCAAAATCCTGCATCTCGCAAGCAGAGTTTACCGCGCAACTAGCATATAGTTCCGACTCACCGTGAACTAAGTATGCGGCAACCGGACGGTTCCGTGTTACTGGAACCTCATGCTCAGCTGGCCTGGCAAGCATCGCAAGGTACACGACGCTGCCAACTATCGACCTCCGGTCTCCGGAGGGGACTGCTGTAGCGGTATCTACAACGCCACATGCGAACTACTACTAATTACCCAACTGCGCGACGCAAAGGAGTGGTTACCCGACTGCGTGACGCAAAGGAGTGGTAATGTGTTTATCAGCCTATGTATGTATGTATGTTTGCATGTTCCTTTGAAGCACTATAAAGACCAAACGCCTGGGCCGATATTTATGATTCACACGTTAATCGATTCCACTTAGACCCGGCGAGTGTCAATAAAGACATGACGTTAGTGAAAATTCAATATGGCGACTACTGGACGCCATATTGTGAAAATGAAAAAAATGAAAGTCAACAAACTATATCAAGTGGGGTATCGTTGAATAGGTATTTAAAAATCATTTTTAGTTTTCTCTCAAAATTTTTCGATTCGACTGACCGTTTAGGATTTATATCGATTTAAAGTTGCGTAACAACCATTCTCACATACTTATAGGTTTTTAGACAGTAGAAATTTACGATGAAAAGACGAAAACTTCGTATGAATTTAAAGTTGCGTAACAACCATTCTCACATACAGGTTTTTAGACAGTAGAAATTTACGATGAAAAGACGAAAACTTCGTATGACGTGCGTATGAATGTGGATGGACATATACTAAAGTATCTAGTAGGTATATTGGACTACCTAAAGTACCTATCTGACACGGTCGCTCATCTCCAACTTCAAACTATTTAGTACTCAACTTCAGTCGAAAAACTATATATTGGTAGGTATCTACTTATTGATAAATAAAGTAACATAATTAAAGCCTTATATTACGAGAACTTAAATTCCAGTGCAATTGTGATGCAGTACTGATGCTGATAGGAAATCCAGTCTGGTAAATAGCTAGCTAGGTTACATCATAACTAAAAAGTATAAAATAAAAAAATAATAATTTAAAAATAAAAAACCCGACTGCGTAAAAAGTGAACCATACTACGTTCATTATAAAAAACTGAAAAGAAAAAAACAAGCACTTAGATGTCCGGTGGTCTAGAATATTGAATGAATACTATTGAAGAAAATAAAATAAATATTCTAATAATGGAACATAACAACTGAACAGTCGGGATCCATTATTCGACAGCCAATCTAATTTTTCAATGAATATATTTTCTTTTCTTTGTAAGTTATTTCTAAGACTTTATGTAAATATTTTACCAATTTAATACTGAATAAAATATTATATATATTAAATAGGTAAGAGTTAAAGCACCAGATCTACTTACATTACGGTATAAATTACTACTTATCTGTTATTTTATTAGGAACTAGCTTCTGCCCGCGGCTTCGCCCGCGTGGATGTCGGAAATTATCCCACGGGAACGTGCTAACAGGATAAAATGTACCTATGTATGTGCTTCCCCAGAATGCCATCTACCACGCGGGCCTTTTGTGGCTAATTACAATAGAAAACGAATTGTGTCTCATTAGTGGTGATTAAGAGGGTACCTATATGATATCTTTACCTAAGTACCTACCTAATTAAAAAAAAATAACCTACCTAAATAAACCTATTTCTGATGATAACTAATCTAAACTCAATAAATAAGCAAAATCTCGAAAAACTAATATCTATACGAATGACTAATCCTACCTAACAGTATTATAAAATAACCTACGGTCACTACGTACACTAACAAATATACTACCTATACTATAAAATTAAAATCTATACCTACGACTTATAAAATTAAACCTAAATAACTCTAAACACTAAAAGGAATAAAAAGGTCGCACAGATAATACTGCGGGTGACGTAACCTTCGACAAACTTATTATTTGCGGTTGGTACAGTAATCGGTCTAGGGATCGAACCGCAAAATTAAGTTTGTTTTTTATTGTATATACTTTTCCGAGATAAAAAGTACCCAGTGTGGTGCCCAGGATATTAAAGAATAATTATACCAAGTTTCATCGTAATCGAACCGGTAGCTTTTGCGTGATGCCTGAACAAACAGACAGACAGACAGACAGACAAAAATTTTTGTAATCACATTTTTGGGTTCGGTGTCGGTCTAGTAACACCCCCTGCCATTTATTTTTTTGATATTTTCAATGTACAGAATTTTCACTTCTACAGATTTATTATAAGTATAGATGAACATTCTTAATAGTATCAACCGCAACCGCAACTATCAAAGTTCATCATTAAAAAATAATTTAATAATCAGTAACTACTCGTATATTTAAAAATAATTAGATTCCAATCAATTTGATAACGGTAATATTAGCGTGTTCCATTTATGAACTTAAGAAAATAGGACACTATTTACAGCAAGGTGCGCACTGTCACACCGGGAACACCTCTGGCGAACCACAAACATGTTCCGGATAAAATTACTATTAATACTACCATTGGTAGTGGCTGGTAAGTTACGATGTCGGTTTTGCTATTGTTTGATAAGCTTGATATTCTTCTGTTTACAAGAGTTTGTAAATTATGTTCATCTTGCAGTGACAGTTGGCCAGGCGAACAGAGGATACTCATACTATGGGACGTCAAACGTGCGGGATCAGAGGCCACAGCCGATTTATGGACAAAGGCCGTTACTTCCTGAGGCCCCTATAGCGCCAGCACCCGTACTCGATGGACCATCAGCTCCCGCTGCACCACCCGCACCAGCAGCTCCGTCTTATGCTCCTGTTCTCCATCCACGGCCACTCTACACCCCCGTATACAGACCACTTGTTCCCCCGCGGCCAATCAGACCAGCGCCGCCGCCTGTCGCTCCTCCTCAACCTTCTGCTATTGGTGAACCCCAACCACCAGTAATACAAGCTGCTCGTCTGGCACCCCCTGTGGTAGTCACCACACAATCACATCTAGTGGTGACTCAAACACCAGGGCAATTAATGTTTGACTTCCAGTGTAAAGAAG
The DNA here is from genome assembly GCA_951799955.1 of Apamea anceps. Taxonomy (NCBI): domain Eukaryota; kingdom Metazoa; phylum Arthropoda; class Insecta; order Lepidoptera; family Noctuidae; genus Apamea; species Apamea anceps. Next base: position 8,158,818 of record OX637502.1, on the reverse strand, counting down.
GAAATGGATATTACTCCCTTGAACATGAATGCGACACCTACATTGAATGCAAGGTACGATATAAACGCGTTACTTTATTAAAGATTTACTGCTTGCTCTGAATAACTCATAAGATGCCTTTTTTTCGTAAATTGCATACCATCCCTCTTCCTCTTTGCAGCAAAACATAGCAACGAAATATACTTGCCCAGATGGTCTTCACTTCAATCCTGCTGTCAAACACAACGAATACCCATGCGCTTATCCCTCAGAAGTAAAATGCATGCCAGGTGATCAAGAACGTACGTGTTTAGACAAATATTTTATTTAAACCTTCTTTTTAACTTCTACCCCCAAAATTATAATAACTTAAGTTTTTTGTCTTAAATCTCCATCTACTCGTATAACGTTAGATTGCAATATCATGTTTCTTTAAGTAAAACTTTCTGTTCTTTCGTGGGGTGGGGACTTGGTAATTTGTAATACAGGCATTTTACGCCTAACCCGGACACCAGATCCTCACATTGCTAAAAAAATAAAAACAAATATCATAAAAAAAAACAAATAATAAGTGCAACCTTTGTTTGAATTTTTACTGAGTGACGTTTCTCGTCTCAATTCTATTCTATTCAGTATATATGTATTTTTATTTTAGAGAATCCTGAGCCTACAGCCGAATGCCCAAATCAATACGGATTCTACTCGATGAATGACGGTGACTGCAGCCAATACATCAGGTGCCACGAAGGCTTAGCCACTATAATGAAGTGCCCTAAGGGTCTGGCTTTCAACCCACAAACAAGCAGCTGTGACTGGCCCGCTAATGTCACACAATGTAACATTAATGGTAAGTTATAACAATAGGTACCTAATCCAACTAAATTAGGCATGATTTCAGTTCAGAAGCAAAACTAATCATTCGACTTTATTATTTTCAGTACTCTAGGACATCACTTGTCTAGCCCTCACTGAAGACGAGGATGGGCAAGTTTCTGATATTATTTAAAAATACAGGTATGTACCTATAAAACAATTTGCTCTATTTTTAACCGACTTCCAAAAAGGAGGAGGTTTTATATTCTTTATTTTACGTTTGGCCAATGGTTCAAAGCCAATGTAATCTAACTAATCCTTTTAATATTTCCCTAGGTACGAAGGACAATGTAAAATATTACATTCATAGCCTGTCAACTCGGGCATCCTCGACTCCTGCCGATCAATTCTGTAAAAATCTAACCGTGAAAATTTAGGTGAAGTGAGCTCAGAGTGAACTGTCAATAATGTCTATCCCTAGCATTTAGTTTGGAATGACAGCTCACTCCACGCTCACTTCACCTAAGTTTTCACGGTGAGATGGTTACAGAACCGCACTGCAGAGCTACGACATGGGCTTTCCTTTGACGACGCGTCGCAGACCTGTATACATAGATGATGACTATGTGACAGGTGGTTCAGTTCCCCTATCTTGAACATTTACAATAATAATCCTAATCCTAGCAAACGTGCTTGGAGGAAGGAAGTATTTCAGTAAGATGCTGGTAGGGATCCTGACCGTACTTCCGGGATTGTCCTGATAGCCGTGGAATACCTCTTCACTCCTCATAAGCACCTCAGGACATGTTGCCCCCTTGTTGCTACGACACTATGTGCATGCGACCGTTTTCGGGGGCCCATTGTTGAGTGTGTAAGTCACCTCCTGCCATTTCATCTGTGAATATTATAATTATCATTGGTCAGGCAGATAGACCTTCCATAGTTCAAGTTGATAGATCAGTATATTTTGTTTCCATGTTCTGCAATAGTCCTGCACCAACCGGGGGTTGTTCTTGGGTGCACTTGCATGGTGCATACAGGGATAATCGTCGGTTTGTGCCTCCTCATCATTTAGAATTGTGTAAAGGGCCTCTGCAAGTTGGCTTCGGCCCCTAGGTACGCCTTTCAAAGGTCCGGGACCCTAGGGTCCCGAGATATCTCAAAAAAAAAAAATCCTAATCCTAACTAATGTTATAAATTCGAAAGTAAGTTTGTTTGTTTGTTACGTTTTCAAAACCACTGAACTGATCATCCTGAAATTTTGCACGTTGTCAGGTGTACAGAAACGGACATAGGGTACCTTCCACCCCGAAAAAAAGTGCTGTTCCCGAAGAAAACAACAATAACGTTATTATGATAATAATAATATAATAATAATAATAAAGTTTTATTGACATAAATAAAGGTGTACATTTTAATTTGAAGCCCTGACACCTGTGCTAGGTGGTACCTGTGTTACAGGAGTCAGTGTCTTCACCCGTTTATGGAAATTAACAATTTATGCTATAATATTAAAATAACGTAAAAATTAGATAAATTTACTGCATGCGTGCTCTTGAGTGATTAATAGATGGCGCCACGTGTCTATCAAATCATGATTAATTTATTAGTCAAGAAATTTCACGCGGACGAAGTCGCGGGCAGAAGCTAGCTATGTTACGAGTACAAATTAGAAATAACTATAATATAATAAATAAATAAAATAAAAAAGCCTTTATTCTACCATAAATACATAGAACAATTTTATAATTAAATAACAAGCATAGTAATTATTTTATCCTATCACATTTTATACTTACTACACATTTCATTAGGTATCATTAATATTATTGTTTATTATTTGAGTTGAATTCATATTATTTTATTATTATTGTATATTTCATATGTGTTTGTAAGCAAAATATAATTTAAATTTAAATATATAATATAAAAGATCAATAAATTATTATTAAAGTTAGCATGCACGTAAAAATTATTTATTTATGGAAGTCACCTCTGCGGCGTAGGCCTCCCCCAACTTGGGGGAGAAATAACTATACTTAATATTAATCTGTTTATTACATAGATTTTCAATGTGAATTCCCCAATTACAATTTTCATCTAGTGTTAGACATTAGCCTGACTAGCACAAAACAGTGTTTATCAGTTGTTTCGGCTAAACACCTTTTTAGCACGACATAATTATATGGACTTTGACATAACACTGACATTAAACACTCGTTCAACAAGCGTTTAAATTTTTGTAGTAAGACCCTTTATAGTACTCGTATTTTCTTTATTAATTATTTGGTTATTATGATTTAAATTTTTTTTGGGGGATTTTGTGTGTAGTTTGCAAATTGAATGAATTTTGTTTTAGATAAATTTATTTTTAAGTTGTTTTCGTTAAGCCAATTAATTATATCGTTGATAGTATGATTTACTTCTTGCTGATGTAATGTTTTGTTATTTTTCGGTATTATTACTGACACGTCATCTGCAAATAGTACGGACTTACTTATGATTTGTTATATTTGTAAAATACTGGTATTCAGCTGCATCCGTTTAGACTGGAAGCCGACCCCAACATAGTTGGGAAAAGGCTAGGCAGATGATGATGATATTTGGCAAGTCGTTAATGTATAAAAGGAAAAGAAGAGGTTTAAGGATACTTCCTTGGGTCACTCCGGGCCCATTGTGTCTAAATAAAGATTTATATACCATTGCAACAAGTTTATTACTTTAACTTATATTTACTTATTTACTTCAACACACTATTGTTTATTACTGAGATAGCGTTTCAGCCATTCTAACGCTGGACCTCTAATGCCGTAGCGCTCACATTTATCTAGGAGTGTATCGTGCTTAACGAGATCAAAAGCTTTATTATCTAGAAAGATTACTGAAATAAAGCGTTTTTAGGGTTCCGCAGTCAACAAGGAACCCTTATAGTTTCGCCATGTCCGTCTGTCCGTCCATCCGCAGCTTAGCTCAGACTCTTAGTACTAGAAAGCTATAATTTGGCATGGATATACACATTAATCACGCCGACAAAATGCTAAAATAAAATCATGAAAAACAATTTTTTTCGGGGTAAGTAACTCCTGTTGATGTTTGATGGGGATGTTTTTTTTCTCGTGTGTCGTTATCATTGGTCCATAATTGTTTCTATTTGTTGTATTGTTTTGTTTTTTTAATCTATTGTTTTTTGGTCACGTGGCATGCATTTTACTTCTGAGGGATAAGCGCATGGGTATTCGTTGTAAGTATTTGATAGCAGGATTGAAGTGAAGACCATCTGGGCACGTGTATTTCGTTGCTATGTTTTGTTGCAAAGAGGAAGAGGGATGGTATGCAATTTACAAAAACTAGGCATTGTAATCTTTTGAGTTATTCAGAGCAAGCAGTAAATCATTAATAAATTAACGCGTTTATATCGTACCTTGCATTTAATGTAGCTTTTGTAGGTGGTTTACATGGTTTGCTATTACCATAGCCCACACCAAGTTAGGTCCATTATATTCTGATTACCTTAGTTATTGTTTTACAAGGGGTTAAATATAATGACCACTTTAAAATGCTTTGATACCCTTAGTTCTTGCACTTCAAATTATATTCGAACACCAAATGTAGTAAATGATCACTAAACCTTAGCGAGCAAATTAATGCGCTATTTCTGCATAAATAAACCACTATGATTGCCATAAAATGTAGGTTTATTACCAAATATAAAGTATTATGATGCCATATTAAGTTATGTCAAGTGCGTGTCAGGCCACGCGCAGTGTAGGGTTCCGTAGTTTTTATAACAGCCAAGTGCTGCACCCTAATTGCGTAACACACGATCAATCGGAATCGGTTTCATTTTGTCAGTTCAACAACATTCATTGCGTTATTACGTGTTGAGTAGACAAATTTGTCGAATTTATGAAGCAATGGATTAGCAATTTGCTTCAAAATGATTCAGATTCTTATTGATCGTGTGTTATGCTTACGCAATTAGGGTGCGGGTCGTATTCGCCGACTGACAGTTTCGTACCATGCTCTAACTAAAAGCCAAACATGACTACGGTACCTACCTAATTTGACTTCCTATACAAATCCTCACCTGATCCGACAATTTTGCACGGAAACTTCTAATTTTTTTTTTTGAAATTTGGATAAACCTTGTCATAGCCGATGTAGCAACTGTTTTTTTTTTTTATAAAACTTATTTAGGAATTATACAATAGCGCGATACAACTGCCGCTTAGCGCCATCTATCGACATTTTTATGGAATTGTTCGAAATTTTCGAGTCTAATACAATTGGTCGACTATTACTCGTAAACTTGTAAAGCCCATTTTAGTGTGATAGTTTTTCTTTAAACTTCGTTATATATAGGTACTACTGCCGTGACATTTGAATTTCTAACTACAACCGTTTAGTTGGTAGAGGGGGGGGGGGGGGGGACACTTGACTAACGAAAATTGGTACTTTGAAACTTTATAAGTCACGAAAGGTTTACTTAATCAAAAAACGGTCTACCCAAACCCGTAATATTTTTGAAAGACCTATCCAACGATATCCCACACTATGGGAAGGACGAAAAAAAAAATCATCCCCACTTTAGATGTAGGGGAGGTATCCTAAATATTTTTTTTTTCAAAGTCTTATTTTACCATTTTTTCGGCGTCATTAACGTACATATACACATGCCAAATTACAACTTTCTTGTACCAATAGTTTTTGAGCTAAACCGCGGACAGACAGACAGACGACATGGCGAAACTATAAGGGTTCCTTGTTGACTACGGAACCCTAAAAATGGTTAGGTTAGGTTAGGTTAAAACTGTGACCTCGTTCGTACGAGCCGAGCGAGCGAAGCGACACACACAAGATGCTATTGGAATCTTTTGCGACCTCTCTAAGGCGTTCGATTGCGTAAACCATGAGACACTTGTGATGAAATTCGAGCACTATGGGATTAGGAAAACAAGCCCCCATATAATAGTTTTTCTTATATATCTTCCATGTACAGTACAGACCGACCGAGACCGACCCAGTTACAATTTTATTATATGTATTGATGGTCTATCTACTGTAAAAAGTCAAGATTGACTTACTGTCGCCATTTCCTAGGTAGGTACTGAGGAACAATTAGGACAGAATAAGTTATTAGATACATACTTATAAAATATTTATTAAATATAAAAAAACTTCTTAGAAATCAAAGCATGACACCACACGTGATACTTATTGAGGTTTGGTTACGGCCAATGGAGAGCCATCGCAGTTGACGTACTTGGCGTCTACGCAGTGACCCGAAGCTGGGTCGAAGGCGAGGCCTTCGTCGCACGACAGCAACCGAGCGCGGCCTGACGCGCACGAGTAGAAGTAGTAGCAGTTATCCGGGTATCTGCAAGGGTGAAAAAAACGTCAAGGAATTTAAAAAAAATACTCGTATAGCGACTGCTGAAGTGAGGAATAATTTGTTTTTGGAGTTATTCCATTCTGATACCAGTACTAACTAAAAACCAAACGCTAAAGAATCACACATTCATCACAGTCTTTTCCACCAGTGGATCAGATTATGTGATCAGATCGGAACAACTCTTTGTTTTGCATGTGATGACAAATTTGAAATAACCTTAAAAAAGACAGTAAGTAATTCAAAGTTTCATTAGTTTTCTTATAAGTATGAGTAAGTATGTTACTTGTAGTTAACGAGAGCAGCAGAAGTAGGGGCAGTCGGGCAGGAGAATCCGAGAAACTCTGAAATGTATAAGAATAACTATAAGTAACGTTATTATACGGTCAATATAATAAATAAGATCTTTCCACTCTAGTAGCATGTAGACACGAAAGAAGCAACCTCATGCATCGCACAACATAAGAATAAAAACCGGCCAAGTGCGAGTCGGACTCGCCCATGAAGGGTTCCGTTACGTTACGATTTATGACGTATTAAAAAAAAACTACTCACTAGATCTCGTTCAAACCAATTTTCGGTGGAAGTTTATATGGTAATGTACATCATATATTTTTTTTAGTTTTATCATTCTCTTATTTTAGAAGTTACAGGGGGGGGGACACACATTTTACCACTTTGGAAGTGTCTCTCGCGCAAACTATTCAGTTTAGAAAAAAATGATATTAGAAACCTCAATATCATTTTTGAATACCTATCCATAGATACCCCACACGTAAGGTTTGATGAAAAAAAAAATTTTGAGTTTCAGTTCTAAGTATGGGGACCCCCAAAATTTATTGTTTTTTTTCTATTTTTGTGTGAAAATCTTAATGCGGTTCACAGAATACATCTACTTACCAAGTTTCAACAGTATAGCTCTTATAGTTTCGGAAAAAAGCGGCTGTGACATACGGACGGACAGACAGACAGACAGACAGACAGACAGACAGACAGACAGACATCCATAAGGGTTCCGTTGCCATTTGGCTACGGAACCCTAAAAATGACAATAACACAGACCACGATGCTCAGAAAAATTCAACAACAAATAAGACTTAGAGAATTTAAAGTAAATACTCTCAACCAGCTTTTTCGACCTAACTGACCGAGCTGTAACGACCTGCCTAATTTAGTTGGAGTAGGTACCTATCGTTTTCCCTCCCGGTGGGTTCCCGCATTGTCGAGGCGGGGGGGCTCAGTAGCCGTGGCTTGGACAACCACGGTGAAGCCAAGAGGAACCCGAGGACGGGCCGCTCGTCAGGGCTTTGCCGATAAGCCGACGACGTAGCGACCAACAAGTGGGTTGCGGTGCTGCTTGGGCGACATCGCAACTGAGGCGGGCCGCGATGTCGTATGGGACGCATCGCGGCTGAGGGTTGGAAGCCGCGGCAGGAGAAGAGTGCCGGTATTGCGGTGCGCCGCTCTCCCTACCTTCCGCGGCCTTGACGGGGTAGCCGCCGCCCGATGGCAGACGCGGTGGGGCCGCAGGGGAAGCGGAGTGTTGGTATGACGTTGGCCGCTCTCCCTATACTTTGCGGCCGTAAATTGGCAGGCGGCGGGGCCAATGACCTGACCCGTCGCAGGGGGACCAAGGGTGCCCAGACACGGGGTCCTCTGGCGCCCATGTGCTGGTTTGGTCCCTGGGGTGATCACGGCGTGCTATGTGTTCTGGTGCGCCGGTGATGGGGAGTGCTTCCCAAAGCAGGGTCCGGTGACGGACAGCCGTGGCGGGTTCACGAACGCGTGCCCGTGTTCCCGCCGTAAGCGGCAGAGGAGGACACCGTGGAGTTTTAGTGGGTTAGAGTCCCACGTAACTACACTATCTCCCCGTGGTAGAGCAGAATGCATGAGCATTTCTCCACGATAAAAAAAAAAATGTACCTATCATTTTAACTTACCCTTAGGGTCACATGATCTGACATTAGCGGGCCAGTCACAGCTGCTTGTTTGTGAGTTGAAAGCCAGACCCTTAGGGCACTTCATTATAGTGGCTAAGCCTTCGTGGCACCTGATGTATTGGCTGCAGTCACCGTCATTCATCGAGTAGAATCCGTATTGATGTGGGCATTCGGCTGTAGGCTTAGGACTCTCTAAAATAAAAATATATGTATATTGAATAGAATTGAGATGACACACGTCACTCGGTAGAAATTCAAACAAAGGTTTTAAAAAAATATTTGTCTAAATACGTACGTTCTTGGTCACCTGGAATGCATTTTACTTTTGAAGGATATACGCAGGGGTATTCGTTGTATTTGACAGCAGGGTTGAAGTGAAGACCACCTGGGCACGTGTATTTCATTGCTCTGTTTTGCTGCAAAGAGGAATAGGGATGGTATGCAATTTACGAAAACTAGGCATCGTTATCTTTTGAGTTATTCAGAGCAAGCAGTAAATCTTTAATAAAGTAACGCGTTTATATCGTACCTTGCATTCAATGTAGGTGTCGCATTCATGTTCAACGGAGTAATATCCATTTTCTTCTTTACACTGAAAGTCAAACATTAATTGCCCTGGTGCTTGAGTCACCGCTGGATGTGATTGTGTGGTGACTACCACCGGGGCTGCCAGAGGAGCAGCTTCTATTACTGGTGGTTGGGGTTCAACAATGGCAGAACGTTGAGGAGGAGCGACAGCCGGCGGCGCTAGTCTGTTTGGGCGCGGGGGAACAAGTGGTCTGTGTACGGGGGTGTAGAGTGGCCGTGGATGGAGAACAGTAGCATAAGACGGAGCTGCTGGTGCGGGTGGTGCAGGGGGAGCTGATGGTCCATCGAGTATGGGTGCTGGCGATATAGGGGCCTCAACGGGGTAATATCCATTGCCTTCTTTACTCTGGCCGTCAAACTTAAATTGCCCTGGTGCTTGAGTCACCGCTGGATGTGATTGTGTGGAGACTACCACCGGTGGTGCCAGAGGAACAGCTTCTGTTACTGGCGGTTGGGGTTCACCAAAGGCAGAAGGTTGAGGAGGAGCGACAGCCGGCGGCGCTAGTCTGTTTTGGCGCGGGGGAACAAGTGGTCTGTGTACGGGGGTATAGAGTGGCCGTGGATGGAGAACAGTAGCATAAGACGGAGCTGCTGGTGCGGGTGGTGCAAGGGGAGCTGATGGTCCATCGAGTATGGGTGCTGGCGATATAGGGGCCTCAACGGGGTAATATCCATTGCCTTCTTTACTCTGGCCGTCAAACTTAAATTGCCCTGGTGCTTGAGTCACCGCTGGATGTGATTGTGTGGAGACTACCACCGGTGGTGCCAGAGGAACAGCTTCTGTTACTGGCGGTTGGGGTTCACCAAAGGCAGAAGGTTGAGGAGGAGCGACAGCCGGCGGCGCTAGTCTGTTTGGGCGCGGGGGAACAAGTGGTCTGTGTACGGGGGTGTAGAGTGGCCATGGACGGAGAATAGGATCATAAGACGAAGCTGCTAGTGCGGGTGGTGCAGCGGGAGCTGATGGTCCGTCGAGTACGGGTGCTGGCGCTATAGTTGCCTCAACGGGGTAATATCCATTGCCTTCTTTACTCTGGCCGTCAAACATTAATTGCCTTGGTACTTGAGTCACCGCTGGATGTGATTTTGTGGTGTCTACCACTGGGGTTGCCAGAGGAGCAGCTTCTGTTACTGGCGGTTGGGGTTCACCAAAGGCAGAAGGTTGAGGAGGAGCGACAACCGGCGGCGCTAGTCTGTTTGGGCGCGGGGGAACAAGTGGTCTGTGTACGGGGGTGTAGAGTGGCCGTGGATGGAGAACAGTAGCATAAGACGGAGCTGCTGGTGCGGGTGGTGCAGGGGGAGCTGATGGTCCATCGAGTATGGGTGCTGGCGATATAGGGGCCTCAACGGGGTAATATCCATTGCCTTCTTTACTCTGGCCGTCAAACATTAATTGCCTTGGTACTTGAGTCACCGCTGGATGTGATTTTGTGGTCTCTACCACTGGGGTTGCCAGAGGAGCAGCTTCTGTTACTGGCGGTTGGGGTTCACCAATGGCAGAAGATTGGGGAGGAGCGACAGCGAACGATGGTGGATGCGAACCAGTTGGACCGGAGGTCATTGGTTGAACTGAAGATTGGTGCGGACCAACACCAGGTTCCCGAACAGGCTGAGTTTTAGGAAGAAGGGGCGTTGCCATTGGCGTAGGGGGCGGTGATTGAGTAACGGGCTCGGGTTGCACGACGGGCTCGTATTGCAAGTATATAACATAGTAGACATTATGTAATGAAGCAGGAGGTTGTTCGGTAACGGGAGCTGGCTCCCCTGTTGGTAGTGGTTCATCAGATAAGGGTACAACTACGACCGGCTCTCCTGGTTGAGAAGCTGGAATAGCAATTGGTACGGGAGCCTCAGGGGGAGCAATTACAGGACCAGTCACCAGCATTGGTCTCCCCGGCGAAAGAAGCAGCCACTGTCCCTGTTCGCCTCTGTTCGCCTGGCTAACTGTCACTGCAAGATGAACATAATTCACAAACGCTTGTAAACAGAAGAATATCAAGCTTATCAAAACCATGTACTAGCAAAACCGACATCGTAACTTACCAGCCACTACCAACGGTAGCATTAATAGTAATTTTGTCCGGAACATGTTTGTGGTTCGCCAGAGGTGTTCCCGGTGTGACAGTGCGCACCTTACTGTAAATAGTGTCCGATTTTCTTAAGTTCATAAATAGAACACGCTAATGTTACCGTTATCAAATTGATTGGAATCTAATTATTTTTAAATATAGTTACTGGTTATTAAATTATTTTTTAATGATGAACTTGATAGTTGCGGTTATACTGTGTAAGATACTTGTAAGGGAAATGCGATAGAGCGGTCATTTTACAAATCTTATTTTTATCATTATACTAACTCATTATTTATCATTTAAATATACTGAACTAAAACTAATAATCTAAAAAGTAATAGGAACTTTAAAACAATACCTTATATACAGAATGCTGAACACAATAATATGCTACCTACACCTACCTACCTACCTATATATGCTATACCTAGTATATATCATAAAATAAATAACAATGCCCTAGCGTTTGTTACTACTCCGATAATCACGGAATATTAATATTTAAATATAACTGACAAAATTCAACAAAACTCTTACGAATTCACCCAGATTGCACGAAAATATGTCAATCCTCTCATGCACATCGTTTAGTACACATATTGTGCGGGTGAGGGGTGTTTTTGACAGCTGGTTGGTTTTGGCAGCAGGCACAGCGAGCAGTCTGGCACGCACAGCTTTAGGTGACGCAGCACACCCGGGTTATGTGCTACTTCACGCAGGAGCTTTAGCGCATACGATATTTATACCGTAATGTAAGTAGATCTGGTGCTTTAACCCTGTAATGATTTATCTACATTAAGCACCTTTAAAGAGCAGTGGTGACCCAGATGGTAATGACCCCGACTTACGAGATGTAGGTCGTGGATTCAAACCCAGGCAGTCGCTTGACTATGTCAAGAGTATTCATTTCATCACCATTGCTCTCAAAAACTGTGAAGGAAAACATCGTGATGAAACTGGCATGTCCTAGAACCAAATATTCGAAGACATGTGACATCTACCAACTCGCACTGGGCCCGCGTGGTGGATTACGGCCCAGAGAGGAGAGGAGGCCAGTGTCCCAGCAGTGGGAACGTTATAGCTAATTATGCTTCGCACCTTTAACAGGCTAGATGCCTAAAAAAATCTAATTAGTCCGTCAGTTAGATTTTCAAAAAATATTGGATCCGTATTTGTTCTTTTGTCAATTATATAAAAAATGATGATATCGCCCGTTAAAGTTCCACGTGACGTCACGCCTTGCTACACTTTTTAGCAAGGCGTGACGTCACGACCCCCTACTCCCAAATTTTGACGTGCTTTATCTTTGTCATGTTTTGTTTGATTGACAAAAGAAAAATTACGTGTCCTACATTTTTCGATAATCTAACTGACGAACTAAATATAATAATCATATTTTTACCCAGGCAACTACCCTATTGATATAATGAAATAATATTCTACGAATAATTAATTATTCTCTTGTCAAAATAAAGATAGAGTTTTCCAGCATTTGAAGCATTCTTCTGTGGTTATCGCAGTTAAGTAAGGCGGATAACAGACGCAATGGTTTTTAATTAAAGGACGTGCTTGTATCCTGTACGAAGGAAGGGTCTGCCCATTCGGCTTGACTGTTAAAAACTTTTAAGCACAATTTTTTACATATTTAAAAAAAAAAATCCGAGCGCATAACCTCCTCTTTTTTTTTAATTAGGTTAAAAAGAAATGGTTATTGATCGTTGGGGCAAGCCGTGGGCTATTTGATTTTGAGCAGCAATTTCTGCCTAGCATTTTCAATGACCAGCCGTATGAAGGGAGATGTCGCATGTGCGCTGGAATAAAAGAATTAAGAATCCGATGCCCGACACGATTACACAACGACCCCAGGTAAGCTTAAAAGTCTTAAGAGCTTCTTACGCTCTACGCAGGCTATCTAGGACCGCACCAGGAGAGAAGCATGTGGGAAGAGAAGCATCCACCGCCTCCCAACTTCGTTAAACCCCAGGAGTATTTATATTACTGCCGATTGACACCTGTCATTCAGTTCTGATATGTGAGACCTGTTTAAACGTCAAAATCACCCCGATGGCTAAAACTACTCTACACAAATAAAGTTTTAATAAGGCCAACTTTGACAATATTAATTGTAACATACAGCAACTGAACTGGTCTGAACTACTATGCCCTATGAATTCTGAAGGGGCTCTGGCTAAATTCTACAATGAGATAGACAATATTATTAGACAAGACACTCCGCTGGCCCGACCTAGATCATTCAGCTATCCCATATGATTCTCTCGTACTCTCATAACTATTTCTAATAAAAAAAAAAGAAACAAAAGGCATGGATTAAGTGGAAAAAATATAAAAACATTTCTGATTATGAATCATTTTCAAACTATAGAAAACAGTTTAAGGATATACGTCTTAAGTGTTTCAGTTCTTACATCAGTTCTGTGGAGGATAATCTAAGTAAAAATATAAAGCACTTCTGGGTCTATGCTTCTAATCGAAAAGATAAACCTGGAATCCCATCTAAGCTTCAATACAAAAATGTTGAAACAAATGATCCAGATATGGTATGTAATATGTTCTCTGACTTTTTTTACTCAGTAGGTATATGAACCGTCATCTCCTTCGTTGCCTCATTGGAAGCCACACACTACACGATGTCTCTATTTGCGAACTTTCTTTTAGTAAAGAGAATATATTGAAGGAGCTTAGAATCCTAGATCCAGCGAAGGGCCCTGGACCTGACGGACTTTCGCCTTACTTCCTTAAGAATACCGTGACTTCCATTTGCGAGCCACTGTTTATTATTTATAATAAATGTATGTCTGAGGGAGTTGTACCTAGACTGTGGAAGCATGCGTATATTGTAACCGTTCACAAAAGTGGATCCAGACGCAGCGTTGAACACTATCGTCCCATTTCCATCCTGTCTGCCCTGTCAAAACTCTTTGAAAGGTTAGTCCATAACGAAATTTATCCTGTACTCCACAACATCATAATTCAACAAAAGCACGGTTTTGTCAAACGGCGATCGACAAATACTAATTTATTATTATTTTGTAGCTTTTTATTTGAATGTGTCGATAGCCGTGAATAAAATAGCGTTCAACGGAATCCGTGGTGATCTTTTGAGGTGCTTTACATCATATATCACCAATCGCAGTGAGAGGGTTGTAATCAATGGTTATTAATCTAACATCGCACAGATGACCTCTGGTGTGCCTCAAGGTTCTATACTTGGTCCCCTTTTGTTTATTTTATATATCAATGACATCAGCCAATGCTTTCGCAATACCAACTTTTTACTATATGCCGACGACCTTAAGGTATACAGAGCCATACGACAAACAAATGACTGCCTTCTGCTGCAACAAGATTTGGACAGACTATCCCACTGTTGCCAGAAAAACAAGTTGCAACTAAGTTTACCCAAATGTAACTTTTTACACTTTACAAAAAATAAAACAAAAGTTTACTCTATCTGTATCTATAGTATCTGGATCTATAGTAACAATGGGAGTCCCACAGGGCTCAATTCTTGGCCCTTTCTTGTTTCTTATTTATATAAATATCTTTAGCATATCTCTAGCTTTAATATATCTTTAGCTTTAATAGATTTAGCTACTTCTACAGAATTACCCCACAGATCTGCAGTCTTTTTTACATTTAAAGTGTGAAAGGTTTTAATTATATTCCTACAGGTAATATGTTCAAAATGAAATTCCGAATTGCAACCATTAACATCTTCCATAAGCAAAAACTCAGCAACAGAAGGTGATGAGTTTAGGGATTTAGTAGTTGAAACGGGAATACCTGAAAAAAAATTTTGAAATGCCTCGGCGACTTGAGAGTATGATTTTATTATGTTGGCATTAATAGAGAGGCTGTAGTCAATATTTCGATTGCTAGACCTTCCCGTTTCACTACTAATAATATTCCAAGTCGTTTTAATTACATTACTGCTGTTTTTAATCTTTGAACCCAAATAACGTGACTTTGCCATATAACAAACTTTTTAAATAATTTTGAATAATTTCTAACATACAAATTCAATTCATCAGTGTTAACGTAAGTCCTTTCATTGTACAGTTCATAAAGCAGCGTTCTACTTTTATGAATACCAATTTTAGCCCAATATTAACCGAGACAGTCTTGGGAATAAAGGTTGAATTAATTGTTTATATTAAAAAAATTATCATATAGATGCTACAGATAGCATGCAGCATGAATTGACAAAACTGGTAGTTTATCAATGAGTTTACATTTGAAAGCCTCCAAGCGATTTGCAGTTTTGGGGTTAACAGTGATATCCTTTTTAACCACTATTTTGTTTTGATTTTAAATAGGTAGTAATCCTTTGCCTGCAATGATCAGAACCTAGTAAATTTATAATTTCTTTGTGGCTTGGTATAATATCTGTATAAATATTATCTAGGCATGTGGCACTAGTAGAGGTTAATCTTGTGGGCTCCAAAAATAGGTTTACATGATTATAGGGCTGAAACAGACTTATAATTTTACTACAATAACCTGAGTTTTCTAATAAATTGACATTAAAATCACCGCAAATGATAACAGACTTGTTTGAGTTACAAATCCTGTCTAACACTATAGTCTAACACTGTAAAATATATTCTATGTATTGATGGTCTATCTACTGTAAAAAGTTAAGATTGACTTACTTACTATCGCCATTTCCTAGGTAGGTACTGAGGAACAATTAGGCCAGAATAAGTTATTAGATACATATAAAATATTTATTAAACATAAAAAGAATGACGACACTGACGACACACTGTCATGACGTGACACTTATTAAGGTTTGAATACGGCCAATGGGGTGACATCGCAGTTGACGTACTCTGCGTTTACGCAGCGACCCGAAGCTGGGTCGAAGGCGAGGCCTTTATCGCACGACAGCAGCCGAGCGCGGCCTGACTCGCACGAGAAGAAGTAGGAGCAGTCACCCGGGTATCTGCAAGGGTGAAAAAAACGTTAGGGAACATAACTACTCGTATAGCGACTGTTGAAGTGAGGAATAATTTGCTTTTGGAGTTGTTCCATTCTGACACCAGTACTAAAGAAAACCAAATGCTAAAGAATCAGTATTTTCCACCAGTGGATCAGATTATGTGGATCAGATCGGAACAGCTCTTTGTTTTGCATGTGATGACAAATTTGAAGTAACTGGAAAAAGACAATAATTCAAAGTTTCATTAGATTTTCTTTTAAGTATGAGTAAAATAAAGTATGTTACTTGTAGTTAACGACATCAGCAGAAGTAGGGGCAGTCGGGCAGGAGAATCCGAGGAACTCTGAAATGTATAGGAATACCTATGAGTAACGTTATTACACGGCCAATATAATAAATAAGATCTTTCCACTCTAGTAGCATGTAGACGCGAAAGAAGCTACCTCATGCATCGCACAAAACAAGAATAAAAAATGACAATATTAGAGATCACGATGCTCAGAAAGAAAGAAAGATAGAAGAAAAGAGAGACATAGAATTTATAGTAAATACTCCCAACCAGCTTTTTCGACTTGCATGGGATCAGTTCTGCATTCTTCTGAAAGATTACAAAGTTTAATGAGGTATCCATACGGTCAGCGTTGCAAGTGGCGACCCGGTCGGGCCAGTCACAGCGGCCGGTGTCGGGGTTGAAGGCTAGGCCAGGGGCGCAGACCATCTCGATGGCCTCGCCAGCCACACACAGGCGGTACTGGCCGCAGTTGTCAGAGGCGAGAGACGACGCGAAGAAACCGTACTGGTGGGGACATTCAGCTGTGGGGTAGGCTGGCTCTGGATGAAAAGAAATTGTGTGTTTAGATTTGGCACGAGGAGTCACATATAGCAATTTAGTGTGTTACTTACGGGCAGGACCACGTCCTTCGCAGGTCACGTCCATGGGGTATCCGCATGGGTAGTTGGGCCACTTAGCTTCAGGGTTGTAGTGGAGGCCGTCTGGGCAGGACATTTCTTTGGCGACGAATTCCTGTGCATATAACGAATTTGTGACAACAAATCCACCGTATACCTACTGGGAATAAGCGATCCTGGAACTGAGCCATGGTGCACGCCTCTAAAGATTATAAAGATGTCCTTCATTTTCAGATAAATTGTTAGATAACTGCTAATTGATTAGTATCATCATCTTCCTGCCCTTATCCCATGTTACTTGGGGTCGGCGCAACACGTGTTTTTCTTCCATTCTCCTCTGTCAACCGTCACACTATCATTCACTCCCTTCTCTTTCATATCATTCCTCAATTGATTAGTATATTAGGCAGAAATCATAAGGAATCTTCCACAGGAATTTGATCGTGAAAATCACTGCTTTTTGTTATGTTTATGAACTAGATTTTTAACAAAAAGTAATTAATTATCAACGCATAGCAGAGCCCCTTTCTATGGGCATCATTTCTCTTCTTGTGGTGGAATTAAGGACTGTCAAGATTCTCACTTCTGCTTATATAGGATGATGTGATGTAGGAATACTTACAATGCACTCTACGTAGGAGTCACAGCTAGCGTCCACCGCGTAGTATGCATTCTTCTGTGTGCAGATAGCGTTCCGAAAGTCAGGCTTGATGGTGGATGCCTGAACCTGAGCGGTGCCTATTTGGTGGAAAATTTACATGATTATTTGAACTCCCATCGTAATCATTTCGTTGATCAGACCTTTACATATGTATTTTCATTGGTTTAATAAAAACTATAGTAAAGCCAATGTTGTTGTTGTTATTGTCTTATTGTTTATCTGCCTGACAATCTGTTTAGCACTTATTTAATTAAATACTGGTTAGATTAGTAATTAGGGAATGTTACAGTTATATGTAACTGTAGTCAACTCTCATGTGCTCGTACTCAACTGAGTTGCATCTACCGATCGCGATGGCGCGTGCCACTCGTGTGTATGAGCACTTCGATTTGTAGGTAGGTTTGCATGTACATACAATATGATGCAAGGATAATATTTTACAACAGATGATTAGGTAGAATATTTTTTTTTATTTACATTTTTCTCTTGAAACTAATGCAATGAAAGTAGTTGAATAATTAAACTGTCAAATGTTACTTACAGGCAGCTACGAACACCAAAAATGCGACACACGGGTAAGAAACCATTTCACTTTCTTCAAGTTGCTTTCTTGATGCGGAACACCTGAATGGTGACCTAACATCGTTCCAACTACTTTTTATACCAAATTAAATGACATCTGATAGTGGTTCAAAAAGTTTAATTACCTTGGTTTGGTGTAATGGTATGGTGATTAAAACACGTTTCAAGTTTGAGATATTTTATTATAATATTGTAACAAGTCATTCAACATTACTTATTAATTGATACCGTAATTTTTGGTATCGGAACACTACGTCAAAGAGACAGAGAGATTTTTTTCTCTGTTGTGTTAGTTTTTGTCATGGTCTGGCAGTTTGAGTAACTAATGTGGCCTACCCAAATGTCCTTTCTTTGGTATTGTTCGTGGAACCGTTGAGCTCCTTAAGTTTTGAGTTGAGCTGCACGATTTCTGACATATGCGTGCACTGACTGGACAGGTCCTCTCAATCTGTGAGGTTCTATCCTCAAAACACCATCTCAGACATCGACCTACATGGTCTTCATATGATCTGACCAAGATTATGTCTGGACTTTAAAAGAGACTGTGACGTCTGAGTTTGTTTCGGCCTTTCTTCTCAGACTAGTCAGATAGGAAACGCCGACCTCATCTAGTTTTAAAACATGATTGACGTGTAAAAGTGTTTGTACAAACCTACTTACAAAATAAAATCATTTATCATTTACTATACATACACTTTGTGCAATGCCCCCCTACATAAAGTGGACTTTATTCGTGATTTCGGCGTTATCCTTGATTCTAAGCTCTACTTGGACCTACACATAGGAAAGATTGTTAATAAAGCGTATCAATTATATGGATTTGTAATGCGATCAACAGTCGATTTTAAAAAGCCTTCTTCTTATATTTGCTTGTATAAGTCTCTAGTACGCTTTTAACTGGAGTATGCCGTGTCCGTCTGGAGTCCATACTATAAAAAGTACGTTGAAATGATTGAGTGTGTTCAATATAAATTTCTGCGTACCATGCATTATAGATGTTATAGATATTATTTGCCATACCAACATTTGCTTGCAAGATATAAGCTCGCAACACTTGAAAATAGACGTAAGTACTTAGAAGCTATGAATTTGTATAGTATTGTAAGAAATAAATTTGACAGCATTGAATTCTCCAATACGATATATTATGCAGTTCCTAGGACCGTCCACAAGCGAAAGGTGCGCGCTGGCAGATTATTTTCAGTGGGTACTTGCAAGACCAACTCTGGCATGCGCTCGCCTGTTCGCAGAATGGTCGATTCCTACAATAGGACTTTTGAACATATAAACATTTTCGCTTGTGCTCCCATAGGTTCAAAAGTCTTATACTTAAGGAGCTTTCATGAATTTTATTCTTTATTTTTCTTTTATTGTGCCATGTTTTGAGTATTATAAACATTTATTTTATATAAATTACATTATATATTCATATTATCATTTATATTATATGTATTATATACATCTTAAACACGAGAGTTAATTTAATAACTTAAAAATTGTGTTTGTAACCGTAGCGATTGTTTTCACTGTATTGTATCCTATAATTAATCTGTGAACAGCGTTGTGGGCTACAATATTGTCTACATATTTTGTGTTTTTCTTGTTTCTATGTTTTATATTGTAGCTGTTTGTTGTTGAATAAAAAACAAAAAAAAAACAGCGTGTGCTGCGGAGCTTAGCTTTTTTGACAATTTGTCTATATGCGGACCCCACCGAAGCTTAGCATCCAAAGTTATACCCAAAAATACTGTGCTGTCTTCAGGATTCAATTCATCGTCCTTTATCAACACATTAGTTTTCACCTGCCTAACGTGAGGTAGCGTAAACTTAATGTATTTGTTTTTTTTCTCGTTTAGAAGTAAATCATTAACATTGAACCAGTAGACTACTTTAGAGATCGCGCTGTTTACATCGTCGGTAACCTGCTGCTGACGTTTAAGTTTAAACAAAAGTAAAGTGTCATCTCCAAACAACACTATATCATGATTATCCTTTATGAGGTACGGCAAGTCATTAATATAAATAAGAAACAAGAAAGGGCCAAGAATTGAGCCCTGTGGGACTCCCATTGTTACTATAGATCCGGGAGATCTTTTCCATTTACATCAACGCTCTGAACCCTCTTACTCAAGTATGAAGTGAGAAGATCCAGAGCAGCGTTCCGGATCCCGTAGTGGCGGAGTTTCCTGATTAAAGTTTCGTGAAGAACGCAATCGAATGCCTTGGACAGATTACAGAAGATGCCCAAGGCATCGCATTTGTCTTCCCATGCATTATAAATATGTCCTAAAAGTTCAACACCGGCATCAGTAGTTGAACGACCCCTTGTTAAACCGAACTGTTTGCTATGTAATAATTTGTGTTTATTAAAAAGTCTTTGCATTTGTTCTAAAATTAATTTCTCAAAAATTTTACTAAAGGTAGGTAGTACAGAAATAGTTCTATAATTTGTGGGGTCTGATGTACATGCCAGCAGGTCAATCTACCCGAAATTGTCAAATTTTCCCAATTAACCTTAAACCTTAATTCTTTGGCGATAAAGTTAAAAATCTATTAAAGAAATCTGACAGATTGTAGTAGCTTGATGTGCTGGCGTCTGTACTACCCGATTTAAATAAAGGTATTATTTTACTATTTTTCATGAGGTCAGGAAACTCCCCACCGTCAATACAACTATTAAAGAGAGCTAGAGTAGGTGCTAAAATGTCAATAACAGACTTAGCAACTTCTACAGAATTACCCCACAGATCTGCAGTCTTTTTTACATTTAAAGTGTGAAAGGTTTTAATTATATCCCTACAGGTAATATGTTCAAAATGAAATTCCGAATTGCAACCATTAACATCTTCCATAAGCAAAAACTCAGCAACAGAAGGTGATGAGTTTAGGGATTTAGTAGTTGAAACGGGAATACCTGAAAAAAAATTTTGAAATGCCTCGGCGACTTGAGAGTATGATTTTATTATGTTGGCATTAATAGAGAGGCTGTAGTCAATATTTCGATTGCTAGACCTTCCCGTTTCACTACTAATAATATTCCAAGTCGTTTTAATTACATTACTGCTGTTTTTAATCTTTGAACCCAAATAACGTGACTTTGCCATATAACAAACTTTTTAAATAATTTTGAATAATTTCTAACATACAAATTCAATTCATCAGTGTTAACGTAAGTCCTTTCATTGTACAGTTCATAAAGCCGCGTTCTACTTTTATGAATACCAATTTTAGCCCAATATTAACCGAGACAGTCTTGGGAATAAAGGTTGAATTAATTGTTTATATTAAAAAAATTATCATATAGATGCTACAGATAGCATGCAGCATGAATTGACAAAACTGGTAGTTTATCAATGAGTTTACATTTGAAAGCCTCCAAGCGATTTGCAGTTTTGGGGTTAACAGTGATATCCTTTTTAACCACTATTTTGTTTTGATTTTAAATAGGTAGTAATCCTTTGCCTGCAATGATCAGAACCTAGTAAATTTATAATTTCTTTGTGGCTTGGTATAATATCTGTATAAATATTATCTAGGCATGTGGCACTAGTAGAGGTTATTCTTGTGGGCTCCAAAAATAGGTTTACATGATTATAGGGCTGAAACAGACTTATAATTTTACTACAATAGCCTGAGTTTTCTAATAAATTGACATTAAAATCACCGCAAATGATAACAGACTTGTTTGAGTTACAAATCCTGTCTAACACTATAGTCTAACACTGTAAAATATATTCTATGTATTGATGGTCTATCTACTGTAAAAAGTTAAGATTGACTTACTTACTATCGCCATTTCCTAAGTAGGTACTGAGGAACAATTAGGACAGAATAAGTTATTAGATACATATAAAATATTTATTAAACATAAAAAGAATGACGACACTGACGACACACTGTCATGACGTGACACTTATTAAGGTTTGAATACGGCCAATGGGGTGACATCGCAGTTGACGTACTCTGCGTCTACGCAGCGACCCGAAGCTGGGTCGAAGGCGAGGCCTTTATCGCACGACAGCAGCCGAGCGCGGCCTGACTCGCACGAGAAGAAGTAGGAGCAGTCACCCGGGTATCTGCAAGGGTGAAAAAAACGTTAGGGAACATAACTACTCGTATAGCGACTGTTGAAGTGAGGAATAATTTGCTTTTGGAGTTGTTCCATTCTGACACCAGTACTAAAGAAAACCAAATGCTAAAGAATCAGTATTTTCCACCAGTGGATCAGATTATGTGGATTAGATCGGAACAGCTCTTTGTTTTGCATGTGATGACAAATTTGAAGTAACTGGAAAAAGACAGTAATTCAAAGTTTCATTAGATTTTCTTATAAGTATGAGTAAAATAAAGTATGTTACTTGTAGTTAACGACATCAGCAGAAGTAGGGGCAGTCGGGCAGGAGAATCCGAGGAACTCTGAAATGTATAGGAATAACTATGAGTAACGTTATTACACGGCCAATATAATAAATAAGATCTACACTCTAGTAGCATGTAGACGCGAAAGAAGCTACCTCATGCATCGCACAAAACAAGAATAAAAAATGACAATATTAGAGATCACGATGCTCAGAAAGAAAGAAAGATAGAAGAAAAGAGAGACATAGAATTTATAGTAAATACTCCCAACCAGCTTTTTCGACTTGCATGGGATCAGTTCTGCATTCTTCTGAAAGATTACAAAGTTTAATGAGGTATCCATACGGTCAGCGTTGCAAGTGGCGACCCGGTCGGGCCAGTCACAGCGGCCGGTGTCGGGGTTGAAGGCTAGGCCAGGGGCGCAGACCATCTCGATGGCCTCGCCAGCCACACACAGGCGGTACTGGCCGCAGTTGTCAGAGGCGAGAGACGACGCGAAGAAACCGTACTGGTGGGGACATTCAGCTGTGGGGTAGGCTGGCTCTGGAAGAAAAGAAATTGTGTGTTTAGATTTGGCACGAGGAGTCACATATAGCAATTTAGTGTGTTACTTACGGGCAGGACCACGTCCTTCGCAGGTCACGTCCATGGGGTATCCGCATGGGTAGTTGGGCCACTTAGCTTCAGGGTTGTAGTGGAGGCCGTCTGGGCAGGACATTTCTTTGGCGACGAATTCCTGTGCATATGACGAATTTGTGACAATAAATCCACCGTATACCTACTGGGAATAAACGATCCTGGAACTGAGCCATGGTGCACGCCTCTAAAGATTATACAGATGTCCTTCATTTTCAGATAAATTGTTAGATAAGTGCTAATTGATTAGTATATTAGGCAGAAATCATAAGGAATCTTCCACAGGAATTTGATCGTGAAAATCACTGCTTTTTGTTATGTTTATGAACTAGATTTTTAACAAAAAGTAATTAATTATCAACGCGTAGCAGAGCCCCTTTCTATGGGAATCATTTCTCTTCTTGTGGTGGAATTAAGGACTGTCAAGATTCTCACTTCTGCTTATATAGGATGATGTGATGTAGGAATACTTACAATGCACTCTACGTAGGAGTCACAGCTAGCGTCCACCGCGTAGTATGCATTTTTCTGTGTGCAGATAGCGTTCCGAAAGTCAGGCTTGATGGTGGATGCCTGAACCTGAGCGGTGCCTATTTGGTGGAAAATTTACATGATTATTTGAACTCCCATCGTAATCATTTCGTTGATCAGACCTTTACATAATTATGTATTTTCATTGGGTTAATAAAAACTATAGTAAAGCCAATGTTGTTGTTGTTATTGTCTTATTGTTTATCTGCCTGACAATCTGTTTAGCACTTATTTAATTAAATACTGGTTAGATTAGTAATTTGGGAATGTTACAGTTATATGTAACTGTAGTCAACTCTCATGTGCTCGTACGCAACTGAGTTGCATCTACCGATCGCGATGGCGCGTGCCACTCGTGTGTATGAGCACTTCGATTTGTAGGTAGGTTTGTATGTACATACAATATGATGCAAGGATAATATTTTACAACAGATGATTAGGTAGAATATTTTTTTTTATTTAAATTTTTCTCTTGAAACTAATGCAATGAAAGTAGTTGAATAATTAAACAGTCAAATGTTACTTACAGGCAGCTACGAACACCAAAAATGCGACACACGGGTAAGAAACCATTTCACTTTCTTCAAGTTGCTTTCCTGATGCGGAACACCTGAATGGTGACCTAACATCGTTCCAACTACTTTTTATACCAAATTAAATGACATCTGATAGTGGTTCAAAAAGTTTAATTACCTTGGTTTGGTGTAATGGTATGGTGATTAAAACACGTTTCAAGTTTGAGATATTTTATTATAATATTGTAACAAGTCATTCAACATTACTTATTAATTGATACCGTAATTTTTGGTATCGGAACACTACGTCAAAGAGACAGAGAGATTTTTTTCTCTGTTGTGTTAGTTTTTGTCATGGTCTGGCAGTTTGAGTAACTAATGTGGCCTACCCAAATGTCCTTTCTTTGGTATTGTTCGTGGAACCGTTGAGCTCCTTAAGTTTTGAGTTGAGCTGCACGATTTCTGACATATGCGTGCACTGACTGGATAGGTTCTCTCAATCTGTGAGGTTCTATCCTCAAAACACCATCTCGGACATCGACCTACATGGTCTTCATATGATCTGACCAAGATTATGTCTGGACTTTAAAAGAGACTGTGACGTCTGAGTTTGTTTCGGCCTTTCTTCTCAGACTAGTCAGATAGGAAACGCCGACCTCATCTAGTTTTAAAATATGATTGACGTGTAAAAGTGTTTGTACAAACCTACTTACAAAATAAAATCATTTATCATTTACTATACATACACTTTGTGCAATGCCCCCCTACATAAAGTGGACTTTATTCGTGATTTCGGCGTTATCCTTGATTCTAAGCTCATGTGTAGGTCCAAGTAGAGCTTAGGTCTACTTGAACCTACACATAGGAAAGATTGTTAATAAAGCGTATCAATTATATGGATTTGTAATGCGATCAACAGTCGATTTTAAAAAGCCTTCTTCTTATATTTGCTTGTATAAGTCTCTAGTACGCTTTTAATTGGAGTATGCCGTGTCCGTCTGGAGTCCATACTATAAAAAGTACGTTGAAATGATTGAGTGTGTTCAATATAAATTTCTGCGTACCATGCATTATAGATGTTATGGATATTATTTGCCATACCAACATTTGCTTGCAAGATATAAGCTCGCAACACTTGAAAATAGACGTAAGTACTTAGAAGCTATGAATTTGTATAGTATTGTAAGAAATAAATTTGACAGCATTGAATTCTCCAATACGATATATTATGCAGTTCCTAGGACCGTCCACAAGCGAAAGGTGCGCGCTGGCAGATTATTTTCAGTGGGTACTTGCAAGACCAACTCTGGCATGCGCTCGCCTGTTCGCAGAATGGTCGATTCCTACAATAGGACTTTTGAACATATAAACATTTTCGCTTGTGCTCCCATAGGTTCAAAAGTCTTATACTTAAGGAGCTTTCATGAATTTTATTCTTTATTTTTCTTTTATTGTGCCATTTTTTGAGTATTATAAACATTTATTTTATATAAATTACATTATATATTCATATTATCATTTATATTATATGTATTATATACATCTTAAACACGAGAGTTAATTTAATAACTTAAAAATTGTGTTTGTTTCGCGATTGTTTTCACTGTATTGTATCCTATAGTTAATCTGTGAACAGCGTTGTGGGCTACAATATTGTCTACATATTTTGTGTTTTTCTTGTTTCTATGTTTTATATTGTAGCTGTTTGTGGTTGAATAAAAAAAAAAAAAAAAACAGCGTATGCTGCGGAGCTTAGCTCTTTTGACAATTTGTCTATATGCGGACCCCACCGAAGATTAGCATCCAAAGTTATACCCAAAAATACTGTGCTGTCTTCAGGATTCAATTCATCGCCCTTTATCAACACATTAGTTTTCACCTGCCTAACGTGAGGTAGCGTAAACTTAATGTATTTGTTTTTTTTCTCGTTTAGAAGTAAATCATTAACATTGAACCAGTAGACTACTTTAGAGATCGCGCTATTTACATCGTCGGTAACCTGCTGCTGACGTTTAAGTTTAAACAAAAGTGAAGTGTCATCTCCAAACAACACTATATCATGATTATCCTTTATGAGGTACGGCAAGTCATTAATATAAATAAGAAACAAGAAAGGGCCAAGAATTGAGCCCTGTGGGACTCCCATTGTTACTATAGATCCGGGAGATCTTTTCCATTTACATCAACGCTCTGAATCCTCTTACTCAAGTATGAAGTGAGAAGATCCAGAGCAGCGTTCCGGATCCCGTAGTGGCGGAGTTTCCGGATTAAAGTTTCGTGAAGAACGCAATCGAATGCCTTGGACAGATTACAGAAGACGCCCAAGGCATCGCATTTGTCTTCCCATGCATTATAAATATGTCCTAAAAGTTCAACACCGGCATCAGTAGTTGAACGACCCCTTGTTAAACCGAACTGTTTGCTATGTAATAATTTGTGTTTATTAAAAAGTCTTTGCATTTGTTCTAAAATTAATTTCTCAAAAATTTTACTAAAGGTAGGTAGTACAGAAATAGTTCTATAATTTGTGGGGTCTGATGTACAGACGCCAGCAGGTCAATCTACCCGAAATTGTCAAATTTTCTCAATCAACCTTAAACCTTAATTCTTTGGCGATAAAGTTAAAAATCTATTAAAGAAATCTGACAGATTGTAGTAGCTTGATGTGCTGGCGTCTGTACTACCCGATTTAAATAAAGGTATTATTTTACTATTTTTCATGAGGTCAGGAAACTCCCCACCGTCAATACAACTATTAAAGAGAGCTAGAGTAGGTGCTAAAATATCAATAACAGATTTAGCAACTTCTACAGAATTACCCCACAGATCTGCAGTCTTTTTTACATTTAAAGTGTGAAAGGTTTTAATTATATCCCTACAGGTAATATGTTCAAAATGAAATTCCGAATTGCAACCATTAACATCTTCCATAAGCAAAAACTCAGCAACAGAAGGTGATGAGTTTAGGGATTTAGTAGTTGAAACGGGAATACCTGAAAAAAAATTTTGAAATACCTCGGCGACTTGAGAGTATGATTTTATTATGTTGGCATTAATAGAGAGGCTGTAGTCAGTATTTCGATTGCTAGACCTTCCCGTTTCACTATTAATAATATTCCAAGTCGTTTTAATTACATTACTGCTGTTTTTAATCTTTGAACCCAAATAACGTGACTTTGCCATATAACAAACTTTTTAAATAATTTTGAATAATTTCTAACATACAAATTCAATTCATCAGTGTTAACGTAAGTCCTTTCATTGTACAGTTCATAAAGCCGCGTTCTACTTTTATGAATACCAATTTTAGCCCAATATTAACCGAGACAGTCTTGGGAATAAAGGTTGAATTAATTGTTTATATTAAAAAAATTATCATATAGATGCTACAGATAGCATGCAGCATGAATTGACAAAACTGGTAGTTTATCAATGAGTTTACATTTGAAAGCCTCCAAGCGATTTGCAGTTTTGGGGTTAACAGTGATATCCTTTTTAACCACTATTTTGTTTTGATTTTAAATAGGTAGTAATCCTTTGCCTGCAATGATCAGAACCTAGTAAATTTATAATTTCTTTGTGGCTTGGTATAATATCTGTATAAATATTATCTAGGCATGTGGCACTAGTAGGGGTTATTCTTGTGGGCTCCAAAAATAGGTTTACATGATTATAGGGCTGAAACAGACTTATAATTTTACTACAATAACCTGAGTTTTCTAATAAATTGACATTAAAATCACCGCAAATGATAACAGACTTGTTTGAGTTACAAATCCTGTCTAACACTATAGTCTAACACTGTAAAATATATTCTATGTATTGATGGTCTATCTACTGTAAAAAGTTAAGATTGACTTACTTACTATCGCCATTTCCTAGGTAGGTACTGAGGAACAATTAGGCCAGAATAAGTTATTAGATACATATAAAATATTTATTAAACATAAAAACAATAATTACACACGTGACACTTATTAAGGTTTGAATACGGCCAATGGGGTGACATCACAGTTGACGTACTCTGCGTCTACGCAGCGACCCGAAGCTGGGTCGAAGGCGAGGCCTTTATCGCACGACAGCAGCCGAGCGCGGCCTGACTCGCACGAGAAGAAGTAGGAGCAGTCACCCGGGTATCTGCAAGGGTGAAAAAAACGTTAGGGAACATAACTACTCGTATAGCGACTGTTGAAGTGAGGAATAATTTGCTTTTGGAGTTGTTCCATTCTGACACCAGTACTAAAGAAAACCAAATGCTAAAGAATCAGTATTTTCCACCAGTGGATCAGATTATGTGGATCAGATCGGAACAGCTCTTTGTTTTGCATGTGATGACAAATTTGAAGTAACTGGAAAAAGACAGTAATTCAAAGTTTCATTAGATTTTCTTATAAGTATGAGTAAAATAAAGTATGTTACTTGTAGTTAACGACATCAGCAGAAGAAGGGGCAGTCGGGCAGGAGAATCCGAGGAACTCTGAAATGTATAGGAATAGCTATAAGTAACGTTATTACACGGCCAATATAATAAATAAGATCTTTCCACTCTAGTAGCATGTAGACGCGAAAGAAGCTACCTCATGCATCGTACAACACAAGAATAAAAAATGACAATATTAGAGATCACGATGCTCAGAAAGAAAGAAAGATAGAAGAAATGAGAGACATAGAATTTATAGTAAATACTCCCAACCAGCTTTTTCGACTTGCATGGGATCAGTTCTGCATTCATCTGAAAGATTACAAAGTTTAATGAGGTATCCATACGGTCAGCGTTGCAAGTGGCGACCCGGTCGGGCCAGTCACAGCGGCCGGTGTCGGGGTTGAAGGCTAGGCCAGGGGCGCAGACCATCTCGATGGCCTCGCCAGCCACACACAGGCGGTACTGGCCGCAGTTGTCAGAGGCGAGAGACGACGCGAAGAAACCGTACTGGTGGGGACATTCAGCTGTGGGGTAGGCTGGCTCTGGAAGAAAAGAAATTGTGTGTTTAGATTTGGCACGAGGAGTCACATATAGCAATTTAGTGTGTTACTTACGGGCAGGACCACGTCCTTCGCAGGTCACGTCCATGGGGTATCCGCATGGGTAGTTGGGCCACTTAGCTTCAGGGTTGTAGTAGAGGCCGTCTGGGCAGGACATTTCTTTGGCGACGAATTCCTGTGCATATAACGAATTTGTGACAACAAATCCACCGTATACCTACTGGGAATAAACGATCCTGGAACTAAGCCATGGTGCACGCCTCTAAAGATTATACAGATGTCCTTCATTTTCAGATAAATTGTTAGATAACTGCTAATTGATTAGTATATTAGGCAGAAATCATAAGGAATCTTCCACAGGAATTTGATCGTGAAAATCACTGCTTTTTGTTATGTTTATGAACTAGATTTTTAACAAAAAGTAATTAATTATCAACGCATAGCAGAGCCCCTTTCTATGGGCATCATTTCTCTTCTTGTGGTGGAATTAAGGACTGTAAAGATTCTCACTTCTGCTTATGTAGGATGATGTGATGTAGGAATACTTACAATACACTCTACGTAGGAGTCACAGCTAGCGTCCACCGCGTAGTATGCATTCTTCTGTGTGCAGATAGCGTTCCGAAAGTCAGGCTTGATGGTGGATGCCTGAACCTGAGCGGTGCCTATTTGGTGGAAAATTTACATGATTATTTGAACTCCCATCGTAATCATTTCGTTGATCAGACCTTTACATATGTATTTTCATTGGTTTAATAAAAACTATAGTAAAGCCAATGTTGTTGTTGTTATTGTCTTATTGTTTATCTGCCTGACAATCTGTTTAGCACTTATTTAATTAAATACTGGTTAGATTAGTAATTTGGGAATGTTACAGTTATATGTAACTGTAGTCAACTCTCATGTGCTCGTACGCAACTGAGTTGCATCTACCGATCGCGATGGCGCGTGCCACTCGTGTGTATGAGCACTTCGATTTGTAGGTAGGTTTGTATGTACATACAATATGATGCAAGGATAATATTTTACAACAGATGATTAGATAGAATATTTTTTTTATTTACATTTTTCTCTTGAAACTAATGCAATGAAAGTAGTTGAATAATTAAACTGTCAAATGTTACTTACAGGCAGCTACGAACACCAAAAATGCGACACACGGGTAAGAAACCATTTCACTTTCTTCAAGTTGCTTTCCTGATGCGGAACACCTGAATGGTGACCTAACATCGTTCCAACTACTTTTTATACCAAATTAAATGACATCTGATAGTGGTTCATAAAGTTTAATTACCTTGGTTTGGCGTAATGGTATGGTGATTAAAACACGTTTCAAGTTTGAGATATTTTATTATAATATTGTAACAAGACATTCAACATTACTTATTAATTGATACCGTAATTTTTGGTATCGGAACACTACGTCAAAGAGACAGATGTAGTACTTACAAGAGGTACAAGTTACTAAAATACAAAGTGTGATGCAGGTTGATGCTAAGATTTTATCATTAAATTATATAAAAAAAAATGAAGCTTAAAAGTTATGTTTATGACAAATCTTACACTAGAACTAGATCGTTATATTTTTACTTGCGGTACAATCGCTTGATGCAAGACGGAGACAGGGTGGTAGATAAAAAACATTAAAAATAAAAATCACAAATAAAAATACATGAATATTCTATGACTTCTTAACACAGACGCTGTGGTAACTCAATTGTTACTTTAAGACTAGAACTACTTTGAAGACACACCAGCAGGGAAATTCCGTAACACACTTACAATGGAAATGCTTTTCATTTTATCAATTCAAACCAATGAAGGAATGGATTAGTAATGTCCTCCAAAATCCTTCAAATTACTATTGAAAGTGCCTTACGCAATTGGAGTGTAGGTCATGTCCCAAAGGCTGAGCATCAAAGATCAAATTAATGTGATGCAGAGGGTGCGAGGTTATTTGTAAAGTTGGCTATCAACTATGCTTGCGCACGAGCTGTGCTACGCGCATGTCCATAGTGTTTAACCACGAGCCGATGCCGATAGCACAGTTGGTCGTGGACACCCAACTTTACGCTAGTTTAAATTAGTATCGCCTCTTATTGGTGGTTTTGGCGTTGAACTCCAATTCTTTGGCGAGCAGAAGGCTAGCTTCCTCCCTGGCGCGAGCAGCCGCGGTTCTGATTTCTGCGGGGCAGGCGGGCACCTCATCAGCCGACGTGCAGGTGTTGGTCAGCTCATCGTAGCCAGTGTTCTTACCACAGAACAGCACGCGTGGCTTCGTGCCTAAGCAGAGGAAATACTTCTGGCAGTTGTTTTCGTCCCTGTAATGTTTAAATGACGTTAGATTAACCTTATTTTAGACTTGCAAGTGAACGAATATATTCTAATAAAGACGATGTTGTGTTATGAAACTTGATACAAAACTAACAGATTAAAATTTAAATTCAAATCAATTTCTAAATCGAGTTTGAAGACCGGGCATCGTGTTAGAATACAAATCCTAGTTCTGACTTGAATGCTGTAGTTTGTTTTGATAATTTTGAAATGTAAGTACATTAACACTATCAACTCGTATTCTTGAACATTATCAAAACGAACTTCATTATCAAGCGTTTGTCTCTCAAAATCTCTTTGATGAATTATTAATTGAAAAAGCTATTTATAATAATATGAAAGATATTCAAATAGTAATAAAATATTAATCAGCACCCTAATTGCGTAACACGCAATCAATCGTAATCTGAATCAAATCAGGTCTATAAATTTATATGCCAAGTAGTTAAGGATTCACGATGCTTATTTTGGTATCCCGCTCCAATAGCCATTTTATATAATACGCTTATACACCGTTGGATAACTCTTTTTTTATTATAAGTTTTTTTTTTAGATATTTCATAATACATAATAATAAATATAATTCATTGCCCTTTTGAGCATCATTAGGAATGCGTAGATATCACACGCTACCCTGCGACCGATCATGGGTTCACACCTCCCCTCTCCTTTCCTTATAACGGTATCTAAATCTTGTTTCTATGGGTAGGAATTGTCGGCAGATGAGGAATGAATACATTGCATACATAACATTACGCATTTCTTTTAATAATTAATAGCAAACGTCGTAAAATAATCGTCGTCGTAGCAGTGGTGGCCAAGTGGTAACGGCCGCGACTTACGAGTTGTAGGTCGTAGGTTCGAACCCAGACAGGCGCTTTACTTTGTGTAAATTATTTCGTCACCACTGCTCCCAAAACGGTGAAGGAAAACATCGTGAGGAAACCGGCATGTCCTAGTACCAAAAATTCGAAGACATGTGATATCTGCCAACCCGCACTAGGCCCGCGTGGTGGATTACGGCCCATTCCCTCACCGAGTGGAGGCCTGTGTCCCAGCAGTGGGAACATTATAAATAATAAAATAAATAATAATATCCCTGGACATTTTTCACACAGCGCCATCTAGTCCCAAGCTAAGCAACCTAATGCTTGTATTATGGTATAGACTGATTATGTCGTAAAAAAACGTGGATAAGATGATCAATCACTATACGAAATGTAGGTATGGGAAAAGAAACTTCAGTTGGTCCAAAAGTGTCTTTGAATAATTATATGAAACTGTATAGATTGTGGCAACATAAAAATAAAATGTAAGAAATAACATTTTTTTAGCTAACTGTACCATATTATCCAAAATCTGTGGATGCAGTTAGTAATTACTCAAGAAGTTAAGGACAACAACAACAACATTCAACAACAACAACATTTTGTCACTCTGTACCTACAACGGTTAAGGTAGCTTTCTTTACTGCCTCGTCTCAACTTCCATCCTGTAGTACTCACTTCGGACAAGGAATCAAGAGAAGGGTTATTGACAATGATATATAATTTATTCCTATTAGAGCACCCGCTCCAATACATTTCGTGGTATCATCCTTTGTTACTAGCAAGAAAGGGCTCCGTTAATTTAAAAACTTGTAGATACTAAATATAAATTAGAATCATAACACTTTTATCCTTTATTGATCAGATTTGAACGTTGCTTTAGTTCATTGTGTTTTTGCATCCAATCTAAATTATTATCATGGTCAAGACATAAATCTAAATTATTATCATGGTCAAGACATACATTACAGCTGTTCAGTAAAATTTGACATTGCAACGCCGAGGTCGTAATCTGGGAAAAATCTAGAAGACCAGAAAGAAAATAAGAAGATTTCGCAGATACTTATAAAAAGTGGCACGACAAGAATGTGTAATGTAGGCAACTAGGCACTACATAACCATACATCATAAGAGGATGTGAGCAAACCGCTGGTATTTCTAATAACGAGGTTGTATAAGTAAGGTCACCGTTCATCTGCTGACATTTAAACATGCGCTGACATCGACTGACCGGTCGTCTATTACGTAACCAGTTCTTGGCATTTCAATCTCTATCACTTTAATAAAAGTCGGGGTTTTGAACATACATTAAGTATTGCACGTATTTATGTCATGCATACCTGTAGAATCTGAAGCCGGCAGGGGGGCCTAGCTCCCTTGATTCTGGAACCTCTGGACAGCGGAAGCCAAGGAAAGCTGAAAATAAAGTCAATTATTCATTAGTTAAAAGAATTTGGGTCGGATTTAGAAAAAGAGAAACGATAAGTAGGTAGGTACAGGTATATTATAGAAGATTCTTAATAACATGAGACCTTCCTTCTGTTTTTACGACACAACTTTCATAAGTGGTAAATGTTTTCACAATCCGGTGTGTGCTCATAACATGCTAACTTGAGTTATCATATCAGTCAGACGACGCGTGTGCCAGTAAATTAGACAATCAGCAGGGAAAAAAAATATTTAAATGAATATATTTTATTATGTAAATTACATATTTTAAAATCCTTCTAAAATAACATCAACATTTTTGTTGCCACGGACAAGGATGCTGATTACAAATTCAAATGAGCAAATTAATAATAATATTTCACATGCAGATTTAAACTTGTTTCTGATGGGAGAAAAGTCAGAGGTTAGTATATGGGGCGCAATAATATAGCCTCTAAGAATGGCGATTCTATAATAATAATATAGACTATCCTACGTATGGAGCATCCTGAGCTGTCAGCCTCGCTACCCTTTTGCCAACTGGCTAATAACTTGGCAACGCTATGAACGATTCTTCTATAAAGATCGAGCCGGCGGCGGCGGCGGGGTAATTGTGTGACACACTAACAGTAGCAATGGCTTTCATTTTGACAGTTCAACAACATTCATTGCGTTATTTGCGTGGTTGAGCGGACACATTTTTAGAACATACGAAGTAATGGATTGGCAATATCCTTCAAATTGATTCAGATTGAGATTGATAGTGTGTTACATAATTAGGTTACGAGTTTATAGAAGAAGATGAATAATATGCTTACCTTCAGCATCGCAGTCTTCAACCTCATCGGGCCAATCGCAACGGTAGGAGGCGGAGCTCCAGGCCAGACCCTCGGGGCATTGGAAGTCGTAAGCTACTCCACTGACACAGTTCCTGTAGAAGCTGCAGTTGCTCCTGTCTCCGAGCTTGTAGTAACCGAACTGGTGCTCGCACAGCGGAGTAGGCTGGGCAGGCTCTGGAATAATAAAAAAAAAACATTTGATACGTGCACACATTATTCGGTAATCATCAGCCTATATAACCTTCCCACTGCTGGGACACGGGCCTCCTCTTTTTTTGAGAGAGAGTGGGCCGTAATCTATTACGCGGGCTCAGTGCGGGTTGGTAGATGTCTTCGAATCGTAGGTTCTAGGACATGCCGGTTTCCTCACGATGTTTTCCTTCACCGTTTTGAGAGCTGTAGTAACACGCCTGACTGGGTTTGAACCCACGACGTGCAACTCGTAAGTCGGGGCCATTACTACCATCACAGCTCTGTATTGTTATTGTTGTTAGGGTTTGGGATTGACCATTGAATTAATATAATAAAAGCCATTGAAAAAAAAAAAAATCGAATCAATTGTTTGATACGCGTAACTCCAGGTGTCTATTTAAATCATTGAATTTATGACCGTGTGAGGTTATAGTTCACATATTTTATTACCTTCTTGTTTAATGTGTTACCGGTTGAAAATGTCAAAAGGTAAACTAGAAATGGTGTATGAATCTTGAGCAACAACTCGTACCACTCGACTTTAGAATAGTGTATTTCTTTAAGTAAGCCACAATAAATTAAATTTTCGCGATGAAAACTTCTCCTCTCGCGGTTGCCTTCAAAATTTCACAGAATTTATTTATGTAATACGCAATAAATCCTCAAAATAGAATCGACTGTAAAATATTTCTGAGTATGTCTAAAATCAGCTATAATAGAAGGCAGTAAGAAGAATAAGATCAGTTGTCTAAGAAGTCTAGTGTTTGACATTATGAATTTTTCAAACCCTAAAGCCCACTAGGCAACACATTGATTAATGATTAGTTGTAGTAAAAACGGGCATTAAGTCCATCCTAACATTTTGCTCCAAAATCAGTATTTAGTAGCCAAAACTACAACAACAATGCAAACAGTCACAATAACATGTGTAGGATTTTACTCGATTAAGTATTTTTAACAGTTTGTCGATTGACTATACAGCTCACAGCTAAACATCAGCATAAGATCTACTATACAGGTATTCCTATTGCAGATACCAGTCTCTCACAAACGAATGTCACGTAGTTTATAAGCTTGGTTAATAAAAAAAAAAACTTGATATGAAATATTCCGAGCCACGCATTGGGGCCACGAGTATTTTGTAGCGACTTGCAGGAATCACTTTGACTACCCCTACCGCTGCACGCTGGTTATAATATAAACTCATATTTTACTCACGTAAGGAGGCGGATCGTTCGAGGCAATCATATTCGTTGGGATACTGGCACGGGTACCCGGCGGCTTCGGGGTTGAAGCGAAGACCATCGGGGCACAGTCTTTCTTCCAGAGTTCCGTTCTATGAATAAATACAGATAAATCATCACATCTGACTAATAAGGTGGTGACTACTGTAGATAAAAACAAGAAGACATGCTGCAAAGTCAAATCATTTATTTCAAATACCTACGTCAAAATTTACAAAAAATAGAATTGATTCTAGTCGCCCCTTCCAAAAGGTCGTTTCGTATGGAGACCACTTCACCGTTGTTCTTTTGAAATGTGTTGCATTATTTTGTAACCATAATTATATAAGTGTGAAGACGATGCACCTAGAATAAAGTTATTACACCATAAAAGGTAACAAGAATTAAAAATAAAGCAATGACGGGTAAACTAATTCTGTGGTGGTGCTCACATGTATATTTACAAATATTGGAAAAGTAGAAATTTTAAGAGGTTGGCGATTTAAAATAATCACAGAATGTAACATCAATGTCATCAAAACTATAAATTATACAATTAAATAAGCAACCAGTTTGATACGAATTTTCTAGACTCTAGCTAGATTTTCTTATGGAGCAGGATCAGCATGTTTCCAAGCATCTTGGATATATGCATTATAGGATGATAATGATGAAGATCTAGCTGTTTTCTAGAGTGATACAACAAGGTATCTTCATCATAATCACGTTGGCAAAGAGATTGTTGACCACAGTAATGCAGTAGAGGATTCTGTTGGCCATTCTCTTGACCCAATAATAGACAAAACAGTTTCACTAAGCTGTTTTGATCTGACGTGTAATGTCATGGGCTAATCGCTATACAGACGAAGTAAATTATAATATCTTGAAGCATGTCACAATTTCCCTAAAACATAATTAAATTTACTATTATATCATTCAAATATTAATGATAACTAATATTGAATCCTTTCAAACTCATTTCGTGTTTGCAGATGAATGCATTTAATAATTTCTTGTTTCTACAATTGTGTTGGGTCAAGACACCAGAGAACCAGACAACAGAGTTCAGAATATTCGAAAGGTACTACTGTAGGGGAAAGTTTAATCATTCTACGGAGCTGATGGCATTGAAAATAATTTTACGATCAGCGTTTTAATAATAAAAGTTGCAATATCCGTGTAGTAACACTTAATAGTAATCAAAGATCGGCTACTCATCTCAAATCCCACATTCATATCACATTTAGCAAATAACGCGAACTTTATTACCAGAATCTGTGATTATTAAGTGAATTATTCATGAGAGGAGACGCATGATTACACACAAAAGAATGGAGCCTATGTCAGTGTGTGTGTAGTGTAGAGTGTGGTGGCCTTTGTAGTACGCAGACTTTAATGTAGTCACGACCTATTTTAAAAGTAAGATCCCAGTCTGTGTCAACACTTTCCCACATACATGACCATGGGTGAATAATTTAGTACAGAGGTTCATGTAAATGGAGATTGATGTGTCTGGGATCAAAAAGCAACTTGGAGTGTGACGTCTAAAGTTAGAGAAAGAAGGCAGACGAAGTACATATAGTCCGGGCTGCCGATTGTTTACCCTATCGAGTTAAAGGAAAATACTGCCGTCCAATAAAAAAAGCCAGCACATCAAGCTACTACAATCTGTCAAATTTCTTTAATACATTTTTAACCTTATCGCTAAAGCATTAGGTTCAAGGTTGATTGGGAAAATTTTATAGTTTCGGGTAACTTGATGTACTGGCGTCTGTACTTAAAAAATATATATATATACCTTTTCAATGAAAATATATAGGCATACGTATCTTCTGATCATAATTTTTATTAGGCTTTCCTTTAAGGATTATAGAAAAGACCCATATGCGATTGACAGCTACCGTTTCAGAATATTTCTGGATATATTTTGTGGTCTTGCTTCGTTATTATTATTTTGCCAACAACTAAAACTACCGACAAATTAATGACTCAAAGTGTTATCGTAATGTTCAAAACTGATACGACTACGGATTCATATAATTCATATAGTGCGGCCAATATCATGAGAACTGTACTTACAACGCATTCAGTGTATCTGTCACAGCTGCCGGGCACGGGGAATCTTTGGTTCAGTTCATTGCAGGCTGTAGCAGAATTAACTGCTCTAGGTGCTTCTTGAAACTGTGGCCTGCTCTGGAGTGCTTGTTGGAACTGCTGCCTGTTCTGCTGTTTCGGGTTACTAGAGTAAGCACCAGGGCTGGAACTGGCGCCGAAGCCTCCGAACTGGGCGACCGCTGTTAAGGCATGAAGTAAATTAACATTTGGTTCAGAAAAATGGAGACAGTTGATGAATAAGGATTCGGTCAGTTTATATTTTTGCATAAAACTGGTGACTAGAATAGAACTATTTGTTGTAGTTTGTATGTTCAGTATGTATGATGCATGCAATACACGTCTTAGGATTTCAATGGAAACACTGAAGCTAAGAAACTAGGCTAGTATATAGTTTCTATTATGATATTTGACTCATCGGAAGACATTATAATGTAAATTTTCACCAGTAAAAATAAGTAAACTAGGAATTGAATGTCAGGCTTTGTAGAACAAAACACAGTTCGTTCATTTATTTTTGCAAAGACCTAACGGGTTTTCAAGCTGGACAAAAAAGACATAGAAGTTCGTTTAGGCGTTATGGTGGAAAACGCCCAATATTAGGATGCTGACGACTGTTTCTTAGTTGAGGTAGATACAGATTGGCTCCGCAGATTACAACTGTGAAAGCGGAACGCCTGTAGTTGACACATCATGTATGTAATATGTCACGAATTGCATCATTTGTTTATTCACAATATGCGAAATTCTTAAGAATCCCTGCAGCATCCTACAGTATTAGTCACTGTACCAAATCTTGGTATGAGTAGTGAGATATTTCGGAAATTTCTTCATGTTAGTCGCTTTATCATGTCTACGCATTTGGTAATTCCCGAATCTCAGCTTTTTGACTCAGACGTGATGGCATACACTGACCTCATACCTATGTAGGTATTAACACAGTAATTTGGAAATATGGTGAAAGCCAATTACTTATTTATTTTTTGTTTTTATAATTTGCTTTCTTGCTGGCTCATCTCCATAGGGAACGGCCGATTGGAACCGTGCACCTAGCTTCCGACGTTTCATAAGTGCCCATGTAGGTTTATCAGAAATAGAATACTTTGATTTGATTTGATTACATCCTATACCTCGTACTGATACTGCCAATATAATTAAGTAGGTCTACGTACATATTGTTCACTCTTAAAGTATTCGTCAGCGTCCACAGCTGCAGATTATTATAGTGTAATAATCTAATCGCCATTTAATTCTAAGCCTTGCGATAATCATCAATAACTTAAAAGGTTTATTGATGTGCCACATTATTAATGCATTAGTGACCTTTGCAAGTGATTATGTTATAGCAACGTAATATTTACAAGCCACAAACTTCTTAATTTGAGGAGCAGGTAACAAAAATGTTATTTACATAATATATATAAGCTAACAGACTTAAAATAATAATATGTAGGTACATGTATATAAAACAAAACAAGGGTGAAGAATCATAGGGCATTAAAAAATTCTTCCGCATCGCTGTCAGCGGGGAAAGTGCCCAAAAGTCCGGCAGCATTGCTACGTTGTATGGTGATGTTGATTCCTTGGCCAAAAAATGGGCCAGCCCTCTGGTCACTCAAACTCAAACTCAAATCATTTATTTCAATTAAACCATTTCAGGCACTTTTGAATTGTCAAAATTAAATTGTCGGTCAGTTAGTCAGAAAGTTGAAGCTAGTTGCCCATTCCAAAACGTAGATCTCTGTGGAGTAGAACGGGCAAGAAACTCCACGGACACTCTTTTAAATCAAGATATTATTACAAAATCCTGGGTACATTATTCTTATTGCTTCTATATCACGTGAGAGTCGACCAACTAACAAAATGTTATGTACTAATAAATGAAGGATGTCAAAAGCGAATTCTTAAGTGAGTTAATAATAATTATGTAGATCCTCATCCTCCTCTGACCTTGAAGGTCATTATTTATTGAACAGCCACAGATGCATTCTATTTTAAATGAATCAAGTTCACGATGACGTTATAAAAATTGGTTGTTTTACGACATAGGTAGGTTCTGTGAAGAAATACAAAACTTTCCATGGAATGGTAAACTGAGCAAAATGTTTCAAAATACTACGCTGCATAAACAAGCTATTAGTTTTAGATGTCTTAGGTTCTGTGCTAAGACCTAGTGAAGTTAGATAAGGCTTAGGTAACGGTCGCTGCTTTGGCCGTGTGAACTATTGACTCTTTAAGAATATTAAATAATTATACTTTTTTTCCAGTACAAAAGTATTTTATTTTGAGGAAAGAAATCATAAAGGCTTCTTAGGTCTTCTAGAAGAATACTCAAGCATTAATTTAGTGATCAAATCTGACAGACACGTAGGTGCGGTCGGTCAGTACGGATAAGTAACCAGGGCCTTCGGATATAGTTGAAGTTTAGTAGGAAAGAAATTCCAAGGGCACTCTTTTAAATCAAGATATTACACAATCCTGTTCACATTATTCTTGTTGCTTATTAATGTGAGAACAG
Source organism: Apamea anceps (assembly GCA_951799955.1). NCBI lineage: Eukaryota > Metazoa > Arthropoda > Insecta > Lepidoptera > Noctuidae > Apamea > Apamea anceps. The sequence continues at coordinate 8,118,428 of OX637502.1, read as the reverse complement.
TGTAAAAAAAACCAAACAGTATAAAACAATTCAATGAAATAAAGACACCTAAGTAAATTAGTTACAGATATTTTGTAGGTACTCGTATGTAGTGTAGACATACTAGTATTCAGGTAGATAAGAGGTAAAAAACGGGTTACCTGACCAACAAATTATACTGCAAAATAGATTGAGATATGGGATTTTATTTGCACATAGTCAACCAACAGCAAAAAAAAAGTTGAAACGCCTTCCTTATAAAACATATATTACCTTATACCTAAACATCGTACATCAGTATGTACGTGCATTCTTTGATCCAAACAGTTGTTTAATTATTCAATTAAGTAGTTAAAAGCATGAAACTATTGTTTACCACTTTAATCTTACCTATTGTTAACCAGTAACTAGCCGGTAAAACAATTCCGTCTTTAATTAGTTGTTAAAACCCGTTTAATTAATTATAGGTAGCGGGCAATACATTTACCCCTAATGAAATATTTATACGACACGTGTCGATGTAATTAATTAATTAATGAGAAAACGAGCTCATTTGACTTTATGATAGTTAGATTATATTGCACAGGGTTTGCACTGAAACGTGCGTATGTATCACGGTCTATTAACATGGAAGATTTGCACTTTTCCTGAGAGGGAAAGATGTGAACTTAAAAAAAAAGTTTTTTTTCCTAAGAAAAGCACTTCGATTTTTTTTATCCAATTAGGTACCTACTATCGTTTCTTTTTGGTATAGGTATAGGAAAATGAAGGAGACTTAAAAAAAGGAACATAAGTACTCACCGAAGCCGCAGAGGCACGCAAACACTATCAAAGTCTTGTCCATGCTGTATGCTACCCCGTACTGATGTGCGCACGAGTGTCGCTCAGGTATTGAATGGGCGATCGCTGCCGACCTTGGGGACGCACCGGCCGGTGTTGAAACCCGCTCATCTCCGTGTTACATCAGCACAGAACTCGAGGCGGTGCTAGGAGTTTGACAGGTTCCCACCTGTGATTGGACTTAATTACTGTGATTGCCATTATTCTATTAGTGTAACGAATTTCGGAAAATGTGCGCTTCTTAACACACGATTTTTACTCAAAGCGGACTCGCTACAACAGGAAAAACGCTCGAAGAGATTACTTTTATTTTGAAAAATGTTTAATGTACCGGTAATTCAGAGCGCACAGCATTGGCTAATATTTCAGTCGAGAGCTTTTGCTGTCATTTGTTTACTGCGGGCTTAGAGGGGCAAGATTTCACATTCTACGACGGTCGTTCAATACAGTGTGGCAGGGACAACGACGTGCAAAGTGTAGCCATATTTATATTGAAATAAAAAGCACAATTCTAGACAGAGAAATTTACGTCGGTTATGAAAAAAAAAATGCTGTTCATAGAAAACTATACACCTACGCGGTCAAAATGTATGGAACAGCCATTTTTTTTAAAATATCGCCTAATTATTTTAACGCAAGGGGGTTGAATCATGTACTAAATTCATGGTAACAGGTTGAGCGTCGATGTCCCTGCCACCCTCAAGCATAGATAGATACCCGCCTTGAGAAATTATTTTTAAAGTATAATTATTGACTAACAGGCGAACTCAATAACCTATTGTCAGATCGCTGCTGATGGTAGCCAGTACAAATTATAACTGCCTAATATATATAATATACATAATATAATCATAGAGATCGCTACTTATATAGATTATTGAGACGTTAAAACCAGAGATAGGTAGGTTTTTCTACCTCTAGTATGCCAAAACTGGTGATAGATAGGTAATTAGGTTCGGCCGTAAGGAGATCGAAAACCAGGTAGGCACGTTTCACAGGAAATAGTTTTCAGCAAGAGAAAGATTTTGCTGACTTATCATCATCATCATCTGCCTGCCTTTTCCCAACTATGTTGGGGTCAGCTTCCAGTCTAACCGGATGCAGCTGAGTACCAGTATTTTACATGTAGCGACTGCCTATCTGACCTCCACAACCCAGTTACTGAGTAATACGAAACCACTTGGTATGACTGGTTGTCAGACTTTCGGATTTCTGACAACCCGTAACGATAGTCAAAGATCCGCGAATGACAGCCGGGACCAACGGCTTAACGTGCTTAGGCATGGAGGAGTCTTGGTATGTAAAGATGGTCACCCATCCACAGACCAACCGCGGCAAGCGTAGCTTAACCTGATCGATCGACCAGTGCGGCTGTTATTACTTAACCACAAGCCCCAATTTTGCTGACTTATCATCACGCGAAAATACTCACGCCGTCTTCCCAATCGTAAAAAGTAAACTGACGTAAGAGTGTTGTTCGAAGTAAGTAAATGTTAAAACTATTTTTAGATACGTTGAATAATAGGTATGTATTAGAATTATAAAATAATCTTTCACAATAGGGTGCCCTTTTATAAACTGTTACGTATGCGTGAAGTGTTGACCGAACCAAAGATAACATCTATAGACCGAATGACATCAATATATCTGGAGGTTCTTTTGTTAGAGCTGTTATTATCATTTATCAAATTCATTCGTTCAGGCTGATGGCGAATATTTTATAAACCTGCCAATACATACCCCATACCTATTATAATTCGAAAACATTATAAAAGACAATTAGTTTTAAATGAAAGTAAGCTTGAATTGACGGCACGGTTGGCGCAGTGGTTAAGCGATTGACTGCTGCGCTGCGTGTCGCGGGTTCGATTCCCGCACGGAACAAATATTTGTATGACCTACATGTATTTGTTCCGAGTCTGGGTGTTTTTCTATCTATAATATGTATGTATTTACAAAAAAAAAATGTATACAGGATAATTTTTTATTCAGTGCGTAAATTTTTACAGGGTGTTCTACCCATGAATATGAACAACATTCACTATGGGACCATCTCTGAAATCATGAAAAAAAAATCAGCAGATTCATACATTTTGGTCGAGTAGGTATTGAACTTTTATAAGAAACAGCTGATTTTTTTTTTGTGATTTCAGAGATGGTCCCATAGTGAAAGTTGTTCATATTCATGGGTAGAACACCCTGTGAAAATTTACGCACTGAATAAAAAATTATCCTGTATAAGTAGTTTATCAGCCATCTTGTTACCATAACACAAGCATTAGGTTGCTTAGCTTGGGACTAGATGGCGCTGTGTGAAATGTTCAGGGATATTATTATTATTATTTATCCGAAAAAGAACCGGAGTTACCGACATAGCTTGCAGAGTACCTAAGCAAACTGAAGTGGCAGTGGGCTGGCCATGTTTGTCGAAGGACCGATGGCCGGTGGAGCAGACGAATCCTGGAGTGGAGACCGCGTATCAGCAAGCGTAGTGTGGGACGCCCCCCAGCTAGATGGACGGGCGACCTAACGAAGGTGGCTGAGAAAGACTGGATGCGGAAGGCGGAGGACAGGGTGTTGAGGCGCAGCCTGGGAGAGGCCTATGTCCAGCGGTGGACTGCGATAGGCTCAGTTGATTGATTGATTGAATTAGTTTTAAAAGACTAACTATGGAGTTTCTTGCCTGCTCTTCTCCACAGGAAACGACCGATTGGAACCATGCACCTAGTTTCTTGTTTCATAAGTGGCCATGTAGGTTTATGTGAAATAAAACTATTTTGATATTGTTTTTTTTTTTTTTATATATTTTTCCATATGTTATTCAATCTAATCAGCCTATTACAGACACAGTTCACTTCTCCCGATTCAAAATCAAATCATTTATTCAAATTAGGCTGAGAATCAGCACTTTTCTAACGTCAAAATTACAAAAGACAGTCCCTCAAAAACGCCCGCCCTTAACCACTTCCTAGTGCTATCGGTGGGAAGAAGGAGTGGCGCAACAAACTCCGCAGCAGAATCCCTAGGAGATTCTCACCGTGAAAACTTGGGTGAAGTGAGCTTGAAGCCTGCTCTGTCAAAAGGGTTAATAGTTTCAATCCCTAGCATTATCAGGTGGAATAACAGCCGATCGATTCTGTGAAAATTTTAACGTGAAAACTTAGGTGTAACCTTAGTGAGCTGTTAAAAGTGTCAAATTCTAGCATCAGCAGTACGATTTTGTAACCATCTCACCGTGAAAACTTATAATCTAGGTATTGACACTACTGACAACTCACATCAAGCTCACTTCACTTGAGTTTTCACGGTGAGATTTTTTCAGAATCGACCGGCAGGTGGAATTACAGCTCACTTCAAGGTCACTTTACCTCCCGGTGACGACTCCCGGCCACCGTAGGCGCGGGCCTGCGGGCGGTGAGTAATGGGTAACTCACCGTCGGATCAGCAGTGCGATTCTGTAACCATCTCACCGTGAAAATTTAGGTGAAGTGAGCGTGGAGTGAGCTGTCATTCCAAATAATGCTAGGGATTGACACTACTGACAACTCACATCAAGCTCACTTCACTTGAGTTTTCACGGTGAGATTTTTACAGAATCGACCGGCAGGACCAGGCCCGTGCCGGACGGCGCGTATGTGTTCCACGTGCGCCTCAAAGAGATGTCAGCAGAAGTGACGGGGCCCGATGGGGCCGAAGCCTGCCAGGGTAGCGGGATCGTCCGAAAGGGTTACCGCTGCCCTGGAACATAAAGGGCTAAGGAAGGAACACGGGTGGGTTTTAGTCAGTAAGAGTCTGACACTCCCTTCTGCTCCACCCAGAGCGGGAGGAGTCATTTGATGATTTCCCATCCTCAAAAAAAAAAAAAAAGGTCACTTTACCTAAGTTTTCACGGTGAGAATTTTGCAGCATAGACCGGCCTAACACGTCAAACTTACTTCACTTAAGTTTTCACGCTGAGATTTCCACAGAATAGACCTGAACCCTAATTGCGTAACACACTATAAATCGCAATCTGAATTATATTGAAGGATTATTGATCTACTAATCCATTGCTTCATATGTTCGAAAAATTCGTCTCAATTAAATTAAAACTTTGCCCCACACTAGGAATTTCTCCTGTATCGTGGGTGCGTTTTCAAACATTTAAACTCACATTCACAAACAGCCAGACCTGGAACAACTACTTGTAGGCCATACAAATATTTGTTCCGTGTGGGATCGAACCCGCGACACGCAGCGCAGCAGTCAATCGCTTAACCACTGCGCCAACCGTGCCGCCAAAATGTAGTTGAACTGTCAAAATTTCTGGTACGAAATTACCCCGCTGTTTGTCATATTCCCTTGATTTTCCAATTGACCCCGTAGCACCCTTCAGGAGTTGTTTTTCGGGGATGATGTCATCGATCGTCGTCGATTGACCGCAATCGACCGCAACCAAGTTTGTACACCTACATGACAAGAAACTGAAACGGAACTTAATGCGTAATGACAAAGATGCAAAGCTCGCATCAGAATGTCATTCAACATCGATATGGTCATTCTACAAATTGTAATGTTACTCACGTTATTTACAAAAAATATATTACGTCACTTAATAAAGGTCATGGATGAGTTGTACTCAGTGAAGGTCCTGGGAACGGAGGTATTTGGATTTGTTGTAAATTATGGAGTGTGCTGGCATTTAGAACAGTCGAATCTATGTAGCTTAATTTTGGAACGATGATCTTTAACGTGGTTTGCAGTAGGAGTAAACTGGTAGAAATCGTCGTAACGAAAAAGCGTTATGCCCCCTCCTTGCTTTCTCTCTCTCTCTGCTTCTTTCTATTATATACAAAGTGTGTGTGCGTGTGAGTATCGCGAAGGTCAATGCTTATGCGAATCCCGTACCCCCGGCCATAGGCAGAGGTGGAACACCCCGGCTGTTACCCCCACGATGTAGGAAGTCCATGAGGATTTCCATTGCGCAGCAAAAAAAATAAACGTTTTTTTATAATACTATGACGTGTAAAAGTGATTCCCAATATCCTATTGACAGAATAAACGATTTCATTTCAAGACCAGATGGATGGACAAGGACATTGAAGTAACAATTACACAAAGTCCATGCCGTGAAATGTTACTTGAATCCTTATTAGATTATGATTTTCTTTCTAACCAGAAATTCGAAGACATGTGACATCTATCAACCCGCACTAGGCCTGCGTAGTGGATTACGGACCACTCCTCACTGAGATTGGGCGGAAGGCTGAGTTTGAGTGTGAACTTTATAGGCAGATTATGACGTAGATTTTGAGTCCGAAAAAACTATTGTTCAATTAAATAGATACTTAATTTCCGCATGACATGTCTTTAGTTGTATGTAAGGGGTGTGTAATAGGCAGAGGAATAAAAGTCAAGTCTGCTTATAGTAGGTACTCACGATTGTATTGAGCAACACACACACAACATAGAAACAGTCAGAAGGAGAATAGTCTAGATTATAACAGGCACACACAGTCACAATAGTCACAGCACAATATAACAAGTATAGGTTACAAAACAATAGGCGAACGAGGTGTCACGAAATCATGCGCAGCCGAGTAGCGCGCGAGCTAGTTTCGACTAAAGGTCGTGGCAAGGTGAGTGGACGATCGCTGCGTCCGCTCCCACCTCGGCGCTTGCCGGCTACGTCACAATGACGTCGTTCGGCCGGCGCGAGTCCAGTGTTAACCGGTGGCCCGTCATCAACCGAATGCCGGTGTATATTAATGATAACATAAATAAATTTTAATAAATATTATGATTGTGTTAGGATATAAATGTGTTGTGATGTGTAAGTTTATAATATAAATAAATAAATTAAATGGTATATGGTATGTACCCTACACCACCCCCCTCCAGAGACCGTCAAGGGCGATAAAAATCGGGAAACCTGACCTGTCGACCAGAGCGAGTGGTGTACTCTTTGCTACTGCTAGGTGGAGTGACTTCTTCTGGGTCAGCTTTGTCTGCCAAAATGTAAGCTGGCTTAAGACGGTCAATTGAGACCGTGACCTCTTTGCCTTTGAATAAAATTTTAAAAGTTTTATCACTCCTGTGCAGAACTTTGTGAGGACCTGTGTAGGCTGGTTGCAGCGAACCACGTAATGCGTCTTCACGGAGGAACACGTGATCAGTGGTCTGCAGATCCTTAAATACAAAAATGCTCGTCTTGTTGTGACGGGAAGCTGGAGTTGGCTTTATTTGCTGAGCAAACTTTCGTATGCGTGCGGTAAATTCCGTGATGTCGGTCGTACCGTCATCAGTTGGAGTAAAAAATTCTCCAGGGAGTCTTAGCTGCTCGCCATATACTAATTCGGCGGAAGACGCTTGGACATCCTTTTTGAATGCGCTCCTTATGCCAAGCAATACCCACGGCAAAGACTCTGTCCACTTGTCATTGGCATGGCACATGATAGACGCCTTAAGTTGCCTGTGGAAACGCTCCACCATGCCATTGCATGCTGGATGGTATGCCGTTGTCCGTTTGTGGTGGGATCCAACAATTTTGGATAATTGTTCGAACAGGGCTGATTCAAACTGACGGCCTCTGTCAGTAACAATGTCTGTTGGACAACCAAATCGGGCAATCCATCCGGACAGCAGTGCTTTAGCTACTGTCTCGGCAGTAATGTCGACAATAGGTACGACCTCTGGCCACCTAGTGAATCGGTCGACTGCCGTAAGGCAGTATCTAAAGCCTTGTGAAATTGGGAGCGGGCCCACAAGGTCAATGTGGATCGTGGTGAACCTGGCGCGTGGGAGATGAAACGTCCCTAAGGGCGCGGAAACGTGACGGCTCACTTTAGCCCGCTGGCATGCTAGGCAAGCTCGTGCCCATTCCCTGCAGTCCTTCCTGACGCCTGGCCAAACAAAGCGCTCTGCGATTAATTTGGCTGTTGCTGAGACGCCTGGGTGGCTGAGAGAATGTAAGCTATCGAAAATTTGTTTTCGCAGCATTTTGGGCGCAAATGGCCTGGGAGACGCTGTACTGACGTCGCAGTACACGGTTGAACGCTCCCCAGGGGCTTGCACTTTCTCCAGCACTAGCGAAGACCCTTCCTGAAGAAGTTTCTTCAGTTCTGGATCAGACGCCTGTGATTCTGCGAGGATGTCAAGACTGACTGGAACTTGCAGCTCCTCCACGCGAGATAAGGGATCAGCCACGACATTATCTTTGCCTGATATGTGTCTTATGTCAGTGGTGAATTGGGCGATGTAGTCCTGGTAACGGAATTGTCGAGGCGAACAGTTCTTCTTCCTTTCATGAAATGCGAAACTGATCGGCTTGTGGTCCGTATACACGACGAAGTGTCTAGCCTCCAGCATGTGGCGAAAGTATTTGATGGCCTCGTAAATGGCCAGCAGTTCCCTGTCATAGGGAGAATACTTTGCTTGTGAAGGGCTGAGCTTCCGGGAAAAGAAAGCTAATGGCTGCCATCCGTTGTCACTAAGCTGCTGTAACACCGCGCCGATTGCAGTATCCGACGCATCGGTGACCAATGCGAGTTTGGAATTACAATCGGGGTGAGCTAATAAAGCAGCATTAGCCAGGCTTTCTTTGCAGTCCTCGAATGCCTGCAGAGTATTCTCCGCAAGACTTATAGGATGCGAGCCCTTTACGTTGCCGATCAAGAGGTTGTGAAGCGGCGCCTGTATTTGAGCTGCGTGGGGCAAGAAACGCCTGTAAAAATTGATCATGCCCAAAAATCGACGCAACTGACGAACATCTTTAGGCTGTGGGAACTTCTTGATGGCGTCGACCTTAGTGTCAAGTGGTTTGGTGCCTTGCTCGGAGATATGGTAACCCACGAAAGTTACTTCTGGGACACCGAAAACACACTTAGACGTGTTTATCAACATGCCGAAGTCCTTCATCCTGCTGAAAATAATACGAAGGTGCTCCTCGTGCTCTGCTTCTGTCCTGGAGAAGATCAAGAAGTCGTCCAAATAGCAGTAACAAAATTCCAGTCCTCTCGTCATCTCGTCGACAAAACGTTGAAATGTCTGGCCTGCGTTGCGCAAACCAAACGTCATGTACGGGAATTCGTACAGGCCGAACGGTGTGGTGATCGCCGTCTTCGGAATGTCGTCTGGACTGACAGGTATCTGATTATAGGCTTTCACAAGGTCAATGGTGCTGAAAACTCGACAGCCTGAAATGCTGTGTGCAAAATCGTGAATGTGCCTAATCGGGTACCTGTCGGGAACGGTTCGCGCGTTGAGCATACGGTAATCTCCGCAGGGTCGCCAACCGTTGTCCTTTTTAGGGGCGAGGTGAAGTGGGGATGACCAGGGACTCTCTGAGGGTCTGGCAGTTCCATTAGCCAACATCAGCTGGAACTCCTGCTGAGCAATTTTTAATTTATCAGGCGCTAATCGCCGAAATGAAGAGGATACTGGTGGGCCTGGGGTCGTGCGAATATGGTGTACAGTGTTATGTGGTGTAGTGCGTAGTGTACCGGCGGGTCGGGTGATGTCTGGAAAACTTTCCAAAATTTTGTGATACCTCGTTTCACCAGAAGTCACCTTCACTGAAAATAAAGACGAATCTGAGTGATTCGAGGCTAATGCAAAAACACTTGTGCTACTGTCTATGAGCCGTTGATTTCTACAGTCAACGGTCAAAGAGTAAAAACATAAAAAGTCCACTCCGATAATCGGTTTGGTCACTTCAGCTACCACAAAACGCCACTTAAAGTCTCTACGAAGTCCAAGGTTTAGGTTGAGGTCAAGAAAACCATATGTCGGAATGGGTGTCCCATTCGCGGCCACGAGTTGGTAGTTCGTAGGTGCACGACGATCGCTGAGCAGACGACGAGGGTAGACGCAGAGGTCGCTTCCAGTATCGACCAGAAACTGCGTCTTTGTGCTTCGGTCTGCGACGAAAAGGCGAGCAGTAGGAGCGGGGCAATCGTCTGTCGCCATTACCGACTGCCCGCGGCGTTTCCCTTCTTGTAGTCGCAGGGTTTGATGCAACGCTTGGCCTTCTCACCATGCGTTGAGTGGTACCAGCATTCTGGGTGCCTCCGGTAACTCGAATTTGAGCGGGTTGAAGAACGGTGGCGTGAGTTGCGTCTCGTGTCACGATCACGGCTGTGCGAACGATTTCGTGATCGGCTGTCGCGCAGCTGCACCGTCAGATCTTTCATCGCACGCTTTAGTTCCGCGATTTCAGCTGCCATCTCACACACTGTGGGTCCTGCTGCCGAAGTTGAAGCTACGTGGCTTGCCGGTGCGACGATATCCTGGACGCGGTCTGCCAGCTCAGCCAATGCCTCCAAGGCGCTATGAGGTTGCGATGCCAGGAGGGGCTGGATACTGCTGGGGAGACGACTACTCCAAATTGTGCGCACGAAGTCCTCGGGCACAGTTGGTCCAGCTAACCCCTGCAGATGGCGGAGAAACTGCGACGGCTTCCGGTCTCCCAGCTCTTCATGCATCAACAGCTGTTTCACCTTCTTCTCTTGGGAGGCTGAGAGGCGCTTAACTAATTCTGTCTTCAGCTTGACGTACCGGTTGGAGGCAGGAGGGGACATGATGACGTCCTTCACCTCCTTTGAAAATTGAGGGTCGAGATGACCGACCACATAATTAAATTTGGTGACGTCATTCGTCACCCCTGCATTCTCAAACTGCGCTTCTATTTGAGCGAACCAGATGTCCGGCTCTTCCGGCCAAAATGGTGGCAACTTCAACGACACACGGTAAATGTCGTGCTCAATGGAAACGCACTTTGCTTGGCGCTTTCTATGCGTAACGTGTTTCGCCGGCTGTGACGACGCGGTGTGCTCTGTGTCACTATCACTCATTTTTTAGTGTTCTACTCGGGGTCACCAGTTTAGTTGTATGTAAGGGGTGTGTAATAGGCAGAGGAATAAAAGTCAAGTCTGCTTATAGTAGGTACTCACGATTGTATTGAGCAACACACACACAACATAGAAACAGTCAGAAGGAGAATAGTCTAGATTATAACAGGCACACACAGTCACAATAGTCACAGCACAATATAACAAGTATAGGTTACAAAACAATAGGCGAACGAGGTGTCACGAAATCATGCGCAGCCGAGTAGCGCGCGAGCTAGTTTCGACTAAAGGTCGTGGCAAGGTGAGTGGACGATCGCTGCGTCCGCTCCCACCTCGGCGCTTGCCGGCTACGTCACAATGACGTCGTTCGGCCGGCGCGAGTCCAGTGTTAACCGGTGGCCCGTCATCAACCGAATGCCGGTGTATATTAATGATAACATAAATAAATTTTAATAAATATTATGATTGTGTTAGGATATAAATGTGTTGTGATGTGTAAGTTTATAATATAAATAAATAAATTAAATGGTATATGGTATGTACCCTACATGTCTACTGATACCTATCAATTACGATGTTCAAGCTGGACGGGTATCATCCGCAACCGCAGGATCCCCGCAAACTCAAGGATTCATTAACAAACATCAAATGCATTACTAATTCTACACGACAGTGTTCCTTTTTTTTTAGATCACGTATTGATATTTTCTTGATATTCTAGACAAAATCAAACTGGTTGCTAATTTAATTGTAAAATTTATTCTTTTTTGATATTGATTTACATTCTGGGGACCTACTTCGAACTGCAAAGTGCGAATGTTCGGATCGTACCGACACATGGCCGAACTGAATATTATTGAAAAATGCGAAAAAAGTTCGGATCGGCTCAGTTGGGTCGGGACCATAGTCAATATTCGAAAGAGTGTAGGAGTGTAGGATCGGAACCGACCGAACCAAATAGTAATTTGACTTCATAGCAGGAAACGGCCAAACATTCGGCATTCGGCATACTACTTCGGAGTACCCCTGTAATTACTTTAACTTGCTCACAGCCTTCTTTTTTTTTTTTTTTTTTGAGGATGGGAAATCATCAAATGACTCCTCCCGCTCTGGGTGGAGCAGGAGGGAGTGTCAGACTCTTACTGACTAAAACCCACCCGTGTTCCTTCCTTAGCCCTTTATGTTCCAGGGCAGCGGTAACCCTTTCGGACAATCCCGCTACCCTGGCAGGCTTCGGCCCTATGGGGCCCCGTCACTCATGCTGACATCTCATTGAGGCGCGCGTGGAACACAACACGCCGTCCGGCACGGGCCTGGTCCTGATCGGACGGTGAGTTACCCATTACTCACCGCCCGCAGGCCCACTTGCTCACACCCTGACTTATTACTTGTTAATTATTTTTTTTTTGAAAATCGTCTACTTTTACAATGTTTGTAAATAGGTGAGCACCATGTATCTATCACATAATTAATTTATATGCCTTGGTTTCATTTTTAACCCCCGACGCAAAAACGACGGGATGTTATTAATTCTTTTACCTATGTATAGTAATTTTATTTTATTTTAGGCGCATCGTCTTCACATATTATTATATAATTAATATATGCAAAATATTCTAAAACATTTTAAAAGAGGTGGACGGTGGAATTTCTTGGTCATTCTTCTCCATACGGAAACTACCATTTGGAAGGGGCGACTAGAATTAATTCTATTTTATTGTAATTTTTGACGTTCAAAAGTGCCTTTTATGTGCCTATTTGAAATAAAAATCTATCTTATATATATAAATAAAAATAAATCACCGAAATGTATGTGCCACATACTCGTAACTTCCGATCAACTGCAACAAATTGAATAATTCTTTTTTTTTTGTGTTTTTTATTGTCAGGAGAAGGTTTGTATAGAAGAAAATAAAACGAAAAAAAAATATGGCGGTACGACGTTCGCCGGCTAGCTTAGCTAGTTTGAAATAAATTATTTCACTTTGATTTTATTTTACGTTAGGTAGTTGAAAAAAACAATAAGCCGCAACGGCGCCTAGAGTTTAAAAAAAGGTAGGTAATGCAAAGCAACCAGATTCCACTCACCTGACTTGCTTGACCGGTCATAGACGGGTATGATCGGTCAAGCAAGTCAAGTGACTGGAATTTGGTTACTTCTGCTATGTCTGCTACGTCTAAACTAAAATGAATTCACTAATTAAGCTTTCCCAATCTAAACATTGTTGATGTCCTAAAAGAGGCAAAATCCTTTATTCTCGAGATGGGAAAGGCGTTGAAAATGGTGATACCCTCTCGTGTGCGGTAGAGCGATCGTTTAGCAGCCACAGGAGACTAAAAACCTGGTTAAGAAGTACCTACTATGGGGGAAAATTGATTCATTGGTCTGGCCATGATGAGTGTGCACCGAAAACTTATTAATGAAAAGTTACAAGATTTAAACTTCGCAACTCGATTTTCAATAAAGTGGCCGAGAAGTTTACAAAAAAAACCGAAGTGTATGTTTTAATTTAATAATCAATGAAAGGGTTGCTCGACCAGTTTTTTATTAAAATTTATCTGTACAAGCCATGGCCATGGCCAGGAAATTTTCTCAGTAGTTTTCTTAGTAATAGCGGCCCGGAGTATGGATTTGTGCCTGGTAAATGCCAACAGACTCGCCCACTATTACATGGGGCTTCAGCATAACTAGTGAAATGCGGGTGTAGGTACACCTTTGCCTAACCCTTCAGGGAATACTGCCGTGATGTTATCTTTATTCTAAAAAACTAGCAGTAAAAGAGTAAAGGTAGCACATCAATATTTTAACGACGACACGGTTGGCGCAGTGGCTGAGCGATCGACTGCTGCGCTGCACTAACTAATATTTGTATTGCCTACAGGTAGTTGTTCTGGGTCTGGCTGTTTGTGTCTGTGAGTTTAAATGTTTGTAAACGCACCCACGATACAGGAGTAATTCCTAGTGTGGGGCAAGGTCTTTTTTTTTTTTTTAAAGTACTTGTGAATTTTACTAAAACACTGCTAGAACGGTTATAGCAAAATCTGTAATGAGTACCATTATGTTATTGCCATTCGAAGTCGGAGGACAGCGTTTATCTTTACATAATGTGTGGTAAAAAACTTTTTTCTTCTCGTCGCGCCAGCCTTGAAGCGAGTTCGAATCAACAATGATAGTAGTATTACAATCTAAACATCACACCTGTCTTCCCCAAAGGGCTAGCCAGAGGTGTATAGGACGCTCACGTTTCGCAAGTTACGTTACAAGTCCCAACGCGGTAGGAGGCGAGCCAGGGCCCTATCATGTATACCTAGGTATAAAATTGTATTTACCTACCGGTAACGTACCTTAGTCAGACATCTTTTAAATCAGAACGTAAGTAATGCTGCTTGATGACAATAGTGACCTTAGTAGGTAGATTTTCTTCTATTCAAAGAATTTCTACTAATAATAATTATTATTAGTAGAAATTCTTCTCCTTTCTTCTTCTTCTTTCAATTTCTATTAATAATTATTATTATTAGTAGAAATTCTTTGAATAAAAGAAACCGAAACCGGTCCGGTCCGGTATTTCGGTCTCGGCGGCCAATCTCAACGGAGACTAGTCTTCAACGCGGGAGATATTACAGTGCACAAGTGTGTGCGGAGACACAGGTGCACTCTCTCTTCCCTCACTCTCCCAGTCCGATGGGATGGCAACCCGACACGTCCTGAGAGAGATCAGGCGCACGACCAACAGCTTAACGTGCTTTCCGAGGCATGGGGGTATCACACCGGCAACTTCCAAACTGCGGCTTGTTACTAAGAAATTCCAAATGGAAAAACCCATTAACACTTTGCTCGACCTGGGAATCGAACCCCAGACCTTACTCAGCAGTCGCGCTTGCAACCACGTTACCAATGGGGTAGACAACATCTACTACTAGGCGTAGGTACCTACTAGTCTAGACGCGAGGACTTGTCACTAGACAACTTTATAAATATCCTTGTTCTATTCTTGAACGCTATTTAAATGACACGTTATTAATCGATATTTCGATAACCTTTAAACTTGAGAGAATTTTTGTCTTATTTTTTTAATGTCAAGGACGCTATTTGAATCTAATTGAAATTTCCCATATGCTATTAACACTGTGCGAGCCTTTATTTTTTATAGAATTATTTACATAATTTAAAGGGGCTTGTGGCTAAGAAATACAGCCGCACGGGTTGATCGATCAGGTTAAGCTACGCTTGCCGCGGTTGGATCCGTGGATGGGTGACCATATTTACATACCAAGACCCCTCCGTGCTTCGGAAAGCATGTTAAGCTGTTGTTCCCGGCTGTCATTCGTAGATCTTTGACAGTCGGTCGGTACGGGTCGTCAGAAGCCCGAAAGTCTGACAACCAATCTTACCAATAGGTTTCGTATTACCCAGTACAGGGTTGTGAAGGTCAGATAGGCAGTCGCTCCATACAAAATACTAGTACTCAGCTGCATCCGGTTAGATTGAGAGCTGACCCCAAGTTAGGCTTCGGCTAGGCACATGATGAATTACGTCTCTTCCGAAATATGGGTTTAAAAGAGGTCTAGAATACCTACCGACTTGCTTAATACATTCTGGCGGGGATGCTCAAGCTGTTACCATGGATTCAGTACATGATTCTGAAACGATTTTGGCGTACCTCTGTAATTTCTGCCTAACCTCATGAAAAGAAGGCGTGAACTTATGTACCTATGTATTTTAGTGTGATGATATGTCAGCAACATCTTTCTCTTCCTGAAAACCATTGCTACTTGACACACCTACCTGGTTTTTTAGCCACTTAATCGACTTCAAAAATAAATTCTTAAGGCGGTATCATACTATGCTTCAGGATGGCCGGGACATTGATGCGCAACCTGTTACCACGGATTCAGTACATGATTCTGACACACCAAGCGTTGAAATTTTGCGTCTTATATAAAAAAAAAATTGGTGTTCCATACATTTTGACCGCGTAGCTATTGTACTTTTCTATGAAACAGCAGATGTTTTTTGATTACTGACGAAACATTTCTACGCTAAGGGGTCTACATTCATGTGCTAGAATTCATGGTTACAGTTTGCGCGTCGATGTCCCTGTCACCCAGTATAACAGCAGTAAAATCTTTATCACTACCTACAGTCATTACAAAGCGAATTTAATTTCTTTGGTACTTTTTTTAAGTTCCCTGAAAACTAAAACTGTTGAAGACAGAAATTAAAGCTTTTCATAGCATGCGATGCGAATTGTGAGAATCGATTGACCGAATGAAATAGGTTACTAGGCTGGGGCGTTCCGAAAACGCAGACGGACGGACCAACGGTTTCATACTGCAAAACATATCAGATTTAGATAAAGAAAAATTGTATAAAATAATATTCATGAATATATTAGACTAACAGCAGCGCCCCGCGGTTTCCCCCGCATAACTCTGGATCCCGTGGGAATATCGGGATATAAAGTATCCTATATCTTAACCCAGGTCATGGTCTACGTATGTGCCAAATTTCATCTAAATCCGTTCAGACGTTTTAGCGTGAAAGCGTAACAAGTAAACTCACTTCCGCATGTATAAAATTATATAGAAGGTAAGCTAGGATTACATTGTAAAAGTTGTGCACTTTGACTATGGGATCAATAAACCCTACTTTACATAATGTAGTAGGTAAACATGTGACGTTGGTTTTAGTACCTACCTCATTGAAGATTATATAGCATGTAATTATGAACAGCATACCTAACATGACTTGTGAAGAATATCAAACTAGAAACAATAAAAAAGCGTGTCAAAAAGTTTATAAAGGAATCCCGCGTCTTGATAAAACGTTTATTGAGACATCGCATTTTTGTCATCCTTCTCTCGTCACATTCATCATAATTTCAGCACATTCCTCGTGACGTGCTGTCGTGCCGGCTTTTATTATGCTCGTTTTTGTTTGAGCAAGATGAGGGACATATAATTTTGCGCCAAGTGCGGGAAAACCGGAGTAGTGTCTCCGCAATGCAGGGCACGTGCCGTCTACCTGGATCAACTTCCTTATCTGACTCGTGTCTCGTGTAGGGTGACCAAATTAACTGTTTGTACGGTCCTTAGTTCTTAAATCTTAAGCATAAGAACAGCCTGTGTTGTCCCACTGCAGGGCAAAAGGAAAGAAAAACCAACACATATGCCAAATGCCAATATGCAATAGAAGGAGCTAAAATGCACCAATCCTGCCTTTAAGCGTCAAGTTCGTCCCGCCAAGTTCCCGCTCGCGTTGTGTTGAGTTGACTAAAAATGCATTTAATTTGATTACCTATCTAGAGGGAGACCCCACAGATAAAAATATTGTATCAAAACAGGCACTTGAAGAAATACTATTTTCAGGAGACAAGTAACTACAAGCTATGGAATGACAGTTTTCGCTATGTAGTATTAAGATCAGATAAGCTGTCTTTTAAAGATTGGGTTATTTCTATGAAACAGACGAAGCACGCTGCATTTAGCACATCGGTACTCTTAGCCAGATTGAGGAAAGTGACTAGGTAAGGGATTTTTAGGTTTAGTTCCGAGTTTTGTTGAATAAATTCAATTCTTTTTTATCTTATTTACTGCATTAGCCGAACGTTATGCTAGGTATCTACGTGTGGTCCCCCTACTTCTGTCCGCTTCCCAATTTGTATTCACCGCGACACATGTCTGGAATGTTAGCGTAATTTGGGATTTCACAGTTGTTGATTTATTCAACATAAATAACATTTTTGGTATTTAATACTAGCGTTTGCTATTTGTGTCTAAGTATTTTAAATATTTCAGTGTTTAATACATAGATGGAGACAGAAACGGATACAGGGCCAGACTATTGTTTTGCAGAACTTTGTCATGAATAAACTGTTTTTAATTTAAGAATTTTGACATTCTTGAAGTAGAGCAGTGGTGGCTCAGTGGTAACGGTCTCGACTTACGGGTAATTAAAGGTCGTAGGTTCAAACCGAGACAGGCGCTTTACTTTGTGTGAATTAATTCATCACCACTGCTCTAAAAACGGTGAAGGAAAACAAAAATTCGATAACAGTTGACACGTACTAACCAGCACTGGGCCTGCGTGGTGGATTACGGCCCACTCCCTCTCACCGAGAGGAGGCCTGTGTGCCAGCAGCGGGAACATTATAGGCTGATTATGCTACTTCAAGAATTTTGTCAAGGAAAATCTGGTTTGGAAAAATATTTTTCTAAAAGATTCCCATCGAATGTAATATAGAGGATGAACCTGGAGGATTCCTGAAATTCAATACCTTAACCTACGAATAATATTCGTAGACCTTGACGATATGATTTGCTCAGAGTACCTACTTAGTTTATTATAATGTTACAAACTTCTTGATGTTATAACTCTACAACATTACAATGATTAATCTATGAACACATTAAAAAATAATTTGTAAACGAAATGACGGCCCACATGGTACCGTTTTCCCTGGTGATTATCATAATAATATTCTACCGAAACTCCTACTACTGGTTAAACATGCGACTTCGTATAAATCTCAACGGTACAGCGTATCTACCAGGTGTCCCTAATATACCTGTAAGTTGTACCTTTCACCCGGACACCATAATACCACCCCATATTCAGGCGTGGGCCTTAGAAGACACAAGGATGAATTATCCTGTATGTCTGATGGATGATAATGATAGTGGTGGTGGTGATAACTCAAGTAATGATAGTGCAGAGTCTGAAGGGCGAGATGAAGAAGACGACACTGATCCCCCATCGTTTTTTCCTAGTCACACTGGCCAAGGAAGACGTGACAGTTCGAACTGTAGAACCAGTGATTTTAGTTTTTTAAGTTTGGTGTGTAGCTCGCTTTTGGTTGTTGTAATTAATAATACTAACTTGTGATCCCACGGTCTTGGTTTTATTACTTGCTTTGTATTATATTCATATTATCTGACTCAACATCACCATTGAACTGCATCGTAGATAAAGGCACATGACATTAGGGACATGGCAGTGGTAGATCTACATAATATTGGAAACAGAGGCATAAAATAATATGGAATGAACGCCAACGACCATGTGGCCGCGTTTCCACTTAGATCCAGAGATCAATGTAAGGCCTCGTTTTTAGATGACACTGTTTAAATCCAGCGTAGTGGTTGTAGCTACGAAGACACCGCGTAGGCGATAAAGCTACGGAAACGCCGCGAGGCCGAAGATGCCGCGTAGGCGATAAAGCTACGCAAACACCGCCGCGTAGCGTTAATGCTACGCACACGCCGCGTTGGCGATGAAGCTACGTAGAGGCGGATAAAGCTACACAGACGTCGCGTTAGCGTAGCGCCGAAACTACGACAATGCTGCGTAGGCGATGAAGCCACGAAGAAGCGTGGATATGAATCTTACAACAAAATGTCTAAAGACTCATTTTGTTGTAAGATTCATATCCGTTTTGAGAATTAGGTATAAACTTTAGCCTTACCTAACCTTACCTTTTTTAGGGCCTTTTTAGTTATGACCCCTGCTTGTAATAAAAAAGCGAGTGTATGGCATAAATAAATTGACATCAAAATGTCATCAGATCGCCATACGTTACCGATTTGCTTCGCATTTATAGTAATTATTTTGTACCGCAACTCATTTCACTGGATAAGACTTTGGACAAACTTCGGCAGTGCTGCGTATCTTCTTAACTTCACTTCAAGTGCTAATTTTGACCTGGATACCACCTATAAACCACCTCAGATGATAATGCAACAAGACATGAGCATGCATTGTCCGGTATACTTGTCGTCTACTGATGATAAAGGGGCTGGTGATACAGTTAGTGACGAAAGTAAAGTGGAACAGCCTCCTGAGGCTCCCCCGGCTGCCGAGGAGACGCCACCACCTGCCGAGGAGCCGCCTCCTCCTGCCGATGAGCCGCCAGAAAGTCGTATACCAACGTACGATGAGTACGAAAGGTTCAGAGACTCAAGCAGACCTCCTGACAGTCACTACGGGCCTGGTCCCTTCCGGCGGCGCTCAAGCTGTGAGATCTCCAAACTAAGTGGTTTTGTCATGGTTTGGGGTTTGGTTCTGGTGATAGTTATTTAACATAAGTGGTGAGTAGCAGATTTTTTTTGAGGCCAAGCAGGGTGAAATAGATTGATAATATTTATTACATCTGGCTCTTCTATAGTTTTACGATTTTTGCAATAAGATCTATGATATATTTTGGTGATATCGTGTATTCTATTATTAGGAAACATAATAATACTTAAGCACTATTAACATTAGCATGATAAATAAAACACAGTTTATAATGTAAGAATTTTATTGTTTTACTTCGATTTTCGGCAGATTACATCATCATTGTAGATTCGTACGAAAACATTACAAAACGTAGTATTTAGATTATACATTGATAAATAGTTTATAAATGATCACATTTAAAAGACTTTAGGTTTATATTGCACTTAGGAGCTAAGAGGCACTTTGAAGCCTTGGAGCGAAAGCTCACCACATGCGTTTACCAAAACCAGGACCCATTGAATAAAACTAATAAATTTAATACTAAAACAATACTTAATCAGCTAGCCTTACTTCCTTACTAACAATATGTGGGAGTTTGTAAAGATGTTTGTTACTCAATCACGCATAAACGGCTGAACGGATTCGGATGAAATTTGGCACAAGGATAGACCGTGTCTTGGATAGCCACAGACAATACTTTTTAACTGGGTACATGAAATAGATTCACTAGAATGTTTATGGAACCTCCGGGCAACAGCTAGTGTATAAACCGTTTTATACACAAGTGTTGCTATGTTTTGGAAATAACGGTATGTTTTAATCTTACGATAAATTCAATGCATTTGTCCACGATATGGTTCTGCCGTCTGCGCTTGATCAACAAATTTAACTTCTCTTTGTAAGCAGTTTCAAATTCCCTTCAGTTTAACAGCTAGTTCAATTCCTATGGAAACAGATTTAAAATTAAAGAGCCTAATATTGAACCAGTTAACTAGCATACTTCCGAAATGAAAATAAGTCTTCATAACTTTTTCTGCGTTCGCAGCGCAAAAAATATTACTATACAAAATACTAGAAGGCATTCTACGAAATTATTAAAATTACCTACTTATTATAATAATTCTAAAAATAAATATCGAACGTGGTGAGCTTAACACTTCTGTTTTTTATTTTATTTATTTTAATTAAAATAGCGACTACTTCTAGTTACCACAATAAGGCCAACACACACTGGTGTCTCATATTATATTAGGTACATAATAACATATAGACTACGTAGGCTGTATTTTATTGACTTTTATTTAAAACTAATTTCGTATTAATTCGAGTCAAGCATCATTTAATATACATAGTAATATTATTAGGGACCTATAAATATTCCACGAAATAATAATTCCATAGTGAAAATATTTAAACTATTTTTTGTATCTAATAATGTTACATCTTCGCTAGCTATGACCACGAAAACGTCATAGCCAGCCAGAACGTTAGATTCCGGTCCCATCTAGCAATTTGGAAGTTTAGGGTCAAAGTATAAACTAAGCAGAAAAACTTAATTTGATTAACGCTTATACAAGACTATTTAAAACCTACCTCCTTTTCTAAACAGCACCCTAATTGCGTAACACACAATCAATAGTAATCTGAATCATTTTGAAGCAAATTGCTAATCCATTGCTTCATGAGTTCGAAAAATTTGTCTGCTCAACACGTACAAAATAACGCAATGAATGTTGTTGAACTGTCAAAATGAAACCGATTCCGATTAATTGTGTGTTACGCAATTAGGGTGCTGATCTGTATCGGTTGTACAGACGGACATCAAGCTATTATAATCTGTCAAATTTCTTTAATAGTATTTCAACTTTATCGCTATAACAATAAGGTTCAAGGTTGATTGGGAAAATTTGACAGTTTGGGTAGCTTGACCTGCTGGCGTCTGTATATTGTATAGAATAGGACCGTTTGAGTTTTATTGCAGGGTTTCCATTTCTAGTAGTTTCCCTAATTTTCTTAGTTCGGGGGATATGAAACGTTACGTGAGCCAGCATACTGATTGTTTATGAGCTCACCTATCACTAATGAGGCACAATTACTTTTTCTATTGTTACCGAACTTAATAAGCTTGCCTAACAGACGAGGGGTTATGTTACCTAATGACCGAATGAGAACGCCTTCTAAGGGCCAATTTTTTGATCTGTAGTTAAACTCAACAATTGTTAAAAATAGAAACTAATAGTTAAATTTTAGCAAAATGTGTTTTTTGATGAATTGTTAGTTTATCGAATGGTTATTTTTTTTAACTAACAGTTAATTATTTGACCATTAGCAATGATATGATATTAGATAAACAAAAAATTGGTCAAAAACCACATTTTGCAAAAATTAACCATTAGTTACTATTTATAACAATTGGTTGAGTTAACTACGGATCAAAAAATCGGCCCTAATTGCCCTGAAGTTGGATAGGATATTATAATACTGAAGCGTTCAACCGATACAGATTAAATTGCTAATATTTACCGACTGTTTAACATAGTATTTATTATGTATGGTTTTGTATGCGGTAAATTACCTACGGTGAGCAAAACAATTAGTTAGTATATTAAATATAGGAACCGGTCAAAGCAATAAAATATAAGATCATCACGTGAACATATAAAACAGTCTAGCTTTATAAAATATTGTATAGATTAGCGCAATTTGAAAATGAAAAATATTGCCCACAAACAAAAGATTTGTTGCCTGACTTTACCTTGTAAAAATAACTGCGTATAAAAATAAAATATTCTTCTACAGCTATAATATCGTCAGTATAGTTCACTAACAGATAATTCAGTACCTAATACATTTTTGTGGAACAGCTGTAACAGTTACCAAGATTACACACTACAATAAAATTTAAGTCAAATCGTAGATGCATTTTCACATGTCACGAAGGATTTCTCTGTGATTTTATCATTTAATACTTGAATTAAAAAATAAATTCGATTAAAATCACAGAAAAAAATAACCAAAGAAACTTTACAAATACATTTTCTTACACCCATAATGTACAGACGCCAGCACATCAAGCTACTACAATCTGTCAAATTTCTCTAATAGATTTTCAACTTTATCGCTAAAGCATGAAGGTTCAAGGTTGATTGGAAAAATTTGACAGTTTCGGGTAGCTTGACCTGCTGGCGTCTGTACATAGACAATTGTTATAAAATTCTACACGTATTTTTAACTCTAGCGCATATCCCTACTGAAGTACAGACTAAAAATGCATTTCAGAATGAGTAAAAATAAATATAAACATCAAAAGACTTACGTGCATTAGGTACAGTATAATTATGAGCGACAGTGTTTATACAAATTAAAACTTAGTAGTAAGGAAATAGTATTTAAATTGGAATCACATGCTGAAGCTCTGTCTTTATTAATATAAACGATATCTTTATTGATATCTCTTTGACTTGCTTGTTTTCATTAGCTTAGCTTCCATTTTAAGTTATGTTCGAGCCTCAACATTGCGGCATTGAATATCTCGTCAATACGACACATACCTATACATATTTTAATAATCTACACTTTGTGTGTAAGCTTATAAAAACACATGAAATATAAAATCTACACAAAATGAAAATGGCTGCTTGTAAAAAAGCACTTAAATATCTGGAGTCAAGTACTGTCTTACGCTATACATGCGCAGCACTGCTAGTGTTCCCTCACAAGCTAAATATTTACAGTTTAAAACTAATAAGAGATAGCTAAAGCATGTCTTTAAAACTACATTGTTTTGAGCCTTTTACGTAGCGAGTATGCACGGCTACACATCCATCTATACTAGTACATTTCCAGTTTTCGCTGACCTCGCACTGTATAGATTTTTTGTACAATCAGAAGTCAGCTTATACTGATATCCGCCAGGGCTGCGGGTTGTTCGAAAGAGATACCGTGGCCCCTGGCACGGCAACTGCAACGGCAACTGACAGAACACGGGTGGGTTTTAGGGCCCAGAGCGGGAGAGGTTATTTGATGATTTCCCACCCAAAAAAAAAAGCTTATACTGATATGTATAGCTTGATGTGTAGCCGTAGGTACAAAAAGGCTAGGTTGCATCATTAAATACAGTAAAGTATATCCTTTTCAAGTTAGTCACAACTGATATTTGGTATTTCAAATAGTAAGTGGCATACTTCCCAAACCAAATCCGAAACCTGGAAATATAAACAAAATACCCTCCCTCTGTGTTGGAGGAACATCTATCTCCCTGTTCCTCCACAATACGATACATTGACTTAGACAATACGGACGTGTACATGTTTCTAACATTAGAGCATAATATCCCTAGTGTTAGTTGTTAAGGCCTCTGAAGCGTGACGTTTTAAATGCATCCTATGCATTGTAAATAAGGACGCCTGGGATAGTACGTTACTAGCTTCGTTATACATGTTCACATTCTTCATAGTGAAATGTGAGTATAAATCTTACCAACGTTACTTTGCATTTCTAGTTTAATCGTAGTGATATGTTTTATTAGGAGACAATTCCATCGTAATATTTTCCAAAATCAGGCGGAAAATTGAACCCTGTAAGCTTATAATATTAGCCTGCAACGGTATCTATTTTGTACCTCTAAGGTGTACTAGGTCTGATCACTTTCAAGATTCTGATTCTTAAGTGTCGTCACAGCACGCAACCATGTTTGACCCCGAATAGTTTCTTCAATTCTGGAAGGATGACATTTCTGACATAGGAAGACTGCTTCGAAACAATCTTGTCCCTCTTGCTGTTTTTCTTGTAGTATTTGATACCTGGCTTGTGGACCACGAAAGCATTGTTGAGGATCATGAAGTCGTAGTCTTTAACGCACAGGATGTAGCCCTGAAATTAAAATTAGAAGATTAAATACCAAATTAATGTAGGATCAGTATTTTAATGTAAGTCTATGATGAATGGAACGTAACGCATGAGAGAGAGAAGGAACGACAGTGAGAGGGAGAGAGTTGCAGATGGCGGATCAGCACTTGAAGGGAACGTTTTGTCATTTTTGTATGGAGAGTAAAGATGAAGATTTAATCAATATAATTAAGAAGATATATATATAAACTGTTTTCTATCATTTTACTTGGCCCACAATCCCCATTCTACATTAATTTATGATTATTATCTTCAAGATTATGAAGGTTGTTTAGGCCCAGAGTGGAAGGTTTTTCTTACCTGTGTCATTTTGTCTTGTTTGCCTTCCCAGCTCAGTCTTTCATCGTAAAAGGGTTCGTCATTGGTTCCGATGAAGATTGGCTCCCAATGCGAGTGCTTCCCTTGCCGCTTGCCCACGTGGAACACTCCCATATCTGCAACCATATCAAATATGATTACCGTGTGTTCTTAGAGGAAATAATCGTTATCAATAGTGAGATATCGGAAGGAATTTGCAATGAGGTTGATACAATTTACGTATATTGATATTGATGCATTCTTGAATCGGAAAGTTTGCGATTTTGCAAATTGGCGTAAGAAGTTGAAGCCGGTCGTCTGGAAACGGCGGGTAAGGCGCGGTCGTTGAACCATAATACGCAATTAGAATGCCCCATACGACGGCCACGCCATGCTACAGACGGCATAAATAGCTCACGACACTAACAGCACTTAGATTAATTGCCGCTGCATCACAGGTCGTCTCGTGATTCCTACACTTTTGGCAATAAATAGCTGAGTATGCGAGATTACACTGCAAACTATGTGAAAACCGTTACACACACTGTACAGTCAGCAACAAAAGATGAGCTGCCACTTTTACATTTATCATCTAAAATTAAAACTGACATAAAACTATTTCGATAGACAGCTTTTCATCATTTTATACTGAATAGTTTGCATTATTTTTTCTCTATGTTTGATTAAGGGCTGATTTTTAAATCATCTGATAACTTTATTTGAGGAATACCTAATTTTGAAATGTTGACAGTTATTTCATACAAAAACTGTCAAATGTCAATTTTATTCCTCGAATAAAAGTTGTCTGGCGATGGAAAAATCAGCTCTATAACAATTAAAGTTTTATTTAACTGATTTTCGTTGGTGTCTGTAAGTTGTTTGTAAGTTAAATTAATAAAGAGGTCCTTACATCGTCCTTCCGGAGCAGCCATCCACTCTTTACCGTTGGGGATGTTGTGGCACGTCGGACACACGTATTTGTGGAAGGGAATGGCAATTTTGTTTTTCAACATTTTTTGTAGTTCTGTTTTTGTCGTGGGCGCCTGAAAAATTACAGAGAGTTTGATTAAAACTAATTTTTTATAATAAAAATAAAAGGAAGACCTCACTTCTTGAAACACAGACTCACAAAACAACATAAATAATTTTGAGTTTCAACTTATTTAAACTATTGTTGAGTCTGTAATCTCTTATTCAATGTTTGGGTGGGCACTGTCTACCAGATAAATGAATAAGCAGCAACCAAAAAAACGGAACTACTTATTTTATAAAATAATCTGCCACATAAGTTAACTTATGAACGTAGAATTTATCAAGAGGTGTTGAAATATGAAGGAAGGATATAAGTTCGAAGGTAAGTTGATGCTTAATCTTCAGATACCTACACCTCCTCTCGCATGTTTGTGATCTATTTATCAAGAAAGAAAATACAAATAATATTCTAGTATTAAGTACTTACTAAATTGTTTTTATCTATTTCAAATAAACTTATAGGGAAGACTCTTGGTTTAGTGGAAGTGCTCAGTGGTTCTTCGTTTCTTGCGATCATATTCAGGAACTTTGGTGCCAAATCTGGACTGGGGTACAGTTCGATGTCTGACGGCAGGACGAAGTGTGTGAGGGCAGCGCTTCTGGCTATGTTCCTACCGACGTTTATTGGATACAACAGATTTTTCTGTTGTTTGTACGTCGTTAAGGAGTTGACGACGTAAGGTGGTGTGTCCGTGCAGTTAAATGGCGTCTTCAGAAATATATCAGGGTTAGGAATCTGGAAAGAAAAAATGGGAATATTACTGTTGCTGTTGACATGCAAATTAGATTCAATGATTGAACGGACTTGGAGTGTCTTGAACTCAAACTCAATGAATTTATTTCAATTAAACCATTTACAGGCACGTTTGAGCTTCATCCAAAGCATATTCCAAAGCATAGGGTTGCTATGGAGAAAAACGGGCAAGAAACTCCGTGGACACTTTTTTATAAATTATACATTATACATATTACAGAATATTAGTTACATCATTAAACGAACTATACCATGCACACAGCAGCGTATAATGAACACAGGCCTCCTCTCTGTGAAAAGGCATAATCAGCCACTGCCATGTTTCTACTGCTTAGACACCGCCCTCCTCTCTTTGAGAGGGAAAATTCGATTCAATTTTCAATTCAATTTTTTTTCGATTCGATTTTTTTTTTGTGAGGAGTGGGCCATAATCCACCAGATTATGGCCCACTCCTAACAGAATTTTCCCTCTGGCACAGTGTGAGTTAATACTCGTAGAATGATGGCACATGTCTTCAATTTTTTTTTTGGTTCTAGGACATGCTGGTTTCCTCACGATGTTTTTCTTCACCGTTTTGAGATCAGTGGTGATGAAATACTTTACACAAAGTGAACCGCCTGTCTGGGTTCGAAACTACGACCTACATCTCCTAAGTCGCGGCCGTTATCACTGTGCCACCACGGCTCTACCATATTACAGTTTGTTCAATGAATTTAAAGCATGTCCTTAGCTAAAAGTGAACTAACAAGGAACAGAAGTTCCCTACCTGGCTTACTGCCAGACAGTAGTATTGTTATGTTCCGGAATTGTGCCAGGAGCGGTCGACGACTTTGACTACATGTATGTTTAGTCATGAAGTTACTGTGGCTAGAGATGATCGTGCGTATGTACATAACATCCGCGATATATGTGTCGGTGAAGTTCAGGCTCGCTGGCGCCGTCCAGTCCGTTAGGACTCATCTAGTTGTGTCTATAGTTTACACTAATGTCTGACAACCATTCTTACCAAGGGGTATCGTGTTACCCAGCTGGATTATGAAGGTCAGATAGGTCAATCGCTCCATTTAAAATGCTGGGGTATTCAGCTGCATTCGGCTGCATAGTTGGGCAAAAGCTATACAGGGTGGCAGACACATCGACGTGCAACCTGTTACCAGGATTCAGTACATAATTCTGGAACACCCAGCGTTAAAATTTTCCTTTTTTGTTTCTTTTTTACCACAAAAATAAAACAGCCATTTAGAATAATGTGCTGAATTCATGGTAACAGTCGGCGCATCGATGTCTTTGCAAACCTGTATAAGTAGATGATGATGACGTTAGCATAGCTTTATAAGAATACCAAATGCTGCAACACTCCAAAAACTATCATTTTATCTATAGAGGATAATAACCTTATTAATAATTATATTTTCGAGCCCTTTGGAGTTGAAACCCTCGGGCCGTGAGGTCCGAGTGCGCATGGTCTTTTTAAGGACATTTCGAAAAGACTGGTTGACATTTGCCATGACCCAAGGGCTGGCTTTTACCTTGACCAGAGGCTAAGAATTGCCATACCACGTGGCAATGCCGCCAGTGTCTTGGGTACATTACCAGTCGACAACGATGTGGATGAATTTTTCGACGCTATATTTTAGTTTGTAAATAGTTTTAATTAATTTAGGATATTATTTTGTTATTTTAGTGTTATCTTGTAAATAAAAATATAATTTCGAGGATAATGAATGATAGTGATATGTAAATTCTTCTAAGAAATTGCTAACATTCATACTAGCATCATCATGGCACCACATCGAAGGCAATGCTAGCATCTGAGTCGTGATCTAAATCTCTCCATTGACAGTAATTTCTTGTTCTAAAATTCATTTCAAGATTGCAAATACTTTACTCAAAGCTATGGCGTAAACTCTCTATAAACTGTGTAGGTCGTCAATTATGTTTCATTTAATAGCCATTTCGTAATCTTGTGGTTTAATTACTATCTTGTTTTCTCATAGTATATAGTATCTGAACGGTGTACTCGTTTAAGCCTGATTTATACAGTGTAATTTAATTGCCTGTGGCATACCAACCTTTTATTGTTGTAGGGAATTTGTTGCTTCAATTTTATTGTTTGTCACAGGCATGAAACTTGCGTAGTGTAAATGCAATGGGCTTCAAGCAGAGGTGTTTACAGATAGTTTTAAAACGGTATTTTTTTTAAATACGGGGTCTAAATAAATTATCTAGCGAAACTCTGCAAATGTCATGGGTATCGATCTCTAATAAATAACGATAAAACATAAAAAAAAAAACTAAACTCAGGATTTCAAGTAACTACACAACCAGCGGTCATTGAGCCCGTAGTCAGCTGTAGTTAGTTGAAATCAAGAGTATATTTTTTGTTGTTTTATCGTTATTAGATTTCAACACCCATCGTCTATGAAGTTTCGCTAGCTAATTTTAATTGACCTTGTATACTAAGTTATTATGAAATAGTTCTTACATTGCTAGGTATATGTTTGTTGGAGAAGAAGATGTGGAAGGTAGCGTATTGCAGCACGAGGTCGTTGCCTGTACAGTCGCGGAGATATCTGATGCTGTTCACGGTCGGCATCATGTCCGCACCCGGCGCGTGGATCGCCAAGCTCACTGGTGCCATCCATCTGAGGATAAGGAAAGAATGCTCATTAGTATAACAGCAGGTAAAAAATCATAAATATTCGCCTGAATCTCCGAGGGGAGGGTTCACGGTATTTGCGTCTGGGTCAGTTGACGCATTGATAAGTAAAGTTCATCGATAGGGGTAAGTCTATTTTGTCATCAACTAAGCACAAATCCAAACGTAAGTAATTTCTAATGGTACCCCAATACATAACAATATTGATAAGTGATACCCATGTACTTATCAATTGGATTGTTCCAATTGATTCAATACAGGATCAAATCAGATTATTGTATTTAAAAGTAACGTTAATTTGCCTATCGACTGTCTAGTACTCCAGTAGATTTGCGAGAGCTGTCGGGGATTTATCGAAACGAAGGCAGGAACGCTCGAAAGCGCGTAGGTAATTATATTTAATCAATAAGCTGTCGGAGCCGCCCAGTTCGCGTGACCGGGGACATTTGCGCCTCCACAGGTTGCTCGCAAACCGACACTTCCAGCTGAAATGTTGTGCCGTTCGTGTAGACGGGGACGTCATGATTTTATGTTTATTTACTCGAGTCTTTTTTTCCGTTTTATTGCTTATCTGTAGATAAATCGCTGGAGCTCCGGTCCAGATCATGTCCAGAATAAATTGAGAAATGTTTCTTTTAAATTGTTGCCAATGGCCCGTGCTTTTTATGCAGCCAGTTATTTACATGTCTCATAAGCTGTCTGGAAATCTAACCTATTCGAAATTGGTTATCGCTGGAAAGTCACGACTCGTTCAGAAAATAATCAGTTCATATACTCAGCGTTTGATTCGATCGCGGACAAGCGCGAAAACTAAAAACGCAGACACAATGTAAATCGATTACTCGCTGTTAATGAAAAACGTTTGCTATAGCCAACAAAAGACATTATTAATGGAATACCTGCTACAAAAAGAGACTAAGGTGCCTGCCGCCGCCTTTTTAGGTCACGATGCTACAGTGCTGCCACCACTGCCACGTGACATTTTACTTAAGGGGCATGGTCACGCTCGGCTTTTTAACGTCTTCACTTAAAAAAACAAACATTGTTTACGTAATTGAATATGAACCGTGATGTAACGGAAAGGTTGTGATTTACACAATGAGTTCTTAAATGTCAGTGGGACTGTCGCGTCTGAAGAAATCCTAGATGAAATGATAAGTGGGTGCGCGGCTTAGATAACTGTGTTGTTGCACGAAGCGACGCCGGTAACTCTGCACAATTATAGTACATTGTAAGTGAGAACGTTAAATTATTGAATTACACTTGTATTAATACATAGTTTACATAGTGGTCGGTGCACGTGTATGCAAATGGTCTCAGCGGTTAAGTACTTAAAACAGTTTCAAAGTGATATCAGGCAATCTAATCGGTGACTCACTATCTGCGAGCATTGTTCAGATCACAGGAAGTCTCACCCCACTTACTCGAACCGTAAGAAGTGCATCTAAATGTTAAGTCAGCATCGGAACATTACGAAGTTAATTGTGACTAATATCGAATTTCACACATCGCGATATTTCTTAATACAAGCAAGTATGCAGGCACATTCTCTTTTAAAACAATCGACATTGCACAACGAACACTGTGTATAGTCACGAAACAAAACTGTTATTTAGCAGTATTTTTATAATTATAAAGGCCTTACTATACATCCATTACCAAATGGGTGAACAATATTTGTACGCCTTGCAAGGCAACACATAGTGACACAACATGTTTATTTTTATTTTATACCATCATGTACGACTACATTACACCTATGTGTACAAATAAATAAATTTGAATTTTAATATTGCGTCTGTTTTTGACTCAAACCCTTTCGTATGCCGTTTAGTTTATAATTTGAAAGGGGTTGGTCGCAATACAATAAGCGGGTTTTAGGTACATGGTGACTGTACATTTAAGTTATGTAGTGAATAGGCTAGCCTCATTTTGTGGAACATTCGAATCGGAACGGGGAGCTTATTCGGGAGGGTGCGACAGTCTGGTAACCTCGCGTCTATGCCTCGTTTACACCTGAATTTGTTTGGTACTAGCGTGCTATGTTAACATTAAATTGGCCTACATTCTCGCACGTTAATTTCAACGCAAATATTTAGCATTGTAAGTATTTACTTACTTACCTGCAGAAAATTGTAAATGCAAGTAACAAATTGTTAGGCGGTTTAACATATAATCTTTATATTTTATTTTTTTAATGTCTTTTGGGCTAATTATGTATTATTGTCTATTTTGAAGGGTCTGGCGTTGTATGTCGAGCAACAGGACTCGTCCTAGTTCGGGTACGGATGCTCCCATGTTATATGTATATCCCAAGTACTAGCCTATAAGCATGTATAATTCACTGTATTATTTTTGATGAAATGAATAAATGATTAAATTATAATCAATTTAGACAATGCGGCTTTAATGCCCAAATGCCATAATACGGTGTAACACGGTGTACGGTGTAAAAGTGTTGTATAAGGCCGCATCTACTAAAGATTTTGTTTAACTACCGTAAGTTACGCGAGACAACGCATACTGCTTAAATTTAATATCCTGGATCTAGATAATTTAACATTGTACTATTAAACTGTCTAGACTCAATAAATTTCAGACTACTATCAAAAGAAGAGTTATGAAAATGTTAAAGGAAAAAACAGATTTAGAAGCGCAGTTTATTTGTTTAAAGTCTTAGGCGAAGTTTACAATGACTCGTGGTTTAGCAACTTGCCTTGAATGCTAGTCGGTTTTTACTGGCTCTATGTAAACAAGGCAGGTACTAAGTGTGTTCGGTGTTCCGGCGCCGGGGAAGCAATACAGGCATACACAGCTGTTAAATCAATAATTGCATTCGTAATTTTCACCTGGCGATGAGAAAATGTTAAGCTATTTTAAAACAAGAGTGATTTAGTTAAAAGATCACACGTTCCGTCATACTGAAGAACAATGACCTAAGTACCTACTGAAGTTATTTGATCATGTTGATTCAAATCTTATTATTATATAAAAGTAATAAAACATTGAGTCTTTGATAAGTTATTGCGTGAAAGCGCACCATCAAAACATCCATCCATACAAACTTTCGAGTTTAATATTAGTAGGATTTTTAGTGGCTGGTCATCGTTTGTTACTTCAGCTTTGAATTTGCAAAATTTCTAGTTTTAACAATAAATATCAATTGATATTTATATCCATTGATAATATTACATGGGACCCTGGTAAAAACACATTGGGATTAGGGACAATTGTCATTCGTTCTTAGTTAAGGTCCCGAACTTATCTTATTTCCGCAAGTAATACGGGGTAGGAAACGCCC
The DNA here is from genome assembly GCA_951799955.1 of Apamea anceps. Lineage (NCBI taxonomy): Eukaryota > Metazoa > Arthropoda > Insecta > Lepidoptera > Noctuidae > Apamea > Apamea anceps. The sequence continues at coordinate 8,085,829 of OX637502.1, read as the reverse complement.
GTAATTTCGGGTGAAACTACGGATTTCGTGTATAGTGTACTCGGTACTCCCTATACACGAAATCCGTAGTTTCACCCGAAATTACTACGTAAAAGGAGCTAAGTTATCGTGCTATAAGTTGATACAGTTTTAACACGATTTTTTAATAACAAGTCTCCAATTAAATATTTGAAATCTCTCACGGGAAACTGAGTGCAGATCGACGAAGATTGCTCAATGCTCGTACACGCAATTTTCATTACCGGCATGCAATAAAAGTGAAATAAAATGTAATAGCTTGACGACAGTACAATCGGGTACAGATGACTAGAGTTTGTAACAAAGATAAGGGAAGTAATATCAAGTTCACACGACGAGATGTTCGCGACGATACCTTGGTATCGCGTGGTCATGAATGTGAGATCGATTTTAAACACTGTTGGCTACGCGTTAAAAGGGCGTCTTGTTTCGCGTACGAATTACTAAGCGATTGCTACTTCGCCAATCATCATGTAACTGAATTAATGCACATTATCCCCTCGTCTGTTAGGCAAGCTTAACAATAGGAAAAGTAATTGTGTCTCATTAATGACAAATATAAAAAATGAAAAATATAAAAAAATATATATATATAAATCGTTTACTGAATCCTCATCATTTTTAATAAGTATAAGTAGAGTTTTATTCCAAAAATAATTAAAACTACGTACCTAACTTACGGACCCACTTCCGCTGTACAGTCAAAAGAAGCCGAAATGAACGAAGTACCTATGAAGACCCTTTAAACACGTGTGCGACTGTGTGCGTGCGTAGATTTGTAATTTGACCACAATTTTCTCCCACAATCATTATAACTAATTAAATAAACAAAAAATGTTTAACACAGAATAGTAAAGATTCAGTGTATGTATTATGATTAAAACATGCTATTTAATTGGGATTTTTGGTAGTGTGCGTTAATTCCTTCATACTATTGCCTAATAATCAATCAAAATTTGAATCATTTTGAAGGATATTGCTAATCCATGGCTTCATATGTTCGAAAAATTATTCTGCTCATCAATGTAAATAACGCAATGAATGTTGTTGAACTGTCTCTGAAAAGCAGGAATGGCTTTCATTTTGAAAGCTATTCCTACTTTTAACGTGTAGTACATTGACGGACCTCCAACAAACGAAAGAAGAGAGATAATGTAATCCTTTACAAGTCTAGACGGGCGGTGGTAACGTGGGGAACTCCAGACATGTCTGTTGTTGTTTACTGCAAACTCTCGAGTCAGATCGATTTCTCAAATTCTTTGAATGTGAATAAACATTGTGATTCGATGCGAAATGTTCTTCCTTATTATTGTGTCCAGCAAAATGTTTTATTATCATTCAAGAACACCAGTCCTGAAAGCGGAAATTATCTCATAAACATTTTATTAACAATAAGTTATAATAAATTGCGTGAGTTTTGAGAATGCCGAGGAAGCGAGGACATTGCCGAATGTTTATATTTTACCCAAACATGACACGATACGACGGAAGAGATTACAAAACTTTCTTGTAATAAGACCATCATGACATTCCTGTTTATCTTCATTATCTTAATATAATACAGCGTGTATCAGAAATGTGTGGTCATATTTATTTTAAGGATGTGGTACAGACCATCAAACTGACCAACTTTTTCCATGGTATTATCATCGTAATCGTGAAAAAAATATCAACTGTGTTAGGATTAAAGAAAGACACCAAAGGAAAGGCCGTTCTAAGGATTTCAATAATACGTTTATTATCCTTTTATTTATATATTGGAAGGTGTGTTTACTTATATTACGTGAGACGTGTGATCTCACACAAGGCTTAAAGAGTAGTTCAGTCACTATGCGAAAGTAAGGATTTCAGTCAAGTGATAAGGCCGGGCACGGTTAGTTAAAAATCATATTTATAAGGTAGAAAGAGAAAGACATAGTGTTCAACTAGGATCGGTTTGTTTTTGCTATACTAAAACAACCTGTCCCATACAAAACTTCAATACCTAACTCCACCCAAATGTATGGGACAGCTGATTATTTTTTTCACGATGACGATGTTGGTCCGATGGTGAAAGTTGTTCAGTTGATAGTCTGTATGTCACCCTTAAATTTGACCACACCGTTTTGATACAAGCTTTACAGCGGGTATCAAAAAGGTGCCGTATATGCCGGTTTCCTGCACATCACGTTATGATGACAGCATTAATGCCTGTGTATTTAAGCACTTATTTACCTGACGGAAGGTTGACTGATATCAACTGCCAAATTATATTGCTCATGAACATAATTTATGCAAACATTTTTGTCGTGTGCACTAAAGCCTCGACAACTGTACAAAATTTATTACCAAAATAAATAGTTTTGATTTTAATGTTATATGTAAGTACGGTCACCAAAGGAGATAAGTAAGCAGGGTCGTCGGATATAGTTGAAGTTTAGTAAGAAATTGGTGGATGTTTTTGAATAAATCTAAAATTTTGTTCGAAATCATCCATCGGTTTCATACGAAACTTCAACTATATCCGATGACCCTGGTTCTCTTCTCTTTTGGTAACTGTATCTAACGAGTAACGTACATATTTTTGTTTAGATACAGAACTAAGTATTTGATTAGACAAGTGTAACTACAAAACAGACAAATAATTTAATTGATTCCAATTAAACCTTCTCCCATCATTTATCTGCTTGCCAAGAGTCATTAAGGCAATATTTAGAAGGTACCAATCTTTATTGAATGCCTTGAAAGGTCAAATGAAAATATGAAAGTAACAAATATTTACATACTAAAGAAAACATATCATTAATACGCCCATAAAAAGATTGATTTGTGTACCGAAATATTGTGCGTTATCCTGAAGGTCGTGTATAGTCACCAAAAGAGATAAGTAACTAGGGTCGTCGGATATAGTTGAAGTTTAGTAAGAAAGCGATGGATGTTTTCGAATGAAATTTCCGTTGATAAATGAACGGTTGGAATGAATGGTTTTCTATTCATTCAATTAAATTTTATTCGAAAACATTCATTGGTTTCTTACTAAACTTCTACTATGGCACCGATTCCCTTGTTCACGAACTAAACTAAATTTAAGTTCAGTGATTCTTTTTCTTTTTATTTACTTAAGAAAAGGACAGAAGATAAATATTAGTTTAGTCCTGTCAAATTAAGATGCTCCATAGACAGTTTAGATGTGATTAAAAACATGGCTACTAAAAATACGTCATTTTACGTCAGGCGCTGACTAATTTGACAGGACTAAACTAATATTTATCTTCTGTCCTATTCTTAATGAAATAGGTATAAAGAAAATCTTTTTCTATATATTTCATTCATTGAACTTAAATTAAGTTTAGTTTGTGAACAAGAGAATCGGCGCCTATATCCGTCGACCCTAGTTAATAATCTCCTTTGGTGACCGTACAGGCTACAAATTTGTGTAAGCAGGTAGATAAGTATGACGTATGTTTACTCTGTAACTTTGTAAATGTGTAAACATCTTTCGGTGTTTATACTGACATTATGTATACATACGGGCGCAAATACATGCCAGATTGTACAGTGGCTTAGTCTGCCCACATAAGGGTTTTAAGCTAACACTTTTTTATCTCTGAGTCCGTTTTACTACAAGAGCAAGAGCATCATTTAGTGAGGAGTCTGCTTTTGCATGAGGAGTAGTGTCTTTTTTTTCGTAATATCAGGCACTGTTACTTTGATTTAAGTGAAGTACAGACGCCAGCTGGTCAAGCTACCCCAAACTGTCAAATTTTCCCAATCAACCTTGAATCTAATGCTTTATTTTAAGTTGAAAATCTATTAAAGAAGTTTGACAGATTTCTTGACTCTTTTTCTTTTCTTGTCCTCTTCTTTGTGCTTCTGTACTTTACAACATTGCGTTTTTAGTATTCACTGTATCTTCTTTAACCTAAGTAATCTGCGGAAACGTCGTGGATTGTACAGACGCCAGCAGGTCAAGCTACCCGAAACTGTCAAACTTTCCCATTCAACCATGAACCTTATTGCTATAGCGATAAAGTTAAAAATCTATTAAAGAAATTTGACAGATTGTAGTAGCTTCATGTGCTGGCGTCTGTACATTAACCCACTTATATTTATTTTGTAATCTTAGACGTAAATAATATACATACATTAAAAATTTGTAATATACCTTTTTTGTATCCATTTTACAGTGTGTACATAAATAATAAAATAAATAAATACAATGTACAATAATTGTTTGTTACCCTAATAAAATAAATAAATAAAAAATATCTTGCTCTTGCCCTTATCCCATTTTATTTGGAGAGAGCGAGAGATAGAGCAACTCACAAAAAAAACCCATTACGGTAGGAAAAAGCATATTCTGGAAAAACAAAGGGAAATTCTCATACCTACCGCAGAAAGAGAAATGAACTAAAATATTTCAACTTGTGGTTTCCATCCGAGCTCCTAAAAAATTCATTTCAAAATACTTTCGCAGTTCCCTACCCTTTTATTACTGCAGACGCCCCGCAAGTTTACCCTAAAAGTAATTTAGGTAGACGGTACAAATAGCTCTGATGACTGTGTCGGTTTTCAAAAGCTGTGTGCAGTGGTCTTTACTCGCTATCTCGAGACAAATAAAGCTGTTTATGAAACGCACTATAAAAAGTGTTGTCGCATACTGCAGTAATAACGCTCTGACGAGGTAATCAACTTTTTACGCTGAATCTAATCGTCGTTTAAGTAATTCTTCAGAATCTTCGCGTTAACAAGTCTTGTAGCGTAATGTGTTAATGTGTTCTTCGCCTTGACACCTTTTTGTTTTTAGGTCAATAAATACTTTTTCTAGTATACAGCCTGCGGGGTAATTACATAACACACTAAAAGTAGCAATGGCTTTCATTTTGACAGTTCAAAAACATTCATTGCGTTATTTACGTGGTTGGGCAGATAAATTTCTCAACAAATAAAGTAATGAATTATCAATATCCTTCAAAATCATTCAGATTACGATTGAAAGATTTAAAGTGTGTTCCGCAATTGGGCTGCTGTTTGATATGCTACACGTGTTATGATCTCTTAGTACACACTTCGAAGGTTTGTTAACCATTCCCGTTAGACGATCAACAACGAGTGAAGTGTTTTTGAGAAAATGTCATAATAAATCTAAGATTTATAGCTTTTCTTCCATAAGTTTAGCAACAGCAACATGTGTCGTGAAGTGCGCACATTCAATGCCGCATATCACAGCTAGTCGGCTAAGTACCTCTGCCTATTCAGAATGCGATGTGATCCTACATTTCTATGAGGTTAAGGGCTAGGCTTCACAGTTATGCTCTTGCACACATCGTAAAAGTTAACGGAGGAAAAGTTTGCTCACACGAACATGTATCATTCTTCTTGGCTGTTCAATGCTTTGCCGGTAGGGCTGTCAACCCTGAGGAAGGAGCAGGAATCTTTACAAACGTTATCATTGTGATAACGGTCAACATTTCGGCGTACAAAAAGTATTCAGAATCTTCCAGATTTCCGCAAAATGCTGGCTACCTCGTTTACAAGAGTAAACGATATTGCCAAGGGTTTTTGCCTTATTCTAAAGCAGCCATTGCTTTAGAAGAAGGCAAAAACCCTTGGCAACCTTAGTTACAGTTAAACATTGAGTATCAATTCGCTCCGTGTTTTGCTCCGAGTTCGACTTACCTTGTAAGGGAGGAAAGCGGGATTTATGTACTTCTATACATACACTCGTAATAATGTATAAACAACAGCATATTTTATCGTTTATGGAGGTCAATGCGTTCTGCAAAAAGTCACGAGCGTTTCTTCTGCCGGTGTCATTATCATCATGATCCATCCATCGCAGCTCATTGCTAACGTTTTGTAGGCCATACCTACGTAGATATCTAGCCTGTAGGGGTTTTGATATAGTCATGACTTGCACCTACTAACACATAAAATGACAATCGATCACAATGTCTTTCATTTTGACAGTTCACCCATGTTCATTGCGTTATTTACGTTGTCGAGCGGACGAATTGTTCAAACCTATGAAGCAATGGTTTAGGAATATCCTTCAAAACCCTCGGATTGTGATTGCAATTAGTGTACGATCTTTTATCAAAATAATTTTGAATTAATTGTTTTGCTAGCGATTACATTCAATGAAAAACCGGCGATACACGAGTTTAAACAGTTTCAAAATGTTTTACCTACATGTAATTGGTGTTATCAGAGGAATGGCTTATCAAAATGGCTATTAAAATTTACATAAAACTCGTATGTGTACCTACATAAATTTCATAAAACGGATTTATCGTCGGAAACTGCTATTATTAATTAGTTAGAGTAGTAGGTCCTATTTTATTAGCAACATTATTTAATCAGTTAATCACGCCGGCTTGTTCTGGCAATAAAGCATGTGCTGACATTTCAGTAGTATGTTTATGTATTACATAACATTAACAAGTAATTTAGTGTCCCACATGCCACTGCCTCTTTACATACAGGGAGGAAAGGAAAAAGCATTCATCACCACACTGTTGGATTTTGAATTTTACAATTTTTACCGTGTGCCTTTTCCTAACTATGTTGGCGTCGGCTTCCAGTCTAACCGGATACAGCTGAACACCAGTATTTTACATGGAGCTACTGCTTATCTGACCTCCACCAACCAGTTACTGGGTAATACGACACCCCTTGGTATGATTGGTTGTCACCGGGCTTCTGACGTGGCTAGCTGACATATGGCAAATAATTTAATTTTCATGTAATGTTAATTACTGATCATAGGTTCCCAGTATTGTATACAATCAACTATCTGACATATGGCAAATAATTTAATTTTCATGTAATGTTAATTACTGAACATTAGGTTCCTAGTATTGTATACAATCAACTATTTTCTAACTGAAACAGACAGCTGTGCTGCTGGGGAGTTTGTTGCGACACTTTTCCTTCCCAGCGATAGCACTAGGAAGTGGTGAAGGGCGGGCGTTTTTGAGGGACTGTCTTTTGTAATTTTGACGTTCGAAAAGTGCTGATTCTCAGCCTAATTTGAATAAACGAATATAAAAGATCCACAAATGAAAGCCGGGATCAGCGACTTAATGTGCTTTCCGCGGCACGGAGGGGTCTTGGTATGTACAGATGGTCACCCATCCAGGGACCAACCGCGGCAAGCGTAGCTTAAACTGATCTCGGATATTGTATTTCTATCAGTGCATAAAATCGCTCTTCTATTAAAATTAGACCAATATTTGAATTTAAACTCTTTTATCAAGCATCATTATAGTCAACCGTCGGATTACACAAACATACGCTTCGCCGTAAATTCGTAATGTCGTATGTAGGTACAGTCAGCAAAGGAGATAAGTAACCAGGGTCGTCGGATATAGTTGAAGTTTAGTAAGAAACCGATGGATGTTTTCGAATAAAATTTAATTTAATTAAAAGAAAACAAACAGCTTATTTATCAAGTTAAATTTCATTCGAAATCATCCATCGGTTTCTTACAAAACTTCAACTATATCCGACGACCCTGGTTACTTATCTCCTTTGCTGACTGTACATAATGCAATGTAATCAGAGGCGATGTAGCATAAAATATGAGTATTGTGTAGTAACTGGTCTGCCACATGTAATTATTACGATATTAGCTCTTCATGTATTTATGTGACACACTTTGGACTAACTGCGCCATTGACCTCGCTCGGAGGATGTCGATAGCGAATGCTCCTCGCTCCGCTTTGTCTTCCTTATTTAGAAACGCTTCAACCGCTGATGATGTACGGAATCTAGCATAAATCGATTTGTTCTAAGTAGTTAGGCGTTCTATATGGCGTGTTTAAACTATGGAAAGTTTCATACTATCCCTGTAGGTAGTCACAGTGTGAGTCCTATAATTACAAATAATATTTAAAAAAGTGTAATAATTAAAAATGTGTGACAATTTCAATATTTACAAAAAAAAAAAACTAAAATTGCATATTTACAGTCACTATTTCTAATGAGATGCTGCTGAACAGATTGTGAAATAAAATTATTCAGTTGTAATAGTATGAAACTTGTCGCAGCTAAATCTCATTTTAAGTGAACTATGTTGACAAAATAAAGTTCTTTAAACCTAATTAAGGCGGAGCTGAACGCAGGCAAGTGTGAAAAAATAGCAAAGGACGTCTTACCGAACAGCCGCTAATGGTACAAAGTAAAAATTTCGGCGGAAGAGACTGAACATGGTTATTGCGAAACCCGCATGTTCAGTCTCTTCCACCACACTTTTGCTAATAATAATACTGACTATTATGAATGCTAAATATATAATTTGCCGCTTGGCAGACACAGACAAATACTGATCGCAGCATAATTTGATTTGTTAGCAGACAGGAAGACGCCTCTAGCCAAAGAGTGAATAGTACCAAGTTATATTTGCTCGAAACCAAAAGATCGCTTTAAAATTAATCATAATCATTTATTTGTCAGAATATGGTACATTATATGATATCATAACATTCTGCCAAGTGTGGCGTGCAAATATTATGTACATATGCAATTATTACAGGACAGAGATTATTAGGTTAATATTAACATTATTGATTGCATAATTAAGAATTAAAATTACAATTTGAGGTATGTCGGTTAAAAATAACATCTTAAACACACAATTTATTTAGAAAAATAAATTGATTTACTTTGGGGTTTTCTTTTGCGTGGTACCCTGATTCTTTTTCTAAAATAAAAGTAGCATAAGTTACTCTTTATATCATCAGCTATGTACCGGTAAACGTCCCATTAAAATCGGACCAGTGGTCTCGGAGATTGCCGGAACACACAGACAGACAACAATTGTTATTAGTGTTTCATATGCATTTAGTAAAGCTATTATTTTGATATTAGAAACAGACACTTCCATTTTATTTATTTGTATGTATGTGCTTATATAGTATAGATGTCCAAGTACCTATCATTAAATGTCAGAATATCAAAGAGTACGATGTCAAAGTATAAAAGATTACAATTAGGATGTCAAAGTATAATTTAAATTGTCGTTGAAATTATTATATTTATTATTAAGTTGCATAAATAATATGGTTATGTAGAACAGAGTGGTATCGGCAATAAATAACATTTACACTTACCGTTTAAGATTGTGTGCAAGTCTGATGCAGTTGGTTAATTACTATTATGGCTGAGCGCTAAGCAGTTACAATGAGTTACGATTCGTGTGAAGACTAGGCGATACTACGTTGTTTTGTATTATTCTCTCATAATCAGATCAGTCATCGTTGTAAAAAAAGTACTATCATTTGTAACTGTAGCTGAAAATTTTATTTCATTCAGCACATCAAACTGTTTCGGGGTCATATATTTATTTATTAACTAGCTGCGCCCCGTGGTTTCACCCGCATAAGTGTTGATCCCGTAGGAATATCGGGATAAATAGTATCCTATAAAACCATCTGTGTGCCAAATTTCATCCAAATCCGTACAGTAGTTTTTGCGTGAAAGATTAACAAACATCCATCCATCCATACAAACTTTCACGTTTGTAATATTAGTAGGATCTTCAACGAAAGATGTATACGATACATGACACAAAAATAAACGACAACATCAGCTATTAAGTAGATGCACTCCTTCATTTATAGGAGACCAATAAAGATGCACAATAAAGTTAACAACCAAGTTAACAAAGTAATATTTAAATTGACAATATAACTAGAGTGTTTATAGAAGCAATAAATTATTATGCTTGTGCTTATAGAAGCAATAAAAACGAGTTCGAAACAACCGAATGGTCTTTTGTTGAAAATTAATAGATCACACTTAAGCTGCATGAATAGCTTTAATATATGCTTTAGAATTAATCCAATTGATACTTGTTCTGATTTGTAAAACGATTTTATTTCATTATCCTTAATAACCTTAGTTACCTTAGGGCTGATTTTTCAATAATCTGATAACTTTATTCGAGGAATAATTTTGTAATTTTGACAGTAATTTCATACAAAAACAATCATTCGTCAATTTTATTCCTTGAATAAAAGTTATCTGGCGATGGAAAAATCAGCCCTTAATAGAGCTAACAGTACGAAGGTGTGTCTCTGTGTGTGGTACTTCATCATACGGCCTTTTGTACACTGCACGGTGTGTTTATGATAAAAATCGTGTGACCTTGTATATGCCACGGTTCTATGATATAGGTACGGCGGCGGCAGCGGCGGCGGCGCCGTGCCGTAGTGCCGTAGTAACTATTCAGTAATCTGTGGTAGTGCCGCCGTGTCAACAAACTTACTTTTAACCCTAGTGATTCTATAGATGTTAAACTTTTAACCATAGTGACCAGTGGTAATAGCCGCGACTTACGAGTTGTAGGTCATAGGTTCAAACCCAGACAGGTTACTTTGTGTAAATTATTTCATCACCACTGCTCTTAAAACGGTGAAGGAAAACATCGTGAGAAAACTGGCATGTCCTAGAACCAAAAATTCGAAGACATGTGACATCCCACTCCCTCTCACCGAGAGGAGGCCTATGTCCCAGCAGTGGGAAAATAGAGGAAAGTCACCAAATATGGAATACTATTTTGTTTTTGGGATATAAAAAAAAAACTTCATATAAATTAAAACAGTTTAATGTTTTTACTAATCAGTCATACATTTATATGTAGTAATTAACAGCCTTTAATCAAATATATTAGTTATCAAATTAAAATCTAACATAAAAAACAAAATCACAAATGAGTAACCAAATATGGAATAGGTACCCATATATGGAATATAAGCATAAATCAACATAACAATAACAAAAATGGACATTAATGTCTTTGGGATCAATTAAATAAATATAACATATTGTGATAAATGAAAGAAGTTACATAATTACTTGCAAAAGTCACAGATCCAAGTATCAAACTCTGGACCAGCACAATCATAATGTGCCCAGAGCCCACACATCAAGCATTTAATCCAGCTTTCTCCACTTTTATCCATGGAAAAAAGTCTTGAACAGAACATACATTCTGCATCAGCAGAGTCAGGAGGTACTTGGTCCATCAACTCATCATGTTCACTACCTTCATCAAACTGGATAACGTCTAGTTCCTCAGAGTCTTCTTCTTCACTATCATCCTTATTTTTCTTCGTTTGTTTGTTTCTCTTCGCAGTTTTCTTCTTATTCTTTGTCTTGACTAGTTTATTTTCTTTTTCTTGTCTCTTCATATTTTTATTTTCTAAATCAGTTTTGTAGGGAGAAGATGTTATGACTGCTGCTACAGCAGCTTTTCTTCCTCTGCTAGATACTTTTCTTCGTTTCTCTGGCACTGGACTTATGGCATACGGAGACACCAGACCCAAACTGCTGCGATTAAGCCCAGAAGTCGAAGGTACAGGTTCAGGTTGTAAATTAGCAGTTGTTTGTGGTGCAGGTATTTCTACCAGAACTTGACCAGTTTCAGATCTTGATTCCAGCGGAGGGATATTGGTTGTACAACCGTCTATTAAAGCATTTTGTTGCGCAGCAATAAAGTCCACATCACTGAAGACATTTTTATTTAAAGGCCACAATCCAGTAACTTTGAACCCGTTGGCTGCGATTTCGCCTGTTTGTACTTTCAAATAGGATTTGCCAAACAGCTCCACAATATCATATGGACTTAGAGGTCTGTTGTTGTCTCTAATCCACATGCGTATTTCCTCACTATAGTATGTTTTTAAAGGCCCCATGAAAGTTTTATCTAATGGCTGCAATTTATGAGTCGTATGAGGAGGTAACGAAACTATGTCCACGTTATTTTCCCTAGCAATATCTATTATATCGATATTGTGAGTATGACTATAGTGTCCGTCTAGTATCAGTAAAACCCTCGATTCAGGAGTCGGGTTGGTGTGTTGAATAAAGTGCTTGAACCAGTCTGTAAAGATGTTCATTTGTATCCACCCTGATGGGTGTGCAACTCCGACTGATCCTGGAGGACAGCCTCTCATTAGCTGAGCACTCATATTTTTTCTGGGAAAAATAATGAACGGTGGCACAAAATGACCAGTAGCATTCATGCAAACAACTATTGTCATCAGAGATCCTCTTTCTGCTGAAGTCAGTGCAGCTACCTGGCGTTTACCTTTGTGGCCGATGATTTGTGGTATCTTACTTTGTACTATTGTGAGGCCTGATTCATCCACGTTGTAAATACGATTTGGTGGATAGTTATTCTTAGCGTAAAGCTCTTCAAGGAGGTTGAAAAAGGCTTCCACTTTTTCTTTATCAAATCCAAATGCTCTGGCAAATGATGTACCAGTTGGTCTTCTTATCGAAAGTTTATCTTTATGACGATTTAAAAATAACTTTAACCACTTTTTTCCAGCCATACCTGATTCACCGAAGGGATTCTGCAAATTGTTTCGCTTTGCTAGCATGAACGCCATACGGCGAAGATCAGTTCTTGTTAAACCGTGAAACTTACTCTCCATTATTAGTATGTATTCTACTAGCTGATGTTCAAGTTCGGAGCCCAAGATAGTTTTTCGTCCTAATGTAGTAGCTGCTGCCACTTCTGGAGACTGTTCATCTTTTTGGCAGAGACGAAATAAAGTTGTCCTAGGCACTTGAAAATGCTGTGCCGCTTTCAAATACCCCATTTTCTTTTCCCGGACGAATTTTATAGCTTGTGCCATTTTTTCTTCATCCCAGGTTTTTCGTTTGGTTGATTGTGAACCGGACATTCTAAAAACAAACATTACATATATTTTTTAGCAAGCAAGTATCTATCATATGAAATATTATATCTAATTATGGAATATTCCATAATTAGACACCGACGACTGTCCATATTTGGATTTTTATACTAGTTCAAACTCTTCTAAATATTTTTTTAAGTCACAATATTTTGAAATTAAAAGATCACAAAATGGTGAAATAAACATAATACCGATATACTAAATAGTATAACACTTATGTATACAAACATATCAGCTGGTAATACTCATTTATTACTTACCTTTAAAATTTTCCGCACGACAACAAAACAAAACACGCCTGCCACACGTGAAGTGTTCGCGCAACTGACTCGATGGTGTGAGTGCGATAGTTAGTAGACCGAATGGAACAGAAGATGGTCGAGTGTTGCGTTTCATACTTATAGTCTTAGAGAAATGAAGGTATTCCATATTAGGATACTATTTCATATTTGGTGACTTTCCGAGGAAAGTCACCAAATATGGAATACTATTTTGTTTTTGGGATATAAAAAAAAAACTTCATATAAATTAAAACAGTTTAATGTTTTTACTAATCAGTCATACATTTATATGTAGTAATTAACAGCCTTTAATCAAATATATTAGTTATCAAATTAAAATCTAACATAAAAAACAAAATCACAAATGAGTAACCAAATATGGAATAGGTACCCATATATGGAATATAAGCATAAATCAACATAACAATAACAAAAATGGACATTAATGTCTTTGGGATCAATTAAATAAATATAACATATTGTGATAAATGAAAGAAGTTACATAATTACTTGCAAAAGTCACAGATCCAAGTATCAAACTCTGGACCAGCACAATCATAATGTGCCCAGAGCCCACACATCAAGCATTTAATCCAGCTTTCTCCACTTTTATCCATGGAAAAAAGTCTTGAACAGAACATACATTCTGCATCAGCAGAGTCAGGAGGTACTTGGTCCATCAACTCATCATGTTCACTACCTTCATCAAACTGGATAACGTCTAGTTCCTCAGAGTCTTCTTCTTCACTATCATCCTTATTTTTCTTCGTTTGTTTGTTTCTCTTCGCAGTTTTCTTCTTATTCTTTGTCTTGACTAGTTTATTTTCTTTTTCTTGTCTCTTCATATTTTTATTTTCTAAATCAGTTTTGTAGGGAGAAGATGTTATGACTGCTGCTACAGCAGCTTTTCTTCCTCTGCTAGATACTTTTCTTCGTTTCTCTGGCACTGGACTTATGGCATACGGAGACACCAGACCCAAACTGCTGCGATTAAGCCCAGAAGTCGAAGGTACAGGTTCAGGTTGTAAATTAGCAGTTGTTTGTGGTGCAGGTATTTCTACCAGAACTTGACCAGTTTCAGATCTTGATTCCAGCGGAGGGATATTGGTTGTACAACCGTCTATTAAAGCATTTTGTTGCGCAGCAATAAAGTCCACATCACTGAAGACATTTTTATTTAAAGGCCACAATCCAGTAACTTTGAACCCGTTGGCTGCGATTTCGCCTGTTTGTACTTTCAAATAGGATTTGCCAAACAGCTCCACAATATCATATGGACTTAGAGGTCTGTTGTTGTCTCTAATCCACATGCGTATTTCCTCACTATAGTATGTTTTTAAAGGCCCCATGAAAGTTTTATCTAATGGCTGCAATTTATGAGTCGTATGAGGAGGTAACGAAACTATGTCCACGTTATTTTCCCTAGCAATATCTATTATATCGATATTGTGAGTATGACTATAGTGTCCGTCTAGTATCAGTAAAACCCTCGATTCAGGAGTCGGGTTGGTGTGTTGAATAAAGTGCTTGAACCAGTCTGTAAAGATGTTCATTTGTATCCACCCTGATGGGTGTGCAACTCCGACTGATCCTGGAGGACAGCCTCTCATTAGCTGAGCACTCATATTTTTTCTGGGAAAAATAATGAACGGTGGCACAAAATGACCAGTAGCATTCATGCAAACAACTATTGTCATCAGAGATCCTCTTTCTGCTGAAGTCAGTGCAGCTACCTGGCGTTTACCTTTGTGGCCGATGATTTGTGGTATCTTACTTTGTACTATTGTGAGGCCTGATTCATCCACGTTGTAAATACGATTTGGTGGATAGTTATTCTTAGCGTAAAGCTCTTCAAGGAGGTTGAAAAAGGCTTCCACTTTTTCTTTATCAAATCCAAATGCTCTGGCAAATGATGTACCAGTTGGTCTTCTTATCGAAAGTTTATCTTTATGACGATTTAAAAATAACTTTAACCACTTTTTTCCAGCCATACCTGATTCACCGAAGGGATTCTGCAAATTGTTTCGCTTTGCTAGCATGAACGCCATACGGCGAAGATCAGTTCTTGTTAAACCGTGAAACTTACTCTCCATTATTAGTATGTATTCTACTAGCTGATGTTCAAGTTCGGAGCCCAAGATAGTTTTTCGTCCTAATGTAGTAGCTGCTGCCACTTCTGGAGACTGTTCATCTTTTTGGCAGAGACGAAATAAAGTTGTCCTAGGCACTTGAAAATGCTGTGCCGCTTTCAAATACCCCATTTTCTTTTCCCGGACGAATTTTATAGCTTGTGCCATTTTTTCTTCATCCCAGGTTTTTCGTTTGGTTGATTGTGAACCGGACATTCTAAAAACAAACATTACATATATTTTTTAGCAAGCAAGTATCTATCATATGAAATATTATATCTAATTATGGAATATTCCATAATTAGACACCGACGACTGTCCATATTTGGATTTTTATACTAGTTCAAACTCTTCTAAATATTTTTTTAAGTCACAATATTTTGAAATTAAAAGATCACAAAATGGTGAAATAAACATAATACCGATATACTAAATAGTATAACACTTATGTATACAAACATATCAGCTGGTAATACTCATTTATTACTTACCTTTAAAATTTTCCGCACGACAACAAAACAAAACACGCCTGCCACACGTGAAGTGTTCGCGCAACTGACTCGATGGTGTGAGTGCGATAGTTAGTAGACCGAATGGAACAGAAGATGGTCGAGTGTTGCGTTTCATACTTATAGTCTTAGAGAAATGAAGGTATTCCATATTAGGATACTATTTCATATTTGGTGACTTTCCTCTATAGACTGATTATGGTTGAACCGTTGAACCTATAAATGTTAAACTTTTAACCATAGTGATCCATAAACACACGGCGAATAAACCGTAGTTTTTCACGGCATGAAAAACGTGTGTGTACAAAGAGCTTAAGCCATTGTCATTGTATAGCTGCATCAGCCACTGACGCAATAGGGGGGTGACGTGATCGATAGTCAAAAACGGATTACAAGTGATTGATGGGGTTCTATCCCCTTCCCGGCGGGGTACCGCTTTTTCAACGTTAATGGCGGCTCTAACTAAATTGTCTGGAGTTTTCCCTTCGTTTCCATATCGCTAGACATTACAACAATATAACATCACATTTCGGCGAAAGATTGGGCAGAAATGTACCTGTAGTACACTCACATAAAGTCAGTTATGTTTAAGTCATATGTAATAGACGACGGCATGGTTGGCGCAGTGGTTAAGCGATTGACTGCTGCGCTGCGTGTCTCGGGTTCGATTCCCGCACGGAACAAATATTTGTATGGCCTACAAGTAGTTGTTCCGGGTCTGGCTGTTTGTGTATGTGAGTTTAAATGTTTGTAAACGCACCCACGATACAGGAGAAATTCCTAGTGTGGGGCAACGTAAAAAAAAAAAAAAAAATTGTGGGCGATCCTATTCCCATCATCATCTGCCTAGCGTTTTCCCAACTACGTTGGGGTCGGCTTTCAGTCATACCGGATGCAGCTGAATACCAGCATTTTACCTATTGCCATCAACCCGGCACGAATCCAGACTACGGGCTGCTATTGAGAAATTCCAGATAAAAAAACCCAGTAACACTTTGCCCGACCTAGGAATCGAACCTAGGACCTGATGCTGATGCTCAGCAGTAGCGCTTGCGACCACTAGAACAACGAAGCAGTCAATCGTATCGTTAGAGGCTATTGTAATATCCTGGGAATCTGTTTTTTTATTGAAAGGTACGCTTATCTTGTTTGAGAGGCTGATTTCGTAAGCTGACAACGTCATTCAACCTTTTACACTGTTTACCAACTATTATCTAACATACCATTCATTGTTATGCCTCCTTTACAGGCACATCGGTAAAAGCACAATGCACGTCGTGCAGCTCCGATATCTATGGGCGGATTACAAAAGCAAAATATGAGCAATAAATTAAGATTACGTTTACAGCGACTCTATTACAAAACCCCCTGCTGATCATATCGTAAAATGAAATAGAGAATTTCAAAGTGCGGATCAAACCATATATGGACGACTTTTTACAGTTTTGAGGTGTATGTCGATACAAAATACCGTCGATCCATCATCGCTAACTTTGCACGTACTACAATTAACGTTGGAATTCATACAAACCATAAATTTAATTTAATGTTCAAGTGTTCGACCTACATGTGTGACCGCAGTTGCTATGCGGATAACAGTACAGAGATGGTGATGCCGTAATGGGAGACGGTGCTCTTAACTCATCTGGGTTGACCGCAAGCGCCACGCGAGCGCCGCAGCGCGCCCGCGGCCGCGCTCCCGCAGACCAAGTACACCTGTTTCTTAATGTGCCTGCCCGCAATGTATGTATGAATGCCCCAGTTGCACTGAACCTTAATAGACATGTTCCAATATTCGATAAAAGTGATCCACATTTTTGAAACGTTACAGTGATTAAAACTGTAACCTTTCCTTCTTTCTTTCTTTCTAACCTGCGCTTGTCCTTACTGCCCATTTCGCGCTGTAGTCGCCGGAGATAAGTTTATGGCTACAAGTTACAACCAACACTATAAATCGCATTTGTCTGAAGTCTGCAATGAAACAGCTTAATGCTTGGCTTTATGACGCATGCGTTCGACGGTAATCTAAATTACAGTTACCGGTCATTTCTCGACGAGATGTTCGTTCGTACATAAATTCAGCCGTACAAATAGGATTCGATAAGACACCTGGTATAAATATCTCTGACCACTAATGGCTTCCTACATTCTAAATCAATCAAGTTTGCTTCCAGGTAAGTTGCATCATTAGTCAATCAGTGGTTTTGTACAACGGTTGACCCACATCGGGTTCATTAAAATAAAACACACTTCAATTTCGTGCCATCTCTGCGGCTTCTCATTATTCAATGTCGGTGCTCACGCGAACCGCTCCTTAGTTTCGCGTTGTTTGCGGTTACCATTAGAATCCTGTTTGTGCAACTAACAAACAACAAGTTTATTATAACAGTGCAACCGGTAACCAAACTAAGGGATAGGTTTATGTTGTTTCTGTTTTCAGATAATGGGTGTAACATTGTCTTTACTCTTTACTTTACAAATACCTCCAAGGGCTGTTACAATTCTAAGCGCTACGTTACGTCACACGTCGTGTCTTTATACAAGTGTTTCAATTCAGTATCTACAAATAATATCTCTGACATTGATAGCAGATTCGATTTGGGCATTCTAATTTCTATACTTAGTTTGGATTGACGTTGAAACTGTCCACCTTAGGCTTTGTCCTAAATATGTTCGAGTCTATTACAATATAATTTAAACAGGCTAACACGTGGTTATTTTGCTACAACTGGTTTTAGTCCCTCGATACCCGCGTGCCTCCTACGTCATTATAACATTACTGTAATTACCACCTTATTAAGTTGTGTTACAATTGGTATTACAACGACAGTCATCCTTATGAAATGATCGATTGTGCTAACGTGAAAATTGTAGCAACTATATAACGATGAAGGTAGGGAGAGCATAGGGAAAGTGTTTGTCAGCAGTTGTGTTGAACTGTTCACTTAGAGCTTTCGGCGTTTCCTAGATAAATGCCCTGGATAGTCTAGAATTCTAGATCTTTAGCGTAGACGTAGACGTATGCATAGACTAGCTAGACTGGAGTCTATACTGATAATTTTCAATATTTCTTGTCGTGATAGCGCAGTGGTTAAGGCCTCGCCTCTCATGCACGAGGTTGTGGGTTCACATCCGGAAAGTACCAAGCTTTACTTTACTTTTTCAATTCATATGTAGGTACTTTATGAGTTTATCATGAGCATTACTGATATCGGTGAGGGAAATCGTGAGGAAACCCGGACTTATCTATATATATAAAATTCAAAGTCCTGACTGACTGATTGATATATCAACGCACAGCTTAAACCGCTGGTCCTAGAGTCATGAAATTTGGAGGGTGTGTTCTTCGTGAAGATTAGGCATCCACTAAGAAAGGATTTTTCGAAATTCCACCCCTAAGAGGGTGAAATGGGGGGATTTTGTTTGTATGAAAAATCTTATTCCTTGAGTTAATAAACTTGAAACTTGGCACGAATACTTACCTAAATAAATTATGAAGATTGCCAGTTTTTTTTTCTAAACTACCCCCTAACAAGGGGGGTTTCAAAGTTTGTATGGAAGAATTTTAGCTCGCGGTCCGATTTACTTGAAACTCAGTATTTTTGCCTAAGATTCAAAGTAAAGAATAATGTGTATGAGGGTTTTTCGAAAATCTACCCCTGACGGTCTGAAAAGGGGTAGTCAATTTTACAGGGGAGGATTTTACAGCGTGGCTTGATTAACTCGAACATTGACATAAATAATCTTTGTGTCAAGTTATGAACACACCCCAAACGATTTTTCAAAATTTCACCCCTGGGGGGGTGAAAAGTGGGGATACAGTTTATATGAAATATCTTATTCTACTTATATGTTAATAAACTTGAAAATTGGCAAGAAGATTTGCCTACGTAAGTAATAAAGTTTATCATTATAAGTATTTCAAAACTACCC
Organism: Apamea anceps; assembly: GCA_951799955.1. Taxonomy (NCBI): domain Eukaryota; kingdom Metazoa; phylum Arthropoda; class Insecta; order Lepidoptera; family Noctuidae; genus Apamea; species Apamea anceps. The sequence continues at coordinate 8,066,270 of OX637502.1, read as the reverse complement.
CCCAAAGGGGCATATAAGGGTGTTAAAGTTTGTGTGTAAGAATTTGAATGCGCGATACGATTAACTCGAAAGTCAGTATTAATACTTTTGACAAGAAAGTAACGATGATAAGTTTTTGGGTCTTTTGATAATCGACCGCTGACGAGGCAAAAAGGCGTAATTAATTTTTTAAGTGGCGTATTTTACTACGTGGCTTGATTAAATAATAATTGATTTTGTTTTTCACTTCAAGACACAAACATCAGGTCTTCAACAGCAGCAGCAGCAGCGGTTCTTCTAGCAGTTGTATCATCGGCTCTTCTACAGACGCCAGTACATCAAGCTACTCTGTCTAATTTCTTTAATAGATTTTCAACTTTAGCGCTAAAGCATAAGGTTCAAGGTTGATTGGGAAAATTTGAACATTTCGGGTAGCTTGACCTGCTGCCGGTGCTGCCGTCTGTACTAGGAGTTCCCATATCCCGTAGAGCCAGACCTCTTCGTTTACAGAGAATATCATAAAGAAGCGCGATAGACAAAAATGTGATACATTATACGGGTAGTTATGGCATGCATCACATATAGGTATGGATAATTGCTGCAAGGTATCAATATGGTTATCGAGGGCACCTCGATCTGCGTGTTGCTTATTGAGCTAATAAAAAAAATCTTGTGTAGATTTTTTTTGCGTTTCAAAGTAAAACATGTGCGTAGTAGTAAATCAAAATGTTTTGCTTCTCCCTATTAACTACTTAAGTACCATTAAATTAAACATTCCGAGGCCGATACAACAAGAGGGAATAAAAAAAAACGGCCAAGTGCGTGTCAGGCCACGCATAGAATAGGGTTTCGTAGTCAAGGTTTGCCATTAAAATTCTACTTATATAGCCTGTATTGTAACGAAACCATACCGCGATTCAGAAATTTGGAATAAATGCACAACGCCATCTATCGAGTGGCGTTGTAAACCTTTTAAGCCCGTAATTTTATTTATCCTCTTTAGAGGATTCAATATTTATTTATTCAAATATAATTCATAGATAATTGTTATAAACATGTAAAATATTTTATCTTTAATATATTACATATTTACTTATTATTTCGTTTTTTTCTACGAAGATTCCAAGTAAGCGCATTTTACAAGTTAGGCCTCTATAACTCCTGAACTAACAAAGTTATCAAGCCGTTATACTTATAGTTCATCACATGAACTACTATCATGAATTTTTTCAGATTCAGTTTAAAGTCACTACTTTAAGTATACTTTTTATTGGGCTCTTAGGTATACAATCCGCATATCCGCTAATACAGAATGATATATTATAAAATAAAATGGCTTCGCGACTGAGAGTCGCGGAGGATCGCGAGTTTAGCTTTTAGAGGGGGGACATTCTATTTTAACAAAAAAAATGTGCTTTAAAGTTGAATATTTCGCAAACGGATACCTAAATCAAAAAATCGTCTTAGCAACCTCTAATTTTTTTTAAAAGACCTATCTAGTGATACCCCACACTACGGGCTAGACGCGAGAAAAGTAATCACCCCCCCTTGTAGAGGAGGTACCTCAAAAAAAATATTTGTCGACGTGGTAAATACACATATTCATGCAAAGTTTCATCTTTCTAGCACTAACCGTTTGTAAGCCGAGGACGGACGGACGGACGACATGACATGACGAAACTATAAGGGTTCCGAGATGTGAACTACGGAACCCTAAAAACGACTGTTTAAGATTGAATCGTTTTATTAATCTACCGGGTGTTTACGATGCGATAAAATGTAGGTACCCTACGTTTTCATTACTTAAGTACTAGGTAATGTATTCCTTTGGATAATAGGGCTCTCCCGCAGATAGTCGCGACGCGATTTTAGGAGAATAATTTCCATGAAGTGTTCAAAGAAATTGTTCTCCTGGTGTCGCGTCGCGTCTGTCTGCGGGAGCCTTAAGTAGATACCTACAGTGTACGTAATACGTATCCTTTACATGTTTATATGTATTAATTAAATAATAAAAATGCATACAAAATACTAGTAGTCGTGACTTCGTGAAAAAATACATTGAAAACATCGATATAATTGGAAAATATACGGCCAAGCTTCACCATAGTGCCTAGTGGCGCTAGCAGCACAAACAGTGAACTTTGTTTTCTCACAGAAAAATAAAAATAGGGAAAAAAATAAATTAATAAAAAACAAAAAAAAGGCTAAATAGATTTTAGTTCATGTTTTATTCCTGCTGCGTGTTCGGATGTTCAAATAAAGCGCATGGTAATTTCCTCGAGATTAGATTTAACTAATAAATTCTATCTAAATAGAAATTTTAAATAATCAGCAATTAAATGGCCATAAATTTGGACATGCATTTTACTTAATATGGCATAGGTACCAATATTAAGTAAAATGTACGTCCAAATTTTAGGCACAAAACTAAAAAAAAACAATGCAATTTGTCAAATCCACAAATATTTTTTAATGTTTTGTTTACTGCTTCTGTTAACGGCGCCATCTATGCACCTCGTTTCACGGACAGTGCCCCATATATCTTTAACTTGCTTCCGCCCGCTTTTTAGTCAACTGTTTTCTATAAAACAGCCTATGGACTTCGGCAATCGTGTAGCTTTCTGTCACTGAAATAATTTTCGAAATCGGATCAGGTATTCTAGAGATTACCTTCTATCCAAACAAACAAACATCACCTCTGTTTTAAGTATCAAGTACCAAGGTTTTAAGTTTACGAGTGAAAAGACTGTCATAGGGTGCAGATTTCCTCGATTTTACCGTAACCATCTCACCGTGAAAACTAAGGTGAAGTGAGCGTGGAGTGAGCTGTCATTCCTACTAATGCTAGGGATTGACACAATTGACAGCTCACTCTAAGCTCACTTCACCTAACTTTTCACGGTGAGATTTTTATAGAATTGATCGGCAGATTCCGGCTCCACGTCGATTTCTAGGACAACCTGTGTAATAGATCCGTAATGGTCAATAATATTATAACAGAATATTTATTCTATTCAGCAGTGTATCAATTACCACATGAAGCGAATTGCTTACAGCTTCCACACTTCTATTAGTTAAGTAAAGAAAAAGCAAGTAAAGTGGGTAAAAGTGAGGGCCTATGTTCTTACGCAATTGTTTTCATTTTCTGCTAAACAAACCGGTTATATTGTCACCCGAAGAAAGTAAAGTCAACCGTTCTTTACGAATTCTTTGCTTATTAATTATTAAGTCACACATACAAAGGTTATTCACACTTTGCTTTAAAAGTTATCACCCGAAACAGATGCTATTTTATGCTTTTAGGAGCCATTATGTGTTTCTGCCATTATGTGTTTAGGACCGATGGCCGGTGGAGCAGACGAGTCCTGGAGTGGAGACCGCGTATCGGCAAGCGTAGTTTGGGACGCCTCCCAGTTATATGGTCTTGCTGGTACGGACTGGATGCGGAAGGCGGAGGACAGTGTGTTGTGGTGCAGCTAGCCTGGGAGAGGCCTATGTCCAGCAGTGGACTGCGATGGCTTGAGTTGATTGATAGGTATTTATTATCAAAATCTATATCTATACATCTATACAAATAAATAAAATTGAAGTGTCTGTTTGTAATGTCACAAAATAACAACTTTTTACTAAATGCATAAGAAAGTATATACCTACGGTACTTATAACCAGTGATAGGAATAGGTAGTGCCTATTTGCCTAAACTTCGAAGAACAGAGACAAGAAACGGAGACTTCCTTAGGACTAAATTTATTCCGGGACACCTGTCCCGAAAAAAACATATAGAATATTGTTGTAACTTACAACAATATTCTCTGTGCTTTATTTTTCCTTTAGAGCCCATAGAGGATAAGTTATTATTATGGAGTTATAAATTATAAATGTTATGTCTAGTCGCAAACTTTAGGTAAATATAGACGAATTACTTATTCCAAATAACATATTTTTTTAATGTATTTAAAAGTGTTGTCCCGAATTTTGGGACAGATGTCCCGGAAAAAATTAGTCCTAAGGAAGTCTCCGTCTCTTGTCTCTGTTCTTCGAAGTTTAGGCAAATAGGCACTACCTATTCCTATCACTGCTTATAACAAAACAACTATTTTTTTTTTATTTGTCTGTCTGTTTGTTTCGACTAATCACCGGAATGACTGGACTGATTTTGATTAAATTTGAAATGGGGATATTTTGAACCCTGAGGAAGGACAAAGGCTACTTTTTATTGACATACCACGCGGGAAAAGCCGCGGACTCGAGCTAGTTATTATCAAAATAAAACATAAATCAAATGATACAGCCGGCCTTTGCTAAGAACGTCATAGAAATATGTGGAGTAGATAACAACAACAATCGTAAATAGTACAGCAGAAATATTCTTGATGTAAAAAAATGATTCATCGTTTTAAACGCTTACAATTTTGAATGAAATAACGTAGCAGGTAGGACCTAAGTCTACGAATATTTTACGCGTCTTCCGACATCACGAGGCACGTTGCCAAAAGTTGTTACAATCTAGTCTAGTTCTACAAATCTACATCGTTAAGTTTCGCATGTGTGTAGGTTGTACTGTTAGATCTACTTTGGCTAGTTTTTGAGTCAATCGAGATAATTTGGTTTAGTCATGACATGAGTAGTGGGCTGAATGGCGAAATGCCTTGACCCGGTTGTTTTTGGAGGAAGATATTATGGACGTCGGCAGCTGGATTAGTGTTGGTGATGACTGAGATAGTGGATTGTATAAGTCGGAGCCAACTGGTTTAATTAGTTTACCTCCCAGCCTTCTAATTAAACGGCGACCGTTCAACTAACGGCCTGAATGATATTCAATAAATTATAGTTTAGGTTGGAACTGTAACCAATCACGTGCGAGCCGAATTGATCGCAGTAACTAAGCCAGGGCACCCCGACCAAATGGGTTAGGTTAGAACTGTGATCAATAGCCGCGTGCGAGCCGAGAGAGCGAAGCGAGGCGAGCACTACTGCCAGGCGGTTGAATAAACGGCTAATTTAACCAGTTGGCTGCGACATATACACCACAACACGGAAACCTGCGAGGCTAATCAACATCCAATTGTTAAATGCTGTGATAGACTGACTGAGTCACAGAATAGGCCTGAGCCTATTCTGTGACTATGGGACACGCGGGAGACACACACAACGTTTACTTCACCTCACTCAGCCGATGTCAACAAAACACACCTCGATGCGAGCATTTTCACTTTTCGTCGTGGAAACTAGAGATGAACGCGAACCGGTTCCGTATCATCTTAACATAGTTATTCGACAACTCAGATATTTGGAATCTGCGTGACGTTTCACATTCGCGAATTAGATCTATGAATTCTCGGCTAACGCACTTTTTATTAACGCTTTCGGGGTCACTCGAGTTAGTGAAGAAAATATTTAGAAGGATGAACTCACTCGCAGTCTCGTTAGTAAATATAGCAAAAACATTGTCATCACTTGATGGTATTTATTTGTATTAAATCAACACTTTGGTTTAAACTAAGTTACTACTCATTAAGAAAACTGAGTTGCGGACAATGAAATTCACACCGATGCGCACTCTTGTAAATTCATTCACTTAATTCAATTACTTATAGCATTATTTTCAAATAATATTTAGTAAAAGCGTGCATAAGCTCAGTAACATAACGACCGAAACAAACGCATAATTAATTAGTATTCATTTATAAATATGAAAGTGCATATATGTGTAGTGTATTCATCCGTAAATCCGGTGGTGTGCGAGCTGTGAGCACCGAAACGGGGCCAGCGTGTGCGCATGTGGCCGGCTAGTGGAAGCTGGCGTATGGCTGCGCGGGCGCTGGCGACCGGCGCGGTATCGCCGTATCCGCCGATACGCGACGTGTTCGCAAATTGTACCACTTATCTCTTGTGCAATTGTTAGATCCAGAGTTCTATGTGTGAGCGATTGACGGGCCACAGCCTTGATATCAGTTTGTGAAGGTCGTCATGCGGTCCAGTCCAAATACGAGTGATATCCGAGTTCGATGTAATAATTAATTTTTTTTGAACGCTAACTGTCGCAAGGATTTTCGCAAAGGTTATAAATATGCGTCATGAAAGTTCAAAACATGAATTTTGCCTTGCAAGAGGTTAAAGTCTACTTAACTAAGATACTAAGTTCACATAATACCGAACTTTACCACATTTTTCTTTCAAAACTGTAAAGTTGCATGTTTAATAACCTTTTAACTTCACATAGCAACAGCAGTGCAGTAAATTAATGATCTTCCATTTAACATTTCTTGCAACTTTATATTGCTGACTTGCGGGAACTAAATTGACTGCGCAACCAATTACTTAGCGGGGCGACGTCAGAATAGAGAAACGACAAAAAGTTTAAACATGCGGTTAGAGAGAGTAATTAGTGGCCATACGTAGGTCAGGAATATGACCGGAGTGGCAATGACATGGTCACTAGGTAGTAATGATAGTTTGCCCTCTGTCCTCACTCGAGGACAGCGCCGTTTATGGACCGAACACGTTGAGGATACCTGTTTTCGGATTTAATGGGTTCATAAATATTGTAAACGTAATCTTGCGCACCTTTACGTAGCTAAGAATGTTTAGTATGCATGCCAAAATGGTTCAGGTTGCATTAGTAGGTATTGTTTAGGTACCTATTTCGGTAGGAAGCTACACAGATTACAAAATGTTTTGTCATAATTTAAAATCTATTTAAATAAATAATCATGAGACAATACATGTACAGTTTAGCCACTTCCGGCTTATTAGTCGCTTCGCACGAATTTACTCGCCCGAAACGGGCGAATCGTCAATTTTAAGTAATATTATTTTTTCTATAGGCGACTCGCACGAAGTTAATTTATTTGTGGGCGAGTCGACAACTCCAAAAATATACATATGTATTAGGCAATTGGTATATTTTGAATTTTATGCAATGAAGTATAGAAAAAATTACACTAGGGCACAGAAGTGATAAAAGTTAAATATTATAAAATGTGTACTTTTTTCTTAACTTCTTATTTATTTATTTAAGTATTATTTATTTATATATACTTTATTGTACACCACAAAAATACATAGCATAAAAAATACATGAAACACTACAAAATATACAATGGGCGGCCTTATCGCATTACTGCGATCTCTTCCAGGCAACCTTAGAATGGACAGTGATTCTTCTTCTTAAAAAAAATATATTTAAAAGTGACGATTCGCCCGTTTCAAGCGATTAAATTCGTGCGAAACTGCGAATCGACTAATAAGCCATGATGTGCGGTCGACCGTACACAGATCTATTAAGATTTTTCATATAAAAGAAACCGCTCAAGGTCTGTAAACCGCTAAGTATAGAATTCATAGGTTTAACGAAAAAATAACCAGTTTGGAACTGATTTTCCTCATCCTTCCAGCCTTATTGAGTAGGTACCTACTCTACATCAGCTTGAAATTACATTACCTATGTAAAACCATGATTTATGTATGTTAGCATACATAGATTTACTATTTACCAAGTTGTGCACATAGGTCCAGATCTGTAATACTAAAATACTTTTGGCTAAGTGTTCTTAAGTGCATACTTATTTCTTGACTCTAAATTGCTCTTATTTAATCAGCGCAATACTAATTAGGACAAAGCGATTGTGATCAGTTTTGCAATACAAAACAAAGGTAGAATGGACTGCTATCTGAGTGATACAGATGTTTGTTTTGCAACATACTGTGTGAGTAATTGTACCTACTTTTGCTTAGAACACATCTCAATAAGTGATTTAATCTCGTTGTTTAGCACTCAATTCATCCTACTATGCTACTAGTAATATAATCCTACTAATATTATAAACACGAAAGACTGTGAAGATGGATGGATGGATGGATGGATGTTTGTTACTTTTTCACGCAAAAATTACTTGTGCCTATATTATGTACTCTACTTGTAACGTTTTAGCGGCAATAGCAATCATTGCCATTTTCCCTTTTAAAATAATTGTACAATCCTACCCCGTGGCCACTACCTACTGAACGGATTCTGATGAAACTTTACAGTAATATAGCTTATACATCAGAATAACACATAGGATACTTTTTATCCCGATATTCCCACGGGATCGACATTTATGCGGGTAAAACCGCGGGGCGTAGCTAGTAATATTATAAATGTAAAATTGTATACCTAAGTTTGGATGTTTGTTACTAAATCACGCAAAAACGGCTGAACGGATTTAGATTAAATTTGGCACGCAGATAGTTTATAACCTGGATTAACATATAGAATACTTTTTATTCCGGTAGTACATTCCTATGGGATAATTTCCGACTCCTACGCGAGCGAAGCTGCTGGCAAAAGGTAGTAGTAAGTGATATAATCGCGCCTGCGCAGATTCTAACCAATGACCTACGCGCCTTGTAAGTGGCACTGAAAGAAATATCAAAGCTTTAAAAACAAATAATCGAATGAAAAAAGGTCAGCAACATAACATTCACGTGACCTAATCAAAAATTGACTAACGAGACATCAATTTCAATTACAAAATGGCTTTAATCTTTTATTAATCTTTAAAGGTCAATTCATTACAAAAGATGAACCATTTATAAGTTTCATGTCCATTTTTGTAAAAGTGCATTTAAAAAGCAGTAACATTATTCATATACCACTCGACGTAATCAATAAAATGTTATTAGTAATCTTGCAAAATATTACAGTAAATGTTACGCTTCTGTACATTTTCTTTAATTTATTAAACATAAAGTTTAACTAAATGTCATGATATTGAATTTATGTTGCAGTACATATTCAGTTTTATGACATTTTGTTCTACGTATTTAATTTAAAATGCCATTTTAACCATGCCATGCCAATGCCATTTTACCTAACATATATATATACACAACGTGGCGCTACAATGGCGACATTAATTTAACACACGGGTAGGGGGCTAGTGGCCAGTAATCATAAAAATTATAACAACATAAAAAAAATCGTAACTTGAAAACTTACACCTGCGCCGCGCGCCGACATAGGGCTCTCTCTCTTTCCTTCAATTCGCCTTCTCTTTGCTCGTTAATTGTTTTAATTACATTAATGCGATGTTATGATCCGTGACCCCGGCAAATGACCCCTGCGCTACAGTTTTTTAAGTCAGGTTGCACTAAGATGCTATTTTATTAAATCTATACTTATAATAAATCTGTAGAGAGGTCAATTCTGTACATGAAATATATACGCAAAACCGTATACGTGTGTTAAATTAATGTCGCCATTAAAGCGCCACGCTGTATACCATCAGTTGCAATGGCTTTCACTTTGACAGTTGAACAACATTCATTGCGTTATTTACGTTGGTGAGCAGACAAATTTTTCGAACTTATGAAGCAATGGGTTAGCAATATCCTTCAAAATGATTCAGATTGAGATTGATGGTGTGTTACGCAAATAAACGCTATTTAACGTTAAGACGTCGCTAAGCAGTTGATTAATAGCTGTCAAAATTAAACACAACCGGTGCAATGTTTGGCGTTTGAAAAATGTACAAACTTTTCGAAATACCTAAACTTACATTTTTAATCGTGTGCTCTATCTAACCCTCTCGTTAAAGCCATGATCAATTGATTTATTTGCCTCAAAAATTCAATTATTAACTCAGTTTTCTTTTACCTATTACTCACGCTTCAAGCTTCATCAAGAAACTAATTTATCTTTGGATGCCAGTCACAGAATTTATAGGTTACTCGTCAGTTTCGCTCCACATCGAAATATGAGAGGACCATAGAAATATAAACTTTCCTAATCTATGGAAAGGACAGTCTGCATCCAAAAACATAACGTTTTCTTTACTGAAAAAGTGAAAACTGTCGCCAATAACATCAGCATTGCAACTTAATCAGAATTTCATGGGAGAATTTTATGTATTTGTTTAATAGTTAAAGACCAGTTTTATCGATTAGATGCATCTCATGCATTCAAGTAAATGAGAAAGTAACTAGCACAAATGTGATGAGAAAGATGCACATAATTAGTGAATTTTCTCTTTATAGGTTCGTTCCTATTCAGATTTTCGATTAGGTGAGGACAAAGGCCATTATGATGAAATTAACTTCTGCCCACGACTCCGTCCGTGTGAACTTTCTTGTTCTATCGACTCGTCGCATCGCCTTCACGTGCCATATCTTCGTTTTCGCGTTTTAGTGTTTTCGATATATCTTATATTTATCCGTTCAATTTTGGTCGTTTTAATCCTTAAAAGGGGTCATTGTACTCATCATTATGAACAACTTTTACTATGTACGGGACCAACCCCGAAATCGTGAAAAAAAAATCAGTTGATCCATACATTGGGTATGTCGAGTTATGCGAACATAAATCTATGGATCAACTGATTTTTTTTTTCACGATTTCAGTGTTGGTACCGTAGTAAATGTTGATCACAATGATGAGTACAATGACCCCTTTTAAGGATTAAGACGAACAAAATTTAACGGTGTATATCGTTCTGACGTTGTTTTTTTTTGTTCGGCTCCTAAAAGGCCCTGGTGAGATAATAGATAAGCCTATAACCTTCCCCGAGAATTCAGCTATCAAATGCATAGAGAATTTTTCACATCCGACTGGTGGTTCCAGATATAAGCGCGTTCAAATAAATGGGCACACAGATAGATTATGATAAAATGTGTGAACTAAATCTACTTTTATGTCAATGAACAGTTTAAAATTCCAATTTTAGAATGCATGAAAGTATTTAGAGAAGCATTGCTATAAAACTGGAATAGTTTCGTTATGGCGCGTCGGCGCCCATTGTGTCGGTCAACTTCGTGTGAGGTGACAATGACGATCGACCCTAGGGCTGTCAAAACCTTAAATTTTAGAGACAGGTGCAGCAGTTCGAAAAAAAATGTTAACACTATGTTCATTTGTCTGGTACCGGTTAATGAAATGCTAATCAAATCTTAATCTGCTGTGGTTGATCGACTGAAATCAAATTACTGGACGTGAGTTTGACTTTGATATGTCAGACGTTGCCTTTCAGAATCCAAGTATAAGTAGCATTACGTTTTTAATTGGAAATAAGTAGTTATTTTTTTATAAAGATATATTTTGAAGCCATGGAAATAACGTTTGTAAATCAGGATATAACTACAGCAACGATGCGGTACAAATAAAATACGTTTAAATGGCAACCCTAGCGATTATAACAATAAGCACAGGGCTGTCAAAAAAGTGATAATGTCATTAGGTACCTATATCGTCTTCATTGTGCGCATATGAGCACGACAACTAATTTGCTTTAGACACGACATCAATTTAAATGCTTAATTCCTTTGTATTCAAATTCAGCTTTAGTTTTTTTGATTGCCTGTAATTCAAGCACTTATCATCTTTTGTTTTCATCTTCAATCGGAAATAGAACTTGCATCTGAGGGGCAATTCTTGTAGTCTTAAGAAAGTTCACAGTCTGATCTGTCTCAAGCTGTCAAAAATACCTCTAGTTTCCCTACATTTTTCACAAGTTTTGAGAGAGATGAGATTACGACTAGATTTTGAACGTTTTAAATTACGGGAATTAGCCTTCTTGTCATCGTTAATAGGCCACTTTCACTTTTAACATTACAACTCAATAATGCACTGAAATGTTACCTACGCATAAAGGTATTCATTCAAAATTATTGCATCAGTACCTACTGGATAATTACAGAGCAATACGAATGTGCTTTTGATCGACTTATTTCATTGTATACTTCATATAAATTACGAAATAGCTGGCAATAATGAGTTTCGAATAACTAAATTGGGACAATCATACATGAAATACAGTACAGTACCTAATAATATTATATTTCGCAAACATATGATTACCCTGCGCTTTGTAAGTAGACTGCTGATGATATTTTGTTATTCCTTTCATTTTGATAATTCCAGTTAAAGTGCTACAAGACACCCTAATTGCGTAACACACTATCGATCACAATCCGAATTATTTTGAAGGATGTTGCTAACCCATTGCTTCATATGTTCAAAAAATGTGTCTGCTCAACAACGTAAATAATGCAATGACTGTTGTTGAACTGTCACAATGAAAGCCATTCCTACTTTTAGTGTGTTACGCAAGTACCCCACAGGATCTTTTGGCGCATGAATGACATTGACAGGGGGCGATGTTTCTAAACATTTGTGAAATTGTCACAGAAATTGTATTGAAAAAACAAGATGGCGGCGTTAGTTCCGATTTTGGGCACGCGCCAAAAGAGGTAGGTGTGGGTGGTGCCAAACATAGTTTTTATTGAGAAAGAATTGGTTTTTTTTTTGTAAAAAAGTACATATTTCTTGTATATTATAAAAATTAAGTAATTTGATCGTCAGTTCTTATTTCAGTCATTCAATTTCAGTAGTTGCTTGTGATGATAGAATATCAGAAATTGTCTGTTTCTAGAACTAGTTTTATAGCTGGTTTACGACACCATCCTCCGTTTCTTCGAAACCTCATGAAGGCGAATCGTCATCATTTTAATTTGTGATAATCTATGGTATGAAAGTTTATTGTTTATCAAGAAAATAATAAAGTTGTGCAGTCTCGTAAGACATAAATACCTAGTAATCTGCATAACATAAAGCATAAAACTTTTTATTTTCCTTCAGGCGACATGCTGAGTAATAGCTACACGCCATTTTCCACGCTAATTTCTTGTTCATAGATGTGATATTGGCGTGTCATTTTTTGACTGTTAGTGTAACAAGTAGAAACTCCATCTATAAACCGTACATATTACTGACATTAAATGTCCACTGTATTAAAACCGTGAGAAAGAGCTCTAACACACTTTACTGAGGATTTGACTTTGGAAACATTTTTTTTGTCTCGTGTTGCCTATAAACCTGTCTGGTTAAATCATAAATGTGTATAAATTCTACCTTTACGAAAAACCCTCATCAAGATTTTTTATATCGACCATGTCGCAAAATTAAGTCGAGCAATACTAATGTAACATCATAGAAATTGAAATTCGTTATCGTAAAGACAAACGGAAAAAATCCTTTTTGGAATATCTCATGTTGAAATTATGTAGCTGTCGCAGCCAACTGGTTAAATTAGCCGTTTAGTCAACCGCCTGGCCTTTGGAAGTAGTGCTCGCCTCGCTTCGCTCTCTCGGCTCGCACGCGGTTGGTCACAGTTCTAACCTAACCCAAATGGGTTAGGTTAGAACTACCCCGACCATTTGGTCGGGATGAGTTCTAACCTAACCCAAATGGGTTAGGTTAGAACTCATCCCGACCAAATGGTCGGGGTGCCCTGGCTTAGTTACTGTGACCAATTCGGCTTGCACGTGATTGGTTACAGTTCCAACCTAAACTATAATTTATTGAATATCATTCAGGCCGTTAGTTGAACTGCCGCCGTTTAGTTAAGAGGCTAGGCGGTTAGCTAAACCAGTTGGCTGCGACATAGCCACTCTGTTTATACAAGGTGGCAAGAATATCGACATGCAAACTGAAACCATGAATTCTTCTAGATCCCCAAAGTAGAAATTTTAAGTCGGTTGTCAAAAAATAAAGTTGTCAATGTCCTCCCTGCAACGCCATATAATGAAGTTGTAGATCTATAATTGTAATGATTTTTGACGGTTTTTTATTCTATATATTACGCCTACACGTGGACTGTAATGTGAAGTACTAAGAACCCGATCCGCAGTGTGCTATTATTATCTATTATAATGATTATTTATTTATTATTAACTTATATTAAAATAAAGATAACAAAAGACTTGTGTCTCTAAACCAATATAAGGATAATGCACCGAAGAGTTTAATAAATACTTATTGAAAATGTTATCCATATTTTTAATTCAAGATGGAGTCTTGAATTAAAATGAGCAATGAGCTCCTGCCTTTTCCTATATTTTTTCGTATTATATACTTGTATATAATTGTATATAGTATATATTAGTGTTAGCTTGTAAAAATAGTAATTAATCTGTGTATGTTAAACAATATCTATCATCAATTTCAGGAACAATACATTTAACCTTCCTATAATAAAAATCTTTATTTATACAAAAACCTTCAACGTTGCATAAAGACTAGGTCACATGAATTTCAGTGAATTAAAGGTCACACAGATAGAGTAACCTTGACTCCCAAACTAGGAAACAAGATTTTTTTTACGTATTAAATACGAGTCTAAGCTGACAGTCTATTTCGGAAGTCGGTGTCTTTGGTTTTTGTATTTCGTTTTTCACCACCGGCTTACGAAATTTAAGTTATTTTTAACTTTATAGTGTTTTTATGGAAGTCGGTTGTTTTTTTTTTGTATATAACAATCTAACTAAATGCATATCGTTCAGTATCATCAATCAGGCAGCGGGGTAATTGCGTAACACACTATCAGTAGCAATGGGTTTTATTTTGACAGTTCATCAACATTCATTGCGTTATTTACTTTGTTGAGCAGACACATTTTTAGAACATATGAAGCAATGGATTGGCAATATCCTTCAAAATGACTCAGAGTGAGATTGATAGTGTGCTACGCAATTAGGATGGTGGTCAATGCACCGGAAAAGAAAAGAGGGATGGAGTATTGTTATACTAATTTAATTCGGGTATTGTTTACGTTGTTATGGCACCACACCACACGACGCCGAAGCCGACGCTCAGACGAGGACTGTTGCCAAAGTAGTCGTGAGTGAGTGTCAACACTGTGACGAAACGCCAACGCAAAATGAGACGCTACAATTTCAACTGCAATCTTGGAATTAATTAAATAAAGCAAAACTTACCGTTCTAGAAGAGGAAGCAGGTTGTCGAGAAACTCGAAGCCGCCGTGCGTCGTGTATGTGATGGTCTCGTGACATGCAATATCACCATGATTAGCACGCACGTAGTTCTTCAGCACCCAGAACTCGCCACGTTGCATCGTCTCAGGGAGATAGTCTTTATCATTACACGCGAGCAATGCTCGAAGCACCGTCAGCGTAGATTCAGACAAAACATTCTCATCATACACTTCGAGAGTCTCATTTACAATGTTAGCTTCAGATGGCACTGCACTTATTTTCTTTTCTACATCCGACGCGGTGCTAGATACAGTCTTTTTAACTGTGGACATTGTCGACGGAAACGGCACTATCTTCTGGGAAGTGTATTCCCCAAGAATTCGCGCACTAGGTTCTGCTAGCTTTAGCACGGTATCGTTCCGCACATCTTCTTTGAGATACCTGTATTCGGCAACCCTCTCCGAGCCGTCGCTGGTGATGGGCACCCACTCGACCCCCTGCGCGCTGTTTCCGGAGTAATGCACCGCCGCGTATAAAAAAACGGCGATGTTAAACACGATGCTCACTCTAAATATTAAGTTACGGCGATTACCCAACATTATTATAAAATTAGGCACTTGCATTTTTAGAACTAGTGTTAACTATAAGATTTTAGCTACAACGTCCTTCTTCGTCCTCTAGGACGTAGGTTCCTATAAGCTTCTGTTCGTGCCAGCATCACAATTTATTGTGTCATCAGCACGGGTCTGTGGCCGGGCGCCACGTTGGTGTCGCGCCTGCCCCTGGAACAAAACAAAACACTAGTTTCATATTTAAGCTTCTCTTTCTCATTTTGTTAATCATAATTTCGTTTGAGTACCTATTACAAATGTTTACCGAAGATTGGTCCAGGAAATGGACGAGACTGATTGCACCCGCCGAGGGAAATGGTTATAATTTTCTTCCATAAAACACTAATCGAATCAAAGGAATTTCAATCTCATCCTAACATCGTATTGCAGATCATGAAACCCATGCCATAACCTAAAAACTACCATATAACCATAAGTTTAGGACTGAATTTAATTTAAAACCTGAAAAGGTGTTTGTGTGAGGTGCTTTCATTTAATTTCAAATTATCACACGACAGAATTTGTTTTAGTTCGTGATGCATTTAATAGCAATCCGTAAAAATGCTTAAAATAAAATGTGCATTTTATTTCTGCATAAAACTTGGCAAACACTCAAGTCCATATTATAAAGTATCATCTTCGCTAATTGGGCGACGGTAATGGCGCCTTGCGAGCATTTTAATCTTTAATTAGAAACCTGAGTTCTGATTAGTCTTTATCTGCTCACGATCCTCGTTATTTAGATGGCTATCTTTCGACTTGGGATAGATTAATCCATGCATTTTATCTTTGTTCCCGATGCGCCGGACATGCGAGCGTACTGCCCAGACGGGCCGAAGAACGACGATTTATCTAAAATACGTATCCAGTCTAGTTATGAGGCGCCTTTATGGCGGCTTTAAGATATTAACCGTCTTTTGAGCTTCTTATTAGCTAAGACTAATTAGTATTTTATAGCAGAGAACTGATTTTATCTTTACTCTTCATGACGTTTGAAGAGATTAAGTAAATTGCAACACGATTTCCTAATTGCTGTGCAAAATACAGCGGTAGTCCTAGCTACTTACAATATGCATTTCAAAAGAATATAATATTCGGTGAAAAGTCAAAATGTAATCCTCATGTGAATTGAAAAAAGACAAAACAAATCTCAGGAGACATTATGTAACTCAAAAAAAAAACATCACAAATCTGAATGATTTTGAAGGATATTGCTAATCCGTTGCTTCATGTTTAAAAAAAATCTGTTCAACAACGTAAATAACGCAATGAATGTTGTTGAACTATCAAAATGAAAGCCATTGCTACTGTCAGTGTCTTACGCCATTACCCCACAGATCCATCATAATGTTTAATGTATTCAATTAACAATCCCACGTTAATTAAGTAGGTAGTAGGTACATTCGCAAAAAACAAACTCACATGCATTTTAAAATTGTCTCACGAGAATAAAGATGTCTTGTAATTGTTAAATGATATCAATTCCTTGAAATTGTTTTTGTTTAAACGATCGATTCTTAAAAACAACCGCCACTGTCGTAGCTTCGAATAAAGAATTACCGTGACCTACGTTTCCTGGCCTTGATACATGTCTGAATTATAAAAGCGAGCCCTAATTATACAGCGTGTATCAGAAAGGTGTGGTCATATTTAGGGGTGTGGTACAGGCCATTAAACTGAGCATCTTTCTCAATGGGACCAACATTTTAATCGCGAAAAAATAATCAGCCATCCCATACATTTGGATCGAGTATTAAAGGGTTTTATGGAACAGTTGATAATTTATTCACGACTAGCTTCTGCCCGCGGCTTCGCCCGCGTGGATGTCGGAAATTATCCCACGGGAACGTGCTAACAGGATAAAATGTACCTATGTGCTTCCCCAGAATGCCATCTATCTCGCGGGCCCTTTGTGGCTAATTACAATAGAAAACCAATTGTGTCTCATTAGTGGTGATTAAGATATGATATCTTTACCTAAGTACCTACCTAATTAAAAAAAAAAAAACTCAATAACAGAAAATTAAATACCTACCTACCTAAATAAACCTATTTCTGACGATAACTAATCTAAACTCAATAAATAAGCAAAATCCCTAAAAACTAATATCTATATGAATGACTAATCCTACCTAACAGTATTATAAAATAACCTACGGTCACTACGTACACTATCAAATATACTACCTATACTTTAAAATTAAAATCTATACCTACAACTTATATAAAAATAAACCTAAATAACTCTAAAAACTAAAAGGAATAAAAATGAACTCCATTGCGGGTGACTTAACCTACGACAAACTTATTATTTGCGGTTGGTGCAGTAATCGGGTCTAGGGATCGAACCGCAAAATTAAGTTTGTTTTTTATTGTATATACTTTTCCGGGATAAAAAGTACCCAGTGTGGTGCCCAGGATATTAAAGAATAATTATACCAAGTTTCAACGTAATCGAACCGGTAGTTTTTGCGTGATGCCTGAACAAACAGACAGACAGACAGACAGACAGACAGACAAAAATTTTTTTAATCACATTTTTGGGTTCGGTGTCGGTCTAGTAACACCCCCTGCCATTTATTTTTTTGATATTTTCAATGTACAGAATTTTCACTTCTACAGATTTATTATAAGTATAGAATAGATTACAATGTTGTTCCTATGGAGAAAGTTGTTTAGTATGATGGTCTGTACCACACCCTTAAATATGGCCAATCGTTTCTGTTACACGCTGTATACAGGACTCTAACTACGTAATTGGCTAGTATTAGTAGGGGCTTTTTATCGACTTTCAAAAGACACGCGAACGACCTATGAATAATGAAAATGTGTTATGAGGACGTTTGTCGTAATATTGTATATTGAAGATATCAAACATCATTAGTTTTTAAGTACTTACGTACTTCGTCATGATTAATAACATTGCTATAGACGAAGCTATCGTTTTCTAGAAGAGCCGTGGCCGCCACATAACGTCTGCTGCTATTTTCCAGTGAAAGACGTCACTGAAACGTTATTTATGAAAGTAAGTTTTTTGACACTGTGAAGTGAAACTGCTACCATCGTTTTCATGACAGCCGATACTGCAGCCGTTATGTGGCGGCCACCGCTTTTCTAGGAAAACGTAGCCTTAGATTGGTGTGGGCCGGACGTTCTGTGACGTCATTCTCATTAGTCCTCCTGAAAAAAAAGGAGAACACGGGGGTCTTCGGCATCTATCAAAATGAACAGGGCCCGTATTCCCGTAATTTAAAACGTTCAAAATCTAGTCGCAGTCTCATCTCGGCGACAAACAAATGTCAAAAACTTGTCAAAATGTAGGAAAATTAGACGTATTTTTGACAGATTGAGACTGAGATCAGACTGTGAACGTTCTTAAAATTACGAGACAGTTGTAGCGAGAAAAACAATAATGTAATAAAAAATAGGTGCGTCAATCGTCATTTGTTATAGGACGTTGACTTACCTAGCTGAAGTTAACTGTGACTTCACCATGGTATTATTATTTTATTTTATGTTTAAATTGACATAGCCTTATAGCTGTAATAGTACATTTTAAGCATTCAAAGAAACTTTGTAACACTAATTACAAACTTTTGTTTTCTTGATAATGAGTGAATCTTTCTTTCATTCAATCATCGCACAAAAAGTTATACAATCTATAATGTTCGCACTGCTGGGACACAAGCCTCCTCTCGGTGAGCTGAGAGGTAGTGAGCCGTATTAATCCACCATGCGCGCCCAGTGCGGATTGATAGATGTCACAAATGTCTTTGAATTTTTGGTTCTAGGACATGCCAGTTTCCTCACTATGTTTTCCTTCTCTGTTTTGAGAGCAGTGGTGATGTAATAAGTAATAACGTGCACAAAGTAATGCTCACAAAAAGTCACTAACATTTAAATAATATCTCATGAATTTATATTATTTCCTTGAGCAAAAAAAACGCACGATGTTTGCTATAGAGAAAATCAATTATTTTGATGGTTAACCGCAATCCGACCTTGGCTTCGGTGGTAATATCATCCGACCGTAAAACTACTGTGAACGATGTAATAGTTATTAGATGACCACCAGTCCACTTTACCCGCTATTACCTACTCTTCATTGGCTCCGTTTGTGGTTTTATTTCTTACGCCAGTAATGGCTGATTTTTATCTATCATCAGTTTGTGGGAAAAATGCAAAATTTAATTAGTTAAATGCGTTTTTATTAAAAATTGCTTTAAATAGGTACCTACCAACGTTGTACTGTGTAATGTGCAGACACCAGCACATCAAGCTACTACAATCTGTCAAATTTCTTTAATAGATTTTCAACTTTATTGCTATAGCTTTAAGGTTCAAGGTTGATTGGGAAAATTTGACAACGGGTAGGTTGATGTGCTGGCGTCTGTACTTTAAATGCCATTTTTAACTAGTTTTTAGTTTGCACGTGGTTTTGATTTTGACATGGCAACCTCGTTCATTATTTTTCGTCGAAATTTTCTTACGTTTTATTGCAATTTGCATGTCATTGTTAGGTTGTATGTTGAACAACTTACACACCAAATCATTCGCCACCGTAACAATTATCTATGTATTTACAGAATTATAATCATTACATTCATCAACTAAGTTCCTATAGCTCTATTGAATGACTATTTCATGAAATATCAAGTTTGAATATCGCGGGCTACCCTAGCGCTAAAGCTGCTTAAATTCTTTAAAGGTACGTTCTGGTTATATAATAGTTAGAATGATCTACAACTGTTTTCTTAAGTTAGAAATACATAGTATGTACCAACTGCTGCATGCCGTTCAGGTGCGAAAATATGTAGTTCGTGTCCATTCCATCTGTTAAATTGTCACGACGGCCAGTACAATAGATCGTAAGTCCTTATGCCAACCAGGAATTCGCCTCCAGTGATTTTAACTATTCAGTTTCCCTCAACTATGCAAATATGTTAGCTTTTGCGGTTACACTTGTGGCGAAGTGTGGCCATCCATCACCTTTGAAATGTGTGTGGGTCAGTCCTAGGCCATGTAAACTGTATTACATTGTAGTTCAAAAATACATAGGTACTACTTCTACATCTATAAATAATAATATTATGAATTATGGTCGCTTTTGTGTCTGTGTGACCGCGTTGTTCTTTTAAACTACGCAACGGATTTAGATGTGCTTTTCACCATCGTTTAGAGAATTTATTCCGTAAGGTTTATGTGTTTAACACATAAGTATTAAACTTACAAAGAATAAAGAAATCTCAATGTTTTATCAAGTCGTAAAAACCGTGCGAAGCAGGGGCGGGTCGCTCGCTAGTTTAGGTCTGTAATAAATCTTAATGATCACAACCATGAAGTTGTGTTACCGTTAGTGAACCATTTAGTGTCACCTCACTACTTAAAACACTAAATAAACCTTGAAAAATGTTACAAGGCAAGTTACTTGAAAATATCTGAAAGTTGTAATCTTGGCTGCGAGTACGAATGCACAGGTTACCACTTGTCAGTGGCGGACTAAGCCCGTCAGAGGCCCGGGGCGGCAAAGTCGAATGAGGCCCCCCCGGTTTAAAAAAAATTTAGTTTTACAAGCTTTTTTTTCAGTTCAAATTTGTATTATAAATAAGTACTTCGTTAAAATCTGGCAAGTTAAATTCGAATTAAATTATTTAGCCTAAATAAACATACATACCTACAATATAGAATACTTAGATATGGGTGATGAAAATAAAATACGAATCGATCGACAAAAAAAAAAAAATATAAATAAATTAAAGATAGTTTTTTTTTGGTTTTTGTAGCGTATTATATGTGTTTTCGTGCTTTCAATACTTCCTCCAGTATAGAAAGCCCATGTTTAAAGTCTAAGCACATTTTTAAAGTCTTTTTTAGGATTTGATCAGGGGAACGCGAAAGGATTTGGGGGCCCCCCAAGACCGAAGGCCTGGGGCGGGCCGCCCCTTCCGCCCCCCTGTTAGTCCGCCACTGCCACTTGTGTCTCAAAAAGGAGCACAACGTGCTTTTAACATTCATCAGATCTTCTTTAACAATGGAAAGAAAAATACGTTCCAGTCATCATTCATCAAATTGCAGCCGAATTTTAGGATGCTAATACCCGGTTTCTGAAACAACGGGGTAATTGCGTAACACATTTTGACAGTTCAACAACATTCGTTGCGTTATTTGCGTCGTTGAGCACATTTTTGAACATATGATACAGGATTAGCAATAGGTATCCTTCAAAATGAAGGTTGTGATTAATAGTGTTTTACGCAATTAGGCTGCAGGCAAATCAACACAAAAATTTGCCAACCGATTTTCAACCAACTCATGTAGTTTGAATGGCTGTTGTTATTTTAGCCAATCTCAGCAGGTAAACGGTAAAATCAGTTTGAGAGTCTCTCAGGTAATTTTTGTCATTATTGGCTCTTTAGAAACCTCACAGAAACATCACGCCTGTAATCCCCAAAGGGTTAGGCAGAAGTGTACCTGTAGTACACCTACATTTCACCAGTTATGTTGAAGGTCCATGTAATAGGGGGCGAGCCTATTGCCAAAGTAAGTAATGTCAAAACTAATTAATTAAGAGCGAGAGCAGAAGACTAACTAACTATAGTTTGACCAAAACCGCTGTACCGCGCCTTCGGTATGTGCGCGGCGAGACGGGGGGGCAGTGCAGGCCGCTCATTCGTCATCGCTCACGGCGTCCCGCCCCCCGCCTCGCCGCGCATTCCTAAGGCGCGGTACAGCAGTTTCGGTCAAACTATAACTCAGAAATAACAGATTAATGAGAGTATACTCGTCCAGCGAAGTAGATGGCGGCACCTGCGCTAAGTGGCCCATCGTAATTAAATAGTCCGTCAGTGCGATAAAGTGAACGAAATACTGCTGACGTAAGTATAGAAAACGCATCAATACTCTATCTATGCACGATAAGCTAGTAATCTCCATTTTACTAACAAATGTGCTAATATGGTACTTAAATTCTTGTTTATGGCTAAGAAACCCAATGTTTTATTTTATTTATTCATAATCGTGAATTGAGCTGATATATTCTCATTTCAATTACGGCCTAACAGGTACCTAAGCAATTGCTCAGGTACCTGTTAGGCCGTAATTAAAATTATAAAGTTGGAATTATAACCTTTTATCTCATATAGTAATGAACAAACCAGTCTCATCAGCTTCGTCCGTAACATTAATTAGGTTTAATATGCATTTAAAGGAGCTTATTGCGATACTTACCTGTGTTATGTAGGTATACTTAGGTATGGTCAACTGCTGCTAAGTGTCGTATTTAAATCATTATATTGTCTGTCTTAAAACGTAATTTTGGCTACCAGATGATAGTTGGCTAGATCTATAGGTATGTATAGGTTCATACTTCAAATGATAATCTATGTACCCGTGTATGTGTCGCAGCCAACTGGTTTAAATAGCCGTTTAGGTAACCGCCTAGCCTTTTAACTATACGGCGGCCGTTAAACTAACGGCCTGAATGATATTCAATAAATTATAGTTTAGGTTGGAACTGTGATCAACCGCGTGCTAGCCGAGAGAGTGAAGCGAGGCGAGCACTACTTGCAAAGGCCAGGCGGTTGACTAAACGGATAATTTAACCAGTTGGCTGCGATATATGTATACCTTGGCTAACTAACGCCGATCGATAGTTTAGACACAGTCACATTGTTCTTAAATATTACACAAATTAGAAAAATATGAATGTAACAAAATGGAATCTTCAAGGTCATACAAGTAATAAACTTAACCGAACACAGAATATATTTGTATGCTCATCTCATTATGTAAAATGTAAGCAATAGTTTATTCATAGCGGACAGTTGCGCGAGCGCAAGGCGTAACATTCAAAGCACAAAGCGACCTTCACAGGGGAAAGTGTTTTACTTAAACGGATTATAATGCCACTTAAAGCTAGTCTGTATACGTGGAAAGCTTGACAATGGTTTATTTTACTACAGAAATGCATTGACAGTCATGTTTTGTTTTGGAATTTGGTTACAATAAGGAAGTACCTATGTTACAAAAAGGAATAATGATCCGACTAGCATTGTCAAAGGGTTAAGGTAGGTGGTCTTTTAGGTAGCTTTGAATGTATATTGTTACTCAATCAAGCCACAACAGATAATCTATTGTAAGAGCTAAGCTTCAGAATAAGTATTGAATGAATATAATGTTGGGATTAGCGATTTTAATTAAAATGTAATATATTTATATATTTTTATGTAAAATACTGGTATTCAGCTGCACCCGGTTAGACTGGAAACCGACCCCAACAGTTGGGAAAAGGTTTTTTTTTAATGATAACAGCTGCTCGGGTCTGTCGAAGGTTAAACTAAGATCACCGCGGTCTGTTCGTCGATAGGTGACCATACGTTACATATCGATACCACTCTGGGCTTCGGTTGGCCCCGGCTGTCATTCGTAGATCTTTGACAGTCGTTACGGAAGAAGACCAAAAGTCTGATAACTTAACTTATCAAGGGGTAACTTATCGTGTTACCCAGTAACTGTCGCTCCATGCAAAATACTGGCATTCAGCTGCATCAGGTTAGACTGGAAGTCGACCCTAAAATAGTTGGGAAAAGGCTAGGCAGATTGACTAGCAATTTAGAAAGAAAGAAAGAAAAAGTATTTATTGCGACTCGTACAGGATCATACACTAAACTAAACACAGTTAAAAATAAAAATAAAACAAATTATATAAAAAGTAACAAAAGTTATTATTAGTTATTTGGCGTACGTGCAAGCTTTCATATTTAAATGAGAGCTTTTAGGAAAAAGTGATTTAGCTAGAGTCCTCGAGTGATTTAAATCAATCTACGTAATACAATAGTACCACTCAATAAGCTCTACCCGCTATCAGGAATTGCACCACCTGCCGTACGAAGAGATGTCGCATCAGCTGGAAAAAAAGAACCAGGAATCCGATTCCCAACATCCCCTCTACGACTACACAATTACCCCGAGAAGGCTTAAAAGTTGCAAGAGCTTCTAACGCTCCACGCAGCCCACCCAGGACAAACCACCCAATGAGAGAAGCAAATTGTGGGAAGAAAAGCATCCACCACCTCCCGATTTCGTTAAACCCCCACGAACATTTGCCTCTGGGCCGTGATCTGCAGTGGCCTATATGGAAAGCTCTCAATCGATTGCGTACCCAAGTAGGGCGCTGCAGACACAACTTGTCGAAATGGGGGAATACTGACCCATCCAATACCCAGTGCGAGTGCGGTGCCTCTAATCAGACCATGGCTCACTTGCTAGAGTGCCCTAAGTGCCCGTTGGATGACCTTGGATGACTTAATGAATGCCACTGATGCCGCAATTAACGTCGCCCTCTACTGGGGTCAAACAATATAAAATATCGAAGAAGAATACAATAGTAGAAAAAAAAAAAATAACTAGTTAGCTAGATAAACTTGGCTCTTAAATTATGAGTGGCATTGGACCAGAAAGTGGGACACGCAATACGTAGGTATAACAGCCAAATTGTTTTCATTTCGACCTCGGATAATTTTCATGGACGCTAGATATGAATTTGCTAATGGGTTGATTGTTATGTATTTATGTTATGTGTAATGTAATTAAGAAAATGTATTTTATTTATGTCCTTGAAAGAAACCTTTGCTAACTTTGTACATTTTGTAAGTGAATAAATGAAAATAAACTTTTGGAGACAATTCTATTCTGGTAAACATAATCAGCTTAGTGTTCCTAGTTCCTACTGCTGGAACACAGACCTCTTATCTTTTTGAGAGGGAGTGGGCTGTAATTCACCACGCTGCTGGCTTGGTAGATGTGACATGTCTTCGAATGTGTGGGTCTAGGACATGCCGGTTTTATCACGATGATTGCCTACATCGTTTTGAAAGCAGTGGTGATGACATAAATTACACAAAGTATCGCGCCTGACTGGGTTTGAACCTACGTACGACGTACAACTCTTAAGTCGGGGTCGTAACCATTGCTCTCCTAACGTTATTCAGGTGCCCTGGGCTAAATAAATATGAAGTTATGTAGTAGTTACGTACAGGATGACAGAGGGATTATATCAAAAAGCTATATGCTCTATAGGATCCAGGAATAGTAGGGTTTCATTTCATTTCACGAGACAGGCTCGACCAAGTGTGGAGTTCATAAGCAAAATGGTTACTTTGCGTCTTATTTATGTTTTTCTATGTAAACCTAGCCATTAATGTAGACTAAGGGCTGATTTTTCCAACGCCAGATGATTTTATAGGAGGAATAATTTTGATTTTTTCCTTCCATATAACAACTGTCAGTCGTCAATTTTATTCCACGAATAAAAATTATCTGTCGATTGAAAAATCAGCCCTAAGAAACGTAAACATTCGTAATCGTAATAAAACGTAATCATTACTTATCATTGTATGTTAGTCCATGAAGAGGTTCATGTTCAGAATTCAGAAGTGGATGTTCACTTTCCTTTAAGCCGACGAAATTTACGGATACAGAAAGGAAGAAGGAATACTTTCAAAGTAATGAAACGAATAATTAAAATGCCACGCTTTAATTAAGGGAATTAAGAAAGATAAATAAGTATTTAAATTAGTTTATAAAACATGCAGGAGCCAATAGCAGCTAATAAATATAAACCACATCCTCCGCAGGTTTTATTAGTAGGATATGCGTTGTAAAATGTTAATTGCGGTTTATAATCCCTTTTGTAATAGTGGAAGTAGTTTTTGCTGCGTAATTCCTTATGAGAGCCTAACATATTCTTGTTCTTGTGGTGGAATAATTGTTTTTTTCCTTCCTTCTTATGTATGTATACATACCTACCTATTTTATGTATGACTACAGAGTACGTTACAATTCTTACAAACATTTGTTGCATAAAGTCTTGAGATCTTGACCACAACAATTTTGAATTTTGACTAGGTAATTTGATATTTCGGCAACTCTCATCCAGCTGCTACCAGCCATCCCGCGAAGATCGTCGCTCCACCTAGCCTGAGGACCTATCTTACGTTTACCGAGAAAATCGAGTTGAATGGCGTGCAATAGGAGAGGCCTATGTCCAGCAGTGGACTGCTATAGACAGATGATGATATATTCTTTTAGGTCTTTTTGCATTGTTTACAGTGTAGGTTATCATGTTCTATTTAGCAATGTGTATATTCTTGTTAATTTATTATTTTAGATGGCTCTGGGTCCTGGGTAAAAGAACTACTATTTTATAACCGACTTCAAAAAAGGAGGAGTTTCTCAATTCGGTTGTATTTAAAAAAAAAAAATTTGTTACCTCAGAACTCCGTCATTTTGTTCAATTCGGTCATTCGGTATCATGCCCTTCCCCGTGAAAAGGGTCTACCTATTCTTTCCTTCAGATAAAGGTTCTCCTTCAAAACGTCTTCAAAATAACAATAATATTTGTATTTCACTGAACAAGATGTTCAAATAAGTTACATAACACGTCTTAATTTCAGTTTATTTGTAGTAGCAATTCGCTCTATTTGGCGTTCCTCCACGTAACGTAACGTTTTCGTGTGAAAGTGATAATTTTCACAAGATATATGAACATGTCAACCAACGTAGAGTCTCGGTCGAACATGGGGAGAAAATTTATCTGATGATTGTAAGCAAAGACTTCAGTTTCTTCTACAAAACTTTATTATTTTCAGTTTTGATAATAATAATAATCATTTATTTATTCAGACTACAAATGCGGTCCATTGTGTTAGTAACAATCTTACTTAGTCTATGTTAGTACTTAATAACTAAAACAGATCTGGTTCGGTCCGCTAACGCCCACACAAGCGGACTATCTTCCCGGGCAGCGATCGCGTGCAGAATGATGTTGGGACTGCCACGCAACCTGCGAAGTAACGAGGCAGATTTCTTTCGCCATACTGCGTCAAAACTGTCAGCGCGCGCGTCGGCAAACATCGCTGACGCACTGCAGAAGCGCGGCAGTCGCAAAAGCACCCTAAACGCATTGTTATATTGGATACGCAGAGCGTTGTAAGCCCTTTGGGTATATCTGAACCACAGGGCTCCCGAGTACAGTGATGTGCAATACGCCTTAAAAAGGGCTATTTTAACTGCGACTGCACATCGAGAGAACCTGCGGGCCAGCATGTTCGCCCGGACTGACAACGCTCTGCGCTCCCTCTCCAAATCTGAATCGTCTTTCAGAGTATCTGTTACCAGATGGCCCAAATATTTAAATTTATACACCCTGTTTATTGGATGACCTTTAAGGAACAGAGGAGGGACCGTAGATGGACATCTGGCACCAGACCTGAAGACGATATACTCTGTCTTTTTGGTGTTGTATATCAACCCATGAGACTCCGCGTACGACTCACACACAGCCAGTAACTGTCGGAGAGCATTGATTGAGGGAGCCAGCAGCACCATGTCGTCCGCGTAGCTCAGATTATTAAAACAAACACCATCCACATAGCAGCCGACGCGCATGCTACTGAGTCGCTCGACCAAGGCATTCACATAGAGACCGAAGAGCAAGGGCGAGGATAGTCCCCCCTGTCTCACCCCACACTCCGGCCTACATGGCTCCGAAAGCTCCCCCACCCATCTCACCCGAGTTTCTTGGTGTAGGTACCAGTATTTGAGGAGCGATGCGAGCTCTGGCGGCAGTGTTGTATCTCCTAGCTTCTGCCAGAGTAAATCGTAGGAGACTAGGTCAAATGCCTTGGATAGATCCAGGAAAACCGCGTAGACTGGTGTCCGTCTATCCGTGTAATACTTAACAGCGTGCTTCAGACTAAGAATGGCCGTCTCCGTTGACAGCCCTGCCCGAAAACCGAACTGGGCATCATGAATCTTGACATGCCTATTTAGATGCGAGTTGAGCACGCTGTCAAGTACCTTGGCTATGATGGTGGCTAGTGAAATTGGCCTGTAATTTGACCCGTCCGAAACGTCTTGTTTGAGGGCATCAGACTGTGATTAATAAGGGTTAATGTCTTTGTTTTGACAAATCATATTATGTTATGTACCTATATAATAACACCCCGTCGTTTTTGCGTCGGGGGTTAAAAAGGGAATAATAAAATTCGTCCGCATCGCTGTCAATGGGAAATTGCCCAAAAAGCTGGCAGTATTGCCACGTTGGATGGGAATTCCTTCTTGTTGAAGGAGTTGACCAGTTGTTGTTCTTGTTGCCTTTATCCCAATGTTGCATATCGATATTTCAGTAGGTATCGATAGTTAGGGCAAAACCAATAATATAGAAAGTATCCTCACGTGATTATATTATTGATTATTACTATCAAACCAACTCGTTTTCGTAAATCTAATGTCTAACACTTTTTTCGTATCTGTACTTGTATCAGTGGGATCAGTTGCCCGATTCAAAACATTCATTAGGTCAACTCATCCCGCGGGATAAGTTCAAGCGGCCTCGGTTGACTAAAGAGCCTTATTTGGGATCGGCGCCACAAGTCAAAAATAAAAGAATGACGAAAATGATCTGCCGTGAAATCATCGACACCCAACGTTCCCGTACGTTCAAGAACCCTGTGTATTATACTGGATATTTTTAACTTGTTGCTTTTAAAAATACCTAGGCTCATTTCACACCACAGTCTATTTAGGGAGGAGCAGATAGAGATCGATAATCATTTATAATACAAACCTGTATAGGAGCGTTCAACCACGATGATAATAAAATAGTTATCAACCAGTCGGAATATGTATAGTTCATCAATATTGAATGAGTAATCATTCGCATTTTTATTGGAATAATTTATGGGTGGACGACAACATTAATATTGTGCATGATAGTAAAGGATGAAGGAGGAGGGGCCCGTAGCTAAATAATAACAGCCGCTCAGGTCGATCGATCAGGTTAAGCCTACACTTGCCGCGGTTGGTCTGTGGATGGGCTTTACATACCGAGACCCCACCATGCCTCAGAAAGCAGGTTAAGCGGTTGGTCCCGGCTGTCGTTCGGGGATCTTTGATAGTCGTTACGGGTCGTCAGATATCTGAAAGTCTGACAACCGGTCTTACCAAGGGGTATTGTATTAACCAGGCTAGCTGGCTAGGCAAATGATCATGAGTACAGGATGTTACTAAACTGATGAAAAATAAAAATAAAATGTTCGTGAACGACGAACAATTTATTTTCGACGATGATATTGCACCTTTCAAAGAGAATGATGCTTTGTTTACCAACAATGGCCCACCGTCTATCCTATTTCGGGCAATTTCTTGTCTTAAAATAACTTTCATTTCGTGTTACATTTTTTGAGGGGCAATTCCCGCATATTGTAGGAACGTTCGCATTCTAAGCTCAGTCTCAATCTGTCAAAAATTGTCTCTATTTTCCTTATATTTTTGACAAGTTTATTTCAATTGATTGTCGCTGAGATGAGATTGCGACTAGATTCTGAACGTTTTTAATTACCAGCATTGGTTACTGATCATATTATTTACTTGAACCATATTGTTTTTTCGTCTACGTCATTGCCAATATTTTGAATGAAAATGAAA
This sequence comes from Apamea anceps, assembly GCA_951799955.1. Taxonomy (NCBI): domain Eukaryota; kingdom Metazoa; phylum Arthropoda; class Insecta; order Lepidoptera; family Noctuidae; genus Apamea; species Apamea anceps. The sequence goes on along the minus strand of OX637502.1, from coordinate 8,036,442 downwards.
GTTCGAAAAGGTGACATGGGCAGGCTATGAGGTAAAGGCATTAGTTTGAAAACCGCTTTGCCCCTACATTAATTTCTGTCTTCTTTTTACATTACAGCATTACTTACAAGATCATAGTCTTAATAATTTAGATATACGGCGTCATTGCTAATGCCACCTTATCCGGTCACTTAACATCAATGACTGGCAACTGGCAGCTTATACAGTCTTATACTGCTCGGCACATCGACTCTAGCGCTTCATTAACAGGAAGCCGCGGCCATGGTGCGCATACACAACGAACTGTACCCCGAACTGGAAGCGACGACTCACGATATGCAAATAACATTGCTAGATTTCAAAAGCTGTGTGAAAGACGCAGACGAATGTCATTAATAGTCTACCAGGCTAATGAAATGTGTTCGCGGAAATTAGAGGTATCTTCGAAGCAGTGAAATACAAAATATGGTGAACGGTTTTTCTTGTAAAATGAAAGTGCGGACTGATATAGACGTACCTACGTAACGGCAAAATATTTAGAGCAATCGCTAGCACTACATAACATAACATCATGGCTGTATGCTTCGAAAGGTTAGGCAGAGGTGTCTATAGTACCACACATTATCACTTCAACACTTTAGAAACACTACAGAACGAAGTTCACAAAATGGCTGTGATTATGAAACTCAAATTGCATACATTTTTTACCCAGACAAATTCGGAGCACTTAAGACTCCTGAGATTGTCGGAAGTACACAAGGAGTTTTTTTTCTGTTTCGTCTTCGCGGTTACAACAATTAACCTTTCCATCGGCGATATGGTTCCATGAACTCAAAACAATACGAAAAAACCGAGCATTTGCATTTAGATGGCACTGTTTCAGTAAATGATGTAATTTGCAAATTGGATCGGAAGTCTTTGTTTAAAAGCACAGTTAGGTACTTATTATACCTAATAAGACTGTCAGTTTAATATTTATTATAACTGATTTTTCTTTGGTGACGCTAATGGAGTTCATCGATGTAAAAAGACAAAACTCCAAAGAAGTTGGTATGGATGATGATGATATATGTATGTAATGGAAGAAATAAAGAACTAATGATTGCACTGACATCATTAAAACAATCGATGATTATAGAATTAAGATTGACAACACTGTCTAGTCCAGATCACATTGTGGGAATAAGAAACCTGAGCCACGTCACAAGGACAATTCTATTGTGGATAGGATGTGTTCAGTTGACGAGTAATGCGGCTCTTTTTATGTTAATATGCTAAGAGGAATTTGCTAGCAACTCCGCAAGTGTTTTAAATTAAAATCACTTTTCAAATGATGCCATCAATGAAGGTGTAGGCTGTAATCGTTATCTTGCATAAGCATGGTTGGTGATGTCACTTTTGATCATATTATAGCTCCTAAATTATGAAAAAATGGCTCCCATAAAAAGACACTTCATAGAGTCATTTTTTGTATCAATATTTGAGATATTTCATAGTAGATATAGTATATTATGATATTAAACCATGTCTCAGTGATATGTCTAATGTAAACTTGCGCAAGAAACCGATGGTAATGATTTATGAAATTGTATGTAATTATTGTGTCAATGATAGAGCATAAATCGTAAGGCCTCAGACTTGAACTGAAACTGTTATAATTAAACAAGAACAAGAAGATTTATGATACAGAAGAAAAATAGAATCAAGTTTCAGTACAAAAAACGGTTCAAAAACAAAAACAAATTTTGATGTAGATGTGATATCAGTCTTGTATAGTCAAAATTTGTTTTAAATTGTAATTTGTTGGATATCTTTGTTAAGCCGAGCCTAATAACTGTACCGACAGTACTGGTTTTATGTATGTTGATCCTACTGTTGCTTAGATCACGTCAGATGGCAAAGTTCAAAGACCTAGAACTGTCATTTTGTGAGACAAACGAACAAACGGTTTATTTCCTGAAACGAGTGCTGTACCAGATCACGTATTTGCGCGGTCAGATATAAGGAAAGACTACATCAGTCTCGTCTCCCTGGCTCTGTTGTATTATAAGCTACTGGTTTCGTAATAGCATAATGTACCTACTGTTCCAAAACTAATTTTATTTTGATTTGGAAATTTGTGTCTTCCTTATTATGTAGGTAATGTTTGTGGTGGTTCTTTTTTATCATTAAAATTTGGAGTATCAATCAAAAACTATTACTTTTACGAAAGTGGTTAGTACCTATGTGGAAAAAATGGAGTCCAGTAATAGAAAAAATAAGATAGCAAAAAGAACTGATATAATGCTATTAAGAAGACGTGTAAATGACAATAGATTCGAAGATAGATGTAACTGAAGATTCAGGTACACAATCATAGAAACATAATCCTAAAACATTGAATAGACAGAGAAATACTTGCTCCGAGATCAAGTGGTGGTGACGAAAGTTCTTGGTGTGAATAAGTGTGAAATGAGTGAGAGTTAATAAACAAAGCTGTGGCACATCGTCACAACAGAAGCCAAGGTTCTAACCGCGAGCATCGTGAACCAACCTTGTCATTTAATTTACGAAACACACAATTTATAAAACTAATTCGAAACAAATTGTTGTCTTTCACCGCAACCGCGGGGAACCTGTAACTTAGCTTAGAAGGTTGGTGAACAACTGTATAGTGCGTGTAGGGTTGCCAGGCATCAAATTGGATAAACTTGTCAACCGACCAAATGTCACAGGCCAGATTTCTTTTTATTTATATGTATAATTCAAAATTAATTTTGATTTTTTTACTGATCAAACCTTCGTCGAGCATATCCAGAACTCAAGACAGGCACGAGCTTCTGAAATACTCTGGTAAACCACTGTGATTTAATCGTATCTTAAAAATCTTATCGTGGAGTCATTTGATCATCATCATTTGAAATGTCGGCAGAATATTGGTTTGAATATCATTTAATTTTTCATCATTCTAATATAGATCCACTTATAATATCTATGGTATTCTGATTGCCTTAGGAATGTTTGGGGCATCTGTCAACCCTGTGCTCGCTGCACACAAGATACTTACAGCACGGTTACCCTTTGTTTGCAGTCACCAGTAGACTTGTGGGTTGCGGCTTACTTCTGACTTCGGTAACTTGAATAACGTTTATGCGGGTGTTCTGATGAATATAAAAGTTTTCAACAAAACTAGCACAAGGATTTGCTTTGCATGGTTTCGTTATTATGACCAGCATTATTGTGGTTGTGATTAGGATCTACATTAAAAATAACGACTGTTTTCCCTTCATTTTTTGTTTTAGCCGGTTATTGCGTTGTCACAACTCGTTATACAAGGTGTGTATTTAAAACAAAGCGATTTAAATGATGTGATGTTTTATTTATTTAACTACTTATTTACACACATATAAACAGACAAGAAGAAAGGATTAGAAAAGTACGTACAAAGGTGATGCTTATTTCGAAGGAAATCTCTCCCAGCATATATGCGATAGGAGAGAACATAAAAAGAGATTTTTACTTGATTTAGGAGAGAATTCTGGAGGCCACCTAAGGCTACTAGATTAAATACTTCAGATCTAAGCACCTACTTAGATCTAGAAGTAAGTAAGGAACTCTAGTTCAGAATTGGTTCTGTTGAAGAAAATCGATTGTTTGTTTGCTTGATTAGCTTCAAAGCCAGCGTATCATACTGATTTAATTTTACGGGCACGGCCGGTCGATTCTGTAAAAATCTCACCGTGAAAATTCAAGTGAAGTGAGCTTGATGTGAGTTGTCAGTAGTGTCAATCCTAGCATTATTTGGAATGACAGCTAACTCCATGCTCACTTCACCTAAGTTTTCACGGTGAGGCGGTTACAGAATCGCACTGCTGGACACCATTTACGAAGAGAATGAGTCAAGATCAAAGGTGGCCAAAGATGAACATCATGACCTCAAAATAACGATCACACTATAATCCATTCATCAATACTAAATATTATAGGTAACATAGAATATTATAAATGCATAAGTAGTTACTTATGCATTTATAATATTTCTTATGCATTTATATCTACATATATCTGTTCAGCTTTTCAGGTCTGAACCCCTGAACCTGAACCGCGGGGTAATTGCGTAGCAACTATCAGTACTTTTCATTTTAACAGTTCAACGAGATTCATTGCGTTATTTACTTTGTTGAGCAGACAATTCTTTCAAACATTTATGATGCAATGGATTGCCAATATCCTTGTGTGTATTACGCAGTTAGAGTGCCGATCGTACTGAAATTTGACAGATAGGTAACCTGGAACCTGAAGAAAGACATAGGCTACTTTTAATCCTGAATATTTGTATTATAAAAAAGCAGAGGATGGCGAGGATAACAGTTTATCTTACAATTGAAACGAGACATGCTTGATAAATCGAATCAGGGGCAGACTGTCAATGAAGTCTTGAGACAGCCACTTTTATATTTGGTTCACGTACAGATAAATGAGAATATTGAGGAAAAAGACGTGAAGGCAAAGACGATTGGGCCATAAACACTTGATGATCAGCTACCAGAGGGGATAAAGATAGTTTATATTATTATTTATGACCACATAAATAATTTTATAGGCTGTAGTTGTGTCTATTAAAGCCTCCCAGGCATTATGCAAGATGGCCGGAAAATTGAGTAAAAATTCAGCACTAGTTACGACATTGTAAGAAAAACCTGTCTTGTAGGGTAGTAACCCTGCCTTGTACTAAAGTTTTTGTGTTTTTTTTTATGATTTTGCGTATCTTCGCCATAACATAAAATCTTCACGTTACTTGTTAGGAATACAGACAAGTACCTGCATATACCGTCCTATTAAGACGTTTCTGACAATGTTACTTTTTCGGAATATCGGAATACAGCGGGGTACTTGCGAAACACACTAGCAGTAGGAATTGCTATTTTGACAGTTCAACAACATTCATTGCGTTATTTACGTTGTTAGCACACATTTTTTTTGTACATATGTAGCAATGGATTAGCATTATCCTTTAAAATTATTCAGACTGTGATTGATGGTGTGTTAGGCAACTTCTGTCAAATTTAATATACCTACTTGTAAACACAGTTTCTGTTGGTATAGGTTAGTATGCAATAAATTAATTAGTAGATAATTGTTGAGTATGATGTGATAAGTACGTATCTGGATAATTTAATACATTTACACGACAATCCTACTAATATTATAAATGTGAAAGTTTGTTTGTTTGTTACTCTTTCACGCAAAAACTACTACACGGATTTCGATGAGATTTGGCACACATATGGTTTATAACCAGGATTAACATATAGGATACTTTTTATCCCGATATTCCCACGGGATCGAAACTTATGCGGGTGAAACCGTGGGGCGCAGCTAGTACAGTCACGAGCACCAATATGTCAACACTTGGCAACTTTCAATTGCGATTTTTTCATGAAATAACGAATGCATCGTTGAAATACGACACATTACATAAACCTATGGGTTCGAAAACGCTATGTTCGTAACAATATAAAATTTCATTCAAAAATAAAGGAGTAAATCGCTTTTGAATAACGCCGAGTGTATACATACTTTTGCTCGTGACTGTACAGTCATAAAGGCGCACGCGCGTCTGTTAAAAGGTCGCAACTATAATTTGCGCACGCGCTCTCAATTGCCGTTTATCTCGCGGTTTGTTTTTTTTATTATGGTGGTAATGTGTTTATCTCAATTATATAAACATTTTATAATGAAGGGACTGGGCTTTTAGAGGTTATTGTCGCCGAGATTTATAAATCAACTTTGCATAAAAAGGCTTGAAGCCTTAAGGTACCTTTTGGTTTAACTAATGTAAGATAACCAATGTTATCTCTGGGTTGTTGACTGCCTTGTCGAGTACACGTGAGGATCTAATGACTACGTTAGCGAATGGTGTTAGCGTTGCTGAGTAAGTACTGGGCCAAACAAAAAAAAAAAAAACTCATTTCAAACAATATTTGCCATCGACACGCTAAAAAGTCTGGGTTGTTTATGAAATAAATCCGAAAATACGGGTATGATACACCGAATTACCGAGGGAAAAACTTAGGTACCTTCTTAAAAAATGACTTATTTAATTAAAAATGGCAAACAGTGCAAGGTCTTCTTAAATTCAATGGCAAAACTTCACAGAAGTGATGGCGATAAAAGAAATGATTTTGTTGAATTAAAACTACCTACAAGAAACATTAGACCGACTGTTTATCCACGATCCAACCATCAAGCTAATCATAATATTATAATTGGTTCCCTGTATCGTTATAAGTCATCGAGTCCATGAATTGCAAATGGTTATTTTATGGGAATTCCAAAATGCTTGTTGTGGTACTTTTCCAACTTATACGAACGATAATAATATATAGGTACTTAAATTAAACATTCAGGAACAGAGCAAGCTTAAGGAAAAGACATGTTATATCTTACATGCATTGGAACCCGTTATGTAAAAGAACGCCAAAAAATGTACTCGTACCGATAGGTACTCATGATTAATTCCGGTTAGCATTGCACTCCAAACGAAATGCTTTTACATTTTATTTAGTTGACATTTCCTATTTATTTCGCCTGGATTTTTTGGTAATTCAGACTTGTTTATGTGAATTTTAAACTTCCACGTTTGGGAACGATCGTTAATTTGACCTTTGGATTCTTTAAAAGCCCTTAATCCTACCTTTTTCAGTATTCAGTGGTGGTCCAGTGTTAACGACCCTATGAGTGTTAGGTCATGTGCAGGCGCTTTACTTTGTGTAAATAATTTCATCACCACTGGTCTCAAAACGGCGAACGAAAACATCTTGAAGAAACCGGCATGTTCTAGAACCAAAAATTCGAAGACATATGACATCTACCAACCCGCACTGGGCCCAAGTGGAAGATTATAGTTAACTCCCTCTCAAAGAGAGGAGGCCTGTGTCTCAACAATGAGAGCATTATAGTGTGATTATGCTAAGCTATGCTTTCCAGTATTTGATAACCTTTCGCTTACGTAAAGTTTTATTTATCAATTTAATTGAATTGCTACGCCTGTGTTCCCCTATGAATAACTGTGACCTAATGTTTTATGACAATAGTAACGAAGTGTCTGTCAAAGTTGATGTGTGAAGGCTATGCATTAATGAAACAAGCATTCATACAACAAAAAGGTTCAATGTTCTTGATGTTTTTTTTTTTGCGATACTGCAAAGGTAAATTCGAAGAGGCTTTATGGAATGCCTCTTCGATTTACCTTTGTAAAAAGACTTATGAGAGGTACAATAGGAACCTTCGCCGATGAGTGTGTGATGGATCTGTTAGCAGAAAAAGGAATTAATTCACGTAATTCCCTCCATGTGGTCGCTGTCCAAAAATCTCGTTTCCTTAACTTAATCACTGTATAAATGACTCACTATGGCGAAGGTCGTCGGCCCGACGTCGAAGCGGTGCCGCGGCAAATTGATGCTTCTTTAAGGAAGTTCCGAGAACCACAACTTACAAAAAAGGCCCTCCCGACCACTGCCAGAATCACGATCTTAATCGCGCTAAAGTGTAATGGACCCCGCATACTCTTTTGCATTTTCCATCGTAAATATTTTATGATACTTTCAAACTTATTTGAATGTTAAAACTTTGGAGCAAAAAATATTTGGCGATATTTTGTTGCGGGCTGAATTTTTGGTATTTGGATTCCCGTATTTATATATGCATAACATAATAAAAGATGGCATTACAATGTATAAGAGATGCAATTTTATGTTTATTTATATTGCAACCAAACCCGATTTTATACTGTTTACAATCTCCGAAACATGTAGGTATGGCACGTGGCTTGCAGTGCCAAATAAATAAAGTAATGAAGTAGGAGTAACATTTCATATCGTATACATTGCACTATCTACCAATTCTCAAAGCGTAAGTCAAGATAATTGAATCGTCCATATATGTGTACATTGTGTACGTATTTCACAGACATAAATTTTTACATAAATTGATTAGCGTACTAACTATATTCATCCGAATCGTTATACTGTGCTATTTTGTGAAAATAATAAAATTATTAGCTCACTGCTCGCCAAATATCCAGAATTTTGAATGGTAACTAAGAATTGTTGGTAGGTATCCTATAACACAATCTTTTCATAAAAGGTCTATGTAGGTACTCGTAACGACGTTTTCATGACATACAAGCTGTCTGAAGTTAAATTGACCATCCAAATATCAACTAACCAGTTATTTTGAATAAGTTGGTGTAGTAAAAATTTGACTGTTGTCATTTTGATCAATTGTACTTCATTTTGAACATATTATTTCTCTTTTGAATGTAAATATACACCTAAGAATAAAAATGATGAATACGATGATGTATTTCATATTCAGTGTTGCGTTCTCGTCAATTAAGGCAACTATATGCTGATTGGTACTCAGCAATAAATGTTTCAAAAGAAATACAATAAAGATCTTGAGTTGTTCGTAAAGGTTCTATGGGGAAGGAAGCTCCATGAGGCTCTACGATGAACTAGGTACTTAGATAATTTTCCTGAATGATCAACAGCTCACAATATCGTTTTAAATTATACGAGTATGTAAACAACGTGAATAAAATGTAGGCAAAGATCAATATGGCATAATTAAAGCGGCAATTACCACAATTGAAATGCAGCACGATTAAATTCAACACAAACGCATTCAAGGACGGTGGTTATACGAAAGCGCAGTGCGCAACAATTGTGCCTGCCTACACGACCAAACTTATTGGCTATTCAATGAGCCTAGATACACTGTCTATAAAACAGATTGGTCACACGACGTAATTGCGCGGGTCAAGGCGATTTTGTGAGATACATTTTGTAGTTCTTGTGACTCACAATCGTTGACATTCCTCCCTAATCAGCCATTTCACGTTCGAATGGAGAAGTCGTTTTCCAAAGTATCCTTTTAGAATAGTAAATGTGGTCTTGTTTATTTCCTAGCATTGTTTGAACGGTTATCTGGACTGGTAACAGATTTATATAGTTTAGAAGTCAGTGAACGATGTAGAAATCAGTTCAAATATCAGGTACCTTCCAACAATAATTTAGAAGAAGTATTACAAATAAAACTGAAGATAGATAAATTATAAAACATGTTGTATTTAAAGACGAATGAAACTCTAGCATTATGTTCATAACTTGTGTAGAGATAATAAACGTTTTATATCATTATTATTATATTATTCTAAAATTGGATAACACTTACGACTACCTTCATCTATTGAGGAGTTACATTAATCCCTACTGCGTCTTCGGGCTATAAATCTTTCACTCCGGCACGTAAATTCAAAGGTGTTTAAAACCATTCATTCCACTAGTGTTTCGTAAACACAAAATTTGGAACACTTCCAAGTATTTTACCTGTTCGCCATGGTTTCCTCTGACATTTGCACGGATGCATTCAAAGCGATCTTTTGAGTAATATCTGCAATCTGACCTATTGCAGAGTCTGGAATCAAATAGAATGTTTACGTTGCTGTTTTACATTGACCCGCATTACATTATTTCTGAATTCCAAGCCAAGTAATTTTAATACAAGGATAATACAATACATATGTTGATTATCAGTTAAAGCAAAACGGCGTAGATAGATATAAACGATTCAAGTGTCCACAACGATTTGTAGTCCAATCATGAACTTGATCGTTGATGTTGATCTTGAATATCAACAGCTATTGTTGATTCATGATTCATCTGCCTGCAATATTTTTTATTACGTTTACAAATTAAACGATTTTATACCTTTCCACCTGGATCTATTTTATCACTTACAGAGTTACAGCCCCTTCATTGTATTAAGGTTATCACCTTGTGAAACCTTCATTGCCTTAGGCTAGATCTTTATTTTTAGAACTTAATAATAACACCTCTTTCATAATATCCAGTATTCGTGTGTATCTGATCATAATAACAGGTTCGTAACATGATTACATGACAGACAACTAGTACTGTCGTTATTCATTGAGGTATGGCTAAGTGGGTCTCAACTCAAGCGTCTCAACGCCCTTGCCATTCCACTCTCCGTATTGAATTTCATTGTCTATTCAATTGTATCTATTGTACTTCAATCAGCAACTTTGTTATTCGGATTATCTACGGGTAGTCAGATTTGGAGGATTCTTTTTACCTGTTTTCCGATGGCAAGAGTACAAAAATGTCAGTCATTGTCGGGTCAAGGCACCCGATTTAACGCTACTTTGGTAACATACTAACAGAGCCTGGCTCTAACAGCTTCCTTTATTTCTTCTGCCAAGTCACGTTCCAGGCTAAGTAAAACGAAAAAGATAAGGAAAGTCAATTGGGTTAATAGCCAAGAGCCTCGACCAACACCTGAGGAGGCTCACGTTGGGCAGCTGGATAGAGGGCTTGATTCAGAACGATACTTCTGGACACGACTCGCTGTGTCAGTAAGTTCTCTCTCTGGAGCCCTGACTGGTATCTTGGACCTTGTTCCCGATACCGGTGGGCTACTATTTTTAAATGTTTTTTTTTAATCTTTTTGTTTATAAAAATATTTAAAATGTAATGTATAAGTCTTTAAATGAAATAAAGGAAAGTTAAATCGAAACGAAACTAGAGCTGCGAATTATTTTGAGTTACAATAAAGGTGACTTTATTGACATATCACAGTTAACATCAACATTATTTTTTTCATTACCTACCTGCGAAGATACTGGGACTGATTCAATATACCTAAGAATATAACCAATTATTTCACTGTAAAAACAATGTAAGTCGGAAAGAAATATTATATTACAAGAACATAAATTGACTTTCTTCAACAGCTTGTTTTACAGCAGCCTTTTCTTATACAGCAGCCATTTTCAAGGATATCAGGTATCGGTTCTAGGGCTTCCTGGTAGTTACAGTTGCCAGTTTTGTATAAACCAGTCTTATTGCTCACTTCATTGGTTTTCGTTTACTGTAAGACAATTTTGGGCGGTTTAATTGCTATATGCAACTTCCTTATTGGATTGCTCACTTTTTATCTGATGTTAACTGGCCCCGAGAGGTTTCTCATTATTATATATGTATTCTCTATATGTCACGCAAGTATCAACATGGCAATGCCCCTCACCTTGGTTCACCATAAAGTATTCGTTCCTTCCGTTCATTCTAACTTGGACAACCAATGAATGGATACTCGATCAACTATTTCAACGTATCTCCATTGAGTACAGTGGAGTTCCACGTCACTTCCATTTAGTTTTTGTGCCAGTATAATAATACGTAATCTCTCAAATGGTTGTACATTTCTTCGTATTTCGTATTATACTGCTGATCAATGACGTACGCAAACCGCGCGTAAAGGTATGCATGAATCATAACTCCTTTTTATTCCTTTCAACTTGAGCTGGAAATTCCCACGACTTTATAGCTTCAGGTTTCGATTTCAAGTTCATAGTAAAGCTTATTTAATGACCGCAACAGTTTGTGTTTATTTAGATTTGTGGAATAGATTTTTTTTTTAGATTCAACGTCGCAATTTTAAGAATTATGGTCGTCTTCCGCAAGATTGCTTGCTTCAAGAGGCTCTCGCTTTATCCAAGAGTTTAGTGGTTTGTGCCAAAAGGGTGTGACTTTTGTTACTTTGTGCGGGACATTGGCTAGTCGTTAAAGGCTTTCATTAAATCATGGTGGGTGGTCGAGGTTGATTGTCGGTGGAAAACGGTTTTGCAGTAAAATGTCCGATGCTTTGGCGTAAAGCCAGCTCCGTATTGAGCTGATACTTTTACTGTATAACTGTATGCGACTAATTAAATAGGAACGTATAAAATTACAAAATGGCATCTCTTCACACTTTTAGATGGATTCTATTGTTTCTCTATTCCGTAATATGACTCGCGATTCCAGACATTGTGGCAAGCATTCTGTGAGACTGAAAAGCTATGCATGAGTTTCATTTAAGTATCTATTGTTAGTTAACTCTTATTAAAGCAGTTATTTGGCGTCATGTGGTGTAAATCAAACTAAAATGTGGTTACGACAAACTAACAACAAGCATAAAAAGTCAAATGCAGTATTGTTAGGTATTACTTAATTTGAATATTGGTTTTTCTTTGTGTATAGCTTGTTTTGGCGAGGCGTCAAGACAATGCTATAAGAAGGGAGATGTTGAAGAAGCCAAGAATCTATAATCCGAAATATGAATCATACCTTATTTAGAATTCATTGCCAGCTCATCATCAGCCTAGCCTTTTCCCAACTATGTTGGGGTCGGCTTCCAGTCTAACCGGATGCAGCTGAATACCAGTATTTTACATGGAGCGACTACCAATCTGACCTCCACAATCCAGTTACTGGGTAATACGATACCCCTTGGTAAGGCTGGTTGTCAGACTTTCGAACTTCTGACGACCCGTAACGACTGTCAAAGATCCACGAATGACAGCCGGGAAATGGCCGGGACCAACAGCTTAACGTGCTTTTAAACATTTAAAAGGACTCTGTCTTCATAATTACTTTGGGTAAAGAGCTTAGGTACATCATTGACATGTAATGAGCAAGTTCGCGCTATTTATGGATAAAACTCGTTTCAAATCTTACATTTGTTTTGTTTTAAAATAGCGTGCAGAAGTGCAATGGGCGCGAATCTGTAAGTCGATCACGGTGGCATGGCGCCACTCACGCACGCTGCACGGTGCTCATAGGAATGCCACTTGCCTAGCGTCCAGACCTCAGTACCGTTGGGTACATACAGTTTTGAACATTAAAATAAATGATTATTGATTACGCTTCCATTATGTTAACTAGCTCTATGAGTTGATTTGTCGGTTAAATTACAAAACGTTCAGCTGCGAAGGTCTAAAAAGGATCGTTCAATAATTGTAACTTGAACTTGAAACGCTTTACTGGAAAAAATCGACTCAATTATTAAAGAAACTGTATCATTAGAAGAGCATCAATTTTTTTAGAGGTTAATTAATTTCAAAAAGTTTCGATCATGAGCAGGTCAATAGGTTTTAAGAGGATGAGTTAAATATTTCCCTTTATTAAATCAATTTAATTTCCTAACATATTTTTTTCTCCAAGTGAATTCTGATATGCTCTCTTAGGATTAATTAAATTACTTCATGAGGGCAACAAAACTCAACATAGTTCATAATGCTACGATTAACATTGTGTCTGGTACGGTCTTACCCATTCTCCTTTTGCCCGACTTCCTCTCTTCTTGCTTTCGTGTCGATGGTATTCTTCTTCGACATTTTATATTGTTTGAGCCCAGCAGGTGGCCACGTTGATTACTCAACTAAAAAAACTACATTAGGTTTTTTACGAAAATAAAACTGTTAGATCAATAACAGGAGACAAATCAATTTTTAACCGCATATGTGTATTGTACAGACGCCAGCACATCAAGCTACTACAATCTGTCAAGTTTCTTTAGTAGATTTTCAACTTTATCGTTAAAGCATTAAGGTTCAAGGTTGATTGGGAAAATTTGACAGTTTCGGGTAGCTTGACCGTCTGTACCATCACTAAATTCACTACTGAAAGACCTTCAACATTTGGCAACTCACAAGCGATAAAAACAGTCGCATATAAAAGGCAACTAAAGGTAACCGATTCGTTGACCTTTTTATAAATTAATTCGTTGACAGAGCTAATAAAAAAACGTTGCAACCTCATTCAAAATCGAAGCATCGTCATTGACCAAAGCCAACTAAAAATTAAACCTCGCTATCTAATTACACTTGATACTGAACACGGTGAATGTTTGTTTATCGTACAGAAGCGGCTATAAGTAGACAGTGGGTAATTATTAGGAGTCTACGTTAGCAGGTAAGTCGAGCCGGGCGCGTAAATAGGAATGCTACTTCAATAGCTTGGGATCTATTGGAGAGTGGAGGCGAAATGAGGTAGCATGCTTAGACGGTAAACATTTTTCAACACGTCTCAGACGGTGCCAAGCGTGGGGGTGGAATTTTTAAATTTTCCCTTCTTTTCTTCCTTTGGGGAAATTCTCAATGGGCTGGGATTGTGACTTGTTATCACTTGTTGATGAATCTGCTTTTGCTGCGGTCTTTGGCTTGATGGAGCGCCAACGTGGTAAAACCTCCAATAGTTTCCTCCACCTGACCTAAACATCTCTTTGGGGTATTTGATTGGTTTTCCGCCTTGTATTTTGTTCATTCGTCAAGCGCGACACATGTTTACTGTCTTGAAATTTAAAACATAGTTCGTTTCCAAGTGGAAACGAAATATGTTTTATTTACGCAGCCGAGGCGCATGCATAATGCTTATGTCTCTTAAATCTCAGGTTACAGTATCAACACCGGCACGTGCTTTAGTTTCATAGTAGTGTTGGCTCAGTGGTAACGGTCCCAACTTAATGTTAGAGTTGTAGGTCGTGGGTTCGAACCTAGGCAAGCGCTTTACTTTGTGTAAATAATTTCATCAACACTGCTCTCAAAAAATGGTGAAAGAAAACATCGTGAGGAAATCGGCATGTCCTAGAACCAAAAATTCGAAGGTATGTGACATCTACCAGCCGGCACTGGGCCCGTGGTGGATAACAGCCTCTACTACCTCTCGAAGAGAGGCTGCCTGTGTCCCAGTAGTAGTAACATTATAGGCTGATTACATTTTTGTCACCTCCGTTACACAGGACAGGTTGGGTGACAGATACCTGCTACAAGAGGGCTCATAAAATTAAAGAAATACTTCGGCATTGTATATGGGGATGCCCTTAGCGTGTAGTCACTTAGTTTTTAAGTTTGTTAAGCCCTGGCTGGAGGCCTTAATTTATTTACATGCAACCCCGGTTAAGCAGACTGGGATGCCATTTATACAAAAAAATAAAAAAAACTGGACCCCTTGTTACGACGTCTTACGGATGTAAATCAGTACACTTTACAGGAATTGATTGATGCTAGTAAAGGTGCCAAACTCGTAGCCAAATTCTGGGCGACTCTATTTCGATTGCTATCGATACGCTGAAAGGAAGAAGTTGGGTACCGTTGGCTCTTTTATCTGTTCTGTGGCTGATACATTCTTTTTTCCAATCGTCTTGCAATATCGTCTTCGCAGTCGTTTATCCCCGAGATTGCTTTTGAGATTTGGGACTTATTCAAGAAAAAGCTAAGTCAGGCATTGAAATACACGAAATAGGACTGCAGAATGCTTTGCGTTTTAATTTTTTATTTGCTTGAAGATTTTTACCTGCTCTGCATTCCGTCGTACAAAAACTAGATAGACCGTTGATGACATTAAATTAAAAAGAAGTAGAAAAAAAGTGAGTCATTCCATGGAGAAAGAGTACAATGGCACATCGGTAGCCGTAGGTCAAGATTCGCCGCGGATTTCAGGTTATATTTTTTAGATCTTGGGCATAACTAATACGTTACCTAACTGCTTTTAAATAGCTTTGATAGCTAATTTGAACTGAGTTGTCTTCTATTCTATTTTCTATATCTAATTATTTTTTTATATAAGTATAATTAAGGCTTATTCGTCGATTCACACGAATTTATTCGCCCGAAACGGGAGAATCGTCACTTTATATTTTTTTTTTCTATTTTATGCAATAAAGTATAAAAGTGCAGAAGTGTCCTTTTTGACGATTCGCCCGTTTCAGGCGAGTAGATTCATGCAAATCGAC
Organism: Apamea anceps; assembly: GCA_951799955.1. Taxonomy (NCBI): domain Eukaryota; kingdom Metazoa; phylum Arthropoda; class Insecta; order Lepidoptera; family Noctuidae; genus Apamea; species Apamea anceps. The sequence continues at coordinate 8,020,851 of OX637502.1, read as the reverse complement.
TAATACGCCATAATTAATGCAGATACAACACGCAATTACCTTCATCAGCCATTATTTTACAAACACCAATTTGGTACAAAATTAAGATACGTAATCTAAGTTTTATTGTGTTTCTCAAGAATCAAGACTATTAATTATTAATTACTTACTGTAATGGCCGATGGTGTGAATGCTGCATACCACGACTTTTATTGCTAACCAGGAATTTATTTACAACGTCGCTCGTAAGCGAGCTTTTGTTATACAAATGTAATGTAACAGTACCGCTGATAGATTCTGATTAGCGTCCGACCATTGCACTCGGCCCTGCAGATGCACTGCCTCACTGAAATTATGGTACTGAATTGGAAAATGGCAAGAGTTTTTGATTGTTAATTCATTTGGAAATGTTATGGTTCGTAAATAAAAAATAGGTGGATAACTAATTTAATTTAGTCATGTGTCGAAAACGAAACCAGATTGTTAGTTTTGCACTGTCCAGTTTAATGTGTAGGTACTGTAAATATCACATTTTCCATTTTCCTTTGAACTTTCCTATCTTCCTCAGCTTGCCAATTTACAAAAAATTTAAAGACATTCTCTTTAAAATTTCTACCAGAGCCAACGCATAAAACTTCGGCGTGGGGAAAAACAATACCGCACATGCCATAAAGGTCCCCAGGCGAGTGCGCCCGCGCTTGTGTGAAACGAAGCTTGTTGTCGAGCTGACGGTGCGGAAGGCCCTAAAATAAGTTATGGCTAATTCCTGACTTCAGTCGGTGGCGTGGAATGCAGCACGGCGCATTGTACTCACTTATCTAAACAGTCGGACCTGGCTTGCCACTAAATGCTGAGCCACTATTGGCTGGCACGCACGCGGCTTCGGATCATTCGTTATCATTATGGTTTTGTTTTCTAAGAGGTTTTAACTTATCGGGCAGGTACTTTATTGTACACGTTGTATTCACACTATTACTAAGATAGAACATAGACAGTATACTTATACTTAGAGCAAGGCAAAACAGTTTTGTATGCCGTAGAGGCGTAGACACAACAGCCGATCGAGTCTGTAAAAATCTCACCGTGAAAAGTTAGGTGAAGTGAGCTTAGAGTGGGCTGTCAATAGTGTCAATCCCTAGCATTAGTTGGAATGACAGCTCACTCCACGCTCACTTCACCTAAGTTTTCACGGTGAGATGGTTACAGAATCGCACTGCAGTTGTATTATGTGAGAAAACGGTTTCGTCAATCATGTTTGTCAACTTTGACAATAAGGTAGTTTCATGGGATTAACGGGTCATGCTCTAGGCTTGCATAAGGATTGTGGAGTTGCAAAACTTCAGATAAATACACGTTTGTTTTGCGACTAGTTTCTTCTTACTTCTGACTAGAGTTGGCAAAATTCCGGTACAAAGCTTATGTAAGTATGAGATACTACAATTGAACCAATAAATGATGATGATGGTAAAATTATCGTCATGAAAAGTTTTAAGTGTGTAACTAGTGTAGATTTGTACTAATTACCTACTTAAAATGAGAATTATTCATACTTTTTTTATTTTATATATTATACATACTAAGAGGCCATGGAAACCGAATAATACCTGACATGGCTTTAAATTACGTTACTTAATATTATTTTTAAATATTTCAATTTATTTACTAACAGATTTGTTGACAGTCTGTGGCAATACGTACAAGTCGTCTGTTCAGTTTCTATGAGACGAAAACATGTTTGGAAGATATTTTCCTTAGAGAAAAGACAGTCATTTCCACGCAGAAAACACAATTCAAAAATGTTTCTCTCTGGTATCTTTTCTCTCCTTTTAGTCTATGCTAAATGAACGCATTTTCCTTTCTTTCTTTCTGACTCCCATGATTCACCATGACTATCGGTTAAACGATCCTATTTTTACTAAAAGTAGTTTTTTAACTACTAAAGCATTACTTCCATCACTATTTGAAGAGGTAAACAATCAACACGATAAAACATTGCTTTCCATTCCCTTTGTACAAGCTATAAATTCATCAAGTTGATGCTCAAACAGTCACTAAAGTGCTTTTCGTTGAAAGCAAAGGGTGGGAGCATAGTCACCAGCGTAAGATGGCCCCCAAAACCAATTACAATGTCGTTCAGCCGTAAGGGCTTGCTGTATTTTGAGCGGTCACATTCACCTGGTCGTGTCAGTTGGATGAGCTTATGAATAGACCCAGTTCTTTGTCCAAGCCAGACTAATAAGAATACTGCCAAAAGACAATTGCGCGAATTGTTACGCTTGGTTGTGCGCTCAAATGACAAGCGCGTAAAAACCTTTTGGATATCTGTGTATAACCAATTTATCGCAGAAAATGAAATTTCTTCGTATATACGTATGACATTCGAGTCACATTGAATATAAGACGCCATTGACGATTTTAACGTTGATAAAATATATTCAATTGTAGTATAGCGGCTTCAAGCTTCAAGTGATTTATAGGAGTAATAAATCATAAAGTGTTTTTGATTCAATTGCTTATGTAAGAAAAATTTCCAGAGGATTAAATTCAATACTGCTAGCAGGCTTACAATTGTCCTAAAAAAAATTGTGTTACAACTTCAATAATTATATAGATCATAACTTTCTACATGCCACGCTTCATTGGCCGAATCTGTTTAACTTTTAGCTATTCACCTTTCAGAGTTTCACCTATTTAGTCCGTCTGGTCCATTGTGTGTCCTGCGTGCCGTATGTGCTCTCGGTCTGTCGTCATATATATGTGCCGGTCTATTGATTTAGTGAGGCCAACGACAGAGGGGCGTGATTCAAGCGTGACGCTAGGTATCGCAGCGTATTCATTAGGGAATACTGCAATATTCAAGGGCATGGTTTATGTATGGAGATAGTTGAAGGGTGGCCGGTTAGTCATGCCCGTTGCAAAAAGTGCAGTCACGTACCCTTTCTAGCGTGTTAATATTGATGAATCTTGTTTCGGCACCTGTAATTTATTCCATATCTGAGCTTTTACGTGTCTCCGTGCTTTGCTTTTTAGGGTTCCGTAGCCAAATGGCAACGGAACCCTTATGGATTCGCCATGTCTGTCTGTCTGTCTGTCTGTCTGTCTGTCTGTCCGTATGTCACAGCCGCTTTTTTCCGAAACTATAAGAGCTATACTGTTGAAACTTGGTAAGTAAATGTATTCTGTGAACCGCATTAAGATTTTCATACAAAAATAGAAAAAAAACAATAAATTTTGGGGGTCCCCATACTTAGAACTGAAACTCAAAATTTTTTTTTTCATCAAACCCTTACGTGTGGGGTATCTATGGATAGGTCTTCAAAAATGATATTGAGGTTTCTAATATCATTTTTTTCTAAACTGAATAGTTTGCGCGAGAGACACTTCCAAAGTGGTAAAATGTGTGTCCCCCCCCCTGTAACTTCTAAAATAAGAGAATGATAAAACTAAAAAAAATATATGATGTACATTACCATATAAACTTCCACCGAAAATTGGTTTGAACGAGATCTAGTGAGTAGTTTTTTTTTAATACGTCATAAATCGTAACGTAACGGAACCCTTCATGGGCGAGTCCGACTCGCACTTGGCCGGTTTTTTGTAATTTGCTTTTTAACAATTAATAAATGAGACTTACTTATCCGATCTGAAGACCAATTCCTGTAGCTAAAAACGTTCAAAATCTAATCGCAATCTCATATCAGCGACAATCAATGTAAAAAACTTGTCATAAATACAGGGGAGGGGTATTTTATACAGATTGAGATTGAGATCAGACTGTGAACATTCTTAAAGTTACGGGAATTGACCCTCTGATCTTCAAGTTGGATCCACTGCTAGATAAGGAACAAGTCTTTAAGTTGATCAATCACCAGTGATTGATCTAGGTAATTTTAGGGATCAGACCTGAATATTTCTAAAAATGAAACTTGGACAAATTGAAAACTGCTGGCTGACAAGGATATTAAGGGGATCAACCATGATAATATCATATTGATAGATGGAGCAGTGGTGCACTGGTCAAATTCTAATAAGTATTCTTCAAGTTGACCTTAGATTCCCAAAGTTCAAACAGTAATGGCTTTGAAAGAGAACACTTCGTAGATTGCTGTATTAATTAGAATAGTGTTTAGTAATGACTATAAACAGCTTAACAACTATGTATGAAAAACTGGTAGCCTGCTGTTTAAGGCTAGGACGAAGAAGCTTTCACTAATCTTGATTTATATTAATGCTGTGGAATACATTTATAAGGCAAGGTAAGCGGATTTCATGTGGTACTCACTTTGTGCTTTTCACCTTTACGCATTAGCTTCTCCAACTTTTGATATTTCTTAAATACCCGTGCATTTTAAGTTAAAAAAAACTTTGGGTACTTTATGTGCCATTCTCTACCTCAAAGGTTACTGCTTTACGTAATAATTGGGTATAGAAATATTACTTGTTCGAATCTGAATAGACCGCACGGATGAATGTTCCTTTTCCTAAAGTATGTCGCAAGCTCAGTGGAGCAACTTTGTAGCATCATTAAGTATAAATGTCTTAGATGATCCAAAGATATCGTTGTGTAATCAAACCAGATTACCAGTTGAATCCATACAGCAACTTTTTTTGTCATATTTGTAATCTTCTCAAACCGCGTTTCTTAATTTAACCTATGTTTGTTTTGTAAGTTCAATATTCTCCGTTCGTTTTTGCTGTCGATAGTCAAATTTGAAATTGCAAAAATTTACTGCATATTGGAGTAAGTACATATTTGGACTTATTGGTGGCAAAAACTTTAACCACATGATATTATAATAAATGGCTAGTATACAGTTTTGTTTTATATCAGCCAGTGCTGCGCGGAAGTATGAATGATGTTATGACGATAAGCAGCAGACATGAGTCCGTATGTGAACATGTGTGTGCATACATCATTATTACCGTTTTAATGAACAGTACCTACATATCGGTCGAGAAATGAGTTGATTGATAAAAAAGATACGTTTTCACTTTCGCTAAGATCTTAATTAAACAATCGACGAGATTTAAACATGTCACGAACAGCACCTTGACGGCTTGATGACACCTTCGAATTTAACTTGTTAGGAACTTGGAAGTTGGGTTGAAACTTTTTTGCAAAATAAGGACCGCAGCCTCCCGGGAGCAATCTTCTCATCAGATAGAAAGTAAAGATAAGCCATTTAAAACATTAATAAACTTACCGGAGTGTTCTGTTTATTTTTCCACCCACTTATGTACAAAACCCGCATTTGCGTGGCCAGGATGCACGCAATCGTGCCGTTACACGGCCTGTATGAGCACTGTCCAAAAATACATGGGATATCAGTCGGTTTTTATGCACTTATATGTTTAAACTTGCGATGGAGCAAGTTTTTGTAATGCACATGTACCGAAGCGACACAGGCGACCCGGGTGGCGGCGCGCGGTGGACTGCTGTTCGGGCCACACTCGTGCGGCCGCGCGGCGCGGCTCGGAAGCGACCGGGGACGACGCGCGACGAGGGACCGTGAAAGAAGGGCCACAACCCGACTGCGTTTTTTGTCCCGTCTAAGATTAGCAACAAACAACGTCTGGCTGGGACCATTCAAAGGGGTTCGGATTGGGCGTAAGCGATGACATGACACGCTGTTGTATAGCACTGCACTATAACCGCCGAGCTCTTGCAATGTTGAGGGTTTAGTATAAACTGGGTTTTCGATAAAATTAGTGCGTATCTGATCTTGTTATACTCGTATTTACATTAAAATACCGTGCCATGTTCAAAGATATGAGATGTTAACCAGATTTCGTTAGCTTTAGGGTTATTTATGCAAAGAGCCGTCTGGTTTGGAAGATTCGAGTTAGGTGTTGGGTTTCTTTAAAAAGTTTTTTTTTTTTTGCTAATATCCTGGATGTAGAGGGGTCAGCCGGGATATAACATTGAGATACGAATGTGCTATTGAAGCCGAGAGGCCGAGTGTGTCAGACTTCCGGGATTGCCGGCATGGAAGCCACGACGTAATGTAATAGAAAATGTATTGCACAATTTCCTGATCTGTTGGAATAGTACTAGACTGTATCGTATTTGAACTATCTAAGTATATTAAACATATATACCTACACTTAGTTTTAATACTTACTAACTTTGAAAAATATTTTCATAAGAGCAATTTCGTGAAGTAGGTACCTAAGTACTTAAGTAGGTACCACAGTATGGTACGTATCATGTATGGTAATAATAACAGTAGGTAAATGTAAAATTTAAGCGAGGATGAGTGAAGATCGCAATACGGAATACTTAAACAGCAACAAATGATTCAATATTATTTCAAATAAAGGTAACGGTTTTTTACCAAATTAGGAAGGTACAGTCGTATATACAGACAGCGTCACCCCTTAAGTTTTTAAAAACCGGTCAAGTGCACGTCGGACTCGCAGACGAAGGGCGAACGCCGAAAGCAACACATTTCCTATATGGAGAACCCCTTTAATTTTTATTAACTTTATTTTATTTTTATTATTTGTTGTTATAGCGGCAATAGAAATACACACTTTGTGAAAATTCGGTTAATTACCTATTACGGTTCATGAGATACAGCCCGTTGACAGACAGACCGACGGGATTTGAACCAAGGCATCAATATTGCCATTAGTTTTAACCAAATAGCCAGCCAGCTTGTTATAATCTACTATCTTCTGCATAGCAATGGTTTAAGTTTGAAAGTTCAACAACATTCATTGCGTTATTTACGTAGTTGAGCAGACAAATTTTTCGAACTATGAAGCATTGGATTAGCAATATCCTTCAAAATCATTCTGATTGTAATTGAAAGCGTGTACCGCATTAGGGTGGAGTTCTATTTTATCGTTCGGTCTCTGCCTAAGTGATGGTTGTTATACTTAATTTAAGGGACCTATTAATTTTATTGACTGAATCGAGAATAAAGTAACCATTAGTCAAGTTAACGACTAAATTTCTGACAGACAGATATTTTTGTTCTGTATAAACAAAATGCTAATATTTATGAAATGCTACATACGTAGCAATTAATAAAGGCAAACAAAACAAAGAAACAATCAATCGATCAACTTTAACGATTAGGCAAACGATTTATTTACATTATTTAAGTACTAGTTGTTATTTTTAATGTAATATATTGTAAAAGAAGAACGTACATTGAAAAACATTAAGTTTGTAATGTCAAAAAGTAAATTACGTTTCTAGGAATTCTTCAATTATATGCGCTACATAAGTACAAGCGAATGTAAAACCTCCGACAGATAATAACTTCACTGAAATGTTCTGTATAGTTGCTTGTCGATATTCTTAACATACAAGGATAAAATTAAAAATTTAAAAAACCCCCGACTACATGAAACCCTATAAAAAGAAAAAAATAACCTTGAAATTATGACCCTACGTAAGTACGTATGAAATTTTTTGATTAAATGTTGTCCCGTCGGGGGACCGCTCTAATTATTAGCCTAACGTTCTGTTAAAGTTTAAAATAGTAGCGGTCCCCCGACAAGACAATATTTAATCAAAAAATTGCATACGTACTTACGTAGGGTCATAATTTCAAGGTTATTTTTTTCTTTTTATAGGGTTTCATGTAGTCGGGGGTTTTTTAAATTTTTAATTTAATTTTTATTTCATGCTTTTTGTAGGGACTCCTTATTATTTATTTTCTTTTATTTTCTTGCGTTTTAAGATTCAGGTAATTTGGTATTTAATCAGGTTTTTGTAATTAGCCATTTTGTGGTGGTGGCCATCTTGGATTTAAAATTTGTCATAGTGTATATAGTATTCTACTAGTCAAGCCCTTTCATTTGATACCCATATTGATGGAGTTGTGAAAAAAAAAATGTTATTTGCCATTTTGCGGTGGCGGCCATCTTGGATTTGAAATTTATCATAGTGTATAGTATTCTACTAGTCAAGCCCTTTCATTTGATACCCATATTGAGGGAGTTGTGAAAAAATATATAATACGCCATTTTGTAGCGGCGGCCATCTTGGACCGATTTTCATCAAACATAGCTAAGAACACTCCCGACAAATTCACCTTTCAAACAAAAAAAACAAAATTAAAATCGGTTCATCCGTTCGGAAGCTACGATGCCACAGACAGACATACACACACACACACACACACACACACCCCTGTTTGTACAGACACCCTTACGAGGACCTTGTTAGTCCTAGAACGTACCGAGGACCCTCCAAAAAACTGGTTTAAACACCTCGTTGGCTTTTTAGAATAAGATAGAAAGAGACAGGTGAATAAATCTATAGTGATGAGCTTATTGGGATAATGCTATCTCAACATTTTTCTGTATGAATTTCGGCTATCATACTGAGGACCTGAAATACACAGCAAAATGTGACCAGCGATGCACATACGAGGACTTTGTGTAAGCCAACCGAGGACCTCTTACGTAAGCCCTGCGACGTCCTTCCGAGGACGTATTTTTACACAAAATTTCTTATAGCTTGTACAAAGTGCGGACGTTGTGTTAGACTTTATATCACTAAACCGAGGACAGTTTTTCGCGTAGAATTTGTACAAACCGAGGACCTGGAAAATCTACCTACCTACAATATTTTACGTGTAAGATAATAATTATATCAATGTAAGTAAAATGTTCCGACTTCTTTCTTACACACTTTTTCTAAAATGAAGTACCAAGCGAGGACGCGTCGATGTTTTTACGTTTGCCGTTGATGTGGACCGCGAATAAGAAGGGTGTAATCACTGTGGAGGAAAGGTAATTTAATTTTATATAAACAACTTTAAAATGAGTGTATTATTATAGTATCAGATGTTGCAGCCAGGGTCCTCTCTTCATGACGGTACTCCTTAGCACTTGATAGCATCGTCTTCAAAATTGGCATACGCATTAGGTTTATCTAGTAACACTAAAATGATTACCAGTTGGTGCTGATGCTGCAGCCAGGATCGTCTCTTCCTGACGGTACTCCTTAGCACTTGATAGCATCGTCTTCAAAATTGGCATACGCATTAGGTTTATCTAGTAACACTAAAATAATTACCAGTTTGTGCTGATGCTGCAGCCAGGGTCGTCTCTTCATGACGGTACTTGTTACCACTTGATAGCATCGTCTTCAAAACTGGCATACGCGTCAGGTTTATGTAGTAAAACTAAAATAATTACCAGTTTGTGCTGATGCTGCAGCCAGGGTTGTTTCTTTATAAGGGAACTCCTCAATAATTGATAGTATCATCTTCAAATTTGGCATACGTGTTATGTTTATCTAGTAATATCAAAACAATTACCAGTTTGTGCTGATGCTGCAGCCAGGGTCATTTCTTCATGAGAGAACTCCTCAACAGTTGATAGTATCGTCTTGAAATTTAGCATACGCGTTAGGTTTAAGTCGTAAAAGTAAAATAATTACCAGTTTGTGCTGATGCTGCAGCCAGGGTCGTTTCTTTATGGGGGAATTCCTCAATAGTTGGTAGCATCGTCTTCAAATTTAGCTTACGAAAATAAAGTTTTAAACAAACATTAAACAGTAAACATTGCTTACCTCACGTGAATTCTCCAAGCTGATTATCACGTATATTTTAGGCAATATCCTTAAAAATAAGTCGCCAATACTCCCAGACACTTTCCGTCGGCCGTATTGCTTTGCAGACGCTTTAAAGCTCCCAAAATAATTAGGTACTTAACTTCACGAAAATTCTGATGCTCCATTTTTATATATGTCCACCAGACAACTATTTTAAAACCCTTTACAAGAAGCCAGACCGATCCAAAGGGCCAATCATCCCCTAAACTCAATTTTAATGCCTCTGTGGGTAGGAGCGCGAGGGCATATCAATTTCAATGACAATGATAATGAAGATAAGAGGCACTACTCAGAAATGTTGAGAGATTAATATTTTTCTACTTTGTTATTTTATGATTAATTCCCAATAAATAAATAATTTAAAAAAAAATTGAAGTTTATTCAAATTTATCAAAACAGCTTGCAGGATAAAATTCTAGAATTATTGTGGTCAAATTTATACAAGTTAATCTTTAATTATTTACCAGATTTTTTTATTTTTGGCTGATTTTTAAAAAATATTAATAATTAATTGATATGAGTAAACTATAAGAGCGTGTGAGAGAGAGAGAAGTCAATATATCCTAATACATGTCTGACTCAGTCTCATGCGCGTGGATAATGCTAACGCGCTCCTACCCACAGAGGCATTAAAATTGAGTTTAGGGGATGATTAGCCCTTGGATCGGTCTGTCTTTTATTAAAAGGTTTTAAAATAGTTATCTGGTGGACATATATAAAAATGGAGCATCAGAATTTACGTGAAGTACCTACCTAATTATTTTGGGAGCTTTAAAGCGTCTGCAAAGCAATACGGCCGACGGAAAGTGTCTGGGAGTATTGGCGACTTATTTTTAAGGATATTGCCTAAAATATACGTGTTAATCAGCTTGGAGAATTCACGTGAGGCAAGTAATGTTTTTTGTACCTTGATTACCTGATACCTGAGAATTGGTCATCTCAGCAAGCTAGCAGGTAGGCATGCGCTCTTAGTACATACTAACACTACTCAATCATTCACATTTCATTCGTCAGAAAATACGTGACGTCTGGTGGCCCTGGGATCTTACTCTATTAGGTTCTTTATGAAGAGCACACGTATTCAGCTCATGCCAATACAATATTGTATGGTGCAAATCATAATGTTGCATAATCTAAGCAGGCCTAGTTACTTAGTACACACTGCAGAAGAAGCCTGATTATTCCTCGTGCACCTATTAGCTACTAACGATTTGTTTAAGGATTCAGTCTGCCTTCGCTTTTCTCCTTCATAATTTTATTTAAATGATAGCACATAACTCGTCTTCTACACACGAGGAAAACTGTCAAAACGAGGACTAGAATACACACTGTTCGGAAAATCTAGCAAACCGAGGTCTTAAATACACATTGTCTGGAAAAGCTACCTAACCGAGGTCTTTTGTGTTAAAGTTAACACATAGGTCCTCGGATAATACAACAAACGTGAAATGAGTGTAAAGAGCCTGTGTATGAGGCGAGAGTGGCACCATCTGGTGGATACACAATATTTGTGTAAGATTATGAATTTTCTTGATCAAACCGAGGTTCAGACAACTTTTTCGTAATAAGTATATAGAAAGACTCAAAATCGCTTGCAGAATACGAATCTTTGGTCAAGTCAAACCGAGGACCCTCGAAAAGGTCCTCGCTTTGAAAAGGTCCTCGGTCGTGCCTTGTGTATTCATACGCACGTCCTCGGATGGTACTTAAAACAAACACACACAGACACGTCAAACTTATAACACCCCGTCGTTTTTGCGTCGGGGGTTAAAAATAATCTTTTGCTGGGTATCTAATCTACGTTCGCAATTTAGTTGCCAAACATGTAAAAAAATATGAGTTTTTGGAAAAATTACTTTAAATCCTACACAATAAAGTTCAGTTTTCGCTACAACCTCAAACATAACTTTTTCAGTAGTCCACTCTGAAATCAACTTAATTACTACTAATATAAAGTTGATATTTGTTTAACTTGAAATAACATCAAATAGAAACATGAATAGGTCTTAATTGATGAAACTGATCGAGTTTGTGGAGATAGTAACTAACCTTATTCATAAACACTGACAGTATTCAGTTACACGATCCATTTCTAGCGAAAATTACGTCAAAAATTTAGGGTCTTACTTACTACAAAAACTTAAACACTCGATGAACGAGTGTTTAATGTCAGTGTTATGTCAAAGTCCATATAATTATGTCGTGTTTAAAAGGTGTTTAGCCTAAACAACTGATAAACACTGTTTTGTGGTAGTCAGGTTAGGGTTTAAAACTGACTATTGTTACAATATTGGTGAAGATAGGTACCTACCTAAGATATTAAAAAAAAAAAAAAAATGAAACCAAGAGTTAACAGGCATCATAGACCTCATCCATCGCTTTCCATCAGGCGTGATCGAGGCCAAGAGCATTCAAAACAAAAAAAAAAATCGCCAATGCTTCATTACAAGACATTGCTGTAACGTCTACCTATACAAAGCAAATCTGATAAAAAATGACACGTCATTAGCACGAAGAAAAACAATTTTTTGAAGGCGTTTGGCAATTATTCAGAACGTAAATTGTAGTACCTATGATCTCCCAGCCGCCCCGACCCTTGCTCGAGCCAGTCCGCGCCGCTGAGCCTGCAGTGCGATTCTGTAACCATCTCACCGCGAAAACTCAGGTGAAGTGAGCGTGGAGTCAGCTGTCATTCCAACTAATCAATAAAATAAAATAAAAGACTATTGACAGCTCACTCTAAGCTCACTTCACCTAACTTTTCACGGTGAGATTTTTACAGAATCGATCGGCTGTATTTTTAAATTCGACCCTAAATAATTCCGATACAGCCTGTCGCTTGCTGCCCTTTCCCGACAACCTCATAGGTAGAACTGCAAGACGCCATTCATAAAAAAAAATGATCCCCAAACGTGTATGACAATAGTATCTATTGTGTATCGCGCGCACGCAATGTATTACGAGAATTGATACCACATCGCATTACGTAGGTATTCGGTATTAGATATGCGGTGACCGCAACTGACTCGCTTCCTGCTGGACCGATATAACTACGTCTAGTAACATAACTAATATACAATGTGTTAGGTTAAAACGAGAGACATATTTTAAGGTCCTGTAGTAGGCACGCACGACTACACAATACACATCAAGCTAATGTTATAATATATTATATTTTAAATTTAAATAAATACATATTTCGCCACTTCACTTAAGTGAGTTACCGACAAGCCGCTATGGTTAGCAGTAAGGGATACAATAAACACAACACGATACAAAATAATAAAAAATACAATATCATCGAAAAGTAAACAATATTGATATTTCAATAACAAAACAAACAAGATGATCGTTATTATGAGAACTATCGCACCTACGATCGTCTTCAGGTTGTTTGACACAAGGCTTGTCAACAAATACGTGACAAGTAGTCCGAAGTTACCTATAAAATAATAGACTGGTCAATCAATCTGCCGCAGCTGAATACCAGCATTTTACATGGAGCAACTGCCTATCTGACCAGCACAACCCAGTTACTGGGTAATACGATACCTGTACCTGCTCAATCGACCCGTGCGGCTGTAATAACTTAGCCACAAGCCCTCATAAAATAATAGATTGATATGTATAATAATTTAAACTTTCTTCGCCCTTTTAAAATAACACTCTTGTAATATAAGAGCGGTGGTGGCCCAGAGCTAACAACCCTGACTTATGAGATGTAGGTTGTGGATTCGAACCCAGACAGGCGCTTTACTTTGTGTAAATAATTTCATCACTGCTGCTCTCAGAACGGTGAAGGAAAACATCGTGAGGAAACATGTCCTAAAACCGAAAACTCGAAGACAAGTGACATCTACCAACCCGCACTGGCCCGCGTAGTAGATTACAGTCCACTCCCTCTAGAAGAGAGGAGGTTTTTGTTCCAGCAGCGGGAACATCCTAGGCTGATTGCGCTTATGCTCGTTGTGGATATAAAGGAGATTGACCTTTAACTACACACTACAAATCACTATAATACCAACTCACTCACTCACTCACTCACTTTCACTATAATATCATTTCGTTATTAGCCCGTCACAAATTAGTTCTAGTCAAACACCGTTCAAAATCAAAATCAAAAGTCATTTATTCAAATTAGTCTGAAAATCAGCACTTTTCGAACGTCAAAATTACAAAAGACAGTCCCCCAAAAACGCCCGCCCTTCACCACTTCCTAGTGCTACCGCTGGGATGAAGAAGTGGCGCAACAAACTCCCCAGCAGCACAGCTGTCTGTTCTGTTAGAAAATACTTGATACTTGATTGTATACAATACTAGATGTTAAGTAAATTAACATTACAAGGCACAGAACATAAAATTTAATTATTTGCCATATGTCAGCTAGCCACGCCAATATACCTACCAACAAATATGATAAAAACTATACATAGGTACTCAAGCTAAAAAATAATTAATTAAAATGAAAATGTAAATAAAAATTTAGTACCTAAATAAAAGCCTCCAGGCATAAAGGGCGTGACAGCTTACATATTTATGCATTGCTGGGTTCTGTTCACATAGCTGTCACTTGAAGTCACAGATGATAAACTAGAACCAAAGGAATACAATCAGCCTGTATAACAACCTTAATTCATAATGCCGCTGTTATCGCGATTTACTCATATAATTCCAAAGATTATCTACACGTACCCATGGATTATAAATTATACTCCATCTTGTCCCAGTTCTGTCCATTAATACCATGTTATACTCCGACCAACGTATGTATGTCATCTTACTTGCGCAGGCGCAGGCGTGCTCTCCATCTCAATTACGTAAGTACAAGTACAGAGTACAAGGTCAATAGAATGCGGAACTGTTCAATTATTTTCGACTTACTCCACCCATCCATTAAAATCATCTCTCTCATTTGATAGGCTATATTATTAGTAATACAACGTGACGTTGGCTCGTGTAAGCTGTTTTTGGGCAATTAATATATTATTATATGTATTGATAGGTTGGCGCAGTGGTTAAGCGATTGACTGCTGCGCTGCGTGTCGCGGGTTCGATTCCCGCACGGAACCAATATTTGTACGACCTACATGTATTTGTTCCGAGTCTGGGTGTTTTTCTATCTATAATATGTATGTATCTACAAAAAAAAAAATGTATATAAGTAGTTTATCAGCCATCTTGTTACCATAACACAAGCATTAGGTTGCTTAGCTTGGGACTAGATGGCGCTGTGTGAAATGTCCAGGGATATTATATTATTATTATTATAAAGGCTTGCTTATTGTGGTCACTAAAAACTTTGGCTTTTTAGTTGATTCGCACGAATTTACTCGCCTCGAATTTACTGCTGGGCGAGTCGTCACTTTAAAATTATTTATTATTTTTTGCAATGAGACTAAGAAAAAGTTACACGTTTCATAATATTTAACTCTTATCACTTCTGCGCGCTAGTGTCCTTTTTCTATACCGTATTGTATAAATATTCAAAATGTGACAATTCGTGCGAGTCGCATTTTTAAAAAAGTGACGACTCGCCCATTTCGGGCGAATTAACTATGGGCGAATTTCAACAATTTTTTATACCTAGAAGTTCTTATCTTGAGAATAAACTTTGAATTTTTTACAGTTTTTTCATACTAGAACTGTCAATCAATTCCCGTAATATAATAAATTAAGTTAGTTTAAAATTGCTTATTAGTCTTATAGGCTAGATTGTAATTAATTATTAAGAACCTGGTTCTTTTTAATAAAGGATAAAAAAACCCGTAATTTAAAACGTTCAAAATCTAGTCGCAATCTCATCTTTGCGACAATCAATGCCAACTACTAGTAAAAAATGTATGGAAACTAGAGGTATTTTTGACAGATTGAGACTGAGATCAGACTGTGAACGTTTTTAAAATTACGAGAATTGCCCCTCTGATATCTGACTTTGGTGAAATCAGCCCTTATTAGCCATTTACAAATCATTCATTCAATTATTGACCTTTCATACGTTGTCTGTAGAACTTTTCAGTCACGGTTGTATTTAATGAGATGGGAACATTTTAGCATGGCAATAGCGGTCATTGCTCTTTCCCTAATATCTCTCTGTAGGAAGCCAAACAATGGCGCCGATTCCCTTTTTCACAAACTAAACTAAATTTATGTTCTGTGCATCTTTTTCTTTCTATTTCATTAAGAAAAGGACAGAAGATAAATATTAGTTTAGTCCTGTCAAATTAAGATACTCCATAGACAGTTTAGACGTGATTAAAAACATGGCTACTAAAAATACATCAATTTACATATTCTTCTTCTTAGTGTGTCGATAGCAATCTAAATAGACTCGGCCCAGAATTCGGCTTCTTGTTTGGCATCACCAGCGTCCATCAGTTCCTGTAGCGTGCAGCTGGCAGGACCTGATATTAAGTGTCCCATCGTTTATGGAACAGCACCACATTTACACTCCAAGGTGGAGTCGCCTGAATCTTCACCTGAACAGGTTTTCCTTGCCCCGGCCAACCTGGGTCCGGAGTCTCTTGAAAGACTTCCAGGTCACCCACGGTAACTCATGTCCAGATGGGAGGTCTTCAGCGGGTAGAACGAATGGTTTGGGTAAAGAAGCACTGTCTTGCCACAGCTTAGATACAGACACGATAGATATTGATTTTTAGTTTATGAAATAAAATAAAAACTAGAATATGTAGGTGGGTTAACGACCGCAATTGCCAAGCTAAAACGCGACAGCTATAGCATCCTAATTGCTCTCTTACACCTTTTTTGATAGCTGTTTTGAAGACCAGTCTTTGAGTGAGTAGGTGGGAATCTGCTTCCTTTTTTGAAAGCATTCCGTGAACGAGGCCTTTCATGAATGAAGTAGCATTCATGAAAGAGCAGTGTGCGGTGTTTGATCCCAAGTAGCACATTAGCGATGAATTAGGTCATAAACAAGCGACATTATAGTCTACAGCTTTTATGCAGATGTACTAAAGGATAGGACGAGTCTTTAGACTGTATTAAGGAAAGATTATACACTATTAAACAGCATAGCTGACTAATGACTTTATGATGGCGAAAAAATATACTAAAAGCATTTAAGTAGAATTTGAGAATGATTTAGTCCAGCTTTTGGCTGCATGTGAAACTACTAGCTGGTTTAGAAGTCCAAAGCTTGTTAACGACTGCTTAATACGAAAAATTCACCTCTCTTGTAATGTTACGGGCTGCATTAAAGCATCGAATAATGCCACTGGCTTTTAATTGGTGTACACTAATTCTATTCTAATTCTACTTCAACGAGCTTGTTAATAGCTGATTAAAAGTGAATATGTAATCTCTACAAATGCCGTTACATTTATAAGAGAATCATTAATTCACCCTGAGCTGTAAATTGGAGTAGGTGTACTCCATCCTAATGCCAATGCATAAAGTGTAGCTGACAGCTATTTTACAGCTTTCGGCATTATTTAAAAGTAAATCTAGGTTATTGGTGTTTAAATTACGTCAGATTTGATTTTTTTTTCGTATAATCTGCAACACGACTTCAAGTGTTACTCTACGCATGTTTTAATACACTTTAAATGGAATAAAAGAAAAATAACTGGTGGAGTAAAAAGAAAACTGTCAAAAGAATACGCTAAGGTTCGCTTTCTATGAACGAATTGCAAAGGAGCAGTACTGATGTAGTTGATATTTACAAGCCAAGCGTGACGTTTACGCATAGTGAGGGTTCCGTACAAATAGATTTTGATCAAAATATTGGCTTATAATAATGATGCAGCTTATGTTTACAAGCCAGTGTCGTTTTCGTATAGTGAGGGTTCCGGACAAACAGGTTTTGATCAAAATATTGATGAAAATTTAATTATAGGCTACAAAACTACAGGTTTAATAGACATTTTTGACTACCCAATAAAGTCATCTACTTTTGACATATTTAAAGTAAAACGGCCCAACGCAGAACGTATTGAAGTGAAAATACACATTCTGGATGTGAAGTTTAAATTTATATGTATTGAGCATAAAAACTACTTGTATTTCATACCCCTTTTACATATTTTGTTATTCATTATGGAAATAGATTTTTTTAATACTATTATTTCAAGTAAAGTGTATGTAATTCTGCTGAGCCATATACAGTCTTAATAAGGATGATAAAAAAATAAAAATCGTTTTATAAATTTATAAGTACTGTTTTTTAATCAACATGAAATATAATTTGTGGAAATACAACATAATTACGAATAAATGCTACTTTTGATAATCTGAATTATTTTTTAATCACAGCCATCAGATTTGGTATCGATATTATAATAAAAACCTTATGCCATTATTAGTCTTAACACAAAAAAATAAATAGGCCAGCACAACTCTACTGATGGTAATACCTCAACTTTGCTTGTATAGTGATCATATATGTTTCAAGGACTTCTTCAGCTTTATTGTAAGTGGGAATAGACGACCGTTTGACTACGCAATCAGTCCAGTCTGGAAGAGGCGTCAATTTTTCACTTTTTACTAGCAATTTTAAAGAAACGTTTTTTCCTGGCCATCTCAAAATTATGCCATTATGCTCCACTTGGAACAATTGTTAATCTTTCTTTTCCTTTTTCAATGGTTTTGATTATTTTAAACAGCATTATTATTCCTGAAAACAATATTAATGTAATTAGTAATCATAATATAGTACGAAAAGGGAAAAGCAAAATAAAAACAAATCAAATGAACTGAAGGTTTGTATGTAAATTATGTACGATTGGCTCTCCAAATGCCCTTGCAGATCCGAAAGATATGTTCAAAAGCAAAAAGTTATGTTCAAAAACGCGCCAAGTACCTACACTACCTCACGGGAAGCGCGGAAACGTGCAAAAGAAACAACTTTTTCAACTTTTTGTGCGACTGTTGAGCGAGCCAAGCCGTCTCTTAATGTGTTATTAAAAAAAAAAATCATATCTTCTGGGCCTACAAGGGTATTTCGAAAGCCAAACATTGTAGATAATGAAATGGTTTTCTGTCGAGATTTCTTTAT
Organism: Apamea anceps; assembly: GCA_951799955.1. NCBI lineage: Eukaryota > Metazoa > Arthropoda > Insecta > Lepidoptera > Noctuidae > Apamea > Apamea anceps. The sequence continues at coordinate 8,002,285 of OX637502.1, read as the reverse complement.
CCCTGAAAACCTATTGTATGCTCTCTCTTTATACCAATACACAGTAAGAAAGCTAATTAAAATCCTTTGTCCAGCCAGCGTAATGCTTTAAGCTGGTACATAGACTTGGCAACACCACTGTTACAGTAAATAACTTTACAAAAGCATTTATGGAGAATTTGTGCTGGATAACAAATGGACGCCATTTTATCATTACAGAAACGATTTGTTACTAAATATCCAGCAGTGCGATTCTGTAACCATCTCACCGTGAAAACTCAGGTGAAGTGAGCGTGGAGTGAGCTGTCATTCCAACTAATGCTAGGGATTGACACTATTGACAGCTCACTCTGAGCTCACTTCACCTAAATTTTCACGGTGAGATTTTTACAGAATCGATTGGCAGATGATTTCTTATAGATTTCAAGGATATTTGATAGCTTTTAATTCAAACAATATATTTTCCACTTATTTCCTAATGGAACACAATAAGTTAGAAAGCAATAATTTGAGTGATAAATCTATTAAGTATTCGTACACCATTTATCTTGTGAAATATTTTCGTTAAAGCGGTATTATTCTGATGGCGCGTGAAATATTTGATGTAATTACCTATACACATTTACAGTAAAATGGTACTCGCAACTCAATTTACATACAAGGACACTCAAAATCAACGTGAAAACTATTAAAAATATCTTACCTTAAATATTGTCCGCCCGCGCACTTTAACAAACAATATAACTGTCGTCTGTCACAAATACACAAAAGAAATTTAAAAAACAAATTTTTTTGGTTACGATTTACTTACTTACTTTAATAAAAGCTGTTGCTAAGCCTCAAAACATCTAAAAGCTGTTGAAGAGAATTAAAGAAGCTGAATCTTAGGCTGCGATGACTGTTGTATAGCTGTATAAGCCAATGTACAGGCCTTGTACAGCTGTTTCAATGATTATACTGCCGTTAACCAGTCACTTTAATGCTCAAGGCTGGTTAATTTGGGGCCCAAATTGGAATTACAAAGGCTGCGTAGCTAACTACAAAGCCCTTATGCAGGAAACTAAAACAGCCTTGAGTAGACACTAATTCTATAATCAAGCCACTGTATGGCTGTCATGTGCTACTTGGGATGTGTCTGCGACGATGTTTATTTGTCTCTGAAGCCTCAACAACTGAATATTTAGTCGATGATCAGTAACCATTGACGAGAAAATCACTAAAGGCTCCCGCAGACAGGCGCGCCTCTAGCAGAACAATTTCCATGAAAACTTCATGGAAATTGTTCTACCAAAACGACACTACAAAGTGAAAAATAACTTTAATTTCGGAAGTCGGTGTCGTTGGGTTCGCATTTTCGTTGTTTGCCACCGACTTCCGAAATTAAAGTTATTTTTCACTTTGTAGTGTCGTTTTTGGAAGTCGGTTGTTTTTTTTTTTGCAAAAAAGTTTTTATTTTTCACTTTTAAGTTGTAATTCTTACGAGTAATTTTGGTTTAAAAACCAAACTACTGAACCGTTTTTGATAAAATTTTTATGGGACCACTTCAGAAGTATCTCCTTGCGAACAAAAAAGAATTTTGAAAATCGGTCCACAATTGGCGGAGTAATCGCGTAACAAAAACAGAAAAAAAAAAAAACATACCGTCGAATTGAGAACCTCCTCCTTTTTTGAAGTCGGTTAAAAATCACATCACGCTTGTCTGCGAAACACGTAGCACTACATGCAACTCTTCGTGATTGTTAAAGGATATACATAATTTCCAACTCGATCGCACAGCGAGCAATAAAATATATTCATATTTATAAAAAACAAACATAGAAGCAAAGAACCTCAATCAGCAAACAAAACTAGGAATCCGCAATTTATGTTATTGTTCGTGGACCCGTATAAGGAATATTATAATCTCCATAGCCCATGGTACTTCTCCTGAGTTATCGTGGCGTCTCCTATTTGTCGCCTGACTACCCACGTGGCGAAATATGATTATACCTCAAAGCTCATGCTACTTGTTAGCAATGTTATTACATGTAATTCTGTCAGGAGGCGCCTAGGGCGACACTTGGGACTGTTATAGACCCTAATAAATAACACAAAAAGAAAACTAGTATCATGCAACTTCGTTTACGGTGCAACCTAGAGGTTTTAAATTAGAATCTATATAGTGAACAAGTAATAAATATTCATGTACAGTAGTAAGGTAGGTATTAGTACATGTCATCTTGGTATGTATGGCTTATATTGTTGATTTATATGGCTGGTGAATGAACTCCTTAGCATGCCATTAATCATAATAACGTATAATTAGATAATGCGTTTTTGTAAGTGTTTTTTTTTTTACTGAGTTGTTGTTCCAGTCTTACGACTGCAGAGCACGAGGTGTTGTTGATCCCTACCACAACATGTTATTGGGTTTTTCCTCTGACGTTCATGAATTTCTCAAACTCAGTCCGGAATCTGTATTTGTGCCCGGTTTATGCCAACCCAAGCCTCTAAAGCCTGTTTCACTATGTTTCATCACCCCTAAAAACAGTTTATAAACAAAGATGATGAAACATTGTTTCTTAAACATGTTGCCGTGTTCCCCACTTCGAGCGGAGAGCAAGACGAAACATCTAGTTTATAAGCAAAAATCAACAGATGTGGACGTGGGTTGTGCGAGTTTATAAATAGCACAGAGCATCACTACCTCCTCGGGCGACATCCTAGCAACAACTAACACGTGTGGACTTCCAAGTTTCAGAAACAGTGTTTACGGTAAACTGGTTAATAAACACGTCATAAACAGTTTAATAACAAATGTTGCCTACTGAATACCTGGAACACGAAGTGGGGAACACGGCAACATGTTTTAGAAACAATTTTTCATCACCTTTGTTTATAAACTGTTTTTAAAGGTGATGAAACATAGTGAAACACTGCAGCAGTGATTATTAACAAATGTTGCCTAATGAATACCCGGCTTAACACTCCTTGTAACATGGGAGTTAACATAGCTAGCGAAATGTGGGTGTCCAAATCTCTGTAATCTATATACTGACGATAAAGCTGAAGAGTTTGTTTGTTTGAACGCGCTAATCTCTGGAACTACCGATTGGATTTGAAAAAATATGTTTGCATTTGATAGCCCAATTCTTGAGGAAGGCTATAGGAGTATACATAATAATAAATCTGAAGAGTTTGTTTATTTTTTGTTTGTTTGAACGCGCTAAACTTTGGAACTACCAATCGGATTCGAAAAATTCTTTTTGCGTTTGATAGCTTGCAGTCTTTAGGAAGGCTATAGGTTATTATCATCACGCTAGTGCTAGTGGAAACAAAGTGTTGCGATGCAGGTGATGCGATGGGACGGGGGAGGTCGGGGGAACGAGAAATTTGTAGATTAATAACGTAATGTACATGTTATCTTACGAGTTATTTCGATAGTTATAGACTGCACAGTGACATTAGCTATTGTATACATACGTTCTCGTTGATAACAAATAATAGTTTTGGCTGCAATCATAGTGATGGAGCTATATTGAAATAATTGAGAGATCACGAATGAGCCAGTACGAGGAAGAACATTGATAAATTAAGTAAACTCCGTAGCGAGGCTATGCAAATTTAACGCGGCTTATATCACGATAGGGAAAAATCTTTGGAAGGTCAACAGGCGATTTGTGGGACTGACATTGAATATGAATCTTGGTGAATCTTGAGCTTCTACTTACTTAACGACAATGCATAAAAGTTCGTATTTTTCTACTACAGAACAACGATACGTTTGGTCTTGTAGTCACAATTGCTACTGTTGAGCGTGAGGTCCTGGGTTCCATTTCCAGGTCGGGCAAAGTGCTATTGGGCTTTTTCCATCAGGAATTTCTCAGTACTAGCTCGGAGTTTAGATTTGTTCACGGTTGATGCAATAGGTTAAACATAACTGGCGAATTGTGGGTGTACTATTGCTGCCTAACCCTTCGGGTATTACAGGCGTGTGGTTATGTAGTAAAAGGAAGCGCATGTGCAGGATTGCTCATGCGTTAGGTAAAAAAATCATACGAAGCTCGTTTTTAAAATTTGTCTCTCCTAAAGCTTCTATAGCATAACCCTGTACAATTGCTGGCATGAAGAAGCATTTGTAAACACGTGCAGTACGTACAAACACACCGCATTCTCTTCTTCGCCTCAACACAGCTCGTGTGTTGGGTTAAAAAAGCATATTACGAAGCTTGTATTTGTCTGCCTGACACCTGCACCCTAATTGCGTAACACACGATCAATCGGAATCGGTTTTATTTTTACAGTTCAACAACATTCATTGCGTAATTTACGTGTTGAGCAGACAAATTTTTCGAACTTATGAAGCAATGGATTAGCAATTTGCTTCAAAATGATTCTGATTCCGATCGATTGTGTGTTACGCAATTAGGGTGCTGCTTTAGCACAACCGTGCAAGTGTTGGCATGACGAAGCATTTGTAAACACGCAAAGTGGTGCTGCCTAAAAAGCACGAATTTGTGGCCACATTGAGATTTTCCCTTGTGCAGGAGTTCGGACTCATACAGTGGAAAAACCAGCAAGTGTGATATCGACTGCTGTTCGTCACTCCAGTTACATACAGTGCGACGACCGGCATGCGAAACTTGACAAAAAGTACTAAAATTAGTTTGTAAGTCGTTTATATACTAACCAAATAGACATTAAGGGACTGAAATAAAAGATTTAAAAAAAAAACAAGAAGATTTTGGAAAAGAGACTGCGACAGTCGACATATACTGCGCCTCTTGATAACCTCCAGGGGTGTTCATGACCCCAATTGACCTCTGCATGGATTCGCCAGTTCTTACACTTTAAACTGACCTTGCATAGGTACGGTACTTATGACAAGGCTACTGTATAAAAGGCCTCGGGATTTTTGTAAGCAATTATAAGACGATCGAAATACCACACTGCGACATTGCCAATGATACAGCAACATTTTTTCAAGACACGGACGAAACCAAAAAGAACGCATTCATTAACGCAACGGATATTGTTGAACTTTCGAAACTATGAACTTCGGGTCTATGGGGAGTAAGGCTCAATATGAGATGAGTTATACTATAACAGTTAGCTAAGTATGTCAATCAATCAACTCAGCCTATCGCAGTCCACTGCTGGACATAGGCCTCGCCCAGACTGCGCCACAACACCCTGTCCTCCGCCTTCCGCATCCAGTCTACCCCAGCCACCTTCTAGGTCGTCCGTCCATCTAGCTGGGGGGCGCGGGGCGTCCCACACTACGCTCGCCGATACGCGGTCTCCACTCCAGGACTCGTCTGCTCCAGCGGCCATCGGTCCTTTGACAGATATGGCCAGCCCACTGCCATTTCAGTTTGCTCACTCTGCAAGCATTGTCGGTAACTCCATTTCTTTTCCGGATAATTAAGCATGTATTACCTATGTATCTATAGTAGTTATAGATATAGGTACTTAGCTAACTGCCTATTTAAGAAATTGCGTTTTAATGGTTTTAAGCCCCGTTATAACAATTATATCTTTGAATTTTAGTAACACTCTGCTTTTCAAGGACATGTGTGAATTCTGTAAACTAATCAGAGACTTGGATAAAAAAAATAATTTCAGATAGATGACATTTTTTGATTGCTGAAAACCATATTGGTTTGTAATAAGACCACGAATTCATCGCCTACGTTGAAATCATCACCTGTCTGCAAAAAAGGCTAGAGAAACAAAAGGCAAAGCGACTGCGATGTTATCGCTTGTCACATCACCATACTAGGTATTATCATAATAGGCAACCGGAAAACAGTAGTGCAGAACTGGTCAGTTATTAAAACGAACGATCTAGCATTAGTTAAATATTATGGTTTACTAAAGTTACTTTTATTGAGCTGTGTTGACTTTAAACCAGACAGATTATTTATAAATATTGGTACTACGCACTACGCACCTGACCTTTCTGAAGAACATCTGTGTGTGTATGATAGGGTTGACAACCCTACTATATATTATAGTATTCTGCTGTATTAGGAGCCGACTACTATATTTATGAAAAAAGTATATGTTATATGTTATCTATTTCTGAACGATTCTGGTATGTCACTTTAAGTTGGACAGAGTGTCAATTTCGCGCCTCTCCTCTGAGTTTGTGTTTTGTAAATAGCTAGTTAATGATTTGTATATAGAAATAAATCAGATTGAATAAAATTCTAGATATTTTTCTTCCTGATGAAAAATTTTCTTCAAAAAGTATAGTTGAATAATGGCGACAAGTTTTGAATGATGCAGATTTTACAAATATTTTAAAAATAATATCAATTCCGGCAACATCCGCCTATACAGGGCTTGAATAAAGTATTTTAAGACCAAAATTTTTTTTTTCGCTATCTACTATATTTTTTGGGTACCTAATTATTTTAAAACTACAATTTTTGACTTAAAAACTGTTGGCAACCCTAGTGTATGACCAGATTTATGAACGTAAACGAAGCAAAAACAGTATGTAAGGATCGTAGCAGGTGGCGTTCTGTAGTTTCTGTCTACCCCATGGGAAGGCGTATGTTTTATTTAGTGGAAAGTATACGAAAAATATACCTAACTAGCTGTTGCCCGCGACTTTGTCTGCGATCTAGGATAAAAAGTAACCTATGTCCTTCTCCAGGTCATGGTCTACCCACATGCAAAATTTCATCCAAATTCATTCAGCTGTTTTAGCGTGAAAGCATAACAAACAAACTTACTTTCGCATTTTTTTTTGTTTTTGTTAGGACTTTGGAAACAGCAGTAAAAAATATTATTTATTTGGTGTTTCATCATCATCATCCAAAGTCTGACTTCACCCTACAATGCTGAGCATAGGACTATGTAATTTAAAAATTAAATTCATAAATAAAAATTACAATCAAATTAATCACAAAGTGGAAATAATAATCACCGATGCTATAACCAATTAATAGCTGTGTTTATTCATTCCTATACGTGTTATAAAACACGCATTTGAATAGAAAAAAAAATTTACACTGCAAATAAGTACCATGTTAATCTGTCTACATGAAATAACACAGTTAATAGTCCTACAGACAGAATTTCTGCCATGGCGGTTAATCTCGACGGAGACTAGCCATCGACGCGACAGATATTATAGTGTACAGCTGCACTCTCTCTTCCCTCACTCTCATAGTCCGATGGGACAGCAATTTGACACGACTGAAAAGATATCAAGTACAAAACTGACGGCTTAAGGTACTTTCCGAGGCACGGATGTATCACACTGCCAATTCCCAGACTCTGAGCTTCTACTTAGAAGTCCCTAATGAAAAAATCCAATATGAATAACACTGTTAGTTAGCTACGGATATACCTACCAACACGATTAAGAAGAATGAGCCCTGATCCGTCTGAGATCATCACGGTATCATCCCAAGGATGTTTGATGATAACACACTGACGCCATGACGCCATTGAAGCCTTTTGAATTTTGCCGTCACGATTTCTGCATATTTCAAAGATTCCCAACAAATCTTGAATAGTAGTCAAGTTTTTGTAATTATCGTATTTTTTCTACTTCCTTTATAAATTCTATGAATGCACGAATGACTGGCGGGGTATTTATGTAAGTACAATCTGATTATGATTCATAATCAACTATACCTAGATTTGCTCAAGATACTTTGCCTCATTGAGGTTGAGTGTTACAGGAAAAAACAGTGAATTATGTCGGACTTTTACCGACTAAAACTCCACCGTAGGTTTCTCCTGTTACCCTGTCGGGAGAGCGGGATAATTACTTATCCATCGCACCTCCCATGGGTGGGTATCGGCACACCATGGTTCACTCGGCTCCCTTCTTAGTATAATGTGCAGTCTGGCCTGCGAACCCCGTTTCCTGAAAACGACGCGCACTTGTTTCCTTGCTTGCGCAATGCACATTACTATGGACCTTGTAGCTCTGAATTAGTTCAGTTAAACCATCCAAAACACAGCAATGCTGCTTTGCAACAGTAACGGGTGACCTATTTACAAATTAAATTTGCTAGCGAAACTCAGTAAACGTTATGGGAATGATGATAATTATGACATGATAAAACCAAATAAATTAAGTATCATCAATTTTTTCTATCTAATTTAGATATCGATTCCCATCACGTGTGCTGGTTTTGCTAGCTAATTTAATTAGACCCTGTATATATTTGGATGGTGATGAGCTCAATGCTTCATTGTTTTAGATCTAAGACTTCAGCTTGAACATAAGGTGCATCATCTGCCAGATACGCCATAATCCAAAGAAAAAAAAGTTTATATCTAAGTACAAATGACGTAATCACCTAACCCATGTGTGAGACGCATTATTTCTGAGTCATGTGATCATGTCCATCCACAAGACTGTTGTAAAACGGGCCTAGTTTACAACATTGTTATTTTTAATACTAATAGGTAAAACTCATGCACTCTCGCGCAGCCGCGGCGTATCCTACTCGTAGAACATCTTTGCACGCAATGGAATATAAAATGTAAGTAAATGGCTTCTAAGTTTACATTGTTGCGTTGTTTTGTTTTTAGCCAGTAACTGCACTTTAGTGCTAGAAAAGCCACTGTACCAAAGCAGGCACAGTGAGACAAATTTTAAAGATACGAGAGATCTCATATTTGACGGTCTTAAAATTGTGGTAAAATATCATTAGCTTCCAGCTAATGGGCGCACCCATAAACTATTTACAAGCTGGTAGAATAGAAATAAGATTCATTTTATGGTTGTAGGCACCAGTTTATGGGGTCGTGTAACCAAAGGTCTATAAATCTATATGATTTAGATCGGTGACCCATATCACCTAATGTGTTCGTAACTGCGTCGACGGAAAGCAATATCTACCTAAGTTGCCTATTCTATTTCATATAATTATATGAAATACTGAAATAATAGTTATACCTACGAGTTATGTATAGTATATTATTAAAAAACCAAAATTATCAAAAATTAAAATTATTATTTATTATTATTATATGTACCTATATTTTAATTAAATTGAGCTCAATATTTAACCTGAAGTGTTAACAGACTATTGTAGGTACCGGCAAACTATTTTCGACTTGGTTTGGTTACTTTTACTATGATTTCTTTATAATTATACTGTTTAGCACACTACGAAAGAGTACGTACAGAATACTCGTATGACACTCAAAACACCCAATATGTGCATTGGCACATATTGGGTGTTTTGAGTGTCATACGAGCCTTCTCTCGAGTCTTCGTTATGTATTGACATAATGGATGTTTTGTCTGTCAAATATAAGTAAGTTAAAATGTATATAAGTAGTTTATCAATCATCTTGTTACCATAACACAAGCATTAGGTTGCTTAGCTTGGGACTAGATGGCGCTGTGTGAAATGTCCAGGGATATTATAATATTATTATTATTAATGAATAAGTAACAATACCAGACTATTATTGTCCCATTTATTAGCACGCTATGGAGCGGGCTATGCTCGGAAGTTCTTTGAAGGATAAAATCAAGTTATCCAGAAAAGAACCGGAGTAACCGACATAGCTTGCAGAGTAAGCAAACTGAAGTGGCAGTGGGCTGGCCATGTTTGTTGAAGGATCGGTAGCCGGTTGAGCAGGCGAGTCCTGGAGTGAAGAACGCGTATCGGCAAGCGTAGTACGGGATACCCGCCAGCTAGAAGGACCGACGACATTAAGGTTGCTGGGATAGACTGTATGCGGAAGGCGGAGGACAGGGTATAGTAACGCAGTCTGGGAGAGGCCTATGTCCAGCAGTGGAATAGAATAGAATAGAATAGAATACTCTTTATTGTACACCATACAAATTACAGAACATAAATATAACACATTTTATAAAGGGTGACACAATGGGCGGTCAATGGGTGGACTGCCATAGGGTGGGTTAATTGTTCCATTGCACGGCCAAAGGCTTCTTGTCATACAGAGAAGGCACCAGTATTGATCACCACGCTTGCAAGACGTGCAGTTGACGATATCAGACTTATTTATATTAATTAAAAGTCAAGGTTTCCTCGTGATGTCTTCCTTTACCGATGTTAGTCGTGTCTAAGATAAACTCAGAAAGTACATAATAATATTAATTGAAAAAGTTACATTGGTAGGTACTCGCCCGGATTTGAACCCACTACTTCGCGCATGAGATTATTAGACTAAAAGTTTAGGCTCTATATTGTACTAACTTCTGCCCAAGACTTCGCACTACGTCGCATCGCATCGTCTGCTTGCACTGCACTATTACTTTGTTTTCGCTAAGCTAAGTTTTTTCTTTTCCTCGACTCCTAAGAGAACTCTTATATGGGTATACTAGCTGCGCCCCGCGGTTTCACCCGCATAAGTTTCGATCCCGTGGGAATATCGGGATAAGAAGTATTCTATATGTTAATCCTGGTTATGAACCATCCGTGTGCTAAATTTCATCCAAATCCGTTCAGTAGTTTTTGCGTGAAAGAGTAACAGACATCCATCCATCCATCCATCCATACAAACTTTCACGTTTATAATATTAGTAGGATGCTATTTAACACCACGCTAGAATTAGCGTGGTGTTAAATAGCCTTCCTCAATTATTAGGCTATCAAATGCGAAAATATTTTTTCAGAGCTTTATTATTATTAGGATAGAATATTTATTATTAGTATATAATATACTACTTAGTACAGATTCTAAACACGTGTTAACATTGAATCCAAACTGACCCATTTATCCAGAACGAATACGAATACGGTAACACAAACGACGAAGATGAACACAAGGCTTCACCTTGTTGTTTAATTACATGACATTTACAAATATTAGTTATAGCTTTTGTTTCCTCATTCATAAACGCTTCCTTAATTTTTCTAAAGCCTCATAATTAAACATAGGAATGATGGTGAATGATAAATCTAAAAAAAAAAATATTTGAATACCGTGACCGTCTTACAAATAACTACGTAAGAGTTCGTGGGGCTCATCTCGTCACGACTAATGGCGTCGTGCACGATTGATGGGCATACACACACAGTTCTAATTGGTAAATAGTTAGGTAATTATAATGTAATCTAGCCTCTCAACCTGGAGTTACTGCAGTTTTTTTTTGGCTCCTGATGCCATGAACAGTTTATCAAGCAATTAACGATGAAATTCTGAAGCTCGTCGCTAAAATATAGGCTTTGCGCTTGATTAACGAGACACAACGATGATATGGACGATTTAAAAAAAAATTGCCTAACCTGCCTAATTTTTTTTACGTCGAATTACATCACCAGAGTCAGGTAGCTGCTTGACCCTGCTGATCTTCTACATCAGCTTAGTTGTAGTATTATTACAACAACACGGTTAGCGCAGTGGCTGAGCGATCGGACTGCTGCGCTGCGTGTCGCGGGTTCGATTCCCGCACAGAACAAATATTTGTAAGTCCTACATGTATTTGTTCCGAGTCTGGGTGTTTTTCTTTCTATAATATGTATGTATTTACAAAAAAAAAAAATGTATATAAGTAGTTTATCAGCAATCTTGTTACCATAACATAAGCACAGGTTGCTTAGCTTGGGACTAGATGGCGCTGTGTGAAATGTCCAGGGATATTATATTATTATTATGCTGATATAGTTTGAACATCCGCCTAATGGTCCAAGACAAGTAGCAATCGGTTGCAGTGTTTCATATTTCTACAAGGACTTTCAACAGGATTGACATAAGCTTTTCGGTAGCTTATGTCAATCCAACACAATTTTTGATTTTTCACTAAAGAATGCCGTTTTGTCTGTTTGTTTGTATTTGCCAAACATGTAAACAAGTATGAGTTATTGGAAAAATAACTTATTAAAGTTCACTTTACAACTTCAAACATTTTTATAACTTTATCAATAGTTTTCAATAGTCACTTTGAAATAAACTTAATTGTCACTTCACTAAAGTTGATATTTGTAACTTGAAATAACATCAATTGGAAACCTGAATTTATATAGACTTTACGCTCTTAGTTCCATATTAAGAACAGCCCGAAGTGCGAATCAAATACAGACCCTTGTCAACTGCCTTGCAAATCATTAGGGCCCGAAGGCTTTGTTAAAGACGTACAATTTTCTCCATTTACTCCAACATCCTCAATGTTCAAGTTTTACCATCCTTGTCAGTTAAATATTAATTGCATAATAGTATGGATTACAGGCGTTGATTATAGGCTGAGTTAATTTCCTACTATAACAGGCAGTTCCTTGCAGATTGCTGTCCTTTTAATGACAGTATTCATATAATAAGAGGAAACGGCCCGTTCGCTCTGATTTCCCGTGGGAATGTCTGTGGAAGTATGAGATGTGCTGTCTGTATATAGCCTTATATTATATCCCTATCTATCTATACTAATACTTTTACTTAGGTACTAAGTAATACTAAAGCTGGACAGTTTGTTTGTTTGAATCATAGCTATCGGTGCATATAACTCAGGATTTGAAAAAAAATTTTTTCATTTGATAACCCAATTTTTGAGGAATGCTATTTAACATCACGCTAGGACCCTTAAGAGCCAAGTAAAAGAAGAAAAAGGTCAGAAAAAACACTAAGCGAAAACGAAGAACGTTAGGAAATAGGTAATAGCTAAAGGTATAAAACTCAAAATTTTGTAACTATTCATATTTTTTTTATTTTTATTATTTATCAATTTTTTATTTACAACATAGCACTAAAATAACAAAATAATATCCTAAATTAATTAAAAATATTTACAAACTAAATTATAGCGTCGAAAAATTCATCCTCATCGCTGTCGACTGGTAATGTACCCAAGACACTGGCGGCATTGCCATTCATTTACATAATCACCCTGTATGCCTTAAGAAATTCTATCTTATAGCTATACCATATAAAAGAAGTTTGACTAGATCTCCAAGGACCCATTACTTAGGGTCCAAAGTGGGTTAAACAGTTCCTTAAACAAGGTTTTGGTTTTTATATCTCTGGTAGTTTTTTTTGAGGGGCCCGTGGCTAAATAACAATAGCCGCACAGGTCGATCGGTCAGGTTAAGCTACGCTTGCCGCGGTTGGTCTGTGGATGGGTGACCATCTTTGCATACCGAGACCCCTCCGTGCCTCGGAAAGCACGTTGGTCCCGACTGTCATTCGTGGATCTTTGACAGTCGTTACGGGTAGTCAGAAGCCCGAAAGTCTGACAACCAGTCTTACCAAGGGGTATCGTATTACCCAGTAACTGGGTTGTGGAGGTCAGATAGGCAGTCGCTCCATGTAAAATACTGGTATTCAGCTGCATCCGATTAGACTGGAAGCCGACCACAACATAGTTGGGAAAAGGCTAGGCAGATGATGATCTTTGGTAGTTTTTAAATCACATTGTACAACAACCTTGCGGAGCAGTGGTGGCCCAGTAGAAATGGCCGCGACTTACGAGTTGTTGGTCGTAGATTCGAACCTAGACAGGCGCTTTACTTTATGTAAATTATTTCATCACCACTGCTCCCAAAACGGTGAAGGAAAACATTGTGAAGAAATGCCGGCATGTTCTAGAACCAAAAAATCGAAGACATGTGACATCTACCAATCCGCACAGGACCCGCGTGGCGGATTACGGCCCACTCTCTCTCACCGAGAGGAGGCGTGTGTCCCAGCAGTGGGAACTATAGGCTGAGTATGCTATGTACAGACGCCAGCAGGTCAAGCTACCCGAAACTGTCAAATTTCCCAATTAACCTTGAACCTTAATGCTTTAGCGATAAAGTTGAAAATCTATTAAAGAAATTTGACAGATTGTAGTAGCTTGATGTGCTGGCGTCTGTACAACAACAAACTATCGTCTACAATACGGTAGATTAACGCTTCAACTTATTAGAGCGTAGAAAATTACCACAAATGTTGGGTACAAATTGCAAATTTTATAACTGATTAATTACAGACTACAGTTAGGGACTTAGCAAAAAAATGGACACCATTAAGTACCTAATTAGTTGTTTTTTTATTCATTAAAAAATGTCTGTAAATTTTGACGCACGGCTCCACATCAAGCTATACATAACCAGTATAAGCTGACTTCTGATTGTACCAAAAACCTGTACAATGCGAGGTCAGGAAAACTAGAAATGCATAGCTTGATGTGTAGCCGTGTGTACCGATCAATTGAAATCGTTATCTACTTAAATACCTTGATATTTACTTTTGGTATAAACTACTACTTCCGTAATAGTTCGATGGATTTGTTCTGAGAACAGAATCTAATGCGAACTTGGAAAAAATATCGTTAACATTACTGTACGTACACGTACACTTAAATTGAGTTGACAGTTGAAAAAAACTCAAAACATGCGCTGCTGGGTTCCGTTCACGGATATTAAACTTTAGACATTTGAAAGGGCTTTATTTACCGTACCCGGCTGTAAATTTATTTTCATTAAATTGACTTAAAATAATTTGTACTTACGTAAATGACAACGAATACCTAATTAATTAATTAAAGCCTGATTTTTCATTAGTCAGATAACTTTTATCTGAAGAATAATTATGACAGTTTGACGTAATTCCTATATAAGATCAGATAAAAGTTATTACCTACTATTGAAAAATCGGCCGTAATAAAAGTGATGATGAAATGATGTCCTAACTTAACTAAAATATAACGTCAAAAATAGGTACTTATGGCAATTGAAATTAAGGAAAAGTTCGGTTTCTGAAGAGTTTTCAGGGTGTTTCGTCGCCTCTCAGTCACTCATACATGTGTGTGTGTGTGTGAATTTGTAGTTGTTCCAAAATTATTTTTATTTTTATTATTATTATTATTAAATACATAGGTTAGGAAAGTTAGTTGACATTTTTCTACTTCGGCTGTGACACACCACATTATGATTTAAAATCCTAGTTGTTTCCAAATGTTTGAACTGTACACTATAATGTTTTTATTGACTCAATTCAATCTATGACTTATCATAAAGAATAATCAAGTAATCCCTCATGAAAACCTGTTTTTTTATTTTTATTAAACCATACTTAATGTGGCATTGCTGACGTGGAAAAATGTCAACTAAGTAACTTTTGCAGGCCACTGTACGTAGATAATGTTGTAATCTAGGATAATTATGTAATCTATGATAATCTTGTAAATCGAGAAAATCTTGGCACTAAAAAATTAACTGAGTAAGTTACTTTTTATTCTTGCTTTTATTATTACGATTACGAAATACTAGTCCAAAATGCAGCTACATCAGCTTTAGATCATCCGCATTTGTAAGATTACGCTGCACGTTTTGTAGAGAATGCAAGTTTACGTAACCTATATCACAGGAAGCGTAGCCAATACATTGTTACTGAAATAATAAATTGTGTTGGTAACTAGGTAGGTAGTGGTTAAGTATCTAAATTGATAGGTAACTGATTTCTAAACTGAGGGGTAATTCTCGTATTTTTAAGAACGTTCGCATTCTAATCTCAATCTGTTAAATATTTCCCTACATTTTTGCCAAGTGTTTTAAAATTGATTGTCGCTAAGATGAGATTGCGACTTGAATTTGAACATTTTTTTATACGAGAATTTGCTTTTTGATAATTAAAGTGGTGATCTCTAAATCGATGACGTCGTACGCTATTCGTATCAATAGTCAATCGAGATTGTCCAGTAACTACAGGTCAGCAAAAAACCGTCCAGTTAGACGCCGAAGGCAACGAACGTGTGAACGAAGCACAAAAACTTTCCGGAGGCAGTAAAAAGTGTAACATATTGAGGCAACTGCACAAAAGTCTAATTGCAAAACAATAAGGTCTCATTATTTTGTCGATTTAACCATTTTCATTCTGTCGCTTACGTTGTGGAGCAGACTAGGCATCAACTCATCACAGGGGGCTTACCACCAGCTCTAATAGCAGGGCAGAAGTTGAACTGCACTGCTTTTTTGTTCTATGACTAAGTACAAAAAAGCAGTTCAGTTCAACTTCTGCCCTGCTATAAGAGCTCGTGGTAAGCCCCCAGAGCTAAAGACAGTCAAGAGAATTAGTCTGGGTCACTGTCGCTGGATGCGGCGAACCGCACTATGACGGTTTTTTCTAAATAAGAAGCAATGGATTATATCCCTTAAAAATGAGGGACATTGTTTTTATGTAATGGCGATTTGTACATTAGGACTTGGTGCCTGAGTAAATAAATAAATGGTGACTGTGAGTGATCACTAAAAATACAGAATATGTGAGAATATAAAAATGTTTTTGGGTTGGTTCATGGTTGATGATGGGCTATCGCACAAACCCTAATACATGGAACTGAAAAAAATTTGGCAAAATGAACCTAAATTATACACATCAACTGATCCATCAGGGGAACACAGACTCGATTGTATGTATTACGAGGATTATATAATATAATATAACACACATATTGAAATGTGGATATTCATTTATTAATGGCTTGTTCTGCCTACTGGGTCCGCCCTCTTCCGGCCGATATGATACTCGATCTGTTGGTAGTTTTGCGAAACTAGTATAATATACTAGTTTAGTTTGTTAGTTATAACAGCTAGAACTCGACATATTATGTCGAGTTCTAGCTGTTATAGCTACCTAGGTATATATTATTATACATATCTTATGCAAATAGATATTTAATGATTTTCCTTCTACCTCGAATGGTACTAATTTCATCACAGAACACACTTAGGACAAAATTAAATTTTGTTTAATAATGTGGGGGAACTAGCGGAAAACTCCCCTGCAATCTTGAACCCTGGACCTTCTAAACAGGGCTTTGTGGTGAAATAGATTCGCCTGAAACAATTCAACTAAGTACTTAAAACTTCTCTCTACCTTCTCACTACTGAATTCTCGTTATATTACCGCACCTCTAAATAACTAGTGTTGTTCTATGAGCACATCTGCAGATACGTTACAACAGCATTCGCAACTACACATGAAGAAAAGAACGGGTCCAAATGTTTTGTAACAGTGAGCGGCGGCGCATTGTCGTGGCTTCCTTCATATTTGATATTAATCGTTAAGATTACCTCCAGCCTATAATGTCGCTACAGAGTATAGTAGGTAGGTCGCTCAGCACGCTATAAAGCGAGCTATGCCAGAGTTCTTTGAAAGATCAATCAATCTTTTGACGGCACGGTTGGCGCAGTGGTTAAGCGATTGACTGCTGCGCTGTGTGTCGCGGGTTCGATTCCCGCACGGAATAAATATTTGTATGACCTACATGTATTTGTTCCGAGTCTGGGTGTTTTTCTATCTATAATATGTATGTATTTACAACAACAAAAAAAATGTATAGTACCTATAAGTAGTTTATCAGCCATCTTGTTACCATAACACAAGCATTAGGTTGCTTAGCTTGGGACTAGATGGCGCTGTGTGAAATGTCCAGGGATATTATTATTATTATTATTATTATCTGTCCAGCCTTTTCTGGATCGGCTTCGAGTCTTACCGGATGCATCTGAATACCAGTATTTTACACGGAGCTACTGCCTATGGGTTACACGATACCCCCAGGGGATACAGTCTCGACATTCATAGCGATCGCTTTACGACTGAATTCGGTCGCAAAGTCCCGGATTGACAGGTGTAATGTATGGAGTGACAGGACTTTGCGACCGAATTCGGTCGTAAAGCGATCGGTATGAATGTCGAGACTGCAGCCCCTGGTAAGGCTGGTGGTCAAACTTTTGAGTTTCTGACTATCCGTAACGACTGTCAAAGATCTACGAATGAGAGCCGGGACCAATAAGTTATACGAATAAGAACTAGAGTTTCCGACATAGCTTGCAGAGCTCGCAAGATGGAATTTATGTAGGTACTTGTCTTGTTGTACTAGCCCAGTGGGTGGTCACGTGATCATCAAGGCATATCATTGGCGTTTTTAGGTCCTTAAAAGTGCAGGAGTACGGACACTGGACACTTCAACAGATGGGGCATAGGGATGGTTAGAACCACCAAACATTTTTCTTTCCGGATCATATTTTTTGCTTCTTTGTTTTATAATATTCGTTTACAAAATTTGAGAGAATAAAGCATAGTTCACACTGCGAGCTAACCTATCTTAGCTTGCGTGGCTGCTACTGTCATTTCATCATTAGCAGTCTGCATCGAATTATGAAGAGACGCCGTAGCTAGACTCAGCTCAGCTAAGTCAGCATAGCTCGTGGTGTGACCTGCGCTTAACATCGCATCGCTTGTTAGAACCAATTTGTGAACTAACATCAAACAAAATTGGAGCTTACGACTACGGAACCAGACAGTACGTGGTTAGACGTCAAACGTAATTGAATGAATGAGATTTATGAGTTGTTTGTATAAATCTTTGCTGGACAGAGCTTTTGTCTTCTGATTTGTTTGATTTTAACTGCAGAATCTGGTATTGTATACAGTATATTGAAATCTTCCGATTACATTTCCAGATTGGCCGATGCTAATTCCTTTCCTGCCCGTCATGCACGACCCGTCGGACCCTTCAGGATTTCGTCTCGGTCTCGACATAGATAGCGATCGCTTTACGACTGAATTCGGTCGCAAAGTCCCGAATTGACAGCTGTGAAATGTATGGAGTGATAGGACTTTGCGACCGAATTCGGTCGTAAAGCAATCGCTATGAATGTCGAGACTGTAGCCCGTGGATGAACACTATTCTACCGACAGTTAGATATTTGCTGTCGAGGAATAGGCAAATCAAGTTATAACCTAAACATTTTTTTTTTTCGACTCGGAAGCCTATCGAATGATTATAAATAGCTATGCAGGTCGAAAACGACTTGACTTGGTCTATTGATAGTAGACGGAGAAGAAGACTGAAGTAAGTAGCCTTGTGTTTCAGGAACTAAAAGATATGGGTAAATACAGTTGTATGTATTCTACAATATCCGTAACAAACATGTGTGACGCTACATTACGCTCGAACATAAAACAACATAACGTAGTAAGTATGAAATTATTCAGATGTTAACGCTAATTGTTACAGCAATTTGAATAATATTTCCATTTAATCATGTAATTCGTAATTTTGTAGTAACACGTAACTTTATTGTCATCATTCATTTCCTATTTGCGTATTCGATAGAACAAAATATTTTTATAATTTGTGTGTCTGTTTGTTTCGAAACTAAATATCTGGTCTGGAATAACCGAATATTTGTAGTTATGAATAGTGTTATTAGCACAGGTGACTTATGTTTTAATATCTACATTACTTACGAAGGACCTACTTGTTTATTAATTAATCATAATGTTTGGACATCTGATTTATATTTGAGTTAGTTACATGTTGAAATGTTGTGTACATTTCAACATATAGGTAGGTAACTCAAATATCCTACTATACCTACTTAGTTATTAATTGATTTAATCTGACATTCTATTTCAGGCCGATAATCTATTAATTATATTACATGTTGTTCGTTGGTAAACTCACGAACGGAACGGTTAAACCGATTTCGTTTATAGGTAGTCACATACTTACACATGCGAGTACACATACATAAACGCCACCCTCTTCCCATGTAGGTAGGCAGAGGCTTCAGTACGCCACCTGCTTCGATACATACCTCCTCCTCCTCTTCTGCTTTCATACTCCATATACTTAGATAGTCCGAAGGAAAAAAACCCTAAAAACGGAAACGTTGCTCGAAAAATTGGAAATTCAGGAAATACTGAAAGTGTTTTTCTATGGATTACGATTTGGTCAGCTTTGGCCGGGTCTGCTAGTTTTAGTTAAAAAAAAAAACATCAACAGACTGAAAAATATGTCCACAATTTCATCAAAAACGTTGTGCAAAGTAAACCAAAAAGTGGTCAATGTCAGCAACGCAGAACCTTACCATCACAATGATGTGAACAACTGTAACCGACACACTTAAATATTACCAAGTATTTGATAATGATGAGGTTTCGTTACATAACTGATTAACCTCAAATATCTAGCAGTCACGGTTGAATCAGACCTTCGCTTACAATGCTACGTCTATTGTCTACGAGATACATACACTGTTTCATTCTCACTTTGTATTGTTTGTACGTACACTTAGCAGCGTAAGTCAATTGACACATCAGTTTTTTTTTTAAATTACTTATATTAAAACTAGCTGTGCTCGCGACTTCGTTTGCGATCCAGGATGAAAATTAGCCTATGTCCTACTCCGGGTCATGGACTACCCATGTGCCAAATTTCATCCAAATCCGACGTTTTAGCGTGAAAGCATAACAAGAAACAAACTTACTTTCATAAAGAACAATGCTCCTGGATGTATACAATCCCGTACCAAGCTGCATCTAATTAAAACTTTGTTTTTTATAGACTAACTTAGCATATTAACTCCTACAAAAATTACTTTTGTAAACAAAACCCGGGTTTCGGAGATTTAAAAAAAAATCGAAATAACCTGAAAACTAGGTATTTTATTTTGTTTGACATGTCATACACAAACGGCCATTATTGCTCTAAAAAAATGATAATCGTATAAATAATAATTCTATTCTATTTTATTCTAGTTATTTTTAATTAATGTAGAATCGGTAAAGTATATATTTTGTTACGTGTTTTTTGAAAGACGTGATTATGACACTTTCAAAATTCAAGGCTATATTAATCATAGCTTCTGCCCGCGGCTTCGCCCGCGTGGATGTCGGAAATTATCCCACGGGAACGTTCTAACAGGATAAAATGTATGTGCCCCAGGATGCTATCTATCTCGCGGGCCTTTTGTGGCAAATTACAATAGAAAACCAATTGTGTCTCATTAATGGTGATTAAGAGGGTACCAATATGATATCTTTACCTAAGTACCTACCTAATTAAAAAAATAAATAAACTCAATAACAGAAAATAAAATACCTACCTACCTAAATAAACCTATTTATGATGATAACTAATCTAAACTCAATCATCATCTGCCTAGCCTTTTCCCAGCTATGTTGGGGTCGGCTTCCAGTCTAACCGGATGCAGCTGAATACCAGTATTTTACATGGAGCGACTGCCTATCTGACCTCCACAACCCAGTTACTGGGTAATACGATACCCTTCGTACGACTGGTTGTCAGACTTTTGGGCTTCTGACTACCCGTAACGACTGTCAAAGATCCACGAATGACAGCCGGGACCAACGGCTTAACGTGCTTTCCGAGGCACGGAGGTGTCTCGGTATGTAAAGATGGTCACCCATCCACAGACCGACCGCGGCAAGCGTAGCTTAACCTGACCTATCGACCTGTGCGGCTGTTATTATTTAGCCACGGGCCCCTCAATCTAAACTCAATAAATAAGCAAAATCTCTAAAAACTAATATCTATACGAATGACTAATCCTATCTAACTGTATTATAAAATAACCTACGGTCACTACGTACACTATCAAATATACTACCTATACTTTAAAATTGAAATCTATACCTACGACTTATATAAAAATAAACCTAAATAACTCTAAAAAATAAAAGGAATAAAAATGAACTCCATTGCGGGTGACCTAACCTACGACAAACTTATTATTTGCGGTTGATACAGTAATCGGGTCTAGGGATCGAACCGCAAAATTAAATTTGTTTTTTATTGTATATACTTTTCCGGGATAAAAAGTACCCAGTGTGGTGCCCAGGATATTAAAGAATAATTATACCAAGTTTCATCGTAGTCGAACCGGTAGTTTTTGCGTGATGCCTGAACAAACAGACAGACAGACAGACAGACAGACAAAAATTTTTTTAATCACATTTTTGGGTTCGGTGTCGGTCTAGTAACACCCCCTGCCATTTATTTTTTTGATATTTTCAATGTACAGAATTTTCACTTCTACAGATTTATTATAAGTATAGAATAGATATCATTTGAAACGGAACGTCTTGTAAAGGGAATAAAACAAGTTCAACACTTTTTTACTTTAAATTAAATTACTTGTTCAAAAATCAAATCCCCGACGCGTAATGTTGTAAAAAATTAGGAAAATAATTACTATAATATTTTGACCTTGATGCATGAGATTTTTTGGTACGACTTTTGTCATTGTCCTTTTTATTATTATAATTAGGATTAGGATTAACAAACATTATTTAAAAAATGACTGCCTCTTTATTGTCTAGTGGTTGCAAGCGCTACAGCTGAGCATGAGGTCCTTGGTTCAATTCCCAGTTTGGGCAAAGTGTTATTAAGTTTTTCCATCTGGAATTTCTCAGAGGCAGCCCGTAGTCTGGATTTGTGCCCGGTTGATGGCAACAAGCTCGCCCCATGTTACGTGGGACAAAAAATTAAAATCCTTTATTTGCATAAAATGTAGTAGGTACAAAAGACGATAAGTATATAAAATTGTAGTGCAAAGACACATTCCGCCATGTAATGATGGCATGCAAATATTTAACACATAGGTATGTAGTAACAAAGTACAGTAGTAGGTATAGAATAGAATAAAATAGAATAGAATACTCTTTATTGTACACCATACAAATTACAGAACATAAATATATAAAATTTTATAAAGGGTGACACAATGGGCGGTCTTATCGCTAAGAGCGATCTTTTAAAGACAACCTTTGGATGGATTAAAAATTAAGGAGAGACCTACTAATAACGTAGTTAAGTAAATTAGTAGTTAGATAAAACATAAAACAGGAACATAAATAATTAAAAAATTGTTACAATGCATTTCTGAAGGAGTAGTCACCCAATGTAGTAGTGTTTACGGTTTTCATCACGTAACAAAAAATGTTTCTATTCAATTTTCAGCGCCTGTAGTTTATGTTCTGCTTACTAGTCTCTATGCATTTGCTATTACCTAAAACTTGTCATAATCTTCACCTATAAAAATAACCAAATAAATAAAAAAGTCAGGAGTCAAAGGATATTTTAATTGTTACCCTAATTAATAACGTCCTATCAGCGGGGTTATATGGTGCGTAACACACTAACAGTAGGAATGGCTTTCATTTTGACAGTTCAACAACATTCCATTGCGTTTTTACGTTGTTGAGCAGACAAATTTTTCGAAAAATAAGTAAGACAGCGTTGGATGTAAAAGGAACTTTTGATACCACTATTAAAACGAATGGACGATCTGTTCAAACTAAAGTTTATGTGATTAATGGCGGATCCAGAAATCTATTGGGAAAAGAAACTGCTATCCGCTTGGGTGTCCTAAAATTGGGCATCGGTGTACAGACGCCAGCAGGTCAAGCTACCCGAAACTGTCAAATTTTCCCAATCAACCCTGAACCTTAATGCTTTAGCGATAAAGTTGAAAATCTATTAAAGAAATCTGACAGATTGTAGTAGCTTGATGTGCTGGCGTCTGTACATGAAGTCACACAAATACACCAACCTTTTCCAGTATGAAGCGATGGGTTAGTAATATCCTTCTAAATGATTTAGATTGTAATTGATTGTGTGTTACGCAATTAGGGTGCTAGTCGTAAATCTATAATCTGAGGTCACTAGTCTATGGCGGTCCGCAAATAATGACCAAAAACAAACTGGAGTGAATTTTGTTTTTTATGAGTTTTCAACTTTTTCTGGCGACTGCACACATGCCGCATTAGGTCACTGCCTGACCGTTTGGTGGGACAATATGTGCTAATTGTCTAAAATGGTAAGATGTTACGTGAGTTGCAACGTCTTGGAGACTGTTTGATGTTGCATCAACATTGACCGCAGGGAAAGTGTACGTAGCACGCGAGCATAGTATACTTTATACTATGACGCGAGTGTCGTGCGTTGCGCGTTGTGACAGAACAATTAGAGCTTGTTATGTGACTTATGACGTGTTACTGACCGATGGATGACGAGTTCACAATATTACATAGTCTTGTAACTTGGAATATTACGTTGGGGACTAAATACGATAGGTATGTACAGACGCCAGCACAACAACCTACTACAATCTGTCTTTCTTTAATAGATTTTCGACTTTATAGCTAAAGCATTAGGTTCTAGGTTGATTGGAAAAATTTAATAGTTTCGGGTAGCTTGATGTGCTGGCGTCAAACATAGTCCGCTACTGGACATAAACCTCTCCCAAGTTGCGCTACGTCTCCCCTTTTTCCGCCTGCCGTATCCAGTCAATCCAAACAGCCTTTCAAGGTCTGTCAGTGCATGGTTCCGTGCTACGCCGGCTCACTCGCGACCGCAACTTAATGACTGGTCTGCTCCATCAGCCATCGGTCCTTCAAGAGACACATTACATGCCACTGTCACGTCTTCTGAAGCAGATTTCAAGACAATAGGTACCTAATTCTCGCTTATTAATGGCTTTAACCATCATCATCATTTGTCTTGCCTTTTCGCAACTATGTTGGAGTCGGCTTCCAGTCTAACCGGATGCAGCTGAGTACCAGTATTGTACATAAAGCGACTACCTATGTGAACTCCATAAACCAGTTACTACTAACTACTAACGACTGATGACGATGATGATGGTTACGATTGATGATTTCCATTTTATAATAATAATTGTTCTTTATTCATTATCAGTGTAACAACCAGTCCATCTAAAAGAAAAATCCAAAATTATAGCATGACTAGCTGCGCCCTGTGGTTTCACCCGCATAAGTTTCGATCCCGGATCCTGGTTATAAACTGTCTGTGTGCCAAATTTCATCCAAATCCGTTCTGTAGTTTTGCGTGAAAGAGTAACAAACATCCATCCATCCATCCCAACTTTCGCGTTTATAATATTAATAGGATAATCGTTTTTATTCAATTTTAATTACTACCTATAATAATATAGCGTCAATCAGGGAGTGAGTTTGTAACGTGCAAATTATTATTAATTTTTGCAAATAAGGGCCATCCTTGTCCCCGTTTACCATAGATTATGGATAAATTGTCTGATTTATACATAGAATCATAGTAATTTAGTACTATTAACTCATGACTCATGATGAGTGGCCTATTAAGTGGAAGACTGCAGCCTCCAAGACGTACTTGCTTATTATAACTTCCTTTCAACTTCGGATTTTATATGACAATAAGTAATTATTGAAAAACCTTGCTGGTTCCTACTTAAAATTTTATTATTCGTTGTCGTCGCTACGAGTCCACGACGTTTGATCATCATCGTTTTGTTTTATGCCCGTAACTGTCTACGGCTGACCGTAAATCTCTCGATGACCTTAGAGCATTGCAAGTTGCAGACGAATCTAAAACCGCAGTTTATAACAGGAGATTGCTACCGACCAGTGCCCATGTCCTTGTTGTATCTACCTCATTCCTTACGGCTAATTCGAATAACCTATCTATCTGTTGATCTTTTAATGGTCTTTTCCATCTCAGTAACACTTTTTATCTATCCTGGGTACCAATTTTTCTGTAAGAGGAATAGGATTTAGCACGCGGGGGGTATTACAGGAGGCAACGGGTACAGTAGCACCCTCCTGGGCTTTCACGGCTCGAGAACCCCTCCCCCCCTTAACCCAGAGAGAAACATTTCTCCCCCCTTGAGCGAAAACTTCTTCATTCGTGCGTTTTAAGTTTTGTAATTAATGGAGTATTCTTTTATGAAACTTTCTTACCGATCTCCCTAAACCTAGCATCGTCAGTTAGGAATAGTCGCATAACTTAAGCATGGCGTGTCTGCAGTGGCGGACTAACAGGGGGGCGGAAGGGGCGGCCCGCCCCAGGCCTCCAGTCTTGGGGGCCCCCAAACGCTTTCGTGTTCCCCTGATCAAATCCTTAACAAAACTTTAAAAATGTGCTTAGACTTTAAACATGGGCTTTCTATACTGGAGGAAGTATTGAAGGCACGAAAACACATATAAAACGCTACAAAAAATAAAAAATAAAACTACTTATCTTTAATTTATTTATCAAGTTTTTTTTTTGTCGATCGATTCGTATTTTATTTTCATCACCCATATCTATTCCATATTGTAAGTATGTATGTTTATTTAGCTTAAATAAATAATTTAGGTAATTCGAATTTAAATTTCAATTGCCAGATTTTAACGAAATACTTATTTATAGGTACATACAAATGTGAACCGAAAAAAAAGCTTGTAAAACTAATTTTTTTTAAAGCGGGGGGCCTCATTCGACTTTGCCGCCCCGGGCCTCTGACGGGCTTAGTCCGCCACTGCGTGTCTGCTTCACCAGGCGATGTCCATCTAACTAAACGTTCCATGTGAAGTAGGCGTAAAGCGACTTTTGGCCGGTTATTCCTGTTAACACTTTACGCGCGAACCACATTAATTTATAGGCGGGGAATTAATTACTTACATCATGTCATTCGTAGATCTTTGACAGTCATTACTGATAGTCAGAAGTTTTACCAAAGGGTGTCGTGTTACCCAGTTGCTGGTCTGTGGAGGTTAGTGCTCATACACAAGAGCGACACGCGTCAACGGCAGAGCAACTATCAACGCGTGTCCATAGTATAAAGAGAGGAAGTAGGCTATCTCCGGCACAATCCGCGACATAATTGCCTACTGTCTTAGGGTTGTCACTTTTTGTTAAATTTTAATTCAGTGCCAATAAATGGGCAAGGGTCGGGATGTTGTATTTTTTACTTGTATTGTCTGGGTACCTAAACGATGATGAAACCTTTCACGATGAAAGAAAGAGCGACGGGCCAGCAGACGGGCGGCGCGGGGCGGTGATGAGCACGAGTAAACGGTAGGTTACTGATAGTACTGTCACCAATTCATTAGTTTAAAGCCCGGCCCTTGCCAAAGATAACACATATCTCTGTATATCTAACTAATTCAGTGATTATTAGTCAATAAAGTTCAACAATGGTTTTCCTAACAAACACAGAAATTTATTCAAGATTCATAGCAGTATTATTTATAAAAAAAAACATCGTAAAACAGCATAAAAAAACTAACGCCTGTCTCTTAGACTATAATCAAATTTTTATTCTGCTGCTATGATTCGAACTTTGCTCTATTTATCTGATTCACAATTAGTCAATTACTTATTTTTTAAGTACGATTTTATAACTGTAAGTAGCTACTTGTTACTATACCTACAATAGGTACTGAGAAATCGGCATGACTAAACATAAACAAAGCAATAGCGGCAAATCAATTGACAGATCAAAAGTACCTAGTACATTCTAGTGGGAAATTAGGCCTACCTACTTCCTCTGTCTGATAGAAAACTAATACAACAAAAAATAAGTAAGTAGGTAGGTATCTCATCATCAAGTAAAAATGATATGCTAGAAAAAGTGACTTTCTTACCTTTCCTGTTCAATAGGTAATTTGAACAGAGACAATTCTGGAATCGATAAATTATTAAGACACCCAAACACACAGCAATACGTTCTCCTGCGATTATCACACATTTTTTCATTCATTTAGCGGTGCCGAAAAGCCGTGACGCGCTAACCTCGTGCGATGTTAGCCCCGTCTGGCGCGCTGCGAAACCCACCGAGATTTGTGTAAGTGTGCGTGCGGCGACGCATAGATACTTTGGCGCACACATACAAGCCGCGCGCGGTGCGTTTGTATGAAGATAACGTACTTCCTCTCTTTATACTATGGCGTGTCGGCGGCTGCCGAGAGCAGTGGCGAGGCGGACTCGCGCACCGAGGGTCCGTACAAACCTGTAGGTAGTAAGTTTAAAATTATTAAAATATTTTTATTATATGATGTAACTAAAAATTTACGGTGACCGCAATTTTTCCTTTATCTGTGCTATAAGACGTTGCTTCGTACCAAATTTCAAGATTCTGAGTTCAAGGGAAGTACCCTGTAGGTTTTGATTCCCTTGCGAGTATCGACAATTTGCGGAAATTTGCGGCATAAACAGCTGTATCTTTTGATTGCATTGGCTTAGAAGTTTTATTTTTTCACAGCTCCAAGGGTCAGTAGACCTAAGTATTTGATATAAATTCCAGCTTGATACCTTCACGCGTTCCTTAAAAAAGGGTCTTGACAGACAGACGGACGGACAACAAAGTGTTCCTATAAGGGTTCCGTTTTTACCTTTCGAGGTACGGAACCCTAAAAATTGTTATAGTATCCATATACATAGACCTATTAAAAATGTGAGAGTATGTACTTAACTTAACTGTCTGTCTGTTACGTTTCCATTACACGGTGTAACCGTTGAACAGATTTTAAAGAAAGGTATACAGATGGGATGAAATCTGAGGAAGAAAATAGGCAGACTAAAAAGTAGTGCTCAGGCTTTTATTCCGGTAGAATTTGTATGAGCCTTAAACTCGTTTAAGCCAACCTTCATTACGGTATTTTTTAATTAGGTTAATTAGTTTACGATTCACAAACAAAACACCCACACATATTTGTATGTGTCAAGGAAATCTTATTAGGGTAAGTAAATGCGATCATTAATAAACGAAAGCCAAATATTTGGGATTCTTATTTGTTCAAGTTACGAAATACAATTTTTTTTCTATGGTTATGAAGACTGTATTATTACGCAAGCGTTTTTATTTGTGGCCTGGAAGTTTTGGCTCCTTGTACAGTCGACCGCACGTATAACAATTTGACATTATCATCGACTTTATGTCGTAGGTCGTAGCAGAGTGCGTACTGTTCACAATACCGTCTATACTATAGAATATAATTTTTCTTTAGCAGAGTAACTAAGACTCAACAAGATTACGTACTATAATACGCACATAACTTACGACAGTAAACAAAAACAAGGAAAACAATACAAGAAATAATGGTTGGTCACCGTTGCGACATCCCATGAGAGACGGTACAACAGCGACCACATATACACAGTCCAGGTGACTCGCAACCATGCTTAAGACACTATTGGAGCCGCCCCACACCCTGCGCACCAGGGAAGCGCATCTTTTACGCATTGTTGCTTAAAAGCAATCTACAAGCGCATCTGCGAACATCCCTGACACACTACAGAAATGGGGCAGCCCCACCAGTATCCTAAACACTATAAACGCCTATGTAATTTATGTTTCCCAGCATAATTAAAAGACAATTTATATGGGTCAACGATTCTTACAAAGTGTATTCGCAAATTGAGATTGCCGAATAACTCCATCTTGAGTAAATTATGTGTTGGCAATAAAACATGACGTGTCCTCTTGAGTAGATAATATAACAGAGACCACGCTCTATAAAGCACCTAACCATTTACACTAATTAGCAGTGATAGGAATAGGTAGTGCCTATTTGCCTAAACTTCGAAGAACAGAGACAAGAAACGGAGACTTCCTTAGGAATAAATTTTTTCCGGGACACCTGTCCCGAAATAACACATAGAATATTGTTGTAACTTACAACAGTATTTTATGTTTTATTTTTCCTTTAGAGCCCATAGAGGATAAGTTATTATTATGGAGTTATAAATTATGAATGTTATGTCTAGTCGCAAACTTTAGGTAAATATAGACGAATTACTTATGCCAAATAACATATTTTTTTAATGTATTTAAAAGTGTTGTCCCGAATTTCGGGACAGATGTCCCGGAAAAAAATTTGTCCTAATAAGGAAGTCTCCGTTTCTTGTCTCTGTTCTTCGAAGTTTAGGCAAATAGGCACTACCTATTCCTATCACTGCTAATTACTAAATTAAAGGAGGAGTCGTTGTTGTCCAGTGGTAACGGCCCCGACTTACGGTCGTAGGTTCAAACCCAACCAGCGCTTTACTTTGCGTAAATAATTTCATCACCACTGCTCTCAAAACGGTGAAGGAAAACACCGTGAGGAAACCGGCATGTTCTAGAACCAAAAATTCGAAGACATGTGATATCATCCCACCCGCACTGGGCCCGTGTGGTGTGGCCCACTCCCTCTTGAAGAGAGGAGGCCTGTGTCCCAGCAGTGGGAACAATATAGGCTGATTGTGACGATTACATTAAAAGACTAAGTAACAAAAAAAAAAAAAATACCATAAATACTTTTGACTTTTGGTCACTTAGGCGTCGAATTACTCGTCCGCATCGCTGTTATCCGGAAACGTGCCCAGAAGACTGGCAGCTTTGCCACGTTGAATGGCAATACTGCCTAATTCTTTGGGTAAAGAACGAGCCAGCCCTCTGGTCACGTGCACTTCTACGATCTGAGGCCTTACCACGAGCTCTTAACGCGATTCAATTTACGCTCAGGGATCGAGATGGCGCTAGACGACTTGTATAGCTCTGTCTCTTTCCAACAGCCTAAACTGGATCGCGTTAAGAGCTCGTGGTAAGGCCTCTGTACCTTGTCCATGTGAAAGGCACGATAAGAAGCGAGGCCGCATGACCCGTTGCCATCAAAGTGAATGACGGAGGGGTGGAGAGAGATGTGTAGATTGTAAATAACAAAGGATTTGTTATTTACCCTTCTATTCTACGGTTAGCTTCATTCAGTAAAGCTCAAGCGGAAAGGAGAGGACATATTTGTTTAAAATAAAGAAAACCTAAATTGACTTGATTGATTGATTTGATTTATTTGACCCAGGCACACAAAGAAGCAGCGGATTGCAGTGATCAAAGCGGGGAAGTGTATCTCGGAAGCAGGTGGTGGTGGCGCGCAGCGGAAACGAGATGTTAGGTCCGCTCTAACCAGCACACATCTTCGCTCATCTTAGCTGGACACATCTTAGCTGCCAAGCGTCTCTTGTCCTCTCCTTTCCATACACCTATGCTTTGGTGAATACCGAGCCAGCGTGCCTGTGTGCGTGACTACAAGCACATCTTATCGATGAAGCTTTCACGTAAGTCACATGTCACACACCCTTACACACACCACACGCCATACCTGAAATCACCTCTCTAGTCTCCACACTGGAAATCGTACCCCGAGCCCCAAGATACAGACTAACTGTCTAATTTGGGGCTCACTGGCAAATAATATAATGTAACCTAGCTGTAGGGCCTGTAGGTAAAATTTTAATCGACTCATGTCGTCTTAACATGCTGTTAAACTGTAAACCGTACTGTATTACCTACCTGAACAATAAATATTTTCTATTTCTATTCTTAGTAGGTATTAAGCCAAAACCTATATCAGACCATTTTGAAAACAAAATCCCGTGCCCATGATGACCACAGCTGCGTCCATAAGTAATACAAAAGAGGATCCTTTTTAGGTCGACTAATAATATGCGCTGCAAGCAGGAATAGTCCTTACGGTGGTTAGATATAGATTTTGGAGATAGTACATATAGATTCTATGGTACAAGCAGCGGTAGGACAACCCTCTCACCACAAGACAGGACTGATGATTAGGTGACGTACCTACTCGTATGTCTGCTACTACACCAACATCATAATAAATAAGTTCTGTCTCTGTTGGAAAATCTCCTCTGGTGTCATGAACGCAGTGTGATCAGAAGTGTAGAGTAATTTGATCTTCGAGGTCGTTCCGTGCATTGCGGATTTATTTGCATGCTTATACGGGTTTCTAACTGTAAGGTGCATCTATCACGCGTTGATATTGATGATAATGTAGTTTATAAGAGATCGACTGTTTGTTTGTAGGCAGCTACTTGGCTACGGAATAAACAAAACCTCGAAAAAAATAAGTGAGTAATACCTTTGTACAAGACTTTGGTACAGTTTATGGCCGTACATTGCACATCATATTATTGTATATTTATTATTATATTATGGTATTACTTACTTTATAGGCGAATGTCCGCAAAGGAGGTTTATTTCCTTTATTCCTAATACTCTGTACAGGCACGTTGCCTGTTAAAAACAATGTCAAATAATAAAGTAAATAAGACAGCGTCAAGAAACTGACAATTAACAAATGGGCCCACGAGTTTAAGATTAAAATAACTTGGTGGGCCATTGTTTGTGGCAAATTCATTTTATAGAAATCCTCGATCAAATTATTGGTATTTTTAAAGCAATTTTCAAAAGCCTCGATATTACTAGAAATGGCAGCCAGGTTTGTCAGGCAGGCCCTTGACGTAACACTTTGTAAGTTTGTATAATATATTTGTAATAAAGAAACTGTTGCAAAACAAAAGTGGGTTATGCAATATCAAGTGCAACTTAGAGTTATAATATATGTCATGTGTTTAGATAAATATGTTAAGTAGTTACACCTGATAGTAAAAACATTCAAAATATATCCGCATTTGTTTTGTTCGCAGTTTCTCTGGATAAAACGCAACCTCTTGTTAAAAAAGCTTGGGGTTCAGCTAAGACTCGTGTTATGGATACTAAGGCAAAACCACTTGTGGACAATAAATTTGTAGGTATTATAGAAAAAAATGTAGAGAAAATAGTGGGAAAGTTGACATTCAAATTACAAGAAATTCGCGACCGACAGCTATCTGGTGAAATCAAGTATCTTGAGAAAGAGTTAGACAACGCAAAAAAAAAATTAGAAGGAAAAAAATGATTTGAAAGCTACTTTACAGGTAATTAAATAATTAGGATAAATGAAATGGTGTTAGGTGATAATTTATTTGATACTTATTATACGTACATTTTAGGTGCCGCGAAATCCGCGCAGAGTTTGGGAGCTACTTCATGGAAGTATATAAAAGTGGAAGTGGTACCGCCACTGACAGTGAACTTCTTTAAAGGACCAAGTGGCAGGAAAATGGAAATCTTTGCTGGAAAAATTACAAACAAGTTTATTCAAGGTTTAGAAGGCAAAATAAAACAAATAGATGATGAAGCGGAAAGTGCAAGACTCGAAATCATGGCCGCATTAAAAGCACATGAGAATAAACTAAAGGCTGAAGCGAGAGCGAAAGAAGCGGCGCGTATTAAAGAGATGGCAAGGCAGGCAACTGAAGCTGTTAAAAAAGCTAAAGCGTTAGCTGAACAGAAGAAAGCTGAGATGGCAGCTAAACAACCAAAAGAAGATCCAAAAGCCAAAGCTAAGACTAAGGCGACAGCTAAACGCAAAGGAAAAACAAAAAAGAAAGCTGCCAGGCCGAAGAAGCAGCCGCCAAAAAGAGCTAAGTGAACTAGAGGTCAGGCATTTAAAAAAAATAAAAATAAACAATGACTGTGAGTTTGTCTGCCTCGTTGGTGTAGTGGTTGCAAGGGCTACTGCGGAGCACGGGGTCCCAAGTCTGGCCCAGCCGATCTATTCTGTAAACATCTCATCTTGAAAACAGCAGTGCGATTCTGTAACCATCTCACCGTGAAAACTCAGGTGAAGTGAGCGTGGAGTGAGCTGTCGTTCTAACTAATGCTAGGGATTGACACTATTGACAGCTCACTCTAAGCTCACTTCACCTAACTTTTCACGTTGAGATTTTTGCAGAATCGATCGGCTTAAGTGAGCGTGAAGTGAGCTGTTAATAGTGGCAATGCCTTCCATCACGTGGAATGACAGTTTTCACCCTGAGTTTTTTACAGAATAGAAATGCTGGTTAAGCAGTGTTATGGGGTTTTTTCGGAGTTTTGATGTGTGTTGGTTGCTGGCAATATACTAAATTACACAGTGACCAAATTACAAAAACCCAAAAATAAAATAGTTTTACCTTCGTCTCCATAACCATTATCCAGTCGGTTCTCTAAATGGTTCTCATGTATGACCTCATACAAAATATTAGGTACCTAATGAATGACGGGAATATGGGACTGGACTCTTGGCTTGGTGATGGATCTTTTACATCTAACATGATTAATTTGAAGTTTATTTTATACTTTCTACATCCATTATAGTTATTATCTTGAAATTAGTGTTATTTCGTTGTAGTTTATGATGTGAATATAACGTTTTTACAATATCATTTTATTTTTTATTGTATAGTCGACCTTGTAATTGATTAAGTGTGGAGTGTAAATGTGGTGCTGTTCCACAAACGATGGGACACTGAATAACGTGTCCTGCGTATCCTGTCAGCCGCACGTTACAGGACGCTGGTGATGGCGCCAAACAAGTACTTAGCCGAATTCTGGGCTGAGTCCATTTAGATTGCTATCGACACGCTAACAAGAAGAAGAATTGATTTATAGTTTGACCAAAACCGCTGTACCGCGCCTTCGGTATGTGCGCGGCGAGACGGGGGGCCAGTGCAGGCTGCTCATTCGTCATCGCTCACGGCGTCCCGCCCCCCGCCTCGCTGCGCATTCCTAAGGCGCAGTACAGCAGTTTCGGTCAAACTATAGTCAATTTTTGATATTTTTGGCTCAACGGGGTAATTGCGTAACACACTAACAGTAGAAATGGCTTTCATTTTGACAGTTCAACAATATTCATTGCGTTATTTACGTTGTTGAGCAGACAAATTTTGGAACATATGAGGCAATGGATTAGCAATATCCTTCAAAATGATTCAGATTCTGATTGATAGTGTGTTAGGCAATTAGGATTCAGAACCATTCCATAATTCTTACCGTCTAAACTACATAATGGCGCCGATTCCCTTGTTCACAAATTAAACTAAATTTAAGTTCAATGCATCTTCTTCTTTCTATTTAATTTAGAAAAGGACAAGATATTTATTAGTTTAATCCTGTCAAACTAGTCAGCGCCTGACGTAAATTGACGTATTTTTAGCAGCCATGTTTTTAATCACGTCTAATCTGTCTATGGAGTACCTATCTTAATTTGACAGGAGGAAACTAATATTTTATCTTCTGTCCTTTTCTTAATGAAATAGAAAGAAAAAGATGCACAGAACTTAAATTTAGTTTAGTTTGTGAACAAGGGAATCAGGGATATTATCTAACTTTCATAAAGACAAACAGAGCACTGAAACGTGGCGGGCGGTAGTGCGAGATCCGCCAGAATTGACATATTTCTAACTCTTAAATAACTTTTTAAATGGTTGACTCGAGTGAAGGTTCATTTTTGTTTCATTCCACGTTCAGACGACACCGACAAAGTTGCTTATACCGACAGGAATGAACGTTCATCAGCTCCTTCCATTAGATTTCTCGATAATTCGGTCGGCGATTGAAAGATGCTGAGTGAAAAACAGAGGGGTGTTATAAGTTTAACGTGTGTATCTGTGTGTCTGTCGTTGCATCGTAGTTCACAAACGGCTGAACCGATTTTGATTATATTTTTAGTTTGAAAGGTGACTTGATCGAGAGTGTTCTTAGCTATGATTCAAGAAAATCGGTTCAGCCGTTTGAAGATTATCAGCTCTTTTCTAGTTGATAAATTGATGTGACAATCTTCCATAGATCTGATTGAGTCGAAAGGAATTTCGTTACTTCAGTGACATTAGAAGAACATAGTAACCTTGAACTGCTGCTGCAGCATCACCTGGAATTTGCAGGATACCCAACCCACACTCAGGTATCGTGTTTGGGCCTTGGGCTCCTTGGAATGATCTCAATGAATAGTTTATAGATAGATGGTGACCAGGACCTGATGGAGTAGGAACGAGAAAAGAGAGGACTGGACAAAATGGTCCCCACGGCCTATAACAACCTTATGTCATTAGATATGCATTTTAATAAAGAGCAATAACTACTATAGCGGTTCTTTTCAAATCGCGCTGTGTGAAAAAGTTCCTGAGGACGTACCTGGACGATAGATAACTTTCTCGCATCGGGGTAATATGAAAACGCCAAACGGACGAGGATTATACCCAGGAATAATAATTGTAAGCTACTGTAAAAAAGATAGCTGCTGTTAACTTCCCATCTTTACCGTCCCCCGACGCGAGGACGTTTGGCTCAAAATATTGACAACTTAAAGGGACTTGCATATTTTTTTTAGTTTTTGTTTTTAGAGGATTTTCTTTTTTAGTTTTTAGGGGTTTTTCTCTTTTAGTTTTTAGGGGTTTTTCTTTGCCGGGTTTTTTTTTATTCTGTTTGTGTTCAGGCCTGTTCAGACATTTCACTTCAATTGAAAGAGATAAGATGCCGAATGAAAGGCAAAAATGAACAAGTGAAGCGTCTGATATCGGCTTAAGGTTATTTTACCTACTGACAAAGAGTTCCAATCTTAATCAATAATGTCAATAAAAAAAAGCATTTTGACAGTTACCGAATTACGAAATTCACACATTATCAACAACTTAAAGGAATAATAAAATTTGGCCATAATAACTTAGCCTTTACTTATAGCTAAATAAAACTCAAAATGGCTACAAGCGTGAGTGTAGTAAAATTGGCGAATATCTTGCGTAAGTATTTTCATTTCAGCGGGGCAGTGCAGTGCAACCTTGCATTCTTTTAAAATATACTAGATTTTGTCTTGTCCGCGTGGATGTCGGAAAATATCCCACGGGAGCGTACTTACTACCGGGTCTACCGGGGTTTTCATAAATATTACGTAGGTAACTCGTTAACGCGGCGCACACCAGTAAAGCTCCCAGTCGGCATGATTTTTTTCCAACATCTTCAACAATCATCGTCATATTTCAAACAATTTACACAGAACCTTAATGAATTATACACCTAAATCTTCCTTATGAATCACTCCGTTTATTGGTGAAAACCGTATAAAAATCCGTGCGGAAGTTTTTCAGTATAGCGCATTCGGACAGACAGACGCGGCTGAAAAAGATGACGTTGTTATATAGTATGTTGTGACAACACAACAACAACAAATTATAAATTAAAGTGGCTCTTCATGTCTGTCTGTGTGACTGCGTTGTTCTTTTAAACTGCGCAACAAAATTGATGCGGTTTTCATCATCATTCAGTAAATTTATTCCAGAGTGTTTATAATACATTAATATTAAACTTACATAAAATAAAGAAATTTCAATGATTTGTCAAGTCGTAAAAACCGTGAGAAGCAGGGCCAGGTCGCTGGTTCGTGATAAACAAAAGTGGCGCAACATTTAGGCAACATTCTCATAGATTCAGTACTATTTCCGCAACATGTTTTGTTGCTGGAGACATGTTGTTGGCGAAACTGCCTACAGGACAGTGTTGTGTAAGCAACAGATTCTGCAGCAACACAAAATCATGTTGCTGCACTTTTGTTTACCGTGAAGGGTTAATCGACCGAGAAATCAATATCATTTTTAATTTTGACCTACATACTCGTATCTACAGGTGGCAGATGGACGATGATGGTGCACGAATTAACTGAAATATACAAACCAACTATAACCAGGAACAAAGATAAACTGATGGACGTGATGAGAGGTTAATTTGATTGTTCAGAAAGGATCGAAGTCCCATCAGGCATCCTCATTGAGTCCCCCCAGCCGAAAGCTCCGAACCGATTTCAACAAACGAGCTGGCCGGGGTCAGCTGTTCGTATGCCGCTTCGCCCAGTGGTTCCAAAAACCAAAAATTCGAAGACAGGTGACAACCACCAACCGGCACTGGGCCTAGGATGGGTTGTATGTTATGCGACCACGGCTATGATGTCAGATGGGAACGTGTTCTTGTTTTTTCATAGACGGGTTTCGGTTTTAGTTGTGCTTTAGTCGCCATTATTCGTCAATATTATTCATTCATATTCATATCAGCCAGAATAAAATTTTAACAAGACCTTTAAATCACTACGTAGGTACAGACGCCAGCAGGTCAAGCTACCCGAAACTGTCAAATTCTCCCAATCAACCTTGAACCTTAATGCTTTAGCGATAAAGTTGAAAATCTATTGAAGAAATTTGACAGTTTGTAGTAGCTTGATGTGCTGGCGTCTGTACCTATCCTCATCACTATCGCACGTCCCTGCTACATTTTCATAAATGTAAACTTGTGTGTTGGTTTAGAAAAAGCAGAGACCGCGGCCAAGTCCGGGCTTGCAAAGCGAATTAAAGTTCTAAAAGGATTTTACACCGTAGAGATGGCGCCACCAGGCCCGACTGAAATGAAAGTAAGTACTTACGAGTTTTTATCTCTTCAACTAAAGCCGGCTCATGAATTAAATTCCATCGAAGGAGTTATGGTCAAAAATATAATTGTCATGACAGTATGTGACAGAAGTTTACAGAACACCACCACGCCTGTACATGGTAGGGATAGGTAGGAGAATATAAGATCCTAAGTTAGAGCAGGCAGAGGACTAGGAATAACACCTAGGTACACCCACATTACGACAGTTTCAGTTATTATACTTAATAGACGAATAAATCCAGACGGTTACTGGGAAATTTTATAACACGCCCAACCTAAGAAGCGAACCCAGCACGTTCAGCAATAGTAGACCAACAAGGCAAGGTATTGCAATGTAGGTACCGCCTGATTCAAACTCTATGACGGCTCGGAAGTGCGCTACTCGCTGCGCAGTACCTCACCCCCTCACCCCCACTGACAAGTGAATTCACCTGTCAGCGGGGGTGAGGGAGTGAGGTTGTACTGCGCAGCAACTCGCCCCATGTTCTGAGCCGCCGCGCCGTAAAGTTAGAATCGGGCTGCAATTGTCTTATTAATAAATTATAAATAGGATATATGTAATACAATATTGGGAAGCGGCCAATTAATTTTGGTTCTTTCCATTCCAACATTAGTCTGTTTGTAGGACGGCTGGCTCAGCTCTCAGCAAAATACCAGCTTGCTGCACTTGATTCGATGAAATGAAGAGCAAAATGGCTGATGCCGGTGTCCAAACTTAAAATAGTATTACACGTAGGCCCATGCCTACCTAAGTACTGCTTTGCTTTGCTTGTTTTGCTTGTATTTGTAGCCAAATTAAGTGAATATATCGAATATCTAAACAGCGTTTGTGAATGGGCCACAAGCATGCAAATGCTGCACTCAACGAACATTGTCACCTCTGTTGTCGTGGTATCGAAGTGCGTCATATCCCCCGGGAAAGCAACAAAGGAACAATAACAGACCTATACATAACGACCTACTTATGGTAGTGAATGGCATGTAGTCATGTTCCGGCCGTAATCTATCGACCATTACAATAAGGTTCTTATATTATGCCATTACTACACAAACAACGTACGATATGACATATACTGTATTCTATACAGCTATCTATACCTACTAATCCGCCACAGAGTAGTTGGATTATATTTTTAGCGACTTCCAAAAGGAGGAAGCTTTCCATTCGTCTTGGATATCATAGGATAGAGAAACCCAACCCTCATCAGCATCATCAGCCCTCAGCAGTCCACTGCTGCTGGACACAAGCCTCTCCTATTGCACGCCATTCAACTCGATTTTCGGCAACTTTCATCCAGCTGCTACCATGCAATCCTGCGAAGATCGTCGCTCCATCTAGCCTGAGGGCGCCCTACCTTACGTTTGCCGATTCGCGGTCTCCACTCAAGAACACGTCTACCGCAACGACCATCGGCTCTACGACTAATATGGCCGGCCCATTGCCACTTCAGCTTGCTTGCAAATCCAATCCTACGCTGATTCAACCCCCAAATTCATGTAGCCTGCTAATGATTGGTGATAGAGGTTTGAGGTGCTGTTACTTTTCCAACTAACTTGTACGGGGATGGAGTCGCGGGTACTGTAAACGGCTGAACGGACAGACGGCTAGTAAAATATGGAAACCGATATTACTTAGGTATTAACTGGGCTGCATTATTGGTCAACGCGGCAACCGAACCATGAGGTCCTACGGGTTCAATTCCCAGGTCAAACGTGTTAATGGGGATTTCCATTAGGAATTTCTCTTAGCAGGCCGGAGTCTGGTTTTGTGCCGGGTTTACGGCAATAGACACCCTATTACATGGGATTTAAACATACCTACCTAACTGATAAAATGTTGGTCCTGTATAGTGTTCACCTCTGTCTGTAAAGGATGATTTCCACCAAACGGCTCGTATCGCATCGGATCGGAAAGGATATGAACGGTTGCAGCGACAGCCGATCGCGTCCAGCAGGATGTTGACGCATACGAGGGCTCCGTACCGTCGCTTGCGAACGTATCCGTTTCTGCGCCTAGTCAAATAGTTTAATTCCTACCGTGTTGATGTGTTCTAACGCCGAAAGGATTTGATTGGATACGACGACAGACGAACGGAGCGGATCGCGCGTCGCAGCAAGCTTTTGGCTACGATGGCGTTTCGCGGAAGACGCCCGCGGTCAAGCTGCTGTGCGGCTTGGTAATATAGACTTTAAATGCTGCGTACACGATTTATTATTGTTTAAAGATTGTAAAATCCGTTCCGAATTCCGATTCGATGCGATACGATCCGTTTGGTGGAAATCATCCTTCAGAATACAGGTGTGATGTTATTTTATTTCGACATTATAAATAGGTTAATATTTGTGTCGGGATATCTCTCTATAGTTTTAAATAGGTAAGTAATCATTCATCAAAGCAGGACTGAAAACAGTTAATAATTTCAAAACCGGTTTCGACCGTTAACTCCAAACCGGAAAATATTTTTCTAGTTTATGTTTATCTACACTAGTTTAAACAGGTTTATGTACAAATCTGTACTTTTACGAAATTGGGTTATTGGTATCTACCAATTAAAAAGGTTAAGTTAAAACTTTTGAAAGAACATCCCTCGAATATCAAGTCCGTCCATCGTCATAGTGTGCAGCCGCTCGATTCTGTAAAAACGTAAAAACCTCACCGTGAAAAGTTAGGTGAAGTGAGTTTAGAGTGAGCTGCCAATAATGTCAATCCCTAGGGCCTAGCATTTAGTTTGGAATGACAGCAGTGCGATTCTGTAACCATCTCACCGTGAAAACTTAGGTGAAGTGAGCGTGGAGTGAGCTGTCATTCCAACTAATGCTAGGGATTGACACTATTGACAGCTCACAACTCTAAGCTCACTTTACCTAACTTTTCACGGTGAGATTTTCAGAGAATCGATCGGCTGCTCACTCCACGCTCACTTCACCTAAGTTTTCACGGTGAGATGGATACAGAATCGCACTCCTGTTGTTATATATCAGGTATCTACGTGATAAGTACACACGACGACACATCAAGCTATACATTTCCAGATTTAGCTGACCTCGCATTGTATATAGGCTTTTCGTATAATGAGAAGTCAGTTTATAATGGAAATGTATAGTTAGATGTGCCGTCGTGAGATATGCACGACGACACAATTAATTATACATTTCCAGTATAACTACCTAAATTATCTTTGGTCCGCAGAAACTTTTAGCTGACATAACTTTGGTTAAGGAATTCTTCAAAAACAAATGCTACCTTTACATAACGGTGAAGCAAGCCTGGCTTCTCTTCCTGGTCGGGTTGGAAGTAGTCTTATGGTTCTTCCTCGGAGAAACTATTGGAAAGGGCCATATAGTTGGCTATCTAGTGTAGTAGGCTATAATATTACCACTGTGGTTTAATAAAATAATATAAAATAAACAGTGTTTTATTGCAGGCGAAATACCCATGTAAAAAAAAAAAAACAGTAAACGTCTGCCTAGCCTTTTCCCAACTATGTTAGGAAAGGGCTGCCTATCTGACCTCCACAACCCAGTTACTGGGTAACACAATATTCCTTGGTAAGACTGGTTGTCAGATTTTCAGGTTATTGATGACCTAAAAGACTGTGAAAGATCCACGTATGGCACCCGGGACCAACGACTTAAAGTGGTTTCCGAGCCACGGAGTGGTCTCGGTATGTAAAGATTGTCAACCATCCAAGGACCAACCGCAGCTTAACCTCATCGATCGACCCATGCGGCTTTCATTGCTTAGCCACGAGCCCCTGAACCGACCTAAACACTAATATTTTAACAAAATTAGGAAAGACTGTGTTGTGTTTGTCATGTAGTTTTTGTCATCGAAAATTCTTGTGTAACTTCTACCTATATTTATTTTCTGTAATTTGGTCACAGTTTTTAAATGGTAAAAATCTTTGGAAAAGTACAGTCTAGAAGAAAATGTGGCTCTTTGTGAAATAAGATATTAACTATACAAAGACTTAACTTTTATCATTCTGCTTTTTATATGTAATACTATGATATCAAAGTAGGTAGGTAGATAACTGTACACACTGTATTACCACTAAATTGTTCTTCGGAACTTTCTTCAGGTTATAGTTCAATTTAAGGAAATTGAACTTCCTCTGATTTTCTAACTAAAAATTAGTAAATTAAAGAAAATATCAGTCTATAAGTACCTATACACAAACACGACAGCAAAATTTTAAATGCCCAGGCCCACACTGCCCCATATTTTACAGCAAGCCTATCAATCAACTTTCGCAGTCGTAAAAGAAAATATTTTTTTGTAAAATATGTTTTAAAATATATATGCATATATTAAAAGCCGCACTGCAGAGCAAAGGCCTCCCTACTTTCTCTCTACTTCTCTCTGTTTAAATGACCAAAGGGGTTCTTGTTGAAGGAATCCAGCTCATCCCGCCATCTCCGTCTGGGCTTGCCGTGATGTCGTTTGTCATTAAGAGGGACCAATATAAAAAAAATGCTAAATATATTTTATATTTCTAACGATTTTGTAATCGTTTGTACAAAAAGTTACCATTTATAAGTACATACTGGCTAATCTCCCTTGAGATTGGCCA
This sequence comes from Apamea anceps, assembly GCA_951799955.1. NCBI lineage: Eukaryota > Metazoa > Arthropoda > Insecta > Lepidoptera > Noctuidae > Apamea > Apamea anceps. The sequence goes on along the minus strand of OX637502.1, from coordinate 7,960,136 downwards.
CCGTGACTCTATGATTAGGTACTTACTTTTATCGGCATACCACGCACACGAAGCCGCGGGCACAGCTAGTAAACCAATAAAATAAAAATATTTTGTAAAGTTGTTGTTTTAATTGTAGCCATTAAAACGTCACGCTTTGTTAGGCATTGACAATGAGTTTCCGGTATGTATGTACTTGATTATATTTTCATTATACCTACATTATTACAATAGTTTATAGAGTTACAATATTATTTTATTACCTACTAGCTTTTGAACGCGGATTCGCCCGCGTGAGTATCAGAAAATATCCCACTGGAACGGACTACCGGATTAAAGTAGGTAGCCTGTGTCAATCCAGGTAAACAATGTATTAATTTCACAATATTTTTTAGCTCTATTGGTTTACACGGCGCAGGCGAGTAAAGCTCCCTGTCGACATGATTTTTTCCGATATCTTCAACAATAATCGTCATTGTACACCAAAACTTTCATTATGAATCACTCCGTCCATTGGTGAAAATCGAATGAAAATCCGTTCAGTGCATTTTGGGTTTATTGCGTTCAGACAGACAGACCGAGCGACGCGGCGCGGCGGCCCGTGCTTTGTTTTATAAATGTCCTTACCTAGTGATGTAGTGCTGATAGTGTTGTATTATTGTAGTGGTACCTTCCTAGTAGAGTCGATCGCACGACAGTGGTAAGGAACCAATATAAGCTGTGGGCTAATTGCGTAACACACTAACAGTAGGAATGGCTTTAATTTTGACAGTTCAACAACATTAATTACGTAGAATACGTTGTTGAGCAGCCAAATTTTTCTAACTTGTTACATATATTTTAAAGTTGTTGCATGGAAAGATCTCTACCCCGGGTGTACTAAAGTATGTGTGTCTAAACGTGCCACATAATTACGTGTCGCGGCGACGGAGACCGCGGTTGCTGGTGGTGCCTCACGGCTGGACCAACCTGCTGGGTAAAGCACCTTTGACGCGCGCCTTGCATACACTTAACGAAATCGCAGAAAGTGTGGATTTATTTACCTGTTCTTTAAATGAGTTCACAAAAATTACTTTACATGAATAATCAATCAATACATTTAATAAAATCGTAACTGGTCGCTGTCTCTACATGGAAGAACTGCACATGCTTTTTGAACGAAATAGAACCCAAAACAATTATTTTTAGAATTTGTATCTGTTTGTCTATTTGTCTGTACGTTTGTGCACGTTAATCTCAGAAACGGCTTAATCGATTTGAATGCGGTTTTCACTAATGCGTTTTGGTTTGCTCCACTTAAAATTTAGTATTGGTTTCATTTCAATGGGTTTATAAATAAAAAAGTTATATCAATATAAAAAATAACACATAAAATGCTATAGAATAACCGATCAGTTGAATTGGCTGAAACTTTACGTAGGTATTTCCTAATCATTGAAGTATTATAATCCGCTTAGTCCGCCTTTGTACCATTTTGTGCGAAAAGTTTAAATAAATAAATATATTGAAGTATCATCAATGAGGAATGAGTGAGAAACAGTGAGAAGCTCGATGGCTTTGTGTCGTTGCGCTAACCCATGACACATCCAAGTTGGAACCACGACCGGGGTTGCTTAAACCCCGGTCGTGCTTCCAACTTGGATGAGTGACCACAATTGGCACTGATACATCGACGCACAGCCTAAACCGCTGGTCCTGGAGATATGAAATTTTGAGGGCGTGTTTTTCGTGAAGAGTATAGGTATCCATATATAGGAAAGGGTTTTTCGAAATTTTGCCCCTAAGAGGGTGAAATGGGGGGTTTTGTTTGTAATTAACTTGAAACTTGGCACGAATACTTATCTAAGTAAATTATGAAGTCGGCCGTTTTTTGTTTTTCTTAACTTTCTAACTTATAAGGGGGTTTTAAAGTTTGTATGGAAGAATTTTATCGCGCGGTCTCGAAACTCAGTACCTACCTATTTATACCTAGGATCGAAAGTAAAGAATAATGTTTATCAAACTTTTTCGAAAATCTACCCATGACGGGCTGAAAAGAGTTAGTCAACTTTACAGAGGAGGATTTTGCTGCGTGGCTTGATCAACTCGAAAATTGGTATAAATAATCTTTGAGTCAAGTTATGAACACATCCCAAACGATTTTTCAAAATTCGGATAGAGATAGATGGGAAAAGCCGAAACAGCCGATCGATTCTGTAAAAATTTCACCGTGAAAAGTAAGGTGAAGTAATAATAATATCCCTGGACATTTCACACAGCGCCATCTAGTCCCAAGCTAAGCAACCTAATGCTTGTGTTATGGTAACAAGATGGCTGATAAACTACTTATATACATTTTTTTTTTTTTTGTAAATACATACATAATAATATCATAGATAGAAAAACACCCAGACTCGGAACAAATACATGTAGGTCATACAAATATTTGTTCCGTGCAGGAATCCAACCCGCGACACGCAGCGCAGCAGTCAATCGCTTAACCACAGCGCCAACCGTGGTGTCATCGTGAGCTTAGAGCGAGCTGTCAATAGTGTAAATCCCTAACATTAGTTGGAATAACAGCTCACTCCACGCTCACTTCACCTATAGTCCATTTACAATAGCATTAGAAAGAAGTTAAAAAAGGTTATTTTTAATGCACACTTTGTAACAAAAATACAATAAACATTGTTACATTATGATAGACGCCGAATTTATTATGATCTATTTTTATAGCAGCTGTCACACTTAATTGTAACCATTTTAACTATTTATCTTATGAAATTATGTGGCTTTCATTTATTTATATTATATAACTCCAATTTTAAATTACAGTGTCAATGCTAAAAACCTACAAGAAGCAGGGATGAACAATACTTGGAACGTTATTCGTTTCACTATAATTCTACCGAATTTTATTTTAATTAAGGTGGATGCGCTGCAGTAGCCCGCGAAATCAGACGAATTCGGAGCAATTCTAATTTAAAGGGATGTATTGATGATTTTTAAGGTTAAAATTTTATTATTGCCTACATATTTCTTATTGTTGCGCATTGAGGTGATATGCCTATTGACACGACCTCCTTGGCTGTATGGTGGTTTGTGCTGTCAACGACAATGTTATACATAGTGTCATGGATACATATTCAATCTCTGCCTATCTGTAATTCTTTAGATAAATAAAGCCACGTTCTATTTGGTATTACGCTTATTATGCTACAATTTATTTATTTATTTATTTATTTATTTTATTATTTATGTACACACAGAAAAATACATATTGATATGACAAAAACATAATATGAGTACAAAGGTACTGCTTATTTCTTAAGAAATTTCTTCCAGCAGACCTGCGAAAGGAGAAGTAAAAAAAAAGAAATGTAGACAATAGTGTGTGAGAACAAGAAGAGAAAAATATGAATGTGTGAAATCTAAAACAAAAATATTAAATATACCTACACATATAACGGAAAAAAATAATAATAAATACTTGAGTATACTTAAATAAATACATAATACAAAAATATATAAACATATATATATATATACAAATACTCACGGTATAGAGGAAAGGTAATGCTCTTTTAATCGACGTTTAAATAGAGAAATAGTTTTTAAATCACGAATGCTAGGCGGAAGTGAGTTCCACAATCTTACAGCATGGACAGAGAAGGAATAAGAATAGTAGCTCGTTTTATGAGGATGAGATTTAAGGATGGATCTTAGGTGTGATCTACACGGTGCGGCGCTAGAGCGAGCGTAAGAAAAACGCTCACGCAGGTAGGAAGGATAAGACGGGTTGTGTAGTATGTTGAAGAGTAGACATAAAATCCGAGTGTTCCTGCGAAGGCGGATTGGGAGCCACTTGAGTTCTTTGCGAAGGTGTGAAACATGGTCATACTTTCGAAGACCGAAAACAAAGCGAATGCACAGGTTTTGCAAGCGCTCAAGCTTGTTTAATAGCTCCTCAGTAGCATCCAGGTAGCAGGCGTCGGCATAATCTATAATCGGCTGAACAAGTGTTTGTGCCAAAGAAATTTTAGTCTTCAAGGGCAGAAGACCCTGAAGGCATCTCAGCGAATGAAAAGAGAAATGTACCTTTCGGCTGACCTCATTCACTTGAGCACGCCACGAAAGATTGGAGTCAATAACTACACCCAGGTCTTTAGCGGTTTCAGTATAGTCAATACGAACACCATCGAGAAATAAAGGCATGAGAGATGTAACATCAGCCACATTGCGAACGAATCTGCTGCCGATGATCATGGCCTGGGATTTAGTTGGGTTAATTTGCAAACCAAATGACTTAGCCCAAACGCTGACGCAAGCCAGGTCATGATTCATTGCAGCAATTGCAGAATCCGCGTTAGCTACAGTAAAGTGTCGATAAAGCTGCAGGTCATCTGCGTAGAGATGGAAGCTAGAGGAGATTACTCTGGTAACAGAGTTTATGAAAATTGAAAAAAGAAGAGGAGAGAGAACGCTACCCTGAGGAACACCCTCAGTGAGACTACACCAATCAGAGAAGGACTCCTCCAGGCGAACACACTGAGAGCGTCCCCGAAGATAAGAACTGAACCAGGCTAAAGTGGAAGAAGAGAAATTGATAGATTTGAGGAAACCTAGTAAAATGTCGAAATCCACCGAGTTGAAGGCGCTACTAAAGTCGAGCAATACTAGAACAGTAAGTAACTTATTCTCCATTGCCCAGCGGATGTCATCAGTCACCTTCAAGAGCGCGGTTACAGTACTGTGACCCGAGCGAAAACCGGATTGAAAGGGGGATATTATCGAGTTTGACGCCAAGAAAAATGATAATTGTCTATGAACTATGTGCTCAAAAACTTTAGAGAGAAATGGGAGAATAGAAATAGGTCTAAAGTGGGTTAATAAAGTAGGATTATTAGTTTTAGGTAAAGGTATTATGTGAGCCTGTTTCCAAACTGACGGAAAGGAGCAAGAGGAAAATGAGTGATTGAAGATGTGAGTGAGAACAGGAAGTAATGAGGAAAGGATAAGAGTTATCATTCTTGAACACAACTTATCATTACCGACTGCTGAAGAAGTTATCGCAAGTATAGACTTCTTAACGTCATCCTCAGTAACATCGTTGAGCTTGAGGTAAGAATATTGTGGTACCGGCAAACTAGCAAGACTCTCCAGTGTCGCAGCCTTAACAGACGGATCAAGAGAAAAGGGAAGGAGAGAGAAATGCTTATTGAGATCATTGAGGTTAACATCCTTACACTGGTTGGCAGGAGACTTGCCTATGCCCACAGATTTGAGAAATTTCCATACATCAGAAGAACTGCGGTTATTGAGTTGGTCGTGGAAATAGCGTCTCTTAGCATCTTGACACAGGTGCCTGCAGCGATTACGTAACGATTTGTAGTAAGAGAGATTCAGCTCTGAAGGTCTGCGCTTATATCTGCTCTTAGCTTTATCCCTGCGAGCCATAAGCTCTTTAATTTGTAGTGTTATCCATGGTGCAGGGTTATGTCTAACTTTGACACGACGGATAGGGGCATGCTGATCATATAATTCGAGAACGGTTGCGTTAAAACACTTCACCTTATCGTCGATATCATCGAACTCCACCAGAGGGGTCCAGTCGAGATCGCCGGCATCACGCTGCAAAGCTTCCAGATCTATGCCCTTGTAGTTACGGAGATATAAAAGCTGGGACTTACGCTTGGGAACACGGATACGATATGAAAGGTAAATAAGATCGTGGTAAGAAAAAGTAGCCGTAAGTTGACCATGGTAAGAAACATTACTAGGAGAGGAGACAATCATAAGATCTAGAAGCGAGGGTGTACAATTAGGAAAATAGTGAGTTGCAGAAAGAGGCAAAACCTGAAGATTGAAAGAAGACAAGAGTGAAAGGAGTTTAAGGGATCGAGTGTCATTTTTAATCAAGCAGGTATTAAAATCACCCATTAAAATAACGTGCTCATACATGGGGCAAAGATCACTGAGTGTGGAGTCGAGAGAATTGAAGTAGTCTATGTGAAGATTAGGACTGTAGAGCACTGCAAGCAAAACTTTTGTGTGATGAACAGTAATCTCAACAAACAAGTATTCAGCCGACTCAGAATACCGTGAAGGAGATGAACTGACCACCCTGTAGGGTAAATCAGCACGGAGGTACATGGCAACACCTCCTCCGCCTTTGCCGGTCCTATCGTTGCGTATCAAGACGAAGCCGGGGAGTGAGTACTGAGTAGAGAGGAGTGATGGCTTCAAAAACGATTCCGATATTAAGAGCGCATCCAGATGAGCACTGCTAAAGGATGCCAGAAGGTCAGAATAGTGACCAGGAACACTCTGAGCATTGATGTGAGCTATATGAAAATTCTTAAGGTCATTGGAGAAAAGAGAAGAGATTTTATCATGTAGAGATTTTATTTAGCTAAAGATGCCTGACGAAAAATTAGGCAAATCATCGCTATCAAGATATCTCCGACCCGATAAGTTTGACGTCGAACCTGATGTCGCGGACGCTGACGCAAAATGGCTACATTGGAAATCAACTTTCGAAAGCTTTCTCGCCGAAGAAAATACAGAAGACGTATCGGATTCTCTCAAGTGTAAGCTGTTAATCAATCATTTATCCGCATCTATCTACAAACATATCAAGTCTTGCACAACTTATAAAGCATCTATGAAAGCTCTAGAAGACATCTATGTCAAACAAAAAAACACGATACTAGCTCGACATGTCCTATTCAATCGAAAACAAAGAACGGACGAGACTATTTCAGAATATGCTAGAGCCCTTCGACTGATGGCTAATGATTGTAAATTTGAAGCAGTCACTGCGACAGAACATGAAGAACAGGCAATTCGTAGTGCTCTTATCTCCGGCCTGCTCTCAAGAAAAATCCGTGAACGACTCTTAGAAAACTCTACGCTTGCTCTTACTGAAGCTCTTAATCAAGCCATCACCTTGGAAACTGCTGAGAAAGATGCTCAGACAATCGGTGCTAACTCTCCGCAACTAAATGCTGTAACTGAAATCTCTCGAGACAAAGAATCGGACAATCTAGCGGTAGCTTCATCGTCACGAATGCCTCAGAATATTTCGGCCGCACCGTCCTCCTCGTCACAATCAGCCAAGCGCTGTTTCTTCTGCGGCGGAAATGTTCATCCTAAAATAAGGTGCCCAGCTAGCAAAGCTACTTGTAATAAGTGTTCGAAGAAAGGCCATTTTGCTAGCGTTTGCAGGTCCGGGCATAACATAAACTCTGTGTGGAATGATGAACATGCTAGGCCCAACTCAAGCAATGACCAGTTTTATAACGGGGCTATTTCCGCTGCTTCTCCTTCAAGTCTTAGGAGTGCGACAATCCTTATCACAATAAACGATTATAAAGCTGATGCTCTCGTCGACACTGGAAGTTCAGTCAGTTTCATAAACAGCAAAGTCGCCCGCATCATGAAGTTGCCCAAGAGACCGTGCAAACAAACTGTCAATCTCGCCTCTCTTAACCAAGTCTCGTTCGTTGAAGGGGTATGTTTCGCAACTATTAAAATGAATCAACATACTTACAAGCAAACACCTCTTTTAGTAGTTGACAACCTCTGCGCAGACGTTATCGTGGGTCACGACTTACTTAAGCAACATTCAAGCATCCAATTCAATCTGGGAGGTCCCTGCGAGCCCTTACAAATCTGTAATGTTCTGCAAGCATCAGTTCCGCCGGCCTCCGTATTCACCAATCTTTCGCCAAATATCCAACCGATTGCTGTCAGAAGCAGGCGCTACACTAAAGAAGACGCTGACTTCATAAAAGAGGAAGTGTCTAAGTTGCTCCAAGATGGGGTAATTGAAAAAAGTATTTCCCCTTGGAGGGCCCAAGTTCTCGTAGCGGGAGGAGGGGCCCATCGAAAGCGGCTCGTGATCGATTATTCAATGACAATCAATAAATTTACTGACCTAGATGCCTTCCCCTTGCCAAACATCGAAACGGTTGTGAACAACGTATCCAAATTTAAAGTCTTTAGTCAGATAGACTTAAAATCAGCCTATCATCAGGTTCCGATCCTAGAAAATGAGAAGATATATACAGCGTTCGAAGCGAATGGAAAACTCTATCAATTCACACGCATTCCGTTCGGAGTTACTAATGGCGTAGCTGCCTTCCAACGGACTCTTGACTTCATAATATCTGAAGAAAAATTAGATGGGACGTACGCTTACTTAGATGACATAACGGTTTGCGGCAAGGATGTTAAGGATCACGAGCGCAATTTAAAACGTTTTATGGACGCCATTAAAAAGTTCAATCTTACTCTGAATGAAGAAAAAAGCGTTCTAAATAAAACTAAGATCAGTCTTCTTGGCTATACCGTGGAAAATCATATTATCCGACCTGATCCAGATAGACTAAAGCCACTACTAGACCTCCCTGCACCGACTAAATCAAGTGAACTGAAACGAGTCCTAGGAATGTTTGCGCACTATGCAAAATGGATTGGGCGTTTCTCGGAAAAGATAAAACCCCTCACCAGCGTCACAAGCTTCCCGTTATCGAGCGACACTCTCAAATGTTTCGAGGAAATAAAGCAGGACATCAAGGCGGCGGCACTAGCAGCGATTAATGACGAAATCTTCACCGTTGAAACTGATGCTTCAGAATTTGCTCTGGCGGCTACACTCACTCAACAAGGACGACCTGTGGCATTCTTTTCACGAACTTTATCATACTCCGAATGCAAGCAATCCTCAATCGAAAAAGAAGCTTGCGCAATAGTGGAAAGTTTAAAAAAGTGGAGACACTACCTTATTGGCAAACATTTCCTTTTAATAACAGACCAACAATCGGTAGCCTTCATGTTCAATCAGAATCATAATAGTAAAATCAAGAACGAGAAAATCTTGCGTTGGCGATTAGAATTGTCTTGTTTCAAATATGACATTATTTATAGACCAGGCTGCGAAAATGCAGCTGCGGACGCTCTATCCCGTGTGTGCGCCTATATGAATATCAGTAAGCTAAAAGAGCTCCATAACGCACTCTGTCACCCAGGGGTGACAAGGATGTATCATTGGGTGAGATCCAAAAACTTGCCCTATTCAGCGAACGATATCAAGAAGATGACTGCCTCGTGCCCGACCTGCGCCGAGATAAAACCAAGGTTTCTCAAAATCAAAGGACACTTGATCAAAGCTATGGCCCCTTTCGAACGTATCAACATAGACTTCAAGGGGCCATTGCCGTCTAACACCTCCAACAAGTACATATTAACCATAATCGACGAGTACAGCAGATTTCCATTTGCATATCCATGTAAAGATATGACATCTGCCACTGTCATCAACTGCTTGAAAGATCTCTTCCTTACGTTTGGCCAGCCTCTCTATGTTCATAGCGATAGAGGCTCATCGTTTATGTCAGAAGAATTCAAGTCATTTCTAAGAAAAGCAAACATAGCCTCATCTAGAACGACACCTTACAACCCCCAGGGTAACGGACAAGTGGAACGTCTAAACGGGACACTCTGGCGAACTATCCAACTCAGCCTCCGGTCAAAGGGACTATTACCGGAAAACTGGGAAGTGGTACTTAAGGATGCATTGCATTGTGTACGTTCTCTTTTATGTACAGCTACTAATGCCACCCCACATGAAAAACTTTTTACATACCCTAGAAGATCCCAGAACGGAGACTCACTGCCGTCTTGGCTTACACCAGGCCCGATATTGGTAAAGAAGAATGTCCGACAATCTAAAACAGACCCTCTAGTCGAAGAAGCTGAACTCCTTGAAACTAATCCTCACTATTCTCTTATTCGACGGGACAATGGGGAAACATCAACAGTATCGAACCGTCAATTGCCACCGTTCCCGAATACCGTTGACTACAGTGGAAATGATAGTTTTCAATCAGCTTCTGAAGAGATGGAAGACAGCACTACAGCTCCACCCGAAACTGACACCCCGTCACTATCATCGCCGCAACGTTCAGAGGATCTACGTGGCTCGCCGCCTTCTCCGATACTCCAGATCGAAGCTCTCCCGCGGAGATCAAACAGGACCAGAAAGCCGCCTTCCTACCTAAGCGACTTTGTGGTAGATGGAGAAGGGAGGAGAGAAAACTCGACCGGGGAAGAATGAGGTGATATGCCTATTGACACGACCTCCTTGGCTGTATGGTGGTTTGTGCTGTCAACGACAATGTTATACATAGTGTCATGGATACATATTCAATCTCTGCCTATCTGTAATTCTTTAGCTAAATAAAGCCACGTTCTATTTGGTATTACGCTTATTATGCTACACGCATCATATTATTTTTATTAAGATACAACCTTACACTGACCTGCAAATTGCAAAAAACGCAAGAAAATTAGAATTTAAGCATCTCCCTTAAAATTGTTTTATCATAACTTTGAAATAAAATGTTTTGCATTCCTGCTTCTACGAGCCTCTTTTTTCTAATGCTATTATAAATGGACTATAAGTATTCACGGTGAGATGGTTACAGAATCGCACTGCAGTTTATGTGAAAAAAATTATTAATTAGGTCAATAAACTTGAAACTTGGCAAGAATACTCTCCTATAAGTAATAAAGTTTATCATTATAAGTTTTTCAAAACTACCCCTCAAAGCCCCATAAAGTTTGTGTAGAAGAATTTGAACGCGCGCTCCGGTTTACTCGAAAATCAGTATTTATTTTGCCAGAGAATCTAAACTAATATTATAAAGCTGAACAGTATGTTTGTGTTTGGTTGAACGCGCTAATCTCAGAAACTTCTGGTTCGAATTGGCTTTTGTGTTGGATAGTCCATTTATCGAGGAAGGCTTTAGGGTTAGGCTATACAACATCACGCAGTGACTAATAGAAGCGGAGCATCAATGAAAAATGTTGCAAAAACGGGAAAAATGATTCCTTTTTGAGAGCTTCCGTTGCGTGCGCTGCGTAAACGGCTGAAGTTGCAAAAATCATGTATGGTGGCATTGTTCCTCTTTAAAAGTTCGAAAAAAAAGTCCGCGACAGCATATTATTATTATGTCTATCTTTTAAGATTGACTCACTATAACCTTTTTTATGGTAGGTAATCAAATGTATTCAAAATGAATGCATTATTTGCACAGGTGTTATAACAACGTTATATTAATCCTTATTCAAATAAATACGTTATTCATCACAAGTACCTACTTAATTGTGAACAAAACAGCCCTTGACATCACTTGATTTTAATCAACATCTTACGAGATATCATAATTTTAAAATAACTCGCAACAAAATAGGATGATAACGTTCGTTCGGATTCGGTTTCGGTTCGGTTCGGTTCAATTCCCGCGCGTATGACGCGCAAGGCGGGCGAACTGGCGAAGTGGAACGACTCTGGCCGGCGGCCGCGCTAATCTCTGAAACTACCAGTCGGATTTGAAAAAATATTTAGGTATTCATTTTATAGCCAAATTCTTGAATAAGGCTATAAGTAGGCTATTTAACATTACGCTAAGTCCCTTAGGAGCCGAGCAAAAAGAAAGAGTCAGAAAGACCGCTAAGCGAAAACGAAGTAATAACAATTCGACGTAGTGGTGGATCGGGGGAACAAGAAATTTCACGCGGACGAAGTCTTGGGCAGAAGCTAGTAAATAAATAAATAAACTTATGAAGCAATGGATTAGCAGTATCCTTCAAAATGATTCAGACTGCGATTGACGTAGGGTGCTGGGGCTGCAGTCTCGACATTCATAGCGATCGCTTTACGACCGAATTCGGGCGCAAAGTCCTGTCACTCCATACTACGTTAAGCAAGCTCAAGGTCAACTGTCATACCCATAGAAATGCGTAATTTTAGTAAATGCTTAATCAACAGAAATGGTGACTGGGCTACCGACATTCGTTGAATCTTCTATCATGGTGGATTTAGTTTGTGTATAAACGAAATCAAATAATAGATATTAATAAATTGGTCTCTTTTAAACTAAAACAGGTATAGAATTAGAACTAATATCTATAAACTCAACTCTAAAATAGATGGAGGAAACAATCTTATCAGTCAGTCAGACGAATCTGCCGATCGATTCTGTAAAAATATCACCGTGAATAATTAGGTGAAGTGAGCTTAGAGTGAGCTGTCAGTAGTGTCAATCCCTAGCATTATTTGGAATGACAGCTCACTCCACGCTCACTTCTCCTAAGTTTTCACGGTGAGATGGTTACAGAATCGCACTGCTGATCCATTCAGTCTGACCGAATGCATCCGTATCACGAAACCATCGGATTGTTAAGTTTCAACAACGATTTGCTTCTATAATTACGTAAGTAGTACAGTTATGTTACTAGTCGTTCATACACACAAAAAACGGAAACAGCCATACACGATACCTACTTAATTTTGGTCAGACCAGACAGATGATTATACATAAATCTAGAGATATAGTTAGTATGTAATCTAGTTCAAAACCAGAAAGTGTTTCTGCTACTGCTTGACCACCTAAACGACAGGCAAGTCGCGGTTACATTTCGCCTTTCACAAAATATAGGTATCTAATAAACGAGTTCCGATAGACCGGATTAACGGAAGCTGCAAGTTTAATAAATTGAGCTGGCTTAGCCAACTACAAAGCCAAACCTAACAGTATCGACTCTGTGAATATGGAAGTTATGCTGAACGACAGCAACAGGCTCCTCGAAGCGAATGATCTCCCAGTGTCAACAAATTTGGGTTTCAGTCGTTGGAAGAGCAGGCTGATGGCTTCTTCCAATAAAATTGTAGTTTCATGATCAGGTAAAGTCAGGTTTATAATTGATAGACCCAGGCGTGTCTCTTCTACTGTAGACTCAAGGATGTGCCACATACCCTACTTAATAGAATAAAAAAGTAATATAGGTAGGTACAGACGCCAGCAGGTCAAGCTACCCGAAACTGTCAGAATTTCCCAATCAACCTTGAACCTTAATGCTTTAGCGATAAAGTTGAAAATCTATTAAAGAAATTTGACAGATTGTAGTAACTTGATGTGCTGGCGTCTGTACGTAATGAACAACTAAATTTTTACTTGCTTTCCAACTGATTCAAAAAAATTACACGAATATCTGCCTGGTATCGGTGTGCCTCCGTCTCGCATTAGCCAATCAGTGAATCAGAATAGGTAAAATACCTAAACAAACGCTACGTACGTTCACACTTCACAGCTTACTATAAGAATATCCGCGGTCTAAGTTGGTCACGTAAACAGTTTCGGCAGTGCTATCGTGCTGTATTCATATATTTAACTATCTAGATTTATTTTGTAATGTTTTAATCTGAATAGATTGTTCAGTTAAGTTTTTTTTTCAAGTGAACGTACAAGTAAGCTTTAAAAGCTACAGCAGAGTGAGTGATGTAACTTTCCGTTGTCATACAAAGAAAAAATTAAAAAGTTATTTTTGACAAACTGTACGTCATTCGTTCAAAATGGCGGTGAAGGTGCAATGCGGTGTTTCCGCGGAAACGAAAAATATGGAATTATAATTTAAATGCAATCAAATCCAATAAAAAAATGACAGTGAGTGTGTATTGGTAGTACGCGTATTGTATAATAAATTATCTTCATCCTTACAAATTCTACGTATTGTTTTGTTCGTTTTTATAACGTGATGTTGCGGCGAGTTAATTTTTACTCAATATGTTTCGCATTTGGTCTCAGTGTTCTTCTAATTCTTGCTGGAAGTCGATATGCAGATAACACATATTATCGTCCGTCCATTGAGAACCGGAGAAATGTTAGAAACTTTTTAAAAGTTGAATATGGAGAGGAAACCTATACGCAACATATACCCACAGTCCCCTATGATGGTTCTCCAGATATCAAGAAGTTATTGGAAAAAACACGATCAAAGATCAAATATCAACTCTCTAAATACAACTTTTCTGAAACTGGTGCTCATGTATTGGAAGATTTAGTTATGGAATCAGGGGGGCGGCCCCTGCAAAGTTTAATTATATCAACATGGAGATCAGGAACCACATTTCTTGGAGAAGTATTAAATGCAATCCCAGGTACTTATTATCATTATGAACCACTACTTAAGTATGGAATTATACAAATAAGGGGGCCACCAGAATCTGATCAAGCCTTGAGCACCATCAAGACTATGTTGAAATGTAATTATGAAGGCTTAGAAGATTACTTTAAGTATGGAAGTAAGCATTTAAATCAGTTTAGCCATAACACCAGACTTTGGGACCATTGTAAATATAAGAAAGAACTGTGTTATGATGCTGAGTTCACATCACGGTTATGTAAGCTCTTTCCTTTCCAAACCATGAAGGTTGTACGTCTAAGGTTGCGGCTCATCCAGGAAATACTGGATGACAAACAGTGAGTTTATTGCAATTAATATAAATATGTGCTTATAATAATAACAGCATTCAATAGATACCTGTTACAATCATTTATTATTAATCACTGCAATATTTGCTGTAGACTTTAATGTAGATGTTAATAATTGTGAACATAAAATTCATGTTTGTTTTAAATTAAAACTATACAAGTAAATTGATAATTAAGAAAACCCCATTTTTTTTAAACTAGTATTGATATTTAATTAAATTAGCAAGGTTTAAGATATTGGTAATGAGTATTTCAGTTTGATAGATTTTCAACATAAAATGATTAACTACCTGTTTTATATTTAAGGCTAAATGTGAAGGTGATACTATTGATCCGCGACCCTCGCGGTGTGATGCAGTCCAGACAGCACCGTAACTTCTGCCAGCCTGCTCCGGATTGCTGGGAGCCATCCCTTGTATGTGCAGACATGATCAGTGACTATGTGGCGGCAGGCCGAATACAACAGCAATATCCTGATAGACTTATGTAAGTGAATTTTATAATTATACCTTATTTTGAGGGCTTTTGGCTTAAATATAACTGCTGCACTTAGGCTGGTCTGTGGATGGGTGACTATCCATTATGACATTGAGACCCCTCTGTACCTTGGAAAGCATCTTAAACCGTTTGTCCCAGTTGTCATTCATAGATCTTTGATAGTCATTACAGGTAGTCAGAAGTCCGAACGTCTGATAACCAGTCTTATGAAGGAGTATTATGTTACCCAGTAACTAGGTTGTAGAGGCACTTGCTCCACGTAAAATACTGGTATTCAGCTGCATCTGGTTAGATTGGAAGCCCATAGTTAGTGTGAAGCAAAAGTCTTTTAAATTAATTTATACCATGCTTGTTGTGTGGTCATTTTCCTGAGAAATTATTTTTCTTGGAAAATATTATTATACACAAGCACAAGTTATTTTACTTATCAACAATATTTATCTGCATTGGTAGAATAGTTTAATAAAATTGATCTTATAATGTGGAATTAAGTATAGAATTAGTTCCACATTATTCACTAATTTTCCACATTACGAATGTTATCAGTAAGAAGCAAGACATGGTGGATATAATGAGGAAAAATTTATTTTATTTTTTTAAATATATTTGGGAAATTCATTTTAATTAATTAACTAAAGTATACAGTGATTTGTAAAAAAATTGGACATATTGAAGGAAATTCAACATGATTCACACTTGTCATATTTTTATTTCTATTCGTAAAATATGAGCATAAATTAATATGACCTTAGTTTTATTTATTAAATTTAGGAAAACAAACAGTAGTATATTAAGCATAAGCAGTGTTGCCTTAAAATTAATATACTACCCACAACATTTTCCACAAATTACTATATTATATAATAAAAAAACAAGCTGTTAGCAAACTTTAACTGAGCAGGGCTAACTCAATGAAACTCTATAAAAGATAAAAAAATATATATATAAATATCATGCGTGATGCATCATGCATGCATTTCCCTAGCCTATCAAAAATGATACGTACATTGCATTAAAACCTATGGAGCCTACTGCCGATCCTTTAGAATTTTAATTCTATCGTTTTTAAATTTATATCTGCTTAGGAATAATATGTATATTGCACCAAAACGCGTATTGTATGTATGTGTCGACTAAGCGGTATAGCGGTGAGCGCATACCAGCATTCGATCTACAAAAGCTGGTGCGAACAGCCGCCTGGTGCGTACCTCCCGTCCATGTACTGTTCGAGGAACCAGGTAACATAAACCAGTCACCAAGTCGCATAGTAAGGATTCCAGATCGGAACTGCGTATTCTACTTACACAAGTGCAAGAGTCGATGGAAATCTCTAGTTCCACATGGAATTAAGGTCATAATAACTGATAGAGGTTACACCTCCACAATTCGTGTTGTATATTACATGGACATGCAAATACAGTACTTATTGCATCTTCAGGGTGAAGTTAAACAGAGCCAATGGCTATTTAAATTATTCAAGGACTTTTTGATAGAGATTCCGATATAAAAGTGAGTGATTGAAAAAGATGATGAATTAAACGTCTATCCCATGCAGATGATCATGATCAAGTTTCACTAGTTACATCTAGGGTTGCCAGGTCGCCGAACCTAATAGCTGGACAGACCAGCCAGTTTGGCCGGACAGTTGGGTAGAAAGGCCGGACACCCTACGTTATTGCGGATTTTGTGTCTCAGTATTAATAGGTACGACAAAAAAATTGAATGTAAAATCAAGCTTTTTTGATTATTGTCATAATCAGTCATCGGCGCTCGCTCGTTTGCGAAATGTAAAGAGCCTAACAAAAGCCGGACAAGTCAAACACCGTTTATTTTGGCTGGACACGCAATCCAAAAGCCTACCTATGTCCGGCTTTATCCGGACGCCTTGCAACGCTAGCTACATCTAGATGTAGCTAGCGTTGCAAGGCGTCCGGATTCGTTTTGGGAGTCCTATATATATGTTTTTACTAGCTGCGGCCCGCGGTTTCACCCGCATAAGTTTCGATCCCGTGGGAATATCGAGATAAAAAGTATCCTATGTGTTATATCTTGGTTATAATCTAATTGTGTGCCAAATTTCATCCAAATCCGTTCAGTAGTTTTAGCGTGAAAGAGTAATCAATCAATCAATCAATCAATCATTTTATTTGCATAATATGGGTTTACAGAAGATGTTACACAGGTACAGTTTCACCATATTCAGCTATGTTAGCATGCAAATTATATTAACAATACAATTGTCATAATAAAGTCAAAACAATAAAGTTATTAAATAAAATAAATCATTAATAGTCAATCCATTACAAAAAGTCAAAGTCATAATGGTAAAAAAATAAATAAATGTCAAGAGTAAGATTTAAATTAATTGAATTAAAGTAAATTAAAATATATGCTGTGTAATTAATGTTTGGATAGTAAAAATTTGGATTGCTATTGATTAATTAATTCGTTATCAACTTAATTGCATTACAATTTTTCATCAAAGAACTCCTTAACTGAATAGTAAGCCTTATCTGTAAGGAGAGACTGGAGTTGCTTTTTAAATAGATTTACACTATTGGAACTGCGAATAACTGAGGGTAGTTTGTTGTAAATCTTTGGCCCCATGCAAACAAAACTTTTGGAAAGGAGAGCGGTTTTACTTTGTGGAACGCATAGTTTATCTGCATGGCGCTTTCTTGTGCGATACTCAAACAGTTCCAGATTGGAATGTATAAATAGAGCTGTTTCATAGATGTAGATGCTGGGTAGTGTCAGTATTTTTAATCTCGTGAAGTGAGGCTTACATGAGTCCGTTTGAGTTAAGTTACACATAGCTCTTATACACCTTTTTTGTGCCCTGAACGCACTTTCCAAATCAGTGGAGTTGCCCCAAAAAATAACACCGTATCGAAGAGTAGATGCTACATATCCATGGTATGCAATTTTTGTGGTTGCAATATCAACAACTTTACTGAGACCACGTAAAGCAAAGGAATAACTGTTTAATTTATTACTTATGTGCTCTATTTGTTTCTTCCATGTCATTTTATTATCTATGTGTAGTCCTAAAAACTTTGTTGACTCTACTACTTCTATTGTGTGGTCATTATAATTAATGTTTAAATTCTCTGTCGCTTGCCTTTGTTTAAAGTTAATAGCTTTTGTTTTACTGATATTAATTTTTAAATTGTTACTTTTTAGCCAATTAATTGTATTTATTAATGTCAAATTTATATTATTGATAATGTCATGATAATGTAACAAACATCTATCCATCCATACAAACTTTCGCGTTTATAATATTAGTAGGATTTCTATAAAAACTAAGTTCTGAATATGGCTAATCTATTTTGATGTTTCCAGGGTGTTGCGGTACGAAGAATTAGCACTGAAGCCTAATATTACTACTCATCGAATTCTAAAGTTCCTAAGGCTTAGTCCCTCGCAATCGATTGATGAGTTCCTGCAGTCACATACGAATGTGGAGGTGGCTGGTGTGAGTTCCACCTTCAGAGTCTCCCGAGATGTGCCTTTCAGATGGAAGAATGCACTGGACTTCGATTATGTAGATGAGATACAGGTATGCTATAATTATATTGGTACTACTACTTCAGTATTCTCGCTACGAATTTCTGAAAATGAATATGGGTGTTATCAGGAAGATCTCAACAATTCACAAAAAACAGATGTGTCCTGTTGTGCACGATTATGAGCAGATGCATGAGCAAATTTCGCCGTTTTATTACGTATCTTTATAATGTACATTTGCATAAAATTACTTTGTTGAAATCTTATCAAAGGTTTTTTAAAACATAAATTACTTTTTACAGTGAAGAAATGTCTTCCAATGAAAAACTAAACCAAGTTCATGAAGCCATGGACGTCGTCTAGAGCTGGAAAAGATCAGTTAGTTCTAAATTAAAAAATATAAATGTTAAAAACTTACTCTTTACCTTTACATTAGCAAGAAAGTTTACCATAGGTGTATCACTTATGTCTAAATTTCTTTTAAGGGCCGGCGCATTGCTTGCTAAGCGCAGTATCCTGATTTTTCCCGCCAAACATATATCAACATTGCGTCTCTTAAAATAAAGTCGAAAACAAATTACCAACACCACGCCTCTCTGTACACGTTGATGCTCTTTCTGACTAATAGAAGTACGCCACTTCCCGGACAAGCGACAGGTGCTTACGGTGGCGCGCGCGTCTCAAATACTTTCTATGATTTCTCAGTGTTTTTGCATGAATAACTATATTAATGTGTATCTTTTTGAAATCAGTACTTATAGAATTTCATTTATATTTAAAAGTAATCGAATTCCTAAAACTAAAGATTTATGATGAGTTGAATTGAGATGAATGCCGATGTTAGCCATATTTTTCTACCTAATATGATAATTTTGTGACAAAAACAGTCATAATGCGGCAAATACAATATCAAAATAATCAGGACTCACCGATCTCATACTTCACACAACAAAGTCAATGTTTTTTTTTTTTTTACAAAATAATACATACAGAACCAGGCCCGCGAACGATTTTAGTCGCGCTGACAGAGACAGCAACGTTTGTATCGATTTTATTTGCTGGCTATTACCTTTTTTATAAATTGGGTACGATAAAGCAAATTCAATATACGTAGGTATCGCAGCTAAATCTATGATTTTTAACGTCAAGTAGGTACTTCGCGAAAACTATCTTTCAACTACACATATCGCCGGAAGGATTATTTCAACTCTTTTTCAACTAGCACAAGGTTGATATTTGGTTGCCAGTGAAAACCGCGATGCGCTTCGCCAGGTCTGCGACGGCCCTTAATGTTTTCTGTCTGTGGTTATAATAGAAAGTAGTTTTGTGTGTAGATAGAAAACTTTATATCAATACACTGGTGTAGTTGCCATGGCCCTATGGCCATAGCCCGTATGGGCTATACACGATTCTGGACTGTTTTGTGAGTGTATGTTCTAATGTTGTATTGTAATGTAGATATCTTAGTAAGTTTTTAATTGATAAACATTTTAAGGTCTTCAAACTTAATGCTAACAAAAGATTCTTCGTCAATTCTGAACTCTTCGTAATTAAGATGAACGAACTACGTGGTTTTTATTTTATCTGAAGGATGAAGTCTCGTCTCTGTTCCATACCCAGCAAAATATTGTTTGACTGTAGAAATTTTGAGAGAAAAAGTGCCCTCTAAGTATCGACCCGGGTTAACCGATCCTAAGAAAAAACGATAGGAAAATATGATCTGCTGTTTTCAGTAAATCAACCGTTTGTTTACATGTCAATTATAATTCATTAAAAAGTTTCATTTTGCAATCATTTCCAATTTGCAATTACATTTTAACTGCCTACTTAAAAACCCTTATCGTCGTTCGCGCGAATGAAAATTATGGAAGAAATAAGCAATTGTTTCTGAGTTTCTGTAATTATTGCAGTGTATGGAAAAAAGGCGAAATGCTTAACTGTAAACGAGACAGAGGCCTTCTATACATTCGTCAATCAGGCTGATCAACCATGATTATTCTTCTTAGCCTTACTTTCGGTGATGTTTATTATTTAGCGCTACATTGGCGAAGTAAAAACAAAAACTGAGTAGGTCAAATGTTGCACACAAACTGTCTGTGTCTAATCTTTTAACGTTTTACCGCAACTTGTCTGGAGGT
This sequence comes from Apamea anceps, assembly GCA_951799955.1. Classification (NCBI taxonomy): domain Eukaryota; kingdom Metazoa; phylum Arthropoda; class Insecta; order Lepidoptera; family Noctuidae; genus Apamea; species Apamea anceps. Next base: position 7,939,693 of record OX637502.1, on the reverse strand, counting down.
AATAAATTAACATCGTATAAGTATCTCTCGTTTCAATGTAGTAATCTAGTCCACTGTCGCTTTCAAGTCTGGCTATCGGGTCACCATTGACGGTAACAAGTTTTCTCGTGGCCAGTTTAGTCTAAATATCTAATGCCATCATTTTCATAGTGATATTCGTATACTTTGATATTCTCTAAATACACTTTTCTCAGAATATGATCGCTATGCTTCCCTGGTCGCAGACCTAGCATTTTCCGACCAAGGTTGTTGAACACACTGCTAGGCAATTTATTGTTAACGATCGTGTCGAAGGTCTTGGATGTGATGTGATATTAGGAGGATTCTATCAAAGATATTATTTTGTTAATTGCTCTTCCAGTTTCTATTCCGTCGGATTTATTGTGATTTCACCGCAGAGGTGTGTGCAGTGTGCGGAAGCATGACGGGGTTAATATTATAAGTGTCTAACGAAGCAAAAATACCTAAGAAAAGTAAATAAATAACCAGATGTTATGATCCCAAGACGTTTACGCGACCGAAATCATAATGCACGCGCTATGAGGTAAACAACCTCACGGTGAGATGAAATCTTTACTAATCAATGAACAATAATGTTTCAGATGGCGTGCAAAGAAGCTATGCTTTTGTGGGGTTACAAGATGGCGCACAACGAGACCCACATGAAAAGCAAAGATTTTAACCCCATAGAGGATTATACAGTCTCACAGTGAACATACCAAACTTCTAACTACTACATTCACTATAATGGAACATTTCACTTCGACTTTTTACATAATATACACATGAGGAGTAAATAGATTCATATCTTGTAAGTATATTTTGTTTACATACAACTTGCTTTTTCCACTTAGTATTGGAAAAGACTTGATGGGTTATGTATTAGGCTGCCCCCGCTTCTGGAGCGCCGAACACCGTCGGTGTTGCGCGCACCAAATGTTTTCAACGATCCGTTTCAGTGTGACTGCACGAACCGGGCGGCTCCAATATTGAATCTGCTATGATGACTGGGCGACTTGACTGCATCCACATCAGAATTTTTTTTTAAATACATTGTAAAATGGAACGCAGTATTCTAGGCGTCAAATTTCAAACCACCACACTGCGCTCCAAAACACAAATTACTGACGTTGCTCAAAAAGCCACTAAGCTGAAGTGGGACTGGGCTGGCCACGTCTGCCGTATGCCAATGAGCTGTGGGCCAAAATAACCACCACGTGGAGCCCTGACACAGCTAGAAGGAGTCGTGGCAGACCCCGTAGAAGATGGCGGGACGAAATATGTGTACTCCTATTTTCCCTTGTACATCATTCTCCTGCCCGTATCCCAATTTATTTGGGGTCGGCACAACATGTCTTTTTCTTCCATACTTCTCTATTAGTCGTTAGCTCGGTTGTCACCCCCTGTTTTCCCTTGTACAGACGCCAGCACATCAAGCTACTACAATCTGTCAAATTTCTCTAATGGACTTTCAACTTTATCGCTAAACCAATAAGGTTCAAGGTTGATTGGGAAAATTTGACAGTTTCAGGTAGCTTGACCTTTTGACGTCTGTACGTTGATAGCAAAAACTAAAATATTTTTTTTTCGTTTTCAGAAAGTGTTCCATTACTTTTGCTCCAGAAAAAAGAATTGGCTGTTTCCTAATATTTAGAATGGCGTTGCTATTGCAAGAGGTATTTATTTGAGGCCTAGATGTTGGCTTTCCTCATTATTTCAATAAGCCCAAAAGCTAAATTGTATTATAAAGAATGTGATTAATAGGTTTAAATTATTTTATCATTTTTCCAGTGTTAAAAAAAATCGTAGTTAAATTACACTGTCAACACATTTATTGTAATCTGTGTTATGCATGAAAAACCCTTAACGAAGCCGACGCAACTACACAATATGCACGATCTAACAAAGTACAATTGGGCAAAATTGATTGCTAAAACTTTATAATGACAAGTTGAAAGATTTTCGGTTTTGTTAAGGATCTTTTTCACACATAATGCTGCATTAGGTGTCGCTGACGGTACGACAATTAATTATAGCACGTACTTGCTATAGTGTGTTCTGCGAATGTCCACAAAGGATTAAATAACATTCAATTATTGTTTACACATAGGATTTTTGTTTATGATTTCATAATTTTACACATATCAAATACTGTGCGCGAAGTTAAGCGGCTGACCAATTAATCGTAAAATAATCTTTGTTTAGGCCCGTTGGCGCTACAAATAATTAACTGCTTTTATCAAAATTACAGCCCCATGACTAAGTCATATTTAAATGCTGACAATAATAATGTAGGTGTCTATGGTACAAGGGCAATTGAATTACGTACATTTCCTGAACGTCTCCTTTATGAGTCTTTATGCACTAAAATTAAAAGTTTTTATTAAAAATAGGACTATTTTACGCTATAATAAAACAACCAATGTGCCGACAGACAGACTCAGCATTAGTGTGATGATGCTGTCTATGTACCTGACTTTTAGGAGGATATAATTAGAAACATACCTGTTTCTCTACCGTTTTATGAAGTTATGCCTAGCAGAAAGCTGTGTAAAGACTTTTTTATATTTGCTGGTGAAGGCTGCCGATAAACCCTATGTGAAATAAATAAATGTGTTTACAGTAAGATATACGTTTAACATTTATTATTGACTAGCTGAATTTACAGGCAAAAATCCTATAGAAAAAACACCAGTTTTATATTTCCCGATTTTTCCAATTTTCCGGGCAACTTTTCCAATTTTTCTTTCCCTAAAAGCCTTATTCGGACTATAACGAATATTAAAAAAGAAAATTAACCAGATCTGCCCAGCCATTCTCAAGTGATGCGCTTACCAACGAATAGCATTTAATTTTTATTTATATAGATCAGTAAAATAATGTAACCAATTAAGTAATAATGTTGTGTCCCAAATAGATTTGAAGGTTGTATTTTGCCAGTGCTACAGCTTTAAAACATGTTGAATATATATATTTTTTTTAACATTTTCTATATTTGAATCACAATAAAACTGTCGATTTTCTTTGGTCCCTGCCAGTATTATGAGGTAAGTTCATAACAACCATAAAGAAATAGTGGGTATGGTTTTTAATCATTTATGTTCCTCAAGCCAAAATCATAGACCGCATCTTCACAGTAACGTTGTGTCTTTCTGCTACGCATATAAGAGCCTGTTTTGTGGCGGTCCTAGAACGCGCCATAGATAATTTAATGTCGTATCGTTAGCGTTACCTACGAAGTATATAATTATTATTTATTGTACTCTCATTATATAAATTAAACATCGAATCGAATCTTCGTGAATAGCATGCATTATAATATATTATTAATTTATTTACTTACGTAAGACCGATGCTAGTTGATTTTCTTACTGTTTATTTATATTTAAGACTGACCATGTTTCTATCGATCCTAATCTTCCATACATTTTACACGACTAAAGTTTGCGCTTTAACATTATATTCCAATGGGAAAAAAGTACTTGGTAGTTATAATTAGTGAACTCTGGTTGTGTATAGCACTGCGGGTGTGTCATTATATCAAAATGTAAAAGATGGACCATGATGATGTAGGGGTCAAAATTGCTTGAACGAGTTCAATATTCTACTCATTGATGAATAAAGTTATGTTCAAGCAATTTTACTTCTCATTCTTTACGCATTTAATTATTAAGCTTAGGCAACTTTGCACTCACGGAATTGACCGATTGTTAATGCTTCCATCATAGACACGATAGTTTAGAGATGCATTATTTTTTACTAAGTATTAAAGTGTAAGGGTTAAAATCAAACCGTGCTCTTCTATTTAGTCGTAGTCAAATGCCCTCTTAGTTTTAGCACAGTCTACCTACATTTAGCTACTTTCAGTGTAGGTCAACACAGGTGTTTTCGCAGAGCAATCCAGGGGTTGTAGCGTTAGTGGGCGCGTATGAAAGAATAGGTATGACTTGTGGAGATTAATGTCGAGAAGAGGAAATAATTAAAATCAAAGCAATTTGGTACCATGAGCATATGAATGAATATAAATCACCATGATGCTACTCATTCCACATAGATTGGGTGCTCTCTAATGTTGAATATGAATGTAATTACAAAATGCAATAAGGCTGTTTAAAGTTAATAATAATTATTGTTAATTCTTCATCTACGTGGCGCTGGCACGACAATTATTGAAATTTTGTTGGCCCAATACTTTACCAGTTCCATGGCGTTACCGGTGGCAGCGCAGACCTCTGCATTGAAATAATAATTATGCAGCCAAAGTGACCTCACTTTGGCTGCATAATTATTATTTCAATGCAGCATTGCACTTAGCTCATGTGATGAGCCTGTAACTGTGGTCACTGCAAGTAGTGTAGGTACACTGTGGTATTAGTGGGGCTGCTATCAATATTTATACATTGGGTTATGCTTATCAGTTTGAAAATAAATAATATTGAAAGTAGAATCGTCCATTACCAATTGTAACTGAAATAATACTCTGTAAGACATGACATGACCCTTTTAAGTTAAAACGTAAATGTAATCAAGAAAATGACAAACTACGTAATTTATACTGAATCTCCATTTCTTGAATCATAATTAAAAATATATATCAAATAATGGTTACATAATTATATTAGGCACTAAATAAAACTAATAATTAGTTGTATGAGTAGCGAAGAGATCGAGGATCCGAGGCTTTCAGTCGGTAAGCCTATTGTGATACATATACTAGACTTGGTGGTGTTGTCCATTAACAACACTGTCCCAAACACAAATTATAAGTACATACATAATATTAACCATATCGCGTGTGATATTGCCCGATACCCACACATGTAGTAATGTAAACAATATGGAACAATCTTAGTAAGTGAACGTAATCTCCGTCCATGAGATATAAAACGATCCACGAGTTTTAACGGCCTCTGAACCGTCGCCGTAGAGTTCCTTAAGTGAATTATACGTAACGAATGACAAACTTACGACAGTAACAATAAGATATACAGGCTGAATTTTTTACATGAGACTTCAGGGTGTAAACATAAATATGTTACAAGAAATAAAGACAAGTAGCCATATTTCTGAGAAAAATAAACGTTAACCAAAAGGCCAATTAAAATCGTTCAAAATCTAGTCACAATCTCATCTCAAAGACAATCAATGTCAAAAATGTAGGGAAATTAGAGGTATTTTTGAGAGATTGAGACTAGGCCAGACTACGAACGTTCTTAAAATTACGACAATTGCCCCTCAGATTATACAGGAATTGTACCCGATCTGAGCGTTTGGTGTTGCTGATAAGGATAAATTTTTGCCCTGACGTCCCATTACAAAAATGTTAGTTATGATTTCTATAATAAAAACGGAATTTCATTAAGGTCTAGTCATTTGCTTTTAGAAAATATATTGGGGAGAAGAATTTTGGGATTTGAATGCTTTGTTTCAATAAGTACATGAATTCAAAAGTCAAATTATCATGCTCAGTTGTTATATGGAATTATCTTCAGAAATGAATGCCTACAAGCGTATACGTCATTTGCGAGGTACTTAGTGACCCATGTAGAGTTGGATCCTAGGATTCTAGATGTTCAACTTGGGCGGTACTACTCTAGCAGGCATCGTAGGGAACAAAATATTTGAAGAGTACTTATGCTCAGATAAAACAATAAGGGGACGACGCTCTCTTTGTAACTGTACTTTCAATTACTGTGGACCATTTACATGGGACATTTAGTATTTCTGTAGGATAAGTACGCTAATAAACTCAAACAAATGGAACTATTAATGTAGTGAGAATTCATTAAGTGCACTTGATTATAAAGTAGTAACAATTAGGATTAAAATATTTGATTAAATCAACAACCTTGTATTTTGATGTATTCAGTTTTATTAAAGTTTCTCTAACATTTTGTTGTTGCAGAGGTTGTTTCAACACGTTTAATAAAAAAAAAAAAATGCTCATTTACATAGCTAGAGTTTCTAGCCTCGAAAGAAGCGGTTAACGAAAAAAAGTTATGTAAACGTATGTAAGTTTGTCGCATGTGGAAAGTTGTGACAAAATCACAAGCAAATTTTTGTGTTTTTTGCTGGAATGTAAACGCGATAATCGCTGACGAGCTTCACTTACGGGACTCGCATGCACTTTCTCGCCACAAAACGGACGAGAAACTCTTCGTGTAAATGGGCCTTTATGGTTTGAAACCGATTCTTGCAATTCTATGTAACGAAAATATTGTACTTATAAATTTTTCAAGTACCTACCTATTACTTTTTTGTTCGTATTTAAGCTATGGCTTTTAAAACATTACTGTACTTGCCTACTCAAAGCATTAGTAGGTATGTATTTTAATAAAAATACTTTCTTTACGTATTATAATTTTGACACTGTCTCTCTAAACTAGTTAGTTATACAATAATGGCTGGTGTACACGAGTGTATACAGGCATGTTTAATTACTGTTCCACTCATGTGCCCCAGGACTAAGGAATGAAGCTTACAAAATACCTAATGTCAATAAAATGCCATCAATTACTAATTAAGATAACATGCTTCCTGATAGATTGGACAATATAAATATTCAGTTATGCCTTAACGAAATACTGGTAGTGATATAGGTAAGGTTTATTATTGAATTGCATGTTAGTTATATTATAAATAATAATGATTTATAAAATAAAAAAAGTTCTGGTGGCTGGCTGGACCCAGTGTAGATTTTTTATCATATCATTACCATATCATAAGGTATACACTTCTTGTAAAATGTTTATTCATTACAAGTTTGCTTTCAAACATTATAATAATTATTATTAATGCTCTGTTTTATTGGATCGTGTGATAATTCGGTTGTATTCTGTTGGGTGTATCGAATCAATTGTTTTGGTTGGTTGTAGATTTTTATAGTTTTATTAGTGCACAGGTTTAGGTACGTGCGTTTATAGCATTGTACTGGGTGTGGAGTTGTAATAAAATAGTTGATTTTTGTAAGAATGCTAGCGAATTTATATCAATGCATAATATGTATTAGGAATTCTACTTAGATTCAGAATTCCTAATAATTATATCGACTTTTTTTATATCGTGCGTACTAAATTATGCAAGCAATAATAAAAATAAACTGCGTTAATTGGCCCTTACTTAAGAGTGAAAGCGGTAGAATTTAAGGGTAGCCTTATTAGAATAAGAGTTACGATTGAATGACTAAGAATGTTAAAGTTTTAATCTATAGATTGTAATAGCACAGCCGGCGTTATAATTGCAAACATTGTATTATCTTTTTATTTGAAGTTAATAAAGTTACAATAAATATTTTGGGTTTGTGATTTTTCCAATTTTCCGAGAAACTTTTCCTGTTATTCCTTTCCTAAAAACCTTAGGTATACCTATTTGGACTATTACGAACCTTTTATTAAAATAAAAAGCAGCCAAAGCCGTCCAGCCGTTCTCAAGTGATACGCTTACCTACGAACAGCATTTTATGTTTATTTATATAGATATATCCGCCAACCCGCACTAGGTCCGCGTGGTGGATTATGGCCCACTCCCTCTCACAGAGAGAGGGCGGTGTCCCAGCAGTGGGAACATTATAGGCTGATTATTATAATCACAGCAGTCATTAGCTTAACAGTCTGTCATCTAATTTTTGTGTTATTTATTAAGCCTTTCAGAAACCGATAAATACAGGCCGATTAAAACTTTATGGTGGCTCTGAAGTGCGCTAGTTGCTGCTCAGTACCCGGTGGGGTGGGGTGGGGTGAGGGGTGCCTCACACCCGCTGTTATATGAATTCGTTACTGCGCAGCGACTTGCCTCATGTTCCGAGCCGCCACAACGTTTGAATCGGACTGTAGATAGATGTAGCTAAATAAATGAAGCAATTGCAATACATCATTGTATCTCTGAAAACAATAACATGTTTAAATAATAAAAGTAACTGTCTTCAATCGGAGGAAATAGGACATCAGAAGCTTCCCTACCTAATAAATTATATGATGAGAGCTTGCTATAGTTCGCAACGTGATCTTGCATCACTCGAGTAACGTCAGGTTCTTTGAAAATCACATCTGAAAATAATATTTAGCTATGAATTAATAATATAATCAACTATCGACCCGTCCTTGCTTCGCAAGGTTTTTACGACTTAAAAAAACATGAAGATGTCCTCTTTATTTTGCAGGGTAGCAGGGACATCGACACACAACCTGTTACCGTGGTTTCATTTGTATTCCTAAAATTTTGTCTACACGCCCTGCAACGCGGCTACTGCATACTGCTACGACATAACACTGTTAATTTCAAACTGTCACCAGGACATGTGTTTGACTGTACCCTATGATAATAATCTGGAAGGCTCATGATCGTTGGAACATCCTCAGTAAAGCTGCGATCAATCACATCTACCGTTCAGACCTTTCCAGTGTGGTACATAGCAGTCGGGTTACGGGCAATCGACGTTCGAATGAGCTTTCATTCGAACTCACTTACCTACTAGTGAATTTCACACCATTGATTGCTTAGTCAATGGTGTGGAATTCACTAGTAGGTATGTTTATTCACAACACTTACTGAGAGCTGTTAGCACAAGCAGAACTTTGGTGCATAAGCAAGCGACGACGCCGGATATGTTCAACACTAGGAGCATGGTGTGCCTCGATTGTGCGTCACTGTAATTTTATTATTAGGTAGGTATAATTATGGTATGGTAGTGTATCAAACAGTGGCGAAAATTGGAATAAGTACCTACACCTCTGGGTGACCCTTTGGGGAATAGGGGTGATGTTATTTTGCATCAAATTAAACACTAAACCATTCTTGCAATTGTTATGCGACGATTCTTTATTAATGGGGGTTATTCCGTTTATACACACTAAAGTGGATACGCGGAAACGCATGTCCGATAATCCGGAGAAGATAGCCATATAGTTGAACTATCCGACAGCAACAGACAAGCTGTTGCGTCAGCGAGACCAGGCCCAGGCTATTAAACATTACTACCTACCTACTAGGAGTAAGAGGTACTTTTGGAACCCATAGACCGATGGCGTATTTCACTTGTACAGCAGTAGTCTGGTAGTCCCACAAGATAGTCTGAACGAAGGACACTGCAGACTGCAGTTACTACTATTTAGCGAATATTCCCGATCAGTCACATGGATCGTCCACACTGTTGATGATCGGGAAAAAAAAAGTTTCGTTCGTTCTCAGTGTGGACGAACGGGAATTCTTTTCGATTATTCCCGATCAGTAAAATGTTCCGTTCAACACTGTGGACGAACTGTACTTTTTTTCCCGATTCTCATCGGGAATATCCGATACCTATGTTGGTACTTGCCAAGTGCCTCCATTTTCATGCTAAAGTACTGAACGAAAAATATAGGTACGGAAATGTTCACCTTGTAATTATAGCTAGTGGCATTTTTGCTTATTTTAACTTATTTATTAATTATTATTTAAGAAATACTGTGGCTTGCAGAGACTTGAAACTTCTGACATTGACAATAATTAAAGTCAGTTGCCAATTTGCATAGTTTAGTATACAATTAACACTTCTTTCCAAAAGGAGTTTGTATTATTCGCTTTTCGCCAGTTTTGTTTACTTCCCATATGTTATTTATTTATTTCCTTTTTTTAATTAAAACTGTTTAAAACCAATTACTTACAGAAAGTTTGTATATAGATAGGTACACATAAAAGATAAATATAAAATCATCATCCAATCTATTACCCACTAAGTATAACCTACCTAAAAACAAAAGTTTGTTAAAAGTAGGTACCTAAGTATTTGCAGAGGAAGATTTTTATTTATTTAAATTGGCTGTTTGAAAAAACAAAAAATAATTATAATTGTAAATAATGGTATTGTTTACCAGTTATTAAGCGTTACTAATTTTGTTTGATCAACTGGTAAGTCCACAATTAGCTTATCGCGCTTTATTCCGCTGCCCTAAAGACTTCACAATAACGTGAACGAAGCGTCAATAACATTGTTATCGGCTAGAACTTCGAGCAGGCTGTACTTGTCGATTTATAATTAGACGGGTTTTGTAGTCGCGGCCAGTCGTGAGTCGTTGCGCGAGCGTGGTGCGACCGGGCGAATCGACGACGCTCAATTCGATTCTAAATTCGAACGTGGGTGCGCGCGCGTTCCTCGTCGTCTTTGTTTACAAACAAGCAGACGTTACAGAAACTTGTAATTTTTGACATTTGTTTATAAGGTAGGTGGTTCATTTAACTTTTAAAGGTGCTGATTACAATAGAATAGTGGAATAATGTGTGTCTGATTATAAGTATTGTGTCATGCGTGCCGGATTCGGGTTTTGATGCTAAAAAGTAAGCCGGTATTAAACGATTTCTCACACAATGTGTACATAACACGTTAGGTATAGGACCTGTGTATGTTTATGTCTGTCTATACAATCACGCCTACACATGCAGTCGCTAGACAGCGTCGCTTCTAGGGCTTGCAATGTATTTTTTACGGTACCTATTAATAACTAACATTGATGCAGCTGACTACCTACGGTAATCGCTAAGTACTGAATTAGCTATAACAATGTAAATAATTATAGGTACATGTTTTTTTTTAATCAAAGAATCATGCAGTTGGTGTCTTGTTTACGCTTTCCGCGGTTGTTTTGAAGCTGGATTCTCAATGTCATGTCGTATTTTAATGTGGTTGAAATGTACCTAAAAATAAAGCTTTTATTAAAAGGTCTTATTAATACTTCGATACCTAGGTACTTATCAAAAAGCTGTTTGCCAGCATTCAAGTTTATTAGTGTCGAAATGTCAAGTGGTTAGATAAGAAATTCACTTTTAGGGGTTTATTTATAAGCGACGATTAAAGTTAAGTGACATTAAAACGTTAAAAATGTACGGTTAAAGAGTCGCTAATCCAGTGTTACCAGTAGGTAAGTCCATTCTGTAAAATTCTTACCATGAAAACATAGGTGTGTGATCTTGAAGTGAGTTGTCATTCCATCTGATGCTGTTGACAGCTCACTTCACCTAAGTTTTCACTGTAAGATTTTTACAAAATAAATCGGTAGATAGGCTACTCAATTAGGTAAGTAGGTACTTAGTAGCAATTAGGTGGGTATGTACCTATAGGTATACAGGGTGACTTAAAAAAGAAAACAAATTATACGCCGTTATAAATTCAGCTAAGTACTTATGATGATTAAGTTCATCAGTTCATTGATTTGTTATAAAAAAAAATACAAAAAAATCCGGGATCCCGGCATTAGCCAGTTCCGGGATCCCGGTATTAGCCAGTTCCGGGATCCCGGTATTAGCCAGTTCCGAGATCCCGGTACTAGCCAGTTCCGGGATCCCGGTATTGAAAGCCCTAGTCGTGTCGGATTGCCGTAATCCGACACGATTAGGGCTCCCAATACCCTTTCATCAAACCATGAGAGTGACTGAAAAGGAAGTGCACCTGTGTCTGCGCACACACTTGTGCATGCTAGTCTCCGTTGAGATGGGCTTGGCCCTTATATTAAAAAAAAAATAACCGACAAATAAAGGAGGAGGCTATGCATTGCTCTGGTTTCTGTCACAAGCAGCTGAATATAGTTCGTCAACTTGATAGGGTAAAACACCCAGAGATGTACCTACCTAAAATAACTACCACTCCGTGGTGAGTGGTAGTTATTTTAGGTAGGTACATATATACTTATAAGGCAATACTTTATCTGTAAGTAGGTAATATATATAGCCAAATAAAGTTTGAAAAAGTCGATTAGGTACTGGTGTTGACACTGGGTGTTTTACCCTATCAAGTTGACGAACTATATTCAGCTGCTTGAACAAGAAGATATTAATCTTGTTGTTTACTATGCTAACTTACAAAATAATAGCTTCAGGGGCAGCCCGACTACGCACGACATGAGTACCTATGTATAAAAAGTGCATCAGCAACTATTTTGCAAAAAACCTTGGCCGATGCTTATCTCTTGATTTATTTTATGTAAACAATATTTAAATGTTTTATTAAACTAATAATTTGTTTTTTCGGATTATTGTAACAAGTTTAATTTGCAAGTTTTTTTGTAATATCTATTGTTTTTCGGGGGGCTGACCTACTGGGATACTGAGGTTTAATTTAAGCAAAACTACTAATTTTCATGCCTTATAATTTTTTGAATAAATATTTACCTATTATTAATGTATTCATAAAGTTACATTATGTTGATAGCACACCACCATTCATGAACTGAAAGCTGTACAAAGTTAAAATTCTAAAGTATACCTTATTAACTAACAAAATTTTGCTCAGGTAGCAAGTAGGTGTACTACCTACAGACGTATGTACAAACGTCATGCAACGTCTTCTAACTATTATATAATAAGTTCACCCACGATGTTAGTTGAACTACTTTCAAAAATAGATTCCAAGAACAACGTCCTACATAAATGCATTCAGATACCACGATACAAATAAATGGCGGGCCTGCGAAATTCAAATTCTGCTGAACTTTTGAATACAAAAAAATGTACATTTGTAGAATAAATAGGTAGTACAGTCACGAGCACCAATATGTCAACACTTGGCAACTTTCAATTGCGATTTTTTCGAGAAATACCGAATGCAACGTTGAAATACCACACATTACATAAACCTATGGATTCGAAAGTGCAATGTTCGTAAAAACATAAAATTTCATTAAAATATAAAGGAGTAAATCGCTTTCGAGTGTATACATACTTTTGCTCGTGACTGTACAGCAAAATTGAAACTACAGCGGCTCGGAACATGAGGCGAGTCACTGCGCAGTAACGAATTCATGAGTCAGCGGGGCTGAGGGGTGAGGTACTGCGCAGCGAGTAGCGCCTACCTACGTATGCAGGGACAAATTAAATTATCTAGCTAAACTCGGCAGATGTGATGGTTATAGATTAAATTGATCAAATAAAAAATAAATTAATTTGATGAGTTTCTTTTCGGGTCATCATCAATTACACGGCATGGTTGGCGCAATGGTTAAGCGATTGACTGCTGCGCTGCGTGTCGCAGGTTCGATTCCCGCATGGAACAAATATTTGTATGGCCTACAAGTAATTGTTCCGGGTCTGGCTGTTTGTGTATGTGAGTTCAAATGTTTGTAAATGCACCCATGATACAGGAGAAATTCCTAGTGTGGGGCAATGTATTTAAAAAAAAAAAACATTATCAAAAAAAAAAACAGTTTTATTTGTTTACGTCACGACGGGTGTCGATATCTAATCACGATAAAACAAAAAACAAACAGATGAACTCATTTAGTTATTTATTTTTACCTCTTACAGATAGTTCAAGCAACAATACATTTATAATAATAAATTCCTGAAGCAGAAGATCTGTGCATGGGCAAACCGTATTCCGGGTACAGGCGGAGAGTGGAGCGGTACACTCAGAATCACACATTCCCGATCGGAGAAAGGTGGGTTTACAGGGATTGGGAACGACCGGTCCAAGGTGTGACTGACACGAACCTACCGGATGATGACGCCATGTGTTCATTCTGGCGAAACATCTGGTCGGTGCCTGTCAGTCACACCGAAGGTGATTGGACTGGGAAGATCGAGCGAGCGTGCGAACTAATACCAGAAATGGGGGCACTTATCATCAGCCCCCAAGATATTCAAACTCAAATCATTTAATTAAACTAAACCAATTACAGGCACTTTTGAATTGTCAAAGGGTCGTCGGTCAGTCAGAAAAATGAAGCTAGTTGCCCATTCCAAAGCGTAGGTACCTATGGAGAAGAACGGGCAAGAAACTCCACGGACACTCTTTTAAATCATAAAATTGTTACAAAATATTTGATTACATCATTCGTGTTGAAATTAACCATGTGAGAACGATGTAGAAAGACGTGCTCGTTAAAAGCGTCCGTTATAGAAAACATAAAAACATTCAGAAATTAAAAATTAAATTTTGGAGGGAACTTAATGATCCAACATACACGCCACCACCAGCGAGACATTAGAGTGAGCATGACATACTCACAGCCGCCAGGGCACATTCAAGTCAATGAAAGACGTACCCAGTAAATGGTAGCTTTATAGAAAGTACATGGTGCTCACATGAGTGCTATGCAATTATACAATTCTAAGCAATTGAATTTATAAAAAAATTATACTAATTTATACAATACTTAGCAATTGAATTTATATTGCTCGTGCAGTCCGTCCGTTGCCTAACTGGAAATCTCCAGGGCCGGACGGGCTGCATAACTTTTGGATAAAGTGGTTCCAAAGGTCGCCCCCTGGCATCGTGGCATCCCAGTTCCAGTCAGCCTTCGAGTCAGGGTCGCTGCCCCAGTTCCTAACGACAGGAATAACCCACCTCACCTCCATAAATCAGGTAGTACCACGGATTCCAAAAATTATAGACCGATCATTTGTCTACCGACGGTATATAAAGTTCTTACATCCATTTTGAGAGCTAAAATTAATAAACATATAGACACAAACTCCATCATGTCTGTCTGTCAAAATGGATGTAAGAACGGGTCCCGCGGTAGGTACTAAGGAGCTACTTCTCATTGATATGGCCATTAGCCAACAGGTTCGTCGTTCCCGAAAGGATCTGTCGACATGTTGGATAGATTATAAGAAGGCCTATGACTCGGTGCCACATACATGGCTCATGAGGGCGCTGGAGTTGTATAAAGTAGATACAACTCTGCGCACCTTCCTGATGACGTATATAGGGCAATGGAGAACGGTCCTTCGCTATCCAGGATGTCGAAATTTCCATTCCTCTGGAAATTTCGACATCCTGGATAGCGAGCCGATAAGGATTGAGCGAGGCATATTCCAGGGCGACAGTTTGAGTCCGCTTTGATTCTGCTTAGCCATGAATCCTGTAAGCACGCTGCTGGAAGATTCAGGTCTAGGCTATTGGCTGAGGAGAGGTGGTCAGCTTATATCTAACCTCCTCTACATGGATGACCTTAAACTCTTTGCCACCAACAATTTGCAACTGATGGAGCTACTGATAATTAAAGCGAGGGAAGATTGTGGAGTCCGTGGGAACCCAACTCTCGGATTCCACAAACCTTAGAGCCCTCTCCGTATCCGAAACCTATAAGTATTTGGGTATGTCGGAAGGGTTAGGCATCAATGTTATTGACATGAAGCAATCGTTGAAGGAGCGCTTCTTTGGCCGCCTGAAAAAAGTATTTAATAGTCTTTTATCAGGCGGAAACAAGGTGCGCGCCTTCAACGGTTGGGTCATGCCGGTTTGAATGTACTATTTTGGCACACTCAAATGGACTCAGACCGAACTCGACGCCCTGGATAGGAGAGTCCGTAAGCTGCTGACTGCAAATCGAATGCATCACCCACGGTCATCGGTAATGAGGCTGTATATCCCGCGAAAGTGTGGAGGTCAAGGCTTTTAAAACGCTAAGAACCTCCACAATCGCGAGATATGCAGTCTCGGAATATTTCCTAGAAACCGACGTGGCATCAAGATGTAGTCGCGGTGGATAAGGGCCTCACCCCGCTCTCCTTGAGTAGAGAGAACTGGCGCAAGCCAGTTCTCTCTACTCAAGGTGCTTGACACTAATGATCGCATGGAGGTATGGCAAAGTAAGGAGCTTCACGGACGCTTCTTCCGGGCCCTACATGGACGGTGGACCCGATGTAGATCTACTAGCGTCCGTAGCCTGGCTGCGTTTCGGTGACCTCTTTGGAGAAACCGAAGTTTTTGTCTGTGCAATTATGGATGAAGTTATGATGACGAACAATTACCGGAGATTTATTGTGAAAGACGGCACGGTTGACATCTGTCGGGCATGCCACCGGCAGGTATGTGCCTGACCCAGTTCTCGAAAATGGAAATATCACATTGTACTGGGATCGATCCATTATCACTGACAGGACTGTTGGACTTGTTGTTGCCAATAAGCTTGATATAGTGGTGGTGGATCGATCAAAGCGGCGCGCAATGATTGTTGACATAACCGTCCCGCATGATGAGAACCTCGTGAAAGCCGAGAAAGGTAAACAAATCAAGTATCTTGTCTTGGCTCACGAGGTTGTCGATATGTGGAATGTGGACTCAGCGATCATTGTGCCGATAGTCGTGACAACCAATGGCTTACTAGCCAAGAGTCTCGACCAACACCTGAGGAGGCTCGTTGGGCAGCTGGATCGAGGGCTTGATTCAGAAAGCGGTTCTTCTGGACACGGCTCGTATTGTCAGGAGGTTCCTCTCTCTGGAGCCCTGACCACCGGTAGCTTGGACCCTGTTCCCGATACCGGTGGGCTACTATTTTTTTATATTTTAAATGTTTTTAAACTTTTTATATTCTAATATTTAAAAATATAACTTAAGTATATGTGTTTACAATGAAATAAATAAAATAATCTTTTTTATCGTGTTTAGATCATATCGATACCCATCACATCTGCGGAGTTTCGCTAGCTAATTTAAATTGACCCTGTATAGGTTAGCGTTACCTAGTAAGCTTGTTTTACCCTTTTATATTTAGGCCTGTGTTGCATATAAGGAAGTGACATGTTAAAAGCCTGCGTTTGATTTGATTATACCGGAAGAATAAAATCATTATTTAACAAGCACTCCGATTAGTTTTGAATTAGCCCTGGCATTCGAAACAGAATTATTCTACAGACGCCAGCAAGTCAAGCTACCCGAAACTGTCAAATTTTCCCAATCAACCCAGAACCTTAATGCTTTAGCGACAAAGTTGAAAATCTATTAAAGAAATTTGACAGATTGTAGCAGCTTGATATGCTGGCGACTGTACCTACTTTGACATAGAAACGGTGCTGTATGTTATTTTCATTCGGACTTACTGCAACCTTGCACCCGGCCATTTTTAATCCTTATTAGTGAAACTTAGCAGACGGTATACTTAGGTATCGGAATCCTACTAATTTGTTAAATTACTTTGGATGGATGAATGGATGAATGCTTGTTACTCTTTCACGCAATAACTGCAGAACTGATTTGGATGAAATTTGGCACACAGATGGTTTATAACCAGGAGTAACATATATACTTTTTATCCCGGTATTCCCACGGGATCGAAACTTATGCGGGTGAAACAGCGGGGCGCACAATATCTATGGGGGCGCAGCTAGTCTTATATAAAGACGAGGCTGTTGACCTGACTCAGCTGTTTGCACATAAAATTATCGTCTTAGAAATTTCTTATTTGTTTTATTGCTACGGATAGGCAAAACCCATCGTGATAACTGTGAAGTTTCACCGATTACTTAATTTAGAAGACCCACGGTACCCTACTTAATTGTGTAAAACACTTTCAATAAAAATCTTCAATAAAAATATAGAAGATAAACATTGCACGGATGATCCTCAGACCATTGCGAATTGTTTTAATAATTTTTTTATTGACCAAATAAAGGGCACAAGTTGTACTAATAAAACAGAGAGCCTACCAAATCACTCGAAAACATTATTTATGTATCCAACTACACCCGAGGAAATACATAAAATAATTTTAAACTTAAAAAACACCAATAGTACCGGATATGATACTATATAGACTAAAATTTTAAAACAAGTGCCAATAAAAATATCTAACATTTTAAGCCACGTCATTAACCTGTCGATCCTAAATGGCTACTTTCCCGATAAACTTAAATTAACAATCATTAAACCTCTTTTCAAGAAAGATGATACCAAAAATATGAATTGTTATAGGCCCATAGCACTAGTACCGGTGCTCTCTAAGGTGTATGAAAGAGTTATTTATGACAGGATAAATAACTTTTTTGAAAATTCCAATTTATTTGCTAAAGAGCAAATTGGCTTTAGGAAAAATAAAACCATTAATATAGCCGTCTTTGATTTTCTGACCACAGTCATGACTAGCTTAGACAATAATATTCCAGCGTGCGCAATGTATATGGATCTAAGCAAAGCATTTGATTATGTAGATCACCAAATTTTATTACATAAACTGTACAAGTACGGAATTCGGGGTACTTCTTTAGAATTGATAGCTTCTTATCTTGCCAACAGAAAACAGTCCACATTGGTTACACGAGTATGCACTAAAACAAGGAAAGAAATTAACTACACTTCGGAATACAGAGAAGTCAAACATGGCGTCCCACAAGGTAGTGTTTTGGGCCCTCTGTTATTCATCATTTATATAAACGACTTCCCAAGAGTAACCAATCATCCCACTATACTTTTTGCGGATGATAGTACTGTAGTTTTTACTGGTAAGAACAAGGTATCCCTAGAACAGGACATAAACAATACTCTAAGTGATATTATGAAATGGTTAACTAGTAATAGTTTGAAAATGAACTTTGACAAAACTAAAATTATGATATTTCGCAATCGTAAAGCCCAATTTAATGACATTAACATAAATTATAAAGGGAACAAAATAAATGGGATAGCAACAACAAAATTCTTAGGTATGTCAATTGACTATAATTTGAATTGGAAGACACATGTTGATGCTTTGAATCAAAAATTAAATAAACAATCCTACGCCCTACATATGCTGGCAAAAACGGTTAACACCGCTGCTGTACTTGCAGCATACCATGGGTATGTGGGATCCATGATAAAGTATGGCATTATATTCTGGGGACATTCCACAAATAAGGATATGGCCTTCAAGGCACAAAAGCGGTGTATAAGGGGTATATTTAATATCAAACAAACTGATAGCTGTAGACCATATTTTGTCGAGCATAATATATTGACATTGCCGTGTGTCTACATTTTTGAGATTGCTAGCTTTGCAAGAACTAACAAACATCGTTTTGATAAGTACAGAAGTAAGCGGCATACTGATAAAATTTCTTGCAAACCTAACAAGACGGCCCTGTATTCCAATAGCATTTTCAGTATGGCACCGTGTGTATACAATCACTTGCCAAAATCTATATTAGAAACTCCATCCATCGACGAATTTAGAAAGAACTTAAAAAAATTCTTGCTAAGCAAATGTTATTATAGTATTCAGGATTATTTAATGGAGGACGTAAAGACATATTGTTAATGTCACATTTGACTGGTGCACTAATTTAATTATTAATATTATTATTATTACTTTGACATATTTTATTTTAAAATTTATCTTGACATCATCTTTTGACATGACATTTTAATGGACAATACATTTCTTGACATTATAATTCTAATTAATTTACTGGCATGGCATTATCATTGGATCAATCTTATTATTATTATATGTTTAATTATTATTTAATTGTTATTTGCCACGGTGAAATTGTGTGTGTGTATATCATAAGCTTGGAATTTGCATGCCTTCAGGCGTAATATGGTTGAACTGTACTTTATTTTTAATTTTAACAACATAATGTAACTACCCATATTAGCAAATAAATGATTTTGAATTTGAATTTGAAAAATCTGTATCTTTTTGTAGGATATTGCTAATCCAATGCTTCATTTGTTCGAAAAATTTGTCTGCTCAACAACGTAAATAACGCAGTGAATGTTGTTGAACTGTCAAAATGAAAGCCATTGCTACTGTTTGTGTAAATACAGACAGCAATTATTTTCTACTTGGTGGCATTTGCAGTTGTGCATGTGCCATAGCAAAGTTTGATTATTTTCATTTGATTACGAACTACCCTATAATTTTTTATAGTTGCAGCTACTTAAGGATCTTTTGCCGCGTGGCAAAAATGGGAACTAAGCCCGCCATCTTCATTTTTCATTACAATTTCATAAAACAATTCCACAAATTTTCAATGATTTGATGTAGATATCAATCAATCTACATAGCCTTTTCCCAACCCAAAAATACCCAGTATTTACATGGAGCGACTACTTATCTGACTTCCACATCCCAGTTACTGGGCAATACGATACCATTTGGTAAGACTGGTTGTTAGACTTTCAGGTCCGTATTACGGAACATTCCTCAAGTCCAGTTTGATCGTCAATCAGTCGATCATTATATAGAATCAGCGCGGCAATTGCGTAACATATTATCAGCGCAGTAACTCCCGTGGCAAACCCAGTAGGCTTAGGAAGAAGAGCCCTACGGATAAATGTCAGAAATTTCATCGGATAATTTGAATATGAATAAAATAATCTATATATATATAAAATTCAAAGTCCTGACTGACTGACTGACTGACTGATAGATCAACGCACAGCCTAAACCGCTGGTCCTAGAGTCATGAAATTTGGAGGGTGTGTTCTTCGTGAAGAGAAGGCATCCACTAAGAAAGGATTTTTTGAAATTCCACCCCTAAGAGGGTGAACAGGGGGGAATTCCTTTGTATGAAAAATCTTATTCCTTGAGTTAATAAACTTGAAACTTGGCACGAATACTTATCTAAATAAATTATGAAGATTGTCAGTTTTTTTTCTTCTAAACTATCCCCTAATAAGGGATTGGGGGGTTTCAAAGTTTGTTTGTTTGTATGGAAGAATTTTAGCGCGCAGTCCGATTTACTCAAAACTCAGTATTTATACCTAATCTTGAAAGTTAAGATGTGTATCAGGGTTTTTTGAAAATCTACCCCTGACGGGCTGAAATGGGGTAGTCAATTTTTCAGGGGAGGATTTTACTGCATGGCTTGATTAACTCGAAAATTAGTATAATTAATCTTTGAGTCAAGTTATGAATATATCTCAAACGATTTTTTTTAAATGCCATCCCTGTGGGGGTGCAAAACGGGGATACAGTTTATATGAAAAATCTTCTTCATTAGGTTAATAAACTTGAAACTTTTCAAGAATACTCGCCTAAGTAAGTAATAAAGTTTATCATTATAAGTTTTTTAAAACTACCCCTCAAAGAGGGATATAGGGGTGTTGAAGTTTGTGTGGAATAATTTGAATGCGCGGTCCGATTAACTCGAAACTCAGTGCTTATACTTAAGACCAAAAATAAAGAGTAACAGGTATCAGGGTTTTTCGAAAATCTACCCCTAACGGGTTGAAAATGGGTAGTTAATTTTACAAGGGAGGATTATAATGCGTGACTTGATTAACTCGTAAATTGGTATAAATAATCTTTGAATCAAGTTATGAATAATCCCAAACGATTTTTCAAAATTCCACCCCTGTGGGGGGTGAAAAGCGGCGGATACAGTTTATATGAAAAATCTTATTCATTTAGTTAATAAACTTGAAACTTGTAATTAATAATAAGTATGTAAAGTTGTCGAAAATTTACCACTGACGGACGGGACAAAAAGGGGTAATTCAGTTTTTAAGGGAAGGATTTGAACTTTAAACCGTATGTTACATTTTCACGCCTAAACCACTGAACTTCTGATTTGGCATAGAGATAGATGGCATCCTGGGGAAGCACATACATTTTATCCTGTAAGCATGTTCCCGTGGGATAATTTCCGACATCCACGCGGGCGAAGCCGCGGGCAGAAGCTAGTTTATTATAATTAAATCATTGTGTTTGCGATGGTAGCAATGAAAATAATAAACTCCAATAATTGGAGTAAACAAGAAAAGGTATTTATCTCTGAATGTATAATATCTACTTACTAATATAAACTGACCAAATGATAATGATGCCTTTCATGCTTAAATTTCCTCTTTTGGAAATGTATGAAGGAACCTACTTGTGTCTATTTTATATTACTTCCTATTGCTTTTGCAACAGGGTTTCAGTGTCTTTTAATAAAAATTATATTTTTTTACAGATGCAAATTTGAATGCTACTATGAAAGCCGCTATCACTTATCACAAATAGATACCATTCAATCTCGCGCAGACGGGGAGTATGGCGACGGAGGAGATCATGCTACGTGTAAAAGATAAGGAATGAAGAATTTATAACAAAAATAAAGAATATAATGAAAATGTAACTCTATTACGTATCAAAATAAATTGTTTCCACAAAATGTCTCTTGTTATTTGTGTGTGACAACCACAACGTGGCTCTTCTTTCGTTCTGGGCCTTAGAACTGGTGTCATAAGATAACATAATGGGACATAAGGGCACATGGGATAACACATTGAATAATCACTATTTGTGATGAGCTTCGTCATGAAATTATTCTCTTCAAACCTCCTGGGCCCCAAGTCTGCTAGGTACTTTTATAAATTCGTCATTCCAACACGATCCCATTCTCATTCCATTGTCATTTTGCTTAAAGTTCGTAATCTGCTAAATTCTTAATGGCGATCATTGGTCGGTCAATGGTCTCGTAATAGAATTGTGTCATAATGACATTGTCGTATTGCCATTATTATAAAACCCGTTAGTAGAAATGATTTTCGAAAAACTACCACTACTTTATTTATGCCAGATTTCATTTATATATATTTTTACATATTATTTATTAGTGTTTTATACAAGTCAAGTGTTTTATGTAAGTCAGTCATTCATTCATCATAATGTGTACGAGATTACCATTCTATGCCGTTTCTTTCAATGGAGTGTCAGTGGTTGACCACTGAAAATTCATAATGACGCCATTATGTTAGTAGTTATCAAACTTGTCAAAATCAACAATTATGAAATCAATGATAGACCATTCTGACACTATTGTAATAGCAGACTTGGGGCCCTGAGCACCTACTCGGCCTCCTGATTGAGTATTCCCTATAAATCCTTTCATCATGTCTTGTGTACTCCAAATAAATGATATGTATGTAATACATAGGTAATAGGTCTTCCTCCGTCACTTGCAAACAAATAGAAAACCAATAGTGATATATGGATTCATTGCATAAAAAATTGCAGATGGTATGACAGCTGTGACAAAGAGTAATTACCTACTTTCTTTTAATTTATTCAATGGTAAACATAGACATTAAAAGACGACTCACTGACCTATCAAATAAGTAGTATTTACACCACAAAATTAGCTCGAAGCACACAATAATCATAATATACACAGATTAATTAAGTACGATTTTTACAATCATAATCGATTATCTGATTCCTGATTTTCACTATATAAAAGCAAGACGAAAAAAATATATCAATCTATTGGAAAAAAAACCTGTTAAAATAAATTCTTTGAATCATTGTTGAATAAATTAGGAATAAACCTACTGTAATAATCTACTTCCCCAAATATATCCATTTTGATAGTAATACTTCAATTCCACAATAATTATAAACTTTAAAACGGAAATGAACTTAAAAAGAACAAAATTGACATGCCAATCTATGCTCAAGCACGGGCTCGACCACACTTGGGTGATTGTTTTTATTTTATTTATTAGGTCTACCAAAAATTGTTCACACTAATCTACAAACAAAAATAAAACATGCGTTTAAACTCTACACAGTGCAACAATTACTTAAAGGTAAACACCACATGAACAAAAAAGAAAACAAAAAATAAGTGACTATGCTAGTTGTAAGTTACTTAATGTACCAGTAAACTTAGTAAAATATATAACTATGTTTTAGTAACATGTGCTAAATATTATAAGCCTCATATCTTAAAGTTACGTACACACAGTCCAAAAACTTTTACAACAAATCTGATAAACAGTTCAGAAATTTACATTTGATTACAGATACAATCACTGCTTGGGTTCGATTCATGAACTGAGTAACGATCTAGAATAAAGTCAAACTCGGCTGAACTACGAGTATGATCAATGAATCTATGCTTGCGGATCGTCCTAAAATTAAAACTTGACTCAAAACTAGTTTTAAACAGAGATCAATGCTTGCTTGTAATACGGACCTCAGTCTTCTGATGACCCGTAACAACTGTTAAAGATCCACGTATGACAGCCGGGAGCAACGGCTTAACGTGCTTTCCGAGGCACGGAAGGATCTTGGTATGTTAAGATGGTCATCCATCCACGGACCAACCGCGGCAAGAGTACCTTTGCTGAGAAATGCTTTATGCATCCCCGTCTCGCGGGGGACGAGACGGGGTATGTGGGACTCCCTGTCGGAATGACAGTATACCCAATAAAACTCAGCGGTGTTCCCACATCGCCGTAATGGGAGGGCCATGGGAAACCGGCATAGCCTTTACTTCCACAGCCCTCCCGGCGCACGTCCGCCTAGATGGTATGGCGGGCCCCGCACGCCCCCCAGGTTGGGGGGCTACGAGAATGGCCGGGAACACCTGGCCATTCCCGTCCCACACTGGTGGAGGCCTGTGCGATGCAGGCAACGGTGCCCCTGCACCCGTTACCTGCTGGCCCCCACGCCCGCCTAGTTGGCGGGCCTCGCTTACCCCCCCAGCTTGGGGGAGCTAGGGCCGCAGAGGATAGGGAGAGCGGCAACGTAACACCGACACTCCTCTTCCCCTGCGGTCCCACCGCGTCCGCCATCGAACGGTGGCGGCCCCGTCAAGGCCGCGGAAGGTAGGGAGAGCGGCAACGTAACACCTACACTCCTCTCCCGCCGCGGCCTCCAATCCTCAGCCGCGATGTCTCCCACAACCTACCCGCTGGCCGCTACATCGTCGGCTTAGCCGCAAAGCCTTGACGAGCGGCCCCCGCTGGGGTTCCTCTTAGCTTCACCGTGGTCCAGCCAGCCACGGCTACTGAGCCCCCTGGCCTCGACAATGCGGGAACCCACCGGGGGGGGGGCGGCAAGAGTACCTAGGTTAACCTGATCGATCATGCCGTGCGGGTGTTATTACTAAGCCACAACCCCCCCCCCCTACTATGCAATTATTGTTACAATTGAAATACCTAACAATGGAATTATCTTCGATCATAGCAGTTGCATACAACCTTGATAGGTAGCTAGATTACCTATTTATGATAGATCCGTGACGAAAGCCTGTACTCAGTAGATAATATAAGTACCTAATACCTATCGAGAAGCAAGTCTGTTGTGCGACCTAATTAATTCGACACTGGCGCCGATTCCCTTGTTCACAAACTAAACTAAATTTAAGTTCAGTGCATCTTTTTCTTTCTATTTCATCAAGATAAGGACATAAGATAAATATTAGTTTAGTCCTGTCAAATTAGGATACTCCATAGACCATCCATAGACAGTTTAGACGAGATTAAAAACATGGCTATGTACTAAAAATACGTCAATTTACGTCAGGCGCTGACTAATTTGACAGGACAAAACTAATACTTAGTTATGTTCTGTCCTTTTCTTAATGAAATAGAAAGAAAAAGATGCACAGAACTTAAATTTAGTTTAGTTTGTGAACAATTAAGGGAATTAGGGCCATACCTCTGGCATTATTAAATAACTATAGCTTCTGTCTGTGACTCCGTCACATCACTTCGTTTGGCTTAGCGTTCTTCCTGATTTTTTTTTTTTCTTATTCCTCAGCTTCGAAGGGTCCTAGCGGGATGTTAGCCAATAGCCTTGCTCAAGAATTGGGCTATTAAATGCAAAAAGAATTTTTCAAAATCCGACTGGCTGTTCCAGAGATTAGCGCGATCAAAGAAACAAACTCTTCAGCTTTATTATTAGTAGATATGGATTATAATTGTCGTCGTCGTCGTTCATTGTAATCGTTATGTTAACGATATCAGTAACACCTTGGTTGAATCTAGCAAGGACGAAAATAATTGATAACAATCTAGATTTTACCTAGAAATAGCGTCATTACGCTATGTTCTAGGTAGATCATTACTTCGTTCCAGATTAAATTGAGAAAATTATTAATAAGATTTTTTTACTTATGTTTTATTAAGTAGAGACTACTTAATGTATTATTGTGCAACTATACACCGTTAAATTTAGATCGTTTTAATCCTTAAAAGGGGTCATTGTACTCATTACTATGAATAACTTTTACTACGGGACCAACCCCGAAATCGTGATAAAAAATCAGTTGATCCATAGATTATGTCGGGTTATGCGAACAACATGTATGGATCAACTGATTTTTTTTTCAACTTTTCCAGTGTTAGCTGACCTCTCATTGTATTGGTTTTTAGTACTATCAGAAGTCTGTATATTCTGGTTATGTGTAGCTTGATGTGTAGCCGTGCGTACTACCGGCATTAAAATTACCTTAGTAGATGTGTTAATCCAGTGGGGTAATAGCGTAACACACTAACAGTAGGAATGGCTTTCATTTTGACAATTCAACAACATTCATTAGGTACATTATTTACGTTGTTGAGCAGACACATTTTTTGAACATATGGAACAGTACAGACGCCAGCACGTCAAGCTACTACAATCTGTCAAATTTCTTTAATAGATTTTCAACTTTATCGTTAAAGCATTAAGGTTCAAGATTGATTGGGAAAATTTGACAGTTTCGGGTAGCTTGACCTGCTGGCGTCTGTACATTAGCAATATCCTTCAAAATGATTCAGATTCTGATTTATAGTGTGTTACGCAATTAGGGTGCCGGTTTTTATTGGTTTACGCGGCGCACGCCAGTAAAGTGCACAGTCGGCATGATTTTTTCCGACATCTTCAACAATCATCGTAATATTTCAGCCAATTTATACAAAACCTTAATAAATTATACACCTAAACCTTCCTCATAAATAACTCCGTCCATTGGAGAAAACCGTATAAAAATCCGTTCAGTAGTTTTTGAGTTTATCGTCAGTCAGTCTCTATATCGTCGTTCAGACAGACGATACAGAGATGTGGTGGGGGACTTTGTTTTGCATTATTTATTTAAATAGTGATAGTGATTCCGGTTAGCATTTGATTAGATCGGTTAGCGATCATTAAGTTGACAAATATTTAGAGGATTCCTAAAACCAGTTTCTGTTATTGACTAAGATAGGTACCTACTCGCAAAGGTAGGTCTGTATGGTCAGTGCCAAAAGTGGATGATAATTTTTTAGTGACGCGTTTAAAATAAGGAAAAAAACCTACCTATTTATTTGCAAACCGTAGAAAATCTACTAGGATTTAGTAGTGTTCCGTAGGTACCGTTATGTTAGTCATATAGGTAGGTAGGTACTAGTGGGGAAGGGTGAATTTATGACAGAGGTAAGCCGGAGCAAAAACAATTCGGACATATAAATATGATTATATTTCAATGATAAATTGACTATAGAGTGGTTGTGTACTGAATTTTCGAAGGGAAGCCGGTTGGAATCGGCTTGTGAGAGCGCCTCGCCACTGGTAGGTACATCGATCCCTTATAGAAAATAAATAGGTAGTGGACCAATATGCACCTTGTGTTGTCATCTGACATTATGCTGAGCTGAGGCCCTTTTGGCATAATAATCATAATTTTCTGTTTTTATAGTTTTAAGGTGTATTTATTTTGCTGTAATGCCAATAAACGCATTTTTCTTTCTTTCAAAATATGAAACAAACACAAGAAACATAGGTACCTACCTAAACCTAACTCAGTCCTAATAATTGGGGTACAATGCTTGCGTAATTATTCCTCAATGGGCATGCTGTTTGTCTACCTACTATATACCTGCTGGCTGCCGGTTGTTTGTGTATGTGAGTTTAAATGTTTGTAAACGCACCCACGATACAGGAGTAATTCCTAGTGCGAGGAAACGTTTTTTTTTTTTTTAAAAAAACCTACCTATTTAAAGGTACGGTCTCCTAGAAGAGCGGTGGCCACCACATAACGGCTCCAGTTGCGGCCGTCATAAAAATGACGACACCGGGGTTTGACTTTACGGTGTCAAAAAACGCTCGCTAGCTCTCGGAAACACACCAACTTAGCAGCCATCGCAGTCTTAGAATACCCTAGCTTAAGTTAGTCTAAGTTTAGTTTTGGGGAATACGGTTCATGTGTGTGCTGTGACAAACTGGTGTAGGACGGGATAATTGCGTAACATACAGCTTAACAGTAGCAATTTCTTTCATTTTGAAAGTTCAACAACATTAATTTATTCGAACATAAGCAATATCCTTCAAAATCATTCAGATTGTTTTTATCGTGTGTTGCGCAATTAGGATGCAGACTCTGACTACATTCCAAAGTTTTTAATTTAGCCCATTTCCGCACGGAACACTACAAATGAACATAGTCACACACAAACGAGGTCGATTTTATTGGTACAGTTGGAGTTTATGTCTTGTGTTAATAATAGAAAATTGAACGAAACGCAACCAATCTGAAAACGCTTTTGTTCAAATGAAACCTACATCAACTCTATATAATTAATTATATCTATCTATACTAATAATAGAGCAGAAGAGTTTGTTTGAGCTTGAGGAAGGCTCTTTAACACCACGCTATGACCCTAAGGATCTGAACAAAAAGAAAAAAAGTCAGAAAGCTAAGCGAAAACGAAATGATAGCGCTGGCAGGTGATGCGATGCGATGGGGCGGGTTGGGGAACAAGAAATTTCAAGCGGAATCGCGGGCAGAAGACAGTCACTTAATAAAATTAAATTGAGGAGAGCAACGCAAAATCTGATTAAAATAGGCAGGCATTCCTGTACCTACCATAGAGGGGCCCGTGGCTAAATAATAATAGCCGTACAGGTCGATCGGTCAGGTTAAGCTACGCTTGCCGCGGTTGGTCTGTGGATGGGTGAACATTTTTACATACCGAGAACCCTCCGTGCCTCGGAAAGCACGTTAAGCCGTTGGTCCCGACTGTCATTCGTGGATCTTTGACAGTCGTTACGGGTAGTCAAAAGCCCGAAAGTCTGACAACCAGTCTTACCAAGGGGTATCGTATTACCCAGTAACTGGGTTGTGAAGGTCAGATAGGCAGTCGCTCCATGTAAAATACTGGTATTCAGCTGCATCCGGTTAGACTGGAAGCCGACCCCAACGTAGTTGGGAAAAGGCTAGGCAGATGATGATGATTCCTGTACCTACCATAGAACATAATATATGCTTGAACCTATCATAGGTATCTATTTATACCTATTCATATCTATTATCTAATTGGTAAGATATCTACCTACCGCAAATATTGCACAAATTACCCGGATCAACCGAGTTTAAACGAGCCTTGATGCATAAAATTAGCCTTAATAAGCCCCGTTCGATCGCAGTCGAGTAAAAACACCCTTCATTAAGTATCCGTGCTCTTTGTACGGGAAACTCTTCACAACGCTTTTTAAAGGCTTAAAAAGGGATCGATGGACGGTTCGTTGTGGTTAATTTGTTTGTTCAGTTTCAAGGAGGAGCTACTGTTTTGAACTTAGGTAAAAGGTCTGCGGTTCCGAAACCACTGTCAGTGAATTTGCTTGTTTTTTTTTTACCTTTTTCAGCCCTGGTCTTCATCTTTCATAATCAGCGTGTAATGTTTCCACTGTTGCGTACTAGCCTCCTCTCTGTGCGAGGGAGCGGGCCGTCATCCATCACGCAGGCCCACTGCGGGTTGGTAGATGTCACATGTCTTCGAATTGTTGCTTCTACCGGTTTCCTCATGATGTTTTCCTTCACCGTTTTCAGAGCAGTGGTGATGAAATAATTTACTTAAAGTAAAGCGCCTGTCTGGGTTTGAACATACGACCTTCAACTCGTAAGTCGTGGCCGTTTCTACTGGACCAACACTGCTCATCTGCTTCATCTTTTAGCCGGAGCAATTTCTTTGACTAACTAACCTAACGTCTTTCTTGACTAGTAAACATTAGGAATTTGACGCACAAAAACGGTTTTCATCAATAATGGTATTTAAGTAGAGCTAAAAACGTTGTTTTATGTTTATTGGGAGGTCAATAACCTAAAACTAACAATATTCAATGATTTTTTGATTTATTTAAATCTGGCGAGCTATAGCGAAGAACGTAGTAGGAACATGGATAATAAACAAAAAATAAAGGATGAAAACACTGCGATTGGCGCACTTGTCTTGTGCTCTCGAGATTTAAATTAACTCAGTTGCTCCTGACACGTCTCTGAACCCAATAGACTAGATCCGATTACGGTACGGTACACTCGAGTAATACAAGCTTACGAATACTCGATACTGCGCTTGTGTCAGATCGATACCTACCTACTTTACTAATATCCGGTATCAATTGATTTGTTGTGGTTGCCGTCCCTATAAAGGTAGGTACGGAATGTGGTTTAGAGTTTCTTGGGTATTTGGTTCTGTTCCGTATTTGTAGCATTCTATTGAAAATAAGTTCATATCATTTTGGGTTTGCATAGGCACTGTAAAGTTTGTCCGCTAAAGTCAACGTTATGTAGTGCAGGCTGGCAATAATTTAGCTCAGCCAATCAATAATTAAGCTGACTCAATAATTTAGCTGGTTCCATTCGAACAGTCAAGCAAGTCTAGAACCAGAACCAGGTGTCAAATATTTTATTAGGCTTCTTTGTTTAGATAAAAAAAACAGAGTTAGTTTAGTCGGGAAAATGTAAAGACGTTCAGTTAAAATAAACGTGAAGAAATCGTAACGGTGTTTGATTTCTTAAAAGGCCTCATAAGACCCTCACGCTAAGTGTAAGGGTCATTGCATAAATTAAGTCAATCTAAATATCAACATGAGAATGCAGGGCGAGCCCTACCGCTCCTTGACCAGGAGTAGCTTGACGAAGACTGTGTGGTCAAGGCTAAGGGCGCACCACAAAATTGAATCATTGAGAAAAATAATCGCCAGTCTGTGAACAATACGAATACACTAGAGCCCGCGCAGTAAAAAGTCGATTGAGAATTCGCTTGAAAAATTATTTGCGTTTGCGATTTTATTTCGCATTAACATGCGATAAAAAAAATTGCATCGCAGTTCGCGCTTAGCCTAGTCTGTCAGAGGCCTCGGTCCGATGAGCATTTCCATACAAAGAACTTAAAGGGTGTGCAGCTGTGCGGCGTGCAGAAAGACTTATTAATATGTAGGAAATACTACGCGAGATGTCGCACCAACCAACCGCACCGCAAAAGCACTACTGTACTGCATTCGATGTGAAATCTCACAATAAAGTTTCATACATTCACACGTGGTGACGAGCCACGAGAGCAGTGGTATGGTAGCCCAGTGGTAACAGCCTCGACTTACAAGTTGTAGGCCGTGGATTCGAACTCAGACAGGCGCTTTACTTTGGGTAAATTATTTCATCAACACTGCTCTCAAAGCGGTAAAGGAAAACATAGAGAGGTAACCGGCATGTCCTAAAACCAAAAAAGAAATTCGAAGACATGTGACATCTATACCAAGCCGCACTTCGCACGCGTGGTAGATTACAGTCCAACCCCTCTCGAAGAGGAGGCCTGTGTCCCAGCAGTGGGAATATTATAGGCTGATAATGTGTGCACACACAGCACATAACATTTGCATTCGGTGTGACTTGGCTTTAAGGGTAAAAAAAACTAGAAATCTTTTATCAGGATCTAAATTGCTAAAATACAAGAAGAATCATAGTTTAATAATATCGACCTCCAGACCGATTTTGGGACATGGCGCCCATTCTTAGCGGAGACTAGCCATCGACGCGGGAGACATTATAGTGCCCAAGTGTGTGCGCAGACTCAGATGGACTCTCTCTTTCCTCACTCTCTTAGTCCGATGGGACGGTAATGGACCAACGGCTTTTTTTTTTTTGAAGATGGGAAATCATCAAATGACTCCTCCCGCTCTGGGTGGAGCAGGAGGGAGTGTCAGACTCTTACTGACTAAAACCCACCCGTGTTCCTTCCTTAGCCTTTTATGTTCCAGGGCAGCGGTAACCCTTTCGGACAATCCCGCTACCCATGGACCAACGGCTTAACGTGGTTTCCGAGGCACGGGGGTCACACCGTCAACTTCCAAACTCCAGGCTGTTATTGAGAAATTCCTAATTGAAGAACCCAATAACTCTTTGTCCGACCTGGGAATCGAACCCAGGACGCCACGCTCAGTTGCGCTTGCGATCACTAAACCAACAACGGGGCGGTCTTAGATAAATATCATGTAGGTACGTAGGTATATTTAATAATGAATTGTAAATTAGTTCTTATGTCATCGTTTTATAGATATGTTCTATGTATCGAACATAACTCTATCTACTTACTTAGGTACTAGTTTTACTAAGTTGCTATGTAAATAAATAAGTACAAGGTAAATGCACCACGTTATATTGATTCAATAATAATAATAACGTTTATTTATAAAAATGGTGCAGATTTTACAATAACTTATCTTAAAAATTATAGATGACACAGTTGCTCATTTGCCTGAACTAGGTGGAGACCTGTGTTTCAGGCTAGAAAGGTGCTTAGAATTTTAAAATATATAATTAACAAATGAGAAGACTAATATTAATATTGCTTAAAAAAACTAATATTACCTTAAAAACTAACATGTTTTATTTACAATTCTTCTTCTTCTTCTTCAATTTTTCAATGTTTCTGTTATTCTGCAATTTTTACTTACCATATCATAATATGCTAAGTAAAAATTGCAGAATAACCTTTTTACAGTCGTAATTATTTAATTTATAGATACTTAATATCCTATTTAATTTATTGTATAGAAATGGGCCTAAAAATGTATAAAATCTGTTTACAAAGACATATTTAGAGGATGCATTTGACTCACATAAAATATCATTCCGTCTTTTATTAATAATTTCAATGTTATAGGAGAGTGTGGTGTGCTGTTTTAAAACCAAGTGCCAATAATGGAACAGTGATGACTTGGTTTAGGATGTCGTAAATTATGTAGAGAAATATGTATTGCATAATCAGGCTACAATGTTCCCACTGCTGGGAGACCGGCTTCTCCGTAAGAGGGAGTGGACCGTAATCCACCACTCGGGCCCAGTGCGGGTTGGTAGATGTCACATATCTTCGAACTCTTTTAGTTCTAGGACATGCCGCTTTCCTGAAGATGTTTTCCATCAACGTTTAAAAAAAAACAAACATGATTTTGCGACATCCACGCGGGCGAAGCCGCGGGTAGAAACTAAACATATAAATCAAATGAAGGTTTAACAGAAAATTAGTCCTTTTTTACTTCAGTTAAATTCCAGTGATTTGCCTAGCAAATATAATAATAAGACCTAAGGCATAGCATTTTGATCAGATTTTACTTAACCCAACCCAACTACAATGACTATATACAACACAATATAATACAATATACACCGTTAAATTTTGATCGTTTTAATCCTTAAAAGGGGTCATTGTACTCATCATTATGAACAACTTTTACTACGGGATCAACCCTGAAATCGTGAAAAATAAACCAGTTGATCCATAAATTAAGTTCGCATAACTCGACAACATGGATGGATCAACTGATTTTTTTTTAACGGTGTATACAATACAATATCTATATTGTGTGGTGTAGTGGGTGTATACAATATAATATTTGATAACCGACGAAAAATTCCTACGCTATGGGGTCTAAACTCATGAGATAAATCCATGGTTACAGTTTGCGCGTTTCCTTTTTGTCTTTTTATGTCTCTCATTATGACTTCAATCATTCATTCTTTTGAACTTCTTAGCTCACTCCTCATACATTTGTATGTGACTGAAAAAGTATAAGGTCATTGCTCACTTATCGCGGGTGACATGTTGGCAACCGCATGATATCGCTTGCATTTCTTCACCTTGAACGCTTTATCATCGAGTTATCATTCTGCAGTTACACCCAGACCAGGTATGAAGCCGTCATGATG
Organism: Apamea anceps; assembly: GCA_951799955.1. Lineage (NCBI taxonomy): Eukaryota > Metazoa > Arthropoda > Insecta > Lepidoptera > Noctuidae > Apamea > Apamea anceps. The sequence continues at coordinate 7,906,306 of OX637502.1, read as the reverse complement.
TATTTATAAATTATTTACTTTTAATGTATTTACCCGAAGTCATTAGGGTCTCTTATCTATCAATAATCTCTCTCAATTTAGGACTCGAGTCAAAACACTCACTACTCGCCGGTCTATATATAGATATAGATATGTATACGAGTTCTAATAATGAAATTAAATTTTAAATTTAAATAACCCCCGACACAAAACAAGTTAAAAAAAACTATGAAAAAATAGCCACAAATAGAACAAAAAAGGTATACACGTGAAACACTATAAAAAGAAAAAAATAACCTTGAAATTATGACCCTACGTAAGTACGTATGAAATTTTTTTATTAAAATGTTGCCGCGTCGAGGACCTCTGTAATTATTAGCCAGAATAGCGGTCCCCCGACGCGACAACATTTTATCTTTGGTTTCGGGGAACAAGAAATTTGATAGCTCACTTCACTTACGTTTTCACGGTGAGTTTTTTTTTTTATAGAATAGACCGTCAACACCCCCCAGAGATGACAGGCGTCTGAATTCCCGTAATTCTGTTACTATTTATTTCTATACGTGCAATTATTGAAGGCCTAACAGCTACTTAGCTCTATTTGTCTTTCTTTGCCGTATCAATATTTTAAGTGTAAATATTTGCATACTTGTTACTCGATCACGATGCAACGGCTGAATGGAGTTGGATGAAATTTGGCATACAGTTAGACCGTATCTTGGATTAGAATATAGGATACTTATGATTCAAGTGTACAAAGAAAATTTCCGAAGATACACAGGTATCGGAGGGCCGGTAACCGTAGGCAACAACTAATTCGCCCCCGGTGGGTCCCCGCATTGTCGAGGCGGGGGGCTCAGTAGCCGTGGCTTGGTCACCCACGGTGAAGCTAAAAGGAATCTGAGGAGGGGCCGCTCGACAGGGCTTTGCCAGTAAGCTGACGACGTAGCGGCCAACAAGTAGGTTGCGGTGCCACTTGGGCGACATCGTGACTAAGGCGGGCCGCGATTTCGTATGGGAGGCATCACGGCTGACGGTTGGAGGCCGCGGCGTGAGAGGAGTGCCGGTATTGCGGAGCGCCGCTCTCCCTATTTTCCGCGGCCTTGACGGGGTCGCCACTGTCTGATGGCAGTCGCGGGAGGGCCGCAGGGGAGGAAGAGTGTTGGTATGACGTCGGCCGCTCTCCCTATCCTCTGCGGCCAAAAATTGGCAGGCGGCGGAGCCAATGACCTGACCTGTCGCAGGGGGACCAAGGGTGCCCAGACACGGGGTCGTCTGGCGCCCATGTGCTGGTTTGGTCCCTGGCGTGGTCACGGCGTGCTATGTGTTGTGGTGCGCCGGTGATGGGGAGTACTCCGCAGAGGAGGGTCCGGTGACGGACAGCCGCGGCGGGTTCACGGATGAGTTCTAACGCGTGCCCGTGTTCCCGCCGTAAGCGGCAGAGGAGGACACCGTGGAGTTTTAGTGGGTTAGAGTCCTACATCACTGCACTATCTCCCCGTGGTAGTGCAGAATGTATGAGCATTTCTCCACGATAAAAAAAAGCAACAGCTAGTCAGCAAGGCTTCTCTCTTTCCTTTTTCTGCAAGTAACATGCCTACATCAACTGCAAGTGCAAAAGTGATGGACTGTGATATACCGATATCCGTAGATATACACTGTGATATACCTGTGATGTTCTGCGATATACCTATACAGGGTGGCAGGGACATTGACGCGCAAACATGATTCTCAGCACAAAAAAAAAAATACTAATTCTTTCATGCATTTTGACCGCGTAGGTCACTTTACTTTGAAACAGCTGTTTTTTTTTTCGATAGTAACCGACGAAAAAATCTAATATCATGTGCTGAATTCATGGTTACCGTTTGCGTTTCGATGTCCCTGCCACTGATATATGTAGTGATATACCAGGATGTACCTAACTAATCGCTTAAGTTTTGCTACTTTGTTTTTTCTTAAAAAAATAAAAACGGTGCCCCACACTAGGAATTCCTCCTGTATCGTGGGTGCGTTTACAAACATTTAAACTCACATACACAAACAGCCAGACCCGGAACAACTGTAGGCAATACAATTATTTGTTCCGTGCGGGAACCGAACCCGCGACACGCAGCGCAGCAGTCGATCGGTCAGCCACTGCGCTAACCGTGTCGTCAAACACTTTCTGAATTGGTTTTGTTTATTTTTCCACAAAATAATAATTGTATACTTCTTCATCTTCCTGCCCTCATCCCATGTTACTTGTGGTCGGCGCAACATGTTTTCTTCTTCCATTCTACCCTGTCAACCATCACGCTATCATTCACACAATAATGGTATACATTTGGCACAAATATTTTTCGTAGCCACATAAAAGTATATTATGTTAATGCCATCAGTCGTTAGTGGGCGGAGTTTATGAAACGAGTTTGTTAAATATAGGATAGGTGCGCTAAGTTTAAGTACCACCGCTCTCGTAAAACGTATAGTGTAGTAAAGTAGTCCGGCTGTTTGTTGTTTTTGTGTGTACTGTGAAGTGTTTCCAGGCAATTAAGTGATCGAAAGTAATAGATTGTCTTCCTCAACGTGTGATAAAGCTGCGACCATTTTTCTCATGTCCATTTGTTGAGAACACCACGCTTTTTCTACAGAGGATTCACTTTCACCCGAGTTTCTTTAAACTGTTCAATTGGAGGTTAACAATATACTTAACCATCCAAAGTTGTGCCTTGTGCTTAGGTACTAAAATTATGGAAATTAGATTGAATCTGTTCACAGTAAGTAGCTTGTTCTTGGGGATACCGTTTGAGGAAACGGCGCCATAGGCTCAGTATCATAATTGCTTTATAACGCGTTCTGTTGAGAGAAAAACGCGATCAAATGATAATAAACCGACCCAGCATTGAACCGTTCCACCTACAATCCTTGTAGATTCTGTTCCGTTTCCAACAGTGTACCCGCTATCAGTTGCGCTGTTGGCTTCGCTTGTTTTCCATTCAATAACATACAAAAGGCAGCTGTCGCCAAAATGGCCTCTTGTCTGTACTTCCATAGCTAATTGTTGTCACCAGCGTGTCGTTAGTTTATCAAATGATGCTGATATCGTAAAGAAGCGCCAACACGCCGTACCTGGTGTTTCACCGTAGCGGCCTCAGTATTGATCCCTGTGGAACACCAGACGACATCCCGCGCTGACCGCAACGATCCCAGCCTGGGTTGATGACGGCGCTTTCCGTCAAGTCTCAATGATCAACAGCCATTTAGTAGGTCCGTTGAAGTGATAAGGAATACGATACAAGCGTGCAAACCACATATAAAACACAGTGTAATAAAAATAACTTCATTGAAAAGTACTCGGTAGGTACACGGAAAATAGTGCAAATTAATGTAATTAATTCACAAATTAGTGTCGGCATCATATTACGCAAACCTTGGATTTCCTGTTACGCAGAAGCAGTTCATTTTTATCGTTAAACTATTAAAGCCCATCTGAAGGCCAATTCTCGTAATTTAAAACGTTCAAAATCTAGTCGCAGTCTCATCTCAGTGACAAACAAAGGTCAAAAACTTGTCAAAATGTACGGAAATTAGAGGTATTTTTGACAGATTGAGACTGAGATCTGCACCCTAATTGCGTAACATACAATCAATAGTAATCTGAATCATTTTGAAGCAAACTGCTAATCCATTGCTTCATAAGTTCGAAAAATTTGTCTGCTCAACACGTAAATAACGCAGTGAATGTTGTTGAACTGTCAAAATGAAACCGATTCCGATTAATTGTGTGTTACGCAATTAGGGTGCAGACTGTGAACGTTCTTAAAATTACAAGAATTGCCCCTCTACCTGAGGGGCAATTCTTGTAATTTTAAGAACGTTCCCACATAATATCTTGACTGTTTGCATCTCGTCTCTGCCGATGACGATGAATGAATCGATCCTGTTTGTACAATAGCACAGACGTATTTTCTACTGCACCTAGTTTAGATGGAGGATAGACTTATTTGACTTCCATTATTGCTTTCCTGTCGTTCCTTCTAAATATATTGATTCTGCTCACTGCATGTCTCATACCATTGGCTCTTCTGCGTCTGGTACTACAGTATAGTACGGTGCCCTGCCCCGTTGGTGTCGTGGTTCCAAGCGCGGCAGCTGAGCCACCCGGGAATCATACCCAGGACCCCAGTCCTGGGTACGAATTCCGGTTCAGGCAGTGTTATTGAGTTTTTCCATTAGGAATTTCTTAGTAACAGCTCGGAAAGCACATTAAGCCGTTGGTCCTGCGTCTGATCTCTCTCCGGTCGTATCGGATTACCGTCCCATCGGACTATGAGAGTGAGGGAAGAGAGAGTGCACTTGTGTCTGCGTACACACTTGTGCACTATAATATTTCCCGCGCCGAAGGCTAGTCTCCGTTGAGATTGGCTCTGTGGCCGAAGTACAGTCTGGAGGACTTTTATTTATTTTTAGTATCTACAGTTACTTTCCTATTCGAAGGTATTTTAATGAGTGAAGCGTGCCAAATGCTCAATAAAACTTCTTGTAGGTTTAGTAAAGCCAACTCAGTGAACCTACGTACTGCGAAAAGTGGATTTATAGCACAAGTCACTTCATATGATCCCGCTGAAAATATTATGTTTGCGATGCATGACGCAATTTTATAACTTTACTGTACCTACAACTTTATTGTATCATAATCGAGATGAATACTTAGGCATGAGCTTGTTACGAGTATCTTGATCTATACTCTATACATACAATAAAATAAAGTTGTGTGTGAAGTGTCTGTTTGTAATGTCAAAATAACAAACAGCTTTTTTACTAAATGTATGTGAAAGTATAAGTATACGGTACAAAAAACAAAAAAAAAAACAATATAAATAAAATTGTCTGTCTGTTTGTTTGTTCCGGCTAATCTGTTTTATTTTGGAAAAAGAATTAGAGTGCACACAAAAAAATTAAAACCCATGAATTCTAATTTATTATAACACCTTTTCACTCCTAAATCACTGAACGGATTTCAATAAAATTTGGCAAAGAGATAGATGGCGTCCTGGGGAAGGATATAGGCTACTTTTGGTTCCAATAACACATTCTCGTGGGATAATTACCGACTTCCACGCGGGCGAGGCCACGAGCAGAAGCTCGTATTAGAATAGAATACTCTTTATTATGTACACTATACAAAGACATTAAATTATGTACTTACACTATACAAATTACTGATATGAATGCAGAAATTTTACTTAGGATGACACAATGGGCGGCCTTATCACTAAAAGCGATCTTTTAAAGAAATCCTTTGGATGGATTGATGACGGAGATACAATACTATGTTAATGTTCTGGAACATTAATGATATTCTATTGGCAATTTTAAACCGTTTCTAGGAATTCAAAAAGGGCTTTGAAATAAGTCTTAATTACTTCTTAAAACCTAATGGCGTCATTGTCAGCAATTACATTATAAAGACGCTGTTTTTAGGTTTTAATTAAAAAATATATAATCAAACTACAATAAATAATAATGATTTCATATCACGCAAGATATTCTTATCACGCAAACTGACGTTGAAATAAGCGGATATCAGCAGAGTCGAAGGAAAGTGATACAAAATATTACTATCTTCGCCTTAGTAGAGTCGCTTATCGCTTTTAGCGCAGTGCCTTACTTACTAAGTTTTTTGTGCAATTACGAACAATTCTTACATTTCTTACAGTTTATTCTAAAAATAATAGTGTGTGCGTTTACTTGTGTATTGAAACGTTATATTAACTAGTATTGTGACAAAATGTAACCTTGTGTTTACATTTTACTGATTTTGGCTACACAAGTTGGTGTGCATTGACTTATTTAAACGTGTTCAACCGTAACAGAATGTCCCAATTACACGGCTCGCCAAGTTAATAAAACCGGCCAAGTGCGAGTCGGACTCGCGCACGAAGGGTTCCGTACCATTGTCTATAAAAATCACGTCTGTTGTATGGGAGCCCCCCTTAAATATTTATTTTATTTTAATTTTATTATTTATTATTAAAGTAAAAATACAACTGAGTATTTTGTGAATATTTCAAGTGCCTACCTGTTGCCATTATTGATATCGAGCAAAAAAGGGCAAAAAAATCGCGTTTGTTGTATGGGAGAAATATTTATTTTATTTTGTTTTTAGTATTTGTTGTTATAGCGGCAACAGAAATACTTAATTTGTGAAAATTTCAACTGTCTAACTATCGCGGTTCTTGAGATACGGCCTGGTGACAGACAGACGGACAGACAGCGAAATCTTAGTAATAGGGTCCCGTTTTTACCCTTTGGGTACGGAACCCTAAAAAAATAACCAGAAAACGATGCAAAGGAATGTTTACATTCAGTTTTTTTTAAATAAATCCATTACACTATTTTGTATTTCCGTTCCTAGGTGCGAGTAGTATAAAAAATCTTATTGGCTTTGTACATACTTGCAAAGACAAAATAGTATTGGATAAAATTACATGTCTATTTTAAGTTACGGACAAGCTTTGATCTGAGCGGAAAAAATGTGACAGCTTTTCGCGCCCTTTTTCCGCATTTACCCGCTCAAAGTCCCTACTTCCCTAGCCCTAAACCTTACTCGGAGAATAATGACTATATCTGCTGTGAACAGCTCAAATTCAGTCTTAAAACCAATAAACCAACGTTATTTAGCACAAAGATTAGATAGCAGTGAGGTGTTCACATAAAACATCTGTGCTATGATGTAATTATTTGATAAACACTGTTGGTACGCTTATCGCGAACTTTGTTGATGTTTTGGATTCGCATTCGCTCTATTTACTTGAAATAGCCGCGATAACGATCGCTGCGGAGTAAGTATAGTTAGTAACTTGCCAACATGAAATGTTATATGGTTCAACTGATAGAGTTGTTCAGGACAGTATTGAAAGTGATTCGACGGAATAAAACAATTACGAAGATCAAGGAAGAGAAAAAGGTAATGTATCTACTTACAATAAAATAAGTCTATGACCTGTTGAGTCGATGAGTAGTCTACTACTCGTTGTGGTACTTGCATTATAAGAAATACAATTGTTGCCAAAATGTTTGACTTGACATTTATAGATGAAGACTGAAGGTTGCTTCAGTCACCGATAAACAGCACGAGCTTGGCTATCGCTGAAACCGATGGCCCATGTGTGGCTTGCCGTAAGCCACAGTCTTAAGGGCTTCTTCACATGTCATCTCCGCCGCGAAACCATAACAGCGAAACCGTAGTAGTTCCGCCAAGACTTTTTCGTTGTACGACAAGCGGAACTAGCCTGTTCTAACGTACAGATTTGATTATGAATTATGAAACGAAACGCGGGATATTATGAAACGCAGGAAAGAGATAGAATCTATCGACGACATATGACGACACGGTTGGCGCAGTGGTTAAGCGATTGACTGCTGCGCTGCGTGTCGCGGGTTCGATTCCCGCACGGAACAAATATTTGTATGACCTACATGTATTTGTTCCGAGTCTGGGTGTTTTTCTATCTATAATATGTATGTATTTACAAAAAAAAAAAAAAAATGTATATAAGTAGTTTATCAGCCATCTTGTTACCATAACACAAGCATTAGGTTGCTTAGCTTGGGACTAGATGGCGCTGTGTGAAATGTCCAGGGATATTATATCTGTTTCACGCGTTTCGTTGCGGTGTCGCGTTTGTTTCGCACGTATCTGGCAGTTGACAAGTTTATATAGCGAAACTATTTTTTTTATTACATGGATGTTGATTTTACGGAAAAACTAGTCTAAAAGGTCCCAAGTAGACCTATACTGTATTTACGAACTCGAAATCGACGATATTTTGCTCCGATTGCTACAATTAAACTGACTCTCATGATGTTCCGCTACTCGAATCGCGACGTAATGTAGTAATGTTTCTTTGTGGAATTCGTTTAGCGGTTTCCTATAATTATTTTCGCGGTAGACATGTGCTAAGGCCCTAAGAGCGGATATAAAGACAGACACCTCTTTTCTCACCTTTGGCTCCCCTTGATTGTGAAATAAAAATATGCTTGTATTTCCCGCAAGATTGGACGGAATATGACATGTGCGTCATTTTATACACAAAATCTATTTATAAGTATTGCCCGTCTTCACAATAAATGTTGGCATTTAAGTATTGGTCACCAAAACGGAAAACGACGTATTGAACCTACTGAGACGGATTAAAAATATTCTTGAAAGGCGGTCGCCGGTTTCGGCATGATTAAGTAACAACAACGAATACCTAAGTCCTTTCTTGGTTTGCGTTAAGCCGAGTAACAAATGCCTACGTCATATTTATATTTATAAGCCAGTCCGTTCGCAGTTATATTACCTCTGATTTCGCATTGCTGTCAAAATCACAGTGATCATTATTTCCGTTGAAATAAGGTTTCTTTTGGGTTGCAGCCACTGACAAGTCTGTCAAAAGTCAATTTGCGAGCAAGTGTGTTGATAAAATAATTACAGTACCGAGTAACTAAACATGGCTATCATTCTTCTTACAGACCGAAGAGCAGAACAAAATGTCGATGATCCTGGAAACCATTGATCTTGAGCGGGAGTTCTCCCCCAGCCGGTGGTCGCAGAGGTTCCCCACGTCCATCGAAGTGCTTCAGCATCACGTTAAGCTTGTTACAGCAGGTAAGGAGGTGGAACAGCGGAGTAATTGCGTAACACACTGGCGCAATGTCTTTCATGTTAACAGTTCAGCCACTTTTAATACATTATTTACGTTGTTGAGCTGACGAATTTTTCAAACCTATGAAACGATGGATGTCAAAATGAAAGGCATTGCGGTCGACTTCCATTAAAGATGTGTTACGCAATTACGTGAATAGGTTACGGTTAGGCGTACGTGCTCCAACAACGACCGCATCAGCGCTTACCACCAGGTTATACAGCGTGGAGCTTTAATGGCGACATTAATTTAACACACGTAAGTATCCGGTTTCGCGTCTTCGTTTGATGAACATATTTTAATTTAATCATTAATAATTATTCACAATTTTCTAAAATAGCATCCTGGAGCAAACTGTACTTGAAGGATTTTAGCGTTGGTGTCATTTGCCGGGGTCAAGGATCATAACATCCCATCAATCAAATTAAAACGAATAACGTGAAAAGAGTATGCGAATTTAAAAAAAAAAAAAAAAATACAAAAAAAATCTTTTTCTTTCTTTCTTTCTTTAATTGAAGGAAAGAGAGAACCCTATGTCGACGAGCGGCGCAGCCTCCACTCTGTGTGAGAGAGTGGGCCGTAATCCACCACGCGGGCCCGGGACATAATTTGTTTTTTTTTTTTGGTCCTTATTAACCCTAGTTAATTTTCTTACAGCCAGCGAGGATGCAACTAACAACATCCCACATAAACTGGAGATTGAGTATGGATCAACACCTGGACAGAAACTTGACATCCTTGGAACAGATCTACCAAACGGTACAAACTTTTTCTTTTTTTCATAGTTTTTTAGAAATTAAATCCTCAAAGTATTTTTTTTGCCAAGTACCGAACTTAGTTCGTAGATCGGCGATGCTTGCTTGCACTAATAATACGTCATCATTCTCCTGCTCTATCCCAATTTATTTGGCGTCGGCGCAACATTTGTTTGTCTTCCATACTCTATTAGTCATCATCCCGGTAGTCACTCACTTTCTCCCCATCCCACGTTTCTTTGGTCTTCCCGTACTTGTATAGCCATCCACATTCATACTCAAAACTTTCCTGACGTATCCCTCATTCCTCCGCAACACATGCCCATATTAGTAAGAAACCCACCTCTAACAACATTAACAGATCATAATATTATCTTGAACTACTTTTTACCAAAGCCTTAAGTGAATAAATGTACCACAAGGCTTTTTACATTACATTTTAGATAAATGCAGTCATACTAAAAAACCGGCCAAGTGCGAGTCGGACTCGCCCATGAAGGGTTCCGTTACGTTACGATTTATGACGTATTAAAAAAAAACTACTCACTAGATCTCGTTCAAACCAATTTTCGGTGGAAGTTTATATGGTAATGTACATCATATATTTTTTTTAGTTTTATCATTCTCTTATTTTAGAAGTTACAGGGGGGGGGACACACATTTTACCACTTTGGAAGTGTCTCTCGCGCAAACTATTCAGTTTAGAAAAAAATGATATTAGAAACCTCAATATCATTTTTGAAGACCTATCCATAGATACCCCACACGTATGGTTTTGGTGAAAAAAAAAATTTTGAGTTTCAGTTCTAAGTATGGGGACCCCCAAAATTTATTGTTTTTTTTCTATTTTTGTGTGAAAATCTTAATGCGGTTCACAGAATACATCTACTTACCAAGTTTCAACAGTATAGCTCTTATAGTTTCGGAAAAAAGCGGCTGTGACATACGGACGGACAGACAGACAGACAGACAGACAGACAGACAGACAGACAGACAGACAGACAGACAGACAGACATGGCGAATCCATAAGGGTTCCGTTGCCATTTGGCTACGGAACCCTAAAAAAAACAGATAATAGTGACATTTCAAGGTAGCTCTCTTTATCTAGGGCCCTGAATACTCAATACCATTACAAGGTGATTGTACGAATAGCTAAGATAAAACCAACATATTTTTAAAGAGTCAGAAATGTTTTGATGTCAATAATCACTTAAGAATTAAGGGCTCGTGGCAAAATAACAGCCTTCGATTGATCAAGGTTAAGTTACGCTTGCCGCGGTCGGTCCGTGGATGGATGACCATCCCTTTGATACCGAGACACCTCTGTGCCTAGACAAGCACTTTGCGCCGTTGGTGCCGGCTGTCATTCTTCGTAGATTTTTGACAGTCGCTAAGGGTAGTCACAAGCCAGAGGGATTTTTTAAAAATACGGGAATTGCTCACGTATTTTTAGAGACGTTCGCATTCTAATCTCAGTCTCAATCTGTCAAAAATACCTCTAATTTCCATAATTTTTTGATAAGTTTTGACACTGTTTGTCACTAAGAAAGAAAGAAAGAAAAAACCTTTATTTAGCACAGACCAAAAGATGCACAATACACCAGAAGGCCAATTCTCGTAATTTAAAACGTTCAAAATCTAATCACAATCTCATCTCAGCGACAAAAAAATGTCAAAAACTTGTCAAAATGTAGGGATATTAGAGGTATTTTTGACAGATTGAGTCTGAGATCAGACTGTGAACGTTCTTAAAATTACGAGAATTGCCTTTTAGATACATACATCAGATAACAACTAATAAAAAAACAAATAGAAAGTGTAAAGACCGATGCAAGAAATTAGCAGGTAAGTGTACCTCACGGCTGCACCAAAAAGGCCCAGTTCAGCAAAAATGCCAGACGATAGTGCCTGACGCTGGTTTTCAACTGAACCTGATGTGTGAGGTGGCGGATGTAAATCAGTGGAATTATGCTCCAGAAAGTTTGACAACCAACCAACCAAGGGGTGTCGTGTTATCCAGTAACTGGGTTGTGGAGAGCAGACAGGCAGTCGCTCAATTCCCGTAATTAAAAACGTTGAAAATCTAGTCGCAATCTCATCTCAGAACAGAATTGCCCCTCTGGTATTCAGCTGCGTTCAGTTAGACTGGAAGCCGATCCCAACTTAGTTGGGAAAAGGTAGGGCAGACAACACATAAGAGGTAGGTAAACCTTGTACAGTCAGCGTCAAAAATATCGGGACGTTCAAAATGATCTCAACAACTAAGAAAATTAAACTTGGTCTCAAAAAAGTTCTTGTCAGAATGACAGTGGTCTTGTACTGTCTTCATTGAGTTAATATTTCATTTTCATAATTGCTTAGACCATTTTAAACAGTCTGTTCGTCCCGATATTATTGATGTACCTACTTGCATACATTTTGTTCTAAAAAAGGCTAAAGAACCGGTAGCTCTTGCACGAACTGTGACAAAATTACTCGTGCTAAGTTAGTCAAAGATTCACAAATCTTATTTAATTAATAATGTATACCTGATGACGGGTTCACTATGTTTTAAAGTCAATTAAATTATAATCAACTCATCTACTTTTAAACTTGCAAGAACCTTCTTCAAGAAACTTCCGAGGTCCTGCATTACAAAATAACTCTTGAATCTTATCAAGTACATGAATTAAATAGATTAATTACTGGACAAGGTCGCTTCACCACGGTTTATTTTTGTTTTATCATAATATAAAAATACTCCCAACAGGCCCATTCACACGTATCACAATTACTCCACATAACAGCGACCAAATGTGGGCAAGCGGTGGTTACGTGTGAAAAATGTCGCTGCAACATTTTGCAGTTGCGTTGTCGCTAGTAGTTGCGATGTGGTTAGTGTTTACAGACTGGCAGATCCTGGTGTTTGCGATGTGGCCGGCCGCTAATGCGTGGTCTCGCTGGTGGTTGCGTTTGTGGCTGCGACGTGGCTTTAATGTGGTCCGTGTGAATAAACTATTCATTTTCATACAAATTAGCGCCCGTCCACGTGTTGTCGTTGTGATGGGGTTGTGGTACGTCTGCTCGAGCCCTCATTGTATCATCTGTGTGTATTTGGTACAGACGCCAGCACATCAAGCTACTACAATCTGTCAAATTTCTTTAGTATATTTTCAACTTTATCGCTAAAGCGTTAAGGTTCAAGGTTGATTGGGAAAATTTGACAGTTTCGGGTAGCTTGACCTGCTGGCGTCTGTACCCCCACCTAGCCATGTACCAAATTTCATCCAAATCCGTCCAGCCATTTTAGCGTGATAGCGAAACAGGTAATCATACAAAGAAACAATTATTTTCTATTTACAATATAAGTTTAAGACTAGCAGCGCCCTGCTATCGTCATATCACCTATTAAGCCTCTCTTACACGATGGAAGTTTACTGCCGTGGCACACAATAAAACTGAAGCAATAACTGACTTGCATCGTCTAAACACTGTTCAGACACTGCACCTCTTATTTCTGCTTCAACTTTATTGCATGCCACTGGCAATTAAGTCGCACCATGTAAATCAGGCATGAGAACAGTGGCGGCCCAGTGGTAACGGTCCCAACTTACGAGTTGTGGTCGTAGTTTCGAACCCAGGCAGGATTTAATTTGCGTAAATAATTCCATCACCACTGCTCTCAAAACGCTGAAGGAAAACATCTTGAAGAAACCGGCATATCCTAGAATAAACAAACCGAAGACAGGTAACATCTATCAACCCGCACTGGGCCCGCGTGGTATATTACAGCTCACTCCCTCTCGAAAGGAGGCCTGTGTCCCAACAGTGGGAACATTATACGCTGATTATGCTAAATCAGGCTTTATCATAAACCCACCAACAGAAACACATTCCCTTTATTATGACGAAAGCCACGTAGCACAGAATTAATATTGTTTTAATTAACAAACATTCATTGGTATGAAATGTTTATTAAGCAAATATATAAATAATTATGAGTGCTTTACACTCATAATTATTATTGATCATTTTGGGTCGAAGCCAAGTCGAAAATACATTTCCCAATAAGCAATGTTAAAAGTTCATGGATAGGAAATATCAACTACTTAATCCTATCATACTAATATGCGAAAGTTTGTGAGGATAGATGGATGGATGGATGTTTGTTACTCTTTCACGCAAAACTACAGAACGGATTTGGATGAAATTTGGCACACAGATAGTTTATAACCAGGATTAACATATAGGATACTTTTTATTCCGATTTTCTTACGGAATCAAAACTTATGCGGGTGAAACCGCAGGGCGCTACTAGTCTTAAACTCATATTGTAAATAGAAAATATTTGTTTCTTTGCTGCCGACAAACTGTCCTGCAGTTTGGCAGAAGATCTGTGTATTCTCCCACCTGTGTACTCTTTTGTTGAAATAAATAAATAAAAAAAAATTACCTGTTTCGCTATCACGCTAAAATGGCTGGACGGATTTGGATGAAATTTGGTACATGGCTAGGTGGGGGGCAGCTAGTTAAGCATAAAGAGAAAATATTTGAGTTTTTATATGTTTGTTTGTAATGGATAAACTCAAAAGATTCTTAACCGAAAAATTCTTTCACCAATAGAAAGCTGTACCTATTATTAGCGAGTAACATGGGTATTTTTAGTAGGTAGGCATATTGTGTTGTCTAACGACTTCCACGCGAACGAAGTCGCGGGTTGGGGCTAGTCCTATAATAAACTACTTTTAAGTAATGTCTTAGCACTTTTCTCTCGTCTGTAAGCGAATTGCATACTGACGTCATCACAATTACCAAAACAATACCTAATAACAAAACGCACCATTGCCTAGCCTATGTTTTACTCGTAGTTGCACACACAGTGAAATTCAATACCTATATGTTTATGCGTGTTATCTTAAAGATTGGCTACATTTTGTAAAAAATGCTCTGCAGCAATTTTGTCTCGTATTGGACATAATGAAACCCACGGATAGTTTTATACTTGTATTTCGACACAGAATAGGTTTTTTACAATAATTTAGTGGAGCGATCAAACCTTTTCAAAAATTAATATAATAAAAGGTAATGTGGGGTACCTTACAAAAACTAAGAAAAAAAAGTAAACTAACTATTTACAGCGTCTCATATGAATAAAGCTTGTTGCTGTAGATGTAGCAATAGGCGCCAATATCCTCCCGCCGCCGTTGAAATCTTCAGTTTTCAACCCTTTATTTCATCTGAGGAAGGCAGAGGGTAGAAGCGAACTAAAGGACGACGTACAACTCCCCGTTGGGTCTTCACATCAGCTACTGGAGAAACTCCGTCTGATCCAGGAAATAATTTCTGCACTCGTCCCAGTCTCCAACACAGAGGTGGCGTCTTATCCTTCTTCAGAAGTACTAAATCACCGATGTTCAGGCTTGACTTATCGGTTCTCCACTTGCTACGTTTCTGCAAGTCAGCGATATAATATATTCACTCTGCCACCGACACCAAAAATGTTGATGAATTTGCTGTATTCATTGGTAACGTTGTAGATTGTTGGAATTGCGGTATTCTAAGGCAATTGATGGAAGAGCAGTGAGGGGCCGGCCAATAAGAAAGTGACCAGGGGTGAGGCAAAGAAGATCATCAGGCGAGGAGGATAACGGGCAAAGCGGACGACTATTCAGAATGGATTCTACATGTGCAAAGCTCTTCAAAAGTTAAATGGGAATTGCCCATCACACTTTTGATATGGTACTTAGCTGATTTCACACCGGCCTCCCAAATTCCACCAAAATGAGGGGCGTAAGAAAGCGATAAAATAAAAATGATCTCTTCCCCGCTTGCAAAATCAGAAAGAGAGTCCGCGTTGATCTTAAAAAAAAATATTTATCTCCTTAGCACCGGATACAAAATTGTGACGCAAAATACTTCCATTGGCCTTCCACGTCGTGACACAATATCCTAAAAGCAAACAATATCCTTAAACTCAAATTTACCGACGAGAGAATGCGTTTTTGACACCTGTCAGATTCATACAAACGAATACGCGTTTTGCGAATTTGATCTTTACTAAGCCAGGGATACGGTAGGGGACAAATGTCCCACGACATCAGTCGGCGACATGTCAAGCGAAGCCAGCGATTTCGCTTGATATATCTGGCGACATCGCGCGACTTATGTCCGTAGTGACGTCGGGCGAAGTCGTGCGACTTCGCGAAACTTCGCCTGACATATTTGGCGACATCGCGCCACACTCGACGTCGTTGGCGATACATATCGCGCCATGTTGCCAGACATGTCGAACGAAGTCTGGCAACGCCGCGCCACTTCACTCGACGTTGTCGGCGACACGTATCGCGCGATGTTGCCAGACATGTCGAGCGAAGTCTGACAACGTCGCGCCACTTCACTCGACGTCGTCGGCGACACGTGTCGCAGGACATTTGTCCCCTAGTGTATCCCTGGCTTTAGCTACTAGAAAATCGCACTGACAGGTGTCAGGAACGCATTTTATCGACGGCCGGACTGTATGTATATTACTATCCTGTCAATATTCATTTCTTTTAAGAAAGAAAGAAAGAAAGAAAAGAATAATAAAGTACATAAACACACAAAAAAAATAAGCTGGGGGTAAACATGCGTCACATTCACGCAAAACGGCCATCGCTCAGCATAATGCCGCAGCGCTGGTTTAAGAAGCTCTAACTCTTAAACATTACCGGTAAACATGTAAATACGTACAACTAAGGGGTCTATATTACCCTGTAAGGTTTACAGTAGTAAAGGGTTTGTGGCACGTTATAAAACAACAGATGTGGCCACATTACGAGCGAGACCATAAAAATAAACAATAAGAATACTGAATGTCAGTCGTAAGTGTCTGTCTCCCGATGTAAATTCCAGTGTAAGTTA
The DNA here is from genome assembly GCA_951799955.1 of Apamea anceps. NCBI lineage: Eukaryota > Metazoa > Arthropoda > Insecta > Lepidoptera > Noctuidae > Apamea > Apamea anceps. Next base: position 7,890,017 of record OX637502.1, on the reverse strand, counting down.
TTCATCTACGAGTACCTATACTAATAATAAAGGTGAAGAGTTTGTTTGTTTGAACACGCTAATCTCTAGAAATACCAGTCGGATTTGAAAAATTATTTTTGCATTTGATAGCATAATTCTTGAGGAAGGCTATCGCTATTTAACACCACGCTGACTTTATTTCTTCTCGCTCGGTTCCTAAGGGTCCTCCCTTAGGAAAAACCAAAGAAGGAAGAAAGAAGGAGGAAGTCAGAAAGAACCGCTAACCGAAAACGAAGTATATGGTACGCGACGGAAAAAACGCATCTTCATAGCTCTGGCTTCTGGCTGTTTGTGTATGTGAGTTTAAATGTTTGTAAAAGCAAAAAAAAAAAATCCATACATTTTATTTTCCTATGTTGTCCACAATAATGTATTTATTTATTAAAACTTTACGCATAAGTAAAAACAATACTGTACAAAGGAGGACTTAATTCCTGAGGCATTTTCTTCCAGTCGACCTTAGGGTGATGCAGTGACAAAACATGACCGGTGCAACATACGGGGTAAAATATCTAAAAAAAGACTATAAAATACAAGAAAAAATACTAATATATAGATAAATACATACATATAAACAAAATGAACTTTCAGGAGAAAAACAGATCGGTAAGTAGAGGAGAAAACGAATCCAGCAAATCAGCGCTGGGATGTTACGGCCAACTTCTGACGGATATATTCACATGCCTTCACTTTAAAAGATAACCAACTGGTTGCCGTCCCGATGTTCAGAGGGAGCGCATTCCAAAGAAGAAAATAATATCGTCGCGTTAGAAATTATAAAAGTGCATAATGTGTAATATCGTTTTGAGGCTTACTGAACCTGGGGTCTACTCCGAAGTAGTACCGGCCGAATGTTCGGCGGTTTTCTGCTACGAAGTTACCATTTGGTTCGGTCGGTTCCGATCCTACACTCCTACACTCTTTCGAATATTGACTACTTATGGTCCCGACCCTACTGAGCCGATCCGAACATTTTTCGCATTTTTCAATAATATTCTGTTCGGCCATGTGTCGGTCCGATCCGAACATTCGCACTTTGCACTTCGGAGTAGGCCCCCAGTTTCAATATTTTGGGCGTACTTAATTTTTACTGACAGCCAAATTAACAGCACATTTTAATTACCTTCGTATAATTACGTGTAATAGGGAATGAAATTAGAATTAATTGATGGATGCGGTGTCATCGACAATCCTGTTAGCGCGACGTCCTATCAATGATACTGAAATGCTGCAGTTTTATGTTTATTGAATATTCAAATTATTGCAAATGTAGGTACTTTGATACGAGCTAAAATTACTATAACAGAATTGCTGACAGCATAATTGCGTAATATTTAACATATAAACGTATAATTTCCATCATTTCTGATCTTAGTAGTTACCTAAATATTAATGAACTTTGCCTAACTTCTGGGGACATGATCATAATCACTTGATTGGCAGATAAACTGCGGGGTAATAGCGTAACACGCTAACAGTAGAGATGGCTTTCATTTTGACAGTTCAACAACATTCATTGCGTTATTTACGTTGTTCAGCAAATAATTTTTTCTAACATACGAAGCAATGGATTAGCAACATCCTTCAAAATTATCGATTTGATTAATACTGAGCGGTGCTGTTACACAATTATGGTGCTGATCATTAGTATACATAGTATGAATTTGTTACTGTGGATATCAATGATATCCCCGTCTCATTATGTTGTGTAGATGTTAACATGTTTATTAAGTACTCAATCACGATTAAACGGATTTGGATGTACGTAGTACAAAGATAGATTATGTCTTGGTAAAGTCAACCGCAAGTCGGTAGTAACACTAACATAAAGCTGGCCTAGCGTTACAAGGAGGGTCAATAGATTATGAGACCTTTATTGGTTTTCTTGTTAGTTCCCCTACCATGCGATTCAAGCCGCGAACAGCAAAATAAAACAAGAAATAATACAACCACCTACAAAAATAAAAAACAAAAAGTGTACTTATCAAATATTTTTTTTTTACCGCTAACAACAGTTCTATATACCTCATCATCATCTGCCTAGCCTTTTCCCTACTATGTTGGGGTCGGCTTCCAGTCCACTTCTATATACGTACCTACGTAATATAAAAAAAAACCCTTAATATTGTCATCTTTTACCACACAAGTTTATCACTTGTCCTACATAACTTCTTGATTCATATTTAACCCATACGTAATCCAGATGCACCAATTCTCGTGTATATTCACGGCGGCTACTGGCAGGAGCTCTCCCGCGAGGTGTCGAGGTACCCAGCAGGTCCCCTCCACAAGTTCAGGGTGAAGACCATCGTCGTCGGCTACGACCTCTGCCCGACTGCCACCCTCGCTGATATCGTCAGCCAAATAAGAAACGCGGCGAGGTTCGTGTTCGAGTACGCAGAAAAAATGGCCTCCAAGTAAGATAACCCTTCACCTAGATAAATAAGTGTGATGTAATGAACCGAAAACTTAGATAAGCTCGACGGACAAGAATATTCACAGTTTATTTAGAGAATGAAATAGTCAGTACGAATGGTAAAGTTTAAACAACTTAGCAAATGATCAATTTAAAAAGAGTAACCGTGAAGTTTCTTGCCGGCTCTTTTCCATAGGAAACGACCAATTGGGACCGTGCACCGCCTGCACGGTCGCATTTGGTCGTGTGACTTGCAAATGCAAAAATATTTTTATATCCAACGGGTAGTTCCACAGATTAACGAGTTCAAACAAAAAAGACTCTTCATCTTTATTATATTACAAGTATACTTAGATGTGACATACTCGTGCGATCAATCAAGTCGCGTACGTCTTCGCGGATAGTCGCGTTCAGTTAGGTTAGGACGCAGAACGAGGCTTTCCCAATGAAGTGCAAAATAAACGAAATATTTAGCTTCTTTTCCCAAGCATAAACGAAATCGGTACTTTATTAATTGTCGATAGAAAATTTTCACTCCGTCGTTATAATTTCCAGAGGTGTGTACTTCGCGGGTCACTCGGCGGGTGCGCATCTCGTCGCGAAACTCCTCGCGGACGCAGACTTCTTCGAGAACACGCCAGGAGCGTCCCGCCTTCAGGGAGCATTCCTCGTGTCAGGGATATACGACCTCAGGGAGATCGTCCACACGTCTGTGAACGACGCTGTCCAGCTGCCGAACGAGTGGGCAGTACCCATGTCGCCCCAGTTCGACGATTTCACACACCTGCAAGGAAGGAGGATACGTTTATACATTTTAGCAGGACAACACGACAGCCCCACCTTCAAAAAACAATCCAGAGAATTCTACGAGATCCTACACAACACTTGCCTAATGCAGAATATGTATTTGGAGATCAAGGACGACATGGATCACTTTGACATCGTCGAATGTTTCGCCAACGACGACAACTTTATGAAGAATCTGTTGATTCACGATATTCGTAAACATTTACTGTAAATTACTTTTGTAGGGGTGTACCTATTCGTGTAGAAGGTACCTGCCTACCTGTATTTTAGTCTCTAGTACACACGGCTACACATCAAGCTATATATTTCCAGTTTTAGCTGACCTCGCATTGTATAGGTTTTTCGTACAATCAGAAGTCAGCTTATACTGGCTTGATGTGTAGCCGTGCGTACCTACCTGGAGTAAAATGCATTTTCTTGTGATTTTAATACTTATACCAAATGAAAATATACCGACGTATTTCTCTACAATTTTTTCTAAAATCTGAAATAATTTATAGCTAAATGACAAAGAAGATTTAGGGACTAACCACACTTATTCAGCTCTGTTACCTAATGGTGGTTGTTGTTGTTGGTGGTGTGTGGTTAGTCCTTAATGCTGTTAGCCCAAGGGCTGCATCGACATTCATAGCTTTCGCTTTACGACCGAATTCGGTCGCAAAGTCCCGAATTGACAGATGTAATGTATGGAGTGACAGGACTTTGCGACCAAATTCGGTCGTAAAGCGATCGCTATTAATGTCGAGACTGCAGCCCCAGGTTAGCAGGGGCGCGTTTTCCCGCGGCGATTTTTTTTTTTGCGCACTGAATTTTCAACGCACTGCTTAGCGCCGAGAGTTGAAAATCCAACAGTTGCTGATGCGCTCTGTTGGATTCTCAATGCTCGGCTTAACACCGAGTGTTGAAAATCCTGTGATACGCGATGAAATCCCTCCGCGATATTTTTACGTTCGTGCGACCGTGGGCTTAAATCATCTGCTGTTATCTTGTTCTAAATAATAATGAAATCAAATTCAAATATTCTCAATTATAATGAAATTCGGTCCATTGAGAGCTAATTAATATGGCTGCAATGTGACATAATTTAATTGCCTTGGGAAGCAAAATGGAATTAATTATATAAATAATTGAAAAGTTTATAAGCCTGATGCAATGTTTTATACAAATAAGTATATATTTACTTTTATGCTACAAAACTGTCGTATGTTAAGTTTAATTTCAATAATAAAGATCTTTATGGTCGTATGTTCTAGGTATTGTATTCGTCTTGTATAGGTAGTCTATAAATATTTCTTACACGACTAGCACTCGTATATATTAGATAGGTATGTTTTATAACTAGTCGTTAATAATAATTGTCAAAGTAATATTGTCTAAGTACCTAAGTTGGTAAAGCTGTGTATCCACTATGTTCGCACATCAACTGTACCTCTCGCAACTCTTTAATGTTTGCATAAAATCGCCCATCACAACAAAATGGATGCGCCAGCACATTTTGTGTGTGAACAAAGGGAATATTCAGTTTATAAAGGCACCTGTCGCACCGCCAACGAGGAAGCGACTATAGTAATCACTCGAAACGTGCAAAAAATTGTAAGTGTCGTGGAAGTAAAGGCGATACATACATATATTAATAATTGTTCGCTGACTGTTCATCGCTGGCGAGTAGCTCATCTACTTGTTTGTCGCAGCGAGAAGAGCTATCAAAGAGGGTACTCGCTCAGCGACACTCGCTTGACTGGCAGTACACGGTATTACCGGCGAGTAATCACTCGTCGCCGTCAGGCAGGTGGGATAGGTGTCTTAGATCATAAGAATTTGTTTTGAAACTTTACCCATAGTGGTAATGATTATATTAATCAAAATAATTAGTTGTTAAGTTTTGCAATGTAATCAGACTTGCTACTGAGTCGTTTTTTAGTATTAGGTTATAATGCTCATTATGTAACAATAAAGATACATCTTTATACATACTAAGCAGTTTTCGTGTCATTTGGACGACTGCAAAGGAACCGTAGATGAACACAGCTGAAATATGTCATACCCACAAGACCTCCTGCTGAAATATACAATTTGGAGACGACACGTCAATAAATGAAAATACTGGCAACACTAGTGCATAGATTAATTTTGCAGTTATCAAATAAAATATATCATCGAATAAAAAAAAAGTATTTTCAATCAACTAAATGATGGGTGATGGGCCGACTATGGATTTTGCCGATCTTTGACTAGCTACAGTGACTAAACTTATGGATATAAATATATGATTGAATTGTGGTATGCATACTGGGAACATCATTACATACGAAGTTTAATTTAATGTCGTATCATCGTCCCCACATTGTATATGGTGGTGGTACCTACATCGTCAAAATCCGCAGACGCAAGAAGGTTTTCGGTATCGGAAAAGGAGTTATGGAACTCAAATAGAGTTAGGCAAGTCACCCGGCAAGGCGCAGTGATGACAGGTGCGAGTGGCGTCTAAGGACTGGGAGACGGTCGTCTGGCGGCGAGATGGGCAGATGACAAAGGGGGCAGATGGGAATAAAGGATTGTTACCATCGCTGGTAGAACCTGGATGAGGCTGGCACAAGAGCGTGGGGATTGGCACATGGAAAGAGAGGCCTGTGCTCAGCAGGGGGTGAAGTAAAGTTACTATAAAATATAAAGTTATACGCTAACTGTTAGCGCCAAAAAAAGGTCCTGACCATGTATTACCTGCCTTTGCCTTCAGAGTGTTGATGGGACTGCCTCGCTTCTGTAGCGCATCAGGGATGTTCGCGGAATTGCGTGTTGATTGCTTTTATGCATTAATGCGTAAAAGATGTGCGTCCTTGTTGCGCAGGGTGCGAGCCAGCTCCAACAGCATCCTGGGAGTTATTGCGAATAGGCTGGACTGCTCTATTGTAAGTCGTTGCTCCAGTATCTCAGCTGGAATGCGGAAGCAGTGATTGTTTTGATGTGTGTTTTTGTGTGATTGTTGCTGTAATTGCATCACTAACATAGTCGTAAGTTTATTGTAAGTATTGTTACTAACGCTCTATGAGTCTCATGGTTACTCTTAATAAAGAATTTGTTATTATTATTATATACTAGCTTCTGCCCGCGGCTTCGCCCGCGTGGATGTCGGAAATTATCCCACGGGAACGTGCTAACAGGATAAAATGTATGTGCACCAGGATGCCATCTATCTCGCGGGCCCTTTGTGGCTAATTACAATAGAAAACCAATTGTGTCTCATTAATGGTGATTAAGAGGGTACCTATATGATATCTTTACCTAAGTACCTACCTAATTAAAAAAAAAATAAACTCAATAACAGAAAATAAAATACCTACCTACCTAAATAAACCTATTTATGACGATAACTAATCTAAACTCAATCATCATCTGCCTAGCCTTTTCCCAACTATGTTCAAGGCCGGCTTCCAGTCTAACCGGATGCAGCTAAATACCAGTATTTTACATGGAGCGACTGCCTATCTGACCTCCACAACCCAGTTATTGGGTAATACGATACCCTTGGTACGACTGGTTGTCAGACTTTCGGGCTTCTGACTACCCGTAACGACTGTCAAAGATCCACGAATGACAGCCGGGACCAACGGCTTAACGTGCTTTCCGAGGCACGGAGGTGTCTCGGTATGTAAAGATGGTCACCCATCCACAGACCGACCGCGGCAAGCGTAGCTTAACCTGACCGATCGACCTTTGCGGCTGTTATTATTTAGCCACGGGCCCCTCAATCTAAACTCAATAAATAAGCAAAATCTCTAAAAACTAATATCTATACGAATGACTATCCTACCTAACAGTATTATAAAATAACCTACGGTCACTACGTACACTTTCAAATATACTACCTATACTTTAAAATTAAAATCTATACCTACGACTTATATAAAAATAAACCTAAATAACTCTAAAAAGTAAAAGGAATAAAAATGAACTCCACTGCGTGTGACCTAACCTACGACAAACTTATTATTTGCGGTTGGTACAGTAATCGGATCTAGGGATCGAACCGCAAAATTAAGTTTGTTTTTTATTGTATATACTTTTCCGGGAAAAAAAGTACCCAGTGTGGTGCCCAGGATATTAAAGAATAATTATACCAAGTTTCATCGTAATCGAACCGGTAGTTTTTGCGTGATGCCTGAACAAACAGACAGACAGACAGACAGACAGACAGACAGACCGACAGACAGACAGACAGACAAAAATTTTTTTAATCACATTTTTGGGTTCGGTGTCGGTCTAGTAACACCCCCTGCTATTTATTTTTTTGATATTTTCAATGTACAGAATTTTCACTTCTACAGATTTATTATAAGTATAGATAGCAGGTCTACCTACTCGACTTTTGAACCTGAGCCGCGTCGCTGAGGAACCGAATTAGGAGGAATTAATTATTAATTTAATATCCAAAATATACACAGATGATACATATATAGACATTATCTGGGTTCCAATCCGCCTTTCAAACATCGTTATCGGTAATAAATAACCCCTGCAATAGAATGTAGGCTTCAATGTTGACCTTCAATAGCAAATTGAATTTCAATTTTCCTAACATCTTCATTTAAGACTTATTTTATTTATAACTGCATGTCTAATCTTCTTTGCTCGTAGTATAATATTAGCATAATTTTGTAATATTTTCTTTACCTTTAGTAAACCTTATTTAATTTGAGTTGTTCGTATTTTGCACTGACTTGTTTCAAACAATATGTTTAGTAAGTACTTAATCATTATTTTATTAATATTTTCGGCGTCGAGATTAAATTGCGTTTGATTTATAGGTAACTTACTAAAACAGGACAAGTTCAAAATAAATGTAATGTCCTAATCCTAGTTTTATTTATTTATTTATATATACTTTATTACACATCAGTAAAATGCATAACAAAAAAATATGCTCTCTGTATTCTATTTTATAAAAAAAAATCATGTAATTACTGTATTAAAATTCTAATTTTACGATAGGCATGCGAAAGAAGAAACATATCAAAAAACTATTATATAACTTTAACAATATAGTTTAAAAAATCCACGATGAACTATATCTACATAAGTATAATAAAATAGTAACGAAGTCAAAACTACATATTCCATATTTTTGAAAAAATTGCTACGAGGTGTAGGAACGAGTCTGATCCCGAAAATATACTTTTTAGCATTTTTGTTCGTTTCTGTTTATCTGGATGTATGTTCCAGATTGGCGCAAAAACGTCTGAACCGATTTGGATAAAGTTGGGCACACAGGGTACTTTTTAAGTATGTTCCAGTGGGATATTTTCCGACATCCACGCAGGTGAAACAAACTGTCATATCTTCTTTGAATTACCAACAACAACTAGAAAACTCGTTCCAATTACATTAAAAAACGGTTGACATTTATAATGTCAGTCGGCTACAAAGTATGTCCCTTACATCTTATTTACGTCTTGTCGGAAATTACTCCGTTCCTAATTCAAGGGAGTAGGGACGAAACGACCGCTCCTGACACCCGAATTAATTCCTCTAATCGTCGTTTGTTCCTTTTGATCTTAAAGTTTAATTGAAACGCACCGAACATTTCGTAGTTGATTAGTGATTTTGACTATACCATGATGCTAATTAAAGGGTTAGTTTTATGCCGGACGGCGCGTATGTGTTCACGCGCCTCAAAGAGATGTCAGCATAGATGAAGGGGCCTGATAAGGCCGAAGCTTGCCGGGGTAGCAGGATTGTCCGAAAGGGTTACCGCTGCCCTGGAATATAAAGGGCTAAGGACGGAACAGGGGTGGGTTTTAGTCAGTAAGAGTCTGACACTCCCTTCCGCTCCACCCAGAGCGGGAGGAGTCATTTGATGATTTCCCATCCGCAAAAAAAAAGGGTTAGTTTTACGTTCTCTCTTCTTTTCGTGTGACACAAAAGAGTTCATAACGTGGTGGAAAGATCAGCCAGTCAGCAAAAACTTGCTGGCTGACTATACTGGTTGAACGGTAGTGTGATTAACTGACCAGCACGCGACAGACAAGCTTTACCACATTTACACGACAGAAGTACTAACAGTGAAATTTAATTTGATAAATGAAATGTTTATTTTTCTATTTATTAGAATATGCGTAATGTTCCCACCGCTGGGACACAGGCCTCCTCTCAGTGAGAGGAAGTGGGCCATAATTCACCACGCGGGCCCAGTGCCGGTTGATACATGTGTTCGTATTTTTTGTTTTAGCACATGCAGGTTTCCTCACGATGATTTGCTTCACCGTTCTGAGAGCAGTGGTGATGAAATAATTTACACAAAGTAAAGCGCCTGTCTGAAATCGATGGATGTTTTCGAATAAAATTTATTTTATTTTATTCGAAAACATCCATCGGTTTCTTACTAAACGTCAACTACATATATACGACGACCCTGGTTACTTATCACTTTTGGTGACCGCTACACTCACACCCATATTCCAAGACGTTTCTTCAAAACTCCCTCGACTCCACTCAACCTCATTCAAGGAAATCGGTATTCACAGTTGTAAAAAATCACCTCCACTTGGCGTCCCTCGACATTTTTCCTCAGTCAAGGTGAGGAAACAACTGTCAAACTCAAGGTACATCGCGACGTACCTTAAGGAACACTCAAGGAAGATTTACGCCATTCTTTACGTTGTTTTCGCTCACGCTTGTAAACAGAACTGATTAATTTATTCGAATAGTTTTTCTAATAGTGTTTTCAATGGATTTCCATCAGTTTCTGAATTATCTGTATGTTAATCCGTACGATTACCCTGCACGCCGTTATTTGCAGGATGCAGAAAATCCCATAGAATTTTATGACAATGAAGAATTCCAAAGACGCTATCGTTTTAGGAAAGAAACAGTGCTGAATATGTTGTTACCGCTTGTGTTCAACTAAATAAAAAAAAATAAAAAAATAATTGAATTATTAAAGTTTCAACGTAAACCTACTAACCGTAGACAGAGTAAACTAGTCTACGCTACCAACACAGGATGACAGGACCGACGCGATCACACAGATAAAAAAACCGCAATCTGACAATTTTTGAGTGACCATAAACAAAAAAAAAAACAAAGTGTATACTGTAATCTATGATTCAATGACGTATTCAATGACGTTTTACCTCGACTCAACCTCACTGGAGGATCCTCAAGATTACCTCATGACAAGACCGAGTTTTAACTAAGAAACCCGATTTCGAGGATTCCTTGAGGTAGTCCTTAAGGTAACCTCGAATGAGTGGAGGTGGAGGAACTTTCGAAGTTACTTCTTAGAATATGGGTGTCACTCCTTTTTACTTTGGAGGTAGGCAGAAACTACAGAGCGTCGTATTCCTTCGGTTATGCTTATACACTTGGTCATACACGCACGCCGGCGCCGGTAGCGAGTACTGTCCCACCTGACCTTTCCGAAGAACATTACCAATCATTTGGGGAAATTGATTATATGCCGACACGGTACTCGAGCGTTAATTAATATGACACATTAATCACATTATTTCTATAGAAAAGGTATGAGTGTTGGGGAATTTCACTCAATCTACCTTGGCCCAAAACACGATGTGCCATATTTACGGCTGGCTACCTATTACTGTAACTTTCTTACATTCTTAGATTACTCATAAGCTAAAAATTCAAAAACAAACTACCTACCCAAAGAAATATGTCGAGTAAAAGTTTCTAAATTTTATTTTCTGCCCCCTGTAGTCAAACAATATAAGAAGTGGCAAGATTTTAAAAGGTCTTAATAGAAATCTGTTGGGATATTAATATTAATCAAAAGGAAAGTGAGGGAAGTCTCTTTTCTAGATTCGTCATTTATTAGAGTACCTACCTAAAGTCCGGCCGATGAAAGCAAAATGCGTTTTTGACACCTGTCAGTTTCATACAAACGAATACGTGTTTTGTGAATTTGATTTTTATTCGCTACTAGAATTGTCGCACTGACAGATGTCAGGAGTGCATTCTCACGACGACCGTACTGTAGTTTTATGTAACTTTAGCTTTGTTGAATTATAGTATCGAACTGTTTTTTATGGCTCTCAGATGTCTAAAGGACTTGGCTACTAAGGGCGAATTTCACCAAACTTATACCTAGACTAAGTCTTATCCTGATAATACATTTTTATTTAGTATTTTATAATTATGGTTATACTGCAGATACCCCTACTGATTGCTGTGTAACTAAAAATGTCGATGAATAGCATTATTATTATTATTAATAGGCGGCCTTTCACTTATACCCAATAACTCAGAGAAACACAAAAGAAAGGACGTACGTGCGTATGGGCGGACACCGCGCCGCGCAGTTACCCTGTCATTGTTGCCCGCTAGCGCAAGAAGTTTGGTATTTCCGCCATAATCCCACAAAGGCTGCGAACCTCCTTACCTCCTTGTAATAAGAAAACATTTTGCGGTCAAGTAAAAACAAATATTGCCGTAAAGAGGAAATTGTCTAATCCTCACAGTAGCTGAATACTGTTTCGGTCCTTTCTAAACCAGAAAGGACCAAATCAGTATTCAGCAGTGCCCACGCGGCAGAAATGAAGTGACATAGTTATCGTCAAAAGAGGTATAGTACTTTCCGTAACTGTTATAATAGGCAACTGAAGAATCAATAAGTAATTAAGTATATTAGAAGGTTGCGGAAAAATCATGCATTTTCCTTCTAAGTTGTGGGTGTAACGTACAACAACTAAAATAACATTTTTATTATATTGAATCGCAAACAAGGCAAGTCAAAAAATCAAAACTCAAACAAAACTTAAAACCAGGCTGAGAATCAGTACTTTTTCAACGTCAAAATTACATGAGACAGTCCCCCAAAACAACTGGCCAACACCACTTTCTAATGCTTTAGCTGGGAAGAAAAAGTGGCGCAACAAACTCTCCAGCAGCAAGCATAAATCTTACCAACAAGAAGGTAAGTACCGCAACCTCAGGACATGCAACAGGTACCAGAGACATCGCAGATTAGTTGCTTTCCCAGAGACGAAGCTGAAATGTCTAAAGTGCCCACAGATAACCCCGTAATTACACCGGCGGCATCAGCATCCATCATCACCGGTAGGTCGTACGTTCGAACCAAAGAACAGATAAAAGAGGTATCTGTTCTGTGGTTCGAACCCAGACAGGCGCTTTACTTTGTGCAAATGATTTCATCACCACTGCTCTCAAAATGGTGGAGGAAAACAACGTGAGGAAATCCGCACCGGGCCCGAGTGGTGGATTACCTCTCTCCGAGAGAAGGCCTGCGTCCCAGCAGTGGGACCATTATAGGCTGATTATGATTCTGCATCGGCATCCATACCCTTCAAACTGGAAAACAGCAACGCTGCTTAACGGCAGAAACGGTCTGGTGGCAGAATAGTTTCTCGTGCGAAATCCTTCAGAAGTCATGTTGAGTACCTACAGCAAACTTTTTAGTATCAAAAAAGTTTAAATTAATTAGTAAGGGCTAAAAGACCGAGTGAAACATTTTTCATCGCCTCGGGTTTTCTGAAGCATCTCCAAAAAACTCTTAATTCTTTCCAGAAATTAAATTCTTATAAACAAGATATTCTGTATAAGAGTTGAATTTACGAGTTCGTTGGATATCTACCTTAAGTAAGGTACACAAGGTATTCGTCCATCAAAGTGTGTCGGCGACGAGACCCTATCTGGGCACCAGGGCGCAAGTAGTGACGGGACCGCTACGAAGAAAACGTGAAAAGTAATGATTTCACTTAACTAATTAGAAACCTTTGAGATTATTTGATGTTTTTATACTTCTAATTAGAATGTAAGCTTATAATTGTTATTAGTTTTTGTATTTAAAACCAGTAAGACTGTTTTTTTTGAAAGGATTTTAGTAAGTGTAGTTTTGTTCAAGCATATTTACGTAACTTGAAAACTCACTTTTTTGTTTGTTATTAGAATTTGATAATTTTTGTTTAAAAGGATAGGTCTCGATGTAAAACGTATAAATCCGTTTGAGTTGTGAAAATCGGACCAGTAGTTTAGGAGTTATAAGGGATTTTCGATAATGAAAATGTGCCAACTCACCTTTTTTGCAATATTATGTTCTAGAAACTTTTTATTGTTTATAATTATGTTAAATATTTAAGCGTAATTAGATTAAGGACTTTGTAAGGAACAACATATATGAAAATTGTACGAAATTAATAAGGAAAATTAAATAAAAAGGGGGCTTGACAGATTTCGGCTAAGTGAAAATAAACACAAAAAAGGGCTCAAAATACACGGTCCCCGTTAAGGTAACGAGAACCGAGTATAAATAGAGCGCGGTTTTGGACCGCAAGTCAGTCGCAGCTCAGCCGTCGAAGAGGCAACACAAGAAAACAAGAAGCCGAAATCTGCAAGCAAATCATCAAGAATTCTTCTTTTATTTCTCCGCCTCCTCGCTGCCCGTCTCCGCCCGTCTGGAAGCCCGCCCTAGTAGGTTGTACCACCACACTACGCATTCAGGGGTGCGTGGGACGTATGTTACCAGCGGAACAAGAAGCATACGTCATTACGTGGGAGACTGTCCCAGGACGGCCGTAGGTACTGGACGTACCCCGGTCGACCGTAACAATTGGTCCTTCGAGCGCCGGATCCCTGCAAGAAGAATCCAGAAGAAGCCAGAAGACAAGAAGACTGCAAGATGCCAGTAACCAGGTCACAGAAGGATGCCCCCTCACGCCCCCCGTCCCGTCCTACCAATGTGGACGCGACAGTAGAAGCGTCAGGGTCAGAAGGGGTCACGTCTGCGTCAGCGTCAGCATCATCAGGAACTACAACGTCATCAGGCACGAACACTTCTTCGGGTACAACGACAACGGAAGGGACCACGACAACGGAGACAACGGTTGAAACTGTGACCACGGCATCATCCAAGAAGAGTGAACAGAAGAAGGAAGATGCAAAACAGAAGGAGACGACTAAGAAGACCCCAGAAGATGCCCCGGAAAAGGACGCTCGCGGTTCAGCCGCGACCCTGAAGCCGAAGGGGGTCAGTCGTCGTGCCAGGTCTACGAAGACCACGAGCTCCTCTGCCAGAAGACGCGAGCTGGAAGCCAGAGAAGAATTAGCACGTCTGGAGCTGAAGCAAGCACAGGCTGCGGCGAAGCTAGCCCGTGTCAGACTTGAGATGGCACAATATGAAGATGAGGACTCCGTGGTTGATGATGAAGACCAGGAAGAAAGAACAGCACAGGTGCAGAACTGGATCGAGTCATCAGTACTAGGAGATGGCAACAAGGAACAACCAGAGCAACGAGGTCAACGCATCCCAGAAGAGCCACAGAAGGCGAAGCCTGAAGAGAACTCTTCAACGAAAGGAGCTACGATCGAGGTTCAAGCACTGGCGACTGCATTGAAGGAAGCCTTTTCCACAAGAGGAGGACCAGCAGCACAGCCAAGCTACATCCACGAGTTACCTTTCTTCGACGGCAACAGCAGCGAGTGGTTGGCCTTCAAGGTTGTCTATGAAGATACAGCACCGATGTTCAACGAGGTCCAGAATATGGCACGTTTGAGAAGAGCACTGAAGGGCAGCGCAAGAGAAGCTATCAAGAGCCTGTTATACTCCGAAGCCTCTCCATTAGAAGTAATGCAAGCCCTCAAAAGAAGATACGGAAGACCTGATGCGCTGGTGTTGGCAGAACTGGAGAAGGTCAAGGCGCTACCGAAGATCTCAGAAAACCCAAGGGACATTTGCATCTTCGCGAGCCAGATCAGCAACAGCGTAGCAGCAATAAAAGGACTTAAGAAGCCACAGTACCTGCACTCACCGGAGATGGTGAAACAAATCACAGAAAAGATGCCGACGGTTCTCAAGTTCCGATGGTATGACTTCACTGCAGCATCAGAAGAAGGAGACTTCTCCAACCTAACGCTAGTATCCAGGTTCCTGAACACAGAAGCGGACAAATGTGGAGCCTTCGCAATGTCAGAAGAAAAAGGCGGGTTCAAGAAGACCAATCGTCAAGCAACGCATTCGACAAAGGAAAAGAACTCTAAAGAAAAGGATTCAAGACAACAAGACAAGACTTGCCCTATGTGTGAGGGTGAACATTATCTCGTCGAGTGTCAGAAGTTCCAGAAGACGTCGGTGCAAGATCGGTGGGCGATAGTCAAGAGGAATCGTGTCTGCTTCAAATGTCTTCAAGGGAAACACAGGAAGGAGAGCTGCAGAAAACCACCATGCAAGGAATGCAAGAGGTGGCATCATCATCTGCTGCACGTCGAGTCAGAAGAAAAGACCTCGGAGGGAAAGAAAAATGAGACACCACAGGAGGAGAAAAGCGTCACGGCATCAGTGAATGCAGTCAACAATGCAAGAGCATACCTGAAGATAGTTCCGGTAGAAGTCTTCGGGTCAAAAGGATCAAAGAGAATACTAGCCCTTATGGATGAAGGGTCAACGGTGTCACTCCTGGATGAGAAGGTGGCACAAGAAGTCGGCGCTCAAGGAAACAAGGAGGAACTGGTCATCGAAACAGTGGGAGGCAGGCTGATAAGGAAGAAGGATTCTCAGATACTGGACCTTACAGTAAAAGGAGTTCATCAAGAAGTCAAGAAGACGCTGAAGAGAGTCCGCACCATCGACGACTTGAAGCTTGCACCGCAGTTCCTAGACAAGAAAAAGATTCAAAACTGTCAACACTTGAAGAAGATCGCCGACTCTCTATATTACGAAGGGGAGTCACCACAACTGCTCATCGGTCAAGACAATTGGGAGCTAATTGTGACTCAAGAAGTGAAGAAGGGAAAACCAGGAGAACCAGTTGCTTCAAGAACAGGACTTGGATGGGTGCTTCACGGGTCAGACATCGGAGGTGCAAAACCAGTACACTTCCTGAACACATGCTTACATGTCAGCACGCCAGAAGAAGAGATGCATCAAGCCATCAAGGATCACTTCGCGATCGAAGCACTTGGTGTGCAACCGAGAAGACCTACTACAGATTCAGAAGGAAGAGCACTCACCATCCTAGAAAAAACCTGCAGAAGACTTGAAGACGGTCGATTCGAAGCTGGACTTCTATGGAAGAACGAACAAGAACAGATGCCAGAGAGCTACACGTCTGCCAAGAACCGATTGATCAACATCGAGAAGAAGATAGACAAGGATCCTCAATTGAAGGCAGAATACGGCAAGCAGATCCAGCATCTAATCGACAACAAATATGCAGAAGAAGCACCTGATGGCCAAGAAGACTCTAAGAAATTATGGTACCTCCCCCATTTCTCCGTGGTTCATCCACTAAAAAAGAAGATAAGGATAGTATTCGACGCTGCAGCCAAGTCAAAGGGAAGAAGCCTCAACGACGCTCTACTGCCTGGACCAGATCTACTACAATCGCTCTTCGGTGTACTACTGAGGTTTCGACAGGGACCCTTAGCAGTGGCAGCCGACATTAAGGAAATGTTTCTACAAGTCCGCATCAGGCCAGAAGACAGAAACAGCCTGAGGTTCCTGTGGCGTGGAGATCATCGTGACACACCACCGAAGAAGTATAGGATGACATCAGTCATCTTCGGCGCGACATCATCTCCGAGCACAGCTATCTACGTGAAGAACCGAAACGCAGCGGACTACAAGGAACAGTATCCAGAGGCTACAAGGGCAGTCGAGCTGAACCACTACATGGACGACTACTTGCACAGCTTCCATTCAGCAGAAGACTTCAGAAAAATAATAGCGCAAGTGGACTTCATACACAAAAGGGCGGGCTTCGAACTCAGAGGATGGGCATCAAACCAACCTGAGCTGCTGCAAGGCGTGAAAACTGAGACAACCAAGAAGACAGAAGTGGACCTTGGTGAAAAGGAAGAAAAGACACTAGGACTACGCTGGTTCACAGAAAGGGACTCCATCGGCTTCAGAGCAAACCTCCGAAACACTCCAGAAGAAATAGCCAAGGGTTTCAAGGTGCCTACGAAGAGAGAGGTCACTAGCGCAGTAATGTCAACCTTCGATCCACTGGGATTAGCATCACCGGTCCTCGTCCAAGGAAAGAAGCTGCTTCAGAACATATGGCGAAGCGGCGTCGGTTGGGATGAAGAAATCGAAGAAAGAGAACACGAGGCATGGAAATTATATCTGGAAAAGATGAAGCTACTACAGGACCTTCAGATCCCGAGATGCCTGGCGCCACATCGCACCGAGGGGGAGCTGCACACGTTCACAGATGCGAGCGAAACAGCGTACGCAGCCACGGTCTACTGGAGAACAGAAGATACGAACGGAACATACCACGTCAGCTTGGTGGCGGCAAAAGTACGAGTCACGCCATTGAAGCCGGTATCAATCCCAAGACTGGAGCTACAGGCGGCCCTCCTTGGAAGCAGACTAGCTCATGCAGTAGAAGAAGAAATGGATCTGAAGATTGTGAAGAAGACATTCTGGACGGACTCCAGCATCGTGCTCTCCTGGATCAAGACGGACCCAAGAACTTTCAAAACGTTCGTGGCTCATCGTTTGGCCGAAATAGAAGATCTGACTAAGCCTCAAGATTGGAGATGGGTGCCTACAGCGCAAAACCCGGCAGATGACTCGACACGCGACGTACCAGAGAACTTCAATCACAACCACCGATGGTACACTGGCCCAGAATTCTTAAGAAGAGAAGAAACCTACTGGCCTGAAGCAAGAACATTCAAAAAGGAAACCACCGGCGAAGAGAAGACAACAGACGTCGCAGTAACGGCGAGCATCACTTACCCATCACCAGATCCTGAGAGGTTTTCGTCATGGAAGAGACTTTGGCGAGCCACAGCCAGAGTACTGCAGTTCATACAACTCTGCAGAACGAAAGAAAGGGTTAACGTCAGTAAAGAAGATCCCACCTGGAAAAGGACGAAAGGAACAAAGAAGAAGACAGTCGAGAAACGACCACAGTCTTCAAGAAAGAAGATAGAGAGGAACTACGTACCGTTAAGCACAGACCTACTAGAGCAAGCTGAAACCCTGCTACTAAAAGGAAGTCAAGAGAGAAGCTTCAGAGAAGACATCAAACGTCTGGAACAAGGGAAGCCACTAGAAGGAAGTAGCAAGTTGAAGAAGCTCGACGTGATACTAGAAGAAGGTCTCCTGCGCTTGAAAGGAAGGATCGACGCAATACAGGGTGTGACCAGAGACTACAAGCGTCCCATTGTACTCGACAGCAAGGAAAAGATAACGCGACTTATCCTCGAAGAATTCCACCGCCGTTTCAACCACGGAAACCACGCGACAGTGATGAACGAAATAAGGCAACGCTTCTGGGTACTGGGGTTGAGGTCAGCAATCAAGTCGGTACAGCATCAATGTCAGTGGTGCAAAACGAAGAAAGCAAGACCCCAAGAACTACCAACAGGCAACTTACCCAAGGAGAGATTGAAGCACAATAACCCTCCCTTTACGTGCACCGGCATCGACTACTTCGGCCCGATGATCATCACCGTAGCAAGACGTCAAGAGAAAAGATGGGGTGCTCTATTCACATGTTTGACTACGAGAGCTGTGCACATTGAGCTCACTCCTTCTCTCTCCACCGACAGCATGATCATGGCACTACGACGATTCGCCGCAAGAAGAGGAATGCCGAAGACCATCTACTCCGATAACGGGACCAACTTCGTCGGCGCATGTAAAGAACTTAAGGAAGCATTGGACAACATGAAAAAGGAAGACCTCACCTCAGAAGCAGAGAAGATCGGCGTGCGGTGGACGTTCATCCCTCCTGGTGCGCCCAACATGGGAGGCGCATGGGAGCGTTTGGTGCGATCAATAAAAACCGCACTGAACGCCACGCTCAACGAAAAGCATCCACGAGAGGAGGTCCTACACACCCTCCTATTAGAGGCTGAACACATAGTAAACTCTCGGCCTCTCACCCACCTCTCCGAGAACCTTGAAGAGGAAGCACTCACTCCAAATCACTTCCTCATCGGGCGATCCTGCGGCGCGACGAGAATCGGCAGCTTCGAAGACCACGAGCTCGTGGGCAGGCACACCTGGAAGACAACGCAGCGACTTGCCGACCACTTCTGGCAACGCTGGCTGCGAGAATACCTGCCCACTCTACTGCCGAGGAAGACGACGGGAAGAAGCAGCGCCACGGATCTACACGTCGGAGACGTCGTCCTGATAGTCGACCACAGCCTACCGAGATGCACCTGGCCGCGCGGCAGAATTCAACAAGTGTATCCAGGACCAGACGGGCGGACCAGAATCGTCGACATCGAGACACGAGGTGGAGTGCTGCGAAGACCCAGTTCGAGAGTGGTGCTGTTGGTGCCGGGAGCCTCGCCGAGCCAGGAGGACGGTGCTGCGCACGAGGGGGAGAATGTCGGCGACGAGACCCTATCTGGGCACCAGGGCGCAAGTAGTGACGGGACCGCTACGAAGAAAACGTGAAAAGTAATGATTTCACTTAACTAATTAGAAACCTTTGAGATTATTTGATGTTTTTATACTTCTAATTAGAATGTAAGCTTATAATTGTTATTAGTTTTTGTATTTAAAACCAGTAAGACTGTTTTTTTGAAAGGATTTTAGTAAGTGTAGTTTTGTTCAAGCATATTTACGTAACTTGAAAACTCACTTTTTTGTTTGTTATTAGAATTTGATAATTTTTGTTTAAAAGGATAGGTCTCGATGTAAAACGTATAAATCCGTTTGAGTTGTGAAAATCGGACCAGTAGTTTAGGAGTTATAAGGGATTTTCGATAATGAAAATGTGCCAACTCACCTTTTTTGCAATATTATGTTCTAGAAACTTTTTATTGTTTATAATTATGTTAAATATTTAAGCGTAATTAGATTAAGGACTTTGTAAGGAACAACATATATGAAAATTGTACGAAATTAATAAGGAAAATTAAATAAAAAGGGGGCTTGACAGATTTCGGCTAAGTGAAAATAAACACAAAAAAGGGCTCAAAATACACGGTCCCCGTTAAGGTAACGAGAACCGAGTATAAATAGAGCGCGGTTTTGGACCGCAAGTCAGTCGCAGCTCAGCCGTCGAAGAGGCAACACAAGAAAACAAGAAGCCGAAATCTGCAAGCAAATCATCAAGAATTCTTCTTTTATTTCTCCGCCTCCTCGCTGCCCGTCTCCGCCCGTCTGGAAGCCCGCCCTAGTAGGTTGTACCACCACACTACGCATTCAGGGGTGCGTGGGACGTATGTTACCAGCGGAACAAGAAGCATACGTCATTACGTGGGAGACTGTCCCAGGACGGCCGTAGGTACTGGACGTACCCCGGTCGACCGTAACACCATCAAAAACATCTTTTAATCATTATCTACAACCTTTGATAGAGATAAAAAACTCCAAGAGATTCGTCCTTAAATAAGTAATTTATTTCTAAGCTCTGTACACAACTGAGATAATTTTGTAAATATTTGTCTTTTTAAATAACCTCATGGAGGTATGTTGTGATACCGACGGTTTCATTTCACTTTGTTACGGTCGACCGGGGTACGTCCAGTACCTACGGCCGTCCTGGGACAGTCTCCCACGTAATGACGTATGCTTCTTGTTCCGCTGGTAACATACGTCCCACGCACCCCTGAATGCGTAGTGTGGTGGTACAACCTACTAGGGCGGGCTTCCAGACGGGCGGAGACGGGCAGCGAGGAGGCGGAGAAATAAAAGAAGAATTCTTGATGATTTGCTTGCAGATTTCGGCTTCTTGTTTTCTTGTGTTGCCTCTTCGACGGCTGAGCTGCGACTGACTTGCGGTCCAAAACCGCGCTCTATTTATACTCGGTTCTCGTTACCTTAACGGGGACCGTGTATTTTGAGCCCTTTTTTGTGTTTATTTTCACTTAGCCGAAATCTGTCAAGCCCCCTTTTTATTTAATTTTCCTTATTAATTTCGTACAATTTTCATATATGTTGTTCCTTACAAAGTCCTTAATCTAATTACGCTTAAATATTTAACATAATTATAAACAATAAAAAGTTTCTAGAACATAATATTGCAAAAAAGGTGAGTTGGCACATTTTCATTATCGAAAATCCCTTATAACTCCTAAACTACTGGTCCGATTTTCACAACTCAAACGGATTTATACGTTTTACATCGAGACCTATCCTTTTAAACAAAAATTATCAAATTCTAATAACAAACAAAAAAGTGAGTTTTCAAGTTACGTAAATATGCTTGAACAAAACTACACTTACTAAAGATGGGTTACGTAAATACCCTTCGTAGTACCCGACAGCGTATTGACTACAGATTTTCATTGCTTTGTCTTTTTGGCTTAGCTAAAGTCAATTTTCTTCTTTTCACATTTATTATTTATAATGTTAGGTACTTATGTATGTATCGACATTTCGTAGAGACGCCTATGCAAAATATATTTTTATGTATACGATATTTTACACAAGTCGTCTGTTGATTTCAAAGCTGCAATTTAATGCCATTTTAAATTCAATACATGGGCAGTTGTACTTTAATATTTATGTAGGTACAGACGCCAGCAGGTCAAGCTACCCGAAACTGTCAAATTTTCCCAATCAACCTTGAACCGTAATGCTTTAGCGATAAAGTTGAAAATCTATTAAAGAAATTTGACAGATTGTAGTAGCTTGATGCGCTGGCGTCTGTACCTAATGCTGGTACTTTCTCTTATTACTTATAATTTTCCACGAGAAAACAGTTTGTGAGAACAATTAGGTGAATTAGGTATTAATTACGACATCTGCTCTATGACACAATGAACGAAACCACGCGAAATAAACGCGACGTTGGCATGGGTTAAACTGTCATAAAAACATTTTTGCAAAAAAAAAAACGACCGACTTCAAAAACAGACACTACAAAGTGAAAAATAGCTTTAATTTCGGAAGTCGGTAGCAAACAACGAAAATGCGAACCCAATGACGCCGACTTTTTGTAGTCTTTTTTAGAAGTCGGTTGTTTTATTTTTTTTGCAAAATAGTTTTTATTTTTCACTTTTAAGTTGTAATTTTTACCAGTAAATCTGGTTTAAAAACCAAACTACTGAACCGTTTTTGATGAAATATCTATGGGACCAATCTGAAAGTATATACTTGCAAATAAAAAAAGGATTTTGCAAATCGGCTTATACGAGTAAATAACGGAGTTCTGAGGTAAGAAACATTAAAAAAAAACAGTGAATTGAGAACCTCCTCCTTTTTTGAAGTCGGTTAAAAATACATGTAGTTGTTGTTCGGTTGACATTTCGATTGCTTGCCATTACAGGGGTTTCTACAAGAAACGATACTGACGTGATTTCGCAGGGAATATTAATTACCACACAGAATTGGAGCACAGACGTAACAGATTTTTTTAATTACTTTTCTGTAAAACTCTTACCTAAATAAACAATAATTAAGGGTATAAAAACCGTGTAAACAAGGGTTATTATTTATTATGTGAACACGGCTTAAGTATTTCGTTCTTCCCAGCATCCTTAAATTAAACGCAAGCGCTTTATCATTAGTTTTGGTCCATTAAGAGTCGGATAAAACCAGTATTATAAATTATTCCATAATCCCTATTCCGAAGTAATCCACAACGTAGAGGTAATAACTAAAATACGAGTAGAAGAGTTTCTTTAAGGAAATCTGGAAACGGCTGGCTAGTGGTTGATACTTCCCCGCTTCCCGTGACTCAAGAGCTGGCTTTTACCCTGGCCAGAGGCTAAGCATTGCCATAAAACCTGGTATTGCCACCAGTCTCTTGGGTACATCACCAATCCACAGCGATGCGGATGAATTTTTCGACGCTATATTTTAGTTTGAGAATAGTTTTAGTTAAGTTGGGATAAAATTTTGGTAATTTTGATTACTTAATTAGGTATAAGTTGTTATTTACGTGTATACACATTGTTTTTGTAATTCTGAATAAACAGAAGTAGTCAACAATGTGTAAGTATTGTGTAACTTAAACTGAATAACAGGCCAACGAGTAACAAAGAATTGGACAAACGATGTGCAAACAGGACCTACATAATTACATTATAAGTTTGGGCACGCCTCAATTGCGGCGATAAGTCCCCTCTTTGAGGAGTGGCTAGAGAGGCGCCACGGCGCCCTCGCTTTCCGCCTGACGCAGGTCCTCACCGGACACGGTTGTTTCGGGAGGTTCCTGTTCAGGATAAAGCGGGAGGAAACGCCAGGGTGTCACCACTGTGTGGGCCGCCCGGAGGACACGGTGGAGCATACGGTGGTCTGCCCGGCTTGGGCGGAGTACCGCCGTGTCCTCGTAGCGGCGATCGGCGACGGCGATCTCTCGCGTCCGGCCCTGGTCCAGGCCATGGTACGGAGCGAGAGTGCATGGGAGGCCGTCACCTCCTTCTGCGAAGCAGTAATGCTCGCGAAGGAGGACGCGGAGCGCGTGAGGGAGAGGCAAGCACTGCGCCCTCACGCCCCTAGTCGCCGCAGGAGACGCCCTGGACGGGAGTCAACAGCCGACTCCCGGCCACCGTAGGCGCGGGCTTGCGGGCGGCGAGCAATGGGCAGCTCGCCGCCCGGTAAGGACCAGGCCCGGGTCGACGGCGCGTTGTGTTCCACGCGCGCCACAAAGAGATGTCAGCACGAAGTGACGGGGTCCGCTAGGGCCGATGCCGCCAGGGCCGCGGGTTGTTCGAAAGAGATACCGTGGCCCCTGGCATAGGCAACTGAACTGAACTGAACACGAGTGGGTTTTAGTCAGTAAAAGTCTGACACGCCCTTTCTCTCAGCCCAGAGCGGGAGAGGTCATTTGATGATTGCCCATCCAAAAAAAAAAGGGTCGTCCAAGTTTGAAACTCCAAGCTTATCCCGTCGGTTGAGTTTGATATAAGCCTTCTTATGAGGCCCATTGTGAAGATCAAGAAGAAGAAATTAGGTCCTACTAGGTTAAAAAACTACTGCCGGGACTGCATTGGTCTAAGATTCGATTTCAGGATCGGGCATAGTGTTATTGACTTTATCCATCTGGAATTTCTCAGTAGCAGCCTGCCAGGTTTGTGCCTTGTTGATGGCAATGAACTCGCCCCCTGTTACATGGAACTTATATTACAGGTATATAGGGTGTTATAGGTACACCTCTGACTAACCCTTCGGGTAATACAGGCGTCATTTTATGTTGTGTTAGGCAGAAAAAATACTTTTTACTTGTAATTTTAGGTCGACTGGGGATGATACGTAGTAAATACGGCAATACCAATTTCATGTTAGCATGCATTTACCACGGAGACTTTTGTCAGAGACATAGGTTTACTTCTCGAGAGTCGGTAAGAAGCACGTTAGTATAAAGGCAAATCTGGTTGAGGAATTAAATATAAGCACCCCGAGGTGTAGAGTAAATCACGGCTTATCTCGTACAGACCTCGGCATATGGATTCTAAGGAAACTCTTTGTGGTTGGTTTTTGTTTAGTAATAGTGTTTTAAACCGACTTCAAAAAAGGGGAGGTTCTCAATTTGGATGTTTTTTTAAAATGTAGACGGATTTGCAAATTTCTTTTTTTTTTAACGGATCAGGCATGAGGGATGCCTCAGGGCATAAAAACGTTCAAAATGTAGTCGCCATCTCAATTCAGCGACAATCAATGTCAAAAACTTGTCAAAAATGTAGGGAAATTAAAGGTATTTTTGACAGATAAAGACTGAGATCAGACTGTGAACGTTCTTAAAATTATGAGAATTGCCCCTCAGATGTAAGTGCAACATACATTACGGCTTCTCCGACCGTCAAGAAGTGCCGGCGGCGGTCGGAAATCCGTTAGTGTAGTATCCATCCGTGGAAAAACTGCATACTTAAAGCTCACATTACCTACGTTTTCACGGTGAGATTTTTACAGAATAAACGGGCTGGTCGTTGTGGCGACACCTGATAATGCCTAATACTACCTACTTATATCTAGTTGTGGACTCTCTTTCGGCTGAATATAATGATTTACGACGAGTGTGTGTGTGTGTGTGTGTGTGTAAGAGTAATTCTATCTTCTATCGTACAGTTAGAGTATTGTAAACAGTCTATCTTTCCTCCCTTGTTATTTATCTTCAAATACAACATAACATCACGCCTGAATTGCCCGAAAGATAACGCAGAGAGAGAAACGTAACTGGCGAAATAAAGGTGCACCATATACATATGATGTTAGCTGCACCATATGTGTATATGGTGCACTGTTTCAGGCCGTTGTAATAAGGGTGAGGCTATTGCCATCAACGGGTTACGAATACAGACTAAATATAAATATAAACTGGAGTGATAACCGATATTTGTTGTTGGCTGTACATCATACATGTAAGCTATATAAATATTCGTATTTCTTGTAAGCACACTTTTTGTCTACAGACGAGACGTGTGATATCCACACATAAGATCTCTACACTGTACACAAAATTGCATAGACTCACTTGAATGATCAGCGAGTGACGATCATAATCAGCCTATAGTAAAATGTTCCCACTGCTGCGCCACAGGCCTCCTCTCTTAGAGACGTAGATGGCTTTAATCCACCACGCGAGCCTAGTGCGGCTTCGCGGATGTCAAATGCCTTCGAATTTTTGGTTCTGGGACATGCCGGTTTCCTCACGATGTTTTCCTTCGTCGTTTAGAGAGCAGTGGTGATTAAATAATTTACACTAAGTAAAGTTCGGCGCGTTACTTAGTGTAAATTAGGCTGCTAGGGTTTGAACCCACGACACATAACACGTGAGTCGAGGCCGTTATCATGGGTCACCACTTCTCCACTAGTACTAATGGCGCCCATGAGCACCTTCAATTTATTCACAAAATTCACGTTCATAACTTTTATTCCAGATATGAATACTTCTATAAATAATAAACTAAATGTATTTCTGTAAAACACTTTTGAGCGTCCATCATTATTATGTTATAAATAGTTTATGCTATAAATACTTTTTAGTTTCCACCAATGTTGAAGCAAACTTGTAGATATGAAAATAGAATCTTTTAATGAATATCAACAACTTTGACCATGGGATCACATCAGACGTATCGAAACAAAGTACCTAGCTGTTTTATAAAGAATCGTAGAATTTTAGCTGTGTCAGGGCTCCACGTGATAGTTATTTTGGCCCACAGCTTATTGGGCATACGGCAAACGTGGCCAGCCTAGCCCCACTACAGCTTAGCGACTTTTTGAGCAACGTCAGTAATCTGTGTTTTGGAGTGCAGTGTGGTGTTGCGAATATGGTCAGTCAATTTGACGCCTAAAATACTGCGCTCCATTGGCACAGATCACATTTAAAAAAAACACAATATTTTTTTATACGTCACATTTTAGCATCGTCGTCCCACTCTTGAATAATTTCCGAATAAGTAGGTAGGTAGATATTGGACAGATTCTATGCGGTGTAATCAAACCATTTGAGCGGAAAATGATGTCTTCACTCGTAAAACACGTTAATAACGTTGATCGATTATGCATGAAATAAATTGAGACCTACTTTTATTTATTCATCATTTGGCTTTATTTTTTGTATTTATTTGTTAGAGAGAAATCCTTATTAGATAAATATGATTAAAAATGGCGTTTTTAACTGTACTTACTTAATAAAGATCTAACGAACAGCCGATATAAAATAAGCTTATTCAGCTTAGATTATAGCAAAAAAATAGTAGGTAATGGTACGGCTACATTATCGCGATAACACGAACTTCACTTCGCGCGCTCTGTGTTGTACAGGGAGACGTCGAGCGTTGTGCGAGAGAGAGCGCGCGAGCGTGCAATTCGCGTTGTCGCGACAATGTAGCCGTAGCATCACGAATACATATCGTGGCTCGGAAAGCACGCTAAGCCTTGGTCCCGGCTGTCATTAGTAGTTCTTTGACAATCGTTACGGCTAGTCAGAAGCCCAAAAGTCTGACAACCAGTCTTATCAAGGGGTATCGTGTTACCCAGGAGTTGTCTGGATTTTGGGGGCCAGAGATGCAGTCGCTCCATGTAATACTAGTATCTAGCAGCCAATTAGACTGGAAGCCACCCCAAATTAGTTGGGAGAGGCTAAGTAGATTGAGATGTCCTGTAATCGTTCCTTATTTATGAATAAAAATAACTCAACAAGCAATCAAATCCATATAGATTAGCACATCGTAACAGAAAAGTAAATAGTTTCATAAGAAATTGCTTCTAATGTACAAATTATGATGCTGAATCTGCACTTTTCTCCGAGTTTCTCTAAGTAGGTACTTATCATCTATTTACAGAATATGTCGAAAATATGCTGAATATTTTCGACTCAAGAGAAAACGCGAGTTACGTAGGCAGATATGTGGTGTAAGTAAGTACTTAGGCAAATTGTTTATTTAATGATAACTTAGAAAAAAATAACATAAGCACATAACTGGCGGCAAAATATGGGTATATAGGTCACGTCCACTTAAGCCTTTGAGTATTACAGGCGTGATGTTATGACATGTGTTATGTAGGAAAGTATAAAAACTAACTTAGTTAGGGTTTTGAGCAATTATTCCGAAATTCCCGTTAGTGTTTAGCTTACCAGGCTTAATGCACGCTACATCAAGCAATTATACTGTGACTCTGTGAGCAATGGCTACAGTCATGCATGAGAAGCCAATCTGGACAAGTGAACCTGCATCAGTTGGGCAGCAAAAAGGCTACCCGCATCTGCTTTATCCTGTTGTAAACACACAATGAGAATTTTATTGTTTCTATGATACGAATAGAGTATAAAGTTTAAAAATGTATCAAGCAGTGCTGCATTCAGTGGCATCAAATCTGAGATTGAATTAAAAGGACTGCCAACACCTGCATCAGACTGCTTCAAAAGTGAGCTTGTTTTGGACTTCTTAGTTGCAGTCAGGTTTTTAGATTTTATTTATTTATATAAACTTTATTGTACACCACAAAAATACATAACAAAAAATAAATTGAACACTACAAAATATAGGCAGCCTTATTACTTTCTGCAATTTCCTCCAGGCAACCTTGGAATGGACAGCGATTTGCCTGGACATACATTAGTGCAAATAATAAGTATGCAGTATACCGAAATAGATACACAAGTATAAGTACATATCCTAAATAAATATACATAAATACAAACATACAAAATAAACGAAAACAAATGAATGAATCAACGAAAATAAATGTAACTTAGATAATTACAGTTTCGAGAACGATGTCACAACGACAAGGCATGTTCTAGAATTTTTAACCTTTTACCAAGTTATTTTTTGGAATTATCTCCGCCCTTTATCTTGATACCACACATGATCATAGTACCTACAATTAATTTTCAAGACAGTATACCTACTGACGTTTAAAATCCACCATCGTGTTTATAAGAAAAACCAAAACACCAGTCGATAGACACCTCATGTGTTAAAATCCATCCAGCCGTTAGCATGCTTCGAGGAAAGGCATTAAGGAATTACACATACAAAGATACATAGATAGGCATAAAAACATAACCCTGCCTGTACTATCGAGCAGTAGGGTAAAAATATATCGAGGCCAAGAGCAGGCCCATTCAGAAAAAAATAGCTATAAAAGCAAGCTATATACAACTACAAAACTATCGCCAAGTGGGAATTCCGAATACCAGCAGCTAAATATAATTAACTCCAAGTTATCCGCCAAAACTACAAACTGCGTAAAAAGTTACCGTGCAAGTTAACGTTGGGCGGGCTTTCGGCGGGCGGCAGAGAGTCGCGAACCGCCACCCAGGCTACACCGTGCCCGCGCCATGTGATCCAACCAAGCGATCGTACGAAATATCCATCTAAATAAAAACAATATAAAACTAATAATAAAAACAACAATATAATAATTGTTCTTTAACACGTGAGGCTGCGAAGCAATACCACTCTTATTTTTATTTAAAAATAAAGTTTAAAGTAGTTTTAAAGTTAAACACCAGTATTATTACTACGTGTTAGTAAATGTCGATATAGTTGTTGTGCTTTTTGTCTACTTTAAAGGTAAGTTTGTTTTTTTTTCTAACTTTTAATAACTTTAAACATTTATTTTTTGTATTCACGGATTTGTTTCTGACTAAAGTTGAGAAGTTTTTGTAAGCACGTAAACTTGTGAAGAATTTCGTGAATTTCATGCCTTTATTTTGAATGACCTGAATGATTAAATTAAGTAACTAGAGTAGTTCACAGTTAGCGCTTCATAATTAATTTTAAGCCAAATACGTCTAACTAACTTTAGAGCAACGTTCTGGTACAGGGTGATAAAATATACTTAAAGAAAAAGAAAAAAATAAAATGCTATAATTTAGCCCCTCGGGATACTTTACAATTCACCAAAACTGCAAACAAGTCACAAAAACTTTTTATCGGAATATAAGTTCTGTTCACTGTCAATAAAAAACAAGAAATTGATTCATAATAAAGAGTATGATGTAAAACTTTAGATTATTTGTTAGTGATTACTCAAATTTACAAACGTTTGACGTATAGTTTTATAAAAGTTACGTTGTTTTACCATTTCTTTATTTATTTCAAATAAACTTTCTTAGGAATCCACTGATATCTTGTCTTTTGTAAATCATAATGCACACGGAGTTTTATGTTTCATCAAAACTTCCCTTATTCCAATTTATCAAGGATCGGCGCAGCGTGTCCTTCGATTCACATTTCTAGCCACATCATCTTTCAGACAGTCATCATTTCTACACCCGTATACCATACATTTCCAAAACATTCCATACATGTTCCTCATTCCTCCACATCACATGCTCACTCCACGACGATGGCGATTTTCACATTACTCCCCAGTCACAGGCGTCTTTCTGGTGGAATTTTCGCCCTGTCCTCAAATATGGGACAGGGTCGCTCTTTGAACATACATATAACATCACGCCTCCAGTATTCCTTATATATACGAATAAGCAGAAGGGTGTACACTGACAAGTTAGCCAGCTATGTCACCAAAATTGCTAAAATGACATATTAAAACTATGTAGGTACTAAATTCTCTAGTTTTCATAATAAAATTCCGATCACTGCACATCTTCTAAGACGAGTGTGGAAAAAATAATTTAGGATATTGTTTTGTGATTGAGTCTTAAATTAAAAATAAACATTATTTAGATGCCTTGGTGTTTAGTATATAAACATTACAAAATCTCCTCGTAAGGTAAGTAAAGCAGTTTAAAAGTATTATAGCTATCTTCAAAACAAAATATTTTTGTCTCAAAGAATGTTAGAAGGAGTTTGATTCACTTCTACGATGTTTGGAGCAACTATTGTTAGAAACTAGATATAATTAAATAAATAATAAATGAATACATAACATAATACATACATATATGATACTTAAATATATAACATTAATAGAATAAGTAAATGGAAATATAAATACTTAATAGGATGTAAAATAATTCGAACTTAATAACTGGAGTTTAAGGAAAATTTATAAAGCGCTCTTCCCCTCTACTTACTTATTTAAAAATTTGCTGTGCCCAACAGGGTCCATAATTGTTTGTTATTTTTTATTTTACCACCTGTAAGTGTACATTATGGATTGCAATAAACGATTTGAGATTCGAACTATAGAAAATCAAAAGTACGAAACTCCACCGTCAGTAGATTTTTGGTTAGGTACCCAACCATCATAGTTAATATTCTTGAAAAATATGATAGCCTTGGGTTTACACTTGTCCCTATTTTAACTGTGCAGGATAGTTCAGTATTTATTTCGCTGCTCTAATAAAACATCTGAAAATATAACCTGAAAGAAATTAATCACATCATCGAAATGCCTGTTTTAGTCTGGTGTGTGGAACTATCTGCACTGAATGGATAGCCTTGGATTTGAAACATTTGAAATAATTCGTGTCAAGGCTCGTGTAACATTCAGACGGCGCCACCGCCGCCAAGAACGGTCAAATTTATTACCGTGGAAAATGGCGTTCTTTGCATGAAAGTTTGTAGTAGATCAGTAAGAATCGCCAGTACAATTCTTACGGCCCGAAATACTCACTTTCGATGTTCGCGAAGCAAACCTAAGTACGTACCTACTAAAACAATAGCTGTGATCCAATAATTTGGGCCTTGATTGGGAAAGGGTTGTTGTTTGTTTATAGCAGAATTACTTACTCATCTGTAAAAATTGAACGTGTGGGTTACTCTTGACCCATTACTAACTGAACCCATTCTAATTTAAGGAACCGAGGAGGAGGATTTGTTATTTATAGCCAACCTTAAACTCGTATTAAGATGGTGTAATCTGAATGTTGCCAACATCGCAAATAGTTGCCTATGATATCGCTTATTTGAATAATGTAGCCCGTGAAATTCAAATTTTCTCGATTTTTTTGCAATTTGTAGGTATAAGTACATATATTATCTATATGTACAATCTTCTAATACTAAATAAACGACAAATTATTAAAATAAAAATATAATATCCTAATCTAACTAAAACTAAGTATTAAAAAACTATAATATTGCGTCGAAATAATCCCCCGCATCGCTGTCGACTGGTAATGTACCCAAAGGACTGGCGGCATTGCCACGTTGTATGGCAATGCTTAGCCTCTGGCCAAGGTAAAAGCCAGCCCTTGGGTCACGGGAAGTGTCAACCAGCGATCGATTCGCGATCGTCACAAATATGTATTTCCAGAATTATAATTATTAGAATAACCAATACGAGTACAACTCTCTAAGTTAGAATTGACTTCAAATGTCATAATTTCACGAAATATATCATTCATTAGGGTAGGTAATGTGAGTTAAATAGATGTATTGATGATTTGAATTATTATAATACTGTAAATACATATTTTTTATTGTACTGAATAATTTTTTGAATAACATACCTACTGACACGAAAATTGCAAAAACCTAAGAAAATTTGAATTTCGCGGACTACTCTGGCGCTTTCTCCAAGTTTTCAATATTACCAAATGAATTTATGACACATCGCTCAGTAGTGCACTAAAATATTCATTAAGAGTTCCAATAATTAATATCGCAACACTGGAGGTAGCTTTTTTTGTTCGGCGATTAGGCCCACCAAAAACGCATGTTCCTTATGATCTCTAGATTACAGCAGTAGTTATAATTATGTTTCGTCTAACTGGAATACTGAGAAATACGAAAAAAAAACCCCCTAAAAACCACCTACCTAAAAACCTAAAAATACCCAACCAAAAAACCACCCATACCTAAAAATTCACTAAAAGAGCTTTAAGTATGAGAATTGCGAGCAGTATTATTATAATTTAGTTAATTAAACAGTGCACTAATTAACTAAATTAATAAATAGCGATTAGCGATTTATTAATTAATATTAATTATAATAGTAATAAATAGCAGTAACATAGGGCGTCATGAAATCAAAAATCACATAATTATGTAACAAAGTATTTTAATTACTGTAAGTGATTTTCACGATACACCACTTAGAAGTAGATAGTATTTCATTAAAACAAGACGCAGGTCGCTCCACCGCTCATATTGACGCAGTGTCCAAGACAAACGTACTTAAATAGCGCACTCTCAACATTACATGTGCACAATAGCCAACAGTACCAACGTCTGTCCATCAAACAGTTGCAACAGTATCCAGCAAGAGCAGCTTTAGTGTTAGAAATTGATGTTCTAGGTGCCTTAATAATGCACCAGAAAAAAAAAGAAAATTGGTGTTAGAAAATAAACGTATTCTTACTAATATTATTACTGTTCTCTTTGGTGTGCTGGAATCCATTGCAAAATAATGTGCTTTTCCGCAGATCGAGTCAACAGGTACAGTATGCGTTGTTTGTTGTGCAAATCGACATGGAATGTCAATATTTCTGTATCTAAATCTCCATAACGCATAGGTACTGTTTCAATCCTTTTTTGCATCATACACACGCTTACACGCTTTCCTCAAACTGCATCTAGATGGTTATACTGAAACAAGCGAAAAATCCAAGATTACAAATTACCGCACATCTACATCTGCAGCAGTCTCGGACAATGTCTTCGTACATTGCACTGAAATCTTACGGAACAATATCGCAACATGCTTCTGGAGTAAAAGCTATACCATCTTGAAGATTCCATATTCATTCAATTACACACAAGATAACAGAAATATTAATTTCAAGCAATTCGAAAGAAACGGAAATAACACCCCTCTGTTTTTGTCGGGGGTTAAAAATAAAATGAATGAAGTGTTTATGTCACTTGACACTTGTTTATCTGATAGTACCAGTGATGAGATACTCGAGTATATAAAATAAAGGCCATTTCATTTTCACCCGATTTGCCACTTAATACGACCACTGCCACACTAGTTAACTGCTGCTTAATTCTATAATTCAATACCTACGTAGGTAATAAAGGAATAGTTGTATTTCGTGTATTAAACCGTCAAAATACTCTAATGTACAGAGTCACAGAGTTTTAATAAGTGTAAAAATATATGTTCTGTGGGTCAGTTGATAACGTGTAATTTTTCATTGAAAACATCATCGTATCATCATTGATTATCAGATTGGCTGGGAGAACTGTGAGTGGGAGAAAACGCTCTTTACAAATTCGAACAAAGCTGATCTTAACCAAATGTCACCGACTTAAACCTCAATGTACCAATATTGAATAGTTGCTATATTTTGGATCTTTCTATGATTCTTTTCTTTAAGTTTTTTTTTTTTTTTTTTGTGTGCGTTTTAAACGTACGAACCTGCTGAAAACCTCCCTAGTACCTTAGATTCAATTGAATTGAGTTTTGATTTAAATAATCGGGACAAACGAGTGCCTGACCGTTAATGACTGAGTAACATCACTAGAGTCAATCTGACTACCAACGAAAAACTACAATCCGTTTTACGTTGGTTTATAAACCAACTTATCGAGAGTAAGCAAACTTAAAACTGGGATTAAACACAAAAAAACCTACTGCAGCTCTGTGGTACACTTTTTTACCTAATAAAACAGATTTGGTTCTCCTCGACCTATAGTTAGTTATACATTTAATTTGTTTATTTTTTCATAAAATCGCTAAACACGTTTCAATACATGTACTTATTACATTGACGACCATATGGAATTGTATCAAAACATTTTCTTTTTGATACGATTTCGTGATGCTGGTTAGACTAATTAAAAAAATCTACCATTTTAAATGATAAAGTTACTTTTTTTAGATATAATACTTAAACAATTCGTTGAATATGGATGAGAATACTATGGATAAGAATTAAATATTGAACGCAGAGTTGTGGGCAGTCACGTCCAATAAAAAACAAAGTTAAACAATCCACTCCCACCATATTTCAGTCAACATTAATCATTTTGCAAAATAGGAAGAGTTTCATAAAAATAAGGCTCTAGTTTGGGTATTACGAATGCCATTCACCATTTGCCACGATATAAATCATTGTCTTCGTAGCGAAACATAGTAACGGCTGTAACAGTATAATTATATGGTCGGAGTACCCTGCCCCTCTGGGGTCATGTCTTACATATTATATACTCCGCCGCTTGTCTTTTTTTGAGATTGTTTTAGATTATGGTTTCAGATAACAGATTTAAAAAAAGAACTATTTCCTAGATTTGCTTTTCTGCTCGGTGCTTAGTATAATAATCAGCCTATAATATTCCCACTGTTGGACACGGGCTTCCTCTCTTCGAGAGGGCGTCGGCTGTCATATACCAAGCAGACCCAGTGCCAGTTGTTATATGTCACATGCCTTCGAAAATGTTGGTTCTAGGACATGCCGGTTTCCTCACGATGTTTACTTTTGTAGTGGTATGTAACCCACACAAACTTGTGAGCTCAAGTACCTATAACATCGCACGTCTGCTAAGCTCGAATACAAGAACCGACGATGACACTCCAGCTGGTTACTAGCGTTGCTTGCGGCATTCGTGTCATTTATAATTGTAGTAACTTTATTATTCAATTCATTTCGTAATACTGAAGGAACATTTAATTTTATCATACCATAAAACCTATATCACATCCTAACAAAAGTTCTATACATTCACCGTTTTGGAGCAGTGCTGCAGTGGTGATGAAATTATTTACACAAAGTGAAGCGCCTGCCTGGGTTAGAATCCACGACCGTAATTCGGGGCCTACCACTGGGCCTCCACTGCCTGCTCGGAGTTTTTGTTGACTGTCCTTTTAAAAAATCTCTTTTATCCCGAAACTTACAGGTTAAGGTCTTTTTTATAACGGCCGTCAGCTGCAAGACAAACCAACCCCAAGACCGACAGTAATCATAATTATTACCTTCCCAAAAAGATGGTGTAATGATGACGTGCATACAGGGTGGCAGGGACATCGACGCGCAAACTGTAACCATGGATTCAGCACATGCGTTTAGACCCCAAAGCGTCGAATATTTTCGTCGGTTATTAAAAAAAAATATTGCTGTTCCATACATTTTGACCGCATAGGTATTGCACTATTCTAAAAATTTCGACGCTATGGGGCCTAAACTCATGTCCTGAATCCATGGTTACAATTTGCGCGTCGATGTCCCTGCCACCCTGTATATCGTGTTTATATGTATTACAATCATGACATTACTTTCCGTCACTATCAGAGCTCATTAGTTAAATCTCACATTTGTACGGACATACATTCATTTTACTACTAACCTATCCATCTATTTTGAGATTTATCGGAGGCCTAAGCAAACAAAAATTTCATTTTATCTAATAATAACCAGAGCGTTCCGCTTTTCTTCATAGAAACCTTTACCCTATCTTAATAGGATTAAGATAGATATGCCCACGTCGACTCCCAAAAAAGAACTGTAGAAAACTGACCTTTAAAATCAACCACGCTTGCGAGCTTTGGGCTAAAGTCGGCTAAAAATCCAATTTTCACCGAAAAAAAGTCGTTATAGGACTGACTGGCGTATCTTTTCAGTTTATAGCGATATGCTCTTAAACTTTGGCAGCACCATTACGATCTGAATACATGAGTGTCGCTACGTGTCCCACTTGCTTGTCAAAATGAAATTGGGAATCGTAATGTTGGATTCGAGGGAAAATCAAGTTTGGAATCGAATTAGCTCGGATTGGCGGGACGGGTCGGATTTTAGGTTTGTCTATGTTTGTTGAAACTGTTGAGTACTTATGTAGTTAACTTTGTTATTTGTGGCAAGTTGGCAACCCTGTGAGACGAGTCTATTACGGTCAGGTTGCTGTTTACGCATGGCAATGTATTTTTTTTTTAATCGGATTTATGTTTTGACGGGGACCATCATTACGCCTATCCACTGCTGGACATAGGCCTATCCTATTGCACGCCATTCAACTCGATTTTCGGCAAATCTCGTCCAGCTGCTACCAGCCATCCTGCGACGATCGTCGCTCCACCTAGCTAATGCGCCGTAACACGCTTTCAGTCATAATCTGAAACATCTTGAAGGATATTGTTAATCCGTTGCTTCATATGTTCGAAAAATGTATCTGCTCAACAACATAAATAACGCAATGAATAATAATAAGTATTTATTTTCTCACCACAATAAACATTACAGACATTGTTACACATGATATATTATTTGGTTTAGTTTACCGTGGGAGACTGGTGCCTAAGCTACGTTTTAAGGGCCTGTGTTTCAGGTCACCAGGTCTCCGCCCTCTAGCAGTTCGATACATTGCATGATAATCATAGTAAAAGTGATTTAACAATTTTTGAATTAGGATTGTATAATAGCTTTTAGAGTCTGTAGCTCAACATAAGGTGTTTAAGTAAAATAAATAATAAATGAATGGAAAAAACATAATAGACAAAAAAAGGAAAGAAACAACAAAAAAAAAATGTGTTTGTATAGTGTTAGAATTGTTAGTAAACATTATGTAGTGAGGACGTGAGTAAGATGTGTTTCGTGTGTATGTGCGGGGGTGCGTATGTGGGGGTGTGTGTGTGTGAGAGGGTGTGGATGAGGGTTTAATAAATAGCAGTTACACATTACATACATTAAGTCATACTGGTAAGTAGTTTTTCGGTGTCAACATAGTTGAGCCCCTGGAGCCACGTGGCAAGCTTCTTTTTACATTGTCCTTTATTAAGGTTAAAAATCGGTTGAGTTTTATTGATTTTGTTGTACAAGAATCGTCCCAGATAACAAAAGAAGCGGTTGGAGAATACTGTCGAAAGGGGAGAATGAGTGCGACTTACGGGATTATATCGTCTCTTACCATGTATCATTGATGGGTGATAGGTGAGTAGTGAGTGTTATTTTAGTAGGGTGTTCAGGATAAATAGTTGGCGTACTGTTGAATGATGTTGAACTGTAAAAATGGAAGCCACTGCTGTTAGTGTGTTCCGCAATTACCCCGCTGGTTGATTAACTAAGAATAGCTAAACTGTCGTTCCTCAGTGCAAGTCGTTTCTGCTGTCTCTTTTGTGTGCATGTGCAGGCAAAGTGAGTAACAAATTCAAAGGAAAAATATTTGTTTTAATATCATTATCATCATTTCATCCGAAAGACGTCCACTGCTGGACATAGGTCTCCCCCAAGCACCTCCACTTCGACCAGTTCTGTGCTTCTCGCATCCAACGGGAGCCCGTTGTTTTAATATATACTCGTATATTAATAATTTTCAATCTACCGGACACAACACCTATCACTTTTTTTTTGCGGATGGGAAATCATCAAATGACCCCTCCCGCTCTGGGTGGAGCGGAAGGGAGTGTCAGACTCTTACTGACTAAAACCCACCAGTGTTCCTTTCTTAGCCCTTTATGTTCCAGGGCAGCGATAACCCTTTCGGACGATCCCGCTACCCAACACCTATCACTTAGGTAGGAAATGGTTCTGTATTAGCTCGTTTTTTGCTCCAAATCTAATGAAATGACTGAAATTAATGACTGCTGAAATTTGGTACACATATGAATTTCTGTGACCCTGACGCTGGCGTGTATTAAAAAAAAGTTTTGCAAACTATGAGAATTTAAAAAATAAAAAGTTAAGTAACGTAAGGATAATTAAGAAAAATTATAAAAACTGACCATTTCCCTCAATTATATCCAAAACTGCTGGACCTATTTTTTTTAAATACGCAATTTTTTTCTGTAATATAAAGTATAAGTAGGTACTTTATATTACAGAAAAAATTTAACGTAAGGATAATTTAGAAAAATTATAAAAACTGACCATTTCTCCCAATTATATCCAAACTGCTGGACCAATTTTTTTTAAATACGCAAATTCAAAAAGAAGAATTAAGATTTATTATTATTTGATTTAAATTTATAAAAAGTCTACGGTCTTAAAATAACGTGGTAAATCTCTCAATATTGTGTGTACAAACTTACTTTTGCAGTTGGAATATATGGGTGAACATGTTTTTTAACTACAATGTCAAGTTTGTTTCTTGTGATCTTCCTAACTACGGAACCCTTTATTGTGCGTGATACGACACGCACTAGGCCGGTTTTAGTGCTTTACTTTAAACGTAAGATGGCAAGGTTCAGCCACGACAGTGATTCAAATTGTGTCTTATTAGCATTGTAATTAAAACAGAAATCTATCCATTAGTCCGTCACCCAATTTCCATAAAAACAAAACGCAAATCTTACTAGCACACACGTCGCTTGATAAACGCAAATACACCGGATGAAATGGTGTTACTCATAATTTAAGTAGCTATGTATACTAAAAGCACTTCGTTAAGCGTGGAATGACCTGTAACTGTAAAGGGCGCATCAGACGAATGCCGACGCCTCCGTGGCCGTCCATCAGCGACTAAATGAGATGAGCTTAAGCCCAGGTTCGCATGGGCGCGTTTTTCCCGCGGCGATTGTTTTTCGCGCAATTGATTTTCAACGCACTGCTTAGCGCCGAAAGTTGAAAATCCAACATTGTATTTTTTTGACACGCTGGAATCCGACAGAGCTTATGCTCTGTTGGATTCTCAACGCTCGGAGAGTTCAAAATCCAATGCGCGAAATAATCCCGTCGCGATATTTTTACGGTCGTGCGTACCTGGGCTAAGGAATCTTCAGAAAACTCCAACTGCTGTCATTAGTGATGGCTGAACCTAATGACCGTCTGCTAATTGATACCACTTTTATTCATTAGCACTTCAGTCATAGACATTATTGGTGTTTATGAATTCAGGTATTCTTGAACGCTTTTTTATTCATTGCTGGTTATGGCACGTTAAGCCGTTGGTGTCGGCTGTCATTGGTAGATCTTCGACAGTCGTTACGGGTAATCAGAAGCCCAAAGTCTGACAACCTGTTTTAACAAGGGGTATCATGTTACCCAGTAGGTGGGTTGTGGAGGTCAGATAGGCGCTCCATGTAAAACTACTGGTATTCAGCTGAATCCGGTTAGACTGGGAGCCGACCCCAACATAGTTGGGATGAGTAGCAACAAAATCACAACTCAATTTTAAATCGTTGTTGTTGAAGATGTGCCTACGATTTGCTACGAATGCTACGCAAAGCTATTTCGTAGCCTCGTAGCACGCGTAGCTGCTACAACGCTACGAAGCTGCACAAGTACGCGTAATACGCGACTACGCATGGTACACCATGCGTAGTCGCGTATTACTCGTACTTGTGTGACTTGGAGACTGGATTTAAATCAAAATAGGTACCGAAAATACAATCAATTCAAATAAAAACATCACTATTATCTGGGCTTTCTTTTAGAAAAAAAAACAGGAAAAGTAACGTTTAATTTGTTACTTATTTTGTTGGT
This sequence comes from Apamea anceps, assembly GCA_951799955.1. Classification (NCBI taxonomy): domain Eukaryota; kingdom Metazoa; phylum Arthropoda; class Insecta; order Lepidoptera; family Noctuidae; genus Apamea; species Apamea anceps. The sequence continues at coordinate 7,850,165 of OX637502.1, read as the reverse complement.
GGATCCCTAAATCAAAATAAAAAGTTTATTAGGCATAAGTAACGTTGAACCAGGGCGGACTTTAACTTATTTTTAATTCATAAAGAGAAAATTACCATTCAACAAGAAACAACAAACGTAAAATAAAGTTCGAAGTTTTAGGCAAACTTAATATAACAAAAACTGAACCGACGGCGACGCACAGGCCGGTCAAATAATCGCATTGACGCAGATTGACCAAAGTACTAAGACTTTTTTCTTTACAAGGGTAACTCTCTCCGACTCTTGACTACTTAAGCTGAAAGTACCTAAGTATTGTTACAAACACTCTCCTCAAAACTTTAGTGCGTCTGGAATTTGCATAATTCCAGTAATATACCATTTTGTAAAAAGATTTTTCTCGTGACTTTTAAACTTCAATGATCCTTTCATAAAACTTTGTGTCCCATTCAAGAGCCTTTTAGTGCAATTCTAATCAAATTAAATTAAAAGAAGTAAGTCTGCACCCTTGTTTCTCAATCATAATCCGCGTTGGTGATATAAATAGCACAAATAACAACTACTTTACTAAGACAGAACTAACATTGCCTCGTTGGTCGTTAGTTGGTTGGTCGCAACCACTAATGCTCAGAAAGTCGGCAGTAATAGCGCTGCTTCGGAATCGAACCCATGACGACGTCCTGGGTCCGCTGGATGCGCTACTGCTGCAGGAATGGAACGGATTGAAGTGGAATTTCTCAGTAGCAGCCCAGACTCTGCATTTGTGCCCGGTTGATGGTAATAGGCTCGCCCCGCTGTTACATGTGGGACTTACCACAACGGGAGGGGTGTACTATACGTACACGTCTACCTAACCCTTTGGGGGAAAAAGGCGTGTTGTTATGACCTACATGTACTTATAAGACTCTACGTCACAACCGTTTCAGAGAAATTGAACTTTTATATTTAATTACACTTTGATGCCTCTCATTGTCAGTCTTTGACTTAGCGCTAAATATAGCATCGGCTCCAAAAATGTGCGTGGAAACATTGCTTTGTACTTGAGTACGTAATTTTATATTCAATGAAGGATGGAGGAGGGATGAATGAACGTGGAAGGGGTGCAGATGAGGAGCGATGACTCGTATGTGACTAGGAGAGAAAAAGATTTCAATGTTGTTGGATTTAGAAGGAGAGATAGACCGAATATGTAATGGATGGATTTTGTTAGAGATGGCATATAGCGTAGCTACCGCTATATCAACCGTATCAACAATACGTGGCCCCTGAGTTACAGGGGCCCCCGACGTGACGTGTTTAAGCAAATTTTTTTTAAATAATATCGAGAACCTAAAATTCTTGTTGATAAATGATATTTATTTCTGTAAATTGGTTCAAAAATATGTTTAAAAAGGGGGTGAGTACCGAGATGACGACTGTATAGAGAAGTATGGAAGAAAACTGTGACTGCCTCATTGGTCTAGTGGTCGCAAGCGCTACTGCTGAGCATGAGGTCCTAGGTTCGATTCCCGGGTCGGGCAAAGTGTTATTGGATCTCGGCTTCCAATCTAACCGGATCCAGCTGAATGCCAGTATTTTACCTCTGGAACGACTGGCTATCTGACCGTCACAACCCAGTTACTGTGTAATACGATGTCCCTTGGTAATAATGGGTGTCAGACTTTCGGGCTTCTGACGACCCGTAACGACTGTCAAAGATCCACGAATGATAGCCGGGACCAACGGCTTAACGTGCATTCCGAGGCACAGAGGGGTCTCGGTATGTTAAGATTGTCACCCATCCACGGACCTACCACGGCAAGCGTAGCCTTCCACCTTCAATCGACTCGTGCGGCTATTATTACTAAGCCACGAGCCCCTCACCTTCTAAGTCAGTATGCTTTCTTCTCTCTCCTTCTAAGTCAGTATTGCTTCTTTATTTTGTAAAAACAATACCCCCTGTAGCTTCACAGTTGGGTAAAAACGGCCCCAAAAAAATTTGTTGTCTTGTTCCCTTCGTTTTCGTTTAATATTCTTTCTTACTTTTTTTTTTTTGCTCGTCTCCTATTGTTCTTAGCGTGATGTTAAATAGCCTTAGCCTTAAAGCCTTTCTCAAGAAATGAGTTATCAAATCCAAAAACAATTTTTAAATTCCACCGGAATTTAAAAAACTGGTTTCGGAGATTAGCGCGTTCAATCAAACACAAACAAACAAACTCTTCAGCTTTGTTATTAGTATAGATTTAGATGAAACGGGAGTGTATGGTAAAGTGACTGCTGACGCTCACATAAAAGGGCGAAAGACCATTTTGTGCCAACCTCAAGTAACATGAGGTAGGATGATGGAGATATTCAATAATAACATCAAGTTAAATCCTTGACTAATATATACAGGGTATAAAAAGACACATCACATTGACGTCAATCACGCATTATGTACATCAAACTATTATAAGTAACATTGCACAAAAATATTTGCTGTTTGCGGTAGTGCGCGATGCAACACACGCAAAACATTGTGCTTATAGGTGTACGACTGCATACAACGGTACAGCCTAGGGGTCGTGGGGGAAGGTAAAATAGTTTTATATCATTAAAAACTTTTTTCCGTAAAACACTGTCAGTAAAAGTGGGACAAAATTCCAAGTTTTACTTACGTTTTTTTTTTACGGAAACAAGTTTTTCAATATCTCCGTAACCAGAAGGTTCCCAGGTATGGTTCAGTAGAAAAAAAATATTACAATGTCGGGGAGTATGTGACTTTTGACTTCGGTAAGTGTCTTTTTACACCCGTTCAGTATCGTAGCGTACCTAGGCTACCAGGGTAGGTACCTGCCTAGCCTATTCACGGCCTGACGACGGATAACAAATTGATGCGTTTGCTAATGAGGCAAAGCATGGCTCACGGCTCGTTAAACAAGGTTAACCAACATTATTGTTGATAGTACATCCGTTTATGTATCTAGATCTATATCGTTGTAGCAAGATGCCTTAGATAGAACAATGAGAATATCCCAAAAATACCAAATACAATTTTGGGGTTAACTCACTGTGGAAGCAAGAACTTCCTGAATAGAAATGTATACTACGCTTTACAATTACTTTAGGGCGAATATACCTATGTAACTGAACGCGATCAGCACGTCTAAACCGAGGGCTGATTTTTCCAATGACAGATAATTTTATCCGTGGCATAATTTTGAATTTTTGACAGTTCTTCCATACAAAAACTGACAGACGTCAGTTTTATTCCGCGAATATAAATTATCTGTCTGTATTTTATCTCCAGTGTGGCAATCGGCTCATAATCGCCGCTTAAAACAGCGAAGACATATCAGTAGGCCGAGCCAAACCCTTCAAAAGGCCGTCGACATAAAAGACAACGCCTTCACTTGCCTTTATCCGGTAAATTGCGCCATCTTTATGAAACCATTAAGTTAACATCAGTCAAAGCTTTTATGTTTCGCCATACAAGTTTTTTGGGCCATGATAATGCTCGTATTCTTTGGAAGTGTTCGATAAAAAGGAATATCTTAAGGTTTTCTTATTTTATTTGTAATTGGTAACACTTTAGACGGAAATGGTGAGCTTTATTTTCTACTGGCGACCCGCCCCTGCTTCGCACGGTTTTTACGACTTGATAAAACATTGAGACTTCTTTATTATAAGTAAGATTAATATGAATGTATTAAACACATGAGCACTACAGTGGTGGTCCAGTGGTGACGGCCGCGAATTACGAGTTGTTGATCGTGGGTTAGAACCTAGGCAGGTACTTTACTTCATGTAAATTATATCATCACCACTGCTCCCAAAACGGTGAAGGAAAGCTTCGTGAGGAACCCGGCATGTCCTAGGACCAAAAAATCGAAGACGTGACATCCACCAAGCCGCACTGTGCCTGCGTGGGGGATTACGGCACACTCTTTCTCACCGAGAGGAGGCCTGAGTTCCAGCAGTGAGGAGATTGTAGATTGATTATGGCTGATTATTCAAATAAATCTTCCGGAATATATTCTCTAAATGATAGTGAAACCCACATCAAAATCCTTTGCGTAGTTTATAAGAACAACGCGGTCTCACAGGCAGACATGCGAAATGCGATTTTAATTTATAATTATAACTAATTATAGAAAATACGACAGAATGAATAAACCAGCGTTGAGGACAACAAATTTGCGTCACAGGACCTTTAAAAATGTTTTTCTGTATAATTTGAAAGTTTTAGCCTAAAAGGTTCATGTTTTTTCGTATAATTACTTGCATTCCGAGCCCACGTGCCAACGTGAAACAACAAAATTTACACGTCATCCCAGGATCCTACGCATATTTCACTGTACAGCGGAATTCTAATGAAAATAGTTTATTTAATATTCCTTAAAAGTTGTCTACGATGTCAGACAAACAACATTTCTGTCAGTAATTAATAATAAATGACGGAGTAGGTATACGTGTCTCTCGTTATCATCAGCCATATTTGAATTACTGTGGGCGCACTACGGGTAGTGTTGGTTATTGCGTAATAGAAAAACCGTTTGCAGTTCAAATCAAATTATAATTTGCGAACAAATTAGTCACACTGGCGAATCACACACTGTAAGTACACGCCACGACGACACGGAAGGCGAGACAGTTTCTGAACGATATCCAATGATCAAAAGGGAACTGCTCCACACCGCTGCCCGCTCTCGTCGACTCGCACGAACGTCAGACTACACTACATCGAGCGCCACCTGGTGACGCTAGCATCTCGATCAGTTAAATGACAGACCAATGCATTTCCGACATATACATATAAATTACTATAACCTGACGGTCGGGCTGGTTCAGAAATGAAAGGGCGCCAAACGCGCTATGGAGCGAGCTATGCTCGGAGTAGAGACTCCGAGCATATCTCGCTCCATGTGTATCCTTCAAAGAGTTGAAGGATAAAATCAGGAATGAAATCATCCTGAAAAGAACCGGAGCTACCGACATAGCTGTCAGAGTAAGCAAGCTGAAGTGACAATGGGCTGGCCATGTTTGTGTAAGGACCGATAGCCGGTGGAGCAGACGAGTGCTGGAGTGGAGACCGTGTATAAGCAAGCGTAGTGTGGGACGCCCCCCGGCTAGATGGACCAACGACCTAAAGAAAGTGGCTTGGACAGACTGGATGCGGAAGGCGGAGGACAAGGTGTCATGGCGCAGCCTAGGAGAGGCCTGTGATAGGCTGAGTTGATGAATACCTATAACCTGACATCTGTATCTCCCCGAAAGGATAGCCAGGGGTGTGTACTGTACAGTTCACCACATTTCGCCATTCGTATTTTAAAATCCGACGTCCTTAATGGAGTCCGAGATTAGCAGTCAGTGTTATTAACGATAACTATCTGTTGCTTTTAACCTAACCTCGCATGCAACAGCTACTACGTATATTGATCAATCTATCTATATAAATTAAAATGAATCACCGGAATGTATGTACGCGCATAACTTCCGATCGACTGCACCAAATTGGATTTTTTGTGTTATTGTCAGGACAAGGTTTGAATATACAGTTTGACCCGGTAGGTGGCGCTGCTTTTTCGGGCAGGACAACGTCTGCCGGGTCCGCTAGTTTTCTACAATGGTACCGGGGCAATTTTTATTGCGTGTGCTATAGCATCAAAGTTTATTCTTTGGTTTATTTGCCTTTTAGCCTGCCTTCCTTGCCTGTCTGAGAGCAGTGGTGGCTCAATGGTAACGGCGGCGACTTATGATTCAATTTTGACGAATCGTAGGTTCGAACACAGACAGGGAATTTTTATTTGTGTATTTAATTTCATCACCACTGCTCTCAAAACGGTGAAGGAAAACACCGTGAGGAAACCGGCATGTCCTAGAACCAAAAACTGGTGGATTATGGACCACACCCTCTCACAGAGAGGAGGCCTGTGTCCCAGCAGTGGGAACATTATAGGCTGATTATAATTACTATCTCACTAGTCTGACCACCAGTTCGTACCAAGGGGTTTCTTGTAAACCAGTAACTGGCTTGTGTAGGTCAGATAGGCAGTCGCGTCATATAAAATAGGTACTGGTATTCTGGTACTGGCGTGGCTAGCTGACATAATATGGCAAATAATTTAAGCTTCTTGTAATGTTCATTACTGAACATAGGTTCCTAGTATTGTATACATGCAACTAACTATATTCTAACTGAACAGACAGCTGTGCTGCTGGGGAGTTTGTTCCGCCACTTCTTCTTCCCAGCGATAGCACTAGGAAGTGGCGAAGGGCGGGCGTTTTTGGGGGACTGTCTTTTGTAATTTTGACGTTCGAAAAGTGCTGATTCTCAGCCTAATTTGAATAAATGACTTTTGATTTTGATTTTGATTTTGGTGTATCCGGTGTGTTGCTATCTGATGTATGAATCTGAAGGCCAATTCTCGTAATTTAAAACGTTCAAAATCCAGTCGCAGTCTCATCTCGGCGACAAACAAATGTCAAAAATTTGTCAAAATGTAGGGAAATTAGACGTATTTTTTGACAGATTGAGACTGAGATCAGACTGTGAACGTTCTTAAAATTACGAGAATTGCCCCTCTGGTGTATTGTGTCTTTTAGTATGTGCTAAATAAATAGGTATTTTTCTTTTTTTTTTTTCTATGAATGGAAACCGACCCCAATATAGTTACGATAAAGCTAAACAGACTGATGTTTTAGTTCGAAACCCCGCTGCTAATTGTGATATATTTCTTTGTCTTAAGAACTAAACGAGAAGTTGTAATAAAAAAACACTTTTCCATAAAACATCTGACGTCGGGGGTGAGGGCTACAATTGATTTCAGTAATTTTTATTGTTATTTCTTTGGCCATTATCCGGCCCTTTGTACGATATTGAACAAGAAACCCATAAAATGCGAAGCTTCAAAGTAAGGGAAGGAAAGAGAACAGTGCTTGCTACCTTATAATATAACTGACGCGGAAGGTTTTGCAGGTGGAAAATTAGCACACCGAAGATTTCTGTAGACAGATTTCGTCTACGTTTACAAAAAATTCTCAAACTCAAACCATTTATTTCAAATAAACCAATTACAGGCACTTTTAATTGTCAAGGGGTCGGTCAGTGAGAAAGTTGAAGCTAGTGGCCCATTCCAAAGCGTAGTAGGTACCTCCCTATGGAGAAGAACGGGTAAAAACTCCACAGACGCTCTTTTAAATCATAAAGTTGTTACAAAATATTGGTTACACCACTCATGTTAGTTTTAATTTTAGTTAATTTTAGTTTTAAATTGACAAATTAAAACTTAACCTTACCTTTGTCTTACCTTACCTTAACTTAACCTTAGTTAACGGGACTGAATTTGTTGCTAATGACCTTTAGTATAACACCTTTCAAGGAATACGTCGAGTTTCCCTGTCTAGTTCATTATTCAAGGGATGCATCCACAATTTATTTTGCTTCTTTGCTAATAAATGGCTACTGCTAATAACTTTGCGAAACACATCGTTCGTCAGCACTGCACGAAGAATCAGTTCGAAGTGATTTCTGAAAACGGAACGCTAGTTCGAAAACTCTGTTGAAGGCGGGAAAAAATCGCGCCAGGCGATTTTATCCCGCCGCCGTAATTTTATTACCTCTGTGGGAACGTGGGCTTAAAAACACTTGCCGAAACCTACGTTTTTCGTCGTGTTACAATCTGTTGAACATCTCACGCACTTCAAGTAAAGCTTTCAAAACTTTATTCAAAAGAATCAGTGTAAAACACTCGCGTTTATTTTAATAATACAGTAAATATTTGACGTAGGTACAGTTACAAGCATAAATATATTACGTACTATGGTGCTCGGCAAATATATCATCCATTTATCGTCAAGATGACGGCAAATGCGGTCTTTTGTAGAAGGCATATACAAATGGCAGCACAAATATGTGACATCGAAGGAACACCAAAACTGTCTGACGGGACAAAATGCGCCAAAATGTAAGATGCGGCTTCAAAAATATGTGTCACCTCTTAGGATACTGAAAACTGAGGCGCCAGTATCAATTACACATCTTAAAGAAGGCGAGCATCAATTTCATACTTGATACTGGCAGAATAGCTGACATCGGCTCAGTTGCCAAAAAGACAAAAAATCGCTGTTGTCGAACATTACCGTCAGTTATTTCTGCTGCCAAAGGTGATATTTTATGAAACCAATAAAATGATTCACAGGTCCAAGCGTTTTCATATCAAAGGACAATGCTCATGGATGTATGGAATCCCGTACCATGCTGCATCAAAGTCAATATTTGTTTTTACAGACTAATTTATCATATTAACTCCTACAAAAATTCGGTTTGGGAGATTTTCAAAAAAATCGAAATAACCTGAAAACTAGGTACTTACTTTATTTTGTTTGAAATTTCATACACGAACGGCCATTCTTGCTCTAATAAAATGATAATCATTTAAATAAAAATTCTATTCTATTTTATTGTTATTTTTAATTAATGGAGAATCAGCAAACTATATTTTTTTTACATGTTTTTTGAAAGAAGTTATCATGACACTTTCAAAATTCACGATTATATTAATCATACGAAACGTCATGTAAAGGGAATAAAAAAAATTCAACACTTTTTTACTTTAAATTAAATTCTCTGTACAAAAATCAAATCCCCGACACGTAATGTCGTAAAAAATTAAAAAAATAATTACTAAAACATTTTCATCTTAATGCATGAGACTTTTTGGTACGACTTTTGGTCATTGTCCTATACTTTTAAGTTATTGCTTTATTGATTTACCTTTCTCTACATTGTGTCACATTTTTGTGAAATATGAGCGGCAATGACTCAGAACAGCCAGAAGAAAACTCTACACACTATACTGCAAAATGTTCATGCTGCCTAAGTGATGTCAGATATTTTTGAGAATAACGAGGTAGGTATCACATTCTTCTGAATTTAACTGATCAGGTAGGTGACACATCTTTTTAAAGCCGATACAGCATCATTTTGACGACAGAGATTAATGGATGAATCCTGAAATCAGATATTATTGCCGCTATATTATTGTTCATATTTACGAGGAGCCCGTGGCTAAATAATAACAGCCGCACAGGTCGATCGGTCAGGTTAAGCTACGCCTGCCGCGGTTGGTCTGTGGATGGGTGACCATCTTTACATACCGAGACCCTCCGTGCCTCGGAAAGTACGTTAAGCCGTTGGTCCCGGCTGTCATTCGTAGATCTTTGACAGTCGTTACGGGTAGTCAGAAGCCCGAAAGTCTGACAACCAGTCTTACCAAGGGGTATCGTATTACCCAGTAACTGGGTTGTGGAGGTCAGATAGGCAGTCGCTCCATGTAAAATACTGGTATTCAGCTGCATCCGGTTAGACTGGAAGCCGACCCCAACATAGTTGGGAAAAGGCTAGGCAGATGATGATTTACGCTTGTGAATGTACCTCAAGTAACTTAACTAGAGTTTGTCCAAACATAGAGATATACTTAGTATGACTAAAGAATGTAAAAACTTATTAACATAAACCGTAAACATGGGATAACCTTGCCCCAATTACGAGTGACGATAACCGTATTCGAATGAAAACACTTCCCTCCATAGTTAAAGTGAAAACATACATCATAATATTTACCTTTCGTTACGACAGTCCATTTTTATTATGAGACATTTCAGCTTTGACTCTGGGATAGTAGTGAGCAAATCTGAAATATAGAAAAGTACAGACTTCGTCAAAATTGTAAAGACAAACAATAAGTTTTGGTTGTTTGCAATGCAAATGTTTGCAAAAAATGCAATAAGACGCCTGATGACGCCGGAAGACGATGGCTTACTGTGGCCTTGATAGACTGTAATCAGCCTATAATGTTCCCACTGTTGGGACAGATATCTCCTCTCTGAGAGAGGGACTGGCCCGTAATCCACCACGCGTGCCCCGTGCGGGTTGGTAGATATCACATACCTTCGAATTTGTGTTTTCCTTCACCGTTTTGAGAGCAGTGGTGATGAAATAATTTACACAAAGTAAAGCGCCTGTCTGGGTTCGAACCCACGACCTACAACTCGTAAGTCGGCCGACCGTTACCACTGAGCTACCACTGCCACAAATGCAATCCAACACAATTAAAGTGCAGGAATCATTTAGGTGTTAAAAGTTCCACAACATGAGACTCGCCCTTCTCTCACAACTCATCTACCTACGCTATAAGTAATTATTCTCAACTCTGCCTATATGACCTCTCTCATAATTTACGGAGGACCCTAATTCGGCATTCATTTGTTCCAGTCACAAGCAGCCGTGGCTTGATTACGCTGAAGTTTGCCCCACCTGAACATGCCATAACGTGTTTTATGGCTTTAATTTATTGTTATTAAATCCTTCAGTAGTTTTACGGCTTGCCCGGGGTAAGTAGAGATTATGAAGGTAATTTTAAAAGTAGCTGAGGTATGATCTATGTCTTATGACTTAACTGTCTCGTTGGTCTCGTGGTTGCAAGTGCGACTGCTGAGCTCTTGGTCTTGAGTTCGATTCCCAGGTCGGACAAACTGTTGCCAGGGCTGCGGGTTGTTCGAAAGAGATACCGTGGCCCCTGGCACAGGCAACTGAAGGAACACGGGTGGGTTTTAGTCAGTAAAAGTCTGACACGCCCTTCCACTCAGCCCAGAGCGGGAGAGGTCATATGATGACTACCCACCCAAAAAAAAAAAGGAGTAACAACCCAGAGTTTGGAAGTTGGCGGTTTAATACACCGTGGCTCGGAAAACATGTAAAGCCGTTGGTCCTGTGCCTGGTCTCTCACCGGTCGTATTGGATTGCCATCCCATCGGACTAAGAGAGTAAAGGAACAGAGAGTGCACCTATGTTTGCGCACGCACTTGTGCACTATAATATGTATCTCCGGCGTACCAAGTACGTAATCTCCCTTGAGATTGGCCACCGTGACCGAAATCGGTTATGGTGGCCAATCCGGTCGGGAGGCTGTTATTATTATTATGTCTTGTATGTACTTGTGAGTCTATTCAAAGTTTTTGAGTAGCCCTAGCATATCTCACCTATGCCCAGCAGTAGACTGCGATAAGCTGACTTGATTGATGGATTGATCAAAAAACAGCATGCACTTAAAATAAAGACACGGCCGTAAATGTGGCACATCGACTTTAGGAAAAAGTTCGACTTTTCGAACTTTTAGCGTCGCGTGTCGTCTCTGCCCACACATGTGTCACCGTGTGCATTGACAATCTCTTTTTAAAATTCATAGCATAGCATAATCATCCTATAATGTTCCCACCGCTGGGACACAGGCCTCCTCTCTGTGAGAGAGAGTGGGCTATAATCCACCACGCGGGCCCAGTGCGATTGGCGGAAGTCACATGCCTTCAAATTTTTGGTTTTTCGACATGCCGGTTTCCACAGGCTGTTTTCCTTCACCGTTTTGAGGGCAGTGATAATGAAATAATTTACGCAAAGGAAAGGGCCTGCTTGGGTTCGAACCCACGACCTACAACTCGCAAGTAGCGGCCATTAAAACTGGGCCACCACTGCTCTTCCATTGCTCTTTCTCCATTTTGAAGCTCGATGTATGATTGATAGATGTCAAAAGCCTGACAAATATCTAATATGACGAAAACTGAAAACTCCGTTATCGTTTCCGAGGTTTTGAACTACAGACCCAAGATCTATCTTTGTGTGTAAAGTGTGTATGGAGGTACTACGGACTTTTGCCTTTAGTGTCTGACTAACAATCAGGGTACCCCATCCTATACAATGAACGGCACAAAAGATAGCTAGAAAATGAGTATGCGACGACCTAATAAACTGCCTAACTTTACTAGGTGGTTTATGAAAATGGCTTTTATGAAATTTCCACATTACATGCTTACTACAATTGCATTCATTCACTCACTGACAGACAGCACGCAGCCTAAACCACTGGGCTGAGCATAAAATTTCACACAAAAGTTCCTCTTAAAGCAATAGTGCACTAAGAAAGAATTTTTTCCTCTGAGGGGGTCAAAAAGGTTGTGAAAGTTTGTATGAAAGTTAGTCTTTTTGCCGATGGGAAAACCCACCGCGTACCCGGCTTGTCATAAAATAATAAACAAAGAGAGAGATAGACAGATACTGAAGTTTTGTTTAGATTCACTTCAAATAGAACAATAGAACATCAACCAGAACAATAATAATTTTCCAAGACTGACTTGTGTGCGGTAAACTGGCTTGTTGATACAATCTATGTTTATCTATTGATTCTTATTCTACTTTTGTATCAGTTGTTTTTATAATAAATGGAAATATGAATCATGACTTGGGCACAGTGAAACGAAAGTGGCTGCTGAACTTTAATTGTAGATACGAAATAATACCGATTAAGTCCAAATCTTTCTGACCTCCACAACCCAGTTACTGGTTAATACGATACCCCTTGGTAAGACTGATTGGCAGACTTTCGGGCTTCGGCAGTCGCTCCATGTAAAATACTGGTATTCAGCTGCATCCGGTTAGACTAGAAGCCGACCCCAACATAGTTGGGAAAAGGCTAGGCAGATGATGATGAAGTCCAAATCTTTCTAAGGACTGAAACCGCTTTTACCAAAATCACATATCTTTTATCCGGGGAATAAAATTGACGTCAAAATTTATTCTCAGGATAAGACATAGTTTTATGGAATTCGCCCTTATGCGGCAAGGGCTGATTTTTCCAACGCCAGATAATTTTATCCGTGAAATATTTTTTTATTTTTTACAGTCCTTCCATACAAAATTTGTCAGACGTCAATTTTATTTCGCGTATAAAAAATATCTCTCGATTGAAAAATCAGCCCTAAGTGTACCAAATGATTTCGTATTTTATCTCCAGTATGGCCAAATTATTGTATCATCTAAAGATTATTTTCTCGATTGTTTTCATATTAAAAACTTATTTCTTATCTAAGTTTATAAGAACAAAATAAAACATTTTCACCAACAACAATTTCCAAAAATGTTTCGATTTGCCAAGTAAAAATAAAAATAGAATTAATTTAGTAACCAATTGCACCGCACCTGTGCCTGAATTTTTCACAATATAGTTCTAAGGGATTATAAAATTCTCAGAAATTCTCGAGACAAAGAAAAATCGTTTGATTCAAATATTAAATTAAGTCTGTCCAAGACTAATGAAATAAAGCGATACGAGTCTTTCGTGAAAGCTTCTTTGATTTTACTTTGATCTGAGGATTTTAATTTATTGCACTGATTGCTAATTTAGTTTTAGTTGTCTAATTCTATAAAAGTTTTTCTAAATCTATACAGGATAAATTTTTATTCAGTGCGTAAATTTTCACAGGGTGTTCTACCCATGAATATGAACAACTTTCACTATGGGACCATCTCTGAAATCACAAAAAAAAAATCAGCTGTTTCTTATAAAAGTTCAATACCTACTCGACCAAAATGTATGAATCTGCTGATTTTTTTTTCGTGATTTCAGAGATGGTCCCATAGTGAATGTTGTTCATATTCATGGGTAGAACACCCTGTAAAAATTTACGCACTGAATAAAAATTTATCCTGTATATCTTTTTCTTTTTATGTACAGACGCCAGCACATCAAACTACTACAATCTGTCTTTCTTTAATAGATTTTCATCCTTATCGCTAAAGTATTAGGTTCAAAGTCGATTGGGAAAATTTGACAGTTTCGGGTAGCTTGACCTGCTGGCGTCTGTATTTATACCTTCTTTAGGAATAAACCCGAATATTATTTAAGTATACTTTGCTCAAGAAAAGTCTATTAGCAAATTACCATAGTAAGATGCTTACGTTCTTATGAAATTTTACTACCACAATTCACTAGTTATTCTTCTACAGAATGGAACTCGCTATCGTAACAAAATACGTAAAACTGGGAACGTTTCATGTAAGAAAGATAGCTTTACACTTTTACAGGCAATAAAACTGCAATATGGAGTAACACCTACTCACCGCCGCCTAGAGTTAGTACGTCGTTGACAATCGTAGTCGTTCGTCGACAACATTTACGACTGAATTATAAGGAGCTAATAAATTATTGATTCTCCACAAATCTTAAGTTAGCTGGGGTCAAATTAAATTAGCTAGCGAAACTCTGCAGACGTGGGTATCGATATCTAACCACGATAATATATGTCGGAGTTATTCGTTTATTCGGAACGTCAGCGCCATCTCGTGGCGCTAGACAGACTTTAGCCTGAGTTCGTGGGGGTGGACGGAGAGTTACAGCTACAAGAACGGTGTGAGCAGAGCTCTCGGGATCATCGAAACATTGGACATCGTAAGAACAACATATGCCGTTGAGTTGTGTACCTACAGTGTGTGATTCGCTAGTGTGACTGACTTGTTCGTGAATTGTAATCTGATTTGAACTGCAAACCGTTTTTCTATTGTGCTATAACCAACACTACCCATAGTACGCCCACAGTAATTAAAATATGCCGGATGTTAACGAGAGACAGACATACCTTCTCCGACATATATAAAATTGAGGTGTCTTTTTTTGGGAGGTCAACGACCGCTTGGGGTTTTGTTACTCGAAGTATGAGTTGAGAAAATCTGTTTTCTTTTATTTTGCGTGTTTAGATATCGATACTTCAATTTGTGCGTTGCGCGTTGGCACAATTGTGGCGTGCCCAATGGCAGGCTTCAAAGACAATAAGTGCTAAGCTTTGCCCACGCTTTCTTCCACGTCAGTTTCTGATATTTCCAAAGAAATAACACCTCAAAAATCAGTTCAGTGTTTAGGTACCTGTGAAAACATAACAAGCGGACAGAGGCACTTTATATTCATAGGTATATTAAGATGGGTACGAGTGGTATTAAATTAAATATCAACTCCTAGTATTGTATATCTGTGCGAAATATTTCGATTTGTCGATTCGAAATGAAGATAGTAGGGAGCATTGGCCAAAGACAAGTAAGCAAGTTCTTTATAAGTATTGTATGAAGATGAGGTGGATATATTATATTGGCTCTTTCATTTACTCAGTCACTGCTCACATACGCCATGTTCTTAGTTCAATACGAACGCTCTATCATTGTTTGATAGTCGATCTAAGGAATATTTCCGAATAATGCCCTTTATTGGGTGACCTTTTGATTGTCGTGACGGTATGAAGTATATACTTACTACGATCTCACGCCTAAACTGCGATAGGTATCGCGGAGATACAAGAAAAGTGTAAAGGTTTCGAGAAAAGATGTGGGAAATAGGCTATTCTACCCTACAAACTTTAGTTTATAATTAAATGATTGCGCATCAAATAACAAAATAGTTTCTCAAGTTGTGTGTCCTAAGTCACAAACAAATAAAAAACGTGACCCTATGAAGACACACCAGTTTACTTGTCGATATGAGAACGCAACGCGAAACAGAAACTAATCTGCGTTTGCGATTTAGTTGCCAAACATGTAAACAAATATAAGTTTTTTTAAAAAATAACTTTAAAATATACACAAAAATGTTCAGTTTACTCTACAATTTTAATTAAACATTTTTATAACTTTTTCAATAGTGCTAGTCACTCTGACTCAACTTAATTACTGCTGTAATAAAGTTGATATTTGTTTAACTTGAAATAACATCAATTTGATTACATCTTAGGTACCTTTAGAGAAAATATTACAAAGTGGTCAAACAACCATCTTTACGAAAAATCATGTGCTGAGAATAAAACCTGATGATTGAAATATTAACAAATTGTTTTTTTATCTCTATGTCTTCAAAAATAGCAGTTTGTCACATTATATTCCACATCGGAATTACAGGTCATAAAATAACAAATACTTTAGAAACTGATAAATAGAGTCGATAAGTTAATTCGGTCCAAATAATATAGTTTTTGAAAAATATAAACCTACCCACAAAATTGATGACACGGCTGCTAAATGCAATGAAACACTGAAGAGAATGCGCCATTGAACGGAGTGCCTTTAAGAGCAAAGATATTGCTAAGCCAAGATATTGTTTTAAAGGACGGCCTGCGGCGCTCGGTCAGCCACAAATAGGCTAGATTGTGCGATGAGATTTGCGAGCGACTGAATTAGGAGAAGATTGCGCCTAACTGCATTTGTTGAGATGATGCCATGCCCGATGTCGCTCTATTTATATTTTTACCTGAGAAACGTTTTTATACAGTTCAAAATATTGGTAGGAAGTACTCGATGTAGAAGAAGGTAGGTATGGCTTTTATTGATAATTCAATTTTAACAGTGGAGAAAAATAAATCGATTACTTTTCTTTTTAATGTTATTCATTTTCTTTCCAAATACATACAAATACAATAACATCACGCCTTTTTTCCCCGAAGGGTTGGGCAGAGGAATGTAAATAATTGAGTATAGTTTGAACTGTGACTCTTGAATATCAGAGACGTGTACCGCGGATCGATACATTAAAACTTTGCACTAGAAAGTAATTTTGCCGTTTAAAGATGCTGATTCTTAGGCTAGTTTGAATAAATGACTTTCTAATATATATATAACTAGCTTCTGCCCGCGGCTTCGCCCGCGTGGATGTCGGCAATTATCCCACGGGAACATGCTAACAGGATAAAATGTATGTGCTTCCCCAGGATGCCATCTATCTCGCGGGCCCTTTGTGGCTAATTACAATAGAAAACCAATTGTCTCATTAGTGGTGATTAAGAGGGTACCTATATGATATCCTTACCTAAGTACCTACCTAATAAAAAAAATAATAAACTCAATAACAGAAAATAAAATACCTACCTACCTAAATAAACCTATTTCTGATGATAACTAAACTCAACAAATAAGCAAAATCCCTGAAAACTAATATCTATACGAATGACTACCTAACAGTATTATAAAACAACCTACGGTCACTACGCACACTATCAAATATACCACCTATACTTTAAAATTAAAATCTATACCTACGACTTATAAAAATAAACCTAAATAACTCTAAAAACTAATAGGAATAAAAAGGTCGCACTGAAAAACACGGTTTAGAATTGCAAGTAGCAGTTAAAATAAGAACGAACGGTCGCCACTCAACACGTCCGTTCAAATCAAAGTTCAAAAAATGTCCTTATATACGGTAGCGATCCGTGGCGACCGCGCGCCACGCGTGTGCTGCAAACGGTGCAAGCCAAATTCAACCTTCAGCACTACATTTAGAGCATAACCTTAGTGAACTCCACTGCGAGTGACGTAAACTACGACAAACTTATTATTTGCGGTTGGTACAGTAATCGGGTCTAGGGATCGAACCGCAAAATTAAGTTTGTTTTTTATTGTATATACTTTTCCGGGATAAAAAGTACCCAGTGTGGTGCCCAGGATATTAAAGAATAATTATACCCAGTTTCATCGTAATCGAACCGGTAGTTTTTGCGTGATGCCTGAATAAACAGACAGACAGACAGACAAAAATTTTTTTAATCACATTTTTGGGTTCGGTGTCGGTCTAGTAACACCCCCTGCCATTTATTTTTTTGATATTTTCAATGTACAGAATTTTCACTTCTACAGATTTATTATAAGTATAGATAATATAATAATGACGATCTGCAGATGAGGTCCACGAATCACAGTCGTTAATCGTTTTCATGATGACAGCTCGACAACATCCAAACAACAGAGAACCAATTTGAAATACGTATGAACATTTTTACATTGATTTTACACGCAACCATAGACAATGATCGCCCTAAAAACAAAACAATGAAAGCTAGCAGTTGTTTTATAAAAAAAAACACTCTATGACACGAACCAGCACCCTAATTGCGTAACACACAATCAACTGAATCAAAATCATTTTGAAGCAAATTGCTAATCCATAGCTTCGTAAGTTCGAAAAAATTGTCTGCTCAACACGTAAATAACGCAATGAATGTTGTTGAACTGTCAAAATGAAACCGATTCCGATTGATCGTGTGTTACGCAATTAGGGTGCTGGTGGGTTGTGAGTTGGTGACCACAAAAACTATGAGTAAAAAGGCTATCCTATCGATAATAGGTTATCGACTAAACATGTCGTTCCATTTAATAATAGATTAAACAGCGGTTGTCCCTCACTTCCATTACACATTTTGTGTTACATAAAGCTATTTTCGATGTCCCACTGGCACAGTTTGTGTCTTTAGCAAAATTATTTGTGGACGAGCCGGGTTGCCTCGATCAGTCCCGATAGATATCCTATCCAATCAGCTAGCCTTTTATAGCAATATTTTGAGGGGCAACTCAATTTCGATACTGGATCTATGCAGTGATTGGATACTTTAATTGAAGAGCTCGACTGTGATGATTTTAAAGAAAATTAATTAATTGATGGTTTGATCTGTTGTTTCGTTGCCTGCGACCACCGATTGCTAAAGTTGGGGTGAGCTTTCAAAACAACTGTTACTCGTTAACCTTTTCTATGAAATACGTCTTGATTGATAAATTCAACTGAATGTACGTAAAGCCGAGTCTTTTATAATATTCGTGAGTGTTCACATTCTTTCCTTTATCAAGTCAAGACCTTTATCACCCTTTGAAGCTACGGCACTGAGCAGACTATTGCATAGAAAACTGTATTTAATAACGTGGTAACAAAGATGAAAATAGCTTACCAATGTCGAGTTGGCATTTATCTAAAACCTTTACAATGCCTGGCCATTTTATGAAAACTATTTTTATTTTTAAATTCAGTTTGACATGTGATATTACGCCGCAATTGCTGACGGGATTGACGAGACTTTTGTTAAGGTATTTTGTTAGGTTAGTGAATTGGGAATGTGGTGAATCAGGAAGTATTCAATCTATCGCGCAATAAGCTATAACTTGGTAAAATAATAAACCAGTTTTCATATTTTAATTTTTTTATAAGTAGACGACACCAAGATAACGGATGTTACCCAGAAAGCCGCTTAAGTGGGACTGGGCCGGACATGTTTGCCACATATCAGATGACAATTGGGCCAAGAGAACCCCGATTGGGTGCCACTAAACGCTCGACGCCATCGCGGCAGGCCAAGACGAAGATGGTGGGACGAGCTTGACTCCTACCGTAAGGTCTGGCGAAAGACAGAATTGTGTGCAAAAAGGGAGAGGGAGGCCTTTGCCCTGCAGGGGTGCAATACAGACTATAATTTACAATAGCATTAGAAAGAAGTTAAAAAAGGTTATTTTTAATGCACACTTTGTAACAAAAATACAATAAACATTGTTACATTATGATAGACGCCGAATTTATTATGATCTATTTTTACAGCAGCTGTCACACTTAATTGTAACCATTTTAACTATTTATCTTATGAAATTATGTGGCTTTCATTTATTTATACTATATAACTCCAATTTAAAATTACAGTGTCAATGCTAAAAACCTAAAAGAAGCAGGTATGAACAATACTTGGAACGTTATTCGTTTCACTATAATTCTACCGAATTTTATTTTAATTAAGGTGGATGCGCTGCAGTAGCTCGCGAAATCAGACGAATTCGGAGCAATTCTAATTTAAAGGGATGATGGAAGGGATGGTTGATGATTTTTAAGGTTAAAATTGTATTATTGCCTACATATTTCTTATTGTTGCGCATCATATTATTTTTATTAAGATACAACCTTACACTGACCTGCAAATTGCAAAAAACGCAAGAAAATTAGAATTTAAGCATCTCCCTTAAAATTGTTTTATCATAACTATGAAATAAAATGTTTTGCATTCCTGCTTCTACGAGCCTCTTTTTTCTAATGCTATTATAAATGGAGTATAGTTAGATTAGAATACATGAGTAAACGACCTTTTTTCACCTTAAGGCGACGAATACCTTGTACCTACATTATAAGTTACATTATGAATTTTTCTAATTAACCTTTTGAGTTCCCATAATTATGGTAAGCGATTTATGTCTAACACCCGGTCTAAAAGGCTAAATAATACAACATTTTGCTAACAAAATGGCGAATTAAATTTAAATGCTATATTAGCTGACTGAAATAATAAAAGCCAAACAAATCACTTGACAAGGTTTAATTTATAGTCTGTGGGAAAGCTATTTTTGTTCGCTGTTGGCCTTTGCCGCGAAGTCTAACCAGATGAATAACAGTATTTTATGGTGCGATTACCTATCTGACCTCCATAACCCAGTTACTGGGTAACACGATACCCCTTGGTAAGAGATGGGGATGATGATTGGACATCATACTGTACAAAAAAACCGTGCTTTAGAAAGCTCGTTAAACCGTTGGTCCTGCGCCTGATCTCTCTCCGGTCGTATCGGATTACCGTCCCATCGGACTGTGAGAGTGAGGGAAGAGAGAGTGCACTTGTGTCTGCGTACACACTTGTGCACTATAATATCACCCGCGCCGAAGACTAGTCTCCGTCGAGATTGGCCACCGTGGCCGAAATCCGTTCTGGAGTACTATATACAAAAACAGTAGTCTCCTAGTCATAGCAGATACTTAGATGTATATCAGTAGCGTAGGTAAGTGTGTTAGTACGAGTAATCTTAGGCACATGCTCATAATTAATCAGATAGGTTTCATGCATGACGAAGCACGACTTTGATCATATAGGGTATCAATCGAATCCTATACATAAATATCTTTAGATAAGATCGAATATAGTATTCGCCAAAATTCTACAACTATACCTCTATAACTATAGTACACACATGGCGCATCGTTGGATATTCGTTAAATATATTTTTAATAGAACTGAAAAAATATTGGCCCATTGGAAACGGGCGCGATTTACGATTTACAGGTCGTAGGTTCGTACCCAAACAGGCACTTTACCATAAGCATAGCATAATCAGCCTCTAAGATAATGTTCCCACTGCTGGGACACAGGCCTCCTCCCTGTGAGAGGGAGTGGGCCGCAATCGACCACGCAGGCCCAGTGCGAGTTGGTAGATGTCACATGTCTTCGAATTTTTGATTCTAGAACATGCCGGTTTCCTCACGTTGTTTTCCGTCACTGTTTTGAGAGCAGTGGTGATGAAATTATTTACGCAAAGTAAAGCGCCTGGCTGGGTTCGAACCCACGACCTACAAATCCACCACCACTGGGCCGCCACTGCTCCCCACAACAGGCACTTTACTTTGTAAAAGTTATATCATCACTACTTGACTTTTCTTAATACGGTGAAGGAAAATCATCTTGAGCAAATCGGCATGTCCTAGAACCAAAAATTCGAAGACATGTGGCATTCATCAACCCGCATTTGGCCTGCGTGGTGGATTACGGCCCACTCCCTCTCCCAAAGAGGACGCCTGCGTCCCAGCAGTGGAAACATTATAGGCATGCTTATGTTAGGACTGCAACTCCATTTGAAGACCTTATTAGAAAGGTTAGATTTGTATTTTTTTTTATTTAGATTGTGTAAAAACACAGTTGTTACCAATATTGGTGCGCGATGAATGTTTCTGACCCCGTCCGGTCTATTGAATAAGGCAAATGAGACCTAACTAGCGTAGCATGTGGAAAGTGTGAAATTCTCGTACACTGGCGGATCGATAGTGTACAGGGGCATTAAATTTTTACAGTTGGCCGAGCCGCTGTCCATCGGCGCCCGAGTTTTATTGATTTGACATTAGATGCCTCATGAATGAACTATTTTATTAAGATAATCTCCGTGACTGCTTTTTCTTATCTAAAACTTTAGTTTCATCTAAATTCTCATTACCTGTGTAGTCCTGTAAGTCCTGTGTGTCTTTATGTAAGTACAGCATTTATTTATTCATATTGAATTCTTGCGTAAAAAAAGACATGTTGTGCCGACGCGAAATAAATTGGATTAAGGACAGGAGAATGATGAATGATGATTGAATTCTTGCGTAACCTTCTGGAAAATCTAGCTACCTAGGAATCTGTAACTATTTCACTAGGTAAACTTAACCGGTACTTACTGAAAAGTAAAAACCAAAAAGTGTAGATAATTATACACACACATTACTGCAGTACCCCTCTGTGTTGTACGCCTAGTTTGTTTACTGATGAAAGGAATTAATGCCTGTTTGAGGAAGGGGACATTTTGCGAAAGGGACATTCTGAGAAAGGGACATTCTGCGAAAGGGACATTTTGCTACCAGTAGTCATTTTGCGACAGAGCCGTACGTTGTGCGTATTTTTATCTATTCTATGCGAATATTAACGCTGAAGAGTTTGTTTGTTTCAAACTCGCTAATCTCTGGAACTGGAAGAACTGGAGTTACCGATATAGCGCGCAGAGTAAGCAAACTGAAGTAGCAGTGGGCTGGCCATGTTTGTTAAAGAACCGATGGTCGGTGGAGCAGGCGAGTCCTGGTGTGGAGACCGCGTATCGGCAAGCACAGTGGGACGCCCCCCAGCTAGATGGACGGACGACCTAAAGAAGGTTGCTGGGACGGACTGAATGCGGAAGGCGGAGGACAGGGAGTTGTGGCGCAGCCTGGGAGAGGCCTATGTCCAGCAGTGGACTACGATAGGCTGAGTTGAATCTCTGGAAGTACCATTCGGATTTGAAAAATTCTTCTATTTCATAGCCCAATTCTTGAGGAAGGTTTTAGGCTCAAAAAGCAAAAAGAAAAAAAGTCAGAAAGAACACTAAGCGAAACGAAGTAAAAGCACGGATGGGCGACAGGATGTGACGCAGTGGATCAGGGGCAGAAATTTCTAGTCGCGAGTAGACGCTAATCAAATAAAACTAAATGAACTTTTCAAAATCTTTAATTAATGAGACACAAGTATATAAATAGCTAACAAATTCAAAGCTCAATCATTGTAACTTACGATGTTTACTCACAGTACCTAGTTAGGTTCGCCCACCGGATGTCAAATAGCCACATTACTACACCGACACAACACAACCTGAAAAAACGGTTTCCAAGAAGAGTCGCGGTGACGTCATTCAACGGTTAATGCTCGGGCCACCGCAGTTGTAGGAAACCAAAGCTTTAGCCGTGATGAAGCGACCTACAATCCACAAGAGTTAACTTGAGACCCGAGTGGCTCAGAGGGTCTACTCTCTATGTCCGTCAATGTATGGGCCCGTCCGAAAGTAGGTGAACCGTCAAAACCAGTGTCAAATTCAATTGTTCGGACGGGTAAATACATATCGGGCGTAAGGACAACTGTCAAATCATGTTGTCAGTCATTCTTAGCTTGGAAACTGAACTAATACCCACTAGTACCGTGCGCTTATGTCATCCGGGCGAAATCTCAAGTTAACTGTTGCGGGTTGTAAACTCTTTTGCCTAGAACAAACTCCCGATTCTTTTGTCACGCACATGTATACCTATATTCACAAATACTGTATAACCACATCTCTGTACCGGTTTTGACGGATCACGGTAGTATGGCGCCGCGGATCCAGCGGTTTCTATCCCTAACGGTTTAAATATTGCCGCATCAGACGTTTTAATCTGGTTAATCTTAATAGTATCTAACCTACACACTATGAAAGCATTCCGTATTTCCATAAACAAATATTTTATACACTTTTTTGGGTAGCTGTATGCTGTCCTACGTCAATGTCAAACCGGCCTTTACTGCGACCCTATAACATTGTTTCATAAATTACACTAATTATTCAAAAACCTCTCTTATACATTTGCATTACTAAGCTCCTTAATGAAAGGGTGTTTTAAAAGAATGGGATAAAACAAATCTTATTTTAGTAATTAAAATACTGATTTTACAAGACGTTTTGCTTTGTAAGGTCATAAATCATAAATTTATTAGCAAACATGGGTAAGAGATACTTACATATATATTTTTGCTTATAATAAAGTTCTCCATATTTTACCATCACATGGGTATGCAAATAGTGTAATACAATTCAAAACTATCAATAATGTCGACTAAATTCAATAGATCATAATTCTAGAAACAATAAAAAATAAATCAATAATAACGAAATTAAATAATAATAAATAATACATATCTAACAAGTAAATTCAAAATAATCAATATTAAAATTCAAAAATATCAATAATGTCAACTAAATTCAATAAATCAGGTATGTACTGAGCAAATCAATGAAATATTAATTTAATAACCTAATTTCAATCCTAAATCTCTGGGATCTGCTGGCTTGGAAGCGTTTCTTAAATATAGCGACGTGGGATTTAATTTTGTTTCGAATTGAATCCAGCGCGGTGATTGCGTAACACACACAGTAACAATAGC
The DNA here is from genome assembly GCA_951799955.1 of Apamea anceps. NCBI lineage: Eukaryota > Metazoa > Arthropoda > Insecta > Lepidoptera > Noctuidae > Apamea > Apamea anceps. Next base: position 7,826,096 of record OX637502.1, on the reverse strand, counting down.
TTTTATTTTGACAGTTCGATTCGTTGCGTTATTTAAGTTGTTGAGCAGACAAATTTTTCGACATATGAAGCAGAGCTTCAAAATGATTCAGATTGACCGAAACCGAATGTATCCCAAATCATTTTGAAGACAAAGTGCATGTTTAGTTGGAATTTCAATTTTAACATTACCTACTCGTACCTACTTACTTAACAATTTTTATATCCACCTATAATCAATTTAGTAAAATAGGTATACAGGGTGGCGTAGGACATCGATGCACAAACTGAAACCATGGATTCAGTACATGATTCTGGACCCCACTTACGTTTTTTCCTGAATATTTACTTTATAACCGCGAAAACATTCTACGCTAGTCAGTCTAGAATCATGTGGTGAATTCATAATTTCAGTTTGCGCGTCGTTGTCCAACCCTGTATAGGCACCTACTAGTGCCACTCATAAACAAAGAAAAACTAATACTTCGACTAGGCAAAACATGCCATTCACTGGAACATCTTGCTTGCCACGTACGTACCTACCTACTCACGTTTTGGACAAATAAATGATCGTATCTTACAAGTGGAAATTGCCGTCGGAAAATCAAGTTTCGCATTTTCAAATTTTGTATTACTAACCAGCGTCAGTCCGCGACTTCGTTCACATGTAATTCGTAAGGTACACAATGCCTAGATGTACTAAAATAACAGCCTCATTTTTATAAAAATCTCCGTCGCCATTAATTTGTTTTCTCTTAGCGTTCTTTCCGACTTTTATTCTATTTGCTCAGCTCATATTGGCCCTAGCAACCAAAAAATTAAATGGCCTATACCTTTCCTTAAGAATTAGGATATGAAATGGAAAAAGATTTTTTTAATCCGACTGGTAGTTCCAGATATTACCGAGTTCAAATAAACAAACAAACTCTTCAGGTTTATTATTAGTACCTATAGTTATAGATTACTAACCCTTTAAGTAATCCATTGTTAATTATTGAAGTGAAAACTTCTTTAGCGGCGTTGTGCACTTTTGTTGTGATGGGGAAACAATTTTAAACTCGCGTCAGGACACGTGACCTGATCGAAAATTCGTAAGACGGAGCTCGCGTCAGGGCATGTGACCTGATGGAAAATTCGTAAAGACGGAGGAGAGTAGACCGCATTCCAAAATATCAAAAATGCACAACGTTAATATTCAAGTTTTCACTTCTGCCGGCACTCCCGGAGTGCAAACCGTTGATTTTTTTTTAAGAATGTTTCACAATACAACTTAGGTACTTGAGCTTTCTCGAGAATCGTTGACGACACGATGAAGCGCTTTAACTCCTAGTGTTTACATCCCAGACAGGTAAACAAGTGAAATAACACTGGTGTATTGTTCTGTTTATTTCTTTAGAATAAATGATATATCTTTGTCTATCAAGCTGGTACTTTCTTAAGTAAAGCTAAGGAAAATAATTTGTTTAGGAAATTGACTACCATCTTAAATTCTTCGTGTATTCAAATCGCAGCTATTCAATTCAACACACATTCTTCCACAGTTAGGTACTTATATGAAATTGCTATGACAGAGCAAATATCCGTAGTGTGTCAAATTGATAAACAATTAATTTCTTTGACTGCACATTGTTTGTTTGCTCTATTTTTGTTTTGACATATGTTTGTTTGCGCTTTTTTTGTAGGTACTTAAATATCCGAACGCAATTTTGGTCAGTGGACGATGTTGTTTTCCTTTTGTAAAATGGTGATTCAAGTACATGCGTAGTTTTCATTCTCAAGCGTCGTAGACCCTTCAAAACAAAGAAAACTTTAGTCCACGTAAGCTGCACATTGCAAGTGGCTTATGGTGTTGCATTAGTATAGCATTACACAAACACTCCAATTGAAAGCCTATACAGGTGTGACGTCACACAGCGCTTCACTTAAGACGTTAATCATAGACAACTAGACAAGTCACCGGCAACTAGGTCGAGAACATATTATTATGTCCTCAACACAATGCAGTCCAAATCCGCTATAATGGATGGGAGGATCTACCCTGAAGTAACTAATGACTTGATTAGCAGATAAATGATTACCCTAATTAACACTCGTACCGCTCTGACGGAAATTGTAATTTGTAGCCTTTTGTAATTCCTGTCTTATATTTTCACAAGGTCTTTCACATCTGAAAAACATAATTATAAACAAACATTTTCTCTTTGAACAGAAGGCAAATTCTCGTAATTTGGAATGTTCAAAATCTAGTCGCAGTCTTATCTCGGCGACAAACAAAGGTCAAAAACTTGTCAAAATTGTAAGGAAATTAAAGATATTTTTGACAGGTGGTTTGAGAGATCAGACTATGAACGTTCTTAAAATTACGAGAATTGCCCCTCTGTTTTCTGGAATATTTACAGAACTTGCCGTTCCTACCTAAATATAGCACATCGAGTTTTAAAAACAATTGGTCGAAGTCTTTCCAATTCGGCTAGACTTCGACGACGGTCCGAACGGAACAACGAATTTATTCATGAAGCCAGTTGTGACCATCGTATATTTTCTGAATATTATAGGTACCTACTTACTTGCTACTTTCATATATTATTATAACAACATAACAACATTACGCTGGTATAGGAAGGACTAGGCAGAGGTGTACCGTGATGTATGTACAGTCACGAGCACCAACATGTCAACACTTGGCAAATTTCAATAGCGATTTTTTCATGAAATAATGAATGTAACGTTGAAATACGACACATTACATAAACTTATGGGTTCGAAAATGCTATGTTCGTAACAACATACAATTTCAATAAAAAATAAAGGAGTAAATCGCTTTTCAATAAAGCCGAGTGTATACTATACTTTTACACCCACATTTCGTCAATTATGTTTAAGTTCCATGTAAGAGAGGGGCGAGCCTATTGCCATCAACCGGTCACAAATCCAAACTCTAGGCTGCTACTGAAAGTTTCCTAACGGAAAAACCCAAAGGCACTTTGCCCTACCTGGGAATTGAACCCAGGACCTCATGCTCAGCAGTAGCGATTCTTACAAATGGGTACCCTTACCACTTACACAGCGTTTCTGTTCTAAGATCTAAAGAAACGTGATAGCAAGCACATTAGAGATAACGATGTTGCTATCGCTTGAAATGCGAGATGTTCGGGTTTTTTGTTATCTATCCAGATATTTTTTCTGTGGAATTCGCAGTGGTTTAACTATGAGACATTGAAGAACCAATTCTAAAATGGTAAATGCTCAGTAATAAAGTCGTTACTTTTTATTAATATTATTTTGTTTAATATTGCATAGTATTTTAACTTTATCGTTACCCTACTATACAATTGCCGCTGCCAAAAGGGTGCGTGATGTACCACAGCGCCTAAGTCGAACTACAGGAGTAGGTATCTGCCCTCTTGTTCATAAAAACTGACATCTAATGATGCAAAAATGTACAATTTAGTCCCGTTATTTAACTGTTTTAGTTAAATACCGGGACTAAACTGTACATTTTTCAATTAAAATAATAATAAAATAAGATTTTGCTACTGTGGACATTAAAATTCCCCTACCTAGTGGAGCTCCGAAAATACACTCGAGAGCAATGAATCCGGGTCACTTGAAGAATCCTAAAAATCTCGGAAACTAAAAATGCTAGGTTAATGCAATAAATTGTATTTAATAGACAATGTAATACTCCTTAAATGAAGGTATTAAAACTTCTTAGTTATTGTAAAGTTATATCATAAAAAAATCAAATTTGAAAAAGGGCCACTTTCGAAGATGGAACTACGAAATTACAGCATTTGGTTTTGCTTTTGTTTGTAATCTGTCATTTATGTGGGTACATAAACCATGTTGATAGTGCTCTATATTCATTATTCAACCTGAAATTATGTCGCTTACGCCTGAAGAATGCACCAGAATACTTACAATGCTGGAAACCGGCCGGAGTCAGCGCGATACAGCCAGGACTGTCGGTGTGTCGCTGTCAACAGTACAAAGAGTTCTCCGACGTTACGAAGAAACTGGTTCTAACCTACGCAGACCAGGAACGGGCAGAACCAGGTGTACCACAGCACGAGAAGACCGATACTTGGTGAACACCATGCTTCGAAATCGCTTTCTCACAGGAACTGAACTCACAAATCAGTTTCGACGCCTCGGAGGAAGTAACCCAAGTGCATGGACAGTAAGACGTCGGCTTGCTGAATCTAACTTAAAACCCCTTAGACCTGCAAACGGCCCTAAACTGGAGCGTGGGCATCGTATTTCAAGACTAAGATATGCCCAGAGCCACGTAAATTGGAGTATTGAAGATTGGTCAAAAGTTATGTTCTCCGACGAATCAAAATTTATGCTCTACAAGCACGATGGAAGACGAGTGTATCGAAGACCAGGGGAAAGATTCAAGCAAGCATGCATCGAAGAAAAAGTAGCCTACGGTGGTGGGTCTGTACTTGTGTGGGCCGGAATTTCTTCTGAAAGTCGCACAGAGCTGGTGATCATAGAAAACGGCTCTTTAACTAGCGTAAGATATGTGGAAGAAATCCTCAATGATCACGTTGGTCCATTTATGGTCAATTTAGGTGAGGATGCTATATTTATGCATGACAATGCCCGACCTCATACAGGTAGGATTGTGAATGACTACCTTCAAGAGATGAACATTACTCGTATGGAGTGGCCAGCGCGCAGCCCGGATATCAACCCGATCGAGCATGCTTGGGACGAGCTAGGCAGATGCGTAAAACAACGAAACCCTCCCCCAATCACGCTTCGTGAGCTCAAAATTGCTCTCACAGAGGAATGGGAGAATATTCCCCAAAATCGTATAAGGAACTTGGTGTACAGCATGCCAAACCGCGTAAACGCAGTAATGGAAGCACGAGGAGGCAATACGAAGTATTAAAATTCAAGAAAATCGTAATAAAGTTCAAAAATTTCATGTTTCCTATTTTTGTTTTAAGGAGAGATCAGCAGTTTTTTTCTTTATGTAATTTTATGTTAATAAAATGTATGGTGACTCATATTTTTTTTACTTTCATTTAAGGAGTATTACATTGTCTATTAAATACAATTTATTGCATTAACCTATCATTTTTAGTTTCCGAGATTTTTAACATTCTTTAAGTGACTCGGATTCATTGCTCTCGAGTGTATTATGTAGTACTAGCAGTGCCCCACGTTTTCACCGGCATAGGTGTCAATCCCGTGGAAATATCGGGGTAAAAAGTACCCTATGTGTTATTTTGATGTACACTCGAGAGCAATGAATCCGGGTCACTTAAAGAATGTTAAAAATCTCGGAAACTAAAAATGATAGGTTAATGCAATAAATTGTATTTAATAGACAATGTAATACTCCTTAAATGAAAGTAAAAAAAATATGAGTCACCATACATTTTATTAACACAAAATTACATAAAGAAAAAAACTGCTGATCTCTCCTTAAAACAAAAATAGGAAACATTAAATTTTTGAACTTTATTACGATTTTCTTGAATTTTAATACTTCGTATTGCCTCCTCGTGCTTCCATTACTGCGTTTACGCGGTTTGGCATGCTGTACACCAAGTTCCTTATACGATTTTGGGGAATATTCTCCCATTCCTCTGTGAGAGCAATTTTGAGCTCACGAAGCGTGATTGGGGGAGGGTTTCGTTGTTTTACGCATCTGCCTAGCTCGTCCCAAGCATGCTCGATCGGGTTGATATCCGGGCTGCGCGCTGGCCACTCCATACGAGTAATGTTCATCTCTTGAAGGTAGTCATTCACAATCCTACCTGTATGAGGTCGGGCATTGTCATGCATAAATATAGCATCCTCACCTAAATTGACCATAAATGGACCAACGTGATCATTGAGGATTTCTTCCACATATCTTACGCTAGTTAAAGAGCCGTTTTCTATGATCACCAGCTCTGTGCGACTTTCAGAAGAAATTCCGGCCCACACAAGTACAGACCCACCACCGTAGGCTACTTTTTCTTCGATGCATGCTTGCTTGAATCTTTCCCCTGGTCTTCGATACACTCTGTGTCTTCCATCGTGCTTGTAGAGCATAAATTTTGATTCGTCGGAGAACATAACTTTTGACCAATCTTCAATACTCCAATTTACGTGGCTCTGGGCATATCTTAGTCTTGAAATACGATGCCCACGCTCCAGTTTAGGGCCGTTTGCAGGTCTAAGGGGTTTTAAGTTAGATTCAGCAAGCTGACGTCTTACTGTCCATGCACTTGGGTTACTTCCTCCGAGGCGTCGAAACTGATTTGTGAGTTCAGTTCCTGTGAGAAAGCGATTTCGAAGCATGGTGTTCACCAAGTATCGGTCTTCTCGTGCTGTGGTACACCTGGTTCTGCCCGTTCCTGGTCTGCGTAGGTTAGAACCAGTTTCTTCGTAACGTCGGAGAACTCTTTGTACTGTTGACAGCGACACACCGACAGTCCTGGCTGTATCGCACTGACTCCGGCCGGTTTCCAGCATTGTAAATATTCTGGTGCATTCTTCAGGCGTAAGCGACATAATTTCAGGTTGAATAATGAATATAGAGCACTATCAACATGGTTTATGTACCCACATAAATGACAGATTACAAACAAAAGCAAAACCAAATGCTGTAATTTCGTAGTTCCATCTTCGAAAGTGGCCCTTTTTCAAATTTGATTTTTTTATGATATAACTTTACAATAACTAAGAAGTTTTAATACCTTCATTTAAGGAGTATTACATTGTCTATTAAATATAATTTATTGCATTAACCTAGCATTTTTAGTTTCCGAGATTTTTAGGATTCTTCAAGTGACCCGGATTCATTGCTCTCGAGTGTATAAGCTATATTACTGTAAGGTTTCTTCAAAATCCGTTCAGTAGTTTTTGCGTGAAAGAGTAACAAACATCCATCCATCGATCCGTCCTCACAAACTTTCGCGTAAATAATAATAGTAGGATACGAGTCAATTAATCTAGCTAAATAAAACCTCAAAACCAATAAAATATTGGACACCTCAATACAGTGTATAAAAACGGGACTCACCATGACCTATACTCTCATCTTAAACATAATCAGGGTTAATGACCTTCAATGTAACCCTTTAGCGCTCGAGGTTCACAACACCGACTTTCAGTGGTTTCCATTTCACAATAACACATTGTGCAGTTTCCTTTTTCAATAAAATGCATAACATATGTTATTTCGCTTCCCGCTCTTATTAGTTTTCCTTTTCACGAATACTTTCTTAGTTGCATTTTGTTACGTCTATCACTGATATTTTTAAATACAGTCTTCAAGGTTTGCTGGTATAAAACTTAGTTTTATCTTTATTAATTAACATATTTTAAGGTTTGTTTCAATCCAATTTAATGTACACAAGTCTGTTTTATAAAATTCGAAAAATGTGCCTTAACCTGGTGTTTTAAGTTCCAATTTTACATAACATAACAGCGTTATAAACATTGCCAAATCGCATGGTCAAGTAATTTTGTTATTTATCAGTCAATCACAATAGCTGTCATCTGATGATCAAAGTCTTGGATGAGCCTTTCATAAAACGAAGGTAGGTACCGGTACCTCCACCAATCCATAATTATAATGTCAGAGTCATTATAATGGATTGGTTGGTACCATTATCGCTAAGCCATCTTGTTAGAGAACCAGCTAGTAGTGATTATTTCTCGAATTAATTTCAGCTCCCGCTGTTCGGTTCAGGAGCTCAAGGGTAGTTTCGACAAATCCTTTCGTAATTATCTCTACTATACACCTCATCTTCAGTCATGATAAGTACTTATTTATCATACTTGGGGCAACGAAATAACTGATTTATAATATACATATATATCAAGGTGTATCCGTGACAACCTACGTAGGCGTGTACAGCCTACAAGAGATTGGTATTGCAGATTTGATATTGAAATTAAACAGCTTTCGATAAAGCCATGTGTACTCGTATATAGTGTTGTTTCAAGAAATCTACGGCAAACATAAAATAGAATGAAACATTGGAACTTTGAAAGTCACCGTTAATACAATATATGTATAATCGTATTTGGAATGCTGCGGCCAATAATTAAACATACACATTTCATTTTGATCGGCCCGACCGGCCAATTATAACAACATTGACGTTTCAATTATTAAATTAGATAGCCGTACATCATTATTTCTGTGTACATAATAAAAGTTTAAATTTATATTATACGTTTTCGTATTAAAAAAAATTATCTTATTTTTAAAGAAGATAATATTTATATAACATACAAGCTAACAGACTTAAAATAATAACAGGTATGTATATGTACGAGAATATAAAACCAAACAAACAATGTAAAGAATCATAGGGCATCAAAAAAATCGTCCGCATCGCTGTCAGCGGGGAAAGTGCCCAAAAGTCTGGCAGCATTGCCACGTTGTATGGCTTTGGCCTCTGGTCGCGTAAAAAGTCGACCTACCGATAATTTGTTGTATAAGAACTTACAAGTTTTAGTTTGATGAGAAAGACATGACATCATCATTTTCCTGCCCTTATCCCAATTTATTTGGGGTCGGCGCAACATGTCTTTTTCTTCCATACTTCTCTATTAGTCGTCATCTCGGTAGTTACCCCCTTTCTAACCATATCATCATTCACACATTCCATCCATCGTTTCTTTGGTCTTCCCCTACTCTTATAGCCATTGACATTCATACTCAAAACTCTCCTCACGACATTTTCCTCATTTCTCCGTAACACATGCCCATACCATGACAACCGATTTCCACACAATTTTTCAGTTACCGGTGCCACTTTTAGACTTCCTCTTATGTACTCCTTTCTTATTCTATCCATTCGTGTAACACCACACATCCTTATTTATTTATTTATTATCCTTCTTAGCATTCTCATCTCAGCTGCATGCCTTTCATTTATCCCTTTTGTGGCCCCACATTCTGATCCATACAAGACAGCAGGTCTAATCATGGTTTTATTTATCTTCCCCTTAAGTTTAAGGGGAATTCGGGAGTCGCAGATTGTTCCCGAAAAGAAAGACATGACAAGGATACAGATATTTAAATCCCATCAAAAACATTTCATGCAAGGTAGGTTAACAAGACTGACATAACGCTTTCATTGTTAAAATGTAATCAGATCCAATGTAGAGCCAAGCCCCTAACCCTACCAGGCCTATCTCTACAAACCTAAGGCCGCCCATTGTATGTTTTGTATTAATAATTGTATTTTTTTGTTATGTTTTTTCTGGTGTACGTAAGTATATATAAATAAAGAAATAAACCTTGGTTTAAATGTACGGCTTGGCTGTGTCGTGGCCTTCGTACAAACACCCCTTTGGGCTTTTGGTAATAAATTAAGTCACTGGTCATGCAATAGTTAAATGGAACGGCCAAGCATTTTGACCAAGATTTTGCTTTTTGTTTTTGGCCTACCGTGCCCCCAAATGTGAATTATTCGACGTTTCATGGCAATGAGATCCACTTTTCCAGAATAAAAAAAAATACAGCAAAACTAATTTCTCGAACTGGTATTGTCAAGAACCAAATACACACACCGAAATTTCGATAAATGATAATATTATCATATTTTTATCCAATTGTCCAGTGTCCGATCGGTGACCGACGACCTACATACATTTATAATATCCCAAAGCTCGAAACTTTCCGAACAATATCATTTCTGATACGAGCCTTATTAGGCTCGGCGCCCACTGGCGGGATAGCACGGCACGGCAAGGGATTTTTACCCCACTAATCAGACGCATTGATAAAAAAAATTGATAGCAAAATATTTTGTTTTTGTACTATACGCTAAGATCATTATACTTACGAGTTGTAGGTCGTGAGATCGAACCCTGACAGGCTGCAGGCAGGCGCGAGCAGAGTGAGAGGCGGAGAGCAGTGGTGATGAAATTATTTACACAAAATACTGTCACAGTCTACTGACTGTGTAAATTATTTCACCACCGTTGCTCTCAAAACGGTGAAGGAAAATATCGTGAGGAAACCGGCATGTCGTAGAACTAAAAACTCGAAGACATGTGAAAATGTGTGTGTCCCAGCAGTGGGAACATTTTAGGGTGATTATGCTTCAACGCCTACAACGGTTATTATTTCACCACTAGCAATCTCACCTGATGCGGGCGACGATAGTGCACTCCTGGCTAGAAGTGACTTATTCACTCGGCACTCGAAGACTGTCAAGGTGGACCTTTGGAATTTAGACTATACTGACACAACATTAGGAATGTTGTGGGTTGTTCGTTACCCTAAAATCACCTTTTTTTTTTTCTTTTTGTCGCTTAGAAATGCATTACGCATCCCCGCTCGGAACGAGACGGGGTATGTGGGACTCCTGTCGGAATGATACCAACAGTATACCCACTAAAACTCAGCGGTGCACCCATATCACCGTGATGGGAGAGCCATGGGAAACCGGCTCAGCCTTTACGTCCACAACCCTCCCGGCGCACGCCCGCCTAGATGGCGGGCCCCGCATGCCCCCCACGCTGGGGGGCTACGGCCGCAGAGGATAGGGAGAGCGGCCAACGTCATACCGACACTCCTCTTCCCCTGCGGCCCCACCGCGTCCGCCATCAGACGGTGGCGACCCCGTCAAGGCCGCGGAAGGTAGGGAGAGCGGTGCACCGCAAAACCGGCACTCCTCTCCCGCCGCGGCCTCCAACCCTCAACCGTGATGTCTCCCATATGACATCGCGGCCCACCACAGTTGCGATGTCGCCCAAGCGACACCGCAACCTACCCGCTGCCCACTACGTCGTCGGCTTAGTGACAAAGTCCTGACGAGCGGCCCCTCCTCGGGTTCCTCTTGGCTTCACCGTGGTTCTCCAAGCCACGGTTACTGAGCCCCCCCGCCTCGACAACGCGGGAACCCACCGGGAGGGACCCTAAAATCACCTAGCCTAGCCTTTTGGCCTCAAACAGGACTTTCAGGTTTTAGTTTCATTTTTTGAGGTTCCGTACCTCAAAACGAAGAGAACGGAACCCTTATAGGAACACTTCGTTGTCGGTCTGTCTGTCAAGACCCATTTCAGGCATATTTTGGTACTCACAAATAAAACAAAACCTATAGGGTACTTCCTGTTGACTTAGAATCATGAAATTTAGCAAGAAGCAGTCTCACTGCGCAAGTACCGGAAATAGTTCATTTGTAGTTTTGTCACCTAAAAAAAATTCTGCGATTACAAACTTGCATTTGCAGTTGGAAAATTGACCGTGACGTATATCGATATATGAGACAACATGCAGATTTTCAACTACATTGTTAAGTTTGAGACAAATTCATCCCAATTATGTGCGTGGTCGACACGCACTTGGCCGGTATTTTTTTAACTTTTGTTTTTCTATATTTCCATGATTGAGTTTAGTTTGTGCTCTTCCTGTGCGCGTCCCAATAAATACTTGTTCTTTCTTTCTTTAAAAATCCGTGCCGTGCCGGCCCACCAATGAAGGCCAGACCTTATAGCAAATGGTCTTGATTGAATAATGTCGGGTAAGTCGATTTTAAGCACTATTGAGTTACGTTGCCTAAAAGGATTCCGGTCGGGGCGACCTTTACGTGGCACTGAAGGGGTATATTTCACCAAGTCATTACTTGGAACACGTTACATAGGTTCTCGGTTTCAATGGGTCGTATCGAATGACAGTGGCTAGTCTAGGTCCTCTTATAATACCTACACTGCCTATTATCTACTCAATTTAGTCAATTTATTCGATAAGCACCCTAATCGCGTAACAGACTACTATCAATCATCATCTGAATCATATGCTAATCCATTGCTTCATATGTTCGATAAATTTGCCTGCTTATCAACGTAAATAACGCAATGAATGATGTTGAACTGTCAAAATGGAAGCGATTCCTACAGGCGCGGTCGTAGCCCAAGATTTTGGTGGGGGTCACCATGGGTGCCGAGGAATATTAATAAAGGAGGTACATCTCCTCGTTGGTCTAGTGGTCGCCAGCGTTACTGCTGAGCATGAAGTCCTGGGTTTAATTCCTAGGCTGGGTACAGTGTTATTAGGTTTTTCTATCAGAAATTTCTCGGAAGCAGCCTGGAGTCTGGATTTACGCCTGGTTGGTGGCAGGAGGCTCACCCCCTATGACATGGAACTTAAACATAACTAGCGTAATGGGGTATAAGTACTATATGAAGGTACACCCCTGCCTAACCCTTCGGGGACTAAATTTTAGTAGGGTGGGAAGAGCGAGCGTAGCGAGCTCGAAAATTTTAACAACCCGCCTTTTTTTTTTTTTGAGAATGGGAAATCATCAAATGACCCGTCCCGCTCTGGGTGGAGCAGAAGGGAGTGTCAGACTCTTACTGACTAAAACCCACCCGTGTTCCTTCCTTAGCCCTTTATGTTCCAGGGCAGCGGTAACCCTTTCGGACAATCCCGCTACCCTGGACAATCCCGCTACCCTGGAACAACCCGCCTTGGTTTGGCTTTATATTTTCAAGCAGAAATAGGAGTTAGATTATCGACTTATTTAGGCAAGCCCAAGCAGTTGCTTCTAGTAGTTGCAGTTGCCAATACGAGAATGTAGAATTGAAGAGCGACCGAAGCGAGCTCGAAAATTTTGCACACTCTCGGATAGGTCCAATTTTCTTTTGATCATTCCAAGAGGAGTAGGAATTACTAGCTTTGTCAACATATGAAGAAAAGCTCAAGAATCAACAGAATGTGAGCGAGCGAAGCGAGCCCACCCTACGAGCAAAGCGAGCTCGAAAGTTTTAACAACCCGCCTCGGTTTGGTTTTATATTTTCAAGCAGAAATAGGAGTTTCTCTGTCGACTTATCCAGGCAAGCCCAAGCAACTACGAGAATGTAGAATGCAAGATCGAGCGAAGCTAGCTCGAAAATTTTGCACACTCTCGGATAGGTTCGATTTTCTTTTGATTATTCCAAAAGGAGTAGGAATTACTTGCTTTGTCAACTTATGAGTTATGAAGAAAAGCTCAAGAATCAACAGAATGTGAGCGAGCGAAGGGAGCTTGAAAAATTTTGCACCCCTCTTTGAAATAGGTTCTTCTTCTTTTGACCATTATACAGAAAGAGAACTTACTTTATCAAATAATGACGAAAAGCTTAAACTCGTTTTACAGCAGTTTAGGTTTTGGAACCAGCCCTTAACCTAAGCTTTTCGAACCTTATGTACAAGTGGAGTGCCCAATTGCTTCGCTCGCTCTTGCATCCTACATTCTATATTTTATAACAGGCTTAATAAAGTAAAAACTTTTTAGGCGCCTTAAAAAACCCACTGTCATTTCATAGTTAAAGTTTTCACTTCTGTCGGCGGTCCCCATGTCTCATGTTCTTAATGTTTTTAACCGACTTCTAAAAAGGAGGAGGTTCTCAATTCGGATGATTGTATATTTTTTTTTATGTTTGTTCGCGCATAACTCCGTCGTTTGCCAACCGATTTGAAAAATTATTTTTTTGTTGGAAAGGGTATACTTACCAAATGGTCCCACAGAAATTTCATCAAAAACGGTTTAGTAGTTTGGTTTTTAAACCAAAATTACTGGTAAAAATTACAACTAAAAAGTGAAAAATAAAAACTTTTTTGCAAAAAAAAACAACCGACTTCCAAAAACGACACTACAAAGTGAAAAATAACTTTAATTTCGGAAGTCGGTGGCAAACAACGAAAATGCGAACCCAACGACACCGACTTCCGAAATTAAAGTTATTTTTGACTTTGTAGTGTCGTTTTTGGAAGTCGGTTGTTTTTTTTTTTGCAAAAAAGTTTTTTTGTATATGCCCATCGGGGTCTCTGTGGCTCAAGTACAGTTTTAAGTTAGTAAGACAAGTAAATCATTCAGACTCTCGATAGCTTGAATGACTTTGGGGGGTCATGACCCCCACGCCCCCCCCCCCCCCCCCCCCCTCCGACCGCGCCTGGATTCCTACTGTTATTGTGTTACGTGATTCCCCCGCAGGTTTCATCCAGTTAACTCTGTTTTTTTTAAGCTGTTGGCGAATATCTTTTAAGTTTTTAATCAAAACTTTAAGTACATGTTTAACGTTAGCTACGGCTAACGGGAGCTATTGCTTAGCTCCATCCGTTCCAAACACTGTTTAATGCCACACAAAAAATCAAATTACACAAATGAAAAATACAATCAAATAAACGTTTTATGCAAGTATTAGGGAAACCGAGAGATTACAAATTCCATTATAAAGAGAAAAAAGAATTAATCCTTTGAGAAGATTCAATAGATTATGATAATGCGAATTACGAATTCCACAACGGAATTGGCGGAAAAACGTAAGACGACGCGATTTGCTTAAATTCCGTAGAAATGGCTTTAAATCTTTAAATTAAGTTAATCCGTGCCCGACAAGGTTCCACCGCATTCTCAACATTCGTGATTTACGCATTTCTATCATTCGCATCGTTATCAAAGGCAGTTGGAAAGTTGTCAGGAGTTAAATATGAACATGCTTTGTAAATACCTTGAATTTTGTCTGTCTTTAAATATCTATTCATAAATCTAGCCTAAGATTAACTTTGGAACTTCTAGATCTTTCGATAAACCATAATAATAATGTGAATCTGCAAAAGTCACGCCTGAAACATTAATAAAGACGTCAATAATTAAACAAGAAAATAATTTAACGCTAGGGTATAATACTTAACAACAAATTATCGAAAACTATCAAATTCACTCACATTTAATGCGAATCACCTTTTAACATCGTGAGATCTTTCATAATTCGCCGATATTTCTAAAGTAATAGGTATCCATTCTGTACCAATTTATTTCTTACTAAAGGCATATAAATATAAGTATTGCTAGAATATTGCATTGTAGGGCGCAATAATTGTATATCGGGGAAAATATTAATTGCACATCAAATAAATAATCACCTATCAATTTATACCCATCATGTATAGGTATACTTTTTTACATCAAATAAATTATTTCACTACAAATAAACAAAATTTTTAACAAAACTAATACAGGCAGATAATTTGAAAATATACATCAACACTACATTATATTTTTCCTCTAATGCGAGACAAATATTAAAAATCATATCATAAATATATTGCATACCTATCGACTCAAATCTTTTCTTTACGAATTAAGTCTAAAAAGTATAAAATTAATCTGGTCTTTAATGGCTAAATGATGACAGCCGCATGGATGGGTGACCATCCATGAACCTCGAACCTCGAACCTCGATATCGAGACCTCTCCGTGCCTCGAATAACACGTTTAGCTGTTGCGCCCGGCTGTCGGCTGTGACATTCCGAGGTGTAATAAAGTACACATACTCGTAAAGCCAGAAATAGACACAAAAACAGACAGACCTGCTGTTCATGAAGACATCTGCATAAAACGAAAAACATCAAAGCTAGGATGATTGATGAGTATACAGCGACACAAGTG
The DNA here is from genome assembly GCA_951799955.1 of Apamea anceps. NCBI lineage: Eukaryota > Metazoa > Arthropoda > Insecta > Lepidoptera > Noctuidae > Apamea > Apamea anceps. The sequence continues at coordinate 7,810,716 of OX637502.1, read as the reverse complement.
TGAGTTGTGACGGCTCCATGCCGCGACGTACTGCTATGTAGATTGAACGGAAATCGTTTTAGTATAATCTCAGATTTCCATCACAATAACCAACCCAACGCCAACGTAAAGCCAACCCTCACGTGCTTTTGTGACTTGTGACCCAAATTCAGAACCGAAATGCGTACAAGACGTGAAATATGCCAATAATAACAAAAATTGAGCTTATTATTAAATTTGTTGTGGTACGGTGCGTTATGTATGAATTAATCATAATGATTAAACATGATACATGTATTCGCCGGCAGGCAGAGGTAACATAACATTCCCCGAAAGGTAGGTAACATTTCGCACGTTATATTTAGATCCCATGTAATAGGGGATGGGCTCGGATATCTATGGGGTGGTCAACCGCATATATTGTCGTCAACCGCACACAAATCCAGGCTGCTACTGAGAAATTCCTAAAAAAACCCAATGGCACTTTGCCCGACCTGGGAATCAAACTTAGGACTTCATGCTCAGCAGAAGCGATTCTTACAAATGAGTAAGTATCTCATGTGCCCTTACCCCTTGGACAAAACGCACTGGAATATAACTCGACCTCATCATCTGCCAAGCCTTTTACCAACTATTTTGAGATCGGCCATTCCAGTTTAACCGGATGCAGCTGAACGCCAGTGTTTTACTTGGAGCGACTGCGTATCTTACCTCCACATCCCAGTTATTGGGTAATACGATACCCCTTGGTAAGACTGGTTGTCAGACTTTCGGGCTTCTGACGACCCGTAACGACTGTCAAGGATCCACGAATGACAGCCGGGACCAACAGCTTAACGTGCTTTCCGAGGCACGGAGGGGTCTTGGTACTCGTATGTAAAGATAGTCACCAATCCACGGACCAATCGCGGCAAGCGTAGCTTAACATGATCGATCGAATCGTGCGACCTGTGGTCCAATAAATATTTAAGTATTTACTTAATTCAATTGCCGCTTTTGTTTCATGCTCTTTATGAATCGAAAGCAGGAAAAGGCTTCTAGTTTTCAAAGTTGATTCCTCAATGAGTAGAATGGTGAATCAATTGAGGATCTGAATTTTCTTTGCTCACCTTACTTCTACAAATAAATTCGATTCGAAGTAACTTTCTGTGAAAAACACTGACTTATTTATTTGTTTTTAGAATAATAATTAATCTGAAGAGTAGAAAACTTGAGGAAAAAAGGAGGCAGACTTTGTTCGGTCTGCCTCCTTTATTTGAATCAAATGTAATAGTAAATCCAATTTTCTAGTAGGTACCCGACGAGGTAGGCAGAGATGCATATTATAAAGGTTTCACATTTCGCTAGTAACGTTTTGAGTCATTTAGGGCCAGCACCAAGCTAAATCATTTTGAAGGATATTGCTAATCCATTGCTTCATATGTTTGAAAAATTTCTCTGCTCAGCAACGTTAATAACGTAATGAATGTTGTTGAACTGTCAAAATGAAAGGCATTGCGACTGATAATGTGTTACGCAATTACCCCGCAGGTTCTCGAAACAAAATTATCGCAAAATGAATATGACAAATTGTAAAGCGCGCGTAAAATGTACTGATTGGTTGAATGGTTTATCAACAGCCAATCGCAGCAGTTTACGCGATAATTCTAATGAAAATTAAACAGTTCTCCTTAATCGTTCTAATTAGTTTTAAGTAGATAGACATTTAATAAAGTGAGGACTTTCATCTAATATATTTACAGAGAAGTGTTTAGTTCAAGAAATTATTTAGCCTAATATATTTACAGAGAAGAGTTTAGTTCAAGCAATTCTTTAGCTAAATTACATGTTTTTAAAGGTTCTAAATGGTCTGATGTACTTAATTACGCTATTAGTTACAACAATAAACTTTAAGTTAATGCTAATGGTAAGCTATTTAATCACGAAGTTCATTATTGTGTCCGATTTTGTTTAGCACGGGATTGTTTAGGTTTACCAGACTAATTTCGGACTTAAGTAGATCCCATAATTTATAATAATAATAATACATTTATAATTTATTAGTGAAGATATGGTACAGACGCCAGCACATCAAGCTACTACAATCTGTCAAATTTCTTTAATAGATTTTCAACTTTATCGTTAAAGCGTTAAGGTTCAAGTTTAATTGGGAAAATTTGACAGTTTCGGGTAGCATGACCTGCTGGCGTCTGTACATTAAGATCTTAATATGAATAAACAGCTCCACATGTACTACCGTTGTCGGTGTAGAAATATTAAAATTAAAGTACTACTAATAACTCCATGAATCCTACTAATATTATAAACGTGAAAGTTTGTATGGATGCATGGATGTTTGTTACTCTTTCACGCAAAAACTACTGAACGGATGTGGATGAAATTTGGCACACAGATGGTTTATAACCAGGATTATTATTTATTATATAGGATACCCTTTATCCCGATATTCCGACGGGATCGAAACTTATGTGTGTGAAACCACGGGGCGCCACTACTCAGTACCTTTAATTATAAATTAGTCTGAAATGAAAATGGGTAATTTTTTTTTTTAATACAATAGCAAGTTGATATTATAAGCACAATTTTTTTTATTGTTTTCACAAAGTATTGATAAAAATGTAATGTAATTTAGAATTTAAAAAATCATTAGTTGAATAGAAACGTTTGTCTAAAAGCCAGGTAAATATTTTTTCCTGGATTTATTTAACTCTCTGGCTCTCCCGGTCATGGTCCCAACATTCCAACTTGCATACCTGAATCTCACTTCCCGGGCTCGCTTCTTACGTTGCCCCGTCCGGGCTGGTGCAACAACCCTAGTCCTCTTCCCACAGGAGCCGGGTGCTGCTCCTGCGCGTCGCCTGTAGGGTACGTCCTAGCCCTATCGCACCTCATATTTTTACTCATCATGTTGGAAAGTTTTGCCAAAGTTTTACAGTCGGCCGCCCGCCTGACACCAACCCTCCTTGGGAATGCGATTGTTGATGGTTTACCCGCCATCGCGCGGGTGACCCACGGTGCTATATGGTATGCACTGGGTCTGGAACTCCCTTAGTCAAATAGTCGCCTCTTACAACACCCATGGGACGAGATAGGGTGGTCCTATTCTTTCTCCGGGACCGGGACCGACACGGCCTTACGGCATGCAAAATACATAAAATGAAAACACAATATACATCCGAATTGGGAACCTCCTCCTCCTTTTTTGAAGTCGGTTAACAATAATTAAATAATAAAAGAAACAAAATTAAGAATGAGATCAAAAAAACTACGTAGCTTAAAAATAAATCCATATCCATCCAAATCAAATATTCAGATACCACTATAAGTAATATGATTTATTTATATACTATTATTTATATACTATTATTTATATATATACTATTATTACAAAGAGTTGTTTTATTATAAGGACAGCAAATTTTATCAATGTGTCATTTAGTTTTATATTTCTTTCTTTTTCACTTTTGAACCTTGCGTAATTGTAAGGTTATGGTCGTGGCTGTACCTTCACAGATGTAGAAGACATCCACGCTTCGCAAACGAATTCATTTACAGTGGACGCTGCCACCCGAGATATAATCCGTCCGTCGAGGTGGTATTAATTTCCGCCAACCACACAGTCCACTTTATTAAATATTGAAGTGCGCAATTTTATAACACGAAAAGTAATTAAACAAAAGTTTACACTGTATTAATTACTTACTGATATTATAGAGAGAAAAGATTTATTTTTTTGTGTGTTTGTTTGTTAAGCTGTCACACTAAAACGGGTTTTCGGATTTATAAGAAATTTAGCACATCAGTAGACCATGACCTAGGTTAGGACATAGAGTATTTTTTATCCGGATAGTCTCTCGGGATCGAGACTTATGCGGGTGAAACCGCAGGGTCATTTGTGACTGCAAGTGACAGCTATGTGACGAACCCAGCAATGCATAAATATGTAAGCTGTCACGCCCTTTATGCCTGGAGGCTTTTATTTAGGTAGTGAGTTTTTATTTTTATTTTAATTAATAATTTTTGAGCTTGAGTACGTATAGTTTTTATTATATTTGTTGGTATATTGGCGTAGCTAGCTGACCTATGGCCAATAACTTCTTGTAATGTTCATTACTGAACATAGGTTCCTAGTATTGTATACATGCAACTATATTCTAACGAAACAGACAGCTGTGCTGCTGGGGAGTTTGTTGCGCCACTTCTTCTTCCCAGCGATAGCACTAGGAAGTGGTGAAGGGCGGGCGTTTTTGGGGGACTGTCTTTTGTAATTTTGACGTTCGAAAAGTGCTGATTCTCAGCCTAATTTGAATAAATGACTTTTGATTTTGATTTTGGGTGCAGCAAGTTACTTATAGTTAGTCATTTTAAAACAGAGACACTGTAATACGTACGATTTATTATGTTGATTCTTAACACCCTAAGAATTAGGCAGAGGAGTTTCTATAGTACCTACACTCACAATTCACCAGCTATGTTTAAGACCCACGAAATAGAGGGCGAACCTATGGTCATCAACGGGCACAAATCGACACTCCGGGCTGCTACTGAGAAATTCCTGAAGGATAAACTAACACTTAGGGGCCGTCTCCACGAGCGAGAGAATCGCGGCGATATTATCGTCGTGCCACGTATTTCTATACACTCTCTTAGAACGTGTCTCCACACGGCGATATCATCGCGGCGAGAATTGGATGGCACGACGAGACTATCGCCGCGATTCTCTCGCCGTGGAGATGGCGCCTTTGCCCAACCTGGGGATCGAACTCAGGACCTCATGGTCGGCAGTAGCGCTTACGACCACTAGTCCAATGAGGTAGGCGACAAGCTATTTATTACCACTGAAACATAAATAACATAGTCAATATTACTGAAACCGATGCTACTCGTATTTATTTAATCCTGAAAACAAATGAACTGCTTTCAGACAAATGATACAGATAGATCGCAAACAAACGACATTGTATTTGATTGTGTCGTTTGACAGTGGTTCAAAATCAAATATAGCACAAACTGAACTTTAAACTAAGTAAATGAAACTTTGTCTGAAACAATGCCTCAAACCACACGACACTTGGCTCCCGGAGCCGCAAGCCAACCTTCGACCCTGGTATCCAATATTAATGTTTTGTTTGTTGTCTGTTTGTTTCACTTCAATCATGGATATTATATAAAAGAGACTTGATTTTGTTTTAACGTGTTCTTTCAAAATCTTCAGGGGGTTGCTCTAGATAGCTTATGAAATTCAATTGATATTTAATGAAATAATAACAGAATGATATGAATTTTGAGAGTTGTATTAATGATTATAATTCTGTAAAGTCATATTTGTTACATTCGCGAATCATATTTTAATCAACGTTCAACATGACACTGACTTGCAAATTGCAAAAGTCGTAAAAAAATTAATTTCGCGGGCTTCCCTATCGCTTCCCCCTAAAGTAGTGTTCATAAAAATTTACGGACACAAAACTTGAACTCGAAATCAAAATTTATTATTATCTATTTATTCACACCAATAAGTACAACATCTTACTATATTCTAAGACGATGTTATACACACCTATTAAACTATCTATAAAATATACATAAACATAAAATTCAACAATAAAAACAGTGATGCGGACGAATTTTTTGATGCCCAATGAGGGTTTGCCTTTTTCTATATTTTGTCGTATTATATACTTATATGTAATTGTATATAGTATATATTAGTGTTAGCTTGAAAAAATCGTAATTAATCTGTGTATTTTAAAAAAATACTTAACTTAACTTTACATAAACTTACATGGGCACTTATAAAACGTCAGAAGCTAGGTCCTCGGTTCCAACTAGTCATTTCCTATGGAGAAGAGCCGGTAAGAAACTCCACGGTAACTTTTAAATAATTGACTTTTACAATGTTTTCAAATTAGGTATGAGAGCACAGTGTAGACCTGTCAACAAATACCCGGAACTCACATAGAAAAGGGTCAACAAAACTAAAGTCTACAAGGCCTTCTAAGTTTCAAGTAAAACAAGAAATTATTGTTTGTGTAATCATAATTATATTTTCTTTTAGTCGCAGGTATTCAACATTTCTCTGTTTTTTTATTTTATTTTATAATTCTGTAAAATAGAAAAGCTTCAAAGAATTTTAACTGCAGCTAAACGCCGAAATAATGACAAAATTTATTTAAACATTGTCATAATTATTACCTTCAAATTACTTTAACACAATAATTATGTCTGTTACTATTGGTGACATAAATTTTTTTGTATGCGATGGTCCCTAAACTAGACCATGCTTGTATGTTGGGGACCTGAATCTTTACAATTAATCTTCAAAGTAACAACGACATAGAATTATAGAAGCACTAGCTGCGCCCCGCGGTTTCACCCACATAAGTTTCGATTCCATGGGAATATCGGGATAAAACGTATCCCATGTGTGAATCCTGGTTATAAACTATCTGTGTGCCAATTTTCATCCAAATCCGTTCAGTAGTTTTTGCGTGAAAGAGTAATACACATCCATCCATTCCTACAAACTTTCGCGTTTATAATATTATATATATGTATATATAATATATAAGTAGGAGTAGGATAGAATTTAACTAGGTACCTTGAATATCACCGCTCAGAATCAAGTCCCGACTTTTCCAAAGCCCCCCGTCAGACATCAGTTGGCAACTTAATAAATAGCTCCGAACGGAGCTAAGCTCAGTAAGCACACATGATTAATCAAAAGTTCAACTTTAACCATTCTAGACGTAATTTAATGGTTCGTAGCAAAAACCCGTTGTACACACGGTGAATTGAGCATAAAGTAAGAAAGTTTCTGTTTAAAGACTTTGTCGTACAGTTGTGGAAATTGAGAATTCGTCAGTCACGCCAGCTGTGTCGTTTTGTACCTAATTCGCTAAACTTTTTAATGCGTTTCGTGCTTAATTTCAGACATTACTTTAGGCTCTTAATATTGATGCACTACAATGTAATTGTTTATTTTTATTTAAAGGAACAGCTAACAGTTACATTATAAGAACTTACAACTAATTTAACATATAAAATAGGTAATACAACTCACAACGCTGTCCGGTAACAGGTAGACAACAATTTAGAAAAAAAAAGTGAAATCGCTAGGAGTTTTAGTAGCGGTGCCTGCAGTAATTAGTTGTTTAATGAGCATTAATAAAGTTAAAATTTAGATAAAGATTACATAATATAAAACATGACCTTAGTAAGTTTGATGATTTTCAGAAAAGGTTGGGTGATATTTAATAAAGAGAAGCAGAAGAAGAAAAGTACTATTAGGTATAAGTATGAGTCAACCATACGGCGGACATTCGAAAGGCAGGTTTTGAATAAGTAAGCCTGTGACTGATATAATATAAGCATCTATTGACATGATTCAGAATAAATAAACTAAGAAATATCGTTAATAAAGTTGGAGCCACTTTCTCTTGAAATCAGTGCTAAAATTGTAGACTCGCTGGCAAAAGTCTGTACCTACCTAAACAATTTTTTGTGAGTTTTATATTCATCCTCCTTCCGTGCCGCAAATCGATAGAGGTACAACAAACCGTCTCTAATTGCACCCGTCGATACGATCCCAGCTCTACTTAAAAGCTTGTGAACGATAAGTCATAAAGGCTTTTATCGGTTTTTACTTCCGAAGTGTAGTGCGCCCTCAGGCTATGTCGAATGACGATCGCTTCAACTTCGCACGTTCGCTGGTAATAAATAAGTTTATAAAAGTTAAGAAACCCCATTATCATACATGAAGTGGCCAATCTGAACACTAAAAGATCGGTCAGATCGGTTAGACTATGGTCTGACCAAAAAATCGGCCTCGTCTCTTCGAGATTTACGACGGGGGCCTAGTGCGGGTTGGAAGGCGTCACATGTCTTCGCATACATTTTTTACTCTAGGTCATGCCGGTTTCCTCACGATGTTTTCCTCCATCGTTTTGAGAGCTGTGGTGATGAAATAATTTACACAAAGTAAAACCGCCTGTCTGGTTTCAAACCCACGAACTACAACTCGTAAATGGCGGCCGTTGCTACTGGGCCACCACTGCTCTCCGTGACCTGTGTATCATAACTTATTAGTCATCTATGCTTCTGGCCACGGCCAATTTCGATAATAAACCATGATTAAATAATTCCATTAGAGTTATTTATTATAGATATTTCTGTGGAAATCAACAATTTCTGGTCGGATAAACAATATGGTAGCTAATGTTACCGTCACTTCGACTGTCGATCGCTGGAGCGAATCAGGATCGCTCACAAATCCACTGGATAGGTACGGTAAAGTGATTCCACCATACCAATCCAAAGAAATAAACTACATGTTTGCCTCCAGAGGGAATACAACAGAGGATTTTGCTTTAATGAAGATGAGCTGCAACTCTAATAAAATAAATGGTACAAAAGAAATACGTGGCTAGGTTGGCGAGTCATTTTTATCCAATATCGTATATACATATTATAAATTAAAGTCACTTTTCGTGTTTGTCTGTGTGACCACGATGTTCTTCCAAACTACGCTACGGATTGATGCAGTTTTCACGAGAATTTCCGGTTGGTTGTATGTGTATAATATAAAACTTTCATATAATAAAGAAATCTTAAAAAACAGTGCGAAACAGGTCGAATATTAATTAGTGTTTTTATATATAAATATAATAAAATATGTACGTGTGTTTGTCACCTAACTCTTCTACGGCTGGACCGATTTGGATGATATTTTGTGTGTATATTTCAATGGGTTCCTGGATGGTTTGAAAACACAATTGGACCCGGTAGGTGGTGCTGCTTTTCCGGGCAGGATAGCACACACTGCCGGGTTCGCTAGTAGGTATTATAAAGAAAGAGGAAAGATTTGATTTTTTGTAAACATATTAGTTTGTTACGCTTTCAGGCTAAAACGGCAGAACAGATTGGGATGAAATTTGGCACATGGATAGACCATAACCTGGATTAGGACATAGGGTACTTTTTATCCTGATATTCTTACGGGTTCGACCCTTATGCGGGTGAAACAGCGGGTTGCAGCTAATGTTTTATAAAGTAAAGTATACCTAGTAATTTCCAATAAAACCGCTTAGATATCCTCTGACCAAAGGCAAACTCTTTTTTTCCTAAGTCTTTAAAAAAATCGGAAGAATTCCATTATATAGAATTACATTTTGTCAGAGCCGTTGAATACTGAGGATAGTCAAAGGAAACTAGAATTTCATCATCCATTGCTCGCAGAAGGGCACCGTTTTTTTAATAGAACAGACTCTTCTGCGACCACGGATTTATTAATACTCGTAGTGGCTATGTAAATGAAAGTATTTTTGCTGAACAAAAGTTCTACGCTACATCGCATAATACAGGGTTACTATTTCATTTGTATAAAGTAATAGACGTTTTTTAAGGCGGGTTTATGACCTAATAATTGTGAATACTACAATTTAACACCGAGTGCTAATTATGATTACGTCTTTCGTTTTAGAGAATTTGTGTTTACGCAAAATTCAATATGGCATTTTAAATTCTATTGGATAACGCAAAACATTAGATGGTCTGAAGTTTATACAACATTGTCTTTATGATTTGACCTTTAGTTAAAAAAAAATCCTTTTTAGTAGCAATAAGCCTACGTTCCGTAGCGGAGTCTACGAAGCTACGAATATGCTACGATTTTACGAAAATACTACGAAAAAAATTCTAAAAAACAGGAAATAAAAAATTGTACTAAAATAGCAATGGATGGCCTGCTTTTATAGTTGTATCTGAAAAGATATACAATCACAACCATAGATATAGGAAAGTAGTAGGTACATTTCTATGATCACGACTATTAAGGTGGTTAGTTAAGTTAATTATTAGCTATGTGACAAACCCCTTAAGATTTATTTATAAACGTTACTTAAATTGTATTAATGATAAGCGACTGTTAACCATGCATTTTTGACATTTAAACGTCACATAACTTTAAGCAACTTTTATACATACAATGATTTTATACATATCAAAATTGTTATGATCGCCTTACTTGCCTTTCCACCAAACAAATCTATGATAAGCACAATTTATTATATTCTAGACCAATTCTTTGTTAATCAAACAGCCTTGAGAGGGTGTCAGGGCTAGTAACGTAATAAACCCTTCATAATACAACAATTATGCTACAACGGCCTTTCAAAATCAGTTCACATTACTGATATATTCGTAGAATTACATTATCCCCTTTAGCTTTTCTGAAAAAGGGTGAGAAAATGCGACTAAACTAGCGGCAGTTTCGTAATTATCTCGTATACCTTCCGTTATTCGTGGAAAAAGGAAGTCGTAATTGAAACGACTTCAAAACATTAGTGTATCGACGTGAAGCAATAGGCATTTACGGACAAGAGGCCAAATTACCTGTCCAACACAAAATAAATGACATTAACTAACCTTTCGGTAACGGCCTAACGTTTATTCTGTTTTGTATAAGTACTTATAAATTACTAATGATAGATTGTGATAATGATGATAGATTATGTGTGGATTTGTGTGATGATTATCGTGATTTTGATGATAGATTATGTTCTAAGTTAGTTCTCAGCCTAATTTAAATAAATGACTTTTGATTTTGATAATAAATTGATTTATAGTAATATGCTAAGAAAATTGGCTCTTTAGTCAACTGAGGCCACTCAAACTTATCCCGCGGGATGAGTTGACTAAATAATTAATTTTATTAGTATTTAATTGCAATAGACCTATACAACCTTATCAAATGAAACATGAACCAATAATTGCCTACGTCTAAGTAGGCGAGCAGGCCACACTGCAGAAGACCGTTCCACTTGGAGACGCGTCGATTGAGGGAACGACGGAGAAGGGAAGGAATAAGGAAGTAAGCCGTTGCCCGTTTCCGTTGTTGTTTGCCCGTGCAGTTATGACTACAAGATGGTTTTGTTACTATGCAACTTTAGGTGTTAGTGTATTTTTCAAATTTCTAATTGTTGTTTTGTGTTTTAGGACTAGACTACCTTTCACTAGAAATTATGCTTCACAAAAAAATAATAAATTAATTCACAGGAAGATAACGCATCGCCTAAAGTGGGTCTAGAAACATACAATTTTACACAAAAGCTCCTAGATAAGGAAATTGAGCACTAACGAAGAATTTCTGAAAATTTATCCCCTAAAGGGGTTAAATAGTGTATGAAAGTTTGTAAGGAAGTTCGTCATTTTTGCTGATGGGAAATCCCTTCGGAAACATGGCTCCACTTGTCCTCTCATAACTTTTATTGATACGCTTCCTCATACAAATCCATTTTGTTAGTGATTAGGCATTACAAAATTGCTAGCGATGCGTTAGAATTGCAGTTTTGTATGGAACAACTTTTTTTAAATTTCTCATTTAGTTACCGGCGGATTAATATCCTGTATAATTGTGAAATTTTGTATGATTCTATCTCGCTTTTACTTAATATTCTTTTTCACTTGCGACGCTTGCTGAGCACTAACCGAATACACTCGAATCCCGATGATACAGAGTGAGTTGCAGCTGCAGAGCCAACTACTGCAGTTCTGCCTTTGGCAATAGCAGCAGCAGCTAAGGCGGATCTGTCATTGACAATAAATATTATGTATTAAATTAACCGAGCCCTCGGAGGTCGTGGTAGTGTCGGGTGTATTTGACGATTGTATTATTAATACAACCGGTTGTATTATTAATACAAGGGACCAAAACTATTTGCATATAAACAAACCGATTTAATTTATTTTGATTGGAGATTGTTATGAAGTACCTACGGTTCCTTTGCTGATATTTCGTAAGATTTGGCCGGAGACGACGAATTCCAATATTGCTCGAACTATTTTGTAAGGTACGAGTAATTGGGCATTATGGAGATGTGACAAAAATTTTACTAGAGATTTACGTAAAATCAAACCAATTTTATACTAAAAAATAATCATTTATACATTCATTCAAGTTTTTTTTAAACTAAATCTCCACCAGACTGAGTTTTATCTCTCAATACTGAAATTTCCACATCACTGATCATAGTACAGACTTTCATCCGTACTTCTGCAATCTTTTCTGGCGGGAAATTGCAAACAATATCAGCCATACTAGAGAAAAAGTTATGGGTAGAGGATTTTCCTGTTGGACAAGTAGCTTTAGTAACCAGTTGTTGTAAAATTATATTCCTTTCTTCTCTATCCTTTTTCAGTTCATCTATTATTGAGTCTATCTTTCGTTTCATTGGTCTTTTTGGCGGTGGGATTACATTTTGCTCTAAAACGGGGAAATTTTGTGGTGCAGCCAGTGACTGACTGGCATCATATGTAGCAGATACCATTGTTGGAAATGGAGTATATGTAGTAGGCTGCTCTGCGCTGCTACTTGATGTTCCTATTACAAATGGTGACTCTGACAATGGAACGTCTTCAGATGAATCGAACTCTTCCTTCACGCACTCGAAAGATAACTCAATAGGATCGTGTGTAGCATTGTCCACGATGTAGGTGCTTGAGGGTTCTCCTTCATCATGTGATTCTGACAAGAATTTCAGTCTCTCGTCATCATACTTGGAATATGAAGTGGCGCTTCCAGTAATCTTTTTCTTTTTATTTTTCATATAATTGTCTCGTATATTGCGCCATTTTGATTTGCATTCTTCAGCTGTAACAAACAAACTTTCAATATGTTGTAAGTTATGACACCGTATCAAAGTAGCGTCAAACAAATACGCGACAAATGTTAGGGCGACAGTACGATATGTCGACCATCAGTGGTGCGACAGCACATCAGCTCGATGTACGTTAGTGCGACAGATTGTTTTCACGACAAATGATGGGACGACGAAAGCGCGACACAATTTTCGATCGACAAACTAAAGAGCTACAAATGTTGAAAAAAAATATATAAATACAAAAAATAAAAACTTGGAAATTGGAAAATAGGTTTTATTTTTAATCATATGTACTGTATTTTTCACTATTATCACTATTTCGTATGACATATGTGAGCGAGTCCTGACAAAACATCTTTTAAATTCAGATTATCTTTTTGGGCCAAATGTTGTTGCAGTTATAGCGATATTATGATGGATAGGTTTCGCATTAGGTTTCTTCAGGCGAATAAATGCCGGATATGCTAACAGGAGGGCAATGGTGTCCCAGTAGTATCCACTCAAGCAAGCACTTTACTTTGTGTAGTTTAAGTATTACATCACCACTGGTTTCCGCCTTGTAAATACCTGTTGTTAGTCGCTTTTCATTCATCCTCTCAATATTATCAAATCAAATAATCTATAATATCCTGAATGCCATTGGAACTTTAGTTAGCTACGATTGCATTGCATTTGTTTAAATTATAACACAACCAAGGGGTGTTATGTTTTAGTTTAAACAAATGCCTAAACGTTGAATGAATGAATGATATATTTATTTGCAAGAATATAGGTAGCTAACATAAGTTCTTAAGATCTATAGGTTTCACTATATTCAGCATGTCTACCATGCAAATATTTAGATTTTACATCTAGGTTATACTTATTCGCATGCAGTACACATTTAGTAATTATCAATAACATAAAACTACTAATAATAATTTCATAATTTAAATTTGGATTACAATGCAAATGTATTTAATTTTATTTTATTAAAATTAAATTAAATACAATTCTAGACATTTAAAACAATAATTTATATTAAAAATCGAGATCAATTATAATGATGTCATGTCAAAACAAATGAAAATGTTTCAATATTATTTAAGTAATGTAAATATGTAGATGTCATAATAATTATAATAAATAAGTTTTACATTTATACTCAAAATATTCATTGATGGAATAAAAACATCTCTCACACAACCAGTTATATAGCTTTCTATTAAATTCCAAATCTGTAGCACTTATAAATCTTTCGGCTAAGTGGTTATATATTTTCACCGCCATGGTATAACAATTTTTGTTGCATACTTTAAGTCTATTACGCGGGACTACTAGTGGTTTTTGTACTATTTTCCTCTTTGACATAGCCTTTTCATCTTTTTCGAAAAGCGAGTAGTTGTTTCTTACAAATTTGCAGGCTTCAATTCAAATACATATAAAGACGGGAGGGTAAGCAGCTTTTGCTTAATAAATACAGGTTTAAAAGAGTCTGTCCACTTAAGATTGAAAATTGACCTTAAACACTTTTTTTGGGCTATGAATGCCCTTTGGGCATCTGTTGAATTCCCCCATACAGTTATGCCATAGGTACCTTAAAACAGCCTACTTAAAGTTAAGTTATGATTAACGTCTGGTTAACCATATATTTTTTGACGTTTAAACGTCTCTTAACTTTAAGTAACGTTTTTAATCATCATCATCATTATTAAATTTAAAAAAAATGTGTAAAAAGTAAATACAGTCGGCTTTCCAATCAAAACAAAACACAACACGAGAGGCAACAATAGAAATAAATTCATATATACTTTGAATATCCACGATATAGATAACTCAATATGTAACGCATGACGCGGTAAGTGAGTATAATAGTAAACATCCTGTGCACGTAGTACGGCCAAGTAAACACCACAAGTCCATAACAATACAAGAAATGTTTACACCACAGTTTAAATAGCCCAGAAAAAAAATACTTTAAGGCCGAACGGACGCGACGGTACACTATATTATTTATGTTCTATGAACGCAACGGTACGTTTCTGCGCTACCGAACTATTACTCCGGTAGTCGGGACAAACATTAGCTACGTAAGTAACTAAAATTATTATGTTGTAATAAACGGGTCGACCCGTTCATTACAACATAATAATTATAATAGACGATTACTGTAGTCACGTTATTAGTAAGAACATGCAAAAGTTTTGGTAAACAACATATACAATCATTGACTTACATAAGAAAAATTACTCACGTGTTTTATTTAGTGCCTCACCGATTTTGATCCAACAGTTGCCTTTTTTGATCATGTTCTTATAGTTCTTGCCTTTATTGCGGTATAAAACTGGGTACTTCTTAACATTTTCAATCAAATCGTCGTCAAACATACTCATTTTGTAGATTAAATGAAATAGGACGCTGCGCTCGCCGTCACGTTGCGCGAAGGTTACAACGACGCCACGGTATGCGGCATGGCGGCGGGCGGTGGCATGTGCGGCGGCCATGACGCCCCCCGCTTCCTGCCTCAGTCGGCCCCTCGCCCTGACCGCAGACAGACGCTTCATGTGTGTGGCGCCAGTCGGACGAAGCAGCAACCGACCGTCATAATGTACAACATTACACACAGGTTGAGCATTATGACAATTTGCTCGCCGCACGCGTTGCGCAGCGGTAGGAAGATCAAAGTTTACGTTTTGTCAACACACAACTAATGTTGTTGCTGAACTTATACACATAAATATAGCATAACCTCTCGGCTGCATTCCCTGAATGGGTAGGCAGAGGTATAAATACACTATGACACTTCCATTTTGCTAAATAAACATTTCGTAAAAGTAATAGGACGCGAGTCTATAGCAGAAGGTCGTACCTAGTAAAATGGTTCATCTTTGTAAAGATGCCTTGAATGGTTTCAAGGGTTGGTAACTCCTGAACCACCATATTATTTGATGACACAAAGTGTTGATACCGCTATTAACAGGTTTCCAAGCAACACGAAAAAAAAATCGTTATAAGGAACGCATAATATATTCAAATCAAATCAAATCATTTATTGGTTTGCAAACATGGGTATTTAGTACATAAATGTTTTATTATAAGAGTCCTCCATGCTCTACCGTCACACGGGCATGCAAAACATATTATTATTTAATTTACACAAAAGATTTTATAATTTTAAATAACAATTAAGTAGTAGAATAAAATAATACAATAATACAATAATTATAACACCCCGTCGTGTTTTAACAAATGGTAAATATCATGTCAATCAGTCAGTGATTCATCATTAAGGAAGTCGTCAATTTTTTAATAACTTTTTTCAATTAATATTTCGATTATATTCTGGGAAACCGGACTCAGTTTCCCAGAAAGTTAAGGTTAACCTGACTCATGAGTCGTTAGAGGGCGATAAGTACCTAAAAAATTTTCGATTTACCGAAATATTTAGTAGGCGTCATCAAATTGTTCATTTTCCATGAAAAAAATATTACTTTCCTCGTAATACGTTCATAATACTCATGAATGTGCGTGTTAACTTCTTTTAAAATTGATTCGTAAGCTTGTGAATGAAATTGTAAAAGGTGACGTTTTCGTGTGTCATTATTACAATTTTGTTTCGTAGTGTGATTCACTTTAACTTGTACATAATATATACGACATCGCGTAATCTGCCTATAAAAGCCTACGGTACCTAATGTGTGAGCAAATTCCCGTGTCGACAAGGCAAACTTTGTCAATTTTAAAAATTCTGGTACAAAAACACTTCCCACTCTCATCTTAAACATCAATATTATATTTTGTTGCTCTTGTTTCATGTTTAATATTGTACGAGTACATGTCTATACACTAATAATAAAGCTGAAGAGTTTGTTTGAACGCGCTAATCTCTGGAACTAGGTACACACGGCTACACGTCAAGCTATACAAAACCAGTTTGTCTTGGCCTCACTTTGTATGATATTTTCTCACAACGAACGGTCAGCCAATACTGGTTTTGCATAGCTTGATGTGTAGCCGTGTATACCAGTAGGATTTGTAAAAATATGTTTGCGTATGATAGCCCAATTCTTGAGGAAGGCTACAGGAGTTATAGGCTTTAACTTTAACATTACGCTAGGACTTTTAGATGCCGAGTAAAGACAAAACAAAAGTTAGAAAAAACGCTTAGCGAAAACGAAGTAATAGCGCGGCCAGGCGATGCGATGCGATGGGGTGGGTCGGGGGAACAAGAAATTTCACGCGGACGAAGTCGCGGGCAGAACCTAGTATATTTATGTAGATAAGCACTTATATGCTCTATGTATTTATTGTATACTAGCTGACCCGGCAAACGTTGTTTTGCCATATAAATTATTTCTAGCTGCCCGGCGCTACTTCGTTCGCGTGGTGTCCTACCCCCTACCCTACTCCTAGCCCACTTCTACCCTACTCCTAACCTACTCCTACTCTACTCCTAACCTACTCCTACACTATTAAAACCCTTAATTTAATACGTGCTTCAATTCGAGTGGACCCGAGTCTACCGTACCGAAGGGACGATCGTCAAATGTTTGACAGGAAAGTAGGTAGAACAGCACCCTAATGGCGTAACACACAATCGACTACGACAAACATTTCAAAATCAAAAACAGCTAAATCGGCCCAGCCGTTCTCGAGTTTTAGCCACTCAAACGAACAGCAATTGATTTTTATACGGCATGGGCTCGTCCGAGCAGGCAGCCTCGTGACGTCACTTAAAGCTGGCCGCGGTGTGCGCCCGCGACCCGGCAGTCGACCTCTCTATGACTTCTCTATGACTACTATCGACTTCTCTATGAGTGACGAACGTATTCCATGTGTTTTGATGGGTAGAACCACCACTACCACTAATTATAGTGTTGATTTCCATATAAAGACTTTTATTTCTATATATATAGATGTAAGTAAATGTATACTACTGATTACCTGCAGTATTGCCTCTCCCTTTAATCCATCCAAAGGTTGTCTGTTGTCTGCTTTTAGCGATACGACCGCCCACTGTCTCACCCTATGTAAAATTGCAACATTAAAATCTGTAATACATATACATGTAATACAACACATGCAGAAACAGGTATAACAGTGCCAGGCGGCACCAGCTAGGTAATGAATTGTTTACTGATTCTGACTCATGCACTCATTCAAACAACAAAACATTTAACTTTTATGAAACACCTGCTGAAGCCAAATAAAAAAGCAATAATCCTTCTTTTGTCTATCGTTGAACCTTTCGACCCTATCGCTTCTGACGATTGTTTTGTTTTCAAACCATATCGTTACCATGGTATTGGTAAGTATGTACTATAAGTACAACATCGTAACAACACGTTTTTCGATATCTATAAGATTTACAGTCACATCTTCCTTGTAACTATGGCGACTAACCATTTGTTAGTCGCCTTTCATTACTTATCCTCTCAACATGATCAAACCGTCTAAACATCCCCTTATTTTTCTCACTTAGTACATCTTCTTTTAAACTTCAACGTCGACTTATATATATATACACCATTCCACCTGACCACACACCACACTTGCTTCGCAGGGAACGCATTTCTACATTATTTATTCTACTTTATTTCATGTCTCGTTTGCCACACCCAAAATTTACTTCTTTACATAAGCGTAGGCACCAGCTATAGATATAGGACATTACTATGGCACCAGCACACCATTGAGAACAGCCAGTCGAGCGCCAGGAGGAGACGCCCTAGAAAGACATAAATAGTGAACTTATTGGTGATGTTTTTCACAAAGGTCAGAGAGATAATTGCGTTACACACCACCTGTAATATTCATTCCGTTATTTGCGTTGTTGAACAGACAAATTTTTCGAATATATGAAGCCATGGATTATTAATATCGTTCAAAATGAAATTGAAAGTGTGCAAAATATGGCTACCGATATATGAAAGTAAACGAAGCAAGAGGAGTAAGTATGTAGGTAGTTTCTGCCTATCCCCCTTGGAAAAAGGCATGTATGTTAAAATGTAGCTTAAACGAGCCCATGTCTATGACTTTTGTAAAATAATTCGGTCCCTAAGACATAAATGATACTGCGGAAGATCAAAGAATGTAATCTTGAGACCGGGGGCTTTTTATAATAAGCCAAGTAATTAAAGACCACAGAGATTCATTTTTGCAATCAAATAAATGAAAACATTTGCGAGTGTGTCTTGGATTTTTTGGCCTCCTAGTTAAAGTATTCATTTAAAGTTACGTTTTTACGACATTTCCAAAAATACTTAGAGGTCAAATTTGACCTCTAAGTTTTTTTGGAAATGTCGATTCCATCTAGGTTATTTTTTTTAATATGATGTGTAAAACTGATTCTGATATTCTATTTAAATAAACCATTTCATTTATAAAAACGTAACTTTAAATGAATACTTTAACTAAAAGGCCAAAAAATCCAAGACATACCTACTCGCAATGTTTTCATTTATTTGATTGCAAAAATTAATCTCTGTGGTCTTTAATTACTCTTTTAAAGTCCAGACATAATCTAAGTCAAAACATGTGAGGACCAAGTAGATTGATGTCTGAAATGGTCTATAATATATATAACCAAAGATAGACGTGGTGGTGGGCCAAAAATAGTAAATAAATTTTTATTTTCTCATTCAAAATTAGGAATTTCGTGAAAGCTAACTCAATCCTCTCAAGTCGATAGATACTTTAGCGGCTACAATTTACAACCAAGGTAATTCCTTGCCATTTGGTCTAGAACAGGGCTGTCCAAAGCAGATACGATCCCGAGCCAATATTTTCTAAATTAATTGGAGGGCCGCAGAAACAAATACCTAACTTTATTAAGAAATACACCTTTATCATTTTAATGCAAGTAATTTGATGCCTAGGCTGTCCTAATGAAATCCTGGGGACGAAAATTTATGAACTCTTGAAAGTTGTTTTTCAGACTAATTGCCAATGATTTTGTATTTTTTTCAATCTAAAATTTAAAAAAAAAATAAGTTTGTTGGAGATATGTCTGCTGAGTAGGTAACGAAGACGGTGACGAAGAGCTTCCAGTTGAAGCATCTGTGATTTTGACAAGGTCTTTGCGATGTTTGACAAGTGTAATCTTGAAGGAGTGAACTAAAGCCATTGAATTTTATTGGTTTTCTCTGTCACCAATCGTATTCGAAAGACCTTACATCAACTTACTTTGTGAAATTTGTGAATTTAGTTCCCTTATACAGGGGTTTCAACTCCGAAGCGTTGTGTCAATGACAAAAACCTTTCAAGAGTTCATCGATTCCCGTCGACTGAATTTCTATAGAACGTCTAAATCAATGCACTTCCATTAAAACGGCAAAGGTGCATCAAACATAATAGCCAAAAAACAACGATTAACCAAACTTTTCATAGTAAAGACCATGTAACTTATGTCTCGGGCCGCAAAAACTCTAGCGAGGACAGCCCTGATGTAGAAAAAGAGATTTCGTTGACAGTCATCCGCAGATGCATTTTATGAAATGAAAGTTCATCACACAGGCTTAGCTCCTCGGGATAAGTAATAAACTTTTACGACTCTTTAAAATTTCCAAATCATCTATTTTTATGAGTATTCCAGAAGTCATTTGCGTTTGAGTCACAGGTCACAGCAGACGCGAAGAGGGAAAATTATTTGAATGTAGATAGTTACATACTTGCGTAAAGGAAAATTATGTGAATGTAGGTACGATGAAGGAAATTTGCCAATTTTATCGTCTTACCACGGTGACTCGTTAATAAATTACATTTACATAATTATTAGGTAATAACCTAAAAATATAAAAAACAATTCACAACAATTATATTTAGAAAAAAAATAATCTTATTGAATGGTAATAACTAATCATTATAATTTCGTTAGGTAATAAGTATTGTATGGGACCCAAAAACCAACATGGCTACAATATAAATGATGGATTTTCCTTGTTCTAAAACTCCACTAAAGAAGTAAGTAGTAACTACCTACTTAGTACTCGTACTAGTTAGCTATGGCAACCCTGCAGACCGAAATTCAGCCATGGCGCCCAATCTTAGCGGAGACTAGCATTCGATGCAGGAGATATTATAATGTGAGCAGCATAGGCACAGGCACTCACTCTTCCCTCGCCCTCATAGTCCGATAGAACGGCAATCCGACACGACCGGAGATAGAACAGGCGCAGTACTAACGGCAGAACATGACCGACGCACGGGAGTATCACACCGCCAACTTCCAAACTCGCACAGAGTTTGGAAGTTACTAGGAACTTCGTAATGGAAAATTCCAATAACATTTTAATCGACCTGGGAATCGAACCCAGGACCCCACGCTCAGCAGTCGCTCTTACAACCTCGAGACCAACGGAACCCGACCCATTAGTCTGAACATAGTTTTCATTGACACTAGAGAGAGGCCACCGTTGGAAGACGGTTAAAACTGCACATTGCCTGTATTCAAAAAATAAAAGTCTGTACTCTAGAGGAAATTATTTCAGCCAATCGTTTACTTGATGTAAATTATAATGCTTACCTTTTAATGGCGTGTCTCCAGGCTCCTACACGAAGATAAGTAGAGGCTCAAGAACAGATTAATGTCAACACAACAGTTGTAATCTCTGTGACTTAACTTAAGGTATTTTAAGGTTTGCTAACTTTTAAAATTAACGCTACCTTCATATCTTGGCGGGGCTTGAAAACTTCATTTATGTTTCTGTAGGGACAGAATTATGGGAATATAAGGATCTATGTTTCAAGTTTTTCAGGAATAAAGTTGAGCAATTTATCTAAACTAATATTATAAAGAGAAAAGATTTGATTCTTTGTATGTTTGTTGTTACGCTTTCACATTTAAACGGTAGGATGGATTTAAATAGAATTTGGCATATCGGTAGACCACTATTCCTACTAGATCAAGAATTATACGATTGAAACCGCGGGGCGCAACCAATATCAAAATAAAGTTAAAAATAATTCATGATAGGTAAACAAAGAACAAATAAAATACACAAAATAAATTAAATACAGTGGTAACTCGCGTTTTATTCCTGGCTGCACAAGTTGCATATTTTGAAAAAAAAAAATCTTCGAAGTCATAGTCACTAATATTTGAACAAATGATATCAAAATTACATAACACACAAAACAAAAACAAATAACATTGATACGCACTTAGTTTTTCCTACAGGTCCCCCATCCCAAAAATAACAAAATTCAACGTGTTTCAAGTAGGTAACTAGTCTAAAACTAAGTTACATAAAGAAGAATAAAAAACAAATTCGAAGCATAGAATACTATTTATAAGTCACTACCTACTCAATATCGTTTGCCAGAAAACTTCTTACATCCAACTCCCCGAAACTTTTCGATTTCGTTTCTCATCTTACTTTTCCCAAGAATCACCCTTTCCATTCATATAAAGTTCATGAAAAACGAATGCTTAGTCTGAATGACAGACAGCAAAAGCTTCAAATAAGTGGTGTCAATTCTCTTGCTTTAAAAGTAAAAATGGGTGTTCCACAAGGCTCGATATTAGGTCCTTTCCTCTTTTTAGTATGTATTAATGATCTACCCCATTTTCTAAAGAACCAACTACAAATGGTGTTATTTGCTGACAATACTTCTTTAACTTGTAACATAAATAGACGTGCATCAAATCTTGACGACGTAAATAACGCCCTAGTGCAAGGTACAAAATTGGTTCACTGTTAATAATTTCGTATTAAATGGGAAAAAAACTAAATGCATAAGATTTGATTTACCGAATGTTAAAAGTAGTGATTGTGACATAGTATTGAACAAAGAGAAACTAGAATTCTTCGATAAAACTGTTTTCCTGGGGATCACGCTCGACTCAAAGCTGCAATGGGGTCCTCATAACATCTCTTGCAAGACGGCTAAGTTCAGCAGCTTATGCTGTAAGAAAAATCCGTCAATTTACTAATGTAAATACCGCGAGGCTAGTCTATTTCAGTTACTTTCATAGTATAATGTCTTACGGTATTTTACTATGGGGACGGACATCTTTTGAGCTATTCTTAAAATACAGTTTCAACTTCAACTCATCTTTATTGACGTCATGATTCTGAAAATTTTGAAAATGTCTAAGATCTCTACTAATACTATAAATGCGAAAGTTTGTGAGAATAGATGGATGGATGGATGAATGTTTTGTTACTCTTTCACGCACAAACTACTGAATGAATTTTGATGAAACTATACAGTGATATAGCATCAGATTAACACATAGGATACTTTTTATCCCGATATTGCCACGGGATCGACACTTATAACACGACATCTAATAAGAAATCTTAAGTTCACTGACAGACAACGCACTGCTTATTCTCGTACCGCTGAGTCTGGAGGCATGGAATGTTGCACCACAGTTGCTTGTGTAACTTAGGTGAACACAAAGAAAGGATTTTTGAAAATTCATCCTTCGTTATTTGCCTAACCTTTTCCCAACTATGTTGGGGTCGGCTTCCAGTCTAACTGTATTTTAATACCAGTATTTTACATGAAACGACTGCCTATGTGACCTCCACAACCCAGTTACTGTGGGTAATACGATACCCTTTGGTAAGACTGGTTGTCAGACTTTCGGGCTACTGACAACCTATAACGACTGTCAAAGATCCACGAATGACAGCCGGGACCAACGGCTTAACATGCTTTCCGAGGCACGGGGGAGGGGTCTTGGTATGTGAAGATGGTCACCCATCCACGGACCAACCACGGCAAGCTTAGCTAAACCTGATCGACCGTGCGGCTGTTATTACTTAGCCACAAGCCCCTCCAGAAAATTCATCCTTAAAGTTAAATAGGCAATGAGAGTTGGTATGGAAGTTCGTCATTTTTGCCAACGGGAAATCCCATCTGGTGCACGGTCTGTGTGATAATGAATAGATCCATTGATTGATCCATTTTATGATAGCCAAAGAAACGGCGATTGGTGACAAAATATAACAGTATAAAAAGGACATAAAAGTAAAAGGAACCAGATCCTAAGAGTATTGCGAACCGATAGTTAATAGGTCACGTCTGTTCAATATTCTTCCGTTACGTCCTGAAATGTCGGGACTTCGTTAATTGCGAACATTTCTGCCATCCATTAATAACGTTTATTGCTTTTTAATACCAACGCCAACTGTCTGCCCGACGGAAACGGATGTAGGTAAATAACGTTGAGTGACTCGTGGCTTCCTAAGTTTCTTGTTACACGTCACACAACACAATTTCGTAATGACCCAGAGGTTCGGGCCTATTTTTACGAGGTCGCAGGTTTAGATCTGCTAAATATCATTGTGGAATAAAACATATTTCACAAGTCCCTTCTAAGTTTGGCTTCTCACATAGAAAATCTCCATGGTTTCATCACAAGGTGATGGTCAAGAAAACCTGAGTTAAACAAAAAACAAAAGAACGAACGACGAAAGAACGAAGTCTACGAAGACGATACGAAGTCTTTTTTTGGTCGATTTTTTTTTGTATTTGTCGAACTTTTTGGTTAGATAACATTAACCAGTCGGCATAGGCCCATAACCTGACGAAATAATGGACTTCCAGTAGTTTAAATACTTTACTATCTAATATTAAAATAGAACAAGCCACGTGATAACTAAAAGGACTTACATGACATTATCATATGTCTGCCTATTGACGCCTGAAATATATCACAGACAACCACTTACTTTAAAGAATCCACGAGGCGTTTGCATTCTTACTATTTTCTAACAGTGGCCACATTATCTAAGACACGCTACTCACAGCTACTCCTTCTTTCGTCATAACTAACAATCCTCCCTTTTTAGACTTTCATGTTTATTACAGCAATACTGTTGTCTTGCGGAAGGTTTATTTGTAATTTATTTTCCAACCCATTCATCGGTAGCTATTTTAACACTCTCGAGAGTATTGACTAATATGTTGGGAACCGACCCCGGGGCAATGTTTTCTTTTCTAGGTAAAATAAATAACCTCAATAAATGAATAAAAGAAAACTAAAAGCGAAAAAAACTTTGAACGTAGATGTTCGTGTACTTAGGCTTTACGTAAAATATTTACAGTTTCAGTAAATAAAGTAAACTTTACACAATTTAACGAAGCAACCTTAAAGTTAGGAATCGTGTCGCGACAAGATAAATAAACGTGAATTGATTTTCTCTTAGCGAGGCTGTTTGCCAAAACCTTATTAATGTTGAGAGGTTTGCACACAACTTCACCATGTGCCGTATTATCTCGAGAACACGACCAAAAGATATGCAAATCGCCTCTGTTGAACGATGCTACGTCCCTTACTCACTATCTATAGAAGCACCTAATCTTTGAATATTCTCAACTAGTCAGACGCAAATCAGGTGACATTAGAATTTTAATTAATACAGCAGACGAATGACGCCATCGTCGTCGCGAGATGTTTACTAAAACCAATTAACTGAGATTTAATTTACATCTCAGTTCTTAGTCTCACGACACACTCATCTTTAAACATAACGTTTTCTTGTTACAGATGCGGCAACACATCGTCCCCGTGCTGTTGCTGGCGATGGTGGCACTCTCCGCAAGTAATGTTCTTCCAATGTCCGTTCATGACTTTAACAGAGAACAACTCAGCTTTGATAGCCAACATATGAATGACAATACATTTAGTGATAGATATCAAACAAGAAATGTTCTTGATGAAATATACAAAAAGTACATCGCACGCGAGAATAAACCACGGCCCATGAATAAATTGGAACTCAAATATGCAGATGGGAACAATAATCAAAATGATGATATTTTCAATATTATAAGCGAAGGAGATGGTTTTCGGAAAGAGCAATGGCATAACTATCCGAGACAATTGGATCGCCTTCACCGTTTGTATGAACACAATACGGATAAAAGGAATTTCGACCCTGACCCTGATAAGGAATACACTGATGAAGTTGCACCTGATAATCAAGATATAAATGATAAAACCATCGAAATCTACTTAGACAGTAACCCTGGTACGGATAATGTCTACGATGCAGGGATAACGGCGACTAACCCCTTGTTACTACTTAAAATGCGTTTAGCAAGCTTGAATAAAAATACTTACAATGCAAATGCTCAATATGCTGAACTTATAAATGCTGCACTAAAATCTAATAATCTGAGAGAGGATGAAAAGAATGAATTCAAGAATGATAACCCCGAAGTGAACGTCATAAAAGTTAAACGGGAAGGCGTAGATAGTACGCAAAATAATGAGTTAACAGGTGAGTTCAAACTAATAAAACATTTACCTGACCAGTGGGGTAATTGCGTAACACACTAAAAGTAGAAATGGCTTTCATTTTGACAGTTCAACAACATTCATTGTGTTATTTACGTTGTTGAGCAGACAAATGTTTCGACCATATAAAGCAATGGATTAGCAATATATTTCAAAATGATTTAGATTGTGATTGATGGTGTGTTACGCATTTAGGGTGCCGGTTAGATAGTTTGCTTAGAAACGTAATTTGTCTAGTACGTAGTTATTCGTTTTATATTTGATCATCTTTTGTGTATAAAATTATATAGGGTGTAAATCCACATGTTATAATTTACATAACTAGAATTTGTTCCTAAACACAAACCCGTGCCGTATATTAAACCAAAAATATTATTGATTCATTCACCCACTTTCCAGTTATTCAATGAATATATTGTTATAATATATTCCAGACAACCCAACCCAGACCAGAGCTGTACACAAGAGGATTTTCTCGTTGTGGAGTCGTCTGCAAAGCCTCAACCACAAGGGTCACGAACTACAGCATCGACGACACCTGCACGCGTTTTACGGTCTACCGGACTCTGATGGAGGAGGTGCCCTCACGGCGCAGACCAGGGCGACACTCATGCGACCACCCGGCTCTCCTCTACGATGGGGATAATAAACTATGACAGTTGAAGCTTTTTTAAGTTCCAATTGATTTGCAGTTACGTGTTAGATAAATAAATGAGGAACATGATAGGAAAAATTTGAATGGAAGTAGTAAGATCGTAGGTCAACTCGAAAAATGTTAAAACAGTAGGAAATATATCACTGGCCGAAACTATCCTGTTCAGTGGAGGTTTATTTCTGTTCGACGCGCTTTTGTGAGTTAAAAGTACCTATCTCAGGCCAGTTTATCTTTGTCTTAGCGATAGATGTTTCATCATGTTTATGACGAAAATGTGTATTTGAAGCAATAACATTTGAAATTTGCTCAGTTTTATATTTATAATCAACGATTTTGGAACTTGTTCACAAAGCATGCATGAAAAAAAGAAGCACAATTTATTTTTATATCGCACCTTCAAACTTTGTCTCTAACCTGGGAGCTAAGTAGTTTTTTGTCAAATATTTGAATAATGATGACTGAATGATTTAATAGATTTCTTTGAAATGCTGAATAGTACAATAAAATGACCAAATCGTTACTATCATTTTTGATGGTTGTCTGGTAGTAATTAATCATTTATAACAAATATATGTAATGACTGTTTATACATTCAAAAACAATGTAACATTAAGGTATGTATGTTAATCAAATAAATATTTTAAATTATTGACTGTGGACGAAATAATTTTGTTCTTGTGCGCAAAATCAATGCTTATTGTCTTCTGAAATGTAACTATTTGTTAATTATCCATAGAAAGTAATATCTATTTAACTTCCACTTCTATTGTGTCTATAAGGTTTAAAAAAACAAAAAGTATTTGAATAATATAATAGTGATAATAAAATAATTACGTATATTGCCATTATATATGTAAATAAATAAAATGTATATCAGCTTTAATGTTTAATTTATAACCTGATTTTTTTTAATTTTCCCGCCTGTATAGTCTAATTGGCAATAGCGACCTCTAGGTTTTATAAAAAGAACTACGTCAAACAAAATCGAACACCACAGATAAAAGAAAACAGGTTCAAGCTTATTTCCAATACAATGATTTATCGTACCTACTTATCGACTTGAATTAAAGGGACCTTGAAAACGTTAATTGCGATCGAAATTGCTAACAAAGTTATCTGTACCTATTCTTGAACAAAATCAACAATCACTCGAGCTGTCACAATCACAAGTCACAACATTCAATGTTTTGATAAGAGATATCTCGAGACACTTTATAAATATCACGTCCAAGACATTCAGACACCTAGATCAAAATAAGCAGTTATCTGACATGGTAAGTACCTACTTCACTATTTTAATTAATTACACAAAGGTTAAATTGTTAGTAGCCTAATTGCCTATAGAGGATCAACTTAGCAATGCATACCCACTACAAGTGTCAGTCAAGCAAACAGTTATAATTGATGGTCCAGTATACCTGACAAACTGTTTTTGTTAAGATTAGGTACGTCAGTAAACGTCAGACCTCGGACTAACGCGATTATCTAGTAGGTAGTAGGTAGCGATCTGAGGTTTTAGAATTGAATTCTTACTATTTTTTGTACTATTATGTTTCTATTACATCTAAAAGAAAAAAAATGTCAGTCATACGTTAATGAATACTTACTAACTATTTAAGAATATCTGATAATGAACTCTCGTAAAAACACTAAATATATAACCTCAAAATCACGAAGTTTGTTGTGAATGAGTCTTGATTTTATAGTTTCTAGCAAACCATAAATCTCCTAAGTATTCAAAAGCATTCTTTTAATCAGATACTTACTCGTCGTATATATAAATTTAAAAAAACCTTCAGTGCTATAGGTAAGTAGGTAGGTAGGTACATTTGTGAAGAGGAAATAAATATATTTATACATAGAATATTTTAGACTCTTTAGAGGGGCCCGTGGCTAAATAATAACAGCCGCACAGGTCGATCAGTCAGGTTAAGCTACGCTTGCCGCGGTTGGTCTGTGGATGGGTGACCATCTTTACATACCAAGACCCCTCCGTGCCTCGGAAAGCACGTTAAGCCGTTGGTCCCGGCTGTCATTCGTGGATCTTTGACAGTCGTTACGGGTAGTCAGAAGCCCGAAAGTCTGACAACCAGTCTTACCAAGGATACCCCTTGGTAAGACTGGTTGTCAGACTTTCGGGCTGGGCGGTATTACCCAGTAACTGGGTTGTGGAGATCAGATAGGCAGTCGCTCCATGTAAAATACTGGTATTCAGCTGCATCCGGTTAGACTGGAAGCCAACCCCAACATAGTTGGGAAAAGGCAAGGCAGATGATGATGATGAGAATATTTTAAACTGCAATTTAAAACAAATCGGTGCAAGTTTTTAATGAAATAATACTTATGTAAAATTAGTGTATGTTGGTAAGTAGGTATAGTACAGTTTTATGACTTCAAAAAATTCACAGGTTGTCTAGACGAGTTTTATTTGTTATAGAGTACCTAGGTAAACAAGCGGGCTCAGATTACCTACTTACCACTTTCTAAATTAGACAATTGGAAATCACAGTTAGGTTTGACTAACTACTTGAAATTGGAGTAGATAATGTTGACTGTACGACAGTCTGACCTGTTGTAACCTAGTGAAACTAAAAATACAAATTAGGTGTAGGTAAAGACGCCAGCACATCAAGCTACTACAATCTGTCAAATTTCTTTAATAGATTTTCAACTTTATCTCTAAAGCATTAAGGTTCAAGGTTGATTGAGAAAATTTGACAGTTTCGGGTAGCTTGACCTGCTGGCGTCTGTACTTAGGCAATTACGTATAGATAAATTATTCACTTTATAGTAAACCCGATATTGTTTACCTGGACCATCTTCGTGGAAAACACCACACTTTAACCATGAATAAAACAATTAATTCAGCACATGATTCCAGACCAACATTTACGTCGGATTAAAAAAAAATTACTATTTCATAGAAAAGGGTTGCGCGCCGTTGTCCCTGCCACCCATGGGCGTAGCTAGGGGTAAACTGGGAAAGGGTGGGCAATGTCCACTCTAGAATCTTCATTCCCCACCCTAGAAAACAACAATACTGTCGATTTTTCTAGGGTGGGGAATGAAGATTCTAGAGAAGAAGAAGACTCTAGTAACTCTGGAATACTGAAGAGTTACTAACGCTAAGAATTACTAGCTTCTCCTTACAGCATCACTTCGTTGTCCGTCAGTCTGTCTGTTAATCAAGACCCTTTTTCTCGAGACGCGTGGAGGAATAAAATTGAAATTAATATCAAATACGTAAGGAATTCTAAAAAAAACATGATGAACATGGGATTATAAACTAGGTACTAGGCGTTATATGAGATCTCTCATTAAATGACTGGTTAGTTCAGCTAGAAGGGTGCCCCCTAGAAAATCCCTAGCTACGCCACTGGTGCCACCTTGTATAGTACAATCATCACAAAATTATGACACAGAAAAAAAATAGCCTTTGAAAAACAAACTTTGACCTACTTTCGAAGGCTGAAAACCGCGCCATCCTCTACGCCTATTGGCTGTCATCGTGTTCGTGGCGAGTGCGAGCTGCTCTGCATTTGAAGCGGATCCCTTTCGAGGAGAGACCCGTGGACATCGTGAAGAAAGGCCAGCAGAACACCGAGGAATACCGAGCTATCAACCCTAACCAGAAAGTGCCCGCCTTACTTATAGGTAAGCAATCAACAGATTGAAGATAGGGAACAATATCTCAAAATAATTTTAACTATACCTACCTAAGAAAATGTCGGAGAAACACAAAAAGTTTTCCAAAATTGTTTTCAGTAAAAATGGGTATCAGGTACTGAATTTATTTTCCTGCGGGTTAATTGCAGAACACACCAACAGTAGCAATGCCATTCATTTTGACAAATCAACAACATTCATTGCGTTATTTACATTGTAGAGAAGATTTTTTTTTCGAACATTTAAAAGCAATGGATAAACAATATGATTGAGATTTTTATTGATAGTGTGTTACGCAATTAGGGTGCTGCTATATCATGGTCGAAAACAACATGAATGCATGATGTGTTCATCTTCATTAACACAATGATTTTCTAATAACTAACTTGCTTCAGCAGTACCCACTCTCTTAGAACAATGCTTGTTTATATCGCCAGCAATTTAGCGTATCCAATTAACTACTTGACAGTAACCATGATTGTACTCACCACTCCAGTGTCGCCTAAGTGCTCATATACACGAGCGACACGCGTCAACGGCAGAGACAACTGCAGTCGTCGACGTGTCGGTGGCTGCCGTCGAAAACATGCCACTCGTGTGCCTTCGAACACCGTACTCAGACTCACACACACGAGCGGCACGTTGTCGCTAGTGTGTATGCACACTTACTCATCCCATAATAAGTGGATACTTAGCTGGCGCCTGTTCTTTTGTTTTGTGATTATTGCAGTGAAAACTGGTTTAGGCGCGTTGAGCGATTTCTGGTAGGGGACAAATTTAAGGGTTCGTGTCACCGACATGCTAATGTTAACAATATGTATATCTGTAGCTATGCACAGTTTTAAGTTTTTACTTTTTCTATCGTCAATCCACATAACTGCCTACGTTTCTTTTACTTCTATTTCCACGCCCCATTAGTTCAGTGTTATAGGTAGGTGCATTCACCAAAACAGATAAGTAACCAGAGACGACATTTACATGGAGCGACTGTCTATCTGATCTCCACAACCCAGTTACTGGGTAATACGATACCCCTTGGTAAGACCGGTTGTCAGATTTTTCATTGCATAAGTAGCAATTTTTTATGAAGTAGTTTATCAATTATGATTTTAAATTAATATCGCGGGGTCGCGGTGAGGGATGAAAATAAATATAACATCACCATTGTGACGAACACAATATATCATTCGTTTTCGCTGTAAATACCTGTGGGTTGATTGTGTCCACAATATCCCAAAAGGACCCAAAACGAATTTCCCCTAGGCAAAAGAAATAATAAGTCATTCTTGTAAAAGATTCCGCTACGGAATATGATTACTTACGTACTTAAATAACGCGACCGTTGAAATGTGGCTTTATGTGATTTCAGTTCTTCGGAAAAATAGGGTAATATGAAATAAATTATAGAAGTTAAAAAAACTGTATTGTATTTATTTATATCTCAGTACCTATTATGTTACATTGAGGCCTTATATTAAACAGTGTTTCACACATGCTACCACTGCTGTTGTAGAAAATAATAGGGGTTAAAGTATGAAATTACCGTTTTATTGTAATAGGTACTTCGAATTGACATTTGAGAAGAACCTTCATGGTTTGAGATTTTTGAGTGAAACTTTTTTCACATGGTAGGTACCTATGAAGTTCTTCTTTTAAAAAATGTGCAACATTCGATTATCGACTTTCAGTGGTTTTTTTATTCAGCTTAGACAAGAAAGATGGATACTTCAAAAATTCGAGTTATTTTTGAATACGAGTTCCGACGCGGAACTAACGCGGCAGAAACAGCTCGCAATATCAATGTTGCGTTTGGAGAGGGGACTGCTAATGAACGCACCGTGCGATTTTGGTTTAAACGCTTTCGTGATGGAAACTTTGATTTGAAGAACGAACCACGTGGAAACCGCCCACACAGGTGAATAACAGTGAATTGAAAGAGATGGTGGAAGCCGATCCGAGCCAAACTACCCAGGAATTAGCCGTTACCTTACCAACAATATTGACTCATTTGCGTCAAATTAATAAAATAAAAAAATTGGAGAAATGGGTGCCTCATGATTTGGCTGATCTGCAGAAAGAAACGCGTGTTGAAACTTGTGTTGCCTTGTTGAATCGATACAGAAATGAAGGAATATTGGATCGAATTGTGACATGTGATGAAAAGTGGATTCTTTGCCTATTGTGGAACCGTAAGCGAAAAATGCAATGTCTAACCCCAGAGGGGCAATTCTCGTAATTTTAAGAACGTTCACAGTCTGCTCTCAGTCTCAATCTGTCAAAAATTCCTGAAATTTCCCTACATTTTGCCAAGTTTTTGACATTTGTTTGTCGCCGAGTTGAGACTGCTACTAGATTTTGAATGTTTTAAATCACGAGAATTGGCCTTCTGGTCAAACGCCGCAACAGTGTCCTAAAGCAAAGCTTACCAATAAAAAGGTAATGGTAACTGTTTGGTGGTCTCAGCATGGTGTTATTCACTATAGCTTTCTCCGATCTGGTCAAGCATAACGGCAGATGTCTACTGTGCCGAACTCCGAACAATGATAGCAAAATTAGCAGTGAAGCAGCTCCGACTTATGAATCGATCTTCAACATTATTGCTCCATGATAACGCGAGACCTCATACAGCACGAGAAACCGTTTTAACTCTACAGGAAATGCAATTCACCATTCATCATCCTCCGTATTCGCCAGACCTTGCTCCAACGGACTACCATTTTTTTCGTGATTTGGACAATTTTCTACGTGATAAAAAGTTTTTTTCTCAGGAGGCAGTACAAAATGCTTTCACACAGTTTGTCGAATATAGATCACGAGAGTTCTATCGCAAAGGCATAAATGACCTTCCTATTAGATGGCAGCAATGTATAGATAATAATGGTAATTATTTTGATTAAATAAATATGTTAAATTAAAAAAAAAACTAATTTCAATGTTTCAGTATAAATCGGCAATTTCATACTTTAACCCCTAATATTAAAAGACATACATGCAGACTGGTTAAGATTCATCAAAACTGCATTATTTATAATGTTAAAATATTAATAGTTAAATCAAAAATATAAGTCATAATATCGAAAATATAAATCCTACTGTCAAAATAAAAATTACAATGTCCAAGAATTCATAATAATGTCAAAGTACTAATTTCATTATTAAGATCTTAATTACAATATCAAAAAATATGATTTAAAATTCATTGACGAAATAAAAACACATGTCTAAGAGCCAAGCAAACATTTTACATTTAAACTTATTAATTGGAAACATTCTCAAGGCAGGTGGTAATTTACTATAAATTTTAATTGTTATATGTAGGCTGGCCACACATTTTTTTTTTTTAATGACACCCGTCTGTCCCACTGCAGAACTAAGGTCACACACAGGGAATCCACGAGCATTGATCACCAGTTCACCATGGCTGCTCATTCCGGATTGATGGTTTTAAACCTTAAGGCCTGTATTAATAATAAACGTTCCTCAGCCCAAGAGCTCGCACTTGACATTAATCTTGAGGTCATGATCGATTTTTTTTGTAATCCTTTATTAAAAAGAACTAGGACTTTAATAATTCATTACACTCTAGCCTATAAGACTAATAAGCAATTTTAATCTAACTTAATTTATGATGATCGTATTAATAAACATAATAATTTACGTACTCAAGTTACGGCTTGGGCTTACGTTATCAGCCGAGTGATGGACTGATTAATAAACGAAACTCTACGCTTAAGTATACTCAGTGTAGGTGGCGAACTAAGCCTGTCTGGGGCCCGGGGCCATAAAACAAAATGAGGCCCCATTGTATTGCCCCACATGTATTTCCATTAAAATTTTGCAAAAAATTGAATAATGCCTAGAAAAAGAAAGTATAACGTGCGTAATAATTATACGGTCGCTACCTGTATCATGAGCCTCGCAAGCAGCAGGATGATTTTTTTCAGGGAGGTGCTTATTCATCTCCTCATTATGCTGCCCAAGAAAACCAAGCAGGGATGCGAGGGAGAGCGACAAGAGCTCGGAAATCGAAATATTTTACACTTTAACTCTGAATTCCCGGCCTTTTGAACATTCGTATTCGTACGGAAACAGGAGTTGCTTTGTCGAGTTATTTAGGCAAAGAGTCTTAGAAATAAGAGAGCGGCCGAAGCTAGCTCGAAAATGTTTAGCACCCGATCTGGTACGTGTCCGTGACTTGAGGTCGTGATTAGTAGCGTGAAACATGGAGTTTTAAAATATACTTCTGAAACGAAATAGAGTACAGTGTCGACATTTTATGGTCTTTACGATATCGTATACCAAAAATCTATACATATAAGAGATGCCTCGAATCCTTATTTTCTACTACTGACCTTTTTTTTTTTTAATTTCGAGAAAGTATTTTTACTCCATTGGAATGAGTAAATATATGTATGCTTCCTACTTTCCATTTTCGTTTATAACCACTTTTTAACAAATTAAACGTGAGATGTTCGTGACAGTAAACAAATAGAATAAGATTGATTGTTGTTTGGCGTCCTTTTTTTTGTCACTCGACGCAGACGTCTGACGCTAATTATTTCTAGCTGCTGAGTTGATTAGCATTTCTGTCGTATTGGGTAATAATACACAGCATTTTTAACAATTTAGGGCTTTCTTGGGTGGAAAACTACTTTATGACGTGAGACAGCGCTTTTCATTAATGTTTTAACAAAATACAAATAAAAAAAATTCAAATAAGTATTTCAATAAGTCTTACGACATAACAAGAACAAAATGTGATGAATATTATTCTAAACTTCGGCACAGATTACTAAATATGTAGTTACTACGTAAACTTCGGTCAATGTGACGTATAGACACGAGATCAAGCCATCAAGTACAGCGTCTTGAGTAGCTGAACTTGGTAACTGAGATACTGTTTTCATGTTTATTTTGTTTGTTTAGGCTGATATCGTAATAATGGCGTATCAAATGATTACGCACTTGAGTACATCGTTAAGGAACGTTTATTAATATGGGCCATAGTACGTTTGATAAGTACAACCCGCAAGAAATAACTTGAGACTGCTCGAATGACGTAAGCGCGCGATCGTGGTACTGAGAGAGGGTAACAGCACGGGGGTCGAAAGAGGCCGCTCGGGTCTCAACTCTTGCGCGTCTTTCGATTATCTACGCGAATAACACTTATACCTACATATTATAATCATGTCTTGTGTCAGATATGTTACTGATTTAGAAACTCAAGACATATATATATTAGAAGGCTTTCCTCACGATATTTTCTTCTCGATAGGTCAGTGAAAGCTACATAAAATAATCTTAGAAAGTAGGTAGGCATCTAGATATTAAATTAATAAAGTCTCTTTTGAATTTCTCTGGTTTCGAACCCGCACCCTCGTATTTGAGAAGCAGGCGCCGTAACATCGGGGCATCAAAATTCTGTGTCACAAATTCAGGAATGAGAGAATATTTTTATTTTGAGCTGTTTTTGTAATTTAATTTGTGAACGTTTTATTTCCACCACATACTCATGCAGGTAGGTACGTGGGTACGCAGGTACGTCAGGGAGACGTGGATACGCTCCGAAGACGTAGCCTACCTATGATATGAGGTCATTATATCCACACGTTCGCCAGTCGATAAAAGTGCCTAATACACCAATATCCGCGCGATTTAACGAAAAGGAAATGAGTAGAAAATGCTCGGCTCTTCGATATCACCGCTTTGCCGGTGGTGGAGGATTTTAATTTCACAAAATGCGATAACTCATTCCAATATTCTATTCAGAAATCAAAATACAGTACCTAAGTCCCTATTTTTGTCCGTCAATTCAATATTCCTTTATTTATTTTTATTCCCACTGTATAAATATTGAAACTTGGTTCCAGCTAGCCGACTACGCGTAGGTTTTATTATATGTGGGTTCATAAAGTAAAGTTATTTTGTTCTTTTTGGGGTGACTATTTTCCATTTTATTACATTCTATCTGCCGTTGAAACCTAATTGAGTAATAAACATTTAAACTCTAACTCCGAATATTTATTTCAAATAAAACAATTAGATACAGGTACAACACTTTAAAATTTTCAATGGATCAGTCCTTCACAAAGATACCTATAGAGAAAAACGGGCAAGAAACTCCACGGACACTCTTTTATATCAAAATATGGTTACAAAATATTGGTCACATCATTCATGTTGAAAGCCTCTGTAAAAACAATTCAAATATTGAATTAAATTAAAATAAGCCGTGGCAGCTAAGAGATGACTAGTCCATACTAACGGGGCCCGTTCACGAACATGACGCATGGATTAGCACCATTCGCTCATCAGCAGCAGCAGCGTGCGTTCAGCATTTTGAAGGGAGCTAAAACACTACAAGCGATACACTCACTCTAAAGCAATGAACATGACATACCCTCAGCCGCCAGGACACAATCAAGCAATGAAAGACGTACCCAGTAAATGATACCTTTATAGTATGTAAGGTAACTTACACACATACTGTGCAATTATACAATACGAAAAGCTAACGCGGAAAACAGTTTTTAAAATCTTCAGCAGCTCCAACAGTATTTTCAAATGCTAATCAATTTGTTTATGCGCCCTTACGGAGCAGGACCAGCGATGAGCCAAGCATTTTATTAGCGATAGCTTCTGCCCGCGGCTTCGCCCGCGTAGATGTCGGAAATTATCACACGGGAACGTGCTACCAGAATATAAAGAATGTCCTTCGCTAGGATGCCATCTATCTCTTTGCCAAATCAGAAGTTCAGTGGTTTAGGTGTGAAAATGTAACATAATATAGTATCAAGTTCAAATCCTCCCCTTAAAAATCTAATTACCCCTTTTTGCCCCGTCAGGGGCAATTTTCGACATCAAAAGTATTAATACTGAATTTCTAGTTAATTGGACCACGCATTCAATTACTTCTACACAAACTTCAACACCCCTATATCCCCCTTTGAGGGGTAGTTTTGAAAAACTTATAATAATAAACTTTATTACTTACTTAGGCGAGTATATTCTTGCCAAGCTTCAAATCTATTAACCTAATGAAGAAGATTTTTCATATAAACTGTATCCCCGCTTTTCACACCCACAGGGGTGGAATTTAAAAAAATCGTTTGGGATGTATTCATAACTTGACTCAAAGATTATTTATACTAATTTTCGAGTTAATCAAGCCATGCTGTAAAATCCTCCCCTGTAAAATTGACTACCCCTTTTCAGCCCGTCAGGGGTAATTTTCGAAAAACCCTGATACACATTATTCTTTCGATCGTAGGTATAAATATTGAGTTTCGAGATAATCAGACCGCGTGCTAAAATTCTTCCATACAAACTTTGAAACCACCCAATCCCTTTTTAGGGGGTAGTTTAGAAAAACATAAAATGGCAAACTTCATAATTTATTTAAATTAGTATTGGTGCCAAGTTTCAAGTTTATTAACTCAAAGAATAAGATTTTCCATACAAACAAAGTCTCCCCATTTCACCCTCTTAGGGGTGAAATTACGAAAACCCTTTCTTAGTGGATACCTACTCTTCACTAAGAACACACACTCCAAATTTCATGTCTCTAGGACCAGCGGTTTACGCTGTGCGTTGATATATTAGTCAGTCAGTCAGGACTTTGAATTTTATATATAAAAAAAACCTATTTTAATTGGACCCTTTATATAGATAGATAGTTGTAATCCCCCAACTTATAATAATTGCTTGGCTGCATAGTGTGCGTTATATACAAGATATAGATTTCGTTTTATTTAGTTGAAGTGTATGGGGAAGTTATTTTATTGCAATATTTTAAATATTCGTGCAAAGTTAAATTTCCAATCATTCAACATGAATTGACAGAACCAAATACCGATATAGGAACAGCAAATATTATATACAAGTAAAAATGCAACATTATTTGATTAATAAATTTTCAAAGAGTGGATGTATTCGGAATCTAATTGATAAAAATAGACGTCAGGCATAAATCAATTTGACAAATGTAAAGGAATTGATACCATGAGTCGTACCGACCAAGCCTTTTATTGGAATATTTAGTCGATTCGTACACGACGCGGCGACGTACCAATCACAAACTGAATGAAAGAATAACATTTACACAAACACACACACATGTACACATACAGAACACATACACACATATATACACATTTTTAATAAGGCTGAAGAATTTGTTTGTTTGTTTGAACGCGCTAACCTATGGAACTACCGTTCGGATTTGAAAAAATATTTTTGCATTTGATAGCCCAATTCTTAAATATCACGCTATGACCCTAAGGAGCCGAGCAAAAAGCTAAATGGCAGAAATAACACTAAGCGAAATTGAAATGATAGCTCGGGCAGGTGATGCGATGCGATGGGATGGGTCAGGGAACAAGAAATTTCACGCAAACAGAAGCTAGTTACTAACAAACATCGAATTCGCAAAACATATATTTGTTTGTATGAAACTGACCGGTGTCAAGAACGCATTATCTCTTCTCGTGTATGGACCGCCAGAGAAATAGGTACAGACGCCAGCACATCAAGCTACTACAATCTGTCAAATTTCTTTAATAGATTTAAAACTTTCTCGCTAAAGTATTAAGGTTTAAAGTTTATTAAGGTTTAAAGTTGATTGGAAAAATTTGACAGTTTCGGTTAGCTTGACCTGCTGGCGTCTGTACCTACGTGCTGTGACATTCTGACTAGGTACTCATTGTTAATTTAAGTTTGTAACAGAGGGTAATTCTCGGGACATTCAGCAGGACCGCACTCTTTATGTCAAGGCAGGGTAGTTACCCGGCATGACACGGGGTCGTCTGGCGCCCATGTGCTGGTTGGGTCCCTGGGGTGGTCACGGCGTGCTATGTGTTCTGGTGCGCCGGTGATGGGAAGTGCTCCCCAGGGCAGGGTCCAGTGACGGACAGCCGCGGCGGGTTCACGGATGAGTGAACGTTCACTCATCCGTGAACCCGCCGCTAAGCTTAAGCAATAAAGTTGAAAATCTATTAAAGAAATTTGACAGATTGTAGTAATAATAATAATATCCCTGGACATTTCACACAGCGCCATCTAGTCCCAAGCTAAGCAACCTATTGCTTGTGTTATGGTAACAAGATGGCTGATAAACTACTTATATACATTTTTTTTTGTAAATACATAATATATATTATAGATAGAAAAACACCCAGACTCGGAACAAATACACGTAGGTCATACAAATATTTGTTCCGTGCGGGAATCGAACCCGCGACACTTAGCGTAATGTGCTGGAGTCTGTACACAGGTCATGAGTAATTTTTGTTTTCTACGAAGGATAATGATTAGTTTTTTATACTTTATGTTTAAATTTGTTCTCATGGAAGTGAAATGTAAAGTTATTTATTAAATTTCTTAAAAATGTCTTTAACCAGAATTCTCGAAATTTGAACGTTCACAGTTTGATCTGTCTCAATCTGTCAAAACATCTTCTAATTTCCCTATATTTTTGTCAATTTTTTGACTGTCACTGAGATGAGACTGCGACTGGATTTTGAACGTTTTTAAATTGGTCTGAATACTCTTGAGTAGCATCGTGCATCGTGGACGATGGGCCATAGTTTCACGAAATATGTGAATTACCTACATTCGAATAACACGTTACTAAAAATGTTGCTACATTTGGTAGGGATACAAACAATCGTCCTTGAAGTCGTTAACGGATACCTTTAATCTTCTCCCTATGGTTGTTAAAATCCTTTGTTCAGATTAAGTGGCGGGTAGGAAATGGTCAAGACTGAGCGACCATTTACCACATGACTTCATTTCCAAATACACTTTCTGTGTTTCGATCGTATTGACATGGTTTTGAGAACTCCATTATTCCTTTATTACAGAAACTACGGGGAAATCGGCAGAAACGCCCTAAGTACATACCTTTTAGAGATAGTTTTATAGGAAACTAGCTAACGCCCGCGGCTTCGCCCGCGTGATTGTCGGAAATTGTCTCACGGGAATTTACTACCGGAATAAAAAAGTATCCTCTGACCCATAGATATCGTGTTCTGACCTTACCTAGGCCATGACCTATCCGTTTGCCTTTCATCCAATTCCGTTCAGCCCTTATACCGCTTAAAAAGAGGTACCTACACAAATTTTTTAATAATAGAGATATATGAATTTTAAAATCGTGTCCAAATCACCCCCTTAGGATTATTTTTGAGACAAAAAGTAGCCTATGTCCTTTCCCAGGATGTCATCTATCTCCTTACCAAATTATATCGAAATCCAAACAGACAGAGTTACTTTCGAATTTATTATATTAGTATGGATTTATTATAGTCATGTGTCAACAACAAAATGAGGGTAGTTACTATACGTTGTCCTTTTTATTGTTCCATTGTTAAATCAATATGTTTGAAATGAAATGAAATGGCTACGCGTTGTTATAAACACTCCATAAATGAATATGGCGCATTGTTCATGTTTTATGTGAATAAAGTTACGGAAAACGGATTTGCAAAAAACAAATTAGGTATTACTTATTATCCCCCATAGCCATCTTTAACATTAACCGTCTAACCGGCAGGATACCGACCAAGAAATCAGCATAATCACGACCGCACAAGCATTATACTCATATTAGGTCGATGAATGTTTG
Organism: Apamea anceps; assembly: GCA_951799955.1. Taxonomy (NCBI): domain Eukaryota; kingdom Metazoa; phylum Arthropoda; class Insecta; order Lepidoptera; family Noctuidae; genus Apamea; species Apamea anceps. The sequence goes on along the minus strand of OX637502.1, from coordinate 7,769,899 downwards.
AACAAGCATTCGGTTCTATATTCGCTGATGTCATCGCTGTCACAATAGCCTCTCAGCCCGCTGGAGTGCACTGTTGGTTGCTAATAACCCACCCATTAATTAACACGTTAACGCACTTCAATCGTTTAAAGGTGCTCTTGCGCCTAAAATTTGATTTTCGAACGTGATTCGGATTGATAAGCTGTCTATCAAGGGAAATGAGGTCGATTCGATGATCGTAGCAAATTAACTGTGAGGGTAGTTAAGTACGAGTACCTACCTACATAATATCGACGCCTAAGTTGATTTGTTAAATAGGTAAGTAGGTACAGACTACCTACAGTGTATTTTTCCTTGGTTCAATTGGTCAACAAACACGTTGTGAAAATCACGAGTGTACCTACGCCTCAGTTTCAGTTTGGTAGGACTGAACGTCTTGCACTTTGTAAGAGACACATTATAAGGTATTTACTTTAAAAACTGTTTCAGATATGGCCCTGTACGGCACATTTTTGTTTACCAAATAGGAAAAGTATATTAAAATACAATATAGTTCGTTATAATTGCGATGGTGCCTGCATTTGTGGGTGCCAGCAAATTAATAAACAGCAGCCATCAATCCTAGATTCTGTAAAATATAGACACAGTAATAACTTGCTCAAATAGAAGAAAACCAGAGAAAATTCCAGCCTATAATTTACAAAAATTATTATCGACAGCTCAATTCTTTCACGACTCGATTTTAAATTGAAATGAATGGTATCGTACCTACTTACAGAGAATAGGGAGTACTCGAAACAATAGCTAACGAACTAGACATTAGATTTATCATCTGTGTCGCGAGGCGATCTCTCTAGTCACAGATATAAATAGGAATAAGAAGAATAGCACCCGCATGGATTACGTTCAATTCTTAGAACACTAGGCGCGCTGATTGGTTTAACGAGGGACAATATTGAAAGAGGGAAAACAGATATACCTAACCTATTAGCATTATCACAGCTCGTTAGCCCGGTGCAGTAGTCAGCGCAAATGTGAGGAACACTTCAATATTTTCACCAAAGTTTTCATTGCCAACATTACTCACAGGTTAAGGCTGCATTCACATCAAAATGTACTATGTTTACGTACGACGTTTTGGTCTTTTGGCTATCGTGTTGTTTATGTTTTGGTATAAATAAATAAATAATAAATAATATCCTTGGACATTTCACACAGCGCCATCTAGTCCCAAGCTAAGCAACCTAATGCTTGTGTTATGGTAACAAGATGGCTGATAAACTACTTATATACATTTTTTTTTTTTGTAAATACATACATATTATAGATAGAAAAAAAAAAAAAAAAAAAAAAGAAAAATAAACTCTGCCTAGCCTTTTCACAACTATGTTGGGTTCGGCTTCCAGTTTAACCGGATGCAGCTGTACACTGGTATTTTACATGAACCGACTGCCTAGCTGACTTTCACAACCCAGTTACTGGGTAACAGGAAACCCCTTGATAAGTCTGGTTATCAGACTTTTGGGCTTCTACCCATAAAACTGTCAAAGATCTGTCTGCTGGCTGTCATTCGTCAGCCCGGACCAACGGCTTAACATGCTTCCGAGGCACAGAGGGGTCTCGATATGTAACGGAGGGTTACCCATCCACGAACCTCGGCAAGCGTATCTTAACTTTCGACCAACCTTCGTGCGGCTGCTATCATTTAGCCACGAGCCCATCATGATCACCTAACAAGTATTTATTTGAAAACATTCGGCATATTCACAGTAAAATACAAACATAAAACTGAAAGTACGACTACCTATCGTAAACGAGATACATTGTGTACAAGATAGAATGATAAATCTTTCACAGTATCCCTAGTAAGTTTAATGCCCCGTCACTATTTACAGCTTCAGATTGATAAGTGCAGTCCCATTAATGTTAGAGGAGCGAGCACATTAGAGCTGCTAATGTCCTCACCCCTATAATTTAGTATCTCTGGTATTAAAGATCCGTTACTCGTTGTGAAACGGTTTAGCAAAGATTACAGACGATGATAAAAGCTTAACGTTACGTATCTGGTAAACTGTTTTGTATGATCAGAGTGTAAATAAATTGAGTCTTGAAAATTCAGCGGGTATTTAAACATTTATTCAAAATGATTTTCATTTGGAATGTACTCTTCAAAGAATATATATTCTTGATAAGAATTTGTATGCAGTATTTGTTTATTTAGTCTTCATAATCTTCATGAAATAATTGAAAAAGAAAACATTTTGCAAAGAAACAAATCTATACATATAATAAAATCGTAGGAAAATCAAAACTGTACATTGAATATTTTTTAAAAAGAATACTTGGGGCGTGATCTACAATCGATATCGAACCCAAAAATATAGTTTTTAGAATTTTTGTCTGTTTGTCTGTATGTATGTCCGGGGTAAACTCAAAAAGTACTGCATGGTTTTACTTCAAATTTTGCATGAATATTACTAAGAGGTCGGGTCAACATATAGGCTACATATTATCACGCTATCACTTACGGGGGAGGAGCTGTGAATCTTTATTTTTCTTACGCATTCTGTGACAGCGTGTAATCTAACGACGCATATTTAAATGTTGTTTTTGAGTAAGCCATGCTATTATCTAGCTTTACACTATAAAAACTACGCCATTCAAGTAACTTGAGCAGAGAAACATAGTTTAATGAATGTTAGTAGTATAAATACAACTTTAAAGCAGTTAATGTTAATACTAACATAACATGTACTTAATGTTAAGTACATGTTAATACTTTTTGGAAATTAATAATTTAAATTTGATCATGTTGGCGAGGTTAGTAGTTAGTTATTCTTAAAATTCATAGATGGCAATGTGCATTTTCTTCATAAAAGTTGTATTGTATAGTTCATTTTGACAAATTCAAGTTCCAACAAAACCCTCAAAATCTTGAGCAGAATTGAGGGAGACAATTTAAAAAAATGCGGTGTTAAGTAGTTCATTGATGATGATCATTTCTTCATCAATTTCATGTTGTTAGTCTATCTTCTATCTATATCTTCTATACATATAATAAAATTGTAGAAAAGTGGTGTCTGTACAATGGAAATATATAAAAAAAAGTAGCAGGGGTTGTTATTATATCGATGCCGAACCCGAAATTGTAATTAATTTTTTTTTTTGTCTGTTTGTCTGTTTGTCTGTGTGTTTGTGCACGCTAATATCAGAAACGGCTTATTCGATTTAGATGCGGTTTTCACTAATATATTGTAGTAAGCTTCACTTAACATTTAGTGTTTATTTCATGTCAATCGGTTCATAAATAAAAAAGTTATGTCAATTTAAAGAATTACGGCGAACATTTACACGCCTCGCGCCTGCGCGTCCGTGGCTATATAAAGCGCGGTGAGAGCCGCGCCGCTGTCCAATTCAATCCAGCCTGTCCCTTTGCTGCCCTCTCCCAGCGACGCCCTAAGCCGAGGTTCGTACCCCACAGGGGGTGCCCTTAGCGCGCAGTCACTTAGTTTTAATCTAGATGTAGCCCTGGCTGGAGGCTTTAAGAATTCTTAAGGCAACCACAGGATAGTCCGGTTAAGTAGTCACGACCTCTCAAGGTCAACAACGAGATGTCATTCATAAAAAAAAACGCGCCGCTGCCATAAGGATTCAGTTATTCGTAGCGAACGCACGTATCCTGGAGAGTATAATAGTTGCATTCGATTATTGCGATTCACTTGAATACTGACTGTTTGCATAGTTCATCTAAAGGTATATATAAAATTCAAAGTCCTGACTGACTGACTGATAGGTATATCAACGCACAGCCTAAACCGCTTTTCCTAGAGACATGAAATTTGGAGGGTGTGTTCTTCGTTAAGAGTAGGCATCCATTAAGAAAGGATTTTTCGAAATTCCACCTCTAAGAGGGTGAAATGGGGGGATTTCGTTTGTATGAAAAATCTTATTCCTTGAATTAATAAACTTGAAACTTGGCACGAATACTTACCTAAATAAATTATGAAGACTGCCAGATTTTTTTTTCTAAACTACCCCCTAACAATGGATTAGGGGGTTTCAATTTTTGTATGGAAGAATTTTAGCTCGCGGTCCGATTTACTCGAAACTCAGTATTTATACCTAAGATTGAAAATAAAGAATAATTTGTATCAGGGTTTTTCGAAAATCAATTCAAAAAAGTCAATTTTACAGGGGAGGATTTTACAGCGTAGCTTGATTAACTCGAAAATTGGTATAAATAATCTTTGTGTCAAGTTATGAACACATCTCAAACGATTTATCAAAATTGTGGAATTTTGATAAAGATAGATAGAGATAGGGGTGGCCCTATGGGGGTGAAAAGTGGGGATACAGTTTATATGAAAAATCTTTTTCTATTTATTAATAAATTTGAAAATTGGCAAGAATACTTGCCTACGTAAGTAATAAAGTTTATCATTATGTGTTTTTCAAAACTACCCCCCAAAGGGGGATATATTGGTGTTAAAGTTTGTGTGGAAGAATTTGAATGAGCGATCCGATTAACTCGAAACTCAGTAATACTTTTTACAAGAAAGTAACGATAAGTTTTTGGGTCTTTCGATAATAGACCGCTGACGGGGCAAAAAGGGGTAATTAATTTTTTAAGGGGCGTATTTTACTACGTGGCTTGATTAACTCAAAAATTGGTATACAACAGCTTTGTGTCAAATTATGGAAACATCCAATATTTTTTTTTTTTTTTTGTTTTCTTACGCCAGTGGGGTGAAAAGACGGGATACAGTTAATATGAAAAATCTTTTTCCTTTGGTTAATAAACTTGATACTTGGCAATATTTGCCTCATTAATTAATACAGATGGTCACTTTTAGTTTTAAAAAATTCTCACAGAGGCTTCAGAAGGCGAAAAATTTAATATGTAAGAAAAAATATTAAACCGCTCCGACGAATTAACTCGAGACTCGATACTAATACTTAAAACAAAAGTATGTGTTTTAAGGGTTTTTCAAAAAGGTTTAGTATGTGTTTTACGGGTTTTTCAAAAAGGGTTAGGGTTTTCGTCTCTTATCGGGGTGGAAAATAGCATTAAAGTTTAAGGGATGGATTTTACTGCTTGCTTCCATTAACTCTAAATGGGTATAAATAATCTTTAAGTCATACAATGGGAACATATCAAACGTTTTTTTTTAAACAAAGCCTATGTCGTGGTAAAAGGGGACGACAAGGTTTATTTCAAAAATCTTATTCATTTGATCTGTAAACTTTAAAATTGAACCGAATTAAATAAATAAATGATAAAGATCGTAAACATAAATCTTCGAAATTTTTAAAGTAAAGTAAAGAGTAAAGTACGATAAAATTGCCTGCCAGTAGATTCCAAAGAGATAGTCATCCTGGGGAAGGACATACTTCTTATCCTTTCCGACATCCACGCGGGCGAAGCCGCGGGCAGAAGCTAGTATAAAATAAACATTGACAACTACTTTTGTTCGCGTTGGGCAAAACCAGGGTTTTTCTTGGATGTTCCTGTTGGAACAGGAAAAACATTTGTTACCACAGGCATTCTTGCAGAGGTCAGGATGCAAGGCAAAATTGCTATTGCTGTAGCGTCGTCAGGAATCGCTGCCACACTGCTTCCGGGTGGCCAGACAGCACATGCCATGTTTAAAATTCCCATTGATTTAGAGAGCGCCGAAACGCCTGTTTGTGGTGTGTCACGTAACAGCGATAAGGGACACGTGCTCAAGGATTGCTCTCTGATCGAATGGGATGAGTGTACGATGGCCAATAGGAAGGCAGTTGAGGCCGTGGACAGAACCCTGCAGGACATTCGCAGGAACGAACATTTGATGGATGGTGTCACAGCTCTGTTCAGTGGAGATTTTCGGCAAATACTTACCGTGGTGACGCGGGGATCGAGAGCTGACGAGGTGAATACTTCATTAAAACGATCTTCGTTGTGGTCACGAGTTCGTACGCTGCGCTTGACCATTAATATGAGAGCTCTCTCTTCTCCGATGTCCTTCTAAGTCTTGGTGAAGGCACTCTGCCAGAAGAGAGAGATGGACAGGTGGTGCTTCCAGAGTCTCTCGGTAGAGTGGTATCCAGCTTAGAAGAACTCATTCGCTGTGTGTACGGGGACATTAGTCGTATACCGCACCAGCAGAATTCTTGGGAGTGTGAGCCATTCTCAGCCATTTCGACGCCCAAATATGATCACGCTGCAGCAATTAACCAATGCATTCTCTCGGAAATTGAGGGGAATGAAGTGGTCTACACCTCGATAAACATTGTTGTCGAGCAAGATGACGCCACACATTATCCCGTGGAATTTCTGAACTCCCTTTCAGCAAGTGGACTTCCAGCGCATACCATCAAGCTGAAGGTCGGTGTCCCGATTATGCTTCTTCGGAACCTATCTCCTCCGAAGTTGTGTAACGGGACCCGCCTTAAAGTCATCTCGCTCCACAGGCACACCATTGAGGCGGAAATTCTTACGGGTTGTGGCGTCGGCGAAGCAGTATTTATACCACGCATTCCCCTCATACCTCATAACTTCTCGTTCCAGTTCAAGCGCGTACAGTTCCCCGTGAGTGTTTGCTTCGCGATGACCATCAATAAGTCGCAGGGGCAGACACTGAGGGCAGCGGGTGTCGACCTCAGGACGAGTTGCTTCTCATACGGGCAACTGTACGTCGCTTGCTCCCGCGTCACCAATTCTGACTCTCTTTACATTTTGGCTCCTGGCAGCATAACTACCAACGTAGTTTATAGGGAAGTGTTGTAAGGTATGATACCTTTGTACGTATTTGTACTCTTTTGTGCCCTGAAATGTATTCCTGCATTATTTTCTCTATTTCCTTCAGTCACATCTTATGACTGAACGCAACAGGATTCCCATATAACTCTCTTCACTTGCTTTGCTTGCAAAAAAAACTTATATTTGAATGCTATTTTAAAAGTTGTTTACATAAAATGCTATAGCGACACTGGCATCTTAGGTATTTTTGGTGCTGTAGAGCCTTCACGCAGACGACGTCGCGGGCAGCAGCTAGTTGAAAATAAATCTGGTGACGTACCTAAATAAATGGAACCATTAGAATGCACTGAAAATGCGAACCTTAAAACTTTTTTATTTTCTTGCTAAGTTGGACTCGCTCTAATAAGGTCTAAAGCCGCAATATTAAAAATTCAAGCAGTGTCGTCTGTCCGCGGGCCGCTACAATCAAACCTCATTTGCGTGCTCGAGGCGACCGACCGTTTGTATAAAGTGGACCGGTCAATAACTCCGCAAATAGCTGTTTAATGAATGTGTCGCCACCTAATAACATCGCACATAGAAAAACTCTGACTGAATTGGTAACTATTTGGGTCATTGAATCCTGCAAAGTGCGTCGGCTCCTCATATATTTATCTCAGCAGTTTGTTCAACTTTACGACTGCAAGAGAATAGTAAATTGTGAGAGATTGTAAAGTATTTTGACGACGCAATTATTGTAACAGCTATAGTAGAAAAAACAAATTGGAATCATTTGTCGACTTGATTTAATTGAACTTATTTATTTGTGCTCAATCTCCTGCTTGCTTGCTTCTGAATTCCGTCGCTCCACTGGATGCTGCCAGCAGACAAAAGTATATTTTTGCATGACAAGCTTCATTTTTGCATTTATCGTACTTATTTTACTGTGGAAATAAACTGTATTTCTTTCTTTTTTTAACAGTGTCGGTGCGAATCGCTACAAGATTTGAATAGCTGTTGCAGTTTGTACCTGCAGTTATCATGAAAATATAGTTATGATAATATCTGCGCAATCCAATTCACTTCGAACATATTCTCATTCATTAGGAACGTTTCAAGTAAATAAGAAACGAATAGTACTTAGTACTAACAAAAGGTGTAGACAGACTAAGTACCTCACACTTATACTAAGACTGTGTAGATTAATTTGGAAACCAAGTAAACAATGTACCTACAGGATAATAAGAAAACCGACGATATAAAGTTTGAATAAATAAAATACGCGTCAAAGGATAAGTCCCTACGTAGAAAACTAGTGTGGGAACTAATATTCACGGAAATTATGTAGGTATATATGCTCTCGGGACAACGATCAAAGCTGCTGCAGAAAACAAGAGCTAATCGCCACAGTATAAACACATTTATCTCTTTAGCAGAAGGTTCAAAGTGATTCACACCCTGTGTTACTTACGAAAATAATTTGCCACTTGGCAAGCTTATTTGCCCTAACTTTTCGCTTCGAGGAACTTGTAAAGTTCGCTTAATTTACCTGCAAATCAAATACGACACGAATTAAGTAAATTATTTGGCAATTCTAAGGACAGCTTCGTTGTAGGAGGATCAATGAGTAGTGAGACCTTTTAACAAATGAATGGTTCTGTAGTCACAACAGAACGAAAACGATCAACCGGGACAGGACCAAATTAGAATCTACTGAATCAAATAATCATTTTGAAAGGTTATCTCTCTCTAGGTATTCTTTAGGTGCCTACAACTGTTGATTGCTTCAATTCAAGTCACACCATTTGGCAACGATTGATTGTTCAGTCAATGGTCAATCGCTATCAATTATTTGCGGCATGTTTATAGACATTGGAGATTTGTGAGATAGTGCGTCCACAGGCGATGTCTGTTGTTCAACGTTTTGTTTAATTAGTCGGTGCCCATATCCATTAAACATGTATGGGTACTGATTGACTGAAATGTCACACGCACTAAATGCCTAAGCTCGGGACAGCAGGATTTCTGAAAATTCGACTCGTGTCATATCACTAATTACTTACTATGTATAACCGCGACTGTCTCAAACCTTAGGTTTAAGTAAAGTATAACCTTATATTTAATGTTTAGATAATGAGACACTGGTGGAGTCCATGGCTATCATGCAGTACCTGGAGGATACTCGGCCCGAGCCGGCCCTGACTCCGAAATCCCCGCTACTGAAGGCCAGGATGAGGGAACTCTGTGAGGTTTGTACAATTTATTACAGGTACATTCGAAATGTGAGAGTCGGTCAGTTAGTCATGATGATATAATGATGATGTTAATTGTATACATTATGTTTGCACCAACGACAGTCCCATTTTATGTCAAGGAAAATCACTGTCCATTCTAAGGTTGCCTGGAAGAGATCGCAGTAATGCGATAAGGCCGCCCATTGTATATTTTGTAGTGTTTTATGTATTTTTTATGCTATGTGTTTTTGTGGTGTACAATAAAGTATATATAAATAAATAAATAAATATAGAAATACTTGCTTTTGGTCGGGGTTTTGTTTAGTTTCGTGGATATCGGAAATTATTCCACTGGACCGTACTGTCAGGATGACACAACGTATGTCTTCGTCCAGGTCATGGTCTACCTACCTATGCGCCAAACATCAAAATTCGTGAAAATGTAATAGACAGACAGACAGAGTTACTTTCACAATACTATATTAGTATGGACAGTATGTATTATATCGCATTATTGTGTGTCCCTCGCGTTACGTAGGCACATTACAACTCTTAAGAATCATTAATCTAACTTGATTACGATGCTGACTAAACATAACTCAATAATAAAAACGGCAAATGGCTCAACTTTCGCCCATTGTTCTCCGAATTATATAATTAATTGAATTTGCCTTTTAACCTGTCCGCATTTAAAGGGTATTCGAGGTGTTAATTCTCCAGCGGCACCCTTTCATGTTGGGCGCCAATTATCATGAAACTCTGAATTATCTAGAGCCCCTCAATTAAAGTCAGCGAAAAAAAACGTTAAATGAAAAAATCTTGCGCTCTATTTCTGCGGTCTAATAATAGTTATTTTACTTCAGAGACTGACTGACAAAAAAATATCAAGTACAGACGCCAGCAGGTCAAGCTACCCGAAACTGTCAAATTTTCCCAATCAACCTTAAACCTTACTGCTTTAGCGATAAAGTTGAAAATATATTAAAAAAAATTGACAGATTGTGGTAGCTTGATAAGTAAATATCTTACTGTAACTTTTACGACCGTATTTATGTCGCCGCCGATCTTCCGCCGCGGTGGTTTCAACGAATCTTTAGTCAATGTTATGTGTTCTAGCGGCCTTAAACCTTAGCCGTACCAGTGGATTGCATTGGTTTTCAGAATAAGTAAGCAGGAATTTAATTTCGTCGTATTAACTTGAACAAGTAAAGACCAATGACAGTGTACGAATAGTACGGGAGCCGAGTAGGCCGTCTGGCGCCTGCCTACTACCGCGCGAGTTTGTATGAAGATTTTTCTTTGTTAGCTATGATAATTTAGTGAGTTTCTTAATAATTGTGGGGCACACACACTAAAATGTAATTGACAGGCTTATGGTTTATCGGTTTATCGAGGTAGGCACTGCTTATATGCCTAGGTATATGCAATGCACGCCACTGAGCCGTACCTACTGTACGTAGGTAGTCTGTATCTTTATGGATAACACCAAATAAATCTCCGGAACTAATATTATCAATCCCCAACTATCCGAAGCAACTGAATACTTGATCGTGATCGGACATTCTAAGAGATGAAAACATTGTAAAAGCCAATTATTTTAAAAGATTACCGTGGAGTTTCTTGCCGGCTCTTCTACATAAGAAACGACCAATTGGAACGTACTACATCTAGTTTCTAACGTTTCATAAGTGCCCATGTAGGTTGAGTTTCGCAAGACGTATAAGGGACAAACCCCAAACATTTTGTTTTGCAGATAGTAGTCTCAGGCATCCAGCCGTTACAAAACATCGGTCTAAGGCCCCAGTTCGAGACGACGGAGCAATACACGAAGTTCACAAGATATTGGACCGACCGCGGTCTTCAGACCTTGGAGGAACTGCTGCAGAAGACAGCTGGGAAATGTTGCGTTGGAGACCAGATCACCATCGCTGATTTATGTCTTGTGCCTCAGCTGTACAATGCCGTTACTAGGTAGGTTATAAACAAACGTTTTTTTTAAGCAGTTATGGAAGTACATTCACCAAAAGAGATAAGTAAGCAGGGTCGTCAGACATAGTTGAAATTTAGTAAGAAATCGATGGATGTTTTCGAATGAAAATTAATTTAATAAATTAAATGTTTTGTTTTCTATTAATGAAATTAAATTGTATTCGAAAACATCCATCGGTTTCTTACTAAACTTCAACTACATCCGACGACCTTGGTTAGGTACCTACTCATCTCCTTTGGTGACCGGTCACTTGACGTCTTAAATGTTGATCCACAGCTCGTGACGCAACTGTTTTGTAAGGGTCTAAAAAATAAAGCATTACAAATATGGTGCAATTTAAGTCACGTAAGAATAAACAGGCAAATCTTTACTTATTATTTACATACAGGTCAAAAAAAGACAAGAAAAGCCCTTCAATTAAGAAAATAGGGAATTATTGATGATAAAAATAGTTACTAATTAACGTGTTAATTAAACAATCTTTCAAGCTATACGCATAATTTAAATATATATTAGGCCGTAATAGGTTGGGGAATGTTACAAGGTAATCCTTACAACCACTTGCCCCGCTCGACTTCCATAAATTGCGAACGAGACGCAAAGCAAACAATCCATGTTTTTCTTCCATTATTCACTTTTTCCATAGACAATATTTTAACAACTGAGCCTATACTCGCGTGGGCCCAACAGAAAACTAAAACACTTCGCTCATCTCGAAGGTTTGACAAATCTGTTTATTTTCCATTTCATCACTCTTTATCTGAAAATTGTGAACTGAAATCTGAAACACAGTTTGCATCAAACGATCAAAGTTTTGATTGGTTCACATGAAGGAGATCATGAGATTTTTTTATTTTTCAGACATAAACTGGACATCGGCAAGTACCCAACAGTTTCGAAACTGTACAAGTCACTGTTAAATGAAACAGTTTTTCAAGAAACTCACCCTGAAAAAGTGAAATCAAAAATATAAAACTACATACTGTGTACGTTATTTATTCAACCTTAGAGGCGCACTATCAAATTTACTGTACGGCCAGTGCGACAATTCTAGTAGCTAATAAAGATGAAGTTCGCAAAACACGTATTCGTTTGTATGAAACTGAGAGGTGTCAAAACGCATTCTCTCGTCGGCGGCACTATAGTTCTAGGAAATTGTCTGTTTCACATTTAAAGTAAAGTATCCTATTTAATTACTTAAAACATGCATTTAATACTATAATAAATATATTTTCTAATAACTACTCTGACTGTTTTCGGGAACAAAACTTACTTAATTGGTGCGTTTCTGGGCTCGGTTGGGGATTTTAGATGAATGTTTTATTTAATTAAAACCCTCTAATTACTTGAATTGCTTCGTCGTCAACGGCTCTGGCTAAAGAATCGATATGTTTTGTGGCAGTTGGGTGTCTGAGACCTAAAATAAATCGTACCACTATCTGTTTTGTTTTATTTATTTTATTTTATTTTACCATTTATGTACACACATATATAAACAAACATTGAAAACAGAACAGAAAAAATAGGTACAGGGGTGATGCTTATTTTATAAGAAATCTCTTCCAGCATACCTGAGATAGGACAATAGATACAGAGATGTAGACAGCGTGTGATAGAGCAAAGGAGACAAAAATAATACATAGAATCAAAAAAACAATTCACTTAAAAACTAAACAAAAATTACGAAAATATACTGACATACATACTTACAAATAAACATACATAAATACTTCTAAAATAAATATTACTAGAATTACCATTCTAGTAATATTTATTTTAGAAGTATTTATGTCATACACAAAAAAATATATATATACCTATATACACAACTATGATGAAGTGGACAGACAGTGTTCTTTCACTCTTCTTTTGAAAACTGCAATAGTTTGGCAGTCCCTAATGTCAGGCGGTAGTGAATTCCACAATCGCACCGCGTGCACTGTGAAGGAGTAGGAGTAGAAGTCGGTGGAATGTTTCCTTTTAACCGACTTCTAATGCCCCACTTTTGGAAAACAATTAAGGGTTTTAGGCGTCCCCGACATTAGTTGAATCAAAGGCGCGTAGAAGGGGTTAAATGCGGATAGCATTAGCATTCCATATTCCGGCATTCGAAACGGCAAGTCTGGAACAGGTTTCAATGTTTGATTCAGGTTTTAGAGGTTACAAACATGGTCCCTTATTTTGGTAAGCAAACAGTACAAAAATATCCTATAGGTTATAATAATAAAAATAAATCATTTATTTCAGATTCATTCTAAGATTACATCCTTATTTGTTAGTAAAATTGTGAGCTTACAAATTAAAAGCCAACTATAGGTTCCAATATGGGCGATGACTCCCCCTCGTGGGCATTTGAGACATTTAACGGGGGCAGTAGAAGACCCAGAGAAAACTATATATCCTATCTTAAGACTATACACATTTAAATATAATCGTGGCTATTGCATAATCTGAAATAGCTATTGCTATTTCAGATTCGCGGCAGATGGTAAGTAAACAAAATTGGGGGGGCTCTAAAAAAATCTCAAAGTGGACGGTGGCCAAAATAAGGGGATCCTGCCGTTTTGCCGAAAAGATTTTGCCAAAATTTCACTACATGGCAAAAAATATAAAGGCAAAAATAAGTTTTTGTGGGAATTATATAATTAAAAAATGAAATTTCCAGAAACGACTAGATTGTATAGAAAAAAAAAATTGGAAAAGAGAGATTATTTTTAGCAGGCTGTCAAGAACCGAACTAGTTAGACGAGGTTAATTAAATAAAAAAAAATGCTTAGGTTAGGTTAGGTTAAAACTTTGACCTCCTACGCACGAGACGAGCGAGCGAAGCGAGCGGTGCCGCGGCAGCGGCCGGCGAGTTCCAGAAACGACTAGATTATATAGAAAAAATATATGGAAAAAAATAGGCTACCCCAGACTGAACTAGACTATAACAATAATAATAATAATAACTTTTTATTTTCAGGTATTTAACCCATAGCAAAATTACAATACAAATAAAATTAATTAAAATAAATAATACACAATAAAAATAAAATCAACACAAAAATACAAAGATCAACATAAAAATCTACAAAAATATCAATTAAATTAAATTAAAATTAAATCAAAATCAAAAATAAAATAAAAACAATTAAAAACAAAAATTATAAAATAAATAAAATACAATGTCCAAAATAAATAAATAAATAAAATATCAATCAGTAGTTCAGAGATCAATACATAAGCACAGCCAAGCCTCACAACATAAGGTACACTAATTCCGGTCTTAACAGGTATACACAATTAAATACTTCAGTTACTAAACGATTATTACATGCACACAGTCGAGTTTGGAAAGACGCCCTGAGTCTCCTCATCAGCCCGTAAAAATCAGCAACTCTGCTCTCAACAAACATGCCAGTCGCACTACACCGCCAGGGTAACTTTAGAATAGCTCTAAAGGCGTTATTATATTGTACACGAAGAGTATTGTAAGCAAACTTCGTGTACCTGTACCAGAGTTGACTTGTGTAGAACGACTGACAGTAAGCCGTAAACAGAGTCACTTTGACTTGGTTAGAACAGTAAGAAAAGCGTCTAGCCAGCATGTTGCTTCGACATGCGATACTGCGCCTCTGTCGTTCCAGATCAGCATCGTCTGATAAATCATCCCTAATTATATGACCAAGATATTTAAATTTATTTACAATGCTCAGGGCAGTTCCACCCAAGTTAATCGGTAAGATGTTATCAGGACCCTTACCACATCTGAATACCATAACCTCCGATTTTTTAACGTTATAGGTGAGATAATGTTCCGCAGCATATTTCTCACAAATTGCAACAAGTCTCCTTAACCCATTAGCTGAGGGACTGAGCAGAACCATGTCATCCGCATAACTGAGATTATTACCTAACTGAATAGAAATGGTAAATTGAAAACTGACGATACTAGATATTTGGCAAATTTTATTTTGCGTAAAATGAGTTATTCCAACTGAAATATTTGACTACATAAAAATTGGTAAAAGTACTAGTTGGTCAACAAGTCATTGTTTAAGCGTTGACTTGCCAAACATTAGGTTTGCGTTACGATTATTTGTGAATAGATTTTTTGCTAAGTAATAATTTGGCAAATGAAATTATGCGGAAACGTTTGGGAAGTGATAATTTGGCAATTTCTTTTCGATGAAACAAGGGAGACCCGAAATAATCAAAGGGCATAAAAAAAATTGTCCGCATCGCTGTCAATAGGAAAAGTGCCCAAAAAGCTGGCAGCATTGCCACATATATGGCAATGCTGATTCTTTGGCCAAAAACTAGGCGAGCCCTCTGGTCACGTGGAGAGTCGACCAACCGCTTGGCGATGCTCGAAAAACTAAGTGGAGAGAGAGAATAGAGTTTAGAGTATTTGCAAAGTTATTATTTTAAGACTGTTAGCTTTTTAAATTATGTAAATATGTTTACATAAATAAATTAAATCCATTTGCTTAACAATGAATTTCCCTGTCATCATAACGTAAACACGTCACGTACGTCACTAAACCTCACTGCCATTAGTTATGTTCAGGATCCTCATGTCGTGATATCAAGTGCTGCACTTACGCTCTATATCCTGACTTTCCTTCACAACAACGAATGTTAACGAGCCATAACATAACTACGCCGAGCATAACGACGCCGAATGTGCTTTCTTACAAAACTTCCAACATAGTTTGGCGGAGTGTTAAGGCTATGTCACATAAATCACGGAGCGTCTATCTTTGGTTTATTAATCGATTCGCACGAATTTACCCGCCCGAAAGATGCGAATCGTCACTTTTAAATAATAGGACTGTTTTACACTAAAATAAAACAGTCACGATTCCCTTGTTCACAAACTAAACTAAATTTAAGTTCAATGCATCTTTTTCTTTCTATTTAATTTAGAAAAGGACAGAAGATAAATATTAGTTTAGTCCTGTCAAACTAGTCAGCGCCTGACGTAAATTGACGTATTTTTAGTAGCCATGTTTTTAATCACGCCTAATATGTCTATGGAGTATCTTAATTTGACAGGACTAAACTAATATTTTATCTTCTGTCCTTTTCTTAATGAAATAGAAAGAAAAAGATGACCCATATGTTGAGTCCTAAGTTACGTATTGTGGGACTACTGGTCTGGAACACCCCATCTTTTCAATATAACGTTCTTGGTTTGGGATTGTAGTTGCCATTCGGGAACAAGCCTTCTTCTCGAGAGGCGTCTGCATTCCCGTTTAACCTCCCCGGGAGGTATGAACACGACAGCGTTATGTTGTGCTGCTCGGTTAGGTGAAGGAGTTTGTTTGTTAGGCCCAACCAACAGGGCTATGGACCGAGTTCCCCCCTCGTTCCTTGTGTAAGCTATGAGGGTCCGATTGTCTGACTGCACTAGAACGTGTGCATCCTTCATATGTGCACCTTGTCTGACTAAGGCTACGTACACTGCAAACATCTCATTTACATTGGAATGCCGTTTTTGTTGGCGGCAATTCCATTTGCCTGACAACATGATGTTCTTCAGGTGTGCTGTTCAGCCCTCGTCCGCTGCGTCTGTGGTGAGGAAGTGGGTAATCTTGGAGCTGTGCATTGTTCTTGCACTTTGCCTGCATTTTTTACCCACCATTGCAACTCTCGAGTTACTAGAGATGGTAACTCCCTCTTTTGCTTTGATCTGCATCCTCTGTATGATTTCAGGAAAGTTTGAGTTCGGCGACAACGAAGGCAACCGCTTAGAGTTGCTAAGTTCGCGAAATTTAGTATACCCAGCAATTTTTACGTAACTCGGAGACAAGATTCTTTCTTTTGTAATAGACTCGATGCTAATTCTGTTTTTTTGTACCTTTTTTACAGGAAGAGAAATTAGTTTTGTTTTTGTATTCCATACTATGCCCAAATATTCTATTTCCTAAGATGGGGTGAGAAATGATTTTTGATAGTTTACATGCCAACCCAACTTTACTAGGGTATCTATGGTTATTTTGGTGTGTTCTATTAGTAGTGTCTGATTTTGACTGGCTATTATAAAATCGTCTAAATAAACTATGATTCTTATGTTTTGTCTCCGAAGGATTTCCGCAATCCAATTGGTCACCGATGCGAAAGAGTGAGGAACTGATGAGAGACCTACACGCATTTTCTGCGCATGCCTTACCATGCGCAGAAAACGCGTGTGTGTTTCCTTTATGCCCAAGTGAAATTATGCTTGATGGAGGTCGATCTTTGTCATCCAGTCCCTGTCTGGTAGGAACTGAATTACATCCAGTCGAGAAATTTGCTGGAAACGGCGAGTTGAGACATGTAAATTTAGACTCCTTAAATTGAATAAAGGGCGTATTCCCCCATCTGGTTTTTTGACTAAAAACATTTTGGAGTGAAAGCCGGGTGTCACATTTATTGGATTTTCTAAAATATCTGCATCTTTTAACTGATCTATAACTTCGGTCATTTTCTTGGATGGTTTTGTTGCAAACCTGTTTATTAAGGGCAATGTAAAAAAGGTTTTACTGAAAATGGTATGCGACTCTCCGCTATTATTTTTTTAATGTATAGGCTGGCCCCCAGTTGTTTCCATGCTTGAACGTGGAATTTTAGGCAACCGCCCTTGAATACCCTGCTTTGATTGTCACTTATCTTAAACGTTGGAGATGTCCTGGACGAAAGGAATGCTTTTTATAATCTTTCTTGCATTTTTTTGTCTAAGTTAAACTTAGTTTTTTATTAAAATTAGTTTTATGAGATGACTTGAAATTTTTATTGTTTACCTGATTGTTATTAGTGAATTTCTTTTTATCTTTTAAGTAACTTGGCATGTTAAGTTATGGCTTAACATGCCAAGTTACTTAAAAGATAAAAAGAAATCCCAGGTATGCCTGGGAGCCTCCTAAAGTGTCAACCAGAGGCATGAGTGCTTCTCTATTGAAGAGGTGCTCTTCACTAGGTGGAATGTTTTGTAACGCTACTTTAAGATTGATGTTACTTACTTCTTTTAGAATGCGGTCACGTCTAACTTCAATTCATTCTGCTCGCTTGCCACATATGACCTGCATACAGGATTCCATATTTTTGTATGAAGGAGACGTTGGACCAAATTTTTCAGACGACTTATTAAATAGAGTTTTTGCGTTGAGCTCTGTATCAGAACTAGCAGCCCAATTTACGACCTCCTGCAGACCACCTTTTAAAAGTTGTCTGTTTTCCAAAACAGTATTTGACAAACCCGCTAAATATTGTTCTGTACTAGCCAAATAATCCGTGCCCTTATTAAGATGGCACAGTTCCTCATTTACTTTTAAACCTATAAATCCTGGTGTTGCTGTGTGCTTGTAAGTCCTTCTAATAGCGAATACCTTTCCAGGCCTGAGAGTTGAACTGTTGGAGATTGTTTAACTCCGCTAATTTTTCTGCGTCGGCTATGGGTACAATTTTGGATTCATCGAAATTTATCTTTAAGTCCCCTAAACACACATTATGGCTAAAACGACGGTTTGTTTAAAAATTGTTAATAGAATTCAATGAATCTCCACGGACTCCATTACTATTTTCTCTGCTATTATTATAATTCGTACTAACGGCCGTGAAAATTTGCGACATTTGAGCTACGCAATCTGATAGGTATTCACTATTCCACTTCTGCGCGCTAGGGTCCTTTTTTCTATACTTTCGAGTAATAACTAATAAGCCCTATATTTCCGTACCTATGTCCAGTATTACAAAGATCTTTTCGTGCTCGAATGACGTAGACAGGGGGCGCTGTTGGTAAACATTTGTGCAACGTGTTGTAAGATGCGTTTTGAAAAACCAAGATGACGGCGTTAGTTTCGATTTTGGCTACGCGGCACAAAATTCTTGCACAGCTAAATGTACGAGACTGTATGAGTGACGTCACTATGAAAAGGCGTCATGGCGTCGATGCGCACGACAGTAAATACTTATTTTCAGTTTTTTATATTGACAAACACTACATTAAATAACATCACGCCTTGTTTCCCCGAAGGGTTGGGCAGAGGCGTATAAATATATGTATAGCACACCAACATTTTTCCAGTTTTGTTTAGTCCCATGTAAGAGGAAGCGAGCCTACTGCCATCAACCGGTCACGAATCCAGACTCCGGGCTGCTACTGAGAATTCCATGAATGAATGAATGGATGAATGAATGAATGAACGAATGAATGAATGAATGAGTGAATGAATAAATGAATGACGAATGAATGAACGAATGAATGAATGAATGAAAAATTTCACTAACACTGCCCGGCCTGGGAATCGAACCCTCATGCTCAGCAGTAGCGCTTGCGACTGCTAGATCAACGAGGCAGTCACACTATACTAACCCACAACACTAGCTTTATTTGTCTCCTATGGAAATTTTTGACTGTGTCTGCTGGGATACAGAGCTTCTCTCTATGAGAAGGGCCATAATCCACCCCGCGGACCCAGTACGGGTTGGTGGATTAACGAAACGGAGGATTACCTCTGTCTAAAACTTAGCACGTTTAAAGCTTCGAGATTTCCACGCGCACCTGTGCTACGCTTTTGTATATCCCGGGGTAAGCAAACATCGTCCAATCATACTATAACCCTAATAACTATACTAATATTACAAAGAGGTAAAGTTTGTTTGTAAGTTTGTATGTAAGGGGTAATTTCCGGAACTACCAGTCGGATTTGAAAAAATATTATTGATAGCTAAACTCTTGAGGAAGGTTATTGGTTAATTAACATCACGCTACGACCCTTAGGAGCCGAGCAAAAGGCAAAAAGTCAGAAAAAACGCTGAGCGACAATGAAGAAATAGCACGACCGAGCGATGGGATGCGACGCGATGGGTCGGAGGCCGAAATTTCACGCAGACGAAGTCGCGGGTAGAACCTTGTAGCCTATATACGTATCGAGGTACAGTCCGCAACAAAAGTCAATTAACTCTGTTACTTTTACAACTCATCTAAATTGATAGAAAATAATGTGATACATTAATGGTTTTCTCTACTCGTATTTCATGTAATAACAAAGAGTTAGATAACAAACAGTTACACAGTTGTAGTTACAGTTAATAACAAAGAGTTAAAGTTAGAGGTACATTCTTAAATATTCTGTTACTATAAGTTTTTTAAGAATATTTTGCTCAATAATTAAGATTTAAACAACTGAAGTGTTAACCGACTTTTGTTGCAGAGCGTACCTCACGGCCGAAGCCACACCGCTACCGACTCCGCCTCGCTTTGAATACGTCAAAGACTTTATTTGTCTCACTGTCATAAATCGTTGAATTACGACTCTTGCTCTGCATATTTAGGTCACAGCTGCAATAAGAAATATTACGCCTTGCGAATACTAACATGATTGCCTACCACGTACTATGTACTTAGCTGAACGCGAATTTATTCGCAATTATTCTCATTGTACTGCCTAAATAATGGCTGCTGTAAAATGTTTCTGAACATTAACATCAATGGATAATGCTACTGAAATATTGAATAGATTCTTGACTAATGTACCTACTATTTAGTTTGTACTATGAACAGAATATGACTACTATGACTATGAACAGTTCTTCCTAAACCTTCAGCTGTAACAGCCCGCTAATGCTGCCCATGTACAGACGCCAGCACATAAAGCTAATACAATCTGTCAAACTTCTTTAATAGATTTTCAACTTTATCACTAAACCATTAGGTTCTAGATTGATTGGGAAAATTTGACAGTTTCAGGTATCTTGACCTGCTGGCGTCTGTACACTTAAAAAAGATACTTTCCGTGTTATTACAAAACAATTTAAGTTCTAACCTTTCAGCCAGTTTCTGTATTTCAAACCTTCAAATTCAGGTTTAAAATTAGTTTTTGCTTCATCAAAATAAAGTTTAAAATTATAAAAGGGCTCGATGGTTTAAGCCCTTGTCTAAAGGTAAATCTTGTTTCGTAATAAGGCAAGATAAATCTAACTTAAAATTCACTTCAAAATTCACTTTAGTTGAGATTCGAAGTGAATTTTATTGTGAAATGTAAAACACTACAAACCTTGATATTTTTGTACTCATTTGAAACCGATTAATTTATATTCGTAATATTTCCTAACTCAAACCTATTGGCGCCATACTATGTATACACACATGTCATTTTCAGTAATGGGTATCGTAAATTCCTTCCATTCATTACATCGAACAATTGATCCAAGGTTTCTTCGGTAAAAAGCAATTACACTGATGCGTAATGTTTTCTGTTGAACTCTGTAACTACGCCAGCCATTGACATCATTTTTGA
This sequence comes from Apamea anceps, assembly GCA_951799955.1. Lineage (NCBI taxonomy): Eukaryota > Metazoa > Arthropoda > Insecta > Lepidoptera > Noctuidae > Apamea > Apamea anceps. The sequence continues at coordinate 7,748,710 of OX637502.1, read as the reverse complement.
ATGCCTATTCGTAGTTAGACCCAGCAAGACTACGTTCACACGTCTATTTATGTTCTGTACGTGTTTTTTTTTCAGTTTAAAACCTTGGTTCATATCAAACCGCACGCTTATTGCAGTACCCTAGTTACTATATGGCATTCCACGTTAATCGTATCAACTGCAGTATGTTGCCGTGTGAACCCAGCCTTTTAACTGCAAAAACATGCAGCCCATTGCTGTGTGGACAAAGTCTTACTAGGTGTTACAATTACTTAAGAAATGTCGTCGTAAATCAGATCGGTAAAGCTGAGTCATATTATGTTATTCTTGGATGCCAAGCAGGTTTCAATACCTTCTATAAAGTGACATTTACAAATGAACAAAACCTTTTACAACTTAAGTGAGTGCACGAAATGAAAATATTTATTTTCTCAATAAAATGGTACCGTTCCAGGCTGATCGTGTATAAAATTCAAATGGTGTGAAATTCTCTCCCGGTGCATAAATTCAATACAAAGCCGATCAATTAATTTTCAGTATTTTTCAATTTACGAGTTTGATAAAAGTGCAAAAATTTTTCTTCAAAAACTAGGTATATACATCATTCCCAACTGTTAGTAATCTTTAACCCTGGATTTTTTACGTAATGTCTAATTTAAAAAACTAATAGTCTTAAAATAATAATATGTACAATTACTTATATATAAAAAGGGAGGGGAAAGCATCATCATCAAAAAATTCATCCGCATCGCTGTCAATAAGAAAAATGCCCAAAAAGCTGGCAGCATTGCCACATTGTATGGCAATGCTGATTCTTTGGCCAAAAAATAGGCCAACCCTCTGGTCACGTGAAGAGTGGACAAACCGCTTGGCAATGTCTTGAAAAACTAGATGGGCACTCAGACCCCCCACGGCTCTAGAGTTTCAACCTAGAAAGGCTCGAAAAGCTTTTAAATTATAATTTTGTATGACTTAAAAAATTGTAATCACAACTTGATGCGCTCCATAACATGCTTTCGACAAATCAGCGGCGTTCCTGTACAACAGAACAGGGCTGGCTGCGCCACGCCACAGATTCCCGGCAGCGAATACTCCTGAAAGGCTCTTAACATTTGCGTGCATTGAATTGAAAATATCCGTTTCGAAGTTGGTTACAAAAGGTTTGTAAAAATCTCTACGATTATAATAAAGCGAAGTGGGCATGCACGGTCTACCACGACCATATTTGTAAAGAGCAGGCCACGCTTCAACAACCTGCGACGCCCGCTAATGGTGTTTTGCAATCAGAGTTTGCAATACTAAAGGTTTCTACGTTTATGCATCTTCTCACCCTACCTCTGACTTGTGAGTAAAGGTACCTACGAGACAAAATTCCTCACTCGTGTCGTGAAATTCTAATTAAAGCTTAAAAAGGCGTAAGTCAAACATACGAGTATCTCTTTCTATAAATAGACCTTTCGTGAGAAGTTAAATCAACTCTGAAACCTGCATGGTGTTGATTATTTCAGGTTCAAAGAAAAAAACGAGCAGTGTAGGTTTGTAGCAGATCTTACTTCCTTTGATTTCCTTTTGATTGCCAACAAGGGACCTGTTAACTTTTATGTGAACAACAATCGACAATGCTCTGTTAACGTTATTATTATGCGAAAAGCTTTAAGCCTTTATTTTCTCAGAGCCCACTTTTCCTGTGCAGGTCTTTGCCGCCACACGCCATTTAAAAATACTATTTGTTTTCTCTTAAAAATCTTATATCACCAATTTGATGCGTTTTCTTCAATCACTACTCGTGACTTCATAGCTGTCGCAGTGGGTGGTATGCCAAAATACAAGAAACATGTCGTACTGCCTATCTTGAGGAGTAGGTAGTTACTACCAGCCCCCAAGACAAACTACGATCAGAAACTATGTGAAAGTTCGTTAAGACCAAGTTCCGTGACATACACATGCCCCACGAACTACAAGTACGTCGCACCCAGTGTGTAATGAGGCAAACTTTGCTGCTTTGTTTGGTTGTCACCATATGACACGGGTATTATCTTTCACATACAGCAAGTTGTTCATGCATCCATGCTATGTATATCGCATAGGCCGGGAGCTGACGCTGAATTGTAGTCATTGTGTAAACTACCTTGAAAATACGGAGCAGTACTTGGTGTTCCAAACTTGGAAGTCAAGACCCGTGAGCCCAAGTCGTGATGAAATATGTTTTTCCTGTAATTTAATAATGCCTTAATGTCACGGTTACATTTTTTGGGAGATACATGATGTCCAAGTTTGTAGATGATATTTGAAAGTCGTATATAACTCCTTGTTGAATCTTATTGAAACCTTTCTCAAAGTATTAACTACCAAAATAACATAGCATTCATGGTTACTCAATTTGAGAGTTTGGAGAAAAAAATATTTAATGACGAATTCTGGAAAATTTTCAGACACAAAATTTGGATTTTCTCGAAGCCTATGGATCTTCGCTTAGGGTACATGGGGTGCAGCTTAAATGTTGCAAAGGGGTCACACTATCACTTCCTGGGAGGAATACGTTGAATACACTTGTAGTGTCCCTGTATAATTGAATTATTCAATACCTTATCGTTTGTAACTAAAGTACACAGATAAAATACCTACTACTACGAATCAATTATGAATTCAACACAAATATTTACATAGAGTTAAAACTATTGACAATAATGTGTACCTAAGGCACTGTCCCATCGCCGACGAGGAATCCACTGGCTATGAACGATTTTCTCGCTCAAGAAACGTACAGAAGATAAATAAACAAAAATTTATTAATAATAGGCTAGATGCCTAAAAAAATCTAATTAGTCCGTCAGTTAGATTGTCAAAAAATATCGGACCCGTATTTTTTCTTTTGTTTTATTAATTATATAATTTAATTTAATTATATAAAACATGATGAACATATCGCCCGTTAAAGTTCCACGTGACGTCACGCCTTGCTACACTTTTTAGCAAGGCGTGACGTCACGACCCCCTACTCCCAAATTTTGACGTGCTTTATCTTTGTCATTTTTTGTTTGATTGACAAAAGAAAAAATACGTGTCCATTATTTTTCGATAATCTAACTGAAGGACTAAATATAATAATCATTTTTTACCCAGGCTACTACCCTATTGATCGCTGACTGTTTACACCACCGTCGGTGAGTAATCGTTTATCGCAGCAACAAGGACTATCAAAAAGAGTAAGTACTCGCTTGGCGGGCAGAACGTTCGGTAAGAGACGCACGCTTGGTACATGCGCATACAAGCGAATAAACGCTCATGGCCGCCGCGTACGCTCGTTGCTCTTCGACTCGTTTTTAGATGCTAGCTATACTCGCTTCTCGTTAGTCGCCGGCGATGGGACAGGTGCCTAGCCCATTACGTTTTTATTAGAACTTTCAAAGTACATCAACTTCGATATTTTAGTGTTTGAACGTACCTATCAAATGTTTTGTCTAGTCGCAAAACAAATGAATCTCTATTAGAGAGATGATAGCGCGATTTGATCAATATACACACGCCAGGCGACAACAACATTTTACAACAGCAAACACACAATGTTTGTTATTATTGTTTAACTTACTTCGATTAATATGATTCATGTGGAGTTTGTTTTCGACTTAGGTGTCATCTTTGCAAATGACTTAGCCCAAACTGTTTTGATCATGGTAAAAACTACGGTCCCTGACTCTATGCAAATAAATATCTGTAGCAACTGTATCATTCATAATTGTTTCAAATAGCATTCAATGAACGCTGTTTACGATCTCTGTCGTTTCATTAGCGTTCATTATTTTGACACCAATGCATTAAAGATGGCTGGCGATGTGATGTGGTGGCGGCAGCTCGGGGGCTCAGTATCGTGCCTGCCGCCGCTGGCTCGCCGACATGTGCCGCCGCTCCCGCGAGGACGGCAAAAGTCTGCGACACCCCACGGCCTCTGACTAACACCCCCAGCGCGCCCACCGGGATGGGACCAAATATAAACATAAACCACCTCACATATTTATTCGGGCCGCAATGGCTCCACAGACAAAAGGAGTATTTCTCCTTTTACTATTGTTTTGCGCACTCAGCGGGGGTAACGGGGACGGTGAGTAAACATCATTGCTTTAAATGCTTTTATTTCGATATCGAGACGCATGCCTACGCATACAATTTTGATAAAGAAAGTTGATGGGACCTTATAAGAAATACAGTAGCTCTAAAAATAAATAGATAGTTGTCAGACCAAATAATGGTAGGATCAGGCGTATGCCTCCACTGGGAATGAAAGTTATAGTAAGAGGTCAACAGGATTAGGCCAGATATATCGACATCGTATTTGCAGACCTGGAGCTGATGTCACCGAATAAACTGTTCGTACCCATGGGACTATGTTCGTAGATAAGTTGATCTACTATAAATTCTGATGTAACCTTGTATTTCAGATGAAAATGAGACCGAATTTTTCGATGTTTTGTCTGTGGTTCGAGACAACGAGGAGCTCCCTGATGGGGTCACTCGGGCCCCGGGGCGCTGCCAGTCCCCCCTAGAGAACGACTCCGACTTCACAGCTATCGCCCTGAATGAGAACGCCACCCTGCACCGACTGGCCGCTGGAATGTTCTACAACAGTTTTCCAGAAGACTTCTCAATTTTAGCTGTAGTTCGACTGCCAGGTAAGAAACTTTTTATTAAAAATATTCTATACTTACGAGTACTAATCGCAAAAAAAGACAGCACTTAACACCTTCTCTTTTGCTTTCAACACCTATCTAAACGGGTCTCGCCGGTCTCGGGTATAACATAAACAACATAATCACTTTTCTCTCAGAGGTTTTACGGCTTTCCGACTATTAAGAGGGTACAAACGGCCACATTATTAAGGTGCTTCAAATTGTGTGACAATACACAACAGCGTAATAACGAAAGAAAATTGCGTTACCAAGAATTTGTGTCCTCATTGTCCAATGCGAAATACATTTTTAATGTGTCTTGTACAAATTCAAGAAACTAAGCAAGCAATTTCAGTCTTAACTGAAAATTTAAAATATACAATTATTTCGAAGAATGCGATTCTTACAAAAGGTTACAGAAGACCGCGCTACGCGACTAGCTACGGCGTAGCGCGCAGTGTGCTACTATGCTACGATGATAAAAAAATTTAGGAAGTTTTCTTAGTCAAAAGCCTGTTTATTCATTTTTCTTCAAAGTAATTATTTTTTCTGCATCTACCCAAATCTGTTTGGATATCCAACCAACGCCTTGAATGTATAATTAATTTCCCCTAAAAACAAAAATGTATTTATGAACAGGAACGGATCAAAATCCGATATTCATCTTGTACTCGGACGCCGGTGACGAACAGTTGCAACTGGTAGTGGGCAACCTGATAGAACTGTACTATGAGGACACGAGGGGAGATCCTGCCGACCATGAACTCCTCACGTACCGGGTCGATATCGCTGATGGAAAGTAAGTGCTCTCTATGTTTTTCCGACTCGACGATGAAACAACAAAGCCTGCCTCAAAGCAAACACCCGGGCGTTAATGCTGACGACACGGTTGCCGTAGTGGCTGAGTGATCGACTGCTGCGCTCGCGGGTTCGATTCCCGCACGCAACAAATATTTGTATTGTCTACAGATAGTTGTTCCGGGTCTGGCTCTTTGTTTATGTGAGGTTAAATGTTGTGTAAACGCACCCACAATACAGAAGTAATTGATAGTGCGGGACAACGTTAAAAAAAAAGAATGCGACGAGTTTTAGAAGAAAGAGACATATGAAGGACAGGAGACAATGTTCTATAAAGCCTCTTCAAAGTTACGTCTAAAACTCAACGGGATTTATTTATGAACGTTGCTTAAAGTTAATTAATGATTAACGACTGTTTACATAACAATACATTTTTGACCTCACCTTTATAAATAAAGGGGAATGTGCCATAAACGGCTCACGCACACGGCCGGGTATTGTATTTTGATTTGATTGCTTCGGTCGGAATTCACATAGACTGAATTCTTCGATAAGATTTCAAATTGTTTAGTTTGGAACAGTTTAGATAATTTCATTATAATACTTTGTATTTCTTTATCTAATAAATAAAACTTTCGGCATCATGAACTTTTGGTGAAATTAATGAATGTTTGAAGAAAAAGTATCTGAAGAACGTCGCCCGTCTAAATACTTGCACGATGTTTCCAAATAATAATGATCAAAATACCTACTCATATTTTTTTTGACATGTTGCATCAGTACTTCTTTTTCTAGCTTGCTGATAAATAAACCATTTTATAGCCAGCCAGTTTTCTTGTAATCTGAAAGAAAGAAAGAACATACATTTATTTGCGGCAAACATGACGCATAAAAAAGAACATAAATACACAAAAAAAAATGACAAGTTGAGGGTAAACATGCAATCTTATAACCAGACATATAATAATAATAATAATTTACTTTATTTCAGACCATGGATCCACTTTGTTAGTAACAATGTTCTTATAGACTAGTGTTAGTAATACTTAAAACTAAAAGTACAACTCGACAACAATCACTACTGCACCATTCCATGACAAATGGTGCAGCAATGATTGATGTACTCACAGTCCAGCCGACTAGCGATCATGCTGAGGATGCTGTTGGCGCTGCCGCGTACTCTACGCACCAGGGATGCGCATCTTTTACGCATCGTAGCGTAAAAGCAGTCTACGCGATGTTCAGCAAACATCCCTGAAGCACTACAGAATCGCCGCAGCCCCATCAGCACCCTGAACGCATTATTAAATTGGACTCGGAGGGCACTGTAAGACTTTTGAGTATAGTCGGCCCACAGGCTGCACGTGTAGAGTGATGTACAATAAGACCTAAAAAGTGTGATTTTGACTTCTGTCGAACAACGTGCAAACCTGCGCGCCACCATGTTCGCCCGCACCGCCAGCGCCCTCCGTTCCCTCTCGATGTCATCATTGTCCTTGAGGTCAGAGGTCAGCATATGTCCTAAGTACTTAACTTTAGACACCCTACGCAACGCTGTACCATTAAGCGTAATGTCGGGAAACACATTACCTGTACTGTTACCTCTGGCCTCAAAGACCATGACTTAAATATATGAAAGCTAATTGATACATCTAAATTTTGTTTGTAAAGGCAGATTATCTTACATGGTATTGTCTGTTTAGGGTTTTGTTATGCGTAGTATTGTACTATCAAAACTAAAACATAATTGTGGTTCCTCATAGCTGGCATCGTATTGCAATCAGTATTAAAGGCGATTCTGCTACTCTTCTGGTGGATTGTGAAGTTCGAGGAACATTACGTCTGGATCGCAAGCCTGGTAGCACATTCAACCTGGCTGGTGCACTGGTGGTTGGCTCCCAAGTAACTGCCGACCAATATTACGAGGTAGGTTTAAAAAATAGAACATATCTTTACACTCCTGCCCTCATCCCAATTTATTTGGGGTCAACGCAACATGTATTTTTTTCCATACTTCTCTATTTGTGGTCATCGCGGTAGTCATATCATCTTTCACAAAGTCCATCTATCGTTTGTTTGGTCGTCCTATATTCTTATAGCCATTCATACTCAAAACTTTCCTCATTTCTCTGCATCACATGCCCATACCATGACAACCGATTTCCATACAACTTTCCAGTCACCGGTGGCACTTTCAGAGTTCCTCTTATGTCCTCATTTCTTATTATATCCATTAGCGCAATACCTCTTAACATAGACACAATTAGAAAAAAAAAGAAACGAACATGTTCAAAATCGTGCTACTAGGTGTCATATCTTGACTTTAATTACTGTTAGCGTGTTTAAGCTTCGTGTAACGCTTTCGAATTGAGTATAACTATATACGAGTACATACAATAAAATGATAAGAACTCTATAAGTATGTTCCAAATTATCACGTTGATGTACAATCGACCAACCTATTTAGTTTACATATTATATGTGTGGGTGAAGTCACGGTTATGCACACAAACACCAAAAAACGAGCGACCTCTGTGTTAAGTAGTGTGCGTATGGCACGATAGTAATCATTCATTGATGTTACTGAATAAGATATAATATTTCGTATTATATTTCTATAGTGACCTTGGCGCAATGGCTATCGTCTTTGGTCAGTGAACGAGAAGTCGTAAGTTCAAACCATGTGTGCAGCAAAAGTATTTTTCTTTTAGTATTCATTATTTTGTTTAAACATTACTTAAAAGTTGAATTTATAACGATTCGATCCCATTCATGGATGACTAATGAACTCTCAGGCCATTTTATTTTAACTGTTTAGAAAATAACTACCGACATTTAAAAAAAATAGTTTTCAAGCACCCTATTTTATAAAAAATGAGCATTCTTTGTTGTCAGTCTACAAGTATTTGCATTACTGAGTTTATTGATGGCTACTCGTATTCGTGTGCAGATTTATTTCTGTGTGTCCAACCATGCAACATTTATCAATGTTAAAAAAGGCAGAACTAAACCGTTGTTCTGCATGAGCAAAACGTATCTATATGTGAAATTGCAAGGCGCCTAATTATATCGATGAGAAACAGTTTGATTACGTTGATATTATACCTACTTCAACTTAACTAACTCGTCTCACCTTTCAATGTTTACCTAGGAATAAATTAATGTAACTGAAGTGCAATACTTACCATAGTTATAATATAGGTAAATTATCATAAACGTATTATAGATTTTTTTTGTTTTTCTTATTTTAATAATTTGTAGTTTATTTAGAATTAGAAGTTTCTAAATATTATGTTTATTGCTAAAGTTAATAAATTTCAAAACACAGATGATTATAATAAAATTAACTTGGTCTAGCCCATTTTTGTCCCATTACGGGTAGGGCCTTTAGATAGATTAAAGAAAAGCCTTCGAATAACGTAAATAAAAATAGATAATAACAAAATAGATTATTATGTTTACTAATGTCAGTGTATATTTAAAACATATAAGTATTTTAACTTGTATGCGCATGTATTGTATATATATATATTAATTAGATATATATAAGTATATTATTTATTTATTCATATTGTATACTTATATAACGTGTATATTTTTATATCCCATAACTCTAGGGGGTCATTGTATTCATCATTATGAACGACTTTTACTATAGGACCAAACCAGAAATCGCGAAAAAAAATCTGGTGTTCCCTGCATTTTAACGAGTTATACGAACATAAATGTAGGGAACAGCTGATTTTTTTTTTCATAAATGAAGTCAGTTTGTATTAAATCATTGTATCCGCCACACAAGTTTTTTTTTTGCTTACATACAGCCCACACCAAATTGAACCTTAAAACAACCATTGTAAAGAAAGCATATTGGAAGAAACGATACGGAGCATTTGCTAATGACCCAAGCGAAAAGCTCGCTCATTCCAACCAATACCAATGTTTACCTAATAAAAAAATAAAATAATTTTATTGGTTTTATTTAATTAACTTTCTAATTTCTTTGCTTGAGTCATTTTTTGACTACAAAATTCATTTAACAAAAAACAAAAAGTAAAAAGCAGCAAAACAAAATTCCTTAGTTGGGATCGAACTCACGTCGTCTAGCTTACATCAGTAGCTATCGCAGGCGCTTACACCACTTAGCTATGGGAACGTTATATCAGTCTAAAATATGGGCTCATATTCCTTCATTGTGTACCCGTTTATTTTATCTTTAACCGCGTGTGTATATTACATATACCCGCATGATAATAATGACAGTCACCGATGTATGCGCTATGTAAACTAATTAAATGGGCCCTCTGTACATAGATAAATACCTGCCGTAGGTATTTCACGCGATAAAGTACTCAAGTTGAAAAAAAATATATGCCTATGTTAAAAACACACTTTGTCATAATAAAAGTCCCATTGGCACAATACATTTAAAAGGTTCTATTACGAAAGAAATCTCATTCTTTGAATAAACTTTTATTCTTGATCAAAAAAACAGCTCAGTCATTCTCTAGAGTACTTGTTCATTAATTAACATGAAATTATTTTATTTGCGTAAAAAGGTCTTAAACACTCTGAATTGAATTTTGATTATAATTTTAATTACATTAAAGAAATATCTCGAAAAATAAATATACGAGAGAGTAGACTTACCAATATTTTACTTAAGTACTTACATGCTTAAGGTACTTGCATATATAGATTCCTACAGATAACTTATCATATTTTATATCTTCTAGGGTGAAATCGAGTTACTCCAATTCGCAAACAAGCCGGACGTCGCATACGACATGTGTTTATCAATAGCTCCAGACTGTGAAGGGGGATCTGGACTGTCATACATCCCTATAATGCCAGCAGCACAGTTAGAACCAGAAGTTAATCCCATACTCTATGTTGAACCTCGACCAGAATCCACAGAACATCCAAACTTAGGGACTTTAACAGAAGACGATGTACGAAGGAGATACGGAACTCACAGCGGGAATAGATTCTTTGATAGGAATGAGTCAGATAATGTGTGGCCTACCAGAGTACTGACTACTCCTGAGCCAGTATGGCAGGTCGCTAATTCATTCCCTATCAATAATCAGTACTCAGCATCTGCATCTACAGATTCAGGTATCAAAGCTATACATTTTAAAGATCTTTCAGTATCCGACAGTACTAGTTTTTGTTGTTAAAAGTTCGTGCATTTATTTCAGATGAAAACAGCATTTTCGGTACATTTACGGATGATAACGAATTTATACCTGCACCACCGCCACCGACTCCTTTCTTCCGTCCGCCACCGACTTTTGAGAACGAACCTGAAGACACTTTGGAACGAACTACACCAAGAGTAAGTTAAATAATATTATAGCAAAGGTAATTTTATACAAACAGAGTATTGTTTAATCTGAAGAGAAAAGAAATAAGTAAATTGTTTTTAAAGTACAAACGCCAGCAGATCAAGCTACCCGAAACTGTCAAATTTTCCCAATCAACCTTGAACCTTAATACTTTGGCGATAAAGTTGAAAGTCTATTAAAGAAATTTGACAGATTGTAGTAGCTTGCTGTGCTGAAGAATTTATTCTCGTAAAGAACACAGAACAGTTCACTTAACATATGAAATAAAATATACAAAGAAATCATGCAGTTATAAAGTAACATAATGACTCCGTGAGTGGCTTCTATATATTCTAAATCAATGAAAAGGTTATTTATCATATGCAGGCAATTTTTATTTTATTTTTTCTCTAGCTAGGTGTTACATTGTTTCTGACTTTTGTTTCAAACAAAAAAAACTTTTGATATTTTAAAAAAAACTATCTTAACTACTTCTTACTAACTAACTGAACAGTACTGCTCCTTCGTATAAAATATTTTTCTTCCCGTAATCTGTTTTGGGTGGTCTAACTTAGAGTTTATTACAGTTTACTTAATTCTACGATAGTCTAAGGGAAACGTAATAGGTTTGTCATGTAATGCCAATTCTATTGTGCAAAAAAGCCTCATGTGGACAACAAAAATATTCCCTTCATTTTATTTTTGATGCCACCAAAATTTGGGGTTTTTAATGGAATTATCATGTTTTTATGACACGTAAGATTATTTCCATAACGTATCTTGTTCCAGTCTAAACGAGGGGACGATGACGAAGCGGATGTGTCGGGGACAACCCTAGTCGTCACCGAGACCACGTACAGCCCTATGACGACCACTGAAGACACAGATTGGCTCACACATCCGCCGGATGTTACCCAAGTGAGATAACGTGCATACATTCTCTCTTGTTTAGCAGCTCATTTTCTATTGTGGAATGTTGGTTTGGTTGTTACAAATAGATTATTTATTTGTGGAAGGATGTCCATTTTAGAAATCCGTTTCTATGCACGAAATACTTACCTACACTTTTTAAAAATATAATCAAATTACCTTTAATGGGAAGGTATTACGTGCATTGTTTAAAAAAAACAATACCTACAATTATGTGTAGAAATGCTCCCTACTTCTTGCAGGGCAATTCTACAACAAACTACGATTCATCTGAGACTTACTACGATTACGGCGGTTCTGGTACATACATGGGCCCTCGAGGATACCCTGGGCCACCTGGTCCGCAAGGTCCAAGGGGCCCAAAGGGAGAGCCGGGAAAGCCCGGCTTTGAGGGCTCGCAAGGATTCCCAGGACCTCCAGGAAACGTATTTGTTATTCCTGTAAGTACAATCTTTTACTAAAATTCGTGTTTTAAACCCAGATACTAATTTGACAGGTGTAATATCAAATTTCTATACTAAAAAAGGCAAACACAAAAGTCATCGGGGATTAAAAAACGAACTGTAGAGAAAATTCCCTTCAATACTCTCTACATTATGTTTCTACCAACTTTTAGGACTAGGAAATGTATATTTATTTTATTTCTTAGTTTGATTACTGTTTTTTTATTTATATCTTATTGTATGCTGCACGGGTTGCTGTCATCACGTCAACGCGGGCTGTCGCTGAAAACCAGCGCTGGGGCTCTGTCTTGCATACGGTCTTAGCATTATGCTGAGCGATGGCTGTTTTGCGTGGATGTGACGCATGTTTTCTCCCAACTTGTTATTTTTTTGTGTTCGTATTCTTTTTCTGCGTCATGTTTACCGCAACAAAAAAACATATCTTCTTTCTATAATAAATGTTATTTGCAGCTACATCAATCTTCAACTGACAAAGGACCCGACGCTCAATCGGAAGCTCTTCGACAAATGTTCTCACAGCACATGGTATGACTGTTCAAACCATTGGTTTTTATTTGTGAAAAAAAAAATGCAAGTTGTAGCTCATAATAATAATAACTTGATAATTAATACAGGCTGCAATGCGAGGGGCAGAGGGGCCAATGGGTCTGACGGGTCCACCAGGTCCAGAAGGCGAAATTGGCCCCGAAGGTACCAAAGGAGAACTGGGAGAGCAAGGGGAGCCAGTAAGTCTACAAAATGTTACATCATTTTCATTTTTATTTTGTGCAGTATAAGTTTTACGGTGTGACTTAAATTTTAGGGTCCACCAGGCCCCAGGGGTTTACAAGGCCCTCCTGGAAGACTGGGACGGCGAGGTCACGCAGGCAGGGATGGTGAGAGGGGATCAACGGGTGCTCCCGGTACTAAAGGCGAGCAGGGCTATCCTGGACTACCGGGAATGCCTGGGGACAAAGGTGAAAGAGGAAGTGCGGGGCTACAAGGCGAAGCAGGGGCTCCTGGTCAAGATGGACCACCGGGAGATGATGGACACCCTGGACCAGCTGGAATACCTGGGGAACTGGTAAATAAACTTCTTCATGGAAACTTGTAAGGTTCAAGGACGTGTTGCTTAATTTACTCATATTGCATAACTTGTTTCTCTTAGGGACCCCGAGGTTTCATGGGACCCAGGGGATTTCCAGGACTAATCGGATACCCAGGCATACCTGGTCTTGAAGGACCTCATGGAGCAAAGGGTTCGTCCGGCCAACCGGGCCCACCGGGCCCACCAGGACAGCCCGGCACTATCGGTTCTCCAGGCTCATCAGGACCACAAGGTCCTACTGGAGCTCCAGGAATTCAGGTACCGTTGAAATATTTTAACATCTCTTACAAATCAAAACATTTTTGTTTTGTTCAGTGCAAATATTGGTACTGATAAAAATGATTATTACTCGTATGATACACAAATGCACGTCCTATTTTGGTATTATTTTCCAGGGTCCTCAAGGAAAACCAGGTATTTCGGGACTACCCGGCCCGGAGGGATCACCAGGTACACCCGGTAATCCAGGGCAGCAGGGAGCATCAGGAGACGTAGGCCCTCAAGGTCCACAGGTATTTATTGAAATAAATTGTAAAGTATTGCAATTTTCTAAAATAATCCAAGACTGTTTTATTGTAAAACAAAAATCTAAAATTGTAGGGAATGCTGGGATTTCCTGGAAGTCGTGGTTTAAAGGGAGATGAGGGTCCACGAGGATTACCAGGGGACAAAGGAGATAAAGGGATAAGAGGCAAGAACATAAGATATATTAATCGCGTCGTTTTACGTACACCAACTTATTGTACTAAAAATAATTTTAACCTGCAGGCATTGAAGGAGAAAAGGGCGATATGGGGCCGAAAGGAGAAAGGGGATTAACAGGTGAACCCGGTCCCCCTGGCATTGAAGGACTTGAAGGACAAAAGGTAAAATAGCTTTTCAGTTATAAGATATTTTTTTTAATACTTGCCAATAAACCCATTTTCTTTCTTTGATTCTTTCTTTCTCTATCTTTATACACAAATTCCTTCGTATAGGACATTAAATCGTACTCTTCATTTTAGGGTGTAGAAGGACCACGGGGTGAAACTGGCCCCATTGGTACAGTCGGGGAGAAAGGAGCAACAGGTCCTCAAGGCCCACAAGGATATCCAGGCAGCCAAGGTGAAAAGGGTGACAAGGGTGCATCCGGAAGAAGAGGCAGACGAGGCACAAAAGGATTGATGGTAAGTAATTTTCAAAAAAGAAAACGAATTTTAATAAATAATGAAGTTAAAATAAACATTATCAAGCATTAATATAATAATATAATAATAATAATATAATATCCTTGGACATTTCACACAGCGCCATCTAGTCCCAAGCTAAGCAACCTAATGCTTGTGTTATGGTAACAAGATGGCTGATAAACTACTTATATACATTTTTTTTTGTAAATACATACATATTATAGATAAAAAAACACCCAGACTCGGAACAAATACATGTAGGTCATACAAATATTTGTTCCGTGCGGGAATCGAACCCGCGACACGCAGCGCAGCAGTCAATCGCCTATCCACTGCGCCAACCGTGCCGTCAAAGTGTAAAATACCTAAGGCATTTAATCCGTACAAAGTGTACGGACTTAATGCCTTAGGCATTTTCTACCAGTCTACCGTAGGGCGATGCAAAGAAAAAAATGGCAGGCCCTGGTAACTAGTACTTGAAAATAATTTCATCTTTTTTTCACAGGGTTTGGTGGGACAGCAAGGTGATCGGGGTGAAACAGGACCGAGGGTGAGTTTTGTCTAATTCGCGAATTTAAACAAATCAGAACACCAATCTTCATTCGCCGTAGCATTATTTTGATAAAAGTTAAAAGAAAGTAGAAATATTAATATTTGTCACATTTAGGGTTACAGAGGACCACGCGGCCGGAGAGGGTCGGACGGGCCTCCGGGACCTAAAGGTGATACGGGTCAGCCAGGACCACCAGGATCAACCGGCGAGAGAGGACCACAAGGGTTAGAAGGCGTACGAGGTTTCCCGGGTGCTATGGGTGCCCCCGGACCTGATGGTAAAGCTGGATTACCTGGTCCGCCTGGAGAACGAGGACCTACGGTTAGAAATAAATATAAACTACGTTTTGCAATACTAATAAATCGTTACCAAAAATTCACATTATCTTTTTAAAACAGGGTGAACCCGGTACAACTGGACTAACAGGCCCCTCAGGTCCTGTCGGGCCTCAAGGCTCTAATGGCGAGCCGGGTCCACCCGGCCCACCCGGTGCTTCTGGCATTCCTGGAACGCCGGGAGACGTGGGCACTCCAGGAGAAGTCGGAAAAGAGGGGCCGCCTGGACCAGCGGGCCCCGAAGGGAAACCTGGGCCAGTTGGATCTCCAGGCCCACCCGGAAATAACGGAGAGCCTGGATTACCGGGAGCAGCTGTGAGTATAACATATCGCTGGTAAAGCTATTGAAAACATGAAAAGAAAGTCTTGCTTTTTGAACGCGCCCCTAAGCTATGGCACGTAATTTAATTAACACCCTCTATAAGTACACCAAACCTTTCTAAATATTGTTGCGTTTCTAACAGGGGATTCCTGGAGCTAAAGGAGATTTAGGGCCAATTGGTCCAGCGGGTATCAGAGGAGATAAGGGAGAGCCCGGTGAGACCGGTAACGAAGGACCTCAGGGACCTCAAGGCCGAGAAGGACAACGAGGGTCACCAGGACCTGGTGGACAAAAGGGTGAAATTGGTGAAGCAGGACCAGTAGGTCAGTAACTATACATATATTAAATAACATTTTATAAAATTTAAATTTCGCGGTCTTATATTTTTAGCAATTTGCTGTGTTGTCCGCAAATATGCATTTACAGTATAATCATTATAATCATCAAAACCACTGTCTAAGTTCAAATTGCCCAATTGTGTGACTATTTCATGAAATCATGACATTTAAGGCCAATGAATGTTTTTGCATAAAGTTGGAAAATGAAATTAAAATTGTCTTAAATGTAAGAAAATTTGAATTGAGCTTGCTGGCTACCTTAGCGTATCTCCCTTAAGTCTATGTGTCTAATTCTGATATCATTTCAACTAATTCAAATTGTCTTTTAAGGGCCTATCGGTCGAGACGGGTTGCCTGGACCGAGAGGTTTAACTGGAGCCCCTGGCCCAGTAGGGCCACCTGGCGAAGACGGTGACAAAGGAGAAGCTGGACCACCTGGAGAAAAAGGCTTCAAAGGAGCAATGGGAGAATCTGTTAGTATAATGATGATGCAAGAGAAGTTTTATCGAACAGCTATCTTAAAATTGTAAAATGAACGGGTGATTATCATGACTGACTGTCTGTTTCAGGGTCCACCAGGATCTCCTGGTATACAAGGTCTGCGAGGAGAAGCTGGGCCAGTAGGTTTACCCGGCGATAAAGGACCACCCGGTGAAGCAGGCGCTCCCGGACAACCGGGCACAGATGGGGTCCGTGGCCCACCTGGACCTGTCGGGCCTGCTGGACTACAAGGCACAAAAGGACAACAGGGACCCAAGGGAGATATAGGGGATGCTGGAGCTTTGGGTATGAATTTCATGTACTAACCCCCATAACAATAAATAGAACTAGCGTTCTGCTGCTCCATCGCTATATTAAAATTGCAGCATGCACCAGTGATCGTTTGTAACAATCCCTAGCTGTCAGTCTCTTTCTTCAATTCGATATGCCATATTAACATCCAAATTTTTTTGTCAATAGGAGCAACAGGACCCGCTGGACCTACAGGCCCGCCAGGGCGACGAGGAACTAAAGGTATCCAAGGAGAAGCAGGGCCACGTGGCGCTGAGGGACAACAGGGAGATGTTGGCAGTCCTGGGGCACCTGGTCCTCCGGGCGTTCAAGGCCCTGAAGGAAAACTGGTAAAAATTTTCTGTTCTGTATGTTTGTTGTTCTGTTCTGTGTTTGTCTATTATTTACTGTTTTCTTAAAAACAATAACCAACGAAATCTGAATAAAATTTTACAAAAAAACAAATTACTATTTATTTCTCATTTCATATTTACAGGGACCTAGAGGAGCAGTTGGGCCTAAAGGCGATGATGGCCCGTCAGGATTACAAGGAGAAACTGGTCCTAAAGGACCTCCGGGTCCCGAAGGACCTAAAGGAGATACTGGATCTGCTGGATTCCCGGGAGAACGAGGAGAAACAGGCCCACAAGGCATCAAGGGTGAACCAGGATCCGACGGGCCTGAAGGCAGTACTGGGCCTCCAGGGTCCCCTGGGCCAGTGGGTCCACCAGGGAAATCCGGAGAAACTGGGATGCCCGGCAATCCTGTGAGTTTCCTGAAACTTTCAATAAAACCCCGGTTTTTGTAATATACAAATACATATAATATTTATATACAAATTTTGTGGTCATGTGATAACCTCATCGCAACTTTGTATTTTGGTAATATATAAATAAATGTTGTAAATAAATATTTCTTATGTTGTTATTAACATGGTTATTATTAACAGGGTTCAGAAGGTCCAGCAGGACTTCAAGGAAGCCCTGGTGTTACTGGAGAAAAGGGTGATATGGGACCAAAAGGTGTTCCTGGAGAGCAAGGACCGAATGGACCCGCCGGACCAGCAGGACCAGAAGGACAACGGGGATTAAGGGGGTTGCCGGGTCCTAATGTAAGTACACGTCTCTATATTTATAACATCGTACTTACTTGTAGGGTACTTTGTTTAGCAATCCATAAAAACAAACAACAATAAATAAAGATGATGATATATTAAATATGTATATAATGTTTCCAGGGTGAAAATGGCGCCCCGGGAATAATGGGACCTTCGGGTCAACCAGGCAAGGCAGGGCCTCCAGGTAACCAAGGAGTAAGAGGTGACAAAGGCAACCGAGGGCCAAAGGGTCACATTGGCGATACTGGGCCTATGGGCTTGAAAGGTGATCAAGGCGAATTTGGCAAGCAAGGTCCACCTGGTCCAATTGGACCTCCTGGACCTAAAGGAGAAATGGTATGTATTCAGTTTTTTTATTTTTTATTTTATGTTATTTCAAAATTGATTTACTAATACGATGAGTATTAGTAAATCAGTTTTGAAATGACATATTGATTTCGATTATTATCTTATTTTCGATAATTCTCTTATTTTAGGGACCCGTAGGACCTCAGGGACTAAAAGGAGATACCGGACCGATAGGACCAGCAGGGCCCGAAGGCCAACTTGGACCAAAAGGCTCAACGGGACCGGAAGGAAGGCCTGGTTCACCTGGACCGGCAGGAGCTCCTGGGCCACCAGGCCCGCCCGCTCCAGCACCACAAATACCTCCTGAACTATTCTCATCATACACAAGAAGACGACGCAGTATAGAAATGCAATCTATGGAATCTGTTACTGAGGATAATTTCGACGAAGGTAAGTTTTCAATTCTGTGCCATGTGTTTTCCGACATAATAACCCTCTGCAGTTTTAGTGCATGCAGGTGCAGTTGTCTTCGAATACATATTGCTAAAGCGGATCACATGCTACGGAAACGAAGCCATATTCGCCGCGAGGAAACACGTTTTTATTGAATTTGTAACGCGTTATCATCGCGTGCCCCATCCCGTGGCACTATGTAGTGTGTGATCCGCTTAAAAGAATACCTTAATACTGGGGAGTAGCATCCAATCTTCCAAGCATAAATAAACACACTACTAGTAATCACGATTTTACTGTAGCAATTATAAAACATCTAGCCAGCCGATTATTTTAGTTTCGATGTTTTCTTTTGTTGTTTGTGTTTGATTATTTCTGTTCTGTGTTCGTGATTATAGATCTTTTTTTTTAATACATATTATGCACGTGTTTCTGTGACAAATAAACCTATTTTTCTTTCTTTTTCTTTTTTTATATCCTTACTTTTAAAATCACCAAACTTACTTGACAGAGGAAGACATAGAATGGGTGAAGGAAGTCATGACGGGTGTCTTGGCAGCGCGCGGGGCACTCGAGGCGGTGAGGAGACCTCGAGGAAGCAGGAGCTATCCAGCACTATCCTGTCGTGATCTTAGGACATCGCACGTTAATCTCACCGACGGTAAGACAATCTTTTATGGTTTCTAAAAGCAACTTGTAACTTGATATGTGCGTGCGCGTGGGTGTGTGACATGTCTTATGTGCTTTATATATTGATAGCTTAAGCTTCTCTTCTTTTGTTCTTAAAGGATTCTTCTACCAGGAATTTCTCAGTAGCGACCTGGAGTCTGGATTTGCGCCCGTGTTTAGAAATCAGCTCGCCTCTTAAAACATGAGACTGGGTGAAATATAGCTGTATCTCTGCCTAACTCTCCGGGCAATGTAGGCGTGCTCTTGTTACATCTCTTGTACGATTATTTATGGTAATACCATAAGTTATTAGCTCCGTTCGAAGTATTTGCAAGATAGGCGATACATTCCAATACTATCTAGCTCTTCTGTGATCACTGTGAAACACGATTTCTTAATGTGACAAATATTTACCTACTTCTATAGGATACTACTGGATAGATGCACGTGGAGGTGCAACCAGTGGACGGCCCATCAAGGTCTACTGCAAGGGCCACAGCACCTGCGTGTACCCAGACGAAAGGGAACCAACCATTTTCAGCGCCGATGCCACCGCCCACAAGTTCTCACAATCGGACAATGGCTTCAGGGTAAATATATAAACTTAGATTTCTTTTCTACTTAGGTATTCAAGTACAGTCACGCAATCAATTGTTAAGCAAATTGATACCCTACGTCAATTTGGCCATTTCATGCAACTGTCAAAAAATGACAGTTGTGATTTGAATATACAAGCAATTTAAGTTGGTAGGTAGTCAATTTGCTTTACAATTAATTTCCCTACCTAATACTTTCCTAAATCGTGCCATTATTACCAACAAACGTTACTTTTCAGCTTACATACGATGGTGAAGGATCTGGTGCTATACAACTTCGATTCTTAAGATTGCTGTCGAACGGGGCTAGGCAGAACTTCACATACTCCTGTGTGAATACCAAGGCTCCCCAAAGGTACATTTTCTCTAATATTTAACTTCAAGCTTTCATCGTGATCAAAACTTCATTCACACATAATCTTCAAAAATACTTTTGTTAAGTTTCCTCAACAATCAAAACTTTCTTTCAGATCCGACATCCCAGCTGATTTGACCAGACAGAACCACCTCAAGATTTTCGGCTACAATTCAGTGGAATTCAGAGAACCACAAGTGATTAAAGACGACTGCAAGGTTATTTTTTTAACTTTATAAAAACCATTCAACTGTAGATTAGTTCTCGCTTAAATATTCGGCAAATAACAAGAAAATATCCATGCCATAGAGCAGTATTATAGAAGTGGTGGCTCAGTGGTAACGGCCCCGACTTACGAGTTTAAGGTCGTGAGTTCGAACCCAGGCAAGCGTTTTACTTTGGGTAATTTATTTTATCACCACTGCTCTCAAAGCGGTGATCGTGAGGAAACCGGCATGTCCTAGACCCAAAAATTCAAAGACATGTGACATCTATCACTCCGCATGGTGGATTACAGCTCAATGCCTCTCACCGAGAGGAGTCCTGGGTCCCAGCAGTGGGAACATTATAGGCTGATTATGTTATCAATACCATACACTTTTCATGTAAAACCATGTGTGGCTCCTGGTTTTGGTTTTGTTCTAAAAAGTAAAAAAACTATAATTTGTGCTATTAGTTTTGCGTCTCTACGGTTTCTATTTTTATTTTTCTATGTAGCACAATTTTGTTTGCAATAAAACGTTAGAGACTTCTAAAGTTAAATATTGTTAAGAATTTTATTGTCCTACAATTACCATAAAGTATGCTCATGCCGCCTGTGATACAGGTTTATCCTAGTACAGGCATCTAAAATTATTATACTTTTGAAAGTTATTTCTAAGACTATGTAAATATTTTTTACCAATTGAAAACTGAATAAAATATTATTATTAGATTAATATATCTTTAGGTATTTTTCTACAGGCCTGTGTCGCCTGAAAATAAATGGATTTATTTATGCTTCCGTTATCTGAAGAAGATGGACGTGTAAATGCGTTTTTTAACAGACTTCATTATTTAATGTTTCAGGAAGGAACCGGCGAAATAGTGCTGGAAATAAAAACATCCAGGACAGACAGACTGCCTATCAGCGACTTCCAACCTCTGTCATTCGTTGATGCGGAACACCAGTTCACCTTCACTCCCGGACCAGTCTGTTTCACATGACATCTGCGCTTGATGCCGATACTGAAGACTTGTTTAAATAAGGATAGACTTAACATTATGTACTTAACAGTGGACCTTTGTAAATATTGTAAATAAATGTTGTGACGAGCTTTAGTTTACGCTAATTTTGTTTTAATAAAGTATGAAAGAAACATGTCCATGTCGTTACGTAGATTTACCAAAGTAAGTACCTAGAAATTATTAGGAATACCTCTGCAACAGCCGTTACCCGAAATATATATTTGTTTAAAATTCAGAGCAAAAAACTACAGAATGCGCTTTTATTTCGGATTTTGATTCCGGAACATAAACACACGTATCTTTCGATTAGGTTGACTTGAATTTTGATTTTTTCACTGCTTTAAGGGATTGCCTGAGCCCTGAGTACTTGATATTAATTTCACCTTGATAACTATACGCGTACCTGAGAAAAAGGGTCTTGACCGACGGACAGGCTGACGGACAACGAAGTGGTCTTATAAGGGTTCCGTTTTTCCTTTTATTTATTTATTTATACCTTTTTAACCCTAAAAATAACATGTTTCCTTTGAGTAAAAATTGTGGTAGCACCAATATTTAGAGTACTTTTCTCTCCGGCCTAGGTACTTGAACTTTCCGCTGTATCAACAATAATCCTGCCGACGATTTCGGTCACGGTGGCCTATCTCAACGGATATTAGCCAGCTACGAGGGATATGCACAAATGAACTCTGTTGCTTTACTCTCTCTAGTCCGATGGGCAATCCGATACGAGCGGTGAGATTAGACGCAGGACCAACAGCTTTACGTGCTTTCAGCACAGGGGTGTCACCACCAACACCACCAACTCCAGGCTGCTACTGAGAAATTCTTAATGGAAATCCCAATAACACTGCCCGACCTGGGAATAGAACCCAGGACCCCGCGCTCAGCAGTCACGCTTGCGACCACCAGACCAACGGGGCACTCGTATAATCAATAATATATTCGTAAATAATAAACAGAGAAGATTATTCACGTCTGAAAGACTATTTATTATAAATTAAGATTACGGTTGTGATCAATTGCGTTTTAATCATACCTGTTTAAAAAAGAACTAACACTAAAATGAACTTATGTGCAAACATAAAATTATTGAAATTCAAATTCAACAAGGGTAAATAACAGCGCTTGATATGGAAGAATAAATGCAATTACCTATTTAAATCTATAATACATCAATTATTCATCTCCATTATTAATTTAGGCTTGACTTCAGAGGCAATATTAGTAGTTCCTAGACAGCATTACTATATAAACAGAGAGAAAGAATTCTATAACCAATTGTAAACAGGGCAGAACATTGCATTCACAGTAAAAGAAAACATTTGATTGACTTGACTATGCACCTTCAAATCATAGCTAAGTGTACTCATACAAATGTAAATAAAAATATTTGATTTTTACACTTGATTCATTTTTTTTAACATAATATGAGTTTGGGTTATTGAGTTTTTGAAGACAATGCAGGTGGTAACTGGTCTTCTACTCTTGTATTTGCCTCCAACACCTCGTCTGCTTCATCAACATCCATATAAGTAGCAGTACCAGCGGCTTTGGTATCAGCAGATACAACACTGACATCATTCTGAGCACATTCTTCCTTGGATGCACTAGGCGCTATTTCTTGTGATGACTCTATAGATATAGATTCAATCGATTTCTCTTTAATTTTATTGTCTATATCTTTAACATGATCATCATTAGTACTATTTTCTACAACATTAGGTCCATCAACATTGCTTACCTTTTCATGTGTGATTTCAGGTATGACACTTGACTCTTTTTCAACTCCTTTAGGTTCATTAGGAACAGTGCCTACAATTGTTTCATCAATTGAAATGAGATCATCTTTAAGATTAATACACACACTATCAGCAGAGTGTGGCCCTTCTTCTTGACTTCCGCCAGTTTCTTCATCTGATGACGCAAGTAATATATCTTCAACCGGCTCATTATATTCGTTGTTGTTAGATTTACTGTTTCTTTTATTAGTATCAGAAATTGAGGTCTCTGTGTCCATAGCATCATTTCGGCGACATGTTTCTATAACATTGGAACTGTCTGTCTTCATGACAACAACAGGCGCTTCGGTTTCTTTGTTCGGTTGGCTGTGCGGAACTATTAACTCAACACTTTCTGTACTTTCAACAGGTATATTATCCACTTTGTCAGCCTCACTTTCTGAGTAACTTGAATTTTCGATACTGATGACATCACTCAACTGCTTTCTAGTGTCACTACCAGATTCTATAGAGTCAGAGATAGCTATGGGACTATCATCATCAGAGGATTCAATTGTTGAACTTTCAGCTTCATTACCTGAGTGCAATTTCTGCAATAGATGGAGCTCATCTATATCTGACTCTAAATCATTACTGTCATCGCTACTTACAGAGAGTGTTTCTGCAGCATCAAGAGAATCCTTGTTATTAGATCTCTCTAAGATTTCACCAGAATCTTCCTTAGTTTCTTTATCTTTAGCATCGCTTTCCTTAATTGTTACTACTACTTCATTTTCTTCAGGTTTTTTAGCATCTTCTGCAACTGCAGGTTCTTCTGATGGTTGGCTTTCTTTTCCTTCACTGGGTCCTTTCGATATTTCCTGTATAAGTCTTTTCAGCCTTTCCTTCCTTTTACTTTTGTTCTCTAATGAAACACTTTCATCATTGGCTTCTTCTTCTTCACTCTCAACAGGTGACTCGTCCGCTTCTTTATCTCCAATCTCTACAGCTTCTAACTTGAGTTGGTTCTGTCTGTCTGCATACCTGAAATAATATGTTTGCTTATTAGTAGATTAGCTTCACTGGGTGATTCACGACGCCAAGTGGCGTAATAACTAATTAATGAATTGAGTAATCTCTACATGACTTGAAAGTGACGTTTAAAGAGCAGCCGGCAGGCAGGTCTTACTAGGTTTTATGATTGATAGATGATTTTATTTGAGTAAGTAGGTTTGTACAAACACTTTTGCACGTCAATAATATTTTCAAAAGTACATGAGGCCGGCGTTTCCTATCTAAATACTTTGAGAAGAAAGGTCGAAACGAACTCCGAGGTCACTCAGTCTCTTTTAAAGTCTAGACATAATCTTGGTCTGATCATGTGAAGACCACGTAGATTGGTGGCTGAAATGGTCTCTTGAGGAAAGAATAACACAAATTTGAGTGGACCTATCCAGTCAGTGCACGCATTTGTCATATCGTGCTTCAATTGTCATAGCTCAACTCTGACGTTAAAGAACTCAACGATTAGACAAACAATACCAAAGAAAGGACATTTGGGTAGGCCGTACAAAGTACTCAAACTACCAGACCAACAATCATTAAAACTAACTGAAAGAAAATAAAAACCTACATAGTCCTCACATTCACAATAATTAAAATAATATTATACTTTACACAGTAAATATTCATATCATTGAATACCTGTAAAATGGGATATAGAAAAAAAAACCAATAACAATATTGCTATATAAAAGTACAGGCTAGATAGATTAGATATAAAAGTAATTGAAACAAAACCTACTTATTAAATATTTCAGTCTCCTTAGTTGCCGCTATCTTCTTATTTGCATCTAGCTTGCATTTCAGCTGCTCATTATTTTCCGCAGGATCAATTTCTAAGGCAATTCTGGAAGCCGCTAGCCTCCATTCATTCTCTTGTCTACGCCTTTGAAGTTTCTTGCCACATCTCGTAAATAAGTCTCGAGCTAATAAACAATTAAGTTTTTATTAAATTAGTGGCATGCAATGGCTACAATAAGTGTAATATATAGTTGTAAATCCTACTAGTATTATAGACGCGAACGTTTGTGAGGATGGATGGATGGATGGATGTTTGTTATTTACTCACGCAAAAACTACTGCTCGGATTTAGATGAAACTATACAGTAATATAGCTTATACGTCACAATAACACATAAGATACTTTTTATCCCGAATTACCCCCGGAATCAAAACTTATGCGGGTGACACCGCGGGGCGTTGCTAGTATTTAATAAGTTCACTAACTGACCAAAACCAAAACATTACTTTAGCAATAAATTCCTTTATTTAGTAAAGGAATTTATTGCTAAAGTAATGTTTTGGTGGTAAAGCAAGCCAAAACCACGAGCTTGAATAATAATACATTAGTCTTAATTATGGATATTAAACCAGTGTTAATATACGAAACCCAGCCAGGTTTGAACTCGACTTAGCCAGATAATTTAATGTTTCATGATGGTTCTTAAAACTGTAGGGTTGTCGACATTTCATCTTTTCATTAATGACTAAAAATGACCCATTAATTAATTAAAAAATTGCCCATTGACAGTCAGAAGCAGTCCGTACTTACTAAGTACTCCACTGGGTTTTTTTACTATTAGTGTTTATGTTAATAATTAAAAGTTAGGTAGGTTTAGCTTCAACATTATAATCATCCATGTTGTAATTCATAAATTATTTGTAAAATAAAAAAGGATCCCATCGAGTTTCTTATTTATTTTTTTTCTATAAAGAAACTACTCTTAGAAACGGGTTTTCTGATTCATTGATATTTTCTTATAAGAAAAGGAAAGTTCTCATATCAAAAGTGGTTACATATAGTTTATAACCAGGATTAACACATAGGATACTTTTTATCCCGACATTCCCACGGCATCGAAACTTATGCGGTTGAAACTGCCGGGCGCTGCTAGTAAATAAATAAACTTGTAATCCTATTGGGGTACCTCTGATTTTTATAATATTTATTCTTATAGATACCTTCTTCCATAATGTCAGCTTCATTCCAGCACAACTTGTCTTCATCATTCGCGTCTCTGACACAACGGAGAACATCGTGAAAGTCTGGGAATGGTAATGGCGTTCCAATCGGGACTTTCTTATTTATCCATTTTTCAAGACGTTTTGCTGGCCCCGACGGTTGACCTGGCCGCGAATCTAGTAAAATACGAGGCTCTGAAGGCATTTTTGTATTTGTCAATTGACAAAATTTCGAGTAAACGCGAACCATTCGTTCTTTGTACCTGGAAAGAAATGAAAAATTTGAATAGTCTTTGATAGGTATTTAGTTAGGTATATGATATAATAATATTAAAATTATTGTTTTTAGAAATTCCTTCCTGTATGTAATGTCTACTTAGAATAGAAAACTTTATTAAACCTAACATTCTTTATTTCTGTAAGACCCGGAGAAAAATTAACGCTTTTTTTTGCTGTTTGTAAAAAACGAGAGCCTGCCGTTTTGCCAAAATTTCATTATCCAAACAAATCTAAGCACCTTTTTTATACCAATGCAATATTTGGAATGATTTTAGTAGGTACGCACATTTTCATTTGGTCAAATTTTTACTCGGCAGAATATTACCAAGGATAATTTCATTATGGCATTTGGTCTGATTTATTACAGCAAACAATCTTTAGAAAATAAACATTTAGTCAAATGTTTTGTTATGAAAAAAAATATAAAGACAAAAATAAGATTTTTTGGGAATTATATAATTAAAAAATGCACTTTTATTTGATGTCATTTGCGTACTTCTTTTTAAGTTTATGTGCTTGAATTTTTCTGAAACAAATCAAATTTATGGTTGAGCCTGCTCTACAGTACTCGCGAAGTTGGTCGAAGTTGAGTGAATAGGAATACGATAGTGTAGAAGGGCACTTCGCTTCGCTTCGTGCAACCTCGGGTCGCATCGGGCGACTTCCAGTCGTTGTCGGTTTTTGCGCCGAGTCAAAGGACTCGAAGTGTCGCGAGTAGGGTTGCCAGGTCGCCAAACCTAATAGTCGGACAGACCAGTCAATTTGCCCGGACATTTGGGTAGAAAGGCCGGACACCCTACATTATTGAGGATTTTGTGTCTCAGTATTAATAGGTACGACAAAAAAATTGTATGTAAAATCAAGCTTTTTTTATTGTCATAATCAGTCATCGACGCTTGCTCGTTTGCGAAATGTAAAAAGCCTAACAAAAGCCGGACAAGCCAGACACCGTTGATTTTGGCTGGACACGCAATCAAAAAGCCTACCATGTCCGGCTTTATCCGGACGCCTGGCAACGCTACTCGCGACGTTGCACGAGTGTGTAGTCACATACTTCGGACTTCGATCAACTTCGACGAGTACTTCGTCGAGGCAACTTACCGAGTAGTGTAGAGCTGGCTTTACTAACGACGAACGAAAAACGAACTACTACCAGAACTGTAGGTTATGTTAGAATGCATTTTAATATTTTAAGTATAATAATAATTGACATGTAGAGTTTATAATTTTCTTAGAGTTCAGTGAAATTTGCAACATAACACGCATAAATATCTTTTTTAAATCAAAACAGTTAGGATAGGTTAGAACTGTGACCACACGTGTGTATTTTCTGCAACTGACATAAATATGCAAATCTTTTATCATTGACTAAGCAATTGACTGAATAGAAATGTAAAAGTACCAGTTTACATGTGACTGTCGGACACTACCGCGATCATACAAGGATTTACAGTAACAGCTAATCTAAACACATTCTCTATCTACATACTATTGTTATCATTAAACTGATATATACCAAGCAGTGGTTCCCAACCAAGCACCAAACACAAATACACATAACCACAAACTCACGACTTCTTCCTATGAATAGGACAGGCAGAACTTTTTAACTAATATCAATGGTGATATTTGGTAAAAAGTTCAGTATATATTAGTTAAAAGTAAGTATGAGGAAAGAGGGAAGGCATGGGCCTTCCCTCTTTCCTGTTAGGATTAAACTACAAGGAGCCGATGCCGTGTGCTAAATGTGCGTAATGATAACGCAATTTGATTTGGTTACATTCAGGTCACTGCTATCTCAAGATGTCATCAAGACATTTTTTCAATTACCAAAGACTAAATTTTAATAAATATTTCATTTTAGGAACCGCTATGCCCTTCAAGTGTTACTCTACAGTCCCCAAAGTAGGGCGCAACCTGTATTTGCTAAGATATTCAGAAGGCAGTTGCTGGTAAAATACAGATTTGTCACAGAAAATAGGGACAATGTTAAGCAGATGACCTATACATGTGAAAATGCTAACTCATAGGTTCTCATCGTGGGCGTTTGAGACTTTCAGGGGGCAGTAGAAGATCCAAAGAAAATTATGTAACCATCTTACGACTATATAATATTACACGTTAAAATATAATTGTGGCAATAGCTTTTTCAGATTTGCGATAGATGGTAAGTAAAAAATATGGGGGGATCTAGAAAAAACAAATAGTGGGCCGAGGGCAAAATAAGGTTGTCATTTTCACATGTATGAATGTAGATTTGTCATTTTACTACCTTTCAGTTAATAAATAAACAGAGTCATCTTCATCATCAAAGTCAACTTCTTGTTCTTCTAGTTTCTGAATTGCTCTGTGCAGTTTCTTTATGGTCTTCTCTAGCTTACGTATCTGTCTTTGGCGTTTCAAATCATATTCTTTTTCTTGTCCAAATGTGAGCTGGTCTGGCTCTGAAGAAAATCAAAAAATAGATTAACACAATGCATAATCAGCCTATAATGTTCCTACTGCTGGGACACAGGCCTCCTCTGTGAAAGAGAGTGGTCCGTAATCCACCACGACGGCCCAGTGTGGGTTGATAGATGTCAGATGTCTTCGTATTTTTTGTTTCTAGGACATGCCGGTTCCCTCACAATGTTTTCCTTCAATGTTTTGAAAACAGTGGTGATGAAATAATTTACGCAAATTAAAGTGACTGTTTGGGTTTGAACCAACTGCTTGGGTTCGGTACACCTCGTAAGTAGCAGCTGTTATCACTGGGCCACCACTGCTCCGTAAATACAATGAGATCATTACAATGAGGAGTTCATAAAAAGCAGTACATTGTCACATTATTATATATTAAAAAATGTGAAGAATTTGCTACAATGATCTTCTAGCAATGAAAAATATCAGCCTGTAATGTTGTCTAATAGTATAAGCTGAAATTTTTAGTACACCAAGTGTACAATTGATTAGATAAAAATAAATATCCAAACCTTCTGTTTTGGTTTCCGTTTTTATTATCTGTGATTTAGCAATCTTTCTTTGCATGTTTAATTCATCAACAATATCTTTTATGTACAAATACATCTTTTCAGGGCTAGCCTTCATAGCAAGTATTTTACTTGCAACCATGTCAACAAAGTCCTCAGATTCTGAATACTCCTTTGGCACTTGCCTATAATATGCTTTGATTTTTTTATCTACTATTTTCTGCATGTCTTCAGAGTTTTCCAATTGAAAACAAGTATCTATGAAGCTTTGATACACAGAATGAAATTCACTCTGGCCACTACTACTTGTAGTCTCAATTTTCTTTTCTTTTGATGTTATGGAATTTGTCTTTGGTGTAGTTCT
The DNA here is from genome assembly GCA_951799955.1 of Apamea anceps. Taxonomy (NCBI): domain Eukaryota; kingdom Metazoa; phylum Arthropoda; class Insecta; order Lepidoptera; family Noctuidae; genus Apamea; species Apamea anceps. The sequence continues at coordinate 7,718,914 of OX637502.1, read as the reverse complement.
TTCTGCACCATCATGTTTTTTACTTGACTCGGGAGCTTGCTGGACACTAACAATACTAACTTCTGGAAACTTATCTATTTCAACTTTGCCTTTAATGTTTGTATCTAAACTAACTTCGAATGGAAAATCTATTTCTATTTCCAGAGTTTTTTTATTCTCATTTCCAGCATCTTTGGGATACTCCAACTTCTTCTTACTGTTACGTTCTTTAGTACTAGTTGGTTCTTCATCATCACTCCCATTGGGAGATGCATTCTTTTCTGCAGTTGCCTTGACAGGGCTATCATCTATAGTAATAGCCAGTTCAGCACCTATTTCACAAGTCCTTTTGTTATGTACAGGTTTTATGGGACTGTCCTCTATAGTAATTTCAATCATGGTAGGGACCTCTGGCTCTGCATTATTCTCTTGCTCTAGTGTAGGATTGTCTGTTTGCTCTTCAGGTCTTAAATACCAAGCAGGACTTGAAGAAGTTCGAGAGCATTCGTCATCATCTAATTCCACAGTTTGGACCTCATTTACTTGTCTTGAATTTAATTTGGGCTTCATTATTTGATTTCCTGTTTTCATAAAAATTATTGGTTTATTAGAGGCCTGAGTGGTCTTCTTTACAGTAATGCCTGCAGGTAAGTTATTGAGAGGTGTGTTGTTTTGTTTCATACTGGGTTTCTTTAAAAGTGCTGAAGTAACACTACTAGAATTAGGTGTTTCTGCTGCTGTTGCATAAAAAACATTAGGATGAGATGTTGAGGCTTTTAAGATTTTTATAGGTTTAAGCATTTTGAGATGCGGTTTCATAATATTCTTCTGCACAGGCTTGCCATTGGTTTTACTTCTGCTTGCAAATGGATTAGATATCATTCCTGAAGCTTTTGTTACCGTTGTTCGTTTCTTTGCCAGTGGTACTCCTTTTACTATAGTAATTTCTTTTGAAGTAAAAACACTGTTTGATGCAGGTACACCTTTGATTCCAAATATTTCTTTTGATTTCGGTAACCCTTTGGCTGCAGGTACTGCTTTTGCTGCAGGTACTGTTTTTACTGCAGGTACTGCTTTCACTGCAGGTACTTCTTTTGTTAAATTTAGCTTAGATGGCCTTATAGTAACTTCATGTATTTTTCTTGGAATGCACACCATTGCATTTGGCATTGGTTTACTCTGAAACAAACCATTTGAGTAAGTAAAATAATCTGGATAATAAGCAAACCAAGTACCTACTTCGTTTATTTATGCCTGAAAATTTTCACTCTGTGATTGATTCTATATTTTATAGCACTGCTATTTAAAAATTAATTAATTGCATACCTTCTTCGGTGCCGGTTCTGCCTCATCGTCTGAAGACCCCAATTCTATCACATCCTCACTTGCCATCTTGTATCGAATGTTATGTACATACAAGATTTAATTACAGCTTGAGCTCACATAGCATTGCAACTACATGAGGATAGTGCGCGTGCATTAATAATTATACGGAAAACAAAAAACGCTAGTTTAATAAAGTATTCTCTTAGAACTCAAAAAAATACTACAACGACACATCGAAACGAAAAATGTTTGACAAATATTCAGTCAGGGTTGTCACCATATAGTAAAATATACCGGGTTGTCACCATGCATAAATTCCACAGCTAAAATCTCATCCTACATTTGTTAATTTTATGTAATCTAGATATTAGCTTGTAAAAATGTTTTCTTTATGAAGCTTAGCAGCAATTTTTCAATGTTTTTTTGTGATGAATTACACAAAATAATTCAAAACATTACAATAGAAAATGTTGTCTCTGACCCATGGATGTATTCTATAGAGTAATAATAAGTTATTGTCCAAAAGACAGGCTATAATAAAATTAGCTTCAAAAGTCTATCTCGTGAACGTTTCAGATGGATACAATAGGGTCGTGTGTTGTTACATCTTAAACGAATTTTATAAAATAAAATAAAACCACAAGAGAAAAATAAATATGTTATTAAAGAATTTTAAAAATTGGCACTAAAATAAACTTGGTTTTTAAAATGTGACCACGAAGAAACACACACATGCAGATTTTGATACAATACAATCAAACATAATGTTGACTTATATTCCGTACGGAAAATACGCGCATTGACGTGGAGTTGTGAACACCATTCAATGACGAACTTCTTGAGGTTTTAATTTTGTTTCAAGTGCAGTCATGGCTTAACAGTTATTTTCAAAATTGCAGACTTTGACATTAACATTTAAAAATCTCTCTGCTGGTTTTTCGCTGGAATTCTGAAAACTAGATCCATTAACGCATTAACTGCTGAATTATTAGCGAACTTTTCGCAAATGCTAAATATATAGCTCACTAACCCCTGTGCGACAAACGTTCATACGCGTTCAAATAATTTTCGTGTGGTGCTATGAACGCGCATGCGCGGTTGAAGAAAGTTTTACCCAGTGCGGCTGGCCGCATTAGTTGACGCTTCTGTGCGTTTGAAAATTTTCGAGTTTGCACAATGGACGCACCCATACGTCCATTGTGCACTGCGCCGCACTCGAAGAAAGTTAAGTAAATTGTATGGACGCGCGTGCGCCCCGCTAGCACATGGTCAAAGCTTGAAAAACGCGCAGGCGCGTTGGCAGCAGTAAACGTGTTAACTTTTAGCAACACATTACGACTTGTTTTTCAAATAGTAGACAATACTTGAAATCAATTAAATCAGGTATATGGTAGCTGTGCTATGTGATCAGAAAGATAGACAGACGAAGTTGTACCGTAAGGGTTCCATTTTTTAACATTTTGGTACCGAACCCACTCAGATATTTCAGAATTCAACCCGGGGCGGGCGTTATTTTTTTTTATTTACGTTGCCCCACACTAGGAATTTCTCCTGTATCGTGGGTGCGTTTACAAACATTTAAACTCATATACACAAACAGCCAGACCCGGAACAACTACTTGTAGGTTATACAAATAGGTGTTTCGTGCGGGAATCGAACCCGCGACACGTAGCGCAGCAGTCAATCGCTTAACCACTACGCCAACCGTGCCGTCAAATTATTATTAGTGTATTATACACACATCAAAAATATCGTAATTGCTATACTTAGATATTTTGAATTTCGGTCAAAAGATTAAATTATTATTTTAAGTCATAACAGGGTAGATTCCTGGATAAAAAAAATATTATATTTAGTCCGTCAGTTATTTAGTTATTTAGATTATCGAAAAATAATGGACACGTATTTTTCTTTTATCAATCAAACAAAAAATTACAAAGATAAAGCACGTCAAAATTTGGGAGTGGGGGGTCGTGACGTCACGCCATGCTAAAAAGTGTAGCAAGGCGTGACGTCACGCGGAACTTTAACGGGCGATATCTTCATCATTTTTTATATTATTGACAAAAGAAAAAATACGGGTCCAATATTTTTTGATAATCTAACTGACGAACCCGACTCGTCTCTATGGCTCAGAAACGAGTCAAAACCCCAAAAAACCTTGTCAAAAAGTCAAAAACCGGACCGGATACAAGATAAATAAAATAATACAAATATTTACTAAAACTGTGAAACAAATAATTGGCTATTAATTTTGTTTATCATATACTAAGCATTCTGTAGCTACGAATGAGAAAAGTGAGATGTCATGACTGGATTTTCTGGACGCTGATTGGTCAAACGCTACCATATTTTTTCTTTTTGTGAGGTTTGCCAATACAATAAAAGAAATTTATTTTATTTACAAATTGCAATCTGCCTAAATTGAAGTTTCGTACAAAAATTTAAGCTGTCAAAATAGATCGTGGTTTTATTTCTAATAATTTCTATTTTATCGATTAGTTAGGACAATGATTAAACTTTTTTCATTAAAACAACAAAAGAAAGATGAGGAAGGCTCAGGAAGAGCAGGAGGTTCACAGAAAAAAGCATCAGCCGCTCAGTTGCGGATCACAAAAGGTAAAGTTCAGAAAATAGAACAATTTACGCGTTGTGTATTCATTGTTATTTTAAATCTGTTATGAAGAATTCATATAAACAAGCTTACAATAGCCTATCTTCGGCTAGCAATGAGTTTTAAAGTTAGGGAGTAGTACTGTAAAAGCACTGAAATCATCCCCCAAAAGATGTCCTTGTTAAGATCCTGAGGCAAAATTTTACAACTGTACTTGATTACATTGTTTACAAGATCTTCACCTAAATGTAACTTGAAATGTTTTATTTTCAGATTTGAATGAATTGAATTTGCCCAAGACATGCAACACAGAGTTTCCAGATCCAGATGATTTACTTAATTTCAAACTAATCATATGTCCTGATGAAGGATTCTATAGAGGAGGAAGATTTGTATTTAGTTTTAAGGTAATGTTAACAGCTGTTCTCTAGCTTAAGAAATGAGGTCTCTACTAAACATAATCCTATAGTTCTATTTCTTGAAGTCACTGTTAAATGGTTTTGTTACTTATATGATTAACTGAAAAGGCCATGAAAGCGCCTTGGGTATAGGAAAATCAGGTTGATTTTTAGATGACTATACTTTTACATTAAATACACAAACTGCAAACTCACGAAAACCTGACTCCAACCAGTAGCATCATTATGGCAATAGTTCATTTCATGTAAAATCCAACCCATATTCTGCCTGACGTTATCCTTCTGACGATTATTAAGAACTTACAATTACTTTATAGGTAGGACCAAACTATCCTCATGAGCCGCCCAAGGTGAAGTGTGAAACAGCGGTATACCATCCGAACATAGACCTGGAGGGCAACGTGTGTCTTAACATCTTAAGAGAAGACTGGAAACCTGTGCTTACTGTCAACTCTATAGTTTATGGACTCCAGTATTTATTCTTGGTATGTGTTAAACATAATTTACTAAGTATCTTCCATGTATTATTTAGTTTATTATCTTGGGAGTTCTTCAAATGTAGTTGTGTAATGAGTTTTGTTTATATGGCTTAATATTACTGTATTATCAGCCTGAATCATAGACAATCATAGACACAACCTTCATCTCATGGCCTACTTATCCTTAGTGTTTCCTTCCTATTGCTTTGGCCTCAATTCAATTTTGTCTGCAGCTTACCATTTTACAAAAACAAAAATGACTCATCATTCTATGTCCTACTCATTTTATTACTCATGGTCATGGCTTTATTGATTATACAGGGTAACAGGGATATTGACGGGCAAATTGTAACTATGAATTTAGCACGACTCTAGAGCCCTTGGCAAAGAAAATCGTTGGTTTTAAAAAACAACTGTTGTTTCATGAAAAAGTATGATACCTACGAAGTCAAAATGTATAGAATAGCAATAAAAAAAAAATAACCTACAGTTTTCAACGCAGGGGAGCTCAGAATCATGTATTGCATCCATGGTTACATTTTGAGCGTCAATGTCCCTGCAACCCTGTATTCTAATGAAGGGTGTTCATGGTGTCCGCTAAGACAGTAAGGCACTTCTAAAATGGAATAGACATCATACTGAAACTATACAAAGGTAAAACAGGCCGTAAGTATTTCCTTGGTTCAACCACCAGTCAGAATACAAAACTTTAAAACAGAGTGTCTGTGACATATTTAAGCTTTATGATCATCATGTTTGTTTAAATAAGCAAGTAATCTACTTAATAAAAATGTTTATAAATAAATAAAAGTGGTGAGAATATTATGAAGATACCACAGAATTATAGCATTCTACTAACAGGAACAAGGCACGAATAAGGGGTACATAATCAGCCTGGCTGTTACCATTGCAGGGACTCTTTGCTCTATGTTAGAGCATTTGGTTTCTGCACTTAGTCCTTCAGGTGGACCATTGTACGTGAGCCATGGCAGTCGTTGGTGGTTATTCCAACCTGTTCAACTCTTTCTCCCCTCTGTCAGAAGTAGCAGGATGTTCATGCATGCATGCTCTTCCATAAAGATAAAACTGTTCTATTGCAGAGGAATGAGGACAGTTTTAAGTATGAATGTGGATGGCTGTAAGAGTAGGGAAAGACCAAAGAAACGACTGTGTGGACGATGATATGACTAGAAACCCATGCCATCTTTCACACAGTCCATCCATTGTTTCTTTGGGGGTGACTATCGTAAGGAAAATTACAACTAAATGATTTTAATTCTGTAAGTAGGTTTGCACAAACTCTGTTACACATCAATAAATAGACAAGTATGGAAGAAAAAGACATGTTGCGTCAACCCCAAATAAATTGGGACAAGGGGGCCTAAAAAGGCCACTTTGGCAGAATCATAATAGGATAACAGTATGAATCATATTAAAAGTCGTAAAATGGTCACAAACTGACAATTCATAATATGATCTGTGTGCAATTCATATCACAATGAAATAATATTTAAACTAGAAATAAAAATTAAAAAAATAGTATGATTCATAAAAACTGTAATAAAAAATTTACCGATAAAATAACGGTTTTTATTTTTTTCATGCGGCAATGTTTAACACCATATATGAAATGAAATTTTTCGAAAATTAGAGGAATTGCTATATAATGAAGGGGTTCTAAAAAGGCCACTGGCAGAATCATAATAGGATAACAATATGAATCATATTAAAAATCGTAAAATGGTCACAAACTGACAATTCATGATATGATCTGTGTGCAATTCATATCACAATGAAATAACATTTAAACTGTTGAAATAAAAAACCAATTTGATTAATAAAAACTGTAAAGAAAAATTTACCGATAAAATTACCTACGGTTTTATTTGTTTCATGCGACAATGTTTACACCAAATATGAAATGAAATTTTACGAAAATTAGAGGAATTGCTAATGATCTGCTGGGAATTCAGGAAATGAATAGCTTTTAGAGGTATTGCTTAAAGTGGTGTTTTAGGCCCCCTGCTGGGGACTCAGGAAATGAATAGCTTTTAGAGGTATTGCTTAGAGTGGCCTTTTAAGGCCCCAAGGGCAGGAGTATGATGATGAACTGTAATTATATAGACGGCAGTTTTTTTCCGGATCTATTCAACATAATTTGCAATTACGACTTCCTAGTCGCACCGTGTTGTTCTCCCCATCGCTGTCACTGTGGCGAAGTAGTCAACAGCCTCGGACACCACGGCCTGTCTTGCAGCCGAAGTGCAGGTCGCTTAACGCGGCACGCATCGACGAGCTCTTATCACCATCGAAGTTCCAGCTGTATTAGAACCCAATGGATTGGCACGCGACGATGGCAAGAGACCTTTAGATGGTAGGCCTTTAGTGTGGGATGCAACTTGTGTCGATACTCTTGCGCCATCCCATCTTCCAGGGTCGGCGTGCTGCGCTACTGCTGCGGCTGCAGAAAACCTCAAGCGGCGTAAATATAATAACCTTATTAATAATTATATTTTCGAGCCGTTTGGTGTTGAAACCCTCGGGCCGTGGGGTCCGAGTGCGCACGGTTTTTTTAAGGAAATTTCGAAAAGACTGGTTGACACTTGCCATGACCCAAGGGTTGGCTTTTACCTTGGCCAGAGGCTAAGCATTGCCATACAACGTGGCAATGCCGCCAGTGTCTTGGGTACATTACCAGTCGACAGCGATGTGGATGAATTTTTCGACGCTATATTTTAGTTTGTAAATGGTTTTAGTTAATTTAGGATATTATTTTGTTATTTTAGTGTTATCTTGTAAATAAAAGTAGTATTTGCAATTCAAAGCATAGAATTTTGGCAAAATCATAATGATTGAGTGAAACAAGTCCCATCTTATTTTTTTATTTTTATTCTTTAAATTTTAGGGACTTTTATAACGCACAGCGTATGTCAGTCCCATCGTAACCTAATACAGGATACACATCAAACTAATGAGATTAATATATCAGGGCCATAAAGTCGAACAACTTTCTCGCATCTTCAGAGCTCGGCAAGTCCCATCTTGTTATACAATAGTACAACAACATGCCACTTCACAAAATTGGCTAGTACATACAGATAAAAGACAATGACTAATCATTTCAAGTGAACATTGATAATGTTAAATGGGGCTATAATTGTTAAGTGATTGATGTCATGCAGCCTTGCATTTGTTTTAAATAAGACAAAAATATGCAGAGTGCTTTAGATTCAGCAAATGATCCGAAGGCCAATACCCGTAATTAAAAACGTTTAAAATCTAGTCGCAATCTCATCTCAGCGACAATCGATGTCAAAAATGTAGGGTAATTAGAGGTATTTTTGACAGATTGAGACTGAAATTAGACTGTGAATGTTCTTAGAATTACGAGAATTGCCCCTCTGAATGGAAAAGTATCGAAAATGCAAAAGATAACAGGAGAAGCATTGATATTAAAAGTAGATACTTCGAACCCAAGACTTCACATTTCGCTTTTGCGACCACAAGATCAATGACGTAGTTAATAACTACAAAATTCTTAGAAATGTTATTTATTTATATTTTGCTTTTACTTTCAGGAACCAAATCCTGAAGATCCTCTAAACAAGGAGGCTGCGGACGAGCTGCAAAGTAACAGGAGGTTGTTCGAACAGCACGTGCAGCGAGCGATGCGAGGCGGCTACGTCGGGTCGTCGTACTTCGAAAGATGCCTCAAATGAACAAGCAACACTCAACTGTAAATTAATGCTACCAACCCTATATAAATAAAACAATCTCACTTTAAATTAAAGCATTTGATTATTTATTCAACAAAAACAAAAGTGTAGATTGACATATTTACAAGGTCAATGTCATTGTATTGATAAGGGTTTGCGTCCTATATTTTTTATACATTATTTAACAAGTATTTTTTTTATTATGTCGAAGCGGATGTGCCCGTTGCAAGTGGCAGTCTCGTAGAATTGGAATTATATAAACCACTAAATTAAATGCGATTTTTTATTTTATTTTAGCATGTAAGTTTAGTGTACATAGATGGCGCTTAACACAGTATTTTACATGCGTTTTAGTATAGATGGCGTTGCTTAATGGTCTCATAGGATTAACTGTTTATTAGGTATTCGGAATTTCAATCAGCATTTTTAGGGTGGTTGTGCATTGCATCACCCTCGTGATTAATGTAGGTACATGATGGATGGCAATGATAGGCCAGTATATCTCATTCAATTCAATAATGTGTGAACCGATAAGGCTGAGTTCAGTCGGTTCAGGTAGCAATAAACTTTGCCAACACACGGTTACTACGAGTCATACGAAACGAGGTTATAGTCGGTGCAACGGCGCCGACACAGGGCAACGCCGCCACCCCACGCGAACGGCGCGAAGTGAGCCGCGATCAAGGGCCGCGTGAGTCAGTCGAGCCGCCGGAGCAGCGCCCGAGCGCCTCGCCAGTATAGCCACTCGCCTTCGTCACTCGTCAGTGTTACTCTGGACGCCGAGCCGCTCGTGCGCACCCGTCACACAATACGCTTTCTCCATACGGCAGCGTGCTCAAGGCAGAGCTGTTTCGACACGCCACTCGGTTGCGAAAGTCTGCGCGATGATATACAAGTGAGAGCCGACATCGGACGCCAGGGTAACGCTCATCGCACACGGTGAGCCAGTTTATTCGACGAGAGACATTCGAAACTCGCCAGCTGTGAGGGACGGGGGGCGCACGACGCCGTCGGGTCGTACACGCGGGACCAACCTTTACACATAGTTACTGTGAGAGAAGCAACGGAAACCAATTTTTTAATGTGTCAAGTCAGTATAGCATATTGCTGCTACGTCAGAAAGACGAACGCCTCGAGCAAGAACTACAAGGTTATGCAAATGAGTTCTGAACGCTTCTATACCAGGAATAATCAAAAGACCATTCATAACTTCAATAAACTTTAACGTTTACGTTGTATCCTTACGGTGTATTATGTGCTTATCTATCGTTTCTCTACCTTAAATTATCTTTCGGTGTCGCGTTCGCTAATTGCTAATTACTGTGGGAGTCGAGTGATAAGAAGTGTTGACTGAACGAGCGATCGGCGTGTGGAAATCAGAGCGGTTGTATCAAGCGACGACAATGGCGGCCCAGCAGGAGGAGAGCCTGCTCGCTAACTGCGAGATTCCCATCATTGACCTGGCGCATATAGGTGAGAATCTGCACTGCGATACCACACCAGCGTCACAGAGACACCGCCCGCGACACCCTGATCAGTGAAAGTCCTTTACTGATCATACACATTACCTACCTACTGTACATTCGCTTGGCAGAACTTTGTACGTTTATCGCCTGTCGTTATTGCGTAATTATACCTATAGTAATCAGCGTATTATTTAAAATTCAATGAGTTGGCCGTTGGTTTTTTTCTTTTTAACGAATTCATTTTTTCGCCAATTGCTCAAAAGATGAAAGCGCGGTATTAGTCCGGGGTTCAGATAAAGCACAGTTTTATTTATAGTCTCGAAATAAAGGATGTTAAAGCAGTCAAAATGAAATACTTACATCGACTACCTGCAGGCCCTTCGCTTTAATAGAGGGCCCCTCGGTCTCGCGTGCATGCCGACAGCCGACCGACAGCTGTGCAACGATGCTTTATTTGTTGTCATTAAACAATCTCGGCATTCCGCTCTCGAGTTCAAAGACCGGACACCCGATCTGAACCGTTCATCGCAGTTCAACCGCCTAATTCTGAGATAAATTAAAGTTCATCTTCATCTTAATGGGTACTGCATGTAAACCGTGGACGTTTAAAGAGGGCGCCACCGATTATGTGATGAGGGTTTTATGTGTAAATTGTAAACAAAGGAAGGAGCGAATTCTTTGAAGCGATGAGTAAGTGGCCGGGGTGCGTGCCCCATTTTAGTTTTATAGCATGACGTTATATGAATCAACAGAAGAAAATTCATATTGCGAAGCTCATAATAGGCATATTGATTAACAAATAATTGAGATGGATTGGAACTTCAACCACCACCAACACGGGCGTGCAACTGTCTATAAAAATCTGTGCATAGTTAGGCTGTACCATGTACACTTACTTACACGTGCTGTATACTTACCTGCACTTTTGCATTTAAAACACGTTTAATAGACATCATGGAGTGCCTGCTAATTAGTCGTTAAAGTGAATTGATTATGTCATTAACAATGTGCAACAAGTGCACTTTCATGATAATAGGTAGGTTTACAGATACCTGAGACTAGGTACTTACTTTGCGATATTATAATTAGAAATATTACATATGGGCTTGACTATTTTATAAGAGGAATTTCCCGTTTTAAAAACTGTTAGGTGATTAGATTAGCTACCAGTAAAAAGTTGAATAACCGTTTCGAGTATCCAAAGAATCTTGATTGTTACTTAGACTTGTTTAATCACATGAATACGTTGGAAACTACATAACTCTAAACGGGGCAGACATAAAAAAGGAACCCTTGCAATGTAGGGGCAACGGCCGATCGGCCCTTTGTAAGTCCACCCGAGCAGGCAACACACGCTATCAATGCATTGCCGACACACGACGCCTCCATGTGCGCACGCATATTTTAAACAAAACACTATCTACAAATTCTACAATATCAGGGCTTCAACGTCATTGTTTTATTGCCACTGTCTGCTTTTATTGCGTCTGTCAATAAAAGCAAAGTTAAGCTTTAAAGTCGCAGCTTAAAGAAATGATTTGTGTTTCAAATCCGACCCGGGATTTCCAGTATCTTTCGGACTTGGAACTAAGTCTTGGAATATCTTTGAGAATAATATTAGTCACAGTCCGAATAGCAAATCCGATTCAGTCCTAAAGTCACTGAACAAAGACATTTTCTGGGATGATTAGATGACGTCGCATCCGGAAATACCAAAGTATACGTACCTACTTATGTAGGTATACTTACCCTCTTATGTGCTTTACATACGCATATCTATAAAACAGGTCTCACTCTCAATTAGATTTCTAATGTAATGTAAGTCGTAATTAAACCTCGTGTAATGAAATTACACGAGGTACAAAAGCGATTGAAGTGTAGAAAAAACACATACCTGAAGATAATAATTAATTAATTACTTTACTTGCTTAGGTACATAAGTAATGACGTATCCGTGATTTCGTGAGTAGGTACCTATTTTTATTTTGCTTGAACCAACTTTGTTACAAGGTTGAAAATGAAAAAAAAAATCAAATACTTACCTAGGTTAAGTAGGTACAGGACCTACGCCTTTTCAACATTTCAAGAAACGTCATCCATCTTGTTATTTGTTATTCGATATTGAAGGAAGGACAAAAACAGATAAGAGAAATAAACCAAAGTCGTATTGCAAAATATAATCAAAAACAAGATTGATAAGATATTTATTTTCCTTTTAAATCCAGCGTTAATTAATATGCATGTTTCTGAACAGGCGATAGAAAATGCAGTCACATTTTAAACAACTTAACCGAAATCCCCGTTGGTTTAGCGGCATGTAGCCTACTGAGCGTAGAGTTTTGAATTCAATAACCGGGTTGTTCAAATTGATAGTAGGTTTTTCCGTGAGGAAATTCTCTGTAGCAGCCATAAATCTTGATTTGTGTGTGAACAGAACAAGATTGTGGTGAGATGTAGGAATATAGGCATGAACCTCGAACGTAGCTACACACGTAGAACTACCTGCTACCCCTAAACCGCTTGTTACAATAATGCCACGCCTATGGTGCTACGCTTCGTCTACGCCGTGCCTACGCCGCTACACTTCGTCTACGTCATGTCTACGCCGTTATGCTTCGTCGCCGCGCCTACATTGCGTACAAATAGGTACACTTTTTAATCTAATGACTATAATGAATGAGTGACAAAAGGGCAGACTCAATATCAACACTATAAGTGGGTCTAACAATACAATACAATGGCATAGGCAAAGTAAACAATATGCACCTCACGGTAATATTATCTATACATATATTACCGTGCCTTCATCCAAGCTCTAATTTTGATTAAAAAAACATCGATAACAACAAAAATGACCTGCTTTATATGACCGTTGTTTTATATCCCTCTATCAGATAAAATTCCGTGATTAGATTTACCGTTACCAACTCAAAACGTCACCGAGGTAGGTTATGTACACGAATACAATGGAAACGACTATTTACAAGTATTCAACGCGTTGTGTTAATTGGACTGTCACATTTGATCCTGCGCCATTCGACCACTGACCCACATTCGCGGCCATTCATCATTCGTACGTTTGACAAGCGGTTTCACACAAAAAATAAGAGTTTATTTTCTCCTCCGTCAATCTCTTAGGATGACTGTATCGTCGAGAAAGGAATGACTAATCGAAGTTTCAGAGTTTTTAAACGACACAGTCGTTCTTCTTCGATATTAGTTTTGAAGTCATAATAAACCCTCTGAAGCAAACTGAAGCTGAAAATAATATGAAAGGACAGAGGTTCTTTTTGTGACGTAGGCATACCTATTCACCAACTGCATCAAAAAGAAAAAACAAATCAGACCGGTGCAACCTTTTTTTCTAAATCTTTTTAAATGCATCAACAACTGGCTCTTTTGCGTCAAAAAACTGTCTGATGCCATTACAGTTTTCTTTCTTTTTTTTTTCTTCTAACCTTAATGGCATACAAAGATTTTTTTCGTCAATAATGACCAGTATTTAGAATAGAATTGTAATGCAACCTTATTGGTGTCAACTTAAATCAGGTATTGGCACTACGGCATCTGTACCTACCTACTGAGTTACAATCTAAAATGCAAAAGAATAAAAGATTAGGTATCAATACCTACACGATGCTGACCAAGATAATTGTTAATTATTTATTTATCTCAGGTGTGTTGAAACGTGAAGTTTAATCCTACTCTGTCTCACGTTATAGTAATTAAGTATTAGTCACACAGTAAATAAACCAAACAAAATAGTCTCCAATCATGGCAGTAATCTGCTTCTGCTGTAAATGTAGTGTGACTGTTCCTAAATTACCCTAGGCTGATAAAATTTTCGTTTTTCCTAATTATGTGGAATATTACAGTTAAGATCGGCTCTCCCTCAGAAGTCAGCACGATAGCGTTAAGTTCATTATACCTAAATAGAGCGAGACTAATTGTTAGTTTCCCCCATTATGTGAACCGCATCGCAGATGATGTCTCACGCCGCCGCGCGCCGCCGCGGCAGTTTCCTAGACGCCATGTTGCGTCACGGCACGCGCTGACTACCCGAGTATTTATACTCTAAATAAATTATACATACGTCAATTCAGCTATTTCAACACAACTTGTAACTGCAGAAAGTGAGTAATTCCGTAGAATTAAGCCGTCAGAATGAAATTGAGAGATAAGACTAATCTATCGTAGAGCGATGGTTACGGGGCATCAGTGCGTAAAACACGCAGTTTATTATAGCGTGCGCCTTGATGAGACGAGATGGGTCGACAACTCGACAGTGAGACAGTGTGCCTGATGTACAGACGCCAGCAGGTCAAGCTACCCGAAACTGTCAAATTTTCCCAATCAACCTTGAACCTTAATGCTTTAGCGATAAAGTTGAAAATCTTTTAAAGAAATTTGACAGATTGTAGTAGCTTGATGTGCTGGTGTCTGTACTTTAGCGCAGCGCGTCATCTCGATATCCTGTGCAGGGGCAACGCCATCGTCGCTCAAAAACCGTAATAAAGTTCCGCTACTTCCCCGAATTTGTTGAACTCGTTTATATTTCTTTTTATCTTTTGGTAACATGTTGCAAACGCTCCAACTCGGTTACTCGGCCACACAGTTCACTTCGTGCCGACGGACGTGTTGTTCTGCTAAATAGTGTCTAATCACGAAATAATAAACCAACACGCGGACATGAAACTGTCTAAACCACTAGACAGCTGTTAACGTGCCCATAAAAATATTTATTGCTCACGGAAATTGTCTATTTATTGTAGTTTATGTACGTAACGTGAAACAATTTCTGTCATGTAATGCCTGTCTCTAAATAAACTACTCCATATATTAGATATACTCCATATATTAGATATAAATAATAGGCGGGACAACATAATAGGTATAATAACGTGCGCTATATGTCGATACTTATTTCAAAATTGCTCTGAACAATATAATTTTCCTGTTATCAGAGGAAGTCGAAACTAATGGCACTTGACATGCCTGTAATGTTGACGAGCAATTTTATGCATAATCTGAAGTAGATGATGGAAAATACGATGCAGACGAGGAAGCGGAATCGACTGGCGCTGAAGTTTATTATGTCCCTATCGCTACAATTCCTCCCTTATTACAGTTATTACCTACATGAGTCCCGGGGTAATTGCGTAACACACTATAAGTAGCAACGGGTTTCATTTTGACAGTTCAACAACATTCACTGCGTTATTTACATTGTTGAGCAGACACATTTTTCGAACAAATGAAGCAATGGATTAGCAATATCTTTCAATATGATTCAGATTGAGATTGATAGTAAGTCGTAACAATTAGGGTCCCGCTTCATCAAAAGTACAATTTACTGGTGCAAGAACAAGTACTTACAAGTATTTTACTAAGCAAAGAAACAATCTTGAATTCCAGCAATTAAAATCTTTTCCCAAAAGAAGAGTTGAACGTTCCTTAGAAGATGTCTTCGAACTTTAAAAAGTTTTAAAATATCTGGAAAAGCAGTTGACCAGATCAGAGGGGCAATTCTTGTTAGTTTATGAGCGTTCACAGCTGATCTCAGTCTCAATCTATCAAAAATACCTCCAATTTTCATACATTTTTGACTGGCAAAAGAGGAGAAAAAATAATTCATTTTTGACATTGATTATCGCTGAGATCAGAGGGGCAATTCTCTTAATTTTAAGAACGTTTACAGTCTGATCTCAGTCTCAATCTGTCAAAAATTCCTGAAATTTCCCTACATTTTGGCAAGTTTTTGACATTTGTTTGTCGCCGAGATGAGACTGCGACTAGATTTTGAACGTTTTAAATTACGAGAATTGGCCTTCAGATTGCGACCATATTTTGCACGTTTTTAATTACGGAAATTGGTCTTCAGGGCTCACCCGTTTTGGAGTCTTAGATGATTGCAATTATGGGTACTTATAATAACCCTATTTTTTATCAGCACTAAGTTATTAGGTAGAGACAGTCGCCTTGTCAAGCCTATCAGCGAGCAACAGGCAACTATTTTCTATTTACAAACAAGGTATAAATGATATCCCTCGATTGCCTCCTATCGACCCACAAGTAGGTAGGTACCTATATCTATTAAAGTAGAGCTGGCTCTTTCTTCTAACTGAGCTAGCCAAACGAGTTGGTTTCCTATGCCACGAATGTACCCACCAGAGAAAGTGACAACTGGCAAGGGTAACAAATTACTTTAACGTGTTGTAGGTATATTTACCAAATGATCTAACTAAAATAAATATGTTACCTGAATACTTTGAATTTCTTTAATAGGAGACATAATTACTTGGATTTTTTTTAATAAAATGTGGGTTGTATAAGTAGGTATTGCGATAAGTCGGTTTTCCTCATTGTTTTTCCTTAGGTATATTTTCTACACCAACCATGGCCAAATGTTTATTAACTTAAACATTGCCTGCCTCATACAAGTTCATAAGTATTATATAAATAATGTTTTTTCTGTATTTCCACAGGTTTATGAACCGTTTGTTATATTTCACCTTCACGCTTTTTACAGTAAGTAGGTACCTTTGTCGAACTTACAATAAGTAAATAGGTATCAATTTTGTTAACAGTATGTCGAAATATTGAAATAATCATTTTTCCTCCCATACAGAACTTCAAATGACTTTATAACAAGCGACTATTCTTTAGTGCCATTGCCAAAATATCAACAATGCTTTGTACATATTAAGTAGGTAGATACTTTGCTAAACATGTTATTTTATACCTTGTCCATCTTGATTTTTCATTGAATACCTACCGAGCGGAAAGTGCAAAAATACTGTAGGTAATAGGTATATAATAATGTATATAAATTATACATATTATTATATTTAATGTATGAACAAAAACATCTATGACAAAAACCGATTGTCGCTTCGATCAAATAGAAATAATCAATTCAATTATCGATTGTCTTCGGCCATAGCTCCCAGTCACGTCTCCGTGAGCTGTAAACTTAAGAATCATCTCATCATCTCTTGTCTTTATGCAATAAAGTTTTTATTTATTTATTATTTATTTATTTTATCTAACGTACATGTTGATATAAAAGAACTTGGGCTTAGCTACGAGGCCTCCATTCGAGCCATATTTGTTGAGACAACACCTAAACAAGGCGCTAGGTGTCTGACGCGGACGGCCGACGAACAGTTGTTAGTTTACAGAATCGGTCACCTCGAGCCGTCCAGCCATTGTCCTCGACTAAAATGCATCCTAATGACGTGCGTTCTGCTATTGTTTACCGTGCCATCTGTCACCAAATTCGCTGCAAATGCGAATTATTTGCATGTACACATCACATCGGCGAGCAAGGACGTCACAAAAAGTGCAGGAAACGTAGTTAATTTGGTATTCATGTCGGAATGGACCTTTATAATGTTTTGCATAAGTATCTATTGGTAATTGATGTACGCCGCTATTTCATTAATCGGTAGTAGTGGAAAAGAAATCGCATGTCCTTAGTTCGGGGAATGTCAGAAGACACACCATGTAGGTACGTTTACCAATAAAATTATCTAAGTACAGCTCTATGCTCCAAAGAAATAAGAAGTTTCAAGAGCTAAGATTATTCATATATCGACCTCATCAGCACAAGAGGCGAACTGTTTAGTGTAAGCCTGAATACATCAGTCATTCTTATCGTACATTAGATTCGCCAATTGGATGCATGTCAAGTGCGTATGCAACGATGCACTTACACCGTGCGCCTTGTATTGGTTCAATTTGATTTATTAGTAGTTTATTGAGTCGGCACGTGTATCGCGTTTGCGTCCTCGTGAACAACGAGTTGCCCAGTTGCCCACATATATTTTCCGAGACGACATAAATCAAGTCGTAACAGGCGCTAGGGTTTCGCTCTATGCACTAGCACGGCAAAGCTGCATAGAACTAAGGACATTATTGCATTGTATTTCTTGATGTTGTATTCTGAGGACAGCGTTCCATAACGTGAAATGGTTTTCTAGAAACGGGGCAAGAATATCAAGATGCAAGCACAACAATGCAAAATAATGTGCCGTGTCGTAGTTTGTAGCAAAATAATTCTGTGAAGGTTTATCTCTTGCTTACTGTGCTTTTAACAATAAATATTAATTGGTAAGTTTAATTTTATCGTTTCCTAAACTTTACAAAATCTATTAAAAATAATATTTAATGTTTAGAAAGCAAACGAACGTTTATATTTCTTGGTAGTCGTCTTTGTCAATGTGTGATTTGTGTGAATGGGGCTAAACAAGGCTAGTCTCTGTTAGAGAAACCGTTTATCGTGAAGTGGAGCCAAAATTCTATTTACGGCTATATTCAACATTGTATAATATCACGCCTGTGTTCCTCGACGGGATAGCCAGGGGTGCCCCACATTTCGCGGTGGCACTAATCCCAGGTCTTCTTTTTAGCGTGTCGATAGCAATCTAAATGGACTCGGCCCAGAGTTCGGCCACTTATTTGGTACCATCACCTTTGTCCATCAGTTCCTGTAACGTGCAGCTGATAGGACACGCACGGCACGATATTAAGTGTCCCATCGTTTGTAGAACAGCACCACATTTACACTCCAAGGCGGAGTCGTTTATGAATCTCCACCTGAACAGGTTTTCCTTGCTTCGACCAACCTGGGTCTGGAGTCTATTTAAAGACTTCCAGGTTACCCAAGGTAACTCATATCCAGGTGGGAGGTTTTCAGCGGGTGGGACGAAAGGTTTGGGTAAGGAAGCACAGTCTCACCACAGCTTCAGTCTTACTTGCGATCGTTCGCCAGTGAGTGGGACGACACACTTTAAAAAGCTGTTGTTTCGAATTTTAAGCCTTTGTAGCACAAGGAAGTTGTCGTGCAAAGGGTGTCGTGTGTCGGAAACCATTTTGGCTCTTTCGCTGGAGCTTGCCACCGCTCTACGAACCACTGGTGGCGCTATTCCTGCCAGTGGATACAGCATCTGTACTGGGGTCGGTTTTAGGCAACCAATGATGATTTCACGTTGATGACACGTTTCATTCAAAGCTGTAGCAGACTGTGTGCAGCAGACTCCACACGGGGTACGCGAATTCACCCGCAGAAAAAGATAGCGCCAGTCCTGTAGTCCGCATAACGTCAGGCGAAGCACCCCACTTCGATGAGACTAGTCGACGGAAAAGACTGTTGCGAGGGTGCGCCTTCTGCTTGATGTTCTTGCAGTTTTTGCCGCATGTTAAAGTCCCAGGTAATGGCACGCGAGGCTGTTGCCACAGAACAGATCGATTGTCATCGACCGGACATAAATCGAGTCCTCAAGCTGCTACTAGTTGAGAAATTCCTAATGGAAAACTCATTAACACTACCTACCCGAACTGGGGATCGAACTCAGGACCCCTTACTCAGCAGATTTCTAGATCAACGAAGCAGTCATATTTCGCCCATGTTCGCGGCGGGATTTTATCGCGCGCTGGATTTTCAACACTCGGTGTTGAGCCAAGAGTTGAGAATCCAACAGAGTGCATCCCAACGCGTCAAAAAAACACTATATTAGATTTTCAACTCTCGGCGCTAAGCAGACCGTTGAAAATCCAGTACGCGAAAAAAATCGCCGCGGGAATAACGCGCCCGTGCCTACCTAGGTTTACTCAGCAGATTACTAGATCAACGAAGCAGTCACATTTAGTCGTAAGAAAAAAATGTACTAAGAATCATTTACGTCCAGCAAGTTTGACACCCTTTAACAATGAAAGGAAAATCCCAGGCTTTAAGCTTCAAGAAACACAATGACACATAAATTGCATTTAATTCTTTTGAAGTGGAGTATTATAATGTATCTTGTAAATAGAATTACAGTTACCTTGTTACAACAAATATCGCCTAACAAAACGCATATCTTAGCGTTTTGTTAGGCGATATTTGTTGCGAAGAGAGTTTTCGTTGCTGGTTTTCCTGTAAAATTTCCACACATCAAAATAATAACTGAATCATTTTGATGTGTTTGCCTACATTCCTACAACCTACTGAGGTTGTAGGAATGTATAGGCTTATCAATAGCGGTTTATCTCAAAGGCTTTCTAAGCATCCACGTGCCAAAATCCTCTTTAGATAGCCTAATCCGCTGATAAAGAATCTAAGCTTGCCTATGCTTAAAAAACATTCAATAATAGACACAATAAAGGCAACGAATACAATCTATTTACAACAAATTCTAAAAACACGATAACATAAAAACTTCAGTAGGTACCTACCTAAGAGTTCTAATCTTAGCTAAGCTGCTTGTGTTTCTCCTGAGCAAACAATGGGTGTTCGCAAATAGTTATTGCCTTAAATAAACACTTCGGGCAGTCAGAAATGCAACCGGTGAACGGCACTTCAGAAATAGATTTCACTTTCTATTTCTATCCTTGTCTTGTCACCTTGGTCTTTGTAATGGCGAGAACTGTTAACTGTTTTAAAGTTAATAACAATAGTACCAGCCTATAAATGCCCCAATGCAGGACAAAGAAAGGTCTCTTCTCTCTTCTAGCGATAAAACCATCACGCTTTGTAAAATTCTTTCTTTCTTCCTTTTTTTTTTCTTTTCAAAAGAAAAGAAAACAATGTCTGAAATTTATATGGTGTACATAATTTCTCACGATGTTTTCCTCCACCGATGTCATTCAAGATAAACTTTGAAAGTACATGCATAATTATGTATTGTAACATTTGTAACAGTTACATTGCTACTTCCCGAATTTAAACCTATAGCTTCGTGCATGAGACACGAAGCCCAACACGACACACTTTTTAAAAGTGATATCCAAAATGGATGCTATGGTTCTGAGAAGGCAAGTTCCTATTATTGCCTGTCATCTACAGGCAATAATAGGACTCAATGATTATAAGAAACTGTAAATAACTGGTTATATTTAAGTAGTTCATAGAAAATATAAATGCCATTTTCATAAAAATAAACTACAAGTAACGTGACTTGTGATCATCAGTTGAAGTAGATGACAAAAGAATGTTGTTCATCTATCTAGTTACATCGAATTTCAAAGTTTTAATTACATGGTTCATTATCAGTTATGTGTATTGAACAGTCCAAAGATTCTGTTACAAAGTAATAGAAGACAAATATTTTTATAAAATGTCTGAAGCAGGCTAACTCTACCAACATAAACTTGAGTCGGCAAAGCAAATAAATATGTAGAATTTTTCAGGTTTTCTAGGAGTTGTTATTATTTACTAGCTATGATCTCGACTTTGTTCTCGTGCTACTATACACTCCAATTTTATGTACAGACGCCAGCAGGTCAAGCTACCCGAAACTGTCAAATTTTCCCAATCAACCTTGAACCTTAATGCTTTAGCGATAAAGATGAAAATCTATTAAAGAAATTTGACAGATTGTAGTAGCTTGGTGTGCTGGCGTCTGTATTTGTATGTATAGATTTAAAAAATCATCCAAACTTAGTCCACGTCCACACGGACATAAAATATTGGGGATTTTTCACGCACTGGATCTTCTACTAAAATCCAACAGTGTGTTTTTTCTACGCACTGGGATGCACTCTGTTGGATTCTCAATGCTCGGTTCAACACTGAGAGTTTAAAGTCCAGTGCGCAATAAAATCCCGACGCGATATTTTAACGCCTGTGCGTACGAGGTCTAAAGCGTTATGAATTTTAATCAATTAGTTGAATCGCATTTAATAAAGAAGAAACGAGCTACAACCCGAATTAACAATAATGTTGGGTAAAAGTGGCTAAACTGGTAGGTCAGCCAACCGTCACTATTATTAGCATAGTATTTGCAAAGTAAGGGGGTCTATACGTACGGTCTAAAGCTGCCTGGCTCATTTAAATAGTTGTCCGACTTGTAAATTCTGAAGTCGCCGCGCCGCCGGTCTAACCCGCCAGCTTTGGTGTGTAGACACCTTAAGAACCTGGTGTTAATAATCACTATGTACAGACGCCAGCACATCAAGCTACCACAATCTGTCAAATTTCTTTAATAGATTATCAACTTTATCACTAAAGCAATAAGGTTCAAGGTTGATTGGGAAAATTTGACAGTTTGAGCTCGAACTGCTGGCGTCTGTACCATACCTTGAAAATGTCGCAACTCTTGACTCGCAAGATACAGGCAAATGGCTAGTTTGGGAGTCACCGTCTATTCTATTCTTGAACAAATAAATTTGAAATTTGATGTTAAAACGTAAGAAACCGTGTGAATGCCACTTAAAGTGTCTAGCAGTGGGTTTGAGACAGGAACCTATGCAAAAGTAATGTTAAGTATAACAGACGGAACGAAAATAAACACGGATACGTGCGTTTGACACCTTCATCATCATTGGCGGACTTGTTCTACCTGCTGCTGAGTACGTATAGGCCTCATCCCTGTTGTGCCATTCTTCCCTGGTCTGTGCGAGTGTGATCCCGGTCTTCCACGCGATTTTCTGTAGGTCGTCCACCCTCTTGGCCGTCGGCCTTCCAATGCTCCTTCACCGCACCTTAAGACCACATAATAAATCATGTATTTACTACACGTACAATAAGTACATAGATAACTGTACTGTGTTGTCTGCCTGTAAGGATCAGTTAGTCATGGTAATTGGAATCAGTTGCATTGTTATTTAACTTTAAATGAAATCGACTTCAATTACCATTAAATTACTTGGTAGGTATTCAGTTGTGTGCACACCGTCGTACCCTGCAATCGGATTTTCAGCGCACTGCTTAGTGCCGAGAGTTGAAAATCTAACAGTGTATTTTTTTGCCGCGCTGGGATGCACTCTGTTGTATTCTCCATGCTGGGCTCAACACCAAGAGTAGAAAATCTAAGGTGCGATCTTTATCGCGCCTTGGATTGTCAACTGCGGCGCCACATTACGATTTCCGCCACATTTTTACGTCCGTGTGGCGGTGGGCTGAATGTGACTGCTACGTTGGCCTAGTAGTCTGCTGAGTCCTATAAAAAAATTACCGCAGCTAGGCATGCTACCTCATGTATTCAGACGGTTCTCCAGAATTCTTGTTATTTATTTACAAAGCCATTGTTGTATGAAAATGTCGCAGTTTGTAACTTTTATAACAATGTATTGAAGCCAAATTATTTACAATACACCTGTAGTAAGTTTACGATTTTTCAATGATTCACAATGTTATTGAAAACATGATCGCGTGATGGTTTGATGAATCGATCTCTGTTTACTACTGATTAATCTTCGTGTTCAAAGATATTTGAAAGTGACAGAGATAAGTGGGTAATAATGACACTGTCTCATCAATCAGACTTACGATTAAGCCCAGATTAGCACGTGTGATTTTTTATGGCGCACTGGATTTTCAAATCTCGGTGTTGAGCCCAGCTTTGAGAATCCAACAGGGTGCGTCAGAAAAATAAACTGTTGGATTTTCAACACTCGGCGCTGCAGCAGTGCGCTAAAAATCCAGTGCACGATAGCGAAACCGCGCGTGAGCACGAAGGCTTAGAAGTCTGACCAGGCGCGAAGATTTTGGGGGATGTCACCAAGTAGTAAGTTAGTAACTTAAGTTAGTCAGGCAAGTAAATCATGCAGACGCTCGACAGCTTGAATGATTTTGGGGGGTCATGATCCCCACGACCCCCCCCCCCCCTCCCTCCGACCGCGCCTGAGTCTGACCATAGCAATGGAGAACCAACCGATAGAGCTAGGGAACTAGGGGCAAGATTCATAACCACACGTTGACTTTAGTTATTTTGCTGTGAGCGCTTCAAACAAACATTGCCACCTCTCATATGAAAGGTTCATAAATATGAGGTAAATATGAACTTTAAAGAAATACATTTTAATGTTCATATTCATATGCGACGCTTTACTATTACTTTGCAAACTCAAAGTGCCATGTGTGTGCCCGATTTTTTCTCTGATTTCAAAATCAGCAAAAATAATGGCTGTTATATCTTTATTGACACGTAGATAACAGGAATTTGCGACCGATAATAGGAACAAACACTAAAGATAGACTATCTGTAATGTTATAACAAAAACTAAAATAATATATTGAGTTGGCGATACGGTGGTTGATTAGATTATGTCCCTATTAGCAGTAAGTATTTTCCTCTACATTTATGAAGGTTACTCTAATGTTTCCACGAAACAATACTGTACCTACTCACTGAAGTGCTTTTTTTCTCTACGTATAAATAGGTTGAACTACAGAGTGGCCATGTACCTACATATTTACTGATATTTACCGATCAAAGAATTCATTTGATTCAGTTGATTTTAGCTTCATTGTGGTTTTTAAGCCGACACTTGCATTAGTTAGTGGTCGTTAGGTACTATACGGTACCTACAGTATGTGTATATGTATATAAATATATAATATCATATATCTATCATCACCTTCTGCCTAGTCTTATCCAACTATGTTGGGGTCGACTTCGACTGCATGGAATTAAAAAAAAAGGCGCCTCGTTGGAGTAATCGTCGCAAACACTACTGCTCAGCCTGAGGTCCTGGGTTCGACTCCCAGGTAGGGAAATTGTTATTAGGTTTTTGCAAAATGCGAGTGTAGTACAGATACACATCTGCTTAACCCTTCGAGAAATACAGGTGTGAAAAGAGGAGAGCGTAGATCTCAGTTTGTCGCAACCATATATGGCTCATATATTTAACGGGTTCGACTAACACTTTATACATTATATCTACATCACACGCATCATCCTAATCAAATGAACAAAGTGGTATGTTCAATTTACTCAAACCTTTACTTTGTCTTTGTTACAGGTAAGCATCCGAGATACATACAAACATTTCCTCAACAAAGAGCATTAACAAGCAGGTACCTACTTCTACTACATTTATCAAAGCAATTTTCGTAAGGATTCCAATGACGAGTTTTTAAACACCGTCGTCGTGTAGTGAAAACCTCGTGATAGCATAAACGTTATTTTCCTCGTTAGTATAGTGGTTGCAAGTAGGTACTTCTGGGTTCGATTCCCAGGTCGGCTAATCTAATATCGCGACTGTAGATGGGCAATCCACCTGGGTGCTTTGGTAAACACCCAATTTTCTGGGTGTTTACGGGTGTTTATCGGGTGTTTATCGGTTGTTTATCGGGTGTTTACCAAAGCACCGGGTTTATACCCGGTGGATTACCCATCTCTAATCGCGACATATTCGCCAAAAATGTAAACAAATATGAGTTTATGGAAAAATAACTTTAATTCCTACACAATAAAGTTCAGTTTACGCTACAACTTCAAACATTTTTATAACTTTTTCAATATTGCTAGTCACTCCGAAATCAACTTAATCATTATTAAAATAAAGTTGATGTTTGTTTAACTTGAAATAACGTCAATTTTAAACATAATTAAAATTTGAATAAAAGTGTTGTTGGATCTTCCATCAGGAATTTCTCAGTAGCAGTCCAGAGTCTGGATGTGTGCCTGGTTGATGGGTCGCTCCCTACATGGGCCTTAAACGTAACTGGCGAAATGTGGATGTAGGTAGCTACACCCACTGCCTGAAAAATGGCCGTCATTGTCGTTCTCCGAGGTCCATTATCATCAATGGAAGGCATTAGAAACATGTCAGAACTGCGCACGTAAGTTCTAAATATGCATAACAAGATTTTCTACACGACAAATAAATTAAAAGGAAAATAATAATTTATTATTTACGACGTTATCACTGCTCGTCGCGCTAGGTCGCGCACAACAGCTAGTATCACACTTTTATGTTTTGTGGCTACGTGGCTAGTCTTCTGTATTTTTAGTGCCTACTACGTGAATCACGTAAATAGTAGGTATTACTACTAGCTACTACGCTACACTTTCGAACGTAAACATGCGTCTAGTACCTACGTCTTGGCAACGCTTGTTATGAATGAAAATTAAAAATATGCACCTATATTGGTTATATGTGTATAATATACGTGATAGTACGAAGTGTTCAAAAGCCAATTTAGATAGATTTAACAATGAAAAGTGAATCTTTCACATAAAGATTCAAATATTGCAATAATGTGATTTGTGGTCGGGGTGGGTCAGGCAGGTTATTTAAAAGGCTTCCCTCTTTATATCTTGGCCAAACATTTTATAACACAACGTGCCCACATCGGAGCCTCTTGGTAAGCTCCTGTCATGTGTCAATCTGTCAGATTTTAATAAGGGTTCCCACTGTCACAATTTCCTTCTTGCATTTTGGGTTTAACATTAGACTAACCCCTTCAACTAAATAAATGCTTTAGCTTGGAGAAGGGTTCTGGGTATAAATAGTTTTTTCTCTCTATTGAGCTATTCGCTCAAATATGTAGAGCCAAACCGAAAATGGATTTTCTTTTCGGCCGATAACAGAAAAACGAAAACGAAATCAATAATTAAAAATGTAGTTTTTAAGTGATGAGGTCACACAGTGGCGTAGCTCATCCTAATCCTGTATAAAAATTTTTGGGGGCCCTTTTTACCCAACTGTGAAGCTACAGAGGGTATTGTTTTTACAAAATAAAGAATATAGCATACTGACTTAGAAGGTGAGGGGCTTGTGGCTAAGTAATAACAGCCGCACGAGTCGATTGAAGGTTAAGCTACGCTTGCCGCGGTAGGTCTGTGGATGGGTGACCGTCTTAACATACCAAGACCCCTCCGTGCCTCGGCAAGCACATTAAGCCGTTGGTCCCAGCTGTCATTCGTGGATCTTTGACAGTCGTTACGGGTCGTCAGAAGCCCGAAAGTCTGACACCCAGTATTACCAAGGGACATCGTATTACCCAGTAACTGGGTTGTGGCGGTCAGATAGCCAGTCGCTCCGGAGGAAAAATACTGGCATTCAGCTGCATCCGGTTAGATTGGAAGCCGAGACCCAATAAGAGATGTCAGCATGAGTGACGGGGCCCCATAGGGCCGAAGCCTGCCAGGGTAGCGGGATTGTCCGAAAGGGTTACCGCTGCCCTGGAACATAAAGGGCTAAGGAAGGAACACGGGTGGGTTTTAGTCAGTAAGAGTCTGACACTCCCTTCTGCTCCACCCAGAGCGGGAGGGGTCATTTGATGATTTCCCATCCTCAAAAAAAAAAAAAAAGACCCAATAACACTTTGACCGACCCTATACCGAGACCGAGCATATTTTTGAACCAATTTAGAGAAATAAATATCGTTTATCAACAAGAATTTTAGGTTCTGGATATTATTTTAAAAATTTTTGCTTATACACGTCACGTCGGGGGCCCCTGTAGCTCAGGGGCCCCGTATCATTGATACGGCTATAATAATACAGCGGTAGCTATATGCCCCTTTTTTTTTTTTTTTTTTGAGGATGGGAAATCATCAAATGACCCCTCCATCGAATATTTGTTTATTTTGTGACCATATCGAGTAAAAAGGTGCCACAATATTTTAATTTTTTAATAGTTTTAGTTAGTATAGGATATTATATTAATAATTTGTAGTTTATTAGTATAAGTTTGTAAATATTATATTAATTGTTAAAGTTAATAAATTCCTCCCTAAAAGGTGCCTACTACAATTATATTAAATTGACTACCATAAACCAGACAGATACGGTCTAGTAACGAAACATTTTGTGTAGGTTCATTCGGGAAGCCCCCAACAAACCCACGGACGATTTTCTTTCGCGCACTCTGTTTTCAACGCACTGTTTAGCGACGAGAGTTTAAAATCCAACATTGTGTTTTTTTTTTACGTGCTGGAATGCCCTCTGTTTGATTCTCAATGCTTAGGCTTATTACAAAGAGTTGAAAATTCCGTGCACTATAAGAAATCGCCCGTGCGTCATCGCCTGGGCGAAAGGAAATGCTTATACCTTTAGGTAGGTAAATTGCAACGTGCAAAAACATGTGATCGTTCCTCAAATAAAAAAAGCTGGTCGTTCTGCAAAATATGGATAGAAAGTATGAATCAATACAATCAATAATTATTCATAGGTTTTTATCAAACTTAGTGAAGGTACCAGAGATATGTTTATATTTCCATGGAAGATACCAGTACGTAGCTATCATTATATCTAGAAGTCGTAAATTAATAAAGTTCCTATCGGTTATTTCAGGGGGCTTACCACCAGCTCTTATAGCAGAGCAGAAGTTGAACTGCTGCTTTCTTGTACACTTAGTCATAGAACAAAAAAGCGGTGCAGTTCAACTTCTGCCCCGCTCCTGCTATAAGAGCTGGTGGTTAGTCCCAGAGGGGCAATTCTATTAACTTTAAGAACGCTCACAGTCTTATCTCAGTCTCAATTTGTCAAAAATACTTAGCTCTAATTTCCCTGCATTTTTTATCAAGTTTTTGACATTGATTGTCGCTGAGATGAGATTGCGACTAGATTTTAAACGATTTAATTACAGGACTTAACTTTTTGTTTTTACCCTAAACTTATTAGAACGAACTTTAACATAACATAACTCACCATATTATGCCTTGTGAGTGGAAGGGTCAGATTGGCTGATATTTATATAATTCACTAGATTTGGCCCACGACTTCGTCTGCGTGAAATTTCGGACCCGACCCACCGCGTCGCATCGCATCGCCCGCCCGCGCTAATATTTCGTTTTCGCTTAGCGGTCTTTCTGACTTTTTTTCTTTTTACGAGGACATGGCTCCTAGCGTGGTATATTGAGCTATAAAAGCAAAAAAAACCGTGTGGTACTTAGTTCCAGAGATGAGCGCGTTCAAACAAACAAACAAACTACACGCTAAAGAAGTTTTCACTTAAAAAAAAAATAGTTAGGTCGGTAGGTACTTATAAGCTGCTTTTATTAATTCGTTTATTGAAGTGTCATTTCGATATGGTCTACTTAGTTATATAATGTGTTTATATTATATTTATGTCACTAATTAATCAATGATAACTTTCAATATGTTTTTGTCATGTTTCGTAAAAACCCACGTATTAGGTTTTTACCGATTGGCATAAATTATATATGATTATTTATTTACTGCTTTCAGCGAACAACCAAAATATATGTTGTTCTGTAATCTAAACGAAGTATGTTTTTTCCCTGTGTGCTTGCGCAAGCGCTTCTTAAGAAATTCTTAGAGGACGGGCTAAGGAAAAGTTATGAGGAAAATCAAAGAGAATTTGTTTTTATACTGTCTTGGGTGTCGTATTAAAGTTTTAAACTTCAAGGGGCATTTCATTTTGTTCACTTTTATTCGATAGGTATGCTTTATCCCACAGACTTATATTGACTAGATAACGCAAGTCTCATCGTCTGTATAGAAACCAAGCGTGCCATTATTTTTCTACCTACTGTGACGTCACATGAGCGATTTAGTGATGGGAACTCCCTGTCCGCGAGTAAACGATTCAAAACGATCCGCTTTTCGTCTCGCTCGTCCGCCAGTACTCTTTGGATCGAGAGGTCGCGTGCGCGCACCCCTCCGCTTGCATGTTATTGTTTAAGTTCGCCGATCTTCAAGTTACACGATGTATCCTCATTTGACGTAGACGGCTGGTGAATGTCCTGTAACACGAAATTAACTATTAAATAATCCTAATATCAGCGTCAAGTCGTCCACATTTTCTGACCCGTTACATTTAAAATGAAACGAGTACCTACTAATCGATTTTTGCAAGATAACAGTGATAATTTAACTTTGGGATCACTTGGAAATCTGTAAATATAATTAATAATATTCTAAACCAAATCACTAAATTGAAACATTGCAGTAAAAAAAAAATACATGTCACAAAATACCCAACGCAAACATTATCATTCCTCTGTTTCCAAAATCGATACACACTCAGTTGCATAATGTTCATTGTACGACCACGATGAACACAAAATAATTGATTTTGCAATAAATAACACATAATTTAATAACAAAATGACTTACCGATGAAAGGAAATGTTTCTATTATCTCGTCCCACTTTTTTTGTGTAGTTTTTACATCTCAATACCGCACAATTTGGCATTTTTCAGTTTTTGTTTGACGTCTGGCATCAAGAACGTTCGAGCGCGGACTGAATGGATATGGCCATAAAGGAAGTAAATTTTACTCCCTTTTTACACGCGAAGTACATACACTTGCGTCGTCTAGCCAATATAAGTCTGTGCTTTATCCAGTATCCAATGGATCACTTTCAAGTTAACAATCTACGAGTAGGTAAATGCCATTTGTAAGCTGTTTTTTAATGGCCGAGATCCTTTGTTCGGTTGCAGAACTGACCTCGGCAAAAGTCCTTTCAAGGATAAAAGGTCACAGCTGACGCTCTGAACCAGTCACCCCTAGACTCACACTCACACCAAATTCATTGTTATGTTCAACAAGTTGGTATGTAAGTACAACAGAGATTGAAGCTGTCGAAGTGTCCGCAATCTACCGGCGAAAGACGTCACTGAAACGTTATAAGTTTGGTTTTCCTAGAGAGCGTTTTTTGACACAGTAAAGGCAAACCCCGTTGCCATCATTTTCATGTCAGCCTTCACTGCGGCCGTTATGTGGCGGCCACCGCTCTTCTAGGAAACCCCACCGTCCATCGTAACAATTTGACTTTGACAGCGCGTAGTGACATTTAGTTTCAGACGTTGCATTGACCAATTTAATACTATGGCTAGATTGTCGGGACTGTATACACTCGGCTTTATTTAAAAGCGATTTACTGCTTTATTTTTTAATTAAATTTTATGTTGTTACAAACATAGCATTTTCGAACCCATAGGTTTATGTAATGTGTCGTATTTCAACGTTGCATTCGTTATTTCACGAAAAATTCGTAATTGAAAGTTGCCAAGTGTTTACATATTGGTGACTGTACAACAGAGAGCGCGCGAAGTGCAGTTCGTGTTATCGCAACTGTCCTACTTATTAATTAATTATTAATATTATAAACGCGAAAGTTTGTGATGGATGGATGTTTTTTAATCTTTCACGCAAAAACGGACACGGAACGGATTTGGATGAAATTGGCACACAGATAGTTTATAACCAGGATTAACACATAGGATACTTTTTATCCCGATACTCCCACGGGATTCGAAACGTATGCGGGTGAAACCGCGGGGTGCTGTTAGTGTAGCATAAAGAGAAAAATGGACGTCTGACAGATTTTGTATAGAAGAACTGTCAAAAACTCAAAATTATTCCTCCGATAAAATTATCTGGCGTTGGAAAAATCAGCCCGTAATCAAACAAAAATAGTGTGATCTACCGAATGTTTCTGATTACTTTAATATTTCATCAACTTTAGTTTCTATCCGTAGCAAAAATTTAATATAATTGAATACACTTGAGCGTACATAGTAGCTCTGTATAAAATTAACTTTGATTTTTTAGAAGATGGAAGTGTTCATTGTAATTTCAGCTTCTTGATTAAAATGAAAACGCAACTAATAAAAATGTACCTACAGACACACGATGTTAATAACTAAGTTTTAAATTAATATGCAACAGGTAGTTACAGACTAGACGTATTGCAAAAAAAAACATTCTTAGAACAAGTAGTAACAAGCAATATCAAGTGTTCCGTGGAATTAACCAATAGGTACTACTACCTACACAGGTGTTACATAAATACATTAAATATATAACGTTTCTATTCCTTGCATCGAGGGGCTTGTGGCTAAGTAATAACAGCCGCACTGGTGTACTATTATGTATTCTGTGGCACGGGTCGATCAATCAGGTTAAGGTACACCTGCCGCGGTTAGTCCGTGGATGGGTAACCATCTTTACATACCCATTGGTCCCGGCTGTTATTCGTGAATCTGTGACAGTCGTTACAGACCGTCAGAAGAACGAAAGTCTGACACCCAGTCAGACAGTATATTACCCAATAACTGGTTTGTGGAGGCATAGTAAAAGCAAACAAGTACGACATCTTCATACATTCGCACCGCGCACGGTTTGTATGTGAGCGCGCTCGTACGTATGCGTCGTCGCACGCACACACTGACAAAATTTATCGCTGCTAAAGGTGCGCCAGTCGTGGCTGTGACGCCGTACGGTAATATCGCCCGCGCCCGCGCATGCTTCGCCGCTGTCCTGCTGCTCGTAATAAATAATTTGTACGTGTACCTACCTACCTCCTTTAACTACAAAGACTTCATATCATTTCATTTTATTTGAATAATAAATACCTACATGATTCAGTAAAACCACGTTTTTATTAGTCATATTTCGATCGTAATTTTTCAAATAACTAAACAGATAACATGACGTGGGCAATGAAAAAAATGTAGTCGGCTTCTGGTCTATGTACTTACACACGGCTACACGTCAAGCTATACAAAACCAGTTTGTCTTGGCCTCACTTTGTATGATATTTTCTCACAATGAACGGTCAGCTAATACTGGTTTTGCATAGCTTGATGTCTATAGCCGTGTATAGAAAAAATAATTTAAAAAAACTTTGTATTAAAGGTCCCTGATGCTTACCCTACAGGGGAACATTGTTTTTTGTATAGAGATTGACTATGCATTTTTGACGATTGAATATAGTGACAGCCCTACGAGTTTAGGCTATTATCGCTCGCCCGGGGCTTGAGTTGGCGTACTTGTTTGCTTTTACTATGGTGGAGGTCTGATAGGCAGTCGCTCCATATAAAATCCTGGTACTCAGTTGCATCCGGTTAGACTAGAAGCCGATACCAATATATGTAGTTGGACAAAAGCTGGGCAGATGATGCTGAATAAACCGTGTATTTTCTTACATAACTAGGTTCGTTATCTTCCTCAATGCTTAAATGAGCACGTTTCTATTGATTGCTTATTTTATTTTACACTTAATTCTTTCTTCATTAGCAAGTCACCTAGTGTTGGCCGCTGACGTAGGAGGTTTACCTGAAACAATGGTACATAGATTCCTTTTGTTAGCAGTCTCACTTCCTGCAAACATCTGAACAGAGATGTATCTAAGAAAATGAAATTCTTAAACAATGCCAAGTGTAGCGAAAGAGATTTTCTATGGCGTATGTACTGTTAAAGAATAAATACAGGGTAAATTAAATTAGCTAGCGAAACTCTGCAGACGGGTTGGGTGTCGATATTTAAACATTATAAAACAAAAAAAAAATACCAATTTCTCCGCTGGTTGTGTAGTTAATGTCGAAGCATGAGTTGAGAAAATCTGTTTTTTTTTTGTGTTTTGCTTTTTATCAACACCTATCACGTCTGTGAAGTTTACACAAATAAAACCGATTTTTAAAATTGCTATTTGAATATTTACTTACACCCTATTTTAATAATCATCATTTTTTTTTTGTTTTATCATGTTTAGGTATCGATACACATCATGTCGGCCGAGTTTCGCTAGATAATTTTATTTGATCCTGTATGTTTAGCACCTTAAGTTTCCTTTTTACTTAGGTAGGTACACTTTGTTTTTTTCCCATTCATTCCGTGTCATTGCCAACATTTTGAATGAAAATGACAGTTTAAAAAAAGATACATGTCACCTCATGTACAGCTGATCAATCCTGTAAAAATCTCACTGTGAAAAGTTAGGTGAAGTGAGCTTAGAGTGAGCTGTCAATAGTTTCAATCCTTAGCATTAGTTGGAATGACAGGTCACTCCACGCTCAGTTCACCTAAGTTTTCACGGTGAGATGGTTACAGAATCGCACTGCAGGTCCCATTGCGCCCGCTATGGAATAGGAATTTCTTTGAAAATTGCATGTACTATATATATAAGTAAACGGAAAATTGCTTAACATTATCGCTCCTTGACCATACGTACGGTACCGCATTGAAAGTAGGATTGAGTAAAATCGTTAATTAGATTGGAAGTAATTAAAATGAAATATTGCTTTTCATGCTTTTGCTGTGTTTAATTTATTCTGCTAGATTGCTGTGTTTGTTTAATCCATTCAAAAATACATAGGTAGGTATACACCTAGGTTATAGTACACCTATCGCAGAGAAGATTTCTCGACTCTTTAAGTATAACAGCTAACCGTGTAAAATTGGGAGCTGTTCAAAATGTAAAAAAACATCTAACTAAATAAATCTTATTTACCTACATTCATTATTATTCGGTGTCGTCGGTATGTAACTATGTATACAGATGCCAGCACATCAAGCTACTACAATCTGTCAAATTTCTTTAATAGATTTTCAACTTTATAGCTGAAACATTAAGGTTCAAGGTTGATTGGGAAAATTTGACAGTGTCGGGTAGCCTGACCTGCTGGCGTCTTTACAGTCACTAAAGGAGATAAGTAACCAGGGTCGTCGGATATAGACGAAACGAAGTTTAGTAAGAAACCGATGGATGTTTTCGAATGAAATTTAAGTACTTAAACAATAAAAAAAAATCAAAAAAAAAAAATAAACAACAAATGAACAAAACAAAAAATGAACAAAACACAAAACAAACAAAAAAACTAACAAAAAACAATAAATGAACTATTTATTTTATCCGAAAACATCAATCCGTTTCTTACTATAAACTACAAATATATCGACGACCCTGGTTACCTATCCCTTTTGGTGACCGTACCTACCAAAGCGACAAAAGATCTGAAACATGCTGAAATATCAGATTTTTAGTAAGCAAAAGTAATATTTCGGTCATGTTAGCTGTCATTTAATCACTTTAACAAATCGTAATCTTGTACGCACCTACCTCATCAATCATTTCCGGAAACCTTAATCTTGAAATAACATTCAAATCTCAACGGCTGTATTGTTGCCATTACAAAAACGTGTTCTTTTTTGCGCTGGCTCGTGGATTGATAAGAATTAGCATTCACGTTGATCGGCGCACGTGTCCCACGTCGTAAAACGATTGCTTTGTAAACATACCTTATGGCGGAGACTGACTTGCAACGTTTGTTTGACATCCAGTTTTATTAACGCGTTACAGTAGTCAGTGCAGCCAGCCGAGCCGCCCGATGCGAGCATTGCGAGCGCATGCACACATAACCTCTAAGTCCGCCATTCTGAATGGAGAATGGCGGACTGCATAAAAATGGAGCACGCTTGAATCCAAAGATATAAGAAAGTTTATTACATTTCTATGCTTGAGGGCTTGAGTCAACAATAAATGGAGCGCGCTTGAGCCATGTGCTCGAAGCGAGCAATCTCCACGTCTTGTATAGCGCCGTTTTGTAACCAAGCTCGCCTCGAATGATACATTACAAACAAAGGTTTCATGTCAAACTGCCTTTACAATCACTGCTAATGTCTACATCCCACACGAAATTTGAATTTTCGAAATTAGAACTCGTTGGCAAGCTGCTAGAGGGGCGCGGCGTATCGAGTCATTCCCTGGGTCGTGGGAAAATAACAGTTTCCGTTATAACAATTCCCCTTTGTATGACGCCGTCCCTATTGCCGATCCCGCCGGAATAATCAAGTTTTTTTAAAAGCTAGGCACCTACTGTACTGCTTAACATACACAGAATTATATTGGTAGTCTAACGGTGGGTATAACTAGGTACATACATTAGTATATAAGTAGTATTGGGCACCAGTATCATGCTTTATGAATAGCATATCTCAAAGGCTGTTGGCTATCCTCTTGCACATATTGTCTTCTACATGCATCCTTATAAGTAATCTCTACATTAATAAGGAAAGATGATAGTGTGTTTATGCCGTGAACCAATTTGAAATTACACTAACAGTAGCAATGATGGCTGACAAGGGCGTTCATTTTGACAGTTTAACAACATT
Source organism: Apamea anceps (assembly GCA_951799955.1). Classification (NCBI taxonomy): domain Eukaryota; kingdom Metazoa; phylum Arthropoda; class Insecta; order Lepidoptera; family Noctuidae; genus Apamea; species Apamea anceps. The sequence goes on along the minus strand of OX637502.1, from coordinate 7,683,339 downwards.
CATTGCGGTATTTACGTTGTAGAGCAGACAAATTCTAACATTTATGAAGCAATGAATTAGCAATATCCTTCAAAATCATTCAGTTTGTGATTGAAAGTGTGTTGCAATAAGGGTGCTGAACAGTAAACACAAGTAATGCACGGTTGGAGAAGCCAGCCAGGAAATGAAATAAATGAATTAGTCACAATTGTGTACTGAATTAGGCAAATTCACGTGATTGAAAAGCAGTCATATCCTGTTTGCGTCTGTGTGTATGCCCATGTATGAAGCACGCCAGGTAATCTCAGGTTCTGTCTGCGATCTTATCGCCTTTAGTATGTAGGTACTTATCGTTTCCAAGAAATTAGGTACCTACACATCCATCAGCCGTTGAAGGTTAGCACAAGCAGACGTCTCATTACGAGGTTATAATATTCAAATAAAAAATTCTAAGAGTTGATGCCCCGATGTTTACAAGTACTTATAAAATATTATTGTGGGTTCCACCTTCTCATGTTATTTAATTTCAAGAGTAGACCGGTAGTTAAATAATCTCTGTTTACATTTCAAGTTTTGTAAATAAGTTTCATATTTTTCTTTTGCGCCAAAAAATGTCAGAACGACTTTTTGCTTATATCGGAAAAATAAAAACCAGTGCTCTAACTATAACCATGAATTCAGCATATGATTATAGAGTAGAAATTTTCGTCGATAAAAAAAAAAAATTAGTTGTTCGATACATTTTGACCGCGTAGTTATTGCACTTTTCTACATACTATAAAACAGCAGATTTTTTTTAATAACTGGCGAAAAAATTTCTACGCTAGGGTAGGGCAAGGTATCATATTATGCTGAATTCCTGGTAACAGTTTGCGCACTAGTAATTTTTTTTTCCTGTTGATAATATATATTCAGTTCACTCATCAACTAAACTTTTAACGAATTAGAAACGACTTGTATTTAGAAAGTTATATTGCACAATGCACAATGGCGGTCAGAGCATCGTCCATTTTGTTTATTTGGCTTGTCATATAATAGTGTACATAGAGACTAGAGTGAGTCGTTACCGGCCCCAATAAAGCGATTCATTTCCCACCATTGAAGTTAGTATCAACTAGAAAACTAGCACACGGATCCTTATCGGTAAATTATTAGGACTAGCACACAGACACACTGGCACTTGAGTAGATGTATTTTTTTTAATTGCCCTGTTGGTCTCGTGTCGATTCCCAGGTCGGAAAAAGTGTTAATGGATTTTTCCATTAGGAATTTCTTAATAACTCGGAATTGGCGGTGTGATAACCGGCCCGTGCCTCGTAAAGCACGTTATGCCGTTGGTTCTGCGTCTGATCTCTCTCCAGTCATGCCGAATTGCCGTCCCGTCGGACTATGAGAGTGAGGCAAAAGTGAGTATACCTGTGTCTGCGCATACACTTGTGCACTGGAATATCTCCCACGTAGATTTCCGCTGAGGTTGGCTGCCATGGCCGAAATTCGGTCTGGGGGACTATATTATAGAATAGCATGGTACTGGTAGTATATATGTATATGTTTTATTTTCATCGGCATCCTTTCCATCCACGCAGGCTGCACTGCCGCAGCCGGTATTGGACACCCCGCACCCTATTCTAGTAATTACAATAGAAGTTTATTTAGCGATGTCTTTGTTCAAATGGCCTACGTATCGTTAATCGATAGAATGAAAACAAATACTTATGCTTCGATTTAATATTTAAGAAAAAAGCTAAATATTTATGGTTTATCTATTTTTATTAAATCTTAAATTCATTTATTTTTTGACAGACGGCGCACTATGTAAACCGCTGCGTCTAGAAGCATGAAATGTTGCACAAGAGTTATAATTATAGCGAAAGTGAGCACTCTAAGGAAGGATTTTTGAACATTCACCTCCTAAAGAGGTGTTACGAGCTTCGGGTTCGTGACAATAAAAACTGCCGATATAAATTACCAAAAATTACACTTTAATTAAACAACACTAATAACAGCTCAAACACACTAATTATAAAACAGAATTGCACTTAAGTCGCACTTGGAGATCGCTTTCGATGTATTCACTTGTATCGCCAATCCAAGTCTGTGTGGTCGTGGCCAGTCGTGGCTAATCCCGGCCTTATATAGTGCCGGAGATAGTTCCAGAACCTTCTATTGTAGAAACATCTAGAAGGTTCGAGTACATACTGGCCCCGACTGAAAACGTAGAAAAGCAAAGAAAGAAATTATTGTCCCACTATTGTTCTACATATTAAAAAGGGACTTAATATTGCTCCTTGTGGCACTCCGTTGTGGAAGTTCAAAAATAAAATGACTGCTGTCACTTGTCAGTAACACTGCACCTACCTACTATAAAAGTAAATTGTTTGTTATCAAAATATTGTTAATTATAGAGTGCCTAGTAATCTCATAAACTGTTGCTATGCTTATAACTCGTTTAAGCTACAACCATAAAGATAAGTTTGTTATTGATCTGCGCCATGATGACTTAAATCAATGGTCTCACTTTCTAGCAACAGTTGTAGGTAGTTAATTAATTAAGAGAAATGGCCTATGAGTGTAGGCGAAAACTAGGTATGTACTGGTGTAACTGGTAATTGGTATCTTGATGCAGTAAACATGTCTGGACCAAACAGTGTAAACTACCATGTTTTTAACAGTTAATGACACATACAAGTAACTTGAGAACTGTCTGTCTACAAAAATAATGTTGTTGCATAAAATTATTTGATATTTATTAAATTTACTGTCAATGGTATTCACAACAATTCAGTGTTTTCTTTTAAATGAATGAATAATAATTGAAAAGGAGCAATAAAACAAGAACTGCTGTATTGCGCTTCGTAAATTATACGTTACTGACCCATAGAACTCGTTCAGTAGCTTTTTCATTACGAAAATCCAATCTTGGAAGGCTTCGTTCTTGTTTACCTTATTCGCGTTTAATTTATTTTTCGGATTTTTTCCATCAGCCAGTAACATCGTGTCAATGGTTTGTGATACCATGGGGCACGCAAGATCACGTTTAGCATGTGATTGAGCTGGGATTTTCAGTTTACTGCTAATCGTCTTTGTTGACTTGTCAGAACCCAATTGCTTCAAGACAGGTGCAAACTAATAAACAATATTACTCATTACAGCAAAACATGATGTATATTTTATTTTCATAATAAAATGTTTCGTTGCAGCTGCTTCACGCCTCTCAACTTTAACAATGACCGTAGTAACATAAACATGATATCGCGATTATACAAAAGTTTACTGTAAAATTGTAACTGGGCAAAGATATACGTAGCTAACATAGCAAACTCAATAACTAACACAGACCTACTAACCTAATCTGGCCCACAATGCTAAGGCGGCCGAGTGATTTCGACACGACACCCATAGCGGGTACCAACTATCTAGTAGAATGATATTAGTCATCATAGCGTGCTGTTAGTGCCGGTTAGATTTATGAATCTACTGTTCACGTGTCTAGGAATATTTTGAATAATTACACGTAAGCTGTGGGTTTGGATCAGTATTATATTGATTCTAGAAAAAAGAAGGCAATTTCATGCAAACATATGAAGAACGAGAATAACACAAACACAGGCACAGAGGTGATTCTTTGTTGTGCTATTTCAAGCACGTGAGCATACCTAATATGTAAACAATTCAACATCAGCTGAAGCGCTGAAGGACCACAAAATATTCCTATCAATTACGCACAACTGTAAGATAATGGAATTAAATACATATGTAATAACAAAGATATCGCATTTGAAATGAGTATTTCTCCAACGATTTCAACTGCTGCAACAGTAACGGATAAAACCAGATGACCTTCTTTATTTCGTCACGTTCTGCAATAAACGTAGCTATATTAATTTAGGCTAACATGCTATAACTTCCGCGAGTCTTTGTTTAAGCACTCAATACGTCATAACATTAGTAACTATAGCTAATCTTTTATTGTTGATGTCATAATCATTTTATAATAGTTTAGGTAACACATTGCACTGTGCAGTATATGCACTTTGTTCAACTTTGTTATGTAATTGTGCACCATTTGTATTGTTCTGACTATCAATTAATTGTTATGCTTCATTCGCTACTATATTATAAGTCCAAAGTTTATTGTTAAGATTCGATCTATTGTTTTTTAGTTTGACATTTTATGGTTAGGAATATTTTATGGTTACGAGACATGGTAATAAATGGCTTATTGATATGAGTATGAGCCATAAATGTAACAGCTGAGTAAACTATAGTTCTAATGATTTATCTTTTTAATAGCATGATGTCTTATTAATGTAAACAATAATATTGTGACGAGTCATACCCAACTACTAACTCATCTATCAACATTGTTTAGAAAAGGAGCACTTGTACCTATATTTAGATGAGGGTTATTATTAACACTAGGTACACACCTATGTTCACGTCTGTCTGAAAATAACAAAATAGTCATTTGGTTCAAACAAAGGACAAATTGCGATCAGTAATGTTAAGTTATTACCCAATGTAATTTATTATACATATTGATTCCTGCACAGTAAGATCAGGCACAAAACATTATAGTACCTACTTAAACATTTACCTATTTAAAGTTGCCAACAAGGGCAGTTTATAATGAAGGACAGGTTCAGACCTTCCTGTAAATCGTGTCAATGCAAGTACTAGAAATCGATATTAAAGCTATCGATACAGATGTTGCTCCACACGCAACGCAACAAGGATACAGCCGCGTAGGAAACCAGTATAGAGTTACTATAGCAACTTGATATTCTTGAGAAGACATTGTTACGAGAACGGAGGCTAAATTATGGCGACGAGAGCCTATAAACCACCGAGATAATTCAGTATTCGTCGCACAAGCAAGCGCAGCATTTAGAATATGAAAAGGAATCTAAATAACAGATCTTAAAGCAGAATCTAAAATCGTAGCCACATATTTTAGAATAAAAACAGAACGTGAGACTGCAAAACGTGATGCCGGGAACTGTACAAAGATTCCCGTCGTTCACAATTAAAATTCAAAGACACCTACGTATGCACATACATAATAAGATAACCGGTTAGCTGAAACCGCCTCTGGCAGCTAAGTGCCCTGTCGCCGAGAGGCAAATAATTATTTAAACATAACTAAGTATGACGGAATCGCGGTATTGAATTACCTTGACCCCCGCCGATACGATGCGATAGCAAAAAGCGTGAGCTTCAAAGCTCAAAACTTGTGAATAAGTACACGATAACATTATGATAAACGCTTAGGAAACTGATCAAGTACCAACTTCATGATACGCCCATAGCGGCAAAGCAAAATCCGGCTAGAATGTGTGTCCGCCTGAATGAAGGGTTTACAAAACTCCACGCGTTCAGGCCGGCTGTAAATCCTGCTTAAAATCATATTTTTTAAATATTTTTTCTTTAGCTGGTTGGCAGCTAAAGAACTTCAATCATAATAATATATTGGTCTGAACATTAATAAAATACTGTAATATCTTCTCAGAATATTTCAAAGTATCGTTGTTAAGCAACACGGCAATCTGTTCACGTCCTGTCAACGTTCACGTTACAACACAGTTTTATGTTACAGCACGCCCCACGCAGTGACATCTACCTCGTGTCAAATGTAGGCCAAACCACTCATTCGAGTTTTAAAATTAGAACATATATGTTATGTAAGATACCTACCTAATATCAAGGGGTTTATTCATAAACGTTAGGAGACGTTTAAATGTCAAAAATGTATGGTTAAACAGTCGCTAATCATTACTTAACATTAAGCAACGTATATGAATAAAGCCCTAAATGTTATGCATTTAGGGGTTTATTCATAACTAGCTTCTGCCCGCGGCTTCGCCCGCGTGGATGTCGGAAATTATCCCACGGGAACGTGCTAACAGGATAAAATGTACCTATGTGCTTCCCCAGAATGCCATCTATCTCGCGGGCCCTTTGTGGCTAATTACAATAGAAAACTAATTGTGTCTCATTAGTGGTGATTAAGAGGGTACCTATATGATATCTTTACCTAAGTACCTACCTAATTTAAAAAAAAAAACTCAATAACAGAAAATTAAATACCTACCTACCTAAATAAACCTATTTCTGATGATAACTAATCTCAACTCACGAATGACTAATCCTACCTAACAGTATTATAAAATAACCTACGGTCACTACGTACACTATCAAATATACTACCTATACTTTAAAATTAAAATCTATACCTACAACTTATATAAAAATAAACCTAAATAACTCTAAAAACTAAAAGGAATAAAAATGAACTCCATTGCGGGTGACTTAACCTACGACAAACTTATTATTTGCGGTTGGTGCAGTAATCGGGTCTAGGGATCGAACCGCAAAATTAAGTTTGTTTTTATTGTATATACTTTTCCGGGATAAAAAGTACCCAGTGTGGTGCCCAGGATATTAAAGAATAATTATGCCAAGTTTCAACGTAATCGAACCGGTAGTTTTTGCGTGATGCCTGAACAAACAGACAGACAGACAGACAGACAGACAGACAGACAGACAGACCGACAGACAGACAGACAAAAATTTTTTTAATCACATTTTTGGGTTCGGTGTCGGTCTAGTAACACCCCCTGCCATTTATTTTTTTGATATTTTCAATGTACAGAATTTTCACTTCTACAGATTTATTATAAGTATAGAATAGATCATTCATCATTGGCCATTTTAAAGTAGGTATAACCATTGATTACGAAATGGGCTCTGGTATTCACCTGGTCCCGGTTAGTCTGGAAGTCGGTCATCATTGTGATGATGATATTCATTGATGATTAGGGTCCAGAAGAATGTTCTAATTCCATGAAAATTACGTGGGAAATCAGCATCATCTTTCTATTAAGTATGAAAATACAATGAAAAATCCTACTCTTATGTTATCGTGCCGTGAGTACATAAGTGCTATGCATAAATATTTATTGTTAACAGTTCGTTCATGAATCAGAGTTTACTAAGTACGATCAAAACCCAATGCAGGAGAAAATATGAGTTATTTACGAGTGACTGCTACTTGCTACCATAAACAATGATAACTGTACCTAATGAATTGGATAATTAGAATGCATAAACTTCTATGATCTGGCTTCTGAACATACATGGCGTTCATATTTATGAGACAGTGGGCGTTGTGACGTCACTAACAGATGACGGTCGCCGTTAACGGTCAAATCTTATCGAAGTTGTGGTTGACGGTTGTGGGAGTCACTGCCACAAGAGTTATATTATAATCGTATCGATTTTAAACGAGCAATCCAAATTGTTTGACGTTAACAAAGTGATCTTTTTTTATTAATTGACTGAAAAGACAAGGAATATTACAAATATGTTTTAAATAACCGTGATCAATAGGTACTTGAAATAGGGACACCAATACGAAATATCTCACTATCACCTCTGCATCAGCCAGAAGAATTGTATCTATCATTGTTTACTTAATAACAAATAAAACACCCGCATTTTGAAGTCAAAATGTGCCAGTGTATATGCCATCGGCAGAACGGTGTCACGGCCAGACCTTCAGCTAACTCAGAATGTATGTACAGACCGCCGTATATTTTATATATATTGCATAAGACGAGGTGAACCGCCATTTTACATGCAACATCTTTCAGGTCAACATTTATTTAAATACAATTCCGCGTGTCTACGTTAACAACTAACTTTTCTTTCTCTAAGAACTTTTAAATGAATCAAACTACTTATTTCATTTTTGACAACTAATTGATGAAGTTGTCTTAAGTAGATGGCTTCTTTAAAATTATCACGAAATAATTTTAAGTAAGAAGTGGAAAGCATAAGGAACGTCCATTCGTCCATCGTCTGTCGTACCAACCGAGCTACCCGAAACTGTAAAATTTTCCCAATCAACCTTGAACCTTAATGCTTCAGCAATAAAGTTGAAAATCTATTAAAGAAATTTGACAGATTGTAGTAGCTTGATGTGTTGGCGTCTGTACATACATACGCTGTTTAAAAAAACCGTAGTCTGAATAATAATGTGAAATACTGCAATAGGTAGGCCATTGCGGTAGTTCACAATATATTTTTCATTCTGAGTCAACTAATTATTTTTGCAATAGCTACAATAAACAATCATGATCGTTTAAAACAATACCTACCTACATTTTTGTTATAATGGCTTTCATAAATTGTCAAGGCTAAAATATAATATTGTCAATGATAAAATTCCTGTGCCACTTTAATTATCACGATAATTATCATTAAACTGGCTAAGTATATCGAAGGGATCATGGTTGAATGGATATGGAGCTAATCGGTTGATCTGCGAGGTTATACAAAGTAGCCGCGGAATTATTGCATGAGTCTGTTTGAGTAGGATAAACATACATATATCGAGAATGTCCAATTCGATACAGTTACCTTTAGATGTGGTCAGAAGCTTAAAAAGGGTAAAGTCCCTTAGGTCTTTAACCTTTTTGGAAGGTTCCTAAGGGATATCCGTTTCCCTATATGGCCCTATTTTACCAGCCGCAGCCCTACGAAAGTGAGGTCGTGCCAGTTATTCTGTTAAATTATTATGATATTCAGCCACATCGGGCAAGGGGCAGCAGCTGAAGCCAACATGAAGACCACATAGGTATTAGTTCTAGTTTTATATGGGACGGTTAATAATTTTTTCGCGATTTCGATGTTGGTCCCATAGAGAAAAGTGTTCAGTTTGATGGTCTGTACCGCACAGCGACCATATAACCGGGTTATATGGTCGCTGGTACCGCACCCTTAAATATAAACACACCTTTCTGATACATGCTGTTTAGATGGTGTACATACGTTCCTTTCGTACATTTATTTAACCATTTCATTTCCATCTTTCCAGGTACAGATGTGTGCCCTATGAAATCAGTGCTGCGACGAATTGGGCAGCAGCTGTTCACTGCGCTGAGCGTCAAAGGGCTGGCGGTGCTCGTCAACCACGGCATTGCTGACGACAAGGTGAGCATTCAGAAGGTTTCAAAAGGTTTTACTAGATTGCCGTCGATCGACGGTTCAGATCGATGCATGGCTGAAGGATAACTAATTCTGCTAAGGCTGATTAATTGTGTTTTAAGGCCATCGATATCGATTGATCGGCGGGGGATAACCGCAATCTAGTTACACCTTTATGATAAACTCAAAAGAAAACAAAACATTTTTGGAACGAAGTTCCTAACCGCCCTTTAGACTCCACATTTGGCGAATGAGAGCTATATCAAAAAAAAAATCAACGGTTTGCACTCCGGAAGTGGAAACCGAAAACTTGAAAGTGAAAACTTGAATATTAACGTTGTGCATTTTTGATATTTTGGAATGCGGTCTACTCTCCCTCCGTCTTACGAATTTACGATCAGGTCACGTGTCCTGACGCGACCTCCGTCTTGCAAATTTTCGATCAGGTCACGTGTCCTGACGCGAGTTTAACATTTTTTACCCATCACAACAAAAGTGCACAACGACGCTAAAGAAGTTTTCGCTTCAAAAATGTTACACTTTGCCGTCACGAGTTCACGGCACTTTTTTTGCGTAACAAAAGTTTGTTGTTTTCAAACTTTGTGCCGGATGTCCCACGACACCCCTCGTTTATTTTTTTCTTTCTTTTACCACTAAGTTATCCGCTTGTCACCCACAAGCGGATAACTAAGGCAAAGTCATCTGTCGAACTCGGCCATAAGGTGTTTGCGTGTTATTCCTCCCATCATCTTCACAGATGGTATGAGGAAATGTCTCGGCTTCGACACGACCACTTCACATAGGTGTCTAAGGGCAGTAGCATTTAGCGTTAATTTATTTAAAACCATGACCCGCCATTGCTTCGCACGGTTATTACGACTTGATAAAACATCGAGACTTCATGTATCATAATTTCTCTAAATAATAGTAAAATTCGCATCTAAATCCGTTGCGTAGTAGAAGAACAACGCGGTCACACAGACACGAAAAGCGACTTTATTTTATAATTTTGCATAGATGGCCACCCATATTGTTTGTGACGGCACTCGCATATAAAAAAAAAAAACAATGGTTCATTTGGCATTCCCTACCACTGTCAGAATAAAATGGTTTATAGTAGTGGGAAATAAAGAAGGAAGGAAGAAAACAATTTTATCACCAAACGCGTCGGTTTTTCCTGAATGGGTGAGCATTATTACTCGAAGCGGTGTTTTCAAGGTATTATCGGTACTAATTGTTCGTGGGCTTCAATAGTGTACCTGTCCCTCATGAACTGATAATAATAATAATAATACCAGCCTATTATTGAACCACTGCAGGGCAAAGGCCTATTCTCATAGAGAGAATGCACGCACATCACAGAAATCATTATTAAGATTTCTGTGACGCACATTGATCACCACGCTTACTCAAGACGGGTTACCAATTTCTGGCCTATATCAATATAATAATAATAATAATATCCCTGGACATTTCACACAGCGCCATCTAGTCCCAAGCTAAGCAACCTAATGCTTGTGTTATGGTAACAAGATGGCTGATAAACTACTTATATACATTTTTTTTTTTCTGTAAATACATACATATTATAGATAGAAAAACACCCAGACTCGGAACAAATACATGTAGGTCATACAAATATTTGTTCCGTGCGAGAATCGAACCCGCGACACGCAGCGCAGCAGTCAATCGCTTAACCACTGCGCCAACCGTGCCGTCGAAGTATATTAAAAAGTAATACAAATATAAAGACAAAAGATTTACTTTTTTGTATGTTTGTGTTGTTACGCTTTCACGCTAAAACGGCTTAACGGACCAGGGCCTCAAGTCTGCTATTACAATAGTGTCAGAATGGTCTATCATTGATTTCATAATTGTTGATTTTGACAAGTTTGGTAATCTACAAATATAATGGCGTCATTATGACTTTCCAGTGGTCAACCACTGACACTCCATTGAAAGAAATGGCATAGAATGGTAATTTCGTACATAGAATAGAATACTCTTTATTGTACCTACACCATACAAATTATAGAACATAAATATATACAATTTTACAAAGGGTGACACAATGGGCGGTCTTATCGCTAAGAGCGATCTTTTAAAGACAACCTGTACATAATGATAAATGAATGACTGACTTACATAAAACACTTGACTTGCATAAAACACTAATAAATAATATATAAAAATATATATAAATGAAATCATAAATGGCATAAATAAAGTAGTGGTAGTTTTTCGAAAATCATTTCTACTAACGGGTTTTATAATAAAGGCAATACGACAATGTCATTGTGACACAATTCTATTACGAGACCATTGACCGACCAATGATCATTAAGAATTTAGCAGATTACGAACTTTAAGCAAAATGACAATGGGATGGGAATGGGATCGTGTTGGAATGACGAATTTATAGAAATAGCAGACTTGGGGCCCTGATAGCTTTACTGTTTATTGCAATATAAATAAAACATTGATTGACAGCAAAACCAGTACTTCGCTCATCTGTAGATATTTGAGTTCCATGTCAACACAATAATGTCCTGTAGAGTTGATGTTTCGAAAATAATTAGATAATCGAGAAATAATTTCAATATGAAGACAATTTTATTGTGGTTCATTATTTTTATTGGTTCATTATTCTGATCTAATTTATTAATTTAATTTTCACATTTTATTCACTGGTATTTTTATGAATCTGTCGTAATTTAATAATTAATTAGCTGTCAAAAGTTGTAGAGGTTGGTGACACCACTTTAAATCCGGTTCTCTAAACGACAGTTAAAAAAATATGCAGTTTTCAAGGCAAACGTGAATGAACAGATCTTCAGGCTTATTTACTTCGGTTTCGTTTGGTGTATAAGCTTTATCATCTCGTTTAATCTTGACCAGTTGACATACCTACAGATTTGATCAAGGTTTTTCAAGAACTTATTCCTAAAAGGCTGTTTTCATTATACATTTCAAACAAAACGAGAAAAAATGGTCAGAATCAATAACACATGTTAAGGTTGTATTACGGCTACGGTAATCAATGCGCGACGACATTATTTTGTATTTGAATAGCATTTTTAACATTTCGTAATTCACTTTATATACTTTTTGTTCAAAGAGCGTCATAACTATGTAGATTCATTATTCATCTTCGTCCAAAAAAGTTTTGGAGCAAACAACAATAAGTAACATCAATTTTAGCCAACGTATATGCATTAGAGCCAAAGTACCAGTCGATCGATTCTGTAAAAACCTCACCGTGAAAAATTAGGTGAAGTAAGCTTAGAGTGAGCTGTCAATAGTGTTAATCCCTAGCATCAGTTGGAATAACAGCTCACTCCACGCTCACTTCACCCAAGTTTTTACGGTGAGATGGTTACAGAATCGCACTGCCGGTTTGTAAAGAGGTTCTAATTAGTACCTACCCTAATGCCCTAGATTTTTCAAATCCTAACAGCCTAATAAATATTTCTAATTTTTCAGCTGAAGGCGGTGTATGCTGACCTGGACAACTTCTGCGCGCTGCCGGAAGGTTGCCAGGCGCAGTACCTCCGGAACCCCGTCAGCAACCATGGTTACGTGAAACCAGGGATGGAGCAGTTTGACAACACTAAGAAGGTATGCTATTTCAAATACTCAAGTTTTACAATGTGTGGCTACTAAATGCAGTCCTCTTGAGTTCGATCCCCAGGTCGCTCCTTGTTATTCAGTTTTTTCACCACGATGTTTCTGGTAGGTAGCAACTCGGATCTGGATTAAAGTCCAGATGCAAGCATATTACCTACATAACAATAAAATCGGCGTAATATGGACTCACTGGACATTCTCTTATTACATATCTGCCTACATCCTTTCGGGGAATACAGTGATGTTGTTATGTTGCAAATGTTACTTTATCGGGTCAGCTAAGGTCTTCTGTTAGTATATACGCTCGTCTCAGTGTTGCATATTTATCTCGAAATTCTTTTGAAACACTGCTTTTACGTTTTTTCTCGGTAATTTTGCCGATAATTACATGCTAGTAGGGCGGATCTCCTCAAAATAATATTCTTGACAAAAATAATTAAGATTTTCTAAACCTCGCAGCAGAGCTTCTATTTAAGGCCAGATGTACAGATATATCAAATATATAGTATGTTGTAATGAAGGCACCCCAAGCAGTCCATTAATTTTGGATATTTTTCAAAATCATTAAAAAACGTTGTTGCTGATAATGTCACATTGTGAAAATAATGACGTTATTGTAAAAAATAATGACGCAATGTTGCCGACAATGAGTTGAATAAGTATTATAAATATGGAGATGAATTTACATATGACTTAAATACTATTTTAGGTATTATTTTGTTATGATATTATGATATGGACAAGGAAAATAAAATGCAATATTATAAAATTAAAAATTTAATATAAAAATAAATTTAAATTCTCTTAACATATTGATTCTTTGGTCTCCAGATTGGATATTCTGACGTTATTTACGCTAACATTAAAAAAAATTTACAGACTTAATTATACTTAAATACGTTTATATGCCACTAAACTAAACCCTGATTGTATCTTAAAAATGCTATTTACTCTCCTAACAGTGATAAAAGACTTCAACGGTCTCTAAACTAATCAGACTTTTATCCTCTGATAAACCGATAAACCCTTATTAGAATTTAACAATAATATTTTTTGACAAAACATTTAAATTAACATTTGGCAAAAATAGCTTCTAAAGCAAAAGGTAACTAAAATTATTTTATATAATAAGCTCCATAATTAACAACGATAACCACAAAACAATTGAATCTTAAAAACGATATTCTAATAACAGTTTTATAAGAAGACGATGATTAACAAAAGCCTTTAATTTAAACCAATTAGGCTCAGAAAATGTCCCTCCCCTACAATGCCCTGACAATTCAATCATCAAAACTTACACTATTATTGATTATGATAACAATTACAAGAATACCTAGTTACTTTTTCTTCATTGTTATTTTAATTTTTTCTGGGTTATTTTCTGATTTTGTTATTTTATATATATTTTTTGTGGACGTCTTATCTTTCGGTGGAGATTTCTGCGTGTTGGGCACATTCAGTGAAATATCTGACAATATTACCACGTTTTTGGTCATATCCCTTGAGGTCGAAGGTTCTGATTGAAATTTTAGAGTTTCAGCTTATTACTACATTTTTTAGTGCAGCATTGAAATTGGTAAGGTGCCCAAGATGATGTCCGTGAACGCAGATTTGTGAAGCGGAGCATTCAAAGCAACTCATTGTTCTCATGGTTAACTTTTTTGTTGATTTCTCCCACAACACCTGGTGCACGGAAAATGTGCCCTTGAAGGGTTTGATGTTATTGGGAATCAAGTTACTTTTTTGTGTTATATCTTGTTCTTCTATTTTTTTAACAATAATATTGAGCTGTTCGTTTTCGACGCGTCCCTTAATCAGATTATATAATTGATCGAATGTACCCACATCTTCACCGTAGAGAACCATTTGATCCGCTGTTCTTTTCAATGTAGCTCCAACACCATCTGGGGCACCCTTGCCGTGGCCGGCCTCAGAGTAGTTCCACGTGATTTTATTTAACTCTGAGAAATCGTTATAAATTTGGGTGATTATGTAGAACATGGTCTTGTTTCTATATTGCGATGATGGTGAGTCCGACAAAAAATGGATTGTGTCAATTAAGGGGTTCAATCTCAATACTTCTTCTATTAAAGGCACCAGATGAGCCCATATCGACGGAGCGTTGTGCGTTAAACAATCACTTATTGTACATATTGATGTAGGGGTTACAATTCCAGTATCAAAATTATGGGCATATGCAACAGCAGTGTGTAACGAAACTTGTTGTCTGCTGCCACCGAAGTGAAAAGACTGTACTTCTTCGGCATATTTCAAAGCGTAATTTTCAGCGAAGTCTACATGAATCAGACATTCTTGAATGTTCAGGTTTTCTTTTAGATTTTTGATAGTTTTGTATTGGCCAACAATTTTGTAAATGTGCTGAAGAAATATTATTAAATCATGCTCCAGCTTTGCAACTGCTTCCGTAAAACGGCTTGTTACACTCTTTTTCTCCGAAATTACTTGCTTTTTCATTGTGCCGTTTTGAAGAATTATATTTTTAGTTACCTTGACCCATTGAAAATAAGTTACGTTTTTATTTTTAAAAGCATTATTGTAATCTAGATGATTACTTCTGCAGGCGTCACACTTTCTTTGCAAGCAATTGTTGTTTCTAGAATCACAGCATAATTTAGAAAGCACCTGGTTGCTTTTTTTTCTCATTTATTATTAAAGCTTTATTCAAACTGGTTATAAGTAATTCCATATTAACATGGAGAGCACACTGACATGTTTCTCTATTATTATTTTTTGGAAAAAGCACCCAAAAAGGTCGCAGTTTGCAAAAAAATGAGTAACTTACTCTCAATTTTGTCTCTGAACGGAATTTTTTATAAAGGTCTTTTAGAGGTAGGCATAAATATCTTTTTTGTTGGCGAACTTTATTGCGTGTGATAAATTCCTTTTTACCAGCGGTAATAACACTGTTTGCATCATCTGTGTAAAACTTTGTTATGCGTTCCATCATAGGAGTTTCCTTTTCGTCTGATTTATTGCTATTGTAACTCTCTGATTGCGATTCTTCACTCAAATCTTGACATCTGGTCTCTGCCTGCATCTCTTTCAATTTTATCTTAAATCTCTCGATATATTTACGTTGTGATTTGTTTTTTTTTTGGTATGCTGCTATGATTCGCAGTAATTTTTTTCGTTTTTTCAACTCTGCGTAACGAACCTTTCTGACTTCTGCTCAAATGTGTGGGCAACGGTGCAAAGGATCATCAACTTTGTTAATGGTGGCTTCAGTATCTAGGATAATTGAGCCGTTGTCATCAGCAACAGCTTGGATATTAACCGTTTGAAATAATGGCTCCTTCCCTATGGTAGATTTTTCTGTTTTCTTTTGGCGATATCTATAGAAAATTTAAACATATACAACATCTACATAATTATGAAAACGCTTACTTTAAAACTACTAGAAAATAAATAAAAACGTCAAAATAATTTTTAGCTCTTTTTACAAGAAAGAAGATCATAGAAATACCGTTTAGAATTTTCTCTCCACTTTTTTCTTTGTTCTCTTTGTTCGCGAGACGATTTTTCTTTCTTTGTTTCTTTTTGTTTTAGGTATCGTTCTCTTCGCTTTCTTCTTTCTATTTCTAGTAATTCTGGGTCGTTTTTTATTTCAATATACCGCCGTCTTTTGCACATTTTTTGAGCCAACCTTCTTCTAGACAGAGCTTCTTCTTCTTTTTTTTTTTTTGATTTAGGGGGCATTTTCGGTTGTAGGGCTTAATTTATTTTAACATAAGGATCTGTAAAGATAATAAAAATCATTACGCATTTGTTGACATTTTTGGCAATTTCTATTGATCAGCAATGTAGATACAGTCAGACAGTCGAAGAGCTCAAATCGATCTACATACGATTCTATTGTCAAGATAATTAGAACGGGTGTAGATAATTTTAACCTCTTCGACTGCTCGTCTACTTCTGCAGCTGACTGTACCTACCTACCTAATTATGTCATAATCATCATCATCTCAGCCGAAAGACGTCCACTGCCTGACCTAAGATCTCCACGAGGACCGGGGAACATTTTGGAAAAGGAACATAATGAAACGATATGCTAACAGTTCTACTTGCAAACTACACTACTAAAACTACGATTAAACTAACTACTATTCGGTACTTCTTTTCATTTTAAAACTTACTGAGTCATCAGTACCTATTTATAAATTTCTGTCATTCCATTTATCAACTATTATCGTCCCACTATCCTTTACGTACTGGTACATATTTTGTATCTGCTCCGGACTGTTACCCTCTAGTTCAATTTGAACACTTTCGTATCTAAACTCATTGTTTATATTGTAGCTACGATATCATTTCAAATTTTGCTGGTCTTCACAGAGTGCCTTACACAGACCACCTTGATATGTTGCAATTATAAATGCGAAATCTTCTAAAATATTGGTGAACTGATTAACGTTCACACTATATCTATTGGTGTCTATTACTAAGACGTAATACGTCAGCTTCATTTTTCGGCTAAAATGACAATAAATTTCAAATAAACGTTATGCAAACAAAAAAAAATGTAACAAAAACCTCGAAACGAACAATAGCACCATGCAGACAGATAAAATAAATAAAATAACTCAATTAACCATACATTCAATATAAATTTGTTAAAAAATAAAAGACAAAGTGTATTTTTCCGAGTTTGCTAAAAAAATATGTTATTGTACCAAGCTTTATACCGAAATTAACGAAAACCAACAAAAACACGATATATCTAACTATTAGGTCGAATACTAAAATCATTATCGGTAACAACCGTCATTGCTCACTCAAGACAATATCATTGTTAGCAACACGTGTCATTGTCGTCTCATGCGACGTTGCTGAAAATGATGTTGCCAATAATGACGAATTCTAGAAAGTTCACCATTTTACAAAATAATTAGGTATATTCGTCGGAGAGAGTGCCACATGCAGTATTAGTTTCACGCATACTTCAACTTTGTTACATAAAAACACTTAATTATGAAGAAATAATTGAGATACAGTCAAAAATAAGAATGACGATTGTGATGACAAATTTTGGAGAATCAAAATGAAATACTTACTGCTCAAATCGCGCGACGTCCTTACACTCCAAAGCGTGTCGGCCGACTGAGGCGCGGGGTGAAGCGTCGCTTAAACGTCATTTGACGCTTCAGTCGAGTTTCGTTATACGTAAAAAAATTACATTTAACATTGTTGCCGATAATGACGCTTATTTTTTGAACATTGTTTGATTACATTTTAGAGAAACTTTTAATAAAGTTTTCTAACATTATTGTCATGAAAAACATTCTTTATTTATCTAAGTTTAATATTTATTCACACAATGTATCACATTCAATATAATGAATTTTTTATGTCACGAAATGTTGGAAATTATACCCAGGCGACACGCCAAATATTGCCGATTTTTAAAGTAATATTTGAATATCTTTATTTTGTGTGATTTAAAGCTCAAAATGGCTCCGATAGCATCTTTATCATTTATTTAAGTAATGGAATAAAAATGTTTGACTTCGAAATTCTTTAGTATTGATGAGTATTAAAGCGAGACATAAATTTTGGCTCTCTGAAATATTCACCCGCTAATGCTATACCTGCGACTATCTAAAATTGCATAATATTTCACGCGAATGGACGACTGATGCCATCTAGCGGCTGAATAATAAATTAGCATAACCCGAAAACCTAGACGGACTTTCTCCTTCACACTCATTGTCATTAGTTCATTACTTAGCACAATACACAATGTAGTTAATGTTTGAAAGCCTCACAAGACATTTAAATGGAGCAATTGCTTCTAGGCTATTAGAAAATTAGAAACTATGCTCAAGCAATGCAAGATTATGTCGAATGCATCCGACTATGTAATTGCTTGGGGCAGTACCAGAACACAAGGGCTAGTCGCCTTCATGTTTATACACGGGTTAAATGCGCTCCGATAAATTCGTACGATTTCTTCCTTCCTCCATAGGAATATATTTTTAGATTGGTCTTCCTTCCTTCAATATACCCAAAAAGAAGTTTTCCTGATTACTTACGCCGAAACTGTTGGAAATGGGAGGCATAGAGCGGGTCATTGTTGTGATACTTTTAAAAGGCTTATATTCCAGCAGTGGACAGCTGAAGGATGTTGATATGGTATAATTCGACCACTTCAACTTATCAAGCCTTTCTTTTCAAGGAGTTACGTCACTCGTTCAACATCACTTCGCTGTCAGCGTCGTCGATGCCTGCGCAGGAGGACGTGCCTGAGTTCACCAAGCATGCCGTGCCGCTTGCCCAGGACCTCACTAACTTATCGCGAGTCGTGCTTCAGGCCCTCGCTTATGCCATGGGTAAGTTTTTATTAAAATACTATTAATGTTAAAATAAGTGCTGTTTGTCCAAAATGGCCAACGAACATATAATTACCATTCTAAAAAAACCGCCAAATCTAGTGGCAGTAGAAGTCATCGTGCGAGTAGTAGCAAACACTTACCTGCTGTGAGACTCGCGTTATCTTGTTCCCACGTTGGCACAAAAGTAAGCGTTGAGAATGATTTTTTTTTTTTGATATAAACTAGTGCTTGACTGCGATCCCGCTTGATCGAAAGCAGGGATGCAATCGTTGATGGTAAACCGCACTAATTTATTATGAGCCTATTCACTCTAGCCTTGAAAACACCCTTTGACATTATTGGACTTCGATTCAATGACGTTTTTTTTAGCGCCACCAATTTACATTGTTTTGTCATTTGGCACCTTTAATGAATTTAAATTAACGGTAAAGGCCAAGGAATACTGATTAGGTAGTGTGAGTATGCAAATATTTGCTAATGTTCTCCTTTCTAGGTTAATTACAAACAAATTGTTTTTATTTGGATAAGAATTCCATTGAGAGAGCAGTCTTTTGAAATAAAGTTACTTTATTATGTTATGTTTTTTATTCAACACAATTACAACATAGTTAATCCTAAACTAACTGAGCGTGAAAATCTTGACTTTCTTGCGAGAATAATAAATCCCGTATATTTATCAGTAAGCCAAAGCTCTACAGTCTTAACTTATAAAACCATCTGCCAATTCTAGGTGTGCCACCGTCCTCTTTGCTGGCGTGTCACTCGGGCATGCTGATGGCGGAAGGACGCAACGCGTCGACGATGCGTCTGCTGTACTACCCGCCGGTACCTCCGGAGGACGTAGGTCCGTGTTGCCAAAACGACGTTGTGCACTACACGCGGTGTGGCGCACACGCCGATTACGGCACCTTTACACTATTGGCGCAGGATTCCGAGGGAGGACTAGAGGTGAGGGGCAATCAAATATCCATTGACTAAACTAATGACACTAACGTTAAATGATTACATTAGAATGAACGTATACGAAGAGATACTTGTTGCCATTTAATGGGACATTTAAAAGCTAGTATGAAAAAATAATGGAATTAGGTGTACCAACAGCGCACTGGGGAATACCCATAATTGCTTTATTATCTATAATTTCCGGAAACTAGACGTGCGCAGTTCGTACAGATTGATGGTTTTTTAATTTAGATTTTTCGGGTAATATAGCGTCATTAGTACGCAATGACGTCTGAAAATTCATTTTTTAAGCCGTAATTATGTTAAACAAATAATGCTCATTTTGAAGACGTATTGTAAAAAAAAATATTTGTCTACAGGTGAAGTTGAATGGCAGTGACAAGTGGCAGAAAGTGGGACACATTCCTGGAGCCATCCTCGTTCAGTCAGGAGAATTCCTCGCCGCTTGGACAGCTAACGTTCTACCGGCACTGGTTAGTATTTCTCAAGCATTGACTCAAATGGCATCTTGCTGCGAACAGACCAAGACATCACTACCCTTTTTTTGGGCCTCCTCACAGATTGCTGATTGTGGATCACCTTACTCACCTACCTAAGATCTTATGGTTGACTATTCGTCAAAGACCTGTTATATTGGAGTTATTGAGCAGTGCAAGTGTAAGTGTTTTCATTTAATCTGTCTCCACAGGTGCACCGCGTGGTGGTGCCTCAGGGAGAGTACGCGCGCGCCCGCGGGCGGCACTGCGTGGCGTTCTTCTGCCACGCCGACGACGACGCCGTGCTGCCGCCGCTGCCACTGCGCGCCGTGGTCGCCCCTCCGCCCCCCACTTTCACTCCGCACACGCACCTCACCCTGCACAACCGCCTGCTCAACGCTGCCCATCACCTTCAGAAACGGTTTAGGGAGACGTACGCGTGACTAGCGCACGGTGGCGACCAGGAACCCGTCTACAAAGCGAGGCTCGCACGCCGCCACACCGCACCTTAAGAGCTATATTACAATGGGACACCGTGGTTACGGGCTGGCAACGAAATGTATAAAGCTCCATGATTATTGATTAGTTGCACAAGTAATCGGACGCCAGGCGAAATACCCACCATAAAGCTATACATTTTGTTTTTGTTTAGTTGCGCCACCAAGGTGTCCCAGTATAATATCGCTCTGAACTACGAGTGCGTAATTTCTAAGATGTTTTCTAATCATTCGAACACATCTTATAGACTACGCACAATGCACTGACGCCGCACTGCGAGTCGTGCGAAATCTATTTGCCACGATTCTCCTTGTGAGAAACCTTTTTTGGATACACGTAAACTTTGGTGAAATGAAAGTGAATTTAAGAATTTGAATTTGCGTTATGTTTATCATGTTACTATGTGTACTATTGTTCTCTACGATTAACAAATTATTAAACAAAAGTGTCTAATTGACTGTGTTACAGACACGTAATAAAAAGACCGTATAGTTTTTTTTCGCGATGTAAGTATTTAAGTTTACGTACTTAGTTATGTTGAAATAGACGGGAGAATAAATAAAAACTAAGGACAATAGAACAATGATGCGATGCGCACAGTTCTTCCATCATACCTACTACTTATTATTGGTATTTGAATAAAGATGATGCTCTCACGGAACTCGACCTACCTACCATAGGTACTTCATTACTCCATCATGAAACTATTTCAAATAAAAAATCGAAAAGTTTCTCACTCAAAACTTAGTATAATTGTATCATCATTGCATTGTTGACAGTTTCATCATAGTGTAAGAGTTCACATCTTAATTCATTTTCAAACAAAGTACTTAAGCTTTTTTATAGTTAACCATACTTCACGAATTTCCAGATTTAGACATTCTATTGTGTAGCTCCTTCATCTTATTTTTTCATAATGCACCTGCTAAGTGCGAGCACTACAACTGCCTAAAGACTTATATAATCTATTCTTTCCCGAACATATTGCATTTCAGCATGAGCAACGAGCGTCTCATTTCATTAAAGTAGAGAATAATGTCATTGGAGCTTTTTGCCATATTTTACTAGCTTATTTATAAAAATATAATTACCTTTTATGATTATTCTTAGCAATTAGCGACGTGAAGTCAAATTCTATATTATTATATAATATAGGGTCTTTCAGTAAGCGCTTCCTACCTTTAAATTTAAATAAAACAAAGTGTGTGTGAGATATCATAGAATTTTTTTATTTGTTTGAAAGGCCTATCGATGCCATTATGTATGGAGTATGACATCGTTCAAATATCCGTCGCGGCTTCGCTGGGTCGCACGCATCCAAAATGTCCAATTTTCCATTACTTTAGTGCATAAATCAGGCTGAATTTGACCCATGGCATGAGTTATGTTGGCTTTGAAGGCCGCTGTGATTTGTGGCTTATTCGCATAGACCTACGACTTACGAGTAAGATCGATCATACGCTCAAATCGCTCGTGCAGAATGTCCACTGTGGCACCTGTGTGGCACGTAGCGCCGTCCTGTTGAAACCACATGTCGTTGGTGTCCATGTCATCGGTGTCCATGTCATCCAATTCAGGCCAAAAAAAGTTGATAATCATCGACCTATAGCGCTCGCCGTTGACGGTGATGGCCTGGCCAACGTCGTTCTCAAAGAAATATGGACCGATGACGCCGGCAGCCCAACATCATCACCAAACAGTAACTTTTTCGGGATGCATTAGACGCTCTTGGAATCCACATGAGAGTGGATTGGTATCATCACCAGTGAACTCAAATTTATCCACCGCACTGGGAATAGTCCTCTCGGTAGGACGATTATTGCGACCGTAATGGGCGAAGCGCGCGGAAGTCTGCCCAAACAGAACACCCATTTTGATAAAACAATTTTACCATCACGTGTTGTTGAACGCTATACCCGTCCATGGTGATTTGGCAAAACTGACTGGACAGCCAATTTGACAGATGTAGCTTCAACAATATGGTCGCTATCAACTGTCAAAGTTCGGAAATCCCTAGTGGAAGACCCTTTAGTATTCTGCTTTACTATCTTATATCATTCTTCGTTATTGTGTTCTTTTTATAGCATTTTATAATTAAGTATAAATTATAGTTTTTTTTTTTTTCTATTTATTATACTTTTACACTGTCCATTTTCACGACTACTTATTGCATTTTATTAAGTAAATCGTGTGATAACTTTGTAGCTCAATTTTAATATCTGTACTTAAGTATACGATAATATTATGTTCGAACATCGAAAGTATGAAAACATAAAATTAAACTTTTTTATTAGTTTTAACAGATGACTATCACTACTTAAAGACCCAGTTAATTTCTTACTTAAATGAGACTTAACGAATGTATTGAGAAGGTATTATTAATGGCATGTTCCAATAATTAAATTAACAGATGCCTATGCAACACTTGCGTTAGTATTCTTGACTTGTATAATTTAGTAACCTATGGGTACAAAAATAATTGTATTAAACAACAGAAGCAAACACCTAGGATTCCATGAAAACATAATTATATAAATTAGGCGATCTGTTAATTATAAACCATTTAAATGTAAGAAGTTAATAAAAACTATTAATTTGACAATATTAATAACTTGACTGGAAGAAAAGAGATTGTTAATTCGACGAATTTTGTAAAACCGTACATTACCTCTGTTTATACAATGTTCCTGTCGGAATGACGGTTGACATGAATTACATTTAAAATAGTGAAATTAAATAAATATTCTGATTAAGATAAATGTTCGTTTTAATACTTATTTTAATATTTTTTGACAGAGCTTTGATACTGTTTTCATTCAACCCCGCTTAAACCCGCTGAACGTAAAAATTGTGAAACCATCCAGTACCTACTTACTAAGTTCAGTAGAGGAATTACATGTAATGTTTTTACTGCATAACCAGTACTTTTGAACCTGTGACATAAATGGTTAAATAAATAATAATTAATAAAAAAATAAACTTCTTTCTTGTTTATTTAACCAGAAATCTTCCTCTTTTTAATCGTCAGCTGTGCACTAGTCAGTTAACATAAAGTGCAAAAGATAAAAAAAAAAAAAAAAATCAAGAAAAAAATATCTTTTTTCCACAATCTTACAAAACAAAATATGAAAGTAAACTACGAGTATTACGTAAATATAAAAAAGTGTCATAACTTACATACATAGCTGATAACTAACATATATTAATAATATTTGACGGCATTTCCGATTTTATCAGATATCCTCCTCCAAGTAATACCAGCTATTTTCCGAATATCGTCCCCATCTAAGACGCTGCCTCTCTTTCTTTCGTTTTATTTTGTCATGGACACCATTCGGTTATATCCTTAGCCCATTTATCTTTATTACTCTCATCATATGACCTGTCCACCCCTATTTCAGTTTTCTTATGCAGTGTCACATCTTTAATTTTTGGTTTCGTAATGTTTCTAGTTATATTTTGTCTTTTAACTTGACGTTGAGCATGCTTCACTCCATACTGTGTTGGCAGGGTTCACGTTTGCGCTTACTATGTTCCGATATACTCCATGTTTGGCATCCATATGTCATGATGGGTAAAATATATAATACAGAAAAGCGTGACTTAAGTAGTCCGTTTTTACACAGAAAAGCGTAACTTAAGTGCGGGTTTCGGACACACGAGCTATAAAATAATATACGATACGTGTGGAAATAATGGACCACTTAAGTCACACGTATCGTGTACTATTTCCTTAGCTTTGAGTGATGCCCAAGGGTTTTTGACAATTTCCTTTTCCATGCTAGCTGTACTCTGTTGTTTATTTCTTATTTTATCTGTCCGAGGTATGTATATTCTTCAACACATTCTATGTTATTGCTGTTGACTGTGATGAGGGTTTGTCAAGGGTTGCCATTACTTTGGTTTTTGTAGCGTTCATTGAGAGTCTGACTCTATCACTTTCTTAAACAAGTGGTTCAAGCACCCCTTGCAGGCTTCTTAGACCCTTATACCTTCGTAACCGTCTCTCGTCTTCGTAGACTTCTTATACCTTTGTAAGTTATTTCTAAGACTTTATGTAAATATTTTACCAATTTAATCTATACTTATAATAAATCTGTAGAGAGGTCAATTCTGTACATGAAATATATTTCCAAAATAACTATCAGGGGGTGATTAGGGATCGATACTGATGCCAAAAATGCAATCAGTAAAATTTTTGTCTGTCTGTATAACCGTTATAGAAACAAAAACTACTCGACGGATTTTAACGAAACTTGGTACAATTATTTTTCATACTCCTGAGCTGGTTATAGTATACTTTTCATCACGCTACTATCAATAGGAGCAGAGCAGTGAAGGGAAATGTTGGGAAAACGAGAGAAGTTACTCCATTTTTTAAGCTTCCGTCGCGTGTGCAACCTTAATGGTTAAAGCTACACAGAAATCATGTATGACGGAAATGTTCTCCTTAAAATTATATAAAAAATATCCCACGACAGCATATGTCTGCCTTTTATGATTGACTCACAATAACACGTGTAACTCCCGATAGCTTAGCAGTTCGAAGCATTCTGATTATATTTGTCTACTCTTACGTTTATAACACTCTCAGTCACCCCTAATTAAAAAAGTTAACATTATTAACTATTCCATAAAAAAGAATCATAGAAATCGGTATAGAAACACCAAAGTTATATATGAAATACGCTAATAATAAGCCATCGCGCGTGAATACTGAATCACGCTCGACGCCTACCGGTTTGATTACGATGAAACTTGGTATAATTATTCTTTAATATCCTGGGCACCACACTGGGTACCTTTTATCCCGGAAAAGTATACACAATAAAAAACAAACTTAATTTTGCGGTTCGATCCCAAGACGCGATTACTGTACCAACCGCAAATAATAAGTTTGTTTTTTTTTTTGAGGATGGGAAATCATCAAATGACCCCTCCCGCTCTGGGTGGAGCAGGAGGGAGTGTCAGACTCTTACTGACTAAAACCCACCCGTGTTCCTTCCTTAGCCCTTTATGTTCCAGGGCAGCGGTAACCCTTTCGGACGATCCCGCTACCCTGGCAGAAATTCAAAGTCCTGACTCACTGACTGATTGATATATCAACGCACAGCCTAAACCGCTGGTCCTAGAGACATGAAATTTGGAGGGTGTGTTCTTAGTGAAGAGTAGGTATAAACTAAGAAAGGGTTTTTCGAAATTCTACCCATAAGAGGGTGAAATGGGGGTATTTTGTTTGCATGGAAAATCTTATTCCTTGAGTTAATAAACTTGAAACTTGGCACCAATACTAATCTAAGTAAATTATGAAGTTTGCGATTTTATGTTTTTCTAAACTACCCCCTAAAAAGGGATTGGGGTGTTTCAAAGTTTGTATGGAAGAATTTTAGCGCGCGGTCCGATTATCTCGAAACTCACTATTTATACCTACGATCGAAAGTAAAGAATATTGTGTATCAGTGTTTTTCGAAAATTACCATTGACGGGCTGAAAAGGGGTAGTCAATTTTACAGGGGAGGATTTTACTGCAGGGCTTGATTAACTCGAAAGTTAGTATAAATAATCTTTAAGTCAAGTTATAAATACATCCCAAACGATTTTTTTTAAATTCCACCCCAGTGGGGTTAAAAAGCAGGGATACAGTTTATATGAAAAATCGTCTTTATTAGGTTAATAAACTTGAAACTTGGCAAGAATACTCGCCTAAGTAAGTAATAAAGTTCATTATTATAAGTTTTTCAAAACTACCCCTCAAAGGGGGATATAGGGGTCTTGAAGTTTGTGTGAAAGTAATTGAATGCGCGGTCGAATTAACTCGAAACTCAGTAATAATAGTTTTGACAGAAAATAATTAATAATAATTATGTAAAGTAGTCCAAAATTGACCCCTAACGGGGCAAAAAGGGGTAATTCGGTTTTTAAGGGGAGGATTTAAACTTGAAACTGTATGTTACATTTTCACACGTAAACCACTGAACTTCTGATTTGGCAAAGAGATAGATGGCATCCTAGGGAAGGACATACTTTTTATTAGGGTAGCACGTTCCCGTGGGATAATTTCCGACATCCACGCGGGCGAAGCCGCTGGCAGAAGCTAGTACTGAATAAAATATTATTATTATTATTAGATCTTCAGAGATTATATTAAATAGTCTATAAATCTTAGATAGTTTAGGTTGTTGTTTAGTCCATATTTGCTCCACTCGAAACATCTAAATCTGTATTCAAATACTGCCGAGATAAGTTTGGGTGACAGTGGAACTCCCTGTCTGACTCCTCCTTTTTTCTTCTCCTACTCTTTCTGTATCTATCGTGTCTTTTTACTCCGTATGTTTATGTGCGTGTGAAGTGAGAGACCAAACAGGTATTTCGCAAAATAAAACTAGTAGGATTTAGTAGTAGACTTAAAACAATTGCAGAACAATTCTGGGAATTTGTAAACAAATATATTAAAAACTAAAGCCCTTAAAGTGCGGTCCCTCAGTCCTCACAGACCATCAGCCAGATCTCGGAAAGTATCTGAAAAATTAAGGTATTGTGAAATTTAGTAAAGAATGTGTAAAGATATTTACTGAATAACAGACCATAAAGCATCAAAGATAAAAAAATATATAACGACTAAACTGTGGTCCCTCATTCCACACAAGAAAGATAAATATTACAGAATCAAATAAATAAAATCTTTCTTTTTCTACATTTTCGGTCCCTCAGTTCATAGGCACATGTATGTTTGCTTTCATGTTTTTGTATATTTTCTTCATTAGCCGTATGTATTTACATAGTTTCAGCACCTAAAGTTGCATGTGCTTCCCACATATTTGTGTTTTAAAAAGTCAAACGCATAATTCTAATCTCAAATACTAAAAAATAAGTCGAGCTTACATTTCTGAATAATAACTTGTTTTATGTGTGTATGTATGTAATCGATTGTAGAATAATTGCTTCGAAAACCTGCTAGCTCTCATCCAGTTTTACGTCCAGTCTTTTTTAAACAATTTGGTTTAGAAAACCTTGCTACGCATTTACGATTTTACTGCGCTACAGCCCTTGCTACGAGCTTATGGATCTACAGCGCTACAGGCGCTACAGCCCTTGCTACGCGGTTACGAAGCTACTGCGCTACGGACCGCTAAAACGCACTAAGGGACATATTTTGTCCCTTTTTTCATTCCAGTTTTTTTAGTATGTTACGACGTCGTATTATACCTATTTCTTTGTATCACACGATGTTTTAATACCTTTTGTCTTTTCTACTCGAATCTAAATACGTTTCTTCATGCTAAAAATACATGACAATAGTTCGACAATGGTTCATTCGGATTAAAAAAATAATGTCAAAGTCAGTCGTATGTCAGTCGTTGGTTCTCGTGCGTTAAGTGCTGTGCAAAGATCATAATAATAATACAGGAGAAGAGAGTCCTCTTGTGCCATTTCGAAGCATATAGATTCGAAACGCCATCTAAATATTTCTTAACTGTAATAGGTGGCTATAGATAGGCACGAATGTATGTGTACCTATTTATGTATAGTCAATAAGTTTGGTGTTTATGTGATCATTCAAATTTTTTTAGCTGTTGTAGAGTCATATGTTGATCAATATGTGATTGGAGAATAATAATAATGATACATTTACTAAATTACAATAACTAAAATTTTAATGATGGTGATTCAGAACTAAAAGAGTCATAATATAAATGAACTGCATATTGATCAACGACAGCAGCTACAAAAATTTGAATGATCACATACCTACAGCTACATCAAATGCTAAATTTCGTCAGAATTGGCAGTAACACAGTAATAACCATTTTGTTTTAATTTATTGTAATTTTTAACCGTGTACCGGCAAAGAGTACAATAATAATACGGTTAACGGTACCGGCGCGGCGACCATATTGTGTGATGTTGCCAGAATATGTCACACAATAAGGAATTCCGTGACGCGGTCGCAATAATTGATGATGAAATACATAATTATAATAATGTGAGAATCTTGATGTAAAATGTTCTAATTATTGTTTTAAATTATAGTGAACTCTTATATTTAATTTTCTGTCCATTAAATACGAAAACATTACAATGTAACAAAAATATATTCACGCGTCCGGCACAATTCGTTTGACAAATTTTGAGAACATTTTGCACAGGTCAACTTTAAATATTCTTTATCTTTTTCCGATTATGTCGTATTTTTAAGTGTACCTACTTCTTTGGAAAGGGTATTTTAATGTCACTAATTAATATCACTTTATTAATTTTATTATCTTTTTATCTAATTTTATAACTTTTTTTGAAAACAAATGCCAGTAATATACTTATTTTAAACTTCAAACCTTATTTTAGTACAGTGTTTGATTCTACTGCCACGATTTTTACAAATATATTAAAGTATTAAATAAGTTTACTACAGGTACTAATATTTTTTACTGTACGTATAAGATTTATGTAGAAAAAAAATATTTTGTCTCGGCGCAAAATTTCCTGTCTGTCAAATTATTTTTCACAGCTTGGGATGCTTATAAATAATAAATATTGTACTATGCAATGTGGGTTTATTTATTATTTATGTTAAGAATAATAACACCACGGTAATATTTATTACCGTGATAACACCATGCATTTAAAACGTTAAAACATATAGGTCATCACTTGTTTTTTTTTAATTATAGCCATTTCAATGAAAACGTAAGATAAAAATTCTCTTTGTTCATGTTTACAACCACTTTTGTAAATGAATACAATCATAAATTCAAACGAAACGAACACCACTTCAAAGCCCTATTGTTTACCATTACAAAAAACATTTAAGTGTAAGCACCACTGTAAGAAACTTATGTCGTAAATCTGCTTTGTTTATAAACATCTGGCGCCCGGCGGACCACCCGCGGCGATGATGTAATCGGGGTAGCACACTAGCACTAAAACCGGTTTTTTGCGCGCGTTCGTAACGTTCAAGCGACTACGGGGCTACAACCCATGTTATACGGTTACGGATCTACAGCGCTAAGGACCTTGCTACAGCGCTACAACCCTAGATACGCGGCTACGACGCTACTGCGCTACGGACCTTGCTACAGCGCAACAACCCTAGATACGCGGCTACGACGCTACTGCGCTACAGACCTTGCTACAGCGCAACAACCCTAGATACGCGGCTACGACGCTACTGCGCTACGGACCTTGCTACAGCGCAACAACACTTGCTCGCCACACGGCTACTACCTTCAGTGCTATAGCACAAAAAACACTACAGCAGGGCAGTGGCAGTACATCGCACAAACGGTATTGGTATTAGAATAAGAAGTACTTTATTATCCAAGAATGAATAGAGTTTATAGCGTTTATTATAAAATATTCAATTATTCCATTATTTTGATTTGGCCAAGACTGGCTAAAGTAAGTTAATTATACAATACTCTATTACTCTGTCTGGCCCTCCGTTGAGAACAGATGTGATGTTGGGTTATGAGATTATAATTCTTATTTTATCATAAACTTGATAATACTGACCTCTAACATGGTCTGTGTGAAAGTATTGGTATTGATGCCTTTATTATGAGATTGGCACTATCTTTTGTATTGTTTGTCACATTAGGAATCAGCATGTATTGCTGGAAGGAATGTTATTTGTACAGATAGGCCACCATAGTGATACATGATGGTATAAAATAAAAAATATGTTGTGTCACTATATGCTGCCTTGCAAGACGTAGGTAAAAGTATTGCTAACACAATAGGTAAAAAAATAAAAAATAGGTGTACAGGTAGGCCTATATAATTACAAAAATACTGCTAATTATTGAACTAATTTCGATGTCTTACTTAATTAAACAAAAACAAGGAAACACTTTTGTATTGAGAATTATTTTAGACATAATTAACAATTGCGCAGTTGTTATAGTAGGTACATACGTTGGTTAGGATACAGTTTTACCCAGTATTCTGGAACATGATAAGGTTATAATATGATTTTTGATGACTCAATGTTTAAAATGGGAATTAAACAACAAATTTAAATAAATAACGAGATTATTTTACATGAAAAACAAAATTAAAGAAAGGAAGAATAACCACAGAAATACGCGGATGTTTAGAGACAACTTAGTACTGGAATACACAGTTATTATAGTACCCAGTTATATCGAAATATGGGAAGCTCTTTAGTAATGTTGGGAAGTTTTAATCAACTGAGTAATTAGAAGTTTCTGTATATTTTAATTCAGGTTTATAAGAAAAGAATGAGAACACTTGCGTGCACTCTGCGCGGTGTCATTGGCCCCATGTGAATTTGATGTGGTGTCGAAAAAGTGTCATATACGCGCATACACAGAATTATAGCGTTTAATTTTAGCACAACAGTGGTGATGGTCTAGCCCGACTAAGGCCGTGGGTTCGAAACCAGGCAGGCATTTTGTGTATTTTCACTCATCACCGCTGTTCATCAACGGTGAAGGGAAACACCGCGAGGAAACCGGCATGTCTGAGAACCAATAATTTGAAGACATGTGACATTACCAGTAGGTACGCACTGTTTCCGCGTGGTAGTTGGGCATCCATTAAATTGGACGCATTAGGCATCCATTAAAATGGATGTAACAAAACGGTGAAGGAAAACATCGTTAGGAAACATGTGTAACACTCCATTAAATTGGATGTATCAAATCGGCGAAGGAAAGCATCGTGGGGGCCGGCGTGTCCTGGAGCGACATGCTTTGGGGACACGGGCTTCCTTCGGCACGCGCCGGGCCCGCGTGGTGGTTTGCAGCTATTATTTTATGGTTACCTGAAGGGTTGCATGCCACAAACCATCATTATCTTAACAGTACTTACCTTAAGGAGATGTTATAGGCTGATTAAGTTTTCTATGGGTCTTGTTTTGATTATGATTATGAGATATTGAGGGAGGAACATGTAAAATTCAAGACACATTTTTAGGGTTCCGTAGCCAAATGGCAACGGAACCCTTATGGATTCGTCATGTCTGTCTGTCTGTCTGTCTGTCTGTCTGTCCGTCCGTATGTCACAGCCGCTTTTTTCCGAAACTATAAGAGCTATACTATTGAAACTTGGTAAGTAGATGTATTCTGTGAACCGCATTAAGATTTTCACACAAAAATAGAAAAAAAACAATAAATTTTGGGGGTCCCCATACTTAGAACTGAAACTCAAAATTTTTTTTTTCATCAAACCCATACGTGTGGGGTATCTATGGATAGGTCTTCAAAAATGATATTGAGGTTTCTAATATCATTTTTTTCTAAACTGAATAGTTTGCGCGAGAGACACTTCCAAAGTGGTAAAATGTGTGTCCCCCCCCCCTGTAACTTCTAAAATAAGAGAATGATAAAACTAAAAAAAATATATGATGTACATTACCATATAAACTTCCACCGAAAATTGGTTTGAACGAGATCTAGTGAGTAGTTTTTTTTTAATACGTCATAAATCGTAACGTAACGGAACCCTTCATGGGCGAGTCCGACTCGCACTTGGCCGGTTTTTTTTAATTTGGAAAAACACTTTGATAAAGTCATAATAGAAAAAAAAAATCGATACATGACCATTGTGTTGATTGTTGTTGATTATGGATCTTAATTAATATTAAAGGTTCTTGTTTGAATTAATCTTAAGTTTTTGTACTATCTACATTTAGCAACTGATTTATGATAAAGGAAATAGTTTTCAATAAATATTTATAAGGAAGGGATGTAGTGTTTGTATACTTGTCTCGGGTGCACGGGCAGTGGGGGAACAGTCGTGTGCGAGCCGTTGGCGAGAGCGGACGTAAAGAGCCAATGTGGGCAACTACATGGGGGCTTTGTGTTTTCTTAGTTCTTCGGATAAATAGGAGCGTTGGCGAAGTATAGTTAGCATTATGTACAGCTGACGGACAGTCAAAACTTGAGTTTCCTCATAAAGTTTGGAGGTAGGGAAACGTCGCGGCTTTGATAAGCTCACCTTTAGGATCATCCTCTGGGCTCTCTCAAGCATTATCATTTTTGTTTTGCATGCTCCAGCCCAAGTGGTTATGAAGTAACTAAGAATGGACTGTACCAAGGCCTCATACACCATCCTCATGGTCTGTTTCTCTGCAACATCCCGGAGATCCTTAAAAATGTTAGTGTGCTTACGGGTTGTTTTGGATACGGATAGCCAATGACTTCCAAAAGTTAAGTAAGCATCAAGTTCAATTCCGAGATACTTAATACTGGTAGTTGAAATTATGTTGGGATAAGTGCAGTTTGGAGTAGAAGGATAGTTGCATTTATGTGCATAAATCTTGTCTCAATGGTTAGGAGGTTTATTTCGATTTGTCATAATACATGTATAATATTACACTCAATTTCTTTGCGAGGATACTTCACACCAAAAATGTAAATTTAATTTAAAAAATACAGAATGTGTCAAAAAACACACACGCTACATACATACTGTTTAGACTCACATCGCAATGCAAATTAACAATCCATAAAAATTATGACAAAGTAAATCCTTGCTGTGTTCAGTTCTCAACAGATGGCGCTATCTATATGATTTTAGAACTACAATATATTACATGCGCATAGGGGCATCAAACACCTTATTAAATTGATTAACATAGAAATAGAGAGCATTGGTGGCTCAGTGGTAACGGCCCGACGTACAAATTGTAGTTCGTGGGTTCGAACCCAGCCAGCACTTTACTTTGTGTAAATAATTTCATCACCACTGCTCTCAAAACGATGAAGGAAAACATCGCGAGGAAACAGCATGTCAGAACTAAAAATTCGAAGACATATGCCCTCTATCAACCCGCATAAAGCCCGCGTGGTAGATTTTAGCCCACTCTCTCTCGAAGCGAGGAGGCCAGTATCCCAGCAGTGGGAACATTATAGGCTGATTAGGCTACTTACAAATTCGATAGTTTTTCGGCTCACTTTGTTGCTGACCTACGTTACAGCTATGGGTGGGATGACCAGCCGATCGATTCTGTAAAAATCTCACCGTAAAAAGGTAAGTGAAGTGAGCTTAGAGTGAGCTGTCAATAGTGTCAATCCCTTATCATTCGTTGGAATGACAGCTCACTCCACGCTCACTTCACCTAAGTTTTCACGGTGGGATGGCTACAGAATCGCACTGCTGGTGAAAGGTCTAGTGATCGGTGTGGGATCCGCTGGATACGAGAAGCATTGGACCGGTCGATGTGACGACGCTTGAGGAGGACTATATCCAGCAGTCGTCGTCGCATAACATCACGCCGGTATTCTCCGAAGGGTTAGATAGAGGAGTCCCTATAGTACACCCTCATTTCGCCAGTTATATTTTAATCCCATGTAATAGAGGGCGAGCCTATTGCTATCAGACGGGCACAAATCCAAGGTCCGGACTGCACATAGGGATGCTACTGCTGAGAAATTCCTAAAGGAAAAACTTCGTGGCGACCTCTTGCGGTTTAAATTATGATGACTCTTCTGTTGAATTTTCGTATAAAAACAATGGGTTATCAACGTAACCTTTATCAATGCCTGTGTATTGACTCACGTGCACCAACGTTTTAAATGTATTTACCGATTTTAGTGATTCATTGCTGTTTTGGTATTGTAACATCACGGCTGTCTTTTCCCGTAAGGTTAGACAGAGGTGTACCTATTGATTTAGTACACCAACATGTTGCCAGTTATGTTTTTGGTATTATTCATCTACTTATAATACAAAAGAGTACACGCTATAAAAGAGGCATGCGAGGAGGATAATTGCTGTGGAAATACAATCCTTGCGAAGCATGTATGAATGATAATAAGGAATGATATGACAAAGCACTGTTGCCGTTTAAAAGAAGATTTAGTGCCAAAATTTGAAAAGAGTCTGCTTTAACGGTTTGGTCATCGTTGGCTACTTTTTATCCGACTTGAAATAATTATCAATTCCATAGTTTTTTAATTATTTTTTTTGTTTGTTGGTATGTTCAGCGATATTTTCGAGGACAATTTTGAGGATTCTTGTTTTGTTCCAAAGAGTATTCTCCCAAGGTAGGTAGGTATTCTCCCTGAAATCTGGTGAAGTTCTTCAATAAACGACAGCAAATCTCCCACGATTGCTGCAATCGCATGTCTATGTATTGTTGACACAATCCCATTACTAACATCACGCCTGTATGCTTTGTAGGGGTACATACACCCACATTACACCCACATTTCGCCAGTTATGTTATTGTTGTTTGGTAGGTACTTAGTGCGTGTCGGATCTCGGACAAAATTAAATTTGATAGTCCTCCAAAACGCTTACACTTGTAGGTACATACATTCAAGGGTTTCATGGTTGTGGTGGTTCCTGTCACTGTTGTTTACAAAGTAAGAAGTGGTATACGAATTCGTGTGGGGTAGGTACCACAACTAAAAAGTGAAAAACAAAAAAGTTAATTACAATAAAAAAAAACAATCATATTCCAAAAATACGTTACAAAGTCAAAAGTGACAAGTCTGTGACAATTACGAAAATACTGAACCAAAGACACCGACTTCCGAAATAAAAGTTAGCTTGGGTTTAACCGCAGGGAGGTGCTTTATCTAATTATTCATCATCATTCATTTGCATCATCCAGAAACGTGGTGTACCTACTGTCGAAAGTTTCTTGGTAATCTATATTGTAGGTACAGACGCCAGCACATCAAGCTACTACAATCTGTCAAATTTCTTTAATAGATTTTCAACTTTATAGCTAAAGCATTAGGTTCAAGGTTGATTAGGAAAATCTGACAGTTTCGGGTAACTTGATGTGCTGGCGTCTGTACAATTATTTTAAGGTTTCTATTTTATGTACTGAAGTCTATAATGTGAGTCGAGTTAATATTTAGTAAATATGGTAAGCATGTAATTGGTCTATATTGGGAAGATTTTCTATTATATTGTCGGTGTGGTTCTCTATATTTCTGTAAAATAATATTTCATTCATAGCTAGGTAATGTTGCATTTTGGAGCATAACAGATACGCAGATGAAGGCAACGTTTCTTCCCAAACCAGACAAAATACGTACACATATATTTTAAGAAACATTTTCAATCGATCTGTGTATGCAGGTGAAACGATGACGAAGTTCCTGGGGCGACCCCCAGGAACTTCGTCATCGTTTGAATATTTAGTTGGGGAAAAAAATACCTCGTTATACGACTATAACGAGGTATTTTTTTCCCCAACTAAATATTCAAAGCTCTGTACTTGAAGGTATAGCAAATAAGAAAGTTGCCTTACCGAGTAAAGTTACTAAGAGTGGTACGAGGTACTAAGATCTCTATCTGTGGAGTGTGGACCAAAAAGTTGTCTTTTCTTTAATAAATTTATGTAGATATGTATTAAAAGAAGAATGCCATTATACTAACTCCGATAATTAATTTTATTATTAAAATCCCGCTCTTTCTCTACCTGGTCCATCTAAGTATGCCAGGCCACCTGAAAAAGTTACCTACGTACTCAGTTCTAAAACTGAAAAAAACATCATACATACCCCAAAGAAAACTCAGTTGGGGGGGAAAGCACGTCGTACGTCACATTACGTACTCGTATGACTATTTTAATTTCGCCGCGGCATAATCGAGGCGGCTATTTTCGAGTTTTTATTTTGGTGAAGTTCGCGTGTGGTCGAAGTCGCCATGATGTTTTGGCGGGAAAAATCATAATGGTTGACGTTGGCCATCGGTGCAGCCGCTGACGTGACACCGATAAGCAGATTTACTAACACGCCTGGACAAAACAATGGTGAGTCCATAAATTATTGTGTAACTTTTATTTTACTATAGATTCGGAAATAGGTAACCATTTTACCTAAGTATACGCAGTAGCTGCTGGTCTTTGTTTTTTATTTTCGTTTAAATTGTGCTTTTTGAGGGTGCCTTGCGGGTTAATTCCGTGTCATCATCATCATCAACCAGCAGCAGTCCACTGCTATTGCACGTCATTCAACTCGATCTTCGGCAAATCTCATCCAGCTGCTACCAGCTGTGAAGATTTGCTAATCCCGTGTGCGTGAGAAAATCCTCCCGACACTAAAACGCCTTTAGAGTGATAGGACACCCTTTTGGGTTACTGCGCGCTGCAAATCCAATCAATTAAATAATACTAGGAATTGCAATATTTGATCGAATCTTTACAATATAAGTACGGTAAAGTTGATAGAATAGTATCATTCATTTTATGTATGAGGTAGGTATTAATTACCTTACCACATGTGAACTTTGGTATTACAGTAATGGAGCAAAGTGGTATGTTCAAGGTTCTTGATTTTACCTATATATATTTTTTTTTAAATGTTAGATAAGTACTTATCATATCTGTTGGCGCATTGTCTTACGATCTACTTCTTTTATTGTAAAGTCCCTATTGAGCCCGTTTCAGCTCCGTACCTATAATATACGGTACCTATTCTTACATTAGGTACCTGCGTACCTATTTATGTAGGTATAGGTACCTACAGTCACGTCATGATCATAAAAACATTTAATACCTTAAGGTTATCCATACAAAATTCAAAAGCGTTTTCCTCATGAAATAAAAATTGCAATCTTGAATAACCTATTTCATAATACACTGGCCTGCAAAACTAAGTATGTACTACACTTTTAAAATTTCAATTTTGTCTAAACTATAGAAGTTAGAGATTTAAAATAAAAAACGTTTTATAGCTTATCAGCTTTCTTTGAAACTAGGAAACTATAGGTACATTAGTAACATTTTTAACTTAAAAAAAAAAGATAAAGCATTAAAATGCCTTCCTATCTGCGGGAGCGTTTTTCCTACGCCTGTCCCTCAGATGCACCTTGCAGGTCGCATCTTAAAAACCTTCTCAAGTCCCCTCCCCACTCCACCGACTTCTACTCCTACTCCTGCACAGTGCACGCAGTACGATTGTGGAATTCTCTACCGCCTGACATTAGGGACTGCCAAACTATTGCAGTTTTTAAATTAAGAGAAAAAGAACACTATTTGTCCACTTCAAAATAGTTGTGTATGTATTTACTATTTTGAGTATGATATAATTATTATCTTTCTAGTAATATTTATTTTAAAAGTATTTATGTATATTTATTTGTATGTATGTTAGTATATTCTCGTAATTTTTGTTTAGTTTTTAAGTGAATTGTTTTTTGATTATATGTATTATTTTTTGTCTCCTTTGCTCTATCACACGCTGTCTACATATCTGTATCTATTGTCCTATCTCAGAAGAGATTTCTTATAAAATAAGCATCACCTCTGTACCTATTTATTCTGTTCTGTTTTTCATTGTCTGTTTAAGTATATATGTGTGTACATAAATGGTAAAATAAATAAATATAGCAAGTTTTAGCTTAGTGTCAAAAAACTCAATTAACATTTATATGTATGTTTTCCATGTTATTTAATTTGTAATAACTGGTATTGCCTCCTCGGGCTCTGACTACAGCTTCGAGCCGGTTTGGCATAATGTACACGAGGTTTCGGAGCCGATGTTGGGAAATATTCTCCCATTCTTCAATCAGGGCCTGTTTTAGTGCTCTGAGGGCGGTAGAAGGTGGTCCGCGACTTCTGGCTAGCCAGAAGCTAGCTTATCCCAGACGTGCTCAATCGGGTTGAGATCGGGACTTCTTGATGGCCAAGCCATCACGCTGATACCAACCTCCTGAATATACTCTTGCACGACCTGAGCAGTGTGTGGCCGGGCATTATCATGCTTCAGCATCGAACCATCACCCATATTTGCTAAATATGGCCCTGGGCTGCATACTCGTTGAGAATCTCTTGGGCATATCTTTCCCCAGTCAGAGTGCCATTTTTTATGGTCACTCACTCTGTGCGACCTTCTGAAGACATGCCAGCCCATACATGTACACTGCCTCCATCGTACTGGACTCTTTCTGAGAAGCAGTCTTGAAGGTATCGCTCACCAGGCCACGTGTAAACACTTCGTCTTCCATCAGAAGTGTAAAGTGAGAATCGAGACTCACATGTGAACAAAATTCTTGGCCACTCTTCTTGTGTTCACGGGCGTATCGCAGTCTTGCTACTCGATGCTCTCTCTCGAGTTTGGGGCAACTCGCTGATCTTCGGGGTTTCAAATTTGCTTCAGCATGTCTTCTTCTCACTGTACTGTCACTAATGTAGACCCTTCGGGTCTGAACAAGCTGTTGCTAGACTTCAACTGCATTATTAAATAAACAATAACAACAATATTGCAGACCACAAGATCCATAAGGAAAAAAAACATAATTTAAAAATAATAATTAATAGAATAAAATGGCATATGACACAATACGTATGATCACACATAATAATTATAATCATAATGTTGACTTATCAAGGAAACTATATAATGGGTCGTTCATTGTTAGATATGATTTTTCCTTAGTGTTCCTCACCTTTGGTAAAAATGGAACCAGCAAAGCATTTCTTAATCTACATCATCATCATCAATCTCCCGTCCTTTCCTTATCCTAATTTATTTGGGGTCGGCACATCCTGTCGTTTTCTTCCATAGGTACTATTAGTCGTCCTCTTTCTAACCATATCATCATTCACACAGCCCGTCCATCGTTTCTTTCAGTCGTCCATATTATAGCCAGCAAAATCCCTACTCAAAACTTTCCGCACGACATTTATTTCATATTCAGCATAAATGAAAAAAAAAGTACACGTTAATGAAACTCGCAAAAAAAAACAGATGATTTAGATCATCGATCACTAAGATTTCGGTACCATTTGGTGTATGTAGTGGTATCGTGGAAAGATCTTCGCGTAGGTAAGTAAATACATAATTAATGTTTCAAACGCGTGCTATAATTAAGAAATCACGCTTAGACAGCATGAAAACACTGCAACATGATGATGCGATCAAAGACTGGAGGATTAGGCATTCCTTATCAGGTATCGATGTTATCGCCCGCCGTTAACACCTACCGAGATTGGTGTCTGGCTCATATCGTCATCATATCTATGAAATATTCCACCTGCCGTATGTAATCGACACGAACAATCACGGAAATGTCTAGCGAATGCTGTGCCAAATCACTTTTCTTTTTTGCATTAATTTAATATACCGGATAATTCATGTAAAAATTACGCGAACAATTCGGATACTAGAAATTTCGTGTATTAATAATTCTGAACATAATTTAATCAAAGCTCAAGGATCTTTGAGCAAGAGCAACTTTGAATCACTGTTTGCGCATGCGGCATAGATCTGTATGTTAATTATCGGACTCTTGACTGTAACACATCCTTATTTATTTACCTAAAATACAAACTAGGTTCCTTATAATGAAGTCTTCAGAAGTGCTTTTGCCCTATAAGTTAGGCGTGCTGTTAAAAAATATTCCATCTCAGTCAAATTAATAATAATAATCAGCCTGCACCTTTCTTTTTTCCATTTAACTCGATCCTGAGCCAATATGGCCCAATCTCTCATATAAGCGTCAAGTTCGTCCCGCCACCTACTCGGACTGGGTCTTCCGCGATGCCGTTGGACGTTTTCAGGAACCCATGCTGTGGTGGTCTAAATGAAT
This sequence comes from Apamea anceps, assembly GCA_951799955.1. NCBI lineage: Eukaryota > Metazoa > Arthropoda > Insecta > Lepidoptera > Noctuidae > Apamea > Apamea anceps. The sequence continues at coordinate 7,642,943 of OX637502.1, read as the reverse complement.
ACGTAGGTACCAATGAAATTAATATATTGTATTGTTTCATCAGAATCCACTAATTATAAACAGTAGTCGTATCATAATGTTATTTTTCTTCCGGAATAAGATAAGTAGTTAGGAACTATTGAAAAAACTGGAAAACAAACCTTGAGTTGCCAACCAGAAACTACTTATCATCTCGATCATAACTTAATTAATCTGCAATCGCGACTTATTTGCAAAAATGTAAACAAATATAAGTTTATGGAAAAATAACTTTAACTCTACATAATAAAGTTTAGTTTACGCTACAACTTCATTTTTAAACTTTTTCAAGAGTGCCAGTCACTCTAAAATCAACTTAATTACCATGGAAATAAAGTTGATAATGGTTTAACTAGAAATAACATCAATTTGAAACATTTGGAATAGACTTCACGTTAGGTAGATAATTAAAAAATCTGTGGTTTCATACAACTACATCAGTACTGCCTGTAGTAAACAACTGATTTATTTTCACTTGGTGAGCCAAGAATCATGTCCGGAATTCATGGTAACAGTAAGGCTAGGCAGTTTTTATATCAAGGTATTTCACACATATTTGCAACCATACCTATGTAACGTTACCTAGGAGGTATTCATTTATTAAAAACTAGCTTCTGCCCGCGGCTTCGCCCGCGTGGATGTCGGAAATTATCCCACGGGAACGTGCTAACAGGATAAAATGTATGTGCTTCCCCAGGATGCCATCTACTCGCGGGCCCTTTGTGGCTAATTACAATAGAAAACCAATTGTGTCTCATTAGTGGTGATTAAGAGGGTACCTATATGATATCCTTACCTAAGTACCTACCTAATAAAAAAAATAAACTCAATAACAGAAAATAAAATACCTACCTACCTAAATAAACCTATTTCTGATGATAACTAAACTCAATAAATAAGCAAAATCCCTAAAAACTAATATCTATACGAATGACTAATCCTACCTAACAGTATTATAAAATAACCTACGGTCACGTACTACGTCCACTATCAAATATATTACCTATACTTTAAAATTAAAATCTATACCTACGACTTAAAAAAATAAACCTAAATAACTCTAAAAACTAATAGGAATAAAAAGGTCGCACTGAAAAACACGGTTTAGAATTGCAAGTAGCAGTTAAAATAAGAACGAACGCTCGCCACTCAACACGTCCGTTCAAATCAAAGTTCAAAAAATGTCCTTATATACGGTAGCGATCCGTGGCGGCCGCGCGCTACGCGTATGCTGCGAACCAAATTCAACCTTCAGCACTACGACTACATTTAGAGCATAACTATAGTGAACTCCACTGCGGGTGACGTAACCTACGACAAACTTATTATTTGCGGTTGGTACAGTAATCGGGTCTAGGGATCGAACCGCAAAATTAAGTTTGTTTTTTATTGTATATACTTTTCCGGGATAAAAAGTACCCAGTGTGGTGCCCAGGATATTAAAGAATAATTATACCAAGTTTCATCGTAATCGAACCGGTAGTTTTTGCGTGATGCCTGAACAAACAGACAGACAGACAAAAATTTTTTTAATCACATTTTTGGGTTCGGTGTCGGTCTAGTAACACCCCCTGCCATTTATTTTTTTGATATTTTCAATGTACAGAATTTTCACTTCTACAGATTTATTATAAGTATATAGATAAACATATTTACTAACTAATTCCCTCTCACCGAGAGGTCTGTGTCCCAACAGTGGGAACATTATAAGCTGGTTATGTTAACATATTTGTGAGGATGCGCAAGTGTGTGTGACCTTAGTCAGGATGACACATACGGATTTGACTGTATTTACCAACCTGGAAACGTAGAATCTTGGACACCAATCAATTACCAAAATATACATACACATTACTCATACACCTGCGTGCAAAAAGTTTAAGAATCTCATATTTTGTAGTACTAAAATCTTTCTAAAAGCATTATTTTTTACATTACGTTAGAGACAGAGTTATCAAAACTGGTTTATGGTTTTTTGTGAAAATCGCGAACGTACAAATATATCTACGGGTCGAATGTAGAGCCTTAATTTTTTTACGAAGTCGGTTATAAATTCAAGTTAAATGATCAATAAATTAAATTTTTGTCAACTTCACTGACAAAAAAAATCACGCTATTTTTCCGAGCAAGTGAGAATATTGCTTTTATCAATGTTAAGGGTATGTATAAATTAACTTTTCATACCACTTGCTCAAAAAAATGACATTCTATGCCACAAAAAGCGAACATAACAATAGTCATTTTTAATCTGTTAAAAACAGGGAAAGAAAATTGTACTGAATTTCATTCATCCTCTAGGGAGAGAATATGATTTAAATTTGGAATACTTACCGAAATTTATACTGAACTACATCTGTGTTTACACCATTGAGTTTGTATATAAAGCATTATACATCTTTTTGAAAAAGGAATACGCATTTATTATGCAGTTATGATTATTAAATAAAATTACGAAAACCGACGAGGCCGCTTGGAGGAGCTTGATGCCTTTGCTTTTCCGACAAAAAAATATTAGTCTAGGAATTTGCCAAGTTCCTCAGACGCAAGAACAGAGAAATACTCAAATCAACTCATCAACAATAAATGTACCAAACAAAAATGTAACTCTATCAATAATTGGACCAATGTTTCGAATGTTAACTTTTACTTTTAATTGTCATTATCTATACTTATAATAAATCTGTAGAAGTGAAAATTCTGTACATTGAAAATATCAAAAAAATAAATGGCAGGGGGTGTTACTAGACCGACACCGAACCCAAAAATGTGATTAAAAAAATTTTTGTCTGTCTGTCTGTCTGTCGGTCTGTCTGTCTGTCTGTCTGTCTGTCTGTCTGTTTGTTCAGGCATCACGCAAAAACTACCGGTTCGATTACGTTGAAACTTGGTATAATTATTCTTTAATATCCTGGGCACCACACTGGGTACTTTTTATCCCGGAAAAGTACATACAATAAAAAACAAACTTAATTTTGCGGTCCGATCCCTAGACCCGATTACTGCACCAACCGCAAATAATAAGTTTGTCGTAGGTTAAGTCACCCGCAATGGAGTTCATTTTTATTCCTTTTAGTTTTTAGAGTTATTTAGGTTTATTTTTATATAAGTTGTAGGTATAGATTTTAATTTTAAAGTATAGGTAGTATATTTGATAGTGTACGTAGTGACCGTAGGTTATTTTATAATACTGTTAGGTAGGATTAGTCATTCGTATAGATATTCGTTTTTAGGGATTTTGCTTATTTATTGAGTTTAGATTTTGTTTTTTTTTTAGGATGGGAAATCATCAAATGCCCCCTCCCGCTCTGGGTGGAGCAGAAGGGAGTGTCAGACTCTTACTGACTAAAACCCACCCGTGTTCCTTCCTTAGCCCTTTATGTTCCAGGGCAGCGGTAACCCTTTCGGACAATCCCATTGAGTTTAGATTAGTTATCATCAGAAATAGGTTTATTTAGGTAGGTAGGTACCTATTTAATTTTCTGTTATTGAGTTTTTTTTTTTTTAATTAGGTAGGTACTTAGGTAAAGATATCATATAGGTACCCTCTTAATCACCACTAATGAGACACAATTAGTTTTCTATTGTAATTAGCCACAAAGGGCCTGCGAGATAGATGGCATTCTGGGGAAGCCCATAGGTACATTTTATCCTGTTAGCACGTTCCCGTGGGATAATTTCCGACATCCACGCGGGCGAAGCCGCGGGCAGAAGCTAGTTTTTAATAAATGCTTATCTCATATTATTATTGTGTTAATTTTTTCGCAAATGGTACGAAAAGTAGAGTATTTTCTTCGGTGATAAAGCTGTCTTAGTCTTGGGTGAACTTAAATCCCTCGCTGCACTCAGGACTCGTCTTAAATCCCTCGCTTCACTCGTGATTTAAGTTTTTAACACCCTCGCTACGCTCGAGAGTCAAACTCGAGTCCTTCGTTACGCTCGCGATTTAGATCGTCACCCGCGACAGAAGACACTGCTTTATCCCCTTGGTTAATAATCTACTATTATCTTACCTACGTTCACACGATATAAAATAATTATAAATATTCATTAACATTTTAGAGATATCGTCTCTCAAATAGAGAGCACAGGGTGGGCCAAAATACGGCGTCCCCGCCCTAGAAGGACATATAGTGACCTTATTATACATCCGGCGTTTCCACTCACATCTGCAGTGTAAATTACTTTTGTTATTTACACGGCACTCATTCATCCAAAACATGACGAATTTATATTATGCCCTTATTGATGCGACTCTCTGACACAGACGTCAGAGAGTCCCATCAACCGATATAGAAATAAAAAAGTAATATTTCTTCATTTTTAATTTAGTAAATAATATTAGTCATTTATTGCCAATTTTATTTGGTCATTAAGGCAGAATTGATTGGCTCTCTATGGAAGAAAAATAATTTATTTATAGACAATTAAAACGGTACACACATTAATTAACATAGAGACAATAATTACGTTGACACTAATATAATATAATTGAAAGTAACATGGAACAGTGTTTGCATACTTTCTTTCCTTTCATGATGAGGTGGAAGGTGTTACAGCAGGTAAACAACAAGCAGTTAATAATAAACAATAAGACAATTATGTATATTACGTAGAGCCAGGGGGCCTACCACCACCAACAGTACTATTTAATCTCACCGGTTAGCCCCCTGAAAGCAACTTGTCAAACGATTTCCCTTGATACGCTTAGCCGATACTTTTGATTTTGAACCATGCACTTTCATACGGGAGCCTGCCGTTTTGCCAAAATTATTTTGACAAAATTTCATTACCAAACAAATTTTAGCAACTTTGTTTTATACCAATGCAATATTTGGAATGGTTTTAGTACGCACATTTTTATTTGGTCAAATTTTTATTCGGCAGAATATTGGCGGCGATTTCCTTGTTCACAAACTAAACTAAATTTAAGTTCAGTGCATCTTTTTCTTTCTATTTCATTAAGAAAAGGACAAAAAAAATAAATTTTAGTTTAGTCCTGTCAAATTAAGACGCTCCATAGACAGTTTAGACGTGATTAAAAGCATGGCCACTAAAAATACGTCAATTTACGTCTGTCGCTATTTTTTTTTTTTTTATGAAACAAGGGAGACCCACTTTCGTACATCTCAAGATTATAAACACAGATGTAGTTCAGTATAAATTTCGGTAAGTATTCCAAATTTAAATCATATTCTCTCCCTAGAGGATGAATGAAATTCAGTACAATTTTCTTTCCCTGTTTTTAACAGATTAAAAATGACTATTGTTATGTTCGCTTTTTGTGGCATAGAATGTCATTTTTTTGAGCAAGTGGTATGAAATAGTAGATTATTAACCAAGGGGATAAAGCAGTGTCTTCTGTCGCGGGTGACGATTTAAATCGCGAGCGTAACGAAGGACTCGAGGTTTACTCCCGAGCGTAGCGAGGGTGTTAAAAACTTAAATCACGAGGGATTTAAGACGAGTCCTGAGTGTAGCGAGGGATTTAAGTTCACCCAAGACTAAGACAGCTTTATCACCGAGGAAAATACTCTACTTTTCGTACCATTTGCGAAAAAATAAACTTAACGTTTATGTATTTGAAGACAACAAAAACGCGGCAAATTCCTAGACTAATATTTTTTTGTCGGAAAAGCAAAGGCATCAAGCTCATACGGCCTCGTCAGTTTTCGTAATTTTATTTAATAATCATAACTGCATATTAAATGCGTATTCCTCTTTCAAAAAGATGTATAATGCTTTTTATACAAACTCAATGGTGTAAACACAGATGTAGTTCAGTATAAATTTCGGTAAGTATTCCAAATTTAAATCACATTCTCCCCCTAGAGGATGAATGAAATTCAGTACAATTTTCTTTCCCTGTTTTTAACAGATTAAAAATGACTATTGTTATGTTCGCTTTTTGTGGCATAGAATGTCACTTTTTTGAGCAAGTGGTATGAAATAGTAGATTATTAACCAAGGGGATAAAGCAGTGTCTTCTGTCGCGGGTGACGATCTAAATCGCGAGCGTAACGAAGGACTCGAGTTTGACTCTCGAGCGTAGCGAGGGTGTTAAAAACTTAAATCACGAGTGAAGCGAGGGATTTAAGACGAGTCCTGAGTGCAGCGAGGGATTTAAGTTCACCCAAGACTAAGACAGCTTTATCACCGAAGAAAATACTCTACTTTTCGTACCATTTGCGAAAAAATTAACACAATAATAATATGAGATAAGCATTTATTAAAAACTAGCTTCTGCCCGCGGCTTCGCCCGCGTGGATGTCGGAAATTATCCCACGGGAACGTGCTAACAGGATAAAATGTACCTATGGGCTTCCCCAGAATGCCATCTATCTCGCAGGCCCTTTGTGGCTAATTACAAAAGAAAACTAATTGTGTCTCATTAGTGGTGATTAAGAGGGTACCTATATGATATCTTTACCTAAGTACCTACCTAATTAAAAAAAAAAAAAACTCAATAACAGAAAATTAAATAGGTACCTACCTACCTAAATAAACCTATTTCTGATGATAACTAATCTAAACTCAATGGGATTGTCCGAAAGGGTTACCGCTGCCCTGGAACATAAAGGGCTAAGGAAGGAACACGGGTGGGTTTTAGTCAGTAAGAGTCTGACACTCCCTTCTGCTCCACCCAGAGCGGGAGGGGGCATTTGATGATTTCCCATCCTAAAAAAAAAACAAAATCTAAACTCAATAAATAAGCAAAATCCCTAAAAACGAATATCTATACGAATGACTAATCCTACCTAACAGTATTATAAAATAACCTACGGTCACTACGTACACTATCAAATATACTACCTATACTTTAAAATTAAAATCTATACCTACAACTTATATAAAAATAAACCTAAATAACTCTAAAAACTAAAAGGAATAAAAATGAACTCCATTGCGGGTGACTTAACCTACGACAAACTTATTATTTGCGGTTGGTGCAGTAATCGGGTCTAGGGATCGGACCGCAAAATTAAGTTTGTTTTTTATTGTATGTACTTTTCCGGGATAAAAAGTACCCAGTGTGGTGCCCAGGATATTAAAGAATAATTATACCAAGTTTCAACGTAATCGAACCGGTAGTTTTTGCGTGATGCCTGAACAAACAGACAGACAGACAGACAGACAGACAGACAGACAGACAGACCGACAGACAGACAGACAGACAAAAATTTTTTTAATCACATTTTTGGGTTCGGTGTCGGTCTAGTAACACCCCCTGCCATTTATTTTTTTGATATTTTCAATGTACAGAATTTTCACTTCTACAGATTTATTATAAGTATAGATAATGACAATTAAAAGTAAAAGTTAACATTCGAAACATTGGTCCAATTATTGATAGAGTTACATTTTTGTTTGGTACATTTATTGTTGATGAGTTGATTTGAGTATTTCTCTGTTCTTGCGTCTGAGGAACTTGGCAAATTCCTAGACTAATATTTTTTTGTCGGAAAAGCAAAGGCATCAAGCTCCTCCAAGCGGCCTCGTCGGTTTTCGTAATTTTATTTAATAATCATAACTGCATAATAAATGCGTATTCCTTTTTCAAAAAGATGTATAATGCTTTATATACAAACTCAATGGTGTAAACATGTATTTTTAACTTATTAAGTACCTAGCTGTTTACTTACATTAGCATGATGATGAAATACATTAAGCTGAACGTGGCGGGTGTGATAAGGGGAAACCGGCGCGAACCGGCGGCGGCGGCCCGTCCGCCTGCCCCCGGCAGACTTTGCGATACGCAGAAGTAAACACATTGCTATATTCTTGCTACAATGCTAATAAGGCATAATGGAATCATTGATGTTAAGCCCAAAATCCAAATACCAACCAAGTGGTCACGTTTTTTCAGTACTTGTTTAAAGTCTTCCTGATTGATTGTGACTTGGTCCATCAGTGCAAACAACAACGCTACAGAACACGTGTGCACTGAAAGTGATAGATCTTCTTTTCGTCGTGTCGATGGCTCGACAGTGCATATAACTTTACTGGCACAAAACTTCGCCAGTTCCACGGCATCGTCGTCGATGGCAGGGCAGATGGCTTGAGGAAGCTCAAACTCAAATAATTTATTTCAATTAAACCATTTCAGGCCCTTTTAATTGTCAAAATTAAATAGTCTGTCAGTTAATCATAAAGTTGAAGCTAGTTGCCCATTCCAAAACGTAGATCTCTTTGGAGAAGAACGGGCAAGAAACTCCAAGGACACTCTTTTAAATCCAGATATTATTATAAAATTCTGGATACATTATTCTTATTGCTTTTCTTATATGTGAGAACAATGAAAAAAAGAAACAATTTAAAATACAAAATTAAAAATAAGCCCTGGCAGTTAAGAGATGACCAGTCACAACCGACGGCGCCCGTTCACGAACATGACGCGTGAATCAGCACCACCCAGCTCAACCATTTTGTAGGGAACTGAATGACCCAACACACGCGCCACCACCAGTGAGACATTTAAGTGAGGATGACATATTCTCAACTGCCATGCTCTTTCAACTTGAAAGAGTTTTATGATATTTTCGATAATCCGTTTTTATGATATTTTGATGTTGACTTGAAAGTTTCAAGTCAACATCAAAATATCATAAAAACGGATCCATGGTTCTTACATTTACAAAATTTTAAAAATGCTTCTAAATTATACAAAACTATAGGAATAATCAGGAAGAGGTATTTAATAAATCTTGATCGAATAAAATAAACATTCAAGTTATACATATAGGTATCATACAAGTTCGTAATGTCAGAAACACAATAAAAAAATAAAAAAAGGGGAAGCCTGAAGATAAATCTTCAAAGCTTTCACAGCACCTATAGAACCTATAAACCTGCAGCTTACCTTTTCTGCTTGTTGGGACTTGGGATTCATCAAACTGGTTCTGTTAGTTTCGGAAACCTGTGCCAGAACAAATGTCCTACAGCGTTATTATGAAAGTGTTCGGGACTCTTGATAAAACCAAAGCATCGTACTGTGAGTGCAGCAGCATAAGGCAAACTACTGCAGTCTTAATAAAGTGATAGCGGAAAACTCAATGGTATCCTGGCCATGTTGTGGAATGCATTGAAATTCAAAGCTTCAAATTATCTGATGACCTTGAAAATTTCTTAGTCTCAAAGAAACTGGAAACATTGCTTGAGATACAGATTGGTGGAAGACTCTTTTCTTGATAGACAAAGCAAGTCCATTTATCTCTATTGCTCAGTAAATACGCTAGCAGAATTTCTTAGAACTATAACTTATTAACTTGGTGTTTAACACATAATTACAGATTGCCCAATATTAAATAACAATATTATATGCAAAAACTGTGGAAAAATATGGACATGTTTGCAGTGTCTTAAAATAAATGTTATCGATTATATTATGAATACCTAATATACCAAATAATATGACCTCGCGTTATTGTGTGTCATCTTTATATCACAAATAAACTGAACATAATACGGCCACCAAAATACTTTACGCTGATAATAAAAAAAATACAATCTGCCCTCAATAGAATAAAATTTCTTATTTTTCCCAAAATACATAAATCGCCCGTAAAGATTTGATGAAGCTATTAATCACAAAGCACACGGCGGTATATCGTGGCACATGGTAGGTATATTTTTATTAAGTCCTACATAAACTTTAGCACTGAGACTGAGTTAGCGTTGAAGACGACAGTGGTGATAAGCGAACCGGCCGTAACCGGCGCACGCGCCGCGCGTCGGCCGCAGGGGGCCGAGCGCGCTCACACGCGCCTGTCACGGACACGTACACACTTATTGAGCACACGCACACAAGCACACACACACTACAACTGATAACATTATCACTCGTTTGAACAAGTATTCAATGACGCACAGTTTTGCAGTGTATTAGCTCACGGTGTGATGCCAATGGAGAATTAGGTGTTTTGTCACGATAGCTAATGTTGCACAACAAAATATGCTGCCTGAAAGTTTCAGGACATTGACCTTCATTCTTCCACATGTTTGGCAGAGACGTAGCCAAACTAAGTTCAATAACAACGTACTAGAGCCTAATTAACCCGCCTAACTGCCCCGTTGGTCCGGTGGTCGCAAGCGCGACTGCTGAGCGTGGGGTCCTGGGTTCGATTATAGAGAAGATCGGGCAAAGTGTTGCCTATTGGGTTTTTTCTTTAGGAATTTCTTAGTGACAGCCCGGAGTTTGGAAGTTGTCGGTGTGATAGGCCATGCAACAGAAAGCTCTCTGGTCGTGTCGGATTGCTTATGAGAGTGAGGGAAGAGAGAGTGCACCTGTGTCTGCGCACACACTTGTGCACTGTAATATCTCCCGCGCCGAAGGCTAGTCTCTGTTGAGTTTGGTCGCCATAGTTGAAATACGGTCTGGAAGACTATACAAAAGCCTTGAAGTCACAATCCCAAACCTTGAACGCAATCCCTTAATTAAACACAAGGATATCTGAAGAACAGGCACACAGAAATTTATCCACCATTCCGAGTTCAGTTACAAAGCAACATATGAATTGTAACCGATTTCACATTAACATTATCTCTATCCATACAAGTCATACAAGAAGTTAGCTTTTCCCATTAAAACGAAACAGGAAATTACCGGTACTTACCCATGGTCCCCCAGGCTAGTTCCCCTTGTGGTACCACCAGCAAATATTTTTGCCCGTGGAACCCCCTGAATAACAATCTCCTTATTAAATATATTTTTACTGCCCGTGATACCCCATTCCAAACATTTAAATTTGACATTAACCATTAGCGGGGGTACTACGGGCCAAATAATTTACCCATGGTACCCCTTTGTCCCCCTGGGGGGTTCCACGGGCAAAAATATTTGCTCGTGGTACCCCAAGGGAAACTAGACTGGGGGACCACGGGCAAGTACCGGAAATTACATAGAAAATTGTAATCTCCACCCTATCTTCACCAGTTCCGAATTAGCCCCTAAGCAAATTAAGCAATTGATTAGGGCATCACATCTCGGGGCACCATAAACCAGACGCGGTTTTAAAATTAATTGTATCAAAAAAATTAATTTCATAAGTTCGCTTCGCTCGCTCTTGCATTCTATATTCTTTTGATTCTTGAGCTTTTCTTCATAAGTCGTACAGGGACAAAAAAAAAAGAAAATCTAACCTATCCGACTGTGCGCAAAATGTTCGAGCTCGTTTCGCTCGCTCTTGCATTCTACACTACATTCTCAGTTACTTGAGCTTTCCTGCATAAGTCGACAATGTAACTCCTATTTCTGATCAAAAATATAAAACAAAACCTAACCTTACCGATGTGACTCAGGCTGGCTGGACAAATCTTCAAAATAGCTCGCATTTACTATGTCAATAGGGCACTTTATGTAACGGCTAAACACCCTTATTTCAGAATTTGTAACGCTACAGAATCTTAGATAATCGATCGAAAACGTATCCAGCCAGCTTGAATAACCACTATTCGCTGGTCTCTCAATCTCGGTAACGGAAGTGATTTTGACGACGTTGATTAAAAACTTATTCTTAAAGAGTAACACCTTAAAATATACTTTAGTCCTACATAAAACCTACAATATTGGTAACCCTCTGCAATGTTTGTATGGGAAAATTTAAATGATCAATATCTTTGAAACTACGCAAAGTTTCTCTGTTACAAATACAGGTTATCATTATCGTTCCCGGTACAAAATTTTGAACACATTTCTAAGGTCGTAGATCATCAGGCAGCGGAGATACATGTGTCCAGCCAGCTTGAACTCAGGCTGGCTGGACATTAAGTTTTTATTGATTTCCCGAAAACCCTTAAATGTGACACCATAAATCAAACGTTATTACTTTTACAAATTGCGTCACTAAATGTTAGTAAAGTAACCATATTCGAAAACGCTCCCGTTATTGAGATTCGGAAGTGCCAGCCAGAAGTTTTATACGTAAATTCAAGCTGGCTGGACACAGATTTTTACGTTTTTCTACTAAACGGCTGTACGTATCACAAAACTTTTAGCTCGATGCCTGTTACAAATTTATGTAACGCCCGTTGATATGCAAAACGTCGTCAAAATCACTTCCGTTATCGAGATTGAGAGACCAGCGAAAAGTGGTTATTCAAGCTGGCCGGACACGTTTTCGATCGATTATCTAAGATTCTGTAGCGTTACAAATTCTGAAATAAGGGTATTTAGCCGTTACATAAAGTGCCCTATTGACCTAGTTAAATGCGAGCTATTTTGAAGATTTGTCCAGCCAGCCTGAGTCACATCCTTACCGAGGCGGGTTGTTAAGATTTTCGAGCTCATAATGTAGGATAATGTAGGTATTCTAATTCCTACTATTTATCAAAAAATGCTGCGAGCAATTTGTCAGCATTATTAAGTAACACCCATGTAAAAGCTACGTCCCTGAATAGCATCATTAATTAATGTGGAGCTGGAGATGTACATGAACATTGACGGTAGTGGTAACGCTTGCAACCACTAGACCAACAAATACTTAGATATACAACCCTAAAATAGAAAAAATACGAGGCGACTAGTGGATAGCCACAGGCGTGGTTTGCTTAGGGCATAAAGTAGTCCTAATCCGGCACCGATCTTCACCTCATCTAAGCGGCGACAGGTGTAGTGTTAGACGTGCTAGTTAGTAGGTAGGTGCTTAATCAGTAATCCGGTTACCTAGACACGTGACTAGATAAGCCTAGCACGACCTAACCGGCTCTATGAGCCAATCTCATCACTGTCAAGCCACGCGTAGGCACGAAAGTAACAACGGACCTCAAATTTTCCGATAACCTAGCTGATAATATATCTTTATCAGACAGCTGATATATATGTCTGGCGGATTTGAATCAGAAATGGAGGTATTATCTGTAATATTAACTTTCAGGTGTGAACTTCATTTTTACGGCGCAATTTCAGCTGCAACAGCGATAACTTAAAAATGTCTTTGACACGCCTTGTCGCTAAAATCTACAGTAATCGATGTTAATTTCACGAATGAATATTATGTAAGGTTATATACTATGACTGTGGTCAAATTGACTGTTACCAAGAATGTCCACCTAGATTAACTCAAGTGAAAATTACCCGAACAGGGAATTTACCCCGGAACTTCTTGATCGTTAAGTGCCCTTGCGACAAGACGGATAGGTGTTATCTTCAAATACGTGGCTCCTGTTAGAGCACACTGGAATCACGGTTGAATATTCTGAAGAAATAAGCCTACTGTTTGATTAATACGTGCAAAAATAAAGGTAGTCTCAAACTTTTGACAGGTATCTATCGCGACTTATTTTTAGGTACCTATGTATTAGGTAACTACTTTGCTGGTAGATTGCATAGACTACACCTAACATCTTAACATCACACCTAACATCTCGGAGTCACATTTGACCCAAAGCTCACCTTCCACGGCCACATCACCACGGTAGCTAAGGAATCCTACCAAAGATTGGGTTTTGTTCTGCGTAATTGTCGCGATTTTCGTTCCGCACATGCCATCAAAATTATATTTAATGCACTCGTACGTAGCACATTGGAATCAACCTCCTGCGTGTGGAATCCGCACGAAAGTACCTACGTGCTTTTACTGGAAAAGGTACAAAAAGCGTTTCTTGGGTTTATATATAAGCGTAAACATGGCTATTACCCATACCTCTATCAGACTAAATTTCTACTGGGATGCCTCGGATATAACTCGTTAGAGGTAAGGCGAGCAAAGGCCCAGCTCAACATAGCCTGTAAGATGCTCCGTGGGACTATAGAGTCTATAGACGCACCTGATCTACATGCTGAGCTAGCTTGCTTCTTTGTGCCAGACAACTACTGCCGCGGCAGAAAATACAGGCTGTTTGCTGTGCCTCCATGTCGCACACTAGCGCGTGCGAAGTCCCCAATACCACGTACTCTGGCCGCACTTAATGATCTCTTCGACTTTAATCCAACAAACGATCTGTTTGCGGACGAATGGACGAAGATTTTGTCGGCATGTCAGAAGCACTGTGAGAGGGTTTTATGAAAGTGTTGTTTTACTTGATGATTTTATATTTTGTGTACTTTTTATCTTGTGTTCGTGTATATACAAATTGTATCTTTAATTACTGTAATTGGTTTTAAACCGTTTTAATTAAAGTAATAAATAAATAAATAAAATAAATCTAAAGAACTGCATTCACGTCATTTCCCGTAGATAGGTACTTAAGACTCTATTTTGTACGAATTCATTATGATAGTAAGATGTTTTTTTACTTTCTAATTCTTCGTGTAAACTATTTATTTCCGAGATCTGAGTTCCGTCTATAAATACGTGATAGCCACCACGACACATAAACGCTTTGTTCTTGAAACTACTGTCCTGAAGGCGATTAGTAATGAGATCGTCAATAAGAACCAGTAAGAGGTCGCTTCGCACCGGCACTGCGATATCAGTCACCTATTGAACCGCGGCCTATCGGACCGGTAATAACCGGACAACAGCCGCGGCAGGCGGCTTCTGATAACGCTCCCACATCCACAAGTCGCTACGTGAGTTTAATGATACAACCCGCTCAAGCCAAACTAACCCTTATTGCAACGGTCCTTCGGTACCAAAAACGTTTTAAAAATCTTTAATTTTCCTCCAAATGAAAAAACACGTCAGCTGCGCACTCTGAAGGGAAAATTTCTAAAAATGTATGAACGTATCATGTTCGCGGGGGACTCGTCCTCTTATCAGCGCGTTGTCACTCGCAGACGTTTTATAAGTAGGCGACGCAGGCGCCCGCCATCATTGTCCGTAGCGACCGCGCGGTGACCACAACTAGTTTTTATTTGTTAGAAGTTTCTTAGTGAACAAGTGTTTACGATGTTAGTGTTTCCGGCTTGGAGGTCGGATTTACCTCGGGATGGGTGCAGGGTGCCACGGTGGATGCCTGCCGAGAGGTTCGCTCCCTATTTTGCGAGACCTGTAGCTTTGCCGCCTCTTCCACCACAGGTGCGATATTTTTTAGTTGCAAATATTCAACAAACGTTAAAAAAAAACATGTTTTGACAACAAAACAACAAATTTTCATTAAAAATCTATATTGTTTTATAATAATATTTTTTTTTTTTGCAGTTGGAAGATGAAGATTCGTCCGGTGGTTCGTCCCCTGAGAGGAATTCTTCGGACACAGTTGATAACGCCGAGGGTGTGTGTATGTGGCGCGGCTGCGGCGCGCACTTCCCCAGCGTAGCGCGCCTGTCCGCACACGTCGCCCGCGCACATGCGCTTGCACATAGAGATGGACTCTTCTATTGCGGATGGAAAGGATGCACGAGGCCACAAAGAGGCTTTAATGCACGGTTAGTTAACTTTGACTGAATTTATAAAACAAGAAAATAAACTTGAAAATTGTTATTTTATGATTATTATTAGGTATGGTTTCGTAGCATTTTTACTTATCATTTTTTGTTGTTGTCAACAGGTACAAAATGCTGGTCCACGTACGAACACACACAAACGAACGTCCACACACCTGCAACCAGTGCAACAAAAGTTTCTCCAGAGCTGAAAACTTGAAAATTCATCTCAGATCACATTCTGGAGAGAAACCTTACGTTTGTCCTTATGAGGTAATTATTTTGTTCACTTCAAATTTGACGAAAAATAAATATACCGAAAAGAAAAAAATTAAAAGAAAAACTTTTTTAAAACAAGCTTTTATTACTTATTAATAAAAAGGACTAGAAAGTTAAAAATAATTGAAAACTGATAAGAAATAAATAAAAGCGTGTTACAATGTGTTCTAAATATTTTTTAATGTTCCATCAAAATGTAACACGCTTTTATTTATTTCTTATCAGGTTTAAATTATTTTAAACATTTTAGTGATTTTTATTAATAAGTAATAAACGCTCGTTTTTAATTTTTTTTTTCTTTTAATTTTTTTTTTACTTTTTAGTACTTTTGATGCGAGATTGACTACGGCGTAGTTCGTAGCGCGTAGCAGTGTTTTTCCGTTATATGAGTTTACTACACTTAAGCTACCTGTTCATCTTTAGTCCCTGGTTACCATCTAGCCCCAAAGTACTCGTCAAGACGAATCAAATGAACCCAAACTCGATGGGGTTATGTCGTTTAATTACCGAGTTCCTATGGCCATCTTCGAGCTTCATCATCAGACCCTAGTTAACATCTAGTACCAAAGTACTCGTCAAGACGAATCATACGAGCCCAAACTCGATGGGGTTGTGTCGTTTAATTACCGAGTTCCTATGGCTATCTTCCAGCTCAATCATCAGACCCTGGTTACCATCTAGCACCAAAGTTCTCGTCAAGACGGATCAAACGAATCCAAACACGATGGGGTTGTGTCGTTTAACTACCGGGTTCCTATGGTCACCTTCCGGTTCCATTATCAGATCAGCTCCATGTCATAATAATTTTGCATTGTCATTCAATTTACACATGCATGCAAAATTTCAACTCAATCGGTCGAAGATATCTGCTTCAAAATTAAGTTGAAAGAGTCCACCCGAACAAACTTAATAAGTTAAATAAAAGCTTGTAAAAAACTAAGTTAATCTGTTAACAGTAAGGTTTAATTTATGTCTCTTTTTTCTTCTCCAGGGCTGCGGCAAAGCGTATTCAAACTCAAGCGACCGATTCAAGCACACACGCACACATGCAGTCGAGAAACCCTACTGCTGCAAAGTCCCCGGCTGCAACAAGCGCTACACAGATCCGTCCAGTTTGAGAAAACACGTCAAAACCTACAAACATTTCACCACAGAGCAAGCCACAAGGCGAGAATCACCAGACGAAGTATACAGCCTCGACACATTCTCACCTTCAAAGGAAAATAGCTCTTCGTACACTGTGATAGAGCCCACATCACCGATACACACTAGTAGAGGGTACAACCCACCCGTCAGCTCTCTATCACCGACGCTACCATCATATACATACGCACCCATGCTGTCAGACTCCGTCCCCACAACAGTATCCTACGCTCCTATGGATCAAGTCACCTATATCAGACCGCTTGAACCTATTTACCCAGTAAGAATTCCAACAAGTGAAATGTCTTACATGGAGTATACGCAGATGTATGAGCATGCGTACAGAAACTATTACTCCAGTACACTTAGTTACCCAACACTGGGATCAAGTATTAGTGACAAAGTGTTCACATATGAGGACCAACCTCGATTGGAAGAAGTTTCCCTCAAAAAAGTAGAGGACAGTCCCCAGATATTCAGGCAAATGGAAGAAGACATGCCTTTGAACCTTATTTGCTCAAAGCGACGTGAATACACTTCTATTGAAGAACTAGTCAGACGCACAGACTTACCTTTAGATTTAAGTACTAAGAGTTAATTTATTTTTATTAAACTTATTCATAACTTATTTTTGATTTTCATTCATTTCCATAGACAACTCGCTGTTGTGCAAAGGTGCGAAGTCTATGATAAATATTAGTACCTGTTTGGTATTGTTCATCATATTCAGCACATCTTTATCAAAGTGCAAACATTGTAGCTACGTGACGAGACATACAAGCGGATTATTTCCTTATCAGATGACAAAATAAAACTCATGAGTACAGAATACAACGAGATAAAACGTATAGATTCCTATCAGCCAATGAAACGATCGACTATGGAATATTTTTGTCAACCGGATAAATCTGGTGACTGTATCTTTTTATTGAGATAGGCCTGATTTACGTATTATAAATGTATACACCAAAATAACTTGCAATCAACTTTATTCAATACATTCTCGCACATAATTGATGAAAACAAATTAATAGGTAGAAAATTAGCAAATAATCTCTATTAGAAAAATAATTCTGTATTACTGAAAACAGAAAACTCAAATCACAAAGTTTCATTTTGGAAATATTTTTGCAGTACAAGTATTTTATTAAACATGCATTCTAATGTACAACTGGAGTAGTTAATTAAATTATAAATTGAAAAAAAAAGGAAATATAATTATGAACTATTGATTATTGAGTATCAAAATATCATATGTATACTTAAGCCCTGACGAGTCGGGACATGCCTTCAGCGATGGTCCCGAGCGCCGCGAGGTCTTTACGCGCGGTGTCCAACAAATGAGCCATGCCTTTCTGCTGCAGCGACAGGAACTGCTTGACGTCTTCTTGTGCACCTATTCACGAAGAAAGCAATGCAATTATTAATGTTCCTATTGATAACTTTTATTCGAAGAATAAAATGAAGTTTGACAGGTTTTGTATGAAATAACTGTAAAAAATTGAAAATTATTCCTCGTATATAGTTATCAGATGGTTGAAAACCTCAATAACACATTGAAATACAGCTTTATAATACAGCGTCGTTATAGATAGAAACTATAGACTGAAAATTGTACGCTGCATTTTTGTTTTGTGAGAAAAATTCCTGATGATTTGTCGTCACCGCAGCTTGTGGACATTTGCAATACAGGCATTAACATGAGGCGCGTCGCTGCGCAGTAACAAATTCATGAGTCAGCGGGGGTGAGGGGTGGGGTACAGCGCAGCGAGTAGCGCACTTCAAGCCACCATAAAGTTTGAAGTGAACTATACCAGAGGTATTGCAGATGAATTGCTATCCCAGAGACAAAGCTGAAATGTCTTATGTATCTGTTATCACACGGGCGCCCATGGATACATTTCAAACCGAGATAACACAACGCGGCTAGGCGGCAGAAATAGGTAAAATGGATGTTCTTCCCCGAACTATGGCGTGAGTTTCTTATCGACTCAGGGCTGATTGTTCCGTCGCCAGATAACTTTTATTCGAGGAATAAAATTGACGTTTGACAGCTTTTGTATGAAATAACTGTCAAAATTCCAAAATTATTCTTCGAATAAAATTATCAGATGATTGAAATCAGCCCTTAATGTAGAAAGAAAGAAGTAAGTATAAATCACCGTATCTTTAACAGCGGGTACTATAAAACCTCAAACATCACATGGCGTATTACCCATAAAGCGCAGGCCACATGTAAATGGCGTCGGGCGCAGACATGGCACGGGCGACTTCCTATTCCATTCAAATTCAGGCGCGGGTGCCGAAATGGCGAGTCATAACCACGCCCGAGCAACGACATACCGTGTCCTTTTTTTTTTTTTTTTTTTTTTTTTGAGGATGGGAAATCATCAAATGACTCCTCCCGCTCTGGGTGGAGCAGGAGGGAGTGTCAGACTCTTACTGACTAAAACCCACCCGTGTTCCTTCCTTAGCCCTTTATGTTCCAGGGCAGCGGTAACCCTTTCGGACAATCCCGCTACCCTGGCAGGCTACGGCCCTATGGGGCCCCGTCACTCATGCTGACATCTCTTTGAGGCGCGCGTGGAACACAACACGCCGTCCGGCACGGGCCTGGTCCTGATCGGACGGTGAGTTACCCATTACTCACCGCCCGCAGGCCCGCGCCTACGGTGGCCGGGAGTCGTCACGCGGCTCCCGACGCCCGGAGCGTCTCCCGCGGCGGCTGAGGCGTGAGGTGCGCAAGGCGCGTTCTCTCGCCCACCCCGCCACCTCCTTCGCTAGCATGACTGCTTCGCAGAAGGAGGTGACTGCCTCCCACTCCCTCTCGCCTCGGACCATGGCTTGAACCAGGGCCGGACGCGAGAGGTCGCCGCCGCTGCCGATCGCCTCTACGAGGGCACGGCGGTGCTCTGCCCAAGCAGGGCAGACCTCCACCGTGTGCTCCACCGTGTCCTCTGGGCGATCCTGACAGTGGTGACACCCGGGCGTCTCCTCCCGCCTGATTATGTGCAGGAACCTCCACATAATCAGGCGAAATGGCGAGTCATAACCACGCCCGAGCAACGACATACCGTGTCCTAAATTGCGCTTTATTTCCATGCATTTTGTATGAAATTTGAATAGAATAGGAAGCCGCCCGTGACATAACCGCACCCAACGCCATTTAATGTGGCCTGCGCTTAAGATATTTAATAACCGAGTCGATCTATGGCAAACCAGGGATTTATTATCTCCTAGATCACTCTACATAGTGTATCAGAAAACTGCTACCATATTTAAAGTTGTGGTACACCCATCAAACTGAACAACTTTCGCCAAGGGACCAAAATGGTAATCGCGAAAAAATAATCAGCTGTCTAACACCAAACTTCAATACCTACTCGACCCAAATGTATGGGACAGCTGATTATTTTTTCGCGATTACGATATTAGTCCTATGGTGAAAGTTGTTCAGTTTGAATGTCTGTACCACAGCTTTTTAATATGACCACACATTTCTGATACACGCTGTATACAGGGTTATTGGTAAAAAACTAACAACCTTGCAGGACTTTATTACTAACATCATAAACAACAACTTTTGTTCTATGACTTTTTACAAAACATACATTTAACAAAAACAAACCTTTGAGATTTCGTTGTTCTATTGTTTTAAGTAACCCCCTCCCCTCCGCTGAATTTTGTACTAGACACGGCAGTTTGTTTACCTAAGTAGCGCTTTCTTTCGCTTCGCGCAGAGTTCGTAACAGAAAATCGAATATTTCAATTCGTTGAATTGAAATATTTTTATTTATGTATGTAGGTCTGATGCATTAATAAAAGTCATAGAACAAAAGTTGTTGTTTATAATGTTTATATGTAAAGTTTTTTGTGTAATGTTTCGGAAAAAACACGCGCAGGAGACACGGCATACATAAACTCACGGCTTTTTCCCCTAGGCGTAGGCAGAAACTCCACAACGCCATCTGCTTCGATCCTTATATACATGTATAGCTTGTCCGGGCTTCAACGACCAGCCAATTCAAGTGACTTGAGTAGCCAGTTTTATTAATATTTTATTCTAGCAATTTTTCCTCTTTTACCACCTCTGCATTAACCCTCGGCAAATACAGGCGCGATTTATGTTATGTATGTCTAACAATTTAGTAAAATAGAAGGTATAAGGTATAGTTTATAGTATCAAGCATCTTACCAGGGTCCAGGTGATAACGTTCATGCGACGCGCCTGCACTTGCGCTGCGTTGCAGTCGCACCGCACATAACAGCTCGTTCAGGCGACCCTAAACAAAGACGATAGTTAATTTTATTATACTCTACAATTTAAAAAGAAAGGTAAATAATAAGGTAGGCATAAGTTAGTCACTTTATAATATATGAAAGGGCTTGTTGTCGAACAGAGGGGCAATTCTCGTAATTTTAAGCACTGTCACAGTCTATCAAAAATACCTCTAATTTCCCTACATTTTTGACATTTGTTTGTCGCCGAGATGAGAGTGCGGCTAGATTTTGAACGTTTTAAATTACGAGAAGTGGCCGTCTGGTCAATTAAGGTAGTTAGGTTGATCCAAGGCATCACACCCATGCAAGAGCCAAGGCCACTCTTTGGAAAGCCAGTTGACCGAAAACAGATCCATTTCATTTGTTACCATAACACAAGCATTAGGTTGCTTCGCTTGGGACTAGATGGCGCTGTGTGAAATGTCCAGGGATATTATTATTTCAAAATCACAATTAGAAATGGCTTCCTACAGGGTGTCTTGTTATAGCATAATCATCCTATAATGTTTCCACTGCTGGGACACAGGCCTCCTCTCTTTGAGAGGGAGTGGGCCGCCCAAGTAGCATTGCAAGCTGTATACAAGCTGTATTTAAGTTGGTTTTTATACTAGAAGCTGCATATTCAGGCTGTATATAGGCTGTTTAAGCGCTTAAACAGCCCCTGTAAGTAAAAAAAGGGCCCATATTATACAGCTTTTGTCGTTAGTAGAGCTGTATAGTAGCTGTACAAGCAAAAGAGAAGCTGTACAATAGCTGTATTAAAGCCGTTATTCGGTGTACAAAGAAACCATTATACTACAGATATTATCTTATAATTCTTTTGTAACGAAAAGTGTTCTAAATAGGTTTTTGAAGAGGATTACAAAAGAATAAAAATAAAACAAAACTATTTTCGATGACATTATGCGTGTAGTAGAAATGGCGACACTATTATTTAATATTTATTATTAGAAGTAAAAGATAACCGTAGACTTGTATATCTGATGTTGTTATTTGGTGAATTGAAAGTGCAAATTAAATTTATTGTGAACCTGTGTATGTTTTCCTTCAAAATATTCACGCGCCAGCAAAATAATCGAGCTGACATAAAGAAAAATACTAAATACGGTAAGTAAATGTTTGTTTTTAAGGTTAGAATAAAAAAATAATTTTAAAGTAATAGATATAAGGGCACAGTGATCATTATTCAAGCTGATTATCATGATGCGGCTTAAGGTTTTGTAAAAAAATCCTTTAATTATACTTTAAATTTTGTTATTAAACATTCGAAAATGGCGACAATTAGCTAAGCAGCCTACACGATATTTGGAGAGTATTATAGTCTGAATAGCTGTACTAAGTAAGTTATGGATTACATTGTACAGCTATTGGCTTTTAATCAGCTTTATAATAGAATATGTTTATTACTTAGGCTGTATATTAGTTCTCTATGCATAACTTATAATGCTCTTTAGAGTTACTTAAAGAAATGAAAACCCTGAGCTCAAAATTACTTTGATCCGTTCCTCACTTTATCAATAATATTTTATTAAAACGCACTTGTGATTTGGCAGTATAGTTCTCCTACACACAAGCCTAATGTTTATTTACTCAGGTAAAAAAGTTGAAAAATTGTTCCAAAAATTGTTAATTTAAACTAAAATATATGTTAACTTGCTATATCACTGTTTGATTTACTCGCAATCGAAGTGAAAAGTAGAGTTTATAACTCGTTCATATAAAATACATTGTTTTGTATGAACATTATTATACCCAATGATATTCTAGTAAACAGATATGTTATACACTTACAAAACGACAGAAAAAAGTGTTCCGCGCCGAGAGGCAGCACACATACACACTTTTCATTCATTTTACATTTCACTACAAGTAAAAAGGATAGAAAAAGGATAGCTCGATAAAACCAATAAGAAAAAAAGTGACAGCTAGATGTTGTCAATTGCGCGTGAATGTAAACAAACATTATTCGGGCCACCAATCACCGCACGTTGGCATCATAGACTAACAAATTAACTAGGCAGAAAGTACAAACCGCGTGTACAGAATTTGCAGCCGGGATTTGTGCCTATGTAACGAATAAACACTATTAAAAGGTAGGTAGGTGAAAAATAAAACACGTTTTAAGAAGAAAGAAATATATTTATATTGTAAAAATAATCATACAGAGACAGAAAAGAAATAAATTAAATCTTTTCGAAGGGAAAAGATTTAATTTATTTCTTCTGTCTCTTAGAGAGCTTTTTTATTTCGTGAGCGGAATGGAGGCGAACTGTTGTATACTTATCAATTATAGTTTTTTTGTTTAATTTATAATTAAATATATCAAACAAAATTATAAAGAAAAGTTATTAAAAGGGAAACTAGAACGCTGCTGTAAAGATGACTTTACTGCCTAATATTCGCATCTGTACTTTTATTCTGTGTCCGGAGTGCACGCATCCTTGTCGTTCATACTACAAAAAATGTATTTTCCATCTCTTTCTTTTTTCTAACCTCCAAATATCAGAATATTAGGAAAATAATTGAAAAATATTAATAAATCGAAGTATATTGTGTAATTCTGTGTGGTATGAGATCCCTTGTGTTTTATTAACTTTGGTATCATAATTGGTACACTTTCTAAATACACAAGATGGCATTTTGGATGGTAATTACGTAGCAGCGCGCACCGTGTCACTCGTAGACGTGCGTGACACAGACTAAAGGCAATACGTCCCAATTAGGACGTTTTCTAGTCTTCACGATTTGCGCGCTCATAACATATCTGTTTACTAAAATATCATTGATTATACCTAAGTAAACTTATTGCAAAGTATTATTAGTGTGTTGTGTATATTATATCTGTTTTACTTTATTTTCAGGAAAATATGCCGTTTAAAATCATAGAAACGTCTTGAAAAATTCTCAATCAAAATAAAATGTATACAGATGAAAAAGGTAAAATCGACAAAAACGCTACAGGCGAAAAATAAATTATTGAAGAAGAGGAGGAGGAATCTCTTTGTTAGTTTTACAATAATGAACTTTTATAGGGTGATCTTTTCAAGTGGTTAATTTACTTTTTAAACCTTTCATAGAGAAACACTTAATAATCATGTTAATTTGATTGTCCATTGTCCTTAAGTCACAACGTTTATGTAAATGTTATTTGTTATTAAATTTTGTTTATACGAGCTTGTTAGTATTTAAGAGAAACACGTAATCTCGTGGCTGTGGTTGTCCCGGAGACAAAAAATTCTATTGTTGTTTTTGTAGCCTTCCTAGTCATGAAAAAGGAGAATCTTCCACCTCTGAAGTGGAGACTAGGAAGAGTCATCGCCATACATCCAGGTACTGATGGAATTGTCCGGGTAGCAGATATAAAGACCTCTACTGGAGTCATCCGGAGGGCCTTCAACAGGATATGCCCATTACCAGAATCGAAGTCTGGTTGAAAGCTCGACTTTCAACGCTCGGGGGAATGTTGGAGCGCCTATGACATTGATCATAGCTCTAAGTGTTCCGTCCTACCTAAACTATGTATTATGGTTTTGTTATGTGCTCGTACGTACATCATTCATGTGTCACTTTTACTTGTTATTAAAAACTCATACACGTTACATGTGCCTGTTGCCTTTTTATTTAAATCACACTAATTTTCGCACATAATGAAAAAACTTTATTATCAGGTTCCGAAGGTTTTACTAAATCTACACATTTGATATAAATGTTATGATCATTATTATCACTGTTTAATGTTTTTGCTACGGAACCTTCTTCGTTGGACGTCGATGGAATTGACGCTTGACTGTAGGTTGTCCGATTTATTAATGATTCTCTTGCTTCCTCAATAAATGATGGTTCACTATCATAACTGTTACTTGGTTGATAATTTGTAATATTCAAATATTCCCTTTCAATCCTCCTCTTGACTGCACCAGATCTTTTTCTTTTTTTCCACATGTTGCATTTCTTCACAGTGAAAACATTAATTTTATTCGTCATGCAATCAAGTGACTGTGTCAGTAATACAGACTAAAGCTGTACTATAGCTGTCATTTATTTTTTTAGTTTTAAAACACCCTCATAGACAGAAGTCATAAAACCACTGTATTTACAATAGTGTACAATTACGCCATAAAAATAAGTTTGAGAACGGAGTTTGCATACACCATTGTACAGAAACAAGTATCAAGTGATACTGTAATAACACTTAGAGTTGTAATAAGTCAGTGATCACATGTAAAATACAGCCTGTATACAGCTTTAACGATGAAACCAGATTGAAGTGTCACAAAATACTTAAAGCTGTATAGTAGAATTTTAATATTCTGTTTAAGCACCCCAAGCTTACGCAGATCCCTCAATAAAGATTTTATACAGTTTGAGCTGTATAATAACTCATAAATCACTCTTATAAAGACAAAAGCATTTTATGACACTCTTGTACGTCTCTAAAAGAACTCTAAGTTCTAAATAGGTTGGTATATTGATGTTGAAAACGCTTGTGTGCTGCTTGGGCGTAAGCCACCACGCGGGCACAGTGTAGGTTGGCGGATGTCACAGTAACTTGAATAACCCATACAAGTTACTACAAAGGTAAAAAAGACAAAGGAAAATTTGACTTGACAACAAGTCAAGCGTTTATCGCTAATTTATATCAAAAGACAGTGCGTGTACACCTAAGTTCTAAGACTTCTAAGCACCAGAGTGGCTGATGTATCGTTAGTGTCACTTTGTGTCTATCTCCCACACAAAAACACACGTCTATCACGCATGATTTGTTTAGATACAAATACAAAATTTTAACAGTGCGTGATAGGGATATGATAGTATCGTGGCACTTCGACACCTGCTTGTCTACTCCGACCATGCAAAACTAAGTACAATCGATTATTGAATGTCGTTATTGCGGTTCTCCCCGCACGTTCGCAATCGAATCAGACAAAATAACTGGTTACAACCAGATTTATCGATTAGAAAGATTTTAG
Source organism: Apamea anceps (assembly GCA_951799955.1). Taxonomy (NCBI): domain Eukaryota; kingdom Metazoa; phylum Arthropoda; class Insecta; order Lepidoptera; family Noctuidae; genus Apamea; species Apamea anceps. Next base: position 7,616,951 of record OX637502.1, on the reverse strand, counting down.
ATATCTGGCTGTGTTGTCTAACAATATGTAGTAGAAATAATTTGCCAGCGTCTATTAAAGATTATAAAATATTACGTGTTGTCGGCTAGGTAACATAGGTACGGTATATTTTTTTGCGATTTGGGTTTATCAGCATTTTCCTATCAGATATCATTCTCTGTCTGGGCAGTCTGCCTGCCCCGCTTCCAACGTTTTCACGTTGTTGAGTTTGCTGTCGTCGAATGTTCGTGGCAACAAGAGAGAAGAATAACTCAGTTTTTAGGGTTCCGTACCCAAAGGGTAAAAACGGGACCCTATTACTAAGTCTTCGCTGTCTGTCCGTCCGTCTGTCTGTCACCAGGCTGTATCTCAAGAACCGCGATAGCTAGACAGTTGAAATTTTCACAAATTATGTATTTCTGTTGCCGCTATAACAACAAATACTAAAAATAAAATAAATACTTAATCCCATACAACAGACGTGACTTTTATAGATAATGGTACGGAACCCTTCGTGCGTGAGTCCGACTCGCACTTGGCCGGTTTTTTTCCACAGCAGGGCAAAGAACTTTTTTTAAAGAAATTATGTAATTCATACGTTGATCATAGCTCCGAAGTCACTCTTTGGAAGCGTGTAAATATAATATCGTTTCTTTCCCTAATCATTTTAAATGTACAAGATGATAAATGAAAATTTATTGTTTTGTTACCGCCATTTAACAAACATATACAAATGCCTTACTCTATACTGCATTCGTGATTTATTTGCCAAAAATGTAAACAAATATGAGTTTATGAAAAAATAACTTTAATTATTTTTCCATAAACTCTACACAACTAGGTAACTGCCCTGAGTGAAATAGTGCATAGTTGGTAGTTTTTTACTATATTATGTATGTGTATATAACAGGCGCTTCTCGCCATCAAACTCGAAAGTTTGGCGAGTAAAATTGTAAAAACAACAAAATAATGTATTTTTGAGAATAATAAAAAAAAAAACAATAAAGTTCAGTTTACGCCACAACTTCAAACATTTTTATATCTTTTTCAATAGTGCTAGTCACTCTGAAATGGACTTAACTAACATTAATATAAAGTTGATATTTGTTTAACTTGAAATAACATCAATTTGAAACATTAGTTTGAATAGACTACCTATATTGGTTAACTTATAATAACAATTATACATTACCTAAAGTCTAGAACAGCCGGAAAAGGCTCTAAACATAACATCACGCCATGATACCCCTAATAATGGTTAGGAAAAGGCGTTATAGGACCAAAACAAGAACAACAGATTAAAGGCGCAAACGGTTATTCAATTATTTCATGGTACCAATTATTATCGAAATATCTACTAATGTTATTTTATTCCGATGTTGGTCATTCAACTCGACACAAAATTTAGTACTATAAGTACTCTTTATTTGAACGCTCCAAACAGTAGCTTGTGGAGAAATTTCTACAGAGATATTTTTATACAAAGTCGCTCTTTTTACGTGTACTTTTTAAAATGTAAACTATTTGTACATACGAGTATTATATAGTTTATTTGCCGAACTGTTGCTATAGGTACAGGTATTGTACACAAAGTGTATGTAAATTAAGATATAGTTTGTTTACATTATATGCCTAGTTTATTTGCCGAACTAAAGGGAGGGAACACTAAAATAACAAAATAATATCCTAAATTAACTAAAACTACACTCGCGAGCAATGAAAAAGTTCCAGTGACATAGCACCAAATTACTCCTAAACGGGAAAGGCTAGCTTAATGACGCCGTCTGCAATATTGAAGTACATTTAACAGCGCATCAGAATATTACCAACTAAAAACGTAAATATTGTGTTCAAATTTTAAATTATATGTCTTGGGAGATGTTAAGGTGTTTGTCGGCATTTTGTGGGTGGAACTTTTTCATTGCTCGGCAGTGTATTTACAAACTAAAATATAGCGTCGAAAAATTCATCCACATCGCTGTCGACAGGTAATTTACCCAAGACACTGACGGCATTGCCACGTTGTATGGCAATGCTTAGCCTCTGGCCAAGGTAAAAGCCAGCCCTTGGGTCATGGGAAGTGTCAACTAGTCTTTTCGAAATTTCCTTAAAAAGACCATGCGCGCTCGGACCCCACGGCCCGAGGGTTTCAACCCCAAACGGCTCAAAAATATAATTATTAATAAGGCCGCAGCAGCAGCACCAGCGCAGCACGCCGACCCTGGAAGATGGGATGGCGCAAGAGTATCGAGACAAGTTGCATCCCACACTAAAGGCCTACTCACCTTCCATGGAAATAAAGACATGCCGTCCGGTCTCTTGCCATCGTTGCGTGCCAATCCAAATCCAGCGTCCGTTCTAATACAGCTGGAACACCGACGGTGACAAGAGCTCATCGAATGATGTCGTTAATGTTTGCGTGCCGCGCTAAGCGACCCGCACTTCGGCTGCAAGACAGGCCGTGGTGTCCGAGGCTGTTGACAACTACGCCACAGTGACAGCGATGGGGAGAACAACATGGTGCTCCTAGTCGTAAGGAAGAAGCGAGGCGGAAAGTATTGTCGTCGAGCAAAGTGCGTATGTTCGACGACGGAAGTGCATAAAGCCACAGACCGGACTCCCATTTACCCACAGCCAGCAGGCGCGCACGCTCTGCAGTAGTAACTGTTAAGTAAATTATCCTGAACTACTTACTCTGCAGAGCGGCTCATCCCACCGTCTTTGGGAAAATGGATTATCGGGTAGATCTGAGTTCGGGCAAGCGAGTCTCCAGACATCCATAGCCTCGGTGAAGCAGGGCACATCAAAATGAATCAGTGTGGAGGCTAGGATTTTCCTGATTAATTTCTCAGTGCCGTGGACCGAGGATATAAAAGCCGGTAAACTAATACTAGAAATTTTGCGGACGCCGAGGCCTCCAAACGAATGGGAAGAGTAGCTTGTGCCCAAGCTCGGTCGTCCAAGGCCACATTTAAAATCGAAGTTAACGTATGCCTGATAATTTGGTCCATTTTATCTAAAAGGTGAGTATGATTCCATAAATGGGAAGCGCGAAGAAAATAGTTAATTTAGGGCCGAAACAGCAGGAACGAATTAAGGTGATGGCCGAATGCATATTAATTTGGAACAATCTTTCCGAAACGTCGTTGAAATTTTGTATTTTTTCCTAAAGAGAAAAGGAAGGGAGAAGAAAGGGAGGGTACATATTTAAGTTGCAGTAATTCGATGCTTTGTTAGAACCGAACTATTTCAGTAGTTCGGTCAACCGGACTAACAACCGAACTACTGCTACTAGAGGGTTTAATTTTGAAACGCTTTTTTTTTTGTTGAGTAACTATGTAATACTCGTATTTTATATCAGGGTACTTTATTATACTGATAAAAAGATGGATTATCGTTGCTACTAAGAATTTCTTTAATGGAATAGGCACCTCTTAGTGCTTAAGAGGTGCCTATTCCATTAAAATATATACGTATTCATGGGAAACAAAATTTACACAAAATTGTGTTTTATGTTTTTTACTGCAGGTTACATGTTGCAACAACACTAAAGTCGTTGTTTGCAACAATGTTGCGCAACTTTTGTTTCTAATAAATATGGAAGTATTATAATAAGTGCGTAAGGTCCCATTTTAATAAGGTCAGTCTTATTACTCATTTTTGTTGATTGTTATCCTTATGAGGAAAACTAAAAACGGCATCATCTAATTATACTGATAAAGATCACCATTATTATTTAATTTCGATATGTCGAAACCTCCAATCGCGATACAAAACGTTGCTAATGACCAAGCAAGAATAAGAGCCAATTTTACGCGTCTAATCTAAAAATAAAAGAGATTTGACATCGCTGATACCTCAAGATAGTACCCATATCTTGGTTACACTCGTTTCCAGCATGATAATCAAGCCATTTACTTTTTATCCAAAGTTACATTCTAAACCAGTTATATCTGGTACTAAAGGCATTTCATAAGACTTTTATAGATACTATTAAATGACTAAAAGATAGGAGAATTAATTGTTATTTTATAGTACATGTGTAACACAGAACTATTCCCATTAGTATGAATGTAATCATATTTAGAACAAACACGACTCGTTGTGGCTAAAACATCATGTTAGGTAAGTAACATACGAAAGTGCGCCATAGAGCAATCTATGGCGCACGTATGTTGCTAGTTGCTACCTCATTGTTGTTCTTTGCTGGTGTTAATTATTAGTTTATCAACAACAGCGTAACACCGATATGCATATCTACTCGTGTTATAACGCTGTCTGGTGTCTGGAGATAAGGCGATAGTCACTGATAAGAGTGATAAGCGACCACGGGTAGGGCGAGTGCTCCAAACATTTGGCCAGACAAGGTCGTTCTATCATTCTATACTAAAATTAACTTTGCAATTTGGCTTATTATAATAATCTGATCCCATGTGATAAGTTACATATACGCTATGTACCGTACCTATAGATGGGAACAGATATGTACATAATCACATGGAAAAAAATTGTTACTTATGTGATGTGGTATTCATGAGGCTTTCAGCGCTTGTTTTTGTACCACATAACAATCATACCAATCCATCTAAAAAAAATAGAGACTCAGCATCAGATTAAAATCCAGTAAAATTTATAATAGGACCTCATAGACACAGGGTGGCAGGGACATCTACGCGCAAACTGTAATCATGAATTCACCACATGATTCTAGAACCAACAAGCATAGAAATTGTTAAAAAAAAGGGGTTGCACTCCGGGAGTGCCGGCAGAAGTGAAAACTTGAATATTAACGTTGTGCATTTTTGATATTTTGGAATGCAGTCTACTCTCCCTCCGTCTTACGAATTTTCGATCAGGTCACGTGTCCTGACGCGAGTTTAACATTTTTTACCCATTATAACAAAAGTGCACAACGCCGCTAAAGAAGTTTTCACTTCAAAAACTCCCTCCGTCTTACGAATGTTCGATCAAGTCACGTGTCCTGACGCGAGCTCCGTCTTACGAATTTTCGATCAGGTCACGTATCCCGACGCGAGTTTTTACCCATCACAAAAAAGTGCACAACGCCGCTAAAGAAGTTTTCACTTCAAAAATCTGCTGTTTCATAGAAAAGTGCAATATCTTACGCGGTCAAAATGAATGGACTTAGTGTTATCTACTCCTCGTAGGCCATTTTATGTGAAGTTACACAGACAACTTTTAATTACCTACAAATAAATGCAACCCCAACTAAAATTGGGAAGCACAATGCGATTTAACTAAGAATTAATAGGAACGTCAGTGACTTCGATCTGTCAACTTACTTTTACTTGAAAAATACGTTTTGCACACAAAATTTGTAGCGAGTAACTCGCTTTTATTAAAAAAACTGTGCTAGTATTTTTTTTTTTTGTTTATCTCACTGCTTTAAAATTAGTAAACGAGGCACTGTTTTTCAAAACGTCACAATATGGCGTAAGGTCCTATTCTTAGTTGAATCGCATTGTATAGTATTACATATAGGTAAATATTTATAGATATTTTTATAAAATTACCTACTTGGTACTCTTATCAAACTAGTTCAGAGTTACGACCTCGTCTATATGAATAACAAATCTGCTAAGCCTACCACTCAAGTAGAGGCCAAACAGGTGAGCTTGTGTTAGCTTGGCCTGATCGGATACGTCCACATATACGAAACAATTTCATCAGTTGTAACGATTTCCTTCAATTATGTTTCGCTCGAAGGAAAACATCGTGAAACCGACATGTCCTAGTGTATTGTCCCGCGCGGTGGATTACGGCCCACTCCCTCTCACCGAGAGTATGCCTGTGTCCCAACAGTGGGAACATTTCCGGCTGATTATGCACGTTTCGGTCTAGCCGCCCTATGCGCCTACCTAGAGTCCATCCAAGATATTAATTTTAATTCGTGTTAAATTATGGTGTTTGTAGCTCCATGAAATTCAAGAATGTACGACAAGGTTCTACTTTGTCATCAAACGATGCAAAGGGCGACCGACGAAGTAGCGTCAACCACTTAATACTCAAGTGATATAGTATAGTAGATTATTCAACGATAATAAAGAGATAAAGCAGAGACGGGGATAAAGCAAAGTCTTTTGTCACGGGCGCTATGTTGAATTCCGAGCCTAATGAAGGATCCTGAGTGTAGCGAGGAATTCAAGCTCGCCCAAGACAAAGACACCTTTTTTTTTTTTGAGGATAGGTAATCATCAAATGACTCCTCCCGCTCTGGGTGGAGCAGGAGGGAGTGTCAGACTCTTACTGACTAAAACCCACCCGTGTTCCTTCCTTAGCCCTTTATGTTCCAGGGCAGCGGTAACCCTTTCGGACAATCCCGCTACCCTCGGTACCTACCTTAAACAGCAATATTTTTATTTTCGAAAATGTTATCTCAACGAACTTTTCACACAGTATTTGTAATGCCTAAATAAAGATAATAACAGTATTTGTAATTTCTAAACAAAGGACTTCTTTCTCATTCAGCATTCATATCTTACTTTCTTGGGCTACAAGGACAACAACTACTTCCCATACCTTCTGCGAGGTAATAAAAAGAAATTCCATTCTCGACTATATATTTTTTTGTGGAAGTTTTCATACGACTTTTTAGTAAAGTTTTCAAATTCAAATCATATTATTAACCAGCGAGTTATAATGAAATTGAGGATAATATTTATGCCCGACTGGGCTATAATTTAGGTTAGATTTACAAGACATTATAATTTGACATTATCATGCAGCTGTGTGAAAATGCATTATACCTACTTCGATTGGCAAGTACAGAGTCTTAATGTACCTTACAAAGTCCAAAAGAAATTATGATTTTCGTGAGGTGACAGGACTTTGCACTTACATTGTAAAGCGGCGGCGCGGCGAGCTGTGACGTCAGCTCGTGCAGACGTGCCCGGGCGGCTTCCTCCTCGGGACTCAGCGCGGCTCCCACACGACCCACAACCTCACGCCGGGCTACCACCTACGACACAAATAGTTATATTATATAATGGTATACAAATAGTTACTTTAAAGAGAAGGAACTTGATTCGTAAGACAATTTGTAACTTGATTTGTTCGTATTTTTTTAATTACAATTACTGTAACCCGTTGCGTTTCGTCGCTGACGTTCGTTGTGTTGTTCGTTCGTATGGAATATCTAACTGTTTAATAACCTAGTTCCTTGACTGTTCATAAACATCTTACAATTCCTCTGCCTGCACGACGCGTGCACAGCTGAGCTATACATATATTCCAAAGTACAAATTCCAGTTCCTCTGGCTGCACGACGCGTGCACAGCTGAGCTATACATATATTCCAAAGTACAAATTCCAATGTAACCAAAAATTTTGGACTTTTTTTAAAAACTGTCAATTAAAAATCTATTTAGACTACATAATGCTAAAGTAGATAGTTGATTAAGTGGCAATACATGTGAACTATCTAAGATTGGATATTCAAGTACAGGTAAACCAGAAAGGTATGAATTAGCACGAAAGTCGCGCGTAACTATTTAGTAATCTGTGGTCGCGCAGCCATAGAGGGAAAGCATCTGAGTTATTGAAAAGTTTTCTGAAATTGCATAGAGTTAGTTGTCTAAAATGTTGTAATCATGGTAATACAAAATAGGCAAGTACTTCCATAGTTGTAACAGCACTATGTCTCATCATCGCGCGTTCGTATTTCCGAAGATAGACGATGATTCCCGAAGCGCATTCTTTTCTCGGGATATCTGTGTACATAAGTGGCAGTGGGCCCGCGTACCTGCAGCAAGGTGTGCCTGCGCGCGTGCAGGCGCGCGGCCAGCTGCGCCAGGCGCGCGCTGGCGGCGGCGCGGCGCGTGCGCAGCTCGGCCAGCTCGCCCGCCGCGCGCTGCAGCCACTGCGCCTGCAGCTTGCCCTGCTCCGACTGGCAGCGGCTGCGGAACTTTATCTATACAGAACGGGATTCAAAACCTATTATTGAAGCTAACTCAAAAACGAATGTCATTATTATCATCGTCATCACTTGCCTCGCCTTTTCTCAACTATGTTGGGGTCGGCTTCCAGTCTAAATGGAATGCTGAATATCAGTATTTTACATGGAGCGACTGCCTATCTCACCTCCACTTACCCCTTGGTATCACTGGTTAGGTTATTAGACTTTGGGGTTTTTGACGACCCGTAACGATAGTGAAATCAAAAACTTATGTTTTTTTTTTAGAATGACTACCGCAAATTGATGCGATACTACAACTTTAACTCTGCCTAAAATAAAATTCATTTACACTTAGATTTTTTTACTATTCTTAGTTGATGTATACAGGGTTATTTGTAAAACACCAGAAACCTCTTAAGAGGTCTTGTACTCATCATTATGAACAACTTTTACTATAGGACCAAAACTGAAATCGCGAAAAAAAAATCAGCTGTTCCCTACATTTATGTTCGCATAACTCGTCAAAATGTAGGGAGCAGCTGATATTTTTTTTGCGATTTCTGGTTTGGTCCTATAGTAAAAGTTGTTCATAATGATGAGTACAATGACCTCTTAAGAGGTTTGTGGTGTTTTACAAATATCCCTGTACACGTAGAAGAAGAAAAAGGAGTACGTAAGCATCGTAGCAGGTGGCGTTCGTTCTGTAGTTTCTGCCTGCCCCCATGGGAAGAAGGTGTGAGTTTATGTATGTTTTTTTATTAATATAAGTTACCTCGGAAAATCCAATAATAGGCACGGGTATGTAGTTTTCAGGGTCAGGATTGTCAGCCTGCGCTTGCTTCCACAGTCGCATGTCCATACCTGAAATAGAAGTAACACTGAAAAACCACAACGCTTTGTACAGCGATCGCTAAAGGAAACATAAAACAATCCAAAACCTTGTTTCCAATTAACATTATTTCCACTTCAAACAAATAACAACTTCACACACATGTAAAGTAAGTTGATTTCGGAATGACAAATACTATAAAAATCTTACATTCACTAATTCACTGACAAACAACGCACAGCCTAAACCGCCGTCAAGAAGCTTGTAGTTGTGCACATGACTTCATTATATTATAACGAAAGGGAAGCACTAAACCCTGAATTACGTGGTGCGATTTAATTTTAGTTGCACCGTGTAAACTGTGTTTAGTTGATGCAACTTTTATTGCTGTTTCAGTCACTTGTTAGCGAGTTATTTTTAATCCCATGTAAAAGGGGGCGAGGCTATTGCCATCAACCAGGCACAAATCGAGTTCCCGGACTATTGAGACATTCCAGATAGAAAAATCCAATAACACTGCCCGGGAATCGAACCCAGGATCTCATCAGCTCAGCAGTAGCGCTTGCGACTACTAAACCAACGAGACAGTCTTTACAAGTCGATTTAGAACTTTTTATGTAGGTATCAAAGTTGGTTTTTGAGTACCGGGCGGGGCAGTCTGCAGGTATTGCGCCAACATTTGCGGCGAGGGCGCAGTGACGGCCGACACGGAGGCGCAGCCCGCGCCGAGCAGCGCGTTGCGCGCGTTGCCGGCATTCAGGAAGGCGCCCAGCTCCGCCGCCGAGATGTGCGTGCCGCCTGCGCCTTTATCCACTACATATATCACCACCTGTATAGAATAAAACGGCATGTATCATTCCGAACCTTACAGTACGCCATATATGCGCTTAGGCGTTGTGTTGCGGTTACCAGGGACGCATTATAAAGTATTAATGCCATCATTATTCCACTGAAAAAAAAGGGATGGTGCTATCGGCCTTCTATAGCTCCGTTTCTCTCTCTCACACTAGAAAACTTATGGAATTCATACGTCATAATACGGACCCAGCCCGCTATACTATACTAATTCCCATTTAGCTTTCCTAAAAATATTATTGAACACTCTCAATATAATCACTGAGGTTCGTTAATTTAAAAAAGCGTACATTATTAGGCAGTCGATAAGTTTTTAAAGAATCTGTTAAATATTTCCCAAAAACGATACAACACCTGTGTGTGAAGGAGTACCTACACACACTCAGAGGGAGGAATGCACATCTGTTTTGTGGGCTTTTTGGCATATTTCTTTTGAGAATTTATTGAGATGAACGAATGGTCTCTTTATTTGCTAGAATTTAGGTTACTAACGACCCGCCCCGGCTCCTGTACACGACACGTTGAGCACAAGTTCTGAGCAGTAACCTAACAAAAAGTATTGGGCTTGCATGAATTCAAGACGAAGTACATAATCATTCTAATAAACCGTATTAGAATGATTAAGTACTTCGTTTTGTATATATTTACATGATATTATATAGCCTATGTCCATCTGGAATAATGTACCTTTTTAAATGGTGAATTTTTGTAAATAGGGGCTGTGGTTTTGGAGATTACCCTCCACATATACACCAACTCACAAAATTCACTCTAGACTCTTTATAATATTAGTATAAATTACATGGTTAGCAATTTATTTAAGTCTCACTATATTTGAGGTTTCGGTAGATGTGTGTAGAGAGGGTAACACTTACTAAGTAATGTGTAAGATGAAGGGCGGGCGTCTTGGGGGACTGTCTTTTGTAGTTTTAACGTTCGAAAAGTGCTGATTCTCAGCCTAATTAGAATAAATGGCTTTTGATTCTGATAATAGGCTTAATCTTAGTACGCACCTGAGTCTTGTTGTCCGAGACTGCTTTAACACACTCTATATTAACAGCCAAGTTGGGTTTATTTCCTAACAAACTATGCAGAGACGTCGTCAAGGCTTGCTGGTTGGTTCTAGAAAATAAATAACATTTTGTCAGGTTTTTGTACGTTTTGAAGTGATTACACTATAGTCGCATCTTGCTACAAAGAGAAAACGTAAAACTATGAGAAATATAAAAAATGGAACACAAAATAAAAATACATAAACACATGGAAATTTTCAAAAAATTACTAAAAATATAATAGATGGGTTATTTAATGTGTATTATTCTATCATACAGATACAATGCACATTCAAATTATAATGATCTAAAGTACTAGCCTGGACAGACACGTCTAAAAATTAACAGAGCTGTCTGTAAACACATACTTGATATCGTGTTCAGCCTTGTTGAACAACATGGCGACATGCCCGTCTTTGTCCTCGCGGCCTCCGAGGCGAGAGTATCCCACCGCTTTGAACCTGCAAAGCGGGTTCTGTTCGTTCAGCTCCAAAGGAGGTGCGTTACGACTGTAGTAGGCTTGCCCTGCAAAGGTAATTGAGAATTGGTTTAAACTGATGAAATAATCAGAAAATTAAGCTTGAAAGCTGTACAAACCTTTTTCAAACCATTTGGTCTCCGTTCCACCTGATAAATCGTTACTCTAATAATGTTTAATTCAATAACTTATGTTCAGATACATATTGATTGTGGACAAATTGTGGTGCACAAATTCATTAATACTCCGTAATTCGCGATCACCTTGATGTGTGTTGGACACAGAGACAACGCTCTACACCGCCAAACTTTTTCTAAAACCCGATGTGCCATATTATCGGCCGATTCCTGTATTTTGAGAATCCCTCATATTATTATTTGATTAATTAAAGTAGAAGACTAACACAAGAGTAAGCTTTGGTTTCCTAGGAATGCGGTTCCGTTACATTTAAGGTGGTCGTGAAAATCATCAGTATTTCATATTAAGGTGTCAAAAGCATTTGGACTGCCGTAATTCTGCGACCGTTCGCCGATTTCTTGGGAAATCAACGCTTGCCACACCAAAACAAAAGAAGGCCGAATCAGTAAATAACTAGACTCACCAGTGCCCCACTGTGCTTGAATGAGATTCCACTTGGCAAGCACTTGGTCCCTCTCATCTCCAAAGACGCAACAGTTGAACACGGCTGCTACCAGCGCCTCGTGAGCAGATGATGGGCCCTGCGGCTGTTGTTGCTGTTGTTGTTGTTGCTGCTGTCAAGAGAGCAGTATTCATTTGGTAAGTCCATTCAACTCTCGAGATCTTGAGCATAATATTTTACTTAAAAATATGTGTGTTGGACCCCCAACACACATATTTTTAAGGGGGTGCAGGTCGAAATGAAATTCAAATTTTATTAAGTTTTTTGCAATTTGCAGGTCTGTGTTAGGTTCTATGTTAATCCTATTGATTGATGTTTCATAAAATAATTATTCAATGGGATTTTATGTAATTATGAACTTAGAGGGTTGTATTGATGATTTTAATGATTATAATTCTGTAAAGTCACATTTGTTACGCTCGCGAATCATATTTTAATCAACATACAACTTGACACCCACCTGCAAATTGCAAAAAACCTAAGAAAATTTGATTTTCGCAGGCTACCCTGGCCCCTTATTTAAGGGGAATGGACTTTGGTAAATAATGTAATTATTAAAATACATACCTGTCCAAACTGTGGTGCTGATCCAAGAACATTGCCAAAACCAGTAAATCCAGTGTTAGGTTTAGTTCCAAATGACTGGCCAAAGCCCGTAGCACCAAATGGACTGCCAAATGTATTGGCACCAAGAGTGTTAGTACCAAATGTAGGTGCAGCACTGCCAAATGTTGGTGCGCCGAATGCTGGTGCAGCACCAAAGGTGTTCGCGCCAAATGAGGTATTTCCAAAACCTGAACAGAAAAATTAATTGGTCAATGTCAAAATTTTTAACTTGCAGAATAAAACTTGCAAGTGGACTTTGTGCATTAGATAGTACCTGTTGCAGGTTTAGCAGGAGTAGCACCGAAGCCAGTTCCACCAAATAAAGATGGTGCTGTAGAAGCAGGGGCAGTGCCTAGTGCTCCAAATGGCGCAGCTGTGAAAAAAAACAATACAGTTAATGAGTTTTTTTTAAGTCTACATTTTTCATTTTCTTAATGTTTTATTTATAACATAGCTATCATACCAATCAAAACAGCTAGAATTCTGTATTTGTCAGTGTTGTTTACGTCAATTTAATCGTAATTTATTACAGCTTTCCATAATAATTTTTGAAAATGATAACCTAGTTCAATTACTCTAAAAGTCTAAAGTATCAGACAGCCTTAATCATTTTGGGCTTTCTGCTAGTTCTTTAGTGCCAGAGGTTAGCAATGTATGTGTGGCTACGGCGTGTCTCGGAAAGCACGTTAAGCAGTTGAACCCGGCTGTCATTTGTGGATCTTTGACAGTTGTTACAGGTAGTCAGAACATCGAAAGTCTGACAACCAGTCTTACCAAGGGGTATAGTTAATATGATACCCCTTGGCCTCCACAACCCAGTCACAGGGTGATCGCAGTAACTGGGTTGTGGAGGTCATATAGGTCATATAGTCGCTCCATATAAAATACTGGTATTCAGTTGCATCCAGTTAGACTGGAGGCCGACCCCACATACGAAAAGGCTAGGCATATGATGATGTATGGCTAAGACATGGTTAGTTTGTTACCATTGGCAGTAGTAGGTAGGTAGGTGGTAAGTTGGTGTTGTGTGTATTTGTATACTGCCATGTAAAATGCGTCTTCAGAGTCACAGTTGTGTTTTGGTTTAGTTACCTGTACTAGTTGCTGGTGCACCAAACGCGCCAAAACCTGTAGATGTAGCAGGGGCTCCAAAACCACCAAAACCAGTAGTAGTAGTAGTTGTTGCTCCTCCCCCAAAAGAAAAGGTAGCTGAAACATTAGATAAATTATTATATAGGGGTTTTCATATTGCTGACGGAGGCCCGGTAGTTGTCGTAAGTGGCTATTAAGTTACACCAAACCACTATTAAGATCAATAGCTTATATATGGACACAACTTAAAGTTAATTATCTGAGTATTGTTATTAGGTAATTATCGACCCGCACATTAGTGCGCGACGGAGTTTTGGTTATTACTGAATTGAGTGAACGGAAACGTACTTTTGCTCTATGAGCATTATTGGCTCGTACAAATTCCAATTTAAACTCATTATTATAGCAGTTAGATGATGATACCCATACCACAGGCTGGTTTGTACCTCATTTTAGACATAAGTAATTAAATAGTTCAGACATAAATGCTAACTCAAGCAGGCAGGTGAGGTCCACAAATAATTATTCATAGGGCAGATGGCAGAGGCATTTCTCATGTACAACTTGCATTTATAACTTCAGAAAATTAATAAACTTATAAGTACTTAAATCATGTTTAAGCAATTATCATCTAAAAAGTTATAAGTACAATAACTTACGTTTTGCTGCAGCGCCGAAGGCTGAACTTTGAGTACTTGGGGTTCCAAATGAAAAAGCCATTCTGTTATTTGTAATTATCTTAATGCAAATGGCAGACGGAACTTAACGCATTACGAAAAGATTGTACTAAACACTGTATTTAAAATGTGTACACAAAACCTGGAAAAAATTGTAAACAAAAATTAACAAATATGAGGTTATTTTTGCGCTGTTACAAGTAAACATTCAATCAATTTGACAGTCTTGGAGTTTTGACTTGTAGTCTATGGTTTTGACCACAGAGTACATTAAACATTTTAATATACTGACAGTTTTGACTCACAATCAAAATTGACGTTAACAATGTAATGTTTCGTTTTAAGTTTTTCTATATGTCTCTGTTGTGCAAGAAGTTTTTTGTTTCCTAATCGTTGTTTACTCAACAATATTCCTAAAATGTTTATAAAGTTCTGGGAAACTGGTTTGTTTCTCGTCTTAGGGCCGCATTGGACATGATCAAACAAAGGGATCAACAAAATAATAAAGGGGGTCAAACTAGGGTGTCACGTGTGAGGCTTGTTAAAAGGCACCTATAATAAACATGTCGACATGACATTGGTTTTGGGTCTGCTAAGGAACTGTAGCAGTTCGCCTAGGCCCTTGGGCTCCCCAAATCTTGAGAAGTACTTTTTAATCAAATCTCAAGCAAGGTTAAAATATGTCAGTAACAAGCATTTGGAAGCCCTTTTCACGTAGGTATGCAAAATTTAAATGATTGCAACGTTTTCACTTCGCTCGTTCTTGTCAACATTCTTACAAAAGGTTACATGCTCGGCTTTTCTGCACATCTTAGTTTACGTAACTGTTTCTGTTTAAATATTAAGTGTTTACAACGTACGGCATTTCATACAAACTTTCAAGTCCTTGTTTTTCGAAATGCATGAATCGATTTTAATGAAACTTCATACGCATAAGCAGGATACATAGGTCTAAAAAGTTAGTTAAGAACATTTTCTAAATGTCTTATTTAAATTAAATTTAAAATTTAAAAAACCCCCGACTATCATAGTGTAGTATTCTACTAGTCAAGCCCTTTCATTTGATACCCATATTGAGGGAGTTGTGAAAAAATATACAGGGTGTTTTTGACAGCCCTCCGCAAACTGATAGGGTGGCTTCAGTACATCATATTAAGATGACTGGTACATGAAATTCTTTCAGGAACATTAAGGGAATCCAAAAAACCAGATTTGTTTTATTACCTCACACGCAATGTATCGTTACCGTGGCAAAACGCACGCAGCGGACGGCAGCGCAGCGAGCTTGAGCGAGCGAGGCTGCCCCCGCCCCCCGCGCGCTCCCCGGCGCCCCTGGGCCGCGTCTTTTATTACGTTACGTTACATTGAAACGAGTGACAACGAGTACACACACGTACACAGTAAAACACGTACACAGATAAAAAAAAAATAAGTAAGAAAATAATTCTACCTCAGAATCGCTCCGGTCGTATGAGATACGGCTCGAAGTGACCTCCACCGAGGTGTTCACACACATTGGCACGGCGCAGGGTCTCCGCGTGTAAGCGGGGCAGCAAGGTGGGATCCTCATTGCAGCTGTAGCGTAGCTGCTGGAACACGTTCGTGATGCGTTCTCGCATTTCCTCCTCACTTGCACATGCACTCACAAACACTTTTTCCTTTACGTAGCCCCACAAAAAGAAGTCTAAGTTTACCGACCAACGCGTTTGATGTCCGGTCTCTTGGATCTCGAATGGATTCGATTGCGACCAGTAATGCGCATTTCGACGATTCCACATACCGTTGCGCGTAAAAGTCGACTCGTCGGTCCATATCACATGAGCGATAAAATTACGAATTCGATCGTGTTCAGCTCGCAACCACCGGCAATACGCTACTCGATGATCACGATCACGAGGCAATAGGGCTTGGACCCTATGTATTACATAAGGCCGTTGCCGATCCCTTCGCAGCGTTTTATGCACGAAGAAGTGTGAGACGCGGGCTCCATGATTCCGCCGCAATAATCGAGCTGCAGTGCGTGTTCCTAGGCGTGGATTTCGACGGATCAAGTCTAAAACCCTTTCTGCAATTACATCGCGAAGTGGTCTTCCGGTGCCTTCCTGATTTGGAACTATGGGCTGGTTATCTAGCACTCGTTGATAGGCATTGGTAATTATCCGGGAGTCTGATGGATGCCGACGGTCGGGATACCTATCAATGTAAATTCGGAGGGCTTTCCTAGCATTTCCCCGAGCTTCCCCGTAGCACATCATCATTTCTCCATACTCACGCGCACTAAATGTAGCCATTTTGCACAACACAACAACAAAAAATTTACGTTGTAACACACGAACCGAACGTGTCACAACCAGGGTCTGTCAACTTTGTTCTACGAACTGTATGTAGGTGGGCTTGAAAACAAGAGAGAGACAACGACATCAGAGTAAAAGAGATGAATATATAATGTGGCCACCAAAAATACAATTTTATATACTTCATAATAAGGAGCTTATTAATTGATTTTTAAAGTAAAGTACCCTTGAAAATACCTTTAGCTATTATTCTGATGCCAAACAAATATATTTTATTGAGAAATATTAGATACATAATTGAATATTACATAATAAAAAAAATTATATGGGGGATAATGTGTGGCAACACTAACGTCCACACGTCATATTGATTATGACATTATTGACGTCACAAGAAAAATGTCTGCCGCCGCTTGCGCACCATTTTATCTTGTACTAATGTTTATTTGTATTAAATAAACTAGTTCCATTTAATTCTTCATACTTTGATAACGTTGGGTCGAGCTTGCTAGCCTCCGTTGCTGTTTTGGTGAAATTAAGTGTGTATTTGTGAGATATAGACTCGGTGTTGAGACAGTGACTTGTTTGATTTTGTGTTTGGTTTTGTGTTTAATTTTGCGATGAGTTCGCAAAAAGAAAACACAAGAATCTGCTGCATGTGTGGATCTTCACCTTCTAAAGATCCCAGCATCACTTTGCATCGGTTTCCAAAGCCTGGCTCTAAAAATGCTCTGCGGTATGTACCTACTTAAGTACTTTCCATGCTTCGTTTTAGACGACATAGAATACCACAATATTTTTTTAATCCAGCTTTAATCCAGCTACCACAAAATAACGTAACATGTATACATACTTAATGTATTTGAAACCCTTTGGTAAAGTCCTAACTTTCGTTGCCAAAAATCATTAGGTACTTAGTATGAAAAGTTTTCTTGCTTACACCATTCCCGTATTTTATTTTACATTTCTTTCAATCAAAGCGAATACAGAAAGTTTAGATTTTTATTTAGATATAGCTTAATCCATACTAATATTATAAATTCGAAAGTAACTGTCTGTTTGTTACCTTTTCACGCCTAACCACTGAACAGATTTCGATAAAATTTGGCAGAGAGATAGATTGCATCCTGTGGAAAGACAGGATAGTTTTTATCGACATCCTCGTGGATGAAGCCGCGGACAGAAGGTTTGGAATATAATTATAATGGTGTGTAATTTTGATATTTTTTAATTTCCAGTTGTGAATCATGAGCAAAGTATTGCTTCCCAAGCGAAGCCTGGTCTTCACCAAAATTCCAGGATGGACTCCATAATAAACATAAGATGCTATGCAGCAAACATTTTAAAAGCACATGCTTTAATGAGAAGAAGTTTTTCACAACAGCTATACCTGGTGTTCAATGCCATAAGGTTAGTACAATTAACACTTGAAAAGTGTATTTAAGAGTAAACTAGTCGCAAGCTCGAACTCGCTGGGGTCATGGCCAAAAAGCACGCTGTCTCATCTGGCCTCGTGTCTGACAGAGCTAGTATCAATGATACTAGTCTAACTGTTCAAGTGTGTTGCTAGTGTGTTGTGTTTAAGGCACAGAAACACCGCTCCAAATTGATAGGCACGTAAAAATATTTAGGTAGAGTTTACTTGAGGAAGGACATAGGCTAGCATTTTTATCTAAAAGAAATAGGTGTACCTATACCTAGCACATCTATTTTATTTACCTATACCTAGTATGGGTATGAGTATAATTATCTTTTTTTTGACATATTCATAATTATATCATCAAGCTTAATTTAATCATACCAATTCTCTTATAGGTCGCTTACTTCATCAATGACTTATTTTAAATAATTTTAAATCAACTTTTTATTTTCAGGATACATCAATTTCTAATCTGCCAGATCAACCTTACAACCGTATTTGAACCTGTTGCCGGTTCATCCAAAATTTGAACACAAACACCTTGTTTTATTTAAAGACGATGGCGCCATCATCAATATTGTGTATGAAACATAAATTTGAGGTCTGCCTTCAACCAAAATATAATAACTCTTCCTAATCATTTCTTTAATAATACCTTCATAATAAATAATATGATAGGATAATATAAAATATATATCTGATATATTTCTGTTTAATGAAATAAATAAAGAAATGATTAGGAAGCGTTATTGTTTTTTGCTTGCCTAGGTTTTGATATTCAAATTGTATGCAATAGGCCCATCCATACTTGTTATTTTCGTCGAAGATGACTGCAATACCTAAACTGATTAAATTTATGTATTTTAAAATTCATTACATAAACATACTTGTGATTTGTGAACACCTTTGGTACCATATTTCTGGAAATTAATATTTAGCTTATATCAGTCGTAATATAATAATGGATCTGTTAAGTAAATTGTAATTATTAACATGCTAAATAAACAAGTCAAGTACTAATCTTGGTTTTATTAGATTGTTGTTCTATAAAGATAAATTTTAGCATTTTATGCGCAAGTACACTGTGTTTCTCGATAATGATTCTGTTTAAATATCGATTATTGCTGAACAAAAATTGGCCATCTTGTAGGAAAATATCGAGAAACGCACTGTACTTGTGCATAAAATGCAATACAAAGTATCCATAGAATACACTGTAGTTTGAAATTCCCGCCCTAGCTTCTACTCTCTAGTTTTCGTGGGCGGAATATAGATGGCGCTGGTTGGTAAGGAAAAATTTCCTCATAAAATTTGTACGGAGTCGTTATTCTTCCCTTTAGGGTATATATGTTCTGTGGTCACAACGCGACTGCACGGGCGCACCGAATCGACGTGCGCTTACGCACAATAGCGAGCGATACTGCAGCAAGTTGCATCCTGCTCGCGATGCGACGACAAATGTTGCCAACTACACGAAAATTTCGCACGAAACCTTGTGCAAAATTTTCGTTTTTGCGCTACTTTTAATCATTTAATCATAAATGGATAAAAGTTAGCTGTCATTTTTCGTGGCGGACTGAAACGATTAATTTGTCAATCTAATTTAAATGTTATGTTAAGTAAAGTATGAGTAGTGCAAGTCCCGTGTAAGGTTAGGTTGCCATTGCAGAGGGCATAGGTTCGATTCCCGACTCTACTATCAATAGCAATTTTGGCCAATGTACGCGTAAGTGGTTATAAAAGAGGTTCTTAGGTTTAAGGTGAACCAAATTTGTCCTAACATTTTTGTTCACAAATTAAGGTCTAATAACTTGGCAACACTGCAATCGTGGCATTGTACAATCGTGCAAATCTACTCTCTCTCTATTGGTTAGGACGGAAGAGTAGGTAGCATGCGGCCAGTTCGATGAACTGTAGCTAGGCATAAAGTGAACAGCTGATTTCAAGCGTCGTTCGTTTTAGAGTATTTCAACATCCATTGCCGTTTTTTTTAATTCAGCTGTTTTATTTACATAAATGGAGTGTTGCATACAGAGAATGTAATTTTACATTGAAATAAAGGAATATCAGCAAAAAAAACGGCATAATTTTTTTTTTTTTTCCTGAGAAAATTTCCAGTGGGATATGATTCAGAATAAGGAGCTGAATCAATCCTGTGTTTTTGTGGAGGGCTGTCAAAAACACCCTGTATAATCCGCCATTTTGTAGCGGCGGCCATCTTGGACCGATTTTCGTCAAACATAGCTAAGAACACTCCCGACAAATTCACCTTTCAAACAAAAAAAACAAAATTAAAATCGATTCATCCGTTCGGGAGCTACGATGCCACAGACAGACATACACACACACACACACACACCCCCACACACACACACACACACCCCCACACACACACACACAGACACGTCAAACATATAACACCCCGTCGTTTTTGCGTCGGGGGTTAAAAAAGGTAATTGGAAATCTCTATTTCTATGGAAAAGGAGATGGCTAAATAGAAGTATGGACGACTTTTCAGCAATGAATAAACATGGTACCTAGCAATATGTCATTTTGAATAGCTGGATATTAGTATTTCATATAAAAAAAGTTTCAGGAACTTTTAATATCTTTATAATCCTGAAAATAAAATCGTGTAACTCCTACGTCAATAGGCATACAAAAACTGCAAATAAAAGATATTGCTATGAGCGTTTAGATTTATCTGCGATAATATTGATAATTGTATTTTTGCCTAACGACCCACCCCGATGTCGCACGGTGGTACTTGAGTAAATATCTACAAAAGTGTAATTGCATCAAAAACCGTGATACAACGAGCATTCTACAATCCGCACAAAAATAACTCCCCGCCCGCATGTATTTAAGGATAAAACTCTTATAAATCGTAAACTACTTATTCAAATGAGTTGAAATAAAGACAGTTTTCACAGACAGTATAAGTAGTGGTTGAAATGATGAAAGTATTTGAAAACTAGCTTCTGCCCGCGGTTTCGCCCGCGTGGATGTCGGAAATTATCCCACGGGAACGTGCTAACAGGATAAAAAGTATGTGCTTCCCCAGGATGCCATCTATATATATGCCAAATCAGAAGTTCAGTGATTTAGGCGTGAAAATGTAACATACAGTTTCAAGTTCAAATCCTCCCCTTAAAAACCGAATTATCCGTTTTTGTCCCGTCAGTGGTAAATTTTCGACAACTTTACATATTTATTATTAATTATTTTCTGTCAAAAGTATCAATACTGAGTTTCGAGTTACTCAGACCGCGCATTCAATTTCTTCGACATAAACTTAACACCCCTATATCCCCCTTTGAGGGGTAGTTTTGAAAAACTTATAATGATAAACTTTATTACTTACTTAGGCAAATTTCAAATTTATTAACTAAATGAATAAGATTTCAATCACATAAACTGTATCCCTGCTTTTCACCCCCACAGGGGTGGAATTAAAAAAAAATCGTTTGGGATGTATTCATAACTTGACTCAAAGATTATTTATACTAATTTTCGAGTTAATCAAGCCATGCAGTAAAATCCTCCCCTGAAAAATTGACTACCCCATTTCAGCCCGTCAGGGATAGTTTTTAAAAAAACCCTGATACACATTATTCTTTACTTTCAATATTAGGTATAAATACTGAGTTTCGAGTCAACCGGACTGCGTGCTAAAATTCTTCCATACAAACTTTGAAACCCCCCAATCCCGACAGGGATAAATTAGGGGGTAGTTTAGAAGAAAAAAACTGACAATCTTCATAATTTATTTAGATAAGTATTCGTGCCAAGTTTCAAGTTTATTAACTCAAGGAATAAGATTTTTCATACAAACTTTCATCCCCTATTTTATCCCCTTGGGGGTAGAATTTATCAAAATCCTTTCTTAGCAGATGCCTACGTCATAATATCTACCTGCATGCCAAATTTCAGCCCGATCCCTCCAGTGGTTTGGGCTGTGCGTTAATAGATCACTATGTCAGTCAGTCAGTCAGTCAGTCACCTTTGAGTTTTATATATTTAGACGATACTTTTCCGGCATAAAAAGTACCCAGTGTGGTGCCCAGGATATTAAAGAATAATTATACCAAGTTTCATCGTAATCGAACCGGTAGTTTTTGCGTGATGCCTGAACAAATAGACAGACAGACAGACAGATAGACCGACAGACAGACAGACAGACCGACAGACAGACAGACAGACAAAAATTTTTTTAATCACATATTCGGGTTCGGTTTCGGTCTAGTAACCCCTGCCATTTATTTTTTTGATATTTTCAATATACAGAATTTTCACTTCTACAGATTTATTATAAGTATATAGAAGATATAGATAAGGATTAATATTAACTGAAAATAAATGGACTCGAGAGGCGGATTCTGGGCGCTGATTGGGGCAACGCGTGCAAGAATAACACTCAGGCGGCAGGATTTTTCTGACTTGAATTACATTGGTCAATACAACCTACACGAATGTATACCTAAACCTTCCGGAAGAACCAATCTACCTACTGGTGACAACCCCATCAAAATCTGTTTGTTAATACATCCGTACAGACAGACTGACAAACAAATGCGCCTGGGGGACTTAGTTTAATTAGTATGTGGTGATTGTTAAATCCTGGGAGAACATAAAAGATATTGAAATAAAACAACAAAAATGCGATTTATTTATTTATTCTGTGAATCTTATAAGAACATTATCTAAAAAAGTTAGTTTAGGTTATCTGTCCGTTTGATCAAATCATTCTGGTTGGATGCTAGCCCATTAACACAACCAGAGAGAGAGAGAGGTCACGGACAGTAGTTCTGACGATTTATAGGCCGAGAAACTGAATATCTGAAAAGGTAGATGATCCATACTACCGGATGGGCATGTAAATATAGAAGAACACACTGTGTTTAAAAAACCATTTATTTACTTGATGGAAAGCTGGGTGTGACGTTGGTAAATTCTGTAACATTGAATCGTTTCTTTCCACTGTATTATATACTTCTCACAGAACGGCCACAAGTTATGCGCACCATTGTATGGCCAAATAAACGTACATCACTAGTTGCTTCTGAATTCAGCAGTTCATAACAAGTATGACAAATGTTGGCATTCCTTGGAACCTAGAACAAACTTAATTACCTTAGTACCCACATGAATTATTTATAATAAATAAAGCAACCAGTCTGCAAGCAATCACTTCATAATTTCAGAAAATAAATAGTTTTGATACCTGTTATCAAAAATCGATATAAGTATAGTTTTGATTTGACATTCTAGAAAAGCGACATGACCCGTCCCTAGTTTGTAGTACCGCACCCTAATTGCGTAACACACAATCAATTGGAATCGGTTTCATTTTGACAGTTCAACAACATTCATTGCGTTATTTACGTGTTGAGCAGACAAATTTTTCGAACTTATGAAGCAATAGATTAGTAATTTGCTTCAAAATGATTCAGATTCCGATTGATCGTGTGTTACGCAATTAGGGTGCTGTATTATTATTCTCCTTGAACTTGTCATGTCAATCAAAAAAAGCAACTAAGGTACTTTTTTATGTCTAACAGTTCACGAAAGTTCTAGGAAATTATTAAACGCTTCATAATTCATGAACGAATATTTAAATATTACGAGTTAATGTGAGGTTAGTATTCATGCTTGGGACAGTCATTTAGCCATGTCCTTTAAAATATGTCCGTAAGGATTGAGGAGCCACATCAGCTTTTTTAAATCTGATCTCACCATTATTTAGCAGCAATGTAGCTGATTTTGCAGAACGAATTCTAGATTTAGCAGTAAAATATATCACTAGTTATATTAATGCAAATGTGGCTCCTCAATCTAAACGTCTGAATTGAGGAGCCACCTGGAACTCGTTAAGTAATAGATGAATATTTTTGATTTGTATCATTTAGCAGCAATTGTGCATATTACCTTCTACACTTTTAGTATGGCTCCTCAATCTAAACTCAAGATTTAGATTGAGGAGCCATACTAAAAGTGTTGTACTTTCTTTCATTTTAGCGCTACAGAAGCTAAATTTTTAGAAGGTAATATGCACAATTGCTGCTAAATGATACAAAATTTTCAAAAATATTCATCTATTACTTAACGAGTTCCCGGTGGCTCCTCAATTCAGACGTTTAGATTGAGGAGCCACATTTGCATTAATATAACTAGTGATATATTTTGCTGCTAAATCTAGAATTCGTGCTGCAAAATCAGCTACATTGCTGCTAAATAATGGTGAGATCAGATTTAAAAAATCTGATGTGGCTCCTCAATCCTTACGGACATTTTAAAATCGGTCGAATTTAGCTGTAACACTATTTTTCGAAAATGTTCTCAATTAACTTTTTAGACCTAGGTACCTATATATCCTGCTTATGCGTAGGAAGTTTCATTAAAATCGGTTTATGCATTTCGAAAAACAAGAACTTGAAAGTTTGTATGAAATGCCGTACGTTGTAAACGCTCCTATATAGTCAAAAGAAAACCTCACGTACAGCAGCCGGATTGCTAAAATTTTCGAGCTCGCTTTAGCATCCTGCATTCTCATGGTTTCTACGGTCGACAAAGGCGAAAAATGTTCGTTCTAATTCTCTAACTTTTCTGCATAACTCAACAAAGCAACTCCTATTTCCGTATGAATTTTCAAAATAATCCTAATTCCTAATTCTGAATTACGAGGCGGGCTGTGAAAAATTTATTTATAGTCCGTCTCACGAAAGGAGCATCGCAGATGCGGCGCCACCTAGAGTTAAATAGGTAACTACAATAGTTGTCAGAAGAATAGCAATCGTCTATTAAGGTCTGAATTTTCGGATACTGGATTTGTTTATCACCCTTTTTCAATTATATGGAAGGAGTTCTCACTCCTTGGATAGAATTGATTAATGTTCGATTCGTCACGGAATCTAGCTCTGCTGGTAGTTTTCTCAAAAGAATGCCTTGTATTGCTTCTAACCCCTTTGAGTACGACAAACCGCCTAATATAAAGTTGTCAAAAAATAAAAGGCCCGTTTTAACATTGCCAGTTCTAGTAGTTAATAAAGATCAAATTCGCAAAACACGTATTCGTTTGTATGAAACTGACAGGTGTCAAGAACGCATTCTCAAATGTCAAAACGGGCCTTTTATTTTTTGACAACTTTAGTATTCCTTATCCCGTGGGAATTTCGAAAAATCCGGGCTTACGTCTACATCCTAGGTCTATGATAGGGTCAAAAACGGAACCTTCCTTTTTAACCGACTTCAAAAAAGGTGGAGGTTTTCAATTCGACTATAATATTTTTTGTTTTTTAATGTTTGTTACCTCAGAAAGTCAGAACTCCGTTATATATAGGCCGATTTGCAAAATTCTTTTTTTATTTGTAAGGATATACTTTCAGATTGGTCCCATAGAAATTTCATCAAAAACGGTTCAGTAGTTTGGTTTTTAAATCACAATTACTGGTAAAAATTACAACTTAAAAGTGAAAAATAAAAACTTTTTTGCAAAAAAAAAAAAAACAAAACAGACTTCCAAAAAAGAAAGTCTTTCGGAAGTCGGTGGCAAACAACGAAAATGCGAACCCAACGACACCTACTTCCGAAATTAGTCATTTTTCACTTTGTAGTCTTTTTTGGAAGTCGGTTGTTTTTTTTTTTGCAAAAAAGTTTTATTGTCCCTGTGGTAAAAGGTAGGTAAAGTTAAAAGCGGATTTTTACCACTGATTTGCACAGAGGTCTGTGCTCTGTGCAAAACAGGGGATTGAGTCGAGTTGAGTCCCAGTCAGCTGTCCAGACAGTCCCTAACTTTTGTGCAGACTTTTCTTTTTATTATTAAACCTTCGATTGCAGGCTGCTGCAGTAATGTAGGTACTATATTTTTAATTAAAACTTTAATGTTTTACAGAAGTAGGTATGTAGTTAGTCACAGAAATTAAAATGTTTCAGCTTTTTAACATCGCTGCGTCGCCTTCTACTGTGCATCTGTAAGTGGCTGTGTTATCAAAACAATAACGAATGAAAATGATAACAATAACCACGATTTCCTTGCACAATATTAACAGCAACACACGCAAACAATATTTGAAAACACGTGATTTGACATTAGTTTCGACCGATTCAATCGGTTTTCTCTTTTCATAGGTCTAAGACTGTTTCTGATAAATACAAGAAAACGAACTAACGCAATTTAAAAGCACGATTTGAGATTTTAATTGACTTGTCATTAGCCATTGCAGAATGAAATTATGAAAATAGGCGACACCTAACCTAAAAATTACGAATATTTTTTAATACAAATAAAATGAAAGATAAAACAATCATAAATAGCTATTTTATTGCATATCACATCACCACTTTACCACTATCTCCAAATTCAATGTAAACTGAACATTTTTTCCTTGGTGGTAACACATTGCACATCACAGATGGAACATTCCAGAGGAAAATAAAATTTGCTTACATCATTTTACTTTGTTAGTTTTTTAAGTATACATTAATAGAGAACACATTCAACAGCAAAAATGAGATAGAATTATAATTATGCAATAAACAAATCGGAGTTATGTCTTCGCCTCCCAGGGAATCCGTTATTTCTTCGCTCCAGGAGGCTGTAGTGGCTGGCCACGTTCTTTTCCTCGAAGTTTTAATCCAATTGCCCTTTCTATCTTACCAAGAACAATGTTATTTGGAATGCCACGACCGGCCTCATAATCATTGACAATTTGAGGTTTCTCGCATATTTTAGTTGCCAAATCTTTTTGACTCATGCCTTTCGACTGTCTTCCTTGCATTATAAGCTTTCCCAGATCAAGAGTTACTTTTTCATGACGCAATTCTTCAGTCTCTCTGTCGAGTTTAGCCGTGTTTTTAGTAGTAACGTGTTGTTTATTGGTTCCAGCTCCATATTTTTGTTGAGTATCAACTGGTAAGCCTTGACGACGAGCCGCATTTACTGCTTGTTCAGTCTTCAAAGCTGATGCCTTTGGTGGTTTTTTACGGAGAATCGTGACTGTATCCCAGTCGGACATTTTTGCGCAGCTGATACCACCGGTTTCACAATAAAATTACTGATTACGAAAATTTTCCTGCTTACTTCGTGCGCGCCGTGCTGTACTCACTAGGGCAGCTTATTCAATAATAAGGATGTCATCGACATCGATGGTTGTTATTACTATCGATTTCAATCGTTTTTTTTTTTTTTTTTGTAAAATTTAGTAAGTTTTATTTATTCCTCTAATCAGTTAATTATAAAACTTTATGGACTGGATATTTTGTTATATTTATTAATTAAATATATTCTAGAGTGTTTAATGCTTAGATTTCACGAGAAATCAATATTTAGGCCAAAAAGGATACTTTTTACTAAAACCTGATATCGATGCATGATCGACCAGTCATTTACGTGCAGCTTTATTGGACAAAGTCGAACATAACATTCACTGTTGACTTGTGGAGTGATGCAGCGTGATGTAAATTATTTCGTAAAGTACGAAATGTACTGTCAACCACATATCAATGGTAAAAAAGAGGCGATTTTCGTGATGCAAGTGGCATTACGAAAATCGCCTTTTTTTTGGCAACTGAGCCGATGTCGACTATTCTGCCAGCGTCATTTATTGAAATTGCCCTTACTGCTACGACAAGTGCTGTCAATACCAATAGGGAAACTTCCTGCTTAATTATCCCGCTGGAGGGCACCGTTCCACTTGATAGCAAAAAGTTTGTAAAGTTTCTAATATTTAAATCAAAAATATAAAACACTGTACTTCTCTGTAATGAAACCTGTTATAATAATTCATATAAATAAATAACGCAAACGGAACAACATGAAGTTAAGTTATCTTCTGTCGTCTAGGGGTATAATAAGAATAAAATATATGTAGTAGTACCTATGGTATGGTTAGGTAACTGCTATGAGACATCCCGTGTTTTTACAAGCTACCATTATATTATTTTACTGATAGCATAGCCGTTCGTTATAATAAATAATCATGAATAAGAATGACGACACATCAAGCTATATATTTTTAATGTTATGTATTAAAACAATATTGTAGATCAATATCACAAACAACTAACCTGTTTAAATACTTATTTGCATGTTTTAAGCTTTTGTACTTAAAACGTCCATTTATATGAACAGGAATTAAATTAGAATATGGAAGAAACCGAAAAAAAATTGCGCGCGCTTTTGTCTTATGTTTGTTTGCTTTATGTTACGTGGTATCTAGGTGGCACCATCTGTTATCTCAGCTTTGCGTAAGATTCCCTACTGTTACCTACCACTGATACTCATTTAAGGAGTCCGCGTATCACTGGTCAGTTTCCCTCAATCAGTCGTCAGTTTATTGAATTCGCCAGTTTCGTAGATTCGTCAGTTTTACCAACTAGACAGTTGCGTTAACTCGACACTGGCCCTGATTCCCTTGTTCACAAACTAAACTAAATTTAAGTTCTGTGCATCTTTTTCTTTCCATTTCATTTAGAAAAGGACAGAAGATAAATATTAGTTTAGTCCTGTCAAATTAAGATATTACATAGACAGATTAAAAACATGGCTGCTAAAAATACGTCAATTTACGTCAGACGCTGACTAGTTTGACAGGACTAAACTAATATTTATCTTCTGTCCTTTTCTAAATTAAATAGAAAGAAAAAGATGCATTGAACTTAAATTTAGTATAGTTTGTGAACAAGGGAATCGGCACCAGTTTCCAGTATTTGCCAGTTTTCGTCGAATCGTCAGTTTTGTATACTCAAGGGAAAAGTTTATGCCGCTGTAAGGAATATCTAACATTATTAATATCACACTTTATTTAAACAAAATTACTTAACTTCTAAGATTCCGTAACTGAAATCTAAGTATGATACCTAAAGATAAATGTCGTAAATTCAAATAAAATAGAGTTAATTCAAAAGGAAATTAATGCGATCGAAGAACCATATTAATAGTGTGATGTCGTTTTAGTAATACCTATACATATAGGTATAGCTGGATGAATACATCTAGCTATCTGTGACGGATGTGAAAAATGGTCATATTTGGTAAAAGTTATCAAATAGATCTCAATATTTATTTAAATTAGCAGACGTGCGTGCAGTTTTCTACTGACTGTACTTTGGCTGACGAATTGAATAAAACTGACGAATCGATGAAAACTGATAAACATAAACATTGGAAACTGTCGAGTTAATGCAACTGTCTAATTGGCAAAACTGACGAATCAGTGAAACTGACTAATCAACGAAATTGATGAATTAAATAAACTGATGACTGAGGGAAACTGACCAGTGATACGCGGACTCCATTTAAGTGGTAGACTGTACGTCGATTTCGATATCCAAATTGACACAATATAAAAAATGGACACTAGCATCGTAGTGATGTACCAAATTTAATTCTATCTGTGTCACTTTTCTAATCTGTCTTTTTTTTATCTGTCAGTTGTTGATGTAAACAAAAATTCAATCCATGAAAAATAATCCAATCCTGCGAAATAACCAAAGAGTATATTATAACCTAACATTGACACACTCTTTATAATGACTGAAGAAATTACTGATTCACAAGAGGAATTATTAGTGTACGCTGAGTTTGAAGACACTGTAAATATTGAAAAGTATCGAGCGGTTCATGTATTGGGAGTTAATGGAAAAAATCCTATCATTCAAATGGATGATACGTTTTTTACAGGTTGTTGCGCTATTACTATATAAATTATGAATCATACTCTTGTTCACCACTACCTAATGACATTAATTGATGAATACTATTACATAGCTGTTTATTATGAGCCAAGAAATTTTTCAGTCATTATCGATTGAATTTAATTTTATTCAAACAGGAAAATACGAAAATGCTCTTGGAACATACATGTTTTTTGAAGAAGATCCAGAACCAAAATCGGAAGATCCATTATTCGACAAATTGCCTGAAAAGAATTTGAAGTACCTCTGTAAGACAAAAAAGTTATTGAATATGGAACATGCGTATGTTACTCCTAAAGAAGGTAATTTATCACGGTGAAGGGCCTATTTCACAATGTCCAAATTATAAATAAAATTTGACTCGGAAGTGGTGAAGTCCCTGTTAAACTTATAGTAAATTTCGTAAGGTTATTCAGACATTGTGAACTGACTGTTGCAATGTTTAGAAGAAAGACAACTTCCTATCATGAATCTGTAGGCTTGACTTGTCATGAACCAAGATTTTTGATTACTATGGTCAGAAAATCAACACGGCAATGGGTTTTTTGTTTGCATAATGTTTTATAAACTTTCTTTCACAGGGCATGATCTCCAGCATATGAAACTTGAAGTGGATGACAACATAGAACCTGTTAATTTTAAGACATTACAAGAAGCTATTGATAAATTTAAAAATCATTTTGAAACTGAGTCAGTCACTGAAATCATAGACCCCTAAGGTAAGTACCATCAACATAACCAACAAAACTAGTTATCAACCTGGAAAAATCCACTACTGACTAAAGAAAAAGAAATAAAAGGTCAACATTCTCTTGACGTTATCCCTATTTATTTGGAGTGGGCGCAACTTGTCTTTTCCTTCCATACTTTATTTCAGTCAGCAGTGCCACTTTTAGACTTCCTCTTATATACTCATTATTTATTCTATCCATTCATGTAACACCACACATCCCTCTTAGCATTCTCAGCTCAGCTGCCCGCAATTGCCTAATTCATCTCTTTTGTGATCCAACATTCTACTCTATACAAGACAGCAAATCTCGTCACTGTTTTAAATTGTTTATTGGTTCTATATAGAATCGAAACTGGGCCTATTATTGACTAGTGTTGCCAACTTTATTTTTACCAAACCACCAAATGAGGCCATGTTAGCCACCAGAAAACCACTAAACTTAGGGGGCTCTCAAACCACCAGGATCAGACAAGAAAATACCTACCTAAATATTATTTTTTCTCAAAAATGGCTGAAAATGTGTACGTTATTTCCACGTATTCCATATACAGCCGACTCAACTTATTTTTTCTGATGGAAACGCGAAATTTTTGTTTGTGATACTTGTTACATTACTTAATTATTATTCGCTAGCAAAGGTCTCTTCTGTATTAACGTAACATAAAGCAGAATTCATATAAAATTTACGTACCTTTGAATTTTGCAGGTGCTTTTTATTTTTATTCAAGAGGAACAACAAACAGCTATAATATAAAACATAGAAACAAGAAAAACACAAAATATATAGACAATATTGTAGCCCACAATGCTGTTCACAGATTAACAATAGGATACAATACAGTGAAAACAATCGCTAAGGTTACAAAATTAAATACAATATTTAAGTTATTAAATTAACTCTCGTATTTAAGATGTATATAACACATGTATAGGTCCAAGCAGAGCTTAGAAACAAGGATAACACCAAGATCACGAAACGTGGACGAAAGTCCACTTTATGTAGGGATATATAGATATATTTTTAGATATATATAGATATATCCATGATTCTTTAAATCTCCAAAATGATTTCGTAATAACGTACCACATAATTTGCAGTTAGCTACTGGACCACAAGTGCTTTCCACTACTTGCAACCAGAGTCCTGGGTCACGCAACCAAGAATCACAAAACTTTTGGGTGTACTGTGGCTTGCCCATGGTTAAATACTATACACTTTTTCACAAATAATTTTAGTCGTAATTAGTTTTCATTTATGTAAGATTAACAAGTAAGTATCCTCTAACATATAATATAATATATAACAGACTAATAGCAAACTGAGTAATAAAATTTTTAAATAACAACCACGTCTTGCGAATCAAGTCAAACTCAATCCAGTGGTCGTACTCATAAAGTTCATAATCGTTCATTCAAGAATTTCTACAATTTTCAGGGAATCCCCGACAGATTTGAGCAGAGTTGCCTACATAACAAATTTTCATTTTTACCTTTTATGTTTACCTACAGAGCATTTTACGAATCGTACTAGTGCTTATATGACGTAACTTACCACCAATTGGAACAATCTAATTCACTAAAAAATCCACTAGTCACTAAAACCAATAATTTCCCGCTGAAAGGCATGTCTAAACCACCAGATCTAGTGGAAAATCCACTAAGTTGGCAACACTGAATTGACCCTGTATGCTCATAGCAAAATTTTGAATTTGTTTTGGAGTATTTGATCATTTTTGGTCTGTTCAATGAAACAGGGTCGTTTCTGGTACAATTCGGATTCTGAACGATTAAAATTGCACACAAACATGCGCCAAAACTGGACATTAATTTTGAAAGTGTATTGTGTTAGTAGGAGTGTGCATACACTGCCATACCTAATTATCATATTGTAGCTCATATTGTACTACTGGAGGCAAAACAAAATTTGAGAAGGGACTTTCTGATACAGGTTTGCGAAAAACTAAACTTCGCGGGATACCTTTTACCGTCCCCGTTAATCCCCATTTCTTTGATAATGTGGGTGTTTGTTTGTTAGTGTTGAACAATAAGTCGCTACATTATATACCAGGCCATAGGTACAATGACCTTAAAGTCCACTACATCGTCATCAATACGGGGAAAAACCGTAGTGCAAAGGCGCGAAAATTGTGGCGGTTGCATGCATACTTATATCACGGTAATTATATCTCCCGACTGCATTCAATCGTGCGGCGTGTGTCGAGTAATAGCGCGGAAACGTAGTGACTATTTACTGGCCAACGTTTCTAACCTTGAAACTACAAACAGTATAATTCATTATAGTTTCAAACAACTTGCTTCTAATAAGTCGTGTGTTGTTTGTTCGTTTTTAGTTTGTTTTGATTGTGTACTAGGTGAGTTATCTGCATCAGTGTTAGTAGTATTATTAGTTACGTGTTTTTAAAAAACATACTTATGGTTTATTCTAAAACTTGTGTAATTAAACTTTTTTTTAAATAACACAATTTATTATGTTTTGTTTATTACTTAGTCGATTTTATTTGGTGGTTGTTTAATATTAATGTTATTTTGGAATTATTTTGTAAAGCAACGACAGTTTAATCAATGCCACAGTAAAAAAAAAACCGGCCAAGTGCGAGTCGGACTCGCGCACAAAGGGTTCCGTACCATTATCTATAAAAATCAATCATGAGTTGATTGAATGAAAGGTAATAATTGCAGTTTACGATTTATGACGTATTAAAAAAGAACTACTTACTAGATCTCGTTCAAACCAATTTTCGGTGGAAGTTTACATGGTAATGAACCTAAATCATATATTTTTTTTAGTTTTTTCATTCTTATTTTAGAAGGTACAGGTGGGGGGGACACACATTTTACAACTTAGGAAGGGTCTCTCGCGCAAACTATTCAGTTTAGAAAAAAAGATATTAGAAACCTCAATATCATTTTTGAAGACCTATCCATAGATACCCCAGAAGTATGGGTTTGATGAAAAAAAATTTTTGAGTGACAGTTCTAAGTATGGGGAACCCCCAAAATTTATTGTTTTTTTTTTATTTTTGTGTGAAAATCTTAATGCGGTTCACAGAATACATCTACTTACCAAGTTTCAACAATATAGCACTTATAGTTTCGGAAAAAACTGGCTGTGACATACGGACGGACAGACAGACAGACATGACGAATCCATAAGGGTTCCGTTTGTTGCCATTTGGCTATGGAACCCTAAAAACGACATAATAAAATGAATTGAGCAGCTGCCGAGTAATTAAGGAAATACAGTTAACTACTAATTTAAATTAATAAACACATTTTTTATTATGTAGGTATATCTATGATTGATGACACATCCTGTTTCTATTTCGTTGTCAGAGGCAGGAAGTTACCATAGTTAAATAGATAGCACTTATAATTTTACGGATAATAATAATAGTTTTTTTTTACTCACATATTTAATTTCGGGCAATTTCGACTAGTTCGGTCCAGATATCTGTCTATACTAATAATAAAGCTAAAGAGTTTATCTGTTTGATAGCGCTAATATCTGGAACTACCAGATTTGAAAAATCTTTTTTGCGTTTGTTAGGTTAATTCTTGAGAAAGGCCATAGGCTATTTAACGTCACGCTGGGACCCTTAGGAGCCGAGCAAAACAGTCAGAAACAACGCTAAGCGAAAACAAAGTAATAGCGAAGGGGAGATTAATAAAAATGTGGCTGTTATTTTAATATAGGCACTGGCGCCGATTCCCTTGTTCACAAATTAAGTTCAGTGCATCTTTTTCTTTCTATTTCATTAAGAAAAGGACAGAAGATAAATGTTAGTTTAGTGCTGTCAAATTAATCAGCGCCTGACGTAAATTAACGTATTTTTAGTCGCCATGTTTTTAATCACGTCTAAAATGTCTATGGAGTACTTATCTAAATTTAACAAGACAATACTAATATTTATCATCTGTCCTTTTCTTAATGAGATAGAAAGAAAAAGATGCACTGAACTTAAATTTAGTTTAGTTTGTGAACAAGGGAATCGGCGGTATTGTGTATATTATGACAGAAGCTAGTTTGTAATACTTATTTATTTTTAAACTTCCTTCAACTTAGGGATTTCTTTAGTATCATGGGGGCTTTTAGTTTACGAACTCAAATCTCACATAAACAGTTACCATCAGACTCTTCAGCCATGGCTTTTCTTTTCAGGTCTTTAGGACCTACTGGATCAATAATATTATAGTAGGTATACAAATTTGATATAGGTGAGGATCGAACTGCCGCCGCCGCTGCCTCATCCCGGTAACTGTCGCAGCGCAGCAGCCTTTAACCAGCAATGCTGGCCTTCGGGTTAATAGTAGGATGACCAGGACTCTTGGATACCTGCAGAAAGAAAGAATATTTATAATTAATTATTGTTTCAGCAAGATGACAAACTCGGGGCGGCGGCACCGAGGTCGACATGTGAAAACAATGGAAGAAATTTTTCAAGAGGTGAATAGAAGACATGTGCGAATTAAAAGAAAAGACAGAACGGACAATAACTCTATTCTTTACAAAGTGCTTCATAAACTTCTGAAGATAATGCGTGAATGTGACAGTTTATTCGACAGTATGAACCCCAAGTTAGAATATTTAGGTAGCTACTTTGATGGCATGCGCGTGGGCCAACCAAATGAATACGACATTAATGTTATTTTTACCATACCCGTTAATTACAATAAAATTGGTCTAGATGCCCGTGAAAACCACAATGGTTACACAAGTATTGTAATGCCAGAAGAATTCCGCAGACTGTCGAAAACTCCTGCCACCGCCAAGAAAGGTTTCAATAAGACTGAATTTTGGTGCGACAAATCTTACCGCCTATTAGTTACAGAGTTTCGATTCTGGATGCAGAGTGTCGTAGATGCTGCGCTAAATACATTAGTCTTAGAAGATGGTAAACGAATTTTAAAAGTGAAAAATAAATATTTCAAAATCCTATATAAGATGTCGGGTCCTGCTAATACCATAACAATATGTATTGAGAACGATTACGTTATTGATGTCGATTTGGTTCCAACGTTAGCGTTTGAGCTACCAAAAAAGCCATGTAATTCAAATATCGATTTTGAGAAAGTTAAAACGACAAAAATTACTAATTATTTTGCAGTACCAAAACCTAGTGATAATGATTTTAGTTGGAGATTAGCTTTTCCGTATCAAGAACGATATTATACGGACAATAGGAATAATTTAAAAAGCGCTATAAAACTTTTAAAGCTGTTCCGAGATATTCAAGGATTTAACAAATTGGCTAGCTATTTTATTAAAACATTATTTTTATGGGAAATTATAGAACAGGACGCTACATTTTGGTCAAAAAATTCTTTGGCATTTATAGTACTTTATATGTTAAAAAAATTAAGAGATTGTTTGGCTATTGCGACTATTAAGAATTTTTGGTGCTCCGATCACAATCTTCTGGAGAAAATTAAAAGGGCAACGTGTCAAAATTGGAGTCATCGAGTATCTAATATAATCAATGACATAGAACGAAATAAACTGACGAATCCACATGTTGTATTAAAATATTTTATTAATCAAGGACTTTAAAATAAAACTAAAATAGTAGTGTTGGTAAAGAATTCGATGAATATTGTGTTGCATTGTTGTACCATTCGACACGATTCAGGAATATACATGTATTCACTTATGTCAGTAAGTTATCACTGAAAATCTCAATATTATCACTATTATTTTATAAGTGTAACTAGTTTAAGTTAGACATGTATGTACAAAATATCTTTAAATAAACAAAATACGAACAAATTATGTACCTATAATTTTAGAAGGGGTTCCCTCTATCTGGCAGAATCTTGATGCTCCGAAATTTATTTGGCATAACACACTTGGCATAATCTTCTTTAAACGAATATTTTTAAAGCATAAAAATGATATAATGTAATTATTGTTTGGCCGAATGTTTATATGTCCGAATTTACAATGGCATAGTTTTAAGATAGCAGAATTTTATTTGGCATAATTACCTTTGGCAAAGTTAAAATTTCGCATAATTTCGTTTAGCATAACGTTCACTTCGCATACTTATGAAAATGGCAGAATTTCGTTTGGAATAAATTTATTAGGCATATTGACATTTCTATACAATAATAGCATTTTTAACCTTAAATTAAAACATTGTCGTGAGAAGTCAATAATATGTCGTGCTACAAAAGTTAGTGACAGAAACGAATCGCTGCAAAACCGACTCTACGTAGTCTTGTCTGCCCTACCCCTAGAGTGTAATTTAAACCCGCGTAGGCGCGGAGGGGCGAGGCGGCCCGCGAGCTGAGGAGCAGGTGGTATTAATGCTCACGGTGGTGAGCCTTAAAACCATCTGCGACGATAAGCTCGCGTGGGACCGCCGGAGCCCCGCAGCGCCGGAGCCGTGACAGAAACTATGCCTGCTGCATGTTGCATGCTTGCATCCTTGCTTGCATGCTGCATGCTTGCTGCATGTATGGTGTATGCTTGCTTGCATGTTTGCATGCTCGCTTGCATGCTGCATGCTTGCTTGCATGCTGCATGCTTGCTGCATACATGGTGTATGCTTGTTTGCATGCTCGCTTGCATGATGCATGCTTGCTTACATGCTGCATGCTTGCTGCATGCATGGTGTATGCTTGTTTGAATGTTTGCATGCTCGCTTGCATACTGCATGCTTGCTTGCATGCTGCATGCTTTCTGCATGCTGCATGCTTTCTGCATGCATGGTGTAGGTATGCTTGTTTGCATGTTTGCATGCTCGCTTGCATGCTGCATGCTTGCTTGCATGCTGCATGATTGCTGCATGCATGGTGTATGCTTGTTTGCATGCTGCATGTATGGTGAATGAATGAATAAATTTTCTGTAATGATTATGGATATGAAATGTATGCCAAAAGATGATTCTAACTCTAAACTTTCTGAGATATGATAGTTCTGCCTTTTAATGACTATCGATATGAAATGTATGCCAAAAGACGATTCCGACTGTGAACTTTCTGCGATATGATGGTTCTACTTTTTAATTATTATGGATATGAAATTTATGCCTAAAGAAGATTCTGACCTACAAAATTATGAATTTTGAATGTATGATAAATGACTGTCTGCCTAACGATTTTCTGCGAAATGAAGTTTATGCTATCCGCTGTTATGCAAAACAATATTATGACATAAAAAGTTCTGCTATAAAGGGTAGACCCTTTTAGAAGCTCTATGGCACATCAAGTTTTACAAAAGAGTGCCCGCTGTCAGCGAGACAAGTAGTGCACCCCGCGTGCACATCTCATACTGATTTACTTATTAAATCAGCCTGTTAAAGAAAGCTGTTCCCTACATTTTGATCGCGACGCATGACCGCATTTCATTTTAAACTACTATAAAGGAACGACTGTTTTTATTTTCGTATTTCGTCCATAATGAAAGTTGATCATTTTTGTGAGTACCTACCTAGGTGCTGTACTACACTTGTACATTATGCTCCTCACCTAACACACTACGAGTATAAGTGTATTGGAGATTATACACTAATTATTCGTTCCACTCATAAAACTCTAGGAGCTACTTTCCTGCTGGGGTAATGTACACATTGTACACAAAGCTGTTGGTAGGTAGTACCTATACAAAGGGTGTCCGTGTGTGTCACACCCTGCGTTTACATCAAGGTATAAAACGTGATTGTATTCATGTTGTGTCTCCTTTTTTCATTTATATTTTATACCTAGAACAAGTTGCATACAACTCTTGTCAAAAAGGCGAACAACGTCAAAACTTGTAGGTATACAACAATAATTTATAGCCCTCCAGACCGCATTTCGACCGGCGGACAATCTCAACGAAGACGGCCTTCGTCGCGTGAGATATTATAGTGCTTAAGTGTGTGCGCAGACAGATACACTCCCGCTTCCCTCACTCTCATAGTCCGATGGGACGGCAATACGACACGATCGAAGAGAGATTAGGCGCAGGACCAACGGCTTAACGTGCTTTCCGAGGCACGGGGTTATCACACGAGAAATTCCTAATGGAAAAAATCAAAACACTGCCCGGCCAACTGGGAATCCAACCCAGGACCCCACGCTCAGCAGTCGCGCTTGCGACCACGAGACCAACGGGGCAGTCAATACATGTTTGTGTGTTGTGTTTTGACAGTTTTTGCATAGAAAATATTGTTACGAGCTTCGGTTTCCTGACAATAAAAACTGCCGATATAAATTACCAAAAATTACACTTTAATTAAACAACACAAACACACTAATTATAAAACACAATTGCTCTTAAGTCGCATTTGAAGATCGCTTTCGATTTCGCATATATCGCTGATCGAACTCTGTCCCAGTCCTTTGAGAGATCGCATCGCTCCCGCAAGGGGACGAGGCGAGCGGTACCGGGGCTTTGCCCCCGGCCGTAGAGCGCTATACGGTGGCCCGTAAATACGGGCCCCTCATTTTGTATGCGCATAATTGTCTAATAGCGTTACGCGCGTCCATGTGAATGATTGCTATGTGTTTTTCTGTAGGCGCGCCGCGACGCCGACTCACAGTGCCGTTTTCTTCACGACACCTCGGCGGTCTCTGTCAGGTCGCTTTTTTTTATGAATTGCATCTCATAATTGACCTTGAGAGGTCGTGACTACTTAACTAACCGGACTATCCTGTGGTTGCCTTAAGAATTCTTAAAGCCTCCAGGGAGAGGGCAGCAAAGGGACAGGCTGGATTGAAATAGTATTATTGCTTTGATGACCACGGCGTTTCCTAGGACTATCTCTGAGAAGAAAGGCCGAAACAAACTCAGAGGTCACAGTCGGGGGATTTAAAGTTACAGGCTCAGCTACGGCGCGGGCTGGCTCTTCAACGGGCAAGGGAGAATTTACTTGGGGGCGTCGCGAGGGACCTCGGCGGCGAGGTCGGAATGACGGTAATTTGTTTTTGTATGCCATGCCTTGGACGGTGAATTTTACTGATTTTGGAGGGGGTGTAATTGGCGGCCGCGACAACCAGAGGGTTGCGGTGATTGGCGGCTGTGGCAAAGAAACGCTTGGAGAGGCGTTTCATGAACTGCTGGATAGTGGGGATCTTGAGATCGACGTGGAGGATCTCATTGCGAACGAACCAAGGGGAGTTTGTGGCCTTGCGGAGGAAACGGTTCTGTAGGGTTTGCATCCTATGGATGTGACGGGGCTTTACATGAGCAAAGACTACGGAAGCGTAAGTCATGATGGGACGGATGCAAGCTGTGTACAGACGCCAGCACATCAAGCTACTACAATCTGTCAAATTTCTTTAATAGATTTTCAACTTTATCGCTAAAGAATTAAGGTTCAAGGTTGATTGGGAAAATTTGACAGTTTCGGGTAGCTTGACCTGCTGGCGTCTGTACAAGCGCATTTTGCACTTAATTGAGTGACAGCTTGCTGCGATCATGGAGGAGGGAGTGGAGGCGGCCGAGAGCGAAAGTGGCGCGCGAACGGACCGTCTTTCTGTGCTCTGAGAAGGTGAGGTGCTGATCTAGGATGACACCTAGGTATTTGGCTCGCTTTTCCCAGGGGATCTGCTTGCCGAACATGGTGATGGGTGGAGGGGGGGTGGGAAGTCTGGGTTTCGTGTAGAGAACCGCTTGACTCTTATCGGGGTTGACTTCGATTCGCCATTTCCTGAACCAAGCAGCCAACTTATTGACTGCGGTTTGGAGATGAAGCCGAAGTTGGATATGGCTACGACCAGTGTAGGTCCCGGTCGCGGCTTATCTCGGCCTTATATAGTGCCGCAGATAGTTCTAGAACCTTCTATTGTAGAAACATCTAGCATGTTCAAGTACTTAGCGGCCCTGACTGACCAGATATCGATAGTTCTAGTATCGAAATTTCTAGAAGGATCAATTAGTTCTACTAATCGATACTAGATGGCGCTAGTGGTAAATTAGTTCTGCTACTCGATACTAGAAGGCGCTAGTGGTAACTAATGTCACCATGTACAGGCACAGGTAATTGTGGCGCGCAACAATATTATCTCAAACTGACAACACGGTTAGCGCAGTGGCTGAGCGATCGGACTGCTGCGCTGCGTGTCGCGGGTTCGATTCCCGCACAAAACAAATATTTGTAAGTCCTACATGTATTTGTTCCGAGTCTGGGTGTTTTTCTATCTATAATTATGTATGTATTTACAAAAAAAAAAAAATGTATATAAGTAGTTTATCAGCCATCTTGTTACCATAACACAAGCATTAGGTTGCTTAGCTTGCGACTAGATAGCGCTGTGTGAAATGTCCAGGGATATTATTATTATTAAACTGACATCATTATTTATTCTTCAAATAAAAGTTATCGAACTATTGAAAAATCAGCTCTAAGTTTTGTACTACCGCGCGTTTTAGTAGTATTTGTCACTCAAGTTTGAAAAGTTTTTTGAAACTGTTGTTGGTAATGTTATAATATTCTAAACATGGTTTAAATAATGAATTAAACCATGTTTGCGTTCTAAACATGGTTTAAATAATGAATTAAGCCATGTTTAGAACATTATAAGATTACCAACTACAGTTTACGAACTAGCGATGATGAGTTATATTAGAACTCATCATCGCGAGTTCGTTTTTCCAAAGATAGACGATGATTTCTGAACTGCATACTTTTATTACTTTTCTTTGTAACGCTGCCGCTGTAGAAGGGGACAGCTGCCACGGTAAAACCATTGCTAATACT
This sequence comes from Apamea anceps, assembly GCA_951799955.1. Taxonomy (NCBI): domain Eukaryota; kingdom Metazoa; phylum Arthropoda; class Insecta; order Lepidoptera; family Noctuidae; genus Apamea; species Apamea anceps. The sequence goes on along the minus strand of OX637502.1, from coordinate 7,575,984 downwards.
CTATGATGAAACATCACCATGTTGTAAGCAATGCGCCCAGTATATCTTGGCTAACTACAAAACTAGATTTCAAAACTGATTCAATATTTTTGTTGGTTTATTTTTCTTAACTCTGAGAAATGTGTTAGCAGTTACGTGTATTATAGGTTGCTCATCTATCTACTGACTATCTATTTTTAATGTAGATACGCAGTGTATCGCAAGCGCAGACAATTTTGATTGCTTCGGAAAGCAGCGCTGCCTCAGTCTGCTAAACTCTGCAAAATATACTGAGCATACTGTCCTCTTGCAGCATCAGCAGAAACAATCAAACAAAACCGTAGGTTGATTTATATCGCTCGCAGTTTTGGAATTATAATGAAAACGTTTTGAACAAATTAACATCATTTTGGTTGATAAAGCGAATTTTTACTTTTCTTTATAAGTCTCGATATAATCACATTTTTGCGCTGGCAATAGTTGCAGTGTTGCACCCGCCCCTCCTCAAAGCCGCCATTTTATTTGTATTGTATCGCCATTTCGTTTCTTTCGTGAGATGGAGAATTGGACAAGAAAGTGAGACAGAAATAAAATAATCTGGATCCTTTTGGAATTATAAATCTATTCTAAGTATTTAGGAAAATTAAAACCAGGTTAGAAAAAGTGAATTATTGCAAATCAGTTCCTGTTAAACTTTTTTTAATTTTAATTGTGACCGCGTCTCACCTCTTGTTCGAGTACAATGGCGTCCGCTCACTCGTAGCGCGTATGGATATTCCGTCATCCTTTTCTTGCATATATCGACTATTCAGGAGACACTTGCCTTTCTAACGAATGATCTTTTTACGAGTAGAGTAGACTGATAAGAAATATTCCCCGTTACCTTCGCACTTTGTGTTTGAGTTTCTCTTTCACGTACAATTAGCCGCGCTTTTGTTGAACGCGCAAAGATGTTTTTAAACATATTTACAGTGTTTATTTTCTATTTTATCAGATATATACAATGTTCTACTGATTGAAATTGTGTGATGAATTAATTTATGTGTCGATATGTTCACTACGAACACCGTTCAGACCGGCACAGTGCCGACGCTGCAATACCAAGAGCATCCTACACAAAAGTCTCAAGGCAAAAACATTGAAAACGTTCAGCAAAAGAATGCTCAGCAGACTCAACAAACTCAACAACAACAACAGGTAATTACACATTGTTTTTGTTCCCACTCATACTTAGGGCTATACACAAAACTTACAATAAAACAGTCAAGAATGAAAAGAAGAAATACATTACAACACATAAATAAGTTGTACAAAGGTACATAGTAAAAACATAAGCAATATTAAAATAAAACAAATAAATCAAAGGTACTATCATAAAGAGATCCAAGTATTACTGTATTGTTAGTAGTTTTATGAATTTCTAATAGTTCAAACCCAAATTGTTGTCTCAGCGTTGAGAGCCTGGGTTGATTAGCAATGTAAATTTAAACACCCACAAGTTCTTTGTCCTTGCACTCATTATTATTTATAATTAACTGTTTACTAATACTTTTTAACAACTTTATTTGTTTTTAATTGCAGGAGTTTCCTACATTTTGTTATACTACCAACGTGAATATGATTGGCAAACTAGGCACTGGTACCACTAGTGGAGCTGGCAATGTGACCAGCGGTGTAAATATAACACAACTGACCACCAGCGACGATAAGACTTGTTATATAGCCCAGCCATTTTCCTACAACTATGCATTAGTGAATCAAATGCAAATTGCTCCAAATGGAATTCAGAATACAATATCAAATATTAGTTTTAAATGTGATGTTTGTGGTCTGATGTTTGGGCATCTTACTCTTCTGAATGCTCATAAAAGAATACATGCTCAAGATACAGGTAATTTTCTTTATTTTGTTTGAATGTCAATGGAATAGTACATAATTTTTAATTCTCCTGAATACACATGGTAATAAGCTTTTAGCTGTGGTATACAAAATAATGAATGTACAGATCCCTCAAAGTAAGCCAGCCAGCTGATAAACCAGTTTTAGCCAAATTATAACAGCTGAAATGCATTACTCAAGCAATTTAGCTTTTTCACAGAGCAGAATGAAAACAATTATTTTGTTAACTCACACATTTTTTTTACTGAACACTTATCTAATTTCCTAATATAACAAAACCTTGCTTCAATCTAATTATTGTTAAATTGTTTTGAGTCAAATCCATCAAATTACTAAAAGTTCACTGAATTCTTTGATTACAGAAAACAATATAACGGTGGTAGCAACAGGTGTAAGTACTGGAAACGATGTTGCCATGCCTCCACACATTCAGATCCTATCCTCTGATCCCAATGAGCAGCAGCAACACCACGTACAAATTCAAGACAGTTAGTAGGCACTTTGTTTTTCCACGGCTGACCACCCTGCACCTATTGATGATTTAAAGACCTCTGTTTGTATTGTCTAGCTATTTTTTATTTAACCAGTGTCAATTATCAGTTATGCAACTCTTAAACCTGCACTACACTACTTGAGATGTTGATCGAAGTTAAGCGTTCAACCTCGCCTCGGGCGACTTCCGATCGTTGTCGTATTTTGCACCCGAGTCAAAGGACTCAAAGTGTCCTGTTATTCTTAGCATGATTGTATAGTCACATACTTTGGTCAATTTTGACCAGTACTTCGTCGAAGAAACTTCACGAGTACTGTAGTGCAGTACACTGCAAAGCCAAAACCTACGCACTGCTTGTTCACTTCTAAGAATTACTCTCCATAAAGTCTTAACAATAGAATAATATTGATTTGGTCATGATTACTACCATAGATACTGCATGTTAATTTTGCACATTCAATCCTATCAAGCCTTCTCAAAGACAGCTTTAATAATTGTTTTATGTCTATTTCAGCTAAACCAGTTATAATAGAAAAGGTCCAGAAATGTATTACTTGTGGTGGACCTATTCCTAATAATCCTAAGAGAAAGGGACCCAAGCTAATTCGCTGTGAAAACTGCATTGCACAAGATTCAGTAGACCAGAGAAATAGTCAATGTGAGTATATTATTTTATATTACGAATGTAACATTACAAAATATATTTCTCGAAGCGGTAGGCAGAGGGGTATTGTTGCGTCATTCGCCTGATTTCTTGTATTTAAGTAGATGTCTAAGATTCATTCATTTAGTCGCTAATAAACACCATTGAAGGCACACGCATTTGTGATTTTAAAACAAGTTTTTCCGTACACACGAAAGTGAACCTAACCAACCCCAACATATGGTCGATATCTCGCCGGATCAATTACCAGTTACCTGAGCGCACGTGTTGAACGGCCGGCTCGCGAGAACAAAAGGACACCGCATTCCTGAGCGATAAGGATTTGTAACGATGACTACTACGAAGGAATTATTAAATACATTGGAAGATACTGCTTCATTACTGCAAAAAACTCAAGTTAATCTCAAGAAATGCTCTAAATCACGATTGACTAAAGGATACATTGAAACCCGCATAAAGGCGATAGAAGATTATTGGGCTACTTTCAAAAACGCCCATCACACTTTGGTAAAAATAACGCCGAAGGAACAAAAGGCATTGTTATCATATTTTGCTAATGAGGAATTTTATATTTATGAAGACTTATATCTTGTTCTGTTGGCTGATTTACGTGATATGTTGAATGAACAGAATACAACGGCGCCGACGACGTCATCGCAAACTAATACAAGCATCGCGACGAATCCTGATCAACAAAATATGTTCGTGAGGTTACCTCGAATACAGCTGCCATCTTTTAGTGGAAAATATGAAGAATGGCCTACGTTTCAAGATTTGTTTACATCGTTAGTGCATACGAACACAACTATAAGTGACGTACAAAAGTTACATTATTTGAAGTGCAGTATTACTGGAGAAGCAGAGACCTTACTGAAACATGTCCAGGTAACACAGAAAAATTATGAACAAGCTTGGGACATTTTAAAAACTAGATATGGAAACAAACGTTTGATCTTGAACTCAGTGTTAAAACAGTTAGTCTATCAAAAGAAAATGAATTCTCAATCACCCAATCTAATCAAAGGTTTGTTGGACACCACAACAGACTGTTTAAATAACCTTGAAAATTTAGATATATGCTTAGATTCATGGGATCCAATAATTATTTTTCTGGTCGTTCAGAAATTGGACCCTGAGTCACACAAGGATTGGGAACATTACGCATACAAGGAAGATGTCGATGACTTACCCAAATGGAATGATCTGAAAAGGTTTCTTCAGTCTACATACCGAACACTGGAGCTTGTCACAACAGGAACACAAAACAAATCCACTAAAGAGCGTGCTGTTCATATCTCAAGTACGTCAACGTCCCCGTCCGGAAAAACATGTGTACTATGCAATGAAAATCACACGTTATGCCACTGTAAAGAATTCACAAAACTGCAACCTAATGAACGAGTTAATTATGTAAAAACGAACAATCTATGCTACAACTGTTTAGTACCAGGACACTCAGCAAGAAAATGTCGACTACCAGTGTCCTGTCGTATATGCAAAAGGCGTCACCATAGCCTTCTACATCTCAACAAAGATCCTGAGACTTCGGTACAAGAGACCTCCATGCAACCGAAGACTGCTCAAACCAATGTAGAAGAACAAAGGGAAGTTACTGTCAACACAACGGTCGCCTCACACCACAGTACTAGACAAGGCATAGCACTATTAGCTACGGCAACAGTGACAGTACGAAACGAACACAATCACACTGTTGCACTACGCGCATTAGTGGACCAAGGTTCGCAGATAGCACTTATTAGTGAGAAAGCATCTCAAATGCTCAATCTGACCAAACGATCAATGAGAGGAAGTATCATTGGAGTGGGTTCAACAAAGACAAATGTAAACCACGTGGTACAGCTGCAAATCGGTTCCCGCTGGAACACGAACTTCAAGATAGATGTCGAAGCGTTCGTCATGTCCAAACAACTTACCACTAAACTCCCTCCTAAAACAATTGCTGCTGATAACTGGCCACATCTAGAAGGACTCAACCTGGCTGACTCGAACTACGACACACCAGGCCCGATCGACTTACTTTTAGGTGTCAAACAATACTCTCAAATCGTACAAGAAAAACTAATCAAGGGTCCACCGGGTACACCATGTGCACAGAAAACATACCTTGGATGGATTCTTTTTGGTGAAATCAACACAAGGTCACAAGACGATTCTGCTCTCGTTCTTCATCACCAAGTAGACATGGATGTCATGCTTAAGTCTCTATGGGAAATAGACACAGAAAACAAAAGAAACTTAACAAAAGGAGAAAAATTGTGTGAATCACTGTATGAAGAAACACACACACGTACAGAAGAAGGAAGATACATGGTAAAGTTACCTTTGAAAACACCACAACCAAAATGTCTAGAAGGAAACACAAAAGAAATAGCTAAAAACAGACTGCTACAATTAGAAAGAAAATTTAGAAGATCACCCATCCTGAAAGAAAATTACAAGAAAGTTATGAAAGAATACTTAAATTTAAACTATATGGAAGCAATACCTGAAAAAGAAATCATAAACAAAAGGGTTGTATACTTACCTCACCATGCCGTCGTCCGAGAAGATAAAGAAACATCGAAGACTCGCGTAGTCTTTGACGCATCGGCGAAGGGTTCAAATCAAGTTTCGCTCAACGATGAACTGATGGTTGGTCCTCAGCTTCAAGAAGATCTCAGAAATATTATCATGAGATGGCGAATGAAACGCGTTTGTTACGCCAGCGATATAACAAAAATGTATCTGCAAGTATGTGTGTACCCAGAAGACGCCAATAAGTATCAGCGTATTCTGTGGCGAGATGAGGAACATGACAGCATTAATGAATATCGCTTGCTTCGAGTTACATTCGGAACAGCATCAGCACCCTATCTCGCGGTGAAAACACTCCATCAAGTTGCTGATGATGAAGGACAAAATTACCCAAATGCAGTCAAAATCATCAAAGAAAATTTCCTAGTTGACGATATGTTAGCGGGTGAAGATACAACAGATCAAGCCATAACATCTGCAAAAGAAGTATCTCACATATTAAAGAAAGGTGGATTCACACTCTCGAAGTGGTCATCTAATTGTCCGCAATTCATGAAATCCATTGACACAAACCAGCGAAGTTCTATTGCTCACCTAGAGATAAACAAAATGGATGGTACTGTAAAAGCACTTGGTTTGATTTGGAATTTGGGAACAGACCAATTTCAATACCAATTGAAGCTACCAACCAATTCTGTCAACATTACAAAAAGAACAATCTTGTCAGACGTTCAAAGACTATTCGATCCCTTGGGATGGATTGCCCCAAGTGTAGTGATGGCTAAAATGTATATACAACGACTGTGGCTGGAAAGGGTCGATTGGGATGACAAATTAAGCCCCGAACTAGAAGATGAATGGATGACTATTCGCGAAGAATTCAGAAATGTAAACAACATTTACATTGATCGATGGCTTGGTACCTATAGCACAGAAATAAACGATGTACAAATTCATGGCTTCAGCGATGCGTCCATGAAAGCTTATGCAGCCGTTGCATACATAAGAATCGAATCTCAAGACGGCCATATTACAACAAAACTAATAGCAGCGAGGACAAGACTCGCGCCACTAAAAACTGTATCGTTACCACGTTTGGAGCTTTCTGGATCACTACTTCTTTCACGATTATTGAATCAAATAGGAAAGGCTATGAGAATATCAACATCACAAATGTTTGCATGGACGGATTCCACAATCGTTATTGCATGGCTATCCGGGGAACCACACAGATGGAAAACATTCGTAGCCAATCGAGTCGCAGAAATCACTGAAAATCTCAATAACAGCCAATGGTACCACGTTGCATCAGAAGAGAATCCTGCAGACATTGCGTCAAGAGGCATGTTACTTACTGAATTAAAACAATCAGAGTTATGGTGGAACGGTCCGAAATGGTTATCTGAAAGGAAAATAATATTAAAACAGCCTAACGTAGTCGTCACTGACCTGGAACAGAAAAGGGATAAAATACAAATAAATATTAAAATTCAAGATGAAGAAGAACGTACTTTAACAGGGAAAATTAAGCAATTTGATAACTTACAAGAATTATTAAAGGTGATAACATACTGTCGACGATTTATAAATTACAGAAGAGAATTGAATACTTACGGAAATTGCAGAAGTTTAACGACCGAAGAATTACATACATCATTGATGAAATGCATTAATCTAGTACAAAGGGAAGAATTTGCAGATGAAATTAACAGATTAAAAATAAATAAAAATGTGAAGACTAATAGTAACATTAAAACGCTTACCCCATACTTAGACCAAGATGGTATCCTCAGGGTGGGCGGTCGTCTTCGACATGCAAGGTTAGACGAAAATAGCAAACATCCTATAATATTGGGACACAACAACAATTTAACTCCTTTACTCATAGCAGATGCTCATGCTCAAACACTGCACGGTGGTGTTCAGTTAATGTTATGCGTTTTACGCTCTAAATATTGGATCATTCGAGCTAAGGGATTAATAAAAAACTTCAACCGTAAATGTTTAGTCTGTGCAAAGCAAAGAGCGAGTGCACGAAGTCAGATCATGGGAGATCTGCCAAAGGAAAGAGTTACCCCTACTAGAGCCTTTCTACACAGCGGCGTGGATTATGCTGGTCCATTCCAAATATTAATGTCAAGGGGAAGAGGCATGAAAACTCAAAAGGCGTACATTGCTTTATTTGTTTGTATGTCTACAAAGGCAATACACCTTGAACTGGTAGGAGACCTTACAGCAGAAGGATTTATAGCTGCATACAAACGCTTTGTATCAAGAAGAGGTAAATGCAGCCACATGTGGAGTGACCAAGGAAGAAACTTTATTGGTGCAGAAAAGGATTTAGCCGCAGCATGGCAAGAAGCTAACTTGAATTTTGAGAAAGACATTGCGCACAAGTTGGCTTTGGAAGGTACACAGTGGCATTTTATACCAGCTTACAGTCCTAACTTTGGAGGCCTCTGGGAGGCTGGTGTAAAGTCCCTGAAGACTCATATGAAACGCGTGTTGACAACAAATGTCACTTTCGAAGAAATGACAACAATACTGTGCCAAATTGAAGCGTGCCTTAATTCAAGACCTCTATGCCCTATTGATGATTCAGATGCAGATTCTATAGAGCCCCTGACGCCTGGTCATTTTTTGATACATGAAGCCCCAATCGTCGTGCCCTCACCAGATTTTAAAGAAACAAAATTTCATAATTTAACACGATGGCAATACACTCAAAAGCTCGTAGGCGACATCTGGCGACGATGGCAAGACGAATACTTAACCAGTCTACAACAGCGCCCTGTTTGGCATAAGAAGAAACAAGAATTTACTATTGGTGACATAGTTCTCATCAAAACAGATGGATTACCGGCAGGAAAATGGTTACTAGGCCGAATTGTAGACAAGCATCCCGGTCATGATGGACTTACACGAGTTTATAGCGTTAAACATGGCAATAGCATCATAAAGAGATCTGTCACGAAACTATGTCCCCTACCTGTTGATACTAACTGATTATTAACTATGTAGAATTGTAGAACTTTGTCAAACAAAACTCATTTCAATTTTGCATGCAGGCATTATGTATGTCTGTATTCGTATAGTTATGTATAAGTTAACTTCATTGCATACGAGTATTATGGATTTGGATAATTGATGACGTTACATACTGCTTATAAAGTAAAATTTTTCAATATGTGTATACAGTCCACTAAGCATTATTTAAAGGGCCTTATTGTCCCTTTGGTGGGCGGTATGTTGCGTCATTCGCCTGATTTCTTGTATTTAAGTAGATGTCTAAGATTCATTCATTTAGTCGCTAATAAACACCATTGAAGGCACACGCATTTGTGATTTTAAAACAAGTTTTTCCGTACACACGAAAGTGAACCTAACCAACCCCAACAGGTATAATTGTATATTTCATTTAATTTCAGAGGGGTATAAATACACCCTCACAAAAACCTTTTAACATTGCCCAACCTGGGTATGTTCTATGTTAGAGGGTTTGGTTTCTGCACTTAGTCCTTCAGGTGGACCATGTGCGTCGGCTATGGCTGCAATCACCGGGCGCACGCCGTTCATCCTAAACTGGATATCAAACTCAGGACCTAGAATTGACCAACCAGCTTAACTAACGAAAACAAATTGGGCTATTTATCAAAACTCATAAGTTTAATTTATGTTTGTCAGTGAATACAACGCAAATATTTGTGGCGGCGGAAGACAATGTGAAGTTTGAAGTGAGCGCAGTGCAGCCGGCCTCAGACCCGCTATCAACTGCACAGACCAATCAGCAAACGCAACAACAGCAACAGCAACAACAGAAACCTCGTGAGTATACCTATGTTAATTTGAAATCAGAAAACATTATTTGACCCACAAACAAAAATATTCGGTTGCTATTTTAGTATTAAGAACTTTGCCTAAATCGAAATAAAGTTTGAAATATACTGGCTCAAAAGGTGTAGTAGCCTACACCGAACTAAAGTAAGATTTCGTTTTGTAGTAAGATGGACTGACTCCACAGAACAGATAAAAGAGGTTAGAAAGGAAATAGTTCCTGATTTGTATTAAAACGCGCGTTGCCGCATGTCTCCCACTCTGTCTCTCCACTACAAGCAAGACATCAATACCATAGTAAAAGCAAACAAGTAGGACATCTTCATACATTCGCACCGCGCACGGTTTGTATGTGAGCGCGCTCGTTTTATGCTAGTTGCAGCTCTGTTTTACGTCATAATAATAGAAAGAAAGAAAAATAGCATTTTGAATAGCATAAAACGTAAAACAAAGCTACAATTTGCAAAAAAATTATAACGAAATTTTAAATTTCACAGCCACATCGAATGCTAAGTCGAATTAACATAATCCACATTATACAATAATAAAATTAGGGTTAATAAAAACAAAGTCGTATGAATTGTAACATTACTGAAAATAATCATTCGTACAATACACATACTTAATATCGACATTGTTTACAATTTGTTACAACACTATCGATGCGCATAGATTTCCCTGAATAGATGCTTTGGCTTGATACACGCGACGTCCGCAGTGAACGCAATACATTGCGCGACCGCTCACGTCGTACAAGATCGTACCTATGTATTGCAAGCAATGTATAAATTTGCATCTGAATGCGATTTTATCGTTTTTGTCTACTAACTACATAATACTTTTCAATAATTACAAATATCACTCGTATTTTAAGGTTTTTGGACTTACCGGTGATAAGAAATCCCTCCTCGGGCCACATTACACTCCTGACTTCTTTTCCGACACGTTATAATAGCGTAAGACGGCATAATTATTTTTTTCCGCAGAGTTTCGAACGCTGTCACAACAAGAGCGCGATTGTTGAGCGGTGATTCAAATTTCGGTTGACTTTGAGCGTCTGATCAACATTGCGGCGCGCCTGCCCCGCCCACAAGGCCCTTCTAACCTCTTTTATCTGTTCTGTGACTGACTCTGTTTTTGTGACTTCGTCTCCTATAAAGGCGTTATATATAAAGCATGCATTGATATTTCTGATCTAATAATAACACATTTGTTTCAGTACCTGGCCACCACCCTGTGAAGAGGAGAAACTTAGCATCAGTAACAAAATGTCAGAACTGCAATGGTTCAGGCATTATTTTTGTAGGTGGGAATAAGAATAAGTTAAATAATGCAAATTTGGACAAACCATTCCACTGCAATATCTGTGGAGGTTCCTTTGCCAGATACTCCTCATTGTGGTCACATAAAAAGTTGCATTCTGGTGAGAAGAATTTTAAATGTGGTATATGTGGGATTGCATTTGCTAAGGCTGTTTATCTTAAGAATCATTCAAGAATACATACAGGAGAAAAACCATATAGGTATGTATATTTATTTTATTAACTTAATAAAAGAAAAGAAGAATGTATATTGTTAAATATGTTAGTTAGCAAATTGTCTCATAGATTGCCCCATAGAAAATTATTGATTAATTTTTCAGATGTAATACTTGTGGTATGCAGTTTTCGCAATCACCACATTTGAAGAACCATGAAAGAACACATTCAGGGGAGAAGCCATATGTTTGCGAAGTAAGTAAAGGTTTAAATTATTAGAACTACGGTCTTACAAACACAAGCACGAGAGTACATCGTGAAAAAGACGTTGCGAATATGTGCGATAAAACAATGCTCAAGAAAACATATTTTAGACTTGAGACCAAGATGCCAATATGCAACACTACAGTACTGACACAGCCCTGTAAAGATCGAGCTCAATGGTATTTTGTGGCAATGCGACAACGCGTCGTGGGTTTAGTTTTTCGGCCTTAAATGTTATTTTATATTATTATATGAAAAAAGCTAAAGTGCATAAGTACATGCATAAATTCACGCCTTCCAATGGGGGAAGGCATAAACTACAGAATGCCACCTACTACGATCTTTTCATACTTCTTTTGCTTCGTTTACGTACATACATCAAAAATCAGCAATCCGCTCTAAATTGCTGGACTATCCATATTTTTTTTAAGAATAATCTGAATAAATTCTACCAATATCTTACTTATTTTTCCAGAAATAGAACTAGCATTTACAATAAAACTGCATTGTTTTTATTCAGGTCTGTGACAAGGGATTTGCACGACACGCTACCTTATGGAATCATCGACGTATACACACCGGGGAGAAGCCATACAAGTAAGTACTTATCTTGCATGCCTTAGAATAAATGTTTATGCCATTTGCTGAGCTGTTACGGTTTTAATACCCTTGTGAAGCCAGCTAGTTCAGATATACCCTGAGAAGTTCCAGGCAGCAGTATGAACTGATTGCCTTGGTCTTTCATTACCCATTAAAAAAAGAAATAAATGTATTTATTGTGACTCGCATAGGATGTTCACAAACCAAGCAGGTTGGTTTGTGAACATCCTATGCGATGGCTTGAAGAGGGGACAATCGAATAAATCAAACAACCTATTGAGTTTATGTACAATAAAAAATAAAAACGGGTTGCACTCCGGGAGTGCCGGCAGAAGTGAAAACTTGAATATTAACGCTGCATTTTTGATATTTTGGAATGCGGTTTACTCTCCGAATTTTCGATCAGGTCACGTGTCCTGACGCGAGTTTAACATTTTTTACTCACCACAAAAAACTTCCTCCGTCTTACGAATTTTCGATCAGGTCACGTGTCCTGACGCGAGTTTAACATTTTTTACCCATCGTAAAAAAAGTGCACAACGCCGCTAAAGAAGTTTTCACTTCAAAAAACTTTCTGAGCTCATGAGTCACACGGTTATAAAAGAAATGGCATTGTTATTTAACTTTAACTTGTATATCCGTAAGAAGGCTGCTATTACTTTAATATTAGCTGTCTGGATAATAAAGTATTTAAAAAATCAGTTGCTGGTCTTTGTTCACGCATCTTGATAAACTGGAATCACTACATTATAAAATGTTTCTTGTGCAATGCAGGTGTGAGACGTGCGGATCGGCATTCAGTCAAGCAGCCCACCTCAAGAACCACGCTAAAGTGCATTCCGGAGAGAAACCTTTTAAGTGTGACATTTGCACGGCTGCCTTTGCAGATAGGTTCGCGCTGAAGAGGCATCGGGGGATTCACGACAAATATGGTACCCATCAAAATATACGAAATTCGCATCTATAATACTATGTACTGATTAGTAATATTATATGGAAAATAATAAAGCTTCCGAAAAACAAATTAACTTCCAGCGATCTGTGGTTAATACAAAATGAACCGACAAAAAATGTTGTATTTAACAAACAAACATGAAGCTTATTCAAATAATAATTCTACGAAAAATGTTCTATACTTTCAAGTAATAAACTAAATTTCCAAAAAAAACTAAACTTCCGACAAAAATACTAAGTTTCCGAAAAGTTATAGTTTAATGAAATTTGCAACGTAACACGCATATATCTTCTTTAAATCGAAAGAGTTAGGTTAGGTTAGAACTGTGACCACATAACGCACGAGCCGAGCGAGCGGTGCCGCGGCAGCGGCCGGCGAGGGCCAGAAACATATTTTTGAATGTAAAACTAAACCACACAGCCACAGCGCTACAATTATAAAATGTGTAAGATTGATTCTAAATTTATAATATAAAATTAAATTAAAAATTTAAAAAACCCCCGACTACGTGAAACCCTATAAAAAGAAAAAAATAACCTTGAAATGATGACCCTACGTAAGTACGTATGAAATTTTTTGATTAAATGTTGTCCCGTCGGGGGACCGCTCTAATTATTAGCCTAACGTTCTGTTAAAGTTTAAAATAGTAGCGGTCCCCCGACAGGACAATATTTAATCAAAAAATTTCATACGTACTTACGTAGGGTCATCATTTCAAGGTTATTTTTTTCTTTTTATAGGGTTTCACGTAGTCGGGGGTTTTTTAAATTTTTAATTTAATTTTTTATTTCATGTTTTTTGTAGGGACTCCTTATTATTTCTTTTCTTTTATTTTCTTGCGTTTTAAGATTCAAGTAATTTGTTATTTAATCAGGTTTTTTGTAATTCGCCATTTTGTGGTGGTGGCCATCTTGGATTTAAAATTTGTCATAGTGTATAGTATTCTACTAGTCAAGCCCTTTCATTTGATACCCATATTAAGGGGGTTTTTAATAAAAAAAATGCAATTTGCCATTTTGTGGTGGCGGCCATCTTGGATTTGAAATTTGTCATAGTGTATAGTATTCTACTAGTCAAGCCCTTTCATTTGATACCCATATTAAGGGAGTTGTGAAAAAAAAAAATGTAATTTGCATTTTGTGGTGGCGGCCATCTTGGATTTGAAATTTATCATAGTGTATAGTATTCTACTAGTCAAGCCCTTTCATTTGATACCCATATTGAGGGAGTTGTAAAAAAATATGTAATCCGCCATTTTGTAGCGGCGGCCATCTTGGACCGATTTTCATCAAACATAGCTAAGAACACTCCCGACAAAATTACCTTTCAAACAAAAAAAACAAAATTAAAATCGGTTCATCCGTTCGGGAGCTACGATGCCACAGACAGACATACACACACACACACACACACACACACACACACACACACACACAGACACGTCAAACTTATAACACCCCGTCGTTTTTGCGTCGGGGGTTAAAAATAGGTAAGTTACGATAAAAATGATGACCTGTAGATTTCGGTAAAACGCAATTTAAGCTGGTGGAAAAATATAACGTCAGCAAATATTGTATTAATTTTTCGGAATTTTCAGCATTTTATTCGGTAGTTTCTTTATTTGTATTCGCTTATAAGTTGTCGGAGAGTTAGTAAATTTCATATTTTGAGTATGCTCATATTTTAATTTTTTTTCGGAGCTTTTATTACTACCCATATTATATCACCATATTTCCAAAAGAGTAATAATTTTAAAAAATATTCTAGGTCAAACCGCCCCTTTGCCTTCAAGAATACAACAAAATCAACAAGAGCAACAGCAAACACAGAATAGTGAGCAACAAAGCACACCGGCCGTTGAAGTTGAACACCATGCAGACCAAACACTTTGAGTCTTAACAGCTGTTTTGTTTCAAGATAATCCCACCCTGTCAGTTAATTTTAATAACCTTGGTGAAAAGCGTGTGTAAACTCGGGCGACTGTGAAAGGCCGAGGAAATAATTTTGTGATATAGGATGCCCAACCTTGCATTCATCGGTGATTAAATGCAATATAGTCATCAATAATGGTGATCGAATGTACTTTTTAGTATTGCAAACGCTGCGGCATTAATGACTTATTTATGTGTTCATGTAAAACGCAGGTTATTAATATGAGAAAGTTTTCTTTTACTTGAAATTTGATTATTAAGTTATCAAGTTTAAAACCCAGAATCAAGCCTTCTTAGATGTTTTGCTGTGGATTGTAACATCATAATATTTTGTTTAAAGGCTCCATATATTCCCTTTTATTTTATTTTTCAGAGATGTAAATAAAACGAATTCAGGTGCGTCACAAAGCCTACGTGATTTAGTATTTTAGCATATCCAATGAATTTTTGTTATAATAGAATGTGGATGGGGTGAACTTACTAATATTAGAAGCAATACTTTGTTATAGGTAAATGGTTATCTGCAATACAATATTCAGACTAGCTGCTATACAATTTACTTACTCGTTTATTTTTTTTTATATATAGATGTTAATATTATCTAATAAAATTGTAGTAAGTGCAGCTCATCCAGAAGCACCGCATCCCAGTGATGCGTTTTGTAAGTTAAACCTGGAATTTTTAATTATGGAATGTATAGTAAAATTTTGACTATATTTGTTGTTTTATTATTTTTTAGGGTCTTGTGTTCATTTAAAACATTCGAGATAGACAGGCATACCTAATTAGCAGTTTTCGATTTTAGTCCAATTATTGTTTTGACTTGCGTCAATTATTACGCATTTGCCGAGTGGAAAATAACTTCATCATTTCCGGGTCATAAGTGCATATACTATGCAATCGCGCTAATGCTAAACGTTAAGTAGATACTTGTGGAAACCTAATCTTATCAAAGTTCGTACCCATGGAATATAGGGCGGTTTTATCAACAAAAAGTTTATTTGAAGTCTTGATTCTCCATCGGGAACAAAAAAAAGCACGGTGAAGTAGTTTAGTCAAATGTCGAGTCTTTGGCTAAGGACACAATCGACAAGTTTGAAAGATCGCTTGTGTGTTGAGCGAGTGCCATTGACCTAGAGGTTGGCGCCCGCTTCTCAAGCAGGAGGATGCGGGTTCGAAACCAGGAAATACATACTGCAATGCAGTTATTTTTGATGTGTTCTCATTCAGAGAAGATATTACAATTTTATTTTACAAAGTATTGTGAAGTATTTAAAATGTTTACACTTTACAATGCATACGTATTATTGAATTTGATGGCTAATTTTTACGTATTTAATTAGCTAAGATTTTAATATTGGTAAAAACAAGTGTCTACCTACAAGGGATAGTATTATTAAAATTTAGAGAATGAAACAAACATACATATAAAATTAAGTTTTTATTGTTATATCACGGATTAAACTTAAAAGCATTACTTAAAACCTAATACACGTGGTGAAAGGTTATAACGGAATAAATAGTTTACTCGTAAACCCAGTTTACGGCAGCTGGTGTCCATCCGACAACTTCCTTCTCACCAAACCAAAGCGCGATTTCTTTGTTGGCAGACTCCACACTGTCAGAACCGTGGATTATGTTGCGGCCAACTTGGATGCAGAGGTCACCACGAATTGTGCCGGGTTGTGAATCAGCCGGGTTTGTAGCACCAAGCATTTGACGGCCGGTTTTTACTGCGTTAAGGCCTTCCCACACCATAGGAACTACAGGTCCGGAGCTCATGTATTTCACTAGACCAGGGAAGAAGGGCCTGGCCGCCAAGTCACTGTAGTGTTTCTGCAGTAATTCTTCTGAGGGCCACATGAATTTAAGGCCGACCAACTTGAATCCTTTCTTCTCAAAACGCTCGATGATGGTACCGACAAGCCCACGTTGGACACCGTCGGGTTTAATCATGAGGAAAGTTCTTTCACGTTGTTCCGCCATTATGACTTTTATTAACGTGCAGCCGGCGCGTCTTAGGTGGATTAGAAGGTAAAGCAAAGTGGCAATCATACGAAAAAGGAAGTTATCGTACGCGTCACAAAATCACCCACAGATTGTGTATAGCTATATCTATAGTAAAAACGCGATCAAGGTATTGGTATATGCAATTTTATTTGTTAAAATGTAGATTTATCCAAGACAAAATTGCTTAGTAATTATTAAACACTGGTTAATAATTATCACTATGAATTGAGCATATTTTAACAAGTAAACTTTTAAGGACTGACATTTAATATATCCTTTTAGTTATCCTACTAAAGCTTTATCGCGTGATAGATGGCAGATCGATCCACGTCCCTGTACGTATTATTTTGATATATGGCAACTACATGGCAGTTTACTCTCGATAGTTTCACTGATCACCTAATAAAATAATTAGGTGCTGACAACTTGTGTGTGTTGATGTTCACCGTCTTTTTTGGAACCTTTCATTTGTGCTAATAAATAATATTTATGACTAAGCGGACTCCAACATAGCTGAAAACATATTTATCTTTACAAACCATTGAAAACATGTCTATTGAATGTTTCTAGACAGTGCTTACACAGCTAACAACAAACCGATCTGTCTTAAAACTTATTGTTTCATATGACAAGTTTTAATTTAAAACATTTATATGTTTTGTGGTGCAAAAGCATAGAGACGCGCGCGCGCGCGTGAGCGTAGTGACTTCGTTACTTGAACCTGGTTTATTTTTAAACGATGGAGATTTCCATCTCTTATGAAGGTATTTTTTAAAGTATACCGAGAGGTTGTGGCCAAATGACAACAGAACAGCCGTACGGGTCGATCGAAGGTTAAGCTACGCTTGCCGTGGTCGGTTTGTGGATAGGTGACCATCCATTATATATCGAGACCCCTCCGTGCCTCGGGTCTCGGGAAACATGTTAAGCTGTTGGTCGTCGTCCCGACAGTCATTCGTAGATCTTTGACAGTCGTTGCGGGTAGTCAGAAACCCAAAAGTGCGTCAGCCAGTCTCGAAGGGGTATTGTGTTACTCAATATCTAACTGGGTTGTGGAGGTCAGATAGGCCGTCGCTCCATGTAAAATACTGGTATTCAGCTGCATTCGGTTAGACTGAAAGCCGACCCCGACACTGTGTGGAAAAGGCTTGGCAGATTGATTGGTAGCAGGGATGGGCAAACTGTTACCATGGATTCAGTAGTTACACGAATCTGAAAAAAAATTTGTTGGTTCCACATAGTTTTACCGCGTAGGTATTGCACTATTCTATGAAACAGCAATTTTTATTTGATAAGATAACCGACAAAAAAAAATCCGAACTAGCGTGTTTAGAATCATGTGCTGAATTCAAGGTTACAGTTTGCGCGTAGATGTTCCTGCCACCCTGTATACCTATTAGGTATAACTAACTATCGCTACATAACCATAGGTTTTAGGTATTACATTTATTGTATTTTTATTTTGAGATCATGATTTCTTTGACTGTTTCTTTTTTTTTACTTGTAGTAGGTATAATAATTTAGTCTGTGCTAAATAAATATATTTTCTCTCTTTCTATCTATGAAGGGTTTAGATAAGGGACGGGGGTATAAGTAGGAAAATAGGATTTTATTGTAAAAAATATTTACTTTTTACAAGCTTTTATTTAACTTGCAATGTATGTAGGTACGTTTGTTCGGATAGAATCTTGCAAATCAATTTTGAAGCAGATATCTTCAACCGCTTGAGCTGCAATTTTGTATACACATTCAGTTCAGGGTTCAGCACTCAGTCTGTACCTCTTCGTGCTGATAATGGATGCTCTTACATCGGACATCCAAGAGGAGACTCCCTGGTGTATGCTGTTCGCCGACGACATTGTGCTGGTGGCCGAGAGCGGCTCAGAGGTCCAGATCGGATTAGAGGGGTGGTGGAAAAGACTCGAGACCGTTAGCCTGAGAGTAAGTCGGACCAAAACTGAGTATCTGTTTTGTGATTTTGGCGGTCTCTCCAGTCCTAGGCCCATATCTCTCGCCGGAACGCCCTTATCGATCCGCTCCGACTTACAGTACACCGGGTCACTTGTCCAAGGAGATGGCGAAGTAGACCGAGACGTAACGCACCGGATCAACTCAGGATAGATGAAATGGCGACAGGTCACAGGAACAACTTGCGACCCACGGATGCCCCTCAAGTTAAAGGGAAAATTTATAAGTCCGTGATAAGGCAGGCCTTATCACGGACTTATAAATTTTCCCATTTCATACCCACACAGCCCAGCATTCAGATCCATAAAGTACGACAGGTACGACCTGTCGTACTTTATGGATCTGAATGCTGGGCTGTGAGGAAGACGGATGAAAAAAGATTGCATGCAGCGGACATGAGAATGTTGAGATGGATGTGTGGAGTGACGAGAATGGATAAAGTAAGAAATGAGTATTTATGGGAAAGTTTGTAAGTGGCGCCAGTGACAGAAAAGTTGAAAGGAAATCGTTTGGCTTGGTATGGGCATGTGATGAGAAGGGGTGAAACGCGTGTGACTAAAAGAGTGATACATGTTGATGGATGGAGAGGGAGAGGAAGGCCGAAGAAAAGATGGATGGATTGTGTGAGGAATGATATGAAAGAGAATGGAGTGAGTGATAGCGTGACGGTTGACAGGGGAGAATGGAAGTAGAAAACGTGTTGCGCCGACCCCAAGTAACATGGGATAAGGGCAGGAAGATGATGATTAAGTTGGACGACAATACATCAAGGAACTTATTATAAGTACCTTGCAATATATGGTTGGCTGTGTGACGTTATTCTAAATCCAAGATGGCGGACTAATTATTGTTAAGTAATGCATTCCTCTAACAATATGGCTATCAAATAAAAAGGGCTTGCTGACAATAAGTCGAAATATAAAGTGACGTCACTCTAAATCCAATATGGCGGACTACCTTTTAATGCTTGCCTACAATATAGACGTATCAAATGACAGGACTTACCTACTGAGAATACGAATGCGAGTTTCAAATAACTAAAAAGTAAAAAATAAATTAAAAGTAAAAAACTTTTAAAAAAAACAAGCTTTTATTTAAATGCGCTAAAAAGAAAAAAATAAACTTTCACTTTAAAACTTTTACTGTCAACTTATAACGTCATTAGTCACAATTATCTATATCTATTCTTTACTTATAATAAATCTGTAGAAGTGAAAATTCTGTACATTGAAGATATCAAAAAAATAAATGGCAGGGGGTGTTACTAGACCGACACCGAACCCAAAAATGTGATTAAAAAAATTTTTGTCTGTCTGTCTGTCGGTCTGTCTGTCTGTCTGTCTGTCTGTCTGTCTGTTTGTTCAGGCATCACGCAAAAACTACCGGTTCCATTACTATGAAACTTGGTATAATTATTCTTTAATATCCTGGGCACCACACTGGGTACTTTTTATCCCGGAAAAGTATATACAATAAAAAACAAACTTAATTTTGCGGTTCGATCCCTAGACTGATTACTGTACCAACCGCAAATAATAAGTTTGTCGTAGGTTACGTCACCCGCAGTATTATCTGTGCGACCTTCCTTTTAGTTTTTAGAGTTATTTAGGTTTAATTTTATAAGTTGTAGTTATAGATTTTAATTTTAAAGTATAGGTAGTATATTTGATAGTGTACGTAGTGACCGTAGATTATTTTATAATACTGTTAGGTAGGATTAGTCATTTGTATAGATATTAGTTTTTAGGGATTTTGCTTATTTATTGAGTTTAGAATAGTTATCATCAGAAATAGGTTTATTTAGGTAGGCTATTTTTTTTTTAAATTAGGTAGGTACTTAGGTAAAGATATCATATAGGTACCCTCTTAATCACCACTAATGAGACACAATTGGTTTTCTATTGTAATTAACCACAAAGGACCCGCGAGATAGATGGCATCCTGGGGAAGCACATACATTTTATCCTGTTAGCGCGTTCCAGTGGGATAATTTCCCACATCCACGCGAACGAAGCCGCGGGCAGAAGCTAGTGTGATATAAAAGCTTGTCGCGAGATTTACTTGTGTAGATAAACAAGTAAACTAAATAACTTGATGTGATTGATTTTAACTATTAAGTACAGACGCCAGCAGGTCAAGCTACCCGAAACTGTCAAATTTTCCCAATCAACCTTGAACCTTAATACTCTAGCGATAAAGTTGAAAATCTATTATAGAAATTTGACAGATTGTAGTAGCTTGATGTGCTGGCGTCTGTACATAACGTTTTCAAAAAAGTAAATACGAGTACCTACTTAAATCTCGCGACAAGCTTTTTTAACATATATATTGTGTAATGACGTTAGTTGTTAGTAAAAGTTATTTTTTTTCTTTTTAGCGCATTTAAATAAAAGCTTGGTTTTTAAAAAGGTTTTTTATTAAAACAGACACAGGTTTTGACATGATCATTCACAAGACCACACGCTTGCATGAAAGCGTAACAAATTTTAGAACCGACATACTTAAAACCTTTCTTTTTCAAAGCTTTCGATAATGCTATAGATATTGGTGTTTCAGACGGGATTTCTTTGTAGTGGTCCCAACTATTAACGATGGGTTTTTGGTTCACGAAGCTCCAAATAAAATTCGTAAAATCCTCGCCTTCGTTTTCCATTTTTACAAAGCACTTAGAATTGTTTATTATAGCCTCTATTTTACCTTTATGCCTTACAATTCCTGAATCTTTCAAACAGTTGTTCACATCCTTTTCCGTTAATTTCGATACTTTGCGAGGGTTGAAGTTGTGAAATCTCTTTCGGTAATTTTCTCTTTTTTTCAATATTGTTAACCACGATAGCCCGGCTTGTTGTCCTTCTAAACACAACATTTCAAACAAGGCATAGTTGTTATATTGTGGTTGTCCCCATTCTTCATCATGGTACCTAATGTAAAGTGGATCTTCTAACCATCCACATCGGAGAACTTTATTTTCTGTCATTACTTCGGTCATCTCACACATCTCATAAGTTCTTTAGTGAGTACTTACATACGTAGCTTTTGTAATTATTAGTATGTTTCCATTGTGAAAGGTGGTAACTTTTAAGGTGATCTATTGATAAAAATTGAAGCAGATAAAATTCTAACCTAATTCTTCAACTACCACAGATTAAAAATATTCGCTTGTTTTGTTTGGGATTGTCTTTCACTGCTTCATTTAAATAACAATTTAATGGTAAATTCTAGTGCCAGTATACGCGCGCACTTCATTTTATGTAAAATGTAAGTGTGCTGACGCACATTAGGACGGGCCGCGCCACATTGCAAAAATCCACTTGCATCACCGCACCGCCCCTTTTTAGGGTTCCGTAGCCAAATGGTAACGGAACCCTTATGGATTCGCCATGTCTGTCTGTCTGTCTGTCTGTCTGTCTGTCCGTCCGTATGTCACAGCCGCTTTTTTCCGAAACTATAAGAGCTATACTGTTGAAACTTGGTAAGTAGATGTATTCTGTGAACCGCATTAAGATTTTCACACAAAAATAGAAAAAAAAACAATAAATTTTGGGGGTCCCCATACTTAGAACTGAAACTCAAAATTTTTTTTTTCATCAAACCCATACGTGTGGGGTATCTATGGATAGGTCTTCAAAAATGATATTGAGGTTTCTAATATAATTTTTTTCTAAACTGAATAGTTTGCGCGAGAGACACTTCCAAAGTGGTAAAATGTGTGTCCCCCCCCCTGTAACTTCTAAAATAAGAGAATGATAAAACTAAAAAAAATATATGATGTACATTACCATATAAACTTCCACCGAAAATTGGTTTGAACGAGATCTAGTGAGTAGTTTTTTTTTAATACGTCATAAATCGTAACGTAACGGAACCCTTCATGGGCGAGTCCGACTCGCACTTGGCCGGTTTTTGTATTATAATGCGATGCGTTGTAGCCCCATGCCATAGTCTAAAGAGGGGAAGTAGGTTATCTCCGGCCCAATCCGCGATATAACTACCTACTGTCACAGGGTTGTCACTTTTAGCTAAATTTTAATTCAGTGCCTATGAATTTGGCAAGGGTCGGGAAGTTGTATTTTTTACTTGTATTGTCTGGGTACAGGGTTTGTGAGGTCGGTTTTACCTACACGATGATGAAACCTTTCACGATGAAAGAAAGAGCGACGGGCTAGCAGACGGGCGGCGCGGGGCGGTGATGAGCGCGAGTAAACGGTAGGTTACTGATAGTACTGTCACCAATTCATTAGTTTAAATCCCGGCCCTTGCCAAAGATAACACATATCTGTATAACTAATTCAGTGATCATTAGTCAATAAAGTTCAACAATGGTTTTCCTAACAAATACAGAAATGTATTCAAGATTCAGAGCAGTATTATTTATAAAAAAAACCGGCCAAGTGCG
This sequence comes from Apamea anceps, assembly GCA_951799955.1. Lineage (NCBI taxonomy): Eukaryota > Metazoa > Arthropoda > Insecta > Lepidoptera > Noctuidae > Apamea > Apamea anceps. The sequence goes on along the minus strand of OX637502.1, from coordinate 7,552,978 downwards.
AGTCGGACTCGCCCATGAAGGGTTCCGTTACGTTACGATTTATGACGTATTAAAAAAAAAACTACTCACTAGATCTCGTTCAAACCAATTTTCGGTGGAAGTTTATATGGTAATGTACATCATATATTTTTTTTAGTTTTATCATTCTCTTATTTTAGAAGTTACAGGGGGGGGACACACATTTTACCACTTTGGAAGTGTCTCTCGCGCAAACTATTCAGTTTAGAAAAAAATGATATTAGAAACCTCAATATCATTTTTGAAGACCTATCCATAGATACCCCACACGTATGGGTTTGATGAAAAAAAAAATTTGAGTTTCAGTTCTAAGTATGGGGACCCCCAAAATTTATTGTTTTTTTTTCTATTTTTGTGTGAAAATCTTAATGCGGTTCACAGAATACATCTACTTACCAAGTTTCAACAATATAGCTCTTATAGTTTCGGAAAAAAGCGGCTGTGACATACGGACGGACAGACAGACAGACAGACAGACAGACAGACAGACAGACATGACGAATCCATAAGGGTTCCGTTGCCATTTGGCTACGGAACCCTAAAAAAGGGATAAAATAAACCGGCGGCGGGGCGGTGTGGGCGCGACTGTCCATATATATGTATGTATATATAATAGGTAATCTGAACAGAGACAATTCTGGAATCGATGAATTATTAAGACACCCAAACACACAGCAATACGTTCTCCTGCAATTATCACACAGTTTTCATTCATTTAGCGGTGCCGAAAAGAGCCGTGACGAGCGAACCTCGTGCGGTGGTAGCCCGACTGGCGCACTGTCGTATCTTATAGTACTCTTTGGCACTGTCGAAACGGGTCGAGATTTGTTTAAGTGTGCGTGCGGCGACGCATAGATACTTTGGCGCACACATACAAGCCGCGCGCGGTGCGTTTGTATGAAGATAACGTACTTCCCCTCTTTATAGCCCATTCAAACTATGTTTATGGCGGCTCGGAAGTGCACTACTTGCTGCGCAGTATTTGACAGGTGAATTTGTTACTGCGCAGCCACTCGCCTTAAGTTCCGAGCCGCCACAGTTTGAATCGGGCTGTAATTTTCGTTTAGCTATAAACTACTCGTAGAGTCATGTGGCGTTGCGGGTGTCAATATACAAAGGAATGTGCAAAATAAAAATGAAAAATACTTTATTTTTATAATTTACTTATTTTTATATTGTGTGCTACTTTCTGCAAAAGTTATTCACAGTACCTAGTATACATTAATGAATCACTTTCGTAGTTTTATTGTAGATCACTAATTGACTCAAATCGCAAGCAGACAGATCGATGTCACTTTTCGGACATACGGCACATCTCAAACCCATTTCAATAACTAAAAATTCTACATACGCACTGGACCGGCCTGCAACAGTCAGTTAAACGTGCAGCTACCCGAATTACGGGTAACTGTAATCGCAGCGCAACCGCATCCTCCGGTTGAGAAATCGTTGCAGCTTGCGGCTAGACCAAACCATTTTAAGTATAGACGTGGATGGAAGAAGTCTTGGTACAGACGCCAGCACATCAAGCTACTACAATCTGTCAAATTTCTTTAATAGATTTTCAACTTTATCTCTGAAGCATTAAGGTTCAAGGTTGATTGGAAAATTTTGACAGTTTCGGGTAGCTTGACCTGCTGGCGTCTGTACTTATCCTGACGGTTTTTGAAGATTATGGAAACAAAAACGAACTTCTTTCCATGAATGCTCACGTGTGCTGTGTAAGTGGATCTGTAGATATCACTATCTCGGTGTGTGACTCGTAATTTAAAATAAAAAAAAAACATTATGCACACAAAGAATGAAATAACCCACACTTTTTTGTTGATAGTACATGAGTATATTTGTGTCTAGCGTAAAACAAGTGAGCATGTACGAACATGCTCACTTGTTTTACGCTAGACACAAATATACTCATTTTTATGTCTTGGGCACAAAGTACATTTTTATTGGTCTTGGGTTGGTTAAACAATCAAAGATGCATGTTGAATGTTGATGTGATAATTTATAATATTATACTTTGGCATTCGTTTTGCTCCCTAGGTTATTTCTTCTTACAAAGTAAGGCAGCGTTTAGCCGGTCAGCTCAGTTAGTATTCTTTCCCCTTGATGAACATTCTAACTGTGCCTTTGTTTATTTCCATAATCGACAAAAAACTTATGTAACGTAACGGCTGATTTAACAAAACCTAAGTTTAATCATACAAGCTGGGTGTATTTAAATTTAAGTATCCCGTACAGACTAGCCATTTAGGGCCGCCATATATTCGTGCTAGTTTGGACTGGTGGTTGCATCTGTGGGGCTTAATATATCTTCGTGTTTGAGGTCCGGATACCAAGCTATTGACAAGTCTTATATTGTCATCACTAAGAGTGCCATCGGCAATTTGCTGCAAGAGTGGCAGATATTCTGGTTTTGATAGTTCATTCGTAATACGTGTCATCTGAAAAGTAAACAAAATAAATCGATACCTTACAGTTTACATTGATAAGTAGGTAAATTATCGATACCTATATGATAGTTAGCAGGACTTTCTTTTTTTTCCCTTCTGATCTTTATTTTTCCATCTTTAAGATTAGGGTTTGGAATGGAGTTAGTTAAAAGTGGTTAGAAACCGATTATAATAAAATAAAGTCGGGAAAACCTGATACTTACCACTATTTTTAGTTGGGCTTCCGAAAGAGGTGTTGCTATTGGACCCAAAAACATGACACTGCTATTTGACCCAAGACTATCTGGATCGACCGAGATGAGCCCATCATCACTTCCATTACTCTTTATTTCGTCGTTTATAATTAAAAACATATGTTCGTTAGGCATTGTAGTTTGTGAGTATTTAAGCTCTGGTACGTAAGGTTTTTGAACTATTTCATGCGGCATTATGTCACTTAATAAGGCCTTGAGTTTAAAGTTGGTTTTGTCCTTCTTCTTCGTTGGTTTATTTCTTTTACAGCATAGTGTTTTTAGCTGGGCTACGAGGACATCAAATAATAGTTCTTTTTTTTCATCTTCGTCGTCACTCTTACTATCTACATCAACTTCTGAGGGACGGTTATACAATAAATTGTTCAGTTTTTGGATAGCAACATATTGAGGATTTCCGACTCTGTTAGGAGAAAATGGATCCACTTCTTTATTATCTAACCGAAAGAAAGCTCCACTTGGTTCCGGTTTGTCTGAAACTTTTTGAAATCTCTTTTTTTTATGATTTTCGAAGATATCATTGAGTGCTGGTAAAGGTTTGCTTGGTAAGTCGACTATTGCTTTGTAATTTTTTGTAAACTTTGATTCTGAAGCAATCTTGACTATGTCTTTCAAATTATATTCATTCTTATTAGGTTGGTCGCTAAGCAGCTTAATGAGCTCCTCGTCAGATAGCTTCGAAAGGAGATAAGTAACGTCGCCATCTGAAAAAGGGTAAATAATAAATTAAAAGAAATTCTCTGCTGTAACAATCTCTGTTTCTTTGCAATAGGAATTCAATTTAGTTCGAACTTTAAAGGAGATTAGCTTATGCCCGCGACTTCCATCCGCTTGGAAGTCAATTTTACTACGACAGACAAAACATACCCCTATGGTACTCGGCAATAGTGTAGTATTCTATCAGTGAAATATTTTTTTGTAATCAGTACTTCCAAAGATTACCTTTAACAAACAAACAATTTTACCTCGTTATTAATATTAGGGATTGCTTTCATGGCTTACCAATGTTTTTTAGGATCGACGACTTTGGCAAATCTTTCTCATTTGGCAAATACCCTTTGTGGATTATGTACTCCGATACATCATTTTCAGCTTCACTACCGACGGAGTATATCGGATTGTTGTTCAATAACGACATCGATAACGCTGTTTGTATCTGCAAAAGTAAAATATAATGATTGAAAGATTTCCTAGTTAATCAAAATAACTAATTTCATGTTCGGTTCGGATGTAAGAAAAATTTAGTCAGTCAGACTCGGTAGCTATTTTAACAGGATTTTTGTATTATTAGCCTCCCTTGTAACTAGCTTACTAACTATTAAACAATGTAATCAAATCTTAGAAGTCAATTTTAACCTAGGTACTTCTAATTCGAACCTACTTCTCTATCAAAATGAAACTTTGTATGTAGGTTTATGTAGTTCAGATGACAAAACTTTAACTTGGTATTTTGGAGCTGATCTGATGATGGAGCCAGGAGGTGGATAGTGGAACTCTTCATTGGCTACTAGTAAACCTCTCGAGTTTGGGCTCATATGATTTGTTTTGACGACTCCAATAAATTGGATAAGCGTATTTTTTTATTTTTTTTTTTAAACTGCATTTATAGGTACATTTTATTTAGATAGCTATTGAGTCTGACTGACTACATTTTGCTAACGGATTCGTTTCGTCAACAGAGGATGTACAAAGATCATCATCATCATCATCATCTGCCTAGCCTTTTCCCAACTATGTTGGGGTCGGCTTCCAGTCTAACCGGATGCAGCTGAATACCAGTATTTTACATGGAGCGACTGCCTATCTGACCTATCTGAGGATGTACAAAGATAATGAAATAAAAGGAAATGTATGTAATAGAAAGAAATAAAAAATAATAACATGCATGTGTATATTGAGCATGACCTATTTCATTTAGTTTGACTTACCCAATAAGAGAAAAATATTATCCTATTTTCACTAAAATACGGAAACATGTTCGTTACGAAGAAAGAATACTTATGCGGTCAGCGCAAGTTTAATTTAACGGCTGAATGCTCAATAGCTTCTATCTCATAAAAAGTAGTTGCCTATCTCGTTAATGTTTACGAAATTAACAATGAACAAGCGCTCGTTAAAAAGTTTACGATCGCGATAAGGAGATTCAGTCGTGTTGAATGTTATGTTTTTAGCGTGTCAAGGCAACTAAGTTGACATTTTATTTTATTCTATCCATCTCTTCTAGCAATCTGCAATGGTGATTCTGGACGTGATGTGTCGTTACTGCCCCTGGACAGTAAAGATACATCACGTGTCAGGACAACATACGCGTTTATATAATTATAACTATTTACCAATGTAGACCGAGTTCTTGCGCCACAAAACCCTGTTTTACCACTGTCTACAGCCTACCCGCGTCAGGCCGTGTCGGTCCCACTAGTCGGAGGGTATCGGTCTTCGGACACAACGTTTGCTGTTACTGGAACTGCGAAAACCTATGCAAGCTATGAAATACCTACCTTACCTACCTTAGGCACAGTCAACCGTACGTATGACTGTGCCTATGCATGTAAACTCTGGTGTACACCTGTAACTTAAATATGAGCGTGTTTTAAAAGTGTCCTAGGGCCTAGGGGACAGGTATGTCGAGATAGTTCGATGTAGCACCTAGCCAGTATACTATTGTAGTCTTGTAGCACCTTTAGTTACCCTGCAAGAGGATCACGATTAAGAACAAAGACAACAGTATTAAGACTAAATGTTGCTCAAAATAATGAGAATTTATCTGATTTACCCATGCCAGCTTCAACTTCTTTTTATGTCCCACGTTTGAAATTGAGTACTCCATCATAATGGGTACAAGGAAACAGTTGCTAGATAGGCTAATCAAATCATTTGTTGAGATATAAGTTGTCTTAACGAATGTCCACTCAATTGCTTGTGAATAAAAAGACTAGTAGTAGACTAGTATTCCTAGCAAAAAAACGCAGTTTAATTATGATTTGTCATTGTCCATAAACGAAAGACATTATTGTTTTTAAACTTACCACGTAAGAAATTCTACAAGGAAGACGAGGCGGTATGGTCGAAAGACTATAGCTTGACCATTGGGCGAATTAAAAAAAAAAATTGTCAATGTCCATTTGACGTTGACGTTTATTTGTTGTTTACTATTGCTATTAACTAACTTGAAACTTGGAAACGTTTGTAATAATTGTAATTTTATTGAATTTAACAATGAATATTCCTTTTCCACTTTTAACTCCTCGTTTAGTGGACCCATTGTGGTTTAACGCTGACAGTCCATGCGACGAAGAAACAGAATTAACTGCTTTAGAACAGGCGAATCAACATTGGGCAAGTATCTGGCTCATATGAATACTGTTGTAATAGTAGCTTAATAGAATTTTATGTTATTGAATTACTGGCAGGTTTTATGTCTATGGTTTATAAAAAGATTATGTTGTCATAAAGCAGTTTGGAATAGATTCGAATGGGGTGTCTCAGGTCTAGGAGTCGAATGGAGTTTTATATATTATGTTAGATGTTTAGTTTTGTGTGACCTTATTTTGATAGATAAGTTATTATTGGTTTGATATGGGAAGTACATAATAAAATGTGATGTGCTAAACAAAAGTGAAGTTTACTTGAAGGGTCGCCTATTCTCACAGCATGAGGTTTGCAAGAAGGGTCGGTTTTTAACAGGTTATGGGATCCTTCAAGTTTTAGAATTGTTTATTCGAGAGATGTGGTGTTTAATAATAATAAGAGTGATGTTGCAGATTATTTGAAAATGTGTAATTGTAGAGTGAAACAGTGTGATTTAGAAAATTTATTTAAAAAGGTTAGTGTCGATATTGGTGGTAATGGTTTTCGTGGTGAAGGTGGTGATGATTTTCGTGGTGAAGGTGGTGATGATTTTTGTAATGATAGTGGTGATGGAGTTGTTGGTGATAAAGTAGTTTTTGAAAATAGAGGTGAAGTTAGTAATGAAGATGCTGAGGTTTTTGAAGGCAGTATTGAAGATGTTTTAGTTGGAGTTGGTGATGAAGATAATGAGATTTTTGAAGATAGTGTTGAAGACATAGTTGGTGTTGAAGAAAATAATAGTTTGAGAGGGGAAGTTAGAGATGATACAGTAGTTGAGATTAGTGATGAGTTTGAGGATGCAATTGAACCAGTTATTAATGATGGATTGCGGATTTTACCGAATAGAGAAAGGAGATTGCCATCTAGGTTGAAAGATTATGATTTAGAGACTTCGTTTTTGACTTATACAGATGTTTTTAATAGTTTTGATAAAGATTTATGGAAACAAGCAATGAATGAGGAAAAAGATTCCTTAGAGAGAAACAAGACTTGGGAAATCGTTAACAAGTGTGAAGCAAATAATAGGAAAGTAATTTCGAGTAAATGGATATTTACTATAAAGCCTGGTGGAAGATATAAGGCTAGATTAGTGGCGAGAGGTTTTTTACAAAAATACAATATTGATTATAAGGAGACATATAGTCCGGTGGTAAATACTACTAGTGTTAGGTTGTTGTTGGCGATTGCAGCTCAAAAAGGTTTTAAAATTAAGCAATTTGATGTAAAGACAGCATTTTTATATGGAGAATTAAATGAGGATATTTTTATGGAAATACCTTTAGGATATGATATAAAAGATAGAGAGAATAAAGTATGTAAATTAAAGAAGAGTTTGTATGGATTGAAACAAGCACCACTTATGTGGAACAAGAGATTAACGGAATTTTTGAAAAAAATGGGTTTTTTACAATTAAAATCAGATCCATGTGTGTTTATAAATAAAGATAAAGAAATATATTTGGCTATTTATGTAGATGATGGCATTTTGATTGGTGAAAATGAGATTGATTTAAATAAAATTATTAATAAATTAGAAACAGAATTTGAAATGCGGAAATTTGATAAGACTGAAAAGTTTATAGGGTTTGATATTAAAGTAGAACGAAACTCTATTAAGATTTATCAGGAAAGTTATATAAATCAAATTTTGGAAAAGTTTAAATATGAAAGCTTAAAAGATAGTAGTCATCCAGATATTTTAGTCGATACACATCAAGAGGGGAAAGTGGGAGTTGATGATGTGCATCGATATAGACAATTGATTGGTTCATTGTTGTATTTGGTTAATAAAACAAGACTGGATCTGGCTTTTCATGTTGGTTATTGTAGTAGACATCAAGAACATCCTAACTTGAATGATTTTACAAATATTAAGAACCTTTTTAGGTATATTAAAAATACAGTTAGCAGTGGTATACAGTATGTTCGTGGTAACGATTTAACTTTAAAAGCGTATTGTGATGCAGACTTTGCAGGTGATCCTGATACTAGAAAAAGTACGACTGGTTTTATTATATTTTATGGTGGTGGTCCAATTCATTGGTGTTCACGTAAACAGTCAGTCACTGCTCTTTCCAGTACTGAGGCTGAATATATTTCTGCAGCCGAGTGTATTAAAGACCTATTATACATTCAGAGTTTGATCTACGAGTTGACAAATAAATTACCAAAAACACAGTTGTTTGTTGATAATCAATCGGCTATAGTATTGATTAAAAATGGAATTTTGAATAGAAGAAGCAAACATATTGATGTTAAATATCATTTCATTAAGGAAAAAATAGATAAGAATTTGTTGGAAATTCATTATTGTTCGACTAAAAATAATTTGGCAGATATATTAACTAAACCACTGGACAGAACAAAGTTTTTGAGATTGAGACAGTGTATAGTGAGTGATACGTAAAGGACATTCTGTAATGTGATGAGTTATGTAGGTTTATTAGAATATAAGGTTGTTTGAGAATTAATTTGAAATGTTTAATGTTTAAGTTAGTTAAGTAAGGTGTTTAGACTAATTAATTCAAAAGTTTGTTTGTTGTATTTAGTTATGTTGGGTGGGTTAATTAAGCTGGGTTTTATTTTGTTTAATGAGTTGATGGGAGTTATATAAGAGATGTTATTCTAATTGTAAGAAACATAAAATTCAGAGGGGATGTTGTAATAGTAGCTTAATAGAATTTTATGTTATTGAATTACTGGCAGGTTTTATGTCTATGGTTTATAAAAAGATTATGTTGTCATAAAGCAGTTTGGAATAGATTCGAATGGGGTGTCTCAGGTCTAGGAGTCGAATGGAGTTTTATATATTATGTTAGATGTTTAGTTTTGTGTGACCTTATTTTGATAGATAAGTTATTATTGGTTTGATATGGGAAGTACATAATAAAATGTGATGTGCTAAACAAAAGTGAAGTTTACTTGAAGGGTCGCCTATTCTCACAGCATGAGGTTTGCAAGAAGGGTCGGTTTTTAACAAATACTACGGAAAACTGAAGGATCGGGCCACTCAAGACAAAATAATTTATTTTGAATTACTAATCTTATCAACAGTCATCCTTGATCTCGTATTTCGGTCACCATAGTGGCGGGCCCGCAGTCTAGCCTAGATGGATTAAAATTACCGAGTAAACGGTCAATTATTTTGAAATACAATTGAAAATTTTTATTTCTAAGAAAGCTTAGTCTTTCACTTATTTCAATATTACAAACCAGTGTAACTAGACTTTGATAATAAACACTATTGTTTGCTTTCACATTTAAAGTAAGATTGGTTTACTTGCAGTTAAACTCGATTGGACAGCAGTACATGAAGCGTGCTCCACTAGGCAAAGCTGACCCTGAGCCTATGGAAGAAGAAGCGGACACTGATGAAGAAGAAGGTACTAAGTATTTAATATAAATCATCAAGGCTGTTTAGTTAGTTGCAGAACGTGTTTCGTGAGGTGGCCATCCATTGTAGGGAATGCTTGATTAGTCTGCCAGCACTCACTTTGACATTTCCTTACCAGAGTCCGTAAGTACCCTAGGAAAGTGGCGCGATGGGTGTAGGTCCCACAGTAGCCTCGTGTGATGCTCGACCCTCTTAGGACAAGTTCGTTGGCCGCGTTGTTACCTAGTGAACCGCTGTGTTGATCCATTGAATGGTTATCTTATTGAGGCTACCCACCTGTGTTGATCCATTGAATGGTTATCTTATTGAGGCTACCCACCTGGCTGAGGCGGTCAGTCTCAACGTGACTGTTTAGTACTTGCAGAACAGCCATGCTGTCTGAGAGTATGCAGATTGACTTTGTTGGCAAACTGGAGTTCTGTGTGGAACAGTTTTTGTAGGCAGAAAGGGTGTAATGCTTGTTTGTGGGTAAACATAACTAGTTCAGTTTTAGTGGGGTTTACTGATAGGTCAAATTCCCTGCAGCAACTTTCTACTGGTCCTTCAATGTCTAAGAAAATGCCCAGACAGGTGTCTTTCTGATGAACTGCTTCCTCTATCTGGCTGACTACTAGATGAAGTACAGATTTGGTCGGCTTACCCGAGCTGTATGCGTGTTGGTTACCATGTAGCAGTATGGTTTTCAGAGCGCTGTCCCTCAGCTCCGTATCACACAGCCTTTCCAGAGTCTTTAGTAGAAAGGAGGTCAGGCTGATTGGTCGGTGGGATTTGGGGTTTGTTTAGTCTCCCGTACCTGGCTTAGGGATGAATATTATTTTCCCTTCTGTATCCACAGATCTAAAGGCCAGGCTTGCAGACGTTCCACCCTACTTTAGTAAGGCGGGGAACACTCCATAAGGACCAGCTGCCTTAAAAGGATTGAAACTCCGGATGGCCCATTGGTGTTTCTCCAACGTGATCATCCCCCTGCTTGAGCCAATCAATGTCTGATGGTGCGCCATCCCGTGTACTACGTGGTATTCCTAAATCTGATGCATTTTGTGTAGCTGGATTTAGCTGCGTAATATGTAGTTATCCCAGTCCTCATCCGCACATGTGTTCATGGTTCTATTAAGTTTTCCTTACTTTGCCGCGCTTGCGCTCCTCAGACCCCACCATGTTTTTTTGGCTGGTGTGTTACGGACTGCGTAGGTATTGTTACGAGCTTCGGGTTCGTGACAATAAAAACTGCCAATATAAATTACCAAAAATTACACTTTAATTAAACAACACTAATAATAACTCAAACACAATTGCTCTTTCCGATCGTTTTTTTTTTTTTTGACAATGGCATCTCGTAGCTGACCTTGAGAGGTCGTGACTACTTAACCGGACTATCCTGTGGTGGCCTTAAGAAAACTTAAAGCCTCCAGCCAGGGCTTATAACTAATTATTTAAGTGACTACACGCTAAGGGCTCCCCCTGTGGGGAACGAACCTCGGCTTAGGGTGTCACTGAGAGAGGGCAGCAAAATTTAAAGTTTCCCTATTGCTCTCTTGAAGGAGCGTTGTGGGGTCGTCAGGGTCAGTGAGAACGTGCCTTGGCCGGCGAAGTTTACTAATTTTGGAGGGAGTATATTTAGCGGCCGCGACAACCAGAGGGTTGCGATGTTTAGCGGCTGTGTCAAAGAAACGCTTTGAAAGGCGTTTCATGAACTGTTGCCCTGGTGGGCATTTTGAGGTCTACGTGGAGGATCTCATTTCGAACGAACCAAGGGGAGTTGGTGGCCTTTCGGAGGATGCGGTTTTGAAGGGTCTGCATCCTATGGATATGACGGGGCTTTGTGTGTGCGAAGACTACACAAGCGTATGTCATTATTGGACGAATGCACGCTGTGTACAAGCGCAATTTCCACTTAAGTGACAGCTTACTGCGTGCGTTGAAAACTAAGTGGAGGCAACTGAGAGCGTAAGCGGCTCATTGACTGCGGTTTGGAGGCGGAGCCGAAGTTGGGTGTGACTGCGACCAGTCAAGTAAATGGCTGTGTCGTCTGCGAACAGAGCCAGGTGGGTTTTATTGCTTCAAGGGATGTCACTAGTAAACAGCGTGAATATGAGTGGGGCAAGCACAGAGCCTTGCTGGACTCCTGCTCGGATGGGATGAGGAGGGGAGAGCGCTCCTTCGATTTTGTAGTGAAAGGTGCGATTTGACAGGAAGTCTCGTAGGATGAGAACGAGCCTATCTGGCACTCCGAGTTGGTATAGCGTGTATAGTAAGCCATTGTACCAGACTTTGTCAAAAGCTTTCGCTATGTCGAAGTAGATAACACCTGTCATCATACCACGTAGGAACCCTGCGTGTATGTGTTCGGTGATACGGTGGACCTGTTGAACACAAGAGTGTTGGGTTCGGAACCAGAATTGTTCATCGGGACTAAGGCCTTTTGATTCGGCATAGCCCCTGAGGCGTTTGTGAATGAGCCTCTCGTAGATTTTTCCGAGGACATTGAACAGACTAATGGGACGATAGCTCGTCGGTTCGGATCTGGGCTTTCCGGGTTTATGGATGCCAATAACTGTGGCTTCTTTCCACGTTTGTGGGAAAATGTTATTGCCCATGGCACCGTTTAAGATGGTGACCAGTAGCATGATTAGGTGAGCAGGAAGGAGCTGAATCACTCTGTTAGTTATTCCGTCTGATCCGGGGGCCTTTTTTGGTTTGAGACCCTTGATGATATCCTGCACTTCGTCTGGAGTGACGGGCGGCAGAGGATTATCAGGGTCTTCGACGGGTGGCAGGGAGGCTCTGTGTTCGACTTCAGCATCGACCGTTAAGAGGTTAGCTTGGTCTACTGGTTGAGAGCTGGGTGAGCATTGTGCTTCGAGGCTGATGGCCAGGCACTCGGCTTTATCATCGTCTTCGAAGGCGATGGTTTTGTCGGGTCGGATCAAGGGAGGTATATTGGTTACTTCGCGGGATTTTAGTTTCCTTTGAAGGTCCCAGAAGGCTTGGTGGGTGGGCTCTAGGTCGCTTAACAGCTTGTCCCAGCTGGCTTCACGCCACTCCGATATGCGAGTCCTTACAGCGCGCTGTAAGTAACGCATATGGGCTTTGTTAGCGGTGCAGGGGAAGCTGCTGTAGGCACGGACAGCCGCGTTCTTCTCATTCAGCAGTTCACGCACGTCGTCAGGCAACTTCCAGCAACGGTCCTCCATTTCTGGAATTTCCCTAGAGCAATCCCTCAGTACTGAGCGTACGTGTTCCGTAAATGAGTCGACCGCGGCCGTCGTGTCCGCGATAGAGTTGAGTTGGTCGGGGATGGAGTCTAGGTCGGGGGACGTGGCGGATTTCAGGGAGTCTCTTACTTTCCTCCAGTCCGTTACCACTTTTTTCTGAGAAGATTGACTGGGATCGAGTAGACCAGTGCGTGGGGCCAGACGGATAATGATTGGTCGGTGGTCAGAGGTAAGCTCTTGAACCCCTTCAATAGAATCTAACCTTAGGTTGTCATTCTTCAGGAGCGCTACGTCGAGGACATCAGGGGTGGGGTTGGGGTCATGAGGAAAGTGAGTGGGAGAGATGGGACCAATGACGTCGAAATTGAGTAATGGGCAGAGGTCAAAGAGGTGTCTGCCTCTGGTATTAATTAGGGTACTGTTCCAGGCAGTATGCTTAGCGTTAAGATCACCCGCTAGTATTACGGATTCACTCAATCCAAGGAGGACGGACAGGTCGTCTGATAGGAGCTGGTAATTTTCAGCAGTATTTTGAGGAGGAAGGTAGGCTGAAACTAAGGTGATCGGCTGATGGCCTGACATGCCTAGTTGACAGATTGACACTTCTAGTCGTGAAAGTGGGGGAGGGTCCATAGGTATGCAGTATAGAGCCTTTTTGTAGTATATTAGGGTACCACCTTTATGACAGCGTGTCCTGTCGTTTGTGACAAGACGATAGTTTGCCGTGTAGGGGTTGCGGTGGTGGGGTTTGAGGAAGGTCTCTTGAACGAGGAATATGTCAATCTGATGATCGCGAAGGAAGGTGGCGATCTCGGCTCTTTGGGTTTGAAGGCCGTTGGCATTGAAGTATGCCAACTTGAGGGATCGGGGTTTCGTTCTTGCAATGATTCCTTTATCCATTACGGAATGGTAACAAAGGCAGTTAGGGCTTGCGTAATATCAGGGTACGCGTTGTATATCGCTTGAATGCGATATAAGTCGCCAGAGTTTCTGGCGGCGACAATCTCTTGTGCCATTGGGTTGGCACGTGGGGTTAGGAATGTCAGGAATGTGCTTGAGATCACTTGGAATGGATCAAGATTCGCTGACGGGAGGGGAATGGCAGGAGGAGGGGGAGCTCGGGCGGTAAGCGCGGCTTTGTTTGCAGGGGTGGTTGCCGAAGGGGCCGTGAATTGGGGCGCTGGCGAGCGGGGGTGGGGATTCACTTTAGGGGGGGTGGGGATTCACCTTATGGGGGGGTGGGGATTCACCTTAGGGGGGGGGGGGGGGGAGAGGGTGGCTGGGAAGCTGCCGTGAGAGCTGGAAAGCTCTTGTGGTTAAGCTGGTTCCATGGGCTAGGCCTTTGGGGGCTTAGTCGCTTGGGTTGCTGGGTCGAGGGGTTGAGAGAAGGGGATTCTCTTTGCTGGCGGGCGTTAGCGCGCTTGGCCAGTTTGGGGGAGGAAGATTTCGGGGCCTTTGGGCAGCCGCGCTAATTGGCTGGGTGTCCGATCTCACCACAGAGCACGCAGCTTGGAGGTTCCTTGCAGAGGGAACGATCTTTCGGGCGGGGGCAGTCGGAGGTGCCGTGTTCCCCTAGGCATTTGACACACCTGGGTTTGGCATGACAGAAGTTTTGAGAGTCCCCCGATCGTAGCTATTCCCGGCCTTATACAGGGTGGCGATTAGGTTATCACATTAATTGAAACCACGTACTCTATATTAGGTATTTTATCATATTCAATTAAAATAATTTAATAATAAACAATATTATAGCCGCAGGACTCTTTTTTTCATTTTAATATTTCACAACATCATGTATTGCATAAACATAATCAGCTGACCAATAAAAGTAGGTCAAAGACCCGTGGCCGGTGAAGATAGTTCAAAACTTTAAACGTTGCCATTCCGAATTACCTACAAGCACTACTAAACTACCATTTTACAAACTATTATTACAAGAAACGTAAAAAATTCAAGCGAAAAATGTCCTTACCGCCTTCTTACGGCTAATAGTTGAAGGCGTTTTTTGTGCGCAAAATTAAAAGATGAAAAGGGACCGCATGAGAGGTATGAAAAAAATATGCAAAAATATTCTTACTGTTGACGACTTAAGGTATAAATTTCTATGCGCGAAATGCTACGGGGTACGGGGGTGTGCTTGTAGGCATTTCTTTGGCGCGTGCGACGAATGAGTCACATAGTCCGCCGCCAAAATCCTTGAGGGATAGTTGACGATTGGCGCACGCGCCCTTCGTAGTATTGTTATTGTTTTTATTTTGTGGACATTGTTTTGTGTTAACTTTATTTTAGTAATAGGAATAGGATAGGTTAGTGAAGGTGGTGTGTGTGTGACAGTTTATGCGAAATCAAACGCTTAAATAATAATTATTGTTAGGTAGCTATTTTCATTGTGTTATTATTTCCAACAAGATGCCTCGAATCAATTTCGCATCGCCGGAGTACACCGATATGATTTGGAGTTCGGGCAATGGACATTTAAAGAATGAGGTATACGCTACTGAAGTGACGACTATGGACGATTTAAAATCTCGAATAATTAGAGCCTTCGACAATTTAAAAATTTTTGCCGCGAAGCCTACTCAGGCTACTCTGAAGAGTCCGAAATAATATCGTAAGACGATGTCATTTGTGTGTACAGAAGCATGGTGGACATTTTGAAAACGTAAAAATTAAAATACGTAATAATTGAGCATTTAAGTGGAGATTTTTAAAGTTAATTTGTGATTATTTCATAAAACAATATCGTAAGTATGTTGTGAAAATGTTGAATTACTGTCGCACGCACCACGCGCGCGTGCCTACATCCACAAGTAGGTACTCGTACTCGTACCTCGCGTAGGTACGGCGCGTGCTCCGCCGGCGCGACGCTGCGGCGCGCGGCGTTGCCGCTTTTACAGGTCAGTAAACTAATATTATAAAGGATGATTTATTTTTTACCAACTATAACGCCATTTATTTTGTTTGAAAAATGCATTTTCTTAATTTTAGTAAAATTATTTATTTTATTATTTTAACGGACTGATAACAACTTGTAATACCTGCTGTACAATTTAATGTGATAACCTAATCGCCACCCTGTATAGTGCCGCAGATGGTTCTAGAACCTTCTATTGTAGAAACATCTAGAATGTTCGAGTACATACCGGCCCCGACTGACCAGAAGTCGATAGTTCTAGAAGGATCAATTAGTTCTGCTACTCGACACTAGATGGCGCTATTGGTAAATTAGTTCTGCTGCTCGATACTAGATGGCGCTAGTGGTAACTAATGTCACCAGGCATTAATTGTGGCGCGCAACAGTATTGCACTTTTCTATAAAACAGCTAATTCCTTCATTTTGATAACCAACGAAAATTTTCTACTCTAGGAGGTTTAGAATCAGTGGTGAATTCATGGTTTCAGTTTGCGCGTCGACGATCCTGCGACGCGCAAACTGAAACCATGATATATATCTCTGACGATTTTTATATTACCCCAATCTGATATTTTTTTTTTGTTCCAGGTAATGATGAATCAGATGAATCTGAGGAGTCCCATGATGAAGACGAAGAGGAGGATGTTCCCGCCTCGTACTCCCCTGCCCGCAACAACAATGAGCTGGAGCCCGATAGTTTAGATGATCTGAATGATGGGCCAGACCTTAACACCTCTGACCAAAGTGCACTTTGGCCTATACAGTAGTGATTAGATAATTTTAGAAGGTAAAAAGGCCATATATGATATGTAATTAAGATGTCATGACCCTTTCTTGTGAACACGTGTTGATTGATAATAAAGATCACAAATAATTAAGATTCTATGTATTGCTATTGTGTGTTCATTAATTTGTTTGGGCATGAGTTTATGTTAGTTTTTCCGTGTTTGTTATTGTCAGGACAAGGTTTGTATACACCGTCGGATCCGGTAGGTGGCGCTGCTTTTTCGGGCAGGACGCAGTCTGCCGGGTCCGCTAGTTGTAAATAAATATACTTGAATCTGAAATGTTATTTTGATTCTATTGTGCTATATTAGGTCCTTACATACATCCAAGTGCTGAGATGTCTTTATGAAAACGTGACAATGACCGTCCAAACTGAACATATCACCCAGCGTCGAGGGGTGAGACAAGGGGAAGTAACATCAACGGCGAGTCCATCCCACACTTCAGATTTGCGATGACATCGTTATACTGGCTGAATCGCTGCAGGATTTGCAACAGATGCTGGATGGCCTAGTTGATTCTTCTGTATGCATCGGTCACCGGATGTACTTGAGCAAAACCCAGGTTATGTTCAACGAACACGTTACCCCGGGACCGATAGCTCTCAAGGTTGTTCAAGAATACGTTTACCTCGGGCAAACTTTGTAGTTTGGTAAGAACAACTTTGAGAGGGAGGCTAACCTAACAGAGTAATTCAGCTAGGCTGGGCAGCGTTCGGGAAGCTTCGTCGAGTATTCTCGTCGCGTATTCCACAGAACCTAAATACTAAGGTCTTCAATCAATGCGTCCTGTCAGTTATGACTTGGATGTTGATGGAGCCGAAACGTGGGCACTCACGGTACGGCTGGTCCATAAATTCAAGGTCGCTCAGCGAGCTTAGGAACGGGCTATGTTTAGACTCTCTTTGAGGGATCGAATCCGTATCCGCATCAAGGTGATTCTGCAGAAAACCAAACTTATTGACAAGACAGAGCAAGCTGAAGTGACAATGGGCCTTCCATATTAGCCGTAGAACCGAAGACCGTTAGGGTAGACGTGTACTCGAGTGGAGAATGCGAATCGGCAAACGTAAGGTAGGACGCCCTCAGGCTAGGTGGACCGACGATCTTCGCAGGATGGTTGGTAGCAGCTGGATGAGAGTTGAATGGCGTGCAATAGGAGAGGCCTATGCCCAGCAGTGGACTTCTGGACATAGGCTGCTGATGATAGCCGCTGTAGGCATAGCAATGCATGCTATGCTAAAGTTACTATACAAGAACACAGTTCCGTAAATTTAAAAGGGATCGTACCGATCAGAACTGGACTCTATTTAAAGCTGCAAACAATAGATGTAATCAGACGATAGGCAATGCTAAAGTCCGCCTCATTCTAGATAATATCAATTCTTCTGGCGACATTTGAAAATTTCTTGGAACTCTTGGTATCGGCAAGCCACGACATTTGAAGGCATTGAATTGACCTTGAAGACCTTCCTAATTCAATTGACTTGGACGATCCCAAACGTCATTTCTCCATGGTTTTAACCATGGATCGTCTATTTGTATTTGCAACATGTTTTGTGTTTAAAAAATAATTTCAGCAACAGTTAACGTCCTGTCTTCTGTAAATTTGAAATTTTGAATTTCTAAACAAACGCCAGATATTTGAGATCAAAGTGGCCAAATGCTGCTGACAAGAACAATAATAGAAAGTCATAATTTTCTCAATAATTTTAATTAAAACTTATGAATAAAAACTCGTAATATGATAATAAATTCAAATTAATACTTTATTTTATAAATACTGATTTAAAACACACTGGTGACATCTATTATTACATCTACCACTCTGGTTAGTAAAGGTCTCATGTTTTCAGGGGGCACAGTCTTCCATTTCCTCGCAAGGCATTTTTCAACGAAATCATGTGTCGATTTTGGAACTGAAAAAAATATTTGTTAAGTATAAAATTAGTCAAATTGCACATAAAGCAGCAATATTTTAAGAAATTCTAGGCAGTTACTATCATTTCAGCCCGGAATCATCCACTGCTGGGCCTGCCCCTTTTTCTGCCATGCTTCCCGGTTCTGTGCAACTCTCATCTAGGTGTTTCCTGCGACTTGTGACAATATCACCAACCCAACCAATTTTCTCGATATGATAGTAATGCCAACTGACAATAGTATTTTTCAAGACAACTTTCTGCTATTAGACAATATTAACGATCGTAACAACTACACCAGTGGTTAAATTCGTTAATCAATCATGACATCACATCATATTACCGCTGTGCAGTGGCGGACTAAGCCCGTCAGAGGCCCGGGGCGGCAAAGTCGAAGGAGGCTTTAAAAAAAATTAAATTATAGGAGGGTTTAAAAAAATTTAGTTTTACAAGCTTTTTTTTTCAGTTCACATTTGTATTATAAATAAGTACTTCGTTAAAATCTGGCAAGTTAAATTCGAATTAAATTATTTAGCCTAAATAAACATACATACCTACAATATGGAATAGATATGGGTGATGAAAATAAAATACGAATCGATCGACAAAAAAAAATGATAAATAAATTAAAGATAGTTTTTTTTATTTGTTGTTTGCCTTCAATACTTCCTCCAGTATAGAAAGCCCATGTTTAAAGTCTAAGCACATTTTTTAAATCTTTTTTAGGATTTGATCAGGGGAACGCGAAAGCATTTGGGGGCCCCCCAAGACCGGAGGCCTGGGGCGGGCCGCCCCTTCCGCCCCCCTGTTAGTCCGCCACTGCCGCTGTGCCTGTCACAACTATAAAAGATTCAATAACTGTATTTTTACCTGATGTATTAGAACAATTTGCCATATTTAGTGTGAAAAATATAGCACTTCTTTTGACGAGCGGATCATATTCATCGCAATAGTAATGAAAGGCCATTGCGAGATCTGAGGGCACTGCGTCGATCTCTTTGACAAGCATCACACCGGATCTATCGACATCTTCCCGGTACCGAGTGATCAGCTCCCCGTGTTCTTGCATATCGAGGTCAGAGCTTTCAACGACTGTGTGTTTTATTGACGAGAGGTCGTTACCTAAATAAAACAGGAAACTGGAATAAATGATGAGTAATAAATAGTTTCCCTAAACGCTGCGGAAAGTTTCCGCTATTTTACTTGACGCTCTAAAATTGCACAATTTTTTAAAGTAGTTAGTCAAAGTATGTCATCCTGTTATTTTAATGAAGGTTGGCTATTAAGATTATATAATAATAAACAAATAATATTATAGTCTTACGTAAAAATCTTGCGGCGGTATACGCAACTTCATCTGCGAATTTTTCGAATCTCACTGGATTGAAATTGCTTGTTTTACTGTTGTAAACAAACATGAAGGACCCGGTATCCATTCTCGAGAATATTGTTGATATACCTGAAACAATAGAGCAAAAACACTTCTAAAGGTATTGATTGACTGTATCAGTCACTGTCTGGACGGTGATAGAGGACAAAATGCTGGCTTGCTTAACGAAAATCAGATTTCAACTGAGCAGTTCATATTCTTTGAGGTCTAATTTAGCTTGAGAAAAAAAAAAATTAAAAGCAAGCTTTTATTACTAATTGTTATAAAAAAGAACTAAAAAGTTAATAATAATTTAAACCTGATAAGAAAAATACCATTATATAGGTACTTACTAAATAAAAGCATGTTACATTTTGATGGAACATTAAAGAACATTTAGCGTATTACATTCCTTCATTATTATTTTTTTTCAATCAACTTTTAAACATGGCGAGTTTAGTGTGGATTTCAAAATGGTATGACCACTTACTAATTGCTACAAGTTCTTAATTGAGGAAAAACATTTTTTTTTTTAATGAAGCCGGATTTAATACAAGTTCTATTGAGACGAAGAGTGACGTTATTTGACTAGTGCGAGCGTCTCGACTTCATTATCAGAGGGTCGATTCCCTAGTCAAATGGTTAGCGAGGGAAGACCCGTAATGCACTTCGAGGCCGAAGTCCTGCAAGCAGTTGAAGAAGACCCAAGTATCTAAGTACGTGGAATTCAACAGAGCATAGGAGTCCCCAAAAGGAACCTCACGGTGCTTCTGCACAGCGTATTAAAAAAAAACACGAGTTTCACCCATACCATGTACGATGACTACAAAGTCTGCTACCCCGAGACTACACAGAGAGAGTGCGATTTTGTCAAACAACATTGCAGAAGCACCGTGAGGTTCCGCGATTCTTTGAAAAAATTCTATGGTCAGCTGAATCAACATTTAAAAACCGGCCAAGTGCGAGTCGGACTCGCCCATGAAGGGTTCCGTTCGTTACGATTTATGACGTATTAAAAAAAAACTACTCACTAGATCTCGTTCAAACCAATTTTCGGTGGAAGTTTATATGGTAATGTACATCATATATTTTTTTTAGTTTTATCATTATCTTATTTTAGAAGTTACAGGGGGGGGGGACACACATTTTACCACTTTGGAAGTGTCTCTCGCGCAAACTATTCAGTTTAGAAAAAAATGATATTAGAAACCTCAATATCATTTTTGAAGACCTATCCATAGATACCCCACACGTATGGGTTTGATGAAAAAAAAAAAATTGAGTTTCAGTTCTAAGTATGGGGACCCCCAAAATTTATTGTTTTTTTTCTATTTTTGTGTGAAAATCTTAATGCGGTTCACAGAATACATCTACTTACCAAGTTTCAACAGTATAGCTCTTATAGTTTCGGAAAAAAGCGGCTGTGACATACGGACGGACAGACAGACAGACAGACAGACAGACAGACAGACAGACAGACATGACGAATCCATAAGGGTTCCGTTGCCATTTGGCTACGGAACCCTAAAAAGGACGGTTACATGAACCTCCACAATTTGCACGAATGGCACGTGAAAAATCCAAATTTGATGCGGAAGACAACAGATCGCAGTACCCGTTTAAAGTGAACATGTGGACGGGAATTTTGAATGGTAAAGTTATTGGTCCAATCGAGCTGCCGGAGAACTTAAATGCCCAGGGGTATTTGGAGTATTTACAAAACCAATTACCAGAATTATTAGAAGAAGTGCCACTGAACATTTACTGCAGCATGTACCAATAAGATGGCTGCCCAGCGCATTATGCTCTAACAGTATACGTGAGTTTCTCAGTCGTGAATACCCCGATAGGTGGATAGGGCGGGGTGGTACAATTTCGTGGCCTGCCCGTTCACCCGATTTAAACCCCATAGATTTCTTTTGCTGGGGTACGATAAAGGATATCGTGTACTCTAAACCAATTCAAAATTTAGACGAGCTGCGCCAAAGAATTGCAGAAGCCCGTTTATTATTGCCCGTTTTCGGCTTGACGTTGATTTCTGGGACGCGTTGTATAATGGTATTTTTCTTATCAGGTTTAAATTATTTTTAACGTTTTAGTTCTTTTTATTAACAAGTAATAAAAGCTTGTTTTTAAAAAGTTAGTTTTTTTTTCCTTTTAATTTTATTTTACTTTTTATTATTTTTGATGTGAGATTGACTACGGCGTAGTTCGTAGCGCGTAGCAGTAATTTTCCGTTAACGAACGAACGAACTTATTTTCCCAAACATGGGGTCACATATTCACGTCCATCAAACCACCACCACTCACCACCCATCAAGACGAATCAAACTCGACGCGGTTGTGTCGCTTAATTACCGAGTTCCTATGGCCACATTCCAGCCAGACCCTGGTTACCATCTAGCACCAAAGTACTCGTCAAGACGGATCAAACGAGTCCAAACTCGAGCGAGTTCCTACGGCCACCTTCCGGTTCCATCAGCTCCATGTCATAATTATTTTGCATTGTCATCCGATTTACACATGCATGTAAAATTTCAGCTCAATCGGTATCCGGGAAGTGGATCAAATTTACCTTGCAAGATTTGATTACAGACAAACACGGGACAGGTGAAACTAAATTAAAACTTGTAAAATGCGTATCATGATCATCATGTTTCTGAGTGTACCTGATTGACGTAAAGAGTAGGGGTGACAGTATAGAACCTTAGGGAACACCAAGATGGACATGATAAAATGACACGACAGAACATACAATACTGAAGTTGTCTACTAGTTCGAAACAATATTATAATAAAGACTGGCTTTCACAACAAGATCAACAGCTTCTGTTGTAAAAGTCTAAACATAATTGAAGGGCTTAACATTCTCAAAGGTTAAACTATATTACCTCTAGGTTAACTTTGCAGCTCTAAGTTACCATTGCAATACAATGTAAAAACTGCATTGATATTATTTCACTTTCGAACTATGACCATACACAGCAGTAATCTTTTTTCTCAAGACTAAAGATTAAATAAATTATTGTTTAGATAATATGAAAAAGTATGGTATTTAACCAATTACTCACCAGTTTTTAGCTTTAGAATAGAATTATCATCTATATTATATTTTTCCTGAAGGTTTTTCATATTGTTTTCAAAAATAATTTTATCCTGATTCACAGTTTGGGTAGATTTATCTTGAATGTTGTTTGTTATCATATTGGGGAACATTCTGTGTAACATCACAGCTAAAATACCTAATAATAATGTGAGAAAAATGTTTCGTATTGTGTTGCTGGACTGAGGATGGCTTTTCTCCCTTGATGAAATGGACAATTTGCGTTGATAAGGTGACGGTTGGATGCGTTCTGTGCTCCTATTACTTCTATTCATCATACCACGATAACTCTCCTCTTCAATTCTTGATTTTGTTAAAGAGTTGTTTTCCTCAAAATCAGAATCATCACTGTAAGGCAAATGTGACGGGAGAGTTGCAGGTAAAGATTTTGAAAGCACATTGCTGCAATGAAACACACAGACTTTTCACAAAAGCTTAGTCATACAATGAGACAAAAAAAATTGGATGACTGATAAAAGCTTATGATGATATTATGTTATGAGCAGCAGCAATGTGTTTTGAAAATGCTTATGAGTAGGTGCCACAATATAATTGAAAAACAAGATAGTGTGACACTTGAAAAAATTATAGCTTATAATGGTTTGATAACGGCAGCAGTAATGCGATTTTAAAACCCCTGGCGTTACACACACAGCTAGGTAAGTTAAACATACAAGAGGTTTAGAATAGGTTGTCTTTGAAGTACAGAAACTGGTAATTTAGTGAAAAATGGGCAACTGATACCCCAAGACTACTTATACACAATGGCTGCAACACATATAAATACTTAACTGTGGGTGGCACAGAAATAAGCTAAGCAGTCCATTATCAAGGGGGGTTTCAGAGAATTCTGATGAAATTAATAAAAAAAAGCTGTGTGTGAATATAGGCACAAAACATTTATGTTATAGAATATAGTTTTGTTAACCACATTTATAACACATTCTATATGTGTTTGAAAGTGATAACAAGCAACATTACAAAGCATAATAGTAGCATATAATAATAATAATGACTCACCTCTCATCGGTATTATCCTCATCCTGTGAATACGAATTACTTCTTTGTAGTTTTTTCTTTCGTATCGATAGTGGACTGGTTTGACGAGACATTTTGCTGAAAAATATATATTTATTTTACTTATTTTTTGTGCCAGAATATGTGGCATAAAAAATAAAATTGAGTATGATATACCTAAGTACTTCTCACCAGCCTAGCCTAGCCTTTTCCTAACAATTTTTATTTTTGGGGTTAGTTTCCAGTCTGACCAGATGAATCTGAATACCAGTATTTCACGTGACGTGACTGCCATCTGACCTCTACCACCCAGTAACTGGATTGTTACCAATACCCCTTAGTAAGACTAGTTGTTAGACTTTTAGGCTTCTAACGAGCCGTAACAACTGTGAAAGATCCACGAATGACAGTCGGGACTAACAGCTTAACAAGCTGTCTGAGGCATGGAGGGTCTCTTGATGTAAAGATGGTCTCCCATCCACGGAACGACCGCGGCAAGCGTAGCTTAACCAGATCGATCGACCTGTGCGTCTGTTATTAAGTACTTCTGTAGTATACAATGTTACACATATTTTCAGCACTAGTGTAGATAATAGTAGTTCCTTACCTCATCACATTATCCACTTCATCTATTCCTGGACTCAGTGGATTGCTCTGGATATTGGCATCCTGTTCATTCTGGTTCTTAGGTTTATTTAATCCATACCTCCCCATTATCTCCTTTGTTATTAGATTTTCAACTCTATTACTATGAATGGGCTTTCGTGCTGATGGATGATAAGGAACCCCCCCTTTCTGGAAATTATAATAATGTCATTGGTTACAATGATGGGTTAACCAGAGTCGTAATGGTCATAGAATAAGGATATTTATTCAATTTAATATTGCTCTCTTTGCTGCAAGTATGTACTGCATACCTACTTATGATTTGGCATTGAAATCCTTTTTAAAAGTATTTATTTATCGGAATCAGCTATAACAAAAGGATAGCAATTGTATACATATAAGACATAAGACCCAATACAGGTTCTCATGGGTAAAAACAGAAAATGTAGTAGAAATCTTAGGATCACTAACAAGCACAATAGAAAAGAATACATATATAATTTTATTTTATTTTTAAGGTATACAGGGTTATTTGTAAAACACCAGCAACCTCTTAAGAGGTCATTGTACTCATCATTATGAACAACTTTTACTATGGGACCAAAACTGAAATCGCAAAAAAATAATCAGCTGTTCCCTACATTTGTGTTCGCATAACTCGTCAAAATATAGGGAGCAGCTGATTTTTTGTTCGCGATTTCAGGTTTGGTCCTCTAGTAAAAGTTGTTCATAATGATGAGTACAATGAACTCTTAAGAGGTTGTTGGTGTTTTACAAATAACTCTGTATAAGCACTATGCACTTTTAAAAAAGTCAGCGTTCAGCCGAGTGCGTGCAGATTAGGTTTGGGTCAAATAAGAACTCTTTGCAAAGAATATTAAAGTCCTTACTCGCTCGCACCATGTATGAGTTTTGCTTGTAATAGAAGGAGGAAAAAGGAATTGAGATCGGCGGATTAAATCTAACTGATCTCTGGGGGACATTGAAACGCTGTCTATGCAGAAAGTCAGGTCAGTCAATCTCATTAGATATTATACTATATTTATATTTTTTTTTATACGATAATTTTTAAAAACGCCTAGGTCGTGTACACCGTCGCATCTCTGCAATATCCCTTTAAGTTTGTAAATTGTAGGGAGAGGGACGCGTTTCCTGCTAAAGGAGATTAGTGAACGTTTAATATCAAATACGGTTCAAATCAAGTTTGTTAATCAAGCAATAATCATCCAATCGAGCCAGGTCAGATTGGAGAGCATCCATGTTATCATCTGACGATATTACGGAAAATATCTTCATATCATCAGCAAAACAAAGTAAATTTGACTTGTGGAAACACGAGTCGATGTCGCCCACATAAATGATAAAAAGTAACGGACCCAGTAAGGAGCCTTGAGGAACACCACTAGGAGCTGAAACCCAGCTCGACATTTAGTTACTGATAACGACAGCTTAAGATCTGATTTCGAGGTATGAAGTAAACCAACGAAGAACATCTCCTCTGATACCATTATTAAAAAGCTTTGTTTTAAGGATATTGTGGTCAATTCTATCAAAAGCCTTACTGTAATCCGTGTAAATGACGTCGAACCTGTGCCCCATTGTCCATTCTGTCCGTTAGAATGTCATTGAGCACAGCCAGGTTAGATACAGTTGAACGGCCCTTAAGAAATCCGTGCTGAGAAGGGCTTAAAGACTAACTCAGCGCTGCGTAAACTTAGTTGTAGACAAACTCTCTCCAAAACTTTTGATGATATGCAGTTTGGAAATAGGTTTGTAATTAACTATTTTGTTTTTGTGCCCTTTTTTATGCACCAAAGTTATAAAAACAGACTTCCAGATTTGGGGAATAGGACGGGACGAGAGCGATTTTTTAAACAATAGAGATACAAGGCAATGGTGTGTGTGTGCGATCGTAGCTTCCGAACGGATGAACCGATTTTGATTTTGTTTTTTTTTTCGAAAGGTGAATTCGTCGGGAATGTTTGATGAACATCGGTCCAAGATGGCCGCCGCCACAAAATTTACACAATTACATATTTTTTCACTCGAGTGCCTCGTGAAGTTTTGTGGTGGGCGCTGAAGGAGAAAGGCGTGCCAGGGAAGTATGTGCAGTTGATCAAAGCGATGTACAGTCGATGTAGTACCCAAGTCCGGTCTACAGTGGGCACTACTGGCAGCTTCGATGTGGCTGTCGGCTTGCACCAGGGTTCAGCACTCAGCCCGTACCTCTTCGTGCTGATAATGGATTCTCTTACATCGGATATCCAAGAGGAGGCTCCTTGGTGTATGCTGTTCGCCGATGACATTGTGCTGGTGGCCGAGAGCGGCTCAGAGGTCCAGATCAGATTAGAGGGGTGGTGGAAAAGACTCGAGACCGTTGGCCTGAGAGTAAGTCAGACCAAAACTGAGTATCTGTTTTGTGATTTTGGCGGTCTCTCCAGGCCTATGCCCATATCTCTCGCCGGAACGCCCTTATCGATCTGCTCCGACTTTCGGTACCTCGGGTCGCTTGTCCAAGGAGATGGCGAAGTAGACCGAGACGTAACGCACCGGATCAACTCAGGATGGATGAAATGGCGACAGGTAACAGGAACAACTTGCGACCCACGGATGCCCCTCAAGTTAAAGGGGAAAATTTATAAGTCCGTGATAAGGCCTGTCGTACTTTATGGGTCTGAATGCTGGGCTGTGAAGAAGACGCATGAAAAAAGATTGCATGCAGCGGAGATGAGAATGTTGAGATGGATGTGTGGAGTGACGAGAATGGATAAAGTAAGAAATGAGTATATAAGAGGAAGTTTGAAAGTGGCGCCAGTGACAGAAAAGTTGAAAGGAAATCGTTTGGCTTGGTATGGGCATGTGATGAGAAGGGACGAAACGCATGTGACTAAAAGAGTGATGAATATACATGTTGATGGCTGGAGAGGGAGAGGAAGGCTGAAGAAAAGATGGATGGATTGTGTGAGGAATGATATGAAAGAGAAGGGAGTGAATGATAGTGTGACGGTTGACAGAGGAGAATGGAAGAAAAAAACGTGTTGTGCCGACCCCAAGTAACATGGGATAAGGGCAGGAAGATGATGACATATTTTTTCACAACTCCCTCAATATGGGTATCAAATGAAAGGGCTTGACTAGTAGAATACTATACACTATGACAAATTTCAAATCCAAGATGGCCGCCACCACAAAATGGCGAATTACAAAAAACCTGAATATACACCAAATTAGCTGAATCTTAAAACACAAGAAAATAAAAGAAATGAAATAATAAAGAGTCCCTACAAAAAGCATGAATTGCCGCTTGCATGTGGCACACTGAACACCATCATTAAAGTCAGAGTTGCAACTGGCACACTTCAACATGGATGAGTTGAAGTTTGAGACTGCGTAGTGATGTAACAGCCCGGTCGAGCAAGGTGTGTAGGTACTTGCGTAGTGATCGCGCGAAGTGAGTAGCAGACGCGCGAAATATGTGCTTGCTTAGTGATCGCGAGTAACTGAAATAGCCTAATACATAGCCCCTTGTCCATTAAGCAGACTTATTAAGTTCGGTAACAATAGAAAAAGTAATTGTGTCATTAGTGACAGTTGAGCTCATAATCCGCCTATAATGTTCCCATCGCTGGGACACAGGCCACCTATCGGTGAGATGGAGTGGGTCGTAATCCACCATGCGGGCCCAGTGCAATAACAATGCATAATTAGCACTGTAAGGTGAAGGGTGGATAGATGACTATTTAAAATGATTTATTGCAGAATTTAATAGCAACATTAGAAATTGTTATATGTACCTATAGAGAAATGTTAAAGAAAAAAAACGACCAATAATAAATTATTTACATTGTCCTGGTTTGAATTTTAGAGCTTTGTTCCTATGGTCCAAATGCTTTAATCACAAAACAAATATTTAACAATTATAATATGAGTCATTTATAAGTATCCTGCGAAATAAGAGTTGTAAAAAACATTCATCTTACCCCCTCTGGTCGGTCACTATTCATTTATTGTTGGCTGATCTCGCGGGGCCCCCTCTAAAATACTGAAATCCGATTAAAACCGAGTGTTAGATATGATTAAAATGAATACATACTAACAAAACTTGACTGCTTTCTATTATTCAAATAGTTCGTACGTTTTAAAGTTTTATTTGCATGCATGGAACACAATTTCACAAACAATACAAATTATTAGTGACTAGGTATTAGTTTACTTGACGAACAGACGTCAGTTGTCTGTTATTGACATATTTGACATACTAACTGACATTAATCACTTTTTTTTATTCCTTCGCCCTTCTCGGGCAGGCTAAGGTCTTGGACCGTACCGCCTCGTCTTCAGTGAGACATCAATTATTTTACAACGTGACACTCATGACAGTTGGTTGATAATAGGTCGAAAATCTACAGATGTACATTTTTTTACATCAATCTGAGGAAGTATAGATTGTATTTTAGCATGGATAGATAGGGTGGTCGAGCCGCTGGTTCATAGCTAGACCGGTACCTGTGTTAGGGCATCGCTCACTGGTATGGTAAGTCGAGGGGAGTTCGCGGCGGCGTCGAGGCGGCATCGATACGTGGTCTCTATGTAGAGTCGAGGCGCGGGCGGCTCGACCCTGCATCCTTCATACATTTTAACTGTGTAAATACGTCTATGCCAGAAAAAAAATGACAAAATGGCGGAGGAGTCGCGTCGCCGTCGGCCACAGCGCCCCCACCGCGCCTCCGCCTCGACCCCGCACCGCCACCACCTCGCCCCTGCCGTGCCGCGACTCTAGTATATGAGCGCACTGCCATTTATTCCTAAGGAAAACGTAGAAGCGGCGCGCCGCTTGTGCGCCCGCGCCTTGACGCCCACACAGCAGTTATATAACGTTAGAGAATGTTGCATAACATTTGTTGTCTAACTTTTTTTTAACAAATTGTAACAAAAGTTATAAATTGTTAGTGATGTTATACAACTTCATGTAACAAAATGTTTTCTGTTCTCTCGCTTTCAGAGATCGATGCATCCAGTAAGAGCGCCGTTTCTTTTGTTTTTTCAAACAATTAATAAAAGCCAAAGCAATAAGCACTTCCTCCATTTAGAGCCACTACCAGCTTTCTCGAAAAGCAGACCCAAACTGATGGTTACAGAATGTTATACGATGTCATACAACAAGTTGAACCAGTGATGTTGTAGCAAAACGTTACACACTGTTATAAAATGTTATCGTGCTACACAATGTTTTATAACGTTATATAACTGCTGTGTGGCACCTTTACATTGCATCAGCTGAAATGCCTGAAATGTAACAGGCACCGGTAGAAACTTGAGGGAAAGAAAAAAAACCAACCAAGTACGTAACAAAAAAAAAAGGACATACAGACGTACCAGCCAGTAAATACAAGTACGGTCAAGGCGCAATCGCGGCGGCGCGGCTATAGCAAGGAACGGCTATAGACTATACACATATAAACTAAGAGGCGCGGCGTCTCGGCACGGTCGAGGCGTGGTAAATACGTCTACGCCTGAAAAAAAATGACAAAATGGTGGTGGAGCCGCGTCGCAGTCGGGCACAGCGCCCACGCCGCATCCCCGCCTCGACCACGCACCGCCACTACCTCACCTGTGCCGCGACTCTAGCATGTGAGCGCACTGCCATGTATTATGGAGATTCAGGTTGGCCGAACGTTCTGATATCAGGTCGTTCGGCCATAAATAAATGCTTCTAACTTTCGAACAGTTCTGTCACAAATTCTATGGCTGGCATCTTTATGCGTCACATAATCGTCACTAAAAACTGGAGTAGCAGCCAGCTCCCTGTCTCGACTGGCCGAACGTTCTGATACACATAAGAAAACGGCGCGCCGCTTGTGCGCCCGCGCCTTGACGCCGGCGCCACCTCGAGTCTAGCTCGTGTGGGCGACCCGCCTATGTAAGTTCGTAAGATTAAAGTGGAAGCCTTGTGTAGCGTCTGCTGTACCATGGCTGTACCACACAGACAGCAGACTTGCTGCTCTCAGTTCACAGTTCGCAGCATAAACTTTTACTGGATAAATGACGGCCTGTTGTGTCTGAAGATCCGTTTAATATGTTCAAGTAAAACTAAATTACTATAGACCTGAAAATATTTATTGAAATTTCACCAACAATTTATATTATTAGAAAGATAAATAACATAGATGTCAATAAAGCGCCAAGATACATACACATCCTGTAGTAAAAATATACGTGGGATTCACAAGTTGTGTTCCCGAGTCAGTCGTCAGTTTATGAACACGACGAGTATCTGTTCGTAGAATTGGTGTTGGATAGACTACTAAAGCAGCTTGACCTTGCTCTTCATTCTTTTTAATTTTATCATCAAGCCATGCTTTAAAAACATATGTTGGTAAAACATCTACCATCCTTTTGTTTACAGCATATGTAGCCGACATCTCTCTAGAGCATTCCTCTTGACCTTTAACAACAATACCCATAAGCTGTTTATCAAACATCACAGGACCACCCGTGTCTTTGAAACACGTCACTACCTTTGTTTCGACGCAGTCAAAATACACTTTCAAAACATCTGTTATTTCGTCTGGGGAACGGTTTTCCATACCTATAAACTGAAGCTCTTTCGTTTGCCCAACATCGGCATTCAATCCAAACCCTATCCCTTCTAAATCGACGACGTTGCGAGGGTTTGTGTAATTGCTGAGGATTACTTTTGATGCAAAGCTATTATTATGTTTCTCGGTGTAAATAATACCAACATCTTTAAGTGAATCTGATCCAGAAAAAGTGGGGAATCTCTCAGTTTTTATAACATGAAGCGATACCGTTGTTTCGTCCTTCTTGTCAGTAGTGGTATTCAATAAAACGTAACTTAAAGCAAATTGAGTACACCGAGCTGTTGTTAATATCAATCCATTGGAGACTAAAACACCAGAACACAAATATTCATTTTGTTGAGACATTATAGCGGCCATGAATGGAAATTGTTGATGAATCGCCGACTGTATTTCATGCATTTGACTATTTTGTCTTCTCGTGCACGTAATGTTATTAGGTTCACTTTCAACGGGGAGGTCCAGGGATTCATCTTTGGAGTCATCGCTTGTTTCGCCGTTGTCATCTCTATTTTCATCCACACTTTTTTTTACATTTTCCCCAGCACACGTAGTTATAAAACCAAATATAAATACAACGGGAACTAGAAAATGCAGAAAAACGTTTTCAGTCTTCATCATTTAACATGCCAATTTTTGCTAGAAGAATAATCTAGTTCCTTTTTCGTATCTATCATGTCATAATCATTTATTTCTTTTTTAATAGAATTTTACTATGCAGCCAGCAAACTATGATTCTCGCCCACTATTCTCTTTATCTTTCACTAGCGACCCGCTCCAGCTTCGCATGATCTTTCTTTACGACATATCAAAACATATTTATGTAAGTTTAATAGTAATCAATAATAATAATACAGCTGAAGAGTCTGTTTGTTTGAACGCGCTAATCAATGATAATACCACTCGGATTAAAAAAAATCTTTTTGCATTTTATAGCCCAATTCTTGGAGAGTCTATAGGTTATTTAACATCTTTTATTTTCGAAAGAAAAAAAAGATCGTGACGAGATGGGTCGGGGAACAAGAAATTTCACACGGACGAAGTCGCGGGCAGAAGTTAGTGTAAAATATAATACACATAAACCTTTCAGAATAAATTGGCTAAATGTTATAATTAGTTGGCTTATGAAAATATTAAAAACAGCCCAGTTTGTGAGTGTGATCTCTCCAACCACCTATCTGTTAAAATTGAGATCAAACCATAGTTAAAACTCCTAAGCATACTAAACAGGGTGCAAAAGAAAGAAAAGGTGTATTCGAGAGAATAAAGGAATGTTTCGTTTGACAGCTATCATGACTATTCAAGGTATGTACAATTTTCTTTCAGGTACGTATTTCTTTCCACATAAATAAATCATACTCACGCGCGGCGATGATCGAGTTCTTTGCCATTATTCCCACGTATGGAAGACGGTTTTGTAAATTTATTTTTGTTTTTATCTTACTTTACATATAGTGCACTTAGTGGCAGTATAATGTGCAGTTCGTTTATTTGTGATGTTTTTAACCGACTTCTAAAAAAGGAGGAGGTTCTCAATTCGGATGTTTGTTTTTTTTTTTTTTTATTATGTTTGTTCGCGCATAACTCCGTCGCTTGCCAACCGATTTGAAAAATTCTTTTTTTGTTGGAAAGGGTGTACTTCCCAAATGGTCCCATAGAAATGTCATCAAAATCGGATTAGTACTTTGGTTTTTAAACCAAAATTACAACTAAAAAGTGAAAAATAAAAACTTTTTTGCAAAAAAAAAACAACTGACTTCCAAAAACGACATTACAAAGCGAAAAATAAATTTAATTTCGGAAGTCGGTGGCAAACAATCTAAAAATGCGAACCCAACGACACCGACTTCCGAAATTAAAGTTATTTTTCACTTTGTAGTGTCGTTTTTGGAAGTCGGTTGTTTTTTTTTGCAAAAAAGTTTTTATCAATAAACAATCAAAATGCCGTACGCAGTGGCGGACTAAGCCCGTCAGAGGCCCGGGGCGGCAAAGTCGAATGAGGCCCCACCGCTTTAAAAAAAATTTAGTTTTACAAGCTTTTTTTTCAGTTCACATTTGTATTAAAAAAAACTTTTTACAAAAAAAAACCCCCCCTTAAAAAAAAGACAAACAAAAACGTTCTTGCACTAAAAAGTAAAAAATTGAATTCCTGTAAAGAAACTTAATTTAAAGGTAAACTTATTTGACATTAATATTTTGCAAATATTCAAAATTGTTTACTTCTTTTTGGAGTCGGTGCCAGCAGTTGTATCCTGTGCCATTTATTTTTTCAATTCACGATTATAAAATTTTAAAACAGATGCTTACAAACTTAATGCTTCAAAAATTTCAAAGTACTTAAAAAGTGGCAGGGGATTTTTATACGTATGTATAATTATTATTATTTAAAAGAAATTATTGTGAAAATTGTGTCAATTTGTTTTAGAGTACTGTATTTGTGTTTTAATTATTCTAGGTATGCAATAGGTATCTTGGTAGTTTTATAGTAAATGTTAGAGGTCGTTTTTCGAGGTATTGTTGCCCATATGTATTTCCTTGCCTTGGCTGGCACCGACTCCAAAAAGAAGTAAACAATTTTGAATATTTGCAAAATATTAATGTCAAATAAGTTTACCTTTAAATTAAGTTTCTTTACAGGAATTCAATTTTTTATTTTTTACTTTTTAGTGCAAGAACGTTTTTGTTTGTCTTTTTTTGAAGGCGGTTTTTTTTTTTGTAAAAAGTTTTTTTATTTCTAGCCGTTTAGTGTATTTTTTATTATAATATAATGGCAACGTAGTTAATATCTTTTCTACATAGAATATTATTTTGAAGAAGTACCAATATCATACAAGTAGGTACATATTACTGTCTACTTTCTGATCTTTAATTTGATCCCGTAGAGAGATGATAATATGACGCATGAAATACTGTCGATTCTTATGCGTCGTATGCTGCCTCTAAAATTGAGCTGGGCGGTAACAGTCCATAAACTACAAGGGACCACCCTCGAGAGAGCTGTGATCGACCTTGGTAAAAAAAACTTTGCAAAAGGACAAATATATGTCGCGCTAAGTCGTGTCAGAAGTTTGGAAGGCATAGTGTTATCAGATTTAGACGCCAATAAATTATTGAATCGACCACACGATGATCGAGCGATGACAGAGATAACAAGGTTGCGGAATCTGCCATCTGATAATCAAGACAACACATAACGTGCCATGGAATAGGCCTACCGGGGAAACCACATTAAAAAAAAACGCGCCCAGCACACTACCTCATAGGTGGCGTGGAAACGTGTGCATACTACCAAGAATACAATTTTATTTTAGTAAATAATAGAAGCGATTTTTTTTTAAACATTGTAAGCAAAATGCCTTTAATATTTCAGAAGTTGTTTTGTGGACACATTGATGATAACATCAAAACTAGATTTTCAATGGCACCTTGTATTCAGAGTGCATCTCATGACAGTTCTAAGCCCAAATACTGCTAGGATACATTGTTTTATTTTGAAGTTCTCATGCCAACCTTCCACCTTCCAGCTCCATCATCAGATCAGTTCGATAGTAACTTATAGCCAAAGTGCATTTCATGACAATTCTAATAAGCCCAAACACGGCTAGAATACGTTGATTAATTACGGTGTTCCGGTACCTGTCTTCCGGCTCCATCATGATCATCAGATCAGTTCAATGATAACATTTTCAATATAACTATTCAGGATTGTATGTTTATTTGTATTGTCATAGTTGCTTAACTATCTTGATTGTGATATCTATGCGAGTGACAAGTTCCGTTAGCCATATCTGATCTTCTTCACCAGTTCCACTTCATGAAATGTTACTTTTTGACTGTAAACGCTTGATTTCTCGATGAAAATATTAAAATTACTATATAGTTGCCTATAATATTTGAGGAGTTCCCTCGATTCCTCATGGATCCCATCATCAGAACTGGATTTTGAAAAAAATGGGACCAATCTGGAAGCATATCCTTTAAAGTTAAAAAAAAATTTTGCAAATCGATCCATAAACAACGGAGTTCTGAGGTAACAAACATAAAAAAAAAAAAAAAAATACAACCGAATTGAGAACCTCCTCCTTTTTTTGAAGTCGGTTAAAAATAAGTATTTCGTTAAAATCTGGCAAGTTAAATTCGAATTAATATAATTCGAATTTAGCCTAACTATACATACATACCTACAATATGGAATAGATATGATGAAAATAAAATACGAATCGATCGACAAAAAAAAAAAGATAAATAAATTAAAGATAGTTTTTTTTATTTTTTGTAGCGTATTAATCAGCTGGCTTCTGCGGGAAAACTGAGGGGACTTTAGAACTATACAGACATCATCTGCCTAGCCTTTTCCCAACTATTTTGGGTTCGGCTTCCAGTCTAACTGGATGCAGCTGAATACTAGTATTTTACATGGAGCGACTGCCTATCTGACCTCCATAACGGCATAACCCAGCTACTGGGAAATACGATAACCTTTAGAAAGACTAGTTGTCAGACTTTCGGGTTTCTGACTACCCGTAACGACTGTCAAAGATTCACGAATGACAGCCGGGACCAACGGTTTAGTGCTTTCCGAGCCACGGAGGGGCTTCGGTATGTAAAAATGGTCACCCATCCACAGAACAACCGCGGGAAGCGTAGCTTAACCTGATCAATCGACCGAACGGCTAATATTATTTAGTTACGGGACTATAGAGTACAATAAATAAAACGATAAACCAAAAAGTGATGACGACATTGTGTGTGTGAATCAGTCCATACGTGACTTTAGTTATTTATAGACGACATAAAACCAAAGACAAGATTTTTATGGAGTTGGCAGATGACACTGACAGTGTAATGAATGTCGTCTTGTCATCTATCAATATCATCGTAGATTCAGAAGGAATCGGTTCAGTCAGTTTGTGAATTTCATAAAATAAGTGAGTTGGCTGATTCTGTGATTTTTCAATTACCTTTCTTTGAATAAAGTCATCAAAATGTCGAAAAAGAAGGGAACCAAGAAAAACCAAGACTTCGATGACGATTTTGAGGAGAAAAAGACTATAACAAACGATCATGAGGTAACCTCTAAAAGTAAGGGAAAAGGGAAGAAGAAAGGTAAAAGCAACGCAGGTGATTGGAGCGACAGTGACGAAGGAAATGTGCAGAAGAAGGTTTTAGCATCCGATGATGAAGATGTACCCAAGCCAGCGGCAAAGAAATCACAAAAGAAAGGTACACATAAGCAAATAAAATTTAATGTTATAATTTGCATTGCAACTAGGCTCATAACCCTAACTTTATAGTTAAGGAAACATGTATTTAGTGGACAAATATTTAGTGATACACAACATTTATATGTTGTGTATCATAAATACATCTTTATTTAAATTTCAATATGTTCAAAAAACATTACATGGAAGGACATTTTCATGTAACATATTGTTGTTGTTGTTTTCCTTTGCAAGTATATGAAGCAACACAAACATTGGGTTGGATCTAATATCGTTTGACAGGAGTTGGGGGGGTAAAAGGGGTTACAGCTGGTAGGGGTTGGGTCCCAGATTATAACTCTTATTAAAAGGTAATGCATATTTTTAGAGAAATTAATAAAAAAAATCTACCCTTAAATCAGATAAAGGCGAAAACGAAACATTAAAATGGGTGATTGACAACCAAGTCTGCCGTAGTATATTGTTCGTGGTGTAAAATGTTGTGCAAAATCGATAAAATGAAATGTAAAAAATGATTATCAATGTTTTATATGTTTTTATAACAATCTACAAATTCTGCTCAGAAGAAACTTAGTGTACCTCCACTGATTGTATGTGTGTACAAAAGGCAATGATACTATTGTTACTAGGAGAACTTAGGATGCAAGAACAAGCAAAGCAAGCTCAGGACTTGGGGCACCCGGACTCGGGCAGGTTAGGTTCAAAGGGGATGGCGGGATCTAGTGTGCGAACTGAGACCCCGCCATCTTCTTCAAGTTATTTTTTTTTAAACCAACTAAAGTGATTTGGAGATTAAACAACGAATTTGTTTTTCTCAAGAACGGTGCATTACGTTTTTATGGAAGTGGTGCCAGAGGTGAGAGTGCACCCACCCACACTCGCCCCCTCCATCTGCCTAACAATACTTAATTTTTACCACATGTTACGAAAATATAATACGCTAACTTTTCACCCTAAAATATTTTAAACTTATAACAATATCTTTACAGAAACTCTATAAGTATTCATATTTCTAAAAGGAAAACAATGTAATAGAATTAGGCACATAATTTCAGGGAAAAATAAAAAGAAGGGTCAGGATTCTGATGAAGAACAAGATGATACTAAGTCAACAGTTAGTAATGCAACAAGCACTGCACCGAAACCAGCAGCCAAGTCAAATAAGAAGAAGAAAGGTAAGCATTATGTTTGTAATATCATTTCTATAACTTTATAACATACTAAACTCTGATTTTTTATTTGCTAGACTAAAATGACAGCTGCAATCATCCTTTTTTTTTCAACATGGTATTAGTTGCTAGACTAAAATGACAGCTGTGATCAACCTTTTTTTTTTTGTCAACATGGCATTATTTAGTACTAGCTGCACCCCGTGATTTCACCCGCATAAGTTTCGATCCCATGGGAATATTGGAATAAAATTTGGTTCTGGTTATAAACCATCTGTGTGCCAAATTTCATCCAAATCTGTTCAGTAGTTTCGAGTGTGAAGAAGTAACAAACATACAAACACACACACACACACCCCCCCTCACAAACTGTGACTACAATAGATATAAGTTAATAAAAGCCAAGTTGATAACAAGGGTTATAACATAAGTGGCATAATGTGGGTGTACTATATGTATACACACCCCTGCCTAATACAGGTGTGATTCTTCTCCATAGGTACTTTCTACTCTTTCAAATGAGAAACTAGCTTCATATTTCTGACTGACCAACTCCTTGACAGTTGAAAAGTACTTGTAAATGGTTTAATTGAAATAAATGCATTGAGTTTGTGTTTGGATAAATGTATTATGTTTAATGCAAGTACATTACTTCATTACATTTCAATAGAATATCAGTATTTGGCAATGTTTCAACCATTCAGCTGTGGCAATGAATTTGATATTAATTTTTATTTATAGGCAAAGGTAAGAAGGATGAAGACTGGTCTTCAGAAGGAAGTGACATAGAACTCAAAGAAGCATCAGAAGAAGAAATTGCAAAACCTGTTAGTAAAAAGAAAAGTAAGTGGTCATTTGTAGAAAGTAATCGTAAAAACCGGATTTTTTAGTTAGACATTATTTAAATGTTACTACTCATACTTGTGTGAAGCTGAATTTACGAATTACGAAACTAGTTTTCTATACAGTGTGGGAGGGATATCGATGCGCAACCTGTTACCATGGATTCAGTACATGATTCTGGAACCCCACGTGTAGAAAAAAAAAGCTGTTGTTTACAGTTTTACCGCGTAGGTATTGCACTTTCTATGAAACAGTGGTTTTTTTTTTTTTTGATAACCTACGAAATGTTTCAACACAGGGGAGTTCAGAATCATGTACTGAATCCATGCATACAGCTTGTGCGTCGGTCTCCCTGCCATGCCACTCTGTATATTCGGCTTTAGGAATGGGTACATGTTAATAGTGTTCTCAAACTCTCAGCCAGGGTGGCTGAGAGTTGTAAATCAACACTGTAACAGTTGGGACACCCCTACAATAAGAATAAAGTAATTGAACATTATTTCTAAGTTTGAATTGGTTTTATCAATATTTTAAATGTTTATTGAACTTTTCAGCAAAAAATAAAAAGAAAAATATAGAAGCTGAATCATCAGAGGATGAGGATCAAGATGATTCCAAGTCAGTAGTGAGCAATGTTTCTAGTAACCAACCCAAACCTGCTGCCAAGTCAAAGAATAAAAAAGGTATGTTTTAAAACATAGAATTAAGTAACTTATTGTACTATTTACCAGCAACGGCATCTTGTGGGGGCTGCACACCTTGTATGATTTACTAGCTTCTGCAAATTTTGAACCGACTTCAAAAAAGGAGGAGGTTCTCAATTCGACTGTATTTTTTTTTATGTTCGTACCTCAGAACTCCTTTATTTATAAGCCGATTTGCAAAATTCTTTTTTTATTTGTAAGGATATTCTTTCAGATTGGTCCCATAGAAATTTCATCAAAGACGGTTCAGTAGTTTGGTTTTTAAACCAAAATTACTGGTAAAAATTACAACTTCGGTGGCAAACAACGAAAATGCGATCCCAACGACACTGGCTTCCGAAATTAAAGTTATTTTTCACTTTGTAGTGTCTTTTTTGGAAGTCGGTTGTTTTTTTTTTGCAATAAAGTTTTTATTTATTCCACCCCACCCCGTCGCATCGCATTGCTTGTCCGCGCTATTGCAACGTTGTCGCTCAGCATTCTTGCTGACTTTTTTTGTTTTTGCCTTCCCAATAATTGGGCTATCAGATGCAAAAAGATTTTTCAAATCCAACTGGTAGTTCCAAAGATTAGTGCGTTCATACAAACTCTTGGGCTTTATTATTAGTATAGATATAAATTATTGAAACTGTTTCAGGCAAAGGAAAGAAAGAAGACTGGCCAGATGAGGAGAGTGATAAGGAACTGAAAATGGAACCTTCAGAGGATGAGGAAGAAATTGTTATTCCTGTAGTTAAGAGTAAAGGTACTTATTATGAAAGCCTTATCTTGCAATATGGTTAAATGGAGGTTTAATTTAAATTACAAAAAATACATATAACTATCTCATTTTATAGCCACTATTGGAATAACCTACAGAATTATTATTTTACATTCACAGGTAAAAATAAAAAGAAGAACAACATGGATGATTTAGAAGCTGAATTAAAGAAGTTCGAAGTGAAAGACCCTGAGCCGGAACCAGTAGTTGAGGAACCACCTCCGCCACCTGCTAAGACGAAGGTATGTTCGAAGTCATTATAAAAGGAGTTTAGTTGCACACAAAACAACTAAGTGTATAGTATAGTCTGTTCCAAAAGTATCTGATGAAAGTGTAAATAAACCCTGTTCAGGTTAAATTTTTAGGCAATCACTTACTAAAAGGAATTAGTAACACATTCATCTGTATTTAGAAGGTTTCAACACTTTCAACTTTATATCTCACCATTTTTTCCAACAATTATTGCTTGTATTACATTATTAATTTGTAATTGAGAAATCATCAACGAAATATTGAGGTTATAAAATGAACTTCAACTTTCAAATGAAGAACTTTCAATTTAAAGAACTTAAATAATCAAATAAAAACACTCAATTTGTAAATGGCACTACAAACTGGCATCCACATGTATGTTTTCTGATCCATTTGTTTACATTTTCATTCAGAACTTTTTGGAACAGACCATAATCTTACCGATTCTAGTTACACAGAGGAATGTAGGTAATTGGGCACGCCACAATTGCGGCGATAAGTCCCCTCTTTGAGGAGTGGCTAGAGAGGCGCCACGGCGCCCTCGCTTTCCGCCTGACGCAGGTCCTCACCGGACACGGTCGTTTCGGGAGGTTCCTGTTCAGGATAAAGCGGGAGGAAACGCCACCACTGTGTGGATCGCCCGGAGGACACGGTGGAGGTCTGTCCGGCTTGGGTGGAGCACCGCCGCGTCCTCGTGGCGGCGATCGGCGGCGGCGATCTTTCGCGTCCGGCCCTGTTCCAGGCCATGGCACGGGGCGAGAATGCATGGGAGGCCGTCACCTCCTTCTGCGAAGCAGTAATGTTCGCGAAGGAGGAGGTGGAGCGCGTGAGGGAGAGGCAATCACTGCGCCCTCACGCCCCTAGTCGCC
The DNA here is from genome assembly GCA_951799955.1 of Apamea anceps. Lineage (NCBI taxonomy): Eukaryota > Metazoa > Arthropoda > Insecta > Lepidoptera > Noctuidae > Apamea > Apamea anceps. The sequence goes on along the minus strand of OX637502.1, from coordinate 7,512,169 downwards.
ACAGGAGACGCCCTGGACGGGAGTCAACAGCCGACTCCCGGCCACTGTAGGCGCGGGCTTGCAGGCGGCTAGCAATGGGCAGCTCGCCGCCCGGTAAGGACCAGGCCCGGGTCGAAGGCGCGTTGTGTTCCACGCGCGCCTCAAAGAGATGTCAGCACGAACTGACGGGGTCCGCTAGGGCCGATGCCGCCAGGGCCGCGGGTTGTTCGAAAGAGATAGCGTGGCCCCTGGCACAGGCAACTATAGGAAGACGGGTGGGTTTTAGTCAGTAAAAGTCTGACACGCCCTTCCGCTCAGCCCAGAGCGGGAGAGGTCATTGATGATTTCCCACCCAAAAAAAAGGAATGTGGGTAACTTAGATTGATTATATATGATTGTTATTTATTTACTTGTCTCTTTGTTACAAACAGGACAAAACCAAGAAAAGTAAGAAAGAAGAAATTGTGGAACCTGAAGGTTCAGCTGATGAAGCATCTATGGAGACTGATGATAAAGTGGCGGAACTACCTGAGAAAGAGAAGGAAGAGCCATCTGAAAAGAAAATGAGTCACAAAGAGAAGAAAAAGTTGAAGAAAATGCAAGAGTATGAGAAGCAGATGGAACTGCTGACCAAGAAGGGAGGTCAGGGCCACAGTGATCTCGACGCCAACTTCACTGTCAGTCAGGCACAGAAAACTGCTGGTATGTAGTGTAGCTAGCTTTTTACAATGTGTTATTTTGCGTAAAGGTGAGTATCTGACTAGAGTATTTACTTGTAACAGAACATCGAGCATTCGCTATTTTTTAATTTTTATCGAACCACACTAACCCGACCCTCGATGTTTCGTTACAACCTGATTTTAAAAACTAACGAGCGTATTCGTGTAACATTTTATCGACTAAAGGCACGAGCGGAACCTGTAGGCTCGACATTTCAACAATGAACGCAAGGTAGAAATAAATGTTACAGTAAAATCATATGTTATAAAGCATTACCTTGAAAACAGCGTCCAGCATTCGCAGAATCGATACATTACATAAAAATGCTCTAGCTAGTGTACTCACCGTAATATTATGAAACAATGTATGTTTCCACATTTCGTATTGCTTATTATTTAATATTACTTCAGGTCAAATGGCAGCCCTAGAAAACGCAGTGGACATAAAAGTGGAAAACTTCTCAATAGCTGCTAAAGGCAAAGATTTGTTCGTGAACGCGAACCTGTTGATCGCGAACGGTCGGCGGTACGGTCTGGTGGGCCCGAACGGTCACGGGAAGACCACGCTACTGAGGCATTTGGCGCAGCGTGCCTTCCCTCTCCCACCCCATATAGACATACTGTTGTGTGAGCAAGAGGTCACTGCCAGTGATATGAGCGCTGTTGATACTCTGCTTGAGGCTGATGTTAAGAGGACTGGTAAGATTTTATGTTTCTATACTTATTATAATATGCTAATTTTGATACTATACTGTACCAATAAGTACCATCATATAAATACTTCTGTTTTCTTCTTTTCCTAGTTTTTAAGCCTTAACTTCTGTTACCAGAACTAAATTAATCGAAAACCGTAAATCCGGTATGAGTATTAAAAAAAAACAAAATTAAAAGAAAAAAAAAATTTGTAAAAACAAGCTTTTATTACTTATTAATAAAAAGGGCTAAAAAGTTAACAATAATTTAAACCTGATAAGAAATAAATAAAAGCGTGTTACATTGCGTTCTAAATGTTCTTTAATGTTCCATCAAAATGTAACACGCTTTTATTTTAAATAAAAGCTTGTTAAAATGTTTTCTTTGTTTAAATAATAATAATTTCTTTCCATTTCAGAATTGCTCAAGGAATGCAAAGAATTAGAAGCTTTAATAGAAAAAGGAGATCTCAGCAAACAAGATAAGTTAAACGACGTGAGTACCAGCATGTGTGACTGTGTGAAAGATGACAGGGCTAGGAAAGAATGAACACTGAGATGAGCCATCAGGCTAATAGGGATGTATGAGTATGATGGACAAGGACCAGCACCCTAATTGCGTAACACACGATCAATCGTAATCTGAATAATTTTGAAGCAAATTGCTAATCCATCCATTGCTTCATAAGTTCGAAAAATTTGTTTGCTCAACACGTAAATAACGCTATTAATGTTGTTGAACTGTCAAAATGTCAGTATGTACAGTCACGAGCACCAACATGTCAACACTTGGCAACTTTCAATTGCGATTTTTTCGTGAAATAACGAATGTAACGTTGAAATACGACACATTACATAAACATAGGGGTTCGAAAATGCAATTTTCGTAATAACATAAAATTTCATTAAAAAATAAGGGAGTGTACTTTAGCTTTTGACTGTACATAAAATAACATCACGCCTGTGTTTCCCCGAAGGGTTAGGCAGAGGTGGACCATCCATAATACATCCAGATTTCGCCAGTTATGTTTAAGTTCCATGTAATAGGGGGTGAGCCTATAACCATTAACTGATTTGTGCCTGACAAAGCCAGACTCCGGGTTACTACTAAGAAATTCCTGATTGAATGATCATATATGGATGGATGGGATCATGATTTATTTTAGCGTTTAGCTATCCAAAATAGGAGCGTTATTGCTGCAACCTGTCGTCCAAATAGAAGAAACTCAAAAGTTAAAAAACAAATTGTCCCAGCAGCAGCAGTGCTATTCTGTAAACATCTCTTCGTGAAAACTTAGGTGAAGTGAGCGTGGAGTGAGCTGTCATTCCAAAAAATAGGGATTGACACTACTGACAACTCACATCAAGCTCACTTCACTTGAGTTTTCACGGTGAGATTTTTACAGAATCGACTGGCTGATGTTAGGGATGGCCCCTATTGACAACTCACTTCACCTAAATCATCACATTGAGATTTTTACAGAATAGATCGGCTGTATTTAACATAGATCTCTTCAACAGGTATACGCGGAGTTGAAAGCGATAGGCGCGGACTCAGCCGAGCCGCGCGCGCGTCGTATCCTGGCGGGTTTGGGCTTCAGTCGTGAGATGCAGAACCGAGCCACCAAGAACTTCTCCGGAGGTTGGCGTATGAGGGTGTCACTCGCTAGGTACGCAGATAATACAGCTTATATTTTCGATAATATGGTAAATGATAAATACGTAAACTTATCTGGTATATGTACCAGATAAAAAGTATTTCTATCACCGTATTCATTTTATATTTGTTATTTGCAGAGCTCTATACATAGAACCAACACTGCTTATGCTTGATGAGCCTACGAATCATTTAGATCTGAATGCTGTCATTTGGTTAGACAAGTAAGTGCAGCCATTATTATTTGTTGTCTTGTATTAATTATAATAGCTATATGGTCAGATCTGTTTATGCATTTAGAAACAGAACTCGACCGTACGTATGGCACATAGATTTTTAGAAAAAGTTTCATTCATTGAGCGTTGTGTCTGCCACTCATACCTGTGGCTCTTTCTAAAGCTCGTTATATCGTTATTACTCCTGGGTACTGTACATTTTCTTTTGCATTGTTATAACTATGCTAGCTACTAACTATGGTGGCCTAGTGGTATCAGCCGTGATTTACGAGTTGTAGGTCGTAGGTTCGAACCCAGAGAGGTGTTTTACTTTCTGTAAATTATTTCACCACTGCTCTCAAAACGGTGAAGGAAAACATCGTGAGGAAACCGGCATATCCTAGAACCAAAAATTCGAAGACATGTGACGTCCACTAACACTGGGCCCGCGTGGTGAATTAGGGCCCAGTCCCTCTGACCGAGAGGAGGCCTGTGTCCCAGCAGTGGGAACATTATAGGCTGATTATGCTGCCTATAATTGGATACTGAAACTCCGATCGACATGATGGGTATCAATATAATCTCTTAGAACAAAACAAAAAAAATAAAAAATAAATAAATTCTATCAAATCAAAAAAAATATAAATATGTATATATAAATATTAATTAATATATATATACTTATATTAATTTCTATTAATAATAAATTCTTAATTAAATAAAAGTTTCTTTTTATTAATAATTCTATTTCGATTTATCCTAATTCTATCTAATTTTGTGTAATTTTATCTTGTTTTATCTAATTTTGGCCAATTTTATTTCATTTGATTTCATCAATATTTGTCTATTTTTATGATGTGATTTAAGTTAATATTATAATTGTATGACATGTGTAATTACTAATATTGACTAATAACTTGTATCTATGGTGCAAAATGTTAATATAAGTTGGCCTGACATGATAAAAAAAAAATCTCAACTCAGACTTCAAGTAACTATCAACACTATCAGCGTTCGTTGAATGTCCAGTTTCGCTATCTAATTTTATTTGACCCTGTATATAATATGCGGTATGCAGTAAAAGTACAGACGCTCGCACATCAAGCTACTACAATCTGTCAAATTTCTTGAATAGATTTTCAACTTTATCGCTAAAGCATTAAGGTTTAAGGTTGATTGGGAAAATTGGGCAGTTTCGGGTAGCTTGACGTGCTGGCGTCTGTACATTAACATACCTTTTCCAGCTACCTTCAAGGTTGGAAGAAGACTCTTCTGGTAGTGTCCCACGACCAGTCGTTCTTAGACAACGTTTGTAACGAGATCATTCACTTGGACACGCAGAAGTTGTACTACTACAAGGGCAACTATTCCATGTTCAAGAAGATGTACGCACAAAAGAGGAAGGAGATGATCAAGGAATATGAGAAGCAAGAGAAAAGGATAAAGGAGTTGAAGGCGCATGGACAGTCGAAGAAACAAGCTGTGAGTTCTTTTTTATTCATTTAGAATATTAAAATAATATTTAAGTGTGAGTTTGTATAATGTATTTGAGTATATTTCACTGTAAATATAGATTGTAAACTGACTATAAGTTTTAGATTTTTTTTTCTAAAACTTTTTTATGTACTTATTTACAGTGAAATATACTTACTTAAATACATTATACAAACTCACACTTAAATATTATTTTAATGTTCTAAATCGTCTAAATTGCACAGTTTTCTTACTTTAACTATCTTAAAACCACCATTTCTCACTAACAGGAAAAGAAGCAAAAGGATACTTTGACCCGCAAACAGGAGAAGAACCGCAGCAAGGCACAGCGTGAGGACGAAGACAGCGCGGCGCCGACCGCACTGCTGCAGCGGCCGAAGGAGTACATCGTCAAGTTCTCCTTCCCCGACCCGCCGCCGTTGCAGCCGCCTATACTGGGCTTACTCAGTACGTACTAGCAATATTATGGGGCCGAATTTGTTGCGTTTATCCTACCTTCTGTACTATAATAAGAGCTTTTCTTATCTTTTAGGGCTGATTTTTCCAACGCCAGATAATTTTATTGGAGGAATCATTTTGAATTTTTGACAATTTTTCCATTCAATAACTGTCAGACGTCAATTTTATTCCACGAATAAAAATATATGTCGATTGAAAAATCAGCCCATAATAATACAATGCAATTTTGAGATTGGCGCAGTATATTTTTTTTTTCGTACGTCTTTCATCCGCCATCCAAGTATTTACTCCCTTTCTAGTCACAACGCCTTTCAAACAAGCTATTTACTTTCATTCCTTTTTTTCTATTATTATAGCATGCTTGTCTTGTCGCTTCATTACCAACATTCTGTATTTAACACTTTCCTTTTATCAACAGACGTTCACTTCAACTTCCCTGGGCAGAAGCCTCTGTTCCGTGATGTAGACTTCGGCATAGACTTAAATTCACGTATCGCCATCGTGGGCCCCAACGGAGTGGGCAAGTCCACCTTCCTCAAACTGCTTGTGGGTGACCTAGCACCTATTCAAGGAGAGCTCATCAGGAATCATAGACTCGTAAGTAGACTTACGGTTTCATGTATTTTAAAGACTGTAGTGAACATAATAACAACTAAACTGATCTACCTGGTTGTCCGGTTTATTCGAGTAACACACCAAAGACTTTTTTTTTACTCTGTTCATGATAGCAACTCTTGTGCTCACGGAGCTAAAACAATGAGGAGATGTTCTCTAACTCGATTTCCTCAGGAAACAACGCGTGACACTTTACGGGGTGAGGGGGGGTATTAGATCCCGCCCACTTCTATTTTCCATCTACCAGTCAATAGCAAAACTAAACAAAACAAAACAAATATTTTTAGTTTCCATGACGTCAAGTGTCGCCATCTAGTGTCGGGTAGAATTATGTTTGGAAACGTCGACGCTAAGAGATTTTTCTAGAACTATTTTAATAAATTACGCATAAAATAACTTACAAATGAAATGTGATGCCGTACACAGCATCAGAACGTCTATCCCAGTAATTTTTTACAAGATAAAACAACACTTCATATTTTTTTCCTCTAGCGCGAATAATGCTGTAAAATGGGAACGTTTACAAAGTTGTGCACAGTACGAACGCCAACAATACCACTGACTAAGGCCACGCCTACATGATGACGTCAAGACCTAGTGAGAATCACAGTGCACAGTTGCTTAGGCCGTCTCCTCTTTGTTTTTGCTTCGTGCTTGTGCCGACCAAAACATCATGTAATGTATTAACTACCTTTTCCATACTGTTACCCCCTTCGCACAGAAGCGAAATTGGGCGTATCATACGCCCCTAAACTGTAGGGTAAAGGCGCGATTTTGATAAAGCTCAGAATTTCACTTATATTAAAGTGTACCATTTATTTCTCTACAATCCTCATTACAAAATCTAACCTCTAAAATTACTCCCGTAGCGGATAGGTCGCTTCGACCAGCATTCCGGCGAGCACCTAACAGCGGAAGAGACCCCGGCCGAGTACCTACAGAGGTTGTTCGGGCTTCAGTACGAAAAGGCGCGCAAGGCTCTCGGCACGTTCGGGCTCGCCAGTCACGCGCATACCATCAAGATGATGGACCTCAGTGGAGGGCAGAAGGCCAGGGTCGCGTTAGCGGAACTTACCCTTATGGCGCCTGACGTTGTTATTTTGGTAAGATATTATTTCTATTATAATTTTACATTTCATGACATGTTTAGTTTTAAATGTGTCCGTATTAAGCGATTTGAGACCCTTGAATGTTCCTCGAATAGATTTTCTGATATACACCTAGATGGGATAACCTTTAAAATCAATTTCGTACATAACATTTACTCGATAAACTGTACAAAACTCTCAATCATTCTCGCATCGGAACCTCGGAGCGAGCAAATATTAGATCATGCCGTGTTAAAAAGATCCAGTGAGCAGGTTGGTAGCGTAGCTAAGTGCCCACGGTAAGCTAAGGAACACTTAATAACATGTTAAACATGTTTCTTATTAACAAAAAGTGTATTTTATATTATACATAACACTATTGTAACTACAGGACGAGCCTACAAACAACTTGGACATCGAGAGTATCGACGCGCTGGCGGACGCGATCAACGAGTACAAGGGAGGCGTGGTCATAGTGTCCCACGACGAGCGACTCATTAGGGAGACTGACTGCGCGTTGTATGTTATTGAGGACCAGACTATCAATGAGGTACAGTACTTAATATACTTTTTAGTTACTTATAGAGGCTTTAAAAGGGACTGCATATTCTGGACAGGAATAACTAATTAAACACAATAAGTGTTTTAAAAATGCCACAGCAGTTGTTAAGATTGATCCCTCAGACTCGGTCTAGAAGTCTTTTTAAAATCAATTATTTGTTGTTAGCAAACGATATTCCATTTTGCATCGCATTATCATTAAGGTAAAAGAGATTGTCTACTCACAAAATAATGGAGTTTGCCCAAGCCATAATCATTTTTTTTTTTATTTCGAATTATCTTTTAGTATACACATACACATAAACACATTGAACCATAATAGTTATTTGTTATACAAGAGTGCAAAGTTGCTTTTTAACCGCGTGTTCAATTTTGATGACCGAGCAAGCGAAGGATTCTAAAATTGAATCACGAGCGCAGCGAGTGATTCAAAATTAGAATCCTGAGCGTTAGCGAGGGAATCAAAAGAGCACGAGGTGAAAAATCTTTGCACTCGAGTGCAACACGTAACTTTTCATTCCACCTCAGCGAGGAAATGACTAAATGTAAAAATGCCACTAATTTAGGATAGGTATCGATATGTTTGTCTTTTTTCATCTTTATTGTTGCTTTTAGCATCGAATACATACTCCATAGAGTGCTTGCTTTCTTGTTCTCGGATAATTCTATAAAATATGCCAGCAAAACGTTTTCTGAGAAAGTTTTGGCTCCTTTTGCTAGTCACCACGTGTTGAACATATCGTACTGTTTTAAATACTTCTCGCGTGATTGTTGAGGGAGAAAGCTCATTTGCGCATTATTAACAGTTTCAGTCAATTCTGTTGGCGTCAAGCAAACTTCCTCGTCGCTAGAATCACTCGTTTTAGTTTTTTCACTTGTTTTCAAGTTTCTTGTTTTTAATATAAGGTTTAACAATGACGTGAAAAAATGCCGCGTAAAGAACCGCGTACAAAGCAAATTGAAAAAAGAACACCAAGAAGGTTCCGAGTCTGAGTTTATAACAAATTAAAAAAAAGTTGTATGATATATTCGGCACCATAGAGGCAGCAGTAAATAGGTTTAATGTTTTTTTTTAATTCACAAACTTAGTGCACACGATGTTCTAAATTCAATTTACTTTATCCTCTAGAGAATAAAAACAGCTTTTCCACTCAGATATTGAAGATTAAAAATACTCTTTCCGAGATGGTGGGATGAAAATACAGTTTACCTAACTTCTTCTTTTCAATGCAGGTTGACGGCGACTTCGACGACTACCGTAGGGAGTTGCTGGACAGTCTCGGGGAGGTCATCAACTCGCCGTCGATCATCGCGAACGCAGCGGTCCAACAGTAAACTGCTGAACACACAACCCGTTGTACGATTTGTTGAAATTATTTTAAATGTACTTATTGTTGTTACTTCCATTATATTCCAAAAGTTGATCAATGTTTTCGTAAATGATTGTATTTATTAGGGTTGTAATTGTTGTAAAGATATGTTAGATAAATTCTTTGTAAAGTGTTATAGGGTTGTCATCAAATACATTGTTTTGTAAATAGGACTGTAAGTAACTTTCTTGTCTTTCTGGAAGGCAGTGGCCATACGATGTTAGGTGAGAGGGTGATAGATCACCGGCCTTGAATTATTTGATCTTTCTTAAGCGTTGCGGTGATTTACAAACCTAGTTCTGAATAGATAATGAACGCTCGCGCAGCTGCATATGCGCATACGCAGCCTCCGATCTGCAATGAAAAATACAATGTGTTTGGCGAACGTATCAGCGTATTACGCAAAGTTACTCCTGTGATTGACTGTTATTTATGCGCCATTTTAGATAATTATTCATGTAAATCTCAAATCCTCAAGTGCCATTAGTAATTTTGACAAATAGTACAGCTCTATTCTATTGTTGAGTGTTTTAAAATTTACTTAATCAAATTCATTATTGTTTAACATGGTATCACAAGCTTTTACAGAGTACGAGATTATTTTCTTGTCACACAAGTGCCTACTTCTTAGCACTTACCAATACTGCCCATATAGCAAGCACTAATTTTAAATCAAAATTTCTTTAACAGAACATAAAGTATTATAATAATTTACTTCGCGTCCTCGTGTTTTTCTGACGTGCAAATTAATTACTGCAACTATTAATTTGTGTAAAATGTACTCATTGATCCATGTCATATGTAGGAAGTAATAGCAAAACTTGTTTCGTGATGTCTTCCAACGTTTTCAGCTTTGTTTATGATATCACATATCATTATGATTCCATTTTAATTTACTTAGGGATGATTTTTCATTCAACCGATATTTTTTATTCGTGGAATAAAATTGACGTCTGACAGTTTTTGTATGGTCAAAAATTCAAAATTAGTCCTCCGATAAAGGTATCTGGCGTTGGAACAGTTATGCCTGATGAGAAGCAAGAATTGACTCGTATCGCCTAAACACTGTTGAACGGCGCAACCTTAATTATTGCTTCAACTTATGGTATGCCACAGGATAATCGCACCGTGTAAATCAGGCTTATGATGTTCTCCTTGACGTTACGGTAGTCAAATTATACAGTCCTTTCACAGTTATTTTTTTCTCTGGTTTTGCATCACTGTCCAAATCACAGTGTTTTCATTAGGTTGCTGTTGGGTTTCTGCCACTGACAAGTCTGTCAAACTCATTGTGATCTTTATTCTCGTTACAATAAGATTGCTGTTAGGTTGCAGCTGTCAGAGGTAAAATAACTGTGAACAGACTGTAGTATGTTTGTCAAATACAGTAAAAACATAGAAAAAACAGAAATCGTCATGGATCTGTAGTTCAATTATATTAATACCAATTGTTTTAGAACAAATAAAATAAAACATAATTGCAGTGTACTCGCTTACTTTTAAATTCTGTAAACTATTTGTTTGTCTCTGTCGATTAGCTAGTTAGCCATACTGTGATGGGCAATGTTTCCTACACGCAATTGAATTTAAATGTAAAATGATTAAAATATTTATATACATGAATAAATTTTGTTACAAAATAAATAACATGTTTTAATTTTTATCCAGTAATCGGAATAGGTAGAGCAATTTTGGGTCAATGACCTCTAATATGGTTTATGTTAGTATGCCCTGCCTTACTATCCCGGTACTTTCAATTTATTGAGAACTTAATAAAGAAAACCGGGTTGGTTGACCCTTGTATGCCGAACCACAAGATAGGTACATTGGATTATGCGATTATCGAAAAGTCATAAAAAAGGAACTCGCGTAAACAGTACGTATATTATTTACGATATTTGCCACGAGAATCGCCAAACGAAACGATAATTATTTCGAGTTGCCAACTTTCCATACCACAGTTCGAGAAACTAAATAGCTTGTCGAGTGTCGTGCGTGAGTAGACCTTGAGCTCGCCTAGCATAGAATTTTAGATATTAATTTTTTTCTCCTAGCGGATTTTCAATAGAATACGAGGCTAGGCCAGCTTATACTGGTTTTGTTACGATTGACGTGCGGCCTAGTGTAGATACCTACACCACACATCAATAGAATCTAGGGATACCTTAATCCTAAATTATTTACGAAGTTATAGTTTAAAATCTTTTTAGTTTCCATGAAAAGTTTATATACAAATTGAAACCTCTTCTAATCTATTTTCAAAATATAAAAATGTAAAAAAAAAATACGGCGGCAAAATAGTTGTTAGTAATTCGTTCGCTTTTACATTTTTCTACAAATAACAGTGCTTTTCAGGTACCATTTTAACGTATAAGCAATCACAAATCTTAACATATCATAGTCTTAATTTAAAGGTAATATATTCATCTCCACATTGGCATCACAAAAATTGTATGACGTCATACAAAATTTTCGCACAAATACGTTTTTCCCTACTCAATAATCGCAGAAAATTTAAAAAATAGGTGTCCGAATAGGTACCAGTTTAGGTAAATTTACAGCATATTTTATCTTCAAAAGTATAATAAATTGCGGTATATATAGTCCTTTATAGATTTAGCTAATTGTTTTGTATATAAATCAATATATTTTTCAATTATTAGCTAAAATAAAAACACTTGCAGATTTCTTCATACATTTTGCACTCACGGTTCATCATTCCGCGCTCAGAAGCGCTCATGGAAGGACGGGTATATCGCTCTCTCGCAAAAAATAAATACGATAAAAGTAATAGAAAAAGATTGTTGTGTGAGTACCGTCGTTGGTTATCGTGATCGGAAGGAGTTGATACTTTTGGACTGAAATAAAAGTAAGTACGAGTTTCATACTTAATAGTAGATTATTAACCAAGGGGATAAAGCAGTGTCTTCTGTCGCGGGTGACGATTTAAATCGCGAGCGTAACGAAGGACTCGAGGTTTACTCCCGAGCGTAGCGAGGGTGTTAAAAACTGAAATCACGAGCGAAGCGAGGGATTTAATACGAGTCCTGAGTGTAGCGAGGGATTTATTTCACCCAAGACTAAGACAGCTTTATCACAGAGGAAAATACTCTACTTTTCGTACCATTTGCGAAAAAATAAACTTAACGTTTATGTATTTGAAGAAAACAAAAACGCGGCAAATTCCTAGACTAATATTTTTTTGTCGGAAAAGCAAAGGCATCAAGCTCATACGGCCTCGTCGGTTTTCGTAATTTTATTTAATAATCATAACTGCATAATAAATGCGTATTCCTTTTTCAAAAAGATGTATAATGCTTTATATACAAACTCAATGGTGTAAACACAGATGTAGTTCAGTATAAATTTCGGTAAGTATTCCTAATTTAAATCACATTCCCCCCCTAGAGGATGAATGAAATTCAATACAATTTTCTTTCCCTGTTTTTAACAGGTTAAAAATGACTATTGTTATGTTCGCTTTTTGTGGCATAGAATGTCACTTTTTTGAGCAAGTGGTATGAAAATTATTTTTATTTTGTAAGTATAAAAAAATATTATTATGTTGTGTAAGATCGGGATTTGGATGGGTGGGGTTAAGCAGCTGTGGACAAGGTTGAGAAATGGATGGGTTTAAGGAGCTCTTAGTAAGGTTAGGATTTGGATGGCTAAGGTCAACCTGTCGGCGGTGAGGTCTGGAAGTGGATGGGCGGGAGGAGAGTTATGATTTTAACCGGTTTGTATGTAGTTATGTATGTATGACCAATGTGCGGTCAAAACCAAGACTATGACAAAAAGTGGTCATTTCATGGTTTTTGGGGTTGTTAATATCGAAAATGGGGTCAAAACCAAAATCCAAGATGGCGCCGATAAAAATTTTACAACTTTTCGTCATGGGTCTCATTTTTATGGTTTTTGGGGTCGCTAATAACGGATATAGGATCAAAACCGAAATCCAAAATGGCGCCGACGAAAATTTGTCATTTTTTCGTCATGGGTGTCATTTTCACGGTTTTTTGGTTAGCTAATAACGAATATGGGGTCAAAACCAAAATCCAAGATGGCGCCTACGAAAATTAGACATCTTTTCGTCATAGGTGTCATTTTCATGGTTTTTGGGGTAGCTAATAACGAATATGGGGTCAAAACCAAAATCCAAGATGGCACCGACAAAAACTTGGCCACTTTTCGTCATGGGTGTCAATTTCATAAATATGGCATGGTAGATGTCACAAATAGCGTTTGACAAAAAAGACAGGCCTTGGCAGCGGAACTTTGTAATTTGTACTTTGTGAGCTCTGCCACCAAGTGTAGCATTTAGTTTTTATGTAGGTTATTTTGTTAATATATTTATCTTTATTTTTTAGGTGCCCCGTATTTGGAAATTTTGATATAGACCAAAAAAATCTACAAACGTAGCAATAAGTTGGTGTACTTTTGTAACATGCCTTTATTAAATATATTATAGATTTTTACTACTTCCGTGTGTTTTAATTTTCATCAAAAATGCTGAGCCTACACCACAGTCACAAAGAAGATCATTCGGGAGTGGAGATTTATTTTACCAAAAATTTTAACTAAATGCCCAGGCTAGTATGTCATAACTCATTAGCTCACTATGTAATACTCGTAAAATTTTAGATAATAATATTTTATATGTTCCATGTAATAGCAATATCGATGGTCGTTTTTAATCCTTATGAACGGAAATTGTTTTATTTTAAGTACCTACTTATTTCACATAGCGTGCTTTACAAAATGAAAATAAATTTTCTTTTCGGAAGTCGGTGTCGGTATCTATTGTTTTTAGGGTTCCGTAGCCAAATGGCAACGGAACCCTTATGGATTCGTCATGTCTGTCTGTCTGTCTGTCTGTTTGTCTGTCAGTCTGTCTGTCTGTCTGTCTGTCTGTCCGTCCGTATGTCACAGCCGTTTTTTTCCGAAACTATAAGAGCTATACTGTTGAAACTTGGTAAGTAGATGTATTCGGTGAACCGCATTAAGATTTTCACACAAAAATAGAAAAAAAACAATAAATTTTGGGGGTCCCCATACTTAGAACTGAAACTCAAAATTTTTTTTTTCATCAAACCTATACGTGTGGGGTATCTATGGATAGGTCTTCAAAAATGATATTGAGGTTTCTAATATCATTTTTTTCTAAACTGAATAGTTTGCGCGAGAGACACTTCCAAAGTGGTAAAATGTGTGTCCCCCCCCCCCTGTAACTTCTAAAATAAGAGAATGATAAAACTAAAAAAAATATATGATGTACATTACCATATAAACTTCCACCGAAAATTGGTTTGAACGAGATCTAGTGAGTAGTTTTTTTTTAATACGTCATAAATCGTAACGTAACGGAACCCTTCATGGGCGAGTCCGACTCGCACTTGGCCGGTTTTTTTTGTTTTTCGACACAGAACAGTTTTTTTCCTTTTAGTTTTGGTTGGTACTCCATATTGGGTGTTGACATCTGTTTTCCCGCTAAAACCGAAACAGTGATATAAACTTTCTCACAAAAAATAAAACAGTCTTCCAAAAAAAAAAAATCACCACAAAGTGAAAAATAACTTTGATTTCGGAAGTCGGTGTCTTTGGTTTTGTATTTTCGTTTTCTTGATGACGATACTAATAGTAACAGTTACCAAATGCATTTTCAAAGATCCAAGTAATCTTCCGGAATCAATTTCAATAAAATAAAAAAATAATATCAAGGACCAAGATTATATGTGATGTATAAAATCGAGGACTCAATGTGTGCGTACGTGTGATGTTGCTGTGTGCGACTTTAGATACCTAAATTTGAGTTCGTCGAAAATGTAACAGCGTCCTTAAGGAAAATTAAAGTTGTTTAATTAATATTAATTAATGAAAACGGATTAGATTGTTTTTCTTTTTTAATTTAACGTGCCGTGTGAGTTCTTTGATAAATGATAAATGATAAATGATAAATGATTTTATTTTGTAAGTAGGTTTGTACAAACACTTTTACACGTCAATCATATTTTAAAACTAGATGAGGTCGGCGTTTCCTATCTGACTAGTCTGAGAAGAAAGGCCGAAACAAACTCAGACGTCACAGTCTCTTTTAAAGTCCAGACATAATCTTGGTCAGATCATATGAAGACCATGTAGGTCGATGTCTGAGATGGTCTTTTGAGGAAAGAACCACACAGATTGAGAGGACCTGTCCAGTCAGTGCACGCATATGTCAGAAATCGTGCAGCTCAACTCAAAACTTAAGGAGCTCAACGGTTCGACGAACAATACCAAAGAAAGGACATTTGGGTAGGCCACATTAATTACTCAAACTGCCAGACCATGACAAAAACTAACAGAACAGAGAGAACAATAAAAAATAAAATGACCCACATAGTCTTCACATTCACAAAAATTAAAATAATAGAATACTTTACAAAGTAAGCAAATGTCATAGTATATATCAAATTCATTAATGTCAAAATGTATATATAAAAAAAAAAAACAACAAAACAAAATAAAAACATTCAATAAATGTAAAAATTGGAAGCAGTTTAATCCCAAGCCTTTTTGTCCTCGATATAAGCCCTAACGGTATAAAAGGCTTTCTGGCACAACTTACGTTTAATGAATGATTTGAATTTATTAAGGCTTAGATCTTGAACGGGGCTTGGAACTTTGTTGTAGAAGCGTATACATTGGCATCTGAACGAGCCACCTATTTTCTTGAGCCTTGTTGTAGGTACAACAAATTTGTGTTTGTTTCTAGTATTTATATCATGTATATCACTATACTTTTTAAACAATTTTATATTTTTATGGGCATATAAAAGATTTTCATAAATATACTGAGAAGGCACAGTCATAACATTAATTTCTTTAAATTTTTCTCTGAGTGAGTGTCTCGGACTCAATTTATAAATTGATCGAACAGCTCGCTTCTGTAAAACAAAGATAGTCTGAATATCAGCGGCATTTCCCCACAATAGAATACCGTACGACATTACACTATGAAAATAGCTAAAGTACACTAAACGGGCTGTCTCTATATCAGTTAAATTACGAATTTTTCTAACCGCGTATGCTGCGGAGCTTAGCTTTTTTGATAATTTATCTATATGTGGACCCCACTGAAGCTTAGCATCCAAAGTTATGCCCAAGAATACTGTGCTGTCTTCAGGATTCAATTCTTCGCCCTTTATCAACACATTGGTTTTCACCTGCCTAACGTGAGGTAGCGTAAACTTAATGCATTTGGTTTTTTTCTCGTTTAAAAGTAAATTATTAACATTGAGTCATGTCACGTTGTCATTTGAGTCGAGATGAAATGTTACGAGCCGTGGGCATGTTAGAAAATGGTGCTATTCAACGCGTCATTGCTGAGGCCCTACACACCACGTGGTCACGTTATCGCAGTACTCGGGTTGTGGCTGAACGGCACGTGGGTAGATTTCGTGTTACTACGCAGAGACAGGTTCGATTTCTCCAAATGACCGCCAGAAGATAACCCAATATTACAGCGATGCAACTAGTATAAAGGCTCCAGGAGGACCACCAGCTGCTGGTAAGTGACCAAATCGTGCGAAGGAGGTTGCCTGAAGTTAGTCTTCATGCTCGAAGACCGCTACGTGTTCCAGCATTGCGACTTGGCAATCGCGGTCGGCGGCTTTTTTGGCTTCGGGAGCATTTACCATGGAGTGACGAACAATGGTCTTTGGCGCTGTTCACCGATGAGTCCCGGTTTGGGTTTCATCCAGATTTACTAAGAACACGCGTTTGGAGAACTCCAGGGAGAGTTAGCCGTCTATGGCACCCTTAGGAGGTCCACCCATACCAAGGCGGGATAATCATGGTGTGGGCAGGAATTCGTCTTGGCGGACGATCACAGCTCGTTTGGATCCAAGGCAGCATGATTGCACAAAAATACCACAAGGAGGCAGTAGAGCCTGCTATACACAGAATCCAAATGGGCCAGGAATTTGTACTCATGCACGATAATGCATGCTCCTTCCCATACGGCGCGGCTGGTGTCGGCCGCTCTCCGAGACCACGATATTCAAGTTTTGGATTGGCCTGCAGAGTCGCCCGACTTAAATCCTATCGAGCATGCCTTACAACGAAAAGCTTTGAGAGATTTCCCGCCAAATTTGACGAAGGAACAACAACTTTAGGAACACTTGCAAAGAACATGGGATCTCATACCTACCGCAGCAAGACATTGACAATTTAATTTTAAGTATGAATATTTGATATCGATATAATTAATGTAAGAGGTGGCAACACTGATTATTAATAATAAGATTTTATAAGATTTTTTTAATTTCAATTAAAATTAATAGTTTTATAAGTAGAAATCAAGTCTTTTTATCATACTAATTTTCTACGGTGATTAAAAAACATGAACATTTATATTTAAAACAAAAAAAAATCACGAAATGTTTTTTATTTTTATTAAAGACCTTAAAATAACCTACCATTCTTCCATTGATTATATCAGAAAATTCTTTATAGATTTTTAGATATTTGATGAAATATAAAATATACCTAGATTCTGTTGATGCGTGTTTATGTCAATAAAATAATACATATTTTATTATGTAGTAGGAGACTTTTTGATCCTCGCGTAAATTATCGAGTGGTCTACGGTCTCGAAGAATGAGAAATTCCTTGTGCAAATTATATCTAATTCGTTAACATCAAAACGTCCAACTACTATACCTATGCTCAAAGAAGTGGTAAGAAATTAGTAAGTAATATTGGACATGAGAGTATTGTTTCTTGATGTCATATTTACATACATAGAAATGTAAAAAACAAGAGAAGTGGCAAGGGGGCGTGTCTGTGTCGTCGCAGAATGTTCAAAATGACCATGTTCTAATCAAAGGCCGTCTCCGTGAACTAGTGCGCTTTCGACCGTGATCGTGAAAAAATATAAGAATGCCGTGTTGGTGAATGGTTTCTTGTAAAAACCGAAGCCATAACTAAAACTTTGTAAATCATGGAATCACTTACCATATATAAATAAAAGTATTTTACTAAATTTGTCTTTAATATCATGAAAAACAACAAATTGTAAAATATTTCTTGCTTTTACGACGTTAATTTTGTTTTCAAATATCGCAGCGACTGTACTATTTTCGCAGTACATACATTGCTCCTTAATCAGTACTTTTAAGTATGTCCCTAAATGACTAGACAAACAATGTAAAAGTCACAAAATGATAATTTATTTATGCGGTGCATCGCATGGTATGGCCGCTGCTTCTTGCGGCCAGCTGGTGATGTGGCTGTGCAGATCAACTAACGTAGGTTATCAACAACAATGTCGATTACCCAACGAATATATAGTTAATTTTACAGTTTGTCAACCGATTTAACCAGGTTGGAAGACCTAAAAAGATGACGTTTAAATCCGGTTGGAAGACCCTTGAGAAGATGTAAAATAATGTTTAAATGTTTTTATTTACTTAATTTTTTTTTTTGCTTTTTTATTGATTTATAATATAATATTTTCAGGACATATTGTTTTTTATTTATTTTATTTTCAGAACCCCAATTTTTTTTTAGTACAATAATAAGTGGAAGAATCGATAACTTTCCGATTTAGTCAATCACTAGCGTATATGTAAAAAATAAAGGGCTTTTTTTGCATAGCACAACGACAGCGACAGATGTTTTTGTGTGAGTAAGTTTTACGGTGCATGGTAAATACACGCTATGTTTGATGAGTTAAGGTTTAAAATTTATTTGTAGTCCGTTCTGATTTATGAATTGCAAGTGTGTGCACGACTTTGTATCTATTGCTTTTACTCGACTACATGTGTAGTAGTGGCGCAGTAGTGGGATCGTCTTAACGACATGGAGCTCTGATACTTACATTTTCAACTATCGGGGGATATCTCCTTCTATCCTCTAAATATGATTACATATTTATAAGGCTTTTTTTTTGTTCCTTCCTTAGCCCTTTATGTTCCAGGGCAGCGGTAACCCTTTAGGAAGATCCCGCTACCCTGGCAGGCTTCGGCCCTATCGGGCCCCGTCAATCTTGCTGACATCTCTTTGAGGCGCGCGTGGAACACATACGCGCCGTCCGGCACGGGCCTGGTCCTGATCGAACGGTGAGTTACCCATATTTATAAGGCTTCCGTAGTTAAATGGCGAAAACGGAACCCTTATATTATTCATTCCAACTATGGAACCCTTCACTGTGCCGTTTTCTGGTAAAGACTGATCTGCCTGTAAATCTAACATATCTACGGAAAATATATAATCAGAAATTCCGCTTACTTAGGCACGCCTACAATGCTTTTTAAATAACCTGCAACATATTAGGCCCTTATAAGGCATGGTCCTGCTATAGCGACTCTCGCGCAAATATGTACGTTTATTTTGTTTGGCAAATCTAAACGGGTCGCACCGACACATTGACAGAGCGCGCATTCGGATGTTCCGAACAAATTACTGACAAATGAACGTAACGATTGCTTTATTAGGAAACGGCCGTCGTGTCGTCGCGTTTTAGCGTAAGCGTAAAAATCGGTTGGGCGACACCATAGACGGTAGTAACAGTGCATTTCGGTAACAACACCTCTGCATTTTGTTCAGGATTATGACGCGTATCGTGTACATAAAGTCTAAATAAACAAATACGTCGAGGCATACATTTGGCCGCCGAGGTTCAGCGACGTAATTTCGGCAGGTATTTCGGACCATTATCGTAGCGTAGGCCTCTACGCTACGAGCTGTAACGAATAAGGTATCTGCTACGACAGCGTAGCTATCTACGCAGAGTTAAGAACATCCGCTACGTCGTAGCACTCGCAGCAAAAGTGTAAATAGAGAAACATGACACTCGTCGCCGGCTGTAGTCGACTCGTATCTACGGCTGCAGATGCCTCTAAATTAAAATTGAAATATTTGCACCGTACTCAAATACACGAGCGGCACGTTATAAGTGGTTGCCGTAGACACTTGTCGACTGCTGCAGTTGTCTCTGGCATTGACGCGTGCCGCTCGTGTGAATGAACACTAAGTTTTAATAGCAAACAAATATTGCAACTACATGAGATAGAGAAATCTATTAGATTATAAATATCACGCTATCCGCCGCGCTTATATTACATCTGTGGGAACGTGGGCTAACGATAGTTAAAAGTTTTTCATTCGAGGAAAATCAGCTGTCCTACTGATAAGTAAATTACAATTAATCTCATCTTGAAAATTATAGATTACCGTTTCCTTCCTTTCTTATAAATTATTTCATCACCACACGATGTTTTCATGCTGAGCCAGACGATGGATCCTCATGGATGGTACTCCAAACATCCATTAAGTCAGTGACTGCCACCGCGGTCACCGGTGTCCGCCAATAATAGATTTTCTATTGTGTCTGTTGTGTGGCAGTCAACGTGTTAAACGGGTTTACAAGGGAATATTGGAAAACACTTGTGTGCAGTCCATTATAACTAAATATCTTGAAACAATGGGTAGGCCGTATTGAATTCATGGTCTAATTGGTAGGAGCCTAGAGGAGCACCTTTGAAGCGCTATCGGTATGTTTTGAGCGAGCAATGTGTAAGAGCGTTCGTTAAAAGGCTTTGCGCGCTTACGTTGTCATTTAATCCAATTTTATTTATAAACAAAAGACCAAGCCTACCTGTTATGCTTTTGTATATTTTGTTTGTAGACTTCATTAAGAAATGACTTCGTGTCTATGTTGTTATGCCTCAAAGATTAATTAATTAATTCCGGACTAATTTACACAACAGGTAGGCTATATAGCGATGTTAAAATGAAAATAACTAATAAACATACCTCACTTACTACTTACATATATACAAATCCTTATACCTAATTTACACAAACAAGAAATATACCTATTAATTAATACTTCTTTCCATCTAACAATCTCGGTTCAGATCCGAGCGGAAGTTTTTTCCTCAATTTGCCGGCAGCCTTTCGCCCCTCCATTACAAACTTCTCAGCTTCATTAGAGGATTTAAAACGCAAATTTCCTTTTCGATTGTAACTTTTTTCCACTTCTTGAAAGGAACCTTCTTTTAAAGTTGAAAGAAAATTAGTATCCTCCCCTTTGAGGGGCGTGCGCGTCTTTTAAGAGATTCATTTGGATACTCGACTTAATCTGCTAGAATAATAATGTTTCCGCTGCTGAATACTTCTCCAATTACTTGAAAATATTGTGCACGTTCTTTTATCTCATTTCAGAATGAATATTTATCGATCACAATCAGTGACGTGAATCTGTGTTAGTGTGTAAGCGTCATTAGCCAACTGTTGTTGTATTTTGGTAATAGAGCTGAGGGGGGGCAATTCTCGTAATTTTAAGACCGTTCACAGTCTGATCTCAGTCTCAATCTGTCAAAAAATACTTCTAGTTTCCCTAAATTTTGACATTTGTTTGTCGCTGAGATGAGACTGCGACTAGATCTTGAACGTTTTAAATTACGAGAATTGGCCTTCTGGTCTGGTGGCAGTGGTAGCCCAGTGCTAACGGACGCGACTTACCGAGTTGTAGATCATAGGTTCGAACCCGGACAAGCGCTTTACTTTGTGTAGATTATTTCATCACCGCTGCTCTCAAAATGGTGAAGGTAAACATCGTGAGGAAACCGGAACGCCCCATAACCAACAATTTGAAGACATGTGACATCTACCAACCCGCACTGGCCCGGCGTGGTGGATTACAGCCCACGCCCTCTCACCGTGAGGAGGTCTGTGTCCCAGCAGTGGCAACATTATAGACTGATTATATTATTAGAGCTGGCTGGTATGACGGTAATCTGTTTTCATCAAAGTTACATTTGAAGCCTAAAACTAAAAACAACACGTACCTACCTACTACTTACCATCTAAGTTAACAAAACAATAGCTAAAAACAAACACCGCACGCAGATTTCCTCTCCACGCACGCTAAACACGTTACTGCAAATTATCCACTAATAAGCTAACAATGAGAGGCTTATCATCACCGCAAGAGCCTATTACTGTCTAGAGAGCATTCCCGCCCCTTCTTACGACGTCACGGGCCCCTGATACCTTGTCACACTAACCATCCCACGCATAAAGCCAACAATACGAGGGGACGACACTGGCATCGCACTGCGACAGGGTTGTAAAACTTCTCAACAGAATAATTTCATACAATGTGTACACAATAGAAGCGATTATACTCTCCCCCGCGACATGATTTTATTTGTGCAGTTATTGCGTCGCCGAAAAGATATTTAAATTTCATTAGGTTTGTTTTACACTTAATTTGTGAGGGGAGTGTTGTATTGTATCGAAGGGGTGGGGCCCCGTTATTGCTACATTCGAATTGCCCTCTGTGTATTTCGACGGCGATTTGAATTTAAGTAGATACATGAATCAGATAGTCGCCCTATTACTGTGTTATCTAACTATTGATCACTTTTAAACTAAAGATTAGTGCGTTAACAACTGGCATGGAAGTTTCGAATATCATGGATAATGGAAGTTTAATAAAATATGAATGTTTGATAGTTCATACTACGGTTGTTTTAATTATAAACGTGGGTAAAGTGCTGAGCCAGCGACTCACGTATTTATGGAGTGGGTAGGTACGGACCCACTACTGGTCTAAGTGGGGATATTTCGCAGACGCAGACTCCATTAGTGGTGTTCGCCGGACTGTCACAATCATTTTTCTTTCCCGCCGCCGCTAATTCTCAGCCGCGGTTCGCTGGGCATGTACGCCAACCTAAGTTTTTGGTACTTTTTCAATTTTATTTCCTCTAGTACGAGTATATTCTAGTAGGTAGGTGCTTGGAAAAATATTCTTAAATCGAAAAAAAAACAATATTTTTTAAATAAAGTCTGAGAAAGTCAGCTTTTAAAATTTACATTGATTGGTTATTATGGAAATTGAAAATTCCCAGATCGAAAGTGTCAAAAGGAGTAAAAAATCCCCTAACCTACCAAAGCTATCCTATTGACAAGATAACTTTAGATGGAATCATCATATTCCATTGCATGATGTCGTCAGTCTCCTGGACATCTAAATAACATTAATTTCAGCCGAAAGACGCCCACTGCTGGACATGGCGTCCCCAAGCACCGCCTCTTCGACCGGTTCTGTGCTTCCTTATCTAAATAACGGTAGATACTAAATAATGCTTCAATGGCAAATCAAAAGAGTCTACAATCTGAATTCGCATCAAAAGAGCCAAACCACAAGTATCAAGATCACTTCGCCAGCGGCAGTCATAGGGAGGCTGATATCGACTTTTATTACTCTGGAGGGGTTGGTCATTAGCGGAATAAAGCGGCCGCCACCTGATAAAGTGCGTTTTGTTGCTCACTTGCTTATTTCTCTGTTCTATAAAGCCGAATGTATTTTTTAGGGTTGAACTTTTTACCCTTGAGTCAGGTCGGAACGTTATTTATCGAGAGCGGTCTAGAGCAGATTTTACGTAGAATTTTGAGCAAAACGAACGTGGCTTTTATTTTGAGATTGATGAAGCTGGTGAAGATTTATATTTATAGTTTTATTTGATAGTTATTTCAATGATTAAGTATGTGGTACAAACATGACGCAGTTTTCAATTATATTAATAAGGATTTCGTTATGAATTGTTTGTCAGCTTCCTCCTGCTTTAATTTAACCTAGGCTGTGATCCTAAACACATAGTTAAATAGGTCACTGATACCCACTTTATCGGAAGTGGGTGAGTGACGAGTGGCGAGATGAAACTCTTAAGTACACTGTTTGCTTTTAAACTATGTATGTACATTATTATATTGGAAGTTGTACAACATTACAAGACATGATTGTACCTCCAATGATCACGTAGATATTATCTTCTGTCGGGCAAACTAGCAATCCCTATAAAAACTTATCTAAAACTCTATCTACCACTAATGAAGTTCCATGGTTCTACGTCAGGTTAGTGATATCATTCCGTACGTGAATTTAGTTAGAAATGAACAATAGTGGCAGTAGCGATTATTAACACTTTACCCGTTCCTCCCCGCTCGTACTAAAATGATTGATGAGCCGGTGTTGCCAGCTCCTATGACTAATAGTGTAGTGCCATATGATGGCGCTGCTGTGAACTAGCACCGCTCATAAACAACGTTATTATTTCCATGGATAAGTGTCATAGGTTGCTCTAATTGAGAGAGTGATATTAATTGCTGTTATTAGGCTGTTATGTTTTCATTTATTTTAAGGATTGCTCTCATGCCTTCTTTGAGCTTGAAGGAGTGGCTGTTCCATAAGGCATCTACCGAACTTAATTTATAAAATCTACAAATCATTCAGAATTTTGAGTAGGTACCATAAATATTTTCTCACATAGAGCACATTCAGAATTTTTCTCATTCTGTCGACATGTGAGGTACCTGAAGTATAAGAACAGTTAGAGATTACAAAACAAGATTTACCTTTAGACCCAGGTTTTAACTATCGAGTCATTTTTAAATTTCGAACTATATCCGATAAAATTAAAGTTTTCCGAGTCTAAGTTGTCAATTTTGAATTAAGAACTTTACATTTGTCGGAATAAAATACTGGTATTCAGCTGCATCCGGTTAGACTGGAAGCTGACCCCAACATAGTTGAGAAAAGGCTAGGCAGATGATGACATTTGTCGGAATAAAGTTCAAAATACAGTTAAGCTAGCTCGAAAGTTTAGGCTAGGTCTAAAATAACTCCTTTGTAATAAGACGGTATTGTGTTTCACGCACCTAACCAGTGTTAATGTCACAATGTTACGTTGACAACATGTTCATCATATTTATGGGGTAGGTTTAATTTTTGAAGTGAGTGTTCCATGTTCCTTATTAGGAACATTATTATTGTTATCTGATCCATTGTGCTGGGTGTTTTCTTGGGGTCCTTTTATTTGTTTTCATAGAGTAAGTATCTAGTTGTTTTTGTACAACATCAGAGTATTACGTAGTCGGCCTCACCCCTGTGTGCTGCGGGGCGCAAAATCCCGGGTCGGGGCAATAAACGCGATTAGACAAACATTTCCTGACGCGCGCCACTTTTTCTAAAACTTAGCGAATAAATCAGATCGGTGGTGCGTCGCAGTTTTCTCGTCGTCTTGCCAAATTTATGTACCGATCGGCCCTTTCGTATGGAGATGTGGCTCGCTATTTACATATAAATACCTCGATTATTTGAATTATTCAATCGAGAGGGGGCGGCGCTGACAAATCACTTCCTAAGAGATGGCACAAGTCGGTGGGCTCGAGATCAGCTTGACGTGTATAGGATACGTTTCGTACCCAACGTTCCTATAAGTTTTTATGATACCTACTTAACATTCTTGGATTAAGTTGGTATGACTTAACTGTGTTGTTAGATCTATTCGATTTATCGACTTCTATGTCGTTGGTACATCAAATGTTTTTCTTGATGTTTTGTAACATTCGATGTGTTTTCGTCAAGAAAGCTCCAGTATATCTACCTAGTTATCTTTAAATTGTTACGAGAAGAAAATCATTTAGTATTCTTCTTACATTGTATGTCTTAAAACTTTATATAGTCTTGTGCGAAATAAGTTTTCTTGGCACTGAATGCGATGTCAGTCGGAAATATTTTTCCGCCACAGCTTGGTTGAGCTGCCAATGTTTTAATAGTTTAAATTTACATTCCGGGAATGTAAACGTAGCATTACTGAGTATATTTCCTGATTACACTAATAATACATCTCGTTGCAGCTACAGTTATTTATCTAGCCTGCAAAGGGTAAAAATAAATAAAACCGAATAGTTAACTAGTCGGTAGCTGGGTGTAGTTTTCCCGCAGTTTTATGTCCTCTCACGTGCCATTTAGCCGGGGAAATAGAAGTTTTTGTATGGAAATCGGACGCACTAAACCTCCGGGGCTCGGGAGCGCTCCGCCTATTGTTGCTACGTAACAACCTCATAAAAGTTTATCATTCGCGTGTAAAACAAATTCCGCTGTTATTTTTTTTTTTTGCAAACTCCGTTTCGAATGCGTGATGTAGATTTTTCTTGGGATAAATAAAACGTGTACGTCTCAAGCTGTGCCTACAGTATGATCAGATTTGTGATGAATGGGTACGTAGCCGAATCTGTGTGGAGCGCTGAATCCCCGAATAAGATGAAGATTTTAAAAGTAGGGCTATCTTATAGGATAGTAGAGGTGAGAAAGCAATCTTTCTATTGACAGGGCATTCATCATCATCAGCCTATAGCAGTCCACTGCTGGACATAGGCCTCTCCTATTGCACGCCATTCAACTCGTGGGCATTGACATACCTTATTTTTTGTCATAAAAAATATTTTTTTTTTGTAGGAACATACGTACTTACACGTCGTACATCTCGATCGTGTTACCCAGCCAACAATACTTTTTTAAGTAACACAATAAGTTTGAGTCTCAAAAACAAATAGTTTACCCTTGTAAACGGGACGCCTGATAAGAATCAGCGTATCCTGCTAAAATCCCTTGTTATGTTCTTGTTACTGTATTTATATCGCTAATCGCGTTATTGTCTCGTAGGAGCATTAGTTGGGTGCAGTGGTCGAGTGCAAAGCGCCAGCCGTTACATCTGATAAGACCATTTGATATGCTAATAGTGGTAGCAAATGTTCACGTAATGAGCGTGCGACGGTTTAGCGCCTGCGATACACCCTTTGTGGTCGAAGAGGCTTTTGTAAAGGAATGACTTCTATGTAATTTTCTGCAGTTAGCGGAATGTTGGTGTGTGGCGTGATTATGAGTGTCTGGGTTCCAAAGAGCTGGTTTGTTTTTTTCTCGAATCGAGATTTTGACTCGTTGCGAAAATATGAATTAAAAACACCACAAGAAAATCAGCCTAAAACAAATAGGTAAATAAGTTTAATTCCTTGGTTCAATTGAAAAATAAACCACAACTCCACTTTGTATGTAGAGTCGTAAAAAACAGATCGTCATGTTACATAATTTATATAATTATTACATTTAATCCATTGAAAGCTTAAAAATAAACGATCTTCACACATGCGTACAATGAGCCGTTAGTGCAGGACTAATATTGGCGGATTAAGATGATATCGCGGGAATTTGACGCGCGTAACCGCTCGCTCTTCCATCGACTGATCATCAGTTACCATCTAATGCGGTGTAATGCGCTCTTTGTTCACGTTACGGTATTATTTGCAGCATTTACCACATGATTATTACCTACTTATAGATATTGCTAAGTAGGTACGCTGACATGACATGACGTGTTCATAGTAAAACCTAATAAATAGGTATAGAGTGTACTGATTATAGGTACTTTGTAAAACGTTAAGAGAAGGAGGCATCCAAAAGTTCGTTGTAAATAAATTATGAACTCCTACTTCGAACAAATAGGTATTTGAGATCACTTCCGATCGCTTTGGCTACTGATCGCGATCAAATCTCTCCGGCTACTTTTCCACCCTCTCTGCAAAGTAAATCGCATTTACAACGTTTCAACCTCGCTAACATGTTAAAACAGAACTAATGGACATTCGCTCCAGTCTCAGGCCGCAGGAGACGAATAATACAAGTAAAATGGTCCCATCTCCACGCTTCATTAATTTTATTGCCCCGAGGCGCTCCCGGCTCAAGTCGGAACGCTGAGCGCCGCTGGCGAAAACACGCCATTATTCTATGTTGCCAGTGACTTAAATTAAATAAACACAAACCATTATGCGTATATCGAAATGCACTCACTTTTCTTTTGTCTATGCGACAACTGTCAACATTTTGGCGCGTAATCTTTTTCATGTCGATGTAGTATGGCTAACAATGAGGTTCTACTCTAATGTAATGGAGATATTAGCGCGAAACCGTAGCGGAATAATTCCGACATGGTTTTTTGTGTGCGTACGACACAATAGGATTATTCTCCATTGATCATTGCTTATTATAAGTAGTTGTGGAGGGTGCGTAACATGAAAACTAAATTTGGTTTATCGGCTATTATGGAAAGTAGGTGTTAATGTTGAAAGAAATTTATGATACAATCGTGACTTCTACTGTTTGCACCATACTTCGTGGTTATAAGGCTAATACACACAGCCGTTTCTAATGAATAAATACATTATCTACTTAATACTTTGTGCCGATTCAGTAGAATAACACAAATTCTAGACTTTTCAATTTCTAAGAATAAAATAAATATCTATGCGTACATAAACTGCAGACCTACGTATTCTTAAACAAAACAAACAATTCTTATCAAACAAAAGGTAATGAGGGGTAAGTGGGAGTTATCTGGCCGTAAACTGTTAGGCCTGGAGTCGGCAGAGCGCGGCGGAGGCTCGAAGGAGGTCGGAGGCGAAGGAAACCTCTCACAATGCCCTCAACTACTAATGTTTACTCAACTCCGAGTGCGACAAAGGGCCGGAACTATTGTTTGTTGGGAAAGCTTTATTTCGCTACCCTCGACGCTTGCCGCGACAATAGGTTACCCAACTTAAAAATATATTATCTTGATAGACGTTGGAAAAGTATGAACATGGCTAAGATAAATAATAATTTTGTGGAAAATTATAGTAGGTACCTACTAGGTATGAATTTCACTTTAGGTGTAGTGAGTTTCTTCTGTACCTATACGTGTGTTCAAAGTGGGTACTCATTAGTTAGGTGCCTATCCTGATCCTAGATTTTATTAAAAACTTTTTGTCTTCAGGCACTCACCTATAAAGTAAAAGTCAAAATAATTTTCTCTAGTAAGAAAATATTTGTAGTCACATCCCTACTAATTCCACATCCGGACGGATCGGGGGCGCTGGAGAGTTGAAAATTATCCTTTTCACGAACGACCTTAAGCATAATAGAGAAAGCACTTAAGCCATTTTCTCCGCCTTTGAGTGGCGTAAGCGCGACCGTTTGCTGGGGATACATCTCGTGAGCTAGAAAATCAGCCATTATAGTCGAGTATATAGGAGTTTCATGAGTTTATCGTACGAGCCGGGGGCGGGCTGGTCGACCAGCGTTTTAACCTAATGCGGCTATTGGGCGGCGCTAACGACAATTAGGCTACATGCGAGCAAATGGATTGTGCATTACCGAGGACATGGATTGATTTATTGGCTAATCGAAGAACACAAGCCCGATAATCACTAGCTACGTAGTACGTTTATAAAAGCACGATTCGATTATCAAATTAGAGTGGAAACTTACAACCAGCTGGGACGATACAGTCATTACAGCATGACTATCAGTCAACTGAATCAAGTATTAAACGCGATCAGTAGCGTGACCTGAAGTTGATTGCTTGCCAATAAAGCACGAGCTACATTCCTACAATATTAATAGCTTTTCAGAAACAATACTGAGTCAAATTTTCAATAACTGAAATGAAAACTCATTTCCCGCAATGGGAAAACTCTGATGTCACGCGACTGAATAGCTTATTTGTGAATGTATTCGGACTTTCTTTTATACTATCCGAATATTCCCATAAATTGGATTCACATGATCTTATATTAAATTCATGTCCCTTAGAATCACTGCTCTTTATATCGAAGTCATGTTTTTTGATATTCCTTCACGTAAAAGATCACATCTGTTAGTGGCCGGGCATCTAGGTACCGACCTATGAATAATAAATGTGTCGAGCTGGCCGATTGGGGAAATTGAATTTTATAGTTCGTAACACATTCGAGGACAGATGTCACAAAATGGCTGCTCGCCGGCGGCTACGTGCCACGTAATCGAAATGTCAAATAGAAATCAAAATTAGGTCGATTGTAGTGTTAATAATTAAATAATGACGGGCTAGGTGGCGGTCGGCGGCATTTGTACGCATTAACGAGGGAGCTTACTTCATTTATAATGCGTAGGAAAGGTGCGAGCTTCATTTTGATTAACAGAGTTACTTCTGTTTGGATGGACAATTATCGGTCCATTACGCTGAGTACACAATGACCGGTTTTCCATTAAATTATTGAGCTCTATTCAAATGTCGCTTAGGTACGTACCTACTGATACGCATGGCTGCGATGGCTCGTTTACATATGGCGCCTACTCGTACATTTATACGTATTTTAGGTGATATTATAAAAACGAGGGCTAGCATTATAGCACCTAAGTTCCTATAATAGTAGAAGTGTTACAAAAAGTAACAAATAAAATATGAATAGCACTTCAAGTCACTTTGCAAGTCACTTTCGCAAAGTGGTTGATTTATTCCCAAAACAATACATGCATATTTTATTCAGACTTAGATGGATGGGTTTAAAAACTCTAGACAAAATTTTACCTACATTTAGGTCTACACATTCTAGCGACTAGTAATTCTTGGGTTCCAGTGGGTGTAACTCCAAAAGCTACCTAATTCGTGCACTTCAAAATACAAATTAGCAATATAAATAAGAGAGCCTATAATCAAACTCCAACAGTATCGTATAACAATACCGAATTCAATTTGCTTTACAGCTGATATATTGTCGTTAATTGATTTCCCCTCAGTGCCCCGCTCCCCACGAGTTCTGAGTTAGATAAATTCGTGCTATCCGTTTACATCATTAAATTTTATTAGTGGCAACACAATGGCGGGGCCATTCGCGCATCTACGAAGAGAGGGACTTTTCCGCCGGCAATGGCGTCCCCGGCCAATTCGTATTTCCTTTTGGCGCGAATTAAGCAGGCTATTAAGTCGGCTTTGAGACGTATGACGAATCATAAAGCCGTACGGACAATAGCGACGCATTCACATGAAGATTTGGACGATTTGCGATAAAATAAGCAACTTTTTAGTACCAGATCAGGGGAGTCATTTAGCTATTTCCACGCGTTTTTCTCTATAGCATTCGATTTCCGGAGGAAATGTGAGTAGTCAATTGCTACATAGAAGCAATTTATGCCTATCTATCTACTTAGTTACTGCTTATTTTAGAGCTCTTACATGTAACTGTGCTTATAAGGTGTGTATTGATAAAATTTTGATAGCTACGGTGATATAGTTTATCAACGAATGAGTCAATTAATCGCTTCATGGAGTTAGTTGAATTACTTTGTAATCTTCAATCTGTCCATCGCAATCATTATTAGATTAATGGAATTCAATCTTAACGCTGTCATGTTGCGTCACCTAATAGATAGATGGCGTGTGCAGCAGTTATTAGTGTTGCCAGAGTCATAATCTGTCATAAATGTCAAGCAGCGACGAGGCTATTATTTCGAATATTATCGTCATTTCAATTCGTAGGCTAAACAAGTGGTCCTCTATCACCCATTGTTACGGAAAGTGTCACGCAATCAAAATTCTTATTCAGAGAATTAAGTTTTGAGGGACTTTGAAGAATACACACACTAATACACTACCACAAAATGAACAACCGAATTAGTTTTACAGTTCACTTAAGTATCAAAATGCGTAAAATTTAATATATTGTTGGTGGTGTTTTGGCTAATAGCATAAAACAACACAATTTACACTATAGATGCTTTATTTGCATAATTCAAATTAAAGTTAGCTACCTCAAAAGTAAATTACTCGGTGTCTCTTATGATAGGAATGCCATCCAACTTTGCTATTTGTTGAAGTCGAGTGGAAGCCTGGTTACGCCATGCCTCAACGTCTGGTTGGGCGTCAACTATCGGATTCCCGATAAAAACCAAGTCTCTGAGATTTGGACACTCCTGTAAAAAATTAAACCGTTCATGAAATTCTGCATCAAACGAGTAGAAATATTAAAACTTATCTAATTTGGAACAATGGTTAGTCTGGCTGTAAGCAGCAGAGTATCAACAGTGCCGGATTAAGACTACTTGATGCCTGCAATCAACGCCCTATCCACTGGTAAAGTAGTATCGGTCTTTAAAATTTTAACCTATTTATTACGATACATTTTACGTATATTACGTACCTTAGAATATGTACGAAAGACGAAAGAGATACGTGGAATAGGCATTACAATAAAAAGCAAAGCATATTTTTTTTTCATTTATTGAAATAAACCTGCGACTTTTACACCTCGGTCAAAAGAGACGTTGGATCTGTGTTTTTCCGAGCAACCGAATCCGTTCAGCTTGAC
This sequence comes from Apamea anceps, assembly GCA_951799955.1. Taxonomy (NCBI): domain Eukaryota; kingdom Metazoa; phylum Arthropoda; class Insecta; order Lepidoptera; family Noctuidae; genus Apamea; species Apamea anceps. Next base: position 7,480,328 of record OX637502.1, on the reverse strand, counting down.
TACAGCTGTTGTTCAAGGTGGTCTTACTTTAACAATACTCACAGCCGATATAACCACGACACCACCCCCACGTATTACCTGTACTTAGTTGATCAGTTAATGCCAACTTACCTACTTAAAAAAAAGGTTGGTTGTTAAGCGGCGACACACTGAAACCGCGAGCTAGATTCATGGAAATCTGGCCTACTTAAGCATAATCAGCCTGAACCATTCCGACTTCTGGAACACAGGCCTCCCTCTCCTCTATTAGGAGTAGGCCGTAATCCACCATGCGAGCCGAGTGCGGTTTGGTGGATGTTACATGTCTTCGAAGTTTTAGTCCTAAAACATATCGGGTTGCTCACGATGTTATCCTTCACCGTTTTGAGAGCAATGATGATATGTAGAATAAAGTATGGCCTGACTGCAACATTATTTATTTCCCTTTCGAAAGCATCCAACAGTCGACTATCTCTGCCTACGCATATTAATGGGCTGTAAAAATATATAACGTAGGTACTTATTAGACATGGGTAAACCTGTAGTCTATTGAACTCCACCCATTCCTTGATGTTGTTGTTGGACATGTAGAGAACTCTTAATTGTTTGAGTTGTCCGACGCCTTTCAGTTTATCGATCGGATTGTAGCTTATCCACAACTCTTCCAATGTCTCTGCTACAGTTTCCTGAAAGGTAAGAAATAAAAAGTATGAAAAGCTGTACAGTAGTTCCCCTGATATTTGGATAATAGTTGTAGGGATTTATGTGCTAGTTACCATACCATTAAGCCATAGGTAACTTTATGGTTATGGAAGAGGGTCGACTTTGAGTTTGACTATGGTTTGACTAGACTGATTCGGCGGAGTGTCGGTATTTTTGTACGAAAACTGAACCCTGAAATTTAAAACAGGCGGTCATATAAGATTTTATTGGCTCGTAATGTAAAAAATAGCGTAGAGTCATCTCAACACATCTCTCCCTTGATTTTGTATATATATATATATATTATAAGTATATATTATATTAATAATATGTATGCGTATATAACCCATTTATGTATTTGTGTACTTAGTTTAAAGAGTTTTTTTTATTATTATTGTCCCTCTCAACCAAAGCACCTGCCATCTAATCTCTTCACCACCCTTGGTTGACTGGTAAAGAATGCCTAAGGCATTAAGTCCGCCTTTGTACAGACGCCAGCACATCAAGCTACTACAATCTGTCAAATTTCTTTAATAGATTTTCAACTTTATCGTTAAAGCATTAAGGTTCAAGGTTGATTGGGAAAGTTTGACAGTTTCGGGTAGGTTAACCTGCTGGCGTCTGTACATTTTTGTGCGAAAAGTTTAAATAAATAAATAAATAATGTAGAATGTTGTACATAAGGCTTACCACCCCCGATAAAGATTTTATATAATTCCGTCCAACGGATAATATCTTGAGAGATTTCATGCCAGCAATACCAGCTATTTTGTCAATCATGTTCGACGATAGGCTTAATTTCCTGAAAATAGAAACCATTAGATTATTCGATATTTATTATGTAGGGATACCTACAGCACTGACGGCCGAGTAGGCCGTAAAATAAGTAGGTACCTAAAGCATATTGAGTTGAGAAAAAATTCCACATTGTAGAGCAAAGAGCATTTTTCTCTAGTCTCTTCCTAAAGCTCAATGTGCCATATTTACATTCAATAACATTATTTTCATAATATTGGTAAGGCACCTGTCCCTCCACCGGTAGCGTCTAGCTATCAACAATTTTCTCGCTGAAGAAACATACAAAAGATTGTAGGTCCCGTGTAAATAAAAGAGATACATATAGACTATTTAATAGTTGATCGCGGACTGTTCACTCTGCCGCCGCGCGAGCCTACTCTTTTGTCGCAGCGACAATAACTATGAAACTTTATGAAAGAGTACTCGCTCAGCGACACTCGCTTGGCGGGCAGGCCACTCGCCGAGAGCCGCCGCCGCCGCCACTCACACTAGTACATACGCGTAACAGCGAGTAATCGCTCGCTACCGTCGCGCATTCGCTTCTCGTTGCTCGCCAACTCGTTTCTAGTTGTTAGCTCTACTAGCTTTGCGTTAATCACCGGCAGTAAGACAGAAACCTGTCTTACTTACTCAGATGAAAACTCATCTGCCTAGCCTTTTCCCAACTATGTTGGGGTCGGCTTCCAGTCTAACCGGATGCAGCTGAATACCAGTATTTTACTCTGAGCGACTGCGTATCTGACCTCCACAACCCAGTTACTGGGTAATACGATACTCCTTGATAAGACTGGTTGTCAGACTTTCGGGCTTCTGACTACCCGTAACGACTGTCAAAGATCCACGAATGCCAGCCGAGACCAACGGCTTAACGTGCTTTCCGAGGCACGGGGGGGGGGGGCGCCCTCGGTATGTAAAGATGGTCGCCCATCTACAGACCAACCGCGGCAAACGTAGCTTAACCTGATCGATCGACCTGTGCGGCTGCTATTATTTAGCCACGACCCCTCAAGCGACAAGGCAGGTGCCTTACTTAAATAGGTTTCCAAATAGGGACCTATATTTGTAAATTTTCAACCCAAGATAAAAAAAAACTTACTCGCAGCACACTAGAGTAGACAGAGCTCCATCCATCTTTTCTATGGGAGGCCACTGAAACTGCAGCTCAATCACTGTGGCTTCGGCGGCGTTTTCTCCTTTCGCCTTCTCCCAGCGAGCTATTGCTTCCTTGCACGTGGTTGGTTTTAAAGCTGCCATTACTATTTACTGTTAAATTATAGGGACTAATATTAATTTTATATGAGGTAATTATGTGACAAGCGTAGTGTGAGACACCCCCCCAGCTGATGGACCAACGACCATAAAAAGGCTGGAACAGCTGTAGAGCGGCTTCTTATGTCCAGCAGTAGACTACGATAGGCTGACTTGATTGGTTGATTGACATCGGTGGTTATTTTCAAAGGGCACCGAAACTACTATACCTACAAGGGGTTGTCATTGTTGCTCACCGCACTGGTGATCGATTTGCGGCATGGTAGTGTACGTACCTATACAACTATATACGTTATAATTGCTGCTATATGTTCACACGGGAGAGTGCTGCTGTCATGCTTCGGGGAAAAAATAAGTGTTTTCATTCTGTGCAGGGAATTCAGAACATAGTCAAATCGTAGTTGGATTGTAGAGTCTCACTCAGATTAGAACGCCCGAGGTTACGAGGGCTAAGAGAACCAAAGTCAACGAGCTCATCGAAAACAAAAAATCATTATGTAGGTACCTACCTGAGGTCGCCTTTCCTTATTTTTCTAACTTATTTTGGCTTTTGGTGAACAATTTTATTAGATAACACTGACGTTTTGCCAAATTCTGGAATGACATTCGTTCCATCTTGAAATTATTTTTCTGTAGATACCTAGTTGACAATTTACGAAAATGTATTATTATCAATGTACCTATTTTTGAAAAGAGGTTTGAATTTGTGAGGTTTGGTTTATATCAATTATTTAAACAATGTAGGTACAGACGCCAGCAGGTCAAGCTACCCGAAACTGTCAAATTTTCCCCATCAAACTTGAACCTTAATACTTTAGCGATAAAGTTGAAAATCTATCAAAGAAATTTGACAGATTGTAGTAGCTTGATGTGCTGGCGTCTGTACATAGAATTTTAACACTAAACGTAACGTTTTAAGTATGTTTCTCCTTTTTGTTTTATGTGATGTACAATAAAGTGTTGAATAAATAAACAAATATTTGGCCAATCTCTACCTTTACCCTTAAACTTATTTATACCTTACTTATTCTACAACTGTTACAGTTTCATAACCTACTTATCCGATTTAAGTTTCTTTACAATGTTTACCCAACTGCAAAGACACTACTTTGCAGTCGCGTAAAAAAAAAACTTAAGTACGTTTTTATAAATATATGGGTTCTAATACAAGATAGACTTTCTATATAACTATACTCCATTTATAATAGCATTAGAAAAAAGAGGCTCGTAGAAGCAGGAATGCAAAACATTTTATTTCAAAGTTATGATAAAACAATTTTAAGGGAGATGCTTAAATTCTAATTTTCTTGCGTTTTTTGCAATTTGCAGGTCAGTGTAAGGTTGTATCTTAATAAAAATAATATGATGCGCAACAATAAGAAATATGTAGGCAATAATACAATTTTAACCTTAAAAATCATCAATACATCCCTTTAAATTAGAATTGCTCCGAATTCGTCTGATTTCGCGGGCTACTGCAGCGCATCCACCTTAATTAAAATAAAATTCGGCAGAATTATAGTGAAACGAATAACGTTCCAAGTATTGTTCATCCCTGCTTCTTTTAGGTTTTTAGCATTGACACTGTAATTTAAAATTGGAGTTATATAATATAAATAAATGAAAGCCACATAATTTCATAAGATAAATAGTTAAAATGGTTACCTACAATTAAGTGTGACAGCTGCTGTAAAAATAGATCATAATAAATTCGGCGTCTATCATAATGTAACAATGTTTATTGTATTTTTGTTACAAAGTGTGCATTAAAAATAACCTTTTTTAACTTCTTTCTAATGCTATTGTAAAAGGTATCTTTTAGTTCTTTACCACGCACTTAGAACTGTGTACATACCTACTATTAACTACACTTTACACTAGTTTCTAAATAAAATACACTTTCCAATGAAACAAACATGTAACTTATTGACTTTGAAAGCACACAAAAATCATAGCGTGTTTGCTTTAAATAAGAGAAGGGTGTTAGGACCGCTGGGCACGCGGGGTCGTCCCGGTTGGGCGCCAGTAATCACGACGCGCCCTCACGCCTTCGCCGTCCTTTTGCCCCGCGCCATTTTCCCTGTGTGCCCAAACCGAGCGCTTGCTGAATTTCAAGTGCACGGATTTAGCGGTTCTTCCTTTCAATGGAGTTTATGCAAACATGGGAAGGTAGATGTTGACATATTGAGGGCGCAAACGTTCCTATAAGTTTATGGGAGGTATAATCTTAACTGACTACTTATTGTTATGTTCTTTTTTGTGAAAAATAACAAAGTCGATTTTTTAAATGGACATTAAAATTTCTGCATTTATTTAGTTTTGTTTTTCCCTTTAAAATACATAAAATAAATAGGTAGCTAGGTATTGTAATGTTGACCTAATTGAGAAGAACATGATATCCTTCTTAAGTAGGTACCTACTCTCACAAGTTTATTTCAAACCTTAGGGCTGTAGTACGAGGTACTTAGATATCTAGATTTTCGTTTTTAGATAAATCGGTCATTATAATCCATATTGAGAAGTTGAGAAACATTTATAAATGCATCTATTAAACATGGGGTGTTAAATTCAAATATTTGTTCCGTGAGTTCCGTACCATAGAAGGTACAAAAGGACATTTTGCCGCCACGCGCTGCCACGTGATCTAAGCATAATTCGCATCATCAATGTGTTTAGGGCACGTGTTCATAAGTACACTGCTTACAACATACTTTTACACTTAAGTTATAATAGCAGGGTGGGGGTGTGTATGAGTAGTTCTTGGGAAAATAAATCGGTTTAATCTGACAGTTTTGACTGGATTAACTCTACGTCGGCATTAGTCCAACGGTTGTTGGACGAACAACGAAGGTTGTAGAACGAGCGGTCGTGAGTTCAATCTCGATTCCCGACACGTTAAGAACAGTAGAGCGGTTGCGTTTTATTTGCTATACGTCTATACTTATGCCTTTGCATGTAGGTATGTATGATGTACGCAGTACGGTCAATCGCACGGCAGTATAATAATATTTTTTATTGGATCAATGTTATAATTATTACCTTATAATTAGCTTAACTAACTGTCGGCCCGTATTCTGTAACGGTTTTGTTAGTGATCTTCACGGCGGATACCAAAACAGCGCTTCGAGATAAAAAAAAAACTATCAAGTTAAAAAAAAAAACAAGACGTTAATATTATGATGCAAACATGTCAAAAATGGGTATAAAAAGGAATTTGAAAGCCAAGAACATAACTCTACTTTTCCGAACGCTTTTCAGTACAGCAATGATGGTACGTTTTGTTTCAGAACGAACATTTTAAACGTCAAAACAACCACAACACAACAAACGTCAAAACGTGCGTATAACCTCACATTAATGTGCCCATGAAACGTAAATAACTTGTGAAATCGTGGAATATGGATGACTTACAACTAAATATATCAGTCCCTAAGAAGGTAAGCGCAGGAACTTCTTGTGAACTTTACTATTTCCCCAAGACTCCGTGTTAACTAGTTTGTTTTGATAGGATAAGAAAAAACCAAGTGCTCCTCAGAAGAATGAGGGGGAATACAAATTTATATCCAATCCAAAGTTTACTGGCAAGACCATAGCTAGGAAAAGACCCCAGAATTTGGCTGCAACCAATCGTGCAGTCATAAAATATGCTGAAGGCCCGCCTAAAAAGGTGGCGAAAGTGTCACCTTCTACAGTAGACAAATCTGACGATTTGGGGGCTAAACTACGAGATCTCAGTGAAAATAAAGGCAAATATCAAGGGAAGAATTATCAAGATCTAAGTGACACTATACAATTGAAGCAAAACAAGCCTAGGAGTGGTGGATGGATATCTTCACTATTTAAGAACAACCCGCAAGTGCCCCGTATAGGGCAGCGGGCTGTCAAACCGATTGTGGAGCAAGTGTTTGCAGGCAAGACATTCACTGACTTAGATATACACCCACATAGTGTTGCAAACTTGCAGCAAAACTTAGGTTTGAAGGAACTGATGACAGTGCAACAGAATGCAATACCAGTTATCTTACAGGGCCGAGATGTTCTCATTAGGTGAGTTTAAACTTTTTTCTATATTAAATAAGTACTAAAAATTATATTGTACTATCAAATTACATAATATTTAGTGTGTGGTGCAACTGATTGTGCAACTAAATATGATTCCTTCAACGCCTGTAACCCACTTAAGTTAAAAAAAAATGGTATGAGATATTTTTATGTTGGATGTTTTTTTGGGCTTCTGTTACTTAACTGATAATGCACATTGTTTATATTATTTCATAACTAGGTCACAGACTGGGTCAGGCAAAACACTGGCATATGCATTGCCAATCATAGAAGGGCTACAGGCCATAAGACCTAAGATAAGCAGGAATGACGGTATCAGGGTCATTGTGGTGATACCAACCAGGGAGCTTGCAGTTCAGACTTATGAGCTATTTATTAAGCTAGTCAAGGTACTCGATACACTGTTTATTGTTTTAAAATTCTTTTTTATGCATTCACTCCATACACCATGGAAAGGTTTTAAAAGATCAGCGCTTACATGTCAATGATAGTCTGGCTCAGTATGTAATAAAACCATGCTAGGCGATTGCCAAAAAACTTAGTATAAAATTTATTTTTATTATTCCTTACTGTCCCACTGCTGGGCAAAAGCCCTTTCTACTCTCTATACTAAATTATTTATATATTATTATTTAACATTAGCCATTTCATTGGATCGTGCCTGGTCTACTAAGTGGTGGACAAAAGAGAAAAGCAGAGAAAGCTCGACTCAGGAAAGGTATCAACATATTGGTTGGAACCCCAGGACGCATCAATGACCACTTAAGACATACTGCTTCTTTTAACTTTGCTAAGACTGGGTAAGTTATATTATGGTGATATTTTGCAATCTGATGTTGTGATGTGATGAAAAAATTCCATCTCTTTCTTAAACTGGAACAATATAACTTTAACTATTTCTTATACGGCCCCCAGGATTAGCCAATCATATTGAATATAATGTGTTTTACATTAAGAAGCAAGCATTTAAGTAAGATGACCAAATTATTGCTATTAAAAATACGGCAAAACATTAAGCATCTGATGATATTTACAGATGTTTAGTTTTGGATGAAGCAGATCGTTTACTAGACATGGGTTATGAAAAAGATGTTGCGGCTATCGTAAAAGCTATAGAGGATCATAAAAAAGCAGCCACATATGATCCCATGGCTCTTATGAAACAAAATGTACAAAAGAAGATTCCAGATCCAGATGATGATACAGAGGCAACTAGTCTTAATGACAAGAATGAAGAAAAACCAGAGATAAAACATCATTTGACTGATGTGTTTTTGTCTAAAGAAAAGCAAACAATTTTACTATCTGCCACTCTTACAAAGGTAATGTGTTTAATGAATGAAATATTGAACTTCAGGCATTTAATATGCACAACAAATAAATACTCATAATATTTTCTAGGCTGTTGAAAATCTGGCAGGAATTACTCTAGTGAATCCGGTCTTTGTAGACACATCTGAAGGTAAGGCTGTTATAGCGGATTCACTAAAGACTACCGCTATCCAAAGTAAAAATGCAAGTGAAGTAAAGAGTAAACCTGAAGTCAAAATTGCCCCTGAAAAGCCGAAAGCAGAAAAATCTAAGCCAGTGAAAGAAATCAAGGAGGATTCGGAAGAAGAAGAAGAAGAATCAGAAGCAGAAGAAGAAGAATCAGAAGCAGAAGAAGAATCAGAAGCAGAAGAAGAAAAAGAAGAAGAAACTGCTTATGTACCCGATGAAGAAAACAATACGGAAGCTAAAAGAGGTAAGTGAGTTCCTTTTAATAGTATAAAATGTTACGGTACCAAATACATTTTAATCTGATTTCTATAACTTTAGGATTGAAAGCATTCACTGGCCTTAACCACAAAAACTTATTCAAAATTGAAGGCTCCAGACAAAGTAAAACTGACCCACCACCTATAGTTGAGGCCTCCAAAATTGACGAAGATAGCGACAGTGATTCCGATTACGAATACTTCAAAGCTCAAAGAGACCATGAAATTAAAAACCCTAAAGTGGAGAAAGAGGATGACAGTGAAGAGAAAGGGAGTGGTGACGACGAAGATGAGGCATCTCCAGCAGTGAATACTTTCGCGGCAGCTGTAAAATCAGCTGTAGGAGAAGACGAATTAGTTCTGCCAGCATCAGTCAATCAGACATTCCTCGTCGTCCCCATGAAACTTAGACTAGTCACACTAGTCGGCCTTATCGTGGAACACTGCGTAATGAACAAGAAAGGTGGGAAAATGATAGTTTTCGTGGCGACATTGGAAATGGTAGATTACCTCTCAGAATTAATAGAGATCGCGCTAACTGGGAGAGACGTTAATGTTAAGAAAAAAAACAAAGATAAAGCTAAAAATACTAAAGCAAAGAAAAGAAAATCTGGCGACGATAATGATGATGATGTAAGTAAATCAAAAGTTTTTAGTAAATTACCAAAATATTCGGAAATACTCTTTATTGATAGAACTTGTTTGAAGTATGTTAAAACCAATTCTGAAATGATATGAGATAGAATTGTGAAAGCAATAGTAAAGTTAATGAATGCGAGTATTCAACAAGGCAAATATCCGTCAGAATTAAAAACAGGCATAGTTAGGCCCATTCATAAAAAAGGCAAATTCAATGACTTGGCAAATTACAGACCCATAACGATATTACCTGCCATAAATAAAATAGTTGAAAAATTTATATGAGACCAAATACACACGTTTTATCGGGACAATGACATAATTTCCAAATCAAAGTATAGCTTTCAAAATAAGAAATCTACAGCTCAACTACTTTCTAATTTTACTGATGACCTAGATGACAAGCAGCATGTGATACTCATATTCATTGATCTCAGCAAGGCTTTTGACACACTCGGGCACAATACTCTATTAAAAACACTTGAAAACCCGGGTATAAGACGAAAATTACTCGACTGGCGCAAAGAATACCTTCGTAGCCGAAGTTATCCGAAAGTTAGCCGAAGTCTTAGCAAACCTGTAAACATGACGAAAGGCACAGCCCAAGGTTCAGTGTCTGGTCCACTCCACTATCTGGTATACGTTAATGACCTAGAAAACATTATAAGACACTGTTCCCTTTATTAATACGCTGATGACACCTGTATACTATCTGCTAACTTAAACCTTAACTTGGCCGCAGAATATTTGCAAAAAGATTTTACTTCTATGGCTAAGCGGGCTCATGATATGGGACCTGTTGGGATTGTTCTGAATCCACAAAAAACTAAAGTTATACACGTACATTGAAGTCACATAAGTACCTCCCATCCCTTTCAATTTATAGCTCATAGTAGATTGTCTGTATAAAAACGTGCCAGACTGCCACTGCCTATAGAGCAAGTTTAAACTAGTAATAAATAAACTTCGTAATAATTGATAACCGATTCAACTGGAGTTACCAGGTGGAATCGGTTTGCGGCAGGTTGCGTGCGAATATACTTACCAAATTTTCCATTATAAAGCGCAATATACCGTACAGAACCCTCCTTCAAATGTACACAGCTCTTGCTGAATCGATAATATCCCATGGACTCACTAGTTATGGCCGCACATTTAAAACTCACCTAAATAAAATACATAATTTGCAAACATGTTTGTTGAAACTTGTAGTACCAAACTATGTCAAAAATAAATACCTAGACAATTATACAGGGTTATTTAAACATTACCTGTTCTAGCGCGTGCCGAGTATATGTTCCTCATAGAACATTTTGATAACAGTGATATTCAAATTCCAGTTAAATATAACGTGAATACACGACAAGCCAAATCAAAATCATTTCAAGTGCCACGCAAAAATAACTTTTATGGTAGGCGTACAGCTTCCTTCACAATATCCAATTTACTAAACCAAATACCTGTAGACATTAGAGAGTCAATTAATAGTAAAAACTTAAAGCGTAAGCTGAAAGAACATTACATCAATTCAATTATAACTTAGCTGTTACGAGGGTGACACTGAAAGTTCTTAGAAAATCAAAAACTGAACAAACTAGCAAGTTATTAGTTTTATTATATCTTTTCAAAATAGTGTCCATTTACATCAATACATCGCTGCTTCCGATGGAACCACTGAGAAAAGCGCTTTGCCCACTCGTCCTTTGGGGTCTCTTCGACGGCATTTTGAAACGCAGTCACTGCTTCCTCGGCGTCCATAAATGTTTTCTTCGAAGTTTTTCTTTTATTTTCGGAAATAAATAAAAATCGCAAGGTGCGAGGTCGGGGCTATAGGGCGGGTGACCCAGTAATTCCCTGTCTGACGTCGCCAAGTAGTCGATTGTTTGCTTGGCGGTGTGCCGAGGCGTTGTCGTGGTGAAGGAGGATCCTGCTGCGAGGTCGTTTCTCCCGAACTTTTTCCAAGACAAGTGGCAAACAATTGTTAGTGTACCACTCTGCAGTAAATGTTTTTCGATCCTCTAAAACAATTCTTGCGTACTGACCTGTCCTTCCGAAGAACGAGCCCACCATCTTATTTCCCACGCTTCGACCTCTCTTCACTTTAGTTGGCAACTACTCGGAAGGAAACACCCAGACAGCAGACTGTCTCTTAGTTTCAGGATCATAACAATAAATGCAACTTTCGTCACCAGTAAGTATGTCGAACACAGCATTTGAGTCACCTCCGTTAAATCTTTGAACTATTTCACGACACCAATCAACACGACGGAGCTTTTGGGCCTCTGTCAAATTATGAGGTATCCACCGGGCACAAAGCTTCCTGACCGCTAAATGTTCATTGAGGCGTTGTGCACTTGACTCTTACCGATGCCTAAGCTTGTCCGAATCTGCTGATAAGTCACTCTTTTGTCAGTCTCTATCATACGCCGCACAACACTAGAAGACGTCCCTCACGCAGATCATCGGTGAGATTAGTACGACCACGTTTAAAGTCATTAAACCAGTTGTAAACAGTGGCACGAGATGGGGCTTCATCGTGAAAGGCCAATCGAAGTCTATCATAACTTTCTTGTTGACTTAGCTGACATCGAAAGTCATAAAAAATCATTGTACGAAAATTTTCTCGCGTTACATTCATGCTGACGTGACGCGGACAATTTCCAATTTGCCGCCAAATCGTAAACAAACGACAAATTAATAAAATACCTACATACACAAAAGAGTTCCATTTTCAAAATTTGAATTTTTTTTTATTATATCGTTTACAAGTGGCCAGTTCTAAAAACGTTCAGTGTCGCCCTCGTAATACCGCGTTGATCAAATCTGAGGCAATGGCATGCTAAGACAGACCCCAGAGGTCTAATTATGTGCTTCGTTTAAGTTAAATAACTTGTAATTTTTTAAAATAAATAAATAAACAAAATAATAATAATTAATGTATTTCTCAGGACAAAGATTCATCATCATCAGACGATTCGGATGACTTTAAGGTGGAATACGAAGAGCCCACTGAAGGAGGTCTAGTGCCGGTCGACTTGGATATGTTCAGTCTGCACGGATCCATGCCCCATGAGCAGAGGATGGAGGTTTTCAAGCAGTTCCGTGCGGCTAGGCACGGAGTTCTTATTTGCACGGTAAGTTTCATGGTTATGGTCTATAGAATTTTCTTCATGCACGGATTTGGAATTGTCTTCATAAATTTTTCACAGCATCTTCTCGGCCCCTATTTTATTGAATCGGACGCAGTATTAAAGTGCTCCTTTTTCATGACACTCTATCGAAACATGTTTGGAGTTCTGTTCATATTTCATATTTTTCGTATATTTCGATGCTCACTCACCTCCAATCTCACCGTTTCCATCATTGTCTCCGGTTATTACCGCACACAACACATGTAATTTCGATCTCAAGAATATTTTTTAATCGTGTTTATGCGTACAATAGAATTTCAATTTATTATCTTCGAAAACGTGCTACCAGATTAATCATCACATTCTAAGTTCAATAATGGCGGCCGTATTCCCGCTCACCTTTGTCGCTAGCTATTGTGGCTCGCTGCCTATTAGCTGGTCATTCATCTAGCTCTCTGTGCGCTCCCACACCGCCGCCACAATACGCGTCGATTATGTACTATTATATGTGTTTATTACATCTATCAACGCCGACATTGGTACCTTACTGCTACGGTAGGGACTCTTAATTACAAGTTTATTGTATAAAATTGTTCATTTAATGTGGTAGGACACTAGGACAAGGTTGATGATAGCTTCAGTTATTTGTACACCTGAAATGAAATCCTGTTTCTGTTATAAACCCAGACATAATGGAGTCGATTGGTTCTAATTAAGGATTCGGTTTTTATAAATCTTTACCCTTTTCAAGATTTTTTGCCCTGAGATGAATATTAATCACAAGAACTAATACTCTATTAATGATGCAACAAAAACTAAACGTCTTGATATTGCATCTATTCTAGAATTTATAATTAGTAATCGACTACATGTTTCAAAGGGTTTTATCGCAGATTCCATAGAAAGCACTTTAGTATCATTTGAAAATTTTCCACGGTTGGTCAGCGCTGTAGGTGACGCGTAAAATAATTTTCTAATCGTGTAATTAGCCACGACGAATACGTTGTACGTGGTAGTGTGTTTTTAATTGCATTAATACAGCAATAGCGGCGGTGTAATATCCTCCATAGTGTAGATAATGACGGCGCGAAGGCGAGATGGTATCAGGTTTAATCTCGGTCGCAGCGGGCGGTAGCTACCGCGGCGGAGCTCACTCGCTTACGCGGTGCGTCGCTTCTGTTTGGTGTAAGATGCACTGAGATTTGCATGAGGATTTGACATTAAATCTTTTTGTTTGACTGTTATCGAATACTATAGTTAATTAAAGCAATTTCGAGCACGTTTGCACTGCGGCCGATCCGATTATACGGCGAGAAAATAGGTCATACAAATATTTTTCCGTGCGGGAATCGAACCCGCGCTATTCTTCTCGTTCTTGAATTTTATTAATTTGTCAGGATGTCGCTGCCAGAGGAATAGATGTGCCTCGAGTTGACCTCGTACTGCAGTTTTGCGTTCCAGCATCAGCTACCGACTATGTGCACAGGTAAATAGTACTTACTTAAATACGTAAATTCTTGTTAAAGTTAGGATTTTTTTGGTTATAACAGACATTTGTCGTGTAATTTTGTAAAATTAGTATGGTATTGTAGTTCCCAAGTAGTCTTTGACTCATAATTTACCTTCCCTCTAGATATCATAAAAGACAAATATAGACTAATGTAAATTTTCTTGATATTCCAAGCAATTGCAACAATATCCCAGTCGTTTTATTCCTGAACCTCGATGACTTATATTTACCATATACCTAGCTCACAATGAAAGTGTTATCCCTTCGTCCAGGGTGGGTCGTACAGGGCGTGCGGCTCAAGTCGGTGCCGCCGTGTTGTTCCTACTGCCTAGTGAATCACGGTTTATCAGGCATTTGGAGGAGAGGAGGATCAGGTGAGCCGTTGTTTAGTTTTAGCTATATATCTTCCCACACGAATCTTCACAGTCTGTTCGTCTTGTGCATCCTGTGTTATCAGCCCTACATCCAATTTTGCTGTCATAGTTTCCCACAACATGGCTTTTTCTCGTGCCTTTAGGTATATCTCGTGATTAAGGTCTAAAAATCCATATTATTTTCTCTTGAGTTTCAACCGTCCAATCTTTCTTATTTTGTTTATATTCTGGTTTAAATCATTTTATCATCTGCCCAGTCTGATGCATTCTGTAATACCTAGTATCATCTCAGGTTACGTCAAGGAGATGAGTCGCGAGCGCTTGAAGCGCTGCGCACTGTGGTACCCGCGGCTGCGACGCCGCAGCGCGCCGCGGTCGCCGTGCAAGCGCGGCTCGAGCACACCGCTCACACCAATAAGGATTGGCTGCTGAGGGCTAGTAGAGGTACGTAGAAAATGCAAAAAAAGCGGAGCCTTCATATAACTTCATTGTAAGATTTAGAATTCGTTAACGACTCATCGACTGGAGCGGGTGATAGATTTCAGCCTAATCCTTCTCGCAGAGAGTAGATGTGTACATTATCAGTGAACTACTTGGTGTTCTTCGGCTTATTATCTAAACGCCTCAGCATAAAGATTCAACTTTTCAAACAACTCTTTTCCCATTTAGCATACACATCCTGGGTTCGTTTCTACGCGGGCTACCCTCGCGACGTAAAGGAGTATCTGGACTCCAGACAGTTGCACTTGGGGCATGCGGCGAAGGCCTTCGCCCTTCGAGACGCCCCCGCTACGCTAGCCCGACGTGTTAAATCTAATCCGACCAATAAAGACAAGCCTAGTAATAGGCTTACTATTCATGTAGATGAAGAGAAAAAGAGGCCAGGGTGAGTTTATTGAATTGAATATTTTCTATCTGTTTTCAGATTTTATCTATAGGTGTTAAATTATGTTGACAGTTACCTTCGTAAACTTATTCTTAGCGTCCCTTTATAAACTGTATACAGGCTGGCAGGGAAATCGACGTGCAACTGAACTGCCACCCTATATAAAAGAGACCTACGTGTCTCTAATATGTCTAGAGCTGTAAATCTTATTATCATTTTCATTGATACGGTTTTAATTACGGAGTGTTATTTTATTTCGTCCAGGCAATTCACAGCATAAACATTAAAAACCGAAAAAAAATCGGTCGGTTATTATAGAGAGGGTTATTATAGCAGTCTAGTAGACACATTTTTGTTTGTATGTTTGTTAGATATGATTTTGCTATAGAGACTGCTACTACGACTCTGTATCAGAATGTGTTTTCTTCACAGATTCCCAAAAGCAAAGTTCGGTTCGTTCGGTGCTCGACAATCGAAACAGAGCTCCATGCATACGGCGAGCGAATTCGATAGCGGGCTGTCCTCTGTCGACCAATCGCAACCCAAGAACAAGAAAAAGAAGAACAAATGACATTTAAATAACATAAGTCATGCGATTTAATATTAAAAAGGACCTTTGTAAATAAAAACCATTAACGACGCAGGTACTTATGTAGTTTCATTCGAACACCGTAATTGATCAACATTTTTGTTTTATTTATTCCGAAGAAGGTAACAAATGAAAGATGGAGCTCGTCCAAAATTCTAATCGCGAGTCGGCTAGAGTTAATGGAAGCGCGCCCGATGTGATGGCTACCGTTTTCATATTTCTGACTCACGAGTGACTCGAATGAAAAATGATTTTAAACCATTACCGTGCCCCGTCCGGCCTTTTGATATTTAAATTTTTTTCAAGCGGCCGTCATTACCGTAGAATGATTTGCGAATTTCGCCCCAGCTCGCAGTTTTTGTTTGTCTCTGAACGAGTTTTTTGTCGCTCTCATTTACCATGTTTTTATTGCTGCATAATGACAAATTAAAAGAGTATTGTGAGGCTCTTTCATGCCGCATTCTCTGGCTTTTCAAGGTTGAAGGGCTTTTCATTTTGAAGGCGGGTCGAATGACTCAATCGTGACAGATTTATCTTAAAGATGTAGTCGTTTTACCGATGCTCGAGTCATAAAACAGTTAAAATCATTCAATAGGCGCCGCTAGACTGAGAATGTCTCTCCTTTCAGTTCTCATGGCTAGTGTTTTGTTCCTGAACTTTATTTTCTGTTTGCAATATGTTTTTCCGTGTTTCTCACCATAAATTACGATTGTCAATACAGGCCCGTAAGGGGTCAAGATGTATTCAAACTCATGTTGCTTGTGATTCGACTCGGATCGTATGTATCGGTAAAGTTATAGATAGGAACGTTTACAGGTCTGAAACAAGTTTTCACAATAAACTGCATGTAATGTAACGTTTTGTGCTCGCAAAGCTAGTATAGTTGTGTGGCGTGGCTTCGCGCGTCATTAAACAGCACATTTGCATGTCGGCCGGCGCCAAAGCTCGTGAAAATGCCTTTTCATTAGCATCAGCTCTACTGAAAAATTGTTCTGGCAGCCATTGATTGCTATGCGAATCGGTAATGCTAAATGAATTATACAAATAATTAATTGGTATTAGACCGTTGTTTTAGCATTCTATAAACAGTTAATTTATCGTCCGAAGAATATGTTGGCGAGGTATTAGCGGATAGACTCGATGGAGCATGACATGTAGCCATTGTTTTCGATTATTAGGATAGCTTCATAGATTTCATACCTATATTTGACACTGCTCATGTTACCTAATTCGATTATGATGAAGATATGGCCTTTTTTACTACTACCGCAATTCAAAATACAATAACACATCCAAGCTTGATCCAATAATTCGCTAGAGTCGAGTGCGTGTATTTGATTGATGTTCGGGAAATGTATCAGATTAAATAGATTTATGCCGACATAGTGGCTGCTTTCACGGCGAAGAATTCTATTGAAAGAGTCGGCGAGTCAATTCGGTAGGGCAATGAGCCGAGCGTGGTGGCCCGGGCGGTGCCTCTAACCTGGAGAAAACTCGTACCTTAGTATGTTGCCTGCATTTGGGAGAACTCATAGAGGTCAGGAGACGCTCAGGAGGAGGATGTTTAAAAATGTATTCATTTGTGAATAGGTAGGTATAACTGCATTCAGAAGTATCTAGTCATCTTGTGTTGTGTGATGCTGTAAGGCTAAGTATTTGTAGCAGTTTAACGATGATTGTTTTTTTACGGGTTTAAAAGAGGGTAGTTTACGTTTTTTTTTTTGTCCGTGGTCTAATTTTAAATGAGGTAGCGTTGGTTTTCTTGTTAGTTTTGGCTTTGGTTTCTATTTTACATGTTATATGATATATACGGAGATATATTATTCTATTTTAGTTAGGTATATGACTAAGGGCTGATTTTTCAATCGACAGTTAATTTTTATTCGTGGAATAAAATTTACGTCTGACAGTTTTTGTATGGAAGAACTGTCAAACATTCAAAATGATTCCTCCAATAAAATTATCTGGCGTCGTAAAAATCAGCCCTTAGTTACACGTTAACTGCCAGACAACAGACACAATAGAAAATGTATTGTTGGCGGTCAGCGGTGACCGCGGTGGCAGTCAATGCCTTAATAAGTAATTAACGTAGTATCAAGTCTACGCATCAGCCGAAGCAGTTGGTCTATGACGCGGGCGGGAGAGTCAAACGCGCCGCGTCACGACCCACCGAATTATGGCCACAAAGCGCCGTTGATACCGAATATTCCATATAAATATTGAGCTAATCGCCCTTTCAATGAAGCGGCCCGCTTTTTATTAATAATTGATCGCGGAGCGGCGAGTCATGCGCCTGTATTGTGTAGACGAACATATTTTTTGCTGTAACTCATTAATGATCGGCTCTTACACATGACGCCGAGGGCGTACTCCCGTCAGATCGCGCAACTAATTTCCGATGAGTCCAGGATACACGTCAAATAATGTGGAACTAATCTTTGTTTGTGCTACTGATCGCCGGTTTATATTTTATTTCTAGAAGCGAATGATGCATAGGTATATGCAGACCATTAGGTAGTGGACTTAGGAGCGTTAAAGTTTAAAGTCATGCCGCTGAAAATAGGTACCTACAGTGTTTTTTGAATAATGCTAACTATGATTAATATTTGCCGCAAATTAAAGGAACAAAGCTAGGAAGTATTATTTTTAATTGGCTCATTGTAAGTATTGCCATAAACATAAACTCCAATGAGTTTTTAACTAACTCGTGTATAGTTTCATATTGCCTAATCGGCTTGAGAACTTAGAGGATTAAGTAAATCTCATTACGCGTTGTTTCCACAATGTTTACCAGTGTGTCGTCACTTTCATTAGCTCTAATAAGTGCTTAGTTTCGTTTATTCCACTTATTTAATTAAACATTCTCACACGTTTCATAAATACAATAACTTTTAATTTTTAAGTATTATGAGTGCACCGCTTACCAGCAGTTAGGTTAACAGTAACAGCGGCGTGGGAACTCGGCTAAAAGCTGGCAGTCGCCACGCGTTCAGGGTTATCTAGGATTGGTTAGGTACCTACTTCTATCTAAATGATTGAGTGCGGATTTTACCAATGAGACTTACACTTACACTTATAAACTGTGTTCACTAGCTATCGGTGTCAATGTTACACTTCAATTTTGACACTGACAGTTACGTGATAAATGAATGATGATTATCATTTATCGGTGTCAATATTACACTACAATTTTGACACTGACAGTTCGTGAACGCGGCTTAGATGTACTGAACGCGTGTAGTTTTATTGATGAAATTCGCCCTGATTCTATTAGATATCTTCCTATTGTTGTAGATCCAATGCTGATGATGTTCATTCGCAAATATATTAATTAACCTCTATTAGCTAAGATTAGCTCTAAACTTTACTGTTTTTCGTCTGGCAGACAGATCACGATTGGGTACGAAAACCTTCCAGTTTTTGTCACCCGCCAACTAAACGGAACGGTACCTACCGTAACCAGCTGATTCTCTAGTTTTTCTCATTCTTCTTATTATGTATGCTAGAATAAAATAACAGTGCACAATTTGCATGTTACAATGAATCGGTTAGATAGCGAAGCTTAAACAAAAAGAGTAGCAAGAAGGCCTGTCGCAGACGACGACCGATTAATCGATTCCCTACCGATTTGTTGGCGTCGACTGCTGATAGTCTTCTTTATAGGGGTGATACCTAATATATACTTACTTATTACATAAAAGGTCCTAAAATTAATGTTGCTTATTGCATTAGCAAGACGCTCTAACAAGATTTATGGGTCGCACCATGAGAGGATATTGTACCAGTCCAACACATTGCGTTTTCGTCCTGTGTTTTATCCATGTATGCGATAATGTAAATCTGTGGAAATCGGTGACATTTGGCCAACGTGGGAAAGCGTTGAAATATGTAGTAGATACGACTAGTAATGGTTGAGTTTTAAAATACAACCTAATTTTAAGTAAGTTTATTCGTTAAACGAATGTAGTGTGTGCAGTGGCGGACTAACAGGGGGGCGGAAGGGGTGGCCCGCCCCAGGCCTCCGGTCTTGGGGGGCCCCCAAATCCTTTCGCGTTCCCCTGATCAAATCCTAAAAAAGACTTTAAAAATGTGCTTAGACTTTAAACATGGGCTTTCTATACTGGAGGAAGTATTGAAGGCACGAAAACACATATAATACGCTACAAAAAATAAAAAAAAAACTATCTTTAATTTATTTATAATTTTTTTTTTGTCGATCGATTCGTATTTTATTTTCATCACCCATATCTATTCCATATTGTAGGTATGTATGTTTATTTAGGCTAAATAATTTAATTCGAATTTAACTTGCCAGATTTTAACGAAGTACTTATTTATAATACAAATTTGAACTGAAAAAAAAAGCTTGTAAAACTAAATTTTTTTTAAACCGGGGGGCCTCATTCGACTTTGCCGCCCCGGGCCTCTGACGGGCTTAGTCCGCCACTGAGTGTGTGTAGCGTTGTAGATGCGTATTGTAGCAATAGAGACATTTATGATTTTGAGAATGTCTTAGAGTTAAGTGTTGATTAATTGTAGGTCCATTGTTGGACCAACAATACAACTAGGTAGGTAGGTACCTACTCGTCTGTACACCCACTTACAAAGTCACTGTTTATTGAATTGCTAATTATAAAACGCATTGGATATTCAAATGGGTGCGTAATGTTATTATGGAGGAAAACTGTAAGCGTTTTATGATATCCCGTGGTGGTGTTGCGTCGTCTCACTTCCTTTGATTTACTGACATCGCCTCGATGCTTATTTATGGTTGGAGTGGATAAGTATACCTACTTGGTTACTATTTCCATTCATAATTACTGATTTCAAACGATGTTGGCTGTATTTTTTATAGGTACCTACTTTAGGGGAGGTCATAATATGATGGGTCCTAGTATACCAACCCATAGCTACCACCATGAATACAATCCTTATTCGGCAACCACACTTGACAACCTCCCCTAGAGCAATAAGCCAAAAATCTGCAATCGTTGTATTAAAATAATAAGTACATACAAAAAAAAAACAAAGAAACTTATTATAAAAACATCTTATTTGCAAAACATGAATCTATTTGCATATAGACATTTTTATTCCCACTGCTGGGCAAAGGACTCCCCTAAATCCTTCCAGGAACCGTTTTCCCGAACCAGGCGAAACTCTCCACACAATGGGTTCAGAAAGACATGCGCGATATAAACATAATCATAAAAATGTCTTTACTGGGCTCTAATCTAATAATTATTTTTCAAAGACCATGGTCACCGCAGCCGGCGCAGTGTCATTGTTCGCGAGATGTTGCCATCTGATTATCGTTATTGTTTCAAACCGGGAAACAGCTAACATTCACTCCATTTAATATAATTGAGCGAATGAGAAACGTTATCAATTATAATTGTTACGACGCATACTTTTAGTAGAAACTCCATTATAAGCGTTTTCCATAGAAAGCCTCATAGAGTCTCGCCGCGCCGCCGTCGCTGTCGCTGGAAAAACTTCTTGTTTAGAAATTCTTTAATAATGTTAAACGTTTCAGAACAATCTTGGGCTAAAGAAGTGCTGAATATCGTTTATTACATTGAAAATATGTGGTTAGGATTTACGACCTTGCGCACTGAATAATTTGAAAACTGAATCATTTTACATGTTTACAGTATCCATTATCTACGTAAATTAATAGTGTCAAGTAAAAACCGCGGATGATAGCAAACAGATCGTGCAAAGTTGTTTTTAATGTACGTTTAAACAATGAATATTAAAATAGCAATTGCATTGCGAAGCAATATCGGTATACATGCGTAGGAGCTAATGACGTGGAAACAGTCGGACAGACACGGTACGAAAAAACAATAGGCTGGAGTAGTCACTTTGTATAACACTGAATAATAGCAAGAAACAACCGTTTTACTAGAAATAATCACAGTGTAGGTGGCAAAAACAGGCTATTAATGGTTCGAGTCGGACCCCACTTGTTACTATTCATGAGCAAATTAACGGCAGTGCTCTCACACAAACGTAGCCGTACGCTAAACACATTGCGAGAGGGGAAAACGTGTCGTAAAAAGTGATAATATTGTGATTGCTGTTAATGTTAAATCACATTACTTTGCTGGGTGTAGGAGGAGGAGGAGGAACAATCGCTTTTAGATTACCTACGAAATCTTAGGATGGATAACCAAATTGCCAAGTGGAAGTTGACCACATACTTCAAGCTGACAGCTTGAGCTAAGAGCTTTTAAGAAAGATTCGTAGAAAATCGGTCTACTTAATTATTTCTGGGGATGAAAGTTATAATATTCATACAACATAATATATATATATATATAACCTATACTACGAGGCTGGCTTCTAAATAAAGATAAAAACCTTATTGGTGATGTCATTCAGAAACGTTAGTGTCCTCAGGTGCGTAGTAATCCCAATCGGCGCGAAAGATGTAAAAGGAGTAGGTATGTAAAGATCTTATCAGGTGGCGTTCTTTAGTTTCTGCCTACCTCTATGGAAAGAAAGCGTGAGTTTGTAGGCAAGTATTTATAAACCCAACTTTTAAATTACCATCATTAACAACTTATAAACAGCTCATAAGGTACTCTCAAAAATAATTGCCGCCTCATGTTTTATGCACAAACTGGCCTACAGATTTCATCTAGAATCCTATAAAGTGTTGCAGAAGCCAAAAGGGCCTTTTATGAAACGATTTCACTTGGGTGTAACCTGAGAGCGCTGTATCAGTTGAACGGAGCCTGCGGTCGCACGACGATTCAAAACACTGCGAAATTGCGCGTGCGCATAACCCGTAACACACACATAGTTGCACGAAACGTAAGCTGTCATATATGTTACTGTGTGGGTACTTAATATGGACGTACGTGTAGCTTTTTGCTGCGAAATAATTAAGTAGGTACTTAAACTTTAGGCCGAAGTAGGCAGTTAAGGAAAAGCTTGCGTTTGTCTAAATGTACGTGGGTTGTAAAACATTTTTAACTTTTTGCATGTTTATTTGATGATAGCCATTTATAAGTTATGGCCAGTGCACAGTTGCACATTTTTTGTTAGGGCTACTTCATACACAAGTATTTTCCTGTTAGGTAGGGTACGCTGCCGAAATTGAAGTAACTACATACCTACTTATGTACGAGTATCAAGTTTGAATTGGAAAATACAACATTTTCCGAAGGAAGTCGGAAGTCGAATACTTTAGGCTGTACAAATAAGGTACTTTTAAAAAGCGTTATAGACCATAAGATTATAATTAGTAGCACAAGAAGCCTAACATTTTTAAATGTTGTCGTTATAACTGTCAGGCCACATACCTCATGTTCACGGTGCACTGAGTAATATTGATGTGTGCGACTTGGTAGCCACACGGTGTATCACTTTACTCGTCACTGATACATTAACCAATAGTTTAACTTGATCATATCGATTTACTATTGCCCGGTGATATAGCTTCACTGTCTCATTTAAAAGGAATATGTAGGAGTACTTCTAATGTATGTAATTATGACTTGAGGGGATCTGCGATAACTTGTACTGGCTACTCAAGTTTGCATTAATATTAAGATTATATTGAGTGATGCATAAACTAAGTGAAGTGGTGTGTCTAAGTATCTGTTTTTTTTTTTCTTTTTAGGGTGAGCGGTCCTCGAGTGACTGTGAGTTTTTATTCGTCAGGAAATGGAATAACTTTCTGATTGACTTCGTATCTATACTCGTATAACGCTATGAATGTACAAATTAGCTACTACATACATTTGATTTTTCATGAGACTGCGGTGCGGTGAGGTGAAATTAGGTGCACGAAAGAAAGATTCCAATTTCACCGATCGAATAAAATAATTAAATCGATTCGTGTATTATTCTGAAATGAAGATCGAAGTTTGGCTTTTAATAATAAGAATGTTATATTTGTGATCATTATTCAGTAAAAAAATTATGTCACTGTCCCCCAAAAAGACATCAACGCTGCGTAGCAGTGTAGCAGTGTACGAGCCTGCTACGAACATGTTTTCGTACCGAAAAATTAATATCAATTGGAAGAAATCGCGTTAGATTGAGGTTGGATGCGAGAAAACAATATTATGCACGCCGTCTACATTTATTTATCTATTATTCTATCGCAGGCATACTGGTAGAGATTTTTTAGAAATAAGCATCACCTTTGTACCTATTTTTCTATTATTTTCTTCTTATCTGTTTAAATATATGTGTACATAAATGGTTAAATAAATAAATATATTGTGAAATTGAATAATTTCACAAGCTTTGACTCAATAATCAAACTCAGTACTAACGCTGCAGCTTCTCAACCACCCAACGCATAGGTGTATTAGCAGTTGATCAGTGTTTAGTCGAGATTACGTCCGTTTACCAACCGAGCCGCGGCGACCACAAGCAACCGAGCACACGCACTCACACACAGCCGATTGTCAGTTGTCACGTGTGTACACATGGCGAGCCAGTGTGCGTGTTGCAGGCAAATTGTGAAATTAAACATGTAAGGAAATTCTATTAGAATTTCTGTACGCCTGATTGGCTTCGAAGCTAATACTGCTGTGAACAGCTAATTCTTAGGTTCTGTTTGGATTTCAGTTAAATTGGGGAAATAACGATAATTAGAAATAACGATGCCTAATCACAAAATCGTAAAGTGTAGCTAAGTATTCACAGACTCATTTTCTGTTTGTAGTGCTAGCAGCTAAGTTATTATGAAACTGAGGAGGAATGTCTTATTATTCGCTCAGCCTGATCCTGATGGTTTTCGAGCGAGCAATTTGTTATTTTGTTGCTACAAAAACTATTATTCTTTAGAAATTATTTAGGGTATAGGCACCATTACATTACGGTTCAGATACAACACACACAGCTAATCATAGGACTTGTCAGTAAAAAATCGCTCATCAACAAAAAGCGACCGTCTGCGATCGAAATCGTTGCTCATTCAACAACGAATAGAAGACTGAATTCTAATCTAAACAAAGTGTGGTCAACACCCGGTACGATGGTTATCATGTTTAATAGAGTATGTGAACATGATATCCAGCTGGTATTAGCCACTGGGCTCTCAACTCATTGGCTTGACGTGAACGCTACTCTGTATCGACTTGACGGGAAGGGACGTTGCGGTTACGACCACTTGCGTTCAAATGATTTTGTTTTTAATTGACCGTTGATTTATTTTAACAGACAAAAGCTTCTTGATTGGATGAACAAATTAGAATGCTTTAAAACACTGCGCTTTTTTCTGCTGGTGACTATATTTACTATGAAGAGTAGGTATTTTTTTCGGGTTTTGGTTAGCATAGATTGAGACTGACATATCGACAGAAATCCAAATTGGTCATGCTAGTCCACCATTGCCTAAATTAAAAGCATTGGAAAGTATACAGATGTGGCCGTCAGCTATACGAAGAACTGAAAAGGTTGTCTGCAAAAGTCGACCTCATGTTGTGCAGGCTAGCAGAAAAATAGCCCTGGTTGCATTCTAACATTTAAGCGAATTTAGAACGAGGTTTCAAATTATTTCTCCTAGGTTTTGGTAGTGCTTCGAAAGACAGTGATGGAATAAGTAGGCGCGTTGATGTAGACCCGTTCGCTGGGAATAAACGTAATAATTATAACGTTGTATCATTTTATAGCCTTCACTATACTCATCATAGTACTCACTTCCTAGATTGAATTTACGTCATAGCTTCTCATAACAAACTTTATTTACATTTATTTTAATTGTACTTTTAATAAACATTCTCTAATAGTGAAATCTAAAACTCTTGCAGATGCGAGCGATTTTCATTTGTTATCTAAATCAAATTGAGAAAAAAAAAACTTTATCTATCACTTTTTATCGTTTATGGTCTTCATAGAACATCGGCGTGACTCGTTGAAGCAGTCCATTAACACTGTATTAATGAGTGTAATGGAAGATTTATTCAAATTATTACAGTAATCGGATACAAAGAGTGCAATGATATCGTCACATATAGCCATGGGGCGTGACGTATGTTTCTCGCACCACTGCACCACAACGCGTTTAAACGAACGAAAAATCTGACATTCTGTAATGAACACCTACAAAGGACACTTGATACCAGAAATGGTAAGGGTGTCATTATTATATGTCTGATATTAAAACTATTAAAAGTCGTGTCGTAAATTAAATGGCATATTTTTAGCAAACGTTTTTCATATGGAACCAGGCATTATCCTTATGTTATGCATTTATGGTGTGAAGGTATACCGCTACGTAGGTACCTATGTAGGTTGGTTTTGCATTTTACTAACCAGGAAACAGAAAATATATTTAAATCAGGGGACTTTCTCTTATTGACGGACAAAAGATCGTTATGACCCACATTTTTTGCACCATTTATTTATTCATATCCTTTAATAACGTATAGGTACCTATACAGTTTACACCACACATAAAAGTTATTGGCCTGTACTAATAAAAATAGAACATAAAATTAGGTTAAATTACATAATATTACACAAAATTAGATAAAATTACATAAAATCAGGTAAAATTCCATATTAATATTAATAACAAAATAAAAATTAATTTATTTAAAACCTGTAGTAGATGGTCCTGGGACTGTGAATGAAGTCCCGGTACCTATCGAGTACCGTAATCTCAGTTCGTCATTATAGTCAGACAGGAAATGTTGATTCCATCTAGCTTAAGTTTTAATTCGACGACGTTTAAAGGCGATTCCCATATACTATTTACAGAATAAACAAATTAATTTTATTTTATTTCAAAATGTTAATAATTTAGGTAGTGTGGTGGAGGTCCCAGATAAAGCTTACATGCCAAATTTTCCGAAACGCCTCGAAAAAAATGATCAGAATGATGCTTTTCGATTACCGCTCTTACTCGCCGAGACTCCAAGAAGTTTTCCTCGTCAAACCGTCAATGATTTCTCACTATTTCCGCGAAAATTAAGTTATAAATCAATGCAATCAACACATTTCCAATTAACACTTAATTGCTACAATAGTATGCGAGATAACAAATATCTGGTTATAATTGGCGATGATTTTCTCACAACACGTCGATTGTCGAAGGATTGGCATTAGTGTGCATACAAGTAACTCGATCAGCTGAGATCGGCGCGCGCGCACCGGACCGAGCGACACCGTCTTCCTATTCCTACTTCTCACTTTACACCCGGTAAACGGAGTTCGACCAAAACATAATCTGTGTTATTTAACAGTTTATTGCGTGAGATTGATAATTCGTCGTAACCGTAAGTTAGACGACCTACAAAACAAAATGGATGCCATTTAGGCATTATTTAATAAGAAAATAGTCGAAATTCATTTAGTCTTGGGCCACAATTTCACCAAGGTTTAGGTACAGACGCCAGCAGGTCAAGCTACCCGAAACTGTCAAATTTTCTCAATCAACCTTGAACCTTAATGCTTTAGTGATAAAGTTGAAAATCTATTAAAGAAATTTGACAGATTGTATTAGCTTGATGTGCTGGCGTCTGTAAATAAAGTACATATTGTGGTATTTCTGATATAAAAGTAGCACTCTCACTGTACCTAGGTAGGCACTTAAAAATAAATTAAAAACGTTTACTATGTAATAAAATATGAACACGTACATGCAAATTGTTTATGCATATTTCAACGGGTTTTACATCAAAATGGCCGTGTACTCAATGTTTGTCGGGCTAAAGTCAATAAAATGAACGCTTTCATTTACAAGATTTGTAAACATAAAAGGGTAAATTTACATTTTGATATTTGCAAGTGCTTCAGGGACTAAAGTGGCGTTCGCTCCCTAAAATTTTAAAACATCCATTTGCATATGCTTTGAGAACATAAACGACACTTTCTGGAGCACTTTCAACTGTCGGTAGGGGGGGGGGGGGGAGGTGCCGCAAGAGGGGGCGGGGGCAGATTAACGTTTTAATCTGACTGCTAATATGGAAACTTTTTGTGTACCTACTCAGTAGTTCCTGTTGGTTAATTCCAATTTCCAATTATATTATCACTTTCAGTTTCGGTGGGAAACTTACAGGTTTTTCAGGTAAACTTTAGTTCTGTAAGAGATTTGCAAGTCTGTGGAATTTAAGAAACCGAAACAGGTGCAAATTAACCTTTTAGTGAAACCAGCCGTTCATGTAACCCAAGTAAATTCCTATGGAGACAAATATTTATCGAACTCAGTTACAAAACGATAAAGAAACACCACTACTTTTAACACTGTTCACTTAAACGTTAATTTGCATGTGTTTAGCTTTCTGAAATCGGCACGAGGCACGAATGAGGAGTGCGGGGTGAAGCGTAACGGAAGAACCGGCGGGGCCTGCGGGGGGAGGGGTAATCAGCGTAATGCCAATCATGCAAATGCCGAGATCCGACTGAAAGCCTCAACCGGCTTGTTTCAGGAGTTAAAATGGAGATCCACTTAGCGGGCTACGCAGCTCACATACGCAATTGATGGCACCGACAAAGATTTTAACTGCAGATAGGACAAAATAGTATAAAGTCAGAGAGAGTCGAGATCTCTCCTGAAACTGTTGAGCATTGTTTACAATTTTAGGGCAATGCCTACAATACATAATCTATTTATATATATAAAGTTCAAAGTCCTGACTGACTGATATATTAACGCACAGCCTAAACCGCTGGTCCTAGAGACATGAAATTTAGAAGGTGTATTCTTCGTGAAGAGTAGGCATCCACTAAGAAAGGATTTTTCGAAATTCCACCCCTAAGAGGGTGAAATGGGGGGATTTCGTTTGTATGAAAAATCTTATTACTTGAGTTAATATTTATTTATTCAAACTTACACATATTAAATTTCACAAACATACAAGTATTACCATGAAGTTCTAACCAACAGAAAGCTTAGACTGATTTAACAGCGGGTCCCAAACTAGGCACAGCCTGTATCTTGGTGACCCAAACACTACACAAAGTTACTAATTGAATCAGTTCAGCTAGCGCAAGATTAGTATTTATAAATTCATTATAATTGATTAAAAATAATTTAATTTTAATTTTGTAATTCATAATTAAACATAAAGTTAGTAAAAGAAGCTAAACATAGAATAAAAATACAAAAACAGTTGAGATGAGTACATGTGGGGTGTAATGTGTGTGTAGTGTAGTGTGTGTGTAGTTGTGTATGTTATCAGATTGTGGTGGGTATTAACTTAAGCAGCACAGTAAACTTTCTGTTTCGTCATAAGTCCGGCCCAGTAGCCATTCTTTAAGTTTAGTTTTGGCCTCAGAGTAGAGTTTTGGCACAGTGATGGTTTTGCTTATGGCATTGAACACTCGTATGGGTAAAAACGACGAAAATCGAGTCGCGAATAAGGTTTTTGTTTTTGGAAGTGGGATTCGTTCGGGTATTTTCCTACCCCTCTTGCTACAGCTAGAGCGATTTCTGTTGAGTTTTAATAGGTTTAGTAGTGACCCTAGGATGAACAGCTGACGTACGCGTAAAACCCCAGATTCCTTATATAGTTCGTCTGTGGAGAAACGCCTCGGCCTTCCCAGAAGCACCTTGAGTACGGCACGCTGGGCTCGCTCCAGCTCCAGCATGCATGTCTTGGCTGCGCTGCCCCAGACACTTACACAGTATTGCAGGACAGATTGGCATAGGGAGATGTAAACCTGAATGCATATGTTTTTGGGAGCACTGGTTCGTAAGAGTTTCGCTACATAAATGAATTTGCGAGTCTTTTTCGCGAGTGTTTGAATTTGTGGTTTGAAGGACAGGTTCTGATCAATTATGACGCCCAGATATTTTGTCCTTTCTACTCTGTCAATGGCATTACAGTTGCAAACGGCAGCAGACACGGGTAACGCTCTTAAAACATTGCATTTGTTGTTGTGTATTTTTAAGGAATCGGTGCTTGGTCTGCTAGATCGAGTGACGTGAAAGGTCAAGAAATTAGTTTTTTTTATATTTAGTGTTAAAAGATTTTGTTCTAGCCATGTCGCTATGATACTCATACCTTTTTCAGCTGCATCCAAAGCCTCTTTCCAATTCGTTCCATGAAAAATTACAGCTGTATCATCAGCGTAGCAGATTATTTCTGACTGTTTAATGTTAAGCCTCAGAATGTCGTTCATGTACATAATGAAGAGGGTGGGTCCCAAAATACTACCCTGCGGCACCCCAAAGGTAACCGGAAGACTCTCGCTGATACTATTCCCAATTTTAACAAGCTGATGTCGACCAGACAAGTAACTCCTGAACCAATCTAAGGACAAGCCTCTGACGCCAAAGGATTCGAGCTTTTTTAGCAGTGTGGGAATTGAGACCGTGTCAAAGGCTTTTGCGAGGTCTAGGAAAACACCAGCTGTACGGTGGCCCTTGTCGATGTTTGAAGAGATAATGCCAGTCAGTAGACTCACTGCTTGCTCAGTAGATTTCCCTCGCCGAAAGCCAAACTGCCGCTCCGAGAGTAAAGAGTTTTTTTCTAGAAAGCTGACAAGGCGCTTGTTAACCAGTTTTTCAAGGATTTTGGATGTTATACAAAGCAGTGAAATTGGCCTGTAGTTATCAGGGGCATTCTTGGAACCACTTTTGTGAATGGGCGTGACAACAGCAGTTTTCCAGCAAGAAGGAACGGCTCCAGTTTCCATGCTTAGATTGCATATGTGTTTTAGCGGTTCTAGAATGTACCTCCTTACGTGTTTAAGGAACAGAGGCCGAAATTCGTCGAGACCTGGAGCGCTGTCGTCTTTGAGATCGTCTATCATGTTACTAATTTCTTGATTGTCAGTAGGGAGTAGGAACATTGAGTCTATGGGTGGGTTTTTGTCTTCAACTCCAAGGTATTGTTCATCCCACGTTGCCGGTCGCTTATTTATGATGTTGGTTGCAAGATCCTGACCAACTGAGACAAAGTACTCGTTGCACTTGTTAATAGAGATGTTGTGGTTTTCTTTGTGTTTCAACAATTCTTGGTTGTCGCTGGTTCGCTTTGGGACTTGGCAAATTTCTTTTATAGTCTGCCAGAGCTTTTTTGGATCATTTCTGTTTTTGTCCAATTCTTTCCTGTCATGATCAGTTTTGCGCTGACGCAGAATGTCGTTGCAAAAGTTTCTATATCTTTTATAGACAATTTTCAGAGCATCATTATTGGGTTGCTGGTTTGTTTGTGCGTGAAGAACGTCTCGGTGACGGATGCATCTAAGAAGGCCCGGCGTGATCCAGGGCTTTAAGCTGAATTTAGAACGACTGATTTTTGCCTTTATAGTGTGTTTTTTAATTATGTCTGTCAGGGTTTTATTGAACAGAAGTACTGCATCATTGATATTTGTTTCGGAGGTAACATCAGCCCAGTCAAGCTGGCTCACTTCTTCGATTACCATAGAGTAGTCGGTTTTAAGTTTGAATCTATTTTTGGGTTTGGCTTTTGGATTAGAGAAGTTGATTCCGAGCAGCACCAGGTGATGATCCGTCACCGAGGCCTCACAGACGATTCCCTGTGCCGTAACGTCTCCAAGTTTAACGTAGCCATGGTCTAGACACGCTTTTCCCCGAGTTGGGTGAGTGATAGCTGGCAATAGCCCGTGTTCAGCCATCAAACATTGGTATGGCGCATGGGTGGCGTTCGGTGAGTCATTTAGTAAGTCAATGTTGATGTCACCCGTCACAATGACACATGCAACGTTTTTCAATTTATCTAAGGAATCGTCCAAAGAGCTCAAAAAGCGATCAGTGTTGATGAAAGAGGGTGAGCGATATATACCTAGAAGTGAGATTTTATTTTGCAAATTGACCAGTAGGCAATTAGCATCGTCCAATTCTGGTTCGGAGACTGATACGGCCCAGATATCCCTAATGTAAACAGTAACCCCGCCACTCTTGTTAATTTTTTTGGTTGTATGGTAGCTTTTGTATCCGGGCAATTGGAAAATAACGGAGTTCTCATTTAACCAGCATTCTGTTAGGACAATGACATCAGGTTGAAAGTCAAGACGGCACAACGATGCTTGGAGACTGAGAAAGTTTTTATTCAAGCTCCTTATATTTAAAGTCAATACCCTTAAGTTATATTCCAAAAGTAAGTTCCCGCATAACTCAAGTTTTTCGACAGTGCGGCAAGATATGCTTAGCGTCTCATCTATATCAGTTAGCAGGTCAGTTTTATCCATAAACAATAATAGTTTTGAGAATAAAAAATGACAGGGGAATAATTTATGCCGCAATTTTGGTTGGAGGTGAGTAGTCGGGTCCAGAAGAGATCCTTAATTTGATGTAGGTTCGAAGAGTAATTGTAAGTATGTGTGTTATGTGTTTTTATTTGAGTGTACAGTAAGAAGAGGTATTTTTGACACGATAGTTTATTGTGTTGAGGCGGTAGTGTGAGTGTAATAACTGTTTTTCTGCATAAGATATAGACAATAAAGTTAAAAGTAAACAAAATTAACAATAGAATTAGGAATACATTTTTAGTTTGAGGTATCCGGTAATATAATATAATAATATACTTGAAACTTGGCAAGAATACTTATCTAAATAAATTATGAAGATTGCCAGTTTTTTTTTCTATACTACCTCCTAACAAGGGATTGGAGGGTTTCAAAGTTTTTATGGAAGAATTTTGGCGCTCGCTCCGATTTATTCGAAACTCAGTATTTATGCCTAAGATTTAAAGGATATAGGATTATAGGATTTTACTGCGTGGCATGATTTGATGAAAGGATAATAGGATTTTACTGCGTGGCATGATTTACTTGAAAATTGGTATAAATAACATATTAAGACAAAAAATGGTAAGGTCACAAAAGACTACAAACATTATCGCCTTTGGAGGTGAAAAGGGGGGACACAGTTAATATGAAACATCTTATTTCATTGATCTATAAACTTGAAACTTGGCCCAATCTAAATTAATCATAAATTTTCAAAAACTTTGTAGGGGTAGTAAATAATAAAGTTTATACTTATAAGTTTTTCTAAACTACCCCTCAAAAAAGGTACCTACAAAGGCGGACTTAATACCTTAATAGGCTTTATAGGCTACTTTTTGTCTCGGTAGCGTGTTCCCGTGGGATAATTTCCGACATCCACGCGGGCGAAGCTAGTTCTAGTGTATAAGTAGTTTTTTTTTGTGTATCCGAATTTATTTATCACGTAAGAATTTTAGTTTTCCTAAAACGAAATTGTTTTCCTTGAATGAACCACTTTTTCTAAACGTCTATTTTTTGTCAGCATAATGTCCTGTTACAAGTTGAAGATGCGTAACTTCAGTCTACAGGTAACCTTTTCTACCAGCTATAGAGTTGCCAGTTAATTCTTGCTTGAAGTAGCACATCTATAAGTTTTAATCTATGAGAAACCCGCGAACGAAAACAACGCAGCCCGCTCCTAACGAATTTAAACGCCGGCTTAAACTGAGCTGTATGCGCGCTAATTGAGGATTTGTAACACGAACTCGCCTGTTTTGCTTTGATGAAATTTACTACTCAAGACTTCTTGGAAAGACTTTCTCTTGAAATTATTGTTAAATACACTGGCCTGCAAAACTAAGTATCACACTTTTAAAATTGGAATATGTAACTTTTTAAGTACACAAGATATAGGTACTTTCGAAATAAAAAGGACTCGAAAAAGAGTTTAATTTTTTATATAAAAACTTCATAGTCGAGAACCTTCTTTTAAGAAATGGCTGAAAAGAGCTTTAAAAACAAAAATAATACTTCTCGAATTACAATTTTACCATTCATCTTTTTGTTTCTGTTTATGTTTTAAATTTTTTTCTTGATCGATGAGTCTTGTTACAAAAGCTAAGTTAGACAACAGCACATAAATTTTATTTATCATGCCACTTTTACCTGCAGTATATGCTAGGCTCATGACTTTTCTGGAACTAGGCATCAGTATGCGTCGTACTGCAAGAATGGTGGGTGTGACGTTACGAACGGTCCAGAAGGTGAAGCGAAGGTACGAAGAGACTGGAAACCATCTGAGGAGACCTTGTTATGGCAGACCCAGGTATACTAGTGACCCAGAAGACCGTTATATTGTTTCCACTGTGTTGAGAAATCGCCACCTTAATGCAGTTGAAGTCCAGCAACAGCTTGTTCAGACCCGAAGGGACTACAGTAGTGAGAGTACAGTGAGAAGAAGACTTGCTGAAGCAAATCTGAAACCCCGAAGACCAGCGAGTGGCCCCAAACTCGAGAGAGAGCATCGAGTAGCGAGACTGCGATACGCCCTTGAACAAATACAGTGGGATGAAGAAGAGTGGTCAAGAATTTTGTTCACAGATGAGTCTCGATTCTCGATTACACTTCTGATGGAAGGCGAAGTGGCTACAGGGGGCCTGGTGAGTGATACCTTCAAGACTGCTTATCAGAAAGAGTCCTGTACGCTGGCAGTGTACATGTATGGGCTGATGCATGATAATCCCCGGCCACACACGGGTCAGGTCGTGCTAGAGTATATTCAGGAGGTTGATATTAGCGTGATGGCTTGGCCATCAAGAATTCATGGTCTCAACCCGATTGAGTACGCCTGGGATGAGCTAGGGACGCTAGTCAGAAGCCGCAGACCACCACCTACCACCCCCAGGGCACTAAAACAGGCCCCGATTGAAGAATGGGAGAATATTCCCCAACATCGGCTCCGAAACCTGGTGTGCAGTATGCCAAACCGGCGCGAAGCTGTAGTCAGAGTCAAAGAAGGCAATACCAGTTATTAAAAATTAAATAACATCTAAAACATACCTACAAATGTTAATTGAGTTTTTTGACAGTAAGTTAAAAATGGCTATTTTTATTGTTTTATCTTTTTTAGGGTTCCGTAGTCAACAAGGAATCCTTATAGTTTCGTTGTCGTCTGTCTTTCTGTCTGTCCGCGGCTTAGCTCAAAAACTATTGGTACTAGAAAGTTGTAATTTGGCATGAGTATACACGTTAATGACGCCGAAAAACAGGTAAAATAAAATTTTGAAAAAAATAATTATTTAGGGTACCTCCCCTACAGCTTAAGTGGGGATGATAATTTTTTTTTGTCCTTCCCATTTTGTGGTATGGGATATCGTTGGATAGGTCTTTCAAAAATATTAGGGGTTTGCGAAGACCATTTTTTGATTAAGTAAACCGTTCGTGACTTATCAAGCTTTAAAGTACCAATTTTCGTTAGAGTCAAGTGTCCCCCCCTCTACTAACTAAACGGTTGTAGTTAGAAATTCAAATGTCACGGCAGTAGTACCTATATATAACGAAGTTTAAAGGAAAACTATCATACTTAAGTGGGCTTTACAAGTTTACGAGTAATAGTCGACCAATTGTATTAGACTCGATAATTTGGAACAACTCCATAGAAATGTCGATAGATGGTGCTAAGCGTCAGTTGTATCGCGCTATTGTGTCATTCCTAAACAAGTTTCATAAAAAAAAACAGTTGCTACACCGGCTATGACGTCTTATCCAAATCTCAAAAAAAAAAATTAAATCTTTCCGTGAAAAATTGTCGGGTCAGGTGAGGATTTCTATAGGAAGTCAAATTAGGTAGGTAGTCATGTTTGGCTTTTAGTTAGAGCATGCTACGAAACTATCAGTCAGCGAATACGACCCGCACTGGGCTGTTATAAAAACTACGGAACCTTACACTGCGCGTGGCCCGATACGCACTTGACCGGTTTTTTCAAGTTAAAAATGTTTCTAATGTATAGTTTACTAGTTTCAAAGAAAGCTGATAAAATTTGCTATAAAACGTTTTTTATTTTAAATTTCTAACTTCTATAGTTTAGATAAAAATGAAATTTAAAAAAGTGTAGTACCTACTTAGTTTTGCAGGCCAGTGTAATTGAAACATGAGATTACGAGATGATCTCAGGAAGAAGTTTGCATCTAATCTTCAATAAGTTATTGTATTTACTACAAAACAAAAAAAGGAGAAGGAATTTAGTCAAATTGATTTTCTCCTATTTAGCAGGCTAAAGTAAAAAATAAGTGCAATCTTCATAATTAAGGAAAAACAAGACCTCAAGATTTTATTGTGACAGTTGGGTAACTAAGGACATAAAAGTATCAATAGCAAGGTAAGACAAGCTAAGACGGAAACCTTTCAAAAAGGAAGAAAACCAGTTACCGAAACAAAATTCCAAGGAGCACTTGTCAAAAATAAAAACATCGCGCCTCTTTAATATTAAACACAATCGTCATCGTGTAAAGCATCTACAAACAGTTGCTAAAATATCAATTCACTTTCATTTACACTTTAATCAGGGCGCTTCGTTTTATTCTCAAATATTCTCCATTAAAGGGTGCTAAAAGCAACATGGCCGCCTTTTCGCGCGCTTCCCGTTTACATTTCGTATTCAGAACGTGGAATCAGAGAAGAGTGAGCGCGGGTTTAATGTTGTCACTTTTAAATATTAAAATTAGATTATTTGTATCGTGACAGAAGTGTCGCAAATTGATTTATCATTAATCGATGTGGTGATGTCTGAGTAGAGATACTTTAATCATGACATGTAATAAATTACGATTTACTATGTTTTTTTAATGAGAACCATGGTAGTTTGCCGGTGTTGTAGGTTGAAAGGAGGCTTACAAGATGCATTACGTTTGCCATAAGTGCCCTGAAAAATCATCTACTAAAAAGTTGGTTATAGGATAGTCTTACCTCAACATTATTTTGAAGAACAACAAAAATAAAAGAGCTACAAGAAGTTTAGAGGCTCATAGTATTTATTACCATTATTTCGATAACAAGTTTATATTAGTTGGGAAAATTACTGTTAACTTTGACAGCTCACTTAACCTTACCTATGTAGTGCAAAAGCCTCGGATTAAGTTCGTATACTTACATAAACAAACCCACAAGATCGACTTACATCTTCATTTATTTATTCCATTTCTATTAATAGCAGTAGCAAATTGTGTTACATAGATATTCACACGAAGAACGTATCGCAACAGCTTGTAAAAGCAGTGAAAAGCTACGAATTATATAAATTAACATATCAAACGCGCCTTCGTTATTCGCTACACCACCCTACTGTACCGTGACCAAGCAATTTTGATACTTGAAAGGACAATGTTGTTTTAGTGAGCTAGACGCTGTACTTACGCACAGTGTACATACCATTGACCAATTATTTGAATAAGTAAAGCTTCTAACTGAAAATGAACATAGGAGCTAAGCGTACCTACTTATTTGCTCCGTGGCTCGTATTTACTATGATTGAAATCTTCCGTTAAACTATCGCTAAGCAAGAGTTTGGATTATTTGATCTTTAGAATATTCTTATTAAAATGTGTTGACGTAAACAAATGGTTCTCATCAATTAACTTTGTTGCTAGACGTCAAATACTTCGTTTTACAAACAATTTAAACTTTATTGTGCGAAAAGCAATAAACCATTGTATAAAATTACAATGCGATTGTGAAATCTCACGATAAAAGAATAACTGAGATTGCTAACCTAGATCTAACGTTTAGAAAACAAGCTTTATCTCATTGAAGTGAAGCCACTTAAGACACTGTCCTCGTCTAGGTACAATCGACATATTTTACACAATAGGTAATTAAAACAAAACAGTTTTTACAAAATTAATGTTTATCTAAACTGAAAACATGCGGATACTAGAAAATGCTAGAAGGACAATGCCTGAAAAACGACAATGCGTCTATAAATCGCGATTTTAGCACAACCAGCTCGCTCTACGTAATAGACAGACAAAATATCGTCATCGATACGAGAAGAAAAAGTAGTACAACCAAATTTTTTTTAACAAATTACCTAACGTAACTTTTATGAGGTCATGAACCATCGTGTACACATACAATTTTATTCATTAAATTTTTTAAAAAGTTCTCAAATTTACCGTTGTTCTCTAGTATCAAGAAGGTTGAAGCTTGTAACTAGTAGCGGGGTTGCATTCGCAGAAATAAATGACATTTTAAATTGGAACGAGTGTAAGTGCAACCCTCGACGCTCAGTGGCAACTAGTGCCTGAATTATTTACATCTACGTGCTATAGGTGTGAAGAAGGGGTGGTATTAAGGCATACGCTTTTGTATATGAAACCGGGCGGTGGAACGAAACGGTCTTTCGCTGATTGAGATCGCCCACTAGGAACCTTGCGAGGGAATTAAAAATAACCGAGGTGGGATTTGAATCTACGACTTCTGGTATCGTGCCACTGATATGGGAACTACAAGTCTGTGTCTTTAAATATAAATATACATATAGGTAATATCTAGATATTTCTAGTTTGTATTTAAACATACTTTAAACTTTCAAAGGAAGCCATAAGCTTAGAAATTTATAGGTGTTTTATTTCCTAGATTCAAAGTCCATTTATAACGACTATCTATGTTGTGTAGTGCACACTTATGTATTGTTCACAAACGTTTTTACAAACTAAGTTTATTATGTAAATGCAACCGGCATTTACAAGTTTAGGTATGTAAGTTGAACAGAACATAAGCTTACCTAATATGAAATATGGATGAGCCGAGAATTCGACCCTGTGGGTGTGTCCCGCGCCCACCTCGAGGCTTTCGTTAAACGCTGCTAAACGTTTGGGCGGCCCGCCCTACGCACTTCGATACGACAAAGTCACTTACAACACCCTTTATCCCCAATCTCAACCCTATACTTAAAAGCTTAAGGTTTATTTTCGTTTCATATGTAAACTTTTAGAACTTTCTCAAAGTAAAAATGCATTAATGTATCTACGTATAGTTTAAACGTTTGTTCTACCTATTATTAGGTAGGGCGTTCCGGTTTTCCCTTTTATGTACTCGGCAGTGATTGAAGTTGAATGTACTTACTTGAGTTGTAAATGGTGAGGGAAACAAAGTCATTTAGGGATGCGTTCTTATTAGGAGTGGTTCTTACAACTTATTTGTATGCGTAGTTGTGTAATTTGAAAACCAGAGTCTGCTCATTGTGTATCTACTAACTAGACAGCATTGCACACAAGAATAGCAACACAGATTACCTGATGATAATTAGATTTGGCTAAACCTACCTGATGAGATTTGCATACAATAACATCAATAAAGACGAACGTTCCACAACTACTTAATCCTTTACTGTATTTTGCATAGTAAATACAAACAGCACTGTAAATGCGAAAAATACGAGATCTTAAGTGCTGAAAACGAGTCAGCAGTCCACCTACGCTTAAAATAACTTCATCGCCCTTTTTCCACCCAATAATTTCCTCAATTTTAGGTAGGTATCTCCTCCGTGTAATAAAGGAAGGATGCCATACATACTTCCGTATTATCGATCGCACAGCTTTAGACAGTATACAGTGTATCTGCAAAGCGCTTATTGAGTGGCCAGCGGTCGAGCGGCGGCTAAATGTCCTCCCCCTCTTCTCCTGCGATTAATAGCCTCTCGGAAAAAGTACGTGCACGACACAGGGACGGCTTGGGAAGCTGCGACAAATAATACTGTGGCTACTAGGATGTTAAAATGGCACCTCGACTATTAGTAAAGTTTGGCTCTGAGGAGCGTAGCCTCCGTCGCCATATCTAAATTTAAGTTGTTGTCTATACAATGGCGCCGATTCCCTTGTTCACAAACTGACCTAAATTTAAGTTCAGTGCATCTTTTTCTTTCTATTTCATTAAGAAAAGGAC
This sequence comes from Apamea anceps, assembly GCA_951799955.1. Lineage (NCBI taxonomy): Eukaryota > Metazoa > Arthropoda > Insecta > Lepidoptera > Noctuidae > Apamea > Apamea anceps. The sequence continues at coordinate 7,441,045 of OX637502.1, read as the reverse complement.
AGAAGATAAATATTAGCTTAGTCCTGTCAAATTAAGATACTCCATAGACATTTTAGAAGTGATTAAAAACATGGTGACTAAAAATACGTCAATTTAGCTCAGGTGCTGACTAATTTGACACACTACACACCGCCACCGTTGATATCGGTGTTCCAATATCAACCCCTGCCTTTCATAGGCTTTTGCCCAAGTATGTCGGGGTTGATTCCCGTCTTACCGGATGCAGCTGAATCAGTATTTGTTATCAGTCACTGAAGCAGTGGCGGCCAAATGGTAACGGCCGCGAATTATGAATTCTAGATCGTAGGTTGGAACCCAGACAGGCGCTTTACCTTGTGTAAATTATTTCATCACTTCTGCTCTCAACCAAAACTTCGAAGTCATGTGACATGTACCAATCCGACTGCGTGGTGAACTACGGGCACGGCTTACTCCATCTCACAGAGAGGAGGCCTGTGTGCCAGCAGTGGGAGCATGTTTCAAATGCCTGTGTGACTGATGTGCTCTTTCTGTAACTTAATGTCCGGGCACTGTCCTGTGTAAAGTGTTCAATTCTGTTCACAACAACTTTTCAAATCTAGGGCTGTTGGTAGTTAGGTTTAAATGTTCTCAACATTCTTCTTTCACTGGAACCAAAAAATAAGTTCAAAACTTAATAAGATACTACTTGATAAGTCTTGTAGGTGTAACAAACATTTTTAGTACCCAAATGTGTTACATTGGCATGACAAATTACTATAAGTACTTATTATTCGTGAAAAAGATTTGAAGTTTTCTTTTGACATTTCAACAAAATGTATTTGCCTGTCCGGACAAATGCTAGGTCAAATAAAATAAGTGGACGTATTTTTTCGTGTCTTACTTTGGCTAAAAGCCAGAATGAGTGACCAATTGATAGAACGAATCAATAGTGACAACCTTCTGATGGAAAAACAACTTGGACTAAAACCTTCATTCCATAAAGTAGGTACTTAGTTATTTTTAGTTTCGAAATTTAAATGATGACAAGACTAGTTTGGAGATTCTCATTTCTAAGGGCGAATTTCGCCAAACTTTTATACCTACAATAAGACTGTCATGAGAATAAGTTTTACAGTTTTTCCATACTAGAACTGACAGATGTCAATTTTATTCCACGGATAAAATCAGCCCCTAGTCGTATAAGAAACGAATACTTATTTTATAATTTTAAGAATAAGAATGTCCAGTGTATAAGAAATTAATTTGATTTCCTATTAGAATCTTACGTTCGGATTTCGCTGAAAATAATTTAATTAGGTATAAACTTTTTCATAGAGCTATGTACGAGTATGGCTGTACGTAAGTGCCAGACTGAAAATTTACAAGAAAAGTGTTGAAGTTAAAAAAGTATTATTACATAGCGTGGTCATTAAATAATAAAGGCATCGAGTGGGTTTCCAACTACGTGCCTGTTATTTTCCGCCCCGTAATACTCTGGCCCTGACTAGATACGACTTTTTGCATTAGTCAGAGGTGCTGCACAGTTTTATACGTTGGCTTGTTATAGGTACTTGCATCGTTTCAAACACGAATCGTAAAAGAAATATGTAGATATTTCTTCTACGATTGGTGTTTAAAACACGTAAGAAATAAATATGATCGTAGGATGACATCTATTTCTTGCTTGTTAAGCGTTATTATTATGGGAAGTTTTAAGCATGATTGAGTATCGCGTATCGCCAAGTACGCTTTTGAAGGTTCCTATTCAGAAACAGGCTAGAGGATACAAAATCGAAGGAGGTCAGGTACTCACGGGATACTGGGAGCCAGGAGATCACCTCACTGTATCACTAGCAGTCGTATTTCACGATATTTTGGTGGTTTTTCACCGCGCGCGCGGTTTGCTGCCGGCCGGTCTTACGTTTCGTTCGAACTCGTTTTTTCGTCTTTATGCCGCCAGATGGCGGGAGCGAAGGGTTGTCTTTGGCCCGCGCACAGCGTTGGATGAGTACGCGTGGCGGCAAATTTAAAATAGGAAGGAAAGGGAAGGGACTGGGGAAAGCATCCCTAAGCCTGTTCATATCCCCCCATTTGAAATCACCCAGGGATTTCATAAGATAAGATAGATGAAGTTCGAGACTTACGGCCTATGCAGATTCATTTGTCATCATGCTGATAAGATGTTAAGTTTAAAGTTAAGCTGATAAGAACAAAATAAGTTTAAATGCAATACATAATTTGATATAATACTAAATACTTGAAAATGTTGATATGTTATAAGTGCGTTAAATTGTAAGTATAGAAATATGTGTAGATAAGTTAATTATTTTGTTCGATTGGAAGAGGACAAATTTTGACAGCAGGTCTTACAAGTAAGCCTTTCAATGTTTTGACTGTCACAACACGAGTAATGTCATCTTTACCCGGATGGAGCTGTACAACGCGTCCCAACCTCCATTCGTTAGCAGGTAAGGTAGGTTCATAAATGGTTACAAGATCGTTCAGTTTTGGGTGACGGTTGCCGTGCTTAAACCATTTCATTCGCTGTTGTAAGGTATGCAAATAGTCCCTTTGCCAAGTGCGCCAAAAGCTCTGTGATAGGCGCTGTAATAGCTGCCAACGAGTACGTAATGTCTCGTTTTCAGCATACCTCGGTTCAGGCAGAGATACTAAAGGTCGACCGATGAGGAAGTGACCAGCTGTAAGTGCGTCAACCTCGCCGGGATCGGAAGATATTTCCACTAAGGGTCTAGAGTTTAACATGGCTTCTACCTTCGTTAGGATGGTATAAAATTCTTCAAAGGTAAGAATCTGGGAACCGATAATACGTTTGAGATGATATTTTGTCGATTTTATACCGCTCTCGAAAATGCCTCCGAAGTGAGGACCGGAAGGAGGATTGAGCTTCCACTTGATTCCTCGAGAAGCGAGGTGACTGGAAATACTACCGCTTTCGCGGTTGAGCATTTCGCTAACTTCCGACAAGTAACGTCTGGCACCCACGAAGTTAGTACCACCATCTGTGACTATGGAGTGACAAAGTCCTCTCCGCGATACAAAACGATCTAAGGCCGCTATGAATGCTTCAGATGTGAGCTCAGTAACCAGCTCAAGATGAACGGCCTTGGTCGCGTGACAGACTATGAGGCAAAGATACGCTTTGTAAGTTTTAGCGTTACGACGTCTACTTTCCTTTATCATAAAAGGACCTCCAAAGTCGATGCCGATTGTTTGAAAACAATGACCCGGTTGTAGTCGGGAAGATGGAAGATCACCTTGTGAAGGTTGAAGTGGAATAGGTTTGACTTTAAAACAGGTCACGCATTTAGATAAACGCGATCTGATAAGATTTCTAACGCCGAGTATCCAAAATCGACGCATGATTAAAGATTGGAGTAGGCGAGGCCCACAATGAAGATAAGTTGTATGATAGTGGTCAATAAGAAGAGTACTCAATCGAGAAATCTTAGGTAAGAGGTATGGATGTCTGACGCGATCTGGTAATGACGCGTGCTTGAGACGTCCCCCCACTCGCAAGATTCCGCGAGTGTCAAGAAAAGGAGAGAGTTTAGATAAATGTTTGGGTAAAGGTTTCTTGGATGATATTAAAGATATGACATCATTAAAACTTTGATGTTGAACATATCTTGTTAAATGATCTAGAGATTGGACTAGTTCAGTGGCTGTCAGATAAGGGAATAAGTTACGCTCAGAACGTTTAGCTTTCGCGTTGTTGATGAAACGGTAGATCCATGCAACCACTCTTTCCACTCGAGAAAGAGAGGAGTGGCGTTCCATGATGGACTCAAGCAAGTCAGCTTCACGTGTCACACCAGTAAGACATGCGCGTGATGCGGGCTTAAGTTCTGGCACGGTATCTGACCCTTCAACTGCTGAGACAGGCCAGTTGCAGGGTTCATTGGACAGCCACTGAGGACCAGACCACCAGATTTGAGAAGAAGATAAAGATAAGCAAGACAAGCCACGACTACAGATGTCGGCTGGGTTGTCATGGGTGGACACATGTCGCCATTCAGTTGGCACAGTACTGTCGTTAATGAGGACCACTCTGTGGGCAACGAAGGTCTTAAGCTTATGTGGTTCAGTGTTCAACCATGACAATACAGTCGAGCTGTCTGTGAACAAGATAGATTTATTCAAAATTATTTTTGAACTAAGCAAAGAATGAATGCGATTTATTACTTTGGACAGTAATACAGCACTGCAAAGCTCTAAGCGGTTGACAGTCAACACTTTTAGAGGTGCTACTTTGGACTTAGCAATTAAAAGATAAACTTGTACGTCGTGAGAGGTAACGACACGAAGATAAACACAACATCCATAGGCTTTAGTGGATCCATCACAAAATCCGATGAGTTGAAATTCCTTAGAGTGAGAAGGTATAATTCTACGAGGGATTTCTATTGTTTTTAAGTTATGAAGATCCGCTATAAAACCCTGCCATTCTAGAGCTATGTCTCTGGGCACAGGTTCGTCCCATGAAAGATTCAGACGCCACAGATCTTGAAGGAGCAATTTGGCTTTTAAGATAAAAGGTGTGAGCCACCCAAGAGGATCGAAAATACGCGCGATGCTAGATAAGATGGAACGCTTGGTACATTCATTGTCCTCGATTGGGGACTGTGAGTAACTGAAATTGTCACTCACAGGATCATAATGGACTCCTAAGATTTTTAACGTTGGTTTATCACTTTCTTCAGAGAAAAGTTTAGGTGTTTGACAATGATCTACAGGCAAAGTTCCAAGTAAGGATTGTGAATTGCTACTCCATTTTCGGAGCTCAAGTTGAGCACAACCTAATAAACTGATAAGTTGATCTTTTAGTTCTATGGCTTCGCGTACAGAGGGCGCGCCGGTCGTAATATCATCGACATATGTCTCATGAAGAAGAGCTTCAGCTGCGCGTGGATACGCGGCGCCATGATCGGCTGCTAATTGGTGGAGGGTGCGGATAGCCAGATAAGGCGAACTACTAACTCCGTAGGTGACAGTCGCAAGTTCGTACTCTTTAACTGGATCACTAGGAGATTCTCGCCATAGTATGTGTTGAAAGTTCCGATCCTCCGGTCTAATCAAGATTCCTCTATACATCTTTGAGATGTCACAAGTTAAAACTACTGTGTGTAATCTGAAACCGGTTATGATATCTACAATATCCACTTGAAGCTTAGGGCCAGTGAATACAATATTATTTAAAGATAGACCGTTAGTAGTTTTAGAACTGGCATCGAAAACTACTCTCAATTTAGTGGTCGTGCTCTCTGGGCGAACGACGCAACTATGAGGGATAAGATAACGATTGAGAGTAGGTACCGCAGAGTTAGGTACGGGATACATATGGTTTAAATTCTCGTACTCGCGCATAAAATTAACATAATCGGATTTAAGTTCAGTCTGACGATTAAGTTTCTTTTCAAGATGAGTCAAACGCGATAAGGTACTATTGTAGGATTCACCCAAAGAACGATCGCCATCCTTTAAGAGGATAGGTACGACGTATCGTCCGTCAGGTTCGCGATAGGTTAAATCAGTGTAAATGCGTTCACAGGTATCATTCTCGGGTACGGTGATAACAGCGCGCGGTGGTTCCTCCACTTCCCAAAATTTTTGAATTTGCTCATCTAATTTAAATGTGGTGGCCACTAACGAGCACGCGGTGTTTAAAGGTGCAGAATTAGAGTTTACTGCCCCTGACAGAATCCACCCGAAAACGCTATGCAGAGCGGTAGGTAAACCGGGCCCCAGATTGATACGTCGACCGTCATAGATTTCGTGGAATAGCTCCGCCCCAATTAATAAATCGATTTTGGCGGGAACATCGTAGTCGCGATCGGCTAACACTAGATGGTTGCTACGTTCTCGAACGACTGATGGTACTTTAACGCTAGGTATTAGAGCAGTGATGTTATCTAATACGACTGGCTTGATATTAAAGTGTGGAGCATCACCATGTACAGGTCGTATAGTGCATTCCGTCAGCCCCCTTACTTGTGTGACTGAGTTTTGTCCTAGTCCGGCTATGCGAAGATTACATCGGCGGAGTTTTAACCCGAGTGTTCGCGCGCACGCAGCGGTTATAAAACAATCCTGCGCCCCACTGTCTATGAGTGCACGCACGGTACATTGAGTGCCGGCGGCGGTGTTGAACGCGCGCGCCTGACATGTTCCTAGTAAAACCATATCGCGGTTGGGAACAGCGGCGTGAGAATGAGCCGTAACGTTCACTCCAGTGGTTGCGCTGGCGCTGGATGACGCTGGGTCAACATGCAATAGGGTATGATGCCGTGATCCACACACCGTACAAGACATTTTAGATACACAGTTTTCTATGACGTGATTTGTCCGTAAACAATTTGTACACATATTGTTTTTACCTTGTACTAACGCGAGTCTAGCACGAGAATCTAAGGATTGAAAGGTAGGGCACCGATAAATCGAGTGCGCATCACTGCAATGAGCACAAGCCACATTTGCAGGTGGGATAGATTTTGCGAGATAAGATGAGCGTTTGGATCCGCTGCTATTTTGCCTACTAGACGCGGGCGAAGGTTTTTTCCCTTCAAGGTTACGGGGGATAGGATTGTTATTGATATTAGATTTAGAAGATATATGACTAGTTTCTAAGATTTTAACATAATCTTGAAGAAACTTTAACAATTCACAAAAGGTAGGTATTTGTGAAATGTTTTTCTGAAATTCGAAACGATTACGCGTGTCCGAGTCCAGCGCGCGTGACGTTAAACAAAATAAGATAAAATCACCTAAATTTTCAATTTTTAAAGCTTGGAGTGCATGGTATGACTCATAAATTACGTTTGTTAAAGTTTGTAGATCTTGGAAGTTACCCGATTTTATTACTGGCTGGTTAAAGAATTTGTCTAGATATGTTAAAGCTATAATACGCTTGTTTTGATAACGCTCGATCAAGCTATTAAAAACTACTTTGTAATTATCGGCGGTCATCGGAACCCCTTTGATAATAGACAAAGCCGGGCCTTGTAAACAAGACGCTAAATAATGAAATTTTTCTATTTGCGAAATCGAATTATTATCGTGAATTAAAGTTTTGTAAATATCATAAAATGTTTGCCAGTTTTCTATCTTACTATCAAATTTAGGTAACTCAAGTTTAGGTAGCCGCACGTTACGTCCCGTTTGCATGGAGTCGGACTCACCCGCCCGCGCGGGCACCTGCGACGTCCCGTCGATGTTTCCGCTCTTATCAGCGATCTGCAAGTCAGCCGCTGCACTGATTACGGCATAATACAAATCATCAAACGAACGCAAAGACTTTTGACACACTTGTGCATCAGGTTTCATGGCTAACTCCAAAGTTTGAATTTTACTACATAACTCAATAAATTCTTCGCGAATTGAATGTATTCGAGTATATCTCGCCTTGAACGACGATACCTTTGAACGATCTTGAATCATAGTTTTGGATAAGTCGTAAAGGATTTGAATATCACGATAAACATATTCGCGTTGAGATTGAAGAAGTCTAAGTTTACCCTCTTCCATTTTGTATTTTTATAAAAAGTAATGTAGGTATGAAAATACGACACTAAGTTGAGATTTATTAGGTGTAAATCAATACTTTTAGGTGAAATAGTTATTTAATAACGTTTGTTAATGTATAAATAACGTGAATAGATAAAGATAATAAGATTACAAACAATAATTTCCGTAAATTACGTGAATTATTGTGCTATAACCCGACTTAATTAAGATGACCTCTGAATCCGCATCGGTTACACTGCGAGTATGACCAACACAATTTTGTAGGATAATACTTTAAAAATGCGTAAATCTAGCAATTCTCAGAGTTTTCTATTGAAATTGAACCTGTGAATGCCTGAAAAAACTGTAACCTACAGGTATCCGGCTCGAAGGACCAAAAATATGATTGAGTATCGCGTATCGCCAAGTACGCTTTTGAAGGTTCCTATTCAGAAACAGGCTAGAGGATACAAAATCGAAGGAGGTCAGGTACTCACGGGATACTGGGAGCCAGGAGATCACCTCACTGTATCACTAGCAGTCGTATTTCACGATATTTTGGTGGTTTTTCACCGCGCGCGCGGTTTGCTGCCGGCCGGTCTTACGTTTCGTTCGAACTCGTTTTTTCGTCTTTATGCCGCCAGATGGCGGGAGCGAAGGGTTGTCTTTGGCCCGCGCACAGCGTTGGATGAGTACGCGTGGCGGCAAATTTAAAATAGGAAGGAAAGGGAAGGGACTGGGGAAAGCATCCCTAAGCCTGTTCAAAGCATATTCGTGTTTGAAAATATACTCACATTTTTAATTGTATAAAACTACAAGTCAAATAAGTATTTAGTTAGATACCTACATCGCAGTCTTTAAAAATATTAATTAAGTCCTACAGTTCAACTAAAGTTTTTTTTTTAATACAGTGACGTAGGTACTTCACTGTATTAAAATTGTATAATATTATGGTTTAAATTCAGCTGAATTTAAACCATAATATTATATAGGAACAGGAAAATTACCGCTTCACATTTTGAATGACAGAAATTAAAATTACGATTTAGATTTTTTCCATTTGTGATCAAAGGTTGAGCGCTACTGTGGCGTCGATTTTTTGCACGCCTAGTTAATAAGCGTCTACTGGCTCGTGAAATATTACAAATTGCGTCCCCACCACCCCCTGCGTCTGTGCACCCCCTCTACTTTCACACAGCCTTTTTCACGCTGCTATGTCAGGGGTACTCGATCATCAAGTGCTAAATGAAGTATTTTGTGTACATATACCTACTACTTATTAGCATTAGGTTTTTTGCGTAGCTTATTGAGTTCTATAAACATTATTTCTGGAAGTGTCAAGTGTTTGTTTGTAATGTCAAAATAAATGGGAGATGGTAGAGATGTTTGTAATGTCAAAATAACAGGTTTTTTTTACTAAATGCATATGAAAACGAAACAGGTACTTAAAACCATTTTTTTAACCCCCGACGCATAAACGACGGGGTGTTATAAGTTTGACGTGTCTGTGTGTGTATGTCTGTCTGTGGCATCGTAGCTCCCGAACAGATGAACCGATTTTGATTTTGTTTTTTTTTAATTTTTGTCTGTCTCTCTCTCTGTCTGTTTGTTCCGTCTAATCGCTGAACAACTGGACCGATTTGACGGGGTTTACACCTTAATTGGGAAGTTACACCTTATAACATAGGCTACTTTTAATTTAGAAAAACTACATTAATGTTTTTCGACATAAACGCGAACGAAGTCGCGGGCACAGCTAAGAATAAATTTATTTCGCTAAGTTTACACTCAAGTGGATTAAATTCCTAGACCTCACACTAAGACTCCCTGTGTTGTGAGATCCAAGCTCCTTCGTTCCGTGGACAATTTTATATAAAAAGGTTTTTTTAAAAGGGTTTTATATAAAACTTAATATTGATATAAAAAAGTGTATGCACGGTGTTGTGAGTTGTGTCAGGTGTGCTAGTGTTGTAAAAGAGCGTCTGTATGTTATACGTACTAATGTTAGTGAGTGCACGTGTATTTGTGAATTGTCAGTGTGTGTAACTATGACATAAAGGCTGCTGAACTAAAGATACATAGTAGAACGACAGTAGGCACCCTCAATATGCATATCTATGAAGTTTCATATGCGTTTACTGCTATGTAGATACGTATCTACATAGCAGTAACAACGTAGGTTATACAACAACGTACAACCTATATTTTCTGATAGAGAGACAAAACATTAGATACCTAACCTTTCTGAGGTTAGGTATCTAATTTGTTCAGTTCCGAATATGCATGATCAGCCTGTAATGTTCCCACTGCTGCGATACGGGCCTCTCTTCGAAAGGGAATGGGCTGTAATCTACCATACCTTCTTGTGCGGGTTGGTAGATGTCTTCGAATTTTTGGTTCTAGGACATGCTGGTTTCTTCACGATGCTTTCCTTCACCGTTTGAGAGTAGTGGTGATGATGAATGGTCTTCAAGGCGAGAGTGAATAGGTTTTTTCTGGGCAAGCTCGTTCCACCGTAGATCTCATCCCTGCCTCTGGGCTGGATTGAGGTCAAGAGTGAGCCCATTGTCAATAAAAAAATAAAAAAAATTTTACACAAAGTAAAGCGCCTGCCTGGGTTTGAAACCACGACCTACAACTCGTTTAGTCGGGGCCGATACTATTGGGCCACCACTTCTCCTCACTGAGCCACCACTGCTCCACTGCACCACTATTGAATACGCACGTGGTTACAATTCCTAATATTCCTATACCTACAAAATTCGACGATAATGCTAATTGCTATAATTTACAATTTGTTAAAAGTTTGTCAGCTTTTCCGGAAATTCAGAGTTTCCATTTCCGTAGTTTACATTTTCTCATCCCTCAAAATGATTTACGGCTAGTTTTAAAAATATTCTTTGCGAGAAATCTTGACGCAATGCATAGCGGATAGTACGCGGTAATTAGATGACTAATGTAACTTAATAGTGAGAGTTGCATGGCCATTTCCTACATTACAATAATAATCCATTTCCTTTATCTCACTTTACATTTACGCGGGAAGATTGTATGTAGTACATACACGTATTGCTTTATAATTAGCAGATGTATGGGTTAGTGCTTTTTTCCTTTATGTCGTCAATTCAAATTCTTATGAGAAATAAAGTTGTTCTTAAACCAAATGCTTATAGTTTTTTTTTGCACTTGCAAAAAGAATAATTATCTAGTTATAGTGTGACTGCAGTCTATGTTTAGTGAATTAGGGCTAATAATAAGACTTTCCGTTGAAAAAGTGATTGCCTTTTTAAATGATAAAACGGCCAAGTTAAGAAGGCTGACAAGCGAAGAAGATTTTTATATATTTTTTATCGAGCTCGTAGCTGCAGCATGTTTTGTCAGCTAACGAAACTTAACTTGTTGAACGTTCATAATTTTTATTAAATATATTATCATATTAACCTATAGAGTCAGATTAACGCAGCAGGAAAACAAGTGAAGCGTAGCTCAGCGGTTTATTAGTTATCACAGCAGATACCAGTAGAAAATCTAACCACATAACGAAATAACAGCATAACGTAATTATAAACTTGCTTTTGATTAAGTTCACTTGTTATTTACGCTTCCTCGATCGCTACTCTGAGAAGGTATTATAGTAATTGAATTGATTCATTACTAAATCACTTACGTAGCGATAGAGCCAATCAATTTTCTTAAAGGATAACTTTATAAAAGCGACCGGGACCCAGGAATTGGGAAAGTGAATTAAGCGCCCCACAAACTGGTTATATCAATCATAAACTTATTCGATTAATTACGTTTTGCGGAGTTAATAGCGACATCTAATATCGGGCGAAGTGATGTGCGCGTGATTATGTCGATAGTTTTATAATAAGTAAACTTGCTTTTATAACAATAAGATACTCGACTTTTTCATTAATATTTTGTATTTATGAATAACATTTCGAGTAATTCGTTATGAGCATTCTGGTTTAGTCATAGGCATTCTGGTTTAGACGTATTCATGGAAACAGAGAAAAAATAAAGTCGAACTACTTGTACATCAACTACCACAACTACACTGAAAAGCTGCCTTTTAAAATAAAGCAAGAGACTAAGCCTGTTTATACGAGTAGGTAACTTAACTTAAACACTACTATATGGCAACCTCTCAACTCTAGCCAACGTGGACAACTTCTAGCCTTAACTGAGATGCAAACATTTTCATTGTTCAAGGATCTATCATCACAACACGCTAGTTCATCATTACTCCTATAAACCCTGTTTCACAACTGTCGACAACACCGGGTGCATCACTATTGGGCCCATTTCGGCAGTGTCATTAGGCAGGCTGTATTAATGATTAATGCGGCGCCGGGCTCACACGGCCCCCTCGCCCCGCGCGAATAAAACTCAAACCGACACTTAATCGAGCTACCCCTTTCGGCGGGATTCGGGATCGCTGTCCTCGGCCTTATTTTTATTTGCCAATGGACTCGGCGATCGTTCGTGACTAGCCCCGCCACTAGTGCAGTCGCTGGATTGCTTACGAATTGGTCGAGCACGATTTTTGTATTGCATTAAGCGGTTCGTTGATGTATGAGAGATCGTGGATCGGTAATGGCGCCTAATACCGATATTTGGTTTTGATGTTGTTTGAAAACAATCATTTCTGTTAAACTTCTTCATATTATAGGTGCGCAAATGAAAAAGTTTATGTAAAAGGGTGCTGTTGTTAATACATAAAGGATAAATAACATGCTCACTTAACAACAACTTATGCACCTTGCACTTTTTGCTCTTACATTTTAATTTTGCAATCAAGTGGACGTCGGTATCTCGCAAGCAATTATTCGTAACAGCTCGCTCCGACGTCGTATAGGTGTTCGGAGGACGAATTAAAAGGATAAGAGAGCCGAAGCAAGGTAGCAGGCAATTAGTCGCAGCGGATGATGGATGACGCCCTTCGCCGATACCCCGTGATGGACACAAAACGAGCAAGAGCACATAACTCATTATACGGCCATGATAACGCGCGGTATAAAGTTGTAGTTAGATACGGAATATTCGATGATTACCCCGCACGCCGCACGCCGCGCCTTGCGCTTGACGCAGATTACATTTTTAAAAGGAAGTCGGTGTAGACTTTTTGTTTGTTGACTTCTTGGTGGAGTTGTTGTCGTGTAATGCTCTTTTAATTTGGTTACTGTAATAAATAGTTCTCTACGGCCATGGGTTGGCTTTTTATTGATCACACGTTTTTCTCGTAGATTAACGTTGTATTCTTGTTTTGTGTTTTCTTTGTTGGTGTGCCGTTACTTCATACTCCCTATTACTGACATTACAATGGCTAAAATTATGTAAGATGCAAGTGAAATCATATCGTGCCTACATTTTGACAGATTATGATTTTCGTCAGTTGGCTGTTATTTCAGTCACTTTCAGGCAGGCAACACTTTCGTGAATGAAACCGATTATTGCAGGCTACTACTTTTCTCTCTGCTCTCCCAAATCAGTTCACCTTGCAAGATGTAAAACTGATGCACATTAATTTTTGCGCTGCTTAGGTAAATGCATCTTCCGAGAGGTTTTATTCACACTAGGTACTTACTACAATAATATACAGACAAACGACAATTGTCAGCTTGTCATTTGTCTGTAAGGTCGCGTAAGTGCGGTAAACGCGAGGGTGAGGCGGAATGACCGAATGACTCGCTTCGACATGGTGGAGCGTAAGACAGAGCCTGCACATTACGGCGCATTAGAGCAGCCGCAGGTGTCCGCGAGTTAGATACGCTTCTGTCACAGTACGACCACTTATAGTAAGATGAACGTTACGAACCAAACTTGAGATTATGAAAATGTACTAATCTGCATATTAGCAGCAGAGCCTGAAATTTTAGGAAAACTGCCTTTTGGAATTTTAACAACGGGTCAGCACGTCGCGTTCTGTACTAAGAATGTATCTAATTAAAGCTGTGAATCTATACCATTAAAGCTGAATAGTTAGTTTGTTTGTTTGAACACGCTAATCTCTGAAACATCTGTTTATTTTCGGCCAGTCTATCCATTGTAAAAAAGTAGGTTGGAGTCTCATTTCCTACAAAATGTATGGGAAAAGCGTTTTTCGATTTCTGACTTTTTCAGTCCTCAAACTTCAGTTGGTCCCATAGTTTTTTTATCCTTATAAGAAACAGGATCGATTGGCATCAAAAAAAGTTATTGTGCAAACTGCCCATTTTCTTGCTGACTGCACACTTTTCTCTTCTAATCTGTGAATACAGATCATAATATCTCAAAAAGTTAAGGAAGGTCACATAAGAACATTTTCTTGTAGCGACAACAGTTAACGTACCGGTCCTTACTGCCGCATCTCAAAAATCCAAACTGTTTATACATATTACGCATAAGCGTCGACTGAAGAACCATTTATACTCCGGTTAAAAAGCTTAGGTACTTAATGGGAAAGGATCATGTAACAAAATGCTGAAAGACCAATTAAATTAAGGCTCTAAAGAGCATTGAATTCCAACCCCTAGTTTTACTAAAGAAAATACGAATACCAACTAGAATCGTTCCAATTAATGCATTGGAATTGTTGACTGGTTTTGATGTGTGATTTCTGAAAAAGAAAAGATAAATTACTGATTTGCATACAGAGATATCCCTGTACGTGTAATTCTAAATTGTAAGGTGCAGTGAAGGATCTCACCTATTTATTATCCAGGATTTATTCGTTTATCGAGCTTGCACTATGTGTTTAGGCTTCGTTCGTACATTGTAGGAAATTATCCTCGTCCTATTGGTTGCACCCTGAAGGCAGGCATGTTAACTTACGAGTTGGTTGGTTTAATAGCCTAACGTTTGGAAGTTAACTAACATGGTGGTGTGGCATGGCATCTACATGTGTAAGTTATTAAATTAATCTGTCAGGTTATTCTTGCCTTACAGATTACGTTACGAAATTACAATTGGTAATAGATTTCAGTACAGGTACCTAAAGCTTAGATACCATTTCCATAAACATTCTATTGAATTCAATGAAAAGTCATTGAATATAAAATGAATAGGTAATAATAACAAAATTAATAAATAAACAATCAGTTAAAAAGGTCATTATTTGTCAAGCAATGAGCAGAAAAAGTAGTACCACTTCTAAAATCAGTTAAAATCACCATAATTGACAAACAAAGGACTTTGCTCCATCAATGAGGCGGCTTGGTGAGGCATAAGTGGAATGATTCAAATAAACGTCGTAACACCATCGTAGCACTCCAAAAATCAGTTAAAATGGTGATAATTTGACATGTAACGGTAAATAAAGGTGTCGTAGCTGCTACCGACGGCTACCGGTAGGAGCAGACGTAGATCGTAGGACAGTTGCATTAAACAGTTCTTAGGTAAATGACGCGTAGATAACCGATGCGTTACGAGTCGCCCACCGGTTACGCGCCCACTACGTAAAATGACCCATCCACTAGTACTCGGCACCTGTAGGGTTGGTCAATATGATAAAGTTAATTAAAAGTTACTTTAATTATGTTTTAGGTGAAATACTACTAAACATAAGCAACGTTCAGAAAAAAGTTTTTCGTACTTACCTACCTACATACTTGTACTGTAAGTGATTTTAATACCCCTATACAACTTCAGACTATTGTATTTTCAAGTTATAAAAGAGCTTCGTTTTTTCTGCAGGATTTTTTTTTGTAAATAAGTGTTACAACGAATGTTGTGTTCTGCCTTAAAAGTGACTAGATTAGATAAAATATCTTACATAAAAAAACACAGTTTCAGTTCTGACGGCTTGGCAACCCTATCCATGTATGAAAGATGCAATTCTTTACAGTATAATTTATTTAAATGTTTTCCCATAAAAATATGGTAAGCCATGGAAATATAAGCGTTTGTTTTTTAATGAAGCAATTATCATTTGTTAGTTTAATTACTTTTATTTAAAGCTGAAGCTATTAGAAATAGCTAGAATTTAATGGTTTGGTGTTGGCATCTGCTGTGATGCCACTCATTAAATATATTTTCAAGTTAACTTGAAGAAAAGCCCATGCCTTAATAGTACTTATCTCAAATTAAATCTAATCAGAACTTAATTTTTACATTGAATCTAATAAACAAACTTGTCGGTTTATTCTGTAGAAATCTCACCAGGAAAACTTAGATGAAGTGAGCTTGAAGTGAGCATTCCAGCTGATGTTAGAGATTTCTACTATTGTCACCTAAGTTTTCACGGTAAGATTTTTTCAGAATAGATCGGCTGGTAATGTAGTCGTGAATGGAGATCCAACTTTCGACCATTTTCATTCAATCCTTTACATCCGAGACGCATCTTCTAAAAATCAAAAACAAAAGAACACATCGACACATCTAGACATGTTAAAAATAAATCAGTACGAACAATAAAGCACGTTCCCACTAAATGTCTGTTTAATCAGTCGAAGTCTGTTTAAATTAATAGTAAATAGTTCAATAAGTTGTGTCGATAAAACGAACAACGCTCCGTTATCGGTCTCCATAAAACCTGGCCACGGCACAATTTATCACACGTTTACACATTTAATTGTCTGTAAGTTCAACCTTATTCGTCAATAATGATAGTGGCGCAGGAATATTTATTGGTTTTCGTATAAAAAGGTTGTATGATATCCCGTTGGGGTAATCTATACTGGGTAAGTTATTGTTACAAGCTACATAATAGGCTGTTGAAATGAAAAATGCGCCATTCATCATATTAATTTGATCATTAAAACTGTATAGTTTAGCAGAGAAGTAGGAGTAGCATACGTCTAATTGAATTACTTACATGCAAATTAGTCGTTTTTGATCATGAAAGGGTACTTAAACGTTTCAAGATTTCAGTCAGAAAACTCAAAGCCTTTACATTATATAAGCCTAGGCCTTGGTATGTAAGATTTATGCAAAAATACAACAAATTACCACATAAACAAGTAGCTCATTAAATGACCTAACTGAAATTCCGCAACTCCATTCAAGAGCTATTTATTACCAACGTCATACATGAAAGTAAAGGTTCTACAGCGCTACACGTGTGTTTGAACAAACATGCAGACTTTCTTTAAATATTATTTCCTAGTAGTAAAAGGTTACACAAAGGCGAAGGTTGCAAGATAAAGCTTAAGTATGTTTGATTTCATTATTCTTGGTGACGACTTGACAGACTGACGGTAATGCCTGCCAGCACGAACGCTCACAATGCTTCCACTAATACGCGAATTACTTCGTTCACCATTTGATTTGGTCTCATTACTACACTCCTGCGCAAGATTCGGCCATTTGTCATCCGTACGAATATTAACGTCACACTTTCACCCAATTTGCTGGTGGTTTTGTAACACGACGTTTTGATTGCCCTGTCGCTGAAATTACTATAATTCTTTTATTTACAATTATTAATATTGTTGTTGTAATGACAGAAAATACGCCATTAAATGTAATTTGATTACGACAGGCACACGGTTAATGTATGAAAAATGTTGGTTTGTTATTATATGCGATGTGAGCAGCTGGGTTTCCGTAATCTTGACACGATGACTGTCTAACCCTTCTTTGTCTACATATAATCAACGTAATGGGCATTTATAGAAGGTATTAAACAATTAATATCTAATGATTACTATACACCTTTCATTCAACGTACAACTAAAACCTACCTCTGCATTTTGCTTTGCAAGCTGTACGCCTTTTACTGATACAATTTCAAAGTTAGCGAGCGCGATTGCAAAGGTGAAATTATTGTTTAAATTTGATCAGAGCCAAACGTTGTACTTAGTGAAGTAGTAAATTGATAAAAGAGAGAAAAACTGTCTAGATTTAACATAATTCACACTTGTTATCTGGTCCCGGGCTGAGTGCACAAGGCGGTCGGGCTCGGCGCTCCGATACCACGCTATAGGCATGTACTCGCCGTGGTACGTATAGGTAGTCCGGTACGAGCACACTCGAGGGTAGATTGTGTTCTGCGGTAAAGCGATAATTCAGCTCAATCTATGTCGTGAGCGCTCGCGCTTTGTTTTATCCGCTAGCTTCTGTGTGCCTTTATTTAGAAAATTGATGAGAAATGGTTTCCATTACGATCTACCGCCTTATAAAAGATATTGCTACGCCGGATTCGCTGTACGTTTGTTCCGAGGGAAAGGAAATGAACGCAAATTTGTTTTCGTGATTGCTAGCTTTGGAACGAATATCGAATTGATATCGATATCATTTTCTTGCGCAATCGTATTTCTCATTAGATATTTATGTGTGACCCCGTGAGAGCCCTTCTCTTCCTTCACGATCGCCTTCGGTTATACAATAATGGATACAGTAATATGCACATTCTGCTTATCGTTGATAGAATGTTGAGAAAATGCTTTGAACGTGTTGTTTAGAAATTAAAATAAACGCTGCAAATGAATAATTTGTTATTTCAGTATAAAGTATCCCTGCGCTGATTTGTCCAAACGCACAAAATCCTTACCTATCTCTCAATCGAAATCATGTGTGAAGTCAATTAGGTCGTGCATAAACATAACTAAATAACAGTAACATTCCGCGGTAACTGGCCGGCACTAACTATGATGTGAGCTCTAAACAGCTCCGTTTGAACGTGCAGCCGCTTCCAATTTGCGTGTGTTCGCATCTCACCACGGACAATCGCTCGCAAATTGCCCGGCCACTGATTGCCCGTCGACGTTTATCAATATTGCAGCTACCATTTCCACCGCCCGCCACCGTCCCCGCTATCATGTCATAGATTGAGTAATTGTATGGGAAACACGCGACAGATGAAAAATTAGACGCACCTAACAGCTCTGTTGTCGCTTTTGTTATTGATAATTAAACTAATCATAACCACAAAGAACTGCCTATCATTAATTAAGTCGGTCTGTTTTACAAACGCTACTCACCAATAACCGTGACCTGTTATAATCAATAATTACAATATAACATAATGTAGACGCGGAACTAATGATGCTGTTCCTACTTTCATGTGACGATGTGCCCAGCAGGCCGCCACACCAGCGCACCAGCGGCACAAAGCCGGGGTCATCACACACAATAGCGTTACGTTTATCGACGTGTCGAAATCAAGCATTCAAAGTCGATACCGAAAAAAATATCGATTTCCGTAAATAAGCGAGTGTGGCACATTTATAATAATGATGAATGGAAGCATCGGTTGTTGTTCGCGTCGATATTGCGTATCGAATCGTGCAACCGCTCGAACGCCACTCGGCTACTACCTACATTCATTGCTGCTAATTGAAAAGGAATATCATCACACCACATCCTGCTATAAATCTAATATAAATTGGGGCGTACTTGAGTTTCTATGCATTTATGCCACATTTACAGTTATAAATCAATGTTCTATTCTTGAGTAGTCTACTAAATCTTTTGCAATTTTGGAAGATTTATCTGAAATCTTGAATGGGTAAATGTAAGTTCTGTTCATTGTATTTATGGATGCTTTTATATTGCTTGGAGCTAATGTTTCTGGCATTCGATGTAGTGTTTCGCAATTGGATATTATTATCATAAACAAAGGTTGATATCTGAGTAATCGATTAGCGATCGATTGCGTGGCGTGGCGTGCAGCTCAGCACGACGCCCGCGCGCCAAATGTCGCGGCAAGTCGCTACCCTCCGCGACCGTGTCTAATCGACTTGTGAACACTGTACTCATGTTTTGGTAATAAATTATGTGATGCTAGCTCATTAATGGATCAACATTTGTAATAGATACCCATACTTATAAAAATATCGAATTAAAGCTAACTTAAGGACCGACTCTACATTCGTATTCTTTATCATAGCGTTATCCTGCCTGGAGCGTTGTCCTGAGCAAAGGCAGATTTCAAAAATCAACTTTCAACTTTTATCCAAAATACATATATACAACCGACTTCCAAAATGAAAACACTACAAAGTGCGAAAGGCGGTGTCTTTGGTTTTGTTCAATTTCTTGCCAGTTGTTACCTACTGACTTCCGAAACTAAAATACTTAATTTTGCAGTTTTTCCATTTTGGCCCTGACGCGTCGGTTAGGAGAACCGAGAAGATATCGATGAACATTAATTTAAAAAATATATACATACATAAGAACATAGTACCTCCTCCTTATTTGAAGTCGGTTGAATCGCTTAGTGGCAGAGTTAAAAATTAGTAAGTTAGATTTAGGTGCTGTTCAATGTTTTTTGTGTAAACCCTGTAGTGAAGAGGCTAAGAAAATTTATAGTTTTGTATGCAGCTATTTAGCTAATAGAGCGTCTCTTGTCTCTTAGTTTGTAAAAATATATTTTTGTTATGAGTTATGATGGGGCTGACATGGTTATGTGTGATAACCAAAAGCCTCTAAATAAATAAAGACTAAAACAAAAGTCGGTTAAATAATTAACGAAATATTTTTTTCATCTTTGTATCTCGCAGATGACTAGGAGGTGGTCGGCTGCTTAAGCGGGCTATCTTGTGGTACCTTCATAAATTAAGGCCAGGGCTGTTCACGAACACCATCTTCATTGAAGTTACCCGTATAATTAAATAGGCAGTAGTGGGCTGTTTAACAGGTAAAAGTAAATTTAACTTATATGCATTTAAAAAAAGCATGTTTGTTTCAAATAAGTAACGACAGAACATTGACTTAGAACATTATCATCGTCCCTTAACCATTTCATAAATAAACAGACATGCTTCGTTAAAGGTATTTAAACACAACTGAACTCATTCTATTCCTACGTATCAATTATAAAAAGCTCGTAATTGTCAAATGAGAAAGTCGCAGCTCAACGGGCCATGGAACAGCTGTTCCGTTCGGCGCAGGCGCAGGCGCACCGATCGCGGACAAAAGGACCCACAACAAATGCACTTCCAATTCGCATCGCCACTAATTACGTAATTATGGGGGAGGAGAGAAAAAAACAGAATGGCGAGCATTCCCTGCGCCCGCGCTCAACACATTAGCTCACGACATTTCTTCACCGTATTTTTTTTTCTGCAAATTGAAAGTCATGCATGAGTGTTTAAAATATGAGTTTGATGTCTAAAATGCTTAATTACGTCAATGTAATAATTGGTTCTCTTGTTGGATTGATGTTAGCGGCGAGTTCATTAGCTAGCTGTTTGTTAGATCGTACTTACGTTGTCTAGAATACTGAGTGGTTAGGTTTATATAAAAACTGGGTGATTATTGAGTGCAGTTTTTGAGGCAGATGTATTGTTTTTCCTGTTTTAGTTCATTTTAGGATTAGTGAGAATATCGTCTTTAGGAGAGACTAAATAAAGTATAACTTACAAAGTGTAAAGTAAACCTTTTTTTACACAACTTGACGTTCCCACAAAAGTAAAGATGAGACGAGTCATATAGTAGAGCCAATTAGCATCACAATTGACAGACTGTTCCACACAAATTCAAGGAAATAAACCGAAAAAGCATTCTGGAACAATTTTGAATTTTATCATAAACGTTATTACTTTTACATTATTATGTTAGCAGCAAAAGTTAATTCTTGTCGTTATCGTTCGATCGACGAATAGCTAATTAGTCGCACACATACAGACGCAAAGTCACCATATGTTTACAGCACACATATGCAATTTCAATGGTCACTGGACACAAATGCACTGTTGTGTCGTAATATTATGCTTGTCCGTAATTTATTATATCATCTATCAGAATAAATTAAGTTTCGCGTTTTGTCATGTGTGGGAAGGTGTTCTATTTTATGAGGTTTTTTTTTGTTACGCTCGGTAAACTAGCTAGATTTTAAATTTAGCGTTTGCATAATGGTTTGTGTTAACTAAGTATACAGTAATTGTATTAACTAAATTCCGAATACTTGGTTTTATCGTTTGACTTGTAAAATTGTGATGAGATTGACACGTTTGATTGAAGAGGTCATGTAAACAGAGACCTTATAAATTAACCCTGGCCTCTGGGTCACTCAGGCTATTTCTTATGACAGGAAAATTCCCAAGTCTTGTTGTGTGTTCACTTTACGTTTGTGCAATTGGTGGTGTTTGCGCTACAGAGGACCAAATTAACCTCTTCGTATCCAAAAACTTTTCAAAATCTCAAAAGTTCAATCACAATTTCCCAAAACACGGTGTCTATGATCAAGCTGGTAAACACTACGTCATTCTCCCTAGCACTATGCCTTGTGTGTGTGTGTGTTTGACACACACAGGTGCGACCGTCACCTGACTCCGTCGGAACCGGCCGCTTCCGCCGGACGCGGCAATTACCGACACACACCACACATACACGCACCCGATATGCCCACTTACACGTGTGTTAAGAAGCTGGCTTGCTAATTGTTTAGCGACTAATACTAGATGTATAGTCTACCTCACGTCTGTGGAAACAATTAGACTTCAACATCGCCTTTATTTCTTAGCAGTAAACAGGTTCTCGTAGTTCAAAGTTACCACTTGACATGTGGTTGATCGTACTTGGTAGTGTTTTGTTTGTTTGCCTATAGTAGAGTATTAATTAATTACGCTGACTTTATTGCTGATGTCCCTCAAAAAGGTCGTGTTTGATTGTGGACAAAACAATTGAGTTTGTAAAGATCGTAACACGCGCTGAATGGGTTTTATGTATTGATTAGAAATAAATAAAATCAGAGACCTCTGTAACGCTGGAACGAAATACAGCTCAATTTCGGTGAAGTCCTTTTATTAGTATTTAGTAACGAGCAACTACGTTTCTGACTATGTAGGTACGAAACTTTCCTAGCTGGGTTGGTTAGATTAGGGAACGTTACATGTAATTTACACACAAGTTGAAACAAATTCGCCCAGTTGTTGTGTTACATTTCATGTTGCATTGCATGAATTAGAACGGCTTTGTGTTACATTTCATATGTTACGTTTTACTAATCTGTATCCGGTATTTAAATTAAAAAATACCGGTCAAATTAAATTTTCTAATTCAAAACAAAGGCGGTTTTGACTTTGTTATGCAATGGATTTGAAGTTTTGTCATTGATACAAATCATTGAAATAAGTGGTTAAGACCTCATCTCTCATGCACGAGATTGTGGGTAAACCAGGTCAGTAGGTACTGGCCAAAAGGTACTGGGCGAACTCAGCAACTACCTATATAAATTGAAAAGTCACTTTGTTACCGATATGACTTTTCATTTCATGTATTTTCTGAGTTTATTTTGGATGTTTCGGATATCATTGAAGGACAAACATAGAGAAGAGTAAACCTAAACTTTAAGTCTGTTAATATAGGTAGGTCAGTCTGAAATTGCTCACAAGTCTTGAGCAATGCTCGTGCCTTCTCATTCATATTAGGCTGTATAATTTTAGCCTAAAAAAATAACATTCCTATAAAAGTTCTAATCACATAGAAAATCAACAACGTAATTAAGCCGATATGGTTGTTCCAATCGCGATCTAATCGTTTGTTTTAATTCGTCATTAATGCCAATGAATATAAATACAGTACGGTAAAAATGGTAGCATTAATAATAACTTGCAGTTCATAGAATACAAAAGTAATTTGATTTGAATCAAAACCTTTTTGTAAAAGGCTTATTTCGCAGTGCTACTGTAAGTAACTCAGACAAACTCTTTTGGGATGAAGAGGTTGATTGGACCACTAGGGTGGATTGTAATTAGGATTTTCCCTTGAAATAATTTCTTAATTAGTTTACCGACCAATGACTATTTTTTAAAGTTAAATCTGGCTGAAGTTTATTGGATTTAAATAGCTTTGATTGACTATACTTGTTAACAAGAAGTTTCAGCCAAAATTTATCTTAAAATAAGAGTTTTAATTAAGAAACCACAATGACTAAACATAGTTTATTCTGTAAAGTCAGTCACTTTGACTTTATAGAATTACTCGGCACTTTTGAACGTCAAATTTTTAAAAGTTTAAGGAAATAAAATTAATACTAAAATACACTTCCTTCTTTAGCTAGTATTTATTCCTCGGGTAGTATCACATTTGATAAACCGAAACCGTTATAAAACAATGTACAAAAGTCATTAAATGATTAGCATCATTTATCATATGATATTTAAGTACAACATTTCCTTTCAAATAATTCGGACAAGAACTAACGAAGCTTAAAATCAAAGTTCATTATTCATAATTTCGTTGTGTTAAAGTGAAGTTAAAAACTAAACCAGTTTGAATGGTAATTAAACCTCCTTCTATGGGAGACTCATTGTTCTTGTTAATTTTTTAATCGATTCTTAACGTAACAATGAGTTCTTTAATGTGAACTTTTTCGTTAACTTGACAGGTTATTTTACTTTACAAACTTTAATATCTACCTTTTATGCTGCAAACATTTTTCGATTGAATATGAGTGAATGTGACGGACGAAATAAAAATGATCAGTGATAGAGGCGACATGTTTGCGTTATGTTCGTAATTCATCGCCGCGTAGCAATGAATAAATCGACTCAAAGATCAGTTTGTTTTAAGCTATTCCGTGTTAAAAGACGATGTTTAACTTACAATGTTACATTAAATTAATTAAAACAACAATTTTACTAACAACTAGAATAAACAACAATTATTATTTTAATGAAAACAACAAAAAAAGCGCGAAATAAACATTTTCCAAATCATATTCTTGTATTCCACATTTAACAGACGTGAGTGGCAAATGAGCGGTTTAAAAACGGTAATAAAATCCCCAGGGGGCTACGGTCCGGCGAGGGAGGGGGTGGGTGGCCGTAGGGGGGAAAGGGGGCCGCGATAACATCGCGATTACGCGCTACAAAACGGACGATATCGCGCGCTCATTACCAACACAGGTTACCCGCATAATGGATATTTACAGACCATCTCACTTTTATATCGCCGATATCGTAATACGCGCAATGATTTGAACTTTTAGAAACGCTTTGAGTGAGCTTGAGCGGAATAATGTGTTTGTGCTTTTAAAGAGAAATCATTCTTAATTATGTAGTGACGGTTTTTTGCTAATTAGACCAAAAACCGTTTAAGTTTCTACGCCGCCATAAAACAATGTTTACCGTACTAATACGAAATACAATACTAATAATAATACGAAACAATGTTTACCGTACTAATATGAAGCTTGTTATGAAGAGGAGCTGCTTATAAATTCTGGCTACCTACCTACACTCAATGTTTAACTACCGAATCAATTACAACCTTTATTAAAAACAATTTAATATCGTAACAATAAAATGACACGCGGCCGCCGCACACCGGCCTGGTTCGGACGCAGCTAACCGCGAAACGTCCATTTCATTTCCATAATTTCACAAAATGGCAGATTAAAATTCGAAAACAGCGCTGACAATCGCGACGCCGACAGAACAATGCGCCACGCCGTGTTTCCCGCGCATTATCCAATTTGCTTGTCAAAAACGTTGCGCGAGCGCATGATGTGACGCGATACCTAGCCAATCACAATAATAAAAGGCCATAAATGGTACGCATTCTGTATATAAATGTAACGAAACTAATTGGTCTTGTAATAACACGAGTTACTGACTTTAACTGTATGTTCTGGTTGCATAAGGCTGTATAAACAGTTATATCTCAATCAAAACGTGCGTGGCACAAATAATACGCGGTGAAACAATCGATACAAAGAAATTCATTACAAAAAAGTGCATACAAAGCGTGCAGCGAGTTATCGCGACAGAACGCGACGCGACTAAAATGAAACGACTAATTACCCAGTGGCCGCGCGATAGCATCTCGTATCGCGCACCGCCGCACCGCGCCCGCGCCGCCCGCGCCCGCTCCGACCTCACTGGCCACACGGCGGTTTTAAACACAACACTTTGTTAATCATTTTGATTGAAATGAAAGGAAACACAGACTGACAATTAAAAAAACAATGTAAGCCCATAAAGATAGATATGAACTTTAAATGGATAACTATGCAGTGTGCATGTATCCTGTGAATCAACTTAGAACAGTTACAGTTAGATAATAGTAATTTTTCGTATTATATTGAAGCCTATGTGTAGTACCTATTAAGAATATTATGGTGCCAAAATATGTGCTATTTACAATATCTATTAAATTACTTATAAAAGTACACAAAAATCAACAAATAAAATGTAAGATTTCAATCAAATTCCTGAACATTGTAAAAAAAACATATACGTAGGTACCTACTTTGGTAATGAAACGAAAACTTTCTTGCTTCCTTACTACTGTTATTATAAACCGTATAAGTTATAACGCGATACGCACAAATGTAATTATTAATAATAAATTAATATAACAGTGCTTGGTAATGCCTAATATTTTATTATTCATAGTGATTTTATTCGTGTTACAAACGCGCGGCCATATCGTTTACGGCGCGACTAAATGCTACGGTTAATTACCGCGCGATAGAATCACCGGGTGTAAAATAAAAATCGCTCCGCTTTGCTATTCAAATCGCAGTGTCTGTGCAATTACGTATCTTAATGGCAAGATATCATTAACTGGAGCGCTCCTGTTCCACTTACTACCACTATTGCGTGCAAATAAAATGTCTTTATAATCAATTAATGCTATAATATAATAGCGTTTATGCAGCACTTACCCGCCACTGTGCGTAGGGCTGCACCGACTTGCCAAAATTCCGAAGAATGGATATTTTTCCTGTTGAATTTTCACGGCTGCTGAGAGGTCCTGCTATTCTTAACTGAGGCAGTTTTGTTGTAAAAAAAAATGGCTAGCAACATGCAAATTGCATTATTTGCGACTTTTTATATAAAATAATAAACAAAAAATAAATCGTTCTATTTGTAAAACGTATGACAATAACTTGTGTCCGCGACTTCGTCAGCGTAAAATTTTAGTGCTTGTCAGTTTTATTGGAGTTTGGCGATCGTAGTGTGGTGGTGAAATGCATAGAGAACGTTGCTGCCCATTCTTGTAATGGATGGACAAGCACAGAACCGGTTGGAGTAGCCATGCTTGGGGTAGGCCTATGTCCAGCAGTGGACGTTTTTCGGCTGACATGGTGATGATATAAAATATGTTTTATGACACTCGGCAATAAGTACTGTAGTTTCCCATTTGTGCAAAAGTGTGGCGCTGGCAAACTATGTTCCATTTCGGAGAATACAGGCTTGATATTGCCTGTTGTCTTGATAATAATTAAGTTTTTCGCTATTATTTATTCAGTTCCACTCGTAGTTATTAGCATTCGCATACAAATAACACAACAATTCGAGCATCCACGCATTTTTTTCTGTTCGACAGAGACAGGTGTTGCATTCGATTCCATTAATTCCAATGATTATTGTAGAGTGCTTGTAATAATTACAACTACTTAGAACGAAGTGTTTGATGAAAAACCCAATATAATACCTACTTATACCTGTTACGATCTTTTTGTTGAGTTACTTATCGATGCTAGACGTTTTGAATTATGGAAAAGCTTAATGTGTGAATGTGCGAAGAAAAAATATTTTAAGCATAAGTTGATTGCAAAACGGTCGCGCATTCTGGTTTCAGATTTTGCCATGATGCTTATTTACAAGGAAAAATAAGTAAGTATTAATCGAGGTGTTTAAAAATGTCTGTAGGACGTATCAGTAGTGCTGAAAAAGCTGGAGTATAAGAAAAAGCACATGTATACGTATTGACGAGATATTTAGTCCATGTTACTTTTACTGTTTTATTTCGTTAACTAAACATAAACTTACTACTTACTCAAATAAACTTTATTCTTTTTTTTCTATCCATGTTGTGGGTAAGTAACAAATTGGAGATATGCACCGAAGTGGGTTTTAAAATATCTAAGGCTAATTCTCGTAATTAAAAACGTTCAAAATCTAGTCGGAATTTCATCTCGGCGACAATCAATGTCAAAATTGATGATGATTGAGACTGTGAACGTTTTTAAAATTACGAGAATAGCCCCTGTAACCATATAAGTACGCCAAGAGTCAAAATTACATACTGCGTGCAGGACTTTAGTCATCGTTTAGTATTGTACTGTTACGAAACTTTATCTAACAAAGGATATTTAGCTACACATTTAGCTACATCCCTGTTATGCAGATCCTGTGTTAATTCACACACTGCATTGTAACAATGCATTAAGTGCATACAATATGAACCGCTCCACTGTTTTAATGGCGCCCATTAGCTGCGTTTACGTTACCGGCCTGATTAATATGCTAATGTATTATACATTAATATTTTAATATCCCTAAGCGGTGCCTGAAATGTGGTGGTGCCACTTTCACATATCGTTACTCTTTGTATCACACCTTAGTTTTTAAAACGTGCGTAAAAGTACGGTTAGACTTTATGGTACTGTATGAAGAGTAGTTAAAAATTTTGATGCTAAGATTTCATTGCTGAGTGTAGGTCTTAGGATTGCCACACACAAACGTCCATAAAAGTTAAGAGCTGTAGCAGGTATGAGAAGAAAACGTTTCGATAAAGATCCTGAATTTGGGTATAGATAACTCATGGAAAATGATAAGCAATGCATACTAAATTGAATCTGAGGCTTTCATTCTCGCATTACGTAAGTTTATTAGTTCCTACTAATAAACTTACGGTAAACCCCGAAAAATCTGGTGCGACAACGGCTCCAACTTTGTCGGGGCTCACCGTCAAATAGGAATAATTTCAATAGTGTTAAATTGCCTACTGTAAAGCTACCCATCTTTGATGGCAATTACAATTGTGGAGAGGACAATAAATGAAAACACTGGCACTAATAATAGTATTTTGGAGTTATTAATAAATCCCATCATCCAAATTTAAACAAATTAAATAAACAAACTAAACAGTAGTGATGAATCGACTATGGGTTTTGCCGATAAGCGATGTCTTGCAAGCAGTACTTATCTAATCCAATCAAATACTCCTATGTAAACGCAGATTTCAATAAATAACTTCTTCATCAAGTTAATACAAAAAGTCATACAACAAGACCACTGCAATTCTTTCTTCAGGCTCTATTAAATAGACGTGATAACATAAGTGTGGCATCGTAAACAAACATCCGCATTCCATTTCCACAGGAGGTAAGTATATAAAGAATATATTTTCCCACTGTCAATAAACTAGTGCTCATCTAGATATAACATAAGCTGCGCTACACGAGCAATTTTTTCAGCAAATTGCCAGCAACAGCTATGTCATATCCCTATGTAGTTTACTGTGTGTACATAAATAATAAACTAAAATAAATAAATAAACAGTTGCCCGGTGTACTGGAGCAATCTAGTATATCGCTCACGATGGTGTGGGGTGGCGGTATCTCCAGCAACATGCTTTGTGGTTCCATCACAGCTTGATATTGTTGTGACGATGTACAGCGTGCATAGGAAATGTGTGGTCACATTTAAGGGTGTGGTACAGACCATCGAACTGAACAACTTTCTCCGTGGGCGACATTGCAATCGCGAAAAAATTATCAGCTGTCCCATACACCTCAGCAATACCTACTCGACCTAAATGTATGGGACAGCTGACAATATTTGCGCTTACGGTGTTGGTCCTATAGAGAAAGTTTTTCAGTTTGATGGTCCGTACCACAACCTTAATCATCATCTGCCTAGCCTATTCCCAACTATGTGGACAACAAGTTGCGTACCACAACCTTAATATGACCACTTATTTCTGATACTCGCTGTATTTGACCAATGTTGGTCACAAATAACCAATTTAGTTGCCCGTGTGTGTGCCCCTGTGTTTTCTATAAAAAACTGTTGATGTAGAACACTTCGCTGCTCAAACATAACTTGTGTGTGTACACTCTATCGCTTTCCTGTCCCAATAAAAACGTTGCAGCCCTTTATCCTACATCGATCACAAATACAGTTACACCGAACTAATGCTGACATTAGTCCACAGTAATCGTTGTCTGTTTGACTTCGCCATGTACCGATAAGAGCTTGACACGACATTTTTAAATACCATAAAGAGACATTCGAAAACATTCGAATTCATAGAAATGTAATTTTTCTGACATTAGCATAGTTTACACAAGTGTTGTTAAAATTGTTTCATTTTGAAGTCTATTTGAAGAAAGACTTGCATACAGCTTGATCGACTTAATTAAGCATTTTTTTGCCTACAAATGACAGTTGCGCCCTTGACTCAACGAAGCAGTTTATAATCGATCACTCCCAGCCCTAAAGTGACAACGTTAAAGCTTTTTTATTAAAAAATATGAACAAGTGAGTCATATAGTATTTTAATGTCCGTGTGTAGTCGGCTCGCTGGACAAAAAGCCTAAAATCGCTTGTAATCAGTAATTACGAGTGGTGGCAGCGACGGAAGCAGATAGAGATCTACAACGCAACGGCGCGGGCGCCGCCGGCGCGCTTGTTGCCCATTGATTTAGTGCTAAACACTCGTTAAATGCTTTACTTTCAGTAGGTATACCGAACAGTGTTTGCTAAAATGCTTTTAGTTTTTTGATTAAGCTGATTTTTTTTAATTTTCAGATGAAATCCATAGATTAGATAGTTTCAGGCTACATAATTGCTGTTTCACTTTATTTACGTAATGCTGCAGAATTGTATATCATCTAAAAAATCTTTTCAGTTGTGAAAATACGAATTCGTACATGTAATTGTTACAGAATAAGTGTAGCACAGTTAGGTTAGTAGTTCCTCAAACCCCACAAGAAAACTTCATGCATTCATTAACACATGTAATACTTAGTGGTTACCGAGGATTACCTGAAATTGGCACTTCACAGACCCATTCTGATGTATCCGGGCCAATAAAGCCATTTTGAGAATTAATTTACAAATATAGCTCTCAGAATGAGAGGTACTCGTTCAGTATCGCGCATTATAGTTAACGATCGCAATGCATCTTAAGTGAAACGTATTTTGCTTTGTTAAAACGGGTACTTACCGAAAGCGCAGGAAACATTAGTAGGTGAACAGCAATAAAATGTTAAATATTACGTGAATTGAGGAAGCATCAGCCATAACTCACTCAATTAAACAATCTTTTAACGGCAACTATGCAATGCGAGGAAGTCGTTTAAGTAAACTGACCATAGCGTCATGTTTTTTGTTCCTACTCATAACAGATTCGTACAGGTCTATACCTACCTACTATAGATACAGACAACAGATAAAGGGATAAGTTAAATGCCAATTAAATTATATGTTTTATTACACGACATTCTGGTGCGGTCAATGTTTTCTAATTAAATTATGTAGCAATAAACATTCATTTCTGTAATTATTTTTGTTTTCTTAGGGGTCGTAGTTATCAGCTTATTGTATTCACACAATATTTTAATTATAATTGAACTAACGATCCGCCCCTGCTTTGCACGGTTTTTACGACTTGACTAAACATTGACATTTCTATTCTATATGCAAATAACCCTTCCGGAATAAATTATTTAAATGATGGTCAAGACCGCATCAAAATACGATCGATCGATATGTTTAGAAGATCTACGCGGTCACACAGTAGTATGGATGTTTTATTAGTTATTTTTCTTTAACACCCAAACTATCATCTGTGATACCCCCTTTTTCGGCCCTCTGGAGAGGGGGATTTTATTTTCCTAATGTCCTTAGCTTCTGACTACTACTT
Organism: Apamea anceps; assembly: GCA_951799955.1. Taxonomy (NCBI): domain Eukaryota; kingdom Metazoa; phylum Arthropoda; class Insecta; order Lepidoptera; family Noctuidae; genus Apamea; species Apamea anceps. The sequence goes on along the minus strand of OX637502.1, from coordinate 7,410,031 downwards.
CTACCAAAAATCAAGAGGATCCCTACGACGTTATTTAATGCCCTACTTATCGAAAAAAATAACAGAAAAAGGTGTTCTACAAAAGCGGTAACCCTACTTTTAGGTTGAACTATTCTGATCAATAATCGTCAATTTTACACTGTGATTTTGTGTCTTTTGTAAGGTATTGATTTCAATCAGAAAATATTCATTTCACTATAACTGACAGCAAAAACTCTTCGTGTCTGTTGTGATTAAACATCGTTTAAACAACATAAATATTAATACGGCACGAGTGGGTATCGGCGTGGCGTGCCGTGATACCAGCCTAGTTTTTATGTAACCCGTTGTTCCTACGTAAATATGTGTAATAAATAAACTTTGCATTTATACCCTGTTATTATATCAGCTCTAACTTTTTTGCTGTAAACGATTATGTAAAAAAAGGTTTGAGTAAACAGTAGAAATTATAATTTTATGAGCGCCTTATACCGATGATAAGGTTAAGATTGTTACAAGCAGTCGACTGAATTAAAAATATCGCTGATAAGTTGCACAAGCGTTGTGAAAAGCTAATTGGATATTTCTTTACTGCCCCCTCAGTACAGGTGGCTGCGATCCTATCGTTCCCAATAAGTTATGATGACCATCAAGGCATCAAGTAAAATATGTTTGTATTTCTAAAGTTACATGGTTGTTGATCGTGGTCACTGCGTTACCCCAACGCGCTGGAGCACGCAATGCTTTGTAGAGGCGATTCTAGAAAACGGTCGTTTTGCGATTAGATCTGTGCAGGAGGCAACACTGGGGTGTGCAGTGGTGGGGGGAGGGGTGCTGTTAATTGCTCCGTTTTGTGAACACGGTCGGTGGCGTGCCCCGTGGGCAATCAGCGGCCTCTGACTGATTGCTTTTTAAATAGGTTTTATGCCCGCTAAAAATGTTTCGAAGGAAATCAAAGAGAAGTTTTCATGAGGGCCGATTGTGTAAACGCGACCGAGGACAAGTTGTTTTATAAAACGCGAATCTGGCGTGACGGCCGTGACGTGGCCAAGCCACGTACTCTACGACTTTATAATTGTTTCAATTCCCGAGGACTCCCTCGTGTTAAATGTCAAATTATTAAAAAACAAACTACCGTGGAAGAATGAAGCCGAACAACAAAAAAAAGTGTACCATAATAAGGATGTCCAAAGTCGGTGAAAAGTTGGCATTAGCCGCAAAAAACTAAGCAAGCACGCTAATAAATTGGCGTACACATAAACACTTTTATTCGCAGACATAAAGTTACATAGCGTGCAATCAGGACGTTGCACATAGCTCGGCTCGTATATAGGCTCATATTCGTAACAGCCCTAATGGAGCAGTTGCAAATGGAGATAGCACACACAATTTAACACGGGCCTATTAACCGAGTCTGAGCCGATGGCGTGACAAAGCGGAGTTAGCTCCACGCCGCGTGGCTGCCCGCTAGGTGTTCGTTACAACTGGTAAAGTGCCACGGAGAATGTATTAAATTTGCTTTTATATAGTACTTCTAATTAATCTTTGCTTTAACCTCGTTTGCCTCTGTTTGCTTGACCAATACATTTGCACGTAATAAGTTGATTGGCAACTCTATTTTTTATGTTGTTAAACTTGTCACTTGAAATATGTATTCATATAACTGTTGGTGTCGCTGTATATGTAAAAGTGTCAAAGTGATTAATTATAGAATCTCGACTTCTTGATGTTGTATTGAAACCAATTGATAGAGTGCATTTTCCTTTAATTTCGTAAATAAAATTAATATCTGGCAAATAAAAACGTCATCGTAATACAAAACCGTAAACGAACATCTATGTAAAAGGTATGACAACAGAAAAACAATTGCTATTTTTAATTGACAACATTTTAATTACAAAACACCACAAAATCTATGGGACATAAAATGCCACATCTCGGATTGCTTAAGTACATCGCTGTGTTATTACTATTATAGCATTAGGTACTTTATTACATACATTTAATACTTTAAGTTGTGTATTTAATACTAACAATACATACATCGTATATGAATAGTTATATATTTATATTATAATATACAGTAGGTATGTTTGCACAATGTCGTCGACTGGTGTTCCGAGCCACTGTACATTGCACTTCAGTGCTACATCATAATACATTCGTCGTAATATCACTTATGAGATTCATTTGTTTGTGTCTTACAATTGCCAATTTTTCTTTTGTTTTTTAAATGTTCACGCCTAGGATTCTCTGCATGGAACATACACTTAACACTCTTGCTTGAAGAAATAATTTAATAGATACAGAATGGAGTCACTAACGTAGCTAATCTAATCTGCAAGATGAACTGTGAAAACGCAGTTCATGTTGGTCGGAAAACTGATGGCTATGAATAGAAGCAGATGAATCCTTGAGTTGAGATCGTGAATTGGCAAACGTAGATCACAATCAATCACTGTAAATCAATGGATAATATTTCTTTATCACGAAGATGCAACACCGAAGCAAACCTTGTGGAACATTTCTTAAATATAAATTAATCGATAACGGAATGTTTGAATTCCAGCCTATTTATTCTCTATTGTAACTTACAAAGCTTTGTCTAATCACTAGTGTATCAATAAGTAGTTAACACGACATCAATTATATTTTACACTTCTTAATATCAAATCTGGGCTTATAATATCACATATCTCGGACAGGCAATGTCCGTCTCAAGGAAAGAATATTCGAAATGTAATATTCGAACAAGAAACTCGTGCAAAACAACAGTGCAGCGGACGACAACCGAGTCAAGAGAAACCAAATATGTAAGTTGACCGGGAAATGGCTTCTTCCCAAATATCCAAAGCACTCGCCTGTGCAGAGTTTATCACTGTTCTAGATTTCACTTTTTGTTTTTGTAATGTCAAAATCACTTTGGATGGAATTTTTTCACTTGTCATGTGTAAGTAAGGGTTTGTTCACATTATACGTGTATGGGCTCATCGTCGTCCTCGTCATCAGAGCGCCTGTCTGCGGGGGTGTCGGGGGGTGAGCGATGCGGGGGCGCCGGGCTGCCAGGGTCGAGGTCAGGCGAGGGTGTTCGTCGCGCATGCGCGTAGTAGCCCAGCGCACCTAGCGCCGGCGCACCTAGTGACCCCAGGTGTGCCGACGGCCCTGGCAGGCCCAGTCCGAGAGGTGGGACGCCTCCTAGCGGCGCACCGGGGTATAACCTGGTGACAAGGAACAACATAGTTGTAGGACGAGTAGCAGAAGTGCAAGTAGGCAATGTAATGTTTGGATTTCAAAAACACAAATCTCTACCCCTCTATTGCTACCAAATTTTATATATGTATATTAGAGAAAAAGTAATAATTAAATAACAAAGAAGCTTTTACTGCAAAGGCCTGTGAAACTATTTCTAGACAAGCAAAACTCACCGATAAGGCAAGGGCTTCTGCAGCGTGTTTGCGTTGGCTGATGCAGCTGCTGCAGCGGTGGCAGCAGCTTGCCGGTAGTACAGGTCTGCCGCCGCGGGCGCCGGCTGCGCAGGGTACGCTGGTACCCCTGGCCAGTAGCCTCCGTACAGCCGCTGGAACGCGGCGTAGTTGCCTGCCTCAGCAAGCAGTTCTAGTCCTACCGCCGTTTGTCGCTTCCATTTGGTCCTAGTGAGAGAAAAGAGGTGATGAATAAGGGTGGTATTTAAGCGACAGGAACGGCATAATCAGCCTATAATGTTTCCAATGCTGGGACACAGGCCTCCTCCCGGTGAGAGAGAGTGGGCCGTAATCCACCACGCGGACCCAGTGCGGATTGTTAGAAGTCACACGTCTTCGATTTTGTTCTAGGACATGCCGGTTTCCTTCTGTTTTCCTTCACCGTTTTGAGAGTAGTGGTGATGAAATACTCTACACAAAGTAAAGCGCCTCTCTAGGTTCAAACCTACCACCTAACACTCGTAAGTCGGAGCCATTTCTACTGGGCCACCGCTGCTACACAGGTATACAGGTACATTATTGACATGTGCAAACTGTCATTTTCAAAGAGAGCTAGAGTAGAGCATAGCCCTCTGCAATCTTTAATCTGTAATCCGCTGGGCTTTCAATGATTGAGATCACAAGATTAATCCAAGGATTGGTTATTGCCAACCTTCACCCAAAAACGGACAGAGAAATCAATATAATGATGCCAAATTGGATCATCATTGATTCATTTCGGATGTAAATGGGCAAATGATAATTTTGAATATATGTAGACTGTATTAGTTTAATTATATGTAGAGCATGCAATTCCTTCAGGAATAATTAAGTATGTACTTTGATAACGAACATTCGGGAACCAGTGTCATATTATACCATCGCCTGACCGATGAAGATTTGACACAAAACAGTCTCTACAACATTCTCAGGTGACTTTTTTATCTTTCTTATTCCGTAGATAAAAAATTTACGAAATGAAATCTTAGAATATAATAACAACTATTAAGAACTCAAATAAAAAATGTAACTCAATCGCAAAAAGTACGATTGAAAAAGTTCACAGTCCATTTGAAATCGAAATAAATCGTTACGAGAATCCCACAAGTACAGAGAAACGATTTATGTCACATTACAAACTTAAATCGACTCTAAAATTCTGTGAACTGCCGTTTACGGACCCTACGGCGATAGATCACGTGCTGTGACCCCAATCGTCATCAAATTTGTCACAGTGCACTCGAGAATACAATGGAGATACCACAGTGGTAAAACTAATAAAAAAAATGTAAATAAAATAATAAATTTGACAAAACGTCTTGGGCACTAGTGGAGTCGTCGGAGCGTGGTTGAGTACTTTAATTTGATTTATTTGATTCGGTTGGAAAAGGGTAAATGCGTATACATTACGCTACAATACTCACGGTTATTACTTTAGTTTACAACTGCTCTGTACCACAATGATATTTAGCAAAAAGTTTAATGGTTGCATACTTGTAAAGAATGATGATCTAAATTCTATAGGACGTTCGAAGAGAGTCTTTCTTTACGAACATTAATGATATTTTAATTTGCAATTGTGTGTACTGAATTTGTTTTGTGATGAGTCACATAACAAATTCAGTCACGTAAAGCTCTGAAAACTGCTGAAAGTTTTTTAACAATACCTTCTTTTTTGTTTAGGAAAAATATAGCGGGTAGGTACCTACGTCTATGTACAACTTTTTTCTGTATTTATCTAATGACATTTTCAGTGTTTTAATACAAATATCATTTTCATTACTTATTTGCTTTAATTACCCCTTCACAAAGTTGAGGACTGCAACTAAGCATTAAAAATAATAAAATAAAAATAGCTCTCATGTCTGTTATTCGCATTTATTTTCCGCGTGCATCAAACAAACAAACGCATCCCCATTTGAAAATTTAATATAATTTCGTTGTGGGTACTCGATTAGTTCCGAAGTGGTTGGTTATTGTCGTTGAGTGAGCTTTTTATTAATTCGTAGGGAGTCGCTCGTCGCATTATCATTGCTATTATTAGTCGCGTAGTGTGCGCCCATTGTTAGCCGCGTCCTCGCACAACCAGACGCTTCACTGGCCACCTCGTTAATTAATTTCTATAAATGGATCATTTAATTTTATTAAATGCAAATGAGGGGGAGTCCAAGTTTTAATGCTCGTCATTCCTTAAATAATTTTCATTTTTTGTAACCCCATTTATTATCATCTGTCTAGTTAATTCATAACCTAATACATAAACCAGCCTCACAATAGAAGACGTTAGCTTCAAATATAACGTTAACACTTTAAGCCGTATTAAACTCGATACTAATTTAAATACTACACTTTAATTATCAGTAGCTGACATATGATCGATAGAAAGCTGTGCTCTCATTAATCATGATATTATGACGGCTCGCTCTTAGTGTACATCACTCGAGAGCACTTATTTAATTGTCAAGTGCTGAATGAGGGGCAATCTGCTCAGTGACACTATTCTTTTTATTGCCGCTGCGGGCTACGAACAAAAAGCTCTCGGAGCGCACTTAAATTTGGACTGCCATCTCAAGTCGAGACCTCTCGACAGACAATACGCTCCTCTCTGTCTAACTCGAGGGCGCGAGGCGAGAGCGGCTCTCCTCCGTCCCTGTTCCGCCGTCCCCCGGTGGAGTCTGAGTATGCCCCGCCCAGTGGTTTAGTGATTTGATGCTGCGTGAACTGATTCAATTGTTGTTCGAGGAGACCCGTCCAAAAACGGGCCTTAACAGCTCTCGTTAAAGACGAAAATTGTCCGGTAAAACGATCCCGCTTACGACCTCTCCGGGGGGGAGGTTGTTTATCTCAGTTTGCGTTTTTCGGCGACGTGATGCGAATTCGGCTTGTATATCCGGCAAACAAAGAGCACTTTCATCGATCGGAACGAGTCGCGGCGCGCCGCCCGCTTACGCTCTTAAGGCTCCAACACGTAGTCGGGCCCAATTTGAGCTTTATCGAACGTTATTTATACGCTGCTTAGAAAGTTTCAGAAACATGTTTGTATGAGCGCTCTTATGGGAATTGTTTGAAGTTTAAGCAGCTTTATTGTTGTGAACATGACACATGCCTATCTGAAACAATTTTTGAGCCTCCGGCTGTGCTGTGGCATTGTGAGACGGTTTTGGTAGGGTTTAAGGAAAACTACTTCAGTAATTGTGTTGGAGTAGTGCCACTTTTGCCCACTTATTTTAAATATATGGCTTGTTAGGCTTGGATTCAGTTGAGGAGAGTGAAGTCATGGTCTGCTTATAATATGTATTTAAATATTTATTTAATTACTAAATTAATTGTTTTTATTCAATAACTTGCTCAAAAATATGAAGTTAGTAATACCGATAGCTATTTTGGGACTAAATTGCATTTTAATTTGAATATTAAAAAGCACTTTGGTATTTTTGGTATTTTAGGTACCATTATAATTTATTTTTACTTGCAATCATGTTTTTGCAGCTTTATAATGTAGGTACCTACCTAACGTTTTTTGCACAAACTTAATGATGTCAGATATTTTAAAACTGAATAAGAAACAAGGAATAAGTACAACGTTGAAAATAAAGTTCATATTTTGACGTTCAGCTGTAAAAATGACTTTGATTGAAAGTTTAAAATACATGCATGCATACCTACCTACTCATTCAAGTAGATACCTAATGAATGTTTTTTGTTACCAAGTAAGTACTTGTGGGAAGAATAAGAAATATCAAAAACGTGGGGTGAACTTTGTGATGCAAATGTGGAACAAATCATAAATTTCTAGTTTTTCAAACTTGACACATGTTTGAAGAACAAGAGAGTTTCATTCTAAAATCTCATTTTTTCTAAAAGACAAAATTGTATGGAAAAGGGGGAGGGAGGCCTTTGCACTGTAGTGGGACAATGCAGGCTAGTTACATTAGAATCACATCCACAAATATCTACTCTTTATAAATCTTGGGGATTCCATACAAAGAAATTGCCTACAAATAAAAAAAAAGATATTGACATTTCACACAGGTACTGATAAGGATATGCTAGCTCAAAAAAATGCAAAAACACTTTTTCCACTGGCCACTGGCCCACTGGCGCTTCAGAGTGCTGGGCAATTGCCTCCTCTTTTTTCCCGTAGGTACTTTACACTATTTTCATCCATTTCGCCCTACAAATACATCTAGATTGCTACAACTGGACAGTGTACACCAGGAACTTTTATGTTTACCTACAGAACATTAAACGTTTCACAGTGTCTCTCTGCATATGAGAATGTCTGCGTAAATGACTTATTGATTGAATGGATTTATAGACGTATCACGAGTCACCGATCTTAAACTATATTTAACTACAAATTCTGCCCTCCCGCCCCTAGCTACGCCGCTACGAATACCTAAATATTTAGTCAAATTATTTAGAATATAATGCAATGATGACGATGAGCTAATAGACCGAATCAATTACAAGTCTGGTCATAGAATAACAGTAAGGACCTACCCGGTTCTATAAATAATAACTCCTTTACTCCGGATTCCAATGAAAATGCCATCCACGTGATGCAAATAGGTAGATCAACGAATAAAATAACTGCGAATAACACAGGTAGGAAGAGATTATATCATTATTTATCGATATTTATGAGCATCGGGTCCACCCAGACAATTACCAGACCAGACCAATGACCAATTACCAGATTTTATTATTGTCAGACCCATTGAAATTATATATTGCAAAGGTCACCTAAACGATTAACTATTTGATGCTATTGCTCACTACTGTAGAGCGACTGACAAAAAATATGAACCACATCAATTGAAGAAATAACAAATGTAGCAATTTGTCTGCTAAATCTAAACTACGTAATTTTATTTTAATGAACAAGTAGCTAGGTGTACAATAAAACATTTCCTGCAACCAGAACGTTCACTAATATCAGATTGCATCATGCGCCAGACTTAGAACTGCAAAATTGCTATAGAACGAATAATCCGTCTCGCAATCCGCTTATTAAAACCCGGCCAAAACTGAAATGGCATTTGCAGTATAATGATTAGTGGTTAAATGATAAGCCGGGCGACCGGAGCGTCCTTGCTTCGAATCCCGTGTCTCTGCCGTGTAATTTGGAAGGGTTCGCTATAACCGATTAGTCTGGTTCTCGGTAGCTACGTTGAGTCGCGGAACCCACGCATTATGTCATTAGAGATGTGTAAGCACACGTACGGAATTGTAATAAAGCTGCTGCTATTTAGGATGCTAGAATCAATCAATTGAATAATCTATTGTTTAAAAAGCACGTGCCGTTCCGATTGTTCGATGTAATTTACGGCTTGTCGACTTGTTAACTATTCTTTAGGTATGCTACGATTTGTAATCGATGAGGGAGACTTAAATGGTGCAATAATAGGAAATTGCTGCATATTAGAGTTCAATGCTGCCCTTCGTGGCTATATTTACAGCAGTCTTCATATATTAATTTTATAGTCTGCAGTTTTGTGTTTGATTTAAGTTGTATAAACTTAAATCAAACATACTTGTGTCCTTTTCACAGCACCAAAACCTCTTTCTTCTACTCATATGGGCAATATCATCGCTCCACACTACACGAAACCAAAAATTCGAACAATAATCAGTAGTCATGCGTATCCAGTGTTTCATGTGGTGTGACTCGAGGCTCCCACGTAGCCTGGGTGATCGGCAGCGTTTATACAAATGATACGAATTTACGAGAAACCCTAACCGTTTAGTCTCTAAAGAATATTCCCACTTACGCGTACGTTTCAGTTTCCATATGGGAAAATGATTTGTCATACCGTCAGTATTCACCATCTTTAAATATAAATGTGGGGCAATGTGTTTTTATAAAAAAAGAAAGAAAGAAAGAAATGTGATACATTTGTGAAAATCTAGTGAGTTTTAGACATTTTTTTCACATAATTATGTGAGTAGTTATCTTGTTAAGTTGTCTACCCAATTTACTAGGAAAACCGATTTCGCGTCACTACATCTGTAGAATCTAACACAGAAATCAGTGTTTGCCCTAAAAGCACACACGTTTATTTCATAATCTATCTAAGCATTGCAAGCTTTTCCGTGACTTTTCGACGTCTTAGTAAAAAGTAGGTACACGATGAAATCTACTTCATTTTAAACACGACACGGCAATATCGCACTTCTAAATCAATAAAGTCAACAGCTACAACAATTCGCTCGAACATTACGACGCGACTAAATAACAGACATAGTCGTGCACTGAACTAGTCGCAACACAGGTAGGTGTTGTTACGAGCGTCATTACAGAATACGTCATTAGGTAATCGCGATGGATTACACGTTTCGACGACTAAACGCCGATAAACGACATTTTGTTCGCGGCCCCCGGCTTATTGTGAATTCACGATCGTTCCGACAAAATATTATAACTATTGATGAATCATTCTGTGAATCAGTCTATGGAGGTTTGATATCTAGGTTTGCTTGGTTCGATATTTCTTTATGTTAGAATGGTCTCGTATTGCTTGCATGGCATTAGAATGTACTTACTATGTAGTAATGGCTTGTTTATGTAGATATGGAGGTAAATATTTGAGGGTTTTTCTCAAGTGAGAAATATTTAGCGATATGAATGAATATGAATGAATAATGCAGTTATATTTTAACGGGTACAACAAATTCTAGTACTTACTTAATTACAGATATTGCAAATGAAACTCGATATATTATTATAATTTGATTCTACAAAGACTGATTTTTGCGTTTTTATTGTTGACTGTGTTTTTCAGTAACAAGACGTTGTATTTCATGGTATCTCTCAACGAAACGATAAAAACAAATACATTAGATAAACTCCTGACACTAAATTATCTACTGACTAACTATTTAAATAATTGAAAAATAACAGTCTTTTGGGTACCTACATTACCAGTCGACAGCGATGCGGAGGAATTTTTCAACGCCATATTTTAGTTTGTTGATAGGTTTAAATAGTTAAGTTCGGATATTTCTTTGCACATTAGCAGCTTTCAATTCGGCATCACAGGATTAATTCACCAAATAAGTAAGTTATTTGAAAACAATTAAGTAAACACACACCAGTGGCCGGTGGAGGCAGATAGTCGGCGGTGTGGTGATTAATAAGAGGTGTGGAGCGGCGCCGGCGCCGAGCCGCCGGTGACTTGCAGCCTTTGTGATGAGCGAGAGCCGACGGTCACACGGTGGTGCCAAGGAAAGGTTACAGTTACATTGTATCAAAAGTTTGTACTACTTTCAGAGGCTTTTCGGGTACGAAATGAGTAGGTAGGAAACTATACTTCTAGATTACAGTTTCTGCAAAGCTGTGACTACGTATTTGTAGTCGCTGACTGCAACTTCAATTTCAATGCTTTATTTCTTGAAGAACTCCATTAAAAAGGACTGTTAACCTACACCTAATGCTTTTCTTGGTAACTGAGCTTTTCAACTTATAAAGTGCAGCGATACAACGAACAGACTTTAACCTGAACAGCATTACGTTGTGGTAAATATTTTTCTCCTCGGTTCTTACACCTGTGGCGTGGGAATGCTAGCAGCTGGGACACTTATGTTGCTAATGTTGCCATCAAGCTCATATCGACGTAACAACACTACAAATTACTGATCTAATTGCGAAAAATGCAATGCAATTTAAAACGAAACAACCATTCACTCTCTAATTACAAAATTGGTGAATGTGTGAAACAAATTATCTAATACCAATTAAAACTGATCGCAGCAAATAATCAAAATAATAATGTTTTTCATTTAAATAGTTTGTAGAAAATCAGTACGCAAGTAGGCAAGAAGTTATGTAGCTGTGTAATTATTTATAATTAAGCAAAAAGCAAACGGCGTGTCTTGTAAATAGGTAATTAAAATTAATTGTTTCGCTTTGGGTCGTTATTAAAAAGCTTTGTGTTTTTCCAAATTAGGAGTAACCATTGTTCAAAAATAATCCATATATTAGTATAATTTATTCTGTATCCGGGAACCAGAAAATCGGTGCCTATTATTAGTAGGTGGCAGTATTCTATTTGAGCAGCCGCTACAAAAACCAAAAGAAAGTGACCGCACACAAAAGCCCATTACATCCTTCAATTAACTACGATTTCACACCCTTTCACGAACCGAAAAATCGAAGCCCAAACATTAGTTTAACCGAAATTATAGAAAATCAACAAAAAGGGTCCCACAAAAAAATGCAGACGCGGCGGCATCGGCAGGGGCGTGAACACGGTGCGGCGCCTGCGCAACACTTGACACTATACTGTCATACTCGCAATCATAAAGCTAACTCGAGAATAACAAGTACCCAGGTAATCTACTCTGAAAATATGGAAAATAAATGAATGTAATCTATTTTTTTAACAAAAAAGTTTAGCCAACTGTAGAGCTGTTTGGTCTATTCGCGCAAAAGCCAGAACTCTATGCGATCAAAACTAACTAGTCAGTTTTGAAGACAGCACAATCTTGATTAGAAAGATGGTATTCAATCAATAGAAAATTAGTACAGTTTGTTAATAGCTACCGTAGTTTTTTGTAAAGGACGCGTCGGAGGCGGCGATCAGACGTACCCTAATTACAAACGTTTGTTTTTGAGATAGCCGCCGTATTGTCGTAGACAAAACTCCTTTGTACCATGATGTTTTTTCTGATAAAATATAATAGCACTTCAGAATCTTAATTATGTAAAGAATAGGCAATTAATTGTAGCTATATTATATTTCTGTTTATATGGTTAAATTATTTTTATGACTTTATTGCGAACTTGAAGCGAAACGAGTGTGTAAAAAACGTTTAATGGTTGTCGTTTTTAACTCGTCATTATTTCTTTTTAACCTTTTGCTGTGAAACAATGTTGCATGAAAAAATAACAAAGTTTGGGCAAACAATCGCATGTACTTTTAAGAAGTAAATGTTTAATTCCTGTATAATTATATAAATGGAGATTGAGCCCAGTTTCGGGCAGTAGCAGTAACATGTCGACGGTCCCGCTGACTCAGCATTGCTTTGTGAAGAATGCCGACTATCTCACGACCACTGCTGGCGTTTGTCCCAAGTCACTAGCGTTAGGTGATACCAATATTAGTGTCTGTCTCAGTGTTTGACTTATAAAATTGAATGGTCTAATGAACTTTTATGAGCATTTTATTACCTAACACGGGATGTCAAATATCATTGTACCGTTGATTTGTGGTATTTTATGTAACCTGGATGATTTAATAAAAATATTGTAACATTATACATACAAACAAGACCTAGACGAACAACTAAGCACATGTATACCTAACGCTTTTAATCAAGATGAGCTGGAACTCTACATAAAGAAATGGTTCAAACGATACATAAGATACGCGTCTTACTGGACCATTATCGTTTGTCACATTCTGTTTTTTGGAGCTGGCAACTAGTAAAGAGGTGTGTATACCGCCCGTGACTTGAAACACTAATGTTAAAACATTTTACTTCTTTTAGGCTTCGCCACAGTCGGGTAAAATAAATTGCCAGTTAATTGTTTTCTTCACTCTACCTCTATGTTACGTACGAGAAGTATTTCAATTTCACTCGGATCATCATATAATAAGGCAGTTTAGTACAGAAGCCCAGAAGGCAGGGAACAGAAAGTAGCATTATTGGTCTCATTTTATGCCTACTTAGTTTCCATTTAGTAGTAGTTTGTTCCAAAGGTATCTGTTGAAAGTGTAAACAAATCCTGTTCAGGTTAAATTCAGTAACACAAACATCTGTGTTTAGAAAGTTTGTACTTTAAATCTCACCACTTTTTCCCACAATTATTGTTTGAATAACAATAATATATTAATTGTAATTGAAAAATTATCGACCGAAATTGAGGTTATAAAATTAACCTCAATTTTGAAATGAAAAAATCTTTATGGTGAATTCTTATAATTCTAATAAATAGAATTTCGGGTTGAAGTATTCAAATAATCAAATCCAAGAACTCAATTTTTACGTGGCACTACAAATTCGAATCCACAGTAACGTTTTCTGATCCATTTGATTACATTTTCATCACATACTTTTGGAACAGACCAGAGGGGCAGCCCCACGGGTTGATCGATCAGGTTAAGCTACGCTTGCCGCGGTTGATCCGTGGATGGGTGACCATCTTTACATACCAAGACCCTTCCGTGACTCGGAAAGCACGTTAAGCCGTTGGTCCCAAATGCCATTCATGCTTCTTTAACAGTCATTACGGGTCGTCAGAAGCCCGAAAGTCTGACAACCAGTCTTACCAAGGGGTTTCGTATTATCGAGTAACTGGGTTGTAGAGGTTAGATAGGCAGTCGCTCCATGTAAAATACTGGCACTCAGCTGGATCCGGTTAGACTAGAAGCCGACCCCAACATAGTTGGGAAAAGTTTAGGCAGATGATGATGAATTTTGGAACAGACCATAAATAGTCCACACATTAAGTTAGTACCCAGTAACAAAAACAGTAAGTAGCATTAGTAAAGAGCGTTTGCTTTTAGGCTATAACAATACTTTCGTATCATTAATTTAGGTAATGAAGTACGTAAATACCTACTTATGTTAGTACTGTAACCTAAACAACGCCAGACTAGAAACCAGATTAGGTATATTCAACGAAATAATAACATGTATTCGGTTATTTCCTTGTATAATTTATCGCATTATTGGCATTGCCAACGCACATACACAGTTTACCTAAGTATTCGTTAAAATCGTCTGAAAAAGACGTGCATGTGTGTGTATAACGAACATTCACATCGACAAATCACACTCGGCCATGTTGTTCAAATACTATAAACTCGTATACCTACTTTAAGCAGTATATGCTGTAAAAATTCCTAAACTCTTCATACATTTTTTCCTCCATTAGGTAGACATTGTTTCAGACAGAATTATTAAATTGTTTGGGACTACCAAATAAATATTCATATTCTGAAAACCTGCTGCGACGGGCAGCAGCGTATCACCTAATTGCGTACCACACTATCAATCCCAATCGGAACCATTTTGAAGGATATTGCTAATCCATTGCTTCATATGTACGAAGATGTTGTCTGCTCAACAACGTAATAACGCAATGAATGTTGTTGTAATGTCAAAATGAAAGCCATTGCTACTGATAGTCTGATAGTGTGTTACTATTACCCCGCAAAGCAAATAATCCCAAGTTTAAGTTACAGTTGTTCAGCATCTTTTCATTGTAATGTAAATCTTGCTAATGAGGAAGTGTTGATCGTAGTTACCAACAATTCCTTAATCTGCTTTGGTGATTACGACAATATTTTTACGGATCGAGAATAAGATAAGACTACAGAATTCAACTTGAGAGACTACTTGTATTTATTATTTTAAAAATCAGTCATTTATTTTTTAGGATTAGTAGAGCTCCTTTAATAAAGATCGGTGCTTGGCAGCTCTGAACAGAGAGAGGTGGAAAGAGAGTCGGGTGGCCTTTGCCCAGCAGTGGGCCAATAATAATAATAAAATTGAATCAAAATTCCGAAATATCACAGATTTTTGACATTGCAGGTTAGATACCAGCGGGGTAATTCTCGTAATTTTAAGAACGTTCACAGTCTGATCTCAGTCTCAATCTGTCAAAAATACGTCTAATTTCCTTACATTTTGACAAGTTTTTGACATTTGTTTGTCGCTGAGATGAGACTGCGACTAGATTTTGAACGTTTTAAATTACGGGAATACGGGCCCAGGTACTATTGAAAAGTCGACGTTCAAAGGAGTATTCATTCGAGAGAGAGAGAAGTTTATTTTTATGTTTTATCCTTTTTTTATAAAACATAAAAAATCAACTAAAAATAACAAAGTATAGTTAAACTAACCTTCTATTCTGATACCAGG
The DNA here is from genome assembly GCA_951799955.1 of Apamea anceps. Classification (NCBI taxonomy): domain Eukaryota; kingdom Metazoa; phylum Arthropoda; class Insecta; order Lepidoptera; family Noctuidae; genus Apamea; species Apamea anceps. The sequence continues at coordinate 7,394,720 of OX637502.1, read as the reverse complement.
TCTTGACCTGCGTATCCGTGAGTCCTAGTTTCGCAGCCAGTTCCATTCGGTCCTGCACGCTGAGGTACTTCTGTCTCTCGAAGGACTTCTCCAGGGTCTGCAGCTGGTGGTCCGTGAAGGCTGTCCGCGCCTTCCTTTGTTTCTTCACCAGTCCTGACGAGTCTCCCCCACAACTCTTGCTTGATACATCGTCTGAGTCATCTTTTACACCTGTTGGAGAAGAATGTACAATTATAAATTAGTTCAAGAAACTTTTAAGAAAGTCTCGTTGAAAATATACCTAAAGAACAAAAAAAAACAACTTTTAGTTGTTGAATTCAAAGTGTCTGCATATCATCGCTGACTTGCAGTACATTCAAGTCATTAAATAATTTAGATAGGTACTAGCATTGTTTGAAAAAAGTGAAATCCGTCTCGTAAACTTTTTAAAAGTAGTTACCTAAAGGAAGCTTAATACTAAAGGTACTCAAAATACTGTTAAACATCACAAACCTTCACGGTTTCTACATCAGCGCTTTTGAGAAATGTAACTAAGCTGATCTTGAATCTAAAACTCAAAATTTATTCAAACTAGGCTGAGAATCAGGACTTTTTGAATGTCAAAATTACACAAGACAGTCCCCAAAAACGCTCGTCCCTCACCACTTCCTAGTAGTTCTTAGTGGTTTAGTAAGGCGTATGTCACAAATCTGCCTTGAAAATAACGTGACAAACACAGTTTTAATATTTTCGATAATCATATTTAGTCCTCAAGCCCACTCTGCCTCAGTCATCGACCTCACTGAAACGTGTTTGTTATTAGAGAGTGCTTGTCGTCGGCACCAGTCACCACAGAAGCCTTCCCTCTCGGTAGGGCTTCTTGCGGTCACTGGGCCTCGATGCCCTCGGTCGCTTCCTTCACGACACTTGTCTTCAATAAACATACTACTTAGCTACTTACAGATTCAGGCTTTGTCACACTGGGCTGTGAATTCGAACGACTTTTTTTTCTAGTAGTAATTCTATGGCAGCCTGAGCAGCATTTCTTTAAAAAAAAGGATTTACTCCGACAAATAATAAATATATTTAGAAACTTTGCAAACCCTGCTGTTCTGATGCCAAAGCAATGTATGGTATACTGATATAATTAATTAAGAACGTGGAAGGTGGTTACAAAGTGCATTTTTTTAAAACTTCCAGACGACTTTGTAACCAAGATTGTTCTGTAATAGATAGCATATACTACACACATGCCACAAATCTAGTGTATGTTGACACACATTTATCTTGCACTATAGTGTCCACATGTGTGACGCAAAATCCTGCATCGCGCAAGCAGTTTACAGTCGGGCAGAAGCTCACAAGACACTGCACCCGACTGCTCGGAGTATCCTCCCTTTTCTATAGAGGATGAGTGAACTTTGCACACTGTTCCTCATAACACCATGCTGCTACACTTGATATGTGCCTACGGCCTACGACGTAGCCCAAATACGCTACGCTTCGTTACGTCTGTCGTGTGACACGGGATTACTTAGAACGTTTGCCACGTTCTAAGTAAGAACAAAATATTAAAAAAAGATAATATTTGTTCATTTGTTAGTATTTTTTGTTCTTAGTCGCCTTCTAATAAAACTTATTACGTGCCAAAAAGTTCAGTTAATTTAATATTAAATGCCTGTGTATTTGTACTTTTTATGGCTTATAAATTCGCAGTTCACGGTAAATATTCATAGGTGTTTCTTTTGCTTATTGTTATACGACCCATAAACAATTTAGTGTATTTAGAGCTTTATTGAGCGGCTTTCGCGTTTGATATAAAGGTTTACAGCAGTGCCCATAAAACAAGCTAAAGTTCGTTAATTGAATGGTAATCGAAAAACGAGAGACACCGCAAGCGCTGATGTAATCTTTATAATACTCGTAAAATGAAATGCTGTACGTTGTGAAGCGCATCACTCGAGAACGGCTGGACCGATTTGGCAATTTTTTTTATTAAAATGTTCGTAATACAGGTCTACATTACAGTTAGAATTTAACTTTCCTCGATTGTAATTAATGTAAATCATATTTTTACTTTACTTTATACTTGAATAAAAATTTTATTATTATTATAATAGTCCGAATGAGGCAGGTATCTATGTAAAAAAAACTGGAAAAGTTTCCTGGACAAATACAAGTACAAATTTGGGAAAAATTGAACGTCCTTTTTCCAATGGAATTTTTGTATGAACTATTTGAACAGGCTCTCGGGTCAGCTAGTTTCAAATAGATTCTAATTAGACAAGAGTGTACAGTACCTGGCCTTAAAAATGATACATCGAACTTTAGAAAGAGACTGTCACACACAGGTATGGGTGACAGAGACGATGCTCTACAAAGTCGAACTTTTTCTTAAGATCAATGTCCCATATTCACGCCAGCGCACTACATTTTCATGACCTAAAAATAAAAGAAAAGCTCCTTATTCGCAAGCAGGCAATATCCTTAAAGTCAACATAATATAATACGTGTTAAACACAGTAAGGAGACAAAGGATTAAGTGTATAATGCGCAAGGAATTAGCGCAGTGGAGCGGTGGTTGCGGTCGCGAGTTGCGGCCGTTGCGGCTTGCCACCCATGTACGCGTTCACCCGCAACCCGAGGCTTGGCGGCTGTAACGCAAACCGTCACGTTTACGTTAACTACTCGATGATCTGATAATTGTTTGTGAGGAGGACGGTGGGCAAGACTAGGTATATTTTTTGTAAATCTACATAGCACTGATTTCGTTATTGTGGAGCACCCAATTGATTTGAACATTAGATGTTTCATTTATTACTTAATAATTGTTATTATTTATTACATTTTTTTATATTTACATTGTATGTTTCTTTTTCTAACTTACCCACATACTTTATCTATTCAGGTACCAAATATTTGTATGCCAACACTAAATAGCGGAATGTGTCTTTGCACTGAAGTTCTTACACCTAAGGTATGTAACATCTTAAATACAGCATTTTGTGCAAATCAATGATATTAATTTGGAGTTTTGATAATTTGATCTAAACTGGTTAAATACAAGTAAATAAAGACACAGATTTTTTAAATTAGTCCTACCATGGGACTTATAATATTTTTTGGCTAAAAGGCTATTGCAATTTATTAAAGTATGCAACTTATTATTTTTCCAGTAAATGAACAAGAAGTAACTCGTACGTTATTTGCAATTGTACTCAATTAAAATCTTTATACAGCAAACTTTACAACAATCAATTTGCAGATCAAAAACAACTTTGTTTTCAATTACAAGCGGTTAAAATGTTTACACATAAACGTTTTCCGTAATAAACAACCTTGGATATAAATTGCTCGTTGGAGGTTCGAGCTGATTTTTTACCAGCGACCCTTTAGCCGTTTGTAATATTGAGTATAATTATGTACAGGCAGGCCATTAGGGTACACCGCCGTTAATTTATTATAATAAGGTCCAACTGCCGACTGCACTTACTCGACCGTGAAAATTATTATCATTAGTGCACAGTAATGTACAGCACAATGCACACGTTAAGCTACTGTCCTTATCAGGACTGCTCCTAAAGCTTATATAAATACACTTCACTTAAAATAGCTGATATAGGTATTATGGATCATTTTCCTTCATATTGTTGTGCATTAATTCGCGGCTCGTTTCCGGAGATTATAAAAATGCTATTAACATTCAGAGCTGAATGAGAACTTCATTTAGCTACGACTCTCGAGTGAGACTTCCAACCGATTTGTTCTCATCGATTTCAGAGCGGCTGAAAGCGCTTGAATATTATTCAGTTCACAATCTACATGAACACGGATTTCAATCGACTAATTGTGATATCGGTATGATGATGTGACGCAAATGCTAAATGGTTCAGTTAGCATCGGAGCATGGACACACGATCCGAGCGGCTGGGCGGCCGGGTGGCTGTGGCGCAATACTCGCTGTTGACGATTATACCGAGATCATTGAAAACTGTATCGAATGTTATTCGTTACGATGTTGACCCACGTTGTTACATATGACTTCATTGAATTAATCTATCAACTGGGAATTCCATATATAACGTTTGGTATAACAATGTAAATAATATAGGTTGATAATTTTAACAATGCCATGATTACCTAAATGTTCCTATTTTTACGTCAGATCGATGTATATATAATACGTACTTGTTTATCACGTAGGCACGTTATTGGAGTACCCCATCACACGACACCCCACCATTTAACTTCTACAGAAGCAATTTTCACATGGTGTCCCCTCGGCCGACAAACAGTCCAAATCATTCCGTGTGCCTTAAAAATCATAGGTATTATTAACTCTACTTTATTTAATAACACCTTAGAATCCGCTAAAACAAACCCGTTCAATAACTGACTATAATTGTGTTTTTTGTCGTCGACAAAATAATCACTGGTTCGACCTCTGTTAAATGTAAATATGAAACAATATGCGTAGGAGCGGCTCACTAATGACTTTATAATTGAAATTATGACTTATGCTGCCCTACAAGTCGGCACTCACTAGCTTGGGTGACGTCCACTGCAGGATTTGTGAACAAGAAGGTCGCTTAAGACGTAAGTGAAACAGCAGTGGACGCTAAATTTATGCCAGCGTGTGTCGCTTTGGGGCAATGTGTAGAGCTGGCACTAAACGGCCTCGTCTGTCGGTCTGTCCCCGCAATAACTCTTAGAGGACAATCCAGTGTGCACGAGTATCTATCTACACAAGTTTAGGCGCTAATTGAATATTAAGTTACTTAAGTGCGCGCGGTTGATTTCAAACTAGTTTTAATTATTCGATAATTATAGCGATAGCTCGATTAACAAATCTGACAGTGAAGGCCGTTGTATTAGTACCTACTTGTCAAACGGCACGACTTGCTAAAAGCTTTGTTTAGTGGCCTTTTATACTAACATATGCAGTACTCAATCGCCAATTCTTGCTTTTAAACATGCATATAAACATGTAACTCAAAACACTAATTATTATAAAACGCAGTTTTATCACGCATTTTAATTGAATATGACGTTAACACAAGCTAAAATCTTATCTCTAAATCTAATAATGATTATCCTAATTAAAATTTTAGAATCGACCGACGAACAAGACTGTACTATTTTTAATTAGGTTTTCAACGTTCACAATGCTATGCAATGATTATTACTTATATCAAGTGATTGTAATTAAGTAATTAAAACTATTAAGGCAGGTGTGTCCAGAGAAATTGAATTTCAATGACAACCTAGATTAATGAGAATGACAGCTGGTGATAAGATCGTCTCAATTTATGCAAGGTTGGGTACTACGAAGTGACTGAATTATTTGTATATTCTAACAACATAATACAATAAAATTGTGACGAGATATCAAGATAAAGAAGAGTACACATTTTGGATAGGAAAGGCATAGAGCAAGTTCGATAAGGTGCGATAAAATGATACCCTAAATGGAAGTATTAAACTGGCGTTGGCGCCTAAAATGTCGTTATTGTCCAGAGTGGGCGTAAACTATAAAGAGCATTCTGTGGTTCGGCCTATTCCTTCTCAGATAACAAGTGTAACACTTAATAAACAATGACAAGGTAACGATAAAGCAATAAATTACTAACATTATTCAAATTAAATGACTGATGAACATGGAATATTGTCTTCTTATCGTCACTATCGTCATCAGACGTACCCAAAAGGAGAAAATTTCCAAGAGCTGAATAGGCACATCGATCACAATACAATGATGACTTAACCTAGAAAGAAGAACGCAGATTTATAGGCTTGTCAGCCGTTTAATTAACTGTAATCCCCTGTAGGAAATTCATTTAACAATAGATTGTTTTAATCGCTATATAGGTACTCCTACTCTTGACTACGTAATTAATATAATTGTTCGATTAGTGGGAATTATTCTCTATTCATTACTCTGTGGAGACGTTAATCAAACATGAATTACGGTTACGATAGCTGAAGTAAAGTTAAACCTTTTTATAATAAAAATAACTGCTTAGATAACCTCCTGATACTCTTGAAACAAAGGAAATAAATAATCAAATTACAAAAGCGACGGATTGCAAAATATTTATTTTGGGTAAGTATTACATAAAATTAGAACGTCAGTTGCATTGCAGTGTAATAGATATCTAATCTAATGGCAATTAAAATCTAAACCGGTAGTGAGCAACTAAATAATAGTCTATATGACGTTTATACAATTTGCCTAATTACTGTAACGCTTGCTTTCCAGAGCGGCGATGCAAGAATAATGTAGCGGACACTATGTGAAGAGCGACAGCGACTATGCCTGACATCACGATTTATATTCAGATTTTCCCTTCGGTATTTTTCTGTCAGAGCATGTTTAAGTCACGTAGCTGTGGGTAACTTTAACCACAGCTTTATCAGTTTTGAATATACATATTTGGCACTTATAACAATTCCAGAAGACTTTATCTTTGTGAATATAACTTCCTTCATCGAACTAAATTCAGAACCAACGAAAACCAAACAGTTTCTTTACCCTAACCGATTATGCTTCAAAAAATACGAAAACTTTAGGGTGCAATTAAGATTTTCTCGCTACCTCTCATGCAGCGTGCGCTAAATCTTAATGAATTGATGCACAATGGGCGCGCGGGCGCAGGCGGCGTGTGAGCGGCGCGGACGCAGCACAATGCACCGCGCATGCGCGTTATGTCACGACTGTGGCATAACACGTGCAATCATAGCCAAGCAACAGGCAACCCATGCTCAACATCACTCAGCATTCAACAGATTTTTTCTATGGAGTCTTTATGACTTTGAACTCTACCTGGTCAAGGAAAGCGCTTAATCAGCTTGAAGCAGCAGTGAAGAATGGGTCTCTCTTATAACCTTAGGTCTGAAATTACCTCATACTTCACTTACTTAAGGAGTCATGTTATCGGATACCTTTGGAAGATTACCCTCGGGTATCTATCTCAATGTATTTTGAAGGTTCTGCCTCTACCATAAGACGCCGCACTAAACTTCCATAATAACTTGCAGCGTTTTTTCCCTGACAATATATCTAATTAAACAATTGTCTCCTAGCTATACTCTTAGAACTATTAACTACTTGAAAATAATGTTTCTGTGTAAACCATTTAGAATCAGTATGAATCGCTTGCGGGTGTTCTAGTATACCTAGGTGACGTACAGACTTACAGAGTCTGACTATGTCTTTTCTAAATGTTATTGATGGGAAAACGTGAAAATTAATGAGAAAATTGTGAAACAGATTGTGTGATTAGATTACGGCTGATAGACATGATAAATTAGGTTAAAGCAAGAGTAAAATATGGTAACAACAAAGTACAATTGAAACTTTTACTATACTTTCATAATCAGCCCATAATGTTTCCACTGCTGGGACACAGGCCTCCTCTCTTTGAAGGGAGAGGGAGGGAGAAAGGTAGTGGGTCATAATCTACCACGCGGGCCCAGTGCGGGTTTGTGGACGTGTCACATTTCTTCGAATTTTTGGTTATTACTATACTTATTTACCAACAAATTTTAAAACTTTTTAAAGCTAAAGGCTGATTGTAAAAAATTAAGTAGAAAGACCCCTTAGATAAAGACGATATTATACCAATAATGATGATAGTGCTAGAAAAACGCGGTAGGAACGCTAACTACGAACAAATTAACAGTTAACTATAAGGTACTGGTACGTTAATTTAATCGTTCACGTAAGTCAATACATGCTGCTTAACAATGCGGTGATTTTGCGCTAGCACCAATTACGTGCAATTGTGATTAATGTAATTGTTCGCTTACTACATGCATTTTAATATATTTTCCTTGGTAAAAAAAGGTATTAAGACTTGCTGGTCTAATTGAATCCGGAACAGTCATAAAATATTTGCAGAAATTAAACGTTAATTTTACTTTTATGACTGAAAAAAATGAAAAGCAAAAGCTTGCGCTTTGCTTGTGCTTGCGCTTTTTTGTGAGCTTTTAATTCGAAAGTGTGAAAAAAATAAATGATTTTGATTTAGTAGCATAATCAGCCTATAATGTTCCCACTGCTGGGACACATGCCTCCTCTCTTCCACGCGGACCCAGTGTAGGTTAGTAGATGTCACATGTCTTCGAATGTTTGGTTCTAGGACATGCTGGTTTCCTCTCTAGATTTTTCTTCACCGTTTTAAGAGCAGCGGTGATGAAATTATTTACAAAGTAAAGCCCCTGCCTAGATTCGAGCCCACGGGCTACAACCCGTAAATTGGGGCTGTTACCACTGAGCCACTACTGCTCATTGATTCATTACATTAGACATAACCAGAATTTTTTTATGAGGCCATTTTTCATGCAATTTCGTCATAATCAAGCGCCATGTAAGATAACTTTAAAACACAACGAGGCACTAAAACATCCAAAATATCTACTACGCATGATTAAACATCCAACTAAACCTCAAAAAAGGGACGTAATGCTTCATCATAAAAACATATCGATATCAAATGTATCGAATACAAAATAACGACGTATCAAAGCGATATCGTTTCGCGACATATTCGGGCCTGTCGGTGTGAAATCGAATGAAAAATTATGCATTTTCCGATAGCTTTTCTAGCTACCGTTCAAGTGGACTCTGAGAGGCTATTACACGGTGTGTTCACACAAGTTACGTGTGCATAGGCCACGTTAATATCTACGTAAGTACCAGTGAGATAAGGTTCGATAAGCAATCGTAAATACCTACTTGTAAACTTACGTCGTTCGTGCTCTACATCTTTTGTTTCCAGAAATCTCAGATGCTTTGATGTTGTGATATCTGAGGGGCAATTCTCGTAATTTTAAGAATGTTCACAGTCTGATCTCGGTCTCAATCTGTCAAAAAATACTTCTAATTTCCCTACATTTTGACAAGTTTTTGACATTTGCTTGTCGCCGAGATGAGACTGCGACTAGATTTTGAACGTTTTAAATTACGAGAATTGGCCTTCTGATTATGATTCATCTTTGGTTTGGAGATAATATTTTTGTTGCGTGTAACAGCTAAATACTTACGGATATTTGGTACTAAGAATTTATGGAGTTAGTTTCTAGGATTGCCACATGGGAGTTGTAACACGTTTGTCATCTCGGAAAGCCAAGCGAAGCCAAGGGTTATTTTATAAAAAAAGTTAAAATACTCAGCTATTATTATAGAAAACTAACTAATACGATTGCTACTCGTAGAACTGTAAATACTGAGATAATTTACTAATGCTCTATCAGTAAACGGTAGTTATATTTAATTCACAGACGGATAGAGTCGCAGTAATTGTCGAATTTTTGAACAATAGTTTACAAAACATAATACCGGTATTAACTTAGTGCTTACGTGCTAGCTACGTAAACTGATCCATTAAAAAACATGACATTGTAAAATATGTCTAATTTTAAAATTCACTTATAAAGTCTGTGTGGGTATACCTACTGTTATAAATTATAGCGGAATCTTAAGATCTAGAAAAATAAATATTAGTCACTGTCAGTTTAAGATTATCTCAGCATAATTTCTACTACTTAACACTTCGGTGAGCTTGTTCATCTCCTAGTAGTCTACACTTATGCGTCTAAGTAGATGTACTAAATAGAAGATCTTTTACTTTCATGACTACTTTGTTTAATCTAAACAAATACTTAGAAATATATATACACTCGTATTAAAAACAGATTCAATTTCTCATTTAACATATCAAAGCATACAGTTGACAGTTGTAACATTACTACAACTAAACAAACTTTAAATAATCCCCTCTGGAAAAAAAGCTAATCACAAAGTCTTGAGACGAACCTTTATATTTTAAATCGAACCCAATTTCACAGCTCGCATCGCCTGTCAAATGTGACACAAAGCCAATCGCAGCCGTATTATGAGGGAACTCAAACTGACCCTATTTATATCAATGATAATCTATTTATTGTCACAATAAAAACTTTTGATGTTATCAACTCGCAGTGATGAAAGAATCGTCACCTTCCTCTCGTCCTTATCGCGATGCCAAAAGTCACGTTATACCCCTATCTTTAAGTTACTTGAGACTTTATTGTTCAGTCAATAAGAATCGTATTAGCTTGATGATAATTTCATGGAAGGTATGCTAAGCAGCTTAGTGATGCGATGGTGCGGACTCGAGGTGAGGCTTGCTTGACGTTTCGAGTGAGTGACGAGTCGATCCAGTGGCATCGGTTGTGCACTACAAGTACAGCCAACGACAAATAGCTATTCATAATTAATTAAATTGTAGTACCGTAATCGTGACTTAGGAAACTGGGTGGGAAATAAACACCTGTTAAACATAAAACACTTTGCTATTTGATATGCGCGAAAATGTATTTCACAACGAGTAATGGCACAAAATAAACCTTTGCAAGATATTTTGCAGTGTTCAGTTCACGTGATCAGTGATAATAAATAAGTTTTGCAATGAAAACTAATCGCTTTGCTCGCTCGGTTCAGATAAGATACTCATTTAGTAATGTCAAGGAAAACACGATATTTGTGCAGCAAAATTCGAATATGCATCGTAAGTTTATTGCATTGCAGTTTTTTTCTCGATTCGTAGAAACCGAACATTCAATTTGATCGTGCGAATGAGTACCCTGTCATTACTCATAGATTAATTACTTAGTTAAATCGTCTTGGCTTGTATGGTCACTAATTGCTGTAAACGTTGTATTTTTTCACATTCTCGGTAAGTGGGTTTTTCAAATTACGATGCCAGAGGTTTTGTATTTACAGTTGCATGAAACGTTTAATTGCTTCCAACGGATGTTAAATACAGTAATTGGGAGGTAAATTCGTAAGATAACGTATACGTTAAGAAATATAATAAGCATGGGGTGTCTTTACGTGGCGTACGTAGGTACAAAATAACTTGAAAATAAATGTACACAAAATATAGTTGTACTTGACTGTACCGAGCTCATACAGATCTGTTGGATTTCGGTGAGCTATTTTAAAATTTAAAAAGCGAACGTAGCTTGACATTTGACAAAAGCTGATTATGACGTCAGTTTTTTTCTTTTTCCCCCGTGTGACACCGAGAGTCCTTTGAGCCAGGATTAATTTGGTCCGTTTTATAAGGGCTTACTTATCTCGAAGCCAAGTGTTAGGAACGGGTTGTATTTATCGCAACCCATTATACATTTTATTATTTAATTTATTTAACGCTTCGGGTTTAGCCGCTTGACTATTAAATCGTCGATGGGATAATGCGATCTAAACTCAAACATTACTTAGTCTTAAATGTGTTGTTTTGTTAATTTATTTATATTGAACTTTCTAACAGCTCGTTTCTGATTAAAAGTTCGAAAGTTTCGAAGATTGGGATGTTACTGGTATCTAATGGGTATGTTGTTAGTGACAAAGTCAATAAAGAAGAGTTGGTTTTATAGCTTTATTGAAAAATAGGATCGGATTAATTCTAATTTACAGCAATTTAAATGATTTTATGCAAATAACATGTGTTGTAAATATAAAATCTTGATAACACGCATTTGTCTTAGTGTACATTAATTAGTTTGAAGCCGAGCCGTATTAAACATTAATGAGGAATTATAATGAAGCTGGGATTACACGGTCGGGGCTTTAAATTAATAAATTATAATAATCATATGCAAGTGCCCTTAATACGCCGCCTTAAGTGCCCACTAGTTTATTGAATGTAACTTTCCAATGTTATACTTAACAGCTTTGTGATCGAAACGTTTTAATAAAGCTGTGCTTTTATAATACTTGGTACAGCCTCCTTTAATTGTGTATATTAAATGGCAACACAGTCTTTTTTTATTTGATCTCTTTTTTAAAGTCATGTTTTGATAGTATTCCCGATACTGAACCAGCTGTGAGCCCAATAGAATTTCCCATCGTAATAAAATGGCAAACTTCCATACAACTATTAATCAATTTTCAAAAATCCTTCCTTAGTGCTGACTTTTTCTATAAGTATAAGGAACTCTAGTCCTAGACCCAGGCGGTTTACGCTGTGTGTTGTTTGTCAGCGAATTAATAAATTAAGACAACCCAAATATATAACATTTCATCGTGTAGGATTATAGGGAGTACAAAACTATAATTTCTTTATTGATTAAAGATTCGTAAGAGAGGAAAAACCTGATCAAAAGTAGATGATTTAATTTTGTAGAGTAAAGATTCATCTTATGAAAATAGTAGGTACTCATACAATTTCAAGTATAGGTACAACCGAACTAATACGAGTATAGGCACTAATGTACTAATGTATATTATCAATTAGTTTCTAACGTAAGCCCTAATGATAATTATCTTGGAACAAATTATGAGAATTAGCTAGATTTGGTTCCGCGTTACACGCCGCCATTTTTTCGTATGTCATTAATATTTGAAAAAAATAGAGTTAATTATACGGTAATAACTCTTAAGAACACTTAATTAAATAATGTTTGCTAATAAGCCTTCGTTTAGTCGTAAAAACTTTGAATAGTTTAGGTTCTAATTAGGAATACACACATAAAGTTTCCGTATCTAATATTTATTAAGCCTAAATACACTTAGCTCGGCCATTGTTTTTTTCTAAAATATATTAAAATAAAACTTGGTTTTCTTCTCCGCCAAACGTGACTTTGGTCTGAACTGTGTGAATTGGTCTATTTGGAGTTTCGCCATGTTTATTGTTATTTATTTAATGTTTCCTTTTTGCTTATTTCCTAAACTACATTTTTTATTCGTTCTGGGTTCACTTTATGAGAATGTCTATGGTTTAGTAAAATTAATTGCTCACTTTACCTAACTACCGCATTCCTAGCTAGCCGTTTCTAACCTGACTGACATTTTACCTTTTTAGCTTGTTATGGTTATTAAGTGTAGGTATAGGGCTCAAAAGTTGGTTCATAATGATGTCATAACATGACATGTTAGGTACTGACTAAAATTATTAAAAGTAATTCAAATAACTTCGTATTAAAAACGGATATATCAAAATCTTCGATATTCAAAGTTCAATCAAAACAATAAAAATAAGAGTCACATAGCATTTGTGCCGGTCGGTCGCCCGGCTCGCATCGGAAGAGGTCGGTTGTGACAAAAGCCTCCGGATCGAGTTGCTTCCCCGCCCCTCCTAACCCCGCACCGGACACCCCTTGTCATATGCACCTGCGTGACGTTTGACCCTAAAAAAGCCGAAAAATAACATCGTAAAGACATTATGTCGATCGGATTAAGTTTGTTTTAATAAAATAACGATTTGTAAAAGTGACTTTAATTAAGAACTTAAGATAACAACTCCTACATGTTGCTTTTTTTTAAACGAGAAGACCGTGTCGGTAGTTCAAAAGGTAAACATTCTGTGTAAAATTAGCAAGATCACGAATAAAGGTAGCTAAACTATTTAAGTAAAGTCAAATTAACTAAAATAAAGCTATTCCTCCCGTTTATTGCAAATTGAGATGTCAGCAGTCAGCTACAACAAGTCTATGGAAATGTGTACGTTTTTGGTTTAAACTACTTAGTAGAAGATACATTATAGATCTGTGGGTGGGACAAAATAAGTCGTTAGATCTAGTTATTTCAAATAAGGAGTTCTACAACAGTTTTAAATGTTTATGGATTGTAATCCATTTGTGATATTTGGGTAATTTTTTTGAGTCGTGATTGTAAAAAGCTGTCTCCTAAAACTTTAGCTTTAAAACAACTTCACTTGCAACAAAACTAATATCATCATTCTCCCCCCTTATCCCAATTTATTTGTGGTCGGCACAACATGTCTTTTTCTTCCATACGTGTCTATTAGTCGTCACCTCGGTCGTCACCCCCTTTTTAGCCATATCATCTTTCATACAGTCCATCCATCGTTTCTTTGGTGTTCTCTACTCTTAAAGCCCCCCTTTGATGAGGCATGCAAGAACTTATGCACCATGTGCATGGGTCATTTCACCAACAAATACAAATAATGGGATAACTTTATCCGAATCGAAAGAAGAGAAAGATTAGCTACTTAGTTATTTTTGAGGTGTTTAAAATTAAGACTTCTTCGTATCTTACCAATACAAGACCTCATAGCATTGCATAGTAAACCCCTCCCATAGGTATGGAAGTAGCTATCACAGTTAAAATTAGCTTAAGAATCTATTTATATGGCAAATTGGATAAAAAAATGCTAACATTGGTGAGCAAAACGATTCGTTTTTGTATATAGGAACCGAGAAATAATTCAAAATACAACTTTTGGTATCGTATGGTCCCGGCTGTAATTTGTGGATCTTTAACAGTTGTTATGGGTAGTAAGAAACCCGAAAGTCTGACAACCAGGGTTAACACGATACCCCTTGTATCGTGTTATCCAGTAACTGGGTTTTGGAGGTCAGATAGGCAGTCGCTCCATGTAAAATACTGATATGCTTCATCTAGTTAGACTACAAACCAGCCCAAGTATAGTCGGGAAAAGGCTAGGCAGATACTTAACTATTAAAATACAAACTCATACGGAAGTAGAACCAAGAGTTTTGACATTTTTCTTATATAATGGCCTACTCGATTTTGGTTTCGGATATAAACTTGATTTAAACCCAGATTTTGATTTGTTTGTGAAAGAACGAAAAAAAATTCATACATTCTGACAGTGTATCGACTGTCAGAATGTGAAAATTTTTGTGCAAAGATTGTATGTATATTGTACTATTAGTACATACGTACCTACTGAATATGTTAGTTTTTTATCTTTCATTTTTATATTTTTTTGCTCTTTTTTATTAACAATGTTTAAATGTGCGTCCAGGTGTCGTTCTGTAATTTCTGCCTACCCCCATGGGAAGGTGTAAGTTTATCTATGTGTATGAATATTCAAATGTGTTTAAAAAGTGTATTTAGCTTCTATTAATGATAAATAAATAAAATAGCTAAATGTGTTTGCTATTTATAGGACAAATGTCGGCTCATTAACTATTTCATTGTTGGTTTAAAATCTGTTTCAATCAAAATCAAAATATTTTATTTCACATAAACCTACATGGGCACTTATGAAACGTCAGAAGCTAGGTGCAGGGTTCCAATTGGTCGTTCGCTATGGAGAGGAACCGGCAAGAAACTCCATGGTTACTCTCTTAAAAATAATCTATGGGATGGTAAATTATTGCCCTACCATACTGCCAGCGACACATTCTAATCACATTGTTAGATTTGCAGGACATGCTATTTATCAGAACTTACAGGTTTTTAATCTATAATACTCGTAATAGTCCTCCAAGCCGAATTACGGCCGTGGCGACCGATCGCAGCGGAGACTAGCCTTCGACCCAGAATGTATTATAAGTGCACAAGTGTGTGCGCAGAAACAGGTGCACTCTCTCTTCCCTCACTCTCATAGTCTAATAACGACGGGAATCCGACACGACCGAAGAGAGATCAAGCGCAGGACCAACAGATTAACGTGTTTGCTCGGGGGTATCACGCCGCCAACTTCCAAACTCCGGGCTGTTTCTAAGGAATTTTTAATGGATATACCCAATAACACTTTGTCCGACCTAGGAATCGAACCCAAGATCAGCAGTCGCGCTTGCAACCACGAAACCAACGGGGCAGTTAAGTTAGTTTTTATATAATACATAGTAGATATAAAACAAAGTCGCTTTTCATGTCTGTCTGTGTGAACGTTGAGTTCTTCTAATCGGTGCAATGGAATTTGATGAGGTGCAAACCATCATTTAGAGCATTTATTTGTGATTATGTATTTGAAAGTATAATACATCTATACTTACTAATAATAAAGTTAAATAATTTGTTTAAACGCTGTAGTCTCTGAAACTATCATTTAGATTTGAAAATTTTTATTGCATTTGATAGCCCAATTCTTTAGGAACCGAGCAAAAGGAAGCGAAAACGATGTAATAACGCGGGCGGGATGGGATGCGTCGCGGTGGGTTGGCGGTCGAAATTTCTCGCGGACGAAATCGCGGGCAGAGGCTAGTTCATTAATATGATTTAACTTCTTGAAATAGTACAGAAACCTCGATGTTTTGACCTTTACTTTGCACGCAAAGCAGGGGCGGGTCGAAACTCAAAGCTGCACAGAATGTTAAGAATAGTTTTTTTTTAATGATATCTCAAATTGCACCCAGAACGGATGGCTAATTTAGGATATGGAATTTTCTGCTGCCTTACATTATTACAAAGTAGCCTAAAGCTAAAACCACGTAAGTGTGAGCTCTACTCGTGTACTGGTTCTGTACTAAGAATTAATTTAAATTATTTCCCTGATTCCCATGGATTACTTAGCTACGAGTATAACCTAGGAGTCTCCAAGACACAAGTAAATAAGTTACTTCAAAGTGAACGCATCATCTTCAAACTAATAGTGGGCTACTATTTTTTATATTTTTAAATGTTTTTATTCTTAAATATTCAAATATTTAAAAATATAATTTATATGTATTTGTATTGAAACAAAAACAAAGAGACAATAAAAACAAAGTTATTTATTTAGTGTACCTGTGCCACAAACACAAAATAATCATATGTCACGTCAAAATAAATAATAAATTCATGACTTTTTAACCAAGTTCAAAAAAAGGAAGAGATGTTTAAATCGGTTTCGTTTTTTTAGTAACAGAACTAAACACCATTTAGGATTTATACCCCAAAATATGTTTTTATTTAATTTTAACTGAACAACTAAGGAATCATAAAAAAAACTAATAAACATACAAACGACATTCCATCACTGGCAGCACATTTAACACGTAAACACATTACATAAGTTAACGTGTTTATCACAATCGTTTCGAAGTAGTCTCCTAATAGACACCCTGAGTCGTCGCGTGACTGTACGCGCCACTTTATCGCGGTTCCCAGCAATCGAAGTAGATCAAATTATAATACCGTGCTTACCGTGTTGCTGGTTTCATAATGAGCACTATACACAGTGTAAGTATTACACCCTGCAGGAAAACGTTTAAAATCCGTCTCCGGGAAAGATAAGGTGTAATGAGTGTATTGTCGCGTTGATGTCTTTTCTTAATCTTAAGTAAGTGCTACGACGTAGCGCTCCTGTGGGCGACTTGGATTTTTTCGTAGCAACCCCAGAGATATTTTTTTGTTAATGTTTTTGATGTGTGTTTTGTTTTGTTTTTTTTTTAATTATAGATTTGTATCTAATTATTATTTACCTGTTGTTTTCTTGCCTACAAAACAATAACAAACAAAACCACAAAACAAAATAATTACAACAATACAACACAACAATACAACAAAATAATTGTTAATGCATTCTACTTTTTACAAGTTAGATTTATGATAGCTCGGCAGTCACAATTAATAAAACCTTATCACTGTAAAATTCCGATTTAAATAGGTATATATAAGAAGGTGCTTGCTATCTAATTCTTATGAGGTTTGAATTTACTACTAAATATTTTTATACTAGTTTTATCTATTTTGACATATCTCTGTAAGCACCTGGTACTTATTACTATTACCTAGTTATATTATCTTTTTTTATTATTATTACTTAAATTGAATTCATCTATAGTGGCAGATTTAATTTGAACAACAATGAACGACCACCGTTCCACGCAATTTTGATTGTACTATATTAGATCTGCAATTAAGCAAACAATCCTAATTTAACTGTGATTGTGAGCGACATTTATAAATTTAACTGTTTATTTTTTTATGTATCTAGATTGAACTGCAAATATTAAAAAAAAAACAATGCAAATTCTTAGCATTCTAGTTGACGTATGTTTTTTTGTTAAGGTACCTTGTATCATTAGGTACCTTAACAAATAAATAAATTTTAAAATGTTAAGCCTGCCTGATTCTCAGCTTCTTAACTGCAAGTTGCTAGCATAGCAGCTGACAGATCACCTAGATCTACTGTGTCTTTACTGCTCAAAATCTTATAGAGTAACACACGTGGCTAATCAGTGAGTTTATCTGCACCAGAGACGATTAATTAAACGTGAATAAATTATGTTTAAGCAGACACTAGTCAAAAGAAGCAAAATAACAACAAACCTGGGGAATCAGTAGCCGATCTATCGGAGTCGGAGTCCCGGTGCGCGCTGAGGTCGCGGGGGGGTGCGTCCAGGATGTCCGTGATCATGAACCGAGTGCGCGGCGCGCGCTCGCGCTCGTCCCGCTGCACCGTCATCGCCAGCGCTCCGCCGGCGGGGCCCGCGCCGCCGCCGCTCGCCGCCCCTAGCGCATCCAGCGCGGGCCACCCCCGCCCCACGCACAGCTCGATCGCCCCCAGCTCGCCAGTCACCGTACCATCACAGTCCAAATTGATTCCAAAACAATGATATCTAACTTTAGCAACACTTTATCAGCAGTGTTTCCGAACTCGCATCGCCGGCACAACAACTTTTAGTCCTTCTCCCTACTGAAAGTCACGTGCTCCCAAAATTCCGATAGAGATAAGTTGGTTTTTCACTTTTCCTTCCGAATGTTCGCCACGTCAATTTTAATTTATTAAAAGTTAAACTCCAGATAATTGCTATCAGACACAGCAACAAAGTTTACACACTGATAGTTCTCACGAAATAAAGTTTACTGCGAATCGGCGAGCGCAGAACTGTTACAAAATGTTCCGTGTATCGCGCGTTACGGATCGCGTGTGATGCGCGGGCGCGACGCAGCGGTGTGTAGGTCGCGCGGCGGGCTCGGCTCGACTGGCGCGGTGGGCAGGAGGCGGGCCGCCAATGGCGCGGCGGGAGGGCGCGCCGCCAGCCAACCGCCGCGCGCCGCCGCGGGGCGTGCCCCGGCCATGTTGCCGCACCAGCTTAATGCTCTTTTTACCAACTCGCCGCCGGGAGAAAGCTCCGCGCGGATTTAAGCTTTTATACGTGGATAAAACGCTTTTATAGGAAAATAAAGCGTTCTCGCAGCGGGATATCGCACTTTATGACGGCGTTTTACTGAAAGTTGGCGACACTATACTCTAGTAATTGGTTCACGCCCGCCAAATTGAGGCTAGCGTGTCAGCCACCGTAGCTTTGTGCCCGAACATGAATAACTTAGATTTATAATACAGACTAGTTAGTTATTTATCTCTTGTGTTAAAAACACTTTTGGATATAAAATATTTTTGCATCAAAGAAATGTCGATTTCAGCATTTGCTATGCATAAATTGTCCATACTATACCTAGCTACTGTGACTATAGTGTAGGTACCTACACGTATTCAATAATGATTTGGGTTTAAAGATCAAGTCATAGTTCTAAATAAACATATTCCAATTTTTTTTACAAAGTTATTATGTACTTAGGGAGGAAAGCTATTAGTTATTATTAGACTTCTAAAGAGGGTAGTTACCTAGGGGTAGACCTAGCTTACCTCGACGACTTCAATACGCTTTGTGCAAATAGCAATTTGATATAATAATAAGTACTTATCTCCATAAGTAATTACCCACCGAAAAAACAGCGCGAATGAGATGTTGAGATCTTAAGACCTTTGACAAGGAGGTCGGCAAAAGCGTATATAGCATACCTATTTCTGTCACATTTTCTGGATCGTTACTTCAAAAACCTTCCTAAAATAAGAACCTACCTAAAATTATTATGATAATGGCGCCGATTCTCTTGTTCAGAAGCTAGCCTCCGTCGCCATATCTAAATATGGTTAAGTTGTTGTCTATACAATGGCGCCGATTCCCTTGTTCACAAACTAACCTAAATTTTAGTTCAGTGCATCTTTTTCTTTCTATTTCATTAAGAAAAGGACAGAAGATAAAATATTAGTTTACTCCTGTCAAATTAAGATACTCCATAGACAGATTAGACGTGATTAAAAACATGGCTGCTTAAAATACGTCAATTTACGGCAGGCGCTGTCTAATTTGACAGGACTAAACTAATATTTTATCTTCTGTCGTTTTCTTAATGAAATAGAAAGAAAAAGACGCACTGAAACTAAATTTAGTTAGTTTGTGAACAAGGGAATCGGCGCCAATATGTGTATATGTTCGATATGACCAGAGATCGCATAAGACAGAGAGGTTTGGGGGCCAAATTGGAGACCTTTACCCAACAGTGGGACACAATACCTATAGGCCTGCAAAAAAAGAGGAATTACCTATATGGTTAACAATTTAAACCATGTTACTCGTAATAATGACAGAATTATGACTATTTTACCCCACACATGTATTTACCTGCTACACTAAACTATTTTAATAAACGTTCAGTTTTAAAAGTCTATTCAAAAATATAATAGATTTATTATCACCTATTTATTTTTATTAATAAACAATATATCCATTTGAATATTTTTAACGATCGAATGCTGTCGTTTTCCTGCGTTGCGGTCACATTTTACATATAGGTAGGTACATTTATTTAGTCGTTAAATAACTTTATAAGCATTTTAAAAACACATAGGTACCTACCACCTAAGTTATCATTTGTACTTATTTTAAAATATTTCGACTTTAAATAAAAATACTTAGAAGGTAGTACAATGGGATAAGTGTCCAAAATATGGCAATACTTCGCATAATTTTACTTTTACGATTCAAACTTATTCATTTGACGGCACGGTTGGCGCAGTGGTTAAGCGATTGACTGCTGCGCTGCGTGTCGCGGGTTCGATTCCCGCACGGAACAAATATTTGTATGACCTACATGTATTTGTTCCGAGTCTGGGTGTTTTTCTATCTATAATATGTATGTATTTACAAAAAAAAAAATGTATATAAGTAGTTTATCAGCCATCTTGTTACCATAACACAAGCATTAGGTTGCTTAGCTTGGGACTAGATGGCGCTGTGTGAAATGTCCAAGGATATTATTATTATTATTTTTAAATTAGGTAAGTAAATCATAGCAATCGGGAGATGTACCTACTGTACCCCGGTTTATATTGTATAGTATTATTATTCTTCTTATTAGGAGTATTCCTGTCTGGTCTGAATAACATCATGAGTGAAAAAATAAGCAAAAAAGCATAGGGCATCAAAATATTCGTCCGCATCGCTGTCAACAGGAACAGTGCCCAAAAGGCTGGCAGCATTGCCATGTTGTATGGCGATGGTAATACTACTTACTAGTTTATTTAAGTAGGAGTACCTACCGTTCTTCATAAGTTCGTGTATCAAGTATTGTGATTAACTTGTATTTCTCATGATAAGTGAGTTGTATTATTTTTGAGAAATAAATGTCTTAAACAATACATATATTTAAATATTTGTAACGATCGAATGCTGTCGTTTTCCTGCGTTGCGGTGTCGTATCTTCCACTAAAATTACGTAGGTACTGTATTGTATTGCGCAGTTTTTGCTTATCCATAACTGGTGAAAAAATAACTGTAACACT
Source organism: Apamea anceps (assembly GCA_951799955.1). Taxonomy (NCBI): domain Eukaryota; kingdom Metazoa; phylum Arthropoda; class Insecta; order Lepidoptera; family Noctuidae; genus Apamea; species Apamea anceps. The sequence continues at coordinate 7,373,427 of OX637502.1, read as the reverse complement.
GTTTTTGAAACAATAAATTGTAGATCTTTCATTTCATTGCTAGGAAAACTTAAATACAATATACAATGTAACACTAAAATATAGTAGATTTTACAACAAGTGCACAAAACCATTTTTATCCTCGACATTACTATCAGCCCTCGCCTTCGGCTCGGGCTGCTAAAAGTCTCGGATAAAAATGGTTTTGTGGACGAGTTATAAACTCTGCTTTTCACTTCGATTGCGAGGAAATAAAACAGTAGTATAACATAACATTTCTTTAATTAAAATTCAAAGTAAAATTAGAACAGTTTTGAATACTGAAGGAAATTGTTTTTAAATCTTACGACATTGATATTAGGCTGCAGACCTATACAGCCTACTATTAAATTCATTTTGTAATAATAATTTTCTTAAATCAACTAACCTACCGTACGTGAATTAAAATTTTAATATCTATTATATCGTAAAAAACACATAAGGCAAATAAATTAAAGTAAATATTATATAATAACAAATTCTATCTATGAACTTCTTATTGCATTTGGCTGTATGGCTCATTTTCTTTGCCTTAATATAATACATTTACGAGTAGATACGTTAATGCCCTTGTGCACAAAATTCGATTTTGTGCAGCCTATACAAATAGCCTGCACAAAGAAGCACTTTCAGAGCATGAGAAGTGAAAAATATATTTTGTGCAAGTATATAAACAAAAAAAAGGGAAGAGCTCATTGGTCATCAACAATAAATTATTATTATTGTGGACAATATTAGACGGCTGTATCTCTTTTTGTTTTGTACAAATAATTTTACTGTTCTACTTTAAGATTGTACACCTAGTAGGGAATATTAAGAAAATATTTACTTTAATGCCTATACTTAATTGTTCATTACATTCAGTTCTTAATTTTCTGATGCTTCCTGTAATTTCTGTACGTTGGTAAAACTAAAAAAAATATATCTTAGACACTCGTATCTGTTATACCTGGTTGCCGAAGTCCTGGATATTTTCTCAATAGTTATAACATTTATTATCAATTTAAGGATTTCTTTCTTAACTTAGTGTTCAGAAACAAGATATCGAACAAGAAAATTCCGGTTAAGAAACCTCAAAGACACGGTGAGTCGGTCGTTATAACAACTATCCGGATCATTCGTAGAGACACACAAAGTCTATCCGAATTATTTTTCTAATTGGAATGCTTCGAATTTTGAATACCAATTGGCTCTATTAATTCCCACTAAGTATTTATGATGCCGTTATCAAGTGTGACAGCAATGGCTTATTTATGAGTTATGAATGTATAGCAAATTGTGCGAAAAAATAATCATATGTGTTGCAATTCTTCAATTTACTTCTGCTTCCTAAAAACAATTTAAAAAAAATGCTACTCCAAAGTGAAAAACTTGTTTCAGTTTAGATAGTTATTGTCAAATTGCCATCGATGGATGGACTGTGCGAATGATGATATGGTTAGAAAGGGAGTGACTACCGACATGACGACTAATAGAGAAGTACCTATGTAATAAAAAGGGATAAAGGCAGGAAAATGATGATTGTCAAATTCCCACCGACTTCTGAAACATTATTCCGTACTTTGTAGTCAGACTTTTACGTTTTTTTGACGTCGATTGTTTCTTTTTTAGTTTTGAATTCTCACTTTTTACTTATTTAATTTCTATCCCCTTTATGAATGCGCTTTCGTCGTATTTAAGGTACACTTGTACCTGTTTCTTTTCTGACAGTGAATTTAAGAATTGTATTGCGGAGATTAAAACTTCTATCGTCGTGTGTCTTCTACCAAATGAAAAAAGAATTATGCATATCTGCCAGTTATCTCTGAGACTTGATAATAATGCCTTGTGGCATGGCCCACCATTGTGTATGAAGTTTAAATAAAGAAATAAAAAACTCATTGAATGCTTAAACTCTCCTTTTTTTCGAAATCGGTCCATGAAATATTTTTCATTCACATTTCACAATTCAACAACAAATATTTTGTTTATTGAAAAGTGGAACAGTGGGTATCATAATTTCAATAACATTATTACTCTCTAAATATTTTTTTAAATTAAACAATTACCATACTTACTTCTACTTATGTCTGAAAACATGTAACTATTATTAAGAGAAAAAAAAACGAATGAAAATGATAAGTAAGTAATACAATCAACACCAAATCTTTAATCATTCAAAATCACGTTAATTTTTTTCAGTGTTGACCACTGGTTATCATAAATAGGGTGAATTGGCGGACTAAAATATACCACATTCTTGAAACTACGTAAATCTAATAATGCAACGAATATAAAAAAAAAAGTTCTTAATAGTGGTCGCAGTTAAGTGAAAACAATAAGAAATAAGTTTTCTCACTTCCAACCACCAAAAACTTTTTTATACCGCTCACTCTCAAACATTGGCAGACAATATTATATCGCGCATGAAACACAAAATTAGCGAGCATGCTATCACTTGCCAGAGAACCCTATGACGCGAATTTTAAAATGATTTTTTTAGGCGATGTGGAGCATCTCTACTACCTGAGCAAGTTCGGTTGTCCCCCACTTGTCTATTTATCACAAGATTGAAACGCTTTTCAAAAGCTACCAAAGTTACCAATAGTTGCTATGGCTTTAGGATCTCGCTTAAGTCCTGCAATATTCAGAGACATTAGAACCCTGAAAACTAATCTCTTGTAGTGTTTAAAAAAGTACAGGGTACTTGTTGACTTTTGCAAAGACTAATGTTGAAAACATAGAATATATTCTGTATACCTATTTATGTATCTTATTATTATTAATATTTGATGATACACCAGTAGCTTATTAGCTGATGCATGTGTTTTAAATATCGTGGAGATATTTAATCTGTCGAGTGTGCGAGTCAACACAACATCTTGCACTATCTTATTCCCATATTTAGGACAGCTTATGCTTATATACTTATAAACATAAGCTCTACGCATAAGTGTGTTACGTTATTAGGGTGCTGGTCTACTGACCAGCACCCTAATTGCGTAACACACCATCAATCTCAATCTGAATCATTTGGAAGGATATTGCTACTCCATTGTTTTATATATTTAAAAAATATGTCTGCTCAACAACGTAAATAACGCATTGAATATTGTTAAACTGTCAAAATGAAAGCCAAAGCGTTGGGTGCTGATCCACGCGTCATGTTCGTGAACGGGCGCCGTCGGTTGAGACTGGTCATGTCTTAACTACCAGGGCTTATTTTTAATTTTATATTTTAAATTGTTTTATACATTGTCCTCACATATAGAAGCAATAGGAATAATGTACCCAGGATTTTGTAATAATATCTTGATTTAAAAGAGTGTCCTTGGAGTTTTTTACCCGTTCTTCTCCATAGAGATCTACGTTTTGGAATGGGCAACTAGCTTCAACTTTCTGACTAACTGACCGACTATTTAATTTTGACAATTCAAAAGAGCCTGTAAATGGTTTAATCGAAATAAATGAATTGAGTTCATTGCTACTGTTAGTGAGTTATGCAATTACTCCTCTGATATGCATAAGCAACAACATAATATGTAGGTAGGTACGGCCAAAACCAATCCATTGTCCAAGCGTGGTGACTATGACAATTCTACTGTAGCTTAAAATGCATTTTTGTCTTCTGCGTTTCTGCAAGCCGTACCTACCTTAATCATCAACCTATAGAAGTCTACTCACCGTTCGCACGCACACCATTTTAACGTAATCCTACGCTACTTTCATTCAAGTGCAAAAACAAGAATGTTTATTTCGTTTAATTTAACGAAAACACAAACAAAACGAAAAATAATATTTCATAGAAGAAATTGTTCTCGTTAAATCCAATGAAATATAGTTGTGTTCACTTTCCAGCTGTGTATTATGGTGTAAAGTTCACGTGTCCCTGGAAGCAATGGGAGTACAACAATAACTTATTGGGTTAAAAGAATAATAATCGTCTCTATTACATTAAATGCTATTTTTATTCGCTTTTTATGGCGTTTAAAACAACGATAGCCAACGGCTAATGTTTGATTAACACCGCCTTATTTTTATTCTCAGTATAACGCGAGTGAGGTAGCATTTTATTAACATCGTTTGACATTTCATAAGGGCTAGACTCGATGCTTGCACTGACTGCACATGTCCACTCTAATCTGTATGGTTCTTTCCTCAAAAGACCCTTTCATACACTACATGATCCTCACATCATCTGACCAAAATTATGTCTGGACTTTAAAAGAGTATTTGACCCCTGAGTTTATTTCGCCATTAATTCTCAGGGGTGGTCAGATAGGAAATGTCGACTCCATCTAGCTTATATTTTTATATGACGTGTAAAAGTGATTTTGGTATCCTATTTACAGAATAAACGTTTTCATTAAATGTGTAGTTTTAGGAAATGGGGCACCAACATATGGCAATTATGTTAGAAATAACTTTTATTGCCTTGTATTCGCTGCTGAATGGGTCGCACACACCTTGGTTGTTAGCTTGAATGATAAGTCACAGATAGCCAAAGATGATGGTTTATTAAATATATTTAACTACCTACAACGTAACTAATGCTATATGAATGCTGTGTGAATACAGCTCATGTACTGTCGCGTTACACTATAATTTGTGCAAGGCGACGGAAAAGTGCTGATCTATGCAATGCGCGCGTGCCATGTACGATACTGATTCATGATTCGTTCAATCACTTTTAGCAAGTAGACCTTCTACTTGCTAAAAGAGATTTTATTTATTTTAGCCTATTTTTTGGGTGGGAAATCATCAAATGACCTCTCCCGCTCTGGGCTGAGCGGAAGGACGTGTCAGACTTTAATGACTAAAACCAACCCGTGTTCCTTCAGTTGTCTGTGCCAGGGGCCACGGTATCTCTTTCGAACAACCCGCAGCCTTGGCAGGCATCGGCCTGGTCTTTACCGGGCGGCGAGCTGCCCATTGCTCGCAACCCGCAAGCCCGCGCCTACGGTGGCCGGGAGTCGGCTGTTGTCTCCCATCCAGGGCGTCTCTGGCGGCGACTAGGGGCGTGAGGGCGCAGTGATTGCCTCTCCCTCACGCGCTCCACCTCCTCCTTCGCGAGCATTACTGCTTCGTAGAAGGAGGTGACGGCCTCCCATGCACTCTCGCTCCGTACCATGGCCTGGACCAGGGTCGGACGCGAGAGATCGCCGCCGCCGATCACCACCACGAGGACGCGGCGGTGCTCTGCCCGAGCCGGGCAGACCTCCACCATATGCTCCACCGTGTCCTCCGGGCGATCCACACAGTGGTGACACCCTGGCGTTTCCTCCCGCTTTATCCTGAACAGGAACGTCCCGAAGCAACCGTGTCCGGTGAGGACCTGTGTCAGGCGGAAGGTGAGGGCGCCGTGGCGCCTCTCTAGCCACTCCTCAAAGAGAGGAGTTATAGGAAGAGGGGACTTATAGGACTTCCTTCCTGGCATCCTTATTTTCCTAAATACATTTGCAATCATGTAGGTATGTGGGTGGTGTTATACTTGCCTATACCTAATGTGTGCATGGAATATAATGGTATTTTCGTTTTCCCTTTTCGGTTGGTCGAAATATGGCAGACTATGAACCTTTATTTAATACGAACTTACGCAGAATACTATATTATTAAAGTGTTACCGTCAGAACATCAAAATCAAACCCTTTGTCCCAGTTTTCTTCTCTGTGAATATATTTTATTATTTCGCTACAATAAGTAATTGTAGCGAAATATATTCACTTTATCACGTTTAAATTTTGTATAACATATTATACAGTAAACAAAACTTAATAAAGGATACAGCACGGTTCTTATTAGTTTAAAGGATTAAGTTGTAACGCCGACGCGACGTCCTTGGTGTTAGAGCCCTATAATAAATTTCACGTAAATACCAGCAGTGCGATTCTGTAACCATCTCACCGTGAAAAATTAGTTGGAGAGAGCGTGGAGTGAGCTGTCATTCCAACTAATGCTAGGGATTGACACTATTGACAGCTCACTCTAAGCTCACTTCACCTGACTTTTCACGGTGAGATTTTTACAGAATCAATCGACTGTTACGCGTCGGTCACGAAACGTTTGCAAACGATCCTATAACTCCCGTAACAAAATAACTACTGAAAATAAAAACAAAGTTACAAATTATACGCAAATCCGGTCCTAAGCTCCACGCTGGCAGTCGAAAGACTCCTCGCTGGCTGGTATCAGAATCCTCTTGTGTTGGGTTCGACTCCCAATAGGAAGCTTGTAGACGTCTGGAACTGGGGTAGCGGGTGGAGCGAATTCAAGTTCGCCTTACGATCTTCGGACAAATTGAGTCTTCATGACATTCGCCTGGAGACCAGTTTTTACTGATGTACGTACGTGATACGTTTATTTTCGGGAACACTGCCTTAGATCAATTGGATGACCGCCGATACACTCGGCGCTAATATTGCTTTTTCGGGAAAACTTGGGATGAAGTAGCTGAGATCACAGAAAGTGGCATTAAGCAGACTATATACTGGCTTAATAAAAATATGCTGACTATTAACCTGAATAAACCGAAATATCTCACCTTCTCTATTACAAAATCAGGAGCGCCAGCACCAGATAAAATAAATATAAGAGCCCACACCTGACATAGTAACAACGACACTCTGTGCCACTGTACTCTCCTCGATCGAGTTGACAGAATTATATGCCATTTTTTTAAAATTTACGCCATTTAGACGATTTAAACATTCTAAAAATAATTTATATATTATTAATAATTTACTCACTTTGTCAATCAGTGGTGGGATACTGCATTTCTGTCTGGGGAGGATCTTACAAGACATTTCTCATTAAACTAGAAAGAGCTCAAAGAGCGGCAATCAAGGTCCTTATGTCCAAACCAAGGCTACCCTTCTGCAAGACTTTACAAGGAATTTGATGTCCTCACTGTACGCCAATTGTTTATTTTACGCAATCTTATTTATGCTCACACCCATTTACCGACTAACAGCTCTCAAATAGATAATAGAAGAAGAAATGAGTTTGTATTCAAAACCATTCCACACAAGAGAGTCTTTGCAAAAAGATTCCCTTATATAGTAGCTCCCTATATCTATATCTATATCTATACTTATAATAAATCTGTAGAAGTGAAAATTCTGTACATTGAAAATATCAAAAAAATAAATGGCAGGGGGTGTTACTAGACCGACACCGAACCCAAAAATGTGATTAAAAAAAATTTTGTCTGTCTGTCTGTCTGTCGGTCTGTCTGTCTGTCTGTCTGTCTGTCTGTCTGTCTGTCTGTTTGTTCAAGCATCACGCAAAAACTACCGGTTCGATTACGATGAAACTTGGTATAATTATTCTTTAATATCCTGGGCACCACACTGGGTACTTTTTATCCCGGAAAAGTATATACAATAAAAAACAAACTTAATTTTGCGGTTCGATCCCTAGATCCGATTACTGTACCAACCGCAAATAATAAGTTTGTCGTAGGTTAGGTCACACGCAGTGGAGTTCATTTTTATTCCTTTTACTTTTTAGAGTTATTTAGGTTTATTTTTATATAAGTCGTAGGTATAGATTTTAATTTTAAAGTATAGGTAGTATATTTGATAGTGTACGTAGTGACCGTAGGTTATTTTATAATACTGTTAGGTAGGATAGTCATTCGTATAGATATTAGTTTTTAGAGATTTTGCTTATTTATTGAGTTTAGATTGAGGGGCCCGTGGCTAAATAATAACAGCCGCACAGGTCGATCGGTCAGGTTAAGCTACGCTTGCCGCGGTCGGTCTGTGGATGGGTGACCATCTTTACATACCGAGACACCTCCGTGCCTCGGAAAGCACGTTAAGCCGTTGGTCCCGGCTGTCATTCGTGGATCTTTGACAGTCGTTACGGGTAGTCAGAAGCCCGAAAGTCTGACAACCAGTCGTACCAAGGGTATCGTATTACCCAATAACTGGGTCAGAGTCAGATAGGCAGTCGCTCCATGTAAAATACTGGTATTCAGCTGCATCCGGTTAGACTGGAAGCCGGCCCTGAACATAGTTGGGAAAAGGCTAGGCAGATGATGATTGAGTTTAGATTAGTTATCGTCATAAATAGGTTTATTTAGGTAGGTAGGTATTTTATTTTCTGTTATTGAGTTTATTTATTTTTTTAATTAGGTAGGTACTTAGGTAAAGATATCATATAGGTACCCTCTTAATCACCATTAATGAGACACAATTGGTTTTCTATTGTAATTAGCCACAAAGGGCCCGCGAGATAGATGGCATCCTGATGCACATACATTTTATCCTGTTAGCACGTTCCCGTGGGATAATTTCCGACATCCACGCGGGCGAAGCCGCGGGCAGAAGCTAGTATACAATAAAATGAGTAAAAATGTGTCCCTAAAGAAAATACGGCATTTTAAATTTAAAAAAGTAGCTACAAACTTGTTAGTAAGTTGTATTAAATTACCAAGAAACTGAAAACCTCTTAAGTGTTCCTGGGTAACCTTATTATTATTTTTTTTTTTTTTTTGCAGCGAATGATTTCATTGTCAAAGCAGAAAATAATAATAAAAAAATAAAAAATCTCGGTAAGAGAAAAGACATGACACTTTTAGATTCAAAATTCAAAACCAATATGAAGAAAAAACCTTTCTGGTTACAAATAAGGTTGGATTTGTTATAAAAGAAGGTCGTTCGTGATAAAATTATAATATAACATTTGCCAATGCTGCATTATTTACTATCGCCAAAACAAAAAACAAAAAAAAAACTATATCTGACCATTTTATAACAAAATCCCGTACACATGATGACCACAGCTGCGTCCGTAAGTAAAACAAAAGAGGATCCTTTTCACGTCGACTAATAACATACGCTGCAAGCAGGAATAGTCCTTACGGTGGTCAGATATAGATTTTGGCGATAGTATCTCCTATTTCTTGTACTGTTTTAATTTGGAATTGGCTCAAAGTAAAATTAGCTTAATAATAATCTTCTGCTTCGCTTATAAAACCCCATAAAATGCCTTTTTAACAAGCCAATGTAATAAAATAAGATTATTTTAAAATTCAAATTTAGATATTTTTCTATATCTATACTAATAATAAAACTGAAGAGTTCGTTTGTTTGCTTGAATACGCTAATCTCTGTAAATACTAGTCGGATTTCAAAAAATCTTCTTGCATTTGATAGCTCCGTTCTCGAGGAAGCTTAACATCACGCTAGACCCTTAGGGGCCGAGTAAAAATAACAAAAGTCAGAAAAACGCTAAGCGAAAAGGTAATAATTGCGTAGACGGGCGATACGATGCGACGGCGTATGTCGGGGGTCCAAGAAATTTCACGCGGACGAAGTCGCGGGCAGGAGCTAGTATTTTAAGAAATTAATAGTCTTGGTACCACCATTTAAAAAATAATTAAACCAAATATAAATGTGGTATTTAAAACTTTATTTTTTATCAGAGGGCAAAGGTTTGTAAGCCCTTTACTTTTTGCGATAGCGCGTTCCACATACCAGTAGGCATGTTGCTCTAATTCTTGAAGAGCGCCTCGAAGCAGGCCTGCCACGCCGTCTCTTTTAGCGTCGGCTGCCTTACAGAGCTAATAGTCATTTACTTTATGAAAAACTTTCAAAGTTCGACAGCTTTTCCAGTGGAGCTCTGTAAAAATGCATTTTCAAACTCGTATTTCCCAAAGGAGTGAGTACAAGTGTAAAACAGGTACTAACCCACCTTTCGCCAGCTATGCTTAAAATCCCATGTGAAACTGCGAGCCTTTTACTTACCGTCAACTGGGCTAGATCACTCAGGGCAGCTACTGAAAAAATACTTATGGAAAACTCTGATGCTGTTAATAATATAATATAATATGTGTGTGCTCGGCTGTTATTGTGCCGATTGTCGTATCGGCTATCTATTGAGGCTCTCGTTAGGAGGTTGGATCAAAGGCCGTGATTCAGAAGTCAGTACTCCTCGATACGGCTCGTTTTTTGAGGAGGTTCTGTCCCTGGAGCCCTAACCACCGGTAGCTTGGACCCTACTCCCGGCACCGGTGGACCACTATTTTTTATATTATTAACTATTTTTTTTTCTATTTTAAGATATATTTAAGAATGTATAAAATACGGTACGAAATGAATAAACGGAATGATAATATTTAATATAATAATTTAATTCGGACGACCCACCTAAACATACATATTTTTATTACAAAAACATAAACTATTACCTATATACACGAAATGATCAATATGTCGGCGTCGTGTTGCGCTGCATGGTATCGCGTCACCTTCGCCACACTATTCTGCCAAAACGCTGCCTTCGTGAAGGTTTTAGATACGTTTAAGAATTTCCCCTTATTATTTTATAACTTTGGGGATTAAACCCAGAATCTTTGTATATTGTGACATTACCAGAACAGTCATTTAAGTCACCAAACCACACATTAGCCTATAGCATTCCATTGCTGGATGTAGACCTCTCCTATCGCGCTCCATTCATCTCGATTCTCAGTAACTATCATCAAGATGCTACTGCAGATCGTTGCTCCTCCTAGGACGAGGCTTCTTACCGGTTTGCCGAGTCACCAAACCTAAACTAACATTTTTCATTCAAGGAGTTTAGAGTAGCGTATTGTAGAAAAACGTGAAAAATATATGTTACAAAGTTTTCTTTATTGGATAATTTGAATAACAGCAGTCATAACTTATGTTCCTACTAAAAATAACTCCACCCATGAAACACTTACACAACTAACAAATAGTTTACTCTTAGATAACAACACGGAAACTAATATGTTATTTCCACATTTGCAGACGAAATAACGAATACGCTAATATAAATTTTTAATGCTTATATCGTGCAATTCGTGCATGCTCAGTGCAACTCGTAAAGAGCACTAATGGCCGAAGGAAAAAACGGCAAAGTGCTGCAATTACTGTTAGGTCACAGTAGAGCGACTCAGGCGCAGCCAGCGATTATATACACAATTAAAACTACACACACGAATACAATATCTTTAACAATACATATAGTTGTGTCATCTATACGAAGGTGAGGTGACTCAGTACCTATTCTTCTGGGGTAAGAAGACACAGGGGACAGAAGACGTTAGCAGACTGGGCAAACCAATTACCTACCTACTTAGACTAGATAGCGTTAATTGGTTCAGCCGATCAACAACTGTGGGTACATTCCGACACTAAGCAAATTCGATTGTCAGAATATCAGACAGGAGAAAGAATTATAGAAATCCGCGTATGTAGCCTTGAGACAAATAAAAAAATATTATATAGTTTGTCTGTTATTTGAATTAAACAATTAACTGTTACCAATTTGCATATTCATATTTATAAAATCCAACCAAATGAGGCACTTAATGTACTCTTTGTAAGCAGCAGAAATTGTGTAAGTACATTTTACATTAAGTTATGGGGCATCTGTGTAAATATTTATCCAATAAATTTTTGCTACGCCTGGGTAGGCTAGCATTCATAGGACCAAACTTAGCGCCCTCCGTGAACTGTTTCACTAGTGCACAAAAAAGCTAAACATTATCATACAAATGCGCTATTCAACACATTGGAACCTAGATATTTTTACGTTAATGACTACTAGATCATCCACGTCGCCTGAGGAAAGTATCTATATAGGTACATTTTTATCACATCATAGCTTGTATCGATGAAAATTTATAACAAGAGTGTTCATGACAAGCCGTTAATGAAGCAATCGATAATATTCCTCATACTTGACGCTTCTATTACTAGCTACAATACTTGGGTCAAGAGAACCATTAAATGAGTTATATAGAGTAAAAAAACTACTTCCAGCGAATTCCATCTGTATACTGCATTTAGAATTTTCATTTCACGCTCGCGTGAACCTTTAATCGCATGTAAGGCTATTTAATAGTACAAATGCTCTAAGCGTTTATTGAAAGTAACACCGGTGTGTGCGCACACTCACACAGGGATAGCGTCTACGTGAAGAAGTTGGGTATGTGCTACATAAGATGTTTGCGATGAGAACGAGTGTTGTTTGTTCAAGTTTAAGGTTATTGTGTTGCTGTCAACACGGGGTGAATGGTCAACATCATGGTGTACAAAATCTTTTGTAGAAGTTAAGTGGAAAAATGTCAGACGTCTAATGTATTACTCTAGGGTATACTGATTTCAAGAAATAGTTTGATATTTATGAGACGTAACTCATGGTCGCAACTTCTTACTTTGGGAATTTACTTAAAGAAACAGAATCTAGAGATGTGTCTCTTCATCAGAATATAGCATCGACACATCTTAATTCGCGCAAAGCATAGCCTGGCCTCGCCCGACCTCGCAGCTACACCACAGTGGGCGCTGCTAGGCGAGTGTGCGTTGGCAGTAATTTCACGCTTCCCGCCGCCAGCCACCACCTGAAAAACTCTAATCACACCACTTTTATGGCTCCTACTCGCAATTTATATTACAAATATGATAATTTTAAATGATAATAAATTTATTAGCCGCTCGTACTCGGCAAACTAGAGCGTTTATCGAGCGTTTCCGTTCTCGGTATCGAGTCGCGTTACAGTTGTTTTTTTTTTTCCTATCGATTTCCAAGGAATTGTTGCTTTTAATTACAATTGTAACGTTTCTGCATTTTTCCGGTGCGGTTGGTCTTTCATGTCCCTTTGTTAATGAAGTCTTCCAAAAATATAGCAAGGTTAGGTACGTCATCGGATGTGGCTCCGGAAATGTTATCAAATGTGTAGCCAATCAGTCACGGTTTCTTGATATAATGGCAGTTTCTACTTCATTCATAAGTTATGTAGGAAATTATTATTCTAGTAGTTTATTAATGTATTATTTCGTAGACCGTGTGGCGACTTTTTTTGTTGAACAGACGCGATTCAATGTAACTTCTTGTGTTATAATGTGAAACAAGATAATAAGAACAAAATATGTGAAAATATTTCATAGTTTAGTAACATTCTCTTTTTTGGCTGGAGTCACAATAGATGAAAATCACCTTTTAGTGACCTTAGCTACAACAAAACTCAGTAGAGCTACCTACTTTTATTTTATCTTTTAGATAATTCTAATACCAATTTAGGTGTAGGTAAACGTCTATCCAAAATAATTCTAGAACACAATTTCGATCTAGTCCAAAAATTACTGATGGATTTGAGAGCTCTTGGATGGTGGTCGGTTACATTAAATTAAATCTAGATAGTTATCCTGCCCTACATTTTGCTTATGTCACCTAGATAAGCGTCAAAGACAAGAAAAGTGCAATTTATCTGTCATTATAATCCGAGTATCTTGGAGATTATTATCATTTCACATGCGAGTTATAATCATCGTGGGCGCAGCTAACAAAATCAATAATTGTACAGAGATCTAATGTATTCCCACGTAATTGTTGTGATCGAATGACATAATTGTGTCGCGACTTGTGCCGGCACCGCGCACCCCGTTCTTCCCCCGCTGAGTACCGTCAGCATCAGCATACTCCTATATATCTGTATATTGTTTTGTTTTTTTAATGTTTCGCATTCTAAATCTAGATTTCAATCTCTAAATCCATGAAAATCTGCAAAACCCTTCGCAAATTGATATTTTTAACCGGAATTCGAAATAGGTTACCTTAGAGTTTAAAAAGTAAGCTTTTTAGGTAAAACAAGGTTTTGTCTAATCAGCGAGTGTCTCAGTAGATTTGCACTAAAATATCTCTAACGCTTAATTACATCATAAGTAGACAACATTAGCTTAACAAGTGTTTAACAGAGCAACAATATCTTTTACGTAAGTATACAAAAAAAAAAACAAATTAGTATAAAACTATTTTGTCGATTTAAAATTATTCCTGCCTAAAGATCAGCACCATGACATGCGTTAATTAAATATTATAACTAATTAAACAAGGCGAGCACAAATAAAATACCTGACAGCTAACTCGCTGACCGTACTCTAATTGCAATAATTACTCATTATCAGGAAGCTTGGCACATTAATTTAGAGTTTTTACTTGAGCAAGCTAAACAAATACTTATTTAATTGCTCGTCTTTGTTCCACCAACATTATTAGGTTGGTGACGCAACACGGTTATACAGTATACTAACATCACACAATTTTGATCGTTGTGCAAGCAATCTTGAGACGAGTAAAAAGTTAACGCTACATTGCGCTTGCGAGACAGTTCGCGTGCTCGCGTACCCTTAATCAGATATTCTTTGTTGTGTCTAGAAATGATTCGCTGACAATATCGCCGTCTTGTAAATGCACTAACTTAGTTATAAAGGCACTATTAGGTAACCACGGCACTAATTTCTTTTTACACGCCTATTGACTATTTCCCTGACAGTTTAATAGGCTGTGTGTAACCCACATTAATGATTGCTGTTCACTTGCATATGTAAAGCTGTTTGATACTTGCTCATTTTATTTTTTGTTGTGCGTTCAAGAATTCATGTCGACTCCGTTTTTTGATCTTTCCTATTACTGTTGCGGTCAGTTAAGTTGAATTGGTAATAAAATTATATTCTTCAAAAGGACATGTGGTGCAACTGCGCAACTGCTCATGTACTTAGGACAGCAAGACAATCGTAATTCGAAATAATTTCAATTGTAAAAGGCATGCTGTTTATGGTTACATCGTCTATTTATACCTTTAATTGCTAACGTTGGTATTTCCATTATAATATCTTCTCCGTCTAGTTGCTGCTGGCACTAATTTATGGTTTTTCATAGACAGTCGTATCTATATAGCTACCTATCGATTGGTAACTTAATTAAAGTTTTATTTTATTTGAAGGCGTAACCTTTAACTTAGTCATTTATTCAATTAACAGAGTCAAGGTATTATTGTCACAATTCATGTAATAGAAAAGATGACATAATTATTTATAGTATGGTCCATTAAAATTTTAATTATACAAATAGTAGCACCCTTGAGATAGGCCGCCTATTTATTTATTTAATACTTCAAGCACAGAAATGGAACGAGGCCGACTTAATGCCATAGGCATTTTCTACCAGGCAAGCTGGATGATGCAGAGACAAACAGAAAAAGGTGCAATTACGAAAATTGAGGAATATATATTTATTTAAATATAAAGATACACATTACATTACTATTAAAAACTATAAACATATTATATATACCTACCTAATTAAATATAAGCACATACATAAATACCCAAATTTATTTTTAGGACTATGGGAAAACATTAACGTTATCATTGTGATGATAGGTACTGGCAGCTTCTTACCAATGCTTGCTCCGCTTGTATTCACTATCATCATCGAACTCTTACAACATCATACGATGAACGAGAACGAGATACGATTTTGTTTCTATAATTATTAATTGACCTGATGGTAGGTACTATCCGATCATGCTGACGATGGTGCATGTCTGCTTGCTCAGGTAATAGTTTTTGGGAAACTCAGAATCTGGCAAGAAGTTTAACTCGTTAATGTTAGGTATACGAGTATACGCACCATGTGGCCCTAACACTTTTATCAAAAGTAATAAAAAATACGATTGAACTGCGGGTAACTAACTGCTGTAAAATAGAGGTGGGCAGGACACTTGGCTAGACGTGTTTATAGCAGGTAGAGTAGAGCCCTAACGAAATGGTTGCCGAGCGACGGAAGTAGGAGTGTTGTCAGACCAACAGCCAGATAGGTGCGCCGACCAAGATCGCGGGGAAGACCTGGATGAGGCTCGCACGCATAACATGGCACAAATGGGAGGAGGCCTATACTCAGCAATGGGTGGAACAAGGCTGCCAATGATGATGATGATGAATATACAGGGTGGCAGGGTCATCACACGCAAACTGTAAGCGTGAAAACTTGATTGTCCGTTGAAATTGGCTGAATATTAACGTAACCGTGATAACATGATTGTCCGTTGAAATTGGCTGAATATTAAAAAAAAATCTGCTGTTTCATAGAAAAGTGCAATACCTACGCAGTCAAAATGTATGGAACAGCCATTTTTTTTAAATAGTCAACCAAAAATTTCAACTCACCATTATGTGCTGAATCTATGGTAACTGGGTGGCCGTCGATGTCCCTGCCACACTGTATACCAATATAGGATACGTATTACGTACTTACAATATGATGGAAAAATACATTACATGTTCAGATACTTATCAGTAACATAATCATGACACGTGTACTAAATAATTGGTTGAAATTCGGAGTTAAACTAATTAACCACATTATTGATTGGAAATAACAAACTTTATCTTTTTTTGCGATAATTAAAACCTAAATTATTACTACTGCTATACTTACTAAAGTCAATAATGTAGGACTGTTCCTACAATACCTATGGACTGATATTAACACTGACATTAGTCATTTAGGTTTTTTCTGAGCACTTTTTGTAATTTTTGTGTGCCTAATCTCGGGAGGTCACAAAACTTTACAAAATTATAGATACATCACAAAAAATACCTAAAAAATCCATTCAATTGTATGAAACCGAAAGCCACAATTTAATAATTTTAACACATTCAGTCACCCCATCCTCAGACCCACCAATGCACTGTCCACCATATTGTTACGTATCTTTAGGCAACAGGCAATACTTCAGAGGCCCGTAACCCACAAACATACATAAAACCTAAATATAGTCATTAAAAACAATTCATCGCATGATAAAACGAACAACGGTACCGTTATGTATAGTCGCTCACATAATGTGTACCTAGTTATGTAAGAGATCACCATGAACGTTAGTTCCGAAGCTTGTGTTGAGCAATGTACTCCTCGAAGCGTGAAAATGTAATGGCATGTGTGCATGACTATTAATTCTGTACCTACATTTGTGTACTTACATATTTAGATGGCGAAAATCCTTGGTTACATTATTATATTACAGGTTTTCTTCCTCTACCTTAATTTTTTTGATGATGGCTGTATTGTTAGGGTTCCGTAGCCAAATGGCAAAAAACGGAACCCTTATGGATTCGTCATGTCTGTCTGTCTGTCCGCATTAAGATTTTCACACAAAAATAGAAAGAAAACAATAAATTTTGGGTGTTTCCCATACTTAAAACTGAAACTCAAATTTTTTTTTCATCAAACTCATACGTGTGGTATCTATGGGATAGGTCTTCAAAAATGATGTTGAGGTTTCTAATATCATTTTTTTCTAAACTGAATAGTTTGCGCGAGAGACACTTCCAAAGTGGTAAAATGTGTATGCCCCCCCCCCCTGCAACTTCCAAAAAAATTGGTTTGAACGAGATCTAGTAAATAGTTTTTTTTAATACGCCATAAATCGTAAACCGCAATTTACCTTTCATTCAATCAACTCAACGGAACCCTTCATGGGCGAGTCCGATTCGCACTTGGCCGCTTTTTTTATATTTCATTAGTTTAGTATGTATTTGACTCTAATTTTACCTTAAACTGACGTAATACACAAACAATTTACCACATTTTAATATAACTACAGTATCTAAGTATATGACAGGTATGTAATTACGTACTGACATAGCCAATATTTGAAATAAACAATAGCTATGCGCTATTTAAAACCTAAAATACTCAATTTAAAATAAATCTAAAACAACATGCATTCTACACGAGTAGGCTAAAATTATTAGGTAAACACATCAATTTTCCTTACACGAATAGGAAACCAGCGCAAAAAGTCAAAACACCGCATCAGTATTTCTCTTTCCTGAAAGTGGATTGAAAAGCACTACACACAAACAACAATAGAACAACATTTAGAGCTTTATTTTTATGTATAACTCACCTCATCTCTTAACAAAGCCACACTGCTCTATACTTAAGAGAACAGTTACCAATTACACTAATTATACCAATACGTGCCTAAATTCTACTTTCCACAGCGATGTTATCTAACAGACTATGTTTTATGGCTGAAAATTAATTAAACAGATTCTCAAATTGAAACTAAAAATGAGCGCACATATGAAATCAAACAGTCACATGGGCATAAAATTGGTGTTTAGAAGCACAGCGCGGCCGGAAGCGGCTCAGACACGTAGAGCGCGCAACTAAATAATGAACAAAAGTCATTATAAGTGGCGAGATGGTCGCGATAACACGGCGGTTAGAGTAAACGCGCTTTTTTACGTTAATTAAACTTACTTCGGTAAACGATGATGGTCTCATTATCTGCATTAAGCACCGCTCGCCGTTCGCAGTGCTTTTTACGCAACGCTGCGCGTGCGCCGGGCGCCCGAGCTCGTCGCCGACGACGCCGCGGGTTGCCATGTTCAAAAGTCATTTGGAGTATTACACTTTGTCGTACAATTTAAAAACAGAATTCCCATTACAAGACACAGAACGGAAAAATGTGACCGTTTTATAAAAACTTTTTAAACATGATATCTACCTAAGTATTGTTAAAGCAAAAAAGTTTCGACTACGTGCGACTGTTTTCGACAATTATCCCCCAAATAACGTCTCGTCTCGTAAGTGATACGTGCTTGGGAGCGCCGCAGGGTCGCACTTAATAGCCGGTGACGGCAAAGGACACATGACAAAAACTCTCCTCATTATCCGCTCTATGACAATTCGCCTCCATTTATAATGCTATTAATAAAATAATGGCTGGCAACCACAATAAGAATTTAATTCAGCATCAAACAAACATTAAATGTCATTTTATCGGTAAAACCACGTTTGTAATAACCTAATAACCGTTTTGTTATTTTTTTAATGACAATATTTATTTCTGCATTAGAGCGTCATGTAGTACTTCCGCGTCGCGTTCCTAGCGTCGATTTATGTTCTATTGTTAAAAAGTGTTCATTGCATAATTGTATTTATTGTGATTACCGCCAGTTAGTTACTTCCCCTCTTAAATAACCGCTTGTTGGTAACTAGGTTTTGCCGTAGAGCCGCTCAAGTGTCCAGGTAGACACAACGTAATTGATTTATTTGGGTAGTTTATGTGTTACTGTTACGAGACACGTAAAGAGTACGTAATGGATTTCAGAAAAAAATGTAACGTGTTTTGTCCATTATCAATGTTTTATTATACCTCACAGTAGTTTTTCATAAAACTGTGAATTTATTTGATTCAATCTTTTTCTCAAGCTTACTTATATGTACATGGTCAAACAAAATGTTATGTTGGGCGAGAAGTGTGACTATGCAACTATTTTTCAAGTATCCTCAATTCCTCATATTATCATAGTTATTATATTGTATGTATAATGATACTAACTCGCACCGGTATTATTACATTTAGGTCCGTAATAAACCATGACTGCCCATGGCCTAGCTGTGAGGTAACACTTTTTGCATTAATGACTTTGTCCGCATCACATACAATCGAAGGTTGGTCGTTATAGGCATGTTACTTATTCATAATAATATAAATAAGTAGAATTTTTATTATTTCATAGAGTATATTGACTGGTTTAAAGAATATAAAATTACAAAACTCACACTTTACGATAGGCGAAAAACGAGAAATGTGGAACCAACGACACCGACTTCCGAAATGGAAGTTATTTTTCACTTGGAAGACGGGTGTTTTTTTTTTGTAAAAAAGTTTTTATTTTTCACTTTTTAGTTGTACTCCTACTCCACACAAAGTCATATAACACTACTTGCTATATCAGTGAGAAGAAATTATTAAAACAACATCAATATAAACTAAGTGGATAAAAATCGTACTACTGAAGCCGACTCAAGACAACCACTGAGATCCACTAAAACCAGAATCAATTAAAAAAATAATTTTGCATATCGGCTTATAAATAACGGAGTTCTTAGGTAACAAACATTAAAATCAACCCAATTGAGAAACTCCTCCTTTTTTTGAAGTCGGTTAAAAACTTTACGATACTGAAAATTGACTGAAGCTGAAAACTGTAAGAAAGAGAAAAAGGTCTTTTCACTTTTTTTTTTGTATTCAATAAGGACACGTTAACTTGTGTGATGCCAATTCACTCCACATTGCATTAATATATTTAGTCAAAGAAGGTACTTTATTTAATTTCGTAACTGATTATATACAACGTATAAAGCAACTAACTATTTACTCTAGGTACTAAATTAAATGACTAACTATACAAATAAGTACAAAAAGTCATAGAATAAACAATTTTCTTTCAAACTCATACCAACTTTTCTTTTTCTTTTTAGAATTTTCCGCTGCGTTACTAAAGCGCATTAAACTTGCCACAAGACCAAATCCGACAAATGCACTTAAAAACAATTCCAATGACGCATCACACAATCAAAACCAGTCACAAGCGAAATTTTCCGTTTACATTCAAATTCGCCGTATATTGAGCGGTTGTCGTCGGGCGAAGGCCAGATAGAGATGAGGGGTAAACATGAAATCAGGCTGCTTATTACCCAGCGCGTTAGTATGCATGGGTTGGGAGCCCAGCGCCCTACTGCATTACGTCGCTCCGTACATAAACGATGCTTCCATTTACACCTAACTAGATTCAGCCAGCCGGCACCCTTGAATGCAGACCGACTCAATTTAGATTTTATTACGTGACGGCACGATTCTGTTTTGTTAGTTGGTTACTTTTGTTTTTATTATGGAATATTAAACAGATATTTTTAGCTACAATTTTCAGAAAGTGTTTGTGGCTTTTCCTAATCTGATGCATAAAGATTTTTCTGTCATTGTTACTTGTCTTATTTTCGTTCGCAAATAATGTTAAGACAACCAAGAAGTAAATTGATTCAACTCATTTATCAGCATTTTTTAAATGCAGGCGTGTACTTAATGGTCTAAGCCGGACCCCACACGAACATGTAGTAAAGCAATGAAAATAATTAAATGCTTAACTGAGAGGTCTGAAAGCTAGTTTTTCGTTGTTTTCCGAAAAGGGAACCCATTACATATGTTTGGAACACATTAATGACCTAATGATACATCATAACTGACAGTAATATCCAATTTAACTGCAATAGAACTGACATTATTACTAAAAATCGTGTCAGTAAACACAGTAATTCCGATCAAAAAATTTCGAAACGAGCCATTTCATTTTGACGTTCAAAAAAACATTAGAAAAAAGTTGACATTCCGTCATTTTCTCAGGGACATTTCTTCAAATTAAACTATTATTAGTTGGCGATCACGTCGTAGGATGCTTTTAATATTGAATTAGGGGAACCTGTGGTTACAGCGCCCTTAATCGAGCCTTCGGACGCCGATGTTCGTGTATTAACGTTATATCCACAGTCGTGTAATGGCGCAAGTAATAATAAAGCCCAAATGACACAAAATATTG
Organism: Apamea anceps; assembly: GCA_951799955.1. Classification (NCBI taxonomy): domain Eukaryota; kingdom Metazoa; phylum Arthropoda; class Insecta; order Lepidoptera; family Noctuidae; genus Apamea; species Apamea anceps. The sequence goes on along the minus strand of OX637502.1, from coordinate 7,352,218 downwards.
TCAAATTATAGGCTCTGAAAGCATGGCTAACCACTTACAATGTTTGCCGTTGATCCCTGGGTAACGTCAACATATAAGAGGCTACGTCCTTGCAAGGATTATTATTTAGAGTTACCAAGTATGATTGAATGTCATTATGTTAACAAAGGTTTTGTTCAGCTAATGATTTTTTTATCAAGAATCAATGCGGTTCAGTGTAGACAATTATTAAATGGTTATCTTCCTATCTGTAGGTACTTACACTTAGCAGTCGAATCTTGTGTAATTTGTCCATTGGTTATTTTAAATTTTAAAATTAATCTTTGTCGCGTATCTTAAGTATTTAACAAACAGTTAATTCAGTAACAACAATAATGCAAAATCATTCCTTAACAATTTATTTAATTGGGTACTAAGAATTTTTTTTTGCGATCGCTACACCACTACACTTAATTATGGCTATATCAATAGTTTTCCTTTTTGGGTGCACGAAGGAGATACAGAAATGGCTGTGTCATATTATTTTAGTGGATGACGCCGATCGCATAACTAACAGCTGCAACGAGTCGCTGCTGATTGTAGTGTTTAGTCTCGATACGAATCGATTTCATACGATTTGTATCGAATGATCCCATCGTAAGCTAATAGGAGCGATTCTGCTATATTTTTCGGCTCTCCGACCGATGATTTAGTTCGTACGTGATGTGCTTACACGGAAAATAAATCGTTTGAATCGCATTATATTCATTCGTATTATTAAATGTTCGTTTCTGTGAGAATTTTTGAGTTCGCCTACGCGTTGGAATGTACCGTGGATTAATAAAAAGTGAGTAGCGAAAACATTGAACAAATAAATTGCTGCAGCTTTGGATGTTCTGTTATGATGGATTTGACTATTAAAACTTTAATAACTGGAGGTTTATGATCGCATTCATCTATTACGATCTATGGTTCGCTATTCTTTGAAAGCAGAATTAATATTTCGTTAACATATCATTAGACATTGTGAATATCATTCAAACTTTCGAATAATGTTTTATTGATATCGATTTTCAATGTCTTGAACATAATATTTAATGTTATTAGTGCCATAACATTGAAGTAGTCATTGATTAATAGATCGTCGAAGGTAATCGAAGGATTGGTTGAAGAATTAATGCTTTCACATAAATAAGGAAGCACCGTTCTCCAATTAAATAAACATAAAATTCTTGAACAAAATTAATCGTCACCGACTTATCTTTAGTGTGAATAAAATGAATAAAATTGGTACCGTAAACTGATGCATATCGATGTCTCTCGGGACCGATTTAAATCCGATTTGTTTACTCATTCGATGTAACATCGAGAAGTATTATCGCACTTACACTAGGTCCTAATGTTAATTGGTTAATTAGTCTGTTTATGAGTCTTAAAACAAATTAATTTGAAGCGAGCGCGGCCGTCTAATCTGCTTGGCGCCTCTTACGCACGTCTCTGTTCAAACTTAGCTACAGTTTTTTTAGGATATTGTGTAAAAAGTTGCCTCTATAAGATGAATAGATTGAATAGTTATTTCATTAGGTGTAACGTTATAATTTCCATGTGGTTGGCGGGTACTTAACAATTCTGAAAAAACTTGAAAAGAAAGATAATATGCTTATCATGTCCCAAAATTGCGGGATTGACTTTACATATGATTTTTTTAAAGTTAAACTGTTCTCCTCTAAAATTAGCTCTATACATATATGTCGCTTACTCAATTTTGCCTTTCAAGCGTTGATAAGGTTAAAGGAGTAAGACCTACGATTTCCAAGGTTCTCGAAAACTGATAACTGTCAATAATTATGTAATTTTATTAAAAGTTATTGGTCTCCTAGTCGGACACAACTCCATCCGTCCGGTCCGGCCGAGGTGTCACAAGTCGGGATACAGATAACAAATACAACCTTATTCAACACTATCAAACTGTTTCTACTTCAATATTGAACCTTATCTTCCAATTTTTAAGAATGAAGGTGTGTTTCAGTGAGTGTAAAAGTAAGTTTGTCAAGTTAAAGGTACTTAATGATACCTGCTCGGGCCCCGATGACATCACACGCAGTATTGTAAGTGGAGAGATAAGAATAATTCAATAGGTACCAAGGATTTCGATGACACAACGTTTGAGTGGTGGTTTTCATTGATTTAATCGATGTGTACATCGTTTACTTGTCCTTTTAAAAGGTTTCTCAACGTGCCTGTTGTTATGAGTGGACACTGGATACCGATCCTAAATGAAAGAAAGCTGATTTTAATATTCGTAAAAAAATCCCAGGAGCCATTCTTACCTGATAAGGAACATAGAAAGGTAACATAAACATAGCATGAATATAAGCAGCCTATAATTTTCTCGAACTTCTGGTTATAGGACAAACCGCTTTTCTCACGATGTTTTCCTTCACCATTTTGAGAGCAGTGGTGATGAAATAATGTACACAAAGTAAAGTGCCTGTAAGTTTCGAACCTTCGAACCTGCAACTCGTAAGTCGTAGCCGTTTCCACTGCTTAACACTGCGAATGAAGGTAACTCGTGTTACCAATAGGTGCAATGGATCCCAGGTATGTGTAAGAAACAGTGCTTAACAGGTCCCACCTCACCACCCTTCACTACGCTAAAAGTCTTTGACTTCTGAAAAATTACAAAATATTATGAACTCCAGAAATCTAAAGAGTCATTATCAGTTTTTAGAAAAAGAAAGATTTGTGTGCCTACACAAATTTATTAACACCACAAGAGAACTCTACCACAGTATAAATATGTGACTCTACTGTCTCCGTAATATTTGTCATTCCATTAAATCCATTAAAAAAAAATATATACGAATTTGCCTCGAAATTCTGCGGCCAAGTGCCAAAGTTACGTCGAAGCGATCCCGTGCAAATAACACCGACCCTACCGATTGATCGTCAGCAAAACAAAGCTAATGTCGTGTGTGCTCGGCAGGGCTAATCAAACAGGGACATTGTCCTATACCAATAGTAAACGTCAATATAATCGATACAGGCGCCCTCAGGGATACGGTGGTATCCGTACTACTGTAGAGCAATCGAGAATCGAATTTAGATTAAAATTTGCTGGTATTTGTCAGCGTAGGGACTTCATCTGTAGAATAATCAGGCGTTCAGGAAATAGATTAGGTAGCTATATATAGGTGTATTTAGAAGCTACATTTATAAAACCACTGCATTTTCACATTGTTTTTAAGGTGTCAGAAGTAACGATTAACGGTTTAAAATATTTTTTTTTTAAATAACATTTAACCGCGATAATATGTTTGTAAACAACAAAAAGTTAAACAAAGGCCCAGTTTCATGTTCCAGTGGTCAACATTTTCGAAAGGTTTTACATGCCAGGGAAAAGAACAGAAACCCAATTCCCGTAATTAAAAACATTCAAAACCTAGTCGCAATCTCATCTCAGCGACCAAAAATACCAAAAACATTTTTGACAGATTGAAACTGAGCCGGACTGTGAACGTTCTTAAAATTACGAGAATCGCCCCTCAGATCTTAATCATGCTATTATAAGCCCTATCCAGTCTAGTCAGAATCACGAAATAGATAGTAAGATGCTAGCTGCTACATTACAGAAGGATGAATAATAAAAAAGTACAGCTACACTTACGTATGCTCATTAGTAACAGCAATTTAGGTAGTTATAAAATTAGCCCATGTTTTACAAAATTAAAGGAAAACCCCGCAGTGCACATTCCTAGCTTTAGATTAGGTATAAATGGGTATAATAACAACGTTAAGCAGAAGACAATAAGTACCTAACTAGATGTATTACCTTACACGTAATCACGAATCAAAAATGATTTCGATATGGAAAATTACTTCTTAGTTATTCCACTAGTTGTGGTTGACTTCGTTCCTAATAACAAATAATAGATACTAAGGCCAATGCAATCATGAGAAATGATTACAAACAACATTAGATTGCTTGCAATTTATAAAATGTGGTTACATAGGTAATTATCCATGTCAGACTATCTATTTATCTATGTAAGTACATTGCAAATTACCTATATGTTAGTAAATCATCTGAGTAGAGACAGATGCAAGGCCGCAGCATCATTTCCCACAAAGACCGTAGTAATCGAAAAAACTAACATCGAATCAAGTTCGAACCGAATGAACGTACCTGCCATTCACATAAAACTGGAAACATAAACAAATTATTGAAAAGACAAAAAACCGTCGTAATTTAACTTCCCCACATTTCATTCCACAAATTAGTCGAAACATAAAAACCCTTGAATGAACTCTAAACAATCCCAAATGGTCATTTAGTGCCGGAAATGACCCGTTTGGCAAATAAATCAAAATTGCACTAGGAACGTAAACGCAGCGATTAGGCGGCGCTTGCAAAGGACCCGGTGACGCTGCGCATGCGGCGGCCTATTTATTAATTTCTCGAGAACCCAGAGGCGGGTCCCACCGCTCTAATTGTGCCTAATCTGAGACACCGCTCGAGATAGCGAGGCTGTAGGTTGTTATAGGCTCACGTCGCCTGAGGCAATTCTTTCTCATTGATACAACTTATTCCATTTAAATAAATACCTACCTACGCAGGCGTTTTTTTTAGTGCTTCAAAGAAACTTAGAATTGAATACAAGAAATGCACACTAAAATGTTAAAACAGCAATCAAATCCATAAAAGACATATTTTTCACACGGATCATTCACACTTTATAAAATAAATGAAAGGCTTTCTGTCATAAGGTAAGAACCAACACAAAAAGATACTAGTCACGTAAAATCTGTTGGCCAGGGAAACACAAGAGATTTTACTATCCGGGATCGTTAAAATTTATGTTTCAATGTAGGTAATTTCCTAATTAATGATGAGCTAAGTCCGAGGATGTCAGTGAACCTAGCTGTCCGTCAGATGGTCACGCTGGTCACAGCACAAGTCAGTCGGCTGCCATGGCCGGCGAGATCACAACTTTCAAATATTTGTCACACGCCACAACCCATTCATAAAATGCTAATGCGATTAGTTCCGCATTGTTTTTGCTAAATTTATTGCCCGGAGCGGCAAACCAACCAACCTGTTCAGCTTGTGCCATTAATTTTATAATTAACACCTGACAAAAACATTTAATATGAACACATTATGCTAATGAATATACCTACGTCTTGGAACGCGACAACTAACAACATTACCCTATAGTTTTTATGATATTCTCATACATTTATTACCTAACTACGTTCGAGGCGAGGTGTTAATGGATATCATTTGGCTCACACGAATAAATAAGTGACTACGAACGACATCGGGACTCTCAGTATCTCTAAGTGAAATGAAAACGGATATCCAAAATTGGTACAATAAAACGCTTAGGCCCAATAGGTTTATCGCGTCCACTTCCTACAGCCGCTCTAATAACCAAAACAAACAACAGCGACGAACACAAAGGGAGGCAAATAAGTCCAAAAAGTGCTAATATAAAAAAGTGTGCCCGTTTTTATAAGACAACGAGTAAGTGTGAGGTCGGAGCGAGGAATGTTGGCGCCTGTCTGAGTACGTATACCTGTCCGTTTATCAATGGACCACGGACAATAAGGTGAAAAAAAATGTGAAAGAGTATCAAAAAAGCGCTTCATCAAACCGATGCGTCCGGCAAGGGTTGTCGCTCGCTATCAACGGTTATCCGTCCGTTACTGTCACTTTATAATGCGCCCATGATCATAAACGACATCTTTGTTTAAATTACGAGGTATTATTGTCATGCGTTTAATCATTAGTCAGAATGATGCGTTCGTACCTTATACAATAGTAAAGTTGGGTGCACATATCAAAATCAGAGTAAGACATAAGTAAATCTCCAGCCTACGCCATTCTCTTGTAAATATCAATACAATTTCTATATGAAAACAGAATAGAATTCTGCATTCCTTGCGCGACGTCAACAATAAGTTTTCGACATTGTCGCGTGTAGGCTCGCCAGAACTCGCCACCCCGACGTGGGGCGACATAAATATCCCGAGTAAAGCCTAACACAACTCAAGATGAACACGACAAAACTGATAAGGCCCCGCCACGCTCGCCCGAGACATCCCAATTTAGTGCCGGCCCTAAGATAACGCTATTATACAGCTTTTAACTATACGAACGATACGCTAAATGTGTTAAAATCATCTTATTGTGTGTGTTTTTAAGGTAAAAGAATGTGTAAGTGGATTGTCACCTGCGCGGATGTGGTGCGTGGGTCAAACGAAAAGTGGAACTAATAGATTCTTATTGATTTTTATTTGTGAATCTTTAAATGGCTCTTTGTATCTTTAAACGGTAAGCGATGGTCTATTTATAATTGCATACATGATACAAATTGCCAACGGCTTGCAATTGCAAGCTGTTGGTCCCGGCCGTCATGCTTGCATCTTTGACAGTCGTTACGGGTCGTCAGAAGCCTGAAAATCTGACAACCAGTCTTACCAAGGGTTATCGTATTACCCAGCAATTGGGTTGTGGAGGTCAGATAGGCAGTCACTCCATGTAAAATAATGATATTCAGCTGCATCCGGCTAGACTGGAAGCCGACCCCAACATAGTTGGGGAAAGGCTAGGCAGATAATGATGACATGATACAAATTAAAAACACTACTACTATGTAGTAATACCTGTCCACTATTATAAGCAGTGATAGGAATAGGTAGTGCCTATTTGCCTAAACTTCGAAGAACAGAGACAAGAAACGGAGACTTCCTTAGGACTAAATTTTTCACTCACTCACTAACACATTGTGTACGTCATATATATATATATATATATACTAACACAATTTTTGATTTTGATTTTACTGTAAATTATTTAATTTAATGTAATGTTAGTATTGTTTAAATTGATTTTAATTCTATTTCAGTGTCTGTGGTCTACGTACCAATTGATTTTAATATAATTTAATGTATTGTATGGATTATTATTATCTGAAATAAATAAATTATTATTATTATTATTAAAAGTGTTGTCCTGAATTTCTGGACACATGTCCCGGAAAAAATTTCGTCCTAAGGAAGTCTCCGTTTTTTGTCTCTGTTCTTTGAAGTTTAGGCAAATAGGCACTACCTATTCCTATCACTGATTATAAGTATAGATTAAAAGTAAGTACCTGTAAGTTACTTACTTTTGAACGTAGAGAGCTTCAAAACAATAGATTAAACTGAAACTTTCACAAAAATATCGCTTTGCTTCTCAATATAACAAAAAGCAACAATCACGTTAGTAGAATATAGTGACAGGCCCTATCTATGCATTTTTATACTTCGTTTTCCTCAATGAAAGTCTTTAAATTCTACGAAACGGAAATCAAATAGGTAATAAGTAACTTTAAGGGCTGATTTTTCCATCGCCAGATAACTTTTATTCGAGAAACAAAATTGACGTTTGACAGTTTTTGTATGAAATAACTGTCAAAATTTTAAAATTATATTTCGAATAAACTTATCAGAATTTTGAAAAATCAGCCCTTATACATAAACCGATATATCACTATCATAAACAAAAAAGTAGTGATTCACGACCGTTTATTCTTAGAACACGAATAAGGAGATTTAGAAGATTAAAAGGAAAAATAATTTTCATCAACCACATTTCTTGAGCTTTTCCCAATTGCATTTTTTATGGTTGTATTGTGCAGCATCCTCCTGTGCAGTGTGTCATCATTTTAAATCTTATTTTCCATTTAGTGTTTATCTCAAATGTGTTTTTTATTTCTACATTATGATGTAACTAACATAGCAAAGGCCAGGGACTTTCTGTTAATTTTTCTAAATATGTATATATTTTTTGCACACATATATAAACGCAAAAACTTTCACCCTTCGACGCTAATAGGAGGTCAATTTGTCGCTTTTATCATATCTTAATGTTTGCCTGTCAAACCTTTTAAAAATATACAACTTGACTGTGAAAGCAGATTAATATTATTGCGAATAAGTTTCGCAACCATTTCATAGATGCGTGTAGGTAGATAGAAAGTTAAATATTTCGAATAACTTTGTCAGCAATCTATCACCGATACGATAATAGAGCCTGATTGACTGTGAGGAACAAGTTACTAATTTATTCAATGAATTACTTCATTAACGACATTGGCAGACATGCCCGTGCCAAACCAGAACTCTTAACTCTCAACTCTTGTATCTACTTAATGTTTGAATAAGATTCGTAACCATTGAGCATGACAGAATTTATACTTCCTAAACACAGGTTATCTTATATGTTCATAACTCTTATAACACAGCTGTTTATAAATAGTTTTCTAAATAATCTTTGTGATAAAAACTAGATTTAATAAGACTAATGTACCTAAATGTAAACTATGATACCTTTAACAGAATGCCTAATTCAATTAATCTGCACTCTTACGTATATCTAAACTAGCTGATATAAATTTTATATTTATGAGGCCACAAATTACTCGAACATAGTTTATTCCATTTCAGTATAATCGTAATGCTGATGGCAACACTTAAAACGTCGTAATATTTCACGGGAAGCGCGGAGTCGGGGCGCGCGCCGTGTGCGTCCGCCGAAGCTCGAATTTCCGTTTAACTAATTGAGCGAAAACGACACAACGAACGCCATTCAGCGTGGAACTAATGAATGGCCCTCGAAAAAGCCAATTTGTAGTTTTTTTAACACTTCAATTTGTGCCGTAAACCCCAAAAAGGCTCGACCAAAACCACAATCGAATTAGTGTCCCTTGTTCCGGAGATTAGAGGACTGTCCACCTCTTATCTCGGTCGTTCGTTATTTTATTGGCTTGTATAGAGTAAGTCGATAAACACGACGCATAATGGCCCATAATGAATCGTCCTCGCCAGCGGTTTGACTAATCATAAAGGTTTTATGGGTGTCGTTTCTGAATACTCGCTTTATGACGCAGTGCTGGCTCTCGCTCTCCACCCCGACGCAATAGCACATTTGTTGAATAAACAGACTATAAAACTATCACTAAAAATCATTTTTCAATCTGAATCGGTAAATGTATGGACCAGCTTAGGATATTTTATTATTTAGTACATACTATCTAGTAATTGGGGACAATCCAGATAATTAGGGACAGAGGTACCTACCTACGAGAAAGAAAAATTATAACTAATTATCCGCATTGTCCTGTGATGTGATGAAATATTTGCTTTTGAAGTAAACATTTTAAAAGTCAGTATAGGTTTACGTATTTCCGAATAAAGCAGTAACCATTTTGTGTATAACATTATCATATTTAAACTCAGCTTACAAAAGCATTCAATTCTGAATGTGTTACATAAATTAACGATGTGTAATTAAAATTATTGCTGTGAGCTATTATCTTTGCATAAATAATTGCCCATAATAAGATACATTAACATGAAAGACTCAAAAAACTTCCAGAAGACATGAATTACTGCATCTACGATTCGAGAAATTGATAAAGATAATGTTTAAAATACGAAATTAGATACGCTCTAAATACCGTTTATTGCCACAAATTACTCTTGTAACCGTTTTCCGTAAGCCACTATAACAACTGTCTAACAAAAAGATTTGTTGCCGAAATGATCGTAGGAACACTCGACAATAGGTGACACAGATAGCTAACGGCCACCGTGCCACAACACTGGCCATATATAACGAGACACATTAGTATCATATTAATGAATATAAAATGATGTACAAACCGCGTAAAAGAGCTATTCATAAGTCGAATTAAAAGTGAATTAAAATGTCTGAAATGTCAAATTGCGAGGACACAAGGCTTATTAGTGACGAATGCTGTTCGCCTCCTATCAGAACGTAGCGTAACTTGAAATTGATATTGAATCATTCAATATCAATTTCAAATTACGCTACGTTCGTTCGTCACGTGTGTCGTCTATGACTTTACAACTTTTGACACACTGGAATTAAAATGTTCATCTAGACCTAGGTACTGTGCCAGTGTGCACTGCTTGAAGTGATCTCTCAAATTATTAGCGTCCATGCCTCGAGAGCCTTTGAATTCAATCTTTATATCTTTTTTTTTTTTGTTTGTTGTCTCCTAAGATACCTAGTTCATCTACAGGCCATCCCTAGTTTAGGAGGCATTCTTTATATTTTTGGTAATATAGATTATTATTTTTTCTCCCCTTGTGTCCATTGTTAGTTGATTAAGAGCTGATTTTTCCATAGCCAGATAATTTTTATTCGAGGAATAAAATTGACGTTTGACAGTTTTTGTATGAAATAACTGTCAAAATTGCAAAGTTATCAGTTGTTTGAAAAATCAGCCCTAAGTCTTAGCATGTAACTAGTATACAACCTTTGTCTATGTATCTTTTGGATCAATAAATGTATTATTCCATTTAAATTACTTATAAATTACATTTTTAAATATTTTTATAAACAAAATTACAAAAAAGACATTCAAAAATATAAAAAATAGTAGCCCACCGGTATGGGAAACAGAGTCCAAGCCACCGGCGGTCAGGGCTCCAGAGAGAGGAACCTCCTGACAATGCGAGCCGTGTCCAGAAGTCGGAATCGCTTTTTGGATCAAGCCCTTGATCCAGCCAACGCGAGCCTCCTCAGGTGGTGGTCGAGGCTCTTGGTTATTAACCCATTGGCTGTCACGACTATCGGCACAATGATTGATGAGTCCACATGTCGACAACCTCGTGAGCCAAGTCAAGTTATTATTATTATTATACCTTTTAAAAACCCAAGATCAGGCATTTTACGATATTTCCAAAGCAACAATTAGTAATGCACCTAATTTCAATTCTATACACCTAAAAAAAACACCAGTTTTCGTCAAATCTTATTCACACCTTGAGATCCGGTGTGAGAAGCAGTCACGCTATTGGAACGACGATTCTCGTGAAATAGATGCCGCTCGCTCGCTTTGCCACTAATGACTTCCTGTATTTTTTCATACGCCAATTATTTCCCGTGGGTGAGCAAGCCGAAGACAACAATGTTTTTTTACCAATTTTTGTGTCTCAAGTCAAGTCCATTTCGATTTAATTTACTGGTTGTATAGGAGGTAGTTTGGACCCGTATAACTCCATGATTAGATGTTAACAGTTGTAGTAATGAATTGCGGGGACTCTTCGGCAATTTTCTATCGTAATTGAAATTAAAGTGTTATAGAATAGATGTTTTTTATAGGCACTAAAAACAGTACTATATCTTCATCCTACTTATTATAACTGTAAGCATCGCAAGCTAATAAAATCTCTAGGTGTTTGATAGTTAAGATAAGAAATATTTTATATTTAGATACCCAAGCGTCAATCTTCGCTATCTTTATGAATTGAAATGTCGATCTGCTCATGTGGCCTGATATCTAAACAATTGAAAGGAGAATGCGATCGCCTAATACTGTCTCTGTTTAAAACACGGTAAATGAATTATAATAAAATCGCGGCGGTCGTCATCGGAACAAATGTGTTGTACATGTTGCCGCCCACGCTCACACTCAGTATGTCGCGCTCGCCATACTTTTTATATCCACACTTTTAAATGATTAAATTATTATTTAGAAGTTATAACGCCTCTGCTCCATTTTTTAACTTAATACCTAGTAGTGAGAGATTTTATTATATTGTGTAACTCTTTCGGTTTGATGAACAGCACAAGACATGCGAGCTTGAGTCGTTGCTTTAAAGACGTATACGACCACTTTTTTTTACACATAATAAAAAAATTTGAACATGACAGTTAGGAAAATATATTTATTTTTATTATAACACATGTCGCATACAATGAAAACGGGCGTGACTCGGAACATTAAGGGCCCGAAGCTACGGAAGATGACATTAAAAAAATTCAAAGCAATTTACTTACAAATGACAAATAATTATACAAATTATGTATAGGTATGATTACGACTTGTTTGTGGAATTATTTGCGATGCGTAGTGCCGAAGTGCGCACGTTTCGCTTATGTATTTAAGGGTGGGTTTAACCGCAAACAATTATGTGTTATGGGGGAGCAATAAAATGACATGCAGTCGAGTGAAGCCGCTCTTGGTAAAACACTGGCAATGTTCCGCCATTTGGTGGCAGTTAGCTTTAATTGGGGCCCGATAACGTTAAATTAGACCAGGTGGTTTTGGTAGTATTGACGTCCAATAACAATTTTCCTTTTAGATTGATAAGATTACATTCGTACCTGTTGATATTGTCACACCTGAGTTATTGCCCCATTACTGTGTGTAGAGAGAAGAATAAGACGCTTGGAAGAATACTAGAGAGTCCTGCTCTCCAAACCTTGCTCTCTCTATTCAAAGTTTTGAAGGCGTTTTCAGAGTTACCTGAAAATTGATGTTTTACTGAAATATTTTTTTTACATTTTAGGATTAAAACTTACCATCATTTGTAAACCTTTTTATGTTTGTGTTATTCGTTGTTCATAGCCGCGTAGTCATTCCGCTATGAATAAGCCACAGCGACTTTATTATTTTCAGGTAGGTATTAAATCAGAAAGAGAATGAAAATGACCAGTTTAACGTCCAAAGTGGAGTAGATTTCAGACAATTAGCAATTTATGGTGAAGAGATAGGTACCTACAACATCTCTCAAAAAACTTAAATAGTTAAATATCTCCAAACAACCCATTTTCGACTCTAACTTATCGGGGCCAAAAATATTGCAAATTAGCTCTGAAGGCCAATTCGGTATTTAAAAACGTTCAAAATCTTCGCAATCTCATCTCAGCAACAATCAATGTTAAAAACTTGTCAACAATATAAGGAAATTAGAGGTATGTTTGACAGATTGAGACTGAGATCAGATTGTGAACGTTCTTAAAATTACAAGAATTGCCCCTCTCTGGTATCACCCATTTCACAGAATGTACTCAATTACCAATCACCCTGTAGATATATACATATGCTAGTAGTTTAATATAGCCAAGGTGAATGATTTTGTCCATGTCATTTCATTAATCCAACACCCGTGCTCAAATGAAGTCATTCAGACAAGTCTACAACCCTCTTCAAAACTTTCAGCTCTGAATTGCAGCTGCCTTTATCAAAAGTCTAAAGCCAAAACTCAGCTTCTTCGCTTTAAGCAAAACAATTGACACGAGCACATAGCGATTATGTACGATATTCACATAATGGCTGCGCGTACACATGGCGCGTTTAATGCGCACCATGTTTCACCTAGGGTTTCCATCCGACAGGTCCGGTTTTTTGAGCCCCGTTCGGGCTTTGTTTTCCCTTATCATTCGTCCGTCGATTTGGAATGGTTTGTTTTTTAATAAAAATATGATGGTTACTTAAAGAAGGGAGATAAAAAGTAAAATGTCCGAGCTTATTCGAAAATGTCTGGTTATTTGCTAGGACTTTTTAAAATTCGAAATGGGAACCCTAACCTCGACACATGCGCGGACGACGCGCGCACGTCTTCGCAATGAAGAGAGCCGGCCCAATAGCCGATACGTGACCGCTGTGCCTACGATCCAGGATAATGCTAGGCCTGACTATGGTTGTCAGGCATATTGGACCTGCCCTATAAACAACGTTTTATATAGGCAGTTTCAACGATTTTTGTCAGTGTTTTCATGCATCCAAAGCGACCCAGATAAAAAGTTCTCGTTTATATATTTTTTTTTCTTCTTGGATTGGTTTTTATAAATTACAGAATCATTACCCTCTTACCGACTGTGTTGTTGAAACCCAAAGATACTGATCAAGTCCCTATAATAAATGGCAAAAATAAAATGAATTTGGAAAATTAAACAAAAATAAGCAAATTATAAAAGGATATATATTTTTCGTGTTATTTTTGCTAACGACGCGCGAAGTTAACTACTAGGCAGGCTAGGTAGGTGGCTACGAAGTAGTGGAGAAGACTACCTAATCCAATATCTTATCTACATTCACAGTTACATTAAATTTAGATTATTTAAACCAAAAGGCTCATTATAAATTCACCCAAAATCATAATAAGCTTTATGACAATTAGCGCGACAATACAGAACAGAGTATCCTGAAAGGTAGGGCTACTTTATTACAAAATAAAATAGAAGTAGGATTTCTTTATCCACAAACCATTTTGACGACACGGTTGGCGCGGTGGCTGAGCGATCGACTGCTGCGCTGCGTGTCGCGGGTTCGATTCGGAACACATATTTGTATTGCCTACAGATAGTCGTTCCAGGTCTGGCTGTTTGTGTATGTGAGTCCAATTTTTTGTAAACGCACCCACGATATAGGAGAAATTCCTAGTGGGGGGCAACGTTTTTTTAAAAAAGAAAAATAATTATTTCTGAATGTGGCATTTTCTTGTCAATCCTTTATGTTCACCTTTAATTTTCAGGACCTGTTACAATTTACATCTTTCCTGTATTACTGAAATCTAGAGCTTCAGCAACAATCATAGGACCGCGGGCAACCCTAGACTCAAGACAGAGATATTATAAAATATGCTAGTGCGACGAATTAATACGTGTAAATGTCGCCTTAATATCACAAAATTGTAAACTCAATGCCGCTCAGTAATGTTAAGACATGTTTCAGCTGTATTCACTTAGGGAACACCCAAATACTCCGAAATATTTTATTCCGAATTTCGATGTTTCGATTTTCAAAAGTCCATTTCATAATACCCAAGAATTATAATGTTTATTATTAAAAATCACGAAATTTATTTTACCGAAAGTCGTAAATGCGATTTGTTAGTTTTCCGATTTTCATACGTTCGAAGAATCAAATGCTCGAAGGGTTCTCGGTCCGAAAAACAACATTCTCATTTTCAATACTTCGAATAAACTACTAAAATTAGGATTCTGAATAACTTTTCCGAATTTTGTTTGTTCGAATTTTATTTTATCGAAAACTATTGACCGACGTCTTTTTTGCTATATATGCATTATTTGACATATATTTTTAGATGTGATGTGTATTTTTTGTGTGTGTGTGTTATTTTGTGATGTGTTTTTTTTGTTTTTTTTTTGTGTATGTGTCTTTTTTGTGTGTCTGTTGTGTTTTGTTTTTTTAGATGTGTCATAGGTATTACTTTCCGAACTATATTTCTCTGATTTACAAAATAACTTTTTGCTATTGGCCGAAGCCTCTTTTGAAGTTTTTTCATTAGCCAAATGATTTATTTGCCATAATTTTCACCACACTGAAACAAAATTTTACTGAATATTATTTGATTACAAATATATAGGCGGTTACTTGGTAGCATTTTCAATATTAAATTAAAATACTGTCATAAAAAGTCAACATGTTGTGCTAGTGACAGAAACGAATCGCTGCAAAACCGACTTCACGTAATCTTGTCTGCCCTACCCTAGAGTGTAATTTAAGCCCGCGTAGGCGCGGAGGGGTGGGGCGGCCCGCGAGCTGAGGAGCAGGAGGTTTGAAGGCCCGCCGCCGCGGCTGAGGCTGCGGTGCCGAAGTTGCGGTGGTGAGCGTTAAAACCATCTGCGACGATAAACTCGCGTGGCGCCGCCCAAACCCTGCAGCGCCGGAGCTGTGACAGAAACAATGCTTGCTGTATGTTGCATGCCTTCTTGCATGCTGCATGCTTGCTAGCATGCTGCATGTCTGCTTGCATGCTGCATGCCTGCTTGCATGATGCATGCCTGCTTGCATGTTGCATGCTTGCTTGCATGCTGCATGTTGCATGCCTGCTTGCATGCTGCATGCTTGCTTGCACGGTGCATGCTTGCTTGCACGCTGTAAATCCCCTGTATTATTGATGAATCACTTCACTTCAGCTTTACAAGGCGTTTTTATTTCGGAATTCTATTAATCGGTATTTTAATAATCGGAATTCGTATTTTTGATGTTTCGAATTATCATTAAGTCGGACTTTTTGTTATTCGATCTATTAAAACTCGGTATTTTGAGATTAGTAATTATAAATGTTAGGAATATTGAAATTTAGGAATTATAAAAATAGGAGTAATGATAAGTCGGAGTTGTTATATTCAGAATTTTGAACCATTCGGAATTATGAAAATCGGTATTTTGAAATTCGTATTTGTGACTGACGGAATAAAGTTTTTCGTATTTATGTAGTGTACCCATTCACTTAATGTGTCCAGAACGATTTACTTATGTCATGTATAACTGAGAATGAAATAATAGCTCACTCAACACAGCCTATCGCAGTCCACTGCTGGACATAGGCCTCTTCTAGACTGTGCCACATCACCCTGTCCTCTGCCTTCCGCATCCAGTCTGTCCCGGCCACCTTTTTGAGGTCGTCTGTCCATCTAGCAGGGGTCCCACACTGCGCTTGCCGATACGCGGTCTCCACTCTAGTACTCATCTGCTCCACTGCTCGGTCGTTCGACAGACATGGCCAGCCCACTGCTACTTCAGTTTGCTTACTCTTTAGGCTATGACGGTAACTCCGATTCTTTTCCGGATAACTTCATTCTTGATTTTATCCTTCAAACTCCAAGCCTACCCACATAATAAACTACATGAAATATTTATTTATTGGGAACCAGACTAGCTCAAGGAATACAGCAATAGCGGTGATTGAAAAAATCGAACTAACGAGGTCGGTGGTACGGAATAGACAAAACAGAGTATCAATGGTTGTAAACTCATAGCCGCTCAGTAATGTTAAGACATGTTTCAGCATGTCATGTATGGATGTAACAGAATCCAAATGTTTGCAATAATACTCACAAGAAGTTTATAGGTAATCATCAGAATCCTTCCCTTATGCCAGTCTGAGCATTGTCTCTCACAGAGAGGAGTCCTGTGCTCCAGCAGTGGGAACATTAGACTGATTATGCTATGCTTTGCAATCTGAGCTAAAGGAAAACAGCACAGGTGATCGTGGTCCCTAAAAATGGAGTCAGCAAAGTAGGTAGCAAGGATGACTGATAGGCTCAGTGTTTAAAAACCACGCTACATATAGATCAGTGGGTAATGCCTTTAATGAGCGACTAGGTATGAAAGAAGAGTCGATGATAACCACTGTGTTGATAACCAGTGTACCTATATCTCAATTATTAATAATCGTTCTAGTTTTTGCAAAGTCCCTACCCAGTAATTATCTAAATTTAACTCGATTGATGATGCTGATTATTATTTAAATGATTGCTGAGTGCTGGTGTGTTATTGCTTCAATTCAACTTTGGTAGATAGATTAATCTTTTATTTGGCACATATGAAATAAATAGCACTACACACCAAAACACATGATAACAAATTACATGAATATAAACACAACAGTGCCAATATATTTTGAAGAGACTATTGACAATGATAACGAACATACAAAGTGCGGTGTTCGGCTCGTGGCTCATTAATAATAACCGCACGGGTCGATCGATCAGGGTAAGCTCTTGTCGTGGTCGGTCCGTGGATGGGTGACCATCTTTACATACCGAGAATTCCCCGTGCCTCGGAAAGTCTCGGCTGTCATTCTTGGATCTTTGACAGTCGTTACAGGTCCTCAGAAGCCCGGAAACCTGACAACCAGTCTTACCATGGGGTACCAACACCCAATAACTGAGTTGTGCAGGTCAGATAGGCAGTCCATGTAAAATACTGGTATTCAGCTGCATCCGGTTAGACTGGAAACCGAACTCAACCTAGTTGGCAAGAAGACTACGCAGATGATGATGATGATCTGGAAGTGCGGTGTTGATTGCCCCAAATAGGTGTCCAGCTCAGCATGTGTTAGGCCAATATACCTGACGCTGAGATTCTATTGGATCTCTGCAGCGATACACGAACAGAACTTTGGGCATACCTATAACATATGTTACCCCAATTTAGAATTACTTAATAGAGTTTCACACTCATGGTTTAACCACCGGCTTATTTGGATGAAAACCGTTACCGTCGGCATAATAATGTGCTCTTCGACGGCGACGTAGGCACTTAATTGGTATATTTGGGTTTCGCCTTTTACTTTCCTTAAAAGCAATGTAGGGACAAAAATACGAAAATCAATTTAAATATTGGCAATAGTGGTGCATGGGAGGAGGTTTATTTGATTACAAATAAATATTAACACCAAATAAAAAAAAAGATTTTTTAAACAAACTAAATAGTACTAGGGCCGACTATAGGTTTGGCCGATCTTTGACTAAACTAAGCGAATATTTGATTGTTTTTTTTTGTGTTTTGTGCCTCCCCCAACCACCGCTACTTCGACCGGTTCGGGAAGCATCCCGCATCCAGCGGATTCATACTGTTCATTCATTAGATCTGCAGCAATAACGGCACGCATATGCAATGCATGGACGGTATAATTTAAGACCGAATAAATTGGAAGGGAAAAATATCGATATACCTACATACAGTGTTTCCCAGGACGAGGAAAACCCGAATCCTTTTAAAAAAATACATAATATTAAACTTTTTCAGATTTCAAAACGACTCCACCACTTCGCTTACTTCATGTCCTGTTTGCCAATTAGAGACTATAATCAAAGATTACTGAACTTAGTTAATCTTACCGGCGAAAATCGCTTTCTAGTTTGTACCTACTAAAGTGGCATTTCCTACAATTTTCCTTATTAAAACATGATTTCTAAAGTATCAAGTAGGTAGTAACGCCACATTTAGTGTAGCCAATAATAATCCCGTTACTAGTGAAGAGGAAATATTCGATAAATAAATGAAATACCTATAGTTTGGAGATTATTACAACCACATATGTATGAATATTTACGTACATAAGGTAGAGTCGATACCGAAAACAATGGTGGGCAATTAAAATTTTAAAATATTAACAACAAAATTTCCCTAAAGTTTATAAAGGTAAATGTAAAAAACACATTCCTAAATGTCAATTTTATTCAATGTTAGTTCAAGTATATTATGTTTGTAATGTAGGTAAAGACATGTGTACATGTAGGCCCCGTTTTAATTTCCGTAATGGTTATCGTCGGTGGTCCATTCAATCGTTAATGATTAGACGATTCGTACAATAATAACCTGTTTCGCTTTCCGATCGATATTTTAATAACCACTATGAGCTTTATGTATGCGTACAACGATTAAGATATACTTCGAAAGCTTAACATCTGAAAAATAAAGGAGGAAAGTAGAATAACAATCAACGTCCGCTGTTGTATAATTAGCTTATCTCGTGTAGATCGGCTAACAACGCGCGGTCGTGCGCGCGCGCATTGGTGAGTGCCGCGCCAATAGCCGCGCAGCGATCGCCCATCGTTAGACCATCGATTCTTTTTGGTTATTATAATAATTCCGACACGATTGCATCTAATTGCGCTGGTTTCCGACGATCGTGGACCGAAGACAAGGAATTACGGATTATCTACGTAGGTACGTACATGAAGGCTCTTTGAAATTATAGTAGGTAAGATACGGAATGTTATTGGGAAATCAGAGCTTGTTGAGGGAAGCGTATCGCGTCGATAATCTTAACGCTGCCTTATTAGATATCATTTTGCGGTACGTGTTTCCCTCGCCATCGTTTGCAGCCAACAAATGCCTGTAACCCGATGGCGCGAAGTGCTCTTACAGCATGTTACATAGTAATAACAGCGCTGAAATTGGTTCAGGCGATTTCCTTCGCGTTAATTCGATGTTCGCTTGTTTAAATGTAACGGAATCTGGATTTTGAAATTAATAACATTTGAATGCAGAGTTTGGTTTATCTTTCCTAGAATTCAGGTAGAATCGTCCTTTCATGTCACAAGGTTTTCGAGAATAACAATAACACCTATATCAGACAATGTCTGGCCTACCACCCTTAGGTTGAATGTCACTGCACGTCATAAAGCTTCAAGTTCTATTCCCATGGAATAGATTTTTCCCAATCTATACATATAAAATTCAAAGTCCTGACTGACTGACTGACTGACTGATAGATCAACGCACAGCCTAAACCGCTGGTCCTAGAGACATAAAATTTGGAGGGTATGTTCTTCGTGAAGAGTAGGCATCCACTAAGAAAGGATTTTTCGAAATTCCACCCCTAAGAGGGTGAAAAGGGGGGAATTCGTTTATATGAAAAATCTTATTCCTTGGGTTAATAAACTTGAAACTTGGCACGAATACTTACCAAAATAAATTATGAAGATTGTCAGTTTTTTATCTTCTAAACTACCCCCTAATAAGGGATTGGGGGTTTTCAAAGTTTGTATGGAAGAATTTTAGCGCGCAATCCGATTTACTCGAAACTCAGTATTTATACCTAATATTGAAAGTAAAGAATAATGTGTATCAGGGTTTTTTGAAAATCTACCCCTGACGGGCTGAAATGGGGTACTCAATTTTTCAGGGGAGGATTTTACAGCATGGCTTGATTAACTCGAAAATTAGTATAAATAATCTTTGAGTCAAGTTATGAATACATCCCAAACGTTTTTTTTTTAAATTCGACCCCTGTGGGGGTAAAAAGCGGGGATACAGTTTATATGAAAAATCTTCTTCATTTAGTTAATAAACTTGAAACTTGGCAAGAATACTTGCCTAAGTAAGTAATAAAGTTTATCATTATAAGTTTTTCAAAACTACCCTTCAAAGAGGGATATAGATAGGGGTGTTAAGTTTGTGTGGAAGAAATTGAATGCGCGGTCCGAGTAAGTCGAAACTCAGTATTGATACTTTTCACAGAAAATAATTAATAATAAGTAGGACAAAAAGGGGTAATTCAGTTTATAAGGGGAGGATTTGAAGTTGAAACTGTATGTTACATTTTCACGCCTAAACCACTGAACTTCTGATTTGGCATAGAGATAGATGGCATCCTGGGGAAGCACATAGGTACATTTTATCCTGTTAGCACGTTCCCGTGGGATAATTTCCGACATCCACGCGGGCGAAGCCGCGGGCAGAAGCTAGTATAGTATAAGGGAAGTCCAGGAGAGTTGAATCCGTTTTAAATAAACTTCAATAAAATTGTAAATAAGGCATGAAAATTGACAGCTCAAGAACGTATACAAAGCTCTGGTAGATAGATACTATTTGCTCATGTCAAAATTACTATTAATACAGTAAATTGTGCAGAAAACGTAAAAAAAAATTATATGTCGTTCAAATCTCCCCAATATATGCGAGAGTTGACCATAATAGTTCCCGACTGCTAAGATCTACCATGCATTGGGGAGATTTGAACCACAAATAATTTTTTTTTTTCGACTTAACCATGCCTATCTGTATAGGGAAAATATTTTGTCACTCATGTCTTCCTCATTCACTATGGATCAAATCTCCTACCTACCTATAGCGTTATTGCAAAAAAAATGCTAAATCGCAGGACACCGCGTTCTTGAAACGACATCAGTAAGTCAAAATAATATTTAAAACCATGACGTTTCATAATAATTGTCGGAGTAATGTAAGAACATCAACTTATTTATTTTTTTGACGTGCAAATTCTAAAATCTTATTTTTCCGCTCACTTTCAAACCGGCGTAATGGCAGCCAATTATGGCATCGCGTATGAGACACACAATGAGTGAGCATGGTGTCACTTGCCAGATGCCTGCCAGGGAACCTGATGCCACGATTTTTAAATGATTTAGGTGATGTGGAGCCCTGTTCTGCGGCCTACCTAAGCAAATCTCTCGATTTTCTCCCTACTAATTCCACGATTTTTCCTTCAATACTGATGTTTTATTCAATAATAATATGTGACATCTACCAACCCGCACTGGGCCCGCGTGGTGGAATACGGCCCACTCCCTCTCATTGAGAGGAGGACTGTGTCCCAGCAGTGGGAACGTTGTAGCTTCATTATGTAATGATGTTTTTACCAAAAGTGGAAAAGAAATTACGAGATCGTCTATACATAGTTATGAACTTATACGTATAGCGACATAGGTAGGAAAAGAAATTGTTATGGATATTACTTAGATAATTAATTGAAGTCAAGCTGCCTATTTGCGCTCTATAAGTAAATTTGTAGCGATGATGAATTAATGATGTGCTGTTAAACTAAACCAATAGAAAAACTACTGTTTTTCTATTTGGTCAGTGCTATACAGTGGACCCCCGGTAATCCGACAAACGTTTTGCAGGGCAGTGTCGGACTATCGTATTTGTCAGATTATAGAATACTGCCTAAGACCCCCAATAGTCCGGAATTTTTGGAAAAAGAGTACCTTGTAATCCGACAAATTACAAATCAAAATAATAAGCAGGGCCAGGGAAAAGTATGTGAAAAAAAAATGAACGATTACATTTTTCCACATCCACGTTTTATTACTTTTTTATACAAAACAAAGCGCGTTGAGCACAATACAGTGTAGTGGTGGCGCGTACAAGTTGCAACCTATTTAATCATGTATTATCTTACATTACTGAAGATTTGTCAAAATAATGTTTGTGTTCCTACATTCAACAGTGATAGGCATGTCGGGTTACAGGGGGCGCCGGATTAGACAGGGGCCGGATTACCTGGGGTCCGCTGTACTTACTCCTACTGCCTAATCAGTTATATTATTCCTTCACAATTTCTAAGAAATATTTTTTTTCATACCCTCCCCTCCCCTCGTGATGTCTCACCTGGCCTGGAGGCCTGTGTCCCAACAGTGGAAACATATACACTGATTAAATGTTGTTGTGTTGGAGCAGTGTTAGCCCAGTGGTAACGGCCGCGACTTACGAGTTGTAGGTCGTAAGTTCGAACCCAGACAGGCGCTATAATTTGTGTAAATTATTTCATCACCACTGCTCTCAAAACGGTGAAAGAAAACATCATGAGGAAACCGGCATGTCCTAGAACCAAAAATTCGAAGACGTGACTTCTGCCAACCCACACTGGGCCCGCGTGGTGGATTGCGGCCCACTCCCTTTCACCGAAAGGAGGCCTGTGTCCCAGCAGTGGGAACATTGTAGGCTGATTATTTATGTTATGTACATTTTTTTATTCTTAGTTACTCTTTGGTATGGTGGGCTGATTGGTAAAGCGGCTAGATGACGTTTTATTTTCTGTTGGCTTCACCAAAGTTTCCAGTTTCCTCCATATCCAGCAGGAGTCATAAAAGAGCTTAGTCAGTTTCATCCAATATATTTAGCTAACATAACACTAGCACTTTGCCAGCCACTTCGGCCGCATAGATTTCGAACTTTCCCATACAAAATTTCATCCTTTTTTCGTAGGGTAATAAAAGACATTCATGTTTTTTACCGAAATCATAAGTAAAAATTGTCTTACTTTAAAAGTTACGCATTTACATAGGTACTCTTATATACTGTTGTAGTTCAAAAAAACTTATCTTCAATTTTATCCTCTTAGGGTAATTAAATGCAAACATTTAAAAACGTTTCTCACTGTTTTTAACCAAAACCCCAAATATCAAATTTCAATGATTTTCTTAAAAAATTACGCATTCATACCATCTTTCATCCACTAGTTAACTCCTAGGGGTAGAACTATCTCACAAAAGGACTTAGCTCGTACTGTCCTTTCATATTTCTTAGTTTCAGTGGTTTAAGCTCTGCATTGATGAATAGAAAATAGATTAGAAAGAATTCTAGATTTTTGCTTGGTAATCATAGCTTAATAGACCACCAATATATTTTTATAATGATGTTATTTTTCCAGAATTTTCTAATTAGAATGTGTTAAATTCTCTCAGAAGACGTTGGTTAATTTGCAACAAGCGGAGAGATATTAGCATGCCAGCCGAGCTCAGACTTAATAGCACTAAGACGGCAAAGCTTCGACATTACCCGGCGTCAAAGGAACCTAACTGTCAACTAACTGCTAATTAACTACGTCTACACTGGCGGCATCAACTTCCCATAGACTGCACAAAGTGCACACACACATCTCCACACCGCAAAATATCAACACCCGAAGCCACCCGAAAACTTAATCTACTTTAGAATACAACATGCAAAAAAACAGACAGTTACTCTCTAACGTTCAGAAAATCATAACAACAGCTCTTAACATCAGCATCAATTTAGCAACGGAAGCTCAAAAACTACGGCTCGCAAAGGTTTTAGTAATGTTTTTACCGGCGTTTTATAGCCTCATCGCTAGATGGAATGGAACCGTCGTACATAATCAAACCACATGCGGGGCAGTAATTGCCTCTATATTCAAAGACCCCGCTCACATCACGCCGTATAATGACAAAAATAGTCCAAAAAATACCTCCGCATATGAGATATTTTTTTCAGAGTTCGCGCTCTCGCACGGAGCTAAATTACGAAATAAAAGATTAAGTTAAAAGATCAATAAACTTAATAAATGATCTCAATAATTGTTGTATTACGGACACAATGGAGCGGCGTCGTGAAACGTCATTAAGGCGCGAACATCATTAATTTTATTCGCGGCTTTCTGACGTAAAGGCAATGGCGTCTGTCAGATTTGAAAAGCCGCGCAGCCGCCACCTGTTGGCAGCGCGGTGAATTAGACATTAAACCCCGCGGCGCGCGTTCCACTTGATACTGCCACTGGAATGACTCGCCACTAAATTGAAGGACCATTCAATCGTAGAAAACACGCGTTTATAATATAAGAAAATAAAATTATTCATTTAGACTGCTCTTTGTTAAGCTCATACCATAGACCTCTTCTACAATCATTTTCTGTGCAGACGCAATAAGAAGTAAGTAACAATTTATGTGTTATTAGATTAGGTATCAATCTATCAAAACCGTCTTCTTAATTAGTTAAAGCTTTGTTTCTATTAACCATTCGTTATAGTTAACTTTTGTAATTCATTGTATTTATTCGAGGCGTCAATGTGGAACCCAAAAAGATGGCGGCCAAAAAAGTTGGAGCCGCCTCTTGAGATTAGATTTCTTTTTGGTAGCTAATTGCGTTTTATCAAATTAAAGCCATTCTGCCCGCGGCCGAACCGAAAATGATTGATAATGTTTGACGAACACCGGTCCCACTAGTTTTACAGAATAAACTGTTTTGATTCATATTAATGTTGGCCATTTGTCTCGTAGATCATCCCCGGGCAAAGATATTTTGATTTGTCGTTTTATAAATGATGAAAATTAAATTTTGGTATTCAGAAGTTCAGCACGCCTAAAGCCCGGAGCAAAAAACATAAATAAAATACGTGTTTTACGCTTACAAACATAGCTCTACTTGGCTGTACGATAGAGTTTTACTAGAGTCAAAAACTTGAATTGTACCTATAATATAATATACGTTATGTTTTCATAAAATTTATATGTATATAGTATATGAAAGGCAGTGCACTGATTGGTGGAAAGACTGTTAAATGTTATTTTATGTAAATCTTCAAATGTTGTTGGAGAAGTTGACCAGTAGCCAGATAAAGCCTCAGGCATATATAATGTATGTACCAAAATCTTGTAGCTACCGGTCTAGATATTACATTAGGGTATCGTATTTTTTATCTCAGCTCTTCTTTTTATTATACCTCTTACATTTTAATATTGAGAAACTGATTGTCCTAATTGCTACAGTTTTTGTGTTGATACTTCATTATAAAATCTTCGTTTTATTGTTACATGGGATGGGAGGTGTTTTGGCAGCGATACTGCTAGATACAAGAATATAGACTTATGTATTATAGCTATATAGGTACTTATGTTTTTGGACAATTAATTGTAAAATTAATTAACGAGGTTTCTATTAAGCTTGATTTGGTACTTAAGGACACACCTTACTTTTTAGTTTGTACTTATCTACAAAAGCACATCTTTGCGTATAAGCGGTTATTAAAACCTGTCTGCTAATTGAATGTTAGATTGCTGATTCTGATTTCTGTGGAGCACCATAATCGCTACAGTTTGCACCCGTTGCTCCAGCCTCACAGCCCGGTCTGCGCGGACGCGGGCAGCCGGCGGTCAGAGGGCAGCGCAGCCTCGTCTGGCATCATTTCAATCATTAAGAAGTTCGGCGGCAGACACAAAGCGGTGATTGATGCGCCGTTTACCAGCCGCGGTGGCACCGACCGGTAAAAAACGACGCTTAATTAACTCGTTTGGCACCGCCGCTCATTAGAATTATTAATCAAACCGAGGCGGGGCGATAGCGCGAGTATGATGTATTGAGCTTTGATTACATTAACGCATTTGGCCGGCAGTAATTAAAACCTCGCCGGGATGTCCGCGATGCCGATGAACAAAAGAGCTGTGGTTTAGGCAGCGTCAATTATAACAGTTTTAATGGAAGCAAAAGAAAAATGATTTCGCTAATGCAGGTGCCTCCGCCTACGATTTAATCTAAGTAATCGTCTCTCACCTGCTTAGATAATGTGCAGCTGAAATTGTGAAATGTTTATATTACTACAAGCTGTTTGTCAAGGCATAGGTACCTAAGCAATGCTGAGTGAACTGTGACTTTGATCCTCAGTATAAAAGCGCGGATAGAGTAAAGCTTTGATGGAATGGTGGCCAAGGTCAGGCCAAAGGAACCAGGGCCATCCAAAAGCGCGTTGGGTTGATGAAATGGTCAAACTCGTGGGAAACACCTGGATAAGGGACGTATGGAACCGGGATGTATGGCAGGATTAAGGGGTGGCTATAAATACCCAGCAGTGGGTGATTTGAGACTGAAATGATGATGATGATAAAACTAGGCTTGCTATTAACTAATTTTGTAAGTTATTCACGAACATTCTCTCTCTCTGTTAACTGTTAAAGTCTGACAACCAATCTTACCAAGAGGTATCGTCAAACCAGTAACTAGGTTGTGGAGGCTAGATAGGCAGCCGCTTCATGTATAATACTGGTATTCAGCTTCATCCCGTTAGACTGGAAGCCGACCCCAATATAATTGGAAAAAGGCAGGCACCTGATGATTATTTTTCTGTTAACTTGTGAGAACTAGCCATGAACATTATATGGTGAGATGAACCGACGACATTACTTATTTTTTATTTATTTTAGGTAACGGTATAGCACAAAAGTTTTTGTCCTCGTTACTGCCATCGCATCGGGAACTGCATATGATAACTTAACCATCTTCAAACAAGCCATAAACATTGCTAAAAGAAGATATAATTAAGTAACTGTGAAAATAAGATAACAGCTACCAATAAACTTCTGTAATAAATGCACATGTTTTGTACGTAGCCTATCTCATGCGAATCTATCTCAATCTATAAATAATAATAAAAACATTGAATGTGAGACATAATTCTACTGCTCGTTAACTTCATAAAGATATAAATCGTTGAAGAAAACCTTTTCCTATTTGTACGTAATTGCTCTTATGGCTTCTTTTGCGATATTAGAAGTATTAACAAGTAATTATTTGATTGTATCTGCGCTAAATTTATTGTTGCCCACAGGCCGTGAGAGACATTTAAAAGGCAAATAGAAAATGGCATAAAAGTTAAAAAGCTTCATAAGTAAGTATACTTATTACTTTTCATTTATTTTATGGCTTTGTCATTACTTTTATTTCAGAAACCTGCCAGCCAATTGGTACTTAATTAGATTACGTTAAAGAGCAAGTTGAAGAAATTATAATGAATTACGTCTATAATGCGTTTAGATACAGTTTAATTAATGTTCAAAGGTAATCTTTCATTAATCAATCATTGTCTTAGTTTTGCAATTGTTGATTGTTTTCGTAATCATCTCACTCGTAGGTATTCATAATTCAATCTGCACATAAAAAAACAAAATCTAACGTTTGGGTGGATTTATATCATATCTCATCACGTTATGACTGCTGAAAAGATTACAATTGAGTTAGTTAATTGAGATAGTGATGAATCTGAAACCCCAGATGGATATATCATAACGAAGTGGCCTTGACAAAAGTTTCAAAATATTGTTAATAAATGTTGCATGAATTGAGTTTTGGTATTCGAGAGGACCTAGGTACCCCTCGCGAATACCAAAACTTTAATAAAAAAGGATATTAACTCAGCCATCCGTACAACGACAAAAACTAAACGTAATCACTCCCCTTTTTGAATACTTCAAACCATTACCCATTACTGTTTTATATAAACCACATTATCACGCAAGCTTTCTTCAGTTTTACAAGTATATTCATACGTCGTGTTGTGCTGATCCCCTGGTGGCCCAGCGGTGGGCGTGATGTCCCGGCGAGGCGCGATCTAATCTCCGAAGATAACCGAGCCACATAAACTAGCGGCTACGCTGCGCTGACGCACCTAACTGAATGTACGTACGAGTGGGTACTGGAACATTTAATACTGCTTTTTATATTCTGGATAGAGTATTGTGTGTTTTGATTATGCTTGTAAACTGTGGCGTTATTTCCGAAAGTAACTCTGCTATACCTTATACTATACCTCTATGAAAACGAAAAAAATTATTCGTGCGATCACTCGATTACAACCTCAACCTAAAACGCAATGTGTCTTCGCCTTCTATTTAATTATCACTTGTACGATGACGTAGAGAAAGTTTGTATTTTAGTCATTTTTATCCTGAATTTTGAGGTTTTTTTTATACTTATATAATATATTTTATACAAATATTTGTTCCGTGCGGGAATCGAACCCGCGACACGCAGCGCTGCAGTCAATCGCTTAACCACTGCGCCAACCGTGTCGTCACACGTCGTATATTTCAGTCCGTCGTATATTTTAGATCATATCATGTCATGTGTCATGAGTCTAATAAAATTCAAGACAAGTATTAATTAATTACCTTTTCACTTACAAGTACCTAAGGGCTGTTTTCATAACAAATTGTTATAAACAATAACTAAAATAAATTGGTGGTTTCTATTAAATAAAGTGGTCATATTACTTACTAGCTTCTGCCCGCGACTTCATCCGCGTGAAATCTCTTGTTCTAAGATAAAATATGATATATCTATGACACTCTGTAATACTAAAGCTTCGCATTAGTTAAAGGATTTTTGGAATTGGATTAGTAGTGCCGAAGATTACTCCCTACATACAAACTAACCAATTTTTATTTTTTATATTAGCATAGAGCTGCTCTCAAAGCGGTGAAGGAAAACATCGTGAAGAAACTGGCATGTCCTAGAACCAAAAATTCGAAGACATGTGACATCTACCAAACCCGCACTGGGCCCGCGTGGTGGATTACAGCCCACTGCCTCTCGAAGAGAGGAGGCCTGTGTCCAGCAGTGGGAACATTAAAGGCTGATTATGTTATGTTATTAGTAAAGATATTATAATAAAACCACTTCACATATAATAAAACAATCATCCAAAGCTCATAACGTTAACACGAAGCATTGCCATCACGTTACCATCTAATTTGAATTCAGTAATTTTTAGAAAGTTCCAGTATATGTGTGTCAATAAATTGGTTGATTGATGACACAGTTATTAGCCACATTTTATAAATTAGACACGCGTATGTATGTAGGTAAATGAGTGTAGCACCTAATAATAGATTTAATGAGCGCACTCGACGTTCAGCGATGATTTATTGTCCAATATAAATTGGCAATGGAGTAACGAAACGCTCATGTAATTGGTTATGCGTGCCTTGTTGAGTGTTACTAATTTCTGCCAGGCTCTATTTCCCAGAGGTATAGTTGACTTGGAGAACGCAACTGGCTCCTGTGAATAAATCAATCATTACATCTTTCACGTGAAGTATTCTTTCTTCCTTCGAGTTTGCTTACAAAACCGAACCCTATTAATATCAATATGTCTTTCAATTATGAATTTCTAAGACTGTTACTTAGTTCAATCATTTATTTACAGTCAAATACATGCACATTATAAAAGCTAACACAAAATTATATAGTTTTATGTACAATGTATATAAAAAAGAGAGGAGCATAAAGAGAGAGGGCATAAAAAAATTCAGCAACATCGCTATCAATAAAAATTTCGCTGACTTAGGTACTCAATTCGCATGGACTTAGTACTTAATTCGATAGACAAACAAAACACAGATCAAGGTGATTTTGCGTCTGCGCTGCGGTAGCGTAACGGCTACGTAGGCCTACGCAATGCCTACGCAAGCTGTCGTAGCTTGCGTACGGCTACGCATGCCTACGTTGCGTCTACGCTGCGGTAGTGTAGCCGCTACGTGGACCTACGCGATGCCTACGCATGCTCCATCGCCTACGCGTGTCTACATTGCATCTGCGCTACGCTAGCGCAGTGACTACGCGGACCTAAACGCGCCTCCTCCGCGCTGCACATCGCAAGTACTGAGTCTACGCGACGCCTACCCGACGTTTATGCGGTGCCTATACATTACATACCACTAAAATTATGCTGGTAAACGTCTAGTGCGAAGACACAAGACAAAGCTCTTTTTGATAAAAAAAATAAATGTTTATTTCATCAACTCATGTAAATAACATTGTTAAGTTTGGAGTTACCTTTTCAGCAAAGATTTGCTTGTATTAGGTGGTTCCGCCCCTCCAGTTTACATTTACTATACATATGTGAAAGAAAATAAACAATTGATAATTTTGAAAGCATGCTAAAAGTTTTTAAAAATAAAATTATGAAATGCAATTTAAAAGATTAAGATTATTTGATACTTTGATAGTTCCATAAAATCTAGCATTGCTAATATATCTGGATTTTCCTAGATTTTGATCTTCTAATAATCAGCTTCAGTCTGTACTGAAATCCTTAATAATGAGCTTGCTACATGATCTTATATTTTAATTTTTACATTTATTTCTGTAGGTACACACAAAACAAATAAAGATAGAAGAGAACAAAGATGAAGATATTCTTTTCGAACATCCACTCCATGAACTATGCACCCCATTTTAGTAGTATTTTCCCGAAGTATTTCGAAGGAAATTCCTAATCCATTGCTTCGTATGTTTGAAAAATTCATCTGCTCGACAACTGAATAACGCAAAGAATATTGTCGAATCGTCACAATGAAAGATATTGCAATTTTTAGTGTGTTACACAATTACCTCGCTGGTAAAAGAAAACATATAACAATAATCCATACGACTTTCTTGAAATCAAAAGAAACGACAGATGTCACACTTCGTGCAGGACAACAAAGGATGGTAATCAAATGTTCGATACAAGAAGCGCGTGCGCACCTAACCGCAACCCCATGCGAATCCCTACTATATTCATGGGAAAACATACTTATTATCCATAACATAACGTTCAATTTCGATTGCGGGGGCAATGGTAACAATTCGCAAACAGTTGATGGATAAACGCAAAACAAAGGACACGCGCTTGTCTTTGTTTTTAACCACACGGGAGGTTTCGAAAAGCCTGTGGTCCAACGGTAACACAACACTTATGATGTTTTAAGCATTTCGCAATGCAATAATCATTATTTAAACACCATTAAATATTCCATGTCTGTGTCATTTTAAATGAATAAGACTGATTGCTATCAAAAGAAAATCTAAGATTATCTTCATCAGTTGAATGTTACAAAATCTTTGAGTATTAAGGAACTAATAGTGATAGGTGCTGAAACCTTTCCTATATAATAATATATGTCAATTTGTTCATACCATTTTCCTAACGATTTAAGATTCATGAGCAAAATTATATATTCAATGGATTCGCGCTATACATTGCAGTGAATCTAAAATATTGCTAAAATTTTCCACAATTCACGAGGCTAACCGTTAATCCGCTTAAAATAACAGGATAGATGGGCCAATCTCCTGTGCCACCAAATCATGTTCCTGCTAAAAGTGGCGAGGATTGATTAGTATTATCGCATTACGAGGAATTGTCTCGTCTCGCTGAGGACGCAGACGGGAAGTGGCTGTTTATTCTGTTTACCGTGCGGTCATCGCGACATCGCCGCTCGCGCCGCAGGGATCGGTGGATGAGTCTCTTTTTAACCGACTTAAAAAAAAAGAAGGAAGAAGTTCTCAATTCGGATGTATATTTTTTTTATGTATGATCAGGCATAACTCCGTCATATATGAACAGATTTGCAAAATTCTTTTTTTTGTTCGAAAGAGGTTTATTCCGAAATGTTAAATGAAATTTCGTAAAGATCTGATGATGAGTTTCGGAGACAGACAACGGAACTCTTCAATAAATGCCAGCAAATCAACCGCGATTGCTGCTATCGCATATGTATGCATTGTTTACGCAATCTCACAACATATCATCACGCCTGTACCGTCTAAAGGGGTACGCAGATGTGTTCAGTATACCACGGTACACCCTCATTTCTGTCAAAGTTGCTATTGGGATACCTCTAATCTTGCAAGTATATATGAATTTGTGTGGGGTAGGTAGGTAGGTACAACTAAAAAGTGAAAATGAAACCTGTTGTACAAAAAAAAAAAACAACCGACTTCCAAAAAGTTTTTATTTTAATTCTAGTTTTAACAATAATTGGGTGAGAAAACTTTAGAATCTCCAATCCTTGGAACGGAGTTTTCCTTAAAAAACCGACCATGTAAGTATCAGTGCAGCATTGTGGCTAGATTGGAAATCTTACAAGTAAAGATTGTTTTTTTTATTCTATTTTCATATGTCGACTCTCCGACTGATAAAGTAAGGTATACTTTCTCAGTCGTCGACATAATGGCCGCTCAATTTTCGCCCCTGTGGCGCCGTTTTGGGGAGGCCCAGATCTAGCAGACAGCAGTGGACCATTTTCGACTAAATAATGATGCTAATGTTGACTTTTACGGACCGGTAATATCAGACAAGGCCCTTGTATGAAATCATCAACCCGCACAGAACAAGCGTGTCTCGTAGGTAGAAGAAAAGGCCTTTGTCCCTTTTGTAAACGTTCTTGAATAACAAAAAACATTCGCCGTGTCCGATGTTCGGAGCTGCACAACGTGAGTTAATCCCGGCATCGTTAGTCGCAATCAAGTCATTCAGTTCATTACCGCAGTTGCCCGTGCGCCGCCCAGCTCCCGACATGTCGCCGACGATCACATTCATTGTCACAGGTATTTGGTTTCAAAACTCATTTTTATTTCTTATCAGTGTGAATAAGACAAGTGTTAAGTGTTCCTTGACCATTTTATCGACTTTGTCTTGTTTTTCGAGAAATGACGTTTACTCAAGGTCCTAATGTCTAACAATGAATCTTTATGATCTTTGAGTCTATTAGCCTGAATGTTAGCGCACATTTTAGGTTTCCCTGTGGTTTTGCGCTACTGGATGGATCTTAAAGTCTCTCTTGTCTTAGTCGTAGATTTGAAGACATACTAAACGTTACAAGTCATTCTATGTGTGTCAACCATGTGTTTCATTGTAGGACTACTTATGTCCATTCTCACTGAAGGTATATGGATGAAGTAGAATGAAAAAACAACTGCACAAATCGCAATCAATTCAATATTATTTTGTTTTGGATTTGTGATATTTTGTATTCCAGTGCTAGTGCTGAACGCGGCAGTAGACGCCGTAGCACATCACTCGCACGACAAAAGCGAAAGACACGACAAGCCCGAAAAGCACCCATCATGCCAGGAGTTCACTCAGGGCCTCTCGTTCAACGACAGCCAAGCTATTGGCTCCTGGCACCTACTTCACTATAGAACAGAGAAGACCAATGGAGCAGGAGACTCACACTGTGTTCAGTTCAGCTCTGTCAACGATCAGGTATGAATAGTTAGATAATTTAATTTTTATATCAGTCATGCAGCCATTGACAACCAGGAACGAATATTGATAACCAAACCTGCTTAATGCGTGTTGGCTATTTCTTTCTCCAGTATTTCGGGCATCCTCTAAATTGTTTTTGTGGCTTATAGATTAACCTGTATACTTCCCAGGTTTTGAACTCGATACCTGAAGCATAAAACTCTAGTTGATAAACCTTTAACTTTAGGTAATTCTATGGTAAGTTGTCTGTTTTACTTTGTTGACTGCCGGTTACGACAAAGGTCAACCAATTATAGGTCTTCACGAGAATCTTGCGTAGTATCGTTTATCTAATAACTGCGCAGTTCACCCACTCAGTCCCGTCGGCTAATTTGTGCAACTATGTTTGGTTTCTCGAGACAAACTAACCCAGCAAAAACTTAAGTATGACGATAGTTAGGTATTTTGTTTACCTGTGTGAATGATGATATGGTTAGAAAGGGGGTAACTACCGAGATGACGACTAATAGAGAAGTATGGAAGAAAAATACATGTTGCGCCGACCCCAAATAAATTGGTATAAGGGCAGGACAATGATTATGGTGGTATATTGGTTTACCTAGCTTCCCCATCTACTAGGACGTTGAGATTTGAGAGTTCAACGATTTATCATCAAAAATCTTGGATTGGTGTTAGGCATATTTCATTATTTTTGATTTGAATCAACAGGAACGAAAGGACCTGAAGGAGTTGCTTGGAAAATTCGTAGAGAACCTGAAATGGGAGAACCTGGTTCTGAAAATGCAGATCCCGTGTGCAAGTCTGAAAACCAACAAGACACGTGATTACTACCTGGAGAAACTTGAGGGTGATGGATCCTACAGGACTTTGCAGATGCCTCCATCTACAGGTACAAATTGACACAATAGAATTCGATGATATTATGTTATAAAAAGTTTCTATTTGGCCCCATTTAGACAGACGGA
This sequence comes from Apamea anceps, assembly GCA_951799955.1. NCBI lineage: Eukaryota > Metazoa > Arthropoda > Insecta > Lepidoptera > Noctuidae > Apamea > Apamea anceps. The sequence goes on along the minus strand of OX637502.1, from coordinate 7,317,883 downwards.
TGTTTTTCATTCTGATCCTGCATTTGAAAGTCTCTTCATACTTTTTAACCTACTGCAGCAGTTATTTATAAGTCGTTCTACCTATATGTAAGAGTTGTATACTATAATCAGTTGCAGGTTTGAATTCCTTTATAACAATACAACTTCGTTGATTTCGAGCAGGTGATTGGGTAATCATTATGATGACTACACCTGTCTTTATTGTATTGTGAAGCGCATGGGGAACGCAACAAACTAAAAATATATAGTAACTAATTATTATAACATTAATTATGCCGCAGCTAAATTAGACCTGGCAGAGTTCCACCGCTACCCGATGCGGCTAAAGGTCATCGAAAGACAGTACCTTGGCATGATGGACTGTCATGAGAAGTTCGTCTTCATCCTCGGCAAGCAACCTCCGGAAGGCAAGGAAATCGACGAGAAACTCAAGAAGATGATCGAGGTCTACTGGCCAGAGGAACTGTAACCTAACTAGTTCATATTTTATTTAAGAAGGAACATAATTATTTAGTTTTTTTATACTACCTATATCCTAATAGTAAATAAAATCCCCACTTTTGTTCTCGACTAGGTAATACGTTTGGTTGATTAATTTAATGCAATGATTGGCGTATGATTTGGTGAAACTTGACTATTCAATTAAAAAAATAATATCATAATGAGTGTAACTTATTTCGCGCCACTAGATCTGTGTACCTTACGTTTATAGGAACCTTTTATGGATTTTAATGATAAAGGGCTTTGCACCAGTAAACCACGTGTAAGACATATTTCCAAAAAATCTACCAACATGTCAACATTGTCAACCAACCAACCTACTTTGCGTGATATTACAAATCTGTGTTCAATACAACTGCATGACACACAATATACAAACAATAATAAGTATAATTGCTGTACTATTTCCGGCAGGTTTAGAAAATTAGTATCGAAATAATCACAAAACCAACGGACCCATTACTTTGGAAGTCACCCCACTGCGCAACCCCTGCGTACTAAAGCACCACTCAAATTAAGTGTGGCTCGATCAACAGTCATTTTCGGTTACAATTAACCACACATTTGAGTGAAAAGTCAACCACCCACTCCAATTGATTTATTGTGTCCTACGAGTTCCGCCATTTTGTGGCGGATATGTGTTGCAACTGATTGTTATTCACTGGAAGCGGTATTTTGTGATCCTTAAAATTATTAAGATATTTTTGCTAATGCCTTGGTATGGGTACAGCCATGGAAAAGAAAGTCGAAGTCTTTATAATCAACATAGAGTTTTCACTGAAAAAAAACTAGACTTTTCCATCTGTTCATTTAAAACTACGAATACAAAGGTATTGCAATCAATAATCCATTTGGCAATCGTGTTGGTTATGGTAGTAGGTTGTAGTCAACTATTTGCTATTTCAGGACGGTGCATTGAAGGTCTAATTAAAGGTTTTAGGTTTAGTGGTAGAATTCACGTTCAATTTCGACGATGGAAAGAAATACCTAGAATGTCTAAATTAGAAAATTGAAGACCTAAATATGAAGTACAATAAATGGGTGAGTACATAATAAAGGCCAAATAAATAATTTTGGGAAAATGTTGTAAATAGGTAGTAGTTTTTAGTTGAAAAACTAGGTCCTGCAAAGGAAGTGTAGGAGAACTTCGTTTTCATCACTAATATTACTTCCGGTTCGAAGTACGCTTACGAAAGACACGAAAGTACGCCAGTCATTTCCATACGAACGTGCACGATGTCGCATGTCGTGTGCCACGAAGGGTGCAACGCTGTTCATTTGTCTAAATGCAGTAGCGTTTTGAAGGGCCCTACGCGGGGGCTGGGAAAGTGTTGCACTTTACAAAAAGTTAAATCGCTCCTCGAACGTACGAGTGGCGCTGCCTGTTTCGGTAACCGTCGAACTTTTGTTTAATGACGAGTACTTGACTCCACTTCACTATTAAATGACGTTGTATACAAAGCCATGTAGGTACGTTAGACTCTATTAGGCACCCACACATTGCTCTAAAGTTCGGCGTACCACAACTATTATTTTATACAGTAACTTCTAACATTACTGTGTGTAGGAGTTAATTCGTACGAAGCAAAACCATCAAATACAATGTAATCACTTTGTAAGTTTTTATATTACCTACACTCTCCTCGAGTTATTATGTTGAATTCGACATCAATCCTTGGTCACGTCGCGGTCGTATTATTAAAAGTTCAAATAGTAATAACCGCTAAATAAAGCTGATAGGAATCAAAAGAGAAGAAATAACAATAAAGAATGTAATTTCAAGCTGTTCGGGGACTCTATCGATGGCAAACTTTTTCAATTACTGTGGCAGGGCATAATTATCGTAGCAGCGAAATAATAATTGTAATTACATGTCAGCCTACTGTTAGAGGAAGTATCCCCTACTACAAATGAGAAACTAATGTGAATTTTAATCTGAAACAAATAAGTATAAAATTGGTGCAATGTTTAGAAAAGCTCGTGTTTTAGTTTATGGTAGGCAGATTAAGTGAAGCAATCGAACTCATGCCATTAGCCAATTCGCAAAAATGAAATGTTAGCAGCTACTTACATATTTGTATAATGGAATGGATTGCTCATAAATAGTTTAAACGTTCCAATTGTCCGTCATTTGCGCTATAAATCAATGTGTGCAACACACGAGCAGCGCGGCGGGGCCTGTGGCGTGATTGAGCCGCCGTTTACCGCGCTACACACCTGTAATTACTACATATACTACCTCGCATGTTAATTGTTGGGAAAATTCGGAGCGAACGTAATGAGCGAGGGTGACTTTCTGACTTGTGGGAACTCGCCTATTGCCAATTAAATTAGACAACTGTTTAATTATATCTCTACCGATTCTTACTGCCGCTAATTTGAGACCCATGTAACTGTCACCCGCACTAGCAGCCAACTAATTAAGGATAGTTATATACGAATTATTAGACGTTTTTACAACGTGGGGAGTGATTTAATAAGTTGGTAATGTTACAGAAATGAGCTGATTTTCTTTAATTGGAGACCGTTAAACGTGGTATTATGTAAAATTTTAATTTTTATAGTGCTTTATTTTTTTTCGTTCTTTTTAAAAATTTGTCAAATGATTTTGTTTGTAATGTTAGTTTACTAATGTTTTTAGGGCGTCCAGCAAACAATCTGCCAGATCGCAATCTGTCATGCATTGAAACAAGGGGTTATTCTTTACATCGGAATGAATATTAGGAAAGTAAGTAAAAAGGTATTTATCGGTTTGAGTTAGGCGCAGCTAGAACACACAACAACAAGGTCTAATGTTAGTTTACAAACTAGACTGTGTGTGTCGATTAAGGACGTAATGTCGAAAACACAATGGAAGGGTTACGTAGGATCCCCATGGCACAGTATAATAAAGTAAACAGTATTACATCTCTCTCGGCAGTGTCCTTAAAATAATTACATACGGCCGCTCGTTAGATAAACATGCACTAGGGTTGCCCACTGACTGTTTCTCTTAGGATGTATCTGTACTTTATAAGTATGACAAACTTAATGATGGGAGAGCATTCTTTTTAAAACCTTGCCTTTTGTTGAACCTAATATTTCCTGTACATTAAAATGTTTTTCACAAATCGTTTAGCTTCTAGTGAACCGTTTGTTTGCGATATCATCTCGACATAACCGCACATTTGGTATTTTGAATTTTTGTTCGAAGTGTATCGGTTCGGCCGATTTGTATGAAGACGTAATACTGCTTAGGTACTTTATAATACTGTCCCCATGACAATGTCACTAACAAGTTTTTATGTAATGTAGGTATATAAGTATGTACTTACTTAACTATACTTTAACTTCAGATCTAGACTTGCCCTAGACAGGTACAATTGGTGACCCAAGATAAATATCCACTAAATCATAGGTACATCATACCTATATCATGTACCTACATATTTATGAAAGTCACAAAAATTACGTTCTTCCTGGTATATTTAAAACCTGGCGAAAATAAACTTGTAAAACACAGTCCATTTAAGGTAACGTTTAGTAGCGTTATGCAAAGCTCCGTCGGTACAGCACCGTTTAGCACTCGTAATAAATTCCTCGGATTTGCATAGCTAATCGGCTGGTTAGCTACACGCACGCCTGCGATAAGGGAAATATGCTGTTCAATGATTTATATTCGGCACTTCGTAGGTATTAAGTAGGTATATTTATTAGACATAACAAGGCAATTTGTAGCTTTCGTGGTAATTAATGCGGGTTTAATATGGTAAGGTAAATGTTACGACTTTCTTTAGGAGTTTTCATTCATTATGTTCTAACTTAGCACTACCCGGAACTAACAACTGATAATGTCTTTCAATAACGACAAAAGAAATCCACTCAAATTCAAATCCATTATTAGATACGCCTATAACAAGACTTTTCAATATTACACTGTAGATCTGATGATAGGCACGCCAATCAACAACAAACGACTGACTACGACAATTTTCTCTCTAATTTTCGTTAGTAATAGCATATGAATTACAATCCTTCGGGTAACAAACCGAGACTAAGTGCAGCCGAATGTTTCCGATGGTCCCGTCTCCGCGGCCATTACGAGACGACGCCGATACAATTACCAGCCACTGAATAATTTGATAGGGAAAATGATTGATACAACAATCACACGTAATCAGAATCGTGTCGATGCGATTAGGCCCCCGCGGCCCGCGACAGAGGGCGCCGCGCCGCCACAAACCCGACAATTGCTCACCGACGATTTAATCAAGTCCCCGTTCCTAATGGCTTTCTCTCTTCATTAAATTGTAATAATGGACACTGTTTTTGTCTTTGCGGTGGATATTGGGCGGGGCCAGCTTAATGTAGCTAATGATCTCTACCTACCAACCTCCTGAGGTTATTGAGAACAAAGCTGCCTACCGTTATGTTCAAAAATATTTTACTGCCTAATACCTAATTGCCTTGCCTTCGAAACCTAAATACGTCTTGACGTGCAAAAACAACTTTGATGTGTATCTGAGTCACATTAGCACCTAAATCATGATTTTCATCACCGCTAAGTTTTTTAAAGCTACCTAATTTATGCTGAAGAACTAGCTTGTTTTCGGAAACGTTTTCACGTAGTTAAACGTGCTACCCGACATGCGATTTGACAATTAGCGAGAACACTCAGGGGTGGGAACAATAAAAATAAAGTTAGTCTACAAAAAATTACGCGTCCACTCAAAAACAGATTGAATATAGTAGATTATTAACCAAGGGGATAAAGCAGTGTCTTCTGTCGCGGGTGACGATTTAAATCGCGAGCGTAACGAAGGACTCGAGGTTCACTCCCGAGCGTAGCGAGGGTGTTAAAAACTTAAATCACGAGCGAAGCGAGGGATTTAAGACGAGTCCTGAGTGTAGCGAGGGATTTAAGTTCACCCAAGACTAAGACAGCTTTATCACCGAGGAAAATACTCTACTTTTCGTACCATTTGCGAAAAAATTAACACAATAATAATATGAGATAAGCATTTATTAAAAATAATGACAATTAAAAGTAAAAGTTAACATTCGAAACATTGGTCCAATTATTGATAGAGAGAGTTACATTTATGTTTGGTACATTTATTGTTGATGAGTTGATTTGAGTATTTCTCTGTTCTTGCGTCTGAGGAACTTGGCAAATTCCTAGACTAATATTTTTAAGCCAAGGCTCATACGGCCTCGTCGGTTTTCGTAATTTTATTTAATAATCATAACTGCATAATAAATGCGTATTCCTTTTTCAGAAAGATGTATAATGCTTTATATACAAACTCAATGGTGTAAACACAGATGTAGTTCAGTATAAATTTCGGTAAGTATTCCAAATTTAAATCACATTCTCTCCCTAGAGGATGAATGAAATTCAGTACAATTTTCTTTCCCTGTTTTTAACAGATTAAAAATGACTATTGTTATGTTCGCTTTTTGTGGCATAGAATGTCACTTTTTTGAGCAAGTGGTATGAAAAATTCTTTGTAACGCAAATTTTCTTGTATGCCAAGCAAGACGCTCACTAAGCTTTCGCCGGGGGTCGAAATACGCCACATCAGGAAACACTCGAACTGAAAAGTAACGCTATTTTATGCGTAGGATGTGATAGGTCTAGCTTAGGTACAATAAAGACTAGGTACCAACTTACCTACCTATTTTTTATGCATGCTGTAATTTTCATATAGGTATTTGGGCCTTGAGCGGAAGGAATTAATTTCCCGGCCATGCTTAGATCCACTGGCTGGATCATGCACATAGTTGAGTAGGTATTTAAACTAAATATAATAGACAAATATGTGTATCTACTTACCTTAAAAAAAACTTAAACTTAAGTAGATACATAAAAAAAGATTATAGCTATTTACTCCCGAAACGTGAACACCGACAGTCGGGCTGGTCCACAAATATAAGGTCGCTCAGCGCGCTATGAGCTACGAGCGAGTGAGCTATGCTCGGAGTTTCTTTGAAGGATAAAATCAGAAACGAAGTCATCTGGAAAAGAACCGGAGTTACCGATATAGCTTGCAGAGTAAGAAAGCTGAAGTGGCAGTACGCGGGCCATGTTTGTCGAAGAACCGATGGCCGTTGAAGCAGACGAGTCCTGGAGTAGAGATCGCGGATCGGCAAGCGTAGTGTGGGACGCCCCCAAGCTAGATGGACAGATGACCTCAAAAAGGTGGCTGGGATAGACTGGATGCGGAAGGCGAAGGACAGGGTGCTGTAGCGCAGCATGGGAGAGGCTTATGTCCAGCACTGGACTGCGATAGGCTGAGTTAATTTATTGATATGGACTACCTCGATGGGTTATTATTGAGTATTTCCATCAGGAATAATTCAGTAAAGCCAATCTGTGGGACATGGTCACAGCATGTCCGGATCTGTTGTGAACTGTGCGAGTAGGTAGGTAAGGGCGGCCGGAGCTACAATTAACAGAGGAATTTGTCTAAAACATTACACAACAAATCTTGCCTAAATATTTAATAACAGCTAAACCATGCCTTGAAACTTGCAAGCAGCGATCGGTGACCGTATGTACATACATATTATGTTAACAATTATTTGTAGCACTACAATATACAGATGCACACTGAAATGTTTCTAGGTGACAGTCATTGTTATTTTTATACAAGACCTACCTACCTGCGTACCTATTCTTTTATGGATATTTTTTTAAGTGGGTATGTGGTTGCGAGTTTGTAGGCACTCAAAACAAAATCTTATTGTAATTGATAGGTATGTAATTTGTACTACTATTGATTTGATTTTGAAAGGGGATTGAAAATTTTTATATGGGGCTTAGCATACCTACTGTCGCATCATTTTGTTTTCTTTTTTCAAAATGGCGGCCACGGAACTTCACAGCCCTTTCTCTTTTTACCTAACATAAACAAAACAGATAAATGAGATTCATATCTGATTCTAGGAAATTTATCTTATAGGCCCTAATTATAGATTGAATCGTTGATTTAGATCTAAGAGTCTAGTGGTCGCAAGAGCACCAACTGAGTAGGACAAGATGCAGCCCTGGATTTCCGCCTACGCCTGCAAGACCCCCGCCTAGGGCCCCACTCGCCTACCCCGCTTCCGCGACCAGGTAAGTACCTAACTTGCCTGCCTGATGGGGATGATAAAAAAATATTTTCTTTACGTAGGTACCTACTATAGTGTATATTACTTGCAAAATTTCCAGAATGGCTCCGAGATCTCAAATGCTAAGTGTCTAGGGGCCCTGACTTTAAGTATAAGTCCAGGCCTGACAGGAAGTACCTACTGATTCGATCACCTTAGTGGCCCTTATCATATCTTATGGGTTTAAAAAAAGTTCAGTAGCAGCCTGAAGTTGTGAATTTGTAACCGACTAATGAATGATAATAGGCTCGGCCCCTATTAGGTAGAATTTACATATAATGTAATTGGCAAAATGTACCTAAGTACTAAGCATTTCCTTATACATACTGGTCATACCAAAGAATATCTTTTTAGACGTGCCTGAACTTTCCTAATAACCTAGTGATCGAGTACATAGGTAGTAGAACTCCTAGTCAAAGAGTTCGTTCCAGGAAGTGCTGATGTTCCAGTTTGAAGAGTATTGCCGCCGACGATTATTTATTCCATTAATGTGTTAATTGAATGTTATGAATTAGTCGTCTTCGTCAACTATTAGAACTTCCGTTCCATCTACAGAGGTGCTTCAGATCGTTGAGTTAGCTGCTTGGATATTGACTAATGACTATTGTACGATACTAGGTATTGGCGATTTGCGGCTATAATGGAGATTCCCTTATTTTGACTATAATTATGTATATTATATTTTATAATATGTATATAAATTAAAGTCTTTCGTGTCTGTCTCTGTAACCTCGTTGTTCTTCTAAACTAGGAAGCTACCTACCTAGTTTAGAAGAGCAATGCGGTTACAAAGACAGACACGAAAAACTTTCCTACGTACGCAACGGATTTTGATCAGTTACAGTTTATAAGCTTTATTTATTTAATACATTTCTATTTGACTTAAATATAATAAAGAAATCTTGTTGTTTTGTCAAGTCGTAAAAACCGTGCGAAGCAAGTTCCGGAGCGGGAACGGTGGAATTTGAAGAGAGACTCTGTAGATATATCCATGTGTCGTAGTTAAGCAGGTATGTTCCGCTCACCCTGGATGGAGAGGCTTGTAACCATTCTAACTGAACGACGAATCTTTGAAACCAGTGTTGCAATCTGGTCCGACGCGAAAGAGCGACTACAGCCGGTCGATTCTGTAAAAATCTCATCGTGAAAACGTAGGTCAAGTTAGTTATCATTTCACTTGATGCTAGGGATTGACACTTTTGACAACTCAATTCAAGCTCACTTCTCCTAAGTTTTCCAGAATAGCTCAGCAGGAGTTGCTCTTTCTTGTCAAGAAATGGTGCAATCAGAGTCGAGATGGTGTCGTGAATGGCTCACCAAGATGCAGCTGCTTACACTAATATCATCTCGTATTCCCACTAGCCTGATCACAACTCTCTACTTTTGTAAGCATGGTGAGTGATGCGTTGATTTTATTCTCAACAATCTCGGCTTAGTTTACTATGGCGAATCAATAAGGGACACATTAGAGCCCATCCCTCTATTTATAACGGATATAAAAAGTTGACAAGCTGCCATGCTTTGACGTTACGTGCCCTTTCATTATTTTTTCTTACTTGTAGCAAATTATTGTTTATTTTTTTTAGTTGCCCATAGATTGTTGTCATCACAAAATATTTATTCACTATAACCACAACATAAGTTCTGCAAAAATATTTGCAATAATAAATTCGGTTATGATGTGATCATAATACCTATATCAACTTTTACGATCCAATACATTTTAGCCAATTTATTTACATTTATTGCTACATCTGAAACCATTCGGGACATTAACCCTTTCAAAAACTTCCAAACTTCGATAGGTAATGGGGCCTATAATGATGAATAGTGCTTTACGAAGGAAAATAAACAAGATATATGTTTTTATTTACACATTTATTACAGTTGCATACAACAGTACACAAGTATAAACAGGTCTATAATAATATTTATACATTTATATACATGTAATAACCTGGCGCGGGCCCAAGAGGCTAAAGGAATGTATGACAGCTAAAATATTTTCCTAGAAAACAAAACTACACAAATTGGGATTCGATTAAAATAAAGTAAAAGATAAAGCTTGACTAGTCTTAAGGCACGTACAAACATGAAAATACATCGGATAAGTCAGTTTATAAATGCTCTGTCTGTACATAGAAATCTCTTTGAACTCGATGCATAATCCCTCATTGCTCACGTGCCAGGTTTTAATACTAAATGCCACAATAACACGATAACATGTGAAACAGCTCATTTCTACTTGAAGGCGCAACCTTTTTATTGAGTAGCCTCTTCTATCACAAACAGGCCAATATCCTACTTATAATATCAGTCGAAATCCGACAGATTGCTTGCTACACACTTAGTTCCAGCACAAGGACATTCAAAATGTATTTTAACATACAAACCAAATACTAGAATTTCATTATTTGTAAACTTGAATATAGAACATCATAACGTGTCATTACTACTCATTATTTTACATACGTACATCTAAAAGATCGCGTGCTAGTGCTGTAAAAATACAATCATGAAATCTAGGTAGACATAATCTAATAGCTTTTCTTGGTTAATATGAGACTAACACAATTTTCATACTTATAATTTGAACAATTTAGACACAAAGGCACGCTGGTAGGCCAAAGCGCGATTGATATTTAGTATTTCAGTAACTTAGTACATTAGTTCATAAAAGTTCCACACCTTACCTACAACAATTACATTACGCATTCGGCAAGCGCTCGTTTATTTGAGGGCTCGTATTAAGACGATAAAAAAAATCAACTACCTTGTAATAAATTATAAATGTAAATATACGAATTTCATCGACTTAAAGTCATTAGACAATGCTAAGCATTAAATAATTGAAAGCAATATAGGTACACAGTAGGGAACATATTTACATTGACGCTTAGTATCACAAGATGGCGGCGAAGATCAGGCGTGTTCAAAATGGCCGCCCGTTCTGCGGCCGCTCAGGCAGCTTCGGCGGCATGTTCGGCACCGGGCGGCTATCGACATACAAAGTTTATATTAAAATCTGCTTCACCAACAAAACGATGCAATGCTTATATTATTTACAGTGATATCTAAATACGCAGGAAATGTATAATGATAGTTAAGACAAATAAATGTGTGGACCTTGCCACGGGGAAATTAGAATGACAATGAAAAGGTTTTGTTAGTACGCACGCAGTCACATTCATAAGCATAAAGCAAAATGGGAAACGAAATATACGCACAATATCATGCACCGCCATAAGGGGTTTTATGGATAATTATAAAATGTTAAATGCTTTCCGAATACAGAAGTATGTTCATGTCACCATGCTACTATTTCGGACTAACAACTATTAAAAGAGCAACGCATTATATGACGTCCTTAATATGTACACAGGGTTTCACGTATTAATGGCATGCAACAATACCTAGAACCGATACTTAACGCAAGCACTATCGTACGTAACGGTTCAGCAAGTAGGTAAATATTTCAATAAGAACAAAATTTATATACGTCATGTAATTTTTGTGACTAAAAAAACTTCTAGGGAGTCAGATACTCCAGTATCTGCCGACCGAAAGTTTCTTTAGTAGTAGTTTATTCAACAGCATTTATAACGCAAGTTATAATAAAAGTATAGAAAAATAAATAATAAATAAATGTTTCCTATACATATTTTAAGGCCGTCTTAATGAGAGGAGGCCTGTGTGCGTAATAAACGAGTCATTAGTCTTTTACTAGCTTTTAAATGCACCGTCTATATTAAGACAAGTACTAAAGTCGAATACAGAAATAACAAATTCTTATTGAAATATTTCTAACATTATTCAAACTCAGCTTACCTAATATTACATCCTGCAGATATTAATATCCGAAACTGTTAGTAACATAGTGAAGCCAATGGGCATTATGTTTGCCAAAACTACTGGAATAAATCAAACGTCTTTAGTACACATATAGCATTTAATTACTCTATTTATACAGCATAAGATTAACAATATTCATAAACTATATCAAATCCAACAATCACTGCCTATACCTTTTTTATTCGATGGTACTAACGCTATTAACAAGATAGAGAGAGTAAAACGTTTAATGATCGATTACTTTTGTATAGTTTCCAGCTAATATCGATAGAGCAATGAGTATAGCTATAGCGTTTAACACTTCGTTACGTGTAGGAACTCGGTTAGCCGACGCCGGCGCATCGCTCGCGCCGCACGATGATCCTCTTGTCTCACCGCACCTCCGCTCACATGCCAGTTAAACATTGTCAGTGGTACCACTCTATCATAATATGTTTTGCAACGCCACTAACACGGTGTAAGTGTCGATTCTTCGCGAATTACCGATACTCGCAATCGTTAACGATGAAAAGTGGATGCAAGATGATTCAAGATTAAAATATCGATAAGCTTTATTTAATATTTTTAATAACGAATTCATATTGTATCACCATCAATAAAATGTTCTAATAATTGACCAAAGGTATTGCTAACAGCAACAATATACGAGACAACTGCTTTGGTCTTATCCAATATAAGTACAATTAATTTTACATACAAACTTTACTCGATATATCATTACGAGTTCATAAGTAACTTGTTACCAGTGTCACTAGATACCAGATTATACTGGCATAGTTGTAAATATACAACAACAATCAAGCTGGGTATAATTTAGAGTAAATGCATAAACGTTAAATACGCATCGTCGCTACTGGAGACGGAAAGAGATTAGACGAGCGAGTCAAAGTTCTAAACTACTGTAACACCTAGACACTGAAGTGAGTACATGTTGCAACGACTGTTACTACGCAGCTAGTTCTACGCGACAATGGTGCGGCAACATCAACAAACTGTAATCTTGACTTTACATAGTGTACAAACAACTCTAGCACATTACAAAACAATATGATATGCTCGAGGACTCCCAACCGAACTCCGGGAGCCCGTAATGCCCTCGGCGAAACAATTCAACTACGTAATCCCAATATACACCTATATTAAGCCACTGAATGTCACATTTACAATTAATCGTAACATAAATTTAATTACATCATTAAGTAAGTATAATTAAAGTAATACGCAACCCGCGGCGCCTCCGCGCTCCAGTATACGTATGCATCATTGCACATGATCATGAAGCGCTGTGAAACAATACCTCGTCTACAGTTAATACTGAACAATTTAGTCGTTTTATAATTTTGACGCTATACATTATTAAGTTTGTGTTGTATATCTTTGGGTAACAACCCTAATTAAATAATTATAACCTAAATTCCATTACATATAGCAAGATATACGAAAAGTGCAGATAAGTCTCCAAGTGTTCAATGTGATCATTGGCCGGGTTTTACCGTTTACATTTTATTGAACATTGCAAACACATCTGCTCGTATTGAAATATAACCATTGGAATGTACTCAGAAAAACTATGCCACGAAATTGGTAACAATATATGATTTCTCATTATGGGTATTTTATATTATTTTGGATACAACGTTTTATAGCATGTGTGATCTCCGTGATTTCTTTGATATTGTAATGTTTGAGCAAAACCTGAATAGAAGTCAGTTTTGAGCTACTAATTGCACTGGATCAAGTATAAGTAATGACGTTTCTAAGCTAACACATTTAAATACATAAAATGATATAACCCTACGGTAACGTTGGTTATGTATCACAAGCAGAGTTTATGTGCAGCGTACAGTGTTACACAGGCACACTGGATTACATTAACGTCTGGACGAAAAGCAATGTAACACAACAAACACTGCGTTCTGTACCCACGTACAAGAGGTTTAGTTTCACACTAAACGTTCAAGCGGTTAAACAATGTGCTCTGAAAATGCTTTGATAAAGTTAACTTGTAAAACATCATAAGCAACAGAAAATCTCATAACCTCTAAAACATCGCTTAAATATTCGAGAATAACGCTGGAGTAAGAACTAACATACAATTCGGAATATACTATAGAATGTTATTTAAGCGATGTTTTAAATTGAATACATTTTTAATGCGTGTTCAATCATTTACAGAAGTTTTTGTATCAAGAAGTGAAATGGTTACTAACACAGGCCCTTATTTGTAACAAACGTAGTCACTTCAAATAAATTCATGGTTCATTATTAACCTAATCCTAAATAAATGTATCTATGTAACTAAAAAAGCTTCTACAGGTTCACACATTTTCCAACATGTTTTAATTTCCTAATAAGAAAATAGTGTGATACCGCATGTCATGTCATGTTGGGCAGTGGGGATAACAACATTGATATGTCCGTGGGGCTGTATACGTGTACTAGGAATGTCAATACTGATATGTGTCAGTGTATGGGAGACAGCGACTGGTCGAAGTGACGACGTTTCCAACAAATGTGTGGCGTACATACAGTCGTAACGGACAACATTGTCGTGTTTACTTGAATCTGGCGAAGGCGGAGCTGAGTTCGTTGATGGCGGCGTTGGTGACGGCCTGGCCGACGGCCTGGTTGACTTGCTGGCGCATGTGCGGTGGCATCTGGTTGTACACGGCGCCCGCCGCAGGCAGCGCTCCACCCGGCCTCCTATTTGGTTTATTGGGAACATTTCCTTTTCAAACATGACAAAACATACACAAGCAAAATGAGGGGGCATGGATTTTAGATGATTGTTAATGACTAGTCTCACAAATATCAATGAAATACTTTTTCCGACGGATGGCAACATACAACGGTTGCCTTTTAATTGCCGTATTTAGTTATTATTACAATAGAACACGAGCTATATACACACAGAGAACATAGTTACATACAGGGAGGAAGTAAGTGCGAAAAGTTAAAACGGTAAGTGAATTTTCTAAAGCCGTCACAGCTTCTCTGTAAGACATTTCGGAGTAACGTAACCGCCATAATAATGCAAGCCTCGTGTTGAAAGTGATGACATAATACTGGCACACAACTCTTACAGAGTAACTGTGAATGTAATAATTAACACAGATCACTAATTAACTACACATCACAATCACTTTATCAAGAGTGTAATTGGTGTAATTGCCGTATAGCGTTCCAGTATGAGGGTAAATAAATAAATAAGAGTAAATCCATCTCTACAGTATTTATTTAATGCATTGAAATCGTAATAATTGGAATTTAGTTGCAAAACATTTATTATTCTTCGCATTTCATCGGAATAGATTAAAGCAGGAACACACAGTAGGCTAAGACTTAATTGTATAGTGTACTAATTGTCGAGTAGCAACTTGACTACCATGTAGCATATTTGTGGTGGCAATAAAAGAAACGATTTAGTTACATGACCGATATTATTAAAATCATGAAGATCACACAAATTAGGGCACAAAACATGCGGAGCTTCGATATTGTTAACAAATTGGAAAAGTGAAACTTAACATATCATGAATATAACACCTTTTTGTTAATTACACCAAAACCCAAGAAGTAAATCATTGTTAGCCTCTCCTTTTAGCTGATTCTCGTCACACAAATATTAAAAGTAACTAGTCTTGCATAGACATATATTAACGTAATAATATCATCGATTTTGTATATGTGGAATATGTATCGGTCTGTGGGCAGCCTGTACTGTTCGATGAGTACACAACCAGTTTCAAAAATATAACATTCGGAAAGTTATGCAATAAAAATATATCTAAATAAAATGTTCAACGTATATAAAATAGGTTTTGTGTTACGAAAGGCTGCCGGCAGAGGATTCATAAGCAGATAATTAATTATCTTTAATTTGTATTCTACCAAAAGGTAATAATAAATTCCACTATTATTAATAATTTTATGGAAGCAACATTTTTTTTTATACGTATCATAAGTATTGACCATTTACATGACTAATAATAATATTGTATATAACATATGTATAATTTATTTATAAATTTGTCGATATTTGCTAACTTACTACAATCTCGTAATAGATCCATGGGATCTTAGAAGAAGAAAAAAGGAATCGTGCTGATAAGAGATAACTTTGTCTCGCAATGTTCATCGATTATAACAATATGTTAGGGTTTACGCGGGCTGGTATATTGATGTGAATGTGTAATAAGTTAACAAGTTCGTAGTTAGTGCCTTACGTCGATACGTAACTTATGTTAGTAAGTTAGTGCGCGCGCCGGGCCGCTTAACGCCGCCTGCGAACACATATACACACTGCCTCACTCTGCATACTTGATTTATATATCTTAACTTATATTTTCAAAAGTCTTAGACAGGTAGCAAATGGTAAGACACTTAAAATGGTATATTTTGCCCTTGTCCAGTCTATCCTATCATATTGTGTAACAACCTGGGGAGGTGCGGTAAAAACTAAAATGTTAGAAATAGAAAGAGCTCAAAGGCTGATTCTAAAAGTTGGCCTTACTAAACCTCGACTCTTCCCCACTGCAGCACTGTATCATGAAGCTGAGGTTTTCAATACTATACTCCGGCAACATTCAGATCCAACCTCTTTTGATTATTCTAAATTAACCACTAGGAGGCAGTATATAATATGTAACACCACTAAATCTAATACAGTTTGCCCAAAAATGTTATACTTTTCAAGGACCTAGACTTTACAATAAATTAAATAAAGAATTAAATATTTTCAAGTACAATAAAACTAAATGTAAAAGCATAATATCTAACTGTCTACTAAAATTAGACTACTCAAAAACATGATAGAATTGTTATAAAGTAATAAATCCCATACTTCCTGCATCCAGACAGCTACTCAGACATGAGCTCGCTCATATGCCACCTCACCTTGCACGCCTCACTCACACACCACACACACACACCCCGCTTACAACGCGAACTACACTACACACAAATTTTGGGCACCAGTCTCCCACAAATAAACATTATAATATCGTAATTATTATTTTTCCGTTTTTAAGTTTTGGTTGATGGATGTTATTTGTGGAAGAAAATAAACATTATTATTATTTTTGGTAAACTTTTGTTTCTTAGCTCTTTAGCTAGTTTCAGCTACATTAACAGGCCCAAACCATGTCAATGTAGTGTGTGTGGTGTTTTTTTTTTTTTTCAAGAAGAATTAGTGGAGTCATTTCATTTTCCTCAATTTACATGAACTTTCTAACGATTCTGCAGGTATTTAAAATTGCAGTTTTTTGGAGTGTTATATAAATTGAGTCTTTTAGGTCTATTTGTTTAAGGCTGTGGTGGAGGTGATTGGGTATAACACCCGTCGTGGAGACAACAATGGGTACTACGTAGACTTTTTCCTGGCTCCAGTATTATTATTAATATCTATATTAGTACTACTACACCTCAGAAAGTTAAACACATCCCGAAATATAACAATCCATGTTCCCAAACCATTAGTTTCTGTATGGATTTATTTAATAACGTGCATATGTAATGCATAGTCATACGTTAATAGATACTAGTATATAAAGCAAAATACGTTTACTGCAAATTATGGCTGTTACATCACCCACACAAATGCCTCAATGCCTGTAATGATTATACTAAAGCAAAGCTCACACACCAACAGTGCCGCCGCAATAATAATTAGTATAATTTATGCAATATAGCATATCGATACAAGGTTGGAGAACAATCATCACGTCCATCGTGTGTACTTTAAAACTTTAAACAACGAATGCAACCTACTTTTCCCCTCGAACATTATTATTATTATATTTTACTGTACCGACCTCTAACATCGGGTAAGAGTAACCTCCGAAAAGTAAACTAACATGAAGTGCGTTCCCATTTTGTATGGGGTGACCGATATCGATTTTGGAAACTATTCCTTTAAGTGACAAAAGACAAGTAACTTAAACCTAATCGGAGGCTACGCTATATGTACTTTCCAGAAAAAGGGTTTCCTGAGAAGAGAGGGGTCGTACTCACGTGGGAACAAGCGGCGCGGGCAGGCCGGGCTGCTGGGGCGCGGGGCGCGCGCCGGGCGGCGGGGGCGCGCCGCCGCCGGGGCGCGAGGGCAGCGGGGGCGCGGGCCGTCCGGCGCCGCCCGGCGGCGGGGGCGCGCCGCGGCTGCCCATCGAGCCTGAGAAGTCACCCCCTTCTTAACTCGGCGTGTTCGCCTTTCAGTGCATTCATAAATCAATTGGTGAAGTGCCGACAACGAATTGCCGACACTGTGGTTCCCATTCGGATTCTGCATGCAGCTGAAGGCGACTCTCGATTAATTACCAAAAAAGGTCTCGACAGTACGACTCGAGTCTCCCTAGGCCAGGAGACTTAGAGCGTTGAGCGTTAAACGGAGATCCGAATGAGATCATAACAGCCACACGTACTATCTACTTAAGAGTCACGTCGAATATTGTAAAAAGAGGAATTTCGGCAGCTTTATCAGCAACTGCGCGTTACATATCTTAAAGCTGGATGTAGAAAATCTAATCAATATGACGTCATCAGTTCTTACACCAACGCGAGTTTTCGTAGAAGACGCTGGGGTCAGCACTAACCTTGTTGCGCAGGCGCGGCGCGGCGCGGGCCGCCGGGCGAGGGCGGCGACAGGCGCGGGTTGCCGTCGAGGCGCTCGAGCCGGCTCTCGAGCCAGTCGTTCTTGACGGGCGGCGGCACGGGCGTGCTCACGGTCGCCATGGACACGTCGCCGATAATCCGCAATGCTTCCTTGCATGCGTGGTACATGCGCAGCATTTCTTCGCGTTTTAGGGCTTCCTCGGGAGACTCTTCCATCATTTGTGACTGCAAAGAGAACAAATATAGATAAACATTGCCACAGATGAAACCAGATGTTGATCAGGTCTCAAAATTGGAACTATAACATTCAATCCTTACCTGATCGCCGGAAGCGTAGAGATGTGCAAGCAGCTCCCCGTTGATAAAGTCTTTGGCATTATTGATGATCATCATCATGATGGTCTTGGGTACGAGATCCCGTGTCGTCTTGGTCACGATACGCATGTACGAGTCCACGAGGTTCCTGATGGTCTCCACCTGTCGCTCCAGCTGAGGGTCCATGCTACTTGTGCCTGAGCTGTCCGAACTCTGAAAACAGAATTTTCTTCATACAGTAATATCTTTAATTGTATGTTTATTAGGTGTCTTGAGTTCCCGACGCCGTAGTGGAGATTACCACTTACATACTCGTAGTTGTTTATACATTGTAGGCCAGTAACGATTATTTTTAAAAGCTTATAAACTAAAGTACAGCACACTGCTCATTGGAGCCAATTAAAATCGACAAAAAAATTCACAAATCCCAATTTCCGTCGGCCGACTTCACAGGTGTTTCACCTTACAAGCACTCCTATGACGTGTAAGTGCTAACCTTTATTGTAATGAACACTACTACAAAACATTTTCTAATAATGATTATAAATGTGCTAACGTTCAAGCTGTGTAGCTTACAGAAACAATAACTTGCTACAACACAAAATATTAAGAATAAAATCTGTTATAATATTGTACCATCGAAGTCGCGATTATTATAGGAGTAGGTCAAAAAGCCAGGCCGAGCGAATCACATGAGACGAGATACAGTACGGCTTTATTTATTTAGATTAGCCAACACAATACATTTAAAATAATTACCTTACTTACTGGCTAAAACAACATGCACTTTGCCAATCAATCCGAAGATGTTATAGGACCAAACTTCTTACAGTCTTACGATTTTCAAATAGCATGCAGTGAAAACGCGTAAAGACGAAGCAAACATGATGTTATGATTTCTGAGCATTCGGTTGAAACTCTTAGCAAGAAATTTGTTTGGTCTAAACGCAGCTTTAAATTATGAATTGTCTTCCTGTTTATTATCATTATAAACAGCCTGTGTTATCCCACTGCAGATGCCTTCCTACTCTCTTCACACTTCTCTCTGTTTAAAGCTGATACGGAGCAGTTCTTGTTAAAGGAGTCCAGCTCATCCCGCCATCTCTGTCTGGGCCTGCCGCGATGTCGCTTGCCATCAACGAGTATCATCATCTGCCTAGCCTTGTCCCAACTATGTTGGGGTTGCCATCAACCAGTATATTAATATATTTTCTTATAAATAGTGTTCTGTTCACCAAACTCTCAGAACGAAGTATTGGTGTAGAACAAAAATAACAATACTATATATCGTGTCGTCAACGCATCAAATCAAATGACAAGTTTTTTTTAAATGTATGTAAATGTGTATAGCTTAATGTGTATACCTATCCATGTTAATAGTCAAAAAAGCGATGTTTGCATAGATAGATGATCAACAGCACATTTTGTTACGGCATGCTTCACCAATGACAGCTACTTGTTGTATTAGTATTGTAAGTTTAAAACCACCAAGACTTTTCTAAAAAACGATATTAATGGTTAGGCTAAGCGCGCACAGTGATGCGATTTTTTAAATCGCATGTTCATGCGAAATAAAATCGCCATCGCTAATATAATTTTTCAAGCGATTTTTTGCCGGATTGCGCCGACTCTAGTATATTCGTGGTGCGCGCTTAGCCTTATGGTAAAACAGCAGACAATTTTATGTTCTGTATGATGCAAGGATACAACACTACCATACTCACCAACCACACAATGCATAATTAACCGGTTGAATGCCGTAATTGCAGAAACAATTAAAAAGCATTTGTGTCTCGCGTGGATCCACGTTCGATACGAAGGGTTAAACAATTAATTCAGTGCTACAAATAAAATTCACAACCAAATAACCAAAACCATGTTACTGGACGTTCCATGACGCTCCCAAACGATATGTTTTACAATATGATGCACAGAGCTATCATTTGTAAATTATTAATTGCACATGCAATAATAATGTTTATAATACAAATTGATAACTACCGCCTAATATATCGCACATCACCTTTGTAACAAGGCAAAAATCCAGCAAACAAGCTTTAAAATACGAGTCACTTACTCTTGATTTATTTCCACCCAACCCCATGGAAGGCAGAAATAACTAAAAAATAAAAACATAAACATGCTAAAACAAAATTGAATTAGACTTCCACAATATTTTGAAAATTAAAATAACGAAAAACACCGCTCAGAATCTTGCAGAATATGCTAAAAAAAATCGAAGCACGACATTCAGATGTTATTCCTACTGTTATAAAAAGATATTTAACCGTGGAATTTTTGTGATAGGTATTATTAATATTATTATGTTATTACAAACAGTTGTTAGCAGTGGGTGGCAGATACATAATGATAATGAAGTGCATGTGACTCAAATTAAAATATCAAAACAGTACTCTACACGTCTCATGCTACGTCGGCTAAAATGTATTTCAAGAAAATTAATTACAAGTAAAAAAATTGGTTCATAAAGATATTGACTCATTTAAAAAGTAATTCTTGAAATCCACATCGGACGCAGTGTTAAATGTGCGACCACCGTGTTCTGTGTGATCTATGTACTTGTGTAAATGTTTCATAAGCCTGTATAAACAAACCTCGTTTCCTTCACTCTGAATAGCATGGCAAAACAACAGATTTTATAACATAAAACTGACATATAATAGGTATATTTAAATATATAATTCACAATTATATTAAACAACATTATTATAAAGCCATATAGTAAGAAAATAAGCTCAAAAAAGTAAACATATGTCCACAATAGTTTGAATGTGGGGAAATAAAGTAGAAGGGGGTAAGAAAGATCAGAAAAATAATAATAAGACAGGCAGTATAAATATTAAATGATAAGCATGAGCTATGTTCACCTCGTCTCCGTTGGAGGCTTCGGACGTTTTTTCTGGGTAGACTCCCGCGCGCAGGAAAGATGCCTTCCAAGAGTCGACGTCGTCTTGCGTCTCACACGACAACTCTAGTTGTTTGTAATCCTGTGAAAATATAATAAATCTGGTTTTCATTTGTTTTTATGCAGTAAATGCGGCTGATCTTAGTCAGTATTTGAACTGGGGACATGTTCGAGTCACCAGAAAATTGAGAGAGCTTTAGCAAAAGCAGCATTGAGGCAAATCTCAGAAATGTGAATAAAACACCTAATTGAAATTGTTGTGTTCTGTTTTCGTTTATACCTTGTACACGTTCCTGCCCTCAGGGTTGAAAAGCGCGAACATGTGCCGCCGCGACATGAACCCTTGCTCCAGATCCCTCAGCTTCAGTCCGTCAAGGGGCAGCATGTACTTCTTCTCTCTTTCTTCCTCGTCTTTGAACCAGGAAATGCTCTCAGCAGTCAACACGAACCAGTAGTCTTTGGAGCCTCCTGGACAGGTAATGGTAACTCTTAGCAATTTGTTTTCAATAACTTTAGGACATGAGTTCAAACAATAACAGTACATATCAGTGCCGAGCATGTTGATTGAGATCTTTTTGCCATTATGTTGTTATTCTTTGTCGTTTGTTTTGACTATTTGAAAGGTCAAAACTTAATCGTAAGACATCCATAGACAAGATAAAATTGTACACTTATACAATGCGCCAGCGCAGCTTTGAATGCTGATCTGCCGGAATAAAAACCTTGTAGCAACTCACCTTTCATGATTCCCAAGTTATGAATACACATGTATCCTTTCCTGATGACTTGGTTTCCTAGTGCGCGGTGTCCTGACTTCGTAGAATTCTCAGATTGATTTTGAGCACTGTAACAAAACCAAATAAGTCCTTGACATACTGTTCTTTAAGACTAACTGTTGTACATTTTCAATTTTACAACTTCCACTGCGAAAGAGTAATGAGCAGGTAATAGCTAAGCGGAACGGAGTAAATAGTCTTTGCCTTTCACCAAAAAAGAATGTTATTGAAAACTGGTTTTTGTCTTCCATTGCCAGCGGGTTTCGCGGAGTGAGCTAGGCAGGAAATGAGATGGGTCGGATGTTCGAGGTTGTTTAAGTCCATTACCAATGGGCATTGCGGAATGAGCGCTAGTGCCAGGCGGCTCGTTGCGGCACCAAGATGCGTTTGTGGTTTTCTTCAAAAGTAATGATTTCGGACGATTATAATGAAGATGATTTGATAAACACAATAAATAAATTCTTGCTACTCTACAGGTATAATAAGATAAAGAAGCATAACAAACCTAGATGGTTGATGAGCAGCCATATTAGAGAGAGACCTGTTAAAAGGCGATATACTACGATTTACAAGATGAATATTTCCAAAATTATTTCAGAGTCAATAGAGAACAGATTGAAGAATTACTGTCACTTATAATGTCGCGGCGACGGTGGGGAGGGGCGGGGTGCATGCAGAGTCCGTTCAAAACTAGTTCTCGAAACCATGACACAACGGACTCCTTTTTACTCGCTTAGGCAGTATGCTCACTCGCTTACGAGTCTGTTGGATATCTGCTAGATCCTCGTATCCACGGCGATTCTTTACCTCGCACTGGATTTTCAGCGTAAAAGTTGAAAATCCAGTGCATTTTTTGACGCACTGGAATGCAACCAGTTACGATTCTCAAAGCCCGACTTAACACCGTGAGTTGAAAATCTAGTACACAAAAAAAAAACGTCGCGTAAAAAAATCGCCCGTCCGATCTGGACGAACTCTGCAACCACTTTTGTGACTCTTTTTACTCGTTCAGTCCACTCTGCTCACTCTTTTACAGTGGAAGCACTTCTATAAAGTTTACTGTTGCGAGCCCAACGAAGTCCGTACGGAGCCCGCTCCTCTCGCAGTGGAAGGTGGGTAACTTCATAACCTTGCTTAAAAAAAATCGTACTTCTTTCTTTATATTGACTTGAAAATAGAGAAAATGCGTTACTTTGCAAATCCGATGAAGTCCTCGTGGTTGGTGTTCATGTAGGCAAGCTCGCAGTCAATCAGCAGTACCAGTTGATCCTTGCACATTTGTTCGCGAGAACGAACGTAAGACATGATAATGCGCTCCGTCTCTTCACGCAACCGCGGGTACCGAGACATCTGGAAAGATATGAATTTAATTAGTAAAAGTTACGATTGATATTTTAAAGATCATAATATTGTAAGGTAATAGTTTAGTTCTAAAGGCCAAATAAACTTCAGACCGACTGATGATGAATGTTTTCCTTTGAATCTCGAACGACTTAACTTTGTCGATCTTAAATGTTTTGTCGCTTCAGTACCACTTTCAAATGAAGTGTTACTTAAAATTTTGTTGCATTTGCGTTTTCGAACATAATTATGACAGATAACTTTAGTTAGACCATCTTTCTCATTTGCAAGATTAAGTACCTATTGTTGAATATCAAAGAAACTACAACAGATTACAGGCAAAACGTATAATTACCCTTTCAGTGCAGATACGAACGACGTTGGACAGCTCAGACACGACGAGATCGACGCACTTGAGGCTGGGTTCCTTCAGCCGCGCGATCTGTTTCTTTACGATAGCCTCGAATGCCATGTCGGGAGTGAACAAACCCACCTGCGGAACAGAACGGTATTTCATTATACAACGTATTGTTAAGATAACACCGCGACTATTCTCCCCGAAAGAGAGAAAGGTGTATAGAATGCCTTCACATTTCACCAGTTCGTTTTGAATAACAGGCGGCAAGCCTATTTAGGCCACTGACCGGGTACACATCCAGAGTCCAGGCTGCTAATTGGTAGGTTGCGCAATACCACGATCCGGGAATTGAACCCAGTACCCCACATTCAGCAATTTTGCTTGCGAAAACTAGATCAAGAAGGCGTACACTTTTGTATAAAGCGTTGTATATATGACGCGTATGCTTACCCTAATACCGTGAATATTTCTAATAGCGAATGCGATCTCCCTACGCAGCTCTTTCTCATCGAACTCCATTTTGACAATCTCGAAGGGGAATCGTTCGTGGAACAACCGATTGATTTTCGCACCGCCAGATAGTTCGTTTGTATTGATCTGTGCCGAGCCAGAACCTTCGATTGTGCGTTCAAAGTCCGTTTGCAAAGTCTGGATCATTCTGTAAAATAAGTGCAAGTTTTGTACTCAAGTACGAGATTCAGTTGACTTTTGTATTTGTTTCGAACATCATTGAATATTTATACATATGCTAAGGTAGACAAATGTTTCTTAGGTCTCCACCCAATTAAGATGTTACGTGTAGTTACATGAAATGGGAAACGCTTTTTGGCATTTGCCAGCTTTTCATACGTCCCGCACCCTGATAACGTAACACACGATCAATCGAAATCTGAATCATTTTGAAGCAAATTGCTAATCCATTGCTTCATAAGTTCGAAAAATGTGTCTGCTCAACACGTAAATAACGCAATAAATTTTGTTGAACTGTCAAAATGAAACCGATTCCGATTGATCGCGTGCTACGAATTAGGGTGCAGTAAACTGACTTACTAACCCAAACACTATTTTGTTCCATTGAACATATAAATTAATACTCACTGCAACATAGCCTTAGTCTTGATGGAGGGATCGTCGGGCCTAAAGTGTTTGTACTGATCTACATCTTTCTCGAGTGCGAGCAATTGTTTCTGCAGTTTATCTCGAAGGCCGGGTAGCGTATCTCGGATGTGGTTGGTGAGCTGTTGGTTCAGTACGCGTTGTAGGTATGGGGTGCCGAGTCGGTCAGCCAAGTGTCGGTATGAGGGATGGCTGTAACAAACGAGTAGAATTCATATTAATTAAGTTCAATTTGCATAAATAATATCCTACAGGAACGATGTCGTGTGTATGTCGACTCTGTATACATATGTATGCATATTGTATCGTTACATTATTATCATTATCAATAAATAAACAACAATGAAAATAATACCTTTCGAGCTTATTTTTCCTGTTTATTGTTTTCCTTCTAAAATAATTATATCCTTCGTGTTTCTTGTTGAATTAGTTATTATATAATACGTATTTACTTTTACTCAATGATTCAAGATTATCATGAACTAAATTGCAATATTATGTAAACTTAAATAGCTTAATAAAATAAGTCCTTATCATCTCACAAATTGCAAATGTAATCGACGACGTACGGAAGTAGGTCAGTCCGATAGTCGAGAGCAACCTATATGTCTATCAGAATATATGTTGCAACTTCTCGTACAAGTAGCACTTGGCGTACCCAGTGGCGTTGTTTCGATAAGTTTTTTCTATACGGTGATAAATTGAGGAGGACATGAGTCATTGAGTACTAGTCCATAATGGTAATGACTCAGTTTATTGTCTCGGGATCATTCACGTCTAACCTTTCCAAACGTCTGCAAGTGGATTGTATACTACTTGTTTTCGAAATAATAAACATTTTTTTTTTTCATTACACCTAACTGAAAACGGCTCAAACTAAACTGGTTATGCTTGGAGCTGTATGCTTTATACAACGTGTTTTTTTTTTATATATCCCGTAACTCCAGGGGGTCAATGTACTCATCATTATGAATAACTTTTACTATGAGACCAAACCGAAAAAAGCGAAATAAAAAATCAGCCGTTCCATGCATTGGTCTCTGCACACAGCTTACGGGACGGCGACGCGGCGCTGAGCAGTAGTAATGTACTAGATATTACGGACGATGCCACACAGAGCCGTCCCGCTCGACGCGACGGTAACCGCCGCGCAAAGCGGGAATACAAATCAGAAGAGGCGGGGCGGGGCGCGGCGGGACGCGAGCGCGTTTTTTATTTATTTCATGCACCCATTTCCGTTTACGTTGTTTTTTCTTAGCTAGCGCAACGATGAGCAATAGCGTTTCCATGTCTGAATCGCTCAACATCTTTTTTGATGAAAGAAAGGTGCGGCGGGACGGGGCGTGATCGCGCTCGCAGTGTGAACACTGCCGCCGACCTTTATATTCGTATAACTTGTCAAAATGTAGGAAACACCAGACTTTTGTTTCGCGATTTAGGGTTCGGTCCCATAGTGAAACTTATTCATAATGATGAGTACCATGATCGAGAGTTATGGGATATCAAAAAAACACTTTGTAGAAGCAAGCAAGTATGATAACAACAACAACTACAAGTAACATTATATGGACAATTTTTAATTATGTCTGAAATAAATGTTTTTTTTTTAATTATAAGCAATCGAACAACTGGCTGGATTCGAAATCATAGCGGATCACTTGCTAGTGTCAGTCAACTATCCAGCCGTTGAACTATGGATGCTTCTAAAAGTTGCAGCAATATTTCTGCAACTGCAACAATTACACTAGCCAGTAAGTGTTTTCGTAGTATACATACCTTAGGAAAAACTTCCTCTCAGCAGCCAAGGCCGCGGTAATGTCCTTTCGTCCATCGATGTCCTTCTGCGACCGGTTGACAACGCCGATGTATCCACGTCGTAGGGGCAGCAGTTTGTTCTCGAGCACATCGCGCGCATCCGTTCCTTCGTCCATCAAGTCTAGCTTCGTGATTACACCGATTGTACGGAGACCTATAGTAACACCGACATGTTTATAGCGTAAATATTTGCATTCTTCAAATGCTTAGACTGGAGGAGAATAGTTACATATAATGCTTGCACACAAGAAGGCTGTTTTAACCTCTCAAGTCGAATGACTTATGACAAAAAATGAATAAGAATATTTTTGGGTTAAAACAAAAAACTGCCATTGCAAGTGAGGTATCGCTGACCACCAACCATATATACCGGAAAATGTTCAAATTCGGGGAAACTAAACGTCCTTTTTTCTATGGAATTTTTGCATAAATCATTGCAAATTGCAATAGGCTCGCCCCCTATTACATGGGACTTAAACATAACTGGCGAAATGTGGGTGTACAGTCACGAGCACCAATATGTCAACACTTGGCAACTTTCAATTGCGATTTTATCGTGAAATAATGAATACATCGTTGAAATACGACACATTACATAAACCTGTGGGTTCGAAAATGCTATGTTCGTAACAACATAAAATTTTATTCAAAAATAAAGGAGTAAATCGCTTTTGAATAAAGCCGAGTGTATACATACTTTTGCTCGTGACTGTACTATAGGTCACCTCCGCCCAAACCTTCGGGAAATACAGGGGTGATGTTATGTTGTGTTATTAAAAATTGGACAGGACAACGTCTGTCGGATTAGCTAGTGCATTATAGACGGAAATCGTCACCTACTAGATTCATTCATATTAACTGTACCATAACCATATACAGGGTTATTTGTAAAACACCAACAACCTCTTAAGAAGACATTGTACTCATCATTATGAACAACTTTTACTATAGGACCAAACCTGAAATTGCGAAAAAAAAATCAGCTGCTCCCTATATTTTGACGAGTTATGCGAACACAAATGTAGGGAAAAGCCGATTTTTTTTTTGAGATTTCTGTTTTGGTCCCATAATAAAAGTTGTTCATAATGATGAGTACAATGACCTCTTAAGACGCTGGTGTTTTACAAATAACCCTGTATAGTATTGGGTTTTTTTCCTAACGTCTAGTAAGTCATAGTCAGTAAAAGACCATTTAAGTTACTAGCCTTGTGGGTCGACTTCCTTTGCAAGTTTCAAGGCATCGCTGTTTGCCAAGTCGGTGTTAGCAGGCGTGACGGCGAGGATAAGGCAGGATTCACGCTTGATAAATTGGAAGATCATCCCCTTGATCTGTTGCTCGATGTCTATCGGCTGGTCGCCGATAGGCACCTTCGTCAGACCCGGCAAATCAATCAGGGTCAAGTTGAGCACTGAAACATAAGAACATTGACTACAGTTTCTAACACTACTAGGAAAATTAGTAAGTTTACGTACATACAATTCGATTCAATTTTATTTTTATTTTTATTTTTTTATCGTTGCCCTACACTAGGAATTACTCCTGTATCGTGGGTGCGTTTACAAACACTTAAACTCACATACACAAACAGCCAGACCCGGAACGACTACCTGTAGGCAATACAAATATTTGTTCCGTGCGGGAATCGAACCCGCGACACGCAGCGCAGCAGTCGATCGCTCAGCCACTGCGCCAACCGTGTCGTCAATTAAAAAGTATTAAAATTGTTTGTCATGCCATGATATGGCTAACCACAATGACGTGTCCCTACAATAAAATACCATTAAGCTAAAATTTTACGTTACTGTCAAAATGCATGACATAGATAGCAACTTAACCGTAAATGCTAAATTGACCTATAAACCTGCGGTGCGTGCCAAAATATTTCTTGTTGTCGAATCTTAAACAACTAGTGAGTAAGTTGCATACGTTAGGTAGCACGGAATGTTTGTAGTTGAAGAATAACACAAGGTCATTGTTATCGGTTAATAATTAACAATACCTACTGTTTAACAACAAAATCAATGTTTTTAATAATAGTGTACATTATACTTTTTACAGTTAATTGGCATTGACAAAATAATGCTTTTTGTGAGATGTAAATAATATTTTTAAAAGTAAATGAATATCAGCATAGACACGAAGCGTGATATTTCATAACACATTTAGAATATTTGTCGTACAATAGGAGAAAATAATATTTCATACGCTCTGTAACGATCAGTAAAATAGATAATATTGTATTACAAGATAAGGTTAGATAGCGTAAGATTTATATCATTTGATGGTTTCAGGTAAACTTCGTAATCAATAGTAAGTCTCACTCCTACATTTTTAGTTCACTACGTTTTCATCTGTGCAAAGATTTGCCACGACCTTCACAAGCATAGATAATTAGGTAGGTAATGTTATTTTTTTCAGGAGCCGCTACCGCTATATATTCGTACGTTATAAGTATGTTTTAATATTGTATAGACCTGAAACCCCGATAAGTGGACTTGTTGTACAGACGCCAGCAGGTCAAGCTACCCGAAACTGTCAAATTTTCCCAATCAACCTTGAACCTTAATTCTTTACAGATAAAGTTGAAAATCTATTACAGAAATTTGACAGATTGTAGTAGCTTGATGTGCTGGCGTCCGTACATATTCTGAGCATTCCGAGCATTTAAGATAATGCTCCCCAAACAATAAGCGTAGTTAATGCTTTATTGGTGAGTTAATAGAGAAACGTAGGTAGGTGTGTTATTATGTTATGATAACGTCTTATGAACGTGGTCTTATGTTGCTATTGATGTGACTCTTATTATTGCACGCCAGTATGTCCGACAAACTAAGGAATCCCTACTATCACATGCTGCATTAGTTTATCTTAACACAGCAACGGCAAGTTTTCTGAATCCTAGGCGGACAGAAAAATTCTTATATAACTTTAAAAATACATCTATAAGGTGTAGGTATGTACTAAACGGTAAACTAACCATCCAATAAGCATTTGTTATGTAGGTCATTATCAAACTTCCCATAGAATATCAAATAAGCAGTGTTATAATCAAGATTGCATAATTAAGATGAGTACACTACACACGCATCCGTGTCAGTACAACGTAGTACAAACTACTAGCAATAATAGTTTTCTCTCCATATAAGCAGTGGAAGAAATATCGATTCTACTGATACATATTTTTTCATGAGCTACAATACAACAGAATTCCTTGGAATGCAATATGCATAGATAATATTGAATGAACTTATCAATGAACGTTCAATTATTCCTCAGCAAATGGGCACAAAAACCTATATTTATATTAGCAGTAAATTGATAATGGAGCATGTTATTTTATTATCAATTAACTGGGTATTGGTTTATCTGAAGCACATGCTTAACACTGACTCATTATTTATTACCAGCCCCAGGAGACATCTTCGTCATACAGCTGGTACATATTTACGCGTTGAAATTCCCGATACGTATCATGTAACAACCTCACAAAAATAGTGTTGTCGATTATTTTGAGAGGAATCGCGATTATCTATCATAATGATAAACTGTCTAAACAAAAACTCATTGTCGTTGATTAGGTAGGTACCTTAAAATGATATAACTTGGCGATTGATAATTTAAACGAATGAATCAGTCTTGAATTTATTGATAAACAAAAATAATTGTTTCAACGTTATACATATTTGATTATAGTCTGTAATAGAACCGTAATTTATTGAATACTACGACAAGGTGCCTCCGTGAAGATACTCGTTGCGTCATAAAATAAATCCAGAGCAATCTTCTTTTGTTAACTGAGACCTATAAATAAGGTCTGTCAAAGGTGAACATCTGTTGCCTTGCATCACCACCTTGTAAGTACTTAGGTATATTCCCTTTTGTCCATAGAAGATACAAAGGTAAGAAACTTCATGAATTTTGATCGACAATGCTTTGCTTTGACTCCTAAACAAAATAATGTCGTTATTGTAAGTATGATAACGAGTGTAACGCATTTGTCGGTCAATGACTTCGTAAAATTGTCAATCTATAACGTTACGCATGCGTATGAAGATGCTTCCGGTTTCGTCTTAACTTTATTTTAGCGCGTCTCATAAACATGTTATGTAAAAACGCTGAATAAGGTCTCAAATTATAGACTTTGCCTAATGTTCTTGTCGCTCTCGGATCTTATCAACCGTAAGGACTAGCAGCCTCTGGCTTACGTGCAAAGATTGAAGCAAATAACGGCTGGTCGGACTATTTTAATCCACTAAAACTGTGGATAGTGTAATATAAAAGAGTGATTAATTTTATCTCTCTTTTAGAAAGGACATGTCCAAAATTGGTTTTTTATTATTTAATAATTCTAACAAGGATAAATTAAATATATTTGGATAGACATCCCGAAAACTAGTGGTTCTAACTATATCATATATTTTTAAAGGCCCCCAATTTTGAGAAAAATGTATTTTTATTTTAGTGTGAATTTACCCCTAAAACGAACAAACCTTTCTAATTGTCTAGGATAATAAAGTGAACACACCCCAAAAAATAATAATCTTGTCAAAATTGACACATGGTACTGTCAATCAATGTTTGATTTGCGAGTTTGTCAATGTGAACGAAACGAATCTAAACAGATTATTTATTTACCTCTGTAATAATCTATACTAATAATAAAGCTGATTTGTTTGTTTTTCAGATTATTTTTTTAGTGTGACGTATCAGACGGATGAGGCCTGCCTGATGGTCAACACTGTCATCTGTCATATTTAGACATTGTCAAAGTGTGTGGGAGGTTTAATTTGGGCTGCCATAACGAATAAATTATATGTTCTAACATTAAATAGTTTTCAATTTTTCTCTGAAATGGGGGGGTCTAAAAATATAATTTCAGTGGTTCCAAGTTCCATATTTTTGTAGCATTTGGATGTAGTTTGATTCTTGTTAGATTTTTCTCGGAATAAAAAATCAACGTCCATACAAAAAGCGGACATCTCCTTTAGTCAGCAAATTAATTATTATACCATTTGGAATCTTACTTACCATTTGGGGAATATACACGTAGATTGATCGGCACTGGTGATATTCCCTTGTTAGAGCCGGTCATACGATCCGTCTCTCCTTCAATCTCTGCGCGTACTTCATTGAAATCAACGAACTTCTTGCCCTTGCAATGCAGAAACTCCGCATATTCTAGGATAAAAAAGAAATAACTAATTTAGCATAATATTGCACTTTTAATACTGATTTATTAAGTATGCGTTCAGTTTGCCAGATTCCTTGTAAAATCTGGCAGACTGCACGAACCAAGATTGGCTTCCTGGGGCTGCAGTCTCGACATTCATAGCGATCGTTTTACGACCGAATTCGGTCGCAAAGTCCCGGATTGACAGGTGTAATGTATGGAGTGACAGAACTTTGCGACCGAATTCGGTCGTAAAGCGATCGCTATGAATGTCGAGACTGCTGGGGCTGGCGTGTAAAAACTGCAAAAACATTACAAACTCGTTATACTTAAGAGCAGATCGCAACCCCATCATGTGACCGCCTACTAGTACTGCCGTCTTTCATCGACTCAATGAATATATGTGTCAGTCCAAGCGAAAAGGGTCCAGTGCGCGGCATTTAGTTTCCGAGATATAAGAGGTTTTGTAAAGTTGGGTATAAAAATTGCATTTCGCGATTTTAATTGGTTATAAATAAATGCTCAATTATCTACAATTTCATATAGTAAATGACTATATACGATGTTTCTAAGTACCAGAAACTTTATGAAAAAAGTTTACTAAAAAGGTACCAGTGGGTGGCATGTCGATATTCTGGGAATAAAATACGTTTCAATACCCCGTACTGATCACTTCTAATAATTTAATTATATTTTAAGATTAAAATGTTGAAACTACGTGTAAAAGGTCCCTTAAAGCGGGGAACTCCCTGCTACTATGCAACTACTAAGGGGATTTACTTTGCTTCACTTCGACATAGCGGGGATTTCCCTGATCGTTTTTTGCTACCTACGTGTCCTATAAATAGATCTGCCTGTGATGCAATAATTTATTTGTCATTTGACACCGGAAAGGAAACAATATCCGACAGTCTTTGTGTAAATATAGCAGTTTTTATTATCTTAGCTGTTTTAAATTGAGTGAGTGAAAAGTGCGCATAAAAATGAATAAAGGTAAGTCTTTACGTTGTCTATTATATCTACTAATACTATGTTTGTTGTTACGTGTTGTGTTATGTATCGAATAAGCTCCAAAAGTACTGAACCGATTTTGAAAATTCTTTCTCCAATACAAAGCTGCATTATTCAGTCATAGGCTATAATATTATTAACGTTATTACGCTTAGCGGGGCCGAGGTCGAAAAGCTAGTTCTATAAACCGGGGTATCGGAATGTTACGGAGTTCTTGTGTGTATCTACAGCTGTTACCTACTTTTCATATTTAGACCTCGACAGGGGCGAAGCCTCCTACAGACAGCAGTCGTCTTTAAATTCGATTTTTTATGGATTTTAGAGATTTAGAGATTTATGGATTAAGCGTAGATTACGTTACGTTCCTACTTATTTATTACATTTTAAAAGAGAGCAGCTTTAATCATAAT
Source organism: Apamea anceps (assembly GCA_951799955.1). Lineage (NCBI taxonomy): Eukaryota > Metazoa > Arthropoda > Insecta > Lepidoptera > Noctuidae > Apamea > Apamea anceps. The sequence continues at coordinate 7,284,551 of OX637502.1, read as the reverse complement.
AATTCGGCTGCATCCACATAGACTGAAAACTGACCGCGACAAAGTTGATAGGCTAATGAATCTCAATTAGTCATAATTTCATCCCATTTATACTAAATTCAAATTTGTTTTTAGGTAACATAATTATTGAAGATTCAACCGAAGGTTCCAGCTCTAGTGATGAATCTAAGCATTCTGATGGACCTGTACCACTTTCTATGGAGGTGGAAGTAAACACACTACCTGTTTTGGCCTCGACCGCAACAACGCCGGATTTACCAACAGAAGAAGAAACCGTTGCACCTTATTCAGGTACTTACAACTTAGAAAATAATTTCACAGAGTCGACATCTGAGATGGATGAAACGGATCAGTATTATGAAAAAAGCACTAATACAGAAGCAATCAGTGAAGATGAAATACATGAGTGTTATGATTTTGCTAAAATAGTTAGCCGAGCCTTGTGTAAAATCAAAAAAGATCGACGTGATCATTGTATGCATGCAATAGTACATATTCTTTATGACTACAGCAAGGACTCTAATACCAATTAAGAAGTTGTGTTAGGTACCTATGTCATAGACATAGTATGAAAAAATGACCTGTGTAGTATGTATATTTCAACTATTTGTTTTCAGAGTTTAGCTATTCAGCGTCTGTAGAACATGAAGACTATGAAAATTTTAATTTAGAGTTCAAAAGTCAACGGGGTACAGAATTATCGTGTGACATCGAATTTAGTGCTTGTGAGCCGCTCGAAGAGCGGCAAATTGGTAATATTTTACTAGATGATGATCCTTTAATTCTAGACGATGTAACTCAGGCCTCATTCTTAGATACTGGCTGTGGATGTAATAATAATTGTGTGTCCAAATTTCAAAAAGATGTAATATTAAGTAGTAGGTTAGATTGTATCGAATTAAATTCACGTTGTAATGAAGGAGTCAATCATCATCACTTGGTCTTGAAAGGAGCTTTAAATGCTCTCTTACGTACAAGTGAAAATACATTACATTCAAAAAACAGAAACTTGCAACGAAAAGAATACACGGTAAAGTATTTCTTTCGAGGTGTTTCAGTATGCAAGATTTTTTTCCAATATGTATATGCCACTGGTTTGAAAAGGTTAAAAAATGTAAAAAAGAACTTTCTGGACAGCGGTGTTGCTCCAAAGGTCCACGGGTCACGTAAACGACCTTACAATTGTATTAATTTGCAAACTAGATCAGACGCAATCACTTTTATAAGACAGTTTGCTAATGAAAACGGTTTAGTATTGCCGGGCCGATTACCAGGCCACCAATTTAAATCTGATTTAATAATTTTACCTTGTAGTATGTCTAAAGCGTATGTGTACAACAAATATTTGGAAACTATAGCTTTACTCGATAAAACTCCTATTAGTAGAAGTAGTTGGTATGATCTTTGGGAAGATTTTTGTCCATATGTCGTTATACAGAAACCGAAAACAGATCTATGTGCAACTTGTCAGAAAAACGTGACCACGTTGGGACGAATGGGTGGTTTAGATGAAAAGGAAAAAATACAGCTTGTAGAAAAGTCGAGGCAGCACCTTGATTTAGTGCAAAATGAACGAAAATATTATAACAATGTAATCAAAGTTGCGACTGATTCAATAACGGACTCTACTCTTATTCTTGGACCTCATGAACCATGTTCTTATGATGGCGTCATGCATTACTCTTTTGATTTTGCCCAACAGGTGCATTTGCCGCACAGTTCACAACAAATTGGGCCACTGTATTTCTTGACAGGATTTAAAGTCAGTTTATTTGGTGTTGCTGCAGAGCCTTTGAGAAAGTTCGTTTTGTACGTAATTCCTGAACCCTGTGCTACTGGGAAAGGAGCTAATGTAATAATTTCAATGCTACATCATTTTTTCGAAAATTTTGGTATAGGCGAAAAAGATGTTGTTTGTCATGCAGATAATTGTGCTGGACAAAATAAAAATAACTATGTCATGCAATATGCAACATGGCGAGTTTTAACAGGCAGACACCGAAGTTTCCGTATATCTTTCCTTCCCGTGGGTCATACGAAGTTTGCACCCGACATGTATTTCGGTCTATTCAAAAAAAGTTTTAGAAAATGGGAATGCAATAACTTAAAGGATATTCTTGCAGCTGCTGTTCAAGCTTGTCCGAAAACAAAATCTATAGTAGCTGTTCTAACTGGTGATGAGAAAGGAGAAACTTTTGTGAAAACTTACGACTGGGCCAATTTTTTTCAACCTGATTGTGTAACTATTAACCAACTTCTGCATTTTAGTCATTTTGAAACAAATGAAGATAATAGAGGGCACATGTTATGTTACAAAAAATATACTGACAGTCAACCAACTGTATCAAAGGTTTTGAACCCGAATAAAGTATACGGTTTTCCTTTAGAAAAATCCCCTGCAGGCATGACGTACGAAAGAAAATCGTATCTTTATAATAAGATTCGTGAATTTGTACGTGAAGAATCTAAAGACATTTTATGCCCGAAACCCATTCCAAATGTTGATGTTGACCACAACTCTGTCCCAACAACATCTGTCGAGTACTCTTTTCAGAAACCATCAATTGAAAAGAGTATTCGACAAAAACCAACATGTTCGTACTGCAAACAGGTTGGTCATAGGAATCAGGTGCGAGGAGGAATTTATTTTTGTCCAAAACGTAAGTTGGAGTCCCAAATAGAATAAGTTTTATTTTTATGTTTGTATTGGCTTTTTTCAAATATTATTGCAACAGAATAATGATTATTTTAGCCACTGGTACCTTTTATGACATTACATAAAAGGTACCAGTGGCTAAAATAATCATTATTCTGTTGCAGTAATGTTTGAAAAAAGCCTGTCTTGTTATTTTGTTAGTTCCTAAATAGAGTAAGAATACTTAATTTTAGTTTTTTATTGTTAATTACTATCGCAATAACTAACTTTTTATTAAATATCGGCAAGTGGACCTTTTTTACTAGACTGTGTATCCTTCTTTTATTTTGATAATAATTGTTTTAGTTTTGATGTCAAAAGTATAATTATAAGTTGATTCTATGGAAAACATATCAATCTACAATAATGAATAAAAATCTACGTAACAAGCAAGTAAAAGTGTGTTTTTTTTTCACTCAAACTTTCAAAATGCTTTTTCTCAAATCAAGCTTTTTCAGAATTTCAACTTCAAATGTCTGATAAAAAAAAACGTGTGCTACTTTTTGATTATTTTTTTAATCCATACTATCAATTGACTATTCTAGATACCGAATCCAGTCTTAACTCAATACCCCACTACTGGACCCTTTATGCCTGGACTGACACATATATGCAGCTAATCGGTAGTTTCATTCCGTTTTGGTTATACGGTTATACTGCACGATTGGCGCTGACAGCAATGTGGTTTTCAAAGTATAACTGTCAGTAAACATATTTTTTGTACTTCAACTTTAGAACAAAATATTTATTTATTAGATAGGTATCAAGTCACTATAACTTATAAATCATCTGTCTGTCATTGAAATACATCACGAGAAGTAAGGATCCAATCATGCAGAACGGAAGGTTAGTGACCTTTAGGTACGTGACCGGAAAAAATTATCACAATATTAAATATACCAAAATATACAATACATTTTTCTGTACGTATGTAATGATCTTCTAAAACACTGCTATTTACACTGTTCAAATTTTAACAAACTACATAAATAGATACAGTATAGCTCGTATTAGTAAGCCAATTAGTTGTTTTAAGAACTTTTAACATTCAGAATACAGCTGAAGGTTAATGATCACATTTTGCACAATAATCAACAACATGACAGTAAGTGTACAAAAATAAATTGACGTAGTAGGTAGCTTTATTTTCCCTGTAAAATATGTAATTTTGTCGTAAAACCTCATTTTATCTAATCATAATCATTAAGAGTACCTGCATTTCCATGTATAAGCTGCAGAATCAATGGGCGCCGCGTGACTATTCCGGAACCTCGAGGAAGGAAGTCCCTGAAACAAAATAATTACCATAAAGGCCTCCAAGTCTTTTGCAGTTGCAGATTAAGGAATCTTCTCTCGTATCAGCAGGAACAATAAGAACAGTTCATCTAACATCACACAATCTAACTAGCCTGTATTGTGCAGGGCAAAGGCCTCCCTCTCCGTTTGTCACACAATTATCTCTTTTGCTAGTCCGGCCAGTCCTTTCCGTAGGAGTCAAGCTCGTCCCGCCGTCTTCGCCTTGGCCTGCCGCGTTGTTGTCTTGCGTTTAATGAGACCCACTCAGTGGTTGTTTTAGCCCATTTTAAGAACATTTTATGCCGTAGAAAACAATATTCACCAGCCAGCCAGCATGGTGGTAGCGGGGTAGCGGTGCCGACTGCCCAGGCCAGGGCACGACAGACGTACGTACAGACACCAGCACATCAAGCTACTACAATCTGTCAAATTTCTTTAATAGATTTTCAACTTTATCGCTAAAGCATTAAGGTTTCAAGTTTGATTGGGAAAATTTGACAGTTTCGGGTAGTTTGACCTGCTGGGGTCTGTACATTTAATAAGTATAGCTATTCGAGGTCGCTACTTTTAAGCAAAGCAACCAATATTTTTTAGGTATTAACATAACCTAAAATTGAAAACTCCTATTGTTCTGCTGAAACTGCTCGTAATCTCAAACAAAAAATTAAACCTAAAGTAAAGACGGTTGATGTCACGTCACGCAATTTACCCAGATGTAATCATAGCCTAGGTAGGTACTGATAAATGAGTCATAGTAGATAATACATGCAATAATAACAGTGATTTCAGAAAAAAAAAACGTTCTTGATGCGACTTTAGAACAAAACAATATTAGTATGTTGAACTGACCAGGAATTTCATTCATGAAGTTTTTTTTCTTCTGTGAAGTATTAACATCCATGCAAGACTATAAATGACAGATGATTAAAAATTACGCCGCAGAGCGTCTGAAATGGATGTAGATTCTACTGTGCCATTAGTTGTTTTATTGTATACGTCTTGCTCGAAGGTGCCAAAAAAGTTGGAGCGAGACTATCATCGTATATAACATATACCCTTTTTACAGTTCGGTTTGCAGACTTAATAGCGACATACTATCATCACACCACATGTACATTCTGCGCTTTTATGTCAATTTCCAATTCTATCCAAATCTGAGGGCAATTCTCGTAATTTTAAGAACGTTCATAGTCTGATCTCAAATCTCAATCAGTCAAAAATACCTCTAATTTCCCTACGATTTTGTTATTGTCGCTGATATTGCGTAATTTATATTACCTTCAGCCTCAGGAGTGCTATGGTTATCATCGAATTCTAGTAGATTATATTTAAACCGTTTAAATACAAGAAAACGACACGTAGAGACTGCAACTGATCCATTGGCACCAGTAAAAATGACGCGAATGTATTTCAATTATTTTCAGATGGAGTTATTCCAGATGCACCCGAAAATGTTGGGGTTGATAGATTCTGGGAGGTTCTGGGAAGGACCTCTAGATGGATACACAAAACTAGCTTGTAAAACACGTGCCATTGCGTAGCCATTGCGCCCACTCAGAACCGTTCTTTGGTAAAAAAGTGTTAGAGGGCATGAAGATAATAATAATAATAGAAGATAAAATGAGGATGCTTAAGACACAAGTCAAAACAATTTTCAGTAGAGTAAACCTTGGTGATTCGGTTGAACAGTTTGCAAGTAAGGCAGCCACTTAATTTTTTTATTTTATTTTTCTTTCCTTCTCATGGTGGCGCTATTCGCGTAGACGAAAACGATATTTTCCAGAACTACTGTTATTAATGGAGTATGTCTATCTAGGGAATTGCATTAAGCCCAGACACAACTTCGAGAATGAGGGCGACAGAAAAATACAGTGGTTGGGCTAAAAAACGAAAGGATCCGGAACGAACGTTCGGAAAAGAACCGGCTACACCTAAATAGCTTGCAAAGTGAAACACGCTGACGTGTCAGTGGGTTGACCATGTTTGGCGATGTCCCGAAGGACTGATGGTCAGTCCTACACTACGGGCCTACTCTATGTTGCTATTTGTTAGTTGAATGAATCGGCAAACGTAGTGTAGGACCGAAGACTTTAAAAAGAAAGCTCGGACAGTTTGCTTGCGTAAGGAGGAGATCCAGGTGAAGGGGCACCACTTGAGAGACCCATATATCTCGCAGTGGACTGCAATAGGCTGCTGAGTATGGTATGGTGATGGTGGTGGTATTCACTACATACAAAGTTTGAGTACCTAATTTTGGCTACCATAAAAGAACATTCATATTTACACTACTACATCCCCTGCGTGTTTATAGACACTGTATTAAAGCCGAATTTGCAATTAAATGACAACGCCATATCTATATTCTGTATTATCCAATAGTTTTGTGAGATTGGGCTTACAAATAATTATGTAAGTATTATTAACATTGACTATGTGCTTTAGTTACATTTTGCAGTACATGGCTAGGAATATTGTTGGCAACTGTGGGTATACAATAGTACACCCTATATTTAAACAAGACTTCTTTACATAAAAGTCAGAAATAAAAGTCAAAACTAAAATAATTTTAATAATTTACAGTTTAAAAAGTTGGCTCTACTTTAAAATTACATTGATATTGAATGTTTATTTTATTTTTATTGACACCAGAAACCTTATTTGAAGTTTCACAAACTCTTGCAATTTTGTAATTGTGGGATAACACCATCCTTTCATTAAATAATAAATAGTCAAATATAATTTTGAGAGCCGTTGCAGATTGAATTATAATCAACATGCAATTACAACAGTTACAACTTACGAAAAATGAAAGAATTTTGTAGTTTCTTTCATACCTACTTCGCGCCGAATATTTGTAATAAAAAAGTATGAAATACAAAATGCATGTAGACATAGTCGTGGACAACAGCTAGTATTATTCTTTTAGTTTTAAGTTATTTTCCTTAACTCAAACATTGCATAATTTGTAAAAGGTTTATTATTGATAACCTGTTACTGATATTTTATTCATAAAGAAAAGGTGAGCTAATAAATGCATGGAACAATATTACAGCATTAAATTTTTTCCAGTGTCTATCACAACTTATTACACATTTATTTAATTTTAATTACATAGATTTGGCCTGTGGCTCTGCCTACTGTAGAGCTTGTAAATTATCAGAATAGTACCACGACTAAAAAGTCTCCTGTATTTTGTATCCTTACCCAAGTAATGGGTTAGAGGATAACCCGGTCAAGTAACTGAAGACCTTAGTGTTTGATACTAATTCCAAGAAAAAGGGTATTCACAGACAGGCAAAAAAGAAAGTGATTCTATAAGGGTATAGAACCCTAAAATCCCATAAAATTATTTATTTATGTCATGGAAAAATAACATAAATAAATAATTTTATGGCATCAATGTTTTAACTAAACAATCCCTTTCCTTTACTTACTACGCTCAGTGCCATGTGTATCTTTTGCGATACACACTGTCTAAACACTTTTGTATCCTTTTTGATACACAAGCACCATTCCAGTCTAAGCGCCGTGTATCGCTAACACGCACTCTTTCCATACATTTTGTATACAAAAAATGTTGCCCTGGCCTAGGGAATTTTCCTGGTGTAGTGGTATTAGCATATGGGGCTTGGTGCTGAGCGTGTTAAAGGGGATGCGCTAAGGCCTGCAAAATTCAATTTACTTATGTTTTTTGCAATTTGCAGGTCAGTGTTAAGTTACATGTTGATTAAAATATGATTTGCAACCATAACAAATATGGCTTTACAGAATTATAACCATTAGAAGATAATTTTAATTTAATTAAATTTTTTTTAAGTCAATGTTAAGGCATAGTTTGGCTCAGACATTTACGCAGGTATAGCACTGAACCTTACAATAAAGACCACAAATATATTGGATACTGATAAGTCTGAGGATATTGAGATCTAGGTCATGCTTTTATGTGACAAATAAAAGTAAGTGCTTATTTTAAGGTACTTTCAAGTATTTATTTATATACAGTGTCTATATCAACTGACATGAAATTGTTGTGGTAATTTATTTGAAATTAACCTAAGTCGACCGTCTAGCCCAGTCTTTTATCATCACGTTGTATACTCAATGACTTCAAATAATGAGGAAGTATGCTGTCAAATACAAAGGATTAAACACAATTTTATAGTCTTCCAAAGGTTATTCAGAAACTGATTAGAGTACCCTAATCTCTAACTGAATGACTCACCTTTTCACATAACTCTTTACATGTTGATTTTTCTGGGTATAAACAAATTGTTTACATCCCTCTCTTTTTATTACATATCTTGTAAAGTGTGTAAAAAGTCTGCTTGCCTTCTAGCAAGACATATGTACCAATAATTCATTGGAAAGTGAAGTCCCATAGAATTCTAATACACACTGAGAATAATATTGTTGTTTGGGAAGGTTACTTATGACTCATCAAAACGACTGTAATTATGTTATAGAATCTGTGATTAGCTTACTGTTGCTCAAAACAACTGAAATCTATGCACCAAGGAAGTGGTTTATACCTGCCGACCATTCCACACATTGAACCAATAAATCAATTGTCTTTACGATAAACAAAGAAGGTGTACATGTTAAAAACTGACCCTTCTTGCAAACCTCATGCTGTGAGAATAGGCGACCCTTCAAGTAAACTTCACTTTTGTTTAGCACATCACATTTTATTATGTACTTCCCATATCAAACCAATAATAACTTATCTATCAAAATAAGGTCACACAAAACTAAACATCTAACATAATATATAAAACTCCATTCGACTCCTAGACCTGAGACACCCCTTTCGAATCTATTCCAAACTGCTTTATGACAACATAATCTTTTTATAAACCATAGACATAAAACCTGCCAGTAATTCAATAACATAAAATTCTATTAAGCTACTATTACAACATCCCCTCTGAATTTTATGTTTCTTACAATTAGAATAACATCTCTTATATAACTCCCATCAACTCATTAAACAAAATAAAACCCAGCTTAATTAACCCACCCAACATAACTAAATACAACAAACAAACTTTTGAATTAATTAGTCTAAACACCTTACTTAACTAACTTAAACATTAAACATTTCAAATTAATTCTCAAACAACCTTATATTCTAATAAACCTACATAACTCATCACATTACAGAATGTCCTTTACGTATCACTCACTATACACTGTCTCAATCTCAAAAACTTTGTTCTGTCCAGTGGTTTAGTTAATATATCTGCCAAATTATTTTTAGTCGAACAATAATGAATTTCCAACAAATTCTTATCTATTTTTTCCTTAATGAAATGATATTTAACATCAATATGTTTGCTTCTTCTATTCAAAATTCCATTTTTAATCAATACTATAGCCGATTGATTATCAACAAACAACTGTGTTTTTGGTAATTTATTTGTCAACTCGTAGATCAAACTCTGAATGTATAATAGGTCTTTAATACACTCGGCTGCAGAAATATATTCAGCCTCAGTACTGGAAAGAGCAGTGACTGACTGTTTACGTGAACACCAATGAATTGGACCACCACCATAAAATATAATAAAACCAGTCGTACTTTTTCTAGTATCAGGATCACCTGCAAAGTCTGCATCACAATACGCTTTTAAAGTTAAATCGTTACCACGAACATACTGTATACCACTGCTAACTGTATTTTTAATATACCTAAAAAGGTTCTTAATATTTGTAAAATCATTCAAGTTAGGATGTTCTTGATGTCTACTACAATAACCAACATGAAAAGCCAGATCCAGTCTTGTTTTATTAACCAAATACAACAATGAACCAATCAATTGTCTATATCGATGCACATCATCAACTCCCACTTTCCCCTCTTGATGTGTATCAACTAAAATATCTGGATGACTACTATCTTTTAAGCTTTCATATTTAAACTTTTCCAAAATTTGATTTATATAACTTTCCTGATAAATCTTAATAGAGTTTCGTTCTACTTTAATATCAAACCCTATAAACTTTTCAGTCTTATCAAATTTCCGCATTTCAAATTCTGTTTCTAATTTATTAATAATTTTATTTAAATCAATCTCATTTTCACCAATCAAAATGCCATCATCTACATAAATAGCCAAATATATTTCTTTATCTTTATTTATAAACACACATGGATCTGATTTTAATTGTAAAAAACCCATTTTTTTCAAAAATTCCGTTAATCTCTTGTTCCACATAAGTGGTGCTTGTTTCAATCCATACAAACTCTTCTTTAATTTACATACTTTATTCTCTCTATCTTTTATATCATATCCTAAAGGTATTTCCATAAAAATATCCTCATTTAATTCTCCATATAAAAATGCTGTCTTTACATCAAATTGCTTAATTTTAAAACCTTTTTGAGCTGCAATCGCCAACAACAACCTAACACTAGTAGTATTTACCACCGGACTATATGTCTCCTTATAATCAATATTGTATTTTTGTAAAAAAACCTCTCGCCACTAATCTAGCCTTATATCTTCCACCAGGCTTTATAGTAAATATCCATTTACTCGAAATTACTTTCCTATTATTTGCTTCACACTTGTTAACGATTTCCCAAGTCTTGTTTCTCTCTAAGGAATCTTTTTCCTCATTCATTGCTTGTTTCCATAAATCTTTATCAAAACTATTAAAAACATCTGTATAAGTCAAAAACGAAGTCTCTAAATCATAATCTTTCAACCTAGATGGCAATTTCCTTTCTCTATTCGGTAAAATCCGCAATCCATCATTAATAACTGGTTCAATTGCATCCTCAAACTCATCACTAATCTCAACTACTGTATCATCTCTAACTTCCCCTCTCAAACTATTATTTTCTTCAACACCAACTATGTCTTCAACACTATCTTCAAAAATCTCATTATCTTCATCACCAACTCCAACTATAACATCTTCAATACTGCCTTCAAAAACCTCAGCATCTTCATTACTAACTTCACCTCTATTTTCAAAAACTACTTTATCACCAACAACTCCATCACCACTATCATTACAAAAATCATCACCACCTTCACCACGAAAATCATCACCACCTTCACCACGAAAACCATTACCACCAATATCGACACTAACCTTTTTAAATAAATTTTCTAAATCACACTGTTTCACTCTACAATTACACATTTTCAAATAATCTGCAACATCACTCTTATTATTATTAAACACCACATCTCTCGAATAAACAATTCTAAAACTTGAAGGATCCCATATCTTATAACCGTTGTTAGTAAACCCTACTAAGAGCCCTTTGCTACTCCTGGAGTCAAGTTTATGTAACTGAAAATTATTTTTATAATATGCTAAAGATCCAAAAATGTTCAAATGTTTTAAACTAGGTATTCTATTAAACCACATTTCAGCTGGTGTTTTTACATTTATTGTATTTGCACTCCTGTTCAATAAATAAGCAGAAGTTAAAACGGCTTCACCCCATAATACATGTGGTAGCTGCATATCAAAAAGCAACGCTCTGGTTCGTTCCATTAATGACCTGTTTAATCGTTCAGCTTTACCGTTCAGCTGAGGAGTATAAGGAATAGTGTAATCAATATTAATACCTTTGTTACTACAATACATTTTAAATTGTTTGCTAGTATATTCACCCCCATTATCACATCTGAATGTTTTAACTGTTGTTTTAAAATGATTTTCCGCCAAATTAATATAATTAGTTATTTTAGAAAACGCCTCGTTTTTATTTTTGATTAGAAAAACTTTAACAAAATGAGTATAATCATCCAAGAACGTAATAAAATATTTGTAACCATCCCATGTTTCTGTTTCAATAGGACCACAAATATCACTATGAATAATTTCTAAAGGCTTACTAGCTCTGTGTCTATTTGTTTTAAAAGATTTCCTACATAATTTTGACTGTATGCAGACTTCACAGATGTCAATCTCCTTTACCAGGCCTCTATCTATACCACGGACAAGATCCTTTGTCCTGTTAATAGGTACATGACCTAATGCACGATGCCAGAAATCAGCATTTATTTGACAAATGTTTACTGACCTTGAACATATGACTGGCTTGGTTTTAATATTCAAGTAATACAGACCGTCTTGCTTCAATTCACCGACCTCTATACATTCAGAGCCCTCACTTACGATATGACATCTCGTTCTGAAAAATTTTAGTAAATAATTATCATCAGCTAAGCTAGATACAGATATTAAGTTCTTCTTGAGTTGGGGAACACATAAAACATCTTTGAAAGTAATGTTTTCCGTATAAATGTTGCCCATAGTGTTGACATGGTGAATATTTCCATCTGCAGTCATAATTTTATAATTAATCTTCTTTGTATCTTTAAGATAACTATCGGATGTCACAATATGACTGCTGGTGCCTGAATCAATTACAAATTCAACCTCTGTTTCTGCACTATTATTTGCAAGGTTACATACATTTTGCTTTAGGCAGAACTTTGTGAAATGCGAGTCATTCTTACAGTTCACACAGTTAAACTTTATGTTACAATCTGCATGTCTGTGTCCACTCTTCATGCATTTATAGCATTGAGCTATGTTGTTATTAGCTTTTCCGTCACCAGTTATTGTTCTGCAGAATCTTGCAATATGTCCCTTCTTACCGCATTTAAAACAACTCCTTACATGAAAACTGTTTCCAGTATGTTCTGCATTGTCAGATGTTGTAGGTTTTTGATCTTCAAAATTATGTGTAGATTCTCGTCTCATCCTTATTTCCAAATTTAATCTTGATATTAAGTTAATCAAATTTTTCTCTGCTGATGCTGTACATTCCCAAGCTGTTCTAAAATGATATAGTTTCTCTGGTAAATTTGAAAGAATTTTTGACATTATTTCTTTATCATCAAACTTGTATCCTAAATTTCTTATTCTTGTCGCTTTATGTTCAATTTCTGCTATGTCCGTCATCAAATCTTTGTTTTCGAATTTAAATTTATAATATTCCTCTAATAAATGTGAAATTTGAGTATCTTCATGTCCTAGAAATAGTAGATCAAATTTTTCCAAAATTTCCTTGGTTGTTGTGCAATTAATTGCATATACCATATATTTGTCGCTAATAGCGCATATAATCATTAATTTAGCTTTTGCATCCTTTTTATTAAAATCTTTCTTTGTTACCGCGTCGTTATCCAAAACAGAATCGAGCTCCTTAGCTGTCAAAAATAGCAATAATTTTTGTTTCCATAACAAGTATTCTGACTCGTTTGTCAGTTTTGACAACTTTAAATCGTCAGTCATTTTTGCGAATTTTTTTAAACAATTTCTTTTTGAATTTTAACTTTTACTCCAAAACATTTTCTTGGGCTCTTCTTTTGTTGTTTCTCACAACATGAGCTCTGGGCCCATAACCTGTTAAAAACCGACCCTTCTTGCAAACCTCATGCTGTGAGAATAGGCGACCCTTCAAGTAAACTCCGCTTTTGTTTAACACATCACATTTTATTATGTACTTCGCATATCAAACCAATAATAACTTATCTATCAAAATAAGGTCACACAAAACTAAACATCTAACATAATATATAAAACTCCATTCGACTCCTAGACCTGAGACACCCCTTTCGAATCTATTCCAAACTGCTTTTTATGACAACATAATCTTTTTATAAACCATAGACATAAAACCTGCCAGTAATTCAATAACATAAAATTCTATTAAGCTACTATTACAACAGTACATATATCCGACATCTTCTGCACATTTTATCGTTCTATAATGAATGACACAACTTCCTACTGGATACAAAATCTTACCTTCCTACAAAGTTTTCTAACACCGAACTCTTTCCTGCAGACTGACCACCCACTACTGCAATTTGGGGAAGATCTAAAGACATGTGCACGCCCATTTGCACAAATGCATCTTGCAATTTGTTTACAACAGGGATTAGCTGCTGCATTCCGAAATTTCCAGCCATTTTTTCTAAGATACATTAAACTTTTATCACTCTAAAACACTAATAACACTTGCTCATCATCAATTCATCATCGTTAAACTAATTTATTTTTCAATATGGTGGTGGGTGGTTACGTTACGTTTCGATTCAGCTTGATTCGACTACTGTCAAAAAGAAACAAAGCGTACGGTAGTGCTTTCAGATACAGAACCAAGAACACTTCAAAACATTCTCTGTCTCTGTCTTTACAACGCGTATCACTATTTGAACTTGAGATAAATATCTGTACATGCAAAAATATTTGGCGGTCAATCATTTCAGTAATAAATCTTTGTCATTAAAATAATAGGTACCATTTTCTTTTAGTCATATTAATCTGAAACAAAAGCTAGCTTATTCTCATCCAGTTATTTCAATGAAGTTGATTAAATTGACCAGTCGCAACCATTGACATTTGAGCATTAGTAAATCAATACTGCTCGACATGCGCACTAAATCTAGGCCAGAATATAAAAATATCTCAACAAAATATTTTCGTAGTAGATAACAATTTTTTGCCTTATTAATTTGGACAAATGTAATATAAAGCTCATTAGAATAATTAAACGCAAAAAAAAGTATTTTTTTGTAGTTGCCTACAGAGAAATGAGTTGAATAAATAAGTTGAAATCATGTGAGAAAAATGATTTAAGCACTTTATTGCTCAAGTGCTCTCAATAATATTAAATAATAATTAATGTAATATTATATCTTTTGAAAAATTAGTAATAATATAACTGGACAGTGTACATTTCTAAATAATAACTTGCTTATTTTTTCTGCTACTTACGTAATTCGGTTTTTATTTCTAAATGAACTGAATAAGTATAGTCACAAAATGATACTTAGATTATGGTATATTCAGCTTTGTGAAAACGCTGTAAAGAGTTTAACCCTCTAGTCCGCTTGGTATTCTGCTTACCCCATAATATATATCATGTGTAATTGTCAAACAGACACAATTTAGGCATACTAAAATTACATACCTGCCCACAAAATTTTCTAAAACAGAGCTTTTTCCTGCAGACTGTCCACCCACAACTGCAATTTGCGGCAAGTCCAGCTGCATGTGAACACCCAACTGTGTGAAAGCATCTTGTAGCTTGTTAACAATTGGAATCAATTGTTCCATTCCCATATTCCCGGCCTGCATGGCTGCCGGTTTTCTCAAACACTCCTCGTATTATGAGCTTCTCCGCAGATCCTCGCCTACTGATTTTTCTTTCATCAATATGGTGCAAAGTCCTCGTGCGCAGGCGTAAATGGAGAGAAAACTAGAAAAGCGAAGTATAGCGCTATCTCTGTGTATTTGTATCGAGTGGTGTTAGGAGTCATTACTTCTAGATAATCAGCTACACATGTATGCATCAATAAAATTAAATTATCTACTATAATAAACGATCAAAACATGTGTAAAAAACAAAATCAGTTTTACTAAATCCTCGAGTTTTAGTCGATGAGCTAATCTTTTCTTTGTTTGTCTCATTTACATAGTTCGATTGAAATCGATTTATAGTAAAATAGTTTTAGATTGGTCTGTACCTACTGACCCAAGTTATACCTTTTGAATTTTCTGGAGAAACGTTTTCTAATTTCTCTTTTTCAGATTTTTTGGATTTTAATCCAAAAAATCGATTTACTCACTTATTTTCTTTACTTACTTATATATATTTTCTAATGCACTCCGCATTATAAAATATATGGAATATAAAATAAGGATTATTTTGAACTGTCTATACCGTAAAACGGGGTGAATAGGGACGCAAGGGTGAATCGGGACGAAACTTCAAAATGAGTTTTAACGTTGAAATAATATAGTTCGTTGCCAGAAAATACTCTAATGGGTTTACAGCTTTTTAATTAAAGATTAAGTGTCCTTGTTAGCAACAAACTATATTATTTTAAAGTACAAATCAATTTTAAAGTTTCGTCCCGATTTACCCCTGCATCCCTATTCACCCCGTTGTAGGGTACGTCGTTCAAACTTACTACAACTTGTACTTGGATTTACTGTTTGTTAATTGTTTGTGTGAGTCGCTTTTTTGAGGTTTTCAATTTTTACAATATGTAATACTAATAAAAATTATTTTATACGTCTGGCAAACTTTGCGTATAGCCTTGTCTGTTTATCCACCAGGGAGCGCTGTGTCGCGTCTTTGTGACGTCACGCTATTGATTGTTAAAAGGAAGGAGATCGTCTTTTGGAGACGCCATCTTAAAATAAAGTGATATAAGTTTTTGGTAGCGTAGATTATAGTTTAAATCTAAAGTAATCTTCTTTAAGAAATTAGCAATCGAGCTTAGATATTTTTTATTCCGTGATACCAAGTGTAACGAACCAAGGTACTGATGTATTTTGCTTTTATTGTTATAAAGAAAGATAAAAATTAGTTTATTTACCGTTGTTTTACTTCAATCTTGTTAGTACCGTTATTTTGAGCTAGATAGTAGAAAGTTATAAAAGAATAACGGACTAGAGAGTGTAACAAAAACGTAAGTGAAATTATTGGAGTCATCGATCCAGCGTTCATCAGACGGATGTAACACGTCAATAAACCTTTGAGGGCAGGGCTCCAATTTATTGTTCTATCAGTGCTGTGAAAGTGTTTTGTGTTTCAGTGAATGTAATCAATAGTGTGAATATTACTTAGTGCTTCGAAATATTACGAATATTTTTTTATAATTATTAATAGCGGATTGAAACGGATTACATTGAAGGACGATTGTTTTTGGTCGAGACTAGTTGCTTGTGAATAAAGTGAGTTGCGTTTACTGTGTGGCCATTATACTGAGGGTTTCGCTGATTGCAGTTGGTGGTCGTTGCGAGGGTGATCTCCTGATGGTGTGTACATCGCAGCATGTCTGCACTCTCAACGCCGGGCGGCGGAGGCACTACGGCGCAGAGCAAGCCGACGTCCGGCAAGCAAAGATATCAGAAGTTGGACATCAATAGCTTGTACTGCGCCAACAGAGTAAGTACTGCTCCTGATCCATATATTTTGTGTCAATGTCAAGGGAGTACACGCCCACCACCAGTACATTCCTTATGACCTGAATAGTTTTTATAAAACAATTCTTGGTTTATCTTATTTGGTAGGTAATCTTGTGGAAGTGGTTTAATTAAAAGTAAAAAAAAAAAATGTTATAGAAATGTTTGGTCTTGGTCTAGAGATGTGCCCAGTAACAAGATTTCTTCTAGTCATGATCATGTTAACAATCTGCAAGCCAGCTATAAAATAATTGTAGTAGTCACAGTTGAATAAATTGACCTTCAGTTGCCTGGTGCTTATCTAGTTGCAACAGTGAAATAGTCAATGACCTTGTTTCAGTGATTTGTAATTGTAAAGATTGGAAGGAAATGTGCATACTTTTAACCTGTAAATTATAACATTGTATGCTGCCTGACTAAATATTATGAAACAAAAATGACCATAACTTTAATGTATCATATCTATCACTACCTAAGACATACACACACCCATACATTAAGATCTTATAACATGTTTTTTTGTATTTTTTCCATACAATTTAGAACGAGAACTTAGAGCCGTCCTCAGTAAAATCTCAACTAAGCCGCAAACATGGAATGCAAAGTCTTGGAAAAGTACCTTCAGCTAGGCGGCCACCTGCCAACTTGCCTTCTTTGAAAACTGAAACTGGTCAAGACCCTAACACAAAGTAAGCAAACTTATGTATGTAATCTAACTAATGGTCACCAAGAGTAAATGACAAGTGGCCTGATTACATTCTTTGTAAAAAAGGACCTTACTATTATTTTATTGTATGTGATATAATATTAAGCACTTCAATTTACAGCAAAGAACATAGAGAATGCTTTTATGTAGAGGTGAATGATTCTGTGATGAGTTTTTTGACCTATTGACATGTACTGACTGAAGGAATTAACTTATTTTCAGCTCTATTTCTGCTGTTGCCACAACTGTATCTGCAACCTCAACATGTACCTCTCAAACTATAGTAAGTAATTGAAATTGTTTCACATTTGCTTTGAATTTGTTAAACAAAAGAATCAGGTGGTATGACTTTTTTTTTTAGCTTTGATTATTGACGAAATTTATGATAAAAGTTCATTGACTGCATTATTATAATCTTTGTTTGTTTGGGTTCCTGGTTGGTTAACATTCCAATGTTAACCAACCAGGAAATGAAGGAATGAAGAGGAATGTAGGTGGTGCTGTTCATACAGGACAATTTCATGTCCACTAGTACTTATAATAATTTTATTTTGAAGGATATCTCAGGTTGATAATTTTTTTTATCTTTTCTGACATTATAAAACCGATATATCATGTAAGGTATGTATGTTTCCTCAGTCAACAACGTCGAACAGCAGTGTGGTTGCTGGTACTGGACCCGGCGGATGGGTGGCACTGCCACCACCATCGTCCCCACACTTTCGCACAGAGTTCCCTTCACTGGAGGCAGCTGCCCAACCTTCACATCGCTCAGCAGATCATGCAGCACCACAACCCCAATTGAGACCACAAAGTAAGTTTAATATAATATTGAAAATGTAGCTTTAGCTTCTGTATAAAACCTAAATAATTAAGCTTTTATTATTTTTGCAATTAATAATACTAAGTACTTTATTTACATTATATGTATAAGCTAACATTTAAAATAATAATTCATATGTACATGTGAAAAAATAAGCAAAAGAATCATGGGGCATCAAAAAATTTGTCCATATCACTGTCAACAGGGACAGTGCCCAAAAGGCTGGCAGCATTACCACGTTGTGTGGCGATGCTTATTCTTTGGCCAAGAAACAGACCAGCCCTCTGGTCATGTGAAGAGTCTACTAACTGCTTGGCGATATCTCGAAAATCCAAGTGGGCACTCTGACCATGGCCCTACTGTTTCAACCCCAAATGGCTCGAACATATAACTCCCAATCAGGTTGGAATACTTTCGCCGTTTGAGGTTTTCTGAACCAGCAGCAGCCGCTCCAGCACAGCCCACCGTGCTAGGAAGATGGGATGGCGCAAGGGTGTCGACACATGTTGCATCCCACACCAAAGTTCTGCCTAACTTCCAGGGCATTATGGTCATTCCGTCTGGTCTCTTCCCATCGTCGCGTGCCAGGCCGTTGGGTTCTAAAACAGCTGGCACCCCGGCAGTGACGAGAGCACGACGGATGATGTCATTAATGCTGGCGTGCCGTGCTATCCGACCTGCGCTCCTACTGCAAGATAGGCCATGGTGTCCGAGGCAGTCGACAGCTTCACCGCACTGACAGCGATGCGGAGCCCCGCAAGGAGCTTTTATTGGATTGGAGGCCCATAATCATGGATTTTGTCAAATCACATGAACATAAATGCGATTTTTTTTACAGCAGATTTTTTTCATCACTTCTATGTTGGTTCTATAGTAAATGTGGTTCATTATGATGAGTTTAATGACCCTTTACAGGTTTGGGGTTTACTCAATTACACCTTGTATGATGTACCTATACTGCTTGAACATGTCAACATTTATTACAAGTGGAAAATTTTCGAGTTTGCCAAGTTTAATTTATACCAAGGAAAAAAAAGAGACTTATTTCCATATTATGTCTTATAGATTGAAATAGTACGCCTTGCCTTACCTTTCCTACTAACCTTGTTGCAGCGGAAGGCAGCTGGACGTCCGGTGGCACGGCGGGCGTCCGCCAGGAAGCCACGTCTGCCGCCGCCGCCGCGCCCGCCTCCGCGCCTGCCTCGCAACAGACTCCTGCCTGCCTCCCAAGATCGATTCTGCCATCCTTCGTACGTATTGTACAGGGTCTAATTAGATTAGCTAGCGAAACTCCGCATACGTGATGGATATGCATCCAAACAAGAAAAACAAAAGAAAAATGTATTTTTTGGGGTCAATGACCGTTTTTAAAGTCACTTGAGTGGAGACAATCAGTTTTTTTTTTTGTTTTTCGTGTTTAGAGATATCGATAACCATTACGTCTATAAAGTAAACAAAAAAACGTGTGGATGCAAGATGGCTGCTGCGAAAATGTCAAAATAACGAAAAAGGAGAATGCCGTCAAATATAGAGCGCCCTATACAAACGAAAAAGTCCGCTGTCACAATCAAACCCAGTATTTGGAGGAGAATTTAATGCTCTTCCTATATTGCTAACTATTTTTGACATTGATTGAATTTATTAGCCATTTACTTAGTATTTTGAGGTTACGTTCCAGAAAATGACGAGTGAACGATGACGATGATTGATGGAGGCATCGTTAAGGATTATCACATAAAGACTACGTAATCGAAAAGCACCTGAACGTTTTCGTTAATAAGGATTTTAATTATATTTAAATAGTTTACATAAAACCAATATTGAACCTATATTTTTTACTTAGTGACATTCGGAAATGAAGTGCAGTGGCAGTGACATAAGAGATACGTACAAAAGTAAATAAAAATGCTTTTATTTTTGATGTCCGAAATCCGGGAATCTTTTTTATAATCAAGAACTTTTTAAATGGTTGTGGCACGCTCCCTCGCAAGATGGTAAGGGCCCACGGCATTCTCCTTTTACATTTTTGCAGCCGCCATCTTTGATTTTCATTTTGTCTTCACTATTGGCTTCAGCACCCTCGAAAACCCAGAAAACTATCTTTCTCTCAACTCTCTCTGTCTCTTTCTATTACATTATGTGCGTATAACTCTTTTTCGTTATGTAACGATTTCTACCAGTTTACTCTTGCCGCAAGTAAAAGAACCTGATTGGATTTTGTGTAATAATGAAATGAATAATTTCGTGCGCAGATGAAAGGTAGCAGCGGTGGCGGGCTCGGGATGGGTACCCTGGGCGCGCTGCGCGACAGCCGCGGCGGCGCCGGCCGCACGCAGCGCGCGCCCGCCACGCCGCGCGCCGTGGAGGTGCTCACCGCGCGCCCGATCCTGCGCGACGACCAGATCTCATCGCTCGATGACATGTCCCGCGACGCCGGCTGGGCGCAGCAGGACGACATCGACTATGAGTAAGTCGCTCCGCAACCTAAGCGAGCGGTTCTCTGTCCGCGTTCGGACCGGGGTTGAATTGGGTTTTTTTTCCATTACAGTCAGAAGTTGGACTTCTCCGACGGTGAATCTTCGGCCCCGAACAAGGG
This sequence comes from Apamea anceps, assembly GCA_951799955.1. NCBI lineage: Eukaryota > Metazoa > Arthropoda > Insecta > Lepidoptera > Noctuidae > Apamea > Apamea anceps. Next base: position 7,263,484 of record OX637502.1, on the reverse strand, counting down.
GCACGGTAGGAGCAGCGGCAACCGCGCGAGCGTCGATAGCGAGCGCACCGACGCCAAGCTTCACGAGCCTGGAGATGAAGACCAGCTTTGGGCAGAACGTAGACAGAAGCAAAGTAACGAGGTAGCCCAGGCCGTCGCCCGCGCTCGCCAGCGCAAGGAGGAGGAGCAGCGACGGCAGCTCCGTGACGCCTCCGCGCCTCAGCCGTCCCAGGACGCGCGCGGCGTCATGGACCGGGGGCCCGACCGAGACCGCAACGACAATAGGGAGAGGGAGCAGGAAGGAAGGGAAAAGGACAGGGGTGATAATAGGGACCGGGATCGTGCCGACAATAGGGATCGCATGGACATCAGAGACAAGGAGCGTAACGATCTACGTGATAGAGAAAAAGATCGCGTCGAAAGTAGGGACCGCGATCGCATTGATAACAGAGATCGGTACGATAACCGAGATCGTGTTCGGGACGTAAGAGACGGAAGAGATCGTGATCGTGACCGCGAACGCGACCGAGACCGGGACCGCGAGCGTGACCGTGAACGCGATCGCGAGCGTGACCGTGATCGCGATAGAGAACGTGACCGTGAGCGTGATAGAATAGATACTAGAGGAACTGATAGAGGTCGTGTTGAAAATAGAGATCGTGCAGAGAGTGACAAAGAAAGGATGGAAACACGAGATCGTGATCGTAATGATAACAGAGATCGTAATGATAATAGAGAGCGCATAGATCGTGATAGGTTTGACAGGGAACGAGACCGCTCGGACAGAGACCGCGATCGGGACCGCGTAGACAGAGAGCGAAACGATCGCGACAGGGACCGCGATCGTGAACGTGATTTTAGAGAAAGGGACCGCGACTATGGTCGTGACCGTGACCAAACAAACCCAGCATTTTCTAAAACTTTCCAAGCGAATATACCACCGCGATTTTTGAAACAGCAGCAAAATAGACAACAAGACGATAACAAAGGCTGGGCATTCTCTGGGAAACCAGCGCCCAGGCGTCAAGAACCGCCGTCCTACAATGCACCACGACATGCTCCGAACAATGGCCGTCGTTCTTATTCACGGTAAGATATTCTATCTCTAAATGTATTTGGTATTATTAAGGAAATAAAAATGTCTTACATTACTTTATTTGTATTTCTAGGGACTATTCCGACCGTGAAGATGACTTTAGAAGAGATCAAAAAGATGGACCTGGGCCGCAATGGCGGTCTGAAATGCAAGATTACGAAAGATCTGGCCGCGAGTTGGACAGATCAAATTCGAAAGATTCATATAATGACTACAAAGATAGGAGAAATGAATCTGATAAAAAATCATTAGATACTATTGAACCTAGTAGTCGTACTGCTGCTGATAAACTGACAGAAGTATTTGAAAGGAAGAGTATAGGGCTTGCTGAGCCTTTCGCATCCTCGGAGTCGTCATCTCACATACTTGCTCCTGAGCGACGCAATTCTCCTCCTTCGAGTTTATCGCAAAGGGAATCCACTGAAAGAGATTTTAGTAAGACATCCTGGGCTGAAGTCACTCAGGAAGATTCTAATAATTCAAGTCAACAGAAGTTATCAGCAGAAAAAGTCTCAATAACGAAAGATAACGAACCAAACCCAAAAGAAAGCCTTGACCGCGAAAACGTGAATGATGATACAAAGCGTAGTTCTCAACAATCTCACGCGTCTCATTCACTTCAACAATCACAGGTCGCATCAAGTATCGCAACTAATCCGCCGATATCTCAAGCTCCAATTCAAAAGAGCCAAAATAACCACGCCGCTAATGTTCAAACTTTTGGACAAAATCTACAAGCACCTCCAACAAGTTTTCAGTCACAAGTACCTGTGAGCCAATCTCAGACTTCATTTACAGATAACCAATGTAAATCTGCGCCATCACAAACTGTTCCTAAACATCATAACCTAACAGAAGCTATGTCAAGCAATTCTCAAACACAGAAACAAGCCCCTTCTGAACCAATAGCACAACATAATATAGCTAAACCAATGTTTTCATCTCAAAAGTCTGAAAAAGAACTTTCAGAATCTGAATCAATAGCTTCTAAGTCTAGCACGGACCCTTCAAGCTTAGGAGGAATTAAAGTTAGTGAAACATACTCTGCAGAATCTCTTCATGCTACTGCAGCTACCCAAAAACGTTCTGCAGATGAAAAGAGACACGAAAGAATCAGCAATGAGCAGCTAAATAAAATTCTTGCTAAAGAACCTGTTGAACGCAAATCAAGTGGGTCAGGATCTGAGAAGAAAGGTAGAGGATATCTTGGAGGTGGGTATGCTGTTTACAATAGAGGTTGGGGACCAAGACGACGGTCTCACCGTAGCTCACGATCTAATAACAGGGCTAGTGAATCTGACGGCTCTACTGACGGTGCTCCCAACACTGAACGCAAAGAGAGACGAAGAGCACCACGTAGCCCGCGTGATCCTAAGAATTCTCACGATAAATCTGATGATGCTAATCGACCTTCGTCAATGGATCAACCGACTTCTGTAACTGATGGCATGGAAAACCGAGAACCATTTGCACCACGTGGGCAACCGTCGCGACGAGGACGTGGAGGATTCCAAGGTACTTCGCGCCCACCTGCTCCTGCTAAAAGAGTAACTGGCTATGGACCTCCCAATACTAAAAGCCCATTTAGTCAGGCTAATCGAGCAGTTAAAGATAATGATGAAATTAAAGATAGCTCTCAAATTGATGATAAAATTAAAGGAAATAATAAGTCGAGAGCAGGTTCATCAACAGGAAGGGGTCGCGATCGACGCCCGAAAGGCACAGGACCCCCGAGTGGTGAAGATGAAAATTGGGAAACAACATCAGAACATTCCGAAGGCGGTGGTGGTACATCTAGTCATCGCCGTTCTGTAGCAGGAAGACCATCTGGTCAATCCCAGAAAGGTCAAGGCGGGCGTAATCAAAATTCTGGTAATCGTCAAAACAGTGGACGTAACCCTCAGTCCACTAAAAAAGAATTCGCGACTGATAATAAAACTGGTGATATTACAGAGGCTATGACAGATCTCAAGCTTAGTTCTGCCAAAAAAGATGATGAAGTTGTTGATGATGGTTTCCAGGAGGTAAGGAATAAAAAGAATTCTAAAGATGCGAGAGGTCCTACAAAAGAGGATAACAATCAACATGCTGCAAAGCAGCCCAGATCTCATTCCAATCAAGGTGGTGGCAGAAATGGATCGACAACCAGAAATCCTAATGATAAAACAAATCCACGTGCTTCAGCTCCGGTTTCTAACAAATCGAATGCTCAGTATGATCGCCCTCGTCAGGCTAATTTGGCACCGCGTTTTGTCAAACAAAGACAGAAACAACAGATGGGACTGGTGTCTGGATTCGGCCCCGACACTGGCGCCGCGCCCCCTCCACCACCCGTCAACGCATGGGACAAACCTATATCACAAACATTACGTGGCAATGTAGAAGAACCTGTCGAAACAGTAGAGAACAAGTCTGCTCAGTCGAGCCAACGTAGTACGCCTGGTGATACTCCAGTTGAAACTAAAGCTGCTGCTCCGCCCACTTGTGCTATTGTTGCCGATAAAAGTGGTGTGCTAGATGGGGCTACGCCTCCTGTTGAAACGATTATATTTGAAAATACTAATTACAAGACTGCAACACCAGATGAAACACTACAACAAAAATATCAAATTACTGCCCCTATTCCGAAAACTCAAGCAGAGGAAATAAATACAGAATTAGAAAATCGAGCTCTAGCATTCAATGGTGAAGTTAGACAGCGACCTAGATCAATACAAGAACTTATATCTGACAGACCTGTAGTAACTGATGCTGAAGCTGCTGGTTTAGGTCTACAAATGACGTTCGATACATCACAGAAACCAGAAGATTCGTCTGATATGAAACTTGATTTTGCTTTTGATTCTGACCTTGGACAATTAACAGAAGATAAATCTGCGAAATCGCTCGGCTTGCCACGCGGCGTACACATGAGCACATCGAACACAATTTCTCCACTGGCAGCTGATCTCAATTTAAAAATCGCCAGTGTTAAGAAAGTTTGGGAGATGCCTGCAGTAGCTGAAGGCACCGAAGATATACAATTCACAGGGTTTGAAGAAAATAATACAGAGACTGCTCCACCTAACGTTTGCAAAGTGAAGCCAACGCAACAATTACAGTCGCCGCCGCCCCAACATTACAACCACGTTGGGTATCAAGGCGGCTACGGAGGTCTGTCGGTACCGTCACCGCCGGCCGTCATGTTCAATTCTTCCCAGCAGCTGTTGAGTTCCTCGCAGCAGATGCCGCAACAGAGCGGGCTGTACGGTGCCTTCCTAGATCAAAGTCGTGGTCAGTTCGGAGGGTTCCCTGGCACTCCGTATGGCGCCGGATCAGCCGCACCATACAACTATCAACCTCCTCCGGACATGTTCCAGAGCCTACCTAATCAATATCGCATGGTAAGCACACATGAAACGAATTTATAAAACTTCTGTTAGATTTAACATGTTCAGTTATGGATCTTCTGAATTTTCTGTCTGATACTGGTACAAATGATTAAATAACTAGATTTTAAAATGATTGAAAACATGAATCTGCTTTTGTATTCGAACATGAAGAGTGTATTCAGTACTTTCTTGTTCCAGGCTGTAACATATATCATTTCTTTATTACCTGAGTATGTCTAAGTTAAAAGGAGAGTTATGTGCGGCTACCGCAAGTGTAATTTAAATGTTGAATTGTGTAAATAATGTTTAATCTTTGTTTCATCCCATGTCCAGGCCGCAGCTGCTGGTGGTGGCGCAGCATTCGGCCAGTCGGGCCAACTGGGTAATAGTCCCAGTACTGTTCTAATCTCGAGCACTTCTAATTCTCTCATGTCAGCCACTGTCAAGCCTTCCACTCAACAAATAGGCGCTATTGGTGCGTATAACATCTCACAAATGAGAAAACAGAAATGAAATCTGATATAAAAACAAAATATATTCTTTTTTCAAAATGGCTGAATTATAAATTTGCAGTAAAATTATATATGGATTAATGTTTAATATGAAATAATCTTAGAATAAAAAGACTCGACGTCCATTTATTTGATATCCTAGAAAGCGGATACGGGAGTCAGAACAATTGATAATTTGCAGGTAGCAAAGGCGGCGGCGTAGGCGGCGTCGGCGGTGTGAGCACGTACCAGCAGCAGTACCTCGGCTACTCCGCGCCCGTGGGCGAGGCGCCCTACTCGCTGCCCGGCCTGCTGCCGCGGCCCGCGCCGCCCGCCAGCTCCTACTACTCGCCCTACCAGCCGCCCGCCGCGCCCGCGCCCACCTACCCGCTGCAGTTCACGCAGCCGGCGCAGTCGGGCGCCTTCGGCTCGCAGTTCCTTTCGTCGCAGCTGCAGGTCGCCGCCGCCGTTCAGCAGATGCAGGTAGTGTGCTGTGCCCGCACCTAGTAAGCTCCTCGATACAAAAATCTATAAAGACTATAATCTCCAAGTGAACATTTGCAGCAGCAATATCGCGCACCGCTACAACAACAGTACGCGCCGCCGCAGCCTCGGCCGCCGCCGCAGCAGCTCAAGAGCCCGCTGCACGAGCACGCCAACGGCTTCGCGCCGCTGTGCGACGCGGCCTCGCCGACGCCCAAAGGCACCGCCAAGCCGCAGAAGCCGCCGCACTCGCCGCCGCAGCACAAGTACCACGCGCCGCCCCCGCACCCGCCTCCCGCTCACACTCCGCACCAACACCACCAGCAACAGGTTAGTAACGGTCGTGACAATCTCCTGATCTAACATGAACCTTACAACGACACTGAAATAACACTTAGTCGCTACACACCTGCCGAAAATGATGTCGGTGAACTCGGCCAGAAATGTACTTTTTGACGTATTCGGTTTATATAACAGATCGTTTCGACCATTACTGGTCGTAAATCTTCTACAAATTAGTGTCCATACTCACGTGCTGCATGTTGTCGGCGATTGCAGTTACCCTTGGGCGTCGACGCATGTCGCTCTTGCAAATGTATGCACACTTATACAGTACGCAAACAGAAAGAAAGAAAGAAAAATGCATTTATTGGCATTACACAAAAGTCGTTGTTGCCGATGTTCCGCTACACCGATTTTAACGCTGACGTCGAAACTGCCCGATATGTTGGTGATAATTTAAAAAGCATTGTGCAGGCGTATTACACCCCGAACTTCCATCGCGTAATTTCTAACACTAACTAAAATGACTCGTAACTTGTGATTTACTTCACGATGACGCAGATGGTGAGCGGAGGAAACAACGGGCGCTGCGGCGGCGGCGGCGGGGCCGGCATGGCGCGCGGCGGCATGGCGGCGCCGCGCTACCCCGCGCCCATCGGCCAGCGCCCGCACGCGCCCGCGCTGCCGCTGTACCGCGCGCCGCCCGCCGCGCCCGCGCCGCGCGCGCACCACGCGCCGCACCAGCCGCGCCCCAACCTCTACTACCACCAGCACCAGCGCAGTTAGTAACCTAGAGCACGCCCCCGCGCGCGCGCGACCCCAGCTCACCCGTGTGTTGTGTGCGCAGACGGCGGCGCCGGCGACCGCGCGGCCGACGCAGAGGCGGCGCCGGGCGTGGAGGAGGCCGGCGACGCGGCCGCACAGGACGCGCCCGCGCCGCCCGACCTGAAGGCGGAGTGAAGGGCGCGCGGCCCGCCCGCGACCCGCCGCCCCGTGCCGCCCCGTGCCGCGTCGTGCGCCGCACGGAGACTATCGCGCGCCGACCCCGCGCGCGGCGTACGCATCCCGACGTCGCCGACTTTAGATTTTCGGTATTTTAATTAGGACGTAAATTATGGAAGTGATTCTGAGCCGCTCGACTCGCGGCGCCCCCGCGGCCGCCGTCGAGTCGGCCGTGACGATGCGCGGCGCGTTCTGTTCGTATGTAAATAAGTCGATCGGACGGCTATCCGACTCCTTGACTGTTATATTTAAGTATATATATAGACGCGACCGGTCGGCGGCTCCGCTGCGACGACCGGAGTACCCTAGGGACCGCGCGTCCTTGTCCGATGCTGCCTCGAGACTTCTCATTAGTGAATATGTAGCTACGGATTTTGCAGAGCGAATGTCGATGCGATGTAACCGAATAATAAATATAATTTGGAGCGCAGACGACCGAGTGCCGCTCGGCGCGTCTGCCGATCGACGCGGGTTAACGCTCCATGTATCATAATCAATTAATATTATTATATGCGAATAAAATTATTATGACCGAATCTTTGTTTTAATTTTTTTTTCTATCGTTTAGTACGTATTGGATCGGCCTAGTTGCACCAAACTAGCGCAGAGCTTACAGTCCCTCCACAGTTACTTCATCTGATTAAGCATTACTGTCCAAATCACAATGATCTTTACTCTTGGTCACAATAAGGTTTCTGTTGGGTTGCTGCCACTGACAAGTCTGTAAAAAAAATTAATGATTTATGATCATTTACAATAAGGTTGCTGATGGGATGCTGATGTGGGTGATTGGAACCGTTTGTTCTCACTAATTAGTTCGATCGTCGAACTCTCAGATTATATTTATATTATAAGTATTTAATCTGAGGTCGAACTTGTGAGAATTTTTTTTTCTCAATTGTTCGACCGTCACGTGATCAAATATAATTAATATTACCTGCCGCAATTTTTTTAAAAAAAACGTCCAATAGTCCAGGGTCTATAATTTTTGAAACCAAAAAATTATAGGATGAAACCTTTACGCCTTTACGGGCGATCTGAGGTCGGGAAGGGAAAGGGGGCGAGTTTTTAAGGGTAAAAACTGTTTATCTCGATTTCCGGCAAAACTACAAATCCTATGGAAAAAAGTCAAATGGCAAAATTGTAGGTAATAAAAAGATCTACAACTTTTGTATTTACACTTTTTTCACATAACCTCAAAATTAAAAAAAAAAAACAACAAAAAAGATCGCCCGTAAATTATTTTTATAATATTCTCCTCGTTTTCCAATGGGTTTCATCCTACTATTTTATTTTTTCACTTTTTATTATTTTTAAAGGCTGGTCTACAAGGCTACAACACCAATTTATCTGCATGTTAATTACATTTGAACAGTGGTTTCGGGATGTAAATTTAGTTTTTTATCAATTATTAATGTTGGCATTTGCGGGTGGGAACTAAAGTGCTGTAGTCGAAGTGCATCATACATATCGATAGGTACTAGTGGCTCTCAAGCTAAGCCTCAAGCGCATCAAATGCAGACCTGTGTTTTATGAGACTACATAGTTTGCTGTCATGGTTTTGCCTCTATACCGAGCAATAGACCTTCACACATACCATCACAACTTCCACCTTACTCCGCGTTAAGTATCGTAAAGAGCAAATTCCCTGCACCATGCAGTAAATTTGGCCTATCAGTGAATCCCACTAAAATTGAAGTCCTCATGTTTACTTACGTATAAGCGAGCATTAGGCCCTTTCTGCCTGCCGAAACTGTTCGATACAGAACTCCAATTGGCCAACGAAGTCGATCTCGATGAGTATTTCAATCTTTCCCTCTCTCGATGAGTTTCTAGGGTTGGAGAAGAAACTAAACAGGACTTTCATAAATAACCTGGCAGTACAGGAAAATGATAGGTAAGTATTGAGCCTTATCTCCGAAAATTATAGCTACTATGGGTTCTATGGCTGTACACCGCAGTGATCCGACCATGATCACCTACGGGGCCATGATCTGGTGGCCCCGCACCAAGCTAGTTACAGCCTACAACTCGTGCTCAGACTAGCCTGCATGAGGACTACTCCGACTGCAGCAGTCGAAGCCATGCTGGGACTACCACAGCACCTGTTCATACACCAGGAAGCGATGCTGGGCGGCGGTACGTCTAAATCTGGGGTAAGACAGACACACCGCATTAAACAAGGAGTTTCCGATTACGAAAGCCTTAAATGCACGGATACCCAAACCATTTATTTTAATTTAATCGCCGATGCGAGAGGTTGTGTCCTGCAGAGCTGTGCATTTTCACGGATGGATCCAAAATGGGTAGTGACAGAGGTGCTGGCATCTTCTCGGAGGACTTCAACATACACATAGCCACACTATTGGGGGTCCATAACACACTGTTCCAGACCGAATGCATTTCTCATGCCGCTTTGGCCATCATGGCGGGTACTTACGCACTGTGGTTAGAAATCCACCAGGGATCAACATCACAAACTATGGGTGGACCAAGGTGAGTGCAGGCAGGCTAAAGAAGCACTCCTTACACTTTATCGCCACCTCACGAAATAGGTTCTCCGGCTAACAAACAACACCTACGTACAGTTACAGCAGCTTTAACTGGCTACGGGTAACAACTCTGTCATAGGAGTTACAGACAGTCCGCTCTGCAGAGTCTGCATGGAGGACGAGGAGACAGCAACACGTGTGCTTCTAAAGAGCCCGGTGGTCGTCACGTACAGGGCAAAGTACTTCGGTAACCCACCTGAGTTCGTCTCACGGAGGGTCCCTACCATAGATATCGCATTTAGTGCGGCCAACGCGCCTGCGCGTTTTTCAAGCTTTGACCATGTGCTAGCGGCGCGCATGCGCGTCCATACAATTTACTTAACTTTCTTCGAGTGCGGCGCAATGCACAATGGACGCACGGGTGCGTCCATTGTGCAAACTCGAAAATTTTCAAACGCACAGAAGCGTCGTGCCGCTCTCGGACAAGTAGTAAACGACGCACTAATGCGGCCAGCCGCACTTACTATTCCATCAACGACTACCTACTTACACGATAAGAATAGTTGGTCGCCCTAATCAACTCAAGACAATGTTCATGTTCTTTCTCCAGAATTAGCTTAGGTACTGACAGGTTATTGTTATTAGTATTAACTTACTTATTTATTTATTTTACTTCGATGGTCCTATGTTTATCATCTGTGACTTCAAGTGACAGCTATGTGAACAGAACCCAGCAATGCGTAAAAATGTAAGCTGTCACGCCCTTTATGCCTGGAGGCTTAGGTAGTAAGTTTTTATTTACATTTTAATTTTAATTAATTATTTTTCAGCTTGAGTACGTATAGTTTTTATTATATTTGTTGGTATATTGGCGTGGCTAGCTGACATATGGCAAATAATTTAATTTTATGTTCTGTGCCTTGTAATGTTAATTATTTAACACCTAGCATTGTATACAATCAAGTACTTACTTATCAATTATTTTCTAACTGATCAGACAGCTGTGCTGCTGGGGAGTTTGTTGCGCCACTTCTTCCCAGCGATAGCACTAGGAAGTGGTGAAGGGCGGGCGTTTTTGGGGGACTGTCTTTTGTAATTTTGACGTTCGAAAAGTGCTGATTCTCTGCCTAATTTGAATAAATGACTTTTGATTTTTATTTTATCGTTTTGTGATTTTTACATTGCTTGTCTAGTCACTTAGCAACGTACTTAGGTAGTGGTTAAGTATTTACTGAAAATAGTACAAGCGCTGCGATATTTGAAAACAAAATTGACGTAGTAAAAGCAAGAAATATTTTTTTCATACCACTTGCTCAAAAAAGTGACATTCTATGCCACAAAAAGCGAACATAACAATAGTCATTTTTAATCTGTTAAAAACAGGGAAAGAAAATTGTACTGAATTTCATTCATCCTCTAGGGGGAGAATGTGATTTAAATTTGGAATACTTACCGAAATTTATACTGAACTACATCTGTGTTTACACCATTGAGTTTGTATAAAAAGCATTATACATCTTTTTGAAAGAGGAATACGCATTTAATATGCAGTTATGATTATTAAATAAAATTACGAAAACTGACGAGGCCGTATGAGCTTGATGCCTTTGCTTTTCCGACAAAAAAATATTAGTCTAGGAATTTGCCGCGTTTTTGTTTTCTTCAAATACATAAACGTTAAGTTTATTTTTTCGCAAATGGTACGAAAAGTAGAGTATTTTCCTCGGTGATAAAGCTGTCTTAGTCTTGGGTGAACTTAAATCCCTCGCTACACTCAGGACTCGTATTAAATCCCTCGTGATTTAAGTTTTTAACACCCTCGCTACGCTCGGGAGTAAACCTCGAGTCCTTCGTTACGCTCGCGATTTAAATCGTCACCCGCGACAGAAGACACTGCTTTATCCCCTTGGTTAATAATCTACTATTACAATTTGTAGTTTTTCATGATAAATGATAATATTTAAAGACAAATTAGTAAAATACCACAGAAATCTTAATAATAAGGCAATAGAAGTCGCATAGACGCGTGACCTTGTCGCCGCGCTTATGTGTTGGAGGACACAAGTGCACGCGGAGCGTTTGTTGCGGTTTCTTGTGTTATTTGAGACGCGGAGAGGTAAACATGGTGTTTTGCAGCATATCCAACTGCGGAAACTCGTCCAAAACTTGTAACTTAACAAATAAAGGAATAACATTTCATATGTAAGTACTTAATTTTTGAAATATTGTCGTTTTTTAGCAAATATAGACAAATCAAATATTTTCACTATCACTACTACGATTTATCACAAAAAACGATTTTTTTGTCAAATCAATAACCATTAACGCTTAAGCTTATTCATGTCTACTATTACTACTGCTAAAAGCAGCAATGAAATTATAGTCATACGCAATAAACAAAAATCGCCGTTTGCGTAAATTCTAGGTACAAGCCGCATGACTCGGCCGCAATTTAGTGACGTGCTACTACTATTCTGTATCGATAATTATTTACGTTCAGCTTAATACTTCGTTTTACCAAATTGGAATGTATCATGTTTTTTTTTAATATTTAAATATGAGATGTACCTTTTTCATTTTCAGTTTTCACTGTGTTTGTTTTCTTTCTATCTATGGTGCGTTTGTTTAGGTGATTAAAAAAAGGTAAACAATCTTGGTATGTCTTTTTATCTAAAAGTTGTTTAAAAATTGTATCTAAAAATGTTTACAATTAGGTATTTACCTAAATTAATGTTAGGTAATAAACTAAATTTAATTATCCTTCGTATGTATTTTATACGACTACTTTAATATAAAAAGACATACCAAGATTGTTTACCTTTTTTTAGTCACCTAAACAAACGCACCATAAATAGTTTACAAACCAATTTTTGTAACGATTAACTATTAATTCGTATTTTTAAACTACTTCCTCATTCAGAAAATTAATAGGAGGAAGGCTTATTATTGTTATGTACGTGGGTAAGTTAAAAAGCAGTCTGCGTTGAGTATCCTTTTATATAATACAAGGACGTTTTCAAGATTTATCAAATGCTTTTTTCATGTCAAAATAATTAAGTATACAAAGTTTTATATTGTAAAGATAATCATTACAGAATTTACATAATTTGTATGCATCTGTTTACTTTATCCAATGCTTTTATTACAGGTTCCCAAAAGATCCAGATATTAAAGACAAATGGATATCTGCTACTGGAAAAAGAAATTGGTTCCCGACAAACAATAGCAGAATTTGTTCTGTTCATTTCATAAATGAACAATTTAACTCGTCGACAAAAAGACGGACTTTGGTTAAATCAGCTGTACCAACAGTTGACGTATGGCAATTCATTGTTTATTATATACAAACACTTAATGTTTTATTGTATTCCATTTCCTCATAAATAAATCGTCTAAAAGGGCGTTGACGAAAGAAATACTTTCAATAAAATTAATTATGTATTGTTGCTGGACTCCTTGGAGATTATTAACACTCAACGGAAAAATATAATTTATCGATATCAGCTCGTAATACTTTGCACTGCACTATTCTTAAGTGAGAGTGAGCACGCAATATCATTTTATGCTTTTCGCACACGTTTCTTATTGGCTGCAGGAGTCGCGCCCCCTGACATTATGCGTTTATCAAAAATATTGCGTAATGTCATCGAATAAAGTTTTATTTTGTAGCAGCAATGCAAAGTGCATTTGTAGGTGTAATTGTGTATCTATTTTTTGTTTATGTAGTAGTAGCTGTGACCCGGCGACACTCGTCCCGATATAAAATTTAGTACTATAGCATTTCTATTGCCTTATTATTAAGATTTCTATGTAAAATACTTATATATGGTAAGTAATTCCATGATTTACAAAGTTATGGTTTTGGCTTCGGTTTTTACAAGACACCACTGAACAACACGGCATTCTTATATTTTTTCACGATCACGGTCGAAAGCGCACTAGTTCGTGGAGACGGCTATTTTCCTAGACATGGTCATTTTGAACATGCCGCGACGACACAGACACGCCTCCTTGCCACTTCTGTTTTTTACATTTCTATGGTCCCTACCCTCCGTCAGACAGTCAGTAACATCAAGGCGTTGCTGGCCTTCCATACTGTTACATGTCGTGACTGGATGCGTTCACGTAAGAGCCAAGCATCTTCACAAATCCTGTAAGTAATACGGGGGTGTCCACAATTCCACATCATTCCGCGTATTTTGCGAAAGCTTCCACTACTTATAATTATTAGCTATAGTAGTGGAGTGGAGTAATAGCGGTGGTAGTTTATCGTTGTGTACCTATTTCAGCATTGAGACAATATTCCCGAACACTATACCGACTGGTTTTAGTGTTAATGTCTATAGATACAGAGCCGAAGACCATAAGCAATACGGCCATAACCTTATAAAATAAATAGATTCGTAAACTGGCCACGCCGTTTGTACATCTATTTAACCTGTAAATGGAAACCTCTGAAACACCCGCACAGTGGTTTGAATCGAATCTTTTCTACAATCATAAACCAGAGAATTTGTGCATCAACCCGTGCTACATGGATCGTGTTCTACAGCTCGACAGCTCTTGCTACGCGGCTACGGATCTACAGCGCTACACACCTTACTACAGCGCTACATCCCGTGCTACAGCGCTACATCTCGTGCTACAGCGCTACAGTACATCCTGTATTACAGCGCTACATACCGTGCTACAGCACTACATCTCGTGCTACAGCGCTACATCCCTTGTGTAGCACGGGCTAAAGCGCATGCGCATGGTCTCGGAGTTGAGATAAGACATTTTGCTATCATTTTTCGCAAAAAAGATAGGTTTTTACGTTTCATTTAATAAACAACTAACAATGGGTGCATTGCCCTTTTCTAGCTATACCTATTCGATTTCGACTGATCATGCACATTACAGGTTGCTTCGTTTAGAATTTTTTCAGACGTAAGATCGTGTAAGTAGATAATCAGGATTAGAACCTTTACCTTTTGGGCGTATGCTCGTAACTTACAAACCTAATTTCGATACGTTTGATGATAATTTTGATGTAGAAGATATAAAATAACTAACATACCAGTGGCTGTATTGGGGGAATTGTGCACTGTAAGAATAGTTCCTCGGTTTGCTCTAGAAGTTGACTTGGAGCACGTCCTCCTTAGATTTCCCAGCTCGACAAGAGCAAAGAATTAAATTGTCAGGGCGGTCTATATACCACCTAAAACACCTGAATCTATTTATTTTCAATATTTTGATCTCCTACAACCTTTAGGTACTTTGCGACACTAACGTAGAGCAGTTTTATGTGTTGGGTGATTACAACATACTTACCTGATATTGACTGGATTGCCTTTAATAATAATGGATCAGTATCGGGGCTAGTTTGTAGTAACAATTCCACGATTTGCAGACATCTTAGTGTCTTTATGTCTTTCCTTAATGGTCATCAGCACAACACTGTCAAAATTCGAGTGGCAAATTATAAGACCGGTCATCGTCGGTTTATGCACCATCGCTGATACATATTTACAAAAACAAGGCAAAGGCCTCGGTTAAATAGAAGGTGAATCTTAATATATCTGTACAGTGTAACAGTTCTCACTATACAAATCTAGATTCTATATTGAATGCAATTCCTGCTACGCAAAATACATGGAATCTGTTGAAGACGGCATTAGCAGCGTAATATTCTGGACGTACCTACATTGCTAATCAGTAATCTTCTTCTAGCATACCTTCTGATATGAAATACAAAGACGTAAGTACCAATGACCCCGAAGAAATTTGTAAGTTCTATTCTGATTTCTTTATGTTAGTTTATGAACTATCTTCCATGAGGGGGATTTCTTCGAGTGAGGATTCTGACCGCAATCCCTCATTAGTAATATAGAGCTAAGCACGAATAAAATACCGAGGGCACTCAATTCTTTAGACTTACAATCACAACAACACAATCAATCACAATCATCCGACACGCTATAGTATCGAAAATGACACATTTCGATAACCTGACTTGACTTGCCCCCGACAGCAAACAGCTGTCGGAAGAATAGCAGTCGTCTATTTCATTTAAACTGACAAAATTTTCGGGTTTTGGACTTCTGTTTGATATACGATACGGTACGAAAGGGTATCGAGTGTTTGTGAATGTCACGTTTCTCAAAGCTACCGCTAAAAATATTTGCAGTCCTATGTACATATCTAATTTAATAAATCACTGGCACAAAGAATTTTCCCCGAGGTATGGGAGAGTGCAATAAACATATGTGGTGACTGGTAATTAGTGCCCGATACTTAAAGGGGTTAAATATAATGACCACCATAAAATGCTTTGATACCCTTAGTTCTTGCACTTCAAATTGTATTCGAACACCAAATGCAGTAAATGATCACTAAATCTTAGCGAGTAAATTAATGCGCTATTTCTGCCTAAATAAACCACTATGATTGCCATCAAATTTATGTGTATTACCAAATAAAGTATTATGATGCCATATTAAGTTATGTCTCCGGCTTGCAGCAAACTAGACAGACGAGGCAAATTTAAAAAAAAATGGTTAGGTTAGGTTAAAACTGTGACCTCCACGAGCCGAGCGAGCGAAGCGAGCGGTGCCGCGGCAGCGGCCGGCGAGTGCCAGAAACGACTAGATTGTACTTATAGAAAAAAAATATGGAAAAAAAGAGATAATTTTTTGCAGGCTCTGTTTAATTTTGGTGATCATTTACTATTTTTGTCTGTTATATGTTACTATATATGGTGGTAAGTTAAACATAAGCCATTAACACAGGATTGTACTCATCATAACTAACAACTTTCCCAAAGAAACGATTTTTTTAATTTACCAAGCGCATTACCCCTCTCACACCAATAGAGCCTACCTACCTAACAAGAATAATATGCACCATCAGCTGTAATTTAATTTAGTTACTAATCCCTTTTCACAAACAAAACTATTCCACTTTTACCATGCATTAGTCTTTTTCATTCATTTAACACCCGCACTCTAATTGCGTAATACACTATCAATCACAATCTGAATTATTTAGAAGGATATTCCTAACCCATTGCTTCATATGTTCGACAAAATTCTCTGCTCAACAACGTAACTAACGCAATGAATGATGTTGAACTGTCAAAATGAAAGCCATTCCTACTGTATAAATAATAGAAATCTTATATCTATGGTACTGATAATAGTGCGTTACACATTACCCCGCGGGCTGCTGGCACACTGGACGGTTGGTCGGGTTTACATTCTGGCTTATTAACTATAAAACATAACATGTAATTTGATATTAGGTAATATTTTTCATAATATTAGTTTATATTCCAATACACTTGCGGAATGGGAATAAAAACAAAATGGTATGTTTTATGACAAAAACGATCCGTGCATAGAAATCTTAATAATAAGGCAATAGAAATGCTATAGTACTAAATTTTATATCGGGACGAGTGTCGCCGGGTCACAGCTACTACTACATAAACAAAAAATAGATACACAATTACACCTACAAATGCACTTTGCATTGCTGCTACAAAATAAAACTTTATTCGATGACATTACGCAATATTTTTGATAAACGCATAATGTCAGGGGGCGCGACTCCTGCAGCCAATAAGAAACGTGTGCGAAAAGCATAAAATGATATTGCGTGCTCACTCTCACTTAAGAATAGTGCAGTGCAAAGTATTACGAGCTGATATCGATAAATTATATTTTTCCGTTGAGTGTTAATAATCTCCAAGGAGTCCAGCAACAATACATAATTAATTTTATTGAAAGTATTTCTTTCGTCAACGCCCTTTTAGACGATTTATTTATGAGGAAATGGAATACAATAAAACATTAAGTGTTTGTATATAATAAACAATGAATTGCCATACGTCAACTGTTGGTACAGCTGATTTAACCAAAGTCCGTCTTTTTGTCGACGAGTTAAATTGTTCATTTATGAAATGAACAGAACAAATTCTGCTATTGTTTGTCGGGAACCAATTTCTTTTTCCAGTAGCAGATATCCATTTGTCTTTAATATCTGGATCTTTTGGGAACCTGTAATAAAAGCATTGGATAAAGTAAACAGATGCATACAAATTATGTAAATTCTGTAATGATTATCTTTACAATATAAAACTTTGTATACTTAATTATTTTGACATGAAAAAAGCATTTGATAAATCTTGAAAACGTCCTTGTATTATATAAAAGGATACTCAACGCAGACTGCTTTTTAACTTACCCACGTACATAACAATAATAAGCCTTCCTCCTATTAATTTTCTGAATGAGGAAGTAGTTTAAAAATACGAATTAATAGTTAATCGTTACAAAAATTGGTTTGTAAACTATTTATGGTGCGTTTGTTTAGGTGACTAAAAAAAGGTAAACAATCTTGGTATGTCTTTTTATATTAAAGTAGTCGTATAAAATACATACGAAGGATAATTAAATTTAGTTTATTACCTAACATTAATTTAGGTAAATACCTAATTGTAAACATTTTTAGATACAATTTTTAAACAACTTTTAGATAAAAAGACATACCAAGATTGTTTACCTTTTTTTAATCACCTAAACAAACGCACCATAGATAGAAAGAAAACAAACACAGTGAAAACTGAAAATGAAAAAGGTACATCTCATATTTAAATATTAAAAAAAAACATGATACATTCCAATTTGGTAAAACGAAGTATTAAGCTGAACGTAAATAATTATCGATACAGAATAGTAGTAGCACGTCACTAAATTGCGGCCGAGTCATGCGGCTTGTACCTAGAATTTACGCAAACGGCGATTTTTGTTTATTGCGTATGACTATAATTTCATTGCTGCTTTTAGCAGTAGTAATAGTAGACATGAATAAGCTTAAGCGTTAATGGTTATTGATTTGACAAAAAAATCGTTTTTTGTGATAAATCGTAGTAGTGATAGTGAAAATATTTGATTTGTCTATATTTGCTAAAAAACGACAATATTTCAAAAATTAAGTACTTACATATGAAATGTTATTCCTTTATTTGTTAAGTTACAAGTTTTGGACGAGTTTCCGCAGTTGGATATGCTGCAAAACACCATGTTTACCTCTCCGCGTCTCAAATAACACAAGAAACCGCAACAAACGCTCCGCGTGCACTTGTGTCCTCCAACACATAAGCGCGGCGACAAGGTCACGCGTCTATGCGACTTCTATTGCCTTATTATTAAGATTTCTGTGGATCCGTGTTTGGCTGAGAGCCAAAATAACTTCGCCCCCAACTGAGGGTTATTGAGAAGGGGCTCGGCCTCTCGCCGAACTGGCGCCAGCCTACGGTAGCTAAACTACAGAGTTGCTTATGTAGGTACTTACTAGGACTACACAATATGTTAGTGTGCTGCATCTTAAAATGTAGTTTAGGGAAAAATAAAAAAATCAGTTTAATAAGGACGTTCCTACTGTGTAAAACAGTATCAGACTTTACGTAAGTGCCTACTTAAGCACTCAGGTACGGCGGAGCGGACGAACCTCCGGCGCGATCTCATGGTGGCATGGAAGGAGAGACTATCGCAACCCAGCGCAGGGCACGCCACGATATCGGCGGTAAGACCCCTCTTTGAGGTGTGGCTAGAGAGACGTCACGGCGTTCTCACCTACCGCCTGACGCAGGTCCTCTCCGGACACGGATGTTTCGGGAGGTTCCTGCACATCATCAGGCGGGAGGAGACACCCGGGTGTGATCACTGCCAGGATCGCCAAGAGGACACGGTGGAGCATACGGTGGAGGTCTGCCCTGCTTGGGCAGAGCACCGCCGTGTCCTCGTAGAGGCGATCGGCAGCGGCGGCGACCTCTCGCGTCCGGCCCTGGTTCAAGCCATGGTCCGGGGCGAGAGGGAGTGGGAGGCAGTCGCCTCCTTCTGCGAAGCAGTCATGCTAGCGAAGGAGGTGGCGGGGTGGGCGAGGGAACGCACCTCACGCCTCAGCCGCCGCGGGAGACGCTCCGGGCGTCGGGAGCCGCGTGACGACTCCCGGCCACCGTAGGCGCGGGCCTGCGGGCGGAGAGTAATGGGTAACTCACCGTCCGATCAGGACCAGGCCCGTGCCGGACGGCGCGTATGTGTTCCACGCGCGCCTAAAAGAGATGTCAGCAGAAGTGACGGGGCCCGATAGGGCCGAAGCCTGTCAGGGTAGCGGGATCGTCCGAAAGGGTTACCGCTGCCCTGGAACATAAAGGGCTAAGGAAGGAACACGGGTGGGTTTTAGTCAGTAAGAGTCTGACACTCCCTCCGCTCCACCCAGAGCGGGAGGAGCCATTTGATGATTTCGCATCTTCAAAAAAAAAAAAGCACTCAGGTAGAGGTAGGTACACTAGATTCGTTTCATTTGATAACATTTTATATTATCATCGAATTCATAAACTTTCAATATTATTTGTTTCTTGGCGAATTTTATATTGTTTGACAGAGCACGGTCCGACTACGTCCCGGACGCTGTCCAAATATGTGTGGATTTGCAATAGATAATTATCCACAGAATATCCTATTTCGTAAAACCTGTTTTTTACATTTCTATGCGTAAAACATTCCATGGGCGCCGTGGCTAGCGCCTGTGTATACAGGAGATCGTAAGTTCGAATCTCGGCAGAGCCTTCAGAGTAGAACTTTTTTGAGATGCTTTAGTTTACAAAATATAAGTATCACCTGCACCAGTTTAATAGTAGGTATAATATCTAACGTGGCTAAACAATCATATTGGTACCCTACGTGGCAAGTACTTCTACAAGTAGGTAGGTACCTACTACGTACAAACCTATGTATCTGCAGGCTTGCCTGTAAATGCAAGTGTTTTCACGATATGGTACTGATGAGTGTTGTTGTTGTTGTTAGGAGTGCTAGCCTGAGTCATGAAGTTGAGCTTAAACTATTGAAAATGTAATTAAAGATAAATAAAATAGTTTTGTTTACCCAAACGATAACAGGGCATGACAGGTATTTCCCGATTACAATTTATATTAATTAGTAGAAAGGTACCCAAGTCTAAGTAGGTAATGAACATAGATTGTAATAATTATGTTGATTCGTTATCATTATCAGTTTTCTATATAAATCGTAAGTACAGTAATATGTACGTAATTTTGTTTTCATAGACGTTATCAGACTCACGAGCGAACTTCATATAAATGACGCCAAATATACCTATATAACCTATATCACTCAATTATAATTTTAGTTATAAACAGTGGCATAAACTTGCAGTAGATACACAAACGAAAACGTAGAAACAATTAGTTTCATAAAGTTCAAGGCGGGTCAACAACCAGACGGGGATGCAATGCTAGTGCTTTGTTCCGATCCTGAGGGGCGACTGGCCATTTACCCCGAATAATATACCGTTCACGTCAGTAAAAAACAACCTCGTATCTTTCATATTTTATTTTTTCACTGAACACAAACAAACTGAAGGATATCGATCAACAGTTGCTGGTTATCTAAACAGGGACATATAAAAGGGAAAACAATGGTTTTTAAATCTATTTACCACTATACCTATACGTATATAGTGCCAACAAATTATACATAGTTACACTTATAGTGCGAAATAATTATAATTAAAAAAAATATGGGTAATTACCGCATGGTCCATGTGATTGCACGAAATCCTTTATGAAGCGGCGGTGTAATGATGCTCTAATTAGTCTCGCTCATACAACTATTAGGTTCGTTATACTTAAGTATGTAATTTGAAGGATATCTTCTTTTATTATCTTCTAAATCTTTGTAAGTGTTGTAACTGTGCTTGTTTGTGCATAACAAAGAAAGAGAAAAAATGGAATTCAATAAAAAAAATGTTACAGAGTATTGCAGTTCTGGGCTTAGCTTTATGTAGGTTGGTGATTTTATTTTACCTTATTGTAAGGTACAATACCTTGGTCAGGCATATGAGACAATTTTTATTTATTACAGGGTATATATTATGTTGTGTGGATATAAATTATATGAATATATATATATTGTTATTTAGAAAACAATGATTTTTAGAGGAAATTTCGTAAACACAAGGGGTTTATTTATAAACTAGCTTCTGCCCGCGGCTTCGCCCGCGTGGATGTCGGAAATTATCCCACGGGAACGTGCTAACAGGATAAAATGTATGTGCTTCCCCAGGATGCCATCTATCTCGCGGGCCCTTTGTGGCTAATTACAATAAAAAACCAATTGTGTCTCATTAGTGGTGATTAAGAGGGTACCTATATGATATCCTTACCTAAGTACCTACATATTAAAAAAAAAACTCAATAACAGAAAATAAAATACCTACCTACCTAAATAAACCTATTTCTGATGATAACTAAACTCAATAAATAAGCAAAATCCCTAAAAACTAATATCTATACGAATGACTAATCTTACCTAACAGTATTATAAAATAACCTACGGTCACTACGTACACTATCAAATATACTACCTATACTTTAAAATTAAAATCTATACCTACGACTTATAAAAATAAACCTAAATAACTCTAAAAACTAATAGAAAAAAAAGATCGCACTGAAAAACACGGTTTAGAATTGCAAGTAGCAGTTAAAATAAGAACGAACGCTCGCCACTCAACACGTCCGTTCAAATCAAAGTTCAAAAAATATCCTTATATACGGTAGCGATCCGTGGCGGCCGCGCGCCACGCGTGTGCTGCGAACGGTGCAAGCCAAATTCAACCTTCAGCACTACATTTAGAGCATAACTTTAGTGAACTCCACTGCGAGTAACGTAACCTACGACAAACTTATTATTTGCGGTTGGTACAGTAATCGGGTCTAGGGATCGAACCGCAAAATTAAGTTTGTTTTTTATTGTATATACTTTTCCGGGATAAAAAGTACCCAGTGTGGTGCCCAGGATATTAAAGAATAATTATACCAAGTTTCATCGTAATCGAACCGGTAGTTTTTGCGTGATGCCTGAACAAACAGACAGACAGACAGACAGACAAAAATTTTTTTAATCACATTTTTGGGTTCGGTGTCGGTCTAGTAACACCCCCTGCCATTTATTTTTTTGATATTTTCAATGTACAGAATTTTCACTTCTACAGATTTATTATAAGTATAGATAGATGATGATTATTGTTATGTGACGTTAAACGTCAAAAATGTATGGTTAAACAGTCGCTAATCATAATCACTACTTTAAGTAACGTTTATGAATAAAGGAGTTTAAGTACTATTTGAGGTGGGATGTATGCGGTTTTCCCAGTGGAAGTTAAATATCGAGTGAGCTGCAGTGAAATGATTAATAAAATTGAGTCACACTACGACTTGTTCTCGGAAAACGATTGCTGCGGTGCGGAGAAACGGGAGCATACTTTAGGAAAGGCTATTTCATTCATCAAGCTACTGATGAGACATGGCCTACACAAAGAGTAAAAATATACTATTTTTCTGTTCAAAACTGCGGAGTAATTGCGTAACACGCTATCAGTAGCAATGGATCTCGAATCATTTTGACAGTTCAACAACACTCATTGCGTTATTTACGT
This sequence comes from Apamea anceps, assembly GCA_951799955.1. Classification (NCBI taxonomy): domain Eukaryota; kingdom Metazoa; phylum Arthropoda; class Insecta; order Lepidoptera; family Noctuidae; genus Apamea; species Apamea anceps. The sequence goes on along the minus strand of OX637502.1, from coordinate 7,240,785 downwards.
TGTTGAGCAAAAACATATGAAGCAATGGACCAATATCCTTCAAAAAGTTTCAGATTGAGATTGATAGTGTAGTTGCGCATTTAGGGTGCAGGGCCTATTTACACATTTGCCGCCAGTAGGCTATTTAAAGTTTGCCGCCCAACCCAACGACACCAACTTCCGAAAGTAATTTTTAAAATAAAATTATTTTTCACTTTGTCTTTTTGGAACCAAATCGGTTGTTTTTTTTTTTTGCAAATAAGTTTTTATCTTCTAAATAATTAAAATGTAATTAATGTATTAATAATTCAGCTACGAAAAACAGTGATCAAATCTACGGTAGAAGCGTGAATTTGAGCATTCACTTTTTTTTATTCTTTCCTTAAAAACATGGTAGGTATATAAATATTGATCTTATTAAATGCAGTAAGACATTTAAAAAAATGTTGGCCCTGAATTTGTCGCCCCTAAAATCTGCCGCCCTAGGCTCCAGCCTACTCAGCCTGTTGGCAAATCTGCCACTGGTGCTGGACGCAATAACTGAGTTAATCAGCTTGAAATAACCGCGTTCAGTTCTATTAGTGAAATTCGCCCTTAATTTGCCTAAGGTGATGATGACTGATGACTTACCTATCTATTTAATAATGTAGGTACTTACCTACCTACCTAATTATAATGCATTACAGATATAAAGCAAAATATTGCTCGCACTGAAGTAGCTAAATAACACAGTCAGTATACAGATACAATAGTTATTTACCTTGTAGGAAGTACACTAAGTAAATACACAGGGCACTAAGTAAATAAGTAGGCAACTGAAGAAAGTGAGAACCAGTAAATGCCCAAGCGCAGTGATTAAATTATACGTCTCGTAAAACTTACCTAAGTTATAGGTAAATTAAGTTATACTTACTGTCTTCGACCTTCGTAAGCACAGGTGATTTTTTTTAACGCGATGATTTTTTATCGCGCACTTGATTCTCAGCCCCCGTAGAACTAATATTACCGTGGTAGAATCGAGCAGAACCGACGTTCGCACGGACGTAAAAATATCGCGGCGGGAATTTATCGCGCACTGGATTTTCAACTCTTGGCGTTGAACCGAGCATTGAGAATCTAACAAAGCGCATCCCGGCGCGTAAAAAAACGCTGATAGATTTTCAACTCTCGGCGCGAAGCAGTGCGTTGAATATCCAGTGCGCGAAAATAAAGCGCCGCGGGGGAAAAACGCGCCCATACTTACCTGGGCTGAGATGCAACAGAGCGCATCCCATTCCCAGGACGTCTAAAAAGCATATTTCATTTAACTCTCGGCGCTAAGCAGTGCGCTCTAATTAGTGTTGCTGATAAAACCACACACACATTTGTAGGACACCTTATTTATTGTCATGTATTACCTTACCTACTTATGTGTTTGTTCAACAAAAAAGGGATTCAAACCTGAACTGCATTTAATCTTGTTTGAACTCTACTGGATTTACTCTAACCGTAAAAATGTGAAGTTATCGTAAAACTAAAAGTTTTGTAGCTTTAGGTCCAGTAGCCCAAGCCCAGGACAGTAGTGTTTTTATTTAAAATAGGTAGAATATTAATAACATGCATGGGCAGTTATTTTTGTAAAGTCTCAATATTTCCTCGTTCTACCACTGATTTGGAAACTACGTAAAACTATTGTCAGGATGTATCGAGGCACTGCTGTGCTCTGGTTTTCCCTTTGGCATTTAAATAAAAAGTAAACCACATTTATTTAAGGGGGATGCGCTAGGTAGCCCGCGATATTCATTTTTTTTAATAAGTAAATTCAATTTCTTTTCCCCTTAAAGTTAACATCTATTTCATTCATAGTTTAATTTTATTTTTTATTTATTTATCACAAACAACTAACATTACAGGGAATTCCTAATGCGTTGATAGTACTTAATGATGATACTACTTAATGAGCGCCTCAATGGAACAGACTCAATTGAGCTTATTGTTGCTCTAAATATGGAGAGAAACAAATTACAAAGAACAGCGCTGAGCAAGTAAAACAAGTACTGCAGCAAGACAAAGCAAACTAGGTACGTTTATATGTATGAGTGAATCAGCAGACAGGCCACTGGCGACTGCCTCACTGCTGCCCGAGAGCGCACCGCCCGCACTCCAAAGCCAGTCAGCGCTTAGCGTGCAACCCGATAGCACTGTTATATCGCGCTTTATTCGAGTTCTTCGAATGTCAACAAACTTTCACCTCGACAGTAAACAAACAAAATATACGAGGAAATTCAATAAACTGTTTTAATTTTCTTAACGCATTGATTCCTGTACGTTAAAAACAACTCAATAAGATCAAATTAATAAGAGTAATTAGCCGTGGTGAAAAATGTTGATTCAATAGTGTTTTTTCTTGCACGATGTGTAACAATTGAAAATATCACAGAATTGTTGGACACTGGAGATTTGTTCGTAATCAAGTTTCATTGCATCACAGCGAGCGTTGAGCATTAAATTGACTGAATGTTCCAATTGTGCAGTGAATAAATTAACTAACTACCTGTGAGCTGTGCTGTTGATCCGCCATGGGCAAGGATTATGGTAAGTTCATATTACAGAGATCATGTTTCATAAATCAAATGGATCTTTCAGAACAAACTTTTAATAAAAGTGGAGTTATTAGTTTTTTTGTGTCTTTGTTCTGGAGGGAGACCAAATACCATCGTGCCCCTAGAAAAGTTTCAAGGCAATTCCAATAAACAACATGCGGTTGCAATGCCTTTTAAAGTTTTGTTCTAGACTTCTAGTCTTATATTTTAATTAAATTCGTAGATACCTACTAAGTAAATGTGAGACTACATACCCGATTCTTTTCAAAGCTCATTTTCAATTCGATGCTGTGATGTGACCGACTCCGACTATTATTTCTGCCTGCCTACTACAGTTTTAGATTTCTATTTTTGTTGGACCAACATGTGATCCCATAAAAAGTTTTGACATTTTGTTTTTGGTTGAATGAAGGCTTCTGCGTTTTTTATTCGAGTAGGTACCTTCCAGTGTTGAATATCAGGATCCTTTTAATATGAGAGTCGGTAACAAGAGAGCGAGGAAGCGTAATTCAATTGAAATCCATGACAATGGAGCAGATCACTGAACTGTGTCTGTTGTTTAATTTTAAATATTTATTATTTTTGATGGATATGTTCAGATAATTTGATTTAAAATAATTGAAACTTCAGCAATTAAGTATTTTATGTAGTTGCGCAACAATCACTATAATTTTCACTAAGTTTCAAAATATGCGCTGTGTAAGTTACGGTGGCGTGACATTATCTTTATTTACCTAAAGAGGAGATAAACTACGATAATTACATTTGGTGATATTTGTACAGTCGAGGTTAAGGTAAATATCAAACTGTAGCAGTTATTGTTTGTGCCCAGCTGATAAATTAGGTACCTATATATAATACAGGTAGTCGTTATCCTACTTGTTATCAAAGATCTGCTTTGAAAGATCGAAAGAACCGAAATATTTACGACTGATGTGGTGGGGTGGATATTGAAGCTTCAAAATCACACAAAGAAAATGAATATAATATTTATTCTTATGTTCATACTTTCTTTGTAACATCTGAAATCGTTGTCATCCTTAGCCCTTTTGTACACGTCACGGTTTAATTACGGTACGACGCGACGGTACCTATAGATAAACTGCGCTGTAGAAAAAACGTGTCATAGTGTCATAATTATCAAAAGCTTTTAGCTTCCATAGTGTTCCATACAACATAACATCACTGACGAACCGTGCCTACATACAGCGAATAAACCGTAGTTTTTCATCGCAAGAAATACGTATTTGTACAAAGGGCCTTACCGTAGGTGTCTACAACTTTCATAGTTTCAAGAAGCAGTACGTCTAGCTCGGGTCATACTAGAGGTCAATATGCGTCTCAGTACTTGCAGCATAATAAACTTGCTGCACCTGTGATTACACTCGTAATAATAATTGATTGTGCACACATTCACAAAGTTTAATAATAAATAACATTTTTTTTATTGTGCTATACCGGCACAGCTGGCCGAGTGGCCTCAAGGAAGAGTTACCTTTAGCGTCCTTCCTTCCGAACCATGTATTTCCGGTACCAACAAATAGTACCTACTTTTGATAACGTTTTGCCATGAATCTGAATGTCACAACAAAGCCTTGCTCATATTCGCTCGTGAAGTTGCAACACTGGTCCATTTCCCGGGAGATCGACCTTGGGTAATATGTTAAGCATTAAACTGGTCCTAATTCGCGTTTTATTTGGTTGCTGGTGGGCGAATATTTCGTCAAATGTTAAGAAGTAGTTTTATCTATTAGATTGTACCAATCAACCTGTAGGTTGATTGGTACAATCAAATGGTCTATAGGCTATTTAGGGTTGGTAGCACGACCACCACATGGTGTAGACATCTAGGTTTATTGGGTGAGGGCCACTCCTAATAACCCTAAATGTCTGCACCGGATAGGACCTACAGGCATTGAGGGCGTCCAGTCCAGAGAGGCTGTCTGACATTTGTGATGGCAGATTCGGCAATGCCACGTTCTCAGTATACAGATAGACTTGCCAAATGTCAGTTGTAGTGTACCGACGATGGTCGCTCGAAGCTCGAAATACCTACCGTACGTACGTACTTCGCTATCTACCACCAGTTTTATAATACTTAATTTTCCTATAACAAGTTCAAGTTACATCATTTAGGAAAATTAGGGGAATTAGATACTTACTGTTATGTTACCTACATTGTATAGCTACTAATAAATGGTTACAACATAACTAATTTGTGCATTTATGATAGAACTAGCTGCGCCCCGCGGTTTCACCCGCATAAGTTTCGATCCCGTCGGTTATCGGAATAAAAATCCTGGTTATAAACTACCTGTGTACCAAATTTCATCAAAATTGGTCCAGCCGCTTGAACGTGAAGAATTAACAAACATACAAATACACACTCACACACAAACTTTCGCCTTTATAATATTAGTATGTAGGATTCAACATGAAATAAAAATAGCATTGGACGAAATCATCAAGATAACTTCCTATATTGTGCAAGTCCCGAGTCGCTACATAACACTGCCCTGCTAAGCTGCTAATAGTATCGTTTGCATAATAAAATTATGTGTGACTGGTCACATGCATTCCGTTATGAATATTTTTAAATACTCAGCGATTTAAGACGGTCACAATTTATGTAAGTTTTATAGTACAAAAGTGTACGCTAATTTCAATACTAGGTATAATGATTAATTTTCAATTGATTGATAATTAATAACCTGAAAGAATAGTTCGTGGAAATCATACCCATGTTGTAGCTATACAAGGCGACATATCAAGCTATACATTTCCAGTTTTAGCTGACCTCGCATTGTATAGGTTTTTCGCACAATCAGAAGGCAGCTTATACTGGCTATGTATAGCTTGATGTGTAGCCGTGCGTACACACATACATAATTATACATTGTAAGTTTAAAGTTTCCAGTTGTGCATAGCAAAACCAAATCATAATAGGCTAATCATTGAAAAATCAGATAACAGGTAATTATACCTATGATTGATTACCTCCTTGTCTAATATCCGTTTAAGATTTCTAATCGGTTACATTGGTTAAATTCAACGAGGATTTAGAATACCTTTAAAATCAGACTGTTTATGAAGCCGATAGGATTTTAATCTGTTATTTTATATCAACGACGGGCCATTTCGAGATTATTCATTATCGCAGTAATTTAGTTATATGATGCCCTAATATTAGCCAATTCGCAGAATTTATCGATCATTATCATACGATATGTCGTTCGTTTAAAATTCACTCACAAATCCGCCTACCTGCTTTACTTAGAACGAGATCGTTCCAATATAGAAAGACTTGATTGTACGAGTATGATATTATCAACTAAGTCAGCCTGTTAGTACCTACACATCCCGTCCGCGTCCATCAAAATCATGTCTGTTGTCTTTGAAATGATTATGCAATGACTCACCGGGGAGATTCTAAGGTTAGAAGGTCGAATGTGCGTGTTTATGTTATGCACGTCGCGGCTCAGCGGACGATGCACAATCTCAAGTCAACAGGTTGACCACGAACGAGTGTGACAAGACAATTATGTGACATGACTTTCACACATTTTGTATGAGAAATGCGACAAAATGTTTGAGACAACAAAACATCTCACGCATGCATCGTACCTATTGTATAGGTATCCGAATTTTGTCAGTTATGTTTAAGTCCCATGTAAGGGGGCGAGCCTATATTGCAATCGACCGGACACATATTCACACTCCGGGCTGCTACTGAGAAATTCCAGATAGACAAACCAAATAATACTTTTCTCGTCGAATATGAGATCCTGGGCTGTATTCCTAGAATCGAACCCAGGATCTCATGTTCAGCACTAGCGCTTGACAACACTAGACCAGCGAGGCAGTCTGTGAGATATATCATCATCATCATTTCAAACCAAAGACGTCGACTGCTGGGGCTGCAGTCTCGTCATTCATAGCGACCGCTTTATGACGGAATTCGGTCGCGAAGTCCCGGATTGACAGGTGAAATGTATGGGGTGACAGGACTTTGCGACCGAATTCAGTCGTAATGCAGTCGCTATGAATGTCGAGACTCCAGCCCCTGGACATAGGCCTCCCCAAAACCGCCAATTCGACCGGTTCTGTGCTCTCGCATACAGCGGAGAGACATCTCTTGTCTAAATATCATTGCAGTATTTGCTGCGTTGCTTGTCAATTTCACTCGCACTTGATCATTATTATAATATTGCTCCACAGATATCGCTACATTCCAAAATATAAGTACGAAGGTAGTAGGCACGTTATACTCATAAAATGAATAAGTAATTTATAAATAGAGAAAACCGCAGGTGTTTTACGACTTTCTCAATGTACCGGTTCATATGACGCACAAAATATTGCAAACTGCATAGGTATCGACGCGACGTGCTGTTTCTATGTATTTCCAAAACAAATTCATTTTAAAATAGCGCTTACTAGACGTAGACGTACCTAACTACACCTACTTCCAGGAAATATACATAATTATTGACTACTGTTATATCTTAAGTCTTCCGGTGATATGAAATTATGAATTCTGTGCAGTGCCAAGAACTATTGGAACTGAAATATTTATGTAAGCTGCCTCGGTACTTTTGTTAATTTAATTTAATTTTTAGGGAAACAGTGATAGGTAGTATTTAAAATGTAATGTACATTCCATTTTGAAAGAAGGAATACAAAAAAAAAAATACGGCGTTGTGTAACATAACAAACCATATTATACAAATAGTTTGTACCTACCTAACTAATTATTCATTTCAGATGAATTGCTAACTCCCTAGCTCCTAAATTAAAAATGGTTAAACAAAGTTAATGATGAAGAAGGCACAAAGATGAATCATTTTCAGTTGTGCTGACTTGTGCTCATTATATAAGTGGCTTATCAAGGACTACACTCAACACGCAATATTTCACTTAAGTACTGTACACACACTTTTAAAACCCATCACCGACGCATCGCTATTTATCTATGATACGTAAAGAACGTACTCATAAAACATTTTAATTAAAAATTGAATAATAAATGACGCATTGGTTTCGTTTATTTTTATGCCCTGGCTGAAGACCTTACAGGTTAGACCAGTTAAGCAGCCGACAATCTTCTAGATTTACCTGCGAGAGGCCGTACACAAAAAAAAATACTCATTGGTTGGACGCAGACAGAAGGACTCAAGCTACACACTGCAGTCGAGCGTTGCGTTGGTCAGGGTTTTGTGTTTGTTAGGAAGTCTTCAACAGCAGCTAGGGTAAAAAGCGTTGCAGGTCATATTCATAAGATAGAACTTAATACCTAACTTTTGTTTTGTCACCGTGTCGGTTAGCCCTGCTGCACCCTTAGGGGACTATGACCGTGATTATGACTATGTTGGGAAATGACTGTCACTTTTAATGTTCAGAAATTCCGTAGCAGTCAGTTTTTTTTCATATATTTTAACCAAGTAATACGTGCGTAAAACGTAACGCGCGATACTATTTTATAATTTTCATAAATCTAAGATTTATGAAATTAAGTACCTAGTACGGTCGCCAAAGGAGACCAGGGCCGACGGATGTAAGAAACCGACGAATGTTTTCGAATAAAATTTAATTTAAAGTTCATTTATCAAATTAACTTTAATTCGAAAACATCCATCGGTTTCTTACTAAACTTCAACTATATCCGATGACCCTGGTTACTTATCTTTGGCGACTGTACATGACAAAAGCAGAAAAAATAGATACCTAAGGAAAAATGGAATTCTTTTTTAAATGGTCTGGTGGTGGCACCTGGAAGTGACCGGCCCAGGAGCGTAGTTTGGCACGGAAAGATAGGCCCATACCCACAGGCAGTGGATAAAATCGGGCTGTGGAACAGAAACGCCAAAACCTAACTTGAATACACAAGTGTGCTAAACACTCTTCACGGGTCTTGAATAATTGACATAACCTTCGTAACAAACCTAACGAGAGCCTTATAGGTTAAAGCTGTGCCTGTGTTAGTTCGTGGATTCTTCATGCTTCATGGTATGGTCATACATTTTAAAATAACTAATTTTATTGTACAACTTGCTAGTAGACTGTGCTAACGCGTTATCTACTTTTTACAATTTAGTACGGCAATTTCCTTACGTTATGAACAAACAATAGCAATTATTGGTCATGAGGCAATGGCATGGCCAAGGGATCCTTTTTCCAGCAGGGGATTATTGACGAGGTCCCCTTAACAGTGGTCATTAGACCAGGAGGTTCCACACTCTAGAGCCCTGACCACCGATAGCTTGAACGGCTTGAACCCTGTTCCTGATACCCGTGGGCTACTATTTTTTATATTTTTAAATGTTTTTATACTTTTTATATTCTAATATTTACAAATATAATTTATACGTGTTTACATTGAAATAAAGGAGATAATTAATAATTATTAATTTATTTAATTTGACAACATTGATCCAATGGTTAGTACAACAAAAACTTATCAAGAGTTAGTAATATTAATTAAATTTAATTAAGTAATTTCTATTCATTCTGCCTCACGAGCAACCGGACAGCGTGTCTAAGTAAGTTAAGGGACCTCGGACTTCCTAGCCTTTTCTCAACTATGTTGGGGTCGGCTTCCAGTCTAATCTGGTGCAGCTGAGTACCAGTATTTGACATGGAGGACTGATTGCCAGACTTTCGTGCTTTCCGAGGCACGGAGGGGTCTTGGTCATAGAACCTTGGACTTGAACCTTGAACTTGGTGTTGCTCTATGGTCTTAGTATATAAAGATGGTCACCCATCCACGGAATAACCGCGGCAAGCGTAGCTTAATCTGATCGATCGACCAACGCGGCTGTTATTATTTAGCCACAAGCCCCTTAAAGCTGATATCAATAAGAAAGTTCCCACTTCCCACTCTCTTTAACAAGGTAAGTGCAGGAAGGAACCGAATACATTTTCTTCCATCCAATGTCGAGTGCTGAATCCAAAGTCCCAACTAGACTTACAATAATGTGCAAACAAAAGAAGATTCGTAAAGACCACTTGTTGAACTGGCGCTTTTGTGTTAAGTTAGAACAGACTGACTTGGTCATTTTATTACAAGCTTTTATTTAACTTACGATGTATGTATGTACGAGTATGTATGTAACTATGTTTGTTCGGGTGGACTCTTGCAACTCAATTTTGAAGCAGATATCTTCAACCGATTGAGCTGAAATTTTGCATGCATGTGTAAATCAAACAATGCAAAATTCTTATGACATGGAGCTGATCTGATGACGGAACCGGAAGGTGGCCATAGGAACTCGGTAGTTAAACGACACAACCCCATCGAGTTTGGACTCGTTTGATCCGTCTTTACGAGAACTTTGGTTTTAGATGGTAACCAGGGTCTGATGATGGAGCTGGAAGATGGCCATAGGAGCTCGTTAATTAAACGACATAACCCCATCGAATTTGGGCTCGTTTGATTTGTCTTGACGAGTACTTTGGTGCTAGATGGTAACCAGGGACTAAAGATGAACGTGCAGTAAAAGCATACCTATAACGGAAAAGCACTGCTACGCGCTACGAACTATTATACGCCGTAGTCAATCTCGCATCAAAAATACAAAGAGTTAAAAAAAAATTAAAAGAAAAAAAACTTTTTAAAAACAAGCTTTTATTAGATACTTTTTTAATAAAAAGGACTAAAAAGTTAAAAATAATTTAAACCTGACAAGAAATAAACAAAAGCGTGTTACATTTTGATGGAACATTTAGAACACAATGTAACACGCTTTCATTTATTTCTTACTAGCTTCTGCCCGCGGCTTCGCCCGCGTGGATGTCGGAAATTATCCCACGGGAACGTGCTATCAGGATAAAATGTATGTGCACCAGGATGCCATCTATCTTGCGGGCCCTTTGTGGCTAATTACAATAGAAAACCAATTCTGTCTCATTAATGGTGATTAAAAGGGTACCTATATGATACCTTTACCTAAGTACCTACCTAATTAAAAAAATAAATAAACTCAATAACAGAAAATAAAATACCTACCTACCTAAATAAACCTATTTATGACGATAACTAATCTAACTAAACTCAATCATCATCTGCCTAGCCTTTTCCCAACTATGTTCAGGGCCGGCTTCCAGTCTAACCGGATGCAGCTGAATACCAGTATTTTACATGGAGCGACTGCCTATCTGACCTCCACAACCCAGTTATTGGGTAATACGATACCCTTGGTACGACTGGTTGTCAGACTTTCGGGCTTCTGACTACCCGTAACGACTGTCAAAGATCCACGAATGACAGCCGGGACCAACGGCTTAACGTGCTTTCCGAGGCACGGAGGTGTCTCGGTATGTAAAGATGGTCACCCATCCACAGACCGACCGCGGCAAGCGTAGCTTAACCTGACCGATCGACCTGTGCCGCTGTTGTTATTTAGCCACGGGCCCCTCAATCTAAACTCAATAAATAAGCAAAATCTCTAAAAACTAATATCTATACGAATGACTATCCTACCTAACAGTATTATAAAATAACCTACGGTCACTACGTACACTATCAAATATACTACCTACCTATACTTTAAAATTAAAATCTATACCTACGACTTATATAAAAATAAACCTAAATAACTCTAAAAAGTAAAAGGAATAAAAATGAACTCCACTGCGTGTGACCTAACCTACGACAAACTTATTATTTGCGGTTGGTACAGTAATCGGATCTAGGGATCGAACCGCAAAATTAAGTTTGTTTTTTATTGTATATACTTTTCCGCGATAAAAAGTACCCAGTGTGGTGCCCAGGATATTAAAGAATAATTATACCAAGTTTCATCGTAATCGAACCGGTAGTTTTTGCGTGATGCCTGAACAAACAGACAGACAGACAGACAGACAAAAATTTGTTTAATCACGTTTTTGGGTTCGGTGTCGGTCTAGTAACACCCCCTGCCATTTATTTTTTTGATATTTTCAATGTACAGAATTTTCACTTCTACAGATTTATTATAAGTATAGATCAGGTTTATATTATTTTTAACTTTTTAGTCCTTTTTATTAATAAGTAATAAAAGCTTGTTTTTAAAAAGTTTTTTTTTTATTTTCATTTTTTATCTTTAGTCCGTCCGTTTTCGTTGACGTCAACTACAAGGATAATTTTTTTCCTAAAAGGATGTAGGTATTTTCTCAATCGGGAAGATAATCTTTTGCTATTCATCTGATAATCGATAGGACCTATGTTTATCAGATGAGTGCCTAAAAGCGTTTAACTACTTTCCTAAAACTAGCTAAACGCAACCAAAAAGAAAATAATGTTACTCTTGTGTTAACAAAATTAATCATCAAGCAGGGCCTTCTAGTTCAGATGGTCAATGGAACATTTAGTCTGCGTTCACATCAAAACGTATAGTCAGCCACGGACTGTGAGCGTCTAATTTAAGATTTATAAAAAAAACACCTTCAGCTGCCGATTGACCGTGTTTTGTTTTTCATACATTCTCACAGCCCGCAGCTGACTATGCGTTTGGTGTGTACGCAGCCTTAAAATGGATCGGGCGTCCATAAACTACGAATGACGTGCGAGTAATACAATAACTAGCAAGGACTGATCACTATGTGTCACGCACTGTTTGGGTTTTCCATCCATCAAGGATCTCGGAGACAGGCGCGACGCGAAGGTGCGACGCAATTCTGGTAGAACAATTTCCGTGAAGTTTCATAGAAATTGTTCTACTACAGTCCCGTCGCGCCTGTCTGCGGGAGGCCTTAAACGGCTGCTGTTGTTGCGCGGGGTCATTGTCAGTTGTAGCTAATTTTTATTTTTATCCTTCTACGCTTGTACTCGAATTCATGAAACGTTAAAAATTTATTAGCAATCTTCCTGAAACGAATTTTCAAACCACAAACGAACGAAAAATAAATTGTAAATAGTTAATTTGTACTTATCTATCCATTACACCAGCCATGTTCTGGTGTTTTATGTACCTATCTACAGTCAAGATTTTTCAATAGTTTGTACCTAATCGTTCATTTCAGCATAGTTAGTCACAAGAACAAGGAGTATCTGTGGAAATAGTTGTAATGGCCATTTCCTAGAATTGGTGTACCGTACCTACCTACCTAGAGTCGGGGCTGGACAGTTCAGCTTCATCCGTCACGCCGTATTTTATTTTATTGCACCCACATTTAGGGCCGTATTACAGAACCTTACTCGAGCATTACTTAAAATTAGTTTCAACCAATCAAATGGCTTTAAACGAATTTTAAGTAATGCTTGAGTTTAGAGTGAGGTTCTGTAATACAGGCCCCTGTTATTTTCAAGCAATAGGTATGTATAGGGCCTCCCCCCAGATTGGGCAGTGTTTTTTGATTTTTCTATTAGGATTTTTTGAGTCTGGAGTCTGTATATTTGTACCCGATTAATAGCTTCATAAAACTAGCGTATGTTCTGTTTATTTGCGGCTCACGCGATTCGTCCGCTGATCGGCTGCTCAAGACGTAAATAAAGTTACCGTCACCGCCATTCACGATGATGTTGACATAAGGCGTCGCACACTATGGTCCAATTTAATTGTCCTGCATCAGATAAACTTCAAACGAAACACTTCTGAGATACCTACTAAACTGGTTATTCTACATTGCTATCATAAGGAAAACCCCATAATATAGTAGGTATCTATTTCGAAGCAAAGGAAATTACCAATTTAGATAGGCCCCGTCATTGTCTGCCGTGACCCCTAAGTTCACCACCTACATCATTTTGTTGAGTTGATAAGCTACATGTCAGAGTGCGCTTGTACCTACTTTATATTGATAATCTCTGTGCTAAATGTGTGCTATATGTAATTGTAAAAAACGAGACTCAAGCCTAGACCTTCGTCATATCCGCTGTAAGTAGGATAAACCGAAAATAATACGATAAAATAAACCATTTGACAGCAGTGCAAACATTTACCTAATGTTAAAAGAAATCATTTTTATTGGTATGGGTAAATAATATGTTGTGTGACTTCCAAGTCACTGGCGCCGATTCTCTTGTTCACAAACTAAACTAAATTTAAGTTCAGTGCATCTTTTTCTTTCTATTTCAATAAGAAAAGGGCAGAAGATAAATATTAATTTAGTCTTGTCAAATTAAGATAAGTACTCCACGTTTTAAACGTGATTAAAAACATGGTGACTAAAAATACGTCAATTTACGTCAGGCGCTGACTAATTTGACAAGACTAAACTAATATATATCTTCTGTCCTTTTTCTTAATGAAATAGAAAGAAAACGATGGACTGAACTTTTTAGTTTAGTTTGTGAACAAGGGAATCGGCGCCATTACCTACTTGAAAACCACCTTGAAATGTGAAATTAAAGAACAATAAAAAAAAAAACTGTACGTCACGATTGTCTTTATTTAGCCACGGTGGTTCGGTGTGGAATACTCCTTATAACATGGTGGATGACACGAATACAGACAGTTTACTATGCGACGCTAAAGCGTGCGCATATCTAGAGGATTTGTGAACTTCCTTTAAGTTTTTTGTTTATCTTTTAAAACAAATCCGGTTATCTAGATAACGTGTTTGTTTTGTCGATGTAGACAAACAGTGCATTACAGTGATAAAAGCACCTACGTAATACTAAAACTATTTACACCTGTGCCCGCGTGAAAATATCTGTTTTGTTTTGATTTTCCCGAAAATTACGCTATGTGCAACTTAATGACGATTTCTGAACTCATGAACTAAAATTATAGCAATAGCTACTCAGTAAAATATGGAGCACTAGCTGCACCCCGCGGTTTCAGCCGCGTAAGTTCCGATCCCGTGGGATTTCGGGATAAAAGTATCCTATGTGTTAATCTTGGTTATAAACCATCTGTGTGCCAAATTTCATCCAAATTCGTTCAGTAGTTTTTGCGTGAAAGAGTACAAAAATCCATCCATCCATCCATCCATCCATACAAACTTTCGCGTTTATAATATTGGTAGGATGTGAAAAGTGAATAAAAGGTTTTATGTACAGTAGCTGGCTACAACTACATAAGTTACCTAAGCCGTGAATAAGGATTTGAAGGCCGTAGCAACGCTGCACTAATGTTGACCTTGGTCGGAAAATAGCGAAGTTATTAATTTTAATATCTTCTTTTTGCGTTATGAAACACCATATAAGCCTGTTTAATCGAAATGCCAATTATATTTTGGTAGTTATTTCTTGTGAAGGTTACAAGGCGAATGAGGAAAGACATTCGCTGTTACCGCACACTATATTATGTAGGTACGAGTATATTCAAACGAGAATCGCATTATTGTTTATAGAGTTTTACGTGTACCTAAGTTACAACAATAAGGATTGAGAATACGATTGGAAATTGATCAAAACAGATATCAGCTCGCTAGAAAAAGCGAAAAGTTAACGATCATAAACAGGTTTTAATGGACATGATTTGATAACATTACACGTACGACTAACTTAACAGTGTTGCATGAATGAGAGATCTACTATTTAATAATTTAAAAGTACAATAGCGTTATTTACACTTCTGTGAGTCACAGACTATTCATAGTTGATCTACTGTTTGCGTAGGCTGTGAGATGTACCCTATTGTAAACGAGATTGAGGATGCAACCTAGGATCAAGGCGGAGCGGTGAGGAGCACTAATATTAGTTCACGCCACAACGACCGGACTCCGGCAGTTATTTTATTGTCTAACTACATAGAATATAAGCACATTGTTCAGTCACGTATTGGAGTTAATTCAGGACCAGAAAATTCCCGAAACATTGGTGATACCTACATTGTGAAATTCATAATACAGTAACCTGGTTAAGTGGGACTTGGAGAAACCTGTACTACTGATAATTACAATACAATGAGGTCCCGACACTTTTGTATTAAAATACCTACCTCTGTTACTGGTAATAATTAAACCCTATGACTGAGAATGCATTTGTTTTTCTCCATAATTGAGAATTTGTAATTAAACAACATAAGTCAACTGTCATTTTACACCATCACTATTTGGGAAACTGGGTAAATGAAAAACCTGTGATAAAGTAATAAATAATCCTAGGTCCCTTGAGATCCCACTTATCCAGGTCACACCTGCTTATCGTCGCCTTAGAGTGAAAACCTCGGGAATGCATTTTTGTTCAAATTTATTTTATTGCGTTTCTAGGAAGAAAACCTCGCAACGCACATCCTGATCCTACTCATTTATTCATTCGATACTCATAGCGCCATCTATGACACTAAATGAGAACCTCGTAAATACTCGCATCTGTCAGTTTGGCGTGAATACCTTGCAAGGAACGTGTCGTTTCTCATTCGAAAATTAATTACTTGAGTTTATCCTGCTGTAGCTGTATAATTTAGTGTTTTTCGAAAGAAGGTAAGTACTGTTCATGTTTGTAAAGACGCCGTACAAAAATTTTACAGTACGCAGTTTTTTCTTCCTCCTGAAAAGTTACCTATTTTACACTTACGAGGTTTTCACTCTAAGGTGTCGTTATATTATACCTATTAGATTTTGAAAAGCAAAAAAAAAAATTGTGTGGTTTAGTAGAACCGACCTAATATTTTTTTCCTATTATTTATTATTGATTCATTATATAAATTGACAATAAACCACAATTCTCGCGCACAATTTCGCGAAGTAAACAAGGTATTCAACTATGTGTTGTATTAAGTAAACTAACAGGAAGCTAAGTGTAGGTACAGCTAGGGCTTCGCAACAAAGGAACACTTGTATGTAGCATACGTATAGTATAGATTAAACCAATACGTTTACATAAGTAATACCTATTCAGCTTAGTATCTATGGCACACAGTGAGAAGAACGAAATAATATTACAGAAAATAGAGCAGAAATAAAGCAGTTGTCGTAGGCAATGCAACAAACATTCCACTAAATAGGTAAAATATTAGTCGTACTACGTAATTCAAGAGAGAAACTTAACATTCGCGTATTGATTAGCTTATTAGATAAGATAACACGCTGATTAAACAATCCAGTCAGATGATACACCTTTAATTACATGTAATTAACGAAGTGATAAGTGTGCTTACGTAGAAGGCCGTGACGTCACAGCAGTCAACCCACATAAACTAATTACCATGGATGTGCCTGTAATTACAGCTATTTTACTCAGGTAGCAAGGTTTAACTTTATTGTCACTTTAGGTGTGGTCTTATCGCACACTTTCTGGCTGTATTATAATTGCTCTGACAGGTTTTCTGATAATTGCTGAAAAACTTGGGTTGACCGCAGACCGCAAGATTAAAACATGGTCATAATATTCCTCCTTCATACTTATAGTAAGGTGATATATTTGCGTAGTTTTTAATGATGTGACTCAGGCTAGCTGGACAAATCTTCAAGATAGCTCGCATTTAAGTAGTTCAATAGAGCATTTAATGTGACGGCTAAACACCCTTATTTCAGAATTTGTGACGCTACAGAATCTTAAATAATCGATCGAGAACGTGTCCAGCCAGCTTGAAAAACCATTTTTCGCTGGTCTCTCAATCTCGGTAGGTAACGGAAGTGAATTGACGACTTTTTGCATATCAACGGGCGTCACATAAATATGTGACAGGCATCGAGCTAAAAGCTTTGTGATACGTACAGCGGTTTAGTAAAAAAATGCAAAAATCTGTGTCCAGCCAGCTTGAATTTACGTATAGTTTTATACGTAAATTCAAGCTGGCTGGACACAGATTTTTTGCAGCATTTTTATAGCATTATCGTCCCCGTCACAAAATTTTGAACATATTTCGAAGGCCGTGAACTCAGGCTGGCTGGACATTAAGTTTTTATTGATTTCTCGTAAACCCTTACATGTGACGCTATAAATCAAACGTTATTACTGTCACACATTGCGTCACTAAATGTTAGTAAAGGAACCATATTCGAAAACGCTCCCGTTATTGAGATTCGGAAGTGCCAGCCAATGTGACGCCCGTTAATATGCAAAAAGTCGTCAAAATCACTTCCGCTACCAAGATTGAGAGACCAGCGAAAATTGGTTTTTCAAGCTGGCTGGATACGTTTTCGATCGATTATCTAAGATTCTGTAGCGTTACTAATTCTGAAATAAGGGTGTTTCGCCGTCACATAAAGTGCCCTATTGACCTACTTAAATGCGAGCTATTTTGAAGATTTGTCCAGCCAGCCTGAGTCACATGTTTTTATGACGGCTATTGTTATTTTATCACAAGTGTTAATGATGTTTTAATATGTAGAACTCTTATCGAATATTAAAGTATAGCGAGACAAAAATACCTAGACGGTTTTCCCATTGTTAGTTATCCACAAAGGAAAGAGGAAGTCGATTTAAAGTATTGTGTTAGTAGGTACTATTAGTTATTCTGTGGTATTGTATAGAATCAAGTTCTAACTGAACAGACAGCTGTGCTGCTGGGGAGTTTGTTGCGCCACTTCTTCCTAGCTACAAAAAGCACTAGGAAGAAGAGCTATAGACGGGCGGGTGTTTTGGGGTCTTATAACATTTTGACGTTTAAAAAGGGCTGATTCTCAGCCTAATTTGAATAAATGACTTGATTTTGAAAAACATTTTAAAGATCAGAGAAAAAGCTTAATCCCTAGAATTTTTAAACTCGTCTAATTCTTTAGCTATAGGTAGAGGTACCCACTGAATGTCCTGCGTTCATAAATTCAGCAGATTACTTAAAAGTTTAAGTAATTTGAATTTGTGAACGCGAGTACTTAAGTAAGTACTTACTTGATATTAAAATCTCGTAAAAACATAATTAACATTCAAACAAATTAACGCTATCTACAGACAGGAAATCAAAAACTCTATACAAATCAATAATTAATATAGCATAATAGGTCAGTTACGAGTTAGCAACTGTTGTTATGTCAGAGAGAACACGGAAATAATGCCAATGCAGTCAGAATGCGACCGCTATGCATAATGTATTAATGTGTGTAGTACTGTCGACTAATAGCCACGAATCAAAGGATTCACACGTACTTAAAATTCCATCGTTAAGTATAGTTCTAAGTACTTTAACGAAAAGAATCTTTATAGGTAATCCAAAGAACAACATGACTCTTCCACCGATACCTCTTTTTTAAGTATAACCAATTAAAATCAACTCACACTGCACGGACACTAACTCCCGTATATATGCATATGAATCCGCTGTTTTACAAAACCGCTAGTTGTTTTACAAAACAGCTCCGTTATGCAAAACAACTGAACAACGTTCAGCTGGATTGCCATTGCGCTAGTCGTTTTACTAAATTACTACAGACGTAATGCAGAATGGCTTATTTGCAGTCACAATAAGCGTCTTTCATAAAAGTGATAACTTTTAATTACTATTGGCCTTAAAACTAACTATTTTTACTTGAGTTAAGGTAATTTTTACTTGTATTACTCGTTTTATCTATTTCTGTTACGACACACAGAGTCACGAGCGCCAAAATTTAGAACTAAAATCTACAATCTGACTTAATTAACGCTGTTTTACAAAACCGCTAATCGTTGACCCGCTGCATTGATAAATTGCATTTGCTGCATTTATGCAATTCTGCGTGTTCAGTTCGATAATTATGGAAAATCTCTGAACGGTTTTAATTTGTTTTATACATATAACGGAGTGTGTGTATACACACTCGCACATTACAGAACAGCAGCATAAACGAAAACTATACCAAGTTTATTTTTTTTTATAATTATTTAAAGGACTTTGAAGGTTTGTGGCATACCTACCTGTCCGCCATTTTGTTTTTTTTTCATTTATGCAAGTTACAAAAATTATCAGATGGATGGATGTCGATTCTCGGAAACGTGTCGCTTTACGGGGTTTGGTACTACCATAGTATAATGGTACTACTTATTATGTTTTCTGTTTGCGTTAATGTCAGTGTTCTTTTTCTAAAATCATTACCATCCTTTGGCTTTGCCCTAAATGGGTAAAAATCATAAAAGTATGTAGTATCCTTTATGATTTTTACCCGTAAAAGGTACTGGTTACCGGTAAAAAGAGAGCTAAATTACATATAAGTTGGTATTACATTTTAGGAGTCCTATCCTACCTGTAAAACTTCGAAGCCTGCCGGTACCGACAGTGCCCTTTCTTACATGCATTTAGACTACGTCCACTTTTAGAGCAAGATTCACAGAACGCACTTTGACTTTGCCCAGTAGGTAAGGTAAGAGTTTCATAAAAATATGAATCTTATTCTTATAATGTTTATATTCGTATAAGTGAGCAAGCCTTTGATACGAGTTGAACATTACCGAACTACTTATAATTATTCAAAAAAAATGTTCAGATTAAAATGCGACGCTTACTTTGATAAGTAAAGTAATGCACTTCATACGAATATGAATCTTATGCTTATACACATAATGCATATATTCGTATGGGACGCTTACATTACTTTGCAAAGTAGAGTTAAAGTGCGGTGTGTGAATCTTGCCCACAGGCTATCTATTAATAACTCACATAAAATATTAGATAACTCGATGATCGCAATGTTTGGTTAGATCTAGTTACTGGGTAGCGTCATGACTATTATTTCTCCAATGATATCACCGAATCTAACATCTTCACCACTTAACTACAACCTCGGTACTCTTGTACTTACACGGAGTATGTTTCTGCTCAGTTGCTCATAACATATTGAAGCAAAATCGCGTAGGTTGCCGACCGACGTCCAATAAATTCGCATAGATATGCGATTTCCCTTTCCAAACAGCGCTGGAACTTCAAGCAACTTCAGCTATAGACCTATTGGTTGATTAATCCTTATCAAAATCTGCAACGATAAGCGAGCACGATAGACGTCGTCAGCTCGAAGATTATGTGATACAAACTGTATTTTGTTTTTGTTTTAAACAAAATTTTGACAAGTGGGTGGTTTTATGACTGTGATGACACTATTGAGGAAAACAAACATGATTAATAATTAACAAAATGGGATTTAGTGACTGCTGCATACCGCCGAAAGAGTCCAGTAAGTTATGATACGCTTCCAGCCTTACTTCACGCTTTATTTAAACATAACAATCTTGACTTTTTTCCTGTTTTTGACTGCTCCAGAACTTAACTTTGAATGAACGGCAGCTTATTAATAGGTACCGTAAATACACTGGGTATTTACGGTACCTATTAATAACATGCACAAGTGGGGTACTAGGTACTTTATACTGATAGGTGATAACATGTTATCCGCATACTTAGTTTGAAAGGCAATGTTGCCTGTTAATATTACTCACGGAAAAGCCAGGCTCGACTATTTTTAAATTGAGTTTTTTTTAATAAGTAATAATAATCTGTAAGTAATTAGGCTTAGGATATTTATTTGTTCATTAAAATGTACCATCACAATTCTCATCTGATGCATTTAAAGGAATAGGTAAAGACGGAGGTAAAAGTAAGACCCTGCCAGATTTTTATTAAAATAGTGTTCTCAAGTGGAAAGTTACGAGCGAAGTGGTCTACAAAAGTAGAAAATTGAATCAATCAAATCAAAAACCGGATCAGGAGTGAGTTGTTGTCCTGCATGAGAGTTAAAAACCGGCCAAGTGCGAGTCGGACTCGCCCATGAAGGGTTCCGTTACGTTACGATTTATGACGTATTAAAAAAAAACTACTCACTAGATCTCGTTCAAACCAATTTTCGGTGGAAGTTTATATGGTAATGTACATCATATATTTTTTTAGTTTTATCATTCTCTTATTTTAGAAGTTACAGGGGGGGGGGGGACACACATTTTACCACTTTGGAAGTGTCTCTCGCGCAAACTATTCAGTTTAGAAAAAAATGATATTAGAAACCTCAATATCATTTTTGAAGACCTATCCATAGATACCCCACACGTATGGGTTTGATGAAAAAAAAAAATATTTGAGTTTCAGTTCTAAGTATGGGGACCCCCAAAATTTATTGTTTTTTTTTCTATTTTTGTGTGAAAATCTTAATGCGGTTCACAGAATACATCTACTTACCAAGTTTCAACAGTATAGCTCTTATAGTTTCGGAAAAAAGCGGCTGTGACATACGGACGGACAGACAGACAGACATGACGAATCCATAAGGGTTCCGTTGCCATTTGCCTACGGAACCCTAAAAAAGAAGCTTCCTTATTTGAAATATTCGAATTAATGGGCGCAATAGACTACGTATGTAACGTAATAGCTCCTAGGTTCTAGCGCGGTTAAGAAACAACTTTTTCTTGAGCTACCTAATCCTTAAGACCTTCGACCTTTAAAAGCAACTGGCGTAATGAAAATATTATTTTGATATGCAGGGTGACGGACAGCGACGCGCAAACTGTAACAATGATTCTGCACATGATTTTAGAGCCCCTCGCGTAGAAATTTCAAAGCAGGGGTTCAGAATCATGTAGGTACTGATACTGAATCATAGATATCCGTGTACTGCATCCACTATTCCATGGTAACAGGTTGCGCGTCGATGTCTCACCCTGTAGGTATATTATATTATGTATGAATGATGGTCATAAAGAAGGTAATAAAATTATTTTTTTAGTAATTTTTGTATAGGATATTGTGGAACTGGTTTTTACCAATGCGTATAAGTTTTAACTGTTTTCAGCTCACAAATCGAAAGGGCAAAAATATACCTAACCATGTTTGTTGTTTTCAGGAGAGCCGATTCGGTACGATCCGAACTTCAACGGTCCCATCCATAACCGATCGTGTACGGACATAATATGGCTAGTACTGTTCATCCTCTTTCTCGGAGTATGGGGATATGTCGGCTGGTATGGTAAGTAATAGAAAACTCTTAGGTATTTCTAAATAATATTATGAAATAATATACTTGCAAAACAGGAGTAATGAAAAGGGCAACCAGGCAAGAAACTAGTTCTCAAATAAAACTTTTTTACAAAATAAAAAAAACCGCCTTCAACAAAAATATTTTCGGAAGTCGGTGTTGTTAGTTCCGCATTTTCTTTTTTTGACACCGACTTCTGAAATTAAAGTTATTTTTCACTTTGTAGTTTTTTTTTTTTTGGTAAACAATGTACCTACCCCGCACAAATTTATTTACCTAACACTACTTTCTATGTAAATATCAGTGACAGGAAGTTATTAAAACATCATCAATATAAACTTAAGTGGAAAAAAATCGTATTATTGAAGCTAACTCAAAAACTACCCGAGCAAAGTTAATCAAATTTATATGGGACCACGACCACCCCTGAGGCATACCATTAAAAAAAGAATATTGCAAATCCGTGTAATATATGACGGAGTTATGCCCGAACCGAACATACATAAAAAAATATATCTAAACATCCGAATTGATTTTTAAGTCGGTTAACAATAAAAAGAGAAACTTCTCAAATTCATTAAAATAGATGATTCACTAAAATCGTTGATCAAATTCCAGGTATGACCCACGGCAACATTCAGAAGCTCCTCGCACCCATCGACTCCCAGGGCGCGCGTTGCGGTCTGGACTCGGCCGTCAAGGACAAGCCCTACCTCGTGTTCTTTGACATTTCCAAATGCTTGTCACCTGGCACTCCCATCGTCGGCTGTCCAACGCCACAGGCAAGATCTTATCCATTTTAAAGCCTTTTTAGGGTTCCGTACCTTAAAAGGAAAAACGGAACCCTTATAAGATCACTTCGTTGTTCGTGTGTCCCTTTTCTCAGGAACGTGTGGAGTTATTAAGTTGAAATTAATATCAAATACGGCTGCAATCCCTTGAAGCAGTGAAAAATCAAACTTCTAAGTCAACGCAATCAAAAGATACTGGCGTTTATGTTCTGTTTATGCCGCATATTTTGACACTCGCAAGGGAATCAAAACCTATAGGGTACTTCCCATTCATCTAGAATCATGAAATTTGGCAAGTTAAGGAAAAAATCCGAAAACCGTAAATTTGTAGGTTACAAATTTGTACGGAACCCTCGGTGCACGAGTCCGACTCGCACTTGACCGGTTTTTTTCTTCTAAGCGTGACGATGGCAAAAATAACTGATAAATAATATATTTCCAAAATTTGTTTGGCCCAAAACTCATCAACGCGAATACCGTTTGCTGACACAGCCATTAGCGGTCACATTGCAGCATACAGCCCTTCAAATTAACAATAAGCATAAAAACTATGCTGTAAACATTTTCTATTTTTCAGGTGTGCGTGAAACAGTGCCCGAGTGAAACGATATTATTTCAAACGCAAATGACTGCCATCAATTTTAATCAATTTAGATCAAACATGGTGTGTACAAACGACGTCAATGTCAACACCATGACTTACACGGAAGCAAAGGCATACATTGAGAACGGAAAATGCGCTCCATACGTTTTGCAAAGTCAAGCAGGTAATTTTTCAGTTCTATTATTTACTTAATTGTTGTGAAAATGGCAGATGATTGGGTGTGATGGTTTGAGTGACACTCTGCCACTAATTTTTGTGATGCTTAGTATTTGGACCACGTGGTTTAATGTGTGGCATGTCATGTCCCTCCGGATATTCCTATTAAGACCGCTTGACCTAACTTTGACCTGTGATAGATATTGTATATTAACTACACTTCAGTGTTATCCCGTTGCATCGGCGATCTGTCTACTCTACGATGCCAGGGGGACAGCAAGCTGAGTCCCAAGTCTGTTAGTCCTGTGACCAGCTGCGTGAGGAACCCTAGCGAGGCGCGCAAGTCGCTGGTGAACAGAGCGACTGCTCTCGACTCGTACGTGGGCTGGATCGTAGCCAGCTGGATGGCCTTCTTCACTAAGACGGATGAGCTCGACACTCACATTGTATGTAACCGCGCGACTCGGCCGCGCTTGGTTCTGATGCACGCGTAGAAGCTTGACTTTAACCTTCGCGCATGTGCACCTGTCCGTGCCTGGATACAACTACTAATATAACTGTCGTAATCGATTAAGGAATGCTCTGTCTGTCCCACTCAAAATGAATACCTTCCTATTATAATTTCACACAACTTATTGCTTCACATTCACATGTAATTAACTCATATCACTTATCCATACATTAACGTTGCGGTCGACGTTGCTGTGCATATTTGGTGATCGGAGCAGTGATGGGACGGTGTTTCGTGAACGTTACCGAGCTGCAAGAAAACATTGCGTCCTTGCTCGAAATGTCCACGGAGGAGGTGCTCTCACAACTCGTAAATCTGGTGCAGTTTCAAGAGGTAGATAGAACCCATTTTGTAGCTCATCTCTTTATTTTCAAACAATTAATCTATCATTACTTTTGATTGTGCATGATATACTCGTATAATTATAGCGGTTAGTAAGTAGGTATAAGTATTAAAATTGTAAACGGTATTAAACTAAATATAATATTAGGTTATTTAAAAAATATCGTCCGTATTTGGTATTTCTTCCTTTAACTCTGCCTAACACGATCATCATCACCTTCTCAACTAGCGAAAATATTTCTGTGCTATGCTAGCTATGGACGCGTAGGCCCATCAATACAAACAGCCGCGAGAGCACCGCATCAGTGTACCTAACAGAAGGTGGCAGGAGCGGGACACAAATATTTCCACTAGTTTAGAACTAGTGCTGTGATTGTTTTGAATAAATAACCTGGTGAGATCAGTCAGTTAAAATACTTAACAGCACAAATAAATATTATTACCTAAGTACTTTAACTCAGTAATATCATATTTTACGTCATTGTTACCCTTATGCTCCTTTATAATTTAATTAGTATTCGATACTACGTTCCTTTGTTTCACAGTATTTTAAACAATATACGACCACGCGACCACTTGCTATTGAGATCGCGTAGGAAGTAGGAACTAGGACCATTTCACTAACTTTTCCCGTAACTTTGGAGTAAGCTTGGTGAATGCTATTTATGGTGAAGGTATTGCTTACGAAACTGTTTAATTTGTAAATCATTTTGTTATCAGTTATTTAACCTTATTTACGAATTTTACGATCATTAACATATGTGACTGTTTCTAAATTACCCTAGACTGATAAAATTTTCGTTTTTCCTAATTATGTGAAATATCACAGTTAAGATCGGCTCTAATCGATTGGCTAACATATTTTATGCAGACAACGTGGAAGTAGAGATGTGCCTAATATAAAATTGTGTGTACAATCAGCTGTCGGCGCAAATAGTTCAAGACTTAGTGCAGTCAAGGTGGTACCTGCTGGGTGCAGTATTTGGAGTCGTGATCTTATGCTTCTTGTACATCCTGCTCCTGCGCTGGGTGGTCGGGCCAATCGTGTGGACCTCCATCGTTGGACTAATCGGCCTAATGGGATTTTGTAAGTTATTACTTCTATTTAAATAAGCGTTTTTTGCTCACCGCCTTAGAGACAATTTTATAGGTAATGAAAGTTGGTTTTAAGTAATGCAAAAAAAAATGTTTACCCGCTATACTGTCGACGTTATCAAAAAAGGGCCCGTCCGGGCAATGGTTTTATTCCTGGGGTTATTCACGAATCGGGTATGCGTTTTTTTTTTGTAGGTTTATTATACTGGTTTTACCACGGCAATAAAAATATCGTGCATTCAAACAACACTAAGAAACACATTACACGTTTTTAACGCAGCCTAAATCTAGCTGATTTAGGCAGCAAATTAAATGCGCCGCTACACTTAAAGAGATCACAGCTCACAACGTCAAGCAATACCTACGTCTTTTCTGTTTGTAAAGAAACCGAAGGTTAATCCTATATAAGGATCCCGAAACGACGGATATAATTCATAACATTGTTTTCTTCGTTACAGGCGTATACCTTTGTTACAAGAACTACGCGTATTACAAGGCGAACCCATCGACTATGCATCAGACTACTAATCTCAAGGGTTACGCAGAGTCCATCTTCAGTAAGCCAGGGACTTGGCTGGTGATACTGATCGCGGTTGCTGTCCTGCTACTCATTCTCGTGTTAATTGTCATTTTCCTGCGAAATCGGATCGCTATTGCTATTGCGCTCATCCGCGAAGGAAGCAAGTAAGTCCATTCAGGGATTGAAGGAAACTATGCATATGCAGCGGAAAGGTAAATTGACCACAATCTCAGCAGCCTGTAGCAAGTCTTCTGATACAGGTTTGATTGGAAGATCTATGCGCTTAGTAATTACGCTGTGCCAGAAGCGTGGTTATCCCAAAACTACGCCAATAATGCATCTGGCTACCATTTGGTATCAAGTCAGTAAGTCAATCTGCCATTGACCAGTAGTCATCTTGAAGAGTCATCAGAAGTGTGAACTGCTCTCAATTAGTAGAAATTAACCACTTAGTACTAATTTGACTTGTTTTCGTCTCGCTCATGACTCGCCTGCGCGTAAAGAACACAAAAGTAGGAAGGACAGGAAGAATTATTTATCTATTTTCTTTCATGCATGGTTGTATTAATTCGTTTTTATTTATCATTTTCAGAGCTGTGACTGCTATAAAATCAACAATATTCTTCCCGATATTTCCTTGGATTCTTCAGTGCTTCGTGATCGCGTACGGCGTGCTGGTGCTCATGTACTTGCTGTCAATCGGAGAGCCGGCTTTCAAAATAGTTAATTTCGCAAACGACACCTGCACCTGTGATGTTGTTGCTCATTATACTAAGGTACCTGCATAGAATATGATGATGGAGTAGACAAGTGTTCTTAGTTTCTTCGTGATAATAAGCTTGGTGACTATGGAAAGAAGAAAAAAGTCCTTCACACTGTCCGCGCAACGCCTAATCTCTCGGTTTATATTCCTAGGTACCTCGAGTCCTCGACTCACCAAAGCAATTAGCTTTTCCAGTAGACAAATTCTGATTTGTGCGACACCGTCGGCACAATCCCCAAATACTTGGGCCCGAACCGCCCTAGATGTGATGAGCCCAGAAATTCGTTTTAAACACATACCTCAAGTAGTCACTTTGATAATTCTATCGAATTGTGTTTATCTTTTAGGACAACGAAGCTTGCGATCCGGTCTCCTTCTTGGCAGGATGTCGCGACGTAAATGACGGAGGAGTCTGTAAGCTTGCCACGTGCCATTTCACAGGCCTAGACAATCCGCACAGCGTCGTTTACTTACACTGTTAGTATATTTTTATTAATAACAATAACACAATTTGTGCGTTAATAAAGACTATCTATTATTTGTACTAGTTACTAGTAGAAGTGCCATTTCAATTTATGAAACATTAATGAAACGACATTTTACCCACAGTGGCCAACCTGCTGGGATTCTTCTGGACGATGTTTTTCATCAGCGGCGTGTCGGACATGATGCTCGCCAGCACATTCTCCACCTGGTACTGGACGTACAAGAAGAGAGATCTTCCATTCTTCACTCTTACTTCTGGCATTTTGCGAACTTTACGGTAAGATGCACTTCATGTAACTGAGAAGAATTTTATTGTAGCATTATCTCTCGTTCTTATTGCAATTGGTCCCTCACTGCTGAGGGTCGTGACTCCCAGCGTTTAATATTTCAGTCTTGAACCATCCCTGTGGTTCCTGATAAGAGAGTCTCAATGTCCCAGAGTCGGGGCTGTCGATCTTTTTGGTCTGAAAACCAAAAAGATTAAAACTGAAAATGACTCTCTCCAAACTCTTAGCGGGTCTTCGCACGATGTTCCTGAAGTAGCGCACAATACGTATCTTAAACTTTTAATTAAATCATGTTTCAGGTATCACTTGGGTACCGTTGCCTTGGGAGCGCTGATCATTGCCATAGTGCGGGTAATCCGCGTCATCTTGGAGTGGATCGATCAGAAACTCAAGAAGTTCGACAATCCGCTCACTAGGTGCCTCATGTGTTGCTGCAAGTGCTTCTGCTGGTGTCTGGAGAACTTCCTCAGGTTCATCAATAAGAACGCGTACATCATGTGCGCAGTACATGGACATAACTTCTGTAAGAGCGCGAGAGACGCTTTCTCGTTGCTCATGAGAAATATTATAAGAGTAGTCGTAATAGACAAGGTATGTTTAAAAAAATGTAATGGTTTATGATAAATGTGTCTTGTGAAATTTGTCGGTTAACGCATTAACTGCTGAATTATTAGCGAACTTTTCGCAAATGCTAAATATATAGCTCACTAACCCCTGTGCGACAAACGTTCATACGCGTTCAAATAGTTTTCGTGTGGTGCTATGAACGCGCATGCGCGGTTGAAGAAAGTTTTACCCAGTGCGGCTGGCCGCATTAGTTGACGCTTCTGTGCGTTTGAAAATTTTCGAGTTTGCACAATGGACGCACCCGTGCGTCCATTGTGCATTGCGCCGCACTCGAAGAAAGTTAAGTAAATTGTATGGACGCGCATGCTCGCCGCTAGCACATGGTCAAAGCTTGAAAAACGCGCAGGCGCGTTGGCCGCAGTTAACGTGTTAACGCATTAACTGCTGAATTATTAGCGAACTTTTCGCAAATGCTAAATATATAGCTCACTAACCCCTGTGCGACAAACGTTCATACGCGTTCAAATAATTTTCGTGTGGTGCTATGAACGCGCATGCGCGGTTGAAGAAAGTTTTACCCAGTGCGGCTGGCCGCATTAGTTGACGCTTCTGTGCGTTTGAAAATTTTCGAGTTTGCACAATGGACGCACCCGTGCGTCCATTGTGCATTGCGCCGCACTCGAAGAAAGTTAAGTAAATTGTATGGACGCGCATGCTCGCCGCTAGCACATGGTCAAAGCTTGAAAAACGCGCAGGCGCGTTGGCCGCAGTTAACGTGTTATTTGTTTTTTAGTATTCGATTTGTATTCATAAGTTAAATTCATTTTCAGGTGACAGACTTCCTGTTCTTCCTCTCCAAGCTGTTGATATCCGTGGGGGTGGGTGTGGGCGTGTACTACCTGCTCCAGTGGAACTTGTTCTACGAGGTGACGCAGGGCCAGCCTCTGCACTACAACCACATTCCCGCCATCATACTGAGTATCGCCACCTATCTCATCTGCACTATATTCTTCAACGTCTATGAGATGGCTGTTGACACGTTGTTCCTTTGTTTCCGTAAGTATCTCATTCAAGAGTTCCGTAGATATAAGGATCTCAATTTTATGACATGATTCTTTGTTTTAATATTTTAAATTTTTAAATTGCTTTTTTTTCAGTTGAAGACTGCGAAAGAAATGATGGTTCGCTAGAAAAACCATACTTCATGTCGAAAAATCTTATGAAAATTCTTGGGAAAAGAAACAAGAAATCATAAAGTGCCAAATATGAAAGTGTGTACAAGTGTTGTGAATGTAACTACGAGTTTATGAGAATAAGTTAACTGTGTCAAACTTCAAATCACTGTCACAATTTTTATTATCACTTGTACTTCGATTTACACGTTTTATAGAATTTTTTACGATATTTCTATTTGTAAAACATTTTTACTAATTTAGATTTGTACTCTTTTACAGTATTGTACCATAGTTTATAATATAAAAACCAAATAATAATTTTGTTATGTACCTTTAAAAATTTATGATAATGGCTATCACACCATTTTTAAGAGATGCTGAGATATTTTATAATAAATCGAAAAAAGACTCCACTTCTACTATTTGATTAAGTGGTTTGCGATATTGCAAATAAAATTATGTGAAATAAAATTTATCTTGTATCATTAAATCACTGACAAGCAAAAATCATTTTCAGGTAAGAAAAACAAGAGAGAAATTAAAATGTAACCTGTTACTCTTCAACAACATAGTTTATTCTGTGCTGAGTTAGGAAGGCTACATCGAGCATCGCTTCAGGGTCGAGCAAGTCTTTAACGTCGTCATACTTCAGGCTCTCTTCATATGCAAACATGATGCTAGTATCGTCCAGCATCATCTTGGACGCTGCAAGCGCCAAGATGCAGTTCTTCACTCTTGCCATTGTTTCTCTGTCAGATCTGCTAACAGTCTGTAAAGAGATTGGAATATTGCTCAATATAACAGAAATCACAAATGATTTATCAGTAATCATCAGCCACCAAATTAAGCAGGTGCCCAAATACAAAAGGATCCAAAGTAAGATTTGACATTCACTCAACTGTTTACCAGACGAAAGCCTATTTGGTCGGTTGGGTGACCTTAATATACCATAAACTCAGAAATAAATTTTATTCTAATGGACTATAAACACAACCAGCCTATACTGTTCTCACTGCCGGACACAGGCCTCCTCTCGGTGAGCGGGAGTGGACCGTAACCCACCACGCGGGCCCTGTGCGGGTTGGTACGCGGGCTCTGTGCGGGTTGGTAGATGTCACATGTCTTAGATTGGTCCTTTTTCTCACGATGTTTTCCTTCACCGTTTTGAGAGCAGTGGTAATGAAATAAGTTACGTATCTAACGTATAAATTACGTATATAACGTCGTCGTCACAAATCGCCTACCGCGAAGACTTCATACACCCGAGCAGGCTGGGTTTAGAGGTAGAGGGTTCTATGGAGACCACATACATACAGTGCGACAAATTATATAAAAGTTCGAAGAGTAAAATCGGCCCCTATGATATGGCTTGCGTTTGTGGGCCTTTGACTCTATCGAAATCTGGTCTATTTTGGAGTCCCTGCAGCGAAAGCGACTATGACCTTCCAAACTCAGAACCAGCGAACTGAACAAATCCCCTGGGTCGATGGGGTGAGACAAAGGCACGTAATTTCCCCTAAATTGTTCTCTAACATGATTAACATTGGAGGATGAGTTTAAGACGCTGAACTAAGAAAGATGCGGCATTAACATGAACGGCAAGTAGGTACATATCACACTTGAGATTTGCAGATGACAAAGACAAAGCATTTATTTCAAATAGGCACATAAAAGGCGCTTTTGAATGTCAAAATTTACAATAAAATAGAATTGATTAAGTTCCGTATGGAGATAAAATCCTCATACTGGCTGAATCGCTACATGACTTGCTGTACTTATTCATCTCCAGATGAACTTGGACAAACCCAGGTTACGTTCCACGAAAATGTCATACCTGGGAGAGATTGCTGTGAATAGTGGTGCTCTTGAGGTTGTTCGAGAATATGTTTACCTCAGGCAGACATTGGCATTTTGGTAAGAAACATTTTGAGAGGGACTATTAGAAAAATTCAGCTGGGCTGGGCAGCATGGTTTATAGATTGGCTGCTGCATTAGGTGTCACAAGTTAATAATAATAAGTTTATTAGTACATAAAAAAAAACTACAACTGTTCGTAACATATTTAAATAGTGGGCTGTACTACCAAGTTCAAAATTATTGTCAACTTTCCGAGCTCCTAAACTAGGTACGCAGACCTGTATCTTAGGAGTCGGAGAAATTGCGGCTTCACTTTATATAATATAACCGTGACTTTTCTGTTTATTTACAGTGGTTGATGATAACACAGCAAATGGAGTGAATGATTGTGGTTGTATAGCTAAGAGTGTGTATTTGAGGTGTGAGTGTTTGAGTAAGCTTTCCTTCAAGGCAAGTTTTATAAAATTAAGATTCTATAGCCAGAAGATTTTCTGTTTCAGTTGGATTCTTGCACAATAAAAAATATTTGTATAACCTATACAGATAGTTATTAAGCATTGGGCTGCTTTTTTCTGACAATATAATTATGTAATTACAATACTGGAGAAACAACATTTAAAAATAATTGGAAAAATATTGCATAGCATCCTAAAGTACTGAATAGAGGGCTATTACGATGCTTACTTTCAAGAAACAAAAATTACAAAAAGTTACGAACATTTTTAGCCAACCTACCTGCGATTCAACATTAGCAATTTCATCTTTGTCACCTTCAACCATATTACTTTGTTCTGCTGGAGAGATCCAGATGTAACCATTGTTACCAATGATCACTGATATGCCACAAGGCAGGTGGTGGAAATGGTTCTTCCTGCGTTTAATAAATGAGGGAAATACTTTGATAAGTATCCCTTGTGATAGCTGAAACAGAAATAGATATTATTTATTGGTATTCAAATCATCATCACACATCATCATCATCATCTCATTTTATTTCTGAATAACAATTTTTTTTTTTCATATTTATTTATTAAACATTTTGTAGACTTAACAAGTCAACCCAAGGCAAGTCTCATTTAATAATATATGCATGCAGTTATTTTGTATATATTATTATTATTATATATTTATTTGTATATATTATATAATAGCTGGGCTAGGACATGTATGTTATTATAATGATGTTCATGTAGATTAAGTGCAACAAGCTTATAACATTTAAACCATACTATAACTCTTAAATCGAAACAACGGGCCTACCTTGCCATATTTCAAGCTCCTGGTGTGCAGAGAGAGAGAGCCATCTGAGAACACACTCTGTACCTCTGCACTGATCAGATCTCCCTCTTGTAAATGTTTCCTCATCATCTGTTCGTCTTCAGCTGATCTCCGCCTCTGTAAGTTTCAAAACTAAATTTTTTAACATGGGCAATGTTAATAGTAGTGTTATAGTAGAACATTGTTGCAAAAATGTCTTACGATGCTGCAAGAGTATCACATTTCTGTCAAGAATATAACCATAATTAAACAATTTCAATAATAAACAATTTCAATAATAATAGGGACAAGCACAATTACTTTAATGTGTTAGTTAATTTTTAAAATTTGGTATACCAAAGCTTTATACAATGTAAGAATTTGTGTAGTATTCCACTTAAAAAAAAGAACATACCAGTTCTCCCCCAGGAAGATTCACAGCTGACAACTGAAGTACAGAGTCCAATCTTGAATTAGTTTCCACCTTCCATCTCCGCTGTTGGACTTCAAGTACTCGCCCCACAATTACATCACCTATTTCACCAACATACCGATTCTTTCTAGGCCGAATACATATCAACTTGTTCACTTTTTGCATAACCCCAGCTACTGCAGCTTTTAGAGAATCATCTACTGCATAAGTACCATGGCCACTGCAATAGAACATTTGAATTAAAACAAAATGATGTGCTTTTATTCTTTGTTATCTAATATATAAAATTCTCGTGTTGCGGTGTTTGTTGCCAAACTCCTCTGAAATGGCTAGACCGGTTTTAATAAAATTTTGTGTGCATATCGGGTAGGTCTGAGAATCAGCCAACATTTATTTTTTATACTTACCCCTAAATGTTAAGGGTGGTCCAACCTAATTTTTTTTTTTTTTAATTGTTGGCAAATTTTTTTGTTTTTATTTTTTCATGATTCAGCATTGAAAAATACATACAATTCCAAATTTTCACCCTCAAACAATCAACCCGTTTTTTAATCGTGAGATTTATATTATTCTGTTCCATCCACATATCCGCAAGATGGCAATCGAATATAATATGTTTATGTAGATATAGTTCTATCAATCAATCAGCGTTTTACTTATAGGAGTAGGGTAGTAGTAGTGTAGGAGTAGGGTAGGAATAGGTTAGGAGTAGGGTAGAATTAGGGTAGGAGTAGTGTAGGAGTAGGGTAGGAGTAGTGTAGGAGTAGGGTAGGAGTAGGATAGGGGTAGGGTTGGGGGTAGGACACCACGCGAACGAAGTAGCGCCGGGCAGCTAGAAATAATTTATATGGCAAAACAACGTTTGCCGGGTCAGCTACGAACTATAATTTCGGTAGTTAAACAAAGGTAAACAAATCTCACCGCATAAAGTCTTCCATGCCTGTAACAACCTGGCCAGGAGTATAAAATCGAGGTAAATCATTGTTAGTAGTAACAGAATGATTAACTCTTTCGGAGGCTAAACGTATTTTAACGTGACTCGTCATTTTATACGGGAAATTAATTACAATATTAATACAGTTTCAAATAATTTCAAAACAACATGCTACTTTTCTGAGAAGCTTCCCAACCCAACGAAACATTGGAACATGACAAATTGACATATTATTGACAATGACAAACAGAGTTGCCAGTAGAGACAATTGATAATAAACCGTTGACCCAGAAATTATACAAAATCAAACACTTTTCAACAATTTGTTTGTCTACAGATTGCAAAAGGAAGGTCATCAAACATCGAAACTATTAGTTTACTAGTATATTAGTTACTAGTGTAAAAATTACTAGTCCAAATATTTCCTGTTTCTCAAAAACAAGTACTGGACTAATAACTAATAGTAGCAGACTAATAAAAAATATTAGGCAGGCTTGGCTGATCTGATTACACATATTACCCATGCCTCTTTACTTATTAAAAAAATACGGAAAAGTTCCCGCCCCTTTTGGATTCGTTTTTATTAGTATGTACCAAAAATTATTAGTTTTAGTGACAAGGCTTGATTACTTTTGGTTAAGGTGGATGCGGTAGCCCGCGCAATTCAAATTTTCCTACGTTTTTTGCAATTTGCTGGTCAGTACTAAGTTGTACGTCGATTAAAATATGATTCGCGGCTGTAACAAATATGTATTTACAGAATTATAATCATTAAAGAGTATACTATTGTAGTCTTTGCATTAAAGTCACCAACACAACCAGTGGCGTAGCATGCCTTGCGGGGGCCCTGTATCAAAATTAGTTGGGGGGCCCCAACTGAAAATTTTCAGTTTTAAGTCCTTCTGCACTGCAATCGGATACTGCTATACACCCCAAAAAGGACTCACAGATTTTTAATTCGTTAGATACATTATCGTCATTTTCTGTTATCGAGATGTACTGAAAAACTACAGAAAGTTGGGCCATTTTTGACAAGTTACGTATGACAGTTTTTTTATATGGTTTTTTCCCGGGAAGAACTAAATTAAGTGACAATGGCGCCGATTAATTACTACGAACTAATTTAAGTTCAATGCATCTTTTTCTTTCTATTTAATTTAGAAAAGGACACAAGATCAATATTAGTTTAGTCTTGTCAAACTACGACGTAAATTGACGTATTTTTAGCAGCCATGTTTTTAATCACGTCTAATCTGTCTATGGAGAATCTTAATTTGACAGGAGTAAACTAATATTTTATCTTCTGTCCTTTTCTTAATGAAATAGGAAGAAAAAGATGCACAGAACTTTTTAGTTTAGTTTGTGAACAAGGGAATCGGCGCCATTGTGGATAACCAATTTTTGCTTACACACGTTAGGGGGCCCCTGTAGCCCGGGGGCCCCGTATCATTGATACGGCTGATGTAGCTACGCCCCTGAACACAACTCTCTAAGATCAAGTAATCCTACTGAATGACTATTTCATGAAATCTTTTCATTTTAGGATTATGCTAACCTATCAAGTCGTGTTACTGATTCTAATGATTATAATTCAGTCAGGTTTTCCATTTCTATGCTCGTTAAATGAATCCTTTCATTAAACTGAAATGTAGATTCGAATATTTCGTAAGTGTTTCTGGTTAAAAAGTCTCGACGACGGCGAATTATTATTGTATCTCCCTTACTACTTCCTTATCGGAAGTGTCCGAATCTGACCACATTTTTTGGTAAATTTAAGTCTAATAATTTTGGCTAATATTTTTTACAAGCCTTCTGAGACTAATAGCTTTATCAGTGTAATTAATTGCACATATTTTTATGAAATCAAATTGAATTTACTCAGGTAATTTTAGCTAAAATTTATTAGTTGGCAACTAGTAACTAATATTTTACTACCGTAGCTTCTAGAAACGCACACTAGCAAACTTGTAAAAAATATTCGTTCATGGACTCATATTATTAGTCTAATAAGTTTCGAGAAATAGGGCCCTAGTGATGTCTCTTAGCACTAAAAAGTTTTAGTAGTAGTAATAAGTGTGATTATCGACGAGACAAAGTTGAGGTAAAGTTGTAAAAAAGCGGTAAACTACGAGTTTTTAGTAAATCTACCATTAACTGCCAATACTTGCCTGTTTATAACGTAAAGTTTACATTCGAATTCATATTTACAATGATAAATAAATACGGCAATCTGCAAGCAACTTAATAAGTGATCAAATTATACAGATTTTTTATCCACTTATACAATCGGTCAACCCTAATGACAGCGAAAAATTCATCGACAAAGAAAAGAATAGAATAGATGATATTCTATATTGTTCCACCTACAATCCTGTATCAAGATTTTATTCAGGAACGGATTCTCATCTTATCGATCATCACAATAATTTTTGTGACAATAAATAATCAGTATGATGAGAATCCCATGTTCAAGAATGGTTAGAGACATGAAAGTACGACAGTATTTGATAATATTTCAAATTCTACACGGAAGACTAGGCGGTGTGGTCGAAAGACTTTAGCCTGCCCATAAATGGGCGAATTAAAAAAAAAAATTGATAATATTCCATGCTTTGAACAAATGTCAAATGCTTGTCATCAAGACATCAATGTCAAAGTTTGTCAAAATGTCAACTAAGTGAAACAAAATTAGCGAAAATAGAAAAGCAAATCTAAACTTGGACAAATATTATTTAAAAAAATGGCTGGAATGTCAGCTGCAAACGCAGCGCCTATTACGGCCACCGACAGTTTATCACAAGCGCTAAAGGCTAACATAATTCCGAATCAAGAATACCTACTACAGGCAGGTTACTCAACCTTTAGTTTTTCGATATTTACTGATTATTTGAATTATTTGTATAGTTATTGTAATGTTACGTTTAGGGCTCCGTGCTGGATGCGGCTGTAGAGGTCTTACTTCATCGCCTGCGTGGGCTGTGTGATAATGTCGATGCTGGACCAGAGACCTTTGATGATCAAGAAGTTTGCTTTAGTTTGCGAGATCCCAACCAACAGGTAAAGTTAATTCAATACAAATACAAATGCGTGTATGACCGGATGTATGAATGTTAACGAAGTAAAAAGAGTATGTACAGATTGTATCAGGTGGCGTTCTTTTGTGTCTGCCTTCTGCTAACCCCTAGGTAATAGGTAATACGGGCTGGTGTTCGCAACTCCACGTCAATGCGCGTATTCTGCTAACCCCTATGGGAAGGCGTGAGTTTATGTATGTGTTTAATTATTAACATAAATATCTACTTTATTGTGTAAAGCACATAAGATTGTATTTACAAATGGTTTTGAATAAGTAGGTATCAATTAAAATATGATTTATTATTTAAATTTCCAGGCTGCGCCATTGATGCTGCGGGTTAGAAAAGCTCTGGACCAGCGAGAGATGCCATTCCAGCTCCGCTACATTGGTCAGCCAGATCTTGGAGATAAAAACAGGCCCACAGTAGTTCGGTCAAGTCTTGATATTGCTTGTAGTGGAATGCTTATTGACTTCCTGAATGAACTGGGCTGCAGAATTGAATTTGAATACAGTGTGAAAGGTAATTTTTGCTAAAATATTTTGTCATGTTTTAAAAAAGCATAATCTTGCCCTAAGGAAAAGGCTGTTAGTTCATAGATACCTACTTTCATCGCCGGCACGTAACTTGGCAAATCTTCCTCTTTTCCTCTCCTTTCTTTAACTTTCTTCTGAACATACCTGTTTAAAAATAAATTATGGCAAGCAATAAAAGTGTAATTTTTTTTGTTGTACTAAGTGTGCATGCACTAACTTATTCCTGCTATGCCAAAATCTTGACAAGTTACGTGTACTTTAAATGTAATGTCAATGTTTCCTTTACATCTGTCTCTCTAGTCTAGTTGAATTTGTAGTTGATAAATTAATTACTCATGCAAGTTGAAATATAAACTGCAATTAGAATCATTGCATGATGGAATACTATACTTGAGCTTTGCAACATGCAGTTTCAACTCATGGTAATATGGAGTTGATGATAAGATGCTGTTCATAATGCCCAATACAAGGAAAAATTTATTTGTAACCATGTAAATATTAATGTAAATACAATACATAAAATAAGCCACTGTTGTGCTCATGATTAAATTAATTTTCATCCTATAATTATTTCCTACATTGGATATCAATTGGTTATTAATTATTTACTTTTTAATTTCACAGGTTACATGTTCAGAAAAGGACGAATGAAGATCACAGTTGCAAAGGTTTTCAAGATATCCCAAGGGTCAATGCCCCCAGAGCCTATATCTCAGAGTTATCTAGTGGAATTATCTGTAAGTAACAGTTTTGGGACAGTTGTAAATAACATGTCAGATAAAACCAGATTCTCTAGTTGCAACTCAGATGGCTTAACAGCCATTCAGATCATTTATTTTTATTAGGAAGGATTAAAAGCTATTAAACATTGAAAACTGAAGTGTGTTCCTAGGAGCACACATCACATATCTTTCAATTGTTTTGTTTATGCTAGCTGAACATTTTCTATGATGGATAACATTTTCTATGTTTCATCATAGATTTTTCGGCATCCAATATTTATAATAATGTAGTATTAGTCTTCTAGACCGTATTTCGGCCATGCCGGCAAATCTCAACGAAGACTAGCCTTCGGCGCGGGAGATGTTATAGTGTGACAGAGGTGAACTCTCTATTCCTTAACTCTCATAGTAGTCCAATGGAATGGCATGCAATCCGACGCGACCGAAAAGAGCTCAGGCGCAAGACCAACGGCTTAAACGTGCTTTCCGAGGTATCACACCGCCAATTTCCAAACTCCGGGCTGTTATTAACTTAACACTTTGCCCGACCTGGGAATCGAACCCAAGACCCCACGCTAAACAGCCGCGCTTGCGACCACGAGACCAACGCGGCAGTTTTCAGTCCAGTCTTTATAAACAGTATCCAAATAACTTTTATTTTTATGTATTATCCAGGTGCTTGCGCCACAAGGTCAGGATATGATAGCAGAGGACATGCGCGCGTTCGCCGACCAGCTGCGGCCTCTCGTGCAACTGGACAAGATTGACTACAAGCGGCTCGGGCACATGGCCGGCACATAACCCATGTTTCTCGCTCCGACTGCCCTCACACTGGCCGACGCGTCGTCGTGGACACAAATGTAGGTTAGTGTGAAGACAGCCTTTGTTGTGAAAACAAGTGGTAGCTCCTTAACAGAAATGGACTTTTAATTTATTAAGCATTGTTATATAAAACTGTAAAAAGGCCATGTGTGCAAAATAACTTACTCATGTGAGTAAGTTTGCAGTACCCAAGTAAGTTAACTGCACACCAATGTCTAAACATACAATATTATCTTATCCAATTATTAGTTAATAATTAGGATCCAAAGTACAAAGTTGGACGTACTGATTGATAATAATACTTAAATTCAAATATCTGTTTGTTTAAAAAATAGTATTGTTAAATAATAACTAAACACTAGGATATTTTAATAACTAGTTAAGCCGATGTTCATATCAGATTAATTAACATTAAGTTGGGATATTTGTGTAACTGACTTGTCTTTTCGTACTGAATAGAATAACAGAT
The DNA here is from genome assembly GCA_951799955.1 of Apamea anceps. Classification (NCBI taxonomy): domain Eukaryota; kingdom Metazoa; phylum Arthropoda; class Insecta; order Lepidoptera; family Noctuidae; genus Apamea; species Apamea anceps. The sequence goes on along the minus strand of OX637502.1, from coordinate 7,201,086 downwards.
TGATATTCGTCTAGGAGTATTAGGTTTAATTTTATATAATATCACCGAAAATAAAATACTTTGTTATCATACAAAATCTGGGTTCTTCTTTGAATGTTTGACCATGACATGATCCTCTCCGTAGTCCTCATCTTCATGTTTGTATCCGTGAACGTAAGCGAAGTTCCCGAAGAACAGGCACTTTTCGTATTTCATTGGGGAAAATTCTGGAAAATATAGGTATTTCCAGTAATTGACTTTATTGGCTGTCAAAACGGTGAAGAAAAACACCGAGAGGAAACCGGCATGTCCTAGAACCAAAAATTCGAAGACATACGATTTATCTACCAACCCGCACTGGGCTCGCGTGATTACAGCCCACTCCCTCTCAAAAAGAGTTGGCCTCTGTCCCAGCAGTGGGAAAATTATAGACTGATTATGTTGTATGTGTATGTGACTTTATTGGAGTGTATATTACTTAGTAGCAGTTGCCCCCGACTTCGTCTGCGTGTATTTTGTATTTTTAATACAAATATCCAGGATGAAAAGAAGTCTATATTCATAAAAATCATTTCAATAGTGTAGGCTTGGAAAAGTTAACAGACAGAAGACGTATACGTTACTTTCGCATTAGTAGGTATAAATAAAGCCAGCCTCAAGAGAAAAAATAATATTTCCATACAGGGGCGTAGCTACCTCCGTTTCACCCGTGTCAATAATAGTAGTAGTCCCCAAGCTAAGGAATCCTGGGCAGCGAAGTGTGTAAGCAGAAGTTCGTAACATATTATGTTATTTATAAGAGGCCCGTAATGATTGAATACCTTATTAAAATTATAGCAATTTGTTTATGACTACAAAGGTTTCTAGTTACAGGCGCGCTCCAATTCTGAAGCTCTTGCATTTATTTAGTAAATCCATAGAAAATTTAACCTATCCGAGTCAGGATGCTTCAATTTTCTAGTTCGCTTCGCTCTCTTTTGGATCCTCTTAATAATATTACAAAGACAATCAATCCGATCACGGTCCAGAATGCCTAAATTTTTGAGCTTGCCGCGCTCGCTCTACATTGAAAACTTAACGTATCCGGGTCAGGATGTTCCAATTTTCTAGCACGTTCTTCCGCTCTTGCATCCTCTTAGTAAGATACTAAGGTCACACTGACAGCTCCCGACTCAGTATCCTATTTTATTTATTTCCAATTGAGCTTCACCACAGTCGTTTAAAAAGAGTGTACACTGATACATGGGCTCTGTGTCAAAATATGTTTAGGACTAGCTACGGCAATGATTTGGAGAGCCACAAAATTAGATCAATAAATTGACGCAGGCTGTAGTAAAACATAACATTATTTCTAAATTTCGTGCAAGAGTTGCACGAAATTTAGAAATAACCTTCTTTAGCTAATGCCTAGAAATCTAATTAGTGATCCTTTACTATTAGATAACATCTGAAGTTAGGCATTTCTCTAGATTTATGTCTTTAAAAGAGTGCTTTAGACTGCAATTGTTTTTAGGGAGATCTGCAACTGACGTCTCCAGCGGTCACCACGTGTCAGAGCCCTACCAATCGTACTCGAAACATCCCCGTGGTGAATCATTCACACCAATTACACCCACTGACCATTCATTAAGCATAATATTAATATATTTGAATGAACACAATGCCACTTTAGACAAATGAACTTCAAATCGTGCCCGACATCATTCATTGTTTATCAACCATTATTTTAGCAGTAGTGATTGACAAGTGAACTAAAATGTATGATTACGTAAAGATAAATCATGACCGTAGAAAGGTAATAAGACGCAAACCCACAAATCATGGAAACGCTAATAATATGCTTAAGAAACAAACCGGTGCCTTCTATGCAGTTGTACAAGTCCATTACGCAGTGATTGTCGAATATATGCGTGTCGTTAGATGTGAAGTCGAACGCACATATCTTTTGGAAATACGTGGGACATACGCCGCACCTGTAGGACGCAATAATTGTTTATTTATTCAAGTAAATAGTCGTTTGACCTCAATATTAAACTTTATTATTGACCTGACAAAACCGTTGAACTGATCATTCATAAACTGCGCTTTCCTTTAATCTACTTATTAAAGGAACTTAAAAATGATGGAGGTATAACATAACATGATTGCTTACATAAATAAGGTGGTACCTATATATCTTAGTAAATAGATACCTTACATAAACGATATTAATTCAGTAATAGTACCTATGGCCATCTGGTGCGGTTTCCTTTTTAAAAAGTAGTCGTGGTACGGGTCCATAATCATGGGCCACAACTGAACCTGTTGCAGAACAACAATTAAAAGGACGTAAGTGTTAAAACCAGTTTGCTGAATTTTCATAAAACAACGACATTTTTACACTTACTAAAAACAAATAGAAGTAACCACAAATCCAATCTTACATCCATATTTTTTCTTACAAAAAGAAATTGTTCTATGTAGTTTCTGACTTTCTTATCATTTAATTAAATGCTCATATGAAAATTATGAGATCAAAATAATTACATTTACAATGGACCACGAAGTGAATGTTTTTTTGAATTTTCTTGTTCTAATCTTGAGTGTAGTCAAAGTCACAGATGTGTAGCATTCGTATTTTCAAGCGAGTTAACAGAGAGAATTTAAATACACAGCTAGCTGTCCGAGTTACTTATTATGTAACATTAAGAACAGGTCCGTCGAAGAGTTGACGACGTTGATTTTCTAAGCCATAATATACATGTGTAACGGCTGTACCTAAGAGGCAGAAAGGTAGGTAGTGATGTGGCGACTTGCGAGCGAGTGGCGACGAACGTGAGCGGTATCACGATGCCGCTGATGACTCACTCTACCAGCCAGCTCCGTCGCGGATCATTATTATAATGAGATGCACACCCCCTGACCTCAAGGTAAGATAAGACGTGCCAACTTGCCAAGTCCTTTAATTACTATTTCTGTTACTGACTGATGTTTTTGTTTTGACCATAGTGGGAAAAGCCGGCTTACAACGTGATTACTTCATGTTAGGTAACGGTGCCTGATGCATCCACCAGCTTATAGGTTGATTTTGCAGTTTGGAAAATACGTTCTAATAAAACTTGTTTATCGTGGTTTATTGTCCTATTTGCAATCTATTGTTTGTAGTATTCCCATTTAGAACCGTGAGGTTGAATTCAAATATCAAGTAAACCCAACGACTCCTGTCAGCATAGATTAGACATCCTTTACGCACGAATCACGATTACTCATTATTATGCATCATGCGTAGACACTTATGAACATAGCAAAGGCGCGTAGGCCGATCGGTTGCGTGGGTAGCATGACAGGTAGGTGCTGCGGGGAGCGGGCGGAGAGGATGCAGGGGGAGGGGGGCGTCGGTGCTGTCCGCACCAGACTCGCTGGCGCTGCCTAGCCGTGCCGGTTTACCTTGACGCTCACCCATGCTGGAGGGCCCTTAAATACTGATACTTAGGTAGGTACTTCAGATTACTGCGTTCGAAACTAATGGTTGATTTGCCTGATTTCCAACTGCACTCAATTGTGAAAATGATTGTGTGCGATTGTGCACATACGCTGCTTGCTGACGATGAAGCAACGCAAGTAGCAATATAATTGATAAGTTGCCATCATGATAAGGAATAATGAGGCTTGCAAATAAAAATATGTACTTATCATCCAAAGTCTAACAGAATTTACTTATCGGCAACCTTTTTATGCATGTAGGTTGGCATGGTGATTATAACGGGACAGTTTAGTCAGAGCAGACTATAGTAGAGTAGTCGTCCAACTATTATTGATATCTTACGAGGACAAGCAATACTTATTGTAAAAAATGCAAATATCGAATGGTCAAACAAGAATCTGTGGTAGGCAATAGTAATCGCAATAGCAATTGCGGAAAATGATGACGAAAAATGGGTAAAATTGCAATACGTCAATCATTCATTAGTCATAAAAGTACGTAATATCGAGGTGCTTCTTTTTATTATTAACTAGCACTTTGCCCGCCACTTCGTCCGCGTAATCTCGAAGTTTCCTCAAAAAAAAGTAGGTATCCTCCGCCCCCTTAAAAGGTAGTTTTCGATCTTTATCATGTTACGTTTCTATTGTAAGACTTAAACAATATTTATGCCCATTTTCGAGTTAATTGAAGCAAGTAGTAAAATCTACCCCATAAACGTTTATTACCCTTCGTCACTCCGTCAGGAGTAGATTTTTGAAAAACCCTGGAACACATACTTTTTATTTTTGTTTTAAGTATTAGCTTTGAGTCAAAATCAAAAGTCATTTATTCAAATTAGGCTGAGAATCAGCACTTTTCGAACGTCAAAATTACAAAAGACAGTCCCCCAAAAACGCCCGCCCTTCGCCACTTCCTAGTGCTATCGCTGGGAAGAAGAAGTGGCGGAACAAACTCCCCAGCAGCACAGCTGTCTGTTTAGTTAAATTATAGTTGCATGTATACAATACTAGGAACCTATGTTCAGTAATGAACATTACAAGAAGCTTAAATTATTTGCCATATTATGTCAGCTAGCCACGCCAATATACCAACAAATATAATAAAAACTATACGTACTCAAGCTAAAAAATAATTAATTAAAATAAAAACTCACTACCTAAATAAAAGCCTCCAGGCATAAAGGGCGTGACAGCTTACATATTTATGCATTGCTGGGTTCGTCACATAGCTGTCACTTGCAGTCACAGATGATGAACTAGGACCATCGATGTGAAATAAATGAGTTAATACTAATAACAGTAACCTGTCAGTACCTAAGCTAATTCTGGAGAAAGAACATGAACATTGTCTTGCGTTAATTAGGGCGACCAACTATTCTTATCGTGTAAGTAGTCGTTGATGGTTGAGTTAATCCGACAGTGGCGCCGATTCCCTTATTCACAAACTAAACTAAATTAAGTTCTGTGCATCTTTTTCGTTCTATTTCATTAAGAAAAGGACAGAAGTAAAAATATTAGTTTAGTCCTGTCAAATTAAGATACTCTATAGACAAATTAGACGTGATTAAAAACATGGCTACTAAAAATACGTCAATTTACATCAGGCGCTGACTAATTTGACAGGACTAAACTAATATTTATCTTGCACCGCCACAGGGGTAGAATTTTGAAAAATCGTTTGGAATGTGTCCATAACTTGGCTCAAAGATTATTTATACCAATTTGCAAGTTAATAAAGCCACGCAGTAAAATCAACCCCTGCAAAATTAACTAGGTAAGTACACCTTTCACCTCGTTAGGGGTAGATAAACCTTGTTACAAGTTATTCTTTATTTTTGATCTTTAGTATAAGCATTAAGTTTCAAGTTGATCGGACCACGCGTTAAAATTCTTCCATACAAACTTTGATACCCCCCAATTCCCCCATAGGGGGTAATTTGGAAAAATAAAAAATGTCAACCTTTATAATTAATGTATTCGTGCCAAGTTTCAAGTTTATCAACTCAAGGAACAAGATTTTTCATACAAACAAAATCCCCCCTTTCAACCCCGAAAAATTCGAAGTTTGAATTTCCAAAAACCCCTTCGGCTGTGCGTTGATATGTTTCTCCTTTTATTTTTATATATACAGATAATAAAATAATTATACCTAGTCTTGGTGAATGAATAAAAACAAAGCGTAGGCCGTCACGTGGTGTCCGCGTCACTTGAATGGTGTACTGAAGGGAATGGGCGCAGTTTCCATGGTGGGTACGGTGTGGGTGTGTAGCTTGGCAACTTGCTGCTACTTATTATTAGTTATTACAAATAATATTGTGTCATATTATTCTAATTTTAATGTATGTACTCTAATTACTCATATACTTACCTACTTCATTCAGAGGAAATAAGTATTTAGCAGTACCTACTCCTCAAGGTGCTTTTCAAGTAGATATAACTCAGGGGATTTTTTTCTATGACAATTTGTGGTGCAGGTCTCTTGTTTGAAAGGTATTTTCATAGGTGTACGGCGTACAGCTACGCGAAACTGAGGCCCTGCTTACGTGCCACAAAAAGCCCGTCTTCAGACTTTTGATGTCCTTTAACTAAGTCTTGCCACTGATATGTAAAGATTAATCTTACTTATTGTATTACCAGTATCTTCCACTAGTTAAAAAGTTAAGTTAGAACTTTAGAAGGTTAGATAAGATGACTGTTAAATACGGTACAGAATTCAGCTGCATGCCTCGCTAGAACTAATCTGGCTCGAATCCAACATAGGAAAAGGCTAAAGTTATGACAATGACAAGGGTCAAAGTCACACTGCTCATTGTTTTTCCTCCTCAGCTTTTCAAGTAGATATAACTCAGGGGTTTTTTTTCTATGACAATTTGTGGTGCAGGTCTCTTGTTTGAAAGGTATTTTCATAGGTGGGTTCTAAGTTCTAAGCTACGTACTTTGTATACGTTAATAACCGTATCAAGGGGCCTACTCTCTAAGTCCGACAACGAAACGGACCCGTCCGAAAGTACCTATTTCGAAACCTCGGGGACGGGTAAAAACACATAGGTACATCTACCAAATCCTGAAGGCCAATTCTCGTAATTTAAAACGTTCAAAATTTAGTCGCAGTCTCATCTCGGCGGCAAACTAATGTCAAAATGTAGGGTTTGAGGTATTTTTGACAGATTGAAATTACGAGAATTGCCGGAGGTCGGAGCGTAAACTAATATGACCGTAGGTGATACGGAGCTGAGGGCCAATTCTCGTAATTTTAAGAACGTTCACAGTCTGATCAGTCTCAAACTGTCAAAAATACCTCTAATTTCCCAACATTTTGAAAAGTTTTTTACATTTGTTTATCGCCGAGATGAGACTGCGACTAGATTTTGAACGTTTTAAATTACGAGAATTGGCCTTCAATCGCCCGTAAGTTCGGCTAAAACTACGGATTTCGTGCGTAGGGAGTAGACAGTAGATCCATCCAGGCCAGGGTTGCCAACTCTTTTTAAGTCAAAAATGGTAGTTTTAAAATAATTACCCAAAAATATAGTAGATAGCGACAAAATTCTTAAAAGAATAGTTTTTGCTACTTTGAGCCTTTATAGCTATTAGTGCAATTTAAATGACTAAATACCATTAGCTCAGCTTTAATTAATTTTATACTGGCCCTATTGCGCTCATCTCGCCATTTATTATTCATTACAGAAAATATACGCTCTGTGTAGGCGGATATTGCCGGAATTTATATTATTTTTTAAATATTTGTAAAATCTGCATCACTCAAGACTTGTTGCGATTTTTCAACTGTACTTTTTGAAGAAAAATTTTCATCAGGAAGAAGAATATCCAGAATTTTATTCATCTGATTTATTTCTATATACAAATCATTAAGTAGCTATTTGCAAAATACAAACTCAGAGGAGAGGCGCGAAATTGACAATATGTGAAACTCAAAGTGACATCAGAATCATTCAGAAATAGATATTATTGCTTAGTGGGTCTTATGACCAAAAATATAGTAGTTTCGCCTACTATATACTTTTTTCAGAAATATAGTAGTCGAACCTCTAATATAGTAGGATACTATATTATATAGTAGGGTTGGCAACCCTAATCCAGGCTCTACTCGGCTACGACGCGGTCGCGGCGCAGCGGCGGCGTACAGCTACGCGAAACTGAGGCCCTGCTTACGTGCCACAAAAAGCCCGTCTTCAGACTTTTGATGTCCTTTAACTAAGTCTTGCCACTGATATGTAAAGATTAATCTTACTTATTGTATTACCAGTATCTTCCACTAGTTAAAAAGTTAAGTTAGAACTTTAGAAGGTTAGATAAGATGACTGTTAAATACGGTACAGAATTCAGCTGCATGCCTCGCTAGAACTAATCTGGCTCGAATCCAACATAGGAAAAGGCTAAAGTTATGACAATGACAAGGGTCAAAGTCACACTGCTCATTGTTTTTCCTCCTCAGCTGGTGTTACATTCGACTCTCCTGGAGTTAGCAAGGGAAAACGTTGCGATACACACATTTATACGGCACACTACTTATCAACATTTAATCAAATTGTAATGAAGTAGTCATTAGAGGCACCTGATTAAAATTAACAAGTTAAACGTTGTAGTTGCTTGTTCATTATTTATTTATTACTGGCAACCCAAATACCTTTCTGGATTATCCCACAGTCTCTCGGCTCCATTCCTAGATTAGGTACGAATAGAGGTAAACAATACTCCTCTCTTGGCATGGTTTTTAGATTGAAGGGATAAAAACGAAGTGCTACAGATGTAAGAGAAACCAAATCCATTTCTTCGTTCATGCCAGATACCTATATTGTGTATGGCAATGTAACTTGAGCATTTGACCTTCAACGGTTCGCTGGCTTCGTGTCTCTGAACTTAATAACTCAAGAATGCCCATAATAGTTATTTGCCCTTAATCATTAGGACAGCTCTGCTATTCACGGTAGGTGAGTAAGTACTAAACTTAGGTACAATATTTTTATCTCACGAAGCGACGCGTACTTTACTTGTGATAACCAAGTGTACAAACACGCTGTGAATGTGTGCGTGAAGACGAGTAGCGTCAGCACATAACACACACACACTTCCGACTTCGCCATTGTCTCGGACGGTACCGAGAGCGCCTGCGCTTATACACACATTTATAGCGTGTTTGTACATTTGGCGACCACAAGTAAAGTGCGCGTCGCTTCGTGAGATAAAAATCCTGTATCAATGTTTATGAATGTTACAAACATCAACGTGTGCTTACTGCTTAAAAAGGTACTACGTACATACTAATGAAAGTCGTCAAAACGGACCAACTCTGAAAGTGAATTAGTTCAGTAGGCAGTCGTGTTATACATTATGCGCGTATAGGTCGCGTAATTCCTCTATTGCACGCAATATGTACCACCAAGTTGTGTTCCTTGGTTGGAAATAAGTAATCAGGGGATTTTAAAAATAAAGTGTTAATTTAATGGTTACAATGGGAGCTTCTATACGACCCTTAATCTTGTACGTGAATTTACAAAAATGCATTTCTCATAAAGCCTCTGCCAAAATGGCTTAAATAATTGTTATAGAGCTTTATTATTACAGTTTTGCATTTGGTTTTATTAGCGCTTACAGACATAATTATTTATTTATGATTTTCCTTTTTGAATTAGTTTGAACGAGTTGCGTGGTTTTAGATATTATGTCCTTGCTTGAATGTATGTTGTGGTCCTATCATTTAAAACTGCCACCTACTTAATTACATTCTCACTAGTATCTATAGCATTCACGACAATTTACGGCTGGTAGTTTATTCCTAGTACCTATGTATTTCCCGATGGACTATAAAAAATAGAATGTGTTTTTGTTCGTGGATGCGTATTTTACACAGTGTGCCTTCATTTTGATCCTGTCCGACCACGTAACACTTGCTCCTCGTTCTACGAAGAGCGAGCTGTACCTGCCGACCTGCGTGGCCTGCGCCCGTCCATTTCACAGATTTCTAACTTGATAAAAGTAATCTTATTCGTTTATTCCCGCGTTTAGAATTATTTATTTTTTCTATTTGTTTCATTTAGATTCCTCTTAAGATTACACTAAATTGTTGATGCAAGCTTTTCCTCAAATCACCGTTTAATACTTTTTCTGTATTATTATCATCGTTTAACGTTACTTATTCCTTCTGGCTACAAAAGAAACACTTTGAAAAATAAATGCACGCATCGGATGCAGGCCTCATAAAACGTGCGCTACCTGGTTACGACGCCACCTTAATTGAACTAAAGCGGAACGCATCGACTGCATCCTGCGATAACTGATATCCAGATAGTTCTAGTTGCACTACTGACTGTAAAACTATTGTTATGACACTAAACAATATGTACCTGCTAGGCACGTGTTCATGTTGTAAGTACCTATCGACCACGGACTGGTCATTGTTTCTACATCAATCAGTCAATCAATTCAACCTTTTCATAATTTCAAAGAACTCACTCAGCTTAGCTGATCGCAGTCAACTGCTGGACATAAGAGACTTCGATTAAGTACCTAATACAACTCTCGGTGCTCAACATAGTCAACACTGCATGACAAATGTGATAATCCAATTCACAAAAAATAAATAAAAGAAACGGCCTACTCTAGGATCTTCATATTTATTGTCTTGATAAATAAGTGCAAACAACGGCGTATGTAATTACTTTAAATATTGAAGCTAAAATATTCTTCAAACTGCAACTTGCATGTCGCTATTTACATAGGTAGAAATTGGAAAGTGTAGGTATGGCATGCGCATTGAGCTAATTCTTTAAATGTCCATTAGTCATTCAGGAGAAACCTAGGCCCAATGGTAATTTATTCAGTGGATTAGACAACTCTCCATATAAAGTGCGACCCACCTCACCACACCAGGCAAGTTGCTGCGTAGCGGCAAGCAAGCGGTGCTCACTACTCGATAAATTATCTACTCGCACCGACAACGCACACATCGCCAGCATCACATCTACTTTGACACTCCTATTTATATGTAACGCCAATACATTATCTATGTAGGAGTGCTGTGATGCGTCCACGAAGCATGAGCATTGAACATAATATTCCTTTGTGTGGACATTATCCACATGATGCAAACGTATCAGTGCGATTCAATGACTGGTAAGACGTTAATCAAAGATAAAGCTACTACCTACTTCGACGACATCTTGGCATGATTTGGAATTTAGATCATCCCAAAGTTATAGTTTGCACTAAGTAGCTGATATTAATTTATCCTTTGACGACATCTTGGCATGCTTTTTGGATTTTAGATAATCCCAAAGTTATAATTTTCACTAAGTAGTTGATACATATTAATTTATTATATAAATAAATAAAACGATTAAAAGACTACCCCTGTTGCTTTCGAACTGTAGCTACGCTGCTAAATACAACACTGCTTCTCAAAGTAATCCATTTCACATCTAGATTCTAATAAGCCTCAGTCATAATGTAGAGTTCAATATTTTCTGGTTGCATAACATAGCGAATGATTGCTTTTGTTTATGTTCTGCACGTGTATTGTAAAAAGCCGCCAGTCGCCACCTGTTTATTGAAAGTGGACACGCATCTTTCTTGATCGACACGTTTCTTCAATTCAAGCGCTATTGGCCTGCTTTATTGACGCTGTATTTCTATAATATATACTTAAATGCTTATAAAAGGTCCATCATTATTCAGTATAATAAAATCCACCACTGTCATCATAAAACCCAACGTAGGTACTTGTTGCAGTATGTCAGGGAGACTAATAGAAAGTTATAGTACCGAAGAAAAATTGGTTTTCTGAATAATATAAGTATAGGTATTACTTTCGAATCCTGATTATTTCAGAGCTTAAGATCGAATTATTTATGTTAAAGCTATCTTCAAAATTCATTGGCACATCAATTAAATTTTCTCGTCGCGTCGTAGAAACTGTGTCGTCGAATCAACTGCCAAATGTCAATGTGTGCGTCACCGTATCGCCGGATTCGTTTTCTGAGAAGCGGCGGCGCGGGCGCAGCGGCACGGCGGGAGGTGCGGTGAGGAGCAAGAGGGGCATAGGCCGACGGCGGCGTCAGGCCCATAATAATGCGCGGGGTGGGGGCGCGGTGCCGAGCCCGGGCGCCGGCCCTGCCAGACAAGTTGTCGCTGAACCCCGGAACCGATGTTCAGTGGCCTCCCCTGCCCCGCGCACCGGCTCGCAGCAAATTACTTAGCGCACCCAACTTCTTAACTAACCAGTTTATAACCTATGTGGAATTAGGTATCGATAACATAATTACGATCTGAACGAATTTTTATATATGAAACGACTCGAAGAAAGCTGTTATTTGATATGTTAAGTTTTTAACGTCATGCGTTATTTTATTCCTGTGCTCAAAACTCGCTAAACCAATAGCGATAGACCAATTATTGCTACATAACGAACTAAGTTAATTCAAAATTTTAAATTAAAATTGACGTTATAAGATAAATAATATTCTTATAATACTATCAATATCACACTCAAGTACCGTCGTTAAAGGTAACATTCTTCTTATTGGGCATGATTTTGTGCAATATTCAGCACCCGATATTGACCGACCGGGCATACTTCCACAATGACAACGAGACTGACTCATTCTTTGTTTCAAACTGGGTCATCTACTCCATAATTATGGATTTGCCACTAATTGATAAGAATAACGATTTTGTATCTATTCATTATAGTCCTTGCATTCATTTTGAGTACCTATTAAACTTTATGACGCAAGTACCTAGCAGTAGTGGTAGTGGTGGATTAGGCTTAAATCTGTGCTGTAATCGCCCTTCACAAAGAGGATTAATAAATCCAAACAGATTTGGTGGTCGTCCGTTATCATGTCAGAATCTTAGGCTTATCAGGGCTCAAGGTGCTGTCGTGGATGATCCTCGTTGCGCCACAGATATTTATGACATCGGTCACAGTGCGTACCGACGACGCTCGGGTGGTCCGCCCGTGTGGCGGAGGCGCACAATCAACAGGAGTTTATCAAGAGGGCAACCGTTAAAAACTCATGGAAACTGATATGAACTTGTTTTAATGATCTCAGCCTGTAGCGCTGGCTGCGAACACAAATAAGCTGATAAGTCACTTGTGTACTTAAGATCCCTTTGAAATGGTATTAACACTTTTCTCGACAAAACAGAGCTTTTATTTGATAGACGCGATTCGTATTATATTGAAATTTCTTAACATTTTAAAATGGCTACATGAAATAGAAATCAGCCTGGTAACGATAAATTTAGAATGCCAAAAATATTTATCTCTTGGCACGTTGACATTCGGTAGGTGTAACAATGCCCACAAGAAGAAATGTAAGTGATTAGTGCTTTCATTGGCACGATTTTATTTGCGTCACGGCCGGTTGTCGTTCCTGAAACTGCGCGAAAAATGTCCACTGTCACACCATTGACCCTTGTGATGAAGGTAAAGTTCACTACGACACGTTCACTTGAGAAAATTGCTCTGGCATTATTATGAAGTACATTTAAAGAACGTTGTAGAGGTACATTGATCTCCGTTGCCCATAATATAGCACTTTAAAAACCATAATAAGTAGCCTATATGACTTAATAAGACTACTCTGAGGATAGGGGTTTATTATAATTGATTAATTATACGAATTGTGGTTGATGGTTAAATGATGCTTGATTGGTCATCATCACTATCTCACTAACAAGATAAAACTAAGTTCTTGCTTTTTTTACAACTAGCTTCCGCCCGTGGCTTCGCCCGCGTTGTATGTCGATAAAAAGTAGCCTGATCATATGTCCTTGCCCTGGGTTCAAAGTATTTCCATATCAAATTTCATCAAAATCGGCCAGTCGTTTCGGATATTAACTGGAACAAACAAACAGACATACAGACAAACTAAAATTTTGAAAATAGATTTTTTCTATATATAATTTCATACGCATTTACTAAAAAGCTGTTATTTTGACATTACAAACAGACACTTCAATTTGATTTATTTGTGTAGATATTGGATTTCGTTTTGCAGAACTTAGGTACTTCTCCCAGCCTTATAAATGTTTAGATGGCAGCTCTTATTATTAATATGTAATTAGTACAGTTAACCGGACATCAGTGGTATCGATTTTACATTGACAGCACCTTTATTTCGTAGCGGTAAGGTTTTGTAGTGGAGGTGACTGTACGTTAGTTGCCCCTAACAAACCCCGTCCATATAGGCGCTCATGTATAAGTAAATGATAGAAACATGAGCAAGTAGCTTTATCATGATGACCTATAAACGCAGTCTTAGAGCTGTGCATTATAAACATGAAGTAAATACTAACAAACGGTATACACGCTGTAGACTAAACGACGGGGCGTGATGACTAACAAAGCCACTAATATTCGTTAAAACTGGTGATGTGACAAACAACACATACACCATTATTTTTTGGCACCAGTCACAAGTACGTCATGGTCGGTCATCGGTATTGAAAAATTCTTATCTCATTGACGTGTTCATATCTAGGGTGCTCTGTTTCACAACACTTTATTAGTTAATGTTGCAATATTTTTATCTAGGTAAGAGAGAGCTAGTGAACAAAGTTGAACATCGAATATATCATAGAGTACCTAATAAAAATAATGGCGCCGATTCCCTAGTTCACAAACTAAACTAAATTTAAGTTCAGTGCATCTTTTTCTTTCTATTTCATAAGAAAAGGACAAAAGATAAATTTTAGTTTAGTCCTGTCAAATTAAGACGCTCCATAGACAGTTTAGACGTGATTAAAAACATGGCTACTAAAAATACGTCAATTTACGTCTGTCGCTGACTAATTTGACAGGATTAAACTAATATTTTATCTTCTGTCGTTTTCTTAATGAAATAGAAAGAAAAAGGTGCACTGAACTTAAATTTAGTTTAGTTTGTGAACAAGGGAATCGGCGCCAATGTTGAATAAACGAATAAGGCTTTTATTGAAGGAAAGTAAAGGATAACAATCATGTAGGTACTACTAAATGCATTGTTTTTCTGAAGAATACCTACACATAAGTATGTAATGTAAACATGTGCAGACTTCCTGCTGTCCTACACTAGGTTATAGGCTAGGCTTGCCTATTCCACAGGATGTTTAGATACAGTCCTAATAAGTTCCAATAAGTAAGTGAAGCCAGCCCAGAATGTTAGCTCAGACTAAAAATGCTAAGCTAGATCTCAGATGAGCGATCCGAATGCGATACCCTTGACCGACAATGTCATCCAATCTGCCGGTCAAACTTATTACATCGGCTATCACTATACATCTATCATAGCAACCGCGAATGGTTCGCGTGCAGTGCCTCATTATCTCATTTATTACTGTTTAAGACATGCTTGAATAAAACGTTTCCCTTCCGGCAGCAGGAAAATTAGGAGGATGATTTCCACAATAGGCGCTATGGCCTGTACAGGGGAATATTGAAATGTTGTTACTTTCAAATTTTGATTTGAAGTTGACTTTTATTCCAATACAGAATCGATATTTAAGACCAGAATTCTCTGTAAAGGGTCAGATGAGGCACAGCACAGATGCCTAGTTTCCTACACATTCACAACTTACTGAGATCACAGTTGATTGAACCAAAACGAAACTTAGCTCTACTTCATCAGGTACGACACACATGCGCATTTATAAGCGCCTTATGAGACAGGTTCTTTATCAGTCTTGTAACAAAATCTGCATCTGAAAACAAAATGCATCTTCGTGCTCCTGTTTATTAAAACTTCTGCTTCGAAAACACGTTTTGTTTTGAAGCAGGACAAGTAGATGGGACCCTATCAATGTAATGACGAAACTGGTCAAGCAAAAATGTCCGGTTATACAATAACATCTTAGATTCAGTATACAAGACTAAATTCATCCTAAAATCTAAAAATATTATAATGTCACAAATGTTCATCAGAAAGTAAATTGAATGAGGTTAACTTTGCTATTAAGTGCCAAACGGTACGAAGAGCTCGAACTACACTATCAGAGGTACCGAGGCTGGTGTCAAAGGGCGTGCTGATTGCGTTACACGACTACACAGGCAACGGGCGTGTTTACAAAAGAAGAGCCGTTTCAACGTCGCCGACACCTCTCTGATCTCACCGAATGCCCGCTATCAAAGCCAGACGACAACAATTAACCGAACCGACCGGCTTGTGTGCCTTTTAACAATGCCTTGTTTTGAGGATGATCAGGCGATTACTTTATGTGGAAAGTTTGGGTCGATATACAAACTGCGACAGTAAAATTCTACGTAGACCTCAAAATAACATTCACGAGAAAACAATTTGGCTGTGCTGTGCGTGCAGGATATGTGAACGGACTCGTCGGACAGTCGGCCGATGTGAGCTCGCTGAATATTATAATTAGTCGAAGCTGGTGTGAGTAATGGCGTCGGAAATAACACGCGGGCGGCGGCGTTGGCGCCAAGCGGAGCGGCCATCGAGCACCGCACACAAACGCAGCGCGCGCGCAGCCGCGCATCCCCCCTGAGCAGAGCGCGCGCCGACCGGTCTGTCTTGTGACTTGAGCTATTTATGTGCTAAGGAGTGACGCGACTCCGAGCTGATTTATTTAGGAGATCACCTCACGGAGACTTAAAGGTTGCTCTATTATTGTTGTAACTTCAGGCCTACTATTAGACATCATATTATGACATAATGTGTTGTACCTAATTGAAAAGCAAGCAAAAATAATCTATTTGGAAGAGTTCTGTACCTGAGTTTAAAGACCACTAGTAGGTACTCCAGTGCAACGTTGGCGTCGACCAATGAAAATTGCATACTAATCAACAACATGCTTAAAATTATGCTACCGACTTAATAACTTTCCAGTGCCCCTTATTTAAGAGATATCTAAGATCGTATACATTGCAATAATGCGCATTGCACTGTATAAGGCTTCTTAGAAACTAGTCCTAGTATGCCTACCTGCTAAGTATTGGCACTAAGTACCTACAACAAACCATTTACCGTTCATTTAGTTTTATTACATGGTGAGCTGTTACATAAACTTACATATATTACGTATTGCCGTGTGCATATTTTTGTGTTCTATTCATGCATGGGTCGTGAACAAAATGCATTGGTAGAAATATTGATAACAATCAAAGTTAGGAGTGAAATAATAAAGGTGGAAGGACCACATTCCTTTCATCTGAGTTGTACCCCAACAAAGCAGTGAGAGTTTAGATATTTCTGTGTGATTACGACTAGCTGGACTGGACTCTGACATCAAAGCAAACCATATTAGAAATCGAGGTGCAACGGGTACATTCAAACATCTTAACATTTAAAGCAATTTCTGGAAGAGGCAAACAAAGGCACCGCGGTTAATTAGTCTGTGTTTGCGCTGAAGAAACAAACGCGTTCTGAAGACAGACAACACCAAAGTGAATATCCTTTATGCCGACACGCATACATGCGGATACTAAACAATTATAGTAGGTAGTCATTTATTTATTTATTTTAAAACGGTTTAAAACCAATTACAGAAATTAAAGACAAAGTTTGTATATACACATAAAAGATAAAATATAAAATCATCAAGTAAAAAGTTAACAACACTTTCATACTCGTAAATCCCTCTCACAGTACTTCTGACACAAAAACCTTCGTCCATTCGTCGGCAAACAGATCGTTTGTAGAATTGGAGTCCAAGAGATTACTAAGTGCGAAAATCATCATCACCAATCATGGCATTAAGTTTAACAAAAGTAAGAACCGTTTCGGCAGTCACGCGGAAAAACGGAAAATAAACTCACTTCACTGCCCACGCGCAAATAAGTAACTCAAGCACCTTCAGGGTTCAGTCAGGCCACTTCAGGCAAAAAAAGCAACTTAGGTTTTATGCGCGATTAAAAACAGGTAAAAATATCATATTTATAACGCAGTTAAACTCATTCATCAGTCATGATCATGAAGGTCAGTTTAAAGAATCAGATAAAGCTATTGAGTTGCAAGTTTGGTAACACAAATACGAGTAGGTATTTAGTAAAGAAGTCGTAGCTTGCATAAAATAAGTATGATAAATAGAAAAATTAAGGGCTCTAACTTTTGGTTTGGTTCTATAAACGTTGCGGCGACATAACCACTAGACATGCAAAAGTAAGTTCAGCTTGCTAAGATTTTCTAAGTAGTGACTTCTAAAACCCTTTTAAGACTTTTCATTCGATATAAGGATATTATATTCGTACGTCATGCGTCATTATCGTTTTGCATTACCTTCCTACAAAAGCAGATAGGCACGCCAATAACTTTCATAACTAGACGACATGTGCCATGCATAAGTCTCTTATAAGACCGCTACAAAAAGGCCGTCAGAACTTTTAAAATCCTTTTTCAGCAGTATGATGTCCCAGATGTTCGCTAGAAAATAATAATTCAAAACCAAGTATGTACAAGCGAAACTGCGTTAAACCTTAAAAAGTAAACGTACGAAGAAAGACTATTGTTAAATGACACGTGAACTATAACGGAGAGTGTATCCTGTGCTCGCGTGTGCCAAAAATATCCTTGACTTCATAGTTGACGCTGTGCCTACTTGCTTTATGGCCCATCGCGTCGTCCGGCAGCGCATCGTAAATATCGCACTCACAACTGCGAATGCAACTCGAACACTAGGTAGTATGCCGCACACTAAATTTTCCGCCTCAGGTCGAAAACATGGCGAAATATTCCAATACGTCAAACGCACGTCAGTGGACGTCGCTGGCGAGTGGCGTCAGTGCCCGGCCGAGCCACAGAAATACTTACAGGTCCTAAAGCATATTTTTAATGTGTGCTGAAGGGAAACATTTGGCAACTTAAGTAGTTTGAGATTATTTTAAGCTCTGACATGGTTTTCAGCTTTCCCAGATTCCGTCTTAAAATTACCTACTAGATGTTTCTTTAGGGATTCTCTTAAATTATCTGTTTTTGCCCCGGCCGTCATTATTTTTGTAATTTCTTTAAGTTAGGTTTCAGTATAACAACAATGCTAAAATGTTCCACTTTTCAACGTTCATACTTTTTGAATGCAGCATCGATCCTCCCTTTTCAGTTTTTCCAATTTTTCGCTAAACTTCTCAACCTAGCTACTAAATAATATTGGTGTTGTGATACTTCGACATTGTAATGATAAACTGAATGCAATGCAATCAAAATTCAGGCTAACCTAGCTTCTCTGGTTCAAGATAAATTTTCACTCTTCATTTTTAGTTTTCTCAAAGTTCAGCTGACCAACACTACCTTTACCTAAGTAGGTACCACTCGTCTATTACTTATTCAATGCGCATTACCAAATAAAATTGCTAGAACAAGCTAAAAGTTCTTACTTAAATATTTACCTACACTTTTTTTTTGTTAATATTATAAAACTATGTAGATGCCGCCAACATTTCCTAGCTGACTAATCCCTACGAAGAAACCCAGATAACTAAAGTATTTTTCTTTTGAAGCATTTCGGCACTTTCGATACAAGTCATGTCATTAAAACAAAGTTTAACAATGGATTCGTATGAAACCACTTGTTATTATTGTTTGTTGAAGTGTTTTTTTTTTGTGCTTTTGTTCTTTTTATGCGTCATGTTTACTGCAATTAAAGGTATTATTGCACTGTTGCATTTTCAACTCTCGCTGAGCCAAGCGTTGAAAATCCAACTGTGCGCTTTTATTTTGACATTTATTGTCAACAAGTGATAGTGAAAACGGGCATTAGACAATTGAGGGTTTATTTATAAAGGTTGCTTAAAGTTAAGACTTAAGAGGCGTTTAACCGACAAAACAATTATGGTTAAGCAGGTGTTAATCATAATCATACTTAGGACTGATTTTTCAATCGACAGATTATTTTTTATTCGTGCAATAAAATTTACGTCTGACAGATTTTGTATCGAATAACTGTCAAAAATTCAAAATTATTCCTCGGATAAAATTATCTGGCGTTGGAAAAATCAGTCCTTAAACTTTTTATAAATAAATCCCGTCTAAGGGTAGGTAACATACATTATTGCAGAATTGAGTTGAGATAGTTTAATATCCGTTGCATCCCGATATTCGTGATGTTTATTTAGTTGTAATCTAATCCTCTTTTGTGGTTACAACAGGAAAATTAAAGAGTTCGTTGGACCGACAATACCTACCTCATCAAAACCACGATCCGGAATTGATTTATAACACGAGTTGTATAACCTCACTGATGACCATAGTATGATGTACCTGTCGCAGCGCACTAGTTTAATCAGCCTGCCTGTTAACTGCCTAGCCTTTTACGAGTAACTAAACGGCGCCGTTCAACTAGCGGCCGAATCACCTGAATGATATTCAGCCATTCAATCAAACAACTAGGCAAATGACTTGGATCGTTAACGTTTAATTACTAGTCTAGCCCAGAAATTTAAATTGGCGATTGATTGATCGGTGACTGACTTAAAGCGATAAGGTGTTTATTGTAGTTTTGGAAAATACAAAAAGACAAAATGCATGTTTATTAACGGGTTCCCTCTATCTGGCAGAATCTTGATGCTCCGAAATTTATTTGGGATAATCTTCTTTAAACGAATATTTTTGAGGCATAAAAATTATTTAATATAATTATTGTTTGGCCGAATGTTTATAGGTCCGAATTTACAATGGCATACTTTTAAGATAGCAGAATTTTATTTGGCTTTTACCTTTGGCAAAGTTAAAATTTCACATAATTACGTTCACTTCGCATACTATGAAGATGGCAGAATTTCGTTTGGAATAATTTTACTAGGCATACTGTCATTTCTATAAAATAGCATTTTTAACTTTAGATTAACATATTGTCGTGAATCAATAATATGTTGTGCTACAAAAGTTAGTGACAGAAACGAATCGCTGCAAAACCGACTCCACGTAGTCTGGTCTGCCCTACCCCTGGAGTGTAATTTAAGCCCGCGTAGGCGCCGAGGGGCGAGGCGGTCCGCGAGCTGAGGAGCAGGTGGTATTAACGCCTTAAAACCATCTGCGACGATAAGCTCGCGTGGGACCGCCGGAACCCCGCAGCGCCGGAGCCGTGGCAGAAACCATGCCTGCTGCATGTTTGCCTGCATGCTGCATGCTTGCTTGCATGCTGCATGCTGGCTGCATGCATGGTGTATGCTTGTTGGCATGTTCGCTTATATGCTGCATGCTTATTTGCATGCTGCATGCTTGCTGCATGCATGGTGAATGAATGAATTTTCTGCAATGTGATAGATGAGTCTTTCAATTATTAGGGATATGAAATGTATTCCAAAAGACGATTCTGACTGTGAACTTTCTGCGATATGATGGTTCTACTTTTTAATTATTATGGATATGAAATTTATGCCTAAAGATGATTCTGACTTCCAAAATTGTGAATTTTGTACGTATGATAAATGAGTGTTTGCCAAACGATTTTCTGCGAAATGAAGTTTTTGCCATGCGCTGTTATGCAAAATAATATTATGACTAAAAAGTTCTGCTATAAAGGGTTTACTGCTCTTTATTAAAAAGTGCGGTGGTAAAATCTAAGCAGTAAACTAAATAAAAATGAGTATAAGAAATATTGAGTCGATAGTTTTTCTTGGAATAACTATACGAGTATTGACTGTAAATTACAATGGGGCCTACATATAGAAAAATTGTCAGGAAGGCACACAAGCCGGCCGTCTATGCTGTTAAAAAATTCAACAGATAACTGATGGGAGTTGTTTAATTAAGTTATTTCCTTAGTCTGATGTCATATGGGAGCCTTCTCTGGGGAATCTGTGCGGACATTCATTTTAGTTTGTTTTATAGAAAAGGGCTGTTCGTTTACAACCTAGGTCCAAGGAATCGCCTTCGAGAAAACCTCTTCTGACTGTAGCCTTACAATATAAATATATTTGAAAATCTCTAGTTATTTTTAAATAATCTAGAATCGGCAAAGTATATTTTATTGCATGTTTTTTGAAAGACGTGATCATGACACTTTTAAAATTTAAGGTTATATTAATCATATCATTTGAACTAAAACATCATGTAAAGGGAATAAAACAATATCAACACTTTTTTACTTTAAGGCCTGATTTTTCCATCGCTAGATAACTTTTATTCGAGGAATAAAATTGACGTTTGACAGTTTTTGTATGAAAAATGACAAAATTTTAAAATTATTCCTCGAATTAAGTTATCAGATGATTGAAAAATTAGCCCTAAATTACGTTCCCTGTACAAAAATCAAATATCCGACGCGTAATGTCGTAAAAAATTATGAAAATAATTACTATAATATTTTGATCTTGATGTATGAGACTTTTTGGTACGACTTTTGGTCATTCTCTTGTAGTTCCATTTTTTTTTCCACACATTTTACCTATCATATAAATGGCCTAAGCATCAGCCAGCCAGTTCATTAAATGTTGTATTAGACGCATTGGCTAAATATCATTCAGGCCGCTAGTTGAACGGCGCCGTTTAGTTAAAAGGTTAGGCAGTTAACAGAATGGCTAATTAAACTATAGTTGGCGACTACATACCCACATAGAGGGTGGCAGGGACATCGAAGCGCAACCTTTTACCATGGATTCAGTAGGTACATGATTCTGGTAGCATTAGTACCTAGCACCTAGTATATTCGCAGTTAATTATTCTTAAATAAAAAATCTGCTGTTTCATTGGAGAGTGCATTACCTACGCGGTCAAAATGCATGGAACAGCTATTTGTTTTTAAAACAGATGGAAAATTTCAACGCAGTGCAGTGGTGTATCAACTATGTACAGTCACGAGCAAAAGTATGTATACACTCGGCATTATTCAAAAACGATTTACTCCTTTGTTTTTGAATGAAATATTATGCTGTTACGAACATAGCATTTTCGAACCCATAGGTTTATGTAATGTGTCGTATTTCAACGTTGCATTCGTTATTTCACGCAAAAATCGCATTTGAAAGTTGCCAAGTGTTGACATGTTGGTGCTCGTGACTGTACTTAAATTATTTACTTACATCCATATTCTTATGAGGGTTGCCCTTCACTGTTTTGATTACCGTTTTGAATTTTTGGTTCTAGAACATCCTAGAACCAAAGCCATCTACCAACCCGCACTGGGCCCGCGTGGTGGATTACGACCGTAGATATAAAAAAGTTTCTATGGTTACGTCCCTCTCCCTTTCCCGAGAGGAGAACATTCTAGGCTTATTATGAAATGCAAATTCCAGGAATATTAGGCGAGGAAACCATGATTTTTACATTTCTATGCGAAAAACCTAAACGCAATTTTTGTCTTTAAAAGTTTTTTTAGTATTTTTTTCTACTTTATCATATCCTGCATAATCTTATAAAAAATGCACCCAGTTTCTGAACGGAAAAATAAAAACTTGCTACCAGCATGGTAGCATATTATGTCAACTGCTGTAATTGACTAACTGAAAACAACAGCCTATAACCTTGACATTAGTTTAATTTTTAATTTTGACATAATTGTTGTTTACCCTTTCAGCGTTAGAAACCACGTGTTAGTGTGGTGGACCGTGGACTATCAACCACTAAAAAAGTTGAGATATTCTGCCCATTAGCGAATGCGGGAATATGACAACCCTAGCTACCTCTACGTTCCTATGAGTTCCAGTGGTTACGTGTTTTAATTGAATTGTACTAAACCAATTATTTTAATGACCAGTAACTGGTAAGTGGCAGAGTTTTTTCTCCTCCATTATACCGTCGGAGTGGTGGCCCTACTGCGGCATATGATACAGGCATTCCGCATGTGTTGCGGGTATGCGACTGGGGACCGGCGAGCTCGCCTCGTGCCGCCCTGCCGCGCCAGACTGCTCGTCGCCATTACGTTACCCCACACCGCAAATGTACTCAATAATAAAACAACTACTTTATTGTTTTAGTCTCCACACTGAATGCTTTCGCTGGAAAATAAGAGCGTACACGCTCTATCCTCAATAATAAGACAAATATTTAATCAAGCAGTGCAGGACAGTGCCACATACTGCGGTGTACTGGACTGTACAAAATAGAAAATAATTATGGACCGAATAGAAGATTCTGGTTAAGGGTTCTGTAGCCAAATGGCAAAAAAGGAACTCTTATTATTTCCTCATGTTCGTCATTCCGTCTGTCTATTCGTCCGTTCGTCTGTCCGGCCATCCATCCGTCCGAATGTCACACAGCCATTTTACTCGGAGACTATTAATTATACTGTATCAATGAAAATTGGAAAGAAGGTGTATTCTATGCAATGGTGTAAAGAAATTACGAAAAGACACAAGAAACCGAAGGATGAAAAAAGCTGTGCATATAAACGTGTGTCATCGGATCCCATAATTAAAAAGAATATAATGTTCCTAAGTGACCTTTTTTTTTATTAAACTGTTTTTGAGATATGCGATATTTTCTGTTACAACCGCAGTAATGACTTTGTGTATCATAGTTTTTTCAATGAAATACAAACTTATTTTTGCGGTTGACTAAATCATTACTGTACATGCGTAAATATTCATGGCAACTACGGAACCCTTCATTGCATGAACACCGACACGCACTTGGCCGATTTTTTTCTGTTATGTTATCTATCTATCTATATATGTATAATTGTATATATATAAAAATCAATTGGGCCGATTTAGCTGTTTTTGGTTTTGAAATGTTTGTCGTACTCCAGGGAAGGTTTAACCGGTGAGAAAATGTGGAAAAATTGCGAGGAAGATAGTAAAAACAACAATTTCATTTTCCCATATAAACTGTTCTACCTACTTTCCTGTCAAACACTTGACGATCGTCCCTTCGGTACGGTAGACTCTGGTCCACTCGAATTAAGCACGTATTAAATTAAGGGTTTTGAATAGTGTAGGAGTAGGTTAGGAGTAGGGTAGAAGTAGGGTAGGAGTAGGGAAGGAATAGGGTAGGAGTAGGGTAGGAGTAGTGTAGGAGTAGGTTAGGAGTAGGGTAGGAGTAGGTTAGGAGTAGGGTAGGAGTAGTGTAAGAGTAGGGTAGGAGTAGTGTAAGAGTAGGGTAGGGGGTAGGACACCACGCGAACAAAGTAGCGCCGGGCAGCAATAAATAATTTATTTGGCAAAACAACGTTTGCCGGGTCAGCTAGTATTTGTATAAAACTAATAAAATAAAATTATTAAATGATAAGATAATATAATATTTAATAGGTCTCTGTAATTTAAAAAAGAAAAGTATAACTGTCTTTATTTTAATATATGCGCTGTCATACTGTTTTCTTAGAAAAGCCCTTTGGTAAGTGTACGTTACCCCAGCAAGAAAGTGTCTCCTAGAGTTATATGAGTAGAACGTATAATTGGTGCCTTATCTGCTGTAAATGTGCCCCCACATAAAAAATGTGTGCCCCCTGTCCGCACAAAACCGCAAATGAGCATGTCATCATGATGAGCGTATCAAATGCTAGTACCGGGTAAATACATCAGTCTTTAATTGTTTAGTAGGTAACCTACCTAAGTAGATAGTTTAACTTCGACAGTATCATAACGAGTGATAGGAATAGGTAGTGCATATTTGCCTAAACTTCGAAGAACAGAGACAAGAAACGGAGACTTCCTTAGGACTAAATTTTTTCCGGGACATCTGTCCCGAAATTCGGGACAACACTTTTAAATACATTAAAAAAATATGTTATTTGGAATAAGTAATTCGTCTATATTTACATTTATTATGTCTAGTCGCAAACTTAAGGTAAATATAGACGAATTACTTATTCCAAATAACATATTTTTTTAATGTATTTAAAAGTGTTGTCCCGAATGTCCCGGAAAAAATTTAGTCCTGAGGAAGTCTCCGTTTCTTGTCTCTGTTCTTCGAAGTTTCGGCAAATAGGCACTACCTATTCCTATCACTGATCATAATATAACTATACCCAATTTTATAAGAGTTGACGAACGATGTAACTGAGGATCAGGCTGGGTCTACAAATGGTACTCCAATATCTACTGTTATTACTTTTTCAAAGTAATTTATTTATTAGTTATTCTGACGCAGTAATAACATTTAAGTTTTAAGAATGAATACACAAATTAAAATACCAACGATAGTTCTAAATTATATTTTATTAGTTATATTAAAAAAAACTTTGAAACTCTTTTATTCAGAATCGGATATTATTAAAATCATTACCGACATTTCAAAATATTTTTTTAAATTGGTATCGATTGATACCAAGTTTTCCCACCACTATGTTCGAAATAAAGTTTTGTTACTAAAGCAGTTTTGGCGCTGCTCTCATTTTTATATTTGTGTTATTTTTTTATTTGCAAATTATTGTAATTAAACGTTGAAAGCACCATGCAACCTTTGCCTTTTGCTAGAAAATTATTTTGATACTGATTTAGAAATCAAAGCAAAACATTGGTAGCATGAACTTTTCGTCCTAAATTGAATAACAAATCTGGGAAATTGTTTGGAAAACTGCATTTTTTGACCATCTGGTTTGCTTAATACAATATATTCTAAAGTTCAATTCTTGGTTGTTTCAGCGTGTGTTTGGTTATGTTCAAATCTCATTGGATAGGTTAGAATTTTATTGAATCTCACACTTCGTCTGAAACGATCACAATAAAATATGCTTTGCCATCTATTGTGTGAAATTGTGTCTTGTAAAGGTGATAAAATAAAGTCAGTGAATCAACGTTGTTTTAGGTCACAATAGTACCTAATATTGTCTATGATTGAATAATGTTACTTTGCCTAAGTCATTATAAAATAACTATAATTATTGTTTATGAAAACCTATATTTGATGTGATATGAATATAAGTACCATAGATAATAATACCGATTGTCTAGTAACCAGTTGCGTTGAACATGATTTCCACGTAGTATTGTCACGTGGTTCTGAAAGGTCAATAATAATTGAATAGATATTTTTTTTGTAATAAAAAAATTTCAATTGACTTTAGTAGTTCTAGGAATAGGTTTGTATTTAGGATTTTAGGCTTTTCAGAACAAGTGCTAGATATGAAAACCGTATAACAAACTGATTTAAGTAACTGTTACTAGGAAGCCTTTATAATTATCTTTGTTAAACTAAAATAAAAAGTGCAAAGGATAGATATACTCAAAAAATTATAAAAGTAGATACAATATAGTTGAACATATATTATACCAAGACTATTCCTTTGACTAAAGAAAAAAAGTCTTTCACAGTTTTATGTAAAACATAATAGAATGGGATTACATCAGGTAGGCAGGAGTATGGCGCCGGCGGCGCTACCTGCTTTGGGGCGGCCAGTGGATTTTTACATAATGAATTAAAATACGTTTTAATAAACAATCCTCTTTATTTATTTAATAATAATAATAATAGACGATATAATATTTATTCCTTATAAATGTAGGTAAGCTTCATAAACCCCACATATAAAAATACAATCTTAAACTTTATACACAAAATATCTGTCATCGGGTGATGACGGCATAATGCACTATGGCGGCGTGAACATTAAGGCACGATGATAGAGGGCTAAGCCCCAGGCGGCGCCAGGCGGGCGTCGGCGACTAGATCACAGGAGTTACGGAGCAGGGCTCCGGTGGCATACTCTCATCTGAGCGGGGCCGGGAAGGAGGGAACTGACGAGCACCAACGTGGTGCGGAGCACGCAGCAAGCGCGCAGCCCGCTGCACTCTGCACCGGCACAAACGCTGACACATGCACGCCGCTAGATACAGGCAGCGAAGCTATGGATGGCCGCTTTTCTTCTTCGTCCCCGAGGAGATACGGCCGGAATAGTTTAAAAGGCTTGCGTGGTGGACACGGTGCCGTGGGAGGCACATATGCCGGTTGAGGCGCAGGTGGTGGTGTAGGTCGGCGTACAGATAGGTCGATAGGCTCGGCAATTTGCATAGGCACAGGAACAGGCACTGGTACTGGTACTGGTAGAGGCGTGGGCACTTGCACCGTTGTAGGCACTATCACTGGTGGTGGTGTAGGTAGCCGAGCGCTCTCTGGAGACCCTGCTGCGTACGGCGGAGGTGACGGTGCTGGCTGCGGTGCTCGCCTAAGGAGAGCCGCTCGAAGAGCAGGTTCAGCTTGAAGCCACTTTTGGATCTGACGACGATGTATACCGAACTTTCTGGCTGTGGCGCGTTGATTTCCGCGACATTGAGCGTCGCGCCTATACGCTTCGAGAACTTGCAGCTTAAATTGTGGTGGGAAGATACGGCGGGAACCGGCGCGGCCCTCTGAGCGACGGTCTGAGGGCGCGGGGGCCGGGTGCGTGTGGGCGGCGGCCATACTGAGGAGAATACGTGTGCGCGTGGCGGTTGACGGCGCCGAACTGACTGTGGCTGCTCTCTCGCCTCGGCACGGCGCGGATGTTGGTGGCGCGCCGCTGCCTGTCCAACATGCGTGAGTGTGCGACGTGAGTCTCGTATACATATAAAACGCTGTACACACTGCTAGTTTTAGTGGACCATTAAATTTATTGTATATTTTATACTTTTGTGTTTACTCCTGATATATTGACGTCATCACAATAATGAAGATTCTACTTGTCAACCTTCATTAATGCTAAAATCATCATAAAAACTGCTTAAAACTACTGAGCCAAAAGGTACAAATAGAGAGAATGGTTAGGAGTTGCGGCAAAAATGTAAGTCCTCTGAAAGAGCAATTCGATGCCGCTTCTTTTCCGTACCAGCATAATCTACCAAAATAGTTTACAACTAATGCACTACTTGTAAAACAAAAAGGTATCACTAAAAGATCGCATGTGTACGTTGCTTTAGGCAGTAATCTCGCCTCATTCTCGGCGTGAAAAAATGCCGCAAGTGGGAGCCGATAGCACGTAGCGCCACCATTTCTATCTCTTTCAAACTTAAAGAATTTCCCATAATAGAAGAAGACAGACAAACGTGCCCTGCCCCGGTCGCTGCCACATCCGTTTACGAAACAAGTTTGCATGCGATGTTGCCACTGTGTGCGCGCGGGCGGCTCACGAGCATTGAGGGGTGCGGGCGGATAGGAATGCGCACGGAACGGCAACCGCGCCGACCGTGGCAGACAGGGTGTCGCCGACTCGCCGCCGTAGACAGGCCGTCGCTCGGCGGCGCTAGCCCCCCTTACACCCGCGCGCACCCGTCCCACCCGCAACGCACATCAACAAGTTATTTCGGCCCAGCCTGTTGCGTTGTTATAAGATCTCAAGTAACATGGTTTAGGCGGGCGGTTACGACGTTTTAGGTTACGTTGCAAACTTAGCGCCATCGCTGTTTCGAGGAAAGTTGTTTTTTTGTTGAGCGGCCGCCTGCCGCGCCTGCCTCGCTCGCGTCCGGCGACCGTGAAAATAGCGATCCAACTCAAAAAAGGACGGCACAAATAAATTTCAAAATGTTCAACACAAAATTATAAAATTAAAAGCATCTGATTAATATTTTTTTGTATGGAAAAATAATCTTAATTTTATGATAGAAATAGAACTTAACAAATTAACATAAATAACAAACTGCTAGTAACATACTTTTGTATTTCTAATTAATTTAAACAATAATGACTATAGTCAACTCATAAATACCTACATTTTAATAGAAAGCAGGTTTAAAAATGACATTTATTTTGGTAAACTAATTAATTACCATCTTCCTGATAAAATTTCTTTGAAACTGGAGTTTATAACTTATTATTATCATAATCTGTGATACCGATACCGATACCATTTATCGTTTCTTGGACATCTCTAACTGCTTGTTTTGTTGCAATCTTACGTAGGGAGTTGTTTCTATTAAAAGTTAACACGTTACAGGACGGTACTGACTTTTTCAAATTATGCGATATGACAGTAAAATTGTCCATACAAGTTCCGACCGCTGCTTTATCCGTACCGCCCTAGAGCAATATTAAAGAATAATATACGATGACAGTACTTTCATAGCCGGATTGATGTGGCATGACAGTAAAAACGCGTTTCCTTGTTCCTCTATACAAAATTTCGCTGTAATGCCCGTACCTCAGTTCAGATGAGGTTAAAATTGTACGGCGGCGGTGCCCTTACTGTCATTTTCAACACCGAAAAATCTACTGCTAATGCAGTGCGTCCCGCAACGTGTTAAGAAGAGTTTTTTGATAACTAAGGGCTGATTTTTCTATTTTTGACAGTTCTTCCATACAAAATAAATGTTGAATTTTTGAAAGTTCTTCCATACAAAATCTGTCAGACGATAATTTTATTTTACGAATAAAAATTATCTGTCGATTGAAAACTCTGCCCTATGTAAAATAGAAAAACCAGTGCACGTATTTCTGTAACAAATAATATTTTTTTCTTTCTTATTCTTTCTTTTGGTTACCCCTGTATAAAAAGGTAAAAATAAAACGAAATTGAAAACAGTTAAGAATAATTTGAAGTTTGAAAAGTAGAATAGATCATACCTTTTATGAATTCAGCCCTTTTTTTTTGGGTTTATTTTAATTAAAAACATGCATAAATTTAGTATATTGAACAAATTATTTTTATTTCCTTCAAAATGTATAAATAAACTAAGGACGATTTTATATATTTAAAAAATATACATATTTTACTACAAGTGTTTAATATTAATTAGCCTGTATTTTTTGTACCTGCATTTTTTTGTGATCGTTCTTTTTTAAGGGTCAATGTTGGAAATCTTTAACTTTATTAAAGTAGATTTCGAGCCCAAAGTACAGACGCCAGCACATCAAGCTACTACAATCTGTCAAATTTCTTTAATCGATTTTCAACTTTATCGGTAAATCATTAAGGTTCAAGGTTGGTTGGGAAAATTTGTCAGTTTGGTGTAGCATGACTTGCTGGCGACTGTACTTATAGCATTAGGCGTACTTAAGTACCTAGTAAATACATATACCTATAAATTACAAACAGTAAAATTTGTTATATCCATAGATAAACAATCATAAAAATGCGGTTAACGCGATATTGTAAAGATTGACGCCTGAGAGTCACGTTCTATCAATGAACGGAACCCTCGGCAAGAGAGGTCGGCTCCAGCTTTACTGGGGTTTTATAAATAGTCAGCGTAGGGAGTGGAATAAACCTACGCATAGATGGAAGTAAAACTCCATCTCCGAAAACGTTCAAAATCGACTATACTGCCGGGTAGCTTCCGGGCGTATAATTTGCCCCATCTTCACTACCAAGCAAAGTTTTTTGTAATGCAGTCAATTTACATTAGATGATGTTCTAAGTAATAGATGGGTAAGTCAATAAGGAAATAATAGTGGGTAGAAAATCTGTAAGCCGATAAAGAACGTACCTACCCAGTTACCCACACACCCAGTACCCACTTGATCCACCTATTCTTCAACATGCTTACGTGGGTAATTAAGTAAATAGTAACGTGAGTTGCACAATTGTGCATAATTATGCAGATAAGTACAACATATTAAGTAAACATCGACTCATCTAGATAGCGATATCACAACTGTCGTATCTTTAGAGATCACGTCATCGGCAGCCGAGCTTAGAGGAAAATTGTTGTATTTTCCGAAGAATCCTAGGAAATGTGTGCGAATTAAATTTAAAAAACGAAACTACCTACTAAGGAAAGTCGTGATGCCAGAGCACAGGTCAGGAAATAGATATAAAAATTATAGTAGAAACATAAATGATATACGAGGGTATCACTGAGCGCCCTGCGGACTCTCCGTCCGCATACCGGCCCATAGTGCTGCTCGACGAGGTTGGCAAGCTCTTCGAGAGAGTAATTGCGGGCCGCCTCGTCGGGCACCTGGTGGGGAATGGGCCGGATCTTGCGGATTGCCAGTTTGGCTTCCGCAAGGGGCGCTCGACGGTGGACGCCATCATGCGCGTAAGAACCCTCACGACGGGGGACGCGGTGTCCCGGGGTGGGGTAGTCGTGGCGGTGTCACTCGACATCGCCAACGCGTTCAACACCCTGCCCTGGAGCTGCATTGGGGAGGCACTCCGGTATCACCGGGTGCCGACCTACCTCCGTCGAGTAGTCGGGGCGTATCTGACGGACAGAGCCGTCATCTACCCCGGTCGCGACGGGAACTGGAACCGGCGAGAGATGTCGTGCGGTGTCCCACAGGGATCGGTTCTGGGGCCGCTCCTGTGGGACATCGGTTACGACTGGGTGCTGCGGGCCGACCTCCCTGAAGGCGTCAGCGTAGTTTGCTACGCTGACGACACGCTGGTCCTGGCGCAGGGGAGGTCGCATCAGGCGGCGGCCGACGCGATGACACGCGGGGTTGCGATAGTCGTGGAAAGGATCCGGCGGTTGGGTCTCGAGGTGGCATTGCACAAGTCCGAGGCCATGTCCTTTCATGGGCCTCGGTACGGGCCACCTCCGGGATCCCAACTAGTGGTAGGAGGGGTTCACATCGGCGTCGAGACCACGATGAGGTACAGTCAACAGTAAAAGTAGATGATCAAAATCAGAAATTCAATACTAATGAACGGAGTTCGCGTCAGAACTGTGTGGCGTCGAAGTGATTCAAAAGTATGTGATTGTAAATTATACCAAACATTTATTACTAGTACAGCTGCCATATAGCTGCGAACTCCGTTCATTAGTATTGAATTTCTGATTTTGATCATCTACTTTTGCTGTTGACTGTACCTGGGTCTCGTCCTCGACAGCCGATGGAACTTCGTCGAGCACTTCCGACGTTTGGCCCCCAAACTGGAACGGGCCGGGGCCGCCCTAAAGCGGCTCTTGCCCAACCTGAGGGGGCCAAACGCCTCCTGCCGGAGGCTTTACGCGGGGGTCGTGCGGTCCATGGCCCTATATGGGGCCCCGGTATGGGCGCGTTCACTGCGGCTGCCAGCCGCACACTACCTGAACGCACCCCAAAAGGTGGTAGCCATAAGGCTAATCCGGGGCTACCGCACGATCTCGGGCGAGGCAGCAAGCCTCCTTGCCGGACTGCCGCCATGGGATCTGGAGGCGATAGTGCTCGCGCGCCTGTATGATTGGCGCGCGGAGGCACTACGCCGGGGGGAAACTCCGCATCCGCGGCAAACCGCGGCGGAGCGGACGAACCTCCGGCGCTATCTCATGGCGGCATGGAAGGAGCGACTATCGCAACCCAGCGCAGGGCACGCCACGATAGCGGCGGTAGGTTCGGGAGGTTCCTGCACATAATCAGGCGGGAGGAGACGCCCGGGTGTCACCACTGTCAGGATTGCCCAGAAGACACGGTGGAGCATACGGTGGAGGTCTGCCCTGCTTGGGCAGAGCACCGCCGTGTTCTCGTAGAGGCGATCGGCAGCGGCGGCGACCTCTCGCGTCTGGCCCTGGTTCAAGCTATGGTCCGGGGCGAGAGGGAGTGGGAGGCAGTCACCTCCTTCTGCGAAGCAGTCATGCTAGCGAAGGAGGTGGCGGGGTGGGCGAGAGAACGCGCCTTGCGCACCTCACGCCTCAGCCGCCGCGGGAGACGCTCCGGGCTTCGGGAGCCGCGTGACGACTCCCGGCCACCGTAGGCGCGGGCCTGCGGGCGGTGAGTAATGGGTAACTCACCGTCCGATCAGGACCAGGCCCGTGCCGGACGGCGTTTTGTGTTCCACGCGCGCCTCAAAGAGATGTCAGCATGAGTGACGGGGCCCCATAGGGCCGAAGCCTGCCAGGGTAGCGGGATTGTCCGAAAGGGTTACCGGTGCCCTGGAACATAAAGGGCTAAGGAAGGAACACGGGTGGGTTTTAGTCAGTAAGAGTCTGACACTCTCTCCTGCTCCACCCAGAGCGGGAGGAGTCATTTGATGATTTCCCATCCTCAAAAAAAGAAAACAAAAAAAAAAACTGAACATACTAGCAAGTTATTAGTTTTATTATATAAATCTTTTCAAATTACATCTTGTCCATTTACATCAATACATCGCTGCTTTCGATGGAACCCCTGAGAAAATCACTTTTCCCACTCGTCCTTAGGGTCTCTTCGACGGCATATTGAAACGCAGCCACTGCTTCCTCGGCGTCCATAAAACGTTTTCCTCGAAGTTTTTCTTTTATTTTCGGAAATAAATAAAAATCGCTATAGGGCAGGTGACCCAGTAATTCCACGTCTGACGTCGTCAAGTAGTCGATTGTTTGCTTGGCGGTGTGCGACGAGGAGTTGCGCGTTGTCGTGGTGAAGGAGGATCCTACTGCGAGGTCGTTTCTCCCGAACTTTTTCCAAGACAAGTGGCAAAAAATTGTTAGTGTACTGCAGTAACTGTTCCTCCTCTAAAACAATTGTCGCGCAATGACCTGTCCTTCCGAAGAACGAGGCCACCATCTGTTTTCCCACGCTTCGACCTCTCTTCACTTTAGTTGGCAACTCCTCGGAAGGAAACACCCAGACAGCAGACTGTCTCTTAGTCTCAGGATCATAACAATAAATCCAGCTTTCGTCACCCGTAAATATGTCGAACACAGCATTTGAGTCACCTCCGTTAAATCTTTGAACCATTTCACGAGACCAATCAACACGACCGACGACGGCGACGGAGCTTTTGGGCCTCTGTCAAATTATGAGGTATCCACCGGGCACAAAGCATCCTGACCGCTAAATGTTCATGGAAGATTTTGTGCACTTGATTCATACCGATGCCTAAGCTTGTCCGAATCTGCTGATAAGTCACTCTTTTGTCAGTCTCTATCATACGCCGCACAGCACTGATGTTATCTTCAGTCGTTGCCGTAGAAGGCCGTCCCTCACGCAGATCATCGGTGAGATTAGTGCGACCACGTTTAAACTCATTAAAACAGTTGTAAACAGTGGCACGGGATGGGGCTTCATCGTGAAAGGCCAATCGAAGTCTATCATAACTTTCTTGTTGACTTAAATGACATCGAAAGTCATAAAAAATCATTCTCCGAAAATTTTCTCGCGTTAAATTCATGCTGACATGACGCAGACAATTTTCAATTTGCCGCCAAATCGTAAACAAATGACAAATTAATAAAATACATACCTACACAATAATATTAGCAAAGAGTTCCATTTTCAAAATTTTAACTTATTTTTTATTATATCGTTTACAAGTGGCCAGTTCTAAAAACTTTCAGTGTCGCCCTCGTAACTATGTTTTTAACTAAATAACATTTTTACCTATAAAAAAAATATACCGAGGTTCTAAATACCTTGTTCAATAATTTCTGAAAAACAAACTTTCGGGACTAAGTTTGTTCAAACGAATAACATATTTTCTACTCTACTGAAATCATTATACCTACTCGTATTTGCCTTCAGAAATCAGAATAGATGTTTTATTATACACAGGGAAGTAGAGCAGCTGTTCCGGTCAGAACGAACTACAGGGTGAGTACCTACGTATGTTTTTTTGGTATGACGAATAGTGATGTTCATTTCCGAAAATTTTAAAGGCTTTAGGATTTTTTCTAGAAAGTTACTAGGAAACTTTTGGGAATATTCCCAGTACGAAAATATCCGCAAATCAGGACTATAATAATTGCAAATATTAAATACAATCAAGGTGAATCACACCACTCTTGAACACTTTAGTCAGATAACGTAATGATTGTCTTTTATCGAACGGCATAGTCCTTCCATTCCACACATGTTACATAACAATTTTTGTATTCGGGTTCAATTAACGCAGGAAAATCAGAATCGTTATAAGATTATGTGTACCGTACAGGGTACCTAAGAATTCTGTGATGTAATGTAACTGGTTACTACTTAGAATGTTTCAGATAATTATATTCTAAGAACGTTTGATGTTTGCAACCAGCCAAAAGAACGGTAAGCAAAAAGTTGACAGGTGGGTAATGGGTAAGTATGTACCTATGTATGAAGTTTTTTGATGATGTACTTATTAAGAAGCTTGGTATGGTCGCGAGTCCATTATGTGTACCTGTGTCTCTACCTACTCACCTATTTTATTACGTAGTTAAAGTAGCTGTAGTAGCTCCAGGTAAACCTATAATCAACGGTAATATAAATAATTTTTATAGTAGTCATAATAATTATGTGAAGCATACGGGTGATGAAATGGCTGTAGGGATGAGTTGAGTTCCTTCAATCATTACAGTGGGAGTCAAATAATGATATCATCATCATCATCTGCCTAGCCTTTTCCCAACTATGTTGGGGTCGGCTTCCAGTCTAACCGGATATCATTGTTGAAATACTTAACGATAGGTATAATTATTTAACTGACTCTAGATTCACGATTTATATCTTTTTCGCTTACCTTCAAGCTCTTCGGATGTGCTGCGAACATGTTGTTGGTTTTTGGAAACAGGTACCTACAAAATGTCAGTATAATACTAAATTATTATCTAGTTTCTACTGAGAGTAATAAAGAAGCATTAAATAGCAAAGCATTAAAGATATATTATAATTAAATCCATGGCCAGATTATTTAAGCGACAGATAATGTTACAAAACAGCAACAGGATGGTGACAGTAGAACCAGGAAACCGGTGTGCGCAAGCGTCGTCGGCCACGCCGCTCCGCCATCACCGCTCATTCAACTGCGGACCAAATTCACTTGATTGAAATTAATCCATGCTAATATGAGGCCCCTCCAGGCGACAACGCTCATGCCAAAACGAGTTCTCTACTCGTTATAAAATATCATCAACGTAATCTCTCGAGATAGATAAAATTAATCGAATCAATAAAACTAAAACTTGATAGCTATCTATAGCGTGTTATTATTCTTGATATACTTCAAATATTGCGTCCACTTTGCAATTTTGAATTTGCGACGTAAATTCTGTTACCAGTTTACCACTACTCTGAAATGGAATATTCGATTAGACTGGAACAGTGAAGGCACGATGATTTGTGGCTTGCCGTTCAATTGAAGTAATATTGCTGTAAGTACTTGTAAGTACGGTACCGATAATATTCGTTGACTAACTACCTACAACTGACAGGCAAGGTCATAGTACTCAGTAATTTAATCCACCATGACATCATGGTGTTTGTAAAATATTCCACTGAGCTGGCTCGAGTTTTTGCATGGTGCCACGCTATGCCGCTCACATCACATTTAGACAGGTTAGTTAATTGCGACGCGGACGAAGAATACCCACTTAACGGACACCATAGCAACAACTTTTATGAAGTATGTATAGGTATGTGTAGTGCTCCATTCCATTTGATACATCATTTGGTCAAGTTGATGTAGCTTTCATAAAGCCTTTACTACATGGAGCACAGAGGTTGCGCATATTATGGAAGAAACGAACCAATCGAGAAAAGACTCCATAAACCATATTAATATTCTTACAGAAACTACTAATGTAGTTGACTGTAACAATACACTCAATATGAACTTGAACAAAGATACTGATGGCTGTAGTGTATAGGATTACATGGAGATGGATTTCAAATCTCAGATGAACTTCGATGACGCTGCATGCATTCAGGCAAATATTGAATTCAGCTAAATCAAAGTTTTCTACAACATATTTACACACGAATAAAACACGCAACTTCGGAATCCATTAGCACAGACTATTCCGAATGTTAACCACGTGCAAGTGTTCTTGACATTTTCTGATCTATTTATGATCATTATAACGACTGTGTTTTAAAACTGCAACGTTTTCCTCAAATGCGTTTCGTTTTGGAACATTTGAGAGCCTAACATCAACCCAGAGAGACAAGACAAGCAGTCGCCGGCCCGCTCATAAAATCAGCTAATCAAACCTACAGACACATCGACGCCGCTGCCTGTTCGCCATACCAATGAGTCTTTCACGGTAACGAAGTGGTTTATCTACCATAACGACATTTTGTATTATCAACTCTGTGCCAAGGCGATACGATACCAACTTGAAAATCACGCTCCGAAGCTATAAAATACTTCAGTCGTAAACATAATCCCATAGCAATAATGACTTATATCAAATATAGTTCGTTGGAAACCGAGTCCTTAGTTTATCTTGGAAGGTGTATTTTCTCGTGGCATGTTTTGTTAGAGTTTGTTGAGGTTTAAGTGTCAAGCACACGTGTGTTTCAAGCGTCACCCAAATGGGGACCAGTTAGAGTTCCATAATATATCTCCTGAGATCGTAGCATTGATAACTGTATCAATACCGGCCTCTGTCGGGACTTAATGGGCTGTTTCTTGCTTCGTTAATATCTATGGGACTTGTGATACACATCCTGTGGAGCGAGTGTTTTAAAACTGTTTATAGCCTTTCTGGGAGAATGTTTTGCACTAGCAGTCTCTCTAAGGAATACTAAATGGTAGGTCGATGATACCTAATTTATAATTTATATTTACACACCTATAAAAAAAAATACGAAGGAAAGGTTTTTTGAGCATTTCTACTATTTAAAAAACTGTACAACATCCGCCTCTTCAAATATAAATAAAACCCACTTGACAGTGGACACTAAGCTCTCACTCTCATAACAAATGCGATACGCGTGCGCCAATCAGTTTACTCTTCCGATTAGAGTCAATAAGTACTAGGTAGATGATGATGAAGTACTAGGTAAGCAGTCGAACGATTCACTTTTAGCAGAGTGTTAATAATCCGAGATAATGTAGGATATGCATTAATACCAGGACCAGGAGCTACTACATCAATAGTTTCAAGTGTTGCATTTGGTTCATCATTATCATTAGACCTTCTTGTCTTGCAGCTTGCCGGCTTTGCACCGTTAGTCATTTGCTTTATCTGAATAATAAAACATGTTTCTTACGCAAAACATGACATGTCGCATCTTGTCGACGCGAATATAAACTAGCTTCTGCCCGCGATTTCGTCCGCGTGAAGCAACTTTCTTAATTTTTTTTTTTTCTCTTAGTTTCTTAAGAACCTTCTACAAAGTTGTGGCGTGACTAAGGGAAATAGGGTTTCATTTTTATATGTGTAAGTACCTATATGTATAATATAAATTAAGAATAAGATATAAGTTGCGGTGTTTGATGACAAATGGTATTTAATTAAACGCGTTCGAAATTATTATAAGCCATTACATGTTGTGTAGCAATATTTGGTGTTCCCACTATTCCTAATAACTTACTACTTTACCAAAGTTTCCAACATATTCCCCAGAATGGCACATCACTAAACAGTGCAAGGGTTTCCGCTTTAGAATTTATTTAAGCTAGAGAGAGACAGATTACTCTAAATGAAACTTTCAGGTTTTAAGTTGTGCAGATGTTTATAATTATATTATCCAATTACCATAGGAGTGCCACGTCCACATTGCATAGTGGTTAGTTAAGTCAGTTCGGTCTACAAGCGAATCATAACCTCCAAAATGTTACATGATTCAATTTGGGGAAGCTGAATCAAAATGTTAAATGCATCTTATTTTAGAATATTACTGTTTCTCTGTATGTTTACATTTTCCTCCTGTTGGCAGGATCTGTTTGCCATCAAATATGATTCACCTGCTTATGTAAACTCCCTGCTAAGTTCTCCACGAGTGTTAGGAATATTAAGATGCTCTGATTTTAATATATTACGGCAACTGCCTTTCTCATCACATCAGCCACTTGGCCAGTGCGGTTTGATGAGAAGTAGATGAGTGCTATTTTGATGCTGGAATATCGAAAAGTGATGAAATCGAAAGAAATAGCTATTAAGTTTATAATTTGAATAAGTATTAGTTGATTTGGAGTGGATGTGAAGATGTGGCGAGACGATGGTGCGAGGCAACCGGTTTGTGGTCATCTCAGCTCACCTGCGCGTTTCCTCTCGCCGCGCGCCCGGCCTGTGCGCACACGCGTCTGTCGAGCGACGCCCGGTACCTACTTACACCAGGCCTGCTCGCCTCATTCACGACCACGTTAGCTTTCTACAGCGCACACACGAGGAAAACTTCTATGTTAATTACATAAATTCGTAGTAAATAGTATGAAAAGCGTTTGAATCTTCCACTATGAGGCAGATACGTGTTTGCTTATGTATGTACTGTCTATTCTGTATATTAACTAGTCATCGGTTCGATCGTAAACTACTGATGTTATCGTTGACAGTGCTAACACAGCTGTTAATAATTTAGCGTTAATTATAAACTAGATTACGTTTCTATTAACAACTACTTATTTATCTGGCAGACACACTTCTTCTGACGCCTAGTACAGGGCAAGCCCTTACTTTTCAACGCACTATTGTGGAACAGAGCAGCTGTAACAAATAGAGCCGAAACGCTGTTACAAAACAATAACGTATATTTAAGATGTCAGTGTTTCAGTGCAGCATGTTGTTATTATTTCAAAGATATTTTAACGAATGCGTGTGGGACGTTGTACGCGGTCGGCGCAACAGGCGGCGCGGGCGCAATCACGCTTGGCGCCGCCTACAACTACGAGCTAATCATAGTTTATGCTAGACTAGCCGACAGAAACGAACCGTTATCCTCTAGCTTGTGCTGCGACCTATTTAATCTAATTAATATTTATACGCATACACGTAGTTCCAACGCAACATCTCGGCATTATCTAACTGTCTCAAATAGAGTTCGATATACCTACCATAAACAAAGGAATACAATATTTCTCTCGATTTGTTATATTAATGTAGGTTACTCATATCATTTTATATAGCAACATGTACATAAATACACATACCTATAATATATACAACACCTGTGAGTAATTTGTCAGCGATAATGTTTACCAAGACATGTTTTTATTTCGACCTTAAAATAATAGAGCCAGATCATTCTACAGTACCTACCGAACGCTGATTGGCGGTCTATCGATTTCCGATCATCGTAAACTAGAGAAGGCGATACGAGTACGGCAAATGTTTGTGATACAATTTTGCAGTCATTCACCGACACAATCACACTGGGCGCGATTGCATCACGTCCAAATATAGCGGTCACGCGTTGATAGAGCGCCAATCACTTCGACCAAGTAGCAAGGCAATGCATCGATTATCGCGAATTTGATGATACTCAGCATTCATTACTGCTCGATAACGATCGTTTCTTTGTTACCGGTATACTCAACCGGTAATCGATACTACAGTTTGATATAATGCAGCACAAGTGCACTGTTTGATGTTTTATTTTTATTTGTTCCTATTATTGATGATTTTATCAGGCTAAGAGCGATACTTAGTGGCGTCCTTGAGATTGCAACAGAGCGTTGCGCGTTGTGTTCTAAATGAAAAGGTTTCCGCTTTCCCATGCAAACTGAAATTCTTTCTTTCTTTAAGATTAGGTATAATTTAACATACAATTTATATCTACACATGCATATATCACCAGGTCATTGCTGTTAGTTTAAATGATATCATATTTTTAATTTACACCATCAAGTCATCGTTCATTTTCTAACATTGTACAAGAACAACATCTTTGATGAAACTGACACTTTTCAAGTTCAACTCTGCTCTCCCTGACTGAACCCAACGCAATATCTCCAAATTTGAGTTTCTTCTCTTCTGAGACAAGCCCTAATTTGTAGTGGAGAAGTTTCGGTAAGTACCGGATCAAGTAGCTAAAGTGTCCTGCTTCTGCTACTTACTACCTACTTCACAAAACCATTGTCGTGCTTGTGGGTGATGGAGAGTTACCTAAGTATCTAACTTGATATTTTAGTACCTTGGTCTGCCTAGCTTGAAGTACTAAATATCAAGTTGTCAGATAATCGGCCAGTAAATTCTCGTTCAATTTCATATTAATATTATAAGCATTTCAACCCTATGGCATCACATTTAGTTATTAAAATATTCGGTTTCGCTTCGCACCTGACTTGAGTATGAATATTTTAAACATATACCCATGCATTATGACATTCCTTTGTAAAATGGCGACATTATTAGCTATAAATAAAGGTAAAGGGACAAAATTGTGGAGTATTAATTCATATCATGTTCATGAATGAGGAAGTTAGTTAAGGCACCGCATTTTATTGATTTTATTAACGAACCGCGCTCAAAAACTCTTGACTCTAAGCTGCATCCGGTACATATGCGAGCAAACAAACTCATTATGAGTCAAGCCATGCCTCGTTGTGAGAACGTAAAGAGACTGAGTACTTACTTATTGTTATATAGAAATATTGATAACCACGTGTGTATTAGAGTTCATATCACCACGAGTAGGCGCCTACGTGCGGTAATTCGCGTTGCCAATTATTACGCAGCACCAAATAAAATATACGATACGATACCACTGTACGATAGATAACAAACGTACCTATAACTTGACACTCAGTACGAAGCTGCAACAAAGACAATGAAATAATCATCAATGCATTTGATGAGCGATGACTAATTTACTTCGATTCGTTGAATTTATAAGGCAGTTTTTATGACCATGGGAAATTTGTTCTTCCTGTCATGTTAACCTTAGATTAAGTTCCATACCTACAGTTTTTAATCAACACGAAATAGGACGAACTGCATGAAATTTATGTAACTATTTATCTGATGATAATATCAATGAATGAATTGAAAAATTGGTCATAGTTCTTATCAACAATGTTTTTGGCATTTAGTACAACTTCCAAGAAAAAATTGAATCAGGCTTGAAATCTAAACTGTAATTACCTACATGACATCGTAAAATAGGATCGATTGCTGGTCGTGCCTTCTGAAAAATATCATAATTGTCATATTCAGAGCCTAATTGACTAATTTTTTTATAGAAATTAGACAAACGGGTAGGTTGTTGAAGCAGTCGGTCAGTAAGTAGTAGTTTTTTTCAGCCTCCCAGTTCAAAAGTGCCAGGTAAATGTAATTCTGTCACGCTAATGAACTTGATGCGATGGCGTTTCGCTCGGGTAAGTGTTGTGCAAGTGTAGCGGTGCGCGCGGAGTGCGCGTACGCACGTCATCGATCGACACGCGATGCAGGCGCCGGCACCACTCACCAGCTGGAGCCACGCCATCGCCACACCGAGACATTGTTCACACTTACGCCCAGAGAGGACAAAAGAATGCGTACGTGCATTCTTAGCAATCTTAGTGACTGACCATGACTCTACGACAGGCTTTTAAGTACCTGCGTTTTACTAATTAGTCAATAAATAATAAGATCTTATTTTGATATCATTTCATGCTCAACTCATACCTACCTAAAGAAAACCCGCAAGAATGCAAGCAGAACGAATGTTGTTAATTTATGGTTTATGTGTATCTTTAGCAAGACTCGACTGAGTTAGACCACCGTATTAATTTAAATGTAAATGCAGTCTAGATTATTTTACTCTACTCGATCTAGATAAATCTGGTCTAGATAGTGCCTAGTGTGATAATCTGTCCGAGTTACCTCGGTAGATTTTGCACTTATTGTGCAACGGTGACGGTGGCGCTTAGCCAGCCGACGAATCATGGCCATCCGATGCAACAAGTTATTTGTAGACACAAACTAGTCTCGGCTCCACTGTCCCAATATTCAGCACCTTCAGTCATCGCTGCTTATAAATAGTAATAACGATTAATTAAACCTTGCCATATTGTAGTGTCAATAACTGAAAGAAAGAAAAATGATAACGTACGAGTACGACGTAAAACATCTTTATTGTAACTACGTCACGGCATGTATGTGCATTGTGCAGTAGCGAGCGGTAAGTACATTACCGTGCCGTATGTCATATATATAACAGAGAAGTTCACAGGCGGATGTAGATAACATTTCGCTGCGTTGACATCATTCAACTAAAGCTGCAGAGCCGATATTGTAACTCAAGATAACGGGGAAAATGTAACCGACAGTAAAAGGAACTGGAATAGTTGTGCGCAATTATGTGACTACGTAATATTTCCTGATGCGTCAATTTTAACTTGCTGATAAATATTGTCAACTCGGCGGCCTCACTAGAGCATGCATCATACACATAGTATCTATATGCTTATCTTTTGTTAATTGTGGTGCAAGGACTCACAATACGCAGCTAATAAGTAACTTGATATTTCTTTGTAATCCATAATTTTCAGAATTCGATATTCATCCATTGTTCAACGTGAACAACATTGAACAAATGAATGACTCTCTATTTTCTTGTAACTTCCCGACTCTAGCTTGCCTTTGTAGGAAAACGAAGAAAACTTTTCATTTAACCTTTAATTCCAGTTCCAGAGACATTTCAAAATGTTTGGTGTCGTGTTTCATGCAGTTTTTGGGTGAGGCGCACGCGGCGCGGCGCGTGGTGGCGCGGTGCGGCTTGTGAACGTGGCGTGGTCGTCAACGCTGCCAGTGAGAGGAAACCTGTTTGGTCGGAGAGCTGATGTCGATCGTGGGCGTCTGCCGAGCCTGCGGACCGGCCACACCTAATGCTAATGCGTCTTAGCATAACCATTAAACATCTAATTGTTTATAATACCGTGAGGCGTGAAGAAATGTCGTGCTTTCGAAGTAAAGAGTTGCAAACTCGTGCAATTGCGCCGCTCGATGAACAATAGCGTGTCAAACAACCTATCAAAAGGAAAATCCCTAAAAATCAAAAACGTTGCGAAACAATGAAAAAGCAATAAATTGAGGAATGGCGGCAAAATCTTCACCGACATTAGAACAGGTTGTGATTTTGTTTAGAACTTAGGCGGGTCCGTTTAAGGTGGCACAAAAAATAAGGTGCCAATAAAGGGACGGAAACCCATTGTTTGACTGTTATTCTGGTATCAGGAATTTCGGGGAAAAAAGCGAAGAAGCTAAGGGTCCATTCTATAGAATCGGGCGGCGAGGAACACAATAGAGTCCTTTGTGAGCGCAGGCGCCGAACGGTCTGGCGGCGCAGGCGCGCGTCGCCGCCGCCGCTTCGTCTGGCGTGCTCGCGCTCGCTCCTATATGTGTGTACTTAGTCGTTCTATTGGGCGCTTTGTCACGCACGTCCACGATCCCGATATGGCAGGCGGGTGGACTAGAGCCGTGGCGCGAGCTTGCATCTGCATACAATGCGACACATTATCCCCGCCGCGGCCGAGCCATCCTCACCCGTCAACTTGACGCGCAAGCGCAACGCACCTCCACGTGATAGAGCGCAGCGCCCTTTACAACGAAATTAATCCGACACACAATACATGCCCGTCTTAAACTTAATACCAGAAGCTGAGAATATATTTTGATTAAATGATGCTCCGCTATGAGTATTTAGAACTCAATAACTACAATAGTATTGTGGTTCGTAACGAGCAAATTGTCATGGACTTTTGTAGGTAGGTAATGAATCTATAAAAAATAAACAATGTCCTGGGTTTGACACAGTCCACGTGACTCAGCTCCATCGTCACACTCGTCACACATCACACCACCAGAACTTGGCCTTTGAAATAGTACGTGTCTGA
This sequence comes from Apamea anceps, assembly GCA_951799955.1. Lineage (NCBI taxonomy): Eukaryota > Metazoa > Arthropoda > Insecta > Lepidoptera > Noctuidae > Apamea > Apamea anceps. Next base: position 7,156,503 of record OX637502.1, on the reverse strand, counting down.
GTCAACGAAGGACGTGCAGTCAGTGACGCAACAAAATGCACGGCATACCTTTCTGTTCCTGTCGATTGCGCTTGATAACATACATACTTTACCGAGTAAGAAATTACTTATATTTCTCATGCATCAGGAATGTGGAATATCTGCTTACCTAGAACTTCCGATGTGTTCACTTTAGAACTTCCGATCGTTCACGATGTACAGGTAGTACCTACTACTGGAATAATGAGACGTAATTGCAAATAATACGTGATGAGTTGATGACGTCTTCATATATGTATTTATAGACATTTAACGATTTACCACTAAACAACAATTTATTGTGAGCTAACTTAGCATAAAATTAAATACGAATATAACTAAATATAATTGTGATTTAAATTCGAATTTTCTGAACCAAAAATAATGGCGTACTCTATTATACATCTGGTGCCGGACCATTGCCGTTGACAAGATAAAGAAAATGTTCAGTTCACCACAAAATAAAGAACAAGAAGAAACGTCCACTACGCAGCAAAAACAATTGAACGATTATAACAAAGGTGCCATTCAAGAGTAGCATAGAGGCAAGACAATATGCACGAATATCACTAACGACTTTACTACTCTGAAAAAAAATGTAGTACGCTGACTGGTTGATCTTAATCGAATTTTATCTCAAAATATGATTGCAGAGGAAAACGAATATGACCAACATAGCCCTAGTAATGACGAAAGAGATGGCAGGCCATACGTGCGTAAGATCAGACAACAAATGGGATGGAAAAGTGCGAGAATGGACACCAAGACGCGTGGGCAAGTCACGGTGTGGACCGACGGCCTGGTCAAGATAGCAGGGAAGTATGCAGTGCGAGGCCCAAGACCGGAAAGATTGGGGTGCAATTGAGGAAACCTACTAGGAATACCTACCTACTCAGTATTTGGTGGATACGAGTTGAAGTAGGAGGAGGAACATGATCGAGAAAGAAATATAATAATTAAATTGGAGATTCCACTAAACAATTCCTGCCTAAACGTATCTTTATACAAAAGTTTTCTGGTAGCCGTGTGCTTACATACTTTCGAATTATTTTGAACTTAGTTAGAAATAAAGGTCCAATTATTTACCTAAAGTTAACAAAATACAAACAACATTGATGAAGTGTAACATGAACATTTAAACAACAACTTATCTTACAACTGTATCTACTTGCTTGTGAGCAACCAAATTCAAGGAACCGCGTAATCAGATACTTATGCGGTTATTATTGATACAGAACACTTATTCTCAAGTGTACGTTACATACTTTGTCCATAATTATAAACTATATTATCTACATATATTATGATCTCTATTACAATTACAACGCTAGTAACTGCTCTGTATATGAATACTATAGTCGTTGGTTATATAAATTGGTCAGACAGAACTATGCATTGGATAAATTCCAAGAAATTACGCTTGGGGTCGCTTGGCCTTGTGGCATTCGCGCAGCGTTTTTAATCAAGTCGTTGTGTTCAGATTGTCAATAAAATGTTATAATAATCATAAGTACCGCGTCAACTATATGAATTTGGAATAAAGTGGTTTTCTATAAGGTACAAAGTAATTGTAAAAGTAACAAGTAAACTCATGTTGAATGAATTACGTCATTAAGTAAAAGAAATAAGGAAAATAAGAAAGAAATATACCGTCACAATAATACAAGAAGTACCTACAATGTCATGAAAATTACACGATATAGTAGTGTCATAATTTGTGGTAAGGGCCAGCGAACTTATGAATAGTGTTAGTATTTCTATTTGCCTCTAAGAAGTGAAGCCATGTGATTCACAAAAGCTGAATACAATTCACAATATGAAATCATTTGCTCTATTCCGTTTTGCAGTCGCATAGCCGCGTAGGTGGTTACGCCTCATAGTCGCGGCGTAGAAGCATTGTAACGCATGCGTAGCCGTTCGGCCGGCGCATAGCCGCGTAGTTAATTACGTATCGTAGTCGCAGCGTAGCAATTCCGTAGCAGACGCGGAGTTCTTCCGTCGCGAGGCGGTTACGCCGTTTTGTCGCGGCGTAGCAGTTTCGTAGCAGACGTGTAGCTCTTCTGTCTTCACGTAGCCGCGTAGGCGGTTACGTCTCGTAGCCGTAGCGTAGCAGTTTTGTAGCAATCGCGAAGCTATTCTGCCGTCGCGTAGCCGCGTAGGTGGTTAGGCCTCGTTATCGCAGTGTAGCAGTCGCGGAACAGACGAGTAGCCGTTCTGCTATTGTAGCTAAAAAAACTGCAGACGAGCAAAACGTTAACTTTGTCGTTATAAACAAAATTAGAACGATATATAAAGAAAGAAGATAAATATATTAAAAAGATATGGGAGTACCAAGACCCGTATCCTGACCCTGTAGGTACCCTGTGACCCTGTATCTCTTCTGTCAACTAACTAAAATTATTATTACATTTTATATTATTTTGTAAGTACCCAACATTACCGTCACTTTCGTATGAGCACTGTACAGCTGGTGAACCAAGATAAGTTTCCGCCTAACCAACTTAACTGCTAGGTAGAATGGAAACTTTTCTTAGTTACCTGACCGTTCATTGTGTCGGTTTCGGTGAGAAAACGTGGCATTCCTGCCCGCGGCATCGGCATCTAAGAGCACCGCGCGGCGGGAGTTATTCGGATAACTTCTGTCAAAAATAACTTAAGGTATAACAATTTAAGAAAACAATTGGCCGTAGGTATACTATTAAAGTATAAACTGTGACAAAGAATATTCCGAATGTTCCCACAAAGTACCTACTGTTCTGAATTCCCTAGTTGATCATAGCATTCAGTTCAGTGGTCTTGCTAGTCCTTGTGTTATTCATGACGCGTTATATTAGTTCATCGGTATGTCCAGTAGCTGGTACATACATTCTAGTAGGTAGTTGTTTACATTATTGTGCAGTTAATTGGCTCACAGAGTCAGACCATACACCGTATAAGGCAAGTTGCCGAGAATCTAGTCCCACAAGTCGACGTGCGGCGCGGCGGCGACCGACCAACCGCTTTCATCATGCCTCGATTACTTATATCAAGCATTATCCTTTTACAAGTAGGTATGCACAATGCTGGTATGACGTGTATGTGGATAGTGCACAACGACTTGGAAATAATCGTTGTACTCTACCATAACTTGAATAAAATCAACTAGCATGGTCGTGTAGAAAATGCAAACAGATATAACATTCATGATAGGCATGCATGATAGCTTGCTTGTAACACTGCACTGAGCAATATTTTATTTAACAATACGATATGATTGTGTTTTATAATAGGTGGCGGTGGTATACTTTTTGTTTCACCCAAAAAGAAAACAAAACCTCATGAACGCATTCCATAGTTCCCGCGGCCTTCCGCCCCGCCCTCGCATTCCATCGAGATAGTTGAAGATAGACGATGGTTCACTCTAGGATCAAATCTCGACAAAAAATTTGATTGATTTTACCAGAAATACTAATACCAAGGTACCAACCGCGGCTAAACAACTAATAATTATAAAATTCCGTTAATTTTGAACAGCAGTATCTTTTGAGATTATATTTCATACCATTATCTTTGGAAATTCTGTCTACTCTAAAAAAACGTGGCTCTCCCTTCTGTATACCTACGTGCCTTTTGGAATCAATTAGCCAATTAGCTAGTTTCAAGAGGTTGCGATTCCGTTTACTAGTAATTTTAACGGATGTTACGTCATTTCAGTTTTTGTTGAAATAGTTTTTGCAAGTTATATAGCTTTCGCACACACAGCCAACATGTGGGCAGATGTCATGGTTTCTAAATCCTATTAGTTTCGATATTCGTTAACGTTATAATTCGGCACGTTTGTTACGACCTCTCTTAGTATCATGATGACTTTAAAATATTTTTCGAATAATAACGGTTTTGTCCTATGGATTATTTTCGTTTTATATATCAGAAAGTTTCTTAGTATCCGGACAGGTCATATATGACATTATTGACTGCATTTGATGAGTGTAGGTACCTATACTTAGGTCTACAGTTGGTACAAACCAAAGTTAGGAGTAAGTGGGTGTAAGAGGTGTTTAGGTAGGTACGTAATCCCAGAATTTAGAAACTACTGATACCTATGATAAAATTAAAGTCTTTTACCGTTACGCAACAACCGTTATTCCAGATGGACATACGTAATGCTTAATTCAACAAAAAGCAAGAACTAAGCGAAGCGAGCTCGGGCCGATAGTGTTTGTTTTGATAACAAGATTAAAATTATTTGCCTTACCTCCTCAGTCCTTTTTACCGTGCTTCAAGAGCCATCTGTCGATCATAAACAATTACACTAGAAGTAGTTTAATAAAGAAACAACAGATGGCGCTGAATGACAAATTTCAATATCTGTATGAATCCAAAACTTTTCAAATTTTTAACAACAGGAAAAATTAAATCAAAATGTAGGAATTATAAACATTTTATTTATGCAACATCCCAAACTTCTTCGAAGGCAGTACATAATTTAGCACAAGTCAAGGCAGCTGACAATGGATAATTACTGATTGATATAACATCTTCTGAATAGTCTACTTCCACTTTACCATGAGCCATGGCACCAATAACAATGACTATTGGCTCATCTTTAGGGACTAACTCTCTACAGTTGTTTACAACTGTTGAACTGAAAGACATGGTCACTTTCCTCACACCAACAGGTAAATGTGATGTGACCGGGTTTTTTATAACTTTCAACAGTTTCATTGGACCATCTGAAGCTCTTATCGCAAACTTATGAAGAAGCTGAACTGCAAAAAAGAAAATAAATGTATCAACAGTCAGATGAGGATTTATGGACTAAAGTCCAGAGGAACCACTAGCAAAAAAATATTATGTTTATGTATTGTACCATAACAACAGTATTTGCTTTTTTTTACTTGCAACCTACCCATTAAACCAGCAAATCTCTTAAAAGTCCGTGGTATTCTGGTTTGTGGGTTTATTTCTATAAGAACATTTTTCTCTGTGTGAATGTAGACTTGCAGTAAACCTGCCCTGTTCAGAGGAGAGTCCATCAACATTAGAAGTGATTGATGAGTTATGTCAGGTCTACATGACCCAGGGTCTCTGTCATTCTTTCGTAGAATATTTGCATGATCATCACAGTTTAACAGCTCAAAGCTATTGCCAGTCTGAAAACAAAACAGATAGTTTTAATATACCCACAAAAAAAGGTTATAACCACTACGTTGATTTGAAGACAGGGGTATTTTGTTTACCTTTACTGTTTCCAGCTGAGCGTTTTCCAAAATAACCACGAGGCGCTTTTCTTGTTTTTTTATATGCGAAGTAACTAAATGTCTAGGTATCGGGTCAAATTCAAACTCATCATCTTTCGCTCCAAGTTTCCTTTTCTTTCCCATGTTTCACAGGGTCTTTTTCACAAAAATAAAGAACAGAAGTATAACTTTTGTACGGCTATTGTTTATTACGATACTTCTGTGCAAAAACAAGCACAATTGATTAAGTTATTTTAGAAAGAACAATGCATTTTATCGAAACAAGGTAAGCGCACGTGCTTTTGACAATAAAATTGACATGACAGTGATATGACATTTGACAATAAACAGGGCTGATACTGACAGTGACAGATGGCTTATTTAAGGTAGTGTTTTAATAATTGTAAATATCGACAAACAATGCCAGTAAAATTAGAAGTCTACTACGCGCTATTTATTGGCATTTCATGTCGATGAATTGATAAAAACAGCGGCGTTGCAAAAAATTTATATTTAGGGTCTTGATCTTGAGGTTGATTTTGGCAAATTTCATAGAATTCTGTCTCAACCAAATTGTGATGATGCGAAGAGTCTGTTCCGCGGAGTAATTGCGTACCACACTATCAGTACCAATGGCTTTCATTTTGACAGTTCAACAACATTCATTGCGTTATTTAAGTTGTTGAACAGAGAAAATTTTCAAACATATGAAGCAATGGATTAGCCTAGCCCAATATCCTTCAAAATAAGTCAATATGTGGTTGATAGTGAGTTACGCATGCCGGAGGATGGCCCAAATGTCATTGTTTTAGGGTATGATGGGATTGTCATACACATTGCGGTTATAAAAGACCGTAATTAAATAAGAATAAAACAGGAACTCGAATGTGTACTGGAAGCCTTATATACTATTGAATTATCAGAACTGGCAATAATATCTAAAATGTTACTATTATCTACTTGTCACTGTCATGTCATCAGTGTATATGTTCTGTGCATCAGTCAGTATTTTAGCAAGTGCCTCCTCACCGGTCACGGCCCTTCCTTTTGTTATCGAAATACAATACTGATTACTCTTGAGTGTCTCTAATATTTTGTCTTGTATCTTACTAATTGATTTTTGTGCTAAAACTGGTTTAAATACACGATCCCGTGCTTCTTCATGGCTAACGATAGAGAAGTTTTACGTGAAATATGGGATGGGAAATTGCCAATTTGTTTTCAACTAGCTCAAGAAGAAATTATGGAAATACAGCAACCTGATGCATTTTATGTGATGGTCCCTAGACTAAGCTACTTCCCTCTAGTAACAGACAAGGTTGGTTGAACCCTAAACACCGTGCTAAGTAACATAGACACTAGAGCTATGTTCACTTATAATTATTGATTGTATATTGGTATTTTCAGATGAAAAGACACTTTTTGCGTTATATATCTCAAGAAAACGCTGATAGTGAAATGTGGTTGGATTATAATGGACAGCCACTCAAATGGCACTACCCAATAGGCTTTCTCTATGATCTGTTTTGTGGCAACGACCCTCAACTGCCGTGGCATCTAACTGTGCACTTCACCAAATTCCCTGAAGATGTCCTTCTCCATTGTATTAACAAGTAATAAGTTTATACAATTATCAGTTACACAAATTCTTTTATAAATAAAAGCCATTCTATTAGATATTTTTTTTTTTGGACTTTTCATGAATTATGTATGAATATTTTCAGGGATGTAGTGGAAGCTCACTTTATGTCAACTGTGAAAGAGGCTGATGTTCTTAAACACAGAGGACAAGTCATGTCCACTATGCAGAAAAAAGATCACAATCAGTTATGGCTTGGTTTACAAAATGGTAAGTAATAGTTAAGAATTTATATTAAGCATTGGGGTAATATTTGCTGCTAATTTATCAAGTTATTAAAATGATTACTTGTATGCTCTGCTTTGCAAATGATGCTTTTTTCGTTTCATGAATGGGTATGATGTAGTACAACATAACCATTTATCTTATAAAATAATTATATACATAAGGAGTATTTCAAAACTTACTCAATTCATTAACTATGTTTCAGATAAATTCGACCAGTTCTGGGCTATAAATAGGCGACTGATGGAATCACATGGAGACAATGAAGGTTTTAAGCACATTCCTATAAAGTTATACTCAGATGATGGAACTTGTAGTCAACGCCTAGTCAGTCCAAAGAATAATGATGGCAGTAGGAAGACATTGCAACAGATGGTTGCTGAGCTGTACCCTGATAAACATGATGGTTTGTAGAATTCATTTTACCCACATTAATGAAGCTGCACAGACTATTATGAAACTCACATGGCAAAGTTTTTTATATACCCTCTTTATTTCCAGTACAACTGAGAACACATGGGGTAGTCATTCCTTCAGACACACCGCTGCAATGGCTTTCTGAGCACATGAGTTATCCAGACAACTTCTTACATTTATGTGTATTTTAAAACTACTATCTGCTTAATTTCCTAAGCTATGAGGTAAAGTGTGACGCCTTGTAAACAATGCAATTCAATCAAAGACAATGCAATATTTAATCATTTAATTGCAAGAGTTCACTTTCAGTGATTATAAAAAACACAATTTACACAACATTCCTTATTTATTATTTCTTGCAAACAAACATTTACTAAACTGAGGTATTATTTACATTAGTATGAGTACCTATGTAAATTAATTGAAATAAAGTTAGGTAAACTTTTTAAAAAATAAATAATAATACATGATTTTTCCCAAATGAAGAAACAGTTTTAATCACCAACATTCAAACAAACGGAATACACATTAAAATGCTGCTCTTTTTTGACATCTTACGAAATAACAATTATTTTGTACAAACAAGGTTTAAAGCTAAATAAACTCAACAAATAATAATATCAGTTGAAAATATCACAAGGTTACCCTTAAACTAGAGATTCGTTACAACTCTAACTTCTGTTTATTCTTTTGAATGATGTAAGGAATGTGTCTTGTAAATCGCTTGCATCCATTGTTAGCAAATATGGGCTGGTCTTCGTTTGGCCCATATGTTATAACAGATAAAGCTTCCCTGTAAAAAATGTGAATAAAAAATAAAAAATGTTATTTTAAGCTTAATAATTGTAAATAAAATATATTTAAATTATAACTGTGTTTTAAGTGGTTTTTACTTATAACATAATCTGTATTGAAAAGAAGTGCAATTACCTTCAATAATAATTCAGAATACTTACGCCATCATTTCCTTGGTAGGATGATATACAGCATGTGAACGAAATTCGGCCAAGGCACACATTTCTACATGTTGCTGCTCCAATGGTAAAAATGGCACATAGTGATCAATCAAATGATTTGCTATTGCAGCTGCCTTCTCAAATCCTCCTGAAACATTTATTTAGTTATAAATTTTTCCTCTTACAACAGACCTTTACAGATGAAATTATTTTTATCATGCACCATAATATTTAACTTTAAACTTTCATTCAAGTTAGTATATGACTGCTAGCTATAAAAAACATACTGTTACAGTTTAAGAGTGAGAAAACAGTTACAGTAAGTAAAAAGTATAGTTAATAAACATTTGAAAAATAACTTCAAAGTACAAATAGGAAATATGTGGAATGCGGCAGGAACCTGAATTTGGCTTGTAAGATCGAGTACCGGTCCTCGTGTACTGAAATGGCGAGGACCGCTAAATACCGGCACAGAACCTGCACTTTTGGTACCAGTTCCAAGCCCTGTTACTGAATGATCATTTGAAGGCTAAGAAGTTTAATTAAAAATGTAAATCCAAGATTGTAAAATATAAAAAAAACCTTGGAAATATGCTGTCCTCCTTATAATTGGCTCAAAATCATGAAATTCAACCTCACTCCTCTTTGCACCTTGCTCATACAGATCTAACAGTTTTGAAGCTATTTCTTGACCTCCAATATTTGATATGAATATAAATATACTATCTCTACAACAAAAGAGAAAACATTGATTTAAAATTATGTTATAAAAACAGTAAACAAATCCAAGTTTTCATAATGGCAATTTGTTTTTACATTTGAAATTAATGTTATGTTTATTGAGAGAAGGCCTACATGTGTGAATGCTGTGTTTATAACACTTACCTATAATCAATACCATCTACAGCATGGTGATGATCAAGCATTGGTTTGATGGTGTCCAACACTGAAGGACACATATCATGGATTTCATCAAAAATAATGAGTGACCTTGGACATTTTCTTACAATATTATTTAAAGTTGCCACCAAATCTTCCTGAAAAATAAAATAGATTCTTATTGAAGAGTTTACCAATATTAATAGCAATAATGCATTCATAGAGCTTTGTGGTTTTAAGTAAAAAGATTAATATAAATATAATGTATAGTCAATTGAAACTTCATACATGCTCCGCATTGGTGTAATGTAGGTGTGGATCAAGAAAGGAAGATTTAAATTGAATAATGTTCATAGTTCAATAGTAAGAGTTGATTGAATAATAATATCATGTTCTAATAAACACTTACTTTTTTCTGCTGCAAGTTAGAGCAGTCAAAATCTTTCTTCCCCATAAACAGCTTCACATATTTGCTGTGCATACCTTTAGCATAAAGTGCTTCAGCAATCATAGTAGCTGCATAGTTTTTACCAACACCTGGCCAGCCGTGGAGGCTTATAACTAGAGCCTTTTTGTTTCTTTTGTTCTCATCATGTACAGCCTCTTTGTGTGCATGCATTATGTTAACTAATTCATCAACCAACGGCTGCCCAAACATTCTTTGTGATAATGATAATTTCAACTCTGTAAAAAGTAAGTTAGGTCAGAAGGTCATCTTTGGTTTAATTTCTTAAACTTATACTTCATTGAACTTTCTTAGTTAATATTTATGAGAATGTTATCACATATTGTATGAGTCATACTGGACATTAGAATTTAATAACATGAGTTTAATACTGCAGTGTACGACAGCCAGATTAATTATGATTTCTACTCACTATTTATATCGAAAGGCACATGCTGATCATTACAACATTCCGCATACCGACAATATGTGTTATCTTTTATTGTATTCCACTTGTACCAGCCAGCGCCAGCCACTGCACCAAGTATAGATAGTGTAATGAATTCCGACAAGGCACATTGGAATAACGCGAATATAAATGGTAAAACAATGGAGTAATTTCTAAATAACATTTTGAAACACAGAGTTTTTGACAGGCGGGAATGTTGAAACGAATAAAGACACTTTATTTTTACAAGATCAAATTCCTAGGTACTTCAACCACGATGATTTGATTTATAGTTCATTTTAGAGCGATTTTATTCTACTCGAAAACAATGCAATTTCAAAGCTCGCATCAATTTCTACAAGTTTATACAATTGAATCTGCTGTCAGTAAAAGTACTCTGTGTTGCTGTCACATCAGTGATCAGTCAGAGCTCAGAGCAAGTCAGAGAGTCAGACAGACAGTGTCAGACCTATGACAGGGCTGCATAGTGCATTCCGAATTATGCCATTCGCTCACATCAATCATTTTCGTTCCGATTTAACCAACACGATTCGGAACGCGCTCACAAGTCACCGAACAATATTCACTTGAATATTCATGGTAGAATTACAGTATTTCGTTGCGTATACACCACAAATTTCTTATTCTTCGTTGGTTAGATGGCGACTGTAGCCAGAAGCACAATTTCTAAAATGCCACGTTTAGGTTAAAGATATGATGCGACTCAAAACACAACAGCACACAACTGTCATTTTTGATAGCGCTCGCGGTGATATTAATTTAGGGCATGGTCGGCTTACGCAAGATGGCGCATGTCATGACGTCATCTATGACGATTCATCGAACAACAATGTAAGCACGATTCGATTATATCGTAATTCGGAACGCAGTCTATAGGTATTATAGAGCACTCAGTGCGTCAGTCTGTTCACACTGTGGACCCGAACCTATCGTGCCTATCCCCTTCAACCAGCTACGCATGCGGCTACAGGAGTTCGACACAAGCGAAGATCTGGTGAACCTCGACACCGAGCTGCAAGCAGGCCAAGGAAATCAGACTAATCCGACGTTTACACACACAGTTTGCGCTTAGTGACGGGGACCGTCATGCATGGGACACTGCTTACTAAATTCCTTTATGCAGGGCTTACATGGAGGCTGAGGAAACCGTTGCGCAGCTGCTCTTTAAATGCACAGGCATCACCCAGATTAGCACAGAAACCCTCAGGACACCAGAATCTTAAACAGACGTTCTTAACAGGCCAGGAGATGTAATCAACTTCTAAGGCGAGGTGGGCTGGTTGGAATAACCACCGACAGCCGCCATGGCCTACGCACAAGGACTAGGTGCGAAAACTAATCCCTAAGAGCTGGTTCACATTAGGTCGGACCGACAGTTTGCCGTTCACCGACTGCCGGGTGTTGCTGTTCACACTAGACGCCGCCGACCCGACCTAATGTGAATATAACTGTCGGTACGGTCGTTTTACTGCCCGGCCTGGGTCGTCACAAAACAGTTGTGAGTTGGCTTTCGTATAGGATGGACGACGACGACGTTTTCATTGCAATGTGGTATTTAAATAAAAGGCAGAAAAAAAGAAAAAGGAAATATTGGGTGCATCCAATAATTGCCGTGATATTGAAACGTGTCTTCTCTGCATACACGTCGACGAAACTGCTTGCGCGAGTGCCGAGAGCGGGGTAAGGGCGGTTGGAAGCAAGGCAGGAGGGTGTCGCCGCCGCTTCGCGCCGACAAATGTGAACGGTGCCATACTTGCTAGTACGCCAATATTATGTCCGATCCGACAGAAATCGTGGCTGGACGTACGGTAAAAGTGTCGGCCCCGACAGTTTGGTCGGGTCGCCCTAATGTGAACGGCGCTATTGACATACATACGCCAATATGGATCCGACACGTTTGTCGGGCCGGTAAAACTGTCGGCCCGACCTAATGTGAACCAGCTCTAACATGAACACCCTAAGGTTCGAGACAAACCGTTTGCTAATTTCAGAAGGCCACGTTCAAAATCTAGACGCAGTCTCATCTCGGTGACAAACAAATGTCAAAAACTTGTCAAAATGTAGGGAAATTGGACGTATTTTTGTTTGACAGGTTGAGACTGGGATCAGACTGTGAACGTTTTTAAAAATTACGAGAATTGCTCCTCTGGGTGCTTACCACCAGCTCTTATAGCAGGGCAGAAGTTGAACTGCACGGTTTTATTGTACAGACGCCAGCAGGTCAAGCTACCCGAAACTGTCAAATTTTCCCAATCAACCTTGAACCTTAATTCTTTAGCTATAAAGTTGAAAATCTATTAAAGAAATTTGACTATTAAAGAATTGGCCTTCTGTTAAAAGTACTAATGATTGAAGTCACTCTAGGGGGACCAAAGACGATCAATTTGGCATCAGTTTTAATCTGCGACTTTCAATTTTTGTGGTAACCTATCTTACAAGGTTACCACAAAAATTGAAAGTCGCAGATTCACAGTATTGACACAGAGTACATTTTTATCTAGTTATCTGTGATCTGATTGACCAGCCGGCGGCGGCGCGGCGAGATATTTCCCTTAAAGGCCTACGCAGACCGGGACGGCATGGCAAGGGATTTTGCAGTCAGTCAGCGGCAGCGCACATTAGCCGCTTAGATAATGCGGCATTCCAGCGCCTTGCCACGGCGTGTCGCGGCACGACAAAGCACGCCTCGGCAGCTCCTGCTGCCGGATACACTTTTAGTCTTCAGTTGCGTTTGATCGAGTGTTGATGTCACTCCGCGGTATGTCAAAACGAGCTCCGGAGTCCGTGGCATGCCGTTGCCTACCGCAGTACGCCACGGCATCCCGCCACGGGAGCCCGTGGCGCGTCTTTCAATGCCATGCAATGAAATCCCTTTCCAAAGACTACAATAGTACTGTCCCTTTCGATGCCACGGCATCGGCATCATTTTAAGAGCGCGTATAAAGCAAAATTACCAATCTTATATTTGATTTTACATGAAAAATTCCGGACCAAATCTTAAAATAAAAATGTATGAATAACTACATGATATTTCCGAGGGTTCACTTTGATCAAAAACATGAAATAATAACATTTCCTCGATAGAAAAAAATCACGAAGTAACCTCTAATTTCCATATTTTTCCGTTTTGTACTCAATACGGTAAAGCCTATTCCGACAAAAATTTGATAATTAATTATATTTATACAAAAGTAAAGGCTGTGCTTAGGCATTTTATGTAGATCCTTTTAGTTTTGGATTTATTACGATATAACAGTTTTGGCGCATACTACGTTTGTTTTTTTTTTTCTATTCTAAAATATTACTGGCTTTAGGCGCGCTCTTAAGGCATAGCAATTTATGTCGTATTTCTATATCGATACGTTTGAATGTCCATTAGTAAAAATTTAAATCCCTTGCCATGCCGTCATGCTTGTCTGCGTAGGCCATAAAAGGAGATGCGCACTCGGGCCCCACATGACCCCACATGACCCGAGCCAGTGTTACCAGATTCAAATTATCAACTTGTTTCTTGGCCAAAGAATTAGCATCGCCATACAACGTGGCAATACTGCCAGCCTTTTGGGCACTGTTCCTGTTGACAGCGATGCGGACGAATTTTTTGATGCCCTATGATTCTTTTTTTTTTTTTCACTTGTACATATGTATTATTATTTTAGACTTAATTTGATTCTTATGAGTATAAAGTATTATCTCAATCGATAGTCAAATTATCAACTACCGTGCTGACAGATTAAAAATACCATGTTTTAGGCTAAAATTACCGTGCATAATTTTAAAAAAATACTGTGTAATTCATCATTCTCCTGCCCTTATCCCAATTTATTTGGGGTCGGCGCAACATGTCTTTTTCTTCCATACTTCTCTATTAGTCGTCATCTCGGTAGTGACCCCCTTTCTAACCATATCATTATTCACACATTCCATCCATCGTTTCTTTGGTCTTCCCCTACTCTTATAGCCATTGACATTCATACTCAAAACTCTCCTGACGACATTTTCCTCATTTCTCCGTAACACATGCCCATACCATGACAACCGATTTCCACACAACTTTTCAGTTACCGGTGCCACTTTCAGACTTCCTCTTATGTACTCATTTCTTATTCTATCCATTCGTGTAACACCACACATCCCTCTTAGCATTCTCATCTCAGCTGCATGCAATTGCCTTTCATTTATCCCTTTTGTGGCCCAACATTCTGATCCATACAAGACAGCAGGTCTAATTATGGTTTTATATATCTTCCCCTTAAGTTTAAGGGGAATGCGGGAGTCGCAGATTGTTCCCGTGACCTGCCGCCATTTCATCCATCCAATGTTAATTCTGTGCATAACCGTCCGATCTACTTCGGCATCGCTTTGCACGAGTGAACCGAGATACCGAAAGTCGGAGCAGACTGGGAGAAGTGCGCCATCAAGCGCTATGGTTCCAAAACTGGAGAGACCGCCGAAATCGCAGAACATAATATATTCCGTTTTGGTTCTGCTGATTTTCAAGCCAACATTCTCCAGCTTCTGTTGCCATTTCTCCAATCTGCTCTGGATCTCAAGTCCATCTTCACCGACGAGAACAATGTCATCGGCAAACAACATGCACCAGGGTGCCTCCTCCTGGATGTCCGACGTAAGAGCGTCCATAATCAACAGGAAGAGGTAAGGACTTAAAGCCGATCCCTGGTGCAAGCCTACAGCCACACTGAACTCGTCGGTATAGCCAGCAGCCGACCGGACGTAGGTACGAGATTGACTATACATAGCACGAATTAACTCTACATACTTCCCAGGCAAACCTTTCTCTTTCAAGGCCCACCACAGCACATCACGAGGTACCCTATCATACGCTTTCTCCAGATCAATGAACACCATGTGCAAGTTTTTATGTGCACGTCTGTACTTCTCGTGTAATTGGCGGAGTGCAAAAGTGGCGTCCATTGTTCCTCGACCTGGCATAAACCCAAACTGGTTTGGGGTAATCTCACTCTCTTCTCGCAATCTTTTCTCTATTACTTTCTCCCATACCTTCATACTATGTGACATGAGATACTGTGTAATTACCGTGTAAAATGCAAGAAAAACCGTTATGAATTATTTATATATTATTTGAATTTAACAATTCTATAACAGATTTACTGACTTAGTCTAAAATTATCACTTTTTGCTCATATATACTTGCAGTCATTTTCATTATCATGAGAATCATACACCAAGTAAAAAAGAAAGGATCATTCATCATATACGACCAATTTGCAATATAGACGAAACAAGTGGACTTAACGGCTACCGTAAAACGTTTTTTATTTAGTCATATCATATTACATAATCGTACTAAGTTCGAGGACGGGGAGTCCCCAATATGGATTCTTCCCCTGCAATGACAAGAAAAAATAGTGTAGCGACAGAATGCTGTAATTACGTTTCGTTTCAAGTATTATTTTATAAAATTGAGCTAGTTTTTTTTTTATAATTATTTATTAAATTTACACGGTAATTTAAAATAAAAAATACCGTAGAAAATAACACGGTAGTGAAAAATACCGTGCTTCTACGGTAATTACCGTATATCTGGTAAAACTGACCCGAGCGTTTCGACCCCACACGATTGATCTTTTGAGGTGCCTCTTACGTTTAGAATCACTAAGAATGACATTACATTTAAGAATGACATTGACACTGACAGATATATTTTTCAACGTTGTATAGTTGCTTCTACTAAGCTGAGCTCAAGGCACTTAGTACTTGCTTCATAGTTGCTAGTTACCCGTAGATGATACATTATAGGTACTGCTCTTAACCACAGAGTACCATACTATGCTAGTCATAATATAATAAAAGACAATAAAGCATTTATATTGAGTGCAGTTTTCAGTTTAACTTATTCCGCAAGACCTAGAAAATTCAGGAATCACAGAATGGCAATGACTAAATTTAAGGTTGAGTCAGGAGTGCAACTGCTAGCAAGACTGATTAAGAAGCCAGTTATTGAAAACTTTTACTCAAATTTATTCCAGCCTGGATTAAAAAATGATGATGTTGTTGAAATATTTGGTAATAATAGTTCTGCTTTACTGATTGACTTGATAAGTGAAGCATTATTACCCAGCAGGCCTAATGCACAACCATTAGGTGTTCTAGTGTTGAACACAGTCGGACAATTAAACTACATAGAATTGATCAATGCATTGAAAAGAAAGATAATATCAGTGAATACAAATATTGATTGTGATGCTGAAATCAATACTATTCTTCGTAGAACTCTCAACAATTTGTTTATACTAGATGTTTATGATGCAACACAATTCTATACAACTATTCATAATTTAGACAACATATTAGCACATCATCAAAATATTTCATTGCTAATATTTGATACTTTAACAGCATTCTATTGGTCAGAACAAGGATTCAAAATAACAAAGATGGATTTATATATGAAAAATTTACTTAGAATGATACAAAAAGTTTCTAAAGAATATAAAGTAATATTAATCTATTCAAGACCAGGATATTTCAGTTCAAGCAAAGATTCAGGTAATATTGGTGAGATCCAAATTACAGAAGGAGTTAATTTTAAAGTCCAGTTAATAGATACTAATAGCACAGGGGCTTATGAAGTAAATGTAAGAACAATTGATTTATATTATAAGAAATATATGACTATAATAGACAACGAAATAAAATGGCAGTGAATATGAAATTTCTTATATTATTTTTATCCAATTTTACTTATAATTAGATAAAATGTTTAGATTACTTACAAATAATATATTCATATTATTGCTCATTGTGCATTTGACATAATAATAATGTGCATAGATATGAGCATCGAAAAATTTTGTTTAACTTTACCACCTTTAAAGTAGAACTCGTATATTGTTTATGGAATGTACAAATATTTTTATGGTTTTAAACAAAAAAAGACTAGTCATTGACTTACACAACAACATAATTGCTTCAAGTATCTAACAATGGTGTAAAATCAATAAATTTAATATTCATTTTTTTTTCTTTTCTTTTAGCCCTAAATCTTTCTTTGATGGAGAAATATTTTTTAATCAATCTAATTTGTTCAATAATCCTTATCTTAAAAGAAAAATGTAAATGTATAATACTGTAAGAGATCGCAAGAGACTCAGAAAAATCTATAAAAAAATGCTTACTCACTAGGGGTATAAGATATAACTTATCACATTAGTAAATAAATCACATACATAAAGGCGGCAAGACCATGACTAAAATAATTAAGATTTTCCCATTTACTTATAGTATGGATGTATGAGTAACCCGATTCTTGTACTGAAAATGATGCTTCAAACATCACACCTAAATAAGCAAGGTGAATAATAGTAATTATAGAAAATATGGTGTTTGTGAGTATAGCAAGCATAGTGTTCTTCTTATACTTGTGATCACATTGTTTACTGCAAGGATTTGCTAAACAACACACCTCCAGGGTTGAGGCTACTTTGTTACGTAAATTGTACTCAACATACGAGAATGTACCTATACTGAGAAGGACTGCCGAAAATTGGAAATTCAATCCATGAAGCAGTGATGACACAGCATAAGTAATAAATATGGCTGTAAATTGACCATATGGTTGGCAAGTCTTAAAAACATAGTTCTTCAACCACTGATGCATGGGAATATTCCAATAAATCACCACTTGGACTAGAGATCTTGGCAATTCAATGAAAAATGGTTTTGTGACATGAACCTCAGAGTGACAATCATTTGTAAGTCCAAATCCTGCACTTATCATTGATACAATAGACATGCTTGACACAAAATAGTGTGACATTCTAAAAGCTTGTGCATCTCTATACGCTATTAACCATTTAGGCATTTCATCATCAATGTACCAAGGTACAATACAGTTGGAAAAAACCAAGAATACCATGGACAAAAAGAGATTAATCACAATAATTTTAATCCATCTTTTAGACAAGAACTTGACTTCAAGGTATTGATTGTAACTGTGAAATGATATCCATGGGCCTAAAATACAATTAGCTGGACAAAGTATGTACCCTCCAAATTCAACAGGGTTAAGCATTCTTTTGAATAAATCTCTGTCTAGTTCAATAGCTACAGAAATTATCTTCATAGCTGCTATCATCTGGATACCTCTTATTTGTTGCCACATTTTTGGATTAAGTACATAAAATTCGCATAATAACAAGAATGCAATAACAGTTAGAGACATTAACAGTCCTCTCCATTTTTTTGTAACAAATGATGCTAATATCATAAATATGTAAGCACCAGTAGTTAGTCCCACAGTCCAAATAAATGGGGGTCCGATATTATGATATAAAAGAAAACTTCCAATAACTAAACTTAGACTATGGCGAACGTTATGAGGCAGCGGTACAAACTGTATGATGAGGCGCAGAGTAACATTTGCTATAATTAAATCCTTGGCGAATCGGAGCCCTTCATATAGAGTGGGTTCACCACATAATGCTATGTAGGTCCAAGCAGTTTCAGTGTATTCTTCTTCTTCATCCATGTTTTACCGCCGGTATCAAACCGGTTTCTTTGTGTCGTGCTCGGTAAGTTTGTGCTACGTTCTCATGGTACGAGTCTTAAAATAATTCCTTATTTCTTTTTGTTGTGTATCGATTACTACACCGTTGAATATATGAAAACCAGAGCTTGGGATTTAAAAAAATTTCTACACATTTTATTAAGTGCAATGTGCATTTGATTATTTATTGATATGTCAACGAAACGTCAATAATGACAGTAAAGAAAAGATATTATGCAAAGGCAACAATTTTTTTTAGAAATGCGTCCTTTTCCTCATGGGTGTAAACTGACATTTGCACACTTCCGCTACTACTGTGTGTCTAAGGAAAAGTAGGCTCCGAAACAAAATTGGAAATGCAATATTTTGTCGAAACTATGTGCTATCCTTTTTAAACCTAACTAAGTCTGTTTTCAGTCCCTATAGGTACTTGTGATGTGATCATCATCATCATCATCTGCCTAGCCTTTTCCCAACTCTGTTTAACCGGATGCAGCTGAATAAAAGTATTTTAGTACTTGTGATGTGATATCATGTTAATTATAGTTAAGGTGCATGTGTGTGAATTAAAATCTGTGAAGTTTTTCAGAGATGTTAATTCCTCAGGACAGGAAGATCATGCACGAGTTGGTTTTCGACTCCAATGTTATTCTTGTCGTACGCCTCCACTCTTCAACAAATAAAAAACACTTGAAATCAAAAAACAAAGAATTTATTTTTATTTGCTTTTTCATTATAGCTACTTTTTTACCACTGTAAGGCGCTTACCTTTTCCTTAGCGCTTTAATAGTGTTATACTTAAAGTCACATACTATATTATCTAGTTTCCGTTTAATTTGTGATCGACACGAAAGTAAACCCAAACAAATGGTGGTTTGTAGACGGGCAGCAGTGCTGTCACCTATGACGAACTTTCAGTTTTTAAGCCCAAGATGACGATAGATTATAAATAAACTGATAAAATAAAGCAATATTTATCTACACAACATGATTTTATACAATAAAACTACTGCATAATAATTATTACTATCCTTTATGGACAGCGTTTATTGTCATTTATGGTATCGTTAGCGGGTCCAGTTTTTCATTATTCTGTAAATATTGAAGGGATATAATTTATGATCTCAATTAAGCTAAGGGATCTTAAGTGTGAGGTAATTTTTTATAAATCACATCTTTTTCAATGTCGTCAGGAGATATCTCTTATTACATTGCAGGGTGTAAGGTTCATCGTCTTCTAACTATTTACACGGTTTGATCAATATCATGCTATAGATAAAGTAAAAACCATTTGGTCTAGAAATTATTTAAATACGACAAAAAATTTAAATATTTTGAGGATTTTCAAGTCAAATTTAGTTTTTGGTCCTTCTAAAAATCCAGCTTTGACTCTTACAACATTTGAAATATCCAACGTCGACATATATTTCAAGTTTATTCCGTTTCTGAGTATTGTAGTTTCCAAGCATGTGGCCGGTTTTGGTTTTAGGCCAGCTGTATACCCAAGCTCGCCTATCAAGCGTGTGGCGAGTTGGTTATTGTTTAAAAGTCAAAAGAAGTCTAGAATTTAAAATATTTACTAATTCCATGGGCAACTATTAAAAAAACGTGAATTCCATTATTTTGTAATCTGTGGTGTCATGGCAACATTTTGTGGTAAAGTTGCATTGATTGTGGATTGGGATGTTGTATTATTTTATTTTACTGTTTTAAATGGAGAAATCTCGTCATCAGTGCTCAGAGGGACAGGCGTAATACTTTCATTTATACCCAACGTGTGAAAACTACGGAATTGTGCGATAAAGTACTGTGAACTATCATTGACATTAGCATTTCTCTGAACACAGAGTTGGCGTGTGTAACTGTTTGGTATAAATCAATTTGATATGTGCATTCAGTGATAATTGTTTTGAAAAGATGGCTAGTCCGTCACCTCAGAATAGCCCAATGCCGCCGCCGCAGGCTCCGAGCCCTATGGGTCCACCAACTCAGAGTCCGGCTCCGCCGCAGTCTCCGCACAGTCCTTACAACCAGCAGCATGTTAACGGACCGCCACCGTCGCATCCTTCTGGTGGCGGACAGCCTCCGATGCCCAATCATATGTCGCCGTCAGGTCCGGGGCATCCTATCGCGTCAAACTCTAATGGCCCCCCTGGTGTGCCTCAACAACATCCTGGCATGCCGCCAAGTGGTCATCAATTGCCCCCACACATGGTGGGCCCCCACATGCCAGGGCCACCCGGTCATCCAATAGGCCCGGGAGGTGCTCACCCACCTGGACCAAACGGTCACCCTGGTGCACCGCAACATCCTAACATGCCTGGGCAAGGTCCACCACATGGCTACATGCAGCATCAAATTGGACACATGCCACCTGGACAGGTAAATAATAATTATTTATTTTATAGGTGTTCTATGTAAATTTGTCTAGTTCATATTGATTATGTCAAATATTAATCCAATGTATAGATCAGAATATTCTCACTGTCATTGTGTTTTCGAGTAGAGATCAATTCTCTTATTGTCATACTGTTCTAAAAGAAGGTCCTCAATCGCCCCACTAGCTATAAAATATCTTGTTTTTATTATTATGCATTTGCATTATAATAAAGGGCTTCAAAACATTAAGTTATTAAAAAGAAAGAAAATATGTTTATTGCGGTAAACATGACTCAGAGAAAGTTGAAAAATTGGGGGAAAATATGCATCATATCTATACAAAACAGCCATTGCTTAGCATAAATGCTAAGACCCTATGTGAGACCTCTATCTCACTCGCATTGGGGCTATCCCCAACGCTGGTTTTCAGTGACAGCCAGCATTAACTTGATGACGTCAACTGGTGCAATATACAATAACATAAAAAAAAGAAATATGCAATCTCGGTATAAACATGAAGTGTATTAAAATATACCTTTACAATGACAGTAAATTTGATGTTATTCTTATATGAAATAAGACTAATAAGTATAACATTTTATATTATCAAAGTACATACTATATTCATAATTATAACAATGGTCTCAATGGAATGGGTAATCTGATGGCTGAATAGTGGACTATAGATGCTGTTACCCAACAGTAATATTTCCTTCATCATAGTTGATAATTGATTTGTCATTGGTTGTATATCCTTTGCACTAGGCAAAAAGTAATCATCAGCCTTCAGGTAAATTGTATATACTATGGGAGTGTTTAATTTCTTCTTGACCCAATCAGCAACATTACCAGAAAAGTTATCTGAAAAAAAAGAATGTAATATATTGTGCAATTCTATCAAGTCTTATACTTTTAATTATGTTCTTAGTATTTTTCTGGTGCTAAACAAAATATTAAACTCACATAAAATATTTGAAGTAGTGCCGCAGAAAAAGGTTTTACCGTGCTCCTCTCTTACTCTGTCACGCACAGATGATATTATATCCAGCTGAAAATGTAAATATGAGCATGAATGTGAATTTGAGCAAAAATAAAATTTGCATAATTTTTTTATTTTATTTTTTGCAATCAGTATAATATAAGTTTTATTTAATTTTTATCACACTAATATTTTATAAGCGAAAGTTTGTGGTGTGTGTGTGTGTTTGAAAGAAAAGAAAGAAAGAATGATGAATTTTGATGAAATTTGGTATAGACATAGCTGACACCCTGGATTAACACATAGGATACTTTTTATCCCAATATTCCCATGGGATCGAAACTTATGCGGGTGAAACCACGGGGCTCAGCTAGTGCATCATAATTTCTAACTACTCAATAAGAAAATAACTAATTAAATCATAATTTAAAGTATGCTTACCAATACAGGGTAATTATTACAGTATTCATGATCATATCCATATGGTATTGTTACTAGGTATTCAAAACTTCTCACATTGATGAATGCCAACATTTGAAGAGCAATGCTATCCAAAAACTTAGCCAATCCTGCAGTTTCTTCCTCAGATACAGATGTAGAACCAGCGTAAACTGGGTCACACTCGTCATCTCTTACTAATATGAAAAAATATATATATTTTTAATCTTTCCATTCATGCTGATGTGTCCATAACAATATTTAATAATATTATGTTAAATTTTAGAAGGTCTTGTTGCTAAGTGATAACAGTCGCACGGGTCGACCGATCAGGTGTAACTACGCTTGCCGCGGTTGGTCCGTGGATGGGTGACCAATAAAATAATTTAAATTCCACAATTCTGATTTACAACATGCAGTCCACACAAGTTAACGTAGGTACGGCTAAGTAAGTGAATAATTATTATGTGACAAATTATGCGCCCGATGGGTGACCATCTTTACGTACCGAGACCCCTCCGTGCCTTGGAAAGCTTGTTAAGCTTTTCGTCCCGGCTGCCATTTGTGGATCTTTGACAGTTGTTATGGGTCATCAGAAGCCCGAAAGTCTGATAACCAGGCTTACCAAGGGATTTCATATTGCCCAGTAACCGGGTTGTGGAGGTCAGATAGGCAGTCACTCCATGTAAAATACTACTACTCAACTGCATCCGGTTAGACTGGAAGTCGACCCCAACATAGTTGAGAAAAGGCTAGGCAGATAATGATGAGTATGTTAAATCTTACAAAGAGATTTTAATGGTAATGATTTTTTTTATTTTTTTGTTATGTTATCATGCTTTGATAGAATCCAGCCAAACTCCTTTGTGACACTGAACAAAGTCCAACAACTGTGAGTTTTTACAAGTCAGTCAGAAATACATCATTACATTTATTTTTATGACTAAAATTAAATTAAATGTTGCTTACTTATATCATTGCTGAAATACCAGTTTCTATCTATGTTTATACCAGTACCTGATTCATTTTTATAACACATTTTTTTTGGAAAATATACTTTTCTATTTTGTGCCCAGTACCTCTCCTGTAAAGAGGCATCAAGTTTACATTGTGTTTACAATACCAGATGAAATAATTATAGCAAAATGAGTAAAATGAATATTTACATTTGCTGTACTAAATGCATAACCATCAGGATTCATCATTGGCAGAATGTAAAAATCATAATGTTTTATCAGTAGATCAACATTTAGTTGAGGTTCTAAAATGTAACTAACAAAGTTTAAAAGTATTGCTGGAGTTAACCAGTCTCTGCCTTCTTCACCTCCCATTAGAAATACAGCTGTGTTCTTTCTTCCTGTAGATATCTTTAACACAAATATTTCTCTTTTCTCATAAGTCTTTGCTATTTTAATTTTTCTTAATGTTGGAAACTTTTGTACTTTGGATTCTACCCAAAGCATGAGTGTTTCCCAGCTATGAAATTCTTTTGTTATATTAGGCAAATTTGCATAGGGATAAGAAGTTTCTTTAATGAGACGGTCCAATATATTTGCGACCCTGTTTAATTAAAAACTTGTTTTGTAGTACTCTATTATTTTTATGCAAAAAAAAGTATAAAAGTGCACTTCAAAATTGCAAACCTACAAGTTCTCTTTTGCTAACTTAACATATTCTATATCATTTTCTCTCAATTTTTCTTCAAAAAATGTTGTGCAACATCCATCAACAACAACATCCATAGGGACAGCAGCTTCATTAGTAACGCCATTAAGGAACACTATCATTTCATTTCTTACATAAAGATAATATAGAAGTGCTCGTTCTCGAGTATTAAATGCTGTTACTTCATATAATGAGAAGTTATCAAATTTATCGTAACGACACGTTATTTGTGATACTAACATGCAAAAATAAATAACAAAAATACTCAACATAATGTGGCTGGCGTATGTAAGCATGTTATTCAGTAAGGCTATGGCACAATGATACAACAGTGAAAAGTATTTATTTAGATGAAGAAGGTTAAATATATTATAATATAATAATGTTAGGTTGTAAGTCATGAGAAGAGGCTTTTGCCCAGCAATAGGATGATGCAGGCTAACAGCAAAGTTACGTTCTGTATCAAGCACAAATGAGAATGAGAAGTATAACAATCGTCAAAACTGATGTATTGCAAATTAGTATCGTTACAATACATACTTAAATAATAATTTATTTTCACAGGCCCCTATGCCGATGGGTGGGGGACCGCCGGGCAACGGGCCGCAGGGCCCGCCCGGCGCGCCGGGAGTGCCGCTGCCGCTGGCGGGCCCGCCGCCGCACGGCGTGCACCCGCAGGGCATGCCGCCCGCCGCGCCCGGCCACATGGCGCACCACGCCATGATGCCCGGCCAGGGCCCGCCGCCGCACGCCGCGTCGCCCGGCTACGGCCACGCGCCGCCGCCCGGCGCGCCCGGCCCCGCCGCGCCCCCGGCCGGCGCCGCGCCCCCGGCCGCGCCGCCGCAGCCGCCGGCCGCGCAGACGCCGCCGCACGGCCAGGCGCCGCCGAGCGCGTCCTCGGCCAACGGCGCTCCACCTGCTTCGTCCCCGATGCAGGGCTCGCTGCCGGCCCCCGGCCCAGATAACTTGCACGCGATTCAACGGACCATTGATTCTATGGAAGAGAAGGGGCTCCAAGAGGACCCGAGATTTTCGCAGCTGTTAGCGCTAAGGGCTCGCTCGAACCCCCAGGACCCCGGCAAGGGGTTATTTAGCAACAATCAACTCTGCCAGCTCAAGTAAGCATGTGATACCGATCGAAAGTTATTATTTACTAGATGACCCGACTGACTTTGTCCTCTACAAATGTCTCGAGTAATTCATACAAAAATCCCATAGAAATAAGGACGTTTATTTTTTTCCCGAATTTTGAAATTTGCCGGGCGGTTTTCCAGTTTTTATTTCCATAAAAACCTAATTCAGACTATTACGAACATTTTAAAACAAAACAGCCGTTCTCAAGTGATACGCTTAACAACAGCATTTCATTTTAATTTTAACCACTAACCATCTAATCTTAGGGCACAAATAAACGCCTACCGGAGTCTCGCGCGAAACCAGCCACTGTCGCAGCAGATAGCTATGATGGCTTCCGGCAAGCGCACCGGCGAAGCGCCTCCGGAATGCCCGACGCCACCTGCGCAGCCGCCGTACGGCGAGGGCCAGGGCCCGCCAGGCGGGCCGGGCGGGCCCCCGGGCGGGCCGGGCCCCACGGGCGGCAAGGCGGGCGCGGGCGGCGCGGTGGGCGACGCGGCCCGCGGCGGCGGCGGCGCGCCCCCCACGCCGCTGCCCATGACCGGCCAGATGGCACCTCCGACGCAGCTAACTCCACCTTTAGTGAATCCGGTACGTTTCTTTCTTCTTTTAGAACTATGCCTTTATTTACTATGCCATTTTGTACATGATGCGTGGACACAAACATGCCCCCTTGCCGTTTCTCCTGATTTTTATATTTCTATGTGAGTACACAACTAACAAACACCAAAAAGTTTTTATTTTTCACTTTTAAGTAGTAATTTTGGCTTAAAACCAAACGACTGAACCGTTTTTGATGAAATTTCTATGGGACCAATCTGAAAGTATATCCTTACAAATAACAAAATAATATTGCAAATCGGCTTATAAATAACGGAGTTCTGAGGTAACAAACATTTTAAAAATATACAGTCTAATTGAGAACCTCCTCCTTTTTTGAAGTCGGTTAAAAATTGAATGTCACTTGCAGCCCATGAGTGGCGGGCCGCCGATGCGGGGCCCCGCACCGCTGCGCCCGCAAGCTCCGGGCACGCAGCAGCAACATCAGGTAACACCATAGTAACATACGGAAATTCAAATAAAGAAATAGTACAATATTCGTCCATAATGACATGTAATACCTTCCTCAGCCGGGCGTACCAATACCAGGAGCTAAACAGAATCGTATTACCAGCATGCCCAAGCCAGTAGGCATTGATCCTCTTCAGATCTTGAATGAAAGAGAAAATAGGTAAGTGTTTTAATAAAATCAAATAACTTATTTAAATGAACAAATAGGCAATCCCCGTATTTTTATGAACATTCACATTCTAATCTAAGTCGGCACGGTTAGCGCAGTGGTTAAGCGATTGACTGCTGCGCTGCGTGTCGCGGGTTCGATACCCACACGGAACAAATATTTGTATGATTTACAAGTAGTTGTTCCGGGTCTGGCTGTTTGTGTATGTGAGTTTAAATGTTTGTAAACGCACCCACGATACAGGAGAAATTCCAAGTGAGGGGCAACGCTTTAAAAAAAAAAAACTCAATCTGTCAAGAATATCTCGATTTTGAGCTACTTTTCAGTTATTTTCGGGTTGTCGAGAGAAGCATTATAATTCAATATTCTTTTGTTTTTTTGGCTAATAATAGAATAGCAGCGCGCATCGCCCATCGCATCGAGATGCTCTCCAACTTGCCGGCCAATATTCCCGATGACCTCCGCCTGCAGGCACAGATCGAGCTCAGGGCACTTCGAGTTCTCAACTTCCAGAAACAATTACGTTCTGAGGTATTTTCATAATAGATATTATAATGCTATGGTAGGCCTATGATAATTTATACTCATAAATGATCTACTACCGCAGTCGCTCCATGTAAAATACTGGTAGTCAGCTGCATCCCGTTAGACTGGAAGCCGACCCCAATATAGCTGGGAAAAGGCTAGGCAGATGATGAAAATATCTATTACCGAGTCATAATACCCACCCAACCACCCAAAGACAATAAAAAATAAATAAATAAATAAAGCCACACCACAACCACTTTCATCAAAGAGTTTTGAAGCAGAGTTGCTTCAAAACTCTTTGATGAAAGTGTAAACAAACCTGTTCAGGTTTAATTCTTGCAATAATTCATTAAAGGGAATTAGTAACACATTCATCTTAATTTCGGAGATCTCAATTTTTTATTAAATTGTTATTTTGAAATCTACAACCCGTCCGAATTAACTGTGCACCTGGCGCTATGACGTCACTTTGCAACTCACAAACAAAAATGCTTTCGCTACTGAACGCTCAAGGCGAACGCGGGGCACCGCGTCGGGAAGCGGGAGAGGGGTCGCATTCCAGCGAGGTGCACAGTTAATTCGTACGGGTTGTACGACGAAAACTAATACAAAAATAACCTCAATTATCAAATAAAAAACATAGTTAAGATGATAAGAAATTATTATGTACTTAGGGGTTTCAATAACCAAACAAAATCACTGAATATGTAATTGGCACTAAATCTAATTTAGCGTTATGTCATTTAATTTTATTTGTGTTAAAAATCCTATATTGGAGTTTAAACTTCGTCATTGAGTTTTTGATTCGTATGACATTGTGTTTATGGTTCTAAAACTTAATAACTATGTAAGATTCTGAATTAAATTTTAGTTGAAACTTACTCTATATAAATAGATCCTGGGCCAAGTCCGTCGCGACACGACACTGGAGACGGCGGTGAACATCAAAGCGTACAAGCGCACCAAGCGCCAGGGCCTGCGGGAGGCGCGCGCCACCGAGAAGTTGGAGAAGCAACAGAAGCTCGAGGCCGAGAGGAAGCGGCGCCAGAAACACCAGGAGTTCTTACAGACCGTGTTGCAACATGGTCAGTCACTACCTTTTTATAATAATAATTTTAACTGCAATGACGATATGTCAAAACATCGAGATTTGTGAGAGCTATATCTAAGTTTAGTATTATACACATTAACCTTCCGGATTAAATGCTCTGAAATTCTAAAGATGGTGAAAACCGCATCAAAATCCATTGTGTAGTTTATGAGATCTAAGCGGTCAGACAGACAGACACGAAAAGCAACTTGTTTTATACTATGTATAAATCAAAGTTATATGCATGATTTCCGACATCCACACGGACGGAGTGGGAACAGCTAGTAAAATAAAATTATAGGTATTTATGTATCTGAAGATTACTCTTCGGCAACGCGAATAGAAAGCGGGTAAGGGAAACTGAATTAAATATCGCTACGAAGTTTAGATACTTATGATACTAAATTCCCTGCTTTATTTTAGCTAAGGATTTCAAGGAGTACCACCGCAACAATGTCGCTAAGCTGTCGCGTATGAACAAAGCTATCATGAACCACCACGCTAACGCCGAGCGTGAGCAGAAGAAGGAGCAGGAACGCATCGAGAAGGAGCGTATGAGACGGTAAGATTAGTTTTTTAACGGCAACTCGTTTATGAAATGCTGACAGAATTTAGAAATCTACGATAGAAACAATGATATTAAAAAAGTTGGGCGTCACGGGACACCCCACAGATGTGAAACATCGAAAGCGAATTTAAAAGAAAACGAGAAAAAGAAATATATTTTTCTGACATGACTAGATCGACGAGACGAGACAACAGATATCATGCCTCGACTCATGATGGCATAAGGGAGAGTCATGCCGTTTGCCGTCACGGTACACGAGTTGGTTGGTTTTACGCACAAGGCGCGCCTATAGATGTTTTACATAAAAAAATACTTTTGGGTACGGAATATGGCGTACCACGTGCTCGACTTTCTTGCTTCTGAGATGATTTGAAAACTATGAATCGGTCCTTAGGTACAAGTTTGTCAAGGACATATAGCACTTCCTTTCTCCATGATAAAAGCACGATGTTTAGCATTCCAGCATTGGTATACCGATAGCCTTTTTCAAATAAGACCAACTTGAATATGAATATCATGAACTGCCTAACCTTCCTTCCTTCCAACTATGTTAGAATCTGCTTTCAATTTGCAGCTGAATATGTGCATCTTTTTATTCTAGTTTGATGGCGGAAGATGAAGAGGGATACCGTAAGCTCATTGATCAGAAGAAAGACAAGCGTCTGGCGTTCCTTCTGTCGCAGACTGACGAGTACATCGCCAGCCTTACGGAGATGGTCAAGCAACATAAGCAGGAGCAGCGCAAGAAACAACAAGAAGAGGAGCGCAGGAAGAGGGTTGGTTTTAGAACATGCTGTACATAAAGGCCTCTCACTCTTTCTCTTCCTATCTTAAACAGCCATAATTAACAAAAGACAATCACCGCCTATTTGCCATGGCGAGCGTTGCTGTATTCAGGTTTTGAAAAAAGTATGGGTGCCGTTGTAACTACAGGCACATGAGACATTTCAGCTTTGTCTTTGTGATGGCAGTGGCAACGCACTTGGAATTTCTGCTATTGCAGGTGTCCATAGATGGCAGTCACCACTTAGCATCAGCTGGACGTGAGCTTGATATACAATAGTAAAAAGAAAAAGATAGGAAGAATTGAAGAGTGGCTTTTATATATCTATTTTGTGACCTTTTCCTTTAGGTTAGGTTGGTACGCCGGACTGGATCGAAAAGAATTCTATAAGTTAAATTGAAATAGTTTATAATTCAAATGCAGAAGTCGAGAAAGAAGAAGCTGCTGGAAGGCGGCGACATTGATGCTATGGACGACAGTTCGCAGGCGTCAGACTCACGCGTCAACGTCATGGATCCCAAGACGGGCGAGGTGAGTATCGTAAACCTTACGTTAGCTTTGTACTAGATCTATTTCAGAACTGTATTAAAGTATTTCTCCTTTTCTTGGATATTGTAGCAGGATTAAATGATTATGTATATCAATATATAATGTTATTGCATGACAAAAGCTATCATTGACTTAAATTCGCATGACGCTTGTGATTCGACACAACTATAGCAATAAAGTAAAATACATTGTACGAAAATATTTCGAGACAAAGACTGTTTAATTAAAATGTTATTCAACGTATGTGTACTATGTAGATACTGAGAGGAGAAGAAGCGCCGTTGTTGTCTCAGCTGAAGGACTGGATAGAGACGCATCCCGGCTGGGAGGTGCTGTCCGACTCCGAGGACTCTGGAGATGACAGCCAAGATGACGATGGTAAGAAAGGTCTCGAAATCAAACAAATATTACTATTTTTATTTCTTGTAATTTAATTTATCCAGGAGACTTAGTCATCAGATCACCGTTCATTATTATCAAATTACAACGCTGTTTCGGGTTAAGTATTTGCGACTGAGAATTGGTTCTCGAACGACAACAGTTCAGCAGATCAGCTCATTCCGACCTGTACAGCTATTCACAACGACTCGATTCGATGGTTATGGTTCGTGTATGGGGAACGCTACAAAATAGTAAGTAGAAAATCTCTTAAGTGGTATATCCATTATTATTATTATTAGATATTTCGTTACACAACGTAAATGCTATCTTCTAATAGCACTTACGTTGTTATATGAATCAGAAGATCGTTTATGTTTTATTTTTAAAATTAACGATCTCGATTCGCCAATCCTAAAAAAACAGTGGAATCTCCTAACACGCTGGCTGCTTGCATGCTTTTTGCCTTAACAATCTATTTACGTCAGTACAACATTACTGACGTAAATAGATGAAAACATGATTAGCAGAGGTCGGAGTAGGTAGATTGATTTAAGGTCGTTGACGCCAAACGTAGAGGATAATATGGATATGCCTCCAAAATACCGGAACTTCATATTAAAATTTATTGTGATATTTGTTCCGGAATTTTGAAATTAGCACGAATTTGTGTTTAAGGTGAAAAACGTATTAATAATATCAATCTACGCTGCCAGTGTTAGCGAATGGTGAAAGAAATCAGTATTTTATTTTATACAAAAATACCTTGGAATAGTTACACCGTATTTTGTCCCTTACTGTTGAATTAGAAATGACGCTTGACAGTATGAGACAAAATTCCATAATTCCAATCCCGGAACTTTTTCCGGTACTTCCCGCACATTATGGATAAAATGGCATGTCCATATTATAATATCTTGACGCAAGTATATAAAATCAATCTACCTACTCCGACCTCTGAATTGATTAGACAACATCATGAAAATTAAAAACATGATTTGATTTTATAAAAACATTTTTAAAATCAAACATATTTTTAAAGTCAAATCATGTTTTTAATTAATAAATTGATATTATTCAAACTCTTTACTTATCAGGAACATAATATTTTGCTAATGGCGTGCGATTTAATTTTGATTAAGAATTTTGGTAACAAATTCTTAATTTTTTTTTCTAATCCAAAATGACCATTGTTCTTTTAATACAAATTAAAAATATGCGTTGTTTTGCTTACAGAAAAGAGGAGAGGGCACAGAGACGAGAGGACTGACAAAGAGAAGACTGATGAGGAGAAGGCCCGGGAAATGATCAAGAAGGCCAAGGTCGAGGACGACGAGTACAAGACAGAAGAACAGACCTACTACAGGTATGTTCCCGTAAATAAAATATTCAGTTGGGTTGTACCTAATGCGAGTAATCGAAATCTCCTTAATATAAAATCTTAAATTTATTAATTTACTGACAGACAACACACAGCCTAAACCACTGGCTGCACAAGATATATAACGAAGGAAAGCACCAATAAAGGAATTTTGTAAATTCGCCCCTAAAAGGGTTAAATAGGGGATGAAAGTTTGTATGGAAGCCCGCCATTTTTTCCTATAGGAAATCCCATCGAGTGTACGACTTTATCACGTGCCTACCTTTTCCCAAATATGTTGGGGTCGGCTGCCAGTCTAACCGGATGCAGCTTTTACATAGAGCGACTGCCTATCTGACCTCCACAACCCCTTGGTAAGCCTGGTTGTCAGACTTTCGGGCTTCTGATGACCCGTAACAACTGTCAAAGATCGATAACGTGCTTTCCGTAAAGATGGTCACCCATCGGGCGCACAACTTGTCACATAATAAATATTCACTTACTTAGCCGTACCTTTTTTTTTTTTGTCGCTGAGAAATGCATCCTCGCCCCGCGGGGGACGAGACGGGGTATGTGGGACGCCCTGTCGGAATGACAGTATACCCACTAAAACTCAGCGGTGTTCCCACATCGCCGTGATGGGAGGGCCATGGGAAACCGGCATGGCCTTTACTTCCACAGCCCTCCCGGCGCATGCCCGCCAAGATGGTATGGCGGGCCCCACTTGCCCCCCAGGTTGGGGGGCTACGGGAATGGCCGGGAACACCTGGCAACTCCCGTCCCACACTGGTGGAGGCCTGTGCGATGCAGGCAACGGTGCCCCCGCACCCGTTGCCTGCTGGCCTCCACGCCCGCCTAATAGGCAGGCCCCGCATGCCCCCCGCGTTGGGGGGGCTACGGCCGCAAAGGATAGGGAGAGCGGCAACGTAACACCGACACTCCTCTCCCGCCGCGGCCTCCATTCCTCAGCCGCGATGTCTCCCTCACGGGGGACACCGCGGCCCGCCTCAGGTAGGCTACGATGTCGCCCAAGCGGCACCGCAACCTACCCGCTGGCCGCTACGTCGTCGACTTCTCCGCCAAGCCCTGACGAGCGGCCCCCGCTGGGGTTCCTCTTCGCTTCACCGTGGCCCAGCCAGCCACGGCTACTGAGCCCCCCCGCCTCGACAATGCGGGAACCCACCGGGGGGGTACTTAGCCGTACCTACGTTACTTGTGTGGACTGGATATTGCAAGACAGAATTGTGGAATTCAAATTATTTAATTTTTACAGCATTGCCCACACTGTCCACGAGTCTGTCACCGAACAAGCCAACATTCTGGTCAATGGAAACCTGAAGGAATATCAAATCAAGGTAAAGTTCCAATTAATTTGTTACCAATCTTTACAATAACTTCTCTCCTTTATATTCTTAATTTAATTATCATAATTTTACTTTTTAGGGTCTCGAATGGCTGGTATCTCTGTTCAATAACAATCTGAATGGCATTCTGGCAGACGAGATGGGTCTCGGTAAGACCATCCAGACGATTGCATTGGTCACCTATCTGATGGAGAAGAAGAAAGTTAACGGGCCGTTCCTTATTATTGTGCCACTCAGGTAAACAGACATATTTTTTTGGTACTTAGTTTTTAGTAAACTATTCTTTGTTCCTATAATTTAGCTATCATTAGGAGGCTCATGTTCAGACTTTGATGAGCTGATTAAATGAAGGCTTACTGCAGATTTGAATCAAGTCGAAAATCATATCGGCATTCATTCGAATATCGATTCGCATTTGATTCGAGTCAATAGACGAAAATTTCGAGTTAGGGAGTATATCACACACACTTCTTTGAGTATTAAATTCCGGCAACAACTCAAACTAGCATTTATTTCAATTCAACCAATTACATGCACTTTTGAATTGTATACGAGTCCGTGAGTCAGAAATGGAGCTAGTTGCCCATTCTAAAGCGTAGTAGGTTCCTACGTGCAACTTTTCAAATTTTACAATGAGCATGTTATTTTCAGTACCCTATCCAACTGGGTGCTCGAGTTCGAGAAGTGGGCGCCGACAGTGTCCGTGGTGTCGTACAAGGGCTCCCCGCAGTCGCGGCGCCTCGTGCAGACACAGATGCGCTCCACCAAGTTCAATGTGCTCCTCACCACCTACGAATACGTCATCAAGGACAAGGCTGTGCTGGCTAAGGTTAGTCCCATTCTTTACATAAGTTCTTTTTAGTAACTAAGTCATGTTACAATTAATTTACTTTTTATTATGGTAACCGGCCAAGTGCGAGTCGGACTCGCATACGGACACGTAGGGTTCCGTACCACAAGGCAAAAACACCGAATAAACGCTTTTCTAGTATGGTCTCCATATAAAAATGTGTTTTATTCAGTGTTTTGGCCCTTTCATTTTTATTAACTTAATTTTATTTTTATTATTTGTTGTTATAGCGGCAATACTCACACACACAGTTTGTGAAAGTTTTAACTGTCTACCTATTTTGGTTCATGAGATACAGCTCGCCGACAGTCAGACGGATGGACGGACGGCAGAGGCTTAGTAATAGGGTTCCATTAGCACCCTTTGGATACGGAACCCTAAAAATGAAAATGAAGTCATACCCAATGAATAATTATTTACCAGATAATTTAAAGGGACTTTCGCCATGAACAAATATTAAAAATAAGTGAATCTTGTATTAACCCCATAATAAATGTTTAGATGGCCCCGCTGAATACCTTCTACCGAAATATTCTCTTCTCTTTATAATAATCTTCATTATCCCTATATTCCCCCAGGTGCAATGGAAGTACATGATAATCGATGAGGGTCATCGTATGAAGAACCACCACTGCAAACTGACTCAAGTGCTGAACACACACTACATCGCGCCGCATCGCTTGCTACTCACCGGCACACCGCTACAGAACAAACTGCCGGAACTTTGGGCGCTACTCAACTTCCTTCTGCCCTCCATCTTCAAGAGTTGTTCTACTTTCGAGCAGTGGTTCAACGCGCCTTTCGCTACTACTGGTGAAAAGGTAAAATTTTTTTATTCTGGTGCAAATCAACAGGAACAATAATTACAAACGTATCCGAATTTTATCATATAACTCGTTTCTCATACGAATATCTATGGCAGCCGAGCGTTTTGGTGAAGCCCAGAAGTTTTTTTTGAACATCGGTTTTGCCAAGAAACCATTTTCTTTTTATTTTTTAAGTTGCGCACCTTCTAATTTTGACAGTCTTTAAAAATAATGATCTCGTATAGTTGTCATAGATTACTTTTATTACTAGGTGGAGCTGAACGAGGAAGAGACGATCCTTATCATCCGTCGTCTGCACAAAGTGCTGCGTCCGTTCCTGCTGCGTCGGCTCAAGAAGGAGGTGGAGAGCCAACTGCCCGACAAGGTGGAGTACATTATCAAGTGTGACATGAGCGGCCTGCAGCGAGTGCTGTACAAGTGAGTAAACAGGGATATTATAATGATGAGTGTTAAATTGATTTTCTACCATATTCTTTAGTATAAATGAAAATACCAACCCATTAAGCATCCAACAAATAATCTTAATTTTACAGCAGCAGAAAACGCAAGGCTTGTTTGGACTTGAATAGCTTATAAATACGTTCACAATTATAAAGCATGCAGAGAAATATGTTTTTGTAATTTGTATTATATTGCACGATTTGTGAACCATTAATTTAAAAAATACTGTCCTTAAACAAAATTATTTTTTTGCACAGGCACATGCAGTCTAAGGGAGTCCTGCTAACCGATGGATCAGAAAAAGGCAACAAGGGCAAGGGCGGTGCCAAAGCACTGATGAACACGATCGTCCAACTGCGCAAGCTCTGCAACCATCCCTTCATGTTCCAACACATCGAGGAGAAGTTCTGCGACCACATCGGTACAGGCGGCGGAGTTGTTTCTGGGTAAGTCATTCACGATTTGAGACGTGTACATATTATGTTGATATAGAATCAGACCATGCCCCACTTGCTGGAGTGCCCTAAGTGCCCGTTCACCTGCACCTTGGATGATTTAATGAATGCCACTGATGCCGCAATCAACATGGCCACCTACTGGGCTCAAACAGTATAAAATATCGAAGAAGACCATTGAAATGAAAAGAAGAAGATTGATATAGAATGTTGGACTTGAGAGGGCACGACCCTCTCAACTCCAACATTCTATATCAACAGTGTCAAAAGCCAGCACACGAAAATAACTGACGGCGGTGTTGATTGAGCAATTAGCTGCGGTGCTACGTGTGTGTGATTTGTTTCGTGCGGGAACTTCAGTTCCGTAGTAATAATTGTTCTGAAACTGTTTTGTATGTGTGGGGCAAATTTAAACGTTTGTTTACAGCATCTGAAACGCAAATTATCATGACAAAGATTTAAATTTTTCTGCCTTGAATTCAATGTTATTGTTTTTATTCACAGGCCTGACCTATACCGTGTTTCTGGTAAATTCGAACTCCTGGATCGTATCTTGCCGAAGCTCAAGCAAACTGGCCACAGAGTTTTAGTGTTCTGTCAGATGACCCAGTGCATGACCATTATTGAAGACTACCTTTCCTGGAGAGCTTTCCAGTATTTGAGGTAAGAGACTTAAACTTGAGGCGCCATTTATATGATGCAATTTTCTTGCCTTTGGCATGCAATAAGATTGAGGCAACAATACAAGTTGCACTGTTTAGACGGTGCAAGTTGTATTGTTGCTTAAACTTATGGTATTTCACAGGCAATTAAATAGCATCGTGTAAATCAGGTTTAATTCCATGTCTATCCCGTTGATGACAAAATGGCACTTGACGTAACGTACAAATTTCACGTCTATACTCCGTAAAGTTAGAAGAACTTGTCTACATTCTCTGACGTCGCTTGCAGCAGCTCTTATTCCACCTCAATATTGTCATTACAACAAATATATTATTATATCTTATTACATATTAATTTGTCCTATAGATTGGACGGTATGACGAAGGCGGAGGATCGTGGCGAGCTACTCAAGAAGTTCAACGACGTGGGCTCGGAATTCTTTATCTTCTTGCTGTCGACGCGCGCCGGTGGTCTCGGACTCAATCTGCAGAGCGCTGACACTGTCATCATATTCGATTCCGATTGGAATCCACATCAGGTACCGATCATTATTATTATATCAGCCCACTGCTGGGCATTGGAAAACAAAAAAATCACGGAAGTTGAAATTAACTAAAGTGTGGAAATAAAAAATGTATAGTTTGTGAAAGCTAAGATTTCTGTAAGCATTGCTACTCCACATTTAACAAAAAAGGAAGTGCTTGTGTGTTATCCTGCTTCCTATTTAGTTCTGTTGAAAATGATACTAATATTTGATTGATTGTTTGTAACAGGATCTACAAGCGCAAGATCGTGCGCATCGTATCGGACAACGTAACGAGGTGCGAGTGTTGAGACTGATGACCGTCAACTCCGTGGAGGAGAGAATTCTCGCGGCTGCTAGGTAACATATTGTACAAGTCTCGTTATTTATGCAAACACTTGCCATATATATAATCAACGTCTCGTACTTTTGGGTTGAGCATGTATTGAAGTTTTTCATGGGACTGTTGATATTATTTTCGCGTTTATGAACAACTTTCTCCATTGGACCAACCCAAGAAAGTTGTTTAGTTTGATGGTCTATGGACTTTTTTGATTCATGCTGTAGAAAAGGAAACCACTGTAGACATCGTTTTTTCGGCCCGAGGAAAAGAAAAGAAAGAAAAATATTTTATTCTGCTCAAACAAAACGCACATTACAAATAAAAAAATAAAAAGACATAAAATACACATACCATACCATATATTATGCCGATTTTATAATATTGTCCATTAAACTGTCTTGTATCATCACAGATATAAGCTGAACATGGACGAGAAGGTCATCCAAGCTGGTATGTTCGATCAGAAGTCGACAGGCTCTGAGCGTCAACAGTTCCTTCAGAGTATTCTGCACCAAGATGGCGATGATGAAGAGGTTTGTATAACCATTTCTATTACAAAAAACATTACACTGGAATGACTTCTTAATGAAATGTTCAATGCCCCTAAATTGTTCACCATATTACGTGAATGAAACAGACACATTATAATTAATAAATTTGTAGGAAGAAAATGAGCTGCCAGATGACGATCTTATAAACGAGATGATTGCACGGTCAGAGGAAGAACTGGAGATATTCAAACAGATCGACATTGAACGCAAGAAGACCGAGACTCAAACCCGACTTATTGAGGAGTCGGAGCTGCCTGACTGGCTGGTCAAACATGAAGATGAGGTCGTTTGCAATAAGGTAATTCATCCTAATCTATAAAAGAAAGACCATAAACACATTCTTTTGTAATGCCATTTAGACTGTTTCAACACTTTCAACTGTGACGAACTTGTTAGAAAACAATACTTTTGTGAGATATCACACTACATTCTTCATTATAATTATTATTGATAGAATTTTGAGATTTACTGTTAAAGATTTGGATATCACTAAAACCTAGTGTTCGTCTAGCTGCCCCGCAGGGTTCATAGGTCTACTAATTATACTGTGCCGTGCTAAAACAACGTATTCACTTTTAGGGTCAAGGCTGGAACTACCTAGACGAGGACGAGACACTAGGACGCGGCTCGCGACAACGCAAAGAGGTTGACTACACAGATTCACTCACGGAGAAAGAGTGGCTGAAGGCCATCGACGAGGAGTTTGAGGAGGAAGAAGAGGAAGACGATGATGACGAAGTCCTCGACAAGAAACGCAAGAAGGGACGCAAGCGCCGGTAAGATTCACACAACTAAACTATGTGGGCCACTTTTATGTATTTTGTTTTGGGCCAAAACGGCTGGAAGCCTAGTTATGAAGTATTGGCTTATTCGATATGTTAGTCCAATGGCCCAGTTAAATATGCTTGTAAAGTTAATGAAAGATTTATTAATTAAACATAATTTTACAGCCGCCAAGAAGAATCTGATGAAGAAGAAACGCCAAGTTCGTCTAAGAAAAAGAGTAAAACAGAAATCAATCAACAGAAGAAGCGATGGAAGAATATAATGAAAAAAGTTATTGATTATTCAGATGAGTAAGTAAACTACAGAATCTGATGAATATCGCCATGCTTATTTGGTACTAATATCCTTTTAGATTCAATAGTCTTTACAACATACTAAAAAATAACATGTTTCAGGGCTGGGCGTGTGCTATCTGAGCCGTTTATGAAACTCCCTTCGCGCCGCGAGTTGCCAGATTATTATGACGTTATTAAGAAACCCTTGGATATTAAGAAAATTATAAACAGAATTGAAGATGGCAAGGTAAATAGACCTGATAAAGAATAATTAATGCGGCTGTGTTATTTTATCTTGTAAAGTGAAGTAATGAACTGATTTTAACACAATATTCTTGTTATCTTCAACAGTATACCGACATATCGGACCTCGAACGTGATTTTTTTACGTTATGCGCCAATGCTCAGACGTACAACGAAGAGCAGTCACTGATATATGAGGACTCTGTACGCCTGCGCAACGTATTCATTGAAGTGCGACGTCGCTACGAGAGCGGACAGAACTCGGACGATTCCGACGATAATGATAAAGGTACCTACAGTACCTACGACTTGTGAGATATTTTTTTTGTAATTCGCTTTTGACATAAGTGGCAAATTATGGTAGGCCACACTACAGTGGTAACAAAACCAGTATACGCTAACGTCATTTTCTATCTAGCCAGCTCAAGGTAAAAGTTACCACTGACGTGCGGCTTACTGTATGTACACCTACAATGGCAAATTATTTTATATCAGCTTTCTATTTACCTCCAATAGATTAATTAGTATGTGCAAGATCAGCACAAGCATGTTTTTTTTTTTTGTTTGTTTGTTTTACTGCCCCTCTGCTGGGCAAAGGCCTCCCCAAAATCC
This sequence comes from Apamea anceps, assembly GCA_951799955.1. Taxonomy (NCBI): domain Eukaryota; kingdom Metazoa; phylum Arthropoda; class Insecta; order Lepidoptera; family Noctuidae; genus Apamea; species Apamea anceps. The sequence continues at coordinate 7,116,681 of OX637502.1, read as the reverse complement.
TTTCAAAGAACTCTTTTTCCCGCAAACAAGGTTATTAAAGGATAATTCTGTCAACAGATGACGATGATTCGGATGGCGAATCTAACCGTTCCGTCAAAATGAAGATCAAGTTGAAGGGTAAGAGCAAGAGCACACCATCCAGGAAGCGGAAACAGCGAAAGTATATCTCTGACGACGAAGATTATGAAGAGGATTAAACTCAGCGTATCACCCTTCTATTACTAAGAAATATTTGATCAATCTTGTAAACATAATCCATTTTAATCCATAGACATGTTTAATTAAACTAGCCTTTAAAGACAAAATTCTATTTTAATTATCTCAATTTTGACAATTTATTATTAAATAAATATATTACAATTTATATAAGTAGAATCAATATTTGCTGCACATAATTTTATGCATTACTTCAGCTTATTATATGACAAAAATATTTCATGTTTATAGAACAGAAGGAAATTAGGGTATTCCAAGTAGTTGCATTCGTTTAGTAACTTCTTACTAGTGTTTAAGTATAATAATAGAAATAAAATACTTTATAGTTAAGCATTAAACTGACTTTTATAAAATATTTAAATTCATGTAAACTCAGAGGCAGGCCAGGATTTAACATGTATGCATAGCGGCAACTTGGGCGATTTATGGCAAGAACGTCAGGCATAAAAATAGTGAGCCTAATTGAATCTTATAACTTGCCTGAATTCCTGGTTGCATTAATTTTTACATATTTTATGTCAAAATATTACTTAAAGTAAGACCTAAATTATTCAATATTTGACTCTGATTAACACTAATATTTTTACCACTAGACATCAAAACAGTGTTGTTTGGAATTTAGGTATGTAGGGTTAGTATAATAGGGTTTTATGTATGTGCTTTGGCATCAATAAATAAATTTCTATGTTTAATTGGTGTTTTATTTGATTTAGATGTTATTTTGAGGAGCTAGGTACATTTCCGTCAGTCTTTTCTACAAGTTTCACTAAAGTTCCTTTCCAGTCTGCCCATTTGTAGTCCACTCCATGAATAGTTTTCATGTGTTTATTTAAACTTGGACTGTAGCTGAATTTTTGCCCGCAAGTTGGACACGAGTATGGTTTGTCGCCGGTGTGCACTCGCATATGGCGCCGAAGACTGCTTTGTGTATAGAAGCCTACATGGCACAAGTCACATTTGAAAGTTCTGTTGCCAGTATGTCTGAAACAGAATATGTGCAAAATTTAATTATTTATTTGATATATTATTAGGTACCGGTAAAACGGGGTGAATAGGGATGCAGGGGTTAATCGGAACGAAACTTTTAAATGGATTTGTACTTTAAAATAATATAGTTTGTTGCTAACAAGGACACTTAATCTTTTATTAAAAAGCTGTAAACCCATTAGAGTATTTTTCTGGCAACGAACTATATTATTTCAACGTTAAAACCCATTTTGAAGTTTCGTTGCGATTCACCCCTGCATCCCTATTCACCCCGTTTTACGGTACCAGGTAAAGAGGCGCTAACTTATGATCATATTTCAGACTTTTTGCACTAAAATTATAATGAAAGCATTGTAACCATGCTTACCTTTTTAAATGAATAATTAGATTTTTCTTTGTATGTGTTTTGTATCCACACAAATGACATTGTAATTTCTTTTCCAAACTATGTTTTTTTCTGTGATTATGTAGTTCTGCAGATGTGACAAATGTGTCTCCACAATCTTCACAGTTATAATTACATATTTTGTAATGTCTATGCATATGAGCCTTGAGTGATGCTTTTGATTTTAATGATTTAAAGCAAATACTGCAGGAGAAGCCAGCACTTTCATGGACACGCATATGCTTTTTCATTGTAAAAGCATGTTTGAACTGCTTTCCACATAAACTACAAGTGAAATATGTGGTTGTACTATGTGTTTTATGATGAGCTGCAAGGCTTGATGACTGCGTAAAACTTTTACCACATTCACAGCTATATGGCCTCTCTCCATTGTGGGTTCTCATGTGACTGACTAAGGTCTGGCTGTGTGGTGTAGTGTAAGAGCATGATGTGCAATGGTATCTTCTGGCTGCACCAAATCCTGACACTTTACCAATATGTTTTCTTTTTTCATGCATAGATTCATAATGTTTCAAGAGTGTTATCTTTGTTTTTAAGACTTTGTTACAAATATCGCATTTAAAATTGTTCTTTGCATTAATTACTTCACTTTCATTAGTTTCTGCTTTTTCAGTGTCTTTGGTATAGAGATCATTAAATTCTGAAAAGTCACTTGGGCCTGTGTCAGTGTTTTCATCGTATGTGAGCACATTATTTGTTTTGACATTCTCAACCTTAAAAGTGGTCCCTTGTAAATGTTCTTTGTAATATAGTTTTATTCGTTCATTGAGGGTAATGCATTTGAGTCTAAAGCTGTTAGCACTGTTTAATTCTTGTAAACAATCACCACACATTAGAAAGGGCATGAATTTATCGTGAGATAAAGTAACTTGAAAACAAAGATATATTCTATTTAGAACCTCTTGAGAATCATCACTCTCAGAGAACAGACTAATACTTTCTTTAGCATTCTGCAAACAAATTCTACACAATCCTTGCATGTTTATATCAACAGATCCATCAGAGTAAGCCATAATTTTAAATTAGATTACTATGGGTATTATTAATAACGCTACAATAATAAAATTAGCTGTTCCCTTGATTTTTCTCCCAACCCCAAGGTATGGAATGATACTGGTTTGTTCTCAATTTAATACAGTAATCACTGTTGTTTATACAACCAAGCAACAAAAGGAAATGATGGGAAAGTTCATAACCGAATTGTAATAATTAACATCCATAATATTAAAGGTAATTATTTTGTTTTGTTTACGGTAAACAAAATTTGACAATGCTATGTAGACCACAGAATAAAAATAATACTCTTAACGGCCACAGAAGACATCGAAATATAATGCTAGATACACACGCAGCGACTTAAGACACCGGTGACTAGCTTTGGCAATTTCTATATCTTACGTCTATCCATTCTAAACCAATCATACATAGTGATGATCGCTGTGATCCGCACAGATTTTGACATCGCTACGTGTTCGCTAAATTAGCCCTAAATCAGCTGTCAAAATCTATGTATGGAGTATGGACAACACCCACCCTGGGTGTTAAAATTTAATAAAACACCACGCGGGACGGGTGGTACTCGTCAGATCAGCTCCATGTCATAATAATTTTACATGCGAAATTTCAGCTCAATCGGTTGAAGATAATTGCTTCAAAATTGAGTTGCAAGAGTCTACCCGAACATATATACAAAAAGCTTGTAAAAAAACTAGTGACTATTTGTTGATATTATTTTTTATTAATATTTGACATCACCTACCTAATTAAAACACAGAAAGAAAAGAAAATAATGATAATTAAAAAAAACGAACAAAATCATGCACTGACAATGTAACTCTTAACTTTTTAATTCAAACATTACTAATAGTGAGACAGTAGCAAAGTGTATGAATAGAAAGTTCGTTTGGAGGACTTTCATAAAAAATCATATATTTTTTAATTCTTTGCGGGTTGAGTTACTAGTCATTGAGCCAATATTTTTTTAAGTTCACGTATTTTCCAGATGATCAAAAACTTTTTAACTGACGAAAACCAAAAGGTTGTCAAGTCGTCGCATATTTTATTTTTATTAAAAATTAGTATCAACAGTCACTAGAAATTCTACTCTGTGATCACCTCTTCGTATTTTTCTTTCCGGGATTTTGATTATTATATTTTGAAATAAATATTTTGGTACTGTTTAGTAAAGTAATCGTTAGCTACGTAAATTGTTTTTTCTTTTAATAAACATTTCAATTGAGGGACCACCATAAATCGATTGTAACTTTTGAATGGCTTCTTTTACAAACTAGAAGTTGAATTCAACTTCTAGTTTGTAAAAGAAGTTCACCCAAGTAAATTTCAAATTCGATTGTGGTCTCCACTCAAGGTGAACCTTATGGGGATCGGTTGAGGGACCACCTTCCGCATGCTAGTTCTTTCTATTCTGTGAAAAGGAATGGGCGATATTCTTTAAATTAGTTTAACAAATCTTTTATAGCAGTTATAAATTTTTAACTAGATTTTCGAGATATGGATGCCCGTCAGTCACGACTAAGGGCAATGATATTTTAGTAAACAGATATGTTATGAGCGCGCAAATCGTGAAGACTAGAAAACGTCCTAATTGGGACGTATTGCCTTTAGTCTGTGTCACGCACGTCTACGAGTGACACGGTGCGCGCTGCTACGTAATTACCATCCAAAATGCCATCTTGTGTATTTAGAAAGTGTACCAATTATGATACCAAAGTTAATAAAACACAAGGGATCTCATACCACACAGAAGTACACAATATACTTCGATTTATTAATATATTTCAATTATTTTCCTAATATTCTGATATTTGGAGGTTAGAAAAAAGAAAGAGATGGAAAATACATTTTTTTTTTTTTTTTTTTTTTCTGGCTTCGCACGGTTTGTGCATTTAGCCAATGTCATGTTAATTGTTATAAGGATTTTTATTGTAGGAGGCAAAGGTAGGGAAACTGGAATTTATTAATATTATTTAGAACGGAATTTAGGATATAGGATCAGTAGGATAATAACTAACTATAGTAATAATGAATGGTGATATTATACAATAAGTTGACGAAAAAATATATTACAATTTAATATTATTAATGGTAATGAATGAAGCTATACATTTATATACAGGTAAACTATTTGTACACAATAAAGAAAGGAGTGAAGTAGGAAAAGGAATACGGAGAGACAATAGGTTACTGAAAAGGGAAGAACGGTCATATAGAGGACAGGAGAAAAGGATGTGGTTCAAGTCGCCCACATCTGTGCCACACGAACAACTGGGATCGTTTATAATTTTAAGTTTGGTAAGATGAGCTGGAGAGCAAACGTGACCGAGTCTCATCCGTATGAGAACGGAGGACTCCATCTTGCCAAACTTAGCCCTGCCAAACCACGGTTTTTCCGAAACGTCGGGGTGGATCAAAGAAAGATGACGACCCTTTTGTCTGCTACTGATTTCCCAGGCCACCTTCCAGGTGTCCAAAAGATAAGTTTTAGGTAAATTTACAATGTCAGAGCTGAAAATTTTATATGGAACTATGTCCCCACACTGCACCGCTTCACTGGCGAGAGAATTCGCCATTTCATTGCCCTCGATTCCAGCATGGGCTGGAACCCACGCGAATTGCAGGGCATCGCCCTCCGATAGGGTTCTGTACGCAAATTCTCTTATTAGATAAATTATGGGAAACTGTGATTTATGTGCCAGAGGAGATTTGTTGATGGCTAGAAGAGCACTTTGAGAGTCTGAAAAAATGATAACTTTTTTGAGCTTAAATACCCGACTATATTCAATGGCTTTTAAAATGCCAAAACATTCTCCTGTAAAAACGGAAGTCTCCGGAGGAAGTTTAATTTTTTGAACGATGTTGTATTGAGAGTGGTAAGTGCCAATCCCAACACAACCCGACGGAGAACGCTTGGAAGCATCCGTAAAAATGTGATGGTATTCAGCGTGTTCAGCCAGAAAATTATTGAAACGTAGATGACAAACGGGGTCAGATTTACTTACACAGTTAAATTTTAGGATGGGATTAAAAAGTAAACTATCATAACTACTGCTAAATATGGGAAGTTTGTTGGAACGGTGAACTGGAGAAGATAGGGAGAGGTATTTTTTATAGCTTATAACTAAACAAGGAGCACGTTTATGGGACCAGTAATCTGAAGATTCAATCAACGTCACTAAAGTGTCCAGTTTGGAAATGAGAGGATGAGTAGAGAACTGAATAATTCGGAACAAAAATTTATCAGAAAGGAACTGTCTTCTAAGATATAAAGGGGCTTCCCCGCATTCGACTTGTAAGGCATTAATGGGACTCGACTTCATAGCACCCGAAATAATTCGTAATGCTTTAGATTGTATGCGGTCCAATTTTTTAAAAGCCATTGCACTACCCGGTTCAATAACAAATAATCCATAATCTAATGTGCTTCTGATTATAGCATTGTAAATTAATTTTAAAGAAAAAGGATGCGCACCCCACCACACGCCTGACAGGCATCTAAGCATGTTTAAATGGTTTTCGCATTTATTAACAATAAAATCGCAATGGGGAACACTACTTAATTTAGAATCTAAAATTACACCCAGATATCTGAAATTATCTTTGACTGGAATAGAGGTATCTCTAAAGTAAAGATTTACGCTGGGAATATTTCTCTTCCGGGTGAATAAAATAGCTGCGCTTTTAGATGTTGTTAACTCCAAACCGTTTAAATGTAACCATGAATCCAAGGCAGATAAGGCAGAATTAATAGAGCAGCTAGCTTGCTCAATAGACTGGCTTGTAGAATATAACAATAAATCATCGGCATATTGAAGAACTTTAACAGGATTAGGCAAGGTCGAATCTAAATCAAAAGTGTAAATATTGTATAAAAGGGGGCTGAGCACAGAACCCTGTGGGAGACCTCTCCATACAATATGAGATACCTCATGATCCCCTATTAACATGTTAACAGACCGTTCAGTCAGGATATTAATGATGAAATTCAGCAAGTTCATTGGAACTTGTAAGGCTTTTAATTTATTTTGTAAAACTGATAATACGACATTATCATAAGCTGAATTAATATCGAGGAAAACCGCGACCGTGGATTGATTATTAGAAAATGCAATACGAATATCCGATGTTAGAATGCTTAAACAGTCAGTGGTACTTTTACCTTTTCTAAAGCCATATTGTGATTCTGCCAGGAGACCTTTACTTTCAACAAACCATTCTAGGCGATTTTTAATTAAGTGTTCCGTTAATTTTATCAGAATTGAAGACAAAACAATGGGACGGTATGAAGAAACATCAGCAGGAGTTTTATTTGGTTTTAGGAATGGCAACACCATTTGACGTTTCCATTCAACAGGAACGTTTCCTGAAATCCTAATCCTAATAGAATTAATAAGCTCTAAATAATAACTGAGAACGTCGTCATTTAAATGAGCAAAAAAGGAATACGGTATGCCATCAGTGCCTGGGGCTGAATCCTGTGTTTTATTAATAATACCCTTCAATTCAGTGAGAGTGAATGGACGACCTAGCGACGAATTAATATTTTGGTTATTGGGACTAATGGCTAAGAGAGATAAGTTAGCCTCGGGAACCCATGGAGGAGCTAATTTATCTAAAAAGTCGCTGGCTAATGAATCAGGGATAGGAGAATGGTTTTTATAAATTGATCTAAATCTACGAATGTAGCGCCAGACAATCGTAGGGTGAGTATTTGGTGAAATAGATAAACAAAAGTTACGCCAAGATTCAAATTTTTTCTTTATAAATAGATTGCGAGTTTCTGAAATTATTTTAGTAAGAATTTCGTAGTTATTATTTGACATTTCGAAATTATATTTATATTCAGCCTCATTACGTTTATTAATCGCTTCTGTGCACTCCGAGTCCCACCAAGGAGGCGACGGAATTGAACTAATATTGTTCTTTTTTACAGGAAAAACTTCATCCGCTGCTGTAATCAATAAGCGTGCTAATGCTTCAGCACAACTATTTTCATTACCATCAGAAATAACAGGCAAAGAACAAAGCTTTCTGTCAACAATATCCTTAAATTTGTCCCAGTCACTACTATTACTATGGGGTAATTTATGTTTTAAATTTGATCTCCTAATATGTGCATTTGGTTTTGAAAGAGGATAAGAGATGACTATTGGAAAATGGTCACTACCATAAGTAGAGGACAGGGTGTACCAAGTAAGAGAAGAGGCTAAGTTTGGAGAACATATAGAAAGGTCAATTGCGCTTTGGTTTTGGTAAGGGACTGAACGTCGAGTGGGTGCTCCTGAATTCAAGATGCATAAGTTATGAAAATCTATTATATCAAGTAATTCATCCCCATAACAATTCGAAATTGAACAACCCCATGATTGGTGATGGCAATTAAAGTCCCCCAGTATTAAGAATGGCTTTGGAAGAAAAGAAAAGAGATTATTCATCTCTTGAAGTACAGAAGAAGAAGGGTGAGGAATGTAAATAGAGACAAGACAAGTATTATACACTTTTATAGCTACAATTGAAATTTCCTCACTATGAGGTGGTATCGTAATGATAGAAAAAGGGACAGAATTCTTGATAAGTATAGCTACTCCACCATACCCATCAGATCTATCCTCTCTAATGGTTAAATAACCATTGATTTTAAAAATGTGGTAAGATTTTAGCCAAGTCTCTGCTAAAGCAAAGACAATAGGCTCATATTTGTTTAACAAATATATAACATCACTCTTTTTGTTTATAAGACTGCGGCAGTTCCATTGGATTATTTTGGATGTGTTGTCCATTACGAATGGATTGAGGTACATTGAAAGAAGGGGCAACGTTGGACGGTGAAATGTTGAACTGAGAAAGAAGACTGTGTAATGCAGAAAGAAAATCATTTATGGAGAAATTAGTCTCTTTATCTTCAATATTAGGTATAGCACAACCATTTGATGGTTGGGGGATGTTAAAATCTTTAATAATAGCATTGTGAGCTTCTTTATTATAGCCTGGTACAGATTTGGGAGGAGAACGTGGCTTGAAGAAGACAGTCTTTTTATAACTTGTTGAAGCAGACATTCTATTAGGTAAAGAGATTGAAGGAGTATCAGTAAAGTTTTTGGATGGTGGAGATAAGAGTGTGTCTGCATAAGATTTTGAAACTGGTGGGTGGACTTTTGCTGCTTCAGCATATGACACAGAGCTTTGCGCCATGTATGTTTTAATTAATTTTTGTCTAGCAAATTCAGGGCAAGACTTATTTGTTGCAAAGTGGTAACCAGAACAAAGACAGCAAGATGCGTTTTCTTGATTAGTTTCACAGCTATCCCCAGTGTGTCCTTGGCCACATTTAAAACATTTAGGTTTCGACCTACATTGGAGTTTTGTATGACCGAAACGGCAGCAGTTAAGACACTGTACTGTCGGGAAAATGTATAATTCCACAGGTAATGCATTGTAACACATAAAAATCCTTTTGGGTAAAATCTGCCCATCAAACGTAACAACAATAGATTGGGAAGGTTTCCATGTAGTATTGCCATCAACAATAGATTTAAAATTAAGACGTCTCACTTTTAAAATTGGACCACAACCAATTGGAACTGAAATATTTTCAATGATTTCCTCTGGAGACCATTCCGCAGGGACTCCGCGGACTAAGCCCATTCTAGTCACATTAAAAGTGGGTATGTAAGCTTTATAATTGAACTTTTCAAGACTGGTATTACTAATAAAAGAATTTGCGTCTATGAAATTTGAAAAAGAAATACTTATTTTGTTACGCCCGATTTTCTTAACACTCCCGTTGATGATGTTTTGGAAGGCATTATGTTTTAAAAACTTCCCAAATGTGATAGGATGCAGTGTTGTTCCATCATTTTCAGACATAAAATTTTTCTGGACATGTATAACAAAAGGCGCGCTGTCTGTTTTCTCATAAATTTTGCGCCCAATTTGAGCGGGAACTGAAGGAGTTGGAGTTAGAGCGACAGGTAATATACTAGTGGTGGTGGGTGTATTTAATTCTTGTTCCGCACTCAAGTTTGAATCCATACAACCACAACCCGAAGTTTCGGATCCATGGCCTTTGCGGGTACGACGTCTTTTGTTGCAGTGCTTGCACACATGCACACGATTTCTTTTTAATGATTTGGTCGTAGAAGACCCATCGGTTTCCATCCCCGATTCATTGGAAATTGTAACATAACTGCCTGCCGGTGGGACAAAGCCCCCCGGATCAGGCGGATCGTTCATTGTCGCCTATATATAAAATAGTTAAAAACTTACCCCTACCGAAGAATAAACACACAAACTAAAATTAAATAAAAAACAGAGAAACTACGACACTAAAACTACGACTACTGATGCTATAATACAGTTTTACTCAATTTTTATAGAAAATTTCAAAAAGGACGCGTCCGCCAAGTTGTAGTTTCCCGCGCTTTTTCCGGAAAATACATTTTTTGTAGTATGAACGACAAGGATGCGTGCACTCCGGACATAGAATAAAAGTACAGATGCGAATATTAGGCAGTAAAGTCATCTTTACAGCAGAGTTCTAGTTTCCCTTTTAATAACTTTTCTTTATAATTTTGTTTGATACATTTAATTATAAATTAAACAAAAAAACTATAATTGATAAGTATACAACAGTTCGCCTCCATTCCGCTCACGAAATAAAAAAGCTCTCTAAGAAACAGAAAAGAAATAAATTAAATCTTTTCGAAGGTGTATGATTATTTTTACAATATTAATATATTTCTTTCTTCTTAAAACGTGTTTTATTTTTCACCTACCTACCTTTTAATAGTGTTTATTCGTTGCATAGGCACAAATCCCGGCTGCAAATTCTGTACACGCGGTTTGTACTTTCTGCCTAGTTAATTTGTTAGTCTATGATGCCAACGTGCGGTGATTGGTGGCCCGAATAATGTTTGTTTACATTCACGCGCAATTGACAACATCTAGCTGTCACTTTTTTTCTTATTGGTTTTATCGAGCTATCCTTTTTCTATCCTTTTTACTTGTAGTGAAATGTAAAATGAATGAAAAGTGTGTATGTGTGCTGCCTCTCGGCGCGGAACACTTTTTTCTGTTGTTTTGTAAGTGTATAACATATCTGTTTACTAGAATATCATTGACTAAGGGACTATCTTTTGAGTGGCTACTTTTACAAACTACGAGGCTGATTTTACAATTGTTTGAGAACTTTTACTAAAAGCTGCCGCATTCAAAATCTCAAAATCCAAATGTGGTCCCTCAATGGGAATGCAAATGTCGGCGGCGGCGGTGGGACAGGTTCCCACGTACTAACATACGTTATACCGAAAATAGAAACCCCCTTTTAGGTACTTAAAATATTTATTATGGTATTTAGGCGAAAGTTATCGTTCCAAATAGGTTTATCTATAAAATAATATAAGAACTTGGGTAGATGGAGTGGAAGGACAAAAGGTTGTAAATGAAATACAATATAAGTGCACAGGCATATATTCTTATAAGGCCTACGCCTCTTGTTGAGCCTGAAGCCTCTTGATGTAGGACGCCTTCTTCTGCTTGATCCTGTTCTTTCTCTCGGCCAGGGTCAGCTTGCGCTTGTTCCAGCGCTTCTGCTTGCTGCCAGCGTCCTTCTTCTTGGCTTCCTTCTTGGTGTGGGACGGGTCTGAGCGGATCAATTCATGTGCTTTCTTGTAAGTGGCTTCAATCTGAAAAGATCAAACCTGAAGTTAATATTTATTCAACATCTTACTTTCATGCTGATTGTTCTATGATCATTTAACATTAAAAAACTGTAGCAATATTTTAGTACTTAGAATCATGGTAGATTATAAGTGTGGAAAAACATTGTATTTATATTGTCCAATTTCGACACTGCTCAAATTTATATATAAGAACAGTAATTTGGTTGGACGTCAAATTGTTTAAGTAGGTTTTATAGTGGAATATACTTACAGAATCAGCAGTTACACCAAGTTTGATGTATTTGCCAAACTGTCGCTTGAAGGAGTCTTCATCGTCTGCTTCAAGACTGCGCATGTATTCAGCCACGTGTAGACCAAAGATGTGTGCTCTGTAAACATTATTTATTATGTTATTTCTAAAGCATTTTTCAATTTTAACATATTCTGCAGATTGTTTTCATTGTAACATGCTCACAGATTAGTGACCTCTTGAGTGATTGTTTTTAAAACCGGTTTCAAAAAGTTAGAATTACACTTTTTATCACAACCAATAATCTTAACATTTTACTGTTGCTCCAATTACGCTGTCCAAACAATAGATAAACCATAATTCAGAGGATGAATGGAGCTGTCATAAAAAGATTTGCTGTTGATATAAACGACCAACCCTTTGACAATTCAAAAGTGCCTGTAATTGGTTTATTTGAAATAAATGCTTCGAGTTTGAATTTATTCAAACAGGGGGACTCACCTGTGTACTTCAGCATTGAATTTCTTTGCTTCTGCATCATATCCTGGGAACCTCTTGATGGAGTGAGGAACATTTAGGCCACCATCAACTGCACCTTTCATGGCCCCAAACACACGGGCACCAGTGGTGGTGCGTGCCAGACCCACATCAAGGTAACATCTGTGATGAATAAGGTACAGTTATGTAAAAACGCAGTTATAACAATAAATATTGTGTGTAACTGGAGCAATAAAATAAAATCAGAGAATTACGAAACAACATTCTTTTTTAGCATTGTACGTGCTTTCAGACCGCCCGTAATGACTTCATCATAAAAAACATTTTTTTTAATTGTTTGCACTTCAGTGTTACATTCAGTAAGAAAGCCATTCCTCTTGTTTTGCCAAATTAAAATATACAAATTGATTATTAAAATATTATAATGCTATGTAATAAATTAATTACCTGAAAGCGCCTGGGCCATTGTCCACGGGTTCTACATTGTATTCATCACCAGTGACCTCAGTAGCGCCACTGTATAGGGAGTCAAGGCCGAGCCTCTGGAGCAGTCTTCTTGCGAGCAGCAACCCAGTACTGTAGGCAGCGGCATAGTTTGTCAAACCAACCTAAAAATAAACTATTCATATTATATTCATCATATTTAGAAAAAGTTATTCCAATCATTATTAGAATGGATCAGTATTGAACCTTATAACAACAGGGTTGTATGAGTTTGTACGTCTCTTCAGACCGCCCGTTCAAAATCATCATTGAAATCCTGATTCATGTAAGTATTAAATTGATGCAGCAGTTGGTCGTTGAACAGGACTGCTAAGTACCTTGTTTTGGGTACAATAACATATTACAGGGTACAACTTTGCTTCAATTTATCTAATAAAATCACTGTAAACAGGTGACTAACCTTGACGCCGTAACGTGGCAGTTCGTGAGAGTAGGCGGCGCACACAATGTGGTCACCCTCAATACGGGAATAAGCCACCTGGCAAGTCACATCCTTGTTGGACAGACGGACGATCAGGCGGTACTTGGGTGTATTGTATTTATTCTTGTCCTGTTAAAAACATGACTAAAATTAGCAAACAAAACTAACCTACAATAAAAACTTAAAAACAATAACTTACTTGAACAACGAGGCGTTTACGGGCGTAGTAGTCGGTCTTTCCCTCACGACGCCTCTTGAATTTAACTTGGTACCTCTTGAAGTACTGCTTGTTCTTCACAACTTTCACGAACGCCTAAAACATAGCTTTGATTCAATCAACTGAGCTTCACAAATAAACATTGGTGTTTGACTATTTTAGGTTATCAGAGACACTTTATAATCAATTGTGCTGCAGTCTAAAACAAAACCAATGTTGTAGTACACATAAAACATGGCACTACACATCAATCTTGCTTCTTCTGCAGCATCAGATGACGCGCATGTGTCGGTGGTTCATCATTTAGGTTAGGAATTAAAAAATACATTTTCTAGCGTATTTTAAGGTCTTTAAAATAAGTCTCATTGAATAAAGACGAATATAAGAGTTAAACGATAGTGTTGATACATAATCAGCAACATGTATTAAGTTATTGATCCATTAATAACAAGTAGTGTAAACTTAATTCTGACATGGCGCAGAGTTATCAATCCATATTTTCACAATCACAACTCGAAGTTACAATAACGTTTCATAATTCGCACAAGATTTAACCACACTAAGAACTATTGAAAATATTTTAGCATCATTGCTCACCATCTTTATTTGTTCCTAAATATTTAGGAATCGGGCGTCCAAGTAAGAACACCACCGGAAAAAGAAACTTTTTTAAAAGATGACAACTGACGTTTACTGAGATGTTGCCAGCTCTTGTAATTCAAGAAATGACAACAAAATGGAGCAGCCGAAAGGCCCTTAGCACTTTCTATCGCATTAAAATGTAGATTGATCAACCATATAATTTTATTCTATCGCGAGAATGTCGCTAAATAAAAAGTTACAGCAGTTCAAACAATCAAATTATTACTTACCAGTAATGCTTTTTGTATAATTCTATTTTTAAATTTCAATCCTACTAGGTAATATTATAAACGTGAAAGTTTGTATGGATGGATCGTTGTTTGTTACTCTTTCACGCAAAAACTATGAAACGGATTTGGATGAAATTTGGCACACAGATGGTTTACAACCAGGACTAACAAATAGGATACTTTTTATCCCGATATTTCCACGGCATCGAAACTTATGCGGGTGAGACCGCGGGGCGCAGCTAGGTTATTTAGATAAAAATGAATCCCTATTTCCCTTGGTCACGCCATAACTTGAGACCGATTTTACCGATTTTATCCATCTTTTTTTTTAAAGTTTTCTAATATTTTGTAGAAGGTTCACACGGAAAAAAGAAGTCAGTTCACGTGGGTGAAGTCGCGGGCAGAAGCTAGTACATAATTATGAAAATTTCGAATAGAGCAACGATGAAACAAACGCTTTCATTATCACCTTCGTATGAGGGCACTCTTCAACGTTTGATAGCACTAACCTTCGTTGGTATATACATACAAAACAGATTTATCTTGCAGTTTTGCTTGCAGTAGTAATAGTAATCAGATCATACAAGTAGTTAAGAATGATAATAAATAGAAAAAACTGGAGAGAGGTAATACAATTAAGATTGCATTTAATAAAATTATTGCTACGAGGGGTGGTAACGAGGCTGTTGCGGAAAATATAGTTTTTAAAATTTAGTTCAGTTTCTCTGTATTTATTTACCGGATTGATGCAAAAGGATTTTGGATGAAATTTGACCCACAAATACTTTTTAACCAGAGGGGCAATTCTCGTAATTTTAAGACCGTTCACAGTTTGATCTCAGTCTCAATCTGTCAAAAAATACTTCTAATTTCCCTACATTTTGACAAGTTTTTGACATTTGTTTGTCGCTGAGATGAGACTGCGACTAGATTTTGAACGTTTTAAATTACGAGAATTGGCCTTCTGGATTAACACAGTGCACTTTTAATCTCGGTAGTATGTATCATGCATTCTCGTGGGGTATTTTCCGATATCCACGCGGGTGGAGTCGCGGACAAAAGCGAGTAATTGAAATTTTTATACTGCTGTGTCTTTTTTACTTGACTGATTAGCGTCATGGTATCTTCGAATAGTCTTGTCTTCGATTGGATCTTCGTCGAACTCCCCTTCTTATTTTTCCAGACGAATCCAAACAGGTTAGAAATAACAATCGTCACTTTTATTTTGGCATTTCATGCATTGCGGATTTTTTCCAATTACAACTATCCATGTTTTAAATGCCGAAAACAATGTGCATTTTTCGTGGAACCAAGTTTTTCTTGGAAAATGATGACGACCTTTAATGTTTTTTTTTATTTAGTCTGGTAAACCTTAGAAATCTAATGTCAAATAATTCAATTCTTCGCTATGGCTTCCTCTTATTCATATCCTGAATTATTTTTGGCGGGTTTTATATTTACCTTGCCATTTTTATATGAAAAAAGTAATCTATTTCGGTATTATTTGAAATTTTTTCTCTATTACGCTTATGTGTTAACAACATGTACTGTGCTCTTGCCCGTAGTGTTAATTTATCCTCGCGACGTAACAAACCTAATGTAAGATATCGATTTATTT
Source organism: Apamea anceps (assembly GCA_951799955.1). Classification (NCBI taxonomy): domain Eukaryota; kingdom Metazoa; phylum Arthropoda; class Insecta; order Lepidoptera; family Noctuidae; genus Apamea; species Apamea anceps. The sequence continues at coordinate 7,101,015 of OX637502.1, read as the reverse complement.
ATTATTTCGTGTTCGCTAACTTACTCACGAATATCGTGTATGCGTAGTATTTAAGTAAATCGTTTTTTTTCCTACAGAGTTGCTTCCAGATTTTGTCGCTATGCCTCTCAAATAGTAGGTATAGAATGGGAATTGCGGGGGATGGAACATTGGAATACCGAGCAATGTTACATTGTTATATCTAATCATCAAAGCTCGTTAGATATATTAGGTAAAATCCATTTTAAAATTATTATTTCTGCCACAAATTTAATTGCTACGTTTTTCTTTAATGCTTTCTCTTTTACATACCAGGTATGTTTGAAATGTGGCCTCGCATGAAGCGTTGCACTGTCGTAGCAAAGAGACCTTTAATGTTCACTGGTGCTTTTGGATTTGGCGCCTGGCTGTCTGGTCTCGTATTTATTGACCGGTTAAGAACGGAGAAAGCTCGCCAACTCATGAAGGATGCAACTGCACGAGTCATTAAAGAAAAAGTATGTATATCTCCATAATCATGATTTTGTTTTAATTAATCTATAAAAACTTACGTTTCCAATTTTTTTTCTAGACAAAGCTTTGGATATTTCCTGAGGGGGCAAGATATAACAAAGGCAGTATACAATCTTTCAAGAAAGGCGCATTTTATTTAGCTATTGATGCTCAGATACCAATAATGCCAGTTGTCTTTAGTCAATACTACTTCCTAGACAGCGAGACTAAGACATTTGAACCAGGTTTGTTAACACATTATTCTAATGTTAAACACTTGTAATCTCAAACACTTTTTTAAAACACTAAAGTGGTAACTTAAATATTTCATTAATATAATTACAGGAAAGGTGGTCATCACAACATTGCCTCCCATACCAACAAGTGGAATGACACGTCATGATGTTGAGACTTTATCGGAAATGGCCCGCCAACAAATGATTGATGTTTTCCATGAGAGTTCCAAAGATCTAGTTATGCAAAAGAAAATTGCTATTTAAACACTTTCCACCCACCTTATATTCCATTGATATAAAACTTTAAAAGTTATTCCTAGAATCTCATCCTAGATAATTAAGAGCTACTTATTTGTTTTTAGTTTTTTTTAAACAATTATTACCTTTTTGTGACTGGGAATGTAACATTTTTTAGAATGTGAGGTATTTGTAATGTGTCAAAACATGTACACAACTATTAAAGTGTACATGTTGTGATATTTGAAGACAAGTGCCAATCATTCACTTTCGAAGTTAACTTTACTCCAAGAAGCCATAAGTTAATATTATATAAACTGTAGGTATACATTCCTTTTGTAAACATTTTATCTAGTCATGTTTTCCCTTTATTGTTTAGTCAAATGTGTTATTGAATGTAGTTAATAAGAGGATTATTTCCTATACTTTACTAGTCATAGTTATAAGTTGTACTCACCATTTAGTTGACTGACATAATACCAAAATGTTTGATTTTTTTTTGCCCTTTAGAATGTTCTAATCTAAAGTATTGCAAGTTATTGATATTGTAAGTAATGTAGTATGTCAACAATCGAAATTATAAATGGCTTTTTTTTTAAATTCAATCAGCTAGTAAAACTTGGAAAAAATTGTAAGGCTTTGTCACAATACAAATACACCACAGGTCTTTGCTAGGACCGTGTGAAATAAACACCTCAATAACGCGAGCTAATTGCACCATCAGCATAAAAAAAAGTGTTCTTGCATACATCCTTCATGCAAGAATATCGACGCGTTACATCGCATTATGCGCCAAGAATCCACTTTGATTACTCGCATAATAAATGCCATAAGACAAATAACTTACATTTTGCCTAAACCTTTTGTTTGGGTCTGATAATAATAAAACAAGTTTATAGAATCTTAGATAAATATTTATTTGGCCAAGCCAATGAATCTATAGGTATTGCAATGTAATTTATTGTTTGGGCTGTGTTTGTTAAGATAGGTACCTATACAATAAGTGTTTTTTGTAAGGTGAGGTTGTGAGTTAGATTTTCACATAGTTTCACCTAACGCGAAGCTTATTAAAGCAATTATGAACATGAAGCAATTTAGACAAAATGTATAAGTATACACCAATTACTTTGTTTGACCATATAATAAACTTCATGTGACAAAATTGTATGGATATAACTGGCGTAAATAAAAAGGTACTTTGAGATTTTAGTAGCAATAATTAAGTGTCGCGATATTGGAAAATCGTTGAAAGCCAATTAGTGTCTGATAGGCTTTATCAGCACGCGTTACCATGCGGAAGAATGGACTGCAGCAATCTATGGTGCTTATTTTACCTACATACTTCGAGCGTTATTGATCGAAGCCTAATGATGACAAATTAAAATTAATTGTTTGCTAGAGCATGAATCACATTTTACCCAAATGTTGTTTTGATCCTTTACTGCTTACTTAAAATCTTTGCAAGTACCTACTACCATTTGGGTATTGTTTTACACTCAGTGTATAAAATATCCTTTAATCAAATCAGTTTCAGTACATACAATAATGTTTAAAAAATCATTGATTTACATAACACAAGCTTGTCACAGGTGCTTATAAAATTTTGGGATACATTAATATTCTAATAAAATTGTATGCAATAAGATAAGATGTGATCCGATAGTACATTGCGAGAGGACAGCAAATAAATAATTGCACATAAAAAAATAAACCGTTTTTAGTATTTCAACCATCATCACAAACTCGTCATTTCATGTTAATTGTCTATGAATAATGCTATCAGTATTATTTTCCCTTACATCTAACCAATCGCCGAGGACTGGAGAAAGCATAACAATTATTGTTAAATCATCTACTTCGATATATTTATAAAATCATCTTCTATCAAATCATACGTTCAACATGCATTACCAACTGAATCAATTTTATTATTATATTAAAAATGTAAACCAATAGATATGTAAACCAAGGTTACAAATCAAGTGCTTATAATTAAAACCAGAATAATCAACTGATAAAATAAATACAAATTACGTTGCTACAAACTATTTCACTGTAAGTTGTAGTTGCAGGTCTTACTAAATTTTCTAATATTTGATTTACAAGTAGGTACATCTTATTTATAAAATGTAGATGAACTTGAACACTACTCATCGCTTGTTGATCTCTTGTATAATAAATTAAAAGTCCCGTAAATATTGTAACTCTACAATATTTTGGTTCTCTATTAATCATTCCAACCCTCACCCCAGCCTTCATTCTCATCGATATTTTCATCTGGAACAAATTCTAATTTGCTGCTTACGTTTTGCGTACCGCTATTTTGAGCAATATTTATAAAGGTCGGCTTTTCTATTACAGGCGTCATATCAGCAAAAAAATCGAATTCTTCTGGATTCTTTTTAGAATCGTATTTTTGATTTTTTATGTCTAGTTCAGAAATATCTAAGATATTCTTTTTTGCTTCGATTGCAGCTTTCTGCAGTAACGTCGTTCTTGATTCGGAAACAACTTTCGTGTTTATGTTTGAGATAGAAGTACTTTTTTCATCTACAGTCTGGATATGAACTAACATTTCATGTGTACTATCTTCATCTAAAATTGGAGATGCACTTTTTGTTGTTAAATGGCGATTATTATCCCAGTCGCTCCAGTCATCTTCACTGTCTCCTTTTTTTGTATGTAATTCTTTTGCTATAATCTCATCATCTATGGATTCTCCACCAACTGGAGAAGGTCTTTCATTTAACGTTAAAGATTTATCAAAAGAAATTAACTCATTTCTATCGTCACTTTCGTATATCTCTCCAGAACATGGCAAATCACGCAAAGACTTACTTGGTAGATATACATGAGTTTCAGTTACTGGACTGGCTGCTAGCAATAAAGGCTTTGTTTTTGAATTTGGTCTGCCATCTGAGAAAAATTTCGATCTCTTTCCTCCTATGACAGTACCAGCTCCTAATATTGGTACCAATTCACTTAAACATATTAGAGTTGCTGCCACTAAACTATCATCTATATCCTTGATGCCCAAAAGTAACTGCAACGAGAAAAAAAATGTTATTCAATTATGGGCTACAGATTCATTCTTGCAGCCAGCTCATTCTTGTAGCTTGCTTGCAGCTTGAATGCTTCTTATTTTTTTTTAAATTTAGTGCTCTATAGTATTCATTTATAAATCGTATTGATACAGACGCCAGCAGGTCAAGCTACCCGAAACTGAAATTTTTCCAATCAACCTTGAACCTTAATGCGTTAAAGTTGAAAATCTATTAAAGAAATTTGACAGATTGAGTAGCTTGATGTGCTGGCGTCTGTACATTCAGTTACAACAATTAGCTGACCTACCTTTGCACAAAATGGTTGAGATTTTTTAGAATACGTATCGGTAAAATTATATCTTTTTTTTTTATACAAAACGTTGCCCCATACTAGGAAGTACTCCTGTATCGTGGGTGCGTTTACAAACATTTAAATTCACATACACAAACAGCCAGACCCGGAACAACTACCTGTAGGCAATAAAAATATTTGTTCCGTGCGGGAATCGAACCCGCGACACGCAGCGCAGCGGTCGATCGCTCAGCCACTGCGTCAACCGAGCCGATGCACACGTACCGCGCCGCGTACCGTGCGCCGTGATCGATTCGTATTCTAAAAAATCGCAACCATTTATGCAAAGGTGGATCAGCTAATTGCTTTAACTGACTACTATTGGATTGGATTTTCGTTTCTTAATAAATTGATGAAATAACCTCTGGAAGGATGTGTTGAGAGAGCTCTTCATGTGAAAATACATGAACAAACTTGGAGAAGTGTCCTAAAAGTAGCATCCTGATTTGACTGTCTCTCACTCCAAATAACTGCATTAGTCTAGGTTTAATATGTTCTTTGAACACACCAAGACTGAAAAATCCTGCTACTTCTCCATTAGGTATGCGGTCTGGAATTTAAAGCAGATATAATTATACACCGTACATTTTAAGCTTTAGTAATCCTTAAACGGTTTGTCTTAGCAGGATCATTACCATTTTTTGGTTTGAGAATGAAAGGTATGACATCTCTTCTTGCTGTTTGGTCTAACATTGTAAGCCTGGATAGCAACAGACCTCCTAGTTGCTTTGCCACAGTTTCTTCATCATAACATTTCAGATTGTCCAAAATATTAGAAAAAAACTGGCTCTTTTCCTCTTCTGAATTTAAAGGGAGGAAATTAAGAAATTTATAGATTGAAATAAATTCATGATTGAAAAAATTGTGCTGCAATATGTCCGATAAGTTGGGCCTTTTGGTAGGATTTTGATGCTGCATGTAATCTCTACAATATTTCTTAAATTCTTTCAAATGAGGTACTTCATCTGAAAATAAAGCAAGTAATTACACATAAATAGCAAATGGCTAGAACAAAATAAATCTATATAGGTATCTATATCTACATAATTATATAAAAATCAATTACTGTTCGTTTGTCTCGCTAAAACTCGAGAACGGCTGGGCCGATTTAGCTGATTTTGGTTTTGAAATGTTTGTCGTAGTCTAGGGAAGGTTTAAACGATGAGAAAATATGGAAAAATTGCAAGGAAGATAATAAAAACAACAATTTAATTTTCCCATATAAACTGTTCTACCTACTTTCCTGTCAAACATTTGACTTTCGTCCCTTCGGTACGGTAGACTCAGGTCCACTCGAATTGAAGCACGTATTAAATTAAGGGTTTTGAATCAACAACATACATTATCCACATTACTCGCATTATCTAGGATTAGTAGGTTAGGAATAGGTAGGTTTAGGATAGGTTAGCTGGTATTGCTGGCTGCATCCGGTTAGACTGGAAGCCGACCCCAACATAGTTGGGAAAAGGCTAGGCAGATGATGAGTAGGTTAGGAATAGGTTAGGAGTAGGTTAGGAATAGGTTAGGAGTAGGGTAGGGGGTAGGACACCACGTGAACGAAGTAGCGTCGGGCAGCTAGAAATAATTTATATGGCAAAACAATGTTTGCCGGGTCAGCCAGTATGCTATAAAAATATGAATTTAGTACTGTACCATCTTTACAGTCCTTGAAAACATCATCAACCAATACAGCAAATGCATAGTGATCCACTTTAGTAGTAATCTCATAAGAATCTTCATTTGGATCAACTGCTTTATCATACCTAAAATATGACAAATGAGTTAAATATTGGCGCCGATTCCCTTGTTCACAAACTAAACTAAATTTTAGTTCAGTGCATCTTTTTCATTCTATTTCATTAAGAAAAGGACAGAAAATAATATATTAGTTTAGTCCTGTCAAATTAGTCCGCGCCTGACGTAAAATGACGTATTTTTAGTAGCCATGTTTTTAATCACGTCTAACTTGTCTATGGAGTACCATAATTTGACAGGACTAAACTAATATATTATTTTCTGTCCTTTTCTGAATGAAATACAATGAATAAGATGCACTGAACTTAAATTTTGTTTAGTTTGTGAACAAGGGAATCGGCGCGAATGTTTATATATAATTGAATAAACGAAACTGCCTCAAATGTTTATAATTCTTGGTTAGTAAATTAATTTTTCTTGGTAAGTAAATAAACTAATAGTATAAGGGCTGTCAAATTAGCTCTAAGAGATTAAAATGTAATATTATGCATACTATACTTTAAATTCTACCTGTGAATCCTGGCATGTCTCAAATAAGCTGCCGTAAGCTCAGCAAATGGGCACAGGTATTGCAGTCCTCCCAGCTTCCATTGTCCATCTCCAGTCACATATATTGCTGACACACTCACATTATTATGGGACATACCAGCCTACAAACAGGATGATTAAAAATAAATTAGAAGTCAGTTGTGGTGTTAAATAAAATAAGCACAATAAATTAAAACTTAATTGATGGAAATATATGTGACTCAGGCTGGCTGGACAAATCTTCAAAATAGCTCGCATTTAACTAGGTCAATAGGGCACTTTATGTGACGGCTAAACACCCCTTTTTTTTTTGGTGGGAAATCATCAAATGACTTCTCCCGCTCTGGGCTGAGCGGAAGGGCGTGTCAAACTTTTACTGACTAAAACCCACCCGTGTTCCTTCAGTTGCCTGTGCCAGGGGCCAAGGTATCTCTTTCGAACAACCCGCAGCCCCGGCGGCATCGGCCCTAGCGGACCCCGTCAGTTCGTGCTGACATCTCTTTGAGGCGCGCGTGGAACACAACGCGCCGTCGACCCGGGCCTGGTCCTTACCGGGCGGCGAGCAGCCCATTGCTCACCGCCCGCAAGCCCGCGCCTACGGTGGCCGGGAGTCGGCTGTTGACTCCCGTCCAGGGCGTCTCCTGCGGCGACTAAGGGCGTGAGGGCGCAGATATTGCCTCTCCCTCACGCGCTCCGCCTCCTCCTTCGCGAGCATTACTGCTTCGCAGAAGGAGGTTACGGCCTCCCATTCACTCTCGCCCCCGTACCATGGCCTGGACCATGGCCGGACGCGAGAGATCGCCGCCACGAGGACACGGCGGTGCTCCGCCCAAGCCGGGCAAACCTCCACCGTATCTTCCGGCCAATCCGCACAGTGGTGACACCCTGGCGTTTCCTCCCGCCTTATCCTGAATAGGAACCTCCCAAAACAACCATGTCCGGTGAGGACCTGAGTCAGGCGGAAGGTGAGGGCGCCGTGGCGCCTCTCTAACTACTCCTCAAAGAGGGGACTCCATGCCGCTATGTGATCCCGCCGGAGCTCTGTCCGCTGTACCGTGATTTCTCGCGGCAGCAGAGTCATGCCCCGGCGTTTTGCCTCCTCTCGCCACTCCCATATGTGGGCGAGGACTTTGGCCTCCAGATCCCATGGCGGCAATCCGGCACCGGCTAAACACCCTTATTTCAGAATTTGTAACGCTACAGAATCTTAGATAATGGATCGAAAACGTGCCCAGCCAGCTTGAAAAACCACTTTTTGCATATCAACGGACGTCACATAAATTTGTAACAGGCATTGAGCTAAAAGTTTTGTGAGCGGTTTAGTAGAAAAATGCAAAAATCTGTATCCAGCCAGCTTGTATTTTCGTATAAAACTTCTAGCTGGCACTTCCGAATCTCAATAACGGGAGCGTTTTCGAATATGGTTCCTTTACTAACATTTAGTGACTAGTGATGTCACAAATTCAGGTTATCATTTTCGTCCCCGTTACAAAATTTTGAACACATTTCGAAGGTCGTAGATCATCAGGCAGCAGAGATACATGTGTCCAGCCAGCTTGAACTCAGGCTGGCTGGACATTAAGTTTTTATTGATTTCTCGTAAACCCTTACATGTGAAGCCATAAATCAAACGTTATTACTGTTATACATTGCGTCACTAAATGTTAGTAAAGGAACCATATTCGAAAAGGGTGTTTAGCCATCACATGAAGTGCCCTATTGACCTAGTTAAATGCAAGCTATTTTGAAGATTTGTCCAGCCAGCCTGGGTCACATGGAAATATTACTTACTCAACTTTTACTGGTAGGATGCCCATATAGTTACATACTAAAAGGGTTCAAACCTCTGTGGCATACCTAAACATGCAAGTACAGACGCCAGCACATCAAGCTACTACAATCTGTCAAATTTCTTTAATAGATTTTCAACTTTATTGTTAAAGCATTAAGTTTCAAGATTGATTGGGAAAATTTGACAGTTTCGGGTAGCTTGACCTGCTGGCGTCTGTACATAAAAAGTCGAGTTTTGATGTACAGGTTTGAAACATATGCCAATCGATAGAGAATTTTTTTACAAACAACAAATACTATCGACAAAAATGTTATAAGTGATATACTTTCTGAGTTGTTCCAGTTTGAAAATATAAAATATATTAAAAGAAAAACTTTATTTAATTGATTTAATAGTCCATTATCATAATTTTAAAGCATTCCGCGTCACTACTATTAATAAATTGGGTTATCATAATAATAAAATAATTTAATTATTTATTTATTTAATATTGTTTATCTTTTTTATTATGGCAATCCAGTTCAATGCTAGTCACTATTACTAGTGGCATGCTTTAAAATGGATGTTTTTCTTTTATTATATTTTCCCGGAATAAAAAAATAAACAACATTAATTATTAAATAATAATATCATAAATTCCATAAAAGTAAACTTGATGATGACTTAGTTAAACTTAGGTTGGTAAAAAAAATATATTTTATACCGTTATTTTATTAATAAGATAACCCAATTTATTACTAGTAGTGACGCGGAATGCATCAAAATTATAATAATGGACTATTGAATCAATTAATTATGGAGTTTTTCTTTAACATATTTTATATTTTCAAACTAGAATAACTCAGAAAGTATATCACTTACGACATTTTTGTCAATTGTATTTGTTGTTTGTATTAATTGTCTCTATCGATTGGCATATGTTTCAAACCTGTACATAAAACTCGACTTTTTATGTACTTGCAACTTTAGGTATGCCAGGCTTCATACAAAAATGTTTGATCTTCTTTAAATTAGTACAAACCTGTTCGTGAATAAACACTAAAGCTCTTAAGATATTGTTGAGTCCTATGCATATCTGGAGCGGTGTTAAGGACGGTAAAACATGCGACAATGGCTGCACAAATTCAGTGGCCAAGTGCAGAGTGGAACGCTGTTGCCAAGCAGAAATATATCGAACTATGCATGGATGACGGTACTTCAGAAGATTCTACAAAGTAATTAAAAACATTATCGACTGTAACCACAAACATAAATCAAGTTTCATTAAACAATTTGAATACATACATTTGAAAACTTTTCCAGTGGTGTCGAAATTGACCAAAGCGGACCAACCGCAGCTTCTCCCTTAAAAACTGAAACTGAGTCATCACCTTTTAGGCTGAAATACCTGCAACTGTCTTTTATTGTGGCCTGATAGTGGCACCAAAAATCGGTTATCTCTATTGCTTTTTCTTCAATTTCTAGGCCACTTAACTGTGAACTGTCGTTACCCATCATTTAGGATTTTAGTTTTATACTTATGTATATCATTGGAAAATTTTAAATATATAGTACAAATCAGAACTTCGTATTAATAATACAGCGAAACTAGAAAACAAAATCTATGAAAAACGTTCAACGTGACATTTCGAAACTGACAGCAGTGACAGATTACGTCGTCTGTCTGTGCAGGTGCAAATACCACAGCAACAGACAGGGCTGTAAGGCCATGATCACAGAGTACATTTTTATATAGGGAGCCATGATTATTAAGCTCAGTTAAGCTAGCTACACGCAGCAGCGACTTGCGATGGTGATTTTAAAATTTTTTCGTTCACATAGATTTTGATAGCGGATTTATCGCTAATACTACTAAAGTTCGTTTTTTAATCCCAGATACTAATCTGATATTTAAGTATTTTGCACAGAATACTAATACCATAGGCGGGGTATTTTGTGTTGCGTTGTTTAGTATAGTTTGACATTACACATATTACACATGCTAAATTAGTATCTGGGTCAAAAATGTATGTGGATGTGAGACTTTGACATTGCCAGTGAGTGCCCGTCGATAAAAGTTGCGGCGTGTGTACAGTCACGAGCATAGCGATCATCTATGGAAGGCGCAAGTAGTAGCACAAATGTGTGACGTCGAAGAAACACCAAAACTATCTGTGGAGACAAGCGACGCCAAAATATAACATTCGGCATCGACTTCAAAGAGACATGACACCTCTCAGACTGCATAAATACGGCTACTTCAAGTTTTCTTCTATATCGCAATCAGTGCCGCTCATATTGCAAAGGTATGGGGTATTATCTTACTAGAAGCATACTTCCAGTAGAACAGAGCAGCCAGACAGGCTAGTTTAACTAGAAATGTGTCTTTAGTATCTAACTGTGACAAACCAGACGACAAATAAGACGGGTCATATAGAATTATTCTTTGCTTCGATTAGATCCCCTTGATTTATTTTCAGGGTCCTGACAGGTCAGGCTATCTTTGAAACGAAGACTAAGTACTTCAATGAGAAAATTTATGAATGGTGTGGAGCAAAGAGTATAATAATAATACGGGGTGTGGAGGCTAGGATTTTCCCGATTAGTTTCTGTTTCATGGACCGAGAATTGTTGTATTTGCCTAATCTGTGGACTGGACACATGGATAGGGTTGCCATTCGTCCCGATATATCGGGACTGTCACCGTCATTAGGCCTTCTGTCCCGACGTCCCGACAAAACACTATTACGTCCCGTTTTCTCGCGCGGTCAAAGCAATTCAAATACGCGCGCCAAATTACTCGGAGCGCGGTTGCGACGTCGCGCGTCGCTCGCGAGTACCGCGCTGGGGAAGGGAGAAGGGTGCTCAAATTATGCCAATATTTGTTTGCGATACCTGGCCACAACGCTACAATAGAAAGAGTATTTTCATTAATGTCGAGCCAGTGGACCGATGAAAGAAATCGCCTGCTGCCGGAGACTGTGTAGTCGATATAGGTTAACTTCAATATGACTTGCATGGAGTTTTATAAATATGTAAAAGGACAGAAAGAATTACTTAAAAAAGTAAAGTCTTCAGCAAAATATGACCAAGCTACGTCTAGCACTGCTTCCATACAGTAGAATTTGTATTTTTTTTTAATAAAAAATATTCATATTTAATTTTTTTTTTCTCTTTGCGTCCCGACATGAGCCTTGCCAAATATGGCAACCCTACACATGGATGTCATTTTTAACCCCCGACGCAAAAACGACGGGGTGTTATAAGTTTTGTGTATGTCTGTCTGCGGCATCGTAGCTCCCGAACGGATGAACCGATTTTGATTTTGTTTGAAAGCTAAATTTGTCGGGAGTGTTCTTAGCTATGTTTGATGAAAATCGGTCCAAGATGGCTGCCTCCACAAAATGGCGAATTACAAAAAACCTGATTAAACAGCAAATTATGTACAGACGCCAGCAGGTCAAGCTACCCGAAACTGTTAAATTTTCCCAATCAACCTTGAACCTTAATAATTCAGCGATAAAGTAGAATATATAATAAAGAAATTTGACAGATTGTAGTAGCTTGATGTGCTGGCGTCTGTACATACCTGAATCTTAAAACGCAATAAAATAAGTAATGAGTCCCTACAAAAAGCATGAAATTAAAAATTTAAAAAACTTGTGTCGGGGCACAAAATAATAATTAAAATAGTATGAATGTAAAAAAGGTAAAATGTGAAACCCTATAAAAAAATAACCTTGAAATTATGACCCTACGTAAGTACGTATGCTTGATTAAATGTTGTCCCGTCGGGGGACCGCTCTAATTATTAGCGGTCCCCCGACGGGACAACATTTAAACAAAAAATTTCATACGTATGTACAGACGCCAGCACATCAAGCTACTACAATCTGTCAAATTTCATTAATAGATTTTCAACTTTATCACTATAGTGTTAAGGTTCAAAAATGATTGGGAAAATTTGACAGTTTCGGGCAGCTTGACCTGCTGGCGTCTGTACATACTTACGTAGGGTCGTAATTTCAAGGTTATTTTTTTTTATAGGGTTTCGCGTTTATACCTTTTTTACATTCATACTATTTTTATTATATTTTGTGCCCCGACACAAGTTTTTTAAATTTTTAATTTCATGCTTTTTGTAGTGACTCATTACTTATTTATTTTCTTTTATTTTCTTGCGTTCTATAGATTCACTGTTTCACGTTTATACCTTTTTTGTTCTATTTGTGGCTATTTTTACAATAGTGTTTTTTAAATGTTTTAGGCTTTTTACTTCCATACTATTTTTATTATTATTTTGTGTCGGGGGTTCTGTTTTATAATGTATCTTGTCTTTCTAAATAATAGTCTATGTATTAGTCTATGACTTGCCTTGCCAGTAGACCACTGACAGACATTTATACGTCAGTGCAGTAGACAGGCAGGTCTGTCAATGTCAAATGTTTTCTAATTTTTAGGTATTATTCGTACCTACAAAAATGGCATCGAGTTTACTCAAAAAAGCTATCTTCTCCAATCCTGCCACTGTGCGGAAGACGTTTGGAATAATTTGCAATGCTACACGAAACCGTAAGAATAATAAATACCCAAGCTGAGCTTGTTTATGCTAATGATTTATTCAATGTTGTGACTGTTACGTCATTTCATTTTAGATTGGAACTATCAATACATGCCCGGTCCGTATCCTAAGACCCTAGAGGCGCGAGAGGCTGCGGCAAAAAAATATGGCATGACCATTGAGGAGTATCAGCCCTATCCCGAGCATATGGGTTATGGTGATTACCCAAAACTACCTGATATTGGAGAGGATTCTAGGGATCCACACTACCCTTATGATAATCCAGAATTGAAGAGAAACTTTAATGAGCCTGTAAGTTTTAAATTGCACTTTAATTAATCGTTGCTAATGAATAGTCCTATATATTATGTTTATTTATTTTCAGATACATGCAAGGATGGAAATATTTGGTGGTGACCGTTATGACCCTTCTGCAAAGAGAAGGTTCTCATTGATTCACCAATGGTCGTGGTTTTTGGGTGTAGTTGGAGGATCTCTTGCATTGTTCTTCTTCCTGGAAGATTATAAAGTAGGAAGGCCTGTTACAGCCAAGCAATACCCATCAAATGGACCTCACTATTCATTCAGTGCTTAGGAAAACATGAAACTCTTGTTCTGGTCTATTCAAATTAGAATTATTATTTAAAAAAATAGTTTCAATAAAACAAAATATGAGTTAACTTTTTTGTTTTTATTCTTAAACTTAAAATCATCAAGTAAGTATTGACTTGATGATTGTAGGATTGCCTATTGATTTTAGGGTTTATTTATAAACAATGATTAAAGTAAAGTGACATTTAAACATCACAAATATATGCTTAAACAGTTAGCTAATCACTATTTATGCTACATTTATGAATAAACAGGAATGTGTATAAAATCCCTCTAGTAGCAGTAGTTCGGTTGTTAGTCCGGTTGACCGAACTACTGAAACTTTCAGTTGCGATAGTTCGGTTCTAACAAAGCATCGAACTACTGAAACACCTCTAGTAGCAATAGGTTCGGTTGACCGAACTACTGATCGAACAACTATTTAATTAATAATTAATTATTTTTTATACATCTGAGTAATGCTAATCTAGTGGCACTTTTTTTACCTTATTTCAATTTTGTTAACATGCGGATAATGTAGTGGGCTGCAATATTGTTAATATTACTCATGAGCCTATATTATTGTTATTTGTAACATTTTATATTGTAGCTGTTTATTGTCCCATAATAAATAAATAAATACTGAAACTTTCAGTTGCGATAGTTCGGTTCTAACAAAGCACCGAACTACTGAAATAAATAACGCCATTGGACAACAAATATTGTGGAAGGTTGGAATTTCAAAATTAATGGGCCAATTAAAAAAAAAAATCCAACCTTGCTACAAATTTTAAATTTAACATTATTTATTATTAAAAAACAATCTTCTTAGCATCTAAATAATAGGTACAGTAAGCTGCAGAGAAAACCGACCCCCAGTAGTTCGATGCTTTGTTAGAACCGAACTATCGCAACTGAAAGTTTCAGTAGTTCGGTCAGCCGGACTAACAACTGAACTACTGCTACTAGAGGAGTTTCAGTAGTTCGGTGCTTTGTTAGAACCGAACTATCGCAACTGAAAGTTTCAGTAGTTCGGTCAACCGGACTAACAACCGAACTACTGCTACTAGAGGATAAAATCACTATCTAGAAATTTTTGGCACAGGTCAAAGCAAACCATTTCACGTGTTTAGCCATAGCTAAACACATTCTTCTTTTCACTGTTTTTGTTTGCATGCATGGGTGCAGCCCTTCCCCGAAAGGGGAACCGGTTCAAATACTGATATTTAGCATAATTAGGAAAAACGAAAATTTTATCAGTATTTTAAGAACCATGAATATGTCATGAACATGTCATAATAACATGCATGCTAACAAAAATAGTGAAAAGAAGGCCATAATCGATACGAAACATTGCTCACATAGGCATGTACTTTATAATCCTTGAATTAAATACATGATTTTCCATGAAATATCCTTACAATTTTCTTCTCAATCATCAGTATCATATAACGCATAAAAGTAGAGGTTCCTTGCCTTATAGGTTCTCCATCCCAGATTTATTAATATTGATCTGTACAAAGCAGGGGACTATTCAACTGTAGCATGTGTCATTTTGTTGTTACTACCTACCATAGCAAAAAGGCTTTTACAAAGTCAGTAAAATGAATTGAATTTCCCTTGCTGGTCCTGGCCCACAAATGTTTGTTGCCCAACAGTTTTAAATGGATATAAGCTCCATTTAAAACTGTTGGGCAACAAACTTCACAGAAAGTGCAAAAATTTTCAGTTTGTTTTCAGAAAAATACTGCAGGAAATTGAATGGTAGTGACAGATTATGGTAAGGCCTCAGAAAGTTATTTTATTAATATAAATTAATTACAATTTAAGAGTTCACTTATAAATACTAGTAAAATATTCATCTTCCAAGTCATAGAGATCCGCTGCTATGTCATCACGGAGAGACATTAGTTTCTGGTCACATTCTAGTTGTTTTGTGCGGAATAGTTTTGAGTTTTGTGTTATAGCCTCGTTGACTGATGGGAAATCATTCAGTATTAAATATTGTTTAATGTCTGATACCAGCTTCATCAAGGATTCACCAGCTCTCACTGAAACAAACAAACATGTTAGTTTTTTTTTTGTTAACCTAATATTATTGTGTCCCATTGCTGGGCAAAGGGCCCCCTTTTCTATATATATAAAAATGAATCCCTATTTCCCTTGTTCCTGCATAACTTGAGAACGACTTTACCGATGTCATCCATCTTTTTTTAAAAACGTTTTCTAACTTTGTAGAAGGTTCTCACGGAAAAAAGATTAAGTTGCTTCACACGGACGAAGTCGCGGGCAAAAGCTAATCCTTATAAAACTGTCTTGTGCGATCTCTGGTCATGTTAATAAATTATAATTATTGGCAATTTGAGTTTTAAAATGACATAAATGAGAGTTTTTTGTGCAAACTGCTGCTGTGGTATTTGCAAATTGTTCTATAATGAAGTAATAGCCACACCCAAAAAATATGCTACGACTCACTTGTCCATTTACAAGTAACTACCACACTTCGTAAGTTCATGTATGATGAATTAATTGTGTTCTTTTGAGGAATAAAATTATATCTTAAACCACATGCAATAAGATGTGGTTTTCTTGAATTAAATACGGTATCATACAAGATTATCTTCTAGAGTTTATCACATTAAGAAATACTTTCATACTTGTTAAATAATAAGAAAGTTGAAAACTTACCAATGTTGGCAGCCCGGACCTGCATTTCAAATGTATCTTGCTCAATCTGTGTCATTCTATTCAGTTGGGTTTCATTTTCTAGTTTTGCAAGTTTTATGATTTCTACAAATAAAAACAAAACGTGAATAATGTGTAGGCACAGACACACTCCAATGCTGGTTTCTTATTTTAGTATATTAAACATAAGCAGAAGACATGGAACTTTAACTGGCAACATGTGGATATACTATAGGTACACTTCTGTCAAACCCTTAGGGGAATGAAGGCGTGATGTCAATCAGAGGACAAGGGCTTTTATTTGTACTTATCTACTTTTGAGCATGGGACTGCAATTTAGTAAGTTAATATTATTAATAGAAGGAAGGAAGATGTTGCATGGTGCTATCCTCTTTCAAAATCTATCAGTTTTCATTATACGGTATACCCCACATTGGGAGAACCGTGTCTAGTCCAGACAAGTGTTGGTTTTGTGTTCCTCTATGTAAATATGTATTTATCTCCAAAGTAACACAAATTATACATTTCTTCCTACCTATTTTAACTTTTGTTTTCCGTCCGAATGAAGTGCTCAAATTATTGGAGAGCTGTTGTTACTTACCTTCAAAGTTTTCTAACATACTCTTGACATCTTCTTTTAATCGGGTTGTATATGATTTTAGCAATGCTTCCTTATTTTGGGGCAAATTTCTTTGCATTTTGATTTATTTTGCAGCTTCTTTTCAGGCACCAAAACTTCAGGCAAGGCAGCAAATCAAAACAATTTCGACAAGACAACAATTTTTTTGACAGATTATTTTGACATTTACGACAATTGATACCTGGTACCTACAGATCGACCGACTGTATTTTTTTTAGGTTGACAACATTAGAGAGATTTTGTTTTTAATTTATGTTTCTGTTCTGAGTAAAAGTCTTTTCATATACAGTACAGTTATCTTAGAATGGTATGAATATGATAGTTGATCTTACCGTGCGGAAACATTCATACAAAAACATGATGAAAACTCTGTTTTCCGTCAATGTATCGATCCGTGTTTGCATTGTCACTGTTCTTTATGAATGTTGCAACATGCTGTCCCTTACATGTTTCGATATTTACCTGCTTATGTGGAAACCACTAAATTTTGCACTAAAGTTGCCATATAGACAACTTTTAAAACACAAACAAAAACAGTTATCTGGTGGATGCTCCAAGGTAGCCAGCGAAATTCAAATTTTCTTACGTTTTTTGCAATTTGCTGGTCAGTACTATGTTGTACGTTGATTAAAATATGATTCGCGGCCGTAACAAATATGTATTTACAGAATTATAATCATTAAACTCATCAACACAACTCTCTAATATCAAGTAATCCTACTGAATGACTATTTCATGAAATCTTGACATTTTAGGATTATGCTAACTTAACAAGTTGTATTACTGATTCTAATGGATAAAATTCTGTAAATACATATTTGTTATGACCGCGAATCATATTTTAATCAACGTACAACTTAGTACTGACCAGCAAATTGCAAAAAACGTAAGAAAATTTGAATATCGCGGGCTACCTTAGAGCATCCACCTTAAGTTCTCTTTAGTTTCTTAACCAGCGCAACGCTGCTTGGTAATAAGAACTAAGGAGGTCAATATACAATCATTGTTTTTTTATAAGCCTTCCGTACTTTTAAACACAGAGTTCCAACACTTTTTTGTTCTGGGATTATAGGCAAATATAACTTTTCCTCGCTGTTATGCTGCTTACCTAGAGCGATTTCTAAATCTCACGTCCGCACATACATTTTTGAAATCGCTGGCGACTAGCATGCCTGCATGCAAAGAGGTGCTAAGTAAACAATTTAGGATAATCACTAATCACGCTAAGTTCAATTTCCGGGTAAACACTGAAAACAAGTTCGACAAGGGTTGTGGAATAAATATAAAAATAACTTATTAAAAGTATGCGGTAAGTATTTTATTTGAGAAAAGTGTCCTTTAAAACCATTTTAACGGAAGTGTTATTTTGAAAGATGAACTATTTACTTTGTTTCGAAAATCTAGCATATTCTTTTAGACGAAGAGCGTTAATATTGATGAAACCAGTACTATCTTCAGGCGAGAAACCTCCGGCAATATCCATCGAAACCAGATCTTTGTTATACAAGCTCGCTGAGCTCTTTCTCGCTAATATGGTAACTGTAATATAGAAAAAAAAAACACTTTACTAAGCAATATGTTGAAATAATGAATTAAACAAGAGTGTAGATGATTACTACTTGCCATTTCCTTTGTATATTTGGACTGTAACCATTCCATTTATAGTTTCTTGAGACAACTCTAAGCATTTTCGCGTGTAGGCGGCTTCAGGTGAAAACCAAAATCCATTGTAAACGAAGTCAGCCATTTTCTCCTGAAGATATTTCTTAACTCTGTAGAATTTTAACAAATTGCATTAGTATATCCTAAGTTTTATTTTGCATTAAAAAAAACATTTGATTGTTCATTTAGGTATTAGTATATGCTGCGTTACCTCAAAACTTCTTTGTCGAGAGCGTAGGCCTCTAGATCTACATGGGCCACGTGAAGAACTGTCCCCGCAGGTGTTTCGTATAGTCCCCGGGACTGTAGGAATAGTACATAATTTCAGGTTTGCCGATAGCTCTCTTCGTAAAATACGTTTTTGTAGTCAATAATTAAGAAAAAGCGGTAACCTTCAATCCTAGGAATCGATTTTCCACAATGTCGATACGTCCAACTCCGTGCTGGCCACCTAGCTTGTTTAGGGTTTCCACTATAGCTAGTGGATCGGTCAGCACAAGGGACTTCTCGTGCCCGCTAGGGATCCGAACGGAGACGGGTAATCCTGTCGAATTATAAATTTGTAAACATATTTTACACATTAGGATACATGACTTTTGCAATGGGAAGTAGTGACTGTTTACTCACCCTTTTCAAAGTTGATATCAATTGCACTTGGATAGTCTTCAGCTTGTTTTAAATCCCGAGTAATTTTGAAAATGCCATTTGGAGGAATTGTCCCAGGATCCTCTAGTACGCCGGATTCGTAACTGGCAAGGAAAGCAATTTTATAACGACATTTGAAATTGGTTGTTTTATTCAGGTATACAACGCGTAAAATGAAACGTTTTTTTACCTGATATGCATAATATTTTCGTCAGTTGACCAGGGTTCTTTGGGAGTTGCTGACACAGGGATGTTTTCCTGTTTTGCGAATTCGATAAGATCACTGCGACCTTGGAACCTTTCGAAGAATTCCGGGAGCCGCCAGGGCGCTATCACCTGGATAAGTTGATTTGTTAGACAAGATCTTACCGTATACCTTTAAAGTAGGTACCTACTTGATGTAGGTATCCTTACCTTTCCTTCGGGCCACAATGAGTAAACACTAAGTTCGAATCTGACTTGGTCGTTGCCCTTGCCTGTGGCGCCATGAGAAATGTACTTGGCACCTAGTTTTTTAGCAGCATTCACAAGTCCAACTGAGATGCAGGGTCGTGCAAGAGAAGTTCCCAAGTAATATCGACTTTCGTAAACCAGACCCATCTGCACTGCAGGCAGCATATAGTTCGATACGAACTCTTTACGCAGGTCTTCTACTATCACCTAAAAAAATATTGTTTCATTAATTTCCATAATATAAGAGAGCAGTCATGGTGGCCCAGTGGTAACGGCCACATGTATAGTGTATAATCTATGGTAACGGCCCCGACTCTAATTTTATATATATTAGTCTATGGCCCCGACCTACTAGTTGTAGGTCGTGGGTTCGAACCCATGCAGGCGCTTTACTTTGTATACGGTGAAGGAAAATATAGTGAGCAAAAACTCGAAGACATGTGACATCTACCAACCCGCACTAGGCCCGCGTGGTGGATTACAGCCCATTCCCTTTCGAAGAGAGGAGGCCCGTGTTCCAACAGTGGGAACATTAAAGGCTGATTATGTTATTTATTTTTCCATTTATTTCAGGTAAGGCCCATAATATATAAACACATACAATACAATATTAATATAATTTTTTTTTCAGAAAATCGGCCAAGTGCGAGTCGGACTCGCGATCGTAGGGTTCCGTACCATTATCTATAAGAATCACGTCGGTTGTGTGGGAGCCCCCTTAAATATTTATTTTATTTTAATTTTATTATTAAAGTAAAAATACAACTGAGTATTTTGTGCATATTTCAAGTTGTCCTGTTGCCATTATTGATATCGAAATCAAAAAATCGCGTTCGTTGTATGGGAGCCCCCCTTAAATACCTGTTTATTTTATTTTGTTTTTAGTATTTGATGTTATAGCGGCAACAGAAATACATAATTTGTGAAAATTTTAACTGTCTAGCTATCGCGGTTCTTGAGATGCAGCTTGATGACAGACAGACGGACGGACAAACAGCGAAGTCTCAGTGATAGGGTCGTTTTTACCCTTTGGGTATGGAACCCTAATAAGTAAAGTAAATTTTAAGTACAGACGGCAGCAGGTCAACCTACCTAACCGAAACTGTCAAATTTTCCTAATCAACCTTGAACCTTAATGGTTTAGCCACAAAGTTAAAAATCTATTAAAGAAATTTGACAGATTGTAGTTGATTGCTTTGATGATTGCTTGATGTGCTGGCGTCTGTACCTACCGAAAAATATACCAACACCTATTTGAAATGTAGAAATAGGTACTCACATCTTTGGCTCCTACATCCATAGCCTTTGCCTTAACTTTTTTGAAATCTTCATTTTGACCAACATTGGCCATATAGCACACCACATCATAGTTTTTTTGGATTAACCTGGGAATCAAAAACCGTGTCATACGGTGGTATGTTCACTGCTGAATGGGCTGCTACAATCAGATACTCAGCAAAAGTATTGCTAATCATAGGAAACATGCTTTGACTACCCGATCTAGTAGTTAACTATACTCCATTTATAATAGCACTAGCTTCTGCCCGCGGCTTCGCCCGCGTGGATGTCGGAAATTATCCCACGGGAACGTGCTAACAGGATAAAATGTATGTGCACCAGGATGCCATCTATCTCGCGGGCCCTTTGTGGCTAATTACAATAGAAAACCAATTGTGTCTCATTAATGGTTATTAGATATGATATCTTTACCTAAGTACCTACCTAATTAAAAAAATAAATAAACTCAATAACAGAAAATAAAATACCTACCTACCTAAATAAACCTATTTATGACGATAACTAATCTAAACTCAATCATCATCTGCCTAGCCTTTTCCCAACTATGTTCAGGGCCGGCTTCCAGTCTAACCGGATGCAGCTGAATACAAGTATTTTACATGGAGCGACTGCCTATCTGACCTCCACAACCCAGTTATTGGGTAATACGATACCCTTGGTACGACTGGTTGTCAGACTTTCGGGCTTCTGACTACCCGTAACGACTGTCAAAGATCCACGAATGACAGCCGGGACCAACGGCTTAACGTGCTTTCCGAGGCACGGAGGTGTCTCGGTATGTAAAGATGGTCACCCATCCACAGACCGACCGCGGCAAGCGTAGCTTAACCTGACCGATCGACCTGTGCGGCTGTTATTATTTAGCCACGGGCCCCTCAATCTAAACTCAATAAATAAGCAAAATCTCTAAAAACTAATATCTATACGAATGACTATCCTACCTAACAGTATTATAAAATAACCTACGGTCACTACGTACACTATCAAATATACTAACTATACTTTAAAATTAAAATCTATACCTACGACTTATATAAAAATAAACCTAAATAACTCTAAAAAGTAAAAGGAATAAAAATGAACTCCACTGCGTGTGAACTAACCTACGACAAACTTATTATTTGCGGTTGGTACAGTAATCGGATCTAGGGATCGAACCGCAAAATTAAGTTTGTTTTTTATTGTATATACTTTTCCGGGATAAAAAGTACCCAGTGTGGTGCCCAGGATATTAAAGAATAATTATACCAAGTTTCATCGTAATCGAATCGGTAGTTTTTGCGTGATGCCTGAACAAACAGACAGACAGACAAAAATTTTTTAAATCACATTTTTGGGTTCGGTGTCGGTCTAGTAACACCCCCTGCCATTTATTTTTTTGATATTTTCAATGTACAGAATTTTCACTTCTACAGATTTATTATAAGTATAGATTAGAAAAAAGAGGCTCGTAGAAGCAGGAATGCAAAACATTTTATTTCAAAGTTATGATAAAACAATTTTAAGGGAGATGCTTAAATTCTAATTTTCTTGCGTTTTTTACAATTTGCAGGTCAGTGTAAGGTTGTATCTTAATAAAAATAATATGATGCGCAACAATAAGAAATATTTAGGCAATAATACAATTTTAACCTTAAAAATCATCAATACATCCCTTTAAATTAGAATTGCTCCGAATACGTCTGATTTCGCGGGCTACTGCAGCGCATCCACCTTAATTAAAATAAAATTCGGTAGAATTATAGTGAAACGAATAACGTTCCAAGTATTGTTCATCCCTGCTTCTTTTAGGTTTTTAGCATTGACACTGTAATTTTAAATTGGAGTTATATAATATAAATAAATTAAAGCCACATAATTTCATAAGATAAATAGTTAAAATGGTTACAATTAAGTGTGACAGCTGCTGAAAAAATAGATCATAATAAATTCGGCGTCTATCATAATGTAACAATGTTTATTGTATTTTTGTTACAAAGTGTGCATTAAAAATAACCTTTTTTAACTTCTTTCTAATGCTATTGTAAATGGACTTATAGATAGGTTAGGTACCTATCTATGTAATTTTTCTGTGCTATTAAAAAAACCGGCCAAGTGCGTGTCAGGCCACGCATAGGTTCCGTAGTTACCCATAATGGCAAGTTAGGCCTGTATAACTCCTGAACTAACAAAGTTATCTAAGCCATTATAGTTTTCCTTCAAAGTTCATCACATGGACTACCATAATGATTTTTTTCGGATTTTTCGAACCAGCTATTTTAACAAAAAAAATGCGCTTTGAAGTTGAATATCTCGCAAACGGATACCTAAATCAAAAAATCGTCTTAGCAACCTCTGTGTTTTTAAGACATATCTAATGATACCCCACACTATGGGGTAGACGCGAGAAAAAAAATCATCCCCACTTTACTTAAAGGGAGGTACCCCAAAAAAAATATTTTTCGTGATTTTATTTTAGCACTTTTTCGACGTGGTAAATACACATATCCATGCAAAGTTTCATCTTCCTAGCACTAACCGTTTGTAAGGTAAGCCGAGGACGGACGGACATGACGAAACTATAAGGGTTCCGAGACGTGAACTATGGAACCCTAAAAACAGTAGAATATGACGTCGTTGTTACAAGACGCAAGAGAAGATATGGCGTTCGTAACTTCCTGCCTGAGCCTCAAGATCCAAAACCGAGGGTATAGGACGTACTTTACCATTTTAGGATGCAGCTGGTATCCAGACCACCAGAGTAGGCAAGAATAACAAGATCTTTCGCCATGACGCTTATTGAGTGATTGCTAGCAGACAGTTGTCGATAAACTGAAAGCGACGATGGACTGTCGCGAATGGGCTGATAACCCTGAGGTTAACACAATAGTGAAGTGTCTCTTTGTGATATTCGAATACATTTTAACTTCTCAAGTTCAATGTAACATTGAACTTGAGAAGTTTCGGTTTCGCAGAATGCCGGTGTGTATGTTGTAGGTGTGCTGTATGCCTGTAGCTATGTATAGTATGGCTTTTTGGCAGTAGCGTAGCTAGTCCTATAAGTATCAAAGCTTATTGGCCGAAATTTGGACCACACTGACTTGGATGGGGTGGTAGATTTTCTGTGCGATTTTACTAAATGAATGAAACAGCTTGAGAATCGGACCGCGCTCATTGATATGGCTGATACCTATTAGTAACGGTAGCTACGCCCCTGGTTTTAGCATAAACCACGTCACAGTTTCGGTTAAAAAAATATTGGAATTCAGGGAGAGCACAGCGCCTCTTTGCTACATTCAACACCCTACGGTCGCATACATTGAGGGAGTTAATGCTTACGCCAGCACGCCGCACCGCCAGCTATTATCGATATAACGGAATATTCTAGGTATCGGTAATCGGTATATTAGAGATTCATAGGGGAAGGTAGGTACCTAGCTATTTCAAGCAAGAACCTATGTCAAAGCAAGTCCCAGACAAGTTGTTTGTGACCGCATCAGGCGCATCACTCAACACAACTAGTGATAACCTGCAGATAATGCTCCCAGCAGACTGTTGGTCACATGATTGTTTGTTTTTCCAATTATATGATAACACAAAATACACATTGTTGTATATTTATCTACTTACTAACTATTATTTGTTAGGTATATCCATTTTAATGAAATGGTCATTTTTGGGGTTTCGTACCAAATTCGTACCTAATATGTTACGATTTCGCTAGTCACGGCTAGAAACTTCCCAAACGCTTCCCAGCCTAGCTGAATTGTTCTGTAAGCCTCCTTCTCAGTTGTTCTTACCAAACTGCAGAGTTTACCAGAGGTAAACGTATTCTCGAGCAACCTCGAGAGAACGCCATTGACAGCAATCGGTCCCGGAGTAACGTGTTCGTTGAACATAACCTGGGTTTTGTCCAAGTTCATCCGGAGACCAATGCGTACCTACAGAAGAATCAACTAGGCCGTTCAGCATCGAGTGCGTTACCCTGGCAAAATGTGCATTTGAGAGGTGCGACCATAACAAATAATTAGTGCAAGTCATTCAGCCAGTGTGACAATTGTCATCTGCAAATCTCAAGTGTGAGATGTACTCGCCGTTGATGTTAATGCCGCGTCCTTCCCAGTTCAGCGTCTTAAACAAATTGGCATCAGCAATTTAATCGCTTTTCGGAAGCTCGATATACATAGCGACTTCGCTTTATCTCTCCGCCTTTATTTACAATTCTGCTTCGTTAGAAAACGAAATTTTTAAACTGTACTCAAACGGATCTCGAAGTAATCGCTAAAATGTGTGATTTTGCTATTGTGACCGAACTCCACTAAGATGTATCTGCTCATTATCTTGACAGCTAGAGTTTGTGCGCTAAGAGCAACAGCAGATGCATCTTAGCAACTCTACGTGGAAGGAAGATTGATACAAATCAATCTTCCGGAAATCGAATAAATTGCACTTGCTGATACTAAAACCCATGCTGGTTTTAGTAAAAAGTTCTGCTAAGAACCTAAATAACTAGGGATGGGCCGAAATTCGGTTCACATTCGGTTCAACCGAAATTCGGCATTCGGCCGAAATTCGGTTCAGATGCCGAACATTCGGCACAAGAAAAATAATACCTACTTCCACTATTTTGACTGAAATTCAATAGAATTAGAATAGCATTACTGTAAAATAAAATTGTCGTTTACTGTCATTGGCGCCGAATCCCTTGTTCAAAAACTAAACTAAATTTAAGTGTGCATCTTATATATATAAATGCATCTTTTTCTTTCTATTTAATTTAGAAAGGACAGAAGATAAATATTAGTTTAGACCTGTCAAACTAGTCAGCGCCTGACGTAAATTGACGTATTTTTAGTAGCCATGTTGTTAATCACGTCTAATCTGTCTACGGAGTATCTTAATTTGACAGGACTAAACTAATATTTTATCTTCTGTCCTTTTCCTAAGGAAATATAAAGAAAAAGATGCACAGAACTTAAATTTAGTTTAGTTTGTGAACAAGGGAATCAGGGCCATTGTCATTTATTTATTTGCTAATGACCGGCCGGCTCCGGGCTACGCGGTGGGGGCCCGGTTTATACAGATATCAATAATATTGAAGTAAATGCGTAAACAAGTCACGACGTGTCGCTCTCGAGAAAGCGCTTGAAATTGAACCGAAGTTCGGCCGAACTTTTCATTTTAACCGAATGTTCGGCCGAAGTTCGGATTCGGTTCAAACCACATTCGGCCCATCTCTATAAATAACTTACATTTATAAGTAATCATTTTTTTTTGGGGGGTTTTATACAAAAAGGTTTAAACGGGACCCTATTACTAAGACTCATCGTCGTTCGTATTCTATCAAAACCGACAGTTCAATCAGTTTCGGACGGGCCGAAAATTCGGCCACTTTTTGGCCGAAACTGACTGAAACCGAATCTTCGGTCAGACACTAGTAATAACCAAAAAAATTACTATTGAGTACTTGACTCGATGTGTGATGAATCGTAGTTCTTTAGCAAGGTTTAAATCAAATAAAATACGTTATTATTGATGATTAAATAATTTAATGAAATTGTTAACAATTAAATACTGGTATTTAAATTTATGATTAGACTGGCTATAATACGAATATTCCCTACATAATTGCACAATCCGTCATTAACACACAATTTATGCAAATTTATAGATTTAACATTTTTAAAGCTAAGTGGCCAGATGCAGACGGGGACTTGTATTGCTTGAACAGTGAACTACATCGATAGATATTATATGATGAAATGTAATTACAATCCCCTATCTAAACCATAATTACATGTTATCTTATGAATGTATTGTAAATCATCAATACATTAAACGTACCTAACATAGTTCAGAAAAAGTTTAAGAGGTAAACACTAAATCAGAATTTCAAGAGTAACATGTAAGACTGTCTACCAACTACATATCGAGATAGTTTGGAATGTATCAATGTAAACGCATCTGTCAATATATATAAATATGATTAAACACGCAGAATAATATCATAGATAAAATATATAAGATGACGAGTAAATCTCTAGCGTGTCGAGAACTACCTCGAGTGCGTCGACCATGCGACATCGCCAGTAGTGTATCTAACAGGCACAATCGAAGGTGCAAGTTATAAGAATAATTGAATCCTGACAACGAAATATATCTACGGTTAATACTCGGTTAAGATTCTAGCATTTGGCATTAAATTAACTGCACAACGGATTTCGGAAGCAAATTTTAAATCTAGTACATACATGATAAGAGACATTGTACCTTACTATAATTTTGCAGACAATTTAGTTTTTAAACTATGCCTGTACTTCCCTCAAATCGTTACCTCAGTAAAAATTTTAAATGTACCATATTTTAACAATAGCATGTCGTCTGAATCAGTCTATATTAATAGTACGCAAACCCATGCTATGTAATGTTTAACATTCCTATCAACAAAAAATAATACAACTGAACTCTTAAAAACTATAATTCTGATATTGATTTAAACATTTTTTTGAAATAAAAGTCAACAATATAAACATTTTGATAATTCTGTTATACAACAAAACACAATAGAAAGATAAAACATAATTACAAAGCGCATTTGCACTTATTTTGATCTTAATATTTATTTAAAATACTAAGTTATTATAGTTCACACAATTTTTATTCCAAAATTACCATTCTGACATAGTCAGATGGAGGTACTTCAAACTAGTAAGTAAAAGCGGTAAATAAAATCAATGTGGCCCTTATAATAAATTAAGTTTAGCCATTAGTAATTGCATAATTACAATATGCTTATATATCACAATAAATGGTCGAAGTACGGTAACGCTATGCTAATGTTTATGTAATAAATACAAACAATTTATGGGCACACACTTAAGAGGCCACCAAAGCATTTGCTAATTTTTACTTCGACAACTAAAAACAAGTTTAGGCGATATTAACTTTGTAAATTTCATTCTGTCGATAGCCGATTCTTGAAATGTTAGTGTTTAGGCGGTTAGAGAGCTCAGGTCGGATAGGAAGTTATCTGGAGTCAGTATGTGTGAGGAACCGATGATCACCTCCCAGTTCTTAAGCGCGGCTGTCACCTCGTATGCGCAGCGGATTTCAGAGAAACAGACGCCTGAAATGAATGAAATTTAAAATATACTATAAGCCACATCAGCATAGATACTGGTTTGAATACTCAGTTAGGTGTGGCGAAGGAGGATACTAATAAATCGTGGTGGAGAGAAGACATTATAATAAAATTAAAAATATTTAGATATTTACCTCCAACAAGGAAAACAATCAGACGCGGTACGTTCTTGATAGTCTGTTGTGCCTTGTCCTTATGCCAGTGTCCGTAGCGCACACTGAAATACAAAAAACATTAAATATGTATCGCTAACAAGCTATGAACGCAGTTCATAAACATATTGAAAAACGGCATTTACCTAGTTGGTGCCTGATATCCAGAGGTCTGCGCGCGTCCAGCCAAGAATGGGAAGTGACGTTGGTCAAGTTTGTCTTCGATTGCGTCTTCCATGATATCCTAAAACAAAAACCGGTCAAGTGCGTGTCGGGCCACGCGCAGTGTAGAGTTCCGTAGTTTTTATAACAGCCAAGTGCGGGTCGTATTTGCTGACTGATAGTTTCGTACCATGCTCGTAACTAAAACCCAAACATGACTACCTACCTAATTTGACTTCCTATACAAATCCTCACCTGATCTGACAATTTTGCACGGAGTTTTAATTTTTTTTTTTGAGATTTGGATAAGACTTTTCATAGCCAGTGTAGGAACTGTTTTTTTTTATTTTTTATTTATAAAACTTATTTAGGAATGAAACAATAGCGCGATACAACTGACGCTTAGCGCCATCTATCGACATTTCTATGGAGTTGTTCGAAATTTTCGAGTCTAATACAATTGGTCGACTATAACTCGTAAACTTGTAAAGCCCACTTAAGATAGGTACTACTGCCGTGACATTAGAATTTCTAACTACAACCGTTTAGTTGGTAGAGGGGGGGGGGGGGGGACACTTGACTCTAACGAAAACTGGTACTTTAAAGCTTGAAAAGTCACGAACGGTTTACTTAATCAAAAAATGGTCTTCCCAAACCCCTAATATTTTTGAAAGACCTATCCAACGATATCCCACACTATGGGAAGGACGAAAAAAAAAAATCGTCATCCCCACTTTAGATTGAGGTACCCTAAATAATAATTTTTTTCCAAATTTTATTTTACCACTTTTTCGGCGTCATTAACGTGTATACTCATGCCAAATTACAACTTTCTAGTACCAATATTTTTTGAGATAAACCGCGGATACACAGACAGACGACATGGCGAAACTATAAGGGTTCCTTGTTGACTATGGAACCCTAAAAACAACTATTAGGTAAACCTGCGGCGATTTTGTGGTTAAATTAGGTATAGTGAGTGCAACTTACTTTGATCACGGGTGTCCATCGTGACATTTGGTATGTTTGCTCCGTGATCCTTTCCTTCCTTGGTACTTGATACTGTTTCTTGCGGTTCCCCTGTAGAATGAACATTACACCGTAACATTAATTGTAAATATTTAATAATGAAAAACTTAACTTATCTTCATAATTGAAGCGACTATGTAAACAATAAAATAACAACAAGTCATAAAAAACAGGGGTTAGAAAAATATAAACTCCACAAAATATTGGGGGTTAGATATTGATAATTATACAAAAAACCTAGATACACATTCGATTAACGACTCTTGAAACATCCACCGAGAGAGCAAAAGTCAAAATTGAGCGCTCATGTCTATTTTCGAATGTGCTCAAGTACAGCTTTATAACATGCTTTAAGGTACAATTCCCAAGGCGACTGCACACCGCAAACCGCAGCGGCAAAGCCGCAACCGCAATTATAGACTGCAGCTACATTACTGGTTTCTATGTATTTCAATTTACTCTATGAAAACGTTTCCGTAGATGGCGACATTGCCGCTGGCGGGCGTCTTCGGAACTGTACTTTTAAAGTTTTGATTTGAGTTTATCAAATCAAAGTTTGTGATGTTTGTCTTATGTTTTCGTTTATCGAAGACACTTATTAGTAACATAATTTGGAGGAATATTGTACCTTGGGTATATGGGATTAAATGAATAATCGATCACAAGACTGTCAGTGTTACAGAACAAAATAGTTAACAAAATATCATGCTACATGCAAAAAAATACATAAATATATCTATATATAATAAGTATACATCAACAACGACATTGAGTCCCAGGTTGGCGAGGTTGAGTAGCGTCTGCTTGTCGGAGGGCTCAAGCTGCGCGTGCGTCACCAGCTTGTTCAGGTTCTCCTCCGAGATGCCGTTCTTGGACATGATGTACAGCGCGATGATCCGCATCTTGTTGAAGTTTATCACTGCCTGCAGGTGTTTGAAAAGGTGATCAGTCGAAATACAAGTATAAATAAAACCTTTTTTTTGAGAAATATAATAAGGAAGTTTTAATCACTCGCTGTGCACACCTGGTCAAGAAGCACGGGTACAATACTCCTCATGTGGTCTTTGATCTTCTCGCCCTCGGCATCGGTGCCCATAGCCAGGTCCTATTGTGACAAAATTGTAATAAAAAGTCTTTTAAGAAAACAAAATTATGGCATGTATAGGGGGCGTAAAACTAGATATAATATTTAATTCAAGTGCATTCATTTTAGAAAAAAAAATAACAGACACAGTTTAAGAAGACTTATAAGTTAAGTTTTAAAGTTTTCTCTCTCCTACTACTTTGCTGTGCCTGACAGGGTACTATAACATGAAATGATTTGTCCAATAGAAATCCCAGCAGTCTATTTGTCCTTCCTGTGCGGTAATGCATAGATTTTCATACGTTCTATCGTCGCGGATAAATAGCCTATCGTTTGCTTAGCGCCTACTGATCTCATTAAATTTAAAGTTGCCACCTATGTGCACATTGTGGAATGCAATAATTGATTTGATTGGAGTATTGAAAGTTACTGTGAACATTTATTAAGTACGGTGACTGCATGTGGCTCATACAGTAATAAAAATATTTGTAAGGAAGAACTCACCTGTTCAACCTTGCACAGTTTGTCGACGTAACCCTGGTAAGACTTCATGCAGTCTTCAGCCAGACGGAGATGTGTGGCGTACTTGGACAACTCCTTCTGATACTGAGGCATCTTCTTGATCATCTGGGAGAGGTCCCGCATGGATTGCTTGTCACCTGATAACATAATAATTAATATTAAATTAACTAATTATTTTTTACTAGCTGCGCCCCGCGGTTTCACCCGCATAAGTTTCGATACCGTGGGAATATTGGGATAAAAAGTATCCTATATGTTAATTCTGGTTATAAACCACCTGTGTGCCAAATCCATTTAGTAGTTTTTGCGTGAAAAAGTAACAAACATCCATACAAACTTCCACGTTTATAATATTAGTAGGATATAATATTTTTAAATTAAACATAAGAAAGACTATTTCAATACGCCGTTTGAATTATGGAATGGGTTTTAGGAATCTATCACCCATTCCTTTTAATGGCATCACCAGATTTTCTCTTTTATTGGCATGTCAGGACTGCGGATTTGTCGCGCCAAGTTCGCCAACTACTGCAAATTTTACTACCGTGTCATTTTGCTGTTTAGTATGTTAAAATGAAGCTGAAATAGTGTACGATTTATTTAGTCACCTCCGCCCATTCGTTTTGACTCAGTGAACTTCTTCAGGTTCTTGGTGACCGATGTGGACACGACAGCAATGTGCTGATGTCGCAGCTCTACCCACAACTCGTCATTCTCGTCCAATAGTACTTCCTTCATGTTGCCCGAGGACTCGTATCTAAAAAAAAAAAACGAATAGCTTGTAAAAGAAGTCTTAACATACGCAAAATACGCGCATTGACGTGCAGTTGCGGACATCAGCCCGTATCACCTATAAAGTCTTTACAAGTATTGGACTCAAACAGAAGCAGAATTCCAAAAAGTATAAGAGAATTTGGCCTTTATCTATTCTATACTAATATTATAAATAGGAAAGATTTGATTGTTTGTTTGACAATTGGTTTTGATTGATTGTAGTGACACCTAGGAATGATACGGTCAATGAAATAAACAATTTTATTAAGTATTCAAAAAGTCCCTGACCAAATTAAAAATTAGAAATCGATCGACACTGTAACTAATATCGAAGACGCAGACCATTACCCACAGGAATTTTTAAATTGTCTAAACCCTTCTAGACTGCCACAACATGAATTGACGTTAAAAATCGGAATAGGGTATTTTCCTGGGTAAAAAAAAAAATTATTATATTTAGTCCGTCAGTTTAGATTATCGAAAAATAATGGACACGTATTTTTTCTTTTGTCAATCAAACAAAACATGACAAAGATAAAACGCGTCAAAATTTGGGAGTGGGGGTCGTGATGTCACGCCATGCTAAAAAGTGTAGCAAGGCGTGACGTCACGCTGAACTTTAACGGGCGATATCTTCATAATTTTTTATATAATTGACAAAAGAAAAAATACGGTTCCAATATTTTTTGATAATATAACTGATGGACTAATTAGAATTTTTTAGGAAACTAGCCTATTCCAATCATGCTTTTGAGAAATTTAAGCCCTCCGAGCATGTATGTGCATGTGCATGTGGGACGAGGCTGCTTATTAAAGAATTGAAGGATAATTTAATGGCAGCGACCATTATCACCGGCCCAGCAGCTGGTCAACTGGCTTATATACCGAGGATACCGATGATCCCAACTGATTTGCCAATACCATTTAAACGGCTTCAATTTCCGGTAAAAACATCTTTCGCCTTAACTGTTAACAAGTCCCAAGGCTACACCTTCGAATTAGTAGGGATCGAAATCGACCTACGAAAAGAATGTTTTACTCATGGCCAACTGTATGTTGGCCAATCGCAGGTCGGACCCCCCGAAAATCAATTTATTTTCCTGCCACAAAATAAAACAACGTCAAATATCGTTTACAGGGAAGCTTTGGATCAATAAATTGAATGGCTTGGCGGGCCTTTGTTTTGTATATATGATCTTTTTACAAAAATTAGAAATTAAAAAAAAAAAATTAATACCTATTAAAAAAATAATAACAAAAAAAAAAAAAATCATTAAAATAAAAATAAAAGTTCATTAAAATAATAATATTCAAACTTTCTTTTTTAGTAACCTGACGCAAATAGAAGGGTTTTATGTGTGTGTATTATAATTTTTAATTTTGAAATTTTTGTTAATTACCCGTGCGAATACGGGGGCGGGCCGCTAGTCCATCATAATTATGCAAGTGATATATCTTCGTGTATAGCTGTACTGTATCTTTACAATGAACTAAACCAACTGTGGAGGGAGGCTTGGCTAAAATTAATAAAGTATGATAAGCTAAAGAAACTCACTTATAGACGTCATTCTCAATAGGCAAGAGATCGTATGCCATGGCTTGAAGGGTTAGTTCGTGCAGCAGCGGCGACACGCAGTCAAAGCCGCGGTCTATTACCAACAGCTGAGAGCGAGCCTTCTCGGGACCCTCGCCCATAGTCGGCTCGTCAGCCTGCAAAACAAAAACAAAAAATTATATTACTTATTTTTGGGCATGGTTTACTGGATGCAGGTCACTCATTGCCATTTAAATGCTATGTCAATGTCATATAGGTCACATGATATGATGCGCGTTCGTGCTACAACAACTAATTATCAGATTTTGGTGCAGGCTATGAGTAGAGATGATCGCACGTTGGTGGTGACACTTTCGACCTTGAGCTGGCCAAGCATAGTACAGGGGTCCAATAAAATAAAAGGCCAGCTTATAGTGGTTTTAATCCAGTAGTTAGTATTATATTTTTTGTGATTGCTATAGCACTGATTTTGAAGGACTGAGTTCATGATAACAATTCCATTTACCTTGTAGGCATCCAGTTTCTGTTGGATCAGTTGGGCAAGCTCCACATTGCGCTCCCAGTCACTACAAAACAATATTTTTAATGTAATGTCATGAACTGATCAATGAGCTCACGAATCTTTATTTAAGCAATCTGAAAACAAGTAAGTTTTGTAATAACACCTACCTGCGGTAACGCACAGAAGGGTACTCTCCGAGCGTAGCGCAGAGCGTTGCGATCTGTTCAGCGATGCGCTCCATGTTAGCGTTGCGAGTCTGCGCCAGTGCGGGGTTGTACATGCACTGGAACGTCTCGGGCGAGTCCAGGGAGAATACCTGCCAACATAAATCAAAATATTTATTGTGATTTATTCAGTAAACAAGCTTAAACAAGTGATGATAGGTAGGTGTATCTGGCGCGACTTTGATAGTCAGCCCCATTACCAATTTTGCTGTCTGGAAAATCTTATGGCCATGCTATTATCATATAGATTGTATTAAAATAAATTAGGAGATAAATAAATTTTCCATGGACCTGGGGCGACCCCCCCAGGGCCATGGAAATTATGTAAGGTATTCTTACTGACCTGGCTTTCATAAGGCAAGAAAGCAATGTTAATTTCCTTCAAAGTTTTAATTTTCCTTGCTGCTGATGACTTGCAGAGTTCATTGAACAGTTCCTCAGGGCATACTAATTAGTGGCAGCGTGTAACAAGTGTTAGATGTTAGTTTCAAGGTTGAACTCAACATTAATTGTAGAACCAGACTAAAGTAGAATCCAAAAATGAGCCATGCTTAGATTAGTTCCGTTGGCTTTTAATTTTTTGTGCTTGTGATATTTAAGTCTACTTAAGTCCCATGAGTTCACCCTGCTGAACAAACAATATAATTTGACAAACCTGTTGTTCATATGGAATAAAAGCAATGTTGATTTCCTTTAATGTTTTGATATATTTAGCTACAGGGCTACGTGATAATTCGTCAAATCGAGCATCAGGACAAGCTGTAAAAATAGAAATTAAATTGCAAATAAAAATTAAAGCATAAATGAATGACAAAAAGCAGAAACCTATTTGATAAATTAATTTTATAAGCTTGTTTTTTTTAAGAGGCATACAGATTCTTGTATTCAATATTATTATCTCATTAAAATACCTATAAAGAAGAATATAAAGTAAAACTACCTTCAGTGAAGAAGACATGGGCAGCCCGGTACATGATACGATTCCCCACAGAGAAGTCATTGATGAGGGCATGTACAGACTTTTCAGACGGTGTGATCAGGTAGATACCGTCCATGGTGCACAGCGGTTCCCTCTTCTTGTGAATATCCTCAACCACTGGAATATTTAAAATGATATTTTTCAAATCAGACCAGTTTTAGTATGCATAAACATGTTTTAGGATGTTGTATTTTAAGGCAACTATAACAATTTATACTGACAACCTGCTATTTTTCTCTATAAGGAAAAACCTATAAAGGCTAATCAGCTTCTATGTTATTGCTGGGTCAAAGAGTTATTTGATAAAGTAAAGGATAATTTTAAAATACAGAAAATATCTTACAAGTAATGCCTTCGGCAGAGATGTCGTGCATCTTGCAGCAGGCAGACACCATGCGCATGGACAGCTGATCCACCACTAAGACGCGCCATTCTATTTTATCTTTTCCTTTTGACCGATACCGGATCACCTCGTTCATAATCTCTGTGGAAAGTACGACAGCCTGTATTACAATTTTAAAATACTGATTTAGATGTTACATAATGAGAATAGGTTAGATTTAGCAGCAAACAGAGTTTAGCCTCCTGCTGAATTTTCTTTTTTATTGAATATAATTTTTTTTTTTTAAATATAAGCCCCTATTGTCTCACAACCGGCCCCCCTACTCTCCTTCCACCTCTTTTTGTCAAGAGCTGCCAAGGAAATTCCGTTAACGTGCCTTGATCAACATGGTGGAATGATGAAATTGATGATGTCACTCTATCCTAATTTGTTTTATTTTAGTCATCATCCGCGAGTCTTCTAGTCATCCCCAAAAAAAAAAACAAAATATTTTGTTAGCCCCTTCTTATCACAGGGGTGTTTAGGTTTGCTCAAAATACAGCTGGTGTGTTGCATTTTTGAAGAAAAATTGTTAAAACAACGAGTTCAGTTTTCTGCCACAATGACTCATTAAAATAATTGCATCAGAATAGAACAAGAGGTGACTGAAAACAATACATTCAGGATTCGCACGATCCGCAGCCACTTCGTGACGTATGAAGCACCCCACCCCCTAGCTCAAGTGACACAAGAAAATCAATATTATGTGTTAAGCTTTTCTGCCACTACATGTAACTTTTTTACACTTATTGCAATCATTTATCAAATCTTAATATGAATCTAGGCATCGTATCGATATTAAACACACATTTTCTTTTACCTTTGGCTAATTCTAGCAAAGTTACTGGAACCCATTGTTTATATGCCGCTATAGATAACTTTATAATATGGTGGTATACCGTATACAGACAAAAAGTAGGTTGATAAGTTCAGCCTCAGCATTTCAGATAAAAATATCAAAATAATTCAACAAAAACACATAAAACTATTAGTCATCGATAAGTTGATAGAATGTAATGATAATAAATATTATAAAATGAACAAAAAAAAATATACTTAAATACGTTTTATACAATTGTCTTCCAAAATTAATGGTAATAAAGTGTTTTTTGCGGTGAAATACTGCTAAAAACATATTTTTTTTAACTCACTTTGCCCAACTTGCGCTTTGAGAGCCATCTTGAACCGTAGACTAAAGAGCAATGTGGGAACTGTCAAACTCAAACAAGAAGGTAGGAAGTCGAAGAATCGCGCGCCCTGTTACACGAACAAAATTATTTTATTCGTCTTTCCTTTCTATCTTATTTTATTTATTTATTAATAACCAACTTATATAAACAGTTTGCACCTCATGAATATTTTCATGACATTAGGGCTTACCACCAGCTCTTAGAGCAGTTCAGAAGTTGAACTGCACTGGTTTTTAGGGTTCCGTAGCCAAATGGCAAAAAACGGAACCCTTATGGAGTCGTCATGTCTGTCTGTCTGTCCGTCAGTATGTCACAGCCACTTTTTTCTGAAACTATAAGAACTATACTGTTAAAACTTGGTAAGTAGATGTATTCTGTGAACCGCATTAAGATTTTCACACAAAAATAGAAAAAAAAAAAACAATAAAAATTGGGGGTTCCCCATACTTAGAACTGAAACTCAAATATTTTTTTTCATCAAACCCATACGTGTGGGGTATCTAAGGATAGGTCTTCAAAAACAATATTGAGGTTTCTAATATCATTTTTTTCTAAACTGAATAGTTTGCGCGAGAGACACTTCCAAAGTGGTAAAATACATATGTGTGTCCCCCCCTGTAACTTCTAAAATAAGAGAACGATAAATAAAAAAAAAAAAAATATGATGTACAGACGCCAGCAGGTCAAGCTACCCGAAACTGTCAAATTTACCCAATCAACCTTGAACCTTAATGTTTTAGCGATAAAGTTGAAAATCTATTAAAGAAATTTGACAGATTGTAGTAGCTTGATGTGCTGGCGTCTGTAAATTACCATGTAAACTTCCACCGAAAATTGGTTTGAACGAGATCTAGTAAGTAGTTTTTTTTTAATACTTCATAAATCGTAAACAGCAATTTACCTTTCATTCAATCAACTCAACGGAACCCCTCATGGGCGAATCCGACTCGCACTTGGCCGCTTTTTTGTTCTATGACTACAAAAAAGCAGTGAAGTTCAACTTCTGCCCTGCTATAAGAGCTGGCGGTAAGCCCCATGGCTATTTTTAATGTAATGTAAGTAAACAATAAATACTAATTTATTTAAAATGTTCGTAATACTCCGTGTAGTAAAAAGTTTGACAGCACGGTTGGCGCAGTGGTTAAGCGATTGACTGCTGCGCTGCGTGTCACGGGTTCGATTTCCGCACAGAACAAACATTTGTATGACCTACAAGTACTTGTTCTGGGTCTGGCTGTTTGTGTATGTGAGTTTAAATGTTTGTAAACGCAAGAAATTCGTAGTGTGCGGCCACGATTAAAAAAAAAAAACAATTGGACAGGTCAACGTCTGTTGGGTCAACAGCATTATTGTTAAATAGCCAAAGGGGTTCTGTAAACATTAGACTTATATAGGCCCATGGAATTAGTATGTATGTACTATAATTCTAGGCCATTGCAGGGCACCATGCATGTCTAAGATGCCATGCCCTTTGAAGTTATTTCACAGAGTACATTATACTATATTTTATTTGTCTATGGCGCAAAATGTCAAACGTTTCAAATTGTTTACATACGCAAAATCGTTTAAAAAAAAGGTCAAGTATTTTATTACAGCGCAAGTCGAACATAACTAGTTTACTAAAGTAGAGTTGGCAATATAACCCCAATAATTTTATATCTAGAGAATTTATTAAGAATAATAAATACATACTCGTTTTATATGCGCGCGCATTTTGATAACATGAATGATAAGGAGGCGGGTCAATAAATAAGTGAAAGAGATAGACCATATTGCTGTTTCGTTCTCCCACCAGAACGGAAAACAGAATGGAAACGTCAATTCAGTTTTTTCTGTGTTTGTGTCGGATGTGGGTGTGTTGATGGTTAGCGATTTAGTGTAATTATCACGTGCGCGTGAATTTTTAAAATCCGTAACTTATTTAGGGTATAGAATCGGTTAAACAGTCAAGGTAAATATCATAGAATTTTTAATAAAATATATTTTAGTTTTTATTTGCAAATGTTGACAAAGCATTATTTTTGAAAATGGTACAATACTGAAAATTGTTGAGGAAATAAAATATTATCTACCCTCAATTTTAAGAATGGAATAATATCGTAATAATCTCGACCAAGTTATGAACATAATAGTGAGGTGTCTCAAAGTTGGATGAAACATTATTATTGAATTTTTATATATCTGGGGATAAATAAATAAACATAAATTAGTTATTTTTCCATCGCCAGATAACTTTTAATTGAGGAATAAAATTGACGTCTGACAGACTTTGTATGGAAGAACTGTCAAAAATACAAAATTATTCCGTGAATAAAATTATCTGGCGTTGGAAAAATCAGCCATAAGTCTTGTAAACTGGTAACAGAAAGTGTATACTTACTTAAAAAATATAAATGAGGTATTTAGTACCTACCTACCTATTCTAAACTTTTTATTTGCTTTCATAATAACAAAATATTCTTTTGTTTAATTTGTGACGAAAATGCTTAAAAGTTTGCATGCTAATGCAAACTTTTAGGCATTTTACGTCGCTATAAGTGTTCTATTCTTAGTAGAAACTACAATTTAGGAAAGTAAAAGAAAAATATTTTAGACTATAAGTCTCAGAATCACCCCAGAATAATATGCAAGATTTTTCAAGACTAAAAATAAAAGTGAACAAAATAGATTCCGAATGTGCATTGCTGAAGTGCTGAAGATAGAGCATTTCAATTTTTATCTTGTTGTACCGCTGCAGCGCTGCTATTTCCAATGATTAACATAGTCCTCTTTTTATTGGCAGCTGGTGAAAGTGTTGTGTAGTCGAGGAGTCCAGTGCTTGAAGCGCTTGCTCGGACAAGCTATTCTGTGTACAGTGAAATGTAAAGCGATGTATGTATCGTTCACGGGACTTTTACAAGTGTTTGTTGTTGAGAAGTGATTGTGACCAAGATGCGGAGCGGTGATCAGCTGGTGGTGATATCGTACCCTTGCCGCGCTGAGGGCTGGCTCGACCGATGTGGTAAGTACTATTAGGTACTTCAATGTACTCTGTACAAAGTTTTCGTTGCGTT
This sequence comes from Apamea anceps, assembly GCA_951799955.1. Taxonomy (NCBI): domain Eukaryota; kingdom Metazoa; phylum Arthropoda; class Insecta; order Lepidoptera; family Noctuidae; genus Apamea; species Apamea anceps. The sequence continues at coordinate 7,061,357 of OX637502.1, read as the reverse complement.
ATGCTTGCTATTTTTACCGTGAAATTATTCGCCAGTTATTTGGGGCGCTTTACGTAAGTGCTCAATCAGTGACATGTATCATGTATGCATGTGAGTAAGGTCGTGTGCTTTGCCAACGACACCTGAGGGGCAATTCTCATAATTTTAAGAACGTTCACAGTCTGATCTCAGTCTCAATCTGTCAAAAATACCTCTAATTTCCCTACATTTTGACAAGGTTTTGACATTTGTTTGTCGCCGAGATGAGACTGCGACTTGATTTTGAACGTTTTTATTTACGAGAATTGGCCTTCTGTTCATATTTTGATGACAATAAACAAAATCTTTTACACCTAAATTTCATAATCAGTCTAGAAACCAACGATATCTACTTACTACTTATATTTTTAAGTAAAATAATTATGAAAGAAATTCATAGGTATGCTTCGGCGCAAAAAACACAAAAACAAAACAATTCTGAAAAGCTTCTTATTTAAAAGTTGTCATAATCCATTGTCCCGATTTCGATATCACTGTATCAAATAATGAAATACCTAATCAGTACCTAGGTACCCGAATTTATTAATGAAAACGTTTCACAGATGACTAATAAACGGGAACTATTGCGTGAATTGATTTTGATTTGTGGCCGAGATGTTGTGATTGTGTTTAATTGTCGTATTGCACAACAGTGGGTGTTGGGCGTCCCACAGCCATGTCGATTGTCCTCGTCATCCGGCAATTATGTATATTGACTTGACGCGAACCTAAAAGTAATTGTTTAAGTCCTATATTGAACCACGTGCACACTGCTTAGTCATTCTGATCTTCAGAAGAGATTGAGTTAGCGCTGAAATTATTTTAATTGATATGAGTGAGACTGGACGCTCAGATGCTGTTTATACTTACCATAACTTTCCTTATCATTCATAACAACATGAATTATGTTCGTAACGAATAGAAAAGAAACATCCAACTAGAAAGGTTCTTTGCTATGCAATGCTAAGTGTAAAAACAAAGCTTTTTGCTGCGTCCAGTTCCAGTCACTCTCGCGTCAATCAAAATAACTTTAGACGCTAGAAATAATGATAGTTTGGTTACCTACCTTTCTTTTTTTTTTAAACAGGCTTTGTTTTGAAACAGACCCTGCCTAGTTTGTATTCCAAAGCAGTGATTGGAAAGCAGATAAAATTCTAATATTAGCCTGAAGATGTTTGCACGTATTTATCCACCAATAATTTAGTTCCGCAATTAGCACGTATCTATCGTTCTAAAGGTCAACGTCTCCTCTACGCAGCTGACAAGTTAGTATTTACTACTCTCTGTGCGTACTATAACAATATAATCGCTAAAGTAATTAATACAATGACGGACCTTATCGTCAAGAGAGTAGCAGGTCGTTCGCGTATGGTCCACTTACAGTGAAAACTATACGCTCTCTGCGGTTTCTATTGAGTTTCGGTCCATCAGGCTGGGACCAATTGACTCACTTTCTAGTCTCAATTAAGGGACTGCGGTATCCGTGAGAATGATTAGTGCGAAGTGTCTGGGAAAAAATGGGATAAGTAGCTTGGAACTTAGAAGTAAACTGAGTAGAGTAGATGGATAAGTGGTTGAACTAGGAATCTTTTTCAAATAACCTCGCAGGGACAGATATGCTACTCTAGTCTAGATTAATAAAGTTCGTTCTAGTTGCGCCGTAACTTTCAACGATGCGTGCTTTGCTCTCATGGAAGCTCCCATTAATCGCGCTGCACACAATGTGTTACAGCATTTATAAATATTGATTAATACCATACATCAATCATTGTTCATAACTGGCGAAATGTCGGTGTACTAAAGGTTCACCTCTGCCTAACCCTTCCGGGAATACTGGCGTCATGTTATGTTACGTTATACGTAATCGTTTATTGACACTTGGAGTACTGGTTTTATTCATTAGACCGAAGATATTTCACCTAAAATCCAGTTAATTCGAACAAATAATGCATTACACGGACCAGTGGGCATCTAGTGATAGGCAGGCATGTATGTGTAGCCAAGTGGATCATTATTGCATATTTTCTTACATCATTACAATACTGAATACTAAATTATTTACATTATTCAGTGGTATGCTGATAAAATATTCAATTCATCATTATTTTTACGCATATGTACACAATACCTTTATGTATATATAGCTACAAATATGTATGTAAAAAAAAGTTTCTAGTGGAGTCTATGTAATATTCTTTAATTCAGGCTTAAGTATTTCGGAAACAACTTGGCCAAGTACCCAACGAATTTTGCCTCTACAAAAGTTCCTACATACAAAAAGTTTTCAGAATATGTATTATGTATCTACTTATTTGGTACTAAGTATTGCCCATTTTTAAGTTATTGCTGTAAACCATAAACCCTGAAGATCCTGCTAACCTAACTTTAAATTTTAAAAATTCAAAAGCCATTTCCGAACTTCCTTGTTCTAATGCGATTATGCAATCCGGAGTACTGGATGCTTCTAGTTGGTATCGCAAAAACAGTTCTGGACGAGCGTTTACCAGCCTTCAATAATTATCTGTAGTAAAAACAAAACAAACCATAGACACCTACAGCAGAAAGAGTTTGTAGTGTTATTAAATTAGTCATGTAAAATCTAAGCCAACATTTTCCCTTTGTTCTGCAGTAATTGGCTTTCAATCTGACCGATTGTTATGCATTTTTCATGCATACAGTTACAGGTTAACAACTATAAATATTTTATTTGCTATAAAAATGTTGAGAAATACAGAATGAGAGTCGCTACGGTAAAACCAAGAACGTTGTATTATACTCCTATACAATTAGCGACCTGCCCCTGCTTCGCACGGTTTTTACGAAGTGTCAAAACAATTATGTTTAAGTTTAATATTCATTTATTATACATAAACCTCCCGGAATAATATCACTACATTATGGTGAAAACCACATTAAAATCCGTTGCGTACCTTAGAAGAACAACAAGAAACACAGACAGACATGAAAAGCGTCTTTCATTTATAATATGAATAGATACTTATAGATATTTACTTTTTCCGGCGTGTACTGAATGTTTTGTTTACTGAATGTGTAGAAACTCGTTGATTTTGAAACTAGAAATCCTTGCAAGAGCAATTATTCACTTAAAAGCTTTTCTATTTAGCTTACCCCGCAATGTCGAATCACCGATATGCATCGATCTGTAAGTTAGGTCAATCAATCAAATCTTGCAACGGATGTAGGTTACATTAAAATACAGGTGGAGTAGATAGGTATAGGAATAGATATTTCAAGGCTTCAATACAATGCGTAAATACTAGGTAGCTTAGGGATATAGAAAATATTGCACACGTTTTCCAACAAACAAATAATATTATGAAGAAATTTAAACTTTTAAGAAGGTAAGTAAAAAGAAAGAAAGAAAAATTTGTCGTATAAACGCGTAGCCTTCGTCAATATATAATTACCGTGATTATCAGTGTCCGAGATTATCAATGCTCGGCATTTTAATTTACTCTAAGCACCAGTTTAATATTTTTTATCTCTTGTGCAATAACGTAGTTATGCGCTACGAGCGTAGTGCTACGCGGCTACGCGCATGTTCTCAGGTGTCTACCCCATTATATTGTGGTCCTTCCTACCGCAATGCCAGTCTTAGATTAAAAACCACAAGTTTCGTTGTAACTTGGTCCTCTGATTTTATTACTCACATTTAATTTAACATTGTACTCACGTAGGTAGTATAGTATTCGAAATGACACGTGGTTTTCGCTGAACATGTTTTTTTTTTTTACATTTGTTTAATAGGAATAATGTTGCTGGTAATCTCAAACTAAGAGTTTTGTACAGTTATCTATGTCTAAGCATAGCTTTAGTATATTATATACCTAACTTGCCCGCGTCTTTGTCCGCGTAAAATTTCGGCCCCCACCTGGTCAATATTTTTCAAATCCGACTGGTATTTCCAAAGATAAGCGCGTTCAAACAAACTCTTCAGCTTTATTATTAGTATAGGTATCACATTAATCAATTCAACGTCTCTGGACGCGGATGCAGATGCGAAGGCCATTCACCTTGATTATCGTTCTAATATATCCGAGTTAGTTCTGCTCAGATTTTTCGATTATTTACAATATTTACATCATATAGCGTCAAATCTTATCTTCACCACTTGACGGAGAAGAATGAATAACACTCAGAAATTAAGTTCTTGTTACTCGACGTAACAATTTTACGGTAACATAATAATAAAGTACCTCTGTGCCTTAATCAAATTAATGCCTATTACCGAGCTATTCAGTCACGCCGTATATTATGTTGAAATACGAACTTCGTGGACGAGTGATGTCATGCTGCTGTGCCCTTCACAGCTTGTGTGTTTGTGACTACCCACCATGTTTAGAGAAATACCTACAGATACGTACTACAACCGGAAAACTGAATGCAAAAAAAACAATAGTTAATTAAAAAATATGTTGCTAACTCGGCTTAGCTGATCACGCTATCGGAATCCCAGCTAAATTGATTCTCTTTAACGTCAGAAGTTACTACTTGGGACGATGCCAGTGATGCAGTTATTAAGGTCTCAACAGAACTGAACAAATACGGTTCTTGTATGTGTACTAAGACCGAAAATTGAATCCAAAAAAACTGAAGACGCGTCATAGACATGTCATTGTTTAACGAAACGATTGGTTCAACGACCTTACTGAAAAGTAAAAAATTTACTTCACAGCGTTACTTAGTCTACAGCGACTTCTTTGTTGCAATTTTAAACTACATTTGCAACATTCATAATTTTATTACAGTGTGTAAGAAGTTAATTGCTCGGACTTCTTACAACGTAACTTTTAGGAACTTAGGTAAGTACTAACTTAATTAACCTATCAAAATCAATTACCTAATCATAGCTAACACGCAGTCATAGCTACCGTGAATTTAAACTAAACCTCTTATGGTATTTGTTTATTTATAGAATAAGTACAAAGGGCTAAACGATGTTTTGAGGTTTAGCGCCTGAAAAACAGCGAAATGCACCATAAACCGCTCAGATTTATAAAATTATAAATAATAAAAAATGTACAGTCCCCAAAGGAGATAAGTAACCAGGGTCGTCGGATATGGTTGAAGCTTGTAAGACCCTGATGGATATTTTCGAATAAAATTTAATTTCATTAATAGAAAAGAAACAGTTCATTTAGAACTGTTTGTTACTAAACTTCAACTATATCCGACGACCCTGGTTACTTATCTCCTTTGGTGACTGTACCTAAGTATCCTTTTTTATCTAGTAGACTTTCAAAATTATACCAAATTCTAAAAAGGAAACGTCTGACTAAACTCGGTTACTAATTTAATAACCGTTCCGTAAAACAATTAGCGGTCATTAGCTTTTAAGCGTGAGAAAAAGTCGCAAGTTTATCTGATAAATGTCTAATGTAAAGTTGTATTTATCTCAGATTACATCTCTACTTAATGTCTGGATTTCGACCTGACCGGATAAGTACGTCGCATATAAGCTGGTCATAATCCAGTGACTATCAGATCATTACGAATATGACGATTACAATCAATGCCATTTGTAGTTAATGTCATCTTCATGCAAATATGCAGGTAGATATTGTCATTATATTATTATTTTATTCCATCAGTAATACATACTTGACAACAATATGGCAGTTCCGTCCTGTTCACAACGAGTAATACATTCTTAGCGTGACGAGAGAAGCTCCGTTATTTTAATACTCACTTGGATAGAGACCGGGCACGTGCCGCGCCTGCGAATGACATTCGGTAGAAAGTAAACTCTCGCATTAACGTAGGCACATCGCCCTGGCTCGACGAGCCTCAGTCCTCGATACTACTTCACTTTACACCAACCAGAGACCATTGTTTTATTCGCCAAAGTGACATCTCAATCTCGTGAAATTTTACCACCGACTTTCTACGGCACGCCTCCCGTGAAATAAAAATGAAATAAAAGAAACTGAAGTATTTTAGCGTTTGTTGTATTTTCACACAGTTTACGACACAATTAACTAATGATCATACCGTTTTACTAATTGTTCGGCTTTGTTTGCGTTCGAAAGTTGATAATTGTGTCAGCTTCCAAATTCTCATGCGTGTCATTCCAAATTTTATTTGGTTTTAATTGTTGTACTGTATCTAAATAACTATAATTAAACAATTCGTTTGTAGTAGTTTCCCCCAAAACTTCATAGTTTCATAGGTCGTCGTAGGGTGAATGGTAACAATCTAATGAATGTTCTAGTGTGGGGTCTTTTCGAATCGCTGGATAATTACTATACGCCCCTGGGCGACGTTTCAAGGGGCTCTCTGGAGTTTTGGGTATAAATCACTGCTAACTCGGCTTAGCTGATCACGCTATCGGAATCCCAACTAAATTGATTCTCCTTAACGTCACTGATGAAGTTACTACTTGGGACGATGCCAGTGCAGTTATGAAGGTCTCAATAAAAATAATCAAATACAGAACTTATTTGATATTGAAATACTTACTTACTAAGAAAATCAGAATGATTATTTGCAGTTAGGATAAATAGTAATTTATAGCTCCTGTTCCTTGTGTCCAAATTGTTTGAAATACTGTTCCCATATACGGAAACAAGCTTGACAAATTACACGAATGTGTTGTGTGAAACGTAGAATGTTTGAACGTAAGTATAGGGGCTTGGTTATGTCTCATGTTTGGGAACGCCAAAAGGACAGTTCATCTGTGTCCACACCCGCCTTGCATCACCTCCGAACACAGTCGAGTGTTGCGCAAACCGGCAATTCCTGGTAACACCAAGTCAGGCTGAGTAAACAAACCATTATTATTGGCTTTTCTAATCCTCATTCAGTTTAAATACCTGTTAGCAAGAGGTTTAAGACTTAAGTGTTTAAATCAAATAGCTTACAAGATAATGCCAGTACATTTATGGTCCTTGCGTACAGATTGTGACAAAGCAGGTCTTTGTTAGTCGTAATGTTCTTCAGAATTATTGAGTCTTATCAAGGTTTTAACAATAAGCCAATTTAGGAAAGGATGATAGAACCTACATATTGAGCCAAGTCAAGAGTGCTTCTTTATATATATCACACGTCTATTTCTGCCGTTTGCTTTTTAAAACACACATTAGTTGCATTATGAACCTACCTACGTATGCTTGAAACACACCTACTTTACATCTTCAGATATACACCTACTTTACGTAATACTTTTCATGTCTTCGACTTTTTAAAATGGCTATTTTTAATTCAAAGTCAAAGCATTTATTTCAAATAGGCACATAAAAGTCATTGATCCTGCAAGTATTGAAAATTCAATTCAATTTTACTGGATTCGGTAATAGGTTTCGAATACTTGGAATGTCTTATTCAGTTGTTCAATCCGACTACGCGATGCTATTCCGGTCGTATTATTTGTGTCTTTCAATAATCTTTTTCTGTGGGTACAACTTTTCCATTACGTGATGTGCCCAATTCTAAGCGTAGATATAATCGCCTCAAGGTATAATTACGTGTCTTGGTGTGTTGGTCATTGCTCGCGTAGAGGTGATTACGTACATTGATGGAAGTTTGTCGAACTAAAATAAAAGTATTGAACGTCTGTAACTCCAGCTTGAAAAATGCAACGGCTGAACTTAGCTGGTGAGCGCTGATTGGTCCTCGTCGCATACTCGAGCGTAAATAGAACGCTATTAAGAAAATAGAACGCTCAAGAAAAGTATCATTTCAAGTACATTAATGATAATGATAAGTGAGAAATACTGGCCTATCATTCAATTAGAGGAATTGTGAGGTCATGGAGTATCCTCCCACGGTCACAGCTTATCAACAGAACTGGACCGGGGTCGGCGGCCAGGCGGCCACGTTAATGTGACAACAGCAACCCGTTTCTAATTGTGATTTTACGTGTCAGCTGGACATTTAGCCTCAATCTAATGGATATCATCATAATCGTACTACAAATTGTGTTAATCAGCTATAACTAATTAATAGAGAACTTTCTATGATAGGATTTCAAGTGTTCCGTGAATTGTTTAAACCGTACCACAGGACCAAAGCAGTCAAGCAATTCTTAAAATGAATGTTAATTATATACGGCATGATATCTTAAACAAGAATACTTTCTTAATAATAATGTGTAAAAATGACAATAAAGTCTCTTGCTAATTAAATAAAAGCTGTCCAAATTATGTAAATAAAATCGAACCAGGTATCTTTTTAAATAATAATGCCATTAAGATGTATCTATTTTTAAACGTTTCTAAATTGTATTTTAATTTAATTGTCTACTTATTCAATTTATAATAGGAGTTGCATTAAAATAAAAGTCATTAAAACGGTCAGTGATGATTGTTAAAATATCATTTGCACATTCGCGGTTTTTAGAGTTCCGGACAGGTGGAAAAAAAGACCAATTCTTTTATTTTAAGCTTTAAATGTTTATTACGTCACGTAGATGCGTACACAAACACAAACAAAATAAAAGTTGTCGTGAAAACGCCACTAACTCGTACCCGTGGTAGACTGGTGGTCGTGCCGGCTCTTGATATATTTTTACTTTCACACTTTCAATCACGATAAGGCGTGCGACAAGTTTTATTTCTTCGTGGACGTCGAAACCGACTGCTTTCCGTGCCAACGATTTCGTAAACTGCAGTTTTGTAAAGAATTTTTATGTTGCCACGCGTAACGTATTATTTGCCCTTGTCGCTGACGTGTGTGGATGTTGCGATTGAGGAAAACTTTCTTATGTTTTGCAATTTTTAAAGTATGTGAAGATTCACAGTTAGAGATCGTGAAGTCTTAAAAATCAACTCCAATTAGAAGTGGACAACAGTAGACCGTTGATTTGATGAAATTGTCGAAATCTATTGGTACATATAATTTGAAATTGTAAAACTATTGCACAAATTCTGCCCTGAAAGTACGAAAGGATAACATCTTGCACCTTTGTTTATAACTCGTATAGACTTTATACTTAATATACAATTGTAAATGTATGATTACTGAATAGGTTTACAATTTCTTTAATCCTAGAGATCTATTTCAAAGCTCAAAGTGCGGTAATCGAAACCGAAGAATTCGCTGTTGATCAATGCAACGTGACTTCGTGACACCAGCTTGGATATCGTGTTTCTTTCACACTAAGTTATTATTCCAATATTATATACAAGTTGCCATTTTGGCGATCGGTGATAGACCTACCGCACCTAGATTTTAAGAACAATCACAGAAAACTGCATTTTAGTGTGACAACTATGAACACCCGACTTTTTAAAAACTTGATTCTAAGGACCAGTTTCAGTCTCCGAACCTTAAACGGAAATTATTTATCCAAAATTATTTGCGATACATAAGACCACAGAAGCTTTGTGCTTCAAATTGTTAGAAAAAAAAAATCTACTTATCTTCTAAAGCTTTTTTCACACATGTACCAAAGTAATTTGTTTACACAGCAAGCCTCGTAAAGAACTTTAAAAATGCACTGACGTTATATAACGCTGTTACGAGTCGCTCTTTCATAATTTAATTACACACCTGTACCAGATCCGTCAGATAATATTGATTGTAAGTGTTATGCTCGTATAAACTATGTTTTAAATTATAATATAAAAACATTATTCTACTTTAGTAATTAGTTATATTGTTTACTTCAGATTGATTGTGAAAGCGTAAAATGTGAAATTGCACGGTTTTCGATCGACCAACAAGACTGTCCTGCCGTTGGAGGTATTTAAATCTAGGTGAACATAATTACTTCTTCTATGTTTAGTTTTGTTTCCAAGTAAAAACCAAGTATAGCTTACTTATAAGTAGTCCTATTAAGTATCTATTCTATGCTTTTATACATCTTGCGTGCACATGCACTTACGTAAAAGATGTGAATACCTTCAAGCTATGTATTGTTAAACTGTCAGTAGCATTCTATTGATTCAAAGATTCGTATTGTAACAGGTGCCCAAAACGCCAAAGGTTTAATCAAATACTCTATTATGTACCTGTATGTCGATGTTGAATAAAGCCTGACTTCCACAAAAGCGTAAAATCAATACGTCTGTAAAGGTGCAAAACAATAACATGCTTTTTGCCATCATCGATATTCCAAAGTACCTACGTACATTTCCCATTTCCGTTTTCAGGCTGCAATTCCAATAATTCCGGCTGCGCGGTTCGGAGATAATTAATGTATCAGAATGGTTTCGTGCGTTATTTAAGCTTTAATTTAATTTCAATATTAAACCTGGCACCCTCTGTTAGTTAGCGGTAAATTATTTATTTATTAACGCTGCACCGGTCACGTAGTTTCGACCAATCGAAAAGTGTGCAAATGAAATATTTATTTCGGTAGTTTATTGACCAGCGGATCAAATCTGGTCGGGCCACTTCGATAATACTGTTACTTATTAGATTCAGCTTAATTTTTTACTTATAATTTATACAAATCTATGTCTGACAGAGATTTAACGTTTTTCACTGACTAGTGGATGCCTGTGATGCGGTCAAGCGCGACCATTGTTGCTAGAACAGTATCTCGTGTTACGATGAGAACTCATCACTATGACACATACGCGTCTTCATCTGCGTGGGAGGCTGGCCGCAGTCGACTCATATTAATTTCACATTTACCTCAAAATTATGTACACCGTTCTTCGGTTCTTGTGTTGTGTTGTGATTACGACAATAAACATTATAATACGTCACAAAGGATTGAACGTAATTTCCATTCATAATGTGCGTTTTTATTTCGGTGAACAATGTTTAAAAGGTTTCGTGACATGGGTTCATAACGTTTCGTGGGCGAATATGTTACTGACCTTACGACCGTAATTATGAAGTTTTAAGTCCAGTGCGTATTGTATAACTTCGTATTTTGGTACCATTAAAGTCGTTCAGAACGAGGTTTCATTTTGTTAGGTTGTCGTTTTACATTGCAACATTTGATCACAAGGAATTCAGTCCGTCAGCCTGCATGCATGTAGCATTCGATAATGATTAGGCAAAGTTTAACGGGAATTGTAGGTACTGTTATTATTGTCACGCAATGGTAAAGGGAACTGGAACAGCTAGGCTACGTGACCAAGCGTGGGGAAAACCTAATTCTTGCCTAGTTTACTCGAACATTACAATAAAATAGATTGTCAACCAGAGCTACATTTTTTTGGTTTTTTAAAAACATGATTTATGGACCTATCCACACAGCTTCAATATTGATTAATAACATGATTTCACTCGCTGCAGTGCATGACATCATCCTTCTGTGAATATTTTAGACGTCATTAAGTCCTCCTCGGGGCTCTTTGCAGCGCGTCACGGGGGACGCCCTTGCATAAATCCCAGACAACAGGCCTCTTTCGCTTCTCGCCCTCCGACCCTCTGCGACGCATTCGGCATTGTGCAGGGGGCAGCGACCGTCATGTAGGAAGCTCTCCCTCGTCGCCATGACAACGCCGCTTCCCGCGAATATTGACAGACGCGAAGTAGACAGAGCGAAGCAACCCTCACCCGCCGCTGTGTTACACGCGTGTCTGCCTCCAATGATATATTTTTACAAGAATTAACGTCCCCACAGTGATGACGTGCTCATTACTGATAAGGTGTCTCAGCCATTGTGTGATTCGCAATGGGGAGTTTACTGCCGCTATTTAAAGTGTTAATGCATCTGCCACAGTCGCAAACATTATTTTAACAAGGGTTAACTTGGTGAATACTTAAAACTAATTCGTTTTCAGTTGAATACTTATAACTAAGACTTAAAATGACCACTGGTATTCTATGGAATTACAAACGTCAATCATACTTCATAAATTAGGAAAAACAGCACAAGTCACAATCATTTTGAGCATTATGATGATCAAAAAAAAAGGAACGGATGAGTTTTATTACGGAACCCATAATTTATAATGTGCTTCATGTTGCGGGCTTCGGGTTACTTCCTGATTGCGTATTTCGTTGCATTCGTCGGCTCGGGTCTGCATTTTAAATAAAATTATTAATTTTAAATTTATGTTATGTAATCCTTTTACAGTCCTGCCTGTATTGAATTGCGTTGTATTCATAAACCTATCCATTAATTTTCAGTGACATTTACACGAATCTGCAACGAGTACAATAAATGACGCACTGACGCATGTTGCGTTAGAAATTCTTGGAGCTATGAGCGCAGAATTTAATGATATGTAATAGAAATCTATTAATTCATCCAACAGCCAATAGCTGCGCACGCTGACATTTACTTCGCATGGATTTTAGAATCTATATTCATGGGCTTTGGACATATTGACATTAGCTTTTTGCGTAAAATCATAAACAAGTTCGACTACGAGGGGTTGTCGACCTTGCGGTATTAATTTCGCAATAACTTCACAATGAAAGATTGGGCAATAAAATGTAGCTTGTAATGTGCGATTTATAAACATAGTGTTGAATGTAACGATATTGTCGTCCCACTGAGCCCTTGACACGGATATTGAAATGCAACTCAAAGTCAGTGGACTGGATTGTAAATAAACCGCTGCGTCAGCGATGACTACTCAATATGGACGCGCCGACTGAATCGGCAAGCGGCCGGCTAGCATACAAACTAAGTAGTCAAATAAGTTGAGAGTAAACGTGTTTACGGATGTGCCTCAATCCAATTTAAACAGGAAACTTCGTGTTGAGGAGTTTTCGTAGCGGGGTCTACGCCACCGCTACGGCGGCTCTACAGTTTCGTACGGACAATAAAAGTACAAATGCATAATGTACACAAATTCGGGATTTGGAATTCATAGCATTGTCTTGAATGTAGGTAGACTCATAGTGGATAATTATTTTTTAAGGTGATTGAAAATATTTACTCGACTGAGTTTATTGATTCGCAATCCGCCTTTATTTGTACAGTCAATAATAAGAAACGACCTACTACGATTTTTCAGTTCTAATAATGTGATTAGTTCTGATTTCAACTTCAAAGTAAAGAAAATGTAGACCACGTATTTATATTGAAATCGATTGAAATATTGAGTAGCAACTGGTTCAATAGAATACAGGTGATATTTTCGTGGTAAATGTATTGCTCTGTACCTACATTGAATTACTGGTTACATACAAACATGATGGTTTGTCCGATGTTATTCAAATATTAGAAGAGGGACGGCATTGATCGTATGTTATCGTAGGTACGGTAAATTCATTACTGTAGATACTAAAATCATAGCCTTACAGGAAGGTCTACTGCAGGGGTATTTCAATTTACGAGGCAGACGATCTGAGCATAAATTGGAATAGGCTTACTATGCATTATGACGCTATGAGTCTGGGTATGTGAGCTTAATCTGCGTCGTTCTGGTTAATCGCTGAGTGCAGGCGGCAGTGTCCATCCTAGCGTGTAACGTAATTTCTCTCCGGAGGGATTGCCGGATGCCGCCCCAACGCTCATCCCTCTCTGGATATACCATTTTCATTTCATGAAAATTCAAATTTTATGCAATGTAATAAAATGTTCGCCTGCTTTCGTTTTTTGTGAATCGTGGGCGGATTCCATTTGCAAGTTTTTCTTTATTAAACTGGTAGGTTTGTTGGTTAAAGATAATAAACATTTTATTATTAGTTATTCATATAGTCAGCTAGACCTTACTGATTTTGTAATTGGTTATTTTTAGTCTCTGCGAGATGACGAGAACTCATATTAATGCAGTTATGTTTTCCTGGTCAAGTCATGTGTACCTACTTCGAGTGGTGGATGACTCTAGGAACATTGTGCATTATGAAACATAAGGTTCAAAGTGGAGTAAGATAGTAGGTCAGCATTTGCTTTGGTTGCTATTAAGAAGTATGTGGCCTATTCTCCAGGCGTAGAAATATGATGCGTGTGGGATGGGCCCTAACGCTTGAGGCAACGTTAATTTGGCAGATTTAAAAATTGAGATAAGTAGGTGCTGTTACATGCATTGCATTTTATAGTCTACATTAATGAACGATTTCCCTTAGTTATTTACGACGTATGCGGGAAGATAAGTACCTACCTAATGCTACTTTCGTTTGTTACGATTTCTCAAAACGCGAAAATGTGCGAATCCAATTACTACTATTAGCAAATTTAATTAGAACTAAACCTACCTACTACTCTTTTTATTAATTAGGTCAATATACTGTGACTTGTTTTTGTGAAACTGTCGGAAAATGCCCAGTGTCCCAAATAGCAAAAGCGCTTTGTAACGCAATCTGGTGAATAGACTTGCATTCGACTTCCGCGTGGATCGCTAAAAATAAAAATAAATGAGGCAAACCATAATAAATGCGTGGTCGATAGAATATAATAGAGAATATAATGCACAAGAAATATCTTGAATATAAGGTTATATGTTTATAGTTCGTCAGTCGTAAACGGTGGTGTTAATTAAATAGGTGTGTTGTTATGTTATTGTGTCTATACTTAGACGGAAGACTTGTTGACACACACGTTCTTATATCATGATCTCTTTGACAAACAGGGTTGGTAGGATTCCATGTTGTACCTACACATGTAGTTCGTTAGTAACCTAGAGGTAAGGATAAGAATGTACCAACAGGAAATTGACCAGTGTTCGACAAATTGAAGTACAGACGCCAGCACATCAAGCTACTACAATCTGTCAAATTTCTTTAATAGATTTTTAACTTTATCGCTAAAGCATTAAGGTTCAAGGTTGATTGGGAAAATTTGACAGTTTCGGGTAGCTTGCCCTGCTGGCGTCTGTACAATAATAAGGAATGTCTGGCAATATTTTCCGGCCTTCGGAAAATGAAGTACTGAAATGGAAGCTGTTATCTTTTACGTGGAGACGAACGATAATATATCCCATATTATATACGATACCTAGTAACCTAAAATTCAAGAACAACTCTAAGCTAAAACAAAGCCACATTTAAAAAGAATTGATTTATCAAATCAGTTTGGCGATCTTTTGCTCAACGACATAATGACTGTAACTTCTAATTTATTCATAAATATTCATGGATACTTTTCTGCCTTTATATTTTTATACCAAACGTTGTGTTAGGTACCATACCGCGAATGTCGAAACGTCCGCCCGGGGTCATCAAAGGCTGCTTCACACTAATTTGAATAGAGACACTGTTTACGTATTCAAAACAGTTTATTGCGTGACGCCCACACAGGATGCATGTATAGCCTTTATATTATTGTTCATCCGTTATGTGAAGGACAATTTGTCGGCTATCAACAAAATAATAGCGACCTCTCCATACAAGATTTGGCCATCAATTCGCATCAATCTCAATAAAAACTAATCAGTTCTTTAATTTTCGAAGCCTGATGTGTGATCTGCACGTGTTCGAAACTGTCTCGTTTTATGTTATCAACATGTGGAGATACAAGAGAACAATGCAGCCAATGTTAGACGCTCAACATTTTCCGAGAATAATGACCTAACTATTCAACGAGCATTACACAGATCAATGAACAAAGAGTGTTCAAAAATCGCAAGCTCTAATGGCTGTGCTCCCAAAAACGGTCGTCACGATGCCGATGTGCAAATACGCTAACGGTACAGTCTGTAAGTGAATGATGTACGCAAAACTGGTGCTTGTGACTGACGGGTGAGGAAGGACGAGCTATGTCCTGCCGCTGCAATACCCTGCCGGACGTGTGGGGCAGCACTAATACAGTGACCTCATCGTAACGGTTGCGCATACTAACCGCGAGCAATGAGTATGTTTTGGTTTTAAGCTAAGCCAAAGCCACCTGTTATTTGAACTCATACATACATATGTAACTGTATGACAAAGCTTTGTTAGTTTTATAGTATTACTTATGCGTAGATTGTAAGCGTCGAAGACAAGTTGCTAATGGTAGAGTCTTGTACGATGTGACTTGCGATAGTTACGATCTGTGTGTCGGTGTAAAACATCTAAGTTAAAGTGGTAATTCATCCGTAATAAAATAGCAGTTACTTACTTAGGTAAACCAAAATCTAAAGATTCCAATAATGTACGCTATCCTTAACCTTTTGGGTATTTATAGAAAATCAATCTTGTTATGTTCTGATGCGCACAAATTTTAGATACCTATACACAATATCAAAAATAGAAAAGCGATAACTTCCCATTTTATAGAACCCTCCAGGGAAATAATTTCCTTTCATAGCGAGAATAAATAGAAATAGAACAGACAAAATAAATCAGAACCAGGTAAGCGTTGCGTTTAATCAATATTGTGTCATAAAAATAGTCTTCCGTTCAAGGTCTGAAATAGCCAGTGGAAACGAGACCTGACCAAGACTGGTATGAGCCACTGTGTGAATTAATTTTAACGTGAGAAGCTCTTGGCACACATCTTATGAGCTCATACGTACTGAGTCACAACACAAGCCATTTACCTGAAGGTCAATAACACGTTTTAATAATTTATCAAAGTGCAAGGAAATCTCTTTCCCCATGTTTTATGATCATGCATCTTATCGTTTGCCCCGATCTCAACTAGATTTTTTCTAGTGTCATGGGAACAGTTGATACAAATATCATGGGCCCAATTACTGTTTTGGACGGGGTGAATTGTCTTGGGATTTTTCATACGCATAAATTCTGTCCGGGTATCGAACCTGCAACAGGCGCAAAAATCTAATCATTGAACCTACACTGTATCAAAGGATGGTCAAGCTAGTGAACGCAGTTCATTTTGTTTACCTGTTTGAGTTTGTATCCAATAGTGAATGTGATATTGTATGGCCATCCTGTTATTACATTGACAATTAGACATAGCAAGTCGATTTTATTTCATCTTTTTATGACATGGTATGTGCACCGCCACCTAGTAGCAAGTAGCAAAACTATTACAATTGACGATCAACTCATCGTCACTCTGTTTTATAAGAACGTCACTAGATGGCGCTTGTTAAAGTTTCAATTAAACTTCCACTCGTCAATAGGTGGCGCTAGTGTGTTATCGCATGTGTTGTTTTTATTTTCCTATTACTCTAATTTCTTGTAGCTAAATAACTTTCAGAATTTGTTTTGTTTTGATTAATCAATTCGATTAGAAAACCTAAGTAATCCCTAAACATTGCAACGTCCCAGTTTGACAATGAATTGGTTATTACAATTAATTTGCAAATTAGAAAAGGTATTATAGGATATCAAGCGACCAGGAAAACCTTATGAAAAATATTTATCACTATGGCATCTTCAATTTCGGGTCAATCTCTCTACACAAATGTACCATCACATTCATCACGCATAATGTGGTTACCATATGTGAACAGCTACATAGTTTCCTATTTTATGTTTGCGATTCACATCATATCATAGCATAGTCTAGTCAATAGATCCAGCGCTTTTGTTTGTTCGGTCAACGACATCGTGATAAAAATATGATATGTAAAACGCTTATTTAGTCCCCGTGGGTGTTATTGTTCATACTAATTGGCGCAGGATTGAGGAACTCTGCGAGAATGCTATTCGCACTGCGTCAGTACTCCTACGTTCATTTGTTTGTTTGGCGTGAAATATTCTCTGATTTCATCCTTAGATTGCTGTAATCCTAAAATATTGGTGTTACTTGCGAGGGAGGGGCAATAAATCAAGTTCGAGCAATATTTGTTCTGGCAAGTAGGTAAGTATTGCGAACTGGGCCCAATCTTTAGGTCAAAAATAACGTCTACTATATCTCTACCCTTCAATTTAAAATTTTGTAATGACCACTTGCTAAAAATATAATATGTGGTCAGCGGGGTATTGCAATGGCTTTCCTTTTGACAGTTCAACAACATTCATTGCGTTATTTACGTTGATGAGCAGACCATTTTTTCGAACATACGAATCAATGGATTAGCAATATTCTTCGAAATTATTCCGATTATGGTTGAAAGTGTGTAACGAGGACCACGAAACAATAAAGCTTTCATGCTTGAAATATTTCAGAGAGGTTTCCTACGATATTCTAAGATAAGATGTCATATTTCGAACATCCACTCCCAAGAGTGTTTAAAGTTTCATGGGAACTTATTCAGGAGAAGCTTTTAATACGATTATATTTAGAAACATGCTTTACAGTACAGATCTTGTTGGAACACGTTGTAACACATCGTGTAGAACACGTTAAGCCTCAAGCGTTGCGACCTCATTGGTGTCACAAGATGACACCAAGCATTAGCTATGAGGTAGGTACCTACCCACCACGGCTACGTGAGATGCCTTTCCTTTGGCTAGAAAATAGTGATGTATTTCTATTGAGGCCGCAGACGACGTAAATAAGCAATACGTATTCATTCAAGACCTATAGTTAAATAATTCCTGGTTAATGGCCAAGTTTACTATGTAACTTAATGCAACTAATAGAGATAAAGTATCATGTGAAGAAGGCAGTGTCACGTTTATAGGAATACTAGCTTCTGCCCGCGACTCCGTCCGCGTGTTTCAGCTCACAACTCACCCCGTCGCATCGCATCGTCTGCCAGCGTTATAACTTCGTTTTCGCTTAATGTTCTTTCTGAGTTTTTTATTTTATTTTACTCGGCTCCTCAGGGTCATAGCGTGATTTTAAATAGCCTATAAGCCTTACTCAAGAATAGTGCTATCAAATGCAAAAAAAAACCAAATATCTCTGGTACCTAACTCCAGAGATTAGCACGTTCAAACAAACTCTTCAGCTTTAATAAGTATAGATAGATAGGAAGAATGAACTTTTTTCCTGACTGCGCGAAAGTGAACACTGGCTTATGTTTTTCGCGTGTATTTTTGTACGTGGATTCATTATACACTCATCATTACAAAAACCGAAAAAAAAAATGGTTGTTTACTATTTTTTTTTTTAATTTAGTTGCACTCGCATTTTTTTTGCAAGAAAACTTTGCGCGATAACTTTTTTCAAGTTTGTTTTGTACAAGTTTTCTCTAAAGTATTCACTTAGTTTATCGGTGCTAAGAGCTACGTCATGCTATGAAATGCATAATTTAGTCATTTATTAATGTTGCGTATTTTCCTAATTGTTTTAAACCTTTGAACGATTTCATTTTAAGGAGTAACCAAGTTGGTGTATTTATATTGACTCACAGACATCTGTTTTTTACATTTGTATGCTCACAGAGCTAAAAATTGAGTGGTCTGACCGCTGACGTAATGTTTTGTGGTAGTTGATGTCAGAATACCTAAATTTGCCAAAAAGTAAGGACTAACAAATTACATTTAAATTATTAACAAACTAGCTGCGCCCCGCGGTTTCACCCGCGTAAGTTTCGATCCCGTGGGAATATCGGGATAAAAAGAATCCTATATGTTAATCCTGGTTATAAACCATCTGTGTGCCAAATTTCATCCAAATCCGTTCAGTAGTTTTTGCGTGAAAGAGTAACAAACATCCATCCATCCATCCATCCATACAAACTTTCTCGGTTATAATATTAGTAGGATTTCCTGTTGTGCGTTTTATTGAACATGGTGGAATTTTAAGTATTTTTCACTAAGTTTGTTACTTTTCTCATATCACTGTGAAAGTTAGTTTAGTACACTAGTACTTATTTATATCTTGAAAAATATCCTATTTGAACGTACTACCGGGATTAAAAGTACCCTGTAGTAAGTTAATCCAGGTTATAAACTATCTGTGCAAAGTGTCGGCCAAATCCGTTCAGCTGTTTTGCGCCAATCTGGAACATACCTCCAATAATTATCCAGTATAAAAGAGCTTTATGAACCAAAAATCAAAAGCCATTTATTCAAACTAGGCTCAGAATCAGCAATGGTTGAACGTCAAAATTACATAAGACAGTCCCCCTAACCGCCCTTCACCACTACCTAGTGCTTTAGCTGGGAAGAAGAAGTGGCGCAACAAACTCCCCAACAACATAAACCCCATGTTATCTCTTTTTATATTCAGGAGGTGACCAACATAATATGAAATGTCCAGAACTATTTACTTAGGTGACCTACTGTAAACTTCAATATTGACGGAGCAATGACGGGTAACCATCTGCTTTGGAGTTCTCGGCAAACAATCGCTTCCCGTGTGAAAGATTACATATCTATGATCGTTTACTAAGCAACATTGTTACTGTATCAATAGACAACAGTATACGTTTCAGTTACATACAACGTTAACTCTTAGAAAGTAGGTTTAGTGTTAATTGTTGGGACGTATCTGTGAAGTATTTCGCTAAGCGCGCTGTTGTTCCCTAGTCCGGATAATAAAGGGACAGAGTCCTAACTCTACCAGCCCTAATGTCTTAATTAATTTAGCTTTCTACATATCACATAGTCATATACGTATACGAAGGAATGAAGAAAATGTCGTGATGAAAGTTTTGAGTATGAATGTCGATGGATATAAGAGTAAGGGAAGACGAAACGATGGATGGAATGTGTGAATGATGATATGGCTAGAAAGGGGGTGATTACCGAGATGACTACTAATTGAGAAGTGTGGAAGAAGAAGAAATGTTGTGCCGACCCCAAATAAATTGGGATAAGGCAGGAGAGTGATGATGATGATGCAGCTATAATACATATAGGTAACTTTACCTGCACTGCATTTGTATCTGATGGTACACATATTAAAGAGTATTATTCTATTCTGATTAGGCTTCAACTGTCTTGTTTAAAAGCTAAGGCCCCTCGCCCACGGCGACTTTTTGTAGTGATGCTGTCGCGCGTTTCGTAAACGCACGACAGCATCGCTACTAACGCGCATTAGTCGCATTTGCAACGCGGTACAGAAGCGATGCCAACGCGCTACTAACGCGCTACAGCAGCGCGACTGTATCGATGCAAACGCGCGACCACTTTCGTTGCCCACGCTTCGGCTGTTTACTTAAAAGCAGCACCAAAGACAACGTGACTAATGTTGCCTCAACGGAGTCCATCTTGCAACTGTGCAATTTTGTTCCGTTACTGAATCGCGTTTGCATCGCGACAGAAGCGCGACAGTATCGCGTTTGCATCGCGACTGAAAATCGTGATGTTGGCGAGGGCAAACAGCTAGCGACAGCATCGCTACTGCATCGCTACAAAAAGTCGCCGTGGGCGAGGGGCCTAACTCTTGCACCCATATGGTCTAAATTATTGCAATTAATTTAGCTTTCATAAGCAGCTGCCTTTAGCTGTCTTTTTTAAAAGCTCTCTCTTTGTAAAAGCTCTGTAGTTAGTCGCTGTTTGTTTAATAATATAATATATGCTACAGTTGCATACTATTCTATATGCAGTTTTGTTATAATGTCAAGTCGCGAAAACAACTTTCATGAATAAAAAACCTCTTTTACATTGAAACTAATTATGAGAACGGTTACAAAAACTCTTGTGCAAATGAACCAAACCAATTTCAACGAAAATATAATTGTGTAATTAGTAAGTATAGAATATAAGCTGTAAAATAGAGTATGAGCTGTAATTTACACTAATTAATAATAAAGCTGAAGAGTTTGTTTGTTCGTGCTAATCTCTGGAACTACCAGTCGGATTTGAAAAAATCTTTTTGCATTTGATAGCCCAATTCTTGAGAAAGGCTATAGGCTATTAACATCACGCTAGGACCCTTAGGAGCCGAGTAAAAAGAAAAAAGTCAGAAAGAAGGCTAAGCGAAAACGAAGTAATAGCTGTGGCAGGCGATGCGATGCGACGCGGTGGGTCGGGGAACAAGAAATTTCACGCGGACCAAGTCGCGGGCAGAAGCTAGTTGTACAATAACGCGTCAGTAATTGTTGCAGCCCATAATGGCCCAAGATAAGAGACCTTTGACTTTTCAATTAAGCTCTATTAAGCAACACAATACAATTTCCTTGCACAATTGCTATAAACGCTCAGTGTGAAATTGCTTACACACTGCATGTTCATTTGTTTGTACTATTTTTATCTCGGCTTAACAGGCATCGGCTGTTGTCTCTACTCGTTGGATCCCAAGCGGTTAAATGCAAATATATCAGAACCGAACCGGTCTACCGCTTGAAATCAACGATAAGTAACGCTTATGTGCCAAGTAGCAAAAAAAATTTTTGACACTCTTTCTGAACTAATAAACGAGAATGTGGGGATTGTGTCGACCCCTATGATACTTTAACAGAATAAAAATACCATGTATCTGCCTTCTATTGTGAATCTCCGATTAAAAAAACAGTGTAATGATGTTGTGCCCCCGTGTGCTCCGTGGCCCTAGCCGATTGTGAAACTAGGCGCGCAAACTAGTTTTAAAAAAGTGTTGACAACTATACGCTATGGATAGGCGCGTTCGATTCAAATCCTTTGTTGCGTGTTTAATAGTTGCCATGAATTCATGAATATCAAATGGGATTTGTTTGTGAGTTAAAATTGGTGTCCCTCACGAGTGGTAACGGTTCGTACGTCGTCGGCGACCAGCTGCGAACAGATGAGCGGGTCTGAGCGAGCAGGCGCCCTCCGCGCAGCCGCAGCGCGCACAGTCGGTGCGAGCGCGACCCGCCATGCGCACCTCTGTACCGCGCGTCATCAACGAAACGAATACTATCGAAACATTCGAATCAAACGGTCAACTGTCCATTGTCAAATTACTATTGAGAAGTGACAGCTTTATGTCCAGTGCCAAGTTCAGTGTTCGCGATCGGTAGGACTTTTTGAGCACTCGATTGTTTATGTTTACTACTGTCGGCGTCTCATATTCACGTGTCATTTCACGGATTTGCCTTATTTGAAAGTATTTGAGAAGAAAATGTTTTGTATGTCCATGCGCTCAATTTAACAGATTGTTTACCTACTTTATTTGGTTTGTGTTGACTATTTCCGTGTGCCTGTTTATCATTGTATATGTATGTTTATTTACTTCATTAGTGCTTCTGTGTTTAGATTCCAGCAGCTTTTGATGGAAACTATTATAATTGAGTTATAATTAAAGTAAATTCTATGAAACCGTGTGAGACGACATGTAACGTGCAGTTAGACGTGAGTTTGTGTGACATTGAGGAAAAAGTTTTTCCGCTAAGTGTTTACTTAGGTAGAGATTAATCATGCAATTCTTCTGAATTACCACAAATATAGTTATAAATTAAGGTTTACTTGTCCAGCCGAGTTACCAAGATCTTTCCCTACATGTATGTTCGGGAGGTAAACACTTAAGTGTGATATAGTCATAAATTTCCGTAGAGCAATTTATTTCTAGATAAGCTGCCTTACCTTTAAATGGTCATAGAGATATATATTATATAAACAACACATCTATATTACTAAAAAACGACCAACAATTTACTTTCATACATTTTTAAGTACACGCAAGTATTGCACAAACTACGAAAGCTCTAGCCTAAGCCTGTTGCTACGTCAACCACGAGGGGCACTGCTCTGATAGTGCGAGTTTATAAAATATCGATGTCTGTTGCTAGGAGCCGGGCAATGCCAACACTAAACCTGGTTTATAATCCCCAATAGTGGCCCAGTGGGTGCAACTCTCACCGCTACTTACCATGCAATATCTAGAGGTGGCCCCTCGTCGCGTCAAACCTCTCGGGAGCTTTTCCAAAGAGGCCACGGTTGTGTATGTCTAGGCCAACTTTCCTTGCCGACATTTCGAAATTCGAATAGCGGAATGCTAAATTTTATTATTTACATGTTCATTAAAAGAACGATGCGCGAATAACTATAAAATAGAAAGTGAATGCCATATTGTGGATATTGGGTAAATGGGAAGTCAGGTGCAAATAAATAGTTAGTGATTAATTAATGGCTTAGAAAAGTTGTGTTGCGTGTTGAGGCATCAATTGAACAGGATTATACGCTTACGAGAATCATAAATCACAAGCTATTCTATTATTTAAAATAAATTGATTAAGTAGATATTTTTACCTTTATAACATTTGGTGTTAGAGCCTCGTGAGAAACCTGTGGATGACGTTTTGCAGTTTTTTTTCTGGACACCATAAGCTCAAGCTATGATTAAACGCAAAATTGACTTGATGCCTCTAACTTTACACCCATAATATCTTCGGGCAGCTAAAACTAAACATCTGTGTCTGATTCCGTTAGGGAGTCTAAACAATAATTAAACGTATAACAAGATGTTAAAGATCGTAGATGTTCAATTGCTAGAAGAATAACAATAAAATCTTTTATTGATTCCTTATAATACTTACATTATTAATAAAAATACATTGCGTTTCAAATAAAATAATAAATTATTGTTTCCTTGATGTTAAAGAATCAAATCACAAATGGTGTCGCGGTTAAAACATCTGTGATAAGCGTGACAGTCTACAAAACAGACCAAAAGAATCAGCACAGCTTTATACTGGTATAAATGGCTAGGTTGGCATATAAACTTCACTAGTTTACTATTTCTCTACTAGCATTAGTGCTTAAGTGTAGGAATATGGCGATTTTATGAGTTTACTACACCCACATACTTTGTTTTTCAATGTAATAAAGTCATACTTGATACATCGTTCGAGGAGCTCTTAATATCCACTACATGTATGGTAATTTAGATGTAACATGTGCATTAGGAATATGTATATTCTAGTATTTTCGCAGTTTGCAAAGAAACTAAAACATAATAATTATTATGCTGTCAATGTTTAACTTAACACTGGCTTACAACATTTAAAAGAGTCTGGTTTTTCTGCGTTTTACTTCAAATTACATCACAAAAGTTAGCAGGTCGTGTACTAGGAGTTGTAAATACTTTCGTAATGTTCTTACTAACAGTGTAATGTTAAATGTAATAAAGAATAGGTATTGGAAATGATTTCTAAGTTTCAAATTACATAAAATATCTTGTGTACAACAAATGTATAAATATTTATACACTTTTCTCCTTCCTACGTTCTGGCTAAACGTTATCATCAGTTTAAGTGCACTTCGCTGTAATTAATTACTGGCCGAGCTTTTTACTAATTGTTACTATTCCGCCGACACATAAGATCAACGACTTTAGATGCATGCTTTCTTCGAGCGTAGGCGCAATG
Organism: Apamea anceps; assembly: GCA_951799955.1. Lineage (NCBI taxonomy): Eukaryota > Metazoa > Arthropoda > Insecta > Lepidoptera > Noctuidae > Apamea > Apamea anceps. The sequence goes on along the minus strand of OX637502.1, from coordinate 7,036,473 downwards.
TACATTCATATTATAAAAGCGTTTATTCTCCATTATTCCGTAGGGTGATTTATTTAATGATAGATGTAGAGCATTTCCTCTTCGTATCAGGCGCGTGCGCAGGTATACGAGTAAAATGGTTGGTTATTTTCGTTCATTGACCGTGGTTAACTGATGTTTTTGTCGCCCATCGCATCGGGCCTCAGGAATTGTAGCACGTGCCTACGACCGCTACGCGCCTGCGCCGATAAATTATAACTAAACTTTTTCTAACATGTAAATCACATACAAAGTTACACTTGTAAGAAACTGAAAATTAAAACTTAAATAATTCGTATGGTAATGAAATGTAGATTAAATATTTAGCAATCCGTGAAGCTGAAGCGTACCTATTTGTTAGCTACAAATTCTACGCTAATTAAAATCAAAGCCGTCAAGTAAAAGTCATTGTTCACAGGCACAAGATAAATATGTTGATAATAAGTAATTAGTGTATGTTAAGCTGTAAAGTCTTAATAGTTTTGACCTAGTTTGTTATAACAGCTTTTAATGGATCTTGTACTCCATTTGAACTAGTCGTTATGGCGATCAAATGATCTGTTATGAACTCATGACTGTACTGACGAAAACATTGAAGGGTGGGCTTAAGGGGGAAGCGCTAGGGTAGACCGCGAAATTCAAATTTTCTTACGTTTTTTGCAATTTTCAGGTCAGGTTGTATGTTGAACAAAATAAGATTTGGGACCCTAACAAGTACTTACATAATTATAATCATTAAGATCATCAATACAACCCTCTAAGTTCATATCTTTCTATTGATTGATATTTCATGAAAAAGTCGTTCAGTTGGGTATATACGGTTGTATATATGTATATTTATTTATTTTTGATTTATTTTACCATTTATGTACACACATATATAAACAGACAATGAAAAACAGAACAAAAAAATAGGTACAGAGGTGATGCTTATTTCATAAGAAATCTCTTCCAGCATACCTGAGATAGGACAATAGATACAGAGATGTAGACAGCGTGTGACAGAGCAAAGGAGACAAAACATAATACCACGAGAATATAATAACATACATACATAAACATACATAAATACTTCTAAAATAAATAGTATACTGGTTAACTGACCTGCAAGTTGCAAAAATTATACAAATCTGGCGGGCTGCCCCTTAAAATACGCGAAATATCTCTAGTCTCTTGTATTTCGTGATTTTTTTATAATTTGGTGCTTGTGGACTTTTTTCCGAAGCAACAGTACCCCGGTGGTCACGACGTCGCATCTCTTAGTATCAAGCCGCTATAACAATTTTCAACGTACTTACAAATAATTGCGTTTTCTAAGCACGACTCGCAGGCGTTGACCCTTTATTCACTTACTGGCATTTGTTTAATGGAAGAAAATATGTTTTTTATTTCGCTGTAAAGTGACGTTTCATTTAAGTGCCGCTAAATGACTTAATAGTTTGGAAACGTTTACTGTTTTTAATTCGAATAGGTTTCTAAGTTGGCCCAGCTATCTACATATTGTATAATCAAATGAGTGTGTAAACTTGTCAATTCAATATTGACAGGTTTACATACTCATTTGAGTGAACTGAACAAAAACCCCCGACTACGTGAAACCCTATAAAAAGAAAAAAATAACCTTGAAATTATGACCCTACGTAAGTACGTATGAAATTTTTTGATTAAATGTCCTGTCGGGGGACCGCTCTAATTATTAGCCTAACGTTCTGTTAAAGTTTAAAATAGTAGCGGTCCCCCGACAGGACAATATTTAATCAAAAAATTTCATACGTACTTACGTAGGGTCATAATTTCAAGGTTATTTTTTTCTTTTTATAGGGTTTCACGTAGTCGGGGGTTTTTTAAATTTTTAATTTAATTTTTTATTTCATGCTTTTTGTAGGGACTCCTTATTATTTATTTTCTTTTATTTTCTTGCGTTTTAAGATTCAGGTAATTTGGTATTTAATCAGGTTTTTGTAATTCGCCATTTTGTGGTGGTGGCCATCTTGGATTTGAAATTTGTCATAGTGTATATAGTATTCTACTAGTCAAGCCCTTTCATTTGATACCCATATTGAGGGAGTTGTGAAAAAAAAATGTTATTTGCCATTTTGCGGTGGCGGCCATCTTGGATTTGAAATTTATCATAGTGTATAGTATTCTACTAGTCAAGCCCTTTCATTTGATACCCATATTGAGGGAGTTGTGAAAAAATATATAATACGCCATTTTGTAGCGGCGGCCATCTTGGACCGATTTTCATCAAACATAGCTAAGAACACTCCCGACAAATTCACCTTTCAAACAAAAAAAACAAAATTAAAATCGGTTCATCCGTTCGGAAGCTACGATGCCACAGACAGACATACACACACACACACACACACACACACACACACACACACACACACACACACACAGACACGTCAAACTTATAACACCCCGTCGTTTTTGCGTCGGGGGTTAAAAATAGCGTTAATGTAGCTGTAAGCTTTTCAAGTTCTCAATTGTTAGAGTCTTGTAGAAATTAAATTAGGAAAGTTCTAAAATTGTTCTATTTTGTCGAATGATATGGATTTCAGTTTACAACAACACAAGGCTGTCGAAATACAAGCTGCTAGATAAAAGCATGTTAGATTAGATAATAATAGGACGACCCTAACAGATGACAATTAATTTGAACCAGGGCTTCAATTGATCCCAAACTAGATGGTTATACGGGCTCACTCCTTTATTTAGTTACAGTTCAAATAGAACCATCGGTTCTATTGTAGAGTAAATGTAAAACAAGTAGCCGTTATTCGATATCAACAAATACTAATCGATACTTCAAAACAAATTCCCAAGTTAAATCTAACACATAAATATGCAAAACAACTTGCCGAGATCTAACACGAGGAATTTCCCTGGAGGGAAGGAAACTAAACCGGTCAACAGATTCAAACTAGCCACGAACGAATTACAATCTAAAATTCTAAATATTTAAAAGAACATACACCTGATACATATTTCGATCAAATTATTCCACTTACAGTAGCCATGTAAGAGTAAAATAAAGTTTGGAGCGGACGTGAGGCCAAATAATTCGAACGTAACGGGTCCCCGATACGATACCGTAACGTACTGGACCTGTTACCATATCTACAACCAGTCTCAAATCACATCCGGCGACTTTAATACAAGCCTCTTTGTATAAATTACCTATTTTAATGTATGTACTCTAGATAGAAAATAGCTATAAGATCCTTTGATATCTTCCAATGATTGATATCTGCGAGGTTAAATATAGGATCATTGGAAGTATCCAATGATCCTATATTTAATAATTCCATTTCGATACTACTTCTTAACGGTTATTGTAACGTTATCAGAGTTCGTGAGACATGTAGAGTGCATGTTATGCATATGTTCATTGTTTAGTTTTATTACGCGTTGCTGTGCTCAGCTGACCCACATAGCAGTCGTTCCATTTGAAGCTGTTTCACCCATGACGCGTTTTCGATTAGCGTTTGTGTGGTCACTAAAATTAATCAGTCAAACAGAAATTATTTGATTGCTCATATCATGTATCATTACTATTATGTAGACTAGTACCGTTTATGGCTGTAAGCAGCTGTAATGTATGAAATTTAACTTATGGTGCTAGTGACAGGACTTGTCGCCTTACACGGTTTCATTAATTTATTATGAGTATCTGTGCTGTAATAACTGTTTTGAAATATGCCCAATATCAGCATACATAACAGTCAAGTAGTCCTAGGCCATTTTAGCATAAAACTAACAGATGAGTCAATTTGTATCGCGAAATGATCCAAATAATATTGTAGCGCATGTTTGTACAGCTGCAGACACCGACAGTAGTCAAATTGTTCAGATATTTTCTTCAGGTTGAACAATGAGAGTGACATAATGTGCTTATAAGGCTAGTTAGCTTACCAATGTGGATGTGACCTTGGGATGAAACCAACAGTTCTTTATTGTGTCGTCGTAAAGTGATGGTGGTGATCAGCAATGCCGGATTGGCGATACAACGTGCTCTCGACCAACGAGGCGTTCATCGACACTGAAGGGGCGCCCATGCGGGACCCACTCGCCGCCAGCTACCCGCGCCGCGCCGACCGCAGCAGACCTCACCACACTTGCCCCTACACCACCATATTCCTGGGAGCACGCTCGCACCACGCTCCCTACAGATTACCAGCTCTGCAAAGCGATTCTATAGATCCCTATGCAGACGTCTACTCTGTGGACCGTTCGTCCAACCTCACCGATACATCAAGCTTTGCTCGTTATGAAGACTGCCGCCCACAGATCGACGAGATCTCGTCAGAAACTGAAGAACAGGTATACACTGATGAAAACTCGACAGAAAATGTAACGTTACAAGTTCAGAAAGTGCCATACACATCAAGCGTGTTTTACATCACAGCAAAAACTGACACGGCACGCAAAGAGGTGGTGCAAACCAATGATGTCTTTCTTGTGGAAGAGTCCGATTCGGATGCATTATCATCATGCACTTGTGACAGTTTTGAACGATGTGAGTTTGACTGTAGAGACTTTGAGCCTTTCTCGGACACGTGTTGTTGCGATCCATTGAGTGACGGTGTTTGTAGTCGTAGTCCTAAGGATGTCGACTCTCCAGAACACTTTTGTGATCGTGTGGCGGAAGAGGACGGTGTGTCGAACCGAAGTGATATGGACGGTCTGGACCTGGCTCTGTTTGAACCGGCGCAAGCTGAGTCTGAAGAATGCGGCGAGGGGCCCGCTCGCAACACTGCTGTATCCGCCTCAGCTACTTTATGCGGGATATTGTACGCGCTCTCTGAGAGCAGCATTGGTAAGTGACGTGTAGACTAATTTATTCGCAGCTAAGTGCAGGCATCCCGGAACCGCTGTTGTGATAACGCTCAATTATAGTGATTAGGAGCACGGGGAATAGAGCAGCCGCGCGGTACCGCCGTGTGGTCTGCGTCATTCCGACTCGTATCCGATACGAACAACGGTGTGCGGGAAATTACTATCGCATCAATCACTGGCAGCATTGTCATACTTGTAGTGACAACAGAGCCAGCTATCGGCAAGCAAGCATAATAGACCGTAAAGGTACTTTTCATAACACACGCAACGTTACCTACATACCTCGCAAGTCATGATCTTGATCTTGATTGAATGCCCGTTTATTTAATATGTAACTTTTATTACTAGATGTAACATTGGCGATATGAGTAGGCCTTCATTAGTATACAAATCGAAATTTGAATTGAAATGAGATTGGCGAAAAACTAGTTATGACAAAAAAAGTTATCTTTAAAGGTATCACGGATGTGCCACCTGGTAGCAGTGATGGAAAAAAACTGAAAACTGTTAGCATTCTGTAATGCGGAAGCCAACGAAGCTTTTATATTGTACTAGCGCTACGTACAAATTGCGTACCGTTAGTCGCAAGTTTCTAATTACCGGTAGCGATAGAGGGCGATTGTTGCTTCATGCAAATCCGATGGATACCGGAGCAGATAAGCAAAGATACAGAGAGATACACAAGCAGGCAAACATATGGTGTAAGTCAATGCTCTGCATTTTTCCCGTTGAAAGCACACATGGTGGAGAAAATGTAACGGGCATTTTACGTGGCTTGGGTCAAATTCGGTAAATGAATGACTTGACCTTATTTATCCACTCAATAGTAAAATAAAGAGTAGGAGGGTGATAATGATAGTCAATAGTAGAAATGCTTTAATAACTTGAACGTATAATTATACGCCATAAATTAATACAATAACGAGAAGTCTAAAGTTTACAACTCTATGTTGTAGCTCATAATTGTAAGCGTATACTCGTTGAAGTAATTATTTCCGTGTGAACAAAAATGTTGTAATTTCGCTCGTTAAATGTTTAAAACAGCACGTACCATTAAAATGCTCCAATGGATTTTTAATGGGTTCCAATTGTGTTCGCCGATCAGACAAGTAAAGAAACAAACATTCTGGTTTTATATTTATTTGATATTTTAGCTCTTTTTGCAATACTTCCTTGATATAAACATACTTATTGGAAGCTTCTGTTTATCTGAAACCTAATTACTCGTATATATGATATGTTTATGATGTGTCAACAATCAATACTCGTTAGAATAGAACGTGACTGAATTTAAGGGAAAGAATATTATGTTTGATCATAGAAATGTTCCTATATCTATGTGGTTGATCATAGAGCCTTCGGGTTTCATAAATTCAGTATAATCTCAAGTTTCATCATCCAAATCATCTTGACCGACGAATCGCTGCCGGTGATTAATTTCGTTCTTAACAGTAAGATTAATAAAGATAAAAATTCTGCAAGCTATTACAGTTCCATCATAATTTAGGAAAAAATAGTACCTACCTACCTTCCTATCAAAAGATCTAACTGCTAAAGTTAAGAATGAGTGAGTAGCAACAACACGCAGCCGTTACATTCAAGGTTATCAGATAACTTACAGACAGTCGTAGTTTTGTGAATTGTACGAATATGGAATGGTATTTTCGTGACATTGTTATGGAGTGGAGAACATTCATAACAAACGTCATTGCGTTCATTGTTAAAAGAGCTAAAAGTCGCGGGACGTGGCCTACCATATAAACAAGTATTTTACAATGCGTAAGAAAGTTAAGGAGTCGTTGCTGTTAATATTTTACGAGAGTTTGTCGTGGTTGTAACGTAAAAATCCTTCGTCTTTACTTCGACATAACGGTTTGGAGTTATTTTTGCATCGTCATTTTGAATTATAAACAAAATTATTTGAATGAGTTAACTATATATCTTGACTTTACTTTTAGTGTTGTATGATTTAGATGTCAACTCATTGATTAAATTTCAGACTTGAATCTACAAAAACACTGTTTACTATTTTACAACTTCATTCTACAATAGTCAACTTTTGATTGTGAAAGTGGCAGACAGCCAGTTGATTTATTTATCATTTAATAAAACAAGTTGCTTCATGTTTATCAATTTCTCCCAGTTTTTCCAAATGTTTTTAAAAAACACGGCCACCGTGGGAGCGATCACCTCTGCGTCATGTGCTATGCGTACCCAAAAGGCCAAAACAAGGAAATTTGTGTTGATTTACACCGCATTGTGCCGACGTGCCAACTAAAAACTGCAAATTATTGTTATCAAAGGAACATTTCCATCGGATTTAGTTGGAAAGTAATTCATCATGTTTATGCGTCTATTGTTGTTGAACTTGATTTATGAACTAATTTCGCGAAGTAAGCTTTGAACTAATTTTAGTACCTAATTTTATTTGTGTTTGTGCACTTCTGTAACCGTTGCTTTGCAAATCTTTTTTGTCTTCTTTGTTTAGTAACCGACGCGTGGTTTAGTTACACAATTCGATCGCGAGTAATACGTAATCTAGAATCAGATTTATCGATGTCTTACCCATCATAGACTAAATGTCGATTCGCTAATCGTTCCGATATATCAACATCATAATTACAGGAGAACATCAATATGTATGTGCAGTAGCACCGTTCAGTTCTATAAACGGCAATAATTACTTCATGTCGGTTTCCGGCGACTCATCAACTTCATCAAGTCACCACTAGACACCTCCGCGATACTCAAGAATGTTGCCGGTCCCGAACAACTTGTTACAAACCAATCAGAGCCCATGTCAAGCTTCAATACGACAGCCAATCTTATCTTAATACTCTATGCAAATATTATTCTAACATTCGTACTGTTTAATTACGACACGTCCGCAATATACAAGATATTAGAGACTTACATAGCTCCACTAGCTAAATGAGTCGTACGTCTGTCCGAGTTATGATCGTCATCAGCCATAAATCGAGCCTACTATAAGATGGGGACGATTAAATTCAATAACAAGCCTCGGTACCAGCACTAAATCCCGCTCAGTTATAACCTCACATGCTCTTTCAAGTTTCTTATATGGAATCCCAAGACTATAACGTCAATAATCTTGCTAGACTCGATCAGGGACTGGGTGCGCATCCTTGTCCAGTTATGTATGTGATGCAATCGTTTGCTTATACTTTCTAATGAGCTTGCCCTTCCTGTAAGCCGCTTCTTGAAGGAAGCCACTTGCGCATGCACTTAGCACTTCGCGTGCAGTGCAATGTGAGGCAAGCACAGGATTTAACATTTCACTACACGACGTTTTGATTAAAATACAAGTTTTGTAACTTTAAGATGTCAGAATCTCGAAAGTTTTAGTCTTATTTTCAATGCGAACATGAGTTTAAATGTCGGTCAGTATACAAATAATTCTATAATTCACTTGACAGTCAGCTGAATTTTGAATATGAATAAATAATTAATAACTTGGTGATTATATTCGTCGCGACAAGCGGACAGAATGCAATCTTAATTATTAAATTCAAAATGCAAAAGTTACTTAGGTAGGTATAACATATGTCGAAGACTAATGATTAAGAAATAATACATACATTCTAAAACACAAATAAGAAACGTAGAAAATCAAAATGTAGATAACGAAGAATATGTAGTACAGCAATTTATCTTTAATGAGATCGTAACGAAATCGGAACACACAACAATATTGAGACCTTCTTACGTTTCGATAATAGAAAAAGAAATACCAGGACGGTCACCTACTACCGTAGTTGCAATTTCGCGTAATAACTAGCAATTTGTATGAGAAACTCACAGACAATACGGATACGGAATTGAGTTTACGGTATCTAATTATGTCATAATTTTTATATGCGGTTGTGTATTTTGTAGTAGTAACTTAGGAGCATACAGTTACTTGAGTTCGGCCGACTGTGGACCGTACTGGACTTTTAATCCTACAAATAACGTTATTGCGCTTGGCGGCATACTTCAATGTGAAAGTTGAAGTTTATTATAAAGATAGTTCAAAATTATGAGAATTTTGGTTGAGGAAAAAATTAAATGAAAATTCAAAGAAACCTGTCGCTTAGAACCTCAACTTAATGTTTGCACAGGTATGGTAATACTCGTAATGTATGAACATGCAGTCATAAAACAATTTCCAATCGTAATAACGTCTTGAGGGCTATTTCTGTCGCAATCTTGGTCCTGTTGGCTGTTGCATACAAGTAAACACTTGTATGCAATGGAGAAAGTCTATTAGGAAAGCGGATCCTGGCATCAGGCCAATGAACATAAGTTACACAAGAAGGATTGCCGAGACTCGACACGAACTAATGTATAAATCCCTTTCAAAAGTTTTGAAAATTATAGTGTTTGCTTTATCAACTTAGCTTAATACAGTTCATTCGACATAAGCCGAGTGTTTTCTTTTCTTAATACAGACATATTACAAGATCTGGCAGTACATACATACATAATCGGTGTAGGTATATGACTCAGACAACTTAGTCTAGTTTTATCAGTAAGTTTGCCATTGCGCCCAAGGCGAGGGCGTTCGTGGATATCTATTTGCTTATTGATAAAGGAAATGCCTTCCAAATATTTATCAATCTTGACTTAAAGTTCACAACTGAGTTCGCGTTTCCCAAGAATGTTACTTGCATTTGTTTGAAGGAAGTTTTTACGACCCGCTGCATCCTTTCAACTGCCGAGAATAAAAATGAACAACGTTTCTTCGGAAATGCAATGTCTTACAATGAAGAAATCTTTAATATCGATTCCGAATACCGGTATATTGTTCGCTTCGATTGCATAGAAATGTCTATTGGTTTTTTCGTCCGTCCAAGGGGCATTGTCTCTATTGTTTGTTGAGTGACGTGATGTGTGGTTCTGAAATGAAATAATTTGATGCATGATTGAGACTAATTTGAACAATTTTTCATTTCAACGCAATCATTCGACCTTCATATCTACATGTAGTTTTGCGTAATTTTACCATAATGGTGTAAGTGTGCGTACGTTTTGGGTGGCGATTGCATATAAAATAATTATTATAATCACATCTCTGATAATGTCACGTGTCCATATATCGAATATTGGCCGTTGATGGTTTGTTATGGCAACTAATATTAATTTGTTTCCAAGAAGTAATCGTGTATTGCGTACGAATATATTTACATAACATCTTATGCGTTTGCTTGACGGTATGAAGACGGTTATGATCTTTTGTTTTAAATCCATACTGACATGTTACATTATCTTGGAAATAGGCGAATTACTGTTCAACCTTTAACTACATTTATTTATTACCCCATCATTCTTACCCAAAAAGTCATCGATTAGGAACTTCATAAGTTATGACTAGTAAATTAAAAATCGTGTGTAAATTAGGGAAGGGGTTTCATGGTTTTTATTGAAATAACAAACACGTAATTAATACACAGTGCCTTATTGGCAATAGTCAATGTCGCCAGCAATCATCTGATTTTGTCCAATAACATAATTTAGTTGGAGAACTACACGAACTAACTATATAAATGTTTAGAAATTGCTGTGTTAGAAAAATGTGTACGATTCCGGAATTGAGTAGAGTCGTTCATCTTGCGGGTATCTTGTTCACTGAAAAAGCGCTTTAAATAAATACTATCTACTATATATACGATAATTTACAACTCGTAGAGAGACAAATATCCTCGATAATCATGGGAACGGACTACGAAGTCTAGAATGCAGTAACGAAGTATATCGCATAATTTCCATACTTGGGAATCGGAATGCGTTTAGTAAATAAATTAGGAGTACCGATATCCATCGTCATTCCACAATTCATGGTGTTTTGGTACGTAAGATAAATACCCTCGCGATTTATTTCCATATCATAAATATCTTCAAATATGTTTCTGGGTATGGTTGATTTAAGCACCGGCTGGTATTTATTCGATATGGCATAACTGTTGAATATATCAAGAGCCTTTCACCAAGCATCCAGATTCGGCTGTCGTCTTACTGTTAACGATGATTTATATCTATACAGCCATCAACGACTAGCTAGAACCGGTTACGTCAAATTGAAGCTGCAATAGATGAAGATCGAGAACAATTTATTTGAATTGCATTCATGAGATTTTTTGCTGCATTGCAAATTTTCTGAATAGCTTTCAATGAGCGGTCGGCAGCTGTGGTGTTTGGGCACGCGCGTCGGCCGCGGCGCGGGCGCACCTGTACCAGTGCGGCCACTCGCCCGACTGGTCCAGTTTCCCCAGTTCACTTCGACGCTGACGTCACCTTCACATATACTTATCGATTAAAACTTTCAAAGTGATAGTGACTAACTAAAAGTCAAGGCCGCGTGATACATTGACTGTTTGTTATACACCTGCAACACTAGTTGAGTTTACACATAATATAATATTATTTATAGCTACTAACAAGTGGCCCAGTTTATTAAATTGTCATGCAAGTTATCATGAAGATTTTATTAGGTATTTTGATAATATCTCTATTACTCACGTTTTTCTTGTCTTACACGTAACATAAGTATTAAGTTTTTAGGTCGTAACATAGGTAACTTTAGCTGTCTTGTGCGCGTCATGTACGCTCATTTCGGTACGTGGTCTCCATTCAAGAACCAGTTTATATTTAAACATTTATTATATCTAACATATGTACTTATACATTGGACGTAAAACGACGGACATAGAATACAAAATTGTAAATTCATTCATTGAATTACTTTTACGGTGCGTTGCCCAAATGTCGGATTTAGTCTCACAAAACTAACTTATGCACGGCATTTGAAGTACTACAACGGCTTTAATCTACATAATATTGATATTAATTGCACGCTTAGACTTACAAATTCCGTGTTTCCATTCAGAAAGGAAGCTAAGAATAAGAATATATTTTGTAATAAAAATAGCTGTGCAACGAAACTAAATAATCCGGACAAAGCGTTTAAAACGACATGAGATAAACGACGCCAGACCTAAACAGTCGGCTAGAAATAAATTAAAAAGTCAAGTTCGTATAAATACAGTGAAGACGGATGATCAATGATTTTTAAATGGGCATTGAAAAAACTGTGCACATCTGCAACCCCTCGGTACAGCCGACAAAAGTGTTATTCATGCATTGAATGTAAAGGCGGAGAGTTCGTGACTTGTGTCAACTGTACCGTACGACTCAATTCTACTAAGTCACAGCGCTCGCGTGTGCAGCACATAGCAATTTGAATAGTTTATTCATGTGATTATAATTGATTTCTTCTTATATGAATGAGTGTACTCAGTCTCGTGGAAGAAGTGACCTCTTTTTATCTTTGTTCTGTGTTTCATTCATAAGCTTCCATAATTCATTCAGTGAGCAGATAAATACGAGTATAATAGAATAGCTTATCGAGTATGTGCCATACGTATTACTATTCTTCAAACATCCTGCTGCAGTTTGCATAACGGCTCCTTCATATATTTCCTATCCGGTCGTTACTTTATGGGTTTTCATGAAATTCGTGTATTATTTCAATTTATATTATACGCATAATACGAAGGAAGTCCGAGTATTAGTTCTTGGAAGCTCACACGAGTGACGCGTGCGCAAACAAACGCATTTCCGGTGGCAGACAGAGCATTCGCTTATAGAGAAAGTTGTCAAGCCTTCTTTCTTAACAATGCTCTAGCATTTTGCCATTACATCATTTGTCTCCGGCTTTTTTTGGATGATTAGTCGATGTAGGAAGAGATTATGAAACTAATATCGGAGTTCTTCATAGAAACCCGACGTGATTGATGTTCTCCGTTATTTACGTTCGATCTTGCCGTGGGTTTTGCAGGAAGTTTATCGTTTAACCTAAAATAATGAGCTTCTTATGATATAGATCGATATTTACTTTTTGTGACTGAATTTGTTTTTGTTCTTCATATCCAGCTTTGATTTCCTGGAGGACCGATTTTCCAACTTTCTTCTTCTTCTGCCATACGTTCACTATACACACATCTAGGAGTATATAGCCAAAAAAGTTTCTGGTAAAGGATTTTAACATACCTTGTCTTTATTGTCACAGTTTTTAGACTACGGTGGATGTGTTTGTTTCATAGCTAGTTAAAATGCCTGAAACAGGGAAAACTTCGTACATTCATGTACAAGATTCAAAGTTGATGCACTGTTGCTTCGGGGCAGGCCAGGTTTCGAAACAATGCAGGAGTATGTTCTAATCTACAAAGACTTGAACATTATGATGCATGTGTCTGACTAAAGGCGAATTGGCTGCACACAAAGAGAAGAGCATAGATGTAGTGTCTGATACTAAATATGAACAATAAGTAAAATGCGCCAAGCTAATGTTCCAACCCGATGCGTGTGAAATAGCCAGCGTCAACGGACACGCCGTCGTTGTCAGCTAAATGTTCATCAAGTTGACAATGGACACGACTTATGAAATGAGAACCACAATCTAATTCGCCTTTATTTCTGAGGGAAACAAAGGAATTTATAATACCCAGATCGTATTACTAGCACGACCAGGGAACATTCCTGCTATGAGGAAATCCTTGAAGGTAGAATTAAGGGTAATTTAAACCTTTGTGTGATTGTGATTTGTCGTGCTCGGCTCGATCAGTTTATTGCACTCTCGCGTGATGTGTATGTTGCAGCTAATCAGCTTGTAGGTCGTAGGGTTTCCGCTGCAAATAATGCCAGTTATCCAACGCCGCATCTGTTACATCAACCGTGCTATTGTGGGAACTGTTGCATACGTTTGTAATTATCACTGTATTGTTTGACTATGGTTTCTTTCTAGGTAATAAGAGCACCTACGCAACCTATATGCACTTTATGATAATCAAGTACATCGAACTGCTATTGTTTTATAAACATTATATCTATCACACATTCTTCCTATACCATTTCATGTTATTTATACGTAAGATTGATTATACAATCGATTTACAAGTGAGATAGATTTGAAAAACACATTTCTCATGGATATGAATTGTGTTCGGTCTGTTATTGACTAATAGTCGTTGCGGTTGATGTTGATGCTAATGTTCATGCCACAGACAACCATTGGGACAATACCATTGAAATACTTATAACGTAGGAATAATCTGATCTACCTTCTCTACATAGCGTGAAGGGCTCGAAAGTCAGTCGCGCGAGATGTCGACATGTTGCGCCTACGTACTTCAGAAATTATCACCTAGTATGAACTCGAGATCACGTATTGTATTATAGATTAAACCCAATTTTTTTCTGTGTGAATGAATAATCTAGTAAAATATTTACAGGACGAGTATGAATGCCAAACGGGACAATGGTGCGCTGAATGTTAAGTTTACAGGCTGTAAAAAGGAAATCAATTTCATAACTCTTAACAGTCAGCAAATTATAAGGTCTTCAATCCTATTATACCCAAAAGTTCACACCACTTTTATTATTCTGAACACCTTGTAGGTACCCACTTAATTGTATTCAGCTCACGATATAACGCATGAAATTCGACACAAACGCTGCCCATGCGCAGGCGTGGGGTTCACATGCCTGCGTAATCGTCTGTCAAAACGTTCACATTTTTAACGCCCAGCATTATATTATACGAAGATTAACTCCTACGCGACAATCTGCCTGACGGGAAGCTTACATTGTCCCCAATGCAAGCGTGATGGAGATATAAAGGCGAATTTGATGCGTTAGTACTTCGAGACGTTCCTTAGGACATGACGTGAATGACATACAAATATGATTAATGAAAATGTAAGTATGCCGTCGTCGTGATGAAAGGACCGTGTTTGAATTTAACTCCGTGGAATTGTTACTAATGAGTAATGTCACGTAATAAAAGTTTAGATTACTGTGCCATTGTTGTAAAAGTCGAACAAAAATATGGTCTTGCTCAACCTGTTCGTCTCAGCGGTAACAAGAATCGTCTCTATTTTATAATTTGGAGGTAATGCAATAAAAATCAGTCGGCTCTTTCGCTTTTAGCATATGGGCGGCATGAATATTATAGTTTTACCTACAAGAAGAAAATTGCATACTATTATGATTCCCACGTTCCTAGTCCAGTCTACGTTAATGGTTAGTTTTTATGTACGTACTAGACACTATATGTGTGTATATGTAGGGTGATATAATTACGTGTATAAAGTAGATCCGTGTGTGCAAACGTATAATTTATAATTGTGCCCGCTTGGCGTAGCTTCAAAAGGGCGACGACCTTTACAGCCGGTCGACAACTGACCTTTAGGTCTACTAAGGGCAGGAAACCTAGATGCAGGAATCATTTTTTCTCATGTTGAGGTCTAGTTTTTACGCAGGATAGTTAAAAAAAGCTCTCCTTGTCTATTGAACTGCAACACGATTTAAAAAAAAATCCCTACACAACTAAGAACATTTTATAAATAAGCAAGTGTACGGATTAGAACCAACATGTGTTGGTGTTTCATCATAATCGTATAAGTATGAATAATAATTATTCCTAGCTATTATTTTCCTTTAATTTTTAAACTATCTCAAAGGTTTTTTAAAGCACCACATTTCTGATTATAGGATTTTAAATCACAATTCCAGGTGAACTCACTTCACATATTTTGCTTAGTGTTCTTTCTCGTAACTGTTTAAATCACTTACAAAGTTAATGAGGTTGATGTGTTAATCCTGCGTCAGTTTGACCTGACATTTAATTTTCATTGATTAACGAATGTAACGATATAGCAAATTAAATTAATGTTATAACGTAACATTAGTGTTACATGATAAATAATTAATGCTTTTTTTATGCAATGATTGTATCTATGATTTGGTTGGTAATGTGAACTTTTGCTGTATACGCCTATACACATCTTTATATAGTCACCATCATCACTTTGAGCAATCTAGGTACTTATGTACTACTGAATATTACTTTCTGCTTCATTGCTGAAAAAAAGATTAGGTACATGTGATTCGGCAACAGACTCTTAACAGATTTCATAGGTCCTTAGCAAAACAAGTATCAGCAATTTAGAGATCGTGCTGAAGCAAAAGAGGCCCATCATATCCATAAGTTCGATAAAAACGAAGAAGATAGACGAAAGCTCAAAGCTCAAGGTCTTAGCTTTGAGCTTTCGACTATCTTCTTCGTTCGTCGACTGCAGTGAAATAGATTTTAAATCCTACTAATATTATAAATGCGAAAGTTTATATGTATGGATGGATGGAAGTTTGTTACTCTTTCACGCCAAAACTACTGAACGGATTTGGATGAAATTTGGCACACAGATAGTTTATAACCAGGATTAACACATAGGATAATTTTTCTCCCAATATTCCGGGATCGAAACTTATACGGATGAAACAGCAGGGCGCAGCTAGTATTACATAATCAGCTTATACTGTTCCCGCTGCTGGGACACATCCCTTCTCTCTTTTGAGAGGGAGTGGGCCGTAATCCACCACGCGGGACCAGTGCAAGTTGGTAGATGTCACATGTCTTTAAATTTCTGGTTCTAGGACATGCCTGTTTCCTCACGATAAACATCGTTCTGAGAGTTCATCGTTCTTCCTCGTTTTGAGAGCTGTGGTGATGAAATAAATTACACAAAGTAACTCGCCGTAGATTTTAAACATTATCATTCATTAAACTCGAGGTAGGTACCTACCTATATTAATAATAGCTAGAAACACTTCACTCAACTCCCTTCAACCCGATTGTGGCCAGTCAACGAGTTGTGCTTCAAGGTTAACTAGTTTAATCAATTGTTAATCTATTCCTCAAATCTTAATGACACATATTTATAAAATAAATTAAGCACAAGTACAACACCTCCGTGAGAAACAATTAATGTTATATTCACTCATTGCTTTGCAATGTATTTACATAACAACTTATTTGCATATTGTTATGAAGATAAATAGAATAATAACAAGTCGGTTAGTTCCCAAATTAGGCAACATTGTGAATTTGTGTCTGAATCTGCCTGTTGTTTGAGATTTGACAAGATTACACAAATAAGATACTGTAGAGGTGGACGATCATATTATGTTTAGCTGGAATTGGAGCACTGTTATGCAATGCTTATTGTTTAAACTTTAATTGATTCATTCCCTGAAAGTTCTACAAATTATTGTTTGCTTCGGTCCCAATAGCCTGCAGATGAAAATAATACTGGACAATAGACAATAAAGTATCCGCAATGTTAAAAGTTAGATCGATCTAACGTGCCACCATCATTGGTAGCTATCCGTTTATCTATCTGTCGTGGTGTCGGTATGTTTATAAATAAACAGCGGGCAACATGTTGCGTCGGTCGTGAGGTTCGCCTGTTTATTTCAAGTTCATTGTTGTGCGCCATCTCGCATGAAGGCGCGCCGCGCGCCGCCTGCGCCTGCGCCGCCCTCCCACGCATCCGTACGTACCCCTTCCCCACAAATACTGAAATTATTTTAACACGAACTTAAAAGCTTCCTCTCACTGGAAAGGGAGCCGTTAATATGCCTTTGTACATTTTCTATAAAAACCAACTTCTGCCTACTGTTTACATGAAGGACGCATAAGGCCAAACAGAGAAGGGAATAATAAACTGGAAAGTGGATTCTGTTGTTAAGTCGAAACGTAATGATACTGTGCAGACTCTTGCAGTTTACATGTTTATCCACTAAAGTATATTGTTTTATGGATCGGTTAAAAACTTTTTTATTTCAGTCTCACCTACTTGTTTTAGATAAGTATTTTTTTTTGCTTTCATCCGTTTTGCAGACAACCAAAAGTACAGGTTTAGTCGAACCGAGTCTGGGGTCCACTGCTCGGTTGTATAATGTTATTATAAGGCAACTTGTATCCAGACAAGTCTTTCTTGTTCGTTGACGAGTCGCGAACTGCACTCGCTTTGGTTTGAATCATTGCCGTCGGCTGGCGCTAACTAGGTGCCACCGGCATTACCACACTGACTGGTAATCAGGGCTATCTCCGATCTAAGATACGATCGCCGGATACGCCTACCTACGTGAAAGGTACACCGGCAGAATTATGAGCTATGTGTGTTGAATTCATTAGGCCATAATAAATAATTTGCATCAAAATGCAATGTCACGCTATACGTAATGCAGAAGTGGAGCTTATTAATGATGTAATTATAATAAGATATTACGTAACACATAATGTAATAATTACTAAAAATGCTTCAATAGTTATTTAATATATGTAGTTCTCTAACAATAGTTTCTAAATATTTCGTTTATTATCATTATTATGGGGTTTTCCCGTCGTAGCTCGTAGCCATATCATGGAGAGGCGAAGTTTGCGTGACTTAGACGGAGATAGTGATTTTGATAGCCGCCGGCTATTTTCGAAGCACGACGGGCTTTTAAAGGCGATTCTAGGTTTACGCTCATTAACTATAAGTATTCTCTGGCGGCTTTGAGGAATTCTTGAAAGAAATAATAGATAAAATAGTGTTTAGCTTTGGAATTGCGGACTTAAGTTATTTGAATGCAAAGAAGTTTATTGGTGCTGGTTTTCTTAAGGTTTAATAGCAATTTATTTTGCTGCTGAAACTACAAAGGGAAATAAATATAATTGGAGTCTGTCTACATATATGTACATTGTGCGAGTGTGTGTTGTGCTTCAAATTTACGCAACACAAAACGCATTAACATTTCGTTCAATGATAACAAGTGAAATTAATGTTAATTAAGAACTGTATGCACCTTTTGTAATGCAGGGGTCATTGTATTTAAATGTTCGTGTATTTCGAATGCTCCTTCAGGCAACCGTGTCTGACCAATATTTTTCTTATAGATTCGTATCAATATTTTGTAATGACCCGACAGACTAAGTAACAATTAGGTTAAAAAATCACTTTTGGTGTGTATAAGCAACACAATATCATAAAAGTTTCTACACAAATAAAGACATCAATCAATTTGAATAATAAACGAGTTTTAGCTATCAACATGCAACAAACCAGTCAGTTCAATAAGAAATAGACACATGAAATCAATAATTAATCCATTATCTACCTTCGTTTTTCATGATAATTTTATTCATAAAATTCGCAATACCTACCAATACTTAGCTCAATTCATTTAATTTATACAATAGATAATAGTGCTATTAAAAGTTTAAGCTTTATGGGCGTTAATAAATGTGCTTTCTACACGATTAAATATTCTTGTGTATTCAATACAACTTGCCGACTTGCCTCAAGCGCTGGTTCGAGTAGGTGTGCTTTGCTCGATAGATTATCACAAAAATTCACTACGTCGCCGTGGGTGGGTACTAGCTCAGCTTATTATACCTACGTAACATTTTATACGCAAAAATCTTACGGCAGCTGTTTACCGTACAAGTTGAGTAAGCTTCGAAAGGAAACGATTTACGATCTTATTCGTCGGCTACGGGACTAGCTACATACAGTACTACTAACTTACGCAATATGTGATCTTTTAGAATGCATAATAGTATCGTATCTACAATAGTCTAGTGCGGAGTATTGAAAGTTCCATTAGTAGTTTTAAAAGCCTCGTTAACACTGTCACTAAGCACTTGCTCTAGCCCAATTACGTTAGACTTGTGTAGTTACACTGTTGTGCAGTATGACTATGTCGCCTTCAGACTACTTATCCCCCACCACTATACACTAGACTTAATAATTCAGTATTATGCAGTACGTTGATACCGTTTACTAGCTCGCGTGCTTCACGAGACAAATAGACGCAAAACGATTGATATTACGAGCATAATTCAGCGCCATAAAGCGTTGCCGGCAACTGTATGAGTCACGCCGAACTGTTATAGCAATAACCCAAAGAGAGTAAAATTTATTTGTTGCACAGTTTCACTGCCGCAGACAGTACGTTGCGTGAATCAATTTTACATCAATAGGTGTGTTAAACTATTAGGCACGCCAATGGAATAGCTATGAAAGCCACTCAATTAGAGAATTTAGAGATAAGTGATATTTAGTGACGATTTCTGGGAAATTTTCAAAAAACCATGAAAATCGGTTTTTCTCGTATTCCATGAATTTTCGCCTAGGCTTTATGGGGTGCTTAATTGTTGCAAATGGGTCAAACTATCACGCCCTGGAAGGAACACGTCGAGTTTCCCTGTCACCCTGTATACGATACAATTCAAATAAATTAAAAGTCTTCAAATAGGATTCATTATAAATCATAATTACAGGATCAGTCACAAGAAATTGGTATGGTATAATAGTATTTGTCTATTAAAAAAATATTTAGGGTGCGTTTAAATTGAGTCAAGTTTAAATCTATTATGTCATTTGGTAGCTTATTAAAATTTTTTGGAGCCATGCAAAGTATACTCTTGTACATAAGGGCGGTTTTTGATATTATTGTTGTATGTTGGTCTTACAGATCGATGACTTTGCTCTGAAGCTTTTTTAAATAAATCACCGTTTTTTTTTACGAACAATGCGGTCTCGTAAATCATTTACGAGCTTTACATTTAAGTCATCACATTTACGGTAAATGTGATGACTTAAATGTAAAGCTTTTTCATATTCGGTGGTTAAAGATTATTTCTTTCTAGTAGCACAATCAGCTCATAATGTTCCCACTGCTGGGACACAGGCCTCCTCGCTGTGAGAGGGAGTGGGCCGTAATCCACCACGCGGGCCCAGTGCCGTTTGGTAGATATCAATTTTTGGTTCGTGGACATGCCGGTTTCCTCAGGATGTTTTCCGTCACAGTTTTGAGAACAGTTGTGATTCAATAATTAACACAAAGTAAAGCGCCTGTCTAAGTATTCCTGGTGTGTGTGCCTGGGCGCACCAATGATCTACAACACGTAAGTCGCAGCCGTTACCACTGGGCCAACACTACTCTCACCCTTCACGCTTTCTATTATTTAAGTTAATATCATGACTTTTGATGATTACTCATCAAGTGCACTTGCACTGACTTTTAAGCCTAATTTCCCGGACAAAGTAGAATTAATATCCTTGTCCCTTTGGCTATCGTATACTGAATCGTCGGTCCCATGAGTCACTGTTTAATAGATTAAATGGAACGCATTAATCCATGTGGACGCAGCGTCGCACCACCGCTGGCTTTTATTAGCTGAACAAGTGCTTCAATTACTGCCATTGTCCTGTTTATAATCGACTCCAGGATTTTTTATAAGGGATATTTTTAGATAGCAAATACAATGGCAGACAAATATAGCAGTTATTTTCAGATCGTCGATCTTAATTGGCTTGGGCTCGGGGAAAAGAGCTTTTATAAACAATGTTGGTATTTATTTATTTTATTTTGTGAAGGAAAACAAACGTAGTATATAAAAAATAAAGAGAAATAATTTAACATTTTACTTAACAAATGTACCCATTACATTTTCCAGAGATTACAACTAGGAAGGTATACCTACGGACGGTTATAAAACTCACGCTTATTTTTATGCCTTTTTGAGTTAAACAATACAATATAAAGAAACTTCTATAAATTGTTGTATTGATTTAAAAGTTCGTCAAAGTGTGTGTATAGTTAGTATTCATCAATCAACGGTAGTAGCGTAAACGTAACGATATCTAGCGTCTATTTTCTTTTAGAGCTCGTAACAGTCAATTGAGCGAAAGCTCCTGTTGTATTCAACAAGTGATGAATTTGCAGCTGCATCTCTACAAATAGTTTTAAAGCGCAGAGTAGGTATCATTACCTTTTGTGGCTTCGAGGGGCATGGGCACCTCATGTTTGTGTTTCACGGGCCATTTGTTTACCTCGTAAGGAAGGACTGTGTGAACGAGGCACAGGATCCATTGAAATCCGTTTATTCATATTGTTTTAAACACTGCCTTTGTTCTGAAGTTACTTTATGCTTGTATTGGTGTATAGTGGTGTGACTAATCACATATGGGCACGCTATTATAAAGTACTGATTAAGATCGCGTTGAGAGGTTTATAATAAAATATGTATGGGACGTGGATGTCTGTAACAGATCAGTCGTGCCGCAGCCAGATATTGGTTCATGATCAGTCAGGTTGACTCGTTTTTCTACTCTGTGTGCGGCAATCTATGCCGTAATATATTGCATAAACTACTTAGTTGCCGACGAGTTGCATCGTGATTATTTAAATTGTAAACTAAATCTTTTTATAACTTATAGAAGATAACGAGGCAGCTTGTTAGTGTTGTCTTATATTGTGGGTGTATCTGATTTGATGGGTTTACTATGAATAATGACTTAATTATTATGATAATGTTACATAACATCTCTTTTGAATATAATTAAACTTTTAATAAATACCTAATTTTAGGCAGTGTGTGATCTTGTAAAAGAGGTTTTTACCACATACATAAGGTTTCACTTCAGAGCAGTAGAAGTGACCCAGTGGCATCGGCCCCGACTTACGAGCTGTAGGTCGTGAGTTCGAACCCAGGTAGGCACTTTACTTTGTGTATTTCATTTCAACGCCACTACTCTCAAAACGGCGAATGAAAACATCGTGAGGACATCGGCATGTCCTAGAACCAAAATTCGAAGGCATGTGCCATCCACCAACCTGCACTGGGCCAGTGTGGTGGATTATGGTCCAAACAGTATACAAGCTGTTGTTTTGCATCCTCGTCAAATTTCAGGAGGCTGTTATGAAATACATAAACAATCAAATAAAATTACGATCCCTGGTAAATAATGAATACATACTTGTTTTTTTAGTTACATATTTAAGTTTGACAGTATTTCAGAATACACCACTTTCAAAGAACAGAATCGCGTTATGGTGTCGTATAAGCGGCCGCGTTTATAATGTGTGTTTAAAAGGGCAGTTACAGTGCGGTCTCAGGCCGCGTTTTAAAATGCGTTTCCCACACATGCCAATTTACGAAAATTAGAAAAAGAACATACCTACTTATTTTATTATTGATTCGTGACGAGAATCGGTAGCATAGTTACCTCCTTGAATTTGACGAGGATGCAAAACGACACCTTGTATCTATGGTCCCAGCAGTGTCAACATGCGGATTATGATTATAGGGTTTCATAATCAGCATTCTTCATCAACTAATCAGTCACGAGAGCTTTTCCGAAAGCCGATGTCAACAGGCATTAGCTTGTACTATGTGCAGTGAAATTAATTTACATGTACGTTACGTCACACCTCGCCGCGCAGCGTGCATATAATTCGAATCTTTCCAATTTTATCTGATAGATGAATGGCCCACTTTCCATAATATCTCGCGGTATCGTTGTATACGGTAATTAAAAACTGCCCGGTACACGATACAAGTATGGAAGTATATAATTTACCTATGTATATCACAAAAGTCACGTAATTTTATAGTATTTTGTGGCATGTAATGTAATGTTTACAATTAAATAAGTAGGTACAGTACCTTTCACTTCATAGTATAGTACCATAACGTAACGTAAGTGTTTATGTTATTGACTTATTATGTTTACTGCGATTACATGGTTGTTCTATTAGATTTTTATGTTGTTTTTATGGTGAACTAAGTTGGTCGTAACTGCGAAGAGAGTTAGACGATGCATAGAAGAACGTGGTTCCAACAACTGTCTAAATAGACTTTATGTATTTCGAATAGATTCGAAATGCATTACCGTATACTTATATTTTTCACCATCATTTTATTGTTTGGCTAAGTATGGCTAGCTATTTAGCTAAGCTATTATAACAAAAATTACATTTGTAAAGATATTGACAAGTATATGTGCTAAACGCGACGATCTCTCCACACTTTTTCATTTTATTTTAACATAAAACTAAGGTTGTTAAAGAAGCTGTGCAAAAACAAGTTTCAAAGCACTATTGCATTTCTAACTTTTACTCAAACTGAAATATAAGGTTTCTTTATTTTCTTTGTTGCACAGAAACCTCTAAACCGCTGATTATTATGCAGATAGATACTCGTAGATCATTATTTCTATTCCCTACGGAAAAGTAAAGATGAGCGGTGTTACAAACAGCTGATTCCGATAGTGTCATCATCGACAGGCCATATGTTATGAAATGTTTGTGTATCTGCTAATTGATTTGTTGGGTGTCGAAACGCGGTCGATGGTTAGGTATTGCTAAAGCTTTGGTTTCCTAAGAAAACGGTGAACGGTGAAAACAGTAACGTCTGTCCAAAAACAGAGCGTTTTTAATATGTCAAATACTTGGTGAAAATTACAGATTTTGATGATGGCCACCGCTCTGCTAGAGAACCATAGCTTTATTAAGCATGCATAGATATGGCGTAAAAGGTGTGGCCACTAATAAAATCAGATCAGATCATATCTTCGTGGCTTGACCGAATATTGGTGCTTCTGATATGTACGGTCACGAACACCAATATGTCAACACTTGGCAACTTTCAATTGCGATTTTTTCGCATTTCTTTTCGATTTTTGTTGAAATACGACACATTACATAAACCTATGGGTTCGAAGATGCTATGTTCGTAACAACATAAAATTTAATTAAAAAATAAAGGAGTAAATCGCTTTTGAATAAAGCCGAGTGTATACATTCCTTTGCTCGTGATTGTACGAGTTAAAAACAAATCAATAATCGTCTTATGTTTTACCTATTCAATAATCCCCTTTATTTATAAACGTTGCTAACAGTTACTTAAGATATTTATTAATAAACGTCATAAATATATGGCTAAACAGTCGCTAATCATTACTTAGAGCAACATTTATAAATAAGCCCCCTAAAGTGCACCGGTGACATCTGAAGTGGATTTTGTTATTATATAGTTTGCGGGTATCTAAACTTTTCTTATGTTTGTCACCAGATGGAGCAACAAGCGCGGTGGCGGGCGCGGCCGTGGGGGTGCCATTGTCCTGGGAGCCGTTCTACTGCGTGCTGCAGCAGGACCGGCGCATTCTCACTGCCTACACCAGCGAAGAGCTAGCTGTAAGTACCCACCCTTAAATCATATTTACCTACGTCTTTTACCGCCCCTAGGCAGTAGGTAAGTCTACCTACTAACCATGCCGATATGCTAAAAATTTCACCACGGCAAGCGCGTTCGTATTCTCGTAAACCTCGATACGAAGAAAGAATTACAGAATACTTGTCTTGTTTGTTGACATATTTATGATGATTGCATTTGATATAAACATGATTGAGGCTATAAAGCGTTCAATGCTTCCAGTACAATTATTTTGATCAATATATTACCGTGTGCTCACTGAAACGGAACTATCGACTACGTATTCAAATATATTATTTTTAAGTATCGTTCCTTTGATTTGTATAGCTAAAGGATGTTGGAACTACTGTTAAAAAACTATTATTAAAATTTAATTAATACAATTATGTAGGTTTATAATTGGATTAATTTTCAGTGGCAAACAATTTCAGTTCACGCGGTCTATTTCACAAACGCATAACCTATGAGTCGAATGTCCTGATAATCATCATAATCAATTCGTCGTATCCAGGACGTTCTATTTTTTTTCCGTCTTTGCCAGTTTTAATTTCGATTTTATGTAGACAAATCGTGTAGTTTAGCATTCCGTATGGGTCAGTAACTAATACCAACACGAAGGTTTTATTTATTACCGTATAATCATGGAAAACCGGATGCGGTGATGTTACAATATTTGATTGCAATAGAGCGTGACTATTGTCGAACACGTTTAGGTTTTTGTATTTGGCACATAAATCCTTTTGTGTAGCCACAATGCATTAGTCCTTTTTGCATATTTTATGCTAATCCAAAGAACAAATGTCTATTGATACTATATTGTTTAGGTTTATTCGTAAAACAAGTGCCACTTGATTTTATTAATAACAAGATTTTAAAACTATTTGCCAATGTATGGACCCTATTGTTTTGTTAATTTCAACTCAGAGATTTGGAAAGATAAGGAATAAGGAGTAA
Source organism: Apamea anceps (assembly GCA_951799955.1). Classification (NCBI taxonomy): domain Eukaryota; kingdom Metazoa; phylum Arthropoda; class Insecta; order Lepidoptera; family Noctuidae; genus Apamea; species Apamea anceps. The sequence goes on along the minus strand of OX637502.1, from coordinate 7,010,771 downwards.
AGATGCATTTTCATGTAGCAGGAAAAGTAGTAAGGAATAGTTATCTTTTTACGTTTGTTTCGCCATTTCTTCTCAGTGGTAGTCAGATAACAAATGTCGACTTCATCTAGCTTATTTTTTTATGTGTCGTCTAAAAGTGATTCCTATATCCTATTTACAAAATAAACAGTTTCATATCAATTCAATAAAATCAAATACGTTTATTTGTGCGTTTGATTGTGTTTATATGCTCAATCTGCCAATTGTTTCCTTTGCGTAAGTTTAGTTACTTCTACTTTTTATCACTTACCAAAAAAGAGTAACTCTCTTTATACGTAGGTAATAATGGTCACTTTCTCACATACACAAGTTGTTTTATTATTTTCGAAAAGGCGATTTATCCGTCGGTTCGTTTGTTCCGCTTTCCTAATCTCGTGAAAATTGCTTATTTGGTACATTTGATGGTTTTTAAAGTGATGGAGTGTTTACAGCAAGTCATTTCGTTGCTTAATAATATTTGAAGAGACAACGGCGACCAAGATTTTGCTAATAAGTATGTTTTCCGTGGTTGTCATTTTGACCTGGAAATATACCTCTGTAAGGTGGAAAAAGTGGAAATCTGTAAAGATTATGTACATGTATGTAGAAGTCTAGGCAGTTTCCTTGTATTGGAATTCATTCTTAGTTTTTCTATTTAAAGATACTCGTAAGACGTGTAAAACAAACATTGATAAAACACAAAGTACAGATGCAGTTACTTATTGCATTGGCGTTAGAAATAGCTCAATTTGACTGTTGATCTCATTGTGGTTGCGTGCGCGCAGCTCGCGTGCGCTAGAGTGGTTCATCGGGCAGCTAAGGGAACATTCCCGACCATTATGCTTACACATTTGAACAGGGCTGCCATTAACACATAATAATATTTTGTGGAGCACTAAACCAAATAAAAAAGAAGTAGTTTTTTTCTTTTATTACTTGCATAACAACGAATGAACACGAATACAAGTTATGTTTAGAGTATGAATAAGTAGTGAATTCATTTCTATGTAGGTATTATTCAATGTATGTTATGGAAAAACTTATTTAGGTATGAATACCAAAGTTGCTTATTCAGAAAAACTTTTTCAGAACTTTCTTTTTTGTTTTCATTTAACCTTTGTTGTCCCACTGCTGGGCAAAGGTCTCCCCCATATTTTTCTACTTTTCTTTGCGCTGTGCCTTCTCCATTCAATCGGTTAGGAACGTGTTCAAATTGTCCCGCCATGGTTTGTTCACCGAGACAGAAGTAAACTTTTGGAAAAATAGAACCAACCCTAACTAAGTGAAAGTCGATTTTAATTTCGAACTCATCGATACCGATACTACCACGATACGTTCGACAGCACAGCCTAGCATTTTGGTTTTGATTACACTCATTATGATAACTATGGGACCAACGGACGATGTTACGTCACTGTGTGGGAAATTAGATTAAGTGTTGTAACAGAGAACGCGATTTGTACGCATTTGAAACGGGCACGAGAACATATGAACCGTTTTAATGATGATATATACAATGAGATAGATTTACTCATTTAAATTTTTGGCTTAATTGTACGCGTCGGACAGATTTATAGTAATTTGAGTACATTAATGAAGTAATAACCAGTGAGTGGATGGATTAATAGTTTGGTCTTCAACATTTTAGCTTTTAGAGTAATTGGAGTAGACTTATCTGCTCACACACTGCTGATTACTTGCACTTCGTATTATAATTCAATTAAGTACCTATTTTATTGTAATGTATATCCTATTTGTTAGAATATTTTTGTCGTGCGTCGCCTGCACATTGAGTACAAACAGACAAATGCGAAGCGTGGGCGCGCGGCCGGCACTCTGCATAAATCAAAATTATGCGTTGCACGCCTAAGAGCGGCTTTTTGCGGCGCAGGCGCAGGATAAGACGAATGAACTCTACTGCTAAAGCTTTGTTTGAACCGCAGTTTTATGGCCTATTTGATACTTGTTAGACACTTTGTGGTGAATTGAAATGAAGATGTTTCTTTTCTGAGCCCGAGGCTTTGTTAAATATATGCTTGGGCGCTAGGATCCATAACAAAGAAGGTTTCTTTAATGCGAAAATTTAGAGAAGCAAATGATAAAATAAATATTGATAATGGACAGTCCATATCTTAGGTATACCAACATCGTTTCTTCAATTAGAACTTATAAACACATAATTTGCCAGGCCAAACAACAACCCATAAAAAGCAAATCATGCTGCTACTGTATCTTTAATCATTGAGCCTCACATGATAGCCATATAATTATCTATACAGTATTTGTTCCGTTGAACCTTAACGTTATTCAAAATCACATGAGAGCGCCAACACGCGAATCATGACTCATGTAATGAGTTTCTTGTCCCAAAAATTTACATTCCTCTTCGAACTAAGAAGCCATCTTTTGGGCGAGGTTATTTTAGTCTTTGAACTTTATGACCAAATACATAGAACATAGTAAAATACGTCCTACATGGAGTTATTAATCAAAGGCAGGATGTCTTCAAACAATGAGGACGGAAACGAAGAGTGACTGGGTTCCGCTTCTCACGAAGACGCATCGCTTTCTAGCTGAATCATGAAGTACTTCAGATGGGCTGTGTGTCATCTAGTAGGAGTTTGTTTGTTGGTCGATTAGGTCTCATCTCATTGGTCTATTTGGATTAGAAGGTGTTCATCTGCAAAGAAAAGGATAGAAGTTGAGATCCAGGTTTGACTGGAGAAGAGAACGGCCGCTTTACTATCAACATCTTCTGTCGAAATGAATTAGATTATAATGATTTTTAAATTGATATGAATTCATTCAATTCTATGCTCTCAAAGCGGCGAAGGAAACCATCGTGAGGAAACCGAAATGTCCTGGAACTAAAAAGCCGAAGAATCGTAACATCTTGTGTTTCTGGCCGGCTCTTCTCCATAGGAAACGACCAGTTGGAACCGTGCACCTAGCTTCTGACGTTTCATAAGTGCCCATGTTTATGTGAAATAAAATATTTTGATTTTGATCTACCAACCCGCACTGGACCCGCGTGGTAGATTACAGCCCACTACCTCTCAAAGAGTGGAGGCCTGCGTCCCAGCAGTGGGGACTTTATAGGTTGCTTATGACGCATACAAATGCGTGTGCAATTGACATTGATTCAATATGAAACGAATGCGAATCTAATTAGATTTGATTCAGAGTTCGATGGTGTAAACAAGGCAAACCTGAAGTTGTCTTGTTTTATCATTAGTGTATAGTGTATTGCCCTCATCCAAAAGATCAATTTGATGATCATTTCTTTCATCAGGTTTTATAAGTCAGTAATAACGCCAGGTGCATAAAGAAGAAATGCTGTATTATGTTTTTATTACACAATTTCTTGATTATAATATAAATCTGTTATGAATATCAAAGACGTGTCAAGCACAAGATCAAAATAATTTTATGGCGCTAACGGGTAGTTAGTTCATTTATGATCACGATCACCATAATACATAACAGCTTCCTTTATGTTTTCTTTACCGTCAGCTTTTCTCGTTGACTCTCATAACTTCCGCGAGATTATTCGCTGTGATTCATTTTTCTTTTTATTATCTTCGGATAATTGTTAGAAATATAGGGGGCAATCTTGTGTTATTTTTGATTTATTAAAAGTAAAACTTCGATAATTGGACGACAATTGAGAGTGACATTTCAAGGACGCGTCACGTTTAGACACATTTCGTTATATGAGAGAAAAGAAAGATATAACTCTCTTGTCTCTCAGACTAAGGGCTGATTTTTCAATCGACAAATAATTCTTATTCGTGGAATAAAATTGACGTCTGGCAGATTCTATATGGAAGAACTGTCAAAAATTCAAAATTATTGTTCGGATAAAATTATTTATTTACCATTTATGTACACACATTATTAACAGACAAGAAAAAAACAGAACAGAAAAAATAGATATCTGGCGTTGGAAAAATCAGCCGTTAATCTCTTATTTATTACTTTTTAAGAAATTTCACTTCTATCTGTTTCTTGTACTTAGTTATAACTTGGGACCAAGTAAGCACATTGGCAGCTGGTTTATCTATTTTTATGTAATATTACTCGTAATCGTAAGAGTCGATTAAAACTTGTATAGACAACATCAACTTATGCTAAAACCATCTTATTGCCACATGTTGAGGTCAACTTGAGGTCTTTAAACCTACAGCATCTTAGGCATGATGGATGAGGCGGAAGAAGGAACACATGCGTTTTCCATAAGCAGACAAGAGAACTATAGTTATCAACTCTAAGAGACAATAGTCTTGGAAAAGTGGACAACGATAAAGAGAGTTACATTAAAAAGCTATAAAAGACGTTTTCACCTGCAATTTATTTTATGTACTTGTGTATTATGTGTATTAAATCACTGATTGTGACTTGTATTGTTGCACGCGGCCGGACAGTCGTTCCCCGGGTTTTATGTGGACAAGGTAAGATGTGTGCCCTGGCTTTTTACGACCCAAGCACTTCTTTATCACCTGATTCATGGATGTTATTAAATAAGTGTAAATATTTCGTTATTTCATGTGTTTTTCTGGAGGTTTTCCTTGATTTTAAGTTTGATTTTGGCACCTGCGTTGTTTTTGTTTTTGACTTTCTTTTCTAAGTCGCCCTTTTTATCCGAGTAAAGTGCATGAAACCCTAAATAGGGCATTAGTCCCCATGTTTTCATATGTAGGTAGTAGTTGCCCCCCCCAATTTTACTTAAATTGATCTTGCTTGGTATAATTTTCCCAGTTTTAAGAATAGCTTTATGTTACACCAATAAGTATTCGTTCTGAAACTCACTCAAACAAAATTGTAAGATAAATAAATACCTTATCAAGTAAGCGATTGTGCACTTCGTATAACACAAACAATCCGACCCACAAACATACACTTTCTCCATCAAGTAATGACTAATCAAGAACACTCACGTTTACGATAATTGATGTTTACTATTAATAACTTTGTGTCTTTTCAAAACACTCTTATTCTATAAAGCTTTTATAAGTTGAACCTCTTTGTCCTGATTCTCGGAAGTACTTGGATTATGGTGGCGATGTAAATGGTACCACATTGGGTGATGTCATGGACTTATAAAGGCCACGTGCGCGGCGGACCATGGAGGGATACGGACAAAATGTTTATATTTATACAAAGAGTATATTTAGAACTTTTTGCCCTAATTAATTCGTCAGCATGTTTCAAACCCCAGGAGGCGCCAAGCTAGAATCCATATTGATTTTTTCATGGTGTAAAGTTAGAATTTAGTTGCTGCCAATTTTAAACCGCTCCCGCTGAACCAGTTAGACTGGAAACCGGTTAAATAAATTATACTGATTAACCATAATTTAACTACATGTCAGTTAATTCTAGAACATATAAATCTTAACTTAATATGTAATTATATAACAGAGATTGTATCCAACTACGTCTGATGTAATATTTGAAATTGTATTTTCAAGGGAGTAAAGGCAAGGACAGATCATTCCCAGGCGACTAGTGGAACATAACACCGACCGACTCTCACGTTAAATTGACCTTTCGAACAATTGGTAAATGTTTTACCATTAAAACTGAAGTAGGTAATCGGGTTATCGAGTACTTAATCGCGTGGCTTATAAAATCGTGCGTAAATGTTCCAAGAATGAAATATTGCTTTTAAAACTATTTTAATTTCAGACTATGAATAATAGCAGGCTTAACGTTTATAAAAAAATAATGGTTTTGAAACGTATGGCATAGACGTGTTAGTTAGCTGTTATTCCACACAGTAGAATTATCACATTGGTTTTAATGAAACAAAGCCCATTCAATTGGCTTATTATTGTTCCGTAATTAATACAGACAGTTCCATGTCTGTAACCTTTAAAAGTTTACATAACAGAAATACCAACGGATTAAAAACAAAAATAATGTCCTTATTTTTTATTTTTCATCAGTTTTACATTTTTTACACGATAGTGTTTTGTTTAAAGTTCAAGTTGATAGGTAAAGCTAGACCGGCACTAGTTTGATTGCAAATAAAACAACAAGTGACGTGAATTGTGGGCACAGCGGTCCGGTACAGTCGCGTAGACTCACTTGTCCCTTGCATATCGAGTAACAAACGCTCTCAATTAATACTATACTGGTGCCACAGTCGGAGCTAATTATGTATTCCATCGGGTACAGAGATTAACAACAGTGTTTTGATAAAGTGTGAGACTTGCATTGAAAAGTTGTTGCGTTTCACGTCGTTAGATCCTTTCAAACTAGTTTTACCTCTGTGTTGGTTTTGATCTTGAGTAAACTTTAACATTTGAAATATGAGCAAAGCTACAATATTTCATGTTACTAATGCAGTTTTAATGTTGTATATCTGGGGTACCTATTTCCGACCATACTTGTAAAGCCTGCGAGTAAAATCAGTGAAATAAAAGTACTTATTTTACGTATCTTATCGCTATGTAACATTAATATCATTTAAAATGATAATCTACGCAAGCTACAGGAACTAAGTAATTTATTTAAATGGTTCTGTCATAAACTACCTAATTACGAGTGCGGTAGTTCAGTGATTGATTGACCACGGCGAATTTGGAACACGTAATTTCGTTTTTTTTCTTCAGTTAAAATATTTTTGGTAATAACTAAGCAACATCGTAATAATGTGATTGGTATTTGGAAATTGATAAAAGCAATTTAAACATTCTTTGGTCATGTCGTCATGATAAGTCGGCAGAGCTAGAAGATGAGTTTAATAAAAACAAATTATAATACAAACAGGATTTGCATTGATTAAATATTTTAGATTTTTACTGTTCATATTTTGATATTTTCATAAATATACCTGTCATCTTCACAATCGTCCAGATTTGCACTCAAATACGTGTACAGATATATTATAAACATTCAAAAGTTACCTCTCTATTTTTAACTGGTTTTTAAACAGAAATGTGATCTATAGGTACCTACAGACATACACATAAAGCAATTTTCTTAAACGATGTCACGATCGCAAGTCTAAGTCGAGTTTCCTCGTCAATAAACGAATGGATTGGCATCTGAAATATGGTCGATGCGTTCAATCGCATAGCTGGGCACACGTGCATGTTATGCAACGAGCACATTGTAGTCTCGTCCTGTCCGTCGTCGCTTCGTTTGCATACAGACGCGACGGCCGACGCCGCCGATGTGTGAAGAGCTTTATGTCAAGGAATTCTGTATTTTCTGCATGATTTGTTTGCAAAAGGATTTCTATAGACTTTGCTGCTTTGAGTTGTCTGTTTGTGGGCTTTATGATTGTTACGACCAACCTGAGTAGGTATAAATATGTTGGGTGGTTGGATTGTAGACAAGAAGTTTATAATAACTTGATTTAATGTCAAATTTCTTTCTCCGAGTTAAAATTGGTCCCATTTCAAGGAAACTTTATCTGTTTATTTTATTAGACAGTTTTATTCACTACCGTTTACTGTATTGGTTCCCCATTTAATGCTAGTCGAGACTGCTAATATTATCGCTTCATAATATAAATAACTTCACAAAACATGCGTACCTCAATGACGCCATTTCATAAATAGCCTCTCTCCCTTCATGCACGCCTGGTAGGTACGTCTCAAAATGGCCACAAAACACTATAAAGTATAAATACAGTATAAAAGAGAGCTCCTTCAAAATAAAATGAGTACTTGGTAAACATTCCTTTACGATGCTTCTTTAGAAATTTTATTGATATTAGATAAATTGCATTTATTGCATTACTTACGTAAGTACATGGTAGTAATCGTTTATATAGGAGGATGTAAAATTCATTAGAACGGTTGTATTTTACAGTAATCGTGGAACTATACATAATCTTGGCTATGCTTAGAAGAATTTATGGAATATTTCCGAAGCGGCTACACGTTGCCCTAAACTATGAATTAGGATAAGAATTATTATTGACAACTGTGATTCCAAAGATGACAAATTAAAAAAATGAACTAAAAATCAGTTTTGTAAATAGGGTGCTACGCTTGCTACGAAAAAAGTCGTTTAAATGATTCATCATAACCCCGCCTTATCAGTTGCTCATATTTTTATCTTTATCCATGGAAATATTAAAGTGTAATTACTATTTAATTAATAACTAACTCAAAATTGTTATACGTAGACACCACTTAACAAAATCAAGTTCTTTTTGATGCTACGCGGGTGCTACGAAAAACTACGCATTAAATTAGATGGATACTTTAAAGTATTTCTGTTTCTACCTATAATGTGTGATATGTGAACAGAACCCAGCAATGCATAAATATGTAAGCTGTCACGCACTTTATGCCTGGAGGCTTTTATTTAGGTAGTAAGTTTTTATTTACATTTTAATTTTAACTAATTATTTTTTAGCTTGAATAGGTACGTATAGTTTTTGTTATATTTGTTGGTATATTGGCGTGGCTAGCTGACATATGACAAATAATTTAATTTTATGTTCTGTCTTGTAATGTTAATTACTTAACATACCTAGGTACCTAGTATTGTATACAATCAAGTATTTTCTAACTGAACAGACAGCTGTGCTGCTGGGGAGTTTGTTGCGCCACTTCTTCTTCCCAGTGATAGCACTAGGAAGTGGTGAAGGGCGGGCGTTTTTGGGGGACTGTCTTTTTTAATTTTGACGTTCGAAAAGTGCTGATGCTCAGACTATAAATGACTTTTGATTTGATTTATGATGAATAACTTTTGGCTGTATGACACTTTTGTCTTGAAATGAATGACTATGAAGTTTATTACAAGGTATAAATAATATAAGTAAAATGATTTATTACCTAAGTTCATAAGGTTATTGAAAGAAGCAAATTTAAATGTTAGTGGAATTCCTTGACCACGCTGGCGCACAGTTTACTAAATACTTATTCGTATCGTTATTTATTACTGTAATGTATGTTCATCGAAATCTTATCGATCGTTAATCAAGCCAAATTAATTTAGTGAACATATGTTCCAATTATACACAAACTTAATATTAGTAGAAGATTGATTATCTGAAGACCTGAATCAATTACCTACTATTTGATGTAGTACAAGCGCGACCTAAGTTTTGAAAACTAATGCAAGTAATATGCTTATTTAAAATTTCTACATTTATATCTGTAATTTATGGGTAATTGGTAATTTATCTGTAACATGGGTCGTCGGATATAGTTGAAGCTTAGTAAGAAATCGGTTGAGGTTTTTGAATGAAATTTAATTTGATAAATGAACTGTTTGTTTTCTATTAATTGAATTATATTTTATTCTAAATCATCCATCGGTTTCTTACTAAACTTCAACTATATCCGACGACCCTGGTTACTTATCTCCTTTGGTGACTGTACACAATAAAGAGTATTCTATTCTAATCCATAGTAATGTGTGTGTAGACTGTCACAATAAATATCTATCTTATACTTATCTATGTTTGTACACCGCAAGAGAGATCAAACGGCAAATATTGATCTCAATTGACTTCGATTTTCATTAAAATTTCTTAGCTCTTTCACTATTCTTAACGCCATCTTTACAAAATCATTCGTAATAATGACGTCCTAATAAAGCTAATTCAAAGCGGTGGCCTCCACAATTTATTTACCTACATATCAAAGGGCGGCTCTCGACGGCGTTTCTAATTTCATACAGCTTTCTCCGGCCTATTTTTAGGTGTCTATTACAAGGTGCAATGTCCGGCAGGTTTCTGTTACATGCCATATTTACATTATACCGTACCCTAGATCTGAGGGGCAATTCTCGTAATTTTAAGAATGTTCACAGTCTGATCTCAATCTCAAACTGTCAAAAATATCTCTAATTTCCCCTACATTTTTGACAAGATTTTGACATGTGTTTGTCGCCGAGATGAGATTGCGACTAGATTTTGAACGTTTTAAATTTCGAGAATTAGCTTTCTGAGGTTTTAGAAAAAATAACTTAAATAACCTGTTTGTTGTAGTCTACTACGTAGATATAGTTTACGTAGACGAAGCAAAATGAGTTTGTGACGATCGTAGCAAGTGGTGTTATGTAGTTTATGCCTACCCTCATAAGAAAAAGGCGTGAAATTGTGTATGTATGTAGTTATTATAATAGAGCGTACTTTCGATCTTTATCATAGGCCGTCAAAATGCTATTGGATTTTTCTTTTAGAAAATTCTTAGTGGCTGCCGGACTCTGCCAACCTTTTCAAAAATACAGGCGTGATGTTAAGTCTATGGTTCAATATCTACTGTATCTCATTATGGTAATTTTCATGGCTACATTAAAGTGAATTGTGTAATTGTTCAGAAGTTCGACATTGATTAAAATATTTATGAGCTAAGACAGTGATCAATTTTGTTTGAATTCAAAGCGTTTTAGTTTAATTGCAATAATATGTTTACCTAGTCAGAATATTAAGTTAAAACTTATAAGAAGCTCGTGATTAAATAAAGTCACGACGAATATTTATCATTACCTACATAAAACGAATGTTACTCTAAGATTTATGTAGGTTAAACACGCTTTTATAAGGAATATCAACACGTTCACAACTCCCTGGTTCCCAGAACACCGAGCCCCGCCACAAGGAGGAAGCCTGTCCTAATTAGGTCACATTTAGCTTTCCGAACATCGTGAATTATGTCGCTCGTTCACTTTTTATTATCCGTTTGATGCATCAACTTGCTTTGAACGTACCATAACGTCTGTTGTTTCATGCGAACAGTGAGTAAACACAGACTATTAACTGGTAAAGCTATTTATCGCTCGATTTGAACCTAGATTCTAGCTAACGGGAAGAGCGGTACAGCAGATAACTTGTTGAAACATTATGCTATGTTATATAGTTACATTACAGTTCCAGGCTGTTAATGAGGCCAATCGAGTAGGTACCTATTACAAAGAGTTTGGTTTTGTAGAGTTTGTAGAACGTCGTCTCTGTGGTCTGTGTGACAGTCTCCTTCTACAGTCCTTTCATATTATGTAGTTGTTTTGCCTCTGACAGTAGCAAGCGAACTGCGGCTTTATACTTACGAGAATAAAGATCACTGTGATTTTGACAGGCTTGTGAGTGATAGTAACCCAACCGCAACCTTATCGCAACGAAAATAAAGATCGATATGCTTTTGACAGTAATTTCAAATTAGAGGTAAAATAACTGAAAGGACTATAACGCTCGATGTGTCACCTATTGTAGGTACTGTCTAGCTGTTAAGATCTTTTGGCGCGCAGCCAAAATCGGAACTAACGCCGCCATCTTGTTTTTTCAATACATTACACAAAACAGTTTCACATAATTATATGTTTACCACAAGCGCACCCCTGTCAACGTCATTGGAACTTCAAAAGACCCTTGCAGCACTGTATGTAGGTCTGTATGTCATGTGCAAGTATTTCCATAGTTCACGATGAGTTAATAATACCTATTATGATCGTGACACGTTCCCTAGGTATTACAACTTTTTATTGCTACACGCCTTTTTGAAAGTTCAATATTAATTGAATGATTATTTGAAGATACCTCGGGCCGTTTTATACGGTGATATCATAATTTCTGACATTTGTAACTCAGTGATTAAAAGGGTACTTTTAATATGAATTGAACAAGGTCACATATTTGTTAGCAATGCAGCTCCAAAAACAGATTAGGAGTCGTCTAATCTTTGTAACGAGAATGGCTCCTTGAAAACAGAATTAAGTACCTTGTGCCCTACTTTACTGTGTCCTGTCCTTGTTGGCATCATCATTCACGTCCATTAATCTGCCAGAGTATTTAATTACTCATGCATGCTCGTCAATTGTGAGCGCTCTCCTATGCAATGAAGTCTATGAAAAACCTAGCTGTGATCGCTCTATCCACGAATAAGTTGAACGTTTCCTAGGTTAGGTATATTTATAAGTTCTAAATGTACATTTTCCCTTAATTTTTTCGGCAGTTACAGCTTGTTTCATGAGAATAAATTAGTAAAATACATAATAACTTTACTGTAAAAATAAGTTACAGAAACATATTTGGCTGTTTCACACATGGTTTAAATAATGGATGCCTTGCCTTCAAAGCTAAAAGTGTAACTTAGTGCTAATTCCAATAATCTTCTTCTGTGTGTGGTGTTCTTGTCCATACTAATATTATATTATAAATTCGAAAGTAACTCGTGTAGGCCTTTTCACGCCTAAACCACTGAACGGATTTTGATAAAATTTGGCAAGGATGATATCCTGGATAGACATCCTGGGGAAGGACATAGGCATTTTTGTCCCCATAGAACGTTCCCGTGGACAATGTTCGACATCTAAGTGGGCAGAAACTAGTTAACAATAAAAATATGAACAATTCTATATAAGTTCTTTTGTTTGTTAACCGGACATGATGTTGTGTCTAGCTCGTGGTGTTTACGACATGTGTTGTCAGACATAACAATAACAATAACGCTACATGAGTGGAAGTGGACCCGTCGTTATTACATTAACACTGTTCCCACAGTATAGAAAGTGTATATTTAGAACAAACCTGTTATGTTTTTAAGACCTTTGTAACTTTATTACTTAATTAAATTCTTAATGTATGGTGACGTGTAATAAGATCTGCTACTTATCTGCCCACGCCAGCTGCAACTGTCATCATAGGAAAATGTACTATACCCGAATCGCTTTAGCGTGGCAATAGCGGTCACTGACCCACTTACATTTTCTAGCATTCTTTATTTCAAAAACTGAAATTAGGTCCGCTAACGTCATGAATCAATATCTATCGTGATCTTCTAATATTCCAATAACGAAAGACCAAGAACATACATTGTTTGGGTTTCTACGGAGAGAATAGAATACTCTTTAGACCCTTGGGTCTTTCTCTTTTCATTCCTTTTTACTCTTTTTTTTGGGAGGTATTACGGCAATGACCGCTTTTAATACGCCAAAGTGATACGAGTATAGTGTTGTGGATTTGTGGTATCCTCGTAAATCTTGTCGCAACTTGTCAACTTACACTCGAGCGCTATCATGAAACTTGGAACTGTTATTTCTGTTACTGGCTCGGAACGGTGATACTTTTGCAGATAGTGTCTCTATGTGATACAAATACATACAAGTTAATTAAATGTAATGTTCCCTCGTTGCTACCGGACAGTGGACTGCTGTCTGCAATTTGTACGAACATACAAATTGATTTAAAAGTCGAGAGCGTGACTTGAGTTTTTTTTCTAGACAAGTTTTTTAGGTAACCTAAAAAAATATAATTGGTTACAATTACAACTATTGGCAGCAAATATGAAATTAACTGTATCATAGTATTACTTCACAGCATTCTCATAATCTAATTCCTCAACAAATCGTGTTTTACCAGTTTTAAACTAAATTTAGCTCAAATTATTAAATAAATCCGTTTGCATGTTTAAATGTGACCAAGTGGTCATGTCACGCAGTATCATTAGAGAGGTACGGCAAGGACATTGAGTAACTTAGTATCAAGTGGCGATCAGCGTCACGCTCCAAGAATTCACTCCGTTCACATGATAATGTCATACGCGGGGAATAATGGGAAATAAACGCGTGCCTCGGATTCTTCCGCCAGAGCTCGGGTGTTAGGTACATGGTACACCTCTATCGTATGGCATTCGTACTACATACATTATGCTTCGATATTGTGCAATATTATGTTACGATGTAGAAGCATTGTGTGTGATTGTAACCTTTTTTCTATAGTTACCTCATTTGTTGTATGTACAGGCTTTATTAATGAGGTGCAATTAGTGATTAATAAAGACCGAAGAGAATTTTCTAGATTGGTAATGCTGGCGTTAATGAAGAGTTACTATGAATGGATGGATGTGAGTGTGTTAATGAAGAGTTATGAGTAGTGAGTTTGAGTGAAATACGTTTATTGTGTTTCAGCTGTTTCAGCGTTCGTTAATTACAGGGTTCGTTATCTGAAACAATAGTCCGTATACCGTAATTCAGACCGCTACTTAGGTGGTTATTTTTTTGATTTTCTACTCAATTAAGTAGGTAATAGAAATGAGGGAAACGAAATTAATTGGTTTGAAACTGTGATTGGTATCACAATATGGACATTCTTCAGTAGCTTAGGTATCACAGGAGACAATAGTCCGTATACCCCATTTCAGGTCGTTATTTACTTCAATGGTAATTTAGGTATACTAAGGGCTAATTTCAAGGGCAAACTTTTATTCCTAGAATAAAAAAGTCTTATCCAGAGAATAAATTTTGAATTTTTGTAAGTTTTTCCATACTAGAACTGTCAGACGTCATTTTATTACACTGATAAAAGATATCCGACTTTGGTAAAATCAGCCCTTAATAGAAAATTAATTGGTTTGAAACCGTGAGTTGTAGCACATAAATAAATAAAATATTGATATCCCAGTAGTTTGTGAAACTACTTACCTAATCTACCAATTCATCACAATCACAATACAAGTGACTTACGAAACATTTCCCACACAGCGATACAATTACAGATCTTGTTAACATCAACACTCACTACAATATTGACAGTATAATCTACAACGGTAACAACTAGTTCGTAATCAATCCAATCAAGTTAAAGCTTTGCAGCACTTCTCAGTAAAGTACAGTCAGCCGCGAAAATAAGTATTTATCTATACATCGACAAGAATTTGATTGATGTCTACAGTTTGTGTTTCATAATACGGAATCAATGGGACCTAATGTGTGATATGTTTTGTGGCCTAACAAGTGTACAAACGTGTCTGAAGGCGAGTAGCGTCAGCACATAACACACATGCACACACACACATGCTCTTCCGACTTCGCCATAGTCAAGGACGGTACCGAGAAATCCTGTGCTTACACACTCATTCACATAACCACAAGCATGTTGGGGTCGGGCTTCCAGTCTAACCGGATGCAGCTGAATATTTTTTACAGTATTTCAGAGATGAAAATACTATACAATATTATGGAACGAAACCTGTAGACAACCAAATATTTTTTTGTTTTTTCATCTTTTTGTGGCTGACTGTACCTTCCTATACCGTACAGTCGAACACTATCTCAGTGGGTGAGATGATCTCGAGTCGAAAGGATCCGTATAAGGCCTCGAAATAATCCGGTACGAGCGATATAGTGCAGTGATGCAGTTGCGTTCCCACGATACCCATACCGATACCCGATTGGCTCACCTACATTGTATCTAATTACCTTTATATTACCCTGCATTATCGGCCAGCAAATTATACATCGGTATAATTTCTTCGAGCACTTAATAAGATAAGTAATTGTCGTACGTTAGGCCTGCGGTTATTCAAACACTACTTGTGTTGACTG
Source organism: Apamea anceps (assembly GCA_951799955.1). NCBI lineage: Eukaryota > Metazoa > Arthropoda > Insecta > Lepidoptera > Noctuidae > Apamea > Apamea anceps. The sequence continues at coordinate 6,995,468 of OX637502.1, read as the reverse complement.
AGTACGTGCGTGTCTTATATAAACATGTGTAACTAATCAAAGCATTGTGAGTTCGTATTTAATAACATTAGGTAGGCCTGTAGGCCTTTATATAAAAATAGGTTGTTTGGTTAGGTTCTTACCTTCTCCTAGTGGTCTCGATGTACATAATTTTATTTCATTTTACTTATTTTGTTATCAAAAGGTCTAGCCAAGAGCCATAGTTTTTGCTGTTCAGGCGCGGATTTAGGTTTTCGCTCAAGCCTAATGTGTCTCTCTAAGCAAGAAAGGGGGGGGGGGGGGTATTTCTCAAGTCATGAAAGCATTAAAAAAAAAGCCTTCGGCATAAATTTTTTCCTTAAGCCCCCAGCTCTTATAGCAGGGCAGAAGTTGAACTGCACTGCTTTTTTGTTCTATGACTAAGTACAAAAAAGCAGTGCCGCTGGTATAAGAGCTGGTGGTAAGCCCCTTGAATTCAACAATGTCCCCCCTTTCCGAGGATGACTATTACTTATCTATATAAAAACCTACAGGAATAATTTTTATTCAGTGCGCAAACTTTGACAAATTGAACTTAAATGAGTTTTATTAAACACCTATTTTTTATTTTGATAAGTCTTAGTACAAAAAAATAAAGTTATCGCTAACGAAAGATGTCTATTTTGAAATTGATTTTCTGGCCACTACCTGCCGCCGCCCGGCGCGGAACGGCAGCGCTCGGTCGTTTTTCGTGCATAGGCGTGGGTAGATAGATATTTACGTGGGTTACATACAATGTACTGATCGCTGATTTTATCAGGTTCGAATTAGACTTTTTTAAGATTAGGCCGTGATCTGAAGTTATTTGAAGAGTAATTCCAATTTTTCCTTCATACTTTCATGGGCTTAGGACCATCAAAATGCAGAAAATAACGCATTATAATCAATTAAATTAAAGCACTTTTAAAAACTTAATACTTACATTTACCGCCAGTCGAGGTCTGCCAGACCCTAGTGCGTGATTTGGGGTCCTGAACTGACCGTGATCAAGCAGCCTCTGAGTGGCTGCTAAAATGGTCCTTTCATTAGGGACCGTGGGGTCCTTACCCCTTACCCCCTAGCATACATTCTGCGAGCTGCTCGTAGGCTTTCACCACATAATAAATAGACCCGCACCATCACATTAGAACTCGCCGTTACTAAAATCCGACACACGAGTACGCGCGGGTTGCGCAAAGCGCGGGCGACTAGACGCGACGTAACGACAACGCAAGCGCACGCCTTGAGCAAACTGTCGAGCGCCCGGCCGGCTGCCGCCGCCTGGCGCCACCCTGCCGCCCGGAAGGGGGTTTCACCCCCTCTGCAACATCACTCGTAAGCCGCACGGCGCCCGCGTTCATTGATATTATTACGAATAGATAGTGTCCATATTTTGCTGATTTAAAGTCGGATAAAAAAATATAAAAAAGTTTTGAACAAATAATGGAAATGTGTTCTATTACTGATACTGAGCCACCAAAAATTTTTTACGCATTGCTTAAAAAATATTCCTGTATATATCTTAGTAATATCAGTATATATATTAGTGTATTATACATAGTTAAAATAAAGGTTTTAAAACTATGTTTAATGTCTAATTTTGAGTTTTAGACACACTTTGGTCAAAGCCCACTGTATCCGCGTCAGTTGCGGTTTGGGTCTATACAAGATACAAAACTCAAGCCATTATCCCGCTGCGCTCACGTAGTTTATTTTTATACCGTTCCTATATCGCATGTAAGTACATACATATAAGACGGTTTCATTCACCGTGACTTACGCGAAATCCGTCGTACGACAGGATCTCCTAAAATAACTTAGCAAAAAAGGAGCAATAATGTTAAACAGTGACGGGATGTTGACCCGTTACTCACTGCGATAGAATACGCTTTAGACTGGTGACATCCTCAGGAATACACGCAGTTACACGCAGAGGTTTTTTATGTGTTTTATGTACATAGAGATCCGCATGTTAGCTTAGGATTTGAATAATCAAATGTTTTCACATCACTAATGTCTCGGGATGGTTCAAGGACTTAGATCATGCCATTCTGTTTAAACTGGGGTTTAATATAACATATTGTCACGCCTGTCCTTAGTCCCGAATGGTTAGGCAGAGTTATAGATAACTATGGGGTTTAGTTTTAAGTTAATTTCAAATAATTGATTTGAAGTTTCTTTTGCCGGTTCTCCACATCTCTTATAGTTTTTTGTTACACGGTGGTTAGTAGCTATAGGTACTCTCAGAAGGATTATATGTAGGTATTTTAAGTTCGTTAAATACTTACAGATTAGCATTAGCATCTTAGAAAGAAAAGAGGAAGGAAGAATAACGTTTATTTGGACACAGTTCGTGAAACACAAAATACAAATAACAAAATAAAACGTGTAAATAATATTTTAACTAAAATACTTAGTATGTGCCTCACGGCTGCGTCAAAAAGGTTAATTTCAGCATTAATGCCAGACAGATGCTGTTTGACGCTGGTTTTCTAAAGAACCTTAAGGGCAAGTGACGGGACTACAGTTTCAATAGACCCAATACATATTTTTATACTAATAAATTAATAAACTAGTAATCAAATATAATTACAAAAATAAAAACATAGGAGACACCGAAAGGTCACGTCGCATTCTTAACTTAATTAAATAATAATAATAAATTTATTTATTTATAATTTTTTATTTTATTTATTATGTATTTATTTTTCCATATCCTGCAATAGTCCTACACCAACCGGGGGTTGTCCTTGGGTGCACTTGCATAGTGCTTACAGGGATAATCGTCGGTTGGTGCCGCATTTCATTAAAATTTACTAAGGGGCCTCTTTGAGTTAGCTTCGGCCCCTCGTATACCTTCCAAAGGACCGGGACCTCAGGGTCCCGAGATATGTAAAAAAAAAATTATTAAATCAATGTTACAGTTATTACCTTAAAATTAACTTAATATCGGCTTAACTTAACTTAACACCTTTAGCGATCATCATTTGGATCTTTACGGTGGTCCCCAAACTAGGCGCCTGTTCTTTGAATCTGATCCCCAAGATGGGGATCAGATTCAAAGAATTAAATATCCCAGTCATCGTTCCTGTCGTATTTCTCGATTGTCTATCTCTTAGTATTGCACCGATAAGCTCTTTAAGCTGTAAAGCTTGATTTACAAATCCCTTCTCACAACATTGCCTTATTTAAAGCAGTATTTATTCTTCATAACGTATCATTATCAGTAAGCAGCTGCTACTTCGTGCCTACCAAGTAAATGTGAGTCGTTCATTCGACGGCTGCCTGTGATTACAAACCACTGCATACATGTTTACCTACCTATCTAACTTTTACGAGTACATAATAACATAAATATTTACAGTAGTCGCCCTTAAGGATGCAGCCTCGAACTCGTTGGGGAGTGTGTCTAATATGCATGTTATAAGTTTATTTATTAATTAATTGAGTTTTATTTATTCATTTAGTGAAATAGTATGGAAATAGGAGCTCGTTATAAAATTATCGTGGTTCCATGCTTTTTACTTCTCTGTGTTATCGTGATGCCGTCGCGACTTGGAGGTGGTTGTCAGCTAAAATATCGACACGTTAGAAATTATAAAAGTGCACATTCGTGTCTCTTTTGACTAAACTACGGCAAAGCCAAAAGAGGGGGTTATGACTTTTCAATGCATGTATTGTACGTGTTCTATTTATTCTGTGGTATTGGTTGCATTTCATTTCACACCCCATCCGTTTTTATTAATTTCATTGCAATGTGTTTTGATTAGCTTAATTTTACCATTCGCAATTTGCATACACCTGTAGTGCTAATGACAGTAAATTCCTTTATTTTGTTGCTTTATTTTTGCATCATTAGCCAAATATACCTTATTAGCGTAAATCGTCTGAAGACAGGTAACTGTCGACATTAATTATTTTTATGAAATAGAAAAACCTAATTTCTTCACTCCAATCCTACTAATATTTTATACGTGAAAGTTTGTATGGATGGATGGATGGATGTTTGTTCCTCTTTCACGCAAAAACTACAAAACGGATTAGGATGAAATTTAGCACACAGATGGTTTATAATCAGAATTAACATACTTATATAGGATATCTACTTTTTATTGCGATATTCCCAAGAGATCGAAACTTATGCGGGTGAAACCGCGGGGCGCAGCTAGTACTTAAATAAACATTTTAGGCCAAGGAAATAATAGAAATATTTTTGTTTGGCAGACCAATAATAACGGGGAATACTCATCACGGAGTCTTCCTCGCGTGAGGCTCGACAATGGAGCAAACGTCGGCACTGCCGGCGTCAGACTCCGTTGTTGGGCCGCACCACCGTCGATAACAGAGGAAGAAGTTGAAGAAGAAATAGAAGAAGATGCAGTCTCACTACGAGCGATGCCTGTTCAAGGTAATATTTTTATGCCAGCGCCATCTAGAGTGTAATAGAAACAACTGACCATCAGCGCTCTCTACCAGTTACATGGTAGTTATGCTTCTAATACTTCTACTCGATACTAGATGGCGTTTTAACAGTTTCGTGCATTGCACAACAGATGGCGCTGTATCACTGTTTTTTTTAAGGAACTTGAGAAGTCTTTTGACAAAACTTTTTTCAGTGAGAATTAGGTTACAGCAATTATTTACTAAAACAATGGTCTTCAATGGTCTTGTTTGTTGTTTGTTGAAATGCCACCTTGATGCAGTTCCAGCGATGAAAATTCGATTTAAGAAAATAAATGATATTTGAGATTTGTAAAAAGGGTGGTTAAAATTCAAATCAATAGGTACACAAACGTAATTAGTAATATTAGCGAAAGGGGAAAAGTCCTAGAGTAACGAGGTAGGTACTCGTAAGTACGGTCAGTTTCCAAGTTTTTAAGGTAAACTCAGTTATGAGACATGTTAGCTTTCGCTTCTGAACTTTCAGGAAATGGTTAATTGACGAAGTAGGCCAAATGTATTAACGTATTTACCCACTAGCTTCCGCGAAACCATACGAAATTCCATAAAACTCTGACATTAATCATTTATAATATTAACAAGTTCTCACTTCATTAGTAAGCGTTCAGTCGGGACGGAATGACGTTTCGTACAGTGCCACCAACATAACGCAAGAAGGGCGCGCACCGTGACGCTAGCGCACCGTCACCAATCGATTTCGACCAAATGTTTCACGCCCCTGCTGCATACTTGTCACTCTTTTTATTACTCCAAAATTAGTGAGAATATTAGCTTCTTTAACGAATTCCTTGTCTTCGTTGCTTTGTGTGTTGTGAAACAGTCATCGGAAGTTTTTGATGGTACGAGTATTGTCTCATCTTTTGGACGTTCAGTAAAATACTTTTTTTCTCGACTTTTTCACAGTTTTCTTATTTTTACTTTGACTGCGTGATGACTTTGAAAAGCAACACTGTTAAATAATTTCGGGGACTGCGGCTGACTTGTATAAGGAAAACTTTGCATTTGATTGTTCCCATTTAGGAAACAAAGGCTTTTTAATCTTGTTCGCAATGGTCAACGCCTTGCCTTGCAAAAAAGGAAGGACTTAGTACGAGTATCTACCTGATGGTTTCTTAGAAAGTTTCGCAAATAGTTGTGAACAACACAGGTAGCGCAGTGATCCCACTTCAAAACACAAATCGGAAAGTTTCCAACTAAAAACTTGTAAAACCGCTTGACAAATACTTACCTAGTTGCCATAATAATTTATGAAGTATATTAAACGTATGTTTTTCCACTACGCGACAGTATTGCAATTGGACACGCGACAGCGCTCGGTGTCCCTTCGGCCGTCTGGCGCAATCGAGCTAAAATGGGCACAATTAGGGCCCCGGCAGTTTTTAATTGACATCGGTCCCTCGACTCGTGTGCGTTGCCCCGTTGCCCGACCTCGTGCCTATCAATCTCTGACTTGATACGCAAATTATATATCCCTTGATTTTTATCTGGCAAAAGCACGAAACAAAACATGGGGGTTAAGTTTGGTGTTCCTATATTTCAGCAATCGTTATTGGTTAAAAAACTGACAAACGGATTTGTAACAAATAATGGAGCGTAGCCTCCAGAAAGCGTAGCGTCCTCTCCGTTCGTAGCAAGCAATAACACAAAATACTTACAATACATTAATAGGTATCGAATCGGGCAAACGTGTATTTAAGGTCTTAATCTATCTGTCTCCTATTTATTATAAAATAAATCCATTGTTAAATGCCAAATTACGAATGGTAAATGCGATGTTTTTTGTTTAGCCTTTTCTGTCCCACCGCTGGGCAAAGGCCTCCCAAAAAATGTGATTATAAAACAATTAATAACTTATATGTTTTACTAGCCTGATAGACTATGTGGGTAGAAGTTATTATAATGCCTTGTATATTTTAAAGGTGCATCTGTTTGACTTCGAAAATATTTATTGCTTTGACCTTGGTAACAAAAACTTGATGAAAGTCCTGACCGGACTGTCATCAAGTTTTTGTTACCAAGGCTATCTAATCTATGTTGTATGCCCTAATTTGTATAGGAATAAAGGCCAGTCCATGTTTTGAATCTATAATATTAATTCCACTGTATAACGGAAGTTGGAGCACTCATTAACTTAAACAGTATATTTAACCTAACATTTTCAACCACAAACCATTGACTTCCTAGACTAAAATACGATTCCAGAAAATCAGTCTTTGAAGCTCGTATCGAAAATAGAATGCAGCGCCACAATACAAATGCACCAACCGTCACTCAGTTTCAGCTCTCATATTTTCGTTACAAAGAAGAACTAAAATATCAACTGTTTAACCTGTCGCATGACACGAACTTTGTCAGTAAGCGAACACGGGTCGATTGACGACTCCGAAATAGCGGACGTTCACGTTAAGAAATTCTAATTTCGAACGAGAGAGTTTAACTTTTTTTTCTTTCTCCTTAATATTTTTGGTGGTTGTAAAACTAACCGCGGCGAGCTAGCACTTTGCGTGGAAAAAACCCATTGATCTTTGACTGTAATTTGTTACCCTTTTTGGGGACTTCCTGATTAAGGACTGTTTATTTGTTTGACACTTTTTTACGAACTTGGCGAAGAACCGTTTGAAGATGTCGCTGACATTGGGAATTTATTGGCTGAAGAGCAGTGTGCCTTGACTCGTGACCGTTAGAATTGGATGTTAATTACAACTTAAGAATGAAGATAATTTTAAAACAATTTCAGTTAATGGTTATTTAACAACTGGAAAGATTAATTTCGGTTAACTTTGTGATTCTTTTGTTCCATTTTCTTGGTTTTGTTGCAAACCAAATTAGGTCTGATGGACAAGTGACTAAGCTACATACATAAAACTTTTATAAACAATTTTTTTAGAATTACGGGGTCGATGCCTCGTTTACCTAAATAAAATATAGCGTGAGTCAGGACTGGTAGGGAAGTACAGGCGGCTTACACTTGACACATCGGTTCCTATGAACTGACGCTCGTCCTGAATATTAAAAGGTATTCAACACATTGTCTGTCTATAAGGACTGGCTGGTTTCCGAATAAAAACTGAATTCTTAATAGAACTGGCGTCGGTTAGTCGATCAAGTTGTTAATACTCGTGTTGCGAAAGTACGGAGCGAGAAATTTCAAGTTTTACTGTTGACTACCCTGTATTTATAAGCCAGTAAATCATAAGCTTAAACTGTTGCGAGAATGTTTAGCAAAAACGTTGGTACGTTAAATGTTTAATTTAGTTATGTCGTAGGTTTGTGTTGGCCAAGTAATATATTTCTGTAATTAAATAAATACCATAATTATTATATAAAAATGGTGCTAGTTTATTAACAAGTACCAATTTATATGTATTGAAGTGTAACTATTTCATTAAGTAGGTACACATACTGTTTACTTAGGGTATGTGTGTTTATATCTGTTTCTATATCGAAGAGGAAAATGAACTGAAAACAATACCCTACAGTCCGTGGAATATTCAAACCGGTCAACGAAATAATTCTTAAGTTAGTCATCAGCATCAAATATCGTTAGGTAATCAAGACATTTCTTTTCTCCATATTAACATCCACCTATGGTCTGACTGGATAAGGGTATCTACCTAAATACATGAAAAAACGCAAAAATGCAGTAATATAACGTTGAACACTGAATTACTTAATATCTTCATGTTAGATCATATGACAAAGTTTAAGCTACTGATTTGATTGTATTCTATGAAAGTCTTTCTTTACTTTATTAATTAACTAACTGCGCCCCGCGGTTTCACCTGCATAAGTCTCGATCCCGAGGGAATATGGGGATAAAAAGTATCTTATGTCCTAATCCAAGTCATGGTCTACCCATGTGCCAAATTTCAACCAAATATTTTCAGCCATTTTAGTGTGAAAGCGTAATAAACAAACATAGAAAAAACCATGTATTTTCTCTTTATAATATAAAGTTTAGAAAATATATACACAGGACATGACACACAAATAACGGGCTACATTAGGAATCAAGTAGAACTTTATTAATCTTGCACTATTTTGGAATAAAACCAATCAAAACCTTCAAAACTTAAATGGTCACAGAATAAAAACTGGAAAGCATGACTCGATTTAAAAGGAGTGTCCTCACCTGACGACCAGACGTACGGTATTGAACTTTCATGAAAGGATTACAGCCCAGTCGTCTATACCCTGTGGAATATATCTATGTCTGTGTAACAATGCGTGATTCATAATATGTTCTGTTTATGGTACCGTAGAACAGCATCAATATTAATAAGTGTTTATAGAGTTATCTTTGCCCGATGACTATGTAAATGTCTATTGTAATAAATACAGAGAATATTGGTCTATTTTTATGTATTAGTAATGTTCGCCCACAGCTCTATGTAAAGGTTGTGAACTTGGTTTTCCGGTTTTTCATGTGACTTTGCAATTATAATATTAACCGTTTACAATTTAAACCACAACACAATTAATTCAAACACAATTATAATGTTAGGAGGGAAACCCACACACTTACTGAGCAAATAATATTGTCACTTAGTTTTAAAAATCGATGTCTTGTGCATTGAGTGTACTGATGCACATTTTAATACGATCGTAAAGCTCGATACAAACATGCAGTCAGCATTGGCATTGCATGTAGGCGGGGAGTCTGCGACATTAATGAATATCATCCATAACGTTTTCAACCCTGCCAAATATAGCTCGCGGCGTTTTTGGATGCAGCGAGTGATTCATCATAATATTTCCAATATTGGACGCGATGTATTTCCAGTGTCCGTCTGTCCGTTGATATCAGCCGGCGACAGAACTGATGTAGCTACTGTCTATTGTATCTACGTAATGTATTGTTAGGGCTGCTACGCCGTAGACAGGCGGGCTACGCGCGCTGTTGGGAAAACGTCCAACGCTTGAAGAATAGCCTTTTCGGATTCATTGTCTTTCCTGTATTTAGAATAGGTGTCAAATGTAAGAGTAGTAAATAAAGAACTCGTAAAAATTCTTAACCGTGTGAAATATTTGGCAGTACATATAAAAATAAAGGAAAGTAAACAAACGTAATTAAAGACTGCAATTAACCATAATTATATGTGCTTTCTCTGGGGCGTGCATACGACAATAAAGTCATTTCGCTGAAAAATAGTGTGCGCGTTACAAGCGGTCCGGATTTTAATTGTTAACAAGCGGAAAATTATATACGTTGACTGTGAGTGACGCCCCTACTTTTCTCTGAGTCAATGGCGGCAGACGCGAGGCGCGTACGCGGTGTCCGCGCCAGTGTGCGGTGCCGCTTCCGACTCGCCACACTTCGGAGCCGAATCCACCGATCGGATTTTCAAACTTCGAAAACAATCGGGCACGATTTTCTTCTTTTAAAATTTTCAGCGCACACGCTGCTTTTGTGATTGAAAGTAAAGTTCAGTGCGTGGAAATTGACTGAAAGCTATAAAATCTGATAGTGTGTGGTGCTATGTGTTGTGTTTTTGTGATTTGATCAGCTGTTTTGGAACGTCATAAGGTTTCTGTTGTTTTATGTAAACATTGGCAACAAATTGGTTTTGAATTAGACACATTTTGAAATACTTTGAAACACCTTGCTGGCTATACGACACCATAGAAATTTTACACGAAAGAAGCAAAATACACTGCGGTTTATTTATACATTCAGCAAAGAAATGATGTTCATGTTCAACTGATTGTAACAAATGTCTCATTGATAAAACAATAATATTGACAGCTGCCATTAAATTCCAATTGGAGGCTCAAACGGGTATTTAAGAATGCATTACTTTTAACGTCTTTTAATGTGAAGACTGAACAGACTGACCAGGTGACTGTTCCTAAATTACCCTAGGCTGATAAAATTTTCGTTTTTCCTAATTATCTGGAAATGTCAGTAAAATAGGTCAGGTCCCCGATTTATAGCTAGTCTATAGATAGGACACTTTAATTTGTTTCCTGTACTCAATAGTTCACAATTGAATCTTGCCAGTACTTATGACATGCCTACCTAAAGTATTATTAACTTAAGGTGTGTACACGTGTGGGTGTTCGATTGATTGTTATTAACTCATAATCGATGTACGGTCGGCAACAAAATTTGTTGCTCTAAAGTTGTCCATAAGTTACTTATCTGTAAACTCTGATACTGTAAAAAAAAACATCTCATAAAAAAGGCTTTAAGTAGTAGTAAGACGTAGGTGTCCGCAACTCCACGACCAAGTGCGTATTTTGCGAACGGGTGCGGGGAAATCGATAATTCGATCCACCCCATCTCCGCGATAAGTAAGTAATAGCATAATCAATCCATAACGTTTCCACAGCTGGGACAAAAGACTCCTCTCTGTGAGAGGAGGAAGTGGGCCATAGTCTACCACGCCGACCCAGAGCAGGTTGCTGGAATACCTAATGATAAATAAGAATTAATCCCATAGGTTGACCTTCTAGGTTCCAGCAGAGAACCTAGACATTCCTAGACGTCTTCAATGAATGAATATTAAGCAATCCACTCATCTACTATGCATCTTATCAGGCACTTATTACGCATTCAGATGGCCACATTAATTTCCTTAATATTAAAACCTTATTTACATTTTCCTATAAAAAAATAACAACAAAAACTGTAACACTAGAATCTAGAATAGTTTTTTTGAACATAATATTGTAATGCAACCTTCGCACGTTGGCTGAATAAAAAAAAAAAGAAGCAAGGATCAGCATCCGCTGGCAACACATGCGTAGGAGTCTGTCAACTACGTTCTCACAGCTCGCCTTGTCTTAATTGATTACAAGTACTTATTATAATTATGTTTATAATAAATAATACACGGCAATGTTAGAAGCAGGGTCATGAATAGAGGCCTCAACACATTTGACTTATGCTATTAATCCTTCAATGAAGTAATCTAGCTATGGTATGTAGATAAGCTTTTCATTGAAGTGCCTAGTTTACGACATTATATATACACACTCATACATAATCTCAAGCCTTCCTCCCATGGGGGTAGGTACTAGGTAGAAACTACAGAACACCACCTGTTACGATCCTTACATACGGCTGTTGAGGATGGCTATAGGATGCTTGTAATTGAAATACGATCACAGCTTTTCAGTATATTTTTATTCAATATTGCAAAAAGATTTCATAATAATGGATCTAGAAGATCGCGTGTCACTTATTGATTTATCAAAACAATTACTATTTGAAATAGGTTTGTAAAGGTGTAAGTCAAGGAATTGTGAATAGTACTCCGTTTTTCGTGGTCAAGGTTGAGCGGCATATTGTCGAACCTTCAGGATATGTTCATCAAACATTGACGGTGCTTAGTCTCAAAGGTTACACTATAAGTCACGAGTGGGCAGACAACTGCTACATTTTCCATGTGAACCCACTCCTGCGCGTCGTTCCCGAAAGAGACGAGATAGAAAAACACGAGCCGTTGTGTGACACGTGGCGCAATGATCCTCAACAACGGCATTATATGAAGATTCCAGCATACCTAGACTCTTGTGATGCTCTAGCTAGATAAATTGATTACTATGTTCTATACTTCTCGTACACTGCTCTAAGAGAGTCTATGAGGATTTAAAACCACGTGGAAGACGCCTTTAAAAATAATTTCTCTATTCAATTAACGTTAATTCGAGCCCTTGTTTATTCTTATTGGAATCTCGGAATTGTATTATTGTCGGTACCAGGTGCATTTCTTATTCTGTTTTTACACTACTGAAATGCCAAATGAACGTAAACAGTAAACAATACTAGCGGTGTTGTGAAATACCGTCCTAATATAGTACTTTACGAGGACAAACATAACTTCTGCATGTACAGTCGTCAAAGGAGATAAGTAACCAGGGTCATCGGATATAGTTGAAGTTTAGGAAGAAACCAATGGATTTTTTCGAATGAAAGTTAATTAGATAAATAAACTGTTTGTTTTTTATTAATTAAATTACATTTTTTCGAAAACATCCATCGGTTTCTTACTAAACTTCAACTATATCCGACGGCCCTGGTTACTTATCTCTTTTGGTAACCGTTCACAAAAACAATATCATAACATAATTATTGCGACGAGTTGACATAATGTAATACTTTCCGGCGAATTACAAGTAATTATTTTCATAGTAATGACATTTGAAAAACTTAGAGATTGAACTTAGCGGCTCTCGTTAAGGTAATGTACAAGTTTACCTTAATGACCGACCTCACCGTCATTATCATTACGTACATTGGAAGTCTATGTAGATCAAGTGTTTTACATACTAACCCGTGAGAATTCTACGGATTTTGTTTTTGCATTCAAGCATAAAGCGTTAGGAACGCAAGTGAAAAGTTAAATACGAGTACATTAAGATATTCAGATAAAATTCGTTACCGATGAGTCAGTCTCGCGAGTGGGAATTCCGTGTTTGATATTTGATTTTATAAGCAGTCTACGCTACGCACTCACTGGGGACATATTCAACCTCATTAAAGCTACGAGCTTCATTGACAACCCGTAGAAGATGGACACTCGTAAATAAATCTAGGCGAAGACGTTTTCCATTGCGTGTTAATGATTTATCGCCCACTTTATATCGTTATCCAAGCAAATAGAAGCATGATCATAATCACTGTGTCACTAATTGTGCGAGATAGCACATTAACGCGAAACCGTGTAATGATTAAATTCAAACATTCCATCATCTATGCTTGTAACTGTTACAGCATAATTGTTACCGATTTCATAGTTTATGTAACATACCACTATGATAGTAAGGTATTGCATAAAAATACCGTGCGGTCGCTACCTATCGTGTCAAACTCGATCAGAACAACTGTTAATTGACCAGTGAGCATGAGCAGTGAGCAGTGCTCCTTGTAAAAGTGTTATAATGACTACTTCCTGGCGTGTGTGATGCAATTAACAGTAACTGTGACGATTCGTTCCGATTCGTTCTACGAGTCTTCACGAAACTACGAATATGACGAGTATCAATAACAACCACGAAACATCTGAGCATCATCCACATAAGGTTGCTTATCGAACATTATTCGACATTTATTAATAAAATATGAGTTGATCACTTCGCTGATGTCGATAACTTTTAGTAGCAGAAACATAACAACATACAATACACTTCAAACAAATTTGGCAATACCATTTTAAACGTTATCTGAAAAACAACAGGGGATAAAATAGCATGCGTGATTTTGACAAATGTAGCACTTAATGCCTTTAATCCTTTATTGGTTTGATACGCAAGTTTCTATCGAGTCGTATACGCAGGTAATCGGAGATGTGATCACGCGAGGGGAAATTACTAGTGATGTGGACGTGTCCACTTTCTGATGTGATAGATAAATGCTAAATGAGTTGTGACAGTTACGACTGATTGGCCACTGTACTGGAGTTATTGCCATTTAATCTGCAAGAAACCGTACTGTTTATGGGTACTTCGTTGAAAACATACGGCTGATGGCTCGTTGCACGAAAGTCGTTGAGGTGTTTGCAGTAAATGCCCACTTAATTATAGTGAGGTAATGAATATTATAATGGTGGCATAAAAGTGAAAACTATGCAAATGAATTACTTATCTACGATTAATTGCAGAATACACTAGGTTTTTATATAAGCAACCAAGGATGTAAACAATTGGACATTGTTTGAAAGCTAATTTAAGTTTTAGATTCAACTGTGTTTTTCAATTTAAATTTGCTTGCACACTTCTCAGAACCTTGGATTTCATTGTAATTGTCAGACACCTTAGCCTAAAAGATGAACAATAATGAGTTTTTTTTTAATAAACTTTTAGAATAACAGATTGTATTACGAGATAACGGATTCATTCCATTGTTTCGCCTAGTACCGACAAGATTTTTATTAGCAAATTATGTTTTTCCACAATGTAGAGCAGCTAGATGATTCTTTGTGTCTGACTGAATTATAATTACCAAATATTCTACAGCTGTACCTGATTATTATGTGTTTAGCTATATTGTGGTACTATTTCCTTACATAATATGATAAACAGAAGCCGTGACAACGTCGAATTATCGCGAGGAACTAACCGTAGTGAATTGTAGCAGTAACACTAATAAGATTAGTTATACAACATACGTTCCGACTTAATCAATTTACTTTTATATTTTGAAATGTTTCTCTTTTTGCATACGAAAGGATGGAAAGGCCATATAAATATTGAAACTTAGACAACATAAGATCACGCCTTGTTTCCCAGAAGGGACAGGCAGATGTGTATAATAAACTTATAAATAATTATTTGATAGTTGGTAGAGTTGTGTACCAACCTATTAAAAATAGCTTATCAAACTACAGCTTGGAGTGATAATTGTGGTAAACGAACTTAATTGGCAGTGAAAGTTTCACAGTATTGGGGTTGTTTTAATATTTACTGTTTTCAAATCAAATAATTTAATTCTTTGCAAACATGGGTGTAGCATAATAGCTGTTTTTATAATAAAGTTCTCCATATTATACCGTCACATGGGGCATGCAAAGGTTTACAATTTCAAATAAAAAATCAAAAATAAGTGGCAGATCATTGGAATTACAATATTATATATATAATATATACTTAATAAAAAATGTCAGCATGCTTAAAAAAAAATCAAAATAAGACAATGAGATGATCACAATAATTATGTCAATCAGAGTCAGTATGTCAATCAGTTAGTGAACCATCATTAAGAAAATGTTATACGAACGTCATTTTGTAACTTTTGTCAAAAGTAATTGTATATTTATAAACAACGTTGTAGGTATGTAAACAGAAACGCACTTTATTAAAAGCGCTTAATAACAATAAAATCAAAACGAATAATGTATTAAAAGGCAAACAAGGTCTCATTTGCGGTAAAAGTATTCCAGGAAGTCGTACTTAATGATTTTAATTCTACAAGTTGTAATTTCCTTATTTAAATGTTAAATAACAACAAATTAATGATATTTATTGGCTCTGAATGGTGTAACTACTTGTCTTTAATACGGTAATTTAAGGTGACACTTTTTGTAAGAAGTTTTTATTCAGCATTTAAGTTTTTGTACAATGTTGCCTGTGTAAGACATTGATTGAATTGGCACCAGACGCATCTTTTAACCGCCACGTAAGCAAGAGACTGTATTAACTTTCTTGGAGCAATCTTCCTTATTAACGAAGTATCGATAGGGCTTAACCAAAATACGAGTATATTGTCATTTTTAAAGCCCGTCCGTCTTATTACAAAACGACCTTTAGGCCTAGAATAAACCTTCGAGCCAGTTACTGTATTTTGAACTTTACGTTTGACGTAATACAAAAACTGACGTCAAACCCGAGTCTAAGTTGACAATTGACAACTTATACTCGGTTTAACGTCAGTTTTTGTAATAAGAACTTTAACTTTGTTGGATTATAGTTCGAAATTTAAAAATGGCTCGATGGTTTAAACCTAGATCTAAAGATAAGCCTTGTTTTTAGATTCTGAACTATAGATCGTAAAATAAAATGATCGAAATGGCCACTATTACATGCTTTGAGCACAGCTGAATTCATTTTTAAACATATCGTGACACGATATAATAAAATTCAATCGTAATTTTCTTTATCATTGAATTGATGGTCCCTTCAGCGTTTTCCTCTATGACCTGTACTTTAAATGTGGGTAGCATTTAAAGTATATATATACCACTAGAAAACAAAATACAGCACCCTAATTGCGTAACAAGCTATCAATCTCAATCTGAGTAATTTTGAAGGATATTGCCAATCCATTGCTTCATATGTTCGAAATTTGTGTCTACTCAACAACGTAAATAACGCAATGATTGTTGTCAAAATGAAGCCCATTGCTGCTGATGGTGTGTTACGCAATTATCCCGCAGGATAAAATAATCTAGCTAGGTTCATCTCCACGTTCTCAAACTCAATCGTGACTCTTGAAATGTTTTTTCTAGTTTCGGTAAAAGTGAAAAGAATGCCGTTTCTGTATCAATCTATGACGCAACGATATCTCTTGATCTAAAGCCTTATCATAATCAGCGGCACTCATGCGCAACTTGTCAAACCACAATTTCCCCACCGCAGTGAAACTTATGTGTTTACTCTTTAGCGAAAGTCGACTCGATACGTTATTAACATTGTGGAAACATTTTCCCTTCCATTATATAAAATACACATTAATGGCGTGTGAGATGCAATCGTTGGAGGTCGTTGTGCTAACACGTAATAAGATTCTGATATAGGTGTTAGTGTTAATAGCCTTGAACCGTAATTAATTGTTACCTAATTAAAAGGTTTGTTTTGGTAGTTATTAAAATGAGGTGGAGCTACCTAAATACGCTGTATGTATAAACTAGTCTTAATATTAAGTTTTTCTTGCCAGATATTTATTTATTTGTTTATTGGTCTATGTACGGTCACCAAAGGAGATAAGTAACCAGGGCCGTCGGATATAGTTGAAGTTTAGTAAGAAACCGATGGATGTTTTCGAATAAAATTGAATTGAATTAATAGGAAAAAAACAGTTTATTTATCAAATTAAATTTCATTCGAAAAAATCCATCGTTTTTTTACTAAACTTCAACTATATCTGACGACAATGGTTACTTATCTACTTTGGCGACTGTGCAATCGTTACACTGTTCAACCAATTAACACAAGCCAAGTACACAATACTAAACGATAGACACAGCTTGCACAAAAATACTATTAAATAAAAGAAGAAAAAAAAAACAATTATTCATACAGAAATGACCCGTAATTTTTACACAATTTCAACACGACAATAATTGACAATTGTTTGGGCAATCGTGCGTTTTATAATTAGTATAATTATTATCTATTCTCATGTCAACGCCAAAGCTGCAGAATATAAAAGTTGCTGATCCATGATTTTTATTGCCAAAAACACAAGATAAACAATAACGGGATGTGTGCGTAGTGCGTAGAGCGTAGACAGATACCAGGAAATAGATGTTGCAATTTATTATCTCCATTGTCAACTCAGTAATGGACATAAGTCTAGGATATCTTGCCCAGCGAGCTGGTGAAAGCAAACACTTGGATAAGATTGTTTCCAATTAAAATGAGATCACGTTCATAATTAATTTTATTGGCTCTATTTAGATGTCTGCCTGATAACTATCTTAACTGAATCTTGAATTGAACGCGCACTTAATTTGTGTTTCTATTGGTAGGCCGGCTGGAAGAATACTATCGTACTAAGGAATCATTTTATTTAGTGCCACTAAGAGTTACAGCTCGAATTTCGTCGAATACTTTAACCTGTATATGGTTCTTGGCATTGAGGCTCTCGAATACTAATCAACACGCTCGTCCAGTCCAAAAGATATATCATTGCCCTGTAAAAACAGTTAATTTTCATTGTCTTTTAACTACTGTTCACTTTTGTCGCTGCAAAATTCGCTAGCTTAGCAAATAGAACCCTTTCCATTACTGTTGGGGGAGCCTGGCGCAATTCATTAGGTAGTCACATTATTTGCCACCCCTGGAGGGGCCCAGGAGGGTGACCTAGGCCCCCAAAGTTAAATCCTGCGAGGGGACACACTCTGAATCCATTTGTGCAGTCGATATGCTTAGATGAGCATCAACTGCAGTGGGTGCAGCTCGTAATTGGTACATAGTACATACATATTTATGAGTTAGGGTCTTTGTTCCATATTGATGAGATTTGGCGTGTTTTTTTGTTATTAGAAGATAAAACACTACTGTTTTGTTTTGATAAAACACGAATGATCTTATTATAAGCAGTATCCATGTTTTAAGAAGCCCTAGAAGTTTTTAATATCGAATTACATGCACGATGTTTCTTAGAACAAGTCTTTGAAGAAATAATTCGATGGCCACGTTCTTGTGTGCGGTGCCTTTTTTAAATGTATGTTTATAATGATTAGCTATCAAAAAGGTTACGCCGGGTTATGAGAGCAATGTTTATTAATTAATTAAAACTAGTCCACTTTAAGACTTAGCTCTAATCGTGCTAAACCATCGCTAAACGGTACCTAATAATGATGCCAAGGTCCCAGCCGCCATGGATTCAATGCCGATAGTGTGTATGTCTTCTCCACACAATAAACTCTTCCATATAAGGACCGGTGTATTTGTTCAAGTGATCTGAGCTTACTTTGGAATATACGTGTCATTGCTTGTTGAAAGCAAAGATCTAAATCGTTAGATTCGCCCTACTGCGTCAAAAGATAGTCGTTCGTTCTTACACTTTTGACACACAATGACGCAGTGATTTGACTTGATTGTCATGGAGAATAGAGACGCTGTTTAATAATTTGTGAGCTCACTCTTTTCACTTTTCCGTGTAGACACTTTTTCGTGTGACTAAGTAAGGCAAGGGCAAATCTAGCGATTTAAATCTTTGGTTGACACTTATTGAAAGGCGTGGACGGTTACTGATGTGTTGTTACCCATACAAGTTGTAGACAGCGAGGTTTCTTGTTCCTTGTCTTGAGACATGAACATTGAGTGGTTACTGAATAGCTTTACAAAACAAAACAGGCTTCGTGTAATGTCCTTGTTGTAAACAATCATTTCCATTGATCATTTTGCGAGTTAACACCCACGATTATTTTTCTACATATTTAATCAATTTGTGACTATTAATAATATCCTAATCATTATAGTTTTACCGATTTTATAAATTTTTTACTTGACCACGGCTGGGAGTTTTTGGTGTTGTTTGTGCTCTATTTCTCCACCTCCAGTTAAGGTCTGGTTAACTAAACTGGCCGATCATTTCATACATAGGTTAAAAAAATAATGTAAGCCTGACTCTGTGAAACAGGTACTTCTAAAAATATCATCTTTATACTAGGACCAGTTTTAATTTGCAGTATCTTTTCTCTGTCAAGTCTGTCATGTGACCCCATGGAGGTAGAAGTCAATATATTAATATTCCTCAAGTCTACTTATCTACTGTAATAGATTCTAATGTACCAAGTTGCGTCGTAAGTCTTGACCGCGGCGGCAATACACTAAACGTGATTGACATAATAGATAACAGTGTTTGCGTGAATGACTTGATCGTGAATAAGTTATCACTTGCATTATTTAATGGTTATATGTATACCTCTGTACAGTCAAGTAAGGCCACCCAGTAGGACCAACGTTTGTTCTAGGTTTTTAAATCTCCGGGGTAATTGCGTAACACACAACAGTAGTAGCAATGGCTTCATTTTGACAGTTAACGCGTTGTTACGCGGACAAAGGAGATGTTTCAAAATGTATGGAGCCCCGGCCAGGTCTTTGTACACCATACGAAAAAATGGGGAAACATAATTAAAACAGTTTTAAATCATCCAATTACTGGAAATTGGCTTTGTTTGGTAGTAAAGCAGAAGAATGTACACTTGAAATTGCAACACACAACAAAAACCCGTCATGGCGGTAAGCTGTCATGTTGATTGATTATTGACGTTTGATATGTTTATTTCTGTCATATTACATTGTCAAAGAGAATCACTACGTTACGGTACCGTATTTATAATCTGACAAGATGTGACAGTAGACGAGTTCACAATCTATGATCAATGGTCGATCTATGGTATACTGTCATTGTTTTTTAACCACAGAGTACCTAAATTGGCGAGACGCCATATTAAAAGTCGTTAAGAATAATTGATAAATATCAAATGATTACAAGAAAAATATGCATTTATGCAATTTATCTGTATTTTTCCCGAATTCCAGGGATTTTTCTCGATTTTTCGAGGTACTGTACATATACTGGGCCCGTTTTGAAACATCTCCTTTTTCAAACATATGAAGCAATGGATTAGCAATATCCATCAAAAAATTTAATTACAAATTTAAAAAACCCCCGACACAAAATAGTAATAAAAATAGTATGAATGTAAAAAGCCTAAAACAATAAAAAAATACTATTGAAAAAATAGCTACAAATAGAACAAAAAAATTAAATTAAAAAAAGTTTTTGATTAAATATTGTCCTGTTGGGGGACCGCTACTATTTTAAACTTTAACAGAACGTTAGACTAATAATTAGAGCGGTCCCCCGACAGGCCAACATTTAAGCAAAAAATTTCATACGTACTTACGTAGGGTCATAATTTCAAGGTTATTTTTTTCTTTTTATAGGGTTTCTCGTAGTCGGGGGTTTTTTAAATTTTTAATTTAATTTTTTAATTCATGCTTTTTGTAGGGACTCCTTATTATTTCATTTCATTTATTTTCTTGCGTTTTAAGATTCAGGTAATCTGGTATTTAATCAGGTTTTTTGTAATTCGCCATTTTGTGGTGGTGGCCACCTTGGATTTGAAATTTATCATAGTGTATAGTATTCTACTAGTCAAGCCCTTTCATTTGATACCCATATTGAGGGAGTTGTGAAAAAAAAATGTTATTTGCCATTTTGTAGTGGCGGCCATCTTGGATTTGAAATTTGACATAGTGTATAGTATTCTACTAGTCAAGCCCTTTCATTTGATACCCATATTGAGAGAGTTGTGAAAAAATATGTAATCCGCCATTTTGTGGCGGCAGCTATCTTGGACCGATTTTCATCAAACATAGCTAAAAACACTTCCGACAAATTCACATTTCAAACAGAAAAAACAAAATCAAAATCGGTTCATCCGTTCGGGAGCTACGATGCCCACAGACAGACATACACAAAACTTATAACACCCTGTCGTTTTTGCGTCGGGGTTTAAAAATGATGTATATTGGGATTGAAAGTGTGTTACGTTACGTAATTAGGGTGTTGGACGGCTTTCTCATCCAACTTAGACGAATATTAGATAAGTTAATTAATGGCATATTTTAGAGAAAAAAAACTTTCATATTTTGAAGAAGCAAAGATTTTATAGTCAGCTCGGATAGTTGACGGGCCCCGTCTTGATATGAAAAAAGTAATTTACTATAGAAATAATTATCATAACTTAACTAGTCCTTTGTTCTTCTTTTCCTTCCGAGTTACAAGACAAAAGCTCTTACCATGGTGAAAGGATTTGCCAGTCAGCAAAGTTGGTAAAGGGGTTTGTCAACCCCTTGGTATATGGGGTGTACTTACCGGATGTAGCATCTTCACTCGCAGAGCATTTTTGTAAGCGCCACTGATACTTTGTTCTCGTTTTAATCTTTTACAAAATAAGACGAGTAAATTCAAGCCTCGGAAGAAAAGAGTCAAATTTCCAAAAAATAAAACAAATCATAAATAAGTACGTAAATACAGACAGATAGATTCTCAAAGATGTCACACATTTTTAAGAAGAAATGGGTCAATAACCAGCTCACAGTATAAATATTGATGTAATTATGATTTATTTATAAATAACTATATTATCCTCATGACGTATACTATACCTCGCAGAGCAGCTCTTAGCACGTATTTAGCTAACTGATCGTCGGTATGGGAGACCCGCAAACAATAATAACTCGGCTGAGTTTTTATTGTTTTGTTTCATTTCCAGCATCAAATACGAAATAGTCAACAGTCAATGTTTATATTCTTGAATGGCTTTATTCTTTAGTCTTCATCTGGATCTCTCGACTTCTCTATTTTTGTCAAAGATCTACTACACACTACAACTGTCTCTAATTCGGTATACTTTCCATTTCCATAAAATTTAAAAGGATATAACTTGCCTAATAGTTTCGTCTGCACTACATTTCGCGCCAACAATCTATTTGTATATGGAACGCCAATATCGGAACACATATTCTACCCAGCACCGAATTGGATGCTCATTCAAATTACCAAATGCAATGCAATTTCAACTACTATCGTAGTTGCGTGCGAGATAAGATACTCTTGTTTTCCGGGTCGTCACATTTAAAGATAAAACTGACGGTTAATTTAATTTACATAAATTAATGTCAACAGTTGGAATCCATATTTGTTTCTCATTTCGCTGGTCTTGGTCGAGGTCGTATGGTGTCTACTCTTATTAATCGCAACTCTATATAGGCGTGACATATGACGTCATAATCAGAAACAGCGCGCTATGTGTTTTACAAAAAACTTTGATAAATATTACTATGGGAGATTCTTAAGGCAAATTGTACTTACCTTTGTGAGTCATCGCCACTCGGTTCTAATCCTTCGCGTCGTCGTAACGTCGAACATTGAAATGTATTTATGAGGTACTGTGTGCAAGCAAGATGGATATATAATGATGTTAGTGTAGGCGGCATACGGATTGTCTATCTTACAATGCCTGTAAACCGTATAAAATATAGGCAGGAAATAGACGAAGTTATCCTAGACAGCTGAATTGTGGGAGACGACTCGTTCGATACAGTAACAAAATGGCTTTTAAAATTACACTCTAGCGCACCGGTCAACGGTAGTAAACCGTATACTGCTGAGTCTGTCTAACTGTCGAAAATAAAGCGTTAAATTATTTCTCCTGTTCGTAACGTGAGTTTGGCGAGGTGCCAGCATCCGCTCAGCAAGGATGTTCAAGTCGGGATGTTATGATCAGCGTTTGTAACTTGACGTCATGCGCGAATCCCCTCCTTTTAACTCGAAGTCGGCAAAGTCGAAAGAAGGTTATCCTTTTGGACTTTTGTAATTAAACCCTCCTGGGTCTAAGAATTGCTGACCAAATGATATACATACAGTTACACATACATGTACTCACGCCTTCTTCTCATTGGGGTAAGCTAGGCAAAAACTTCAGAACACCACCTACTAACACCACATACGAAGCTTATGAAGTTTTTGATATTTCTGATCATGTTATAGCGTAGTCTTCAAAATAACAATAGATAATAAATTTATTATGAACTTTTGGTCTACGGCTTGTTCCGGCGACTAACTTTATATGGCTAATATTAATAGCCTATAAAATATTTTTTCAGTTAAACGTGTATTTTTAGTAAAGTCTACGTCGTAACACACTGTAGGTGGTCGTCTCCATATTATTAAATTTAGGATCGGTTGATAACTGTATGTGAAAAATAGGATACAAGGCATATAGGTCATGACATTGACTATGTACATCATCGGTGGTCTTTCAGCGATATTCGCCAATAAAATTAAACCGCGAGCATAAAGTTTGCAACCCTGAAGTTTCAATGTCAAATGCATTAATTTTTATAACAATGACTAGTTACAGTGAGGTGTGGTCACACTGACAAGAAAATTGATGAATTTTCATAAAGTAAAATTAAATATACCTATATTATTTTTTACACCGGTTTCCTTTTAAACATCACAAGTTTACGAGTAGCCGTTATCAGTAGGACCATTCCTGTATGCAATAAGTAAGATCTAAGGCGCCATTATTTTGAATAATCACGGTTATTAATTAGAGTCCAAGAATAGACGAAGGAACAACTCAGGGTTAATTTATTTAATTATCAAGTGGATTTTCCATCACTTTAAGATGTAGTAAGTACTCCAGATAACGTTTAAAAAAACCAGGCAAAAGGGCAACGACCACACGGATTTAAATACAATTTACCTAGAAAAGTAATTGGGCAAGAATGTAGTAAACTGTAACTGTTCCTGCATCTATTTTCATTGATAGTATCAAATGTTAGAGTAACCGTATTCTTTTGATTACGGCCTTATTTCTATTTAACGGCTATGGCAGAGTAAACAATGGCGTTGGCGCGGCGCCATCTGTCGGTGATTTGCACGAACATCTGATGACTAATACAAGGTTATTGCAGCAGCAGGGATATGACGCTGATAGTGGTAATTACTTGCATTAGTAACGATAGCACTGACAGGTAATGTTATTATCTACTCTGCCAACAATTTATGTGGGATTTGATTTATTATGTCCTCCTGTCAAATCTTGCAGATGCTATTGGTAATCCCGCCTCCATGGTAAGGAAACGTGCTCCTAATGAAGGGCTAGAAAGCTAGCTAGCTTTCTCACAGGCATCCTCTCGATGAGAGGGAGCGGGCCATAATCGACCACACGGGCCCAGTGCGGGTAGCTTTCTTGTGGTGTTAATATTCTAAAGCCTGCTCTACTCTAAGTAGTGCTTTATTCTAAGTTGCCTCGATGAAGTACTCGTCGAAGTTGATCGAAGTCCGAAGTATGTGACTACACACTCGTACAACCTCGCGAGGGACACTTCGAGTCCTTTGACTCGGGCGCAAAAACCGACAACGACTGGAAGTCGCCCGATGCGAGCCGAGGTTGCACGAAGCGAAGCGAAGTGCCCTTCTACACTATCGTATTCGCTCAACTTCGACCAACTTCGCGAGTAGTGTAGAGCAGGCTTAAGAGTTTCAAGTTACGTTCATGCTAAATCTGATCGTTCATTAGCCTTAAAAACTAAGAAGGGCTGACATCTGACAGACTAAGTAGATTTCTCAATTCTATAACTTACAAAAATGCAGTTTCTAATATCTGTTAGCTTCTCTGCGGAATTGTGCAAAACTTAAAAAAAATTGTTTCACCTTTATGGTCCTGATGGACATACATATTCAAATATATCCTTGGCAACTTATTAGCTAGTCGTAAATACATAATTATGTTCCTATAAATACTACGGACGGCAAAGACAACGTAGTGACAGTCCTAGTAATCAATGTTTAGAAGTTGTTTACAAACATCGACAGCCATTTTATTGTCCGTTCTAATAGCAAGAGTAAGCAGGGATACATCATCACGATTTGTTTCTAGTTTCAAACGTGTGTAGGTAGAATAATGACTGCAATATTTAACGGTGAAAGTAAAATGAAATTGTGAAGGATTATAAACCAAAGTCTCCCTCCCCGCCGCGTCAGTCTGAACGCGATAAACTCAAAAATACCGAACGGATTTTCATACGGTTTTCACCAATGAACGGAGTGATCCATGAGGAAGGTTTAGGTGTGCACCTAAACCTTCCTCATGAATCACTTCGGTAGGTGTGGTTTGTGTAAATTGATTGAAGTCTCAATTTGTCAAAAAATACTTCTAATTTTCCCTACATTTTGACAAGTTTTTGACTGCGACTAGATTTTGAACGTTTTAAATTACGAGAATTGGCCTTCTGGCTGTGAACGTTCTTAAAATTACGAGAATTGCTCTTCGGAGATTACTCAATTGTGTATTGTTAAAACGAAAACCGTAATATTTTTCCCGAACGCAAATTCATAATCAGACCTAATGATTGAATAGGTCAACATGGGTAAAAAACCATCGGCAGAATCACAGGAATCTAGTTTAACGCCCACGGACACCACAAAATGCTGGAATGCTCTCTTTGCACATTTTCCACGTAAAAAAAAATAAACGTTTCAGTAGTAAAAACTAAAATTAACTTCGCAATCATTTTCAATTTGGGATGCGTTTCCAGGGATTGAGTAGATGCTTTCACGTCAATATGCGATGATGAAGCGTTTAAATAAGGCTCTATTATTAGTAAAGCGTTTGTTGAGTAAAGTTCCTACTTACTGTAGTGTGGGATGGATGGGCAGCACCGCCTCCTGCGCAGGCGCGAAGATTTGTTATACCCACATAATAATCAGCACTATAAATAGGTATAAGTATCTAAACGTATGCACGTTTATAGGCTATTCATAAATTTGTTACGCGAACAGATAAAATTGAGAGCTTACGAAGTATTGTTTTGAAAATCTACGTAGGTACTTGATGTTAAGGGGGATGCGCTAAGGAAACCCGCAAAATTCAAATTTTCTTACGCTTTTTGCAATTTGCAGGTCAGTGTCGAGTTTTATGTTGATTTAAAAATGATTCGCAACCGTAACAAATACGACTTTACACAATTATATACTCATTAAAATCATCAATACAACCCTCTAAGTTCATATAATCCTGTTGATTGATATTGCATGAAATAGTCATTCTTCTTGCATTGATGATTTTAATCCTTCTACTGTTTTTTTTTCTGTTCTGTGATTTCAATGATTATAATTCTGTAAATAAATGCTTGTTACGCTCGCGAATCATATATTAACATAAAACCTGACACTGTCCTGCAAATCGTAAAAAACGTAAGAATTTTTAATTTGACGAACTACCATGGCGCTTCCTCCTTAAGTTACATACTAACATATATTTTGTAGATTAGAAGCGGTTACGCGGTAGGTTATCGGATGAAAACACGATATTAGGGGCCGTGGGTTCAATCATGGACTTGCTATTATGTGTTTTCAAATATATTGATAAGGTATCAATGCGTTTCAGAACATGTTATGTCTAAAGATATTGAGTATTTTTTCATAAACTTATTTGCATAGTTTCAAATGTCTACGAGTTCGTTCACCAGTCACCACCGCTATCATCAAATACTAAAGTTTAGTTTCAAGGAAGTTTACAGGCAACTTGTAAAACGTTTACCGCTTCCGCAGTGAGCTGTTAATGTTGGTAGTCTGCGAAAGTTGGACGTAAAGTTGTTTGAAATGCTTCGTAGACTTAATTGTTCTGAGTTTCCTGCAGTTTCTAGCTACTAGAACTTACCCATATATTTAGTTAACTCAACAGCAGGCGACAAGAGTAGTTAATGAATGAATTTTGAATAAGGAAAAAATTCTAATTGTCAATTGTATTCAAAACTTTAGTCATTCTTATTAAACCCAGATTTACGGCCGTCATATACGCACTTGTTCTAAGAAAGTAAAACTTTCCTTCTACATCACATTAATTAAATACATCCACAACCACATTCATTACTCACAAAATTAAAATTACTGGGTGATGCAAACCCCTCACAAACCACAGTACAGGCGAGTACAGTTGACTCATCTTCATAGTTAGCGGCATTGTATGCAAACCGCCGCAGTGACGTCTGCTAGTTTCGGTACAATGGCGAATTAAGACAAAGAACCGATGATTTGTTATGGTATTGCACTGAGCTTGGTCATGCCTTACCAAGGAAGTTGAGACACTACACTTAAGTAACCTACCCGCCTATTTTTTCAACTTTTTTTAAGCTGGATGGTGCTGCTGTCCTAATTCCGTTAGCAAAGAAAAATATATCAATTTAGAGTTTCACAATGTCTACTGATCTCGTAGTTTCGTTTTGTAAGTGCAACTTGTGTGCTCGAGCTGATCAAGTGGACAATAGCTCCAACAAAGGCCGATATTTGAATAAAATTGGATCGAATGTCACATCTATTCAACTATTCTATTCTCACCATTGTTAATTCGCTAACAATCATCTGTAAACATATTCTCTTTATTGTTTGTCTTATCTTAAATCATCGCTAATTAAATATAATTTCTGTCAAAGGTTTTCGCAGTCTATTGTTAATGAGGGATTCGGAAAGCGCGTACATAAATTCTGTGAACGACGTGACGATTACATCTCATCAGATTTTTAATTAGGATTTGTTCTTGGCCGGAGTCCAGGGTCTGCGGAGCGTGTCAACACGCGTCCTCATTTACTTAATTGTAAAACAAATACGGCTATTTGCAGTTCTTTTTTAAAATACGGTGGGACGTGCTTTTTCTTTTAAATGGACGAGTTTATTGTTAATTATCGGAACCCAATTGTAATGCAAAGTGTGCACCTGTGATTTTATTGTTCTAAGTGTCACGGACAGTTATTTGATCCAGTTCAATGCGCTGCTCAAATCGCTCGAGCTGGCCTCGTTATAGGTACCGAAGTAAGCCCTGAATTATAGTTTAAACACTTAGATAGTAGATACTAGACAATGGGGTTTATTTATAAACGATGATTAAAGTTAAGTGACATTTAAACGTCAAAAATGTGTGGTTAAACAGTCACTACTTAACTTTAAGCAACGTTTATGAATAAAGAGGACTACATATGTTTATCACCAATGTGATTTTGATCAATAACATCATAAAGTTGAAGATTTGACTACCACGATTCACACAACTACCACGTTATTGAAGTATTTTTGATGAACAATTTGCGACACCTTTATTTATTTCTTCTGTATTGTCGTTTCCCTTGGATGAAACATAACATTTATTTAACAATTAATTTATGAAATCTATAGAATATAGAATCAGTTTTCTCTGACATTGAATTTCTTGACCACAAAGCGCTTTAATCAAGAGACCTTACTAATGTCGTCGCTCTTTACGGAATGCCAGGAGCCCGTTATTCGTCCTGATAATTTTGTCATAAGTGCTTCAAGTAGGGATTTTAGGGTGTGACGTAACAGAACAACCATCTGTTAATTTACGAGTAACTTATTTCAAGTCACATTCTTTAAAGTTTTTAGTAACATTCAGTATAAAGTTAAAACATTTTTCGGACAATGCATTTGATTAAAAAGCATGCAATTAACAGAACGATATCATTTGTTCAAACATAACACGCTCTGAAAGATTGATGAAGACATCTGTAATTAGAGGTATCATTGTATACGTAATTATACGTGAACTGTAATTAAATAATATGACGATTAGTTAGATTAGCTCGTTAGACACGACTTGATCTACTAATTAAGAAATCAGCCAGTTTCTGCCATGAAACATGTTGGAATGTGAAATATGAAACAATGAATCAAAAATGTGCTATAAATTCAACAAATTTCAAGCACATTTTGATGCAAACTGGCTGATTTCTTAATACATATTTAAAATATATTACAAACAAAGACTATTTTTGTGGCCTACTTAGTTCAAAAAAGAGACATAGTAATTGTGAACATCTTATAACGACTGGCCCCATTCATTGTTATTGAATTATATGGATTAATTATTTCAGTATCGAATCATCCTTTTGATTTAATTTTACTGAGATTTTAATTTAATAAAATTTATTAACACAACATTTTTCCACCAGACAACAGTCTGATATAGACAAATCGTCTTTTAAATTGAAATTACTGCATAACATCCTACAATGATGCGGAGAGAGACACTTAGGGCAGTGCCCCTATCTTCATTCACTATCGTTATCTCGTTACATCGTTGTGTCGTAATGCTAGTGATTTACACGCCAATTGTCGGCATCTATTCGCTCGACCCTTGAACTCGCTTGCAATTTATAACAGAAACTTTATGACTGGTTAAACACTTAAAGAATATATTCTCTTTAAAACAGCAATGAACCATCGATAAAAATAAATTTTAAAGTAAAAGTTTAGTGAGCGGTGTTTAGTAATAAAAAGTGTATCTTAAAAATATGTAATGAGTCTGCAAAGGGAAAAACGTACAAAATTTAACATGTGGAAGGCGATTCTACACAGGAAGAGGAAATACAGCGAAGTTTTACCATGTGATCGAGAGTCGTACTCCGCTCTAGCGGCAATGCAGGGAGGTAGTTCAGCGACGCTACCGCCATCTCTTGACGCGCTGAGAGCATGTAAGTATTGTCGCTATCCGACGCTAGATGGCAGCACTGATTGTGTTATTACCAGTTAATGCATTAATTTTGATAAGATGCCTTTATGATTTAAATAACTTAAAGAATAAATAGTAGAAGTTATGATTTCAGTCATATCTTTGGTTATGCAATTTCATTACTTGTATTTAATTGCGTTCTATTACTTCTATGTTAAGCGCTGGTTTGTCACATTAAATAACAAATTATAGAAACTCGATAAACTCAGCATTAAAGTTAAATAGAATATAGAATTATTCAAATATTACTATATTTGAAAATCAACACGATGACATTGTGTGCATTTTTTGTAGAGACGCGCAATGGCATGGCCAATGCTTCCTCTCGGACTTCAATTGTGGGAAAATATGATTCATACCATTGTGTTTACTATACCAACCGCGTCAAACGTTGCCGCTCTCTGAATGAGGTCAATCTTTGTTACATTTCTGGCGACTCTACGCTCGTGACCCACGGTTTTACAACAAACGGAGCACTTGCGACAACCGACAACACTGAACATTACTATTATTATCTTCAAGATCTTAGAAAATAGTTTTTGCTTATTTCGCAACTTAAGAATATTACTTAGTTACCTAAGTTGTGAAATGTCTGGCTTAATTTTTTTTGTTGTTGTAATAACTAATATTTCTTAAATTACAATATTATCTTCTTAATTAAAAAGCCAGTGGTCCTCAAGCGAAGATCCGTGAATAATAATATCCCTGAGCTTACTCGTCTCATTCCCAATCCTTATTCGAAAACAATTGTCATTGTTCCGAGTAAAAATCACGAAAGGACATCAGTTGGCAATGTGAAGAGAGAATCTTTAGGTACTACTTAACAATGCGCTGACTATAAAGAAACTGACACTCATAGCGAAGAACGTTGCCCACGCGCAGACAATATGGCTCCCACGACATGGTTTCCATGACTTTACGTAAATCTGCTAATTACTGCGCATTTAGACATAACAATGATATGTTTCCTCACTTTAATATACATAAAATGTCCATAGTGGAAAATATTATTATAATGTCCAGTATTATCTGTTTGAAAGGCTAGAATAATGTAACGATGACGTGACAAGTCGACTATGCCTGAATACCTAGTGTTCCATTGGTATTTGATGTTTTGAAAATGTAAAATATAACATGTAAATGAATACAGAGGAAACATCAATCATCGGCGACATTTACATGCATACAGAATCGAAGGTCTTTCAACTAGTCATTGTTTCAGTGTATTGTAGAATGTTCTTGTGCTATATTCTATTGTTATATTTTGAATTTTATGAACTACCTGCTTCTGCATCTCTAATTTCTTGTAAAAACATACAATTTCCTCTGTGAAACGTAGACAGCTATTAAGTTCGATAAGTACATAAGTTAGTGCAACATTTGTTTGTGCACATGTGTGACTGAATGTCGCTCACGCAAGCCTCAATGGTCGGAGTCAGTGTACAGGTTTGACCCACATACTTAGCCAGGCCATCGTCTCCGGCACGACCGCCTCCTTCGGGACATCAGACACAGCTACGCACATACTCTCGAATGTATTTATGCATATCTGAATCAACAATAACCAGCATAATGGGTCCCTTCAATGGTTTGCATATATTAGTTTATGAGGCCAACATTTTCTAGTGCATCCGGTCTTATTAGACGCATTGCGGTCTGTTCTTTCTTCATTATTATGATTTTGGGACATTCGGAAGTCATTTGTAATTAGAGAATAATTACAGTCTTGGTTATTCCCTTCACTGTTATCTAATGTTATGGTAAAAGGCAAATTATATGCTTGTGATTCACACGAGTCGCTTTCTACTCTATAGGTAGGTACCGTGTTAATTAAGTCTCTTTCAGTGTAATTGTGAATGTACTTACATCGAATTCGTTGATAACCTTAATTCACGGGTGAATAATTCTCGAGTTTCCATCTCGATCCAATGAGAGATTCGCAAAAATTCATTGTGGCCGTGTCCCCGCGCGTCACGGATAATGAGCAACTCCTGCTATTGTGTTTAAATTGTGTCAAATTAACGCATCCGTTTTCTAAGAACTGACTCATGACGAATTAATACTGTAGTGCTACGAACACCATGTTTAATTTTTTTGCGGTCAGCTTACGAGCTTCGCATAAAGGGCTTTCTCTGAACTGATCTTTCTATTACACCTTATCCTTTTACCTTGTTTACTAAAAGGTTCAGCAAGGGCTGCTTAGTCATGTTCCATTCATTGACCGTAATGTCGAATCGTGAGACTACTTAGCATAAATACAACAATTTGCAAAAACAAAAACTCAGTCTAAAGTGCTCTTGATCTTCCGATATCCAAGATCGAGTTAATTCTCCATATATGTCAAGCTCGTTTAAGAGACAACCTCCTACTGTGGATGTGGAAGCGAGAGCTGCTTCCACAAAAAAAAAACTAGTTACGCTCTGAAGGCCGTCATTACTAAATTCTCCATAGTTTTTATCCGACTAAGCTCTCAGAAGCAATTCCAATTGCGTTCTTTCGATGAATACGGAAAACCGATCTCTACTGTGTCCGTATACTTGCGGAAAGAGTTAAGAGCGTTTCGTGCCCATTTGTGCCCATGGTCCATTTTATTTCCTTTCTTTATTTGGCGTTGTTCGACTTTTTAAAGGTAGGTACATAATGTTAACACGGTGTTTGATCTTATGTTTGCCATTAAAGGGACAACGATCTGTTAGACGATCAAACGATTGTATGATTGACAGGCAGACAGAGATCAGGCCTTAATTGAAAAGTTGTTTGTTGTTTTAATATGTCTGTTAAACTGAGTGGTAGTTTAGCAATCAGTTCAGACGTCAATA
Organism: Apamea anceps; assembly: GCA_951799955.1. Lineage (NCBI taxonomy): Eukaryota > Metazoa > Arthropoda > Insecta > Lepidoptera > Noctuidae > Apamea > Apamea anceps. The sequence goes on along the minus strand of OX637502.1, from coordinate 6,962,914 downwards.
TCTGCGATTGCTCAAGTTTCTGTTTGTAGTTCTCAAACGTTTCAAAAAGCTATTGAGGTTTCGCAGAAACCTGTTCCTTTGTTTATGCTACTTAAAAACGCCCTAGATTTCTCATCGAAAAATTTGTGATTGTTTTCAGTAGTCAGATGGTATCAATATGATTATTAGCGTCGGCAGTGTTTTGTATTATTTATGTATTGTGCTGGCCGCGACATATGGGAGACGCTGGGTACCTTCGTCGCAGCTGGGGGTAACGGGATGCGAATATACGATTAGCGATTTTTTTCTCTTGCATTTTAAATTACTTTACCGTACTATGGTTACAGCACACAGTTTCCGGCTGTTAATAAGGTTTTATTTATCATGACATCAAACGATTTTAATGTATCCTCTGAAATAAGCATGTCAAATCAAGATTGTAAGATTTCTTTTGAGTTATGAAACTGCTAGTGACTAGGCCGAGTCTGACCTACTGAATAAATTGAGAGTTGATGTAGGATTAGGTACCTACCACGCTGGAGTGTGGGTAGACTGGTAGACATGATTGTATCCTCGTCCTATACATAGTGTGTCTGAGTGGGGTCTCGAAGCAAATTATATAACTTTTCATTATAGCGATGAAAACAATGAATCAGCGGAGTGCTCGTTAGTGAGTCACCTACCCACCTCATTGTGGAGGCCATATCGCACTTTATCCTTGGCTTTTTTCTTAACAGAGATAATCTCGTATTCTACCTTTGTATTTACCCTTAAGTACCGGTATTTGTAGTGTTGGCATGTTAGCAACTAATTGTAAATGCTAGAGAGAGCCGACTCTAATTGGCATACTCTAGCGTAGCCTGCCAATCGACTCCATGCCGACTATAAACTTTTAATTAGGCACATTGCTAAATACTATGAGAGTTTGTTTATCAACATTTTTGATGAAATATTGTAATAGACTTACCATCTTATATATTCAAACACTTTCTTAAATATTTAAATAAATAAGCTTTCACTAATTATGTAATCATTTTGTTACAGGTAAGTGTCGATTGCTTTATGAATTAATTGGGGCATTATACGGTAAGTACTGCGTGCCTTTTGTTAACTTATCTTATATTCACGCTCTCTAAACAAAGGTCTTAAGATCTCATCTTGGACACAATTGGTGTGAATTCAGTTAAGTTTTAATTTGGTGACTGACCGCCCGCTAATTACCTCGCCGCTTCCATCAAGATGTGTTATCTCTTAATTTTACTGTTTACCGCTGTTTTGCTCTGATACTTGCTAATTCTATTTTTGGTCTTATCAAGCAAAATACGCGAGTAAATCGTTAAGAAATATTTACGATTATCTGATTCCTTATGGCATCCTGAATGACTTTTATGTAATATAATGCATTCAGCCGATAAACACTTACCTCTCGTTATTTAAAAACAAATTAAGTACATTTTGTTGAGAATTTTAATATGCAATTCCACTTAAAAAATGATAATTTCATGACGCTGTTAATAAAACAGAATATATTGTATAACGGATGCAATAAAGTGCAGTAATTTAGTGGTGTAATTAAAGCTCTTTTGTATCGTGTGTCGCGTTAGTCCGACGAGGCCGTCCGGTCCGGCCCACCTCGCCGGTCGCCGGATACCGTCAGCCTGTGAAAACAAGAGCAGCTTAGGGTTACACGGTCGACTCGTCCAGGCTTTCAAGCTGGCGTCCCAAGTTTCGACCGCAAACAAGATATCTGGTTGACTTGCGTAATTGGGTCTGTGAAAATCCTGTATGCGCGCAGATTTAACTTAATGGCCCTGGGCTTACAGACCACCGAGCAATAATTCATCTTTGGTGTTATGAGATTCGTGAGTGACATTCATGTAGAGAAGTATTTACGACTTTACTCTCGAGCAGCCAATAGGGATATCTCGACTAGTTTTGAACTCAACCCGACCCTGATTCGTATACGAGGTTAGGTTGTCGACTTTGCCGCAAAAATGGTCCGAGATCCTTTTACCGTTTCATCATTCTCCTGTCCATTTTCTGATTTGTTTAGGGTTCGCAGAGCATGGTCTTTTTTCTTTTCATCCATTATCTCTATCAGCCGTCATCTCAGCATTCACTCCCTTTCTGGCCAGACATAGGATATTTTTTTTTTTAAATAAGGTTTCCAATGATTTTCTTCCGTATCTTCTACGTTTACAAATAACCCTATTGCACCTCTACCCTTGCCTCTTCTCACACCAGGTCCCGAGGATGTTTACAAAGTTATTTTTGTTCCACATGTTGATAGCAGACGCGTGTTGTGCTGTGTCGTCACCTTCTCACCGTTATTGAATCAGCCGAGTTAATCAACAGGCACTGTTAGTCCGTATTGATTTATAAACCTGTTGTGATTATGTCATTATGACCTTCCAGTGACAATTTGTGAGCACCGTTCTCAACAGTATTATGTTTGATGACAACGATCTGCATAGTTGTGGACTTGGGTTTACAATGTAACGTAGCATAATTATATGGAATTTTAGTTTTGCATTTTATTTCAAAACTTATGACTTTAAAGTGGTAAAAGAACCTGTTTCAAAAGTTGCTTATTTTCTATGCTATTCTAAGTATTCACCTTCACTGTCATTCAACGCAGAATTTCTTTTAAACTATATATATGTACGTCTTAATTATGCGAGGCACATAACAGAATGTGAAGCTCTCGTGGTCGGCGCCATACATTTATTCCTAGAATCGTTATACAGTCGATATTTAAAATTTTCTCTATAAGCCATAGTGCACGCACATTAACGATTCTATACGCATAAGGAGTGTGGGAGTCTTGGAACAGTTTGTACTAAAACTCACATTTATATGGAGAATTTAGATAAAAATAAGCATTTCGAACGGGCCGTAAAATGGTTCTCAGAAAAACAAGTAAATTTCCATTAACGTGGTTTTAAAACATGTTGAGTTGATAGAAATAGCTATTTTGGTCAACGGCTAAATTGAATGATATTTATTGTGTTACGCCAAAAACTCGACCGATATCACATTCTATGGTTAGGTTAACTATTGTCTGAAGTTTCTTGTCAATTTCTAATTCTAAAATCTTCAACACCTACCAAGAAATTGTAAATCACACCTTCTCCTTTACGTCAAAACCAATAGTTTCGTGCTACGACGATTTGGCCCGATTTTAAAACTCCTGTGCCAAAAATATTATTCCCACATTCAGCGGCAATGCAGATGTGCCATTTTACGCATACAAATTGGGACACAGACGTGTACCGAGCTCATATGCCGAATATTTTGAAACTTTAAACTTTCACGAACGGCATTCGCTTTTTCTGGTTAACTGAAGCACTCTTATAGCACTTACGTTGATTCTTTTCTACGTAAATATGTGTAACTGTAATTATCAAAGTAATGATGCATGTAAAACAATTTAATAAAAATGTATCGGCTTGAAAAAGTGATGTGGCGTGCTGCTATATGACATGATCATCAATAATCTTATAATTTTGTTTTCAAATTGTGCATTAAATTGCAGATGCGACGAAACACCTCACCTTCTAAATTAAGCTTTAAATTAAAGTCAGATTAAGTCGTTCTTATCGTTATTTATTTATTAATTCTTATCTTTAGACGTGCTTAACACGTGTGTGAAAACTCGTAAGACACTCTGAAAACGTGACGCAATGGGCTCGGCCCTTGTCGTTGTACGGACTGCTGTACTGCTGCCCTGTCCATATACCTAATAATTTTCCTTTTTTGTGTTGTACACACACGCCCGACTTCCGCACTATTTGGACGCTAATTTTAGCCCAAGATTTATGTTTACTTATCTCTTCCGGCGATTACTGTAAATATTCGTAATATAAACACTATCATAAATAATCCTGGACATGCATTGTAATTTAAATTCTTGCGTTAATTAAGATAGCTATTATATTATTATGAGAAAATAAATCGTTAATAAGTATTATAATGGCCCCACTTTAGTGCTATCTGCAATGTATTGCTCAATTATTATTGCACGCAGATAAGGGGCTACTGTGCGGAACATATGTCGTATCGATATTTACATACGATGGGCTCCGAACGTTCTGTCGTACTCGTATCGCTGTACAAACGAGACTAAAAGAAAACCGCCGTCAAATTATCGTTGTTACGAGTTCGTGCGACCCCGTTCCAGTACTATCAGTGTCAATTTGTGTAAGTGAAGTTTCAATTATGTATAAGTAAATGACACGTTCAACATTCACACAGTTCGTGTTTGCTTGCACTGTTCGGTTCCCTTTAGACACGTGTATTATTATTTCGGACCACGTTTAACATCAGTATGGTTTGTTTAACTACACTTCCACTGAAACGTATTTAATTACAAAAGTAATAAATAAAAGTGCTTTAATTTTGTACGAAAGTGTTTCAAGCAAGCCATGTTCCATAATTATAAACTTGTGCACAGGCCACAGCTCACTCGCTGAGTACGGTACTTACTGGAACTTTGCATTAAGAATGGTGCACACTTGCATCCCTCGTATTCGTAATCCGCTAAAAGTCAAGTGTAGATTAAAAATGTTAACATTTAAAAATGGAACTTGTGCTAAGCTAGGTAGTCACAGATGTAAGCTGTTTATATCAAGAGCGTTCTGTAAGCTGACTCTAGTTTTATTAGCTTATGCACATATACGACCTTACAACGGCTTAATGTTACTTATCTAAGTACTAACCGCAGCACACAAACATTATGTGATGTTGATATTATCAATATTATGTCTAATAGAGAAAATATCATATCTCTATGACCAACTAGGAATGATAACACAAACTTCGAAGTTCCGACGCGATATGATAATGCTTATCGTGTATGACCAAGTTTTTTGAAATAAGCTCTATGATTTTAATAAGGTTGCGTAGAAGTGCAGGGTGCACGCTAGGATACCTTTAGATTTCAAGTATTTTCCATTTGGCAAGGAAAATCCCCCGTTAAATACCAAAGTATTGTAAAATATTGGAATTTACGTTTAAAGTTTTAATAATGAAATAATGCTTAAAAGATGATTAATTATCATAATTCCCTCTTAAGGGAATGATTCAGTTTGATCGTTTTAGTTTCCGCTACAGATGTCATTAAAGCACCGATTTAAATCGTATGGTTAAAGTAAACAAACAACGATATCCTCATTTGAAAGATCACGTGCCAGCCCTGGTAGTGGTGAGTGCACACCAAGCGCGCGTTGGTAAACAGTTGGCATCGGTCCGTGTCGCGGGCACGTCGCGCCTCGCTTGTCCGACATTGTGTGAGGTGCGTCCACACTGTTGTGTCCGGTGTGCCAGCAGCAGCGCCACCACAATGCGCAGGAACTGTGCGGTTTGCTCCCAATGAACCACCGTACCATTGTGCTTGTTTTGTGGAATCATTACGTGCTTTTGTCAAGTGTTACACGTCGTGGTTTTGTTCAGTGACCATTTTCCAACAGTTTGTATGTCAGCTATAGCTGTATGGTGTATACTGTTAACTTAATTTTACCTCAATGATCCATCGAGTGACTACATGCAACGTTCACGACCCACCAGTCAAGTTTGCTCAACTTACATAACTGCGATAAGAAATTCGAAACCATTCTGAACTTTACGCAGGTTACGTTTTCGAAAGCGTCTGACGGATCGTCTTGCATTTCTTGCAAATAATTCTTCATCTTCTTCCATACAAAATGTCAGATTCATAAATTATAAGGTCAACCGATAAGTTGACAGTGGCCCTGTAGAGCAGTGTTCTGTAATAAATTAATTAATCACTCAGTATATTGATTGCCTCCAGTGGCCCAGGCATCGTATCACACGCCGGTGGGTCGCACCGTGTAAGAGGAGCCTAAATATAGCTGGCCAGAGTGTGGCGGTCACAGCAGTCACCCTTTGCGGTGACATCTACATACATAGAAGCTACACATTCAATTAGCGTGTCAGCGTTTTATTTATCGTACAATTTGTATCTTTCTGTGACAGATCTTGTCATCTGTTTTGCATGAAGACAGGTTGTACCATAACAATTGAGAAGGACGATGGGTTTGAACACAAACATGCCGTTAACTTACCTGCTCTGATATTGATAACTTTAAAAAGTTTTTGAAGCTCTAGCAAGTTGTGGACTTCTTGTAACTTTCGTATGTTTACTGTTTTGGGTTATTTTTGGGGCTACATGTAATCAATTCACTTCAGTTTGTTTTTAACTTTTCGCCTCATCGTTACATTACATTTAACGTTCAATAATTGCTGGTTATGATTGTTAGAAATGTAAAACTACCATTTAGAATAGAAGTGAATTAGTTCTAGTCTTAGAGAACGATTTAACTAATCGAGTTTCAAATATTGAAGATATTTTGTTAAATCTCCTGATCAAGTAGCGTGACTGAGCGCCGACACTTCGCGGTTCAATTGCCATCAATGAAGAAAACTTTAGATACACACGAACGACTTGGTATCCATTACTTTTAACAAAAGCATTCGTATCAAAGCATCTTCACGTAATACCAACTGACATTCGATAAAAAATATCTTGTAATAACTTTCGTTTTATCTATAGATCGATTGCTCGAAATGTAGAGTTAATATTGACGAATATTTGAACGGTGATTATAAAAAGTATGGAAGCATCTGTCGTGCCGGGTGTTCTAAAATCACGCTTGCACATGTCGTGTGTTGTGGCTGGTCGTACAACGTCTTGGGGGCCCGTATCCCGCTACCTGCCTCTCGCCACGCATTGTTCTCTTCCCTCCTCGTGGTAATAATAGACCTTCTTACTCTGTTTTGTTCTACGAACAACAATAACACGTTGTTTTGTTCTCAAGTACGCCATCGTAGCTGCACTTGATTAGTAGAATGTTAAGTTCAGCTTGCACCGTCGTCGTCGAGCTATTTATAGTTTATTACTACTCGCTTGCTTAATAAAGCACAGCTCCTTTTGAGTAATCAACGCAATTACATACTGCAAATCAAATGCGTGTGTTGTCATGCGGCTGCAGGAGGTTGCAAACATTGATGGAATATAAAGTTATGTTTTCGCGATACAGGCATACAGGTAAACGATTCATAATAGTCCAATGGGCTGTTTTGTCAATCGCACCACGTCTTTTACCCGCACCGTGCTTCAGTGTTGAATGCAAAGAGAATCCGATTTGGGCCTGTACATATGCGATGGAATTTTAATCGCTGTTTTTATAATAGAAATTTGTTTTGGGGCCCGCTGTTTGCCAAAAAAATATTTTAGGAAGCCCGCTTACAAATAAAATTCCGTAATTCACGGCCAGTATCCTCAAATGTTTGTGTACGGAAGATAAAATCTGCGGTATAGACCGCAGCTTTAGAGAAGAGATTAATATATGTAGATTAATCTCTTTGAGCATAACGAACACGTAATACGGAATGTTTTGAAAAATGGAATAGTGTTTTAACTAAAGAGTCCCCCAGCGTATCGTCATCAGCTTACAAATCGCGGTCGTGGTCTCCGGTGACAGATAAGTGCGTGCTTATCGTCACTGAACCGAATTCCCTGAGAAGCCGATAACATGCCGTGAGAACACGCATTTGGGGGATAATCCTGGATTTTTGGGGAACATTTAAGGCCAATAAATATAACTCATGTTGATTACGATAGAAGCTTTCCTTAGATTTAAGGGCGTGCGTTACAATGTCAAGTTGTATGAGGTTTTTATTACGATCTAAACGTATTATCGTTATTTTAGTCCTATCACATATCTATTAATAGTCCTATAACGAAACGTTATTATCGTAGGGTTATCTCCTCACATGCTACAACTATTTCATATGGTTTGAAAGTGGGGGGGGATTTTAACTTACATGGAAGTCATTGCACTAAGCTTGATGTCTAATGAAGTGTACGCTGTAGGTAAGCCCAGCTTGGTAAACATGGTCAATGAAATTACATCTGCTTACTTACACAGAATAGAGCTTTAGTGTTAAGGACAGGACAGACGAAATAAGAATATCTATTTGGAAGGAAGGAGGAAATACCGCTTATGCAGTTAGAAATACTTTAAAAAACAAGTGCGATCGTTAAGCTCATAAAAGCACTGGCTGGTATCTTAACATCTTTCCCTTAAAAGTGTGGCAGCAAACGGTACTTATTGTAAATTTTACGCAGTGAGCAGTACTAGTGACTTAACTGCACCCGAATTGCGTAACACACAATTAATCGGAATCTGTTTCATTTTGACAGTTCAACAACATTCATTGCGTTATTTTGCACGTGTTGAGCAGACAAATTTTTCGAACTTATGAAGCAATGGATTAGCAATTTGCTTCAAAATGATTCAGATTACTATTAATTGTGTGTTACGCAATTAGGGTGCTGGTCAGTTGTCAGATAGGATCGCGGTCATTCGCCTGAAGTTCCGGCACCTGCGCATTCGCCGGAAATGGATGCACACGGTGCCACTGTCATGATGTCACTCATACCACTATTCCAATATAATCGCATTATCCTTAAATTATTAGGTTTTTAGGGCTATGAATAGAATACTGATACGAACATACTAATACTCAAATGAACAGAATAATATGAATCATTTTTTAATAGTCATATACCCAAAAATATGTGATGTTTCCCGTAAGTTTACAAATATACATATTTGGAATTGTAGTGCAACAGTATTTTACAGCAATAATAACCTTTTGAACAACCTCATTGATAACACGCAATTTAACCTAAAACAATCTTGCATTTTTATTGTTTTTTTAGTTAACAAGATTACTGCAGTTTTAGACTTTACAACTAGAAAGTCGACTTTTATTTCCGTTAGCGTTTGATTTATGCGCGATAAAATGATGTGAATCGAGAACATATCGAAACGCTGGAGTCCGTTGATAAATATTGATAGTACCCTTAACGCTGATGTCTACTGACATCAGCCGGCCGAGGGAAAGTGTCGAGTACTTTATATTCGCTTTCCAAAGTGATTTGCTACTGAACTGCAACTGAGTACCTACATACCTACTGAAATATCATGTTTTCTAAACGCCTTCACTTCGCCGACATGTAATTATACTCTATTGCCAACTTACCGCAAACCATTGTTAACTTCTTGCACGCTTAACCTTTTACAAGTTGATATTTGGTAGTTTACTACATAGGGCCTATTTTACAACGATTGTGCAAGTACGAAATGGTACAAAACGTGCAATGTCTTATAGAAATTTCGTATACACGTTTAGTGATAGTCACGAATTCAATCTTGTTTGGGAACGCTCTATAATGAGAGTAATTCTTGTAATTACGTGGGAAACATAGCTGAAATAATCTACATAAAATTTTAATACGTTGTATTCTTTCAGGGTTTTTACGGCATACTTTGTTCTTGTAACGGTTATACAAGAACTTTCACTTTTATGACAATTTCGAATGCACTTAAAGCCTATTACGTGAAGGTGCACATACAAACAAGATTTCTTTGATCTTATTAAGTTAGCGAATGAATTGTAAATGTGGAGAAATCTCACATTGTATGGGCGTGAGTTCTTGTAGCTCACTAAGGTCTGTCAATTACGGGACTCGAGTCGCACTTTATGACCGCATGTGGAACTTGTCGGACTACTTCACCGTGTGCCACTTTAAGTGAAATTCTTTGACTTACCGAAATCTGTGAAAACGCTGACAGCTTGCAATATTGCAACTATACGTAAAGGATTTAGAAAATGTGATAAATTTGTTTTAAAACAAGCAGTAGACGAGACTTACAAACTAAACAACTCTAATCTAATTCTCGACGCAGTGTTAAAGGCAACTACGGGTAATAATATCTTATTGATGTCCTGCAGGCATTCCGTTAAAGTAATATTACTAGAAACGAACTCGTGTAATCATCACGCTGCTGCCAGCAAAATGGTTTCATCCGAGTTATCTTTAGAACATAAACACGAATATGCTGCGCTGGCGCAATCTTGACTCTTCAGTGAGCAGCAGATAATAATATTTGAAATAACCAGTTATAAACTCAGAAACTGCATTCACACGTATGTATGAGAATTAAATATCATTGAATATAACCCTATGATTCATTTTCCCACAGAAAAAAAATAAGATATTGGAGTAGAAAAAATGCATATACAATAATTGCATTCCAGGCAGGAGCCTGAGTTTGATTATTTCTCCCGATTGTGTTGGAATTCTTTGATAATTCCATATAAAAGAGTCTCGTAGATAATTCCATATCATCATCAGTTCGTCCATAGGTATTAGCAGAAATATGTTCAGAATTTCCATCCGCATAACATGGTTCACGTAGATTAACTGTAGATACCAAAATCTAAAACATCTAAGAAGGGATGTGAATGTTTTTTCAAATAAATTACTACTTCTATAGCCAACGTAATACCGGATTCATTTGAAGCCTAAACTAATCCTAACATAATTGCAAAGCTCGTCCTGTCAGAGGAAATCTTGATAAATGTACACTTTACGCTTTGTACAACATAATTGCTTGTTTATTTTAAAATTCTGAACGCGCCGTATCCTCGTTCATTAGTACATTGCTCTGTAACTAAGCTTGGTTTAGTTCTACGAAACCATCCTGATGGAACATTATGCGAATCGACAATGATTCTGGTTTATGATGCTAGATTGCTACAATGTAAACTCTATTCGTGTTCATTAGGCTTAGCTGTGATATAAGGTCGTTCGTGAATCTGGGCTGTGCAACTGCATTTCACTGTCTTCACTGGCGTTTATACTCTGTTTGATTCTTTCAATGCATTGAGTTTAAATAGGATTAAGTGAGACTTCCTAATTTCTTAATGTGTTGTTACATCAGTAACGTTCTCATTATTAGACACATTTGTTACATCCGCCAGCTCGTCTTGTGACACTTCCTTAATTGTTGTAGTCTACTTTGTTAATATGGACAGTACTGTACTATTCTGCGTTCTGTGGGAGTCGTTCATACCAGTCGAGTCTATCTCATTGAGCTATTTATCCAGCGTAAGGCCGTCTAAATTGAGAGGCGCGATGCGATACACGAATGTTCCAATATAATTGCAAAGGCAGATACAGTTTCATCGATTCCGGGAGCAGGCGATCGGGATCAATGCTGGCGTTCGTCCAAACAACAGTTTATAGCTGACACTGTTTACCGAGCCGAGCCGTCACCTAAATATGTTCCCGGCTTAACAAGCTTTTATCCGAACCAAAACGCGTTGTTCAACTCGTGCCGGATGCGGAAATGCTAACTGCATTCAGCGTAGAAATGATGTCCGATACATTTCTAATCGGGAATGTCATCATGGGTGATTTTTGTTTTAGTTTTACATTGTTAATGTTATGTTACGTAGCTATGTTTAGCTTGTCACATTTATTCTATAGCAAGTGTCATGTCTGCAATTATTTAGAATATCATATGACTTCATCTTCTTCTTCGTCTTTAATCCATTGGACAATATTGCATAGAAAATGAGGAATAATCAACTTCTACAGGGAGTTGGGATGGTTAGAATAAACACCAACGGCCGCTATAGCCCACGCGCAATGGTCAATCTAAAGTACTAAGTGCGAAAAAGCAAACCATCTACAATAATATAAAAGTATTTCAAATTCGAGATCATATCGTCGTTCGTTAAACATTTTCAAGCATCATGTTTATGTAAAATTTTTCCCCTAGCAATAAGGGTGATCTCATTATTATATGTATGTCAGTGTAAACACATAGATGCAGTAGATGGGTAGGTATGTAATGCAACGGTAATGCGTCGTCGGCGTTCGGCGTGCGTGCTTAATCTCTTCCATTGAGCATTTGTAAGGCGGCTGCATTCTTTTTACCCTACTACCCTGATTAACTCTTCTAGCGTATATTCATGGCTGTTGGAGTAACGCGTTATAATATTTCGATGTTATGCATTTAAATAGTTGTACTTAGAATGACTGCATGTTTATCGTTAAAATATTGTTAATAGTTGTTGGTGTTATTTTGAGGTCTGGTTTCTTAATTTTGTTTCTTGGTCCTATTACATAATTCGATACTAGCTCCACTGCATCGTGTTCGTTTTTGCACTCGTTTAATTTATTTACACGGTTATTCTGTATTTGTGTCTCGAACGCATCAGTTTCACTTACATTTGCTGAAGTATTTACGCATGCAGTTATTCAGTACATTTGCACGGCTGCGTCGGCCGTTTGTCTGCGCACACGCACACTCCCTCGGCATTCTATTGGCACACTTCTCTCCAACGAAAGTTTGTTATTTATTCCACTTTTTGCGCTTTCCTTGCCACTGCCTTCTTCATTGATCCAGTGTTCTATTAAACAGTTTGATTTAATAATTGATTTGATGCCACGCGCGATGTATTTCGCTCGTTGTTAGCCACTTATCAAAGTCTTAAAGATTGAACATTTCGATTTGTAGTTAATTTAATGTCTTATTTATAGTAACGGGGTTATGGAGCAACGTTCCTACTTTTATTTACATTACGCAAGTTATTGTCATGGGTACATTTGTACTCGTACTCCTTATTCATAGCTGAAATTCTATTTAATTTAATGTTATTTAATTTACAATATAATTGCTACGACATATGTAGATTGTAGGTATTGTATCGCAAATAACCTTTTGTCATTTAAAAGGTGTATTCATCCATCCAATAATAGCTTTGTGTTTAACAAGTGGATGTTTACTTGTATTATGAACAAATTGCGATCCTTTTCGAGATGTCATTGAATATAGAAGGGCTTGTACTTATTGGTTGCGCAAGAGTCGCCGGCGTGCCAAGTTCAGCCGCCCACCTCCGCCCAAACAAGCGCCTACGCAGCATCGGTAAGCTGGTCTTAGCATCCATTAGGATTTGTGATTGTAATGATTAACAACAGATAAGTGTTAATGTTCGACAATTGTACGCCTATTTTTAATATGGAGCCGACAACAGACAGACGATATGCAAAAGTTGGGTTGGTAAACAAGATCTCCAAAAGCAAGACTCGTAAGAATGACATTGAGAATGAAAAAGTAACACAAACAAAACCGAATGATTTTATTTTGTGACTCAATCGTCGTCACATTAGTCCTATTGGGAAATGCATACATTATTTTTTTGAAGATCGCTGATGAGTGATGATGACACACCTATTAAGATTATACAAGTTTTAATACTTAATTATCAAACTGGCGAATGTGTCTTCCTGCACGTAGTACACACTATTCCTTCCTTATGCTACATGTTATACCATTTTTCCTCATGCATTAAAGCTTCTATCAGAACCTTAGCCCGCCAATCTCAAAGCTACTTGCACCTGCGTCCAATGATAAATGTTACCGTTTATTTTTATCGAGTGCATCTCACATGTACCTCGTACGACAAGATATCGCGTGTCCGTGAACCAGCGATACAAGATGTATAGCAGCGTAAGTGTAACATTGTTCTGCACTCAAGGCCGTCGTCTTGAGCCACTAACATACCTTCAGTTTCAAGTGTTGCCATGGGAAAAATTCGCTTTTTACTTTTTATTCGCATACTGATCGAGGAATTAAAATAAATGCAGTGTAACAGCTGCTTATTAGCTTTTGCGTGTTGTAAACGACTGGGAAAAGTTACTGGATTTGCGTCCTGTCACGACTTCCAATAGTTCCAATTGAGATCTTCGAACTCTAATTGCGCGTGATTTCTGGTGGCAGAGCTGAAGTTGTAGGCGGTATTATAGTGTTCGCTGGAGCATTTCTGACCTTGTGAAGTGGAACTGACTCTGTTGTTCAAATGGCGGAACACTTTGACGAAGTGTTGATGTTTAGCTGAATTAACGAGTTAACCCTTTACCCCGTGTCCTAACCGATTTGGATTTGACTGCGACATGCAATAGTTATAATGAAGTGAATAATATTTTTTGTTTAGAATTAGAAACCCGAAGACTTGAAAGAAAAAAGCAACAAATTCGTAACAGTATTGGTCAACAATTGTTATTTGTTGAGATATTTTAATATTAAAATTGTTTTGGTTGCCGCATGACCAGATTATCAGGGTTATAAAAATATAATACCAGAGTGGTTTTCCTCATACACTACATTTTTTCATTTGTTTATAATGGAAAAATACAAGTAGCTACGTAGCGTCATCAAAAACGCCCAAGTACATACAAATTATATATGATAGAGTTGGTTAGTGGTTTCAGTATTTAGGAGAATATAACTTTTAAAATACTTCTGTCTGCAACGAACGAATGACGTAATAATTATGACAGCAGGGTTCAACGGTTTTACGTTTTAGAGGCCGATCACGAGGCACGAGCCCCTAAAAATATTGTATTATTGCTAGTAATGAGCAAATAAATGTGGGCTAAAAGAGAACCGGTGTGAGACGGTGGGCGGACCACCTGCTGCTACGGGGTTGCCTTGTGAGTTGTGATGCAGAATTAACTGTATTGCAGTATCGTTTTGTAGTGTTAATTAGATTTTAAAGGAGAACACAGTTTAAGAGATAGAGTTGATAAAGACTGCTCGGTTTTGTTTTGGGTTTGATATTGACAAAGATTTGATTGAATGCCTTGTTTTCGTCTATTTTCATGAACGGGGTATGCGTATACTTAGGTAGTTTATAGGCATTTATCCACTGAGGCTTTCTTTTGTTTTACAAAGGATCACCACAAGATAACTCAGGAATGTTAGCTGAAGAAGCTGAAATTTGAACAAGTTTACATGTACGACGCGGTGGCAGAATAATAATGTTTACGTTCACAAATCGCTGATAAACTTGGTGTCTAGTTACATTTGATTCATGTTCAACTTATTACGCATGTGTGTATTCCGTGTGTATTGTCTTGCTCCTGTGTTCTATGACAGTGTTTCCACACTGTCATGCGCTCCTTAAATATGCGGCCGACATTCCAGTCGGTCTCTCTGTTTACTCGTCCTCGTCTAGCGGGCTTAAAATAATTACACAAGTGCGTTAGTGCAACCCACCCTTTAGAGTTCCTTGCCCCCGGGTTACCTTCCACCTTGGGCCTGGCTACCTGGCATTTTCTTTCTCGTAAGAGTAAAAGTGTTCCAAACTTTTAACAGGTTTCTCGAGGGAATTTTGTAAGTGGCGACGACTTGACTTTCACTTTCGATTTTATCCATATACCTAGTATTATTTATCCGGTTTTCATAAACTTTATCTATTATCGTCATTTGTATTAATTTCTATTTCATTCAGTTTGTTACCTCAATCCGTTTAGTACGTCTATGTGTATCTCTACGTATTTCTGATCCTTATTCTAGGTACTAATTTTGGTTCTATGAAAACTTTCATCCTTGGCCCTAAGATAGTACCTTGAGGTATCCTCGATCTATCTACGCCATGTTGATTATTAGAGCACGTTCGAATTTTAAACCGTGAATAGTAAATAAACGGTTGGCAGCGGAGGGCACAGGCGTGCGCGCGCGCCGTTCTTGCTTGTCTTCGCGCCTCACCGAGTCGCCGCTTGGTTCAGTCAGTGTGTTGCTATCTGTCAATGGAGACAGTCACGCGGCGTTCTGTGTTACTCTATAATTACGTTGTAGTACGAAAGTCGGACGTCCCCGTGTGTATGTGGATTAGACCCATAACCTAACCAGTTCGCGTACGGATCCCAGTGTTGTGTTGTGTTGTGTTTGAAGTTTCTGAACACGATTGTGACGTGTACATTTATTTCTGGGTGAATTCTATTTTAGTGGTTATGTTCTTCGTGTGATTAAACAGCATCGTTATTTACTGCATAGCTTCAACAGTTTAATTAGCATTTATATTAGTATTCGCTTTGCACAGAAAGTTGAAGAGACTACCTATAAGCTAATCGACGATAAAGGTGATGAAAATATATTATCATGGCTAACATACAAGGTTATACACGACTTTTTCGTAAAGAAACAGAGTTTAGTGCGTCGTCGTTCACCAAGTATGAAATATGAGACGTTTCGCTATGAATCACTTGTAGAACTTTACAAAAATAATAGGTTAACAAGGTTTCATAATTTCTTCACTAAGTGAAAACCCAAACCTCCCCCACCCCCTCACCCCTGACGATTACTCAAAAATTCTTGCACTAAAGTTGAGCCAACCTTCAAGTTCTGCACTTGCTCTCCATTAGCTAAAGACTGCTAAAGACAATAAACAGACAATGTGGGATTGTTTTTGCATCCAAAATGTATATGGCTATTCAATACAAGAACAAAACACATGTATCACACTCAGACACATACGCTCACCAAACAAAATAAATATCAAAAAAATGTTAACTATTCAATGATTAGCAGACAGTAGCGAGTGGGACAATGACGGCATTGTAGTATGGCCGACATAATGAGCGAGATTAATAAGTCAGTTCACGAGTTCACCGCGCGTACGCCGCTCTACTTGCTCCAATCGCCATATCCGTCGCAAATCGACCGTTTCCTCCGACCATCTTCGCGTTGACTCGCTATTATAAACATGATTTATACCTGACCCATCATTAGTTAACATGTCAACTATTGTCGCTAGCGGATGCATTTTATTTGCTCCAAGACTATTTATAACCGGCTCTATAAGAATGGAGACTTAACAGGTCTCACTTAGAGGATTAACCGACACTATTCTTGTGTTATTCAAGCGAGACTTGTCATACAGTCTTCTATATTTAACTCCTGAAAATAAAATATCGGCTGCTCTTATATAGTATAATCTTATCGCATACTTACGGTTCAGACGGAAACCTCAGAGGAAGGTCAACATCGAAAACACTCGAATCAAAAGTTTCTTTATCTAGATTATGAGTATGAAAAGGTGGTCGTTTATGACATACTTAAATGTATAATTATAGTGTTGGCATTATGATTTAACCCGGTTGGCGTTTTCGTGTTGATAATCTGAAAATGATTTAGGTGGCACACGCGATGTTGAGGCCATTGGTCGGAGCCCTGGCGTACTTTATCTTGGGAAAATCTCGGTCTCGTACGGAAAATATTGGCTCCGTGCCAGTCCTCGTCCTCACGCGCGTTTCCATTATTGTACCGACTCTGTGTTACGGTTACGCTAGGCTTGATTAACTGCATTATGCCAAATGAATTTCTGTTTTTAGAGTCTATTTTTGCTTTTAGTAAATTCGTCTCCAATGAGCTTATTAACTACTTATACAACAGCTATAACTTTGCGTCTCTACTTCGAGATTCCTATTACGTTTTTGCCATAGCTACGGAATCTGAACTTCCATTGTTTAATTTTGGTTGAATTGGAAATATTATTACATTTAATGGTATTAAATAATATATCGAGCCGTTCCGGGTGGTCTGGCACCTTGAGACGACCTTCGGAACAATGGGAAATTGGTAGCATTGTTTACATCGGGAGCCCCTTGGCGAGGGCCGATAGGTGAAAATAGCCACGTGCTCTTGTTAATAACAGACAACTGCTTGAAGCTGTTGTTTATGTAATGTATGAAATAACTGTGAAAGCAGAAGAACACCAATTGTTTCTACATCAAATAAGTACTCATGAAAGTTCACTGCTTGATTCCGCAATTTTCTCGGCAACCCGATTCAAGTCATCAACGGCTCCCACACAGAACTTTCCACTAAAACAATAGGTGGTTGAAGATTTCACTGTTTTTGTCAAAGCATCAACTTGGCGCAATCCGGTGTTAATTATAATCAGTCGTAACAGTCTCTTCCTCGATTCAGGTTTTACATTTTGTTTCACTAATTGTTATGTAAAGACCTCGAGCTCCCACACGCCTACGTACTGCAATGCGTTCGTGCAAGCTTTGTCATGTATAGTTTTTAACTTTTTCACAATCACGTCCGGATTCTTGCGTAAACATAATCCTGCTGTGAACGGAATATCATTCGATATTCAGTTCCTATACATATGTTACTGCAAGTTGTATGATAGAGCTTATTCTGCTATTGTATTTTCAATGCTAATTACATTAACATTGATTCCGGGTTATATGATTGTTAATAGAGTCAGTATTCATTTGGTTCAAATTGTAACATTTTGTAATGTTTCTTAATATTAGTTGCAAATGAATTATTACTAACTCGGTCAATTCAGATTTTTTGAAATTATGATGTATGTGGAACGTCACGTAATAATTGAACTGAAATCCATTACATTATTCACTAGCTTCATTATTTCGTCAATCATAACGCTTGTCTAATTAAAACATTCATAGATTGTCAAGAAATCTTTGGTTTTTAATATAAGCCTAAGATTTCTTGACAATTTAACAAAGTTATGGTTAATTTATGAATTAGTTCCGTCATTACCATTGTTTAAGTAATGGTCAGGGCTACTGGTATTGAGGAAATATCGGATTGCGCTGTTTTTGCGGGTGATGCTGTTGTACGAAAAGGGTGTATTGTATTTTTAGTTAACGATGAGCCGGCCGTACTAAAAGGTAACGACACTAAAAACTGAAACATTACACACTCGACGGTCGCAGGCATACGTGAATAGGTCCACGGCGCCACAAAGATGTGCTCTTTTGTTCGTCTGCCATTCATTAGCCGAATGTGGCATGGTCCCCATTCTTGGGGAGTGCGTTGAACTGTCATGTTTCCTGCGTGTCCGCATGTAACGTGTTTTACGGGTTGACGCGCGTTTTGGTACGTTTCGATGTTGCAATCACTCACCATGCTGAGATTCAACAAATTGAGATAAGGAGATTTTTTTTTGCCTTTTTATCTTTATGCATAATACTTGGAACTGAGATGTTATTATTTACGTGTTCCGAAAATAAAATGATGGTTTATTCAGTAGTGTTGAGAACTGGAAATAACGCATGTCGAATGCTTTAGTGATGGCGTGAACGTTTATTGTATGGGCTCGTCTAACCGTGACTGTCGTGATGCAATGAGCCCAAATTGTAGGCAAATAATATTCAGATAACAGACGTAAAATGATTCCGATACCGGTACCGGAGATACCGGTGGCCAAGATGCAGTTATTTTTTTTTGGTGACACCAAGCATTCTCACCAGTTATTGTAGCATCAATAGCCTTGTCGAGAAATAAAATATTACTATAATTTTAAATGCTGTTTATTTGCATGTAGACACTTCGAGCAGTAGATCATTGAATCCTTACGATTACAGAGTCCTTCGCGATAACGAATGATAAGGAAACGACAATTTGAAATAAACAGTGTTATCGAAAAAGGTGTGCAGTTTACACGGAACATTCAACGATATATCGACCAATCCCAAGAACCCTGAAGATACAGAAAGTGACGTAATATACGAAATGAATTAATCAGTGGAAGGTTAAATGTGTTAAGAAAAGTGCAAAAATACAGTGAATGAAGAATAGCGAGCAGTTGCTTGTTTTTAACGTGGTGAAGTTCAAAACTAGTGGGTGGTTCGGGACATGAGTGACGATGAGTACAGAGAGGCGCCTGTCCCGGAGTTTCCACTCCTGCTTGAAGGGTTCCTCCACAGAGGAGGCGGCAGATGATGAGGAAAGCTGCTACCATTCCCTTGGAGGAAGGCACTCTTTGAGCAGGACACAGCCTCAAGTTTATGTGGAAGATTTGACCAATATATCCTTAGCTGATTTCGAAGCACAAGATGAAAATGGTATGTACTGCAAATTACAATACATTTCTGTAGAATCAGTTACTGGTCAGGTCAGCATCCCTAGCAAACCACGTTAGCAATATTTTTGTCTCTTATTTTGTCGGCCCCTCGTTTAAAATTCCTTGAAAAATCGTGACACATGTTACAGTTTTAGGGTTATTGTTAAACCTGTGGTGGTTAACTTCTGAAGTGGCGACATAAATTAAATGTTGACTTCCATTTAATTTACGTCGCCACGTTTAATTAACGACTTATTTGTAAATTACTAATCAATTATCGAAACGTAATTTATGCATCGGTCGTAACCGTAAATTTGAATAGTCTACTATCAACAAGTTAACGTTACACAAACGAATAAAATTTTAATAACACGTGCTTGACATTTTGAGTTAATTATCATGCATTTTATTCTGGTTATAAAATACTTAATTATAATGCAATGCTGTTAACATTCCGATGTTTTGTATTTAACTCTTAGCTATTGCGATTATCTTTATTTAATTAAAGGTACTCTTACAATGAAAAGAGTATCTTTAATTGTTGAAAGTCAAGCAAACCTAGTCCTTTTGGACTCTGCCATTCTTTTTGTTCCATTACTGTTGAATATTTTTTTGAAAAGCGACTTCCTTTTGTTTTGTATTTATCGTGGAATCCGAATATGTTGTTTTAATTCTCATTTATGTCTTGTATGTAACTGTAACGAAGGTCTCTTAACATTGATATGATCATACCTATAGCAAAGGATATCCCTACCTATGACAACTGGGACGTACCTAATGTGCTCACTGACCCAGAAAGGGGTCTGACATTATAAAGAATTTATTAATTAACGAACTCATTATTCGGAGTTGTGAACCCATAATTATATTTTTAATTCTGACAACTATATTTTTATAGACTCCCGTCAGATTAATAATCACCGGTGTTTATGTTTCTCCTCGTCGTAATAAATGGGTTGATGTTTGGCTTCTCTCGGGAGATTTGTTATCCGAATCTGTTCAGTAGTTCTCTCTTTAGTTTAACAGACAAATCATCCTGTTTGTTTCTTTTTATTTTTGTTAGGTGAGCTGGCGTTCTGCTTTCCGGATGTGTTTATATTTTTAATAAGTTTTAGACAGACGTGTTGTAATTTTAATAGCTTGATAAAGGTACCGTTAACATCAAAAGTAATTAAAGCTCTACAAATAATAAATTATTTAAAAAATAAAATAATTTGATGCTTTGTGAAACTTGAAAATAAAAACTGTTCACCATGGAAAAATCTGTTTCCACGTTCACCACGTTCATATAAGTATTAGATAGAAAAATATTTGGAGGCATGATGAACAGGGTGTAAAGTTCACACAACCTCCATAGAAAAGGGAGGATCCTCCGACCAGACGGGTGTTGTGTCTGGCGGGCAATTGCCCAACGATTGATGTTAGGAAATTGTATCTATGCTAAGTGCGCGGTAAACTCTGCTTGCGAGATGCAGGATTCGCGTGACGTCAGTATGACGCGTTGTTCGCATGTGGCGTTGTAGATACCGCTACAAATATCATCATCTGCCTAGCCTTTTCCCAACTATGTTGGGGTTGGCTTCCAGTCTAACCGGATGCAGCTGAATACCAGTATTTTACATGGAGCGACTGCCTATCTTACCTCCACAACCCAGTTACTGGGTAATACGATACCCCTTGGTAAGACTGGTTGTCGGACTTTCGGGCTTCTGACGACCCGTAACGACTGTCAAAGATCCACGAATGACAGCCGGAACCAACGGCTTAACGTGCTTTCCGAGGCACGGAGGGGTCTCGGTATGTAAAGATGATCACCCATCCACAGACCAACCGCGGCAAGCGTAGCTTAACCTGACCGATCGACCTGTGCGGCTGTTATTATTTAGCCACGGGCCCCTCAGATAGAAACATACATCAATCTTTAAATAATAAACATTATTAATTGCTGAACAACTCAAACTAGTTTATATTGTCGCCGACACGCTTGTCAGCAGGTGAAGAGTATTAATATCACTAATCATAGCTTATGTACTGCAACTTATTTGCAGCTTCTGAAATTCTGCATATCCTTTCCTCAGGCGTTGGGGGATTATGATGTCTCTAGATGACAGGGTGGCCTGTTTATAACCAAAGCTGTTTACTATTTATGAATTAATTAAATGATCTTGTATAACCATAGAACTAAAACATAGTGAGACGAGAGTACATTTTTTTACTAGCTCTCCTTCATTATAACCAGTATTTTTTTACCGGTCCTTTTAAAGTAGGTTGTAATATTACATAAGCTTACTACAATCTGTTATTATGTAAATCATACGTCCTTTTTATGGTAAATGTATTTTAAGTGGTACTGTCGTGTATGCTTAAGGTAATATGGCTATGTGTCAGGCGTATAAGGAAGCTACAGGAAAGTTGACTGAGATATTATGGACATGGCAGAAGACCAATGGGCTAGATATTAAATGCAAGCGGATATTACAATTTCTAGTATCGACAAATCAGAGATATGTCTAAAATCAAATGGATATGCTTATGTTCAGAAAATACTACAAAAAGTTTGATTGATTCCTCTTTAGTCTCAGCACTAGCTATTAGCCAGTCAGAAAGTATTAGCGGAGCTGACTGCCCAGGATACGCCAAACGTACCCACGTTAAAGTATAAAGGTTATTTCACGCATTCCTGCTGTTAGGTGTTCAATATCGTCTTACAATGTCACGGATGCTTATATATATACCAACACACAGGATACAGGGTCGGAGGGACATCGATGCAGTCTACATGAATTCAGTACATGATTCTATACCCGCAACCCAGGGTGTTCAGAATCATGTGCTGAATCCATGGTAACGGGATGCGCGTCGAAGTCCCAAACAAATTTGTAGGTAATCTTAACCTACCTATTTGTTTTACAAGGGCCCCAATATCATGTTTGACTACTTTTAGTTGTAAAACGTCAGATGGTCTCATATATACCCATAACGCATGGGTGCAGGTAAATGTATGTGGCATATAAGGAAGGTATTACGTACATTTACGGCATATCACAGGCGGGTGATCTAACTGTCAGACTGACCGCTAACCGCAAATTGTGAAGTTTATAAGTAAAACCGTGTCTAACTTTATACGTGTGTAATTTAACTATGATAGAAGTAACATTGTTGATGCAACTGGCTTCGAATGTGTGTACTTAGGTGGGGATTGCGAGGAATATGGTAAAGTTTAATTTATATACACAGTAGATATTTTGTGAAAAGTCTTAAACTAACAACAAATTGAAAGTTAGTTCATTAAGTTTCAAGTTTAAGGCTTTCAAACAAATAGACCTTAAGCGTTTTAGTGATGTAATGTTTGAGAAGTTGTCTAATGTGTATTCTTTAATGTATTTAATAGGTAGTCTGCATGAACGTTGCGTAACACACTAACAGTAGGAATAGCTTACATTTTGAAAGGTCAAAAACAATTATTGTATGTAACCAACGGGTTCTCACAGAAAGTATTAAAATTAAGAGAAATATTATAAGGGATAAAACAAAAAACCATTCCGCCTGCGCTATCGCTAGACGGACTTCAACAGCCGCACAGTCGTCTTCGCAAGAGGCTTTGAGCGGACTCGAGGAACGGGTCCCGCGTCTAGGCTCCAGACGCTCCTCTAGATCCTGGCGGCGAGACGAATCTCTCGAGATCCCTCTCGGTTGATTCGAGGAGAAAACAACTTGACTGCACACTCCTTAGCTGGCTGGATATTCGTCTGCGTAAACGCAATTTGGAATCGTTTTAAAACATTGAATAAGATTTGTATTGTCACTCAAGCGTGATTAATTGTCAATAGACGCCAACATCGTTCGATTACGTTCTTGAGCATACACATTTTTTGAACATGCGAAGCAATGGTTTAGCAATTTCCTCGAAAATGATAATTCAAATTGTGATTGATAGTGCGTTACGCATGTAAGGTGCTGAAGCGTTTTAGAGAATGCTTGAGAAGTTATCTACTAATAAGGCATATGCATGAAATATCTGACGAAACATGACATGATGTCAAAAAAAATCTTACAATATCAATGAATACTGTCTCTAAATTCATAAAGAACGACGACATATATTGAAGGTGTTAACATAACAATCAACGCTAACATTATTACGAACATTATTCGCTAAAAAATTCAAGGTGATAATATCAATGATACGATCTTGACATTGATTCACAGTAATATTCGCGTGTTCGCTAACTATGACTCACTATACCACCGGCTAGGTAGGTATATTACGTCTGCCTCCTTACATGATCGTGGGTAGTCTGACGTATTTATTATGTACTTACCACCGATTCATAGCATCTGACATGATTTTCAATTTAACTCTATGACAATAGAGGTCAAACTCCTATGCAATTTACGTACTTACGTTGATATCATCCGTTTTGTAGGAAGTGTTGATAGGTCCATCCATGTGGTCGTTGTTTTCCTTATGTAGTTTTATCTTATCTAGTATTACATACAGTTTTTGTCATTGTGTTCGTAACAAGTTTGCTTTATCTTTTTATCTCTTCAGACTTTGAACAAATAACTGTGAGTTTAGTTGCATGTAGAGACTCCAGAATTCACTATAAATTAATTATTCATCTGGCTACCTGAGATGTGGTTGAAATCATCGATTTATTTAGAAATTACAGACTAATAATGTGTGCACACGGCTTCTGAATGCATAAACAAGAATCTTAGTATTCTCAAACGTAACAACCGGATCTCTACGAAATTTTGCATTTTAACAGAGCTTTAATAGTAGCTGGCATATTTTATTATATTCTAAGCACGTCTTATTAAAACAAAAGTCACGTGTTTACGTTTAGCCCACGTCAAAGTTTGAAGTTAAATCGTGGTGCGCGAGCGCCGCACCTGTGCTTGCTATGTGCGCGCGCAAACGCCGCACATCCGCTTCCTGTGTTCCTGCCTTTATAACCCTGACTGTACCAGTCACGGCTTCAGCCCCAAATTATAATAATATCAAGGTTAAATAAACAATGAGTTCATATCAAAGGGATGAGTTTGGAGGGTAACTAATGTATTTTTTAGTTAAACTTACGATCTGCTGATTTGGAATATTATAGGACATGGATATTATATCTCATGTTCTCATGGATACTTGGTCATGCGACTCGGAGACGGTTAAATATGAATAAAAATTGGTGCCGTGGCATACGAATTTAATTCACATAAAGAAGTTTATTGTAACTTTTTTACATTAGTAATTTAAGTGGGCCTCGCAAGACGGTTATAATCTACATCGCAGTTACATTAACATAACTGTGGCCTACCTTTTATCGTAGGAAAATCGTGTCCAATTCCCACCGAGTAATATTTCAAAACACAAAAAGCGGCCCCGCTACTTGTCTGAATGAAGTCACGTAGAATCAAGATATTTCGTTAATTATTAGCATCCGCCGAGTGCGTCGACATCGATATTGTCAATCCTGTATTATCTCAGACATCTTGTTGCGGGGGCTGGTTTTTGTGAGACGACCATTACTGACGGAAGCCGAGGCCCGAGGGACTTGTGACTTTGTAAGCCAAGAGCCAACATACCGGTGTAACCCTTTGTCGTGCGACTACTTACATAGGCATGAAGTTTAGAAGCCAGGAAATAGATGCACGTGCTAATTGTCATCACAAACAGCTGTAGCACGAATACCTCAGGTTTACTTTCTCAGTTATAAACTTACAAACATGCTTTATCTCATTACGGTGCATCACGATAAGGTTCGGAGTAGTGTCTCGTCTTAGCTCGGCGTGCCTTGTTCAATTATAAAGCAAATTGTGACAATTAAAACGTTCGTTTCACTCAAGCGCGTTCGGTGTAGACGCGCATGAGATCACTCGTGAGCTCATCAAAATATCACAATTATCATACTTATCGATGTTCATCTATGTCATTATCATAACATTGAACATATTAGATCCTATACTATCCCAATAATAAGCTGTACACATACTTAGTACAATTCAAAGTATTACGTAAGAAATGCGTTATGTACTTGTCAAAGCCATAAACCTATTGACTTACATGTCAATAGTGCGAATTAACAGTATGTACCAGTAGAAGTATGCTAGTCCATTGTTTGCTGGTACTTTAGTAACCTGCTTTCCCTACTTTCTGCTTATTCAATTATTCTTTGCAGTAATTGTTCTACCATACAGGTGACAAAACCTAACATAGTTAAGCTACCCACTCTATGTAGGAAATGACTGTATGAAAATCAGAATTTTACCTGCTTCAAATTAACAATATAAAATTTTAATACTCTCTAATTCGATATGGCCATATTTGTTGGCCAAATCAGATAACTAAAGAAAAATAACCATTACCCAATTTCTGTGAAAGAAAGACATATCTAATTATTCTTTGTGTGATCCAAACACAAGTTCGCCGTTGGTCAGAAATGTTTTGATTTGTCCCGTGCATTGCACTCTAGTCTTCTATTTATATCTCCTTCTTGGCAAGCCGCTAGTTTTTGATATGAGTAGCGTTTGTCAAACGTCATTCATAAAAGAACATTATACGTATTTTAGTATTCGTGCGAGATTTTTATGCAGTTGGATTTATATCTGTAGTGAACACACGTGTATTTGATTATAAATGTGTTTTTATGCGTTGTTTGAATGTATGTTTTTTAAACTCTACACTCTCAGTCTGTAGGACAACATGATGGTGTAAGCTGTTTTCTAAGTTAAGCACGCAAATGAAGCTTGCTATAAACCAGCATCCTAATTGTTATCAATCACAACCTGAATCATTTTGAAGGATATTGCTAATCCATTGCTTCATATGTTCGTACAAATAGTCTGCTCAACATCATGGTATAACGCAATGAATGTCGTTGAATTGTAAAAATTAAAACCATTGCTACTGTTGTGGGTTACGGAATTATAACCACTTGAATTTTGGTCTAATTACTAACAAGAATACCAGAGGGGCAATTCTCGTAATTTTAAGAACGTTCACAGTCTGATCTGTCTCAATCTGTCAAAAAAATCCTTCTAATTTCCCTACATTTTGACAAGTTTTTGACATTTGTTTGTCGCCGAGATGAGACTGAGGTTTGAACTGAAGGCCAGGCCAGGGGAGGAATCTAGTCGGATTTTGAATTACGAGAATTGGCCTTCAGTTCAAACTTCTAACTAACCTAATAAAACTCTTTCCTCATCTACCTACCTATGTCATAATTTCCAAGTTCAATTTTATTATGCGAGTTGTAAAATCCTATAGTTTCAAGGATAATTACGCTATGAAATAATGTTCATAATTGACCTGTTTGTGCGCAACGTGTAACGTTCAGTTCGTAATTTTCATTTAAAGGAATGATTAAATAGTAAAAAAATGTACTGCGGAATAAGCCGGTACAATAACCATGGCAGTCTAGTCTTATCGCATGTGAAAAGTGTGCCGTACCCAGGAAATGATAGTTTCTATGTAAATTAGTACATACTTTGCAATACCAGCCGACCGATATGTACCAACAGCACTTATTTTAATCTACATAATATTTTTCCTATTAAGTGTGGCTACGTGTAGAGTAGAGTTGGAAAGTAATAAATCATTTTCGCGACGGCTTCTTGTGTTAAAATGGGACAAAGTATGCACCTACTATATTTATGTCACCTGTATTTTAATAAAAACACGTAATAATGGTTTTAATATTATTGTTTCAGGTAAGTTTTACAACCATCAACCACATAAACTACTCGTACTCGTAGCGCCCTCTACGCTAAGGTAAAGTAACTGAAGTTCTGCTACTTGCCGCTAGATGGCAGTGATAGCGCTACTTCACACAACTTAATGACTCTGAACACTCTGATGCATTGGTATGTTTTAAACTAAGCCCATATCGCTATTACGTCTTTGGATAAATCTAGATTTTGATTCTACATTTTATAAGTTTTTACAAACTAAAAGCTAAATTGTATTTAAAACATTTCCAGATACCTATATCTGGCAATCAATATTTGCAGCAAATCTCATTAATGTCCTCCAATATCGTATAATAGAAATATGTAGGTTTGTAACGTCTTTACCTTGATGTGAACTAAGAACAATACCACCAAGAACCAGTTTAGTAGGTTCATGACCGACGCGATCGCCTCTCGCATAATGCCGAGCCTTGTCGTGATTTATTCATGTACTTGTGCCCTGCGGCGAATAAAAACTGGCCACGAAAGGAACCGCACTTTGTTACCACTTTTATTAGACCTACATGCTCTTTTATAAAAAGCTCATTAAGCATATTTTAAAGCGGAACTAGAGGTCAAACTTTGTTGGTTGAAAACAAAAGTAGGTACGTCGTAATGTGTATAGCGAGTCGCAGAATGCGGAAACGTATAAAATTATTTAAATATCTAACCTTGAATAATGTTTTCTGTATTTTGTACACTATTTATAAAAATATTACTTGTTTACTAGATTTGCAAACGTTACGCGTTTGTGTCGTTCGTAGCCCGTAGCGCTACGAACTTTCGTAGGTAAAAGCTTCATTCATAAAAATCTTTAGGTATTTTTTTCTATAAAACGTGTAATATCACGTTTTATTATGGTTAAATAACAACATAAAGGACGTTAGATATAGTATTTCTGGAAGCACAAGCATGTGTGTAGAAATAATTGTTTGAATCCTAACTTTCCATGTTTGTGTTTTTTTATGGTATTATGGTATGCTATTATAATATGGGAAAGAAAATTAATTAAACTATAATGCTGACTGTATAAATTCGGAAGTAGGAAATGCAAAAAAAAAAAAAATGGCGTAGAACGAACGTAGCACGGCTCTACGAGTCTACGTCCGAAGATTAAACTCGACAGAATTTCTCTATATTATTATTGAGATTTTTATGATGTGATTATTTCTCTCTTAATTTACCTACTTGTTCGTTGTTTATCTGTAACTCAACTTGTTTTTTTTACAAAAGTATTTCCAAGTTAATTGTTAACTTAAAACAATTGAACACAACCTATTTATGAAATGCGAACATTTCAAACAAAAATAAAACGTAGCGTATTCAATGCGTTCATAAAGATGTTTGAATAGAGGAGGACTAGTTCATTTTATCCACTCCGTTGAATCAGTGAGTAACGTTGGTAGTGTACACTCTCGAAGACAGCCGAGCTCCGCCGGAGATTGCCGAAGCCTTCAAACATGGCGGCGGAGGTGCGCTTGGCGCTTGTCAACAAAGTTACTCGACTTCGAATGCTGACCGGTCGCGCGCTTTCGTGTTCCGTTCTTTAATCGCGAATTATAAGTGCATTTTGTGTCAAAAATGTGTGAAAGTGAATAAAACAAGCTATATTTGTTTGAAAATTGTGTTTATTTGTTTTTCTGTTATTTCGTTTAAATAAAAAGTGGTATGTAAACGTGTTTAAAGGAATGTTGGAGTATTTAGGGCCTTAGAACACCATATCGTATGGATAGCAATGTTTATTGTGAAACAATATTTATTATAGCACTACTTTAAAACTCACTTACAAAATATGGAATAGGAACAAGTTCATACTAGGTAAAAAATATCAGGAACTTGCATTGCAAGTTATGAACCTTACATATTTTTATCAAAGCGATTATTTAATATATTATCGAAGTTACATAGTTTCTAAGGTGACTTTCACCCAAACACAGCTCGCCGGTGGTAGATGCTAACTTATTAGCATACTGGTACCGGTAGTGATACAGTCCCCTAACTAATGGCCTGCACACACTGTTTTCCAGGACCACACTATTCTTTAATTATTTATTCTTCCCTAAAGCCGAGGCTCGCACGTGCTCAACTTGTTGCATAAAAACGATCCCTCACGTTTCTTGATGCATTGTCAGCTAACACAATAGGTCATATATCTTAAAATAATGTGGCGGTTCTTTGAACAGCTTTACAATGGTTAAACATCACTTTTAAACTTTTTGTTTCAAAATACAGACATCTGAACGTGTCCTTTGACTATGTGCTTTCAAGTCTACAGAGAAATGTATAGAATTATAGAATATTAATAGATATGCTGATAAGACCCATTCATATTTCATAGGATGGGACAGAAAATATCGCATAAACCGACTCCTGTCACATATCTCAAGTGTGTCACAGCAATATGAGTAAATAAAGGAAACATTCATTTTGTCGATCCCTGGATGCGTCAATAAATAAAGACAGGAGACTATGTCTTATATGAAGACGGTTTTAGATACCCGGTAAACATTCCGAGTGTTTAGTATATGTCTGGACCTTCGAAGCTCCACGAATTCTCGGGTTCCACCAAAGGGCTGTCCAACTGATGGTCAGGCCGTGCGTGGGCGCCTGCGTCACCCCGTGGGACAAATGTGCGTGTTTAGATAGCTATTACATAGACCGGCGTTTAGGAAAAAATGCGCGAAACGTGACACCCACATCATAAGTCACGTTCGGAATTGAGTTTTGGGGATAGTAGTAACGCCCCTGACAGATTTTAGAGGGGAATCGTTTGACTTTTTCTCTTTTCTATAGAATTATAATAAGCTATCTGAGCTTTATGCCCTTTAGCTGCACGGAATCAATAAAATGCAAATCGATACTGACTCGTATTTTGGATCTTTACATTCTTGCCCATAACAGAAAGTTGTGTTGAATAGAGATATAAATTACATTAGATCCTTTAATCTTTCGATCCTTCTCTATTCCCACTCCAATGCACTTCCTTTGATAAGATAAATGCGTTGTATATAGAGAGTTAATCCGTCTCTAGACGTTGTGCATAAATTCAGTAGCCGCTTCACTGCTTGATAAATCCGCGTCGGAGCCAACTCGCTGTCTCACGTTAATCTTCTTAGCGAGTTCCCAGCTCACCGCCTCGTCTTATCCTTCAAAGCTTTGAGATAACAGTTTCAGACACGCCATTGTATTAATTCGAATTAAATGTATGTCCTTATTGCCGTTTTGTTTAGAGGCGGTATTGTTTTTTTTACTCTCAGGAAAGTCTGCAGAAACAGCAAACCTATTATATTCTGCACCTTTGCAATAATCCCTTGACCTCGTTTGCATTTAAGATTTTTGTTGTGTAACTAATTGCATTGAAGGATAGAGCATTTCCATTCTGCCTAGTTGGCGTTTGATTAGATTTTGAATAGCAGGCATATGATTGACGGATAAAAATAATAACAAGCGTGAATAAATTCAAATTAAACATGCATGTGGGATGTTATATTACTAGAAGAGCATGTAGGCGTGTGTAATCCTGTTTACCTATGCACCCACGTCGGATCTTAGTGGACTTTCTAAACGGCGGGATGTTGTCTCGACGAACTGTAGTTTAAAAAAAAAAGTGCGTTCATATGAGTCACTTCGAGTCCCATCGAGGTCTGGGTCACATTCCAGGGCTGCCGACGCGGGCGCACCAAACCGGACTCACGCGACTACATGCGTTCCTTTTTCTCTTTTACCTTTTCCGTTTACGTAATACCTTCTTTGAAGCACCAAACTGCAACGGGCCAATTAAATAAGCCGTATCGCGGAATCACATTACTCCTTTCAAAAAAGGAATGCAAAATCTTTAAGGAAACCCGTAGTACTACGATATGATGTAACAGGTATTCAGTTACCAAGAGATATTTGTTTCAAAGTCTTTGTGTGGATCACATATGTATGAGTCAGTAAAAGTTCGCTGTAGGCCTCGAACCCCCATCACAAAGAGGGCGGTTTTCGTTAGCCATCTGCCGAGGCAGGTGTCCTTTTACATACTAAGCAGGTGATTTGAATTCGCTTTCCTTACTCTTAGGTTTTTTCACTGCTTTTTAAGTGTTATGTGAGTGAAGAACGATTGAATTCAATTTATACGGACTGTCGTATTCGACCAAGAACTTGATACTTTGAGATTGAATGTTTATAGGATTTATGTTCTTCTAAGCAAATTACTTTATTTTACTACGTGTAAATGTTGTTTGGCGCAAGAAGTTCTATAGACTTGTCCATTGAGTTTATTCTTTCAAGCTTAGTATAAAAATATTACTCACTAAATACCTTAGTATTAATTGAAACTTGGCATCTTTACATCCATAAAACGACAAAAAAGTTTATAAACAGTTAATTTAAATACATTGATAAAAATGCATATAAAATGTCATATCTAGCGACAAATAATGATTATTCACAATTAAAATGTAATTTCAGTTGAGGAACTCATTGTTACATGATCATCATGGAAATGATAATAAAAATTACTTGATATCTTTGAAGGCTACAGTCATCATTTTGTCTGCAGTAATTTAAATACACCTTAATATGCAAGAACATAATTAAAATAATAAATCTTTACATACTCTAAGTTTATTGTAAAAAGTGTATACCTGTTGTACGAGGCCAAGTGCCTCTTTTTATGTAATAAGTGTTAAAACATTATTCAAGACTTGAATTTCAAGTGCAGTAAAGATATAGTGATGCAAAGTTCGTTACACTAAGTTGTTATATACAACTAAACAGTGAACCAGCTACCCTTACCTATCTGCCTTACCAGAAAAATGTACATATTTATGATAAAACAACGAAGTTATTGATTAATTAGGCGATGTTTTTAAATTAATTTCCATGTTTATATTAAACTTTTCTTACTGATCTACGCGATTTGTAAACTAGATTTTGTTTATCCAGCCAGAAGCTGTATAACCGGTACAATTTTATGATCTAATTACACTTTAAAGCCTCAATAACTATTTATTATATTGAGCTAATATTTTTTGTTTAAATAACGTTCACTTCTGTGTTTTCTCTCACGATGCGTGAATCATCACCGTCAATAATATAACCAGTGTCAATAATAAATGTTAACGTCCAATATTTTGGCATTCCATTGCTATTTCAATAAAACACCTTACTCAACTTTGCCGGCAATTAAGAGCAGTTTTTCTGTATAGCATAATCAGCGTATAATGTTCCCACTGCTGGGCCCACTCCTTCTAGAAGAGAGGACTTCCAGAAAGAGTAGGCTATAATCCACCACGCGGGCCCAGTGCGGGTTGGTAGATTTCGCCTGGCTTCGAATTTTTGGTTCTAGGACATGTCGGTTTCCTCACGATGTTTTTCTTCATCGTTAACACGTTAAACAACTTTTCTGTATGAAATCACAAAACATTGAAAAACAAAAATATTCATTTAAAGATATTGGAAAGTTCCTTTCTGAAAGTTTTCTTAGGAATTCGAAATGTACAGACGCCAGCACATTAAGCTACTACTACAATCTGTCAAATTTCTTTAATAGATTTTAAACTTTGTTGCTAAAGCATTAGGTTCGAGGTTGATTGGGAGAATGTGATAGTTTCGTCTGTACCTACTTGGTACAAGTACAATGCGGAACATTTAAAATAAATAGTAAAGTCAGTGTGTAACAGTGCATTTAATGTGTAAATTATTGCCTATTGTTTCTGTTGGTACGGTTCATTTGATGCGATTGCATTGGAACACTTGGCCGTACTGACTGGGCCGTGTTTACACAGACTTTGTGCGTGTAATGTTACATAATATTAAGATAATATAGAAATATTCGAACTCTACTAACATACACATTATTCCATTAAAAAAATATTATTTCCAAAAGCAATAACCCAGTATTAACCACCAAAAAGAATTAGGTGATTAATTTATTCCACGCATATCCGTAATTAAAAGTAGCTACCACAAAAAAGTATTCCGATCACCTGTCTTGGACACACCTTTTTCGTGTATGTTTAAAATATCAACGTAAACCGAAAACAGGTGAAACTGCGCAAAAGGATTACAACATACCTACATTCATGTTTTTGATTAGATGAACGGAAAGTCTGAGAAACTACTTCAAACCAAAAACTTTAACTATTGGTAGAGGAACGATACCTATTACTTTTTAGAACTATAGTAATAATAATATCGAACTGACCCCGACTACTGACCAATAACAGACCATGAAAACATTTGACAGGAAATCGGGTTATCTCAATGACAACTAAAATGCTTTACGCTTCCTTCCAATGTTTATGACTTAATTTAATTATGATCATGACTCGTTGTTTACCGGCCCGGTAGAATTATTAATAATGAATTGATGAATACGGGTGGTATTCATCAATTCATTATTAATAATTCTTTGTTTTGTTCATCTAAGCTCAGTTCATTATCCTTTCGGTAGGTCTATGTTCAAGTGGGCATAGACTTGTGAGTTGTGAGTCACTCGACCCCGTGCGAATTACTTTGGTAATCGGCTCTTTTGTGTGTTGAATCATCGCGATCAACGCCTGCACGCCGGAAGAAACCGTTACGATAGATGCAATTATTGCTTTCATTGATGTGATTGATTCCAATTGAAACATCGCTCAAGAGCTTGATTATTTGTCTTTCTAAACGGAATCCAGAACGAATTTTAGATAAAGAAAATTCAGTGAACATTGACGGAGGGAAATCGTTTGGACCATTATACATGATAAGTGCTCTGTCAGAATTCGGTTTCTTAATTAGATTTTTTGTCGACATTCTGCAGACGGCAGCTGGCATAAAGATTTTCTAATTATCATAATCGACTGATAAGTACAGTCACGAACAAAAGTATGTATAGGTACACTCGGCTTTATTCAAAAGCAATTTTCTCCTTTATTTTTTAATGAAATTTTATGTTGTTACGAACATAGCATTTTCGAACCCATAGGTTTATGTAATGAGTCGTATTGTAACGTTTAATTCGTTATTTCACGAAAAAATCACAATTAAAAGTTGCTAAGTGTTGACATATTGGTGCTCGTGACTGTACAAGAAACGAGCTTGAAGAATGAAGCAATTATATTGTCATTAGCAAATGTCCTAATTATCGTACTGGACAGTAATTATTTACACTAAGTAATGAACATGATGGATTAACAGAATTTTATAATTCATTAAGATAACGCATACAAAATAGGAATAATTTGGACTGCTTAATGAACGTGTTATTACAATGTAGTACCTACACAGCTGATTTTTAATATTTAGTTTGTCGATGTAGAAACGCAAAAACCTCTGCTATTAAAATAGCATACTAATAGGGCTGTATTATGATATTGACCTTATAACTACCATTCTAATTTGACTTCGGTAGTTGTAATTGAGAGCGGGTAAGAATAAAGTGTACTTCGCGAAATAAACCTCTTCGGCCACCTTACGCGGGTTTCTGTGTCCGTTTTGGTTGTTTCTTTGCATTTATCTTATCATTTACTAATTAAAGCAGTTGTTTTAAGATAAAATAGGACTTCAAATAGTCCGATAAAATCTAGAACGTGTTAAAAAGTAAAAACAGTATGCAGTTCTGAAAGTATCCACATCGTCAGAATTTACATGAATGTGCATGTTCTGTGGTCGTTCTATTCCGCGATTATGCGGATTCCGACCCGCTTGCAATCGGACTTGGGCTCTTGCATTTAAATAAGTAGCAACATTAAGTGCCGTCATACTGGCTGATCGTGACCTTGCGTTGGTGAATGTTGGGCTATCTACTCTGCAACCAAGCCTCGGCACGTTTGCATGTACCATTTGATTTAGTTTTCTTTTGCGTACTCATATCTTTAAAATCGCGAATAAGAACTGAGCCCGTTTGCTCGTTTTGGACTCATGCCTCGTTTTGGATTCTGTTTCCGCATAACTATGTGCGACGTTTCAATTTTATTCATCGGCTTCGTTATTGCATTTAAAACTGTTTCCTGTTTAGTTCTTATGCATTAACCTCATATTCTTCTTTCAAATCTGTCGTTTCGAAATCTAAGGAACATTGATGAAATCTTTGACGACGATGTAAATATTTGGCTCCATGCATTCATTGTTCAAACAACGTCTGGCGTGGCGTAGAAAATCGTTATTTCACAACGCAACCATGATTACCTTCGGAACACGTTCCGTTACCTGGCCACCTTTGTTTGCATCGCCTCCAATCATTCCCGCTCGTGTCACCTTTGAACTTCCTCAGAACAATTTTCTCTCTATTATTTTATTAGGTTCAGTATCGCCTACATATTCCCGTACCTCTGTGTTTGGACTGGATGTTGCTAGTGATTACTTAGCAAACAGATCTTAGTGATGTAATGAGTCAATATTGTGTTACCTATAAAGATATGCACGAAGATTATGGTTTAAGTTATTTCGAAACGTAAGCGGTTGTTTACCCGCGGTAGTACTAAACGTGGCTTCTCTCCATATACGCAGTAAAACGCATTTGGTGAGCATGAACGGTAGTGTTGTTAGTACAAATTGCACTTGGTACTTGGTAGTCACGCTCTTGCCCTCGTTTCGTAGTCTTGTCGAGGTGCGCTATAACTAAGAGCTTTTAACGTGACCCACCGCCTGCCCTATATCCAGCGGCTGTGATGTCACGTCATGTCATATTTGACAAACGGGGACATATTTCGAATATATTTCAGCACTTGGGCTTTTACGAAAATATAATAAAAAAAATAGTATTTGGCGAAGACAGATTCTCCTTTTGACAGAACCTGAAAAGATTTTATTGAGTTTAGTAAAGGAATTGAAGGGTTGTTCGTTTTTATCGAGATTATTAGATCTATAGAGAAAAGTATTCACACGCCAAAAGACAGTACCAACGAAAATAGTACATTTATGAAAAACGAATCCAAGAAAGAGAATATTAATCGAAACGTAACCTAAGCACTTGTACTGTAAAACGTAGCACATAAACAGAAAGTGGTGGAACCGGTTCCTATTTATTACAACAATACAAATACGTTCGAACGATATTTGTACTGCAGCTCCGAAATATTGACCGCCACAGATAACTGTACTCTTGGGCAAGTTAGTACAAACACGTGTTTGTGAGTTCAACTCTTCTGTAGATGTACAGTTAATTCGTGAAAAAATCTTTAACTCTTAAATAACGGGATGCCATCGCTGTTTTTTGCTTCGTTTTCTGCAGCACGTTTATGGAAGTGATTAAGGAGATATTTTTAGTTGGTTGGGAATATTTTTCTCTATGCTGGATATATTGGCTTCTTCTAACGCATTTGAGTCATCAATGAGTCTAGTTTTTGTGTCCAGTGATTGATTTATCGAACTACTTTCGAAAAGGACTGGAAACCTATTCATTTTCATCCAATTACTGTCTTTCAAAACCATACAACAAGCTGACCTCAATGGGCTTGCTAGAAGATGGCCTGATGCATTGGCACGTACATATTACGGGCAACTTGTTCGACTTTGCTCGTGTCTGGTTGAGTTACGACCAAAGCAACCGTTCCCTGTTCAAAACGGTACTTTATATCTGTTATTAATATATCAGGCTTCTACTGTATCTCTCTATCTACCAACTTACTACGCTTTACTCAATTATTTGTCTACAGCAGACATTAATGGAGATCGTAAAATATTAAAATTGATTAGAATCTGGCAGTCAAGTATATCTGCAATGTTACTTGGTTGGTTGAATATAAAGATTTATTATCTAATAGTTTCCCCTGTGGACTTGAAGTATAACGACTCTGTTTATACACTATCAATTGGATTCAAAGCTTTTGACTACGTTGCAAAATTATTAATTCAAAGTTCGATAGAGTTCAACTACTTTGATAGAGATGTGCTTGTATTCAGAATTGTTTCTTCCTTATTAGTGTATAAACTAAAAAAAAAACTGTCTAATACGAGATTAATGCAGCCGATTATGTTTTGTAATTGCTGACTAATCCGGACATTCCCACAGCAGGGCTTAAAAGCGATAAAAATAATATAACGTTATTTATCTCTTCTACTTGCATTGCATAACATCACATTTCCTATACAGTAATAGAAATCGACCTTAATTTAACATAATATTGAGTAATGGTAGATTTCTACTCTTTCGATAAGTAAGCTATGACCAGGAAGTATCGACATAGCCGCATCACTACACCAAGATTGAACTTACGTTTTGGACGCGACATATTGAGAAGCGGAGACCCTTTTCATTGAGAACAGATGATTGGCTGGATCGTCTTGCTTTATCAGATTGACGTTAGATCGAAGCCATCCCCTCAATTAGGTGATTTGCTTTGATCATGATTTCCATTGACGTTTTGCACTACTTAACCCTTCTATTAAAGCGCTTTCAAACTTAATGATGATTATCAGTAAGTTCTCTTTGACTGTGGTTTTAGACGTGAAATAATATTCATTACCCGTTTTCAATGTGGCCCTCTTAAGGGCATCCCAAATTGATAGTAATAACGTTAATTTATAGTACGATTCAAATGAATTTCTTTGAAATAACGATACTACGCCTTGCTATAAACTCACACGTCGATGTCCGGTCGACAAACCTGTATCTATTGCTAGTAATCTTGTCGAGCGGCCCGAGGAAGTATCGGTGTGCATCCGCACTGTTCGATGTCTCCTAGCAACGAACCCCGCGACAACTTTTATTCGTATGATTGTGCCGTTCACACACTTACTACTAAAGCATCCGGCCCCATCCATGGTATTGATAATTGAGTTAATAATTTCTGTCGATAAAACCGGATTTTCTTTTACTCGCTTGAAGGAAGACTTTTTGTAAAAGTAAAAGAAAGGTGATTTTACGCTTGTATGATGCAATCGAAAAGCTTTTACCTGTAGTATTGGTTGAAAAGAGTGTCGTGTTCATATAGTCTTTGATTTAGGCTTTTAGATACGTTTTTGGTCATTGTCACAACGAAGTCTATAAAGGTTTTAGGCGTTTCTAAAACTACAAGCTGCACGATTCGTGTTTGTTTTAGAGTAATTGCTCTTTCGCTCTGAGTTATGATTATTAGAACTATTACCAGATACTGTACCGTTGTCACCGGATACCATTTCTAGTTTTGACACCATTCGCCTTCCGGGACTTGTGCACTTAGACGCAGTAATTAAATCCGGCTTGTGTTCCGTGTTCTGGCTTTCCTGCATGTACACTTTATTCTTAGCCCG
Organism: Apamea anceps; assembly: GCA_951799955.1. Lineage (NCBI taxonomy): Eukaryota > Metazoa > Arthropoda > Insecta > Lepidoptera > Noctuidae > Apamea > Apamea anceps. The sequence goes on along the minus strand of OX637502.1, from coordinate 6,924,463 downwards.
CGAATATAACAGCGATTCACATAATACTAAGACCGTTCAATCTACTATCGACTTGCCTCCTACACAGAAGTAATTTATAGTAGCAAGATCTTTGTATAAAATGAACTGTCAAAAACATTTGGAAGATTTTCTTTAGGAATAACCCACGGAGTTAATTCAGAGCAGTATAATTTGCATGAATAATGAATCAAAGGCGTTCGTAGACTGCTGCAAATTGCAATAATTGCTGCAATTTGTTTTGTAGAACACTTATATCAACCGTTGAGTTAGAAAATATGAATATTAATTACTTTGTTAACAAAGAAGTAGGACAGTTTTGCTGCTAAAATAGATATTTTATTACTTAATTTGTTGTATGAAATTCATAATTATGAAAGAGACTGTTGAAGAGACCCACCACACACATAGGGGTCTCACAAATATTTCTAAAATAAACCATCTGAGCTCGAAGTCTGAGCCGCTTCTTTCATTTCAAAAGTGGTTTCTTTCTAATGTTTTTCGTCATTGTACTCTTGTATGTGATCTCAAAGAACATAATATTTTGATTGCGCAAGAGTAACGGTTCTGTGGTTTTATGGTATTCGTTGCATTCACCGAGCATGCGGTCGGAATAACTTGCGAAAGCCCAGAGGAAACTTTTGCAATCGCTTTAGTTTCATGCGTCTGGCGCCGGCTGACACTAATCATTGTCTGAAATGTCTTAAACGCATACATCAGGACAGTTTTCGAGATTCTTCTCAGTACATTGATCTTTTAGGTCGTAGTTAGCCCTAGTGTTACAGTCATCACACATAGTCATGTTGTAATTTGATTGAACTCTTGTCTAGTTGATTAAGGTCGATTCTAAATCACAAATTAACTTGCTCATATATCTTCATAGCAATTGGCAATTCAATTAATCTATCAGTTAGTTTAATCTGTGGTCCATTCATGTCACAAATTAGGCTTCTATTTGTCGTCGTTGCAGCTTTGTGGAGTTAATATTCATCGGAGTTCGGCAATACTAAGAGTTTCTTCTTCTCCAGCGAGCTTATCCTGACTGGACCGGTCGAGTTTTTTTTTTACCAATATCGTCCGGTATACTCGTATACAGGATGGCAGGGACATCGTCGTGGAACCTGTTACCATGGGTTCAGTACATGAATCTGAACCCCCTTTTGTTGAAATTTTACGCCGGTTAAAAAAAAAAATTGCTCCTCCATACATTTTGAGCGCGTGTTATTGCACTTTTCAAAGAAAGAGCAGATTAGTTTTTTGATTACCGACGAATAATTTCTACACTACGGTGACTAGAATCATGAGCTGAATTCATGGTTTTAGTTTGCGTGTCGATGTCCCTGCCACGTTGTATAATATGCACTCAATGTTATTATTTCCTCCATTATTTTGATCCTGTTATACATACCTGTCCTAATTAACATATAATACAAATTGGCATTAAGGAAAATTATTAATTAGTATGTCATGCTCGCAAGAATTACCGCTGAGCTGCGGTTATTTTGATATATTATTATTACAATTAATTTTGTAGTCATTGTAGGTAGGTATAGTGATTCTGATTAAAAAGTTAAATGACAATTCCGAAATTATTGATGGGACATTTTCCAGGTTGCCTAATATATTTTCAATAACATTTAGCCGCAGGTATATCTAGATGTTTACTTAATGTCTACCCATTACCTATCTATTACGTTCATTGACGTATTCGATTAGTTATGCCATTTTGTTTTGTTATAGGTTCCGTATCTATTTTCTGTACAGTAATGGAGATAGTAACTGCCAGCCAATTGGCATCGACTTCGTTCCCCGTTACGATAGTTACATGACCTTTAAAACCCTTAATGTGTTTTGTATCTGTAATGGCTAACAAATGACTTTCAATGGTTCGTCTTACAATATTCCCATAAGGATAATGATAAAAAAGGAATATGTATCCATTTATTATTCCTTCGCACAAGTGACGAGCAAATTGCTTAGCTAAGTTGCGTGTTGTATAATTCGCGAGGACTGCGTGAGAAAAATGCCCTGCCCGCCATATTGGACGTTTTATTTTCGTATCCATATTTCACACTCGGAGATCACCGCGTGTAGATGTTATGGTTAAGTATTTATTCAAAGTTTGTTTTGTTTTTTCTTTTGTGCTGTGGTAACTTGTGCTTGCTTTTAAGTTTCTTAACTGCGATGTTGATTTTAAATTCCAAAGCTTGTTCAGCAATGAGTTGTAGAACTTTACTACCGAATTTAATACTTTTAGAAACAACAACAAACTTGAAATCTCAAGAAAAGACAAACCCTACTTGATGCATAATAATTAGCGTAGTAGGCTTTACATAAGCAGATATTCCACTTTCCTCCGAGTTGAAAGACCGAGGGACACTCATAGCTACAAAGTTGCGCAGCCCTGCGCCTGCGCTGCCTTGAATCATGATTGTCCGCGCGCGTTAGTCACGCCACCGCTCGACCACTTTCAGCGAAGGCTCATATTTCCATTCCTCACCGTTTATTTTTATTTTTCATAGTTTTACGAGTATGTGGTCCTGGTAGCGTTTTACGAATAGTTCACGTTGCTTAGGTAAAATATGTTCAATAATTATAAAATGCTTTAAATGATTATTTGTGGTTATTCCATTCAAATACTTACGGTTTTTTTTATTTTATTTTTCCTATGTTTGTTTCAATGATATAAACAAAAAACATTTTCATTGAATAGCGGCAGATAAGACGCTAACTAGGTTTATCTTTAGATACTCCTATCTTATTGATGGAAATTGTTATCTGAACAACTCAATCTACTGATAAATAAACCAGTGTTGATTGTTAAATTTCGTTTGTGCTAGCTAATTCTCACGTTGGCCTTTGTCGCTCGTCGCCCGTCAGTCACTCAAATGAAATTATTGAAATACTTGGAATTATTATATCTGTGAAGGGAGCGCATGTTTGTTTAGGTCCGCATCTCCGCAAAGCTTTAGGAAATCCCTTTGAGATGGTATTTGTAAACTATTTCATATATTTTATATACAAACGAGTGGCTCGCCTTTTTTCTCGCTCTATGAGGTAAACCAAATTCCATGCTCCGATACCACGTGAAGAAATGTTCTTACTTTATTACATACTTACCTTATTTAATTTACATCAAAACATCTTGATGTAGTAATATGTTATGAGCACAGATTTCAGATTGCATCAATAAATTACTTCAAGCTCTATTACTAAAGCCATTATTACATACGAATGTTACTCTCAATGAGGCATCATTGGATGGGAAGCTTAAATATCGTAAGACCCGATAGCTACTCTTGTTTTTTAATTCTTACATCAGCGAAGATAATCGCGTGGATAGTAAACTTGTTTTATTCAGTAAGCTACTACATTGTGGTGCTTGGCTATGTGCATTCGTTCCGCAAGCTTCGCTTTCGTCGTGCGATCACAAGCTCAGATCTCATTCGCTCCTCGCCTCTGTATTCACGACATCCGGTATTTTATTTTGCGTTTCTTTGAACACGGTACAACGAACTTGAAGCAGGCTCGTATGGGGGACAATTATGACCATGTTATTCAGATTTTGTACGAATTTTAAAATTATGCCTTTTTCACGCGCTCTTAGTTTGTCTTACGTAAACTTTTTGCTTACGGTTTGAGAATTATTTGTCTGCAGACTTAAGCGACGGGCTGCATGCTATTCCGATTATTAAAGTGTGCTTAGTTCAGCGGCGCTTAAACTGATTGCACAAATTACCATCGTGATGGCTGAAACCTACTTAATGTAGGAAACCTGTCATTAGGAAGAATTGAGTTTCTCTGATTAGGGAAGCAAAATTTTTACGTAAGTGACATCGTTACATGCACTCCAGCTACGCGGAAATGAGTTTGACCTGGAAAATCCTAATGAAATTTACGAGCAAAATGAGTCTGTATAAATCATAGTCTTTACGCTCACTGGAGTTGTAGCAAAATGTTCGGTACACACGCGTGCGTTAATTAAATTAAACTGATTCGTATGTTGTAAGCTAATTGCGAGTACGTACGGCTAGGGCGGCTCTAAATATATTCGCACGACACCCACCACTCCTCAGCACAAACACAAACGAACGCACATGTTGCCCTAATAACATTCCTATTTTCGCTCACGCGCTAACGGCCGTCCATACAATTACTTACATGTCACGTTATGGGAAATTGCGCCTTCTTGTACATCATAGTTGATTAATATGTTGTCTTTGAGCTTCCGTCATATTATTATGGTTAGACTTTTTATTTTCTGGTTTAGTTAAAGAATGTTAGAATGTTGTTCTCAGACCCAAATATACACTTGTAATATTATTCATAAGTACAAGTGTGACATTTGCTTGGCCTCCTTCCTTTGATTCGATACGACATTTCCATTGGTTGCTGTTAGTGCATAATCTTATCGCTAGTTGATAAAACAAAACAGTTTTACTTCGATCAATACTTGTATACATACATGTACCTCACCCACTTATGAATCAGTTCTCTTTGCCTTATCACAGTTGCCGTAAATCATTTTCGGTTGTTCGTTAGTTTCACAATAGACGCCAAAAATGTTAAGTATCCATTATGACTTTATACGGCCATGTAATACTCCAACATGTACGTCCTTGTTTTGTAGAACGAGTCATTTCAAGTGATCTGAAACAGTGAGTAATCAAAAGTGTACTCTGGGTTTCAATTAACAGTTGCAAAGTGTGAAATGAAAGCAGAAAAAGGATTACTAGAAGAGGAACAGTGAAACGAATGGCGGCGGCGATGCGGCGACAAAACTTAGTGGAGGCCAATAGGCGTTAACGCAGCGTGCATCCGCCGCCGCGATCGCGCCAGCCATGTCGAGTGCGCTGTCTCCGAGCGCCTGCGACGTCGGCGACGAGCCGGCGCGACGGCGATCCGTCTTTTACGTGCCATTGTTTGAGAGCTTCGACAATTATTTGCCCTTGACGCCAGAAGAAAAAAAAGCTCTAATATCTGGGGAAAATATAGATAGCATCTCTACAAAAACTAAAAGGAGGAATGCGTCAGACAGCGGCAGATTGCGAATCCCATCTCGGGGTGATTCATCCTTTACGGAAAGTGAAAGTGACATGAGCGCGTTTAGTCCAGAAAGACGGTTTCGTCGGCCTTTGTCATCAACGGCGAGCTCTAACGAGGCGCTGACAAGACTGGGTCATCGTGATTTGACGAGTCCAAGACTCGTCGCCCAGAGCAGTCTCATGAAAAATACCAAGCCGAGATTACGAAGCACGACATCGTGTGAACCTCGTTACGACCGGATATTTTCACCGATCGGCGGATCAATTTCATCAAACAAACTGAATAGTTCCACCACGAACATTGGAAGCAAAATACCTTCGAAAACTTCTATTACGAAAACTTCTATTATGAATTCCAATTTGTCATTGATACCTGATTCGCCAAAGCTTTTGTCTCCTGCGAAGGAGAAATCGAAAACTCTTCCACAAAATCTCAATGTGCCATCGCCTATTAGAGGCAGCAGTAGTTCTACTTCTATATTCAGAACTCCTAGAATAACTGTCACTCCTGAGAGTCCTAATAAAAGTCCTGGAAAAATGTCTGGACTGAACTTTATACGAAGATCTCGAAGCACGAAATTGTCGCGAAGCAACTCCTTATTGCGCAGTATAACTGCGAGACATATCGAAGAGGGGCTCGACGACCACGTCGCTGTAGTGACGGACTTGACTGAAAATTATGATAACTTTGTAGATAATAATGGGGGCGAATCTGAAGTGATTTGTGCCCTGATTAAGAAAAACGAAGCTCAGATGGCCAACAGCCCGATGAGCTTACGACGGGCATACCTTGATGTGGACGACGATGTAGCTGTACATTCTGGTAAGATATTTGCCTTCACAAACAGCGTTATTCATTCCAACCTTGAGTAAATTGTAATTTACTTCCCATCGGCTGTGTTCGTTGACCATAATTTACACCATAATAGAAACAGCACGTTAAACTTCGTTGCGTAATGTGAAATATGGAGGCGTGCGCCTGTTTGACATTGATCGTTAAATAATAACTAACATTGAATGAATAGCCAAGATCCTTTCTAAAATAAATTAACTGCAATTACAACGTTGTGAGTCAGTCAAAAACAATTCACACTTACACCACCTTATACTTAGGTAGCAAACATTTATTTAAATTAATAACTGCTTAAATTACAAGCAGTTATTAATTTAAATAAATGTTTGCTATTACTACTCTTCAGAGTTAGCACAGTGAGTTATATGTTCTGGATACAATAGATACGTAGTATAGAATACTACATATATTAATCGATCACCTAACACCGTACCCACTGGAGCACTTAGTGGACAATGCCAGACACTCGAGAGGAGAAAGCGTTTGAAAGCCCTTACTAAGCGAGTACCAAATACGGATGACTAAACATTTTCGAACTATCCACCAGTGTATGGTATTTTCCACGAGACTCCGCTGTTCATAAAGCCAAACAATGCCCTCTAATTACATGGCAAGGATCTGAAGCGAAGGTCTTTAGCGAACGATATATCATGTCTTAAAGTTGGCATTACGAAAAGTGGAAGTCATCTTGTTATTCAACGCCCATTATATCTAAGTGACTGTCCTTATAAACAATGGTTTATTCAAATTGTACTTGAGTACAACGTTGATCAGAACATGATACATGGTTATAACTGGAACAGAAAATAATAGAGTGTATCTCCAGAATACAATATTTATTGAAGCTATTTATTTCAAGATTAGACAAACAGGTAGACAATGAAAAATATTATTAGTATGATTCAATTATTACAATGTAGATATGTCTGCATTGAATCGTACATTATAATAAATTACAATTTCCCTTAGGTGTGACAAATCTAATAATAGATTGACGAAGACGATGATGATACGAGAACAATGCTTAGTAACACGTAAATCACCGCTATATTGAACTTTTTCCTGAACAATTCTACGTACGTACGTAATGTAGTTACTTTACTGAGGTGTAAACAGCTTGTATGGAATCCCATGATACTGCAGCGTACATTCCCCCTGTGTCATCATCCTATTAATATGTCAAAGGATTGCTACGAATGCACGAAATGTTTCCCGTTTTTTAAATTAAACTATATTTAAACTAAGATTATTTTTGTTGCTCCTACGTGTAATTTACCACAATAAAACATTCATTGTTACACACATACATATATTTTTTGGTGACCATGTTACTGTTTGCATGGCAAAGGGGGTAACTTTTATATTTTGGCCTCAGTTCTAATTTCAGTTTCTAAAATAAAATGTTCTATTTTCCTAATTTTAAAAACTGTAAACAAAAGACTACATCACCGTTTCTATTAACCATTCGCTTCACGTCTGTAGCTCTAAATTGCTGCGCAACGAATTCAAAGTCGGTCGCCTCTTCAAAACAATTAACTTATACATACATGAATGTTTCGTAACACAAACATAAAAATGTCGCTAATGTGCCGTCACTATCGTATCGTCGCATTGCACTTCCTCGTGGTCTGTTATCGTCGCCGTCTCCTTATCTAAGTACGCATATTGATTGCGCAGAGAACTCCGTAGTCCACTTTTAAATACTCCGGTTCTAAATTGAACTACTAAGTTTATTTAATCATGTAAAAGGTTACGTTATTTGGTAAATATACAATGATTTTCCGAGTCAGCAAATAGCCTTAGTTAAATAACGTTAAGACCTCTAGACAACAATAACTTTTAGCCATGAAAACTGTTTTTAGCTTAGTTCCATTTTGTCACGTCGCTATTGAAATGATTTCCGTCTCTTCAAACGGTTCTGCGCTTAACTGATAAAAATATCGGCACCTGTGTAGTTGCTACCGGTCACTGGTCAGTAAACAGGGGCCGTAACTCATAATGCAGAGTATTACACATAAACCGAAGTAATAACGATAATGGGTTCGAAAGAACATGTGTTGCTTCGCACGTCGAGGAGTCATTGGCATTGCAGGCTGTTACTAACACAGTTTTCTCACATTTATTATTTTACAGTTGAATGTCTTCGTAAACAATAGTTTTGTGGCACGAATGAAAACAAACATGAAACTCTATCTATAAATAGTCATCACATTTAATAGTGGCCACAAATATTTATCGTCGTAAACATTTATTGTCGATATGAAGACTCAGTCCATTGGACTATCGTATTTCCAAGAACAAAATATTTATGTACGAATTAAAATCAATGGTTTTTGTACAAGCGCAGCGAGCGACCGTAGTATTCGTTCACAGAAACAATCGTCTAATTCCAGCTATAAGGCACTACACAAAAACAGATCGCTGAGTGTATAATACATATTTTGGACGCGAACACCATAATAATTTGTTGCTCAAAACTTTTTGTCATACATTTGCCGACGCATGCGCAGCGGTCACGGGCGGCGTGCGCGCAACTTCCGGCGGAAACCACGCCGTACATGGGCTACTGCTGTGTAGTTGATATCATATTACATATCTATCTGTAATGTGTCGCCGTAATGTGAAACCCTCGCGAACATTACATGCGCATTGGCAACACAATTCTAGTAATTTTCTTGCAAGGTTGACGGTAAATCAGTGTCAATTGTGTTGTTCGATCAAACGGATATGAGGCAGTATATATTTTATCATTTATTGGGCTGTGTTGGTAATGTTTCAATAAATTGTTGACCAAGATTACGGTGACAGTGTATCAAGTCTTCTAAAAATGTATAAAAAATCAATTACTGAATTGTTATTTTCTTTATTTCCAGACACCTCATATGAGAAGGCATGTCGGCGCGGTTCAGCACCAAGCACACCGGTGCCGGGTGCGCAGGCGCAGCACAGTCCCTCCCGCCTCGCCTCCTTCTTCTTCTCCAAACGATCCTTCAGAAGTAACCCCCTCAAGAGGACCAAGTCGGCGACCAAACTCGAGAGGGAACGAGCCTTGGCCACCGCACCCACACATCCACCTTCACACGCCTTGCGGACATCAAGGTTGGTACTATGTGCATATAATTACGTGTTGAGCTAATCATAATCATCCCAGCCTTAGGTAGATTTGCTTCGAGTATATCTGGAACAATCTAGATGTGATAAACAGTTCTTAAATGCAATTTCATAGTAATAGTTGGATGTAGATGAGAATTTCAAAAGATACAACTTGATACAAAACACAATAGTCTTTGAAGTGAAAGAATAGATTGGAGCCACGTTAGCATGATTTTATTTTTCTTTGAAGTAAGTATTCTCAGGAATACTTATTTCATTTTTATTCTCTCACAGTACAGCTGTCACAGTTTGTTGATCCCTCCATCTACCAAGTTTATTGATGTCTATAAAATGTCGGTATTGCAGTGGATTACTAGAACACGTATTGTTGCCAACAATAACTTGTTTTATGACCCAAATAAAATAATCTGTGTAATACGAAACATCCCTCTTCTCACCTCATAACTTAGTTTATGACAGAGATATCAGTTGTACTTCCTACGAAATAGTGCTCGTAAAAGACAGCTTGCGAAATCATCGTACTTCATAAAGTTACGCAGTTCTCTTAACGTCTAGTCGGTTAATTTCATATCGAAGCTTCTTTTGGCCCAATGTTTCGCCATGTTATTGTTATTCATCAAAATATGTATTATAATATGAATGAAAACATTCCTTAAGTTTTACATAAATATTATTTAATACGTGTTTTGTTCTTCATTAACATAGCTCTACTATCTATAATATTTAGAAATCTAGCCAGTCTAGCCCCCGCTTTGTCCGTACGCATAATCGCAAAGTTTTCTGTTTCGAAATTTAGCGTTCATGGAGCAATGACGTATGCTCGACTTCGGTTACACTGGGCTTGTCGTATATCCTGATGCAAATTAGTCAGTAAAACAACTGTCAAGTGTATTTAGCAATATGTCGTGACTGTATAACGTTATCCAGGTTGTATGGTGTCGTATTTCAACGTGTAGGAGTGTCGCCCCGCCCCGTCTGCCCCAGGGCTATCTACCAAATGTTGTTAATTACTTCCCTCCCAACGCAAACACGACAACTTCATCGGGACCTAATTAAATAGTGTAACTTGTGGCGGCCAATTAACGCCAGCTTTAATTAATGGGCCAATGGTTATTGAAGCTTTCGTCTAACAGATGGAAAGGCTCACGTAATGTAAACGTTTACATAAACAATGGAAGCCGTAAACTTTATAGGAACAGCACTTCCTGGATTGGTCTTGCTTCATCTGTAGACGGATTAAAAAGGAATGTCTATTAAACACAACTTCTGATCCAAACAAAGTTTTTAAACCAAAACATAGTTATAGAAATTCTCGGTAGAGTAAGATATCATTTGTCATTCCTTTTGAAATAGCTTCCGAAATTTTAAGGGAGACCGAAATCCGTCGTTTCTAGTCGATTTTCGTCCAAATAATCCCCTTGAAGAGCACAGCTCTAACGGTAATCAAATCTGTTTGTTTCAGATCTCACGAAAGCCTCCTATCTGCACATTCGCCCGCCGTTTCCACCATGGATTTGGGTCCACCTAATCAAGTGCGTCTTCAAATTTAAATCTAATAAATGAAAGTTAACATTTTCTAGTGCAATACAACTTTTAAAGTAACAGAAAAAAGGAGATTAGTTTAATGCATCACTTAGGCCATGTTTCGTGGCATTGTCATGACCTACCTACACTATAGTACTCGTATGTTTATGCTAGAGTTGGTTTTTCAACCTCAGTTAAGACCACGTAAACTATCTTGGCTTTCGCCAAACTTTGTTAGTGACATGCCATCGTTGGCATGCTTTGCGACAAAACTTTCGTAAGTTCGAACTCAACATGCCTTTCAACTTTTCATGCCTATAAAGTGAATTTACTATAATGGTTAAGAGAGATTTTTATTTGAATTCCGATTGAATCTTTAATGATGTTAATTAACTTTTTCATTTCACATTTTCAGGTAGAAATCCGATCTCTCCACTCGTCAGTGCTAGGCAGGCCACATTGCTTCGCACTTAGTGCAGAAACCCGAGCACCTCGTTACTTCGCCTGTGCCTCACGAAAGGAGCGGGACCGGTGGATATACAGGTATATACAATATCAGCCCTTCTTCTTTTCGTGTCGTCATTACCCTAATTGATTATTATATTGTTTGCGACCAGTAGGTGGCGACGTTGATTGCTGCATCTGTGGCATTATTTAGGTCATCAAAGGTGCAAGTGCACGGGCACTTAAGACGCTCCAGCAAGTGGGACATGATCTCAGCCCTATGTATGTAGGCCCTGGTATGCGCGGAAACGCATGTCCGAGAATCCACCCTAGGCCTTGTTGGATAAGCGGGGTTTATAGGCTTAGGGTGGATTCTCGGACATACGTTTTCACCCATACGGTGGATTTTTTGGGGAATATCGAACCGTGATCCGTGGTATGAATATATATTGCGGAGAAATTAGGAGCATGTGACAAGAAAAGTGTTAAGTATGAATGTGAATGGCTATAAGAAGAAAGGCAGACCAAAGTAAAGAAGGCTGGATTGTGTGATAGATGGTATGCCAATACGACTAGAAAAGAAAAAAACATTGAGATGATGGCTGTTAGAGACGTATCGAAGGGAAAATACCGACGTTGACCCTAAATATATTGGAATAAGAATATATAGCAAGCCCCTATGATTTTTGTTGGTTATTACTGACTACTAAGCGCTATTATGGAACTAGCAATTCTGATTCATTTGTAGAACTATTAAGTAGGTCGTCGATGTCGCTATCAATCAATATTATGTACAAAGTAAATATAACTTTCTTTGTAACAGGTTTTCGTCGAAGGTGTAGGTAGCGCTTCTAAGTATCATTACTCCAATAGGTTAAGTGGTTATCAATCAATAGCTGTACAAAAATGTATAGCTAATTAAGAGAGTGGTGTATGAATTATGACTACATTTCCTAGCAAAAGAAATATCGCTAAGGGTAATTTATGACGTGCAAACGTTTTGTAGACCACTTTTATGGCTGACTATATTCACATAGAAAAAACTAGTTGTACTCTTTTCTATTTCAGCATGATTGTTTGACAAAACTTATGAGCCTCATCTCAGTATCATTAGATTTTAATGCTTTTATGTGTTAAGTAAAACTAAAGGTTAAAGAAATGTCACTTATAACGTAGTAAGTAATGAGATAAGTAAGTCTTTAAATTCATTAGAAAATGATCCGGAAGGTGAAGTGTTATCTTAAACATGTGTTTGTGTACCCTTTGAGGTTAATCTTACTTAGAAATGTATCTATGTTACTGTAAATTACGTCTTGTTGTATGTTGTTGAACCTTAAATATGTAATTCAATGAAGTGTATTGTTTACCAAATTGACTAACTTAAATTGCCTGTATGTTCTTTATACATAAATATAGCTGTCGACACAACTGTCAGTCTTTGATAGTTGTATGAAATGGTTATAACACGGTAAATAGACGTTGTGTATAATCATGATAAACAATTCAATTCAATTTCCTGTACATTTAAAGTATGAATTTTCTGTTGGAGATCTCTATTTTATTCCCATTCGTTCGCTATAACAATGTTTCTTTATTTATTCTCGCCAGTTTGCGGCAAGCGGCGCGGCCGGACGAGCTGCGCACGCGCCGATGTGAGCGGACCGTCAAACTGTGGCTACTGGAGGCCAAAGCGATACCGCCCAAGAAGAGATACTACTGCGAGATCTTGCTCGACGATACGTTATATGCTAGGTAACTATATATTTCAATATATGATTTAATATTATTAGAAAGGTGATGGACTTGAAATATTCACAAACGGCTGATTTTACCATTGCCAGACTTTCCATACAAAAACTGTCAGACGTCAGTTTATTCCACAGTTAAAATATATCTAACGTTGGAAAAAACATGATAAAGATATGATAAGAAAATATGATACCTTACATGATTATTGTGAAGTCATATTAATGAACTTCTACTACGTATCTCTTAAACACATTCCGTACTGAAAAAACAACGAACAATTTCTCCCAAAAATATGGCCATAACCAGATCCATAATATATGGATCTTATCATATAGGGCTACCGTGAGACTCACTAAGCATTCTCCCATATCTAATTATCTAACAGTTATTTTAATTAAAAGAGATTCTTAAGCTCCCAATTCAATAAAACAATTGCTTGCTCTTTACATTTTTTGGGCACAACGCACAAATCTCGCGTGATAAAAACTTTCTCAGTTTACATTAATCAAGTGTATAAATGCAGCATGCGTAATCGTTTCAGCTACACTACACCTATCGTGACTTGGTCCGTATGAATACTATGCAAACATACCTAGGTCAATACGAAGGAGTTTCTATGACGCTGGCGAGTTTTCTATTTCTTATATTCTAGCTAGCTGTTCTTGAACGGTCTATCTATGCAAACAACTTTCTTTTGGTTGATAACTAGAAATTACAAACACACATTGTCTTTGTTGATATTTATTTACTTTCTTTCAAAATATTTTACAGTCTTGGGCCACTCTTCTTTCTTGCTTACAAATTTTTGTAATATTATGACCTGCTTTCTGACTCCTGAAAATTGCGTACCGAAATGACGGTAATCTTCGTAGACTACATTTATTTGGTTTGTTCAACAAAGCCTACTATATTTAATAAATTATTTGTTTTGTATTACAGGTCATCATCAAAACTGAAGACGGAGCTATGCTTCTGGGGCGAGGTGTACGAATTCGCGAGCCTGCCCGCGGTGCGCGCCATACACGTCAACGTGTACCGCGAGCCGGAGCGCCGCTCCCGGAAGAGAGACAAACATGCACTTGTTGGTCAGTCTCCTTTTCAATTCACATAAATTAACATCACACTTGTAATCCTCGAAAGGTGAGGCCGAGGTGTACCTTCCTAGTACACACACATTTCGCCAGTTACTTTTACCTCTCATGTAATGAGGAGCGAGCCTGTTGCCATCAACCGGGCACATCCGGTCTCCGGACTGCGACTGATAAAATTTCTGATGAAAAAGCCCAATAATATTTTACCCGACTTGGGAATCGAACCCAAGACCTCATGGTATGTCGCGCTTGTGATCGACAGACATTTTCTATCCTGCAGGTTCTTATTTTTTTTCTACCACTCAGGCCCAGTGCCGGTTGGTATGATACTTCATCATCTGCCTAGCCTTTTCCCAACTATGTTGCGGTCGGCTTCCAGTGTAACCGGATGCAGCTGAATACCAGTATTTTACATGGAGCGACTGCCTATCTGACCTCCACAACCCAGTTACTGGGTAATACGATACCCCTTGGCAAGACTGGTTGTCAGACTTTCGGGCTTCTGACTACCCGTAACGACTGTCAAAGATCCACGAATGACAGCCGGGACCAACGGCTTAACGTGCTTTCCGAGGCACGGAGGGGTTGGGTTGGTATGATACTTGTAATCCTAAAATTTACGGTGGTTAATCGGTCTAGTCTGTTGTTGTAAAAGATTACTACAAGATATTTACCATCTTATTCCATTCTCCAGGTACAGTCCGCATCCCGGTCGACGATGTATCCTCCCGATACCTCAACGAGCGCTGGTACCCGCTGACGGAGACCGACAAGCCGCAGTCGCCGGCCGCGCCCGCGCCCGCGCTGCGCATCAAGTGCCGCTACCAAAGCGTGGATGTACTGCCGATCGACCACTACGCCAGGTTTTTGGACTATCTGAAGAGGAATTATAGGAGGCTGTGTGAATATTTGGAACCTGTTATTGGTGAGTGGTTTTTGATGCACTTCAATCATTAAACTCTAATTCTGATTATTTGGCATTAAATGTGTCTTCTGAGCTAATTAAGACTCAACGAATTTGATACCTATTGTTGCAAGTTGACTCCCAGAGGGTCTTCGTGGTTTAAGGATCCTATGCCAAAAAACATTTACGTCAACCATGACGTTTGCCTTTGTCCAGATGATTTGCATCTGGACACCAGAACTTTCACACACTCCAAATAACAGGTTTCTTCTTCCATGCACTTGATTTTCACCCTCTGCTGATAAATAACATTAAAACTTACATTTATATTACCTTACAGGTGTAAAAGCTAAAGAGGACATAGGTTGTGCTCTAGTGCTGTGCATGGCCGGCGCAGGCCTGGCCCCGCGCTACCTCGCCGACGTGGTCGCACTAGACGTGCGTCGCACGGGCGACCACTCACTCACTTTTCGCGGGAACTCGCTTGCCACCAAGAGCATGGAGGCTTATCTCAAGCTCGTCGGGGATCAGTATCTGCAGGTGAGTTATGAAATGGTTATAAACAATGCAAGTTGAGAAAAGAGCTCAGTAATACGGTCTTAAGATGGAGCCAGCCACAGAGAGTGTGGAGGATGGTATTTAATTAACTTAACATAATCACACATTACGATTGCGAGCAAGAGGGCAGCGCGTCATGCATAGTTGCAGCTTTGTCTGTAGTTGTGACCGACTACGCGGTTTATTCGACAATTACGCATATTGTAAAGTAAGTGAAACAGAACACTTACGATAGTCCCCCCTCGCGCAGGACACGCTGTGCGCGGCGGTGCAGAGCGCGGCGGGCGCGGGCGCGGCGGAGTGCGAGGTGGACCCGCTGCGCGCGGGCGGCGCGGCGGCGCTGCGGCGCCAGCAGGCCGCGCTGCGCGACGCCGTGGCGCTGGCCTGGAGCTCCATCGCGCACTCCGCGCCGCGCTTCCCGCCGCCTTTGAGGGACTGCTTCGCTACTTTCCGGGAGAGGTAACACAGTTTTAGATTAGATCTCTCCTGATTCTAAGCAATAATGTCGTCTATAATGGATATAGCATTATCAGCCTATAAATTTCTCAATATTGGGGGGCCAGGCCAGACAGGCCAGACAAAGGCTCTATGTGAGGAAGTAGGCCACATAATTTACCACACGGGCCCAGTGCGGATGAGGAAGCATACAGTAAACATGAATGGCAATGTATCAAGGCACAGGCTACCAGACTTCGTCTAAATACTATTTCGATCACAAACTCTGTCATACGGTAGTAAAATAGTTCCCTACCACCGCTTTTGGAACTCTGTCTTATTATTTCTGCCACCACTATAAAATGCTTCCTTATAATATTACCTATTGGGTTAGCCAAGGAACATTCGTCAAGACAACAACGACGCGCGTCGTCTGAAAGGCAATTCTCGTAATTTTAAGAACATTCACAGTCTGATCTCAGTCTCAATCTGTCAAAAATACCTCTAATTTCCCTACATTTTAGACATTGACATTTGTTTGTCGCTGAGATGAAATTGCAACTAGATTTTGAACGTTTTTAATTACGGGAATTTGCCTTCTGATTTCTAAGTCCATGTGTTTTCCGTTTCAGACTGACGGCGATGGGTCGAGAGGACATCTCGGACAACTTGATCAGTGCATCGATCTTCCTTCGCTTCCTTTGTCCAGCTATACTGTCTCCTAGTCTCTTTGGAATCACACATGGTATGTACTTTGGCAAATTCTTCGCTTATAATTTAGAAACAATTGATAACTTCATCAGACTTGCTGACTCGTATTTGAGTCGTTTATTTTGTGTTACGTTCGTGTTTTGCTTTCTATTTGCGTGGCGCTTTTCTGGCTGGTGAAGTGAGCTCTCATTAGTGTTAATTTCTAGTATCAGCGGTGCTATTCTGTAAAAAGGTCACCGTGATAACTTAGGTGAAGTGAGCTTAAAGTGAGCTGTCATTCCACCTGATGCTACTGTTGACAGCTCACTTTAAACTCACTTCACAAGTTTTCACGGTTAGATTTTTACAGAATAGCATTAGTACTGCCGACCGATTCTGTAAAAATCTCACCGTGAAAACTTAGGTGAAGTGAGTTTAAAGTGAGCTGTCATTAGTGTCAATCCCTAACAATAGTTGGAATGACAATTAACTCCACGCTCACTTCACCCAAGTTTTCACGGTGAGATGGTTACAGAATCGCACTGCAGGTGGGATGACACCTTACTTTAACCTCACTTTACCTAAGGGCCGGTTTTATGATCCGTAGTTAAGTCAACCAATTGTTAAAAATAGTAAGTACTTAATGGTAAAATTTTTGCAAAATGTGTTTTTTAATCAATTGTTAGTGTATCTAATGGTCACTTATGGTTATTTTTTTAACTGATAGTTAATTATTTGACTATTAGCAATGATATTATATCATTAGATAAACTAAAAATTAATCAAAAACACACATTTACCATTACTTACTATTTTTAACAATTGGTTGAGTTCACAACTTAGGACCAGTTTTTTGATCCGTAATTAATTACGGATCAAAAAACCGGTCCTAAGTTGTCACGGTGGGATTTTTACAGAATAGATCGGCTTATATCTTTACACGAATTTCTTTGCATTGCTGAATATTTGACCTAAAGTATTTACGCTTTTTAACAGTTGTATTGTATCGGTTAGACTGGAAGCCGACCCCAACATAGTTGGGAAAAGGCTAGGCAGATGATGAACAGTTGTATTGTATCGTAGTCAGTACAAACTGAATTCTCAAGTTTGTTCAACACGAAAACATCAATGTTTCAAGATTCTCCCATCAATAACAATTCTCCCGAACTTAGGTGATTACTTTCAATGCCATTTCAGAGTACCCGAATGAGCGTGCTGCCCGTAACCTGACGCTGGTGGCGAAGACCCTGCAGACCCTGGCCAACTTCACGCGCTTCCAGGGCAAGGAGGCCTTCATGGAGTTCCTCAACGACTTCCTGGAGCAAGAGGCACCGAACATGAAGGCGTTCCTTAGAGCTATATCGGTGAGTACCGAGTCTTTTAAGGACGCTTGTCGGATTGCTTCTATGTGTAAAATGATTAAGGACGGTTACAGACCTAGGCGTTTTATTCTCGTTTTACCATAGAGCGCTACATTTCGCGCCTTAAAATCTGAACGCGCCAATAGTGTTCGCATGAACCAGTGGGTCTGTAAGTAGCTTGTCAAATTCGATACGAGCATGCAATCGCGTCTAACCTCGTACGAGACGAGCGTGTGGAAAAAGCGCGCTCCTACGAGCTTACAAAAACAATAGAATACCTACGACAGAAAAAACGCCAATGTAACCGCTTTTAATCTTTCTGAAATAGTTATGAATTTTCATAATTTCTAAATAATAAATTCTTTGAATTCCGTATGAAAGTCACGTCTTGCGATAACGACTGGCTTAAACTATAAATAGCTGAACGTGCTTCAAAATTGCTTTATTTCTCTTTAGATTTCATCAAGAGTATGACGTTTATAACTGGTGAAAGTCACAAAAAATTAACTGCCCAATGTTTCGACGGCGTAAAAGTGAATCGTCTAAATACTCTCCCTATTGTCGGCAGACGCGTCCCCAAGACCAGCAGCAGCTGGCGCAGCAACAGCAGAACCAGCAACAACAACAACAAGACGGCAGTAAGCGCAACTCGGCCGCGTCACAGGGGTCATACACGGGGTCCGAGGGGCCCCGAGAAGCTGTGGAACCGGACCCCGAGTGGGCCCCACACGTGGACCTGGGCAAGCAACTCGCGACGCTTCACTCCCTACTGGCTGACAGCTTACCCAAGCTGCCTGCTAATAAGATACAGGTATGTTTGTTAACAAGTTGTAAATAACCAGACTCTGGTTTAAACTTAAAATTAACTAAAAAACTATTTTACATTTATACTGCATTTGGAATAGCTAAAAATATCTGTTGCAGACGTATTTTCACATTTATTTCACTTTTTCCAGGAGTTAGATCCGTTATCAGACATACTTGATGAATTGAGCAAGAGACTACTGAGCAACGACATCAGCTCTCCTGCGCCCCCCGCCGCTGATAACATATTTAGGTAAGCAAAACATCACACATGCAAGACTGCACTTGTTTCAGTTTATCAAATCGATTAAAAATCTTATAAACAAACCCTTACCTCCAGGTTCAACGACCCCACGTGCAATACTCCCACGAAGCAGCCGGTCGAGCCAGCGACCAACGGTCAGCTGAACAACAACTTCGCTCACAGCTCACCCATTATGAACAAGAACGGCGTTCAGTTCAACATCAGTCCGTCTAAGTCTAACGCCGAAGAGTCCAAGTATAAGCCTGGATATGCAGCAGTCACAAAGTCACCCAGTTTCAACCTACGGTCAGCCACGCTGCCCAGAAATGGCTACGGTTCCAGCCCCGTCAGCCAGTCCGTCAACCCAGACAGATACAGCTCGCAGTACAACAACCAAGAACATTGCGTCAATCTCAAAGTCGTGCAAATTGGCTTTGGCTCCGACCAGTACCCTAAAGGCATTAGCAACGGCATCAGCGAAAGCCTAGAGCGTAGGTTCCAGGAAAGGTATAAACCTAACAACAACTATAACAACCAACAACCGCACTTCCACAACTCAAACTATAGCAGCACAGAGAGGTCACCGAGCAGCGACAGCATCAACCACAACTACTGCTCCACTGACATGCAGGCCATCATGAAGGAAACCGCCACGCTGGAGGAACTGTCCGACCTCTTGAAGTACGCTGATGACTCGGAAATAGTCGAAGACAAACTCATAATGAACAAAAAGAACTTGTCACAGTCTATTTCAAGTAATAATAATAATATTATAAATGGGAATAAAACTAATTACACAAACAACGGCTCGAACGTTT
Source organism: Apamea anceps (assembly GCA_951799955.1). Classification (NCBI taxonomy): domain Eukaryota; kingdom Metazoa; phylum Arthropoda; class Insecta; order Lepidoptera; family Noctuidae; genus Apamea; species Apamea anceps. Next base: position 6,904,832 of record OX637502.1, on the reverse strand, counting down.
CCATCAGTGGTTTATCAAACGTAGCGAGTTCTGGCTACCAAAGTATCGCTACTTACAGCCAAAGTTCAAGTCCCATTGAGAACGCGACGCACCTTCACCAGCCTTACGAGAACGGCGGACAGCCCATGAGTCGATACTCGCAAATAAACTACCAGAAGCAAAGAGACAAACAGTATTACGACAGCAAAAACGAAAAGTTCTATCCAAAGAGCCCAGTGCAACAGAAAATTGATTATGACATCCAAAAGTATGGAATCCAAAATTTCACAACTGCGGATAACACACCGTCAAATGCCAACGCAAATCCAAAGGTAGCTCCGCTAGTGTTTACGAATCCAGTGTACAACATGGATGACAACCGTCAGGCGCAGGAGAAGAAGAACAGTGAAAACAGAAATTCAAAACGTTGTCCTTGTGGCTCATCCAGTTCATCGATAGATGAGGAGGGTTTGAGCACAGACAACGTCGAGACAAACTCTGAAGAGGGTTCTACTAACTTCAACGAGGATAGTAGAAACTATGACCAACAGAATCGCAACAATTCCCACCGAAAACTCACCAGAGATAACTGTAATTATGATGAAATGTATCAGAGGAGCAACCACAGTCACTCCCCGAGGATACGGGACGATGAGTCGTCGAGCAATTCGCCTAGTCTACGAAAGAGTAGTAAGACGCGAATGCCAAGAACAAACCCTATGCTCTCTTACTCCACAAATCAAAATCAACTTAACTTCAAACACTTTGGACAAAGAGGAGAATCTCTGTACGAAAGCAAGCCTCACCACATCTCCACCGACTCCGGCTACCCCATGAGCAGATCTGACTCGAACGTAGAGGAAGTGAACAAAGAAATGTACAGGTTACAGATTTCACGAAGCCAGAAAGCGCTCTACAACATGGAGAACTCCAAAAACTCTCCCGAGAAGTATTCGATGACAGAGAATGCGATTCCGGAGACGAATTATCCATTAGATCGGACGTATTCCGGTGCGAAGATGTCGAGTAGTAGACTAAACGAAGATTTGGAGCGGCATCAGGAATACTATGGGGTTCGGGAGAGACGAGAATCTCCTTCAAGGGTAGTGTTCGGTCGCGAGTCGCAGTCGAGCGAGGCGAGCGAGCGCGCCGCGGCGCGGGAGGGCGCGGGGCGGGAGGCGGCGGGGCGGGACGTAGTGGTGCGGGACAAGCTGCAGAGGAGGCTCAGTCTGGAATCGGCGCGAGAGCTCACCGATAGCTCCGATGAGCTCGAGGACACACTGTACAGTACAACGGGCCGACGACGCGCTTCGAAACATCAGAGGACCATTGAACAGGCAAGCACGTTATAATATACCAACCAGTCATTATCTTCCCGAGATTGTTATAACATGACATCTTCATCTTTTCGAGTCGATAGATTTGTATTAAATGGGTTGAGCCCAATTAGGTGGCCGCATTAATCGCGGAGTAAGGTGCGTTTTTACGTCTACAAATGTGCGAGTGTAAAGGCACTTTGGACGCTTCAATAAATGGGCATGAAACTAACTCAATGTAATTTTATTTACAGTACGAACGCGAAATCGAAAGGTTAAAATGTTCTGTGGAACTTTTACGGGGGAGGTTGGGACCAGCCGAACCAGGCCAAGTCGATCACACAGACGCCAAAATGAAGGCTATTATTTCAAGGTAAATATTTTTCAAATTAAAACCGGTGAACTGAAATTTAGTTTTAAAAAAAACACCCTTTTTCCCAATACCATAGATTTTATCTACATCGGCGCTATGCAGAGCAATTCTTGTTCCTTGTAAAGAAAAAAAAAAAATGTTTGTCTTCATATTTATTTTTTGTTTAGAAAAATAAATAATGCAAAAGAGCAAACATACACATCTCTAAGATGGCTCTAAAGCCTTCTATTGAATGAAAACCTAGAAGAATATCAATGACGGGCATTTTTCAGACAGTTTGTAACTTCCCTTGTAGAATAACGTTTATTGCAATCACGAGATACAAGATATATTTAATTTGTAAAACATGAGTACAGTATACAGGTCTTATAATTAATATGAGGTAGCTACATGTTTTGCCATTTATGGCGTACAAAATTAGTCGCACTAGACAAACAATAGTAACAAAAAAAAAAAACAAAGAAAGAAATTACAATGTCAACATTTAAATTATAATTACAATGTCGATATTTAATTCAAAATTACATTTTCATTTGAGAATTCTATACAAGCAAAAATCGTTTAAGAATTCTTCTGTAATAGCACTTCTCTAGTAATTTTCCCCCGAAGGGACTTTTTAAATTAGTCACAAACTAACCTCAAAATCCTAATCTCCAGGTTGATCTGCGTAGAAGAAGAGCTAAGACGCGAACAGCGCAAGATGGCCGCCGCCCTGTCGCACAAGCAGCGCGTGATCGAGGCGCAGGAGCACCGCATCGCCGCGCTGGACGAGGCCAACACGCGCCTGCTGTCCGCGCTCGTGCACCTGCAGCAGCGCGCGCCGCCCGCGCCGCACGCGCCGCACGCGCCGCACGCGCAGCACGCGCCGCACGCGCCGCACGCGCCGCACTCGCACCAGGAACTGCAGATATAACACGCTCTCATTAGCACACAGATGTAGATACAGGGACAATGCAGCAAGCTCGTCAATATACAACGTTTTCACTTAGTTTTTACCGGCGATTTCTTTGCGGTATCAACTTAAACTTTATAAAAATGTACCTGTCCTTGTCGTTTAAACATCAATAAAGTAATAGTACGATGGTACTATAGCACTTTTTGAATATGATAACACAATTCACAAGCGATGGCTCCCTATAAATGACGGAAACATCAACAAAATTGCATTATCCTTTATCTACGTCTGTGCCAACCCCTCCATTCTTCCAGTCTCAATAGTAATGCCGATAACACTGCTGTCTCTACATATTTACGCTCTGATTTTTTTATGATCTCCGTTTTTATTGGATGACTAATGGCATATTAAGATGTTGATGCATTTGATTTTATTGAATGAAGATATACTTGTGTAAACCGTTATAAAATTATTATTTGCGAGTATTGAACCTTATGTTACTCAGTGCTATTATGTAATGTATGGATCGTTATGCAGTCAGACGAGTTTAGTTTATTTGGAGCACTATGTGCAAGTAGATTTTAAAATATTCAGTACGTTTCTGTTCGGTATTTGTCTTTAGATAAATTATATTCTCATAGTTTTACGCACAAGTGGTACAATGGTCCGTTTGGTGGTGTGTTCGTGTAGTGAATGGTCTACTTTTGCTTGTCTAAGGTTTCATACAGTTAAATGCACAATTAACAAGTATTGCACGCAGTTTATCTATATTATTATTAAATTTAATTCTTCGACGTTGTATATCTTCATTAGTTGCAATATGATTATACTCATTGCGGAAATGAAATTTGTTATAACATATTAAGTACTGTTTTATAACTTGTGTATCGCAATAATTGTTTTGCCATTTATCATTTTTGTTACATTGTTTCATTAGTTTTATTAAAATATGCTTTAAATTACATTAACTTTCTATAAATATCAGTATTTCTCATAAATTCGATGAAACGTTCGTTCCATGTGTCGACATGTTTGTTTTCTGTAACAATGATACCAAAGACGATTGAATATCCCTTAGACTATAGTTGTAGTGGTCAAATCGAACCCGCTGCAATGAAGTCCTAGTGTTGTATTTTAAAATAAAAAGTTATAGATTTTATAATTATAGTATAAGACTTGTATCATAATATTCTTAAGAAATACGATAAGTTAAATGTGGTGTAAAATCAAAATTTATTTTTAATACCTTTCGAGTATTAGACTATGGGAATTATGAAACGTTAAACAACCTCATGCTTAAAATTATAAGTCTGTATCAAAATTTTAGCTAAGTTTCGAACCACAACTTATGTCGTATTGTGCAACATAGTTACAGCGAAAATGTAATTTAAGCCATAACTTCAAGTTAGTATACCTGCACAGGTATATAAATTATCACATTAAATTATGAATTACGTATTCTTTAGTTTCATTATGATTTCCCCGCCTTATAAAATTCACTTGTATACATACCTATTATAAAGGATGATGCTTATATTGGTAATCCCCTCCAATAGCCATGTGGAATACACCGTTGGATAGCCTTTTAAACTGAATAAAATTTTAATGCACCTCAACTAAAATTGCAATCTTTAACTCAATAGTCAGGTCAGGCTTAGAATACTGCAGCATAGTTTGGACTCCATTCTACGAAATACATAAACGTCGATTGGAATCAGTGCAGAAAAGGTTTCTCTGGCACTTGTCACTGCAATATGGTTAGAATATTAACTAGCTACAACTCTCGCTTGAATCATTTCAAACTTTTGAGTCTAGAAAATGGCCGTATGATCCTAGATCATCTGTTCATATACAAAATAATAAACACTCACGTTGATTGTCCGCGGTTACTCAGTCAGATTAATTTAAATGTGCCTTTCAAACTTGCTCGTCTGTCTAGATATCAGTTGCTTCGCGCTAAGCGCTTTAAAACAAATCTGGGTCATTTGTCCACCGTTAACAGATTGCAGGTTCAATTTAGTCGCCTGTCACTCTCACCCAGTGTAGATATCGATATGTCTTACTCTTTACGTAAATTCAGGTCTTTCTTGCATGGGCATTATCACATAAGTGAAAAATATATATATATATTTTAGTTTCTTTAGCCTTTTTCATTTCCATAAAGATTTGGAAAACTTGGTGTGTTATAGTCTATTATCAGTTGGCACAACGTTCGACTTACTTACTGCAAGGCTTACTGGTTTTTAAACATGTGACGCCATAAATCAAACGTTATTACTGTTACACATTGCGTCACTAATTGTTAGTAAAGTAACCATATTCGAAAACGCTCCCGTTATTGAGATTCGGAAGTGCCAGTCAGAAGTTTTATACCTACGTAAATTCAAGCTGCATGGCTGGACACATATTTTTGCATTTTTCTACTAAACCGCTGTACGTATTAAAAACTTTTAGCTCGATGCCTGTTACAAATTTATGTAACGCCCGTTGATATGCAAAAAGTCGTCAAAATCACTTCCGTTACCGAGATTGAGAGACCAGCGAAAAGTTGTTTTTCAAGCTGGCTGGACACGTTTTCGATCGATTATCTAAGATTCTGTAGCATTACAAATTCTGAAATAAGGGTGTTTAGCCGTCACATAAAGTGCCCTATTGACCTAGTTAAATTCGAGCTATTTTGAAGATTTGTCCAGCCAGCCTGAGTCACATGTTTTTAACTAAAATATCACAAAATAAATAAAATACATGATGCTTTCGATATTTTGTCGAAAGTGTCATGTATCTGCATTTATGTAATAATCATCCTATCTAGCTTATAAGTAAAATCTGTTTTGTTACTGCATTTTCTCCTTCTATGTTAAGTGCATGCCGTGGCGGCCTTTAATTAAGGCTACACTATAAAATGTAAAAAAAAAACATGGAATCTTTAGCATGTATTATGGTGTATGCTTTGTTGGTTGTCCATAAATAAATAAATATAATTAGAAGTTAATATGGCGCTTAATTCCAAGTTATACTGTACCAAACATATCAGTTTTCGCAATACAAAAACAAGGATTTTTTTAAATGCTTCATTATTCACTGCCCTTTCGAACTTTCTAACGGTAAATCTTGGGTTTCTATCGGTAGGCAGTGTCGTCAAATAAAGCTTGCAACATTTTAACTTGGCACCGAATCGGCATCCTTTTCATCGTCCGCGACTGTGCTTTTTATGCCGATTCTTACTATTATGCGACTGTTTAGATATTCGAACTGGGCACTGGACTCCGGTTACACTTTTTCTTGTTGACCCCAGTTATCGTTTGAATTTTGTTACCTGGCTCGTTGGAATTACAAGGGCTTTTAGGTTTGAGTCAAGCCATTTGGATTTTCCGGGCTATAGGGCTAAATGAAGCTGGCAAGATCTTTCTTCAGCCAATATTAACACAACTTTATACATATCCTGTAGAAGTTTAAAGAAAACTTATTTTAACTTAAACTTGGTTACGGGATTAGTGAAAATGCTTGGCTCTAACCTCAAGGCCAATTCTCGTAATTTAAAACGTTCAAAATCTAGTCGTAGTCTCATTTCGGCGACAAACAAATGTCAAAAACTTGGCAAAATGTAAAGAAAGAGGTATTTTTGACAGATCAGACAGTGAACGTTTTTAAAATAACGAGAATTGCCCCTCTGGTCGCATCCATTCACGACATGTAATAAGCTAAAAAATACTATTGTTTCTTATTGGTTAATAATGATAACGAAAGAACATACATGCTAGAAGACGCACTGTACACTGGTATTTGTACCCGTATTACCCAGTGCCCAGGTTGTAGAGGTAAGATAGGCAATCGCTCAATGTAAAATACTGATATTCAACTGCATCCAGTTAGATTGGTAGATGACCCTTACATAGTTGGGAAATAATAAATAGCAAACGTCGTAAAAAATCGGATTAGTTTTATGCGATGTCTGACTTTTCTAGTAGCCAGTTGGTCCAAAAGTTTCTTTGAATTCTTATCCCAAACTGCATCGATTGACAAAATGGCAACATAAAAATTACTGTTCTGTAGCTCGACGGTTAAGGTAGTTTCTCTTACTACCTCGTCTCAACTTCCACCTTTATTACTCAGATCGGACCGTTTATTGTCCGATCTTTCTAATGATATATCATTTATTCCTATTGGAGCCTATACCAGCTTCCATACATTTCGTGGCATCCTTAAAGTCGCTTTTCGTGTCTGTCTGTGACTGCGTTGTTCTTCTAACAAAACCAACGGATTTTGATGCAGTTTCCACCATATTTTAGAGAATTTAATATGGAAGGTTTATATGCCAATTGTCAATGTTTTGCCAAGTCGCAAAAACCGTGCGAAGCAGGGGCGGGACACTAGTTAATAAATAAAAAGAGAAAATATATCAATCATTATTGTAATTCTTAAACAGCACATGGACAATAATACAAAGACAAAACAATTTTTTTATGTTTTTGGCTCAAATCCGGCAGGTAGGCAAACATATCGCTTGTTCATTAAAACTATTTTTCTTTCCATAGTCTCTCTCTTACAGTAAGGATGTATTAATTGTATATCGTCTACTCTACTAAACAAATAGGAAAAATATATCTCTCGAAATTTTTTGTCAGGAAACTCTGCCTGATACATGGTTCTCCATAGCAAGTTAGTGACGTACGCATGTGACTTGAATAAAGCCAGTTTGTACCTTTCAGTATATGGCTTAAAAGTATCGTTCAGAAACTGTTTATATGCCCAAGTGGTACGGCGTCCGTACTTCGGCTCTTTTTGTGGAGACACGTGGCCATAACCTTTATCTGCGAGCGCGGTGAACATATTCCAATACGTGGTGCTCTTACGCAAGTATTCTTTTTTCTCCCAATACGTAAACTTCCCATAAAGTCTTTGTCTCATCCATTCTTTGAGTTCTGGAACTAAATGCAAGTCAGGCAGGCGCGCTGCGACGTTGACTTTTCGCATCAACCGCAGTGCGCACTTTAAGTAATCAGTTATCTTGGGATGAATTCCTAGGCAAGTTTGAGATACTTCGCCACGTAACTGTTTTGCTTTACTCGCCTCATCGCCGGCCTGTAAGACGTTATCTCCATCCTTCTTTGAATCTTTCTCTGCTTTTTTCTTTTTTTTCTTCTTGTCTGTAACTTTACTTGCATCCTCGTCGTCCACTCGCAACGCACTCTCTGTCTCCCAAACCTTCCTGAATGTTTTCTCTATGAATAGCCTTTGTGAATCAAGATCGTATATTGTGTCGTAGTTAAATTTTAACGGGGCGTGCCGGGTAGGTTTTGTAAAATAGGGCAATTCTTCTTGTGAAAACTGGCCGTCATCATTGCCAAAATCGTAGTAATGCCCACAGTTACATTTAGTATTTTTAGCATAACGAAAAACAGCTTCTTGCCATGTCTTTACACAATCACATTTAGCAAGCTTCGCATCTGGAGGCCATCCACGAAAACCGCAATGTATGTTAATCATCAGTCCATCCACGCAGGCGTAACCTCCGTGAATGAGTTCCCCTTCTGCGGGTAGTATAGTAACATTGCCCAAAACATAATATGTCTTGCCACGAACCTCAAAAACACCGTTTATAGTGTATTGAGCATTCCACAAGCCAGTCTTAGGGGGCACTAGTCTTTTTCGACGCGTTTTTTTCTTTTGTGTTGCTATACCGATGCCATATTTCTTTTTTATAGCACTGCCCTCAACATTTACTTTCGTCCTTGATCGTGATTTACCTTTGGGTTGGACAAACTTTCTAATTTCCGTGGACGATACATGAGGTTTTATAGTATTGATGCCAGCTAATTTTTCGCAGTATGATATCGGTAATCGCTTTTTAGGTGGTGGCGGAAGAGGAGGTGGCGGTGGTGGTTTCGGCATGACCGGCTCTTCCTCATAAGGTGCATTAAGTGTAACTAAATTAGGCAATGGTAGGGGCGGCTTGCGATGGTGTCGGGGCGGCTCATACAATACTGCAACCATTTTCTGAAGATACGGAGATGGAAGTTTTTTTTGAGGTTTCGGTTTTGGTTTAGATTCAGATGGTATAGTTGAAACATCTGGAGCAAATGTCTTCTCAAGCAAACATATCAAGTTATCAAGTCCTAAATAGAGAATAGCTGATAAAATAAGTCTGGCATTAAGACAATATGAAGTACGTTTTCCGTTTATAGGGTAGCCATACGTGGCATAGTAAAGTTCAGCGAGCATTTGTTTTGGGTCATTATGAGCTAAAGACAAGCAAGGCATAAGTTCCGTGTATTGCGGGCAAGGGACCAGACCAAGCTTATGCATAATTGCGGCCGACCGGCTAGGACGTCCTTCGAGTAAATCTTGGTAAATGGACATTTCTAATGTGTCTAATGCTTGCCTTTGTCCCACACTTAAAGCTTGGTACCATTTAGGTCCCACTGCAAGTATAAGGCTATTAAACATTTGTTTATTTTTGCGCCTGCGATACTCTTTTAGATCCTCTAAAAAGATTTGTCTCTCACGAGTTTGGCTCGCGTACACAACCTGCAGGCGACGGCGGACCCGCTCGTCGCGGCCGACGGTCTCCAAGCCATGTTTTCGCTCAACCATGTTGATCCAAAAATAATCAGACAATTAGATACCTAATAATTAAAATGCACTCGTATTTTTGTGTATAATTGAATTATACTGCAATTTTGAAAAAAATACATCAATTATCTAGATATTTTGAGTGAAAACTGAAGAAAATGTCAATGTTTTTTTCATGTCATGTCATTTAAAATTGCTGTCATCAACCAGTATCAGAATACCAAAATAGGTTTTTTTTAAGTATACAAAAGAAGTACCTAAATTCATATTTAATATAGTGTATAGGTCGGTACTAATTCCACAGAAATTAGTTTAATATTTTGTAGGTCATCCTATGGTACTGGTAGATAGTAAACCTTCCAATTTACGGATACGAATTATGTTATTGTGTATACCGCCATCTATTGTCGAGTAGTTGAAAACCGGTATGTAATCGTGAATTTCTGTTAACTTACAAATCGTACAATGTAATAATGAATAATTCCGTTCGAATCAATACGAAATGACAAATAACGGTGTCCTAGGAAGTAAAATATGTATTTATACACGTAAGTACGTCGGGAGCAGGGGGCGAGTGACGCTGCGACGGGTATGGCCCGATCAGCTGTGTGAAACTCGGCCGGTCGAAGACCCGCACCCGGAGGTGAACGCCCCTATCCATCCATCACCTGAATAATTCCTCACCTCATTCATACGCACTGGCGAATCCATCTTAATATTTAAGCTCTATCCATTGTTCCGGAAACCATCAATCAAGTGAGACTTTACAGCGGTCGCCTCAACATGGTAAAATCGATTGACCGCTCGAGACAGTGGCGTAAACACCGGTAATGAATGAAGTTCCATTTGTGGATAACGTTACTGAATTGTATTTAGCAATGGGATCGAATACGTGATTAAGTTTGTGGATCTGAGGAGTTCTTTAATTTTCACTAAATGTGTGCGTCAGCGTTCCTCTTTAAGTAGATTAAGTACCTAGGTATCTATTATGTAATATGCAGGACGTAATTAATTATCTATCAGTCCATTACATACTACTGAAATGAAAAAAACATCGTGAGAATGCCGATAGAAAATATGGGTAATCAACACAATTGACCAGTGATCGGTTTGGTGATCGCATTATCATTAATTTACAGAGCACTGATCTCCACTAGGAGGGACATGCCTCATAGCGATTGTTTCATATAACACGATATTTAAGAATTTAAATAGATAAGTACCTACTTGAAAATACTATAAAAGCAAGAATTAAGTAATAGTTTAATTACTTTTATTACAGCAATTTGATTGAGCCTTTGCCCAGCAGTGGGACAGAATAGACTAACACAAAAAAAAAATACCTTTAAATCACTAATGTATGTATGATATGATTCACACCCGCTCGTGACGATGACGCAGCGAGCTTCACAATAATTCACATTCTTTAATTTAATGTGATTCACTGATTAAATTATAGTCAGTGTACATTTCCTTTGGTATCAAATCGACATCGTTACCATCAAAAGACATTTGATATTATAGAAATGTAGACAGCTAACGGTTTACGGAAACTTTATAGTTCATCATCTGCCTAGCTATTTCCTATGTTGGGATCGGCTTCCAGTCTAACAATATGCAGCTGAATACCAGTGTTTCGCATGGAGCGACTGCCTATCTGACGTCCACAGGCCAGTCACTGGGTAACACGATAACCCTTGGTAATACTTGTTGTCAGACTTTTGAGCGACTCTGACGACCCGTAACGCAAAGGAAAGTTTATCAAAGAAATATTTCGAACGAAAATATTGAATTTGCCGACCGAAAAAATTTAAAATATGTAATTAATTTTGTCTCAGAGTACAATAAAGTAACTAAGTGTCTCATGGTATTTATTAGACCTTTTACTGCTAAACATGTTCCTGAGGCCCGCTACCATTGTCGTCATATAGTAATATCGTTGTATTCACCAGGGTTACTGCTTAGCAAAAGGATTACTGATCCAACGCCATGATTTGGCAAGTTGCTACCTAACTTCTCTAAAATGTTGTAAAAGAATTCGGAAACTTTTTATCGAATTATAATGCCAGATTTGCACAAACCGTGTAAGTATTAAAAAGTATATCGAGTTGTGTTGATCTTACTAGTCGTTTCGAACCTTAGCTAGCCAGTAAAAATAGAATTGTACCTAATCTAGTTTGGGACTGTCGAGTGTCGACTTTACCCATCTTATGCCTAACTTCTCAACTTGATCCTAATACTTAGGTAGCCAGAAACTAGGTAAGTTTACCTTATGACTATACAATACATGTGGTGCTGCTCCACGAACGATGGGACACTTAATATCATGTCCTGCGTGTCCTGTCAGCTGCCCGTTACAAGAACTGATGGACGCTATTGATGGCGCCAAACACGTAGCCGAATTCTGGGCCGAGTCCATTTAGATTGCCATCGACACGCTAGAAGAAGAAGAAAATAATACATTACAAACGTCAAGCAAAAAACATTGTTTTGAATACTGGCAACGTGTATGGTGGATATGTTGAAACCTTTCGGGCCTGACCTGACAACATTACCATCCAGTTAGAAACAAGTGTTCACTTTTACAGGTTGTATAGTGTTTCGCCAATAGCTCTTGGTTTTTACATAAATTCAATTTCTCTAAACGATACTGACATTGAATGTTTCCACGTAGCCACTGGCTTATATCTTGCATAACATTAAGTATTACTGCATAGTAGAGAAACCGCGCTAGATTCTGACCACTATGCATATGTGTGTCAATGGTCAGAATCTAGCGTGATTTCTCTCGCGTATTTCGAAGGGATTAGACAAAGTAATGCATCGTTGTAAATGAGATAAGCTTAATTCTTCCTGAAAGACGTATCACGACTGTACAAAAAATTAATACAGCAAAGAAATTACGGCACGCACCTTATCTTATATCAGCGAAAATCAATGTTCAGTTGTATGAAAACACTGTTGTATTTCCCCAGCGCGGAAGATGTTTATCAGTGAACTAGACACTAGGCAGGTAGGCAGGGCTGCATCATGCCGTGTCTGGGTGCTCATGAGCGTTCACTTTCCACGTGTCAGGAAGTATCCAAAGCCACTTTCACTCCATTCAAGATCACAGCCGTTCGTTCCGCCTCGCGCTGCCAGCCCGCGGTTCTAAACAATAACTATTTATTGTCTACATCGCATTTTCCCATTTTACTTTGATTGCTTATTGGCTGAGATCACAGATTGCTGGATTTTCATTTGAGTTAGGCTAGAGTTTTTAACTTAGAGCTTAGATCGACAGTTAAGAAAATTATATTGTTTATAAACCTTAAAGATACTACCTTGGAAGTTTTATACTAATTTCAGGCGCTCTTTCTTATGCAGGTTCAATGACCGAGCTCTTATCTCGCATGCGTGTGTGCATCTACGTGTAGTGTGTGTGTGTGCGTGGCTGCGCCTGCGTCTGTGCCGCGTACTCGTATTGTAAGCTGCACATTATTATGCAACGCTTATGAAGCGGTTAAGCCGCATTATCGGAAAGCGCATCGAAATTTATATTTAGCGTAAAGTTGGTTTATTATAGTACAAATTTGCGGAACGCGCGTGCCAACTTTATTTATAGGTAACACATGTAACGCCTACGGATGAGCTGAAATCTTCGTTTAAAGGTCTTTCTCGTAAAATGTACCATCATCGGTCTAGCCTTTTCCCAACTATGTAGGGGCCAGTTTCCAGTCTCACCGGATGAAGCCAGTATTTCACATGAAGCGACTGCCTATCTGACCTCCACAACCCAGTTACTGGGTAATACAATAACCCTTGATAAGACTAGTTGTAAAATTCACAACCATTATATTTTTTCTTGTAATCCAACTCTCTAAAATACTGGATTAGCTAACATAATCTCTAATTACAAAATCTGAAGTAAAATATTAATTTATCGTGAACCTGAAAGGTGAAAATATGGCCCCAGTTGCTATGGCGTAAATTGTGTAACATAATGCATTAACTTCAGCAAATACGGCGCGAGTTATTAATATTGTCCAAAATATTTATGCATGTTTAAAAAAATGCTGTAATAATCATTATTTGTACAGACAGCAAAATAATATGACAGTAACATAACGCAAGCCAAGTGGACGGTTTGATCGAACCTAATGTCATTCAAAAACTACATCCCGTTTTTTAAGTAAAACAGTTAGCATGCAGCAGTTCTAAAAAAAGGAACATAATAATAGTTATATAGAGAGTTGAATTATCGTGTCGCGGGACAGGTGGCATCTCTCAATCCAACTTACGAGTGTCTAACACGTAAAATGAGAAAGTAAAAGCACGACGACAAGACTGTATCCTTTAACAAATAGTCCCTGAAGGGAGGAGGGCGATGCCCAAATATTGGGTGAACAACCTCTTAATGCTTTGAGGAGACATTTTATTTTTACCATACAACGCGTATCTACTGTGGACACGATAGAATAGGACATAGATATTAAAAAGTTTCCATACGAAGTTTTTAATAGAGCGAGCTATAAGGACATTGACAAATTTTCAAAATCACTCTTCGATGTTTCCCGGTACGTTTACCCAGATACGCAGTTTTCTCGGAAGTGCGTCATTGTCGAGCTGTCGAGTGACACACACGTTTATTACTGTTCGTCGGCTGACAGCGTATGAACGAAAATATCGGTGTTATCAACGTCTAATTATAGAGGGAACTCCGCTCGAGTCAAGGGTACGTTAACTCCTCCAAGTTCAAAGGTCACGGAGGTCAGGGCTGAACCAAATTCGCCACAAACTTCACAAACAAATTCTATTCTCTCAACAAGCATTGAACTTTCTTTTGTCTGCCGAAATCTTATATAGGATAACCATTTTCGTTTCCTGGAGTGCTTAGGGATAAAACGATGCATTACGCTGGTACGGGCAGTAAAAATCATGATATTGTCAAAAATATTCTTAATTAAGGAAATATTGTATTTGTATTTCCTCTTTCTTAATTACTGCGTCCAATCCCTGTTGTTCTGATTACTGAGCTTATATCAGAAAACGGTGACATTTCGACAATGGTTTTCTGGCGGTAGTATCGCGGTGGGTGTGCGTGTGAGTGTGTGCTGTCGCACGGACGAGCCGCGCGCGTGTGCGTCAGGATCGCGTTACAGCTGAAACTTGGGGCGCCTGCCGAAAACTGCGGTCGTCGACCCGGTCAGGAGCCCGGCCGTAGAGCGCGCGCGACTAACGTTGATACATGGTCTCACGCAGCCGTATATGCTGTAACGGATTCGTTGAATGAAAAATATACACGTTTGTTGGATTTGTTGCATTCCTATATTTTTATTCTTAACCATCCTGTCACTTTACTGTTGCTAGACAATTTTACAGTAAACTTAAGAAACATATAACAGTCAATTTTTAAAAATAGTAATGAATTCCCTACAGCTTGAAAGTACTGTGATTTTAATTGAATATATTTATGTAGGTATTAGGAGACGTTACATTATCCACTATATTTTGTACACTTTCAGTAACTGATAATTTATACAACGACTTACATACACTAAACACATAATTTTCCTTAACTTTCATCTCCTAAACTTGTCACCAGTAACCATTAAATCAAGATACGCCGCCACTCAAAGTACCGTATTTCCTACAAGTATCAAGTCGCGGCGCGCGCGCTACACTACTCGGTGATATATTTGGTGACATTGAACCGAGTCCATTGCCAACGACCTCACTCCTCGGGGAAGCGCGGTTTGCGTAATCGCTCCTGCGTACTGTACGCAGACCCCGACATAACATACACACACACACCCCGACACGCACACCGCAACACTACTCGTCATGAACTCTGATAACATTTATATGTATAGTAATGAAAATTAAATGTAGAAATATATTGTACTATACATACCATTCAAGCATGTGTGTACGTAATTTAATTTCGTTAGTTTGTAGCCAAGTGGAGGGAGGAATTAATTTTAATTGAATGGTTACTGATAAAATCCTTATCATTACTAATTAGGTAAAACTCGGTTTCTGATTTCAGTTTTGTGTTCAATGAGGTGTATTTAGTAAATAGGATAATGGCCTGTTGCTGAGCTGGATTAGCAATCTTGACCAATATTTTCAGCATACCTACTATTTTTTTAGGTTAGTTTCACACGTGCACAACAAATCAACGGTCTCGTTATGAAAACGGGGAACAGGGAAAAACTAAAAATAACGTTTAATTATTTCGATCTTTTCCTGCAGATGTCTGTCTATCGCCTAGCGTTTTAATAACAGCTAATGAGCAGGTGCTTTCACTGAGCTTACCATAGTTACCATACCATACAGAATAAGGAAATTCTATTTTAATTTTGTATTTTCATGATATTTCCGTATGGTAACTCGATCTCTACTATGATCTACCTTTTGGAAGGGGCAATTAGAATCATTTTTTGTCTTTCAAAAGTGCCTACTATATGCCTACTTGGAATAAATTATTTAACTTTGATCTCTATATGAAAAACCTTTTGATCTGCAGACACATCGGTATTATTATTTTTTACGTTAAAATTAATATTGTCTTTCAGCTCCTCTTCTTTCATTTTTTTCTTCTAATTAGCGTACCTACCTCGATAGCAAAAAAATATAGGTAATAAGAAAGTTTTTACTAAAACGTATATCCCCTTTTACACTAAACGATATTTAGGGCCAGATATCTACGTGATGTGTATTTTTTATTCGCCGATTCCGATTCCGGAGGATTCTGACCCTCAAAAGGGCTAAGAAAAGGCGATGTATAAGGCTTTAAGACATAAAATCAACGGAAACTTTGATAACTGACGCAGTCAGCAGCAGAGTAGGCGGCCACTGCTGGGACACAGGTCTCGGTGAGAGGAAGTGGGCCGTAATCCACCATTCGTAAGTAAAGTAAGAAAAAGGCTCAATATTCAACGATTCTTTTAACTTAGGGTACAAATACAGTAATAATAGAGCCTATCTAAAAATACTAACGTTTGTAGACTTATGCCTATTTTTTAAAGTAAATACGAAGAGACTAATATCTAAATATAAAAATAAGATGTTTGTTATTTTATTTTCTTAGCCTTCCTAACTCTATAACATTATTATTTCTTACTAGCTTCTGCCCGCGGCTTCGCCCGCGTGGATGTCGGAAATTATCCCACGGGAACGTGCTAACAGGATAAAATGTAAGTGCACCAGGATGCCATCTATTTCGCGGGCCCTTTGTGGGTAATTACAATAGAAAACCAATTGTGTCTCATTAATGGTGATTAAGAGGGTACCTATATGATATCTTTACCTAAGTACCTACCTAATTAAAAAAATAAATAAACTCAATAACAGAAAATAAAATACCTTGCTACCTAAATAAACCTATTTATGACGATAACTAATCTAAACTCAATCATCATCTGCCTAGCCTTTTCCCAACTATGTTCAGGGCCGGCTTCCAGTCTAACCGGATGCAGCTGAATACCAGTATTTTACATGGAGCGACTGCCTATCTGACCTCCACAACCCAGTTATTGGGTAATACGATACCCTTGGTACGACTGGTTGTCAGACTTTCGGGCTTCTGACTACCCGTAACGACTGTCAAAGATCAACGAATGACAGCCGGGACCAACGGCTTAACGTGCTTTCCGAGGCACGGAGGTGTCTCGGTATGTAAAGATGGTCACCCATCCACAGACCGACCGCGGCAAGCGTAGCTTAACCTGACCGATCGACCTGTGCGGCTGTTATTATTTAGCCACGGGCCCCTCAATCTAAACTCAATAAATAAGCAAAATCTCTAAAAACTAATATCTATACGAATGACTATCCTACCTAACAGTATTATAAAATAACCTACGGTCACTACGTACACTATCAAATATACTACCTATACTTTAAAATTAAAATCTATACCTACGAATTATATAAAAATAAACCTAAATAACTCTAAAAAGTAAAAGCAATAAAAATGAACTCCATTGCGGGTGACTTAACCTACGACAAACTTATTATTTGCGGTTGGTACAGTAATCTGGTCTAGGGATCGAACCGCAAAATTAAGTTTGTTTTTTATTGTATATACTTTTCCGGGATAAAAAGTACCCAGTGTGGTGCCCAGGATATTAAAGAATAATTATACCAAGTTTCATCGTAATCGAACCGGTAGTTTTTGCGTGATGCCTGAACAAACAGACAGACAGACAGACAGACAGACAGACAGACAAAAATTTTTTTAATCACATTTTTGGGTTCGGTGTCGGTCTAGTAACACCCCCTGCCATTTATTTTTTTGATATTTTCAATGTACAGAATTTTCACTTCTACAGATTTATTATAAGTATAGATAAGAAAAATATGAATTACTTGTGAAGGTAAGTTCCGTTGGGTTCGCGAATTCCGCGCAAGGATCAATACTTGAAATTTGATATTCTTCAGATCTTTAGTGACTCATTAATGTAAGAATGCTATTTGTGATTAAGCACTATCAAACAGCCTTGAGATGCAATCACCTGATCTGATCAGCCTTTTGATTATGACCTGACAATATTTAAGCTCTCCCCTTATTGCACACTTTAGATTTACTGTAGAATTCCTTTAATTTCACGTTTTAAAAGTTTCAACTGTCTAATGAAAGACAATCTTCTTAGTTGGAATAAGCACAACTAAATAAATAAAATATTTCTACTGATAGGATTAAAATATCTACTTACAATTTTTTCTATTTCAGGATCCAAGCCGGGACTACAGTGACCGCATGAACTAATAAAACTTATAAAATAATAAATAAGTGCTTATTATTACATTTTAGAATATTGTAATTACTGTTACTCACAAATACATTTGTGAAACGTAATAGATCAACGCTTGTCGACTTCTATTTGACTTTAAAACAATCAAAACATACAAAGTGTGACGCTACAAGGAAAACAAGGTATAAAAAGTAGTTCAGATTTTTGTTTTTTGGTCATTGAACTTTCTTTTAAAACAAAGTTGTTGTGCTACGATTCTACAAGGTCAATAACTGCCTACAAATATCAGATATCTGCACTTCCCTAACGACGCACTGATAACACTAATTAAGTTAGTGTTTATACAGTAAACAATCAAATACAATCATAGTTTGTTTAATCATTAAAAAATAATTCAGTTAGACTGAGTTTCTGAGACTTCGAAAATAATAATTGGGTGATTTATCAAACAATTTGGTACATAGATAAACAATTTTAGGAAACGTAACCTAACCTTTGTACCGGTAGGTATCGCTATGTATATGTTTTTACCCGGTATCAAAATAGGAAGAAAAAGATAAAGAAAAAGACAGAAAGAGAGAGAGAAAAAGATGAAAGAGAGAATTATTTGAAATTCTCTCTTTCATCTTTTTCTCTCTAAAAGAGAGAATTTCAAATCACGCTACGCAAATACCTATTTAAAAAGACGATTATAGAAAAGGATGAAAGAGAGAATTTCAAATCACGCTACGCAAAGACCTATTTAAAAAGACAATTACAGAAAAGATGACATGATATGCAAGCGCTGAAAGCCTCAGGTATCTAGTACATATATATTGTTTTTTTTTGAGAACGGAGGCTTATTTCGGACTCCTACCGACTAATAAGCTAGCTGTTAGCACAATGCTAAGCAAGCACCCATTTGGAGCAATCTCTAAACTCACACTACACGATGGTCGCCGTAAAACTGATTGTTGCCTTCTTTCAAATATTCTTTTTTTTTTACTTTATTGTTTGGTACCGTATTTTGATGCACCAAAAAAAAAACAGTTTTGCCAGCCAGTATTTTGCTCTATTTTATTGATGGTAATATTACATAATTATTCTACGCAATATTTTTAATTCACGTGGGCCAAAAACCCGGGTAATGACCCTTTGACTCCGGAAATTGAGAATGCAAGGTATACCAAGCTACTGCCAATGTAACGGGACGGTTCAACAAAAGTAATTACTTCTATTTGATGCCACTTAATGCTTCAATAGATTGCACCTATATGTATATACTGTGGTGATTTCTGAGTTTTGCGCAAGGATGAAAGAACTAATAGGTAATCTTTACCTTATAATTAGCTTAACTAACTAAAGTCGAAAATGCACCTTGATAGCAGGACTCCTTCATAAAAACGTCTTCAATGGTTTTTTTTAAGAGACCGTATTATTTTCAGTGGATGCTTTGAAAATCTAACAAAAGTTTATTATTTACCTTGTCCTCAGCCGATGAGGAAACAGTGTGTAACGACAAAGTGGATACAAGTCTAAAAATAAAGAATCAATGTACATTGTGTTTTTAATTTTCCAAATAATTATATTTACAGTATGATTTATGATAATTACATACGAGTACCTACATATACATACATATACACCACGCCTGTATTCCCCGAGGGGTAAGGTAAAGGTGAACCTGTGGTACACCCACATTTTTTTTTATAAGTAATTCCTAAGAATTTAAAGAAATAAAATAAATAAACCGAAAGCGAAGAAGCTTTGTATATTTAACCGATTTAAAAAAAAAAGACTTCGTCGGAATCTTATTTCTTTTATAAGCAGCCCGTATTCATCAGTTTTCAGCATTTTCAGGCTGATGTTTTAGTCCCGGGGATGATGGGAGACTTAAGGTTATAAATAACTATTTAATTTTCAGGCAAATAAATCGGGTCACAATTTCGCAGAATTTGCGGACATTTTTAGTGCCAGTCCCGAACTAAATTGGAAAAGAGGTCATGCCCTCTCGCAGATTAATAGGAACATCCAAACCACCTCCTACTATCCGCCAAATTTGCTATGTCACAGCTCTCTAACCTTTATCAAACTAAGTTCTGTACTCTAGGGGGTCAATGAATTAGGGACGTCGGTGGTCGTTAACCCTTACTTAAATGTACGACAGATCTAGTTTAATTTCTGTAAAACTAAAATTTCGCAATATTGTAAGACTTTCTATAGTAAACTACAAATGTTTTGGTTCACTAACAGTTTGCTCAAGGTCTCGCAGGGCGCGCCGCTGTGTGGCCCCCGCGACTGCCGCGAGGTGCGCTCGCCTAGACCGCGGCCACTTTCACTCTCCACGGAGACCATTGGAGACCATTATAGAACCGCTTACACTTGCTGGAACAGTCGCATCACTGTTTAGATTGACGGGTGAAACCTGACACGCCACGCTACATGCATTTCATACAACCCTGTCATCCGTCTACTACTGCAATTTTTTTATATGTATCCAATTACGAGATCGAGGGAGGTCCGGCAGATAACCTTGTTTACATACGAGTATTGTATGACAATCCACAAAGCAAACGGCAAACTCAACGATTTTCTCGATAATGTAAGAAAAACAAATGAACACTAGTGTCAACGACCGAGCGCTGCACGTAAGATTCGGACAGATGAAGAGAATACTTACCATCCGCATACTTTTGTACAGACAGATTGCAGTTTACATGCTGTGAATTTTAATTGCATTGCCGAAATGTACTGAGACGAAATGAGAGGTCGGAACTGAAGCGTGATCCAGACGATATTGCATAAACCTGTTGAGACAATGAAGCACAAAGAGTGGTGCGAAACACATGTGCACTGTACAGTATGGTCGCGTGAGGAAAGCGTCGTTGGCTCGTGTGTTGCGGGTCTGATTCCCGGCGGAAGGGTCCCGGAGGAACGCTCCAGGCGGGGTGGTGCGGCAGTGTGCCGGTCAGTCACCGCTCTGCCGGCGCGCCGCGCGCTCGCTGCTGTGTCGTCTTGCGTCGCTCCACGCCGCGCTGCTATTGTTCCGAGTAGCCGACACCTCCTATGTTTATCTGCTACCCTGGTACGCATGGCACGTCTAGTATGAACTTGTGACGTGATCTTTCTGTTTTTCAGACTAGTGCCTCTATCTTTCAGTGGATTGTGACCGTTTATGTGTAAGATAGTGGAAAGTGACTTACTACCGAGGATTTTTATTACTGAGGATTTTTCCGGGAACGCTGCAGAGGAAACTTCTGCAGTAATAACTTCAGGTCATTGTTTTGTAAACTTTTTTAAATGTTTCAGTATTATGTGTCTAATTAATCAATGGTGGAAACATTAATTAGATCTAAACGTGGTTATGACTATAATTTAGGTTCGTTGATATCTTGTGCCAAAGTTATTTTAAGTTCACGAAGAGCCTGAAGTCTCATATAAGCCTGAAAAATTCTAAAAGTATTTATTTCAGAAAGTGCAGTGTTTGCGTTGCATATTGTTTTCCTTAAGTAACTATAAAGTAGACCATTTACGTAGTTAAAATATATCGAGTAGTTATTTTTGACTGTAAAATTAAATCGAAATATTAACAGTAATTATGTGATTTATTGCACTTCCGCAGATACTCAATTATATTTGCAGCATGTTTATTATTGTTTGTCGCCGTACCTAGTGGTTTTAAATGTACTACTAAAACATTTAATCATTATAGGTAATATAACTTTTTGAAAAAAAAAAAACAAGAATATTACTATTATTTCGTTACTTAATCATAAATAAGATAATCTTTTGAAACAGCTAATTTGATCTATTAACGCAAATTAAAAGCAGGGTAATAATTACCCTGCTTTTAATTTGTATTCTTCGCCAAACCCGGCGGGACTTTCAATTATTTATTTAGGCCCAATTTAAAATACCTAGCGTAGAATCTATATAACATAAACAATGTTATTATGTATCTATATTCTAGAGTAAAAATATGTGACTATAGGTACACAATATGGTATGACAACCACATTTCCTGTATGCGGCTTCAAAAGGACCAAATATATATTCTGAATTCATGACAGAAGTTACAAATAAAAACAAATCTTTATTTATCTCAATTACATAACATAAATATCTTGTAATAAACGACTTCAATTAAAACAACCAAAACTTTCCTGTTCTTTCTCAAATTGGCAAAAAACAACAGACGCTCGCAGCTTTTTTCAGTTTTGCACACTTAATATAAAAATTAACGTACCTATGAATTTTGTCCGCAGCCGTGAGACCACCATACCTTCACTCAGCACCAGTAGAGATGAGGGAGAAAGGCTGAACGAGGTATCTTGGTGGCATAGGAATAACAATGTAAGTACTAGCTGTAATGTTTTTATGTCGATACCCTTTTACACGCGGTTCCGTCCACTCGACACCATACATGATTATGAATCCCCTGCAAATTTTTCGAAGTTTATTAAAAAAAATTGCTGTTCCATACATTTTAACCGCGAATTCTATGAAACATATGTTTTTTTTTTTTTGATAACCGACTAAACATTTATACGCTAGAATCATGTGCTGAATTCATGGTAACAGGTTGCGCGTCGCTGTCCCTGCCACCCTGTACATGCGCGGTGAAACTCAAAGGCTCTTTCCTATAATCGTTGATGGAAAAGCCGAGCTTATGGAAATCTTACAAGGAATATAAGGATGTTAACTGATATCAAAATTTTGAAACAAACTAGTGTAATGAATAGTTTAGATGATGACATGGACAATGACTATTTTTATGCCTAGTAGCATATTTTTAATGGATGCATACTGGCTGAGTTGCGCACTTCAACCTCGATTTAGAGACAAGAGATCATAGTGTTTAGTCCGTGTAGTATACACTTATGCTCGGTTCCTATAAACAAAAACAAATTCTTTTGCTTACCAATGCAGCAATGGTAGCATTTTTTATCGTCAAACTGAGCGTATAAATAGATTCGTAAGCTAATTTTACCTGTGATAGCTACTTCCATATGGGACTCTCGTCTACTATGCAAAGCTATGAGGTCTTTGCTTCATTATTGGTACAGATAAGAGTTTATAAGAGTCTTCATTTTAACCAATAACGGTCCGTCCATTATAGGAATCGGCAGTTAATGGTAATCAATAGACCTACATGTGTTAGAAGAAGATGCGGAGAATTCAAAGAAAGTTGTCATCGATAGAATAGAATACTTGTAGAATAGAATATATAGATATATTTGTTTGTAAATAATGTAGGTGCAAAAATCTGTTGCTACAGGTGTGAGCAATCTACATATCTATTTGGGAAACTTATTGCATTTTCACCTGGCTGATGCTTTTCTGAAATCGATACTGAATGAAGATTGCATTTGTTAAGCATTAAGTACATCCCAGTGAAAAGCTTCCGACAAGTGAAAACCGAGACGGGTACAGGGACATCAATCATATGTGACATTATGATAGATTGATATTTAATTAAGCATCTCGTGATGCTGCTGTACCTACGACAAGCAAATTCAGGAATCACGGATACAAGATCAAAGCAATAGCTCCCGCTTATCATATGCTAAAATCTACCAGCAAACCTGCTTCTCTTTTAAAATAAAGGAAATGCCACAATGTATTTTTGTACTCAATCATGTGAGTTAGTGCAACACACTGTGGACGATTGACGACGTTCCACGAGACTAAGGCTATGAGCTCATCGTGACGATTCGACGCGAGCTCGGATACCTACCACCACGTCACGAGTTACGCGGTACAGCCAAACTGACGCGAACATATTTTTAAACCCACATGTGCACGCGCGCGATTAAATGCAAATATACACGTATTTTCATATCTATTATCCTTTTCTTGTTTAAAGTTGAACTTTAGTGAACTCTAGTTGAGAACATTTTGGGCATGGCTTCCTTCTAAAACTTCTTCCCTATAAGGCTAAGTAACGTCATCATTGACTCCTTTACTGAACCAGATTAGTTACTAGTGGTCTGATTGCAGTATTTCTTGTATATTTCCTTATTCACTTATATTGGGTGACATTGGGTAAAAAAATATGGTGACAGCTGAATGTCACTGTTTTTAAATCATATTATTAGAGTTAGCGCATTCGCACCATTTACATACAATATGTGATGTTCAAACTAAATAATTCACTTTTTAAACATAAGTAGGTGTTTTCTGCTTTTTAAACAAGAAATAACTTGGCGCCAAGTGAAAATGACCTGTCGAAAATTGCAATTTTCATTACATCACATACAAAATACGCATAAAATCGGTAGCTGCAATATCTAAACTTAATTAAAATCATGCAAACGAAGCTAAACCTCTTGTATTAAGTGTTTATTGAGCTAATATTGTTCAGTTTTAAATGAGAATACACCTGCGTTCTTAGTTAAAGAACGTTGGTATTCAATTACCGTAAAGTATTCTTCAAGTGATTAATAACAATTAAATGTAATACTTGCACATTCTTGTACGGTCGTTCAATCGGTGACATGAGATAACATCGTAGGAGACCTTTGTGCAAGCACGCGTTTTTGGAAACTTCGTCCGGCACCTGACTGTACACGTCGTCTTACCTTTTAAAAATGTCGAAGAGCAAGTACTAATATATTCTAAGAATGACTGTTTTGAAGAACTCTCTACATTGCGCTGAACTCATATCAGCGAGGTAATTGCGTACCGCACTATCATTAGCAACGGGTTTTATTTTGACAGTTCAACAACATTCATTGCGTTATTTACATTGTTGAGCAGACAATTTGTTCGAACATGGATTAGCAATATCCTTCAAAATTATTCCGAATTTGTGTTACGAAATTAGGGTGCAGGAATCGATTTTAGTTTTGCTCAGACCTCTTGTAAATAATTTCAGGAGAGATTCATATAACGCACTCTTGAAAGGACTGCCGTTACATTAATTAAATAAAACAATTGTCACTCCATCAACTACAGTGCATTCTATCAATCTGCTTCTTAACGTCGAAGCAGTTTGTCACAGTACCTAAAGATATAATGGCAACACGAAATGTAAAATAATTAGCGACTAAGCTAGTACAGACGCTAGCACATCAAGCTACTACAATCTGTCAATTTTCTTTAATAGATTTTCAACTTTATCATTAAAGTGTTAAGGTTCAAGGTTGATTGGCAAAATTAGACAGTTTCGGGTAGCTTGACCTGCTGGCGTCTGTACAAATAGCAGGTAGTTTATCATTTGAGAAACACCGGAAACACGGCTAAATAACCTCAAATTGTCAGTCAGTGTCAGTCAGTCCGCAGCCTGTTTGTTTATCAAATGCAGTTTTCTTAGTAATAAGTAAAATGAATTAAATCTGTTGTAGATTGTGACTCCTATGAAACTGATTAAAATAAGAAAGTTTAAACAAAATAATCACAAAAAATGCGCATTTTCATAAGGATTTCCATAAGATATGTAGGGAAATATGTTACGGAAAATATCGGAAAATTCAAAGCATATAATGAATGGTGAAGTTCCATTATTCTGCCGACAAAAAAACAAGGAATTGTTTTCTCAACCACGATGTAAAGTTCTTATTTGCCTTTCAGACATTAACCTCACCAAATATCACTGACTGCTCCATTATGTTTACTAACATTATAATGCACTACATAGTACTTTCAGCCAATTTGCATGCGACAATATTACTAAACAATATATCGTTACAAATTGGTTTCTCTTACAACTTTTCGCCAAGTTTAAACGAGACCAATCGGTGTTGGTGCCACTACATCCATGCTCGGCTATAACACACTACACTTAATGGTGGTAATAATGAACAAATTGGAAAAGCTTTCTAACCTATCGGCTCAGTTCCCTCAAGACTTTTACTTAAGGCTCACAGATAGTTATAGTTTCATTTTCATTCGCAGATGAGCGGAAAACGTTCAACAACCATTATTTAAAAACGTATTAAATTCCGTTGCACGTTCTCAATTTTAGATATTAGTTGAAACTATAAATGTGTTCTAAACAAAATTATTCTGCGAAACTATTACCGGCCAGTATATACACGCACAACGCATTCTGTGCGTGCAATGCGAGCAATAGTAGATCTATTAGTGAGAGTGGTAGAATATGGAATTGCGTAGCGAAGCTCGGTGCATTGTTGCAGGAATAATGCACTGACGGTAGTAGTTTACGAGGTCTTTCACCGGCCACATTATATAGGTCAGTTAGATTAGCAACGCTCCCCGCGCTCGCAACTAGTACTCGAAGCTATCGCTTTGAAATTATGTATTTTTCTATGTGATTAGAAATTTACATAAACACCACCGCAAAATCAGTGCCTAAGCAGCCTAGGAGAGAGATTGAATCATTCTTTAAAAGCAATGAATGTCCTCGACCGAACTAGAAGCTGTAAACATGAGATAAGTACACAAACATTATAGAATCGTCACACCTGTGCTTGTGCGAAGGGTTAGCCAGAGGGTCCTATTGTGTCCGTGTGTACATGAGGGGTCGCATGTGGCAGGAGGCCCTTCTATGACCATTAATTGAGAACATGTCCAAACTGTGTATTTCTCTAATATGTTTTCGATTTTAACTATGGTTTCAACGGAGAAGACTTCAAAGTAGTGCACTAAGAAGACTGCATATTTATTATTGGCTTGTACCTACATAATTTTTTTGCCCCATTTCTGCGCGTAAGTAAATTCTTATTGATATTGTTTTAGACTTATATCTTTGCAACCAGATCTAAAACGAGGGCGTATCACGAAAGGACAACGTACAGATAGACCAGATATATCCTTGAGAGTAAGCTACGTTTATTTTTATCACTCCTACTCGTATACGCCCACTTTCTCGTAAACATGTTAAAATCACTTGTAGCCCAAGAAACCATTTCCCCAAAAAACAATAAATTCAAACATTTGTAAAGAAAATTTGGAAACAAAAATAACTTTGTAAACAATAAAAATGAGTACAATATACAATGTTTGCTCTCGTAGAGACTTATTTTCTTAACAATAGAAGTTCTATAATGGACGCCGGATGACGTAAAGGCTAGCCAAACACGTTTTATCAAAATCAAAAATCGAACATTCAAATTAGGCTGAAAAGTGCTGATTGTCAAATCAGACTCGGAAAGAGCTTTACTGAAAAATATGCATCCGTGAAAACGACTTACTCTAATTTGAGGCATCTGCATAAACGCAGCAATGTGATCACTTAACACATCATGTTAGTTTAAAATGTCAGCGGGTAATTCCATAAAAGCCAATTCCCAGAAGAAAACTAGTATTTACATATAAGAAGGCGTTGCAGAAATACTAGGTTAACGATTTGCTGCGTCGCTCTGCTCCTAAGGTCTAACTCGCCCTCGATACGAACTGCATTGTTTTTGCTCCTTATCGACTTATTATTGTAGCACATATTATACTGCCATTAATTTACTGTTTTCATGTCCCACATCTATGCAATCAATGTTACTTCACTGATATGCAAGCTTTATTATGAGCTTTACTTTTCTATTAACTGGGCCAACGTAAATCTTGGTCGTTAGAGCAAGGAAGCGAGCGTCGTTTGCGAAGCTACTTATGAAGCTGTAAATGAAATTTCTCGGAGTCGCGACTTAGCTAAATTGGTTCGCCGCCCCGAAAATGTTAGGTTTGTCCCTTTTAATCAGAACATCCGTTCACGAAATGAAATTCTCAGCCTAGTCCTTTGCGCAAGTATTTTTTCGTCCAATTACTACACATTTTTGTTAGGACAAATTGTATATTTTGCTGAATGTTACGTAGATTAGACGCCAATTGTAATTGGCTAAAGTTATCGAAGCCCGGATAACCATTAATTGGAAACTGAATGAAGCGTTCGAGAATTTCCTGAAGGTTCGTCGGAGACAGAACGGGTTTATTGTGGAAATGATGGCGTTCCGCAAGCCTCCAGACTAGGCCCGCCCCACTTTCAGGAGGTCACCGTCCGATCGTGAACTCTGCACTCCGTTCGATCGCTACCGCCCTCGTGTTTTTATTATTCCAACACTTTTAGGCCTATGCAGGTTGTTTTCCGAAAATATTATTGGTTACAAGCAAAGGAATGTAGAATTTATAAGTTCTGCAAATATCTTTCGTCGTAATATCTTGTATCTAGAATTGCTAATGAAAAACTTGTTTCCTAAAAAAAAAAAAAAATCGCTAATGAGATTCGAATGTGCTCTTTTGCGACAGATATTTTTAGATGTCAGTATACCTACCTGCGTACATGCAAAGTTCACTTTAGTGGCTCAATGTTCCCGAGCTAAGAGAAAGATTTCGTCAGCCACCCCATTGCGATTCGACCAACCGCACGAGTCTGGGCGATGGGGTCAATGTCCGCGAGTGGTATATAGGTCAACTGAAGGCGCCTCGTCGTCTGTGTTATGTCAGCCTGGCTGTGCCACGCTAATGGTACGCGATTTTGGCTTTAACAACTTTTAGAAAACTCTTTCAGAACCCGTTCCGAAAACAGGTACCTATTGTCAATTTTACTCCTTATTCTTTCGTGACTTTTACGATGAACACGACATTCATACATCAATTCATAACCGGTTATTTTATCATGAATTATTTATAAAGTCAGTAGTTGTACGGAAGGGGTTAAATTATAACTGGATTATGGAACATTTCATGCAAAATATATCCTGATCAACCTGGATTAGAAAGCTAGACCATTAACCTCCATTGTTATTTAAAAATGCAACATTTGATATTTTGCGGCCTGACAATAGCTTCGCCAACAATGGTCAATGAACCCATAGGAAGTGGAGCTGGTTTAATTGTCAATTTTCCACATGTCTGATCACGATCTTAGGTTCGATGAGATACCTTAATTCAAATGCTTAGCAGCTGCTACGCATCATGAAGCAGCGAACACTTAACCTCATTTGTTGGTTAACTGCATTATAAGTCGGCTGAGTTGAGGAGGGCGAGTGTGGTTAAGACTAGTGGTGGAACATCGATGTCTCTTGTTTAGTGGGATTATAGTGATGCATAGAGTGGTCGGCTGCTGCGCGCGGGCAAAAGGGAAAGTGTTCGGTTCTTCCTGCTCGCACGCGGAAGCGTTTAGTTTACTATACGTAACTGCATTTCGCGTCGCTGCACCGACTAGTGTTGCAACATCTACCGATGAGTCTAGTGTGAAAGGTATAGTCACAGTCTAACTAAGACACTCATTTATCAGTCTGTGAGTCAAAAAGCTATTTATGTTTATGTTTCCAGGAGGGGTTGCCAATAGGTTTATATGGAATTTGACAATACACATTATTTATGGTAACGTAATACTAGGTAAAATTTAAGTAAATTTAGCAGTCAAAATAATTAAAAAATACGCAAGTGCTCGATCTTTGCAATTTGCGAGCATTCCCTTCATACGGCAATGATCTGGTTTTCAAACATATCTAAAATAAGCATCAGTTACTATATCAGTAACTTAACTCATCACAAAGTCATCCAGAACTCGTAACTTTAAAATTCATTAACGATCTGCAAAAGCGATCCTCCAAAATTTCGATCACGGAATAGGTATAAACGAGCTTACGGCAAAAGTTTCTCGAATATCCGGTAGAGTCAGCTCGAAGGAAACCGTAAGCCGCTTATTAGACCCGCCGACATAAACTACTTCACTCAACTGCTCCAAAATGCACCTTTGAACTTACGTAATATTCGAATCAATAAATCAAATGAATTAGGCTAATTACAGACTGTCGGTGATAGCCTCGTCTCGTGGCATTCGCTCATCATCAACGGTTTTACTTTCGTTGAACGGTCACGTCTCGTCATGCACTCTCACCGAGGCGGAAACAAGCCATCATCGTGTACACTCAGCGCGATATTATAACTTATTGTTTGGGAAAATTACTATTATTTAACTATCATGAAACTTGATGAATAAATTGTGTCGTAATTTCTCAATTTTCGTAATATAACTACGTATCTAAAAATGTTCATGCTAATAAATTGTTATTAATAAGATTTGGGAAATATTTCATTTTGCGATAGCTGTAAACAGAAAATAATAGAGTTGCTCAATAAAATAGATAACCGGCTCAATTCATTCTGTTACTTTCACTTTAGAACTAAAGCTTTAACAAATGAACAGTCGTACTGAGATTACATTTTAAGATAACACAGTTTCATTAATAAACAAACTAATTATTCCGTTACACCGACAACAAACACGCATCCGAGATCGTTAATCGCCTGTATTCATTACCGTGGCACAACAAAGCGTCGGTGTGAACTGTGGCCAGCCGTGCAGCCGTGCAACTCGACTCTTCCGCATTTGCCTTGCACTTTCTCCACCTCCGCTGCGCTTTGAATGTTCACTGCAGAATTATTTTGCTGAAGGAACATGCCGCGAGTGCGCGCGAGAAATCTAATGCCTGCATTATGTTCTTGATTGCATCTTTTATTGTCTTTATTCTTTATATGTTTTTTGTTTTTATTGTTGTGTACGTGAGTGATGTCTTCAGAATGCAACAAAACTTAGTTTTTGGATAAAAGCAAACGGTGTGGTTGAAAAAACCCTCGTGCAAAGCCGCAAAGGCTCTAATCGAAACGAAACAACCTTTAATATATTAATCCAATAATTAAAATGAAAGTGTTCGTTTTTATACTTTGATGATTCCAGAGTATTGCTATCAATACAATAATAATAATAACTTTATGATTTAATAGACAATGCAGTATCTCACAGCGCTCGTAATACGGAAAAACATTTAAAAAATAATTAAGTCTTGAAAGTATTCGCTTGTTTCTTGCCGTCTCCAATATCAATGCCTATTATTAATTTATTACTTCCCTATATTGTCTTGCAGAGGCAGGAGTATTGCCTATTGCACTTTCACTGTGAAATTTCTAACGTTCTTTATACAAGCCGCGTAGACATTTAAATAGTAACTAAGTGAATGCGAGTGAAGTAATGAATGATATAACTAACTAGACGCACCCATTAGCGTTTAATTAAATATGTAATATGTGTTACCATAAGGCTGGCGTGTTTGCACGTGTGAACTGGAGTTTCGACAGGTAAATTATAGAAGAGAAACAACATGGTATCGCGGAGAAATTAATTGAATTGTTTCGATTTAGGGCCAAATTTTCAATCATTAGATAACTTTTACCTGAAGAATAAATGTGGAGTTCTGACAGATTGTCAACTATCAAAATAACAAACTACAAGATACAAGTACAATACAAGTTAACTGGCGACTGAAAAATCGACCCTTAGATAAATAAATAAATCAGCCTCTGTTGGTCCTCTGCAGGGCCTCCCTTTCCTTTTTTCCACTCAAAACATCTTACACCAATCTGGAGGACTTAGTTTAAAAAAGAAACGAAATACTTAGTCCAGTATATTCATAATCAGTCGTTTCAAATTTTCAAAGAATATTAAATCGGAACCAACTTTGTAAGATCATTCTTCATACGTTTTCCACCTGTTACTTGTATGTACTATAAAGTAGTACACGCATGTAATGGCGACAATGTAGCGGCGCGGGCGCTCGTAAATTTATTCAAGTTAAAGGCAATATATTAGGCTTCCGACTCAGCACAGATACGGATCACAGGATTTACAGTTTAGACCGCTTCGATGTATGTACTGGATGTAAGCGTTGCCGAGTGAACTGGGTACTTACGGTGCTAATAAGGTGTAGTCTGTAACTTTTTTTACGTAAACTAGTGCAAGTACTTGCACTAGTTGCACGAATGGTACCTACTCTTGCAACTTGGGCACTCGTGAGCCAAAGCAAAACCTTGGTATGGTGGTGATAGTAAAAGGAGTCCCTGGGGTTTGACCATCACTGGGGATGATAAATTAGACGGCATTCCGGAGTTGAGTTGATTAAATGTTGGCTAGGCTGGACTTCGACTAGTACTAAATTGGGAAAGACTTCTGACTCATCTCATTTCATAAAATCTAAAGGCGAAAAAAACTGATTTCCATTGTTTTAAGGGCTACACCTATAACATCATTACCAAATCGCTTCTTGCACCGAATATACGTAAACAGTTCACGTATTTGTCCCTATCTGGTCTGCGTCCTAACACGTCTGGAGTGACCTTAAGGCCCGGATCAGGCAGCAAGCTTAGTGTCATCCATTCGATGCTTGGAAATGCATTACATGTCGCCAGACAGCAGGACATGCATTAGTGACAACTGACAACGAACATTATAAAGAAAGTTTGCCCTTATAATAGGTACTATATTGTTTTGTCAGGTATATTTATTGTTATCACTGGTCGGAACATGTTGCGAAGAAAGATTTGGGTATGAATATGAATGTGTATGGTATGGGAAAGGCCAAAAAACGATAGATGTACTGTGTGAAAGATGATTTGGCTAAAAAGGGGGCGCCGACTGAGATGACGACTTATAGCTATCGTCGTAGCTAGGGAACAACAAGAAAACCCGCTGCTTTTCTTGTTGTCCGACCCCAAATATTATACAAATTGGGATAAAGGCAGGAGAATTATGATGATGATTATCTGCCATTATTGAAGTTACTTCAATTCTATGATAGCAAAGACAAAAATGGCATTATTTGGAAAACAGTGAAACTCTACAATTTGAATGATATGGTTTTGAATCCAGGAATCCATCAATACTGTCGAATTCTTGAAAAAAAAGAGTACTAATATGACTAAGGTTTTCAATAGCGCCGACACATTCAACTTCGGAAATATTGGGTCACAATAATATTATGACGCATCACTGAGGTTTCTGACATTAAAGTTTGATCGTGGCAACTGGCAAGCGTATGTTCTACCTATTTATTCATCAGCTTTCTTACGAATCCACATAATTTCCTTTACATATTTATCCCACAATGTATTCATATTAACAGTTGACAGGCTCATACATATTAGTCGTTCGTTATAATGAATACTAATCATAGAAATCTTGAACGCCACCTCTCTGTCCGACAATCTTATGTTAATTTTATTAAATATTATCTACCAATACTGAAATAACTATTTTATTTGAATATCTATTTACTGTGGAAGCACTGCGGGATGTTAATAATCATTATACGTCTTCTACTGTTGAAGTTCACATCCGGTCGTTTACTTCACTTTCGATTATGAACCGAATCGATTTAGAATGGTCAAATTTGACTGCATCATCGTCAAATCTACCTTTCCAATTTTCAATATTTAGCACATACATAGGGCTGAGACTGAGCATCTCAGATATTACTTGTCTCTCTTTGATGAGTAATCCTCAAAAGTAGCATCCCGGCCTTTGAAAAGGCTCTTCGTGAGTGTAACACGCAAAGGGCCTGCAAAGAGCCTTAGAGAATTTAATCTAAAATGAAACGAGACACTACCCGGGAACTGTACGGCATCGGCAGCACTATAGAAATACAGTCACGGATTGTCCCCGGGAGATGTAAGTCTATTGTAGGAAATAGATGTGGAAACGACGTAAAATATTTTAATGAGAGTTTTATGGAGTACAATCGGGAATAAATAGAGGAAGTTAAAGGGAGTTATGGGTGTTATTGATTGTTGTGTATTAGGGAAGTTCTGGGCTGATACAACATAGAATATCATCGATCCCAAATAAGAAAAATAAGTGGCAAAAATGGGGATTTCCTTGGAAAATACTTAGGTACAATAGGTATTTGTAGAGGCCGACGTGACAGTTGGCTTCAGGAACAGGGTGTTCGAACATGAATCAAACATTCAGCTTCGACCGGTGCCCGGAACAAGAATCATTGCCCCTGAATGGTCATATAATAGTGGTTGCGTAGGTGCGGTGACACGTCAGCGTAGACGGGTGCGAGACGACGACGTCACGGGAGCGCCGCCCGGCCTCGGGTTCATCGGCTCGCGCCAGGTGCGTTCACACGACAACCATTATTTCCCGTTTTTCGCGCTATTTATTATAATGAGATTATTTTATTCTGCACTGATTTGGCAATGTCCCTATACAGGGTCAAATTAAATTAGCTAGCGAAACTGCAGAGACGTGATGGGTATGGATACCTAGACATAAAAAAAATATTTTAGGGATTCTATTTTTGGGGTCAACGGCCGCTGGTAGTGTAGTTACCTACTTGAAAATGACAGTTTTTTTTTGTTTCACATTTTCGCTACCTAATTTCATTGACTCTGTATATGTAACTGGTGACTGAATTTATTATTATCTACAACTGAAAGCCTGCAGAGCCATGGGAGGCAATGATATTTCCCGGAGATCTGTTCCATCTATTTCTAAAACAATGATGCGTCGTTCGCGTATTTTAAATATGAGCGTGTTTTGCTTCTCCAACGTCTTTAGACAAAATAAATTATTCGATACTTAGTTGACGACTAATAAGGCAATTTATTGGTGTAATGATTCAGACCAATTTATTTGTATATCGTTATGTTAAGTGGGTAATTAGAGGCTGTCAATAGCCGCACGTCAACTCCCTGACCCAATGAATATCAAAATAAAAGGTATTTTTAATGAATAGCAACAGTCAATATTTCCATATTTAGTTACATATTTACATAATTATTTTGAAATAAATAAAACATCAATCAAAGTAGTTTCAATTCGTTACACTGACTTTAGAAGCAAATAGTACAAGAAACCGTAATTTTTCTTTTGCTAAATACTTGTTTTTAGCTGAAACAACATTTAATTAAACTAAACTTCAGTTACAAATCAGTGTGTAAACAGCCGCTATATTAATCGCTTGTTTCATAAATAAATTATTCAGTCAACACATTATAGATGCCGTATAAAAATTCGTTCACAACCGAAGTGTTTAATTGATTTGAATAATATGGAAATCGGTACGGTAGCGCGCAATATCCGCGGGAAAGAGACAGACATAGGTCTGTGAGGACCGCGCAGCTGTGCTAAGGACGGTCGTTGGCCCCGCGGACGCCCGCAAGTGAACTCCGAATATTATCGTGTGCGTTTATTTATTGTACTGGTCCACTCTCAGAGATCCCGCTCATTAATTCCTTCGTGGTTGCACTACTGCCGATTGACGCACTGTTACGAGATCCCAGGTAATTATTTCTAATAGATTAAGTGTTGCAATATCGGCTTTCAATTTTGTCGCTTGGATGTAACTTTAGAATGTATTTCGTAGTATGTAGTTAAGGCGCTAATGTTATTAATAGAATTGTTTCAGTTATGTCATGTTTGTAGGTTG
Source organism: Apamea anceps (assembly GCA_951799955.1). Lineage (NCBI taxonomy): Eukaryota > Metazoa > Arthropoda > Insecta > Lepidoptera > Noctuidae > Apamea > Apamea anceps. Next base: position 6,869,814 of record OX637502.1, on the reverse strand, counting down.
TTACGGTCAATTTACTACCGCGTACTTACTTATCTTCATATATTTATTAACTGGCTAAGTGTCTCATTATTTTTTAAAGTAATCAATTATTTGTTTATTTGTTTTTGTAACTTATGTCATTTTTTGTCTATTAAAGTTACACAACATTAAATAGTTATAGGGAAAAATCAGGATTACTTCCTCGATAGCTAAAACCTCATTAAATTCATGTTATTAATTTAATTCTAACTCACTAATGACATTAACACTACAAGCTGACGTTGACATTGAAAATGACGTCATCATCGGTACAAATCCTAAATTCTTTTCCTATAGTTTATCGCGAGGTCATTGGCTCGGTGACGACTCCTGCGCTGGTATACTCACAGCCGGGTTACTCATTAATACAAATAACAATTAATTATAACAATAGCAACAAAGACAATGATTAATAATAATTTCTGGTTGTAGAACTTATCGGGCGTGCCATAGACCCCAAGGTTATGATTAACTTGCGTTTTAATATAGACAAAAGTTTATTTCTTTTCTAATTTTAATTGCTATTCTTGGGTAGATAATAGTGAAACACGATAAATTTTAGCTATTTCTGACTTGTTAAACATAGTATCCTAGTTCATCATCATCTGTATTCATGAAAATTGATTTCTGTCATTTTCACGTGGGACAAATAATATCCATCATTTCTGCTCTTTTCTAGCACCGACCCTAGAATATCTGAGTTACTACAATAGTTGGAGGCTGATCTCGACTCGAAGTATAAATGTAATACCTACATATATCTCGTAGTCGTCGGATTCAATTCATAAGGTAAAGTAAAAATCATACAATTCTAAATATCACAAATATAAATACGTTGGAAAATTCTGTTACCAGTAACTTGTATAGTTACGATAAACATTGCGATGATCTTGAAACAAAGTCGTCAGGTTCATGGACATGTGCGTCACTTCCCTGATGGCATTGAGGATAATTATGCATACAATACAATACATAACATAAATATATAGCGGTGTTTAATACAAGCTGCAGTGGAATCAGGGACTTTAAAAAAATAATAAAGCCAGAACACCTCGAAAAACGACTCATTGCGATAGTCAATCATTGATATTTCAAGTAAGTGTATGCTGTTAGATATTTGAATAGCAATCGTGCCTTATAGAAACATAGGTATCTCATTAACATGTTAATAACTTGTTTTACCTAATAGAGTATACATATATCTACAATAATTACTTAATTCCATTACATTGTGAAAACTCTATTCAAATAGTCATAATAAAAATCTAGGTACAAGTATTCAAAACAATACGGTTCGCTGCAGTCTCGATACAAGTGACGCGTAACGTTATGTATAGCCGTAAGTACACTCGTACAGTGGTAATATTTTCACATTAGCGAGTAAACATCGGTGTGATTGGACGTTTATCTGAACATGTGTAACGTTTGATATCTGGAGACGGGCCCTGCGGAGTCATTGTCACGTACACTGTGCATACAGCGACCATTGTGGACGCACTGTTTACTAACCTTATCAATAACATGCCGAGCCCGGTGCTATACTTCCAGCTGTACGAGCGATGCTATCAAAGAGAGTCTTCACTTCTTTTACCTAGCATCGTCCGGTCACAATTCTAACTCGAAACTATGGAAGTTTTCTTGAATGGTGACGAATGTTCGTTACTGCGAAATTGTAGGGGGGCTACGGATTTCCCATTTCTTGGTTTGGTGTTCTCATAACTAGTTGTGTTTTGTTTTGAAAGGTTTTAAATGGTATGGATGACGTTTTCCTTTTTTATGTTAACACATGTTGCTATCATACGGAATTTCGCGAGGTCGTCATCAGTCCTAAAATAACTTTCCTCATTCCTACATATCGCCATCCTCATTCATACCTTTTCACATAAAATCGTTTTCACAGTTCGGCTATAAATAAGCTTGCTCGCTATATTACGGTATGTTCTATATCTTGTAGTGTAGTAATTGTCATGCCGTCAGCGGGTTCAAGTTCGGGCGGACGACAATGAACTTGGCCGGCCATGACTCACGCATGCCAACCATCGGAGTTACGAAACCATAAACACTGAGCATCTGTGCGAATGCAACTGAATGCAATTGAGACGGCCATTGTCCACACACGCCCTTGACGATTGAGATTGATTGGCTTTTATTACCTTCGGCCAATCAAAGAATATTACCTACTGCCTTAAATGTTTTTGGCCAGTAATTTCATTCATTCATTTCATTTCATTTATTCAATAACAACACATATTGTATCTGAATGTTTACAAAAAAAAGTTAAAGAATTCAACCAAAATGATCTTAACACAATAGGTAATAAAAAAAATGTCCATAATAACGAATTCATAAAAACAACCTAAATAAGAAATCATTTATCATCAAAAATGTCAACACAATATAATAATAACAAATTTACCATTAATAATATCTGTAGTCCTATAATATTAATAAAATGGAATAATAATTACAAATAATGGCCTATAAACATGTAAAATAATAATAATAATAACAATGTCCAATAATAATTCATAATCAAAAAACAACTAAAATTAAAATAAACGTCTATCGTCAAAAATAAAATCATATTACAAAAAAAAAAAAAACATTACAATAATCCAAAAATGTCAACCAAATTCATATATAAATGTTCATTAATGATTTAACCACACTTATTATTATTTCAGAGTCATATATTCATTATCGGAATAGTAGCATTTTTCCAATAAGAAGTCTTTAAGTTTCCGTTTAAATAGGGTGGTTTTGTATATTAACTCTTTGAGGTCCTTAGGTAGGCAATTAAATAATATGACCGCTTGATATTGCACACAATGTTTGGAGGGGTCGTAATGGCCGTTGATAGCATGTGTTCCTTTTCCAAAAATATTTGAGTACGCGACTTGTTTTTGTTTTTCTTTATTCAAATATCTGCATTGTTTATGATGTGTCATTATAATTTTGCATTTGACTGCGTATGCGTCGCATGTTGGTTGACTTGGCAATGTTACATGGCGTTCACCCTTTTCTGCATGACGATAACAGAAGTAAATATAACTATGTTAACCGTATTCTGAACAGCTTAATGTGTGCACATTGCATCGCATAGCTCGCCTGCACTATTACTTAGTTTTGGCTTAGCGTTATTTCTGGCTTTTTTTCTATACTGACCATAATTCTGACACAAGAAGCAGAAGAAAGAATATATGCCAACCTAAAGCAGTAAAATCCAAATTTGCCCGAAATTTCTTTTCTTTTCTTGGCCCTTTTCTATACAACAAACTGAATGTTTTACTCTCCGTTCATAACATAAACAAAACAGCTTTTAAAAGGAAAATAACTGACTGGCTTATTACATTAGATTATACACAAATTGAAGATCTTTTCAAAACTATATCTTGACATAAAATTTCCCTTTGCAACGCACATATAAGTACCCCAAACCACACACTCACTCACTCCACATCACACACACTCATCCCACATGCATTCACATACATTCACATACCTCCCTTGCATGTATTCTCAATAAATTACTTTATTTTCACGATTTTTATAAATTAAGTTTAACGAGCAGTATTGTAATACTATAATCTATGAAATTTTTATTTCAATATGATATACGAACCAGATCGTCTCCAGTGCAACAAAACTATTGTAAAACTTTGATTAGGGGGCCTGGTGACCTGACATACAGGTTTTGTAAAAAACTTAGTTTAGGCACCAGTCTTCCACAAAAAATAATTATGTAATTGTGTCTGTTGACTATTAATTACTATCTGTGTAATTTGTGGTAAGAAATAAATAATTTTATTATTATATTATTATTATTATATTTTGTTTTTTTGCTCGGCTCGTAGTAAGCAACGAGTTGTTAAATAACTAATAACCTTCCTCAAGAATTGAGCTATCCAATACAAAAATATTTTTTCAATTCCGATTGGTAGTTCCAGAGATTAGTGCGCGGTTGCTCTGTGGATGGGTGACCATCTTTACATACAGAGACCCCTCCGTGCCTCGGAAAGCACGTTAAGCCTTTGGTCCCGGCTGTCATTCGTGGATCTTTGACAGTCGTTACGGGTAGTCTGAAGCCCCAAAGTCTGACAACCAGTCTCACCAAGGGGTATCGTATTACCCAGTAACTGGGTTGTGGAGGCCAGATAGGCAGTCGCTCCATATAAAATACTGGTATTCAGCTGCATCCGGTTAGACTGGAAGCCGACCCCAACATAGTTGGGAAAAGGCTAGGCAGATGATGATGAGTTTCAGAGATTAGTGCGTCCAAACCAACAAACAAACAAAAAATCAAATAAAGTCTTCATCTTTATTATTATTAGTAGAAGTGTGAGAGTGAGTAGTAATGATGAAACTAAAGTCAAGGAAAGCTCTTGTACCTATAATTGGATAGTAAAGTTATCTGAATATCTTTTCGAATTAACTCTATAATATTTAATTGTTTTCATTTCATAAAATAATTGAGAAACCTAATAGATACATATGTATTTTCAACGTTGTGATCAATTTTAGTTCAAAATACCAATTCAGCTAAACTAAACCAATTACAGTCCTTTACAAAGCGAAAACACAACTGCCAAATATATTACCGTTATCGTGCGAACCTTCACTTATAATGAGTTCAAAGATTCAAGGGCAGCTCTACGTAATAAACGTCAAATATATACAGATATTTGTAATATAGTACCTATCTACAGTGAGATTGTGTAACCTTGGCAAAGAGACATCGTAATTCAGAATAGCTAAACTTGAGGTCGATGATTTTCTCGGTTTAACGGTTTTGCAGCACGAGTCGATTTGTTTTTGAGGTGCATTTTTTTTAAGTTAGTGTTGCGGTGCAGACAAATTAGAGTTTCGTCTGTCAATCCAGAATTAAAGTTCAAGAAACAATTTATTTCATAAAGCTAATATGTTCCAAGTCCAACACGGTTTCATATTTAGGTATAGGTGCGGAAACAGGGAAGCTTGTAATAGGAAAACCATGTTTTCAAATGGTCCAATAGTTTTACACAACACACTCTTTCAATCTCTATCTAAATAATTTTGAAGGATATTTGCTAATCCATTGCTTCATATGTTCGAAAAATTTGTCTGTACAACAACATAAATATAACGTAATGAATGTTGTTGAACTGTCAAAATGAAAGCCATCGCTACTGATAGTGTGATAGGCACCTTCCCCCTGCCCCAGCAGTCTCGACATTCATAGCGATCGCTTTACAACCGAATTCGGTCGCAAAGTCCCGGATTGACAGGTGAAATGTATGCAAAATGTCGTGTAGCGACAAGGAAAGTTAAGCTTTAAGGTAAAAGAAATTAAAGAAGGGAGGTAGCAAACAATTAGATGTATTTAAAGTAAAAGATGAAGATGGTCTGAAGAGTGGTGTGTAGTTTGTGGAGGTAGGGTGTATAAGTGACGATGCGTGATAGAGGCTGAGGTGAAGATACAGTTGGAGCTGAGGAGGTGGACGCGAGGCAGGTGCTTGGCGACAGGTGCAGAGACAGCTGTAGGTCCAGGCGTAAGAGCGGGAACAGGTGAGGACAGGTGCTGATGCGTGGTGACACGGAGGACACACGTAGGCGGGCCCACGCAGCAGGCCAGGACGCAGCACAGCAGCAGGAGAGAGAGGCACGGCGGAGACGCTGTCAGACCGCCAGGTGAGGACAGGAGGGCCCACGCAGCAGGCCAGGACGCAGCACGGCAGCAGGAGAGAGAGGCACGGCGGAGACGCTGTCAGCCCGCCAGGTGAGGCGGCCCGCGGGTGAGGCGGCGTACAGGTGAGGCGGCCCTCAGGTGAGGCGGCCCTCAGGTGAGGCGGCCCTCGGGTGAGGCGTGGCCTAGTAGATGGAGGAGCCCTTCACGGAGGGCGGAGGACGGAAGCGTAGGCAGGCATACATTTCACCTGTCAATCCGGGACTTTACGACCGAATTCGGTCGTAAAGCGATCGTTATGAATGTCGAGACCGCTGGGGCTGGTCAGATAGTTCAGAGCAATTCACACCTAGTACAAGCTCTAACAGTCATTGTAACACCCAGTCAATCAGCAGTGCTCGATTGCAGGGTGATAATGACTTTGATTATAAACTTTATATAATCAAAGGATAATGATGATCGTAACTATTGTTTGTATGATTAGCATTAGCAAAATGCTAGCGCCTATTTCATTAACAGAATACGTGGAATAACCCTTCTAATCAGAACTTTCATTCATTCATGATGCACATAATTTTGCAGCTTTTGTTTGAGCATCCTTAAAGTACTGCGACGGTGCCGCGTCGGGAATGAGCCAGGAACATATTCATATTTCTCATGTACTAACATTTATTTATTAACTATGGATAACTTACAGTTAAAATAAACAGAAAGACATGTAAACCTAGATGCAAATGACTGGTGGTCTTGAAATAATATTTCATGTAAGTTTAGATAGCGGTGGTAGTGAATGGACTGGTCCACTCAAATATTTGTGGTACTTTCTTCTAAAGACCATTTCAGACATCAATCTACATGGTCTTCACATGATCTGACCACGATTATATCTGGACTTTTAAAGAGATTGTGACCTCTGAGTTTGTTTCGGCCTTATTTCTAAGAGTAGTCAGATAGAAAACGCCGACCTCATCTAACTTTTTCTTGTATTATGACTTGTCAAAGTCAAAGTCAAATCATTTATTTCAAATAGGCACATAAAAGGCACTTTTGAACGTCAAAATTAAAATTAAAATAAAATTGATTCTAGTCGCCCCTTCCAAAAGGTTGTTTTCGTATGGAGAAGAATGGGCAAGAAACTCCACCGTTACTCTTTTAAAATGTTTTACAATATTTGCGTACATTAATTATATAATTATATGTGAAGACGATGCGCCTAGAAATAAAATTACTATACCACAATAGGTAAAAGAATTGTGAAAGTGCATCCGATATCCTATTTACAGAATAAACAATTTCATTTCTTTTCATTTAACAGCAAAAGGGTTGACTAGCTCTGAATCTTAAGAAAAATGTCGTGCATTATTGTACTATGACTTTACCCAGTTATGATCTTCAGAACCATTGCTTGTATTGCTGGACTCTATTCTTAGTAGTAGGTACAAGTTTTTAAGTAGAACCCTACTAAGAGTTGATTGAAGCAAAAATAAAGGTTACAGCTTTGATTGTAATAATGAAAGGGTTACAGATAACGTACTTACTGCTTTAACTGAAGTAGGTTATGTACCGCGATTTGGTTATCCATTATGTATAATACATTCTACTTCCTGAACATTACCTCTTCACTTCATTGGACAATCTCGACCTCTGATATAAGCGAAAATTAAATCTCCCTCAACTGATGACGAAAAAACGTTCATATACATATTATACAGTCTTAAAACAAGACCTTGGCATAATATAAGGTGTTAATGATGTCACAACGTGTCCAATGTCACCGCCCGGTGGTCTCAGACACTGTTATATAAACACGCGGACACAACTGATAATATTTTTGTTTTTAACCACTCCGTGTTTGAACTGACTAGCAGTCCACTGTGTAGTTAATGTTATACATGCTAATTGCATATGGTGTGAAAGGTCGTTTGCGCGATAGGTGTAGTTTTTTAATAGTCTAATACCTACGTGTGATTTGCATGATGGAGTAGCTATCTTTCTCCACATGTGTAAACTTTGAAAGTCTGATTATTAAGTAATTATAACCGAATTCGTAATTATTCTTGCAATATTTCTTAATGAAAAGGGGTTCAATTATCTTGGAAAACATCAAAACCACATATTTAATACGTGTTGCTTTAACTAGTTTTTAGTTTAATCTACAGTTTTAAACTAACTAGTGGGCGGCTAATCAGTACATATCTATTTCCTACGTGTCATGAATCATGAAACTTCATCGTGTGCAGTATCTATTCTTTCCAAGAAAACACAATCCGTAGGATGCAGCACCGACCAATACCACCGCATTGCATAAACAAGCCATTACACTGAAGCATTGTTATGCACGACTAAAAGCAATTTGATGAGCACACAAAATAGCAGGAGACTTAAAAAGAAACACTTTATATTTCGAGCGGCCATTATTCCCTCGTTTACGAAACTAAGAAGTACTGAAACCCGAAGACTCCCGAAGCGTAGCGGAGGTTCCCGAAGGAATGACAAGCGAGCGCTTTCCGTGGAACGCGGAAAACGTCGGCACATGTTGAAAATACGGATGGGCATTGACCCCGAGCGGGCTTGCCTGAACACACAGCTGTTACAGAATCTAGCGCGGTGCATCTCGTGATGCGTTTATTTATGTTCGCCGCCACCTACTACATACATCTCATAGATCTTAGATAAATGCCGCATTAAGAGCCAGATATTAATATGAATTAAGATACGTTACTCATGGCATTTTTTTGGATACTTAATGAAACCACGTGCCGTTCGACAGTTTTTTGGTGTGAACCATCTTAGTAACTTTACTTTGATTGTATTTGCACTGGTAGACACCTCAAAGCACATGTGGTCATACAGGATCATTAATTAAAAAGATATACGATAAAGTTGTAGTCCTAATAAAAACTAATCTAATAAATCTCAGAAATTGCCGATAAATATTCATAACACATCAATAATGTTACCGACTGGCGTGTAATTTATTACGTAAACATGGAACGTGTTGCCTTTACGAAACTTCTGAGATCCCAAAGGAAGAGACTCGCCATTGATCGTAGGTATGCCAAGGCCTTGTTACTTAAAACTTGCATGTTTAAAACTGTTTAATTACACCCGTGGCAATATTTGCAATTTCTTAGGTTTCCGATGAATCACCTTGACTTGACAAGTATAGTATGTATATAAAAGGTTGAAGACGTCTGGTATACATAGGCTTTCCCTGTAGACTGCTGCGAACGATTTTCGGGAACATTGTTTGTCTGAATTTTCACGCTTGGGCAGATATTGGTACACAGGTACATCAAGGTATTACGTTAGTCTGTCCTGCAACGTTTCGGTCTTTTTTTATGGGTGTATATAGTAGGCAAGAATGATTAGTTTCAGTTTGATGTTTTGACACCAGATGGCGTAACTATACCTAAAAGTAAGTATCAATTAATTGCAATGGTTGAATTTTCCTTTTCCTCTTCTGCCGCTGCGACCAGTACTTAATAAAATCAGGAGCGTATGTAACAGAGATTAATGAAAGTGCAATATAGAGGCGACACTCCCTACGACTAATGTAGCCACTAGCCGCGAGCCACCCCCGTTGGACGCGAGCTTAAGATGGACATGATTGATCGAGGGAGAAGACACTTTGAGTTCCTATGCTTGGCCTTTTCTGTGTTTCGTTTTGATATAAGTGCGGGTTTAACTGTTCAAAATTGCAAAGAAATTATGGACAGATAAAAATGCAATGAAATGAATTGCTTACCAGATTTAAATAGTTTTATTTTTACATCAACGATGTTCAACTCTTCAAAATACTAAGTTGAATCCCTCATAAAAATTAATACGGAGTCGACTGTGATCTTTATCAGTAATAAGTAGCGTTTTATCATTACAAGCACCTTTAATTCATTGTCTTGCCAACGACCTCTTTTTGAAAGGTTTTGTATTTAAATTCAAACCTTTGGATATTAATGTCATTTAATTTTATGAAAAGTTAGAGCATATGACAGCATTTAGCATAGCCCAGAAGCTATTAACAATTTCCTGCGCTACCTTCCTGAAAAATATTTCATCGGATTTCTAAATTTCTTGTCACTGCCGGGGTGCCAGCTGTTTTAGAACCCAACGGCCTGGCACGTGACGATGGGAAGAGACCAGACGGAATGACCATAATGCCCCGGAAGTTAGGCAGACCTTTGGTGTGGGATGCAACATGTGTCGACATCCTTGCGCCATGCCATCTTCCTAGCACGGTGGGCTATGCTGGAGCGGCTACTGCTGGTGCAGAAAACCTCAAACGGCGAAAATATGCCAGCCTGATTTGGAGTCATATCTTCGAGCCGTTTAGGGTTGAAACACTAGGGCCATGGGGTCCGAGTGCCCACGTGGTTTTTCGAGATATCGCCAAGCGGTTAGTCGACTCTTCACATGACCAGAGGGCTGGCCTGTTTTTTGGCCAAAGAATTAGCATCGCCATACAACGTGGCAATGCTGCCAGCCTTTTGGGCACTGTTCCTGTTGACAGCGATGCGGACGAATTTTTTGATGCCCTATGATTCTTTTGCTTGTTTTTTCACATGCACATATTATGTATTATTATTTTTAATGTTAGCTTAGGATATAATTTCTAAATCTTAAAACTAAAATTTCAACATAAGCAGTAACATTACGATTTCACGCTAAACCCTGGCAAGTCAGTTATGTAGGTATGTAAGCTCTTAATTATCTCCAGTATCCAGTAGTAATAAATATCAGATAATACGCAAGAGTGTCCACATTTCGTGCTACAAACTTCTACCAATATTTCGATGCATACTGAACGATACATAAGGCTGGGATCTGACTTGTATCAAATTTCTATATCCTGCCGTAGTTTGTTGAAGTTTCAATAAAAAATAAGTGTACCGATACATCTGCCCTAATAATTATACGTGACGGAATTTCGGTGTGCTACTTTACAATGGAAATTATGGACGTAATTTCTGCCTGTAGGTAGTTTAAAAACCATTGTAGTGATAATCACGCCGATTTTCCGTCGCGTAATTTTCGGCAGGTGTATCGCTACGCTGATGTGGTATTCGCATCTTAGCCCTATACAGGGTGGCAGGGACATTGACACGCAAACCGAAACCATGAATTTAGCACATGATTTCTAGACCTTCTAGCAAGGACATTTTTAATCGGGTATAGACTACAAATTTCTACGCTAGGAGGTTTAGAAATCGAATCGTGAGCATGAAAAAGTAGCTCGCAATTTTTTTATCTGCTACCTTTGCCGTGCAGTGGGACAACGAAGGCTAAAATAATAAGTAAAAGAATATAGATGGTGGTGAGGTCGAAACGCATCCCGAGATAACTGGGCCCCAAGTCTGCTATTACAATAGTGTCAGAATGGTCTATCATTGATTTCATAATTGTTGATTTTGACAAGTTTGGTAATCTACTAACATAATGGCGTCATTATGACTTTCCAGTGGTCAACCACTGACACTCCATTGAAAGAAACGGCATATAATGGTAATCTCGTACATAATGATAAATGAATGACTGACTTACATAAAACACTTGACTTGTATAAAACACTAATAAATAATATGTAAAAATATATATAAATGAAATCTGGCATAAATAAAGTAGTGGCAGTTTTTCGAAAATCATTTCTACTAACGGGTTTTATAATAATGGCCATACGACAATGTCATTATGACACAATTCTATTACGAGACCATTGATCGACCAATGATCGCCATTAAGAATTTAGCAGATTATGAACTTTAAGCAAAATGACAATAGGATGAGAATGGGATCGTGTTGGAATGACGAACTTAAAAAATAGCAGACTTGGGGCCCTGGTCAAACCTAGGATATACTCACCGGCCATACGATAAGTACGGCAAAATAGTACATGTAAGATGCAAGCTTTACGAGTGCTCGCAGTTAACAGCACATATATTAGGGATTATTACAGAACACACGTTTAACCGTCTCTTTCACCGCGAGCCAACTCTCTGATCTAGTTCGCGGAAGAGAATTATGCAATGGCTTGCACACTTGCTCTGCTTAGGTGTTAATGGCGAATTTTGTACTAACAAGATAATAATATGATGTCGACCTGTCTAGCTGAGCGTTAAATTGTAAAGTGGGTGATGTAACCATGCGTCTTTGTAAGTTGGAAGTTTCAAATGTTATTTCAGGCCAAAATCTAAAGTTTTAACCACTTTTGGCTTTACCATAACGGGAAGGAAAACGGCTTTAGATCTGTATCGTTTCGCAAATAAATGTTTTTATAATTTTAATGCGTATCATTTTATAATGTCATAAAGCACGGTTACATAAGACAAGGAAAAGTATTTATTACACAAAACTCGGTCTATGTTTTGTCGTTTTATTAATCGGGTCTGATAACTTACGCAACCAACCGGCGCAAAAGTAGGGAAACGTTAAAAGAAATGATCCCGGAAAATCCGATAAAAATTTCAATCCCGGGACATTCTAACCGTGTGAAGAGATTTGTTGAACAAATTTAAAGCCAATTAAACCTGACGCCGGCTTAACGCGCTGCGCACGCGTCGAGCCTTTTGACAAATATATTTAGAAAGATGCTTCGTGAAAAAGTTTATCTTTCAATACCGCGAAATGATTCGTAAACAACGCCAACAATGTGAATCTTTTTTACTTTTTTCTTTTCATTATCCTCCATACATAAAGGTACCAACTGAAATATTTTTCTTAACAGGTTTCTTTTTCAATAAAATTCAATGGAAGGGGTGCTTCTTTATTTCTTTTAAAGTCAAAGTATTTACTAGTGCAACTTGTGCGTTATTTTTTTTTACTTTTTTTCTTTTCATCGTCATCGTCCACGTCCATATATATCTAAAGGTACCTATCCCCCTATTAAATATTTTCAGGCTTCTTCGTGGGTAAAGTACTTAAATTGAAGGGGGATAATAGTTGTCATTTACTATGTATGTTCAAAGACCGGACTTAACAGACCAAGTTTACAATGAAGCACTATTATTTAAACATAACGTGTTTTTTGACTTTCATAATAGAGTCTGGCTAACGCTCACTCCTCTTTTGTCTATGAAGGGTGTAATATAAAAGCCCCCCGATTATATTAACATGAAAAAGGATTATAAAAAATGTTTCACTGCATGGTGAAACTAGCCCTTATAATAGGTAGTTTAAAATGCAATCTCTATTGTAATCACAATGCTGCAGACTACATCTGTCTGTCTGGTAAATTATTGATACTTACATACATAATCAGCCTATAATGTTCCCACCGCTGGGACACAGGCCTCCTTTCGGTGAGAAGGAGTGTAGCGATGGTTCGAACCTACGACCTACAACTCGTAAGTCGCGACCGTTATCACATTGCTCTCCACTAGGCCACCACAGCTCTATTGATACAAAAAGCTAAGCTACCTTTAGAAAGGTGAAAAATCCTGTGTAATCACAGGAACATTTCCAGCGCATCCTTACTGAAGTTTTTCTTATATTATAAGCTTTAACAACATTGTCGTGCTTGATGAAAAGATTAAAGCTTGTTAAAAAAACACTTTCAATTTTCCTCGTAACTTTGATAACTCAACATAAAATATCTCACGGTTTTTAAATTGTATTGTGCTTTTAATTTACGCGTGTCACATTAACTTCAATTTTAATGCACTCGACGAAAGACCATATCCACAGCAAAATCTCACGTCTTGGTCGAAAATAATTCGTACTAAAAGGATGCGTAAGCGCAGCCCAAATGCTCACTTAGTCACTTCGTTAATTTCGGGAAGGTGCACTGGATCCTTTTTTTATTTTAAGGGAGCGGAGATGGCACATTTGTTTTTAACTTTTAGTGTCGGATTCCAGCATGCCTTTGCGCCTAATTCGTTTTGAATATGGAATGATTTGTTGCTGGTTTCATTGCATTAGCGTCTGTTTGCTCTGGTGGCCACACGCATGGACGGTCATTCATTTTCATTCATTGAGTAACGGATTGTGTTTTATTTTTATTGGACTTAATTGGACGTGAGTCACTGAATCCATTATAAACATTAGGATTTCTACAAATGATATGATTTGTTTTCCTATCTCGTACTCTTAGTTAATTGTAATAAAATATTTACAGGCATTACCTAGCTATGTATTTTCATAAAAACATAGAATAATTGTTGGCGTTAGAGTCAATAAAAGGAAATCTCATGTCAGCACATGAGTTACGTTTATTTCTCTGACACTCGTATCCCCCCCGCTCCCCAATACTCAAAGTCAGGTGAAAAACGATGACTCATGAAAGATTTTTTAAATCTTGAAGATCGTTATTTTATTGTCTTATTTGTATACCTATCAAGTTTCTGTTTTAAGTGTGCTCATGAAATTTATGGTGCAATAAAAATAAAATTCCACTTCAAGAACATTATTTAGAATTTCGATAGAGCACACCGGAAGGCGGAAGCGTTAGCGGAGGTCGTTGAACCACTCGTCGAGTCAATGTCAGCGTCGGCGAGGCGTGGGTCCAAGATTCGGCAAGAACAAGGGTGCGTACTGTCGGTACGGGGTAGCAGGGTGCAACTGTCGCGGGGTAACGACCGGGCCGGGGTCGTCGGCCGGCGCCACGCGGCCGAGCGACCGAGCCATCCGATTGATTGGAGCGGGACGGCACTACTTCTTCATACCCTCACGATCTAACTACCCCCGCTCTTAATAGGGGAAATAACACTTTGTTTCGTAACAGATAAGGTATGATTCAGTTTGTCCACTAAATCGGCGATAGAGCTTTTGGAGTTTGGATACGGGGAGGTAACCGACGCACACAGCTGCGTTTAGGGAAGTAGTTTTGCTCAAAATATTGATTTTTCCGCGGGGCTCGGTGGGCCGCGTGGCACGCGCGTGTGTGCGTGCGGTGTATGCGTACAGTGCGCGCGTGTGTGCGTGCGCGTCTATTTTGGGTTGAGCACGTGGTCGTAGTTGTTGCTTGTTGACATGCGTTTTTATTTTTATGGCGGCTTTATGGTTTGATCGCTTAATTGAATTGCATATTTTTTTGTAATTTAAATCCTTGTGATTTACTATAGACCCTGTTGTAGTGGAGTACCTTTACCTATGCGGCTTTTTCTTGAAATATTGACTTTTCCATTGCAATTTTTCGCAATAATTTCCTGAACATTTTAACTGGGGATTGAATCCGTGTGTCGTGTATCGTTGATTCCCTTATATGCTAAAATCGATTTAAGCACACCTCTTTCGAACATTGGACTGATTGCAATCTTAATACATTTTTGCTGATGTCATCAGATTTAAAGGAGCTGCATTATTATCTTTTTGCACTACTTTTTGGGCTCCCTTGAATTTTTTTTTAATAATATGCCATGGCGGAGATTGCAAATTGATTTCTTAAGTATCCAAACAAACAGATAAACCGAAATCACACACCAAACCCTGACGAAAGATAATTCTTTCATATTTTAAAAGCGAAATATACATTATTCGAAAAATCATGTAATTTTAAGCTCCAGTAGGAACCTAATTAAGTATAAAATAAATTACTAAATATATTTATTTATTTGCCATTTTACTTAAATTAATTTTGAAGACGAATTGATGTTGTTCACTTGGTATTACTGTCCACTACGTAGGTACCTACCAGCAATACTAAAAAAGTGTCAAAGCACTGTGCATTCTAACTCGAACTCATAACATTTAAAAAGTATAAGTCTGAGTCAGCACTTTATATCCAGACAAGACTGCTTAACATTTTCTTATTCTCAAGGTTCAGTGGACAGGAGACGACTCGCAAATATATATATACACATAAGTACCGAGTTCTTTCTGTGTGTATGCTGAATATATTATTAGCTATACGTGTACGTGTGTATAGTTATCGATGCACAAACACAAAGCCGGTTCCGAGGACTCACGCACACCAGCTCACCACCTTACCCTTGATTTTGCCAGCTCAAGGTCTCTACCCTCCCAGGACGTGGACTCGCACCCTCGGTACCCTGCATAAGTCTATCCCTCTCTAAAGTGCGGACACCGCCGAAATTTCCCGACCAGGAGCCGGGGTCGATGACCTGCAGCGACATACGTATTGGTAAATAAACATTGATGCTGGGTTACATAACAATTATAATGTATAGGCGGTATTGATTCCACGTTTTGATTGACTACCGGTACGGTGGAGGATGTGTTTTGGAATATTTTGCATTTGTTTTGTTTTGACAATTTTTGGTAATACCACGCGGAAGTCACTTATGCTGAGAATTTCAGTGATATATAATAGATTCACGTACTTTTACAATACTTAGAAGATGGCGATAAGTCTCACTAAATTGTTATTTTAGAAAGGACAACTTAAAATTCCTTAAAGAAATGCAACGTTTTCTGTTGTATTTTTAGTGAGAAATTATTCAAAAACAAATCATGCATACACGAACCGAGTCCCGAATTCGAATGTAGTTGAATTAATGTATACTGTTTTGTATACCTTCGTGATTTCATCCCTTTTACGCCGTGACTCATGATAACATAATAACAAAGAAAGGATAATGCGTTTATTGGCATTAATTTGCATACAGCAAAAAAAAAATACACATTAGAACTATAAAAACAGAAAACAAAGATTAAGATGCCAAAAGGGCCTCACAATGAATAAACCCCTAGTTAAAGTATTTATTTAAAAACATAATGACATTCATCATACAACATTCAGTACCTAATCTCATTTACTCACTGGTTTCAAACGGTATGATTATTACTGAAAACATTGAGCTCGCTGTAGAGAAATCCTTCTAAATTAAATATTCAAGGCTGATACATTCTCTAGAGGGAATGAGTAGAATATAAGCTGAGTTAATATGTAATAGTTTGAACCCAGCCTTACTAACAAAGTGGCTTCATGGGTACAATTTATTTATTTATTTATATATACTTTATAGTACACCAGTAATAAAAAATACAATTAACACTACAAAATATATTATTGCGTATTCCTACATAGGTAATCCTACAGGTAGCTCTTCTAACGATTTTTCTTGCGTAGGGAGATAGGTAAGTGGTTAAGACGCCAGTAAGTAGGTGCTTAGAAAAACAATAAAACTTAGAAAATATTTTCAATATGAAATATTTGTACCATAAACAGATACTATGAAATATTATTCGGTGCTATATCAAACCATTTCATACGAGTTTTCAGCTTTAATATCAGTCAAGGACATATATTGATAACAAAGTAATGAACTGCATCCACTTATAATAAGAATAAGTTGAAAAAATCAGAGTATTTCTCTTTTTTATGTAGAAGTACAAAAGTACCGTATTGGAGCTGTTATGCTATATTGTATTATGAGACCTTCAGTTAAAGTTCCATTTGAATAAAATTAAATTGCGTATGCAGATCGAAAGTGGAGAAAACTATTGCTTATAGAAGTATAAACAGACGGTTTTTCCAAGTCTTATTAGAAATAACTTTCATATACTCGTATCTAAATGAACTTGCAATTTTATTGCAGCGTTAGAATCTCGACTGCGACACGGACATTAATTCGAATCAGTTCGACTTAATTTGTAGAAGTACACAACTTTATATGGACAATATTTCAGCTAACAAACTGCCATTTTAAATTAAATACGTTCCACTACGAATGAACAACAAAAACTCATTATAGTGAAAAATAAACTGGAGTCCCATAGCAGGCGCATCCCACTCGGAGCGTTTGATTACGTGATGGTAGTTATTGCCAGTGCGGGGGGGAGGGCCAGTGGGTGTTCGAGCTACCCGACCTACCCCCCAGGACCTACGCCAACACTGCACCGATGCACCCACATCTAGACATCTAGCTATCTAGATATGTATGTAGATGTCTGGACAGTCCCGCACGCACACCGACGCGCCGCCCTGTCTATGTGATGCACCGTTGACAATATCTATACGTACTACGTACCGTAGCATTTGTTAACCACCAATACAATTTGTTAAATATGGGGACGCCGCGCCGTTTAGTTTATTACCTCACTGGTCTTTTGTTTATGTTCTAAGTATTTATGACGGTAAATAAGTGGTGAGGTTAGATGTTTGACGACACTGACAGTCAACAGGCGTGTGCTGATTGAGTTGTTGTCAAAAAGCTAATTTGAGGTACAGAACTATATAGAATTTTAGCGTCATTTAGTATTCTAAGGGTTGATTTTTCCAACGCCAGATAATTTTGTCCGAGAAATAATTTTGAATTGTTGACAGTTCTTCGATACAAAACTGTCAGACGTCAATTTTATTCCACGAATAATAATTATCTGTTGATTGAAAAATCAGCCCTAAAAGTAGTTTAGTAGTAGGACCAAGTTTAAAAATTGCATTTTTGGTTAGACATGCTAGAAAAAAAAACAAAACACAAAAAAAGATTTATTTATTCTTAAGTTCCGTGGAAACCTTGTTATTGATACTGTTAGGGACTTTATAAAAAGATTGCAGCTGAAGCGTAACTATTGTAGTTTTTCAACAGTACCTTTCTCATATCACAAGCACGTGACGTCAAGCGAGTACAATACAATGAGAGGTTCTTTCTCTTACTCAATATATGTATTTGAACACATCATCCAAAATAAATGTACCGTCATAATCATAACAGACATAAAGAATGACGTTATGCAGCAAGGTTCAAGCCAGCCTCACCTCGAAAGCAATCTTCCAGCAATCAAAACATAATAACAAATTCTTCGCGTTTCGAATCTCGTACGAACATACTAATTCGTACAACCCGACCTACCCTAACATAGCTCGGTGCACTCGCACTAAGACCTGAGTCTGTGTGCCTAGTACGTGCAGCATGCAGCACTCACACGCGCACACCCGATATTTACGTGAAGTTCAATTATGCTATTGGAGAGGGAGGTAGACATATACAAGCTAGCTACATGTCTTTGTTTGCATCTGAACTTTTCAGCATAATGTTGCACTCTGCGTCAAGGACAAAAGACTTATGCTTATGAAATGTTTTGCTAGCAATACTTTGATTTCTATATTTTTTTATTGATATTTGAATGTTCTCGATTGTGCTATCTGATTTTTCATATCATGAACACACAAGAACTTGTGATTGGCTTACAGTTAAAGTGCAACATTGGCATCGTCGAAGCGCTTGATAAATGGCCAGGTGATTTGATAAATTGATACATAACTCATAACTCTTGTTTCTATGACTACTACTTTGCACGGTTTTTACGACTTAACAAAAGTCAAGATTTCGTTATTATATGTATGTTTAATATAATGTAAGTTTCAAACACATAAGCCTTCCGGAATCAATTCTCTAATTGTTGGTGAATACTGCATCTAAATCCGTTGCGTAGTTTAAAAGATCAACGCGGGCATACAGACAGACACGAAAAGTGAGTTCAATGTATAGTATGTATAGATATAGATTAATAAAATCACGAGCATTTTGACACTACCGAAATATTAACTATATTATGACTAATGTTCCCAAAAGTAACGGACACTATTGACCAATTAACCTTCATCAAATATGATAGGTACATAACATGAACTTCACATTAATCTAATCACACATGAAACCGAGAATAACAACATATATAATATTGAAGTCCTTACTTATGTAAACAAAGTATCAAATTAAACAACAATAACCTTGAACGAGACCAAATCGTTTTCAAACCGGAAACGTTTAACTGTTTGTAAATTATTACACGATACGGACCAAACACGTGTGTGAAACATAAATAAAGCAATAGTTTTAAACAAATACAAATCGACTACATCAAAACTATTAACTAAAATATGAACTTGCTGAATATGGAAATATATTTTATGGCTCGTAGCAGCTCGTAGCCCTACAACTTTAACGCAAGATGAAACTCTTCAAGTGTTGCGCTTGAATGCCTACGCCGTAGCACTTGCTACGAAGATTGCGTATGAACGTTTTTTACTATTTCTGTTTGCATGTCACAATTGTTTATTTACTACAAATGGTTATTTGTTTAATCTGAGGGGCAATTCTCGTAATTTTAAGAACTTTCACAGTCGATCTCAGTCTCAATCTTATATTTTTGACAAGTTTTGACATTTTTTTGTCGCCGAGATGAGACTGCGACTAGATTTTGAACGTTTTAAATTACGAGAATAATAATTGGCAGTCAAGTGTGTCTTTTTTAAATATTCGACTATTTGTTTTATTTTTTGTCGAAAAAAATATGCTTACGTACTTTTCAAAATAGATTATTATAGATTATTGAATGTTACGTTATTTTTGGTTTATTTCATTTTTTTGTTAATTTCCATAGTTGGAGTTTGAAATGCGATGGAACGCTACGACACGCTAAGTCAGCGCCTATTCGTTTATTTGCGCCATCTAGTGGCGAGCGGATACAACGAAAGTTCGGCAATTCAACGCTAGAGGGCTGTCGCATAAAGTAATTTGTAACGTGCTATTGAATCTGACAATGTTTGAAAATGTGCTTTTATGCATGTATTATTTTATCAATATTATGGTTTATGATCATAATCTTATTATTATACTTTCACACCTAACATTGATTTCTCTTCGCAATTCCTCGAACAGATAAAGTACACTAGGGATATCTATTTGTTGCGATATTCCTATAAAATAGTCGAAAGCACTAGTATTGTATAATAGTACTTTAAACTATAATACGCACCACTAAGTCTTAAAATACTGCGAATTTAATAACCCACATAAATGTCCCATTTTCATATTTCTCTCGCAATGAAATGGATGCTTTGTGGTCGCTGAAACCGTAACACATTCTGAGAATCGTCCTATCCTAGGATCGCGACTAAGGAGTTAAGCGTATGATGACTAATTATTTTTGGGCAATTTGCCAGCCGGCAGACCGAAATGTGAATATAGGGCGTCCGGCGTTGTTGCTCCATACACAACACTTCCCAAAGGTTAGCGTGCATCGCTTTCATATGAGTCCAAGTATCATAAAATATTATGATGTTGACACAGTAAGCTCGCAGACGAATCTAACTATATTTTTTATGGCTTCGATTATGAAATAGGCGTATTGTGACACGAATATTGAATGAATTGGATCAGATTGTTTACGACATGCTTGAATAACGTAGTTGAAATAATCAAAACGTTTAGACCATCCAGTAATTTCTTGAAATCACATCTTTTAATTCTGGTTTATCTTTAAGGAAGCTTTACATCATAAAGTACACACTTTCGACTTTGTTTCAAAACTGGCCTGACGACACACAACATACTCGTATATCAAGCCTGAGATTTCAGCACCTGATACTTTCTTCAGCGAATGCTATCGTGTTTCGGAATCAAGAGAGCAATCTATCAAGATAACCCCATTTTTATGGGAACTGTGTGCGAGGACCACATAAATGAAAACTGTAGGTGATCAAATATTGCATAGTTTTGTTATGGCAAACAACATGGTGTGCGAAGCCTCCTAGCTTATGTTTGTCTTAGTGAACCGTGCTACTGGACTTCCTGTTTTTTTTAAGCGGAATTAGGTACCAACCGACTTCAATAAAGTTATCAGAATGATTGGAAAAAATTAAAGCATCCCTGCTAAAAAAACTATAATCAGTTAAAAAACTAAGACCCCTTAAGTTATATGATAATTTTAAAGGCGTCGTAATTATCCATTTTTGGTATAATGTCAAGTTTAATTAGTCTATTCAGAGTTTAGATGTTAAGATTGCATATGAGATAGACATTCAACTTGAGGATCTGGGTGACATCTGTTTAAGTCACTGTCTTTAACAGGACCGAAATATCGTTTGCTTATGACTAACACATAGAAATAGATGGAGAAATAAGAAGGTAATATTTTACAGCTGCAACTCCAAGTAAATTAGGCAGATAACCTATTTCATAATAATAATACAACATAATAACATAATACCTAATTATTTAGAGTTTTGAACTTAAGTCTTGACTTCTTAGTAACAAAGTAGAGGCAACTAAGTTCCACTATTTATACAAAGTAAGACTCTGTATACACTTACAACATACAGAGTCTTACATTGTATAAATAGTGGTGGTGGTGAGTCTCAAAATATTAATTACACTGCGTAATAAATATTTTGAGACTGAGTGTAGAGCTTTTTAGTACATTACAAACATTCTTCAAACATGTACTTTTTACTACATCTACATTTCCTACATTTTATAAATCATAAAATTAACATAAAAAAAATCTTATCCCCTTTTCTGGATATTCTATCAGAACTCAAGGTGTGCTGGCACCTGCTAAGCACGACAATCACGTGACTACGATTGAGCAACAGTAATCAAATTGACCCAGTCCAATCTACCCAGCCTATGGCACTGCCGCATCCGCGATCAACAAGTACTTACGTACTGGCAATCATGCGCAATACATTGATACGATGAATTATTATAAAAATTTGGGCTGAGCTATTGAGGGTACTTGAGTTCAAACCGAGTTCTAGGACAGTCTGTCGCAACTGGCAAGTTCGGAACGCTTATCGTTATCAAGATAGGTATTTTGTATATCAAGTGCGCATTATACACTCGCTCACCCAATTCCTGAAGATAGTCGGTAACCTCCTTAACCGACCTAGATGGTGAAACACCTTTTCCTACTGTAATCAGTATTATTAGCAATATTTCGATGCCCTCTTTGACTTTCTTATGAGCTGTTTGTCGAAGATATTGTTATATGCAACCATGGTAGGCTATAATATAATTGTATACAGCTGAATATCTAGCCATATCTTTAGAATGGATCATTGCCTAGAATACTAGGAAACTCACAAATAAACAGGAAGTTTATTGTAAGTGAACTCACAGGTCTCACAGCCAGATGTTCTGTGACGTCATAAAAAAATTGTTCTGATATTATTAATAGCTTGAAGCCACTAACGGCTGAAAAGCCAAATTCAAGAGTTTCAATCTTTTTAATTACCTAGATATTTATACCAAATTTTAAGACTGTAATCTCGTGGAGTGTATTTGCGCCCGTGACACACTTTAGCATATGTATTTGCTATCTCCAAGATTTTAAAATTTAGTTCAGTATTACCAACAATTTAAATTGACGTAGTTAGTTTAACCGTTTTTATTAATACCAGTAGTCAACCCTAGAACATGTAATAGAAATAGAAAAGTTGTACGTGTGTGCGTGAATTGCACTTGTAGTGTTGTTATGTGTGCAATAAATACTTTATGTATCCATCTCTTTCCTTCTCGACATTTCACAGGTAGCTATGGCCTTGTCTAGTTGCATCTAATGCTGGCATTAGTCTGTTTACATCGCGCTGCTACTTGCCCCAGTAACTGGCATGGATATTTGCACTTTATTTTAAAAGTTAAACATTATTCACTGTGTTAGATTATCTTTTTAGTCACACACTAAGTATCCAATTAATACTAATTTTGTAGGTTACACACTTACAAAGCGTATTTATGTCAAAAAATGTAGATGCCAGGCCAAAACAATTTTTACGGTCATTGGCATGGTTATTAAGTTTACCCGGAAACAGATATTGGTGTTGAGCATTTAACTAACCAGTATTTTCATTTTGTTTCAGGTGAGTCTGATTTATTTTTTGAGAACGAGGGGTATTTGGGTATGTACCTCTTGTATTTGCATCAAAGATCCAACAAATTTGAAGTACTTAGGTACCTATACATTTTAATATAATAATATAGGCTTGCGTAAAAGTATGATGTTTTTTTTTTAATAATCTTCGTGTTTGGGTTCTTCCAACATGCACATCGCCGCCATCTTTAGCACGGTGAAGATTGGGCGCTCAGGGCAATGGGTCGTAATACTTCCTCAAGATTATTTACTATCTTACTGGCACTTACCTAAGTTACTTGTACAAGTGCACTAGCTCGTCAAATGCTCCAAATGTCCCTGTAGCGAGTGTTGACTGAGCCGGAGTGTTGACCGGTATGTAGGTTACACCGCGCGAACCGGCGAGCGCCCCCCTCGCCCCTCCGCCCCGCACACCACGCAACTACTTCTATGATCCGTGCACTTTTCAACAAGAAAATGTCAAATGCACACTCCTTGGAAAGAACTGATGCATACTGCGCAGGTACAGACAGAAATAGGTTAACAAAAAAGCATTTCTGCTGCCTGTTTCTGTGTAACTGACATCCTTTGCGAAAACTCACAAATCGTTTGCACAATTCAAAGAGTAAACAGACGTAATTGAAAGTGTTTGACAGTAATCGATCCTATACAGATAAAATATCAGTTGAAAATCTCATTCCATTTTCGAAATGTCAAAGTGCATCGTAGCTGCATATCGAGTAGCAACGGAGGAGTTGGTAACTATAGTTAGGAATTTGGGCTCTGGATCGAAGAGCGGCGGCAATGTGCCACCGACCAATTCTATTATTGGACGTGGGCCTATGTATTATATTTATATCAACCGCTACCCGTGGTCACTGGGGCAAGTTCGCTCGCTTCTTTAAACTCGCAATAAAAATCGGACAAGTTCGAGCCCGAGACCGTGGCCAGTGTAAACACTCCATATTTTTGCCAATTTTCGTATTGATCATGAAATTAAAAGAGAAAATTCTTGACATTAACATTACGTTTTTACTGTATTTCTTAGTAATTGCATTGGCAAGACCTTGAAAATCTATTGGCAATAATGAATGTGTCAGTGGATATTGAATCATAAGAACGTTACAAAATCCTAATGTAGACATATTCAAATGTTGTGGTATTATGATGTATTTAGACTAAAATATACTAACCGTTTTATCATCTCAAGGCAACTCGTATAAAGCAATGATAAACGAGTGACCATCAAATTAGGAGATCGACAACCGGCCATGACTCTATTTACAACTGACTATATCTTGTCGAAAAGGACGAAGGATTTTTGCGATAAGATGAAACAAAATTCACACATACTCACTACCTTTTAATGCGGTAACACAGTCAAAGTAATTACCTATATTTTTTAAGCACATTTTCATGACTAACATTCGTGTATTCAAGGCTGTTTGCTTATTATTGTAGCTGAAGAATACAGAGCGGTTCTGGTACTATCTGCGTTCGTTTGTATGCGAGTGAGTCAATGTGTTCTGCCCTATATTCCGTTTGTCCATTTGTTCCCGCAGTCGAACGTATTTTAGTGAAAGTGCGTTTACAGCAACTGCCAAGGTTTTAACACCTGCATTGATTCGTTACAACTCATACATTCTTATAACAAGCTATTTGTAGGAAGTATACGGTAAAATGGGCTTATAACAACTCTATTAAGTAAATTAAAACGAGAGTTCTTATATAACTTAAGAGATGCAGCTGCGAAATTTACATATTATATTGTTTCTTGTAACATGAAACAAAAAGTCAACAAGCTCCGTTTGCACACAAAAAAAAAACGATCGTATTAAGAATTAAAACTGCATGCTCATGACGTAAACTCCACCACATTTTGTCACTTCTTTATATTAAACGTCAAGTAATTAAAATCAAAACTCCACCATAAACCATTAAATCAAAAAGTAATGCGCGACATTTGGCCGTTCGCCAAATACGGCGAGACTTCACTCAAGCGATTTACAAAAGTGCGTACAATGATCTCTCCTCATTACTATAAATTACAGCTACCAAGTGAAAACAAAGACGTACTTTCGAAAGTGCAAGCGAAATGTGGTTCAGTTGCGTATCTTGTTCGCGCTCCATAGATCATCTGAGAGAACATTAACGAATGCGGATGTTTCGCAATAGCTCTGGCGATCTAGTGAGTGCGCCAGCGATACTCGCTATAGTCGTTACACACGAGTGTTCGATTCGAATTGTACTCGATTCGGCCACGCCTGTTTGTGTCTCGAATACTATATGTTGTATAGATTCTATTAAGAATCCGAGAGAACCGAGATTAATTCACTAAACTAGATTTGGGTTTTTCAACTCATGACAATTATGTCAAGTATGATAATGATGAGTTGAAAAAGCTAAATCTAGTTTAGTGAATGAATCTCGAAACTTATTTAAAATTTGGAGAAACTACGTAGTCGTAGTTGGCAGTTACTTTTATTAGACCACACGAGACATTTTGTTTTAAGTTTCATAAAAAATGTGTAAAACTCTACTAAACTGGACATATTGAAATGCTCGTATTTTTTAATCTGTCGTAATTAATTATCATTAAACTTTGACTCCCACGAATCCTTTCGCTAAACAACGGTTTCAAATAAGTTAAACGTTCTCTAACCCAGTTTTGAAACCATCCCTATTCCAATGTAGGTACGAATCGACTATCTATTTAGAATGGTTGTGGAGAGTAGAGATTAACAATCAAATTAGAAATGCATTTCACATTGCACATGTAGAGTACTTTTACCTAGGGATGTACCTCACTGAGAGCGAACTGAAATTGCTTTAATTTCAGTTCGCTAACCTGGCTTTAAGACCTAACAGTAAGTCTAACCTGAGTTTAAGGTACAATAAGTGTTGAACAGTTCATTGTAGGTAAGCCTGCTTCCTTTCAAACGGACTGATTTTATCTAAAACATCAGCAAAAATGCTTATCTGGGCAATATGATTTATCTCACAGTAATTTAAAGGCCATACTTTGATTTCCTAACAATTTAATCGATAATTGTGTGACTAAACATTAAATTAAATGATATCAGCACATTTAGAAAACGAATTGAAATTGAATCCCACAGCTAATTTCCAATTCTAGATACCTTAGGACTAAACCATTGCACTGCAAATTGCAATAAAAACGTTTGTTAATTTTATGAATGATTCCCATTGGCTCATAGCATCATAGAAGTCCACCATTGGTCGTTTGAAATTAACTCGCGGGAATATAATTGGCGAGCTCCGCTTGCGTTTGCGCAGTTTTCATTACGCTGTAAGGCCACGTTACGCGGATGAGGTCAGGTCACAGACCTTAATGCATATTGCACTTGCTGAGTAATTGGAATGTTTTTATTAACGTAAGCAAATAATAAAAAGCGCTGTCATTAAATATTACTGTGCTGTGTTTTGTCGTAACTTGTAATACAGTTTAATTCCAACAAGTAGAATCACGATTGTATCAAGGCCGAGTAAAGACTAGGTCGCTAGTGGATACAACATTGGGTCAGGATACTTGACCTTGTATTAAAAATATTACAAGACTTGTTGCATAGTGGCACCATTACTTCAGTACTTGGTAGCTGTACTGACTTTCAGTTTTTCTTTGATCAAATCAAATATTTTAATACAGAAAATAAGTAAACTTAAGGCCCATCTTCCACGACTCTACTCAAAATCAACGTGTTACTTTTGGGTAACATCGTGAAGGATGGTTCTAAGTGTCTACTGTGGGGTTGCCACCTTTTAATATGAAATATTGTATTCTCGAAGCCATTGCCTGTAAAATAATAGTAAGTACTTAACGAAAAAAAATATATAACAAAAAAACTTTTTAAATGCATATTATTTACTTCTTTGAGAAAGAAAGAAAGAAAAAACATTTAACATTGAGCCTTTAACAGGGATTTTATTTTTCCTAAATGACCCATAACTATTATTACACTCTAAATTATGGCAAAATGCTGTCTGTATTAATGGTGTTTTGTAATATCATTAATACAGCTTTTATGAGTTTAATACTGGCCCTATTGCGCTTATTTCGCTATTTTGTATTACACCGAAAATATAGTAGTTTCGCGTACTATATATTTGTTTTTTTGAAATTTAATATTTAGGCTTATAGTATAGCAGGATAACATAATTGCAACCCTAACTGCGTCTAGTAGCAGTAAAATGCAGCTCATAAATCACATGTGGTACTTGCAAGACAGCATGAAGCCTAAATACTGTGCAAACACTTGTAACTGAAAGAGAGTCTTATCGTCAGCTTGACCACCTATTTGAGTGGAAAGTGAACCACTTCAGTCAGTTTTTACCTTATATTTTCGATGACGTCATTTAACGCAGATGTACCGATGTTTGATCACGTGCTACAGACAGATCTTCAAAAATATGTAACGATGGCTGTAATTCGATCTAGTTCATAAATAAATACTTCCATCTTGCGGAGCCAAACAGAAATAAGTTGTTTTTGAGAAAACGTGACAACGTGTTTACTTACCTAATTTTACTTTTAGTGTTGTGTATCTGTTCTAACTAAGACTAGTCATTGTACGAGGATTTGTTCGTCTTTTTGTTTCGCTTGTATATTTCTTAAGCAGCGAACAGTACTCTGATGGCGAAGATCTAAAGCGTTTCTTAGAATTGTATACTCTTCCTTATAAGCATTGTAATGAGAAGTTTTCTAGACAGACTTAACTTGCTTACTACAGCTTAGGTAACTGAAGAAATCTGAAGATTTAAAACTAAGAATATGTCAGTTCTCAGTTTTAAATCTTGAACCTAACCTTTGCAGCCAAGTTTAATAATTATCTTTAAGTACTAATAATAAAGCTGAAGTGGTTGATTTAAAAAAAAAAAAATATTGCATTTCATAATCAAATTCTTGATTAATGCTACAGCTCGACTCTGAAGTGTTCTAGCGTGCTGTTATATAAACAGCACGCTAGAACACTTAAGAGCCGAGCAAAAAGAAAAAAGGTCAGAAAGAACGATAAGCGAAAACGAAGAAATAGCGAAGGCAGGCGATGCGGTGCGACGAGGTAGCTCGACGGAACAAGATATTTCAGGCGGACGAAGTCGCGGGCGGAAACCAGTCATTTATAAAGTTATTAGTATTAAAATTAATAAGTATAAAGAGATTGATGATTCTTGTTCAATTTATAAAATCCTTAAATTCTCTCTTTCCACAAAGATACACGAGCCACATGGCCAAACAATAAAAATGGCACAAATTATAAAAGAAACAATTGGCCCGATGGTTCCTGGTAACCTTAAAAACACACAAACAAACATTTTGTATCAATGTTTCGTTTTATTTTCGCTGACACAAATACGTTCGGAAGAGGATCTGATATTTAAGTCTTCTCAAACGACATAGATCTTGATTCTTGAACCTCTGTTCTAAGAAGTCATTTTTGTGTTGGCACTCTATGCGTCCGGAGTTTAAAACGTCGTGTGGCCCAAGTCACAGGCGGCTCGCGTAGTTCAAGTTGAAGGTACTTGTGTAAGGCCATTATGACGCTGCAAAACTTATGTATGTGTCATAGATGATCCGTAAAAGTTGTAACAAAGAAATTGCAACTCCTTATTAAGGTAACGTACTCGTACGCAGATACACATTGTCACAATACTGAATAACTTTCATTGTAATACCGACCTACATTTTTGTTCCGTCACAACATTGAAATTAGCGTTCACGGATTTTTAACTATGATTCATATATGAAAGTGTGCCGATCAAGATAAAGTTGTTGTCAATATATACGATAAATACTGCAATAGCAAAAATGTCGAGTTAATGCACATTTTTATTACTTACCATTTGACCTAAATAAACACAGATTATTATATTTATTTATTTCTTTTATTTTTCGTTGCTTGTATATATAGTATGTATGTATTTATGTATCTATAATTTTGGATATGTATATATTTGTGTATCTATTTTAGTGTATTGTATACATTATATTTGCACCAACGACAGTCCCATTTTATGTCAAGGAAAATCACTGTCCATTCTAAGGTTGCCTGGAAGAGATCGCAGTAATGCAATAAGGCCGCCCATTGTATATTTTGTAGTGTGCCATGTATTTTTTAAGCTATGTATTTTTGTGGCATAAAATAAAGTATATATAAATAAATAAATTATTGATTTATAAAAATATGTATATTCTTAGTCATCATCGCTCATAGTCGCCTGTTGCTAAACTTGTCTATTACCGTGATAACATAAATGTTTATGTTAAACAGAATAACGTGTTTCTCTGTGGTATAATGAAACCACAGCATTTGACAGTATCTGTGTTGATACAATTTAACAATGCCTATAATTAATCCAGAAAATAACTAAATATTTTTATGTGCTGGTGTGATTATTAGGTACGTAAAATGTTACCGTTTAACGTAAATTTATTCGTCTTCTCATCCAACCATGCTCCTACCCCTCTCCAACCTTCCAGCTAATCCCGCTTTCCAGTCTTCCCTTAGACCATCCACCAGCGGTCGGCGGCCGGCCTAGTTTCGCGCTAGGAATAGGCGCCGCCCCCGCTTCGTGCCCTACACCAGCCAAGTACTGGCTTGTTAAAGGACACATACAAGCTTTTCATGCTACTTGCCGCGCTGCTTTCAAACACCCTTTTATACCTGCTGAAAGAAAACCTCTTTTGATTTAGTGCTTTTTAGGCCAGAGAGGTTTATCGTCTGTTTTTAAAGCGGTTTTGATCTGTGAGCTGTTTTGTTTCTTTGCTTCATTAGTCTATGTCTATATTGTCTATGCTATTACTCAATGCCTTGTTATTTCATCTAGGTGAATAGTTTTGTTTTACTTTAACCGCGTGAGAAGGAAGTGTCCCCACTTTGGTGTAATATTTCACTACATTACTCATTTCTATGAGTATTCATTTCATCTATTAGGTACTTAGATAACAATATTTCAAAAAGTTGCCATTACTAACTTTAATTACATGTATATTTGAAAGTACTTCCTCGTAACACGATCACTTTTAGCAATCACTTTTACTGAATGCCATAAATAAAGTAAACATTATAAGCACCTTGCCCAAGCGAGCACGACGATCTATCGGCTCGTTAAAACGAGCACGTGAGCACGTTCCATTAGGCACCCTACAGACGACCCGCACCCAAAGAGAACGCACTTCACACGCGCAAACACTCGCGTATTGAAGTGTTAGCAGACCAATGGGACAGAAAATTTGTGTTTTCACTATTGGTAAGGGTAGCTGGGAATGTAGTATTCAAAACAATGTCTTGTGAGTTCCCATGTGGTATATTCAGTTGGAACTTCCTATGCTTTACCGCAATTTTCACTTTTTAGTTTCAAGATTAGCTATGATATAGTTAAGTTTGTTTAAAAGTTGCATTGATATTGTACTTCCTTCTTTGTTATCCCTTTGTCTGTAACGTTTTCATAGTTGGTTACGTATTTTTTTACACACTGCACTGCAGGGTACTCATTTATTTTCCAGAATAGAATCTTTCAGTTTCTTGTTGCCGGCGTATTGTCACTGCTTTTGAAATCCTCCTAAGCACTCCACAATAGATTGTGCGATAAATGGATTTTATCTTGGTGTAAGAAGCTTATTAGAGTCTGTCATAAATAACTCAAGCATACAAAACTTAGGATACCTTAGACTAAAATCGATTAAACTTAATAAGTAGTAAATAACGTTGGTCGTCGTAAAACTGTGCGCAAGAGTGCATTGCATCACGAAATAGATGGAAGTACCAGCAAGTACCAACCTTATGAGCGTGTATGAGTTACGGCTGTGCGACTCAGGCGCATTGCAGGGTTGAAACAGACATGCAGCTTTTCTTCGACTTTTGCATCTAACGGACAGACAAACAGAGAATCTTTGCTTTTCTTCAATATGTAGTGATGAGTTGGAATATGAAACCATGGACACTTTACCATATAGATTTTGTTTACCTTAGTGTGTCTTAGCATTAAGCGTATATTTAGCGTAGTACGCGTCTACGCTACAGCAGAGCTATAGACATAATGACAATATGTTCATGGTATCGAATACTACGTAGCGTTGCCTTCACAGCGCGGTTGCTCAGCGCCTACGCAACGTATACGTTACGCCTACGCTGGATAAACACCAGGTGTCTAGGCACCCTAAATGATGAACCTCTTCATATAAAGAAAGTTATTAATAACCAGTTTAATGAAACAAAAGAAAGGACAGATTAATTAACCACGCCCAGTATACGCGATACAGAGCTAGTCGTGTCTAATTTATGCAAACTTTTACTCAGTTTCAGCCATTATCTTTTTTCTTGCACTGTCATTCCCAACAGCATAATTACGTGCAGTTAGGTGCAACCCTAGCTAGCTCTGCAAATGCATGCGACGCGGCGCAGTCCTTCGATTACACTGGCGTCTGTGTGCGTTGTCACTATTCTTTACGTGTAATTGCGTAGATCGCGTGCACATACACACACACACTAACACAGCTCAGTCTAGGCGCAGCCGTTGTAATGAGATAAAATTATTTGCAATTTCCTTTCTGTTCCATCTATAAGCAACACAACTAGGAATTCGCTAACATGTGTGCGACACAAGTATTTTGTACGTTTAAAGTTTTAATTTAGATTAATTTTTATTAGCAGGGGTTTGGATAGCTTCACGGTTACTTAGTAGACACTTCTAAGATAGTTCAGTATCGTTTACGAAGCCAAACATACAGGAATACCTAGTATACCTAGGTTTTATTTGACACCTAATAAATAAAAGTAGTTCAGTAGTTTCATGTCTACATCAGATAAACCATGTCTAAAAAATGGAGCCCTGAACTCTTGAACACTAGTCAACCATTCTTCCAAAAACAAACAAAGTAATCAGACCTAAATATCGCAAACATAGTTTAAATTGTTGACCAGTAGAAATAAACACATAAACTACCCACCGTCCAGGTTATTAGCCCCGCGCTAGGCTGACGACCTGACCTGAAGATGTAACAATAGTAACCTAAGAACATAGGTACTCGCTTGAAGAGGCGGCGCCTTCGCGACAACCTACGTCCACTTCATAAATATACTGACAAAGGGCAGTTTGTTTCACACGCAAACATGCTAACGAGCTTCTCAACACGAGTCAACAACATTTTAAACAATAAGCCTCAATTTATTTCTTAACAGAAACAATCAACACTGACAACAACTAATAAAGGATCCGCTTGTCACATAAATAACTACAAAGACAAAACAAGATGAGAAAAAAGTGCATTTTATTTCGTTTAAAATCCCAAAATATCATGTTCAAGGGTAGAGAAAAATATTCACAAGAAATTGACACCATCTCTAACCTAGATCCAATCTTCAAATCTAACGGATCAATACATGGTGTGACCCGTAAAACGTCCAAGGGGTACATGGGTAGATCCTTTACCCGTGTAACGCGCGTGAACTTCGACCTGGGTTTGGAGGTCATTAACATTTGGGCGGGAACTGGGTCGGTGCGCCGTCGGGCTGCAGCGTTGTCATGACAACGCGCCGCGCCGCCTCCGCCGCCCTAGACGAGGCCCAATCTAATTCCTCCAAATTCCCGCGTTGTTTAGACAAGACGGGTCGTATTACGTTATTGTTAGGAAGCTATTTATATACTTTCCTCTTGACTTGTCTTCTTATCTTTGAGTTG
This sequence comes from Apamea anceps, assembly GCA_951799955.1. Lineage (NCBI taxonomy): Eukaryota > Metazoa > Arthropoda > Insecta > Lepidoptera > Noctuidae > Apamea > Apamea anceps. The sequence continues at coordinate 6,836,909 of OX637502.1, read as the reverse complement.
TTTGGTTTTATCAAACGATTTAAGTACCTATTTGTAATTGTTGGTTAATAATAACAATATTAATAACAATGTTAATAATAACTATAGCTAAACTTAATTACACATCATCCTTTTCTCAAATGCATTGGGAACAACTTCCAGTCTAACCAGATTCTGCTGAATACCAGCATTTTGTCATTTTTGCGGAGCGTGGCGATTATGGCAAACCCCCCGTTTGTCATAAGCGCCACGCTTGGCAGGCGGGTGGGCGATCGCAGTATAGTGGTAAAAAGCATAGAGAGCGCTGCTGTCCATTCTCCGGTACGTCCCTAAGTCACCTTCTACGACACCCACGGGAAGTAGGGTTCGGGAGAGTTTTTTTGGGGGAGGCCTATGTCCAACAGTGGACGTCTTTCGGCTGAAATGATGATGATGATGATGACCAGTATTTTACATACAGCGCCTGCCTATCTGACCTCCACAACCCAGTAACTGGGTAATATGATAGTCCTTGGTAAGACTGGTTGTCAGTGTTTCGGGCTACTGACACCCCGTAACGAATGCCAAAGATCCACGAATCACAGCCGGGACTAACAGCTTAACGTGTTTTCCGAGACACGGAGGGGCTTTGGTATGTAAAGATAGTCACCTATACAAGGACCAACCGTGGTAAGCGTAGCTTAACTTGATCGATCGACCCGTGAACGACAAGCCCCACTTATACATACTTAGCTACACATATACATACATATATACCATACACATACTTTCTGTAAATGTACAGAAACTACTTTTGTATTTAATTACTTTTTCTTAATATTTTAACGTACAGAAGAGTAGCAATATTAGATTATGTACCTACTTGCAACTGACTTTTCGTCTCCGAGGGATCCCAACAAGCCACTCGCGATGATACCGCGAAGCAACCGCCGGACGCATGACATGCGACCGCAGTAACCATGGGTCTGTCGCATTTCGTTTATTTTTTATTTTAATATTGTTTGTAGTTAATTTATTTTATTCGACAGTCAAAACGTCTCCTTGTAATCTTCTTATTTTTGTTTTAAACCTGTTCAAGGTTTTATGGTCATAAAAACACCAGATATTTTGGGATTCATTAAAATCTTCGTAAAAATAAGCATTGAATTTCCGCATATATTTTGCTTTTAGTACCTCATTGAACTTATTATTGAAATTATTCCAAGATATGCTAATGTATCGGGCAAAGTCTTTATGCATGTAAAATTAATGCAGTTTAAACAATACAGACTTTCTAAAAACCGTTGTTGGAAATCCAAAGCAAGAAAGCATACGTCTTGCTTTTATGAATATTTTGAAGCCGTAGCACTAAGTTCAAAAGCGTAAGCGTGTTTACGATTTTGAACTTACCTAAGCGGCACCAAGATATGGGTTTTATTGTCATATTATTGTATTTGTGGTAGTAGTGACTTAGAGCTAAATAGAACTTTGAATTTTTTGAATAGCAGCCACGAAAATTGCATTGCGATTGGGCATTACAAAAAATTCTGCAAAATGCTCTGATGGTCCGTATGTTAAAACTTTATTTTTATTTCTTGCACAATATTCAAAAATGACGAACAGATCCTTAAAACAAATAACTTATTGTCAGAAATTCGCTGTTTTCGTAGCAGCAGCATGCCGAGCCTGCTTGCGTCACCATCCCGCTGGTACAAGGGACTTGAAAATAGGTCAAAAGGGGGCCGAACCACTGTCACTGCCATAGCACACAGCCACGAACACATACTCCGTGTGTATACTCCTACAAATCTACGAAAATCAATGGAAGCACTAGTAACGACCTTCGAAATTTCAAGAGGTCATCTTACCGGTACTTAGCTTATGCCTAACCTGGCACTTTGTACGGTTTCCATAGTTACGCTTCATGTATTTTGAACCGTTGTGTAAGAGGGGAGTTTTCACCGTATTTATGGTGTTACATTTATCAGTGGATGATTTAGTAGGAAAATCTTGTTTGGTGTCCCTTGTGGAATCAGAGGTAACTGAACATTTGCAAAGGTGTGTGTAGGAGAGTTACTAGTACGATAAGAAGACTAGTACATAATTCGTTGGAACTGGTTTCTAATTATCTCAATAGAACTGTCACAATAATATTATCTAGCTCTGCTCCGAATGTAGTACACTAGTTAATAATTATTTTGTAAAAACCAGTTAAAATCGACTCTATTTTGCGGTTCATTTTAATAGGCCCCGGTTACGATAAAATATTTTTAAAAAGATACTAAAATATGTATACAATGGAGTGAAAATAAAACGTTATTTTTATATATTGTCCACTCAGCCATCGAGGGATGTGACCTAATTACGATGGTGTTTTCTTCCTTTCATCATTTTTCAGGAAACATTTTTCAGGTAATTTAACATTATCAAGGAGAGTTTTTTATAGTCGTTTTGCTGACATACCCTTCATATACACGTAGGGAAGTGTTCCAGTATTTTCACTAAGGTCATGTTAGATATGGATAAGTAACCATATAGACAGGCCTGAAGTTTTCAGAAAATCCAATGAAATTGAAAAATACCGTTGTCATTTCTTAGCCTTTCGACAAGACTTGGTCATGGTAGGCGCATAACAAGAAAATTGAAGTAAAATTAAAGGCCCAGGCTTTTCATTTTATTTCAGTTTTTGTGTCTCATGTCCTGCAGGTTTAAAGAAAAAGACCAGTTTTCCAAATTCTGTTGGTATTCAAACACTATCGTCGGCGGCATTTTCCTTTCGTGAAGGTGAGGTTGAGGTTGGTAATGGCTATGAATGGTTCTACTGCAAGGCAATGTCTTCTTCTCATAAAGAGAAGAGATAGTAAAAATGGGATAGTAAAGAAGGTTCTCCTTTTTCCTCAACTATCCCGAAATAAAGTTTTGTTTATTACAATACCAGCCTATTATACCGGGCGTTATACCTACAGGATAAAGGCCTCTTCTTATGCAGAGAAGGCACTAGCCATGATCACCACGTTTGGGTGGTAACTTTTATTGATTTTTAATTCGAAAGGTAATAAATAAAATCATATTCAGGCGATTTTATACACGAGGTGTATAAAATACGTCGCTGTTAACTTTTATTAGTCCCGGGAAAAGTCAGTTAGCCTTTATAACACCGCAGCATGCGCATGGAAACAGTTGACATTTCGAAACTGAGATAATTGTTGCCCTCTATTTATGAACAGTTCGTAGAATTTTAGGAATCATGATAGCTATGAACCATATAGAAGAACGGTGCACTGTTAACCTTAATTACTTTCTGCATAAGTGTTCGACAGTGTTTTGTTTTAAATAATTTCTAATGGCTTAGCCTGAATAACGAAATGTCAGGTCACTCTTGAGAAGGTGGTCAGTGACAGAAGACATTTTTTTTTTTGTCACTCCGTCATTTAGAATTAACAACCTCTATAGCTGAAATAACTTGAGTTTTTATGGGACTTGCATCCGTGCGAATAGATAGAAATATTTGTGAAACATAACAAACCACTTATGTTAACATACTTTTATGTTCTAAATGTGATCAAATAAATCATAAAAGGCATCTTCGGATTAACATGCTCATCATAAACATATTTAATGACCACTAAATAAATTAAACGACGGCTGAATTTACCCGCAACACGTACTACAACATTTTGCACGCAACTACTATTATGCCATCTGTCGGCCACACCCTGTATCACACCCCCATCTGTAAGATCGGATACAATGACGGTCATGGGGAATTTTCGAACTTCTGAATGTTTGTGATGACTATCACGTAGTTGTTTGGCAACCCAGGTCGATCTAAAATACTTACCACCCTATTCGTGCATAGATTTCACGAAAAAAGAAGAAGTTTGGCAACCGAAACCGACACTTGGAAGTACGGAACCCAATAAGGTTCCTATTGCCCTAGCAAGCGCTGGTTAGCCTCGTTCAGATCTATTCTGACCATGGCAGTCACGAACCCTTAAAAATAGTATCATGAACTCTTTTTCAAGCATAAGTAAGAAGTCATTTGTTACTTATGTACGTAAATACAACATATCTTATTGGGTACCTGCACGAAAACTCGAAAACAGATTACTACGAAAGCGACGAAAAGCTGTAAATTACTTTGAAGACGGCTGTAACTGTAACTCACTTTTACTTTCCGCAGAAGTGTACAAACACATCTCGTCGAACTTCGGGACTTCTGAATGGAGCCGCTCATTAATCGGCTGTATGTATCGCATTAAAATGCAGCGGAGACAAAATTCTTAGGGCCCCTGACATTGGGCTTTGACCTCACTCCGCCTTTTGGCAGTCGCCTTGGCATTGCAGCAGGGCCGCATTCAAAAGCCCGCGCCTCAAAATTAAACCAAGTATTGAACAACAATATCGGCTGTCCTTTACCTTCAGCAGTAATGTAATACCTTCTGATGGCTGCCTTTTTTCGTCTATACTATTTTTAAAACGTTTAATACAGTCAATTGTTAATTATAGAAGTTGGCTCGGTGCGTTCGCTTTGTTCAGTGCACGTACTTCGTGTTATTGTAAAGGTCAACGGAGTTAATATCGGGCACTATCTGGTTGGATCGAATCTCGTAGTGCGCGATATTGCGCCATTAGATGTAGAAAAAAAAAGAAAACGCATTACGCCATTAAAATGCTTCGATGCAATTTGGCAATAACTCCTTGAAGATAAAACTAAACCAAATATTTAAGTAGGTAGATAGTCTTTGGCTTTTGAAAATATTTATTGTATTTTAGATTCGGTGGTAGTCGGTTGTTAGCGAAATACTCAACTGCCTCTTGGACAGGTTACATGGAAAGAATATGCAATAGATGACTGATAAGATGAATCAGGTATCTACTTAGGTATTTAATTGATTATTGTATTAATTACTATAGCGCTCATAGCTAAATGAAACTTTTCAGAATTTTTTAGCACAAATCCCATAAAAGTTCAATACTAAGAAAAGAAAACCTTCAACTAAATTACCTAATTGAAACATTAGCTTCTGCAAGTAGTCGGAGCTCATAACCTATTTTCAATTAAGTCACAAGTAGCAACCGCGCCTGCAACTTTGAATAATATAACAGATTCCCCTGCCATGTTATTGATCTTTAAATGTCGAATGTCAAGAGTTCAACCAATATGGCGGACGAGGTTGCCTTTTGTTTGTATGAAACTGCATAAAAACAGGAAAAAATAGGGATAGAAATGGGGAGGTCATGTTTATGGATATTTTAAGAACCCTTGAGGATGATGATGATCATCGAATTTTTGAGGGAAAAATTAGAAATTCAAAATGGAGTGTTAAGAGGATGCATTGGCCGGCGCGGCGGCGGCTTCGACGACGGGCAGCGCTTGCGCGGCGCCCCAGTTCCCAGCTCGAGGTCAGGAGTTCGTTCCCCGATACGTATTGATCGCCCTGTCGAGGCCGGAAGTGGGCTTCGGTGCATCGGACCACCAAAGAGCTGTTAACACCGCCTTCGGCTGAAGAAACTTCTAGAGGTTTAACAGCACTAAGTTCTGGCCAACTGGCCAATGCAAGTTCAACGCTTCCGTGAGGCTTTTTGTACATACTTACTTGAATCGGAAACAAAGAATTTTGAGAAATTAATAACTACCCCTACTGTATTATGGCAATTTTTCGCTAGTTAAAACTAGTGCAACTTAATACATTTCTTATTTTTGGTCTCAACCGAGCACACTTTGGTATTTAAGGGTGAATGAATAAATATTAGGTATCTATGTCTCTAAGGGAGTAGGTAGGAAACTAATATAGTTTCCGATACGATGTACTATGGTACGATTGTATTACAAAACAGCTGGCTGAAGATATATATTCAGTATTGTCTGTTCATTCACAAATTTCCTGGAATGTTCCTCAAGTTACACCTCGTTTCACACATATATGTAATAAGCAAAATTATACGTATACACATCAGATGGAGTGTTATGTACTTAATGCTGTGATATTTAATTGCATTAGAAAACAGAGTTACTATCTGTATTTTAGATAAACAAGGGCCAATGGGCTGTGGAAAATAAATAAAGAAATGAAATAAATAAAATACAACAACAACATAATTATTTCTATTGCGTTTGCGGTCGTTACGAATTTAATAAAGTAAATGAATTAATAGAGTTTATTATTTATACACTGAGTGTCATTTGAATACCCCAGTTAGACTTGACATTGGCATAAAATCATTAGGCTAAAAGGAAAATGGTGCTGTTTATGATCAAGCTGGGAGTAAAATTATCCGTAGCTACTTAGGTAAGGTCTGATTTTCATATTATATATATATATATGTAAGTATATATATATATATTACTGCGAAAATATTTTACAATAAAACGAGTATTAATCATAAATTAAATTATAGGTTCACACTCACAACAGTTGGCTTCATTTTAATGTAAATATCGCTTTAAATTAATTCGAAGGTAAAATAAATATTTTCAGTCTGCTATTGAAAATTATCGTCTTCTCATTGAAGTTTCCAGCCTCAAATCTCGCGGCGACCTTGCTTACCATAATTATTACATTATCAGACACATTGACGAGGACATGTGCACACATGAGCAATTGTTCAAAGTAAGCCGTCAATGTAGTATTGTTATTAGCATAAACACGGCACACAGACGAATCAGTCGCCGTATCGGCGGGGGTGTTATCGGCCCGATATAAGTAGGTCCCGGAGGTGGGTCAATGACGTTCGTTAACCCGCCTGCAACCCGCACGTGTTGGCCTCGCATCCCCGCACCCCCCGCGCTGTGCACCCCCCGCGCACACACCCCCACCTAGCCCCGCCCTCCTCGAAATTTATGGTGATTGTTATTAACCTTTCCAAATGCCTCAATTAATGCATTATTCACCTGCCTAGGCCTATCCTTCATAATACTACTTGTAACTTCAAATCCATAGCTTTGCATCGCGATGTTCGTTCAGTACTCCACGTACGATCGATATTTGGTACATTATACTGTAGGTACTTTGCTATTGTAGATAATAAACTGAATTTGATACTTGAATGTCCTTATTATCTAGTTATATGTGTTGTTATATGACATATTTATTTGTAAAATTATTGGTAGGTTTCATCTCTACTACAAACACAAAAAGATAATATTTATTGTGAGTTATACGATTGCCTATGTATATAATATGCGTTACGACATATTATGTACTAATAGCTAATAGAATACTATAGGTAATGCTGATTTTTTTTTACGTGGAGTCTGAGGAAAATATTTTATTTGTCCAATTACATAACAGGCACGTGACTAGTGTTTAAATCAACATACGAATGTAACCATTAGGTATGCATACTAAGTGCCTACAAATCATAAGCATGGTTTACCTATTTTAATTACAACCTCATCTACAAACGCAATACGAACAGCCGTTCGATTCTGTAAAAATCTCACCGTGAAAAGTTAGGTGAAGCTTAGAGTGAGCTGCCAGTAGTGTCAATCCCTAGCATTAGTTGGAATGACAGCTCACTCCACGCTCACTTCACCTAAGTTTTCACGGTGAGATGGTTACAGAATCGCACTGCTGATTCGTTCAGTCATATCATAGGTCAGCCGGCCACTCCTCCCAATCCTTCGTATTGATTGAACCATTGACGTATGCACATTTGACGCACTAACCTACCGCTACCTATAGTCTAGGTGCGCTATACACAACAGTTTCATTGCCATATTCCCGGAGATCGCTATATTTATCAGTCTGGTCGGGTGCGGGGGGCGCAGGGCGGGGCGGGGCGATAGCGCGCAGGTACTAGGTGGGTCAATGACGTTCCTTCAACCGGTGCAGCCTGCGCCCCCTGAAAGTAGGACGGCTATCTAACACCCTCGCTATACGCCCGATGTTCTTATCCCCCCTTTTATATAACTTAACTGCACTTAGGGTGTCGTACTTCACACTCGGATAGATCAATCAATGTCATCGGTTTTCAAGATATGAAAATGCATAATCCTGAAAACTATCAGACCTACCGTTTATTACCTGTTAATGACGAAGAAAATGAGGTAATACTGCCGGAAATGTATTTGGATTGTTGGCTTGTTGTGGCAACAACAAAAATAAGGAAGGGCCGCCCCGGGGTCAGATTTGGGCCCGCTGCTTACGTAAATTCTCCTTCATTTGTTTATATTTAGCATTTTCCTTCTTGAATTCCCTAAGACAATAATAAGCTATTACTGTGTATGAAACAATATCTTGGTCAAGACAATGTTGGGGGAGATATTTTGTACCGATAGTGATACTGATGATAATCGAATAAAATGGTGACGTCACTACAGCATGTGGCAGCATACCCGCCCCACATCCCCCTTGAACTAATTTGATATAACAATGATTATTAAATTATAATTAAATATTATCGTACCATGAGCTCCGCAGCTCTACGTTCGTATAATTAGTCTCACAATGGGTAATTACAACTATAGGTTACTAATTAATTATTAATATTAACTTGACCTTCAACGATCAGCTTTTCAATGTAAATTCTACAGATTACGTTTGTAATTAAGTGTAATGTATTCAAGTTTATTTGTACTTTTGTAAACAAGTATAGACAATATGAGTTCGCAAGGTCATGCGTATGCGCATTTTTTTCCTACAACGATTATAATGCAGGATTTCTCAATTGAATCAGATAAACAGATATATAAATCAAGTAAATTAAGCAGTAATACTTGACTAGCTTATCTGTATTGATTATTCAAAGTATATTATTTTGCGAAATTGACAACTGCTTAGTAGCAACTTGCCTACAGTAAACATACTTGCACACATACGACTACTGTGACATAACTTATACCACCAAGTAGAACAAAAGTTAAACAACAACGACGCTAATCCAATGAGGAGTACCAAGAATTAGAACATTACATAAGGACACGCTGACGATAGCGATAAACTTATTTCATCTAAGTACTGACTGCACTATAAGTACCAAACAGTACTGGAGCCTTCGCTCATGTACTCGTAAAAGTAGATAGAATGTCTAAGTCAGCCAGGCCAGTAGGAGCCAAGGCTAGGTTGAGCAACCGTCCCACTGAATATGAAACTTTATAGCTACGCACGGAGCATAGAAAATTGCTTGGCGGCTGTCGTCAATGACGTTCGTTGACTCGAGCGTTCGATGCCGGCGCAGTGCTGTTTTCCTTCTCCGTTTTCATGCATTGATATTAGAAACTATTGAAGCTGTTTCTGTTATTATAATGTTAGCTTTACAATTCTCATCGATTTTTACGTAAACAATGGCCAAATTCATTGTAACGTACAGTATTGTTTTAGACAGTTATTTAATTTTATTCTGCAGTAATGACCTTAGAAATCTTGCGAAATTAAACGCGACTTTACATTTAAATATAAATAACCTTGAATATACAATGCATATTTAGAAATGAAATGGGTACAACTCTCGTAGACGCTATGCTGCAAATAATTCAATATTTATTTTCTTAATTAATCTAGATACCTAATGCCTAATCAAATCAGTTTTTCCAGGGATATCTAAAATTATTATTCAGCCAAATAACCTGGGAAATCAAGAAGTAAATTCTGAAAAACTTTGGAAAATTAAGAAAAGCACTGTAGGTCCCTGAGAAGGATATTATACTGATAGTAAATAATACAAAAAATATGAAAATTCTGATTTCACATGTAAGTTGTAACGTAACCAGCTCTAAGATCATAGAATTCAAGGTCTGCTGCTAGATGTACGGCGATTCCGCGTCCGATCTATCATGTTGAAACATGTAGTTATTTTAAACGGCAGAAGGTTTATTTCATTTGTCGTCTTGCAAGTACAGCACCAGTTACACAAGACCCCTGCCGCCTGTCGCTCACTAACTTCATGATGCGAGGGAATCGTCCGCACGTCAGAGGTCTCGGTTAGCTGGTCGATGTGTACGTGAGGTGGCTCGGAGCTCGTGACCCAATTTCGCAGCTGCTGGTTTCAGCAGCGGCGAGGGGAGTCAGCGGGGGCCGTGCGGTGCGCGGGGGCAGCGGCAGCGGCGGGAGGCGGGCGCGTGTCAATGCCGTTCGTTGACTCGCAGCAACGCAGCGGCATCGACGCGGCCTCCGCCTTACATAACCAACGACAATGAGCGTTCGGCGAATGCGTGTGATGTACTCGTACCAGCCGACCCCACTGTTGCTGCTACACCGGCACCCGAGCCGCTCGATGAGACTATATTCTCTAGCCAATACAACCACTGGCATGTATGCGTCCTAAACACTCATCTATGAATTCAGTCAGACACGCATTATCAGGAATATTCTAGAAGGGTGCATCGCCTATTGCACTATATTTATTTCTGTGTTGTTATTGTTGTCAAGGTCAGTGCTCAAATATAATTTAGGATATTTAGGCAATGAATGTCAAAACCATATTATGAACCTGTAGCTAAACTACAGCTACATAATTCATATTTATTAGAACTCGTAGATCAAAATATATCATTCCTGGAAGGTTTGCGCATAAAATATTATGCAAATACCAATTTAGTTAAAGATAGTTGTAACGGATAAGAAATACAACTGAAAACTATTTGTAATATTGTAAGACATTCAACAATATGTATACAATGTACCTCCAAGCCCGTTCAATCATTTAAATCACCTAGGTTCAATGCTCGTAGAGGTAACACTTGATAAAATTATTTGGTATTTCCTGAGCAATCTAAGCAACAATTAGCTTACTTAAAATTCCTTTAAATAAATTGTAATTACGATTAACAAGTCAATGAACCTGTTCAATAACAATTAAATAGCAAGTGTATACAAAAGAAAATATGTCGAAAAACTATACGAATCCAAATTGTAATTAGCTCGTTACTACAAAGTTGTCATTAGTTACATCTGTGAATGAGACAAGTTTGCTGTGGAAAGCGGTCCCTTGCTACATAGGGGCGCAACAATGGGCGCGTAGGGCGGGCGGACCGTACCGGGCAAAGTCGGGCCGAAAGTGAAAGATGCGCGGGTGCGGGGGTGCGGTGGGGCGAGCGCGGGGCGGGGCGCCCGGCACGGCGGGCACAACCGCGCGCCCGCACTAGCGAGCGAGTGCACCGAGTCGCAGCCTCACGCAAACAAAACTTTAGTTACTAACCTACTTCCGTGCGGGCGCCAACCGCGAGCGCGACTCCCGCTCCGCTGCACGCTCCCTGTGTGCGCACCGCTGGCCCACGCTGGCCCTCGTACCTTACCTATGACACGTTGTAGTGATGAACTATTCTATGAAATTAATTAGGACTCTCTAAGCCGGCTGGCTTGGCTGTTTACTTTGAATGGACACAAACACGATAAAGCTGACCGGACGACAAGGGCAATTGAACAAAATGTTTTATGGTGAGATGACGTTGTGTACGTCTTGTATAGCTTTTATGTTATTTTATTTTTCACGTTGGCATGCACTTTGCGGTCTCGTCGTTTCATTCATTCCTTGTTTATTAGTAGACGGCCACGCACACACTGCACGGAAAAAACACGTGTTTATCTAAGATTCCGATGAATATATCGCCTTTTAGACCTAATCTACTTCTATATGTTCTCATAAAATATTCTACAAAGTACTATCGAATACTAATCGTTACTATCGGTGTACTGTCGACTTTATTGCATTAACTAATTATCTACAATCCAATTAGCCACCTGTCTGTACAGTATCTTAGGCACCGCTAGACAGAAAACAACTTTTTAGTTCTTATAATTGTTTTATCATTTAGACCAACTAAGCAGTAATACTTGAAGTACTTAATCTTGCATTTCCAACTTTTCAATGAAAAAATATCAGCTTTTTATATGTTGCAGTATAAATTAATGTTTCGCTTTTGTGTCAATGTTCTTAGTTACCTAGTTATCGTATATGTTAATTATAACTTATATTATATAAATAATATTATCGTTAATTAAATAAATAATGCAGTCCATCTATTTACCAAATAATAAAACTATAAATATATCTCTTGTTCGGCGGCCATATTGGATTTGTCTATGCGCTGCTTATGTCGCCCTCTAGCGACTAATGACGTTAATATTATTTAATCATAACACAATTTATCTGCAAGGGTATATTTTTAAGTAAAAGATTGCGAATTATAAATATAGAAAATAAATTCATTTAAATGTAGGTTATCTTGTTGTTATCGTCATGTTTTGAAGTCTTTATCTTACATAATAAAATAACCTAACAATATAATTATTAATACTATAATAAGTCAGTACTCATAAGAATGACCGAGAAATTAATCAATTTAGGACATACAATTCAGATTCCTACTAATTTTTTACAACTTCTTTTTTTCCGGAAATACAATATACTTTTTCGTAATAGGGTTAAATACGTTAGGGGGATATTACACTATCATATATCTAAGACCATCCCCCTTTGGAAGATAATATTCAGCGATTATAGATCCATGAATAAAACGAGGGGGAAACCAACCTCCACGTGACTGTTCTCAAATTACCCTTGGCTGATAGAAATTTTGTTTATTACAATTATGTTAATATTTGTATTTAGGTCGGTTTCCCCCTCATCACATGTGACAGATCCAAAATTACCCTAGGCTGATAAGATTTTCGTTTTTCCTAATTTTGTTAATATTAGTGTTAAGAACGGTTCCCCATATTTCCTAAAGGATAAGAGATACGACCATACATTATATTGTAATATCCCCTTACAGTAACAGCAGCATTAAAATTACATATATGGAAATTGGCACCAATGAACATCGTGACCTTTGACCCTTTCCTAATTAAAAAAATCTAATTGCTATTCCCAGAACTCTACCTCCAAATAACTAAGAAAATTGCCTGAATTATATATCTAAATCTGAAAACCCCACATATGGCTGAATTATTTTTATACTTTATGCACTAATCCCAGTATGATGATCTCACGGTTATATTTTCACCGCCGCGCGACTGCTACGCTAACCATCGTTACAGAGTCCGGATCTACGTAGTCATACCTACATACTTGAGTCAAGGATAAAAATATGTGTAAAAATGTATGTACAAGCTCAGAGCACTGGTGCCCCAGCGGTAACGGCTGCGACTTACAGATTGTAGGTCGTAGGTTCGAACCCAGACAGACAGCTTTACTTTGTGTAAATTATTTCATCACCACTGCTCTCAAAACGGTTAAGGAAAACATCGTGAGGAAATCGGCATTTCCTAGAATTTAAAAAATCGAAGTCATGTGACATCTACCAACCCGCACTGGGCCCGCATGGTGGATTACGGCCGACTCCCTCTCACAGGGAGGAGGCCTGTGTCCCAGCAGTGGGAACATTATAGGCTAATTATGCATGAGTACGCACTAAGCTAAATTCAAAAGCGAGTTTATCGCTTTTTTTTTTTTAACTCAGCCTATCGCAGCCCACTGCTAGACGACGCCAGGCCAGGCTGCACCACGACACCATGTCTTCCACCTCCCGCATTCTGCCCCTTCAAATGCGCGCAAAGATCCAAATGCAGAAAATGGAGAAAATCGTTGTTGGATTTCCCTAGAACCTACATATTTTTGCTCTTGACTGTATCTTCATAGACGTATTCGTAAGCCAGCAGTTAGTAACTGCAGTTACTGCTAACTAAGCTCGGTACTTTCTCGCTTTGATCTTATCCGATTGTGATAAACTTTAATTGAAGTAAGCTTTGTGACTGAATAACAGATAAACTATTTCTCGAATCGAATTGATTTCGATTTGGTTTCATTTTGGCTTGTGGCTAAGATCGATGGAGAGATTGGTTTTCCCATAGTAATGTATATTTTCCATTTTCCATTACACATAATAACAATAGACGGACTGCTTCGTTAGTCTAGTGGTGGAAAGCCCGAGCGCTGAGGAATGACATCCTGGGTTGAAATGTTCATAGCAATAGTTTCGATTGTTTCTTCATTCAAGAAGCTTAAACTAAGATACCTAACTAAGGAGTTACTTTTACTTTCGATTGCATATTTGCGTTCTTCGGCCATTAGCTACTAACAATTAATTAGAATCGATTTCAGCAAGAACCTTCTAATGATTTGTTGTTAAAGTTACCCAATAAGTAACCAATCAGCCCAACATTTGGATTTGTGCCCAGTTGATGGCAACAGGCATATCTACCTTACTCTTCTCACAGGCTTAACAAGTCCTACACAATTCTTCGGGTTGGCACGTTCGATTTGGTAGTATTTGTTAAACAACAAAGCTGATCCGAAACCTAGGCATTTCTACACATATTCGGCTTTCATTCGGCTCGTGCCGATCGGCAAACTCCGTTCAGCCTCTGCCCGTGCTGAATCACGTTCGAGTCGATTCGGCACTATTTGCTCAACCAAGCGGGTTTTTCCCGAAGATACTTCTACATAATAAATTAATAATTTACTTGATTTTACCACCCAGCTGTGCTGAACTATGCCAACCCGGACAATTGTGTAGCACGCATAATGTTGTATCTATTATTTGCAATAAGCACTAATTTTAAAGCCTGAAACAACAAACGAGGTATTCACCCTTTTCTTCGTCTGTAAATATGAAAAAAAAAATTGAGTGCTTATAATGTTAAATAATATCATAATAACAATCCTAACCTTATCCTGAAAATGTACGGGCCAACTTCTATTCCAAGATTAGTCTCGTATCTCCAGTACCTACAAAAGAGCACCTTCAACAACTTCGCCATCAGCTCAGTTTGTGAAAGGGTTGAAATTGAAACCCGTCAGGTAGACGTTGAGGTCTGTTGATATTTCGACAACAATGTTATCGTCATGGCCAAGGCCTATCGGAGACCATGTAACTTTCGAAATTTTGTACCAGTTATTTTATTGGACGTACAAAAATATTTTAGCGCTATTTATGAGCCCTGTATAAAATTATGATGACCCTTAAGGTGCCATTTTCTTACTGACACTTGTTCAATTATTTTTAATACCATAATGGATATCACTAAGAAATGACTTTATTTTTATCGATAGTTGTCTGCGAGGCTACGGGAATGCTACGCGGCTAAGAATATTTTTTGGCGCCAAGAGAATATTTACAAGAATAAAAAATATAAACATTGTTGCCTTCAAGTTGTAGTAATGTTTTTTTTTTTATATTTCTTCAATAATAATTGTAGACTAATTTTTTTACGTACTATATAAATTATATATTAAAGCGCCACTATTAAAGTCGCTGTTATACAACGTAGAGATAACTAATTAAAGCAATTTTCATTATTATTGCTGTTTTAGTGTGATAATTACACTTATTATATAAGTAGGTATTACATAGCGCTGCAACACAGTTTCGAAATACCTTTAAACGGCTCGTCGTTTAAACAGTAAACACGAATTTATTCAACGAGCAATGACGCGTATTTAGTATTGGTCAAAAATATTTAGAGCGAGAATTATGTGAGTTCGTTGCGTGGTAGCGACTAATTCGTGAACTGTTCGAATATGCGTGTCGTACGCAAATGCGTCAATGTGTGCGTTGATTGAGGAGTTGCGTCTGTGTTTGTGGATTTTTGAGTAAACCACGCACACGGGCCCATCGTGTGGGCTCTCGAACAAAACTGGGTCGGTTCAGTGACCCATATGTTTATCTAACGATTGTGCGGTGGGCGCGAAAGGCCCGTAGCGCCTCGCGAGTCGCGTTGGTATCATTATCAATGCGTTCGCGTTTTCGTTTAGGTTATCTGTCAGGCAACCTGTCTGCTGCACTATACTGATTAATAATCACGTAGTGTGACACAGTGCACATGCACACATTATTATTACCTACTTTAGAATACCTTAAATGGAAGAAACGATTTTGAAAATGATGCTTGATAATCCTTATCTTCACTGCTTACAGATGTCATTTCAACCTCGTAGTTTTCCGCTCGTTTTTTGAGATCGTCACCGCATCCACCCAGACGCGATGAGTGAGACTGATTACCAGTATTTTCCCCTTTCCCCTATATTTTTATATCTTTATTCATGACTGTGTTCCAATTTCTAACTTTAGTATTTTAAACTGAATATTTTTTCAGCGATCCCCTGTTCACCGTATTATCTTCCTCTTCACTCCAGCCATGTAAAAATAACTCTCCTGATTCACACATTTTCCTTGTTTTTAAAATGGAATCCCTCATCTGAATCATATAACGACTTAATTGGTCGTGAATACTGCAACGTTATAAAGCTTTTTATGTTGCCTAGACCTAGAAATAATACGCGAAACTATGTATGTGTCAGAGAGATCTTTAGCTAGTGTTATAATAACCTTGGACAACATCAATATTCATTAGTCCATTCGTTTTCTAGACATTAAATATATTCTTAAATTTGACGAAACAATTATAATCTACCCAAAACATTTGAAGTTTTTAATTTCTTGAATGTCGTCCACTCACATGGAGAAATTCGCGATAAATCTTCACAATTAGGTACTTATTTCGCTTTCTTGCTTTCTCCTTCTTCCTAATCTTAAAACCACGCTCATTAAACTTTTTTATGTCTAAGCTGCTAAATTGCTCCGCTGATAAGATCCTACTGACAAGCGCGTGCAATACCAATGAAATGTTGCAACTTGGCATGTACCTTCTAACAATCTTACAACTGCACTTCTGCAAATTGAGTGCAATCAACTGTGAACCTTCTACTCGTAAAGTTAAGGACGTTATTGTGTTTCGCGCTGTACATAGAGCTTTGTAAGGCACCTATTACCGTTTGCTCGCCAAGGACGGTGAAAGCGGAGAGAAAGGATGTGCAATAGTGACGTCATCACTTTTGAAGTTTACGGTTCGTTTTTCGAATTCTTTCACAAAAAATATGGAAAATGTTTACTACCTTCCATTGTTTAGAACTTTAGCTATCTAAAGTTCTAAACAATGGAAGGTAGTAAACATTTTCCATATTTTTAATTTACAAAACTAGTGCGCATTGTCTATACAATACGCACTAGTTTTGTAAATTAGTTTCAGGAAAACCCCTAAAAGAGGTTTTAGATGCATATTTTTTCCATTTTGGATGCTGTTTTTAAATATTTTACTTCGTCTCAATGGCTTGCACGTCACTTTTTCAGAAGTACTTTCTCAACAGAGGCACTCAATGGAAATTCAGAAATCGTTTCAAGTTGATCAGAAGGCCAATTCTCGTAATTTAAAACGTTCAAAATCTAGTCGCAGTCTCATCTCGGCGACAAACAAATGTCAAAAACTTGTCAAAATGTAGGGAAATTAGAAGTATTTTTTGACAGATTGAGACTGAGATCAGACTGTGAACGTTTTTAAAATTACGAGAATTGCCCCTCTGGTGGTATGTTTCAGACTTTAACCTAAAGTTCTGACTAATCATTTGGAGCGTTCAATGATAGAGATTTAAAAACAAAAATATGGCATTAATGTTAAAATAATGTGGCCGCAGATGTGTTTTAATAGCTACCATGTGTCGACCAATTGACGATCACTCCTACCGCGGCATCGTGATATTTACAAGCGTAAATTCTTAGCAATTAGTACTCAACCTAAGTCCGTTACCTTCAAACACTTGAAACCACTATCGCCCTTCATTTTCGTTAGCGCCGTCCATACTTTACCTTTATGAAGGTGAACGCTGGTGTTGTACCAACTCAAATCATCATTCACATAGTTACGTCTCATTCTAGACTATGATAACAGCTATTAGAGCGAGCGGGATGCTACAAATTGGTTGTTGTTATTAGTAGTTAGTCTAACACGCTTAGGCTTAAGGTCGCTTGGACAAAACGTAGATGCGTCAACGAACGCTGGCAAGGTAACGCATTGTCACTAGGAATGTATTAGGTATTGTAATACTGGTGATGTGACGTGCGTAATAGAGCTGCACATTGAAAAATTCATAAAAGTAACATTTACATAAATGTAACGGGTCTCTGTAACATACAGGGTGCATCAATGTTGATTGATTTAGATACGATTATGTATGAGAAATTGTTTGCTCGTATGGACGGAATAAATAACGGGTCGTTCCCAAATGGAATCTATTTACTCATAACAAAATCTAAATATTCGGCAAATGTAAAGCAAGTCTCCCATTTATTATTTATTTAACCATTTATGTATTGTACCGAGGTGCAAAAAGCATACACAAATTGCTAAGTTGTATCAGTTTTTTTTTTTTTTTTTAATTTTATAACAGACTCTCCTCTTTTACATGGGAGTGGGACTTAAATATAATTGGCAAAATGAGGGCACTCCTCTGCCTAACCATTTGAGGAACACAGGCGTGATGTTATGTGTGTTATATGAAACAGCCTGTGTTATGTCATGAAGTTTTTTCTAGCGCACTATGTGCAACCCTATTTCATAACTCCGAAGGTCAAGCAAAGCTGCGGGTAAAAGATTATAAAATAAATTAATTATTTGTGTAATAGGATCCAATACAATATCAAAGATAAGGTTTTTCTTGTAAGCATGAATGAGTAACACATCCGTTTGTACTATAAACAAGTATTAGTATGCAGCCACTCACTAATAATACTATGTTAATCAAACTGCTAGAACTTTGTCATCTCACTTGTATTCATTCAGCGTTTCATATCATTTATCTCGTTGTTAGCGCTCGGAACTAATAGATGGCGTTGGTTGTTTTGTATCAAACTTAGGGCTGATTTTTCAATCGACAGATAATTTTTATTCGTAGAATAAAAATTACGTCTGACAGTTTTTGTATGGAAGAGCTGTCAACAATTCAAAATCATTCCTCCGATAAAATTATCTGGCGTTGGAAAAATCAGCTCTTAAACTGATAAAATATAGGTAATAAAATGTGGATCGAATACAGAGTTCAGTTAAAAGGAGGTTAAAATGAAAACCGTTACAAAGAAAGCTAGCCTTATTATTATTTTTTTAACTGTCTGCTGCAAATGCTGCATAAATAAGTACCTTAATGGCCATTCATAACATAGAACAATATTAAAATATGTAGTAGACACGGGTTCATACGTTGCTAAAAGTAGGAACATCTGGGGTATGTAGGTATGAGTATGGGGTTTTGTTTAAGTCAGTCCACAAAAGCTCCAGCAGCACTTCATAGAATATAGTGGGCAAACGTAAAAAAATAAATCCAACAGCCGTTACAGAGCACTATTTTAAAATTCACATAGAAAATTACAATAACACAGAGATCATAACGCTAGATACGTCAGTCAGTCGGGATGTCGGTCCCTCTGTCCTAGTTTCCACTAGTTGTATTATTACCTATGGGTAATGGACAATATATCAGAGTTTATGAACTCTGATATATTTTCCATAGATTGTCAATTCTAGTAAGTTAAGAAACTTTAGAATATTTTACGACGAAAACATAAAATAAACGACAGTGTGTGTCAGACGCAGACCTTAACAAATGTGTTTGCGCTTTTTTTCTGTAGGTAGACGTATAGTAAATATTTTTATCATATTTCCAGGACTAATGAATCATTTCATATTTAGGTATTTGGGGAAATCCAAAAGTATCACCGAAACAATTAAGTATTTTATTATGGTATTTTTTAAATTGAAAATTGCCTGATAATGCCACGAGCATACTAATTAATAAAGCGTTAATTGTCCTGATGACAATTTATATACAATAAAATATCCTTGCGTTATTTAAAATCTTAATGCAAAAGACACGTGTGGCCAACCAAAAAGTAATACGAATAAAAATATGAAACATATTCACAGATGGTTACAGACGCGAGCGGGAGGTATACGCTGTCTAAAATTAGGGTCAATGATGATAAGACAGTAAAACCGTCATCTACGACTGTACCACTCCGACGCGCGACGCTAGCAATTTGTACGCGACAATCCGCGTGGTACTCCGGAATGTACGCTTGTATTCCGTGGATTTTTCAAAGGGTATTGGGGCAAGTTCACGATAAAAATGATTAATGTTTTGGCTTGATTTTTTAAATCTTTCGTAAATTTTTTGTTCAGTTACCTAGTAACCCATTGATTTGCGAAGAAAAAAAATCATTGTCAGGCACAATCCTGGAAAAATCCTACTCTTTTCAAAGTATCATAAACATTGGTTAAAGTTTCTAAAGACGGTATATATAACATGAAATAAGGCAGTGTGTACTTATACCCACATTTTGCCAGTTGCAGATGGTATCTACACATTATGTATGAATAACATAACATTCAATTATCCATATACCAATAATATTTGGTAATTATATAAGGATAAATAGATAGAGCAGTGGTGGGACTTACGAGTTGTAGGTCGTAGGTTCGAACCCGGACAGGCGTTTTACTTTGTGTAAATAATTTCATCACCACTGCTCTCAAAACGGTGAAGGAAAACATCGTGAGGAAACCGGCATGTCCTAGAACCAAAAATTCGAAGATATGTGACATCTATCAACCCGCACTGGGCCCGCGTGGTGGATTTCGGCCTACTCCCTCTCACAGAGAGGAGGCCTGTGGGAACTTTACAGGCTGATTATGTATATAAGGATAACAATTATTTACGATATACATGTAACAATGTAAGAACATTTGATTTACATCAATCACAAAGCTGTCAGCGGATATAGTAGGCGATCACCGCCCATCCGCCCACGGCTGCTTCTAACCTAAGTTTAAATCAATGTAACCAATCATAGATCAGACAAGCATTAAACAAGCCTAGGCTTTAAAACACAATGCTAAACTTAGTACAGGGACTTTTAAATAGCTATGATTTAAGCTCATGTACGTACGGCCACACCTGTCTTAGCAGTCAAATGGCAAAAGTTCAACTTGAAGATTTCTATACTTAAGGTTTTTTAAAACATGCTATAGGTAAATGTGATGCTTTAAAAAACTGTAAAACTAAAATAAAGACACTGATAACTTACTTACTAATAAAGTTATTCCAATATTATATAAAAAATAAATCGAAATAAGAAATAAGTAAGCCATGAAAACTCATAACTAAAAGGGTAACACAAATTTTAATATTCTTGCGTAAAACGCGGAAGCTGTAAACCCATATTTTCAAATTAAACTAACTGCCAACCAAACAACATAATAGCGTAAAGTTGCGCAAACGCTACCAACATCTAAGTTCAAACAACTGACAATCTAGTCCGTGAGTGCAATAGGGTTTCCCACGCAGCCCTGTGGTGGCCTTGGCGCTAAACCTTTGTGCGAGCAGGAGCACAATGTTATCGAGGAGTCATGGACTCGCGCCTGCAACTATTGTGTTAATCTCACTGACGCAAATTATTCAGTTCGAACTACCCCGCTTTGTTGCACATGCATGAATTGCGATTAGTGAGTTATTTTGTGGAATGTGAAAACAAATATAATCAAGAAATTATAATCTTGTAGATTTTAGATAAACTATTTTGGGAAAATTCTATGAGTACATGAAAGGAACTAGTGTTTACGAAAAATAAGAGAAAATCATTTCCTTACCTAGTTCCAAAATGACGGCATAGATGGTATACCAACAATTTGCTAAGGTCATCACATAATCATAATAAACAAAGACTTCATTAATATTCGCTCCCGCATCCCGTGACAAATGCATGACGCGTTTGATACAGGTCGTTACTAATTAAATGACATGTCCATAACTAAGTAACCAAGTACACGTGGAGCAATTAATCAACAGAGGTGAACGATCTTGAAATCGAATAGATCTCGTGGACATTCTTATGGAAAGTGAGCGTAACTACACTATAAATAGATACTGACCTTTCGCTCCACTGATGCGTCAGCCAAAGTTACGTGATGTAACCGACAATACACACGCACACAAACACAAAACACGTAAACTCTCAGCATGTGTTTGTGTGTACATGCAGGCACGATCAGCGGCCATCGAAAGAGAAAGTGGTTAAGGTCTCAATGGTGGTTGACCGGTGCTCAAGTAGTGTTGTCGCGTAACCGCCTAAGCTATCGATGAATTTCTTCGCTAACCCAGTCCGATGTTATTGACCTCTCGCATGTACGCACAATTCGGCTTTGTCCTTGTAACAGTGTAACACATATTATTAAACACGAAAACACTTGAACGTATATTTTAAAACTGCTTAGAAAAGTTTCACCTAATTTTTACTCGTAAAGCTTCAGTACTCCATACATTTTAAATTGTTTCAAGCATACCAACATTGATGGTTTAATGTTAAAGCTTACCATAAGCTGTTGTAAAAAATATATTCGAGAAATCCTTATTGAATTTAGAGACTCTCACATTGTCTCTTTCTCGAGTAGTATGAATATAGAAAGTAAAAGTCTAAAACTAATGACTTGCATATTTCACTCTTACGCAAGATAAAATTAAGTTTACACGATGTTTTATTACTTACAATGATTTTACACTCATAAATATACTTGTAATGTGCTTAAAATGTTCTACGCTGTAATTGCATTACATTAACTACACACTAACAATATTACATATTATGCGCTACTAATGTTAAAAATAAGTATTTAAAACATACAAAAAAACCAATAAAACATACAAATTATGATGTTGAATGAACTTTTCTTTAAATATTTAAAAATTTACCATTAAGATAAACCAATTCAATTACCCAGTCCTCTTAAGGTAGGTACGCGAAAACCCAAATAAAACAAGCTGAGACTCGGGCAAGGTTCCATCTGTCGATATTTACATTCATCCACTAACGTAGCATCACTAGTGTTGTGGGATGCCGCGGACCCGTTCCTACGGGAAGTACCGTAATTTACACCCGATACCGTTGCGCCGCCCGCTCGCTACGTGAGTGCGCCCGCGCCGCATAGACCGCCAATTACTCTCGCTTTCGATTTAAATCCTATTTTCGAAGACAATGAACTTTCTCGCTTTATCGATGCCTATTGTGCTTACGGTTTACGTAATTTTTATGTAAATTGTTTAAGATGTTTCTAAAAGTGAATTTGTATATTCGTTTTATGCGTTTTACGTGGCCTTCAACATTGTTATGAGATCAAAGTAAATGAAGATTACGTATCGTATTAAATGGAGATTATTTATCGATATCTAATTCCTCATTGAAATACATTAGGGGTCAGAGATTGCTCAAAAAGATTTATTCCAACTCTAAATAAGGCATCAAAGCAACGAAGTGCGGACGATGTCAATCCCAGTCTGTAAGCGTGTACTAAAACAGAAGATAAAATCGCGTGAAGCAAGCATTCAAAAAACTTGAGCCTTGACCACGGGTGGCTGACATTAAAAACTCACGCGCCTTTCACGGCGAACTCAGGTGGACGTTGTATAACACACTTTCCATTTCTTTGGCAGAGTTTAAAGCCTTCATATCCATGGAGTTTAAAGTTGCATCGGCCGATAATATTTTATCAAAATTGATTTCTAATTTGAAATGATAATAAGAAAATGCAATTAATAATTTTCAAAATTTTCCATGGCGTAACGCGCCATGTTTACTGCCGCGGAATGATGTCACATAGATTTGTACAAGTTTGGTTTGGTGCAAGATTGTGTGACTCACGAAATCCGCATAACTGTCATCAATTTCTTCAAAAACCCTTATAAATGAGTATCATCAAAATTAACAGTCGTGTCCACGTGTTAACTCACTTTGGCAGTGTATTCGGGGCTTTATTCGAGGTGTCGTCTTACGAAACTGGCGGACTCGCGCCGAGTTAAGGTCGCCGATATGTGGCAATTTTCCCATTTCGAAGAGAAGCCAAACCTTGACCTAGGAATTAAATTTCATTTCGTCACTCCTGCTTTACTCGCTACGTATTGCAATTTATTAGCCGCCACGTTTGTGTTACAAATGCAAAATGTGTGAAGTGATATTATGTTGATTATTAGGTATTCAGGCACTTGACGATGCAAATCTGACAAATGTTTACAAGATAATGAAGACTGGCAATAACGACTACATTATATTTCACTCAGCAATAAAGAAAGTTTTAAAATTGGCAACGAGTCGAAATTAAAACTGTTGACAGTTGTTGTTGTTCATTGCACAGCCATTTCAATATTTTTGATTTATACTTTTTAAATATAGATTAATTAATCGTCTAATATCCATCCAGTAAAATCTGTTTAAGAAACACATAAACACATTTCCACCATGAAAGTGGAAACAGCCATAACAAACAACCACATGCAATGTACAGCTAAACACTTGCGATTTTAGTTCATATGTATATGTGGAACACGTACAATGACAATGAAAACGTCAGCTAGATGGCGCTGCGCACACGCCGCGTCACTTTGGAGCGCTGCGGAGGGGGTCGGTTGCGCCACTGCGCGGGCGCTTTACGCAACGCGGCCATTCACCCCGGAAGGCGTTTTCCTCGCAATTTCTTTCGCAGTGTGTTACTGTGGCGCTCGCGTGACTACATCGCGTGCTCAATCACCCCCACTAACCCTCCCGCCACATCCGAACCACTCAAAACTGCAGACCTAATTATCTTATCGCATGAGACAAATATGTAACAGTTGCACTAACGTCTGCTTTTAGCTATCCCCGGGAATAGCAGCAGGATGCATCTGTTAGTAGCATTTATAAACAGCAGCGTATACCAGGTATTCTCAATTGTCGCTAAATAAAACTCTCAGTATAATGTGTTAACTTAACCGAATTTTAAAAGCAACATTTTTTCGAAATTATTCTTTAATACATTTACACGCCGTTTTGTTGTTTCGAAAGAAAGCTATTAAGCTTGTCAGCGCATTCATTTATCCTTCCATTTGGAGAGACGTTAAACATATGACTGCCGCCTGTTTGTCATGATTTTTTCCAGGCAAAGATATATTTTCATTACCCTCATTTATAATTTTTAGCAGCAAATTGTTTGTTGACTGAAAGACAAAAATCGTTGGAAACGTATAGCTTTCAGGTTAAATTTCACATGCGTATTGCTGTCGTTGATGTCGCAACCCGTATCGTGTTTCAAAGCAGCAAAATAGATGCGAGCAGTAAATAGGGAAACTAAAATACCATGAAACATAACGGATGACGCCGCAACAAGTATTTCTCATAGCTGGGTTAACGCCAGTTTATATGAGGAAATTCGTTTTAGTGTTTTGGTCTCGTGAAAATTTCATAACTGCGTGCAACAGGCCGCGGTGAGTCAAGTGTAAATTTATAAACAATAAGAACCCTATTATTTGCGAAACAACAGATTCACACAAGTTTAAAATTAATGTTGCTCTATGGGAAGACTGACAAATTGCTTGTTTCACGATTGTATCTCGACTATTCGACTGGCAATTGCAACTTTTCCAGACAGAGTCCGTCTGACTGTTCATTGTTACAAAGTTATGGATTGAAAACAAACGAAATGTCAGTTGCATCTACGTGTAGAACAAAAATCATGAATAATACAAGGAAAAAGTGCTGCATGTGATTGTCAAAGTCCGATTTTACATAAGGTGTGACATTGCCGTCGCCTGCGGAGGCTTACGCAAGGATGCACTGGCCATCAGCGGGACTTGCGAAAGTGTAAGTACACGTGCATTCTTAAGGGCAACGCTACTGCTCATACTACCTGCATTAGACATGCAGGAATGTTTGAAGAGCGTTAGTAATGCATATTGTGTGGGTATTCCATTGTTGGAGCCAAAAAACTTTGCATTTCCTTAATTTCCGAATGCATATGCTTATTATTAGGTATGTAATTCAGCCAATACACTTACGGTCAATTATAGATTATAAAATTTATTTTAATTTAGAATTCAGTATAGAATGAATATTATTTTCTGTTCATGCTTAACCAGGTGAATCTACACAAAACATCATAAAGCTATTCAACTTCATCATCTGCCTAGCCTTTTCCCAACTATGTTAGGGTACAGTCTAACCGGATGTACCTGAATACCAGTATTTTACACGGAGCTACTGCCTATCTATGAAAGTTATTCAACTTATTTAAACTAATTCTAATTTGATAAGTTTCTAAAATCCAATAACAACTTGTTTTCATATTAGAAACTGTCTTCTCTTTAACTAGCTATTATACAATACGTTCTTTCAAACTATAATCTAGAATTTGCGTCTAGACCATTTTTTTGCGAAATCGTGTTTGGTAGCCGCAAGCGCAGTAGCCAATTGAACGAAACATTCGATGCATTTTAACTCCTTTTAGTTATTTAATCCATTTTAAGGCTATTTACGCAAGAATAATGACGGCAGTTGACAAGTCCAAGTTTCCAATGCCAACGCCAATAATTAGAAATTAAATATCAACGCAATATGTAAAAGAAAACGGAACAATTAATATGTTCAATATCTTTAAAAACTAAAAACTAGTAAATAACACTCCTACGCATAAACAAACTTGGCAGTAAGATTATCGATTGTGATTACGACAACAGTTAATTAACATAATACACTCATTTCGTAAATTGGGACCAATCGTTTTAATTATTATTGACATCGATTAAAAGTCTCACAGCTATAAATTATCATTTTTCTTATTAGAAACCACACCCTACCGTCAGATCTTCGAAAGTCATCTTTCGCAAACACAAAACAAACTGTGAGTCGTCGACAACCTGCTAAAAGCTCCGACATATTACTCAAACGCGAATTGAAAAGTGATGGGCTGTGATTGCCAGCAATACGTAGTATTGTGCGAAGTTACTCAATGAGACAAGTGCTAATACTCGTAAATTAAAACATCTCTTTGATACAGCTGTCCCAAATAAACAAGGGTAAAGACCTTTTACGTAACTCAGTGTTACGTGGCCCGGTGAGAGGCAATGTCAGCCTTTACGATTGTTATGACAGCTACGCTGTCTTAGATCCCCCCACAATGCCGTGCCACCGATCAACTCGACTGCACATACTCTTGTTTACCATTTTTTTGGTCTTACAAACTAACATCAGTTAATGACAGTGCATTTAATTCACTTGTAAATGTACAAATGAAAGGTGGAGGTCAAATGATCTGAACATTTAATTCGTAACAAGTTTCAAAATATTAAGTAACAAAACTGAGATGTTTTCACGATATAAATACTTGGAACAACCTGATTTCGCCAGAACACTATCAAAGTTAGTGTTTACCAATGTCATGTACGTAAACTAAAGAGGTCTACGAAAAATGTGCTACGAGCTACGCTGCTACGAACTAGCTGCTACGCCAATCTTTCACATCTTACGTTGATTGTAGTCAATCGTTGAAAAACTTTTTCAATGACAGTTCTCCTCAATCTAAACTGCTTTATGCATTTATTGACGTTACCGAATTTATAACGCTATTAAAGAGACATCATGGGTATTAAAAGATATTACCAAAAATGGTTTTCTTGTTTCACAACAAGGCAGTGTATTTCATGCAGATCAAGGTTCCTCTTTATATCTAATAAAATTCGTCTTTTGTTTCGCTAGTGTTATGTGCCTAAAAAGGTCAATGAACAGCCTCGGTATTTCTACAACCGAACCTTGTATAACATAACGGCATTTATTGTATTTCATGCTACTTTATTTTCAATACTAAGTCATACTAATAAGGTTTAAATTACGTTTTGCATGTTCGTGAATAAAGACCTTACGCTTCGCTATTCAAGCCACGCCGTGCACAGTGAACTCTGTCGTAGGTTATGCGGTTATTTTATTGCAATTTGAACTCAGATGCAAAGCAATAGATGTCGAAATCATTTGGCATGATCGGGTAGTTTTGACATATTGCATTTAATTTATAGGTTGGCAGTGACGGCCAAAATGTTAGTTTGTTTATCGTTAGCGCTCGTTCTTGACAGCGAAAAAGTGAAAACGGCTGCGGTGGCTGAGCGTTTCGATTGTGAAACTAGGCTCCGCGGCGAGGCCTCGCGACGATGGTGCGCGGGCGCCGCGGCCGTCCGACATGCTCTTATGTAATAGGAAGCATGCCAGTGTTTATTCTTTCTAACTGTCACACATGTGTCATAAAAATCAGTCACGCATGCAATCTGCCCTTTTTATTACGATAATAATTTATAGGGACATTACATTATTAAGTTTTAATATAGGGACATTAAAAAACTCTACGCATGACACAATCATTGTTAGGTTAGGGTCACGTAAACGATTTCGCGCCTATATATACGCAAAATTTCAAGCCATTGACACAAATCTAGCAATTTCTATGAGATATGTAAATAGGATTTTTTGTGTGTGAAATCAAATGGATTTCGAAATAAAATATCTCGTAAATTCAAATTGAGTTTTAAAATAAAATTAATGGAAACATAGTTTCGTCCGCGGCACTTAACAAGACTTTCTTCCAAAGTAGATAAGATCTGTATAAATGCATACCTACATCTATTTTTGGTAATGTATTTGCAGTCGTGGTTGGTGCCAGCCAAAATATATAACAATGGTGATGATTAGTGTCATTGACATAACTATTGTTCATTGTTAAATTGACGCAGTTTTACTTTTACACTTCCAAGTCCCCGTTCTCGAACTTTTTGTACGAACAAAAGTTTGAATTTCTGTAAAGTTTAAATAAAATGATGATGATGTTGTACTTAAACGATAATGTAGATGTTAAGTAAATGGTTAACTAACGTTTTAAAGTAATGTAAAAAAAACGATTTCAGTTATCATAGGTTGCCAACTGCCCAAAGATGCGGTAGAATTATGGTTACATAAAGTCTATAGTCTACTAGGTTAGACTCATTTTAATAACAGCGATTTTAACTGCACGAAAACCAACATTTACAACAAAAAAAAAAAAAAAAATCGTAATTTAGTTAAAAAAAACCAAGGTTTTTACATTTTCTCGAGGTTTTTCACGGCCAGTCGTCTACAATTAACAAAAATAAAATTAAGAACGAGGAAACGTTTAAGTAGACTAATTTAGGCACGCTTTGTTGCGATGTTTACCGATGGGTGAGGTCATTCACACCTTTATCGTGCGACTCGGCAGAATTCGGACTGTCACCAAGCGAACGTTCCGTCAACTGATACATAAAGAGATCACAACAACAACTCACTTTAGGAACTGTAATCGGTCAGGTAGAGTCTACGTGCTTATAGTTAGGTACAGGACCGGATTTAATGCATGTAAACCAAGCCCGAATATTAGAAGTTTTTCAAACCAATATTGTTCATAATATTCCACTAAAATAATTAACTGCCAACTCCAGATTCGAATTACTACAATAATTTATTATTCGCTTCACGTTTGTTTGTAGGTAAACCACATTGCTCGCAATACGCATTTCTTGAATTCTGATTTTATAGATAAGAACAGGTGTCCCAGAAAATAAACATGCGATCACCATATTTCAATTTATGTTCCATTCTTGAATTGTCATAATAACTAAAAAGAACAATTTTATCAACAACCAGTGGCCTTATCAAATAATAACTCGTGATTTTGGTTATTTCTATAAATTTAGATGAGTTATAAAAGATTAGTGAGTGTCGCTTAAGGTAGGTCATTCAACTTCAACTAGATCACCTAGTCTCGGCGAAGCGTGTGAAAAACATCCACAGCACAGCGAACGTATCGATACAATGAATTCGTCGATACGCCTCGCTAAGCAACTGATAAACATTTCAAGCGATGGGAACGAAATTCTAAATTCTGTGATGCAGTTGCGAAACCTTATTGTTAACTCTTCAACACAAAATACAACAAAGACTGTCAGTTTGTCAAAGATAACTTTAGCAAAATTCTTTCTCTAGTATCAAAGTCAAATATTTGTTCAGTTGAAGAATTTAGGCAAGGCTTGATACACCTGTAATTCTGGTATCGATAACATTCACTGAAAGTTGGTCACGTTGCCTGAAAATGTTATCTTTCGACTTGTTTGCCATCGGTAGAACTCAGCGTCAACTATAACAAATACCTATTAGGTTAGTGTCCACTTTGTTTGTTTATTGTTTTAAAGTGTATCTTTCAGTCAGTATTTGACATCATTTCAGTAAAGTAGTTTGCAGAGATATTAATCAGTAGATAGTATTCTAAAATATATTGAGGGTGCACAATTCTAAATCGGCTGACTTGTACTGTATAGTCGGTGTGGTCTCTTAATAACCTCAACAAAAAATACTCAACTTAAGTACTTTGACATTTTGAACTCCATATGTTTACTACGTGTTAACAACCTCCGTTGACGTAGTTTTCCGTAAAACACATGATTATAAATGCCTTTAACTAAATCGTGTGTGTCTAATGACATCTCAGTCCGACTCACTGACTCAGAAAGCCACATAACAGATTAACAGCCCATGAAAAAGTTCATTGTCACTAAATATAGTTCAAAAATTAAACAGACACGCTTCCAAGAAAAGAACGTATGGGATCGAATATTGTAGGACTTCCTGTTTTCGCAGCTCCAAGAATGGGGTTATTCGGTCCAGCTCGCTTTCACCCATTCTTCAGATAGGCCAGCCATACATAGCGCGTTGCGTCAATATTTCGAGTGGCCGTGTTTTCTCGGGAAAATAGTTAACCCAGTTTCGGTCGGTCCTGGCTAAATATACCGCGGCTACCTGACTTCGAACGCATACCAGCAGCGCATGGTCGCAGCAAGCCGCATGACATGTTGTCAATCTTATTTAAAATATCTTTTATTTTTAATGTTACGAGTAGTTGGCAGGGATTGTACTGACTGGCTGGCTGAGTGATTCTTGCATATGTACAATCCCATCGGATATGGATCAGATGAATTGGTACGCTTTAAAACACGTGGAGTGAAATTACTGATTATGCAAGGTACCTCTGACGTAATAAGATGAAATTAACTTATACAGTTGAAACATTATAAAAGTGCAAAGTTTTATTACCGAAGCCATAGCAACTCACAAGTTTTGAAAAACTTTCGAACCTGCGTGTTATTTTAACAAAAATGAGGACACAAGTTTTGCGTATAGGTAACTTTTATGGTTGCCGAGAAAAAACTCCTGTAATTGTAAAATATTTATAGGTAGTACTTTTTAATCCTGCTATACTTACCTATGGTCTGCATAGTGTTTTTAAGGGCTATTTCATGCAAAAGACAAATCTAGATTTTTAAACACATCAAAAGTAGTAGTAGAACAGTGTTAGCTGTTGCACACATCGTTAAACCACCTGAAGGTAACGGCTACGGGGCTACCCATCACTATTAAGTAATTCACTATTGCAATGTCTAACAAGTTTCTGCAACACCCGGTAATAGTGTGATCACTTTATGATGCTACCGTGCATTCAGACTACTTTAATTTTAGTCTGAATGTTTCGATATTGGGTTGTTGCACCTGGATTTTGTGCCCGGTTGATAGCAATGGGTTAGCCCCCTTTTATATGTGGTAGTTTAGGGGATGTTGGTGAAAATGGGCATAAGTCATGGGACTTATGCCCGTTTTCACCAACATCCCCTAAACTACCACATAAGTATGGGACCCTTTACTTAAAAGCTCCTCTAAACCAGCCCCTATTTAAAATTTCGTTTCACCATCATCTCAATCCCCTAACTAGGTGTCACATTACTATGTGACGTTTTTTTTTTGATGTTAGTGACTGTTTCACTTGTAGACCTATCGATACTTTTAAACATTATCGTTTTTTATAAAATTCTCTAAAGTAATGACACAAATAGATACAGTTTATGATAAATAATGTTTTAACAGGAATAATAAATATAATTTCATTCATATTTTTAATTAATTTAATATTTTTTTGCATTTTTACTCTGTATATAATGAAACTTGCCAACTTGCAACTTGCATTTAATCTGTGGTAACTTGTGTTTGCAGCACTGTTTGTTTTGATCGCCTCTGCGTTTGTCTCCGTGTTATTTTTACAATTAAGTAAAACAATTAAGTTAAACACATAACTGGCGTAATGTGGGTGAACGGTAGGTACAACTCTGCCTAATCATTCGAGGAATACAGGCGTAACATTATATAGCGCATATTTCAATATATGAATTTGTACAAATACCTAGGTCTTTTTAAGTTACGTCATATCTAAAAGAATTGACACTTTCAATTTTCACATAGTCTTAGAATTTTCACTAAATAAACCGTGAATGTAATATTAGTAGCAGTCAACACTTTGTTCCAACAATGAATCAAAAACGTAATCTAGATACTGGTGAATAGCGGCCGATGCGAATGAACTCGGTTCTAATGTAACCCGACACACAAGTGTGCCATCGGCCCGGGTAACCTTTCAGACAAAAACTAAGGCTAACTAGGCCATGCATTGTCATGACTACAATTAAACCATTCTTGATAACCCATTATCAACAGTCAGTGTCGGTAACCCCCAAACATGTCTGTCGAAATAATTAATACCAAATCTCTTTTCAACAGTAGAAATTTTGCAGTTTGTATTAAGGAGGTAATTACAAGGTCATTGTTGCAAAATCATGAAAAATACCATTTTCGTACTCAACGTTTAAATGCCTGTAATTTTGCGTATCGGTTGACATATTTATTGTTTGAAGGTAAATAAATCGAGTGCTCAATCGCATTCGTTAAATTCTGAAGACAATACTGTCAGTGTGTAGAGCGGCCGTTGCGCGGTCATGAGGAACCGCGCGTGCGCGTGCGGCTGACCTACTTATGCGCTGGCGACCATTACAGTACTTGCCATCAGACCACACACGCTATACTTCCACGACGCGCCTCGCACCCATCGACGTTACTGCGGCCCATCCTAGTCAGTACTGAAACTTCACCACTAACCATACCGATTCCCTTTTCGGCAGTTCAACGAACCCGCTATCGAAATCCGCACACTCACACGCGCGTCCATGGACGAAACGGCCAGATAAAAAAATGAAACAAAAAACTTCTCGCGTAACGGTGAATGAGTACCAGACAGAGATAACTATATTTCGGCAGTGTACTCGTCGAGTGTAAAGTCGGCTACGAAAAATACTGACGCAATTTTTACAGCGTACGTAATTGAGCACTGACGGAGTCAGCGGTGTGTGCGTGAGCGCCGAGAGCGACGCCCGCGTCCGCCGAAACGGAGGCGGAATATTTAGGTGAAAGTGTTTCGAATTTCGACATGACGACATTCGCGCGCAGTCGTTATCGTGATTTTGCCGAATCGAGAGGTTCGGAGAGTCCGCAGACAACAGCGACGCGCCTGCGATCCGCGCCCGCGCAACCCTAAAGTGTTCGCTCCGCAGGAAGTGCTTCGGACTCTGCATGCTGAACGTGTCTAGTGCTTGCGTTGAAAAACTATGGTGAGAGTTGGTGTGTCCAAAAATTTTCGAAGACGTAAATTAAAAAGGTGAATCGGTGAATTCGGAACAAGGTGGTTCTTCGTGTGATGTGCGTGTTGATGCGCTAAGCAAGCTGTCGGCAGGCGACAGGCTGGGGCCTGACGAGGCGCTGGACGCGTCCACTCACGCGCACCAACTGCAGACGATGACCTCCACGATGGGTAAATATTGTGATTATAAAACAAAACATCACCCAGACCCCATATCGTAAAAAAAAAAAAAAATAACAAGCACGTCCAGCAAGCACCATATAAAAAAATCAAAAAAAAAAACAAAATCATATTAGCATAATACTAACATTATCATGTCGTGAATATTTTGTATTATCATACTTGTTACTAATACTAATCAAACTAACCTATATTGGGATGTGCGTATACTGGTGGTAAAGGAATGGCTGTCCCGTAGCACTTTGCTACGCGCTACGAGCTGACACATCGTTTCAGACATTTTTGAATTGATTTGTGATAATTTACTGATCTGAAATGTTGTGGTAATCTATTGTTATATTTTCCATTTCAACTGTTTTTTTTTTTCAACTACTTCTGTAATTCATTATTTTATTTTTGGCACTGGATTTTTAGAAATATTGAAATATTACCTTTACTAAAATATTGTTATAAATAGCACAATTATTCGGAAATAAAAATAGTAACACATATTTACTAAAATAATATTAAAATATTAGCTTTATTCATAAAGTAACAAATCTCGTAGACCTTGCTACGAAGCGAATTCTCAGTCGAGTTGAAAACTTATACTGGAAAATTGTTTTTCCTGGTAATGTAAAGCTTCGTTTTTTCTATGAGTTAGCTATTTTAGAAGATTTTCGTCCTAAAAATTTACATTCCGAGAATCTGAAAACGAATTTCACAGAAATGAGTTTATACGGAATACAAGACCAACGTTTGCTTTATATAATCTTTGCATTTTACTGATTAAATATGACACGATAATTAAATGCATACGAGTTATGTTTATTTTAGCAAACATTTAATGGCCTTGAAGTTCTTAATAATATTATGGAGTAAAATACATAAGTTCGACATGTGTTTTACTAAAAACCAGTCTTTAGAGGTGCTTTTGCTTTATGTTTATAATGTATAAATAGACAGCAATAACAACAATAGACGGTCATTGTTACAATTTTACATAAAAGTATTTTTGAAAAACACTTCCTGTATATTCAGTTCGCACGCTAATATGAACTTTGCATCGGAACCAATAACACCTATAACCGCGCACACATTTAACCGTGTTACTGGCTCAATGTCTTATTGAGCAAACACACCGGATTCTGAAACAGTTTAAAAAAAATAAATCAGCATAGTGTTGCAAAACAAAAGAGGTGCCGTTTTACCATTGAGCGTTAACCATGACATTCCCAAATCATCTCGTGGATCACAATCGTGACTTCATAGACCAAGACTGGCTACTTTTACTTTCGTTACAATATGGCCGCCCTTTGTCTATGTTCTATGAGTCGGTGAGGTTGTTGATCTCCCGCCATTTTGCCGTTGCCGAAATACGTTTTTTACGCTCACTTTCCAATGCGGTGAAAGCGAAAAGGTACAGAATGTCACTGCTTCCTTTCAAAGCATTGTAGTGGGAGGACGCTGTCGAGTTTCGATAATAATAGGTGCGTTAGTTCGGCTGTCAAAAACGCCATTGTTCACTAATTCGAATTCATATGTGTTTATAATTCGTTTCGCTCCATGTACTTGGCGATAACACGTTTACAAGACAAGCATGTGTGGAGAAGTAAACATGCTTGCAGGGGCGTGCAGGGATATGAAAGCACGTGTTTAGATGATAACATCATAATCATTGCCAAAAGAATAACTACCTTACAACAAATTTGAATCTAAATAATAAATTCAGGTTGTTATGAAACCGATACACCGTTTTTTTTTTTGGGCGGGATATCATCATATGACTTCTTCCGCTCTGGGCGGAGTGGGAGGCCGTGTCAGACTTTTACTGACTAAACCCCACCCGTGTTCCTTCAGTTGCCTGTGCCAGGGGCCACGGTATCTCGTTCGAACAACCCGCGGCCCTGGCAGGCATCGGCCCGAGCGGACCCCATCAGTTCGTGCTGACATCTCTTTGAGGCGCGCGTGGAACACAACGCGCCGTCGACCCGGGCCTGGTCCTTGCCGGGCGGCGAGCTGCCCATTACTCGCCGCCCGCAAGCCCGCGCCTTCGGTGGCCGGGACTCGGCTGGTGACTCCAGACGTCCAGGGCGTCTCCTGCGGCGACTAGGGGCGTGAGGGCTTCCTCCGTTACGGTCATTACTGCTTCGCAGAAGAGGGTGACGGCTTCCCATGCACTCTCGCTCCGTATCGTGGCCTGGACCAGGGCCGGACGCGAGAGTTCGCCGCCACGAAGACGCGGCGGTGCTCCGCCCAAGCCGGGCAGACCTCCACCGTATGCTCGATTCACTCTGACCCCCGTACTAGTAATAAACTGTATTAGGCTGTAACATGTCATGAGGAGGCGATATTTTGATGTAAATATCAAATTAAAGTACTATTAGCTCTGTATCATGGCCTCTTCACATCTAACACGGCTCCATCAAATCCTACGATATCAAGCAGCATAATATATTTTGTCTACCTACATGACCTTACCATTGGCATCTGAAGTTTCCGATCTTGCAGGTGCAATTTTTTGTGTACGGAAACACGGAACTACGGAACATACTAAAGCTAAAAATATAAAATATTAAACTGAAATTAAAATTCAAGATTACAGTAAAAATAACCGATTTTGATAATTATTTTCCTGTATTCTTAAGGTCGCAAAGGCGCATAATTAAACAGCCCATGCGCCCACGGCTCTCGCACCCGTAGGCCGTCGCTAATATCCTAATTGGCTGATGGCTTATTCTATTTTTACATTAGCTAATATTGCATAGCACGACACGAAAATAGCAGAAGTAAAACTTGTTCAAAACAATATGAATAACTTTATGTATTTGCGTCCCTAATTTTAAGGGTTTTTATTATCATTGTTCCTTTCAACCAAAGCACCTGCCATCTTATCTCTTCACCACCCTTGGTTGACTGATAGAGAATGCCTGAAGCATGAAATCCGCCTTTGTACCGTTTTGTGCGAAAAGTTTAAATAAATAAATAAACTTTGATATTAGATATTAGAGTAGGATTATCGTAAATAGGAAGTCGTCGGATCGGAAGTGTCAGTATTTTAAAATGGAACGTTTTAGATGTGAGCGCACACGCAACACAACCTGAATGTCAAGGTGCCTGTGCCAGAGGCCATGAGAGAGGCCCAACATTGAGGCCCCAAAATACATGTTCTATTGTGATTTGTTTTGATAAAGTTGAAATAAATATTGTACCTACTATATTGAATTATGTAATACTTTGCACTTAATCTGAAGCTTTCAATTTGTTATGTTTCGGTGTTGTTCAAAGGACGTAGCATTGTACTATGAAAGTATTTTAGAAAGAGTTGGCATTGATGCGTGCGAAAGAAGTCGCAGTCCCAAGCTAAATAAAAGTAGGTCTACAACTTCATGTAAATAGTATTATTTTCATTCAAAGTTATTGTTTTATAGTACCAATATAAAACAATAACTTTATTTATTTCTTAAATGCAATATCTACTTACTAAAAACTGTAATTTAAAACATCGGCCATTACCCGACAACTTTCTTAATATTGTTATAAAAACGTTGAAAAAAACTCAACTGAAGTAAAAAGGCAAAACGGAAGTACGTTTAAGGTTGACGTTGACACTTTTAAACCTTTGAGGTCATTGCCCTGTTCAGGTAGACATTTCACCTTTCCTATATTTTTAATCGAATATGTCTAAAACGATCAGCAACGTAATATGCCAAGCCATCGCTTGCTAAAGAAACACACGAACACGATGAAGAACACGTATGTAAATAAAGAATGTATACATACGATTACCATTCCGAAATAAAAGGCGATAAAAGCTCCTACAAGCTACCGGTGTTACCTCACAGCCCTGAAGTGTCCAAGGAACATGCGTACACGCACTCCGTTCACTCAGGCACTCGAGCCGAGCCACGTTTGGACGGTCGTTGGCGCCGAATCGGGCAACCGACCTCGCCGATGACACTGACATTGCGACCGGAACCATTCCACCACTTCCTGACACATAACACGGACAACATAAGATGTACAATCTTACCTATTCCATTATTAAACTCGAAGAACCTACATGAACCGGTCGGATAGTCACAAAGTTTCGGAAATACTAAGGTCTTCACGCTTTTTGCGCAGCAATAGTGATATCATGTATTTTGCTAAATATAACTTGAACTAACTTACTTTTTCGTGCAACATCCGACTTCTTGGCAGTTCATTTTTTTTTTTTTGAGGTGTAGAAATATATCATAGTGTGTAGACATGCCACTCAATGGATCATACGAGTAGGTCACCGATATTCGTATTTAGTGATCTATTGAAATAAATAAGTGTACATACTTATTCAAGAGTATTTCCTGGCATTATTCCGCAAACTGGTTTAACTAAACATAATTTTGGACATAACTACCAGTTTATTTATTAAGACTAAGTTCTATTAAATCTGCCAAAGTATCTCATTAGAATTGTTACTTACATTTTCCGAATACACCATTTCGCTATGCCTGGCATGATGCAAGAAGAACTACCAGTTAGTACAGGCAACCTTGACAACTTGCAACATTCACACGAGACTGGCTTGATACATTCTACGTCCGTTTGGCTAAACAATCTTCGGAACTTGTGACGTCACCCAAACTTAGCGAAACACGGTTAGGAAATGTCTGGATGTTGGTTCAAAAGAAATTAGGTTGAATTAAATGAGAGAAGATACTTTATTGGTCTGTCTATAAAAGATTATTCTTTTGAATCTAAAATTATACCCAAGCAAAATTGCTCTAAAGAAAACTAAAACTTTTGAGGGCCTTGCCATAGTCTCGTCGTTTAAAAGACGTCCTACTTGAATGTATAGTGCTGCACTTTCTCATCAAGATTAATCAGATTAACACTACCAAGAAGTGCATTGCACCGTTCGCGGTAAACGAAAAAAGCGATACTCTTTATGGCTTAGTAAACATTTTGTTCAATCGCATGGCGGGTTGCCAAGGCGCTCATTGAGCTTTCAA
Organism: Apamea anceps; assembly: GCA_951799955.1. NCBI lineage: Eukaryota > Metazoa > Arthropoda > Insecta > Lepidoptera > Noctuidae > Apamea > Apamea anceps. The sequence continues at coordinate 6,798,658 of OX637502.1, read as the reverse complement.
GAGGAATTTTTATGATTAAATCGATGTTCATAAGTACATCGTTAGGTACGTTAAACTGTTCTTGTCTTAAATGTTATATCTCTTCTTGGCTCGACAGTAATGTCTTCAGGAGTTCTTTTAAAGATTCCACAACGTTTGCGTTTTGAAATGAATTTCCATCTACATTTCTGAATGTTGTGCAACAAACCTGTAAACACAAACGTTCATAGATTATTTAGTTCAGCTAACCATAATATTTATGATTTGCGGACGTGGAAGTGTGGAACATATAGTTCCAATGAACCTGCCTCACTGTGGGTTCATGAATAGCATAGACTACTACAATATGTAGGTCGTCTATGCCAAAACGTATTCTTAAAGTAAACAAAATATATGAACAACAGCACCAAAACTATACGCTGTATCCATTTCTTTGTGTATCATACATAGGTAGGTACTTATTCAATGAACTCTTGAATTTTGTGCAAGTGGGTGTAATAGCCCAAGAAGACGGAACCCTAACAGCGGAACCGTAGGCGATAAGCGGGCGACCGCGGCAGAGGTCACAACACTTCCGGTCGTCAAGTACATTGCTTTGCGGGCAGTAGTACACGTGTTTCTGGCCCTTAATTTGCACCAGCCTTGGATAGTAGGAAATACTGTCCTGAAATACTTATGATTTCCACGACCTCTGCTCATTATGCGTGCTTAGTTTTGTAAGCTGAAGCGTGTTGCATTCCAAAAAAATTTGGTTTTATTGTCAAGATCTTCGTCGTACAACGTCGAAGTCATAGTAAGGGTGGTTTGAAATGGAGCACATTAAAATTAAAACTTGTCTTGCGATTTCCAAAGTTTGGGATTGTAATTTAATATGGAGTACAACAGAGAAGTATAAGTACTAATACTAGCTATTAAGAAAAGTGCCAGCACTTTTCTTTTTATATTGGCAAAATTGGGTAGAATTCGTTCGTCAATTCAAAAGTAAAAACAATAGAACACACTACATAAATACTTCTCAAATTCTAACATTGTACCCGCGTCCCGAGGACACAACTGAGAACGTACCTCCGTACTATGTAATGAGCAACAATAATGAATGCAATTAAACAAAGCCCGAACAGACGAGCGGGCGGTCAAGTGACCGACCTTGGGCGGGGACGCACGCGCGCTTCCGTGTGATCTTGCTTTAGGCTACGTTCAAGATCAACCAATTCTATTATCCCTTTATCTATACGAATACATGAATATTGTTGAACGTAATCAAACAACTCGGTATTCAAATTTTATGAGTGATTGGTTTAATTTTATTGAATTTATTTATGTTGGATGTTTGGGTTAAGCGTTGGAGCAAAGTAAAATAGAATTGAGCAGTTTAATAAAGCTCTTTTTTAAACTGCTCAATTCTATTTTACGTCCTAAGTAAACAGTTTGAAAACATTAAGACACCTACTAATGTCTGGGAAGGGTAACAACTGCTTGAATATACCATAGTTTAAATGCTTTCAATTACTACCACTACTCGTATTATATTTAAGAATACAATTAGACTAGCAATTTTATTATATTTATATAAATCAATTAATATCTAACAGGTTACTAAAACAACAAACAGGCACTTAACAATACTTCCGTTTCCCCAAAAACGTGACATCAAAATGTAATATCACAGAAATAAGATTAAACTTAGATAAATCTGCATTATTATTAAAACAACTCAACAAAGAATATATTGCCAATCTCGGTTTATTTCGTCGACCCGAACAATTTATAATCGTTTTATATCATCATAATATATTTGTATAAAGGTAATAAAGTCAGAAGTATATATGTATCCTATATGTCCGCGGAAGTCCAAGCTCGCGGCCTCGCAAAAAGCTCGCAAACGACTCGTCGCCTGCGCCGAATCCACGGATAATTTCATTGACTTATTAACACGTCACTATCAAGGTCTTTGACTCATTCCAGTTTATTTGAGAGTCTACAGTTCGTTTAATGTTGACAAAATAGTTTCAAAGAACATTGCACTCGGGTGTAGGTAATTCTAAATTAATTCGCTAGATTCGGTTCGATAAACAGTGCGTGGTGACTAACTTTATTCACTTTGACGTAATGGCTATTTGAATTTCAGAAAATGATCAAGTGTTGTTGCTTTATGAATCTCCGAAGCTGTGTGTTTTTCACATACCCAGACAGTTGTGAACTTTGACAATATGCATAGGTGTGACCTTAACGTTCAATCGCTGTATTGCACAAGCACTTACGTCATATTAAAACACGCATTCAACGGTTATGCATTTAATTAGATGTGTATTTAAATAAAGAACTCTGGATTTCAGTTGCTATGTCACGGTGCACTGTTCCAATCTCTATCATCAAACTGTAAAGTGACGTTTGAATGAGTCAATCTCTTATCAAGCGCCCGCGCCGGTGTGCGCTATAAATATTTTTACGAGTATTTTTTCTCGTACGTCAATGTTACAGTACTAGTTTACAAATACGCACCACAAGTTAATGTTCAATGCAGTCATGCAATGATATTGTTGTGAAAAACATATTAAAGTTTAATAAGCGTGATTTCGTTGTCACAAATAATATTACTAGACTTTTATGTTTCTATCAGGTAAAGTTTCCGGGTACAAATATGACGTCGATATAATATTGAAATCGTGATTGTCATGGTCAAATATATCCGAATATTCAAAAATGAAAACGTACACAAGTCCAGTCCGTACCATGATGACGTAATCAGATCATTACAACCCACACCATTGTATTCATGATCAAAATTTATCAACAACGCTGAGATATATGAACTCATGTATTTTAAAAGCGAGGTTAAAGAACCTATTTTGATAAAATGACTGTCGAATTTCACTAGCCATGTGACACGCACGATGAGTACTGTCCATTGACCTGTCACGTACTTATATCTACGTTAGTACATAGTATTTATATATAATATACGTGTACATTATACATTGCATAATATACGATACATAATGATTTCGCGAATTCCTATATCAATTGACATCGATTGTCTACGATGTACATTAATCGGTCATGATTTTCGTGACGGCAATTTCGTCACAATGAATAAATTAGTATTTTAAATGTGTTATGCATGTCATTATGTACAAATACCTTTAAGAAATAAGTCCTCATTTTATAAATTAAAATCGAGCTAATATATTTGCTATTTTTCAATTGCCTTAGGTACATCCTAACAGAATCCGCTATTGATAATAATGTATTACTTGAAGAAGAAGAAGATTTGTATTACAATAAATAATAATATTCAATTATTTACTTGTAGAAATAAATAATAATAGTGGCACATCACTATACGACAGTAAGCAATGTATCGAATATCATAGAAGAAACAAGTTACGCAAACAATGACGTGTGAAAGAACGACGCAGTTAATATTTACTTGTTGGAATGCCTTACACTTTTATGTATGACGTGACGACACAGCGTGCGTGGGCACACGATATCTACTACAAATTTCATTACCTGCGTTATCAAAGCTATAAAATGTACGCTTCGTAAGATGAATGGATTCGAAATAAAACCAAGGGTCACGAGCTCTTCGCCCGTAGTCAGCACCAGCCATGAACCGGGTTGACATTGAAAAATGATAATATTTTTAATCGCGGAAAATATAAATATAAATAGAGTTTGCAAATGATGCACGACCGATACCCGATCATATCTGGACCGTACTACGTGTCTAGGCCAGATATGTCACCAGATTGCCGTAAGTTGCCTTAGCTTAACCAATAACTTGATTTTTTTTTTTTCAGGACCATATAATACTTTGATTAAATAAATCAATATAAAACAAACGTATTATTTCAAAACAAACTACATGAATCGGTGATTTACCGAATTAAATAATATAAAAATAAATAAACATTCCAATATAATGAAGTTGACTCCGAAATTAACGTCCAGTAATCCACTAAATCCCATTACCGTTAATTTTTGTCTGTAAAACAAAAGTTGGCAGACAGCTCACGTTTAAAATTAAAAGACGATTTTTTTAAAGATGCCTAATTTGAACACTGAATTTTTACATGTCTGTCTTTTATGAAACTAAAGAGGTTTGGTACAGCACAGTTTGTAATGTTTGTCTTTGTTTTGTTCACAGGAATAATGACACTCAGCCGCGGCCCGTGTGACCTCGACAACATGAGTCTGTTCCAAGACCTCAAACTCAAGAGGCGGAAAGTTGACTCCCGATGTAGTAGCGATGGTAAGCATGCAAATTAATCATTCTTTTTATCCTTCCGATTGACTGTAAAGAGCTGTAATGAGAAATGGTTATCGTTAACTTATTAATTTGCCAAAAGGCATTAATGTCATCAATAAAGTTTTGATTCGAATTATTGGCGTTCAGTGCTTCAGCTTTTTACTGTCAATGTTTTTTTTTTTGCCATTATATCTCGTCGTCGAACGTTTAAAAAAAGAACACCATAGTCTGATTTCAAGTCATTTACCGCGTCATTGGAACACAAAGGGCTGTCAGACAGGCCGGTAGCAGACGTTACGGATTGTTATTGTAAATAAATAGATAAAGTGCGAGACGTAAGGTCGCAGTACGACGGTACTTGCTATTCGAGTCGAGATGTCTTCCATAGTTGTGACGCGGATCACGGACCGCTATCACTTTCTGTCGCTGTGAAGTCTTTTGTTACAAGTAATTTCATTTTCATTTAAACGTGACCCTGGCTGTTCTACTAATGGTGGGTGCGCGTTAGTTTTTCGTAGAATTTTCGTTATTTTTTTTTTAACTTTAACTTATTATGGATTCTGCATTTCGTAAACATTTTCTTTTAGTTAGTTAAAAACCTAAAGTAGATTATTGTGGAAAATCTTCATAAAAGTCTACAATTGCTAACCATTGAGTGATACAGCCCATACCATATCCTTGTAGGTGGGCCAAACCCCTAAAATATCAACAAAGAAGTTCCTAACATCCAAACTCAACAAATTTACAAAAAAGCTATTCAATATTCAAAATAAAAAATAACAACACTACCAAACTCTTTCTCGAGAAATTGCTTGAATAAAATCGATACAATCCAGTCAAATCGATATTATCATAATCAAATTACACAACTTGATATTCGTAAACAAATTAGTGTTTGATAATGATCGTCACTGAAAGTTAAATAACAGATCAACACAACAAGCCGTGAGAGTCGCGACTGGTTCCGAGAAATACTAACTTTCACTTATAAAATATAAAAAAATAAACTTCCAAAAACAAGATCCGGTTCAACAAGTTACAGTCACCGTCGCGCGGATTATGAATAGCGGGTATAATCTGTGTAATCACATTTTCCGTTAATATAACAGACGATACAGAACGATTATTTTTTAAGTAGCGTTGTTTTATTGAAAGTAATGAATCGAGACAGCATTGTTCAAGCGCATCTCTACTGCGCTTTACTAAGGCAAAGTCTATTGTCATCATCATCTGCCTAGCCTTTTCCCAGCTATATTGGGGTTGGCTTCCAGTCTAACCGGATGCAGCTGAATACCAGTATTTTACAATAGCTTTGCTAAGCTTGTCTAAACTTAAAATATAAAGACGCTATTTGTTACGCTTTCGCGCTAAAGTGGCTGAACGAATTTAGATGAAATTTGGCACATGGGTAGACTCTGACCTTGATTAGGACATAGAATACTTTTTATCCCGATATTCCCACGGGATCGAGACCTATGCGGGTGGAATCGCGGGGTGCTGCTAGTGTAAAACAAAAATCGAAAAGCAAATGGCAAATACCAATTTAAATTCACGTGGCCTTCATTTAATACATCCTCGGTGGTAAGCTACAAAACTAGTCCTGTTAATTACTGATGCTGTGGGTGCTAACGAATCACAAACCTCGAAAAAAATGAATGCAACACATCCCGGAAAACTTCAATAAACTATTTTCTAGATTTCTTTCTTCCTTCATAAAATCACACGTTACACTTGTTCCCACAGTGAACAGTGAACTTGCAAAAATTATAATTAGCATGTTCATATTTTTTGCATTTACCCGTTCATAATGATTACGTAAGAAATGACGTAGCGGATGAAGTCACGGTGATGAAGAAAGTTTACGTAAACCCACGAAAGGTGAAAGCAATAAATACCGGTGCTGTAATTATTGCTATTGTGGCCTCATGAATAACTCATGAGAGAAAGATGTATTCACTGTCATGTAACGTAACACCACGCCCCGGGCTAATGCCGAACATCATTTAAGAACACAATCTTTTATTTTTTGCATATTTCTTCTGTTATAAAGTGCTATTCAGTTGTTAATGGTAATGAATTGCTTTAAATCTAAAGTGTTCTTTACGAAGTATTTCAGACGATGAGCTTTACTGCCTAGTCATATTACTTAGACAAACAGCAGTGTTCGTTGAACTTTCAGAGTGTTTTCCTCATCGGAAAATATTTTTTCTTTCTTTGCTAGGTTTTCAGATGATTTAAAATGGCTCTAGCATAGAATTCACTAGCATGTTTGGTTGTGGAGTTCACAAATTCACAACATGAGATACATAGGCAAAGACCTGTTACCTATTCTGCCTAATCAAAACAGTAGATTGATCCGAGCGTAAGCATCGCGCGTCAAACGCGATTTAAAATTGTAATAATTCTATCCAGGAATAGACGATTTCTATTTTGGGATGGTTATCACTGAGATATTCGCATATAAATCTGTGTAACGGTGTAGCTAAGATGGGAGCAGCCGAGCGGGGCAGCTTGGAAAGCGCTTCACGTGGGGTGTGACGCGGCCGCAGCGTGACGCGGCCGCGCAGGGAGCGTCATCGTGACGCGCCCCTCACACGCACATTTGTGACACACCACTTTGTACGTTCTAACAAGATAACGACCCAACCAATTGCTTTTTTGGCCTGTCTTAATTGTGCATAGCTAATAAGTTCCGGCCCATTTAATTTGTTGTTAAAAGGGATTAGGGTGTGAAACGGTATGTCGTACCAAATTAATATTAGGCGAATTATTCGGAATACATGCACGGAATTTTGCATTTTACATGATTTAAATTCCACAATATTACGGAGGGCATAATACATTCTCTGTTCTGAATACAATTTCTCTCGATGTAAATAATGTTTTTTTTTTGCTTTATGGAAATTTATGGGAAAATGTCCATACCTATCAGCCGTTGCCATGTAAAAAGAAAACGTTCAACATTCAGTCATAAAAGGGTGCATTAAGCTCAACGTTTTATAAATAAATCAATAGCATCAACTTTCCTGTAACATTATAAATACTTTTGCATATAATTAAAACAATGCCTGTTGGCTGCGGCGCATACATACAATGATTCTATAGATTCATAGGCTTATAGTAGGTAAAACTGCACTGTAGGTATATAAAATCCTATAAATATGCGAGGTAAATGCATGAACATTTCAGTTGTGAAAACCTATACATACCCACAACTCCTAATCACGGAGTCGTTGTACTGGCCACCGAAGGTCTCTTGATAACGCCAAGCGTAAATTACTACCAGATTCAACTGAAATAGTATAACTGTTTGTATCGTCACGCTATTTTTACTCGCGAGGCCAGCTGCACTTGAGGTACCAGAGAGAGGTACTTTGATATCATAGGAGGCTAGAGGCCAATAGTATGTGATAAGATTAGCGATCACTGATAAACTTGGGGTTGTGTAATTTTGCCGAGAATTGATTTCTCAAAGACTATAAAGTTCTACTTTGTAATTATTGTATTTTACCTTATGTTTTGGTTCATTCTAATACTGATATTCATATGGGACTCCATCTGTATAAATTATGTAGCTCTCTTTTGTACCATACACACATATCAGTTTTCCATTTGGTTTTTCCTCAAAAAAACCGCCCCTTGAATATTGATACTTCGACGATCTATCCATCAACTAGGTATCAAGTGTCAATAGAGATTCCATTAACCCTTAAACATAGTCACAATACGGTAGTATCTTCAGACTGCTAAATATAGCGTTCACAGGTGTCGATGTAAGGGAAATATTTAAGTATTATATTTTTGTTTTATTTCCTATTTTGGGGCGGATTAATCGTTTCCGGAAAACATCGGGAATCCGAAAGTTTCTGAGAAGTAGTAGGATTATGATGAATCTGAAAAATAATCGTCTTTTTTAGTAACGTCCACAAACAATTAATAACTGCCGCTGTCATATACTACTTACCTCGCGTATTCCAGTTATGACTTTCGCGACAGAAATGATTGATACGTACACGTCGGGACGCTCGCGAAGCGGCGCAGCACGACGCTGCGCGGTGCGGCGCGGTCACTTGGCGACGCGGAACCACTAGGAGGCGGCCGGGGGGCTGCTGGGGTAGGGGGTGTGGCCCACTTTCCCATGTGTCGGTGACCGCGGTCGACCTTCGAGCCTGCACCGACCGAATAAACGATCGTTCATCCGCCCCGAAATATAAGACTTGCTGATTGCGTAACCGTCTTTATTGTCGCCTGTCTACCACAACTTTTTTACCATACAAAGACCACCTCGCTTGCTTGGATTGGTCTAGAGGCAATATGCGAGCTTTGTTACATAAAAATAATGAACTCTAACGCTCACGCATAGGCAACGAGATACAGGAAAACTAGCTATGTGCAACATTACCACTACCATAAACAAGTAATCAGAACGGGACGTTTATCTAGGCGCTAGTGTGACTCTACCTAGAACCTCTAGAGCTATTGCATCACGCGGCTAGAAAGATCGGTCCCCACCAATGATGTGGCAAAGGACGCGGAGTGAAATAGAGATCGTCCTCGAAGCGAGAGCGGTGCACGCGTTGCACTAGTCATTGTGCGGTTGCACTTCGCACGCACGGCCGTCTGAGTGACCTAATAGCGGCTGGAGGGAGGGACCGGGAAGCGCTGCGGGGAGCGGGGCGCGGCTGCCGCTCGTGCGGTAGGTCGGGCTCACTGCGCGCGCCCGCCGCCCGACGTCGCGCCGCCGACAGTGGAAAACTTTCTTCGCGACTTTTCCTCGTGTAAACAAAACCGCGCAAAATTTTGCGCCCGCGCGTCCCTGTATCCAGGCTGAACAACCGCGCGCCTTTGCTCAAATGAAGTTAATTATTTCATCACAATACTTTTACCTTTTCTTTAAATTATCAAATATCATAATCTTAAAATTTGCAATAAGACCCTTGTGGACAATAATGTGATTAAAATTAGATCGTTCACACAATTCACAGGACTGTTGACCGTGTTTGCGATGTAAAGCCAGGTCACGTGAGAGGGTAAAGACTACGCCTATGGATTTAGTAATAAAAAGTCGGTAAAGTTTAGTGTTTAGAATTTATGGTAATGGTTTAATTTTGAAAGAGATTTCCTTCTAAGTACATGTTTAGGACTTAGGGTTCTATATTATGGAGTTGAGTTGGAGTTGTTTTTCTAAAATCTTGTACTGTAAAATTCGCGATGCTGCTTCAACCGACGTCTTTAACATGGGATTTGTGTTCTCGTTCTTGAGATAGAATAGTTTTGAAACAGTTTGCAATTACTTTTCTAATCAATAATACTTATTCAAATAAGACATTTGCCCACCACATCGAATATTGATATACCGAACTTAGTGCAGGTATCTCGCCTAAGAAGTTTTACTTAGGTAAGCAGTGCAAAATATTTATTTTAGAACTACATATTTGAAAGTTTCATATACAGTGTATCGGTCTATGCATATTATAATGATATAACATAATAGGCATTATTGTTATGTGACGTAGAGCCCTTTGTGGTGTGTGTGCGGGGCGCAGGCGCAACGCTTCCGGGCGCCGCATCTGCGCTCGCGCTGCTTTCACTTTCTCCTCGCGCGCGCCGCCGCATCTCGTGCTCGCACCGCGACCCGCATCCACGCTTCCTACATTTTCCACATCTATTCCGGATAGTTACATAAATTACTGCTTTCTGCACCCAAACTTCATAAGATCTATTAATTAGTTACAATCGCATAAATCATAACTTGGCGAGATCGTACCTCATTATGATTAAACGTGTTCCAAAACTTCATCCTTAAATATAATAGATTAGTTTTGAATGTGGCCGGGACGGCAGCGGCGGCGCTCACATCGTGACGCAACCGGCTAGCTAATCTAGTCGGCGGCGTCGGGAAGTGCAGTGTCGCGTCCCCGCGGCCCCGCGTCGCGCCCCGCGCGCTCTAACTACGATCGCGCCGCGCGGTCGTTGACATTTCACCTAGTTTCTATTTGTCGCTTCTGAAAAGTCTATGGTGTTCTTTTTGTATCGCGGCGAGACGAGAGGTCGTCAGTCACTGTTGTTGACCCAAGCGCGTGTGCCTACAGGTGAGTCGGCCGCCGATACCAGCACGTCGTCGCCGGACCCCGGCCCGCCGTCGCCGCGCATGGCCGAGGCGGGCTGCAGCACGCCGCCGCATCCGCCGCCCGTGTTCGACGGCGGCGGCTCCCCGACGCCCTCGCCAGCTTGCCACCCCACCGTCATCCGGTCGGCGCCACCCTACTCCGTCATCAAGTTCGAGAGCGGGCCAGCCTCTGTCAAGGCAGAGTGCTCGCCTGCTAGCAACAAACCTGATGCGGCGCCACCTCAGCTATCCTCTGTAAAGCTAGAAGGCACCCCGGAACCACCTCAACACTACAGGCCACGTGCCCTCGCTCCACCGCCTCAGGGCTCCCACACCTCGCTATCACCAGGACCGTGGCCACCAGCCGCCTGCATCAACGGTGTTAAGCCGGAGCTGATTGGCGGACACTTCCCACCGCAACCACTCGAGCCCAAACAAGGCGCGCGAGGTTCCACGCAATGGCGAGGCACTCCGGCCGTGATCATGGGCGAGTCAGGTGGAGTCCGGACAATGTTTTGGACGCTACCGGCACCTACATCTAGCGGAGAACCGGCGGCGAGTGCGTCGCACACGCCAACGCCACCCACCCCCGACCCGTCTACATGTAGCGAAGAGTCAGCCGCGCGGCTACTGCTTAATCTAGGTGGTGAGCTGAGGCGGCCGCGAGGGCCTCCTTTGAATATGGAATTACTTTGGGCAGGAGATGTGTCTCAGCTACCCGCACACCAGCAACTCACCGCACTAAATTTGAGCGCTGCAGCCGGCAGTGTCGCGGGAGCGTCCCAGGTAGCGGGAGCCAGCGCGCTTGCCCTGGCTCCCAGACCGGAGCTCCGTGCTTACGCACCTGAGGCGGAACGTGACGAGGATGAACAACCGATGATCTGCATGATTTGTGAAGACAAAGCCACAGGTCTTCATTATGGCATTATAACTTGTGAGGGGTGTAAAGGTTTCTTCAAACGAACTGTACAGAACCGACGTGTTTACACGTGCGTCGCTGACGGTGGCTGTGAAATTACAAAAGCTCAAAGGAATAGATGCCAATATTGCCGATTCAAGAAGTGTATCGAACAAGGAATGGTATTACAAGGTGTGTATCGCTTACAATTCGTTATAATTCAGAAACAAATATTAATTTCTTTTCCTAACAAAATTTATTTTACAGCGGTAAGAGAGGATCGGATGCCAGGTGGAAGAAATAGTGGTGCCGTCTATAACTTATACAAAGTCAAATACAAAAAGCATAAGAAAGCGAACAAGGCAGCGACGACGACGAGTCGAGCGTCGCCGCCAGAAAAGCCCAAAGACCCTTTACCACCTATCCCATCACACCTGGTCAATGGCACCATTCTTAAGACTGCACTCACCAACCCCAGCGAGGTAAGTAATATTCCAAAAAGATCATTTTGTCACCTGTATTTATTTATTAGTTTGCATTCTCTAACATTTGGTATTTTCTTCCAGGTTGTCCATTTAAGAGCACGGTTAGAAAGTGCCGTGTCGTCATCGCGAGATCGTGCTGTACCCCTAGAAAGGGCACTACACATGATCCGAGCGCTGATCGACTGCGATGCCATGGAAGACATCGCCACGGTGCGGCATCTACCAGACTTGCTCCACGACACCTCAGAAATAGGGGACAAGCTGTGTAAGATCGGGGACTCGATCGTACACAAAATGGTCGCTTGGACGAAAAAACTACCATTCATTATGGAAATACCAATGGAAATACATTCCAAGCTGTTGATGGAGAAATGGCACGAGATCTCAGTACTGACGACGGCGGCGTACCAGGCGATGCACGGGAAGCATGCGCACGCGCCACCCTCGTCGGACCATGAACAAGACTTTATGCAAGAGGTGCGTACAAATCAAATGTTACAGCGCGTTAGTGGAAATGTTACGAAAGTCTCATAAAGGTGTTTTTCCACACAATTTGATTAACGAGCCCTAGATGTGGCTCAAGCACGCTCCGGGTCACATTCGCTCCAGAGACTTCCGCACATGCGCCGGAGTGCAGTTACGTGATCTGCATCGCTTGCGCAACCGCGGTAGAAAGTCGCCGGCTGCGGCTGCCAGACAACTAGTTGCACTCGGACGTTTGCACACTCGCCGCATAACCAGCTACGTTACACTAGTCAATTAATGCAGTGTAGACGCTGAACGTTTCAGTTATCTTGTACGTTTCGAGATTTATAACTTTTAAAACAATATTTACTCACTATTCAATAAGACGTTTGCATTCAATGTTTTGGCAGTATTCGACTAGCCGTATTTATTTATGTTCGGTCTAGCTAGGAATAGAAATACAATACTTATATTGCCTGCTCGAACAATATGCAACAAACAGGACCGCGACCTGAGAATTGCATGTGTTACATAAACTGCGCACGCGGTGCTGTAACGTAATAACGGTAGTTATACAGAAAGTATTTTTCATTGTCTAGAGCATTTCCTCTTTATTTATTCATTCGATATTACGTAAATACAGCGTATTATGTTCGGTGCTAGATCCATGCATACATTTTTTTGCAATTTGAAATGATTGCACATGCAAATGGACTATTTCCACGATGTTAGTTTTATAATATGCTAATAAGCTTTATGACTAACAAGAAAAGCCCTTGGCAAACGACATACCTCATTTGCATTTACTTATCGTTAAATGATATGTAGTATATATAGCATAGCAATTGTTTTATAGAAAATAACGTACCGACGCATGTGACAAACCGGAGAAAAATATTGCATGGCTATTAGATTAAAAAAAAAAAAACAGCCTTTGTTTCTGGTTTATATCTACGACATAAATTACCATCTTCTTTTTGTAAAAAATAAGTTAATCTTAACACGTGATTTGGAGCGTTGTGGTCAAAACAAAACATCGAGTTTGATTCCTTATACCAAGCAAAAGCTCTTTCAATTACTAAAAATGAACTCATTCCCCCAGGTGAACGCGAACCTCCGAACGCTGCAGAACTGTCTGACGTCACTGATGGGTCGGCCCATCACACTGGAACAGCTGCGGTTGGACGTGGGGTTGGTGGTGGAGAAGATGACGCAGATCACCTGCGTCTTCCGCCGCATCCAGCTCCGCATGGAGGAGTACGTCTGCCTCAAGGTCTACATACTCTTAAACCAAGGTAAATACAAAACTTTTATGTTTTTTTTTTTTAATTTTAAATGGTTTGTCACATTTTGTGCAAATAAGTTGTTTCACAACATCGTGTTTGTCTGTATGGTAGAGCTAAAAACTACTAAGTGCGTTTTGATACAGCTTCCTCGAATTTTTAGAGCTTTATCAGGAGCTTTGGTATATTCGGTGCATTTTTTTATTACTAAAGGAAAAGTTAACAATCAAATCACTGAAGAAATTAAGATTAATCAGGGAGAAAATATAATCTCACATAACTTAAAAAGACGGTAGTTGGCAATCGATGTGAGACGTGCAGGCTTAGAAGAAGATCACAAACATTTTATAAAAAGTTCGACTTCCTATGATATAGGCTAGCTAGATAAAACTTGATGTTTTCAAACAAATCTCCAAATTATTATAATCGCTAATACCCTAATAATTTATCTGTATTTTAAAAACAAACTTTAATCCTTCGATAAAAACTTGAATAATAGATTGACGTCATAATTTCACAGTTCAGAAGAATCTTTCGATTTTTAATTGTGTTAATGTGCGTTTCTGGATAACCTTTCACCGCATTGCAGGCCATGAGGCCGAATTTATTTAGGCTATGTAAATAGAATGAATTGAACGTTTCCTTGTTTACGAAATCAAATACACTTTGTTTTTTAAATATTCAATTAGCGATAGAGATTGCAGTATTTGGGATATTCCAATTAATGTTTATCGGACAACAACCTTTTGACTAAACGGTCAGTATTTTAAGCTCACGTGATCCGAAAAAAGTTATCGAAATAAATGTCATGTTGACACATTAATACGAGTAAGATCAGCACTTTAAGACTTCCTCATTCCAATTTAAAGTAAGTAAGCTGACATAAAACCATGTGCACACAACCCTGCGGAGATACGCCCATTACTTGAGTAAGTCAACGCACCGCATTGTAATCCAGTTACAGACTGGCCGAGGGGTGCATCGGCCCACGATGCATGTAGGTCAGTTACTGTTACGCAAGCTAGGCATCCTACGCTGTGACGTCGACCTGACTCATTATGTTTCTCGCTTTATATGTACTTAGTTGCAGCCTTTACACGCAGACATGTGAAGAGTCAAACAAGCTTTATAACGATGTTCCTATGTAAGACTTGTTATGTAACCTTCCGGATGAAAATAATGTTTTTAGTGTCGTTTATACAATATTAATGAATAGTTTAAATTAATTGATCTATTAACTTTCTAACAAGATCAACGGTTTCACTTTCAATAGTCGAAACACTACAGTTGCGATAAACAGAACAGCAATTTGTCATTTCGAAGAGTAAAGAGAGTTCAAAAATGTACTTTCTAATATGATAAGAAAGCTTTATAAATCTAACGGCAGATCTTATCGTGTGATTAATGGACACAATACGAAATGCGACATGACAATAAAAATCTCGATGCATAGTGAGTCCGATACGCAGTGCAAAGTGTTCGTTAATATTATTATGATTTATGTTACAAGTAACCCAGATGCGGAACGAGACTCGCGACACCGATTAGGAACCACTTCTCAACGATGATAACAATTTCACTCGGTGAACTTTCCTGACATACGAAAGGCTTCAGATATCATCCCTGATAAATTAAGTTATTTGTTTTGGAAAAGTTTGGTTTATGTACTTAAACTATCCGGCAACTGCATAGAGTTGAAGACTACAGTAACATTACTTACCCATAATATCCATCCATATTTATACATGATTCATTAAATCAGGCAATAAAATAGTAATACAAACTCCATAACCTTGTGAAAAATATACACAGAAACTAAAAACGTAATTTCATTAGCTACACTGTAAGTTAAGTTCCAATAACCAAGTTTGAGACGCAATAGAATGTACCTGCAGCGCAAGACGTCGACTCGGTCACAGCTAACCTTCGGCGATAATGGTTTTACATAGTTAATCACAGTAGGTTCGCTCGTCCTAGTACTATGGCTGGGAAACTGTGACATCCTGTGTTATCGCTAGCAACTAGGTCGCACCACGCTCTAGCGCCATGTTTGAAAATTATTTTCACCGCGCATGCACATTTATACGTTAAGTAGGTGCGCTGTTTATTAAACTATGAAAGTACTCAGTGAGTGTTTAGCCGTGTTCGGAAATACCGCGTATTATGTTGCACGATGGTTATGTAAATTAAACTTTGAAGTTTGAACATATACTATGTTTACAAATTGCAACGGTTTCAAAGTAAAACAAATTACATGCCGTCATCACACCAACTGAATAATTAATCATTTGACTCTATAAAGGCAATATCGCTTGAACATGACACCCGAGAAATTTCAATTGTTTGAGTCGGTTATGAGCCTATTAAATTCTCCTCAATTGATGCTGATATCATAAAAATTTACGAAAGTAGTCCACTATCTTTAAGATCCTCTTAAAACGTTACTAGGTACGGTACGCACAGATGACTAATTTGCTTGAGTATATGAATTGAGTAAAGCGAAGGACTTTTCCTCATGTTGCATGTATCCGTAAATCTAACATAATAAAGTCATGGTTGCATGTCGACTGTTGTTATCAAATCTTAGATTTGACAAACAGTGCATGTGTACACAAGGAATACGGCACTTATGTGCAGTTGTCAATGAAGTGAACTATCGAACAGAATTGGCTTCAAATTGATATTGTTGATAACCTACTTATGCGCTGATTGAGTCTCCTGTACACTGTTTTGCAGTAATCACTGCTTTGAGTTGAGGAAAAGCTTCCATGAAGAACATGAAAAACTCTTGGTTCTGAACGTTGACTGTTAGATCATATAATACCCGTAGCTAAAATATTATTCCTTCCTTAAACAAATCTAACTAATTCTGACCTGAGCCTAAAACATACTAAAGTCAAATGCATTGATTTTTCCACTTATAGAAATAGTTATTATAGTTTTCGAAAGGAGGAAAACTGTCTCTATAAAAAACAGTAGGTACTTGTGTTTGTCACGGCATTTTTATTTACACTTCATACACACGTATGTAAGTGTGAGTCCTAGTACCATAGCTGTACTAGTGCGCACTACGGTGAAATGGAAAGCGCTTGCGCAACTGCGCCCGCGTCGACTGTACCGCTGTTGTGTGTGTTTGTTAGATACTTGTAACAAAATGTTTGTTGCGTGTGAGCCGAGTTGAGTAATGCATTAGAATTTTAGGAACGTATCGCTATATTTGTCATTGTGAATGTGTTGCTAATTCGCCGTTTTTGGCTGTTATTAGAGATAAATGGCAAAGTAAAACATTCACCAAAAGTACCAAATATAAACCCATTAAAAAAAAGCTCGTTACACTCTAATTATTACTGTGTAATGTGTAATTAAATCAAACAGCAGTAGGTTGTTAACCCGTATAGAATTAAAACTGTCGCATTGCATTCAAAGCGCATTGCGTATAATAATGTAGAGTTAGTTACGTCAGCTAAAACGGGACAGCATTTCACTCTCGGAGCGGAAAGCGCGACGCGGAAGGCGAACTTTCTCTTTTGCAGCGCACTGTGCGCATTGAAAAAAGCGCAAGCGCAGATTATAGAATGAACGAGTACCGCTACGTCTCGCGCGCATTCATTTACGTAACCAGTACTACATGCGCGCGCTGTTCAAATGCACACTGATACCGCACGATAAAAACCATGCTTTGAATTTATTTGTAGCTTCGTAAAAGCAGGCCTTTATATTGCCACAATAAAGCATACTTCATCAAAATAGTTCTCATCAGTAATATATCCTACAATTTATTCTATATTGTTCAGCAAAAATAAACAAACATCAATTAAATGTAGTCGCAATAACAGCACACACGACACAGTCGCGCGTACAATATCGTGGAAAAATGCGCGCGCGTGAGCGAGAAGGCAATAGCGGTGAGGACGCGAGCGAGCTCGAGCGGAGGTCAACGGCTAGCCGCGGTCGTTGCCCTGCTATCGGAGTGACCTACTGAGCGCGTGACGTCACCGCCGCACCGCGCGCGCCGTGGCATTGGTTCACCGCTACCGCTCAGCGCCATCTACAAGCGAGTAGGCACACTAAGCCTGATCGTCATTGCATGATTGTAGGAAATATAATTAATCAAAACAACCCAATGCCATTCGCTACTACTAACTACGGCAGCTACAGCTACGACTGTTGAATAATTTCGAGTTGGACGTTAGAACGCATTTGCGTATTGATTTTGCTGATGCCGATTTTAAGTCTTTTTTCATTTGTTTCAGAAGTTGAGTTGGAGGGTATTCAGGATCGGTACGTGCAGGTGTTGCGCAGTTATCTGGAGCATGCTGCTCCGCATCATCCTGGAAGGCTACAGGAACTCTTTGCCAGGATACCTGAGGTAATTTATAACATATCTTATTGCTTTCTCTAAAGTGCACCCCTGCCAAGTCAAGCAAGCACGGCCATACATTATGCTTTCTCTTAATTTTCAGCACGGATGAATAAATCGTTTTTTCGGTAGAGAGAGTCGTTATAGATCACTCAGCATGCTATATCTTTGTCAGTCAATAACGTTGCATAAATACACAATTTATACAGCCGGCTTCGTTACCAAGGGATAAGATAACAGATTTATCGACTATCCCGCAAAGTAAAATTTACAAGGCACATTCACAATAGAAAGTGGAAGGAAAGCTTTTGATTTCACGATACTAAGTTGTCGTTTTCACTTACAGATTCAAGCGGCGGCGAACCTGTTGCTCGAGAGCAAAATGTTCTACGTACCGTTCGTACTGAACTCGGCGGAGATCAGATAGTACATGGCGCAGCAGGGCGTCTAGTTCTCGATGTACGAGCGGCTGACTCCCCGCCCGCGCCCGCCCCCCCGCCGCACCCCCGTCTTATGATCGCACTCGCCACCATGTGTTCACCCGCCACAGCACCGCGCCGCCGCGCGATCGCGCGCCGCGAGCGCCCCGCGCAACTCGCGCGACCCGCACCCTGCGACCCGCGCCTGCACAAGAGTTCGTACAAATGTTCCTACTCGAGCACCGACAATAAGTGCGCCCGCCCAGTGCGACAAACAGTGACAGTCAACACAAGTGCGGTACATTTATACCTTTGTTGAGTCGATGAGTGTATTGGTTTATTGTTTAGTAGAGGAATTAAAACGTCCCAATTGACAGACTGATTTATTATTAAAATAGCTATTACGTAAGGTACCAGGGACTTGAATGCGTGTTTTATACGTGGTAGTGTATACTACATAGTGTTAAATAGAATAAAATATATATTATGCTACTATTTAAATTTGTCAGTCGGAGAATCGCATAATATATTATTTCTGTAAATATAGAGTAAACTTTACAATATAATTAAGACGTTGTTTTAGACAGAATTGTTTCTTGTAAATGAAATACTGCTGTTTTAGTTTGCATTTTATATCGTCTAGGATTAACCAGTAGACTAATTACTGGGTGTGTAATATTGAGAATTTCAATTTAATTTTATATGACTTGTTCGTACATAATGTAAGTAGCACTAAGTACCTACTCTCAGTGTTTACCAAGACTGCTTGTATACAACTGTACTGTTTATACACTAACCTAGCGGCGCGGTGGCTCGCGCGGTTCTTATAGTCACAACTTATGCATTTTTATTGCCAATATTTCGCATAACACTTACTTGTGCATGTTTCGTTCTGAATGTTTCACTTCTTTATTCTGGTCTAACTAGCTGTAAGAGTCGGTGCGCGTGGTGTCACTGCTGTGACGTCACCGCGCCCGCGCCGACTACTCGATGCATTTCTAAGCTGACGACGTTATCTTTATGTGCGTAGGTGCTTCGGACTTATTGATCTTATACTTTGCTTCCTTTGATGTGTTCAAATGTAATTGTGCTCAATGTACCGTGATTCTGTTCGGATATTCAAAATAGTAATCGTTTGTGTCATTTCATATCGTACCATTGAAATCCTTTCACGCATCGTTCCTCTAGAATTGTAGATACATGATACATTTTGTACATACATAAAATATTTTGTACATATTGCGTTAAATCTCGATTACATAAACTATTTGATTGATTTGCAACTATTAATAAATAAGTGATTTAATTGTGAAGTTCTAATTTTATTACAAAACAGGTAGATGTATTAATCATTCATCATCGTATCGAGCCAGTGAAAGACACTTCAGAAACTATGAATTTATTCCATCACTTGTCACATCACAGCATTAGCCCTCTAGCATTCCTCTTCATGTATAAAGTCATCAGTAGAGCTCCATCTCATCTGTTCATGCAACTAACTGCCCTGAACTCTGTACATTTAGTGTGACCCGTAACATTACTAACACCGACCTTCATCTTCACATAAAATAGGCGTATCTAACAATAATAAAAAACGTATCATTACATGATCAAAAAAAAAACATAATTTATATAAACTTACGAAAAGACTTTCAAACCTACTACTGTCAGTAATCACTGCCTTTCATTTTCTTACAATTTATTCGCCGTTATCGTTAAATAACTCTTTGTATTAATCGTTAATGTTAAAATTTGTAATAAAGGTTCCATCAACGGTGAACAGTTACCACTAGCTATAGGGGGCGATGTAAGCCTTGTTTAAAATTAAGTAATTACAACCAAAAAGTTCGTTCTAAGGACTTAGGTTCTAGTTAATTAGATTTTTTTTATGCCTTAGCTTTCTCACGGTCGACGTCGGCGTATACAGAGCAAAAAAAAAAGTAGCCAGATTCTATCTCACTTATATTTATATAAATAGACTTCACAACCCGTCAGTACCGAGCAAATGAATCAAAAGAATCGAAGGTCTCGTTCACTTAGGTTGTGGACATGACATGTCAAGTTTGTAGCGGAAGGTACTTGCACACACTACATCGCGTTAGGTAGCTGAACAGTCGACATAACAAACAACTTGTAATATTAGATAATCCTGTTACCTGAATGAGCGATACACGTCCGTTCCTCATCGTGTTACCATTAGTTAAGTATTAGCTGTTATTAAATGTGTTTTGTACATTATAATTAGTTTGAATACAACCAGTTACGATACTGCCATCAAATGCCTAAATAGTTTTCAATTAATTTTGTTATAATTTACGTACGGTTAATTAAGTTAATGACGTTGGTGAAATTATTAGTTAATTGTGATAGTAAACAGTGATATGGTATCGGAGTAGCCGGCACGTGCCGCCCGCGCGGCCGCAGCTCGCGCGTGCGCTCGGGGTAGCGCGGTGCGGCAACGTGCGCCGGCGCCGCCGCCCGGTGCGCGCGCCTTCACTAATATTCGGTCTCACGTGAACCCTTCACGACGATTGGGTAACTATATTTATTTATTCATTTTTTATCTAACTTAATTATAATTAATTAGTTCTTAACGACACCATCAGAACGACGGTGTTAAATCTAAAGTCTGAGGTAAAGATGCCTTTATAGATTTTTAAACATGTAATGAATGAAGGAAATCGTAAATATAACTATAATCGCGAATCATGCATCGTTCTACTAATATGTATGTAAATGATAATGTATGTAAGTAATATTGACACTTATTTGTTAGTATCATAGCGTATTGTTAAGGCGAAACTAACGGCAGTGTATCAAATGGGAATTAGATTTGTAAGAATGTTATTGGCGTTGTACAAAGGATAGTATTGTTAGTAATTAAACAATGAAATTGGCGCATTACTGGCGAGTACCTAATTAGAATAGTACACGACAGCCCGCTGAGGCTATACATTCATGTAAAATGTAAATACAAATTCTGCTTCGACGTGTAAGGTGGCCGCTCGCTTTCGTTGCACTTCTAAATTATTTGCTGTTACTGTGGAATAGGGCTTGTTCGCCCCTTCGTCTAATTTAATGGAACTCGTAGTATAACTTTTGAATATCAAAATTGACTGACCGATTCATAGGAAACATTATTAATGATTTGCTTCTGCTTGCTATTTTAATTTTTAATGAGTTTGCATAACGTTTACCGCCTGCCTCGGAGATAGACTTCACACCCGAGGCTAGGACGGTTACAACCGGTTTCAGACGGCTTGTGTGTTAGATACCACCGTGTGTTTATAAATATACTACCATGCACTGCTCAGAGTCCCTGTAGTCACTCTGAGTTGCATGCTCTAGTATCCACAAACTACTTAAGTACGTCAATTAGCACTGTAACATTACTAACGGTACGCTGTAGGATATTTGAAATCAAGAATATCATCATCATCACAATGCACACAAGCGGTTCCGAAGCCGGTTCGTAGATAATACTGCGAAAATATTTTGACTGATATAGTTATGTAATAAACATAATAATGTTAATATATTTATAAGGGTGTAACAAAAACTTAATGCATTTCACATTTCTTTACAGTCCATAAGAGAATAATTAATTACGTGTAAGATATTACATGTAACATATTGTGACGAAATATTTTCACATTCGTAGTGTAAGGTTTGTTGTGTATAAAAATAGCGTTTCAAGTATTTCGGGTAAAAGAAGGGTTAAAATTTGTGTACATTAGACATTGTATTAAAATAGTTATGAAATCGAGTGTAACGCCGTAAGAGAATATATATTTGGAAACGTTGACGAGTGTTTGTTGTATGTAATTACATGTCACAGATGGATATTTGAACTCTAAGTACATGTAGATATATATTCTACGAGTTATACTTCATGTTTTAATCAAATAATAACAGTAATCAATTTTGTTACAGTTTACATGAACAAACACGTTTCGCTTGTCTTACTAATTTCAATGTTTAGAAACATTTTGTGTCCACTTTTAAAATTTTTCAAAAAAGGGATATGGTCGAAGTCACAGATTGTATTAGTTGCCAGGTGTGTCACTGCAAGTGCCTCACTGCTGGACACAGAAGACACTTCGTTGGATAGCGGCAAAATTTTATTTATAAGAGTTCAATGTGATTGAGTGTGCTGTATTTCACGTATTTAGTTGGGCTCGCTCAATACCAAGACTTATCGCTTTCAGACCTAGCATACATTAAGTATTATCGATACATTAGGGTTCTATGTTTATACGTAGCAAATCACATTAGTTGCTGATTGCTGTACTGTTCTCGACGGAATAAGGCTGTTGTTATAATTCGACCAAGTTAAGATATACTGTGACTCCTAGCAGTACTCAGGAGTTTGTCTTTCGTGTACGTCTCGTTGAGTGATGCGCCGCGCCGGCGTAGTCAACAGAATGTGTACTGGTTTGCCAAGAGAAGTTACCTACAGTTGTGTTTAGTTAGCGATGCATAACGTGTTTGTACTTTAATTTGTTTTTTAGTTGTACTCTTGGAAATCAATGGTTAATAATTTAAGAAAATAAATTGTATGTGAAATATATTGAATGATTTTATTTGGCCCGAAGCCTGTCCTACAACATACCTACCTACATCTTTAAGCGCTCCAAATCGTGACAGATTATAATATTTTAACATAATCATGAAGGAAAACTTAATTACAGACTTTATTCAAAGTTAAAACTTCATCTCACCGCATTCTTCCCACTGTAAGAACATTAAATTTTCGTTAACATTTGTACATTGACGTCCTCTGTAAATGAATATGCTTTAAGCCGCGGGCTTCTAGCGTTTCTTAATTCCGTTTAACTATAGAGAAACTAAGTTATTAAGTATAGTCCTTTTGCTCTGGAATTAAACCTATAACAAATGAGTAATGAATCCGGTAAAAGGAATCTAGGTCTCCGGCCTATAGCACCTAAGTGCAGACCCTCGACTCTCTACATCGTGCAACTGCTTATCTTTAGCTTATCAGCCAACACAAACAAATCGGAACCATTAATTGAAGAAAACAGGTTACTATGATAACTTCATAACTTACAGCCTACCAACCTTATATTGTAGCTTTGAGAGGCTCATTTATCTTGTAAGGAGTGTAATTCTATCTAGAACTAGCAAGTTTACCATGATTCGTGAGTAAAGTTCAAATAAGGTAGTAAAAAGTAAGTTGAACTATTGTTACTATATTTTTTCGAGTCCGCGTAGCACATGCTACGATGCCTACGATTGTACTACGTCACCGCTACGCCAGGCTCTACAAAAATTGTATACCAGATTGAGCTTTAAAATATTCAGCTTACAACATTTTAAAAATAAACTGTTACATTTAACTTAGCTTCGCCTGATATTTATCTTCAGTTATTAATATCAAAGCAGGTATAGCAGAGCGTAGCTGAAAAGATTCTCAGAGTTCGAAAACAGGAAGTCATACCTTCTACACACCGAAGATCATTACTACAGAAGTTTGAGGTAAAGCCTCTACCAAAAAAGTTTGAGAGGAACCAAACGGCAAAAAGCTCGTTTTTTTTCCCTTGTTAGCGAATTTCGAAAAGTATAGTTAACGCAAAAAATACCGCCCTCTAGCGTGGAGTAGTGACACTATTAACCAAGAAAACTACTCATATCGCATACAGATGGCAGCATAAGCAAAGTGAAACTGTAAATATATTTTCTTTTCACTAGCATTATTAGATAGTTTAAAAAAATAGGTTTAAAAATTAGAAAATCACATTTGATTTATAAAATTTAATATCATGAATTCGATTCAATGATTGTCTTAAAAGAAAACTAATTTTGTCTGTGATATAATTCTCAAATGTCAACTCTATGATTCAGCTCCATGTCTTTCTGTCAAAATTGGCTGCCGCTTGCCACATGTCAGGCAATAATTATTAGTGGTTTTACCAGATTTTGTTAATATTGTACTGTAAAACAATCACACATAATGGTATGTAGACCTTTTATAACCATAGTTTGTTAATAAAACCTCTTAAACCAACAAAATGGCGATGTTTTTTAACTAGGTGTAAAAGAAACAAGTTAGCATGGTGTCATGAATAATTCCGTTTCAGAAACCCCTTATGCTCCAAGGGCACGAGCGTGCCATCACACAGATCAAGTATAACCGTGAAGGTGACTTGCTATTCTCCGTCGCTAAAGATTCGAAGCCGAACGTGTGGTGGTCTTTGAACGGTGAACGCCTCGGTACTTTCAATGGGCACGGTGGTGTCGTGTGGTGCGTGGATGTGGACTGGCAGACCATAAACCTCATCACCGGTGGAGGTGACAGTTCATGCAGGTTTGTTTATATTTATCATACGTTTTTGAAAATAAGTTTGGTTATACCAATATAACAACTATACACTAATGATGTTGCATTTTGTTTGGTTACCAATTTCCTTGTGTAGATTCAGTAATAGGAAAATGTTTTAATTAATTATTAGACACAGTATACATAGTAGATGAGTACAAAATTTGGATTTAATTAGTATTATTGTATTATATGATTTTATCTGTAAGTAAATAATACTGTCAGCCCACCGTAACCCTCAAACTGTGCAAAATTTTATTAATTAATTGCACCACATATATATTTTATTGCAACATAAGGTAATTTTGAATACCATTGCTTCTAAAGATTTTTAGAAATTTTTGCATGACTGCCTTAGTATAGTGGTTGCAAACAATACTAAAGAGCATGAAATCCTGATTGATTGGCAGGATTTCAGTGGGGCAGTGTTATTAGATTTTTCCATCTGGAATTTCTCAGCAGCTGCTCAGAGTCTGGATTTTAGCCCGGCAATTTACTCTCAAAACGGTCCGACCTGTCCATGAACCAAACATTCTGTCATGTGACATCTACCAATCTGCACTGGGGCTGCGAGGTGGATTGCGGGCTATGGCCCACTCCATCTCACTGAGAAGAGGCCTCTGTCCCAGCAGTGGGAACATTGTAGGCTGTTTATATTAAGGTGTATTTAACTTAGAAAAAAACAGAAATCTTGATGTTTTGATGTGTCGCCAATGCACCTGTGCGAAAAATGCACTGGTTGCTAGTTTAACTATATACTAGATATTAGTATATTACATAATAATAATATTTTCCAGATTATGGGATTTGGAGACTGGCAAGAACATAGCTACAATTAAGACAAACTCATCAGTGAGGACATGTAACTTCAGCTACAGTGCCTACCAGGCTGCATACACCACTGACAAGGCTATGGGACACGCTTGTGCGGTAAATACTCTCATTCGATTCTTAAAGTAGTGGATGTATGAAATGGTTAAGCTTGGAGAAGCTTAACCATTTCATACAGTCTAGTCACAGTAATTTCCCTCTGACTTTGCATTACTGACAAAATCACATTATAATAAGGTTGCTGTTGGATTGCTGCCACAAACAAGTATATCAAAATCACAGTGATCTTTATCAACATTATAATAAGGTTGCTGTTGGGTAACTGCCATGGACAAGTCTGAAAACCACAATGATCTTTATTCTCATTACGATAAAGTTATTATTAGGTTGCTGCTCGCAGAGGTAAAATAACTGTGACAGGACACAGTTCTTGCCACCATTTCAACAGTCATTTGCATTCATAATGTTGGCAGTATCAGTACACGGTTGGAAGAGTGTGTCATGCACTGCACATCAAAATAGTTGTAATTACTTAACCTTTTCCTCCCAGTTAGTACAGTCTGCTCAGAATTTTAGCTGTAAAAGTATCTTTATATCTGTTTGTTTGGTCACAAAGGAAGGTTTGTTTGGAAAAACTGATAACACAATCTTCAATCATTACGAGTCACTCCTTAATCTCTTACAAAACCTAAACAAGAAAATAAAATACAATTTAGAAAGCATAAATAATTGCTGTGTGGCAGTTACCATCATTGTTAGCACTCTTCCCCTGCTAACTAGCACCCTAATTGTGTAACACATCAATCTCAATATAAATCCTTTTAAAGGATATTGCTAAACCATTGCTTCTTAAGTTCGAAAATTTGTCAGCTCAACAACGTAAATAACGCAATGAATGTTGTTGAACTGTCAAAATGAAAGTGATTGCTATTGCAACTGATAGTGTGTTACGCAATTACCCCCCTGTAATGGCTAGAGTTTAAAAAAGTCCTAAAAAATCTGTTGCTCTTCCTTCTGTATACTTGCATGTGGTGTGTTGGTAAAAGATTTCTTAATTTAATTCCAGGTATTCATAGTTGACACAAGAACTGTTGATGACTCTATCTCAAGCCAGGCTCCAATCCTGAAGTGGGAGATCACAGACACAAAGGTCACCTCTATGGTGTGGGGTATCCTGGACGAGACCCTCATCACTGGTCACGAGGGTGGTGACCTGATCCAGTGGGACCTCAGGGTAAGCAGTTATTAACATTTATGGAAACAGCAATATTGAAATAACTTGACAATTGATTGATCCATGATTATGATGATAATATTGTAAGAAGCTCAGTAGAATTTTACCTAAAAATTGTGTAAGCATGGCAAAAATAAAATCCTCATTTAAAATTCATGTTTACCATTTTATTTTCCAGACTGGCAAGAAAATCCAGTCAATAAAGGAGCACACACACCAGATCCACGACATGCAACTGTCGCGCGACGGTACTATGTTCATCACCGCCTCCAAGGACCAGACCGCCAAGCTGTTCGACACCAGCTCCCTAGAGCTTCTCAAGGAGTACAAAACTGAGCGGCCGGTCAACTCCGCGGCTCTCAGCCCCATCCTAGACCACGTCGTTCTCGGAGGAGGTCAAGACGCCATGGAAGTAACCACAACCTCAACTCGCCAGGGCAAGTTCGACGCTCGCTTCTTCCATTTAGTATTTGAAGAAGAATTCGGGCGCATCAAGGGACATTTCGGTCCCATCAATAGTTTAGCGTTCCACCCTGATGGTAAGAGCTACGCGTCAGGCGGAGAAGACGGTTACGTACGTGTGCAGAGCTTCGATCAGTCCTACTTTGATTATACCTTTGATTACAACAGGGACTGAATATAAAGATAAGCGAGGTATTAGTAAACTTTATCAATATTGTAAATGTCAATAAAACTGATTTCTAACAAATGGTCAAAATATTTGTTTTACTTCATATATACCCCAACTCCAGTCAAAATTACATAAGGCATAATAGCATCAGTATAGTACAAAATATTAATCCTACTAATATTATAAATGCGAAAGTTTGTATGGATGGATGGATTTTTGTTACTCTTTCACGCAAAAACTACTGAACAGATTAGGATGAAATTTGGCTCACAGATAGTTTATAATCAGGATTAACACAAAGGATAGTTTTTATCCCGATATTTTTACGGGATCGAAATTTATGCGGGTGAAACCGCGAGGCGCACCTAGTAAAATCATAAACTAATATTGTTGCAGAATGTTATCATTGTAGGATACCTACTTTTATCCTTCCACTTGCCATTATTTACTAAAAATTTAGGATAAACTAGTTGTTGCTCAGTGACTTCGTCTGCGATCCAGGATGAAAAGTAACCCAGAGAATAAGAGTCCTAACCCAGGCCATGGTCTACCCGTGTGCCAAATGTCATCTAGATCCGATCAGCCGGTTTAGCGTGAAAGCGTCACAAACAAACAAAATCTGTTTCGCATTTATAATATTATTGTAATTAGGATTACAAAAAACGAAGAGGTCACTTGTTCGACATGATTCGGCACACATCTTACTTTTGCTATCATGCTTATAGTCGAGTCTTCATGTACAGACGCCAGCACATCAAGCTACTACAATCTGTCAAATTTCTTTAATAGATTTTCAACTTTATCGCTAAAGCATTAAGGTTCAAGGTTGATTGGGAAAATTTGACAGTTTCGGGTAGGTTGACCTGCTGGCGTCTGTACTAAGCAGCGTTAACAGAGGCAAATTATTTTTATCTTGCGCTACCTAGTATCACTGTACATCGTATGTATTATGAAAAATTAAAAAAAAAAAAACAGAATTCCAAGGTATCAGTTTTAGGACGCAACGAATATTTTTATTGTTTATTGATGTCAATAAATGAACGATCATTAAAATTACGCAATCTAGTGGATAGCTAAATCACTTTGAACATCTTACCTAATCAGATTTACAATACTAATATGGTAGTATGGATAGTCGGTTTTGAAAGTTTTCTGGGTAATCTCGTTAAAGTTAAGATGTCTTATCTGGATCTTATAAGGATTTACATACAAAACATCATGCCTGTTTTCTCGGAAGGGTTAGGCACAGGCGTGTTGTTCTCACAGACCATATAACCTAAAGACCCCGCTCAGCCAAATTTTTACTTACAAACAAAGCTGCCAAACTTGCGGAGCGCGGGGGACGTCTAGTGCGCTGTGATTGGTGCATTCAACGCCGCGCGTAACAAGTGCCGTGCGGGCGTGGCTCAAATATAGAGTGAATTCACCGTATGAGAGGCAGAGGGGTTCGCTCGACTATGCAACGTCTTTAGGATATAATGGTCTGTGGTTGTTCTACGTTATTACGGGCACGCCCCCTATCTCGCACATATCCAGACTGCTACGTATTGAGAATATCGAGAAAGTCCTGATGAAAAAACCCAGTAACGCTTTGTCCAACCTGGAAATCGAATCCTCCTGCTCAGTAGTAGCAGCAGTTGCGACCACCAGACCAACGGGGCAGCCCGTATGTCGTAACATACTATCTGGTGGATAGTCTGCTTAGATCAGTTTGAAGACCTTTCTGGATAATCAAATCAAGTCCGATGTCTTCTCTGGGTCTTAGAAGAGTTAGTAAACAGTACCTCTAAAAGCTACAATCAAAAGGCGCTTCATTCAGGGAATAGTGGGTAAAAATCAATACAATAATTCTAGAATGACATTGTATGCAACAATTTATTATATAAAACATTATTTTATTACACTTGGGGAATACTTTTTCACTTATACTTATGTGGCATTTCACAGGAAATAAGGCGTAGTATGTTGTGGGGGCACTTCTCTTTCGCTGTCGGGGACCGCTTGGAACAGTTTGGCGGTTCTATCGTTAACTGTGTTGAATTCTAATATGGACGCGACGTTACCGCAACGATAACAGTAGTTAGGCGCCGACCACACCGTCACCAGACGTTTGTCAAACATGTATTTGTAACCTGAGAACAAAGCGTTTCAATTAGTATTCAGAGAAGTAGAGCATTCTGTTGAGTAATCAGCTGATAAGAATACTGACCATCATTTACTAGCTGATGCGCTCGACAGATTAAATTCAAATTGTTGTAATTCATAAAGAGCTCTGTGACATAACTGCCGAAAAGCCATCCTGCGCCTCGCGGGCTGACGGACCTGCAAACAAATACACAAGTTTTTATATAAATAGATTTCTTTAGCAGCAGTTTTATTTGCTGTGCCCTTGGTTAATATTCTTGCTTGCTGATAAAACACACGCATTAATACGCAGAGCAGGCGCGGTCCGAAGGTGTGGGGGGTCTTAGGGGTCATGACCCCCCAAAATCATTCAAGCTGTCGAGTCTGCATGATTTACTTGCCTTACTAACTAAAGTTACCAACTTAATACTTGGTGACCCCCCCAAAATCTTGGGCTGCGACCGCGCCTGATACAGAGTGGCAGGAACATCGACGTGCAAACTGTAACCATGAATTCAGCACATGATTCTAGACCCTCTGGAGTAGACATTTTTCGTTGGTTATCAAAAAAAAAACATCTGTTTCATAAAAAAAGTGCAATAACTACGCAGTCAAGTGTACCTAATCAATGTCCCTGCCACTGTATAGATAGATGGAAGGACTGCCAACAATGTTAGTCAACTGTCTGTATAACATAGTAAGAACCAGGAGTAAAACAAGAACAACTTCTTACCACATCTTCACATCAGCTGGATCAGACCACAAGAGATCACAGAAGGCTCCTTTGTGTGGTATTTGTTGATTTCTGTCAATACATCGAATTTGATCTAACATGGAAATCTCTGGGGACAGCCCACCATGGACACACAAGACTGTCTCATCTATTAACTGAAATCAAAACAAAAGTCAGTCATCATTTTTATTAACTAACTTCAAAAAAAGGAGGAGTTTCTTAATTTGGATGTTTATATTTTTACAAATATATTAACAGATTCAATAATAATACGAGTATCTAGTGTTTTTTATTGGTTAAAATTTCTGCAAAAAAAATCCTGAAATTCAACTTAAATGCTTAGAAACAAGTTGTAGCCATAACTGTTAAGGACCAATATTTTTCAAATCTATTTTGTATTAAAGGTGGAAAACTCACCGCAGCAACCGTGAGCAAATCAAATACTCGACAGCAATCTTTCCATGCGTTAGCATTCCCATATTTGTTGAGGCACTCATCGTAGAAGCCATATACTTTAGTAATTTGACATGTCTCATGGTTCCCTCTCAATAGGATAATTCTGAAAAATACAAGAAATACTACAGAAGAACTATTTGATTGAAGAAAGGTGTAGTTGTTGACATGTTCAGTAAATTATAAGCTGTGCTTAGGAGAACACACCATGTGTATACGGATGCATGCTAGATGCTGGTTACTCCATTTTTAGAAAAAATTTAAATAGTCATTTGTTTAACTCATTAATCCTGCATTTACCAGATAGTAGTAGGCAGTAGATGTATGCAGCATACAGTGGAAATATTGCATCTATGATGGTTAAAGGTCAAGTTTTATTTAAGAGAACATGATGTAGTAGAAGAATACACCATACAAATTACATGTAAAAAAAAAACTAGGCTTTGTTGTATTTATGGGTTTAAAAATTAGACCACGACATACCTGTCAGGATACCTCGCTTTTAGTGCCATAAGTAGTGTGAGTGTTTCTAAGCTGTAGTAGCCACGGTCAACATAGTCTCCCATGAAAATATACTTAGTGTGGGGCACTTGGCCCCCTATGTGGAATAACTCCTCTAGGTCATAGAACTGAAACAAGATAAAAGGCTTTTAAATTAGAACTTTTTTTTTATTTTTATTTATAGAACTTTTATTGTTATTATTTATTGAGCATACACTGATTAATTACTATTTTTACAAGCTAACACTAAAATATATATACAATTATATATATAAGTATATAATACGAAAAAATATAGAAAAAGGCAGGAGCTCATTGGGCATCAAAAAATTTGTCTGCATCACAGTCAAAGGGATAAACTTGAAGAAAGAACTTTGTTAGATTTGAAAATTTCTTGTAGTTCGTTTGTTTACTGTGGGTTGTTGGTTTGATAAGCCAAATTATACAAAACATACAATGTATAACTTCTTTGTTCAACTTTGTTGTTTGTTCAAAAATTAACATAAAAGGTTAAGTACATATTTTAATTTTGTAAACTTCTTTCAATTTTCCTATAGATTTCAAATAACACCTAAAACTAGATTTCTTGCAAACATAATCTGCTTTGCTTAAATTTTCACATGGAAAAGCATGGATAGAGAGAAAACTGCACATTATTGGCATGTAAACAAGGAAATAAGATAACAAACAAAGAATGATCTCTCTAGTCATGTCATTGAGGAGTCATCTAACGATAGTTATTTGATCTCTGTCTTCTATCTCTACATCGCAGCAGAGTTGATGATGTCAGGGACATGACTTCTTTCTTTTAATGGTTATACTATATCAGAATCTCTTCTTCAGCGGATGTTGAAGGACAATAGTAAAGCGAGTTTCACAACTAATAAATAGCGGTTTTATTTATCATTTAAGTTTACCTGTCCATGTATATCACCGCAGACAGTTACAGGTGTCTGCACCGGTTGTACATTGGGCTCCTCCAACAACAAGTCACATACAATATTGCAAAGCTCCCGCAAATCATCTTCAGGCAAATATTTACATCTCTTCGCGATCTCTATCCACTTATCCACGTCACTCATTTTGTGCAATAATTCACGAAAAAAGGGGTCGTTTATTTTCCTGACTAAATACAGCACAACGATTTTTGAGATTAGGTTAGGGGTGTGACTTGCGAGTCATTATGTCAAAATTAGAATCGAATATGGATGTAAATAATTAAGTTTTGTTTTGGATTGATTATTGTTGCTTACGGGACTTAAATATTTACATTTATCTTGGTTACTCATTAAAAAGAAGCTACTTATATCATTTAAAAGCAGGCTTTACCTTTATTTGAAAAAAAAATAGGTATCTGAAAGTGATGAATCGATTAGGTTATGCACAAAACATTTGATTTAATTTGATTAGTAGCACAGGATAGCACATCTCTATTCCGTAAGAAATAATTGCTGTCATTTTTGACAACAGATTAGCGTTTACGAATGCTGTTACCAATGTTTTATTTTAAGTCCAGGTGGAAGTTCTTTTGAAATATTATAAAACGAGCCCACTCACTTTAACCAAAGTCCTTTTGTAGAAGTCAAAGAGTATAATAATAATACGGGAGGTAGAAGTCGCGGAAATCCACCCACCGCCTAGGCCCTGCAACTGCTCAGGATTGGTCGTTGTGGCGATTTTAAGAGGATCCTATGTACAGCAGTGGATTTCTTTCGGATAAAATTACGCACTAAGCTGGCGCCAGTCAACCCACTTTTATGAGTCCTCATAAAGGCGCGTTCCCAGTATACCCGAGTGGCTCCGTGAGGGCAAGCCGCGTGAATGTGGACGTGAACGAGGCCTGAGCCGCGCGGCCTACCTCGCTTGATCGGTCAGTTGTCGGTCTACTTCAAAGGAAGCCTCGCGGTTCTGGCTAGTGGGAACTGGCCGCATGGCCGATGCGCTTATAACCGCCGCTACTCCGAGTTCCGTTTGTATTCGCACCAAAATGGAGTGGACTGATGATCAAACTCTTTTGATAATTGATTTGTATCGGTGTTATGGGACTGTCGGAGTTGTTTTATTAAAATAAAATCAAAGGGAATGATACCCTGATGGAGATTGCTACATGCTTATTACTATAAATGCTGCTGAACTTAAAAGCACCTCTTCTTCGCACATCTTGAAAGTAACTGCGCAAGGCGGACCGCGTGGCTTTTATAATGAGGACGCGTTGCAAAAAACAGTAAAAGCCTCGCGAGGCCCCAAAAGGCCGCGTGGCCGTGGACGTGGTACTGGGGACGCGCTTTTACAGTACTGAGATATCTTTAGAGGACTGTTTAGAAATAAAGCCTCCGCCCCTAAGGCGACCCAATAACCCACTTTATAGATAAAACTAACAAAATAGTTAGCTTGTACCTAACTAATAAAATTGTGACACACACAGTACAGTCTGGTCCTTCGCGGCTGGAACGGTCCGGAAAGCCCTAACTCTTAACACTTTTTTTAAATGAAAACATTTCCTTTTCTTCTGAGCATCCTGTTTCTGTGCGATATAAGAACTAAAAATATAATAAAAACTTAGGTCATGGGTTCGATCCCCAGGTGGGGCAAATGTGTAATCAGATTTTCCAATCAGTAATATCTCGGGAGCTGGGAGTCTAGATTTATTCCTGGCTGATGGCAAATTGTGGTAAGTTATCTATTCTATACTTATAATAAATCTGTAGAAGTGAAAATTCTGTACATTGAAAATATCAAAAAAATAAATGGCAGGGGGTGTTACTAGACCGACACCGAACCCAAAAATGTGATTAAAAAAATTTTTGTCTGTCTGTCTGTCTGTTTGTTCAGGCATCACGCAAAAACTACCGGTTCGATTACGATGAAACTTGGTATAATTATTCTTTAATATCCTGGGCACCACACTGGGTACTTTTTATCCCGGAAAAGTATATACAATAAAAAACAAACTTAATTTTGCGGTTCGATACCTAGACCCGATTACTGTATCAACCGCAAATAATAAGTTTTACGACAAACTTATTATTTGCGGTTGATACAGTAATCGGGTCTAGGTAGGTCGGTGTAATCGGGTTAGGTCACCCGCAGTCGAGTTCATTTTTATTCCTTTTACTTTTTAGAGTTATTTAGGTTTATTTTTACGTCGTAGGTATAGATTTCAATTTTAAAGTATAGGTAGTATATTTGATAGTGTACGTAGTGACCGTAGGTTATTTTATAATACTGTTAGATAGGATTAGTCATTCGTATAGATATTAGTTTTTAGAGATTTTGCTTATTTATTGAGTTTAGATTGAGGGGCCCGTGGCTAAATAATAACAGCCGCACAGGTCGATCGGTCAGGTTAAGCTACTCTTGCCGCGGTCGGTCTGTGGATGGGTGACCACCTTTACATACCGAAACACCTCCGTGCCTCGGAAAGCACGTTAAGCCGTTGGTCCCGGCTGTCATTCGTGGATCTTTGACAGTCGTTACGGGTAGTCAGAAGCCCAAAAGTCTGACAACCAGTCGTACCAAGGGTATCGTATTACCCAGTAACTGGGTTGTGGAGGTCAGATAGGCAGTCGCTCCATGTAAAATATTGGTATTCAGCTGCATCCGGTTAGACTGGAAGCCGACCCCATCCTGGGGCACATACATTTTATCCTGTTAGCACGTTCCCGTGGGATAATTTTCGACATCCACGCGGGCGAAGCCGCGGGCAGAAGCTAGTGCAAAATAATGTGGGTGAATTTCGAATATTTTTTTCAATTTTGTAAATGTTCCCTCATTTACAAAATTGAAAAAAAATATATATTATGGTGCCGTTTGTTATTAAAAGATGTGTGTATTGGACTTTGTTGACGTGTCATACTCACACAAATCTCTCGCTGATGGTGGCGCATGTGATGAATCATTTGGATACCTTGAAAATCACTGTCCATTCTAAGGTTGCCTGGAAGAGATCGCAGTAATGCGATAAGGCCGCCCTTTGTATATTTTGTAGTGTTTCATGTAATTTTTATGCTATGTATTTTTGTGGTGTAAAATGAAGTATAAATAAATACCTTCAAAATGGTTGAGCTAAATGGTGCTAATCCACGCGTCATGTTCGTGAGCGGACGCAGTCAGTTGAAACTGGTGACCCAGTCTCTTAACTGCCAGAACATATCTCTAATCAATGCGTTGTTTCGTTTGAGTTTGAGGTGTCATAACTCTCTGCCTAACCTTCGGGGGAAACGGGTGTAATGTTGTTACAATAAAAACAAAAATATACTTAAGAATTTATTAACGTGAATACAAACATGCAAGTACATTTTTCGAATGTTATACACTTTGTTATTTATTCATAAGGTTTAAGGTGCTTTTTTGATATGCTGTGAATGGGTTAAAATAACATGATTATAAATGTACTAGTTTAACTTAATGCTAAAAGCACATAAGGTATTGGAATACAACAGACGATTTGTAGTTGGGACGGATCTTTTATTATTTTTTGTGTAAAAAATGCACTAGCTAGCTCATAATAAATGTACGTTATTTAAAAAATACGAAAATGAAAGTACTTGTGTACTTGTTTTCGGTTAACAACAGAGTTATGGTTTGTATTGTCATAATACTATTAAGCTATTATTTAAACCTAAAACCGGCTGTTTCCTTTAAATTTTACAACAACATTTTGGATTTAAAAGAAAACCAGTCCGATTAACAATAATATCACCAAAGTGCAGAGTTGCCAAGGCATTATAAATCACAGAATGCTATTTTTGAGATACGAACCATACACTGGAAACAGATGCGTCGAATCACAAAATAATAAATAAGTACCTATGATGGTCAACACCAATAACTTTATGAAGTCTTCTACTTAGGAGGTTAGCCTGATCTTGACCAGCATAAAGTTAATGATTTCCGCGTCGACCACCGTAATACTAAACAGTTTTTATTCTAATACATTACTCAACAAAACAGTGATACGTACAATAAAAAGCATATCTAGCAATTTCGAGTTCCTTCACCTAAGTTTTGAATTTATTAAATTTTACAGGTATAAAAATTACTTAACCCCGAGAGAGTACCAAGTGATCACAGATTTTGAAAAGTCCGCTCAGCTATCAGTACTAAAGTAACCAATGTTCTGAAACGGTTTCACCTATTACCTACGCAACATGAAAGCCGATGCATGCCCATCTATTTATTATCTATTAAGTCATTCACTTCTAGTGCCTGACTAACATTTTATGCACAGTCACAACTACTGCTCATTTAGTAACAAATAATTCAACTATAACGCTAAACAAACCATGAGCATGTACCTGTTTTCATAATTTTCTATATTATCAAGATATGCTATCTATGCTATCTCTGCGATAGATATATTAGTTTCTAATTGCTAATTACGTTTGCAGGCCAGTACTCTTTGAATAAAATTACAAATGCATATTTACTTTGGCAAATACAAAGACGCTTATAACGCACAACCTCACTAACGACCCTTATATATGGTCAAACAGTAATAAATAAAATTTGAAACTCAACAACTACTACAAAAGTACTGGCGTTCAAACATATGCCGGAGGTGCAATTACGACAGCCGTGTGAAATACACTCTTTTATAGGTTTTAAATAAAAGAAATTTCCCCCTATTGTCAATCTTGACCCCCCGTTTCAAGTTATTGTATCGTTGAACACATAACTGAATAGTGAGCGCCAGGTGCCAATTTTTGATTAACCAAAAAGACCCTGTTACGAATGTTTAGGCTACACATATTAAGCTTAACTATATCTAAAGTTACACACTTCATAATCGCATAAAAAAGGATAATAAATACACTACGAACGTAAAAAAGCTCAGTAGGTAAAGAATTTGTTCTGCTACCAAACGAAGTTTAAATGTGTCTCAAAAATATTTTTATTATGCAAACGAATGACCTGGTCTAGTAAACATAGCCGGTAAGCTCACAAGAAGCTATCAAGGCAAGTAACATTTAGCGAACATTAATAAAATGTTATGTAACATCTACGCTAACAAGCAACACATGAGTCATGTAAACTTAACAACTAAATCGTAAAAGCAATAATGCAGTAACCAATCGCATGGTTAACATAATTTAACTGTTCCCTGGTAATAGGATACGGAGTCAAATTAAATTAGCTAGTGATACTCTACAGACGTGATGAGTTGATATCGATAACCATAATGTTGTACGTGTTTAGATATCGATATATCTAAACACGGTTTTTTTTTTTTCGGGAGTAAACAGTCGTTGGTAGTTTTGTTACTTGAAGTATGAGTTGAGAAAATTCCTTTTGTTTTGGCGTGTTAAGATATCGATACCTATCACGTTTGCGTGGTTTCGCTAGCTAAATTAGTATTAACCCTGTATAACCTAGGAAGTGAGTGTAAAGTACACTCGCGATTTAAGCTTAAAAATAAACCGTGTGATCCTACAAATAATTCATAAGCAGAGATCCAAAATCAGGGTTAATAGGAACAGTTCTTTTATATGAAACTGTTCCGTAACTACCTCGTAAGCGAATACAAACAAAATTAACACTAAAAAAAAACACGCAAGTAAAGATAATAATCAGAATTACATTCAGATTTTTTTTTCAGTTCCGTATCAACACTTCGTATCAGCTTCGGAACACAAGGTGGTAATAATTTATTAGAGACGAGTTTACTGTAAATACTGAGGTAAAAGGTCGTTTTCGATCGAGATTATGACCTTGTGGTCGTTTCAAAATTGACAGACTTTTGCGAAGCGTTTGTAGAGAGTGGTCGTGATGGTTTCACTTGAATTGGCCGAGCACGAAGGCGTCCATGACTTTGGGCACATGCTCGTCGATGCCCACGATGTCCAGTACGCCCTCGTGCGTGCCGTCCGTCGTCGACACCTTGTGGGATGCCAGGTTCATCACTATCAACCTGCAACGACAAATACACAATCAAAATACTTTTTTTTAAATTATTATATTTAAATCGGTAAGCCCTCCATAATGGTGCCCAAGATACAGGCTTGCCTAGTTTGGGGCTAATTTAATCTTTTTATAGTAAAGATCTTTCTTTTAATATTAAAATATGAACAGACTTCTTATGATGAAAACTTCAATATGTTGCCAAATGTATTTATTAATGTATTGTTTTCTATGACTGCTCTTATTTGGCACGCACGCACAACAAATATGAGATTTCATCTGGCGTTGGAATGGTGAAAAATTGTCCATTGATCGAGTGTTGAGAAATATCACTCCTTCATTGTGCCTTTTTAGTGTCAGAAACACTGTTATAATACTATTATTACAGCGTGTTTCTTCTCAACACACACAAAACACTTTTAGTATTATTATAATACTTAAAGCGTTTTTATTAGTTCCTGACATAAAGTAAGGACTTTATACTTACTTAGCCTCATGAACCCCAACAGCTTGCCGGTACCGCTGCAGCGCGCGCACGGGGCAGTGGTCGGGCAGCTCCTTGGCGGGCGGCGGCGGCGGCCCGTAGCGGCCGGCCGGGCCGCGCCCGCCGCGACTGGCGATCTCCAGCTCCATGTAGCGCGTGGTGCGGTCCACCATGTTGATGAACACGTCGAACTTCTTCTTGTTCTTGGTGGCCCAGTCGATTGGCGCGTCGAGCTGCACGCGGCCTAAGTTCGCTTTCTGTAAAGAGGATGGTGGAGATAGAATCAGGCTTAAGGCGATAGCGCTCGCAAAATTCAATTTTTCTTACGTTTGTGTTGATCAGCATACAACCTGACACTGACCTGCTAATTGCAAAAAACGTAAGAAAATTTAAATTATGCGGGTTACCTTAGCGAATCTCTTTTAAATTATAATTCGTTGCGTACATTTTCATGGAACCCCTCAGCGGAGTGACCGACTGCATGCCCGCGCGGTCGCATAGCGTGAAACGAGATCCAAAGTAAAATTTTAGAAGCCTTTCTAGCTCTTGGGCTTTCTAAAACCTCCATTATGTTTAGCGATTATTTATAGCTTAATATTTTTAGGGAAATTCTCACTTGGCTTCAGACTTTTTTATTTTTCTCTTTCTGTGTCGCAATTATTACGCCGGTTTTGTACGAGAATAATAATGTTCCATTGTATTTCAAGTGAACGGTACAACGATGATACTTGACGACTGACGTCACTTTTTTAACATAATCATTACAGATACTCCACATGATTGTTAAATATTGTGCAACCTCAAAATAAATACGGTTTAAGAGATTTATTTCTCAAAAACTGAATACAACTATTCACTTAGAATGAGAAACACTGGTGACATACATAAGAAAGAAGAAAGAAAATACATTTATTTGTGGCAAACATGACGCACAAACATACACACACAAAAAAAAAATAACGGAAAACGACGGATAATAACGTTCCTCGGAACGAGAATATAGTTAGTCATTAACTTATCATTATTTTAATAAAATAAACTATGTTAAAAGAGATCCAGTTTAGAAGGTACATTTTTTAATATTTTTTCTTGATGTGGGTAATCTGCAAACATATTGAGACTGTGAGTCCATGTTCCGTATCATAGTTGCTATTGAAAGCATAATTACTTTTGAATGTTTATTTTTTGTTTAAACTTAGGTTTAACTTAGGTTTTACATTTCATTGTTTGCTACAATGAAATGTAAAACCCTACATACAATACATCAAACAAACCCATTTTAAAACAGATTATTGACAATTAACAGTGAGCTATTAAGAGCGCACATAGTACAGGGTGGCAGGGACATGGACGCGCAACCTGTTACCATGGATTCAGTACATCATTATGAACACATGGTTTGAAATTTTTGGACAGTTCTTAAAAAAAAATTAAATCATGTGCTGAATTCATGGTTATTATGTAGTTCGCGCGTCGATGATCCTGGCACCCTGTGTAATGCCGAAGAGTTTGTTTGAACGCGCTAATCTCTGGACTACCAGTAGGAATTGAATTTTGTCTGGTCACCGGCCGCAGTTAGCTAATTTGACCCTTATGATTATGATAATACATTTTCATTTTATATGGTTGGAATTTGTAGGAAAAAATACGAAATTCATGTGAACGATTTCGCGGGGAAAGTGCTACTGTACTAATAACTAAATCATTTCTGACACACAGTAGAAGGTAGTTATTTATTCCTTACGAAACTCACCCTTAACGAGAACTCAGCCTCTTCGATGCTGCTAAAGTTGCGTTCGATGGTCACCACCTGAATGCCTTCTTCAGAGAACACTGCTAACTCAACTTGGGTCTCACGCTTCAGGATTTGAAGAGCCAGGATTATAGCTAAAAATAAATAAAATATAAATTACACACAAATAAAAGCATATGACGTGAGTTGCGGACACCAGCCCGCCCGTTACGCAATACAACCTTATTGAAAACTAAACGGCATGTTTTGGGCTTTAGCTTCTGAGGACATGTTGCTAAGAAGAATATATTCTTGATATCCTTAAACCATCCTTACATACCTTATCATCTGTAGATACCAAGGCCCCTCCGTGCCATGCAGGCCTTCATTCGTAGATCTTTGACAGACGTTACGGGTCGTCAGAAGCCCGAAAGTTTGACAACCAGTCTTACCAAAGGGTACCAAAAGGTATTACCCAGTAACTGGTTGTAGAGGTCAGATAGGCAGTTGCTCCATGTACAATACTGGTACTCAGCTGCATCTGATTAGACTGGAAGCTGACCCCAACATAGTTCGGAAAAGACTAGGCAGATGATCCTTAAAATAGGATTTAGCTGAGCAATGACCACCGGGTAATTTTCCTCATTTCCATCAATTTTCAAACTTAACTCCATGGTTTGTTATTTCGTCTTTGCAACAAATAATTTAAAATTGAAGTTAATCTACCTGCATGTCCAGGCGTAACATTCGTGTTGTAGAAGCACTCTGCCAGGAGGTGCTTCTTGCTCTTCTTCTCCGTGTCCGCGTCTCCACCGCCGCCCGGCGAAGTCTTTATCTCTGTTTTCTTACCCTTCCTTGCTACTGTATATTTCTTGCAGAAGTGTTTTCCTGTAGGGAATATAAAAAAACATTTTAGGGTCATATAGTAATCGCAAATCGCTGATTGCGAGGAGTACAGGCACTGTTTTTTTTAATAAAAAACATAACTTTTTTATAATTTACTCTTTAATAATAGAGCATTCTAAAATTTCAGATTTTTTAGTTAACCAATAGTTGACAAAGTGAACTTTAAACACAGCATATATTATTATACAGGGTGGCAGTGACATTGACGCGCAACCTGCACCCTAATTGCGTAACACACAATCAATCGGAATCGGTTTCATTTTGACAGTTCAACAACATTCATTGCGTTATTTACGTGTTGAGCAGCAGACAAATTTTTCGAACTTATGAAGCAATGGATTAGCAATTTGCTTCAAAATGATTCAGATTACGATTGATTGTGTGTTACGCAATTGGGGTGCTGTTCATGTTTCTGAAACCCCTGCGGTGAAATATTACGTCAATTAAAAAAAAAAGAAATGCTGTTCATGTTTGTGTCATTTTCACCGCGTAGGTATTACACTTTTTTATGAACAAGTTTTTTTTTTTATTACCGTGCTGCATTCATGGTTTCAGTTTGCGCTTCGATGTCCCTGCCACCATGTATTTTCACGATTATTCAAAATGATTATGTTATCAGAAGCGTACCTTTGAACATGTGGTGCCTCATGTCCATAGTGATCATGTAGCGCGCGTTGGTGGGTGGCGTCAGGGTCCAAGTGAGGTCCACGAGCTTGTTCAGCGCGGTCAACACGGCTGGGTTCGGCGGCAGGTCGATACCTAACAAAAAACACAATAGAGTCGCTCGCGTCGATTCGTGATTTCTTTGTAAATCGTGATAAATGGCCATAATTTTGTTATTGACTAGAATCCCTTGGAGCTGTAAAAAAATCATGCTTCTATGATTTTTTTACAGCTCCAAGGGATTTGATAATGCCATGCCACATACAATGGTCCACTTGAAGGACTAAGTGTGGAAACCAATCTAGTAAGATAGAACAAAGAAGGATTTTATTTAATAATCCAGACACAACACCCGCCTGGTCGGAGATCCTCCCTTTTCTATGGAGGATGAGTGAACTTTACACCCTGTTCCTCATACC
The DNA here is from genome assembly GCA_951799955.1 of Apamea anceps. Lineage (NCBI taxonomy): Eukaryota > Metazoa > Arthropoda > Insecta > Lepidoptera > Noctuidae > Apamea > Apamea anceps. The sequence goes on along the minus strand of OX637502.1, from coordinate 6,756,460 downwards.
TCCAAAGTGTATTAACCTTTTTTTATTTATTGGAAGTTATGTTTTACTAATTAGTAATATAACGTGAGACGTATGATTCACGCAAGGCTAAAAAAATCTTACTATGAGAAAGTAAGGAGTTCTGTCAAGTGGTAAGGCTGGGCTCGGATAATAAAAAATAATATTTATGAGTTTGAATGAGAACAACTAGTGTTGAAGTAGGATCGATTTGTTTTTGCTATACTCCAACAAGGACTTACCCCAATGCTTGAGCTCCCTGGGGTGTCGCTTGGTGGAGGTCCACTGCCACAGTCCCGTCTTGTTGTCGAACATCTGACGCGTGCGCCGGCGCACTTCCCTCTCCGCCGCCACTTTAGCCTTCTCGTGCTTCATTGGCCTGATGCAATTGAATAAAATAATGAGAGTAAAAGGTACATATACAGTACATTATAAATTAATTAAAGCTCAGTCGGTCCACCGGGTGCTTTCTGCAAACAATTTCGATCACAGGCTGCTTATTTTCATACTCGCATGAAATCAAAATAATCTATTCAACCACATCTCTTTAAAGTTAAACTGTAAAGCAAACATAATGTTATCACTTACTTTGATTTCTTAGCATAATTAGACATAGCAATGTGGACAGCTATCGGCGTGATTTTCGACTTCTTGATGATCTCCTGGTTGTTGAGCAGCGACACCAAGATGGCGGTGGTGGTGGAATCGCTGGTCAAGAAGCCCATGTTGTGGATGCGTTGGATGTGGTCCAGCATGTCCTCCAAACTTAAGTGGGGCAACACTGCATCCCATACCTGGCACAGATTTTTAATTATTACAGTGTCGCTTGACAGTTCGAGACATAAACGCCATCAGTAGAAGTTATAGAACAAATGAATAAATTCCAACAATAGGAGGCATTATGAACATGACTCTTAGTGCCTCAAATTCATTCTCAATTTCTGCATGCAGAAAATACAATTACCTATAACACTGTAACCAAACATTGGTAACAAAGCTAGGACATACCTTACTAACAACACATATTACTTATTTTTTCTATTTGTATACTGATGACCCTTTTATTTATGTATAAAGATATTAAGAATAACATGTGGTTAGTCTAATTACATACTTCTTGAGACGTCAGTAAATGACCAGGCACATGGTCAAGAGTGAATTGGTTCTGAGTGGCTAGCGCAGCCGCGGCTACCGGGTCTTCGCAATGTCGCATATCCTCCACCTTCTGAATGTAGTCAAATATTGGTTTAGTCCCTTGCTTGTCGCCAATCAGCTGTTTGGCGCGCTTAAAGCCGTAGATCGCATACTTCACAACTGCGTCGCGAGCTAAGATCAAAAAAATAATTAAGACTTATGCCGACTTCCCATTTTGTTTGCTCCTTATTAATTTATCTTACCAACCGTAAAATTTTAAAGGTTCGAGCTCTCTATCCTCGACTATAAAGCCGCATGAAAAAAGAAATACATACAATACAATCTTAGCAGTTTTTCTAACAAAATATTACATTACTTGAATGTTGCCAATTCAATAAAAGGGGTGAATTCAAAGCGCGTTTATAAACAGGAATGGTGCACGTACAAACTAATCAAGGCCAAAGGAAAATAAAAGATCCAACTAATAATAGTTTGAATTGAAACCCACTTTAATCCACCTTCCCCTAAATATAAATGTAGCCTTGGGAAGCAAAAATTACAAAAGGAATCCAAATGTATAACCGGTTTGACTGAACCAATATAGATCATGTTTGTAGTTTATATTATTATAGACGACACGGTTGGCGCAGTGGTTAAGCGATTGACTGCTGCGCTGCGTGTCGCGGGTTCGATTCCCGCACGGAACAAATATTTGTATGACCTACATGTATTTGTTCCGAGTCTGGGTGTTTTTCTATCTATAATATGTATGTATTTACAAAAAAAAAAAAAATGTATATAAGTAGTTTATCAGCCATCTTGTTATCATAACACAAGCATTAGGTTGCTTAGCTTGGGACTAGATGGCGCTGTGTGAAATGTCCAAGGATATTATTATTATTATTATATTAACTAGTCATTTAAATGAAAACCTAAAATAAGTATCAAATTAAAAAAAAAAAAACCTTTTAAATATTATAGTCATAGTTTTGACTTTTCAAATTTATCTGACAAATGTCATATTAACCAGCAATTGTTCATAAGAAAAATACACTTGAAACAAAAATTAATATAATCATGAAATCCATTGAGCGCTTACATGCAAACTTCTAGTAGGCGATTGTTTGACGGGTTAATGACATTATTTTAGTTTATCAATCACAGATCTGTATAAGAATAACATTACTTTGAACAAACTGTGCAGCTCTTCAAGCGGTAATAGATGACTCTAAGGTCCAAGCTATTAAATTGGTGAATGTCTTTGTATTGTGTAAATGTATCACAATCAATCAAAAGGCAAGCCAATAAAGTACAATTACTCTTCAAGTTAGCAGGTACTAGTCTTTAAAAGCACTAAATATTAGTAATACATACCATAGTCAGATTCATCAATTTTCACATGAGATTTTCTTAGAAGAGTCTTATGAGACCGTCCATAACGCGCGCGGACTCTTGTTACCTCTTTGACGAGTTCCATTGGGTCCTTCCTTATGTACCACTCCTTGATGCTCTTACACCAACCTCGGCCATTTCCTGGGGGATAAGAGCGGCGTGCAATTTAAAGGTTTATGCGAAAATAATGTAAAAATAAAGTAATGGTGGCAAAATTGGGAACCTAAACTAAGTTCTCGATATTGAGTGCTGAAATGAGGGGTGTTTGTAAAATTTTATTATTTTGCTGATCTTGGTTTATTTTCAACAAAAGATTTGCATTTCTTAAATAATGCAATAAATATACTTTTTAATAGATTTTACCACACATTTAACTAAATCTGGAACTACAAAAAGTGTTTATTATAGACTAATTTAGTTTAAAATAATTGATTTCTTACCAGTTTTCAAAAGCCGTGTGTACTTATTGAAAAGCATCATCTTTTCTGGAGTGTCACATATTTGCAACGATGCTTTGTATGCACTTTCCTTAACAGCACAATTCCCAAATTGCACACATTTTACCAAAGCAAAAGCTATAGTTTCAAAGCGTGTGTACCACCCGTCCTTGCATGCCTAAAAGTAATAAATACTGTAGCCTTCATTCAAGATGTGTGGCATGAAGTGTAATAGAAACACTCATAAATAATTCATCAAATGCAATCAAACTGAATATACCAAACAAAAACTTTTTGATTATGACTAATTTATTAAGAAAGCAAGTTTTTGTCTGATAACAGAAGAAATAAGTGTGCTGAGACTATGTTGGTAATATTAACCCAGATACTGTGACAGGCCTTTTAAAAGACCCAAAAACACATAATGTAAAACATACATAGTGTGTGTCCACCTTTTCCTGGCTTTCGTAAAAAAAATTGTTAGGTTAAGATTGATACTACCTTCAATGGTTATTATAATAAATACCTACATGTTTAAAATATATAAAAAAAGTAATTGATTAATTTTTGAGGTGGGTGAAATATTGTTCTTTTTTCAAAGCATTGTACATTTTCGCTGCCAAAGAAAAATAAAAGTATCTAAAAGTCATGGGGAGGATTTTACCCAGTAGAGCATTGGGACATAAGCTACATAAAAACCAATGTAAATATTTCATTATAAAATAAGTAACAAATCTGAACCATATACAAAACATAAACATATTGGTTTATGCAGCATTGACAACAATAACAAAATGTTAAAACATCATAATTTACCTTTAAAATAATGTCGATCACTTCAACATTACCCGGATGCAATTCCATAATGTGCCTTATGACTGGGAGCTTGTCTTCTTCAAAATACTTATGAACGGTCCAACACCCTGGGTAGTATCTAGGTAACTCAGTACCTGTGTGGAGATAGCGGGTGAGTCTGTTACACAGCTCTGGTTCAAGTGGCACTGGTTCTGCCATAGTCACTGGTTCGCCCATAGTCACTTGTTCTAACTACCGCTTTACGATATACTTTCTGTATGCTCTTGATAATACAAAATATTGCATGTACGATGCAAATTGGAGCGTCGTTAGCATCCAGATTTCAACCCGATGTACCGTCGCAGACTCGCACACCTAACCTGAGAATAATACGGTGACTAAAGGTAAATGCACTGAATGTTGGAACTATTAATTTTTTGTAGGTATTCGAGCGAAACATGTGCCACAATAAATTGAGGATGTGGCTAGAAAAAATGGACAATGGAGGTGGAGTCTATATTAGAGCGCAATAAAAAACGATCGACTAAGAAAGTAATGCTCCAATATTCCACAGGAAGATACGATATTGTATAAATGTTAAAGGAATAGAAGCCAGTTATTAGTAAATCATTGAATTTATTATTGTGAGAAATACCTCTTCCGATCCAGTTTTTCTGTCGAAATTGACAAATCAAATCAAGTCAATGACATGATTTTTTACTTTTTTTATAATTTGGACATAGAACAGAGTCTTTTAGTTAAAATGAATACTATGTTATGGGGATAAAAACTGCCACTTGCTCACATCAGAGGGGCAATTCTCGTAATTTTAAGAACGTTCACAGTCTGATCTCAGTCTCAATCTGTCAAAAATACCTCTAATTTTGACATTTGTTTGTCGTTGAGATGAGACTGCGACAAGATTTCGAACGTTTTAATTAACGAGAATTGGCCTTCTGATATCGCTACTATCTCGTGTCCAAGTATTTGACAGGTAGCTATCAATATCCATTTTTTTTTATATACAAGCTACTTCTTTTTTACGCATAATTATTAATATGCCGCGTTGTGGAGCTGTTAACTGCAAATATATACGGGTGTAGTTGCCAAAGATGTTAAAAGACGAAAACTGTGGGAGAAAGCTCCCCGAACAAAATAAATAGAAACCCAATATTTCGTCGAGACTAATAGACTATGTATATCCTTTATAAAACTGAAGGCCAATTCCCGTTATTAAAAACGTTCAAAATGTAGTCGCAATCTCATTTCAGCGACAGTCAAATGTCATAAACTTGTCAAAATGTAGGGAAAATAAAGGTATTTTTGACAGATTGAGACTGAGATCAGACTGTGAACGTTCTTAAAATTACGAGAATTGCCTCTCTGAAGACTTTTGGAAGAAATTCATATAAAGGTGATGCCCCAAAGAGAACTAGGTCTATTTTCATTACTTAGAGGTACTTGTGGTGTGATATTATGTCAATTAATTTATCATATTAGATCAGTGCTAGAATTAACATCATGTTTTTCAATCAGGAAGATCATCTTCGAGTTGGTTTTTAAATCAAATCAGGTTATTCCTGTCATCCAGTCTTCAACAAAAAAAGAACTTAAAGTCAACAAACACAAAAAACACCTAATAAAAATAATAAAAATATTCATATTTTATTTACTTTTCCCCTTTTATCATGATGGCCCAGTGGTAAGGGCCGTGACTAACGAGTTGTAGGTTCGAAACCAAACCAGCGCTTTAATTTGTGTAAATTAAATTAACGTAATTTCACTACCCCATCTTTATGCGGTGCACAAAATACACCTTTCCAATTTTCATCGATATAGTGCACAGACTATGATATAATGCAGGCTCCGAATAAAACGCCATCATAACTATGTTTTGTTACCTACATTCTTGGCAAAATGATTTCTGATTCTGAAAATTATAAGGGTTCCGTTTTTGCCATTTGGCTACGGAACCCTAAAAGCGGACCAAGCTCCCTTATGGGAAGAGAGATTTGATAAATGATTTTATTTTTGTAAGTAGGTTTGTAACATACTGTAAAATACTGGTATTCAGCTGCATCCGGTTAGACTGGAAGCCGACCCCAACATAGTTGGGAAAAGGCTAGGCAGATGATGATGATGATGAAGTAGGTTTGTAACAAACACTTTTACACGTCAATCATATTTTAAAACTAGATGAGGTCGGCGTTTCCTATCTGACTAGTCTGAGAAGGCCGAAACAAACTCAGAGGTCACAGTCTCTTTTAAAGTCCAGACATAATCTTGGTCAGATCATCTGAAGACCATGTAGAATAATGTCTGAGATGGTTTTTTGAGGAAAGAACCAAACAGTTTGAGAGGACCTGTTCAGTCGTGCAGCTCAACACAGGCCACATTAATTACTCAAACTGCCAGACCATGACATAAACTAACAAAACAGAAAGAAAAATAAAAAATTAAAATGACCCACATAGTCTTCACATTCACAATAATTAAAATAATAACTTAACAAAGTAAGCAAATGTCATAGTATATATCAAATTCATTAATGTCAAAGTGTATATAAAAAAAAAACAACAACAAAACAAAAAAATAATAAAAACATACACACACATATGTAAAAATTGGAAGCAGCTTAATCCCAAGTCTTTTTGTCCTCGATATAAGCCTTAACGGTATAAAAAGCTTTCTGGCACAACTTACGTTAAAATGAATGATTTGAATTTATGAGAACGACATGCTATGATAACCGACGATGGCTATAATATAACGTACTACTTTTTTTCTATTACCTTTTCCAAAGTATTTAAATTCCTATCAAGTATCTTCGTTTTAGTAAGAGTGACGATTACTGCACAAATCCCATAGTCTTAAAAATCGCGCCTTAGAGAAAAATGTGTGACTGCTGAATCAGCTACGAGAACGAGAATAATCACAGAATCAAAGACTACAATAGTATACCACAGAACTTAATAAACTCGAGAATAATACGATACGGAAGATGTCAACCACAGAGTACATTATTATTTGATGTCAACCAACTGTCCAACCAAGGGTTCAGGAATTTCTGGACAAAGAAAATAAACAAACAATATTGGGCAATTGATTAATTCCCGATTTTATTTTGCAAAAATAGTATATTTGAGCATTGAATTTCAACACTACACTGCTTTTAGTGGTACAAAGCCTACATGAGCTTACATTTGGAAGAAGTTAACGAGACACAACAACTTATGCAGAATGAGGGAGAAGAAGATGAACAAAAAGTTACGAATGCGCCGACGTCTCCAGTTGCAAGCAATAAGTTATCGAGTGGCGCTGCCAGCCTAACATCGAAGAATCTGGGCCAAACCACCTCGGGTGTTGGCAATAGCAGTGTGAATGAATCGACAAAAATTTCATATGTTAGTGAGAAACGGATAAATAGAGATAATAATATGATGCGATCCAATAACAAACCGAAAACCATGCCTAAAGAAACACCTGATGTAAAAAACATGGAAAAGGCTCTATTAGAATTGTTAGATGATTTCCACACTGGAAAATTAAGTGCATTTGGTACTGGATGTAGTATGGAACAAATGATAAATATAAGAGATCAACAGGAGCATTTGGCACGCTTACATTTCCGCCTATGTGCAGATGTTGAGAAGCCTACTGAAGATAGTTTTGAAAATTCTGCCTCTCGGGACAAAATGGCACAGCTTGTTCAAAGTCTTGAACAACTTTCTGCCTCTATTGAGCACTTGCATTCTGAAGATAATATTGTAAATGACAATGACACTGAAAAGCAATAACGAAGATTCTTCTGCAGGCTACACAGCTTTAGTTCAATGAGTAGACTAATGATAAAAGTAGTAATTAGCTATTATTTGTGCAGATATAGAAGAATACAAGTAATCCGCACTAATAGTTTTAGAATTTTTGCCAGATTACTTCATACCCTAAAGGCGAGGACATAAGGTTATTGTTGGCTGAGCTTGCTTTCAATGAAAATATTTATATCATTGTAACACAATGGTTTAATAGTTTACATTTTTATGATGAATATAAAATTAAACTAAAAAGTCTTTATTATATAAGGTGACACAACAGAACAGTTGCTAGGAAACAACAACATAAAAAGATTACTCCTAGAACAGTGCATTAAAACCTTCATGGTTCAACACCACCGCTTAATCCACTATGTTGTGTGCAGAACACATGTTTCTGCTTACCAACTCCCTTAGTCATCATATCAGCAGGCATAAGGGTAGTCTCACAATATTTAACACAAATAATCCTTTGCTCTGCTAGCTCTCTAACGAAATGATATCTTATATTTATATGTTTGGAATGTTTTCCAATAGCACTTTGGCTATCACTAAAAATAGTAACAGTAGTGTTATAGCCAGTCAGTTCAGCATATAATCCGTTAACTGATATCACTTCCTTAGCGGCCTCACAGATTGCGATGTAATCAGCTTCAGCAGTACTTAACGAAACACAACGCTGTTTTGAGGACTGCCAAGACACCGCAGCACCACCGAAAATAAGGGACTATCCAGAGAAAGATTTCCCATCAGGCCCATTTCCCCAATCTGCATCTGCATAGACAACCAAAGGCTTATTACATTTTTTGTAACACAGCGATAGATCCGCTGTCCCCTTTAAATACCTAAGCGCACGTTTCAGTGCCGCCATGTGAGTAGAATCGTTGCAGTTATTAAATTGACTCAGCATCGTAACTGCATACGATATACTCAGAATACAGTTTGTTTTGTATTCTGAGACGATATATCAGGTCTTGTACAACACGCCAGGTATATTAGTAATAATAATAATTTACTTATTTGTGTAGAATGCAGGTGTTACAATAATGGTGTTAGTTGAACCGATAATTTCCTGATATCGAGTATTGTCGTTCTTTTCACCAGATTTCAGGCAAGGTTCACTTCAACTGGCATAGGTACTAACTTGTTTGCAGTCCGACATTCCATATTTCTCTAAGATTTTTGAAATGTAATTCTTTTGAGATAAGTGGATTTCACTAGCACTCTTCCGCTCAATCCGGACTCCAAGACATTCTCTTGCCACACCCAAATCCTTTATTTTGAAGGATCTGGCAATCTGAAGTTTCACCGTCCTGGCTTCTACACCTCTATTTGTAAATATATAAAAATCACCCTCTTGAACAAAAAATTGTGGCTGTTCCATAAGTATAAATAACTTCACGCAATCACGCAGATCTCCATTTAGAAAAGCGGTGGTAACGTCAACATGATGAACGCTCAGGTTCTTCTCAACTGCCAGTGCTAGTAGAAGACGGATCGACGACATTTTGACTACCGGTGCAAATGTTTCAAAATAGTCTTCGGTTTAAAGAACTTTATTTCTCATTAAGACAAGGTCCACCAGGGTCCAGGGTCTTCACCAGGTTTTTGCAAATAACCTTAGCAACCAGCCTGGCCTTATGGCGCTGGGTGCTGCCATTCGCTCCAATCTTTAACTTGAAGACCCATTTTGTTTTAATAACATTAGCGTCTAACGATCGATCAACTAATTCCCAGGTTCCATTCACCTTCAGGGAATTAAACTCGTCCTTCATCGCTTCCACCCAAAACTTTTTGTCAGAACGCTCCATAGCATCCTTAACAGAAATAGGATCAAGATCTTCTGACCCAAGGAAATTATACACCATGCCTTTTTCCCGCTTCGGAACCCTATTTCGAGCAGGGTAACGTCTAGAACTTTGCAAGTCTTCTGCCACAGGACGCTCTAAGTCGACAGAAGCCGAACTTTGCAAATTCTCAATGTTAAAAGAGTCGTAAAAGTTCTCTTCAGAATCCGATCTCGTCAGTGAACTAGCCCTCGCTGTACTACAGCGGTTCTATCGCTATGTTATAAATATATAAATACTTTTATTGAAAGCAAGCTCTTCCAACAGTTGTCTAATAAAAAAAGCTGTTCCTACAACACTCAGTTTTAGACTAGGCAATCATTAATTTATTTGCAAAGTTTGTAATTGAGTTTTATGACTCAGAATAATATGACACTATTATCTAGGGAAAAAGCTGTGTGTATGTAGGTAGGTATACCCTATAATAGATAAGGATAGGTATAAGTTTATTTGTTATTCTGAATCTGATGCACTGAATGTTCTGGACTTTCCAGCCAGTGCCGGAAATATAAGATTATAATTTCAATACCAAAGGATAATCATGACATTTAATAAAAGAAGGAATAAATCAATAAGTTTTTTATTTTTATACCTTTTGTAAAATTTGAATTATAATAATAAGATTCTTGCTACAAATTAAATAACCTGTTTGAAAACATTTTTCTTATCTCTTATTAATAAAATGTCTTAAGGAATAGGTAGCCTGCCCCAATCTGTTTGACTCCTTCGAATATGAACACATTCATGCCACTACAAAGTGAGTTCATGTAAGGTCTATTCAATATCAGAACTTTATAAAAATTATTTTAATACCTACACAGGTGTTAATATCTCTCCATAGCAACCCAAACAATAAATTATGTCCGGTTTTTCGTTATTGGAACATCTTGAAGATCACAATAGATATTGTTTCAGGACTTTAACAGACTTTCATTTAAGACTTAGAAAAAAAATATTGTCAATAGCGGTTGCTATTGCTATGCTAAAAAGCGACAACTATAGTAAAGATGAAGTTTGGTATCATACCAGCATTTACAAACATTTATCACATTTTATATCAATAAGTACTATGTTATCCTACAAAATTACACAATACACTTTTAAACCTTTTTATCATATAGATACTTTCATAGTACCCAGGTATCCATGATACATTGGATCAACCCAAGATACAACCATCTCAGTAACGGAAGTGAACGTCCATATAAAACTATGGAATGCCAATGGTATCAGGTTCAGCAGTTCTTTCAAGTATACCTGATACATATAGAACTGCTGATACCATTGGCTTTACACATATAATTGATGAGGATATAATGGGCTATTTACTTTGCATTATTACACACTTACATTGCATGAGTGTGTGATAAAATAAAACTATAGTACACACTTTTAGATTACACATCAAGAAATAATTTTGAAGTAAATGCAATCATCTTCAAGAATAGATAAGTCACCAATGTCATTGATAAGTTATATGGAATGGGTAAATTTTACTGCCTGTTCTACGATGGATGTGACCTGGTTGCCAGTCGCTAAAGCGGCAACTGTCAATACTCCACTTGTATCGGAGGCATTTCACAAGACCTCATACAACAGATGATATTTTTTCTACAATATAAATCACATATTATTAAGAAATGGCACAGTTGTGTGACTAATATAAAAATGTAAATTGTATAGTGAATACCACCACTAAAAATACCATCACTAGTTTTAGTAACAGATATTTAGGCGTTAATTTATACAATGTCAAATAAAGAAATATTTTATAATTTTTTTTTACAAGTATAGCTGATGATATCCTCCACCAGCACCTTTTAGTAATTTTCTACATGTAGGACATTTTTTGCCATTAGTTTTCACTGATGCTTGGATACATTTTAAGCAAAAGACATGTCCACATATGGTTGATGCAATCCCATTAGATGAATGAAGAGGATCCAAACAGATAGGGCAATCCCCTATATTTCTTGATGGTACTGGTGAGGGTGGTGGGATAGCCATGCTGGTTTGTTGTGTTACAGGAGTTGGTGAATTGTTGACTTCAACTACTTCAAATCTTCGTCTGTTGCTATCATTTTGAAAGACATTGATTGAAACAGGATTAGCATTGGTTGAAACAGGATTAGCATTGGTTGAAACAGGAGTAGCATTGGTTAAAACAGGCATAGCATTATTTACAGATTGGGAAGGTGTTCCATTGCTATTGCTTCTATTGCCCATTTCACTATAAAGTGCTGCTATTTCCAATTCTAAAGCAATTGTGGCACACTGAATTTCAGCACGTGGAGATTTAAAGAAATCATTTAGTATATGTTGGAATGTTTTAGATCTATCTAATGTTGTTAGCCTTTGTTTATTCCGAGAGTATGTTGCTTTGTTCCTATTTGTTATATTATTATTATTTAAATTATTATTAGGGTTTGGTGTTGATGTACTTGGAATTGTAGAATTTGTTGTTACACTAGCCTGCGGTGTAGACCTTGGTGTTGAAGATATCTGTACTGTAGTGCTTGGTTTTACAGTTGTCTGTGCTGTAGTGCTTGGTGTTATAGTAATCTGCGGTGCCACAGTCACATTCTTGTATGTAGTAGGTACATCAACTACTGTATTAATCTTGTTCAATTCTTTGGCTCCTAAATTTTTCCATTTATTAAGTATAGACCTATTTTCAGCAATTATATCGTCAACATCAATTATTTCAATTGGTTCATTATTAAAAGAGTCAAATTCTGTGTTTATGCTACTATATTCATCTTCAATAACAATTGGTTCATTGAGCTTGAAATTGTTATGAATTTTTATTGTTTCTGAACTTGGAACTATCATGCACTCTTCATCATCAGTTATTTTATGAATTATGGTTTCTTCTTTTGGTTTGACAACCTCTGATTGTTCTGGCTCAATTATTTCAATAATATTTGTGTCTATAGTGTTACTGGTATGTTGTTTTCTTAGAGTTCTTTCAATAACATCCTCAATTTCAATGGTATCATAAGCAATATCAATAATTTGCACATCATCTTCTTTTTTTTCCGGTGTTGACTGTTTAGTAATTGGCATTTCATCTATTTTTTTTGGTGTTAATAGATTTTTAATTACGAAGTCATCTGGTGATAATAGGTTTGTAATTGGGATGTCATCTTCCTTTTTTGGTGTTGGCTCTTTAGTAATTAGAAAATCATGTTCTTTTTTCGTTGATGGTGATAGTTTAATCATTGGTAAGTCATCTTCTGTTTCTTTTGGTGTTGATTCTTTGCTTATGTTAATTTCCTTTAAACTTTCATTAAAAAGCTCATCATTTTTCCTAAAAGTTTCACTATCTGTAGATGTACTGGGCAGTGGGGAAAATGAATGTGGCCTGGAATTTTGAAATAGAGTCGGATTATACTCTATTGTCTTATTACTATCTGTACTAGCATCACTAAGGCCTCCAGCATCATCTTTGTTCAGTCTCTCAGCAATTTCATCACTATGAGCATTAAAAATTGATTTTGAATATTTGGGTATCCTTGACTTTTTAGCTCGTTTTGTTGGGGTATCTTCTTCTGGATCACTTGAAGCTTCTACTCCATAATCATCATGTCCTTTGCAGAAATTTGTATTAGGTTTGCGTATTACTTGTGGGCGGTCTTTACAGCCAACAATATATGGAACGTCTGGTTTTTTTCTTTTTTTAGGTGGAACAACAGGAGGAGGTGGTGGTGTCTTTGCACGTAACAGTGAAGTAGCTTCCATCAGTTCACTAGGATCAGGCAAGTTTTGTTTTAGTATTGAGCCCATTATTCGTTCAGTTATTTTATGAATTGTTGAAGGTGAGGGCAGATTCTTTTCACTGTTACTTTTAGGTATTTGCTTCTCAGGTGTTGATGTTGTACATGTTGGCTTCCGAGTAGGCGTTTTTGGAGGTTGATCATCATCAGAATCTTCAAACATTTTTTCTAGCTCTGCTATAGAAGGTAAAGGCTTACCATTAGCACAAACCTTTTCAGGTTTGGATGATGATCGTCTTTGTGTCCGGACGTTACTCTTCTTTAATAATAATTGTTTAGACATTGCAATGCCTTCATTAGGCCCGGGTTTGATACGTCGAGTCTTCTCATTTTTCGGCACGTTTTCTTTTTGATCCGATGAAGTTCTGCACTTTGACTTATTCGAAGCTCTTCGTTTCTTAGGGACTTTTTTATTCTTGGAATTACCCATGTTTCTTCAAGTTAATCAGTCTAGACGAGTTTGTAATAAAATTGTTTTAACTGTTGATTTTGCGCCTGATACTAGGGATCCGTTAGAGAGGTTGAAATCATATGCATATCGGATTACTGTTAAATAATAACTCAATGCAGCACAGCAATGCAGATTCACAAAACATAACAGTGCAGAATCAAACCACCATCACAAATTCACAACAATCACAACAAATGAAATGGGCTGTCAAAGGAGGGCGGATTGCCGAAGAGAGAGGGAGAGAGAAGAAATAATCAGTAATCACAGACAAAAACTGCTGCTAAAGAGCAACAATGTTGCCAGATCCGATCAAGTCCAGAGGGCGATTTGATCGCCGCCGTATTAAAGGCATTATCAGCAGTCGGCAGATAGGTTAATTACTCGGGCTAATTAATTATAGTAATTTTTCAAAAATTACTTTTGAAAAAAAATGAAAAAAAATTCGACTGTTTGTATGAATTTATCCCGGTATTGGCTAATACCGTGATCCTGGATATTTTTTGTCATTTTTCAATACCGGTATTGAAATGTCTAATAACGGAAACCCGATATTGGTGTTTATATTTTCAGTAGAAACTAAATACAATTTCGTTCTATTGCATATTATATTTCCAACAAATTTTTTTTAGGTAGTAAGTTTTAAAAATTATCTCGTGTTTTATTTAAACAGTTAAGTTACTTACATTTTACTGCTACTTGCGCAGGTAAAGAATGGGATTAAAAAAATTTATTTGCCTCAAGGCAAGAGGTTGATTATAGAGAACAATAGAAGTACATACATACTATCCTGAGATTCCTGAGGTGAGAAGGAACGTTGCGGGGGAATCTCCCATGCGCTAAAAGGTGCATCCTACAGAAAAGTCACCCAATACATTTTTAAAGTAGGTATACAAAGTTTAAATGCAGCCATAGCTCTGTAGGATTTTGTATGTTTTCTAGAATAAAAAGAAAATAAAATAAAAAAAAAAAACACGAGATACATGTTTTTAAAAACGTATTTGGTGACTTTTCCGTAGGATGCTAGAAGTCATAAGTAAAAAACTGAAAGATGTCCGAAAAGAACAATGTTCAAAACGTCCCCACCCTTGTAGCACTTTAAAACCTATGTTAATCGAAGGGCCATAACCATCTTATCATTTTATTGTACGACGGCGAAACTGAAATGTGTATCCGAAAAAAGTTATATCGACATGAAGAAACCGGTATCAGTCAAAATAATAATTATGTTACAGATCACGATGCTTTTCTTTTTTTAATTATTACTGTGGGATGATTTCATTCGGAGCTTTCAAACAACTCTTTGGAATAAAAGGAATAAAAAAAATAAAACAAATGGTGAGTGAGCACGGGAACAACTCACGGAGCAGAAAAAAGTTCAATGAAGAATTCTGCTGAATATCGTTTTTGAGAAGTAACTGTTGACGTATTTTTTAGGAGTTTTCAAATAAAAATACCATCTTATCAATTACAAAGAAAACCTCTTTGAGGTGTTTTCAGTATCTATTACAATATTGTCCCAGGCACTGGCTGGCCCAACTAAATTCTCTAAACGCCTTCCAACGGATTTTGTGGGCCTGAGTATAGGCTATGAGCCTCACATGCCACCATACAAAAGACAGAAGCGCAACTCAGCTCACAAATGGACAAGCGAATAAATCGCGTCTAATAACAATTTATTGTCCGCTGAGTCATTGAAGCGATACACGGGAGATTTAAACGCGACTTTAAAATGTTCAGGAACGTAGTATTCAATAAATCACTTCCTCACCTCTTCACTGACTTCCGAATTGTTGGAGCGCTTCTCAATACCTTCAGCCTTTTCATGATAGTGTCTACGCCACAGACTTCGTAGAACGAATATGTCACAGAATTCATACCAACAATGACTTGGGCAACTACGTTGTTGGAGAAAATGTTAACAGGCAGCGGGCTGCCTTCAGGACATTGACTGACGACTCCATAAATATGCCGTTCCCTGAATTGTCAAACAAAGATATTATTTTGTTTATCTTGGGGACATATCATCTAAAACTGGCAGCTTCCTATGTCAGCGAACATTTACGTGGCGGCGTCTATAACATAGAGGTTTGTGCAACTCCAAGCCCAATTATGAATCAATACGGTATAGACACGGAAGATTGCACTCTTCTAAGGGGTCGAATTTTATCAAGACATAGGTCAAATGCGACCTATTACACATATTTAATACTGAATAACGCACAGGGCATAAACGCTATTAAGGCATATTACTGCTCATGTTTGACGGGTATGAGGACACTTGGTGCCTGCGCGCATGTCGTCAGTATCGTGTGGTACTATGGGATTGGAAGGCGTTTAGAGAATTTCGTTGGGCCAGCCAGTGCCAGGGACAGTATTGTAATAGATACTGAAAACACCGAATAAAGGTTTTATTTGTAATTGATAAGATGGTATTTTGATTTTTTGTCTGCTCCGTGAGTGGTTCCCGTGCGGGAGTCACCATTTAATTCCAAAGAGTTGTTTGAAAGCTCCGAATGAAATCCCACAGTAATAATTAAAAAAAGAAATGCATCGTGATCTGTAACATAATTATTATTTTCACTGATACCCGTTTCTTCATGTCGATATAACTTTTTTCGGATGCACATTTCAGTTTCGCTGTCATACAATAAAATGATAAGATGACTATGGCCCTTCGATTAACATAGGTTTTAAAGTGCTACAAGGGTGGGGACGGTGTTCATACATTTTGAACATTGTTCTTTCGAGGTTTTTCAGGCACCACTCAGTTTGCACAGGTCTTTCGAAACCAAAAACTAAGTTTTACACTATGCTAACAACACCCAAAAAATAAATCGGGCAATTTTTTGCTAAATAGCGCGATTTTTGTGTCTGCGGTAACTGGCCTATAAAGTAGTTACTTATATTAAAAAAGTAATTTCATATTTAAAACGACATTTTATTGTTTTGCGGTGAATCTGATTATTAGTTACTTATTATTATTATTTTTTAAACTATTTTGGATAAAAATAAAGTCTAAGGGTGCTTTTCCACTAGAGATGTGCATGCTACGTTGCTATGGATGTATTTCATATCCACCAATCATATTCATTGGTGCACATAGCTTAGCACTGGTGGAAACGGATTCAACTAAGTTAAGTGTTTTATATGGAAGGATGCGTGCTATGGATGCGTGCTATGGATATGTGCTATGGATGCGTGCTATGGATGGTCGCGAGTGGTGTAGCTATGTGCAGAGCAGAGTACTCCCCGTGCCTTCCCTACTATCGATGCATTGCATAGCTCGAGCTGCGCATCTTCCTCGCACAGCTACCCTATGGCGGCGCATCTTCATGGCACATCTTACTCGCTCCGCTACACAGCTTAGCATTAGTGGAAACGGTCGCAGAGTTTCGTAACTTAGCTTTCACTTGCTCGCAGCATAGATGCATAGCACATCTCAGGTGGAAAAGCTGCCTTATACCGGGATCCCGGCATTGGAAATTTTCTATGCGGTATTAATACCGTTATTGAATAAATCCGGTATTCGAAACCCCTAGCTGGTATAAGGAGTTCAATGACGGACGTTTCAAAGATAAGTTCGTTAAAGAAACTGGAGGTCTACACAAAAACCATTTAATTGTTTAAATCAAACCCCTGAATTATTGATATTTGTGTTGAAGTTATGCGAACGATTACCGGGCAACAGTTTGTTTATTTTTAGTCTAGTTACACATCATTTACGTTGTAATTCCCGTAAACTATGACGTCATATTTGACAGTGACGCGAATGTGGGAGTTGCTAGGCCATAAACCATGGAAGTATGATTATCCTTGTACCTACTGTAATCGTACCTCGGACACGTCAGAGAAAGGAACAAGGAGGGATAAAATAGTCAACACCAAAGAGATTTAACCTTAAATTTTATCTTAAATCTCCTACCGAGTGCTAACTGCATATATTTTAATAAAATATATTCAGTTATCGCTCGGTAGATGGCCAGTGTGGTCAGTGTTGCCAGATCCGATTTTCAATCCGTGGATTAAGCTCGAAAAACCTAATGTAATATATAATCAGTCAGGTAAATAAATATTGAAAACTAAATAAGTTAAGCAAAACTTGTCTCAGAAAGTAAAAACTATTTTTGAATTTTATTCGCTACTATTCCACCGACACCGACACCATCTATGGCTAGGTATTAGTTTCAAGTGTGTGTTTTTTATGTATATTTTAAAATAAAATAATTTTAAACGTGCTTTGCCTTCGAATTATTATAGCACTCAATTTATTACGATTTTTGTGTAAGGTAGACCTAATATGTCACAAAGCGCATTTTGCAATTATTGTGTTGCATTTCGTTTTTAGCAAAATAATTATTTTTACATTTTTGTTTGCAAATAATTGTAAATCTTATTATATCGGTATACGCACAGAACAGATAAAATAGGTTAGAAAGGAAATAGTTCCTGATTTGTATTAAAACGCGTGTCGCCGCCTGTCTCCTACTCCTGTCTCTCCACTACAAGCAAGACATCAATACGTACGCGAATTACGCACACAAATAAACCACATGCACTTAGATCGCGTGTTTGCTATTGGTTCTCACACTAACGCAAATACTGCTCTGGACGTACACTCACACACGTGTAAAAGCAAATAGTTACGGCGACCAAAAGGTCGATTAATCATATCGATAAAATTACTGTAATTTTGTTAATTAAAGTTTTGCAATTTTTTTAGTTGCGGGTACGGTACGAATAATGTGGACATCCTAATTACATATAAATAAAATTAAATCAAAGTCAATTTAAGGGGGAACATCCGTTACTGCCGCGTTGCAGCTCTGTTTTACGTCATAATAATAGAAAGAAAGAAAAATAGTATTTTGAATTTCTGAATAACGTAAAACAAAGCAACAATATGCAAAAAAACTAAAACGAAATTTTAAATTTCACGGCCATATCGAATGCTAAGTCGAATTAACATAATAAAATCTAATTAATGTATTGTGAATTACTCTGTGAAAAATGTATTTATTAACTGTATCATGTTAATTTATGAATAATAGCTGTGCCCGCCGGTTTCACCCGCGTTAATTTGAGGCAAAAGCCTACTAAAATAATACATATATTCCATTACTTTAAGAGTATTACTTACGATTATCACTTAGTACATTACTATAGGAAGCTAATGACCGGCCGCCTTGCGGAGTTATTTTAAAACCATGATATCTCCTAAGATATTCATTGAAATCTAAAATCCAATCAAGGACAATTTTGTTCAAAATTAAATACTTGTGATGAGTAACGTATTTATTTGGATGAGGATTAATTAAGAGGGGCAATTCTCTTTATTTTAAGAATGTTCACAGTCTGATCTGTCTCAATCTGTCAAAAACACCTTTAATTTCCCTACATTTCTGACCAGTTTTTGTAATTTTTTTGTCGCTGAAATGAAACTGCGACTAGATTTTGAACGTTTTTAATTACAAGAATTGGCCTTATAGGCTCTGTGTCCGGGATTAACGTCATTCAAGCGTACAAAGATATGGGCTAAATAATAGTAATCCACATTATACAATAATAAAATTAGTGTTAATAAAAACGAAGTTGTATTAATTGTAACATTACTGAAAATAATCATTCGTATAATACACATACTTAATATCGACATTGTTTACAATTTGGTACAACACTATCGATGCGCATAGATTTCCTTGAATAGATGCTTTGGCTCGACACACGCGGCGTTCGCAGTGAACGCAATACATTGCGCGACCGCTCACGTCGTACAAGATCGTACCCATGCAATAGCAAGCAATGTATAATTTTGCATCTGAATGCGATTTTATCGTTTTTGTCTACAAACTACATAATACTTTTGCAATAATTACAAATATCACTCGTATTTTAAGGTTTTTGGACTTACCGGTGATAAGAAATCCCTCCTCGGGCCACATTACACTCCTGACTTCTTTTCCGACACGTTATGATAGCGCAAGACGGCATAATAATTTTTTTCCGCGGAGTTTCGAACGATGTCACAACAAGAGCGCGATTGTTGAGCGGTGATTCAAATTTCTGTTGACTGTGAGCGTCTGATCAACGTGGCGGCGCGCCTGCCCCGCCCACAAGGCCGTTCTAACCTCTTTTATCTGTTCTGTGGGTATACGTATATCCGAGGCGAGGTCCAAAAATCCGTAGAACTACTCATTTGTAAGTCTGGCAATGTGGGGCGACACTAAATAGAAACTATAAAACCTGTGATAGGGAATTTTGCATTTATTTATAAAGGTATCGAAAATATAAGACTATTTTTTCGCATTTGAATAGATTTAAACAAGTGCCAAAAAATTAGGAAAGCAATAAATTGATTAGCAGTTTCAATATTTACAAGTTATTTATCTATAAAATTCCTTTTAACCCCCGACGCAAAAACGACGGCGTGTTATAAGTTTGACGGGTCTGGGCAAAGAGTATAATAATAATACGGGAGAAGAGAGCCCTCTTGTGCCATTTCGAAGCATCTAGATTCGAAACGCCATCTGCATTTCTTAACTGGAACTAAGGCTCTATAGGTGGCTATAGATATGCATGAATGTATGTGTACCTACGTACGTATAGATCAGTAAGTTTGGTTTATAAGTGATCATTCAGAAGCCAGAAGCCAGAAGGCCTTTTATACCGTTAAGGCTTATATCGAGGACAAAAAGGCTTGGGATTAAGCTGCTTCCAATTTTTACATATTGAATGTTTTTTTTTTTGTGGTTGTTGTTTGTTTTTTTTTTTTTTTTTATATATACAATTTGACATTAATGAATTTGATCTATGACATTTACTTACTTTGTAAAGTATTCTATTATTTTAATTATTGTGAATGTGAAGACTATGTGGGTCATTTTATTTTTTATTTTTACTTTCTGTTCTGTTAGTTTTTGTCATGGTCTGGCAGTTTGAGTAATTATTGTGGCCTACCCAAATGTCCTTTCTTTGGTATTGTTCGTCGAATCGTTGAGCTCCTTAAGTTTTGAGTTGAGCTGCACGATTTCTGACATATGCGTGCACTGACTGGACAGGTCCTCTCAATCTGTGTGGTTCTTTCCTCAAAAGACCATCTCAGACATCGACCTACATGGTCTTCATATGATCTGACCAAGATTATGTCTGGACTTTAAAAGAGACTGTGACGTCTGAGTTTGTTTCGGCCTTTCTTCTCAGGCTAGTCAGATAGGAAACGCCGGCCTCATCTAGTTTTAAAATATGATTGACGTGTAAAAGTGTTTGTACAAACCTACTTACAAAATAAAATCATTTATCATTTATCATTTATCATTCAAATTTTTTTAGCTGTTGTAGTCATTTGTTCATCAATATGCGACTGGCGAATAATAATAATGATACATTTACTAAATTACAATAATTAAAATTTGAATGATGGTGATTCAGAAGTAAAAGTGTCTTAATATAAATTGACCGCATATTGATCAACATATAACGCAACAACAGCCTAAGAAAATTTGAATGATCACATACATCAAACGCTAAATTTCGCCAGAATTGGCAGTAACACAATAATGAACCATTTTGCTTTAATTTATTGTAATTTGTAACCGTGTAACGGCTAAGAGTATATTAATAAACGGTACCGGCGACCATAGACTATACACTTATAAACTGAGACCGGCGACCATATTGTGTGATGTTGCCAGAATATGTCACACAATAAGGATTTCCGTGACACGGTTGCAATAATTGATGATGCCGGTCAGAAATGAAATACATATAATAATGTAATCTTGATGTAAAATGTTATAATTACTGTTTTAAATTATAGAGAACTCTTGTATTTGATTTTCTTATTTGCATTTAAGTTGGTATCACAGAGACATCTATCGATGATTATTAAACTAATAGCTTCTTCGTTAACAAAAGTAGATGGCGACTCTATCAATCAATCAATCAATCAATCAAATCAAAAGTCATTTATTCAAATTAGGCTGAGAATCAGCACTTTTCGAACGTCAAAATTACAAAAGACAGTCCCCCAAAAACGCCCGCCGGTATCTTTACTAAAGTTGTGCATGTTCTAACTGTCTCCCCCCTGGGTCTGGGTGTGTGTGGGGGTGTGTGTGTGCGTGTATGTCTGTCTGTGGCGTCGTACCTCCCGAACGGATGAACCGATTTTAATTTTGTTTTTTTTTTATTTGAAAGGTGAATTTGTTGGGAGTGTTCTTAGTTATGTTTGATCAAAATCAATCCAAGAAGGCCGCTGCAACAAAATGGCCGATTACATATTTTTTCACAACTCCCTCAATATGGGTATCAAATGAAAGGGCTTGACTAGTGGAATACTATACACTATTATAAAATTTCAAATCCAAGACGACCACCACAAAATGGCGAATTACAAAAAACCTGATTAAACACCAAATAACCTGAATCTTAAAACGTAAGAAAATAAAAGAAATGAAATAATAAGGAGTCCCTACAAAAAGCATGAAATAAAAAATTAAATAAAAAATTTAAAAAACCCCCGACAAAAAAAAAAAAAAGACTATTGAAAAAATAGTCACAAATAGTAGCTAGAGATATGGACTTATGGTCAACCCCATAAAGACGCAGGTTGTAGTGGTGGGCAGTTCTAGGATGGTCCGGTCTCTAGAATCGACTGGTCGACCCTTCCCTAAGTTTCTTTTGACAACTCAGTGGTTCCCTTTAGTGACAAAGTTAAAAACTTAGGGATATTTATTGATAAGATCTCTTGGACTGCCCAGCTACAGGAAGCTATTTGCATCCGCCGCGTCTTTGAAGAGATTGCGTAATTTCCTACCGACTGCCACCAAGATTGCGCTTGCACAATCGCTTCTTCTACTGATCCTTGACTATCCTGATGCCAGCTATCTTGATCTCACCCAAGACCAACTAGATAAACTCGAGCGCCTTCAAAATTATTGTGTAAAGGTTTATATTCGGTTTGCGCAAATATGACCATGTTTCCGAATTTCGTGTGAAGCTCAAGAGGTTACCAATTAGTCTTCGCCGGGATGCTCATATTCTTTCCCTTCTGTTTAATGTGCTCTTTTCCCCTTCCCCTCAGTCATTACAGCAGCAGTCATTACAGCTGTTCAAAATACTCGTAAAGGAACCCTACTTGTCGTTGCGATCTTGTTGTCATGTCTGCAATCATCTACAGTCTACTTTTATTTATCGTTGCTTATATATTTAGTATGTATGTATTTATGTATCTATAATGTTGAATATAAATATATCTGTGTATCTATTTTAAAGTATTTTATACATAATATTTGCACCAACGACAGTCCCATTTTATGTACAGGAAAATCACTGTCCATTCTAAGGTTGCCTGGAAGAAATCGGAGTAATGCGATAAGGCCGCCCGTTGTATATTTTATAGTGTTTGATGTATTTTTTTTTATGCTACGTATTTTTGTGGTGTACAGACGCCAGCACATCAAGCTACTACAATCTGTCAAATTTCTTTAATAGATTTTCAGCTTTATCGCTAAAGCATTAAGATTCAACGTTGATTGGGAAAATTTGACAGTTTCGGGTAGCTTGACCTGCTGGCGTCTGTACAATAAAGTATATAGTATAAATAATAAATAAATAAAACGCTTTTTGTTTATTTCTTAATTGTGTCTCAATTGAATTTAAGAATCGGTTCCAGGGCCATATATTTACGATAACCAAATGTACGGGCATTCTTAGAATTTGTACAAAGGAAATAGTTTTGTTTTGTTCGGTGATTAGGCCCACCAAAATTGTGGCGTCTACTAATGAAAAGCATGTTGAT
The DNA here is from genome assembly GCA_951799955.1 of Apamea anceps. Classification (NCBI taxonomy): domain Eukaryota; kingdom Metazoa; phylum Arthropoda; class Insecta; order Lepidoptera; family Noctuidae; genus Apamea; species Apamea anceps. The sequence continues at coordinate 6,733,026 of OX637502.1, read as the reverse complement.
TTGTTCCTTATGATCTCTGCAGCGGTAGTACCTAATAATTATACTTCATCTAACGGGAAACGACCATAACTCAAAAAATTACGATACAACTTTTATTTATTAATATGGAATTTTTAAGATGGTGGGCGTGGATGTCCAAATCCGAAACTATGAGGAATAGCGAAAAGTACTCAAAAGAGTCTCGTGCTCGATTTTGATGAAAACTCAAACTGAACCATTGGATTTTTGAAAAATGAACATTTCTAGCCAGGAATCGAACCCGTTGATTTTGGAAAAAAAAAACACACACACTTTATTATTACACCATTCGTTAGTGTCGCTAACAAGGATCGAATTCTGGGATGTTGTTGAACTAAGTTCAACTCAAAATAAACACAGGAGAAGAATTGCCTATCCGTCAGCGGCCAAGGAGATTGCCGGTAGCACATGAAAAGGAAGTGGAAACCATGGTTGAGGGAATGGTGAAGGATGGTGTTATTGAACCTTCATCTAGTCCATGGTGTTCACCTGTAGTGCTGGTAAGAAAGAAGGACGGCAGCGTGCGGTTTTGTGTTGACTATCGTCGTCTGAACGACGTTACGAAGAAGGACAGCTATCCTTTACCAAGAATTGATGCCACGCTGGACATGCTTACTGGAATAAGTGGTTTAGCACGCTGAACCTGTAATGTGGCCACTGGCAAGTTGAAATTGATCCTAAGGACAAGGAGAAAACTGCATTCTCTACAGGAAAGGGTCTGTGGCAATTTAAAGTTATGCCGTTTGGATTGTGCAATGCTCCGGCAACGTTTGAAAGGTTGATAGAACTTGTACTTACCGGGCTAATTGGCGATGCCTACCTGGTTTACTTGGATGACATCATTATCGTAGGCCGTACGTTTGAAGAACATCTTCAAAACCTGGAACGCGTGCTCATGAAGATCCAGAGTGCCAACTTCAAGTTAAGTCCGAAGAAGTGTTCACTATTCAAATGACAAGTTAGCTTTTTGGGATATGTAGTGTCTGAAGAACGTATCCGCATGGATCCAGAGAAAATCGCCGCTGTCAAGGCTTGGCCAATTCCAAAGACAAGACGCAGGTCAGAGCATTTCAGGGTTTCTGCTCCTATTATCGGCGATTTGTCAAGAACTTTGCAGATATAGCCAAACCCCTGCAAAAGCTAACCGAGGAAAAGCGAGATTTCTGCTGGGATGGAAGTTGCAACATCGCATCCCAGGAGCGGACCGTCTGTGCAAAACACCTATTTTAGGGTACCCTGATGCGGGCATGGAATTTATAGTTGACACAGACGCAAGCGACATAGGACTTGGCGGTGTGTTGTCTCAGCGGAATGGCGATCAAGAGTTTGTGACAGCGTACTTCAGCAAGTCATTGTCGAAACCTGAAAGGAACTATTGTGTTACGAGACGGGAACTGCTTGCTGTGGTAAAGTAATTGCAGCACTTTAGCAAATATCTTCTGGGGCGGAAATTCCACTTACGAACTGACCATGCTACCCTGAAATGGCTATTGCAGTGCAAAAATCCAGAAGGACAAGTTGCGAGATGGATTGAACTACTGCAGGAATACGACTTCGTGGTTGAAAATCGCAGTGGAAAATTTCATGGCAACGTAGATGCATTGTCAAGAAGACCTTGTCCTGAAGACTGCAAGCATTATACTAGGCAAGAAAGTAAAAAAGTCGTACCTGTGAGGATGCTTAAGACAGACCTCAGCAACGAATGGAAGGAAAGCCTACAAAGTGCACAGCAGGAAGATTCGGACATCAAGCCGATTCTGGAGTGGATGAAGTCCAGAGGTCCTAAGCCCAGGTGGAGCGACGTCTCAGCGATGAGTTCGATCACAAAAACCCATTGGGCCCAATGGGACAGCTTGGTGATTCAGGATGCAGTCCTGTGCCGTAAATGGGAAAATGCTTGGGGAGACAGCTGTCATTTGCAAATGGTTGTCCCTAAAGCTCAAGTACCGGATGTGCTACAGCTGTTCCATAATGATTATTCAGGAGGTTATCTGGGAGTAAAACGGACTCTACTGAAGATACGAGAACGGTTTTACTGGGTCCACTGTCGGGACGATGTCGAGGACTGGTGTTGCAAATGTACAAGTTGTGCAGTAAAGGGACCTCAGACTCGTAGTTAAGTAACGCAACGTCAAGGGCTATCCTCTCCCATGGTGCACCAACCTTGCACAATTTTAATGCACCTTCATTAAAATTGTGCAAGGTTGGTGCACCATGGGAGAGGATAGCCCTTGAAGTTGCGGGGCCGTTTCCGGAAAGTGAAAGTGGTAACAAGTATTTCATGGTTGTGATGGATTACTTCACTAAGTGGAAGTCTTCGCCATTCCAAATCAAGAAGCTTCGACAGTTGTAGATAAATCTGTTTATGAAGTCTTCTGTCGTTTTGGAGTACCTTTAGAGATTCACAGTGATCAAGGAAGAAATTTTGAGTCCCAAATATTCCAGGAAACTTGTCGAGTTGTACTTGTACTCATAAAACAAGCACAACCCACAATCTGATGGAATGGTGGATGTTTAATCGGACATTGGAGACGTACCTAGCAAAAGTTGTGGAAAATCGGCAACGAGATTGGGACAAGCACGTACAACCGTTTTTGTTGTCATATCGAAGCGCTTTTCCCGAAAGTACATCGGTGACACCAGCTTTCGCAAACTTTGGAAGAGAATTACGGCTGCCTGCAGACCTGATCACCGGAATACCACATGATGCCTCACGCAGTATAACCAATTATGCGAATAACTTACGAAACCAAATAAATGATATTTATGAGCACGTCAGACAATCGAACCAGTAAATGTCTGAAAAGATGAAAACCCGTTATGACCGCAAAATGAACAATAAAGGGTTCGACGAAGGCTCACTAGTGTTGCACAATCCAGTCCGCAGTAAAGGGAAACCTCCTAAGCTTCAAGCTAAATGGGATGGACCGTGTAGTAAAACGGACAAAGATCAATGACGTAACCTACCGGATACAGAAAGTTGCAAGAGGTACTCCTAAGATCATCCATGTGGATCGACTGGCGCGTTATTATGGAGCCGATAATGCTCGGGACGAGCATGTCTTAGGAGGGGGCTGTGTTACGCGCCACACTTAATACCTGTTACATGGTGACCTTAGTTACCACTAGCGCCATCTAGTATCGAGTAGCAGAACTAATAGAGTCAAGATCCTTCTAGAAATTTCGATTCTAGAATTATCGACATCTGCTCAGTCGGGGCCGGTATGTACTCGAATCTTCTAGATGTTTCTACAAAAGAAGGTTCTAGAACTATCTGCAGCACTATTGCCGGGATGAGCTAAGACCGAGTTAGAGTCGGATAGGCGATACAAAAGAAGAAAGAGAAGTGCTACTTAAGTGCAATTGTGTTTTATACAATGATATTCTAGTAAATAGTACTAAAATATCATTGGTTTTATAATTAGTGTTTTTGAGTTGTTATTAGTATTGTTCAATTAAAGTATAATTTTTGGTATTTATATCGCCAGTTTTTATTGTCACGAACTCGAAGGTAGTAACAATATTTTCGAAAAGATTTATTTCAAAAGGTAGTTGCACTCAGTATTTGTGGCCTTAGGTACGTCCTAATGTATAATCGGGCAAGTAATCATTTAATACAATTTTCAGCGGGTTAATTGCGTTATCAGAGTAGCCGTGGCCTTCATTTTGGCAGTTCAACAACATTCATTGCGTTATTTACTTCATTTATCAATATCCTGCAATATCCTTCAAAATGAAAAATTTTGAGATTGATAGTGTGCTACGTGATTAGTGTGTTGGACTGCATGTTATAGGTAGGTAGCAAAAAATTGAATTACTTTAACTTTATAACTGATCCGGATTTCTTTTAATGTTGCGCTCATCATCATAATTATCAGCCATTATCAGTCCAATTGCACGTCAAGCGCCTCGATTCTCTGCAACTCGCATCCAGCTGCTACTAGCTACCCTGCGAAGATCGTCGCCCCACCTAGCCTGAGGGCGTCCTACCTTACGTTTGCCGATTCGCGGTCTCCACTGTAGAACATGTCTACCCCAACGGTCATCGGTTCTACAGCTAATATGGCCGGCCTCTGTTGCCAGTTCAGCTTGCTTATTTTGTCAGCTATGTCTCGTTCCGGATTCGATCCCTCAGAGAGACCCCCAAGCATAGCCTGTCCCATAGCTCGCTTGAATTGATGATGATTGAAGAGCGACCTTGAATTTATGAACCAGCCGTACCGTGAGTGTCCACGTTTCGGGTTCAGCAGGACGCACTGATTGAAGACCTTATTTCGCTCAATAATTGTGATTTAAAAAACTGAAGTATCAATCTATTACTTTAGTTGCTGCAAAATTCAGTACGGATACATAGGTACGACTGTACACTATGTATCCCAACCGAATTTGGCAATTATTCGCATAAACTTTTTTCGTACCTACTTATTACAACGTATCTCTCGATGTCATGTTAATCATGAGAAACTTGTGGTTAATGAAAGTTTGCCGACAGCGTGCGGTATACAAGAAGCTTACATAAGCGAAGTTAGGGACCAGTGCGGCACTGTGATGAGGCGTATAGAACACAGCGGGCTTGGGTACTACGGGTACAGTACGGGCGCAGCGCCACGGTCAGTCGCGTTCAGCTTTGCTGCCGGTTCGCGCGTCTCGCTCCCAGCGCAGCATAAACCCGCCCCGCACACAACACGATAATATAACACAAATATTAATTTAACATAATAATAAATTTGTGGTAACTATAAATTGAACGACATATTTTTTTTTTCAAAGTTTATTGACCGTCGAAGGCGGTCGTGGGAAAAAGTCTACGTAAAGTTTGTTGTTTTTTTCTTACTCGGTCTCAACTTACTTTTTGTGTCAGACTGTTCATTTCTTGGTTCACATCTCATAGCTAAGGCACTATTTATTTTCACCATTACCATTTCTATAATTTTCATAATTTATTTTAGCTTTAACTCACAGTACGTTGTGAGGTAGGTACACAAAATTATAACAAACCCATTTGTGGCCCAATAGTTATTAAAACATTCACATTTTAGTACACATATTTCCATACGATTTATGTGTCCAAGGTCAGAACAACCCAAATTCATCATTTATCGTTGGCCCAGGTAAGAAAGATCTCGTAAAACCTTTATTGAAAGAAATATGAACACATTTGTGGTGTTTTATGTATTACCGTATCCCTAGCTACCTACTTCCTTTATTTCGTCAATCTATGTACATATACTGAGACAGACTTCTTTATTGTTTGTATCATTCATTATGTAATGAAAAACTTTCTACAAATCGCGTTATTTTCTCTTCTGTCGCATGTTGTGGTACCCATAGCGTTAACAGAAGAGTGTGACAATATATTATAAAGGAGTCTATTTATAGTTTAACTAGCCGTCATTTGTTTGCGTATCATTCGGATAGTGGTACTAGTGAAACTATTGATAGTGACTGATAAAAGGTTTGATAAAACTTTGTCAAGTATGGGACAGATTCTGAAGCAACATTTTGCCGTGTTTGAGGTATTAAAAAAATATTTCTATCAAACAAATTAATATTAATTTGATAGTAACTGTAATATGAGTCGGGATAAAACAATTTTTGGACTCAGGGTTTTCAACCATCATTTATTTGTACATGACATAGTTTCTTAACTAAACATCTAGTACCTGTTATTAGTACTAGCGCCATGCCTCGTATTAACATAGATCAATATAAGTGTTCTGGCTCCTGTCGTAGGCAATTGACCTCTGAATCATAAATGAGCCGTATCTATCACTTATTCAATTTAAAATTCAACGTAGCACCCGCTACGGCGTAGCGTCGTAGCGAAGTCGTGACAAAAGATCAATGGATATAATGTTAACAAATTGAATAACTGGCTCAATGGAGTGATTGTCTTATTGTAATGTAGGGTATCTGTGGGAGACAACTCTCTATTGTCGTCATTGAGACAATTTTCGTCGTTTAAATTTTAATATGTAAGAAATAAGCAACAAGCGTTCTATTTTAATAAGCAAGCGTTATAATAAAATAAGTTAATATCGACGTATTATTACGTAGCGATGAAAGCAAAACTGATAGACAATTAACGAAAATATAATTTAATATTAAAGGTATAAACCTAATTAAAAATGAAATAATTTAGCTTTTCAAGTATTCCGTAGCGTGCTACGCCGCGTAGCCGCTCGTAGGAATAAAGTGCTTGGAACACAAAAATAATTTGGACGTAGGCTGCTTTTAGTGGGCTTTCTATCTGTTTTTATGGGCTCTTTCGGAAAGAGATGTGGCATACGTATCGCGAGCGAGTACGTGACGAGCCAGCTAAGAGCCCCCGATAAAGGCCCTAAAACAAATTACACCTGTCGCTTTAATGAAGTCGATGTGTCTATGTTTGTTTTAAAATTAGATTAGGCACAATGTTAGCTGAAGGGTGTGTGACCGCCATGGGATCTGGAGGCATAAATCCTCGCCCACATATGGGAGTGGCGAGAGGAGGCAAAACGCTGGGGCGTAACTCCACTGCCGCCAGAAATCAGGGTATAGCAGACAGAGCTCCGGCGGGATCTCATGGCGACATGGAGAGTGCGATTGTCGCAACCCAGAGCTGGGCACGCCACAATTGCGGCGATAGGTCCCCTCTTTGAGGAGTGGCTGTAGAGGCGTTACGGCGCCCTCGCCTTCCGCCTGACGCAGGTCCTCACCGGACACGGTTGTTTCGGGAGGAACCTGTTTAGGATAAGGCGGGAGGAAACGCCAGGGTGTCACCACTGTGTCGATCGCACGAAGGACACGGTAGAGCATACGGTCCACCGTATGCTCCGCCTAAGTCGGGTAGACCTCCAGGTCTGCCCGGCTTGGGCTGAGCACCGCCGCGTCCTCGTGGTGGCGATCGGCGGCGGCGATCTCTTGCGTCCGGCCTTAGTTCAGGCCATGGTACGGAGCGAGAGTGCATGGGAAGCCGTCACCTCCTGCGAAGCAGTAATGCTCGCAAAGGAGGAGGCGGAGCGCGTGAGGGAGAGGCAATCTCTGCGCCCTCACGCCCCTAGTCGCTGCAGGAGACGCCCTGGACGTCGGGAGTCAGCAACCGACTCCCGGCTACCGTAGCTGCGGGCTTGCGGGCGGCGAGTAATGGGCAGCTCGCCACCCGGTAAGGACCAGGCCCGGGTCGACGGCGCGTTGTGTTCCACTCGCGCCTCAAAGAGATGTCAGCACGAACTGACGGGGTCCGTTAGGGCCGATGCCTGCCAGGGCTGCGGGTTGTTCGTAAGTGATACCGTGGCCCCTGGCACAGGCAACTGAAGGAACACGGGTGGGTTTCAGATCAGTCAGTAAAAGTCTGACACGCCCTCCCGCTCCGTCCAGAGCGGGGAACGCCATTTGATGATTTTCCACCCAAAAAAAAGGTGTGTTAGAAATATTCAACTCTCATCTATATCTAAATCTGTACACTTTATTACGTATAAATGAAAGTCGTTTTTCGTGTCTATCTGTGTGGCGCTGTTGTTCTTCTAAACCACGCCTTCAGTTAGAGAATTCATTCCGGGTAGTTTATGTGTATACTTACATATAATAAAGAAATAACGACGAATTGTCGCAAAATAATGTGAAGCAGGGACGGGTCGCTAGGTTATAATATAATTAAATACCCTAGCTACGCGCGTCATTTATTAAAAAAGAGATTTGTAAAAAGAAAAGGTTAAAAATCCTTTTCGTAATACCTTTTAAATAAAAAAGAGTCATCATTCTACTTTAGATTTCGTTTTAGCCGCTTTAAAAGGCCAGACAGATTTTTAATTACGAAACTCTGATGTAATGTTAATGGATTTGAGAATTTACGAGCATAGGTACAATTTAGATGTTACATATTTCGTATCAGCATGTCAAAGGTAACCTTGGGATGTTTCTCTTGCTTGCGAATTTAATCTTACATGATTACAAGCATGCCTTTAAGTTACAAGCTACATATCAATTTTCTGAGTCTGTTATATAATCGAAATTATGCTTATATGAATATTCCACGGCGATAATGTAAAATATGCCAATATGATTTCCTTTGTCGAATTAAAATCATATGTAAGTAAATAACAATTAATACCTAATTAATTAATAAAAATAACAAAATTTATTTCCTAACTTAACTAAAACTATTCAACTAAAATATAGCGTCAAAAAATTCATCCGCATCGTTGTCGACTATGTACCCAAGAGATTGGCGACATTACCTCGTTGTAAAGCAATGGTTAGCCTCTGGCTAAGGTAAAAGCCAGCCCTTGGGTCACGGGGAGTGCCAACCAGCCGTTTCGAAATTTCCTTAAGAAGACCATGAGCCCTTGGACCCCATGGCCCGAGGGTTTCAACCCCAAACGGCACGAAAATATAATTAATATATTTTTCAAATTGAATTGTATCTACTTGTATGTCAGCTACAATTTCACGGTTTTAGAAATTAAATAGCTAATATAAAATATACTTATCTGTACATCTAACCCCTTCCTGTACCTGTGTCTATTTGTATATACCTATCTGTTAAATATATCCATTTGAGCACTTCATCAACCGCACCTTTCAATGTTGAGTGGTTCCGTTCATTGTTCTTTGTTGAGAACAGCAAAAGGCAAAACCGCATTTCAATTAAGTAGATACAATGATTTCCTTTTCATCCCTTAACAAAGTGAAACTTGTAGTCCAAATATTCAATGTTCTTTACAAACATGTTTTGTTTGTAAAGACCATTGAAAACCCATCGAAAACGTTCTTATTAATTTAGCAGCCGACAACCAGAAACGAAAATCGGATGTTGATTTACGTTTGCCCTTCACTTCCGTTTTCCTTTTCCTATTGAGATAAAACAGCATTTTATTTGCTCAGTAGGAAACCTTATTAAAAAAGACCAACTCCGACAAGACTAACTGACGGGTAGGTAGATACTGGTTGCCTTTGTTACGGTCCCCGACACCTTTGGCTTTTGGCTTGTTTTAAAAATAATATTCAAGACAAACTACCCAAAATTCAAATTGATTGAATTTACCAAGTTACCACTAATTTATATTAATGCGTGAAGGTTTCAGTTGAAGTGTTGTTTAGTTCAGTATACTGATACAATGTAATGTGGCAGTGATATTGATAATTGAGATGGAGAGACGATCGGATGAAGGTCGACTTCGAGCAGCCGCATCCCAAGACCAAGGTATGTATTGTAGCATGTTGACATGTTGGATTGTGTATTGTTCGATGCGGTGGTTGTTGACTTAGCAACCCCTATAGAAAAATCTATAGGTCTACTCATCACGTATTTTTTCTTCATTCACAATACACATCACGATGCTTGAAACAGCGTTGATCGTTGGTGAATCGAGTAATGAGGTGATTGTGAATTTGACACTGAAATAGAAATAAAAGATCTCGATGAAGGATCTTAATAACAAGTCTCCCGCAGATTTTTGTTTTAAACGACCTTTTTGTGAGGCGTTTTTAACCGACTTCTAAAAAAGGAGGAGGTTCTCAATTCGGATGTTTGTATTTTTTTTATTTTTTTTTATGTTTGTTCGCGCATAACTCCGTCGCTTGCCAACCGATTTGAAAAATTCTTTTTTTGTTGGAAAGGGTATACTTCCCAAATGGTCCCATAGAAATTTCATCAAAAACGGTTTAGTACTTTGGTTTTTAAACCAAAATTACTGTAGTGTCGTTTTTGGAAGTCGGTTGTTTTTTTTTGCAAAAAAGTTTTTATAATTTTAATCTATTTCTAACATCCTCCTCCTATACCTATCGTGAGTTCATTTACTGACACAAATCTCTCAGACAACACTCGGAACAACTACTTGTAGGTTATAGAAATATTTGTCCTATGCGAGAATCGATCCCACGACCCGTAACTGCGCCAATAATGTTGACGAAATTAGTCTAGTATGTGAGCGGTACAGACTTGCAGTGCTAATTATAACCTTGACTGACATTATACGTAGCCTACTCCCAATCTAGGTCAAGGACAAAAACAGTCAGAATCGAATAAACAATCCCAGTGTTAAAGCATACTCGTGTTCAAATATACCCGAAAGTGAAAAGTATAGGTAGCGTCTAATACGAACATTGAGTTCCAGTTTTCATTTTAACTTTTTCCGTTCGCTTCGCTTCTGAGTAATGCTGTTCCATGCCAATGGCGTAGAAATCGCGCGGCGAGAAATAAAATGAGAAAATGAAGCAATATAAATGAAAGAAAATCTGTGTTTAGCGATTTTTATAGACGTAGGTTAGGTACGCTTGTTTTATCAACTTGTGTACTCCAGTGGCTGAATAGAGATCAGTTTTATTCATGCTTCGTAATATTCATTCATTGAATAAGTATAGATTTCTCATTTATTTTAATGGTGGGATTGTTGTAGAAGACAAGATGTGTTGTAAAAGTATAAAGTACAAGTAAAGTACAAGTAATAAAGATTTCGTAAAAAGAAAGAGTGTAGCGTCTCGTATCGTGCATTTGTGAACGCACCTTAGAATACGTGGCGTCACCTGTTTTATATAATAATAGGTATAGGTATAATAGGTATAGGTAGGTATAGGTATTCACAAGATAGTCAGAAACGCACCCAGTGGCAACACTAAGCTACGATCTGAAGCGCTACCCATAGCGTTTCATAAGTAGCGTCCTTCTCTTGCTTGTCAGCCTTCGCGGGATACGGACTAGATTTAAGTCATTAGTTTATTTTGTCCCTACTAGTTTAATCAGTTATTATAAGACTGTGCTAAATAGTGTACCTAACTTTTAACTATAATACCTGTGTGACCTTGTACCACTATAATATTATTAACTGCAAGTTGGAGTTTCACCTCCGCTCATCACAATTTCACCTCCAGTACGTGGAAGAGGAGACAGGTGTGTCGTGGTTTTTATTCGGTAATCGTTTTCCAATGATTTGGGGTATTTGGTTGTAATTGGTAATATATGCTTGCAGACGTCGCTCATGTAACATGCCACATCTAGATGCTATATTGCAAGGTTATAATTTGTAGGTACATTAAAAGTTGGACCAAACACGTCCGAATGCGGTTTGTTCTCAAAAGCGATTTTAATTTTATCCGAATGTGGACTGTAACGGCAATTCGAACAACTGTTAACAATACGTACTTACGTGAGCTGTTGTACACAAGTATTACAATGTCATTGTAAGTATTGTCGAAATACTACGTTATTACTTTTATATTAAATCTCAATTTTGAATGGAGAGTCCTATCTACAACAAAGATCTTGAATTCAAACAACGCACAACCTAAACTGGCTGAGTCTAGAAGCATGAAGTTTGGCGCAAGAGTTCCTTATATAATGAAAGTGAGTACTAAGAAAGGATTCTTGAAAATTCACTCCCTAAAAGGGTTACTAGTTCGGGCGGGTCGCTAACACTCGAATTCCGAACCATCATTATTTGTACCTGTAATAAAAAATGTTTTAGTTTATTTTTAGGCACTATAGTTGTAGCTATTCTTGGCCAAATGTACGCCTTTTGTAAACGTTTTATTAAATAAATTATTATATGTAGCTGTATATGTATAGCTGTTAAAAAGGGGATAAAATTTTGTATCGTCATTTTTAAAGTTAGAAACATACAAAGTTGTACCTGTTTATAGTTAGTAAAAGTTAGTTGTATCTTTTTTTCAAAACTCATCCCCTAAGGCTCCTGAGAAGTTGCCGATGGGAAATCCCGTCAGGGACACAGCTTGTTCTGTTAGAACATACTATTTCTTTTAAACAATCAATCTGCCCAGCCTTTTCCACTAAGTTGAGTTTAGCTTTCAGTCTAGATGCAGCTGAATACCAGTATTTTACATGGAGCGACTGCCTATCTGACCTCCACAACTCAGTTACTGGATAACAAGATACCCCTTGGTAAGACTGATTGTAAGACTTTTGGGCTTCAGACTACCCGTGACGACTGTCAAAGATCTACGAGTGAAAGCCGGGACCAACGAGAGGTCTCGAGATGTAATGGATGGTCAGCCATCCACGAACCGACCGTGGCAAGCGTAGGTTAACCTTCGACCGATACGTAGGGCTGTTATTATATAGCCACGAGCCCTAATTTTGACCAAGAAGTATAAAAGCAATAACGTAAAGCAACAACAGACGTAAATTAGACAGAGCAGAGTACAAAGCAAAGCTCTGCGTGGCCTGTACCACAGACCGACATTTACGAGTACATGTACCATTTGAAGGTAGCTTCCCTTTGTGATAACACTATCCACTGATCAATGAAAGCCTAATTCAAAGCAATGCTGCAGTGGGTCGATTTCAGCTGAATAGATGAGAACTGAATCTTTCTATCGTACTTAGATTGTATTATGTAGATTATATAAGTATTACAGGGTGGCAGGGACATCGACGCACAACCTGGTACCATGGATTCAGTAGGTACATGATTCTGAACCTCTCAGCGTTGACATTTTTCGTCGGTTATTAAAGAAAATGCATTTTCATACATTTTGACGGCGTAGGTTTTCTTTTAAACAGCAGATTTTTTTTTTGATAACCCACCAGTCATGTCTACAATCATGTGCTGAATTCAGGGTTACAGTTTGCGCGTCGATGTCCTTGCCACCCAGCACCCTAATTGCGTAACACACGATCAATCGGAATCGGTTTCATTTTGACAGTTCAACAACATTCATTGCGTTATTTACGTGTTGAGCAGACAAATTTTTCGAAATTATGAAGCAATGGATTAGCAATTTGCTTCAAAATGATTCTGATTCCGATGATTGTGTGTTACGCAATTAGGGTGCTGTATTGTAAGCATCTTTTGTTTCAAAGTTTTGAACGGCTCGCCATCACACATAAACCCTGAGAGGTTTTCGTTTGTGCCTAAAACCAAAGCAAAATAGGCTGTTTTAGAAATACTATATATATAATAATTCATCAAGGGTCGTGATGAAGACAGAGTGATAAGAAATTCGGGACTTTATAATATACCACTATTTTATAAAACACAATACTTATAATATTTAGGGCTGATTTTTCCAACGCCAGATAATTTTATCGGAGGAATAATTTTGAGTTTTTGACAGGTTTTTCATAGGAAAACTGTCAGACGTCAATTTGTTTCCACGAATAAAAATTATCTGTCGATTGAAAAATTAGCTCTTAACACAATAATAATAATAATAATAATAATATCCCTGGACATTTCACACAGCGCCATCTAGTCCCAAGCTAAGCAACCTAATGCTTGTGTTATGGTAACAAGATGGCTGATAAACTACTTATATACATTTTTTTTTTTTGTAAATATATACATATTATAGATAGAAAAACACCCAGACTCGGAACAAATACATGTAGGTCATACAAATATTTGTTCCGTGCGGGAATCGAACCCGCGACACGCGGTTTGTTTTTTTTTTTTTTTTTTAATACATTTTAAAGTTTTGTATTTATATTGAGCCCAATGAATAACGATAGATCTATAACCGGGAGACTCTGTTTCATCGGATCGTGTACTGTAATCCTCAATCTAACTCAGTTTCAACCTTTGATCTCCGTTCTGGAAATTGAGATTCTATTTTAATACGTTAATTTAACCGACACCGTACTTTACTTACAGTGTAAAGGTAGGTAATCTTTACACGAAAGGTACCCATCAATAAAAAAGTACAGACATCTCTGAAGTAAGACCCGAGGGTCGAACTAGACAGTTTTAACTACATAAATTCTTTTACGAAAACGAAGGTTCCATTAGGAAATATCCATTTAAACGTAACAGTTGCCATGTGGAACCTTCGTGATACCAACTTTCAGGACAGAACCCGACGAATTGTGTCCTTAGAATAGAATTACGTGAATAAATCCTACTAATATTATAAACGCGAAAGTTTTTATGGATGGATGGATGGATGTTTGTTACTCTTTCACGCTAAAACTGCTGAACGGATTTGATGAAATTTGGCACACAGATAGTTTATAACCAGGATTAACGCATATTATACTTTTTATCCCGATATTCGCACGGGATCGAAACTTATGCGGGTGAAATCGCGGGGCGCAGCTAGTAATTAATAAAGCAGTTCATATAGACGAATTAAAAATATTACGTTATAAACTTTTGATAGAGTATGTTATCCGACTATTAAATTGAATCATCCCAAATGATTAAGGTCCTATTTTATTTAAGAGGTCGACGAGACCATTTATTCATCTGTTTAGGTCACTTGTAACTATCCGCAATAGGTATGGAACAGTCAACTACTATATTACTATAGACAGCGCAGCATCTTTAATCAGCACTGTGCTGTGGGTTCTCCATAGCACAGCATCGGGCTGAGTAGCCTTCTTGTTTTGTGTTCATGATTTATCTATTTTATTTTTTATTCGATTTATAAATTTATTTTTCTTTTTTACTTTATTTCCTTTTTGTGAGCTTTCAATGAACTTACTCAGTTCCTGGAAAAAGTTCAAACTAACGTTACGCCAAAAGTCGATCAAGTGAGTACTAAGGAGTGGAATCGTCTGCCTGCGTCTGCATTCCCGAGTTCATACAACCCCAATCTCTTCAAGGCGAGAGTGAATAGGCTTCTTCTGGGTAAGCTCGTTCCACCGTAGATCTCATCCCTGCCTCTGGATTGAGGTCAAGAGTGAGCCCATTGTCAATAAAAAAAAAGCTACTACAGCTGTCAAACGCGTTAATTTTTTTCTATTTTTGGTACGTGTTCTATTGGTTGGACCTATCACCGGCAGACGGTAGTAAATTACGTTATACGTGTAATGCGTGTTCAGAGAGTTATTCATTTAAAAGGCTATCGTATACGGAACATTAAACTTTCACAACAACTACTGCCCCTTAATTGAATTTACTCTCTTTTATTCGCCAAGGCATCATAAAGAAGTCGATACCTTTTTCCTGTTAAGTGCTATTTTCAACGTAAAATTTTAAAAGCAGCTTAATGTAACTATGAAAGCTAGTGCAATAATAAAAGTAACGTTTAAGAATCCTCTTAGATGGTGGTTGCTAGAATAATTCTCTCTAATTGTCACTATTATGTAATGTAACAGTATTCTGGGCTTGTAAACAGTTTATTTGTGAACATTTTGTAGATTTTTAAATGCTGGTAAATAAGTACTTACAAAAGCTAGTCAGTATGATTGCCGATACTTTCACGTGAGCATTGATTATAGATTAAAGAGGTAGGTAAATAAGTAATGGATTGGTAGGGCGTAACCCTGTAAAAAAAAGAAGGCTTACACTAGACACTGAATAGGTAAACAAGGACCATCGTACATAACACGACTATAAAGTACTATTCTATTATGCCTTCTACTTGAACAAAGGCTGTAGTAAGTTCGAAATAATAGAGGTATGATTTTAAATCCCCATGTCATCTCATTTCAAGTGTAAGAGGTCAACCTTAACCGCGTCTAGTTGGATGCGCGCCAGCAGTGTCGAAACAAAATGCTGTAACTTTCTACAAGAATCTTCTTTGAGCAAGACCTTCTTTCTTGTTGCAGTTAAATAAATGGTGCACCTGTTTTAAAGAATAAAGAATTTTCTTCCGTCTTGTCCATGTATCACTTTTACGAGTTTATAACTTCGTATAAAACAGTCGTTGGCAAGAACATTGGGTTCAACACACCCATTAGGTACGGTTGGGTTGGGACATGGTAACAACCTCTTCTGTGTTTTTGAAGATAGACCGAAATGTAGGCTCAATGGAGATCTACGAATTAAATGACTGCGCTGAACGTGGCATTAAAATGTAATAAGTATCTACATAATATTCTTTGAGTTGGAAAAATGTTCTTTGCATGAGCTAGTATATACGTGACTCATGGCGTGGTAAAAATATTAGCCCAGTCCGTTCGATTCGATTGGTATATAGCCGGACTGATTGCACGACTGAGCTCGTACAGGCTCTTTTAATGCCCTAGGTTGATTTATTTCCCTCCCTACGAATAATGTATTGAAGAGTAATGGGAAGAAAGAACTCATTCTGATTTTTCGTGTTTAGAAATACAATGCTGCCGAATTAAAGTTGTACTTACAAAGGTCAAGTCATAATACAGTCAAAGTTTTTATTCATAATTAAAGAATATAAATAATGAATCACAGGATGAGAAAATCACGAAAATATAGTTGTAACATAAAGACAAGAAGACAAAAATATATATATGTATATTTTCGTCTTCTTTTACTTTTTATAAACACATACCATCTTTTTAAATAACACCTTTGACTGTATATTATGACTTGACCTTGGTACAGACGCCAGCACATCAAGCTACTACAATCTGTCAAATTTCTTTAGTATTAGATTTTCAACTTTATCGTTAAAGCATTAAGGTTCAAGGTTGATTGGGAAAATTTGACAGTTTCGGGTAGCTTGACCTGCTGGCGTCTGTACAATTGTAATTCGGCAGCATTGTATAATTCTCGGAGAGACGGTACCTTCCAGGGACTACGGCAGAAACAACCATTTTAATTCAGCAGCATTGTATTTCTCGGAGGGTCTACGGGTAAAGAAAGTCCCCGTGGTACCTTCCAGGGACTACGGGAGGGTCCACGGGTTACACACGATAATGACGAGTACAACGACCCCTTAAAAGGATACCCATGAATTTGATTTCACCCTGTATGCACCATAAATATTACAAATTGGAGTTACATCTTCCCACTTGATTCCTAATTTATCAATAAATTATTTGCACAGCACTATGGAACTGTTTATCCACTTCCGTCTTAATTTGCAAATAATTTGTTGATAAAAAAAAATGTTATTTCAATTTCAATGTTTATTTTTTACTAGCTGCGCCCCGCGGTTTCACCCGCATAAGTTTCGATCCTGTGGGAATATCGGAATAGAAAGTATCCTATATGTTAATCCTGGTTATAAACCATCTGTGCCAAATTTCATTCAAATCCGTTCTGTGGTTTTTGCGTGAAAGAGTAACAAACATCCATCCATCCATCCATTCATACAAATTTTCACGTTTATAATATTAGTAGGATAAGTAGTTACTTATCGCTGATCAGAATACCGCTGCTACACACTGCCTTGATCTTTTCGTTATTATTTTTGAAACCCGAGACTCAAGAGAGATGGTCCTATTTTTAGCCCCAGCTGAAACTTAACTCGCCAACTCCCAAGCCACACATTGCCATGGTGAATATCGTAATTTCACTCCAAAATTCACATCGCTAACATAAACAACCCTATAATAGAGGTGTCCAATCGATAGTTACCACATATCCATTGACTTTATGAAGATTAAACTCTGGCTTCCCGATTCTCGGGTCAAACTCGGTCGTGGTCCGTATAGATTAATCTATTCGGTAATATTTGATAACTTGATACCTGTAGCTAAAAGTTTGAGGGAAGTTCTAGTTTGTGTTGTTATAGTTACGGTTTCATCGCGATAACTTTAAAGTTACAATTATGAAACTCGTATAGTCTATACTTAATCATGTGCCGGTGCTTAATCAGTGCGATCATGTTACCTTTTCGATCGGGTCAAACTGTGGCCCATCTTTTCGACAACATAGACCTGCAAAATGAAGGGGTTTGCCGATGTGTTGTTATACATGGTGGCAGGGATGCGATGCGCAAACCGAAGCCATGAATTTATCACATAACCCTCTAGAGTAGAAATTTTTGCCCGTTATCAAAAAAAAATTGCTGTTTCATAGAATAGTAGGTACCGCGTAGGTTGCTACGCGGTGAAAATGTATGGAACAGCATTTTTTTTTAAATAACCGAGGAACAGTATTAACGCTGTGGGGTTCAGTATTATATACTGAATCCATGCTAACAGGTCGGGCGTTGATGTCCCTACAACCCTGTATACTTTAGCGACAAAGTTTAAATGTGTCGTGTACCTTTTATTCCACAGTCTCTCTTCAGTCATGATCCTTGGCAGTGGAAGTAGGTACTACTTTTCCGGACGCAAATTATTACAAGTTGCGGTACTAAATACATACATAACATCACACCTGTTTTCCCGGAGCGCTTAAGCAGAGGTGTACATATTTAGTACACCCACATTTTGCCAGTAATGTTTAAGTCCGTTGGACTATTCGGAGCTAGCTTATTGTCAACCGGGCAGAAATCCAGACTCCGCGGCTGCTACTGATAAATTCCTGGTGAAAAAACCCAATAACACTTTGCCCGACCCGGGAATCGGACCCAGGACCTCATACTCAGCAGCCGATCGATTCTGTAAAAATCTCACCGTGAAAAGTTAGGTGAAGTGTGCTTAGAGTGAGCTGTCAATAGTGTCAATCCCTAGCATTAGTTGGAATGACAACTCACTCCACACTCACTTTACCTAAGTTTTCACGGTGAGATGGTTACAGAATCGCACTGCAGTACCGTTCGTGACCACAAGACTCGACCAAAACGTCAAATTGTAAATATTCGATGAGTAAAATGGCGTTGAAATATTCTTTTTGAGATTTAGCTTAGGTCCCGGTCACAAGTCAAAAAGAATAAGTGGAAAGTGATTAAACATCCATTCAAAAGATTAACAGCGTCTTTTATCCGCGTCGTTTTTCACTAAACTTAAAATAATATTGTGAAAGCAAGCTGACGTTTTAACAATTATTCCGCCTTTCGATTATCCGGGTATAATTCATCACTCTATTTATCCATGTTTCGGCATTGTTTTTTTTTTGCAAATACGAGTACGTAGTCTCATTTTCTTTTTATTCTCTAGAAGTCTAGACTATCTCAATTCAGCCTATCGCAGTCCACTGCTGGACACGGGCCTCTCCCAGGTTGCGCCACACCACCCTGATGTAGTAACTATTTAGTAATCTGCAGTGCGATTCTGTAAGTATCTCACCGTGAAAACTTAGGTGAAGTGAGCGTGGAGTGAGCTGTCATTCCAAGTAATGCTAGGGATTGACAGCTTACGCTAAGCTCACTTCACCAAATTTTTCATGGTGAGATTTTTACAGAATCGATCGGCTGTGCCCAGAAGGCCAATTCTCGTAATTTAAAACGTTAAAAATCTAGTCGCAGTCTCATCTCGGCGACAAACAAATGTCAAAAACTTGTCAAAATGTAGGGATATTAGACGTATTTTTGACAGATTGAGACTGAGACCGTTCTTAAAATTACGAGAATTGCCCCTCTGATGTCCGATCGTAATGTCGGTTGGTCATACTCGTACATAGATGACCAACCGACTTGATTGACAAATATTAATATTTTAGACAGACATTAAATAACTTTGACATTTTTATTATTTTGACATAGATTTTTGATATTTTCATTATTTTGACATAGATTTTTGATATTTTCATTATTTTGACCGAGATTTTTGTAATCTTTATTATTTTGACATAGATTTTTGATATTTCAATTATTTTGAGATAGTTTTTTTTTTGACATTTTAAAATTCCTCATTTAGGTGTGACATAATTGGAGCATTGAATAATATGTAATTGTTTTTATAAATATGCATGATTTTCAAATATTTTAGTGCACATCATATTTGAACGTCTCCTGGCATAACATAGCGCTCTGTTCCTCAAACATAAGATCTGTTTACTTTACCTATGTTAACAAATAAATTATGATTTGATTTGATTTGGACTTTTTTGCTGATGAATGGAAGACTATAATGTTAGAATGTTTGCGGTTCTATGAGAAGACAGAGTGAAAGGATTAACTTTATTTAGCTAATTTCCCTTTACATAATCAGTCTATAATGTCCCCACTGCTGGGATACAGGCCTCCTTTCTTCGAGAGAGCTATGACCCACCACGCGGGCCGGGGGTCGGTTGGTGGATGTCACATGCGTTCGAATTTTTGGTTCAAGGACATGCCGGTGATAAATCGCACTATAGAGCCCCACAATACGAACCACTTGTGCTTCGTTTATAAGTAAAATCACGGATAACGCCATTACTGTGAAATGATTTAGATAAAAAAACTAAATGTAAAATAAAGCTTTAACGTTCGTTTAATTTCCTACGATTTGTTCGTCGAATGCGAGTCTCCGACTCCATCCCCGTGGGTACCATTACGTGCAGAGCGAAGCATTGAATTAATTTGTTTAACTACTGTAAATATGGACGGAATACGGGATTAAACTGTCCTTCCATTAGAGAGAATGGCAAGAAGTCAGTTGTTTGAGAACTTGCGAATTAATAGTAACCGCTAAGTTATGGGATGCGGA
This sequence comes from Apamea anceps, assembly GCA_951799955.1. Lineage (NCBI taxonomy): Eukaryota > Metazoa > Arthropoda > Insecta > Lepidoptera > Noctuidae > Apamea > Apamea anceps. The sequence goes on along the minus strand of OX637502.1, from coordinate 6,712,850 downwards.
GTTGGTTTCAAATGAACGTACTATATAGCTACCTACTATGTTAATAGCATACTTCTTTAACTATTGCGATCTTGCAGAAGGGTGAAATGGTTGTGGTTCTATGTTTACATACAACTTTCAAAGACTTTGTAGACAAACTTATAACACCCCGTCGTTTTTGCGTCGGGGGTTAAAAATGGGAACATTGGGGAACTGAAAACCCCATTACATACACCACCAATCAATTTGCCTAGCCTTTTCACAACTACTTTAGGGTCGGCTTCCAGTCTAACCGGATGTAGCTGAATTCCAGTATTTTACATGGAAGGACTGCCTATCTGACCTCCAAAACCCAGTTATTGGACACGTCAATACACATATATATATATATAGATACTCTTCACTGGTACAAATAATAACAATTGGAAAACCTAAACCGTGAATATAATAATACTGTTTGTCTTGCGGCTGGTATTATGTAGCCTAGGATCATAATAATATCAAATCTATAGCGATTCAATAATTGTCCACTTAAGGCACATGGTGACTTTTTTCGCTCAATAATAACAAAGCGGGAAAAGTCGGCCATACATACCGATAGAATAAAATACTATTAAAACAAAGTTCAGTTAAGACTCCATTTTGCCTGTGCAAAGCTGTGGCGGGCAGCCATTGTTAAATATTCTCATTGTCTTGAACAACTGTAATACTGCGCTAGATAGGTACATTACCCTCTCAGAAAGTAACGTTTTTAATGTAGACCGTTGGAAAAAAAATTGTTTCAAAAGCAAGATGGTATTCTGAGTACTAAAATTAAGGCGAAGCCTAGTGCAGTAACAAAAAAACGTTAAAATTCAAGTCGCGATTTCATCTCAGGGATATACCTACAATGTCAAATACTTGTCAAAAATGTAGGAGGATTGGAGGCATGGAATTAGTATGTACTATATTCGAGGTTTCATTGACAGATTGAGACTGAGATTAGAATGCGAACGTTCTTAAAAATACGTTAATTGCCCTTTAAGATATTCTTAAGAATTGTGACTATACCTACATAATTGCGACGTTATTCTTCTAGAGCTTTACTTTCTGTTTGGTCAGCAGCACGTTGCACCTGTTGTGCAGGTTTCAGGTTAGGTTGACCATTCTGGCAACACTGAAGCGAGCGAGCGAGAGGGAAGCGGGACGTGGCCGCGGGTTTTAATAACTAGTTACTCACACGAATATTTGCGCCAGTTTGAACACCTCCATACTGTGTTGACACATTAGGTGCGAGCGAATTTCGTCCCGCATCTCGCTCGCCAGCTTGCTTCAGGTCGTCAAAGCTTTACTTATGTGCATAGTCAGCGTTTGTGTTCGCAACTAGCTGTAACCGATTAACCCTTAAATTTTGAGTAAATGATCTTTTCATACGCTCGTTCATCGCAGACTCATCCATAGCTTTCCATCAGGCGAGATCGAGGTCAAAAGAAACACACCTGCAGATCCCTTCCAAGTTCCATTCCAGTCATAAATAGGTAACATTCACTGTCCATTCTAAGGTTGCCTGGAAGAGATGGCAAAAAGCGATAAGGCTGCCCATTGTATATTTTGTAGTGTTGGATGTATTTTTTATGTTATGTATTTTTGTTGTGTACAGACGCCAGCACATCAAGCTACTACAATCTGTCAAATTTCTTTAATAGATTTTCAACTTTATCGCTAAAGCATTAAGGTTCAAGGTTGATTAGGAAAATTTGACAGTTTCGGGTAGCTTGACCTGCTGGCGTCTGTACAATAAAGTATATATAAATAAATAAAATGCACTTACGCAGGGCGACATTTATCAAGCTATACATTTCTAGTATAAGCTGACTTCTCATTGTACGAAAAGCCTATGCGAGGTCAGCTAAAACTTGAAATGTATAGTTTTTTTTTTAAACTTTGCCCCACACTAGGAATTACTCCTGTATCATGGGTGCGTTTACAAACATTCAAACCCGCGACACGCAGCGCAGCAGTCGATCGCTCAGCTACTGCGCCAACCGTGTCGTCAAAAGCTTGATATGTAGTCATGTATACACGTTTTTTTTTTATTCGAACCGCAGCCTATTTATTGCAGCGTATCTATACGATTCGCTGTTCTCAAATCGCTCGAATATTCAACTAAGGAGGAAAGTGCCATCTTGGCCGAATCTAGTTTCCCCATTGAGACAGGTATTTAATTAATTATAGGCCTGCCAACAAAGCCGCATGTCGGACTGACACCCTTCTAAGTACGGGGATAAATTACTTACTCAATTTATTAAGTGGATCAGAATTAGCGCATTTATTAAACTGTTATTATTTATTTATGTGTCTGTTGTTTCACCTTATAAAACTGATACTTGAAAGAGCACGATAATATACCGAGAAATTTTTCAAATTGTTATCTCCATTTGCCCAAAAAACGTGCCTGTTTACGGAACACATTTATTTATTTATTTTCTTTGGAAGACTTATATCATCACTTGTGTTTCTTTGTTTCTTTTTTCCTTTCGAAACAAACAGAATGAAATAATAGTAAGGGTAGATTTTTCAATCGACAGATAATTTTTATTCGTGGAGTAAAATTGACAAGTGACAGTTTTTGTATGGAAGAACATTGTCTAAATTATCGGCATTGGAAAAATCAGCTCTAACAGTTATTTCATGCAAAAACTGTCAAACGTCCATTTTTTTTGGTTTATTTATGGCAACTAGGCCCAATTGTTAGTAACATTGTTCTTAAAAACTATTGTTAGTAAACAAAAACACAGAGACACGAACTAAAACAAAAAGAAAATTGTAAGGTTAGCTGTGGGGTCCTCTGACCAGCACATCCACAGCGTGCGACAACCAAGGTGCGACGTACTTTTCCATTTTATTCCTCGAATAAAATTTATCTGGCGATGGAAAAATCAGCCCGTGACAAATGTGACAATCAGTCAGTCCGGTACGTACTTGTCGTTTCGCCATGACATATTCTTATTTGTAATGCTATGTGTAGCGTAGAAAGATAGGTAAACCTAAAAATACAATTTGTAACAAAGGGAGTCAGCAGAAGTCAAGAGGATATGTATTATCCGTATTCATTCATTTGTACACTTGAGTTCACAAGAATATAGTAAATTGTGTCTGAGTACAAAAGGCCGCCTTTATAAGGAAAAATGTTCTCAAAATTGTTTCATAGATTCATGAAATATTTTTATACAACTTTGTTCGCGTTTTATTTAAAATATTTATATCTTTATCTACGCCTACGCCTAACCTATCTTTATTTTCGCTTATATTCTTAGGTTTATCCTAAACTTTTTAGCATTTCTTGCGCCATTTTTCTCCAGTCCCTGATGTGCACGTAAAGTCAGTTACCACTTCAGATGTTCTCGGAAACTCGGTCAAGGTTGCGATGGTCGATTAGGGTTTCCCTCCTTTTTCTTTACATTTTTAAACAAGATACGTACGTACGTACTTAAAATCAGCTCGTCTATGGTTTCTTCGTTTCAATTAAAACATAATACCTTTTATAGGAAATAAAATATGAAAGAACAAATAAAAAACAACTGAAAAAAACAACCTCTGGAAGTCGACATTAGGATGTCGACCTCCAGAGGTTGTTTTTTTTATGTGTTGCTTGTATAATAAATATAATGTCAACTTCCAAAGGTTGTAGTTTTCTATTCCAGACCATAGGTGCTTTCATATTTTATTTCCGTTTTCTTTATTTCTCTCATACGTACACTTTGTGTTTTATATCGTCAGTCGTTCTACGAGTATATGTAAATAAAACGTTATTATAAGGGACATAGTTGCTTCAAAGGTCGCACAGAGTAATAATCCAGGTCCGGTAGGTATTATAACGTACGGATTGCCATTTGCATTTTTATGAAGGGAACATGGCGAGTATTTTAAGTAAGTACTTATTGGAGATTCTTGGGCCAGAATTTCGAGATATTTCGGTTATGCCTCATTCACCTTCTGTATTCGCTAGTATGAGGTGTATATATTTAATAAGACGAATGGCTTCTATCTCCACATTTGATTGTCGTACATATTTTTCTGCTTCGAATAATATTTTCGCTTTTCATTATTGGAAAATAAGGAAAACATTGGTTACATTCTTATGTAATTATTTTCGGCTAGTAAATAAGTAGTAACATCAATTTTCATAAGACCATAGTAAGGATAAAGTTTTCGCTTTCCATCAGGCGTGATCGAGGTCAAGAGTAAAAAATAAAAAGAAAAGTGGTATAAATTTATGGCAGTTTTAATTAGACAAGTTTGAGATTAAAAAAAACTCTTTTTTCACTTCGAGAAACGATTCTGTGATCGAAACTATTGAACTGAAGCAACAAGAGCAATCAATTCTAAGTATCAAATTACCTACTCAAGATGAAAATAAATTGGAAATTAATAAAGTTTGTTGGGCAGTTTGTTTTGGCTCAAAATGGATTACGCAAGAATATTGTTGTAAGTTATAGTTCATTGACGATGTATGTTTAGCAGTTGGTAATAACACAGCGTCAACACGACATAAGGCCACGTTCTCACGGACGTAAAAATATCGCGTACTGGATTTTCTACTCTCGGTGTTGAGCAGAGCTTTGAGAATCCAGTGTGCGAAAAATATCGCCGCGGGAAAAACTCGCCCGTGCGTACCTGGGCTAAGTATCGACAGAATTACGTCTACGCGACACTAGCGCAGCGTTTGCGCGAAAGCATCCATACCTATAAGTTTTTTAAGTGAAAACTTTTTTAGGCGCATCTTGCGCTCTTTCTTAACAGTGAACGAAAATTAACCGTCACGGTCGGGTCGGTTACGCTGAATCGGGGACGGGTATACTCGGCTCCAGTCGGTCGGTGACGCTGAGTCGCGTATACTCGGTTTCAGTCCTAAGGTTCACTTATATCGCGTGGTAATGAGCACATGTTTGCTTATGACCATACGATAGAAGTGGAACTTTCTCTTTTTATGCTGGTAAGAATAAGTACAATAAGTATTTTATTTTGAAGCTCAATAAGTTTGAACGTTGTCAGTTTTATTATACAAATATTGAAAGCGTTAAAATAAATGACTTTCCTTGTGCGAAGAGAGCTATGAAACAGATAGATTTTATGTTCCATTTGAAGGTAGGTTTACACCCAAAGTTACTGGTGATGCTACCTCTTGCTCATAACAGTATTACCAACCAAGTTTTTAATACAGACAGTATAAATATTTACGATAGCTGTGGCATAGCATTAGACACTCAGGCATTCAGTAATATTCAAACTTAGATATTCGACTTAGCATAGTTATGGAATTTCCTCAAATTTATTTTTATTTATTTTATTTATTTATTTAAGATTCATGCACAACATTACAGAATTGAATCCCAAGGCGTAAAATGTTAATCAAATATTCAAAGTCTTTCATGTCAGTAAACAAACAAGCCGAATTCATCGATAGGGTCGCTGCTCTTTAGCAGCGAAGAAGAAGAAGAAGAACAGCGACCCTATCGATGAATTCGGCTTGTTTGTTGAAGAATGAGCTACAAGTTAAGTATGTCGATACCTATCGATACCTAGATCCCCAAAGCTGATATCAGGCGCTCCAATCGAGTAAACTTAAGTGAATGTTCACTTTGTTTCGTTCCACGTTTACACGACACCGTAAAAATTACATAGGAATGAATGTTCATTTGCTCCTTTTTTCGTTTTATTAATTTTGTGTTCAGACGTTTCATAAGCAGCCTATAATGTTTCCACTGCTGGGACAAAGGCCCCAGAGGGAGTACCCAGGGCGGTAATCCACCACGCGGGCCCAGTGCGGGTTGGCAGATGTTACCATGTCTTCAAAATTTTAGTTCTAGGACATGACGGTTTCCTTCACCGTTTTGAGAGCAGTGGTGATGAAATAATTTACACAAAGTAAAGCGCCTGTCTGGGTTTGAAACTATGTACGACCTACGATTCGTAAATCGCGGCCGTTACCACTTAGCCACAACTGCTTTACGACGTTTCACTTTGAGTAAAATATAACAACAAAAGTAAAGCGTCTAATGGCGCCGATTCCCTTGTTCACAAACTAAACTAAATTTAAGTTCAGTGCATCTTTTTCTTTCTATTTCATTAAGAAAAGGACAGAACATAAATATTAGTTTAGTCCTGTCAAATTACTCAGCGGCTGACGTAAATTGACGTATTTTTAGTAGCCATGTTTTTAATCGCGTCTAAATTGTCTATGGATGAGTATCTTAATTTGACAGGACTAAACTTATATTTTATCTTCTGGAAATAGAAAGAAAAAGATGCACTGAACTTAAATTTAGTTTAGTTTGTGAACAAGGGAATCGGCGCCTATATCTACTTTATAAACATCTGAATCCACCACCTATACTTTTAGGTACAGTCATGTAGAGTAGTACTAGAACAAGATAAACTTTTCACATATTGTCAATAAAACGCAAGTTACGATACACGTGACATGCGCTCTTGGAAACGTCGCTCCTCTTTTTCGTGTTTTCAGCTTGTATGTGGGTGGACTGTACAATAAACGCTTGCAAAAGTATTTTAGAGAGCACTGACTATAGTGACTATGTGTGCCTGGTAGATCATATATTTCTAAATCTCTTTGTCTAGAGGTACTCTCTCGACTAGAATTTACCCAAAACTTTTCTTATAATTATTTTGCTATTAAAGTAAGTGTTTCTCAAATTGATTCTCACTATCTGAGTGTTGTAAAGCTCATAGGGGGGCGTATAGTAAAGCGTTGAAGCTATCATTGTTCCTGTGCGGGAGCGAGATGGATGTATACAGGATGAATAGAGCAATCCCCTTTTCGCCGCAGAACAATAATAGCTTTACACTTCACTACATGGCCCCCCAGTACTAAAGTACAGATTGGCAATTTCATCGCCCGATGTATATCATCATATGTGCGGCTTTGCATGTACCTATCTATTGTTTAGTTATTCGAACGCGGCCTTCAAACTTTCCGACACTAACATAATAAATTTGACATATGAGTTTCGGGGTGTTGTGTCGTACGTTAAAGTAAGTCAGTTATAACTTTTGAAGGCCCTTTTAATACTCGTATGTCAATTTTGGTTGGTTTTGGATGATTAAGGTTATGTTTAGATAGCGTTTGACAGTTCTTGTCAATAAACGAAGGTGACGAGTATCGTTTGTTTAATTTGACTTTTTTATTATGTTTCAACGGCTCGCGCACGCTTTTCAGTGGGCGACAAAAAAAAACATCGGAATATGTAGGTACAAGTCGACAAAACTTTTCATACATGTCGTGAGCCAACAAAAATAAAGTAAAAATGAAATCCGAGTGCTTCCAGCGAGAGATGTCCAAAAACAAAATTAAGTCACTATTTTTTACTCGTGCAGAAATGTCTCATAACAGATAATATATCTCTGACTCCAACAGTACCTGTGACGTCATGGTACAATAAATCGTTTTATACCCTCCATCAACAATAGAGTAGGGTAGGTAGGTAGGTATACGTCTTCTGAGGAATTCTTCACTTCCATTAGTCTGCCATGCGGCGGGACTCGCCCGGGGGACCCGAATGATCTGTTATACTAATGAAAATACGATGAATAAACATTTTTTATTTGAAAGGCTTCATCGAAGCGGAAAATGTTGATTGTATTTTTTTAATTCACTAGGTGGTGAAGCCGCTTATCACGCTGTTTAAGTAATACGTTTATAGCATTAAAATATTATTTAGATAAATGTTTTACGACTTACAAAACAAGACGAAATCACTCTATTATATTATACGACTTTCTTGTTTTACCATTTAATAAAAAGACTTTGAGGACTGTTCCTAAAGATCCTGTAATAAACAGCCGTTTATTTTTAAGTCTCATTTATTTTTCAAGAAGCTGGTTTTGAAAATATAAAAGAATTTTTACTCTAAAATCCGGACTCTTTATTAAAACGTAATGAACAATGCTTGGCGCGGTGTGCCAAGCTCTGTGAAGATAAAACGAGGTATGAGGACATATGTACCATTCGCTGTCCGTTGTTCTCGCTATTATCTCATAATCTCGGCTCTATTAGCAGACGGTTTCAAATGCAGACACGTTTTTAAACGTTTATATGCGCTTTAATCTAGGTCTTATTACCCTGCTCGCGTAGCATGACCAATTCTATCTCTATTCTACCAAAAATAGACAATGTTCTTTCTGTTCAACTTGACATCTCTTCTGCTCGAGCACGGGGCGACCCGTAGACTGGAGTTTCTATGAAGACAAAGACATTTGTTCTGTCCATAGCAACGGGGAGCGAATTTTAAAATCAATATAGGTTCTTGTCCAATGTGACCTAGACTACTTATTTGACATTTGTTGAAAAACCCTCAAGTGTCAAAAGTAGAGAAAAATTGGTCGTCATACTTGACATTGTAGATTGTTGTCCACTGAAGAATAGAGCATTTCTTTTCTTCATCGCTATGCTTAAGACGGTATAAACCTTTCTACAGTTTGCCATTTTGTCTATTCTTCTGTCGACAAAACCCGTTTCTATGGTGGTCATACTACGTGTGAAAGTTTCAGATGCAGGACTAAAAAGAATGTTCTATTTACGTAAGATATAGTCGCTAGCTATTTTATCTCGTATAAAGCGGAAAGTCCCTGATTTATTTATTTTTCTAAGCGCGGGTCGAAGATTGCGCGTTAATATTTAAATATTGTTGGTTTTTATCTTTCTGATACATTCGGGATTCCCTTGTGTTGATATCACAATAAATAGGTTATCTGTAATTGGCCGTTTCCAGTTATTTTTAAATAACTTCCCACAGTAAATAGACAAACACTTTGGATTTGAATTCAGAATTCTATTAACCGGCTCATAATTATTTCTGAATCGTTTACATCTCGAACCGTCTTTATTTGGAGAGTCGGCGAACGAATAATTACAAAATACGTTTACGTTGAAGCTAACTTTAACTTTAACTTTTGTAGCAGCAGCTGTAAAAAAGTTAATTTAAAAAACATGATGAAATGTATGATGTTATTATTATACAGTGTCGATTAGGTTATCACATTAAAAATTGCAGCGGTTATTACAAGTTGTTATCAGTCTAGTAAAAATAATAAAATAACGAGATTTTACTAATAGATAATAGAAAATTGAATTTTTCAAACAAAATAAATACTTAGCTTGAAAATTGGTACGACATGCGCGGAGCGATGGTATCAACAATTCAACACCAACTTTAGATGGTATTGTTACCAAATAATTACAATTTAAGTTTAATGTTATTAATTATTTTAATTGTGTATGTTACAGACGTAGGTAATGTAGGTATAATACGTGGTTTCAATTAATGTGATCGAACCTAATCGCCACACTGTTATAACCTAAAGCACTAACATCTTGGATTCCGGGGAAATAGATAAGCCACGAGTATGCAACTGCACGTGTTGCATCTGTTGATTCTGGGTACCGAAATATGTGTGTATACAGTATCTAGCTAATATATCTACCTACATAAGTAGGTGCTTACCTACTTGAGAGATAATGTTTCGTCAAGTTTATCTTGCGCAACAGGAGGTCGCTTACTGACTAACCACGAAATCCGTAGTTTCGGCCAAAGTTACGGGCGATTAATTTCCCGGGCTCACCTACGCTACGGACATAAGATTAGTTTGGGGCCTGATCCAAGAATTAATAACATCACGATTTTATAGTTGTCCCTAAACCCGATGTTTTTACTCGTCCGAAAAATTTAATTAATCGGGTGTAGGGTTCACTCCAAAGTTTCGAACTACTTACTTTCGGACGAATCCGTAATTTTCATTAACGTACGTAAACCCCGGTGTTGCCAATTTTTCTTTTGGCGAATCGGGATTTACAACCATTAAAATTTTAGTAAAGTTTGAGTAAGCTGGATTCTTTAATAGATAATTAGTAGTTTTTGTGTTTTTACAACTTATTTGAGATTCAAATTAAGTTTATGTTGAGTTGTTGTTGTTTATGTTGTTTGTCATAGAAAATGTATTTTAATGAAAATACATTACTTTACTAAAAAAAAAAGAAAAGAAGAAGAAAAAAAGAAACAAAGAAAAAGAAGAAAGAAAAAGAAAAAAGAAGAAAGAAAAGAGAAGAAAAAGAAAGAAGAATAAAAAGAAAAGAAAAAAGAAAAAAAAGAAGACTGAAGAAATCTAGTTTCGTCGAGTAATCCCCGAAAAGTGGGACTGTGACTGTCCCGTGCGGGACATTTAATTTTGGGCTAAAAAGCTGGCAACTCTGATAGGCCCCCAGATATGATCCACGAGTATATCAGAAGTTATGAAGTTTCTAATTTGGTTTACAATATAGGACCTTTAGATCGCTTTCACATTTAAGTGACTTTAGCAGCGTGACAATCGCACGCAGCGGCCGCTGCGTGCGCTCAGTCGGCGATAAGCTGACCAAGAGCAACAACGTTACCCCGTCGGAATCCATTTTTCAAATGAAGCGGAGTTTCTAGTTTCTCCATACAAAAACTACCTTTTGGAAGAGGCGACTAGAATAAATTCTATTTTACTGTAATTTTTGACGTTCAAAAGTGCCTTTTTGCCTATTTGAAATAAATGATTTGACTTTGACTTTGAAGTGCCCCACGCTCATAAAAATGTCATATTATGGCCACACTGATTTAAACTGCGATGCGGCAGCCGCACTACTATCGCGCGGATGTTCTTATAATGTGAACGCATCTGTTTCTGCCGCGCTGCTGTCGCGCTGCTAACATTCTATTGTGAAAGCGGCCTTAAGGTTCAAAATCTTTGTAATATTAAAGATTTAATATGAGACACAATCATAATCCCGTCTAAAATAAGACACCTCGGAACATTGAAAGCGGTTTTATTTATCTCACTTCTATTAATATTGCGGTTTACTTTTATGGCCGGACGTGTAAGCCAGGTCGTAAACTTGTCTATTCTTGTTCATGTATTGTATAGAGCCTTTGTTTGTGTATAGTGGTGGAATAAAACCAGAACCACTCTTCCTGCAATAGTAAGCAAAAACATGAAAAATCTGTAAAAATATGTATTCATCAATATCATCGTCATTACGTATATCAGGCGGAGCCTGGTTCCGCCCACTGCTGCGCATAGTCCGCCTCCCTTTTATGCCATGCTTTCCTGGTCTGTGCGACTGTCGTCCAGCACCCTAATTGCGTAACACACGATCAATCGGAATCGGTTTCATTTTGACAGTTCAACAACATTCATTGCGTTATTTACGTGTTGAGCAGACAAATTTATTGAACTTATGAAGCAATGGATTAGCAATTTGCTTTAAAATGATTCAGATTCCGATTGATCGTGTGTTACGCAATTAGGGTGCTGGTCTTCCCTGCGATCTTCTGTAGGTCGTCACCCACCTGGCTATAGATCTGCCAACGCTCCTTGTATCGTTTTTTTGGCAACCATTCTGTTACTGCTTTTTGTCGATCGAAAATTAAACAACCTTAATGTTTATGACGTGCGCAATTAAAAAACTAAATTAAAAAAAATAAACCATTACCAGTTTTCAGGTTTAAAGTGGCCGCGACTTAAGAGTTGTGTAGGTCGTAGGTTCGAACCCAGACAGGCGCTTTATTTTAGTACTTCATCACTACTGCTCTCAAAACACGGTTGGCGCAGTGGCTGAGCGATCGACGTGCGTGTTGTGGGTTCGATTCCCGCACGGAACAAATATTTGTATTGCCTGCAGGTAGTTGTTCCGGGTCTGGCTGTTTGTGTATGTGAGTTTAAATGTTTGTAAACGCACCCATGATACAGGACTAATTCCTAGTGTGGGGCAACGTTTTATATAAAAAAAAATGAAAAAAAAAAAACGGTGAAGGAAAACATCATGAGAAAAGCGGCGTGTCATAGAACCAAAAATTCTAAGACATGTGACATCTACCAACCCACACTGGTTCGGCGCGTGGCGTGGTGGATATCGGACCACTCCTTCTCACAGAGGAGACGGAGGCCTGTCTTACAGCAGTGGGATCATTAAAGGCTGATTATACAGTTTTAAAAACTAAGCTTTCCAAAGGCTTTACTTTAGCGGGCACTACTTACCAGCAAGGCTGCGACAGCCAATCGGCACTACGATTGACACGCTATAACATAAAATTTGTTGCAAATGAACGAAAGATATACTCGTACGTGTATTATGCAAACCCTCGTTTAAATTCCCGGTTTTGCATCCCGATACAGGAGAGCTGGAAGCGAGATTCCCCCGAGATTTGCGTCGAGATAAATAGCGGATAATATTCTAATTTTATAAGTCCGACGATATACCTGTTTGTTTATTGCCCGGAGCTTAGAATATTCTGCTACCCATTAGGATAATGGTTTAACGTCTGGTTGTAGTTCTGAGAAATGACTTTATTGTTATTAGTTGAAATGCGAATACATAAAATTAAAAACAAGTCTAATAATGTTTGTTTGCCCTTGTGAGTGTTCGTTTTTGTCTGTGCTTGTTATCTTGTCTGTATCCTTTTATGTATTTGTTTGTATATTAGTCTTGTTATTTGAATTAAACTAATTTTATTTTATTTATTTATAAGACTATTATTTATTAGCATATGCATAGCATGAGCATAAGACTATTAAACATTGCAGTGTCACCGAATTTACATAAGTGGGTATGCCTAATTTTAGCTCAATCGGATACCAACAATTGGTTGAGCAATGGTTTGCAAATTTTGAAACGGACAACTTACTTATACGAACATTGTAACTTGTAAAAAAAAAAATAAGAAAGATTTTCTTTTTTAATTCTTGCTTTTGACTTGTGTTTGCTTGTCGCCAGAAATTAAAGACCAAAAAAGTACGACGAATTACGACCTAGGTAGTTACTACAAAACTCTTTTCCTTTCAGGAATAAGATATAATAACGTTCCCACAGTGCGGGTTGGTAGATGTCGCATGTCATCGAATTTTTCAGTTCTAGGACATGCCGGTTTCCTCACGATGTTTTCCTTCACCATTTTAAGAGCAGTGGTGATAAAATAAATTACACAAAGTCTATATGAGTTGTAGGTTGTGGCATATGCGGGTTTGAACCCGGGCAGGCGCTTTACTTTGTGTAGGAATAACATAATAGGTAATATATTAATATGATTAATATTACCTGTAAATTGCAGATAAAAAGCTGTCATAACAAAAACTATCCAACCCTTAAATTCTCTTGACCATCGTTCCATCTTCGTTATAATGTGTATAGGTAAGTTCTTTTTAAGAAAACCTAGTTTACCGGGCAGGATAACATTGTGAGCAAGTAACGCGTCCGTTTTTTTATTGCCCGACCGTACGGTCATCAATTTGAAGTGGAACGAGTTCAACACGAATTTCTTTTGGCATTGACAAAGCTAAAGCTAGGATTTTATTCGATAAGCTTTTGTAGATGAGCAATTTTATTTTTTAGATTCAGATTCATTTGGTCAAGAATGATGGAAAGTGTGAATGGCCTCTATTAGTTACACATATTGTTTGTACTTGCTATTGTGTGTTCATGATGACGATGTGTTAATTTCATAGAGCCTGTCTACAATATAGCTCTTTACGTGGCTTATTGGCTATCTGGTTAAGGTTTTATTCGGAATCCTGGTAGTTTCGCATGGTGGCATGGCCCTGTCTTAGAGTAGGTCAGATCTGTTTTCCGACCCGCAGTTCTCAGATCCGCTCTGTTCCATAACCATCTGCTTAGCTTTTTGTAACTATGTTAGGTTTACTCTCCGTCGAATCGTATGCAGCTGATTACCAGTATTTTACATAGAGCACATGCCTATCTGACCTCCAGCTCAGTAACTGGGCAATACGGTACCCCTTTGTAAGCTTGGTTGTCAGACTTTAGGGCCAGATCCGTCTCTGGTATCAGATCTATACCTATGTACCTATTTATTTAGTAACTAATAACATGTAACCAAATAAGATTGCAACTCAAATGCAACAGCATGCTACATGTTCAACCATGCAACAGCGTTGCGCTAAGTGTTCCGAGGCTTCATGAATAACGTCCCAGTAACACCCTGTAATGACACGTCAACAGTTCCTAACAACCTATTACAATTTGTACTGAGCTCGTTACGAACTGCGTTAGCTTGGAACGGTTTCTGTATCTACTAGAAGTACTACATGGTACATGAGATACCAAGAATCTCTAATAAAGTCCCATATTGTTCTTCACAAGAAGTAGATTAAGTGGGTTTTTGTGGCATGGCTTTTAGACTCAAATAAAGTCTTAACTAAACGTTACTCAATGTTAAGTAATGATCACCGACTGTTTAACCATACATTTTTGATGTTTAAAGGTCTCTTAACTTTAAGCAACGTTTATAAATCAACCCCTTAATGTTTGGACTTTAAAAGGGAATATGAACTCTTTCCTTCTCAGGATTGGGCAGAAGTGTACCTATTATACACCCATATTGCATCAGAGGGGCAATTCTGGTAAAAAGAACGTTCACAATCTGATCTCAGTCTCAATCTGTCAAATTTCCCATTTCGACAAGTTTTTGATATTTGTTTGTCGCCGAGATGAGACTGCGACTAGATTTTGATCGTTTTAAATTACGAGAATTGGCCTTCAGATTATGTTTAAGTAACAGTAACAAGAGGCAGCCTATTGCCATTAACCAGTCACAAATGAATTTGTGCCTGGTGGTGCTGGTGGTGCCCGGAGCGTGGACGCTCCGGGCTGCTACTGAGAAATTCCAGATAGAAAAATCAAATAACACTTTGCCTGAGCTGGGAATCGAACTCAAGAAATCATGCTCAGCAGTAGCGCTTGCGGCCACTAGACCAACAGCAGTCGGCCTGGGTACGTTATGCTATTATATAACAAAAAGTTTTACCAAAAGAAAATTGGAAACTATTAGTAGTTACTTAATTAAAGAATGCTGTGTTAAAATAATAAAAAACTTCTCCACTATTAATATACGTATTTATTTTACAAAGTAGATCAATTATGAGGAAAAGAAATGTGCTATTTTTTATTTAATTGTGTTGGACCCATGGACCCATCCATTAAAATCTTTTGAACAAAATAATCATATTAGTAAAGCTTGCGTGTTAGCTAATTTAACTTTATGAAAATTGAATTATACTCGAATAAAGATAGATTATATTCTTGAGGCAGTCTTGAGGCAAGCAAAAAGCGCTACTTTGGGCCTAATTAGGATAGGGCTGTGAACCTACGTAGTTTCAAAATCATTCTAGCGGATGAGAAAGTTCAGTTAGGTACACTTGTAGTACAGCTATGTAAGTTGCTACAGAAGCTCTCGTAATAATGTTTTTTTTTCAGCCCCAGATTCGAAAATTGTTGGCAACATTTCAAAGGGAATTTCGAGGTAGGCAACTTTTTTCCGCAGAGGTTTTCACCCATTCATAAGTATTAACATTCCGTGCCTAAATGTAGTAAAGTAAGGTGAGCGTGAGATATCTGTATGGAGGTATTTATGGAACTCTTCACAAAATTACAGGCTAACAGCAAACAAAATTTGTAAGTGAAAATTATAGGGTTCTTTTTGTTATTAAGTAGTATCATAATTATGGGCGTGTAAAAAAACACTGCAGCTTATTTCTGTCTATATTTTTGCATTAAAAAGCAGACCGAAAAAGGGACGAAAAAGTTTTCATGCCATGAAAATAACAAAAGGAACAAAATGTACTGGATACTTTATTCGAAAAAAAAAAATGGAATTCCATTATTTAACAAAAAAAAAAAAAAAAAAAAGTTAACAGCATCTTACAATTTTTTTACCGAAAATAGCCAGTATCTGCAGAATTCTAAAGAACAAAAGAGGTTGAGCTTCAATTTCTCGCAACCTCTATTCTGGTGAGACTCTGGGTGTGACCTAATATTATCTAATCCCAAATAGATGATAGGAGTAACGTAATAAAGGTAGGAAAGTAATAAATTATTAAAACTCTTCCATTAGTTTAAAGTTAATAAAATATAAGCTAGATTTTACGCCTTTATACTTAAATTTTATTAAACCTTCATACATAAATTACATTTTCACCAAACTTAAAGCTGCAACAGAATGAATACGTAAGTAATTAATTAAATCTTTTATACAGTGCCTTTTGTACAGTTTTATTTTACAGTGCATTTTTTTCATCGTTCTGTTCAGGTCTAAGACTTGAATACTTACCCACATTCTAATAATGCCTTTTCACCATCCGAAAAAAGCACCTTACGGAAAGAAATCGCCTATTCTATTATCAAATCACGTTTCAAAACAAAGAATGCTTGTGTACAAGTATGTGTGTCAGATGATGTTACCGAGATAAAGAGGCGGATGTGGGCCGGAACCGACCCCGCAGCGCACTTATCTGAAAAACTCTTAAGCGCAATCGCGACTCCGGGCCCTTGGCGACAACATCGGTCGGTACCTATTATGCTTCTGCTATAATAATATGTGCGTTGATGTTAACGTCAGCAAAACTGCCTTAAGTATGGCGTTAAAAATAGCCTGTTAAACGATTGGTTAAATTAATGTGGTTCCCCTCCAAAAGTTATTGCAAAAAAGTCAGTGCGTGGCCTCATGTTTACGATAATTACAAATTGAAAAGGTGAAACGAACGGAACAAGGATAAGTTGCATGGTATGCAAGTTTTTTTTTTATAGTGAAAGGTGGACATCATAATCAGGCTATAATGTTCCCACTGCTGGGTCATAGGCCTCCTCTCTATGAGCAGGAGTTGACTGCTGGGTCTAGTACAGACGCCAGCACATCAAGCTACTACAATCTGTCAAATTTCTTTAATAAATTTTAAGCTTTATCCCTAAAGCATTAAGGTTCAAGGTTGATTGGTGACAGTTTCGGGTAGCTTGATCTGCTGGCAAAACAACAGAAATTTTTCACAACAGTTCCTTATATTACGAAGATAAGCACAAATGGAGATTTTTTGAACGTTCATATAATGGGGTTCAAAGATGAAAGTTTGTATAGAAGTTAGTCATTTTTGCTGATGGGGAAACCCATCGGGCTAACGGATTGTTCATATAAAAATTACAATAGTTGGCGTTGTATTTGAGTGTGATTGTTTTGCATCATATAACACGTGTGTTCATGTCACTGTTCACTGACATGCTACTGACACACTTTACATTCCATTACTTGTAAAGGCAGCATTATGAACATCTGTCATGCATGTCAGTTTATGCGTACATTCACCTCAATATGCCACATTTCCCTCAAATTGTCTTTTATCTCCTTATATTTGTCGCATCGTGAGGAACAAAGAAAAATGAGGGAGAAAAATGTGTCGGATGCGAAGCGTTCAAGTGTGCGCTGATAACACCACAACTAGTACGAAAAGTTGATTGTGTATCTTGGATGGGAGCTTCGTTTCGAAAACTTAAAACATGTCTGAAACTTATTCTATTATTTATTTAAGTCAGACACAGTGATCCATAGTTATGTTAGTATACTTAAAAATTATGTTAGTAACCAAATATTAAAATCCATGCCACAATAACACTATAACTAAAATTAAATAACTGAAATATATACCTACTCGTAAAATCAAATTGTAAAATAAATTCATTAGTTAAAATTGCAATCATTTTTAAATTCATTAAAATCTCTAAAATAATTTAAGTAAGTACATCTTTAAATTAATTAAAATGAATATAAATTAAAATCAAGAATTTCATTAAAATCATAAAACATAATAATAAATAACATAATAAATAAATATAATCCACAATAATATTAATACCTTAAAACGACTTATCTCACCCATGTCCTAAATATGGGCGCATGTAGGGCCCACCAATGTGTCAATATCTATACTCCAACTTCGATCGAAAGGCAAGTTTTTATAGTTAGTATTTGTAACCTATGAACAGTCCTTTTACAGTTTATTTTACCCCTGACAGCAACCTAACAGCAACCTTATTATGACGGGAATAAATATCGCAATAATTTTGATAGACTTGTCAGTAGCAGGAATCTAACAAACAGCAATCTTATTACAAGCAGAATAAAGATCACTGTGATTTGGACAGTGAAGTAAAATCAGAAGTAAAAAAATTAAATTAAAAATTTAAAAAAACCCCGACAGTCATAGCTAAGAACACTCCCAACTAATTCATCTTTCAAACAAAATCAAAATCGGTTAATCCGTTCAGGAACTACGATGCCACAGACAGACACACACAGACACGTCAAACTTATACCACCCCGTCGTTTTTGCGTCGGGGGTTAATAACTGTGAAGCCACAAAAACCCTTGTGGCTTCAAAAACGAAAGAATGTCTTGAACGAAACGTCTATTAACTTTGAATATGAGGGCTCAAAAAAAAAAGATAAGAGAATATTCGTTTTCTCTCTCTCTCTTTATCTTTTTTTATTCTATTCTTTATTCTACACCAGCCAGCATTTTCTTTATTTCATTTCCTTATTAGCCCTTAGTAGGTGCGAATACACGAACGATCAATTTTTATCACCAGTTTTTCTAGCGACATTAACCAGCAGTTTTTCCTCCTCCCCGCCAGGTGGCGTCCCATTACCTTCAATTCAATGCGCTCATTACCACAGAATACACCGATAAGCAAAACAAAAACAAATACGTTGAAATTAAACGTCCTTCTGTGAAGCGGTCGTTGTGTGAATGATTTGCATTTAAAGTGGAGTAATTTGGGTCAGTGACTACAAAGCACAGTGTAATGTTTGCTGCGCTCATCCGGCGGAATCCGGCCCTCTAATCGTTTTGCTTCAATGTTCATTTTTAGAGTTTCGGACCCAAAGTGTGCCAACACGACGGGACCTTATTACTAGGGGAGCGCCCACGAGCAACATTTGTCTCAGCAACTTATTTGTCTCTCAAATCAAAGTCTGAAAGTATTGTCTTTGTCACGTCAATACATGCGCGCACTTACATACAAACTCGTAGACTTGATGTGAGAGGCAAAAAAGTTTCTGGGCAACTAAGTTGCTCGCAGGCGCCCTCCCTAAGGCTCCGCTGTCCATTCGTGTGTGGCTGTATCTTTTGAACCGTAATAAGTAAACACTTAAACTTTCAGAGTGTGTAATACTATGACCGCTATAACTACAAACAATAAAAAATAAAATACAAGAAACGGGTTTTGGAACGAAGTTCCTTATTTTTACTAAAGTATTTAAAAAAATGTAGTGGTAATAAAATATTGTTCGGTGGTACGGAACCCTTCGTGTACGAGTCCGACTCGCACATGGCTGCTTTTTTACGCAAATATGTAAGATGTGGGGGGGTGGGGGGTGGGGGGGGCTTAGCGAGGGAAGCGCTGTATTTTCTCTGTTACGTTGTTCTTGGCTGCCTGAGAAATTGCTTTTGAATATGTAAGTTAGTATGCGAGGAGATATTATTTTTCGGCACGCCTGATTTAATCTGAAGTTGTCACAAAAACACACCGATTCATACATTACATGCCTATTAATCTCACGTCTTTCATGGCAGAAACTACAGAATGCCACCTGGAACGATCCTTACCTACTTTTATATGTACTTTTATCTCAAGAAGCGACGCGCGCTTTACTAGTACTAACCGAGTGTACAATCACGCTGCGAATGTGTGCGTGAGGACGAGTAGCGTCAACGCATAACACACA
Source organism: Apamea anceps (assembly GCA_951799955.1). Lineage (NCBI taxonomy): Eukaryota > Metazoa > Arthropoda > Insecta > Lepidoptera > Noctuidae > Apamea > Apamea anceps. Next base: position 6,693,292 of record OX637502.1, on the reverse strand, counting down.
CACACACACACACACTTCCGATTTTACCATTGTACACACACATTCACAGCGTGTAACCACAAGTAAAGCGCGCGTCGCTTCGTGAAAAATGCTATAACTAATAACCGATACATAATTAGATTTTCCAATATTGTGTTTTATAGAGTGCCCATGACATGAGCATAGTTTTTAGGGCTCATGGCCGACGCTGCGTCACAATATTGCCAATATTGTCACCTAACCATTTATCAATTATTGGAAAAAATGTTCCAGCTTTTTTATTTTCAGTGTCTCTGCACCCATAAAAGTGGCTATTAGCCCTTTGATAAAAACCAAAAAAAAAAACTCCATAATATGACTTTATCAGAACTCATTCACGCAGTTTTCACGCGATTAACCATGATATGGGGTATAAAAAAATCCATTTTGTTCGTGTATCACGGTACATAAAACTCGGTTCTAATCTCGTTGTTTGAAACACGAGGGGGCCCGATGTGACCAAAAAACACTTTTTCAAAGTTAATTGTCCTAACTTGGGTAGCGCTAACTGATTTACATGCAAATTGAAACAGGTCAATATTAACAGAGTCGATTTAATTTGTCCTTTTGGTGCCGGGTACCCGGGGCCAGTGGATATTGCTGAGTTTGGCTGTTTTTCTGGTACAGAACCGAAATTAGATTAGGTATTGCGACATTGGTTTCTTTATTTTAATTCGATTATTTTACAAAGGGTAGGTATTTGAGTATATTAATTAGGGGTTCCATAACATCGCGCCTGTATTTTCCGAAGTGTTAAGGCAGAGGTGTCCCTATTGTATGTACACCCAAATTTCGCCAGTTATGCTTAAGTCCCATGTAATAGGGGGCGAGCCTATTGCTGTCAAACAAGCACCATTCCAGACACCGGGTTGTAGCGGGATTGTCCGAAAGGGTTACCGCTGCCCTGGAACATAAAGGGCTAAGGAAGGAACACGGGTGGGTTTTAGTGCGTAAAAGTCTGATACTCCCTTCTGCTCCACCCAGAGCGGGAGAAGTCATTTGATGATTTCCCATACTGAAAAAAAAAGACAAATCTTACCCAGATAAAAAACACCAATAACGCTTTACCCGAGCTGGGAATCGAACCCAGGTTCTCATGCTTAGTAATAGCGCTTGCGACCACTAGACCTATGAAGCCTTAGGGGTTACGTCAATTGCTAATGCTACATAGTACATTCACGTATGTTGTAATCCTTAGCGATCTTAGCATTCCGTAAGCCCACGTCCGCACGGCCGTAAAAATATCGCGGCGTGGTTTTATCGCGCACTGGATTTTCAACTCTCGGTATTGAGCCGAGCATTGAGAATCCAACAGAGCGCATCTCAGCGCGTCAAAAAAAACACACTGTTGGATTTTCAATTCTCGGCGCTAAGCAGTGCGTTGAAAATCCAGCGCGCGAAAACAGACGCCGCGAGAAAAACGCGCCCGTGCGTACCGTGGGATAATCGCGTAACACACTATCAGTAGTAATGGGTTTCATTTTCACAGTTCAACAACATTTATTGCATTACTTACGTTGTTGAGCAGACACATTTTTTGAACATATTATGGTGGTGGGCTAAGTAACTGCAACTTGTTTATTTAAGTAGCTCACGAGAACGAAATAATGTAAGTAAATACTTCAGTCTTGAATGGCTATGCTCCTTAATTTCCGTACCAGTCATCCGGTTGATAGAATAACAAATAGCCTATTGTTTCTCGCAGGTTCGCAAACTGTTTCTACGAGTGCCATTTCGAATTCAAATTTGCGACCATTGTTGATGCACCTTGAAGAACGCCACGCTGTCCACGAAATTTAGTGGATACGTAAATTATAAGGCAAACGTCTTCTTCCCCTTTTCCATTCTTATTGTCGCCAAGGGCCAATCTTTTAGGTAGGAGTCTAGCTTACCTCTTTTGAAAATTGACGGCTGCTTAACCGGCTTTGCCTGTGAGTGTGGGTGCTTCAATTAACTAAGGCCTCCAGCCAGGGCTTAAAAAACTTATAAACTAAGCAATTACACGCTAAGGGCACTCTCTGTGGGGTACGGACCTCGGCTTAGGGCGTCGCTGGGGGAAGGCAGCTATGGACAGGCTCACCTCGTAATCTCATTTCGTTGTATGCTGAAATAGGAGCCTTTTAGGTCTCGCGTAGGGGTTTCTCTCCACCTGCCCAGTGCTACTTGAGTCTTGCAGATAAATGGCCTGCGAGCCTAAATGCAGTAGGTATTCAACTTCAAAAACGATCATTAGGTTTCAGTTCCAAACTACTACATTCCATTGCCTGCTGGACGGATCAAGCACTCTGCTGCCCTTTTTTTTTTTTTTTTGGGAAATCATCGAATGACCCCTCCCGCTCTGGGTGGAGCAGAAGGGAGTGTCAGACTCTTACTGACTAAAACCCACCCGTGTTCCTTCCTTAGCCCTTTATGTTCCAGGGCAGCGGTAACCCTTTCGGACAATCCCGCTACCACTCTGCTGCCCTTATCTTAAATATTTATTCATAATAAACATGCCTATTATCCGCCATCTCCAGTTTTCACCTGTGTCTAGCAATTTCATCTAGATAGGTAAATATTTTGCCGATCCTAAACAAGTGCACATGAACACGATCCGCTTGCTCCGAGCTACTGTGTCTGAGTACACATTACAGCGCTTCGCCAATTGAATTCAAGGTCGCTACCTCGCACCCTGAAAGCCTGTGGTGACTGTGTGCTCGGGGACTTAGCCATGTTTGTGAAGATATATACTTACACAAATACGGCAGCGTCAGCATTGAAATCTGATTGTGTTATGTTACTTAACTCGCTGTACGTGAAACATTGTAGTTTGGGTGGAATGTAAATTAGGATTTGATGTAATGCGGGATCCAAAATTAGATTAGAAGTTTATATGCCATGCTAACCGAAGTATGGTTAATGTTGTTTTGAACTCAAATACATCTATGGTACGTTATGATGGTCTTCAAATTCTAAAAAGAGATATCTACACAACTGTTGAATAAGCTTGCTAAGAATATCCACTTTTACTGCAAAAATATCAGCTGAAATAAAAATTTCGTGCTCAAAGCGAGACGCTTCGCGTCCGGTACAGCTGGGCTGAAGAAGAAAATCAATAAGCACTGTTCACTTTAAGCGTGTCTGTCTTTATAGGGTGTTAGCAAAATGATTTAAATATTTTGATCCACATCATCTGCTGCAACAACTTAGATTATACATCAATGAGATTTTAACAAAAAAAAAAAAAAAATAATTATGAAAAACATAAATAAATAGAAGTGCGATGAATCAGTTGCAGGCATGTTGTTTTAGTTAAATCTTAAAATTATTGCATACAGGATTATTCTATATCAGCACAAGCTGGTAAATTACAGAAATTCAATAAATAAAACCCCTGTGTGCGTCGTTGTTGGTGAATACAACAGTCTCCATTACACTCTTTTCCTTCTTATTTACCCGATATCCATCACGTTGAAGGACTAACTGATTGGATGTTTCCCAAGAAAAATCCCGTTAACTTCTGTTGGTGAGTCTTCACAAGTTACGAGACCAAGTGGATTTTCCTCGTCAACTTATCAACGTATGGAAGTTTGTAGCAGCTTGTCAGTTTATACGGGTCATATTTACTGAGATACGAATTCTGACGAAGATATTACGATATAGCCCTCTCCTGCTTTTTGTTTAAAGTATGTCGATAGTTCAACAGGTTTCGGTTGAAGTTAGGAGCCTCTAAAGTTTAAGAGCAAGGCGCCACTGACCCGTTTGAATTGGAAACGTGAAATATAAATTGTAAATTCTTTTTCTGCAGCAGGAGCAATGCCAGGGTTAGGTACTACAAAGTTTTATGGTTTCCTGCAGGCAAGAAGAAATTGTTTTCTGCCCTGAGGCTTTTCTCATTGCTGAGCTATCTGTTACTAAACGATTAGAGCAGCCGATCGATTCTGTAAAAATCTCACCGTGAAAAGTTAAGTGAAGTGAGCTTAGAGTGAGCTGTCAATAGTGTCAATGCCTTAGCATTAGTTGGAATGACTGCTCACTCCACGCTCACTTCGCCTAAGTTTTCACGGTGAGATGGTTACAGAATCGCACTGCAGTACCCTTATAAGTCTGTCTATAGAAATGTAGTCATTAAACATCGCAGTTCCACGTTCTACTTAACCCATATAACGAAAATAGGTTGAAAACGACCGAGTATTTAACAAAAAATGTCTTCAAGTCTGCCAGTGTCAAATGAATGCAAGCGATAAAAAAAGTTGGTACAATAAGTTTGTGATCGACAGGAGCGAGCACATTGGCTCCGTGATAAATGACTTTCTGATCTCACCGAGATAAAGAGTGATGGTGGAAGCAATCATGTGCCCTGAATAGGACCAACGACCATTTTCGGTAACATCGGAATGTATAATTTAACTTCATTAAGTGTATAATAGATTTTCAGTTACCTTTTCATATAATTTTCCTGACACCTTCGGAAAAATTATAGCTCCATTATCAGAAATCGACATTGGACCGTCGATTTGTCTTGTGCTGTCAGTTTCAGATATCCTTTTGAAGGACTATAATTTTATGGGACTGAACTTGTACGAAGGGTGCTTAGACCTCGCATTAATGGACGCGGTTGGATAAGCCCTTTAGAAACAACGTTGTGGTATGGGGAAAAAGTGCGATCAACTTGTTTTTAAGCCCTTTTACAACGGTCAATGTCGGGTGGCGATAAGGACCACGAACACACACCAATATATTTTTCTTTCAGTGTGGTCTTAGGAAAATTATCAGTCAACTAAGGGATACGGAATTTCGTTTAAGTGACTAAGTTATAAAAATATTGAAATCGGACGCATGCTTACATATTGATGAAATCGTAAAATGTTTTCTGCCAGAAGGTGTCCATTGAATTTTGACAGCGAATGTTGAAGTTTTCGTCTAAGAGTGGCACATAAAGAAGGGTCCGGGTTCGTTTAGAATGGCGGATGGAAAGTGTGATTGGGCTCAGCTGTAAGCTGTTATAATATAATTGGGTTTCTACGGAAAAAAATGGAGGTCCATGCGTCTATAATGTTTTACCACAGACTTTTTTAGACAGTAGGTAGGTAGAATCAGATATTTGACGCTAAGGAAGTTAAAACGACATTTTTTAAGTGAAATAACAAAGAACTGTTGTAGAAAAAAACATCAATATAAAATATAAATCTTCCTTAAACATTCGGTATGTTTATATTTTATACTAGCTGCGCCCCGCGGTTTCACCTGCATAAGTTTTGATCCCGTGGGAATATTGGGATAAAAAGTATCCTATATGTTAATCCTATAGGATACTTTTTATAAACCATCGCTGTGACAAATTTCATCCGAATCCGTTTAGCAGTTTTTGCGTGAAAGAGTAACAAACATTCATCCATCCATCCATACAAACTTTCACGTTTATAATATTAGTAGGAAGTAGGATTGACTTTTTTGTAAATGGTAAATGTTTTTTTATTACAAAGCATCCTTTTTTATGGTATCTTTTTTACACAAAGCTCCAATCAAAATGTTCGGTAGGTATCGACAGACGGCCATCTTTTTTCATAGCGGGCATTAAATAACAGCATTAAAAAGTAATAACTTATTAAAAACAGAACGAGGGCTTTTACGCGGTTTGTTTTATTCTAAGAGTCTTTTGTTTATATTATCATGTTTTTAGGTTGTAAAAAAGTAGGGCATTTTTTAAACGAGAAGGGGAATTTGGGTTACATTATGCGGTACTGTAGTTGGTTATATCTTTTTAATATTTTACGACCTCAATGTCGCAGTCAGGCGCCATCTTGAAATCGTTTTGCCTAAAGGGTTTGCTGTAATTTCTCTAAAGCGCTTGGGTGACATTTAGAATGGTTTGGAATAGGTTCCGAAACAAATTAAAAAAATGGATTGATCGAATGAAAATTGAAATAGGTACATACTTTGATTAGTTTGATTATTGTATTGGCGTAAGAAGCTTCGTGTGGTCGTTTCATGGTGGTCTTGTTGCTGGGTCCACAGCTGGATAAGATCAACTTGTTTAAAACCCCCCATCCTTATCTACCCCGCATCCCCCTACCCTTCTTTTCAGAAAGTACTGACAAATAATTGGGAGCTTAAAATTTTGTAAAAAAACACATCACAGAAAGTGTGATGTAAACTTTGCAGTTTTCGCAATATACTGGTTAAAATGATCGGATTCACAATATTCAGCGTCACGTCGTCACATTCATAGTTACCAATGTTGCCAATGTAAATATTTTCTTTTATGAATATGAAAACTGAACGCCAACATTGATACGTGTCCAACGCCCGCTCAATAGGTTTATTTATGAACTAGCTATTGCCTGTGGCACCGTCCGCACGGAAATAGATTTTATTTATTTATGATCCAACACAATCGAACTGTGGCATATTGCTTTTTGAATGTTTCGATATAAATGAGACTTTTTGTGTGAAAAATGAACATTGTTGAAATGATTGGTGTCGTGAGTTTCCGTTTGGAAATATTTTTGGGTGAAAAGTTTTAACGAGCTCCAAATCGTTATACTTAAAAGTTTATTATTCTTGATCTCCTCAATATTGGATTACTTCACAGGTTTATTTGTGCGAAAGGAACTTCCCTATAAGGAACCTCCCTATAAGGAACCTCCCCATAAGGAACCTCCCCATATGAACCTCCCCATATGAACCTCCCCATAAGGAACCTTCCTATAAGGAACCTCCCCTTCCTCTTGTTGTAGGACGTTGGTGGCCTTTTGCGACATCCACGGTGGAGTATTTATTTATTTATTGAAACTTTTCCCACAAAAAGGTACAAAGGGGGACTATCGGCGGAGTATCTATTCTTTATTTAAGTATTTAGACGCCCAAAGACACTAAAAAGAAGGGACTTGTGGGTAGGTAATAACAGCCACACAGGTCGATCGATAAGGTTACGCTTGCCGCGGTTGGTCCGTGGATGGGTGAGCATCTTTACATACCAAGACCCCTTCGTGCCTCGGAAAGCACGGCAAGTTGTTGGTTCTGGCTGTCATTCGTGGATCTTTGACATACGCTACGGGTCTTCAGAAGCACGAAAGTCTAATAACCAGTCTTACCAAGGAGCATCGTATTATCCAGTAACTGGGTTGTGGAGGTCAGATAGGTAGTCGCTTTATGTAAAATACTTGTATTCAGCTGCATCCGGTTAGACTGGAAGCCGACCCCAACATTGGGAAAAGGCTAGGCAGATGATGATGAGACGCCCAAAGACAAACAAGTCTGACACTTTTCGATATATCATTTAGTTAGGTACCACTTCAGTTTTACCATAGTAAGATAGATGTTTCTAACATTATTATATTGCCTGCAAATATTTAGGTAGATACATACTATGAATGGCCTGTATGTGCACAAATTGGACGAATAAATAACTGGAAACAAAATATTGAACCATTTGCACGTCTGTTAAGGTGGCCGGACAAGCAATATTTTTTATTTTATTGGATCAAAGAGTCCCGTATGGCCTGTTTGTTTATAAAATGTACCATCGGCTTATAAAAGTGTCTGGAAAAGGGTTTTAAATGGCGATATGTCTGTTTGGCAATGCCCTTTATATTAGATGGCAATATTAGATAATGTTTTTTTAAGAGTATAAAAATTATGTATTAGGTATGTTAAAACTGTTTGTACTCCCCGTCACTTGTCCCTAAAGATTCATTAGAAAACCAGCGTCGGACAGCATCTGTCTGGTATTCATATTGAAATGAACCTTTTTGGCGCGGCTGTGAGGCACACACTATTGTAGTTAAAACATAATTTCCACTATTTTATTTGTATTTTACGAACCATGTCCAAATAAGCGTTATTTTTTCTTCCTTTCCATCAGTAAAATAGGCTAGCTACATAGGTTATGTAGGTTTAGACAAGAAGAAATGACACCCACACATTGAACATTCTTCTTATAAAAACAACACAAAACTTTTGGAGTCTTTGAAGGTTCCTAGAGCTCCGTTAAAAGGTCAAAGTAAATATTATATTAGAAAATGAGCATTACGGAGGTAATTACAGCTGAAGCCCAAGTTTCCCACAAACAGAAGAAAAAGAATAACAGGAAAACACTCAATAACTCAAAGGAAATTAATTTCCGGCCCTTTGTGAATTTTTACACCGTCTCAGAGTTAACGTGGATTAACAGTTACGCAGGCACAGCTATTATAAGCCTGTGTTTTCAAAAGGGGTAGGATGTGTAGTGAATTGTGTACGGGAAAGTTCCACCATATAAGTCTTGGTCTTACTCTCGATACTCTTCGATACAGCATTGGTATCTTATGGGTATATCAACTGGTGATGAAAACCTACTCTGCTCACAAAAGAGGCTGTCCTTCGCATAGGAGTAGCACAAAGGGCCATAGAGCAAGCCACGCTTGGCATAACCACTAGACTAGACCGAGTGCGTAACACCGAAATCCGTCGGCGGTTGAAAGTCTACGACGTCGGGGACACGGCGATGCGCCTGAAGTGGATTTGGACAGGACATCTAGTTAGACGAGGAGATGGCCTATGGAGTAAAGCTCTGACCGAATGATGGATAAGGTTAGGTCAAAGCAACCAGGGCCGTCCAAAAGCGCGTTGGGTTGACGATATCGTCAAAGTCACGGGTAACACCTGGATGAGGGAGGCATGGAACCGGGAAGTATGACAGAAGAAAGGGAAAGCCAGCAGTGGGTTCTGATTCCGAGCTAAAATGATGATGACGATGATGAAACTCCTACTCTGAATCTGTTACTCTGGATGGCAACAGAGAATTGCTTATCAAAAGAAAAGAGAAGTCGTTATAACACTATTCGCGCTCTCTATTTCCACACGGCTTATAAATAGAGATTTATAAAGTTAATTATAATATGAATATATCAAAGACACACGCAGCAGTTACATTCCGGGGCACCTTCATTTGTTACTGGGCACCTTTTCCGGGCCACTTCGTAAAGCGAAGCGCTGTAAGCTCATGTTAATGCCGCTTTTAAAGCCGCTGTAAAAAGAATCCGTGTTGGGGAATAATCAAGGTAACGAGGTTCCCTGTTGTCTGGAAACAAATCTTAAGGGCTCAATTGCGTCATTAAGGATAATTTACTACCATTTAAGACTGGATCCTAAATTAACGTTGTAATTATGATGTGGCCTTACTTTAGTATTGCCCTGGTAAAGTGGGGCTACCTCGACGGAATGGCACTAGGCTGTGGATGTGGATCTATGTCACAAACTACCACCTCCTATCCAGCGGGCTAATTGCGTAACACACTATCAGTAGCAATGGCTTTCATATTGGCAGTTCAACAACATTCATTGCGTCATTTACGTTGTTTAGCAGACAAATTTTTCGAACATATGAAGCAATGGATTAGCAGTACCCTTCAAAATATTCAGATTTAGATTGATAGTGTGTTATGCAATTAGGGTGCTGCCCTCTATGTCCCAAAACATACATTGAAAGTGACTTCTGCCACCGATGACGCCGTAGAAGTGGCAAAGTTCTGCCAACAAAGTCTGAAATACTTCCATACCAGCGGCACGAAGAAGCAGAAGTATTGACTTGTTATCGTTTACTAGATGAGGTTCACTTGGCTGCAGCGCTGTGATTGCATTAAGAAGTTCTAGCGCTAAGATAGTAGCTATCTTGACAAGGCTATTAAATGGCTTGTGGTCGAGTCTTATGGCTATCTGACTTTACATTTTTGCCAGTAAAGACACGTAGTGTTCATAACTTGAATGTTGCAGGTATCTGTTATATTGTAAGCACGTTTACTGGTAAACTTACCCTCATAATTATCCTAGACAAAAAGACTACCTAAGTTAAAATGGAATAGGGCGGGTCTTCACACGGTGAATGATTCAACATGGACGGCGCCGCCGAGGCCGGCCCAGGAAGAGGTAGCGAGACGACCTAGACGCGTACCTCAAGGGTTGGATCGAGGTAGGTGGCTCTGGAAAAGGACGTCTGGAAGGTTTAAGGATTTGGGGGAGGCCTTTGCTTAGCAGTCGGAAAGTGTAGGCTATCAAAAAAGAACAACTTTTATAGATGTTGTGCTTAGTTGGTTATATGCTGTTAGACATAGGAACCACAAAATGTAACAAGGTACTATTACAATACGGAATCCTGGCTACGCTTTTTCTAAGAACATTTTTCCATTATTCAAGGTATAATACAAGGGATCACATTTGTTAACTTAGTTGGTACTGTAATAATTGCCTCCCGACCGATTCCGGTCACGATGGTCAATCTCAGCGGAGATTAGCCAGGTACGCAGGAGATATTATAGTGTACAAGTGTGTGCGTAAACACAGGCGTACTCTGTTCCTTCACTCTCATAGTCCGATAGGACGGCAATCCGACACGACCGGGAGAGATCAGGCGTAGGACCAACGGCTTTACGTGCTTTCCGAGGCACGGGGGTATCACACCACCAACTTCCAAAATCCGGGCTGTTACTAAGTAATTCCCAATGGGAAAACCCAATAACACTATGCCCGACCCGGGAATCGAACCCAGGACCACACGCCCAGCAGTCGCGCTTGCGACCACGAGACCAACGGGGGTAGGTACTGTAATACTAACATAGTTTTAAGACCTTTGTAACTAACAAAATTGTTATGGATGTACTAATTGGTTTAAGCTATGTATGTTAATACTAACAAATTGGCTTTTATGATCTGAAAAATAAATAAATAGGTACCAAGTCATAAACTGAAGCTTACCCACCAATATGATTCAGTACAATAACACTACCAACATCGAACATGATTGCAACATTGCATGTCTTGTGCAATGAGATATCGTTAACCGATAGGCAGTTGTACGGTTAATGTGGCTTGTATTTATTTTGTACCGCTATCAACACCAACGTGTACCTAATGTTATGACCTCAGTAGGCCGTGGAGTTAGGGGGTTGAATTAGCGATATGATAACTATTGGTCTCAAGTGCTACTGCTAAGCATAAGGTCTTGGGCCCGATTCCCAGTTCGGGCAAAGTTTTATTCGGTTTTCCTACCAGGAATTTGATGCAATAGGCTATTTTCGTAAAAAAATTCTAATTAGTCCGTCAGTTAGATTATCAAAAAATATTGAACCCGTATTTTTTCTTATGTCAATTATATAAAATATGATGAAGATATCGCCCGTTAAAGTTCCGCGTGACGTCACTTGCTTGTGACATTTTTGCAAGCAAGTGACGTCACGACCCCCGACTCCCAAATTTTGACACGCTTTATCTTTGTCATGTTTTGTTTGATTGACAAAAGAAAAAATACGTAGATAGAATATAGATTTTTCGATAATCTAACTGACGGACAAAATATAATTATTATTTTTTTTACCAAGGCAACTACCCTATTGACATCCAAGTGCCCGGTTGATGGCAATTGACAGTTGAGAGGCCCCTGTTACACGAGACTTAAACTTTACTGGCGAAATCTGGGTGGGGAAACTATGGTACACCTCTGTCTAACCTTTTAGGGTTACAGGCGTGGTAAGATGTTAATGTAAAAAAAAAATAACAATGCAAGCCTATGATTGTCCGTCTCACTGCAGGGCAAATGCCTCTTGTACAGAGAAGGCATGAGCATTGTCCAACGAGCCTGCTCAAGGCGGATTGGAGATGTCACATTTTATATTTACTTTTCAAGTCAAGGTTTCCCACGGTATTTTTCTTAATTGATGTCCTAGTGATGTCCGAGATAAACTTAGAATGGAATAGATAAAGATATTTTTTTTAAAGTTGCATTCAACTTGCTCGGTTTCTTGCAGGCAAAAATAGGAGTCTTCTTGTCTGTGTAGTATTGAACAGTCTGCTTGAGGCACATGATTGCACTCTCGGTTGACAGCCCAGGCCTAAAACCGAACTGCAGTGCGATTCTGTAACCATCTCACTGTGAAAACTTAGGTGAAGTGAGCGTGGAGTGAGCTGTCTTTTCAAATAATGCTAGGGATTGACACTACTGACAACTCACATCAAGCTCACTTCACTTGAGTTTTCACGGTGAGATTTTTACAGAATCGACCGGCTGGGCACCATGTAGTTCGAGGTGTTTAGCCAATTGCTTGTCAAACAGACTGTCCAAAATTTTTGCTATGACAGTGGCCATAGAAATGGGCCTATGTATGTCAGAGACATCCCCAGTTTTATTTTTCACAATAGGAAAAATAAAACCGGGAATAAACTAATAAACTTTTTTTTTGCACTACCATTGTCTATATTAGGTCATCCGGTAAGAATGTTAAAAAACAAAGTGAGTACACGCGGCAAGTGTCCCCCCGCGTACCTCGATGCAGAGTAAATGTTAGAAATTCGTACTTGTAGCTAATTATGTACAATCAAGGAAGTTTATTGTTGAGTGAATTGACACCCTACATCAATTCGCCGTGTTATAGTCATTTCATACAACTGTCAAAGAAAGACATATAGGTACATACCTGACTTATTTATATTCCTACGGACAATTTTAGTTTATAAGTAGTCAATTTGGTTAATAATAAATTTTCCTGACTTTACCAGACAGATTCCGTTGGGTGTACCTCCGCATTTAGCCCGACGTATGCTCTTATGTAACGAAGTGAAATTCTATGGAACGGGAAAAGGGGACCGCAAAGGTATGACGTGTCATCTATTCGCGTGTTTAAAGTTCGTGCATCTGTTTCATGTTAAATTATAGTATATAGTATATATAGTTCCCACGTGTCACGTGGGAACTATCTTACTATTAAATGTACAGTCACGAGCATACATAAGTATGTATACACTTGGCTTTATTCAAAAGCGATTTACTCCTTTATTTTTTAATGAAATTTTATGTTGCTACGAACATAGCATTTTCGATGGGTTATTGCAATGTGTCGTATTTCATTGTTGTTTTTGTTATTTCAAGCAAAAATCGCTATTGAAAGTTTCCAAGTGTTGACATATTAGTGCTCGTGACTGTACCTACGTTTGAATTGTAACAAAGCTGTTGTGAGAATCCCTGAAAGCACAATAGACATACATAGAAATACTTCGACATTAGATCCAGTCTTCAACTATCATTACTCCGTTTAAGATGAGTCTTAAGGACCACTTCACTCCAGAGCTAGTACAGTACAACATATGCGCAAGATTTGTTCAGGACATATAGACCTCTTGGATCACAATTCTCAAAGTTAGAAAAAAGAACTGAACTGAGTCTAGGCCATGCAAATAAGAATACCTTTAACCTTAATAAAATTTCGTCAATTAAACGCTGACATGAAGAAAAACTGACCCTATTCAAATATCCCAAAGTTTAGCATATAAATTGTCTGGAGAAAGTTTTTTGTAACCTAAAGGGAAGGTGAATGACCAAATTGGTTTATTCAAAGACAATGAAATAAAATGGTTGTGGAAACGGAAAATAAAACGAGAACAGATAACTGGCTTTTACTTAGGGCCGGTTTTTTCGATCGTAACATACTTACGTCAAATAATAACGATTACGTAGTCGTTACTATTTGACATTCGACAAGGCCATAATTTTGTAATTATAATTTGAATCAACGATTTTTTTGTTAGAACGACAGTTAGTGCCATTTTTGACGTATACGCGGGGGTGAAGTGGACGTGAAACAACCCGCCCCTAGTATAATATTGTGTTAAAGGATATTATGAGAATTCATTTGTTTTTAATATAGTATTATAGTAAGGTGAACGAACTTTAAACTATGTGATTTCATTTTGTTCAAGGGGTAAAAAAACCCATGCCGAGCTTGTAATACACGTGTATGTAACCTTAATTACATTTTAAGGATTAGGTCAAATGTACGTTATATGTTTGGTACTGAATACTTATCAAAAAGTCTATATATAAGTAAAGGGAAAAAAAAGAAAGAAAATAATTTAGAATAAATCAAATCATGCTAAGGAAATAAATAGCATGACCCAGCGTCCTAACCAAAAGCGATTGTCGCGCGAATAAGCAATTACGATGTCGTTTACCTGAATAATGACGTACACGTAACGACATATCAAGCTATACATTTCCAGTTTTTGCTGACCTCGGATTGTATAGGTTTTTCGTGCAATGAGAACTCAGCTTGTACATACATATGCGACTTGATTGATCGCACACCTATGTTTTTTTTTTTAGAATATATTTTGCCCACTGCTGGGCAAAGGCTTCCCCCTTTTCCTTCCAAACCTCCCTGTCTTGTGCGATCTCTAGTCATGTTGGCACTGCAAACCTTATCAGACAGTCACACCACCTTCGCTGTTGTCTACCTAAACGGCGATGTCCTCCCTCAGGCGTACAGTGAGTGACGATCTTTGCCGATCTCTCCGGGTGCATTTGATGTGTCCGGCCCACTTCCACAGCCTGGCTGTGTCTTATTCATATAAAAAAGTGCGACGATCGTGTCGATCCTAATAGGAAAACTAGGCATGTCAGATTTATGAAATGCCAACGACTTTCACATTAACCATACTCAGCCCGGCGATAGAGATGCAATGTGCACTTACGATGCATGAAGATGAGCACATTAACATATTTCATTCTCGATTCTGACTATTAAAGCCAACAAATTTATTCCTCTGCTTGAATTTCAAGTAGGTAACCTATATGACTTACTCGAGTATATGGCTTATGGATCGGATTGATTTAAATTCATCGAAGTTTTATTTATTTAGGCTTTGTCGATGTTACGGCTGAACGGGCTTTGGCTTTGACTTCGTGAAACCAAGGCTTATGTAAAAATAATATGAGCTGGTTAACGTTACAGTTGTTTGGTGGTTTTTGCAAATTGCTATTTTAAATTATGTATGCTTTTGGTATGTTTCTTTAATACAGTTAATTTTCAAAGGGCTTGTATTTAATCGTACCTCAAATCATTTCAGTTTAGGTTCCCTAAAAATATTATTGAACACTCTAATATTATGATTGCGCTTCTTTTTGTGAACCTCTATTTTCGGGTCCTAAAAATATTAAATAGATTGCGACCAACTTGGTTTTTTGAGGTTCAATAATTAAAAAAAATGTACATCATTAGTAGGTCAATTCGTTTTTAGAAGATCAGTTAAATATTTCCCTTTTCGAAGCCTAGTACTTTGTATGGGGTAATTCTCTCAGGTCGATAATAGCTTATCTAATTTATTTTTTATTTATTTTATTTAATCATTTATGTGCACACATCTAAACAGACAAGAAAAAAAGAACAGTAAAATAGGTACAAAGGTGATGCTTATTCCTAAAGATAAATAAGATTATCTCTTCCAGCATACCTGTGATGGGAATGTAGATAAAGAGATGTAGACAGCGTGTGTAATTTAAATTAATGGCTACAGATTTGAAGTCGCACACTTTAAACTCTTATCAAATGTCATTATTTGTCGCAGGTAATACGGATAAGAAATATCTGAATACTCTTTTCATTGAAACTCCTTGATATTTATTGGTACATACAGTTCAAGCTCTGTACAGAATATACAGACAAAGAGCATGTAATACGGATGCGCTAAAAATAGTGGCGAAACAGACTAGTCACATTGATGTAAGAGGGAGTACACACGCGAGCTCCATTCTTCACGTCAGCGTGACAGGCCCTACTTATCCTCAGCATAGCTTAGCACGCTTAGCATAATGCTAAGGTGTGGCTGTTTTACGATGTTTTCCTAGAGCATTTAAATTGGGAACATGCCTTTATGTGCGCACGGTTTTTTTTTTTTGGGAATGTGATACAACCTCCGTCGCTGTCCATCCAAAAAGATGCTGAAACGAAAGCCTTTGAACCAGCGTGGGAGCGTTAATAATGGTCTAGTTAGGTCTGGTTCACACTCAAACGATTTGGCGAAACTGTCAGTGACGTTGGAAAACGAAACTGTGGTTGATCGTTTACATAGATTCTACAAAGATTTTTTTGACTTTTCTGACATCAAGCGGGTAAAAACGATTTAAAACTGTGGTGCTATTCTGTAAAAATCTCATCGTGAAAACATAGTTGAAGAGTGCTTGAAGTGAGCTGTCAATAGTGTCAATCCCTAACATCAGGTGGAATGACAGCTCACTTCACTTAAGATTCCACGATGAGATTTTTACAGAATACACCGGCTGAACTACGAGTACGGTACTTTTGATTCTTTTCATTGCAAAATTGTACAATTTCCAAAGCGAACATAAACAAATGTATGTTTTTATCGCTTTACATTAGGGAAATAGACAAAATATGTCTGTTATTCCACAGCATTTCAATAAATGAAAAACTGCGTGTTCTCGACCGCATTCGCATTTATTGTAACAAAGGAAAAATGGAAACATTTCCTAAGCGCTGGGGAAATTAAAAATCGCATTGAACGACTCTGCAATGAGAGGGTTGAACAACTGATCATAACAGTTAGTGTATGTTATAAAGTTTGTGGCTATAACAGTTCAGTTTTCAACCGCATTTATTAAATGTACGTCGCTTGTTTGTTGTGGTCATGTTTATTACATACGTAGGTACAGTCAGCCCCAAAAATATGTGTGTTTACATCTTTTTAGGGCTGACTGGTTTATAGATGTTTTGGGACCAAATGTTTACTTTGTTTTGGTAAAATAAATTGTATACCATGTTTTGAACATATACGATAGATACAATGTTATGAAACAATTGTTGTAGACAATGTTCTGTGTCTGTGTATACATCTTTTTGGGCTGACATCATTCACAATCTCACGCCTCTTCTCCTGGCGGTAGGCAGACACTATGGAACCCCAGCTGCTACGTTCCTTACACACAGAACAACAACACACACATATATATATCATATCATATTAATAACTAAACAAAATTTTTGTTTGACAGTTTTTGTTCTAAACTAAATAAACATGCAAATATTCGGAGCAAAATATTTTCTTTGTGAAAGGAGTCGACTTTTTAAAAGCACCTTGTGAAATTGAATAAATTAGTTCTTAAATTCTGAAGGCGTGTTTGACCTCATCTTTCTTTCGTCCTGGCGATACAATACTTAGTGCAAAAAAAAAACCGGATAACCGAGTCACTCACATTTATTTAACTTACCAATACCTTTATCTACTGAACTTTACTAGATACACACGCAAATATACATGCGTCATTATCATGCGATAAACATGGTCTATTTCTAGTCGTAATTCTTCACTATTACTCGACTTCAATGAATAACCTAGTAGGAACAACCAAGGACAAGCGCGGCGAGTAGGGCTTTCAGAGTACCATATCGATTGCCAGCACTCAGCTCTAGTCAATTTACAATGAGCATATAGACTTCGGCTGACTTCGAGTGACTTCGAGGGACTTCGACCGTCTTTTCGTGTCGATTCGATAGTTTCAACAAGCAAGGAAGTGTAACACTATTTGACTTTTATTTTGCGTAACAGATAGGTATTTGATTTTCTTTTGCTTCGACAATGGTTTTTAGATAAATCTAAGGCTTCAACTCAATATTGTTACGTATCAAAGCCGTGAATAATCTTTTTATCGAAACGAGCGAAACGACTGAGAAAGGATTCGTATTTGATTCTTTCATTTGCTCTGGTTTGGTGTGATTTTTTCTTATTAAAGCTTGATTTATATCGAATACGTCAATGGAAAGCACATAAGGCACTTTGTACACACACGTTTCTCTTGTCTTTGAAAACTACGGTTTATCGCCGTGTGTAGGTACGGTCGTCAGTATTGTATGGATCACTATGGAAGCTTGTTAACGGACATTATTTTTCTACGGCGCGGTTTATATATGCCGTGTGTAGGCACGGTCGTCAGTGTTGTATGGATCACTATGGAAGCTTGTTGACGAGTCTGTCAACAAGCTTCCATAGTGATCCGTAGTGACGTTTTTCTACGGCGCGGTTTATACGCCGTACCGTAAAAAAACCGTGCTGTGTACAAAGGGCCGTAAATATGTCAGTTTAATTAATTCTGTTGCATTATAGATTTATGAGAGAGTTAGCTCTTTCCTTTGACTAAGTCAGTACTTATGGGTTTCGGATATAAAACATCAGACGATTTGAAATGGCGGATTTTGCCCACTATTTTCCCAACTAACACACGATAACATGCGGAGTGTTATCGTGTGTCGTGAACTTATCTACACTCATAAACACAGACCTGTAATTCACATATCCGTCATTTTTCACACAGCCAATGTGTACACATTACGTTAATACTATACATTGATCTTAATATTTTCTCCAGAATTTTGCTTATTCCTTCTGATGTTTTCCGCGATACCAGCGAAGTGTTAATTCTGTAAAGAAACTGGAACCCCACAGGCTCAATTAGGATTAGTGAAGGTTTGCAAGAGCTTCTATTGAGCTGTTGCAGACATATTGGGGGAAAGGACGCAAATGGCGCAAATCCCGGTCAATATTAGACGACGATCCGTTTGGAGAAATAATGTGTACAAAATTGCTGAAATCCGAAAGATCCGTTTGGAATGCTGACTTTGATGTGTATTGGGTTTGGTGACACTTTAATTTTTGGTGTTCGTCAGGTTTTTGTTTCTTTAAGTTTTCTCCTATACAACGTGTAATATAATAAATGCAATTCCTGAAAGTAGTTTGTTCATAATTGACTACTGAATTTCAGTAACTTTTGATACATGTAGGGGTGTTTTGGTATAGATAATTTTTTCAATAATGATGTATTTTGCCATACTGTCAGCCGATTGAGTCAAAGAAAATTAAATTTTATTTCAAGGCAATAAGACTCAACATTAAATGCATAATAAAGAAATGCTAAGGTCAACACGATTTTCTTAATAATAATAGTTAGCTTGAAATAATTTAAGCCTTGGTCATTGTATTATGCTTTTAATTCAATACTCTAATTGGGGTATATGAGGTCTTGCGTCAATTATGCTACATATTGTATAATAAATTAAATATAATATGTGCCTATATACTATTTGGGCTTTCTAAACAGCCGGTGTATTCTGTAAAAATCTCCATGATAACTTAGGTGAAGGGAGCTTAAAGTGAGCCGTCTATAGTGTCATTCTCTTACACCAGGTGGAATGACAGAACCCTTCACTAACAGAAGAATATTAGATCATAGATCGGCAGAAGATTATTTTATATAGTCTTTTGTTCAATTCCATTAAACCCAAAACCCGAAAGAGTATCTTAACAAATATTAACACGTTATTTACAACTCTTCTAGGGTAGCATGGCTACAAACATACCTACTTATAACGTAATGTGAGTAAGATTTCATTGAGGCTTCCACCCATCCCTATTCCATTCAGTATCCATTTCACTAGTGTTTCATGTGACAGTGATACCCAAACAACGTCCCTATATTAAGTTGCAGAACACATGTTATACATAGTCACATTCGAATAAAAGCGCTCCCTATTCTCAAAGGGACTCGTGTTGAAATTAGTCCGTCTGTGTGCCTGAAAGAGCGGTATTTAACTCAAGCGACCGGAAGGTTCCATCCGGCGTGGTTGGAGTAGGTAGGTTCCACTTGGGCCCGGATGATACCTCGCTACGTGCGAATGGGCCACACATTGTCACGTAATGGTGAATGCGGACGGCGTCATTTGAATACGGACAGAACGTGATCTGTGCAAAAAGTGGGGATTTTTTTGATGATGTGCATTTTTTCGGTGGCGCCTCGGTGCTATGTAAAGTTCCACACTATGTTGGAACAATGGCATGATTTAATTTAGTGTTTTATATTTGTGTGAATATGTGTATTACAAGAATTTGAGAGCAGTGGTGGCCCAGTGGTGATTGCCGCGACTGACTAGTTGTAGGTTCAAACCCAGGACATTTACTTTGTATAAATTATTTCATCACCACTGCTCTCAAAACAGTGAAGGAAAACATCGTGAGGAAACCGGCATGTCCTAGTACCAAACATTCGAAGACATGTGACATCTACCAATCCGCACTGGGCCCGCGTGGTGGATTACGGCCCACTCCCTCTAACAGAGAGGAGGCCTGTGTCCCAGTAGTGGGAATATTATACGCTGGTGATGCTTCCAAGAATTTGGGTTATAGTAAGAAACATTTTAGATATTCAAATGAGAAGACAATCTATCTCAGATGTGGACCATATAGGTTTAGAAAACGACGAGGGGCTTACTTTCAGAAAAGAAATGACCTTTCAAAAAGCAGCAATGATAAACAATATAATATTTCTTTCTGTGGATATTTGGTTTTGTTTTTATTTGATTTGTTCTAGTACTCAACAACTTTATTATTGCTTTGTTAAGTAGCTTTCAAGTTTAGCTCGATAAAGTTGGACCTACTTGAAGCGCAATATTTTATACGCACATACGTAATAGGAAAAGCCTCAATTTAGCGTCACAAAAAATGAGGGTCGAATATTTATTCGCTTCCGGGTCGTTGAAATATATCCCCATTAGCGGTCCAGTAAGCATTAGAGATGCATTAACGTACGAGTAAATTGACAGTCTTGTCCTAATGCATTGTGTACGCAGTCTAAATGAAACTGCATTGGACATAAATAGTTTGAGTTTCACCGTTCGTTGCGCTTGTGAAATAGGCTCCGGAAAAGTTTGAACTACAGAAAGTTAACGTTTATTTTGTTAGACTTTTGTTTTAACTGATGTAGCCTTCAATGCATTCATGAATACTTTCAAGGTTTTGCTCTGTATTATTTTTATTATACGCTCAAAGACCCAAAACGCTCATTGAGCGAAAAACTGCTCACAACGCGTTGTGGTCCCTGTAAAACATCCACATCGCGAAATTTGTGTTATGGCTCTTATGAAAACGCTTACAACGCGTTGTCGCAATCACAAAAACACCACATAGCGAAATTCGTGTCGCGGCTATCATACTATACGACCACAAATCGTAGCAATGAAGAAAGCCATGACGCGTATGGAACCATATTAGAATACGACTGACAGTGATTTGCGATATCGGTCCAAGTACCTAATAAATTGACGGCACGGTTAGCGCAGTGGCTGAGCGATCGACTGCTGCGCTGCGTGTCGCGGGTTCGATTCCCGCACAGAACAAATATTTGTAAGTCTTACATGTATTTGTTCCGAGTCTGGGTGTTTTTCTATCTATAATATGTATGTATTTACAAAAAAAAAAAAATGTATATAAGTAGTTTATCAGCCATCTTGTTTCCATAACACAAGCATTAGGTTGCTTAGCTTGGGACTAGATGGTGCTGTGTGAAATGTCCAGGGATATTATTATTATTATTAAATTACTGAACACAAATTATTATACTATGTGTACTTTTTATGTTGGAAAAAAGATGAGAAACTAACACATTGAATTTTGTAACTGAAAAGCTAAAGTTCAGGTGCTGTTTTCAAAACAGGCTGTATACAACCAGTACACAAAGAAACAAACTCAAGTGCGGGCACAAGTGGTGAGAGTGATCTCGTATTGTGTCACAGAAGAAAGGAGGTACTGACACCGATGCCTGTTGGCGGACTTAAATTCATCCGGCCCATTGTGCCCAGCGGCGCGGCAGCGGCAGCAACAGGAAGGCAAGAAAATGGAACTGTATGTGGAACATAGGAATATAATATTGAGTGTGTGCTTTCATTGTTGAGAGAAATCTTGTGTTGTGTTTGAGGTGACGCTTGGAAAGCCATTGTTTGTGAAAATTTCTGTCTCTACCTACAGTTTGTTAAGATGTTTGTTGCTCAATCACGCACACACAGCTGAATGGATTTCCCCGAAACTAGTCATAAAGTTACACCATGTTATCCAGGAAATACAGGGTGGACATCGACTGGCAACTTGTTACCATGGATTCAGTAAATGAATCTGAATGTACAAACTGTAACCATGATTTCAGCACATGATTCAAGTAATGTAAGTGGTTTTTTTTTAAATAACCGGCGAATAATTACAACGCCTCCTGAGTTATAATTATTTGCCAGTTGGGGGTCTAGAATCATGTGCTGAAATCATGGTTACAGTTTGTACGTCGATGTGTCTTCAGATGAATTTTCAGTGGATTTATCTGAACTCACTGAAAATTAGGACACATTTTATCTGAGTACATGAAGTACTTCCTCTAGGACATGAATGAAACCGCGGGCAATTGCTTGATAATATTTCTTTTTCTTTTCAAAGTGACTTTTTTAGATCAATGAGTATCTCCAAGTTTGAGCAGCGTTGACGCGGTCAATTGTTGGACGGATTACCGTTCCTTTCACTTCAAAAGCTTTCTGTGCCTCGCAGTGCACGTTAAGCCCCTGGCTCCGCTTGTTACACCAATATTAGAAATTTATTGTGGGTGGACTGAAACAAGAAAGTCTGCCAATCGGCTGGTTCTTTAGATCATTTAGTTGCAGACATCTTTCAATTTCGTAACTGACAGATTTTATTTTATTGTAACAAGTTTTATGTCAAGTTCAAGTCTCATTAGTGGTGATTAAGAGGGTACCTATACGATACCTTTACCTAAGTACCAACCTAATTTAAAAAAAAAAACTCAATAACAGAAAATTAAATACCTACCTACCTAAATAAACCTATTTCTGATGATAAAAAATCCCTAAAAACTAATATCTATACGAATGACTAATCCTACCTAACAGTATTATAAAATAACCTACGGTCACTACGTACACTATCAAATATACTACCTATACTTTAAAATTAAAATCTATACCTACCTACGACTTATATAAAAATAAACCTAAATAACTCTAAAAACTAAAAGGAATAAAAATGAACTCCATTGCGGGTGACTTAACCTACGACAAACTTATTATTTGCGGTTGGTGCAGTAATCGAGTCTAGGGATCGAACCGCAAAATTAAGTTTGTTTTTTATTGTATATACTTTTCCGGGATAAAAAGTACCCAGTGTGGTGCCCAGGATATTAAAGAATAATTATACCAAGTTTCAACGTAATCGAACCGGTAGTTTTTGCGTGATGCCTGAACAAACAGACAGACAGACAGACAGACAGACAGACAGACAGACAGACCGACAGACAGACAGACAAAAATTTTTTTAATCACATTTTTGGGTTCGGTGTCGGTCTAGTAACACCCCCTGCCATTTATTTTTTTGATATTTTCAATGTACAGAATTTTCACTTCTACAGATTTACTATAAGTATAGATTAGTTTAGTAACAAAGATTTAAATCACTAGATTTGCCCTCACCGTACTTAGTCACGTGAGAAAGTGTCCAAGACCAGTTCATGGTAAAATCGGCTTGTCAGCGGCACAGGTACCTACGGTTGCCCCCTGAGGAATTTGCCCTTAAATTGTTTTGGCAAACATGATTTGATATTTATAGTTTTGATTGACGTGGCTGTTTGAAATTCCTTGCTGCTTGCTGGCTGAGGCTGTTTTCTCGTCTCCCTGAAGTACCATTTAAGTCAATCATTAGTCTAACGATTTAAATGTTTGATTACTGAAGTTTGATAAGTGATATTTGGTGACCAACCTGTGGGATTTGAGTTCAAAATGGGTAATAGTGGTGGGTTGACCGGGCTGATCTAGGTCAAACAATTAATAAATTAATCCTGATAGCAGTAGATTGTAGTGATTTATAGTGATAATAGCGACCCGCCCCTGCTTCGCACGGTTTTTAAGACTTGACAAAACATTATTTATTATTTGTAGGTTTAATACTAATGTTATATAGACATAAACCTTCAGAATTTAATTCCATACATAATGGTAAAAACCGTATCAAAATCCGTTGCGTGGTTAAGAAGTTTACAGACAGACACGAAACGCGACTTTAATTTATAATATGTATGTATCTATAGATATGTCAGATATGTATTAGTTTTTAAATTGAAGTGACTCATTAATCGTATGATCTTGTGAGCTGTATAAAAAGTGTACTAGAAAAAAAAATACAAACAGCGCTTTTCAATTTTTAAAATAAACTGGAATAACCAAACTTTACATACGTAGAGAAACTTGTAGAGGTCAAGAGGCAAGTTTCAAATCTAATTTTAAACCGAAGAGCTTTTGTTCGCAACAAAAGAAATAAAATCTAGCTGCACCTTGAATACTTTAAGGCTATACGTAATTTATGCCCACTCGGGGCCAAGTTCCAACAAGCCCACCTTTCAGAGAGCTATTCTACGCTGTGTGTCCATTTGCGACCCCCTGGAGGGTTCTTTGAGGGTTCGCTCTTTATAACTTTACGCCAGGAGGACACGACCTATTAAATGTAGTATTTTGCACAATGTTGCGGTCGGAGAAATAAAGGATTCGCAAAACAATAGTACAGTCAACAGCAAAAGTAGATGATCAAAATCAGAAATTCAATACTAATGAACGGAGTTCGCAGCTATATGGCAGCTGTACTAGTAGTAAATGTTTGGTATAGTGTACAATCACATACTTTTGAATCACTTCGAAGCCACACAGTTCTGACGCGAACTCCGTTCATTAGTATTGAATTTCTGACTTTGATCATCTACTTTTGCTGTTGACTGTACCTACCTACCTTCTCACTCTAAGGCCAATGTGAAGTACCCGGCGCGAATCAACGCATGTTGTTTATGCGTTCCAATTCAGCACTGCAGTTACGTATGTGTGTTTGCCCAACTTAAAGGGGTTAGAAGGTCAAGTTCAAAAAGGTCAGAGCAAAATCGTACTGTGCAAATGGATATAGGAATGTGGCAAATACTAAAAGGGTATGATTTAAGCAAAGGACATTGCTCTGCGTCCATACATTGTTGGCCCTGGAGCCAAGAGCATCGGATAATTATGTATTGTATTCTCTATCATTAGTAGATTCTTAAAAGATCTTGTATTTGTAGCGGACTAGCTGCAAAAAAGGTATATTTCAAAAAAAGTATCAGATTTTGAGGTTATAATCTAACCATAACAACGAATATTAAATGTAGGTACCTACGATTTTTCATCGCTCTGAGTGATTTTTAAGAAACTGAAAAGTAGGTAATATCATAATACCTACCTAGATAATTAGGTACCTATGCAGTTGTTTTTCTAAAAAGTGGATGCAAGTGCAAAATTAAAATGCATTTAAACTAACGACGCGACGTGACGTTCACAGCAAAACTAGGGATGTAGTACGACACCACACCAATAATCGATTTTTTCAATTAAGATTTACTGTGTTCTTAAATTATTTCAAACTGTCTGTTACATCACCTTTGTCATATAAACATTACAAGTACCTATGTATGACAATGGTTTATTTTACGCCGAAAGAGAA
This sequence comes from Apamea anceps, assembly GCA_951799955.1. NCBI lineage: Eukaryota > Metazoa > Arthropoda > Insecta > Lepidoptera > Noctuidae > Apamea > Apamea anceps. Next base: position 6,668,140 of record OX637502.1, on the reverse strand, counting down.
ATGTTATGTTTGTATTAATTGTCGTAAAAATGAATTAGATAATCAAAATAAAAAGTTTTGATTACTGTATAATATTATTCTTACTACCTATTTAAATTGGAGTATGACTGCATACATAAAGTATTCTTATTAGGTTTTTAAAAATACACTTTAGAAAAGAAAACACAATCGATCGAATAATAATTCAATCAATCGATTATAATTGATTGGACATCCCTATTTCACTTCTGACACGACATGACATTAGGCGAAGATGGCGATCTTATGTTATTAGTCACGTTAAATTCTATTAAAACTACATTTTGGAATACAGCTAGTCCGTGATACAGAAGTATTTGCAACTTAAATAATAAAATAGGCGATTAATTATCGTTTAATCTGATACTCTTTATTGCACAGGGCCAATTTGGACATTGTCCTTTTGGAACGGCAGCACCCTAATTGTGCGCAATTAGGGTGCTGCAGTACCAAAATCCGCGTGTCCGTTTCGACTGCTCGGCCACAATTTCGTAGAAGCAAAAGGACTACGTCAACATTACGAAGGAATTTGTAAAACACTAACAATGAAAGTCGCAAATTCGTAGATCCAATATTCAGAAAGTTGTAAAGGTTTAACCATGGCCGCGCAGTCGAAACGTGGAGAACTGCGCGGCCACGCAGTTCTCTTAAAGTTCTCTTAAACGGAGCTTCGTAGAGGTCCCATTCTTTTTGCTAACCACTGATACGATTTCGAAGAAATTGTAGACAGTATGAATAAAGCCCTAATGTTTGGAATTCACGACCTACAGAACTTAAATGCTATGGCCGCGCAGTTGACACGTGGAGAACTGCGCGGCCACGCAGTTCTCTTAAAGTTCTCTTAAACGGAGCTTCGTAGAGGGCCCATTCTTTTTGCTAATCACTGATACGATTTCGAAGAAAATGTAGACAGTATTAATAAAGCCCTTATGTATGGAATTCACGATCTACAGATCTTATAACCTATAATGCAAGTTAGAAAAAGGGTGACCAAGATTTATGGTGCGTCAATCAGACATTTTCAAGCGTCGTTTTTATACTACGTAGCCTATTATCATAATGAGGGAATAAGTATGCTTCATTGGATGGAGAGGTACCAAAGTAAGTAGATGCGAAAATATTGTTACCGTCAAGATGGTAGGTAAGTACCTTTTTTGTAAAAAGGATTAATGATTGTCTATTCGATTAGTACCTACCTACCTATAACTTGTAAACATTTAATAAAAAATTGGAAAAATACAAACTTTTTTTTAGATCTGGGTAAATTTTATTCTAAGTTACTAATGCGACATTTTGAGAAGGTGTTTTATCCTATCTCGGCGGCTCCTGAGCCGCGCGAGCGAGTGCGCCCGCGCCTGAGCACCCTCTGCTTGCGCGTCTTTATCAGTGCAGTGATAAATGGTTCATCATGGATTGTGTAGTGCTCGTGATTCTGCACTGTTGTGGCTATTTAAAATGAACGTCAAGATGACGGGACCCCGCCAGGTTATCGTATTAAATTTTGGTGTGTTCAGTTTAAGATTACGCCATGTGTTTTTTCATTAACTGAATAGTGGTCCCGCCATTTTGATATCAAAATAGCGGGACCACTTTCTTTGTAGAATATTTGAAATTTTATGAGTGTAGAATTTTACTATGAAATAGTAGAAATATTGTACTAAATCCTATTCACGTGATATTCGAAATACCTGACGGGGTCCCGTCATCTTGACGTTCATTATTTAAACACATCATTATCATAAATGCTGCTGGACAAGAAAGTGAAAAAGGAAACATACCAACTGTATCATACCAAACCGTAAGTATTCAAAATGTCTCAAAATGTTTATCGTTTAAGTATTAATTTATATTGTAGTAGTACGTATATATAGCTCTTGCTTAATAGAATGACAATGAAAATATAGACCTCAGGGTGGTAAACATTTTAAGACCTCGACTATGTATTGCAGTATTACCTCTGTTGTTAAAACCTTACCTCTTAGGTTATCACCTTTTTCTTCCAAATAATGACTGTTTGTTTTTAATGTTTTTAGAATTCCGTACCTCAAAAGGAAAAACGGAAAGCTTATAAGATCACTTCGTTGTCCGTCTGTCTGTCCATCGCGTCTGTCAAGACCGTTTTTCTCAGGAACGCGTAGAGTTACCAAGTTGAAATTAATATCAAATACTCAAGGTTGCAATCCCTTGAAGCAGTGAAAGAATCAAACTTCTAAGTCAACGCAATCAAAAGATACGGGTGTTTATGTTCCGTTTATACCGCATATTTTGACACTTACAAGAGAATCAAAACCTGTAGGGTAATTCCCGTTGACCTAGAAACATGAAATTTGGCAAGAAGCAATGTAAAGGAAAAAAAACCGAAAACCGTAAATTTGTAGTTACATACCTACAAATTTTTGCGGAACCTTCGGTGAGCGAGCCCGACTCGCACTTGACCGGTTTTTTTCAAACGAGTTCGTTTTTTTGACATGACAGTAAGTCATATTTTGATTAGGAAAATTTTCTATGATTTACCTAGTTTACTTAGTTGATTGATAATTGTCTACCTGATATTCTGAAGATTTCGTTTTTTCCAAACCTGGTATGTACCTTTATTTACATGTACTGCTTTGCGAGTCACAAGTTATTACATACTCCAACCTAGCTGCAGGCTGCAGAGTATACTACCTACCTACCTGCACTTCAAGTCCCGCGCGGCGTTGGCTGCTGAACTTCGTGACCACCTTCGCCTGTGTCCAGGAAACTACGGTTATTTCTTGTTAACACATAAGCTCCTGACCCTTTTTTATCTCTGGACAACTTAACTAATGTGTTTTTTTAGTTCTTTTTAAAATCTGTTCTAACGAGTCAAAAACCAGATTGCAATCAGCATGCCAATTCTCGTAATTTAAAACGATCAAAATCTAGTCGCAGTCTCATCTCGGCGACAAACAAATGTCAGAAACTTGTCAAAATGTGGGAAAATTTGTCGCCGAGATGAGACTACGAATAGATTTTGAACGTTTTAAATTACGAGAATTGGCCTTCAGGTTACAATTTGCGGTAGGTATTCTTTTTTTTTAATTCTAAAAAAATATCCTAACTTATCTAATTCCTCTTTTTTTCTCACATTTCACAATTCTCAAGTAACCAACCTTTTTTTTATTATTTTGATTACTTTTTATACATTTTATATTGGAATTAATTTACAAAATTATACGTTAGGTACACAGGGTTATTTGTAAAACACCAGCAACCTCTTAAGAGGTCATCGTACTCATCATTATGAGCAACTTTTAATAGGGGACCAAAACTGAAATCGCAAAATAAAAATCCGCTGTTCCCTATATTTGTGTTCGCATAACTCGTCAAAATATAGGAAGCAGCTGAATTTCTTTTTTCGCGATTTCATTTCATTTCGATTTCATTTTTGGTCCTGTAAAATTTGTTCATAATGATGAGTACAATGACCTCTTAAGAGGTTGTTGGTGTTTTCCAATTAACCCTGTATATTCAATGTGATGATTCCTTATTATTTTCGCAAAAGTGTGCATTCTAGGTACTTCCTGGTCGTAAGTAGATCGTAGGTAGATAATTTTCACTTGAACTATTGAATATTTTTTTCCAGAATGATGATAAGGAAAGGACGAAAACTAAAAGTCGACGAGGCCCAGCTGAAATTTTTTTTCGTAAAATATTCCACAACATGTAAAAACAGAAACATTAAATACAATGATCCAATATTCCGTACTATCTCAGATGACATAAATCACGTCATGTCACCGCTTGCGTTATACTCGTGGCTAAAGAGAAATTACTGCAACATTTTTGATTTTCCATCTAGTTATAACGATGACAATACGATAACCGAAAGTTCCTTATCTTCTCCATTATGTAGTAGCAGAGCATCTTCAACGACAAAATGTGAATTGAATGAAAACCAAACAAAACAATTTTCTTTCTTGCTCGATGAACACGAGTGGAAAAAAGTAGAACCGATTTCTGTTCATTATGTAAGACGAGATCTGAAAACCACATCTACGCACAAACAGTACAAGACCTTGCCGAAATTCAAGTGGTCCAGTCTACTGAAAGAAAAAATATGGCATTACTCGAGGCGCCCTTGCACGTGGACATTCAAAAATAAATTAGTAGATTCAGTAAATAACGTGGTAATAAAAGGGAAATGCACACAATGCAGCTGCACGGTAGAAATATCCAGCGAAAAGGCAACAGACAAAACAGCAAATATAAAATGTACCATTTTCAATTCAGATAATTTTATTACACATAATCCAAAACTTAAATCTAAGATGACTCCATACAAAAGAAATAAATTAGCAAAGAAATTACAATATAAGCCTGCCGCGGTTGTTCACAAAGAAATAGCTTTAAAAGTTATTAAAGACGAAGATAATTTGATCCCTCCCATACTTCCTACAATGGAAGCTCTTCGAAAAATAAAGTATGAGAAGAGACAAAGTAATCGTTTGCATTCCAATCCAATTTTAAGCATACTTATGATGTCAAAGTCTTCAATTTATCAAAATTTTATTCGCGAGATAACAATTGTCCCAACTTTTTACGTCTATTATTGGTCTGAACAACAAATTCAATATTACAAACTTTATTTAGGTAAATTTTTACAAGAAGTAACGATCACTATAGACGCCACGGGATCCTTTTTTCGACCAATAAAACTTCCTGACGGATCAATATTAACAAAACGACTCTTTCTATACGTTGGTATGCTTTCAACAAGAACCATAAAATCGCAAGCAATTTTTCAAATGATAGCGGATACTCATACTGCAGCTTCCATATCATTATGGTTAAAAAGATGGTTAAGAGAGGTACATATCGCTCCTAAAGAAATTATAACTGACGACTCATCTGCTTTGATAGCTGCGAATGTAGATGCTTTTACAACATATAAAACAGTGAAAAACTATTTGAAACAATCCTTCTTAGTACTGAGAAAGCTTAGTTCAAATTTACCGGAAGTTTTTCTTAGATTAGACACCAGCCATTTTGTTAAAAATATTTACAATTTACCTTGTTTTCAAAATGTGGATATTCCAATCAAAATGTTTTTTATTCGCTGTATTTTATTTGTAAAAAGATCTGAAAATTTTGATGAAATTAAAAATATGATTTCAGACGTGGTGAAAATATGCACTTACAAATACGATTACCTGACTAATAAAGCTTGTGAATCGGCAATGAAAAATATTAAAAAAAGATTGTTCGAAACGGAAGATCCGATCTTAGAAAATGACGACCAAAAAGAAACTTTCGATCACGATATTTCAATAATTGACGAAGATAATATACTGGATTGGTTTGATGAGATTGTAGAGCAACAAAAATACTTATGTCAAACGCTAACTAAAAATCTCAACAAATATTATCTGCCTAACCTAATATCAACATTAAGAAGGTTGCTAATCAAGCTTCCTTTGTGGAGCAATGTAATGTGTCCTTTGTATGATACACAAAATAAGTCGCCTTCATCCTCGTCTGTAGAGAGTTACTTCAAAACATTGAAGCATTTGCTATTTGAAACTCGTATACACAAATACAACATTGATGAATTTTTGAATATTCATTACAATTTTCTACAAGGAGAAACAAAAATTAATTTAAACAGTCTTGATATTGATATTGTACACAATATTAATTGTAAAGGGCGAAAACGAAGACCAAAGCGAGTCAAAACAAGTTGTATCAAAAAAAAAAAAAAGAATGCTGAGGTAACCTTTACTTCTGACTCGATATTTGCAGAGGAGCCCTCGTATACCGAAAATTGGAATGGTGAGGGATATGAAGTTCAAAACATAAAATCTTCTTCAATCTTATTTTTAAAAAATGGAAATTTAGTCGATTCAAAACAAAATGTTTTAAATACTTGTGCGTTTGATTCCGTGTTTTTTATGTTGGCATACGGATACCAAACAAACATTTATATTCGCGAACTTTTCAACACTTGCAAAAATAAATTAATCCTTGATTTTATTAATATTTGCCCGCCAGACACAACACCCGTCTGGTCGGAGGATCCTCCCTTTTCTATGGAGGTTGAGTGAACTTTACACCCTGTTCCTCATGCCTCCAAACTGGTGACCCCGAGTATGAACGTCAGCGCAGCCTTCGTGCAAACACTTCAGCGTGACGTCATCATCATCACTCCCGCAAGCTTCAGCGGCGAGTCACCTAGCCAGCCAGCATCCACGGCTTCAACGGGTATCCTGACCACCAGCATGCAGCGTCCGCGCATACCTGGTCATCACCCTCAGCCTCATCAGCAACCTTGGCACAGCACACTGCACCTTCGGCCGGTCAACAAGCAGAGCACCCTCTCCTGGTCGACGCAGCAGCCAGCCTCAACCCGGCGCTGTACGACATCCGACGCACTGGAGTATAACGCAGCGCCACCCCGACTCACTGGGGACATCTCCGCAGACAGTTCCGACTCACCGTGAACTATGCGGCAACCGGTTCCGACTCACTGGAACCTCAGCTGGCCTGGCAAGCATCGCAAGATACAAGACTCAGCCCACTATCGACCTCCGGTCTCCGGAGGGGAGTGATGTAGCGGTATCTACAACGCCACATGCGAACAACGCGTCATACTGACGTCACGCAAATCCTGCATCTCGCAAGCAGAGTTTACCGCGCAAATAGCATAGATACAATTTCCCAACATCAATCGTTGGGCAATTGCCCGCCAGACACAACACCCGTCTGGTCGGAGGATCCTCCCTTTTCAATGGAGGATGAGTGAACTTTACACCCTGTTCCTCATACCTCCAAAACATTATTAATATGTTTGGAATCAAAAGCCTGGAAGACGCCATCGTTGTCGATAATTCCGAATTAAAACTTTGCTCAGAATGCAAAAACAAAAGCATTCAATACACATATGACGTAACTAATATTGCTTTATTTGATTTAAATGGAACTCAAAATATAATACTTAGTGAAATACCACGGTACATAAAAACAGGACGTAAAACATTTAAGTTAATAGGCGCAGTAGAATATGTTCCTCCGTGTATAGGTAATATCGGTCACTACAAGAGTCACTGCTTGATCGACGATAATTGGGTTTGTTATGATGACAATAAAAATAAAGCTCATGAAAGCTCAGTGAAGCCTATAACACTGCACAACGTAACTTATGGTCTTATTGATAATTAAGTTCTATGATAATAGATGAGAGTTGGCTCTACTGTAGAGCCAGAAGTACATTTTTAAATCATAGAGACTGCTTATTAATAAGAATAAATATTATACCTATAGGTAATATTAACGTTGAATTAATAATAGCTGTTAATATAAGGATAATATCGAAACTAACTGTAATTTATATAGAACTAGCTTCTGCCCGCGACTTCGACCGCGTAAAGCAACTTTCTTATATTTGTGTGTAGATCAAGGAGTATTCCCGGATTTAATGAAGTTCAGTAAAGTTATTCCACTTTTCAAATCTGGGGACAGCAAAGACACAAATAATTATAGACCCGTATCGGTTTTTCCGGTTTTTAGCAAGGTGTTTGAAAAAGTAATGTTAAATCAAATGCTCAATCATTTTAATCGTAACAACATCCTACACGATCAACAGTATGGTTTCGCCAAAGGACGTTGTACAACTGACGCCGGTGTCACCTTATTAAAACACATCTTTAACGCATTGGAACAAGCACAAGATGCAATAAGCATCTTTAGTAAAACCCGACCACAAATGGTGTTATTTGCTGATGACACGTCACTGATTTTTAAAGTAGGCAGACGTGCACAGGAGCTTGACGACGTAAATAATGATATGCTTATGGTCCATGATTGGTTTACTGTAAATAATTTAGTATCAAATGAGAACAAAACTAAATGCATTAGATTCGCTTTACCGAATGTTAGAAGTAGTGAATGTCACGTGGAATTGAATAGGGAGATACTTGAATTCGTCGAAAATACGGTTTACTCGGGGATCACGCTTGACTCAAAGCTGCAGTGGGGTCTTCACCTAACATCACTTGCAGGGCGGCTAAGTTCAATAGCTTATGCTGTTTGGAAAATCCGTCAATTAACAGACATGGATACCGTGAGACTGGTCTATTTTAGTTACTTCCATAGCATCATGTCTTACGGTATTTTGCTGTAGGGACGGGCTACAGATATTGACTCTATCTTCATTCTGCAAAAGAGGGCTGTCAGAGCTATCTACAGTCTCAGCAGACGCGAATCTCTAAGGGAACTGAAAAAAATTATTTAATTTGATGATTTTGTAATAATATCTTGATTTAAAAGAGTGTCCGTGGAGTTTCTTGCCCGTTCTTCTCCATAGAGAACTTTTGGAATGGGCAACTAGCTTCAACTTTCTGACTAACTGACCGACTACTTAATTTGGACAATTGAAAAGTGCCTGTAAATGGTTTAATTGAAATAAATGATTTGAGTTGAGTTGAGTTGAATTTCAATCAATATAACAACGTACTCGTAGGTAGGTAATTACTTGTTAAATTATAATTGTAGTTACAATTATGAAAACGAACTGCGATTGTTGAAGTATGTGATATAGAGTCTATTTTAATAAAACTTTCTATATAATACATAATTTTATATTTTAAAAATGTTGTTGTTGTTGTTTAATTTTTAGTTTTTAATTTTGTTTTGTTGTTTTTGTTTAATTTTGTTTTAGCTTTGAAAGAACCTGCATTTATTTAGCTTTTTTTTCCTTATCAGCTATTTTTTTATTTTAAGTACCTACGTATCGGTCAGTGATAACGATATCGCACACAGTGCCGGAACAAATATCGATGCGAAAGCATTCTGAAATCAGACTAATTTATTCTATTCAAATTCACCTTTTACTTCAACTCTGATACCGAAACCTATTAGGTATAGGTTTCGGTATCAGAGTTGAAGTTAAAGTGTAATATATTTGTCAGAAATACAAAAGAGTGTCAATCTCGTGATGATCAAGAAGGTACCTAAACAAAATAATTGTATACAAATCTCAAATTTTATGACGTTTCACACTTAATTCACAAAAATATAAATGAGTTTTTGATTAAATGAGTGTTTTCTTTAGCATACTGTTAAAATTAGTATTTATACGAATACGGTGTTAATATTTTGTTACCGTGAAGATGGAGGGACCAAGTCTTGGATTTTAGATCAGCCTACATAAAAATTTAATACTGTAAATCTACTATTTGCTACCTCAACGTATACGTAGTTATTTAACAGTATGTTATTTAAAATCCTTGGTCCCTCCATTTTGACGTCAAAGTGAAAGGACCATATGGATAGGCTGGTCGGAGGAGTAACCTACCTATATAGTATTACAATACCTTAATTCTAGTTTAGAAATATGCAATTTGATGGTCCCTAACATGAATCATTTGAGAAATATCGGCAATAAATGTTGGTCCCTCCATAATGACGATTCAAAAATTTGGTCAGGCCTGTTAATGGATAGTATTTTTTGGTTTTTCGAAGTATTCATGTTTAGTACCTATTTTCTACCTTTGGATTATGCAAATGACTTACGGTGAAGTTTATCTTCTAAAAGTACTAATTGTACTGAAAAATTTGTGCAACGGTTGCAAATAGTAGATTTACAATATTAAACTTTTATGTAGGCTGATTTGAAATCCAAGACTTGGTCCCTCCATCTTGACGGTAACAATAGTTTCGTATATTCTAACTGTATTATTTTATTATATCTACTTACTTTAGTACTTCTCCAATCCAATGAGCATACTTATTCCCTCATTATGATAATAGGCCACGTGGTACAAAAACGACGCTTGGAAATGTCTGATTGACGCACCATAAATCTTGGTCACCCTTTTTCTAACTTGCATTATAGGTTATAAGATCTGTAGATCGTGAATTCCATACATTAGGGCTTTATTAATACTGTCTACATTTTCTTCGAAATCGTATCAGTGATTAGCAAAAAGAATGGGACCTCTACGAAGCTCCGTTTAAGAGAACTGCGTGACAGCGCAGTTTTACACGTTTCAACCGCGCGGCCATAGCATTTAAGTTCTGTAAGTCGTGAATTCCAAACATTAGGGCTTTATTAATACTGTCTACATTTTCTTCGAAATCGTATCAGTGATTAGCAAAAAGAATGGGCCCTCTACGAAGCTCCGTTTAAGAGAACTTTAAGAGAACTGCGTGGCCGCGCAGTTCTCCACGTGTCAACTGCGCGGCCATAGCATTTAAGTTCTGTAGGTCGTGAATTCCAAACATTAGGGCTTTATTCATACTGTCTACAATTTCTTCGAAATCGTATCAGTGGTTAGCAAAAAGAATGGGACCTCTACGAAGCTCCGTTTAAGAGAACTTTAAGAGAACTGCGTGGCCGCGCAGTTCTCCACGTTTCGACTGCGCGGCCATGGTTAAACCTTTACAACTTTCTGAATATTGGATCTACGAATTTGCGACTTTCATTGTTAGTGTTTTACAAATTCCTTCGTAATGTTGACGTAGTCCTTTTGCTTCTACGAAATTGTGGCCGAGCAGTCGAAACGGACACAAATCCGCGTTCACATATAATCATAATCTTTCAGGTTTTGAAGGTTTCTAATCCATTGGCTTATATGTTTGAAATATTTGTCTGCTGACAACGTAAATATTGCAATGAATATGGTGGAGTAGTCAAAATGAAAGGCATTGCAATTGTAAGTGTATTACGCAATTAGGCTGCAGGTGCTCAGGCCATAAGCTCAAAGATAAGCCAGCACTTTGTCGCACACAAGCGTAGCTCTCACACAAAATTTGATGCAGTGTTAAAGCGATCGTGAACTCGTGGTGAACACAGTGTCAGCTCGATAGCTATACAACTGCAGTACATAAAACGGGAACATCTGCTTTCAACGGGTCCTATCTATGTCTAAAACTCAATTATTTATACAAGGTCATGATGACGTACGATATGAACCCATTCTGCCCACTAACGGGGCTGACCTTAAATATTTGATGAGCGACCAACATTATCATGTTTGATATTTTTAAACTCGACCGGATACGCACACTTCTGCAAACGAAGCGTTTTTAATGAACAATTAGTTGGCATCACATATGGTTGCCGTTTGCTGACCCGTTTAAAAAATAATTTGGCAGTAAAAATTCTTTGAAGCCGACAAAAAATATATGAAGTTAGGCATTGTAATACTTAGGTTTATTTTAGTCTCATGTTCTTGTGTAATATAATGTGAAATTAGTTAAGAAAATATGTGTAGACTTTGTTAGGGGTGCAAGTTTGTAATTAATCATGCAACATTGACTAATATGTCGTGCAGTGGCAACACGCAAACTGCTAACTACTTAAGTACTAAGTTGTAACGTAGTGATCACTTAACATGTTATCACTTCTACGACAGTCCCGTCCATAATGGTGTAGTGGATCAATCAAAATCATACATAATCAGTTCTTTAGGTATACATGATCAAATTAAATTATTTAGCAAAACGCTGCAGACGTGATGATGTTCTTCTTCTGGTGTCGATGGTACTCTTCTTCGATATTGTGTGATGGTATCTAAAGGTCTTCCGGTAGCAACACTACCAGCGATTGTAGATAAAAAAATTTTTTTGTTGTTTTATAAAATAAGAAAGATAAGAAACAGTTTACTCTGCACAAACAAAACGCATATTATAAAAAAATATTATAATAAAATACACACATACAAAGTATACAAAAGCCTCGTATTCAACCACTTAAATTTAGTCAATTTTGTTCATTGCTTGATGTCAGAGTCAGGGACCAAAGACTTTAGGGATTTTATCGTGTTTATAGATATCGATACCCATAACGTATGTGGAGTTTTGTTATATAATTTAATTTGACTACGTATAGGATAGGTATACGATTATTATTTTAATTACGGTTTTATTTAAGGTAATCAAAATTATAAGCGGGAGTTGATAGCAGACGAAGATGGCGGGATGAGCTGTACTCTTTTGATAAAGACTGGACCTTGGCGGCTCTGGACAGAGAGAGGTGGAAAGAGAGTACGGAGGCTTTTGCCCAGCAGTGGGAAATGTCCCACTGCTGGGCAAAAGCCTCCCTACTCTCTAACGTTAACTGCTGTTTTTTAGCCGTCAATGGACGGCTAAAAAAACAGCAGTTAACGTTACACAATGACCTGCAGTGCAATTCTGTAACCATCTCACCGTGAAAACTTAGGTGAAGTGAGCGTGGAGTGAGCTGTCATTCCAACTAATGTTAGGGATTGACACAATTGACAGCTCACTCTAAGCTCACTTCCCCTAACTTTTCACTGTGAGATTTTTACAGAATCGATCGGCTGTCCATTGCCACAAATTTTACGACGCACCATTGTATTTAAGGGGACGTTTTAAATGACTTTGGGAGTTATATTTTACAAAGCACGGTAGTATAATGTAAAATATTTGATGTTAATATGTTGATTGCATTTTAAATACTTACCTTTCCAACGTGAGAAGTGTCGTTTATAGTTTTCGTCCCCCATCGAATCGGGTCTTAACGGGACGCGAGAAAACACCTCGACCTTTTGAAGGAGGAAGTCCTCGTTACAGATACCTACTGAAATATTGAGGGCTTTTGGACTGAGACAAAATTATTTATTTATCTGTGAAATGGGGAGAGGAAATCAAGGAAATCAAGGAAGAGGAACCAATCAATAGGCTGTAACGCAATGATGAGTCAAAAAAAAGACGGGAAGGCTTGTGTTTTTGAATGAACTAAAAATGAACCGCGTTTTGTTCGCAAGGTCGTAGTGACATTGTCGTCGTGCTCGTAAGATTCTATTGTTTTGATTAAACAAGCCAAAAAAGTAAGGTCTAAAGCAGTGTCTCCTGCGCGTGATTTTTCGAAACATTAGACAAAAAACCTTACACATAAATATTTGTTTTCATACACAAGCTGTCCTATTAAAATACTAGCTGCACCCCGCGGTTTCACCCGCATAAGTTTTGATCCCGTAGGAATATCGAGATAAAAGGTATCCTTTATATTAATCGTGGTTATAAACTATCTGTGCGCCAAATTTCATCCAAATCTGTTCAGTAGTTTTTGCGTGAAAGAGTAACAAACATCCATCCATCCATGCAAACTTTCACGTTTATAATATTAGTAGGATTTTTAGATTAGTGTCAACTATATATTACCTCATATTATATTATTACCTCAAAACCTGTGTCAGTTGGAATTAGGCTTTCAAAATGCTAAATCAAAATGAAACAATCCCTTCCCCTCTCCACGGGGAATGTTTTCCACGCAGCTCGGAAAACAAAACATCGTGTTTTCATACACAAATGTGCCACGCCTCTGTGTATTGACGTTTTTGTGTAATGTGTAATGTCGTTAGTACTATTAGTTATTCTGTGGTAATGTTTCGAAAAAACACGCCCAGGAGACACGGCTTTATTAAAACGTATTTTCGTATAGCAAAGATTTGGTGACGGTATTTCATGCCAGCATTAAAGGATTTTCAGGATACGTGAAGGGTGTTTAGGGTAGCTTACGTAACAAGAGTAATCAATTCAATTGTCTTGGCATGGAGAACTTGGATTAACATACTCTAATACTTGTTAAGCGCTTGAGTCGAAACTTAAATGCGATTTACGTGATCGTAATCTAGATCATGCAGTAGCCTTGCGATATCTTAAATATTCTACAAAAGTACAGACGTATTCTTTTAATGCATTCTCTTTATCTTATATGTGTAATTTTAAATAAAATACACACACACACACACACACCCCTACACACACGCCACATGTGGTTTTAGCACAGAACCGGTTCAAGTGGAGGTGCTTGCGGTAGCAGTGGACGTCTTTCGGCTGAAATGATGATGAACTAAAATAATGATATAAATTGCTTCACTCTCACTTCATTAACATAAAAATGATATTTTCACGCCAAGTTTTTTTTCCTTCATAAGATTGTTTTGATATTAGTTAGCTAACTACATAGCTTGGCAATAGGTATACTTGAAATATAATGTCAACAGCGCGACTACTGTTTTTAGATTCATCCCAAAATAAAATGTCCTAAAAATAGTAAATGAAAGTGTGCCGCCAAAGTAGCAATAGACAATAAATTACCCTAACTAACCTTCCTCGCTCTGACGGCCTTGCTCTAAAACTGTTCATAACGGTGCCAATTAAATTCCACGAAATGTTGTAAAAAATTAAAAACTATTCTGAAACAGCTATTCTCTGACCTTACAGCGGAATACTAAAGCGCAACTTGAAGTTTAATTAAAACACGTTTATGGTTCCCGGATAAAGCTAGTCAAAAGTTTATTTGTTTTTGTAGAATGACGTGTTTATCAATCTGCTTAGCCGTTTTCTAACTAAAGATCAGCTTCCAGTCTAACCGGACGCTACTGAATACCAGGCTTTTTACATGAAGCGACTGCCTATCTGACCTCCAAAAGCCACTGTACTGGGTAACACGAAACCTCTTGGTAAGACTGGGCGTTAGACTTTAGGGCTTCTGACTCCGTAACGATTGTCAAAGATCTACGAACGTCAGGCGAGACGAACGGTTTAACGTGTTTTCTGTGGTATGGAGGGGTCTCGATATCTAATGGACGGTCACCCATCCACGAACTGACCGCGGCAAGTGTAGCTTAAATTTCAATCAACCCGTGCGGCTGTTTATTTAGCCACGAGCCCTTAACGAATACGAACGACGGCGACAATAAGATGACGTGAAATATTCGGTAAAGAAAGATACGTGAAGGGTCACAGTTTTAGAGAAGACTATTGTCCAAGCATACAGGGATTTGGATAAGTGTCAGAGCATTGCCAACAGTCAATACTTGGAGTGTCTGCAACTATTTGAGACATTTGGGCGATGTCACGTGCTTTTATAGGTACCCACTCGTTGATCCAAGACTTGGCAACAGATCTGCCAAGCTATTAGAAATTCACGGATTAAGTAAGTCTTCTTCTATTTTTATCATTTACTAGCTTCGGCCCGCGACTTCGTTGTATAAATTAAATTTCTTAGTATTGTATAATTGCATAGCACACGTGTGAGCACTATGTACTTTCTATAAAGCCACCATTTACTGGGTACGTCTTTCATGGACTTGAATGTGCCCTGCTGGCTGAGAGTATGTCATGCTCACTCTAATGTCTCGCTGGTGGTGGCGTGTGTGTTGGATCATTAAGTTTCCTTCAAAATGGTTGAGCTGAATGGTGCTGATCCACACGCCATGTTCGTGAACGGGCACCGTCAGTAGGGACTGGTCATCTCTTAGCTGCCATGGGTTATTTTTTTTTTTTAGGTTTTCTATAACGGACGCTTTTAACGTGCACGTCTTTCTACGTCGTACTCACATGGTTAATTTCAACACGAATGATGTAATCAAATATTTTGTAACTATTTTATGATTTAAAAGAGTGTCCGTGGAGTTTCTTGCCCGTTCTTCTCCATAGGTACCTACGCTTTGGAATGGGCAACAGCTTCATCTTTCTGATTGACCGACCCTTTGACAATTCAAAAGTGCCTGTGATTGGTTTAGTTGAAATAAATGGTTTGAGTTTGAGTTTCGTTCGCGTGAAATTTCTTGTTCACCCGACTCGCATGGTATCACCTGCCCGCATTGTTTTCGCTTAGCGATCTTTCTGACTTTTTTTCTTTTTGCTCGGCTCCTAATGGTCAAAGCGTGATGTTAAGTTATCGTATATCCTTTCTCAAGAATTGGCCTATAAAATGCAAAAAGATTTTTTTTAATCCGGCCGGTAGTTCCAGAGATTAGCGCGTTCAAACCAACAAAATCTTCAACTTTATTATTAGTACAGATATAGATTCATAACATCTTTACATTTACTACCGGTCCTAGTCTAGTCAGTGATCAATGAAATAAGAAGGTGAAAATAACGAATAACTAGGATTAGAAAAGTTCTAAGAATAACATAGAAAACCCTTCAAGGTCACAAACAAACCGATATTTCAAAGTAATGCAAGCAGGTAGCGGGTGGTGCCTTGAGGACGTTGCCTCGCTCCACCTGTCACCGGCTATGAGACGTGGATAAATCGAGTGCCAGCTATTCCACGATAACGCTTTACTATAATGTTTATTTACCTTCAGCACTGTCGTTGTGAAAATAAACCTTTTTTATGCACAATACTAGCGACCCGCCCCTGCATCACATCTTATTTTTGGTGGTAAATTACTCCATTATTGCCTTGAAGCAAAGTGGTTACGGCTGTTTTGTACGGTAAATTTTACACAGCCCTGATAGTATAAAGTTATATTATAGAGGTATGAGGAACAGGCTGTAAAGTTCACTCATCCTCCATAGAAAAGGGAGGATCCTCCGACCAGACGGGTGTTGTGTCTGGTGGGCAACTGCCCAACGATTGATGTTGGGAAATTGCCCATTTGCTAATTGCGCGGCAAACTCTGCTTGCGAGATGCAGGATTTGTGTGACGTCAGCATGACGCGTTGTTCGCATGTGGAGTTGTGGATACCGCTACATCAACATCATCATCATCATTTCAGCCCGGAATCACCCACTGCTCTTCTGCCATACTTTCCGGTTCTGTGCGTCTGTCATCCAGGTGTTTCCTACAATTTTGACGATATCGTCAACCCAGCAAATAAAAAAGTTATATAACCTCCCTTGATGTAACTTCTTTAGGTAACAAAACATAACATAATCAGCCTATAATATACCCACTGCTGGGACACAGGTTTCCTCTCTCTTGAGAGAGAGTGGGCCGTAAACCACCACGCGGGCCCGGTGCGAGTTGGTAGATGTCACATGTCTGACTAAACATGATTTGCATTAAACAATTTACGATTTTCTAATAAATAAAATGAAAGTTCCTACTTTCTCTTCTTCGCTTCGGTCCTGACAGTAAGCGAAGAAGAGAGAGTAGGAGAGAGAAAGAGCGGTGGAGTCGTTCCTCGCCTCATGTTCTCTCTCCATCTATTTACTACTAAAATGAAAATATTATGAAGAAGAGCAATTTGTTAAAGCATATTTATGAGAGTTATGATGCAATAGTAAAGCAAATATTATGTTTTATAAAGCTAAAATCGAGCATTCTTAGTATTTGAACAAGTAGTAGCTCTGAAGAAAAATATTGCATTGCGTCTGTACATGGAAAATGAAAGCAAACCGCAGACCGTAATATACAATAGACATTTCACGATAAAAAACTAGAAAATTAAAATAAAACTTTATGAATATGAAAACCAAAAGCTTAAATTTAAGTTTCACGAAGGAAAATGAACGAAATAAGTTATAAACAAATTCTGCGGTACTCCCAAAGCTAAGATGGGACGTTACATAATTACTAAACTTTCTTTGTAATCGTTAGCATTTGTTGCCTCTTTAAAATCGAGTAGAATGATCAGCAAGAAAAGTACTTACTTTTGAATTCAAACTTGAAATATTTTCATAAAAACGACCTTCGGTCGGCTGGACGAGTTTTGGCCAACGACCCTATTCATAATAATCCCTTATCCAGAATGGGTTAAATGACTCCATTATTTATCCCAGATTAACAATTTGGGCTAGAATTTCATGTGCTATTAAAAGTTTCTCATTAACAGGGGGTAGCAGTTATCTTACTTTATTTGGGTCTAAATTACCTTATTTAACAATGTAAATGATTAATGCTCATTATCATCTGCTGAAAGATGCGTATTTTTATTCTTTCACAGGAACAAATGCGACAAAAAGCTGAAACTAAAAGAAGTGGAAAGGATCTAGACCTTATAAAAGAGGTTTCACATCTACGCGAAGTAGAACCTGTTTCGAGGTCTAAGTTAATATACTGGCCGTTTCTGAAGAAAAAATAACAAACTGCCATTAATGTTTTCTTTTTAATTTATTTCTTTTAAAAGACACAAATGGCATTCATTAGTGATTTTGTTGAAAAGCGGTCTGAATTATTTAAGCTTCTTAAATCTTAGCTGATAAAACCTTCTTAGAAAACACTTTATAGGTAAAACTTTATGTTAACTTTACTAAAGAGATTGCTCATTAATTTTTCCATTAAAATAAATCAATTGGTTTTTTTTACTTAATTATTACGAAAACGACTTCTTCGTCGGTTTATTTCAAAGAAAAACTTATTAAAATCCCCAGAGCATTAAGTATAATGGCTACCAAAGTTCATTAGACGACCTTTGGACCTTGAATCATCAAAATGTACCTAAGTCCTTGTTGGTAAAACGCCATTCAATATTACCGGAACAACTATTCGGCAATATTGTCCCTTTCCAAGTCCCAGAAGGGCCATAAAGCCGTAACTCAAACAAAGTTTTGTATAAATCAAATCATTTCGCTTGAAATAAAACACTGGAAATAACAACGGGGAGAAAGTTGGTGTCTTGACATAAACGGGATCGCGTTACGTCAAAGTCTTTGTAGAAGATTCGTTTGAATCATACGAACAAGTGCGCACAGATTTAATAATATCGACATATTGGTTACACAGCTGGGTGTACATCTGTGACAGCGAGACGCGTCGTCTAGTGATAATGTGCTATTATCATACCGCTAGCTTCTGCCCGCGATTACGTCCTCGTGATATATCTTATTTATTTATTATTCACAAAATCCACAGCTCTTTGAAATTTTATCTTAAAATATATAAACTAGTATAACAGCCAATTACGGATTTACAGTTTAATAGCTATACAATATAATAATATGCAGCAGAAACAAACATACAGAGTGAAGTGAATTACTGCTAGCACCATCTAAGCACTGCTAGTGTACAGTGTGGGTGAGTGTGTAG
Organism: Apamea anceps; assembly: GCA_951799955.1. Classification (NCBI taxonomy): domain Eukaryota; kingdom Metazoa; phylum Arthropoda; class Insecta; order Lepidoptera; family Noctuidae; genus Apamea; species Apamea anceps. The sequence continues at coordinate 6,649,370 of OX637502.1, read as the reverse complement.
GAGTGTGCATGAGGAGTTGCGAATGGGTGTGCGAATGTGTTATAGTGTTGAAGTGTTATCTTGTTTTAATATAAAATATATCAGCCACTCAATACTTATAGCTTCCCATTTTTTTGCTAGCCTGTGCTGTCCCACTGCTGGGCAAGGCTCTCCCCCAAGTCCTTCCCATTAGTGAAAGATTTTTCGGAATTGGATTAGTACTCCGAAGATTACCCCGTAAATAACTCATAAATACTTCTTTGCAATATTAGTTCCTATAGATTTAGGGTATTGTAAACACCAATGTTTCTACTACTACATATATTATTTACTATGTTTCTAAATTATTTCACAAAAAATATTCATTTCTTGTATATTATTTGTCTACCTGCTACATCAGCGTCCATGAACTTATAATTATAAGCCTCAACTCATTGTTGTCTAGTTTTCCTAATAGAGTTTAGTTTCTCTATGCAAATGTTCGTAACCGAGGACTTAAAATAATCGTTTTTCAATGTAGAAACTTTTAAACTCTCAGACGTTTTTAGATCGCTAAGAAAAAAGAAATGTAAAAATTTAATGTTAAAAGTTCAACAACGACTCAGAACTTACCTAATTTGTTAACCTCGGAGCATAATGTCATCAATCATTAACCAAAAGGAAATTCAAATTTTTATTAGAAACACGCTAAAAGGCTGTTTTCTTGTGTTTGCTACGGAAATGAGAAAAGTTTTCGAACCGTACGGAAAGCAGTGGGCACGGTAAGTAGTTGATCAGTTGTAACATTGGCAAGTGTTTAATGCTTCACAACAAGTTACAAGAGAACAAGATACCGGACAGTTTTTGGTATTGGACAACTTTTCGAATGAAGGACACTTTGACGGGTCTAATAATTGATTCTCCTTTTACTATTAAAATGAGAATCGAGGATGGGAGCACAATGTTTTCTCGGTTCTCTATATTTGTATATTTCTTTGTTTGTCTATGTAGTCCTACTGCTGGGCAAAATACTCTCCCATTTTTTCCAGTTCTCTTTATGTTTTGCCTATCCGGCCAGTCTGGCAAAAAACGAGTCCAGATCGACTTGTAATATTACTATTAAAATGTTTTTAAGCTTTTAAAGTTTCAGCAGCGGTCTTCAAGATGTTCCACAAATCATACTCGACTTTTATGAAAAGAATACTAAAACTTGTCGAGATAACAGCCACGAGCGCTACGGCGTAGCGTCTGCGTGCTACGCAAAAAAGTCGCACGAACAATTCAAACTTCATCTCCATATTCGAATTCGGAGATAGTATCCGAATCCGGAGCAATATTCTCTATTTGAACCATTCCTATATGAAAAATTTCCTGCCAGCCGGTACGTTCAATAACATAAATACACTGTGTAGGCAACACACGTACCTACCTACTTAATTAAGATACGACCGGAGTATCAACAGGACAGTTCTGAATTTGGCAAGCTTCCAAGCTCGTTCCCACTATCTGCGAACCACTGTAGAGGCGTTTTAAGTTATTTTTTACGGAGGTTCAGAACCAGCCCTTTGTTCCGAGTACGTGCCACGCTTTTTATTTCCTTGTAAAATCAATATTCGTTCTTTTCTATGTAATTTACGACGCGTACAGTTGAGGCATGTTTTAGGTGCCGAATTTCGTATGGCAACGTATTACCCAGTGCTTTAATCTGCTTGCCACTTTAAACATGATAATACACAGAGGGTAGATAATACACAAACAAGGAATGAACATACAAATTCCTGAATGTCAAAATGAGTTTCATAACAGCTTTATTAAATATCTAGGACGCGTAGCATTGCATATTCAGGGGCAGTTTTTGCTTTGTTGGGGTTCGTGGGACGATTATAAGGCGTATTATGCGTTGTAATTGTTTTTGCCCAACATTCCTTGAACCTTAAGCTCGTAAAACAGTCTAATTAGTACCGTTAAGGTTTTTGTTTTGTTGGAGTTCATGTTATTAATGTTCTGTGTGAGTGAATTAGTTACGCAGAACTAATTGTATTAAAGCAAAGGTATTTTTTATACCAAGGAAACTCGTTAATTTAATGGTCACCTTAGTTTAATTTAATAAAATAATACTTTAACTTATTTAATTAAAGCTTATTTTTTGTACCCTACAAGAAGAAATTGCAATTCTTTTGAAACAGTCGCAATTCAACATTATTAGGCACCATAAACAATCGTATTACTTCCATAAACAAAAATTACCCTCCATTTATGCGCACGACCATGAGCACATTTTGCCGCCGTCACAGAAACGCGCGGGTGACATACAATACACAAACGGTCGCATCCCGGCGGAGATACCGCGATAATGCATGGCTATGTTGCTGCTGTAGATTTAGACGGTTTTCGCGTATAACTGTAATAGTTCTGCGGTTTTGCTTGCGTCAGATAATAAGAATAAATTATGTATACCTGCATTCGTGGATTTATCTTGGAAGACAGTTACACCACTAACCCTGCTAACTGGCTAATCTTAATAATGCAAGTACAAGTACAGGCCATGGGATTAGTAAGTACTACGGCATTAACCTGACATTACTGTGTCAATTTTTTAAACTAAAACGTTGCACCATGGAATTAGTATGTACTACGTAGTACAAGGTTCTTTGCGTTCCACATACTAGAGTAAACAGTTTTAAATAAAGGATTATCGGATACCTTGTTTCGACACGAGAAATCTTTAGTCAAGTTTAACGGAGAACAGTAAAGCGGTTAAAGTGAGACAAACTCATTTTGGGATTCAGGGGCTCATAACATAAGATAGAATGCCTAAAGCAACAGAATAAATAATAGTACAGGCTTACGTAGACTCGTTATGTACGTTTTCAGTCATGCACATACTATATTTATGTATAGCAATATTTATTCGCTCAGCGTCTAATGGCTCATTTGCTCAGAATCTCAGCACGTTTATTTATGAAATTGGATTAGGATTCTTGATTCAATTTCTAGGGGCGCCTGTTTTACATTTTTCCTTTTCATATACTTTAGCAATTTGTAATTTAATTATAAAATACTGGAGCGTGGGTTTTATTTGCTCACACGACACGTTAAGAATACCTTAAATAATTACAACTTAGTCTCAAAGTAAAAAAAGCGGGAAAACTTACGACTGCAGCCCAGTATTCGCGATTCCGCCGATTTCATCTAGTTTTAAAATATGATTGGCGTGTAAAAGTGTTTGTACAAACCTGCTTACAAAATAAAATCATTTATCATTTATCAGCGTCACTAACATACTGGAGCCAAGTAGGTATACCTGATTCTGCGTCACCAACCCGAGCGTGACGGATCGGTTTCCACAGTTCAGAGGGAGCGCAAAGTGCAACTAAAGAAGTTTTCAGTTCAAAAACTCTAATTTAATCTGGCTACAATTCCTTAGTATCTTAAAGTTACGACTCTAGGTGTTGCTCAAGTCTCGTAAATTATCTCGAAAGTGCGACACGGTGATCACTTAATCCCATTTAATCTTAATAATGAAGCTTCATTGTTCTGGCAGCTAAACCAGAATGCAGTTGGTACAAAGCTTTCTTACCTTCCATGATGAAACTTACGTGAGTTGCAGAAGTGCGAGACACAATTTTGCACTTTCCAAGTAACTTCGCAGTTGGTATTGCCAGGGCACTTGCAATACCAACTGTCGATTTAAACGACCTCTTAATACGAACAGCATCATGAAAGTTGGCAAGCGATATTGTTCTAATAAAATAGTTTTGCGTGATAGTAATATGATATTGTGTTAATAAAGAAACAGGAAAAGTTGGAACATATTGGCCAGACTAATGAATGTTTTCGCTAACAGTCCTATCCTGCATTTACAGAAAACTACCAGTTAAAATTAACTTTTGATTTATACAAAAACTAACTGCACCCCGCGGTTTGACCCGCATAAGTTTCCATTCCGTGCGAATATCGGGAGAAAAAGTATTCTATATGTCGGGGATGGCATGTCTGTCTCTCGTTAGCATCAGGCATATTTTTCAATTACTGTGGGCGTACTATGGGTAGTGTTGGTTAACACAATAGAAAAACGGTTTGCACTTCAAATCAGATTATAATTTACGAACAAGTTAGTCACACTAGCGAATCACGCACTATAGGTACACGTTCAACGATACGGAACGCTGACAGTTTCTGAGCACATGTTGTTCGTACGATGTCCAATGATTCGATGATCCCGAGAGCTCTGCTTACACCGTTCTTTGTAGCGGTCGCTCCCACCACGAACTCAGGCTAGACTCTGTCCAGCGCCACGAGATGGCGCTGACGTTCCGAATAGTCAAACGAATGACTCCGACATATATATTAATCCTGGTAATAAACCATCTGTGTGCCAAATTTCATCTAAATCCGTCTAGTAGTTTTTGCGTGAAAGAGTAACAAACATCCATCCATCCATCCATACCAACTTTCACTTTTTTAATATTAGTAGGATAATAAAGTCAATGGAAACGAATCCTAGTTCAAAACATTACAAAATATTAGTAGGAATACCATTATTCCCAACGAACGCGCTACAATAACTGTTAAATTATATCGGTACCTAAAGTGTATTATTCGTGAGAAAAAAGGCCGGCGCCAGCGGCGGCGGCACTAGAAATAGTGCAGCATCTAGCTACGAGTAATGCGAGCTATATGATACTTTACTTACGTTCGGATTGAAAGTGTTCCAATTTTTAAAGCGTGGAAATTCTAACCAAGCGCTTCAGCGTTTCAAAAGCTATCAAAGTTTATTACAAGTACTGAAATAGCTTTCAGTTTCACATTCATATTACACCTTTTCTCCATATTTTTCAGTTACGTATCGACCTACTGCTTTTTGATGTAGTTTTCTAAAGGTTATCACGTGTTGATGACCGTTAGAAGTTGTTATCCATTAAATAGATTCTATCATTTTTATCACGTATACACGGGAACACTATTGCGTCATATGATGTTGGCAGGATATAAACGGATTCACCCTCTTTAGAATATAACTATTTTCAAATTTCTCGCACCATATTCGAAAACCTCTGTGCAGCTAATGGATTCAGGTACCTATACTTTGTCAATGTATTTCCTACAATGCATTGTATGTTTGTATGATGATGCCATTTGTCTCAGCGCCCAAAGCCCGGGATTACACGAGTTTTGATTGCACAGTGTACTCGTAAAATACGAGCCGGATAACAAAGCCTAGCATTTTTTACCATACAAACGTATACACATTAATTCTTGTGCCCGAAACGGGATTGCCCGTTTGGTACCAACTCGCATCGGTGGCCGCTTTGATTCGTTTTGGAAAGGAAACATATTTCGCTCATGTTATATTCATACTTTGGGGTCAATTGCTGATCAAAACGGCGGTTTGGTTCAGTGGAATGGCGAGCAATATTGGCTGATTGCTCCGATAAATTGGACCGTACTAGCCCAAAGTACGTAGGTACTTAAAGAATGTAGTTGGAATCTAAAATATTTATTCCCATATTCTAAAATTCTTCTTGTTATGGCCAACTTTTCTTCGGAATAAGCATGAAAAAACATCGAGATTGGGAGAAAAAAAAAGTAGATTCATTGTACATACTTACATTATTGTTAACGACCTACGCCTAATTATGAAAGTTACCGGCGTTTCTAGAATTGATTTCTTTGGTCTTAAAAATCCTCAATTACTGGGTGTTCCCCTGGCCATTACCTACTTAGAGATCGATGTTGAGTTTTTGCCAAATCAAACGCCTTTTTCACATTTAGGCTGTACAAAAAAAAAGTCGTTCCCATGCGGCCCGGTTCAAATTATTACACAATTTATCAATGACCCACCATCTTATTTTGACAGATGGCCGAAGTTCAAGTGTTTCCGGGCAATGAACGTGTCTTATAGAATTTGTTAGAAGATAATAGATGGGCACAAGTTTGTAAAGGATCGGGATGTAATCAGGAACTACTAAGTAGAACTAACTTTTCACCATCGGCCGCTTAGTAAATGTTATCATCAGCCGATATCAGAAACTTTGTGCGATCAAATAAAACTTCTGTTACTGCTAGAGGAGCGTAGGTTAATTGACGAGCGAGCAGTGATATGTGGGATCCTTATATTTTATAAATATTTCATGTTACGAGTATGTCGTGTATCGACAGATCGCAATTTATCGATAACACTGTTTTCTTCCTAAATTCGGCCGTCTTGCCGTCCTTTTTATAACATGTCCAACAAGATGGTTGTTTTTTTGCTAAATGGACTCACTCTTGACCTCGCTCACGCCTGATGAAAAGCGATGGATGAGGTCTATGATGGAACGAGCGTGTCCAGAAGGCCTATTCACTCTTCCTTTGGAGACAGGTGTTTTCTGAATCACAGCGATGTTTATAAGACACAACCTTCTATACCATTATTTTTCTATACATTATTTTGCTTTATGATTTTAATGAAATTCTTGATTTTAATTTATATTCGTTACAATTAATTTAAAGATGTAAATGATTTTAAGGATTTTAATGAATTAAAGATGATTGCGATTTTGGCTAATGAATTTATTTTACAATACAATTTGATTTTATATATTCTGGTTATTTAATGTTAGTTTTAGTTAAAATAATAGTATTATTTTGGCATGTATTTCAATCTTTGGTTACTAACATATATATTTTTTTTAATTATACTAACATGAATATGGATCACTGTGTCTGAATTAAATAAATAGTAAATATACCACTCAGACGATGTAAAGTACCTACAAATTGAACATCAGCGCTAATCAACACCAAATATTATTTGATAACGTCGTGAAAATCGACAAGTTTCTCCACCCAACAAACTTTATTTGGCGCGAAAGCGGCCCGAAATATAAATTGCGTTATTAGATACTCACTTCCCACTTTTATGGGAGTTTTCGTAAATGGAAAGATAAATGTCGTATACGGGTTCAATATCATCTTTGAGAGATACAAAAAGTACATTTTTATCACTTTCCTTATTATCTTATAAATAGAGTGATGTGGTAATATCATTTTGATGTGTGTATGTTTATTTATTTAGTTAAGGTTCACCAACAGTTGTTACAGATATCATACAGATAGGAACATTATAAGTAATTGTGTCTTAAATCTAACTGCACAACCAATTATAGGCAAATACCACATGCAAAATGCTCTTTGTAATTATTATAAATTAAATTTTAAAGTCTCAATGTACTTAAATTCTAGATTATATTAAATACTAATACTAAAAGCGTCTGAAAAACGTCGATATTGAGTCTGCGTAGACGTCAACCAGTTGATGTTCGCGGTGTGTTCTTGATTCTTAATGAAACTAGTGGACTGTATAAAATAGGCACCGTGTCCGCGCGTGAACGGTTACAAGTGTGTTATTTTTGTAATCAAGTTGTGTCGATACAAGGCCGTTATTTCAATCATTCAACTCAGCCTATCGCAGTCCACTGCTGGACATAGGCCTCTCCCAGGTTGCGCCGCAAAACCCTGTCCTCCGCCTTCCACATCCAGTCCAACCTTCCTAAGGTCATCCGTCCATCTAGCTGGGGCGCGTCCCACACTACGCTTGCCGATACGCGGTCTCCACTCCAGGACTCGTCTGCTCCACCGGCCATCGCTCCTTCGAAAAACATGGCCGGCCCACTGCCACTTCAGTTTGTTTACTTATGTTTTTTAGCTGCTCGGAAAACTTAGATTTTTTATTCCTGAAATTACGTACAGCACCGTAAATACAATGTACCTATACGTTATAAAAGAAAAAGCCTAGTTATGTTGAAGGAAACGCTTTAAAACTTTCTCTAAAGACCTAGCTCATAATAGGGTTGAAACGACCACGGAGAACTTCTCATAAAATAAAATCTGACCGAGCAGATACACCCACTAGAATTTTCATAGAAAAACGAACACTAAAACCCTGTGAGCCACTTAGTAGCAAATTGGCTTTTTGTATTAACTGGCCAAATAACATCTTACAATAGCAATTTGTTGGACAATAAAGTCTTATTTCGCGCAGATCGAGTTGTAAAATATGCAAGGGTTTACCTACTATCATGAAACGTTGGTTAACATTATTTTATCTCGTGAGTAACGGTAGCCTGGGGCTTCGACCTCGTACAATTTATGTAGGTACGTACTTACTACCTACATATGACAAACACGGCCACTATTAAGGTAAATAAGATATTATCATCATTACGAACAACTTTTACTACGGGACCAACCCTGAAATCGTGAAAAAAAATCAGTTGATCCTATGTTACTTACTCGTATGTCGAGTTATGTGAACATAAATCTATGGATCAACTGATTTTTTTTTCACCCCTTTTAAGGATTAAAACGATCAAAATTTAACGGTGTATATAATATTCTTATTGTATGGTAAAGGAAATAAACATAACATAACATCGCGCCTGTGTTCCCCGAAGGGATAGACAGAAGTGCTACTATAGTACACCCACATTTAGCCAGTTATGTTTAAGTCACATGTAATAATAGGGGAGTGAGCGAGAGATAACGGAAATATTCCGGCAAATACTTATTTAGACAAGAATTTGTTCACAAATAAACATGGAATTCTGTAAATGTAATAGAAGGCAAAATCAAGTAGAAATTAGTTGCGTATCTATACTTTGACTGGGTAATGTCGCCGTTCGGTTAATTAAGAACAGAATCGATTATTCATTTAATCTGATCATTCAAAATCTGTTATTTGGTATGAAAACTAAGTAGTTCAAAAGCTAATTTTGCCCAGTTTTAACGGATTAACAGGTTAGTTTAAAATTAAAGTCACGTAGCTCAATTCTAATAATGAATGGGCGATATAAAGCCAACTTGAATTTCGAAGAGCTTGAGATTTCGTTTATTGTTAAAATACTGTCGGTTCAATTTAACTAAGTCGATGATGCTTATAATGTGATTGAATAAAAACAAGCTTTTATGCGAACATGAAAGGTTCTGGAGTGGCGACGGCGTACCGGAACACGTAGCGTTGGAAGGCCTCCGCAGGCGGACCGATGACCTTGTGAAGGCCGCAGGAATCCGCTGGATGCGGGAAGCATAGAACTGGTTGAAGTGGTGGTGCTTAGTGGTGGGGAGACTTTTATGTCCAGCAGTGGACGTCTTTTGGCTAAAATGATGAGGATGATGCCCATGACAGGGCAGGAACTACAATAACGTTTTTTTTCGAAGTTGCCTGGACAGGGTTTCGCTTTTCATTTGACCTGCAAGGCTAACACGAATTCAGTGAAGATTATAACTGGTTACTAAAATTATTGCAGCCAGTGAAGCTTAACAATAGGACCCTTTGCGTGCGGAACCCTGAACATAAATATCCGTGGTTTATGCCCGACGCGAAATCGCTGAAATATTCAAATCTCTGAAGAATGAAGATTGATATTACTGACGAGAGATAAGAATGCCCATTTGAAATAATAAATTCCTGGAGAATATCTTTCCTGACACTCCGCTTTTTCTGCGGAGTGTCAGAAAAGATATTCTCCTTTTTTTAATGTATAGTTAGGTAGGTATATAGGCTCTGTTCCTACTTATTTGTTAGCTCGTGCCGTTTTCACGAAACGCAATTTAGATTATGTTAAATTATGACCGAAATAAACGTATACATAAAAAGGTAATCCTTTAAAAAGGCTACCTATCTTGTCATGCGAAATAAGCCGCGGCAAAAGTTAGTTATAAAATAAATGAGATTCCTGTGTTGTGTCATAACTGAAAAAAAGGTTTAGCGGATAATTCGTATAATTTAAAGCAGTGAAGTAGTTAGGCATTTGATTATTAATTCAAAACATTTTCAGCCTTTTCATGCGGAAGAGTCTGCAGATAAAAGTTAGTTATAAATGTACAGTCACCAAGGGAGATAAGTAACCAGAGTCGTCGGATATAGTTGAAGTTTGATACGAAACCGATGGATGTTTTCGAATGAAATTAAATTTAATTAATAAAAAACAAACAGTTCATTTATCAAGTTAAATTTCATTCGAAAACCTCCATCGGTTTCTTACTAAACTTCAACTATATTCGACGACCCTGGTTACTTACCTCCCTTGGTGACTGTACATAATAATCATTGCTTTGCTTTTCCAGACAAAAATATAAAACTTTTTGTCTAAAGAAGGAACTGGTATTATTCATTCGGATTTTTTCCAAGCAGTCATAAAAGTATGAGCTTGTTTTTTAAGTTGTTTCATACAATATTAACAAGGTACGTAGAGTAGAAGCGCAGCCTCCATTTTAGAACTCGGTGAGCAAGCCGCTACTACAATATGAATGAAATCAGCAGACTCCTAAATGTATTTATAAGCGGACTTCAGTACGACTCTACATTGTTACCTTATAAAACCAGTCGTATAAATAAGTAAATGAGCCAAAAGGATTATACAAGGATTGTATCAGGTGGCGTTTTACGGTTTCTGCCTTCCCCCATAGGGAGAATGCGTGAGGGTATGTATTTATGTGTGTGTTTAAAAAAAGTTTACTGAAAAAAAAAACTTAGGTACACTTCGAATTGAGAATCTTTTGCATCTTCTTTCATTGACATCTCCACTGCGATTCTGTAACCATCTCACCGTGAAAACTCAGGTGAAGTGAGCGTGGAGTGAGCTGTCGTTCCAAATTTTAATAATGCTAGGGATTGACACTACTGACAACTCACATCAAGCTCACTTCACTTGAGTTTTCACGGTGAGATTTTTACAGAATCGACCGGCTGTGTTCTTTACTGAGCAGTAAGTTTCCTACGGCGCAAACTCCTTCTTCTAGTATATTATTATAAGCCTGTGATGTCCTATTGCAGGGCATAGGCCTCACCACTCTCTTTCCACTTCTCACTGTTTAAAGCTGCTAAGGACCAGTTCTTGTTGAAGGAGTCCAGCTCAACCCGCCATCTCCGTCTGGGTCTGCCGCGATGTCGCTTACCATTAAGAGGGACCCATTAGGTCGTAACTTTGACCAAACTTCTTCTAATAAAGAGAAGAAAAAAAACTTTGATCATCATGCTTTCTTGATTGATGATTCCGGTTTTTTATGATAAAGGCCAAATTATCTTGCGATGTTTTTACTGCTCCTGCCTGTTACAATAAAATTGGATTTCTATTTCGATAACCAAGTATCAATCGAACAATCTACTCAGCCAATCGCAGTTCACTGCTGTACAGACGCCAGCACATCAAGCTACTACAATCTGTCTTCTATCTAATTTCTTTAATAGATTTTTAACTTTATGGCTAAAGCATTAAGGTTCAAGGTTGATTGGGAAAATTTGACAGTTTCGGGTAGCTTGACCTGCTGGCGTCTGTACATAGGCCTCGTAGGCCTGGATAACCAAGTATGATTTTGTCATTTTTTCCTTTGAAGTTAATGAGCTGATGACTTTTTGATAGCAATTATTAATTAGGCTTCAAATTCTATGTACAGTACTCATAGTTGCTTATGTCTGTGTACACGCGTTGATGTTAGCATTAACAATTCATGAGAAGCGTCGGAGTACTGATGAAATTCTATTGGGGATCGGAGTAAATAGACTTACCTAAGGGCGCGTTCACATATACGTACGTTTTTACAGGATCCTTTTTAACGGATCCGTCGCTACTGGAGATAGTATTCACACAGCATTTATAGGATCCTTTTTAACGTATCCGTCGCTACTGGAGATAGTATTCACACAGGACTGATTTTATGAGATCGGATCAGTATACTGGATCCGAAATACTGTATTATGTGTGAACTGGCTCATACAACTACATACGCTAATAACACATACGTTTAAACGGACTTGTAAAACGGATTGCTGCTTATTTTGTCGGATCGGTATTTTCTACTGGATCCGGAATACTGTATTATGTGTGATCTCGCCCATACAACTACATACGCTAATAACTTACACGTTTTGACGGACCTGTAAAACGGACGTTAAATGTGAACGCGCCGTAAGTGAACTTTAATCAAACATCGGCGGAATTAACGCAATACTTGTCAGTTTGTGCACCACTTGTGGCTTGTTTTCTCTAACAGGATAAGCGGTATCTGCACTTTTTTCATTTTAGAGCTTAGTAAAATTGGTGTGGGATAATACGTATGTCTATATTTCATTATTCATTAAAATACTAGCTTTTACCTGCAGCTCCGTCCGCGTTGAAATTATCCCACGAGAACTCTACTAAACTACCACCATCCACCACCATTTGCTGAGCTATCTACTAAAGAGTATCCTATTCTTAATTCAGGTTATAAACCATCGGTATGCCAAATTTCATCCAAATCCATTCAGCCGTTTTTGCGCTATTGAGTAACAAATATTTAAACATACAAACCGTCACATTTATAATATTAAGTAGGATGCGAAAATCATTTTTTTCTATTCTTCATAGAATAGACATGCTTAGAGCATGTCTATTCTATGAAGCAATATTCAACAGATTCAGGTCCAGAAAAGGTCCAATGGAGATAGTTTGTATGCGAAAGAAGGCATGGGCAACGCCTACTTTCAAAAAATATTACTTAAAAAATAGAGTACCTAGGAGTAGGTACTCCTAGGTACCCTGCATACCAATATTGTCACGTACAATATTAATAGCTAATGGCGCCGATTCCCTTGTTCACAAACTAAACTAAATTTAAGTTCTGTGCATCTTTTTCTTTCTATTTCATTAAGAAAAGGACAGAAGTTAAAATATTAGTTTAGTCCTGTCAAATTAAGATACTCCATAGACAGTTTAGACGTGATTAAAAACATGGCTACTAAAAATACGTCAATTTACGTCAGGCGCGGACTAATTTGACAGGACTAAACTAATATTTATCTTCTGTCCTTTTCTTAATGAAATAGAAAGAAAAAGATGCACTGAACTTAAATATAGTTTAGTTTGTGAACAAGGGAATCGGCGCCATTGTCTGTTCGGGCCACCAAACTAGAACAAATTAACATCCAACATGGCGACGAGATGAACACAAATATACAACCGTAATAACTGGAATTAGTCCTAAACAAGCTGGTCAATAACTAAGCACGACTGTACTCGTACACACACTGGCAACTAAATTAATCTCCTACTTGGCATTGTTTTAGCAACAATTTTAGAACAATATGCGTTTGAAATGGAATGTTTAGGAGCTAAAATATCTAAACTAATATCATAAAGAGAAAATATTTGATTTTTTGGTGTGTTTCTTTGTTACGATTTCACGCTAAAACGGCTGAACTAATTTGGATGAAAATTGGCACATGGATAGACCATGACCTGGATGGTGAAACCGTGGGGTGCAGTTAGTGTACAATTTGTAGGTAAACTTATACACGGACTTATGGAAAAGGTTACCTAGCCTTTCGGTTTCAAAACAACAGACGGCGACGGTTCCTTGCGTCAAGAAGTTTAGCTACAATTTCTCTATTGTACAGATGCCAGCAGATCAAGCTACCCGAAACTGTCAAACCACCTCAACCTTGAACCTTAATGCATTAGCGATAAAGTTGAAAATCTATTAGAGAAATTTGACAGATTGTAGTAGCTTGATGTGCTGTACCTACACTTTTAACAATATTGCAATACTTTAACCAATTAACAAAATCTGAAAACCGACCACCCATCCTTGTCTCGGTGTAAATCTCACCTCCATCAAAAACTGAATATCTTTTTGTGAAAGGTTCCCAAAAGGACAGTGGTCCCATCTTGGCTTTTATGAATTAAAATCATGTTATTCATTTATCACGCTTAAACAACTCTTTTAAGGGAAAATAGCTGCACACACCTTAAGCTGATTATTTACAACATTTTACGCAACTAAATATTTACACTAGGTATGAAATTAAATGACTAAACATACAAAAAACTCTTTTGATTTTGGTCACTTCAGTGAAGCATTTGTCCGCATCGCTGTCACCCGGAAACTGGCAGCATTGTAACGTTGAATCATTATCTGCCTAGCCTTTTCCCAACTATGTTGGGGTCGGCTTCCAGTCTAACCAGATGCAGCTGAATACCAGTATTTTAATATTTTTTTTTTTAACCTAATAATTAGCATTGTAACGTTGAATGCTAATTATTTGGCCAAAGATACATATTTTCTTTTAAACATATTTTGCTTACAAAAGTGGAAGTTGTTTACAACGGCCATCTTAACAAGATAACATTACCAGATTATTAATGATATTATTATTACTAACGTTATTATGGAATACCGGGTATATTTTGGATGTTATATACCCCTATTGGGCTACCCTTCTAGAATTACAACTTTACAAGCTAAGATAGTTTGTTCAAGTAATTAGTTAGGCAATCATTATGTTAAAGTGATGCGGGTGTTTACTGCCTTCTAGGACCATCCATCCATCGTCTGTCAAGACTTCAAGCAATATGTTAGCTAGACAGTTTCAGGGTCCTGAAAATTAGCCTTCTGCTCTCGTAAGCAATTATAGATGATAGCAATTTGACTTATTAGTAAGAAGGTTTCTTGCCAAAGAATTCTTTCTTTATTTATTTTTTATTTTGATAGAAAATTAAAGTAGGTAGTTGTATTCTATTTTAACGACGATAGAAGAAAAACCGTCATGTATACCGCCATATATCGTCATTAATTTTGTGTCTGAAAAGTGTTTGCCAGTGTATGGTAGCAGTAACCCCTGCCCTTAGTAACCAACACCCTAATTGTGTACACTATCAATCACAATCTGAATCACTTTGAAGGATATTGCTAATCCATTGCTTCATGTGTTCGAAAAATGTCTCTGCGCAACAACGTAAATAACGCAATGAATGTTGGTAAACTGTCAAAATTAAAGGCGTCTAACTGCTACCACTACTGTTAGACTGTTAGGCAATAACCCCGCAGAATAGTCATGGACCTTCCTTTAAGGATAAGCTTCAGAAAACCTGTAAAAATAATCTGCAACAAAATGTTGATAATGGCAATCCTGAACAGAAAATAAAAACCAATCTTCTCCTTACAAGAAAACAACGAATAGTTCTACTGAATAAAGTCATTTAAATACCAAGACCAACTACTGATTGGAATTCTCTAAGCCACTGCCAGTCGTTTGCAAGCTGTTGGTATCTCAGCGTCTTACTTGCTGTCTCGTTTAAATCCAATGGACGGAAAAGAGACGGATGTTCCTAAATCCTCTTTGAATAATCTCTCACAGATCATTCACGGGCTTGGCAGTAAATATCGAGCCGTTGTTGACGCTTGTGAACGTAAAGTTCACTTAAACATAAAATATACCTAAAGTAAAACTGATGAGCTGTATAGGGAGTTGTAAAATTAGTTCCACGTGTAAGGGATATTTGGGTCAGCACGTAAAGTACCCAAATAGATGAAACCACTATTTCAGTAGCTAGACGAAAGTTTTCGGTCTGTATCAACGTAAAGTTTTATGATAAAATATTGTTATGTAAGAGTAGTAAATAGCGCTTGGTTACTGGTACTTGATACTTTTGATCCAACTAAAAACCTGTGAAACTCCTAATTGGCTATAACGGGTGTTAAAATGCCGAGATTCACTTTTTTTTTCCCTTCCCGTAGAATAAGTAACAGCATGCTGCGATCCAAAACGTGGATCCTAGATGTAGGTAAAAAGGCTGGTAAACTGAAATGAGATTGGGCGGGTTATGTCGGCCGTAAGCATAGTGGCCTGAGGATGGACGGCGCCACCGAGGCCGGCCCAGGAAGAGAGCGAGACGATCTAGACGCGTACCGCAAGGGTAGGATCGGTGTGGCTCTAGAAAAGGATGCCTGGAAGGATCTTTGCTCAGCAGTAGAACAGTGAAAGATGACTTAAAAAAAAAACATCATTATCCTGGGAACATTCTGGTTACGGAGATATTAAAAGTCCAACTTTTTGACGTGACTTGTTTTGTGTGCGCACTACAGTAAACAGTGACTTTATACACCAAATGTAAAACTCGTTTCACAGTAATTATTTTGGCACTTTACTTAGTTTGATGTACAGAAGTGTAGACGACGGCATCGTGAAGGGTCATTTTACACCCTGTATATTTTATAACAAAACTTTAAATTAGTCCGTAACAGATTCATCTTTCTAGCCTTTTCCCAACTACATAATATGTTGGGATCGGCTTCGAGTTTAACCGGATGCAGCTAAGTACCAGTATTTTAGTCAGTAACGGGTTGTCTGGGGTTAAATCATACTATAATCAGTATCTACATATTTCGCAATTGTTCAAATTATGTCGCAGTTTTACAAACTTTTAACTTGTCATAATTATGCCAATTGCGATTCGGAGCACTTTGGCACTGTGACCGCACTTAAACAGCAGTGCGATTCTGTAACCATCTCACTGTGAAAAGTTAGGTGAAGTGAGCGTGGAGTGAGCTGTTATTCCAACCAATGCTAGGGATTGATATCATTGACAGCTCACTCTAAGCTCACTTCACCTAACTTTTCACGGTGAGATTTTTAGAGAATCGATCAGCTGATAAGCTTTAATTTATCATATATTTAAAAGCAACATAGCTATTTCATTAAATGTCATTTGCAAGTTGGCTTATTAACCAACCATTAACCCCATTAACCCATTTAACTAATTTGAATGAAGCTTGTCATAGTTATATTTTTCCATTAAACAAATGATCATGCAAAATACTGATCTAGAATACGTAGGTGCTGTTCGGGAACTGAAAACAATATTGATAAACTGTACCTCCGAACCGCACGTTATAAAATTTTGTTTCAGTGCGGTTAGTGGAAGTGCTCAAGTGCGGTTCGCGGAAGTGCTGTTTAAATCAGTGCTCTAAGTGGAATACCTCGTGATATCTACCTATAATATATTGTGTTAATAGTCTTAGCTATGCGGATGACATGGTGTTGCTGAGCGCCTCGGTTTGTGGCATTAGGAAACTGTTACAAATTTGTGAAACTTATGCAGATGATCATGGCTTGATGTATAATATAAAGAAAAGCGAGTATGTTGTCCTTTAAGGCTGGTACTAGGTGTCCCTCTAGCATGCCCCCTATAAAACTGAATGGAGGTGAATTGGCGGATTTTGGTACGTCAGTTCAGATACCTGGGTCATCTAATCACCGAGGACCTTAAGGACGACATGGATATTGAACGTGAACGTGCCCTACGTTCACGTTCAATCAAAACTGTCCGTGAGAGCAAACATGATTGCTCGTAGGTTTGTCCGATGTACAAATGAGGTAAAAATCACTCTCTTCAGAGCATTCTGTACATATTTTTACACCTGCAGCCTGTGGGCAGTCTATACTTAAAAAGCGTACAGTGCCCGACGGGTACAATACAATAATGCGCTTAGAACGATGTTGCGGCTGCCCCGCCACTGTAGTGCGTCACGTATGTTTGCAGAGGCGCGCATCGATTGCTTCTATGCTACTCTGCGCAAGCGGTGCGCGTCAATGCTGAGAAGAGTGCGGGCTAGTCGCAACAGCGTTTTAAGTATTATAGCTAGTGAGGAGGCGGAGCGCGTGAGGGAGAGGCGATCTCTGCGCCCTCACGCCCCTAGTCGCCGCAGGAGACGCCCTGGACGGGAGTCAACAGCCAACTCCCGGTCAGCGTTGGCGCGGGCTTACGGGCGTCGAGCAATGGGCAGCTCGCCGCCCGGTAAGGACCAGGCCCGGGTCGACGGCGCGTTGTGTTCCACGCGCGCCTCAAAGAGATGTCAGCACGAACTAACAGGGTCCATCAGGGCCGATGCCTGCCAGGGCTGCGGGTTGTTCGAAAGAGATACCGTGGCCCCTGGCACAGGCAACTGAAGGAACACGGGTGGGTTTTAGTCAGTAAAAGTCTGACACGCCCTTCCGCTCAGCCCAGAGCGGGAGAGGTCATTTGATGATTTCCCACCAAAAAAAAAAATAGCTGGTAGACTTGACTGTCTGTACATGAGTCGATACTCATGTATATCGACTCATGTACAGACAGTCAAGTCACTTATTGATACCTCGATTCGTGGGTCAGGCAGGGGGCGAGTAGACTATGGTTGTATTACTAACACTAGTTATAAGTTATTGTACTACTAATACACTGGATCCTAGTTAACTTAAATAAACGTTTTATTATTATGTCGTTTATTTATTTACTTATCTTATTACATTTTTAAATATAAAAATTAAATTAATAAAATAATATTAGCACATTATTATTATGTGTATCATTTACTGTTAACTATAATCTACCAGCATACAAATTCATGACGCATTTCCATACTGTATTTAGGTAATATCAACAAGAAAATTAGAAGTAAACTTGATGATGCCACAATAATCATAACATAACGTAACATCACGCCTGTGGTTCCCGAAGGGTTAGGCAGAGGTGTACCTATGTACAGCCACATCTCGCCGGTCATGTTTAAGTCTCAAGTAACAGGGGACAAGCGGGCAAAAATCCAAACTCCGGACTGCTATTGAGAAATTTCAGATGAAAAAATACAAAAACACTTTGCCCGACTCGGGAATCGAACCCAGGACCTCATGCAGTAGCGCTTGCGATCACTAAACAACGAGGCAATCATGAGGCGTGACACAATAAATAACGCTTTATTTGATTACGCTGTTTCTACTCATAAAAGGAAACAAAAAGTGCTTACTAATTCGACAGTGAACAGCGACAGAAAGACGAAGGAACACGAAGATTACAGTAATTAGCCATTTTCTCAAAGTTCTGTTCATACAGTTCAGAAAGACTCCGCACTCATTAGATCTAACTACATTTATGTGCTTTACCAAAGTAGAAATCCTAATTTTCATTGAATTAAGAAATCAGATTAACACGTGAGTTGGCAGCAATTCTGCAGGCCAAATAGAAGAAACAAATAAACGTAATACAGGTAGTAACTTTATATTATGAGCTCAACTGCTATAACGTTCTACAAACATTATAAAGACACCTGCGATATGTATCATAATTAAGGATAATAACATATTTCTGCATAAAGGACAAATGTGTGGACCCTTTTATGCCGGCGTCTGAAATATGTGTGTTCGCACCCCACCGGTTGCAGTATTGACTTAAATCCGCTGCCAGCATGCATGTTTAGCTTAGTTAAAAATAATAAAAACATAAGTTCCATTGCAGAGTAAAGACCCAGTGGAACTTATGTTGTTCAGCAATAGGGTTTTTAGCAAGAGGCCTTTGCCTCTTCTTCTCCTATAGAGAAGGCACGAGAACTGACCACTACGCATGCTCAAGAGGTGTTGGCGATTTCGAATTTAAATTAATTATACGTCCAGATTTCCTCACTACGTTTTCCTTCATCGATGTCAGTAATGTTCAAGATAAACTCAGAAAGTAAGTACCTAGCTACGTGTAAGTTGACAAAGATACATTGGTACTTACCCCGATTTAGACCCACGACCTCGTGCATGCTTAGTTAAAGGTTAATGAAAACCCAGTAAACTGCAGCCCACATTGCCCTTAGCGCCTGGTCATACGAGAATACTAATAATAATAATAATAATATCCCTGGACATTTCACACAGCGCCATCTAGTCCCAAGCTAAGCAACCTAATGCTTGTGTTATGGTAACAAGATGGCTGATAAACTACTTATATAAATTTTTTTTTTTTGTAAATACATACATATTATAGATAGAAAAACACCCAGACTCGGAACAAATACATGTAGGTCATACAAATATTTGTTCCGTGCGGGAATCGAACCCGCGACACGCAGCGCAGCAGTCAATCGCTTAACCACTGCGCCAACCGTACCGTACTGTTTCTATTTTGCATATCTGCAGACTAACACCTACAGCTTTTGCGGATAGCCACCTCCACATCCTCGGATGCAGCGCAAACAAAAACAATCAAATGTTTGTTGGAATAGGATTACCGGCTGTTTTCACAGCAATGAATATAGAGCGGAAAACGAAGCGAAAACAGCGCTTGAATAAACATTAGTGCGGAGAAGATCTGCGCTTTATGAAGCGAATGTGGGGGGGGGGGGACATATAATTTAATTGTGTGTATATGATGACCACGGAGTAGCTGCTATGATACCCTATATTATTGCCCCTGGTCTAGTGGTCACAATCGAGTCTTCTGAGATTGGTGTCCTAGGTTCAATTCTTAGGTCTGACAGTGCTTTTGAGTTGTTCTATCAGGAATACTGCGGCAACCCGGAGTGTGGATTTTTACTCGGACAGTGGCAACAAGCTTACCTCGTGCTTGACGAAATAGGTGATCACTCTTACCAAGGGATATCGTATTACCTAGTAACGAGTTGTAGAGGTCATATAGGCAGTTGCTCCATGTAAAATACTGGTATTCAGGTGCATCCGGTTAGATTAGGTTTTTAGATGATTATTAGATGTACTACTTAAACCCCTATCTACCTTGGAGAATACCTACACAAGTTAATATTTTTGTATTATTACTATACTTGCCTATTAACCCTTTATGCTGATTTGGATTAAACCCCACTGACCCCGGCCCAGTATATTACCCATATAAAGCTCGTAAATGATCGCTGCTGAATATGCATGATTACTCTTAAGTAGGTTACATTACTACCCCATAAGGCACGCATTTATTACTGGTAAGCGGGTTGGTGTTTATAGTATGTTATTGTTAGAGACTGTTCACATCGCAGGCAGCCGATGTATTTTGCAAAAATCTCCCGTGAAAACTTATGTGAACGGAGCTGTCAATAGTGTCCTAAGTCCCTAGAGTTCGATGGAATGACAACTCACTTCAACAAAGTTTTCAGCGTGAGATTTTACAGAGTAGATCGGCTGTTATTTGCAGGAACGGTTCGACGAGGAAACCATGATTAGGGAACATAGCCCCAGCCATATAGGCTCGAACGAATCCGAAATTTTTGTATTTAGGCAAACAAGTTTCTTATTTTTAAAACATTTAATAAAAAACTAGTTGTGTCAGAAGCGCCAAAACAATTTTGTAAGAACCATTAGCGAATAAATGCTTGTAACATAATTTGAGTTAGAAATAGCAATCAAATAGATTGGCGGAGTAAATAGTGACAAGCACTATTTACTCCGCCAATCTATTTGATTGCAGCAATTTGTTGTTAGTCTTAAGACCTAGTTAGTATATTAAGCACGTGCTAAGTACAATCATTAAGAATTTATGTCTTGAATGATTCGAATAGCCTCGTATACTGAAATAATGAAACACGTCATATCGTTATATTATAGCGGTTTTAAGTATCATTTACCTTCGAAACTGTTAATAGATAACAATAAAGAAACTAATCCTTGGTCATTACCTAAATGAAAGACAAATATTTTTGTATTTTTCTTTCATTCATTTTATACTAGTGGAAAATATTTACGGACAAATACGAAGAAATGTAATATTTCTTAATAATAATTCCAAACATCCTAAATCACGCTACACGACGCTACAGTACGCTAGGCTACGGTACGCTACGCTAAATTACGCTACGCTACAAGCTGAGATACGGCGTAGCTCGATCTTTGCTACGATCGCGCAGACTATACGCTTTCGAATTGTGGAAATTGCCCTTGTGTATTTTGAACTGATGGTCAGTTTGTATACACTGAAATAATTCTTTTACTACATAGATAATACATCTTTTTATCTGGTCGATATTGTTCGAAATACACTTTTTATGTATGCTTTCGCCCTGGCCCCATTTTACTACTGCTGCTACTTATATGCCAGAAAAGTTACCACTGAGATGCCAAAAATAAAAACCTGTTAAGATGTGTCACGTCACAAAATGTTGTTAAAAATATTAAATAAGACGGCTGCTAACAGCTTCAAAATTCAATTTCCTACCGTGACGTAACACGATGACATTTTCCCAAAACGAATCTTATCCTATATACGAGCAAATTGCTCGAGGCGTTTAAGAAGCGGTAGTAACATACTTATGGACCCTAAAAAAATCCCTCCTTTGCCATTCCCGTAGGCGGGTAGGAATGGCCTGTTATTTAATTTTAAATGGTAAAAAGTACTACAGCTTACGCCGTACCAGGCCCAACTTTAAATAACATCTTATACCCTGAATTTGTGGTTTGAGGAAAATGTAAAAAAGGAAGAGATTATTGTGTATGATTACCTGCCCAACCCTAACAAAGCGACCCGACACATGGATGTATGAATTTTCGACAGTTTCAAACATTTTGGTCATGGATTATCGACAGTTTACAATCTCGCGAGATAGATTATAATCTAACGGTATTCACAATCATACGGTGACATGTATAATTCTGAAAACTACCAGTCCCCAGAACGAAAATAACATTCATTGAAATAGTTTTCCTGTTCCTTTTTGTAAAAAGGCATTAGAAACCAAATACTTATTCATTGATTGCTGCGGTAGGATGTGATAACAGTGTACGAGGAAGTTACTCCGGGAGTTCCTCTTACCGATCGTGTATGCACAGTGCACCGGAATAAAACATAGCTATGCACTTGTGTAGTAACTCAATAAGCTTGGAAGTTTAAAAAAAAAGGTTTAATATCTATACATACTCGTATTTATACAATAAAGTCGCTTTTTTTTTGTGACCGCGTTGTTCTTCTTAACTACGCAACGGATTTTGATGCGGTTTTCACCATCAGTCAGTTAGTGAATTTATTCCGGAAAGTTTCTGTGTATAATACGTTAATATTAAACTTACATATAATAAAGAAATCTCGACGTTTTGTCAGTCGTCAAAATCGTGCGAAGTCGGAAAAATCGAGCCGGGTCGCTAGTCACTGGTAAACAAGTCTTTAAAAGATCGCTCTTAGAGATAAGAGCGCCCATTGTGTCACTCTTTGTAAAATTTCTATATTTATGTCTGTAACTTATATGGTGTCCATAATAAAAAGTACTCTATTCTATTTATTATTTTTACATATTTTTTTTTATCAGACTTATTTTCTAAGGACTGCTAATCTTATGACCTGCAGTCCTTAGAAAATGTTTATTCTTTTTATTTTATTTAAGTAGTACCTACTTCAAAAAGACGAATCCGCCTGTAGTTTTTGTTATGTAGTAAGGCCACTATTTTAACATACTAATAAATTGCATAACAAACATTCTTATCGATTTATAACCTCATAATTTGTATCCACCTGGTTAGCCACAAAACACCGCAAAGCTGGTCGACGTTACCAATATTTTATTCACGATTTAAAACGTTTTAAAATACTATTAATTATTCCGCAATATCAGCATGTGTGGGCACATAAAATCCGATGTGCCATTTATTACATGCATTTGTACAAATCTAGCCACCGAACCGTTCCAATTTGTTAGCGGCGAATATTTTAACACGAAATTATTGCTGCTTTTAGAAACGTGCCACAAAGTGGTAACTTCAATTACTTTCCCGAAGTTGACAGAGACAGGGTTTCTTTATAATAAAATAAGCATTTCTCCTACAAAACTTCTCCTACTTATTTAAATTAGACTAGACTTAGACTTCAAAACAACCCTCTTTTGTTGTGGAAACTAAAGATGTCCTGTTTTTGTTAAGTTTCAGAGAATTATTTTAAACATGTATTGTATTTCATTTATTTCTTACTGCTAAGGTAAATTTTAAATATATTATAGTTGCCGCCATTTTGAAACGCAGAGATTTAAATAAAACGAGCTATTCTTAAGACTGTTGGTGAAACTTGGTTCATAATTATTTTATCCTGAAAAATTTAAATTCTTCTGCGGTTCTGCGGGATGAACAAAGATTCTTTAATCAAGTGTGAAGAACCGCTGTAGCCGAGCGTGTTTAATTGGAAAACCTCTGGGAGTATGCTTTGCAAGGAGTGCATTTAATTATAAGGCAAAAAGATGAATAAAATCTTGCTTGAGCTTATCGATTTTTTTATTTGAATAAAATGGAAGGATCGTAATAAAACAAAACGTTTATAAAACTAACCAAAGGCAAGAAATTCTTTGTCTCGCAATTTTGTAGCCAGAAAGCTTTAGAGGTGGGGGGGGGGGGGGGGGTGAAAAAGAAGATTAGTTCTCTTTTTCACTCAAAGTAACATTATTGATTGGGGCGCTATGTTGTCAACCAATTACTTTCAATTCAATTGTGATTTGTTTTTATTTCATTCTAATTGTTTGAGTATTCGTCTCTTTACTTTGATGGTAATCAAGTTCAACAAAATAAAAGACGAAAAGCCTTTGTTGCCAACTTCACAACGCAATTTCTATATTCAAATTTTATTTGTTTCAAATTGACGTTATTTCAATTTAAACAAATATCAACTTTATTTTAATGAACATTAACTTGATTTCAGAGTGACTACTAGAGAGTGAGCACTATTGAAAAAGTTATAAAAATGTTTGAAGTTGTAGCGTAAACTGAACTTAATATTGTAAGAATTTAAGTTATTTTTCCATAAACTCATATTTGTTTACATTTTTGATGAATATGTCGCGATATTAGATTATGTAAGCGACGCAACTAGAGCTTAAAATTTTTTTGCTATAGACTTTTTTATATAATGTCAAATACTTTTCTTCTTTTAACCTTCAACATGATGTGCAATTTTTTTGTATGTCTATCATCGTCGTTGAAAACCCAATGTATTATATTTTTCTGTTATTTTATAAACCCGTCATTTCCTTTACTTCAAGCCTATTAAGTGGTCTTAATAGGCTCAGTTGATGTTAATGGGCTCAGTGTTAGTAAATTGGAGAGAACCAATTTCCACTATACCTAATCACTCACCTAACCCAATAACCTAACCTTACCTATTTAACAAATCGAAAAGTATCACATTTTAAAATTTCCAAAAGTGGTAACACGAACGTAACAGCTCTCAAATAATGCATGGCCTACAAGCGTCGCATAATATATTGTATGTGGGACACATACTTACAGCTGTCACGTCGCAGACGGGAAGGCAAGCAGCTGACACCCTCTGTTTCCCTAGTACAACCAAACCAATATTCAACTTAAAAACTAAACAAATATTTTCGTATCCATTTTAATTGGAAACTTATTTTTTGAGCTGTTATTTAAATATTCGAGATGTTATTATGATCAGTTGAAAAACACATTGAGCAGTTATTTAATTTAATGGCGGTTGATTAATTATTGCGACAGTAAAACATGGACAGTAATAAAAAATCAATTAGTCGGTTATTTTATCATACAATGTCAATTTTTACATCGAAACAGGTAGGTTAGGTTAGGTTAGAACTGTGACCACACAAGCACGAGCCGACCGAGCGAAGCGAGCGGTGCCGCGGTAGCGGCCGGCGAGTGGCAGAAACATATTTTTGAATACAAAACCAAACATTTTAAATATATACGTAACCGCTCGTTCAATAATTTTTACCGCCCATATAATTATTTTCCTGCTCAATTATATATTCACTTCATTATTTTCCATCTTCATTATGATCCATTTCATTATTTTTTATGGCTCATTTTTGTTTATTTTACTGCTTAGTTTTAACTGCTGAACTAAAACGTGCCTTTTAAAATTTTTGACTTACCAAAACCGCTATTTACAACTGCCTCTTTAAATCAGTGCCATTTTAATTATTACAAAGAGAAATCATAATACGTTAAAATACAACTTTGTCGTATAATTTCCACCGTTTTTGGTGCAAGTTAGTCCACAAATTGTTATTAATTATCAAAGTTCCGTATGTGCCAAACGTAAAGTGAAAAGTAACGTTACCTTGAAACTTTGTTTTAAACTTGTGGCTGCTGTATAAATAAGAGTTTACCTGAATGAGCGGATTATTATACTGTTGACTGGATTAATTTAAATCTTAAGCTCTTGAAAATAAAGATTGAAATTAATTTATTGAAATAATGAATTGAAATAAAAAAATACATAAATCATTTACAAATTAGGGCCTTAAACTAAAGGTAGGTAAGAAATAATTGGATTCTACCTGAACTAGAAATAAACCCTGATTACAATGGTGTTGATCTTAGGTTTTTACGCATGAACTAAATACTACTGAATTTATGAAAATGTAGTAGTTAATATGAGATCGGGGAGGGAGTCATAAACTATAGATATGTCCATCATGAAAAATGAAAGGTAAAATTCTCACGCAGAATTTTTCCATTTCACCGCTATTAAAAAGAAGAAAATAATCATTTACCTTCGGATTCTGACGTTTTCTATTGAAGTTTTAGGTCTATCTAGACAAATGCTAGCCGCTGTCAACCTTACTTCACCATTAGAAAGCTATTGTTAGACTTCTTTCTAGGTTGGTGAAAACATGTATATTGGAAGATTTTTTATCGTGGGTCTACTGATTTTTTTTGCCCTAATTTTCATGTGGGGCGGACACATTTTGTCAATTTAGCGAAAGTCAATAATTTAATCGAATTGTATAGTTATTTATATATTAAATTGTTAGAATTAAAAAAAAAACGGTAATATTGCACCATGTGGGTGACCATCCATTACATATCGAGACAGGTCCCGGCTGTCATTCGTAGATCTTTGACGTGTGTTTGGCAGTCGTTATGGGTAGTCAGAAGCTCAAAAAACAGAAAACCAGTCTTACCAAGAGGTATCTTTCGTGTTACCTGGGTTGCGGAGGTCAGATAGGCAGTCGCTACATGTAAAATGCTGGTATCATATAGCTTCATCCGGTTACACTGGAAGCCGACCCCAACTTATTTGAAAAAGGCTGGGTAGATAATCAATCTACCCAGCCTTTTAACCTAACGTGTCTATATGAAATCAATTTAAGTTTATGTGTAAGAGACTTGTTATAAAGTGCATAATTTAGATAATTTACCAAATAAAATAAAAACCGGCCAAGTGCGAGTCGGACTCGCGCACGAAGGGTTCCGTACCATTATCTATAAAAATCAATCATGAGTTGATTGAATGAAAGGTAAATTGCGGTTTATGATTTATGACGTATTAAAAAAAAACTACTTTCTAGATCTCGTTCAAACCAATTTTCGGTGGAAGTTTACATGGTAATGTACATCATATATTTTTTTTAGTTTTATCATTCTCTTATGTTAGAAGTTACAGGGGACACACACACATTTTACCACTTTGGAAGTGTCTCTTGCGCAAACTATTCAGTTTAGAAAAAAATGATATTAGAAACCTCAATATCAGTTTTGAAGACCTATCCATAGATAACCCACAGGTATGGGTTTGATGAAAAAAAAAATTTGAGTTTCAGTTCTAAGTATAGGGAACCCCTAAAATTTAATGTATTTTTTCTATTTTTGTGCAGAAATCTTAATGCGGTTCACAGAATACATATACTTACCAAGTTTCAACAGTATAGTTCGTATAGTTTCGGAAAAAAGTGGCTGTGGCATACGGACGGACAGACAGATAGACAGATAGACATGACGAATCCATATGGGTTCCGTTTTTTGCCATTTGGCTACGGAACCCTAAAAAAACGAGTTGCACTCCGGGAGTGCCGGCAGAAGTGAAAACTTGAATATTAACGTTGTGAAAATTTTTGATATTTTGAAACTCTCCCTCCGTCTTACGAATTTTCGATCAGGTCACGTGTCCTGACGCGAGCTCCGTCTTACGAATTTTCGATCAGGTAAGTCCTGACGCGAGTTTAACATTTTTACCCATCACAAAAAACACTCCCTCCGTCTTACGAATTTTCGATCAGGTCACGTGTCCCGACGCGAGCTCCGTCTTACGAATTGTCGATCAGGTCACGTGTCCTGACGCGAGTTTAAATTTTTTACACACCACAAAAAAGTGCACAACGCTGCTAAAGAAGTATTCACTTCAAAAAGTTTTCACTTCAAAAAGTTCAATACTTATTTACCCAGAGAAAACAATTAAAAGCGAGCGAAAACAAAATAAAAAAAACAGATTCCATCGCTACAGGAAAAAATAATAACTGAAGTCATCGGGGACAAAAATATATCGCATAACACACACGCCATTTTATTGAGAATTCTGGTCGTATTTTCCAACAGTTCATTTAACAAAGCCACGTAGTGCAAACTACATTCTTTGCTCACACCACAGATGTAGAGAAACATAGATATGGCAAGCTGGCGTCTGTGTACGATGAACGGGAACATGCGCAAGTTTTGTCAGTTTAAAACTAATATAGTCATCTGTCAGTTTTAGCTAAACAAGCTGTGTGCCCGATGGTATTTCCCATCGGAATAAGTTACAAACAATCATATAAACTTCCATCCCATTATCACCCCTTTAAGGAATGAATTTACAAAAATCCTTCAATAGTGCTCACCTTGGTTATCTAAGGTATTTTTACTGTTTAGAATATGAGTCGTTTGTCTGGAATGAATGAATTTAAGATATATTTATGTAAATTGATGCTGCAATCAACGTGGTCACCTGCCACCTACTGGGCTCAAACCAAGTATATAAAAAAAAAACAACGAGAAAGAGTACCGCCGACATGAAAAGAAGATGTAGATGTTATTTGAATTCATTATTTTGCTTTGCTTTTACTTAAATTCTAAATATGTATGATCTATTTCTCTCAAAAACCTTTCAGCAAACTTGCGAGTTCTACTTTACATCTGCGTTCACACACAGTTTGTTCAATACATACAATATCCCAAGCCATTATCGATAGAAAATTGTTTAATGGGTGGCACTGATTGGCTGGCTCAGCACTTAGCCAGTTCCAATATTTAAGCTTTGCGCACTTTGTTGCTTTGTGTTGATAATGTTTATTGCGCCCTTGCAGTCGGCTAACAATCCTAAATAAGCATTGTAACTAAACTGTAGTAGTGTGTCCTAAACTAACATTAATTGAAGTGTAATTTGTACATTGTATAGTTCAAATCATCGTATTGGTTTCAAATTAAATTGTAGACTAAAAACTGTGCTTTACTAGTCAGCACAAAAGTGCTCATTGAAAAAGGTATTTTTGTAAAGGTCGTTATGATTCACAATTGTTAACTTTTTGCAGACAGTAAAATAATACGGTGTTGTGAAAACGAGACTTTAGATTCTGTTTTTATTTCATTTGCATTTCGATTTGAAACGGTTGTAGAAATTGAAACCATTTAAATGTTTCGGATTGAATATTTTGGGTAATCTCATTGATTGTTTTCAGTGTTTTTCATTAAAAGTGTAATATCGATTGACGACGCTTGAGTTAGTACGAGTACCTATTTACTTGGTCAAGTAAGCTCCGTTGTGGTAATTGCTCACTAGTTGTACCGATGCGATTGTGGATAACTGCGACAGAAAAAGTACTAAATAGTAAGCACAATGAATACTACACCAATTAATATCTCTCTTAACTTGAAAGACAGAGTCATTTCCATACATTCTTGAAACGAAAGCATCGCACAAATAACAACACCTACAGCGCAGAACACGGAACGCAATATTTTATAACCGAACAAAATGAAAATTTACTACTGTAAGGTAACAACGTGAACGATTAATACCCTCTTTCGTTCAGCCCGCTGGTCTGAACGAACCTAATGAACATAAACAATAATAAAATAACAAAAGACAAGTGAATTGAATTTCCCGTCTATTGTCAGGCCGTACAAATTGGTTCCTCTGGCCTCACAAAGGGGACTAGTCGCTAGTGTTAGGTTTAAATTTGACTGGCGTACTTTGGGGCCATTGGCTTTAAAAGCCGAAAACTCAATTAATGGTAAAATTGGCTGCGCGGTTTCTGAACACGAGTCGTGTCGGCTGGGTCAAGGATCGAGTTCGTCGTGTGACTCGTGTGCCACTTCAATGTGGGAGTCAGATAGTTTTGAACGGCGAACATGCAGAGGAATTTTGTAGCGTTTTTTGTTTTGTAGCTTGAACAGTTTCGAGCGCTGTAGAGAAGCACATAGAAATACCTATGTCTGTCTATATAAAGAAACATAATTAGTTAGCCTATTTAAACGAAGCTTACCCATTAAAGTAAAACCCATATACCTCGATAATAATAATCAATTAAGTATGCATCAGACATAATCTAAAATAAATTAGTCCTTGTATTATTTACGTTTCTATTACAATTCGAAATCTACGTAAATTAAACATTCATGATATATGTTCAATTTACAAGATAACAGTAATTAAGCACTTATTAGTTTAGTTTATATATGTAGATAAGGTAGAAATCTATTATTACACGCCATTATTATATGCTGAAGTAGGTACTAAACTACCTATCAATCATTGATCGTTATCACCAATCGGGTATCGATTCCATTGTGTAGGAGCATTTGGTCGGTTTCTCATGATTAAAGTAGGTATCGAGTAATTTCAATAATGATTTAAGTACGGTAAATGATAGACAGTTCATCAATTAAACTATCAAACACGTTCGGTATACTAATACCGTGACAATGCAAGTTTTATGTATGAAAAAGCATTATTTTTTTAGGAGTCTATGTATAAAATTAAACCAATTTTAACAATAATATGCTTTTATTATTGTTTTCTTTGGTTTTTAAACAGCTTTAATGGATTTTATTTGAACATCGTTGTTGTGACTTAATATCATATACTAACATAATAGAAACATTTCTGAAATGCTAAAAAAAACGTTATTCTAAAATATTTATTTTATTCAAAATCATTTTATGCCTCATATTTCGTTCAGCGAAACTAAATCACTAAATATTTCATAGAGAACCTGCAGATTAATTTATGATAACACCGTCCATACCTTGTGCGGTCGGGTGCTCGTCATTTCACCGGACAGGATCATGGGACGTTGCTAACGAAATTGTAGGCCTAAAGGCACCTTATCTATGAACTTTCCTTTTTTCCTTAAAAACCAAACGGTCCATCACGCAAACCTCCCTGTTCTTTGTAATTCTACAGTTGATAAATCCAATTTCAAGTTCCTATATCTCATGTGGTCGTGAACAACTTGGAAACTTTTAATGCTTTAAAACTTTAGGAAGAGAAGCGTACATGCGAAGTATACTTGTAAGTTATGTGAGCTACTTGTGTGTTTTTATTGCTTACTTAGTTATGCTAAGAGTTGAAGCTAATTTCCTTGGAGTATGTGTTTGTTTTAATAACGGCTGCATACATCCTGTTGATTTTCGCTCTAGATTTTCCAGCATAAGTAGTTAGGAATATCAAAGACGGAGTTTAATCAGGAGGTCAGCTCAAGAAGTTCTTATCTGTCAACTGTCAAGCATGACCTTGTTCCAAAGTTTAAAGATTTAATCAATTTGAAGGTGACAAGAGGATTTGACTAAACTGAAATTATACGAGTATAAAGGCCTACCAGCGGGGTAAAACTAGTTATCTTTTATTTAGTTAAGTTCTATCGTCTTTTTTACGATATCTTCATAAGAAACTAGTTTCCTGCCTACATAGCAAATTGAAAAAGTCTTAACTAACTCCCGGTTTCTGAATTGAGAATTTGAAGTTGAGAACTTGTCAAATTCTATTTAAGGTGATTCCTTCAACGTAACCCGCGAAGTTCTTCTTTTTTCCAAATAACGTAACAAATTTTGAATTTCACATGCTTTCACCTTAAGCAATGCTAAAGTTAAGTTTTACAAATTGTCAACCTTCAATTCTTGGTTTGGAAAACGGGAGTTAATCGCCTTACCAGGTACCTAACCGTTAACCCCGCAGTCTTTAGTTTAAGAAGTGAGTCCTCAACTTTCGGATTACGACACCATTTGTTTTTTTTTTTTTTGTAAATGTAACTCTTTACTAAGCAACCTTTTTGTCGTAGGAACTTCACCTTCGTGGGAGCAGTTCGTGAGGGAGTCGCTAGTGCAGGCAGCGTGGCCTGTGGCGTTGGTCGCTCCGCCCAGGCGGGCCCTCACAGTGGATCACCAGTGAGTGCCATTCTTTATGTAGCAGAATATGTGGAAGATGTATGTGTCCGTTGATATACAGGTTGATTGCAGGGGACAATGTATTGTTTGAATTCACTCTACATATAGGCACCGTTCATAGCTTTTTTAGGACAGTTTGTTCTAGCTTTTATTTCTGAATCTCTCATTTTCGAAAGCAGTATTAAAATATGAATTGGTCTCAAAATATACAAAAGCTACAAAATAATATTTACGCAAGGTCCTTACAAAATAAACATTGTACTCTTATGTAACATTACTACATACATTTACCTGCAATAAGTAACATAACTCTTTCCAAAAAGCAATTCAGAATAGGAGTGTGATAGACATATAGATCGATATCTCAATCATACGATAAAACACGGCTTTTACCACAGCCGCATGCCGGTGCGAATTCTCAAAGAATATTACAATAATATTTTGAAAGTATGTTGCGAGAAGCGAGAATTGAGAAATAGCGAGCATTCGATTTGTAGTATTCCGATACTTTGACGAGGTAAATCGCATACACGGTATACATGTTAGATTTTTAGGAAAACACGATTGAATGGAATCCGTGGAGCCGTAAATACTCTGTAAAATGTTTTTCATGAAATCATGAACCGCGTGTGGAAAAAGGACAATAAATATGCGGAATATTTTTAATACGTTACGTATGAATAGTACCTACAGAATGTATCTATTCATCATCTGTCTAGCCTATTTCCCAACTATGTTGGGTTTGGCTTCCAGTTTAACCGGATGCAGCTGAGTACCAGTATTTTACATGGAGCGACTGCCTATCAGATCTCCACAACTCAGTTACTGTGTAATACGAAACCCCTTGGTAAGACTGGTTGTCAGACTTATGGGTTTCTGACGACCCGTAACGACTGTCAAAGAAAATGAGTTAAGCGAGTTAACGTAAAGCCTTTCTGGCTTAACGTGCTTACAGAATGTAAGTACCTATTATAGGTGAAAAATTGATCCCTACCTATAGGTATTCGAGGGTCTATTGTGAGCTCAGTAGGTACGATAAGGGACGTGAGAACACCTCAATAGGTTTTGTTCCCAGATTAAAACGTCGCGTTTTATAAGAATTTGGGCACTCTAGGCGATAAGGGTATACATGATTTATGAGACTCAATTGTTACCTAGATTGTACCTTTTAATAAAAAGGTTCATGAAATATAGCACGAGGTAAACTTAATCCCTTTCTGTTTAGGTACGTACAGTCACTGATAAGTAAGAAACCGATGGATGTTTTCGAATGAAATATAATTTGATAAATGAATTGTTTGTTTTCTATTAATTAAAAAATTCAATTTTATTCGAAAAAATTCATCGGTTTCTTTAATCAATTCACCCTAGCGCAGTCTACTGCTGAACATAGGCCTCTCCCAGGCTGCGCCACAACACCCTGTCCACCGCCTTCCGTATCCAGTCTGTCCCAGCCACCTTCTTTAGGTCGTCCGTCCATCTAGCTGGGGGCGATTCTTACTAAACTTCAACTATATCCGACGACTCTAGTTACTTATCTCTTTTGGTGACCGTACAATGTTGAAGAAAATTCATGTGTAATGTAATAGACAAATCCTTTTGAATTAGTACTGATCTAGGAGATTGTTATACTTACGAAAATAATAATATTTTGAAGTCCCGAAGGTTTTTGCGTTATTATCCATTATAGAACATTATGTACCTAGAATTTAAACAGTTTATTTTCATAAGTATAGACGCCAGCAGGCCAAGCTACCCAAAACTGTCAAATTTTCCCAATCAACCTTAAACCTTATTTCTTTTGCGATTAAGTTGAAAATCTATTAGAGAAATTTGACAGATTGCAGTAGCTTCATGTGCTGGCGTCTGTACCTATGGAAATTATAATTATCTAATACTTCTAACTGAACAGACAGCTGTGCTTCTGGGAGTTTGTTGCGCCACTTCTTCTTGCTCGCTAAAGCATTAGGAAGTGATGAAGGGCGGGTGGTTTGGGGGACTGTCTTATGTAATGTTGACATTCAAAAAGTGCTGATACTCAGCCTATTTCGAATAAATGAACTTTGATTTTGATTTGAATACCCAATCGTTAAAACTATTTAGAAATAGACATTACGAATGATACTCGTACCAACCAATTGATGTTTAAAATTTACCATCAATGTGCAACGCGCATCACTAGTTATTTTTGTACTGTTTCTAATTGCCTCAATTTAGTTAACTACGCATTAATTAGGTTACACATTATTAATTGGTTATAACTGGTTAATTACTCGTTAATTAATGTTGTTGTTAATATTGATAGGTAAAACGAACGCGTTAATTTTTATACTTACTAATACTAGACTGTAAACCAAACTCCTTTCTTTCCATAGGTCATCGATCCTGCTTTAAAGAATACTTGCCAATTTCTAAGAAAGACATCTAAGTCGTTCCGTCATCTTTCAGGGCACCAATCTAAGGGTAGGTACACACCTTCTACAGCTCGCTCAGCAAACGGCAGACACAGATAATCTACCTATATGTATGTAGCTACATGACTACATGAACATATTTATGATACGTATGATTGATATATCCGAATTTACATTTCTTAATACCCTATTTTCTTTTTCCAATTTAAGTTTACCAAATACTTCGCATTGAGACAGCATAAATATTGGGAACAAATTCGCCGCGCCTGAAACAAAACTTTTCACAGATAGCACCACTGTAATTCACGAACTTAGATCAAAAAAGTTGTAACACACTAAAACTGTATCATCACTTTGTAATCTAACTACAATAAAATATTGCAGGGAATAAGTTTCAGCAAGTTTTTATCCCGGTCTGAAACATGAGAAATACAGTAAAATTTTCTTGGCAAACAATCCAGTAATTTATGTTCAGGATTCCAGCAGATGGCATATCACATAAATTTTGGAGCCCATGAACTATTCTTTGGTTAATAAAGATTGTGAAATCACATTCAGCAAAATGTTCTGTTGCCTACAAGTTCGTAACTGCATCAGGTACTTGGTACTTGTTGACAGGCCTACGTTGTCCTCCCATACCTACTGTAATTTGAAAACATTGTAAGAGCCAATTATTTTTTTAAAGAGTAACAGTGGAGTTTCTTGCCGGCTCTTCTCCATAGGAAATGACCAATTGAGCTTCTGACGTTTCATAAGTTAGATAGTTAGACGTTAATAGTTTCATAGTTAGACGTTAATCAGTTTATCTGACACTAAGTGTAACTACGATTAGCAGGCAATATGGCAACATTGTAGACAAAAATTAATTGTTTAAATAACAAAAGTGATTGCATTTAACCATTCCACTAATATCATTCTCGGGAAGAGACAAACTATATTCGTAATCAAAACAACAGACGTTTTCGGCGGATGGTATGTATTTATTTTCAACAAAGTTAGAATGTATTACGCCCCGTACCTGAACTGGTAAAATAGTTGGAGGTCTGCTTACCCCCTAGGGAGTACAACACGTGCACAACACAGGTGTTTTGACCTAATTATACATTTAGAACAAGTACAAATATGAGAAGTAACTCGTTGAATTCCCGGGTGAACCCTGAGGGTTAGCAATTTATATGGTACGATGTCTACAAGAAAAAATATGGCGGAAGTCAATTCATGCTATAAAAGTATAGATTCCCTTTCAACGACAGAACAAAAGAAGTGGAAAGTTTAATAATGCTACAAATTATGTTTCAAAGGTTCTCATTCAAGCAAATTGACATTCAAAAATGTTCAATTAAAAATAACTCACAAAAGAAAAAAGTTGCAACTGAAAGATTGTTAATCGTTTTATTTTCGTTATTTATGACGGGGACCTTATTTCAAAATAAATCACTGAGGTTATAAATAAATGGTTTAAAGGCACGACCTGCAGTGATAAATCTGGAATGACATATTATACCTTTTTGACATTCATTAATTACATTTCGTGTAAAGAAATAACGTTATTATTGCTTGTTTTATATTGCACAATTGATGAAAATATCGATGAACATTCATTAAAATACACGCAGACGAGTAAAGAACCTTCCTTTTTTGAAGTCGTTAAAAATTATTCTTTAATTCATTTATGTACTGAGTCAAAATTCCATAGGCTTGACAATTAGCAGCGTTTAGACACTATACAATGATTATCCAATGACTACAAACAGTTCAAGTAGCACCTTGGCATGAGTTATTACTGGCTGTCACTATTACGGTAGAACACCATCGATCCCTCACTAAAATAGAAATAAGTACACTTATTTAAGCGTGCGTTTTGTTAGTGTGTAGCATAAACAATTTTTCTTTCTTTTCTTATTCCGAATGTGGCGAAAGAAAGAAAACATAATGCCGCAAACACGGTATCTTCTATACAGGGTTATTTGTAAAACACCAACAACCTCTTAAGAGATCACTGTACTCATCATTATGAACAACTTTTACTATAGGACCAAACCTGAAATCGCGAAAAAAAAAATCTGCTGCTCCCTACATTTTGACGAGCTATGCGAACATAAATGTAGGGAACAGCTGATTTTTTTTTTTTCGGGATTTCAATTTTGGTCCCATAGTAAAAGTTGTTCATAATGATGAGTACAATGACCTCTTAAGAGGTTGCTGGTGTTTTACAAATAACCCTGTATAAGAATTGTGACTTATCACCAAATTTCGAGGAATGGGTGGGTGATTATTGTTTAAAGCAGGTTGTCATGATCCTTAATCCTTACCTGCCACTATGGCTTCCAAAGACACTGGTGAAAATAGTATGTAGGTTCTGTCGTGAACTAAATAAACTAAGAGAGAGAAAAGAGAAAGAGAATAGAAGAGAGTAAGAGTTCTATGGTTCCTGAGGAGAGTCGCAAGATTTATACATAGGATATCATCATTCAATCATCATTCTATCTATAATATGTATGTATTTACAAAAAAAAATGTATATAAGTAGTTTATCAGCCATCTTGTTACCATAACACAAGCATTAGGTTGCTTAGCTTGGGACTAGATGGCGCTGTGTGAAATGTCCAGGGATATTATTATAATTATTATTTCAGCTGAAAGACGTTCACTGCTGGACATAGGCCTTCCCCAAGCATCGCCACTACGACCGGTTCTGTGCTTCTCGTATCCAGCGAATTCCTGCGGCCTTCACAAGCTCGTCGGTTTACCTTGTGGCCTTCCAACGCTATCTCTTCCGATACGCCGTCGCTACGCCAGAACCCTTCAGCCCCATCGACCATATAGCATATACTAAGCCCTAAAAAATACCGAAGCACGTATTTTTATGAAGTGGAATGAGTAGATAAACACAAATAATGTGTCTGCTTGCAAGGTTGAATGAACTAACGACTGGCAAATTATAGCAATCGTCGGAGGGGATCCTTACGACCTTTTCCTTCCTATACAAACTTGTTTAAGTAAGGACTCTAGTGCCAATGAATTATTTATGAATAGAGCTACATGAAAATGTTTTAAGTAAGTAGCTCGTCTCATTTAATACGATCAGCTATTCAACATGGACATTATTTTGGAATAATATGACTGAGAATTTAGTGCGTTTGTGGTATCGGTATTTGCTAGCAAAGTATAGGCCATAATTTGGCTATCGTTGAGGCCCTAGGAGGTACCAAAGGGCTACTTCAAAACTGACGTTCTCTTGTCCAATCTTCTTGTTCTACTTGTTCGTGTCGCTGGCACGACAGTTATTCATAGTTTGTTGACTCAATACTTCGCCACTTCCACGGCGTTATCGGTGGCAGCGCATAGGTCACTTTATTTTTTATTTTATTTTTTATTAAGGTTAACCAATAATTGTTTACACCAGTACATTAGCAGCTTATTGTTACGAGCTTCGGGTTCGTGACAATTAAAAATGCCGATAAAAATTACCAAAAGTTACACTTTAATTAATCAACACTAACAACAACTCGAAACACACTAATTATAAAACACAATCACTCTTAAGTCGCACTTGAAGATCGCTTTCGATGTATTCGCATTTATCGCTAATCCAAGTCTGATTGCTCGCGGCTATTCCCGGCCTTATATAGTGCCGCAGATAGTTCCAGAACCTTCTATTGTAGAACCGTCTAGAATGTTCGAGTACATACCGGCCCCGACTGACTAGATGTCGATAGTTCTAGTAAGTTCTAGCTTCGACATATCTACTCGTCAATAGATGGCGCTGACGGATGGCGTGACTATTAGTTCTACTATTCCATAATAGATGGCGCCAGTTAGTTCTGCCAATCCACAATAGATGTCGCCAGTGGTAACTAATGTCACCGTGTATCAGGCATTAATTGGGGCGCGTAACACTGCCCCCTCCTAAGACATGCTCGTCCCGAGCATTATCGGCTCCATAATAACGCGCCAGTCGATCCACATGGACGATCTTAGGAGTACCTCTTGCACCTCTACTACGAGTCTGAGGTCCCTTTACAGCTGCACAACTTGTACATTTGCGACACCAGTCCTTGACATCGTCCCGACAGTGGATCCAGTAAAACCGTTCTCGTATCTTCAGTAGAGTCCGTTTTACTCCCAGATGACCTCCTGAACAACCATTATGGTACAGCTGTAGCACCTCCGGTACTTGAGCTTTAGGGACAACCATTTGCAAATGACAGCTGTCTCCCCGAGCATTTTCCCATTTACGGCACAGGACTCCATCCTGAATCACCAAGCTGCCCCATTGGGCCCAATAGCTTTTTGTGATCGAACTCATCGCTGAGACGTCGCTCCACCTGGGCTTAGGAGCTCTGGCCTTCATCCACTTCAGAATCGGCTTGATGTCCGAATCTTCCTGCTGTGCACGTTGTACGCTTTCCTTCCACTCGTTGCTGAGGTCTGTCTTGAGCATCCTCACAGGTACAACTTCTTTACTCTCTTGCCTAGTCTTCAAGGCAGCCGTCTCATCCTTCCGCTGGTTGACATAAGTACGGTCCTGTTCGGACCGCGCATGCGCTTCGCGTCGCACTCGCTCCAACTTTTTCTGTTCCATGTCAACCGCGCGCTTCAATTCTTCTAAACGTTCTAGAAGGGCTTGCTGTTCCTGGTGAGCCATAAGCAACGCCTTCTGCTGGTGCTGAAAGTCCTGGGTGGTGCTGTTAGCTGCACTGCCCTCTGGAGATCGGCCGTCTTCCCTTTCTGCAGTTCGCTTGGGGCAACTGGATCGAAGGTGGCCCCTTTCCCCACAGCCGTAGCACCTAGGGCTGTAGCCTTTATTGCGGTCGCGAACTGTAGCCGCTGCAACCTCCCTGACGCGATGGGAACGATGATCCTGCCGCGCGGCTTCCACCTCCAGTGCATGGGCTAAGGCGTCCTTAAGCGTCCCGTGGTGCCCGAGCCTCACAGCAGCTCTAACTTCAAGGTCGCGGATGCCGTCGATGAATGCCTGCACCAGGTTCCCATCAATAAGCGCAGGCACGGACTGGTAAGCTTTACGCACCAGCTTCTCCACTTCAAGGGCCCACTGCTGCAGGTTTTCATTACTGCGTTGCACGCGATCCTTGAGCTGAGCACGAAACACGTGTTCCAGGTGAGCGTCGCCATACCGAGCCTCCAATGCCTCAAGGAGTTGCTCGTAAGTCACTTCCTTTCCGAGAGCTTCCAGAACGGTTAGGGCCTGGTCGCGCAGGCCTAGGGTGAGGGCAGTCATGGCCTGACTTTTATTCCAAGCGTTCGCCTTCATGACAGCCTCAAACTGAATTTTGTAGGCCGACCAGGAAGAAGTTCCGTCGAACGGTGGCACTTTGAATCCACGTAGCGAAGGTGTTGTAGCTACGGGAGCTGCGATTCCATCCCCAAGATTAAGATAATCCAGCGTTTTCTTTACGTCAGCCATCACGGTTTTCTTCACGTCAGCCACCACGTTGTCAACCCGATTACTCACTTGGTCGATCCGGATTTCAGCTTCCGACAGGCGGTCGTCATGTTGAGCAACCTTATCCTTCAACTCCTTCATGTCCTTCCCTAAGGTAGCGTGAAGGTCCTTCATAAGGAGCATCTGCTCTTCCTGGCGGCGCGCTTGCTCCTCCTTATCACGTTGGAGCTGTTCTTCCAACCGGCGAGCCTGTTCCTCCTGTCGGCGAGCCTGTTCCTTCCTGTCACGCAGCAGCTGTTCTTCAAACCGACGGGCCTGTTCCTCCTTGTCCCGCTGGAGCTGTTCTTCCAACCGACGAGCCTGTTCCTCCTGTCGGCGAGCCTGTTCCTCTTGTCGGCGAGCCTGTTCCTCTTGTCGGCGAGCCTGTTCCTCCTTGTCCCGCTGGAGCTGTTCTTCCAACCGACGAGCCTGTTCCTCTTGTCGGCGAGCCTGTTCCTCCTTGTCCCGCTGGAGCTGTTCTTCCAACCGACGAGCCTGTTCCTCCTGTCGGCGAGCCTGTTCCTCCTGTCGGCGGGCCTGTTCCTGCAGCATTATCATCAGGGCAGCAAGGTCTGGTGCTGCTGATGCTGGAGCTGCTGCGGGCGGGTCGGCCTCCGTGGTTGGTAGCTGGCCCTCCGACCTCTGCGGCATAGCTCCACCAAAACGTCTCTGGTCCGTCTCCTGTTGGCGTTGACTCCGGGTACGGATACCCTCCGTGTCGTCGTTAGGTAAAATCGGCATGATTAATCCTTGCTTCTGACACCAATTGTTACGAGCTTCGGGTTCGTGACAATTAAAAATACCGATAAAAATTACCAAAAGTTACACTTTAATTAATCAACACTAACAACAACTCGAAACACACTAATTATAAAACACAATCACTCTTAAGTCGCACTTGAAGATCGCTTTCGATGTATTCGCATTTATCGCTAATCCAAGTCTGATTGCTCGCGGCTATTCCCGGCCTTATATAGTGCCGCAGATAGTTCCAGAACCTTCTATTGTAGAACCGTCTAGAATGTTCGAGTACATACCGGCCCCGACTGACTAGATGTCGATAGTTCTAGTAAGTTCTAGCTTCGACATATCTACTCGTCAATAGATGGCGCTGACGGATGGCGTGACTATTAGTTCTACTATTCCATAATAGATGGCGCCAGTTAGTTCTGCCAATCCACAATAGATGTCGCCAGTGGTAACTAATGTCACCGTGTATCAGGCATTAATTGGGGCGCGTAACATTATTATTTATAATAGGATACAATTGCGGGTGCAACAATTAATTATAGGTTAACACCGCTAGCACAAAAAACAGTGGTAAAACTAGTAATTATTAAATTACGACAGAATCATAAAAATACAAGTGAATAAAATGTGAAAATTAAATTAATAAATTAGATCTTAAACGAGTAAACAAGATACAAATTAAATAATAATTGATATGAAAATTAGATTATAAATTAGACTAAAACAAAATAAATTACATGGACCATTTAAAAATAAATTAAAACAATCAAAATACTGACTGTGGTAAAGTAAAAAATATGAAATATCCAATACCATAACAAACACAAGAAAAATCATTAAGACATAATCGTTACTAAAAAAAGCGGCCAAGTGCGAGTCGGAGTCGCCCATGAAGGGTTCCGTTGAGTTGATTGAATGAAAGGTAAATTGCGGTTTATGACGTATTAAAAAAAACTTCTTCCTAGATCTCGTTCAAACTAATTTTCGGTGGAAGTTTACATGTCATATATTTTTTTTAGTTATATCATTCTCTTATTTTAGAAGTCACAGGACACACATTTTACCACTTTGGAAGTGTCTCTATCACAAACTATTCAGTTTAGAAAAAAATATATTAGAAACCTCAATATCATTTTTGAAGACCTATCCATAGATACCCGACACGTATGGGTATGATGAAAAAAAAAATGTGAGTTTCAGTTCTAAGTATGGGGAACCCCCAAAATTTACTGTTTTTTTTCTATTTTTGTGTGAAAATCTTAATGCGGTTCACAGAATACATCTACTTACCAAGTTTTAACAGTATAATTCTTATAGTTTCGTAAAAAAGTGGCTGTGACATACGCACGGACGGACAGACAGACATGATGAATCCATAAGGGTTCCGTTGTATGCCATTTGGCTACGGAACCCTAAAAACAATAGAAGCAAAAGTAAACAACCGAATTCAATAAACAAAATTATTCTATCAAATTATACAATTATAAATTATAATTAAACTAAAAATAGCGATGAGATTTGAGTATCGATTAAAGAGAATTACTGTGCAAAATAAAAATAAAAAACAAAATGTAAACAGCAATATCCTTACAAGTGTGTCGCATGATTGTTTAATAAAATTACCTTATGAACTGCACTTACACTGGCGTGGTGTGTATCCAACAAGTCGCTGCAGCTATTAAGGATCTTGCATAACCTAGGAATTGGAGTTTGCACCAAGTATACAGACCTTCGATATGGCGGGCACAAAGGCGTTATGCTTTTCCTAGGATATCTAGAAGGCGCCCGAAATCTAATTAAAACTTTGGCTGCATGTTTTGGGGTACAGAGTCTTGTCCATTAATATTTAGGAGTCAAACTGTGATCACCAAATCCTCGACCAAGCGTGGTGACCATAGTGTTTTCACGTCTGACAGTGAGTT
Source organism: Apamea anceps (assembly GCA_951799955.1). Lineage (NCBI taxonomy): Eukaryota > Metazoa > Arthropoda > Insecta > Lepidoptera > Noctuidae > Apamea > Apamea anceps. Next base: position 6,607,184 of record OX637502.1, on the reverse strand, counting down.
GGCAGCAGAAACCTAAAACATTCCAATAACACTGTTTTAATTTCTTCTTTCAACAAATAAATTGTTTTCGTAAGTCAACTGCTGCGATGGAGCTGACACAAACAGATGCAGAAGTTCATAAACAAATAAGAATAATTAAAGTTAATTTCAGCACAGACGGAGAAAGTATGTATATTCAACGATTCAACGAACTTATTTTTAGGCAAAGTTTCAAACATAAACAACAGTTCAATGATATTGCAAAACACGAAATACCAATTACTTTGGTACAATTGTCGTACCTTTGCTAGAACTTCTAGATGCATTCATAGTATTATTTATTACGATCTCCATTGAGACGTCTCAGCTCAAATTCACAATGTTTCATGCTCATCCCCAATTTGTTCACGGACTTGCAGACATTGTTGTTTTACTATGCAGACGTAGTTCGGTGAAATGTAGACGTGCAGTCACGAACGGCACGGAAATTAGGTGTCTCATAGACGCTGGGCGACACTGGTCGACAGTGGGGGACAGTGGGCGGCGTGTGTCTACACAGAGACAATCCTCAGGGGTGCTGAGCACGGACGCTGCGGCTTACCAACGTCGTAATAATTATGCCTGACGCCGCTGGAATCAATGTGGACAACGAAGTTATAGCACTATTGTGCAAGACGTTATGCAAGGTGTACCTACCAGGGTGAATTAAAAAGTTCTTAGAATTGCATATATATAAAACCTTTTTGGGAGAAGTCTGATATTCAAATTAAAGAGTGTCAATCACACAATATTTATGCAAACTGTCACTTGTTTTTGTCAGTTCGTCCGCACGTAATAAATTGTTTTGTGCAACGAGTAGCTAAAAACCTAAGCTTAAAACCTCGATAAATTAAAAATTACATTTTGTGGGTTGAGTCCTTTCTGCTAAACTACGTCCAACTATAAAAAATATAGCTAAAAATATCATTTGGTAGCGTTCAATCCATTTTAATTGATTCACTGGGGTTCAAAAAAGTGTCGGCAAGATGGGTGCCACGAATGTTAAGCGACGAAAACAAAAGCAACGTTTGGAAATTACTCAGCGTAATCTCGAAATGTTCCAGCGTGATTCGGATAATTTTTGCCGTCGCCTTGTTACCATGGATTAAACGTGGGTCCACCATTTCGATCCTGAAACTAAGAGACAAAGCATGTCTTGGAAACGACCATCTACTCCATCCATTAAAAAATTTCGAGTTGCTCCTACCGCTGCTGGCAAAGTTATGGCCTCAGTGTTCTGGGATAGTGAAGGAATCCTTTTTATTGATTACATGCCAAAAGGCCAGACGATTACTGGACCCTATTATGCAAATTTAATCATGAAAGTGCGTGAAGCGATTAAGGAAAAACGTCGTGGAAAACTATCGTTGGGCGTGTTGTTTCTTCAAGATAACGCTCCTGCTCATCGATCGGAAGTTGCGCTCAACGCAATCCGCTGTGCTGGCTTCAATCTCCTTGACCACCCACCATATTCTCCGGACTTAGCCCCAAGTGATTTTCACTTATTCCCAAAATTAAAAAAGGACATTCGTGGAACAAAATTTTACGATAATGACGGGATGGCTGCCGTAGAGGAGTTTTTCGAGAGTCAAGAAAAAAGAAAAAGAATTTTTTTCACAAGGAATAAGCAACTTAGAAACGCGTTGTTCTAAATGCATTGCATTGGAGGGAGATTATGTAGAAAAATAAAATATTTTTGTTTAAATCTTTGCATTTTTTGATATTGATTCCAAGAATTTTTTGATTCACCCTCGTATGACCGGAAATTATTGTAATTAAACCAACATTCTTACAACAATTTCGACGTCAGATTTAGAAAGAAAGAAAATGCGTTTATTGGCATTACATGAAAATACATGAGTTACAGATCACCCGGCTCTCTTAGATAGGACATGTTACTTTACACAACGGTTTGATTCGAGATATTATGTAATAAAAGTTTAAAATTGCAATTAAGTATAGCAAGTACAAAATTCAGAAGCAAAAAATTCGATGAAATATACTAATTATGTATTTTTAATCACTGATATGTCTTTAGGTATTTTGGAACTATGATACAAATACATAAGACGAAAATATTATATATTCACAGTATTTTATTTATTGTTATTATCTACGTAGCTTCCAAATTTCACAAATAAGGTATCTCTGATCTGATTTATCTTAATCAGGCGTGGAACGTGATAAATTATTGTGACACGTTTAATAAATATTTATGAGCAGAAATTGGGACTAAGTAATTTTAACAAGATTAACTTCTATACGTCAGCTTGGATCATACAAAGGAAATAATTTAGAGCATTTACAACGTACGGCATTTCATACAACCTTTCAAGTCCTTGTTTTTCGAAATGCATGAACCGATTTTAATGAAACTTCATACGCTTAAGCAGCATACATAGGTCTAAAAAGTTAGTTAAGAACATTTTCGAAATGTCTTATTTAAAAAAAGATTATTGGAAATATCTGTTTCTATGGAAAATTTAAAATCGGTCGAATTTAGCGAATTTAGTGAATTGAGGACATTTTCTCTCGAGAAAATGTTCTCAATTCACTTTTTAGACCTATATATTATCCTGCTTATGCGTAGGAAGTTTAATTAAAATCGGTTCATGCATTTCGGAAAACAAGGACTTGAAAGTTTGTATGAAATGCCGTACATTGTAAACGCTCTTAAGGAGTATTTATAGGTCGAACACTGAACAATATGGCTGATTGATTATAATGGCGTCACGGGAATGAGAATCTGTAGGTATTATCTAGTGACTGCGTAATTCTTAGAAGCTGTAGTGAGAAAAAAAAAAGAAAAGTAGTTTAGAGGATGGGTGAAAGGCGACTAACAAAATATAGATAGGTATTTACAACGCAGATGTGAGTGGAAACGCCGCGAGGGACGCTGACCTTATTGGTGATGTTCTTTAGAAAGGTCAGATGCGTAAAATTGGAAACCCGCGTGCGTGTTTGACCAGATGTGTGACCGTAAACGAAGCAAAATAAGCGTGTGAGGATCGTAGCAGATGGTTTCCTGTACTTTTTGCTTACTTCTATGGAAAGAAGGCATTAGTTTATTTATTTATTTATGTATGTCATTCTGGTCGGCATTCCCTTTTACTACCAGCTCCCTAATTGCGTAACACACTTCCAATAACAATCTGAACCATTTTGAAGGATATTGCTTATTCATTGCTTCATATATTGGAAAAAGTTGTCTGCTCAATAACATAACATAAATAACGCAATGAATGTTGTTGAACTGTCAAAATGAAAGCCTTTGTTACTGTTAGTGTGTTACGCCACTACCCCACAGGATAGTAATTTTATTTCTAACTAGTACTAGTTCAGGGCACGACCCTCAGTTTCAAAAAATTAATTGGTTTTTCGATTAATTACCGTGAAATGTAAAAAGTTGATTCAAATTGACTAATATTTATTGGATAAAGTACTTAAGTATCTGAAAGTTTATTAAAGAAATTGAGAAGTTTAATTACTTACTATAAATGATTTTATTTCTGTATATAAGTAGGTTTGTACAACCCTTTTCCACGTCAATCATAATTTAAAAACTAGACGAGGTCGCCGTTTCTGAATACTCTGAGAAGAAAGGCCGAAACAAACTCAGAGGTCACAGTCTCTTTTAAAGTCCAGACATTATATTTTAGCCAGTACGTTTAATTAGGATTAAATAAACGTAACTCCAACAAAGATAGCAAGAATTTAAATAGAAAAATGAACCTCAAAAGCAAGAAAATAAGCGAAGTACCTAAGTATATAGTTTCTCACAATTACTTTCGCATAATAAAAACTTAGTTTAGATCAAGAATTTTCCGACATCTAGCCACAGAATGCTAATAGATTTTGCCCAAAGGAAGGTTACTGTCAACTCCCTTACCTTAATTTTTAATGGGTTTCAGAAAGGTTCAAGATCTGAAAATATTTTCTTAATAATTACTTTCGAAGATCGGGGTCTGTTTTATTGTAATCCAAGTTTCAGGACTTGATAATCCAATTCTATCCTCTTTGCTGTTGGGATCGTAAACTTTGATTAATTTTACCATAAGAAAGATTTGCATAATTTAATGTTATTCTTTAACTAGCTTCTGCCCGTCGCATCGCATCGCCCTATTACTTCTCTTTCGCTTAGCGTTCTTTCTGAATTTTGTTTTGTTTTTGCTCGGCTCTAACGGTCCTAGCGTGATGTAAAGTAGCCTTTAGCCTCCCTCAAAAATAGGGCTATAAAATGCAAACAGATTTTGTTTTAATCCGACACGTAGCTCCAGAGATTAGCTCGTTCAAACAAACAAACATTTCTTTAGTTTTATTATTTGTAAGTATAGACTACTGTAAGAAAGATTTTCATAATTTAATGTTATTCTTTAATAAATACGTTTTCCTTTACATTTCTTAGTTTTAAATAGAAACTAAGTAAACGTTCTGACTTGGAAATCAGCTTTTTTATTCCGTGGAAATGGAAAATTCTTAAGTAATTATGTGAGTGATTGTCCACAATGGGAAATGCGACGTTTAGACATTCTTATCGCTGTTAATACGTCATTGTTAATATTATAAAACTCGAACGAATCCAAGAACTCACTTAGCACACACGCACGCTTGCTCAACACAGTAAGCTCAGGTACGCACGAGCGCGTTTTTCCCGCGGCGATTATTTTTCGTGCACTGGATTTTCAACGCACTGCTTAGCGTGAAGAGTTGAAAACCCAACAGGGTGTTTCTTTGACGCGGTGAGATGCACTCTGTTATATTTTCAACACTCGGCTCAACAACGAGAGTTGAAAATCTAGTGCGTGATATTTTTATGTCCGTGCGAACGTGGGCTAACATGGAGAAAGGACGTAACCGACTTTCCCGAGATGTTTTCAGTTAGTCATTTCCGTTAGGATGTAGGTGTGTACTTGTGCCTGAGTAATCTTAAACAAGGTGAGATGAACATCTTAACCTTGTCTGACGGCCTTGTCGAGTGGATACTTTAGTAAACGTGCTTTTTGGGGAGTTTTATGCGCTGTTCACTTAGAGCCCCTAAACCCGCACCATGGACGATGAGGACATTGTTGTTCATTTCCGCTTCAGCTCAACCTGTCAAAAGAAAACCTTATTTATATTGATTGAACGTTGGTTATGTACAGACACGAATACTAATATGTGTACACTCAACAAAATTCAAAACCGATTTTCTGGTGAAATAACGATTGCAACTTTGAGTTCTTTCCTATATCTATGGTTGACTTATTTTAGGATACTATGGGTACAAAATACTATGGTGGTTCGTACACCTATTAATATTATAAAGAGGGAAATTTGTGAGTTTGTATGTAGGGGTTAAGGGTAAGGTATGGAGGGTCTTTGGAACTACTGATTCGATTCCGAAAATTCTTTTACAAAAAAAAAATCTTTTACTTTTTGTAAATGTATTTTCTTTTTTTCTTAGAAAGAAAATACATTTACTTAGCACAGACTAAAAGACATACAATACACCAGATACATACATCAGATAAAAACAAATAAAGAGTCTAAAGTTCGATGTAAGAAATATTATTGACGATGTCCGATGTACTAATGAGAAACTAGAGTATTGCCGAGTGTCATAGGATACATATTAAAATTAAAATCGCGGGTGCTAATCCTTTAAACGCGAAAGTTTGTATGGATGGATGGATGGATGTTTTTTACTCTTTCACGTAAAAACTGCTGTACGGATTTGGATGAAATTTGGCACAGAGATAGTTTATAAACGGGAATAACACATAAGATACACTTTTTATCCCGATATTCCCACGGGATCGAGAAACCGCGTGGCGCTAATCCTTTAAACGCGAAAGTTTGAATGGATGGATGTTTGTTACTCTTACACGTAAAAACTGCTGTACGGATTTGTATGAAATTTGGCACAGAGATAGTTTATAACCGGGAATAACACATAAGATACACTTTTTATCCCGATATTCCCACGGGATCGAGAAACCGCGTGGCGCTGCTAGTAATAACATAAAACTACAATCAATCCAGTAGAAGAAAGTCACTTTTTAAAGTTGCTTAGTGAAAACATAATGGACTGTCTTTTAGCTTTCCACGGTTATTGACGTTTACCATCAATAATCGGGGAAAGATAAAAGGCTCAAAAAAAGTAATTATAAAGAGAATGTGTGGAGTGGTTTTTTCTGAAGTCCTTTTAATCCAAGCCTCCATTGTGTGTAGCCTGTTCGATGGCCATATATTGAGGTAAAAGAGGCGGCTATTGTTTCGTGGATTATCCGCAGCGAGCTCGTAAAAGGTAGAAAAAAGCTAGGTACTCACCACACAGGGAAACTTTAAAAGCGACGATTAATTACAAATTGCGATCTCCCTGTAGTTAATCTGTTTCTGGCTGATTCTTACCTGCTTTTAACCATTAAATAGCTTTCAATGTAAAATAATATTGAGTGTGTTTGCTAAGCTTTTGGAGTTTTTATTTCGATTCTCAAGTTAGCCTGAAAGGTAGTGAATTGTTTGTACTTAATGGATATAGACTTAATAAAGTATTAGGTACTTTAATCAGTGAATTAATTTGAAATTCAAATTTGGTCTGACAGATTATTACATAACATCACGCCTATAATTCCGGAAGGGTTAGGTTAGGTTATATTTCACTAGCTGTAATAGTGGTGCCTACTGCCATCAACCGGTCACAAATCCAGACTCCAGGCTACTATTACTCGTAAGAAATTCCAGATGGAAAAACCCAATATCACTTTATCCGACCTGGAATCGAACCCAGGATCTCATACTCAGTAGTAGCGCTGAGACAACTAGATCAACCAGGCAGTCTACACAGTTTATTAATTAAGCTTCATCCAGGAATTAGAATGATGCCTGAAATTCACCGGAATTTAGTCTCCTGGGACTAATAAGCAAACGCTAATGTTAGTAGTTATTTACAAACTTTCAATGTTATCTGTATAATAACACCTCCGGGATATTATCGATACAAGGTCATGAATTTATAATCATGATCCTAACATTAGAGCAATAGTTTCAATGTCACTATAACTAGATACCGTTAACCAACTAGACGCCATGGTACAGTCACCAAAGAAGATACGTAACAAGGGGGTCTACTCCGATGTGTTAAATCTATCGTATCGGCCGAATATTCGGTCGTTTCCTACTACGAAGTTCATTTTATTTGGCTCCGTAGGTTCGGATCTGACTGAACTTCATTCTGACACTTTTTGTATCGTAATCCCTACGAAAACATCCATGGGTTTCTTACTAAACTTCAACTATATCCGACGACCCTGATTACGTATCTCCTTTGGTGACCGTACATTAGAAATGACGACCTCCACCGTGACCTTAAGATGGAACTCGTCACCACCATCATCCAAAAATTTGCTGAAGCCCACGAACACAGGCTTCACCGAAATATGTCGAGGCCATTCAGCTGCTAGACAACACGGACTTAGTGCGAAGGCTAAAGAGAACTAAACCATTTGAGTTAGTGTAGTGTATAAATAGTGAATAATAGTAACTATGCTGTCCTATACATGTAACACACGAAAAAAGCGTTTATAACAGCACTCTACCCGCACTTAAGTCACGCTTATCTGTGCCTAAAGTAGTCCATTTTTACACAAAAAGCTTGACTAAGTGCGGGTTTAGGTCACACGTGCTATAAAATAGTATAACGATACGCGTTATTTCACGCTGTACAGTAATGGACTACATAAGTCACACGTGTCGTAATGTACTATTTTATTAATTTTATCAGACGTGTGACAAAATTGTGAAAACGTGCAATTTGACACTATTCTTAGTTATAACGTTATCTATCACGTAAAATATTAAGCTAGAGTTATTTTGAGTAAAAGCTGTAGGTACTTATTAAAACTACTTTGTATTGTAACCTGCACCGTAATTGAGTAACATACTATCAATCACGATCTGAATCATTTTGAAGGATATTGCTAATCCATTGCTTTATATGTTAAGTAGTAGTAAGTCAGGTAAGTTTTAATACTAGGAATAAACACAATCTTGCTCTATGTACATCGCACTCGCTTCCAAAAGTAGGCAACTCGTTCATGGGTTAATGTATACGCTTTTACAACAAGCTTCCCATTGACTTTCGCAACTTATATAACGTTCCGTTCTGTGTGAGGGAGTGTGCCATAGTCCATCACGCGGGCCCAGTGCGAGATGGCGGATGTCACATGTCTTCGAATTTTTTATTATAAGACATGCCGGTTTCCTCACGATGTTTTCCTTCACTGTTTTCAGAATAGTGGTGATGAAATAAATTACACAAAGTACCTAATGACAGACACGGACTACGATTTTAATTTATAATACATAGGCGTCGTATCTGTTTCCGAATCACTGGTTCAAACAATACTTACGGCTACCATTTGTTTTCGATCTAAGTAATATTAATATCTGTCCCAAATGTACACTAGATACATTATGTGTGTACCCTAATACATACAACCGTGTTCACAATTAATCCAAGTCAACTCCCGTTCGTTAATTAATGTGGTAATGTTGTCATCAGAATGTTTGTTCATTTGATAAATTAGCCACATATGAGAGGTTTTGCCTGCCATATTCTGGCACCTTCCACCACTATACCAACTATGGGCACTTTAGATTTTTATAAGGAACGACTGCTAGCCGACTTCCATAACCATAAAAGTAAGATGTAGACCTCTACATCTTACTTACTAATACGCAATAAATACTTTTTCTTTCTTTCTTTCTTTACTTACCTATATGGTTACGGCAAGCGATTTGCGGTTAGCCAAAGCCAAGCGGACAGAACTCTCGTGATTTTTTTAAAGTTGCTAGCATGAATAATAATGTTAATAATTCGATCTAGCCTGTCCCTTGCTGCCCCAGCGACGTCCAAGCCGTGGTCCGGACCCCACAGGGGGTGCCCTTAGCGCGTAGTCGCTTAGTTTTTAAGTTTTTAAAGCCCTAGCCGGATTCCTTAATTTATTGAGGAGCCCACAGGAAAGCGAGATGCCAGTTTTATAAAAAAAAAATGAGATTAACTATTTCATACCTAGACGATTACAAAAGAATTGAGACTTAGCTTGAAGAGCTGACAGCCCGCGTCATCACGTAATTTTTTTTTTTTTTGTAAACGTTGCCCCACACTAGGAATTTCTCCTGTGTCGTGGATGCGTTTACAAACATTTAAACTCACATACACAAACCGCCAGACCCGGAACAACTATTTGTAGGCCATAAGAATATTTATCCCGTGCGGGAATCAAACCCGCGACACGCATCGCAGCAGTCAATCGCTTAACCACTGCGCCAACCGGGCCGTCGTTTTCTGTAAATTGATTTGATTGAAATACAAATAAGTACGCCTTTCATTTCATTATTCGACCCGGTAGGTAATATATGAGCACGGAGCCTTTCTAGTAGCCCTTATAGCCTCTTCTAAGGTCGATCACCTAGACCGTGAAAGAGCAATATTGCTGGAGAAATAGCGAAATTAATCTACTATACCTTCAAAGCCTGTAACTATGCCCTAGCTAGATTATAAGTAGATAGGCCTTATTGCCTTTAACAGTCTACCCTGACGTCGTCAGCTACTTTTTTAACCGATTTCTAAAAAAGGAGGAGGTTCTCAATTCGGATGTTTGTATTTTTTTTTTTTTTGTTTGTTCGCGCATATCTCCGTCGCTTGCCAACCGATTTGAAAAATTCTTTTTTTTTGTTGGAAAGGGTATACTTTCCAAATGGTCCCATAGAAATTTCATCAAAAACGGTTCAGGAGTTTGGTTTTTAAACTAAAATTACTGGTAAAAATTACAACTAAAAAGTGAAAAATAAAAACTTTTTTGCAAAAAAAGAACAACCGACTTCCAAAAACGACACTACAAAGTGAAAAATAACTTTAATTTCGGAAGTCGGTGTCAAACAACGAAAATGCGAACCCAACGACACCGACTTCCGAAATTAAAGTTATTTTTCACTTTGTAGTGTCGTTTTTGGAAGTCGGTTGTTCTTTTTTTGCAAAAAAGTTTTTTTACATAGAGGAGTCGCTATACTCTTTATTATCTTATAAACTCGTCCACAGAGCTCAAAATATTACCGTAATATATATTTGTACAAGGAATAACCCTGATGATTTTGGAATTCTTTGAAGGCTTCCACAGACAAACGCAATTCCGGTGGAATAATTTCCATGATTTTTTTATAGAAATGGTTTTAAATACTAGGGTCGCGTTGCGCAGACGCGTCGCGCCTGTCTGTGAAGAGCCTACAGGCGTAGATATAACGGGTTTCGTGAAACTAATTCTATTTCTACAAGTAGTCAGCTAATGTTGCCTGAAACAACCTGTAAGATGGTTTACTTACTAAACTTAGGCTGTAGCGCTAAAATATATTTCTAGCTTCACTAAGATATTTTAGCGGTACGATCTAAGTTTTACGCTTAAATTAATTTTCCCCTCCCTAGGTATTGTAATTCCCGGAGTCCCTTTTAGATGAGTGATTTCGTAAAGGCTATGAACCATAACATTTAGTTTTTGTGTATTAAGTATGCTTTTGAGCGGTAAAACCAATGTATTTTTAAGGTTGCTTGGAAATGTTGAATAATAAGAAGTCCGCACCCACTTTCAATCACAATTTCGATAATTTTGAAGGATATTGCTAATGCATTGCTTCATATGTTCGAAAAATATGTCTGCTCAACAACGTAAATAACGCAATGAATGTTGTTGAACTGTCAAAATGAAATGCATTCCTACTGTTAATGTGTTACGCAATTACTCCGCAGGGCCCTTATTCTCTATGCAGAGGAGAGGAGATGGACATTTTTGCTTGTGCACTGAGTGAATTCACAAGGATAACATTACATATAATAAGTTTTAGAAAGTAAGTTAATATTATTAGGTTTGCTTCACTATTGCATTGGGTTATTTATACCTGTAATAATAGTTGTAAGCGATTAAATAAATTTAATGTTTCTTTTAAAATGACACAATGAATGAAACCGCGCGAAATGAACATGAGACTGGCGGGATTAGCTAAGGAATTGACGTGGTTTCGGTAAGGAATCGATAAGTGATCATAGTGAAATAGGGCCCTGCCCCAGCAGTTTCGACATTCATAGCGATCGCTTTACGACCGAATTCGGTCGCAAAGTCCCGAATTGACAGGTGAAATGTATGGAGTGACAGGACTTTGCGACCGAATTCGGTCGTAAAGCGATCGCTATGAATGCCGAGACTGCTAGGGCTGGTCTGAGTTAATGGACCCGTAAAACATTAGTTATGGTTATACTAAAACAAAATTATTTCCTTGTAAGGAATTGTAGTAAATAATGGAAAACCATTATTTAATACAATTCCGAACAAGGAAATAGGAATGAAAAACATTCCCACAAAGTACCCACTACCTAAGAAAACTGCGAACAAAACACTTCCATTTTTTCTTTAAAAATCATTAACATGCAATTATTTCTCGAATAGGTACTCGTTTGTTTCAGATGGAAATTGGAAATTATGGAAATGGAGTCGGATATTTTCTTGTTTTTCTTTCCACATTGCTAACTTGAGCAATGTGTTTTTGAATTAAAATATTTTCTTTCGTATTCTTATTCATTTGAGGAGATTGTTTGTGCAAAACGTTTTCTAAATTGAAATACGAGGCTGCATCTACATAAAATATAAATTAAGTAATAGCTGTGATCACGGCTCGGATCTACTTGCGTGGACGCGAATATACCTCATTCAAAATTAAAGCCGCAGAATATAATAATATTATCTATATAATCTATATCTATACTAATAATAAACTGAGTTTGTTTGTTTGAACGCGCTAATCTCTGGAACTACCATTCGGATTTGAAAACCTCTTTTTGCATTTGATAGCCCAATTCTTGAGAAAGGTAAGGTTATTTAACATCACGATACGATCCTTAGCAGCCGAGTTGCGGGCACAAGCAAGTAAAGAAAATAAAACCGGGTAAATCGCATACGTAGTTCTCATGTTATTAGCACACTAACAACCTTTTTTTGTGGGGAAATCCTCATGGATACCCTTCGACTCCGTCTGGGGAAGTTCGGAGGGTTATGTCGGACGCCTACCGACTGCTCTCCAACCATTCCTTCATAACGTGCCTTACTGCCACTATTGTGGCGAGCGGGGACCTGGGTTGTGCAAGTCGCTCCCTCCATTCAACCACTAGGGTCTGACAGACAGAAAGATGTTGCGTTTTAAGATAAATATGTAGTATGGTACTTACACCCACTTATTAATCAAAGCTCTTCTTGGGGTATTTGATATTTCTGAACTAAGTAATAAACTGGTTCTGTAAGGATTACTAATTAGGAAACTGAATCCCCAGGAGGTCGGTTTGTAAACTAGCTTTAGTTATCGCGAACGTGTTCGTGTTCAACTTTCAAAGTTTGAACAGTTTACAAGCAACACTATAATAATTATGTTACAGTATACCTAAGGCGGATCAGACACTACAACGTGCCACACTACGGAGTGCGGGAAACGGAGGCAAATTCCCCCTTTTTTTTGTCAATAGCATCTCACAGTTCAACCTATAAGGTTGTCGTCTGCTTAACCGGGCTTGCTTGTGGATGCCTCAATAAATTAAGGCCTCCAACAAGGGCATAAAATATTTAAAAAATTAAGCGACTAAGTACCTACACGCTAAGGACACGGGAGCGTACAAAAACCCTGTAGAATTTAAGAAAAAAAAAAAAGATTTCTCCTTCGGGTGCTCATCGCCATATGTCGAACTCAATAAGGATTCACTCCATTAACCCACCTAATGATAAAAAAAAACCTGTTTTTTTTCATCCCGTACGTATATTCTACACGGCAAACGGGAAAAATAAGGAAACGGTTTGCAGCTCACTTGTAAATTGTAATTTCGCCCAACTCTCTACGTATCATAAACATTTTAATTTAAAAAATAAATCTCATATTTTCGTGCAAAAAATAACCTCAAGGGTAGGTAAATTATGAAATCAACTCAAAAACAAACACTTTTAATGAAACATGAGCTCTGTATTTCACTAATGTAGAGCACTTTCGCGTTAACCCTAGTTATGCGCGTGACATTTTGAGGCCGTCAATTTAATGCCTATCGGGAACATTTCACGTTTCTACAGAAATGTTTGTACGAGGCGGGATTATCGTCTAAAAGCTTACTTTATCGACATGCGAAGGGTTTGTTGATTGTGTTTATAAGATGTTGTGTTTCGATATTTTTGCCATAGGATGAAATGAAATTATTTATTCTGTAAATAGGGTATCGGAATCATTTTTACATGTCATATTATAAAAAATAAATAAGCTAAACAAACTCAGAGGTCACGGTCTCCTTTAAAGGCTAGACATAATCTTGGTCAGAAAATGTGTAGATCATGCAGATTAATGTCTGAAATGGTCTTTTGAGGAAAGTACCACATAGATTTGAGTGGACCAGTCCAGTCAGTGCAAGCATTTGTCAATAATCGTATAGCTCAACTCAGAACATGAGGAGCTGAACGAAACCGGCATGTCCTAGAACCAGAAATTCGAAGGCATGTGACATCTGCCAACCAGCACTAGGCCCGCGTGGTGGAGTGGGCTGTACCCACTCCCTCTCACCGAGAGGAGGCCTGTGTCCGAGCAGTGGGAACATTATAGGTTGATTAATGATAATGTATATCATAAAACATTATATTTTTCCCTACACAGCCTAGCTCATGTTTGGCAACGGACATTTATGAGCGGAAATTATGGACAAATAATGAAGGGAAAGCGCCATCACGATGAATTACTACCAAGTTAAATTTTTTAATACGCCTATTAAGAAACTTGTTAGGATATTAATTTGTTTTTGCTCTTGTGCAGTTCTCAATTAATCTTAACAAATAAACCTTATTGACATAATTTGTTGAAATTGCTAACTGATGATATTTCCTCCACCAACTTTTTGGAACTGACTAAAATTCAGAGGATGCGACGAAATAAACAATATATTTCATATTTTTAGCAGGTGACAGACCAACTTCATTCAGTTCTTCGTGTTCTAGGGTTCCGTACACAAAGAGGGTGCCAACGGAACCCTATCACTACGTCTCCCGTCCGTTCGTCCGACTGTCTGTCTGTCAGCGGGCTGTATCTTGTGAACCGTAATGGGTAGACAGTTGAAATTTTCACGGAGTGTGTATGTCTATTGGCGCTATAACAAAAAATAATAAAATAAAGTTAAAAATTAAACCAACGAGTTAAACGTGTTTTTATCGGCGTTTTATGCCTTGTGGTAGTTGTGGTATTTAATAATAAAAGCAGCACACTTTTGCATACCTACCTACTTTTCAAGTATTTAATAGGTACTTTGGCACATAATTTTTACCCTCGCACCGGGAAGGTTAAGAATATGCGGACAGCCCTTTATAGACTGACGACAATCTTAATGTCCTTAGGTGAGGATGTAAGTTCAAATTTTCAGAACGTAGGTAATACAAGGAAGGTGTTTTAAGGTCGTGTCAGGCCATAAAACATGAAGTAGGTACTTGTCTACCTACCTTTAGTCCCTAAATAGTAAAATTGTGGAGTTATTACGCCATTCAATGTGCGTGCAGAAAATTGTCAGGTGATATTGTAATCAAGTTTTGAAGTAAGTATTTTTAATTAATTTACACGTAGCCATTGTTACGATAGTGTGACATGCTTTATCGAAGTGGCGTGCAAATAAAAGTGTTTACATAAAGTTGAAAAGTTTAATCAATAGCTATAGAAAAACGTGTTGGAAAATAGAATGAACTGTAGTAGGTACTTGTGTGAAGTGAATGTGTACTAAAACACTACATAGGCGTTTGCAGTGCCATCTGTTGCGGACGGCGCGAACTAGTGTTGCAACGTAGCATGCACTCGTTGCGACTGAATCGTAGTGTCAAACTAAATGGATAGAGCGCTGTAAATCTGAGTCGGGAACATAACTTTTATTTACAATAAACTAGGGACATGACCATAAATATTTTATTTGAAAGTTTTATAGACATTTTTGAGTGGAATAATAACGATTGCGTGTGTAAAAATGTTTATAAAACAGTTATGGTAGATAAAAATTTGAGATACTGGGATTTTCCATGTCAATTGCTTCACTATTATGACTAATTTATTCTGACGTGTCTGGTTAGATGTGTAGTATTTACAAGCAAATATCACAAAAAGATTTGGGCTCGTCCGGGATTTGAACCCGGGACCTCTCGCACCCAAAGCGAGAATCATACCCCTAGACCAACGAGCCGCTTGCAAATTTAGTCGAAATTGTTATATACATTCTTCAACAACAAAAGAAGTTGTCGTTACATTTTTATTTGTAAACACATTTAATTACAGTTATACGGAACGGTTTCATATTAGGTATATATGACGTAATAAATAATGTGGGTGTGAGAATACCAAAGAGGTCAAGGTTTCTCTTTATTGTTCAAATTTAATCATTTTTGAACAGCAGGTATATAAGAACTACCTATTCCACATTTGTACTAAGTAGATTATGTTAGGTTTTTTTTAAATGTATACTAAAGACTTATCAGTAGATCGATATCGGTAGGTAGGTACTTGGGTACGAAAATTTTATTATGACAAATTGTTACCTGTTTCTTCTCTTACTTTATTTATGTAATCAGAATCGATTCACATTTCGATTTTGATAACCTACATGAAGATAATGAACTAGGTAGGTACCTACTCACAGTATAAAGTTTACCTATAGCAAGGTCAAGAGGAAATCGTCCAAAATTAACTTGTGAGCAAGTAATCCTACTTAAATAAAAGTTAATAAATACATATTCTCATAATCGACGGCACGGTTGGCGCAGTGGTTAAGCGATTGACTGCTGCGCTGCGTGTCGCGGGTTCGATTCCCGCACGGAACAAATATTTGTATGACCTACATGTATTTGTTCCGAGTCTGGGTGTTTTTCTATCTATAATATGTATGTATTTACAAAAAAAAATGTATATAAGTAGTTTATCAGCCATCTTGTTACCATAACACAAGCATTAGGTTGCTTAGCTTGGGACTAGATGGCGCTGTGTGAAATGTCCAAGGATATTATTTATTTATTTATAAAAATATTAACAACTAGCTTTTGTCCGCGACTTCGTCTGCGTAAAATTTCTCGTCGCATCGCATCGCCTGCACACGCTTTTGCTTCGTTATCGTTCAGCGTTCAGCGTTCAGCTCGGCTCCTAAGGGTCCTAGCGTGATGTTCGATAAATAGCCTAATCCTAACCTTTCTCAAAAATTGGGCTATCAAACGCAAAAAGAATTTTTCAAATCCGTTCCAGAGATAGGCGCGTTCAAACAAACAAACAAACTCTTCAACTTTATTATTAGTATACACAACATTGAAATATTATCACTAAAGCATCATCTTTATTAATATAAGTGTCTCATAATAAAAAACACCTCAGTAAATAATAATTAATTTATCAAACAATTTTATTAACAGGTTCTCTGTTCAACAAATCGAGTCCGGCCATTCAACGAGGGCGTCGGAACGCTTTCGTTCGACACCGATTAGAGCTGTGTTGAATTTAAACGATTGCATTCAAACCGCACTCTGCGGGCTTTAAATTCACTGGGTGGACAATCTGTTTTCACGTAGTCATCACAGGTTTATTGTTCACAGTAGGTAGGCAGATATTTATGGCTACTAACATACACTTACGACTTCGTTCCAATGGGAGCAGGCATAAACTACAGAACGCAACCTGTTACGATCCTTACACAGACATACTCCTTTTCCTTCATTTACGTTCATACATTTATATAGGTATGAAGAACAGGGTAAAGTTCACTCATCCTCCATAGAAAAGGGAGGATCCTCCGACCGGACGGGTGTTGCGTCTGGCGGGCAATTGCCCAACGATTGATGTTGGGAAGTTTGTAAATACCTATGCTAATTGCGCGGTAAACTCTGTTTGGGAGATGCAGGATTTGCGTGACAACAGTATGAGATGTTCGCATGTGGCGTTGTAGATACCGTTACACATGCACATAGGTACATGCATGCCGGTTCCGAGTAACGCTACTAATCTAAGTTACATAACGTAACCTTTGGCAACCTATCTAATTAAGTATATATTCTTAGAGAGACTATCTTATGTAGGTTTACCGGTACCTTTTTTTTTGTTTTCCGGGGAAATCCTTCAAAAGGCACCCGACATCCGAGTATCGTGGAGGTCGGGGATTGTAGGATTCTTACTAAAACCACCCCGGTGATCACCATCAGTAAATAGGGGTGGTCCCGGTTCCTTTTAATATACCAATTCCGGAACCCCCCTGTGCAACGCCTGTAAGGCACATAAGTAGGTACCTAGCAAACCGTCTCTCACTGCAACAAAGTAACCTTTTACCTACTCCTTTTTATCATCGCAATTAACTCATGCTATAATGAGCAAGTGATCTTAGTCCAGAGCCGCACGAGCGTGTTATTCCCGCGGCGATTTTTTTCTCACATTGAATTTTCAACTTACTGCTTAGCACCGAGAGTTGAAAATACAACAGTGTTTTTTTTGACGCGTTAGGATGTCATCATCATCATCATCAGCCTTTAGCAGTCCACTGCTGGACATAGGCCTCTCTTATTGCGCGCCATTCAACTCGATATTTGGCAACTCTCATCCAGCTGCTACCAGCCATCCTGCGAAGATCGTCGGTCCATCTAGCCTGAGGGCGTTCTACCTTACGTTTACCGATTCGCGGTCTCCACTCAAAAACACGTCTACCCCAACGGTCATCGGTCCTACCTACGGCTAATATGGCCGGCCCGTTGCCACTTCAGTTTGCTTATTCTGTGAGCTATATCGACAATTTTGGTTCTCTGTCGGATCAACTCGTTGCGATGATGATGCGGGATGTGCTCTGTTTGATTGTAAATGCTCGGCTCAAAACCGAGAGTTCAAAATTCAGTGCGCGATAAAATCCCGCCGCGATATTTTTGCGTCCGTTCGCACGTGGGCTTGGAGCAAGTAGGTAATAAATTACCAATAAGCTTCACAGAACGCTGTAATAAGAGATTATGTTGCTACGAAGGATATCTATGACATGAGAGGCCACTGGCCGGTTAGGATTAATTGCTCTATTTCTTTATAGCCTCTAGCTAATGTATTGTTTGACAAAACATTATGGAATAATATTGGAAATCCATTAAATAATATACCATAACTTGTAAGTTCCTGGAACCTACCTGGAAAGTACCTGGATTGGATTCCATACACTTCGACTGCCGAAAACGCTTTATTTCCAGGACCCTCACAATTGAGCCAAGCAAGCACAGTTGAGCAAGGGTCAGGGATTTATGACGCAGCGCTGACCCACTCCGGCCCGGAGCAACACTAAGGCCCTTTTGACACGGTACGGTTTCTTTACGGTACGGCGAATAAAACATGCCGTAGAAAAAACGTTTTTTTCAATAAGCTTTCATAGTGATCCGTACAACACTGACGTGCGTGCTTACACACGGCGGATAAAACGTGCCGTAGAAAAAACGTGTCCGTCAACAAGTTTCCATAGTGATCCATACAACACTGACGACCGTGCCTACACACGGCGAATAAACCGTAGTTTTTCACGGAAAGATATGCGTTTTTCTTGCCATCAGAGCAGAGGAACTAATACAGACCAGCTAAAACACTTGTAACACAGTACCCCCACAGTTGATCCCGGTGCATGGGTCAAGGATTTATGACGCGATGCCTGACCCGCTTCGGACCCAAGCTACACTAACTCGTCGATCACGCTACGTGAGACTTATTGTGTAACAACACTGTTCTTATATTAGCAGGAGCTGTAGCTGTGACGTTTTTTGTGGATGTGCGTTTGTCAGCCCATCATCATTTATCACGGAACTGTTATTGTCAGAAGGGATATCGATGTGTACAGTGTACCTACAGATGACTAAGGAGGCAGATTATAATTTTCTTCAGCCAATTTAACATGAATTATACCCTGTCCTGGTTACCGTTTTTTGACAGATGTCTTAGAATGTACGAGTACATATTCCAGATTACGTAAAAGTTAACTTTAAAATGGGTTCTAAATGTTGTGTTTATTAGTTTTGTTTATCGTTTACATCTAAAACAAGTTGTAAAGACAAGTCAAAATGTAATTGAAATAGTTAACAATACATGTCTATACATGTCATGTCATGTCATGTCTGTACACGTCTATGTCATGTCTGTAATGTTAGTATTGTTTAAATTGATTTTAATTCTGTTTCGGTGTCTGTGGTCTACGTACCAATTGATTTTAATATGATTTAATTTATTGTATGGATTATTATTATCTGAAATAAATGAATTATTATTATTATTATTATACAACGTCAATACAATGTATGATTCCTTTATTTCATAATACGATACAAGCACTTATCGTCAATTGTATATGAGTGTAACCGCGAGGTTATGAATCAGAATCAGAATAATGCAGCTGTAATAAAAAATAGGAAGACGAGAAATCAGTAAAATCTATCAATTTCAGAGTATCTTCTAGGATAAAATTTTATAACGAATTTCACGGACTAGTGAATCGATTGCAATCGGTTTTTAGGCTCGTTACCACTAATTTGCACAGATTTTAAAAGGAATTCAATCTAAAATACATAAGTTAAGTTGTCCTGAGATAAAAAAGACGTAAGAAAGCTTATGTGTTCACAATATTAATTAGAAATCGGACACAGGCGAAGCCTCGAAGTTCAGCAATACTCTGCAGCTGGGTTGATGAATGCAACACCTCACTCGTAAACCTGTTAGATGATCCGGGAAAAGGGCAAAGAAAGCGCCCTTTTTGACTGGCCTACGACAGATAAAATAAGGTGTTACACCAGAGAAAAAGGGGAAAAGTTCGCTGAAGGAGAAGGCCGGAAATTAGAAAAAGTACGTAACAGATTTGAAGAATTTTTTTATACCAGTCAGTGTGGTCAACTGATGATACGAAGTTTAACATCAAGACTTCAGACATCGCACTCTGGTGGGGGGGGATCAGAGCATGCTTGTACGATATGCAGCAATTTGGAAATAGATTACTAAGATTCCATCAATATTAAAATTATTTCAGGCAAAGCCAGGTGCTCAGTTGTCAAAGAACTAAAGAAAATTATGATTGATCAAATACCGAGATCAGGGCCGAGTCCCAAACGTCGAGATCCACAGACGTACGAAGGTTTTCGATATCGGAAATCGAGTTTTGGAACTCAAATGGAGTTGTGTAGGACACCTGGCAAGCCGCAATGATGACAGGTGGAGTAAGGCAGTGACCGAGTGGCGTCCAAGGACTGGAAGACGAAATGTCGGTCGTCTGGCGGGTGAGGTGGGCGGACGACATCGTTACCATCGCGGGTAGAACCTGGATGAGGCTGGCACAGGGGAATGGCACACGAAAAGAGAGGTAGTATGCTCAGCAGTGGATGAAGTCAGGCTGTGAATGATGATGATGATCAAATACGAGTATATTTGCTTGTCATGTCAAAAATTCGAATTCCGTTTAAAAAACCTTAATGACCAGTCCTTTAAAAAAAAAAGGTTTTAACCGCAGAGGTAACACGCAATATGTTAATGATCCATGTCGGACACGGATTACCTTTTATCGCTGGAATCGTAAACAAAACAAACGTCTATAAAAGTAGTTAAGTCATTAATGAAATCGATATTGAAAGTATCAGATATTAGGTGCACAGTAATCTAATCTATCTACTACTTTATACTTATATTAAGTTTCAACTTATGTAATTAGGTGTGACAGGTTTAGTATACAAATACAAAAATGTTTTATTCAAGAAAGTTACAACAATGGGTGGTTGTGTTTGCGGACTTCTTTTATGTAATTTTTACCTGTGCTAGGAGATCCCGCTCTTCAATAGCAAAATAATTACAACACTAACAAATATATGGGTAAACAAACTTATACTTAATTACTTATTTCTATTGAAAATATATCTTTAATTTAAGAAAGAATAAAAAAATAAAAGAAAACAAGAAAAATTGGGTAAAAGTGTGTGTGTGATGAGTGAGGGTGCGGGGGTGTGTGTATGAATGTGGGGGTGCGTTTGGGTGTGTATGTTTCGAGTATTGGGCTTGTAATAGCCACTAAATAATTGTTATTCCAGCATAATTATGACTGGGTACTTATCTAATATGAATACCTAACTATATATGAACTTACTTTATTGTTAATTTAATTTAAATGCCTAGATATTTTTATTTTTACATTGGTGATAGTTTTAATTTTGAAATTTGTAATTTTTGAATGTATAATTTATCTTCTTGCTGTGGCCTTACAGGGTTCATATTTTTGTACCTAGATTTAGGCCTTTTGTAACATCTTTTTACAATATGGAATGCAATAAATGAATTTGAATATAAATATGTGCGTAATAATTATGTTAATAGAGCATCAATAAAGTTGTTTATACAACAAATGGCTGGCTAATGGGCTTATGCCCGAAAAATATGAAATACAGTCCAGAAGATGAATCAGCCTGCGATATTTAAGATTTTAAGATAGGTAGGTAAAATTTCTTCACATCGAAACCTTTAAATTAGTAGAGAAACTGTATTTCACTGCAACCTATTACGCCTAGATCTCAAATACATACATACATAAATAAACTCGTCCGTTTCCCATGGAGGCAGGCTAAATCTATCTTCTATATATCTATATATATAAAAATCAATTGCTGTTCGTTAGTCTCGCTAAAACTCGAGAACGGCTGGGCCGATTTAGCTGATTTTGGTTTTGAAATGTTTGTCGTAGTCCAGGGAAGGTTTAAACGGTGAGAAAATATGGAAAAATTGCGAGGAAGATAGTAAAAACAACAATTTCATTTTCCCATATAAACTGTTCTACCTACTTTCCTGTCAAGCATTTGACGATCGTCCCTTCGGTACGGTAGACTCGGGTCCACTCGAATTGAAGCACGTATTATTAAGGGTTTTGAATCGACAACATACATATATCCACATTACTCGGATTATCTAGGATTAGTAGCTTAGGAGTAGGGTAGAAGTAGGGTAGGAGTAGTGAGGAGTAGGGTAGGAGTAGTGTAGGAGTAGGGTAGGAGTAGGGTAGGGTAGGGGGTAAGACACCACGCAAACGAAGTAGGTAGCGCCGGGCAGCTAGAAATAATTTATATGGCAAAACAACGTCTGCCGGGTCAGCTAGTACATAATAATTTAATTTTTCAATAAAAATTCTATAATTTCATTCCCGAACTATAATTTGACAAGATAATGTCAACAATAATCACATTCATGATTTTGCCATTGCTATGCAAATAGCAATCGCATATTTGATTTCCTACTTCACATGGACAACGCAATCACTCATACGTCCACATGCTGCAAAGAGTACGGTAGTATTAAATAGAGAGAGATAGAGTAGTGTTTAGTTCTGGCTCTGAAGATACAGGCTATGCCTAGTTTCAGAGTCAGGGATACTTTTATTTGCCAAATATAAGCCCTAGCTGGAGTAAAAAGAAAAAAATTTAAAATATAATGAATGGTGTATACCCAAATGCGATGTAGCGAGATGAGTTGCCCTGACGTAAGAAGACGTTGCATAATTCAAAGAGATATGATAAAACTGCCTTTGTCCATGCGCCAGCAGGTCAAGCTACCCGAAATTGTCAAATTTTCCCAATCAACCTTCAACCTTAATGCTTTAGCGATAAAGTTGAAAATCGATTAAAAAAAATTGACAGATTATAGTAGCTTAATGTGCTGGCGTCTGTACCTGACGGATGGATCAGGTAGGTATCTACTTGTGGAGGTATTACAGTCCACTGATAATAGATTGTGATCCGGACTGGCTTTGAATGCCATTGTTGAATGGAAATGGTCTGAAGTGACGCCATTTTGTTTTCTGTGCTTGATACCTCCAAAAGATAGGCATCTACATAGTTTGAAGTGTTTCAGAACTTCAAACAAAATCAAAATCAAAAGTCATTTATTCAAATTAGACTGAGAAACAACACTTTTCAAACGTCAAAATTACATAAAGTGCCCCAACCGCCCCCCCCCTTCACCACTTCCTAGTGCTGAAGGGGGGGGGGGGTGTGCTCGCTGGGGAGAAAAAGTGCCGCAACAAACTCCCCAGCAGCTTAGCTGTCTGTTTAGTCAGAAAAAACTTGATTCTATACAATAGCAGGTATGCAAAGTAATTAACATCGAGACACAGAACCTTAAATTAAATTGTGCTTAATTATAATTTGCCATATGTCAAACAAACGAACATATCTACCTATATATTTCACAATGAACAACCGACTTCACGATTTTCAACTAAGTATGATAAATGTTCATTTTACTTTCACTACAAGCTGAAGGTTATCATAAACGGCCGAAATCTTATCAAGATTAATAACGATACAAAAAATATATCATAAACAAAAATTCTCGATATTTCGATATAATACTAACAATTTATATGAAATTGGTCAACCTTGAGTTTGATTTATCGTCCAACATCCTGAAGCGGTAGAAAGATCTAAAAGGGCAGAAATATTAATAAAATATACTCGGTAGAACATCGAAGTAAAGGTTGGTCGAACACAGAGAATTATGCAAATTACTGGAAGAATGTATAGCTGAATAACTGAAACAAAGTCCCGAAAGGACCTCAAAGACTCGTTACTGGCACTTTACATAAAGAATCCTTTAAAATAAATAAGATATTGAAGTCCCAAGTACCGGATATTCTAGATAGGCGCACGAAGTGTTATTCGAAAGCGTTTAAATATTTAGATATCGTTCAGCGCAAACATGCTTACATTTTGGTCGTTTGTTTACCGATGTGTGGTCCCTGAAGACTTTTCTGCAACCATTACATGCTTTCCTTTTGTAAAAGAATAAAAAATCCTATCTATACTTATAATAAATCTGTAGAAGTGAAAATTCTGTACATTGAAGATATCAAAAAAATAAACGGCAGGGGGTGTTACTAGACCGACACCGAACCCAAAAATGTGATTACAAAAATTTTATATTATTCTTTAATATCCTGGGCACCACACTGGGTACTTTTTATCCCGGAAAAGTATATACAATAAAAAACAAACTTAATTTTGCGGTTCGATCCCTAGACCGATTACTGTACCAA
The DNA here is from genome assembly GCA_951799955.1 of Apamea anceps. Taxonomy (NCBI): domain Eukaryota; kingdom Metazoa; phylum Arthropoda; class Insecta; order Lepidoptera; family Noctuidae; genus Apamea; species Apamea anceps. The sequence goes on along the minus strand of OX637502.1, from coordinate 6,583,039 downwards.
CCGCAAATAATAAGTTTGTCGAAGGTTACGTCACCCGCAGTATTATCTGTGCGACCTTTTTATTCCTTTTAGTGTTTAGAGTTATTTAGGTTTAATTTTATAAGTCGTAGGTATAGATTTTAATTTTATAGTATAGGTAGTATATTTGTTAGTGTACGTAGTGACCGTAGGTTATTTTATAATACTGTTAGGTAGGATTAGTCATTCGTATAGATATTAGTTTTTAGAGATTTTGCTTATTTATTGAGTTTAGATTAGTTATCATCAGAAATAGGTTTATTTAGGTAGGTTATTTTTTTTTAATTAGGTAGGTACTTAGGTAAAGATATCATATAGGTACCCTCTTAATCACCACTAATGAGACACAATTGATTTTCTATTGTAATTAGCCACAAAGGGCCCGCGAGATGGATGGCATCCTGGGGAAGCACATACATTTTATCCTGTTAGCACGTTCCCGTGGGATAATTTCCGACATCCACGCGGGCGAAGCCGCGGGCAGAAGCTAGTAATGAAATAAAAGAAATCAAAAGTCATTTTTTCAAACTAGGCTGAGAATCAGCACTTTTTGAACGACATAATTACGTAAGACAGTCTCCCAAAACGCCAGCCCTTCACCATCTCCTAGCTGGAAGAAGAAGTGGCGCAACACTCGAAAATGATCAACGAAATAATTTAATCGCACCTGAAATAGGGAAAACTGTTGAAACCAAATATGCTTTACCATCACAGTTAAATAGCAAAATCTATGTATGCTGAAATCGATTAATTAAGTAGCGGCTGCCGAGCGTTGTGGTTAGGAAATTTTAGTTCCTAATTTAGCTACTCGTGTGTACCAATTTTGTTATTCAGTACCTACTAAAACTTTACGAGATACCTACCTCACAACGATTCAGCAAAAACATGTTTACATTACGAGCTCAGGCCAACTTTGTGTTACCTACATAAAACCTACATAATGTAGGACTTGCAATAAATATTAGGTTATTTGTCTTAGAAATTCAGCTTTCCGTTACATATTCACGAACGTCTGGTTTGTTTTGTAGTCCTACGTAAAATATTCGTAAAACAATAAGTATTAAGTTATTCAACTCGGCCTATCGCGATCCACTGCTGCACATGGGTCTCTCCCAGACTGTGCCACAACACCCTGTCCTCCGCCTTCCGCATGCAGTCTGCCCCAGCCACCTTCTTTAGGTCGTCCGTCCATGAAGCTGGGGGGCGTCTCACACTACGCTTGCCGATACGCATCTCCACTCCAGGACTGACCTCAACCGGCCATCGGTCTTTCGACAAACATGACCAGCCCACTGACACTGAGTTCGCTTACTCTGCAAGCTATGTTCGGTAACTCCGGTTCTTTTCCGGATGATTTCATTTCTAATTTTATCCTTCAAAGAGACTCCGATCATAGCTGGCTCCATAGCGTGCTGAGTATTAAGTTGTAGTCATACTGACGTCACGCAAATCCTAGATCTCGCAAGCAGAGTTTACCGCGCAATTATCATACATACAAACTACCCGACATCAGTCGTTGGGCAATTGCCCGCGAGACACAACACCCGTCTGGTCGGAGGATCCTCCCTTTTCTATAGAGTATGAGTGAACTTTACACCCTGGTCCTCATACCTATAGGAAGTATTCACTTTGAATAAAAACAAATTATCCGGTCCTGAATTACTGACGAGCTTGTAATGTAACGTAAATATTGTACATAATTTATTTCATACTGATTCGTAGATGGATTACGTTGGATTTTCCCTTTTGCATAAATTATGAATGAATTTGAGTTAATAAGCTGGAGTATTTTGTTTTTATCTAAGATTTTACAGTAAAATGTATAATAATTTGTTCTTGTTAAATCCTTAGGGACCTTAGGGTTCTATTCATATTTGTATTTGCTAATGAGTTTTGCTAATGAAACTCTACTATCTACTTAGGGCTGGTTGTTCGACGTGACTCGTAAGATATCTTTTAAAAGCTGTCAAAAGTTCAAAATTAATCCTCGGATAAAAATATCTTGAGCAGTGATTGTTCAGTGGTAACGGCCGAAACTTAAAAGTTATAGGTCATAGGTTCTAACCCTGACAGGCGCTTTACTTTGTGTAAGTTATTTCATAACCACTGTTCTTAAAACGGTGAAGGAAAATATCGTGAGGAAACCGGCATGTCCTAAAACCAAATATTCGAAGACATGTGACATCTACCAACCCGCACTGGGCTTGCGTGGTGGATTACGGGCCACTCCCTCTCACAGAGAGAAAGCTTGTGTCCCAGCAGTGGGAATATTATAAGCTGATTATGCTTATGGTAAAGATATCTGGCGCATACTTATCTGCCGTTGGTAAAATCAGCCCTAAGTTCTAAAATCATTAATTTTCTAGTAAAGGAAAGGTGGTTCTATATTTTATTATAAACTACTGTTGGGAACAGTAGAGCCTTTCAATATAAATAGTAGTAGTAGAGACTATAGCCTACTTACATAGTGCTATCATGCTACCTCCACGGGTTTATTAATAATGTTTGATATAAAAGACGAGACAAACAGAAAGGATTTGAGTTTAGAAGAGTCTAGGCTGTGAAGCAAATGGATTATGATATAAAATACGTAATTTATTGAACTATAAGAATAATGATTGAAGATTACTAATTAAAATTCAAATCATTTATTAAACCGAAGTTTGATTTTATGCGTCCCGTGTACCGTGAAGCTCGTAGGGAGTTTCAGTGTACCCTAATACTTGTGTATTCAACCGCAGATTTATGGCGACGCTGTATAACGTAACGCTCATAAATATTATACATTTCATGCGAGATTTATTGTGGAACCCTCTTCAATACTTAGGTTGTAAACAGTATCTTCAGCTTTAATAATATTAATCCCAGAATACAAGTTTTCTAAAAAACCAGGAAAGAATCAGCAAATGTTTAGGCAGGTACTTCACTTTTCTATCCTTTGTTCATGTTTTATTTTCTGTGGGCAAAGAAAACTAATAAAAAAAATTGAACAAAACATTTTCTTTTTTGGTATGTCCCACCAACATGAATTCTGACGTCACAGGAACGAAGACCAGATACTTTTTATGCTGTCACAATGAGTAACGAATGGCAAGAAAAATAAATTTATTTATGTGGCCAATACATGGATGAGGCAGAATAATTTATGTATCCGATCAACGAATGTTCGTTACCGGTTACCATCCGTCACAGATCAAAACAGACTAGGTATATATCATAAATTTTATATCCACCTGTCAAAGTTCGTACCTATTCAGCCAGTTTTTTTTTTTAAATCACTAGTCTGAAATCGTTCCTATTCAACTTATATTTCCTGATCCGAATAGTGTTGCCAAGTCTAAAATATATTTACGCCAGAGCTCAAGTTTCAAGGAGTTATTTCCCAGCTTGAGTTCTTAACTTTAGTAATTTTATTCTCGTAGAAAGTAGTGAAACAGAATAGCAAGCGTGGATTACAGAAATGAAATAGCCTTTCGTGATTCGAGAGAAGCTAAGTTAAGCTGCAAATGACCTCTTTCGGTTTTATTAGAACTTTGGAGTTAAGTGAATGTAGAGTCGATTTTCGCTTACTGCACTCTATGTGAAATGTTATTGCTTCTAGTCGGAAAAATGTTTGCATTACTTATATTTTGCAATACCTAGTCTGTTCGATAAATGCACAATAAGGTATCCTATAATCCTTAAACAGCGGGGTAATTGCGCAATAGCTTCATTTTGACAGTTGAACAACATTCATTGCGTTGAACAGACAAATTTTTCGAACATATGAAGCAATGGATAAGCAATATTCTTCAAAATGATTCCGATTGTGATCAGCAGGGCTCTTGACTGATTTTTATCATTACGAGACGGAAGTACCTGCCTATCGAAGCTTTGAGCGAAGATGAATAATTTAGGTATTAGATACTTACCTAAAAGTGCAAAATCTACTAGAATATCTGTGTCCTTGAGAGACGAACACTTAAAAAACACTTAAAAAATCCCTGACGATATGCATAATGATAATGAACGCCTAATCGACAAAAACTTCTCCAAAGTCAACAAAATCCTAACTTCACCTCCCACAATGTCAAGGCCGGTCAAGTTTCCATTGATCGGGCCTCCAATCCAATTGTGTTTTGCTAAATCACCGAAGACGGTAAAATGGCGGTAATGCTAGGTCTTGCGTAAAATCGCTCGCGAACAAACTTTGGTTGATAGTACAATGACAAGGATAAACGAGCTATTCAGGCATCGTATTGTTGCCATACTACCTATTAAGTACAATTCTTTTCATGTCTACATTGATAGCCATGGAATGGTTAAATTAGGAAGTTTTGTTTAGTTTTCCAATTCCCTAAATGCCGTTTTGGGAATAAATAAGACCGGAAGTTTCTTTTTGAGCATAATAGCAACTGATTAGGTCACTCTCAATTTCGCTCGTGGCTAAATAATAACAGCCGCTCGGGTTAACCGAAGATACGCTTGCCGTGGTCGGTTCGTGGACGGATGACCACCCATTTCATATCGGGACCCCTTCGTGTCTCGGAAAGCTGAGCTGGTGTGAGCCTATCTGGCGGACTCCAACGAGATTTATCAACAGGTGATAGCTTTCGTAAATTTTTGACAGTCGTTACGAGTAGTCAGAAGCCCAAAAGTCTGAGAACCAGTTTTACCAAGGGGTATCATATTACTCAGTAACTGGGTTGTGGAGGTCAGATAGGCAGTCGCTCCATGTAAAATACTGGTATTCAGCTACATCCGTTAGAGTGGAAGCCAGCTACGTCCGTTGGAGAGGAATTTCTACATAGCTGGGAAAAGGCTAGGCAGATCGATTTTAATTGAGCTCACTTAAACACGATGGTCATAAGTTTCCTAAGTAGCTGACCTTCTAGTTTATCATTAAAAATTTTCACAACTTCAGTATAACGACCTTATTATTCAGGTCTTTGCCGGGTTCGTGACAAACATTAATTTTAATTATAGAGAAGGCCTAGTTACTTGCTATGGTCCCTTAGTCTTCGGAAAACTTACCTACCGATGAGTTGCTTTTCTATTCTAATTGAGATAGATTCGGTTTAATTAACTGGCCGAGTTTCCATCTATAAGTAACGTTGGCCCAGTAACCGTGAACCTCATTGACTTTGCAGGTCTGCTATGCTCAAACTAGTACCAAGACTTAAATAAACGGAATTTACATACATGTTGTCAGAGACATCGACTCGCAACCTGTAACCATGGATTCAGTACATGATTCTGACACCCTTGCGGCAGAATTCTTTAAAGGTTATTTAAAAAAAAACTGCTGTTTCCTACAAAAGTGCAATATCTACGCCATAGAATAGAAAAAAACGGTAGTAGGATCTACGCAGTCAAAACAGCATTTTTTTTTTAAATAACCGTCGTCAGTTTTCAACTCAGAGGGTTCAGAATCATGTAATAACTCCATTAACTGGTTGCGCGTCAATGTCCTTGCCACCCTGGATACTACCCGATTGTAGAAAAGAAGAAAAGCGATTTAGTCCTACAAAAAAAATGACGATTTCGATGATCGTAAAAACCTGAGTAACAAAGGTCCGTTACAAATGCAAAGTGTTCTGTGAGTGGCTCTTATCCCTAGCAGCGAAGTTCTCTGGATGATAAGGATGGCTGTCATCAAGTACATGACAGTAAAGTATAATGGCGACACAAAAATATATTGAAGCACTCGTCGCTTTGATAGTTGGCGCAGAGATACTGTAATGTGTGTTTTAGACTAGGTAGGTTAGGTACCTAATGAATTGCTGAATATCCTTGCGTGATAATTTTGCAGGCCTGTCGAGGCTTCTCTTCAAGAGAGTCAGGATTCATAGAAGCATTGCAGAAGTCAGCAGGCATGCCCTTTACTCCTGAAGGCTTTTATTTAGGTATTTTATTTCTGCTTGAGTATAGTTTTCAATGTTTTTGTTGATATATTGGCGCATGCTGGCTGAAATATGGCGAATAAATCAATTTAATGATTTCTGTTTCGTAATGTTGATTAGTTCTATTGTATAGAATCAAGTTCTTCTAACTGAACAGACAGCTGTGCTGCTGGGGAGTTTGTTGCGCCACTTCTTCTCAGCTAAAGCACTAGGAAGTGTTGAAGGGCGTTTTGTTTGGGGGACTGTCTTTTGTAATATTAAAAATAATAAAATATTTTTTTTTATTATTTTGGAATAAAAACGGATACAATCATAAAAATACATACATAGTTAAACGATGATAACTGCAACAGTTAATAACTGTGGCGCAGCTATCAACGTCCGGCTTCTAGTGAGAGGGTAGTTCGTTCGTAGTTAAAAAAAAAGAAAAAATGAAAAAAAAGAACAACAAAGACAATAAAATTACGGGATAAGTGTAGTGTAAGTGTGACCTTGGTGTAAGTGTGTGTGTCTGTGTGTCTGAGGGTGTGTTAGTGTGTGTGAATGTGTTACACTTCCACAAGTTTTTCAGGTTTGGCAGCGGGGTTTGTCTTTATGGTCTCTCTAAGAACACACACCACCGGTCTTTTATGAAACCGTAGCTTAAGAGGGCGTATCCCTCATAGGCATGGATAAAACTATACAAAGCGTATCCCTACACAAAATAAATACCGTATAGTAAATATTAAGGAACTCCTACCAGCACATAAGCCGTACGGATCACATTAATCTAACGCCCTCATTAACATCAATGAATATTCTGGGGCTCGAATAAATGAGCCCACTAGCCGGACAATGACTTCACGTTTGCTGCTATGCGGATAATGTTCGCATTACCTAATTGCCTTTCTTTAATGTCGGGAATTGTGGGTAATCATGAAGATAGATCGGTTTCAGATGTTTTGGCAGATAAATTTGATAGTTTATTGAAGTTGTAGGGTTACTACAATACTGAAAGAAGAAAAGAAGGTTTGTAAATAACTACTAAAATTAGCGTTTGTTTATTAGTCACAGGAGACTAAATTCCGGTGAATTTAAGTCATCATTCCAATTCCTGGATAAAGCTTAATTAATAAACTGTGTAGACTGCCTGGTTGCTCTAGTGGTTGCAACCGCTACTGCTGGGCATTAGGTCCTGGGTTCAATTCCCGGGTTGGGCAAAGTGTTATTGGGTTTTTCCACCTGGAATTTCTCAATAAGAGGAGTCTGGATTTGTGCCCGGTTGATGGCAATAGGCTCGCCCTCGATTACATGGGATTTAAACGTACCTGGTGAAATGAGGGTGTACTATAAGTACCCCTTTCTCTAACCCTTCGGGGGATACAGGCGTGATGTTATGAACACAGATTGTTTTCTTAATTCCACAGCGTGGGAATAGTGAAGTTCTCGACATGACGAAGAAGAAGAATTCAAGAATTTGCCTTTACTCAATATACCTAATCTAATATCGCGACATGTTCGCCAAAAATGTAAACATATATGAGTTTATGGAAAAATAACTTTAATTGTTACACAATAAAGTTTAGTTTACGCTACAGCTTCATACATTTTTATAACTTTTTCAATAGTGCTAGTCATTCTGAAATCAACTTAATTACCATTAAAATAAAATTGATATTTGTTTAACTTGAAATAGCGTCAATTTGAAACAAATAAAATTTTAATTATAAGTACTTTTCTGAAGTAAACGTCCAGTACTTATATTATTATGCTGAAAGTAATAGTATATTACCTTATTTTTTACTATCCACAAGCAATATTAATTAGGTAGGTACACAAACAATTTCTAAAACCCCTCTTTCGACTGGAGCCGTGAGCTGCTTTCCATAGTTAAACATAATACCAGTATGCTTATAGCACAAAACTCAATTTCAATATTAATAAGTGGACTAATACACAAAGTAAATTGATTACCTTATTCATATGCAGCGCTCTACTCCATCCGATTACTGTAACTTAAGCTTTTCCTCACTATGTGCTTAACATTCTCATATAGTAAATTATTACAAGGCTATGTTGTATACGCATAAATAAATGGAGATATCCATCTCGCACGCCAGTAGAGCAAGATAATTTGAAACCAGCCGCTTACCAAGGGCTCAAATATGAAAACGGAACAAAGCACGGTAATCCCCCTTTTTATTCCATCGCAGTTTTTCTTCACTGTTTTGTTCGCAGGGCTACAAAAAGTGGGTGATGGACTTCGAAATGAAGATTGAGAACGAAACTTATTGTTAGAATCGGCTCCAGATGTTAATACCACATTCCTTTCATAACAGAACTTGAAGGATGGATCGCACTTAAAGCATTATTCTGTCTATTGTGTGAAAGAGGTCGACATCAAATCTAGAACAAAGTTTTAGTCGTAAACCCGCGATGTAGGTACTTAGCTATAAAATTACTTTATAGTACTCGGCACGGCGACACGGGATTACTTTCCTTTACCATTAAATGATTCCCACCGGAATGTCGTAACTCAGCCATCACGTAGATAAATTATCTCGATCTAAAATTGAATTGAGTTGAAATTCTTTTTTTATTTGTTGAGTTCGACAGCGCTTCTGGCATTATTCTGCCTACAATTGGTTTAAAAATTAATGATAAGCTCGATTGAAATTAACACATCGATTTGAATCGCTTTCTAATGCTCGTCGTGTAGACTCACCTTTATGTAAAATATTCGCGATACGATTTAGACGGAGTCGTTCAGAACGGTATGCCATTGTCATACTAAGTGATTGCAAAAATGTAGGCTGCGAAGGACACTGAAATATGAATGGGACAAAGAATCCAAGGGCATGACGAATAGTACAGATTTTTTAAGATAAAAGCCTTACTTACCGAATAAATATATTATATACAAAAAGCTTCAAGTCAAGTCAAGTCAAGTCAAATAATTTATTTCAAATAGGCACATAAAAGGCACTTTTGAACGTCAAAGATAAAATAAAATTGATTCTAGTCGCCCCTTCCAAAAGGTTGTTTTCGTATGGAGAAGAATGGGCAAGAAACTCCACCGTTACTCTTTTAAAATGTTTTACAATATTTGCGTACATTAATTATATAATTATATGTGAAAACGATGCACCTAGAAATAAAATTACTATACCACAATAGGTAAAAGAATTAAAATGGATTAATGAAACCATGACATATAAATTAGTTATGTGAAATAGCTTCAAAAGCTGACATGCCTCAGGATACTAAAAGCCGGAGTTATCTAAGGCTACTAATACCGTAACCAGACGACCGTTTTTGTCTTTAAAGGAATTACAGTAGCTGACCAACTAATCATTTCCTATATCCTTATGCGCATAACTAGGGATGCCCGGCACCACCGATTTTCTTATCTTTGTACAAAGGCATGGTAAAGGAAAACATCGGTACGAAACAGGCATGTCATGAAACCAAAAATTCGAGGACATGTGACATCCACCAACCTGCACTGGCCCCGCGTGGATAACCCACCCACTTCTCTCACAGAGATGAAGCCTGTGTCCCAGCAGTGGAAATGTTATATAGGCTAATTATGATGATGATAGCTAATCTTGATTTTAAAGGGTATCCTTCGAGTTTCCAGAAATCATAAATGAAATTTAAATAAATGCTTTGAGTTTGAGAGAGTTTGGATAATAAACGTACCAAAAAGACAACAAGCTAACTTTAGCCCCAAGAGATAATTTTAATTTGGGCTAAAAACAACTCTGCCATAATATAACTTGTATATTCACGAATGTATGTACCCAACAACTCCATTTATGCCTACATAATAAATGAACAAAAGGTGCAAATTTAGCACACCTTAATAACAACGCGACATGATTACAAATGTTGATACCATCCAGTAGTCCCCTTGTACCAAGCTATCCTATCTTTTACGAGAAACATTACTCGCAGGAAAATTTACGACAACTAGAAAAAGATAATGTCGGTACAGCCTCTCTGTGTTTTTGTTCCGTACAAGGATGAGGTAAATAACACTACTTTAATGCATTGTTGTTTTGTATGTGAGAAAAGAGAATAATGTTTTTGGGTTAGCCCTGTAACCCCCTGAAGGCATGGAGAAAAACAAGTTCGTATTTCTGTTTCCTTGTGATACAATTGGCTTAGCTACCCATTCTTTCATAGAAAATAAATTGGCTTTTGTTTATTTCGAACGCCTCAAAGATGTACCTATAGCTCCACGATGTACGATGTGCCCAAACTCCGGGGTTTATTTATAAACGATGATTACTGTTAAGTGACGTTCAAACGTCAAAAATGTATGGTAAACAGTAGCTAACACTACCTATCTTTAAGCAACGTTTAAGAATAAGAGGGTATGTATTTAACGTCATTTCATTTCTTGATAAAAGGACAAGAATAATTAATATTTAGGAACAACGCCATCTGAGCCATTCGAAGGTTTTTAAGCCTAGGAGGCTTAAAAACCTTCGAATGGCTTCAATTTGTGTGCCAACTGCGTCAAAACTTACCTACAAGATTACTACGGCCAATAGGTACCTACATAAAAAAAAATCCGAAAGGAAAATGGGGCAGGCCCGTGTTTTTTCCGACACAGATGTAAAAACTGTTCACGCTAATATACCCACGTAGAAGGGAGCGAGCTCCTCGACATAATTAACTCATCAATTCCACATCTTCCATTGTTGGGCGAATGATTGAAGGCTTACCCGCGCCCGTCTCGCTCTCATCCCGTTTACGTCCCGCCTCCGTTCTGCTCACGGCCCGCAGCCAGTATCGGGCCTCCAGCCATTGTTTCACTGACACCCGACCAGATACCCAATATGACAAAAATAATAATTGAATTTCGCAAAAGTGGAAATAATTTAATTGGAAATTGGATTTTCATGTCGGATAACAATCGCGATAGGATTACGTAAAGTGCGTTTGCCTTTGAGATTGAGATCTTGCTATTCGTTTTCTTTGTATTAAATGGGTAGACGTGTTACTTTATTTCTAAGCCTCTTTCGGGCTAAAACTTAACATTAAAATATTCAAATTTGTTGTGTAGTAACTACGTTGTTTTACGCACTAATTCTTGAGAGATTTCAACGTTCCAAGGGAGATTTATAAAGACTAGGTAATGTAGGAGGAGTCTTTAGACCAGCTTAGAAGATTAATTTTATGTAGCTTGTCTCTTTATATTACTCCGCGGGCAAAATGTAGTACAGCCAAGGTGTTTAGAGTAATTGGGTTCATTTTCTTTAGCGCAGAACGTCTACAGCTTGCGTATACGAGTAGTATTTACATTTTAGGCAGTCGCCTTTGTTGTCTTTTCTTATTATCTTGTACAGAAATAAGAAAAATTAGGCTTCTTCTGCTTTGAAAGAGATATGTAAATAGTAGAACGTGTAAAATATTTCGGTTTCTTAATTATGGTGGTGTATTTAAACAAGAGAAAACTAAATAATGTTAAAGGATCAAGTAATTATTTCGTTAAAAATACAACTGAAAGTTATAATAGGGCTTCCTACCTCAACCCAGTACCTAAAACCAAAAGTACAGTCACCCAATTACACAACAAAAAAAAACAGAAATTAACGAGATAGATATTATTGTTGTTAGCAGTTGTTATTTCTCGTAACATTCTCCTTTTATTATCTTTTGAAAAGATAATGACTTTCCTTTATCAGCATTCTTACTTTGATTTTCCTTTTCTCTACGTATCCCAATCTCTTTTCTTTTGTTTCCTTAATTCTTTTTTTCCGGTTACAGAAAGGATCAATCTTAGTTTTTTCCTTATCGGCCAGCTATTATTTCCAGTACCTATATTTTGCAGTTCTAGATGACACTGATTGCAAAGACAAACGTCAACAAGGAGTCTAAACTTTGTTTCCTATTTCACCGTATTACACGCCAAGTTACTTGTGATATATGTATAGATACTTGTGTTACGTATATTGCTATGTTTACGACTCCGACATCTGTGTCCTAATATCGTAAAAGCCTTTTCGTTTACATATATATACGCAGTTATATTAAACCTTTAAGTTTAAAATCCGGAAATGTAAAGCTTTTGTACCTACTTAAGTAGGTAACAGTATTTCAGTATTTTTTTAGTTTTGTTTAAAGGGCATGATATAGTATTTTTTTTTATAGTTTATAGTAGTTAAGAACTACATAACACAGGGATAGAATATAAGCCAATCCATTGTGTAAAAATCTAACCTTGAAAATTTAGGTGACGTGGCTCTGTCAATAGTGTCAAACCTTTGCATCAAGTGACATGACAGCTCACTTGAAGCTCAGTTTTCACAGATGTGAATCTAGGTTTTCGCTCGAGTAGGAAGCAAATAATTTCTCTTGCTGTGAAAGCCCTTTAAAAAAACCTTTGACACCTATTTTCCTTAAACTGAACAATCGAACCTCGATATAGGGGGCCCCGCTTTTTGAGGATGACGAGGACGACGACTTATCTATATCTTAGTAATATAATTTATACAAAGTAAAACTACAGGATATAAAACTTTTTTGAAAAAAAAAAACAACCGGCTTCCAAAAACGACACTACAAAGTGAAAAATAACTTTAATTTCGGAAGTTGGTGTCGTTGGGTTCACATTTTTGTTGTTAGCTAATTAAAGTTATTTTTCACTTTGTAGTGTCGTTTTTGGAAGTCGGTTGTTTTTTTTTTTTCAAAAAAGTTTTTATTTTTCACTCTTAAATTGTAGTTTTTACCAGTAATTTTAGTTTAAAAACCAAACTACTGAACCATTTTCGATGAAATTTCTATGGGCCCATTTGGGAAGTATACCCTTACCAACAAAAAAAGAATTTTTCAAATCGGTTGGCAAGCGACGGAGTTATGCGCGAATAAACATTAAAAAAAATACAGACATAGGAATTGAGAACCTCCTCCTTTTTTAGAAGTCGGTTAAAAACTATGTTTATTTCTAACTAGCTGTTGCCCGCGACTTCGTCTACGATCCAGGATGAAAAGTAGCCTATGTGCTTCTTCAGATCATGGTCTACCCATATATCAAATTTCATCTAAATCTGTTCAGCAGTTTTAGCGTAAAAGCGTAATTCTTAAATTTTCTGCGCAACTTTCTTAATTTTTTTTAAGAACCTTCTACAAAGTATTAGAAAACTTAAAAAAAAAAGATGGATAAAATCGGTAAAATCGTTCTCAAGTTATGGCGTGACCAAGATAAATAGGGATTCATTTTTATATATATATAAATTTAAAGTTTTAGACTCAGTTTGAGACATTTTTTACGGAATAGCCAGCTACTTCACCAGTCTATGTGAAACTCGGATGCGGAATTCGTGTACCCAAACTCGATTTTGATAACATTGTGCTAAAACCTAAAATATAATGTTAACACTTTGTTGAATATTCTTGCTAAGTTCAGTATTTGACAGTAAATGTTGAACAGTTCAGTTCAACATTTACCTATTACCAACGTTACGCGTGGCGCCATCAGCCTCATTTTTAAGTAACTACTCACACTGAGAGCTTTCTATCATTTGGTGATTTCCAGAGAAATTCTCCCATTTTGTATGTAAGATTAATTTAGACATTAATGTCTCTTGCCTGTGTCCCAGCAGTGGGAACATTATAGGCTGATTATGATGTCTCTTGTTAATACGTTAAAATATCGAAATAAAATATAGAAATAAAATAATTGATGACGTATTTGAGTAGGTACATACTACCTTATCTACCCATTTGATATTTTTTTATTCGTTATTTATTTATTCTCATTTGTTTTTACAGGTCCTAATACAACAATGTAGTCCCAATTTCGTTTAGTCTACTCTCGGCCCCTCGACCCCCAATCCATAATGTTTCCACTGGCCCTTAACTATAGTTTATTCTCGACCCTTGGGGGTCGAGAGTGGATTTTATTTTCCAGCCAAGTTTAATTTATTTAATTTTTAATTTGTTTATTTTTTAATTAGGGGGCATCACTCACAAACCATTTAAAAAACAGAAATGAAAGGTTTTTAAACTGTCATATTTTGACTGACAGGGTTCAAAATACCTTTCGATTAACGTGAGTGATTCATCAACAAGTCCCAAGTAACGACTCTGAGTACCGGCACACAAGTCATATAGTGGACAATATGATATACCTATTTATATTATTTATATAGGGTTATTTGATAATATACGTACAGTCACCAAAAGAGAACCAGGGTCGTCGGATAAAGTTGAAGTTTAGTAAGAAACCAATAGATATTTTCGATTGAAATTTTATTTGATACATGAACTATTTGTTTTTTGTTAATTAAATTATATTTAATTTGAAAACATCTATCAGTTTCTTACTAAACTTCAACTATATCTGACGACCCTGGTTACTTATCTCCTTTGGTGACCGTACCTATTAATATTTATATTTCATTACGAACTCAAGAAATCAAATTAAAAGCTTCAAATAATGAAGCCAAATATGAAGAGAAAATTTAAATCTAATTTGAAATTAAAGCAGTAACGAAATTATGAATCCTAATAAGGGATGTCTCTTAATACCTATTATAAAATGTACAATCACGAGCATTATTTCGGTTATCCGGTTAGATTGGAAGCTGATCCCAAAATTGTTGGAAGAAAGATGACGATGAATCACGAGCATAAATACCTAACACTTAGCAAGATTCAAAACCGATTTTTTCTAAAGTAGTGATTATATTATGGTTTTATATTATCGAAATCATACTACATAATATGTATTATGAAATACCTAAGTCTTTTCGAAAGTTGGAATTTGCTACGTGGTTAAATTAAATTCAGGAATCATAAAATAATTCTGCAAATTCCTATGTCGTCGACATGTCGTGTGAGGAACAAAGTTATTCCATGTAGTTAATTTAGGACATGTTCTTGTTATAGGTAACTGTGGAAACATTCTCATAAAAGTTTTTTACGTGACCAATTGTTTTATCAACACTGATTTCGATAGGACACAAGTAAAATAATATGAGCGTGTAGAAGATTGAAGTAAAACTTCTAAAAAAAATAAAGAATAAGGAAGATGTAGTGTGAGAGACAGAGAGAGAGAGAGTTTTATCTTTCTTCTCTCTCATGTAACGAAATGTGCCTAAACGTGACGTATCCTTGAATTTTTTTTCTTAATTTCATTCAATTATCCTATTCCGTCCAATTATCGAATCGCCGCCTAAGAAGTCTTATTTAAAAAATTTGGTAATACCCTGTCCATTAGCTAAATCGTTTTTTGACAGATGGAACTAGTGATTGCAGCAACACACAATACATTGATTGATACACATACGGTATTATAATGTCTGTAAGAAGCCATAAAATTCAATAAAATAAGGCCGTTTATACATTTATTTTATAACGCATTTTAAAGTTAACTTTTACGTAATCCTGAATATGTATGTTCTAAGACAGCTGTCTAAAAACGGTTAACCTAATGGACAAGATTTAGATTGTTATTTATATTGCAATAAAGATTTTATGCTCTATTACGTTTTTTTTTAGAGCAGTGTTGGCCCAGTGGCAACGGCCGCGACTTACAAATTGTAGGTCGTGGGTTCAAACCCGGACAGGCGCTTTATTTTATGTAAATTTTATCATCACTACTGCTCTCCAAACGGTGAAGAAAATATCGTGAGGAAACCGGCAAGTCCTAGAACCAAAAAATCAAAGACACGTGTAAGCAGTTGGTACAGTCACGAGCATACATTCCTTCCAGCAGAGCATATCTTCCAGACATAGCTCTGCATTGTTAGACCCACATAAATTCTGAGTGGAACTTTAAAAGAGACCATTAAGACAACTCTGAATTTGTTTCGGCATTTCTTCTTAGGGATCAGTCAGCTAGGAAATAGCGGCATCTGGTTTTAAAATGGTATTAAAAAAATTGACTTGTAGACGTGTCCTATTTCATTTCATCTTCATTTCATTTCATTACATCTTCATTTCATTCCGTCTTCATTTCATTTCATCTTCATTTCATTACATCTTCATTTCATTACATCTTCATTTCATTCCATCTTCATTTCATCTTCATGTCATTACATCTTCATTTCATTCCATCTTCATTTCATTCCGTCTTCATTTCATCTTCTTTTCATTTTATCTTCATTTCATTACATCTTCATTTCATTACATCTTCATTTCATTTCATCTTCATTCCATTTGGTAAGGTTAAGATATGTATGCTTGTGACTGTACCAACTGCTTACACGTGCCCGTAATATGTACATAGTAACACAACACTCCAACAAGGTAGGTACAACGAGATGTGCGGTAACTCGCACCAACCTTTTTTTTTTATTCCTCTAATGAGTAAAAAGCGGAGCTGGCCGGGCACAAACAAACAGCCAGGACTAATTGGTGATGCGACCAGACACCTGACACCCCTGACCGGCTACTAATGTGTACCGGTACATGTGTACAACAGCTACACGTTTTCCATGTAGATAGGTCCAGACAGCAAAAAAACTCACAATTAATTCTACTTTATTAATTTGTTGCTGGCAATGCTGTAAAAGGAAAATATATTTATAATTAGATAAAGGTTAATTGGGTTTAACCATTAATAGGTTCAGTCGTTACACGTGTAATTTGTTAAAATTCGTATTCGCCGTAACGCAATTCAGGACACTCAAATATATCTAAGTACTTGCTGTAATATGGAAGTTAGTGGATAATACCCATATTGCTCAAATTAAGGTCCGTAGTTCAGTAACTTACAAAACATTTATTACCATAAATAATTGAGTACGCATTCAGGTTTCGTTACCAATAAATCTAATTAATTACTCATATACACATAATTAAACAACAAAGAACAAAACACGACTTGCTGTATTCAGCTCAATAAATTGGCTTATGACCTATTTATCACACGGCACGCCAATGAGCACTAACTTTAATGCTTATCAAACAATTTAAATAATTAATAGTCGTAAGTTCTCGACGCGTTACGGTTTATTCATCATTTTAGAGTTGAATGGCTTCTCTTATTGTACTATTCTGTCTTTCTGGGAGTGTCGTTAAAGAAGATTAGGGCATATTTTCATATAATTGGCGGCATCTTTCTTGGAGTTAATTTCCTACAACATACTGCTATTGACAACTTTATTAATCTTAGTGAAGATGGCTGTAAACGGAATCAGGGGGACTAATTCTAGCGCGTAATGAAACGCCCTCTTATATTTACGTACGGAAACCAGAAGACCAATTCCCGTAGTGAAAACGTTCAAAATCTAGTCGCAATCTCATCTCACCGAAAATCAATGTCAAAAACTTGTCAAAAATGTAGGGAAATATGAGGTATTTTTGACAGATTGAAGAATTGCCCCTCAGATTTAGGGATAGTTGTAAGGTGGAATGTAGCACAGTGCTACACCGTGCTACGTTCGTAGCAGCGTAGGGCAGGCGCGTAGCACTCGCGTAGCCATAGATGCGTTGATCACGCATTGGACTATATGTAATTATTCATTACAAATGATACTGCATCTTGTATTATGTAGGCAGTCCCATTCCTCATAGTCGATTTTGATGATATTGATAGAGAAAAAGTAGGTGTAGATACCTAATAGTGGAGGTAAAGGACAACTTTCGAATACTAACACAAATTCCAATATTTAATTTAACACAATGAATTTCAACATAAACCCTCTTTTGTTTTATTATATTAAAGCAACCAAAAACAAGGGCAACTCAGTTAACACCAATTACAAAACAATCTCGCTCAGGGTAACCATTTTCGCAAACTTGTTTTTCATTGTTACGAAGCAATACAAAAAACTTTACTCTGTAGGTATACATAGCACTATCTAAAATTGGCGATGGCATCTTCGCACTTAGAGAATAGGTGTCAAAATTGAATGATCGTGACCATCGATCTTGTAGATTGAGTTTCCTACGATCCATCGGTACGATTAGAATGAATGAAACTACCAAACGAACCCTTTCTCGTAATGATCAGATCGTATCGCTATAGTAAGGTACGTACTATAGATAAAAACCTTAGTTATATGGCTATTACCATCAAAAATGTAAAGCATTTTTATTGGAAGTCACAGAAAGTTCACGGATATTCTTTCTTTTGTTTTTGATGACATTGAAATTATAATTCCTGCCTATAAGTAAAAAACTTGTTCGATATAGTTAATGACGGTGATGACCTTTCTTTTAAAAACTCATCATTATTGTAATGATCTATACATATATGTAGGTACAGTACCACCGTGACCAGACCACCGTGTGTGGTAGCACTTTGACGTTGAGATGGCCTAGTGTAGTACAGTTTCAATAGAATAAGAGGCAAGCTTATACTGTTTTATCACTGACTTCGGCTCGCGTCCGCAAGAAAATTTATTGCTCTCCCGCCTCACCACGTCGCGTCGCATCGCCTGCCCGCGATATGACTTCATTTTCGCTAATTAGTAGTTCTTTCTTACTTTTTTTTTTGCTCGGCTCCTACTAGTTCTAGCGTGATGTTCAATAGTCTATAGCCTTCTTCAAGAATTGTGCTCTCGAAATGCAAAAAGATTTTTTCAAATCCTACTGTCATATCCAGAGATTAGCACGTTCAAACAAACAATCAAACAAACCCTTCAGTTTTATTATTAGTATAGACGTGTGGCGTACCGTAAAACCCACTGAAATTAATACTTTACAAATCAAGTAATCCACCAAAACTAACCTCGCATTTTGACAAAATAAATAAATTCGCACTTTCCATATAAAAAAGACAAGGTCCGTGTGTCCAATAATGGCAGGATCCAGATAGCCCTGAATGAATAGAGAGAGGTGTTACGCGAAAATTTATTCTAGCCCCTGATACATTGCTTCAATCCGTCTGCAATACGGGTAGATTTACCTAGATCCAGTAGAACTTACGAGCATTTATTTGGAACGTCCAATGGATTTACCTTAAGGGTTTTAAGACTTCTTAACAAAATTACTTAGTATTCCTTGAGTTTTGTATGTAATTTCGTTAGGTGTTACACTTTCCTGGAAACGCTTAGGTAAAAGAAAACTAATTTTCTAGGGACCTACCCTAGAAAATTAGTTTTCTTTTCGTTACTGGAATATAAATGTTACTCTTTAGTTCTCTTAGTAAACTGATATTTAAGAATTCAGAATTGTGGAGAAAATGGAAATAGGCATCCTTTACATTACGCGGTAGAAGAGTTAGCTAAGATAAGTATCTCGCTCACTCATCGTAATTTAATAATAAGAAAAAAAACCGGCCAAGTGTGAGTCGGACTCGCACACGAAGGGTTCCGTATCAATGTACAATATTTAACACTACTACACGTTTAAAAAAAAACACGTTTCTTGGGAACTCCTTTAATTTTAAACTTTATTATATTTTTATAGTATTTTGTTATAGCGACAATAGAAATGCACATCCTGTGAAAATTTCGGTTCATGAGCTACAGCCTGCTAACAGACAGACGAACGGACAGCGGAGTTTAAGTTTAAGTTCCGTTCCGGGTTTCGTTGGCACCCTTCGGGTACGGAACCCTCAAAAGACATTCGGTCTTGTTACACTGAAGAAGAACAATCATGTAACTTAACAAAAACCACATTCCTCAAAAGGTAATAGAGATAATCCCAACTACCATTTTTGTTTGTCCCAGTCTTAAGCCCAGCTTAATCCATGGTGACTTAATTAAAACTTGTAATCAACGCTTTAGTGTCCAGTGTTCGTGAAAAAATGCGGCCTTCTACATAAATAATGTCTGCAATGTATCGTGCAGCACTGAGTAGTTTCATCTCAAATTATTACTATGAAACATAAAATAAAATTTTATGACGCGCAACGGCATCGCGATAATAAAACTTAAAAGTTATTGTTATGATGACGTACATAATAAATTAAAAATGATGACTGCAGAATAACGAAATGTTAGCAAAACTTTAATGTTTGATTTATCTGATTTTAATAATGTTTTTCACAATCGAGTAAAACCAGTTTTGATGTATTAGGCAATGTTAGTTTAACAGTAACTCGTCGCTCCATGTAAAATACTGATATTCAGCTGCATCCGGTTAGACTGGAAGCCGACCCCAACATAGTTGGAAAAAGGCTAGGTAGATGACGATGATGAGGTAATATAACAGGAATAGTTAACTTTTAACTATATAGGTATACCCATAGAAATGTATTCCTATATGTATGGGTATTCCTAACATAAAAAAGACCTACTTACTCAAGCAGGTATTATTTATAACATTTAAAAGAGATAAAGCCAAAATATTATTAAAATACTTCAATAAATTAAATGTTAGTAGAATAAGAAAAAAGGTAATAAAAGAAAAATAAAATAACCAGCACCCTAATTGCGTAGCACACTATAATCATAATCTGAATCATTTTGAAGGATATTGCTAATCCATTGCTACAAGTCTACGAAAAAATTTGTCTGCTCATCATCGTAAATTACGTAATGAATGGTGTTGATCTGTCAAAATGAAAGCCATTCCTACTACGTTAGTTGTTTTACAATTACCCCGCTGAATACATAAATAATATAAACACAAATAGGTAAGCACTCTTCCTTGTTCCTCCTGCAATGCTGAGCCCGACAGGGTCCATAATTGTTTCAATAATTTTAATCCTACCACTGTTTTACCAACATTATGGAATGTAATAAAGAATTGAGAATATTTTCACTATCAGACTAATAAATCAATTAATATTTTACCTGGGTTCCCACCAAATAAAAGAATAAATAATAAGCGTTCAAAAAGTTCTGTCACTAAGGTATATACAGCTTACTTAGTATAAAGGGATTCAGTTACGAGACTGGGTCTAACTTTAAGTAGGAGTTACACGACTACACGGTTCTAGGAGTTTTAACAAAATTATAATCAAGGGTTTCATTTATCCACCCACACACGTCCCGAAAACTTGTTGAGAAAGGGTAAAATCGTTACCAGATAAAGGAAATCCTCCACTCAACGATGCGACACCTGATAACATCGCTTCGCACACAGCTTCGCCCACTTAATACATGGTGTAAGTAAAGTGCAAACTGTTACCATGAATTCAGTAGGTACATGAATCGTAACCCCCAGCGTATAAATATTTCGTCGGTTATTAAAGACACACGCAGTGCCGGTCTACGACTACTTGATGCTCTAAGCAATCCACACATGTGGGCCCTGCTATCCACGAGTAAACTAGCATCGGTATTTTAAAAATTAACGTATTTATTACGTACAAAGAGATACTCGTAGATCATTACATACCTTAGAATATGTACGAAAGACGAAAGAGATACGTGGAGTCGGTACTAGAATAAAAACCAAAGCTCATTTTTTTTTATTTATGAAATACGACTTGCGACTTTTGCGGGCATTAAATTCGCGGACATACGTTTTTAAGTTCAACATTTTTTGCGTATCTGCCTATACAGGTATATAATATTGATGAAGCATCGAGCCTTTCTATCATCAATGCAATGACATCTTCCGCCGGCAAACGCGCGGGTTTTCAAACAGCCTTGTCTTTAATCTGCTAGCAAATATTTTTGGTGCTGTTTATGGTAACCCCAGCCCCCCCCCCCCCGGGACGTGATGCCCTAAGCCCGAAATTGCTTACACGGTGAAAATGTATGGCGTAGATGATTTTTTTGGATAATCGAAGAAAATGTCAACACTGGTGTATCTAGAATCATTTACTGAATTCATGTAGCAGTTTGCGCGCCGATATCTCTTACACCCCGAATACTAAACCCTTTTTAAGGAACTGAAGGCACAAATACTCACATTCTGAACAATTTTGAAGCATATTGCTAATCCATTGCTTCTTAAGATTCGGATTTGTTGATTTGAACAACGTAACTTTCAAAATGAAAATGTTGTTGAACTGTCAAAATGAAAGTACGGTTGGCGCAGTGGTAAAGCGATTGACTGCTGCGCTGAGTGTCGCGGGTTCTAATCCCGCACAGAACAAATATTTGTATGGCCTACAAGTAGTTGTTCCGGGTCTGGCTGTTTGAGTATGTGAGTTTAAATGTTTCTAAACGCACCCACGATACAGGAGAAATTCCTAGTGTGGGGCAACGTTTTATAAAAAAAAAGCCATTCCTACTTATAGTGTGTTACCCAATTACCCCGCGTAACGCATTTAATCGAATCCTGGAGCCTTGTATACGCCTTCTCTTAAATGCTTCCTAGTTCCAATCTTAGCAAACAACTGGAGGAGAAAATCTTTAATGGTACTTACAGCCGCACTGTGAAACTTTCGCATCGCTGCTCTACCAACTCGCGGTCTGTGTACTGAAGTCTTATGTAGGTAACTGTATCGATTCTTCTAAGTGAGGCAATGTTAGTAGATTATTAAACTATATAGTAAAGCCATTTACAAAGCAATGTCATCCATTACCGAACAACGGGAGCTCTATTAGCGATAATAAGTTAGTGGGTGCGCGCCAAATTAGATTTGTTTTCGGTGCTACACCGGGATCTATGTATAGTGGAGTAGGCGCTTCTTAGAAGAACACATTATCGAAGGCTGCTGGAAACACATCCACTTAGGATCGGATTTAGGTTTACCCTTACTTTACCTATAAATTGGTAACTCTTTTGTACACCTTGTATAATTACATCGCACAAGGCATTCGTTACAGTACCATTAGTAGCAATGTCGTTCAGTATTACAGAACATTATAATATTACAGTGAACGACACATGAGTGCTAACAATATTACATTGACAACATCACAACACCTTTATATCGTAATAGTAAGGGCGATTTTGGTAGTGTTCGTGTTACCAATGGGTTGTCTGGTTGGCTGTACCTATTAGTACCGAGATAGGTATTGTTTACGTACATAAACTCACACCGTCTTCCCATGGGGGTAGGCAGAAATTACAGAACGCCACCTGCTACGATCCTTACATACCTGCTTTATACTTCTTATTTATTATGGCTATATATTCGACTTTACCTTTTAGGTAGGGTAGGTACACATAACACAAGGGCAGTTACTTACCGTAATTTTAAGAACGTTAACAGTCTGATCACAGTCTCAAAACTACCTCTAATGTGTCTACATTTTCAGACTAAACGCCCAGTATGCCCTAACACTGTCTCCTAAGATACAGGACTACCTAGTTTAGGAGGCAGGGTTACATAACCCGTGTAGATTTATGTAGATATACCTATGTTAAATGTACATCTGCTCTTGTATATCATGAATCTTGTGTGTATCATAATAAAGATTATTATTATTTTTGACAAGTTTTTGATATTGATTGTCGCTGAGATGAGAATGCGACTAGATTTTGAACGTTTTTAATTACGGGAATTACCCTTCTGATGTCTATAAACTTAAAACCTGCAGCTGTTTCATAAAAAAGGTTTACAATTCACATTCAAATTGAGTGGAACTCACATCGTGCCATATTTGAAACTCATAAAGTCATAAACACTTTACTATGAAGTTGTTATAGCTGGCCATTTTGCCTGCCTTTTATTATTTGACCTCATCGAATGTTTTAAAAGCCAAGTAGATTTTGGAATTCCGAATGTACACAGGGTCAAATTAAATTAGCTAGCGAAGCTTCGCAGACGGGATGGTTTTCGATAGGTAAATTGTTATCAATGACTACATATAAAAACGACAAAAAAACTCTTAATGTTTACTAAAGCTGACTATAGGTTCAAAGACCGCTGGTAGAAGTTACTTGAAATTATGAGAAGTTTCGCGGAGTTTCGCTAGCTAATTTAATTTGACCCGGTAGAGGTTGACTGGTTCATAAAATTAACTTTTTTCAGGGTGATGAATATTTATTTAACATATTTACATAATATGCGCTAACAAACTTAAAATAATAATATGTACATGTATGTGAAAAATAAGCAAAAGAATCATAGGGCATCAAAAAATTCGTCTCCATAAAGTTAACTAGCAAATCTTCACATAAGTACGTGACATTACACCAATAGGAAAGACATTGAAGCCTGCCAAATATCATATCAAAGATTTCATAAATATTTTATGCAGAGTCTCTTTATTCCTTACAGCTGAGCTGCAAACAATATCGGGGCTGCATGATCCCGTCGAGTGCAAACGGCTTTCTGATAGAACCAACAACGAAGCCAGGATCCAATATATTTCAATGTCTTTGCCAGGATCAGTTTTGAATTCTATGCAAAACGCAAAGAAACTAGATATTCACTTGTGAAATAATAGGATCAATTTAAAATGCACACTACACCTCACTTTACTCGTAGGTACCTACAATCCTTGGCGCTATATGTCTTTTTCATAGAAGTGGAATTAACGAATATACACATACAAGTTATGCCTAGGTAGATTTAGTTACGAACTGACGAGGAGCACTTCTCATTTGACCCTTTTCCTTAGTCTTGACAATAAGAAAATAATACAAATACAAAATGACTATCAAAGTCTATTTTCAATTCAGGTGAAGGCCTCAAAGCTGCAGTGTCTATTTAAATCACCTACATTTGTATAGCTAGGTATTGTGGAGCAAATTGTGGCTATGGCGTTAATTAACAGTAGAACGAGATGTAGACTGTTCCGATTCGCTCCACCGCACCCAATCATAGTAATCTGAGAGATGGATAGGCCACAGCATAAATAAAGGTCTCTACCGCCTGACTGGGAACAATCAATGGCGAGAACTTTGGGTGTTAATTATTATTTCTGCAATATTCTACTATCACGTCTGTAGATAGGTACTTAGGTACTATTTGCCGAAAGACAAATGAGTTCCGGTGCCAACCACATAAATACCTAAGTACAAGGTGGCGGGGACATCGACAGGCGAATTGTAACCATGAATTCAGCACAAGATTCTAAAAAAATTCGTCGGTTAAAACAAAAAGTTACCGTTCCATACATTTTGATCGCGTAGGTTAGGTAGGCTTTTCTATGAAACAACAGTACTTAATGACCGACGAAAAATTTGAATGCTGAGGATTTCAGAACCATGTTCTGAATCTATAGTAACAGGCTGTACGTCGATGTCCCTGCCACCCTGTAAGTATGGTAATTCCCATTTTTTTTAATATTCATTAAACATGATAATTAACTTGACGACACGGTTGCCACAGAGGCTGAGCGATCGACCACTGTGCTGCGTGTCGCGGGTTCGATCGTTACGCACGGAACCAATAGGTATTTGTTTTGCCTCCAGGCAGTTGTTCCGGGTCTGGCTGTTTGAGTATGCGAGTTTAATTGTTTATAAATGCACCCACCACGATACAGGAGTAATTCCTGGTGTGGGGCAACGTTTTAATAAAAAAATAAAACTATTAATTTCAATTATGGAATAATACCTAAGTGTGCACTTAGGAGTAGGTAGATAATTTGATAGCTAATTCAAAACGCCACGGCCCGCGGCTACTAGCTACCTAAGTACACAACACTGCTGATAAAGCTACTCAAATAACAAAACATTATTAAATAATATACTAATACAGGTATTAATACTTGACTGGTTTTAAGTAGGTGGATACTAAATAAGAAAGTACATTAAAGCTAAATGTCTCCATAACGTAGGCGAGCAAAATTGGATATCTAGATCAGTAACATCTCAATCCCAATTTCGTTAAAAACGTACGTACGTCATTTAGATGCAAATTATGACTAACGATATCTCGGAAAGCCGATGTTCGACGTAAAAAATAAGTTGTTATCTCACAAAAATAGGTCGGCTTCGGCGAAGCTGTTTTTTGATTGGCAAAAACAAATTTCTGCGAAGCCACTCCACTGGTGCCGTAACATACTCGTAACTTACTGAAAGCAATGACTGAAAGTGTGAAAACGTAGCTAGGGTTATACATTATGCATAAGCGCTAGTAGTTTCTTTTCAGGTTTCGTAACAAGAAACACTGAAGCCCGGTCGATTTATCACAGGGTAAAAATCCTGGGGGTACCTAGAGTTAAGAAGAAACAACAAAAAACTACATAAATCTAAATAAAACATACCATAAAATGTAAGCAAATGAGCTATAAACTCAAATTGTAACCTCAATACTGACAGCTCTATTTAAGAACCTAATTTTCGACCCCTACTACTTACTCTTGTTTGTAATCACCTGCCACTAAAATAGTGAAAGAAAAAAGATCGCAACGCGTCAGTCATGTTTGCCTTATAAATAACGTTGGTCCAGTTTTATTATTATCTGTCGTATGATACAAGAGCGCCTACTCACCACGCGGTACATTTTTACTTAGAACATAGAGGAAATAATCATAAACTAATCTAACTACACAATATTAAAGAAATAATTAACTGATTGTATTATTTTCAGTGTATCAAAGCAAAAGTGGACCTGGGTGAGTTTGTTTGATTCAGTAGTGTGCTTTGCACTGACACGCTTTTTGAAATGAAATAGACACGATCGAGTTCGATTTGCAGAAGCGCTTAACGATATTGTGCATGCAATCGAGATTTTAAAAAGAAATGCGCGGTGAGGGTAGCATGTGGCCGATGTCCCTTGTTTCCCTCCAATCTCTATAGGTATCTATCTAGGATAGAGGGTACAATAGAGAGTGCGAGCCGTGTTCAGTGTTCCAGGCCAGTGCATCTTCATCAGTCGCCGCGGCCGCCCCACTGCGAGCGCTCACTAAAACTGCTTGCTGTGTAAATGAATAAAAATATGAGCATTTTAGATCAATTAGATGAAAATAGTGTGCCTGTGTGATAGTGATTTTAGTGATAGTGGCATGAACTAAATAAATAATTTGGTGATGTGGTGTTCATTTTTAAATTAAACAAAAAAATACAATTTAATTGCAAGGAAATTACTTATTTAAATTAAATAAAATAAACAAGTGTAAAAATAAATTAGTTGATTTATTGCAGTATACACACTGGATTTGATTTTTCAGTTGGTAATAATATATCACTTCAACAGAGGTGTACAAATAAATAAATGAGCTTTATTGTAGTCTACACAGGTTGCCGCACGGGTATTAACCTCTCAGCTGGTAGCAGCTTCACTACACAATCAGTACAGTAGTCAGTGCCGGCATTATCGGTCCACCTTGCACCTAAGAACCCAGTTTGCTGGCATCCAACACACATTGTCTTGGTCTGATAAACAGGTGCAGTTTCATCTAATAACCTTTGTTCCTTTGCAGATTTTAGTAACTCTAACATATATCTGTTACTGTTCTTCATTTCTAGTGTGGAGACACTGTCATGAGCCTCTCCGCAGTCGTATGGATCTTCCATGGTAACAGGGACATGCAGCTGAGGGAAGAATGTGGATTTCTTATAGAACATTGTCTTAGTCTTATCCCTTCCAACACCTTTTGGTATTCTGCCCGGTATTGGCAATCCTGCTTTGGCTAACTTGGCAAAGTACTTCTGTATTCTGCTCATGACTTGTATTGGAGTCCTTGTTCCTAATGCTTGAGCTATTTTCTTGTACCGTTTTGCTTCAATGGGCTCTTCAGGGTAGATTTCAAGTAATTCTTCCAGCCTTTTCTGCTCTTCACAAGACCATAGTTGATTAAATGTTTCAGGTTTGTTATCTGTGAACTTTCGTCCCCTAACTTTAGTACTAGAATCGAGATCATCTTTATTTGGTTTTGTGTCCCTAATATCATCACCATCCATTGTAGCGTCTATTCCATAGCTGGTCCAGTCAATGTTTGGCAGATCAGCAATAGTTTGTCGGGGAGGGAAGTTTGCACTCCCTGCTTTAATTTCGTTTAGAAAAGACAGTGGGTCATTTAGTGCCCTATTTTGAGCTTCTGATAATTCTTCTATGTCTTTCAATGCCTTCACTTTTTGAGCTTCTAATTTGACGATAAACTTCAGCAAGTCACAGTAATCTTTATTTCCGCGTAGAGCCAGGTGGTCCGTTTCGAAGGCAAATTCTTCATCCGAGTCCATGTTTTCAGAGTCTATGTTATCCATGGTTTTCTCTGTAAAAACAAATTAATATTCAAGAGCTGCTATAGTTTTATAACAAAATGAGTGTTAGTTCCGGTATAAAACTGCCGGGTAGTCCAAAGAGGTTGAGTGTAAAAATTAAAAACAAACTAAATAGTGTGCAACAGAAAAAATGCAAACCTGAATACAGGAGCGCTTCTCTTGAAGGATGGTCTGGACGGTAAGTAAGTAAATTAATAAGAATGTAATGTTTTTGTTTAAACCATATCTGTTTTCTATTTATTTTTCAATAAAAACTCCGCGATTTCATCGTCACCTTATGTCCAAAACGTCAAAATGATTACGTTCCGATTCTGCACTCCATTGAATCATGCTAACGTTTCTGACAGTAATCTTAAACAAATACATATCATTAAAATAAATAAAAATGGAACTTAAATATGCAAACTGAATTTACTAGAATCTATGCATAGAACTTTTGTTTTACTGGATAATAATCGTAATGAATGAAGCAAAAATTGGGGTGCAGATATGATGTGATTAAACAAGTACGGAACGCACCCAATAACGTGGTATTTTGCGCCCTCTAGTGAATACAGTTTGAACTTTTATGCCAAAGACGGTCACTCGTCTGTAAGCGTCAATAGATGTCGCTATTCATACAAAAACAAAATTCGTTTTGTAACAGAAAGATAGATGGCGCTGCAATACGTTGTTCAAACAAAAGAAGTTAAATTTGTGACAGAGGGCGTCTCGAGACTTGTTTAATTTTTGTAAATTGGGACGCATGTTCCTTCAATATAATTCGACTTTATTAAATAATTTTTAAGTATCAATTACGTTGCAGTAAAGTCAAAATCAAAAATCAAAATCAAAAGTCATTTATTCAAATTAGGCTGAGAATCAGCACTTTTCGAACGTCAAAATTACAAAAGACAGTCCCCCAAAAACGCCCGCCCTTCGCCACTTCCTAGTGCTATCGCTGGGAAGAAGAAGTGGCGGAACAAACTCCCCAGCAAGAAAGAAAAGATCTGGGTAACACTAATATCGCGTTTACATATAGTACTATAACAAAAGTAGGTACCTAAATAACTTTGTAAGTGCAAATTCCTTTGATTTTATAATTATGTAGATAGTTAGATATACATAATTATAAAATCAAAGGAATTTCAAAAATCCGTTTATTTATTTTTAGGGTACCTACACAGAACTGTGTATAGGAGTTATTTTGAAAACAGCTACATTTTGGCAAGCAATCCAATGAAGAGCCGTGAAAAGCGTGCTTCCGCTCACGTCAACGGTAGGTACAAGGTCGACGCCTCAACCTGCGAATTCGATTATGACTAGATCATAATTACTATACCTACTCTATGGACTAGATCAAATCTGTCAACACCATGAGAAGGGTTTCGCTACACTGCGGGGCATAGCGTAACACATTAATAGTCGCAATGGCTTTCATTTTGACAGTTCAACCACGTGCATTGCGTTAGGTACGTACGTTGTTGAACAGACAAATTTTCGAACTTATGAAGTAATGGATTAGCAATATCCTTCATTCTTCTTCACTAAGGTGCTATTCTAAAGTCGTAGGTTCTAACTCATATAAAAGCTCATGTCAAGCTATGGTTTCGGTTAAAAAAAATAGGTAGGGAAGTTACGGCACTTAAGTGGAAAATATAGGTAGTTTCACAGTAGAAAAGTAGGTACGTCATCATTTACCTAACCTTTTTACAAATATTTTGTGGTCAGCTTCCAATCCAACCGGGTGCACCTGAATAGGTACTAGTATTTTAAATGGAGCGACTGCCTATCTGACTTCTACGAGTCAGTTACTGGGTAATACGATACCCCTTGGTAAGACACAGTTGGTAGTTAGTGAAAGTAAGTACCTACTTATCTAAATTATTCTTATCAATTACCTACTAAATTGGAGACTAATTTCGAGCTTTATCGTCATTTGGTGTTAGGGCTTTGCCCATTTGCGTACGCGGCTGTCACTACAGTTTTATGTACCTACCTACTTATTTTTTACTGTATTCGGCAGCCGGGCGTCAGAATTTTTGGAAACTGCTAAGACCCCAAAAAGACCTTGCCCTATCAATTAGTGGTCTACCCTGGGGCTACAGACAACGCTATTTTATAATCTAAGTGTGCAGGACATCGACGCGCACCTGCTACCATAGATTCATTACATTATTCTGATGAACCCTCCTGCGTTGCAATTTTTGCCGGTTTTGACCGCCTAGGTATTGCACTTTTCAAAGAATTGCTACGCTAGCCGCTCTAGAATTATGTGCTGAATTCAAGGTTACCTACAGCTTGCGCGTCGATGTCCCTGCCACCCTGTAAGTATAGGTAAATACTGAGTTTTCTCAATTTGCTTATTTATTTATCTAGACTCAACATGTTAGTAAACTTAACTTAATACAGGCAGTATTAGGTTAAGTTTACTAAAGTGTTGAGTCTTTAGCCATAATTATAGTAATATGAGAATCTTATGAGTCAAGTTAAGCTACGTTCTACCTACCTACTTCACATTCACAGTCAACATCTCGTCATATTTCTGCGAACATAGTCGTAGTCTACATATTATTTCCAAACAAGTCACTGTAAGGTCACGGGGCTTAACATAAAACTTACTAAGTAGGTTCATGTCATATAAAGGTGGTTTCCACTCGGGTTATGAAAGGTTGAATGTAGGCGGGCGACGAGAGAACAATCATGGCGTAAGATTTTCAGTCATATTTATTAGTGATTAGGTAGATATGTTCTGACGTCACGTATGTTAGTTAGTTTTTATATCAGCACTTTGTGCCTAACATGCCTCGCTAATTATTTTAATCAGAAGGAACAGTTAATTAAGCAGGTAGGTAGGTATTCATAAATTATAAACCTACTGCTCCACGGGCTTTTCGTACCTACGAGTAGATTCATTCGTTCTTCATGATATTTACCTACATAATTAGGTACCTATTTGAAAACTTCGGTCGTCAAACTCTTTACACTTCAAAGTGATACCTAAGTCAATCAATCAATCTGTGTAGCCTTATGTTCTACATCTCTTAAGGCTAGAAAGAGGTACTTAAACCTCTGCGTAGCCTTTTCCCAAGTAAACTTCCAGTCCCACAGCATCCGGTTAGGATGCAGTTGAATGCCAGTATTTTGCATGGAGCGACTGCCTATCTGACCTCCACAACCTAGCAACTGGGTTACGAGATACCCCTCGATAAGACTGCATGACTAAGTAAACTAACTTAAAATCCGAACTGAACACTTTCAAACACATTTATTTTTAATAGGTACCTTTAAACTTGCATATCAATATAGAAATAGAGATCTCTCCGAGGTGTATCCAGAGAACAGAACGTGTCTGGACAGGTGCCAGGCAAGTGATTGTCTTCTAAGTTACCAACTTAAATGGAGACTGTTGCGAGTCAAGTTTAAGTTGGGATTACGGCGACATTAAACTGGAACGGTTTTCATTTAAGTTGAGCTTTTAAACGGGTATACCGGATTTATAATAAGGGGATTATCTAAAATGTGGAAATATTTTAGGCGTAGGCTGGGGAAGTCTGCCACTGATTTTAGCGGTTCAGTATGTTATGATCAGTGATAGGAATAGGTAGTGCCTATTTGCCTAAACTTCAAAGAACAGAGACAAGAAACGGAGACTTCCTTAGGACTACATTTTTTCCGGGACATCTGTCCCAAAATTCGGGACAACACTTTTAAATACATTAAAAAAATATGTTATTGGCACCAAAGATGTACGAGTAGCATCACTATGCTTGGTAGTATTTAAGTTCACTTTTATATTTGGACCA
Source organism: Apamea anceps (assembly GCA_951799955.1). Classification (NCBI taxonomy): domain Eukaryota; kingdom Metazoa; phylum Arthropoda; class Insecta; order Lepidoptera; family Noctuidae; genus Apamea; species Apamea anceps. The sequence continues at coordinate 6,551,451 of OX637502.1, read as the reverse complement.
AAAATTAAATGCAGATGATGTCCTGTCTTGTACATACGTAATGGTCATCAAATATTAAAATAACCATATTTTTTTTCTTTAACTACATATACACAATAATTATCTTAAAAACTCCACTCAAAAATGTCAAGTTCATACAAAAAATTTAGTCCTAAGGAAGTCTCCGTTTCTTGTCTCTGTTCTTCGAAGTTTAGGCAAATAGGCACTACCTATTCCTATCACTGGTTATGATAGACAAAACAAAAGCCAGGGTGAGCGGCGCCGGTGCGACGGCAGTGTGTGGATAAGATCAAATGTGTTTTGTGTATTGCAAGCACAGCGTCCCGTCGCAATCCCGGGCCGAGTTCTAGGGGTCGCGCCGAACTATTCGACAATTCGGGGGCCGGAATCCCGGCTCGAGTGACGGACGTGTGGTGGACATGCGGCCATAGTAAATGTATGTATCGCTACTTCGGCGCCTTCATCTCGTTCTCGTTGACATCCCGTTGACGGTAGCGGGTGGACAAACGGCGTAACGACTCGTTGCAAGTCGGTACCAGACTTAGGTTTAGTCTTAGAAATGGACCTACGTCAGATCTTGTACTAATTGCTTAGGTACCTACACAAATAAAAAAAACTGCCCATCTAAGGCCTAAAGGGTTACGAAACCCACTCGATGAGAAGGGTCACCAGTCGTGTAGATATTTCTATAAGTTACGCATATGTTATAGTCCAAAGGGATGCGAGTGAAAGACACGGAGCTACCAAGCTATAATGAGCAGCAGTCAATGGGGCTATTTTTATCAGTTGAGTCACTTCGGTGAACATCGCCCTATGTGATCTCCTTTTAGATGTAGTAAGATATTTCTGCTTTAATATTTGGAGTATATAAAGATGAAGACCAAGTTCACCTTGAGAGTCGAGAAGTTGGAGTCGCGCCACAAGATTAACTTCAAGTTTTTTGTGTTGCGGGTTCCGACTCACCTGGGGACTTTCATCAAGGAGGAATTTTGGCCGATGGGTGTCGTGTATCGTCGTTTTCGCGGAAGGCTACATGACACCTCGACTCAGCGCAAAACGTCGCCGACCCAACGCAGTTAATAAATTTGTAGAATAAGGTTTTTGTATGTATTAGTTTATTATCGTATAAGATTATTTTGTATATTTTATCTATGGGCCTTAGTTGTCTGAAATAAATTTATTATTATTATTATATGTAAAGTATGTAAAATAATCCCCCATTGAGTATTTTACTTAAAGAAGTCGCGACATTGCTTTAGTTTATTGGCCAGAAAACTAGCTAGCAGTTTAGCAACCAGGGCTTGTATACCATCTGATACTAAGTAGGTTTTAGATACATCTCTTTTAGGGTTCCGTACCCAAAGGGTCGGTACCAACGGAGCTCTATTACATAGTCTCTGCTGTCTGTCCATCCGTCTGTGTGACAGCGGGCTGTATCTCATGAATAAGTGGACAGTTGAAATTTTCACAGAGTATTTTTATTGCCGCTATAATAACAAATAAAAAAGGGGGTCTCCATACAAGATACTTGTTTTTTTGTTGTTTTTGCACTGTGGTACGGAAACCTTCGGGTGAGAGTCCAAACTCGCACTTGGCTGGTTTTTGTTACTTGTTCAGTTCTTGCAATGGCAGTAGATTATTGCCCGGCAAATGGCAATCCACACAGGGTAAAGTAACGAATTCTATAAAAGATCACTTGCCTTATACTTATACTATTTCGAAGGTTAAAAGCAGACCATCACCCTAATTGCTTAACATACTCAGTAGCAATGGGTTTCATTTTGAAGGATATTGCTAATCCATTGCTCCATACCTTCGAACAATGTGTCTGCTCAAGAACGTAAATAACGCAATGAATGTTGCTGAACTGTCAAAATTAAACCCATTGCTACTGATAGTCTGTTACGCAAAATTACCCTGCAGATTCCAGAACATATCGCCATAGATAACAAACGATACCGCCACAATTCGCGATATCTACCATGAAGGCATTCGGCATTTCGCTCACCAAATGAAGCGAAACCGCTTGAAAATTTTTAAATAAACAAAAAGCAGTATATAAATGTACCCAAACATTCGTTTTCGAACCGTCATAACATAGAATTGGTATACAGCATAAAATAATACAATATTTAATTCATGCGGAAACTCGGAGCAGATGTTTTTATAAGAGGATTGTTTTTATGACCTACATTGGCAATCTTTGTTTTTGCTGAAGATCTTCACTGTTCAGAGAAGTGTATGGCGTACGAAATGACGCTTCGGACACCGAGGCGACTTATCATAATCAGTCATTGGCGCCGATTCCCTTGTTCACAAACTAAACTAAATTTAAGTTTAGTGCATCTTTTTCTTTCTATTTCATTAAGAAAAGGACAGAAGATAAATATTATGTAATTTAGTCCTGTCAAATGAAGATACTCCATAGACAGTTTAGACGTGATTAAAAAATAGGCGACATACATCAATTTACGTCAGGCGCTGACTAATTTGACAGGACGAATTTGAAACGTGTTTCGCAATTACCCCCTGGTCTTGAAAGTTCGATACCTTAATACCTACTTACTATACTTTACGTACTACCCATGCTACCAACACATCGCTTTTGATTAAAGTTCGGTTTGGCTACAAACACCTAGGTAGGTACTTCGTAACATAATAACATTTTTGACTTGTGTTCGTTGTTGTTGTTGCTAATCGACATACCGTCAGAATTCCATCGGACCACTCAGCTAATTGCGTTGGAGCATCATATTAGCCTATTAGACTGAGATGGGACTAATTAATAGACCGCGAAACCTTAAAAGGAGACCATAGCCTGAGATTATTATGGTTCATTGGTCTACTGTGTTGTCCTCATGTATCTTTGTCGAGTGCCAAAATATTTCGTTAAAGCAAACTTTATTTTATCTTTACGCACTTTAAAGTATTTTGGTACCCTCGAATGGCGCACTATATCATGACTTTAGAATCTGGGCGTACAGGAATAGGCACAAAAAACAAAAAATCGCTAAAATCGCATACTAACTGCTAGTTCTGATTTTTTTATATGTTGTTAGGACCACTACCAGTAGTATATATCCAAGTTTGCAGCTTCGAAAGACCTGTGCTAACTTTGCAACACTCGAAGAACCGCGAAATTTTCGCACATTTTATGGTATTCTCAATATAAGTCCCAAACTATGCTTTTTTGAAAAACAAAGTTTTTAAAGTAGACTAAAATTTCTACAATTTGAAATCAGAACCAGCTCTGTAGGTTCAATACTTACCGAGATACAGCTCTCCAAAAATTTACAACTAAGTATTAATATTGTAAACAAGGCATTACAAGGACATTAATTTGGTTAGAATTGTTAATTTTGAACTATTCGTGGATGGTTATTTTCAGGTTGAATGAGACAGTTTTTCTGAAACGTCCATGAAACGTTCAAAATGAATAATTCTAAACAAAAATAATGTCCTTGTAAAGCCTTGTAAATATGCTTAATAAATATGTACAATATTGATAGCTGTACATTTTTGGAGTGTGTGCATTTGGCTCCTCGTTTTATTACCTGCCATCCATTTCAAGATATTGCTTAGAACTGCTCGCTTTATCTCGGTAAGTTTAGAACCTACAGAGCTGGTTCTGATTTCTAATTGTAGCAATTTTTAACCGACTTCTAAAAGGGAGGAGGTTCTCAATTCGGATGTTTGTATTTTTTTTTTTTTATGTTTGTTCGCGCATAACTCTGTCGCTTGCCAACCGATTTGAAAAATTATTTTTTTGTTAGAAAGACCCATACTTCCCAAATGGTCCCACTTTGTAGTGTCGTCTTTGGAAGTCGGTTGTTTTTTTTTTTGCAAAAAAAGTTTTTTCGAGTGTTGCAAAGTTAGCACAGGTATTTCGAAGCTGCAAATTCGGATATACGCTAGTGGTAGTGGTCTTAACAACATATTAAAAAATCAGAACTAGCCGTTAGTTTGCGATTTTAATGTTCGATATGACTGGCTTAAAAGCCTAATTTGTGGGACAAAAGTAGTGAACAGAAATTTATTTAGTTATCACATTTCACTTCATTCTATTTTAATAAATGGGCAAATCTTCCCACATTTAATGCTCTGTGTTCGTGTAGATCTATGAAAGATGAGTAGGATTACTATGGGTAGCTTATAACCCTACCCATCTTTCATAGACTTATCATCAAAGAAGCCAGCTAGTACGAACACATAAGAAAATAAAAATCTGGAGAAACATTATGTACTAGACTCGCCCACATAAGAATGTTGATGTTATGCTATTTGTCATGCATATATTTTTGTTTCTTCGTCAAAGGCGAATTCCATTACGTTTTGGGGGCAAAGGGGTTTTTATTATGTGTGAGTATATTTTGTGGCCGCAATTCCATATCAATCTGGAATAATACCGAATGCTGTGAAGCAGGAAATGAAAACCAAAATGTAGCCCTAACGGCATTGCTCTGTGCCTATATACTTAAGCTATATGAACTTGATTCAAATATGACTTCCGAAAAGTCACACTATGTAGGACTGAAATAATGAAAAGATTGTTAATTTATTTCATTTATGTTCTGTAATTTGTATGGTGTACAATAAAGAATATTCTATTCTATTCTATTCTATTTTGGCTGTAAAAGAGACGTAATTGTTAGTAAAGAATGGTCGACTACTTTTAACAATAATTCTCAGTAAAATTAAACTTTGTCATTAAGGTGAAAGTATCTAACTGACAGATATACAAATAGAATTTATCGTTTTATGACATGCAAGTTACCATTCAACCTTACTGTGGTAAAGCAATTACGAGTTCGACTATACTTTCCTAGAAAATATTGACTTAATTTCAAACTTATCGGTCAAGACTGTGTTTAGCCATGTGCTTCTTATAACATCTTGAAGTTTCTTCTTGTATCAATTATTTATTACCAAACTGGTATAAAAAGGCAAGTAGCCGACATTGCTCTGTATTTATAGGATAGCCCTAAAAAACCGCGAAAACGACACCCATGGCGAAAGATTTTAAAGTTCTCTCAGCTATACTTAGATTATATGTACTTGATTCAAACAAGAGTTCCGAAAAGTCACACTATGTGGGTCTGAAATAATGACAAGAATGTTATTTTATTTTGACTGCAAAAGAGACAAAATTGGTAATAAAATATGGTCAACCTCGTAATTGTTTTACCAGTTTTGACAACAATTCACAGTGAATTGAAACTTCACTAAGGTTGAAACTACCTAACTATCACACAGACAAATAGACCTCGATGTTTTATGACGTCCAAGACCTTCCAATTTTGAGGTCGACCATACCTAAAATATTTAATTACTAAGAATGTGTTTATAGCCGCTTTCTTTAACATCTTGAAGTTTCTTCTTCAATTATTTTTTTATTATATGGCATAAAAAGGTACATAACGCATTTATCTGGCAACTGTTAAAATATTTCGTGCCAACAGGAACCTTTCCTGCCAACCATAAAATGGCCATATGTTACGGAACTATGTAGCAAATGTTTCTACAAGGCACTTTAAATATTTCAGCAATTGTTTGCAAGTGCCGTTGGAAAGGACATTCTTTTAGGGTTCCGTACCCAAAGGGTAAAAACGGGACCCTATTACTAAGACTTCGCTGTCTGTCCGTCCGTCTGTCTGTCACTAGGCTGTATCTCAAGAACCGCGATAGCTAGACAGTTGAAATTTTTACAAATTACGTATTTCTGTTGCCGCTAAAACAACAAATACTAAAAACAAAATAAAATAAATATTTAAGGGGGCTCCCATACAACCGACGTGATTTTTATAGATAATGGTACGGAACCCTTCGTGCGCGAGTCTGACTCGCACTTGGCCGGTATTTTTTACCTGTGTCGCATTGCACTACCTTGATATACAGACTTCTATCACCCCTATACCAGCCCGTTTGGTCGTGAGCACCAGCCCCGAGAAATGAATCCTACTTTACCTACCTGTGGTTTTTACAACTTTTCACCTCCATCACCACCGTGGACATTTTGCTGGCCATAATCTGAAATCATTTTGACCAACTATTGGCATTCCCACTTTCAATATGCTTTCTTTTGTGTGTATGTATTTAATGTGTGTAAAATCGTACAAAACAACAAGCATGTCAAGAAGTTTTCATTCATATCTTACTTATTTCCTTACTAAGTTGAACTTTAAGTTGTAGATAGATACAGCCCAAGTATGCCAGAGCAGTAGCAGGCGCCAGAGAGTCTAGTAAAGTGTTCCGTATTTTAGTTCTTACTTGTAGATAAGACTGACTTACTGAGATATGATGTGTGAACATGGAAAAACTCTTTTATTTATGGGGTATTCAAAGTGTTTGTCGAGTCTACCTCATAACAAAACCTATTCTGAGTAGTAGGTTAGTAAAGAAGTTGATTCATGGGACTCGAAAATGGTTGATTTATTTTCTAGACTTTACGTCCGAGCTCTATGTGAAGCTGTTGCCAAAATTTCTGCAACCTAGATTTTATGATTGTATCTACGAATTGGAGGTTACTTCTACGCTACGCGCTACGCTATCGCGCGTAGCGTTGCAGTACGCTACGAGTACTACGACGCGCGACGCTTTTTGACAATATTATTTGAATTTTAACTACTACAGTGTAATCCGCACCCTAATTGCGTAACACACAATCAATCGGAATCGGTTTCATTTTGACAGTTCAACAATATTCATTGCGTTATTTACGTGTTGAGCAGGCCAATTTTTCGAACTTATGAAGCAATGGATTAGCAATTTGCTTCAAAATAATTCAGATTCCGATTGATCGTGTGTTACGCAATTAGGGTGCCGGATAAGTGGGATCTCAAGGGACTTATTACGGATTATTTATCACTTAAAGAGGTTCTTCATTTACCCAGCTACCCAAATAGTCAGGTTTAAAATGACAGTTGTCTTAATTTACAACCGCTAAGACAGGTCGAAATGTACCGTATTTCATATATAGAGGTGAAAATGTTCAATCAAAATGCCATGAAAAATGTCCAGATCAATAATCAAAATGCTTACTTATACAGGTTATCGGACTACAAATCCCAAGTATATCTATGTCCAAGTATATAAATGCATTTTCAGTTTTACGGTCTAATTATTCCCAGTGTAGCGGTATCTGCAACGCCACATGCGAACAACGCGTCAATTTGACGTCCTCCACGACGTGACGTCAATTGACGTCAATCCTGCATCTCGCAAGCAGAGTTTACCGCGCATTAGCATATAGGCAATTGCCCGCCAGCCGTGCAATTGCACAACACCCATCTGGTCGGAGGATCCTCCCTTTTCTATAGAGGATGATTGAACTTTACACCCTGTTCCTCATACCTCTATAACAGTAACAGAGATATTTCAATGCAAACGTGTCGGGACCTCATTGTAATTATCAGTACTAGAGGTTTCTCACAAATCCCGGGCCCGCTTAACCAGGTTACATGGTACCTTTAGCGATGGGCATGCATGATAGGTACAGATGATGTATTTAAGCCAATTTTGATTCAGTCGATAAAAGTCCAACTAAACGGGTTAACGGTTGTCTACATTGTAACCAGCACACGAAGCCTTTCACAGAGTAGCTTATTGGATTGTAAAATCACGAGAGTTAGTGAAGTTGCACATAATACTATAGTCATAATGGTTCACTCGAGTGTGACAACTTAAGCGATGATAGCCACACATGCTTCGGGATTTGACGAGGTTTAGTCACGGGAAAAAGGTTCCAAGATTTCATAACTATACTTCATAAATTTTATACGAGTGCCTCATTGATTTAAGAGAAGAGCTTTTTAGTTTAAAAGAAAAGTTGAGCAAAGTTGAAAACCAACCTAAACCCTAATTGCGTACTACACTTTCAATCACAATCCATGAGTTTTGAATCGATTGCTTCATGTGTGCTCGCAATTACCTCGCTGACAACAATTTGTGACGATCCTTCCGGTTACAGCACAATGTTGTTCATTATATTGTTGGAAAATCAAAGGTCCATATTTGAATGTTAAACAGCAAAATTTGCTGTGATGTTTTTTTAGAAAATCGGTATGTTGACCCCATTTAATCTTCTCGCAAATGAACAAAATACCTCGTGTTGTTTTACGTTTCCCGACTTTCGAAGCACTTTTCAAGGTTCATTTTCACGAGTTCAACCAGAAAACCTTCCTAGAAATATGAAACGCATATGTGACCTTTTTAGGTACCTACGATAATATGCATTTCATATTATCGTAGGTACCTAAAAAGGTCACACCCACTGAATTACAAATATTTATATTAGGTTTTACGAACACTGCTTGTATTTTTTAACTTCCATGAAATCGTTTCAAGTTTTTGAATGAATCATATTTTTTTAGGTCATCCCGATTAACAAGTTTAAGGGATATTCTTTTTGTATGGACAGTCCGCAAAATAGTTAATTAAGTATCCAAGGCAACTTTACAAACTTACTTTCTTACATTTTTTAGAGCTGGGCATGGATACCACATACGAAACCGATTCTGTCTTCCACATGTATCCTGTGCCTTTTCTTCTGTGTGTCACCTCGTCGGGGCATGTCTTGCCCGTACAAATAATAATGTGTACACGAATAACAGTAATTGCACTGTATTGCAATACTAACTTTTGCTCGCGGCTTCGCCCGCGTGGATGTCGAAAAATATCTCACAGGAATGTACTACCGAGATTAAAAGTACCGGTGTTAATCCAGATTATAAACTATATGTGTGCTAAATTTCATCCAAATCCGTTCAATCGTTTTTTGCCAATGCGGAACACACATCCAGGCATACAGACCAACGAACAAAAAATCTAAAAACTATATTTTCGGCATCAGACTCGTTCCTCGTAGCGAATACTTTTTTTTTTTGTCAAAATATTCAATGTACAGTTTTTACTTCGTTACTATTTTATTATATTGTGTAATAGAAGATACCCCAATCGTTTTTACTTTGAGTACTACGGTGACGTATGTATCCTGTAGACAAATCCTTGTGGATCGACTTATTCTGTTCCGGTAATGTGCCCTCGAGATAACACCATGTTTAACTCCGCGAAGGGGAAGTAAAATCTTTTCACTTTTTCACTTTCCCGTGGGCTAAGGGTGTAAGTGCTTGTGGTATGTGGAAATTTAATACTAGCTTGTTCACACGATTTTCTTTTGTGGAACTATTATGTTCACCCCAGGGAATTGTAAGTATATGATTTTCGAATTACGCAGACTTAAGCCTGATGGACACGGTGCGATCTTATTGCCTGATCTAATAGGTATGATAAGTTCAAGGAACAATAAAAGTTGCATCGTCTAAACAGTGTCAGACGATGCAGTCATTTGTCGCTTCAATTTTGTTGTATGCCACATGCAAGAAACTTACATCGAGTAAATTGGGCTTTAGAATTCGAAGAATGATGATTTCTAACTAGCTGTTGCCCGCGAGTTCGTCTGCGATCCAGGATGAAAAGTGGCTTATTTCCTCCAGGTGGTCATTTGCCAAAGGAGATGGCTAAATTGAAGTATGGACAAATTTTCAGCAATGTATAGACATGGTACCTAGCAATATGTAATGCTGAATAGCTGAATATTAGTATTTCATATAAAAAAAGTTTCAGGAACTTTTTATATGTTTATAATCCTGAAAATGAAATCGTGTAACTCCTACGTCAATAGATATATAAAAAACTGCAAATAAATTACATTGCTATGAACTTTGCCTAGGCGTTACCCAAACAACATTAGATTTTTGTCCAAAACCAAATCCATATAGTAAATGTACTCGAGATATGGGTTCTGGACGCTGAATGGGGCGCTGAACGCGCGCAAGAAAACACTCAGGCGGTAAGACTTTTCTGACTTGATTTACATTGGTCAATACAACCTACACGAATGTTTAGCTAAGCCTTCCGGAAGTGACAACCCCATCAAAATCTGTTTGATGATACATCCGTACAGACAGACTGACAGACAAACGCGCCAGGGGGACTTAGTTTAATTATTATATGGTGATTGTTAAATCCGGTCTAAACTAGATAACAAATACACTGAGTAACCAAGGACATATAAGATATTGAAATAAAACAACAAAAATTCGATTTATTTATTTATTCGGTGAATCTTATAAGAACATTATCTAAATAAGAAGCCGGAGCTGATAATGTGTTCTGGTGTCTCGCCCACCCCAGATCCCAGATCACTGTCATGATATGACAGCAACAGCCCAGAGTTCTGTTCCCCACTATACAGCTGCAGTAATATGACAGTATGTCGTCTAAAGCATTATTTGTGGATTGGCTTTCATATAAAATATACACATAGTATATTCTTTGGCTAATATGCCTTGATCTTATTCGGCCTCTTAAAAGTTGAGGTCTTAATCCCCCTAAACGAATTACTCTTTCAAGATCCGGGCACACTTCGATATTATAAGTACCATTTGCTCTAATATGCTCTTCGTAGTATGACCGGGCTTGTTTAACCTGATATGGTCCTAAGGCCATCAATAATAACGCAAATAATAATAAATAATTTATTGCAAATCAAGTACGTGTCGAGTAGCAAGAGGTCAGTAGGTAGGCGAGCACACACAATAAGTCCAATAAAAAAGCGAGGGTCAATGAGAATCCAAAATGAAAAAGCACAAGGAACAAACACAACAGCAACAGGAGCAAATGGCAGAGCGTTCAAACGATGTCTAACACCTGACGTTTGTTTTGTCATAGAAATGGGATTGAACGTCAAGTGTAACAGAATCAATAAAATAATCGATAGGGTTGAAAGATAAAAATATAATTAGCTTTTGTTGACCACTCTTCAGTTAATATTTTTCCACGCAAAATAGGTAGTAAGATTAAACGAAGAAACTCATTCCGAAGCTTTCAGTTATTTTTATTTGATTTTGATACGAAAAGAGTGAAATTGAATAGAGTCCATTGTCACTTTAAAAACAACTCCATTTTCCGAATCAAATCCCTGTAAAAACACAATAACAAGCAACTAAACAGGACACCGAACGGAACGCCATTGATTCCCGCCAAAAACTCTCGATTGCCACTTCTTATTTTCAGAAAATAAATCGTTTTGATACGTTATCAAAAATCGATATAAGTACAGTTTCGATTTGACATTCTGGAAAAGCAATATGACCCCTCACTAGTTTGTAGTATTGTATTATATCCCCTTGAAGTTGTCATGTCAATCAAAAAAGCAACTAAGATACTTTTTTTATGTCTAATTGTTTACGAAAGTTCTAGGAAATTATTGAACGCTTGATAATTCATGAATGAATATTTAAATATTTCGAGTTAAGGTGAGGTTACTATTCATGCTTGGGGCAGTCATTTAGCCATGTCTTTTCATCGAAATCTTTTGTCGTTATAATATTGCTAATGGATATTTTTATTTTTAATAATTCTGGATCATTTCATACCTTAGTACTTCATTTTATATTCAACATTAATACAAAATGGTTTTAGTTATGACACATTTGCACTCACAACTTTATGGGCTATGAAGTCATACATATTTAGTTTTTATTTTGAACTATAACGATGCCTATAAAATGTTAAAATACAATCGTTTAGTTGTGCAGGACATAAAATACAAATTAAATGCATTTATGCATTTACTTTGTCATTTACTTAATCATAAAGTGCCAAAGATACTAGCAGTGGCTGTGACTGCTTCTGACGTGTCAGACAATCATCAAATTCGGTTTGGTGACACCCTTATGTTAACCGTTTTTTGACAGCTGTCTTAGAACGTACATATTTCAGATTACGTAAAAGTTAACTTTAAAATGCGTAATAAAATAAATATATGAACTGCCTTATCTTATTGAATTATCTTATTTATGGGTTTTTACAGACATTATAATATCGTACGTTTATCAATCAATGAATTGTGTGTTGCTGCAACCACTAGTTCCATCTGTCAAAAAACGGTTTACCTAATGAACAGGGTATACCTATGTTGGTACAGCTTTTTTAAACCGTTTTTTTTTTCACTGCTAGGAAGTCTCCCCCACAGCAATTCACTCTTCCCTGTGTTGCCTTCTCCGGCTAACCTCCCATAAACGCGTCTTAGTCATCATAGTTTACTTTTGTATAAGTAATAATAAATGATTTAAATGATTTTATTTCTCTAAGGTTTGTGTTTGTGCGAACACTTTTACACGTCAATCTTATTTTTAAGACTAGATGAGGTCGGCGTTTCCTATCTGACTACTCTGAGACGAAAGGCCGAAACAAACTCAGAGGTTGTAGTACAATATTGTAACAACCGACATCCAAACACGTTGTAAACTTAATGAATCAAAGTAGGATTTCTTTATATCCACATAAACTGTATAGTTGCTGAACGTACTTTCTATCCCTCCCCCACACACACAAACAACAAGGACCCCCAAGGGGTTGTGGTTCTAGGGAATTTACTATAATTGCCAGCTATGTAAACCATTGTTAATTACAGGATTAAAATACAACATTTGCCTTCACTTTACGATATAAGTACTTATGTATATCTATACAGGATGAAATTTATTAGGTGCGACAAATTAAAATATCTAATTCAGCGTGCTATAAAGTAGATTTACAGCATGTTATTAAGGAAAGGGATGCACATACGTGCGCGTACGCGAACGATTTGCAACATCGGCACGCGCTTTTTTTTTGTAGGAACGGTTAAAATTAGGTAAATACTCGTACCGCTAGTTCAACACGCTACCAACTTGCTTCATGGTTTGAACTCAGCGATGAATGGATTGCTTATCGAGCGCGCGCTAAAATTTATAGGTACTTTAATTTTCTTATTTGTTTTGATAATTTTGAAAAAATAAAAACGATTACTGAAACGACGATATTTCGTGTTTACTTGAAGGCAATAACTTAGTTTGCACTAACTAAGACATAATTACACGATTTTTTTTCAAGAGTTTAGATTTGGGAAATGACAATTTATTACGATTATACAGTATGTAACAAAAACCCTGTTGTTCCAAGTAGGGACGTTTTCAGAATCGATATCCGATGGTAATTACGTAAGTCAATAAAAAAAAATATTCAAGAAAAAAAAACCATAATAAATGTTTTAAAATTAATATTTGAAAAGTAACACTGATTGCTCACCTCTGCAAAGAGAAATAGGTAGCAACTTGCTTTTTAATAAAGGCGCCGCCGCGCCGCTGTCGCTTTGTCGCTGCCCTCCGCGCCGCACACTACCATACTGCACTAAGGTCATGAACTCGTCACGTGACGTTCATATCACTCAGCTGTTTAACTGATAATAACACTTTGGGAACGTTAGTTTGACTTTTTCAAAAAGTGGGCTTATCAAGTTTGCCCAATTGATCTTCAACCATCTCGAGGATTTCTTCCTTAATGTCATGGTCTTGAGTCCTCGGTCTTCCTGCTTCAATACGATGTTCGTTTCGACCGAGCACAGACCCGGTGTTGAACATTCGTACATGTGGATGTGGAGACGTTGGAAAACCATCGTCGACGGCAATGTTAGAATAGAATAGAATAGAATAACGTTTATTGTCTCCAGTATTACAGCTAAGTAGTATTAGTACATACAGAAAACTATAATACCGGAAGCAAAAGGTTCAAGCGTCAGCATTATGCTTAAGTTCCCTAGTGGGTTGCTAAGCGCTGGTTTTCAGCTTAAACCTTTGACTCCTGTTTACAAAAAGGAAAAAAGAAAAAAAAAACAGTACATTCTGCAAAAACGGTTTAAATGATAGTTGTTTTAATGATCATACATCAACACTATTTAATTAGTTATAAGGTTTTTTTTTTAGTCTATGGACACGAACTGGTCATTTAAAAGGAAAGAAAAAAAATGTTATGTTCCTTGGAGTTGCGAAACGTTCTTGGTACAGCCTACGTGCATATGTATAATTGCAGTCGCATCTCCCGAGGCACATCAACATAATATTAAAATATCCTCATTTGAATAGGACATTTTGAAAAAAACGCACACACAGAATTCACTCACAAAAACATAATAATTTGGTTCTTTTCCTAATGTTGTCAACGTAGATTAACGATACATCCGTCCGGAAGTAAGTTGGGCAGGCAACTAAAGAGCAGCGAGGGGGACAATCGGCTAGTGGCGGTCGTACAAATGGTGCACCACGTGTCATCAAATGCGGCGGCGCAGGCGGCATAAATAAATAAATAAATAATAAATAAATAAATTGTTTATTGTTCCAAAATCATTACATAAATATATTATGAGGCGGCCCCATTAAGTTATTAATAATACTTGTGTTGGGGCCGAGTCGCTTCTTCCCCTGTTTTATATTAACATAATGGAGACTAATAAACTAAAAAATATAAAAGAAAAGAAAAGAAACGGGATGCAAATTAAAAACTGTGATATCTAAGTTCAAGATAGCTCAATTGTGTGTGTGGGTGTGTGGGGGTGTGTTTGTGCGTGCATGTTTGTGCCTGTAGTCTGTTTTTTATGTATTCCTTTTTAGCATGGTCTGATCAATATTTTTTCAGTTTCCTCGTATGTTAATGTTTTTAACCAGTCAGTTATGATCTTCTTGCACTTATGTTGAGCCTCCGGATGGAATTTTAATTTTGATTTTTTTTATTGTATACAAAGGCAGATTGAACAACATACTGACGCTCAGCAAAAGCCGTACGAACCCGCGATGAGTGCGCCACCATATTATTACGTCGTTTAACCTGGTCTGCTGGGATAAGTGGTGTACATTTATGCAAGTATAGAGTCATGTTTAACAGATATACCTGCCTTACTGTTAGCAAACCACACATACTGTATAGGCTGTCAGTCGGATATGTGTATGGTTTAAAATACATTACTTTTAAAAGTGACCACTGGGCTCTTTCGAGCTTAAGTAACTCAGTTTTGGCGGCTCCTCCCCAAACCGGAATGCAGTATGTTGTAACAGATTGTGCCAGCGCAACATAAATTTTACCAAGTACGTCCGGAGGGATCACATAGCGAAGAGTTTTGAAGATCCATATCAATTTTCTAACACGAGATATATTAGCATCAATCTGTGCCTGTCACGATAAACACTCATCCATAACAACACCTAAGTATCTAGTAGAGGTGACTCGTTGTGGGTTTTGACAATTTCTGTATAAGGGAGGACACGAAACACTCTCGCGGATTGCTATGTCAAAGTCAGGACCTGGTTTAGATTTTGCACTTGGAGTAAAGCAGATGTAGTTTGTTTTTGTGACGTTTAACGTTAGAAGGTTAGCTTTTAACCAGTCTACAATAATACTTAGGCCACATTCTGCTTTTTGGTGCACTACCTCCCACGATTGACCAGAAAAAACAACGGCTGTATCGTCTGAGTAAGAGAAGATCTTCCCGCCGCTATTCCTGAGGTTACATAGGTCATTTATGTACACCAAGAACAGCGTCGGGCCGAGCACACTCCCTTGTGGGACGCCAAAAACAACGTTTTTTTCCTCACTGTAAGAGTTTTCTATCTTAACCTGTTGTTTCCTTCCCCGAAGATAGCTGTCGAAAAGCGAAAGAGCGGTACCTCTTATTCCTATGGCTTCAAGCCTCTCCACAAGGATGGGAACAGAAACGGTGTCAAACGCTTTTTTAAGGTCCAGGAATACTATTATGCATTTATACCCTTTGTCTACTTCTCTAACGATTTTCTCAGTTGTCAATGCTGTAACAGCATCCTGTGTCGAGCGCCCTTGTCTAAAACCATATTGTGAACTAGCAAGAATATTATATTTATTTAAGTAGTTCACAAGTCTTTTAATAGGGAAGTATTTTTTCTAAAATATTGGAGATTGATGGCAAGACAGAACCCCAGCAGACCCCCTTGTGAACGGGTATGATTATAGAACGTTTTAAAGTAGTTGGGAATATTCCAGTTGTGAAACACAGGTTTGTTAGTCTACATATTAAGGGAACAACAAAATCTCTGGACAGTTTAAGGAAGTTATTGGGTGCCGTCCCATCCGGATGCACTTCCTGAATCAAGGGCCATAAGTATCCTATTCACTTCCGCCGAGTCGGTCTCTAGCAACACAAAAGAGGTCATTTGAGAGTGCGAATGGGAATAACTTGGTCGGTGAGTCATATGTCCAGTCTGAGTCATAACTTCTCCTGCTAGTATTTTACCTATTGTAGCGAAAAATTGATTAATTCTGTTCAACGAGTCAAGTGGATGTATTGACGGCTGTATTATATGTACATTAGAAGATTTAGGTTTTTTATAGTGGGTGATATTGTTAATGTTACGCCAGAGTTATTAGGGTTTTTATTAGAGCACGCAATTTGATCTTTATGATATTGCCTTTTAAGTTTTTTAATTATATTAGAGCAGAAGGTGCAGAAACTTTGGCATGCTTTGTATTTTTGGCGCCAACCTGTCTAGCTATCCCGAATCAAAGAGCGCCGCCGCCAGCGGCTTATCTTTATCGACCGTAGGCTAGATCGATTAGTACTTGTAAGTTCAGATGTTAAAAACATTTTGTAACAATGTATCGAATTTAAGAACTATCTGATTATGGACAAAATGTTCGGCCATCACTTGTTTCTTTTTTTAATTATAACTTTATTAATGGTGAGCCTATAGGTGTACGCTCCTACAAGGAACAACAGGGTTTTCGTTACATAATGTATAACAGTTACTGCACCTCCTATTTCTATTCTTTCAATTTCATTCTGTTATAATATCTACTTAATAAAATTCATTAATTCACTGACAGACAACGAACAGCCTAAACCGTTGGTCTTGAAACACGACATTCTGTAAAAAGTTTTTAACTATGGACTGATTTTTAAAAATTCACCCCACTAGAGGTGTAAAATAGGGGATGAAAGTTTGTATAAAAGTGTTTTTGCAGGGTTGTTTTCGTCATTATATGTAGTAACCAAAAGGATACCACTTGCGCAATTCTGTTGTAAAATCATATGTCAACGCGATTGACAGTTGTTGATTCAATCAACCAATCACATCGTTCGCAACCACTACACGGTTACACGGTTCGATTTTAGTTGAATAACTTTTGTTTTTTAACATAAAATACTTTGAATTTGAAATTAAAGATTGAAAGTCAGTTCAGACGGTTCAAATCGCTTTCGAATTGGCAGTTGATCAACTAAAATCGAGCCGTGTGAAGTCGATATAACATGAAATTAAACAGCCGATTCTGATTAGACTTGATCAGCCTATTAAAATCAACACACCATCAACAGAACATTCGCTGCTCAGCGACAAAAAAAAAAAACCTACAAAGTTACCTACAAATAGCTACCTACAAATGTTTGTAGTACTATGATGAAACTAGTTCAAAAATCGTTTATTGATATAATGACGTCACGCGATGGATGGCGCGGCTTTTGGCGAGGGTTCCGTGCATAAAGCGTTCGTTGACTCGACCCGGCGACCGAGTGCCAGTGTCAACATCTGCAGCGGACATTTCCACTTTAGATATACAAATAACTAATATTATATTAATATTTAAGCATATGTATTGTACTTGCCCTTAGGAGGAAAATCTTAGTTATATTTGGCCAAGGGCAAGTATAATTGACCCTAAAAGCAAAATCCTGTAGTCGAGTATCTATGTAAGTGTCTAAGGTCTAGGCAGCCAGATTTTCCAGAATTCCTTTTGCACTACTGCGGGCTGCTCATTCAGATTTCAAATCATCGGAGTCGATCCGAATTTGTTCATCAATCTACTAACGATTATGCGTTTTTACAATTTCTAACGCAACGATATTATCGTGGACGTAAAATTAAATTATTATTATTTTATTATTACGTGTATCCATAAAATTTATGGATACACGTGCATGTTATGACTTTTATTTATTTGACTATTTATGTAGGTACACACATAAATAAACAGACATGAAAAAAGAACAGAAAAATAGATACAAAGGTGATGCTTATTTCTAAAGAAATCAGCATACCTGCGATAAAAAATATGTTGAAAATATATATAGATACGTTTTTTTATCTAAATAAGTATATATATATTATATAGAGAAATGTTGATAGCGTGCGTAAGAGTAAAAGAGAAAATAAAATACATAAAATCAAAAACAATTACTTAATCAAATAAAACAAATAATATGAGAATATACTTATATACATACAAATAAACATACATAATTCTTAAATAAATATCACTAAAATGTTAATCATTATAACGTAATCAAAATAATAAATACATACACAACTACGATAAAGTGGAAAGATAGTGTTCTTTTACTCTTCTTTCAAAAACTGCAATGTTATTGTGAACGGTTTTAAAGCGTCTTCATATACAAGGTGTCGTTTTGCATCCTCGTCAAATTCATGGAGGTAACTGTGCTACTGGTTCTCGACACGAATCTATACTTATAATAAATCTGTAGAAGTGAAAATTCTGTACATTGAAAATATCAAAAAAATAAATAGCAGGGGGTGTTACTAGACCGACACCGAACCCAAAAATGTGATTAAAAAAATTTTTGTCTGTCTGTCTGTCTGTCTGTCTGTCTGTTTGTTCAGGCATCACGCAAAAACTACCGGTTCGATTACGTTGAAACTTGGTATAATTATTCTTTAATATCCTGGGCACCACACTGGGTACTTTTTATCCCGGAAAAGTATATACAATAAAAAACAAACTTAATTTTGCGGTTCGATCCCTAGACTCGATTACTGCACCAACCGCAAATAATAAGTTTGTCGTAGGTTAAGTCACCCGCAATGGAGTTCATTTTTATTCCTTTTAGTTTTTAGAGTTATTTAGGTTTATTTTTATATAAGTCGTGGGTAGGTATAGATTTTAATTTTAAAGTATAGGTAGTATATTTGATAGTGTACGTAGTGACCGTAGGTTATTTTATAATACTGTTAGGTAGGATTAGTCATTCGTATAGATATTAGTTTTTAGGGATTTTGCTTATTTATTGAGTTTAGATTAGTTATCATCAGAAATAGGTTTATTTAGGTAGGTAGGTATTTAATTTTCTGTTATTGAGTTTTTTTTTTTTAATTAGGTTGGTAAGTACTTAGGTAAAGGTATCATATAGGTACCCTCTTAATCACCACTAATGAGACACAATTGGTTTTCTATTGTAATTAGCCACAAAGGGCCCGCGAGATGGATGGCATTCTGGGGAAGCACATGGGTACATTTTATCCTGTTGGCACGTTCCCGTGGGATAATTTCCGACATCCACGCGGGCGAAGCCGCGGGCAGAAGCTAGTCAATAATAAAATAATAGGTGTTTTTATTTATTTTTTCTAATTTTCGGAAATCGGCATGTATGGGACACGTATTTTTAAAACGCGGCCTGTGTGTGAGACTGCACTGTAACTGCCCTTTTACACACACACATAAAAACGCGGCCGCTTATACGATACCTGAATGCGATTCTGTTCTTTGAAAGCGGTGTATTCTGAAATACTGTCAAACTTAAATGACTAAAAAAAACAAGTATGTATTTATTATTTACAAGGGATCGTAATTTTATTGGATTATTTATGTCTTTCATAACAGCCTCCTGAAATTTGACGAGGATGCAAAACAACAGCTTGTATTTCCATACATTTTACTTCCCCTGTGTTATCGTGATGCCGTGAAGTAGACGTGGACGTCCATGATAATATTGACACGTTAGAAATTATAAAAACGCACATTATGTTTTGAGGCGATCAAAATCGACTGGTTAACATCGATCGACCGCTATCTATTTGCATCTTCATCATTTAAACCGGAAGACGTCCACTGCTGGACATAGACCTCAAGCACTTCCACTTCGACCGGTTCTGTGCTTCCCGCATCCAGCGGATTTCTGCGGCCTTCACGAGGTCATCGGTCCACCTTGTGGCCTTCCAACGCTACGTCTTCCGGTACGCGGTCACCACTCCGGAACCTTTCTGCCCCTAATGCCTTTATTATTACTATTTTTTTTTTGTCTCCTTGTACAGACGCCAGCACATCAAGCTACTACAATCTGTCAAATTTCTTTAATAGATTTTCAACTTTATCGCTAAAGCATTAAGGTTCAAGGTTGATTAGTAAAACTTGACAGTTTCGGATAGCTTGACCTGCTAGCGTCTGTACAATTGAGATTAATCTCGCTTTCTTTATCTATTAAAGCACCTGTTATCCTTACCTTACGAAGTACAAATCTTCGTATAGATTGCTTTACAATGTTATTACCTCACAGGTGTTACATTTATCCTTAGTCATAACAACCAGCTAGTGGCTTCTTACGACCCCCATGGGGATACGGCGCAATCCTAATCGTAATAGGACCCTCTGACCTTGCCTTGGAACGTTGCTAACTAGCAAGAAATATTATAGAAAACCTACTTATTGCAGTCTTTTATGATAGATATTATATTATGTGGAAATGGATGAACTGTAGTTTGACGTATTTCTTCCAGGTCGTGAAGTTATGAATGTATATTTAAACTATTTCATGTTTTAGAACACTTGGTTACGTTGAAAGCTTTGTTAACGAACTCACTACCAAAGAAAATAGCATTGATGGTCATTCAATTTGAAGGTTTAGAGAAAAATTATATTTAATGACGAATTTTGGGATGAAAATCCGAAATTTGAGTTTCTGTTTGGATTTAATCGAATCCCATAGATATAGCCCAGGCTATATGAGGTGCCATATCGCTATCTGGGGTCCTTAAATGTTGCTAAGGGGTCACACAATGTAGCGGGATCGTCCGAAAGGGTTACCGCTGCCCTGGAACATAAAGGGCTAAGGAAGGAACACGGGTGGGTTTTAGTCAGTAAGAGTCTGACATTCCCTTCTGCTCCACCCAGAGCGGGAGGAGTCATTTGATGATTTCCCATCCTGAAAAAAAAAAAAAAAAAGTGGTCACACAATCACGTCCCGGAAGGAATTCAAATTACAGTTTATCCTGTTTAAGGGAATTCTTCTACACAAACCTGTTATTTCGATGATATTATGAAATATTTAATCAAAAACATATTAATCAAAGCATTCTTTTTTTATTGCGGAATAAGCGTGTTCTTATAATAGATACCTAACATGTGTAATTTTTCCAGTCCATGAAAATAATCTTGGTCTTACAGAAAGCTGTCTACCTTTCTTTGTATAGAAAGAAAGAAAAAGTAATTATTGCAACTCGTACAGGAAGAACTAAACTAAACACAGTCAAAAATAACCAAATTATATAAAAAAAAGTATAGGAACTACATAACATCATTAATAAAACCCCTCTCCGTTTCATTTAGAAATCATAAAAATTAAAACAAGACAGCCAAAAAGCTCAGTAGCTTCTCAAACAGCCTCATTAGCCAGACTTTGAGCGATCCGTTTCCCTTACAAAGTCGCCTCAAATCTGTCAGCTTCAGAACGAGTCCTGTTTTATTTTATATTTAAGCCTGGTTTAACAGCGAGCGCAGTTTTTACGACCTGACAAAACATCGGGAGTTCTATTTATATATAAATTAATATTAATTTATTATACACATAAACCTTTCGGAATAAAAATTATGTACATGATGGTGAAAACCGCATCAAAATCAGTTGCGTAGTTTAGAAGAATAACGCGGTCACACTAGCAGACAAGAATAGCGACTTTAATTTTAGTATATGTTTCAGTTTTAAGAAATAATGTGAAAGGTTTCAATACTCGTACACGTGTTTCAATACAGGACACAATATTTCTTACTTTTTCTCGAGTGTATTATTGTCTTTTGCTTGGGCACAGTTACCGTTGCTATCGCTGTGATGCGATTCAAAGCGCTTGCAGTAGCTGAATAGGCTTCGAGGCACGTTTTTAATTTGCTACAGCTCAAAGTATGCAAGTTCTGAGTTACTTGTACTTGACTAGAAAAGTGTTTTATCTTTGTAAGGTTTATAAACTGAAGTTTTCTACTTTCTTACAGTTTATCTGAAAGAAAACGTATATGTAAATAATTGTTATTTTAATGATAAGTACCTCTTTTTAAGCGACGATCGCTTTTCGTGTCAAACGTTTTGGAAAAAAGTTGGAAGTAGCTATTATTCTACGAATCTAATATATATTTTCCCTGCATACTGGCTAGATTTTGTAGCATTTTATGTAGCTATTTCCGTAATTTATCTCTGTAATATCTTTACCCCCATACCTCAGAGTGAACAATACTTATTCCTTTGGGTCAAATTATTATAGTACCTATATACATTGAAAAGTTTCCGTTTACGCATAACCGGCATAACATATACTCAGATTTATGTAAATTGTTACAAGCTTATGTTATGGGTAATAATATCTTCCATTATGTAAATGTCCGCCCTGGAGATGATGGTAGGTAGGTACATAATATAACTTTTGTAGTACATAAATATGCGTAACTTGTAGGTAGCTACCTAAACCTTCAAAGTAAACGTAGGCATTGTTGATATTATCTAGATCTAGAGATTATTTAGAAAGTTATCATATAAGTTAAAACGAATTATTCCGGTCGGATCCCCGATCCGATCCCAGGTTTCCGGGCGCCTGGAACTACACACATTGGACTCGAACCGCAAGAGAATAAAAAAAAAAAAAAAATAAGAGTCATAGAGAATTCTATAATATTACTAAAATTAAAAGTACCAGGCGTCCAGAAATCTGTACGTACGTACGACCGCAATAAAAACAAAAGAAGAAGGGGATCAGAACGAAATGACAAGTTTATAGTGGATCAGAATTAAAACGTACTATATCCAGCAAGGGATCGGTCGATTCTGTAAAAATCTCACCGTGAAAACTCAAGTGAAGTGAGCTTGATGTGAGTTGTCAGTAGTGTCAATCCCTAGCATTATTTGGAATGACAGCTCACTCCACGCTCACTTCACCTAAGTTTTCACGGTGAGATGGTTACAGAATCGCACTGCAGTTCAAGGGATCCGACCGGAATAACTCGTTAAAACTGGTTTCGGCATACTGAATAGTTAGCCAATATTTTCACTACTTATATACATAAACAAAGACGTAGGTAAAACAAATTTTGTCGTTCGTTAAATTTTTACAAAAACTCGATCGATATTAATAACCAATATTTCCGCAAATTAACCTATATGCGTCCATTTATGTAACCAATTACCGTCGTGATTAAATTGTACGCGCTTGTGACGATGGCACTTATGAAACCCACCATGATATATAGCAGCAAACTTCACGCAAGTTTGGGTGACAACAGCGCGTCAAACTTAGCCGCGAGGGTGCGCTATACTATGTCGCTTGTGGTGGGACATGCGACGCGGTGGAAGGCGTTCCGACGTCGCGTAGACACGACTACGGTCGTACCGCGTAGTACTGCGCCGAGCTCGCTCAGTCGACGAGAAGCGCTCCGTGCGACACGACACCGCCCCCGGCGGCCGCTCGCACCTCGCGTCGGCGGGAAACTTCTAAATAAACATCCCGATTACTTCGCTATCTATACTTCCGATTCTATCTTCGCCATCGCGGCTGTCAACAAAGTTTTACTTAAAAGTTTTGCTGTACTTTCTGTCATCGCGATAAAGCCGGGCCTACCTCGCGTGATGTAACTGCTACGACTTTGGCCCATATACTAATGCGATTGTTTCTCCGAGTAAGCCACACTTATCGCACGCCGTCTACCACATCATGATAAACTCCGTGATTAACTTAGTTCGTGAAGTAGCACATCGCTAACTTGCGCCGCCTGACAAAGTTTAATTGTTCGAGTGAATATTTAATTCGCGTGTTCTCGTTGGCGTTCGTCCGTTATAACACCAAAAAGAAACTTAAACTAAAAATATTGAAGATATATATGAGCGTGAAGTTGAAAAGTTTGCGTTAAATATTATATAAGACTACGGCATACGGTATATAATTTGTTTTAGTGGTTAGTTCCCCGGGAAGTGAGTGAGTTACACTTTTAATGCATAGGGAAGGCGATGTTGACGTCGTCATAGATTTGAATGAGTCACGTTCACAGTGTGGTCTCGAGCTGAACCATTTACGTTCTCGGTGCAGCTGGGCGATAAAAAGATCGTAAGATATCGGGGTTAGTTGTAAAAGGATACGTTGGAGGGTTGATGTATTGATTGTTGAGGGTGGTTAATTCTGGGTGGGGCACCGGACCCGGATGGTGTGCGATGGTGGCGCCATGCTGTGCCTGGAGTCGCTGATGGCACGGTGGCGCGAGCGCAGCGCGCGGGAGGGGGAGCGGCGCGCGCGCTCGCACAGCCTCTGCTCCTCGGGCGCCGATGGCAGCCTGCTGCAGTTACTGCATAGAAGAGCTAGCAGTGCTATGTAAGTTGCTATACATAAGTTTTATGGGTTTCCATCTTCCAGGAGTCGTTGGATTGGGGAATTATTTCTATAAATAAAGTTTGATGGACTTTTCCAAACATAAATGAGCATCAGAAATGTTACAGGCGAGTATCTCGTTACGGGTAACGATGCAAAATAAACTTTTCATGCATCGTATATTCACAAAAGCTTTGAACTATTCAACATGGAACATTACTTTTACGAGAAATCCTAAAACCACTGTTAAAGTTTTAAATAAAAACATTTTATTACTTAGAAATATGTCGCTATTAACAATGGGTACGATAAAATTGCAGTTATCAGTCGGACGTACCTATTATGCCTATAATAGGGAACCATTATTCATTGTTTTCCCTTTTGATTATGCGTTATTAATCCCTATATGCGTTATACTTACCCACAATGTATTCTTACTGCTAAGTACAGTCACGATCGTTAATATGTCAACACTTGGAAACTTTCAATAGCGTTTTTTTGCGTGAAATATCGAAAACCGCAATGAAATACAACACATTGCAAAAACCTATGGGTTCGAAAATACTATGTTCGTAGCAACATAAAATTTCATTCAAAAATAAAGGATCAAATCGCTTTTGAATATAGCCAATTGTATACACACCTATGCTCGTGACTATACACATATCCACTTCAATAAGTATAGCGTTTATTAGTTCAACTCGACTGTTTGGTATCAAAGTACCTACAACACTATGATGGAATATGTATTTTCCTGTTTTCAATAACTAATCATTTTCGAATTATTATGTTTAATTTAACAACAGCCATATTACAAAGCATTTCCTACAAAGTTTATCAGCAGATGCTACCTAACATTCACTTAGCCTAAGCTACTCAGACAACGTTTCATTTGAAACAGATGAACATATATATGTCAGTTTTATTACAGCCAGCATTAGGTAAGCTTATTCAAGGGCCGGCATTGTTTACTTTGTCCTGTATTTCATGACTAGCTTCCTAATTATATTTCCCATGTCATCTAGTCAACCGTCTTCTCCAATTCCCTCTTAACATTCCTTTAAAAGTTCTGACCACTGACCCCTGAGAATGCTGACTACTCATAATCATCCTATAATGCTCCCACTGCTGGGACACAGGCCTTCTCTCGGTAAGAAGGAGTGGGCCGTAATCCACCACTGGGGCCCAGTGATAGTACTCGATAGATGTCACATGTCTTCGAAATTTTGGTTTTAGGACATTTTTCGTTTCTTCGCCATGTTTTCCTTCACTGTATTGAGAGCAGTGACGATGAAATAATTTACACAAAGTAAAGCTCCTGATTGGGTTCGAATCTACGACCAACAATTCAATAAGTCGCGGCCTTTACCACCAGGCCACCACTGCTTATGTCCCCTTGTCCCCTGAAAATACTGACAACTGACCCCTGAGACTGCTGATCGCTGACCCCTGAGTCAGACCACGTCACAAAAGAAAGAGGTATTACCAATAAATCACACGCTTCTACTCCCAAATACGTTCAGTCAATGCCAAAAAACAAAAAGATGTTTTATTACCATTCCCGCTCAATGTGTCTAGATAAAACTAAGTTAGAGAACAAAAACAACCTTAAAAGGTATTACTCTAGTGCTATTCAACCCATTATGGGGGAAATGAAAGAAAAACTGTGTAATCCGGTGCGTGGACGGAAAGTGTATTACAAGAATTGTAGGACATTTTATCCCGTCAGTCGTGTAGAAGGCCTTGGGAAGGCGTTAAAGAAGTATTATCAGTGCTATTGTGTGGCTTAATGGTTATGCCTTTCTGTTGGCTTATAGGTTATGGCCAGGTGTTATTAAATGCTAAACAAATCTGCCATATACTACACGGTTTCCAAGCGTCGTGCACAAATGCTATCAACACGCAGTAATCTTCGCCTTCAATCAGTAAATTAAAAAAACCTACTGAAAAACTAAAAACGTTAGCTCTTGTCGAGTCTTATCAGTGACTAATAATAGCTTACAAAAGTTACAAAACGTTGAAATGTGCCTCTGCCAAGTAATTAACGATTCACGCCTCTAAATATAGACTCACTATGTCCGAATCATTTATAACTATAAATCTTCGCAAACCTTTGACCTTACTACGTAATTAACGATTGTTTATTTTCCTTTTTTTTGGACGCTTTCTTTCAGGGCCATAATTGAAAATTGGTGTAGCCATTCGGTATGGCATAATTAGCCTATAATGTTCCCACTGCTGGCACACAGATCTCCTCTCTAGAGAGGGAGTGGTTCGGTTCGGTATGGTGGGTACACATAATAATTATGTGAAATGCAACATGAAATGTAATACACGTTGAAACAAAATGGCAATTGTTGTTGTATTAACAATGGCGGCCCAATGGTAACGGCCGCGACTTACGAGTTGTAGGTCGTAGGTTCGAACCCAGACAAGCGGTTTACTTTGTGTAAATTATTTCATCAACACTGCTCTCAAACCGGTGAAGGAAAACATCGTGAGGAAACCGGCATGTTCTAGAACCAAAAATACGGACACATGTGCCTTCTGCTAACCAACACTGGGCCAGCGTGGTAGATTACAGCCCACTCCCCCTCGAAGAAAGAAGGCCTGTTTCCCAGCAGTGGGAACATTGTAGGGTGATTATGTGTTGCGTTACATTGCATGTTGCATTGTATATATATATTTGGACGGCATATTACTTGTCACGTTGCATTACACAGCTTTGTCATATTGTTTTATTTGTATCAATCATTATTTTCCCTAAAGCAACCATTTATAAATAAGAAGGTACGTATATACCATTTTTGATCTCCATAATTGCTGACAAGTTGTTAATAAAAAATAACAATGCGAGACAGATTGTTGTACAAAATAAAACAGTAAACAAAGCAAAAGGAAGAAGACAATCTCCACTGATTGGGGCGAAGATAATATCATAAAATATATCATTTACTTATCTTTTCACAAGTCGTGACTGCGTGGGGCCAACTAAAAAAAATAGGTTACTAGGGTGCCGCCTGCCGCCTACCGAGTTGCTCCAATGCACTTTGTATTGGTAGCTTTGGCACTGCTTACTCTACTTAGGCCCTTAGTGGAAGCGCTGTGTGTAAGCATAAGGCAAAAGTATGATTGTATTTTTGTATTATTTTAATATTAAGTAGGGTTATCAGAATAAACGAGTCAGACTCGCGCACCGAGGGTTCCATACAAATTTGTAGGTATGTAAATAGTTTATCACGGGTTTTTTTTTTTGTAATGTAACTATAAATTTACGGTTTTCGAATTTTTTCCTTTACTTACATGACTTTGCTTTTTGCCAAATTTCATGATTCTAGGTGAACGGGAAATACTCTACTTGCGTTGACTTAGAAGTTTGATTTTTTCATTTCTTCAAAGAATTGCAGCCCTGAGTATTTTGTATTAATTTCAACTTGGTAACTTCACGCGTTCCTGACAAAAAGGGTCTTGACAGACGGACAATGAAGTGATCTTATAAGGGTTCCGTTTTTCCTTTTCTGAAGTACGGAACTCTAAAAATGAACTTGTGAGATTAGAAAATGGACTTCCGCTGCTACACAAATGTTATTAGACAACTTCGGAGATGCCTAGCAATGATTGGAAATTAAGACCTAGGTCGGTCACTGCTATTGTGTCCTACTTATGTGTGTGCCCTTAACCCAGTACATTTCGGGTGTCGGTGCAGCAGCATAGCTATTCACAACTACTCGATACGCTTCCGTACCGTATTGAACTTCAATCAATGTTATCGTAGGAGCTACTCTAAACACTGTTCACAAGTCCAAAATCGAAAATGTTGTCAGTTTAAATCAAAAAGACAACCGCTTTTCTTCCGACAGCTGTTTGCTGTCGGGGGCAAAGGAGATCAGCAACCAATCGGAATCAGATTCATTTTGAAGTAAATTGCTAATCCATTGCTTCATAAGTTCGAAAAATTTGTCTGCTGAACACGTAAATAACGCAATGAATGTTGTTAAACTGTCAAAATGAAACCGATTCCGATTGATCGTGTGTTACGCAATTAGGGTGCAGGTTATCGAAATGTGTCATTTTCGATACGATAGCCTGTCGGATGGTTTTGAATAGCTATGCAGGTCTCTTTTCAACCGACGTCATCCTACTAATATTATAAATGTGAAAGTTTGTATGGTTGGATGGATGTTTGTTACTCTTTCACGCAAAAACTACTGAACGGATTTGGATGAAATTTGGCACACAGATGTTTTATAACCAGGACTAACATATAGGATACGTTACATCTTGATATTCCTACGGGATCGAAACTTATGCGGGTAAAAAAATAGGCGTGATGTTATACTGTGATTCATGCAAGTATCCGGCTGCGGTCTGAACTCGGCTCCTAGTGATTTACCAACATCTGTTTATACAATTTAGATGTCTGTTCCCTAAATAAGGAAGCACGAAGCTAAAACGATAGGAAGTTGTTAATAAAACATATTTGTTTATAATATATACATCGTTCAGAGCCCATTAATATTATTGAAAACTTTCCCTATGTATACGTTATGTGTTTACACTGAGGTTTTTTACGAAAAAATATGGTTATCGAGCCATTAGGGTCGTTTGTTAGTCAAAACAACCAGTTCATTAGATTTTTATTAACATTACATTACTCAGAAATATTTGGACTTAGGAATAACATAAAGCCTGAATTATCCGAAAAGGAAAGCCGAGGTGTAGGTCATGGGGTGCGTGGACAGGAAACCTCCCCGAGTTCCCGTGGACTGAAATTCCCTTATGGATACGTCCGGGGGGAAGGCCAGTCTCTGGTACGGTAGCGGGATCGTCCGAAAGGGTTACCGCTGCCCTGGAACATAAAGGGCTAAGGAAGAAACACGGGTGGGTTTTAGTCAGTAAGAGTCTGACACTCCCTCCTGCTCCACCCAGAGCGGGAGGAGTCATTTGAAGATTTCCCATCCTCAAAAAAAAAAAAAAAAAATGACGGTGTAGGTCATACACCTAGTTTGCGAAGGACAGTATTTTTCCACGTGAGATTTGAGATTTTTTAAGACACGAGGTTTCCGATCGGGGCTTGATCAACCATTCTGAAACAGACGTTATATCATCTTCCACAACAAGTGGGGAACAAGTGAAGTGTGTGTTGTTGTCTTATTAAAGTGTGCTTTAATTACTCTTTAACAGAATAATAGTATTATTAGGTATGACGTGTAAAACAAATTGTAGTCCTCGGTTCTGTTTATCCTCTTTCGTACCAAATCCTTAAACATTTTGATTGCGGCTTCTTTCGCTATCAAGTATCAAACGTTCGTTATCAATCGTTTAATTCCAGGATTCCAAGAAAGTATTGAAGGAAGTCTCATAAACCTTATAAACCGCAACGTTCTGCCAAGGACATATCTTCTCTAATTCTTAAGAATTTCATGAAAGTAGTTATAAGTAGTTATTACTTATAAGGTACAAATAAAATTTCAGGATTTCCAAAGAATAACTGACGGACACACTTACTCACTGCCTATTGGCTATTTCCCACTAATAAACCCAGGTTTCTTACAAAATTTGATATTATTAGAAAGTAACTTGAAATATTACTATTTTATATGTATGACCTATTGTATACCTATGTTTTACAAATAAACTTTATGATTTAAATAATAATGAAGTTTTTGAACTGTCAGGATAACAATTCAATAAAATTAAATGGCTCACAAACTCTCCGTATGGGGAAGAGGAAAAATATTTATTTATAGCAATGGCGTCCTAGTTCGTTACTGTTCAAATCAGGTCATCTTGACAAAGAGATGGGCAATGAGATGCTTCCCCGCTCCCCAATGTGAACAAAACAAGATCCCCACTATCGCTGAATTGAAACGTATCTACCGACTATTTGACTAGCAACGGTCTTATATTAATTATAGTTATGCTCTGCCAGGTGGGGTAAATAGGACTAATTAGACCAGATGTATAGCGATCGTACAAACCATGATCACAACAGCATCCCAATTGCGTAACACACTTTCAATCACAATCCGAAGGATTTATGAGAAAATCTTTTAACATCGCTTCATACGTTTGAAAACGCCATACAATTGTCGGCATGAACAAGCATGTGTAATCACGCTGGCCGTACAATATTTGTTCCTAGAGGGAATCGAACTCGTAATGTGCGATTTACACCGGCTGGCGCGGTTCGGTGCTCATCGGAGCGCATTTTACAACGTGTTGTACGACGTGTCAAGTAAATTGAAGCCTTTATGAAGTAGTTAAATGTCACATTTGACGCGGCTCGACCGGTGTAAATTGTAATTTATTCGTATAAAAGACACTAGCGTAGCTACTGCATTAATAAAGCCATCAACCATCATAGATCATCATCTGCCTAGCCTTTTCCCAACTATGTTGGGGTCGGCTTCCAGTCTAACCGGATGCAGCTGAATACCAGTATTTTACATGGAGCGACTACCTTTCTGACCTCTGAGTTACTGGGTAGGTAATACTATAAAACCATCATAGATACTACCTCAATATTGAATACATTTCGCCCATTCTTATTTTTCAGTTCCAGGTTTTATCCTTGATTCATGCAATAAAATGAAGATAGTTCTTCTTGCAAATGTTTGTCTTGTCTGGTGTCGAAGTCCACATTCTTGTTCCCAGCTCAACTTTATCTGTTGGACTACTTCTCAAGTAAACACAACGGTACCAGATCTTTTTAAACGACACTCATCTATCAACTTGAAATATAGGGCTACAACTTTTAGACGAGTAACGACAGTGATATTTAATTAAAAGTCTTAAGTATTAATGAGCTCTCTCTGCCTTACAAAGCAAAGATGTTAAAAACCGAATACAAAGGGATGGCTATCTTAGTAGATAAGGATCTATTGGATAACAATAGATACATGTCCCTGAGCTTGAACCCTGACCGATAATATTTGTGCTGAGATTTTTTTCAAAGTAAAACAGTAAGGCTTTAAAATCTACGCAGTCTTTCTGTCTAGTTCATAATTGTCCAAAACTATGATACCAATATAAGATAGAAAAATATTTATAGAGGGGTATGAGGAACAGGGTGTAAAGTTCACTCATCCTCCATAGAAAAGGGAGGATCCTAAGACCATACGGGTGTTTTGTCTGGCGGGCAATTGCCTAACGACTGATGTCGGGAACTTTGTATATATGCTAATTGCGCGGTAAACTCTGCTTGCGAGATGCAGGATTTGCATGACGTCAGTATGACGCGTTGTTCGCATGTGGCGTTGTAGATACCGCTACATATTTATTTAGCAAACACATAATTTCTTTCTATTTCTATCAATCTCAAACTGCACCTACGTCTCAGTCCACGATTCTGTTCAATTAAATCGTATTCAGCAATCAGTCGAAGTAGGTTTACCAAGCATTAAATCTAGACGAATGATCAGACGGCTTTATTACCATAGACACATGCTATCTACTTTGTTTGCGTCCGCAATCCTCGCCGCGGTCTGTGTCAAGGTAAACACGCCGTTCATTGACCAAACTGATAATTAAAAGCTAAGGGTAGGGTCGGCGATAAAACCTGATGAGAACGACACGATTGGGGCCCACAAAACTAGGTTTATACCACCTCTTATGCTCCACTTTTATACATATTACCTAATTCTCATATTCGTACCTGAAAGTCTTTGTGATGCTAAAGTTTGTTAGTGGTTATTAGTTATGAGTTTGTGATTAGTATGCTAATTAGTGAGCCAAGGTTAAAACTAAGAAAAGGGTCAGTCGGGAGAGTATATTCTATTAACTAGCTTAACAGCTTTCCCTTTCCCCATAACGATGTCATAATATCTCATATCATTCTGTAAACCTACACACAAATCTCGAAGCAAATATCGTAAGTCAGACATACCAGCGAGTACCAGGCAAGCAGAACTATCTGGAGAGTTTCAATACTTAGAGAACTAATACAGTGACAGTCTAGTGTTGGTATGTAGAGCAGTTTCCACCAGAACTTCGGCAATAAAGCAGGTCCTGCTCCTAATGGGCGCTTCGACATGCTAATTCAGGCGAATTGCCCGAACATATTTCAATAATACCTCCAAGTTATATTAAGTTATTCGTTGTTTTATATTCTAGAAAGATATTTTATGGATCTCAGAGTTTTAATAAGTTTTTATATAGTGAGGGCAATGGTCCTTGGTTAAAAGGTTATTTACTGGTCTAATGCTAACATTTGTTAAGATTAATACTGAAGACTCCCGGCGTGCTCATGTCAAATGCTCTTAAAAGCTCTTGTTAGATGAAACGGCCAGTTGCTCCTTAATTGTGTCAAGACATATTGCATTTCGCAATATACAATTTTTGATTATTTCATTATTAACTGTACCTGTAAAAGTCCCGTAGGAGATTGTTTCGTGGAATAATGTCTCAAGGGTTTAAAATATGAACAAATCGTTTCACATTTTGCACAATATAAAGATATCAGTTTCACTTAAATTTAAATTTATTCGCTGCTCGAAATTCATGAAATATAGCAGGCCGAATATAAACTTGGTTGTACATGAACCGTAATTTTAAATTACGATTCTGCTAAAACTGCGTGAAACTTTACGTAATAAATTACAGTGAAGGAACTTCGCATATGTTCCGGATATTGTTCGTCGAAATACAGCTGCGATGACATTATTTCACTATCATAACCGAATTAATTTCATAATTAATTTAAATATCCACCAAAAATGTAAATGCAGCTGTCGAGTTTTGAGTGTAACTTCCATGGTTGGGTAAACTACATGTCCATTACAACTGCGCGACCAACTCATAAAATTGGATGAAATTTTACCAGGTAAAGTTAGTGGTAATTTTTTACTATACACACCTATTTTCCTGAACCTATTGCAAAAAAAAAACTGAGATGCTATGACAAAAAATAATTGGCCGCTAGAATCGCCACTTGCCGTAGTCATCGCATGTAATTACACAGAAACTTAATAATGCAGATAGGGGAACGATACATCAAAAGAATGGTCTTAATTTGTTGTATTTGTTGCAAAAATAAAAAACATCAAAACGTAAATATACAAAAGTTATGCTATATTTAGTTTCCAGGTGGTAGGTAGGTATCTCACCATAAATATCAAATTAAAAGAAGCTTATGTGTATGGACAATTAGTTGCTAATTTGTTGCATCGAATAAACAAGAAAAATACTAAAAAAATAGGTTTAAATAAAATAGGTTAGATTGTGTTTTCCTCGTCTTCATGTGATTTATGGTGAAATCTATTGAGGAAATCCGTAGTTAACGATTCAAAATCGCCAACATGCATTTAGCTTGCGCGATAAATGAGAGAAGGCATTGGCCTAACAGTCATTCAGTTATTAATAAAATAAATATAATATTAAATTAAAAAATAAATGGCTTATTTATCAATGGGTCCTCAGTACTACTTTACGCGTTGTGCATTTTCATATTTATTTTAGTAAGTAAATATAAGATTAGAAAACAACATAAAAAGCGCTCATTGATGCCTGCAGTACATCACATATGTACACACGGTGCGTGGTCAAACTAAAGCTACGATTTCCTAGAAGAACGCTGGCCGCCACGTACAGTCACGAGCAGAAGTATGTATACACTCGGCTTTATTCAAAAGCGATTTAATCCTTTATTTTTTAATGAAATTTTATGTTGTTACGAATATAGCATTTTCGAACCCATAGGTTTATGTAATGTGTCGTATTTCAACGTTGCATTCGTAATTTCACGAAAAAATCGAAATTGAAAGTTGTCAAGTGTTGACATATTGGTGCTCGTGACTGTACTGTCAGCAATTTACCGGCGAATGACGTGACTGAAAAGTTAGTTATGAAAGTAACTTGGTGTGTTTTCCTAGAGAGTGTTTTTGACACTGCCATCATTTTCATGACAGCCGTCACTGCGGGCGTTATGTAGCGGCCACTGCTCATACACGAAACGGTAGCTTTAGCCACAAATATCAAACGTAAGTAAAAACTAGAACACAAAATGCTTCTTTACTATTCTAACAACAACTAACCCCATAAATCTCCGCAAAACAAATTCGCACCGTACTCACATTTGCTGATATTCGTGTCTGAATTTCAACCTAGTCTTTGAATAGAACAAAGTGCTTGCTCCTCTAGCTGCTAATACTTAGCACTAAGACAGGCGTACATATGTGGACCATAACTCACTGGGACTTGCACAAGTTTGGCACTTCTTAGATATGGAACGCATTTGCATTTTAAGTGCAAGTATAATAATGATTTGTTGGTATTCGTGTCTAATTTTAACTCCTTGTTTGCACCAGCGACATCTTTCGACCACGATCTTAGAGCCAGAACATTTTTTTTTTTCTCATTTAACATAACATAACTTGTATCTTCTTATAGTACCCACATTTCTCTATATTAGTTAAAGTACCATGTAAAAGGGGGCGACCCTATTGATATCAACCCAGCACGAATCTAGACTCCGGCTTGCTACTGAGAAATTTCTGAGAGAATGCTCAGCAGTATTTTTTTAATGTCTTCCTTATATTAAGGGGTGGACCCTAGGTTAGGTATAGATATTTGGTTAGATATGGCGGTAAAATTTATTGGTCAGGTCCAGTTGAAAACCAGCGTCAGGCACTAGTCGTCTGGCATTTAAAAAATAAATTAATTAAAAAAAAAAAAAAAATAATAATTAATAAATAAAAAAAAAATATGATTATTATTCCCTTTATTTTAAAGTAAATATATCAATTATATTTTTAAATATTAGAATATAAAAAGTATAAAAAAAAATAATAATATAAAAAATAGTAGCCCACCGGTATCGGGAACAGGGTCCAAGCTATCGGCGGTCAGGGCTACAGAGAGAGGAACCTCATGACAATGCGAGCCGTGTCCAGAAGTACCGCTTTCTGCTGAATCAAGCCCTTGATCCAGCTGCCCAACGAGAGCCTCCTCAGGTGTTGGTCGAGGCTCTTGGCTATTAAGCCATTGGCTGTCACGGACTATCGGCACAATGATCACTGAGTCCACATCCCACATGTCGACAACCTCGCGAGCCAAGTCAAGATACTTGATTTGTTTATCTTTCTCGGCTTTCACGAGGTTCTCATCATGCGGGACGGTTATGTCAACAATTCACGAGGTTCTCATCATGCGAGACGGTTATGTCAACATGAATATTATTATTATTATTATTTTTGCTGAACTGGGCTTTTTGGTGCAGCCATGCGGCACACTTTCCTGCTATTTTCTTACATCGGAATTACATTTGATTACACTTTCTATTTGATTTTTATTTCTTGCTATCTGATGTATGTATCAGAGGGGCAATTCTCGTATTTTTAAGAACGAGAAGAAATTTTTTTTTACAGTCTGATCTCAGTCTCAAACTGTCAAAAATACCTCTAATTTCCCAAGACACACATTTTGACAAGTTTGAGATGAGACTGCGACTAGATTTTGAACTTTTTAAATTACGAGAATTGGCCTTCTGGTCAATGGCGTGCGATGATCCCGAAATGTATTTTCTTTCTTTCTTTTGGTATATTCTAAACCAAATCACAAATCATGTGGTAGCCGTATAAATTACAAACATCGAAAGTTACGAACGTTGGTTCACGTGAACGAATTCGATTTCCACTTTACTCCGTCAGCGGCACAATAAATACTTACTTCTAAGGCACCGTTTAATTTACATAACATACCGTGCAGAACAAACCGCGGAGGGGCCCGTGGCTAAATAATAACAGCCGCAAAGGTCGATCGGTCAGGTTAAGCTACGCTTGCCGCGGTTGGTCTGTGGATGGGTGACCATCTTTACATACCGAGACCCCTCCGTGCCTCGGAAAGCACGTTAAGCCGTTGGTCCCGGATGTCATTCGTGGATCTTTCACAGTCGTTACGAGTAGTCAGAAGCCCGAAAGTCTGACAACCAGTCTTACCAAAAAATTTTAACCCTACCTTGCCTCTACATCTTCGAACTCTGTAAATTTACACGTAGATACCCGGAATTCTACACAAAAAGAGAAGACATACAAACTAAATTTACTTTAAGATATAAAAATAGATTAAACATACCTACATCCCGATTAAAAATGCACTCCTCAAGTACCTATGTCATGTCCATAAAAATATATAATAAGTTACCAGAAGAAATAAGAAATATAAATAAATCCAATATTTTTATTAATAAATTAAAATTATTTTTATTAAACAAAAGCTATTATAGCATAAACGAATACTTAAATGAAAGACTATAATTGCAATAAATACATTCTCAAATAATTATATACATGTGGATATTTATCAAGATATAATTAAACAAAACATGACTTCTAAATACACAATAAGTAAATTATAAAATGTTACCTACTGAATCTCTAATTGTGATAGACGTAAAGCTGATCTCTTTTATTTGTAATCCTAAAATATGATTTCATATAAAATAAGTGTTTGTGTTACCTATTATATTACCTAAGTAAATAATATATATCCAAATGTAAATATAGTATTTTAAGAAAATAGCTACCTACTTACCCTCATAATACTCGTAGATTTATTTATGTTATTGTTATTGATTTTTTTTTTTTTTGTGAGCGTAATTTTTTTAGTTTTCATGTACAATTTTATTTTTGATTTTTGTTTCTACGATTTAGATTTTTAATAAATATATGTATAATATTGCTGTGCCCTGACAGGGTCTACAACGGCTCTTAGCTATAAGCCTTTTGTGAACATCTGTATACCTTGTAGAATGCAAATAAATGAATATGAATATGAATATGAATACCAAGGGGTATCGTATTACCCAGTAACTGGGTTGTGGAGGTCAGATAGGCAGTCGCTCCATGTAAAATACTGGTATTCAGCTGCATCCGGTTAGACTGGAAGCAGATCCCAACATAGTTGGGAAAAGGCTAGGCAGATGATGACCGTGCAGAACAAACCGCAATAAAATGTAGTTAATCGGCATAATTTAAATAACACCACGATTTGCAGCGGGGAATAACATTTCCATTTTATATTCTTACTTTGACTAAGATTAATTGATTTTATGATAAACAAATTTTAAAATTCATCATCGGACGTAGAATGAAAATTAATAAAGATACATTTCTGTTCTAGGGAAATGAGCCCGCCGCGGTCAGGAGAAATTCTATTTACTCAAAGAGCTACTGAAAATTAATTTCTTACTAACTTAAAATGCAAATGTATGGGCCTCAAGTAAGTATTTTGTGATGCAAATGGGATTTTTAAGTATGCCTTTAGTGTAAGAAAAAAGTTAAAAGGTAATAATATTACCTCGTGTCGTAGACTTGGCGTAGCGGTCGTAGCTGCGACGGCGTAGCCGCGTAGCACTTGGTTTACGGGAAGTTAGTCTTCTCAAAATATGTTTGTACTGTTTCTACTTTATATACATAAATAGATGTATTTTGTTTAAAAGTTTCCACCTATCATGCCTAAAGACCCAAATAAGCCTAAGCTTTAGCCTAAGGCCTAAATTCTGTATTATGTTATGTTTTCCAAGAATACATAACTCGAGGGAAATAACTATATTTAGCATCAATTCATTCGGAGTTATAGATTTGAATACAACATTTCAAAGGATTTTTGTATCAGTTTTTACGAAATTCAAGACATGCGATAACACGAAGTCTTTCTTGGAACCTTATCCGAGACTTACTTTCTTCAATAATATGAAAAAACCTTATATCAAAAGATCACTTTATAAGATTTACTGTACTAAAAGAAACGACTTTAACATAGCCTTGTACCTTAATGCAACTCAACAATACAATGAAAAGAAAAGTAATAATTTCAAATTCGACCCTTTCCTCGCTATCAATCACAAAACCGGAACGTTCACGGGTCGGTCGTGGCCCGGTTCGTTCCCGGCCCGTGCCGGCGCCGGCCACAACCAGTATAATCACTCAAATCAATAATACAATACGTGCCGACACTCCGGTACTTCGGTACCTCCGACATAATGCATTTATCTTCGGGCCCAGAAATAGGTTAAAAGCAGTCGTCTTCGTCTGTCTTTTGTTTTAATTGATGGAAAGTCTTTTAAATATCGATGAAAAGTTTTAAATAATGACTTTGGAACTGAAAAAAACGTGCCGGCTACTTATCAGGCACTTGTTGTTTGTTCTGTCAACTTTGACAGGTCATTTGAAGTCATGTAATATTGAAATGAACAAAACATTGCTATTTTGCGTATTAAATAAGTAAGTAGGTCAAGTAATGTCCTTCAAATTCCCAATCTTTTGTTGTGTACCAAAAGCTTCCCAAAATTATAATCACCCTTCCTACAAACTTCCATTCCCTCTTGACTAACTTTTCCCCTAAACTAATCCAAGTCCTATCAAATTTTTTAAATGACAATAGCATAAAAATTTAGTCTGGCGTGTAAATAATAATTTACAACTTCCTACTAACATTAATAAATAACAACTACCACAAAGTGCAAAGTTCGACGGCACATCTTGCTGTGCTGCTGTGACTACATGAAGCTGGCACAACAGTCGTCATCGGCTCAACTGCCAAAAAGAAAAAGAAAAAACAAAAGTAGGTTAACGACTTGTCGATCAGAAGTCCAAACAAAACATGGCCGACCTCTTCCTAATAATTATTACGTAGATATTGGAAAAAGAGATAATTTATTTTGTCTCTGTTTTGAATTCTTTGTATTTATAAAATTGAATTGAAATTCCATTTTTTTTGTATAAAATATAGAAAATGAAAAAAATATTTTATCAAACAAGTGTTGAACTCAATAATTAACAGTAATAACGGATGCATTTGTCTTTTCACAGAGTGATTAATAGGTCAGAGGCGACAGCAAAACAGCAGCCATTTAATTTGCTCAAACTTTGGCACGAATTAATTCACGCTGTCATTGTTTTTATCGCTTGCCAGGCAATAAAGGCTGTGTTCCCTCTACTTAAAAGTTAGACACTTTGGATTTATTGGTGATGATGTGAATGTTATAATTGAATCTTTATTTAGGTTGTTGTTGCCCCCCCCCCCCCCCCGGATAGCAGGCACGTTTAAAGCTTGTTTTTTTTTGTTTTCGTTTTTTATTGTTAACACGTTTCGGGACGCACTGCATTAGAAGTAGATTTTTCGGTGTTAAAAATGACAGTACGGGCACCGCCATACAATTTTAACCTCATCTGAACTGAGGTACGGGCATTACAGCGAAATTTTGTATAGAGGAACAAGGAAACGCGTTTTTACTGTGATGCCACATCAATCCGGCTATGAAAGTACTGTCATCGTATATTATTCTCTAGTATTGCTCTAGGGCGATACGGATAAAGCAGTGGTCGGAACTTGTATGGACAATTTTACTGTCATATCGCATAATTTGAAAAAGTCAGTACCGTCCCGCAACGTGTTAAATGGTCCTGCTCTTGATCTCAATAACGCCTGATGGAAAGTGATGGACGAGGTCTATAATAGAACGAGCGTGCCTAGAAGATACCTGTTCACTCTTGCTTTAAAGGCAGACGGGTTAAATTTGGAAGGGAACACAGAGGCTGGCAGAGAGTTGAATAGAAATAAACATTATTCTGTTAGACGCATATTTTAAAATCGTTCTACTAATAGCTTCACGTAAGCTTTAAAAAGAAATTTTGCATTTAGAAGGTCCATGTCTTTCCAAACTTGGAAAATCTGTTTCAAGGACGATAGCTATTTCACAAAATCTCATCAAGACTACTAACGCTGTTAAGATTTTATGAAATAGCTATCGTTAACACAAACAAGTCGCAATAATTATCAAGTTAATTTTATTTAACTGTTAGGTACCTGTTCATTACCCATTTCGTGTCGCTAATTACTATTTTTAACTCCACTTAAGACTATCAGAATACCAGCGTTGCGACATTTATTTGTTAAATGTCGCAGCATCATGCTGATATAGGAGCCTTTTGGCCTCTTTTGGAACTGTGTCTAGTTTGTTATCTTCCTGTACGAATCGCAATAAATAATAGGGGTTAAAGTATGAAATTGCCGTTTTATTGTAATAGGTACTTCAAATTGACATAGAACCTTCATGGTTTAAAATTTTTTAGTGAAACTTTTTTCACATGGTACCTATGAAGTTCTTCTTTTAAAAAATGTGCAATATTCGATTATCGACTTTCAGTTGTTTTTTTTATTCAGCTTAGACAAGAAAGATGGACACTTCGAAAATTTGAGTTATTTTTAAATACGAGTTCCGATGCGGAACTAACGCGGCAGAAACAGCTCGCAATATCAATATTGCGTT
The DNA here is from genome assembly GCA_951799955.1 of Apamea anceps. NCBI lineage: Eukaryota > Metazoa > Arthropoda > Insecta > Lepidoptera > Noctuidae > Apamea > Apamea anceps. The sequence continues at coordinate 6,510,930 of OX637502.1, read as the reverse complement.
TGGAGAGGGGACTGCTAATGAACGCACCGTGCGATTTTGGTTTCGTGATGGAAACTTTGATTTGAAGAACGAACCACGTGGAAGACACAGGTAAATAACAATGAATTGAAAGAGATAGTGGAAGGCGATCCGAGCCAAACTACCCAGGAATTAGCGGCATGGTTTAAAGTTACCTTACCAACAATATTGACTTATTTGCGTCAAATCAATAAAATAAAAAAAATATGAGAAATGGGTGTCTCATGATTTGGCTGATCTACAGAAAGAAACGCGTGTTGAAACTTGTGTTGCCTTGTTGAATCTATACAGAAATGAAGGAATATTGGATCGAATTGTGACATGTGATGAAAAGTGGATTCTTTACGATAGCCATAAGTGAAAAATGCAATGGCTGACCCCAGGTCAAACGCCGCAACAGTGTCCTAAAGCAAAGCTTACCAATAAAAAGGTAATGGTAACTGTTTGATGGTCTCAGCATGGTGTTGTTCATTATAGCTTTCTCCGATCTGGTCAAGCAATAACGGCAGATGTCTAATGTGCTGAACTCCGAAGAATAATAGCAAAACTAGCAGTGAAACAGCCCCGACTCATGAATCGATCTTCACCATTATTGCTCCATGATAACGCGAAACCTCATACAGCACGAGAAACCGTTTTAAGTTTACAGGAACTGCAATTAGAAACCATTCGTCACCCTCCGTATTCGCCAGACCTTACTCCAACGGACTACCATTTTTTTCGTGATTTGGACAATTTTCTATGTGATAAAAAGTTTTCTTCTCAGGAGGCAGTACAAAATGCTTTCACACAGTTTGTCGAATCTAGATCACGAGAGTTCTATCGCAAAGGCATAAATGACCTTCCTATTACATGGCAGCAATGTATAGATAATAATGGTAATTATTTTGATTAAAGTCAAAGTCAAATCATTTATTTCAAATAGGCACATAAAAGGCACTTTTGAACGTCAAAAATAAAATTAAAATTAAATTAATTCTAGTCGCCCCTTCCAAAAGGTAGTTTTCGTATGGAGAAGAATGGGCAAGAAACTCCACCGTTACTCTTTTAAAATATTTACAATATTTTGCATACAATAATTATATAATTATATGTGAAGACAATGCACCTAAAATAAAATTACTATACCACAATAGGTAAAAGAATTAATGAAACCATGACATATAAATTAACTATGTGATAGATACATGATGCTCACATATTTACAAACATTCCAAAAGTAGACGATTTTTATAAATAAATAAGGAGTTATAAGTCCGGGTGTGACTTAAAGTAATTACAGAATGTAATTCAATGTCAAAGAGAAAAAAAAAAAGAATAAATTATAAAATTACATTAGCAACCAGTTTGATTTTGTCTAGACTTTGTCCTATGAAGCAGGACCGGATTAAATAAATATGTTAAATTTAAAAAAAAACGAATTTAAATTTTTCAGTACAAATCAGCAATTTCATATACCCCGCCCCTAATACTTTTTCTTTTTTCCCATTAATAGTTTGTTTGAAAGCTATTATTTTTAACCGCACTATTGTTCAAGTACGTGAACTACATAATTATAATATCGGAGTGCAGCAGGTCAATCTAATTACTGAAACTGGTTCAGAGCTGCAACAATCTGCGCTAACTTCTACGTATTACGTCCTGGCAGCGAGTAATGGATTTAGATAAACAATCCGCTTTCCGAAGTTAAACAGTACCGTACGTGTACACTCTAAGGGTGCTTACATAAAGAAGCTGGTTTTCGGGCCGGACTCCCGGTGCAGAGGGGCAATTCTCGTAATATTAGGAACGTTCACCGTCTGATCTCAGTCTCAATTTGTCAGAATACCTCTAATTTCCCTTTTTTTTTTTTTTTGAGGATGGGAAATCATCAAATGACTCCTCCCGCTCTGGGTGGAGCAGGAGGGAGTGTCAGACTCTTACTGACTAAAACCCACCCGTGTTCCTTCCTTAGCCCTTTATGTTCCAGGGCAGCGGTAACCCTTTCGGACAATCCCGCTACCCTGGCAGGCTTCGGCCCTATGGGGCCCCGTCACTCATGCTGACATCTCTTTGAGGCGCGCGTACATTTTTGACATTGATTATTGCTGAGATGAGATTGCAACTAGATTTTGAACGTTTTTAATTACGGGAATTGGCCTTCTGATCTGTGCGGGCCCCTTAACTTATTTATTATTTCACTTTGACCACTTAATTATTCGGGTGTACGGATGGTTGATCTTTGGAAGGAACCGGGTACCTGTTTTACCTGTTTCTTTATGTGTGCAAAAGTAAATGTGGGACTATTTCACCCGCACCGATCGGTACCGATTTGTCTTTATCGGGAACCCGCTTCTTTATGCAAGCACCCTAATACCAACTTAATGCAATATTTGTGTAATGTAAGGCGGTAGGACGCGAGGAAAATTGGACGAATATTTTAGAGCAAAAAGTTGATTTAATGTATTGAGGAACTTTTCTGTCTACAGGGATTACAGGGAAGATCGATTAGTAAAATTGATTTACATTAGCGTCATTTTTCTTTGGTGCTGACACTGCTGAAGGCCATTTCGTACACTTTATGTTTTTCATATTAATATACAGGGTGTAAAAAGACATCAGTCATGTATGCATTCTGCATACAAACTAAATTACTTTGTGCTAAAATAAATGCTGGAAAACGACTTTTATTTTTAGTGTAAAAATAAGCTATTAGCGGTAGTGCGCAATGTAATGCACGCAAATCATTTTATGCTTATGGATGCATGCAACGGTACAGGGATCGTAGGAGTAATAACATTCAAAACAAGTAAAAAATTTGAAACTTTGCCCTTGAATACCTTCGGGTCCAGGTCCAGTATTAAAAAATATAATAACGGAAGAACAAGGGACTCCCGTCTATACCTACATGGTAAAGACGGCGACATCGATAGACAATATGTCCGAACAATTTGCTCGGCCGACAGGTAGCCGCTCGCAAATTCGCAAACATGATGCAAGGAAAAAACAAACCGACTCCCAATCAAACTGACCACAGTTTTATATCCCGCCGCTGTCGCTTTCCACATAAATTAATCCAGGATCGGTGATTCCTGTACCACAAAGAACACCGAAGTCGAATAAACCGCAGTCTCTTTGAACCCGGGTGACTACATCACGCGTTCGACAAAGATGGCCTAAGCCTGCTCCCTAAGGATACATCCACGCGACCAACGGACCGTGAAAAACAGGATTTGCTTTACTTAGAACTTTGTTTGCTACTTATTTGTGTACTGTACAAGTGTTTGCGGATAAGTATTTATAAATAGATCCTTTTGGTGGTTCTTTTCCCTGTCTGTTTGTTTCTACAGCTGTATTAGGTGAAGATACATCATCATTGGTATTAGTTGCCGCGTGTGTTGACGTTGATTGAGTGCTTGTAATTTAACTCAGTCTTACGACGCTATCTATATGTAGATAATATTGGTTTCCGCCAATAAAACAAAATTTCGCGTTGCTAACGAGAATTCCATTAGTTCCTCTAAAAAACTATGTCCAGAAGCGATAATTATTAAAGTTATAATAACTCAAAAAAATATCATACCAAAGTATAAGTCTTGTGCTCACCAACATTCAAACCACCGGCACCGGTTAGGAATTTAAACAGAATTTTAAATAAATAGGTGGTTAAGTATTGAATCAGTTGATTTACATGTTGGTGAACACAACGGTTAGTAGATACGTATACCTACGTACTAAAAGTTTGGCATTAGTATTAACGCCAACTCGTCACGGAAGAAACTCAACGTTATATTTACAAATATAGAGCTCTTTTATGTTTATCACACTCTGTCATTTGATGGGTAATCTAATATTAATCCGTTCAGACCTTCGTTTACCCAAAATATCTTTCATAATGACGTGACCTTTTATATAATTAAACACATATTAAGATAGACAATTTTTTGGTAAAAATAGCCATACTTTTATACAGACATAAAATAAATAAAGAACATAATTTTTTTAAATACGCTTTTATTTGAAATGTTAGTCTCTAAGCAAAAGGTCGCCATTTTTCTGCACGTAGCCGTCGTAAAATTTAATCTCTAATCAAATATTTTTCAATAGGTACTAAACCTTTCAGTTGAAAGGTCCACAATTCCTTAATTTTCTATTTTAAATTAATAATTTTGATGACAATTTAAAAACTGACCTCTTAAAATAAAGCTACTTTCAGAGAAAACGTACCTCAACAGCAGTAACAGTAAATCTAAAAAAACTAAAAGATATAGTTACTTTAAACACTCAATCTACCTAGCCTTTTCTCAAGTTAGTGTGGGGCAACGTTTTTTAAAAAAATAAAAATAAAATAAAAAAATAAATAAAAGTAGGTTGAGGTCGGCTTCCATTTTAACCGGATGCAGTTGAATGCTAGTATTTCACATCTTGGTAAGACTAGTTGTCTGACTTTTGGGCTTCTGGTTACCCATAACGACTGTCAAAGATCTACGACTGACAGCCGGTACCAACGAATTAACGTGCTTTCCGAGGCTCGGAGGGTCTCGCTCTCGATTGTAATTAATGGTCCCCCTTATGAACGAAACGACCGCAGCAAGCGTAACTTGAACTTCGATCGACTCATGCGGCAGTTATCAGCCACGAGCCCCTCTCGAGTAACTTTAAACACTATACTGATATATTCCATTAAAAAGTTCGATAACAAAGAGTTTTATATAAAAGGGGTAAAAATATATTAGCATATCAATGCGATAAAAGTAATCAATCGTGCCTTCATTAATTCAGATAGCCTCGAGTGCCATCAATTGAGCTGATAAATACCACTCAATATTGGTTCATGAAGTGATTTACTTTTATAGTACAATGCTCTTTTATTGAATTATTTTCATAACCAAAATACTTTGTCATTTGTTATTTTTGTTATAAAATTTTACGGGTAGTAATAAAAGCTTCGAAAAAAATTTAAATATGAGCAATACTGTAATCTTACTGGATTTCACAATTATCAATCACCTTTCTATTGCAACATTTTCATAAGTTTTTATCAAAGTTCCAATCAAATATTTTTCTATAGGTATTTAGGCTCCATCAACCGTAACTCACGTCCTCAAGTCAAATCCATTTCAGAAACATTACGCCCAAGACCTTACAATCAATTGTCGACCCACTGGTTCTGAAATAACACCGAACTTAATCTACATTCTCAATTCCGTTTCAAAAATAGCCCAATAGAAGCTACGCGCTACGAGACCAACCTAGAAACGTCGGGGGTATTAGTCGGGAGTAGCTACCCGTGAAGCATTACTTTCGCTTGGCAAAAAAATAGGCTCCAAGTCCGAATTAAATCACACCTCGACGACCCGCGGCATGAATTTAAACTCACCAAGTCGTGACACCGATACTTTTCAAGTCACCTCACACAATTTTTTCACGATCGACTTGATATAAAAGAATTGCTAGCTGAAGACTCGGTTTTGTAACCGTATTTCAGAAAATATATTTAGATTTGGCCTGGCGCGTATATAGATATCGTAGAGCCTTTGAAAAAGCGTAAAGGCGTTTTTGTGCTTCAATGGTGATTTCAGTATTGTAATGTTTATTGAGGATTCCGAGCGCTATTGTCGACTGCGAGCTTTTGTTGTTTGCGTGAAATACTCGAAACTGCTGCGTGTGTTTTGCGTGAACTGCTGCTGAACCAATGAACTTATCACATCGTAAGAACAGCGTAGAAGACGAACTCTAAGCTAACGTCTTCTTTGGTTTGTTCAAGAAGCTTTTAATACGTTTATAAATCACAAGAAAGGCGACGGACATCATGTCCTAGGATCTGCTTTAACACCGACTTACAATTACACTCGGGGGAAAGTTTGCCGAAGCACTTTAAAAGTTACATTTGAAGGCTTTGATAAGTTCCCAGTCTAGATTGATCACCGTTGTTCGTCTGATGGTCTGCAGGCACGTCTGACCTCGTTTGACAGGCCTTGAAATATTTCTATATCCATTACAGGTGCCTTATTGTAGTATACCTACGTACGTAAGTACAAAAGGTACAATGAGGCCGAAATCGTGCTGCGGTGCGGCAATGTTATGAATCATTTTCCATGTGGCACTCGTAAATCACTGAACCAAATGTTGTGTTATGACAAATTGTGTGTCATTTAATTTGAATTCGTTTTTGGTTAACTCATGAAGTGTTCATAATATATTTTAGTTGTTTGTATGTGAACAATAAATATAGCACATATTGCTTCATAATATTTACTATCAAAACATATCCAAAGCTGAAGGAACGAAGGACAATAACGTTAATATCAATCTCAATCAGTTAGATTGAGATTGATATTAACGTTATTGTCCTTCTAACAAACAGGGTGATTCACTATTGTTAGGAAACCCTTTAGATTACACAAATCGCTTGTTTACTTCATACATGTGACACAAATATGATCTAACGATAGCGGCCGTCAGAATTAGTGAATCGTACCTATATGTACGGTGTAATGATGACAGGCTACAAATGTTTACCATATGGAGGGTGTTATTGTGGCGCATGTCCATGGCGCGGCAGTTTGACGCCGTTTGCCGCCAAAACGACAAATATGGCCGACCCAGTTCCCGCGTGGATAACTTCGTGACGCACAGCGCCTGCAACCATACTAAAATAAAATAATAATAAATTTATTTATTTCAGGTAAATAACTAAAGTAGACATGGAAAGGATGAATGATAGATCTCCTTCATTTTGCCTGTGGAAATACATAAGGAAATAGTGGCATGAGTCATGAACCATATGGCTACTCGAATGCCGCCTGTTGTTACCATGGATTCAGAACATAATTCTGAACCTGCTGCGTAGAAAAATATTATGTTACAGTTATGGTAACAGTTTGTGCGTCGATGTATTTAAAGTTTGTATTTGGTGGTTCGATTCTTACATACAATATGTAAAATGTCAAACATGTATGGCCTACGGATATCTTTTGGAGACGCGGACAGGAAAAATGTGTAACATCGAAAATAAGTAAAAATACTTAAGTATGTTATGCTTTTCACTTTAACTACAATCTACATATATTATATTCGGCCGATTTTGTTAAATCTTTTGAACTGTTGCAAGGCACTATGTCCGGACCTCTAGAAATGCATGAAATCTGCATAGTCTGTGTGTGGCACCTACGTCATATAATCCAACTAAGGAGCACCGAGTGTGAAGCGTCCATTTATTATTCATTAAATGGTAAGTACACGAATTTGTACTTCCTAAAATAGGTCACGAGCCATTTAAAACTCCCTTTTGTCTTTCATTGTTTGTTATTTAATAAATAACACGGTCTGCTTAGTAGGTAATTGTAACAACTTAATATTTTTTAATAAACTCTAACAATAAGGATTTCATTATTCATTTATTTATTCAAAAATAAAAATCTCCACTTTCAAAGACGCAATCAATATGAAATAAGAATCAATTTTGCCTGAGGAGGTACCTTCTTACTTAAACAATGTATCTGAAATAACAACAACGTCATAATATTCTCTCAGTAAAGTCAGTGAAGCGACCACTTATATCTATGGACGCGACGAATCACTCACTAAAGATGGCACGGAGACGTTCTCTGATAAGACAAGGATACCACTTAACGCATCTGACGTTTTCCCGTTTATCTGAGCCTCGTAATAAATAACAAATCACAAAAAGTAAACGGCACATTTGGAACTCATAAATTCCCTTTTATTTTACTTCGCCGAACGTACTTCGCTTTTATCAGATTCATTTGAGCAGACTGAAATAAAAAGAACATTAAAATGAGCAGTTTTACACGACATGCCCGTACTTAACCGGGTAAATCAAGAATAGCCATGATATCACATTCAGCTGACAGGACGCGGCGAACTGAGTAATTGGACAAAATGTTGATTTCTAAATTAGCTTTACAGCTTTTGGTCACGCCACTGACTTCGACTGAACTTAAATGTCGCTTACTTATTACGTACACTCGGCATTTAAGGGTTATGCCTACCGAAGAACACCTGCACGCTATTTCTGACGTTATCGTGCTAAATATAGGGGTTATAATAGTATACATAAAGTAGGCGTGTAAAGTAACACTATTGAAGAGCAAACACTATTTTGGTCTTCGGTCAGAAATAATTTATTGAGATTTTGCGTTTTAGGATACCGTTTGATGTATAAACCTAAACAGGGCAAACAGAATAATACGAGGTAGAGCAAATTAAAACAAATGTTCGCCGAAGGTATAAACTTTATCTTTGGGTAATCTCATTACTTCCCATCGGCGCCATAACGAACTACAAAGAGATTTTTATCAAGGGCAGCAAACCTGAAATAACAAGAACATATTGCCATAACCAGCCCAGAAAATAGGGGAATATTGTGCTGTATTGTGAACTAAAATACAAAAATTATGCTGAAATCGATGAAGAAGTACATACACTAATTTTCTTTTCTAATCCAACGAGTCAATCCAGTCTAGTACTAGAACAGTGCTGGATGTCAAGTCATGACTGGATGATATAGACATTATTCCAGTCATTCCGTCAGTCAGACAAAAAGACGTGTTTACTGGTCATAGTTTAATCCAGCACTGGAATGGCCGTCTACACTATACCAGTGGCGCTGGAATGGGCGAACTGAAATGAAAAGCAGACTGTCAATCTAGTCACTGGACTGGAATGGTTACATTCCAATTCCATGGGCATGACTCACTTTATTACACTTACTTTGCTTTTAAATTAACTTTAAATCATGTCAGCAAAAAACCTTCATAAATTAAACCGCCTACTCCAGTACTTACATAAGTGAAACCAAGTAATTTGTTCCTTGATAAAGTCTAAGTTTATTTGTGACCTTTACGTGACAAATCACCTACAGGTACCGAAAATTGAGCGTCTACTAGCATCCATAGCAAGCAATCACAGGTACATCATACTGTTCTACGTTGCAAAGGTATACGTATGTGACAGACACACTGGCGTTTTTAGGGTTGGCTCACATTCACTTTCACCTTTTCACTTCAATTTTTTTTTAAAAAAACGTTGCCCCATACTAGGTATTTCTCCTGTATCGTGGGTGCGTTTACAAACATTTAAACTCACATACACAAACAAACAGCCAGACCCGGAACAACTACTTGTAGGCCATACAAATATTTGTTCCGTGCGGAAATCGAATCCGCGACACGCAGCGCAGTATTCAACCGCTTAACCACTGCGCCAACCGTGCCGTCTCTGACCTTGCATCTTGTGATTTCGACCAGGCTTTGAGGCAAAATGCTGTAGTTTCGCCTCAGGTGCTAAGCAAAGTAGCATCGCTAAGAATGTAATAAAAGGGTTAGTTCCATACAATTTATTGATATTTAGTTTTTATCACGATCTACGTTGAATTTCATAGGGACCCTACCACCACCTCCTACAGCAGTATTATTTAAATCTTACTTCAATGTGGAAAAGAGATGGAACTAGACGACCTGCACAGCCTTTATAAAAATAAACTAAGATTAAAATAATTCTGCTATAAGGTTAATGTTAATTGAGTAGTGGGAGGCTTTTCAACCGACGAAAAAAAACAGGATATTTTTTTTTATGTATGACCAAGCATAACTTTTTACAGAGTAGTCCGATTTTATAATTATAATTCTTTTTTTATTGGAAAGGAATAATTTTGAGTCGGCGCCGTTTAAATTTAAGGCAATTTAGTGATCTTTGTTTATTGATTGTTTGGCGCCGACTCAAAATTACTTAGGTATACTTACATTAGTTTAAGAACTTACCTTATTAAGGTTAAATAAAAAAGGTTTATTATTTTATGCTTTTCAGTTTTTTCGGCGGTTCAATTTTTTGTTAAAAAGTTTTATAGCACTAAGAAAGCAAAACAGCAGTCAACGAGGACTATTTATTTATATATACTTTAATGTACACCAGAAAATAAATAACAAAAAAAATACGACTATCACTACAAAACATACAATGGCCGGCCTTATCGCTTTCTGAGATTTCTTCCAGGCTACCTTGACTATTGTGACTGATCTCTGAAAACTCTATGAATTTTTTAAGTAAAACTTCTTAGGCGGCTGTTCGATAATTCGACGAGAATTGAGAGTGAAATTTCAAGGACGCGTCACGTTTAAGGCACATTTCGTTAAATGTGAGAGAAGATACAATTCTGTCTGTCTCTCACACTAAATCTCTCTTATTCTTTATTTTTTAAGAAGTGTCACTGCTACCGCGTGTACGGTACTGCACGCGCATCTTTTTTATCAGACAGTAATGTAGCTCTCCATACTGTCTGATAATTTGTCAACCCTGGAGTCACCAGACGGAGTCGTAAAAGAGCTGTATGACAATAAACCTGACCTTTGCTAATCGCACGTAATATCTTTAAGACCCCATTGCCATTGCCTTGTTAGACCTCTTCAGTTTACGACAGTACCACTTTGTTGAAATAAAAAGCTTATTGTTTTGTCAACCAAGACGAAAGATTTTTATGAAATGAGCAATGTAAGGTACAGAACGAGTAAGCGTGTTCCTTAAGTTCATTTTTATTTAATTGAAGTAACTTAAACCCCTTCAGTGAGCAGTGTGAACCAGTGGTATCGGCCCCGACATGCGAGTTGTAGGTCCTGAGTTCGAACCCAGACAGGTACTATACTTTGTGTATTTAATTTCATCACCACCGCTCTCAAAACGGTGAAGGAAAGCACTTGTGTATTACGTGATCGAATAACACACGTGGCCATGCATCATCATTGTTATGCAGGATGTGAGGAGTTTAACATAAAATGAAATACGGAGCTCAAGACGACGACATGTGTATTGAGTGTGATCCTGACAGGAAGTCCTAGTGTGACGTTTGTTACAATGCTCTATGGCAGTAGTCATAGACTTACATAAAAAACATTATGAATACAGACTATAAATATCCTAACATCCCCCATCATATCAGCCCGTAAACATTCACTACCAATCATAGGAGTTTTAATGATATATTTTGTTTACGAACAACCATTCTACTGGGCCATCACGGACATCAGATCACAGCTATTATAAGCAGACGAAAGTACCTATACAGTGCTATCCATAATCATCATCTGCCAAGCCTTTTTCCCCAACTATGTTGAAGTCAGCTTCCAGTCTAACCGGATGCAACTGAATACCAGTATTTTACATGGAGCGACTGCCGACACAACCCAGTTAGTGGGTAATACGACACATCTTGACGACCCGTAACGATTGTCAATGATCCACCAATGACAGCCGGGACCAACGACTTATCGTGCTTTTCGAAGCACGGAGGGGTCGTAGTATGTAAAGATGGTCACCCATCCACGGACCAACCACGGCAAGTATAGCCTAAGCTGATTGATCGACCCGTGCAGGTGTAATTACTTAGCCACAAGCCCCACTTCACCTTCACTTCTCTGGTGCTTACCATAATACCATACCATATGTATATGCACCGTATACTGCTGTCGCCGTTGGAATTTATAACACGCATTTGCATTTTAGAACCAATTTTGAATAAAAAAACTATACTAACCTAAGAATTTGCTTCAAAAATAATTTGCTAAATTAACAATTCCCTTAAAAACCTGTCGCCGAATAAATCCCTGACATTAACAAAATGTAAACATTTTAAGTGTAGTGGTCCTTCGTCCCGAGTAAGCTTGTTAGCGGTATCCTAAAGGACCATCGACCAGCAGAAGGGTCACTTATCGGCAGATCGACCGTGCCTACAAATCGCTATCATAAATCTGCGAGCGCCTGACTTTGCTCATAAAATAAGTTAGTCGATAAATTGAATGCGGATACCATCTACTGGATACTTTCGATCGCGGTAATTCTGTGGATTTTTTTTCTGGTTATACTCATGTGGGATTTAGGAGGGTAGCTTCGATTTTATTTGGGTTGAGGACCTAGGGTTTGAGCGGGGTGGTCTCTAAGTGAGAAATATGTAGGTAGGTCACTTTCGAAAATTGTGGTTTTGATCTTTCTCACAAATCTAAAATACAACTTGATACAAATTTACATTTGATTCGGATCATTCTCGAATTCTATATTTCTTGCTCATAAACAATCGTTACTCAGGGTAGGTTCGCACGGGTAGGTAAGTCTACAAAATAAATCTAAAATTCACTTCGGTATTCGTAATCACGAGTATTTTCTTATAAAACAGCAGAACTAACACAAACACCAAGGTGTTGACTCTCATATCGGATTAATGATCAATAAGAACCAGTAAACCGATTCCCACTGCGTCAAATATCGATTAACTGTTGAGGTATGTTTGTGAGGCGCTCGAGTGTGAACTGTCCTTTATAAGTCCACACACACTTACGTAGTTCACCAATCAAAGAATAGGAAAGTGTAAACAAACATTCGGGTTTTGTTTGATTTGATTTGGACTCTTTGAAGTTTTTGTCCCAAGGTCGTCACTACTGCTACGAATAAATCACAGCCATGTAATGTGATATGCAAAGTGAGAAGTATCAGAATATTTCTTCTGTATTTTCATTATAGTAAAATAACACACAACTGGAAATATTCATTTTGGTCATTACACTACAGTACCTAAGCTACTGTTGTCCAAACACAATGTTGTCATAAAATGGACCAGACACGAACTCAACATGACGTCTACGTCCCTTGCACGTCCGATACACGTGTTATCAACGTTCTAACCACGGCTCAAATACATGCCATTCTCACATGTCGCAATACGGCACAGTACAGTATTATACGCAAAAAAGACGTCACGTTTTCATGAAAATTGTATGCAAAGAACAAACTGCTTTACCAGAAAAGCACCCGTACATAACGCCTTAAAATCTTTGCTCTCCCAGTCCACTTTTTAGGTAAAATAGACCTTCAAATACTGGTAATTCTCCCTTGCTCCTTCGCCCAGCCGTTACAGCTTACCAGCTTGCATTATCGTAATCTAATGCGACGCGGTTCCACTGAAAGCCACAGGGGCGCTATCGGTATACCTGTAAGATGTAATCGCGGCGACCTACTAAACGAAATATACTTACTAACCTCATTATTCAAATTTTACCACACGTGCTTGTTTATTATAGGCACAAACATAAAATAATGGTTTCTTTACTTGATTGGGTAGGGGTAAAATTGGAGGTAGAAGTCTAATATAAAGCAATTAGCTCATAAAAGGGTCTAAATTAATATTAATTTTGTTAATAAAGACTGTTTTCTCAGCCCACATCATACCACCTCTGGAAGTTCTATCTGTTTCGCTGTTCTTATAAGTTTTGTGCTACCTTCACAATTTTACACTCGAAATTCTGGACATGGAATCTGTCCACCGGCGCCCTAATTGCGTAACATACGATCAATCTGAATCTGAATCATTTTGAAGCAAATTGCTAATCCATTGCTTCATAAGTTCGAAAAATTTGTCTGCTCAACACGTAAATAACGCAATGAATGTTGTTGAACTGTCAAAATGAAACCGATTCCGATTGATCGTGTGTTACGCAATTAGGGTGCGGACTGTAGATCTAATTCGTAGTTGCTGAACCGCGTGAGGCTGCCACTCCGTATCTTGGTTCCCGACCACATAACGCCTTGCTGACGCGTCAAGTTTCCTTCTCACTCTACCTTGAGCATCGTCATTTACCTACTGAAACAAAAAAAACAAATCAGTAATAAACGGGAAAAGAAACGCGTTAACATTCATAATTACATCAAAGCACGGTGTAAATTATATTGCAACTGGTCGCAGCATAATTGTTGTCAACAAAAACTGTAGTTTCATTCAATTCAACGCAATTAAAACAGTAATGAAATACTCCCGAGCCTCGGTACACGGTGCAATTTAATTATTAGGATGAAAATATTACTCGCCGTAATGTTGCCAGCATGTTTTTTCTTGATTATAGTAAGGACTTCTTGCAGTTTACAGATCTCAAGTAACCTCGAAATTCTAAAGCTATAAATGCGAAACCTGTCAATTAATATCTGCTGTAAGTTGATTACAAACAATTTAATAGAATGCTTGGTAAAACTATCACAGTACTACTTCTTCTTGGTGGCGTACTACATTACTGAAGGTCTTTGCCAACACTGTTAAAGTTATATGAGCTCTAATTAATTATTTAAACAAACTTCGGAGCTGCATTTACTACTACTAATTAATAAGGACGCTCCAGTACTACATGTGTAGTTGACTATAGGTAACAACTACCTACATATTTATTATATTTTAATTTCGTCGACGTTTGTATGAGAAGCGAAAAAAAAACTGGTGAGCTGTCGTGCTGCAAACGACAGATTAATTTGTCGGTGACCGAGTTTAAGCGCTGGAGGGCTTAAAACAGGTCTACTTACTAAAGAAATTCAACGTTTGGCTCGCTTACATATGAAAAGCCTTACTTTCCCATAGAAAAATCAGAACACATGAAACACAAAACAAGGATAAAAAATTGAAGAACGATGTAAGGCGGCTGCCAAATAAGACTCACAGCCGCACTTTCATTTTGCCTGTAATTACATGATTTACATAATAGGACCGTCGCACCAAACAAAATGTCTAATTTATACGCACTTGAAACAGAGCCTTTTAGCCAAACAAATGCTTTGTTTGACACGATCAAATGTCAAACACAGTTCGCATGACGCGATACAAATTATTTCACACGTACGCACGTACAAAGCAATCAAAATGTACATTAAACGTTAATTAAGGGGGTAGGAATTGTAGGTAGAATAATTTTTGCTGATTGTAATCGGGAATTTTCGCTACCCTGGCTAATTGGAGAAGGAAAAGCTTTTTTTTTGGAAATTAATAAGAAGTTTTAATTGGTTTCATTAGGGTTTTCGTTACGCTGGAAAATCGCCAAAATATTCTCTTCCACAATTTACGAGTAATAACGCCCACCTTTTTAATTTAAAAGGTCTACTTTAAATCAACTTCTTTTATCATGAACAGTGATACAGTGCCCTTTTTTAGCTCAGAAATTTAAAGGGTTAAGAAAATTTTATAAAAAAAAAATAAAAAAAAAAAACAATTCTGTGGACGCCCAATGAACAAATTACCAGAAGTTAATAAAGTTAATAGTAGTGTGTTAGTAACAGCTCTATTGGTCAGCAAAGTTTGTAGTTCAATTACAAAGCGTAAATGTTGGGAACTGTTAAATTGCATTAAACTTTGGAACTCTGCCTGAAAGCAGCTGTAAATGAGACTGGCCTTTGTAATCGTTTACCGGATGCGAAGGGTAGGCGCAATAAGTAATAGGCAGCCATTATCGCTGATAGCCTCTTTCCAGCCAAGTTGTTGAGTAAAAGCTCGCTCTATTTTAGATCGATTTTATAACATCTTGAATTAGCAGGGAATAGGTATCTAATCTTATCCTCGTTTTAGGCAATAAGTTCCCTAAGGGAAGTAAAAAGTTTGGGACACCAAAATCAGTCCTTACACAACGGTGTATTTAGAAAAGGCTTACGAAATGAATAAAATCTCATTGTGTCAAGCATTTTATCAAATTCAGATAAAGTTTAATTTTCATCGTTGTTCTGACAATTTGGAACAATGGGTTCGTCCCGATATTTTGTACACGTAACTTTTCCCACAAGGTAAACCGATGACCTTGCCAGAACCGGTCGAAGTGGCGGTGCTTGGGGCATATGTCCAGCAGTGAACGTCTTTCGAAATGATGATGATGATAACTGTTTCTTCCTTTCTTTCCAATACCATAGCAAAACACGTATAGTTGCGACAAAATTAATTGCCAGTTAATAGGACATCGTCCCAATCGGTTCGAGTGTGCGATTGGTATCCGAGTCACGTCAGCCATAGGGGCAGGTTGGCCGTATCGATTCGCACAGACCGCACCGATTGCCTCTCATGTCAAATGGAAACTACAAACTACACACCGGTTCACGGTTTTACGGTTGGCTGTTTTGATTAAGTTTGGTGGAGAGGTTTAAACCAATTGTTTGGAATTAGCAATTCGGAAAGTAGTGTTTTGTTGACTGGGTTTAACTTTGAAATTTGATGGATCTTTCAAAAAAGGGCTGCAAAAAGTAGACCTATTCAAACTATAAAATAAGATCAGCGACATGCGTGAGAATCACTTTCCCAGTGGTGGCCCAGCGGTAACAGTCAGGCGCTTTACTTTGTGTAAATAATTAATCACCACTGCTCTCAAAATGGTGAAGGAAAACATCGTGAGGAAACCGGCCAAAAATGTACCAAAAATTTGAAGACATGTGACATCTGCCAACCCGCACTGGGCCCGCGTGGTAGATTATAGTCCACTTCTTCTTGAAGAGGGAGTGGGCCTGTGTCCCAGCAGTGGGAATAGGCTAACTATGCATTATGCATTCTAATAATTACCAGTAATTTTCTAACATTAAAACAACAATAGACGGCCCTCAAAAGAGCCCATCATTCATCGCTTCCTAGACGGCGCGGGGATATACCTACTTAGAACCCATAGCTACCTACGAATATGAACGAAACGAATGGTAATTGCTGTACGACGTTGTTCTACTACATGCCGTTTGTTGTCATTAAACCAATAGCTCATGACATGACGCATAGCTATAGTTCAAAAGTTATTAAATCTACTCGGCAAGAAAAGCGTGGCAAGGGTACAGACGCCAGCACATCAAGCTACTACAATCTGTCAAATTTCTTTAATAGATTTTCAACTTTATCGCTAAAACATTAAGGTTCAAGATTTATTGGCAACATTGGACAGTTTCGGATAGCTTGATGTGCTAATGTCAAAATCAAAATATTTTATTTCACATAAGCCTATATGTGCCTGAAACGTCAGGTTGAAAAACAACTTCAAAAATCGCAATGAGGAAAACATTACTCAGATAAATCATATTTCTTTTTTTTTTCTCATTTAATATGAACACGTTCAGTACAAAATTAGTAATGGCTTTACAAAATTCGCACACACAATACATTCTGAGCAAGCAATTAACATCTCCACAAAATTCTTAGAGGCCCTATACAAATTCAATTTAGTTTCGTTTATCGTTTTCAATATAATTTCGGTCTAAGTGTAGCCGTGAAACGAAGTTTAGGAGCCAAACAGAAACATAAAGAAGTACCTATATAGACCGTTTTACTGTTTGTTTTATAGTTCTGCCTAAATTCGGTTCATGAGTGTCCAATAAACCGAGTTGGGCAAAATTGCTCTCTCGAGGCTTTTCAATAAAGAACACTTCGATGTCTATTAATTTTTGTCATGAACCACAATTTATGGAAGAGAAATTCGATTTCGTGTGAAAAATACGATTATGATTATCGTTAAAAAATATTGGGAAACAAATTGCTGTTATTCTTTTACTGGAATGGTATTTTGTCCGATAATGGAACGCCGTCGTGGAAGAGAAAAACATGGCTTTACGTTACACTAGCATTAAGCGTAATACGTCATTGCATTACATCATGATCTGTCCAGCCTTTTTCCGCCTCTGTTGGGGTAGGCTTTTTATCTAACCAGATGCAGCTAAATACCTGTATTTTTCATGGAACGACTTCCTATCTGAGCTCCACAACCCAGTTACTGGGTAACACGATACAACTTGGTAAGTCTGTTATATACGCCACTGTACATAAATAACGTAATCCTGAGGTGTAAACAGTAAGTAATCATTACAGCTCAAGTATTTCGTAAATATTTTTCCCTTCGTGAATATCTTGCTTTTCATATTTCCTCAAACTGAATACCTACTGAGAAATGGCGTTGGAAATTTTAATAATAAAGGTGGAAACGAGCAACAAAATACTTCATTTTTTACTTCAACATAACTGATATTATTATTTTATATAAGATTTTAACGCAATTTTGCTGTGTTCAAAATGTTTAATAGCATCGCAAGTCACATTTAAAAGTAATTTTACACCCGAGCACCAAAATTTTACTTTGGCTTGGCTTAAAGGGCCTGCATAATTTCTTTGAAACTCAATTCCAAATCAATCTGTTCTAAGTGGAAATCTAAGGACTATCAGAGCCTTTTTCGGTAGTATTTTCGAAAGTATTAGGTAAATCTGTTATTCTGATAAGGCAGCCAATCCAACAACAGTAAAAATTCGAAGAAGAAAAGAGAAGTTTTTAGCGTCGCAGAAAACAATATAACACAAATCACTCGGAAGAAATACAATTATTATTATATTTTACATATCTCGAGACCTTGGGGTCCCGGTCCTTTGGAAAGCATACGTGGGATCGAAGCCAACTCGCAGCAGCAGCTCAATGAAATGCAGCAACAACCGACGATTATCTTTGTATGCACTGTGCAAGTACACCCATCATCATCTGCCTAGCCTTTTCCCAACTATGTTGGGGTCGGCTTCCAGTCTAACCGGATGCAGCTGAATACCAGTATTTTACATGGAGCGACTGCCTATCTGACCTCCACAACCCAGTTACTGGGTAATACGATAAGCCTTGGTAAGACTGGTTGTCAGACTTTCGGGCTTCTGACTACCCGTAACGACTGTCAAAGATCCACGAATGACAGCCGGGACCAACGGCTTAACGTGCTTTCCGAGGCACGGAGGGGTCTTGGTATGTAAAGATGGTCACCCATCCACAGACCAACCGCGGCAAGCGTAGCTTAACCTGACCGATCGACCTGTGTGGCTGTTATTATTTAGCCACGGGCCCCAATATGCAATAACCGATAGGCAAAAAAAAAATCGACTATGGGTTTAAAGTGGACTGGTTAGCAAGGACTATGGAAAGACTACGACCCCTCGCTGACCAATATTTTATATTATTATAGTTAAAAATGATATTACTTGACCTCATACAAACCTATGGCAAAAATCATATCATTCAATGCGAATATTGTACATAGGTGCCTGTATACTTATATTACTTATCTCCTTTGCCCGCGGTAACTTAGAACTATCGCAAAGAAATCTCGTTCGACTTAATTTTACGCCTATCCGTCAAGTGTCACGAAGGTAAGTAAGATACGCAACTGATATTATTATTTATTATCCACGTGTTCGTTTACTGAGGAACACTTTTTCGGTATCATATTTTTTATAAAAAGCTAGGCAGATGATGATTTTTTCGCACTCAATCCTCCCGATTTACCTTCTACTTAGTTATAAATTGAAAATGACATGAAAAATAAGTGCTTAGCTCCGCGCTGTCGTGTAACCGTGAGGGAAAAAGTCGCGAAACATGAGAAGGGGAATCAGACATTAGGAATGTATAAGTAGATCTAATGGATGTTACATAGATGACACATTCTAGGAAAAAGTCAAAACTTGGTATGCTTCGTTGGTCTAGCAGTCGCAAGCACGAATGCTGAGCCTGTCCTGGGTTCGATTCGCAGGTCAGGCAAAGTGTCATTGGGAATAGCAGCCCAGAATCAAGATTTATACCCAGTTGATGGCAATAGGCTCGCCCCCTATTACATGGGACATAAACATAACTGGCGAAATGTGGGTCTTCTTCTGCCGAATCCTTCGGGGGATACAGCGTGATGTGTCGTCACCAACATAACAAAAAACTATTTATGCCTCTATCATCATCACCATTGAAAAAGCGTTTTCAATTTAAAATAAAAATTAAAAAGCATATTCGTAGAAACACTTCAATCACAAAAAGAAACACATTGATAAATTACCATGATTTGTTGTAGATGCCTATCGTTGGTATGAACTCGAAACAGCTGTTGATTCAACCCTATACCGCCACAGAGCTTGCATGATCACCAGCAATTACTTCTACATGAGTCGCACAACCCCATTTCGAAATACCACTAGGTTCAGAGGTAGTAAACATTGCATTTGAATTTTAGCAATAGAACAATCGAACCGTTGCGTATCACAGGACCAGAAAATGCGGTCCTTTGTAGCTATTATTCGTGTGACGTTTTGATGAATGGTTACACTGCTCTCGAAAGTTCGATGTGATAGGGGTTCGGAAACCGTTACCTATGTGTTTGCTGCATATGATTAACACGCTATGTTCAGTAACGTGTTACTACGGCATACAGTAGGCGCGGTTTGTTGGCGGCGTTTCTAAAGCAAATTGGTAAATAAATTATTCCGATACTTAAAAATGATTGCCTAGGCATGTGCCTAGTGTAATTTCAACTGATTTCAAACACGGAAAATAGTAAAATACGCCTACGCAAGTAAGAAAAGCAGCTCAACGAGACGGTGTAGGCTGTTATCATAAGTTTAATGCTATTTTTTTATTTAATAAAATATCGTTCATTTGAGTACGCCGCGATGTCATTTGTACAGTTCCAAGTACTTAAGCTTTAAACTCGGTCGGCGAAGACGGTCTATTACCTACTCGTCTCATTTTCTGCCATTTCGTCCCCATTTCAAGTCCGTTTATTTTTTTATTACGAGACGAAGATGATTCTACTTATCTCGTATATTGTTCCTCGACTAACAATACGTGTAGGTATTGTAGTAATATTTGTTTGTGTCAGTCCCCTTTTCACTTCGTGTTATGACAGAGGCATTTCTGTCTGTGACAGTCTTTAGTCTTATATTTTGTAGCTTTCTCATTTTATATTAGATATTTGAACACAAAGAAACAAAGGACGCTAAAGTAAAGAACATAACAACATGTTTATTTGCTAGCATTATGTGTAAATTGTAAAAATGTAGACAAAATCGTGGAGTTTTTATTTTTTGCGGTAGACCGCGAGTAAGCTATCCTCGTATTACCCGAACACTTTGATCGTTTGCGGGATTCCTAACCTTTTTTATATCTGAATAAAAAAATTTAGTGAAACCGAATTCGAAAAGCGGGCACCACCAAATTGAGGATTTTCACGTCACGATGTTCGGGGGTCAAAATAACATGTCCGTGAGCTAACGTGAGCAGCATGTGAGTCTTGCTTTTCCAACAATTTTTGGACGAAATCGTTATTTACGCAAGGTATTTCAAAGTCGAGGTTGACAATTATTTTTTACAGTACAACATTTGCAGAACTTCCGTCTTCAGATTTTAAACATACTGTAAGTAGGTACATTTTATGTTCATTCTTAATCGTGGCCCGAGTTGTAGGTACCTACGGGTATCGATAAAATCCATATTACAAATTAACTATCTATCTATTATCTTTGTCCGCTTTCAAAATCATGATAAAAAAGCACTTCCTCTCTCCTTAAACATCATCATTATTATTTATTATTATTATTTTCTTTGCTCTTGTTTCATGTTTATTATTATATGTATATATTTATTTAGGTAAGTAATAAAAAAATACTTTATGTATTATATTAATAGTATAATGTAAATGGTACACCACAGACTACCTACTATATTTGTCTCTCCTTAATTTTTAATCCATCCAAAGGTTGTCTTTAAAAGATCGCTCTTAGCGATAAGACCGCCCATTGTGTCACCCTTTATAAAATTTTATATATTTATGTTCTGTAATTTGTATGGTGTACAGACGCCAGCACATCAAGCTACTACAATCTGTCAAATTTCTTTAATAGATTTTCAACTTTATTCCTAAAGTATTAGGTTCAAGGTTGATTGGAAAAATATGACAGTTTCGGGTAGGTTGACCTGCTGGCGTCTGTACAATAAAGAGTATTCTATTCTATTCTATTCTATTCTAACTTATTCTGAAACGCCTACGAAAATACACAATTCTATTTAACTCATATCAATCGTTAATTACTCAAAAAAAATATTTTTACTAACAAAAATAAGTAGCTCAAATAAAAAAAAATATATATTCTTCCGTAGGCTTACCTAAAAATGTTAAACTTAATAGGCACAGACGTAAGCCAAGCTAACATTTATGAAGATCTAGCTAACATTATTAATTAATTACATCCACGCATGCGAAACTAAAAAAAAAATTGCTACATTAACCACATTGGTAGGTACAGAGTTCTAAAAACTGAATTACGCTTCACATTTCAGCTC
This sequence comes from Apamea anceps, assembly GCA_951799955.1. NCBI lineage: Eukaryota > Metazoa > Arthropoda > Insecta > Lepidoptera > Noctuidae > Apamea > Apamea anceps. The sequence goes on along the minus strand of OX637502.1, from coordinate 6,489,022 downwards.
ACGCCATACACACGTTGCAGCCATGCAAAATCCACTTACAAAAAACTGTTTTTTTAAATGCCCAGTAAAGTTATAATTGCCTTTTAACCCCTATGTGAACTGTGCAATGTGCGCTGTGCACTATGCAGAGTGCAAATCGGTTTATATTTTCATGCTACCGAAAGTTTTCCAACTGTTTCGGAGTAGATTAAGGAATATGAGGTGTGTGTAGTTAGTTTGTTTTAAGTACTTAAGCTTCTACATGAATTTTCTTCTTAAAATTTTGGAGTTTCTCTTTCATGCTCACTGGGACTACATTATTTTAGGTTTTGGTTTTATTAAATCCTTGATACAGGTTTACCATCTAGTTCGTATGCAGATAGTCCCAAACTTTGTATATTACAAACTTGAAGATATTATTTTGTGTGTTTTGTAGGTATTGTCATTATTCAATTTTATATTACGTGTTCTTATTTTGGTGAATAAAATTATTTATTTAACACCCACCAACCCGCAACTGGGCCCGCGTGGTAGATTGGCCCACTCCCTCTCACATAGAGGGGGCCTGTGTCCCAGCAGTGGGAACATTTTAGCCTGACCATAGATGCGAAAAATCTTTAAATAAATAATCATAATTATTTAAAGATTTTTCGCATCTATGGTTCTTTTTCTTACAATACCCTGAAAATGTCACTACAATGACACAGATACATGACACGACATGATTGTACATATTCTACAATATTATTTTATGAATGCTTAAAATAAATAATTACTTATAATATTCACGAACACGTTCAAATTCAGTTTATTTAAATCAGGAATGTTCGGACATGTAGGTGGTGGATGGCATAAATGTGTTAGGTATGTCATATGATTTATTTTGAATGTGTACTATGAAAGGGCTTTAAATGCAAGTACTTACTAGTTAAATATTGTAGGTTGCTCAGTTTGAACTATTGACAGGTCATCATTTCACGAACGTTAGAGTATTTTTTTGAAGACTATCTTTTGCCCGGGGCTTCACCAAAGTGATTTGGTATACGTAGGTAAATACTAGTACTACCACGGCATTTCCATACAACGTCTCTAATGGTCGACAGCGATGCGAAGTAATATTTCGACGGCATATTTAAGTTTCTTAATAGTTTTAGTTGGGATTTTATATTTTTATTTTAATATTTTGTTTAGTATCAGAAGTTTGTCTATTTAGTAAATAAAGAAAGTACTACCGTGATAAAAAAGCACCCTATGTCCTAACCCAGATCATGGCCAATCTGTGTGCCAAACATCGAACAATCTGTTCAACCGTAGAGGCGTGAGAGAGTGTTACTTTCGCATTCATAATATTATTATATTTGATTTAAGTTTTCTTATTTAAAACTTTTCTTATTTCCAGCGACGTGAAAGTAGACTTTCTCGTATACTTTCACGTGATAAAGTGTGTGGGTAATATAACAGGGTTAGTGTTTTAGCCTGAATCTCCTTTTAAAGTCGCTCTACAGTTTCTAAGCGGCTTAGTAAACCTACTGACTAAAGTAGTTGAGCTTCGGGAACTAGGATTTATATGAAGTATACCTACTTTTAACGTGTAGCACTACTTATAAAGGTTCTTAAGAAAAGCTATAGAAAAAACGCCAAGTGAAAAAGAATTTAAAGCGCAGGCGGGCGATGCTATGCGACGCGGTGGGTTGGGAGAACAAGAAATTTCAGGCGGGCGAAGCCGCGGGCAGAAAGTCATATTTTATACGATTTAAATGCATTATGAACTTACTCATTTGTTTTAGCTTAGCCACTGTAGTAATCGCAATTAGCTAAGAGAGATCTCTGATTATTCAGTCCCACAGCACTACCTATAGGTACATAGATACCAGTGCTGTTCATTAAATTATAATTGCTTTTAATCAAGAAAATCCTACAGGCCTAACAGGAAAATAATACGGAAAGTTTTTTCATTATTCCTTCAAGCTGTTACCATAAAGAAACTCTTGCAGTCATCAGCCCGACACGGAACCCACTAAGTACTAATTAAAAAAACATGGCGGCCATTCATCTCTATTTTACTTTTTACTTTCTCTCACATTTCACAACGACGTGAAAGGGTTGAGTTGCAAAATCCTGTTATGTATGAGATTAAAAGGGGTAAAGCCATACGAAATCCGGGTGATGTGAGCGGACATTGTGTAAAGTGTGCTGCCAATGCTAATTAACTTATATTTGTGCTGTGTTCAACATTTTGCTTCGTTAACGCTCTTATGGGGAAAGCGGATTGATTTGATTGACACCAACACAACACTGGGCGTCAAAGGAAAATAACAAAAATATTTTTCATTTATTTGTTTCAGTATGTCGTTAACGACATTATTGAATATAAATTTTCTGCTTTATACTGGAAAATTATGAGTATCCAACTAGTAAATATAAATGAATGACGATGAAAATGAAGAGCACTTGTGGCCCAGTGGTAACGGAACTTACGAATCTTGGGTTCAAAATTAGGCAGGCGCTTTACTTTGTTTATATAATTTCAGCACCACTGTTAAAACCGTCCGTGAGGTAACTGGCATGTCCTAGAACCAAAAATTCGGGAGTCATATGATAGGATTCTGCCCTTTTGCCAAAATTATTTTGACAAAATTTCATTATCCAAACAAATTTTAGCAACCTTTTTTATACCAAGCAATATTTGGAATGATTTTAGTACGCACATTTTCATTTGGTCAAATTTTTACTAGACAGAATATTATTAAGGATCAGAATCAAATGATTTATTAAAGCAAACAATCCTTAGACAATAAACATTTAGTCAAATGATTTATTATGAAAAAAATATAAAGACAAAAATAAGATTTTTTGGGAATTATATCATAAAAAAATGCACTTTTATTTGATATCATTTGCGTACTTTTTTGTAAGTTGATGTGCTTGAGTTTGTCTGAAACAAGTCACAATGGTTACGAATGACGAACGAAAAACGAACTACTACCCTACCAGAACTGTAGGTCAGGTTAGGTTAGAACTGTGACCACACAATGCCAGAAACATATTTTTGAATGAAAAACCAAACCTACAAAACACATTGATATTTAATTTGTATATTTTGTACAACTGACATAAAGATGCAAATCTTTTGTAATTGACTGAATAGAAATGGTAAATTGAAAACTGACGGTACTAAATATTTGGCCTATTTTATTTTGCGTAAAATATGTTATACCAACTGAAATATTTGACTACATTGAAATTGATAAAAGTACTAGTTCGTAAGCAAGTTATTATTATTTAAACGTTCACTTGCCAAACATTAGGTTTGCGGTACAATTATTTGTGAAGAGTTTATTTGCTAAGTAATAATTAGGCAAATGAAATTATGCGGAAAATTGTTTGGGAAGTGATAATTTGTCAATTTTTTTTTGGATGAAACAAGTGAGACCCCATATGATATATACCAACCCGCACTGGGCTCGCATTGTAGATTATATATAGCTCACTCCCTCTCGAAGAGAGGAGGCCTGTGTACCAGCAGTGGGTACATTATAGGCTGAATATGAAATGTAAATAAACGAAAAAGCACCTCTAATATTCGTTTCATTCACAATGTAAAAATGAAGCACAAACAACCATATCGGTATAATTAAGGGAGCTAACTGTCAGTGATTAGAACTACAAACTTGTGAAGTGTATAAGTCAGGCTATTCCATCACCAAGCAACTATGTAAGTTGTTGTTTTGATCCACTTTTCTAACCGGAAATCCGGTGTTATTCCTACATTGTATCTATTTTCTCTTTGTAGGTATAATTATGTATGTATTTGAATAATGATTATGCATATTTGGGGACTTTGAAATTTGTGGTTATCTATAGCAGAATCGGATTATACTGATAGAGTAACTAGAATCATGGTTTAGGAAAGTTACCGTTTGTTCACAATTTTAGACCAAATTGGAAAAGCTTGCATCCCTGCCAGTTTAGCTGTAGGTGTACACTCCACATGCATTTTTGTGTTAGTCCTTATATAATCATCATCTGCCTAGCCTTTTCCCAACTATGTTGGGGTCGGCTTCCAGTCCAACCGGATGCAGCTGAATACCAGTATTTTACATGGAGCGACTGCCTATCTGACCTCCACAACCCAGTTACTGGGTAATACGATACCCCTTGGTAAGACTGGTTGTGTTAGTCTTTATGTAAAAGTCCGAAATATTTCCATAAGTTTCTAACATGCAGTCACTTTTTTTGTTAGAAATTCACTTTAAAGATACGGTAAGTGACACAATCTTTATCCTAACTAATCACATCATAGATATTGGAATTTCTATAAATCACACTAATATTATAAAGGCAAAAGTTTGTGAGTGAGTGTGTGTGTGTTTGTATGTTTGTTACTTCTTCACACTCAAACGGCTGGACCAATTTTGATGAAATTTGGTATGGACGTAGCTGACACCCTGGATTAACACATAGGATTTTTATCCCGATATTCCGACGGGATCGAAACTTATGCGGGTCAAACAAACAAAATCATAAATGTGAAAGTGATTTTATTTGTTACGCTTTCACGCTAAAACGGCTGAACGGATTTGCATGAAATTGGGCACACAGATAGACGTGGATAGGCTCATAGGCTACTTTTCATCCTGGATCGCAGACAAGTTGCGTGCAATAGCTAGTTATAATAATATATATAAAACAAAGAAAGGTCCGATAGTACAAGAGAACACAATAATTACTACCCAGCTTCACACAAAATTTCACATTCTGCATGCACAATTCGCATATTCGGGGCAGGCCCCATGTGGTTAATCAAAGAGCAGCAACAGTCAATGGCTGCAATCTCTGCATATTTGAGTGGTTTCACAAAGCGGGTCACGTGATACAAAGAAGCATTGAATCTCCAGTATTGTATGAGAAGTTATTACAATACTAGTGTCGGCGATCACGAACCAGCAAACAGCGGCGAAGCCTCATTAAAATTGTATTCTCAAAGCAAACGACGCTAACACGGTACAGTTTGTATTATATCGATAGAACAAACAGACAGATAGATGGTTCGAGTACGAACTAATTTTGTTTGTTTCGAATAGTGATCAGAAATTACGTTGTGTTGTTTCCAGTCTTGATCGTGGACAGTTGTATGAACGGTTCCGTCAATATAGACAGTAATTGTGTTATGACGCCCTGCGCTCACAATTTGTCAGTGAACTGTTGCTTTGGCGCTAAAGCAACATCGGAAAAGGCATCTTTAGCTTTCAAGACTTGAATGCAAGGTGCCTTTAGTACCCTCACGTCTGAGTGTGAACGACTTGTCTGAACACTTGTTACATAAAGGCGCGTGCAGCTTGGTAGCATTTTACATACTTACTCTTATATTTGTTCGTGCCTCGGAAAGCACGTTAAGGTTTTGGTCCCAGCTGTCATTCATAGATCTTTGACTGTTGTTACGGGTATTCAGAAGCCCGAAAAGTCTGACAATCAGTCTTACTAAGGGGTATTGTAAATATTGGTATTCACTCAGATAGAAAGCCGACCTCAAAATATTTGGGAAAGGCTAGGTAGATTGATTGACTCTTTTATTAATTTTCGGACTTCGCGGTTTCACCCGCATAAGTTTCGATCCCGTGGAAATATTGGGATAAAAAGTATCCTATGTGTTAATACTGGTTATAAACTATCTTTGTACCAAATTTCATCCAAATCCATTTTGTAGTTTTTGCGTGAAAGAGTAACAAACATCCATCCGTCCATCCATACAAACTTTCGCATTTATAATATTAGTAGGATTTCTCCAACAGATTCTCATTAGTAGATTCTTCTACAAAGTAATGTAATAATCCGATCTTGTATTACCTGAAGGACCAAATTTAATTCAACACCTAACAGCTTTAACACAAGAAGTGTCTTAACGAGTACTATCGTGTTGAGACCAGAGTAACTACTAAAGGAGAAAACAAAGGAAAGACGCTTCTTAGCACTAGACACTAGACAAGCTTTCACCTCAATAATAATATCATTACAACATTAGTTTTAAGTATGATAGTGCAGATCAATGAGTTGAATCAAAGTATATATTTTAAACTACCACTTTTGAAGATGCATATATATATATTTTTTATCCATCCATCTCCATCCTGGCCATCTCGATTTCCAGGGGATCGCATTCCACAAAGAGATAGACTGAACGAAGAAGGAAGAGTGAATGAAGTCTGTGCGGTGAGTGGGAGACTGAAGAAGACGATATATAATGACGATAAATTAATTTAAAAAACTACTATACGATGCCAAAAACAGAGATATTTGAACTTTGAAACCAGATAGTACAATGTGTGACCTAAAAACTTTTTGACAAACATTTCATTGTTTCGGTTGTGGTTCGCATTGTGTTGCAAATTGGCTTTATTTATAGCAAGACCGAATGAAAACAAGGATTCAATACAAACAAGAAAACTCATTTATCCTTGATACTATTTATTATGACATGAATGTGTAAATAATAAGGATCGCTGTCATAACCTTTTTTAATGAACCACCCACGATTAACAAAAAAGGGCCTTAAAACAATGTCTTCACAAAAAGTTTTGTAATGAATGTGACCCTTTTTATGTAAATGTAGCATTGTAGGATATGTAGGAAGACGACACAAACAAACAAAAGGATGAAACTGTTGATACAATATATTACCGGGTTTCACGAATGAGGGTAGTTGATAAAGAGATTAAGCAAAACACTTTGCCCCGCGGGTGGGGATAATATAATTAGCATAGTTTGGGAATTCGTGGAATAGAAAGTGTAATTGTTTAGACCAGTGTTTTTCAACCTTTTTCATGGCGTGGCCCCCTTAGTACGGAAAATATTTCACGACCCGCTTCCCTCCGCTGCTTCTAACTTGGAATTCAAGTCTGTCACTTTGGGTAGGTATCTTTTGATTAACCAGAAAAATAGAATCCCCACAATCAACCACTGAAGCTTTGAAGTGTTTGATTCCATTTGGAACCTCCTATAATTTTAAAGAAACGGTGGTCCCATTAAAGAGGCTTGGCGACCCCCTAGGGGGTCGCGACCCACACGTTGAAAAACTTTGGTTCAGACGATAGCAATGCAGATTTTTTTTTTTATTAATGTTCGAAAAGTATATCGCAGAGTTTAAATTTTTATATACTAAGTCTTTGTAGTCTAAAATAATACTACATTATCTTGTTCTTCGATTAGCGTTGAATACATAGCTTAATTCACTCTGACGTTATCGTATTATATTAGCAACAATCAAAATCAAACCTGAGCTGGTTATCACGAGTACATTGAACATCGTGATCGCTATGATTGAAGACCATGAGCAGCAGAGTCTTCCTTAAAAAAAATGCGATATAGTATCTCTATTCCATCCGGCCAGTAGGCATGATGTCAGTCCTCCAAAATAATAAAACAAAAGAATGCTTTCTCTAATCCAGTATGACCGCAACTTCCTATTTCTCCGGAAAACCCATATAAAGCAGTGGATGATTAAATAAAACAAAAAAAAAAAATCTAACGCGTGGAAGAAATATATTACGACATCCACGAATGAGGCAATCCGATTAAGAGATTTGTTTTAACTTAAAAACATTTTACCTCGCTCTGGGGGATATAATTAGCATATTGTGGGCTTTCGCAAAAGCAGCGACTAATGACTTAGATATTACTGCAGGAGAGATAAACTTCACTGCATTTATGGTTATAGTCCCTTATGTTTTGACAATTTACCTACAAACATGACGAAGATATACGACATGTCGGAAATCTCGACCCCCAAGATAAAGGCAAATGCCTAATTTGAGGGTCACCGTTTATTTATTTAAACTTTTCGCACAAAAAGGTACAAAGGCGGACTTCTCTCTCTGCCTCAGGCATTCTCTACCAGTCAACCAACACCAAGGGAGGTGAAGAGATTAGATGGCAGGTGCTTTGGTTGAGAGGGACAATGATAAAAAAAAAAAACTTTTAAAACTAGGTGCACAAATACATAAATAGGTTATTCATATACACACATACTATTACTATAATATACAACTTATAATATATATATACAAAATCAAGGGAGAGAGATGTTGAGATGACTCTACGCTGTTTGTTTCGAAAATAACTTTGCAATGTCCGCTTAAATGTATACCGACTGGTGGACCGGTCAGTCTGTTCTTGTATAATATGATTATTATTAATAATAATAAATAAGTTTCAAATTTTAATCTTTCGTTGCCATAATCGGAACTGACGCTGCCATCTTGTTTTTTTCAATACATTTTACAAAACAGTTGCACAAATGTTTATCAACAGCGCTCCCCTGTTAACGTCATTCAAACTCTGAAAGATTCTTGTTTATCGGTAAGTTAAAATGATATTTGATACTGGCCCTGATTCCCTTGTGCACAAACTAAACTAAATTTAAGTTCTGTGCATCTTTTTTCTTTCTATTTCGTTAAGAAAAGGACAGAAGATAAAATATTAGTTTACTCCTGTCAAATAAAGATACTCCATAGACAGATTAGACGTGATTAAAAACATGGCTGCTAAAAATACGTCAATTTACGTCAGGCGCTGACTAGTTTGACAGGACTAAACTAATATTTGTCTTCTGTCCTTTTCTAAATTAAATAGAAAGAAAAAGATGCATTGAACTTAAATTTAGTTTAGTTTGTGAACAAGGGAATCGGCGCCACTGTCTAACATACATACAAAGGTAGACAAGTACAGTCCGGCCGTCGAGGAATGTGTTCCTGACACCTGTCAGTATGAAATTCTAGTAGCTATATCAAATTTGCATAACAGGTATTCGTTTGTATGAGACTGCACATGACAAGTCAAGAACGCATCCTCTCGTACATCGCACTGTATCTTAAGAGAATGCCATGTAAAGACATCGCATTCTGTAAGTTGGACTTTCACCAATAGATTCGTCTTCGCATGTTCTATGTATTTTCAATCACGCCGGTACTTTCCAGGAGCAAGCCTAGATTTCGTTTACGTAATGTAATTGGGCTAAAGGAAAACCTTATTGTAGAGCTTTTGGACTTTGCTTTTACGACCAGCTTTGGTAGCTACTACCAATTTAGACACAAACTTTGGTCAACACAATGATTAAATAATGAAAATAAACTGAAAAGCTAAGAATTAGGTATTTCTAGTTCTTACTAAAGGCAGACGACAAACGACACTTCTCTGAATGCCCTTCCTCATCCCCATTTCAGCCGAAAAACATCCACTTATGGACATAGACCTCCCCCAAGCATCGCCAGTTCGACCGGTTCTGTGCTTTTCGCATCCAGCGGATTCCTGCGGTCTTCACAAGGTCATCGGAATGAATGCCCCCGCTTGAATACAACCATATAATATCGTAACATGAAACTGGATTATTCTGGATAATATTCACCGTACAAACCAGAATATCCTTAATACGTATATAAACCCGGATGTGTGCTGAGCGCAGTTAATGACAATTATCACGAGCTTCTGAACTCGTAACACATAACGACATCGTCATCTCCTTCATTTATTCCTGCCGTTTGTTCCTTAACGCCCAATTTGGTTTAGGATGTGTGCACATGACACAAATTCTTTCGGTGTAATACCTCTACTGTTTTACTACGAAATGAGATGCGACGAGAACTATTATTCTCACGCGACGGGTCCGTAGCGCGTTATTACTTTTTCCTTCCTCATGGTTGCCTTCAGCTCGTCACTGCCGTCACCATAGATGCCTATTTGCGAACATATTTGATGTTGAAATGTCGGAATGGTGGAGACTAGTTGAACAATAAGGATTGATATCGATTCGAGCGACGTGTGAAGTAATTGTCTCCATGGCTTATATTGTCGCTTGGTGAAAGGTCATCAACGTCAACACCTAGATCTGACAGACCATGTGAAGGATGAACTGCGTCTGGTTTTCAAATAATTTTGATTCTGGCTTAGAAATGTTAGTACAGGAGCCTAAACGGCGTCATATAGTCCCAGCCTTAACTGTACCGCTAAGTTTCATAACTTTTTACGTTTCATTGATCGCAGCGCACTGCAGTCGCCTTAGTACCTGTAACCATTCATTCAACCTGGTAACGTAAAGTAAGTATGACAGAATACAATTAATGGCACTGAACTGAAACATATTTCGAAACATTTTGTATCAAATCGATACCCTGTTGAAGTGACGAAATACGCACGTCAAACAAACGCGTCCTCATTCTTCCACTGCGTAAACCTGTCTGAAGGAAGCATTCCGAGATATTGAACGAAACGCCCTTTCAGAACGTGATTTGCTAATAAATTTAAGAGTTTAATCCAGTGAGGGTGCGTTGAACTGAGCGGAGGTAATGAAGCGATTTCCTCGCTATTGTAGAACGTTTCTTTAGTCAAGGTGAAAAATAATGAGGAAGTGTAGAGTTAAATTCTCAGGGCGGAAAAAGGAATGAAGGATAATCAGGAACCAAATGAACTCATACAACAACCTCAAACTAATTTATTATATTTATATTTTACTCGACTCTGCCCGCGACTTCGTCCGCGTGTAATTTCTTGTTCCCCGACCCACCCCGTCCCAAGAATTGGGCTACCAAATGCAAAAAGATTTTTTCTAATCCAACTGGTAGTTCCAAAGATTACCCCCTACATACAAACAAACAAAATTTACCTCTTTATAATATTAGTAAAGACAATGTTTGACACATGTTCCTAGCACGGCATGCTGTGCTGGCGCCGCTACTGCGGCTGTTGAGACTCTCAAGCGGCGCAAATACTGTAACCTTACGGGTAACCACAGTTTTGAGCCGTTTGGGGTCGAAACGCTTGGGTCATGGGGCCCGAGTGCACGCCTCCTTTCTTGCCGACTGATACTTCACGTGACCCAAAGAATTAGAATCGCCATTCAACGTGGCAATGCTGCCAGTCTTCGACAACGTCTCCAGATGCCATCAGTGATGCGGACGGTACTCGTCCGCATCACTGATGGCATCTAAGCGACGCCTAAGTGTCCTTTTGTTGTATCTGTGTAAATAGTTAATTGTACAACAAGTAGATCAGATATGACTCACATTGAATTCGAAACCAAAATTACGATACGCTAAATATAATTGTATTATGCGAAGCCTAAATCGCCTACTGCCCTTCCGGTCAGCGGACTTACCCCGTTACCAAGTCTGTTACCCCAGTTGACATTTATTACCACGATGCCCCACTTCGAGCATGCAACATGTAAATTTTGACCACCATGTTTCATGAATGTTAAACAGCTCTGTGAAATATGTGGTGCAAATGCGCCCACATACTTGTTCGGTGAGTTGATGAGCGGAATTAATTTGGAATTAACCTTAATATCTGTAATAGATGTGGTTATCGGCTTTGCCTGCGTTTAATGCAACGTTTTCAATGTTCACTGTTTTCCTTCACACTGCATGAATATTGCGAAGCACTTCATTTATTTACTCAATTTGAAACCTAAAAACTTACAAAAGACTTTACTTGAAATACACGAAACAAAAATAGTATAGCCTCCTGTACACGAACGAATTTCTCTCCATACATTATTCATGCGGCAAAACCGATATTACGGTCATTAGGCGTTATAAATGATGGATTAGAAACATACTACAATATGTGCATAGCTGCATTCTTTTAAATTATTTAATTATATGGTAGAGTAACACCATACAGTGGCGTAGAAGCGGGCTTCGTGCAGAAAATAAACCATGAAACGGTAGTTTTCCTACAGTCGAGACAATTTGAATAACTAGTAAACTACAACTTCACGACCATTACAGTTCTACTGACGCAAAGTGGAACAAATCCATTTGTTATCACAGCACTGAAGCTAGGAACATCTGTGTTTTATACTAAGTAATATCGATACAATACTTGGAGTGTACCTAAATGTGGTACTGTTCCACAAACGATGGGTTTAATATCATGTCCTGCGTGTCCTGTCAGCTGAACGTTACAAGCACGATGGACGCTATTGATGGCGCCAAACACGTAGTCGAATTCTGGGCCGAATCCATTTAGATTGCCATCGACACGCTAAGAAGAAGAATACCGGGTTAGCACTTTATAAACGCTGAGTCTGTTTTATCAACAAACATTGATTCGATTCTGTGGACGTCTGTGCTGTTAAGATGAATAGTCAGGCAGTCAACAAGAATTCGGTTTTTAGACATGGAATAAACATAATCGTAATTGTCATACTTTAACTTTACATTAATCTGATAATCCAAAATGAAGTACTTCAGCACACGCGAGTCGTTGTTGAAAGCTGGCTGCATACAATCTGTAAGGATCTTTTGGCGCTGGTATGACGTTCACATGGGGACGCTTTTGTTAAACTTTTGTGCAATTGTTTTGTGAAATGTATTGAAAAAACAAGATGGCGATATTAGTTCCGGTTTTGGCCACGCGCCAAGAATCCTTGAATAGCTATAGTAATCTCTTTTGTTGATTTGATTAGATTCCCTACTCCATTTTGGACATATCACTATTCAGTCCGTCAAAATTAAATTCCTTAATTGGATTTGAGTCTCGTAAATGATTAAAATTCGGGACGGAGACCCAAATTCAATAGTGTCAGTTAGAGAAGAAAACTATAGGTACTATGGTCTTGTTCAATTTATATTCATTCTATGGAGGGGTGAACGGCATCAAGAAGTATTGTAAACTTTTGTTTTATTTTTACTATGTACTTAGTTAAAATCATCACTAGTTTAAAATTTATGTACCGCTACTGTAAACTAGAGGAGCGGAACTACCTACTACAAGCACTCTTTTTTGCTTAAAAGGTAGTTCGTAATTTTGTAATGTTACTTACATAAGTTGATGAAATAAACATTTTCATTATTATTATTATTTATTTTTTAATGTAATTGCTGACTTGATTATGATAGTGATTTCGATATCACCATGTGTGAGCTCAGCACAGCACAAAACCGGTCGAAGTGGCGGTGCTTGGGGAAGGCCTGTGTCCAGCAGTTGATGCCTCTCGGCTGTAATGATGATAATGATAACGAGCTAAGTGGCTACCTCCCCTGCGTATATTATTTAATTAATGGCAGGTCCTTCAATTTTATCGAAGAATTTTAATCAGAGTGTTTCAAGGGTTATCCTTACCACAAAATGTTTGAAATAACAAAGATACTTTCAGGATTCTGTTCAAGTTGACACTGGACATAAATTCTTGCAGATTCGCTCACATACCAGACACATTGCGACTCACGATGTAATGATATGAGTCTAGCTTTAAAATGTCTGGCTACATAGAAATTCTACCAGTATAACATATTTTGTAAAATTTATGTGCAATTTTCACCACCTACATATGTATTTTTACGGAAAATACTCTACTGATTGATTTTCTTTTAAAAATAACACGATATTTTTTCTTTTCATATTTTAGAAATATGAAATGTGAATGTCCCGGACCTTTGGAAGGCGTACGAGGGGCCGAAGCCAACTCGCAGAGGCCCGTTAGACTTTTTAATGAAATGAGGCACCAACCGACGATTATGCCCTGTTCGCACTATGCAAGTGCACCCAAAGACAACCCCCGGTTAGTGCAGGACATGGAAACAAAGATATTGGATTATGGGTTTGGGTGGCTAAAGTGAGTTGGTTATTGAGGACTATGGAAAGTCTCTAGCCCCTGTCTGACCAATGTTCTATATAAATTACACAGATAAAATGGCAGGGGGTGACTAGCACACTCAATAATGGGCCCCCGAAAATGGTCGCTAGCACATAGTGTCGTAGCGATATTATTATTACGAGTTAGATTTCTCAAAATATCAATGAAGCTTATGCTTAAAATCCAATATTGTGTTATGACCAAGAATTCCTAAGTGTTACCATCTCCGCTTCGCTAACGCCTCGCCGAGACAAGATTCTGCACGGCAATCCGATAATCCCATCAATTTCTGATGCATGCATGTAAACCGCAATCCTAGCCACAAACCTGACATAGTGACGATTGGAAGATTAGCTTACGTCTTCCTACATTTATGCAGAATGTTCACTCCTTTCGCAACCAAACCTAGAAATAATTCCAAGTAACTTTTGTCACTATGAGAGAAAATCCTAAACTCTTATACACACATTAGTAGCACACAATACAAAAACATCCTTTGTACCGAGCGTTTATCCTAGCCACGAATCCGACATACGACGATTGGAAGATTAGCTTTACATCTTATGCAGAATGTTCACTCCTTTCTCAAACCTAGAAATAATTGCACCGTCACTTCTGTCATTATGAAAAAAAATCCTAAGCTCTTATTTATTTATTTAAACTTTTTGCACGCAAAAAGGTCTTTTTTGTGTGCGAAAAGTTTAAATATTAAAGCCTTAGGCATTCTCTACGAGTCTACCAAGGCACAGTGTTTTCAATAAAACAAGCTAGCTAGACAAAAATATTTATTGGGTTTGTTTGCTTCGTACGGCTTTCTTATGATGTTTTATGACGGTTTAAGTCCAAAATACACAAATAAAAGAAGGTGGGATCGCGGGTTCCAAGAAAACAAAAAATAAATTATTATTTTTTGTTTATTTTGTATAATTGAATACGTAAAATAATGCCAATAGAGAAAAGATTAAAAACAGTCACAAAATACTTAATCACTAATGACGTAGCTACTAATTATGACAGTGGGACATCATCACTTACCTACCAACAATAATTTTCTTACTTATATAAAAGCAGATCATAAAACTTAGTATTAACCAAATCAATATATTTACAACTAATAATAAAGTTAGTATTTCCGGACAATCGCGCCGAGATTTCAGCTGCTACTACCAACTGGTTTACATCCCGTGATTGAAGAAGGTCGTCCACGCGCCTCTTTTCGTTTTGTCACTAGCTTCATCGAATTCCTTTGATGGACGCCCAGGAGTCGAAGCGCGTCTTGATGTTAATGGTATTGAGTGGTGGACGGATACTTTGAACGTAAAATAACCAGCCAACCACTCAGAGTTCTTAGTCAGGAAGCGATCGCGGCGCTTCCCAGAACTTTCCCATTTTTCTGTTAACTTCGATGATAATCTTCCAATTGTCATTTTAATTTCCCTCGCAAATGCATCCGTAATACTTGTAAAATCATTTTCCATTAAAAGAAAGTCATAAAGTCTACTATTACGGTTCTCTTTGGGATGTTTCTGCCATTCATCAAAAAACTCCATTTTTGAAACCGAGAATTCGAATTCTGAAAAAAACACAAAAAACAAAGCTGTACTCAAGTGCGCAGGCTAAAATGGGTACCAATTGAAAGATAACTGATGTGGTTATCACATACATAATTTCTAGACCGGTTACATGAGGGTACAAGTACTTTCTAGTCCAATGAATACAAAAAACTGTCAAATAACTACATAATTCTTTAAAATTGAGGTATTATAAAAAAATTGGGGTTAATTAGATTTATATATTAATTATAATTAAAAAGTACATACCTTTAACATGAAGATCCATCACTAATATTATCCAAAAACTTAAAACTCACTGACATATAATACAAAAAAATAATATATATAAATATTACTTTGATAATCGCAAAAATGCAACTGATTTGTAATTTTCTCACCCTTTCTTTTTACATTGCCCTAATTGCCTCATTAATGGTTGACATTAGTGCGAAATAATTATTGGAATTGGGGCAATTGGGGTATTGGTTAGGGGCCCAGGTAATAAATTCCGGCAAATTCAACAATTAATTTTGTCTAGCTAGCTTGTTCTATTGAAAACACTGTGCAAGGGTGGCGAAGAGATTAGATTGCAGGTGGTGTAGTTGAGAGGAACAACAGTAAAAACCGGCAAAGTGCGAGTCGGACTCACGCACGAAGGGTTCCGTACCATTATCTATAAAAAAAACACGTCTGTTGTATGGGATGTATATTTATTTTGTTTTGTTTTTAGTATTTGTTGTTATAGCGGCAACAGAAATACATAATTTGTGAAAATTTCATCTGTCTAGCTATCGCGGTTCTTGAGATACAACCTGGTGACAGACAGACGGACGGACAGACAGCTAAGTCTTAGTAATAGGGTCCCATTTTTACCCTTTGGGTACGGAACCCTAAAAATGAATAAAATAGGTACACAAAAACATAAATATTATATGTGTAATATTATTTGAGTAAGGTATGTACGAGTATGTACATATTTACTATCATATATACCATTCACACATTAGTGTTTGCATACAATACAATAACCGTCTGTTGTACCGAACGTTTATCTTCATCGTTTTCTCTTTAACAATACCCACAGTTGGCTATGAGAAAACCGCTTTCCCTTCGCCTTTGCATAATAAATCGTGAAATAAGGTATTAAGACTTCAACAATACTCTTTTGTGATTGATTTATCAAAGTAAAGTGAAGTTATTGAAAAGATATTTCCTTACAGATAACGTAGTCGACCAAAATTTTAACAAGTCTCGTAATTGGAATATTATATGACACAGTTTTAATTAAAAGGAAACGTGATGGAATATATTCAGCTGGGGGAGCTGGTGGTGTTGGTGGTGCTGGTGAGTAAAGTGGAGTGCCCAACATGCATGTAGGTACTTATGTACAGTAGAGTGCAAGCACGTTGGTATTAGAGTTTTATTGTTCTCAGTATTTGGTTTAATGCGACTTTCATTGTTGCAAACTCAAACTCAAATCATTTATTTCAATTAAACCATTTACAGGTACTTTTGAATTGTCAAAATTAAATAGTCGGTCAATTAGTTAGACAGTTGAAGCTAGTTGCCCATTCCAAAACGTAGATCTCTATGGAGAAGAACGGGCAAGAAACTCCACGGATACTCTTTTAATTCAAGATATTATTACAAAATCCTGGGTACATTATTCTTATTGCTTCTATATGTGAGAACAATGTAAAAAAGAAACAATTTAAAATATAAAATTAAAAATAAGCCCTACCAGTTAAGAGATGACCAGTCTCAACCGACGGCGCCCGTTCACGAACATGACGCGAACTAACTGCATAGAGTTTGATACGCCCATGATCTATTCACCTTGGGATTTCGGTCAGTATTCTGGTATGCATACCTACATTTCGTGATACCTTGCCCGTGGGAATCGTCACGAAATTACCTATTATGAAACACCAAGTATCACACTATACGCGGATGTGTGCAGTAAAACAGATTCCCTAAGTAAGGATTGCAGGGATCGGAAGGCATCAATCGATGTCGTAAGAGCGGGATTTTGTGATGTGTTAATGAATTAATCGGAGATAATCGACTTTACTCACATGTGGCATAGTCGCATAGTAGGTATGAAACTTTTGGTCTTGTGGTCGCAAGCGCGGCTGGGCTCGATTCCCAGGTCGGACAAAGTGTTATTGGGTTTGTCGATTAGGAATTTCTTAGTAGCAGCCCGGAGTTTGGAAGTTGATGGTGTGATACCCCCGTGCCTCGAATAGCACGTTAAGCCGTTGGTCCTGCGCCAACGGTCGGTCTCTCCCTGATCGTGTTCGACTGCCTTGCCATCGGACTATGAGAGTAAAGGAACAGAGAGTGCACCTGTGTTTGCATACACACTTGTGCACTATAATATCTCCTGAGTATTGGCCAGGTGGCCAATCTCCGTTAAGTTTGACCACCGTGACTGAAATCGGTTGGGAGGATTATTTACGTAGATTACCAGTCGGTACAGCAAACAGTATCGAAACAAACAAGCGGGCTGGTTATCGGCATTTTAAAACTCGATTTAAAACCGCAATATGCACAATGAAGCTACAACCAACCAACCATTTTGGCATTTTCCTATTTACGGCATTGCCCACCATTCTACCGTATTCGATAGTATGAGCACTCGATATTATTGCGTTCGTCTAGAATATTGTATTCACCTTTCCTGACATTGTATATGCATGGATGACGAGTTTATTTCCTGTATCTGTTCCAGCTTTTCACGTTGTGTGTAATATCAACAATGAATAGAAATTCTTTCGCTATGAGCTTTATTGAGTTATCTGGAGATATGATGCAATTGTTTGGTTTTGTCTAGGAATCTGTTTGTATAACTTACCTTATAAGATATCGGTTTCAGCTAAGTTTTACCTTTCTTTCTTGGTTTTTGTTGTTTTTATAAGAGAACTCGTACAGGACTTTGTTATTATTTTCATTTTACTCTTGTTTTTGTTTTTAGATTGTGTAATAAATACATTTTCTTTCTACATGTGAATATTATTAAGAAATGCCTGCTCTATTGGTTGTTTTTTTTCTCTTTATAGAACTAGGTATTTGTTTTCAAGCTGCTAAAAAGTTGACCATGGACGCCCTCCCTAAGTCAACAATAAACCATGGCGTAGAAATTGGACATTAGACCACTAAAAAGGTCATCTTGATCTTGGTATTCTCAAATTGGCTGGTGGCATGTCAAGCTGTAACGATTTTTTACTTATTTCAAACTAAGTAAATTTTCAGCTAAATGGTTCTGAAGGAGTTAAGTACCTACGTACATACACGGTATAAAGCAGCTCCAGTAAATGATAACAAGATTAGCATGTTTTTACATAATTATGATACTATACTCCTCCCTTCTCGTCGATACATCTACCAGGATGAAAAGTGATTGATGATAAGTATAGCCTCGTGCGAAAATTCTCTGAAAAGCAGGTCAGCAGAATAAACTTAAGTAAATATCTGGAAAAAGTCAGTATCAGTAAAACTATAGTTGGTAATTTCCAGGAGTTATTATTAATTATTTATTGTTTGTATAATTAATTTGTCAATCGTATTAAATTTAAAAAAAAACCGTTCGCTTAGATTTATTAAAATCGTTTTTCTTTTTAACATTTTCATTACCTACCTTCTTAAATAAAGAACCTTGAACGCGTTCCGCACCATAGACATGGTACCTATATAATACTTTCGGACACATAAGGCATTCAATAAAAGCCGATCCTTCCGGGAATTGAACAAGAAAGAGTTTCTAGGGATCCGGGATATTTTTTATGCTCCTGTAATTGTCATTCATGACTGTTTCCTGCTCGTAAAAACCTCACTTTAAGAGGATTTAGTCCTCAACCGACGGTCAACGCGTACGGTACGCGCTGATTATGCTGGTCGTGACCGAGCATTTACTTTTTAACTGACGCTAAACTGAGCACTCACAAGAGATATTGCGTACGCACGTGTGGTCGCTCGGTCAGCGTTGCACTAAATGCCTGCATGTACTACCGACATAGCGCGTCAGTCGACAGATATACGCCCGACTGACGGTTCTCGTCAGCGCGATGTAGCTGCACGCGCGTAGCGGTTCATCAGCGCTGCACTGTAGTTGTTCATAAGTTTCCATTGATATAGCTCCGTTTGACCGATCCTAGCTAGCTACCTAGGTACCTATTAGTTTGATCGTCTCTCGGTGCGCGTGCCGTTTGTTTATCTGGATGTCCGATGTTGTATGCGTGATGATTAGGCGGCTACATTTTTCGAATTTCCTGGCTGAAAAACCTCAAAACACTTTGCCTGACCTGGGAATCGAATACGATATCCCACTTGCGAATAGTAAACACTTGCCAGCAAAATATTCATCGAGCATATATCGAAATCTACCCTAACGATCTTGGTAGTCTGCAAAAGGCTGGCGGTATGTCAAGCTGTAACGATTTTTTAGTTTTAAACTTAGCGAATTTTCAGCAAAATTCTTCTGAAGTAGTCAAGTCTAAAACTTATAAAGAATTATTATAGAGATTAGCATTTCTTACTTAAGTATGATACTCATCCCTGCTCGTCAATGCATTTACTTACAAGGATGAAAAGTGATTAATGGTATAGCTTCATGCGGAAAATCGCTGAAAAGTAAGTCAGCAGAATAAGCCTAAATGAATATCTGAAAATCGCAGTTTCAATAAAATTATAGCTGGTAATTTCCAGGAGTTATTAAGTATTTACTGTATGTATTTTTTTATTCGATCGTCTTGAGCTGATTTTTCAATAGTCCGATAACTTTTATCTGAAGAATAATTGTGACAGTTTGACATAATTTATGTACAGAAACTATCAAACATCAATATTTATTCCTCAGATAAAAGTTATCTGAATATTGAAAAAACAGACACTGAACAAAAAAAAAAAAATAGGTTCGAGTTTAGAGAGAGAGAGAGTTTAGATTTTTTTATAATCATGAGTTTTTGTTTTTAACAAATAGGTACACATGTATATTACTCGTTTAAAGAACCTTGAACGCGTTCCGTACACACAAGGCATTCAACAAACGCCGTTCCTTACAGGAATTGATCAAGAAAGAGTTTCAAGGGATCCGGCCTAACCTTTTGTAATCAACATTCAGGTCTGTTTCCTGCATTCTTCAACAACGTTTTGATCGTACGATATTTCTTAGAGTAGGTACCTATATTAAGCTTCCATCTATTGTTATCGCTTTCAAAATCAATACAGTCAGAAACATTTACTCTAACTACGCAATTTACTATAAGTACTACCTACCTTTGAATGAAAATCAATACTTCGTGCAGTACACCGTAAAATGACAACAACATCAAATATCCTTAAATCCACGGATATCTGTGCTTAAATCTCAATATCATTTTGTGCCTGACTTGAACTGCGATGGATGGAATAAACGATTTCTTCAAACTCCGTGGAGCTTATGATATTCTGCCTCTGTACCTTGGATAAGTAAATTATTCCTAGGGAGCATTTTCTATAACTACAGTATCATAGAAAATGACACAGCTTGTTGACTTTCAACGATATTTTTTTTTAGACTAAGTGGATACGACAATAAATTAGACTGTATATCTATCTATCTATACAGGGTTATTTTTCAAAGACCAGCCAAATTTAAGGATGTGGTACAGACCATCAAACTGAACAACTTTCTCCATGGGACAAATAGCGTAATTGCGAAAATTTTATCAACTGTCCCATAGAAAACTTCAATACCTACTCGACTTATGGGACGGCTGAAATTTTATTCGCGATTAGGGTAGCATGGATATCGACGCGCAAACTGAAACCATGAACTCAGCACATGACTCTAGAATCCTCCAAGGTAATTTTTCGTCAGTTATAAAAAAAAAGTTATGTCGGCAGGAACATCATTTTTTTTTGTATTTTGATAGTTCCAAAATACTCTTATACATTAGCATTACCAGTGGTTTCATTTGTTGTTGTATTGCCTCCATAATGTAGTCAACAATCCCAGCGCTCTCTGATATCGTCACAATATATTTACAGCGAAACTATTCATGCATGTAAACCTAGTTACTAGGATTGTGAAACACCCCCAATTGGTATTCAAGTGACGTTGGTGCTAGAAAACCAATGAACATTATACGTTCTATGAAAAGCAATTGTGACTTTTATGTGTATGTGAAAGAGGGCAGAATTTTGAAATTGAAAGTTCCACTAAAAATTAACTCACTCGAATCTAATTAAAATTATCCGGATATTCAATATCCGGATAATTTTAATTAGATAGAAATTTAGACCTGGAAAGTTCACGGTAGGTTTATTAATAAAGGCAGGAGTTATTATTTACCTACTGTATGTTTTTTTTTTGTCGATCGTCTTAAATTTTCTTTAAGGTTGATTTTTCAATAGTCTGATAACTTTTAACTGAAGAATAATTATGATAGTTTGACATAATTTCTATACAAAAATTGTCAAATAGCAATATTTAACCCTCGGATAAAAGTTATCTGAATATAGAAAAAGCAGCCCCTAAACAAAAAAAAAAACAGTTTAGGTTCGAGTTTAGATTTTTTTATAATCATGATTATTTGTTTTTAACATATAGGTACATACACATGTATATTATGTTTCGAAAACAAAATATAAATATAGTG
Source organism: Apamea anceps (assembly GCA_951799955.1). NCBI lineage: Eukaryota > Metazoa > Arthropoda > Insecta > Lepidoptera > Noctuidae > Apamea > Apamea anceps. The sequence goes on along the minus strand of OX637502.1, from coordinate 6,467,222 downwards.
GCCCCCAAAAGTTAGTTGACAGTTTTCCTCTTAAGCTTTGACACTGGTGTGTCATTATGATTTAAAATTCTAGTCATCCAAATAACTAATTCAACTACTTTTGACTTATCATAAAACATAACCAAGTACCTAATCCCTTACAACTACAGGATATTTTTTTTTTTATTTTAAATTATAATGAGGCATCACAGCAGAAGTGATTTTTTTTTCTGAAAAGTTGGCCGGTTATTTTCAAACCTTTTGCATTAATAAGTAGGCACTCTTATTAATTCCGACGAACAAAGCAGGAATTAACTATTAAGTTCTGAAGAAAGTAGTTATAAGCTTTTACCTAATAACTTTAGTAATAAAGTGGGAACAAGAAAACTCTATTAACTATCGCTGTTCACTCCATCGAGTGTGTTTCCGTTTTGTGAAGCGTGGTTATCCCATTAATGCCTTTGTTCATCTACTCGGTAACATATTATTGACATTTATATCATAAAGTGAGAATGATCGCTTTTCGTGGAAATTATGTTAATACAAGCTGTCTTTATGGCTTTCTGGGTTGTTAAAATCTGGTGTTATAAGATGAATTATTATGTACTAGCAGCGCCCTGCGGTTTCACCCGAGTTACAATATCGGGATAAAAAGTATCCTATGTGTTAATCCTGTTTATAAACTATCTGTGTGCCAAATTTCATCCTAATCAGTGCAGTAGCTTTTGCGTGAAAGAGTAACAAACATCCATCCATCCATCCTGACAAACTTTCGCGTTTATAATATTAGTAGGAAGTTGATCTTATAACGCGTAAAAATCAATTTCAAGTAATAATGAGTAGGTAATGAACCTTTTTATATTGGACAAGCTAACGTTTGACCACTATACTGTAAAAATCTCACCTTGAAAACGAACTAACGTTAAGTGAGCTGTCAATAGTGTCAACCCCTAGCATCAGACGGAATGACAGCTCAGTTCACGTAAGTTTTCACGTTGAGCTTTTTACAGAATGTGTAGACTGCTGTTGAAAGATGATCGGGTAGACTAGTCTATTGTTCGAATTACACCCAACGATGGTGGTCCAAATGATCTAGCTTGATTAGTCAAGTTTGGTATTACACGTAGAGAATTTCGGCGGCGTTCGTAAACTTTAATGGGGCTCCACAAACGATGTGCACGTTAGTACAAGGACATTTAGTCTGAGATAATATCAAATGGATGCATACTACAGAGGCCCTAGCACGAACGCGCGATGTAAACGATTTTTAAATACAAATCCTCAATCCTCATTTTGGTTTTAATTTTTGCGACAAGCACAATTAGTGTCACCCATAAAAATGAATCAACTCAGCTTATTGCAGTCTATTACAAAAAGAGTAAAAACAAAAAAAAAAATTGGCATTGGGCATTTTAAATATGTATTATAACTTAGTAATATTATGTGCGTAACGAGTGGTTTACAATCATTCGGATTCTTCTTTTACCCTCCATGGGTTCGTCGTAGGCCCACGGAAAGCTATAAACCTGCCCAGTGTAACTTGGTATCTACGTAGTAATGTAGGGTCCTTGACCTATATTTTGCATTTGGGTTTGTTAGCTGAGCTGTTTGAAGCTGCCAAGAGATGCTGGACAACCTGTATATACCTACCAACTTATGACTACTGCATTCGTAATTTCGTACACTTAGTTACAGTTATAGTTGTAGTTGGTAGTGTTGCGTGTCACTGTCGTTGCTGTAAGTATCTTAAGCCACAGAATAGCAGTTCAAGTACTCGAATTAATTGTTCACCTACAATAAATTTTTAAACAAAATTTCCACAGATCTATCCTTTCTTTTTTTCATATTCCTATGCCTCGCATTCGGCGGTGATTCGACAACAACGCAGCACATTTGTATGGGCGATGTATCGGTTCCCTGTCGCCGCACGTTTCGAGAGTATTGCTATACTTTTTGTGTGTATGATTTATGTTCCAGCTCGTTACTATGAGGGGAGGCAAAGCATATTTCCTTCTCCAGTAACGGTATTCTATGGGTCAAAGTCAAGAGGGATTTTTTGTCCCAATTGGAAGATAACTTATTGTTATTTACGGATTTACTCGCGTGTTATGTTTCGTACTTCTCCAAATAATGTTGCAATTAAATTAAGCTCTTATTTAGCTGTACTTGAACCAAGCACTTTTAACGTAAATTGCTTTTCAAGATTTCTGAATAAAACACTTTGAACATGAAAGAAAAAAAACCGTTGAACATTTTACTGTACCCATAGACAGTAATAAATATAGGTAAATTGGACTTTAATGTATTAAAAAAAAACGACCCTTACCAGGTAAATCGGTCTCTATTGTAATTAATTAAACAACCCAATACGACATCAAATAAAAATAAAAGGACACACATCTTTCTGGTAAAAACAGGACAGGACTTTATTTCCTTTCATACATTTTGATTAATTCTAGCTCATGAAAGCGAGACTGTGAAAATAATTTGGACACTTTGTCATTTTCACATATTTTCATAATGTTTGAACAAAAATTGTCACAGTGAAATATTCATTTTCATGAGTTTCATACATGATGAAAATGTTCAGGTTTTGTAATTTATTATGAGTAAATATGAGTTATTGGTGCATACATTTAAATACATTCGCGACTACGTTATATATGAGAAAATATTGTATGTTGCTTCCCATTAGTGAAAGAATTTTCGGAATCGCATCAGTAGTTCCAGCATTACCCCTTAGATACAAACTCACTTTTACCTCTTTATAATACATATTAGTATATATTCGATTCTATGTATAGAGTACCTCCTCTATACTCTTTAGGTCACTAAGTACGTGTTTCTAAGAAAATATTCATTCGTCGCAGAAATCATTTTCTTTCGAAGCATTTTCACAACTCATTGCTTGATTCGCCTTGTAAGAAAATTGTCTTTCTTCGTAATAATCAGATATACTTTGTGTTATTAAAGAATTTTTTTCATTTAAAACAAAATGCCACTGACTTCTGTGATCCCGGATAATTCCGGTAATTGGATCAGGTTTTTATTCATCTACAAATATTTTTTACTAGATTTTGCCTGCGGCTTCGCCTGCGTGGGTGTCGGAAAATAAAAACATCCCACGGGAACGTCCTACCGGAATTAAAAATACCCTAGAGAAATAATTCCGTAATACATTGTTTTCATATTGTTTTACGCGGCGCACGCCAGTAAATTTTCCAGTCGGCATGATTTTTCATATCTCTAACAATCATCGTCATGTTTCAGCGAGTTTTCACAAAACCCTAATGATTAATACACTTAAACCTAATTAAATAACCTTAATACGCTGTTAACAAAAGTTGTATTACTGACTGGTGTATCTGCATAGTGACAACGGGACCGCACTCTTTATCTCAAGGCAGGGTAGTTACGCATAGAGGCACAGTGTTGGACTTTTGGGGGTACCCACGAACCTAAATAATTTGTTATACTAATGTTATTACGAGTATAATTTTGTTTTGTTTTAAATATATAGTCAAATACGTCAGGTAAATTGTGAGTGTCGAAGGACAATGATTAGTTTTTATATTTTATGTTTAAATTTGTTCTCATATAAGTGAAATGTCAATTTCTTTATGAAAATTAAATGTCTTTAACCTTCCTCATGAATCACTCCGTCCATTGGTGAAAACCGTATGAAAATCCGACCGGTAATTTTTTAAGTTATTGCGTTCACAGACAGACACACGCGGCGGGTGGACTTTGTTTTATAATATGTAGTGATTCAGACCTTAAAGTTTAGCATAAACAAGTTTTCAATGAGCTCATTAGATCAAAACTTAAAACAACTACACCTTGAACCGTCTAAACAACCACTTGAACAGATCAGATTTTATGAACACATCACACTATCAAAGCCAATCGACGTGTGTAAATAGTAAAAGTATGTATTCCTTCAATGACAGCATCTCAATCAATCTCGTGGCAGTGTATGAAATACCTGCTTGTTAGTATGTAGTTGCCCTCGAACATGAGCACCGAGCATGAGTATCCGCGTCGCACCGGCAACCCATTCATCAGGGACACTGTCTATTTGTCATCGTTGGTTTACCTACGGGCTAACACGGATAGAATTTGTTAGTAACGTGAAACGTTGCGTGTAATACTTTTTATTGCAATTAATGATCTTCACCTGAAGGCAGCGTGGCTATTCAAACCCTCTAAACTACCATTTATGACTAACTTAGTCATTATAATTTATTGTTGAACTGCTCATATGAACACATACGAACTGCCCCGTTGGTCCAGTACGCGCAAGAGCGACTGCTGAGCATGGGGTCCTGGGTTCAATTCCCGGGTTAGGCAAAGTGTTTTTGAATTTTTCCATTACACATTTCTTAGTAACAACCAGTAGTTTGTTTGGAAGTTGGCAGTGTGATACCCCCGTGCCTCGGAAAGCACGTAAAGCCGTTGGTCCTGCGCCTGATCTCTCTCCGGTCGTGTCGGATTGCCGTCCCATCGGAGTATGAGAGTGAGGGAAGAAGGAGTGCACCTGTGTCTGCGCGCACACTTGTGCACTATAATATCTCCCGCGCTGAAGGCTAGTCTCTGTTGAGATTGGCCGCCGTAGCCGAAATACGGGCTGGAGGACTTTATTATATGAAAACATCACACTCTACGTGTAAATGATCGCCACTCTCCTTCAACGACAGCGAATTTGTATCCAATACTTGCTTGTTACCCCCGAAACTTACGCTCGAACATACATGGCGCATCATGTTCGAGCGTTAAAGGTTACCGGTACTTTTTTTTTTTTTGAGGATGGGATATCATCAAATTACCCCGCTCTGGGTGGAGCGGAAGGGAGTGTCAGACTCTTACTGACTAAAACCCACCCGTGTTCCTGTCTTAGCCCTTTATGTTGCAGGGCAGCGGTAACCCTTTCGGACGATCCCGCTACCCAGGTTACCGGTAATTGCGATGCATATCGCAAGTACCGATAACCTTTTCATCAGGGACACTTTCTATTTGTCATGGTCGGTTTACCTACGGAATAACACGGATAGAATTTGTTAGTAACGTGAAACGTAGCTAACTACCTTAGTTTGCTCTAGATAGGTGACCGCTCCTTGAATAATTTATGTTGTATGCCCCGCAGGTGTTTGCTATAATTACTGACGAGGTGTCAAAGAGACAGCCAAAGAAACTCATGATCCTCTAGCCTTTTCCCAACCATGTTGGGGTCAGCTTCCAGTCTAACCGGATGCAGCTGAATGTATTTATTATGGAGCGACTGCCTATCTGACCTCCTTAACTCAGCTGATGGTTAATACGATACCCCTTTGTAAGACTGGTTGTCAGACTTTCGAGCTTCTGACGACCCATAACAACTGCCAAAGATCAACGAATGACAACCGGGACAAACGGCTTAACGTGCTTTCCGAGGCATGGAGGGGTATGTAAAGATGGTCACCCATCCACGGACCAACTAAGGCAAGCGACCTGAGCGGCTGTTATTACTTAGCCACAAGCCAAAGAAACTCTTATTACTATTTTATTTGTGTTAGGTAGAGATCTTTTTCTGTAAACTAACATTTCTGTTGCTATTAAGGGTCATCACCTAAAAAACAACCCCGCAAGGTGCAGGCCACATTAAAAACACAGACTTGAACGTCAAATATTACAATCACTCGCCCAAGAGAAAATATTGAAATCCTCATCCTACTGAAGATACAATTCAATGTATATCATATTATTTGAAACGCAGTGACCGTGTCCTCCCCGCAGTCGCAACAATACGCGTATTGTCAATCGGGAGTCAGACCCAATTAGAGCGTGTACCATTGTTTAGAGCCGCCGAGATAGCTTCCTTTACTTGCTAGACACAATACTATCTCTCACACTAGAGCATATTCAGATGGGGTGCTGTGCACTTTGTAAGTACGAGAATTGACAATGCCTTGGTCATTTGCGAGCTGCTTATTAAGGGTGGTTTGTCCTAGGCTGGCATTGTTCGAGCTGTGGCACGAGTGAGCTTTCAATCTAATTTGTTACTTGCATTTAATATGAAATAGTGTCGTTCTTGGCTTCTTGCTTCAAAATGCACAAGGCATCTAAAATGTATGTAAGTACCTTTATGCATCCAAGCCTCGGTTCGGATACTGCATGGTACAGCATTGAGTATGGATCAAATTAAATTAGTTAACGAAACTCCATAGAAGTAAATATGATAAAACAAAAAAATATATATTCGATGTTTTTTGGGTTAAGGGCCTTTTTTTTTTGAGGATGGGAAATCATCAAATGACTCCTCCCGCTCTGGGTGGAGCAGAAGGGAGTGTCAGACTCTTACTGACTAAAACCCACCCGTGTTCCTTCCTTAGCCCTTTATGTTCCAGGGCAGCGGTAACCCTTTCGGACGATCCCGCTACCGCGTTAACGGCCTCTACTTGAAGTATGTGTTGAGAAAACCCATTACATCTGAGTAGTTTACAAAAAAAAAACTGATTTTTTAAGTAAATACACTACTTACGTTTGCTGACCCCATTTTTTTCAATTGTGTTTAGGTATCGATACCCATTACGTATGTGGAGTTTCACTAGCTAATTTAATGGGACCCATAAGCGTTGCGAAAATACCTAGTCAATGCTAAATACTGGCAATAGCACAATCTATAACTTCACTTCACATGTTTCTATCAGAAACCAAGTTTTCATTCCCTTTTATGTTCTGACAGAAATCGATGCCGAAAATAACGACTTCATTCTGCACGTTCGTGGAATATTCAATCAAGTAAATTCAAATTTCCTTTACGCCGAAACTGCTAAACTAGAACTATGCCTAAAACGTTGGTAATTTCCACGTATACCGGCAGTAATAGGTAGGCACCTGTCCCACCGACGAGGAAGCAACTAGCTAACAACGATTTTCTCGCTCAAGAAACGTGCAAAAGATTGTAGACCCCGTGTAAGTAAAATAGATACAGATTATAAAGATGAAATAAAGATTATTATTATTATATTAATAGTTGATCGCTGTTCACACCGCCGCCGGCGAGTACTCGTTTGTAAAGCGACAAGAGCTATCAAAGAGAGTACTCGCTCAGTGACGTAATACACTAACAGTATGAATGGCTTTCATTTTGACAGTTCAACAACATTCATTGCGTTATTTACGTTGTTGAACTGGCAAATTTTTCGAACATATGAAGCAATGGATTAGCAATATCCTTCAAAATGATTCAGATTGTTATTGATAGTGTAATACGCAATTAGGGTGCAGAACACTTACTGAGACTCACGCGTGGTACATACATACGCATACCAGCAAGGAATCGATCTTCGCCGTCGTGCACTCTCTGCTCGTTGCTCGCCAACTCATATTTAATTGCTAGCTCTACTCACTTACTCACTCACTCGTTAATCGCCCGCGGTAGGACAGGAGCCATAAGGTAGGTTGAAAATATAGGCACCTATAGGTAGTAGATATAACCCCTCTCTCTGGCTAAAAATAACCCACTTGACTACTTCAACCCTTTCTGTAGGCGTCTTGATGCTTTTGTTTCTAAAAAGGGAAGGGTCAGGTAACTAGAGTTGACATCTCTGGTCATCTCTCTGATAAGTTTAGAACAGTTTGGAAGGTCATCGTATGTATTTTTAGCCGGCTTATAATTAACCAATGAAGGGTATTCTTAATTCGTTCTTTCTAACTGAACAGACAGCTGTGCTGGGGAGCTTGTTGCGCCAGTTCTTTCACTTCTTCCCAGCGAAAACACTAGGAAGTGGTGAAGGGCGGCGGTTTTGATGGAATGTCTTATGTAATTTTGGCGTTTGAAAAATGCTGATTCTCAGCCTAATTTGAATAAATGACTTTTGATTTTGATTTCGTTGCATCAACAATGAAAGGGAATGTTTTGAAAAAATATGGCCGCAACGCAAATATGAGGAACTACCATTCCGCCTGCGACTTCGTTCGGGATAATTTCGTATTTTTTTTTCTCTAACAAATTCCAAAATTCCTCCCCTATAAAACTTAGTTTTCTAAATTTCATGTTCATAGACTCAGTAATTTCGGCTGTGCGCTGTTATTTCAGTGTGCCAGTCAGTCAGTTTCTTCTTTTATAGAATGTGTTATAGATTTGAAAAAAAACTTATTAATTTTATCCTATTTCAGCTCGTCCAAATAAATTGTTGTTATTTTTTAATGAATCTGATAGAAAGTGCCTTTCTGGAGACTATGAAACAGCAGCGTAATCGCGCACGAACTAACAGTAGCAATGGATTTCATTTTGACAGTTCAACATGTTTCATTGCGTTATTTACCTTGTTTAGCAGATAAAGTTTTCGAACATATGAAGCAATGGATTAGCTAGGATATCCTTCAAAATGATTAAGATAGTGCGTTACGCAAGCATTACATAACAATAGATTATTAGGTATAAACAGGGTTATATGCCTCGAAGTTTCTGTGTTCCGGATACTAACAAAGGTTGCTTTAAGTTCGGTTATTCATTCACTTGGAAAGAGGTTTAGCGGAAGGAGATTAACGTAAAAGATTTACTGAGTAAATGTATGGGTGTGTCCGGAGAAAGTTTCGATAGGATTTTAAACGACTTAAAAAGAAAAAGCTTGATAAATCGCTGCGTTGCTGTTGAGTTGTTACGAAGTACTGCGTTATAGTTTAAAGAATGATAAATTCACCTAGTCACGGTTATCTTAACATGATTATCTCCTTTATTTCATAAAACCACGCAATCACTTAGAATTAAATATTAGAATTAATATTCTCCTGGGTTATATTATTGTTTGTGTATTTTTATATAAAATATTTAAATAATTTAATTATTTAAATTTAAAAATACTAATACTATGAGTATTTGATGATCACGTCCATATTTTTCATATGGACGTCTTTAAAACCTTAACTATTTAATTTCCTTTAAAGATTAAGATTTACCATCTAATACTGTAAAAAAGAAAAGAACACAGCACTATAAATACTCTTGCGACTTTTTCAATTTCAAAAACCTGAAAACCCTCTTTTCGAAAGACACTGTCTCGTCCTTCACAAAGCCATATAGACAACATAATAACACTTTACACAATGTAAGATTTGAAACGTGTCCCCGAAGAAGTTGAGTCCCCTCTCAACATTGAATTTGAGTTGTGTCGAGTGCCATCTGCCTCGAGGGTCGCGGTAAGCGATATTTCAATAGCCCCGGGAGAGGTCACCCAGCACCAGATCAATGCACTCCAAATTATTGGAAAATTTTCACGAACAGTAAAACAGCTGATTTAAATGAATAGTGTCTTGGCCAAGGAAAATTAAAAGGTTAGCGTCCCTTCGGACTTTTTAATGAAATAACGTCGCAAGCAGATTTTTTGCATCTTCATTAAAATTTTCTTTAATTGAACGGAAGCTGGGGTGATATTTTATTTTATTTTATTTTTTATTTTATTTATTTAGAAAACCAACAGCGATACATATGATATAATACAAATAAAGAAACACAGTTTAGTAAGGCTAATAATAGGTTTCCCTGCTTAACCTAATTTGTATTTACCATGCGAACGGACTTTAAACAATATTTAAAAATAAGGTTTTAATGTAGAAGTGAAAGTTAATCACACCACATGTTATGAAAAGGGAAAATGTTATAATATTAATTAAATTAAAATTATTAATTAAGCATAGTTAAATGCTTTATGGTGAATGGAACGAAGTTGCTTGCTATTTGTTTTTATTAAGTATAATCTTTTTAACTAGGGCTTTAAAACTAGGTTTTGTGCAGTTAAATACATCAACCTGAGAGAAGTCCTTGTTGTAGGCTTGTGCAATACGAGTAAGTACACAATTACTAGCATAGTTAGTTGCATGCCTAGGTACATGCAACATTGGCGTATGGCGAGTGCGTCGTAGAGGAACATTAAATTTGATCTGTGATAACAATTCCGGACAATCCAGCCTACCATTCAGTATGTCGTAAAGTACACACATGTCCAACACTTTACGTCGTTCATCGAGTGTTAACAATCCATATGTCCGACAACTATTTTCGTAGGACATTGGAGGTTTACGGAGGCGGTAGTTAAGGTGATTTATGAATCTTTTTTGAACCCGTTCTATTTGATTTTTATATATAATATATTGAGGGGACCATATTGGGCATGCGTATTCCAGAACGCTGCGAACATAAGCAAAATACACAGATTTAAGGGCTTCAATGTTTTTAAATGCCTTGCAGGATCTTAGAACGAATCCTAAATTTTTGTAAGCTTTGCTAGTAATAAGATCTATGTGATTTGAAAATGTCAATTTGCTATCGAACATAACTCCTAAGTCTCGAACTATCTCAACTTTATCAATAGTTATTCCATTAAATTGGTACGAGTACGTTACAGGGTTCCTCTTACGTGTGTAACTGATGCATTGACATTTAGTGACGTTAACAGTAATCTTGTTTCTTGTGTAGTAATCATGTAAGTTGTTAAGGTCTTGTTGGAGAGCTGTACAGTCATCAAATGAAGTTATTTTATAAAATATTTTTTTGTCGTCAGCGTACATTAAATGTTCGGAGTGTTTAAAAGAGTCAGTAATATCGAATAAATATGCATTATAGAAAAGAGGTCCCAAATGGGATCCTTGTGGAACACCACTAGGTATTTCAATGAAGTTAGAACGGTAACCACCCAATACTACAGCCTGTGACCTTTTAAATAAATATGATTTTACCCAACGAAGAAGATCGCCGCGAATACCCAGTCTATATAATTTGCTGAGCAGGATGCTGTGATCCACACGATCAAAAGCTTTTTCAAAATCAGTGTAGATCACATCAACCTGCCCTCCATTATCTATATTGTCAAGGACAAAGTTAGAGAAGCAAGCCAGATTAGACATACTCGAACGCTTTTTTAAGAAACCGTGTTGCTTATCAGAAATACCTCTTAGAATGCAAGGATATATAGCATTGTACACAAGCTTTTCAAATACCTTACCCAAAGTATTAAGTATAGAAATACCTCTGTAATTTTCAATTTTTACTCGCGAACCCTTCTTATGTATTGGAATTATAAGCGCTTTCTTCCATTCATTTGGTACCTTCTCTCAAAGAGATATTAAAGATGAAACTAATCGGATGTGCTAGAGACTTCACGCAACTTTTCCAAAACAGTGGTGGTATTCCGTCACAGCCTGAACCCTTATCCGTACATAACGAACTCAGCGACCTCTCCACGGTAGATGGAGTAAATTGTAGGTCAGTTATGATATCAACACAACCATCCTCAACCTCTGTGATCCCTATACCAGCTTGGTTATAGTCTGAGGGTTCTCCAAAAACATCATGAAAGAAGTCGCCGAATGCTTCGCAAATGTCCTTTCCATCTGTGTAGTTTACATTGTTGCGGGACAACATTCCGGGATAACTAGATCCTCCACGCAAATTTTTTATGTATGTCCAGAACTTTCCAGGATTCTCTTTTAAACTATTTTCGATCTCATGTAAGTATTTACTATAGCAAAGCTCTTGAACATATCGCTGTCTATCTCGCAACATTGCAAACTCATCGCGATCGAGCAGGTTACCAAAACGTTTCCAACGAGAGTGTGCCCTACTTTTTTGTTTTATTATTTTTATAAGGGCGTTGCTGTACCAAATGGGATATCTGCGAGAACCCACTGGTCGGTTGAAAGGTACGTGTTCATCAATTCCTGCTCGAATCGCGTCATAAAAACTACGGACCGCTCTGTCCGTTGATTTTTTATCCAACGTTAAGTGCCAGTCAATTTTATCAAAGTAATTATTTAATGCGTTATAATCAGTCTTACGATAATTACGTCTCGGTGCGGACAACTCACGAAAGGGGGAAATTTCAAGGTCAGGGATTTCTATGGCTAACACTGGATGATGAATGTCAACTTTCGTTAGCGGATGGACACATTCGTTTATGTGCAATAGCAAGTTAGAAAACGCTAAATCAAGTGTATGGCCTTTGTGATTAGAAAGTGTATTGTATTGCGTTATTCCTAAAAAACATAAACTATTCACCAACCGCATAGCTGCATTTTGTACTTCGACGGCACCTTGTTTTAGAAAAGCTGGCCCACCAACATTCCATTTAATACAGGGTAGATTAAAGTCTCCAATTAGTAAGTAGTTATTATTTTTTGTGTTGTAGGATAATAAATTTGTAACACTCTGCAAAACGAAATCTATATCAGACGCTATCCTATGAGCATCCGGCGGTACGTATACAACACTCACATAAAGATTAGCCGATTTCGACAAGGCGCGGGCGGGTATTGTTATAGTCAGAAGTTCCGTACCAATGGTATTAGGCTCACACTCATTGCACCATGCACCCAAGTCATGTCGCGCGAGTATCATTACACCTCCACCAGACGATTTGCCGGTGGCGGCTAGGTCGCGATCCTTACGGAACACGTCATACCGAGGATCACTAAATTCATTATCAAAAATGCCGCTGTGGAGCCAGGTCTCAGTCATGATAATTAAATCGTAACTATTGCCTAAAATGTTTTGACGAAGTTGCGTCATTTTCGTTCTGAGGCCACGGCAGTTCTGGTAATATATATTTAAGTTAAGGGGCTGCATTTTTATAAATAAATCCTATTAAAGACTTAAATAGAAATCCTGTATATAAGAGACAATGAGCAATTATTAATAGTATTAGCACGTTTAGTAGCTCGCGGGTATATTGACGGCATGTAGTAATACTTAATCGAAACGACACTACTTGAAATAAAATGATGTGATGCACAACCATTATGTTATTATGAGTAGGCTGATTCATTTTTAATATAATACGGTAAAAATCGATGTATGTTAACAGATCGGTAATAATTAAAGTGCAAAGTGGGTAAGTTGGCATTGACTCGTAAAAATAATTTAGAAAAACAACATGTATAGTACGTGCGCCACATGTAGGTGCAATCCTAACATGTGTAACTAAGTCATCCCTTTGTATTTTAAATGTAATGTAAGTAGTATACCTTCAGAATAAATTTAATTATCCTAATATTAATATTTGTTTGCAAATATTTATCAGAGAAATAATATGATAGACTTGAGGTGAATTTCCGGTATTTTGTACTTTGAAAAGTCACACTATTATACATATAGGACAAACAGTGTTTAAATATTGTCTGTAAAATTAAAGTAACGCTATCGCAGTCCACCAGACAATACAAGACGAGATAATGCAAATATGATGTGCACGCAAAGTATCGCACCACTCCACAGCGCATATCCCTTACACACTCGCCACTAGCCACACACTCATAGGTACATTGATCGAACATACAACACTTAACATAGATCTCAGTAGGTTTAGACTTGGCAAACGCAAACATTAGATAAGCAACCTCGTTCCACAATAAGTTAATCAGACAATCCTTAGAAGATACATTATTACTAAGCACACAAGAGCGAGACAAAAAGTTAATAAGAGTAAACCATACGAGTGTTAGGAAATGATGTCCTAAATGATTTTTCTTAGGTCTTCCTCGTCCGAAATGAAGATAGCTGGAATTGTTACCGCTTTCCTTACATGAATCCTGCAGTTTTTTGTCCATGTATACTGATACTCTTTCATTTTGGCTATTTCTTTGGCCTTTTTTAAAAGGTTCTTGTTGTACAGCGTTAGATGCTCATTTATATAAACCGGGATGATACTGCCTTGAATATCCAGATCTTTTGTTGACAAACGGCGCTTACGAGCTTGAGAAATAACGTTGTCCTTAAGCTGGCGGGTTCGCAGTTTTGCTACGATATTTCTAGGCCTGCCCTGAACCTTAAGCTTTGCAGTCACTCTGTTCACTTGAAGGATATCATCATTTCTTATGTCAATTTCAGTGCGTTTACCAATCTTTAGTATAATTTCATTTAAGTTTTCATTGTCACGTTCAGGTATACCCACGATTTCTATATTGAGTAGCCTGTCCCTTTGTTCACTTGCATTAACATCGGTTCTCAACTTTCTGTTCTGCACCTTAACTTCTTCCAGCTCTTTTTTCAGTTGATATAGATCTTTAATTTCTTTTGTTTGAATTTCAAGTTTATTTGCTACATCATCATATTCGTCACTGTGATGTTGCATTGACTTTTTAAGTGACGTGATATCCCCCTCCGCCTCAGTTTGTCTGCTTTCCAACCGGCGGACAGTCTTCTTCAATTCCGAAAGTTCGTTTCTGATACTGGTAACTTCCGATTTCATTTCTTGTGTACTTTCATTCAAGTTTTTTAACGTACTATTTATTTGTGAAATATCCTGCCCGAAATCCATTTTCCATTCCTTTAGTGTCGTCATAATTTTTTTGGTGAAGTCTTCAAATGCATGTGTGAACTCGTCGTTATGTCCACGCTTGCGAGTGCGACGATTGACATTCATCCGGAACTCTTCGGCTGTGTCGTCCATTGAGAGATCGGAGAGATCTGGGGCTGAACTCGCGCGAGCGTTTGGTGATTCTGACATTTTGCTGTCTATCTATTCAGCGGTCTGTGGTCGAGAAGACAAGAGTGCGCGAGTCACGATCCGAAATCTGCGCGTGGATTTTGAGTTTTAAGCTCTGGGTTATAAGGTTTAACTTTCAATGGTAGATCAAAATATGACTTCAATATTTTGTACGAGAAATAGTGAGTGCGTCCGTTCGCACCGGCTCGCGACGCGTTATGATATCGATACTTCTTGGCATGTGATATCGTTAGGTAACGATGTTGTAGTTATGAAATTTTTTCCACATTTTTACTGTTTTTATGTTAATGTAGTCGCTATCTGTGCGTAGGTATAATAATTATTAACCCTTCGTGGTCCACTTGGAAGTCCCTGAACCGTCTACATACAAGTGGGAAGATGTAACTCCAACGTGGTAAAGTGGAGCTACCTCGATGGAATGCTGCTGTTCCATCGAGGTAGCTCCACACTCCTCAGGTAGGTGGGTGTGGATCTTAACTCCTATCCTGCCCTCTGTGCCCAAATACTTGCAGTCAAAGTGACCTCTGCACTTCCACCGACGACGCCGTGGACGTGGCGAACTTTTGAACCTACAAGACTGGGAAAAGTCGTGTCAGTACATGAAGAAGAAGTAGAGAAAACTAGTATTCGCTTCCACACCAAATTCACGAGCACATTCGGTACATTGTTCAAGTAAATAAAGAAATGCTGGCTCTAATAATTAAACACGTACTGTGTGCTCATAATATAATGTTATTTAAACAAACGAACAAAAATACCTACTGCTGAGGCGAATGAAGTTGCAACATGCAAGTTAACAGAACCATAATATTTTGTTTTGTTCTTGTTTAATAATGTTACGTTTAATGAAGCAACACGATGTTAGTCTAAAATCCAGACTAGAATAGAAAATAAATGAAAGCAAACAGTGAGAACGTATAACAGATAAACAAAGAATTTGCTTCATATATTCGAAAAGCTTTGACAAAACTTTCTTAAATACTTTCTTTGAACAACCTAACAAATAAGGTCTTAAATACTTACTACTATATATTTTACTGCCAACAAGTTTGGCACGAAACTTATCTAACATTCGAGGTCTAGAATATTCTATTCTATAGAAGATAACAAGGCGATAAAACCTAGAATCGTCAATAGAATAAATTCCTGCTTAGCTCCTCCACAAGCAGAAAAACAATTGTTTCGTACGTAAACAAGGTTCAAGGCACGTATAATTCGAAACGACGCCGACGGACAAAATGGACCGTATCCATTTGAAAACACCTTTCAATGAAATAAGGAGCTCTATCTTTTTCATTAGACAAATGGCTGGAGTAAAAGGTGCATGTGTAAAGTGCTTTTAGAGATTAGAAAGGGTTGAATGTTTTAGATAATTTTTACATATTTACCCAAGACATTATTTAAATATATTCATCATTACTACATTTATTTATCTAAAAATCTAAATAATTAATAAAAATAACAAAATGATATCCTTTATTCATCATTTGAAAAAAATATTATTAATATACGGTCAAAAATTTATACAAGTCCTATTTCTGCGCAGTTTTATTTAAGTAAGTACCACTCTCATCATGATCATCCTAGTAAAAGTCTACTGTTGAGCATCGATCTCTTAATAACCACAATATTTTTCATAATCATCACGATTAGCAGTTTCTATAGACTGTCATACCCTCTGAGAGGCAATTCATTCTTCATTTTTAAGCAAAAATGCGGGCATTGCGGGAAATGCGGAGATTGAGAGTAAGATTAGAATACGAACGTTCTTACGTTCACATTCAAATCTTAACTCTCAATCTGTCAAAAAAAATCTCTAATTTACCTACATTTTTGACAATTTTTTGACATTGATTGTCGCTGAGACGAGATTACGGCTGGAATTCGAACGGGTTTTAGTAGGTACGAGAATAAAATTGTCCGTCTCAGTGACTTTTGATTTTACAATTTGTAACAAAACCCCCGAGAAAAAAAGGCGCTGACTACATATTCTGTACCTCTAACTCTATTATTTACTACCAAACTCTGAACTAATATCTATTGTGCCCTCAAGTTCTCAGGTCACGAGGCCGTCACCAACTTTATCTTATTGAACTCATAAGTTTTAACTTTAGTTCGACGGCAACTATAACTTCTAGGAACAAAATACGTTCTTGTGACAGGAGAATCGACAGCTAACGCCCGTGCCAATAATATTTTGAACAATAAAAACTATTGCAGTATCGAGAAAACATCATTATGAAGCCATATTTACAGGTGTTAGCCATCTTTAAACCTGTGCCCTCTGGTACGCTTTGGCGTGGTATGGTTCAATATAATAACGCATTCAGATGCATACTGGGTCTGCCTTGGCGGTGTTGTGCGTCCGGCATGTTTGCCGAAAGCAGGGTAGACGACTCTTACGCAGTCATGATGAAAGTCACAAGCCTCCTTTATGAACCGAATACATAAATCTGACAATAGAATATTGAGGGCCATATACGAGGTAAACTACTTCTTCGTATATGGCAATCAATATTCCAGCTAAAATAACACTTATCTATTCCTTGGTTGTTGTTTTGTAATAATTTATGATTAATGAATAATTTGTAATCTGGTTAAATTTTACCTGAAATAAAAATGATTTGACTTGATAGCCACCGACATCGTCTAAGATAAAAAAGCACAGATCTTTATAAAGATTTTCCCGCTGATCTCCTTGGCTGTCCCCTAAACTGTTGAGCTATTATCGCATCTCGTAATTCAAAGTTCATGGTAGGGTTATGGGTGATAAAGTTTACGGTTATTTAATTTAAATGACCTTCTTACCGTAGAGTTAGTAAACAACTTTACTACCGTCTATGGTAGCTATCTGTATGGGACAGCTCATACGTCACAACCCCATGAAATAAGTAACCTAAGTGTCATACTGGTGATAATAAGGGAAGTCCTAACATACCCCATAAAGATGATTGGTACGATGCTCTTGTTCTTACTATGAATAAATAAGAGCAGACGTTCGTATGTAAATCTGTACAATAAGAATCACTGTGTAGATATTATCTCTTCGTTTATTTGCTATCGCTGCATGCAAATATAGTATTTATTTTCATAGAATAGAATAGTAATGCAATACATAGCTATTCATATTACCCAGATTAGGTTAGAAATCCTCGGGACACCCAGATCTTACACAGATGTTCTCAACAGACCAGGAGACCCAATCAACTTCTGGAGGGAGGTGGGCTGGTTGGAATAACCACCGAAGATCGCCATGGCCCACGCACAATGGTCCACTTGAAGGACTAAGGGCGGAAACCAAACCCCATAACATAGAACATAGCAATTCATATAATATCCTACACAAGCAGGAATAAGTCATATCATCTCCTCAAATCAGCCGTGAAGATTAGGAAATCATTGGATGAGATGACATACTCGTATACATCGTCGCACATCGAAGGGAAAAGGATTCCTTTTTCCATATCGATATAAATGTATTTTCTTACCGATAGTGTATATTTCTCGGCTTATTGTTAATATACACATATATTTTTTTCCTCAGTTTTCCAATACTGAATAGAATGAGGAAAGATACTCAAAATCAGTTTGGTACTTAAGTCGAAGGCAGATTGTAGAATTCGTCATTTTACGTCCGTTTGTGGATGCGATCAGAGAGGCAATTCTCGTATTTTAAGAACATTCTCAGTCTCAATCTGTCAAAAATACCTCTAATTTATCTACAATTTTGAAACGTTTTTGACATTGATTGTCACTGAGATAATAATAATAATGGATTTTGAATGTTTTTAATTACGGAAATTGGCCTTCAAAAGCGTCATCAATTTACCTTAGGCATTATACATAACAATGACAGTATGCAAACGCAATATCTATAGAAATAAAACAAAGTCGGGTTAGTTATGTACACCATTTATAACTCAAGGACGGCTGGACCGATTTTTATGATCTTTGATTTTTTGGATTGATCTCCACCCCGACTACCAAAATAACTATTAAAATATGTGAAAATTTTAGGAAAAAAAAAAATCTGAGGCATTACAAAGATCGCCGAGTCTGCTAGTTTTTATTAAAAAAGAAATGTAGGTAGGAGAAACTGAGCTGAGAAAAGCTCTTAACGAGTACTCGAAGATGCCATTTTAAAATCGCATCTTCTCCAAGATTTGCTATGCAAAAAAGTAGTAAGCGCTTAGTATTCATTGTTTTTCCCTCTTTAGAAAGGACTTAAATCTCTCCCTCATTTTATCGGGAGCCACTATAATCCACTACTTTATGAGGAAAAATCTGTAGCCAGTACTTTTAGTTTTAAAACTAAGCATAAAAAAAAACGGCAAAATTATATTTGCCTTACCACAAAAGTGTATTGCGACATGACATTGGTTTGAACAAGTGTCTAAGTTTTTGTGGTAAATAAGATCCTACATTTCGTATGTATACACACGCACACTACAGCAATTTCCATGTTCCTCTACACATTTATCTCTCAAGAAATTGAAGGTGTTCGCTTGAAATTTTATGACAAAGGTGAGTTGATGAGTAGGATATCATCGGGTTTTGACAATCCATTCAGCCGGCCGGACATGACGGAATTACGAACTGTCTCGGCGGCTGTGACGGAACACAGGATTTATGAAACATTACGTAGAAGATCAACTTCCATGCAGTTCTGGAATAGAAGTTAATAACCTAGGTAAAATCAAAATCGTCGGGAAACATGAGAAAACTTTTAAGTTGAACAAAGGAATAAGGAGATTAATAAAACAAAAAAAAACAAAAACAAGTATGATCTGCGAAATTAATGTGCTAATTGTAAATCTATGGGGATTTTGATAACATAACCCTTTCGAATACCAGGATATAAATAAATTGTTCATTGCCAACATTGTTCGAAGTACTAATGCACATTGTCCAAAAACAATCACTTTTCTATAGAAAGTCTTGTATCAAATTACGTATTGCGTTTAAAGAAAGTATTGGTCCCTCACGTCCTTTCGTCGCCT
Organism: Apamea anceps; assembly: GCA_951799955.1. NCBI lineage: Eukaryota > Metazoa > Arthropoda > Insecta > Lepidoptera > Noctuidae > Apamea > Apamea anceps. The sequence continues at coordinate 6,447,763 of OX637502.1, read as the reverse complement.
GAGCGTCAATCCCAAGATTGCTTTCCTTTAATGATAACAGACAACCTTTTCTTTTATCCACATTACAAAAGGGAATACTTACTTTTTTCTTTTTATATCGCTAGAACTCTTGGTTTCCGACAGTAATTGGTTATAATAAGATCTTCTTATGAGGTTCACCGAACCAGTAATAAAATAAGCAGTACCCAGTCATAAATTATATCCAAAATTCATTAGCGTCACTAATAATTTATCTACCAAGAAGGATTATGGTCGGATAATGTAAAATTTCTTCTATTTTTACCTTCTACAAACAGGCCACACTCATACCTTAAAACCGTTTTGGTTATGAAAACATTTAGAAAGAATTTAAACTTCTTTTCGGTATTACATCACCTACTGCGCAACTTGGTGAGGTGAACGACATTCAAACGTCCTAGACTCGTAATAATAGTTCGGCTAACTAAAAGTTTATACTGAATGAAGCTACGAACGAAACGATCGAAAACATTATTCACTCCGACAGCTTCTAATCATCGGTTTCAAGGACTATGTGGCGATGCATTTATCAACACACAGGAATAGTTGATATTTCTTAAGAGCTGGAAATCGATATGAAGAGTGAAAATTAAAAAAAAATGGTTTATTATTTTAATTTTAGCAACTAGTGATTGGATCCTCTTTTTGGGCAAATATGCCTGTGTTAGGAAACTCCGCTCTTCCATAACTTAAATAAATATTGTTTACGTGTTTTATTTTCGATTCTATACAAATGTAGGTACTAAAGGAAATAACATAATTCTCCTGCCCACTTTATTTGGGGTCGGGGCAATATATCTTTTTCTTCCATACTTCTCTATTAGTCGTCATCTCGGTAGTCGTACCCTTTCTAACTATATCATTATTCACACAGTCTATTCATGGTTTTTTTGGCTTTCCCCTACTCTTATAGCCATCGACAGTCATACTCAATTTGCTCACGACATTTTCCTCATTCCTTGCACATGCTCATATCATGACAATTGAAATCCACACAACTTTTCAGTAACCGGTGCCACTTTCAGCCTTCTTTTATGTACTCATTTCTTATTATATTCATTCATGTAACTAAAGGAAATAATAAAAAGAATTTAAGCACGCATGGAGACATGCGAGTTCGTGGGTGTGTGAATGGGAATGAATCAGAGTGTAGCCGGTACACGCATTAGGCGTATAGTGATATTTTATTCCAGCAGCACCTCAGTATGGGCATAGATAGGCAAGAAAAACCTAAGTAAGAATCAAATACGACAGACCAAAAAGTTTTTAGTGACTGCAGTTTTTCAATGTCAATTTCCGCCGTTCGATTGTTTCACGTCAGGTGTTCGGAACGTGCGATTAATCAAATCAAATCAGCGTACCGCATCTGCTGGACTCTCAATCTCTATTTGCCTGCGCTTCCAACGTCATAGGTCACGAAGGGCTAACTTTGCAGATAGGTACATTGAATTCAATAAAGATCTGACCTTTCCGAACCAGTTAGATGCGTGTTAAACTTGTCAGATGGGTTGGGATTGCAATTAACTCGCAGGAAACTAGCTCTCGAAGTGTATTCCACTTAATTGGGGCTCTAAAACTGACTGATGATATCTATTGATGCTGCCCGATAGTTTACTCGCCTTATGGTTCACTCGCTTGAACTTTGTGATGTCGATCAAGGAGACATTAGCTCGGTCTGCGTGGAATAGATTCGAATAAATTACACTTTGGTATTGCGTTGTAAAGTAGTTTAACGGGTCTGGGATGAACATTTTCGATTTTCTTTTATTGCAGACGGTGAAAATAAATGGCGTAATAACTTATCATATCTTTTTTTTTTTCATTTTAAAATGGAGTACGTTGCTGTGAATATAATTGGGCGTTTATCTGCCAAAAAATAAAAAAGAAATACAAAACATTGATTCGGTTACTCTGTAAAATATTAAACACAAAATGACAATCGTGAACCAACATGATTCACGGCAACCTTTTCAGAAAGGTGGGATATAGAATTCGAAACATTCTGTCTTAAGTCCCGAACGCGTCGGGAACTACCGGTGAAAAATTTGCACGATATGCACTTTGCAGTTCCCCGTTATCTGAACCAATGTTATTTGCAAAGTTAAAACGACGATTTCGGAGAAGTTTTAATGCAATTCCTTTGTACTAAAACTAAGTTTAGATCATAGTAACTTAAGGTATTGTGGTAATGAAATTATTACCTAAGGAAAAGGCAAAATTAATGATAGCTTTTAAAGTTCTTTTGTCCTTTTGCTGAAAGCTACAGTATTCTTTACTTTCTTTTTTTTTTTATTGGTTGCGTGCGTAATTAATTTTGTATTTTAAGCATGACTCTGTTAATCGGGCTAATTGTATACTAGGTTAGTCCATGTCATATGTATGTTTGTAACATAACATTACGCCTGTATTCCTAGAAGGGTTGGGCAGAGGTGCACCTACAGTAGAGCCACATTTCGCCAGTTATATTTAAGTTCTATGTAATAGGCCTAGCCTATTGCCATCGACCGTTTCTATACTTTAATAACCAATTATTATTTTTGTCCTCAGATCATCGGCAAGCGAGTTGATCTCGAGGCGTGGCGTGTTCTCTAGAAGACAGTATGGATCCGTTGAACAAGTAAGTAAAGTTCATACCTTTGTAACCTTAAAAATGTAAAGGTTGCAATGTCCGATCAAGTGAAGATGGTAAATCTTTCCTTTATTCTATATCGGGTAGCAATTTGGCCCAATGGTTTAGGTGAAAAATGGCGAGCGAGAGGTCGTAAATTAAAACCCGGCCGTGAACCTTCTTTTAGTTGGTGAACTGCCTAGAAAAATAGTAGGTAGGTACTTAATATTTAATAGGCGATGCTGGAAATCTTTCAAATAATTATTTGAAATAACACAACATAACCTGGGTGGACGACATTGGTACCATCGCGGGTAGAACCTGGATGAGGCATCCTCATCCAGGTTCTGGCACATGAAAAGAGAGGCTTATGCTCAACAGTGGGTGAAATCAGCTGTGGTTGATGATGACGATGATGTTTCTTGACATTTGAAACATTAATCAACTTTTTAAATGCAAATGCTTAGGACCATTTGTATTTAAAAAGTCTTTTCAGTTACATTAAAAACTTAAAGACAATTTAACAAGCATCCAGAAGGTACATTTTCTATGCAGAGAGAAGAAAAATATCTAACTTGTTTTAATTAAAGCCTTCGTGAAAGCCTCCGCTTTTTCTCTTACTTAAGCACAATTTAACTTACTAATTAAATGGGATCGCTGAGTAGTTACACAGCCCAGATGCCTGTTATTTACATATTATAGAATATTTTTATGAAAAAAAAAAAAAACTTTTTGAACTTAATCTAAGAACTTTGACAACCTCTTTGTAGTGGTCGCAAGCGCTATTGCTGATCATGAGGCTGGGTTCGATTCCCGGGTTGGGCAAAGTGTTATTTCCATCTGGTTTTTTTAGCAGCAGCCCGGAGTCAGGGTTTGTGGGACATGGGACTTGAACATTACTGGTGAGATGAGGGTGTACTATACACATCTGCCTAACCTTTCGGGGGATACAGATGTGATGTTGATGTTATGTTAATCTATAAACTCTATACTAATCTTTTTTTGGGTACACGGCATTTTCCTTTTTGGTCACTATATACTCTCCTTTAGGGAAACCGTTTTTTGACAGATGGAACTAGTGATCGCAGCAACACACAATACATTGATTGATACACGCACGGTATTATAATGTCTGTAAGAAGCCATAAATAAGATAAGGCAGTTTATATATTTATTTTATTACGCATTTTAAAGTTAATTTTTACGTAATCTGGATTATGTACGTTCTAAGACAGCTGTCAAAAAACGGTTTACCTAATGAAACGGGGCAATTCATTTAAAATTTCAACTAACATCGCTTTTTTTCTTTACCATCTATTAAATCGCTTAGATGAATATCCTTACATTGCTAATACTAATCAGAACCCACACAGTTCACCAGTAAAAGATACACAGAACAGGTAAAATGTTCAGTGGAGCGTTCGAAGCGAGGTGTACTCGTAGGATACCGCAGATCGGTGGTTGCATCTGGTAAATGTAGCCAACATTTTCAGCATTAGAAGTTACAGCTGCTGTATATTATAACTGATATACGAACCATCTCCGTAGAAACTGAAACGAATGAAATCTTGTTGGAAAATATTTTGAGTCAAAAATGTTCTTGGGTAAAAATCTGAATGATGCAAATATTTGCATGCTGACTTGGTTGGCACGAAACTAACAAGGACTAAGGTCCAGTTGTTTCAAACGTACGTACGTCAAATATCAACGATTACTTACTCGTTATTATTTGACGTACGGCAAGGCCATAATTTTGTAATTGTAATTTGAAACAAAGCTTTTTTTGGTTTGACGATAGTTAGCGCTACTTTTGACGACTACGCGTACGTCAAAAGGACGTGAAACAACCCACGCTAAGGAGGTACCTTATATTTGGGTGCCTTTTTGTATTTTTTCTTTTTTATGAGTAGGATTAATAAATTTAATTACTACGCGCTTATTTTCTTAAAGATTATGAAATTTTTCATCAGTCTGTTGAAAATATTATACTACTAGCTTCTGCCCGCGGCTTCGCCCGCGTGGATGTCGGAAATTACCCCACAGGAACGTGCTAACAGGATAAAATGTATGTGCTTCCCCAGGATGCCATCCATCTCGCGGGCCCTTTGTGGCTAATTACAATATAAAACCAATTGTGTCTCATTAGTGGTGATTAAGAGGGTACCTATATGATATCTTTACCTAATTACCTACCTAATTAAAAAAAAATAACCTAGCTAAATAAACCTATTTCTGATGATAACTAATCTAAACTCAATAAATAAGCAAAATCCCTAAAAACTAATATCTATACGAATGACTAATCCTACCTAACAGTATTATAAAATAACCTACGGTCACTACGTACACTATCAAATATACTACCTATACTTTAAAATTAAAATCTATACCTACGACTTATAAAATTAAACCTAAATAACTCTAAAAACTAAAAGGAATAAAAAGGTCGCACAGATGATACTGCGGGTGACGTAACCTACGACAAACTTATTATTTGCGGTTGGTACAGTAATCGGTCTAGGGATCGAACCGCAAAATTAAGTTTGTTTTTTATTGTATATACTTTTCCGGGATAAAAAGTACCCAGTGTGGTGCCCAGGATATTAAAGAATAATTATACCAAGTTTCATCGTAATCGAACCGGTAGTTTTTGCGTGATGCCTGAACAAACAGACAGACAGACAGACAGACAGACAGACAGACAGACAGACAGACAGACAGACAGACCGACAGACAGACAGACAGACAAAAATTTTTGTAATCACATTTTTGGGTTCGGTGTCGGTCTAGTAACACCCCCTGCCATTTATTTTTTTGATATTTTCAATGTACAGAATTTTCACTTCTACAGATTTATTATAAGTATAGATGATGCACCTTGCGCGTTACTGTTGACAACTTATTTCTGTTCAGTTTCTTAACCTAGCTTAAAAAAAAGCGAGGAGTAAAATTACTATACCTATATTTTTACATAGTTATAGGAACGACGAATAATTTCATACAAAAAAAAAAATAATTGAACAAACCATTCTCAATAGAAAATGTTCATTTTGTTGTCGAAACATTTCTCAAAGAGTTTAAATAAGGTTGGTGATAACCACTCGAGTGACTTAAATAATGCACTAGCGACGAACTTTATTCGCTTCATTATTGCATATAAACTTTATAACGGAGAATATCAAGTTCTAACAATGTACATCTATTCTAAAATGTCTGAGAACTCCAATAAAATAAATATATGGAGTGACTGCAATTCTCCGACGTTGGTGAACGGTAAAACTAGTGATGCCGACTCCGACCGACCAAGACTCCGAGCCGCATTTTTACGTTTTCATAGCTAACATATTTTTGAAGGGCGTTCTTTTATTTCTGCAATTCTTATCATGCAATGTTTATTCCGAATCTAGCTGAGTCATGTTCTAGATCTTATTTTGTTTATTTACCTAGCTTTGTGACGAGTGATTATTATTTAGGTAGATTATTCGGCTTATATTTAGTTTAACAAAAGTTTCTAGTCGATATACTTACAAAATGATGACTTAGTGTACCTACTTTTGATTGTGATGTTGCTAAAATATTTTTGAAGGATATTCGTTTATTTTCTGCAATACTCATCATGCAATGTTTATTACAAGTCTAGCTGAGTCACATTCTAGACTTTATTTTTAGTCCTAGTTTGTTTATTTGGCTTTGTGACGAGCGATTATGACTTACGAAAGTTGGTGGTTAATTTATTTTTGTTCACGTCTTATTCAGGTACTTAGGGGCCCGTGGCTAAATAATAACAGCCGCACAGGTCGATCGGTCAGGTTAAGCTACGCTTGCCGCGGTTGGTCTGTGGATGGGTGACCATCTTTACATACCGAGACTCCTCCGTGCCTCGGAAAGCACGTTAAGCCGTTGGTCCCGGCTGTCATTCGTGGATCTTTGACAGTCGTTACGGGTAGTCAGAAGCCCGAAAGTCTGACAACCAGTTTTACCAATTGGTATCGTATTACCCAGTAACTGGGTTGTGGAGGTCAGATAGGCAGTCGCTCCATGTAAAATACTGGTATTCAGCTGCATTCGGTTAGACTGGAAGCCGACCCCAACATAGTTGGGAAAAGGCTAGGCAGATGATGATGATGATGTCTTATTCAGGTACTTAACTGGCTTTACATTCGTCAAACAACTTGGCTAATGTTCTAGTCGATACACAAAGTGACCTCTTTGATCGTTGATGTTAGGTAAAATCGGAAAGAGACTTGCTTTGTCGTACAATACTTTAGGCAGAACAATGAGATGAGAATGCTAAGAGGGATGTGTGGTGTTACACGTTACGAATGGATAGAATAAGAAATGAGTAAATAAGAGGAAGTTTGAAAGTGGCACCGATACCTGAAAAGTTGTGTGGAAATCGGTTGTGCATGTGAAATTGTGTATATATAAATTTATATATATATAATTATGGTATGGGCATATGCTACGGAGAAATGAGGAAAATGTTGTGAGGAGACTTTTGAGTATGAATTTCGATGGCTATAAGAGTAGGGGAAGACCAAACAAACGATGGATGGAATGTGTGAATGATGATATGGTTAGAAGAGGGTGACTACCGAGATGACGACTAATAGAGAAGTATGGAAGAAAAAGACATGTTGCCCCGACCCCAAATAAATTGGGATAAGGGCGGGAGAATGATGATGACTTTAGGCAGAAAAATATGTAAAAAAGTCAAATATACTTTCAAACAAACTTTATAGAAAGTTCGTTCGTCGCAAAACAGCTCTCAGCGATACGAAATTAATTTCAAAGTCAACTTTAATTATTTCTTTAACTCAAAAGATAGCCTCAAAATAATTTCTCGTTAAATCTCGAAGAAGAAATAAAAAGCAAAGATTTTATTACCATAGAATTAGAGCAACAAGATTATTTTTTATGATGAAACATCGTCAGGCCATACTGTGAATATAGTTTTAATTAACGTTTCGATGAACGAAAGTTCTGAGTAAAGTACACAATTTATACAAATAATTAGCTCGGCTTGTTAGCTGACTCAAGTTGACCTTAATAAATACCCGTGTATCAGCCATTACTACTTACTAACGATTCATATTTCTGCTTTTGCCTGAATAGCATTATAATAACAATAGTGTGTTAATTGTTTTAGTTAGGTAAGTTAGGATATTATATTTTTCTTTAGTAGTTAGTTTTAAGTTGTGGCCCAATGGTAACGGTCTCGAATTACGAGTTGTAGGACGTGGGTTCGAACCCAGGCAGGCGCTTTACTTCGTGTAAATTATTTAATCACCGCTGCTCTCAAAACGCTGATGGAAAACATCGTGAGGAAACAGGCATGTCATAGAGCCTAAAATTCGAAGACACGTGGCATCTACCAACCCGCACTGGGCCCGCATGATGGATTATGGCCCACTCCCTCTCACAGAAAGAGGAGGCCTGTGTCCCAGCAGTGGGAACATCATAGGCGGATTATGTATGTTATGTTGGTATAAGTTGTAATTTATATACATTTCATTGTAATCTATCTATGTATATCTATACTAATAATAAAGCTGAAGATTTTTTTTGTTTGTTTGAATAAGCTAATCTCTGAAACTACCAGTCGGATTAAAAAATTAATATTTGCAATTGATTTTTCAATTCTTGAAACAGATAGGCTATTTAACATCACGCTACGGCCCTCAGGAGCCGAGCAAAAAGAACAAAAGTCAGAAAGAAGATTTAGTGAAAACGAAATAACAGCGCGGGAGACGCGATGCGACGCGCGACGACGGGGTGGGACGTACGGGGTGTTATGTGGTCGAGTTCTGACCTGGACGTCTTCGGGGAGATCTTATAATAAGAATAGTCCACCATGCGGTATTAATTATACTTTGTTGAAAGTGAGACACGGTAATACATGCACGCTTGAGCGAGCGTAGACTGCTGTGCTGCCTCGCCAGTGTTGCCATGTTATAATAATCAGATTGGTAGTGTTGCACTACCTAACACGGGGGAACAAGAGATTTCACGCGGACGAAGTCGCCGCCAGAAGTTAGTTCTGAATAAACAGAGGGGCAATTCTCGTATTTTTAAGAACGTTCACAGTCTGATCTAAGTCTCAATCTGTCAAAAAAACTTCTAATTTCCCTACATTTTGACAAGTTTTTGACATTTGTTTGTCGCTGAGATGAGACTGCGACTAGATTTTGAAAGTTTTAAATTACGAGAATTGGCCTTGATATGATTTTGAGTGAAATACCAGTCAAATAACTTCTCCCCTTCTTTCTTAAAAACACATTACCGCAACAAAACTTCTATATCACAAACTTGCTTTTCCTGGTGACTTCTTCAACGTCGATTTCGAGTGGGTACAAACTTTTGATTGATTTTAAACGGTGAACTTTCTTCATATAAACTTGTAGTCTTGAACCGAGTTTCACATCCTTGCAAGGCGTATTGTCTGACACTAGCATGTCTTCATAAGCACGATAAGGAGTACACGTTTTCATGAAACTTCAGCCAGCATATATTGACAAACTTAGGTAGGTAAAGACCTGGGACGTTACCTACCTAAGTTTGTCACTATTTACCTGTGCTATTCGTACTTGAATTCAAGTGAACAGACAGCTCCGATGACGACAAAGTTTAGACGGACGTCTAGACTTTGTTATCATCGGACTCGTCTGTTTCAGGGATACATGCATAACATCATGCCTGTAATCCCCGAAGGGTAAGGCAGAGGTTCCTGTAGTACACTCACGAGCACCAACAGGTAAACACTTGGTAACTTTCAATTGCGATTTTTTCCTGAAATAACGAATGCAACGTTTAAATACGACACATTACTTAAACCTACAGGTTCGAAAATGCTATGTTCGTAACAACATAAAATTTCATTCAAAAATAAAGCAATAAATCGCTTTGAATAAAGCCGAGTGTATACAAACTTTTGCTCATTCTTTTACACCTACATTTCTGCGAGCCTATTGCCATTAACCGGGCACAAACCCAGACACCGTGCAGTGTGTGCTCCTAAAAATGTATGTAAATAAGAGGAACACTTCAAAGCCGGTAGCACTAAAAGTAACAAAATGTATTAGTGTAGCGCGATGTTTATAAAAATAAATCGAGTTGTTTATCGTCCGCCCCACGCGTCTGTTATATTTAGTTTCTAATTACAAGCTTACATTATATCCTCTTCCTTACAAGGTTATTAAAACGTGTACCATTCTATAAACATACACAACATTTCTCAGAAAGGGTGGTCTTATTTTAATGGTGTGGTACAGCCGATCCTAACTTTATGGCGGCGCGGAACTTGAGGCAAGTCGCTGCGCAGTAACAAATTCACGTGTTAGTGGGGGTAAGGGGTGAGGTACTGCGCAGCGAATAGCGTACTTCAGAGCCGTCATAACGTTTGAATCGAGCTGTACAGACCATCAAACTGAACAACTTTCTCCTTGAAACCAACAACGTAATCGCGAAAAAATAATCTGCTGCATTTGGGTCGAGTAGGTATTGAAGCAGTTGATAATATTTTCGCGATTACGATGTTGGTTGCATGGAGAAAGTTGTTCCGTTTGATTTTCCAGTATATGTTAATTTTTCATTGTACTAAAAGCCTATACAATGCGAGGTCAGCTAAAACTGGAAATGTTGCAGCCTTTCTGATACATAGGTACTGTGTATTATATATTTTAAGGTTAGAGGAAACTGTTATAAGAATAGCTTTCTCCCTGTGTTTATTAAATATAGCTCAAGAGCTATAATATAACAACGGCTAACGACCAGTTTCAGGAACCAAAATTAATTAACAAAATAATTAGTTAATAAATCATGAAGCACACGTAAACTGCTTTAATGGGTTGATTGAATGATCAAAAACGGATCACTTGAGTTGCGTTTAATTTTGACACGACGATAATTTTCGTTTCTTTCACAATACGAAGGATTTTGAAAGACATCCATTGCTTCATATGTTTAAAAAATTCGTCTGCTCGACAAGGTAAATAACGCAATGAACGTGGCTGAACTGTCAAATTGAAAGCCATTGCGATCGATTGCCTTTTATGTGTGTTACGTAATTACCCCGCAGGTGTAATTCACAGGTAGGTATAAGAAATCCATGTGGGGCGGCCATAACAAAGAATACGAAAACTTGATCGTGTTTACCCACCATTAACAAGAAGATTCTACACAAAAAAAAACAAAATTATTCCACATTTCTCGAATAATAATCTACTTCAGGGTCCGAAGGGTGCCTACCCGTTCTAGTTAGGGCTGAACTAATGAGGGAAACCATTAACTTAAGAAATATATTTCAATTATTTGGAAATCGTCATTATTAAGCCCAGGTACGCACGGGTGATTTTTTCCGAGGCGATTTTTTTTCGCGCTCTGTTTTTTCAACACGCGGCTTAGCATCAACATGGCTCACAGAATAAGCAAGCTGTAGTGGCGATAGGCCGGCAATATCAGCCGTGGAAGCGATGACCATTGGGGTAGACGCGTTCTTGAGTGGAGCGCCGTGTTAGCGCCGACAGTTCAAAATCCAACAGTGTGTTTTTTTGACGCGCAGGGATGCAATCTGTTGGATTCTCAATGTTCGGCTCAATCCCGAGAGTTGAAAATCCAGTGCCCAATAAAATTCCATCGCGATATTTTACGCCCGTGCGTACGTGGTCTTAGAAAAATTGGAAAATTGGAAATCCACAATACACCTCAAAAGAATAACTACGGCTATTTTTCAAGACACTGTCAAAAACAACAGGGGCAGTGATGCATGCAAAATTACAGCGCTATGGGGGCTTCGAATAAAGCAGAATCTAACCATAACCGTTATTCCAGAACTGTTTATAATTATAAAGCACTTATTTTTATAAGACATAGCATAAAGCTTGTATTCCCCGAAGGAATAGGCAGGGCTGAATTATAGTAAACCCACAGTTCGCCAGCCTATTGTCATTATACGGGCACAAATCCAGACTAGGAGCTATTATACCTCGACTTTTTATCGCATTCAGTAACTTAACAGTTCGAAGAAAAATAATGTTACCATACTAAAACTATAGTGTTGGGGTAGTGAACGATTTTGCGTAAAGAACGAATGATTAAAATTATTTAATTTAAACAATACTTTAAATATTCGTATGTAAGATGTGGAATATAAGAATAATTATTAATAAAAGTCGTTATTAGTTTAGTAAAGAATTCATTTACTTTTTTTATTTTATTCTAAAAGAAACAAAATAAAATTCATGTTATTTTACTTTTGCTATTTTATTTCCTCTGGCAGCCCCAAACGTAGACGTCATTCTTGACGTCGTTCTTCTTATTCATTTTTAAGTACATTATTTAAGTTCATTCTTTGTATTAATGGATTTAGAACTTTAGGGTTTTTTTTTTTTCTTTCTCATTTTGTTTTTTGTTTTCTCCACACGTTTTCTCATATCACATCTGACATTGGCAGAATTGTCGACATCGGCACCATTGCCATAGAGAAAAATAGATAGATAGATAAGTTCATTCTTGCACCACCTCAACCACCTCACTACAATGTTTTTGTCAAAACCTGGTAACCCTTCAATGTCACTGAATACGATTAAAAGTCGAGGTATAGTAGATAATTTCTAATGGAACAACTATCCTATTATCAAGTTATTTTTACATTCAAAATAAGCCTTTAATATAGCTATTCCTGTTATGCTGGGTCATATCCATAATTCATTATTAATTTATAATCGAATTAATGTATGGATACAATTAGTTGAATGACAATCATTTCAATGTACTAAAGAAAATTGCTTGTAATATAATTGATCATGTGTTGTGGTTGCTGTTTGTGAATTATTTATTTTTTCATTTTAAAACACATGGTGGTAGGGACCGCAACCATGGATTCAGTACATGATTGTGATCCCATGCGTTGAAGTTTTTCATCGGTTCCATATATTTTGACCGCGTACGTACCTATTCCAGTTTTCTATGAAAAAACCATTTTTTTTTCGATGTTTGACGTATTTCTACGCTAGGGGGCTAGCGTGGTTACAGTCTCAGCCAATTTGTGCAGTTATGTTTATGAAAATATCCACTACTCCTGTAAATATAAAACAAGTAGGGACCTACTGGGAATTGTGGAACCCTTTAAAATATTTATTTAATTAGGAGTTTTGAAAGGGCATTAGTAAATAATTCTATTTGCAACCCCCAAAAGGAGTCAATATCTTCATTTATTCACGCTTACACAAAGTAAGTTTACGCACTGTGCGACGTTTTTAATGATCCTCAGAATATTTCACGAGGCCACTTTGATCAATTAGTATTCTAATTATAGCTTCTTATTAGCTTTTTGAGAGCGCATAAGTATTCTTATGCGCTCTCAAAAAGCTCAAGTCACAAAGCCTTTTGTTTATCAGATATTTAAAATTAAACTTCACTGCGCCGAAAAGCAGAAGCCAAATAAATAAAACTGCTCATTTTCGGCTTACTTTGTAATGAATATCATATAGGTACGAAATGCGATTATCGTACAAAAGCGACTGCGGTTTATATGATAAGAGCTGCTATCATATGCCAACTATTGTCTTGGCATTTGCAGCCATGTTGGGCATTGTTAGGGCCTTTATATAAAAGCTTTCGTGAGAGTTTTACGGTTTTATTTTATTAGTATTGGAGTTCCTCACCTGACCTCGCTGCATGATGGTGCTCATCATGACTAAGAGCTCCCTACGAGGAAGAATAGTTGAGCCAAAAAGTCGAGCAAACCCGAAATAAATGTATGAATGAAATTGAATGGTAACGGCCGATCTATTCAGTAACAATCTCACCGTGAAAACTTAAGTGAAGTGAGCTGTCAATAGTGTCAGTCCCTAGCATCAGGTGGATTGATAGCTCGCTTCACCGAAGTTTTCACAACGAAATTTTTACAGAATAAATTACTTAACTTAGCAGTTGTCAGGCAATGATCGAAATTTTTACAGATGCTTAGAGATAAGATAGGAAGTAACATCAGTAATTTTACGTAGAGTGAATGTTTTCTGACTTAAACTGGCGTTTCCCATAAAATCATTGGAGAATAACTAGTTATTTATATTTCGATACACTTGCGCCATCCCATCTTCCTGGCTCGGTGTGCTGTGCTGGCACTGCTGCTGCGCCTGCGGAAAACCTCAAGCGGCGACAATATAGAAACCTCATCCGAAATTATATTTTCGAGCCGTTTGGGATTGAAACCCTCGGGCCGTGGGGTCCGAGTGCTTGCATTTGTGCATTGCTTGTTCAATGAGCTCTAAACGGCTGGTTGACACTTCCCGTGACCCAAGGGCTGGCTTTTACCTTGGCCAGAGGCTCAGCATTGCCATACAACGTGGCAATGCCGCCAGTCTCTTGGCTACATTACCAGTCGACAGCGATGTAGAGGAATATTTCGACGGAATATTTAAGTTTTTTAATAGTTTTAGTTAGTATAGGATATTATATTTTTATTTTAATAATTTGTAGTTTATTTAGTATTAGAAGTTTCTAAATATTATGTTTATATTATTTTAGTATCAAACTTTTCGGGCTATGATGGACTACTTAACAATAACTACCTAGGTATCGTACATCGTAGGAGATAAAGGTCGCTTGATACACAAGGTTAAGGACAACTGAGGTCTTCGAGGCACGTTTAAGTGTTAAATATAAATCGTTAGCACGATGATTCAGCTCAAAAGGCTGGATCAATTCTACAGCCATTATTGTGTGATGATAACTGCTGACAATAGCTCATTGTTCGTACTTGTCCTGCGTTACTAGTGAATAGACACTTTTGCTTTTGTATTAAGTTTTATTACGTTATTATAGCCAATGCGTAGTAGTGTGCCTGGCTTTAAAGTCTCGAAATAATTACGAGTCGCCCTTATATGGGGCTTCAATGATGGTGGTTGGGTCGATCTTTGAAATTAAATCGGTGATAATGGAGTTTATTAATTGATTCAAAGAAATACGCCTCTAGTATAATTTCGTGATAATTCCAAATTTTCATGAAGCCTTTTCATAATTTCGAATACGCAGAAAAATCGATTACTCGCTACAGTGAACTCTGTTCATTTTAAGAGGATTTAATTAAAACGAATTTAATATTTCTTTTTACGTCAGATTTTATGTCAATCTCTTCGTAAACAAATACGCGAAAGCAACGACTGTAATTCCACGCAGTCAGGATTACGAAAAATAAATTCTTCGTAAACATTTTTTGGATAGTTGATCCCTTATTCTTGGTATCTCACTTTTTCCAAGATAAACTCGAAAGCCAGCAGTGTGCCTGAAGGGACAGATAAACAAATAACTAAAAAAAAATGACATACAAACAACTATTGACTTTTGAAATACGACGCGCGACGACGTTAAAGCCAGCCTTCGTATATATATATAACGTCTATCTCTGTGACTTCTGTGTGTTTTTGACGTTGACGACACTTTGATGTGTTTAATAAGTTAATGTAGTGCGAATTAAAATTGGGGGCACGTGGCTAAATGATAACAGCCGCACGGGTCGATCGAAGGTTATACTATACTAGCCGCGGTCAATTCGTGGATGGGTGACCATCCATTACATTGCGAGAACCCTCCCGTGCTTTCCGGTAGTCATTCGTAGATAATTGACAGTCGGTACGACTAGTTAGAAGCCCAAAAGTTTGATAAGCAGCCGATCGATTTTATATAAATGTCACCGTGAAAAGTTAGGGGAAGTGAGCTTAGAGTGAGTTGTCAATAGTGTCAATCCTTAGCATTAGTTGGAATGACAGCTCACTCCACGATCACTTCACCTAAGTTTTCACGGTGAGATGGTTACAGAATCGCATTGCAGTCCTACCAAGGGGTAACGTGTTACTGGATGGAGGACAGACCCAGTAACTGGATTGTGGAGGTCAAATAGGCAGTCACTCTATGTTAAAAACTGGTATTCAGCTGTATCTGGTTAAACTAGAATCCGACCCTAACATAGTTCGAAAAAGGCTAACCCGATTGATTTAGTGAGAATTAAATTCATACTCATTTATAAAACTGTAAGAGAATTTTACTTAGATTCATTCTCTATCTAAACTGTTAAATGTTACTCAACTGTAGAGACCAGTATGTGAACAAAGACAGCTTTATAAATGCAGCAGCTTGTAAATTAAAAAAGCGGCCAAGTGCAAGTTGGACTCGCACATGAAGGGTTCCGTTGAGTTGATTGATTGAAAGGTAAATTGCGGTTTACGATTTATGACGTGTTAAAAAAAAACTACTTGCTAGATCTAGTTCAAACCAATTTTCGGTGGAAGTTTACATGGTAATGTATATCATATAATTTTTTTAGTTTTATCATTCTTATTTTAGAAGTTACAGGGGGGGGGGACACATTTTACCACTTTGGAAGTGTCTCTCGCGCAAACTATTCAGTTTAGAAAAAAATGATATTAGCAACCTCAATATCATTCTTGAAGACCTATCCATAGATACCCCACACGTATGGGTTTGATGAAAAAAAAAATGTTGAGTTTCAGTTCTACATAAGTATGGGGAACCCCCATTTGTGTGAAAATCTTAATGCGGTTCACAGAATACATCTACTTACCAAATTTCAACAGTATTGTTCTAATAGTTTTGGAAAAAAGTCGCTGTGACATACGGACGGACAGACAGACAGACAGACATGACGAATCCATAAGGGTTCCGTTTTTTGCAATTTGGCTACGGAACCCTAAAAATATAAGTTCTTATGTTTTACAGTTGGGATTATTCAGTTTTTAGTCCTATGTACGACCTTTTATGCTTCAAGTCCAAATTCTATTTTAAAGAATAACATAAAACCGCGCCTTGTCTCGCCGAAAGGTTGTGTAGCTATTGTACAGACGCCAGCACATCGAGCTACTACAATCTGTCAAATTTCTTTAATAGATTTTCAACTTTATCGCTAAAGCATTAAGGTTCAAGATTGATTGGGAAAATTTGACAGTTTTGGGTAGCTTGACCTGCTGGCGTCTGTACCTATAGTACACCCACATTTCGCCAGTTATGTTTAAGTCCTGAGCAATTGGGGGCGAGCCTGTTGCCATCAACTGGGCACAAATCCAGGCCCTGGGTCATACTGAGAAATCCCAGATAGGAAAACCCAATAACACGTTTCCCGACCTAGGAACCGAACCCAGGACCTCCTGCTCACCAGTAGCGCTTGCGACCACTAGACCACCGAGGCCAAAAAATATCTATACTTATAATAAATCTGTAGAAGTGAAAATTCTGTACATTGAAAATATCAAAAAAATAAATGGCAGGGGGTGTTACTAGACCGACACCGAACCCAAAAATGTGATTACAAAAATTTTTGTCTGTCTGTCTGTCTGTCGGTCTGTCTGTCTGTCTGTCTGTCTGTTTGTTCAGGCATCACGCAAAAACTACCGGTTCGATTACGATGAAACTTGGTATAATTATTCTTTAATATCCTGGGCACCACACTGGGTACTTTTTATCCCGGAAAAGTATATACAATAAAAAACAAACTTAATTTTGCGGTTCGATCCCTAGACCGATTACTGTACCAACCGCAAATAATAAGTTTGTCGTAGGTTACGTCACCCGCAGTATCATCTGTGCGACCTTTTTATTCCTTTTAGTTTTTAGAGTTATTTAGGTTTAATTTTATAAGTCGTAGGTATAGATTTTAATTTTAAAGTATAGGTAGTATATTTGATAGTGTACGTAGTCACCGTAGGTTATTTTATAATACTGTTAGGTAGGATTAGTCATTCGTATAGATATTAGTTTTTAGGGATTTTGCTTATTTATTGAGTTTAGATTAGTTATCATCAGAAATAGGTTTATTTAGGTAGATTTTTTTTTTTTAATTAGGTAGGTAATTAGGTAAAGATATCATATAGGTACCCTCTTAATCACCACTAATGAGACACAATTGGTTTTCTATTGTAATTAGCCACAAAGGGCCCGCGAGATGGATGGCATCCTGGGGAAGCACATACATTTTATCCTGTTAGCACGTTCCCGTGGGGTAATTTCCGACATCCACGCGGGCGAAGCCGCGGGCAGAAGCTAGTTTAAGAATAAATTAATGAATATTTATGTATTATTTATAATAAGTCTTCTGCTACCTTATAGGTCGCCATAATTAGATACAGAATGACGCTACAAATTCCTATTTACTACAAAAATGTCATACCCCAGTTACATCCACTTGACAAGCCTTATTAGGGAAGGGTCAGCACTAGTTGGGTTGTGCCCTAATTATACACAAGTACCTAAATAAGGGCAGGGGTTTAACTTTGGAGAGCCTCGAAAATAGGTAACAACAGAAGTAATGCCACGGTAACTGAATAACATATGAGATATTCCATTATATTGTAAGGCAACATTCATAATGAATGTTGTTAAGCTTGCGGTATGTAACCCAAAGACGTAGGTATAGGAAAAATAGTTTTAGTTATAATGCGTCCGAAAAAGCAATGTTATTTCGCAAAGGTCCAATAAGGGTTATTAACAGTAGGCACTTTTTTCTATTTTCTTCTATATCATAGAAACAGTAGTATTATTCTTCTTCAATATGCAAGGTTCTTTGTCTTTTTTTTGTGTTGGAAATCATCAAATGACCTCTCTTGCTCTGGGCTGAGCGGAAGGGCATGTCAGACTTTTACTGCCTAAAACCCACCCGTGTTCCTTCAGTTACCTGTGCCAGGGGCCACGGTATCTCTTTCGAACAACCCGCGGCCCTGGCATGCATCGGCCATAGCGGACTCCGTCAGTTCGTGCTGACATCTCTTTGAGGCGCGCGTGGAACACAACGCGCCGTCGACCCGGGCCTGGTCCTTACCGGGCGGCAAGCTGTTCATTGCTCGCCGCCCGCAAGCCCGCGCCTACGGCAGCCGGGAGTCGGCTGTTGACTCCAGTCCAGGGCGTCTCCTGCGGCGACTAAGGGCGTGAGGGCGCAGATATTGCCTCTCCCTCACGCACTCCGCCTCCTTCGCGAGCATTACTGCTTCGCAGAAGGAGGTGACGGCCTCCCATGCACTCTCGCTCCGTACCATGGCCTGGACCAGGGCCGGACGCGAGAGATTGCCGCCGCCTATCGCCGCCACGAGGACACGGTGGTGCTCCGCCCAAGCCGGGCAGACCTCCACCGTAATGCTCCACCGTGTCCTCCGGGCGAACCACACAGTGGTGACACCCTGGCGTTTCCTTCCACCTCTTTCTGAAGGCGGAAGGTGGGGCGCCGTCGCGCCTCTCTAGCCACTCCTCAAAGAGAGGACTTATCGTCGCAATTGTGGCGTGCCCAGCTCTGGGTTGCGACAAGCGCACTCTCCATGCCGCTATGAGATCCCGCCGGAGCTCTGTCCGCTGTACCGTGATTTCCGATTTCCGGCGTTTTGCCTCCTCTCGCCACTCCCATAGGGCGAGGACTTTGGCCTCCAGATCCCATGGCAGCAATCCGGCAAGGAGGCTCGCCGCCTCAGCGGAGACCGTGCGGTATCCTCGGACCAGCCGGACAGCCATGACCCTTTGGGACGCGTGGAACCGGCGGGCTGGTCGCCGCCTCAGGTAAAGGTTCTTTGTCTTCAAGTAGCATTTATTTCTTCCACCCTGTAGGTATTCCGACAGGATGTAACGTGTCGTTGGGTAGCGACATATCTATTCACATCCAGTCGTCGGAGGCCAATTTCCGTGACGTCAATTCATCAATTTAGGGGGTAGTTTTCCTCATTTTCGCTTTCCTTTAGCAGTTTGGAAAACATTTTCCGTTGAATTTGTATATTATTTACGTTTTTCTGAGAATGATATTCATTTAATAGCTATATGAATTTTTATATACCTATATATTTTATTTTAAATACATAATTCGAAGACTTAAGCGATATACTCATTTTTGTTCAAGAAATATTTAAAAACTAACATTGAAATATATTATCAGCTAGACTTTCATTTTTAAATCGAAAATGACGTTGGACTTTATTTTAAGCAAACTGAAAAAATCGAGGTGTTACCTACCGGTTACCGGGTGTAAGACATATTGTGCTATTGCACAATATGTCTTACACCCGGTTTCTAAATTAAGTATTTGAAGTTGAGTACTTGTCAAGCTCCGCTTTAGCATTACTCACAGGTTTCAAACATCCGCTGAAACCATTGCAGCGAAACAGCTGTAGTTTGACCATGACTTGTCCGATGTAGGACAAGCGAAACAGAAGCGTTTGTAAAATGGATGTTGATTTTACGGAGAAACTTATTACAATATATTGTACAATTTTGTTACAATTTGCTACACACGTACACGTTTGCTACAATTCAACTGGTGTTCGATGCTGTTCCGCTACTTGAATCGCGACATAACGTAGTGGTGTTTCGCAGCGGAATTCATTTAGCGATTTCGCATCGTTATTTTCGCGTCTGAAGTGTGTAAGACCCTTATTATTAAGATGAAAGCTTGCGAAATTCAAAACATGTTTGCAAAATACGTTATAAATTTTACGAGCTACATAAAAGGGAGCACCTTAATTAATGGTAAAATGGGGTTTGACTAATTCTCGTCAGTAAGAAATTGATTGGTCCTCCCTTCATTTCCCACAAACTACATTTGTTTTGTTCGCAAACGTTCACACACAACTTATCTTTTGTTACATTTCACCTCAGAAAGCTGAAACCTTCCACATGTACCCACAGTATATAAGTGTTCAGGTTTCATATGAGAAAAACAATTACAACCACCGGTACATGGAACCTCTCGCGCCAGCGCAAACCTCGAAGCGATTACGCCCAACTTGAGTCTTGAAGCTTTAACGCATTGTTGACTTCCTTGAGAGTAATGAGTAATGCTTTGAAGTAATATATAAAACGAACTGAAATATCAAAATGAGTAAATTGTTTAAAGGAATAAAACGTTTAAATTACTGACTGACTTGGAAAACCTTATGTAACCTTTTTTGTGATTAAGTGTCATGGAATTATTTTTCTAATTTTCGTTAGATTTAAGTTACTTGTTGTTTGTTTTTGTAAGGCTGACTTACGAGTAGGTCGTAGGTTTGAACACAGACGTGCATTTTACTTTTTGTAAATTATTTCATCACCACTGCTCTCAAAACGGTGAAGGAACACATCTTGAGGAAACCGGCATTTCCTAGAACTAAAAATTCGAAGAAATGTGACATCTACCGGTGGTGGATTACGGCTCACTCTTTCTAGAAGAGAGGAGGCTTTGTGTCCTGTGTCCACTTACGTGTAACTTACGTTAGTTGTAGTATGTTCATTACCTATGGTATGGTATTCCGCGAAGATAAAGTAATCAGCTACTTTTGATTCAGCTATTATGTTAAAATAAGGCAAGAGCTTCCTACCTACAAGTCTTACCTAATAACGATTACAGTGATTACCAATTCTTTTACCAAACATACATGAATATTTTGGCGATATCGCCTCCGAACAGTCTTACCATGGGGTATCGTGATACCCGGTCATGGGCTGTGGAGGTCAGATTGGCAGTCACTCTATGTAAAATACTGGTATTCAGCTGCATCCGGTTAGACTGGAAGCCGACCCTAATATGATTGGGAAAAGGCTAGGTAGATGATCTCATTGTATTTTTTGAAGCAGTCATTGGAAGTCGTTTGTGGGCTAACAGACTGATGGTGAAAATTTGCCTTCTTGCAGCTAGCAGTTCTTGGTAAATAGTGGTATCACCTCTACCCAACCTTTCGGCGAAAACCACCGTAATAGCTACGTATACGTGCCACTGTAATTAGATTGACTAACCGGATCAGAAATTCGGTTTATCATCAAAGGTTAGGTCTAAGAACGGTATACAGGTCAATAGAGATCATAGGGATGCCCAGAACTAATTAGTCAATTAATTGACAGGCCATCGGAGCATATGAAACAATCAGACCATCATGTCGTACACAACGAGGAGCTCTGGTGACGTTATTAGTCGCACTGCGATAACTGTAATAAATAATAATTATAGGGGTAATTAAATTTAAATGTTGGTTAAGTTAACAAGGGTTATTGCTGAGTATTTTAGTAGTATAATGATATTAATTTGTTTGAGGGGCTTGTGGCTAAGTAATAACAGCCGTCCGAGTCGATTGGTCAGGTTAAGCTACCCTTCCCGCGGTTGGTCCGTGGATGGGTGACCATCTTCACCAAGTTCTCCGTGCCTCGGAAAGTACGTTAAGCCGGTGGTGGCTGTCATTCGTGGATCTTTGATAGTGTTACGGGTCGCCAGAAGCCCGAAAGTCTGACAACCAAGGGGTATCGTATTACCTAGTAACTGGGTTGTGGAGGTCAGATAGGCAGTCGCTCCATGTAAAATACTGGTATTCAGCTACATCCGGGTCAACATAGTTGGGAAAAGGCTCGGCAGATGAATGATGTTAATTATTGCGACACGATTGGCGCAGTGGTTAAGCGATTGACTGCTGCGCTGCGTGTCACGGGTTCGATTCCCGCACGGAATAAATATTTGTATGGCCTACAAGTAGTTGTTCCAGGTCTGGCTGTTTGTGTATGTGAGTTTAAATGTTTGTGAACGCACCCACGATACAGGAGAAACTCCTAGTGCGGGGCAACGTTTTTTTTCCAAAAAAATAAAAAAAAAATTGAAAGTTTCCAAAACAAGTGAATTTTTGCTTACTCATCATCATTATGGCCTGCCTCGTTCCACCCACTGCTGAGAATAGGCCGCCTCCGTCGTTTTTGTGCTATGCTTCCCTGGACCGTGCGAGGCCAAGCCGTCTTCCCCGCGATCTTCTGTATACTGTATCCTGACCATTGGCCTGTCAACGCTTCTTCTATTGTTTCTCAGCAACCATTCCATTAGGGCTAAATAACCCTCGAAAAAGATTTTGTTAAGATGAGAGATTTTTAGGTACAAATTTTCTAAAAATCCGTCATACATTAGTCACATTTTACACTTTAAATACCTATGTACCTATAGAAGCCTTCACAAAACAGCTTTAATGCAATAGAAATACACGAGAAGACTACAAAATTAACATAATGTCTAAGACGTTCCCTACTAGGTTACTAACCTAGTCAAAATCAAGTGGTATTGACTCCCCAGTCACGTGTCAATACGAAGTATTTACAGTGTGTCGTGAACACGACCAGCATTATACTTCAGTGAACGAACTTACAACGAATAATCCGTATAAATCCATCGGGTACTGAAAACATCTAGGTTTGTACTTGCGAATCAGGTGCAATCGAGACCATCCAGATCTTCTCCATGGGAAACGACCAATTGGAACCGTGCACCTAGCTTCTGACGTATCATAACTGCCCATGTAGGATATTTTTTTGTATTTTGGAAATAAATTGGAGAGATTATATTACCATAACATATTAAGGCTCCCGCAGACAGGCGCGACGCGACTCTAGTAGAACAATTTCTATGAAAACTCCATTCATCCTTTATTTTAAAGGGGACGCAGCTGCTACATATTTCAATAGGATTATTGTAACATCTTCGTTTGTCAATTGTTATTCGAGTTTTATGTTCTCAAATGGACGTAGGTTTAGTAGCGAACTATTAATCATAAATACATGCCAGTTACCGATATTATTTATTGGGACCTAATTTTCATAAAAGCAATTTTTTTTTTTGCTGGCCTACCCCCTCTTCTGGGTAAAGGCCTCCCTCCATACCTTCCATCTTTCGCCAACCCGCGCGTCCATCTTCCAGTTTTGACAGAACCTATTCAGTTTAGATAGACAAAAAAACAATTTTTATAATATCTAATCTCTAGAAAAATTTCTTAAATCCTAACTAATATTATGAATGCGAAAGTAAGTTTGTTTGTTACGCTTGCACGCTAAAATAGCTAAACGGATTTGGATGAAATTTGACACATGAGTAGACCATGACCTGCCCCAGCAATCTCGACATTCATAGCGATCGCTTTACGACCGAATTCGGTCGCAAAGTCCTGTCACTCCATACATTTCACCTGTCAATTCGGGACTTTGCGACCGAATTCGGTCGTAAAGCGATCGCTATGAATGTCGAGACTGCTGGGGCTGGACATAGGCTACTTTTCATCCTGGATCGCAGACAAAATCACAGGCAACAGCTAGTAGGTACTAAATAAGTAAATGTAAATTGGATTAAAGCTAATAGGTATATAATTAATTCAACGTCATAATTAAAGCAGTTAATTGCACTAGAACTAATTCGTTCTGAAGTGGTAATTAGTACGACTGAAGCCTTTCGCTTCAATAATAATATAATCATGAGTTTACAAGTGTTCCATTTAATCCGGTCAGTTAGTCGGAATGCGATTGATTATTACGTGGGTAGGTACCCAGGGATTTTCTATACATATGTTTTCTTTTTGCAGGCATACAACTGACTAATTGGGTTGCCCTTTAAAAAAAACTCGATGAAATACCGTAACTCTATTGTGTTTCCAATATTTTGATACTTGAGATATTCCAATTAAGATTGAAAACCGACATACCGTACTCCAAATATCCGGGTACGCGAAATACTATAAACATGAAGGTACTAATAAAGGTTCTTGAATCTGCACAATGGGTCGTCGTTTTCATTGAAATAGAAAAATACTTTAGTAAAAAAAAAACGCTAGCGTGACGACTTGGGCTCATTCCTAACCGATTGGCCGGAGAAGGCACAACATAAGGCAATTTGTGAAAGTATGAGTAGACCTTTTTGCCCAGCAGTGGGATAGCATAGGTTTACAAACCACATAGAAAAAAAACTGGTTTCTTGGAACTCCTTTAATTTTTTACTTTATTTTATTTTTAACCCCCGACGCAAAAACGACGGGGTGTTATAAGTTTGACGTGTCTGTGTGTGTGTGTGTGTATGTCTGTCTGTGGCATCGTAGCTCCCGAACGGATGAACCGATTTTAATTTTGTTTTTTTTGTTTGAAAGATGAATTTGTCGGGAGTGTTCTTAGCTATGTTTGATGAAAATCGGTCCAAGATGGCCGCCGCTACAAAATGGCGGATTACATATTTTTTCACAACTCCCTCAATATGGGTATCAAATGAAAGGGCTTGACTAGTAGAATACTATACACTATGACAAATTTCAAATCCAAGATGGCCACCACCACAAAATGGCGAATTACAAAAAACCTGATTAACTACCAAATTGCCTGAATCTTAAAACGCAAGAAAATAAAAGAAAAGAAATAATGAGTCCCTACAAAAAGCATGAAATAAAAAATTTAAAAAACTCCCGACTACGTGAAACCCTATAAAAAGAAAAAAATAACCTTGAAATTATGACCCTACGTATGTACGTATGAAATTTTTTGATTAAATATTGTCCTGTCGGGGGACCGCTACTATTTTAAACTTTAACAGAACGTTAGGCTAATAATTAGAGCGGTCCCCCGACGGGACAACATTTAATCAAAAAATTTCATACGTACTTACGTAGGGTCATAATTTCAAGGTTATTTTTTTCTTTTTATAGGGTTTCACGTAGTCGGGGGTTTTTTAAATTTTTTATTATTTGTTGTTATAACGGCCATAGCAGTACACAGTCTGTGATAATTCCAAGTGTCAACCTACTACGGTTTAAAAGATACAACCCTGTGACAGACGGACGGACAACGGAGCCTTAGTCATAGGGTCCCTTTGGGTACGGAACCCTAAAAAGTAAGGTACGCAATAGGTACTTTAACTCTTGTAAGAGTTCTATCAATGGAAGTGATTTTCTGAGGCGTTTTCATTGTTTCATTGCCGGCGTCATGCTCAAAAAGAACTTTATAGTTTCGAATTTTGATTACAATTTATTATACTACAACTGCTGTTCGTATATTTTATGGGCCATTATTGTTTAGAGTTTCGTAGAGTTCGCTTTAAAAAATATACGAATTATGTTATTATTTTTTAGGACAAACTACTTATAGTACAATTCATTAAATTTATTTTAATGTTTTCCTATGAACAAGCGACCGAAGGAGGATAAATTGCTTTCAAACCTTATCCGCGAACACTGCATCAAATTAACTTTAGCTTTCTCTCTCTCTCTCTCTCTGTCTCTCTCTTATAGAAAGCAAGCCAGTTATTTTCGTTTCGTCTTTCTATTTCGCATTGAACAGTGTGGTAAATAAAATTTTATTACAATTCCTTCACTAATTAATCGAAAGGAACTTCGTTCCATCCGGATGTCCCATTAAAAAAATTCATCAAAACCGCGAAAACACACATGTGTACAACAGATCTAAAAAACACATGGTTTCACCCTATTACTGGGAGCGGTAGGCAGAAACTAGAGAACGTCACCTGCTGCGATCCTTACATAGTCCTCAATCAATTAAATTAATTTTTATTTATGCACACAGAATATAAGGTTTCATAGATACACACAGATGGTTAGAAACTTTATCTATACAGTTTACTTATCCTAGCATAGGTAAGTGCTTCTAATATACCTCATTTAACCCTATCAACGATCTAAGTACTGGAATGTTCTAAAGCCTAGGTTGGCTAAAAGCATAACGCAGCTTGCAAGGGATAATCCAGGTAATAAGTCTGCCTAATCCTGCTCGACATTATTAAGGGTACGCACGCACGGGCAGCCTTTATTAACATTCATAAAGTACCTAATCTTAGACTCCCTGATATTACAATGTAAATATAAAAGTTTTATACTTTTATAAAATATGAATATATTACGCTGGACATAAAAACAAATGAAGTATCGTGCTCTTCTTAGGGGTTCGTTGTTAAATGATGAATCTTTATTAACTCACATATGTTCTGTCCAACCAATTAATCATATCTGCCTAGCCTTTTCCCAACTATGTTGGGGTCGGCTTCCAGTCTAACCGGATGCAGCTGAATACCAGTATTTTACATGGAGCGACTGCCTATCTGACCTCCACAACTCAGTTACTGGGTAATACGATACCCCTTGGTAAGACTGGTTGTCAGACTTTCGGGCTTCTGACTACCCGTAACGACTGTCAAAGATCATCAGATCAAAGAATGACAGCCGGGACCAACGGCTTAACGTGCTTTCCGAGGCACGGAGGGGTCTCGGTATGTAAGGATGGTCACCCATCCACAGACCAACCGCGGCAAGCGTAGCTTAACCTGACCGATCGACCTGTGCGGCTGTTATTATTTAGCCTGTCCAACCAATTAATCACCTTTAAAAAAATGTGGCACTGTGTGTGTGATGTCACGGAACGCCCGGCACATGTGAAACATCGAAAAGAGCGACGGTGGAGATAGATAAATGGAGTGTCATGCCGTTTGGCGTCACGGCATACGAGTCGGTATTACCCCCAAGGTGCGCCAATACATGTTTCACATCAAAATATAGAAGATAAACCCATATAAAAACACATCAAAAATAACATCAAGCCTGTTTTCCCCCGAAGGGGAGGTATAGTTACGTATACCCATCAACCCACTATCAAAATTTTATTCAGAAAATATCAGTTTTTATGTATGTAGTTTTCTAAACAACGTACCTACATTATCATACTTATACTGTTTCGTGCTTTTCAGTCTTACCAAGGGTTATCGTATTACCCAGTAACTGGGTTGTGGAGGTCAGATAGGCAGTCGCTTCATGTAAAATACTGGTATTCAGCTGCATCCGGTTAGACTGGAAGCCGACCCCAACATAGTTGAGAAAAGGCTAGGCAGATGATGATGACTGTTTCGTGCTTTTGACTAACCTCACCTGACACGATGTTTTTACTTTACGTGTTGTACTTCTTCCTTCCTGCCAGTAATTTTATTTCATTTCCAAAAATCTTTGGCTGCCAAGCTGAAATGGGATTTGGCGGGTCACGTCAGCCGCATGCATAGTGTCCGCTGGGCAACATTCTCCACACGGTGGGTGCCTGAGGATGGACGGCGCCGCACAAGGCCGGAAGAGGTGGCGAGACGATCTAAACGCGTACCGCAAGGGTTGGATCGAGGTGGCGCTAGAAAAGGATACCTGGAAGGATTTAAGGGAAGCCTTTGCTCAGCAGTGGGACAGTGTAGGCTTAATAAAAAAAAACAATAAGAACACATAGCAAAATGCACTTTACCTAAGCTACATTAACACATATAATTGAGGCACTTTATGAGGCTAGTGAATCGCTCTTCAAGGCTTAAAGATTTTAACTGTTTACAACATAATCTCAACACACAATCATTATGGGTACATGATGACCGGCTGGCACTGGTTTCCTGCCAGTGATAAATAGCTTGATTATTATACACCTATTCGACAATATTACCAGCACTAATGTTTCAATGAAGCGTGTGCACATTCACACCAACTCCGCATTTTAAAGTTAATTTCACGCCTCAGTGAGCATTACCCTTAATCACTACAAAATATATTTATAAAATTAACACTGGCTGCAATTTATAACAAAATGAAACATTTTTCATCACGGTTTCGTAATTGAGCAAACAAAATAAACAATATCGGCTTCAATTTCCTTTGTTTCAAAGAAACGATACTACCTTTATCGAAGAACTTCATAACTGTAACAAAAGAGATTCTATTCTTCTTTGTACCAAGAAGTAAAATGCAATATGTTTATCAATTTTCATTTAACGACGCGGGCGCTCTCCGTGAAGTTTTCACTTACCGCTTTAACCTTTAGAAGTTTGTTTCGGTTATCAAACTCGCGCAAAGGTTAATCAAATTGCGGAAAACATATGATCGAAAACTTTATGTGTGACTTTGGAAACAGTTTTGATATTCTGCGAGTAAATTTATTTCTATAAGATAACTATCTTATCTTATCAAGATGGTAGAATAGATTGGAATAGAATATTGTTTATTGTTGTTGTAAGTGGTTAATAAATAAAGTTCATGAAAATTATAAGGCAGGTATCTCTACAACATACCTCAAAGATGCACAATAATTCATTCTGTATGTATGTTACCTTTTCACGCCTAAACCACTGAATGGATTTCGATAATTGACAAGGAGATAGATGGCATCCTCGGGAAGGACATAAGCAGACATACTTTTTGTCCCAGTAGCATGTTCCCGTGGGATATATTCCGACATCCACGCGAGCAAAACCGCGGGCAGAAGCTAGTAAGTAAATTAATAAAAAGAATATTTTAACACGAATAGGATAAATAGAAAACCAAACTACATATGTACAAGAACTATTAGGTAGAAGTAGTACATACGCCAGCAAGTCAAGCTACCCGAAACTATCAAATTTTCCCAATCAACCTTAAACCTTAATGCTTTAGCGATAAAGTTAAAAATCTATTAACGAAATTTGACAGATTGTAGTAGCTTGATGTGCTAGTGTCCGTACCTAGTTAAGTTATGAACAATATAAAGCGGGATCACGATTATTATTTAAAATGGCCACTGACACAAAAAACGCAGTATCCTCATGACTAATAAAAAGGGATCGGCGACTTGCTACGAAATCGTAGCGACGTAGCTCGTCAGCTACGCCGTAGCAGATACGCTACGCAGACCCCTAATTTTATTTCTGCTGATAAAGATTTATTTACATAGGGTTTTTTTTTATTATTTTATTGCAAAAAATTTTACAATAAAATTAAAATGAGACACAAGCAGTCACTGCTTGTGTCTCATTTTAATTTTTCAATAATCGATAATCCTCTGGATGCTCGTTTCAGAGCAATGTATACGAAACTTTTGCATGGCAGATATTCGAATTCATTTTCATTCGGAAATATTTTGTCATCACAGAAGTTTGATGACCCAATTATAAACAGCACAGTGGATGAGCACCTAACGTGGTTAAGGGTTCGATATCCACGCATTCGATATTTATTTGGCCTTGCGACATTTCCAATAGTTTGGGTGCACGCGAGGCTTCTATTTGTAAACGAACTCAAAATGTGGGTGTAAACTTATTACGCCATGTTTTCCCCGAATGGTTAGGCAGAGCTATACCTACTTACAGTACACTCAAATTTCGCCAGTTATGTTTAAGGCCCATGTATTTATTTACTATTACCACTTACATTTATTTTTACAGGCGTGAACCCCATACAAAAATGTAGTCACAATTTCCACACTCATATCACCCAAAAACCAAGTACACACTAGCACCTACAAAAATTTAATGCTTTTTAAACTGTCATATTTTGACTGACGGTTCAACCGCGAATGGAGGCGAGTCTATTACCGTCAATCGGTTACTTATCCAGAATCCGGGTTACAACTGAGAAATTCCTTATAGAAAACTCTATTTAATATCCCTAACAAAGTCATATTCAGCATATCTGCAGTGGATGCTAAAACTAATTGAATTTCAAACAAACAAATAAGGCAATTATTTTGTTGATCCAACAATACGAAACTTTCAAAACTAACGAACTAAAGTGTTACGACACATTTTCGGAGTTTGATATTGAAATAGGTAAAACCAATATCGTATTTGCAAACAAAAACAAGACTAAATTATGATTTGTGTGTTTAGACATTCTTGTTGTATTTTTTCTTTATTGTTTCATAATTTTTGAACAAATTTCATAACAAAACATCACGCTTGTAATCCCAACAGGGTTAAGCAGAGGTATATACAGGGTGGCAGGGACATCGACGCGCAAACTGTAACCATGGATTCAGCACATGAGTTTAGACCCCATAGCGTCGAAATTTTTCGTCGGTTATTCAAAAATAAAATATTATAGATAAAGCGTTCTTTAAATTTTGTGGTTGAACACAAGGATTTATGAGATGTAGGTCAACGACGCTTTGTTAAATGTGTCTGAAACTCTTGCGTGTAAATATAATTCAGTGATTTCAGGTGTAGGGATTTCGTTTGGTTTGAAATACGGTACCTATATTTCCTCAACCATAATTTACTCAACTTTTTTTTTATATTAGCCTTTGTATCTTAAAGATTAAAGTATTTCGGTTTAAAAAAAAATGTTGATTATATTAGTTACTAGCTTCTGCCCGCGGCTTCGCCCGCGTGGATGTCGGAAATTATCCCACGGGAACGTGCTAACAGGATAAAATGTACCTATGTGCTTCCCCAGAATGCCATCTATCTCGCGGGCCCTTTGTGGCTAATTACAATAGAAAACCAATTGTGTCTCATTAGTGGTGATTAAGAGGGTACCTATATAATATCTTTACCTAAGTACCTACCTAATTAAAAAAAAAAACTCAATAACAGAAAATTAAATACCTACCTACCTAAATAAACCTATTTCTGATGATAACTAATCTAAACTCAATAAATAAGCAAAATCCCTAAAAACTAATATCTATACGAATGACTAATCCTACCTAACAGTATTATAAAATAACCTGCGGTCACTACGTACACTATCAAATATACTACCTATACTTTAAAATTAAAATCTATACCTACGACTTATATAAAAATAAACCTAAATAACTCTAAAAACTAAAAGGAATAAAAATGAACTCCATTGCGGGTGACTTAACCTACGACAAACTTATTATTTGCGGTTGGTGCAGTAATCGGGTCTAGAGATCGAACCGCAAAATTAAGTTTGTTTTTTATTGTATATACTTTTCCGGGATAAAAAGTACCCAGTGTGGTGCCCAGGATATTAAAGAATAATTATACCAAGTTTCATCGTAATCGAACCGGTAGTTTTTGCGTGATGCCTGAACAAACAGACAGACAGACAGACAGACAAAAATTTTTTTAATCACATTTTTGGGTTCGGTATCGGTCTAGTAACACACCCTGCCATTTTTTTTTTTTATATTTTCAATGTACAGAATTTTCAATTCTACAGATTTATTATAAGTATAGATTGTATATTGGGTAAAGGTTAGTGCTATCGAAAGTTATAACTTACGATAAAAGTGTAGGTATGTTTTCACATTATCACCCCGTAAATAATGTTTTTTGTTTTTTTTTTTAGAAAAAACGTTGCCCCACACTAGGAATTACTCCTGTATCGTGGGTGCGTTTACAAACATTTAAACTCACATACACAAACAGCCAGACCCGGAGCAACTACCAGTAGGCAATACAAATATTTGTTCCGTGTGGAAATCGAACCCGCGACACGCAGCGCAGCAGTCGATCGCTCAGCCACTGCGACAACCGTGTCGTCAAAAAGAGATAGTTTAATACAAGAGAATAAGGCTACAACCTTATCATAATCTATTTACAGTAATTACTTTAATTCCGTTTCATAAAACGTGTTTTACATGCAGATTTATACTAAGGAAAAAATTGTGAGATTGTTACTTGTGCTTAGCAATTATAATATAATTATTATTTTATCTTCTCGAAAAAATAACACGTTTAGCTAATACAATGAATTTTTTTAATTTAAAAACGCAATTTAAGGGGTTTAGGTGCTACCTGTGACTTTGGAGAACAATCAAGTCTTTCGTTACAGTTGGCCGGTCGGGTAATGTTTTTTTTGTTTGTTTGTTCCTTTTTGATGGCAATAGGCTCGCTCCTTATTACATGGGGCTTACACATAACTGGCAAAATGTGGATGTACAAGTATAACGCTAATGTATAAATTAGTTTAACTCAAGTTTTCATCTCAACAAAATACTTAACAGTATCTAAATAACCCTCACAAACCACTTACAATATAGATTTATTAAGAAACTTTGCTGAGCGAAGCACTTTAGTTTACTAAATAATAAAATACCGATCGTTATGATGGAGGAAAATTTACGGTAATAGAATATGGAAATAGTTTCAGTTACGTGTTACGGGTTATGTACGTGAGAATAGGTACATACCGAATATGATGTACCTACATCTGATAGTTTTAAAACTTTATACGGATTCATTATGTGTTGCGAACTTGGATTTTTATTTCGGTATAAAGAAGTTTTATTTCTCAAAAAAGAACATACATAGTTCACTTAAATATGAGAAACTGAACGAAAATAAAATATTATCATAGCAAACATAGTTGTCGTTCGATCTATCGTACATACAGTGGTTATGTTAGATAAATGCTAGGAGAACGTAGAGTCATAATTTCAAGGTTAGTTTTTTCTTTTTATAGGGTTTCACGTTTACACCTTTTTTGTTCTATTTGTGGCTATTTTTTCTATAGTTTTTTTTTATTTTTTTTTTTAGGCTTTTTACATTCGTACTATTTTTATTATTATTTTGTGACGGGGGTTTTTTAATTTTTAATTTATTTTTTTAATAATTAGACGACGTTACTAACTATTTAGTAATACCTATTGATATATCCGTAATTATTTAATGATCTT
Organism: Apamea anceps; assembly: GCA_951799955.1. Classification (NCBI taxonomy): domain Eukaryota; kingdom Metazoa; phylum Arthropoda; class Insecta; order Lepidoptera; family Noctuidae; genus Apamea; species Apamea anceps. The sequence goes on along the minus strand of OX637502.1, from coordinate 6,414,960 downwards.
AAATTGAGGTTTAGTTTCAATCTTCTTTTCGTCAAGAAAATGAACATTTAAGCTATAACCTCAATACATTGATTGTGACGTTACATAAAAAAACATGTTCATAAAATCTAAACCATATATATTAGTTTTCAATAAATTCTGCTTAATACCGATACCTATAATAACTGGGTATCAACAATTATGTTTGTGTTATTAGAATATCCTTTCCTTGTTATGTTATTTATTTATTTCATAAACGAACCGATGATACGTCCGACGCATCTTCCGTCAGATGTGAACCGACCCTTAGTATGCCACTGGAGTTTTGAGCGATACTATACGTGTAATGCAATTTAATAGAATCTACGGTACCTACTAATAAATATCGCTAAAATGGTTTAATAATGTAGAGTTGCAATTTTTTAGAAATTGGAAATAAACGTGAATGACGAACATAAATACGATCGCTAATAATACCGATTAGCCCGATTTTGCAGGTTATTTTAGAATATTTGGATATTAAGTGTATAGCGATAGCATCAAAAGATAAATTGTGTCGGGTAAGTACGAGTAATTGTGGGTTTCTAAAGGCACCTTGATCCGTGACGACATGACAGGCCGGTGTTAGCCGTATCGTGCATACATTGTATCTCTTCGTCACGCCCTTTCCGCGAAGCCGCGTGACTTCGCAATATGAACTGACCCTTATATTTAGGCCGACGGTTGCGCCCCAGTTTCTCAAGAGACGTATCGAAAAGCCGGTTTGATGGATTTTTGCACGAAAAATTATAATAGGCTCTCAGAAATCCGGCAGACGGTACAGAAAAATTGTTAAATAAAATATAAAAAATATGGTTAGCAGTTGTATTACCGCATGGATGAACCTTTCTGACCCTGTCGGATAAGTCAGAAAATCCTTTTGTATCACATACAAAACATGCCCTTTTTTATCCATTGTTTGTCGCTCAACTAAATACATAGTTAAATTCAGCTGATATCGGCATCGGCTTCCGTTATTCGATACCGAAAATCCTATAAACACTCCACAAATTATATCAAACCGATACCCGAAACCCGATCATAAACAATTTTGCTAACGGGTTCCCGCCACGTTCGCGCGCATAATATCATCTGACAAAATTCCCCACTATCGTATCGATGCACATTTTGTGATGAACAATGTTTCTGAAAATGGCATCGCGTTCGTTGTAGCGTATTTACTAGCTGTACTGTCTGTTTATAGTTATCGGGAGTTATTGTAACGCGTTGCGCTGCTTGCCAGGCGGTTTTGACATTAAACGGAACGTATAGGCTGGCCTGAGGCAGCAAGGTTACAAATGTAGGTTAAATGTGATGTTTGTATAGTATTATAGAGTATCTAGGTACTTTCAAGTATTTCCGAGATTTTACTTACATTTATGATAGAATACACATAATTAGCCTATAATGTTGCCAATGCTGGGTCACAGGCCTCCTCTCTTCGAGAGCAAGTGGGCGTGTTTGGTGGTGATGGTGTGTCTACCACGCGGGCCCAGTGCGGGTTGGTCACCCGCACTGGGCCTGGATGCACATGTGCACTGGATGTCACATGTTTTCGAATTTTTGGTTCTAGGACATGCTAATTTCCTCACAATGTTTCCCTTTACCCTTTTTAGAGAAGTGGTGATGTTTATTTACGCAAACTAAAGCGCCTGCCTGGGTTCGAACCCACGACCAACAATACGTAAGTCACGTTACCACCGAGCCACCACTGCTTGTCGATGAAATGATATGATGAATGATAGAATACCAAACCCATGATTTTTGATAAGATACTAACATCAATACCCCGTTTCACATTCTCCTGGGTACGATAGAATCGGCTCAGGGAAATCAAACCATAGTGCGATATATCAAACCGCGATCACCAACGCCCCTAGGGCCATTCGTTACGGCAGTTATGGCGTCTTTATGCGAGGCCTACTTTCCGTGGAATACGATTTGATATATTCATTTTTGCTAACAATGAGTCAGGAAGGGAAACAGAAAATTGTAAAGGAACCTCATCCAAATTCATAAAGTGATTTAGGTAAATACATATATCTACGACAACAGAACAATGTGAGTTGCTCAGTACCTACTGTATTCCTGTAAATCTATTCTGTAAAAAAGGTTTTTACAGAATAAAACCGTGAAAAGTTAGGTGAAGTAAGCTCAGTCAATAATGCCAATTCCTGGCATCAGGTGGAATGACAGCTCACTTTAAACTCTCTTCACCTAAGTTGTCACGATTTTTACAGAACAGACAGTAAAAATCTTACCGTGCAATGAGGCGTGAAAACTTAGGTGAAGTGAGCTGTCAATAATGTCAATTCTTGCAGTGGTTTTCTGAAAATATCTTACCGTGAAAACTTGAGTGAAGTGGGCTTGAAGTATGTCAATAGTATCAATCCCTAGTATCAGCTGGAATGACAGCTCAGTTCACCTAAGTTTTCACGGTTAGGTTTTTACAGAATAGACTGGCAGGTATCGGGTGGCATGACAGCTCACTTCACCGAAGTAGGGTTTCATGATAGAATTTGGTTCACGTCAATAGTGCTCACGAAATCTTGCTCGTTAGTTTTCGCTGTAAGGCCCAGTGCCAGTTTTAATGAAGTAGTTTCATTAGCCTTCAACCCTGTAGGGAATATCACCTACTATTTAAGGTACGAACATAGTCTTGTTATTGGTCAAAATATGGGTTAATTAAGGATTCAATGGCGATCCTTATTGTTGCTAGACCACCAACTGTAATGACGGGCATTGTTTACTTGATTATATTCAGCGACTGAATAGAAAGCGGTTAACCGAGGGATCTAGAGTTTGATAATCAAACCACAGCATAATCCTGCTTTATTTATTACTAGCTTCTGCACGCGACTTCGTCCGCGTGAAATCTCTAATCTCTTGTTCCTCCGACCCACCCCGACGCTTCGTATCGCCTGCCCGCGGTATTAATTTGTTTTCGCTTGGAGTTCTTTCTTACTTTTTGCTCGGCTCCTAAGAATGCTAGCGTGTAAGAGTCCTTAAGCATTGGGCTATCAAATGCAAAAATATTTTTTCAAATCCGACTGGTAAGTACTTCCAGAGATTAGCTCGTTCGAACAAACTTACTGCTTTATTATTCGTATATAGATACTGTGGTAAGTAGGTGGTAATATTTCGATTAAAACTGACGCTTACACTCCTTTTCAAGAATTCCTTTTGAACCTACACTTCGTAATTTAAAATCGTATTTAAGCGTATTACTTTCAGCAGGTTTTGTCTCAAGCACAATTTGTTCACAAAAATAAATTCGATTCAAGTTTAATAATTCGTAAATAAACCCTGTTTACACAGAATTTTGTTTAATGTGGCGAAATGAGTAATATTCCCTTTACATTTAGCGGGTATCTTCATTTGTAATGATTCGTTTTATTACAGAATAATGACATGTAATACATTCATAACGTCTCATTAGCCTTGGCTGGGAAACCTAATCAAATATGTATAAGAATGAGAAATTTCAAGTAAGTTGGATAAGCCCCTAACGTTCTGAGTTTATGTAAATTGATTTTATTTGATTTTGATACGCCTACTTCAATTTGCGCCCGCAAAGTTCAACCTTCTTCAACCCGAGTTGACTTCTCATTAGTCTTGATTGATTACGATCGACCAGCAACTGACCATTCGTGTCTCGAATTAAATAGAGCATCCTGTCCTCAAACGTTAGGCAGCTATTTTGGAATACATTACCGCAGGAGCATTAGGAAAATTAAACTTGTCAGTCAAGGTAACACGATTCCTATCCGTTATTAGACACATGATCTTAATTGTGACAAGATTCGCACATTTAGATCGAGTCAAAAGCGTAATTTAATATAGTGTTGACGTGTTGCCCTGATTTACCGCATGTACCTACATGGGTGTAAAGATTCACTAATATTATCAACACAAACACGGAACAGTGTTTTTCATTTTGTTTATGCTTTATTTGAAGAAGGTTTAACGATGGACGTTGATACTCCTTTAATGCACTCGATATGTAGTAGCGTTCTTTTTTATTTTCGTATATCGCATATATTTTTGCTTTTACGTGTGAAATAAAAGAATTCTTCTTGCTGAAGAAAGCTTTGATTCATTGAACCTATTTTTTACTCTTGCCGCGAAACGAGGCACGTTTGAGACAGTAGGTACGACATAAAAGTACTTAGGTATTCAAATAATAATTAATACCTAACTGTTCAAATTATTTACATCAGTCCCAATAAAGCCGTAGATATTTACTACGCCTACGACCAGTATCGTATAACATAACAATACAAACATTTTAGAACTCACGAAAGTTTCAAACAGTCTTTATCCGCATGATTGAGTTTTTCCATTCCTATCCTATCATCCAATTTGAAAACTTCGTAGTCTCAGGGATCAAGTAACCAAAATATGAGCGAAATTTCGTTGAGAGGTATTCATTTTCCTTTGTTTATGGTACTTATTCATTTTCGTATTTGGTTTTCTTTTGAGGTCGAACGATGTGAAAAGTTGGAGGTATTTTGAGTATTTGGTAGGCATTAGTATGGCCATTTCGGTTTTGTTATTACAATTTTAAGACACTTGTGAAAGGAAAATAAACATATTATTCAAACTATAAATCTCTTTCCCAGTTTGCTTGTAATAACAAAATTTGTAAAAACTTTTTATACTTTCATCTTGAGACAATGCTGGCCACAAAAATTACAAAACAATCATCATCCGCCTAGCCTTTTCCCAACTATGTTGGGATTGGCTTCCAGTCTAACCGGATGCAGCTGAATACCAGTATTTTAATTACAAAACAATGTTTTTAAAAATAGAATCGAGGTAATGGCGGTAAATTAAAGTTGGGTGGGTGTATAGATCTATTACAAGTTTAACCAGTTTATTATTAGACCATTAATTTATTTATTCATACTCAAACCCTAGTTTTGAACTTTGAGAAGCATTGTAGGTGGTAAAGGTAAAAATATTATTTTTACTTGCCATTTTTTCGAGAGTTCTTTAAATAGGTTACTACCCACTACTATCCATAAAAAGCACAGAAAAAGATAAAGATTTCAGCAAACTGTTGGGTAAAAGCAGCTTTTCTATATACAAAAAAAAATCTGTAACCAGCCCGATTGTCAAACGTGTTAATAACAGACCAAATCGTTGTATTGCCTCTGACATCCTTCACGTTCAGCAACAGATGCCTGCGGGCGGACATGACTCGACAAGAAGCTAAAACTTTCATTATTTCGTACCCTCTGCGAATGATTAAAAGTGTCAGTCATTAATAGTAATGTTTGTTTCGCAGCTGTCGGCGTCCGGCGACCCCGGGGCCTTGGACGCGGTGGCACGGCGCTATCGCCTTGAGAACGGCAACTCGCTGGGGGAGAAAGATGAGGTAAGAATTCCTTTTTTATCTCTGGAAAAATCTTTGGAAAGTATTTTGAGGTGCTTCGGTTTAGTTTGCGGTGTAATTTTCATTGCTCTGTTCAATCTAAATGCAACAGACGGTTTGTTTATGCAACGGTATTTTACTACTAATAGTGTTTTCAATATAGTCATTTTATATCGATATTCATATGAATATCGATATAAAATTGCTTATTATTTTCCCAACACTTTTATTACAAGTGTTGGGAAAATAATACGCAAGCGTTAAACCATCCCCCAGGACAGAGCTGACCCATTTGGTAACAACGTTCCCGCGAGCTCACTTAATAAATCATCACAATGACATAACGACCGTAATTACTCATTCACCCTGTATGTAACAAAAACATAGTCTTTAAAAACACCCATAAAATAGAGACGAATATTTTATCAGCAAAAATGTTGAATAGCGAAATGAAGGCACAGCAAAAATCATTGTGGGCCTTTGTCAAAAGTTTATTGCCAAATATCGGGGTAACCCAGCCTCAATATGTTCAGGAATTTGAGTAGGGTATCCATCTCACACATGATTACATATACATATTATACATACATCCTGGTTTACTAGCCATGTGCTGAGTGAGCGATGATTAGTTATTAATAATATCGCATATTATGGCGGATAAGTATACAGGGTGTAAAAAGACCCATCATATAGCCGTCAACTACGCATTCCGTACAGTCACGAGCATCAATATATCAACACATGGCAACTTTCAATTGCGATTTTTAATAATATAAAAATAACGAATTAAATAAAAATTAAAATAACGAATGCAACATTACAATACGACACATTACATAAACCTATGGGTTCGAAAATGCTATGTTCGTAACAACATACAATTTCATTAAAAAATAAAGGAGTAAATCGCTTTTGAATTAAGCCGAGTGTATACATACTTTTGCTCGTGACTGTACATTGCACAAAAATAATTGCTGTGAAACGACTTTTATTTTTGGTGTGAAAATCTGTTTGCGGTAGTGCGCAATGTAACGCACGCAAATCATTGTGCTTAAGCAAACATTTAAAGTTATGTTATAACATTAAAAGCTGGTTTTCGTTAAAAAAGTCAGTAAAAGTTGGAACTTTGATCTTCAATATCTCCGTAACTAGAAGGTTACCTTCCAGGAATGGTACAGAAAAAAATACTATGGCGGGGAGTACAAGTGACTCCCGGCTTCGTTAAGTGTCTTTCTACAGCCATTATTTAGTAGCATCGGTACATCATTATTTCCACCACAAAATATATATATTCAAATTTTATTTATGTTTAAAATTGCCGTTATTTCAAGTTAAACAAATATCAACTTTATTGTAATGGTGTTTAAGTTGATTTCAGAGTGACTAGCACTATTGAAAAAGTTATAAAAATGTTTGAAGTTGTAGCGTAAACTGAACTTTATAGTAGAAATTAAAGTTATTTTTCCATAAACTCATATTTGTTTACATCTTTGGCGAATATGTCGCGAATGCAGATTAGATGCGTGAGAAATAAATGAACTTAATAAAGGTTCAGATTTTATACGTAGGTAATATTCACAAATTACAGTCGCAAAAACTTTGGGCCAATCCTGTCTCAAAACCAGCACAAAAAGAATGGAGAGTCGGCAGATGTTTCCGAGATAAATTTTACTAAGGGTGAGTTGCATCAAAAGCTCCGCTATAGTTATGTCAAAGGTAATTTTAATTTTAACAATAAGTTCGACCATAGAATCTAACTATCTGTTGTTGCACCATCATGTAAAATATAAAAAGTTAAAGTTAAAAGGGTGACAAGTGATAAGACGTCTTATTTCCTCAAAATGTTCATGGGTAATTTTTATGACAGGAACAACACTTCAAGCTTGTTGTCATCACACTTTCAAAAATAACCAAGAACAAACTTATTTTCATTAAACGCAACGTATTTTCAAATATGAAAACATATGTCACAGTCTGAGGTGGTGACCAAAACTGTTTTTATTAAGTTATAAAATAAATAATAGTAATATTATCATCCATATTCATAATATATATATATTTTTTGTTAGCCTATGCTGTCCCACTGCTGGGCAAAGGCCTCCCTCAAATCTTTCCAGGAACTCTTTTCGTTAAAGTTGGGTAATTTTTTTGACAAGGGCAACACTTCAAGCTTGTTGTCATCACGCTTTCTTTTGTTGGCTCTAGTGATGTTACTCAGTCATAAATGGACTCGATGTCTCGATTATGTAATTCGAAAACTCAATTCAAGTCGGTTGATGCTTCGTACGTTTGAAACGCACACAAAAAAAACTTCAAGAAAAGAATTGTAGCAATATCCAAAATAGAGTAACCGTTCTGTATTGGTACATCGGTGTGACATAAGACTAAGATTGTCTTTGTTCGACTTTGTAAAAAGATTGAAGATTCCACTGATTATCAGGTTAGTCTGATAATCAATGACGATTTTAATGACAAAATGACAGAACATGACAGAACATGTATTTCACAGAACATGTATTTTCTCTTATTAAAACTCTGTGACTCTGTATATCACAGTATTTTGACGGTTTATTACACGAAATATATCTATTCCTACGTTTATTATCGAAGAATGACAGTTAACTAGTGTGGCAGTGTTGGTGATATTTATCTAATCGAGTGGCACCTCGAGAGAAAATGGACTTTTATGTACTCGAGTAACGAGGTAAAAAAAATCGAGCCGCATCACTATCTGACACTGTCAGAAAGACAAGACGTGTCAAGTGACTACATATGTATTGTTGTTGTTGTTGTTGTGTATTCATTATATTTTTCCGTTTCTTTCGAATTGCATGAAATTGATATTTCTGTTTTCCTGTATGTAATTGAAGGATTGCGTTATTGGAAGATGCATTACAGCATAAGAGCATTTACTCCAGAAGGATATTGTGTTAATTTTATTGTTCAGCAAGATTTCAACGAAATGTGCGAAGACATTGCCCGAGACTGCTGCAGATGTGCCGATTGTTCTATGTCGATTTTCACAACAAACGCATACTGTGCCTGATGATTGCGGAAAAGAACATTATTTTGCAGTGGATTCCAGCATACCAAAAAGAACAATAATAATATTAGTTAGAATACGTTTATATCGATCGATAACATCAATTTCTAACAGCAAGCTGCTCTTGCTGGATAACTGTTTGGTGGGCAGACGTTGGTACTGTTGGCTGTTGTGCACATGTAATGTGGAGCGTGCGGTATTTTAGTTTTTATCGGTGGAGCGACCTGCATCTTCTTTAGATGAAATATTACCTACTTCTAACTCGTGTGGCGTTGAAATTAATATAAGTACTTACAGTAATAAAAATGCTTTGTTATATATACTATGTGATGTTTGATTTTAGACCATTCAAAACACCCTTTAATCGCTGAGCACTGGCGGCTCCGTTGTAACAGCTGCGACTTACAGCTTGTAGATCGTAGGTTCAAACCCAGAGAGGCACTTTACTTTGTGTAAATTGTTTCATCACCATTACTCTCAAAACGGTTAAGTAAAACATTGTGAGGAAACCGGCGTGTCCCAGAGCTAAAAATCGAAGACGTGATATCTACCAACCCAACCCGCAGTGGGCCCGCGTGGTGGATTACGTTGCGGCCAGTGGGCCGCAATGTAATCCACCACGCGGGCCCAGTGCGACCCACTGCTGTGACACAGGCTTCTTCTCGATGGGCGGGAGTGCCCTCCCACAGCCACTGCCTGTGTCACAGCAGTGGAAACAATAAAGGCTGATTGTGCTTATGGAACAAATATGATCATTGCACTGAGGTGTTAATTTTAGCAACGTAGAAGTTACTAGATTACAAATCTTTGCAGAAAAACACATTTTTGTTGTGCAAAGAACAGACGAGACTAGCACAAAACACCAAAAAAAACAAGCATGGGACAACATTGAAAAGGAATTCAATGCCAAACTCCAAAAAAATGGTGACACAAACCGTAACTATAGCCCTTAACCGCCCGAAGTTGGGCGATTAATGTTATAGTTATTTGTGACGTTTTTTTGACAATTGTGACAATTGTCAAAATAATGCAACCCGAATTTTGCTTAACCGGAGATTTGACGGCTGTCAAAGCAGTGATTATCGTTATAATTGTTTGTTATAGTTATTTATGACGTCATTATAACAATTGTCAAAATGATGCAACCTGAATTTCGCTTAATCGGAGTTTTGAAGGCTGTCAAAACATTGGTTATGGCTATAGTAAGTTGATGCAACTCACTCTAAGTTTAGAAGCCACAGTCATTTAATCGTTGGAATAAAACTTTACGACGTTTAAACGCAGTTGGTTTAAACGACACCTTTTTATGAGTAAAAGGACTTAGGCGTCTGCTGAGGAGTGTTCAAGGTTGATTTTATTCTTATAAGTTTGTTCTTTTGTACCAGGATTTTATTAATTAACGTGTAGGTTTATCTTGGACATTACTGACATCGGTGATGGAAATGGAAAGCATCGTAAGGAAACCTGCCGACCTATTCTGTAAAAAACTCACCGTGAAAACTTAGGGGAAGTGAGCTGTCATTCCATCTGATGCTAGGGATTGACATTATTTACAACTAACTTCAAGTTCACTTCACCTTAGTTTTCACGATGAGATTTTTACAGAATACTGCTGGACTTATACTTCATATAAGTCTGAAATCGCCAACCCGTCTAGAGCAAGCGTGGTGATCAAAGCTCGTGTCTTTTCGGTATCCTCATACCGAAAAGACACGAGCATTGATCACCATTGAGGCCGTACTCGCGCTGCAGTGGAACAATAATAGGCTTGTAATATTACGAGTACAAACATGTATGTAGCCAATAAGCTCTATGTAATATTTATAGACGAAACCCTTTTAATAAAAGTAACAAATTAATCTTATAACTAGGTACGTACGGATTCCTCAACACGTTATCCTACTACCTTCTAGTAAAAAAATATGACGTGAAAATTCATAAAGTTTTCGTTGGAAAAGATAAAAAAAGATTTTTCTATTACCACTCTGTCAGTCAGGTACGTAACTTCGTTCACGGGAACATTGAAAACTGATTTCTATAGAGCAACATTCTGTTTGGCAGGAGTGTTTTTGAAAAGAGCTTTTAACATAGTGATGTCACTATATAGAAAGCTCTTTAAACGTACTGAAAAGTTTAAAGGTTACATTCCATTACAATGTTGATTTTTTGTTGAGTTGATGTTGAGTTTCACGTATTTACGTACTTACATTTCTAAGAATCTGAATTGAAGCCCGCTCTCATTTTCATTTCTAATCTCAAACAAAATCATATAAAAAAATATTCTGAAACTCAGAAGGAAATTAAGAAAAACATTAGCCCAAAAATATAAAATGGGGACCTGCAAATCAAATAACTGCGATAAAAAAACACGTCATTATTTTCTCTAGGCAGAACTACCTCACATCATATTAACCCTTCGTATGCCGCACATGGATCTACGCGAGACACAATAGGTTTTAAATGGTTTCTGTAATTACGACATTCAACCGGTTAACATTGTTTCTGTTTCTTCACAGTTATTCGGCCCACCGAGCGCGCCCGTGCTGGAAAACCCCGAATTTCAAACACGATGGTACTTCAAGTACTTTCTTGGAAAAAGTGAGTATTCATACATTTATATTCTCTTGACAGGTCTATAGGTCCTTAGTCCTTACCAATGAAATTGTCGTCTTACATAGAAAAAATCATTTTTTTTTCAAAGATAATTTTGTATTACGTTAATCGAAGTATTGGTCATTAGTGAAGATGCACTTTTGTCACTTTACTGGAAGTTCGTTGATGGCTCTGCTATAAATATCCTGGAGATGGGAATCGATGAACTCTAAGTATAGATGCGTTTTACCGCCTTGATTTGAATTTTTTCCCTAGTAAAAATGTATCCAAATTCCGAATAAAAATGGAAATTAGTTGGAGCAATGTCTTGTGAGTATGGTGGGTGACCGTGCGCTCGCGTACGCGTCTGCCGTCTGCGTTTTGGTGCACCGACGGAACTCGTATTCGAAAATAGCGCGCAATTTCGATTCTTCCGTGGTTATAGAAACAGAGCGGTATTTAAAAAAAATCGAACGGCGGGAAAACAAATGAACAACTGATTTTGAAAAACAAAATGTCATACTATATTACAAAATTCATTTTAATTTGGAATTCTTATAATGAACGATATCGATCTTCACAATAGCCAGTAACAAAAATCGGCAATTTCACAGGTAAGAACCTTATTAGATACTCATAAATTTCTTTAGAAATCAATACTATCTTTTGAAGTCTAAAGATTCCAAAATTTTCTATCAATAAGAAATTAGTGAATTGGAAAATTATGTTATGTTTCCTTACAAAGATTAAATACAAATGAAATGAAGTGGGTGGTAAAAATTAAATAAATAACAGTGAAGAGTCGTTAGCGTCTCGCGTTCTTTCATCTAAAATATCCACTTTACTGCGAAGCCAGAGGAAATAAGAAAATAATTGTAGGTAATTTCCTTTGAGTTATCCACTTACAAAGAAGTTGTGTTTAGTGAATGACATTGAAATAGCAAAGCTACCTGCCCCTTTGTTTGCTCGCCATTTCAGGAAGGTATTTTCATCTTGTTCTATCTCCATGGACTGGTCCATGCATATCTAATCAGCCTATAATGTTCCTACTGCTGGGACTGGCTCTCTGTGAGAGGGAGTGGGCTATATTCCACCACGCGGCCACATTGCTGATTAGCGGATATCACATTTCTTCGAATTTTTGTTTATACAACATGCAAGTTTTGTCACGATGGTTTTCCTTCACCATTTTGAGAGCAGTGGTGATGAAAGTAAAGAGCGAGCGAGAATAGAGAGAGAGCAGTGGTGGCCCAGTGGTAACGGCTGCTACTTACGCGCTGTAGGTCGTAGGTTCGATCGCAGACAGGCACTTTACTTTGTGCAAATTATTTCATCACCACTGCTCTCAAAACGGTAAAGGAAAACATAATGAGGAAACCGGCATGTCCTAGGACCAAAATTCGAAGACATGTGACATCTACCAACCCGCATTGGGCCCGCGTGTTGGCTGTTGTGTTAAGGTCCACTCCCTCTCACTGAGAGGAGGCCTGTGTCCCAGTGGGAACATTATAGGCTGATTATGTAAAGAACGAGCTTGATTTCGAGCCCACGACCTCCACACCCCCCACAACTCGTAATTTCCGGCTATTACCTTTGGGCTATCCAGTCCACGCAATCTAATATCCTGTCTCAAACACAGACACATAATTATTACGTCGTGTTCGTCTAAATTATGCTCTATTCAGGCTTCTTTTTGCTGAACAGACGGTACTAATGAACTCGCGACAGCAAAAATTACAAACATGTTTGGGTAATATAATTAAACTAGTTTTGCCCGCGGCTTCACAAGTGTAGATGTCAGAAATTATCCCACGGAGACGTACTACCGGGATAAAATTATTCTATGACCTACCCGTGTGCCAAATTTCATCCAAAGCCGTTAAGACGTGAAGGCAGCACGAGTCACTTTCGTATTTATAATATTATGGATTACCTACCTAGTATGGTTTTACCTAAAGCCATTTTACAACAAAATATATGTTGTTTTTAATATTCTGTAAATGTTGTTAGATTTTATTAATATATTGTTTCAAAACTTCGTCTTGTTAATGGGGGTCGGGTTAAAAATAAAAAGGGAAAGTCTGTTCCTAGAGCATTTCTTATGAATAAAAAATTCACGACCCGTAAGGGAGCGATGAGAAGAGTTCTTTACCTTTAGTGTAGTTTCTCGTTTAGTCTAGTCTTTACAAACTTAGAATGTGATAACAGTAGAAGTTCAACCTTTTAAACAAACTTCGTCAAAACCGTTTAGGATGAGAAAAGAAAATATGGAGGATATAAACTCATTCCGCGGACTCAGAGAGCGGATGACCGGGTGGTAGTGCAAAAATAAATCAATACTCAATAATTTATTTGCATTCCACAATGTGTACTTAGGTGGTAACTTAAAATTATATGTGATCAATGTGGATTGTTGCGCTTATCAGTCTTCTGAACTAAATTATATTTATAGGGTATTTTATACATAATTACTGTACCTACTAATTCAATTTAAAATTAGCTGCAATAATAATATTCATTCAGTGCATATTCGAGAGGATAGTGCTAGGCGTTTTGTCAATAAGTACATAACGAAAAGCGTTCCGAGGTTTGTAAAAACAAATAATGGTTCATTTAAAATATTGTAGAGAACATAACTCAACATTATTTTTATAAACATAATGACTCGTGACATGAATGTTTTCTTGCGACTTTGCGATCAGCCTGGTAACACCTAATACAGGTCATTTTGTTACAATAATGAAAACACTCATGTAACAAAATCCTGCCACACCCTTATACAGGAATTTTGCCATCATACGGAATTACACATAATTAATTTTCTTCCAGCTTTTAAAAACACATCCACATTATAATCAATCATCATCTGCCTAGCCAAAAGGCTACCCCACCCCAACATAGGTATTATTTTTTTTTATCTAGCAAACGCTGTCTACATCTCTGTATCTATTGTCCTATCTCAGGCATGCTGGAAGAGATTTCTTATGAAATAAGCATCACCTCTTTACCTATTTTTTCTGTTCTGTTTTTCATTGTCTGTTTATATATGTGTGTACATAAATGGTAAACATAAAATAAATAGTTGGGAAAATCCTAACTATGTTGGGGTCGGCTTCCAGTCTAACCGGATGCCGTTGAATACCAGTATTTTACATGGAGCGACTGCCTATCTGACCTTCACAACCCAGTTACTGGGTAATACGATACCCCTTTGGTAAGACTGGTTGACTGACTTTCGGGCTTCTGACGACCTGTAACGACTGTCAAAGATCCACGAATGAAAGCTGGGACCAACGGCTTAACGTGCTTTCCGAGGCACGGAGGGTCTCGGTATGTAAAAATGGTCACCCATCCTCGATCGACCCGTGCGACTGTTATTACTTAGCTACAGGCCCTTAATTTAGAAGGCCCTTAAATTATAATAAATATTATTCAGAATACTTACTGGGCAACCAAACCGTTTGTAAAAACAAATGTATTTAACATAACATCACGCCCGAGATCCCAGAAGAGTTAGGCAGACGTATAGTTACCGATAGTAGGTCCACGCACATTTCGCCAGTTACATTCAAGTCCCATGTCATAGGGGGTGAGCAAACTCATTAAGACTTTGCCAACCTGGGAATCAAACCCAGGACCTCATCCTCAGCAGTAGAAAGTAAAGTTATTAGGTACCTAGTAATAAGTATTTCTGAGTGCAAGACAACAGCACATCACTGCTCATACATTATTAAATAATAGCAAGTAACTTGATTTCCTCCACAAGGAAGTATTTATTTATAAAAAAACCGGCCAAGTGCGAGTCGGACTCGCCCATGAAGGGTTCCGTTACGTTACGATTTATGACGTATTAAAAAAAAACTACTCACTAGATCTCGTTCAAACCAATTTTCGGTGGAAGTTTATATGGTAATGTACATCATATATTTTTTTTAGTTTTATCATTCTCTTATTTTAGAAGTTACAGGGGGGGGGACACACATTTTACCACTTTGGAAGTGTCTCTCGCGCAAACTATTCAGTTTAGAAAAAAATGATATTAGAAACCTCAATATCATTTTTGAAGACCTATCCATAGATATCCCACACGTATGGGTTTGATGAAAAAAAAAATTTTGAGTTTCAGTTCTAAGTATGGGGACCCCCAAAATTTATTGTTTTTTTTCTATTTTTGTGTAAAAATCTTAATGCGGTTCACAGAATACATCTACTTACCAAGTTTCAACAGTATAGCTCTTATAGTTTCGGAAAAAAGCGGCTGTGACATACGGACGGACAGACAGACAGACAGACAGACAGACAGACAGACAGACAGACAGACAGACAGACAGACATGGCGAATCCATAAGGGTTCCGTTGCCATTTGGCTACGGAACCCTAAAAACCATTTAGTTATCTATACTTATAATAAATCTGTAGAAGTGAAAATTCTGTACATTGAAAATATCAAAAAAATAAATGGCAGGGGGTGTTACTAGACCGACACCGAACCCAAAAATGTGATTAAAAAATTTTTGTCTGTCTGTCTGTCGGTCTGTCTGTCTGTCTGTCTGTCTGTCTGTCTGTCTGTTTGTTCAGGCATCACGCAAAAACTACCGGTTCGATTACGTTGAAACTTGGTATAATTATTCTTTAATATCCTGGGCACCACACTGGGTACTTTTTATTCCGGAAAAGTATATACAATAAAAAACAAACTTAATTTTGCGGTTCGATCCCTAGACCCGATTACTGCACCAACCGCAAATAATAAGTTTGTCGTAGGTTAAGTCACCCGCAATGGAGTTCATTTTTATTCCTTTTAGTTTTTAGAGTTATTTAGGTTTATTTTTATATAAGTTGTAGGTATAGATTTTAATTTTAAAGTATAGGTAGTATATTTGATAGTGTACGTAGTGACCGTAGGTTATTTTATAATACTGTTAGGTAGGATTAGTCATTCGTATAGATATTAGTTTTTAGGGATTTTGCTTATTTATTGAGTTTAGATTAGTTATCATCAGAAATAGGTTTATTTAGGTAGGTAGGTATTTAATTTTCTGTTATTGAGTTTTTTTTTTTAATTAGGTAGGTACTTAGGTAAAGATATCATATAGGTACCCTCTTAATCACCACTAATGAGACACAATTAGTTTTCTATTGTAACTAGCCACAAAGGGCCCGCGAGATAGATGGCATTCTGGGGAAGCACATAGGTACCTACATTTTATCCTGTTAGCACGTTCCCGTGGGATAATTTCCGACATCCACGCGGGCGAAGCCGCGGGCAGAAGCTAGTTACTAAATAAAATAATTGTACGAGTAGGTAGGTAATTAAACCGTGTTGTCATTGCGTCAGTTGATTCAAGAATGAATTCTGTCATGTACCGACAACAATAGCGAGCCGTTCCAACACCTGTTTGTGACAGTGCCCACCTTTTGTAATCGGGTGGATTATTTATTATGGTTAACGATTAACGTTTCTTTGGCGAGGCAGTTCCTGGGTTTAATAACTTTAAATTAATGTTTGTTTTACTTAACCTACACTGTCCCACTGCTGAGCAAAGGCCTCCCCTAAATTCTTCCAGGCATCCTTTTCTAGAGCCAACTCGATCCAACCCTTGTGGTACACGTCTAGGTCGCAAATTAATGTCGTAAATTAATGTTATACAATAATTTTTCATTGAAATCTGAACCAAAGAATATAGGTACATACTTTCATAGATTTCAGTTTGTATGTTTTCTATAATTAAACATGGTGGCTACGGAAGCACACCCACACACAAGCAGAGAGCTGGTGGGCCTCGTCACCGGGCTGCAGGCAGTTCAAGGAAGCCATGCCATCATTAGATGGCAAGCTAACCGACGTATACTACGCCTGGACAGGAAAGGCCTGCGCCTGGTGGCGGGGACCATCACGGGACACTGCTCGCTAAACAAACACTTCCACACAATAGGCATAACAGACAGTCGCTTGTGCAGGGCTTGCATGGAGGCTGATGAACCCGTTGCGCATGTGCTCTTTGAGTGCATAGGTGTCACCCAGATTAGGTCAGAAACCCTCGGGATACCCAGATTTTACTCAGATGTTCTCAATAGACCAGGAGACCTAATCAACTTCTGGAGGGAGGTGGGCTGGTAGGAATAACCACCGACGACCGCCATGGCCCACGCACAATGGTCCACTTGAAGGACTAAGTGCGGAAACCAAACCCACAACATAGAACATATAGTTAAACATGGACTCGTAGATTTAAGAAATAAACCGTCTAAAAAGTTTCGAATCGTCCTTTCCCCAAGTTTTTCAATCTGCAGAAAATACATGCCCATAAAAAATCCCAAACGTTTTACCGCAAAATCCGTCTCAGTGGTTCACGTGAAAAATTGCTATTCCCGTTTCCAGTGTGTAATGGTGATGGCTCAATCAATGTCCAGGCAGACATTTATCGATGCATTCTCTCGATAAATCGCTTCATTTATTTCTGAAGAGAGCCATATTGCAATATACGTTCGATTAGTGTCAACTAATCAAACGCATATTGCAATATGGCTGGAGAATTGGAGATTTATATCGAAGTGGATTAAATGTACTTAGATATGGGTTATTATGCCAACGTGGCTAATTCTAAATGTACTTGGGTACGACTCTCAAACAAAATGTTTTAATCATTGACACCGTAGAATCATAATGTACTAAACTAGTGCACAGAAATTAATTTGGTTGGTACTTTTTCCACCGGACTCCTCCCGAAAATAGAAACATGACTCCCAGTGCACTTGAAGTCGAGATTGTGTAACTTGCATGGTACATGTGAGTCCAAATTGAGCATCTCCCTCATTCTTAGAGCTCAATTTTGTGTGGTGTGCGTCGGCGAATCATACATATTATACATATATTTTATTATTATTATACGACAGCGAAATGCGGTGCTTCGCTGTGTAGAATATTCTGTGTTCCTCTTTCGGAAGTCGTTACTATGAACATTGCTCCTCATAAAACAAACAAATGAAGATAGGCCTGCCTGTATTTTTCCGAAGATAGAACATTAACCCCAGGTGTCGAGATTTTTTATAAACAACTCTAAGAACTTGTTGAACGCAATCAAAGTAGGAAGCAGGTCGTTTTCATCACCAGCTATTCTGTATAAACGCCCGGCGACTTTATCGTACTTGCGTGACGTAATCATACCGTCACAAATCGCTAAAACTTCTGCTTTTATAGCTTTATTATCTTCACCTTGTATCTTTTGCCGAACGGCAAACGTAACTCGATGTAGAACGTTCCAGATAATTTCAACAAATGTAATTAATGTCAGAGCAACGACACACCAAGCTAGTAATTAGCACTTTGTAACAACAGTTGAAATAGTTATTAACTTTATTAGTATGCGGGTCTTAGCAGCCAATTGTTTAGTTCTTATCTCAATGTCTACCTACATTACTTCAGCGTTGCGAACATTCTTCACTGTCAGACAAACGATCGATATTCAAACAGCTGGGAACTTTTCAACAAAACTTAACATTTAATTACTGCCACAAAAGTTTTAGTAAATACTGACAGATTAGATGCTCTCTCCGGAAGATTGTTTCTTTTTATTTATTGTTTAAGTACCACATTTTGTTTATTTTATTGACCAACGGAAGATTGTTTAATGTTATTATTTAAAGACCTTATATTATATCTAATAATTCAACGCAGATGGTGATACAGTATACTTAATGTAATGTAACATTTTGTCTTGGAAATAGTTTCAATTTACCAACATTTTATTACACTGCTACTTGTTAAGTAGGCACTTCGAACTTTAGTTACTAGGTACTGTGGTGGGTACCATTAGGTCTACTGCCACATTTCTAGGCTAGCTTACACGACAGACACGCGATTCACATAGCACTGATATTAAACTGCTTCAAGCGTATACTATGTCCTAAAAGGAAATTGAGTTTTGTACAACAAAATAAGAGCGTCCCAAAGCCTGTGTCAACAACAGAGATGTCCACCGAACCTGAAACAATGAGGTTACAGCCGACGGCGACCACGTAATCCACTCACAACTGAACATTACAGTTTACTCCAATATGCTATTAATTTTATTTGTCTCGACCAAAAGGCTAAAGTACCTACAATATATTTTATCTATCTTCTATATAAATAAAACAAAGTCTGGTTAGTTACAACATTTATAACTCAAGAACGGCTGGACTGATTTTTATCGAGGCGGTACGAAGTTCGCAGGGTCAGCTAATCTGTACTAAAATTATGTAAGAGGAATAATTTTTACATCACGTCATGTTGGTATTATCATCATTTAAGTCCTCTGTCAATCCTAATCAATGTTGATATAAATAATACCTGCCTTTAAATTACTGTCTAATGTTCTCGTAATAATTACCTTAATCCCAATTAAGCCTAATTGGGAACGCTTTGCGGATTTGATATTCATAACTTTGGGCATAATCGATGTGCAGTAAATAATACAGTTTGTGGTGATCCTTTAATCTGGTGCATACACCGGAAGTTTGAAACTCATCAAGTGTAATTTTCACACACACATGCCTCGCACAAACTTCACTGGAGTGTGGATTATGAGAAGGCAGTACGTATATAAAAGCATATAATGCGTACTCACAATAGAAATAAAAGTCGTATTTGATCTCAAGCTCTAAGCCAACGTAAAGGCTCCAAGTTATTGAATTCCTTTATCAACAAGATTTTCATACACGGTAGATGTATATAGGTATACCTACTCATTTTATTGTTCTCCGTTTCAAAGCAGAACAATGTATACCTTTGTTAAATACCTATTACATTACGCGTCACAAATTAGAAAAGTAAATAGTCTATTTTGAGATCGCTTTGTCCCTTGTTTTTCTAGATTTAGGTATACTTGACTAAACGCTCGCGAACCTGCCTACTTTACATTCTGAAACTAAAATTCCAAATAAAATATATAGGCGTAAACATAAAGCCTTTAAAATATTTTCTATTTTATTTATATCGTCCTTGAAATTCCTGGAATATGAAAATAGAAACGTGAAATCGCTTTATAGCGTTGGTCGAATTATCGAATAAAAATGGCGATATTTTCAAACTGCTTTGGCTTGGTATTTAAAAGATGCTTTGTGTGATTTTATACGAAGTATTTTTTCATGTTTATAAACTTTTTTGAATTAAAGTAGTCGTAATAACTATTAGGTTCTCCAGTTTTAAGACACATCACCATAATTCATGTATTTATTCTCTTGGGAAAATAAAACAACAATGAATAAGGCATCTAATCGGCTAAAACACTCGGCTTGACTGAGTAAACAACAAACAAAAACCCCACTGTTTTGTTTACCTTCGTATGCTGATTTTCATATTGTTTGGCATTTCCATATTGTTGTTTTTTTCGACAGCGTACCCAGTCTTTTAAACAGTGATAAAAAATAATTATTGTTACATAAATACCTAAAGCAATTTATAGCAAAAAATATATCCAAACATACAGATGATAATTGAATTACCATGTTTCAACAAACACAAACAGCATTTATACAATTGTTTGTACCAAGTCCTATTATATAAGTAGATATTACGTTTAGTGGCACTTCCCGAAATTGTTTACACGGGTCCTAGTTTACTTTCTTGATAGAATCCAAAGTCGTACGTTAGGTGTCGGTTCTTGGAATATAATCCGAAGTGGCTACCTTTACGGTCTTACACAGAAATCTATTTGCTCTTGCATAGTGTTCGAGCAGATAATTTTCATCATTAATTTATAGCAGACAAATGTTTGCGAATTGAATTTCGTTTGCGCTTTCAGTTTAGTTGGTTGCAATCATCGGTATATCGATGTTCCGAGTATACCTACCGTTAGTTATAAACCGAGTTTCAGCATTCCAAGTGCACGAAAGTCATAATATTCTACCATCATAAAATGTTTACAGTGCACCAGAACTACATCGGAGTGGATGGATCCAGAGAGCCGTACCTGCTAAGTGTGGTGCAGGAAGGTGGCGCGGGACTTTTACGAGCCATCCTATTCAATAAAATGGTGAGAAGTGCTACTTACAGTTATGGCACGCGCCCTTCAAGATTTCAATCACTTTTATTTCGCACGTCAACTCTAAGTTATAACGCCCTTTATCGCCCGGATAATAAAATTGGAAAAAGTATTACCCTTGATACATTCAGAAGGACTGCTAAAGTTCCAAGTGGTCTTCGTGACAGAATAATTAATTTATTGGAACGTGGACATTAAGTAGTTGATTTAATCTTTATAGATTGCTTGGCTTGACAATTTTATTATCTGACGAATTAATTAAACTCATTTCACTTCTCTTGCTTAACATTTACGAGGGTAGTCTCTAAGGTGTGCTATAAAAGTTGAAAGCTTGGAAGAAAACGTTAATTGGAGTGCTCAAAGCTCTAACGAACAATAAACAGACTCGTCATAAAAAGTCCAGTTTCTTGATTTATCTGTAAATATAAAATGCATTTATAGGGTGCCCATAAGATATATCTGCCGCCAAGTGCTTGGAACAGTGGCGGTGGACAGGCGCCGACTAGACCAACAGTCAAGCAGATTCTAGGACAATTCCCATCAATGGAACGAGTTGATAAGGTCCCAAGAGAGGTTAGTTTACTTCTATTGGAATAATTCATGATAATATAATGTCTTCCTCCATAAACGTGTGATGTAATCCTTTTCTAATTTAGATAACATGTGCCGAATTACAAAAAGACGTTCTACTACTGGAAGAACAGGAAGGCTCTGTAAATTTTAAGATAGGAGTAATGCTAATGAAACCCGGCCAAAAGACTGACGATGAAATGCTTTCCAACGGTAAATATAACACTAAATATTAAAAGCAAAATACATTTCTGAGAAAGGACGTTTAAATGTTGAAAATCTTTCAGAGAAAGGCGACGAGAAATGGGACAGATTTATTTCACTTTTGGGAGATAAAATTCGATTACGCGGCTGGAACCGTTTCCGAGGGGGGCTGGACGTCAAAGGTAACATTCATATTTGAATTCGTTACAACTTATAACGCAATAAAAAAACGGTAGAAAAGTTATTTTCTTCGACCCTAATGCTACACGTGCAGAGGCCTCAGCGAAGATCATTGTTTTCGCGATAAATCCGACCACAAACAGTCGTCGAAACTAGCGTAGGTACTTTCACTCGCTTTTTCGGAGTATCGAAATAAGCACGAGTTTTGAATAAAGCCCAGAAAGTGTAGCTTCAACATAAAATGACAATAAATTGCTTAAATTCGTCTTATCTAGACTTATCTTAATTATGCCTGTTGTAACAGGTGACATGACTGGCAGCCATTCCATTTACACGATGCATCAAGGACACGAAATTATGTTTCACGTCTCGACAATGTTGCCGTTTTCTAAGGACAATAAGCAACAGGTGAGCTTCATAAAATTATAATAAGGAGCGTTTACTTAAACTTTAATGCTACGTCTTTTGATTAAATTCTTCGAAGCATTCATTTAAATTTGTGAATACGAAACAGGTAATCTGAAACAAAAATTCATCTCCTCGAAGTTTCCAGTTATCTGTATCGGTAGATCCGTTTAATAATGAAAGGCCTCTTAAATCCTAAATCTGATATTGTAAACTTCAGTAAACTTGTGCCGTCGAACAAAACCAGCTTAACTTACTCCATTAAACTTCGGGTCTATAATGCGTCTTTCAAAATTTTTGAGGCATTTTTTCAACTAGACGCCGCAGCAATTCATACTCGTATTTTAAAATTTACAAGTTTGTGATGAATAATGTTATTACCCTGTGTGTACACGTACACCCCAGTTAAACTTTGTACTTCGAAATTGGCTTAGGATCTCACAGATAGGATAGCGAAGACGCACTGCGGGGCGGCGCCACGAACGGCAGTCTGGCCAGCCTGGTTTTATGTGTTTTTAAGTAGTTTAATAATAAATTACTGGCGTCTAGCCAGTTTTGGTAAAGAAGGTAAAGTTAATTATTGAAAATAACTGAAATAATCTCACGTTTTCTATTCAAAGAGCACTACACCCCCGTAACTTTCAGAAAATTTTATGCACACTCAGTTAGTTACAATTAAGTAAGTACCCAGATGTGTAATATGTTTTGTGGCTACACATTGATACAACTTTATGGAACAAAGATTGTAGACACTTATAAAGATTCTTAACAATGTTTACCTACATGTTTTTGAGGCATGTACACACGGCTACACGTCAAGCTATACAAAACCAGTTTGTCTTGGCCTCACTTTGTATGATATTTTCTCACAATGAACGGTCAGCCAATACTGTTTTTGCATAGCTTGATGTTTAGCCGTGTGTACCTTCCTCATTTCGACTATACTTTGGCAGTTATATCGGTTGTTTTCTCTCAATACGGAGCCATTCATTAGTCGTTACCGGCGGCCGACTGTTTACACTCTAGTAGGGAACTAGAACACTCTACTCATCGGGAACACGACCAAAACAACAAACAAACGAACAGTGTACACTCTATGACTCTAGTAGGTAGATCACCAAGGCCCAAAGTTTACATTGCAGTTCGGCTCTGTACAGTTGCAACTAGAATCATGATACTTCCGTTCAAAGTAATTGGGAAACCGGAGCAGAACCCACCCTTTTGTATGGCAGTAACTCACTATCTGTAGTTCATATCGCTGCAACTTTGTATGTATTTATTGCAGCTGGAGAGGAAGCGCCACATCGGCAACGACATCGTCAACATTGTGTTCACAGACGACTCGGTGCAC
Organism: Apamea anceps; assembly: GCA_951799955.1. Lineage (NCBI taxonomy): Eukaryota > Metazoa > Arthropoda > Insecta > Lepidoptera > Noctuidae > Apamea > Apamea anceps. Next base: position 6,391,195 of record OX637502.1, on the reverse strand, counting down.
AATACATTTAATCCGCAGTGCGTCAAAAGCCATTTCACACGTATCCTTTTATCAATATTTTTCAGTCTGCTGCATGCATAATTGTATATGTATTTTTATTGTTCACTATAGAGGTCAGTTTGGTGGTAGTGATGTTTTAGTGGCATATTGCTTTTACCTTTGAATATATTTTTGTGTAAATATGAACAGATATAAAAGGACGTTAATGCTTAGAAAAACAGTTATGTTTTCTGCATTTCAGCTCGCTTTTCTTCTAACCTAGTTGCTTAACTGATGTTGCGGTTACAATAAGTATTTTATCCAGCAAGATGTGGCTGATATTTTCCTTAATGTTAAAACAGACATATTCGCAGTAGTTTCAGAGGTGGAAGAAGGATACAAGCTGAGCGTATACAGTGACGATACAGTCCCACCCTTTGGCCCTTCGTTACCTTGTCCACCGATATTCAACGATCCACAACTATTTAGGGAATTTCTATTGGTGAGTTAACTTTTACAGGTAACAATTTCTCAAAATACTTCTGCAATGTTTATTGCGTCTCAGTTCAATAGTAAGTATATAAGTAAATTATTTCGTCTAAATCCGAATCGTCCAAGCATTTGGTCTCTGACCTTTTTCCTTTGATATTTTGTTTTCTAAGAAACAACTTTACAACAAAGAGTCCAATTTGACAAAATACAATTCAAAATCCCCAGGTAAAGTTAATGAACGGAGAGAAAGCGGCCTTCCAAACGCCTACATTTGCATTGAAACGACAGCGAACCCTGGACTCGCTCATAAGGGACATCTACGCGGAACACTGCTCCGACCATAAGGTGGTAAGTTTCACCTTGACACGCACTTGTTACTTCAAAACTTTCTTTGACTACTTCCTAGATCAGAAGTTTTAAATAGTCTCCGTTTAGGACGTACTTGTGCGAAGTTTTTTTAAATAGGGCAGCGATTTAATCTGCTCCTGGACCTAAGATTCTGATACGTAGCAGAACCTTATCATATTCTGCTTAATATAGTAAATACACAATGCCGTAAGTGTTTCATGCCACACGCTTGTAATTTAATTAGCAGCAGGTAGCACTTGCAAGCATTTGTTGGAGTATATTTTTGCGCAGCTTTCTAGTTAGGATCTAAACAGAGCAGCGAAGCTTGTAGTATGCTGTATACTAAAGAAGTTGAGCTTCTACTTATAAAACTACATATTGTACTCGTTTCAAAAGTTTTAATAACCTCGTTTCACGCACAAAGAAGATTTCTGTTTTCCGTATTTTTATGCGTTCATTTTAAAAACACATATTTTTTGTTTTGTTGCAAACAAATTGTGCTTGACCGTGCATCGTTTTAAAAATATGTTTCTCTTTCACTTCCAGATCATATTCATATCATTATCATCACGCCTGTGAGGAATGGCTTGCCACTTTGCCAGGGGCGTTGAGATTCAGTTGAATCCTTACCGAAAATGAGCCAAATCCCAAATACCTAAAAGGCGGAGAGCTACGACAGATTCGGAATATTTATGGCCACGATTTTGCAACAGTTTCATTGAAAGCTGGAATGGAAGAGTCATTTTCGCATAATTATATTCCAGCGCTCAACACTATACTATGCAAATGTGCTGAATGAAAAAAACTAATAACCTTTTACGACTTCCTTCTCCCTCCTCCACCATTTTATCATTTTTCTCTCCGTCTTCTTTTTAATAACAAGAGTCATATTTTCAGCCAATGCTTTCACGACGAGCGCTATCGGACGTATGGTCGGGTGGCGCAGGCGCAGGCGGCGCGGGCGCAGTACGGACGGAACATTTCTTGCATGTGGGACAAGCACTTAAACTTGATGCTGTGTTGCGGGGCGATGCTCCCACAAGTCTTGTATCATCAGGTAGCTAGTCTGATATCCGAAATTAAGAATTTTTCAAATAGAATTATTACTTACAAAACTAGGGAAAAATACATTGTGATTAAAATAAATATATTTAAGTATACTATTAAAAGTTGCTTTCTGCGTATCTCGCAATTTGAGCAAGTTAATTCAATACATTTTTTTCGCGTTTTGTTTTACTATTCGCATTCGTTCCTTCACATTAGCAAGATTTGTTGTTGTAACAAAATTTATGGGTTCAGGATGTGGCGGTTCCCGAAGAGCCCCATGGGAAGGTAAAGTGTGGCGCGCTGCACCACTCCCAGCTACACCGGTCTGTGCCGAACAACTGGCAGAGGGACGACTTCTACTATCTACTACTTCTAACACATACATTTTAGAAGGTACGTTTTTTTATTGCATTGAATTTACCTGACGTTGAAGATCATTAGTCTAACATCTTAATCCTGAGACGTTTCTCTGGAGCCCACTCTGTCACTCAAGAAATCTGTACCTATTCTTATTTGTAAAAAAATGCGTTGTCTCGTCACTTTTCTTTTGTATATGATGGCGCGAGCGTGGGCATAGCGATATCAGGGCCATCGTCATCATTTCTTGGTACGGGTTCCATGAGGAAGGTGGGTACTCAGGCAAACCAGTAAAACGTAGGTTGCAGCACAAATCACAATCACGTTTATTTGATAATTTACAATGAGTCAACGACTTTATGAATAATAAGAAACAAAGGCTTGTACGGTGAACGTGACATTTCGATCGTATGCTCTCAACTATAAAGGCGTCAGCTACCGCAAATCGCTAAAGAAAATGGCGCGAAATTATAGCGCCCCATATATAAGATACTGTCATTTTAGTTTCCTCTTAAGGCGCAAGTCGAAAATGTTTTAAAATATGAGTTACCAACTGACGAAAAACTTAACAATACTTTTGAAACTTTTCTCTACTTCACATCCAACAGAAAGTGGAACAACTCGCGTAGTATTAAGATGGGAAGGCTGCGTTAGAGCAGCTCGGGTCAGCGAGCGAGCGGGTCTGTTCCGTGTGGGCGCACGCGTGGTGGCGGGGGGCGGGTCCACCACCGGCGGCGCGGGCGGCGCGGGGCTGTACGCGCTGCCCATACAAGAGCTGTGCGCCGGCGCCTGGGCCATGCGACCACTGCAGGACTGCAAGCATGCGAGACTTCCACGGACTAAGACTGCACATTATTTTGATCTACTAGAAACGGGTATGTGTTTTTTTCTCAGCAACCTACTACAGTTCATAATTGGACACGGTCTTTACCTACGCATCTCAATGATAAGAGAGCCCTACCAATCGAACGAATTTTAGTCTAGACTTTACTAAGACGGTTTTCAAAATTCGTAAAATTTTGGCCGAAAATAACTCAGGAGAAAACTAGAATAAAGACTTAAGTACATTGCGTTTTAGGTGAAGGGGGTAAAACAACATTGGCGGTAGCAATCGGTAGAAGAGTAATGCTTATGATTGAAGAATCAAAGACTGACAACGAGATGGGTTTCGAATATACACATATCAAAGTAAGTCGACCTTTGGATACTTTACCCATGTCTTTGTATCCAATAAACGGAAAAAATACATGAATATTTTGCCTCTGCAGGATATCCAACTAAGTGAATCTCCTATACTGATCAAGCTAATGGATGGAGAAGTTGGAATTATGGTAGTTGGATACAAGCATCATTGGGAAGTTTTAGAATCTGGGACAGGCCAGGTAAGCCCTTTACTATTCCCACTTAATACCACTCACACTCACGAGAGTGGGTGAGTGAATATTTAAGTGGGTACTTAAATATTCACTCACCCACTCTCACTTTCCCAATTTATTATTGACTCCTTTTAATTTCGATATAATATTGATACTTTGCAGGCAGTAAAACGAGCAGAAAACTCAGAAGATAGCGGACCCCGTCGTGGCACTCTCGTCAACGCCTTACGCATAGGAGATGAGAGAGATGGACAAATTGTTTTATGTTATAATCGTAAGCATCCTTTTATTGTCCAAACATTTCTTTTCATTTAGCATAGAATTTAAATGATTTAAAAAAACCCTGTTTACAGATACGTGCCATTTTGAAAGACTAACAAGTAAAGGACTGGAAAGTGATATCGAATATGATTTTCATTGGACAACTGTGCCTGCAGCAGTAGGTAAGGACAAATACAGTATACATACATTATTTTTTTTTATAACCGACGGTAAACTTCAACGCAGCGGGTTTCAGATACTGAACCCATGTTAACAGGTTGCGCGTCGATGTCCCTGCCACCCTGAATAACATATTGCTAACATTTTCAGTAAAGCCGTTTCATAAATATAGAAGAATCCCAAGTCTCAGCTTTCTACCGAACGCTACTGAATCCATGTTCTTGTACTTTACGATATAATTTATTATTTTGTTTCAGTATGTGCTTTCCCCTACATTATGGCATTTGCCGAAGATTTATTAGAGATACGACTAGTTGCTAATGGATCCTTAGTACACGCAGCCTGCATACCTGGACTGAAATTGCTTTGTGGGCGAAGAGTAAGTACCAAACTCAGTACATTTTCTAATAATGCATAAACTCGTACTTACTTCGAAAAAGTCTGGTTTATTTAGATACCTACGCAATTCTAGCTAATGTTTGTTTTTGTGCTCATTTAGCGCCCCATTACTCAATTTGACGTCCTAGGTTTAACAAAAAACAAGAGAAAATCCCAGGATTTGTCAGACATTTTATAACTATTAGCTCACCTCGTAGGCCTAAGCTAAAGTTAAGACTGATCTTTTTTACCTAACCGTGATCTTTGGTAGATCTAGGGTTACGTTCTGCTTAAATGTCAACTTTACGGCTTCTTGAACAATTGTGAACATGAGGAAACAATCATCGCAATGCGGTTAACAGGAAAAGTTGACAGCCTACTTCAGTAACACAAATAAAGTTTCAGGATATATTCTATGTGGCATGCGCACCGGAATACGTGCCTTTGAGTCGGGAGATAGATCCGTGCCTCAGCCTGCACGACGAGCTCGTCAGACAGATGAGCAAACAATGCGGACCCTATTCTCTAGATGAAGATGATAATCATGACAGGTAAGCAAAGATATTACTTCCCTTAATGATCACTGATTGAGTCCTATTGAATACTAGACAATATCTGGGCGAGAAGACGAAGAACTTGACTCATTAGCAGAGAACAGACGTTTGTGGAAAAGGGAGAGGGAGGCCTTTGCCCCCTACCTAGTGGGATAGAACAGACTAGATAGAAGTATCGTCAAAATTTAAGAATGAAAAGGCCATGAAGGTCCAAGGCATAGCTACCTATCCGCCACTTTGTTTTTTTTTTTCAAAATGGCGGTCAAGTTTAAAGAAATATGGAAGTCACGTCTTTGAACGTTAATATCTCAGAAACGTGACGCTTTACGAGGTTTGGTCCTATTATGTTTTCTGTTTGCATTGAACTCAGTTATCGATCTATATAGGTATCATTCGTGGCCGACATTTTGAAAATGCCAGGCTCCATACAAAAATCTTCAACCCCCATTAACTCTATTTAAATGTTGGACCCAGCAACCCAGACCATTAAAAGACGTTAAACTCCTAGACATCAAACCAATAATTTTTGAAAGTTCATAATTAAATTGTCACGAGCGGAACTTCAAGTAATTTTCAACAGAGGCTTTGCTGGCTTTTCCGGTTTCGGTTGTAATTAAATTGTTTTAGAATTTTCGAGGAAAATAACTCAAGAGAACTGCTATTTTGGTAAATTTTAACCAAAATAGCATCGTATCTTCGGTCAATCATCTTCTTATAATCCTTTTTCCTGTTTACAGAGGTGACCCTTACAACGTTAACCGCACTGCACCTTCAGAGAATAATTCAGCCTCAAGCAGAAGCAGCTCGATTTCTTCTGAACAAGAAAACATTAGACCGCCACTGACACGAATGGCTCCTATCTCACCACCCACTTCTCCTCAAGGTTTGTATTTTCAAACCAGCTTTTGAATTTTTTTTCTTGAAGACTAATGTCTTGTGTCATGTGTGATGCTGCAATACATAAGCTGGTTGGAGTGGGAGATCAGGCCGAACAGTTTATCAAATGTTTACAATGCCACAAAAACAACGCAATAAATTCAGCATTGCCAAAGAGAAGTTCGATGACTCTTTGAAAGTACCTTCGCTCTGGTGCAGACTTGTGTGAAGGGCCTAGAATAAAAGACGAGAAAAGAAGAAAAATTTTGATTTGATCACTCTTATATTTGCTCTTGTTATTTCCAGTGCTCCCAGAAAACAGCGGCCGGTGCGTGCGCATCTACAAGATCCCGCAGAGCAACCTGAGCGCGGGAGCATACCAACGACAGTCGGTCTCCGCCGACCAAGTGGTCACATCCTATTTCTCTGACAGGTGACAACCATTTCTATAATATACAATTTTATCTAAAAACTACCAAACAATATAAGTAGAAGGGCTGATTTTTCCAACGCCAGATAATTTTATCTGATTGATTGGAATGATTTTGAATTTTTGCCAGTTCTTCCATACACAAACTGGCAGACGTCAAATTTATTCCACGAATAAGAAATATCTGCCATATATACCTAAATAAGATAAATTTAAGGGTTAGATTGCAAAATATATAATAGAACATTTTGCTCTTTTTCAGGCCAAATAGCATTCGGCAGAGACTGGCAGAGTTGAGGCTAGACAGCAAATCAAGAGGAGGAGGTGACGACGAAACTTTATAAGTGATACGTAGACCACCAAACTAACTTCGTAGCTTGTTAGCGAATACGGAACCAGGTGCACAATTTTAAAGTATGAGTAGCTAGATATACAACCGTAGGTACCTATAGGTATTGAGTGTTGAAAAAGTTGTCTACACACGACATAACTTTCAAAATTGCAAAATATTGTCATCGATAGTTTTAGGGAACACTGTAGAGGTAGAGAACTTCATTCTAAGTTTATGTCGTGTACGGCCAACTTTAAATGTCTAGATAAAAATTTAGTGTAATGAAAAATATTTTTAAATCAAGTAGAATCGTTACATGTAGACATGGTACGAGTAGATATTAGAGGGATACTTTGAATGGCAAAGATGTGATATAACAAATATGGGTGATGCGTAGTAAACAAAACTATATTTCGTGGAACGTGTGGACAAATTAGCAAGAAGCTATTTTACGTTGACTACTATAATATTCTATCATTGTTGCAATATTGGAGATTTATCAGAAATAATACTTTATAACAATAGATGTACATTTCTCTTCCCTGCTATTGAAAATAAGAAAAGTAAGAATCATTTAAATATCTATACAGTTAAATTAATTGCTCTGCACAAAATATATGCTCAATATAAGGGAAACATACTGTATAAACAAAATTATATTTAAACTAACAGTTACGATGTAGTTGGTCGTTCAGTGTTAAAATAATTTATTGGGTAAGAAATTTTATGACCTAGCAACAATTTTTACAAAAATATACAATGTACAGTGTAACTACAGATACTATGTAATTCAAATAAATAATATTTATAAATGAAGAATCTCATGTTTTAATGTAATATTCTAGTCACTTGACTTCAACATGTAAGACAAAAAAGTGATGTAAAATAGTTCTCTTTAGGATTAAACGAATTATGAAGAAATGATTATAATATTATCTTTCGAAAGTCTATTTGACACCAGAAAAGAAGTGCCATCCAATTATTTGGTTACCTTTCTAGACTTAATAGTGTAAAACTGTAATATTTTGCGATGCAAGAGAATTGAAATCTTATTTAAGTGTTAATACAGATTATCTTCAATGTACATAGAGAAGTAACAGTAGTGTTAACATTTCAATGTATTAATTAAAGTTACCTATTTACTTGTATTACAGACAATCTAGTAGTGTGTTGAATGTTTCGATGTCGTGCGAAAATGTATATTACTAACCAAAGAAAAGAACCAAACTGATAGTCATAAGTTTAAATCATAAGAATTATTATGAAAGCTGATATCACACGAGAACTAACATTATGTGTGTACAGTATGTAGTCATAACGTTTTGTCCAACTGAAAATGAAATATATTGTAAAACAGACAAGTCTTTTAGGGAGTAAGCATTTCCATAGTAAATTATGTAGAACAACTCTATATAGATGGATCCTTTTGGTTTATTTCCTAATTATAATAAATGTATGTGTCCCAATAATGTATGTCGAACCTAGTGTAAATAACTTAAAATAAGATTCTATTTTTTTTTTAATGTTTCTAATTTTATGATTGTACTGTTTATAGTTCCCATTTCGACATAGGAAAGAGTTACGAAGAATATTGATCATAGAAATGTAATAAATGTATTAAGCAGAATATTGGTGTATCATAAAAATATTTTTATTGCCATATCCAAAGTTATGGAAGTACAATTGCCTGTGAGAGATATTTGAATACCTCTGAAAGAAAAATTATAATGATGTTAAAGTAGTTCACAAGTTTATTAAAGATCTATATTATATATTTTAAATAAGAGTATAAATGCCGCATGAACATTACTGACAAATGCATATTCGACGCATTTAGTTATGAAAATGCATGCGTATGATAAATGTATACTTTTAAATGCACATAAATCTAGTCTCAGTATTAGTCAAACGAAGTATTTTTTACTAATGTACATGCGGCTTAATTTTCCTAATCACCTGTTTCGACAAAATGTGATATTGTGTGAAACAAAATAAAAAAATAGCACATTGTGTGAAATTAAATTTATTGTTTATATCAATATGTAGACAAAATTAATGTATATTACTATAATACTTCATAATAAACCCGAGATACTGAACAAAGATAAGTGTAATATAATTAAAACAACTGTTCCAGTAACAAGATATACCTACTCATATAATGTAGGGTTTTACTCTGTTATTTTCTCTGAGGTTTAAAATAAATGTCTGTTCAGAATCTGTCGTCTTTTTTATTTTATACGCTATAAATAAACCTAACATTAAAGTTAAGTAAGTCATTCATAAATCTAGTCCAAACTAATTAACACAATATAATAAAAGTTAGACTAAGAACTGCACTTAATTGTAAAAAGAATAATAATATAAATAAATGCTACAATTAACTATAAAAACTTGGGTTGCTGTTTCAAAGCAGTTATGTCTAAAAATCTAGGCATCTCACCTGGCGTTGGCGACTTTGACAACGGAGGTAAACCTGAAAAAACAGAAGAATGATCACCTAAATACAGCATACTTTATTCAGACAATGGCGCCGATTCCCTTGTTCACAAACTAAACTAAATTTAAGTTCAATGCATCTTTTTCTTTCTATTTAATTTAGAAAAGGACAGAAGATAAATATTAGTTTAGTCCTGTCAAACTAGTCAGCGCCTGACGTAAATTGACGTATTTTTAGCAGCCATGTTTTTAATCACGTCTAATCTGTCTATGGAGTATCTTAATTTGACAGGAGTAAACTAATATGTTATCTTCTGTCCTTTTCTTAATGAAATAGAAAGAAAACGATGCACAGAACTTAAATTTAGTTTAGTTTGTGAACAAGGGAATCAGGGCCATTGATTCCCTTGTTTTTTTAATTAAGATACTCCATAGACAGATTAGACGTGATTAAAAACATGGCTGCTAAAAATACGTCAATTTACGTCAGGCGCTGACTAGTTTGACAGGACTAAACTAATATTTATCTTCTGTCCTTTTCTAAATTAAATAGAAAGAAAAAGATGCATTGAACTTAAATTTAGTTTAGTTTGTGAACAAGGGAATCGGCGCCAATATCTCTCGCACCTACTACTGACAATGTGATTGCTTATAACATCAAGCCTCTATTCTTCTTCTTATCGTGTCGATGGCAGACTTAATCAATTCCCTGAATTCGGTCATAAGTTCCTGTAATGTTTAAACGACAGGACACCATATTAAGTGTCCCATCGTTTGTGGAACACTTCGATTGCACTCCTGCCTTTATTGATGCCTTTACATTAGCCGTAATATAACCACGGCTGAATATAGGCCTCCAAATGATGAGAAACTGAACATACTGAAAATAGCTTGACCTGATTTTTTTTAATTATACGTATTACCAAGGAGGATGCTGCCAGCCTTCCTTGTTCCCAAAAATGTTATACACCTTGACTGCAGTGGTAATATTTCTTTTCCAGCAACTACGCGCCCGCAAAACAAGTACATAAAACGCCAAATAATTTATTATCGTACAGCATTGCATACCTTGCAACAATTTATGCCTTTCCATATAATTCCTGGTCGCGAAAGACATCTCGATAGGCGCAGGCACAGGTGCAGGCCTCGGCGCCAGCCGTTGTGGCGCGGGTATGGGAGGCCCGTTCTTCAAGTACTTGGCGGCAAGCTGGTTCATCTTCAGACTGGTGTCACTGGACGCGTAGATGTGCGGTTGATGAAGCCCGAGGGGATCGTCGCCGAATTTAACTCTGAAATGACGAAATAAAGTCATACATTAGAGGAATATTCAGATATGCTTATTGTCACCTTTACCAACAAATACGTGAATTATTTGTAAACATCACGCCTATTTTCCCCGAAAGGTTAGTCAGAGGTGTAAGTATCTATAGTACATCCACAATTTGCAAGTTATGTTTAAGTCTCGTGTAACAGTATTAGTTAGGTGTTCTTAATCCAGCTCACTCTGTTCTGTGTTGCATTCCAGGCAACCAGGACTGAAATTCTATACATCCATTTACCTTTTAGTAACACTAACATTAGTCTTGTCAATCTGCATTTGCACAGTCTGCATCTGTTGCCTTGTGTTCCTGTATAGTGCGCTCGCTGAGGATGGCATGTCTGAATCCTGCAGCATACCATTAACATGAGTCTGAAAAATATAATAAAAATAACCCATTATTAAAAAAAACAAGTTTGACTTCCTATAGAAGATAAAAAGAGATATTGGTGTTGATTTTACCATAACTTTGTTGTAATAGGTCCATCCAACATTTGATTGGTCATCACTTCCTGCTTCAGAACTGAAAAAGAAAGTCATAACTTATAATCTGATAACTTGTTACAAGATTTACTCTGTTGATGTTAACCCAGGTGATAACTAGCGCTTTTTTTACGCAACGATGTTTTTTCGCGCATTGGATTATCAACTCTCGGTATTGAGCCGAGCATTGAGAATCCAACAGAGCGTATCCCAGCTCGTCAAGAAAACACGCTGTTGTATTTTCTACTCTCGGTGCTAAGTAGAGCGTCGAAAATCCAGTGCGCGAAAAAAATTCTCCGCGATCAAAAATCGCCCTAGCGAACCCGGGCTTGCATCTTATTTGTTACCTACGCATCTTGGTGAGTATTTCGTTAAAACTGGTGTTAACGACAAATCGTAGCGACTTATAAGAGAGCGTTACGACTGAAGTGGAAGTCGGGCGTTTGTCAAGTCCGATCCTGAGAGTGGGTGGAGGTGCAAAACAGGCGTTGAGTATTTGTTAGGAACTTATTACATTTTGCTTCACACCTGCGCGTGCATCATTGTGCAGACGGGACAGCATACTCAATCCAAGCTTGGAGAAATAAACTGCAGCATTTTACAAATAAAACAAAATCAATCAACTAATAGTAGGTAACACTGTAATAATTAAACTTACTCGCTGTAATCTCTGATATCCAAATACAAGCTCTGCTCAGGTGACATGTGAGGTGTAGCATTATCTATTTGAACATTATACAAGCTCAACTCATTCAGTGTTTTCTCATCATTCATACCAGCTGGACCCGGCATACAACCATTAGTAGCAGCATTTCCTTGTGCCTCAAACTCTGCTCTCATAGTATCTCCCACGGGTGCAATGCCATCCAAAAAGTTTGGATTAGGAGACTGGCCCTTAGATAAAACTTCCTTTATACTTATTTGGGATCTATTGCATTTTATTTGAGCATTATCATTTGTTTTCAATATTTCTTTATTGATCACTGTTGAAGTGCGTACCATTTCAAAGCTGGTCATGACTCCTATAGATATTTTGTGTTGTTCATTGCCAACAGTCTCAATAGCTACATGTTCTGTGGTGTGGCTTTGTGCCGGTACTTGCGTCTGTTGACTGGCTGAGATGAACTTGTCTACTTTCTCTTGCAGCAATTGTAACTGCTCATTCTGCAGCTTAATAATCTTGAAAAGGTCAGACACAGTTGGTTCTCTCTTCTCCTTGCTAACATTTATCTGTTTTTCAACCTCCATTGAATCTAACTTCTTGCTCTGTTCATATTTTTCAATAGCCCAGGTTTTTTTGTCAACTGCATTCATTTTTGCACTGGCTACCTCGCCCGTGTCACATGTGATGTATTCGCATTGTCTAGGAGGTGGTGTATGGTTACAACAGGAGCATCTGCGGGGCGGTGGAGGCAATCTACATGGACATTGAGTGTGTCTACTAGCATTTTGAACAATAAAATTAGGTTGACACTTGTAATGCTGAGGTGTTTGTTGTTTTGTCATATAGTGTGCACTCGGTGAAGCAATTTGTTTAATACAATGATGACAACTACAGTTCATGTTAGCAAGACTAGTAGGCTGTGGCACATTTTGTTTTAAGTTTTCAGGTAGACCAATTGCTGCCATTTGCATTATTTCTGATTTCTTAGTAAAAGGATCATTTTCTTTATCCAAACTTAGCTTACTTAATTGCTTTTGTATAGGACTCACATCCAAACGGAAATTGTCTAAGTTGTCCCTTTTTATAAAGAAATCATTATCTTTGATGAGCACATTAAGTTTCGCTGTTTTATTCTCAATGGAAGATTGCAGTTGGGAATTACTTTGAGGTACATATTTCATTGTAGTAGCTTCCATAGCATTATGATTGATATCTGTAGGCTTTAGGACAGACCTACAAAATGTAGGACTTCGAGGCTTGTGGTTGGAAACATCAAGCATGCTTAGTTCCAAGTCGTTAGACGGCGACCAGTCTGGCCCCTTCTGATAGCCCGGCAACGGCGTTTTGTTCATTACTGGATATGGGGAACTATTGCTACATTCAAACAATTGCACTGGGTCATTACTATAAGGCAAAACCTTCGGGCGACTATATAAGTCAGGTATATTGGCATATAACTGCCTCTCAATAAGAGGACGAGGCGAATGGCACTCACGCTCGTTCATGTTGTTGGATTTAAAAACTTTAGCAGGACTCTCAAACCGAACTTTCTTCATTAAGTCAGTCTATTTAAAAACACCTCGTAACTTAAAAAAAAACATTAATAGTCACTTCGTAAAAACACTATCAATAATTACTTAACATATTTGTTTAAAAAATCTTATCAAATTATACTAAAAATTAATAAAAACCAATTCCCACGTAAATTGCACAACAAACTTTTGAAAATACTCGACTTGTATATAATATGACATTGACAGTTTGACATTGACACTGACCTCCTTTACAAAGACTAAAGAGTGAGCTAGTGGTGAACAATGAATCGGACCATAATCGAATCAGACAACGCGATGCACGTGGTTAGCGATGCAAAGTAATTATTAAAAACCCCACCCAGGCCTGTTTGTCCCACTGCAGGGCAAACCGTCCCTCTTTCCACTCATCTCTATTGAAATAGAACTCGTATAGTAAATAAAATATTTCGATTTCTTTTTTTTTGCCATTTGGTTACGGAGTTCGGAACCCTAAAAAAGAGTGTTTATCTCAAAATAATAATAAAGGTAAAAAAGAAGTAAGAAAGGAAAAATAGTTTTAGCGATATGGCTTTTGGATTGCACAAATAACTTCAAGTTCCTATTTCAGAAACCAAGAAACTTAGGCATGGCAACAATATCACAAACTTCAAAATAATATTTTTGTTTTGAGGTTATCGTAAGATTCAGCTGAATATTCATCAAGTGATCAAATAAAAATGAATGGGCAACTGCTAAAAGTGTTTAGCCCTTTAGTTTCAATAACTAGATCAAAAGGCTATAAAGCGCCTGGTGGAATCCGATATCCAGGGGGCATAGTATATTATCCAAGGTATGAAAACCTCTAGGAAGTGAATTCCTATAACATTTCATATTTCATTTCGTACGTGTAACTAAATTTAACCTTTCCACTTATCAGGCATGCTGATCACAAAGATCCAGAAGTTAAACCAGCTAAGTTATTCAGAGTTGAACGAATCAAACCCAGCAAACACCAGACACACTTTTTAAAAGATATTCTTCGGGAATTTAACATTTTGGAAGAAGTAAGTGTAAAATACGGGTATCAATTAGAATCACAAAATACTGTGGGATAAATAATATTATGTAACTCAATTTATCACTGCTTAATTATCCAATATCCTTACTTTTAATTACAGTTTTCAAGAACCTTGTACAGACGCCAGCAGGTCAAGCTACCCGAAACTGACAAATTTTCCCAATCAACCTTGAACCTTAATGCTCTAGCGATAAAGTTGAAAATTTATCAAAGAAATTTGACAGATTGTAGTAGCTTGATGTGCTGGCGTCTGTACATCCATCATTCATTCAAAGGTTTATAAATTATAAGTCTGAATAGGATACAACACATCAGACTAATTAAATTAATATATTTTTTCAGTGTGAAAATCATGTTACTGTAGTGAAAAACATACCAGAAGTAAACTCAAAGCTTTGGAAAATAAAGCATTTAATAAAGGTCACGCCAATTGAATTCCCTTATGGAGAGCCAACCAAAGATGATATCAATTACACCGTTCTGATGGAAAACGGTAAATGTGTGGTCACTAAGAAGTTGTTGCCAAAGCAGGAACAAATTGAAGCCTTGGAACAGTTTGAAAATAGTAAACAGAAAATGGATGGGGATACATTGAAACGAGATTCAAGATATAAGTGGACTAATGCATTTACTGGAGGATTTTAACTTTATTACTGTGTAGATTAGTTATTTAGCAAATATAATATTAAAAATTATGTTATTATAATTCAAGTTATTATTTCACTAAAAACCTAGGTTTTATAATTGTGATTATTCAAAATCTTATTTTTTGCAAGAATTGAATTATCATTTGATAAAATGAAAACAAAGTATTTTTTTTTTTTTATAAAAACAATTGTTTATTCACATCAACAGCTCATTACATCTAGAACTAAATAATAGTATTACAAAAATAATATTTTACAAAAGAAATAATAAAAACTTATTCAGTCATCCTCATCAGGTTTATCGGCCCTCTTTTTGTTCAATAAGTAGTTAAAATGTTCGGGAGTTTTGAAGTAATTCTCTAATATAATCCCATGTTTGTCACCAAGACCAAACCTGGCATCACCCCATGAAACCACAAAAGTAGGGTTTAATTTTTTAAACTCCTTCAAATGGAATTCATGTTTAGTTATACTATTGAAGAAATGACCTCTGAATACTGCTAAATAATTGTCACCGTCTTGATATAGCCTGATGACATATTTTGATATCAATACCTTTACAGCAGCGTGTAATGCAATAAATGCTCCAAGATAAACAAAGCACTCCATAGGGCTATTAGCAATGACCACATTATCACCGACTGTTACAGGGTTATATGCATCAGCTTTATCATACACAAAAGTACCATAGTAAAATGAGCCGGCCGCAACAATAGACGTTGTTATGGATAAATATGAGGAAGCCCATTTTAGTGCTGTGTCCATAGGTGCTTTATATATTAGCTGCCATCGCTTAGATACATTATCCTTTTCTCTCCACATGTTCTCTGTCTCCATAAAACGTATAGGATGATTTGAGATAAATCTAGCCGAAGCTGTCTGAAAAACTTTAAATTGTTGCCGTTCGGCTAAACGTAGCAATCGTAAACAGTTCATTTTGATGGCACTTTTATATCTGACCGCGTAATATTTCAGCAGTAATCAAGCTCTATTCAGACATATTTGCATAATTACTTCGCATAAGCCGTTGATTTCCGGATGAGGTTACTTTTTCTGACACCTGACCTGACAGCCTGACACAGTGACACCTCTCCTATCCTAACTGACATGATATGACATGACACTGACAGACAGTTGATATTGTGTCAAAAAGGTCGCGTTCAGAAACTTGTAATTTTACCCGACAGGGGATCGTTTTCACTTGGATGTATCTACAGCCTATAATAAAAGAATTGTTATAATAATTCTTTGATCTAGGCTTGTAGATGTATAGAACATTTTTTTTTTTTAATCATCATATTGTGACTTTTCCCGCTCTGGTCGGAGCGGGAGGGCGTGTCAGACTTTTACTGACTAAAACCCACCGGTGTTCCTTCAGTTGCCTATGCCAGGGGCGACGGTATCTCTTTCGAACAACCCGCGGCCCTGGCATGTATAGAGCACCTTAAGGTAGATGCTCCAAGGTAGCCCGCGAAATTCAAATTTTCTTACGTTTTTTGCAATTTGCTGGTCAGTACTATGTTGCACGTTGATTAAAATACGATTCGCGGCTGTAACAAATATGTATTTACAGAATTATAATCATTAGAATCTATATATATAAAAATCAATTGCTGTTCGTTAGTCTCGCTAAAACTCGAGAACGGTTGGGCCGATTTAGCTGATTTTGGTTTTGAAATGTTTGTCGTAGTTCAGGGAAGGTTTAAACGGTGAGAAAATATGGAAAAATTACGAGGAAGATAGTAAAAACAACATTTTCCCATATAAACTGTTCTACCTACTTTCCTGTCAAACATTTGACGATCGTCCCTTCGGTACGGTAGACTCGGTTCTACTCGAATTGAAGCACGTATTAAATTAAGGGTTTTGAATAGAGTAGGAGTAGGTTAGGAGTAGGGTAGGTGTAGGGTAGGAGTAGGGTAGGGGTAGGGTAGGAGTAGGGTAGGGGTAGGGTAGAAGTAGGGTAGGAGTAGAGTAGGGTAGGTTAGGATTAGGGTAGAAGTAGGGTAGGAGTAGGGTAGGAGTAGGGTAGGGGTAGGGTAGAAGTAGGGTAGGAGTAGGGTAGGGTAGGTTAGGAGTAGGGTAGAAGTAGGGTAGGAGTAGGGTAGAGGTAGGGTAGAAGTAGGGTAGGGTAGGTTAGGAGTAGGGTAGAAGTAGGGTAGGAGTAGGGTAGGGGTAGGGTAGAAGTAGGGTAGGAGTAGGGTAGGGTAGGTTAGGAGTAGGGTAGAAGTAGGGTAGGAGTAGGGTAAGAGTAGTGTAGGAGTAGGGTAGGGTAGGAGTAGGGTAGGGGTAGGACACCACGCGAACGAAGTAGCACCGGGCAGCTAGAAATAATTTATATGGCAAAACAACGTTTGTCGGGTCAGCTAGTCAGTAATACAACTTGATAGGTTAGCATAATTCTAAAATGTCAAAATTTGATGAAATAGACATTCAGTAGGATTACTTGATCTTAGAGAGTTGTGTTGATGACTTTCATCCACCTTAAGGCGAAAGCGCCAGGGTAGCCAGTGAAATTCAAATTTTCTTACGATTATTGGAATTTCAGTGTCAGTTTGCGTGTTGATCAAAATATGAGTTGCGAGTCGGCCGTAACAAATGTGTATTTATAGAATTATCCCCATACCAGCTAATCCGTTGGTTTTGGCTGTGTAAAATGTAAATTTTTCGCGATAGTAGCTTAAATAACGAAGTTAGAAGGAAAACAATCACAGCTAAGTTGACTCTACAAGCTAAAGAGTAATATAATAGCCGACCATCTTATAAAATGTATGTACTTGGTTAAATATAAAAACTCCTTATCAAATGCATTAAAACTATATTAAAACCAGGTGCATTACTACTGTTACTGTTAGCCTTCATCATCCCACTGCTGGGCAAAGGCCTTTCCCTATGACTTCCAGCTATTTCGATCCAGGGCTAAAGTAAACCACTGGTCGTTTGTTTTGTCCAGCTCGTCCCGCCATCTTCTACGGGGTCTGCCGCGACGCCTTTTAGCTGTCAGGGCTCCACGTGGTGGTTATTTTGGCCCACAGCTTATTGGGCATACGGCAGACGTGGCCAGCCCCGTCCCACTTCAGCTTTGCGGCTTTTTGAGCAACATCAGTAATCTGTGTTTTGGAGCGCAGTGTGGTGTTGTGAATATGGTCTGTCAATTTGACGCCCAGAATACTGCGCTCCATTGCACGTTGGCAAACCTTGAGTTTGGACTTTTGTATTTTTGTCAAAGACTAAGTCTGGGATCCATAAGTCAAAATGGGAAGGATGCACATGTCCATAACTTTTCGTTTTAGTGTCAAAGGCAGATTTCCCTTCATAAGCTCTTTCATGGACCAGTAGCGGCAGTAGCTCTTACAGGCATTTTTGGTTCGTCTTAAGACTTCCTTGTCTTGTCTGGACTGGAAAGAGACTAACTGTCCCAAGTAGATGTATTCATGGACATATTGCAGTTCTTCACCATTCGCTCTGATCCTATGTTTAGTGATGTTTGAAATCAGAATAGAATAGAATAGAATACTCTTTATTGTACCTACACCATACAAATTACAGAACATAAAAATATATACAATTTGCATCAGCTTGGTCTTCGACATGTTCATCGCCAGATAACATTGTAATCATAGAATGAAATGTACAAAATAAACATTAATTTTATGATGAAAACGACAAATATACTACTACTAGCAGATATGATTGAGCGGTACTTAATCGTGTGGGGTATTATTTAATACTAGATCCTCATCTATCACCCTTGTTCGTTTTAGGACAGATTATAATTACTTACAATATGCATATCACAGCATGCATGGCATAGCATGCATATCTATGCGGATCGCGGATCCTAGCCTTCGGCGCGGGAGATATTATAGTGCACAAATGTGTGTGCGCAGACACAGGTGCACTCTCTCTTCCCTCACTATCATAGTCCGATAGGACGGCAATCCGACACGACCGGAGAAATCAGGCGTAGGACCAACGGCTTCCGAGCCACGGGTTTATCACACCGTCAACTTCCAAACTCCGGGCTGTTACACTTTTTCCCGACCCGGGAATCAAACTCGGGACCCCACGTTTTCGTGGTCGCAAGGGTCGCTACCCTTGCGACCATGAAACCAACGGGGCGCACTACAAGGAAAAAAAAAATTGGAACTGAAAAACTGTTAAGCTTTATTATATTCTTAAAGCTTATAATTGTTTAGTTGCCGTAGATGCAGAAATAAACGTTTTAATAAAACTTTGTTTTATTATATAGAAGGAATATTTTATAATAATAGACAAGACAAATTATATCACAAACATTGCTAAGCAACCAACCATCGATAATATATAAAGGTTGTATATCTTCACATCCACGATACTTTTAGAGCTTGGACAAATCTTGAAGTCCAATTCTACAGCTTAGCATGTTCAGTCTTGGTCCAAACAATGGCTTCGTAAACATGTCCGCCAATTGCAATTCTGTAGAGACTTGTTTGACAGCGAAGTCTCCATTCTGAATACATTCTCGAATGAAGAAATGTTTTATCTTGATATGTTTTGTTCTCTTATGGAACTCATAGGGTGGGTTCTCAGACAACCTTATAGCAGACTCATTGTCAACGTAAATTGTCGGTTTTTCGTTCAGGTCTGTTAAGTCCGTTAATTCCTCCAGGAGTTCTTTTAGCCATAAGGCTTCTCTCGCAGTTTCTGTCATGGCTACGAGTTCGGCTTCCGTTGAAGAGATTGCTACTCTTGGTTGTTTTTGGCTTTTCCACATGATGGGACCGGAGAATAGGAAAATCATCCCTGACGTCGAATGGCCAGTTGTTGTGTCACCACCAAAATCAGCATCACTGAAACATATCAGCCTCTTCTCCCGGCTTTTCGCGAAGACAAGTCCTTTGTCTATAGTACCCTTAAGGTATCTAAAAATTCGCTTGACTCTCATCACATCAAACCTAGTAGGAGTTTCTAGATGCCTTGACGCAACACTCACAGCGTAGCTTATATCTGGCCTCGTAGCGACCATGAGGTATGCTAGGGCACCTACAGCTTGACGATAGGGAAATGACGAATTTGATTCATCATTTGATTCAACATCTTGTTCTTCATCTATGCCAATTTTTACTGCCGGCGTTGCAGCGACTTTACAGTTAGTCATTCCAAACTTTTCAAGTATCTTCTTAGAATAAGACCTTTGGTTTAAGGTAATACAACCATCTTTGGTTTTATTAATTTCTAGTCCAAGGAAATAAGACGCCGGTTTTGTGGTTATTTTAAACCTATTTTTCAGTTCTTCAATAAATTTCCTTCCAGCATTTTCACTAGTTGAAGCCACCAAACCGTCATCTACGTAAAGTGCAATTAAGACTTGTTCACGTAAGTAAAGGCAAGGATCTTTAGTGCTTTGCTTGAATCCTGAATTTATAAGATACTCTGATATGCAGACATTCCAGCACAGAGGAGCTTGTTTCAGCCCGTAGAGGCTGCGTTTAAGTTTGCACACTTTCTTAGTGCCATCATTGAATCCCTCTGGCTGCTTCATAAAGATTTCCTCTTTTACAGCTCCGTTTAGAAACGCAGTCGATACATCGAACTGTTGAAGTACCAAGTTTTCTCGAGCAGCTATTCCTAAGACAGCTCTTATAGTACTGAGGCGGGCTACCGGACTGAAAGTCTTCTGATAATCAACGCCAGGTTTTTGTGAAAAACCTTTTACTACTAGTCTGGCCTTATGTCGCTCAATTGTACCATCTGGATTGTTCTTTATTTTGTAAACCCATTTACATGACAATGGTTTACGACTTTTCGGAGAGTCGACTAATTCCCAAGTCTTCATTTCTTTCAATGATTCCATTTCATTTTTCATAGCCTCTAACCATTTAACCTTATCCGTGCTATTCATAGCATCATTAAACGTTTGAGGTTCTGTTTCATTATTCATATCCATGGCTGCCATAACATAATCCTCAAATATTTTAGGTCTGTCAATCTGTGATCTATCACGAAGATTGTATGACCTCCGTTCTTCTGGGACAAGAACAGATGCATCGACATGTATGTCGTTTTCATTTGGTTGATCAGCAGTTTCACTGCCGTCATCAATCCCGAGAGAATCATAAAACAAATCGTTATTTTCATTTTGTATAGGTACCTCGTTAGAGCTTGCAATAACATTATCTTGTACTGCTTGCTGTCTACTAGCATTTTATTTTGTAGTACCTTTTAAATATATTTCTATTTCATCCAGTTCACTGTCAGTCTCGTTTGATCGCTTGTGATCATTTAATTCTTGAAAAGGAACAGAAATCATATTTTTACCATCTTCGTAGAACATTTTCTTTAAAATTCGAACATCCTTGGAAACAAGAATGCTTTTCTTCGATGGGACGTATATTCTAAACGCTTTAGAAACTTCCGAGTAACCAGCGAACATACCCGGAATTGCCTTTGAAGCAAATTTGTGTTCATGTTTTCCTTTCTTTAGGATGAACGTTTTAGAACCAAATACATATAGATGATTAATGCAGGGTTTTCTACCTACCCATCTTTCGAATGGTGTTTGGTTTTCAATACTCTGGTTAACGCTTCGGTTTGACAAGTAATTTGCAGTATAAACCGTTTCTGCCCATAAACACATAGGCGCTTTTGATTCCAACATCATGCATCTTGCTTTTTCTATAAGGGTTCTATTTTTCCTTTCAGCGATTCCATTTTGATGTGGAGTGTATGGTGCTGTTAATCTTCTTGCTATACCATTTTGCTTCAGAAATGTGTCAAACTTCAAATTTCTGTATTCCGTACCGTTATCGGTCTGTAGGCATTTAATTTTGTTTCCTGTGAAGTTCTCTGCTTCTACCTTGTAGTCTATGAACTTTTGTAAAACTTCGTTTTTATTTTTAATAAAGTATACTCGGCAGTATCTACTGTAGTCATCAATGAAACTTACGAAATACCTGTTGCCATTCAGTGAAGTTTGTTTCAGTGGTCCACAGACGTCACTGTGTACGATCTCAAGACGCTGACTCGTACGTGAATTATTTTTGTCACTCTTCTTGCTAGGCACTCTGCTCAATTTCCCTTCTATGCATATTTCGCATTCACCTAAAGAACTATTACGGTTGAAGTCTAATCCAATCAGGCTTTCATTCTTTAAGGCGAGCTTCAAGTCCCTTTCGCTCATGTGTCCCATTTTACAGTGCCATTGTTTAATAGCATCTGACTCCACTTCTTTTGCTACGTCATTACTACATTCTGTAGCATTGGCTCTATGTCTGTCAACATTATTATTTTTCGTTTGGAGATAATATAGACCATCGTCTTCTCTCACTGCTTGCATTTGTACTCCTCGCTTGTGGTCATTAATTATTGCTTTCTTCTTAGTGAATAGAACAGTGAGTCCTTTATCTGTCATTTTCCCAACAGATAGAAGATTAGCACACAGGCTTGGTACATAAAGTGCATCAGTTATTCCAATTTTTCCTTCTTCAATTTCTATTTCTGCAGGCCCTAACCCTTTTATCTCTGCAGTTTTTTCCTTTGAAGCGAGTTTAAGGGTTTTTGAAATTTTCTTCATTTCAATAAAAGGCTTATCCGAAAATGTCATATGTGACGTACATCCACTGTCAAGTATCCAGCATTTTTGGGCTTTGTCATTTATGAAGTAGCTACTGAAGAGGTTTGTTTCTTTATCGTCCTTTTTGGTATAGCTGTTCTTACACTTCCTATAATTTTTCTTGCCTGCATTCTTATTTTTACACCAGCACTTGGACGAGTCATGGCCTTTCTTTTTACAAATCTTGCAAAAAGTGTAGAAACTTTCTTCAGCATCATTCTTTACGCTAGTACTAGGGATGTCACGACGACGTGCATCACTCTCTTCTATAATTTTAATTTTTAGCTTTTCAGGGTCTGGAAGCGAGTCCTGTGATTCAATTGCAGTCCTGAAATTTTCGTATTCCGAAGAAAGGCTATAGAGCATCATGATTGATAACAGATCACTGTTGATATCAATATCCATATCTTTTAATTTATCTACAGTATCCATGAATTTCTTTAAATGCTCGCGTGTATCTGAACCTTCTTCTAGTTTAGCTAATATTAGTTGTTTTATGTTGTGTCTTCAGTTAATTAAACACAGCGCAGAATAAATAACCTTTATTTGGTGTTAAACAAATATATATATGTGAGAAAAGATAAAAGAATTAGCAAGCGAACTTTGATGGACAGTTACACGATGACAACAATAATCAAATATAATTTTCTTATTGTTCCAAACAACAGTTGTCAATTTTAAAAACAATCTCCTTTTAAAATTCACAACCAGCCTGTCTACAAATTAATGTGACAGACATGAGGTTACATATGTTTGCTCCAACACTCCTCCTTAATCTCGTGTCCATTCACACACCATACATGTTTATCAAACACACACACCCATACCTCTCACACACCACTGAAACTTCTCTCTTGGTAGTGGTTTTGTTAGACCATCTGCAACCATGCATGCGGTCTCCTTATACTTCAGTATCACCTCATTATTTACAATTGCCTCACGCACAAAATGATACCTCACATCTACATGCTTAGTACGTTGGTGATGTACTGGGTTTTTGGCAATAGCGATGGCAGACTGACTATCACTGAAGATGGTCATGGCTTCATCCAATTTGTAGCCCTGTCCATCAGTTACTTCGGCTATAAACCTTCTCAGGAATATTGCTTCTCTTGCAGCTTCTGATAGCGATACATATTCTGCCTCTGCTGTACTAAGAGCTATTGTTCTTTGTTTCTTGCTCTCCCAGCTGATTGCGCCACCTTGCAATATGAAGACCAAACCAGAGTATGATCTCCTATCAAACTCTCCAGCATGATCTGCATCAGCATATCCTTCAAGAAGTCCATTCTGTCCTTTTAAATATTTTAGACCATGACTTTTAGTGCCCTTGAGATAACGAAGTACTCGTTTTGCTGCGATCCAATGACTCTCGTCGAATGAATTGTTAAACTGACTCAAACTGTTCACTGCATGAGCAATATCTGGACGTGTGCACACTGCAAGATACATAAGAGAACCTATCAATGCTCTATATGGTAGGTCATCTCTTGACTTGTGTTCTGATGGAGGCTTCTCTAGCCTTTGTCCAGTTACTTCCGGGGTTGAAACTGTTTTTGCATCTTCCATGCCAAATTCTTTAAGCAGTTTCTCGATATATTTTTCTTGATTTAGATTGATACTATTCAAATTTTGTTTAATTTGAATACCAAGCATCAACTCTGCCTTGCCAAGATCTTTCATTTCAAATTTTGACATAAGCTCTTTCTTCACTACCTTCATTTCTGTTAAATTGTTCCAAAATAGCAGAATGTCATCTACATAGACAGCTAGGATTATGATGTTCTTTCCTTTAGTCCTGGTGTAGACACAGGGTTCATTTAAGGATCGCTTAAAGTTTAGCTTCCTTAGTTCCTCATCTAATTTTATGTTCCAACTTCTTGGAGCCTGCTTCAGTCCATATAGTGACTTCTTCAGAAGACACACATAGTCCTCTTTTCCTTTTTGTTCGAAACCATGTGGTTGTTTCATGTAAACAACTTCATTTAAGTTTCCATTTAGGAATGCAGTCTTGACATCCATCTGATCAATTTTAAGATCCAATTTAGCTGCGAGAGCTATTAACGTTCTGAGTGAGCTGTGTCTCACAACTGGTGCGAAGGTCTCGTGGTAATCAATGCCTCTCCTTTGACTATATCCCCTTGCTACTAGGCGTGCCTTATACCTATATCCGCCCACCTCTTCTTTGATTCGAAATATCCATTTAGAATCAACGATGTTGTAAGGGTACGCTGGTGGTTTGACCAGTGTCCAGGTATTGTTTTTTCGTAGAGGATCTAACTCCTCCTCAATTGCTTTTCTCCAATTTTCTTTATCCGTGCGTGATAAAGCTTCACCCACTGTCAGTGGAAAAACACTTTCAATAGCTTGATATGTAATGTGATCCGGAAATTGTTTAGGTTTCCTCTCTCTTAATGGATATCTTCTCTCACTAGGAAGTACCGGCTCTGGTTGTAGTACTTCTTCGTCTCTTTCATCAAGGGATTCCCATTCATCACAGCTTTCTGTTTCATTGCCATTAGATTCTTCATTTTGATCTAAATCATTTGTAGTTATTTCTCTTACAGTCTCATTCTGCTCTTGAAGTTCTTCTTCACTTTCTATCACAGTGTTTGTTGGTACAACTGGTGGATTTACGTGTTCAAAGCCCACAGATATCTCATCTTTCTTTATTTCTGAACTTCTCTCTATGGACTGAAATTGGTTTTCGAAGAAAACAACATCTCTTGCTTTATGTACCATCTTGGTTTCTGGATCAAACAAACGATATGCTTTCGCATCTTCACAGTATCCAATATGAAGCAACTCTTTGCTCTTCGGATCCCATTTGGTGCGTTTTTGTTTAGGTATGTGCATAAACGTTTTGCATCCGAAAACTCTGATATATGTCAGATTTTGTTTCTTTCCAGT
Organism: Apamea anceps; assembly: GCA_951799955.1. Classification (NCBI taxonomy): domain Eukaryota; kingdom Metazoa; phylum Arthropoda; class Insecta; order Lepidoptera; family Noctuidae; genus Apamea; species Apamea anceps. Next base: position 6,365,939 of record OX637502.1, on the reverse strand, counting down.
CCAAGCTTCTTCAGGCGTTTTATTCCTAACAGCTTTCGTTGGTGATCGGTTTTTCAGAAAAACAGCTGTCTTCACAGCTTCTGCCCAAAGCTTATTGCTTAATCCAGCTTCTTGGATCATGCTCCTAGATTTTTCAACGATTGTTCTGTTTGCCCTTTCTGCTACACCATTTTGTTCAGGTGTATATTCCACCGTTAATTGATGTTTGATTCCGTACTTCTTCATGAAATCATTCATCCGAGTATTTACATATTCTTTGCCATTATCTGACCGTAAAGTTTTTAACTTCTGTCCAGTCTGTAATTCCGCAAAAATTTTGAACTCTTCAAGTTTATTAAATACTTCACTTTTACATTTAAGAAGATATACGAAAGTTTTACGCGTATAATCATCTATAAACGTTACAAAATATTTGAATCCGCTAAATGACTCTTCAGCCATTGGTCCGCAGACGTCAGTATGTACTAGCTCAAGTACACTGTCTGCTCTATTTGCTGGACTGCTTTTCTTGAATGGTTTTCTGGTTTGTTTTCCTTTCAGACAAGCTACGCACTCTAGTGTAGTAGAACTGTTAGAAAAACTCACCCCTGTCGCCATGATATTGCGTAATAGTTTAAGGTTACGTACTCCAAGGTGACCCATTCTTCTATGCCATAAGTCCATCTCATCTCCGCTGATAGTAGTCGCCAGCGCTGTGTGCTTTAAGCTTTGCTTTAATTTATACACACCATTTTCCTCTACACCTATAAGTAAAGGTTCGCCAGTTATTTCACAATTACTACTCTTTACTACGTTAAAACCTCCCTTGTAGAATACTACCTTAAGATCTTTCTTAGTGACAGCACTAACGCTAAGCAGGTTTGCAGCTAATCTCGGGACATACATAGCATTAATTGTAACATTTGGTTTCGTACATACCACTGTGCCACTTCCAATACCTTGCAACCTTTCACCATTTGCACACGCTACAGTCACTCCCCTTTCATACTTCTTCAAATCATGTAACCATTCACGCCTTGAAGTCATATGATTAGAAGCTCCCGAGTCAACAATCCAAAAATCCTCTGAAGTTGAAGTCGCCATCGCCAAAGCTATAGATGCTTCATTTCTCTTCTTGTTTGGATTGTCTGGACAATCTTTCGCTTTGTGTGGTCCATTGCAAATAAAACATTTAAACTTTTTCTGTTGTTTTTGTTTAAAAGTATTTTTCTTTGTCAATAGAGCATGATTGTTTGCACTCGTAGCCGCTGTATGTGTATCCTCCATTTGGTAAAGTTTAGTTTTCACATAATCCGTAGTCAGCTCAATATTTGAATTTTCAATTGCTAATCTCATAGCTTGAAAATTATCTGTTAAACCTTGAAGCATTAGGGCAGCCAATAATTCGTCATCTATTTCCTTTCCTAGATCACACAGTTTTTGTGCAGTTGTCATCAATGCCAAAATATAATCCCTTATAGTCGTGAACTGCTCCAGTTTAAGACTAACAAGTGTTGACAGCAATCTGCATCGATTATTTAGCCCTTTATCTTCGTATGCTTTCTCTAAAGCTATCCAAGCCTCCTTGGCCGTCTTTGCTTGACGCACATGAATTAGGCACTCTGGTTTTATCATCAAGCATATTTTACTCCTTGCTTTTTGATCTCTCTTTTTGCCTATCTCATCAACGGGCGTAGTATGTGTATACTCCCATAGATCATCGTGTATTAAATATAATTCCATCACAAATTTCCATGAACTGTAGTTAATGGCACCATCTAGTTTCTCAATTGACGCCATGCTCAAAGAATCAGTCTTACTTACAGTTACTGCTGAATGATTTTCGCCGGTTCCATTCATTTCTCGGTTTATTTGGTTTCTGGTCCCATAACCTTTGTTGTGTCTTCAGTTAATTAAACACAGCGCAGAATAAATAACCTTTATTTGGTGTTAAACAAATATATATATGTGAGAAAAGATAAAAGAATTAGCAAGCGAACTTTGATGGACAGTTACACGATGACAACAATAATCAAATATAATTTTCTTATTGTTCCAAACAACAGTTGTCAATTTTAAAAACAATCTCCTTTTAAAATTCACAACCAGCCTGTCTACAAATTAATGTGACAGACATGAGGTTACATATGTTTGCTCCAACATTTTAGTAGGGTAGCCTTTCTGGCTGGACCCTTACTAGCATAGATGGATTCAAGAGTCGTCCACACATCTCTGGCAAATTTACAGTTTTTAATCTGTTTTAATTCTGAAGGTGCTATCAACAACATTAGCTCTGACTTTGCCATTTCGTCATCGTCAAGATCATTTTTTGACGCATCTACCTTTGGGTATTCTTTTACACATGCCCATAGTTTATTTTTTATTAAATATGCTTTTGCATGTATACACCATGTATCATAGTTTTCTTTTCCTAAAGGTTGAATTTTTACAATAGACATTTTGAATTTTTACCTTTTCGTTTTTCTTCTAATCTTACATTTTTCGCTCTGCTACCATGTTAAGCTTTATTATATTCTTAAAGCTTATAATTGTTTAGTTGCCGTAGATGCAGAAATAAACGTTTTAATAAAACTTTGTTTTATTATATAGAAGGAATATTTTATAATAATAGACAAGACAAATTATATCACAAACATTGCTAAGCAACCAACCATCGATAATATATAAAGGTTGTATATCTTCACAGAAATGTACAAAATAAACATTAATTTTATGATGAAAACGACAAATATACTACTACTAGCAGATATGATTGAGCGGTACTTAATCGTGTGGGGTATTATTTAATACTAGATCCTCATCTATCACCCTTGTTCGTTTTAGGACAGATTATAATTACTTACAATATGCATATCACAGCATGCATGGCATAGCATGCATATCTATGCGGATCGCGGATCCTAGCCTTCGGCGCGGGAGATATTATAGTGCACAGATGTGTGTGCGCAGACACAGGTGCACTCTCTCTTCCCTCACTATCATAGTCCGATAGGATGGCAATCCGACACGACCGGAGAAATCAGGCGTAGGACCAACGGCTTCCGAGCCACGGGTTTATCACACCGTCAACTTCCAAACTCCGGGCTGTTACACTTTTTCCCGACCCGGGAATCAAACTCGGGACCCCACGTTTTCGTGGTCGCAAGGGTCGCTACCCTTGCGACCATGAAACCAACGGGGCGCACTACAAGCAGTTGACGGCCTGCGCAGTGGTTGCAAAACCCTAGCCGCGAATAGTGGAGTCTTGGATTTTTACATTACAGGCAAATGCGTCCGGTGGGGGAGCGCCTTTAAATAAATGAAACAGTTTATAAAAATGTATATAATTTATTTATAACTTGAATATTCGATTCACGGATTAAAAAAACGATACTCATTACAGTCAAGATTTTTATACAAAAAGGTGCATAAATAATATGGAAAACTTAAAATGTGTGAATAAATTATATCCCGTGAAATAAATTCAACATAAACAACATGTGATAAAAATAATATAAGTTACTTTTGTGATAGTTATAAATATGACAACTCTTTCTTATTATAATAATATGTTGAAATATTAATAGTTCAAATTAAAATTTGAAAATTAATAGGTAGTTATTCCAGTCCTAGCTCATTATGGAGCACTAGAGAGAAGTACCTAAAATTAAAACTAAAACTTTTCAATATTCAATTTCGACACGAACTCTTGAATATACACTAAACAACGAATAACTGGGTTGAGGTACTTACATATAATAATAAAATTAATTAATTTAAGTTATGGACAGCCGAACTAGAACAAAGTATACCTACCTAACTTTACCTCGTCTTATTCAATTTCGTTCCTCATTTGTAAATATTCTTTTTGGAGTTTGCCAAGAGCTACGGGTTTGCATCGTGTTGACAATTCACCCCTAAGACATTTTTTCTGGTGTAAGTTCTTTCTTGATAATTTCTTCCTTAAGAATATTTGGTAGTTTTAATTTCTTAAAATAACCAACGAACAACAAACCTATAGAAGTGTAGAACAGGTACTTTCATGCACTACAGCTCCAGGCCAAAGGCCATGCGAACTTTGAGGCCAAGACTATAAGACTAGTTTTGATAAATATTATAATGAAACTATTCGACCATATAGTAAATGGAATATTGCATATAACAAACCTGTAATAATATTACACACACAGCCAACACAGTTATATTACTTTTGGCTTATTATTTAAGTAGGCTTGTCAAAAACTATATCTCTATTCTTTTCTACGACTATTTACAATAACACTGTAACATACCTACATATTTTCAGGTAAATCTTTTATAGCTATCAAAACAATAATTTCATACCTCATGGTTTCGACGTATTGAGATCGATACATAATATTATTAACCTTAATCTATTGTGTTTTAACATAAAGTTTATGTTTAAATGGAAAACGTCGAAGTCTAAGTATCAATCCTTATTAGAATATATTTTTGTATGACCAACAATGGCGGTGGAAGAGTAAAAAGAAACCAATCGGTTAATTTTAGTATTTTAATACTGCGGTGGCCGCTACATAGCGTCCGCAATTTTCCAGCGAGTGACGACACTGAAACATGACTTTTGAGACAGCGTTTTTTGACACCATAAAGTCAAACCCAGGTGTCATCATTTTCATGGCGGCCAACGCTCTTCTAGGAAACCGCAGCTTTAAAGAAAGAAAACACACATTGATTCTTCTATAAATTTATAGTCTATTACTATTTGATAAAGGTATGTAAAGTCAGGGAACCCGATGGATAAGGAAATTGATTATCAACCTAAATTGTCCATAAACTCAAATCACAACTGTAATTCTTTGTCAGTAATGTAAAATGGTTAGGTTATAACAAGACAAATGGACGTATTGTGACGATATGCTCAATAGTCTCTGACTATAATTTTATAATACATTGCTGAAAGAGGAAGAAGAGTCTTATCACTATTCCGGCACTCTAGATTTACATCGTTTGAGGTCGATATCACGAAGCTCGTTGACGTAAGAGAAGAAAAACGTGAGGAGTTGATTTTGCAATCGGAAAATGTATCTTAATTAGGACTTTTTTTAAATCAGGTTGAGTTTAAACTGTTATTAGAAAATGTAGGATTATCTTGTTCCAAATTTTTATTTCTTTTACTACGCGGCCTTTTCACTGGACTGTCTTTAGGACTTTCGTATTTAGAAAATAAGTAGTGGGCAAAGGAATCGTCTCTGCCCACATCTACTTCCTTACGTGGCACATTCTGATTTTTTGAATAATTTGATATACTATTACTAGTGTTTTTTAAGATATTAGTATCAACATTATCGTTATTTGTTTTGTAATAGCTAGTGATATTTTCTCGTTTGTCTTCGTTTTCCATTGTAGCCTCCTTGGAAGGTTGTTTTCTTAAACTCTCGGGCAGGGAATCAGATTTTAACTTGACTAGAGTTGTATTGACGACTGAACAATCAATTTGCATCAGTGTTACGTGATCGTTCAGTAAAGAATCTGAAATTAACATGACTGATTAGGAAAATTCGACACACGAAACTATTATTTAGGAGTTGTTCACCCAAAAAAGAACCTTGTAATAAGGTGCATGAGGTTTTTATTGGAGAGCTCGACACAATTTCGTACACTCACCATTGCCACTCCGAGCTGGTAAAATCAATGCCATCTTCGGTGGTCTAGTAACATTATGTGACACGGCTGGTAGCAACAAATGTTCTCCTTTACCAAAGCCCACAATATAGAAAGTATCATCCCGTCTATGGAGTGCTTGAAGTAACGCATTCCATTCACCCATGTCATCCATATTGAAATCGTTCACAGCTTTCCTTATAGGTTTCCGATACAGAGTTTCATAGTCTATGACTGCGTTTTCTGCGAAGTCTATTTCTTTATTCCTCCTCAGTCGTCGTAATCGCGACTTATCTCTGATGGTTTTCGCCTGACTCCTTACGCTAGGGATTTCGACGAGATTGCCGTCTAGTTGCAGTTTGTTGAATAGCCTGTAGGTTTCCAATAAACCACCTGAAAATTTAATTATATGCAAGTTTAGTAACATTTTGTGGTTGATAACAGAGAATGCCGTTATATACGCAGATACAGATGCTATTCTGCCGTAAGCCAAGGTTAAAGGCATCAGTGAGTCTCACTCAAAGGATGTCATTTAAGAACTGGATAAAGAGCCTCTCTGCTTGGTGCATTTGAAATTTATACTCCAGAACCTATTGTAGCGATATGTGACAAAGAGATTGAGAGCTTGAGAAAGACATCATAGAAAATGAAAAACTTTACACGAAATCGAAGTTCCCCGAAACTTCCATTTCGTGTAAAGTTTTTCATTTCCTCTAGTTAGAGTTACACCAATATTGAGTTCAGTTTATACAGCGTGTATCAGGAATATGGGGTCATATTTAAGGGTGTTGTACAGACCATCAAGCTGAACAACTTTTTCTATGAGACCAACATCGTAATCGGGAAAAAATTATCAGGTGTCCAATACAAAAATCACTCGACCAAAATGCATGGGCTGTTTTTTTAGGTTTGCCATAACTGTGTTACTTCGAGTTTAGAAATAAGGGGGTAAAAGTTTACCATTAATCTTTTCTTCACTCAGGTAAGCTTGTCGTTTTTTCCTCGGCACATCATACGTCCAGTTCAACGTCTTGCCGCCTCCAATCCATCGCTTCAGCTCGCCCGCTATTCGTATGCTCTCAGTCTGATTTATATTCACGAAGTCTGTCGCTTTCACCGTTGCGTTCTGACAGTCTGTGACGTAAGTACCGTTACTTATGTCATCTGTAATTAATATTCATTATTAAAATGGCTTATGTAAAACTCAAGGTGTTTGAAAGATTTTACACTCTTGAATTTGATTTTTTATTTCCAGTTCTGCAAAGAAATAGCTAAAAATTAATGTATTGACATTTTGTAAACGACTTTAATAAAGGTCAAGTTCACAATGTGAACTGGAAATATAATCATAACAACAGGTTTAATATTTTGAAACTATTGTGTTCCTTATAACAAGTTGATAAGGTTGATAATGACTTATATGTTTTGCTTTTTGATTGTGCACTTTTATTATTTATCAAATTCTTTAAAATGTGAAGCTAAAATGCGATTTTCAATAATATGAACAACTAGATGACCCGACATACGTTGTCCTGTCCAAACAATAATTCATACAATCCCATAGAATAGGGCCGTCCCAAGGACGTGCAGTTTTCCCAATTTTAAATCAAAAATAGTCAAATCGGCAGTCGTTCTCAAGTGAAGCGCTTACCAACGAACATCATCATAAAGGAAAAGGGTACACACCATTCGCGATATCTACAACAGTGTCCTCTGACCACAGAAGATGTCTCGTGTGATGTGGAGCGGAGGGCCCGACAAAAGGCTTTGTGTTCCACCTTCAATGAAAAACATTCAAACATGAGGAAAATCGTTAAACACGGGCATCGTTTAGTAACGTTACAGCAGGCAGTAAAACGTTTAACGGCTTCATTAGGTTGATGTTGGTAATGAAACGAGGAAAACTGACTTCATTTACGGTTATTTTTACGACTAAGCAATTATTAGGAAACCATATTATTATTCATAACGCATTTAAAAAAAAAATGTTTGCCATGCATTCTCTGAAATTGGTCTCAAAATGGTTGAAAAGGTATCACTAATGAAAAAAAAAAACGGGTTGCACTCCGGGAGCGCCGGCAGAAGTGAAAACTTGAATATTAACGTTGTGCATTTTTGACACTCTCCTCCGTCTTACGAATTTTCGATCAGGTCACGTGTCCTGACGTGAGTTTAACATTTTTTACCCATCACAAAAAACTCTCCCTCCGTCTTACGAATTTTCGATCAGGTCACGCGTCCTTACGCGAGTTTAACATTTTTTACCCATCACAAAAAAGTGCACAACGCCGCTAAGGAGTTTTCACTTAAAAAAAAATGAGGTGTAACTTCAAATCTTCAAACAAATTAATCTGAAGTCTAGTTTTAGTTTACAGGAAAGCCATGATAAATGGACACCAATAATCAGCATACAATGGTCCCACTGCTGAGACGTGGTCTCGCGTGGTGGATTACGGTCCACTGGCTGTAATCCACTACGCGGGCCCAGTGCGGGTTGCTAAACGTTACATGTCTTCGAATTTTTGGTTCTAGGACATTCCAGTTTCCTCGCGATGTTTTCCTTCACCGTTTTGAAAGCAGTGGTGATGAAATAAATTACAAAAAGTAAAGCGCCTATCTAGGTTCAAACCTACAACTAATAAGTCGCAGCCGTTACCACTGGGCCACAACTGCTCTCTACATCAATAAAGTACTACAATTAACATACCCTAAAACATTCCAATTAAGTGACACCATGAAGACCATAGCAAATATAACAGCAATGTTCTTCTTAGGTATCAGGAGTGAAGCATCGAGCCGCGGCATCTGTGGAAACACAAAACATCTGTATTTGACGACCAAAGCAATTAATAAAGTCAATACATAGGTGTGCAAACTGGATCAAGGTCAGCAGGCCAATTCTCGTAATTTAAAACGTTCAAAATCTAGTCGCAGTCTCATCTCGGCGACAAACAAATGTCAAAAACTTGACAAAATGTAGGGAAATTTGACGTATTGTTGACAGATTGAGACTGAGATCCGACTGTGAAATTTACCACAATTGCCCCTCAGATTGTCAGCCACACACCTGTATCTTTACATTATTGAAAATAATATTATTAGCTGTATTAAATTGTTCTTAGCCTTTTCCTAACAAAGTTGGGGGTACCGATCCAGTCTAACCGGAAGCAGCTGAATGCCAGTATTATACATGGAGCGACTTACGAGTATTTTTATTCAAATAATTTATTTTCTCTTCACAAACAATGGCGTCATATTAATTTAGACCAGCTTAAAAATTATGTGACATAATGTGAGAGACTGGTGTCTGCATGAGCAATACCTGTATAGCAGATCAGCATATATTTTTAGGATGAAATTAATGTCGTAAGTACAGGCGCCAGCAGGTCAAGCTACCCGAAACTGTCAAATTTTCCCAATAAACCTTGAACCTTAATGCTTTAGCGAAAAAGTTGAAAATCTATTAAAGAAATTTGACAGATTGTAGTAGCTTGATGTGCTGGCGTCTGTACAATTTACCTGATAAGCAATTTAATTATATCGCGTCAAATGCAATGAGGAAAAAACTGCATACATTTATCACACGGTCGCAAAATTATGGAGTTGCTGATGTAATGATGATATACTGAAAACCTGCATTGTCTCAAAAGTTAAGGGGCGGTCTGGAAAGTGAGATGTCGTGAATTCGAAGTTTGAACTCACGCGTGGCCCACTCTTAAACTCAGCTTAGTCGAGCTTAAAAAATAAATCAGACCAATCGCAAATCTCCTCTTTTTTAAAGTCAAGTGAAAAATCTACAGTTAATATTTACCTTTCGACCCCTCCCACTATTTTCAAGCTGGTCTCTTAATAATTTATTCTCTAGTCGCAACCTGGCGTTCTCTTGCTGTGACTCAAACAGCTGCTGCTCCAAAGCAGACACATATTCTTTCTTTTTCTGTCGAGATTGACATGCAGATTCCCTATAAAATAGACACAATAGTAATTATAAAGCTTGCTGGGCAAATGTTGGCTCGTGCAGTTTCACGTATATACGTGCAATGTGAACCGTAAGACCCGTTGTAACACGCATTAATTTTGCGCTGAAAAACTACGATTTATTCGCCGTTGGTAAGCACGGTCGTCAGCGTTGCATAGATCAATATGTTAGTTTGTTGACGACATACACAGGGCAGCACAACGGCACGACACCATCGCCGAATACCATAGAACCGGTAGTTTGCCGTGTCATATACAAGCTCACACGATTATTCTGCGCTGCGGCTTGCGCGTCGTACCGTAAAGAAACCGTGCCGTGTACAGCGGGCCTTAGTCAATGGCATAAAGCATAAAAGTCAAATATGTATCATGTTTCACTATTACAAAAGATTATGACGCTCATTCAGTTATTTATTTCGTTATGTAATAGGTTTAGTGTCACTAGTTTTACAAGGAAAACTATAGATCACATACATAATTATTATACTAGCTTTTTATAAATGTTATTTTCGATATCATTGGTTAGGGTAGAAATTATAATTTAATCATCATGCCTTTCAAAATTGTCCAGCTGGAAAGGGCACGGAGTAGTTTCAATACTGTAGTTTTTTTTTTTTATTATAATATTTCTCTGTGAAGAAACTCCGAGTCTCTTTTAACGTCCAGATTAAATCTTGGTCAGATCATGTGTAAACCATGTAGATTAGTGTCTGAAATGCTTTGATCAATAATATTACTAGATTTCTAATGAGCGCATCAAAAAGGATTTATGACCATAAATAAAGTTTTTCAACATTATTGCTTAGAAATTATGTTTTATTTTACCATAAATGTTTTTGTTCTTCTTTTAAAAATACGCTTACTTTTCAATCAAAGTAGTAATAATATATTTCAAACGATGATAAACTTTATGTTTGAAAGCTAAGGTTCAAAATAAAGTTAAATGACATCGCGGCCACTTGAGCGATGTGTTTTTTTTTCGTAATCCTTAATTTAGTGCTATTGTTGATTGAAGCTGAAATTGTCTTTAGAGGCTGTTCAGAAGACAATTTCAGCTCACACAAATTTCAGTGCCTGTCCATACATGGATTATATTATTGATATCCTTACCTATTCTTAATCATTCTCTGTTGCTTCTTGATAGCTCTGATCTCAGCTTCACTGAACTTCGAGAGGTCTATTGTGGGACTCTTTGGACATTCATTTTCTACCTTTGGAGGTATCACATGGTTTTGTACTATGTTTGGAGTTGTGCCATTTATGGGCACGACCGGTGTAGGGTTGATCACTATATTGCTTCTAGGTGAGGTGACCTTAAAAGAAATAATTAAATACATTTTATTAGTCTACCTGTACTTAGTTATAGCAAATCTTAGATGATTTACATGTATTGCCATTTAATCAACTATCTACTTTAGCATTATGTAGTCTAAGTTGATTATTGATTGACCTTTTGTGTTAATAGAAAAGACTGAAAAAAATTACAGTTGCAATGGAATTTGAACTTTTTCCTGTATGTCATTGAGTTTATGTTCCCAAAACTTGATTTCTGAATTCAAATATACAGCAAGACCCTCCTACCAGAGTAAACATCAATTTTGTCAATGATTTACAGCTTAATTTGATTTTTATTATGAGCGGTTTCAAGTGTGGTGTGTATATAAAATGTTTCTGTTTCTCATCACTTTATTATGAAATAGCATTCATTGTTACTTATTTCACAGGGCCTTCATCTAATGACTAATAGTAAACATTGTATTTGCATCTCACTCTGTAACATAAACGTCGACATACGAAAACGTAACAAAGGTCTTCGATATCAGAAAGTGTATTATGGAACTCAAATGGAGTTGGGCAGGATACCTGGCAAGGCACAGTGATGACAGGTGGAGTAAGGCAGGGTTTCCACTATGCCGACCGGCAGATTTACCGGCTCGGTAAAACTGCCGGAAGAGCTAATGGCTAAAGAATATATATGAAGCTGTTCACATTATGCCGGATCCGGCAAAAATACTGAGCTCGGCAGTTTTGTCACTGCGAAGCGCCGGTAGAACACCCGGACCGGAGTAATGTGAACCAGTTTGCCCCGGATCTATGTCCCCCGCTCACCCCGCCCGTGCTCCCCTCACGTCATTCGGCTCGCATTTTCTGATAAAAGTAGACGTGTAGCATGGACATTCAAGCAGAAACTTTAATTACGATTGTCCAAGAGAGAGACCCGTGTAGCATGGACATTCAAGCAGAAACTTTAATTACGCCGATTTTCTTCTGGGATCCGGTGTAATGTGAACATTCTGTCCGGTGTCCGGTTCGCGTCAGATCTACCGGTCCGGCATAGTGGGAACCCTGCCTAAGTTTGGTGTCAGTAAGGTGCCAGAGTTTCTCTAAGATTTTTTTAAAGATATTGGTATTCTCACGGTTGCATCACAATTCATCTTCGCCAACATCCTATATATTAGGCAAAATTTGCACTTGTACACTAAAAACAGTGATATTCACAGTGTTAACACTAGAAATAAGGACAAACTACGTGCCCCCTTTCACCGGCTTCATAAGGTTCATAACTCATTTGTTGGGCTTGGTATAACCTTTTATAACAAGATACCCTCTTCTTTGCTAGCCTTGCCTTTTAATGCGTTTAAAGCTCAAGTAAAATCCAACCTTTGTTCAAAGGCTTACTATTCCATCAACGACTACTTACACGATAAGAATAGTTGGTCGCCCTAATTAACTCAAGACAATGTTCATGTTCTTTCTCCAGAATTAGCTTAGGTACTGACAGGTTACTGTTATTAGTATTAACTCATTTATTTCACTTCGATGGTCCTAGTTCATCATCTGTGACTGCAAGTGACAGCTAGGTGACGAACCCAGCAATGCATAAATGTGTAAGCTGTCACGCCCTTTATGCCTGGAGGCTTTTATTTAGGTAGTGAGTTTTTATTTTAATTCATTATTTTTTAGCTTGAGTACGTATAGTTTTTATTATATTTGTTGGTATATTGGCGTGGCTAGCTGACATAATATGGCAAATAATTTAAGCTTCTTGTAATGTTCATTACTGAACATAGGTTCCTAGTATTGTATACATGCAACTAACTATATTCTAACTGAACAGACAGCTGTGCTGCTGGGGAGTTTGTTCCGCCACTTCTTCTTCCCAGCGATAGCACTAGGAAGTGGCGAAGGGCGGGCGTTTTTGGGGGACTGTCTTTTGTAATTTTGACGTTCGAAAAGTGCTGATTCTCAGCCTAATTTGAATAAATGACTTTTGATTTTGATTGATTTTGATTTAAGGCTGTGACAGAGTGGCGTCCAAGGATTGGAAGACAAGATGTCGGTCGTCCCAGGGGTGAGATAAGCGGACGGGACTGTTACCAGCGTGGGCAAAACCTGGATGAGGTTGGCAGAGCTTCGGGATTGGCAAAGAAAAGAGAGGCCTGTGCCCAGCAATGGGTGAATTCAATATTTTAGAAGAGTAACTGCATTCAAGTGATACTACTTGTTTGTTGAAACATTAATATGAGTACTAAATGTTCTGCTCCTGTTTTATAATGTATATAAATAACCAACCTGTACTTGATGATCCTTGGCACCATTAAAGGTCAGCGGCGATATGGCAATCTTCCCACCCATTGTGCTCTCCGCCGGGATCACAATACTGGGCGGTTTCATCACTACATTGGAATTCCTTTTAAGTATACTGGGCACCTTCTTATGTTCTACTTCTACCTTCAACTGGATCTGACCGTTCACAACTATTTGCTTATCATTAGGCGAATTATACGTGTTTTCATTTACTACTTTGAAGTATGCATTTTGTTGGTAACCATTTCCTGAAAGAAAAATATATGTTTATTTATATTTACAGAATGTGGTGATTGGAGGTTCGAGGTTGTCTATATTCAAACACAATCAGCTGGGCATATAACTTCTTACTCAAGATTAGACTTTTAATTAAGATCTAGTTGATTTTTAATTATCATTGTAAATATTGGGCAAGAGGTGTAAAAACAATTTAGTGTTACAAATTAATATGGAGGGCATAAAACTGTTTTAAAATTTTGATAAAAAACACTATGTGTACACAGCAACATGCTCGTAAATTAGAAAATAATTAGAAGCACATATATAAATAAAAATACTACACAACTGCAATTACACTTACAAGGTCACCCTACATGTAATATTTCATATTGTTTTTATGTTCTCATGCAATGAGATTCCCATGTATTGTTAATATTTATTACTGTTACGTAATACTTACGGTAGTTTAACATTGTGTACTTAAAAATATTTTTGAAACAAAAAAACAGTTATCAAACTTTTCAAACCTTTGTGTAACATAGAAAAAGTGTTGTTTAGCTCAGTATCAGAGTCTTCAATCTCCATTTTAATGCCCTGAAATAAGGACAGTAAATTAAAGACAACTTCCCACAATCCAAGCTTTGATATTTTGTTTATTAGCTTATTTCATCAGTGGATGAGTGATTTTCCACAATTGCTTGCTATTTAATCTTTCCTTTACCCTTATCCCTATTTATTTGGGATTAGTGCAGCATGTCTTCTTCTTCCATACTTTTTTATTTGTTGTCATCTCAGTCAGTAGTCACCGCCTTTCTACCCATACAGTCCATCCATGGTTTCATTGGTCTTCCCCTACTCTATAGCCATTCATAATCATACTCAAAACTTTCCTCACAACATTTTCCTCACTTGTCTACATACAACTTTTCAGTCACTAGCGCCACTTTCAAACATCCTCTTATACATTTCTTAGTCTAATCATTTGTGTAACACCACACAGATACTACTTCCCACAATAAGGTGATAGAAGTAGTGGAGAGATTAAAACAACAGGACCAGTACCTTAATAACACCATTTTCGATAGCCATGATGGGTCCATTTCTTTCAGGAGATTTTCCATTTGTTTGTGCTTTGTGTAAAGGTGGGTTAGCAGGACTGGGAGCTGTGTATAAATACCGTTTATTATTATATACTTACGTATATGTATATATTTCTTCCAGAAAATAAATACTTTTTTACTTAAGACTTCTCTACTTAAAAGGTGACTAAATAGGCTGAGTTGTTTATTTCTTTAGTAAAGGTGCAGAACAACATGCAAATATTGCACTGATCTGATTAAAATAATTAATAGTTACATAAACACAATGCATATCCTTTGTTTTATTTTAACCTTGAGATTCTACCTAACGAGGTCATTATCAAAAGAGAATCTAACAAGAATCCATACAAAAATTTAAAATACCAGTTTTTTGCAGGAACAATTCAATGTCTTCAAGGTTTAGGTTATTGGTGGGTTCCTCATTAAAAGTTGATGTCCAATCAAAGGGTGACTGAGATGAATGCCTTGCTGAAATGCTACTAGAACTGCTGCAAGAAAGAAGAAACTACTTAGTTAACATTCAAGTGCATATCATAATATGTATATGCATCCATATACTTCTAAAAGTTTTTATATGATTGAGATACAAGTTTTTCCTCTTCAATAAAATTAAAAAGTGAAAGTACATGAGCTTTTACTCCAAAAATTATGTAAAATCCAGTTTATTATGTGAAAGTGTCTGAAACTAAAAGTAACTGCATAACTTACTTTTTTGAATCATCTTCACTGCCTGAATCAGAATTGCTGCTGCCTTCTGATGACTTGATGCTTAATATTGGTGATATCGGCGGCACCAGGCTCGGCGCTGCATCAGCCAGGATCTCGCTCGGCGAGGCGTCCGGCGTATCCAATAGTGATGTCCATTTGTAGTCATTCGATAACAATTGATCAAGAAAATCTTCACCTAAAAATACAAATTATTTGGTGCAAAATGCAACTGACAGTTCTTATCGGTAGTGATAAAACACGAAGCTTTCTTGCTTCCACTACGCGATAAAATCAATTTGTGAGGCACATGTTTCCGAGAAATCTTAGGTTCCTTTTTAACTAATTACGTGCTTTGAAATAAAACTGAAAGCGTAGTCAAGGACATGTGCGATCACAAAATACGTTTGAGGGGTCAATAACATGACTCAAAGAAAATTAGCAGCACATTGTTGTTGTAAATTAGCCGGAGCTGAGCGTGAGAAATGAAATCTGAAGTTACCGTATAAGCAGTCTTTAGTCTCAATCAATATGTCTGTATCCATTGAAACAATAGCACAGGACCCATATATACCCCAATATAATTTTAATTACTAATTATTGCGTAGAAATCACACATCACAAACGCACAATAACACGACGGCGATGAGCTTATATTTTTAATCTGTGTGTAATCAATGTACAAGGTGCATTTGAAAATTTGAATACTTTAATATTCAACACTACATTATTTATTTTAGTTCTGATTCTCTTAGATATAAAAACCAAAACAAGCCTTATCAATAATATTTTTAGAACCAAATTTAGTATAGTAAAATAAATCGCAACAGCTTTCTAAAATATATGATAATTTTTCGTGAAATTTATCAACATTTTTCTTTCAGTTGACATTCAGAACGACTCTCAAAGACGCCCAGACAGTAAAAACGTTCCGTTTATAATAACAACAGATAAGTTTTGACAGTTAAGCGTTTACAAATTAACTATTACAATTATTTTTCAAAATAAAATTATCTTGAAATAAACAAGTGTGAAAAGTGATAGCGAGCAAAATATGTTTTCCAGTCTTTATTAAATTTTTTTCATTACAGATGAAATCACACAGCTGATTCCCGAAAAACGGAACTACATTCATTTGACAGTTTTCTTCGGGCCGATTGATTTGTCGATTCTTGTTTCGATGTATTATTTTAATAATTTTTTACTCATTATTCTAGAATGAAAATATAAGAACGATCGATTGAAATTGTTAAGATTTCACAGAATAGTTTTTATTATTATTTAAAATGGGTGTATGAATGAGTTCAAGGCACCGGTTGCGAAAATGTCTGTCCCTGACGAGCAGGACGATTTCATATTTCGTCCACAGCAGCATTTGGATGCAAAATGGTTAAATCCTGATTTACAGGATGCGCTACATAACCCTGATGCTCTCTGTACTCTGTTCAACAGTCTCTTGCAAGACAGAGAAATATATTTCGACGCCGGAAATGGGCTCGTAAATAGTGCTGGTGTTACTGCTAAACTTGGTGACAGTGGAAAATATTACTGCGGTCTGAGGGTATGTGTATTTTCTGTTGCATCTATTAGTTTAAAATTGTAAAAATGGCACTTGTTTACTTTTAACAACTCATGTAAATATTTTATTAAAGTGAAAAAAGAGTTGAAACATAAACAATTATTTTACCCTACATAGATATTGACCTGCACCTGTTGTGATGGTCTCTGTGGCCCACACTCAGGGTGTGCCTGCCCACCCTGCAGTGCTCTGTCAGCAGAGGAGGAGCTCAGAATCTCTATACAGTCTAAGCAGGTGGCTCCATCACCATCCCATCAGATTATTGATGATGTGAAGTGGAAACAAGACCCAGGTATTTTTCTGAACTTAGTAAAATTTTAAATAAAAATCATGACCACATGGTTCCTTTGTTCTTCAAATAATTTATCTGACAGATTTCACTTGTTTAGATTTCTTTTGTGTTATGCCTGTAATAAACCTCTGTATTCAGGTCCAGAATGTCTGCAAAGTTTAATGGAGGCCCTGATTTGGGAACAGCGCGTGAGAGCCATCAACACGGCCGTTAGCTGCCCATTTATATCTCAAATCCGTCGACTCATTGCGTTGTGCAACAGGCATCTTGTAGCTGTTATAAGGTATTGTTATTTTTTATTATTTTGCATGTTGTTAAATATTTAACATTATATTACTAAAGGGTTTCAAATCAAACTGAAGAAACTTGTAACTTATGTCAATGAAATAAGGTTTGAATTCAAATGATTCACACATAGTTAATCAAATACTGCTTTTCAAAAGGTTGATACTCTCTGGTAATAAAAATGTTTACTAAATACAATTATTCTTTTTTTTTCAGAGATCAAAGCCAAAACAAAGAAGTAAAAAGAGTGAGAATAGATAAGAAACCTCCTCACGCAGTTAGTAACAGAGCTTTGAGCAATGTGGTTGGCGCGCTGAACAAACCTGATGGGAGTACTGAGGGCCAGGAGGATAGTGAGGAGCAGACGGATGACTCAGAGAGGTAAATAAGGTTTTATATCTATATCTGTAGATGAATTGCTGTTAGTTGGTTGGCATCACTTGAAAACGGCTGAACCGATTTGGCTATTTTAGGTTTTTAAATGTTCGGAATAATCCTAATGAGATTCATATATATAATAATTAGAAGAGTTTCCCAAAAAAAATATAAATTCGGGAAAAACATCTCTATGAATACCAAATATTCATTATTGAAGGTTGATCAGGACAACTTCTGTCGGGTAAGCTAGTTGGACATAAAAAAGAAATCTTTCTTAAAAAAATAATACTGACACAAAACAGACTGCTAAAACAAAAAGAGAAGAGGTTTCCCATATTTCCTTACTAGGATTCTCTGAGGTGTTTTGGTGGGTAGTTTAATCAGTTCAAGAACAGTTCCAAAATTACATTTTGTATTTGCAAAACCTTTGCATTGTATGAAAGAGCTAATAAATCATGAATGTGCAATATGCAGGATGCAGTATATACTGTGATTGTAACAAACAACTTAGTAATTGAAATGGAATTGGTTTTTGTTTTTGTTTTATGATTTTCGTATATACTGTGACATTTGTCCATTTGCTTACTTTGTAAAGTATTCTATTATTTTAATTATTGGTAATGTGACCATTATGTGGGTCATTTTATTTATATTATTTTTTATTTTTCTCTCTGCTCTGTTAGTTTTAGTCATGGTCTGGCAGTTTGAGTAATTAATGTGGCCTACCCAAATGTCCTTTCTTTGGTATAGTTCGTCGAATCGTCGAGCTCCTTAAGTTTTGAGTTGAGCGGCACGATTTCTGACAAATGCCTGCACTGACTGGACAGGTCCTCTCAGTCTGTGGTTCTTTCCTCAAACGACCATCTCAGACATCGATCTAAATGGTCTTCATATGATCTGACCAAGATTATGTCTGGACTTTAAAAGAGACTGACCTCTGAGTTTGTTTCGGCCGTTCTTCTCAGACTAGTCAGATAGGAAATGCCGACCTCATCTAGTTTTAAAATATGATTGACGTGTAAAAGTGTTTGTACAAATTTTTTTTTTTTTTTTTATCCTGCCAAACGCAACAATCTGTCTAGTTAGACATTTAGCTGCTCCTTTGTTCGAATATTTCTGTAATTTGTCTTTGAAGCAGTGAGGAATTGTCCATAGACCACTCTCGCTTATTCTATTGGGAATCGGTTTATTAGAGTTGGAACACTGTTCCTCCTCAGTCTTGTGTATACTGTACTTCCAGATCCCACTAAATCAGCAGCCAGGGAGTTGACAAAATAAAATCATTTATTCATAAGGTTTCATGAAATAGAATGTGATCTTGAACCCTGTTTTGTATTTGGCTTGGTGTGGTCAGACTGCATTCAATAAGTACAATCAATGTATTTTTTTTTTTTATATGAACAATTTGTATGAGAAGTACATTTTGTCAATAAACTAAAAACTTTTTTTCAAGACCTTGTTTGTAAATTCTTATATCGTTTCTTTTTAAAATTGATCTCATGATTCCTTTCAGCATTTTTGTCTATGACCTGTAGCTTAGAATTTACCCATTGTGACTAGACAAAAAAAGGCCTGCTTAGGTATTTGTTAAGAAAGGATTATATTTATAACACTTTTCTCTTGCAGTGCCATCGGTCTAGCTCGCGTTGGCGCCCGCGCCGCTCTTCGCTTAGCCCTCTCTCTCGTCCGCCGAGCATGGCGATGCGGTGAAGATGCGGACGTATGTTCAGCGTTACTCCGCGATGCTCTCGACGCGGTGCGTGCGCTCCCTGATGCGGGACTGTTCGCTGGCACAGGGTCAACTCCCGCGCCGCGCTCGCAAAAGATATGGGCGGAAGTTGTTGATAGTGCTGCTAAGTTCCTACATCAGGTTGTGATTGGGTACGTATTTGGGAGCTTTCTTTCGTATTATCAATAAATGCATAAATTCATTTGTATGCCAAATCGCAAGCTATGCATGCAAGGTGAAGCATAAAATATTAACATTTCAAATGACAGTTCTAATATTTAATTCCACTAGATTAATCAATGTAGCCTTTACATTTATATTTTTTCTTCAATAGAGAAGTAGGCTGTAATGTCCCACAAGGGGACTGGCGGACTTCTCTATGCGTGTGGGTAGAGTTGTGCGCAAGGAGAGCTGAACTACCCGCGTTATTGAAGGCTGCTGATGTTCTAGTCACTTTACCTCCTCGGCAAAAACGTCAGCCGGATAATAGGTAAGTCACACATTTATCACTAGAGTTTGAACCTTATGTCGTTGTCATAAGAGCGATTTGCGAAACTACAACAACTGTATATATTGTTAATGTAAGGAGCTTTACTAAATGTTCTTTTATTTTAGGATTATACTAGAAGAATGTACTGCACCATTAGGACCGTTTCTAAGACGTATGGCAAAAGTGACAGCCCCTAATCCTATTCTCAACAGTGAACCAAATACTGAAGTTAATCTAACAGAAATATTCCTCAAGTAAGTATTTTTTAGTTGATTTTTAATTTTTTGATAGTAAGAACTCTGTTTGTGATTTTAACTTTACTATAGAACTGGGAAAGGGTAAAAATATGAAGTAACCTTGGTTAACAGGTTCCGGCGCGGCAAACGAGACAGAAGTTTTATTGTCATGACGGCTATAGCCATGCATATAGTTCCCTTGAAAGTGTTAAATCATCAATCCCTTATCCCATTATTTGAGGTCGGCGCAACATGTCTTTTTCTTCCATACTACTCTATTATCATCATCTCGGCAGTCTCCCCGTCTCCCCCTTTCTAGCCACGTCATTTCACTGTCATCTTTCACACAGTCCATCCATCGTTTCTTTGATCTTCCCCTACTGTCATAGCCATCCACATTCATACTCAAAACTTTCCTCACGATATTTTCCTCATTCCTCCGCATCACATGCCCATACCATGACACCTTCTGGTAAAATATGTCTCTATTAAATTCGTTACGTTCTTCATGCATAGATTTATTATAATATAACTTAGCTGTTGCTTAGCTTGGGACTAGATGGCGCTGTGTGAAATGTCCAGGGATATTATTATTATTATTATAACGTAATTGTTATTGTTTCAGGGATTTGAACATCCCAAGTGGCGATGGATTGATGGGCGTAAGAAAAGCTGGAATCGCCTTACTGTGTCACCTAGATAGACTCGGAGCACCCTTATTACCGCCTTTAAAGGGCTTCGTAACCGTATGTATTTTATCTAAACTAATATTCTAAAGAGGTAAAATTGGTTTGTATGAGAAAATACTGATCCGATTACAAAAAAACTTTCACTGATGAACGTTACACTATTGACGAGTGCGATAGAATATGTTTTACGTTAAAGGAGAAACTGTACGCTGAGGAAGTCACGAGCGAAAGCTAGTTATTTTTTTTTTAATATCGTATACTGTCTCATTGCTGGACAAAGGCTTCCTCCAAATCCTTCCAAGAGCCGTCGCGGTACGTGTCCAGGTCGTCACGCCATCTCTTTCTGGGCCGACCACGGCGGCGTCGTCCATCTTCAGACACTCATTTTATAGAAACTTTAGCCCAGCGGTCATCGTGCATACGGCTGGTGTGAACCACCTAATCCCAATTGGACCTAAATTAAAAATATGTATTTTTTATTTATTTTATTATCCTTAGTGCACAGAATCGGCGCAAGAAGTAGTGTCAGTTGGTTCAGGACCACTTCATTTGGGAACTCTAAGGATTCAACAAATAGCGTGTGCTGAGAAATTGGCGTTGCTACTGACTCACGATGGTGCTGTATACACTTTGCCATATGACAACATGACACCGCAGCTAGTTCCAGGTAAATAAACAACTTTTATTGAAACAAAAAAAATTGATACTTTCTTTTAGAGGGCTTTTTGGTTCGTGTTCGTTCATGTCCTTTTGTACAGTCCAGCCGTCGAGAGAATGTGTTCCCGACATCTGTCAGTGCGACAGTTATTTTAAATAATAATAAAAATAGAAAATCGCAAAACACGTATTCGTTTGTATGAAACAGAGGTGTCAAGAACGTATTCTCTCGTCCGCCGCACTTTAGTGATATCTACCCTAAGAATGGAATCAAGTCCATAATTCCATTCATTTTTTTTTTTAGCCCTAAGTACTTCGTTCGCTCCCTACGCAAACAGTCTCGCTACGAACCTTGATTGACTTCTCGTGTTATCACAGCATATACTTATTTCTTTGATTATTTTTTCTCAGGTCTTGAAAGTAAAACAATTACGCAAATATCCTGCCACCCTGCTGGTCGGCACTTCTTATGTTGTTCCTCATGTGGTGGAGTGTGGTCGTGGGGGTCTGGTGATGATGGACGGCTCGGACACGGTGACACTGCGCCAAGAGATGCGCCCGCGCATCTACATCATCTATCTCACCATGAGGTCGTGAGAGTTTCTGCGGGTGCTGCTTGCAGGTACGCTTACCTCCCACTAAACCAGCGAGCTTATTCGCATCTTTAAGGTTTATAAGGCTATTACGACAATTTTTTTATCAGCTGAACAAGTCGAACAACATCCAAGTAATGAACGACAATTTCGGCTTAGACGATGGCCCCTTCTTTTTTCCGAAAGCGCTTTTATTGATACTCAATAATCCCTTTGACAGATTAAGAAAGCTCCACGAGCACAGGCCGTTTTATTTGACTTCCTTTCATGATAAAGTTTATTTCCAGTGCGGTGATAACGTCTCGTGGTGCTCTGTATACGTGGGGTCGAGGTGCACAAGGCCGCCTCGGTCACGGCACTATCGAGAACTGCCTCACGCCGCAACCAGTCTCCTTCAACGCACACAATATTGAACGAGTCATCGATGTCGCATTAGGTAACACACGACTTCTAATCCATATTCTATTATAATAAAGCTGATTTCATAAACTGGTAATTCCAGAGATTAGCTCTCTGGAATTAACAGTCGGATTTGAATTTATTTTTATGCTTTTGATAGCTGATTGATTTTTTGCTTTGATTGGGCTGCCAAATTTATTTAAAACCACGTTAGGAGCCGAACAAAACGAAAAAAAGTTCGAAAAAACGCTAAGCAAAATCAAACTATCGCGCGGGCAGGCGATGCGATGGGGTGGGTCGGGGGAAAAAGAATAGTACTATAAAATAATAAATAAATATTTTTTAAGAAGATAAAAAAAGTGCTGTCAATGCAGGTATTGGTGTAGTCTGAAACCATTAGTAATAAGTTTATTGCCCTGGCTGAAGGCTTTAATTTAATAAGGCTTCCGAGGGAAGCCCGGTTAAGGAGGCAATAACCTCGTAAGATTATAGAGTAACATACAAAAATAAAACATTCAGAAGCCCTGCAGAAGTAAGCTGAGATCTAATGACACTAGCTCAGTGCAAAATACTGTTATGCAGATTCGTAATGTTGTCTGACTTCGGTACTTTTGGAAAATGATGGCCATAGATGTTGGAATCGGTTTTCTTAACATTAATTATTCCTTCTGTAGGTTGGGGCGAAGCTCAAACTCTATGTTGTACATGGGAGGGTGCGGTGCAAGTCTTTGGAGATACCGAAGGCGGCGTGCCGCGCACTCTGACGTCACTGTCAGTTTTGAGGATCAACCGCGTGTATACCGGAGAACATTGGCATGCTGCTCTTAGTGATGCGTAAGTTTCACTGCACTTAAACTATAACAGTAATATTCGCCTTATTTGTGTAATGTAATTTAATACGCCATATTATAAGCCATTTGATAAGAAAACCTGTACGCCATTTTGTTTTTTTTTTTCAAAATGGCGGCCACGCATGGCACCTATTTATATCCATAGCTGACATCAATGCAAACAGAAAACATAATAAAAACAAAACCCCATAGTGTTTCGTTTCCGAGATGTTAACATTCAAAATTGATCACGTGACCACATTTTTTTAACTTGCTTACTCCTTGTTGCATAGACAGTATGTATGCTAGGCTTATAAAAATCATCAATCCCCTTTCAGGATACAGCCAGCAAAGTTTTTACGTTGAGAAACTTCGCGCATAAAAAATGTTCGATAAGATGTGTGTCAATTTTGTACCTTATTCTCTTGGTCTTAGCAATGTCTTACTATTCAAATGTTTTATTTGCAGCGGCCAAGTGTACACTTGGGGTAAAGGAGAAAGCTATCGCCTCGGTCATGGTAATCTTGAGAACGTAAAGATTCCGAAAATATTAGATGCACTGCAAGGTAAACCTTCTCAAGTTATTCTTGTCTTTTTCTTCCTTACAATTATCTACTAACGTATTCAATGTTATTATTTATTTATTTATTTTAGGTATAAGAGTAGTGGATCTTTCTCTGGGTTCGACTCACGGCGTCGCTCTGACGGCGGAAGGCGCATTGTATGCGTGGGGTACGCACGAGCGCGCACAAATAACAAGACCGGTACCGCAACTGTTGCAAGTACTCAACCCTTCCTTTAAAGCTCATGGTAAGTTTATTTGATGCTTAATTAATAGACTATATCGATTACTACTATTGGGATTTGTGGTTGCCCAGAAGGACATATTACAGCCAGATTCAAACTTTATGGTGGCTCGGAACATAAGGCGAGTCGGTGCGCAGTAACAAACTCACGTGTAACTCACCCCCCCCCCCTCCCCCCTCCCGGATGAGGGGTGAGTTACTGTGCAGCGAGTAGCGCA
Organism: Apamea anceps; assembly: GCA_951799955.1. Classification (NCBI taxonomy): domain Eukaryota; kingdom Metazoa; phylum Arthropoda; class Insecta; order Lepidoptera; family Noctuidae; genus Apamea; species Apamea anceps. Next base: position 6,341,546 of record OX637502.1, on the reverse strand, counting down.
CTACAGAGCCGCCATAAAGTTTGAATCGGACTGTAGCACTTCTTTATCTATTGCAATGTTTAACCATATTCATTACTTTACAACTGGAAAATTCTTGGATTGTTTCGCAGGTGTTTCTAGTGGACCTGCGCAGATTTTAGTATGGAGCGAAGAAAGTCCTAGAGATCTGCCATCTTCCTTACCCTTCGTTATTGATTTATCTGAAAGCACTTTCAAGTAAGTAAAAAACAAAAGATAATAATTTTAGTTGTATATTTCATCAACGAAATGTTTGTCATGGTGTACCTTTTTTGCAGACTTCTAGAAAGATTATTGAGGATAGTCGTCGAACAAAGCAGCTCTGCTACAATCAAAGAGGTCGAATGTATGGCTATATCCTGCCTGAATCTATTGAGACTACAGGTAAGTGTCACTGAACCAACAAAACCTGTATCACCAAGATGCAATTTTATTTCGTCTTTTTAATAACTTTTTGGTGGCCAGTGTTACATAATTCCATTTTCGAAAATTGAATTTGCTTTCAAGGTGCAAGCATGGCAATGTTCCCGTGGCCCTGAACCAGATGACATGGAAGGCGAACCTCGTTCGTGGTGCAATGGCGTTCATACTGCTTTGGTCGCCTTGGTAGAAGGACGCGCGGGAGCAGGGGCGGCTACTGCGGCGAGGCGGGCACTGGCTGCGGCCTGGCCTTTGTTGTTGCCGACACCGCAAGTGCGGGCGCATCATCTTATTACGTTATTGCCTCAAGGTAAGACTAAAATGCTTATGTTAGTAACCAGAAATGTGCTGGCACATTCTTAGCGTTGAAATGTAAACGTTTGAATTATATTTCTTGGTGTTAATTTTTTCCAGGAAATATAAGTAACAAGAACACTAGTACCTCACGTACTTGCGTATTATGGTATTGTGTGTACGTGAAATAACTGCTATTCGGTTGTATTCGGTTATACTGGAAAACGACCCCAACATAGATTGAGACAAAAAAAGGCTGCATATCATTATTTCATTGCTGTGGTTAAAGCTTCTAACCATTGCTTCATAAAAGAATAATCACTTGTCTACAGGATCGGCCCCAGCTAGCGCCGGCGCAAGATTTATGACAGAGCTGCTAGTTTGGTCGCTACTCGGCGGTGGTGGGTTGCGAGACGCGTTACGTAACGCGTTGCAGGCACACTCTGTGGACGCGTACAATCATCTACAACTTGATGCGTATGTTTTTAAAACAATTTTAAAGTTTTCCATAATGGCATAAGAATATTGGCATGAATAAATTGATGACGTTAGACATAAAATCTTTCAGAGACTATGATCAAATTGATATAGTGACCGGACAACGTGGATCACCCCCTGCAACTGAAGGAGATGACGCTGATACAGTAACAGGTTTGTATACTTATAATAATCTGTACTTACAGACGCCAGCACATCAAGCTACTACAATCTGTCAAATTTCTTTAATAGATTTTCAACTTTATCGCTAAAGTATTAAGGTTCAAAGTTGATTGGGAAAATTTGACAGTTTCAGGTAGCTTGACCTGCTGGCGTCTGTACTTTTGAACATACTTGCTTTCGATTATGGTATTTATTAGATTAGTGCTTTAATATGAATGTGAGTTTTGTATTTTTAGGTTGTACTGAAGAATATCAAATAAGTAACGCGACAACATCAGATAAGGGAGCATCTGTACCTTTAATGCATTTGGTAAGGTCGATATTAATGTTGATATAAGTTCAATAATTTACCATTTTGATGGAAACATGTTTAAGTTAGTTATCCATACTAATATATAAATTCGAAGGTAACTGTCTGTATGTTACCTTTTCACGTCTAAACCTGTAATAATGGATTTGAATAAAATTTGGCAAGGAGGCTACTTTTTGTTCCAGTAGCGGGTTCCCGTGGGATAATTTCCGAGCTTCTGCGCGCTACGCGATACGCGGGCGAAGTCACGGGCAGGAGCTAGTGTGTTAATATAAATGAAACAGCAACGCAAAAGCGCTCTGTTGAACTTTAAATAATCTTTATAACATCATCATCTTTTGCCAACAGGTAAAACACCTAATTCGCAACACATCCTGTCAGACGCAAATGCATATAAACGCTATTATGCACGGCGACACAAGCAAGGCTGACGATCCTAAAGGGCACGACACTGTTAGCCCTAGCTGTGATCTTCTAATAAGATTCCAAAGGTAACGCCATCATTAATTCTCGTTGATAGATAATTAGATAATAGGAAACTGCACCCTAATTGCGTAATCCACTATCAATCTTGATGGATATTGCTAATCCATTGCTTCAAACACAGACCATATATCCTAAAGACGTCGCATAGTCGAGCGAACCCCTCTGGCTCTCATACGGTGAATTCACTCTATATTTGAGCCACGCCCCCGTTGCTAACTTCAGTCTGAGCACGGCACTTGTTACGCGCGGCCTTGAATGCACCAATCACAGCGCATTAGACGTCCCCCGCGCTCCGCAAGTTTGCCAGCTTTGTTTGTAAGTAAAAATTTGGCTAAGCGGGGTCTTTAGGTTATATGGTCTGTGGCTTCAAATGATCGAATAAATTTGCTGCTCAACAACATAAATAACGCAGTGAATGTTGTTGAACTTGTCAAAATGAAAGCCATTGCTACTACTAATAGTGTGTTACGCAATTACCCCGCTGTTTGTGGTGACGACAAAATAGATAAATTAAGATCATCATGCTTGGTTTAAAAAAAAAAATAGGTAATGTTGTTAACGCTTTCCACTAATAAACGTTTTAGAATCCACTGTATAGAGTCAAGTTCTTCTAACTGAACAGACAGCTGTGCTGCTGGGGAGTTTGTTGCGTTACTTCTTCCCAACTAAAACACTAGGAAGCAGTGAAGGGCGTTTTGAGACACTGTCTTATGTAATTTCAACTTCCAAAAAGTGCTGATTTTCACCCTATTTTAAATAAATTACTTTTGATTTGCTCTAGATAGGTTTTTCCTTATCTGTATTGGCACCTCAATTTTATGTTCTTTCACAGGTTACTATTCTGCGAAGCCATGTGGTCCCGCGGCGGACGAAGTACGAGAGGCGGCGTGCGCGCACTGATCACTCAATACATAGAGTTACTAGCAGAGCACGTACAATCTACTCTCTGTTCGTTTACGAGGGCGGTACATAGAGCGGATAATACGCAGCTTATTGCGCTGTGTGAGCTCGTGGCTGCTGAAATTGTTGGTAAGACTACTAAAAAAAAAACATTATGATAAGTGTCGCGAATAATTTTTCTCCAGATTGCTTAGTAAAAAAAAAAACAGTTTGGCGGGGATATCGACGCGCAATTTGCTACCATGAATCCAGTAAATGATTTTGGACGTGAAATTTTTCGTCGATTATGTAAAAAGCACCAGCTGTTACTTACAAAAGTGCAATACCTACACGGTCAAAATGTATGGAACAGCAATTTTTTTTCAGCTTCGATGTCCCTGCCACCCAGTATAATATTCCCTTTTAATCACGATTATAAACGAAATTCTGATTTGACCTATAATACTGCAGTTTTCCCCCCGTTTTGGAAATTGATAAATGAATGCATTGTATCACTACATTTCCGTTTGGTGTTCCGGAATTATAATTTCACTAAAATTATATTTAAAATTCTCTCAGGTCGCGTCGTAAGTGAGCTAGGTGCCTGGATAGGCGCATGCGCAGCCCGATCCCCTTGCGCTCTAGCCGACTCAGCAGACTCTTTAGTAAAAATAGCGCGCGCATGTGATGACGCCGCCAAGTCTCTACCATCTGCTGCAAAGTTAGACGCCGACCTGCTGGGCTGGCCAGGACTTGTGTCCAAGAAACATCAGCTTAAGAACAGTATTATTCGCAAGTAAGTAGCTTTTGTTCGATGAAGCCTTTATAGGCCCCTATTTTCAGCAGCCAACATTCTTGGCTAGTCTGGAATGTTATTAAGACATCAATCAGCATTAGCATCACTAGCCTAACTTTATTCTACGTTACTGTTCTATTTATTCCTACCTGCCGAATGGTCATCTTAATTGTCCTGACACTGACTAGGCCCTAACGACAGTTGATCGATGTAGTAGACGGATGTCCACTCCGTCAGGTAGACGTAGATGGTGGGACGAACTTGATGCTTATATAATAATAATAAAACTTTATTTCAGACTACAAGGTCCATAAATATGTTAGTATTTTAGTGTTAGTAACAATGGTGCTTAAATAAGTAAGTTAGTACTGTTAGTTTTCACAAAAATATTTATTTATTTAGACCTATGACTGCCCCCACCCAGTGTCCTTGAAAGGGACAGTCCGATCTGGCAGCTATCATTTTCAGGATGCTGTTGTTACTACCATGCAAGCGCTGTAGTAAGGAGGCCGCTTTCTTTCACATGATGGCATGGAAGCCATCTGTGCGAGCCTCAGACATATATATGGCGGATTGGTCCATGTTCAGGATCGAGTTGAGTGGAAAAAGGAAAGGGAGGCCATTTCGCTGCTGTGGGACAACACAGGCTAATTATTTTTTGAAATAATATTAACCATAATTATTATTCTAGGTGTGATCTCCAAAACCACACAAAAGAAGGCGGTTCCTGGGTCGTGATAGCCGGACACGTTTTTGACGTGGAGAACTTCGAGTGCGAGAGCGCGAGTACCGTCGAAATGATCCGAAAACTTCGCGGGTCCGATGCGACGGCTGCTATGAGTGTGGAACCACATGCTGCGTATCTCTCGAGGGTGACTGAGAAATGTGTGGGGCTTTATGCCGATCAGATTTACAGTTACAGGTGCTATGTGAGTATATTCAACTATAGTTACTGATTCGGTTAATGAATGTGGAAAACAAAGAATAAAATGGCAAAAGAGTTATAGTTCAAAACACATGATACTTGAGTAATCCTGGATTATTTACATGTATTGCCACTGAATCAACTCTACTTTAGCTGTATGAAGTCTAAGTTGATTTTTGCTTGACTGTTTGTAATATCAGTCATTGTTTGTACAGGAAAGTTCGGCAAGTCTCCGCACCTACCACATACTATCATCATGTGCGTTCAACATAGCTGTAGGTCTGACACAGTGCGGGTCACGCCTGGCCCGCTCGCTGCCAGTACAGCAGGCCGAGAGAGATGCAGCGCCCTATGCCGCCGCTGTGTTCTTGAGAGGAGGCCTGCAGGTTTGTGCTCCTCCACTATACAATAAGATCAAATAAAAGATGTATTTCTGAGAGTTGCAGTAAATTGATTACTACTACCACAGACACGGAGTCGGTCATAAAAAAAAAATGACATATGAAACTTCACCATGTTGCCAGCAACACGGCAACATGGTTACCGCAAGAAAAAAGTAACAATGCTGTGCAACTTTTGTTTCCCATGAGTACGAGGGCTTACCATATCATATGATTACAGGTCCCCCAACTAACAAACCCCTTTGATGAAGAAAAAGCAGAAGCCCGCAGCGGATCCTCCACAGGCGGGAACAGCCCGGCCGGCGAGGCGCCGCAGCCCTCGCGCGCGCCGCGCCCGCCGCGCCCGCCGCGCGCCGCCGGCCCGAGGGCGGAGGCGCTGCTACATGCGCTTGCCGAGCCGAAGTTGCACGTAAGTTGAACGGCTGGAAGTGCCACTAAGGCCTATTCTAGACGGATGTAATCAAACTCAAACTCAAAACTCAAATCATTTATTTCAATTAAACCCTTTCAGGCACTTTTGAATTGTCAAAATTAAATTGTCGGTCAGTTAGTCAGAAAATTGAAGCTAGTTGCCCATTCCAAAACGTAGATCTCTGTGGAGAAGAACGGGCAAGAAACTCCACGGACACTCTTTTAAATCAAGATATTATTACAAAATCCTGGGTACATTATTTTTATTGCTTCTATATGTGAGAACAATGTAAAAAAAACTAAACAATTTAAAATATAAAATTCAAAAATAAGCCCTGGCAGTTAAGAGATGACCAGTCTCAACCGACGGCCAACCGACGGAATCCAGCGTACAAACCAAGGTGACCTTAGTGGGAACGTGGGTTTCCATCCGCGTTATGATTTTCGGCTACACGGATGTAATCCACGTGCTAACACGCAATCGCGAGCCGTCTTCTGGCGTGAAAACACGTATCCACTCGTATCGTGCGTGGACCGTATTAACCGTGTTGTAGAAATGGCTCCAAATTTGTCTAAATTTCAAAAAGTGCGATTTGCCTTAGCAGTTTTGTGTGCATTAGAGGAAGAAAAAAAAAAAACAAAAAAAGAGAAAGTGGATGAAGCGCTGGTTAAAAGAGCGAATAATTCTCAGCTATTCATACTTATTGGAGATAGACTTTAATGATATTCATAACTAGTCTTCGGACAACATTTTTTACACGCATACGTGCGCAACCGCCGACTGCAACAGTGCAACTGTCTTTGCTTGGATGTAATCCGCCGGCCAAACGGTTGTAATCCACGTGCTCTAACCGCGGATGGAAACACGCGCCCGTAAACCAAGGACGTTGAAGATCAAATCAAAATTTGGATTACATCCTTCGTCTAGATGGATGGCAACGGGGAAGGTCACCTTGGTTGGGACCCTGGATTACGTCCGTCTAGAATAGGCTTAAAGGAAAGGACGTCGTGTAGCCCGTAAAGTGTAAAAGGACGAATATGCTATAGTCTTTTACGGGAATATGTGTATTATTGATTATAGTCAAACCTATATTATAAACTTGACCGTTAGTAGAAGCTTACAAGTATTGAGATAGGCGACTTCATTTCCCGCTTTAGCAGTCCTCTCTTTCTACCCTGTAGTCTGTCTCTTTCGCACACACCTCCCCTCCTACCAGGCGCGCGAGGTAACTGGTGATCCGAGCCTGATCGTCATTGGCGTGAAATTTCCCGTGCAGTTCACTTGTGCTAAGACTAATATTTTATTTACTATTTTAATACCTATCAGTGATTCCAAGGAAGAACACACGTAAGTGCACAAGTGATTTTTATATTAAACGATGTTATCGTTCGTTTTTTAAAAAATGTTTTAACACGTTCTGGCGCGGCATAGGTACGGCTATAGCCATGATTTTAACAATAAAACTTTGATTGTGCCTAGTGTACCGCGCGCGAACCTGTTAAAAATCTTTCGATTCATATAATTTTCTACCCTCATTATTTCTTTTAAGTATATGAATTCCTTATAGACGTCGTATGTTACTTAGGTTTTATTATATCCTTTTAAGGTAGTGTACCTAAACGCAGGAGCGTTAACATGGGGTCCGAGGTCCAAGATAAACCAGTGGCAACCGCTGGCGGATCGGGTACCAAACCGCAGAAATGTAAATCGCGTTTACGTGAACGGCAATCATCATTATCGAGCAGTAGTAGTAGTAGCAGCAGCTCGACATCATCATGTAGCTCCTCAAATCAAGGTTCAAAGAAAAGGAATTCTAAGCGCCGTCGACGGCATCAGTCTAAAAAACGAAGGCGTGACCGTCATCTTATTGATAAATTATCGAAAGATGTAGATACGTTACAAAAAACCGTTCAGAGTTATGAATACCCTCCTATTTATAATTGTAACAGTGATAATGTTTCAATTGTAAGCCGAGATGTAGGTAGTGAGCTGTATAACGAATATTGCGTCTCGCAGGCGTCACCAATACCAAATTCTGAGTACCCGGTAGTTGTACCGGATTTATCTTTTGATATTGAAACAAAGTTAAAAGATCCCGCGATTCCAAAAACTCCAGCAAATTATTTAAACATGTTAGACGAAGTTCAGCGTTTTGGGCAAAACTCGTGGACTGATATTAGATACGCAGAAACACAAAAATTATATAACCATTCACCGGGATTTACAGAAATGGAATCAAACGAGGAGATAAAGGCGTATGATAATATACGCCACCTGGCCTATTCCGATAAATCTTACGCAGCTATTACATTCGGCATTTTGAAGCAAAAAGAGGTTCTAATAAGTAGTTTTCGTAGTTTAATTGCATGGTCTCAAACGCCCGATGCTATTCTTACTGATTTAAAAAATAAAATTGATGAAATTTTTCTAAAAGGAGAATTCCAGAAAGTTTCTCAAGACCTCTTACAAATGGCTTGCGGCCACAGAGCAGAGACCATAGAAATGAGAAGGGACGGTATCCTTAAGTACATTAGAGACCCTTTGGTAAAAACGGCTGTAAATAAAATCCCTCCTTCAAATACACACATTTTCAATCAGGAAGCTCTCACATCAGCCCTTGAAAAAGCAGGCGGTGTTAGGAAGGCATTCTGGCCAGTGAACAGGCCTAGCAGCGGGAATGCTTCGCGAGCAAAACCCATTAATTCTGCTTTACGTTTCCCCTCGCAGGGGCACGTGCGTAATGTGCCATCGCATGGTTACGATTACCCAAGCCATTGCTATGATGTATCAAGCAATATCCGTGGCCCTCACACTCAGCCCTCGCAGGGTAATTATCAAGGCTACCGTAACTACAACACGAAAGCACAAAACAATACTGGCCCAGACCAGCGCACTAGTAACTCTAACAATAGGAGTTCTAATAATAATTTTCGATCTCGCGGATCGCGACCCTCTCAAAGAGGTCAAAAACGTCGCTCGTCGCCTTCGGGCTACAGAGGCAACAAAAGGCAGAGACAATGACTCGCAACCTTTCCTAGCCGGACAGTTAGCACATTTTGTCAACCTGTGGAAGCAAATGGGGGCTCCTTCCTTTATATTACGCATAATAACAGGGTATCGCATACCCTTTCGGCAAAAACCTCCTTTGATAACACCGGACCTAAAAGGCGATCGCCATCGCACCTTAGAATCAGAGGAGATGTCTTCAATCATTCGTCAAATGAAACATCAGGGCGTGTTGAAGGTAGCACCTCTCACTCCGAGCTTTGTGTCCTCCCTGTTCTTGGTACCAAAAACCGATGGATCATACCGACCTGTACTCAACCTACGGTTGCTCAACCACTATGTGCAATCAGAACGGTTTCGATTAATAAACATGTTCCGCGTCCCCGACTTTCTCCAATCTCAGGATTGGATGTGCAAGGTCGACCTTTCGCAAGCATATTTCCATCTGCCGATAGCAGAGTCACACAGGCGATTTTTACGTCTCCTTTACAGAGACGAGGTACTGGAAATGACATGTCTTCCGTTCGGGCTAAGTACAGCCCCGAAAACTTTCGCTTATCTTACAAATTGGATTGCTCAAATTCTTCGAGAAAAAGGTCTGAGAATAATAGTTTATTTAGACGATTTTTTGCTAACACATCAAGACCCAAAGGTATTAGTCCAGCAGGTGGATCTGCTATTGGAGACGTTAGAAATCCTCGGATTCCAAGTGAATTACGGAAAGTCTGTCCTTGTTCCGCAAAAGTCTGTAACATATCTCGGAATTGTTTGGCATCCTTGGACAAATCACAAGCAACTACCAGCGGAAAAGTCATCTGCCGTAATCAAAAAAGTCACACATGCTTTAATGACAGGCAAAATATCCCTAAAAGAACTACAAAGCCTGGTAGGCCTACTGAACTTTGCAAGCTTTGCGGTCCCCCGAGGCAGGTTAAACCACCGGTCAACTCTGAAGTTCCTAAACTCCCTACCCGAGTACACAGCCTCAACCAGATATGTGCTACCTCGCTCGGTGTTAGACGAGATGCAATGGTGGCTTCAACATTGCCATCTTTCATCCCCACTTCACATTCCACCTCCGACACATTACTTAACTACGGACGCCTCGGACATAGCATGGGGAGGACAGCTCGACAACCAGACCTTGTCAGGTGCTTGGAACACAGAGGAAAGATTTTTACACAGCAACGTAAAGGAGTTGGTTTCAATCGGACAACCGATCTGCTGTATCCTATCTTCGCAACGAGGGCGGGACCAAGTCCCAGTTACTCATGGATGTCACATACAAAATTCTACGGATCCTGGACCATCATCAGATTCTATTCAAAATTTATTACATTCCCGGGAGGTTCAACAATCACGCGGATTGTTTATCCAGACACCGGCGGACCCCAGAGTGGCACTTAACATCGAGTTGCACAGAGATGATCTTTGCAAAAATGGGAATACCAGTGATCGACCTGTTTGCATCCAAGACCGCAAGAGTAGTAGCGAATTATGCAACCCTAGACTTGAACGATCACGAGGCGATGATTCACGATGCTTTCAGCGCAACTTGGAATTTTCCTCTGGCATGGATATTCCCACCACCATTTCTTATTCCCAGAGTATTGATGCATCTCAATCAAGCAACAGGTCTGTACCTCATTGTAGTCCCACGTTGGGAGAAGGTATTCTGGCGGGCGGACCTGAAATCACGGGCAATCGCAGCCCCCTTCACCTTAACGAATCTGAAACAACTCCTAGTCGACACGTCGACGGGGCTACCACCCCCCAAAGTAGAAAATCAAAAAATCAAATCAAAAGTCATTTATTCAAATTAGGCTGAGAATCAGCACTTTTCGAACGTCAAAATTACAAAAGACAGTCCCCCAAAAACGCCCGCCCTTCGAGAACATAGTTCTAGAGGTCTGGAAATGTGGGGGTGGGAGGACAAAATAAAAACATGGGATTCTAGTCAGGTATCCTTACTTAAATCGGCGTGGCGTGCTTCGACGTGGAAAACTTACAAGGCACCATGGAATCGTTGGGTGTCATGGACAAAACAGCATAATATAGATCCAATGCATCCTGAAGCATCCCATTTAGCACAATTTTTAGCCGACTTATATATTAAATTTAGTTTCTCTTATAACACAATCGTCCTTCACAAATCAGTAATTTCCACTCTCTGTAATACAGAACTGTCTGGTAAATTAGGTGAAAATGTTCTTGTAAAACATATTCTAAAAGCAATATCTTTAAAAAATCCAATTACTCCAAAACCACCTATTTGGGACATTAACATACTGACCAATTTTATGAGTAATTATTCGGTAGACAGTACAAACATTTTCCAAACTGTTCGACATACTGTAGCATTGTTATGCCTTTGTTCGGGTCGCAGGATTCACGACTTGACCCTTCTGGGAGTTGACAGAGATCAATGCATTATCAAGAATGACATAATTACTTTCTGGCCTCAATTTGGGTCCAAAACAGACTGTAGAGATTATAGACAATCAGGGTGGAGTCTCATGGCTAACACTCAAAATCAAAACTTAAATCCTGTATTTTGGGTTAATCAAACTATAGCCACTCTAAATGAAAGACGTAGAATTTCTGGTACATCAAATTTATTTATAAACTTGCGAGGTCCACCATCACCTGCCTCCAGGACGGTCATTGCAGGTTGGTTCAAATCGCTTCTGAAAGCAGCAGGTATATCTGCAACGCCGGGAAGTGTGCGTTCAGCTGTAGCCTCTAGAAGTTGGATTGACAATTTCTCCCTGGAGGATATTTTAGAGAAAGGGAATTGGAAATCTGTAAAAACTTTTCAAAAATTCTATCGTCGAGAGGTAATGGTTTCCTCAAGTAATAGTAATCCTAGCACGGATATTTCCAAACTTTTTGTTCCGGTTCATTGATTTTGACACTAGATACTTCATTATTGCAGTATTAAACTTTAGTCAATTACATTCAACTGATTATAAAATGATAAATTATCGTTTAATTATAATTGTTGATTAATTATAAAATTGTCTACGTTTATAAGTTTGTCATGTGATCATATAATTAATTATTTAAAAATAGAAGTCTCTTCACACACTACCTTTTCATTTTATTTTACCTATTTTTATACACATCTACTACTTTCATGGTACTTTATTGATACATAAATCCAATCACATTGGCGTTATTCCTTTAAATCACCAGGCGATAACAAACAGGTCTCAATACTTGTAAGCTTCTACTAACGGTCAAGTTTATAATAGAAGCGTTTTACCTGAAATAAAACGATTATTATATACTTACCTTAGTAGAAGCTTACTTTTAATCTCTGCCTGGTGGTATTTCGACACAATGACGATCAGGCTCGGATCACCAGTTACCTCGCGCGCCTGGTAGGAGGGGAGGTGTGTGCGAAAGAGACAGACTACAGGGTAGAAAGAGAGGACTGCTAAAGCGGGAAATGAAGTCGCCTATCTCAATACTTGTAAGCTTCTACTAAGGTAAGTATATAATAATCGTTTTATTTCAGGTAAAACGCTTCTATTATAGTGCTGTTGTATTGTATTGTAAAGAGAAGCTCATAATAATCATGGTGAAAATAATTAGCCAGAGAACGAGTTTACTAGTTGGACTAATCCGCTGAATTACCACATTTCCTTCAGTAATTTCTGAAGGCTTGTTGAAAATCCAAAAATAAACCTTGTGCTTATTTAAGTTTCCCACACGAATGACATGTATAAGTAGGTTTTAGTTTTCCAATCTTGATTAATTGCGACAGCAAACCAGCGGAGTTTACTTTCAACGTCACATATTCATTCTGTTCACTCAGGACCCGCTAGCACTACACTTATGGTGGGCGTGTGAGAGACGTGAAGGTTGCGCGCCTCACTTCCCACCCGAACATCCGCTAGAAGAGCTGCGTCGAGCGCTGTTAGCGGCTTTATTATACCATGCTGGTTTGAAGGAACATGCGCTAGCGACTGCTATGGCTGGTAAGATTGCATATTTTGATCGTGTTAAGTATTATTGGGTCAGACCTACTAAGGAACGGCCAGCTAGTATAGTCTCTTTTTGGACGGTCTAATTTGATGGATGAATTTTCAAAATCAACCGAAATATTTATCGCACAATCTGTTGATCGTCAGGAGGGGCTCTTGGCTAATTAATAACAGTCGCATGGATCGATCGATCAGGTTAAGTTACGTTGGTCGCGGTAGGGCCGTGGATGGGTCGTACCGAGACGCCCCCGTGCCTCGGAAAGCACTTTAAATCGTTAACCCTGGCTGTCATTCTTGGACCGTCGTGTCGTTACGAGTTGTCAGAAGCCAGAAAATATGACAACAGGTCTTACCAAGAGGTACCGTATTACCCAGTTACTCGGTTGTGGATGTCAGATAAACAGTCGCTCCATATAAAATACTGGTATTCAGCCGTATTCCGTCGTTCGAGGGATCGAATCCGCAACGAGGTGATCCGGCAGGGAAGCAAAGTGGTCGACATAGCTCACAGAATAAGCAAGCTGAAGTGGCAATGGGCCGGCCATATTAGCCGTAGAACCGATGACCGTTGGGGTAGACGTGTTCTTGAGTGGAGACCGCCGATTCCGCTTTTCGCGTTTTTCGATCGTCGCTCCACCTAGCCTCCTCAGGCTAGGTGGAGCGACGATCTGCAGGATGCAGCAGGATGGCTGATGGGCAGCTGGATGAGAGTTGCCGAAAATCGAGTTCTATGGCGTGCAATAGGAGAAACCTATGTACAGCAGTGGACTGTAGGCTGATGATGATGGTTATGATGATGCCGCATCCCGTTGGCCTAGACACATGTTGGTCGTCAGACGAAGACTCTAACGTCTAAAACATTCTGATAATTTATCAAATACTTCATTTGTTTTAGAAATGGAGAAAGGCGAAGTAAAACTATCACCTGCGATGTCGGAAATTGTTAAAGCTGTTCAGCAAAGTAAATGGACTTTAATGAGGACGAGGCAACAGCTTTCTCGTGGTTATAAAGAGGTATGTTACTGATCCATTTAATTTCCATAAATCTTCCCTTATTTACTATATGTTTTACCACAGCGATGTAACTTGTCTAGGTATGCGCAGCGCCTTTAGAAAGAGCTCGTTTCCTTCTACATGAAGTTCGTGCAGCAATGTCTCCTGCAGTATCCGCATTGCATTCACAACCACCATCACATAGAGCGCCCACTGCCAAGAAAATATTCCAGAAAGTCATGCGCGCTGCCAAAACGCCTGGATTCAGTAAATGGTAACATAATAGTTCTGTAGCTTTTATTCAATATTTCTTAATAGATGTAACTTTAAATAACTTTATTATATTTTTTACGTCCTTTACAGTTTCGAAACTACGAAAGATCTCAGGAACAGACAGAACAGTTTAAGCAAAAGTATGTTTAAGGCTACCAGCAGCCTTCTACAGGGTGATGCCCTACTCATAAAGTCATCAATCGCTCAAGCATCTAAAACCCCCGAAGACGCTCCGAGCATCGTCGTCGAACCCTCAAAAGGACACAACGAAACCCCTACAGCTCCTATAAAAGACCCCATGCTTAGATCTAAAGTCACTATAAAAGTCAAAGACAAACCTTTAGAGAAAGACTTGAAAAACGCATCAAATAATGACGACATGAAAAACGAAAGTCGCGGCGATAGAGACAAAGGGGACAGAGACGATGTGTTAGACAAAGACAACGATGATAAAACGCCAACGAACGAAATGTCGATTAGTTCGATTAACGATATTACCGATAACTCGATTCTTAAAGAATCGATGGAGAGTGAGAAGCAGGTAATGTTGCTGGCTGATGATCTAAAGACTGATTTGATTATGGCTGACGAAGAAAAGGATGATGATAACTCTGAGAGGAATAAGTTTGTTAATGCGTGGGTTTCGAGACTTGCGTGTGAAGAAAAAGGTAATCCTTTTTATGTTTTTGAAGTGAAAACTTCTTTAGCAGCGTTGTGCACTTTTTTTGTGATGGGTAAAAAATGTAAAACTCGCGTCAGGACACGTGAACTGATCGAAAATTCGTAAGACGGAGCTCGCGTCAGGACACGCCACCTGCATTGCGATTCTGTAACCATCTCACCGTGAAAACTTAGGTGAAGTGAGCGTGGAGTGAGCTGTCATTCCAAATAATGCTAGGGATTGACACTACTGACAACTCACATCAAGCTCACTTCACTTGAGTTTTCACGGTGAGATTTTTACAGAATCGACTGGCTGATCGACATTTCGTAAGACGGAGGGAGAGTAGACCGCATTCCAAAATATCAAAACTGCACAACGTTAATATTCAAGTTTTCACTTCTGCCGGCACTCCCGGAGTGCAATCCGTTTTTTTTGCAGCTTCATTTATTTGTATGTGGAACTAGCATTTACTCGCGACTTGGCTTCTGTGGCCTACCCCATTTGAACCGTGCATTTTTCATGATAAAAAGTAGCTTATGACAAACTACCTCAGTACAAAATCACGTCAATTTGTATAGTATTTTTATCGCACGAAGCGACGCGCGCTTTAGTTGTGGTTACCAAGTGTACAAACACACTGTGAATGTGTGTGTAACCGTAGGAGCTCTCGGTACTGTCCGAGACAATGGCGAAGTCGGAAGTGTGTGTGTGTGCTGACGCAACTCGTTCCGTGTTTGTACACTTGGTTACCACAAATAATGCCGCGCGTCTCTTCGTGATATAAAAATACTATAACTTCATTGCTGTGTGGAAGAACTCAACACTTTTTCACTTTCGTATTCCTTGATATCAGTAAGGACTCATTCATGTTCTTCCGTTTTAGATTTATATTGGTTGCTAGAAGAAGTGACTCAAGAGCAACAAGGTTTGACAATAGCCATTATAGACTTTGTCATGACTGAAAATCCCTGTGATATAGACATATTAAGAAGAGCGTTGTATTGTCAGGTATGAGTTGTTCAAATTAATATGCACCTTGTCTTCCTAGGAATAAGGTTTAATATAGCATTTTATCATGAATGAGTTTTTTTTTATGACAATTGAATTTCAACTCTATAGTATTACCCAATATGGTTCAATTTCAGGTGCAAAGAGCAGAAATAAGAAAGAACGGGTACTGCATGATCAATAGTATTCTCAACTCGTCACAGACGATGTCCGATAGCGTTAAATATGCGGCTCTTGCCGGTTTATTAGGCGCTTGTATGGCTGAAGCAGTTCCATACATTCCACTCAAGCCTACAATACCATTGACACATCCATTGATTGGCATAGAATCTGTAATACCGTACTCAAAGTATATGGTTCTGTTAGAAAGGTCTAAGTTGATGGATTTTATACTGATAGAGTTAAAAGCGAGGGTGTTAGAAGGAGAACACAGTCAGGCGCTGCCGTTGAAAATGAGCGCGAATTATGGCGCGCATGCTTTGTTGAATCGGCCTTCGAGAGCGAGGTAAGATTTTTAACATATTCTTTGTCTACTACAGTACAGACATCAAAGACCAACTCTGTTTTGCTTTCGGTTTGCGCTAAATGATTTATGGTGCTTTTACACGGCACGTGGGTAACTTGCGCAGTTCAAATGCATTGTGTAAACTATCTTGTAAAGAAATGCGCGGGTACTAACTCACCGCAAATGTAATACGCACGTACAATCTCAAGTAATTTGCATGGTGTACGAACATCATAAGCGCACTTCATTCTATGAAAACTTAAAAAGATGATTTCGCTCTCATTCTCTTCCTCTCTATGTTTCCCTCTCTCGAACCTCTCTATCTCTCGTTGTAATATTCTCTTAATTTTCGTTAAGATTTGCAGACTCAAATTTTTACTTTCAGATTCTTGATCACGCTACTATCACTCCTTATTGAGGGGTGTCAGGGTCCAGAATTAGAGCAGCTAATTAATGGTGGAGCTTTGAGCTCTTGCCTAACTTTACTGAAACAAATCGGAGGAGATACATCCCAACTTACATCTCTAATATGTAATGGATTGAAGTCGAAATGTAAGTTATTTTTTATTTTTAACCGACTTCTAAAAAAGGAGGAGGTTCTCAATTTTTTTTTTATGTTTGGTCGCGCATAACACCGTCGCTTTCCAACCGATTTGAAAAATTCTTTTTTTGTTGGAAAGGATATACTTCCCAAATGGTCCCATAGAAATTTCATTAAAAACGATTCAGAAGTTTGGTTTAGAAACCAAAATTACTGGTAAAAATTACAACTTAAAAGTGAAAAATAAAAACTATTTTGCAAAAAAAAAACAACCGACTTCCAAAAACGACACTACAAAGTGAAAAATAACTTTAATTTCGGAAGTCGGTGGCAAACAACGAAAATGCGAACCCAACGACACCGACTTCCGAAATTAAAGTTATTTTTCACTTTGTAGTGTAGTTTTTGGAAGTCGGCTGTTTTTTTTTTTGCAAAAAAGTTTTTTAAGACGGTTAATATAATAATAATAAACATAGACTGCTGACAAGCAGGCAAGGTGCGGACTGCTGGGTGATACCGTAATCAGCCTATAATGTCCCCACTGTTGGGACACAGGCCTCCTCTCGATGAGAGGGAGTGGGCCGTAATCCACCACGCGGGCCCAGTGCAGGTTGTCACATGTCTTCGAATTTTTGATACTGGTTTCTTCACGATGTTTTCCTTCACCATTTTGAGAGCAGTGGTGATGAAATAATTCACACAAAGTGCCTATCTGGGTTCGAACCTACGACCAACTCGTAAGTCGCGGCCGTTACTGCGCGACTGTTAATTAATTGTAGAACCCGATTTTGGAGGTTCTAACTAAAAGTCACCACATTCAGAATGCCACCAAATAGAATATATTGCCGAATTGCCGAAACGGTGCCTGAAATGATCATTTAGTAGTATTTTCAGTACCGACTTTTGCACGCTCCAATACTTACTTAAGCATAAGAAAGTGGGCGAGCTTAAGAAAGAATTTACTTTTCACCTTTCTTTCAGCGGATTGTTTAATAATATTCGAAGATGAGAGACTAGGTGCCAGGGCTCGTGGCGCGTCGTTGTCAGGTCCTGAACTTGCTTCACTCATGAAGATCGGCACTCGAGTTGTCAGAGGCAAAGATTGGAAATGGGGTGATCAGGTAAGAACGACCTTTTCTATGTCCATATTGACTTGAGGACTGACTGCATCCCTTATTTACGACTTACCGTACAAAATTTAATGTGCTGTGAAAAAAATCACAACAAATTGGCATTTTACTAAGTACTACTTCACCTTACCGTAGGTGTCCAGTTAGCAAGTTTTAATATGCTTCCTGATGTGAACTGACTTGGTTCCATTTTTTACCGACTGAAGCTGTCGAAGCTTGTATTAGTGTTTTAAGCTTTTCGTCAATTATAGTACTAAGTCTTAAAATTGTTTTCTAGGATGGTGTCCCCGGTGGTGAGGGTCGCGTCATAGGTGAATTAGGTGAAGACGGATGGGTACGAGTAGCTTGGGACGCTGGTGGTACCAACTCTTATCGTATGGGCAAGGAGGGTAAATACGACCTCAAGCTAGCCCGCTCACCATCACCGCCGCCTTCAGTCGATGAAACTGTGCATGGGACTGGTAAGGATTTTCATAGACTTTCAAACTGCGTTTGTCCATCTTCAACTCATTGTCTTTGCTCCATGTAAACGTGGCTTAAAGAGACGGTTAGGCGTCAAAAAATTAAGGTGAAAAAGTCGCTAATAATTATTTAACTTTAAGCAACGTTTATAAATAAACCCCCATTATTGCTCGAAGAATTGTATTTGGTCAAGTTGTATATAAATCATTGTAACAACTACAGGGGGTCTACTCCGAAGTGGTAAATTTATCGGATCGGCCGAATGTTCGGCCATTTCCTACTACGAAGTTACTATTTGGTTCGGTCGGTCGCGATCGAACCGGTCCGATCCGACCGAACTTCATTTTGACATTTGTTGTATCGTAAACCCTACTCTGAACGAGAAAAGACCTACCGATAATTTGATTTTGACAAGAGTTACAGCGTCAAATTAATGTCAAAATACACGACAGCAAAATAGCTATCGTTTGAGCATCGTAAGTATCGAATTTAATGAATAATTACAATTAAAGACAAACTTGTCTTTTTTTTTAAAGACAAACTTTGGATGGATTAAAAATTAAGGAGTGACAAATATAGTAGGTAGTCTGTGGTGTACCACTCAAGATGATTTTGAATCGGAGAACTCCCGGCAGGTCACATATTAGCCAGCTACATCTGCCATAGATGCTTTGAGGAGACAAAGAGAGAGGGAAAGACAAGACAATCATTAGATAATAATGAGTAAATTTTATTTTTAACAATACTAAACAACTAGAACTAATCTTCACTTTGCTAAAAGTAAAAATAATATAGCATTCAGCGTGGTGCAAATTTCTTCCCACAATCGATGATTCAGCGTACGACTGTCGATGCTCCTCAAGTTTCCATGAGCCAAATCTCGATGCTCTACACGGAAATTAAGGAGAGCATCAATTTGTGCCGCTGTCGGTCTGGACATGGTGACTTCTTCTTGCAGAATGTTTGTTCATAACTTTCATTTCCAAGCTTCCAAAACACGAACATGTGAAAACGATAAACCCAAGGGGCACTTTATCACGCGTGAAGTGAATAATATAATATGTAGTTTATAGTATATTTAGCTTGTTTTTTGTATACATCTCATAACTTCACTTTACACTTCAGTCAGCACTTGATGATAAACGACCGAAATACGCTTATTGCCATAACGATAGAGACAGACGAGATTTGGTTTGGGTTTATACTTTTTCCAGGTTTTTTTCTCAATTTTGCAATAATAAAAATCTCAATCTATCCAATTGTTTGTTTACTTGTCATCCTCCTTTGACGTTTATCGTTTTTTTGTTTTTGACAATCGGCAATGCCATCTGCATGCCAGCTACAAATATATTGTTTTTTCGATAAATATTACAATGTTCCTAGGTATAAATATTGAAATAAAAGCAAAGTTCTATTTTGTTACTATAAAAAATAATTTTACCCAGTAATTCAATAGTTTAATTGTATCGACATGAATAATAATGACTAATAAAAACATATCGATAAAACGTTCACCTCTGGCACTACATTTCGTTCGGTCCTACACTCTTCCGAATATTGACTATGGTTCCGACCCAACTGCGCCGATCCGAACTTTTTTCGTAGTAAGACAACAATATTCGGTTCGGCCATGTGTCGGTCGGATCCGATCATTCGAATGTGTCACTTCGGAGTAGGCCTTCAGTATTTATCTTAGGAAGCGAGGCGTGCTTTATTTGTGGTAACGAAGTGTACAAACACACTTCGAATGTGTGTGTGAAGACCAGTAGCGTCAACACATAACACACACACACGCATTTTCGACTTCACCATTGACTTGGACGGTACAGAGAGCTCCTGCCCTTACACACACATTCACAACGCTTACACTTAGTAACCACAAATAAAGCGCGCGAGATGAAAATACACTAACAAGAAAAGAAAATACTATAATAAGAAACAAAATAAATTAAAAATGGAGAAAAAATAAAAATACCCTCTCCACGTAGATAAGGTGGCTGGCATAATATGTTCCCAATTACAGGCGCTACTAATTCCCATGCAAACTTATGATGATAAGTTTTTTTCTTTTAGTTTATACTATCAGTTTCCTGGCCCCGATTTATCATGATGAATATTTTTATATTAATGCGTGATTCTCCTATAGCGGCCGTCGTAGAAAACAGCGTAGAATGGTGGCCAGTCAGTGAAGTTCGCTCTGCCTGCACGGGTGCTATCCGTGCTCTATGCGCCGGCGCAGGCGGCGCGCACGCTTCCGTCGGTATAGTCGCGAGACGTAACGTCGCTGCGCTGCAACGAAGATTGTTAGCTTTGGCGCATGCGCACTCTACTCCTCCGCCCACGGCGTTCGCTACGCATTATCACACGGCTTTGGCGTTGTTACGAGGTGAGGAATTATAGATTGTTTTCTGTTTTTTTCATTCAATGAAAAGTTTTCCTGATTTGCATTGATGCACTACCTCTAGCACTGGAATCTAGCGATACTGGATTGAAATTTGGCAATTAGCGGCTGCTCTATTCAAATCCAGCGCTGGATACTGGATGCTAGACTGTATTGTGAAGATTGTACATCGGTAAAATATCGATCCAGTGTCACTGGATTCAAAGGCTGGATTGAAATACTAGATCAATGTAAATCGACTTTAAACGTTCAAGTATCAGCACGGTTGCAAGACGTAATGTCGGAACGTACGCGCGTTGTCAGAAGATTGATTTATGAACTCTCAATTTGTCTGTTACAGCAAGCGCACAAAGTCTGGAGATGCGTATATCTCTATGCACTGATTCGTGGTTCGAACTCTGCTACAGTATTATTTCGGCTGCAGACAAACCTATCTCACAGGATCTCATTTATTTACAAGTAAGTGTCACTTAAAATCCGGGTTCCGGACCAGGTGTTCGATTCGGTACGGAAGCGTATCGAATGGTTGTGAATAGCTATGCTGGTGAGAGTCGCGGGGATCCGCTTATTGATGGTGGCCTCTAAGCGGATACTTTCGCCATAGTATAAAGAGAGGAAGTAGGCTATGTCCGGCACAATCCGCGACATAATTGCCTACTGTCTTAGGGTTCACCCAAACACACAGCAATACGTTCTCCTGCGATTATCACACATTTTTCATTCATTTAGCGGTGCCGAAAAGCCGTGACGCGCGAACCTCGTGCGATGTTAGCCCCGTCTGGCGCGCTGCGAAACCCGCCGAGATTTGTGTAAGTGTGCGTGCGGCGACGCATGAATACTTTGGCGCACACATACAAGCCGCGCGCGGTGCGTTTGTATGAAGATAACGTACTTCCTCTCTTTATACTATGCTTTCGCTAAGTCTTCTTTCCGTTTAGAATACTAATATTTTAATTGCCCTTTACGCCATTTATTCGTCCTGCCCCAAATTCATCTTATTTTCCCCAGATCCAGTCCCTCTGGCTTCTTCGCCGAGTATTAATAGAACACACAGGACCTCCCGAGTGGCGACGAACAGTTGGGGCTCAATTACTAGCCCTGATTGGACGTTTATGGCTTGAAACACACTCCTGGGACCCGGCCTTCAAGCCGAACCACCAAGCTATTGGCAATAGTGCTGATGAAGAAGAAGTTGGTAAGGACTTTAGGATTACTTAGAATCTGATTGGTGCAATTTTTTATTCTCTTGTTAGGACACTTGCGATATTATGACATCGTTCATAAATGCCACTGTCGCTCCAACACTACAGACGCTAGCACATAAGCTACCCAAAACTGTCAAATTTCCCAATTCCCAATAACCTTGAACCTTAAAGCTTTAGTGATAAAGTTGAAAATCTATTAAAGAAATTTGACAGATTGATTCATGTCTTATTCATGTGGGTAAGAATGCCACGTGCTCCGATTCTTATTATGTCTTGCTTCGTCCACTTTATCGTGGTCTCCTCTATTCGTTCATCGATTTTCTTTTCAGCTCTAATGTCCTTTCTATTATTTAGTATTAACTCCTCTTATGTAAGTGTAATAGCACCTCTAACAAGTTATCTATTTCAGACAACAGATGGCGCGCTCCAGCGACCGCTAGTTACACAGGATCGACGTGCGCTGCGTTAGTACAGTTAGTAAGACAACTACACTCGGCTGCGCAGTGGCATACACCTGTAACGACGTTATTATTGGATAAACTGCAGTTGGCTGCACAGACGGTAAGTCTTGACTTTGTCAGTTGGTTGCCAGACTCGGCCGAAATTAAAACATAAAGAAGTAGAGGTCGTCTAAATCGAAGTATGCGAAAATTCTTGTCACTGACCAATGATGTTTTTAAGCCAACTGCATGTTGAATTCTGATTATTGGACAATTATTTATTACCATTATTTTTTTGACAGGTAACAAGCGACTGGCATTGGTGGCCGCATACTAGTCAAGAACTGACGCAGACGATCAAACCTTCACCGCCGAGTCTTGAGAGTTGTCTCATTGGTAAGATACCAAGACTACTCGCAAACAAAATGTTACTTTATTTACTGAGCCATAACGTTCATAATCATATACCTTAACCGGTTCAATGCCGTAATTACAGAAACAATTGGCAAACGGCTACGAAGGGTTAAACTCATCACAGAAAAATAATTTGGAACTTTATGGTCAATGTTACAAGGTTCATAATCATTTACAGCGGGTGCACTCGGAGTGGTCGGTGGTGTAGAATGGCGCACAAGACTGGGACAGAAGGTTGCCGCCGGATCACCGCCACGCAATGCTATTGTGACGCAACTGTCGCCAAGGGCGAAGATCACTTTAGTACATGACGATAATACTACTACTAAGGTTGGTTTCTTTTTCTTTAAACTTTAGACATTTCTTTCAATTTTGTTCTGAGGAGAACAGAGGGTTATGTCGGACTCCTATCGACTAAAACTCCATTGTTCCTTCTACTACCATAAGTCGGGGGCCGGAGATACATGTAGTACATTCGCCACACCCCCGACTGGTATCAGCCCGCCATGCCTAACCGGCGACCCGGCGGCCGACCCCACGGCCGCACAGCCACCCAGAAAGGCGCGCATGCAACACTGCGTGCCACTTCTTTGGGGAAGAAAAGCAGCCCTGCAAAATGATTTTTTCCCTTCTCGTTGTCACTGATGTGAGAAAGGTCTTCTATTCTAAAACCTAAAATATAACCTGAAAATATTGGGTGGATATTAATTTTTTTTTATTTCAAATTCACCTCGTATCAAACAGAATTTTTATTTTAAACTTAATTTACTCGTTATTCAAATTCTAAAATCCTTGACCTTGAATTTATCCGGTATCTTCGTTCTTCAGACTGAACTAAGCGGCATACAAAGCGCAGAAGGTGACCGTCTCTGCTTGCCGCTAGGTGGCGGTGAGAGCGCACTACGCGTTTGCGCTGCTTTATTAGGCGCTGGACCACAAGCTTCGCCAATGCATCCACATCATCTACCTGGTAAGAATAAAAACATTTTATATACAAACGTTACAATTAATTTTCAGCTCAGTTCTTATTATCCCATAGATATGACTGCACATCTAATATAAGATCATAGGATTGTTTACCGTCCAACTATTTGTCCAATCACCAAGATTGCAGCTCTTTCGAGTTACTAAAAAGTACAAAATATAAATAATAATAATACTATTCATAATTTTAGCTGAAATCGACGTATACGGACTAAGGAAACAGCAAATGGAACTGCTAACATTATGCGCAGTACGTGGTTTGTTAACTACTAGGACAAGACTACGAAAAGTTCTGATGCAGCCACCAGACCATGCGGGTATGTTTCTTGCCGAATTCTTATTTTAATAACCCTTAAATATTTAACGTGTTAAATAAAACGCAACCTTATGCTAAACGTTATAAAGTTGAAAATTATCATAGTCAAAAATTCGAATAAAAACAAATTACTAACACAATCAAAATATTTCAGGTAACATAGACAGAGGAACAACATTAGGTACAGAAGGGACGTTACTACGACGGTTACTTGCGCTAGCCACTCGCCCAAGTCCACTGGCCGCGTCTCACACACCGCGTGAACTTGAATCAGCTGCACTGACTATTGTTCAACAGCTAGCCGCTCATGTTAATGGCAAGTATAAGTTGATCCTACACTACAGTTGCAGGCCGTAAATAAGGCGCTTCGAGTTTTATAAAAAGTTCGAGTTTGTACAGCGTTGCCTCTGTCACTCATACCTGTGTAACAATCTACTTCTAAAGCTTTATGTGTAATACCTAACTACATTTTGTCTTGACTTTTGGTCTATTAGTATGTGGCGGCATCTATATCGCCACATGCGAGCTACACATCACACTGACGTCACGCGGCCCGAAATCAATCGTCGGGCAGTTGCCCACCAGCCACGACACCAGTCTGGTCGGAGGATCGGGAGGATCCTCCGACCAGACTGACTTTTTATGGAGGATGACTGAACTTTCCACCCTGTTCCTCATACCTCTATTATGTTTCTGAATTATTATAACTTCTACAGGAGACGACAAAGACCATGAAACCCCACCCGAAATGCCGATCATAGACAAAAGTAATGTTATGCAGATATCTATGGGCCCTTCAACTAGCACGGCATCTCTATGTAAGTACAACGCAAACGTACAATCAAGTTCATTTCCTTTAAAGATATGAAAATATTAAAAATCCTGTATTGTTTTTAGGGTTCCGTACCTCGAAAGGAAAAAACGGAACCCTTATAGGATCAGTTTGTTGTCCGTCCGTCTGTCAAGACCCTTTTTCTCAGGAACGCGTGGAGGTATCAAGCTGGAATTTATATCAAATACTCAGGTCTACTGACCCTTGGAGCTGTGAAAAAATCAAACTTCTAAGCCAATGCAATCAAAAGATACAGCTGTTAATGCCGCAAATTTTCGACACTCGCAAGGGAATCAAAACCTACTTCCCGTGTACTCAGATTCTTGAAATTTGATACGAAGCAATGTCTTATAGCACAGATAAGGCATTGACTGCCACCGTGTCACCGGTGTCCGCCAACAATAGATTTTCTATTGTGTCTTTTGTCTGGCAGTCAACAAGTTAAAGGAAAAATTGCGAAAACCGTAAATTTTTAGTTACATACCTACAAATTTGTACGGAACCCTCTCGGTGCGCGAGCCCGACTCGCACTTGACCAGTTTTTTATGTTTCATTTCAGCGAGAAAAGATCTCAACACTTGGGCAAACTCGTCACAAGTTCAACAAGTTATAGAAATGGGATTTTCTAGACACGCTGTATACGGCGCTATTCAAGCTTTAGGTAACAAAACAAACAC
Source organism: Apamea anceps (assembly GCA_951799955.1). NCBI lineage: Eukaryota > Metazoa > Arthropoda > Insecta > Lepidoptera > Noctuidae > Apamea > Apamea anceps. The sequence continues at coordinate 6,316,105 of OX637502.1, read as the reverse complement.
AGTTCTCATTCAAATATAAACTTAATAATCTTAGCTATAAAGCTAGATATTTCTTACAGTCCACTTTCAGAAGAATCTTTGGTCGTAAACTTGTTCGAACAGATGTGATCTCTCAGCCCCTGCTATAAAGCTCAATGTCCCTTACAGGTGGAACGAGTCTACCGTCCGTAGAGTCCTTAGTCATATACTTATTAGAACTACCTCAGCATGGTATGGACGACTCGGTCTTCGAAATGAGACCTTTGAGCGCTAAAATAGAAAAGAAACAGATTCCGTATAGATGGCGCAGCTGTTTCGCCTCTGAAGAAGAGTATGCGCAATACTTGTCTGACGTCATCACTCCGGGGATGACCGTACGGTGCTGTAAGGCGGTTGAACCAGTAAGTTCAGCGTAATGTTTTTTTTTCTCTTTGAATACACAAGGAACACACCGTATGTTCTTCTAATTCTAATTAAAACTACCGCTACTGCTCTTGTCAGTGTACCTAACACTCTTTGGTTCTTTCGTTCAAGAGTATACAGTACATCTTGACCTCCTTACATGCTTTCACACAAGAATATTATTATTTTAGTTGGCCGCTCGACACTACTGGCCGTTAATTTACTATTCGCATTTTTTTTTTTTGTTTTCCTCCACCTAACGAGTCGTCTGGTGAAGGTCAACTACACTGAAAGAAGGTTCTCCAACTCTTCGGAAACCTGTTTACCACACAAAATTGTACCCTTTTCACTGCTTCTTTTTTGATCCCTTACTCTGTATCATTTTCTTAAACAGATCTACTGCAGCTAATGTCCTGCTAGATTTTTGTTTTAAAAAACCCATAACTTAGTGTAATATTCTAACTTTGCAGCTTAGTTGAACTCGTGTAATAAGCTTATTTCAGTAAGTACGCTTGCTTCAGTTATTTTGAGAGTTTAAACGTGTTTTTTCAGGTTGCTTTAGGCGATGTCGGCCAAGTACAAAAAGTTGAACGCGATATAAAACAAAATGTCTTCTTACACGTAAGTTTTCTGCATTTTTAATATGCGTAGTTTATTTAAATGACGCTTAGATATATGTTTATATATGTATAGCACTACCCATACTTCATTAGTCATTGTTAAATCTCATAACTAGTAGGGGCCTTAAATTATTTGCATTCCCCACGTCCCAGCCTTTTGCCAACTCTTTTTCTCTTGATAAGAACCTGGCATCCTGTAACAAGACCCAATACGGAAGACATCTTTTTCGAAATATACAAAAAAATAAATAAATCAAACAATATTATCTGGAAGAATCATCAGCACTTTGTCGCGTTCGAAAATACAAATTCGCAATCCATTGCTCAGGTGGAATGGCGCGGCCTAGGTCGTGTGTTCGGCGTGCGCGCAGTGCATGCTGAAGTGGTGTCGGGCACTCCACCATTTGCAGTGGGCGACCGAGTGCGTGTGCGCGCCGCTGTCACACAACCGCGGTACAAGTGGGGGTGTATCGACCATACTAGCGTTGGGACTGTTACTTGTAAGTCCTTCTTTAATAATTAACTCTGTTCGTAATACTGTCGAATATCTAGTTATAAGTGTAGCTGATATACTGGCAAATATATAAGCTAATATAGTTTGTCAATAAAGTAGGCAGCGATGCTGATTGCACTGACTGTGTCGGACTTATTTACGTCGCCTATCAATGCAAGAATGAACTTGACTTCTTGAACAGAAGACTATCTGTAAGGACTATAGCTAAGTACTTATTTTCTTCATTTTTGCAGCAATATCAAGCAACGGTCGTGATCTAACAGTGGACTTTCCTCAACAACCAGGATGGACAGGACAAGTCAGTGAAATGGAGCTCGTTACTGACCAATGTAAGTTACCAACACCTACATTTCTCTTTTACTGGTCGATGTCGCCAACGAAAAAAAAAAAATTGAATACTCTTCAGAATCAAAATAAATCTTTTGAATTTATAAATCTTTTGGATTTTAAAATAACAGGTTTTTTTTGTAAATAGCGGAATGGGGTGAAAGTGCCGGTGGAACTGCGGTAGGTTGGCGTGGTGCAGTCCGTGCCGTGCGAGTGTCGTCATGCCGACCCGGCGCCGGCGCAAGACGATTGTTAGATTCACAACCTCATACGTACTGGCAGAGTTCTAGCGGGAATGGTCAGGTTAGTCATCGACATTTGAGGCACATAGTGTAGTCATGAATAAATGTATGTTTCCGAACTCCTTAAAGGAATACTAGCCACTATTTTCATTATATATGCATTATTTACTAACGTTTGCAGCACTGGATCCGCGTAGAAATGCGCAGCGGCGTGCGCGTCCGGCGCCTGGGCCTGGGCGTGGGCGGCGGCGCGCACGGGCCGGCCGCGCTGGCCGTGCGCGCCGGCGCTACGTTCGACGACGCTGCGCTCGCGCCGCTGGCTGCCGTGCCCTGCGCGCCCGCTGCGGCGCAGAGGGACAGGCTGCCCGCGCATTTAGCGCAGATACAGCTGCTGGCTGATTGTAAACAGGTTTGTGAATTTCAAATATTTGTTATGTATAATAGATAGATATAAAATGGCAAATAAAATGTTGGTTGAAGTTCAATTAGGGAAATATTTAAATATAAGTAGAAGATGGTATGCGAACAACAATCCTAAATATAATGTCGGTAAAAACTCGCGAAATCATTTGATTATGATTAGAGAATGCGTTCTTGCAAAAAATGTATTCGTTTGTAGGAAACTGACCACCTGTCAGTTTCCAACAAACGAATACATTTTTTTGCGAATTTGATGTTTATTAGTAATAGAATGGTCGCACTGACAGGTATCAGGAACGTATACTCTCGACGGCCGTACTGTAGAATAATAAGAGGTGTGTTTGAGGTTCCTGAAGTATCAAAACTCTTTTCGCTGCCAACCAGCCAGTATCTTTTATTTTGATGAAATGCATAATTTTTACTAGTGTCTTCTGAACAACAACTTTATAGGATATTATTTTGTTCCAGTATTATCCCTGTATTGAAATTGGAATAAAACAAAATCGAAACGTTAATGCTGACTGCCGAGTCCATGGTCTTTACATTACGGGCTTCAGACCAAACCCTCTATACACTGAAGTGTTACAGGTAAGCATACATAATTCTACTCTATGCTTATAAACATAAGAGTGTGTTTTGATTATGCTGAATGTTTCAGAGTATGAACTTTGTGGCGGAAGATTGGATGGAAAAAGATAATCCTACGGGTGCTGTATCTGCTGATAACAACCCACCAGCGTTGCCAAGTGATTGCCCAAAAGTAAGTAATTATTTTCAAACCAAGTTTATATCCAATTTTATTAAACTTTTTTTAACCTTCTACGTGAATTCGAAACTGGCAAGTTCTACAACCAAAAAATCGAAGACATGTGACATTTACCAACCCGCACTGGGTCCACGTGATGGATTACGGCCCACTCCCTCTCACCGAGAGGACGCCTGTGTCCCAAGAGTGGGAACATTATAGGCTGATTTGCTGATGCTTCGTCAATTCTATGTATTACTTTTATGTTATACCTGTAATGGGTTCACATTTTTCACAGGTATATGTATGGGGCTTAAATGACAAAGACCAACTGGGTGGTGTGAAAGGCTCCAAAGTTAAAATTCCTGTATTTTCACCGAGTCTCAGCGCTTACCGCCCCGTGCACATCGCGGGCGGGTCCAAGACACTGTTTATTGTGTCACATGATGGAAAGGTAAGTTTACTGTCATATAATACTTTATTTTCATACTACGGGTCCCTCGGACTCCCAATAGATCTAAAAAGTTTCGTGCCTGTTAGGCAATATTTCTCAAAGCATAAAAAGTTTCAAACAAACTTTTCTCGTGCATCTCTTTAAAGGTCTTAGGAAATGTATACGCGGTAACATTTTGTATTTCTGACATTAGTCTTTTGCACTATGCTATCTCACTTTGTTCTAGGACTTAGGTCTAATCATCATGTTTTATTTGGTGCCCGTTTATTTGAACCTTCATGTCCAACAGTTATTCGCATGCGGCGAGGGTACAAACGGTCGACTCGGACTGGGACACAGTAACAACGTGTCCAGTCCGCGCGCTAACCCGTATCTCGCGCATGTGCTTGTAAGGCGAGTAGCCGTGCATTCTGGAGGGAAACATGCGCTAGCGCTTACTGCTGATGGCAAGGTGAGTCTAAATCAAAGCTCTATGAACTATATAATGTTAAAACCAGTTTCTGTGAATAATAAGTTGAAAGTAGAACGATGTTATTAATATTAAACTTAAATAAAAACGAATTCAAGGTATTACTGCTCAGTACTCACCAGTGTTGAATAGAAACTGAATGTAATCTGTCTGTGATACCTGTCTCGTAAAATAATACAAGCAACAAAAGAGTTGAATAAAAAACACAACAAAAAATCCTCAATCGCTCTCTTAGAGAGGAGACCTGTTTCCCAGCAGTGGGAACGTTATAGACTGATTACGCTGTTGAAAAGGTTAGCTCGTAGCTCTTTATGCATTCTCTAATTTTTGCATACTTACCTAGGTTTATTCCTGGGGCGAAGGCGAAGACGGTAAGCTAGGTCACGGAAACCGCATCACACTAGAAGTACCCCGACTCATAGAAACATTAGCTGGCGAACGAGTGGTCGGCATTGCGTGCGGGTCTGCACACAGTGCGTGCGTGACCGCGCGCGGCCATTTGTATACGTGGGGCATGGGCGAGTACGGCAGGCTCGGACACGGAGATGATATGACGCAGCTTTTCCCTAAGATGGTGAGGAACAATATAATTTTATCTTACTTCTTACTCGGTTTATAAAATGTCCTTGATATAGCGATTCGATTTGTAGTTTGTAAGTAAAAAATTTAAAAACATCGCTGTTAGGTTGTCGATTCTCGTTGATCGACCTCAGTAGCGTGTGGTAGGAGATTACAAATCGAAAGGTACTAATAATGGCTGTAGGGTTGTCAACAAAAAATGTTTTCTTGATGTTCTAGGTGGAAGCCCTATCCAGCTTGAGAGTTGTTCAAGTTGCGTGTGGTTCTCGAGACGCTCAAACTTTAGCCTTAACAGCATGTGGTAAAGTTTTCTCATGGGGAGACGGAGATTTTGGCAAGCTGGGTAAGTTACTGTTAATAATCCTTATTGCCCATAAGAATAAAGGTGCTTCTCCGAAGGCGACAGCAACCGCTCCACGACTGATTTCTATGTAACTATGAAAACACTTCCGTAGCGACATTGCCGTCTGCTACCGATTTCATAGAGTTACATAGAAAACAGTCGTGTTGCTGCGGTCTGTCATTGCGATTGAACGGCGTTGCCGCTGCGGTTGCCTTCAGAAGAGCACCTTTAAAAAGCGTATTTACTTCCTGAACCCTAAAATTCCCTAGAAAGCAGCAATACGTGAACCAGGTTCCTCGGTTGCAGGTCGTGGTGGGTCCGATGGTTGCGCGGTACCAATGAATATAGAAAGACTGAACACTCTTGGTGTTATTCAAGTGGAGTGCGGCGCACAGTTTAGCCTCGCTTTGACAAGAGATGGAGAGGTAACACTATTATTATTTATACTTGAATTCAGAATCTTAGATAATTTACATTTGTATTGTCACGGTTTCTACTATCTGTTTGAATGACTATTTGTAGTAAAAAAGTTCTAAATACATTTTGGTTGCAATGCAATTTAAACTTTGTTGTGTTAGACATTGAGTTTGTAATTCCATAACTTGATAATTACCAAATATTCTGAATTCATAAATAGTTTTGTTTTCTAAATGATCATTAGCAGACTGATGAATTTATTTTGCCCCAGGTTTGGACATGGGGTAAAGGTGATTACTTCCGCCTAGGACATGGATGTGACGCACACGTGCGTCGACCTACGCTCGTAGAGGCGCTGCGCGGACGCCGAGTGATACATGTGGCAGTTGGCGCATTGCACTGTCTTGCTGTTACTAGTGAACATCAGGTAAATATTGTAGTGTCACTATAATTTTAAACAGTATAGAAACTGTCTTTGTGACCCCGATTCTTTGAGCCTACACTGCTGCAGGTTGGTTCGCAAGCCAATTTGCGTCTCACTCGACTCAAAAATACATAAATGCCTTGAAAGGTAGCCTTTTTTATAGCTTACGTACTCGTGTATGCCGAACATGGCTAGTCCGTTGTGGTACCAGAAACATACCAACAATTTGTTCCTATATTTAGCAACTTGTTTCGTTCCCCAGGTCTGGGCATGGGGCGACAATGACCACGGTCAGCAAGGCAACGGTACCACTTGCGTGAATCGTCGCCCCGCTCTAGTCGCGGGCGTCGAAGGCGTACAACGTGCAGCCGCTGGGTCTTCACATTCAGCCGCCTGGTCTTTAAGACCGGCTGCTTTACACACTGATGCGCATTCTCCCCATATAGCACCACTACCATTCCCAACGTTGAAGGATCCTTTGGGAGCGCAAAGTCTCGGTAAATACCCCTTTTGAATTATTTGTTAAGAGGAATTGCGCTACTATCAAATAAAGTCCTAAATTCAGCATATTAAAAACAAAATGAAACACTAAATTGTTAGGTATATTATATCTGCCTAGCCTTTTCCCAACTATGTTGGGGTCGTCTTTCAGTCTAACCGGATGCAGCTGAATACCAGTTAGGTATTCTAAGAAAATATTCAGCGCTAACGCAGTATCAAATTGTTCACTGCTGATATAGTGCATAGATTTCTGCTATAATCGCTGATTCCATTCTCCTGTTTGTTCCATGAGCAAGTTCCTGTATCGTGATTTATATTTGTAACTAGGGGTCTATTCTCTAAGTACGTCAACAAAGATACGGGCCCGTCCGAAAGTAGTTCGTAACTTTAAAGTGAGCCCTACACCCGCTGAGTTAACTTTTTTGGACGGGCAAAAACACATCGGGTGTGGGAATACTGTCAAATCGGTCAGGTCAGTCAACTGTTCATTCTTATTTCTATTCTAATCTTATTTCCGTAGGTGAAACGGAGTAGGAATAGCCCGTAACTTTGGCCGAAGCTACGGATTTCGTACTTAGGGAGTAGAACTCCTGAGCCCTAGACAGTAAATACCGTGAAACCTGTATTTTAGTGTTTTTTGTAACTCTTCACAGGGTTGTACTCTGAGGAGGTAGTAGTGGATGAACCTCAAGGCCCCCGAGCGTCGCTAGCGGCTGCGGCGTTGGCTTTGGAACCCCCTGTGGCAGTGCAACATGCTCTGTCTTTGATTTTGCTAGCTCTACATATCACACAGGTAAGAAAGTTCTTGTCACTAGTGACTGACCCACCATTTTGCATATAAGGTTACCAGTATTACAATTTGTATACATTTTTAGCATATATAATTTTGAAAACATTCTGAACATCATAAAAATCCTGCCCGTATTTTGAGAAAATTTTAAATTGTATCTACATTTTCCATAATCCTAAGTGTTTCTTTCGTCAGGCTCGGAACTTACTAGTCGAGGCCTTACGCGCCCACGAAGCGTGCTCAGCAGCCGTCCCCGTGGTAACAACGATCGATACTGAAGACGAAGATACTGAGGCCGACGCCCGAACTGGAGGAGGCGAAGCGCCGGCGGATAGGGCTACGTTACCGGTGAGATGCGTAAAACCATAACAGAGCTTCAATACAATTGTATTGTTCTTGAAAACTGAGCACTCTATTGAGTTATACCTAGTCTTGTTGATTAGAATACAAGTATAATTATTAGGTCTTTTCACTGTACGCCTTTGTCAGCAATATCGGCGTGATGCGTTGACCTATTTTTATTACTTATTATTTTATAGTTGGTGCACTTTAGTCTACCAAATTAACCGGGTGTACTCAAACATTTCATCAACATTGCATTAACAGTTTTAGAAACATTTTAGTAAAATCAACACTAAGAACAGTTTGAAAGTGAGTCAATAAATATGTAATTTTGAACATAAACATTTGTTTCTCGTCAAAAAAAAAATGTTGGTTCTTCGAGCCGGATCACGTTACGTCACGTCAATATTATTGGTATCCTACAGTCTCTCTCTTATACAGAGTGGGGCGAGCAGTCCCTTGAGCGGTTCGATATCGTCTCGGCATTCGGCGGTCATGTCTTCAAGCGCTGTATCTGTCGCTGCTGCCACAATGACGGTACAGCAAGCTGAGGCTCCTAAGGTAAGCTAAAGATCTTTAAGTATCGACATCTAAACTAATATTATAAAGAGTCATAATTTGATATTTATCATGATTTTTGTTACGCTTTCACGCTAAAACGGCTAAACGGATTTGTTTGAAATTTTGCACATGGGTAAACCATAACCTAAATTAGGACACAGGATACTTTTTATCCTAATATTCCCACGGGATCGAAAGTTATGCGGGTGAAACCGCGGGGCGCAGCTAGTTTAAAATAAAGTACTCGGACATTTTTAACGTACTCTCACTTTACTGTCATAGATAAAACTTAGGACCTCGTGATCTATTCAAACAGTGTACGTGATGATCGTCGTTTGTTTACTTTTGTTTAACATACTTGTTTACAATGTTTACCATTTATTTCGTACGCATTGATTGTCTTTTGTTTCTTGACATTATTTCTCAAGTATTCTTGCAGTTGGCGCTAGACGAATTTACGTCACAACTCGGCGAATCAGATGCAAGGGCGCTGGTTGATTTACTAAAGTTAGCGGCAGCCGGGAGAATACCTGACTCGAGTAACGCTGTGAAAATTATCACCGATGTGCTTATGGGTAAGTTAATATAGGTCCAATAACACACACACTTAATTCTTTGATACCACAAGGAGTATGTACGAGTGTAGAACTTGTGGAATGCTGGCAGCGAAGGGGTGGACTCGTTGATGTAGGTACACGGGATTTCTTCAATAATACTCCGAGTACAATGTCTATAAGTTTAATAATGACTTTACAAAATATTTGCGAGTTTCGACACACAACTATAGCTAACGGTGTCATCGACGAACTGGTCGAACGCTGGGGCGTGGGCGCTCGGCGCACCGCGCACCCCGCGCGTCGCCTCCCGCGCCGTGCCGTATGCGTGTGTGTGTAGTCCTTGTGCACGCACACATGCAAGGCGTCAACAACGAGTATATACAGGATAATTTTTTATTCAGTGCGTAAATTTTTACAGGGTGTTCTACCCATGAATATGAACAAAATTCACTATGGGACCATCTCTGAAATCACGAAAAAAAAATCAGCTGTTTCTTATAAAAGTTCAATACCTACTCGACCAAAATGTATGAATCTGCTGATTTTTTTTTCGTGATTTCAGAGATGGTCCCATAGTGAAAGTTTTTCATATTCATGGGTAGAACAGCCTGTAAAAATTTACGCACTGAATAAAAATTTATCCTGTATATAGTATATCATATTTGATTCATTTATGGAGTACTGACGACGACGACAATGTTCTTCTTCTTATAATTTTGAATGTTGCTTACTGTAACTATACGGTTGGTACGCCACTGGCAACTCATAGAGTGTTAACTGAATTGTTTCTGAACCCCAAATTAATGTTTGCCTTTGTTTTATAAATAAAATAAATGTTTTCATTTACCTCAAAATGGCACTGTTTTCGATTCTTTCCAACGTATACCTCAAAATGGCACTGTTTTCGATTCTTTCCAACGTATACCTCAAAATGGCACTGTTTTCGATTCTTTCCAACGATTTAATATTTTATGTTTCTTTGTCCAGCACTCTGCGGAAGCAAACCAGCCGTAGCCGACATGGTGGTAGAAGTATGTGTGTGTGAGCTAGAGGAGGCGGCCGCAGGAGGAGGGCGCGCGCCTCCTCAACCTGTCACAGTGGACAGTCCACACCCTTATGCTGATGATACGGATATATCAGGTAAGATACATTTTTGTACGACCTAGGATTTTAACAGGAGCTATTTTAACACTGTAGTAGTACTAATGCTTCTGACGGACCGAATTGAACTTTGATTGGTAGCGGGAAAGACTACCCAGGGAGCACCGGACGAAGAAGTATCAAAATCAAAAGTCATTTATTCAAATTAGGCTGAGAATCAGCACTTTTCGAACGTCAAAATTACAAAAGACAGTCCCCCAAAAACGGCCGCCCTTCACCACTTCCTAGTGCTATCGCTGGGAAGAAGAAGTGGCGCAACAAACTCCCCAGCAGCACAGCTGTCTGTTCAGTTAGAAAATACTTGATACTTGATTGTATACAATACTAGGCGTTAAGTAATTAACATTTCAAGGCACATAACATAAAATTAAATTACTTGCAATTGCATCATTACTCGCTAAAGGTTTTTTAATGGCCTCGCAGCAGTAGCATTTATATACCAACTAAAATTAGTGTGCAAACCTTAAAATGGTTCCGAAAACACAGGCTGACAAAGTTCCATACTAATCTTGGCTGTCGATAAAAATTGCGATATAAACACCGGCCGCTCTGAAATCGCTATAATTTCATATCTCTGTATATTTCTCTCCATAAGATATAATGTTAATCACATATTGAATAATATACAGGTGTAGTAAAAATCCCCGGCGCATCATCACTTCGCGTAGTCTTCGAGCAAGGATGTTCTACGGAGCGTCGCAATGATCCACTTACGATTTCTGATAGCACTGGGCGGGTATTAGCTACTCGATCCGGACGAGAACCTACGGACTGGGCCCAAGAGATCATTGTAAACGGTAAGTTCGATAAAAAAAAAACAAAATTATGAGGAAGATTTGTACTGACATATTTCAAAGATTATATAAATAATACTTACTTTTTTCTGTTTTTTTTTCAACAGGCGATGAATTGCGTTGGAGATTCACTAGTGACGGTTCTGTTAACGGCTGGGGTTGGAGGTTTACTGCTCATCCTATGCTACCCTCACATTCTATTACCGTAAGTACTGATTAATTCTTCGTCAATACCAAACAAAATGGTCCTATTAAATTTCAGTCAGTCAATTATATTGTCTATCTAAATAATCAGTGAAAACACAGCTTTCTAGCTAGTGACTCGCTAGAAATAACTACAGCGTTGGTCCCGAGTAGTCATACTGCAACTCGGGACACAACATTTGTTCCCAAGCATTATGTATGGCGAAACACACACATCTGTTACATACTTGACAAAGCACCACATGGAAAGTTAAACTATCATATTTGTGTTTAAACAGGAAAGCGGATCAGATCGCTACGTCCTATCATGCCCATCAGTGGAGTTGGCATGGCGGTTATTGGATGGTCCCTTATTGGCGGCTATATCCAATGATCATCAGTTGGCGCCGCGCTTGGCCCAGGCTTTGGCAATTTGTGCGCAAATGCCTACATTATGTAAGTATGCAATATTCTTATCAATCGGGAAGACCCTGAATTATTGATTATCACTTTTCAGTTGTTGCCTACAAAATTTTAAATCATTCACTTCTTTTTCAGCATGGCGCGCCCGCGTGTGGTGCGTCCGTCGCCTCCGCGGCGTAGTGTGCGGCGGCAGCGGCTGCGGCGCCGGCGCGTGCGAGACTAGTACTGGCACCCCGCCCGCCTTACATCACCTGCCTCAGCTGCTACATGCGCAGTACGAGCACGAGGAGCCGGCGCTACGTACTGGCACGCATCTCTTACACACGCATTATCTTAAGGTATGTTGTACTGGTTCAAATGAGTTCTAAAGTCACAGCGCGGAGGCTATGACGGATTTAGCAGGGGTCATAGTAAGCTGAACATTCCCCAAAGTCGAAATGACCAATGTAAAAAAATGCACTTTAAAGCCGAAAAATTAGAGACCCAAGTATGCTTAACAAAAAAAAAAAAAATTTTCGATTGCATAAAAAATAAATATTTTTGTTGTCTAAAGTCCCTTACCAGGTCCCGTCCCGTCAAGTTATGTGTGGAAGATCTTGCTAACATTGTACTAAATCAATTTTTTTTTCTCCAGGAACTAGCCTGGCTCGCATGCGGGCTCCGCATGGATTCCCGCGTGTGCAGCGGCCCCGACTCAGTCCGCTGGTCGTGGTTCAAACGCTACTGCCTTTGCGTGCGCACCGCCGACGCACTCATACGACGGACACCATTACCCTCGCCTTTCGTCGCAGATGTGAGAAAAAGACTGGCGGATCTTGGAGTTTATAATAGCGATGAAACGACAAGTGAATCGTTCTTCCTTTGGGAGGATAATACTAAGTTTACTAAGCAACATGATGAGCAACTCCTGCATTGGGTTAACAAGTAAGCACTTACTTTTATAGTCAGTCATACAACATGAATAGCAGAAGCGTCCAAGAGTATATTTTTGATAACAAACTTATAATAAAAAAAAAATCTGAAATAATTCATAGCCTTCTGGACTATTGTCAAAGCGTTTACCTTATTTTAATTGTTTTCACAACTGAATCTTGTACTCAAAAATCGAGTCTTCCATGCTATTAACTATTTGGGACCAACGATCTGTAATTGTACTAAGCAAACGTCACTTCCAGACGAGCAGAAGACTGGTGCGGCTGGTGGGGCGGCGGGGCCCGCGGCTGCGCCGTGTACGGCTGGGGCCACAACCACCGCGGCCAGCTGGGCGGCGTGGACGGCGCCAAGGTGCGCGCGCCCGCGCCGTGCCACGCGCTGGCCGCGCTCAGCCCCGTGCAGCTGGTGGGCGGCGAGCAGACGCTGTTCGCTGTCACTCCTGACGGAAAGGTTTATGCTACTGGTGAGTTTCATAATCGTGTCTTTCATATCCAGGATACAGTCCATTTTGAATCCTAAATTCATTCGGAGTCCTTAATTACACATGGTGTTTCAGTTGCTATTTACAAAATTGTCAACAAAATATTTGTATTTTAACAGGCTATGGTGCGGGCGGACGATTAGGCATTGGTGGCATCGATTCAGTCTCCCAACCAACTCTATTGGCTTCAATACAACACGTTTTTATCACAAAGGTACCAAATACACACCCATAGTTGTTGAAAGGATTCAATTTAATCTGATTTCATCTTATGTGATTACTTACAACTTATATGATTGCTTTGTTATTATTTCGGTACCATATGAATCACATATTACTTAATATGTGATTTGTTAGAATATTTATTTTATATCAGATACTAGATCAGAGTTACAGAAATTGGGGTAAAGCATATAAAATTTGTAAAAATGTGTGTGTGTGTTGTGTTGCCAGGTCGCTTGTAATTCGGGAGGCAAGCATTGCTTAGCGCTTTCTGCTGACGGTGATGTTTACAGCTGGGGTGAGGGCGAAGACGGCAAACTTGGACACGGGAACAGAGTGTAAGTATACATAATTAATGAAACTGTGGTCCAAAAGTTAAAAATATATTTTGCATGCTTCTCAAAATATATTACAAAGTCGTACATTGCTGGCGGCGGCAAGTCCAAAATATTCAGTTTGCTATTATTATTACGAATATATTGGCAGAGCGGGCAAAACAGCGCAAAGCGAGCAAAGCAGCGTGGAAAACAGCGCTTCCATTTGATTCTCTTTCTTGTCTCCATTACTGCTGTTAATACACGATGTCGCTGGCAACAAAAACAACAGCAACTCGCAAACTTGTTGGCCTTTTTTGACAAATATTTTGTAAATACTAATACACTCATACGTATTGAATATTACCCAACCGCGAATCGGCAAATGTAAGGTAGGACGCCCTCATGCTAGCTAGGTAGAGCGATGATCTTCACCGGATGGCTGGTAGCAGCTGAGTTGCTGAAAATCGAGTTGAATGGCGTGCATTAGGAGAGGCCGATGTCCAGCAGTGGACTGCTGTAGGCTGATGATGATGATTGAATATTACAACAACAATGTTTTCTCCAGGAGCTACGACCGACCTAAACTGATAACAGCTCTATCGGGACTAGAAGTGGTTGCGATCGCTTGCGGCGGCGCACACTCGGCGTGTTTGACAGGACGTGGTCGTATTTATACGTGGGGGAAAGGTAGATACGGGCGATTGGGGCATGGCGACTCTGAGGACCAGCTTGTGCCTAAAATGGTAAGCTAAAATAATAATTATATTTCGTTCGTTTCGCGTGCGTTTAAAAGTGACTGGCTTTCATGTGTTTATTCTTTTTGTGTTATTGCATTTTTAGGTGGATGCGTTAACTTCATACCGCGTAATAGACGTTGCTTGCGGGTCGGGAGATGCGCAAACTCTGTGCATCACTGACGATGACAATGTTTGGTCATGGGGAGATGGCGACTATGGGAAACTAGGTAATAATTTAAATATTATGTTTTTTTTTTTGGAACGAAGTTCCTTATCGCGCGGGCTAGACGGAAAAAATTAAGACCAAAAGTTGGAACGACACTTTTTGCTATAGTTGTAAGCCGTGCGGCGTGCGCGTGTTTCTCTGTCTGTCTCTCTCTCGCTCTCTCTCTTTGAACTTCGTTCCATCCGGGTGTCCCTTGACACCTCTCCAGTTTTTTTTAATTTGTTGTCATTTTGTCTTTCACTGTTTTTTTTTTTTAAACTGAGGGTTGTAAATTTCAAATATGTCTCGGTAATCAACCATAACTCTGACCCAAGTTATAATGAGCACATAAGGCATTAAAATATATTCACAAATCTTTGTCATTTATTTTATTAGGTCGTGGTGGTTCAGAAGGTTGCAAGCTACCAATGAGGATAGACTGCTTAAAAGGACTGCGGGTTGTCAAAGTTGAATGTGGATCTCAATTCTCTGTGGCGTTATGTCAATGTGGAAGTGTTTATACTTGGTAAGTAAAACGATGATCGAACGATGTCGATTCAACTTTCCCATACGATCTCTAATGTAAGAAGCATTAATTTAGTGATCATATGGGAAAGTTGAAGGCCATTATGTTTTTCAGAGAAAAACAAATAATACTTTGTAAAGAAATTAAACTGGGCGTATTATACGCCCGAAAATGTAGGGTAATACCACGATTATATTTCTGTGACTAAGTTACTAGACCCAGGTTTAACGAACTAATGTATTATTCAATCATATTATATTAAGTATTTATGTGTTTATAATAGGGGCAAAGGTGACTACCATCGGCTTGGGCACGGCAGCTATGAGCACGTACGAAGGCCCATGCGAGTTACTGGCATGCAAGGGAAAACTATTGTTTCCATAGCCACAGGTGAGTTATTCATAACTTAGCACATAATCTGAAGAGTCTTGCTGGAAATGAACATTCGGTTAAAACTGTTTTTTTTTTCTTCTATTTAAAAACCCGTCATGTACTTCTAAATAAAGAAATAAATAACGTTCAGAGTTGCCTGGGCAGTCAGCCCCACTACCGAGCTTACTAGCTGGTTGATTTTACAACTGAAGATCAGTTACCGTAATTAAAAACGTTCAAAATCTAGTTACAATCTCATTTCGGCGACAATCAATGTCAAAAATGAAGGGAAATTAGAGATATCTTTACCAGATTGAGACTGAGAACAGAATGTGAACGAATGAAATTACGAGAATTGCCCCTCAGGAGATGTAACGAAAAGAAATAAGAATATTCTTACGGGTTAATAACTTCTTGGTACTCATAGGGAGTCTCCACTGCGTGGCATGTACGGACAACGGGGAGGTATACACATGGGGTGACAATGATGAGGGACAATTGGGAGACGGCACAACACTTGCTGCTCAAAGGCCTAGGCTATTGATGGCATTACAGGTAAGAACATCCTTCTCTTAGCTCCCAACTACTTACGAAACAAAAAAAAAATATTTCGTGATTCAAGCTTTTCGTGAAATTTCGTGTATGATAGATACATATCGACGGCGAAGTGCCAATAACTCCTAAGTTACAAAATACAAATTTTACACAAACTGAAAAAAAACGTTTAATTTCTTGGTAAATTACAAACAAAACGATAAAAAGTGAATTTCGTGAAAATTGTTAGTTAGGAGTAATTGGCACTTCGCCGTCGATATGATACTTAATTTAATATTTGCCAGTGAATCCATCTGTCTTCAATAAAGTGTTAAAATTTTGAAATCCAAATAAATTGGATATCTTTATTTCTTTTAGGGGAAGCGTGTAACCAAAGTGGCCTGCGGCAGTGCACACACGGTAGCTCTGTGCGTCGAAGCCCCGCGAGCTCCCCGCGCGCCGCCCGCGCCGCCGCTAGAGTGCCATCTGTTGCGAGATCTCGCACCACAGCTCATTTGCAACAGACTGGTACGTATGATTTTTATAGAAATATCCTCTTGGAGTATTCTTAAATTCTGATATGAGCCTCACGATGATGAAAAGAAAGAAAGAAAGAAAAAAAGTTTATTTGGACACAGTTCGTGAAACACGAGAAGACAAGACAAGACAGAAAGCAGCAGCAGCAGTTCATGAGAAGACGAGAAGACCTGTTCAGTCAGCGCACCCATTTGTCAGTAAAATGCGTGCACTGACTGGACAAGTCCCCTCAAATCTGTGCGGTTCTTTCCTCAAAAGACTATCTCAGACACCTAATCTCCATGATCCTCGTATGACCTGACCAAAGCCAAAAGTCTAGCTAGACTAAAAGAAACTGTGACCTCTGAGTTTGTTGTTACTTCTGAGAGTAGCGAGACAGGAAACACCAACCTCATCAAGTTTCAAAACATAATTTACTTTTGATGTGTGAAAGTGATTTTTTTTAAATCAATTTACGGAAATAAATATAGTTTAACCTTCGCAGTCAGCCACTCTGCCTTGTGGCTAGAAGTGACTGGCTTATGTTTTTACCACGGCATAGCTATTCTTAGAAGAAGACGATCAGCTATGCGGTCCCCACTCCCATAATTACTGGGGATGACACATATGGCTTTAGAAGTAACAATATTATTTTGTTTCAGGTATTACTGCATCAATTCTCCGACCTTTTATGTCCGAATCTGCCGCTATTGATCCTAGATGGTCCTCTGGATCAGTTGAGGACATTGCTGTTCTACAATGTCAAGGAAGCAGCTTTCAGAAAGGTACTTACAAATAATTTATTGTTTGTTCCTCCTCTTATGCCTTAGATGATACTGTGTTAATAAAAAACTTTTTTGGAAAAAAAAAAACAACCGACTTCCAAAAACGACACTACAAAGTGAAAAATAACTTTAATTTTGGAAGTCGTTTGTTTTTTTTTTTTGCAAAAACGTTTTTATTTTTCACTTTTAAGTTGTAAATTTTACCAGTAATTTTGGTTTAAAAACCAAACTACTGAACCGTTTTTGATGAAATTTCTATGGGACCATTTGAGAAGTATACCCTTTCCAACAAAAAAATAACTTTTGAAATCGGTTGGCAAGCGACGGAGTTATGCGCAAACAAACATAAAAAAAATATATATAAACATCCGAATTGAGAACCTCCTCCTTTTTTAGAAGTCGGTTAAAAATCGTTCTCATCGTGGCACTTGTTATCAGAATCCGGAATGATTTTGTCATATAAACGTAATTTTAATTTATTACATACATTAACTCTGCCTACGTTCGAGCACTAATACAACATGCAGATTTCTAATTTAAAAAGGTGAAGTCACGTTTTTGAACTTCATTAGCTTATATTGTTTTCTGGTCCTTCGATATACAGAACGCAAAATTCTTCGTTAAGTTGTCCTTTTGACTCAAAAATCTGTCTATGAAAAATCAATGACAATCGTATACAACAGGCTATAATGGCAACAATGGTCCGCGAGCGTCAACACGGGCCCGTAGTGGAGCTGTCCCGTGTCGCAGCCCGGCGAGCCCGCCGCGGCGGCTCGGGGCTCGCGGGCCCGGCCGGCATGCGCTCCGTGTTCGGCCAGATGGTGGCGCGGCTACCTGCGTTGACGCAGGACGCGTTAGCACTGCCACATCGCGTGTGGAAGGTCAAGTTTGTTGGTACGTTTGTTCACAATTTACTATATTATAGCGGCAATAGTTCCCTTGTCGCGGTGGCTTATGTCTCGCAGGCCCAGAGGAGGAAAGATAAAAGGGATAATATTTTTATTTTGTAAATTCATTTTTTTTATTGCTGGGTGACCTGCTCTTGACCTCGATCACGCCTGATGGAAAACGGTACATGAGGTCTATAATGGAACGAGCGTGCCCAGTAGATGCCGTTCACTCTTCTTCCCATACTCCTTCTTCCCAGCGATAGCACTAGGAAGTGGTGAAGGGCGGGCGTTTTTGGTGGACTGTCTTTTGTAATTTTGACGTTCGAAAAGTGCTGATTCTCAGCCTAATTTGAATAAATGACTTTTGATTGATTTTTGACTCAATTGCATTTGTGTTACACCAACCGAGTAAAAAAAGTCCTTTAACAAAAATATTAATGTTTCTCTAAAGTATGAATCTATGTAAATTATCCACTAGGTGAGAGTGTGGACGACTGCGGCGGCGGCTACAGTGAGAGCATAGCGGAGATGTGTGAAGAGCTACAAAACGGATCGCTACCTCTCCTCATGGCCACGCCCAATGGACGTGGAGACGCGGGCGCATCGCGTGACGCTTTCTTACTGAATCCCACTGCTAATACTCCGCTACATCTCAACTGCTTCCGATTTCTTGGTAAGTCTCGTTTCATTTTGATATGTGAATCTACTATTTCGACATCCAAGTGGACACAATTTGCGCTACATGTTACGTGATAGAAATTGGGTTTGTTCCGCGCTATTACTTAGCGTTCTTTCTGACCTTTTTTCTTTTGCTCGGTTCCTAAGGGCCGTAGCGTGATGTTAAATATATATCGCCTATAGCCTTCCTCAAGAAGTGGTCTATTAAATGCAAATTTTCAGAGAATAGCGCATTCAAAACAAACAAACTCTTCAGCTTTATTGTTAATATAGATTAGTATTTATGTATAGTATTTTTTTTAATGTAAGTTCGTGTCTGCAAATTTTCTCGTCCCTAAATTAGAAATGCATACTAGTATCGACGATGGGACAAAAATGTTTGTGACGCATAACATGACATCCAGATGTGGCTTGTGGCAGTTCCAGTTACTAACTATTATTTATATCTTCTTGTAAAAATACAGGTGTACTAATGGGCATTGCAATCCGCACCGGTTCGCCTCTATCCCTCTCACTGGCGGAGGGCGTGTGGCGACAGTTAGCAGGACAACCTCTAAGGCCACAGGACTTGGCTGAAGTGGACAAAGACTTCTTGCCTGCGCTACTTTGTATAAGAGATATGACGCCTAATAATAAGGTAGGAAGTGAATTGGGTATGACAATGTTGACTTTAAAAAATGCTGTTAACGCCAAAGTCCGTAGCTAATCATAAAAAGCGGTAGCGAGGCGACATGAGAGTCTGTATAGAGTTTTGTACAAAAAAAATACCGTCCTACTCGCGCGTTTTATGACTATAACTGTCACCACTCTAGCATTTAACCTGAATATGGTACAAAAACAGACTTGACCAGACGGTCTACTATTGTATAGAGTTTTTCTAACTGAACAGACAGCTGTGCTGCTGGGGAGTTTGTTGCGTTACTTCTTCCCAGCTAAAGCATTAGGAAGTGGTCGAAAAGTGCTGATTCTCAGCCTTATTTGAATAAATGACCTTTGATTTTGGTTAAGTCTGCTATGTAAAAATATAAAGCTGTGGTTCTTTCAAACCTACATTTTGTTGTTGTTTATAGGAACTACAAAACCTCGAGCTTCCATTCTCAATACCATCAGCGGCCGGCCACGAAGTTCCTTTATCGACGAGGCACAAAAGAGTCACTCCTGATAATAAGGATGAATATGTGCAGTTGGCTCTGCACTACAGGTAAGAACAAAGTTTGATTTGATTTGGAAGATTTAGTGATAAGGATAAAAGTTAAGTTGACGCGCGTAACTAGCGAGGAAGATTTATTTATTTATAGTTAATTAAAACGGTATAATACCAATTACATTAATTAACATAGAAGACAATAATTACGTTGACAATAATATAACTTAAAACTAACATGGAACAGTGGACTCCCTTGCATACATTCTCTCACAGAACCCCAGACATATACGCATAATTTTAATCCATTCATCCGCAAACACATCACATTGAGGGTTGGCAGCTAGAGTACGACAGATTGGGGATTCGGCTCTGGCTACAGTTTTCGCTAGGAGTTGCGCAAACAGATTGTGCGGGCGGTTCTGACGGTGTCCGGTGTATTTGTCGGGCACAAATAGTCGACAGAAAAGACCATGGAGCTCTGGGCAGTCGATACGTCCCCGTAAGATCTTACAGGCTACAGTGAGTTGATCAAGGCCTCTTCTCACTTCCAACGAGTTAAAGCCCAACGCGCCTTTTTGGTTTACTCGCTTCCGAGAGCCTGGACATACCATGAAATGATGATGATGACCACGTATGCACTATGCTCAACACAGATACCACGTTAACGTCAAACATACTCCGCGTAAACTCTGTGCTAACCTCGCGTATTTGTCGACGTATTTGTAAACTTTAACTGACACATTATGAAAACAATAAATTGTTAACTTTTTGCAGGCTTCACGAATTCGACGAACAAGTCCGCGCAGTGCGTGACGGCATGTCTCGCGTGATTCCAGCGCCTTTACTAGCGCTGTTCAACGCGGCAGAGCTCGAGACCCTCGTATGTGGCTCGCCTGACATACCTGTGCAGTCGCTCAGGGCTTCTGCTACTTACAAAGGTAAGGACTTTTTATTCATCCGTGGTATAATTTAGGAAGACTTAAAAATTTGCAACATTTGTTAAAAAAATCCATCTGCACCATTTCAGATGTAACTTCCTATGTTGTATTATACCATTTAGAGCAGGTTTTTCTAATGTCAGATATCTATTATCCGGAAATTTATGTCTGACAATTTTTCCATGGACAACTGATCAAAAATCAAAATTATTCCTCGAATAAAGTTATCTTGCGCATACGCATTGGAAAAATCAGCCCTTAATGTGCACCCACCAAAAATTCATCTCGTCAATATTTAATTTTTGTACACAAGTTATTAATTTAACAAACCTATTTCCTAAACCTAAATCCAGGAATCGAGCCAAACGCGCCCTTGGTGCAGTGGTTCTGGGAAGTAATGGAAGAATTATCGGGCAGTGAACGAGCTCTGTTCCTACGCTTCGTTTGGGGACGGACACGACTGCCAAGAGCACCGCAAGATCCGAGGCAGAGGGACTTTGTGTTACAGGTAAGTAGAAGGGTTCTTCAAAAATCGGGATCGAGGGTAAATCGAAAGACATTATTGTTACTATGCGTCTTTCAGGTTCAGCTGTTATTTTACTTCCTCTTTATAATGATGTAATTTCCTTTCAGGTGTTAGATAAATACCAGCCACCTGACCACTTCTTGCCCGAGAGCTACACCTGCTTCTTCCTTCTCAAGATGCCGAGATACTCGTGCAAGTCAGTGTTACGTGAGAAACTCAGGTAAGAATCTGATGCATGAACCACTCTTCTGTAGCTACATTATGTCGCATGGCAGTTATGTGATTATGATAATTACTTTTAATCAATATTTCAGATATGCGATCCACTTCTGCAAGAGCATAGACACAGACGAGTACGCTCGCGTAGCTCTAAGCGCAGCTGAACGCGTCTCCTCAGAAGAATCCGACTCCGAAGCAGATGCTGCGCCCGCGCCGGTCAGCAACCCTCCCCCTCTGTACTCACTGACGCGGGCGCCGACGTGGCTCTGAGACCGCGCCGACGGTCCCTGGACCATACATGAGGACCTGGCTCTGCTCGCCGCACGACAAGCCTAGTGAAATCATAGGTTGATGTGATCGGCTTGTTGGTTACCTTTGAACCAAAAAGACAGTTTTAGAAATAAATCACCAAGATCTAGTAACAAGGTGGGTAGTTGACTATTGTGAAACACAGTAAAAATGGTGTTGAAATACTCAAATCAGTGAAATTTTAAACTTTGTCAAGTTATAAGTATTTATTTTTGCTGAGATTGCATATATCTAAAAAAAACATAGTCAACACCAACAATCCGATAAATATAAATACTATCTCTATCGATACTATCAATGGACCAGAAAGAAGGAAATATATTCGGCTATGTATTTCTTTCCTTTTGAAGCGTCTAGTTTTATACATTGTATTGTATGTTTACGAAGACTGAACTAAGTCTTCGTAAACAATTGATTTAAACTCGCCTATTCGCATGGGCAGTGGCCAATGTCTTTACTGTAATAATTAAGGTCACTGGCACTATTTTACACCGTGCACTTGCAAGCATTCATCCTAGTCGAGCCGTAGATATATATACGTTGACGGACGTAAGCTTCATTGGTATTTTTCCAATTGGAAACATTGATGAAGATATTGGGCAGTTGCAACATACATCATATTGATTTCGGCAATGTCCTCGCTTCGAATACTCTAGAAATTACTCATTGTAATCATGATATTTAACTGTAGTTACACTATTATACTCGTTCACAGGTAAGTAAGACTTCCTTATATTGTGCATGCAATATAAGTTAACGTTACTCGTAAAGCAAATCGGATTTTTCAATTACAGCATTCCATCCATAGCTTAGGTACCGGCGCAGACGCTCGAACGATTTACGTATTTGTGTGGACGTGTTTATGAATAATATTGTATACAACGATAGGCAACACTGCCACATTCCATTTTGTCGTAATGTATCGTAACGCTTAGTAACGTCTAACTCGTCGTTTACCTCGTAAGTTAGCGACTAAAATCAGTCTATTTTGGTTTCCCATTTTCGTCACACATCAATTTTATATTATACAGATGTTGCAGAAATTTTTGTTTTTGCAAATACAAGCAATAATACATACATTAAGCCCGTGTTTCAAAAAGGACTGATTTTGGTGACGTTAGATAATATTTTTAAGGAACGATAAAGCCCCAAAGAATGGCGTTAAAATGAAGGAAAGGAATGTTGTTGATTGCGTTGGAACAAAAATGCATGTAACGCGCATATCCAGGTCCTAACTTCCACACTAATGTTCCTTATTTATATTGTCCCAGTAGCCGACTCTCAGTCGCGTAAGAGACTAGCTCCGAAAACGAATACTCTCTTCCTTTCATATTACTGAACTGAAGTAATGAGAAATCCGGGGAAGTCGGTAGTTTCAGCCGAAAACTTTTAACTTCGGAACCAACACAGTATGTCTTCCTAAGACGAGAGTAGATTTTTCTTTGAACTTTGTTCAGAAATCAGAGGAAATTAGAGAAAAAAGACAGAAAGAGGGAAAGTGTCATGTAGAGGGCATAACTCTTTTCCCTTACGTGACGATTTCTACCTTTTCCTTCCGCAAGCCGCGTTAAGGAACTTCTTTCCAAAAACCTGTACTAGTTTGTGGTATGCAAGAACCAAATTATCAAAAATTGACTGATTGAAGCATGGAACTGTGATGATATTGGCATAGAGACGAGGAGGGTACGAATGAATTAGATAGGATTTGTAAGAGTGACGCATTTCGCAGATCAAAAATTTTTAAAGCTAGTCATTTGCTGCAATTTGTATGTAGGACGCCGCGCCTCGCCGGCATGATATTAAAATATGCATTGTTAACGTAATCAAAATGCTGCTTGGGTTTTAATAATATAGTCGATAAATACATTTAAACATCTAACGTGTTGCCAATAATTATTATAAGTAACCAATTGGTAGAAACCCAATAAACGCAGGGTAAAAACAACTGACAACACTACACGATTGCATAATAAATTAAAGATGGCAATCTTCCCTTGCCATTCAAATTTCAAATGTTTATTTTTACTGCATTCAAATCAAATAATCATAAGACCCTTTGTACATGGCACGGTTTTGTTTTGTCAACCGCGCCGTAGAAAAGTCGTGTGACCTTGTATATGACACGGTTCTATGGTATACATTACATACGACAACGGTGCCGTGCCGTAGTGCCATACAACACTGACGACTGTGCATTCACACAGCGAATAAACGGTCATTTTTCATGGCTAGAAAAACGTGTGTGTACAAAGGGCCTTATGCTACATTGTATTGTAGGATCAGAAATTACAAGTTACTTACCAGAACAATATTTTGTATTATGAATACACAATGTTTTACAGCAATATAGTAAAGTCTATCTATTTGACTAGTTCTAGCTATAGTTAGGCAATCAATCTACACATCAAAAAAATAAAACTGCATGCCCAGCCCATGTATCAATAACTTGGTGAATCGAAACTGTAATGTATTTTAAAACTCGGATTATTTAATAAATTCACGGAATAGTTGCTTTGCTAGAATTAATAATCTGTAGGCTTTTGGTGCTAGTTTCACGATTAGTCTTAAATTTTTATACTGAAAAATATAGGATGCACAAATGATTAAATTAAATATGCAAATGTCCTGCGAAGTACCTATGTTAGCTTTGTTATTGATTGTGTATATCTTTACATTATTTGAACAAATATAAAAGTTGGTTGTCTTAGATAATTTTTATTAATTTCTGCATCATATACTGGGAGGCAGTGACATCGCCGCGCAACCTGTTACCATGGATTCAGAACCCGCCTGCCTAGAAATTCTTCGTTGGTTATACAAAATTAAATTTCTACACTAGGGTTAGTGTCTAGAATCATGTACATAATTCATGGTTACAGTTTGCGCGTCTGTCCCTGGAGTTCCATACCGGAAGTATAAATTCCCTTACTATTTTACTTGTAGCATTTCCTACTGTCATTTCTTGAACATACATATATTTTCTATAACAACCAAAGAGTTATCAATTAAGAAAAGTGACTGTTCTTGCTTTTGAGATCTGAAACTATGAAGCTTTCTTTGTGATCTATCCTGTGCAGCATTATTTATTTTTTACATGCATATAGCACTATAAATATAAATATTTATTTCATTTTTGTCTTTTATTGAAATCTTTATCCTCATAAAACATTGCAGGTACTGGATTATTTATTTTGTGCCCTAGAAAATTACATAGTCACAGTCTGTTCAAAGTTATTTTACCTCTGATTTTGCATCACTGTCCAAAGTCCAAATAATAGTGGTTTTTATTCTCATTCTAATAAGGTTGCTGCCATTGACAAGTCTGTCAAAAATCATTGTGATCTTTATTCTCGTCACAATAAGGTAGCTGTTACATTGCTGCTTTCAAAGGTAAAAGAACTGTGTACACAGTACGCAGCTGTTGACAAGTCACATGAGAGTTTTTTTTATATAACTGTCACAAGTAGTTAATCTATCTATCTACTCTGTAGACACAAATGTCGAACCTTTCCTAAATATTGTATGTACTGTAGTAACCACTTTCATAAGTTTGTGTGCAAATGAAATGTCTTGGGATAGGCAACACCCAGCCATTTCCAATTTCCATAGAATTAATTGTTGGTAATTCATAATCATAAGTCACCTGAAGTGGAAATGATAACTTACTAATCAATGTCAAAGGTCATAAATAAAATAAAATTATCAATCAAATTCAACAATGAGTTCACATGATTTTATTTACTAAATAACTTACATGTTGCCCTTAATGAAATTAAAAGTACCTACTAAAATGATCACAAATGACAATAAGCATAAAAATGCGGATTACTTCTTGGCCTTAGGTTTGAGTGTAAAGTATAAGATCATGGCGCCCATGAATGCATATGTTGCCTTGGCGGTCTGAAAAAAAAAAATATAGGTGTACATAGTATTTTTCAATACAAAATCTGTATCCATGTATAGCGTGACCTCTGAAATTATACTTATAATCAATATTTATTGAGTAAATTTAGATTAAATACAAGTAGCCTAAAAAGGTTTTAGCTAGATAAGGAAAGTATGGAGGCTTTTTTTTTAGGATGGGAAATCATCAAGTGACCCCTCCCGCTCTGGGC
Source organism: Apamea anceps (assembly GCA_951799955.1). Lineage (NCBI taxonomy): Eukaryota > Metazoa > Arthropoda > Insecta > Lepidoptera > Noctuidae > Apamea > Apamea anceps. The sequence goes on along the minus strand of OX637502.1, from coordinate 6,290,408 downwards.
GGAGCGGAGGGAGTGTCAGACTTGTACTATGACATCTCTAAGTATGGAGGCTGACATAACAATTCAGTCTTTTCAAGAATTTATAGTTCCAGTATGCAGATTGGAGCCAACAACAGAAATTAGATATCATAAGGACTCTATCAAATCTGTTTTTCAGTTTAATTTTGGAAATAAGTATGAGTTCCTGCCTTGCAGCTAATTTGCAAGAGTAATATTAAAAAAATATGAGGCCCTTAGCATATTTGGATAGGTCAGCCTGTTAAAATTTGAGACGGGAATAAGAATAATTTATTGAAATATATTTATTAACGCCTAAACTACAGGAATGTCCAAGATCGCACATAACCTCAAAGCACTTGCTATAATTTGTTAACAGTTAATTAATCGACTCTTGAATACTTACGTTAGCTCTGCCCCTGTTCGTTTGGCTGTTGAAGTATTTGGCCAAGCCTTTAAGCTGGGATTCATCGACAGAACTGTCTCCGGCCATTCTAAAATGAAATAAAAAGGTACAGAACTGAGTTAAATTAGCACTGAAAATGTTTCAAATGGAAGATTGCACTAATGAATAGTATTAGTAAACTAACGTTGTGAAATAGAATTTCCAGTAAGAATTTGTGTGAAAATAGGAATATTACCTGATAAAAAGGTATTATATTCCTTATGTAATAACGCAAAGTAGGTGCAATTCCCAAAGTCGTGTAACACTACTTGGAACTCGACAGTATTTCTAACATAACTATGACAGCAGAAAATCCTTATTGCATTATTGAAAAGAGTGAAAGAGACCACATAAAAGCAATGCTAAAGATCCAGTTTACGATGGAAGTTTTGAAAGTTAAAACAATGAAACTGTCAAGAGTGTCAGGCAACGTTTCGTTTCTTAGATTAATGAAACCTACTTTTCTTTGTCTAAGTTTCATAGTTTGTTATCTTCCATTATGCTACAGCTACATTGTCGCCCGCTCTCTGTTATACAGCGAGACGTCGAACTGTGTGCGAAAGAGATCGCGAGAAATTGTGGAAAATGCTTCAGAGACGCATCTGGCTGTCTATAACTCTCCTATTAGGACCGGTGCACAACAAATAATAAACATTGCATTTCTTGAAATAAAGTTGAAAATAAACAAACTTCCACTATGAAGGTAGCCCGAGAGTGTATAAATAACAAAGCAAGCTGCACGTCTCAGGTTATTTATTTATATTCGAAATTTTGACATATTCCCGCAATTGCAATGTTTATAATTATTTGACAACGAAAACCGCGTTGCGCACAGATTGTATATTGCACAGATTGCACTTACTTATTTATTTCTTCTTAGATCTTTTGAAAAACTTTTGGTAAATAATAAATGTTGCAATTAAACCCAGGGTCACTTTAGATGTCTGTAAATAAAACATATTATAATAAATTAATCAACTAACTAGGGAACTAAATATATTTTGAAGGTTCCGTACTTACCTCAAAACAAAAAACAGAAGCCCTAGAGGATCACTTCGTTGTCCGTCCGTCTGTCAGTCTGTCAAAACCCTTTTTCAATAATGTCCATGCAGTGCCTACGCTGCCTAATTCTGATGCTTTGTCGGGTCAGAAATCCATACTAATATTATTAATGCGAAAGTAATTTTATGTCCGATAACTTTTGATGCCTGAACTAGTACCTAGGTACTTTTACTGCCTAGGTACTTTTTATCCCGATACCGTAGGTACAGACGCCAGCAGGTCAAGCTACCCGAAACTGTCAAATTTTCCCAATCAACTTTGAACTTAGTTTTGCGATAAAGTTGAAAATCTATTAAAGAAATTTGACAGATTGTAATAGCTTGATGTGCTGGCGTCTGTGCCTACTTTCCCGTGAGATCATTCAGGCGAAGTCACAGGCAAAAGCTAGTCTTTATTAAAAAAATATATTTACATTGGCTCTTCCTCTGTTTGTTTGGCTATTGAATATGCGGTGAAGGCCTTTTAACTTTGGATCATCATCTACTCCATGCCCTGCCATTGTACGGTAATGTAATTTTAATTATTTTCTTTCGTCCCAAAAATATACAAAATAAAACGATATGGTAAGTAAGTCAAGATGACATTATGGCATTATTTTTGAAAATAATAAAATGGCCTCTTATTTATTAAATCATCATAGAGGTTAGGGTTCGTAGTTATTATACTTTTTGGTTCCTTTAAAATAGAGTACCTATATAATCATAGATATAATTTCTATGGGGGGGGGGGGGGGGGATAGGATAGAAGCCATTAGGCAAAAAGTTTTTTTACAGGCTTGTAGCTAAAATGAGACGGTACCTGGTGCCTGAGGTCCGCCCCTGCCGCCCGCAGTGCAGTCATTATTCTTGTCTGATGATCGAATTCAGCTACATTCGGGAGCACCCGGGCTCTGTGCTCGGTTAAGGAAAAGAAGCATAGGTATTGAATGTGAACTTGTTCACATTTGTTCGGGATGTAGCATTGGTAGGGTTGCCATTCGTCCCGATATATCGGGACTGTCACCGTCATTAGGCCTTCTGTCCCGACGTCCCGACAAAACACTATTACGTCCCGTTTTCTCGCGCGGTCAAAGCAATTCAAATACGCGCGCCAAATTACTCGGAGCGCGGTTGCGACGATGCGTCGTCGCGAGTACCGCGCTGGGGAAGAGAGAAGGGTGCTCAAATTATGCCAATATTTGTTTGCGATACCTGGCCACAACGCTACAATAGAAAGAGTATTCATTAATGTCGAGCCAGTGGACCGATGAAAGAAATCGCCTGCTGCCGGAGACTGTGGAGTCGATATTACAGTGTCAGGTTAACTTCAATATGACTTGCATGGAGTTTTATAAATATGTAAAAGGACAGAAAGAATTACTTAAAAAAGTAAAGTCTTCAGCAAAATATGACCAAGCTACGTCTAGAACTGCTTCCATACAGTAGAATTTGTATTTTTTTTTTTAATAAAAAATATTCATTTTTTTTTTTTTCTCTGTGCGTCCCGACATGAGCCTTGCCAAATATGGCAACCCTAAGCATTGGGCCTTGAGTACTGTGCGCATTCTCATAATTACAGCTTATCAAAACGACATTTTATTTTTGTGCATTTCAATGCGTTTTTTTATTATTGATTGTATTCCTTACAAAACACTTCACAAAGACTTAATTAATTATTTTCAAATATTGCTGGATTTTGCATTCCATTCAGTAATTTCATCAGTCAATGAATCTTTGGATAAAAAAAAAATTGTTTCAATAAAAAACATTTTAAGCAAAAAAATTACACAAGAGCAAATTCATTAGTAGAAAATAACAACCGTACCTATCAGTACATAATTATTGCAAATAGACATTTATGTGTACTTATCAATTACTTACAACATAATTTCATTCCTATTGGAATTCACAAGCTTAACTAATGATGGACTAGGATTCAATACAATGAGATATATCAACATAATACTATCCAACCATCTTATGTATCAAAAATATATAATGCTATACAAAATTCATTATTTTCTTCGATTTTAATAAAAGCCATATATAAGTTCAAAGGATATAAAAACCAAATCACATTTAGACTAATTAAGTACGCTAACTTTTGAGCTTGTCAAAAGATGTATAAACATTTATTAATCTCTTACAAATCACGACAATGCTGTCAATTATTACTAAAAAAAGCATACACTATAAAATCATGTTGATATTGTCCTCTTTTCACAGAGAAGATCACAGTTTAGTTAGGACCAGTTGTTTTAAGCTTGACATTAATATTGCACCATTCCGATTTACGCTAGAGCCTCAGCTTGGAAAATTGCATGACTTGTTGTTTGATGTAGTCACGTATTGTAAACCCGTTAGTTTCGCACATGCTCTAGTTGACCTGTGCCGCAACTCCTGGCCCTGAATGCATAAGTTCACAAGAGTGCACACTTATATTAGAAGGTCTTCCTCCCAGTCTTCCTTCTGTCTCTCGGACACTGAGATCGTGGGCCGCGACAGTTGCTTGAGCTCGTCGTACGTGCGCGGCGGAATGGGGTTGTCACTGAGGTCAACGTACTCCAGGGCGCGCGATCTGGCTAATCTGTCCACATCAATTTCTGTAAATGGAAAAATAATATTGTTAAAAATAGGGCCAAGTTCGAAATTAATCACGATTTTCATTTACAGAAACTTTGTTTGTACATTTTACAGTTTATTTCTATCTTCTTCTAACATTATCTACATGGTTTCTTTCTAGGTTCTAGCTCTACTACTAAAGACACACAGAAAAAAGTATGCCATTCAAACAATTACCTTAATAGTTTTACAATAAAAGTTCAAGTACCAATGATCTGATTGTGATGCGCGTGCAATGTGTGCAGACTGGGGCACTGGAAGGTGATGTGGGGCAGCGCCACGAACGTGTTATGCGAGATGTCCAGCCGCTCGAGACACGCCAGTGTGCATAGCTCGTCAGGGAGCTTCGCCATTTGATTGTTGGATAGGTTTAAATCTGGAATTAAGAGATATGGGCTTAAGTTAAGAATTTTTAACAGACAATTATCGGAACTCTTATCAACTAAGTCCTGAAGAAATGTTTTTTTATCCTCAATGATTTATAATTATATTCTTGTACTTAATTTATTATTTTAAGAAAAAAAAAAATTTGAGAGGTGTCAAGGGACACCCGGATGTAACGAAGTTCAAAGAGAGACAGACAGAGAAACACGCGCACGCCGCACGGCTTACAACTATAGCAAAAAGTGTCGTTCCAACTTTTGGTCTTAATTTTTTCCGTCTAGCCTCCTTTCGCAACGCGCGATAAGGTATTTCGTTCCAAAAAGAAAAATAAGGAATGGTTTTGCTAAAACCTCTGAATGATCTTAACATGCTTTTTATCTGAGTAAAGTAATAAATTATGTAGGACCATTTTTATTGTAACAACAGTAAAAGTATTAAAAATAGTCTGAAACGCACCTGTAATTAAACTAAACTTGACTGCAAACTTAGGAGGTATCTTAGTAATAACATTTCCACTGAGATCACAACTCTTGAGCTCTGTGTGTCGCATCAGGTGGTACACAGCATCAGGTACTTGCATCAGCTGGCATTCTGATAAATCTGAAATTAGAAATAAAAAATTAGAGCTTGGCTGTTGCACTGCCATGAATTACTAAGATAATGTTAAAGTACCAACCATAGATGGTTGTTGGGACTTATCAGTCAATGATAGTCTGAGTAATTTATAGCAAATATTATTTCAAGAAACCTGTATACAATGTGTCACTATCAGTATTTATGGCTCTGATTAACTATTCTATCTAAGATATGATAGTGGAATGATAATCAAGAGAATATAACCCTGAGTGACTAATTCCTGTCTCAAGTGTGCAATGACAGACGAAAAGTGGAGAAATGATTATGATTTCAATTAGATATTATCCAAGTATTCAAGTATGAAAAATAATGATGTATAGTATCAAGGTATATCATAATCAGACAGTAGCCGGCAAGATAGCTTATAGGGTTCTTCTACTAATTTCAATAGAACTTTGTTTCAGTAATTACACCTGTAATCTATACATACATTTAAATAAAATAAAGTCAGGTTAGTAACACCATTTGTAACTCAAGAACAGCTGGACCGACTTTTATGATCTTTGATTTGTTAAAATTGTCTCCGCCACGAATAGCAAAATAACCAATAAAATATGGGAAAAAATCTCAAAAAAAAATCAGGGAAGGCGTTCACCTGGTCAGCTAGTTAAATATAAAACTTAATTGTATTCTTGTTTGTCTGATAATGTACAAATTTCTCTTATGACTCATAAGGAAGTTAGTGTAATAGGCGTACAGTCAGTCAAACAGGCAATGACGTATAACCATACTTTACGATACGGATATAAGTAAAGACATTTGAGCCAGTAGTGTACCTACCTAAAAAAGTATAGGCCTATTAATGTAACTGCCTATCATGAGTCCAATCAAATAATAACTAATTAGTAGGTAAATACTACTAGAAAACTACTTCTGCCATAAATTGTCTAAGCATTTTTAGGACACATTGCAAATTGTTTATTAGAGCAGAAATCATCAGTAGTTACGTCATTAACTAGCACAAATATGTTTCTAGTTTTAATTACAATTAGCCTTGTGTTTAATAGCTATTATTCATACCTAGTACTTGAGTTTCTTGAGCGTCTTCGCACTTTAATACCACTCGAGTCACTGCTAAAGCCATTTTTTTAATTAAACGCACTACTTTGAATTAACTAGCACTGGCTGCAACTAACCAGGAGCGGGAACACGAGTATCGGCGCGAGTTCCAAAAGTTATTTATAAATCCATAAAATATTCCGAAGTTCACATGTGAAGCGCGTAGCTAACTATTAATAAATTAGCATTCCAATTTATAATCGGTTTAAAAGGAAACGTAAATGAGGTTCTAGGTTAAGTGCTCATAACAATAACGCTCAATTGTTATTCGATTTCTATGCATTACTTGCTTTCTAATCGTGGTTTTCTTGTTGTTTTCGTGTTGTCTGACATTACCATCATGACCGATGACGTTTAGGCAGCTTGACATTGACAAACAGCTGACTGTCAGTTTGCGAAGATAGCTTCTTCTCATCTTTGTTACAAAAATAAAACGTAATTTCAGCGGGATTTCGATAATTTGGGTAGTTTTATGAAAAGAGCTCATTAATGATCCGGATTAATGAGGGGCATGAAACTAGGTTCCTTCCCCCAAGACAACCTACAGAGAGGAAGGTTGCTAACCTTTACCAGTCCAGGTTAAGGCCTAAAATATGAATGAGGACCTTCAGAAATTATTCAACACTGACATTTATTAATGAACTGATAATGCGTGATGGTTAATCGCATTAAAACATACAAAAAATCAATGTCGTTTTACCGGTGTAATGAATAATTTGAGGATATTTGATACGGTTACTGTAAAGGTAATTTATGGAGGTAAAATCACTGTAGGACTATATAAGTAATTTGACTCGTAATTTATGGGTGTAACTCGGGGTTAGTCACAAGCACGGGGTACGCCGTGAGGCCGTGACTAATCCTAAATGGGTAAGTAGTGGTGCAGGTCGGACTTCCATGTGGACATGTTTCACAGCCGGTATAGTTAAAAAGGAAAACCGTGTTTTTATTAACTTGAGGATCCCTGATTAGCTCTCATGATATAAATAGCTGACCAGAATAGGTAGCTACATCTACATCATTATAAAACAACAAAGACTTCTTGCTACAAACCTTTTTTTTCTGCGGCTTGATTACAGATATAGGTACATACATTACTTCTTGTTGTCATAATCAACATTAAATGAATCACGCACGTCGCTACAAGGAAGTGTATAACGAGCAGTGACCTCTCTACCAGCCGGTGTAACTCTATAAGGAAAAAATTGGTCAGCTAAGGCCAACATGTGTTCAACTGGCGAGTTCAAGCCGTTCGAGTTTGTTAATCAAACGCACGCGCATGAGATGTTCTAAATCGATCGCACTCGAATGGCGCCGACGACTATGGCACGGAATTGTTATATGTGCGTGCGGGTCTTCCGCGTTTGCGCATTCTTTGTGTGTTTAGACGTTTTCCGGGAGCCGATATGGATGGGAATGTGGATTATGATGATGGAAAAAATAAGGCACATGTTGTATCAAAATGGTTCTGGTACCTACTTATCTGGCTAACTCCTTAATCAGGTGACGAGTGTCGTAGAGAGCAACTAAAATATCCTTTGTATTATTAACAAAATCCAGTTTGCAAAGCTGGACGATTAGTCTGGCTGGTTGATTAGTTATGATGTGGTTTAGAGCGAGTTTAAAGGTCAATCTGAAGGAGTAATACTTACTAAAAAAACATTTACCTAACACTGAAACCTCATTAAACCGCTAATAAATCTAATAGTCCTGCTTATAGTGCGTAACTACTTAATTGATTTAATACGTTAATACCTTGATAGCTGTTGAAATTAAGTGTCAGAAGGCAGCCTTTAACTCTTCAATAGGTCTATCAACATTATTACCATCAACATACATTGATATTACCTAATTAAAGACACGCAGAAGTAAATTGTAATCCGCGTTGTTGCTCGGGACGCTCGCACATGACTTTTTACTGCGCAAAAGATTTCACTTCTCCAAAATAACACACTAATATTAGGCATTACGACTTTGTACGGTAGCCTGAGACGGAATAGATGTTTTCAGTGCTTTTTTCCTCAATGTGAAACATTGGGGTTAATGAGTATTATCTATGAAGCATTTTACACGTTATTTATAAAACTGAGTGGATAGGAGCCCTATCCCATAATGATTTCTTTAGAAGTGTTTGAGCGGTAAGAAGGTGATTGCACATTTACGAAATTCAGCTCGTTGTAGAACCGTCTACATACTTTTACCTCGAACTATGATGTAGTTGCAAAAAACGCGATTGTGTATCACAAGGAATTAACTAACCATATGAAATTAATCCGTGTAACAAAGGCCAGTGTTCCAATGCGGGCCGGCCTCGCTTAGTTTCACAATTTTTACACGATATCTTCGTTTACGAAAGTCGAATGCAACAGAACACTCATTTGAACCTCGTTGTTGCGTAAACAGGCATATTTCGCGTAATTATTCATTCGAGATACAGCATGCCATTCGCAACGTTATGAGAGACGTAATAAGGTTGGGTTTTGTAAGCGTTTTGATGAATGGGTCGTTAGTCGGTAGTCTCTTGCGGTTCTCTGAATGATGATGTCCTCGAGCAGAGATAAGCGTGAAGATTGGACGTAGCGGTGTGACAAAAAGTAGCGGTAGTAAGAGCTGTCACGTAGTTAGGAAATGGTGATTAAAGGGTTTATCACAAATGTATTGTTGAGGAATATAAATACGTATAAGTAGGTAAATTGCGAAGGCTAGTAACCAACAATGTATAAGTAGGTACCTACCTATAGGCGACATTTTGACAAAATCCATAAGTGTCAAACTTCTATATATCTAAGTAAGTATTTTGATATGCTGACAATATAATTTTAATTATTATTAGTTACTAGCTTCTGCCCGCGGCTTCGCCCGCGTGGATGTCGGAAATTATCCCACGGGAACGTGCTAACAGGATAAAATGTACCTATGTGCTTCCCCAGAATGCCATCTATCTCGCGGGCCCTTTGTGGCTAATTACAATAGAAAACCAATTGTGTCTCATTAGTGGTGATTAAGAGGGTACCTATATGATATCTTTACCTAAGTACCTACCTAATTAAAAAAAAAAACTCAATAACAGAAAATTAAATACCTACCTACCTAAATAAACCTATTTCTGATGATAACTAATCTAAACTCAATAAATAAGCAAAATCCCTAAAAACTAATATCTATACGAATGACTAATCCTACCTAACAGTATTATAAAATAACCTACGGTCACTACGTACACTAACAAATATACTACCTATACTATAAAATCTAAAAGGAATAAAATGAACTCCATTGCGGGTGACTTAACCTACGACAAACTTATTATTTGCGGTTGGTGCAGTAATCTGGTCTAGGGATCGAACCGCAAAATTAAGTTTGTTTTTTATTGTATATACTTTTTCGGGATAAAAAGTACCCAGTGTGGTGCCCAGGATATTAAAGAATAATTATACCAAGTTTCATCGTAATCGAACCGGTAGTTTTTGCGTGATGCCTGAACAAACAGACAGACAGACAAAAATTTTTTTAATCACATTTTTGGGTTCGGTGTCGGTCTAGTAACACCCCCTGCCATTTATTTTTTTGATATTTTCAATGTACAGAATTTTCACTTCTACAGATTTATTATAAGTATAGAATAGATTTCTAAGACTTTATGTAAATATTTTACCAATTTAATACTGAATAAAATATTATTATTATTAATTAGGTAGAGATGAAAGCTATTAAATCCTTTAAAAAAAGTTCATAAGAACTATATCTACTAACTAGTAGATATAAGTAGTTCTTATGAACTTTTTTTGAAGGAAGGAGGAAGGACACGTATAACCAAAGAGATTTAAGATAGGTACAATAGAGAGGCTATGCAAAGAAATGTCATAGAAAAACTGTGATCCCATGTCTCAGTGACGCCATCTAGTATAATATAGCAAAATTAGAGCGGCAATTGGGAACATCTTAGCACAAAAATTGCAAACATGAATTAAATTTAGTAAAATATGTTCAGCTATTGCTCGGTAGGTGGCCAGTGTGGTCAGTGTTGCCAGATCCGATTTTCAATCCGTGGGTTAAGCCTGAAAAACCTAATATTCAAATGGTAAATAGATATAAAAAACTAAACAAATTAAGCAAAACTTGTTTTAAACAGTAAAAACTAATTTAGAATTTTATTCGCTACTATCCATTGTCCGTGTCACCGTGTATGACTAGGTATCAGTTTCAGTGTGTTTATGTATATTTTAAAATAAAAAGATTTTAAATGTGCCTGCTTTGCCGTTGGATTATTATAGCACTCAGTTTATTACACTTTTTGTGTAAAGTAGACCTATTATGTCACAAAGCGCATATTTTCTTTGCAATTGTCGGTTGCGTTTCGGTTTTAGCAAAATAATTTTTTTTTTTTACTTTGTTTGCAAATATTTGTAAATATTGTATCCGTATGTATACGTATATCCGAGGTGAGGTCCAAAATCCGTAGATCTATAAAAAAATCCGTAGCTCTGGCAATAAATGGGGTGACACTAAGTAGACAGTATAAAACCTGTGGTAGAGATTTTACCATTTCGATATAAATGTATCGATAATATTGAAAAAAGTGACTAAGGCTATTTTTTTTCGCGTTTGAATAGATTGAACCAAGTGCCAAAAGATTATGAAAATAATAAAATTATTAGCAGTTAAAAGTTATTTATTTATAAAATTATTTTTACATACAAATGACTAATAATTATCGTTATTATGATCTAGTAATCCAAGTGTGAGACCAGATGGAAGCCAATTTTCTTCTCTACGGTCTATCTGAACAAACCGTATCCACTTTTCACGTTCTACATTATTCGGAAACCTAAAATAACAGAAACCTACATGAATGAATAGTACTTGTTCATTTATTGATATTTAAATAAAATAACATGATTATCTTCAAACAGTATTATATTTTGTGTTATTTATTTTTTAACTTAATAAATATTATCGATAACCAAATCGATAAACAAAATTGCAGCTCTACAACGCAGTAGTAAAGCTACTCAGCAATAGAGGGCGTTTATTACAAAATTAGCAAATTTTCTAGATCTATCTAAGAAAATGATTTAATTTTAATTACTCAGTAAATATAAATAATTCATACGAAAATAAACTGAAGTTAGGTCCAGCCCTTTTACCGTAACGAGATTTACAATATCTCAATGCGCAACTTGGCATATTTCCTTAGAAAATATTTGTTTTTGGTGGACACAAATACGACTTGACACGCAGGCGTACCACACTAGACTGAGTGACTTTTGACCACTAGGACACAAGTATTGGATTACGATTTTGTTCGTGATGTCCTGTCTATTGTCAAGTAAATAATTTAATGTCTTTGCGTATAACTATACGTGTTGCCACAAACATTACTTGGAAGATAGGTGGCTATATCTAAGTTATAGAGTTATGCTCATTTTATTTATCGCGTGTAGCAATATTGTAAATCTTTGGAAATACTGACTCATTCGCATAATGATTAAATGAATTATGGACTATGAATTGGAAATATCTTTTGCCGTAATATGTTATGGAAATAACGAAGTAATCTCACAAACCTCATCTATATCTTGTAAAAACTCCGTTTTGAAATAAAATTATTTATGTTTAACATTTATCTACTTTCCGATCTATGCGAAATTTTGTAATAAGTAATAAGAACATGCTTTTGTAATAAAGATACAATATGAAAATAACTAAGTTCTATTGAAACAAGACACGTGTAGAAATAAGTAAACAAATACCTCATTCTCATTGAAAATAGTAGGTACTAACTAGTATCATAGTAAAAGCAAACAAGTACGCCAACTCAAGCCCCGAGCGAGCGATAATAGCCTAAACTCGTAGGGCTGTCACTTATACTTTATTCAATCGTCAAAAATGCATAGTCAATCTCTATACAAAACAATGTTCCCCTGTAGGGTAAGCATCAGGGACCTTTAATACAAAGTTTTTTTAAATTATTTTTTCTACACACGGCTACACATCAAGCTATGCAAAACCAGTAGTATTAGCTGACCGTTCATTGTGAGAAAATATCATGCAAAGTGAGGCCAAGACAAACTGGTTTTGTATAGCTTGACGTGTAGCCGTGTGTAAGTACATAGACCAGAGCCGACTACATTTTTTTCATTGCCTACGTCATGTTATCTGTTTAGTTATTTGAAAAATTACGATCGAAATATATGACTAATAAAAACGTGGTTTTACTGAATCATGTATTTATTCAAATAAAATTAAATGATTATGAAGTCTTTGTAGTTAAAGGAGGTAGGTAGGTACACGTACAAATTATTTATTACGAGTAGCAGGGCAGCGGCGAAGCGTGCGCGGGCGCGGGCGATATTACCGGAGTCACAGCCAGGACTGGCGCACCTTTAGCAGCGATAAATTTTGTCAGTGTGTGCGTGCGACGACGCATACGTACGAGCGCGCTCACATACAAACCGCGCGCGGTGCGAATGTATGAAGATGTCGTACTTGTTTGCTTTTACTATGCTAGTATGGTTAATCGAAGATGCTTTAAATTCGACTTTAAGAGAATCGAATCTGCGATCGAACGTATATGATTCTGCGCTTAGCGGCCTACCCTAATCACAACACTCAACCTAAATATTAGAACTGAAATCGTCTCCTAGCAATGATTCTATTTGTAACTACGGCTACGTCAATTTACGTAAGTGAAATCTACGTAAGAACAATGACAATTAAATTGATTGCCATCCGATATCGATTGTCTACGCAAGTAGGTACGCACGTTCTCATCACAAGATTGAATAGTGATTGTTATCAATTTAGTAATTATTAAAGAAGCAAGCTTTCTAATTAATTGCACCTGTATAAGAAGAGCAATGTCCCTAGGTACTTAATAAAAATCTTAAATTCATTCATTCACTGACAGGCTACGAACTATAGAAATATACTTCTATCTATGCTACGGACAGCCTCAACGTCTGGGTCTAGAAGCATAAAATATACACGCGCAAGACTTCCATTCGTAACGAAGGTGCCCGGCACTAACGAAGCATTTGAAAGTTCATCCTCTAAAGGGGTTGAATAGGGTTGATGTTCGTAATTTCTAACGAAGGGAAATCCCATCGAGCGTACGACTTGTCTATAAATAAATGATACATTATTATCTGTTTTGATAACCATTCTCTTATCAATAAACATCTGATTATTATTAGTCAGTCATTTGATTACTCAACTGAATGTAATTTGAATCTCAATTTCATTGAACTTTACAGTCATTTGTGTTTGTGATGCACTTTTAATTTGGTTTAGCCTCGTCAACAAGAGTGTCATGGATTCCTTCAGTTTTTGTACAAATTATTAGGTCAATGTAATTAAAACTAAGGTGTTGTATTAGTTAAATACTGATCATTAAAATAGATGATGTGTTTAAATCTTGTTCTATCAATGCCGCTGCCGGAATCATCTTCAATGGCGCAAAAGATTGCTGCCGTGATAACGATAAAATTAAAAACAACGCAAGAATTGTTTATTATTTAAGTACCTATTCAGTTATCAATTTTAATTGCGTTTGATGTTAGACTTGTTTATTTTCATGTTAATTCTATTAGAGGAGGGACAGTAGAAATATATTAATTCAACAAATTCCGTCTGGTAATTTAATTAGAGGTAAAGAGATCGTGAATGCTTTCATCTTTTAGAATGTACCTGTTTGTAATTTTTATTTCGTAAATGTAGATAATTATCATGTCCCTGAACTTCTTTGTAAGTATTAGGTAAATAAGTTGTAACGTCCATTTTAACAACCGGAGCATGTTATGACATTAGATTGGATTTTTAACATAATGTTAAGCCACATGTTGCTAGGTCACTCCCAACTATGTGTCAAGGCCTTAGGTGCTTCATTAATTCAATGACAAATTCTCACACTCTTATTAAACGATGTTAGTAAACATTTACCCACATAATAGAGGTCATATTTATCCATTAATTCAATTAGCTTGACCGCAATTAATTTGGTAGACGCTCCACTTCTTAAAGGGTACAAGAACATTATCATACCTTCGAAAATCGATAAGAAAATCATGATCATTAATTTACGTATAAATAATGAAACTAATGAGGAAGCTAAAATGCGCTAATATTTAGGTTTCTGGATTAGATCGACGAACTTATTCCTTTGTTGCGCGTTTGAGGAATTAATTACGATTCGCGGACCGATGTTTTTTCGCTCAATGACACTGATATTTTATTCATACAGTATAGTGGATTTATAGTAGCTCAAGTAGGAACTGAGTAGCTATTTTTATTATTTTTATCTTGTTTATTTTTCTTTCGTCGTAATAAAGTTTCCCTTTGTGTTGTTGTTGTTATAATGATGTCGCTCACATGATTTATGCGGATTTGTGCACAATTTTTTTATTAGTATCTACGCACCTAGTTGACTATTCTCCTGGGCATCTTCACAACGTCCCACAACTCTGATGATGGCGCGTCCCGCCAGCCTGGCACAGATCATCATGGGCCGCGCATCAGGCCGGTTCCCTTCCTCCGCCTCAGTAGGCACCCTCGCTCCACCATCGTAGTCCGTAGGGGGCCTCATCACTGCACTTGATTTTTAACAGTCACTGCACAATCCCTCAGATAAGTCACTGCTAGGTCACGATTTCTGTGGTCACGACTATGAAAGTCTTTCACAAGCTGAAAGAATCACGAATCATCTACCACCGCTGCGAAACGCGATGCGCCTGGGTCCACGGTAGCACTCTGGTAAAATTCGAGCGCCGCGTTTGCTGCCTGCCTTTATATCGTTGCCAAAACAAAGAAGCGTGGTGCGGAAGGGAGAGCGCAATAACAACAAATGTCCGTCTCGCTCGCACTGTCTGCTGCGCAGTTGACGCAAGTTGGCTGCTGGCGGAAGCTTGCGGAAAATATTATATTATGGGAGATGGATGAATTCCCGTCACGGGTTTTTTCCTCTCACAAAGGAAAAGCTGTTTTCCGCTTGGATAAACAATCCTGCGATCTCGTTTTCAGTGGAGCGCATTGTCACGTCGCTCGCGTCGTCTCGTCAATAAGAGCATTGTGATTACTGAGTCCGTTATCTGATTGCATTGTTTGTGGGAATAATCGTTTCAATACATACGATCAGCTCAATGTGAAAGGCTGGGCTGACGGTCGAACATGATTTTCCAGCCTAATTCACAACGGACCATCAATGTGTTACATGTTGCAATTTATTGCGGACACGTTCGATGCGCAAACTTGATTACGATGAATTAAAACGGTTTTATTTTTGAGTCATGACCATGTTATTCAATATATTTCCTGAAATTGCATCATTTTAAAGTAAAAGTAATGAAATAGAACATAATTAAATGCACTATCAATTCACACTTCTCACTGATCCCGTTTAGATCAGAAGAGACATAGGTACCTATAGGTACATACCTAAACAGGTTATTCTACAATTTTCATAACGGCCTTGGTTCACTTTCCGTCATCGATCGTGATTCAAGAAATCCATAAGAAAGTGTAATAACTTTAACTAATTAGTAACGCTTCGTTCAAGGACCGTAAAAAGATTTCCGTTGTAAAAACTGTGAGGTTTACAATATTATGGAAGCAGTAAGTAGTTGGGCCTATTGAATCGACATGTCTTATTACCCGACTGCGCAAAGAAAGGTCACTTTTCACTTCGACAGGAAAGACAGGGTTGTTTTTTTGCCTGATTGATTTATCGCAGGTCTAAAATTCGTCCAAGTTCAAAGACCGACCTAAACACATCTAATTGTATTGTAGATATGTGTTAGGTACCTACATACATTTGTACGTGCAAATAATTGCGTCAATTAAAATCTTGACGTCCATGCCGTGCGTTCAACGCACTGCCTTGAAGTTTCGGCCAAAGAGAGTCGTAGATTTTCGCCAGCGCTAACCTTGAATGGGTGCCAAAAACTATATTCCCGACTGCTGTGCTCCATTATATTATTATTTGCACTAAATTATTTATTTTTGGAGAATAAACAAGGAACTTTGAAACAGACCATCTGTTTGTCTTTTACTCCAATGATCTTGACATGGTTGTATGAGGCAACAAACAAATGAGGGTAGTTAAAATCGCTACCTTTTGGCTCTACCAGCAAAGCTAGGTACCTATAGAAGGTAGGTTAGGTACCTACGCTCGCCTATGGCGAAAATGTTTCTCAATTCATCAAGCTTGTAATCCAATTATCTATCAGCATTTCATGACGTCGCCTCAACTTCAGCCTATAGCTCAAACGCTATAATTGCCATGAAGGTCCACCTTCCACCTTTGGTGACAAACAAGAACTATTTCCAAACAGTTCTTGTTGGTAGCACCACAAAGACTTTATGGAAGGAAAAATATCCGCCCATGAAAAACATAACTGGTTTCAATGATGTAGCTCTTTTAAAAACCCGGGTGCAACAACTTCTGAAAAATGTAAACGAACACTGTTTCTTTGTTTCATGAAATTGTTATTTATTTTTGAGGTCAACGCCGTTTTTGTCGGATATACTTTTAGTTTTTGGAACAATTTCAAGAAGGTAACCCATTTAGAATTTTTGTTAATAAATCGATCAACTAGCGCTGTATTCCTACACGGGTCGTGTCTATGTAGATACATATTCCTTTTTTTATCGTGGCCCACTTTCAAAAGCATCTACGTTTTATTTGTTGAAGAATTTAACTCAACTGGGAGTCGTAAACAGAAACACGGATAGTTTTAAATTTGTGGGCTTATTCCACTTTGCTAGAAGTCATCTAAATGGCTCATTTTCTAAACTCAGCCTTCTGTATTGTGTAACCGCACTAAGGAACAGCATTAAGCAGAAAATTAGCCTTCTAACAAGGCCCCTCGTTGGAACCCTTTTTTGGATTTTCGGCTAATACATCGATAACTAGACGTTTTAGCCAAAAAAAAAATGTAATTTTGGTAGCCCTCATCAAGGCCGCAGGAATCCATTGGATGCGGGAACCACAGAACCAGTCGAAGAGGCGGTTCTTGGGAGCGGCCTATATCCAGCAGTGGATGTCTTTAGGCTAAAATGATGAGGATGATGGTAGGCCCTTTTAGGACACCCCCTACGGTGCTCCAAGCCTGATCTATGGTTGACCTTTCATTGATCTTGACCATGACTTTAGCCAAATCGACTAGCCTGGTCGTTTTCTTGGGAATACTGAAGGAGTTTAGAAAGCTTTGTAGGTATAGGTATCGCGACCTTTCTTATTTCTCGTTAGGTTACATTTTAGGAGGCTATATAGCTTGCTGAAGGAGATTAGGTATATTTCCATTTAGACCAGTTTGAGTCAAGTAGAATAAGTGGTTCATTAACTAAAAATAAATAATTTGAGAAGTGATTCATATAAATGCAATTTTTCGTTTTGTTTTCTCCTGATTCATGCAAAACAGAGCTTTGGAAAAGTCAGATTTAATCACAGTTCGAAAGCGGCTAGTGACGGATGTTTGAATTACAAACAAGATGACGCAGGGGCGGATGCTGCGTCAAAATATTGCTGAAAGTGCACTACATACTATCAACTTGAGACCCCACAAAAACATTACCTCTGATATTTCATGAAATAACCGCTTCTTCCATAATTTTGATAATAAGGTGGATCCGGCTCCCTTTGCCGCGCGCGCCCAATCGCGTGGCGCGTTGTAGTGTGAGATCGATAAGACTACGATCGATAGCAATTGCTTAATCAACATTGATAGTTAGATAGGTGCCTAAGTTTCAGAGAGTAGGCAACAGAACTGAACTATACAACTGTATAGCCAGTTATACCTACTTATTTGCGTGCAGTGTTGTTAGGCGTCCAGAGAGCCATGAGTGAGCCAGAAAATGCAGTTTTCTATCTTCATCATTCACGTGATGACAGGCGGCTGACACAGGTATTTTTCTGTCGTTCTTAGAACAACATGAAATGGTGACAGCGGAGTAAAAAGGAAGGAGTTGTAGTTTTTCATCCAATTCCTCCCTGCTCAAGAAGTAATTGCTGGAAATTATACTAACTCTTCTTAGGGGAGCAGTGGCGGCTCAGTGGTAACGGCCGCGGCTTACATGATGTAGGTCAGTGTGTAGGAAAGCAGACAGTCGCTTAACTTTGTGTAAATTATTTCATCACCACTACTCGTAATACGGTGAAGGAAAACATCGTCAGGAAACCGGCATTTCCTAGAACCAAAAATTCGAAGACGTGATATCTACCAACCCGCATTGGGCCCGCCTGGTGGATTACGGCCCACTCCCTCTCACACAGAGGAGGCCTGTGTCCCAGCAGTGGGAAAATTATAGACTAATTATGCTTATACTACTTCTTAGTGACGACCATGCATTAATGTCGTCATTACGTTTAAGTACCTACTTAATTGTCTAATTATAAAGATAGAGAGTACAGTCGTTTACTAGTTTCTGACTCACATAGATTCCCGTTAGGTCCTGTTGAAATCACTCCACAACCTCGTTGTATGATGCCATACTAACGACTAAGTAAGTAACTATATCATCCGGGCTCAGGTTTATTTACCAATGTCTTTTCATATCTGATAATTCAATATTTTAAATATTACTATCGAATATCCTAAGACAATCAGTCAGTCCCCAACACACATGTGTCGGACACTTATCTAGATGATATCCGTCCGTATCCGACGCACACGCACGGTCGGTGACGCACAAAATTTTCCGTCTGTCGACCGCTGACACGCAGAAGTTTTTTTCACAACGAAAGTGAGGTCGATCCTTTGTGCTATTTCAGGAAAAGCTGGACAGAAGCCAGTTCCCTGTTCGGCAGAGCATTCGACGCAGTTGGTACACGCGTTCCTTGATCCCTTCGTCCTTACAAAGGAAAACGAAGCTTGAGTAGTTGGAATAAGAATGAAAAGGTCAATGCCATTGCGTTCGTTGTTGCTGCTGAACTCGTTTATTAATTTTGTTTTGTTTATAGCTGAAGTCTAGATGGGAATATTGGCTTGGGACTGGATACAATGTTTTTCTTTTGAGTTCATTTATGTTTTCATCCGTATCTAGCATTTTCGACTCTTTGTATAAATCACTAAGAACATCGTATAGTCTTTGATATTTATTTCCCCACTGTAGGAAAATCTCTCTCATTTTCCTTCTCCGATTTTCTTTTGTTTGTTATCAAATGTGTCGACTTCCTTTAGTGCGATTCTGTAACCATCTCACCGTGAAAACTTAGGTGAAGTGAGCGTGGAGTGAGCTGTCATTCCAACTAATGCTAGGGATTGACACTATTGACAGCTCACTCTAAGCTCACTTCACCTAACTTTTCACGGTGAGATTTTTACAGAATCGATCGGCAGTCAATAAGAGTTGGTAGAGTGCGTAAGCACTGAGCAGGGGCCTAAGCGATTCCTTCTCAAACTAGTTCAGGGTGCTTAGGAAGTGAACATGCTAAGTCTAGACGTCTAGGAGGTGAGCCAGAAGGGGGGGGGGGGGTGCACAAAGTTCCCACTTTTGGGTTTTTCGCGTACCTATATCTCAAAATCCAAATAAAACGAATCGCTCCAAATGAATCATTTTTGTTCTCAATAGAGGAAACATGCGTCTCCAGTTTTAGAATCATTGACAACTAGAAACATCCGGCGCATTTACGACTCATTGATTAGATTCGTGCCACCATCAATATTGAAAAGTTTACTTCTCGTTCACTAAAAATTACGTCGTAGTTCGATTTTGTTTACCAAAACGAACGTTAAGGCTCCTGCAGATTGGCGCGACGCGATAGAACAATTTCCATGAAGTTTTTATAGAAATTGTTCTACAATAACGCGTCGCGCCTGTTTGCAGGAGCCTTTAGTTGTAAAAACTAGCGCGTGTTATGATAGCGTGCTTAGTGCGTAGTAATGTCATGTCTGGTATAATCCGTTGTCCAAAATAGAAATAATGTAGCTGTTTAACCACATAGTTTAAATTGACGTTAGTTTTTGTATCGGCACGAGTTTTGTTTTCAAGGTCAGTTATGCGTAAATAGTGCATATTTTTGTTTACGACGTTGGAAAATGATTAATCACTAGCTTCTGCCCGCGACTTCGTTCGCGTGGCAGTTGTGAGACACCACAATATATTTAAATAACAACCACATTTTCCGCCCGCGCTATTCATTGCCTACTTCATTTTCGTTAGCGTTCTTCCTGACTTTTTTATTTTTACTCGGCTCCTAAAGGTCGCAGCATGATGTTAAATAGCCTATACATACCTTCCGGATATCCATTATTATTTATTTGCGGTAACGCATGTTCGAAAGTCCACCATAGGCCTAGTTGGATAAAAATAATTTATAGGCTAAGGATGAATTCGGGCAAGAGTTTCCGGCAAATACATACATATATTTTTTTTAAAGTTGCCCCACTCTAGGAATAACTCCTGTATCGTGGGTGCGTTTACAAACATTTAAGCTTAGCCACTGCGCTAACCGTGTCGTCAAATCACCTTAGGGTGTATTTTTTGTGGTGGATAAAGTGTGAATAACCACAACCAACCTCAAGAATTGGGCTATCAAATTCTAACATCTCATCAGAGATTAGCGTGTTTAAACAAACAAATTCTTCAGCTTTATAATATTAGTATAGATTACAGAGGAGTATTAACTATGGAAGTAGGAAAAGTGGAAACACTGGCCCTGATTCCCTTGTTCACAAACTAAACTAAATTTAAGTTCTGTGCATCTTTTTCTTTCTATTTCATTAAGAAAAGAAGAAGAAGACAGAAGATAAAATATTAGTTTACTCCTGTCAAATTAAGATACTCCATAGACAGATTAGACGTGATTAAAAACATGGCTGCTAAAAATACGTCAATTTACGTCAGGCGCTGACTAGTTTGACAGGACTAAACTAATATTTATCTTCTGTCCTTTTCTAAGTTAAATAGAAAGAAGAAAGATGCATTGAACTCAAATTTAATTTAGTTTGTGAACAAGGGAATCGGCGCCATTGTCTATCATAGTAATTTTTGGAATAGAACGCGTTCCACAACAGCTCTGTAGGTATAGGTGGCAAAAATAGACAGAATTTACAACGTTTCAGACGATTTGCCACCGGAGTTAATGACTTATGACGTCACAATATATTATACAGTGGCTAGATTAAAGACTACTATTAGACAAGTCTAAGTTGCCAGTGAGTGCGCGTGATGGCAATCAGTAAAATTCCAGTTGACAACTATAGTTATAATGATAGGGAAAACTGTACGAATAATTGAAATGAAACAAGCCATTGCACAATGAACAATAATGTAATATCATCAAGTGGGCGCGTTCTCTGCGCGTTGCTGCGCGAGTTGCGCAGCCGCACAGCAGTGCAGCATGAGGGCAGTGAGGGCGCACGCGCGAAGTTCGCCGCCGTTCGCGTCGCCCGCGCTGCTTGCGTCCTCCGCTGATAGTTCTTCTCGTACAGCCAGTAACTGTTAATAGAAAAAAATTGGTTACAAATGGCATTGATATAAATAGATTTAGAAGTAAGTAGATACCGTCTTTTGTTTTTTCAGGAGTTCAAAGAGCTTTGATTTCTAAGATCCTTTCAGTAAATTCGGGGGAAAGGAGAGTTAGATTGGGTGTGGTACTAGATAGCAAGAGAATACCAAAGTAGGTAGTATCCTTAAAAAATCCCTATGTTTTGGTGACAGCCGGCAGAAGTTTCGACTAAAAGCAGAAACTGCATGATCATGTGCAGTTGCTGTAAACCGGACTATAATTGATGACCTAGGAATAAATTGTACAGTAGCTTCATAAATTACAAGTTACATCCTTGGTTGAGGTTATTTACGTCATTTTGGGAAGGATTTATCATTGTACAAGTAGTTGATTTACGATGAATCAATGTCAAAGGAAGAACGTTTGATGAATCACTCATTTCTATGTTGAAATGTTCTATAAATTCTATCGTCAGTTCAATAACTCCATCAATCCATCTTACGCATTATTGCAGGTAACTGTGCCTAAGTATGTGCCAATACATAATGCACAAAGGCATAATTTACACTTTTCTGTAACCAGTTTTGATTGATAAAGCTGTATAAAGTCTACAGGAAAGGAGATCAACACCGTACCGTACTTAACATGGACCTCCTTCGAGGAATTCCTGCCAGTAAGCTTTATTTTCTGAACATTAGTGTTAGTGTGCACCAACACTTTCGGCGGCAGCGCGAGAATGTTAGTGTCAGTACTCACCATGTCATGAATCTGTTGCGCGGTGAGCTTGCTGGCGAGCTCAGGCGCGCAGTCCCGCGCGGCCGCGAGCAACACGTCCGGCGGCAGCGCGCTGCGCAGCGCCGGCGCCAGCATGGCCGCCACGCCGCCCTTCGCCAGCCAAGTCGCGCCGCACGCGCCGAACGGGTTGCCCGACTCCAGCGACTGCTTCCTTTACGTCACACGGGCTGCTCGTCAACAAACGTGTAGGCTCTTTCTTTCTTTAACCACTTTGTGTGAGAAGAGTTGGAAATGATTTGAGGATAGTCATGTGTTTAGGTGACATGTTTTATAGCCAGCAGCAAAGACACTACTTTGTTTGTCTAAGGAGCTGAGCTATTGCAGTGTTGCTTAAGATTCTTCTACGACATTGTGTGCGAGTGGTGCGAAAGGAGTAAAATAAAATGTATGTTGGAAGTGAAAAAGTAATACTGAAGTCACAGATACTTTAATTTTAGGAGTGGGTCAACTAATGACCCCTGTTCGTCAATTTACACATTTTATATGGGAAAAGAGTTCAAAGAAAAAAGGGAAATAGTTGTAATTAATAAATTAATAGGGCTAGTCAGGAAAACGAACACAAAGATGTTAAACACGAAAATCAATTTCAAACTACGGGATAGAAAAGTACAGTAACAGTGATCGGAATTTGATGAGCTTTACAAAATAACTCGAAAAATTTCGATGACTGCACATCGCGTAAGGTTTACAGGAAAATGGCTTGTTCCAAATGAAAATATAACTACCTTAGAGAGGGAAAATAGACACAACAATTTCATAATAATAAATACCAGAAGGCCAATTCTCGTAATTTAAAACGTTCAAAATCTAGTCGTAGTCTCATCTCAGCGACAAACAAATGCCAAAAACTTGTCAGAAAGTATGGAAATTAGAAGTATTTTTTGATAGATTGAGACAGATCAGACTGAACGGTCTCAAAATTACGAGAATTAACCCTCAGATCTGTTTTGTACAGACGCCAGTAGGTCAAGCTACCCGAAACTGTAAAATTTTCCCAATCAACCTTGAACTTTAATTATTTTAAAGTTGAAAATCTATTAAAGAAATTCGACAGATTGTAGTAGCTTGAAGTGCTGCGTACCTAAGATAACCGACAGCCTAAGATTCCCACATTGGCTCGCATGGCCACAATCAAGGTGCCATTATAGTTGCCGCAAGGCAGTAAAGACTTTTGTATTATAAAAATATAATAAGGTCGCAAGTAAATGATTGTCTCGATACGGATAGGTAACTTATAATGTTTTGTGGAGTAAGTCAAGATGAATGATGGGTTCTTGGCGTTCGCATTAAGTTAATTTAGCTTTAATATTTATCAAATTAAGGGATTACAGATATCCTTTAACAAAATCTTCTTTGGATACAAAATAAATGAGAATCTTAACGTGAAAGTGAAAGCTATACAAGGTGGCAGGGACACCGACGCGCGCTACATGTTACCATGGATTCAGTTCATGATTCTGAACCAGTCTGGGTTGAAATTTTTCATCGGTTATTAAAAATAACCATTTGCTGTTTCATACATTTTGACCGCGTAGGTATTGCACTTTTTTATGAAACAGCAGATTGTTTTTTGATAAACGACTGTAACTTTCTACGCTAGTGGGTCTAGAATCATGTGCTGAATTCGTGGTTACAGTTTGCGCGTTAATGTCACCCTGTATTATACAACGTGCTTCAGAAATGTGCGGTCATATTTAAGTATGTAGTACAGACCATCAAACTGAATGTCATGAGACTACCATCGTAATCGCGAAAAAACTATCAGCTGTCTCATACGAAACTGCAATACCTACTTGACACGAATGTATGGGACAACTGGTTATATTTTACTCGATTACGATGTTGGTCCCATAGAGAGAGTTGTGCACTTTGAAGGTCTGTACCATACACGCCGTAGAATCTCCCATGAAGATATTTAGGAATAAGAAACATTTAAGAAAACGGATTCTGGAAACGGCAAGGGGTAACTATAGGAATGAAGAGAAAACAGGTAGGTAACGTTCAGTAAAATACCTTGTGTGTCTTCAAAAGTTGAAGGACAAAATGATGTGCGAACTAAAAACAAAGTATAGTATTATCGCGCAACTCTTCAAATTTAGTTTATTTCGCGATTTCAATAAATTTCCGACTGAAAATGTTAATACAAATAATAGATTATCTTGTAGCTATTACTGTAATACTGTGTAAAAGTAAAGGTAGGGAAAGAGTCATCCATTTTGAAAAGCGGAGTCTTGCTATAAGCTCGTTATTAGACCAAACTCACAGCGCGATTTTCCAAACGCCCGCATGCGGTTATCAACCCGCAAGTCGAAACTTGACCATGAAAGTTTGGGTTTAAATCAATTTTGGACTTATTATACAGACAATGCATTGTTTTTCTGTCTCTACCAGTTTTGAAATAAATCATTTGCACCTGTTCAAGTGTGAGCGTCAAAATGAAGGGACCAAATCTCCAATCTGTGTCATACATATCTATACTTATAATAAATCTGTAGAAGTGAAAATTCTGTACATTGAAAATATCAAAAAAATTAATGGCAGGGGGTGTTACTAGACCGACACCGAACCCAAAAATGTGATTAAAAAAATTTTTGTCTGTCTGTCTGTCTGTTTGTTCAGGCATCACGCAAAAACTACCGGTTCGATTACGATGAAATTTGGTATAATTATTCTTTAATATCCTGGGCACCACACTGGGTACTTTTTATCCCGGAAAAGTATATACAATAAAAAACAAACTTAATTTTGCGGTTCGATCCCTAGATCCGATTACTGTACCAACCGCAAATAATAAGTTTGTCGTAGGTTAGGTCACATCACACGCAGTGGAGTTCATTTTTATTCCTTTTACTTTTTAGAGTTATTTAGGTTTATTGTTTTTATATAAGTCGTAGGTATAGATTTTAATTTTAAAGTATAGGTAGTATATTTGATAGTGTACGTAGTGACCGTAGGTTATTTTATAATACTGTTAGGTAGGATAGTCATTCGTATATTTATTAGTTTTTAGAGATTTTGCTTATTTATTGAGTTTAGATTGAGGGGCCCGTGGCTAAATAATAACAGCCGCACAGGTCGATCGGTCAGGTTAAGCTACGCTTGCCGCGGTCGGTCTGTGGATGGGTGACCATCTTTACATACCGAGACACCTCCGTGCCTCGGAAAGCACGTTAAGCCGTTGGTCCCGGCTGTCATTCGTGGATCTTTGACAGTCGTTACGGGTAGTCAGAAGCCCGAAAGTCTGACAACCAGTCGTACCAAGGGTATCGTATTACCCAATAACTGGGTTGTGGAGGTCAGATAGGCAGTCGCTCCATGTAAAATACTGGTATTCAGCTGCATCCGGTTAGACTGGAAGCCGGCCCTGAACATAGTTGGGAAAAGGCTAGGCAGATGATGATTGAGTTTAGATTAGTTATCGTCATAAATAGGTTTATTTAGGTAGGTAGGTATTTTATTTTCTGTTATTGAGTTTATTTATTTTTTTAATTAGTTAGGTACTTAGGTAAAGATATCATATAGGTACCCTCTTAATCACCATTAATGAGACACAATTGGTTTTCTATTGTAATTAGCCACAAAGGGCCCGCGAGATAGATGGCATCCTGGTGCACATACATTTTATCCTGTTAGCACGTTCCCGTGGGATAATTTCCGACATCCACGCGGGCGAAGCCGCGGGCAGAAGCTAGTATAAAAATATAATACCATTAATCTACTATTTGCTACCTTTGCTGTAATTTTAGCTACCTCATCATGTACATAATATTTTAACAAAATGCTTGGTCCCTCCATCATGATATCAAGATGGAGGGACCAAACTGATAGACTACTCCCAGGAATATTCTACCTAGTTAGTGTTATAATACCTTAATTCTACCTTAATATTATTGATTTTGGCTGTCCGAAACATATATCGTTGTAAAGATATCGATTATATAAGTTGGTCCCTCCAAATTGACGATTCAATTGTTTAGTGCAACAGGTAAATGGGCGATTTATTTGCGATCTTCGATGGATAAATATTTAATACCTATTTAATACCTTCTAATCGTGCAAAATTTCTTACGTTAGAGTTTATTTTAACAAGCCAAAAAAATTTAAAGAAATAAGTTGGTACAACGTACAATTTTTAATCGTAGTAGCATTAATAAGGGTGTTTTTTTTTTAAATAAGAATAGCACAAAAATATCTAGTTAATATAAAATGTATCTTTAATTTTTAATGATTACTATAATTTATTGGTTAATTTTATTTAATTCTCGTAATACTCAATGTAGGAAAACACAGAGAAAAATATTGAAGGTAGTTAACCAATATGCCAATATGTGGAGCCAATATGTGGAGATATTGGCCACTACAGGGCAAATTGTCCAAGAGTTCTTGGGAAATGGAATTGTTATGATGATATGAAAAGTAGAGTCATCAAAAGCCAGACGTTTGTTATACCACATTGTTTAATTTACACTGTAAATAATTGTACATCATTCTAGCGGCCGCTCGCGATTTTATTTGGGTGAAATCATTTCTTAGTTGACGTCACATAATTATAATATAGGTAGATTAAGTATATGTGTAATTTAGGATAAACAGTGTAACAATTGTAGATAGACCAATAAATAAAAAAATAAATAAAAAATTTTGTTAGCAATTTTGCACGATTAGAAGGTAGTAAATAGGTATTGAATATTTATCCTAATAGATATTTTTGTGCTATTCTTATTTAAAAAAAAACACCTGTATTAATAATAATAATAATTTATTTCAGATTTCTCTATATAAATTGTTAGTACAATTAAAGTTAATGCTACTACGATTAAAGTTTGTACGTTGTACCTACTTATTTATTTTTTTGGCTAGTAAAAATAAACTTTAACGTAAGAAATTTTGCACGATTAGAAGGTATTAAATAGGTATTAAATATTTATCCATCGAAGATCGCAAATAAACTGCTCATTTACCTGTTGCACTAAACAATTGAATCGTCAATTTGGAGGGACCAACTTATATAATCGATATCTTTACAACGATATATGTTTCGGACAGCCAAAATCAATAATATTAAGGTAGAATTAAGGTATTATAACACTAACTAGGTAGAATATTCCTGGGAGTAGTCTATCAGTTTGGTCCCTCCATCTTGATATCATGATGGAGGGACCAAGCATTTTGTTAAAATATTATGTATATGATGAGGTAGCTAAAATTACAGCAAAGGTAGCAAATAGTAGATTAATGGTATTATATTTTTATAATGTATGACAGAGATTGGAGATTTGGTCCCTTCATTTTGACGCTCACGTTCAAGTCGGGGCCCGTGGCTAAATAATAACAGCCGCACAGGTCGATCGGTCAGGTTAAGCTATGCTTGCCGCGGTTGGTCTGTGGATGGGTGACCATCTTTACATACCGAGACCCCTCCGTGCCTCGGAAAGCACGTTAAGCCGTTGGTCCCGGCTGTCATTCGTGGATCTTTGACAGTCGTTACGGGTAGTCAGAAGCCCGAAAGTCTGACATCCAGTCTTACCAAGGGGTATCGTATTACCCAGTAACTGGGTTGTGGAGGTCAGATAAGCAGTCGCTCCATGTAAAATACTGGTATTCAGCTGCATCCGGTTAGACTGGAAGCCGACCCCAACATAGTTAGGAAAAGCTAGGCAGATGATGACCTGTTCAAGTCGTGAAAACGTCATGAGTTTGGAAAAACAAAACGCGATACTCACACACATGTACGTAAACACACACGTAAGTAAAAGCCTTAAGTGACGATTTCTACCACTCAACTCCTACCGCAAGCCGCGTTCGTTCCGAAAAATCTTGACCGCATTGGGGACGGGTAAATCGAACTGTGAGTTGGATCTTTAACATGTAAAAAAAAAAGCAAAAAACAGCTCCAAACAGTACTAAATGTAGGTGCATTGGTGTCACATTGCTGAAAGGTACCGTCAAAAGCTGGTGTCTTTACCGGTTGAAGGCAAAATGTTGAGTTATAATTGTTATAAACAACACGACATAATGGTGTGCTTAACATACCTGGGTGTATGACTAGGTGATGGTGGTAAAGACCTGGAAGAGGCGTTGTTTTTGGGCGCGGAGAGGGAATGAGCGGAGCCAGCGCGCCTAAGGCCAGCCACCAGCGCGCTCATTGCTCCGCCACCTGAATATAGTCGCATCTAGTTTCAATATATCTAAGAACTAAGAACGAAGGCATGTGATGTTGGGTGAAAATTGTGTTGAAAATATAAAAGTGAATATTGGTGTGGATGTGAGGCTTACAGAGGAATGTCTTGTAACATAAAGACAGGATTGTAGGATTAAGGATACAAATGGTAGAGGAACTGACGAAAGCTTCTAACAGGGATTGAGTAGCAGAACTCGGAAAGAAAACATTCAAAACTAGATGATGATTTGACACATAAAATGAACGTAAGAAACAAGTGTAACAAAAAAATTTCGCAATAAATCAAGACTCTTTGAAGAATAATTTTTAAATCGGACTTAGATATGCATAGATTTTTTCTAACATTTCCAAAGACGACTAATTAGCTACCATCACAGCAACGTAATAAAAACGGAATGTAGAAATTATAATAAAATTTAATGAGATATTTCGCGGTATTTTGAAAACGGTTCTGATATTGAGTACACTAGATAGGTAATAAAATATGCAATCCTTGGTTACAAACTCAACCAGAGCGTTAAAGGACAAGTGAAAAAATTACCACATTTATAAGGAACTGAGTTCTTTCAAACGGCTTATGTATTAACTAATTAGGAAAATAACCAGTGTCAAGTGGCAAGTGGGTTAATTTTCGTACACTTCGTAAATATTGTGTTGCATCGTTGATATATGAATATGATTGCCTAACGTTATGCGACTGAGTAATCTGTTTCCAGCATTACGATGTTTGAAGCGAAAATAATTTTACTGGCTTTCTCTTTCTAAAAGATTATTATTTCGATTTAGTTCATAACAGTTACTTATTATTATTCAATGTTTTGTTAAGGCTATAGTCACAAGAAAATGTCCATTATTATATATGATTTGTTTTGTTCGCTATGATGGTACCAGCCTGCTGCGGGACATTATTGTCATCATGCATTATGTCACTTAGCGTTGCACTGACATGATTCACTTTTTGGGGTCAACTGGCGCGATAGTCATGCATGGTACGATCTTGTTATGGCATTATGTACTTGGTTTTATTTCTTTTTTTATTGCTGTAGCTAAGGTAGCTTACGTAAGCTGCACGATTTCTGACATATGCGTGCACTGACTGGACAGGTCCTCTCAATCTGTGTGGTTCTTTCCTCAAAAGACCATCTCAGACATCGGCCTACATGGTCTTCATATGATCTGACCAAGATTATGTCTGGACTTTAAAAGAGACTGTGACGTCTGAGTTTGTTTCGGCCTTTCTTCTCAGGCTAGTCAGATAGGAAACGCCGACCTCATCTAGTTTTAAAATATGATTGATGTGTAAAAGTGTTTGTACAAATCTACTTACAAAATAAAATCATTTGTCATTTATCATTTATTTATCATTTAAGCAATATTAATTTTATGGGCTAGATATAGCTACCATGGAAAATTATAAGGAGAGCTTTTCCGATTTAGAGCACTTATTTCTTTTTTATTGACTATTATAATATTATTTCGTGTTTAAAGGAATGTTAGACAACACAGGGTCCTCAAGCATTGATTGACTTCATTAGGGTCACACGGCACTCGGCGGGTAAGGAAAACGCAGGAGACTTACAAATATGCAGCTTCTGCAAATAATGGCATCGCTCCACGATTTGTCCCTTGATAGATTGCCGTAATGAATCAAAATGAATCCGCCACTGTCTAAGCGTTCACGCAATACGTTAGAACGCTTAGGCAGTGGCGGATTTATTTTGTCATGTCAGAGGGTGCTCACTCAAGGCTGGCTGTTAAGGCTTTTCAGTAGCAAGCACCACGGGGCCAGTCTACTAATTGCAATGGTCTCGATGGTACCATCGCGGGTTTTTGACAGACTTGCTTGTCACACAAAATCTGTCAAAAACTCACAATTGTAACGGTCTTCAATTTTTGACTTAGGCACCAGAAATGATGTGAGGGTCATGCTCGTTGTCACCAGGAAGCTTTGTTGTGTTATTGGATGGCATACAAGCAGGCTCCTGAGATGCTAGGTGGTCATCGATATACTACTGGTTGCTGGTGTGTTAGCATGCCAGGGGCGTTGCAGGTGCGTTGGCATCCCAGAGATAAAGCTAAAATCACGTGCCTGTAATTATACCAGCAATAAAAGCTGGTGAAATTCAATGGTGATCACCCCCCTGATCCCGTCACTATTATTAAAATTATGGAATCTATTATGTACAGGGGCTCAAGGACCTCGGTCGGACTGCTCACAGACTAAACATGTATTTGTAGATAATTATATAGATATAAAAAACCTGTGTATGTCTGTGTACGTGACGGGTGGAGCCGGAGGTGTTAATAAAGCGAAAAGTTCTCCGTTCGTCAGCACTCGAATAATTCATCTGTGCACAAACAAAAAAAAAAAAACAACTTATTTTAATATAAACACCATACTTTTTGTTAACATAAAATATATATAATTTTAAAATAAAATTGTACTGTTTTAGAAGACTGTGTTGGAAGATACTCGTAGAGTTTAAGAAAATAGAAATAAATGTAGAGAAATATTTTTGGATCGTTTTCTTTTAATGCCAATTTGGTTTCTTGATGCCAATGATTGATGACCGCCAGGCAAAGCCTTTGATCTATGATGGTATAGCATAACTAAAACACAAGATACAATATATTAGTGCCGATGACACTTTGTAGAAAATATGAAGTAACAGATCGAAGTTGCCAGGCGCCGCACATTGTTGGCAGAAGATCTATCACACAACTAACGCAACGGGAAGTAACAAGATCGACGCAAGCGCCTCTATCGTTCATTGCGGAACTAAGATGGCAAATTCATAGACTCTTACTTGTTTTGCTTTTCAATAAACCCGAAACCAGTAAAGTACATAAGTATTAATATCAGTTCAGTAAGCAAGAGTAAAAAAAATTTGGATAAATATCATTAAAAAAATAGATAAAAAACTGTTACTATACACCTATAATAGTAGCAGTTTTTTTTTAATATATTTTTTTAAAATGATTTTTATCTGTTTTTATTTTAATGATTTTCATACAATTCCTGCAAGAAATTCAGCAATATGTTTGATATTTTTGACGGGTTTGTGCGGAATCTGTCCAGTGACTGCCTTTATCAATTCTGTGTATCTACTTATAACTCCCTAATTCGATAGTTTTACTTCAAAAATTCTTAATTATATAGTCGAGTTGCCGATGGAAGCAAACTATTAATTCAACCTTGTCCTATTAATTTAGTATACAATCTACTAAACTCCTTTCAGGTGGTTGTCTACTTTCTCAGTCCGTCAACGAAGATACGGACCCGCCGGAAGTAGTTGTTCCGTCAAAACAAGTATCAAATTCAATTTTTCGGAGGGGCAAAAACACAAGACGCAGGAACAACTGTCAAATTATGTTGTAATTCATACTTTGTTCGGGCTCCGAAGTAATCTTATGTTCGTAGTTTATACGGAGAAGGTAATGCTCGTAACTTCGGCCGAAACTACGGATTGCGTGCTTAGGAGTAGACCCCCTGGTTTGACCCCTTGTAGTGATATTCCCAAGACGTGTTGACATTAGTGTATCTCGTGTCTGTTTAACGTTAGGGCGATTGTGTAAATCCCATCACTTGCAGCCGTAGCGTGTATTTCTTTCTAACGTATTTACACATAAGCTTTTTAAACTCACCCTCTTCGTGGACATCTAGGGAGTCTTTTCTCTCGGGTTCATCATCAGAGTCGGGGTCAGCGATGGCGTCGGCTTCAGTCATGATCAACTCGGGAGGCGGACAATTTAGCATGCCTGAACAATCTATTGGAGACAATAAAATGCATATTATTATAATATTAAAAGAAAAAGATCACGCTATGTATTGACAATGAAGTAGTTGCGGTTGATGAAAGGTCAAAAAGATGCCTGTTTGATTCTTGAGGTTGTTATCTAAGACCATCGAAGAATTCTTTTAGATACATCGGTCACGTGCACACGCACGGTTTGATAGTGTGTTACGCAATTAGGGTGCAGACCAAAATGTTCATTATTACTATTTTCCTACTATTGATAACAATAATCTGACTGAAAATTGTTTTGGGGAAGTTATGACTATTAAATGTCGCGTAGAACAGGTCTGCTATTTTTATAAATTCGTCATTCCAACACGATCCCATTCCCATCCCATTGTCATTTTGCTTAAAATTCGTAATCTGCAAAATTCTTAAATGGCGATCATTGGTCGGTCAATGGTCTCGTAATAGAATTGTGTCATAATGACATTGTCGTATTGCCATATTTATATTATTGCGTAGAAATGATTTTCGAAAAACTACCACTACTTTATTTATGCCAGATTTCATTTGTACATATTTTTTTATATATTATTTATTAGTGTTTTATACAAGTCAAGTGTTTTATGTAAGTCAGTCATTCATTTATCATTATGTATGAGATTACCATTCTATGCCATTTCTTTCAATGGAGTGTCAGTGGTTGACCACTGGTAAGTCATAATGACGCCACAATGTTAGTAGATTACCAAACTTGTTAAAAACAACAATTATGAAATCAATGTTAGACCATTCTGACACTATTGTAATAGCAGACTTGGGGCCCAGATGGCTTGCCGGTGCAATGTTTCCCTCTCGCTAAAATTATCGATGAAACGTGTCCTCGTTTCGAATTGCAATTTTCTCTCAAACTAGAACTATTTATGAAGTTTAAGCCCATTCACGTGTGTATCTCTACTTAATAATAAGAACCCATAAATACATGTAATACTTTCTAAAATATACTCAATTCTATCTTTACGACGATCATGTGACTCTTATCCTTAATTACTGCATCGTAAAACACGTGTAACTATAGTTTACGCAGTATTACAACGAAGTAGCTCTATAAAGAATAAAGTATAAATGGTAAAGTGGAGCATATCTCTTCCGCGTACGATCGCAATGCACGCCAACCTTCTAAATTTTTATAATACTTATTGCCGTGTTGGAATTCTTGTCAGTTCTAGTATTAAGTTTCATTACATTAGTTGCACATATTTCTGTAAATAATGCGTAAGTACATATCTAGCGTGCTGCGGAATCATAGCGCAATTACTGATGTAACGCAAGTATTGCATCAGGCAACGGTTTTAAGAATTATATCGTGCATCCGTTCACATTTTACTTTCCTGAGATAAAAATGTTAACGTTGAAATTCCACAAGAGACGAGGCTTTGTTCCTAATTTTCATATTCTTATTGCGTTGAAGTTAATTCTTTATAGTATTTTTTTATTACACTACTTTGGGCAAAGGTCTCCTCCACTCCTTCCATATTTTGCGACTACGTGCGTCCTCATTCCAGTTTTGACGGAACCTATCCAGCTCGTGGTTCTATTAGTCGAACCTAATGTTATTTTGTAAGCCTTTGATCTAAACAATTCCCTTAATTTTAGATAAGACTTAGTTCTAAAAGTGACCTGGAAAGGGTCAAGGGTAAATCTAACATAGTGAGGGAACGAGACGGAATTACTATAAGAATATTTCTCCCTCTGTCTATCATTTAAGAATATGATGCGTCAGCTTTATTCAAGGAACCCATAACTTTATTTATTCCTTTCCTTTATATAGAAAGTTCAGATGTTGACTCAGCGTCAGCGAATTAAAGAGGAATTCGCTTCAATCCGTTGACTTGTTTTTGAGATAAAACCTGTTCGTGTCTTGGAATTCAATTTACTGAGAACACTTCCTTCCATATACCTATTTAAATGCAGACTCATGTCTTTGTCAGCAAACGTACAACGTTGTATCTGTACCTCTTTACATTTGTCTGTCGACGAGTTCATTTATTTAAAGTAAGTATTTCGCGCAGTAAAATCACGTGCTTCTAAAGGTAAATATAACACCTCGAAGCAACAGGTGAAAGATACAAACCTTTGCCAAATTTTAGCTCACCTAAGTGTTCCCGAGAATTATGAGAACGTGGCTGTATAAGCAAATACCCGTGCTAAGCTATTTATTTTATTAGTCTTAGGTAGATTAATGGTAATTTGGACGAGAATTGATATAGGCCTGTCTTTAATTTGACATGAGTCTGATCTAATTGGTTGAAGCTGCTACAGTATGTGCGTATTGGTTGACGTGTCGCGTGATCTTGCCAACAAATTGGTACGTTGACGACTTGAGTTTATTACTTTCCAATTGGTCTTATAGGCGTTAAACTTTACCTACAGACAGATGAGCCATTTCCCTCTTATTTAGTAAAAAAATAAATTTTGTAAGAATCATGGAATCATCTGGAAACAAGGATAAGACTTGAGGAAAACAAAGAAAAAGGAAAGTGTTTTTGTCCTGTAACAGTAAGTACCTACAGTGTAATCGATTTTCAAGAAATAATTTAATATTTTTTTTTAATTTTTCGTTCTTTCTTTTTCCTTAGAGTGCATTGTTAACTGCAGTCAAAGTTTCCGAAGATCATCGACCTTATTGGTCGTTGACACATTTCGGCTGTGACGATATTATTTTGGCGCGATTTCAAGCCGAATCTGAATAAATATATTCGCGAATTTTATTCCTTTTGCAGAATATATTCAGCGTAAAAACATTCCACTTTGTGAGCAGTTTCAACATGCATTTAAATAGACCGCGGTCATTAATGATCTGAGTTGCAGAATTTTGTTTTGGGTTTTCCCGAAATGTTTTCAGGAGAGTTTCCTAAATTTTGTTTTGATATCAACGTCTTACCTAGGGGCCTAAAAAGGCCACTTTAAGCAATACCTCTAAAAGCTACTCATTTCCTGAATTCCCAGCAGATCATTAGCAATTCCTCTAATTTCCTAAAATTTCATTTAATATTTGGTGTAAACATTGCCGCATGAAAAAAATAAAAACCGTAATTTTATCGGTAAATTTTTCATTACAGTTTTTATTAATCAAAGTGGTTTTTTATTTCTACTGTTTTAATGTTATTTCATTGTGATATGAATTGCACACAGATCATATTATGAATTGTCGGTTTGTGACTATTTTACGATTTTTAATATGATTCATTCAGTTATCCTATTATGATTCTGCCAAAGTGGCCTTTTTAGGCCTCCTGGGATACGACGCAATAATATTAATATGTAAGGGAAAACAATGCGTCTCGATATAAATAAACGAATCAAAAACATATACCATTTCCTGATAGAATATGAGTTTTCAGGGGTGATTCAGTTACTCTGGGAAATCTTCATCCCTGCGTCTTTAAAAATACAAGGTATGAGCACTATTTGATGTTCAATCCTAGCCATCTGCCTAGCCTATTAACTATGTTGAGGTCGGCTTACAGTCTAACCGTCTGCAGCTGAATACCAGTATTTTACATGGAGCGACTGCTGCCATTTTGACCTCCACAACCCAGTTACTGGGTAACACTGGAACACCCTTAGTAAGACTGGTGCTCATATTTTTAGGCTGACTACCTGTAACGACTGTCAAAGATCTATAAACGACAGACAGGACCAACGGCTTTCCGAGATACAGCAGGGTCTCGGTGTTTAATGGACACACTATACTTTATGTATATGGTCAGAACAAGAATTGTTGTGTGATATAATGACAGATCGGTATTATCTACTTGCCTTATTTGGTAGATAAGTAATGGCTCAGAGGATAATTGAAAGATACATCTGATTTGCTATAGTGCGTATGGACATTGAACCAGTCAATCACAAATAAGACTAGTATTCCTGTTAATCCCTCCTACTAAACTAATTATGCTTGTCCAAGGAGTGGGTTCACATCCACGGTGCAACAGATGAGGATCGAACTCACGACCTCCCGCTTAATTTAATCTATTTGGCTATGGTCTTTGTATTTAATCTATTTAGCTATGCTTATTAAAAAAGGCTCTTCTTGATTTATTGGGCGAGAATGCTTACTATAATACAGTGAATGAGTACCTGGAACACAAATTGCAATTTAATGACATTTTATTTATTTGACATTTTAATTGTAATTTAATGACATTTATGTAATTATTGACATTTTATTAATTTTGAATGTTTTAGTACTTTTTTGTTTATTTTTATTTTTTTATTTTCCATTTATCTATTATTAATTAGAAATAATAATTAGAAATAATAATTAGAAATTTGTACGCCGTTGACGGCAAGACATAGCGTTCATTTTTATAAATTTAGACATCTTTACCCTTTGTCTACCTATGTTCTACAAATAAAAATATTAGGATTTGAATTTGAATTTATGGTCGCTTCTAAAGTATTATTAATTTTAATTAACCTATGTAGAAAAGGGGTAGGACGGCCTTTGCCCCACAACTTGGGCTTATAATTAACCATATATTTATATAACATTAACCTATATTATCCCATTGCTGGCAAAGCTCTCCCCCATACTTTTCAAATTTCTATTTATCTTTTCTAAAATACTTAAACAGTCACATACAACTGTCAACATACGACAATTTCCCAACACAACAATTCATTTGACCCTACAAATAAAACAGAATGTCATCGTGGGAGGTTCGGCCTAGACCTCAATCCAAGGTTACTCAACAAACACACAAGTTTCAGGAAATGCGTCCAGTTGCCTAGCACATGTGACTAATACTTGGCAGAGCGTGATAAATATGACAAGACGGACGGGCGGCCATGCCCCGGTGTAGGGAAATAGTGCAAGAGCTATAATGTCATCGGTAGAACTGGCTTTTGAGTGTGAATGTGTGTGTGTGCCACTGCTAGTATACAGGGTGGCAGGGACATCGACGCACAAACTGTAACCATGAATAGCAATGATTCTAGACTATCAAAAACAAAATCTGCCGTTTCATAGAAAAGTAAGGTTCAGAATTATGTTCGGAATCCATGGTAACAGGATGCACGTTGATGACCCTGCCACCCTGTATGATGTACATCCTGTACGTGGTTGCAGAATTGTGAGATTTAATTGTGAGGAACTTGATACAAAGTTGTGGAAATTAATTGATTATCTGGATATTCAAACTACATCTATCATTCTTTGATAGTTGTATTAAAATAGCTATAACACGGCAAATTGAGGTCGGTTGTTATTTTTCTGAAAAAAAATATTTCTCTGACTGTTGATAATTAATTTCCCTGACTGTTATACCTATTATTTACTCTTTGGTTTTAGAAGCAGCGCTACTATGGACGGTAAAGATAAACGGGTTATCTTGTAGATAAAGATAAACGGGAATTCCTTCACATAGAAAATTCTATACTTATGCAATTGTAAGATTTATTGATAGTATGTAATAGTGTGCTTGGGGGAACCCTATGTCCAGCAGTGGACGTTTTTCAGCTGAAGTGTGAAATAATACTGTTGTTGAGTAAGTACTTTGCTAGTTATAAACTTAACTATCTACAAAATATTTATAATAGAAATTGCAAAATGAGCCTCGTCAGTCGTCAAACCAGACATTTTCAGTACACTACTATAAAATATTGTAACAATGATTGATAGAGTGAAGTATTAACGAGGCTGACGCGTCATAGTAATTCAACGCACTACTTACTGCAGGGAAAATACATAGCTCCACAATAAAAAGCAATTCATTCTGTACGTCAACATGAATTTTACCAGTTCCGTCATCAATTAAGTTGTAAATCAACTAATACTGAACATCCGCTTACCCTAACCTCTGTTAAAATCCATTCGGTAAATATTCTTTAAACAATAAACCTTGTAGAGCATTAAGAGCATAAGCTTATAATTTGCCTAGACTTTTCCCAACTATGTTGGAATCGGCCTCCAGTCTAACCGGGTGCAGCTTTATACCAATATTTTACATGGAGCGACTGTCTGTCTGACCCAGTAAGGGCTCCCACACATAAACACGATACGACGTCGCGTCGTCAAATCCTTCGATTTACACAAAAAAAGTTGCCACCATTCATTGTCAGATGGTGACCGTTAACGATTGTCCAGACGGCTGCTAGTGACAGACTTGGCCTGTATCATGCTGTCTTGTATATTATGCTTGAAGGCGAGATCACAATGTAATGGCATTGGCATTGTACGACGCGACGTCGTGTCATGTTTATGTGTGGGAGCCCTAACTGGGTACCCCTACGACACCCACAATACCCCCTAGTAAGACAAGTGGTCAGACTTTTAGGCTTCTGACTACGTAACTACTGTCAAAGATCTACGAATGACAGTAGCACATAATCTTTCAAACAGTAGATTTCTGCAGTTATCCTGGGATCTTAAGGAAGCGACAACACAGTACAGCTTGTTTACCGACCGATCCCGACTAGTACCGATATAGGTTCTCGCTATTTATCATCCAAAAGGGCATAGGTTATAAAATCAGTTCATTCAGGAGCCTGGAGTGAGATAAGATTTGTTAAAGCTTATTATAGACCTTTTCTCAAAGGCCATATTCACAAATGGTCTAGGTTTCCTGGGCATCGAGTAGGGTAGGTACCAAAAAAACACAAACCTCTTTCCAGCTTAGGAATACAGGGTGAAGACTCCTGACACTTGGTGACGCATTTCTTATGGCAGGACAGCCCACAGTTTCGACACTGCATCGCATCTTTCAGCCATATCTGAAAAGTATACATGTTTGTAATAAAGGTCGAAGGATCGAGCGAAAAGTAACTTGATTCCGCGTAAATATTTTTGAAGAAAAGTTCCCTGATATATGTGTGTAAATAAAGTTTATTTTTGGGCAGTTTTTATTTTGCTCAAAGAGCCGATAAAGCATTTGAGTGCTTATTTTTCTTTTGTACGGAATTTACGATTCACATTATTATCTTTGAAGAAGAATATGTAAAGTACTGTCATGTCTTTCTAGACATGAAAATATTTTATCTGGAAATCCTGGAAATTCTAGGTGATTCACCAACAACTAAATCTCACAAAAATATTGTATAAAGAAAAGTTTAGTAAACATTTCAATGATAAGTACTTGACCTATTTAAGAATGACGTATTCATCTATTTCTACACTTCTTTGTTCTCAAACTCACCTTCTTATTACAGAAATCGCACTGCGTGGATCTATGGAAATGTGTTCGCACAAAATCATGGCTAGCTCTGGTCGGTTTGGGCGGCCTGGGTAAGACTGGGTCTCGGCTTGATCTGGGGATTGCCCGCGAAGGGCCCAAACCTTCCCACTCCCACCAAACTAGGGCGTCGCCGAAGCATAGACATGGTTCGAAGCCCGCGTGTGATGACAGCTTGTGGCTTTTGCTGGAATTATAATTAGGTGTTAATTGGTAGTTCAATGTTGTCTGCCTAACGCCTGCACCGGTAAACATGGTATGTAGGCTTAGTCAACCTCATTAATAATTGTTTGACCACTTTTGATATTAAATAAATTAATCCCAGTCTACGGGGATTGATTGATTTCCTTCACTGTTTTGAGAGCAGTTGAGGTGGACCCCAACTGCTCTCAAAACAGTGAAGGAAAACATCGTGAGAAAATGTCCTGGAACCAAAAAATTTAACACACGTGACATCTACCAACCCGCACTGGGCCCGTGTGGTGGATTACGGCCCGCGTGGTGGATTACGGCCCACTTTCTCTCACGAAAAGGAGGCCTCTGTCCCAGCAGTGAGAACATTATAGACTGATACTGACACAGAAAAATAGACCTTGTCGTTTTATGACGTGCAGGTGACATTCAACCTTAGTACGGTAAAGCAATTTTGAGGTCGACTATACTTAAATGATCATATTATATCCTACTAATATTATAAACGCGAAAATTTGTATGGATGGATGGATGTTTGTTACTCTTTCGCGCAAAAACCTGAACGGATTTGGATGAAATTTGGCACACAGATGGTTTATAACCAGGATTAACATATAGGATACTTTTTATCCCGATATACCCACGGGATCGAAACTTATGCGGGTGAAACCACGGGGCGCAGCTAGTATCTTCATATATTCCTTAAAAATATTACTTTTTTATTGTTGAATGGGCCTGTTCTTGACCTCGATCACACCTGATGGAAAGCGATGGATGAGTTCTATGATGGAACGAGCGTGCCCAGTAGATGCCTGTTCACTCTTGCTTTAACGGCAGACGAGTTTTATGTGGAAGGGCACATAAATAGTGTAATTGAAGCATTTTGTTTTACACATCATCATTATAATGAGATAATATGAATATGTTTTTGTGTATATATGTCAAAAGATAATATGTTATTGTTCTATGATGATACATTGATAATGTAATAGTGGCCTATTTAATAGTACACAATGACCACTTGGTGATGACGATAACATAAAACGCTCACGCTTGTATTCCCCGAAGGGTCGGGCAGAGTTGTATTTACACTCTTCGCCAGTTACATTTTTTGTGTTTGTGCTGATGATGATGTCCATATTATTATTATTTCCAGAGCATTGTGTGCAACCTTGGAAAGGGCAACCTGGGTTTCCTCGGGCACAATTCCAACACCGCAATTGTTACTGAGAATTTCTCGGAAACCCAATTGAGACGTGTTCCTAAATTATTTTCACGTAAATTGGGCAAAGTCCTCAGGGAAACAAATTTTCTAAGAAATGTAATCATCGCTATAAGTAACTGTCGGCCATTAGGGTGTCATCTTTGTTCCTACATCATCTTATTCATCGTTGTCGAAATTATTGCGCAACGGGAGAAATATTCCAACATTTTATTCAGATGCGTAAAACCCAAACCAAAATGAGGTTAACATATTTATTTATAACGGAGGTGTGGTGAAAACATAATCGTAGGTATCTGTTTTTGAGAGGTTAGGCAAATGTCCAATTCTGCACAAATTATCAACATTCTAAAAGATTAGTTGATAGTGTGGTGTAATCAAGCAGCATAGATCCCTTGCGTTAAATAAAGAAAATATAATTGACATAAACTTAAATTATAGGTACATTTCAGAGAAAGAATGCTTACTTGTGATTTGTGTGAGAGACATGCAATAAAAGATTTTTGTTACTGTCGAAATTAAAATAGAACATGAAAATCATTCTGGTACATAATTATCTGCGCATCAGCTACGGCTCCTAAAGGATGGTTAATGCGCAAAAATCTGCTCTTATTTCTTTGTATGTGCAAGAAAGATATATGGCTTCGAAGCTATGATAGCGCCAACATATTACCAAATTAACTATAGGTGCACTAGCAGGTGTGCAAACGCACTAGATCAACTAGCAGCAGTAATTAAGTGAAAAAATATGACCAATGTTCAATCACATATTATGCAGTCTGCAAGAAAACATGGATTTTGTCTACACGTAGCGCCATCTAGCGGTATTCTAATCTTACCTGAACTTGATATCGACATCTGGCGGCAAGAACTGATACCTCTTCATTTGGTGGGGGACCGTTGAATCCTGGCATTCAGCCAACAAAGCTGTCAGCGGAATATTAAGATACCCTAACAGAATCTCTTCCTTCTCCCCAGCAACGGTCGCCCAGACATTGATGTTCAGATATTTGTGGTTCTCATTTAGCTTGAACTCCGTTTCTTCGTCAAAGGGTATAATAGGTTTTAAAGGTGAGTTCTTCGTCCAGAACATTTGGCATATTTCGACGTGTTCACACTGTCGTGGGCCTCCAACTTCGAACACCTGTTCTTCTTCTTCAGTTGTTTCTTTCTCTGGTATTCTACATTCTGACGAATCCGTTCTAATGATAGGTATATCTGGGTGTTTGACGGTTTTGTTGATGACATTTGCCTGTCGTAAGGGTGTGCTCGCGCCGGAGGCGGGCGGGGTACTACCGGCTGAACTATCGGAAGACTTATTTTCTACGGAGCAGCGGCGCTTCCGAAGCCCGAAGTTAGCTGAAGCAGGCTGTTCGGAAGCTTTCGATGGCCGTGCTGATTCAGTTTTTGTGTTCGATTTGGCTTGTGCATCAGTCTCGTTTTGCGGTTCTACTGTTTTTGCTGGGCTGGATTCGGGTTCCTGGTGAATGACACAATAGTTTGGTTATAATGAAATGGTGGAGGATGGACGAATAGAAATAATGTTGCTGTTTTTATAGCATGCTGAAGTCATTTTGTTTGCATTTTAGTTATAAAAACTGGCGCCCTCACCAAGCTTGGCAAGCGAATTGGTGGTGTAGAAACTGTTGTTACTAATACACACAGGAAAACCTCAGTTTTATTACTTGCCTTTTGAAATATGGCTCCAGCCAATGAAAGCTTATGAAAAAGGATCTGATAAAGGATCCCATATTGCTTTTAGTCCCAGCACCATTTTATTCTTTACTCTTTCCACTAACCTGTAAATTACTTTTCGACGCCGCAGCCCTCATACCCTGCAGCCTGACCCCCTCCATGACTTCTGACACTCGTCTGAAGGAGAAGTTCGGCTTTATTCGTTTGGGTTCACTCGCCTCATCGCGACGTGCGCCCGCGCCGCTGCCGCCACGTTTGACACGCACGGTTACCGAGCGACGTTCTACTAGGCGTAGGAGTTTGCCAACCTGTTGGTGGTAATCATGCAAGTGTTTAGACTTAAAATATGCATAATCAATATCATATCATTTTGGATATTAACTATTTGAATTAAAACATGTTTTTTAACTGAACTCACCAAATTTTTTTGGCTTGTTATATCAAAGCACGAGGATAGTTATGAAAGGTATGTTTTACTAGGTACAGCTATAAGGAATGTTTGTTTGGCTCTTGTCGTTTCCAGAGGTAGTTATCCCCTCGTAAGAGCTTTTTAAAGGTTTTCTGAAGAATATGATTGATACCCAATAAGAATTCCAATAGCTTTGTTTACTACGCGTCTCACATTGGAATTTGGAAGTAACTTGGTTCCAATAAAACCGTATCTTTTTCGTAGTGATTGACAAAACTGAATTTGAAAAAAATGAACAGGCCTTACGAAATCTTACCTGAGCAACATTATTGACAGGCTTATTATCGATAGCCAGCACAACATCATCTCTTCGCAGATCGGCGCGGTAAGCAGGCGACATCGGTACGACAGTGTCGACCAACACGGCCCCCACGCCCTGGCAACACACAAGCCCCAACGGCCCGGCCACAGCTGGCAGCACCACGTCTAGGACAAGCACGCCGCGGCGAAGCGATACCTTGGGACAAGATACAGGATTCTTTATTTGTGAAAACATGAATAAAAATATTATAAGGTGTTCCTACTAATATTATAAATGCAAAAGTGTGTGTGTTGGTGTGTTTGTTTGTCCTTCTATCACGCAGCAACCGAGTGATGTATAAAAATAGTGTTGCGCCGGAGAGAAATACAAGCAAATTTTTATCTCAATAAATGCACGCTTCTTGTGCGATGAGCAGAAAAAAACGTGTGCGGTCGGGGGACATCCGCCAAGAATGAATTAAGTTTCACACGCGATACTCGCACGCACACACACTCGTATACATATATATATCGTATAGAAAGAGACAGAGTCTGAATGTAATACAGAGCCATCAAGTTGTCGCCATCTTGGATTTTTATTTTGACCCAACTATCGACTTTAGCACTCTCAAAAATCATGAAAACGACACCCATAACGAAAAATTTTCACATCCGCCATGTCGGATTTTAATTTTGACCTCACTATTGCCTTTAGCACCCTCGAAAACCATGAAAACCATCT
The DNA here is from genome assembly GCA_951799955.1 of Apamea anceps. Lineage (NCBI taxonomy): Eukaryota > Metazoa > Arthropoda > Insecta > Lepidoptera > Noctuidae > Apamea > Apamea anceps. The sequence goes on along the minus strand of OX637502.1, from coordinate 6,246,269 downwards.
GTCTAAAGTCGCATGGCAACACTATTGTCGTTACGGGACGATTACTACCAGTCACCTCCTACCGCAAGCCGCGTTAAAGAACTTCGATTCCTTTTGACGACACGGTTGGCGCAGTGGCTGAGCGATCGACTGCTGCGCTGCGTGTCGCGGGTTCGATACCCGCACGGAACAAATCTTTGTATTGCCTACAGGTATTTGTTCCGGGTCTGGCTGTTTGTGTATGTGAACGCACGCGTGAACGAACGCACGCGTTTGTAAACGCACCCACGATACAGGAGTAATGCCTAGTGAGGGTCAAGGTTTAAAAAAAAACAAGAACAATGGGTGCGAATTCGCGAGTTATTCTTTTTAACAAGACAACACACGAGCCTTAGTGGTCTGGTTACAGCAGGCAACACTATATCTAGTCTCGAACTAGCAAGTCGCGGCGAAGTGATACCTTGAGTAATAGATAAGAGGTAGGTAGGAATAATAAATGAGGTCTTGAAGTAAATTAGTGTCTGAAATACGAACGTTTCCTGGAGTTCAAGTAGTTCCGTGTCAGATAAGAGAGGCAATGCGTCGTAATCCATCACGCGGGCCTTGTGCGGGTTGGTAGATGTTACATGTCTTCGCATTTTTGGTGCGACAAACAAATGTCAAAAACTTGTCAAAACTGTAGGGAAATTAGAGGTATTTTTGACAGATTGAGATAGAGATCAGACTGTGAACGTTCTTAAAATTACGAGAATTGCCCCTCTGATCAAGGTTTTAAAAACCGTGTGTCGATATTGCAACGCCTTTTTACAAAACATTTATGTAAATGCAGCAGATAACTCACCCATCCATGCGAGTCCACAGCTAAGGCCGCGCGCACAGTGGCCGTTCCCCCGGACCACTGCAGACGCGTGACCTCCATAAGACGCACCGTCAGGCGCCCGTGTGGACAGGGCCCTTCATCCCCTTCTGAACTACCAGGGTCCGACTTCGGGAAAAATGGTTTGTATCTGAAAAAAGATGAAAATAGATGGTGACTTGCAAAAAGGTTAAATACCAATCTGAAAATTTCTGAAGGCCAATTCTCGTAATTTAAAACGTTCATTATCTAGTCTCCGTCTCATCTCGGCGACAAACAAATGCCAAAAACTTGTCAAAATGTAGGGAAATTATAGTTTGACCGAAACTGATGTACCGCGCCTTAGGAATGCGCGGCGAGGCGGGGGGCGGGACGCCGTGAGCGATGACGAATGAGCGGCCTGCACTGCCCCCCGTCTCGCCGCGCACATACCGAAGGCGCGGTACTGCGGTTTTGGTCAAACTATATAGAAAGTTTTGACAGATTGAAACTGAGATCAGACTGTGAACGTTCTTAAAATTACGAGAATTGCCCCCTCAGATATAGGAATGATATTTGAATTTAATTTTCTAGTTTTTCATTTTCAACAAATTCTGAAGTTGAAAGAAGTTAAGAAGATTCACACTATCCAATCACTCAAAGTACCTTTGAATGATAATAACTTAAGCTAAATAAAATTTATTGAATGACCTATTTACTTCATTCTAAGTATGTATAACTAATTACGGAATCTCTCTTGACATTCAACCTTTTTGGACATACCAAGTTGTGTTTTAAGTTTCTAACAATACGTAACTTTTTACAGATGGAGGCGTCGTATACCGTATTCATCTAGATTTGAAATATTTATTTTTGTCGTGTTAAAGTGTTTTATTGAACCAATTTACAGAAATAAATATCATTTCGACATTTGAAAATTCTAGGTCTTGACCCTAGGTCCTTGGGACCCGGGTGAAGACTTTGAATTGTCACTCTAAAATTTCGATACTACGAGTATAAAGTAACATAAAACTCACCGTATCTTATAATTAGGCAGCGTGTGCCTCTGCGCAACGGCCCTTCTAATATGTGCAGCGACCAACGAAGCCAGTCTAGGCTTGATCTGTCTGCCCTGGAACCTTCCTCGCACTCGGAGCTCAAGCTTCGGTGGCGACTCGAAGGCTATAGCCCAATGAGTGTATGGATTGCGACGGAACATTACCCTAACGTTACCGCTTATGCTTTCCACTGGAAGAAAGGAAAATAAAGAAACTTATTAATGGGTTATCATAATCAGCCTTTAACGTTCCCACTGCTGGGACACAGGCCTCCGCTCTGTGAGAGGGAGTGGGCTATGATCCACCACGCAGGCCTAGTACGGGTTGGTAGATGTAGCATATCTCCAATTTTTTTAGTTCGAGGACATGCCGGTTTCCTCACGATGTTTTCCTTCACCGTTTTGAGAGCAGTGGTGATCAAATAAATGACACAAAGTAAAGCGCCTGCCTGGGTTCGAACCCACGACGTACAACTCGTAAGTCGGGGTCACTACCACTGTCCCACCACTGCTCCCATCATTAATGGGTTACTGAAACTCTTCTTACAAAACAAGGTTTGTCTTTAGAACCAGGTTTAAACCATAGAACCAGTTTTGTTTCGATCTTTACTCAGACTAAATAATTTTTTAGGGTTCCTTATCCAAAGGGTGCCAACGAAACCCAATTACTAAGCCTCAGCTGTCAGTCAGTCTGTCTGCGGGCAGTCTCTCATAAACCGTATATAGGTAGACCGTTGAAATTTTCATAGAGTATGTATTTCTATTGCCGCTATAACAACAAATAATAAAAATAAAATAAAGTTTATAAAAGGGGATTTTCATACAAGAAACGTGTTTTGCCTTGTGATACGGAACCCTTCGTGTGTGTTTTTTATTAAACATCAGACAAACAAAATCAATGATACACCATCACCACCTCTTACATACTCACAATTTAACAACTTGGAAAAAAGAAAACTAATAAATAACTTTTTAAAAACATGCTTTTATTACTTGTTAATAAAAAGGATTAAAAAGTTAAAAATAATTTAAACCTGATAAGAAAAATACCATTATATACTCGTAGGTACCAACATTGCAACCTTTAACGATAAACTCAAACTCAAAGTATTTATTTCAATTAAACCAATTGTAGGCACTTTTGAACTGTCAAGGGGTCGGTCGGTCAGTGAGAAAAATGAAGCTGCCCATTCCAAAGCGTAGGTACCTATGGAGGAGAACGGGCAAGAAACTCCATGGACACTCTTTTAAATCAAAATAATATGGTTACAAAGTATTGGTTACATCATTCATGTAAAAATTTATGCATGTGAGAACGATGCAGAACGTTAAAAGAGTAATGAAAACTTAAAAAAAATAAAAACAATTCAAATATTAAATTAAATAAAAAAAAAAGCCATGGCAGCAAAGATAATTAACACAAACCCCAAAACTTTACACCTTGTATTAAATCAATGCGTTTTTATCACAGACTCAATTTTTTATAAATAAAAAGCGTGTTACATTGTGATTGCAAAAGAAAAATAATGAAGGTGTAATATGCTACATGTTCTTTCATGTTCCATCAAAATGAAACACGCTTTTATTTATAAAAAAATTGCGCCTGTGATAAAAACGCAGATTTAATACAAGGTATAAAGTTTTGGGGTTTGTGTTAATTATCATTAAAGGTTGCAATGTTGGTACTTATATCATAGTATTTTTCTTATCAGGTTTAACTTATTTTTAACTTTTTAATTCTTTTATTAACAAGCAATAAAAGCATGTTTTTTAAAAGTTTTTTTTTTCTTTTAATTTTATTTTTAACTTTTTAGTTTGTTCATGTTGTTCCCACGAGTATAGGACAAAAACGGTCCATCCCCCCAGAGGTCCATTGTAGGGGGCTAAAGGTTTCAGTACAACAGGGTTCGCCCTGGTACCCTGAGGTGCAACGTTAGCGATATGACATGTTTATGCCATACCATTCAGTCCTCGGCACGTGTTCATTGGGTCATCCATCTAATCAAAGACAGAGTCCACATTCATAACAAACGAAACGAACGAACGAACTTATTTTCCCAAAGATGGGGTCACATATTCACGTCCACCAAACGTCCACCAAACCACCACCACTCACCAACCATAAAAAACGGTCCACCCATCAAGACGAATCAAAATTGACGCAGTTGTTTCACTTAATTACTGAGTTCCTATGGCCACTTTCCAGCTCCATCATCAGACCCTGGTTACCATCTAGCACCAAAGTACTCGTCAAGATGAATCAAACGAGTCCAAACTCAATGGGGTTATGTCGTTTAATTACCGAGTTCCTGTGGCCATCTTCCAGGTCCATCATTAGACCCTGGTTACCATCTAGCACCAAAGTACTTGTCTAGACGAATCATACGAGCCCAAACTCGATGGGGTTGTGGCGTTTAATTACCGTGTTCCCATGGCCATCTTCCAGCTCCATCATCAGACCCTGGTTACCATCTAGCACCAAAGTACTCGTCAAAACGAATCAAACGAGTCTAAACTCGATGGTGTTGTGTCGTCTAACTACCGAGTTCCTATGGCCACCTTCCGGTTCCATCATCAGATCAGCTCCATGTCATAATAATTTTGCATTGTTGTCTGATTTACACATGCATGCAAAATTTCACCTCAATCGGTAACCGGGAAGTGGATCAAATTTAACTTGCAAGATTTGATTACAAACATCGGGACAGATGAAAGAGTGAAACTAAATAAAAGCTTGTAATAATAAAAACCGATTAAACATTTACTTAGAAATATTTTTTTCCAATCCGAAACTTTTTTGCTAGCCATCCTGATTATTTCCAGAACTCAAATGTCCACCACAACCTTTACAAGATAGCTAGTGTGTAGTTTAGTTCCAAATACTCTCACATGGCGCTGGTAGCACTGCACTGTAAATAAATATAGCGACAAATTTTTTTACATTTTCTCTACGAAATATTATTAAAGTCAACCAACAAAAGGGACTGACTTTATCAAAAATTAGTTTCTATCACATCTGATAGATCTACTATTGCTTGCTTAACAAAACATTTCGGAGCCCTATGTACTCGCCGTGGGAACGAAACCATAGCGAGATTCAGGATTAGGCCCGAATTGTACAACGCCATCTATCGAGCTCGTTGACAACTTTCCACATTTCTTAGTTTTAGTCACAGATATCTATATCTGTGGTTTTAGTAGTATGTGTGATAAATAAGTCAAAAGCTGAGTTTCTATGTATTCGCACAAGTTATAATTAAATAATTGTTGCTGAAATTTACTGACTGATGTATTATGGATTCCATTCAATGTGCGCTTTTATAATTTCTAACGTTTTAACACAAAACTCAACCTAATACGTTGCCAGTTTTGTATAAATAACTTTATATTGATCACACTTAGGTTCTTATTACAAAAACTACATAGCTAAAAAAAATTTACACCGACAAAAAACTTTTTCAAAAAGTATACGGATTTTTTCCTGTATTAGCCCGAGTGTCTTTATAAGGCAACAAAGAATAGTATAAAATTAAGTTTTCAAAGTCACATAATACGAGGAGATTCAAGGTTCTTTCAGAAGTTTCCAAGTCGGTATTCGAAGTTCATGTTACGGTAAAATTTGCATTGGTGTCGCGTATAGTCACGATCTCAAGTAAGCGGTTACATATTAATCAAGGACCGCATATGGCGCTAAAGCAACGTGAACCTATGCAGTATCCAAATGAGTTTCAGGTTTACTAAGAATCTTTTATTCAAACATTATTTACTAGAACGAAAATTATAATAAAATTAAAAGCTAAGTTTTAATCCCTTTACTTTCAGTAGCTAAAAACCTAAATCGCTAATTACAACAATAGCAAATCTTGTATGTGTACCTAGGTAAATTAAGGCTCAGCGTTTGGAATATTTATGCACTAGGTCAGCTGTTGCAGTCAATGGGTCTACCAACATAATAATAATAATAGTCATCCTGAAGTCCTGACCGTATTTCGGTCATGGTGGCGTTCTGCGCGGGAGATATTATAGTGCACAAGTGTGTGCGTAGACACAGGTGCACTCTCTCTTCCCTCACCCTCATAGCCTCTGGGACGGCAATCCGACACGACCGGAGAGAGACCATACCTCTTTCTTATAAATAAAAACCTACCAGTAATAGATATGTTTGCGATCTTCCCCAGCAGCATGACGGCATCGACATCGATGCGGAAGTTGCCGTCATAGGCCAGGTCGAACTTCAGGTCTAGAGCCCTGAGGCGAGCCCCATCCTCTTCTAATTCACCAGACTGGAGCCGCAGGTTCGTGATGGTGGGGAACTCTGAGCCAACTTCTAGGGAGCGCAGCTGTGGAGGAATAAAAATGGTTAGTAAAGAAAGAAGAAAATTTACCCAGATTGAGGCACATGTTATGTAAGACAGACAATATAAGAACACAGCAGGAAAAAGTTAGTAAATAATGTGGCAGCTAGTCCTTAAGTAATCAAAATAAATATCACTGTTATTTTGACAGACTTGACAGTGGCAGCAGCCCATCTGCAACCTTATTGTGACGGCTATAAAGATCACTGTGATTTTGACAGTGATGCAAAATCAGAAAAACGTAAACTTATTTTCTTTTTTCTTTTCTTCGTTCAGAGGTAATAACTGTGAAAGGACTGTACTGCTGCAAAAAGTTTTTTTTTTACGCATTTTGACGGGTGTCAAGTCGATCGAAGGGTTTTGGAATGCCGTATTAAAGCCGAGCACCCTTGCAGCACTGTAGAGCTATTATACACCTGATAGATGCAGGAGTACAAGTAATAAGGTAGAGAATAGGGTTCAAAGTATGGCGGTACACAACCAATAATATGGAAATTAGATGCCCCGGATCGCTTCCACAATACATCACGTCTTTTACGACGCACGCCTCGTGAATATCGAGCGCAAATCATAGATGCACTTAATATCCGCTTTATGCGTATTTTGTACCCGAGGCAGTCGAGACATGAGTGGATTACCTACACGAGACAATTAATATTCCATTAAACACGAGTCTATGAACTCGTGAACATACCCAAATTCTCTGATAACATGACGTAAATTTTGTTACGAATATTCTAACGATACATGTAACCCTCGGGCGCACTGTGATCCCACATAATATTTCATGAGAAAATACAAGTAAAATGAAAAGAAAACATCATTTTATACGTGTTATCCTTAGGGAATGTCTAAAAACAAAAGTTTCAACCTTTGGAACTTTTGAGCAAAATCACTGCTGAACCTCGTAAAGAGGGCAAAAGTTTTTTTTTGTTGTTAATGTACAGACGCCAGCACATCAAGCTACTACAATCTGTCAAATTTCTTTAATAGATTTTCAACTTTATCGCTAAAGCATTAAGGTTCAAGATTGATTGGGAAAATTTGACAGTTTCGGGTAGCTTGCCCTGCTGGCGTCTGTACTCAAACTGCTGGGGGCTACACCGGAGTTCTTATGGAGCTTAAAACTAACTAATTAATTTACGAGCAAACTTGTTACCTTTTTTAAAATCTGTAGGTAGGACTTAGGTATTTCTCGAAACCAAATGCTAGGTATAAAGGTTGGCTCTTAAGTTTAGTACTAAGAAATCTTTCTTGTGAAAGGTATTTTATTATTTTTGTGTCTCGTAGCAACAAATATTTTATTCTAAGAAAAAATGCTAAAGAGATTTATAATTCCACAAGAGGTTCGTTTTACTAAGTCTTTCTTAGAGCGGTTTAAGTACATACCTCGTGTAAGAAAATAACTCGAGTCAAGCATCAAGGCATTTTAATTAAAGTCGCACAGATTAATCGAGAATTGTCTAGCTTTCCCCAGCCAGATGATGTGCTCGCTCAAAACAATGTGTTGCCACCCGATTAACAACTGTTCGATATCAAATCGAGTTGATTTGGGCTTTTAAGAAGTAAATTCTTTTCCGTTCTACACCAGTAAAATATGCAAGAGTTTAAACAACATGATTAAGGGCTGATTTTTCCAACGCCAGATAATTTTATCCGAGGAATAATTTTGAATTTTTGACGGGGCTTTCATACAAAAACTGTCACGACGTCAATTTTATTCTACGAATAAAAATTATCTGTCGATTGAAAAATCAGCCCTAAAACAAACAAAATTATATACGCGTCCACTTGAGACCCTGCTCATTTTTTTCGTCAGTTAAAAAAACACTTAAGCGTCGTTGAAGCAAACGAAACGACAAAAGAGGTCTCAAGAGGTTCCGAATCGGGAGGCCGGTCTCCCGGATTCGATATCGATACTGCTTTACAAACAGAACGCTTGGAAGTCAATATCGATATTCAACGTTCCGTAAGTACGTGTGGACGGTACGATAAACATAATATTATCCGTTAGCGGTTTTTATAATTCGTTCCGAGTCGGGCGGGGCGTTTTCACATCGCCGGTCACGAATCGTTGGCGCCGATTGAACCGCAAATCGCCGGTCATTGGAGCGAATAGTTAACTAAACTAACTAGGTTTGCTGGTCGATGTCCCTGCCACCCCGTATAACATTTTATAAAGAAATGGTAAGTTCCTTAGGATATATATCGGTAGAAACGTATCAAGTTCACAAGCATTTTTGCCTATTAAAGCCTCTTTCAGAGAAATAATTAAATTATTAGTATGCCAACATAGAGCAAGTGGTGGCCAAGTGACAATGGCCGTGACTTACGAGTAGATCTTGAGTTCGAATTCAGGCAGGCACTTTACTTTGTGTAAATTATTTCGTCACCACTGCTCTCAAAACGGTGAAGGAAAACAACGTGAGGAAACCGGCATGTCCTAGACCCAAAGATTCGAAGACATGTGACATCTACCAACACTCACTGGGCCTGCGTGGTGGATTACGGCCCACTCCCTCTCACAGAGAGGAGGCCTGTGTCCTAGCAGTGGGAACATTATTGACTGTTTATGTGAATAAGTTAATTTTCCGCATTTCTAGTGGTAGTCAGTCGAAGGCCTGATGGCTTGGCGAGAGAAATGAAAAGACATTTTAGAAGCTGAAGCCACACGGGCATTATACAATCAATGCAATATTACAGGTAGCAGTCATCGCCATCTATAATTTGTGCAATCAGCGAATGCTACGTAACATGCATTATACATTGACTACCGATCACACGACCTATATTTACTCCATAATGGAATATAACGTAGGTACTCGTATCACTCATTATTAACGGTGCTTCCATCTCGTGCGTTTTTGTTATTTATAACGCGAGGATTGTCGTGGACGTCCACGGCATCATGATAACACAAAGAAGTATTTATGGAAATACGTGCACGTTATAACGTTTAAAATATGTATATTTGATAGCCTCTACATATACATTTGTGCATCATTTTACTTTCCTTACATTTTATTGAGGAGTGATGGCCCAGTGGCAACGGTCCCGGCGCTTTACTTTGTGTAAAATTTCATCACCACTGCTCTCAAAACGGTGAAGTAAAACATCGTGAGGAAATTTTTCGGAGAAAAGTTCGAAGACATGTGACCATACCCGCACTGGGCCTGCGTGGTGGATTACGGCCCACTCCCTCTCACCGAGAGGAGGCCTGTGTCCCAGCAGTGGGAACGTTATAGACTTAAGGCTGATTATGTTACTTCCATGTGTTATCGTGATGCCGTGACGTGGACGGCCACGATAATATAGTCACATTAGAAATTTAAAAAGTGTACACTTGAGTGTGTTACTTTGTCATTTTGGCGACCAGGTTAAGTTTATTTTTCGAGTGGCGCTTAAAAGTTTATAGTTCTTCAGACAGCATCTGGAAAAGGTCTAATAAACTTTAAAGACGAGTTAGTTGTAGCCTTCAAAGTTTCTTTTGGTGATCTATGGCTCGAATCAAAGCTTCGAAGGTTAAGAACTTATCCAACGGTATTAATACCAGTTTCTGCCTCTATCACCGTCTGCCTCGCTTTTTATCTTGTTTAGTATTTGGGTACTAGGTGTAACAAAAATCGACACATTAATGCCTTATCCTATAAACCAAAAAGGTCTCAAAAATTAGTTCCGTTCGTGGTTCCTGTAATCCCCTAAAATGAATGAGCGTCGCCCATTGTGTCACCCTTTGTAAAATTTCTATATTTATGTTTGTAACTTTCTAAATTACATCTCTATATTTATGTGTACATAATAAAGAGTATTTGTGGTGCAAGCAGGCGGCAGGCCTCAGCAGGATATTTAACACACCGGCAGGGTATTTTATATTCCTTACCGTTAAAGACTCAAAGATCTTTCCAGAAGATGTTTTAGCAAGCAGCTCGGCGAGTTCGGACGCCATGCGCGTGCGCAGCCAGCGGGTGTCGGCTGTGCTTTGCTGGAAGACGAACTGCAGCATCGTGTTGAGAGCGCCCTCTGGCGTGCAACCTAACCCGCGGGTTAGTTCGTTCAGGACTTCCTGTTAAGAAAAAAATGTTTTTCAAAATAAGTTATTTGGATAGGTTCATCTCAAATAGAGATTGTGTATAACAAATATAAACTTAGTAAATTTAGGACAATTTAAAACACACTGAAGGGTCTTCAGTGACTTAAAAATTTATTCTGACTTTTTTTTACAGATTTTTCAATAATTATAACGACTAGAGTATTTTCTGATAGTAACGAATGTTGATGTCGTCCAAAATTAAAACCATAGTCTTCGTTAAGAAGCGACTAATCAATCGGATCCAATAAGAACCCAAAACGATATATTCATTTGTGATTAAAATACCTATATAAGCGTCTTGAGAAAGAACGTACAGTCTTATCGATATCCGCTTCGGTTAAAAATATACTGTCATGAATGTCTGCGTGTTCTATTTATATTGAAGGTTTTACAGCATCTAAGCTACGTCCATAAATAGGACGATATATCAATAAACTGTTTCTTTATAAGCCATCAAAGGCAGTGTTTCCAGATTGGAAAATTGAAATTACAGTGAAGGCTATTTGAAATTACAGTATTTTTATTAAAATTACAGTGTTTTCTCATCCTAAAATACAGCAAATTTTACAGTAAATTAAAATCATATTTTAGGAATGTTTGACCATGAAAATTAGTCACTGCCACTGTGACTTAAACAAAAATCTAAATATTTTATTTCACATAAACCTACAGGCAGAAGCTAGGTTCCAATTGGTTGTTTCCTATGGAGAAGAGCCGGTAAGAAACTCCACGGTTACTCTTTTAAAAATAATTGCCTTTTACAGTAAAAGACAATAAAAAAAAAAAAAAAAAAAAAACAGTATTATGGATAGGTATGAGAGGACGGCGCAGGCATTGCAACAAGCGATAACTTTAACATTTTACTCCCTACCTTATTCATAAAAACATGATTATAAACCTTTCATAAATTCTACATATTCCTATATTTAATCATCAATTTAGACAGCAACGAGCTAGAGCGGGATACCAAAAGGATGTCTATAAACGTTAAAAACATTAGCATCCTTTTGGGCTTCACCACAGTCGGGTAAAAAACATGTTGCGCCGACTCGCAAGTAACATGGGACGAGGGCAGGAAGATGATGTTGAACGGGATTTTTTGAGATTCAGGCAAAAGCGTATCATACTTACTTATCAAAAAATTTGATGACAATATTTATTTAAACTTTTCGCACAAAAAGGTACAAAGGCGGACTTAATGCCTCAGGCATTCTCTACCAGTCAACCAAGGGTGGTGAAGAGATTAGATGGCAGGTGCTTTGCGTTTTAAAGCAGGTTTACAGACCTTCAGGCAAGTTCCCAATTGGTAAACCGACTAAAATACTTAGGTACGTAATCTTCTTTAGTATCGACACCAAATCTCGGGGGCCAATCTTTGAGTCCATCAACGAGGATACGGGCACGTTTGAAAGTAGTCCGAAACTTCGGAGTGAACCCTACACCCGATTAATTAACTCAAAACACATCGGGAGTAGAGACAACTATACTCAAGTGTGGTTCTTTCCTCAAAACATCATTTTAGACACCAATCTACATGGTCTTAATGATCTAGATCTTGCTAGACTTGCCTTTTAATGCGTTTAAAGCTCAAGTAAAATCCAACCTTTGTTCAAAGGCTTACTATTCCATCAACGACTACTTACACGATAAGAATAGTTGGTCGCCCTAATTTTTATTTAGGTAGTGAGTTTTTATTTTTATTTTAATTACTTATTTTTTAGCTTGAGTAGGTACGTATAGTTTTTATTATATTTGTTGGTATATTGGTGTGGCTAGTTGACATATGGCTAATAACTTAAGTTTCTTGTAATTTTCATTACGGAACATAGGTTCCTAGTATTGTATACATGCAACTATATTCTAACTTAACAGACAACTGTGCTGCTGGGGAGTTTGTTACGCCACTTCTTCTTCCCAGCGATAGCACTAGGAAGTGGTGAAGGGCGGGCGTTTTTGGGGGACTGTCTTTTGTAATTTTGACGTTCAAAAAGTGCTGATTCTCAGCCTAATTTGAATAAATGACTTGATTGTGATTCTGACCAAGTTTATGTCTGGACTTTAAAAAAGACTGACCTCTGAGTTTGTTTCGGTCTTTCTTCTCAGAGTAGTCAGATAGGAAACGCCGACCTGATCTAGTTTAAAAAAATATGATTGACGTGTAACTAACCTACTTACAGAAAATAAATAATTTTGTCATTGATAACTGTCAAAATCATGGTGTCATTCATTCTTAGGTCGGGCCCCAAACTAATCTTATGTCCATGAAAGAAAGAAAGAGAAAGAAAAAACATTTATTTAGCACAGACCAAAAGACACACAATGCACCACCACCACATACAATGTCACCATGGGTGATACGGTGGAGGAATAGCCCGTAATTTCGGCGAAACTACAGATTTTGTGCTCGGGAAGTAGACCTCTAGCACCGCACGTCATCATCTGCCTAGCCTTTTCCCAAATACGTTGGGGTCGGCTTCCAGTCTAACCAGATGCAGCTGGCTATTTGACCTCCACAACCCAGTTACTGGGTAATACGAAACCCCTAGGTAAGACTGGTTGTCAAATTTTCGGGCTTCTGACGACCCGTAACGACTGTCAAAGATTCACGAATGACAGCCCTAGCACTGCACTTTATATACCAAAATTAATGGTTGTTGTTGCAATTAACACCCTTACCGCGCAATAAATCAAATACCGACCGTGTTTGTACGAGTATGTACGCAGTAATTATGCAGCTGTGTCCAATGTTGCTGCCATCAATCAATTACCGGTTATTACGTGCCCGTCCGATGAGGGATGGTGTTCCATTTACACGCTGTAGTTTCAATATCGACCTCTGAATATGTGTCGTAGAATTTGAAGCTTGAATTAATTTTAATTGGGGTTAAGTTAGCCTCCTTTGTGTTCTGGTATTTGATTGTGCATGTGCTACACTATAGTGCTCAGCCCAGCATAGAGTGTAGAGTAATCACTTACAATACTTGTTTTTTCCGAAAGTGTCGCAAAGTTTCTTTAGAACTTAAGCTTTCTAAAAAGTGTAATCATCAGATGCGCTCTGCAACGCAAGTTCTGATAACAGTAACAACAGCATTCTGACGCTTGTTTTCACTTATCACTAATATATGTACCAAGTGAAGTAAATATAGCAGCTTTTGAAAATCTCTATTCATCGCAACTGTATTTGAATAAGTCCATGTTCAGTAGCTAGATCAGAAAGTACTTAGTGGTGATATTAAAAGCTAAAGTTTTTAGGATTGGACTTGAAAAACTGTTGATTCGTAACGGGTTTGGGACCTTGTTAAGAAATATTATTATATATTTTCTATATCAACAACTAGCCGTTGCCCGCGACTTCGTCTGCGACCCAGCATAAAAAGTAGCCTATGTTCTTACCCAAGCCGTAGTCTGTGTGCCAAATTTCATCCCAAACCGTTTAGTAGATTTTGCGTGAAAGAATTACAAACATCCAGCCACCCATCCATCCATCCTCACAAACTTTCGCATTTATAATATTAGTAGGATAAGTTAGGATTATATTGACCACACACACACATCTTCCTAACTCCTTTAATAATACGTATGCTGTAATACGGATCCTGTTAGATGTTACAGTTTAAATGATAAATGACGTACTAAGACGCCTATTAACGGAAGAACAAAGGCGAGATAACTGAATGCTAATCTCTCATCATTAACATCAGCCACCTTCATAATTCCCTTTGACGAAGGCAGCTGACAAAATAGCACTTGCTTATGAAGATCCTCCCTTTAAGTGGAGTTAACTTTACTTGGACACTTTTATAATTTATATGTAAATGTATGTATAGTCAGAAGTGTCAGTACCTACTTACTCTTTTTAATCTGTGGCATCTCTGGCATAAAAAAGTAAAACCTCCTTTGTTTAAAAACTTCTTATTTGAGTTCAAGAACTAAAAGCACTCAAAGTTTATAGCAGTCTAGTTATTGAATAGAGAATTACGAGTATATTAAAAATCGATTCAGTCGTCGTAGTTATGTGACGATATGTCTATGAGACATAAAAGTCAAACAGAGACGTTCTCATGTCTATGATATAGACGCATAGAGACAGGTCTATATTATTTATGTCAAGCCCTCGTTCTTTTTTTGGTTTGGGGGTTGAATTTCCTATGGCAGGTAAGTGTCATTTATCAAGCTTTACGGATGTGTCACAATATGTCAAAACAATCATGGGATTTGTACGGTCTTTCTAACTTCAACGAATCGACAAACAATTTGTTGTTTGTCAAAAAAAATCGAATACATTTTCAATTTGTGTGAATTTATTCTGCAAATGAAATAGTAAATGAACGGTGGGTGATGACGTCACGCACTCATCAGTCGACCATTTATTATATAGAAGCGGTTGGATTAATTATATATTTCGCTTTGAAATTGAGGGCTACACGCTTAATTAAAGGACTGTAAGCTGTAATTGGGACACTATTTAATGACGGGTCTGGTCAAACATACGTCACATGCAGAGTAGAAACGTTGTCGGTAAATAACAATAGGACAAATACGATTAGGTACATAGGCTAAATAAATAAAGGCAATACGGCGTTTGGTTTCTAAATGGTTAAACATACATAGTTACCGAACAATGGATTAGCGAACGTGTGTACAGGTGTACACGAATCGTAGACAAGCAATCAATAACGATTAGATTGATAGGACGAACCTAACCAAACAAATCTCAAGGTCTGTTCTGTAAAAACCTCACAGTGAAAACTTAGGTCAAGTGAGATTGAAGTGAGCTGTCATTCCACCTGCTAGGAATTGACACTGTTGACAGATCACTTCAAGCTCGCTTCACCTAAAAGGACAATGCTCATGGATGTATGGAATCCCGTACCATGCTGTATCAACGTCAAACGTTGTTTTATATAGACTTCACTTATCATATTAACTCCTACAAAAGTTCTTTTTGTAAACAAAAACCCGGGTTTTGGAGATTTTCAAAAAAATTGAACTAACCTAAAAACTAGGTACTTTATTTTGTTTGACATGTCATATACGAACGGCTGTCGTAAATGGTCGTAAACGAATGAAATTACTATGGGACCATAATTGAGCACCTCCTCCTTTTTTAGAAGTCGGTTAAAAAATGATAATCGTTTAAATAAAAAATATTTTCTATTATATTCAAGTTATTTATAATTAATGTAGAATCGGCAAAGTATATTTTTTTATAAGTTTTTTGAAAGACGTGATCATGACACTTTCAAAATTTAAGGTTATAATAAAATTAATCATATCATTTGAAACGGAACGTCATGTAAAGGAAATAAAGCAATATCAACACTTTTTTACTTTAAATTAAATTCCCTGTTCCCTTGAAAAATCAAATTCTCGACGCGTTATGTCGTAAAAAATTATGAAAATATTTATTATGGTTAGATTGGCTGTAGTAAGTAGTAGGTACTTTATCTTATTTGGTTCTGATTAAACGAGGCGAATATTCTGAGACGAACCCTCTATGTGGAATAAATCTCACGAGACGAGGGCTTCAAGAGATATAATTCCTATATTTCCGTAGCTCTTTAAAGAACAAAAATCCTCCGGAATGTTTGCAGAAGCTCACACAGACGGCTTCAAGGCCATAATTCGCAAAAAATCGGCTTATTTGCTGCAGCGTCTGCGGGGTGCTAAAAATAGCATTCTGAAAGTCATTGCTGCTCGATTTGACTGCCCCATTCAAAAACACTGGGTGAGGGTATTGAATGGTTTTGTATAGTAGTCTACTTATAGTTAAGTAGTAACAATACTAACATAATTGTAAGCTAATATTGTTGCTAATATATACTAACAAGATATGGATTTTAATTATCGGAAATAAATTATTCTATTCTATTCTAAAGAAAGGAATGTAACAGATATTATATACTTATTTAGTGTCCAAAAAGTACGAAAACACTCCTGGCTCTCGCCAGTTTGAAAGTGTTGCCCGATTTCTAAAAATCTTTCTCTCTTAAGTAGGTACATCCTTGGAAAACGAATATAATCCAATTCCCGTATTTTTACGTTTGTTCGCATTCTAATCTGTCTCAATATGTCAAAAAAAAAATCTAATTTTCCTTAATTTTTGACATTGGTTGTGTGTGACTGAGGTGAGATCGTGACTAGATTTTGGGAATTGGTCTTCTGTTCTCGGCCGATGACGTCACAGGAGTTGTGAGACGGGTCGGAAATGGATTTAGGGATCATGATTGGATTGACTAGGCACGTGCCGGTATTGAGGGTCGAAACGGGGGGTCGAGACTTCTTGAGGGGCCTATTCACCGCACAACGATAAAATTGCATTATTTTCTATATATAGGTACACATTTATCGACAAAATATTGAACTATCAAAATTAGTTTTTTTTTTAACTTATCAGTATTACCATCGAAAACTGTACCCAAAAAGCCCTACCCTTACCCTACGTTTGCCCCAACGGGAACAATAGTTTTGACGAGAAATAAACACGTAAGTATTGAATTATTTTTCCATTTTTCCGTCTCGATAAAGCTACGAGTATAAGCCTCGACGGAGAAAAACACCGATTCTTTATATCAAAAAGCAATATTTGTGCGGTAGCATAACACATTTATTAGGTACCCACTGAGTTAAGGTGATCGCACACGCACAGGTACACTTGTTACTTGTAAAGACAAATCTTTACAGTAATAGGTGTGTACAATAATTTATACTACACTACTATATTTTGACGAAATGGCTACAGCATATTGTCACAAAGCCTTGGCTTGATTAAACAATCAGAGCTGCCATCATGTCGTGTTTGAGCACCTTAACCGCAGGGTGTCAAATAGCTGGGCTACTAACGCCTGTAATGTGCCTTTACCTCTACCTACATAGTTTACATACACCCGCCAACCCATTCCGCATTCCATGTAAACACATGTTACTATAAATTAACACACATTTTACCGATAACATAAATTAGAACTACGGTCTGTTTTCGTAATTACACTTCATAGAATCGAGGAAGTGTACCGACTTGGCTTCCGATTCCGACCTTGGCTGGCGATCAAGTCATGCGATACTTATGGGAATACTTTTTATTACGCTTTTAAAGGCATTTTAAGGTGCTGGAAAATTGAACCGTTTATAGGTCAATATAATATTGATGACTTTTTTTTGGAGCAGGCCCAGCGGTCACTAATGTGGGGTAAGAGTTTTTTATGTCATCGCCCTTTGATAAATTAGGGTTCTGGTTGTAAGTTTATCGGAAAAGCAAATTAGTAAGAAAAACTAACGTCAAAAACCTTACTAGGGCTAATGCACTGATAATGGCAATGCTAAAAAAGAAAATGCTATAACATATTCCTCTTTTCAAAATCACCATAATGTAATAATATTCAACATTCCTTAAAGTAATAACCGTGAGTGTTATAACGCATAAATAACCCACAGTGAGTGTCATAACACATGTTTCCACGATATTATTCAAATTTCCAATATCCTTGCAAAAAGAAGTACGGATATGGACTGATTGAAAATATCGAACCTATAATTTCCACGTCAACACAAGCACAGTCCAGTGGCAATCATAACGACTTGTGAGTGTTACCTAACTCTGGAAGTGGCAGTTGTTTATTTTTCTATCCAACTCACCGTAGCTTGAACCAACTAAATTGCTGTATTCAAACTGAAATATTTTTTTCTCGCTTCGGGGAACGTAATAACGACGCCTATTCTATCTCGAAACTCTGAAAAAACATTTTGAATAGAAAAATATTTATGAAAAGTTTGCTAACGATATTTTTGACGCTTGTTTTTATTTTTATTTCATTTCTTTCATCACGCAATAGTTTGTTTTACCGCTTCAGATGCTAAACAACCCCAAGATATGAAAGATTGATGAGAAATGTAATTTTCCAAGATAGTGCTTCGTGAGCGAAACAACATAATCATTTGTAACTTCTCAGGCAAATACTAAGTAAGATAAATTTTCCTGTACCTAAAGTGATGGGGTAGTAACACAAGTTATTCAGCCATTTCTTTTAATATTCTTTACATAAGAAGTAGAATATTTCAATGTTCATACACAAATGCCTACACAGGAACGAACATGCCTTGTGCAATGTCATAATTTTTAGTAAAGTATTTTTCATGCCAATAGCTCTCTAGCTAGCCAATAGCTGCTAACTCTGAATTGCTATCCGAACGTTAATTAATTAATTAATAGTGATTATTAATTGCCAATTAAGTCATAAAATTGACTTAAATGAGTTTTTGCAGTGGCTAAAAATACATCCAAAGAGACATGGAAAGTAGTAAATGAACATACAAAGAAAACAAAAAAAAAAAAAAGTTAAAGTTATTTAAAGTTATTCATGATTCCAATTATATTGCTAATAAATTCGTTGACGGCTTTGTTTATAAGCCATCACCGACACTTAGTAAAGATAAAGCAATGTCCTTTTTGAAAGAAACAACGGTGAGAGTTGAGAGTAACTTGTCTTTCGAGCCGACTACACCAATTGAGATAAAAAAGATTGTGTGTCACATAGCTAACAAAAAATCTTGCGGATAGGACGACTTACCAATAACAATTATTAAGGAGAACATAGAATTTTTAGCACATCCTCTATCTGAATTTTTTAATAAATGTATTAAAGAGTCGATTTCTCCTGATCAACTCAAACTAGCTAAGGTAATTCCGATATACAAAAAGGGCACAAAGACTGACCCAAAAAATTACCGACCTTGCTACCAACTCTGTCGAAACTTTTGGAAAAGTTAATTAAATTAAGACTGATGGTACATTTGAATCTGAATAGAGTAATCCATTTAAGACAATTTGGGTATCAAAGGGGCATTGGCACTTCAGATGCCATAGACGCTCTCATTGATGACGTAGTTAGTAAATTAAACGACAAAATGAAAGTGGCTGGACTATTTATTGACCTGAGTTCTGCATTCGACACTATAGATCATCAATTACTGCTTGATAAACTAGATCATTACGGTATAAGAGGTGATGCTTTAAAACTTATGACGTCCTATTTACAAAACAGGAGAATGTATGTCGAAATAAAAAACATTGATGAAAACAATCATGAAATAGCATATAGATCTAAGATGACATACATAAAACGCGGGGTACCACAAGGCTCAATTTTAGGTCCAATATTGTATCTTATTTTCACAAACGATTTATTAATATTCATGAACACAGTTCAGCCAGACGCCTCATGTGTTGTTTTTGCTGATGACACAAACGTAATAATTGGAGCGCATGATTTAAAAGAATTGTCCACAAAAGTAAATAAAAGTCTAGATAATCTTTCTGAATGGTTTACAGCTAATAATTTAGTAATTAATACAAATAAAACAAATATAATATTATTTAAGACTACATGTCGTAACACCGACACTATAGAGTAGAGGTGACATTGAAAGAAGACAAGATAGGATTGGTAAAGGAGGCAAAATTCTTAGGTATACACATTGATTCAAATCTAAACTGGAAACAGGAGCTTGCTGCTATTGATTCCTCTATATCCTCTGCATGTTACGCACTGAGGAGCCTCAGGGATGAAATAGATTTGAAGCAACTTAAAGCATGCTATCATGCTTTGGTTGAATCTAGGTTGAGGTACAGCATCATGTTTTGGGGAAATAGCTATAACTACAACTGCCAAAGAGCATTCATCCTTCAGAAGCGTGCCATTAGAACCATTGTCAGAATTTCACAGCGTGATTCATGCAAAGAATATTTTAAGAAATTAGGCATTCTTACAGGTCCAAGTTTGTATATACTAGTTCTGTTAAGCAAGTTCGCAAAATATATACATCAATATGAATTACAAAAAGAAAGAGAGCTGAGAGAGAGCACACGAAGGAAAGTTATTAAAAATATAATGGTGCCTAAATTTACCATAGCAAAGCATTGTTCACGTTACCAAGCAGTAGAGTTATATAACAAGTTACCTACTGATCTAAAAACTTTGGTCTATAACACCAACTTATTTATGGCAAAGCTGAAAGCCTTCCTATTAGAAAAATGTTTATATTCTGTATCCGATTTGATGTTGAATGATTCCAGATAATTTGTGTATGAATTATTTTATATGGTATTGAAATTTAATTTAATTGGCATTTATTTTGATTGAAAAAATAATGATTTACTTGACATTTAATTTGATGGACCTTATCTTCTTTTAATGGACATTTGGTCTCCCTCTAATTGACATTTATTTAATTTTGACTGACATTTAATTTCCATTTAATTCTTTTTTAAATAACGCAATATGGAATAGACAGGGTTGTTTTTGAGCTTATGTGGTTGGATAATTATGTAAATGGTAATTTAATTTACATCTATTTGCCATTTAATGGTTGGACATGGTTGTGATTGAGCTTTTTATGGTTGGACATACAAACAGTAATTTTAATGACATTTAATTCTCAGTTGATTTAAGTAAAATTGAATAATTAAGGTGGTTTTTGTGCTTTTATGGTTTGACATGTAGGTAACGGTTTTTGATTGATGACATAGTACTATTTTTATTTTTGTTTGCTATATGTTTGATTATTGCTTAGCTGTTATGATTTAAAAAGTAATTATTTTGTAAAATTCGAACACAATGTAAATTGTTTGATGAATAAATGAATGAATGAGTGAATGACCGATAACTGTGAAAAAAGGCATGACAGTAAATAAGGGAATTAAAGTTATATCGTACCTAATTATAAAGATTTTTGCAAGTAACGTTCTGTAGTTTCTGCCGACTCCCATGAGAAAAGGCGTAGGTATGTTTATTTGTATGTATTTTATATTTATACAAATACTTACAGGTGGCAACGTGATAGGTAAACTGTAGTCCTCAGGAGTCTGTGCCTTCTTCTCGAAGGGGCGCACGAAGTAGATGAGCAGTGCCAGCGGTACGGACAGAGCAGATACAGCTCCGAACACTGCCGCAAACACTAACCACGTCCAGTCCGGCATTTTGTTCTAGCGATATTTACTGTGGACGAGAGAATTTTATAAAGACAGTTTTTCACAGACTTCAAAAAAGGAAAAGAAATGAAATACGTGTATTTTCAACAAACACAAAAAAGAACGAGTGTGGAAAAATATGCGTCACACCCACGCAAAACGCGGTATAGAAGTAAACACATTCATCGGAATTTATTAAACAAGTCTTTAACAGTCAAACTGTGATTAGGTAAGATCTCAAGGAACGACAGCGCAAGGTAAAATGGAATAACGAAACTTTTCAGACACAATAGTTTACAGGCCCATGACAAGATAAGCACACTTGATAGGATAAACCAAAGTAAACAAACGAGAACAACCAAACCAACTAAGCTTTAGGTATAACAAACAAGAAAATACAGGGATTAAACCGCGGTACGTTTCCGAAGTATGATCTCGGATAAACTGTACAGTTCCAGGTGCAGATATAAATTTAAATAGGTATATTCATTTGGCGATAAAATCGGTTCTAAAAGCGGTGTTTTGGCACAGCTGTTCGGTATTAGCTTGGAGGCTAAAGCTGCAATATTAAATAATCCTTTGGCTATAAACCTTCACAGATTTCGCGAAAATATTAAGAGACTAGCTTCTGCCCGCGGCTTCGCCCGCGTGGATGTCGGAAATTATCCCACGGGAACGTGCTAACAGGATAAAATGTACCTATGTGCTTCCCCAGAATGCCATCTATCTCGCGGGCCCTTTGTGGCTAATTACAATAGAAAACCAATTGTGTCTCATTAGTGGTGATTAAGAGGGTACCTATATGATATCTTTACCTAAGTACCTACCTAATTAAGAAAAAAAACTCAATAACAGAAAATTAATTATCTACCTACCTAAATAAACCTATTTCTGATGATAACTAATCTAAACTCAATAAATAAGCAAAATCCCTAAAAACTAATATCTATACGAATGACTAATCCTACACAGTATTATAAAATAACCTACGGTCACTACGTACACTATCAAATATACTACCTATACTTTAAAATTAAAATCTATACCTACAACTTATATAAAAATAAACCTAAATAACTCTAAAATCTAAAAGGAATAAAAATGAACTCCATTGCGGGTGACTTAACCTACGACAAACTTATTATTTGCGGTTGGTGCAGTAATCGGGTCTAGGGATCGAACCGCAAAATTAAGTTTGTTTTTTACTGTATATACTTTTCCGGGATAAAAAGTACCCAGTGTGGTGCCCAGGATATTAAAGAATAATTATACCAAGTTTCAACGTAATCGAACCGGTAGTTTTTGCGTGATGCCTGAACAAACAGACAGACAGACAGACAGACAGACAGACAGACAGACAGACAGACAGACCGACAGACAGACAGACAAAAAATTTTTTAATCACATTTTTGGGTTCGGTGTCGGTCTAGTAACACCCCCTGCCATTTATTTTTTTGATATTTTCAATGTACAGAATTTTCACTTCTACAGATTTATTATAAGTATAAGTATAGATATAGATGAACTCCTAAGCTTCGCCCTATTTTTCTGAATCCTGTTTGTATACCTATTAAACGAGATTCGAATAAGATATTCTGTTATATTATCTCGGCGAGATCCGTACCGTTACATTTGTACGCAACCTATATTCGCTCACATGATTTTGTCGATGGGATCGACGGGTTTAACTTGTTTACAACAACTGTCTTTTTTGTGCTTAGAAAATCTGGTCATACGACAGTTTACGGTTCCATAATTGGCTAAAATGGGGTGTTTCCGCCACCGTTACTAAAATTTTCAACAGTGTTAGCTGTGAATGTCCAACGCGAAACAAGGACTGGATTATTTATTTAGGTCTAGCAGACTTTTGTTCTGATGTGAAGTGGACGTGAGCCCTAATAAATTATGAAATTGGAATGTAAGCACTTTCCCGGTATTTGCTCTACCCTGACTGTGTATTGTGTAGGCATTACATGGCTACGTGGGCACAAGATAGAGCTGGTACAGGCAGAGCTTACGACACACAGGCTATGAGCTAATAAAATAGGCACATAACAAACTATTTCATTGGCTTCTAGCGTAACAAACTGTCCTCAGCATGCTACGACATCAAGCCAACTGGGGCAAAAGACCATGCTTGTCGCCTCCAGTCTATGTATATTAATGCTGTCTGAAAGGGTGGTTATCTCGAGTAATGTTGCCCTTTTGTGAAGCTAAACTTCGTGACCCTTTCTTTACAAGCCTTTTGCCCCATTTCGGAACCGTTTCATCATCACATTAGCGACTAAAAGGCACATAATAGGTACGCCTTTTAGCAGTACATTGAATTCTCCTAACGCTTACGATGACATCAAGAAGCATCATAATTCACTTTATTTTCCACCCATCCGTTCCATTCGTTCAATAAGTGGCAATCATAATGTCATATCTTATCAGCATTATACTACGTTCAAAGTGAATCTTTTACCGATGACAGCCATTACGGAATTTCATTAATAAAAAAGTAACCAGGTAGTCAAAGCAGCCCCATTTGTCATTATAATTTTGTTTCAGTAGTTCATGGATTGGTACATTTAATATTTATTACAGTTTGATAACATAAGTACATAGTTTGACAAAGTTTTCGTGAAATGTTTGCTAACTAAACAATATTGAAGTCACGAATTTGTTTGAATGAGAGTTTCTTTATATAAAATATTTCGTGTCCCTAAACATTAATATCTTTTAATCAATTTTAATCACTTAGCAGCTCAAGAATATTAAAGTATCTACCTACTATGGTGATTTATAACATTTTGTACCTAGTTGTATAAATATGAAAAAATAAGTACAACACCGACTATGAAACCGAAAATAAAACCTTGTTCCTGCATAAAAGTACCAACGAGACTAGCTTATTTAGCGTTGTAGCTAAAACTATAAAAGTAAGTCGACATAAAGCAGGTAGGTATATTAAAAGCCTGGTAGGTAATAAAATAACGATTAGACATCATTTATTGACGTCACAAAACGTTTACTTCCTATCAGATCGGTTAACGTTGTAAGGACGAATGAATCATGAAATAAAGTGCTATAAGCAGGGTCAGGCCAGTGTCTGAGAGCAGTGGTGGTATGGGCCCCGACTTACGAGTAGTAAGTAGGTCGTGAGTTCGCAGGCAGGCACTTTACTTTGTGTATATAATGTTATCACCACTGCTTTCAGAACAGTGAAAGAAATCATCGTGAGTAAACCGGTATGTCCTAGAACCAAAAGTTCGAAGACATGTGAAATCCACCAACCCGCATTGGGCCCGCGTTGTGGATTACGGCCCGCTCCCTCTCACAGAGAGGAGCCCTGTGTCCCAGCAGTGGGAACATTATAGGCTGATTATGAAGCAGGAGGTCTCATTTCAAGAACATTATTCAAGGCAATTGAACGTTGCTGAAAGTTTGTAAAGAGCTGGAAAAAACAGAATTCAGATTCCCTATTAATTGGCAATTGGCAAAGGTTAATTGGCAATTTGTCCTAGCTAACAATTAAAAGATTTTTGTTACATCCATCTCAAATCTAGCTACAGTTGGCGTGGAAAACAATAGATTAAAAAAAAAACTATTGTTGTTCATGTTCATGAATGCTATCTAAGGCTTTGTGTACACTACTACACAATGGGATG
This sequence comes from Apamea anceps, assembly GCA_951799955.1. NCBI lineage: Eukaryota > Metazoa > Arthropoda > Insecta > Lepidoptera > Noctuidae > Apamea > Apamea anceps. Next base: position 6,221,334 of record OX637502.1, on the reverse strand, counting down.
CATGAATGAATGAATCAATGATTGATGCATTTGTTAGTACGTTTGTATCTCTGTTCTATGTTACGGGTTTGGTTTCCGCACTTAGTCCTTCAGATGGACCATTGTGCGTGGGCCATGGCGGCCGTCGGTGGTTATTCCAACCAGCCCACCTCCCTGCGTATCTCTGTTTTAACTCATTTGTTAATACGGAAATTAGCCTTCAAATTTTCTCTTATTTTGTTTTCTGAAATACGTATAACAAATAAAATCAAATCAAATTATTTATTTGCAAAGAATGTAGGTATTGTAAGTACATACAATAAAGTTGTTATAGAAATATAATGAGCCGGGTACATTCTGCCAGAGTTTTGGCATGCAAAACTTAACAAATAATATCAGTATCAATGCGATTAAATATAATATGAAAATTAATAATAAAGAAAATTATTACAATACTATTTTTTTTTAAAGATGGTCAAAGTTGATATTAAATGATGTCAATAATATTATTCTGTTGAAATGTCACACATAAGTATAATATCAAAATTAATAAGAAAATGATTACAATATGATTAAATTATATAAAAATAGTCAAGGTTATGTACAAAAGTAGATATTAAATAATGTCAATAATATTATTATGTTGAAATGACACACATAAAAAATTCAAAAAATCACTTAACGAATAATAATAATATAATAATAACATTTCTGTATCAAAATAACCTTAAGTTTATTTTTAAATTGTTGAAGGGTGTAATTTTTTATAGTGTCTGGTAGTTTATCAAATATTATTGGACCCATGCAAAACACACTTTTTCTAAGTAGTGCTATTTTATAACTACCGACAATTAAGAGGTTTTTGTATTGGCTTCTTACGGGACCTTTCTTGGCGTCCGATACCTTAGCAAACAAATGTATAAAGAAGGGGACTGAACATAAAGAGAGTATTCCAACTATTCAGGACTAAAACCGAATACGATAGGATATTACCAGGGATTAGTATTTGCGTTAAAAGCAATCTAACATTCCTAAGCTTGGCACGTCTTTATTGCGGGTTACCTAACGTATAATTTTGTGTTAAATAGGATACTTTATCATAGTCGATATTAAACAAGCAGTCATAATCGAAATTTACTGGCTACCATAGATGTAATCACATAGGGGTATTGTTAGCACGCTCAACTTTCTACACTGGCTCTAGTTTAGCTCTTTAACCCTTCGTAGCCGGAACGTGGATCCACGTGAAACCCAATTATCTCTGTAATTACGGCATTCAACCGGCCAAGCTAAGTTAGTCTAGCTTAGCTCGCTTATTCGCCAGGAAATTATACGTTACATTACATACCGCAATAAGCACGTGCTCAGTTTCGTGATGTCAGATCCTTCTCCATTAATATAGCGTACTTCTATTTTACGGTCGAAACGGTGAAGGATAACACCGTGAAAAGACCGGCATGTCCTAGAACCAAAAATTCGGGGACATGTGACATCTACCAACCCGCACTGGGCCCGCGTGATAGATTACGGCCCACTCCTTCTTACAGAGAGCCTGTCCAGCAGTGGGGTCATTATAGGCTGATTATGTTTATACTTAATGCTAATAGTTGTGGCCTGCACATAAGTATGTAGGTTGTCTTTAAAAGATCGATATTAGCGATAAGACGGCCCAATGTGTCACGCTTCATAAAATTTCTACTATTACATCTGTCATTTATATGGTGTACATAATAAAGAGTATTCTATTTTATTCTACGAAAATCTACCTCAGCTATGCGAGCTTAGCTAAACTAAGGATTGATTGCACCAATGAAAGTGAACGCGATTAGCACATCTATGTAAACTGTCAGTGTCATCTTTGTTTGGGAATACTGACACTGGCAGCTCTTGAACGCAGTTTATATGTCCCGATCGCGTTCAGTTTCATTGGAGAAATTCGACCTTAGGTTCGCTCTTGGTCTACAACTGGCTTGGTAAACGACTTCGTTACTAAGCTCTCTACTCTACGTCTATTACAATGCGACTCCCACGGGCACCATTTGGAGCCGGCACCGTGCCACACAAACACAACAAAATGTAACTACAACCGCAGAAAAAGAAAGGAAATTTTCTGCAGTAGGACCAGTAATTATTTCAAGTTAAGACCGGACGCAGCTCCAAATGAATTACAACAAACTACCGTAGATATAAGGTCTTGCAAAAATACTGTACAATATATTAAGGGGTAGGTTTGTGCGCATGAACATGAAAAGCTTGTGATATGGAACCAATTCTGGCATTTAATAATATCAGCTGTTCCAATTGATTCATAAAAAAAAAATCAACACGTATCATAGTAACTATGATACGTGTTGAATTTTTTTGTATATGCATAGTTACTAGTTTTATCACTTACCCCTTAAACCCTTTCACACAAAGGACATGTCCAAAAATGTATGGACCAAAAACCCAGAATCGACAGGAATGAAATGTATACCAATGGATTGACATTGAAATATAATATAATGTTACCAAGGGGGCAACCCTGAAATCGTTATAGTATAGGAGCTAAGAGCAAAAAAAAAAAATCGTTTAAAACAATAATAAAAATAAGTTTACGTCATGTTGTGGCTTAATATGACGTTGTTTTAATGTTGCATCACTTGTGTTACACATACACAAGCAAAAGCAACATAATAAAAAAATCATGTTAAAGTTGAATCACAACATAACGAATACTCTAACTTTTATACTTATTTTTGTTCGCTCATAGATACTACAATCAACGTATTGTGTGTTATTGGTAATTATGTTGCTTTGCAGGCGCGTTCTGCGTTCTCGCGATATCTGTTTTCAGTACATCTTGTATTAGGACGGCCATGCAGTTACACACTGCTGCGATAATAACGCCGCAATGGAAGTAGAACGTTGTTTTGGGAGCCTTAAGGCTTAAATGTGCTGAAAACAGATATCGCCAGAACGCATGCGCACATTATATTATATTTAAATGCCAATCCATTGGTACACATTTCATTTCTGTCGATTCCGGGTCATTTTTTGGACATCACCTTTAAACTTTATGTATATATATATATATCGCATTGTGCAACCGAGCTGAGATTTCCTTCCCAGAAATTATATTGTTAGCTGCATGCTGCATACGAAGGTACAGTCAAACAAACAGACAGGTGTATAACAGGCGACTAAGTACTTTCAAACAATCTTGTTTGTTGCTTTATTTTCAAACAATTATATATTGAATCCTTGGTTACAGTTTGCGAGTCGATGTCCCTACCAACCTGTATATTTTTTAAATTGTTGCCTGTATACCTAACACATTTATTGCCTGTACCTAAAATACGTGTCGTAGAGGTGTGGGTTGTTATCCCAGCTCCCTTTCCCCCTTGAAGGCCCGTGAGCCCGTGACCCGAGCAGTTTCGCCTCGCTTATTGCTCGGCACGAAACTGCACAATGCATTGTTATAGGGCGATGTGAAACGAAATATAGGTAATGTTTTGGTAGCACGAGTCGAAGTACGTCACGAGAATTACTGAGTTGGAATGTTGTGAGGTAGAGTAAAATTTTTTTTGTTTCGTTACCAACTTGTAAATAAATGGTGGAGCTGTAAAGTACCAGATTTTAAATGTATTTATTTATCACAATTTGTACAAGAATAGAAAAAACGGTGACCCCTAAACTAGACATTTGCCTGTATCTTGGAAGTCAGAGTTGCGACATTTTCAAAGTGGTACATGGTTATTATTGCAAGACTGCTCTAATGGCATATCATGGCTACGTAGGTTCAGTACTTAGAAACGGAATGCTAGTCTGGGCCAGTCTGGGGTAAATCAACACATATTAATAAGGTCTATATATTGCAGAAAAAATGTGTAAGAGCAATATGTAGTGCTGTTGTTCATGTAAACATTTCTTTAAGAAACTTAATGTACTAACTGTAAGTTCCCTTTACGTCATTGAAATTGCTACTTTTGTTAAGAAACATGCAGATCTATTTATGAAAGCAAAGGAGAATAAAATATTTTGATCAAGAGACCCACTAAGTTACAAACACCAGCAAAGTTCACCGCATTATATAAAAAAAACTGTGGACACACAACAATCCAAATTTTTAATAAAGAAATGGCTTATTGAAAAATGTTTTTATAATACTGACGAATTCATGACATAATATGTAAATAATAATACTTTTTTTTGTATTGGAGGTTATGGATCAATTTGTATATTTAAGAAATGACTTATTGTTTTTATAATATTGCTAAATTAATTAATGACATGTGAATAGTAATAATGAAATTTGAAATTGTATCAATTGTAAATGAATCAATTTTGCATACCGATTATACGGTGAGAACTCAAACTCAAATCATTTATTTCAATTAAACCATTTCAGGCGCTTTTGAATTGTCAAAATTAAATAGTCGGTCAGTTAGTCAGAAAGTTGCACTTCTACTATGCGACATGCTGAACTTCTACTATGTATAATGTAACGTAACACCCTGTAACCACGTTTCTGCCAAAATAAATTTTTCTTCTTATTCAAGACAGGAAAACAAAAACTAAAATATAACTAAACTAAAATATTTTTTTTTTTATATACACTTTGACGTTAATGAATTTGATCTATGACATTTGCTTACTTTGTATTCTATTATTTTAATTATTGTGAATGTGAAGACTATGTGGGTCATTTTATTTTTTATTTTTCTCTCTGTTCTGTTAGTTTTTGTCATGGTCTGGCAGTTTGAGTAATTAATGTGGCCTACCCAAATGTCCTTTCTTTGGTATTGTTCGTCGAATCGTTGAGCTCTTTAAGTTTTGAGTTGAGCTGCACGATTTCTGACATATGCGTGCACTGACTGGACAGGTCCTCTCAATCTGTGTGGTTCTTTCCTCAAAAGACCATCTCAGACATCGACCTACATGGTCTTCATATGATCTGACCAAGAGTATGTCTGGACTTTAAAAGAGACTGTGACGTCTGAGTTTGTTTCGGCCTTTCTTCTCAGACTAGTCAGATAGGAAACGCCGACCTCATCTAGTTTTAAAATATGATTGACGTGTAAAAGTGTTTGTACAAACCTACTTACAAAATAAAATCATTTATCATTATCATTTAATTAAAATTAAACTAAAAAAAATATATACATTGCTATCAGCATGAGATCAAACTAAGCAAAATAAAACCAACAGTGTGCGATCAATTAAATAACAAAATAATAAGTAATAATAAACAGTAGGTAAACCACATTTAAATTAATTGAACGCGTGCCCTGCAGGGATTTCCTTCTATACGCTCACCTCATTGAGTTTCTTTCGTTACGCACAAAGGTATGCGACGCAAAAACATTTCAGTTTACTGTCAGAAACAATTGACACATTTCATGTAAAAGAACACTTTCTTTGTTGTATTTCAGAGCGGGTTCATTGTTAGAGAAGCTACGAGGACCTAGCTAGCCATCCTACCGTGACGATTGTCAATGACGTGACATCATTCCCGCGTAGCCTCGTAGTGCCGTAGCACCGTAGCGCGACGTGCTATGTAAATTTTGCTACGACAATTTTCCGCTACGATAGGGTTCAAAAGCAATTGCTATCAGAGGACTTTATTTTTCAATTTTCGGCGTAAATACAGACGAATGAAAAAGTCAACTCAATCAATGTTTTCAATCAAAATAGAATTTGTTTAGATTGAAGTGAATCAATCACGCGGCGTCGTCTCTTTCAAATTAAAGTTTTCTAATGCTTCGGAATCGAAACAGTTCTTAATGACATTTTTCTCAATGGAAAGGTTTCTGATATTAGCGTCTAATAAGAAGAATGTCTTTTGCGTTTTTCAACATCCAATATATCTAATGGAATTTTAAGATAATTATGACACGGAACCGTTTTCATCTTACTTTACAGTTCAAAGGAACATAAATTATGACGTCAATCTGATTCCCCAGTGCACTAAGAAGAAATTCCTAGTCTAGAAGAAAACAAAACTATTAACTTACAATATAAACGCCTAGTTTTAGCGTAATGGATCTTGACATCTACGCTATTAGGACCATTTTCATAAATTATTGCATCGAAGGCGCGACCAGACGCCTCTTTAATTTGATATGAACGCTGAGGGTATTACGACTCATTAGTTTAATTAATTTCTGCTATTAAATATAATGCTGCGTCACGTACAGAACACGTAAAAGTAATAACGTTATGCAGATGTTAGTCCATATTTGATTGATTTTGGTATTTCTATATAAGTGACTTTGTGCCTTATTGATTGCTTAGACAAGCCTTGTATGTTTTACATGGGGCTTGAATATAACTGGTAAAATGTGGCATGTTTATGCATAATTGAAATAGGACACAATTTGCTATGCATTCAAGATTTGTTTAGACCAACTGTTTGCCCCTTTGAGAACTTATTTACTATGTTGCTACTAAAAAAGCATAATCAGCCTGTAATGTTCCAACTGCTGGCACACAGGCCTCCGCGGGCCCAGTGTAGGTTGGTAGATGTCATATGTCTTTGAGTTTTTGGTTCTGGGACAAACCGGTTTCCTCACGATATTTTCCTTTACCGTTTTTAAACCAGTGGTGTACTGGCTACTAGTTTTTTTATAATGCCATGGTATTTGATCAGAATTTGCATAACATACTAACACAGCTTGATTATCAGACAACCTAGTGCCCTTAAGAATAGTTAAAAATAAACCTCAATATTTATAAGAGCGAACTACCCACACAATAGCGTCGCTTTATTAAAAACTTTAGCAAACTTGTAAACAATGTTTTATTATAATAGGTACGGTGGTGTACCTAAACAATTTCACTAACATTAAAATGAAAACTTAAAATGTTGTTACAGTTTTAAAATTTTCTTAGCTTTTCATGTTTTAAGGTTAAAGTAATGTTATATTCTAAGAAATTGTTGATCATAATAACTTTTGAATTAACAAGCAATTCTGAATAATCTTGTGTTTCTGACGCGCCACTAATGAGCGGTTCAACGTAGCTATTGAAAAATTTTAAACTTAAATTGTAAGTCAAAAAGGTCGGATTTCCAATGTCAATGTTTACGATACAATTTGATGGCTTCAAACCTCGAATATACTACGTATACATGTAAATTTCAGGTACTAATTATGCAGTCGTGATTGGATTCTATTATAATTATTATGTTTTGCTACTGCAGTCATAGAATTTTCGACAAAACGATAACCTAACCTACTGCAATATAGGTACCACGACTTACCTACTAATGCAGGTAACCTTGGACTGAACTTGGTAAAAATTGCTTCTAGAACTGATCAATTCAAATTTCACTTTGCATATTGCATTCGGTCGTACATAGGTCGCTACTGCAGGAGTCAGCCAGTATCGATTTCATCTCCGATTTTCCATGCATCTGTTATAAGGGGTCACTATTCCGGTATCCGATCGCCGAGTAACCAACCTCAACAGGCAGCTACTATAATGAAACTCCGTGCCACGGGCTCACGGGAAGATAAGTTATAACTGAGGGAATATTGAAGATTCCCATGGTTTTGCACTTCAAAAGTGAATAAGCCGCAAATTCAAATTTTAAATGATTTTATTTTACGTAAGTACAAGGACACTTATAAAATGTCAGAAACTATGCGCAGGTCATTTCCTTTGGAAAAGAGCCGGCAAGAAACTTCACGGTAAGGTACTCTTTCAAAATATTGGCTTCACAATGTATTCATATTAAAAGGTTACTATGTATGAGAGAACAGTATGGGCTTACCAACAAGTACCAGGTATTTAACCCACTTATGTTGAAGAAAAGATGGCCGATGGAGTAAAGTTGTGACCAAATGGTGGCCAAGGTTAGGCCCAAGAAACCAGGGCCGTCAAAAAGCGCGTTGGGTTGACGATATCGTCGCAGGAAATACCTGGATGAGAGACGCACAGAACCGGGAAGTATGGCAGAAGAAAGGGGAGGCCTATATCCAGCAGTGGGTGATTACGGGCTGAAATGATGATGATGATGATGATCTAGTCATACGTGCAAGATGCTGTCACTTTTTGACTCTATTTCTACGAGAATATAAACCAAGAAATTATGCAACTTAAGACAGTAAATACCGGGAAAGCTCGACAAGATCTTACCACGTTTTCCCTAATAGGTAGTTGTTAACTAAATTACGGGGACAGCTCGACACGGAGCCCGGTAATAGCCAGGCAATTAAAGTAGTTAAAAGAATTTACGATTCTGGAATCAATATGATAAATTAGATTATAACTATGAATAGGAGATATTGGTACGTTTATTAAAGTGTATATGAGAAAGAAAATGACCGAGGATATAGGAGAGTGGGAGGAGACCGAAGAAACTATGGATGACTATGTGAAAGATGATACAGATGTATGGGAGAAGAACATAGGCTGTTCCGACGAAAATTTTGTACATTTATCAAACTGCATAAGAGAAAGAGAATGATCAAGGATATATGAGTAGGAGAAGACCGAAGAAACTATGGATGATTATGTGAAAGATGATACAGATGTATGGGAGAAGAACATAGGCTGTTCCGACGAAAATATTGTACATTTATCAAACTGCATAAGAGAAAGAGAATGATCAAGGATATATGAGCGTAGGAGAAGACCGAAGAAACTATGGATGATTGTGTGAAAGATGATATAGATGTACCTATGGAAGAAGAAGACATGTTGCATCGATCGTAATAAATTGGGTTAAAGGCAGGAGAATGATAGTAAGATTGGTTGAATATTGAGCGCCTAAGTCCAGCACAATCAGCCTATAATGTGCTCAGTAAGAGTGGGCCGTAATCAACCACGCGGGCCCAGTGCAGGTTGGTTAGTCCATCAATGTCCTGATAAAGCCAGATGATTGCAGTAAAGTGCTGTGATGATGGGCGTCAGATATCAAATCGAGGCTGGGATAGGTATGGCATGGTAACAGCCTGATTGTTACAGTTGGTACGCAAGGAATAATTAACCTGATCGTAATAATGTATGGAAGGACTTGTCCTTGTCAGAAATATCGACTACATATTAGCTATCGTGACCTCGGAATAAAAACAAAGAATTGCATCGTCGTCATGGTAAGCTAAGTAGCTACCTATTGCATAAGGAAAAGGCTCCACTGCTGTACTTCTTAGTGTGTCGATAGCAATCTAAATGGACTCGGCTCAGAATTCTGTACTTGTTTGTAGGTACTATAGCATTGAAAGTGGCGCTTCTATGCCGAAACACCCCGACCCGATATATTCACTATTGACCGAATAGCCGTAGGTACGTACGTATTATATGCACTTTCGCTTGCATAACGAGATGTATGTATATTATCTTCTTATGTCCGTATCGCTTATGTATGTGATCTTTTAGTACGTGTCTAGTGGAAGTCTTTCTAAGAATAGCTTATTTATATTACTATGCCATAAAAACGATGCATCGGGTAAGGAATGTGTTTGTATCATCATTAAAACTATGGCAAAGTAAACGTTACTTTGGTAACTACTAGGTTTAACGAAGGAAGTTTAATTTTTAACCGATTTTTCGCAATTTATTCATCAATCAATTCCCTTTTCAATACAAAAAAGCCGTCCATTAATATTAACTTGGGATTGAATCAAGCAGTACGTTTTCAATTATTAATACGAGCATTCGAGCAAATAAACACGTAACTGTGTTTGACCTGTAGCTTCACATACACTTTTTATTAGATCGGTTTCTTAGCAAAACTTGTGGAAGAAAATATTTGAAGAAAACACCAAGAGAAAATAATTTTGGAAACGCAGTATTAAATATTTTAAATACATATGCTTCTCTGTTTGTTACAATTAAATCGAAAATTAGGATCTTTTTCTAAAGAAAACACAAAGAGAAAAAATAAATACAAAGTTTACAAACACAAGCAAAGGTACACTAATATAAATCATAAGAGTAGTAGGTAACATTAAAAGATAATGAGCCCAAATAAAAACAAATATGAAACAAGAAACACCAACCACTTACCTGATAATAAATTCACCTAAAAACAACGATATTTCTACATACAATCGATATACACTATAACAATTGACATTAATCGCTTTACTAAACTAATCGTATGTTATTCTTTCAGTAAGACTATTTTTCTACTACATTTTTCACGCCAGCCGGCTCGCCCGGCGGCGTCGGATGTCCTTTACATCACTGACACTAAGTAAAATTATATTTTTTTTGATAAAAAAAGCACCTTTGCGTCCACTGGGCATGCGCGGGCCCTCGCCAATTGGACCAGAGCTCACGTATTGGAAAGCAGTACACCCAATTGGTATGGGACGCAGAAACAGCTGTATTTTTCTAATAAAGATCATTTCCGAACTGCTGATTACCTCATTCACGTCTGGCTAGGCGTTGTTAACGTATTTCAAGGCATTGATGTCATTTCGCTGTCAGTTTTGTTTCAATTTTCTGTGTGTCGTATCGCCTTGCATGCATAGAGACGCTTGCGCGAAGCAGCGATCGATAACAACCACATGTACAGCTGCAATAGGTCCGGTAACGATACTGCGAGCACCTGAAAAGCAATCTTATTGCGTAGATATAGGGTGTGAAGTAAACTGGTTCAACATTTAAAAGGATAGCGGCTCATTCATGAAAGTAAAACAAATTGTTTACAGGGCAGATAAATGTCAATAAAGTTCGGATTGGTTGCACATATCGACACAAAGCCGTTGATGTTTGTGTCCTGTAGCCCTTAGATCAGGTTAGAGGTAGCATTGAAAACTACGGCGAATTTGACCCGAAGGTGCCTTTATCCCTCTTCACTTTTATAGACAAGTTGAGACTGTACGAAACTCGGGTAGGTACACTATTATTGTGACCCTCATTTCTACGTGGAAGGGAAAAGTAAATCTTAGATAAAGATGGATATGCCGTACTTTATTGTTGAGGGTGATCGGAAGGTCGTAGGTTCAAATCGATAGGTAGATTGTAGACGTAGAGCTATTGCAGTCTGGTGACTGATAAGTAAAATGTAGGAAGGCACTTTTTGTTCAGGCTTCAGTGGTTCATTACTTATGATCATTTATCATCTTTTAGGAGTTGACGTTAAAGAAGATAGACATTGCTTTTGTTAGCAGAGGCGTAGCGTAAGGTTGTTTAGGGCCAGTTTCTCGAACGAAAATTATAGCAAAGTTAATGTGACAAATTGTCAAACGCGTCTAAACTGCTATCATTGGTTGAGTGATTTATCAACATCCTCTCAGTAGTTTACGCTTGCGCTTGACAAATGGTCACATTCATTTTGCGATAATTTTCGTTAGAGATACCGGCCCATAGTTTTGGGTTCCATCTCCTGCCCCTGCAGTCTCGACATTCATAGCGATCGCTTTACGACCGAATTCAGACGCAAAGTCCTGTCACTCCATACATTTCACCTGTCAATTCGGGACTTTGCGGCCGAATTCGGTCGTAAAGCGATCGCTATGAATGTCGAGACTACTGGGGCAGGTGTGCTTATCTTATAGTACCTCTACGCTTAAATTAAAGAAAGCAGTACAATAGCTGGGCAGCTATCGTTTGCCATAAAGATTAAAGGGGTTTATTTATAAAGATGATTAAAGTTAAGTGACTTTTAAACGTCATAAAAGTATGGTCAAGTCGCTAATCACTATTTAACTTTAAGCAACGTTTATGAATAAAGGGATTGTTTAATAATTCACATTGTTTTAGAGTGTAGCTAAGCAAATTGCACTTATACATTAATTTCAACCCTAATGGCGTGAGGTAATAGCCTGGAAGAAATGGCATACCTTTATAATAACTTTTTCCTATTTTACACGAAAAAGCTATAAAGCAAGGGGGCTCAGAGATTAATTAAATTTATTCTCTCTACGTGTGATGCCTTAACTGTAGGTAATCTCTTGCCTTTTTGGCTAGGTAGGTACCTACGTACTACGTGGGCAGGTACTGTGTTGCGTGTAATATTGTGTTAAAATCATACAGCGTTATATTTACTGCGTTTATTTCAAGGGAAAGTCTTTACATCAACATGGCTATACGATCACAGGTTCTTCTGATGAAAACCCAAACAAAAATTTGAAAGGTCAGTTTAAATTTGCTTGAATGTTTGAATGCAACCAGTTATTTTATTGCCAGCCTGCACAACATAAGGTCGACTTTTGCATAAGCATTTCTTAAACCTACGTAGTAGGTACGTAAGACAGCCGCCCTGAAATTAGTCTATTGTGGTCGAGGCGCTTAAAGCCTGTTTTTATGTTATTTATATAGGCCTGAATACTACAGGGGCTTCGTGAAGGCAATCTCACCTAATTTGATTGAAGCTACGCCCTTTTTTTTCATTTTTTATCTTAAGTAAGAAATGTTTTTTTTTTGCAGAAAATTCTTTGTTAGCTCTGGTTCTTACTGAAACTGTCACAAACATTTATTTTGCGACGTCTACTCGTCATTCGATGGGGCGTGAAGGCTTTCATTCTTAGTTATACAATTATCTTTTTTTTAGGGTACCGTAGTAAAAGAAGCTCATATAACCTCGTGTCTTATAGACGCTTTGTCTTAGGAATCCTGCTCTTGGAAAAGCTTATTGACGCTCTCAGGGACAAGTTGGTACACATTTGTACTGCTTGTGGTACAAATGTGTAGCAGCTCGTCCTAATGAAGATAAGTTTTAAAATGCGAACTTATTGAAAGAAAATAGGAAAAAAACAACTATAAATCATTCGTTTTACATGGCGTCGGAAAAATCTACCAACTCAGCCAAGGTATCAAAAATCAGGTCAGTTTGATAGAAGTCTCTGTTGGTCTGACAAAAAAACATGGTTATTTGATATCATAAGACAAATAAACATCTCCGCTGTAGGTACTTACTCTACTCAAACAATAATTAAGAGTACGGAACCCCACTGTTTGCGGAGCGTGGTCCGTCACGCACTGGCAGGTTTTCTTTTGATTAAGTTTGCTTGGGGTTTCAAGAGTTTCACGTTCTTAGGGAGTTCTCTCCCGCTGATTGTTGTTGGATTGTATTTGTGTAGTAGGAGCGGAAAGTACCTACTATCAATAAATTGCGCAAGTCGATAAGTTACCTATTACAAGACTATTTACAACAACACAAATACAAATATAGGTATTGAGCAGAGTAAAACGACACGTCTAATAAACTGGGGCAACATGACAGTTTAGGGCTGGATGTGATTGAAGCAGATTAAATAGGATAAGCCCTTGAAATAAAAGGTGCAACGCGCCATGCGACGGGGCGCGCGAAACGTAGCCAAATTCCCCACGCGGAAACCCGTTTTTTAACCCCGGGCCCCGACGCAAAAACGACGGGTTTATAAGTTTGATATTGAATTTGTATGTATATGTATAAACATCCAAACCTCCTCCTTTTTTGAAGTCGGTTAAAAATCATGCTTGTTCTGCACCCCGTCGCGTGGCGCGTTGTAGTACGTACGTCTGTGCCTAAGACGCTTAGGTAGATATAGGACTGAGTAGTAAATTAGTAGAAGCAGAAACTGATTCTAATACGCTTCACAAAAAAAAATAAAAAAAAATAAAGCAGTGATGGTCCTATAAAAAATCATCAGCTATGTATTTTTGGATTCATTTAAATACATAGTTAAATAATTCTGTCTACTTGAGAAGACTCCAAAAATCATCAGGAAATCATAGGTCATCATCATCATAACCCACAGCCCGACTTTACCCAGTGTTGGGCTTAGGCCTCCCTTATCTTGTGCCAATCCTAAAGGTCCTGTGCCATCCAGGTCTGGCCCGCGATGGCAACAATGTCGTCCAACCGTCTCTCCGCCTATCTAGGTGAGAATTAATGGATGGCTTGAATTAATTATGAACTTGAAGATATCGTGCGACAACATAGGTAAGCCATCATTCTATCCAAATGTTATTGGAAATTGTAGGAATGTAAGTATCACGTGTCAACTCGAACGTTTCTATCGGTAACGTATAACATATGCATACGGACTCCACGTTCTTATTCTTCAATATTGACGTATACCGGATAGGTTACTATCCGGTAGACGTCCATAGTTCTTGAAAAATTTATGACGTCAAATTCAGCGACTGACATATTTATGTAAATAAACTTTAGATAATGTAGAGGTGCATTAAAGCCGCTTTAACGAGTTTGGTGATACATCTACTTGGGCAGTAAACCTTGTTAGCAAATGTTTCCACGACAGCACGAGCAATTTCGGATCTTTATCTAATGCCGGAACCAAGAATAATGTACATTAGGCCTCACTTCATACATAATGTCACGCCTTCTCTCAATGGGGGTCAGCAAAAATTACAGAACGCCACCTGCTACGATTCTTATATACCTTCTCCTTTTGCTTCACTTACGTTCAGATATCTAGTCATACACGTACACCCGCCAGTTGCGAGTAGGTACTACGCATCTGATTTTTCTGAAGAACTTCACTAAGGTCAATAAGTCCTCTACGGCGTCCCCTCCCGGCGTTTCCACTCACATCTGCCATATAGGTAAATACCTTTTATTATTCGCCTTTCATTCAAGCTTCGAACATGATCACAACATCTAAGCATACCTTATGTATGATTTTTTTTTTTACTACATCTTTTAAAAAGACAACGTTGCGGTTGCCTTTATCACATAATTCCTCAGCCTAAAATACCCTTTTACTGAGTGAATATAGAAGTATGAAAGCCTGTGGCTTGTGGCTAAATAATAACAGCCGCACGGGTCGATCAATTAGGTTAAGTTACGCTTGCCGCGGTTGGTCCGTGGATGGATGACCATCTTTAAATACCAAGACCCGTGCCCCAGAAAGCAAGTTGAGCCGTTGGTCCCGGCTGTTATTCGTGGATCTTTGACAGCCGTTCCGAGATGTCAGAAGCCCGAAAGTCTGACAACCAGTCTTACCAAGGGGTATCGTGTTAGGGCTCCCACACATAAACACGATACGACGTCGCGTCACAAAATCCTTCGATTTACAAAAAAAGGTGCCACCATTCATTGTCAGATGGTGAACGTCAACGATTGTCCGGACGGCTGCTAGTGACAGACTTTGCATGTATCATGCTGTCTTGTATATGCTTGAAGACGAGATCACAACGTAATGGCATTGTCTGACATTGGCATTATACGACGCGACGTCGTATCGTGTTTATGTGTGGGAGCCCTTACCCAGTAACTGGGTTGTGAAGGTCAGATGGGCAGTCGCTCCAAGTAAAATACTGGTATTCAGCTGCATCCGGTTAGACTGGAAGCCGACCCCGACATAGTCGGGAAAAGGCTAGGAAGATGTTGATGAGTAGTATGAGTGCATATACGAAGCAATCTAGGTATACTTTCAAACTATTTAATTTTACATTAAGTCTATTCGGGAACGCCATAACGCCGCGCTGGAAATACAGACAATAATTCTGAGTGTAGGTACATTTACATACCTATATAAAATTCAATATTCCCCGTACATTAATACCGCTCCGTAAATCAATTAGGTACCGTACCTGACGTTCTTGCGTCATTCCCCTTCATGTATACCTAGATATGTTTATCTTACATACGAGATCGTCTTTATAGGTTTATGATTGAGTTAGGAAACATTTATAATTCACTCCACCTCACGGCATAGCGTGGAAGTAAGACCTTGTAAATATTGTAGGGTGGAAGCTTTCCTACGTGAAAGACGCACGTCGATAATACGATAATAAAAAAAAAAAAAACGCCTGGCTTGTCAAAAAGTTAATTAATAAATTGAACAAAATAAACTAAAAACAAGCTAAATTATTTTAGTGTTGAATGGGCACAAAGTAAGAACTAATTATAGATTATAATATCTACGTTGCATTAAACCGCCATTGTGCCCAAAAGTGTAAAACTGAAAACCAATATTTTCAGCGAAGTCGGTGGACTTGTAAAGAACTGTTCCAAGGAACTGTCCCCCGACTACAATGGAGAGATTGGTTTTCAGTTAACTTTGGTTAAGTTTTTTGAACTAAATTCTTATAAAACTAGCTGCGCCCCGCGGTTTCACTCGCATAAGTTTCGATCCCATGGGAATATAGGGATAAAAAGAATCCTATGTGTTAATCTTGGCTATAAACTATCTGTGTGCCATTTATTATTTCATCCAAATCCGTTCAGCAGTTTTGGCGTGAAAGAGTAACAAACATCCATCCATCTATACAAACTTTCGCGTTTATAATATTAAGTAGGATTTTTGAACTAAATTATTATAAAAAAGTGGGTTTTTTATCGGTTTAGTGCAGTCAACATAGACTGATATCTATGTTGATTGAATTCTCGCTCGTGTTATTGAAATCCATCATGATACTCATTTGGGTAAGACAGTCTTGGTATTTATCGAACTCATTAATAGTTTATTCATGAAAGACATTTACGTAATTAATTGATCATTTATTATTTGAAAACGGTTAAGGAAAACATCGTCAGGAAACTGGCATGTTCTAGCACCAAGAATTCAAATACATGTGATATTTACCAACCCGCTCTGAGCCCGCGTGGTGGAATATGGCCTATTCCCTCTTATCGAGATCGCCTGTGTCCCAGCAGTGGGAATAATATGGGCTGATTATGCTTGTGTTTATTATTTGTGTGAAGTAAAAACACAACAACAATATAGACAACAATTTTTATTGTCTGTGTTGGTAATAAATTATTACATTATTCGAT
Source organism: Apamea anceps (assembly GCA_951799955.1). Classification (NCBI taxonomy): domain Eukaryota; kingdom Metazoa; phylum Arthropoda; class Insecta; order Lepidoptera; family Noctuidae; genus Apamea; species Apamea anceps. The sequence goes on along the minus strand of OX637502.1, from coordinate 6,204,692 downwards.
TTTATGACACGTTCACTTGTCTTAAACTTAAAAATAATGTACTATACATACATATCACTTAACAACATAATTTCTGGATTTTCTCACACTATCAAATAGGATAATTTCACATCACTATAAAGCATTTAAATATGATATAAATACTCTTTGCTCTATGATTTATGCGTCTGACAAAGCCGCAACTCCTGGCAGTACTTTACCTGAAAAATAAATTTTGAATTAGGAAAGTGTTTTTATTTTGTTTCCCTATTTTACTATAGTAAGGGCTGATTTTTTCATCTTCAGATAACTTTTATAGTCGCGGTTTGACATATTTTTTTACAAACGCTGCCATACCGTCGCGTTTATTCCTCGATTGAAAACTCAGCTCAAAGATTAGGTACTGGATCTACGTTTGCTAAGCAAGGGATTTAATACTGCAAAATCAAACAACGCTTGTACGAGTATGTAGATCTACATTAGGAGGGTATATACATCTGAAGATGCACTGGCAAGTTATCTGTCCGGATATGAGCAAACCACAACGGACGTTTCGGGTACGGACATGCAGCGCCCTCTACCGAAATCCTACGTCGAAATGCGCGGAAGTTTGCGGCGTACCGAATAAACTCTCTCTCTCTCATGCGTGGCTCAATTGAACAATTTGTAGGTCATTCGGTGATAAAAGTTTTCTACATACACAAATATACCTACAGCTACACCAATTTGTACTCTACGTCTAACAAATAGGTACAACAGGAAAACTAAAAAAATATCTACATGGACACAGTCAGTTTCTAAATCTACCAAGAGACCAACAGTTTACGAAGTTTTCAATACTACGCAACATAAATTAAAAAGTAAAACATAATTACGTTTAGTTTGTATTCTTCGTTCTTCAATAATTATGTTATAGGATTTGCAACGTAAAAAACACAGCTTTAAAAACAGAAATAAAAATTGTGCCTTGTAGTAAGTAAAATAAAAATAAGCTGCTTTGGGTACTCCATTATAGTCAAGCTTTAGGAGAAACAGTAAAGTATTTTAGCCTATGGTACATAACACATTCACATTCTTCTAATACTTGCACTTAACTTGGCGTAGTTGTGCAAATATTCACGTTATTTCGCTAATATAAAATGCACTTTATTTATATAAAAAATTGGTATATTTTGTAATACCCAAGTAACGTAAAAGCGCCAAGTGAAGTGCCAGCATAGTAAGGTAAATAAGGCTTCTAGGTAACTTACCCTCAAGCAGCTCAAGGGACGCGCCGCCACCGGTGGACACGTGGGAGACTTTGTCTTCAGTTCCCCACTTGGCACAGCAGGTGGCTGTGTCACCTCCACCTATTGGGAAAGAGCACAGGTTTTATAACCCAAAAAATTTAAGTTATGTAAGTATATCATAATTCAATTCACAAGTGCGGCTTCGTGAAATGATCTGTACCTAAACAATATGCTGATCATCTATATACTTATAATAAATCTTATACTTATAATAAATCTGTAGAAGTGAAAATTCTGTACATTGAAAATATCAAAAAAATAAATGGCAGGGGGTGTTACTAGACCGACACCGAACCCAAAAATGTGATTACAAAAATTTTTGTCTGTCTGTCTGTCTGTCGGTCTGTCTGTCTGTCTGTTTGTTCAGGCATCACGCAAAAACTACCGGTTCGATTACGATGAAACTTGGTATATTTATTCTTTAATATCCTGGGCACCACACTGGGTACTTTTTATCCCGGAAAAGTATATACAATAAAAAACAAACTTAATTTTGCGGTTCGATCCCTAGACCGATTACAGTACCAACCGCAAATAATAAGTTTGTCGTAGGTTACGTCACCCGCAGTATTATCTGTGCGACCTTTTTATTCCTTTTAGTTTTTAGAGTTATTTAGGTTTAATTTTATAAGTCGTAGGTATAGATTTTAATTTTATAGTTTATGTAGTATATTTGTTAGTGTACGTAGTGACCGTAGGTTATTTTATAATACTGTTAGGTAGGATTAGTCATTCGTATAGATATTAGTTTTTAGGGATTTTGCTTATTTATTGAGTTTAGATTAGTTATCATCAGAAATAGGTTTATTTAGGTAGGTTATTTTTTTTAATTAGGTAGGTACTTAGGTAAAGATATCATATAGGTAACCTCTTAATCACCACTAATGAGACACAATTGGTTTTCTATTGTAATTAGCCACAAAGGGCCCGCGAGATGGATGGCATCCTGGGGAAGCACATACATTTTATCCTGTTAGCACGTTCCCGTGGGATAATTACCGACATCCACGCGGGCGAAGCCGCGGGCAGCAGCTAGTTTAAAATATAACTATGGGACTGTTTGCCTTGGTGCAACTCTAAACAGGTGTATCTTTCTCAGCGTCAAGATGTACGTTTGGAAGCAAACAAGTAAGGTATCTCGGCCATGAAAAAGAAGAAGCTGAAACAAGAATGCTTACCAATAATGGTGATGGTTCCATTGGCAGTGGCTTTGACAACGCCATCCATCAAAGCCCGGGTGCCACCAGCGAATTTCTCGAATTCAAACACACCAGCAGGTCTGTTAAACAAAAACAAACCTTATAACATCCTACTAATATTATAAATGCGAAAGTTTGTATGGATGGATGGATGTATAGATGGATGTTTGTTACGATGTTTGTTACTCTTTCACGCAAAAGCTACTGAACGGATTTGGATGAAATTTGACACATAGATAGTTTATAACCAGGATTAACCCATAGAAACTTTTTATTCCGGTATTTCTACGAGATCGAAACTTATGGAGGTGAAACCGCGGGGCATAGCATGTCAGCAATAAAGTCGATTTTGTCAATTAAACACATGTAGTTTCAATACATACCCATTCCATACAATAACTTTAGCCCTGGCAATGGGATCGGCGAAGAGTTCCCTAGATTTAGGTCCAATGTCAAGACCCATCCAGCCCTCGGGGATACCACTGGCTACGTCAGCAGTACCAGCCTAATAAAAATAAAAAGTAAATCATTCAAATGTGTATTCTATAACTACTAGCGGCAAATTGTTCGTGGCACGTGAGGTCAGCAATATCGTGCGACATTCCTGAATATCGTGAGATATTGATGAGACACGTATCTTGAGGCTTTTATCATAAGCACAACATAATAATGTTCCCACTGCCGGGACAGGCCTCCTTACGGTGAGAGGGAGTGGGCCATAATCCACCACGCGGCACTAGGAGAAAACTGCGTATGTTTCGTCTCAAAACTCCGTATCTCAGTTGTTTCAAAACTAAATGAGCTGTAATTTTGTATGTACTGGATAAAGTTTAATGGAAATAATTCTGATTTTGAAAATTCTATTTATTAATTAATTTGAAAAATAAAAGTTAAAAAAATACATGCATTCTATAAGAAAAAAAAAAAAAAACTTTTACTATTACTATTATTATCATTTATTTGTCAGATCCATTCAATATTGTTAGTAAGTTACTAACAATATTGGATATTGCGTAATGTAAGTATACAGCGTGGCGCTTTAATGGAGACATTAATTTAACACACGTATACGGTTTCGCGTTTTAGTTTTATGAATATATTTTAATTTAATTAAACATTATTAATATCATTCTTAATATTTATTTATTTATTAACAATTTTCTAAAATAGCATCTTAGAGCAACCTGACTTAAAGAACTGTAGTGCAGGGGTCATTTGCCGGGGTCACGCATCAATGTAATTAAAACAAATAACGTGCAAAGAGAAGGCAAATTGAAGGAAAGAGAGAGAGCCCTATGTCGGCGCGCGGCGGCGCAGTTGGAAGTTTTCAAGTTACGATTTTTTTTATGTTGTTATAATTTTTGTGATTACTGTCCACTAGCCCTACCCGTGTGTTAAATTAATATAGCCATTGTAGCGCCATGTTGTATAAATAATAATATGTATTAACACTAGTTAATACATATTATTTATATACTTTCATTATGAATAACAAAAAAAAAAACAAAATGGCGAAAAGAAAGCTTACTTATTAGACTATTATTAATTTATTATTTTTATTTCATAACAACGACTTTCACGTGAAACGGTTTTGAGACCACTTTGTATGGGACTTTCCCATAGTGCATGGGCCCAGTGCGGATGGGTGGATGTCACGTCTTCTAATTTTTGGTATCAAGAATTTTTGTCTCTCGATATTGTCCTTCATCGTTTTCAGAGTAGTGGTGATGAAATAATTTACACAAAATAAAGTGCCTGCTTTTGTTCAAACCTACAACTCGTAAGTCGCGGCCTGTACCTCTGGGCCATCACTGCTTCTTAATCGTAAACAAATTTTGTTCACAAACTAATTTTCACATTTTAAAAAACACGTAGCTTACCTGTGCATTCTCATCAAACTTGTCAGCAGTAATGAAGTCAACTGGAAGGTGTACTTTGACATTGTTCTTGGCGGCCTTTTCCAATAGTTTAGTTACAATCTTTGCACCCTCGCCATCATATAAAGAGTTACCGATCTAAAATGAAAATGGTTTTTTTAATTCAACAAATGTCTATTATGCTTTTGCAGCAGACATTTTTGGCTGTGAATTAATGTGTTCTATACTTACAGCCATACCCTGTTTCTCCTTGAGGAAAGTGTAGGCCATGCCACCACCGATGATCATCTCATTGACTTTGTCCAGCAAGTTCTCAATCAGCTGAATCTTGTCAGCTACTTTAGCTCCTCCCAAAATGGCGAGGAATGGCCTAAAATTGAAATTAAAATATTAATCAGAACTATAATTATTATTAGTTATTTCAGAAACTTTATTTACATTTAGGGCTGATATTTCCATCGCCGGATAACTTTTATTCGAGGAATAAAATTGACGTTTGGCAGTTTTTGTATGAAATAACTGTCAAAATTTCAAAATTAATCCTCGAAGAAAGTTATCACATGATTGAAAAATCAGCCCTTAAACTTTTAATACTCATAAAATAAGAAATAAGTCAATGATTTATAGATAATTTGTTTTAGATATTTTATACAATGTACAACAGGATCCCTTCCCTATAAAATAGCCAAATAACTTTGGTACCTTTCTGGCTCATGCAAAGCCTTGGCAAAGTACTGGAGTTCCTTCTTCAATAAGAAGCCACTGGCTCTCTGCTCAAAGCCCTCACCCATCATGGAACTGTGGGCTCTGTGGGCTGTGCCTGTTAAAAGAAATACAAACGTTTTTATATGATACAAAAATACTTGGACGAAAAGGTAATTTTTTTTGAGGAAATGGACTCAACAGTCCATTCCTACAACTCTTAAACTGTAGTACATATGTATATTATAATTTTTTTATGTGAAAGAAGGTCATTATGTCTTCGTTTGTGGGATTAATGCTGAGATGACTGTTGATAGAGAATAAAGATGTATGGAAAAAGATGATATTCTACTTCAACCATAATGATTGCCATATTAAAGTTAGTTGCCATCTGGTATAAGAGAAAGTAGGCTGAAACTGAAAAAAACTTTTGTTTATGCTTACCAAATGCATCATTGATGTAAACATCACCCAACTTCCTCAAACTGGCTCTAAAAGCCTTGACCTTCTCAGGGTCAGCCTTGGCCTTGGCACCGGAGGCATCAACACCCTTGCCCTCTTCCTCAATGTGGAACCGGAGATTCTCCAACAGGATTATAGATCCAGGTGCGGGGTCAGCACAGGCAGCTTCAACTTCAGGGCCCGCACAATCGGAGAGGAAAATCACATCTCTGCAAGTGTGATTTTGATTATGTAGATATTTGAATCAGCTGAGACAAATTCAAGTATAAATTTGTAAAAGCTATAAAATATACATCGATTTCAGAAAATTAAAGTAAACTAACTAAAACTTGTATGTTTATCTTAACAAGGAAAACAATAATTGGCATACATTCATGATGCAATAGAATTTCAGTTGTTTACAAGATACATAATATTTAAATCTCTTACTTGTTCAAGAGTTTCTTGAGCTCTTCAGCGACCGGCTTCAAGGTGTATTTGAGGTTCGCCTGACCGTCCGGCCTGCCCAGATGTGACATAAGCACGACCGACTTGGCACCCTTCTCCAAGGCATACTTGACGGAATCAAGAGCCGCGACAATACGCTGGTTGTTGGTGATTACTCCTTCTTTCAGAGGAACGTTAAAGTCCACTCTGTAATCATTCAATTAATTTTTATTCAAGCCTAACGAATGTCGTACTCAGCTGCCACGTATAGTGGAAAGGTATATAAGAAAAACTCACCGCATCAGCACACGCTTGCCGGCCAAGTTAAGGGCATCAATACTGAGCTTATTTAATGCCATTTTGATAGTGGTTTTATAAAACTGGAAACTCCTCACTTGGTCAGCGGCGAATTTCAAAATGTCAAATATAAGTAACCTTGGAAATGTCAAAGAGGTCATTCGTTCATGCCAACAATGAAAAACTACTCTAAAGCTGGCAACAATTACACTAAATGTCTTTGTAATTTTTTTTTTTATTATTCTAATTTTAAGATTTCTTTTATATTAATTCATAAAAAAAATATATACCTACTAATTAAAAATATGATTTGTTACTAATAATTCTATAAAATTAACTAAACAAAGACAATAGGCGGGCCAGCTAGAGTTCTGCGGGAGGGAATAATTTAAAAGTAGGTTGGCACCACTGATCGTCTTCGCGAAATATGCACGCATTGGGACGCCCGGATTTAGAATGTTCTTTGAAAATCTACGTTGAAATAAATGTAAAAACTGGAGTGAGTGATAAGTTCCGTGTGTTACCTTATCCAAAGTTTAATTTAGATTGTTTTTCATTGTGTAATAGTGACTGTGTTGGGTGACGAACAAAGTAAAGCGTAGTGCGTCGAAAGTTGAAACATGGTGCCGCTAGGTCCCGGCCCAGGCCACCCTGCTGCACACCAAACACACGGTGGGCCTTCCGCCAACCTTTCCGGCCCGAATTCGCTATCACAATCGGCTCCTCAGTCTAACAAGTCTTCAGTTGCGGTAAGTAGCGTCCTCTCGTTGCATTTCATTGGTTTGCGTCAGTCCGGCGGGCAGCACATGTTTATGTAACTTCAACTTGTGTGAGCACGTGCGATTTGGCGCTAATTTTAATGTCGGTTTCCAGAAGCCGAATTACACGCTCAAATTCACACTTGCGGGGCACACGAAAGCTGTGTCGTCGGTTAAATTCAGTCCAAATGGAGAATGGCTGGCAAGCTCCTGTAAGTATTACACATCATAAATTAATTACCCATCTCACTTATTTATTTACGTTTGATTACCCCTTATGTTTAGATTGTTTATTTTTAGTAAAGCCCTGAAGAGGTCATGATATTGTCTGATCTAGTTATTAACAGCTTCCACGATCAATAAAATTTGTGGTGCATCAACTTTATTTTTAAAAGATCTGAAATATCTACTGTACTGTATGAATTTCCTTATGTGATAAGCATAGTGTCTAATTTGATAACCAAGAGTCTGATTTGAACTAGTCTTTGGAAATGTATCCTAAAAATATCTCCTGGTTTAATGTTGCAGTATTCATCATTACTTTATATTGTGTAAGATTAACAAAGTACCAACATAGGCCTTGATGCTCTGTTGTTAAGCACGAATCTTGGTCTTTGAGCACAGTTCAACCAAATTAAACTAACATGATATCTAATCATGAATGTTAAATTGTAAAATTGTTGGTGTTTACTGCTTCAAGCTCTTAAACTACACTATTTTTTATGTTAAATGACTGCTCTAAATCAAGATTAGGACAGTACCAACCCAACTCAACAAATGACCTACTTACATTATTATTATTATACCTAAATCATTTTAAACTTTAAAAAAGAACAGTCAGCAATATTGTGGCAACGATTTAGTATAAAGTTTGGCCTTGAATACTGGCAGCTAATAGGTGGAAGTAATATTATAAGAATAGTTTACATCACTGGTTTTTTGTTTAGTTGAAATAGTGATGTAATGTCTTGTAGTCACATACTTATTTAAACTCTTTTGACTTAAATAAGTCACACTTAGTGGGTTTTATACTGTTCAACACATTTAAAGCAAGGTCATAATGAGAGTGAAAGAAAAAGAAAAAAATGAACCATTAAAACTAATGTGTTCCTGTATTCCCAAATGAGGGCTAATGATATAAACCCAACTTACCTTAGATTTTAAATGCATAATATACAAAGCATGTCTAATTCCAATGACTTGTTCGAGTTTGTTGACCTTCAATTCAATTTAAAATTTAAAACAGCTGTTGCTAGGCAAGCAACTTCACAGCATTTTACTTGAATGGTGATTTCTTTTTGGCTACTGAAGTCACACATAAAATAATGATCTCATACTAATTTTATGTCAAGGTATATGGATAAGGATAAAAATGTAAAATAATACTTAATTTTATACTTTGCAGCTGCTGACAAACTTATCAAGGTGTGGGGTGCTTATGATGGCAAATTTGAAAAGACGATATCTGGACATAAAATGGGAATCAGTGATGTGGCTTGGTCTTCAGACAGCAGGCTGATAGTCAGTGCCAGCGATGACAAGACTTTAAAGGTAAACTTTTATTTATCAAGGCATCTTAGCCAAATATTAAGCTTGATATAGTTTATTTCTGTGAAAGGTCTTGTTTACAGAGTATCAGCTATCTTTTTACAATGATTAAATGTTAAAGTTCTTTTATAACAGACCTCATAACAGAAAAAACTTATTTCTACATACTGGCTGTACACACTCAAGGTTACTTCCTAATTACAAGTACCCAAAACCATAGACAGTCATTGCGCGCGAAATTCGAACGGCGAACGTTAATAGGGGTCGCGCATGTGCGGTGAATGATCTTTGCGGGAATGGGAGGGGGAGGGGGTATAAGGAATCGCGTGAGGACCTTTTCACACACGCGAATTCCGTGTTGCCGTACTCACGAATACCGTTTGTAAGGAAAAGGTCACCGCCGTAAATTGTCGCCGTCCGTTTGTACAAAAATTGTGTCAGAATAACAGATTTAGATACATTTAATGATAATATACAATTGTATTGTTGTCTACTTGTAATCAAGTAACAAGTAGGTAACATTCTGTTTGAAAAACTTTACTACCAATACAAATGCAAGTTTTCAAATGTTATCATTAGCCATTGTGGGCTAGTTAATTAAGTCTTTAATGCATTCAATAACTTACATTCTGTAAAACATTTTTAATGTCAGAGTAAACATTTGTTTTTTTTTTTATCATAGACAACCCTTCAGTGATAAGCCTGAAAGGTTAATAGACCAAATAGGTGTCATGGCCTTATCATGATTGATAGCCATTACTGCCACTTGCTCTGGTTCTCAAATGCCAACTAAAGTTACCATTGTTAAAATAGTCTGGGAAAGTTTATAAAATACTTGTTAGTTCAGTGAACCAGCTGATATCTTAATAGATAATAGTGTGTGTTTATGTCCACAGCATTAATAGATAAGAATCTGGGCTTTTTAAAATTTAAATATTGCATATGCATCATTGATTATTATTTTTTGTGTTGTAATTTACAAACATATTGACGTATTAAGTAATATGTTGCAAACTTATTACAAACTTATTGAAGTATTAAGTAATATGTTGCTAATATTATGTTATTGTGCACATTGCATAGTTATCCTTTGACCTCAATATCTGGTGTTGCAATAGCAATTAATTATTATCTAATTATTTATGCTTTATTACGATCCATGTATTTGGTGTCAAAAGTTATCTAGAAGTTGCAACTTTAGTTCCATTTGGTCTGCACAGTAAGGGCCAAATCACGAATTTTACAACACAAGCATTATTTCCCACTTATGAAGTGAAGTGGTATACAAGTGAACAGTGGATATTCGATGTTTTGTACTTCATAACTTCCCAATGATCTCACGAAATGCATCGATAAAATCACTACGAACTTCAACAGATTTTAATTTACCCAAAATTGTCAATAGAATTTCTCAAGAGAAAATTTTTATAGACAGGAAAGGGGCTTCAATTCAAATTAGGGGGGATTCAATTGTTTATGCTCAATATAAAACTCGACATTTCCGCCACATTAGAATATGTATTGCACCATAAATCTCAAAATAGATTGGTAACACCCACAACAAATATTTTACGATCCATTTTCATGTTACAGGTATGGGAACTAAGTTCGGGCAAATGTTTGAAGACACTAAAGGGACATAGCAACTACGTGTTCTGCTGTAATTTTAACCCACAAAGCAATCTTATCGTATCAGGCAGTTTTGACGAGAGTGTACGGATATGGGATGTAAGAACAGGTGAGATTTTGAACCTTTTGTACCTACGCCATTGAAAGACGGCCATTGTTATAAAATAAATAATGCAGAACGTTTGCCCCTTAAATTGTGTACCGTTAACGGCACCAGCGGCATTTTAAACGTTGTCGTGCGCATACTCCTAACCGCGAAAAGGTTAATTCATACCGCGACGCATACAATTAAAAAGTTGACAACCTATACATACACCTATTTCTTTTACCTGCTATCGCATATAATTTTGGGTGCAACGCGTACGTAGGACACTAGATATTTCTGAAATGTAACAGTTCCTTATTTATTGATATTATCGTGACCATTCAAACTGACACGTATGCGTGAATAACGGTTAGCGATCCACATTTTGTAACACATCTTAAACATACATACCGATGTAATAACACATCTACATTTCGTTAAACAATGATCCTAAAACGTAGGCGTGACACACAGTCACGCGCGTAGTACTTCAAACAGCTAATCCGAAACTACATACTTCGTTACACAACGTTCGCCGAGCATATTAACACCATACTGTGAAAACATTTTCACCATTCACCACACGACTTTCGACTTATTTTCACGACGATAATAATTACTTCTATTAATAGCCACGTGGAACTAGAAACAATCGTAAATGTCACGGTAGCAACTCCTGTTGAAGTAGGTTAGTGCACTATTTATACTATTAACATCCTGGCCAAATCGGTACGTCTCATTGTAATACGGAAATCTATTGATCAAAGTGGCTAGTTTAAATTCCTACAGAGTTCTCTTCAATCTATGGGCCGCATAGTCACTTCTCTTTCGTCGTTCTCCCCCATTGCTAAAGGATCGCTACATACATGCTACCTCGCAACGATTACTTTTGCTTAGTTTTTCTTACCATTTTATTATATTTAAAGAAGACTTAATTTATTAATGACTAGCTGCGCCCCGCGGTTTCCTGAATATATAATAAGAATATAAAAAGTATCCTGTCCTGATTCAGGTCATGGTCTCCCATGTGCCAAATTTCACCCAAATCCGTTGAGCCGCAGCAGTTTTAGCATGAAACCGTAACAATCAAATAAACCAAGGTTTCAATTTCTTTTTCTCTTTATATTATTATTATTACTAGTACTAGCTTTTTTTCTTTTTACTCGGCTCCAAAGCGTGATATTAAATAGCCTATAACCTTCCTCAAGAATTGGACTATCATATCGAACTTATCAAATTCGACTGGTACTTCCACACGTTCAAACAAACGCAAACGGTTCAGCTTTATTATTAGTACAGATTATTTATTAATGATGAAATATTGTTGTTTCCAGGCAAATGTTTGAAGACACTACCGGCGCATTCGGATCCAGTTTCAGCGGTACACTTCAACAGAGATGGCAGCCTTATTGTATCGTCGAGTTACGATGGATTATGGTAAGAGCCTAATTTACTAGGCCTTGTTATTTTTTCCATTATATCAAACTTCATGGTTTGGTAATGTAACCTTGTTCAAATTGCTTACTCGAAATCGCGTTGCACTCAATTTGATCCCCTGCATTTTGCCTCAAGTATAACTCAGCAGCTATGTTCAGATATTCTATCCAGCTGGCAGAGATTTAAACCGACAATATTTTCTCTTTTCAGTCGAATCTGGGATACAGCGTCAGGTCAATGTCTAAAGACTTTGATAGACGACGACAATCCGCCGGTTTCCTTCGTGAAGTTCTCTCCAAACGGCAAATATATCTTGGCTGCGACGCTTGACAACACACTCAAACTGTGGGACTACAGTCGGGGCAAGTGCCTCAAGACGTACACAGGACATAAGAACGAGAAATATTGTATCTTCGCCAACTTCAGTGTTACTGGTGGAAAGGTAAGATTATTTGCATCATAATCAGCATTACCATTTAAGCTGAAAGACGTCTACTCACGTCATAGCCCTCCCCCCAATCATCGCAGCAAAATCCGGTTATGCGTTAAAATAAAAATCAAAATATTTTATTTCATATAAACCTACATTGGCACTTATGAAACGTCAGAAGCCAAGTGCACGGTTCCAAAATAATTGTCTTTTACAATGTTTTCAAATTACAATTTCTGGATTCCCGGGACCAGCACCATTTTCGCATTGTATTGCATAGCTTCAGTTTATCATTAGTCAGCTTAGCTTACAAGCACTCGCTCCTGAATATAACCTTATATAATCTTCCAAACGCAAATTTTTCTGAATCATTACAACTGACGTAAATAACGCTTGTTTGTTTTTCTAACCTTTTACCCTTTTCCAAAATAACCACGTGTGTTGGTTTCGTCACACGGGAACCATTTTTTCATCAGATTTGTAGCTTATCAGTAAAAATGATCTCACCGATTTGCCAAGCTTTATCATGAGCTAGAAGAGATTGCAAGTGTGTCAAGGTAAAAGTTGAATAACCATTTATCTTAGCGACTTGAAACAGTTACAAGATACCCAATAATTTCTTATCTATGGTGATGTCTAATCGCTTTCTGAAATAGTCATTTACATCAGCGAGATGAAAATTAGCTTACTTATGCAATCAGTTATGTTACGCATGATAAACAAATAGCGCGTGTGAAATCGCCACGCTGTTCGTATTTCTAGGCAAATGTGCGGCCAAATAGTATACGTGTTGTGGTAGTAAAATATATAATACGAACCACTTCAATGAATGGTGTATAGCTATATACGCAATATCACGACGACGGTCATGCAAACTGTGTTGGAACTGGGTTGGAATATTTAATTTCATCTTGAATTCACTGACAGACAACGCACAGCATAAACAATTGGGTTTAGAAATATGAAATTTTGCACAAGGGTTCCTTTTATAGTGAAGATGAAAACTAAGGAAGAATTTTTGAAAATTCACCCCTAAATGGGTTAAATAGGGGATGAAAGCTCCTACGGAAATTCGTCATTTTTGCCGATTGGAATCCATCGGGCGTACTACTTGTTTGTAAAAAACTAACTTTAATTTCGGAAGTCGGTGGCAAACAACGAAAATGCGAACTCAACGACACCGACTTCCGAAATTAAAGTTATTTTTCACTTTGTAGTGTCGTTTTTGGAAGTCGGTTGTATTTTTTTGCAAAAAAGTTTTTATTTTTCACTTTTTAGTTGTAATTTTTACCAGTAATTTTGGTTTAAAAACCAAACTACTGAACCGTTTTTGATGAAATTTCTATGGGACCATTTGGGAAGTATGCCCTTTCCAACAAAAAAATAATTTTTCAAATCGGTTGGCAAGCGACGAAGTTATGCGCGAACAAACATAAAAAAAAAAATAAAAAAATACAAACATCCGAATTGAGAACCTCCTCCTTTTTTAGAAGTCGGTTAATAAACTTGTCATGACGACGTACTTTTGTTTCGTTCATCGTTTTACGCCACTGTTCGTATTTGTACGAAACGTTTTGCAACAGACAAAACAAGAGCACAAAGACTGCGCTGCGCCGATTAGCTTATTATAACGCCATTGTATAACCATCTCTTTGTCCACAGTGGATAGTATCAGGCTCAGAAGACAACCTCGTATACATCTGGAACCTGCAATCAAAAGAGATCGTACAGCGGTTGTCAGGTCACACGGACACCGTGCTATGTACTGCATGCCACCCCACCGAGAACATCATAGCGTCTGCAGCGCTCGAGAATGACAAGACTATCAAGCTTTGGAAGAGTGATACTTAAAGTAGAGTTTGTGAGTAGTTTTAGCTGAATCTTTATACCTTTCCTTGTATTCACTTAAAAACATAGTTTTATTTTATAGCTTCTTAGCTATAAAATAAAACAGAATGCGTGTATGATCTATTTTTAATTGCATGAACTAAGATATTGAATAAGTTACGAACTACTCCTGCGCGATAACATGAGGTCTGAGCGCGGTTTATAAAGATGTAAAGTTATTTAACAATTCTATCTGAATTCGGAAAAAAAATATTCCTATAAAGTCTCATCTCTTCCGGTACCCTAATTGTGTAACACACTCGATCTCAATCTGAACCATTTTTAAGAATATTGCTAATCCATTGCTTACTGATAGTGTGTTACACAATTACCTCGTGGGTCTCCAGTTATCGTGCACGGGTAATAGTTTAAAAATTTCGAAAAGAGAGTTATTATGTATAGGGATGATTAACACAGCGTGAGAGTGAAGATAGACTGACTACTATTCGTCTGAAAGATAACTGAAGGAACAGCTGGCACACAGTACTTTCAACTGCGTCATAGCCACAGTACACGGGCGAAGTACTACAGGGTGGCAGGGACATCGATGCGCAACCTGTCACCATGGATTCATTACATGATTCTGAAACCACCGCACGACTTGCAGTAAAATTTAACGTCGGTTATTTAAAAAAAAAAAACGGGTTGCACTCCGGGAGTGCTGGCAGAAGTGAAAACTTGAATATTAACGTTGTGCATTTTTGATATTTTGGAATGCGGTCTACTCTCCCTCCGTTTACGAATTTTCGATCAGGTCACCTGTCCTTACGCGAGCTCCGTCTTAGGAATTTTCGACCAAGTCACATGTCCTGACGCGAGTTTCACATTTTTTACCCATCACAAAAAAGTGCACAACGCCGTTAAAGAAGTTTTCACTCCAAAAAGTGCTGCACCATACATTTTGACCGCGTAGGTACAAGTATTGCACTTTTCTATGAAACAGCATTTTTTTTTTATAACCGACGAATAGCTTTTATGCTACTTCATGTGCTGAATCCATGACTGCCACCCGCTATATTAACGGCCGCTGGTAAAAAAAACGTAATCATTTAATGAAATGCATGCTGTACTAGTGGCCGCAATCTAATTTTATTGCAGTCCGTCTGTGCTCGCTCTTAATTAGTCCTCTTTCTTATTCAGCATACTGTTTTGTTGCAGACTTGTAACCAGACAGAGATCTGTACACCGTGGCTTCATATTGAAAGCCGGCGCCACTGGCTTGTGAATACATTTTTTATTAAGATACTAGTCGAGTATCCCGGACGATGGACGCTGAAATTATGAGTGCGTTGTTTTACTTCAATAAGTTTAGTGTATCACATAGTATGAGTGGATTTTCTGTTGATATAAGATATAAATATTTTTGTATCTGATACAAATGAGAAAGGTTCGAGTTTTAGCGATAATGTTTTAGTTAAGTATGATTTAAAAGATTCGCTTAAGAGTACTTGTTGGATATAATTAAAGATGCAGTAGTTGTACGTCGTGTTGTTTTTATTGAACCCTCGCATTTTAATGTATGTATTTCGTTTGACTAATGTATAAAAGGACATACCAAGTTTTTTTTTTTTTGTTAAAATTATTTAATAATATAACACACTCTTCCGTGATGGAAATTGAGAAAAGTGGTTTAATTTACCATTCCTAATACTTCTCTGGGTATTGACATGCCCTAGGTACCTCAAAAAGCTATTTGTTGATACACAGACACACTCATATTGCACTCACAATATACCTACTATAAGTACTATACTATAGTTCGTACGCCGTGTAACTAAAATAACATCATCTGCCTAGCCTTTTCCCAACTATGTTGGGGTCGGCATCCAGTCTTACCGGATGCAGCTGAATACCAGTATTTTACATGGAGCGACTGCCTATCTGACCTCCACAACCCAGTTATTGGGTAATACGATACCCCTTGGTAAGACTGGTTGTCAGACTTTCGGGCTTCTGACTACCCGTAACGACTGTCAAAGATCCACGAATGACAGCCGGGACCAACGGCTTAACGTGCTTTCCGAGGCACGGAGGGGTCTCGGTATGTAAAGATGGTCACCCATCCAGAGACCAACCGCGGCAAGCGTAGCTTAGCCTGACCGATCGACCTGTGCGGCTGTTATTATTTAGTCACGGGCCCCTCATAACTAAAATAACAGACGGTGCAATTTTAAACTGCTTTGCAGATTTAGGAAATAATTATAAAGTATTTAGTAGTTAGTATTTTATTACCCGCACTATGGCTTAAAGTACGGCTTGGCCAACTAGCACACAATAAGTTGGCATCTACATTTACTACTTATGTATTTTTATAGTTGTTGTTTCAAATTGTCATCTATATCTTATGATCGGCACCCTAATTGCGTAACACACGATCAATCGGAATCTGAATCATTTTGAAGCAAATTGCTAATCCATTGCTGCATAAGTTCGAAAATATTTGTCTGCTCAACACGTAAATAACGCAATGAATGTTGTTGAACTGTCAAAATGAAACCGAATCCGATTGATCGTGTGTTACGCAATTAGGGTGCTGTTCGTATAAACAAAAACGAATCGTTTTGCTTACCAAAGGCAGCATTTTTTTTTTGCCAAACTGCATACTTATAGATACATTCGTAACTTAATTTTACCTGTGATAGCTACTTCCATGTGACGGCCTCCTATGCAAAGCTATGGTCTTTGCTTCATTATTGGTTAAGATAAAAGAGTTGTAATTTTAACCAATAACGGTCCAAAAATTATAGGGCAACCGGTACCACATTGCTATTTGAATATGTACCTTCTGGTAAGTACCTAGTGTACCTAATTGATGGTTTCGCGGAGACAAATTTTTTATGCATTGGTTTTGTGCAAATTACTGAGGACGTGTTTCAGTCTCCGTTTTTAATATTCTGAATGGCACCTCATACATTGACATCGATTGAGAATTTTGCATATTTCTTTGAGAGGCATCTTGAACTTGAATCGATCGAGACGAAGGTCCAGGTAGATCGATAGATTGACGGTTATCTGGGTGCGTTTGGTTTATAGACGGCAAATGTGCACTTCTAGATAACTTTCTTCGTTTCCTGATATTCATTAAATATTTGAATACAAGATTATCAATATCATTCATTAGCACGAGTCTGTCATCTACTTCTAGTGGCTTCAACTTCTGAGCAAGAAGCTGACCGTATAAATCGCATTCGGTGACAGCACTCACCGCTTCTTCATTTTCACAACAATTAGGTCTATCTTTCAAATGGGAATGATGTTCCTCTATCTGTTTCCTTGAAATTGTCCAATATGGCACTCGACGTTGTTTCTTAAAAATCGAAAAAGAATCTGAAAGTGGTTCTGCGTTCGATTCATTACGTTTCCGACTGGCTGCTTCTCGTGACAATGGCCTTTCAGTGTTTGATTCACGAGAAAGAGGGCTTCCAAGCTGCTGTTCCTCTGTTCTTTCCTGCAAGATAATAAGAAAACTTATGATTATTCACCCCAGAATCATTTGATTTGGTGGAAAAATTATTTCTTTTATAACTACCCGGACCTTGGCGAAAAGAGGTCCAACCCCATGATCTGATCCTGATTGTTCCGAGTCCTCGACGATCAGCAATTCCTGTACAGACTATTAGAAAAGAGTTCGTAATCACATTTATTTCAATAAGAATTCGGGACTTGGATAATTCAAAGTAAACCTTGTTAGATAGACGCACCTATAGATTATTATAATACCTACTCATTCACACATACGCAAATCTGTAATTATCTATTTAGATAAAGAAATACGGATTTAGATCGTTTTAGAATCGCTTGTAAAATTTCTTCATTGTAATTTTAATGGTGTAGGTACGTACATAATAATTAGAGTATGCTATCTGTCTATCTACCCACCTACTACTAAGTAGTTTATTTACTCACCACGGGCTCGCCACTTTTCTTTTGTCGATAATCATATAATTCACTCATGTAACTGTCGATAGCATCGAATGCAAACCATGATGGTCTATAAACTTCAGCACCTGTTTGTGTAGATTCCTTTATTTTCAAACAATCCCTATATTGTGTCAATAAAGAATTTCTTTTCTTTTTCAATTCCTCGACAGAGCAAGGAACTGAAAAGTTATTCGATAGTCGGACCCAGGCCTCATTGAGTAAATTTCTATTTTTACGATCCTTACTTTTATGATTCCAAATACACGGTTCCTCGTGTAACAACTCAATGAATTCAAGTACGGTTTCGTTGTTCCAGTCCATCTTTAATGACTACATAAACGACCGTTCCGCTCAGTGACGCACATGCAACTGGACTTTGCGCAAGTGTGGCAAGCTATGCAAACATTTGAACTTCGAACACTATATCGAGCGTTCCAAAACCCGACACGACGTGAAACGGCCATGGAAAATTGCAAATGTGTGTTCAAACTATGCACACATGCTCAAATACCCGTGCCGTACATTGCGGCTTTGCAGGTATTTGTGATTTATCTGGCGTCGGCTTTACAAAAACGTATGTAAACAACTCACACACACTTCTGAGCGTCCACCCGTAGACCCGACGCGTCAGTCGTCTGTTGCGTCTTGTTCCTGCAGCTAATCTATTACAGAAAATAAAATTAGATATTTAGGTACCTAACCTTAAACGACTTTTGTTGTATGCTGATATCCACCAGCGACGTGGTTTCTTTTTACTTTTACTAGATCGCATCATTTGGTAATTGTTAATTAATAGTAGCTGCAGCGACGATACGTTCTCTTTCACTTTGCATTTTGAAATGAAGCCATCAACAGATCTACACAGACCGACACGCACCGTTGAAAGAGCCCTGCCTGTGTGCGATGCTGTCCGTTGTCGTCGGCTGTGCGTGATGATCCGCAGAATCACGCACCGTGGGAACCCAGCTTAACGCTGCATAAAGTCTGGTGCGTCTAAAGTGGTTATTTTTATACGCTTTACGCACAATTAGTAATTAGTGTCGCTTGAGGTCGCTCGTCGCAGAGTTCGGTTTGACTCGTGTCTAGTCGTGTGGACTGTCGCGGTCTCACATAAATCAGTGTCCAATGTTCGCAAAATATTCTCCAACTCTTGTGAGTTTGCATATTATTTTGTGTATAGGTGCAGTAAGTGACCGCTGTCGTAATTTGAATCGGTTCGCGCTATGCTTCCCGTACCTACCTCTTCAATCTCTCTTTGCCATTATTTCATTCATTCTGTTTGTCAGTCTGTATCTTAGCGCTTCGTTAGATGTCGCTGTTGGCTGTTGGACAAGATTAATTCACATACCTATTGTAATGGTATTTCTTGTAGCAATTTAAATAACAACATTGTTAGAATATTCAATGACTCATAGTTTTCCAATGGCGCTGCCGCTACGCTGGCGTCTGAGGTACCTAATCTGTCGTGGGAGCAAAGATAATAGACCCTGAGCTGTTGATGCCATTAGTGAGGGTGAAGAAATTAGGTCGACCGACCTTTAGGGAGATCGGCGGACAGCCTAGTCAACGTCGTCGCCTTGGTAGTAATAAATAAGGCATGTAGGGTAGGATTCGTAGGAAGTAGGTTGATAGACCGTTATAGGTAAGTAGTTGGGTGAACTACACATATCTAAGTTAATCAAGATTTTTCAAAGAGCTTGCTCGTTTCAATTATTTTAAAACATTGCCAATGTTGGCTTCATTTTTATCGCATTGCAACTTTTCTGGCGTTAAAAAAATAAAGGTAAAGGTACTTCATAATTAAGTTTCTAGTTTTCTACGTAATTAAAACATAAGAATCCCAAGGTACCTACAACCCATTCAAAGATGCTTTCAACATAAACTGCGTTATGGATTCAAAAGTAATTACCGGCGCTTCTCGGATGCGTCTAGAGCCGAGCGTTTACCGCGCCAGACATTCGATTAAAAATTTATACTCGGCAAAGCAAAATAAACGCGAGGATGAGTGCCTTGTCACTCGTAGTCAGTCGCCGCATGGGTTTAATGATAGGAGGGTGCTAAATACTAGTTTACACGTTTCTTTTGGCGTGGGAGGTGTAAAAAAAAATAGGAACTGACAGGCTGTTAATTAATAAGCACAACACTTCTGTAATCAGCAAAGGTTTATGCAGAGGTCATTATACACATTTCGCCAGTTAAGTGAGAAATTAATAGGAATTGGAGATCTAATAAAGCCTCTTGCAATTCTGGCATGGGTAGATGATGATGGGATCATCATTGGACTGTGATCTGTGGTCATCAATCTGCAGCATCTGAATAGTGAGTGAGGTTTTCACTTTCCTATTATTGGATACCTACGTTTGCCTACCAATGTTGTAGGTAATGGTGTAACGTAAGTAGGTAGGCGCCTAAAGCGTTTAAATCGTAAACAAAACGAATCCATTTCATTGAAATGTTTATCCACGTAAAATTCAATGTTCTTTTCATTATTTCGCTTCGAGCAATCTGTGGTCGAAGCGCGGAGGCGCTGATATTATTGTTTGAACACCGTATCATTTCTATAAAGTTATTAAATCGAGCAAAATGAGATTTTGCGTTTTATATAATTTGGGGTATAGCTGCAGCGAAGCGAATGAGCAAAGCCATCATCCCTTTCTAACCCCACGTGTGGGTTTTCTTTTGACCACTGTACCTACACGGAAATAGGAGCCAAACTTGTAACAGATCGAAAACTATTATTAAAGGTACCTGTCTAATTATCATCGGAGTAGAGAATAGGTTTCTTAAAGTTTAACGTCGATTCGGTCTTGATTTCATTTGTTTATTTCAAACTACGAGTGGCGTTCAATGTATTCTCGGTATCCGCATGAAAAAAGACGTAAATTCAATTAAAATAATTTTAATTTTAATGTAATCCCCTATTACCCCAATGCGTTTATCGAAATTAAATTTTCAATACCCTGTAATTACTCTGAAAAATGCGCATTTATTACCGTCTTGAGCTCTACATCGTTGGAAAATCGTTTCCCACGAAGGACTTTTTTCAAATTAGGGAATTAATAATTATCACTTGGGGCTAGGACCGGGCTATACGGTGGGTGGTTAATTTCTTCGAAACCACAATCTCGCACAGCAGCCAGCAGCCGTGTGGACCGGGGCGTTGTCGTGAAGAAGCAACACATCAGCCGTCAGTTTACTCCGTCTTTTTTCTTTTATTGCTTCCCGTAAATTTCGTAAAGTGGATGCGTAGGATGCTGCGCTTATGGTTTCACCTTTTTTGTGTAGGTACTCAATCAGCAAAATTCCCTTTGAGTCCCAAAACACTGTGGCCATAATTTTTCCGGCAGACGGAACGACTATGAATTTCTAAGGTGGCGCAGTACACTTCTTGTGCCACTGCATGGACTCATGCTTACTTTCAGGGTCATAATGATGAACCCACGAAAATACTTGAGGGAACTTCACCACAGAGGTCTAAAAACACAGCACTGGTTTCGCACTTTTGAGGCGCCGTGACCGTTCGCGGCAACCATCTTGCACTGACTTTTGAAAGGTAAAGGAGGTCATGAAGAATAGTGTGCATGGAACCAACAGAGAGGTGGTATCTCTGCTATCATTTTAATCTTCATTCGGGCATCCTTCAGGTCCAGTATAAGCTTCTCAACTTTTTCACGTTTTCTTCCGTAGAGACAGTAACCAGGCAGTCCGAGCGAGTGTCATCTTCAATACTCTCTCTGCCCCTTAAAATTCACTTGACCACTTTTGAACCGTAGATAACGAAGATGCAGAAACAGCCTTCGTGAATAGTTTTAGAATTTTTCTTTGTTTGGCAAGGAACTTAATAACAGCGCGGTGCTCGATTTTCTTCAACATTGTCACGTGAGCCATTCCAGCTGTCGTTGACTAAGGATAACTAGCAAACTAATGATCACAACTATATGAAAGTTTACCATTATACCCTCAAATAATGTCATTAATGAATTAATTAGTCAAATTACCCACATCATTAGTAAATCACCCTGATACCGAAAATACATTGAACGCCCCTCGTATGCCTACCAATATTTTTTTAGGAATTTTGAATCGGTCCGGGTTGCATTATGTATCTACGTATCGTATAGGTTTACATGTTACATTAATTACCTGATAGACGATGACGGATATGTGCTAGATAGGAACCTAAGTAGGTACTCTAAAGGTTGTTCGCTAAAGTCAACCTTATATAGTGCAAGGCTGGCTATAATTGAATGTTGTGGGTTACACATTTGGCTGTATCTTTTTGGTGTCACTGACTCTGCCAGGGCCACTATCAGGGATTTTAATTTTGATAACACAAAAAATTTGTCTCTAATTAGTCGAAATTTGTCGCCAAATATCAGAATTTGTAGGTCACTGGTTCAAAAGATATAAGGGTTTATAGGTGGCCGATCTGGAGAGAGTCTCCCCAGCAGGGCCACACTTATATCTCAAAAACTAGGGCACCTAGCGAATATCTGTTTTCTCCCATATTTTGTCGCTAATTAGTTGCAATTTGTCACCAAGTTACAGATTCAGTCGGTGTGTAATTAAAAAGATATTAAAGAATTCAATTTCCCCATACAGTGGTACAAGATGGTTCGATCTAGCTCTTGGACTATATCTTACTAATTGAACTCATTATATCTCCTAAACTAAGACCCGATTAAATTCTTCGAAAGGCTCAACAGCCCTTCACAGTACCTACCTACAGACGCCAGCTCATCAAGCTACTCGAAACTGTTAAATTTTCCCGATCAACCTTGAACTATTAAAGTTCAAGGTTGACTGGGAAAATTAGCGATAAAGTTGAAAATGTATTTAAATATAATTGACAGATTGTAGTAGCTTAATGTGCTGGCATCTGTACATACCTAATAAATAGAAGGAGCCGGATTCCAAAACAAAAATTGGAATATCGCAAAATGCACTAATTGAAATCTTGCTGAAAATTCCTGCTATAAAGCTTTCAATTTACTGTTATAATAATGTTAAAGTAAACTCGAAATTCTGAGAAACTATCAATGTTTGCATTCCCGAATCTGTTTGTGAAATAATTCCTGCATGTAAAATAAATACAGAGAACTGAACATATCATTTTGATGTTAGAAAATAAGGCAAAATGTGGAGGATACCTTTGGACACTAACGAGCTTAGACATGAATTTGTGAAGTATCATATCTAGTTTTATAAGTTTCAATAAATAACTTGGGACTCAGCTTTATCTTTTATTCTTTCAGAAGTTACTTAGGCTGAAACTTCTTTGTTGTCTAGGCAAGTAATAGGCTAGGTACCTACAAAGTTACTCTCTTACCTAAGTAGGTGAGTATTAATTGAATCTTTCTATACTAAGACCCTTTGCACGGTAAGGCACGGTTTCTTTACGATACGGCGTATAAACCGCGCCGTAAAAAAAACGTGTCCGTCAGCAAAACAAGCTTCCATATGATAGTGATCCATACAATACTGACGATCGTGCCTACACACATCGAATAAACAGTAGTTTTTCACAGCAAGAAAAACGTGCGTGTACACGTGTGTGGCCCCAGCTGGTCGATTCTGTAAAAATCTCACCGTGAAAACTTCCGTGAAGTGAGCTGTCAGTGTCATCCACACTGATACTAGGGATTGACCAAGCATTACATTTACAACCATAATCGAGATTTTAATAACCATCAAATCAGGATTATTTTATCATTGACGATATTCATAGGTAGGTACCGCTCAAAGTTGCTACAAAATGTTTGTTACCTAGTTATATCATTTTAGCTATTTAGATAATTATCTATAGAATTGCTGGTTACTGTAAGCACCACTTAAATAATGGGTGAGCCTTAATAAGTATTGTGTACGAAGGACGAATTTTGTCCCAAATTTTCATTCCAATAGATATAAAGACCTTCACATGTATCTAGGTATTCAATCCCTAAGTAAGATAACAAAGGGAAGGACCTGTTTAGAAACAAATCCAGTATATATTAATATATGTATGACTGTTTATTTTATCTGTAGGTACTTATCTACTTGCGTTGTGTTTTCTTAATCCTATTTTCCTTGGAGGTCGAGAACAGCCCAGCCCATATTCTATTGCGTAAAAATCTAACTGTGAAATCTTAGGTGATGTAAGCTTGAAGTGAGCTGTCGTTAGTGTTAATCCCTAGCTTCAGGCGAAATGACAGCTCACTTCACCTAAGTTTTCACGGTAATTTCAGAATCGATCGGCTATGCTGTAGGTGAAAACTAAGGGAGAAATGTGATAGGTACTTTATTTTTATAGTGAGAACAATTTGTAGGTAAGTAAGAATCAGATAAAGTCCAGTAGTTTTTTTATAACAACCTAAGCAACGAATCCCTCACAAACACATTGCAAAAACGTAAACCATTACCCAGAGCTTTCCTTGATAGGTACATGGTTTACCGATGAGCTATTAAACGCTATTAAACCTACTTGTCGTGGATTTTATGAGGATTTCATAGGAAAATTATAACTCACATCGGAGTGATCATAAAATATTTAACCGCGATCGTCATCTTAACACTCAGTGATAAAACTTTGAGAGCATCATAAATTTTATTTTTCCTCACCTATTGTTTTTTTAGTAATTTTCCTGTATGATCGTGGTTCATACCCCTGAGCTATTTGGTTTAAAGGTAACTAGTCCGACCAAGAAAATGCTTCAACGTTGGACGATTAGGTTTTTCATGTTGACAAATAGGTACACTAAGTACTTAATAAGAAGATAGAGAGAGAGAAAACTCCACCTGTTACGATCCTTACATACTCTCTGTATGTAAGGATCGTAGTATGTGGAGTTATGTAGTTTCTACCTGTTCCCCTATCGGCAGACTGCGTTAGTTTATGTACCTATGTGTGTAAATACACAACTATCTACACTTCTGCAAGACTAGTCTTTACAATCACGAAATAAAATGCATTTTCTCTGAATTTCAGCGATCATCGTTTTAGCAAAACAATCTAAATACAAATCTGTTGACGTAGGTCTCAAAAGGTCACCAACGTGTGATATACCCACTCACTCAGAGGCTCTAGCACGAACGCGCGACGCAAACGCAATGTAATTTCGAACGATATGTATTTGAATTGTGGCTAAATAATAACAGCCGCACCGCACAGGTCAATCGATCAGGTTAAGCTACAATTGCCGCGGTTGGTCTGTGGATGGGTGACCAACTTTACATACCGAGACCCTTGCGTGCTTTGGAAAGCACGTTAAGCGGTTGCTTCCGGCTGTCATTCGTGGTCGTTACGGGTAGTTAGAAGCCCGAAAGTCTGACAACCAGTCTTACCAAGGAGCACTTATCGTATTACCCAGTACCTGGGTTGTGGGGGTCAGATAGGCAGTCGCTTCATGTAAAATACTGGTATTCAGCTACATCCGGTTAGACTGGAAGCTGACCCCAACATAGTTGGGAAAAGGGCTAGGCAGATGATGGTGTATTTGAATTAAAAATACTCGTACAAATATCCTGTAGCATCTTGGTTTGAATGTTAGCGACAAGCACCATTAGTATCACCAATAGATATGAATACAGTCTTAAAAATAAGCAAATATTCTTTGCGAAACGAGCATTTCCAATTTTAAAAACGTTGCAATTTACGTTACGTTTAAGTACTGCGCGTGCTCGTTTTAAGTCCTAAGTTCTGGGGAACCGGACGTGTTCCTATAAAATGCCAGCGGATTGTGCTCACTGCTATCTGATCCAATATTGTACCGGCTGATAGAGACGTGTGATGTCTATTTGATGACTTTCTCACAATAGCTTCCAGGAGACGGTTGCTTTTGTTTTCCTTCTCTAGAAAATTATAAGATCGTTACGATTGGCCAAAATGTTTGGAGCAGGTAACCTTTATTTCTAGCTTTTGGCCAAGGTCCTAATTTGACATACCTCTGATCTGAAAGAAAAAAAATAAGATACGGTTATTTATTAGCAGGAAACATGACACAAAGAAAAACAGAACAAGAATAAGTTGGGGGAAAATCTGCATAACATCCGCGCAAAACGACCATCGCTCAGCATAATACTGTGACCCTATGCGAGACAGAGCCACAGCGCTGGTTTTCAGGGGGCGAAGGCGTCAACCGGCGCAGCTTACAATGAGATACAATAAACAAAATAACAAATAAAATTTAGATACATGCACATAACAAGTTTTAAATCTTGTCACTGTCTTGCTTGACGAGGCTGAGAGTGAATTTTAAAATAAAAATAGGTGGGAGGTCTTGGTTCAAACTAATTAGGTACCTAATGATTTGATAAAAACCCCTTACCCTAAAATGGTTACCTACTTTATTTATTGGGTACCTATGTAGAACAATGTCCCATTGAAGTTTTAGATTCATAAACAATAAAAAGAACTCTTTATCCAGTGGTAAATAAAATTCAAACTGCCGATATTATGTAAATAGTAAGTTTCATCCACACTGAAACAACTTGGTCACCGGAGGCGCGAGCGGGTGGTGCCGGTGGCGTGAATTCGTGCGTCGGACACAATTCATTTTTGCTGTATTGTATACTGTTTCATGAATACGTAACTTCGTTTCAGAAGCTTTTAAAGTGTAGATAAACCTTGAAGCGTTAAAACAGTTTTATGTATGCAACGCTATTGATTTTATATTTTATTGATGTAATTCAATTGTTCTTGCTTTTTTATATCAATATAAAAAAAGCAAGAACAATTGAATTGGATTCAGTGTCTTTCTATTTGTACAGTCAACTGTACAAATAGAAAGACACTGAATCCCATATAGGTGTAGTAGTAAGCTTTCCAATCTCATCTTTTTACGTAAAATGTAACGATTAAAAAATAAAAATGAACCTATGGCACCTGCTTTATGCATAGTTCGATTAACCTGCAAAGTTTCATGACATAATTTGAAATTTTTCATTGAATAATAATAATATAATAATATCCCTGGACATTTCACACAGCGCCATCTAGTCCCAAGCTAAGCAACCTAATGCTTGTGTTATGGTAACAAGATGGCTGATAAACTACTTTTAGACATTTTTTTTTGTAAATACATACATATTATAGATAGCAAAACACCCAGAATGTACGGTTTGCATTTATTGTTGTATTGTTTAGAGGTACTTTTGAAATTTATTTGCATCGAGAAAATTGTATGCAATCGCGTATCCGCATAAAACAACACTTAGCAGTCTGTAGTCCTCATCTTTATTGTATACTAGCGGCACGTCCCGGCTTCGCACGGGTGGACATAAGATTTTTTAAATATTTTTACAATAAATATAACCTATGTCACTCAGGGTGAACGAAGCGTTCCAATGGTGAAAGAATTTTTGAAATCGGCACAGTAGTTTTTGAGTTTATTCATTACAAACATACACACAAACATACAAATCTTTCCTCTTTATAATATAAGTATAGATATAGATTAATTACAGAGTGAATACTGCAGTACTGATGAAACTACAGCAAGCATTCATGCTAATACAATTTTCGTAATATGAGATAGTACTGGCTCTTAAAGGAAATAACAGTTCTTTCTCCCGATAGATAATCATGAGAATTAGAATTGCAACTTAATTGCGTGACACACTTTGAACCACAATCCGAAGGATATTGAAGGAAATTCCATTGTTATTTCATTGCTTCATACGTTTGAAAAGTTTGTTTCCTCAACAACGGAGATAACGCTACGAATGTCGTTAAAATGAAAAGCATTACCATTGTGTGTTACGCAATTACTCCTGTAGCCCTGTAGTGTATCTTTTTTGAATGAGACAGTGTTTACATATCAATTAAATAGATACACTACAACCCCGCTGGCATTTTAGAACAGCGAACGCTTTTAATATGACAGAACATTGAATGGTGTAGTTTGCGGACAATATACTATAGCCGAATTAAGGAAAGTTTTGAGTCTCCTTCAAACTGTCGAAATAGTAACTCTCAGTAATCAAAATATCCATCAGCCAATGTAAATTTGGTCCAAACTTAGATTATGCTGGAAGATTCATCGTTACCTGGCTAAGTGGTAAACTCAAATCTGTCAAGATCTATTAATCATGGAAGTTGTGCAGTGCATCCGAAGTTTGCATAGTAATAGGAAGAGATTCTGAAGAGACAGGAAGCTTTAAAGGGTAGCTAGCTAAGAGCATACCTACTTGTGCAATTTTAATTAGAAAGAAAGAAGAAAGAAAGAAAATGCGTTTATTTGCGGTAAACATGACGCATAAAAATGAGACAAACACAAAAAAAGCAAATTGGGGGATAACATTGTGACGTGTTGTAACTTCACTTGACCTGTGTATCTAAACAAATAGGTAAGTGTCATCCTCATTTGCCTAGCCTTTTCCCAACTATGCTAAAGGTCGGCTTCCAGTCTAACCGGATGCAGCTTAATACCAGTATTTTACATGGAGTGACTGCCTACCGCTACTATTTTAAACTTTAACAGAACGTTAGGCTAATAATTAGATCGGTCCCCCGACGGGACAAAATTTAATCAAAAAATTTCATACGTACTTACGTAGGGTCATAATTTCAAGGTTATTTTTTCCTTTTTATAGGGTTTCACGTAGTCGGGGGTTTTTTAAATTTTATTTTATTTTTTTTACTTGTATTGACTGGGTACAGGGTTTGTGAGGTCGGGTTTACCTAAACGATGATGAAACCTTTCACGATGAAAGAAAGAGCGACGGGCCAGCAGACGGGCGGCGCGGGGCGGTGATGAGCACGAGTAAACGGTAGGTTACTGATAGTACTGTCACCAATCGATTAGTTTAAAGCCCGGCCCTTGCCAAAGATAAACACATCTCTGTATAACTAATTCAGTGATCAATAAGTCAATAAAGTTTAACAATGGTTTTCCTAAAAAATACAGAAATATGTGTGTGTGGCGCACACAAACAAGCCGCGCGCGGTGCGTTTGTATGAAGATAACCTACTTCCCTCTTTATACTATGATCATGCTGAGATAGGAGCCTTTTGGCCTCGTATAGGACTTTCTGTTTAATTTTTCTTTTTGTTAGGTACTTTTTTTAAATATAATTTGATTATTTTTTTATTTTTGACTGTGTTTGGTTTAGTTTAGTTTTATGATCTTGCATACACTTAACGAAATCGCGGAAAGGATGGATTTATTTACCTGTTCTCTGAATGAGTTCCTAAAAATTGTTTACATGTTAAAAGCTGTATTTAATGGAAAAAATATTGTTTAATACCACCCTACCGATTTGGGGTAACCTGTTATGATAGTTGTGTTGGGAATAATAAATAAATAAATCTGCCTGTACGAGTCACAATAAATACTTCTTCTTTTCTTTCTTTTTTTAGGTACGGTACCTAGGTAATGGGCTAGCTTTGGATATGAGATAGATTTCCCAACTGCTGACGTCTCCGACATTCAAAGGCACGTGCTAAGTTCAAATACCACAGACACCATAAAACCAAGAAATTCATAAGAAATGGTCTAGAATATTTATTAGACCATCCGTAGCTTCAGCTATGATGGTAGTAAATAAACTTATGCTAAGCTTGTATCGTCCTACTTTATGTGGAGGTTAAAAACGGAACGGTGTTATCAACGCAACCTCTTTTATATGTTTTATATATGTGAGTCTACAATCATTCTTCACGTTTCTTTTACAACTGAAGTAAAGTTCTGTCTAGATTATAAACGCCTTCAAATGCGCTGTCTAAAGTTTCATGGCGTATTCTGTCATTATATTGTTTTGTTTTTAGATACAATCAGCCCATCTATTCTGTACAAATCTCACCGTGAAAACGAAAACTTAGGAGAAATGAGTTTGAAGTGAGCTGTCATTCAATCTATTGTTAGGAGTTGACACAATTGACAGCTCGCTCCAAGTTAGCTTCGCCTAAGTTTTCACGGTAAGAGTTTTACAGAATAGATCGGCTGTTGTGGTAATGATGTTGCCTGTAGGCAATAAAATGGTATCAGGGTCGTTACGAACTGCCAGGGTCGCGGGTTGTTTGAAAGAGTTACCGTGGCCCCTGGCACAGGCAACTGAAGGAACACGGGTGAGTTTTAGTCAGTAAAAGTCTGACATGCTCTCCGAAGTTATTTGATGATTTCCCTCCCAAAAAAAAGGGTCGTTACGCTAACGAATCCCTAGGGAACTATGTAAGAATTAGTCATTTCATCAGCAAGCTGAGAGCAGGAAGGAGCAGGACGAGAGATGACTGCCGAAATCTGCAAATTGAAGATCAAGGGTTTATTAAGATAAGCTAACATTTAAAATAACAATACATGTGTACATGTGAAAAAACAAGCAACCGAATCATAGAGCATCAAAAAATTCGTCCGCATCGCTGTCAACAGCCAAAAGGCTGGCAAGATAATGTTTGAGAGATAAGTTTTATGTTTACACTTCAAACACTACACTAGCTTGCTGTTCATTGTTTGCTCCGGACCGGCATCGGCGGTCGTAATCCTGTGCCTCACGGCGCCTGTTTACGGCTCCGCCAGTGCGTACCCATACTACTTGCTCAGGAGCCGGATGATGACATATTTATATATAGCAAAAAACCGATGTTTGCCTGAAGGTTTTTAGTTAGTTGTGCTAAGTTTAGTTCTGTAAGTGCATCAAGCAATAGTTATATAAAAAAAGCTAACCACAGCTTATGATACTAGAAATTAGTGCCTTGTTTCATTTAGGTATCTTCATATATGTGTCGGAGATGGCATGTCTGTCTCTCGTTAGTATCAGGCATATTTTAATTACTGTGGGCGTACTATGGGTAGTGTTGGTTTTAGCACCATAGAAAAACGGTTTGCAGTTCAAATCAGATTATAATTTACGAACCAGATAATCACACTAGCGAATCACGCACTATAGGTACACATTCAACAACTATTATGACTTTTACCCTGCTGTGAGACAATGGCAGGCAGGTATAAGGATGATGGATCAACAAAACGTAGGACAGTTCCGAAGCGTCTTCACTGCTCGATCACCAGGATCCATTCTCTTCAACCTCGTAACCGACCCGGAAACGCCCCGACTCTGTCAAAGCGCGCCAATCCTAGTCCTGATAGGTGCCGCTAGGTGGCGTGCCTTGTTTTGTTGTAAACGTCAATTGCTGGATGCGACATATGTATTAATTTTTACCCGAAATGTAAAATCAGCGTCATGCTTATAAAATACATATGTGAGTACATAAGTCTATACAGTAATGTGAATAGTTTCCAAAGTTCCGTTGACTAAAGGCTTGAGCTCAATTCCCACATTGGTCGTAAAATTTTGCTTCATTTCGACAGACGGACCATTTTCCTATGAACGTCTAACTTTAAGGGTATTAGTAAATGAGAAAAGTTAAAACCTGAGTATGCGCGGAACGATGAATGTTTGCTAAATGTGGTAACCCTATTAATATGTGCTGCAAATACGCCTTTGGTTGCGTAATAACTCCGCTGGGTTCCAATTGTAAAGTGTAATTTTTATGCCTTTGTAGGTAGGATGTGTAATATGTATATGAGGTTGATTTTGGAATTCAATGTTTTACATAATCGCTAGCTGAACGACGTTTAGACGTCAAAATGGCTGCAGATAAGTCATTCTGCATTTAATCACAATAAGCGTTTGGTGTGGCCTCTAATGCCGAATCGGTCGCAGTAACTAAGCGGCACCCTGACCAATTGGTTTAGGTTAGGCTAGAATCGTAACCAACGGCGCGCAAGCCGAGCAAGCGAAGCGAGCGGTGCCACGGCAGCGGCCGGCGAGCGCTACTTCCAAGTTAGTCGCAGTTACTTGGTTATTTTTAGGACTAAACAACTGAATGACGATAATATTTATAAACAGCTAAACAGCGGAAATTCGCCAAACGTCATTCAACTGTTTTACATAACAGCTAGTTGTTTTACAAAACAGCTCCGTTAGGTAATAAGCTATTTTGCCTAATGTCTAAACGTGGGTAGGTTCAGCTGTTTTACACAACAGAGCGGTTTTGTAAAACAGCTGGCGGTTATGTAAAACAGCGAATTCAACAATCCATCTGCGATATATATATCGAATGCTTTATACAATCTGCTTACATGAACACTTATGTACTTACCTACTTTACACTGTAACAAAGCAATGCTGCTT
Organism: Apamea anceps; assembly: GCA_951799955.1. Lineage (NCBI taxonomy): Eukaryota > Metazoa > Arthropoda > Insecta > Lepidoptera > Noctuidae > Apamea > Apamea anceps. The sequence goes on along the minus strand of OX637502.1, from coordinate 6,172,654 downwards.
GACACCAGAAATAGATTTCCCAGAGGAATTGTTTTGCAACGTAGTATATAATAGTGTTATAAAGTTTTGTAGTACAAAACTCAATTCTCGTTTTTTTTCAAGTACCTACACTCGTGGTGATTAGATATAACAGTAGGTACCTACTGTATTGGTATTTTATAAATCATGGTCATAGCTGGGGTGGATCCTCATGATGTTTTCCTTCACTGTTTTGAGAGCAGTGGTGATGAAATTAATTACACAAAGTAAAGTGCCTGCCTGGGTTCGAACTCCCGGCCTATAACTTGAAAGTAGGGGCTGATACTACTGGGCCATCACTGCTCTATACTCTACCTACTATATTAACTCTTATCAACTCTTCACCAATAAAATTTTAGATATTTAGTAAAGACAGTAGGTAAGTTAATGTACACATTAAATAATCCCATTTTCATTAAAACGGCATAAAGTTCCAACATACTGTCAATTAAAACTGCCGATATAAATTACCAAAAATTACACTTCAATTGAACAATACTAATTATAAAACACAATTGCACTTAAGAGCGTTTACAACGTACGGCATTTCATACAAACTTTCAATTCCTTGTTTTTCGAAATGCATGAACCGAATTTAAAGAAACTTCATACGCTTATGCAGGATACATAGGTCTAAAAAGTTAGTTAAGAACATTTTCGAAATGTCTTATTTAAAAAGAGATAATTGGAAATCTCTGTTTCTATGGAAAATTTAAAATCGGTCGAATGTAGCTGTAACACTATTTTTCGAAAATGTTCTCAATTTACTTTTTAGACCTATATATCCTGCTTATGCGTAGGAAGATTCATTAAAATCGGTTCATGCATTTCGAAAAAGAAGGACTTGAAAGTTTGTATGAAATGCCGTAGGTTGTAAACGCTCTTAAGTCGCACTTGAAGATCGCTTTCGATGTATTCGCTTGTATCGCCTATCGACATCTGGCTGGTCGTGGCTAATCCCGGCCTTATAAATAGTGTCGCAGATAGTTTCAGAACCTTCTATTGTAGAAACATCTAGAATGTTCGAGTACCTACATACCGGCCCCGACTGACCAGATGTCGATAGTTCTAGAAAGTTCTAGCATCGAAATTTCTAGAAGGATCTATTAGTTCTGCTACTCGATACTAGATGGCGCTAGTGGTAAATTAGCTCTGCTAGTCGATACTAGATGGCGCTAGTGGTTACTAATGACGCCATGTACCAGGCATTAATTGTGGCGCGCAACAATACGAATAGGTACACCGAAACTTCATAATGATCAAAATAAGCTGGTATGAAACAATGCCGTGACGTAGAATGGTACGGTAAGATTGCGGAGAGAGAAGTAATGGCATTTACTCTCAGTCTCGATAATGTCAATCTCCTATGATTTATGGTGTGACGTTCAGAATTTCATTATAACTTTCTTTTCAGAGGTTTGGAAAGACACGTTAATTTGCGGTGATTTGCCCATTAATATTGGGTTTAATATAAGTAATAGGTTGGTATAGACAGTCACCTATACCAACCTTTTACCTACATACTTTAATCAGTAGGTCGTCAGTAGCCCGAAAGTCTGACAACCAGTCATACCAAGGGATATCGTATTACCCAGTCACTGGGTTGTGGAGGTCAGATAGGCAGTCGCGCCATGTAAAATACTGGTATTCAGCTGCATCCGGTTAGACTGGAAGCCGACCCCAACATAGTTGGGAAAAGGCTAGGCAGATGATGATGATGATAGGTGCCTGTCTATGGATTTGGGGCAAGAGTCTATGGTCCTAACATAGTATATACTACTATTACAATGATAATAGATAATAGCAATCTTCTTAAGAGACTTGATTAATACCTGTATATAATATAGGTATATATGTTATCTACTTTAGTGAAATGTATTTTAAGTTGATTTTTGAGTGACCATTTGTAACAAAAAGGTCCCAATAAGTTTTTGGTTGCAATAGAATTTGGACTTTGTTAAGTATAACATTCAGTTTATTATACCACTAGCTTCTGCCCGCGGCTTCGCCCGCGTGGATGTCGGAAATTATCCCACGGGAACGTGCTAACAGGATAAAATGTATGTGCACCAGGATGCCATCTATCTCGCGGGCCCTTTGTGGCTAATTACAATAGAAAACCAATTGTGTCTCATTAATGGTGATTAAGAGGGTAGGTACCTATATGATATCTTTACCTAAGTACCTACCTAATTAAAAAAATAAATAAACTCAATAACAGAAAATAAAATACCTACCTACCTAAATAAACCTATTTATGACGATAACTAATCTAAACTCAATCATCATCTGCCTAGCCTTTTCCCAACTATGTTCAGGGCCGGCTTCCAGTCTAACCGGATGCAGCTGAATACCAGTATTTTACATGGAGCGACTGCCTATCTGACCTCCACAACCCAGTTATTGGGTAATACGATACCCTTGGTACGACTGGTTGTCAGACTTTCGGGCTTCTGACTACCCGTAACGACTGTCAAAGATCCACGAATGACAGCCGGGACCAACGGCTTAACGTGCTTACGGAGGTGTCTCGGTATGTAAAGATGGTCACCCATCCACAGACCGACCGCGGCAAGCGTAGCTTAACCTGACCGATCGACCTGTGCGGCTGTTATTATTTAGCCACGGGCCCCTCAATCTAAACTTAATAAATAAGCAAAATCTCTAAAAACTAATATCTATACGAATGACTATCCTACCTAACAGTATTATAAAATAACCTACGGTCACTACGTACACTATCAAATATACTACCTATACTTTAAAATTAAAATCTATACCTATGACTTATATAAAAATAAACCTAAATAACTCTAAAAAGTAAAAGGAATAAAAATGAACTCCACTGCGTGTGACCTAACCTACGACAAACTTATTATTTGCGGTTGGTACAGTAATCGGGTCTAGGGATCGAACCGCAAAATTAAGTTTGTTTTTTATTGTATATACTTTTCCGGGATAAAAAGTACCCAGTGTGGTGCCCAGGATATTAAAGAATAATTATACCAAGTTTCATCGTAATCGAACCGGTAGTTTTTGCGTGATGCCTGAACAAACAGACAGACAGACAGACAGACAAAAATTTTTTTAATCACATTTTTGGGTTCGGTGTCGGTCTAGTAACACCCCCTGCCATTTATTTTTTTGATATTTTCAATGTACAGAATTTTCACTTCTACAGATTTATTATAAGTATAGATAACTTGAAAATTATCTCAAATATAAGTAGGTACTCGTATTACAGGCTAGTTATTATTTCAGATTTCTATAACTACTTACACAAACTATATAACTACATTAATATTATTATAACTCTCATCGAGAGGAGGCCTGAGTCCCAACAGTGGGAATTTTATAGGCTGATTGATTATACTGATAGTATGGTGACATTATTATAGATTTTTATAACTACAAACATATCTACATAGAATAAATAACATGGAACATCAATCAATACAATATATAATCCCATGAGGAAACTTCTACTTTTTATTTTAGTTTAACGATTGCCATATGAGTTTTCAGTGCAGTGCGTTCTCGAGTCGGTTTACTCATAAAAGTCCAATTTGCTGCGAAAACCCGATCGCGGTCCCCGCCGTGCACTCCTGTAGTCCAGGAGCTAGGAAAAAATCGATATATATATTTTTTCTTTATTTTTTTTTATATTCTTTTTTGCGTCATGTTTACCGCAAATAAACGTATTTTCTTTCTTTCTATCTTTCTTTCATATTTATATTTATAATGTTGTTGTCATGGTGGTATTGCAAAACCACCATGGAGGTGACAAATGTGGTGTCTATTGGGTGGTGAAGGTGACATAATGTGAAAATTGTTTTTACATACCTAAATTGTAACTGGTGAGCGGACATTGTCAAACATCATCATCTGCATAGCCTTTTCCCAACTATGTTAGGGACGGCTTCCAGTCTAACCGGATGCAGCTGAATACCAGTATTTTACATGGAAGTTACTGGGTAATACGATGCCCGTTGGTAAGACTGGTTCTCAGACTTTCGGGCTTCTGATTACCCGTAACGACTGTCAAAGATCCACGTATGACAGTCGGGACCAACGGCTTAACGTGCTTTCCGAGGCACGGAGGGGTCTTGGTGTGTGAAGATGGTCACCCACCTACGGACCAACCGCGGCAAGCGAAGCTAAACTGATCGATCGACGCGTGCAGCTGTTATTACTTAGCCACACAAAACATCTTGGAAAAATAATGGCTTTGACTTTGTAGGTCTCCCTCTCTGTCTTGTAGGTACTTATATGTTGTATGGACACGCCCACGCCAGACGTTCCTCAAATGACACTATTATATTGTTTATGCTTATCTATGATTTTTGGCGGCTTATCTACTTATTTCAGCTATTTGAACTAGCCACCTTGTCGCGTTTTGTCCTCCTGCCAGTGCAACTCCGGAATAAATACGGGAGTAAAAACAGAACTGTAAACCAAATGCTGCCCAAAACCACTAAGCCATAATTTAGCGAAACTAAAGAAACTAAACGAATGTAAAACATCGACCTGTTTCTGTCAAACGTTTGAAGATGAGGAGACAGGATGATATTTTGTATAGGTAATGTGTAGCGCTATACGCAATTATTATTGATTTTTGGTGCAAGCATGTCTAATAATGTTTTTTTTTACGTAGTAGGTATCTGGAGATATGCTCACAGTAACTAATGCAATGATCTGCGGGGTAATTGCATAACACACTAACAGTAGGAATGACATTTTGACAGTTCAACAACATTCATTGCGTTATTCACGTTGTTGAGTAGACCAATTTTTCGACCATATGCAGCAATGGATTCGCAATATCCTTCAAAATGATTTAAATTGTGATTGATAGTATGTTACGCAATTAAGGTGCATAGTTTATTTATCAATGGGAAATTTGAAACCAATTGCGAATCACTTAGACAGGTTCTCAAAAGCTTTAAAATTAATAAGGACCACGTAATTTACCGCTATAAATATATCCCAAACGATGTCGTCTTAGGAAGCTGTATAAAATACCAACATTTTTCATTAAGCTCCAACAAAAAGTAACTAATGAGGGTTACTTGACCCAATTTGTTTGAGCTCTTCAATTAAAAGTTTGATTTAAAGGGCGTAAATTAATATCAATTTATAAATTTTTACGAAATTTTTATTCAAGCGTATTATTAACAAAATAAGAGAATACTACTAATTTATTTTTTTGTTTATTTATTTTTTCAGGCATCAAGGCCCATATAAACACATACAATATAATATTAGTTTAACTTAAAAATACTACTACTGCACTACCTACCACCTACCTACCTACCTACCTACTACCTTACTAATGGGCGCGACAGGCCTCTTCAGGCGTTGCTACTCCTGTCGAGGCCTGTCGCTGACACGAAAAAATATGAAAATATTGAAAGCTGTGTAAAGAATTCGTAACTGAAGCACTAACTAGCTATCAATTTTGTGCTCGCAATTAGTAAAATACAAGTAGGTATTATGGATCCATTTACTGGAAACAGTTAATTAGTTTTATCTCGTACCAATCATGCTTATATTAATTGGGCTTGTAGGTTTAATTACGAGATAGCTATTAGTAGTATTTTAAAATTTTGCCGACTGACATCATTATAACTACGTATCTACTGTAATGTGCTCTAATATAATTGGGAATTCAATTATTTCTTGAAATCAATAAGTCGTATTCTCTAAATATGATACTGTAATATTATCTTCACTTATGTTATAAAGACGTAAAGTTAGTAAGTTTTGATGTAGGAGGTAATCTCTGGAACTCAGCCTATTGCAGTCCACTGCTGGACATCCCAGGCTGCACCACAACACTGCTATCCTGAAATGTCTTATGTGCCTCTAATTAATAGTGGACTACAATAAAGGCTCTCAAAAGGCAGACAGGCGCGACGTGCTACAGTAAAAAAAAATCTATAAAAACTTCATGGGAATTGCTCTACCTGAATCGCGTCGCATCGTCGCGTTGCTTATCTCTGCCTTTATGCTGCAGTCTGGTAGAAAAAATAGTTAGACATTGTGGTAGCATACTACTCCAGGCGAGCTCCTTCACCACTTCTTAACATTGGTAGTGTTAGGTATACTTTAGTTAATAAGAGTCCTAACTGCCGTATTTAACCAATCAAACTAAAGCAGCTATACAGAAAAATAATGTCTGTCAATGATGACAGACATTATTTTTCTGTATAGCTGCTTAAATAAATAAATAATAATAACTCCTGATCCGAGTGCTTTTGTTATGAAACAAAAGCACTCGGATCATTTATTCAGGAGTTTCTATCAAAGTTATTTTTGCACCTTCATAAACAGAAATAAAGTAGCTACAGGAGACCTAAACAATGGTGAATATAATCGGTTAAATAACTTTTTGAAGAGTTGGTCATCCTCCACGAAAACCTACCAACATTTTTATTTTGTTTGAACATTCGTGTCTAATATGTTTCGAACGTTTCTAGACATTTTGGTTTTCAGCATATTGTATCTGTAAGTATTTGTCTTTCTAGATGATTACATTCTTACGTTGTCCGACCCTAAAACAATGCTTTATTTATTTATGCACAATTTATTACCACTTAAGTATACTTTTAAAACTACAATCTGTGTATTTCATATAACTACATTACGGTATATAGTTTATATCCCTAGGGATATAACTATATCACGGCTTTAACCATCTTACTGCGACATGTACAGGATGAAATTGAAAACTTGCGACAAAATCGAAATGGGAGGTGCAGTAACTGTTACATAATCCTAATAAATTGTCATTTCCCAACATCTAAATTCTTGAAAAAAAATCGTGTAATTATCGTCTTAGATAGTGCAAACTAAGGAACTATTTCAGTCAGCATGAGTGACGGGGCCCCATAGGGCCGAAGCCTGCCAGGGTAGCGGGATTGTCCGAAAGGGTTACCGCTGCCCTGGAACATAAAGGGCTAAGGAAGGAACACGGGTGGGTTTTAGTCAGTAAGAGTCTGACACTCCCTCCTGCTCCACCCAGAGCGGGAGGAGTCATTTGATGATTTCCCATACTCAAAAAAAAAAAAAAAAAAAGGAACTATTTCAAGTAGACACGAATTATCGTCGTTTCAGTAGATTTTTTTTCTACATTTTCAATTGAAAAGCGGGTACGTTTTGTACTGGCTTTTATATCATCTAGACTTTAAAAAACAGTGCACGTATCAAGAAGTTTTTAATATCTTCTCACATGAACGTTGTCGGAGTGCGAAGCAGGTCTTACCTATTTATTTTTCCAATGCGCTCCCGGAATGCATTTCATTTCTGTCTGATGTTATAGACGGTAGGGTACGGTACGGCACGGCAGGTTTCTGTATTTCTATCGAGCTGTTTAATTGCTTAATCAAATAGAAATTATTTGTTGTTTTGCCAGTGGTATATTGAGTTTCTAGTTGATTGAGAGTACGTTTCTGTGTTCGTCGTTGCCGAGTTCTGTGCTCAAAGCTGGCAAACATTTTATTGAATGTTCCTTTCTGGGTGATTTTTCCTTGGAAAAGATGAAGTAGAGTACTTTAATGTCAACGATTCTCGGTTTATGATGGTTCAAAGCATTTTAACATTTATATGGTTCCAAGTATTATAAATGTGCTAGGTTCTAGCTAACTCAGCGGGCATTGCAGACATGAGGGTCATGACTATACAGGATCAATTTAAATTAGCTGGCGAAACTCCGCAGACGTGATCGGTGCGAAAAAAATGATTTGATGTTTTACAATACATACATGCGGTCGTTGACACTAACAGAAACCTCAAATCTTTTTTATTTTCATCATGTTTAGATATGTTGATAAGACTCATTATGCTGCGGAGTTTCGCTAGCTAATTTAATATGAACCTGTATAAAAGTAATGGCAAAGGTTTTTGCCTCACAAAAAGCTCAGCTTGTCTTAGACAAGCCTAAACTGTTTTGTGAGCCTGTAGCGATATTAATCATAGGAGACAATGTAAGGAGCGGGGAAGAAAATCAGTTTACACTTCATTTTAGCGAAGGAAAATAGATAAATTAATATCGTTTAGCAGGCTTCCGTCGAGTCGATAATGTAGTTACAAGTAATGTACTAAATTCTTGTTTATGACAGACTTTACAAGCTTTATAATCGCTGAACACACTGCACATAATGTGGCTCACACTTTCCTTCAATTCGCCTACTCTTTGCACGTTATTGTTTTAATTTCAATGATGCGACGTTATGATCTGTGAAATAACCCCTGCGCTACAATTCTTTGAGTCAGGTTGCTCCAAAATGCTATTTTAGGAAATTATAAATTAATTAATAAATAATAGCGTTTAATGAAATTAAAATATGCCCATCAAACGAAAACGCAAAACCGTATACGCGTGTCAAATTAATGTCGCCATTAAAGCGCCAGCTGCTTCGCACGGGTGCAAGTTAAAACATCGAGATTTCTGTGATATATCTAAGCTAGATATTAATGTATAATACACGTAAATCTGGAATAAATTCTCTAAATGATGGTAAAAATCTCACCAAAATCTACTGCGTAGTTTAGAAGAATAACGCGGTCACACCGCAAACACGAACGGCGACGTTGTTTTATACTGTTTATAGTAGCCACCAGCCTCTGCTTCGCACGGTCTTAACGCCTTGACAAAATATCGAGATTTCTATATGAAAGTTTAATTAATACACATAAACTTTCCGGAATAAATTCTCTAAATGGTGGTGAAAACCGCATCATCAAAATCCGTTGTTTAGAAGAACAACGCGAAAAGCGACTTTTTTATTCTATGTATTGACGATAATATCATGAAGGGCAGACACTATGTAGGTACGTCTTTTTTATTTAGGGCTGATTTTTCAATCGACATATAATTTTTATTCGTGGAATAAAATTGACGTCTGACAGTTTTTGTATGGAAGTACGGTCAAAAACTCAAAATTATTCCTTCGATAAAATTATCTGGCGTTGGAAAAATCAGCCTAGAAGAAGAAATAAGCATACAAACAAAAGCACACAGTCTATGGACATAAACAGATTCATTGTACAAATAGCAATATTCGGAAGAAGACTTCATCGACAAAACATTTCTGCCACCAGATTCATTTCCTTAAAAAAAAACAAAGGTTCAAGCGAATGACCTAAGTAGGCGGTGCACCAACTCCTAATTAGTACAGTCCATGCACTAGGTAATCCAACACCACTAATTAGGAGTTCGATCGATGCAGCATAGCTTTATTCGTACTATAGCTAGCAGTCTACGTCGGGGACCGACAGAAGAGCGACGTGGGCGAAATAGCAAGATTTATTCTAGGATCAAAAATAAAATTAAACAAGATCATCAAATGGCAATAAAAACAGATATTGCTGTTTTAGGGGTCCGTAAGATGTTTTGAATAAATTATAGTTATGGAACTTACCATAAGTTGATATTTTGGCAGGCGACGCGATGCTACGGGTGGGTCGGGGCAGAAGCTAGTACAATATAAATCATTCTCAACAAAACGCGTGGTACCTACCATTGTGAGAAAAAATCTATTAACAGACAACCAATCACGTTGTCACGTAGCGAGAATTTTCAGAAAAAATTCTCCGAATAAAAAGTTTGTTATTGGAACTCCATCCAAAAAAACTTGAAACTCGTGCGTTGCTCCGTATATATAAGCGAATTCGTAAAAAAAACTTCTATTTTCTGAATTATTATCTACGTTGTCAGAAAATTCCAACTTTCCCAGTTGAAATTTTCTACATTTTCTGCTTTTGTTAATTAATATGTTTATGATTTTTGTGGCTTTGATTTTCGTATTATTTTTGGAAACATAATTTAAGGAGGTTATCTAACGACGGGGCGTAGGAAACGGAGCTAAAGACGGCGCGGTATCGCGTTTTTGTCGAACTGAAAATTACTTAGTTATACTTACATTAGTTTAAGAACTTAGTTATTAAGGTTAAATAAAAAAGGTTTATTATTTTTTGCTTTTCAGTTTTTACGGCGGTTTAATTTTTTTGTTAAAAAGTTTTTATTTTATAATTTTTTGTGGCTATAATCTACTAATTGTTTGCCAAAGGGCAGGCATACACAACTCAGCATTCAAATCTGTGAGTGAACAATAAATCACCCCTATTTTCCCACCCTTAGGGTTCGATTTTTTTCCCAAATTTATATGAGACCAACTTTGGGGTAGGTATACCCTTTCCAATAAAAAAAAGAATAACCAAAATCGGACTACTCTGTAAAAAGTTATGCGTGAACATAGACATCAAACAAAATATATATATATATACGCGTCGACTGGAGAACCTCCTTCGTTTTTTTTCGTCGGTTAAAATCACGCACGGGGGCCGTTATCTGCGCTCCGTCAAACTCCAGCTTTCCCAGCAGTGAGACGGTATAGGTAGACAAAAAAACGTACCTTAGGGAAATTATAATATTAAAACAAATTATAATGCAAATATGTAAGGAACCTTCAATGCACCGCGTCCTTTTCTGAATACATTTTTAATTCAAATCGTGATCGTGCCGTCCGCCGGCGGTGGAGACAAAAATAAAAACAAGTTCTAGAATATTATAAAAAGAAAGTATAAGAGGTGAACGCCGAGAAGTTGCGCAGGTAGGTTTGATAGGGCTTACTAGATAAAAGCAATATTCCGGAAGTGGGACACTAAGAAACGTACACCTCCTTATTATAAAATGTAGTTTGACAATTATAGTCTTGGAATTTTGGTCTAATGTTTGACTGACAATCTATTTCGCGATATTTTCTGTGTTCAAATCGGTGTAATTAAGTATTCGATTTTGTAACATTTCAGCAGGCGCTGCCACTATCACCTTGCTCTACGATATCACTCCTACAAAAGCAGACGTCAAGTCCTTCGTGTTCAGTCCATATAAGTACTTAGTATAATAAGTAGGTAATCAATACACTCCTGTACAATTAAATCGAGCCACCCTGCACCTTTTGTGTAGAAGTCCATAGCTATTTATATGGTCGAGAATTCAAATTCAGAGCAAAGACGATGATGGAAATAATGGCCAGTATTTCGGCTTCAAAACTGCATAAAAACTTTTTCTTTGGCTCATCATTATTTTGATGTTATATATATCTATAAAGATTATAGATATGATTATATATGCCTATAAAGCTTACTTGGAATTGTACGGTGGCTCGATTTAGGAGTCCGGCAGTGTCGTATACCTCGTTGATTTACCCAAATTGATACCAAATTGGTACCCGGAAGTGGGTTAAAAATTATCAAGTGTTGTTGTGTAGATCAACAAGTAGGTGCCGCGATGAAGTTTCCTTTAGTAGAAGAAGAACAAGGACCAGTATCCCTCGAAAACAGAAATATATATCCGGGCAGAACGTCGCCTACATAGTATCAGATAAATCAAACATCCTTTTATCTGTGTAGGCTTTCAAAGAGCAAATAAATGACGTCAACTCGAATAATTTAACTTTTGATTAATTTTAGAATTCAAAGTAAATCGTGGACTGGTATCACTTAGAAATCAAGATCGCTAGAATGTTCTTGAATCAATGTGTCTGGTTGAAGCATTCCAATGGAACATGGCGTCGTTTGCGAGTACTACAATGTTCCATTTAACTTAATTGGTTCTTTGAATTTGTGAGAAGCTCTTAGATTTAAATAGGACTACGTAGAAATAGATCTGCTGCGATGAAATTGATTTTCAGTGTATTTGTAAAGAGAATTTAGTAATATACTTAGATAATTGGGCCTTTTATAAGAAAATGAATAATTCTTCTTTGCAGCTATGCTCAAAAAGCGAAAAGGTGTTACATATTTAGGGATGTCACTCACTGATATTAAAAGCATCACTACATCAAGCTTATGTTTATCCTACACTCTGAAAACATTGTATAATTTATTGTCGTAACCCCGCGATTTACTCGAAGGATACACTGAAATTCAAGCACCAAAATCCGTGCAGTAAAGACCTGTTGACATCAAGGATATCGCATGTTTTGTCGAGCGCTACGACTAGTTAACGCGGTGATGCGTAATGGCACAATCCGCCATGACAGTGCCGCGACGTTAAATAGGTGACAACACTAAAGCGCCACTGAAAGCTGGCAGCACTTTGACAGAATGATTCAAAATACAAAACGGCAGGTGACGTTAGAAGTTTCAATACAGGGGAATGTTCATGTAGCATACCATAAGCATAATAAGCCAATAATGTTCCCACTGCTGGGACACAGGCCTGTCGGTGAGAGGGAGTGGGCCGTAATCCATCACGCGGGCCCAGGCCCAGTGTGGGTTGGTAGATGTCATGTCTTCGAATTTTTGGTTGTAGGACATGCCGGTTTCCTTACGATGTTTTCCTTCACTTTCCTTGAGAGCAGTGGTGATGAAATAATTTACACAAAGTAAAGTGTCTGGGTTCGAACCTATGACCGTAAGTTATTCACGGCCGCCACGGGTGGCGTGAAGAAAGCGGTACTGTGAAACAGTGCCGTGGTGCTCCTGCTGAATATCAATGAATTGGCACACACATTGTCAAGTGGCGCTTAGGCCAGCTTAGGCCTACATGCCCCCGAACCAACGTGCCAGTATTGCCGGGTACCATAATAGTATACCACAGGACTTTAAGGGCCATGCCCATAATACGCTTGCCGCCCTCCTTGACGGGGACGTAGCAACCACCCACAGGGATGTAGTTCATACACATTCACGTACTCGGCCATAAACACGGCACATTGAGCTTAAAAAAAGTTCTCTTGTCACTTGACTGAGTCTCTTTCTAAAGTTGTGTTATTCCCCCATTTAATTCTTCTACTGCTATCCTACTATTTTTAATTTATATTCTTTAAACTTCTATTCTACTATTCAAAGTATTTATAAGTGTGATTTTTGGGGATACAGTAGGTCTTATAGTTAGGTTAAGGTAACTTAAAACTCTACCCATTAGGGCTATATATAATATTATAATTATGTAAGAATATTGTTATAATTATTCTTAATTTCTATTCTTCAACTGCTAGGCTACTATTTATTTACAAGAACTCCGGAAATTAATAATTTGAGATAATAAATTCCTGCTGTCAGCGTACCGAGTACCGACAAACACTTTGAGGTGAAAATGAAATTATTGGAATACGTTTTATCGACTTTGGAGAGTAAACTCATTTGACTATGATGACACCTTTCGATTACACTTGTTTGTGAATTGCTGAAAGCTTCCTTTAATCAACAGAAGGCCAACTCTCGTAATTTAAAACGTTCAAAATCTAGTCGCAGTTTCCTCTCAGCGACAAACAAATGTCAAAAACTTATCAAAATGTAGGGAAATTAGAAGCATTTTTTGACAGATTGAGACTGAGATCAGACTGTGAACTGTGACTGTGTTACAAGAATTGCCCCTCTGATATTAATGTTCACTTTCGAAACAGCCGCACGAGTCGATGGTGAGGGCATGGTTGGCGCAGTGGTTAAGCGATTGACTGCTGCGCTGCGTGTCGCGGGTTCGATTCCCGCATGGAACAAATGTTTGTATGACCTACAAGTAGTTGTTCCGGGTCTGGCTGTTTGTGTATGTAAGTTTAAATGTTTGTAGACGCACCCAGGATACAGGAGAAATTCCTAGTGTGAGGCAATGTTTTTTTAAAAAAAATGGTACATACCGAGACCCCTCCGTGCCTCGAAAAGCATTTTAAGCCGTTGGTCACGGCTGGATCTTTGACAGTTGATACGGGTCGTCAGAAGCCTGAAAGTCTGACTACCAGCAGTCTTACCAAGCGGTATCATATTGCCCAGTTATTGGGTTGTGGAGGTCAGATAGGCAAGCCCTCCATGTACAATATCGGTATTCAGCGGCATCCGGTAAGACTGGAAGCCGACCCCTACATAGTTGGGAAAAGTCTAGGCAGATAAGATGCGTTATGTACCTAGCAATTGGAAACGTCTCTATATTGAATTTCCAGAATTTGAATACTAGAAATCGTAAAAAAATAATTAGCTGTTCCATACATTTTGACCGTGTAGGTGTTGCATTTTTTTATGAAAGAGCTGATTTTTATTCTAATAACCGACGAACAAGTTCTACGCTAGAATCATGTGCTGAATTCATGGTTACAGTTTGCGTGTTGAAGTCCATGCCAGCCTGTATACTATATGGTACAGCGAAGGAACTCCAAAATATATATCTAAAGCGACAAGCGACGCCAAAATATAGGATACTGCATCGGCTTCAAAAAGATGTGTCTGTTAGAATTCTGAACACTGAGCCGATGTCAATTATTCTGCCAGTATCAATTAGTGAAAAAAACTGCCTATTTATCCCACCAGATGTCGCATGACCGACTTTCCCTAATTTTGTCCTGTCAACTGTCAAAATCCATAGATACATAGGTACGTCTGATGGGACGATGAACTCCTAATCAAGTAGTAGTTCTACCAAACTTCTACCATGTAATCGATCCAATTCCGATTCTCAAGTAAACAAAGTTCCAATCGCCACTTCAGAACTTGATCTTGCAGCTCCAGATTCGGAACTCAAAGATTGCACCCTACATATCCCAGATTGTCGGTCCATTTCTTACTGACTACCAAGTACAGCTGAACAAACAGATTGGTTATTAGTTGCAACTAACTATTTTTAAATATTGTTGTGAGAGCAGTGAGTCGAGCCTGTTACATCACTCGTATAAGTGTGCCTTAAGCATAGAAAGATATTATGCATACAATTAATAAATTATGGCGGTCTCTCTCGCTTTTCAAATTAATGATAGGTACAGTCGAGTTCTTTAATATCTAGGCATGTTTATGAATCAAAAATATATAGGCAATGGTAAGTTTCATAAAACTCTATACAGCTTTGCCTTAGAATAAATTGTAAACAATCTGAGACATCATAAGTATATGACTACATATAAATCAATAATATTGCTACTGACAAAGACTCTAAAAATTGTGCACAATCCCTTGCAAAGTTAGGTTCACAAATATCTATGCAATTTTTCCCTAAGATTTTCCTATGCGTTAACCCTAAGATTTCTTAAAACTTAATTAGTCAAATAATACAGCTCTATCAACGTTGTCAGATTGATACAGTCCTATTACGAACGGCAACATTACATTATTACTCGTAATTTTGCTCTGGCAAGCAAAAATAAATTTAATAGTAAAGGCCATTTAGTTCAATATTAAAAGCTGTATAGATATTTACGAATCCTAGGTTGCACCAAATATATTGAAATCTAGAGTATTTAGAAATTTATGTTCCGAAGAGTAGTCAGATATTTTTGAACCGTAACATACTTATGAACACTTTATATGATAACATTTTATTGATGTCTAAGTTTGTATAGAACTTTATGATCATTTTAGCGCTTTCAATATTTTGAAACATTGTCCCTGTTAATATATTAGTGAACTCGACGGTACAACATTCGTGTATTTAACTAGATTACTTTGGCCCAGTTGGTGGCTACGTTGATCACGGCTTCATTCTTAACGTCCTCAAATGTGTGTATGTGACAGGAGACTTCGGACACTCCAACAAGTGACAAATCGTCCAGGTTAGAAGCACCACACTCTCACTGGTTGTCAGGAGGACCTACATGTAATCCCGAATTTTGCCTGATTGTGTTTGCAATGGCCTACTTTGGTGCGCAATCTACTCGTATTAATTGCTTGAGTGTTTTTACCAAACTCTTTATTCAACTGTACTTTTGTGACCCATTTCTTCAGTTTACTCTCACAAGTTGCGCGGGAAAGATCCAGCTGAAACTATGAAACACTTTCTTAGATAAACACTGAGATCTTTTAATCTATACGATGTACATAGTGTATAGTGCCGGGAGTTCGTTTTTGTGGCGATCTGATAATTAACGAAGCGCGTGAAGTGAATCAAGCTCGGTGATTTCGCTTCATTAAAACAATATTTGTTGTTTATTTTTCGACTAGTTGCTGTTTTATTTTCGCCTAGATTCGTCGATTGCCTGTGTTGCTGTAAAAGCTAGATTCTTAGGCGTTTCTGAAATGTTATGACAAATTAAAAATGATTCCTAGGGATTGCTACGAATTACTAGAGCTTTTCACAGACATTTTTTTATAGCAGTCATTTAAAAAAAAGCTTCTACAACCAATGCGAGCTATGAATCAGGTCACTTTTTGGGGAATCATTCGTTTCCCGATCCCTACCTAACAAAACTCCTATGGGTAAATCACAAAAGAAATCTGTGAGATTTTAACAAGATGTTTTGGAACGAAGTTCCTTAACGCGGCTTGCGGGAAGAGTTGACTGGTATAAATTGTCACGTAGGGAAAAGGCGTTATGCGATTTTCTCACTTTCTCTGTCTCTTTATATATATATATACGAGTACGTGTGTGAGTCCGAGTATCGCGTAAAAAACTTTGTTCCTGACGGGGGTCGGACCGCACACTTTTTCTTTTGTTTACCTAACTGGCAATATTTAACTATAGTAGATTTTACAACAAGTGCACAAAACAAATGGGCTGATAGTAATGTCGAGGATAAAAATGGTTTTGTGGACGAGTTATAAACTCTGCTTTTCACTTCGATTGCGAGGAAATAAAACAGTAGTATAACATAACATTTCTTTAATTAAAATTCAAAGTAAAATTAGAACAGTTTTGAATACTGAAGGAAATTGTTTTTAAATCTTACGACATTGATATTAGGCTGCAGACCTATACAGCCTACTATTAAATTAATTTTGTAATAATAATTTTCTTAAATCAACTAACCTACCGTACTTGAATTAAAATTTTAATACCTATTATATCTTAAAAAACACATAAGGCAAATAAATTAAAGTAAATATTATATAATAACAAATTCTATCTATGAACTTCTTATTGCATTTGGCTGTATGGCTCATTTTCTTTGCCTTAATATAATACATTTATGAGTAGATACGTTAATGCCCTTAATTTATTTGCCTTATGTGTTTTTTAAGATATAATAGATATTAAAATTTTAATTCAAGTACGGTAGGTTAGTTGATTTAAGAAAATTATTATTACAAAATTAATTTAATAGTAGGCTGTATAGGTCTGCAGCCTAATATCAATGTCGTAAGATTTAAAAACAATTTCCTTCAGTATTCAAAACTGTTCTAATTTTACTTTGAATTTTAATTAAAGAAATGTTATGTTATACTACTGTTTTATTTCCTCGCAATCGAAGTGAAAAGCAGAGTTTATAACTCGTCCACAAAACCATTTTTAATGGTTTGTTTTGTGCACTTGTTGTAAAATCTACTATTATCAGTTTTCAATGGCGTATCCGGCAAATTTTGGAACTTACTCTCGACCGCTCTCCCACAGTAACATAAGCAAATAATTTTGCTCGATAGTAAAACAGTCCAAACATTCTATCCGTTGGCAACTGTTCCCGTGATTAATATCTTGACAAGCTCATAAACAAAAAGGTGCGTTGATAACGTGTTTATTTTTATCTTTTATTTCGATCGCGGCAGAAACAAGGCGTTATTATATAGGTACAAGTCGGCCATGATTCATAAACTGGCCAGTAATTCTTTTTGGCGGGAAAGCATCAATCACTTGTGGTGCAGTGTTGCTATTGTGGAAATATTACTTTGATTGTAGAAATAAAAGAAAAAGTTGAGAGGTGGCTTGGGGCACCCGTTAGAACGAAGTTCCTTTCGCTGTTTATTATGTTAAGAATAACCGGCACAATTAAATAAATTAAAAATGTTTGAAAGTAACTAAATGAAAAATAAAATATGGAGTTGTTAAAAAAATTGTAATTATGTAATTAATAATTATGTAAATAGTTTAATTTTAATGGCAAAAATAAACATTTTATTATTAATTATTATAAAAATTGGCAGTCGTTACGGGTCGTCAAAAGCCCGAAAGTCTGATAACCAGTCTTACCAAGGGGTATCGTATTACGCAGTACTAGTGTAGTAGTAGTGTGGGGTTCAGATAGGCAGTCGCTTCATTAAAATTTTGGTGTTCAGTTGCATCCGGTGACACAGGAAGCCGACTCCAACATAGTTGGGAAAAGGCTTGGCAGATGATGAGACATACGCTGGTCTAGCTGTCATTCGCAGTGTGCAGAGTATAACGTGTGAAAAAGAATTTCGTTCCAAAAATAACCCATCTCTTGAGAAAGTTGTATTAAATTAAAGGTAAATAAATTTAAGTAGGCCTTCAGTTTTCTTGGGCTTTAGTAAGCCTTTAATAGATTAGGTTATGGCGCTAAAATAAACCAAATAAATTAAATTTATTACTTCATGTAACTTTAAACTTTCTTAATTAATTAAGAACTTTACCAACTTACTTTATTGTATCGATTTTGGTACAAAATATTAAATTATAGAAAGATTTTCTTTAACATCATTAGTACTCAAACTTAATATTAACGAGCCATCATTTTACAAGCACTAATTTCGACTAGGTAGCTCCAACCACGGGGAAAGGGGACGATATTTCGCATCGGCTGGCAACACTAAGCTATGAAACGCACTCGACACGGCACACCTGGGTTCCGTCGCTAATTTACGTGTAGTAACGCGTAAAATTGGGTTACACAGATTATTATAAGATCTATGTTCGAAAGGGGGCGAAGCGGAGTTTCACGCACACCGTGTTGCCGCTGTTACGGTCCGTTGAAAATAATCTACATGTTTCAGGCTTGTTTACAAACGCATTTTGTAATAGAAAAACTAAATTTGTATTTTTTTTAGAGATTTTCAGAACTTCTTAAGACTTTTATAAATGTAAACAGAAAGAACTGCAGTTTAGGAACACAAAACAGTAGATACTGTTAGAGCTCTTTCCATACCGGGATGAGTAAATCAAACAATCAGTTCGACATACAACATCCATAATAATTATTCCTAGAACGGAATTACGTTTTTACATTTACATTATATTAGTCTTCCCGCTGGTCAGCTACACAGGCTCCTATTTTTTTATATTATAATCATAAACTAAATTAATGTTGGTCTTGTATTTCTTGCCAATAACTTTTACCGGACTCGCGGAGGTTGCATGTAAGCACCAAATAGGCTATAATCTATAGAGTACTTCATGTTAAAACTTTTGTTTTTTGCCATGTAATGAAATAATCCAGGCAAAAATACAGAAGACTTATCTCTAGCTGTAATCAGAACAGTGAAACACTAAAAGCAATATCTCTAATAGGAACTCACAACATTAGTACCTACCTACGTCCATCTTCTACAATTTTTGTATATCATACAACAGTAGGAAATTCAGACACATTTTCATAAATTCACACACCTGAAAAGTGTTTTTGACGCTTTATGTAAAGCAAAAGCAACAGTTGTGCTATGCATATAGTGCTCGCACGAGCATATTGCAACTGACGTCTGAAAAGCGAGTATTGTGTGAAAACGGCGCGAGCTCTGCGCGAGAAGCAGTGAGCGACGCGGGTTAACAACGTTAGGACGCCTACCGTCGTGACTGGCTGTACGGAATCAACGCCTTGGCTTTACCGCGATAATTTAAAAAAATAACGCATCTGTTCCATATTTAAATGGTGTGTATTTTTTTTTATTAGTAGTGAGACACTGTGTCTGTGGGTTTTTTAGTGTTGTGAATTTTCTTGTGGAGTTTTTCCAAATTTTCTGGATTTTCGCGCGGGTACGTATGATTTTAAGTATTACTATTGGATATTTATGAAATTAACGTTAACAAGTCTTTACTAATGTTGCAAATGGATTTTTTATAATCCATTCGGAAATTGAATTTACTTTGTATTACTAACTCATAAAAAGCCAATCGGAAAATGATAAAAACGAGATTTGAAACCAAGTCGCTAATGTCGGACGTAAAAATTTGAGTTTATCTGTTTTTATGTCTCCCTGTTTATTTATTTTTGTTTATGGCGCATTTAAATTTTCGTTACATTTTTTAATGGATGGGTTTAAAAAAGAGACTATTTTAAATGAATCCCATGTTTTCAAACAAAGGAAATATTTATCTTGCATCAAAAAAGATAAATAATATTTGAGAATCCCCAAATTACTATAAATCAACGTTGAGAACTCTAAAACTAGTAAAAAGATTTTAGATAAAAGCTATTTGACATATAAATATAATTTTCCAACTAAGAACAGATACAAAACATTCAAAATAGGTAAAAAGGTTCTTTATGTGCGAAATACCATAGACACTCAACAGTGATTGGGTAAAATCCAAACTTTTAAAACGTTTTTTCCCTCAAGAATTAGAATTCTTTAGGCTAAGTAAATTGATGTTATCAACTTTGTTTCGGCTTTCAAACTTTTCTTTGTTGTACATTACACAGACAGTCAAACTGGGTTTTTCGATTTCGAAGAAATATCGGGCACTGAAAAATTTATACAACTTCTTCGCGATCTTCACTTGTTTTGAATACATTGGACCAATTCAAAATTTTCATTAGATTTTCAAACAGATTATGACTGGCGAATGTAACCGATTAAATTTTTCATCGGTTATCAAAAAAAAAAAAAATCTTCAGTTTCATAGAAAAGTGTAATACCTACTTCCGCGGTCAAAACGTATGGAACAGCAATATTTTTTTTTAATAACCGACGAAACATTTCAACGCTATGGGGTCTAAGCTCATGTCATTGTGCTGAATCCATGGTTACAGTTTGCGCGTCGATGTCCCTGCCCCCCTGTATATAGGCCGTGAATGAATTAGTGATTCTTATTAAGTAGAAGGTGAATTAAGTGGAGGTACAACTGGCTTTTTTGTTTGTTTACAATTGGGCGGTAGTTAAGCATGACTCATTTAATTTTATTTATTTAGCTAGTTAAAAAATCCAAACTATCACAAAGAAACCATTCCAAAACAACCTACCAGATGAGTCATGAAATAATTTCACTCATCTAAAGTATTTCTGCAATCCATGTCATGTCATAAGACAACATTCCAATATTGAAACCGCGCCCTAACATATGTCCCTACACGTTGTCACCTAATCAATACCGATTATAGGTTAATAAGGCATTACCTTTACATGACACGTGAACTAGACTGTATGAAAAAATTCCATTGACTACTTACAAGTAGATAATAAAAAAGTAACTCCTGTCAAGATGTGTTCCAAGTTTGAAAATGAAATTGTTCATAATGCAATTTTATTGGTTGCCTGTTACCTAAATAAGGTTAAAAACTTTTTGAAATAGAACAAAAGTTGACAAGCTGATTCACCGTGATTGGTGGAAAAGAAAATGATAAGCATTTTTTGGGATTTCGAATTTAGAGGGTTCTCTATATGTATGATCAAAAGAAAGCGAATGGAAATGCTTGCTTGCATTTTCTTTTAAAGGTAAATAAGAGTCGCAGCAGTGGTGGCCCAGTGGTAACGGCTTACGAGTCGTAGGTCGTGGGTTCGAACTCGGACAGGCGCTTTACTTTGTGTAAATAATTTCATTACACTGCTCTCACAACGGTGAAGGAAAACATCGCGAGGAAACCGGCATGTCCTAGAACTAAAAATTTGAAGACGTGACATCTACTAACCCGCACTGGGCCCACGTGGTAGATTACAGCCCACTCCCTCTCACAGAGAGGAGGCCTGTGTCCCAGCAGTGGGAACATTATAGGCTGATTATGTAGCGTTTCGCTAGTTCATTAAATATTCAAGCGACAAATGCTCCATTGACTAAAACGAACTGAGTTTCTTCTTTATACAGGATAATTTTTTATTCAGTGCGTAAATTTTCACAGGGTGTTCTACCCATGAATATGAACAACTTTCACTATGGGACCATCTCTGAAATCACAAAAAAAAAAAATCAGCTGTTTCTTATAAAAGTTCAATACCTATTCGACCAAAATGTATGAATCTGCTGATTTTTTTTTCGTGATTTTAGAGATGGTCCCATAGTGAATGTTGTTCATATTCATGGGTAGAACACCCTGTAAAAATTTACGCACTGAATAAAAAATAATCCTGTATAGCATCCTTAGTATGCTAAGAAGAAATCTATGGCGTGCGTCTATGGCGTGTCCTAATAAAAGCGATCACTTGTCACTCGTTTGTTTGGAAAACTCAAACACCCCACTGACGCAGCTAACGCGTCCGGGTTCGCCGAAAAAAATGCATCGCATAAAATAGGACACGCGGTAAAAGTCGCAGTTTTATAGTATATTTCTCTTAATTGGACATTTGCATGTCACTTCATCCGCTCTTCCATTTTCCCTCCTTATAGGAGAACTCGGAAGGCTAATTTGGTTAAATATTTGTCGTTCATGCTGATATTTTTTGAGCTTAAAATATTCTATGCAAATATTAGACTAGGGATCAACTCGAATTGACTAAGTGTGATACTCAATGCTGGTTCCTTATCCAGTTATTCGTACGAGAAGAGTCCTTTGCCCTTTAGTGAAGCACTCATGTATTAAAAGAGATCCCAAGAGTAACATTAAAATCAATATTTCAGTAACTTTTGCACCTTCCCTCGAAACAGAACCTATATCTTCCGAAGGGGCTTCCCTCGTAATGGATGTAACGGTCGGATTTCGAACTCCGAATAGTTTCCGAGTTCATACCCCACTTGTTGAATTATGGTTTATCTAGTTTACCGAGGGCTTATGTATTAGACATATGAGAACAGGCTTACTGTACGTTCTTAGGGGCTGCCATAAGTACTTTTCAGAATACTTATGGATAAGCTTTCGTTTGGTTTTACACGTGCAGAATATTTTTTTTAATGAATGGTATAAATGTCCCGGAAAATTGCTTGTACCATCCATCCATCGCTTTCCATCAGGCAAGATCGAGGTCAAGAGCAAGCCAATCCAGCAATAAATGAAAGAAAAAAAAAAAACATTGCGTGGTCGTAAGAATGCTAGAATTTACTTTCT
The DNA here is from genome assembly GCA_951799955.1 of Apamea anceps. Lineage (NCBI taxonomy): Eukaryota > Metazoa > Arthropoda > Insecta > Lepidoptera > Noctuidae > Apamea > Apamea anceps. Next base: position 6,149,789 of record OX637502.1, on the reverse strand, counting down.
GTTTGGAAATAGGATATTTGAGTTTCGTTAAAAAGATTAATAAATCTTCTGCCTACGATGGTGGATTATCTGCAGGTCAATTCCCGTAATTTTAAAAAAGATTAAAAAAGTAAAAACGTTAAAAAAGATTTTTAATGTTTTTAACGTTAAAAATGTAGTCGCAACCTAATCTCAGCGACAATCGATGTCAAAAATGAAAGGAAATTGGAGGTATTTTTGACGGATTGAGAACGGATCAGACTGTGAACGTTCTTAAAATTACGAGAATTGCCCTTCAGGAGGGTTTGTGTTCTGTACATACTGTATGATTTAGTCCTTGCTCTACATGTAAGTAGGTATCAAATTGTGCCAAGGGGGGCTGGGAAGTACAAGAAGAGTATGTCATTAATTGCAAGTCAAATAAATTACTAAAAAGGTTTTATTGAAAGGGGGGGAAGCCTTCTAGTTCTTTGTCTGTTAACACTTTCAAGGACACTATACGGCTAAAACCACAAACCATACACATATCTTGTCTCCTTTACTGCGCCGGAACCTGTTAAAAGAAATAAACCCACACTGAGTACAAAAAAAAAGGTTTCTACCATTATAAATCTGTATTGTGTTGATAGTTTAACAGTCAGATAGGTAAGATTACCCGCATATTACGTGAACAATGGACACTCAAACCAGACAGTGAAATTATACCTTGATAGTTTTCTGTGTTACGATGTCAGTCCGTAATATAGCATTATACTGTTGAAGAGATATGTTATTTTATAATAAGACACTTCGTTTCATTTAAATTGTTAGGTTGCACCCTCTGTTACTGCATCGGGGGCGTTTTATGACATGACGTGTCACTCAACATAGGAGATAATATATGGTTTAAGTGACTTTAATTTTTAGCTGAACAAATAAAATAATTTTAGAAGGGCAGGACCAGCACATTTAATTTTGAACGTTGTTCTTTAGTTTAAGTGACATGACAAAGTGTGGGTCTACATGAAATTGCGCAAATTGTTCTATGGCTGTTTTGCGTTGTGACGCATATTTTCCTCCAACTTGTTCTTTTTAGGGTTCCGTACCTCAAACGGAAAAACGGAACCCTTATAAGATCACTTCGTTGTCCGTCTGTCTGCCCGTCTGTCAAGACCCTTTTCCTCAGGAACGCATAGAGTTATCAAGTTGAAATTAAAATCAAATACTCAAGACTGTAATCCCTTGTAGCAATGAAAAAGTCAAATTTCTAACTCGACGCAATCAAAACCGTACCGGAAAACCGTAAATTTGTAGTTATATAAAAAAAAACCATTTACATACCTACAAGTACACAACCCTCGGTGCGCTAGTCCGACTCGCACTTGACCGGTTTTTTTGTGTTTTTTCTCTGCATCATGTTTGCCGCAAATAAAAGAATTTTCTTTCTTTCTAAATTTTCATTAAAAGAAAATCGTTTTAAAACTTGTTTTAAATATTATTTTCTCAACCATGTTTTCCTATTAACCGTTGTAGGTATTTTATTTTCATCGGTGACTGAACAGGTATGTAGAAATCGATTGTCATGGTATGGGCATGTAATGCGGAGAAGTGAGAAAAATGTCATGAGAAAAGTTTTGAGTCTGCATGTGGATGGCTATAAGGGGACGATCGAAGAAACGATGAATGCGAACGATAATATGGCTATAGAGAGGGAGATTGGTGAGATAACAACTAATAGAGAAGTATGGATGAAAAAGACATGTTTCCCCAATCCCAAGTAAATTGGGATAAGGGCAGAAGAATGATCTCTCATTGTTAACACCGAATGATGGGTAACCTAGATAGTAGCTATTAAAAAAAATAAAAAAATACAACTGTGCGCCTCCAATTATAGGCGATCACATCATTCACTAGGTACAGCAAGTTTGACAAGGACGAAGACATTAATATAAATCACAATACAATACACGAAAATTACTTATAGAAGGGAAAACAAATGAATAAAAATAGCAATATGTCTGCTGAAGCATTGCCGGATATAAGGGCAATCCAGTCTGTTGGCGATCATCGCCAGGACGGAGATGGCGCTGCCCTGCTTAAAAAAATTATTACGGTCCTTCTAGAGCAGTCAGATAAAAAATCTGTAACTCAACTCGTCAAGTAGATTACTCACTTATTGGAATAAGATTTCGTTTAAAGAGTTCTTTTTATTTAAAGTAATGACTTTCTTAATCTTCTTTACAGCGTTGGGTCTCAGTCTGTAAGGGAAACTTGTAATTTGTCTCTTTAGAGCGCTCTTAGTCGCCTCACTGCTCGGTCAACAGGTAGTTTCCGATTCTCCACTTTTTTATTAACAATTATTTTAATATCAAAACTAAGTTCATAATCATGTTAGGAAGATATTTAACAGATCCTCTAAAAACTTATTGATCTTTTGTTGATGGACACCTTTTTAAATTAATGAACCTTCTAAAATCTTTTTGCGCTTCTAATGAAGCACATGGGTAAGGCTAGGTTATTGTTATTATTATTAAAAGCCTCTCTACTCTACTTCCATTTCTCTCTGTTTAAAGGTTAGGTTAGCGATTAAATAAATGGCATTATGTAATATCGAAAAAGAAAGTCTAGAGTGTTTTCATTTATCCCTACTTACCTTCTACGGTCTGTTATTCCATCTAATAATACAAAAAAAAAACATTTATTATCTATGGGTATTAAAGATTTTTATAGGGAGCCTGCATACCAACCTGTCCGCCATTTTGAAAATGTTAGGTGGGCGACTGTTAGGTATGCCACGGACCTTCAAAGCCCTTTATCAAACTTTTAATTGCAATGATAATACATATATCATAAAACATAAATGTCTATGAAACTGATGTATGTACTTCAGTATTTTAATTTTCTGTTGTATTTGCTCGTTGTTGATCGTAGAGAGGTGTTAGGCAAATTAATATTGTAATATACAACACCTTCACAGTTCTGTCTGTCAGTTTACCATATTTTAATTTTAACCTTTACAATGACCTGGAAACATTTGCACAGGCAGTGTCACGGTTACGTCTAGTAAAAATATAAGTCTGTGTTTTTAGCACTCGAGCGATGAGGAGCACTCAAAGTTACAATAACAAGGAGTTCCGGTACTTCAACGGTCATTGAACTTTGACTTTTGGTCTCATGGACTTTACTAATTAAGTACCTGCAGTTCTAAAATGTTCCTTTACTTAATTAAAAATGATCAAAGTTTAGGTTAGGGTCACAGGATTTTAGGAGGAGCTAAAGATACCAAAATGGATAGGACTGGGTTTATAGGTCACATTAAAAGGTTTTTAATAGAACAGCTTTTATTGTTAAAAGATATATTATTTTTCTAATCTTCACTGAAAATAGACACAAAAACCAAAACCTAGGCCATATAAAGGTTTGCTAAATATTGTCACTGATGGAATTCCATTCCAGTTCCATCACTGACAATAATAATATTGTGAATAAAAAAAACGCAACGCGAATTGGCGTCAAGTGAATTCAAACCCTAAAAATAGCGATTCGGTTTATGCTTATGACGTGGGAGAGGTACGTACCTACCTAAAAATGCAAACTACTAATACAAGCTCTTAAAGTAAACATCTTTGAGAGACTTAAGATGTGATAAAACAGACCGAATATAGGTTAAAGTACTTATTTAACTTAAGACCACTTTAAAGAGTTCTAAGTTAATGTAAGCTATTGCGCTGCGAGGCAGGTGACCTGTCTTATAGTTGTAAACTACTAGACGTTTATAGTACTCGTTCAGGGACTGCATTTCCGAGTATTTTATTGTGTAATGCTTTCAGAGTTTCTTAAAATACTAACTAGTCGAAGAGTGTTTTCTGTTTAAAAAAGGTTTCGAAAATAGTTTTTAGAAAATACCTACCTACCTATCTTGTCTTTCATTGAAATCCGTTTAGTCTTTAAGGCGTGGAAATGGAAGATACAGACAAAGTTACATTTGCATTTTTAATACAAGTATGGACTTTCAGAGCTTTCTAAAATACTAAAAGGAAGTAGATTCTTTGTTGCTGCGCCCCGCGGTTTCACCTACAAAAGTCTCGATTCCGTGGGAATATCGGGATAAAAAGTATTCTTTGTCTTAAACAGGTCATGGTCTACCCATGTGCCAAATTTCATCCTCACATTACATCATCACAAACAAATATATAAATAATCAAATCTTTTCTCTTTAAACTATTTTTTTAGATAACTATAGTTTAGATGGTTATGTTTATTCGTTGTGATGGCTTGGGGGAGACCGATGTCAAACACGTCTGTCAGCTGAGATGATGATGATTGCTGAGAGCCCATAACAGTAGTGTGTAATGGGAAGCTCTCTACGAGCTTCAGGGTACTGGGAGGAATCAATTAAACCACGGTTTATCACGTATGTTCAATAAATTATTTCTAGAAATCATTCTACGTATTTTACACCATTTTCTTGTCAGCCAAATATGACGCCTAATCTCTTCTAATCTTAAACTATGTTAATGTTTGTCTCGTATTTCCTGCCAATAACTTTTAATTATTATTATTATATTATTAGGTTGTCTTTAAAAGACCGGCCATTGTGTCACCCGTTGTAAACTTTTTATATTTATATCTGTATTTTATATGGTGTACATAATAAAGTGTATTCTATTTTATTCTAATAGGTTAATCTTATATACCACGTCAAAATATTAACCTTAATGTGGGGCCACCGCTCTTGTAGGAAACCTATGCCAACCATTGTAGGCAATTATGATAGCTTAGTGTATGGTGAAGAGGTTATCCAGAAAGTTGGTAGCGGCACTGACCACTGACTGCCGAGAATGTGACGGACTGAAATACTTAAGTATCGTAACATGTGAAGGCTCTTTAATATTTGCTTGATTGATTTAAAACAACAGTAGTTATAAGAGTACGAAACCCATATAGTGCGAGCGCCCCTCACACATTAGTTATTGTAGCACCCCACGTTAGCATTACCATAATCCTTCTAATGCTCTCTTTTGACTAAATCTTATTAAATTCGGAATGGCATGCTACCGTCAGCGCCATTCCTCGGAAAGCCTTTACCGAAGCAATTATCATAATGTATCTTTTAGTATCGATATTACCTAATGTTTATTGGGATATTAATATTATTGGGACTAGCTGTGCTCGCAGCTTTGCTTACGTGACAGTGTAACTAAAATAGCCGTTCTTATACATGTCAAGATTGACTGCTTAGCTCCTTGTAGGTGTAGTGTGATGATAATCATTTCAGAGGTTAAATCCGTATCTATCTGCAATATTATTTAAAAAAATCTCGTCTAATTAAATCTCGCGGTAAACTGTTGAGGAACACCGATATAATGCAATATTGATAATTCCCCATTGCAAATATCGTGATGATAATTATGTAGCCTATTCAATGACAAGACCATTAAGGAATATTTTATGCAAAGGGGATTGAAGATTTTCATATGGAGCCTGGCAAATCTACAGTACCGCCATTTAGATTTTTTCGAAATGGCGGCCTCGCATGAAACCTATATACATACATGTATATCGATTTATATATGTATCATATGAAAAAAAAAATCAATGTGGTGGACCTTCAAAGCCTTTGGACAGAATCTATTCAGTACTTTTTGCGCCAATCCGGAACATTTATTCAAATAAATCGGCAAAAATCCTTAAAAAAATACCTTTTTTTTTCTTTTGTATATTCAATTTACAGTTTTGACTTCGTTTCTATTTTATTTGTATGTATAGATTATTTGGGGTAAGTATGGTAGCACTTAGCGTAATAACATCGTAAAGTTTATGATGATTGATTGCTCTGATTGGTCATTCATTAATGATAAACTAATAATGATTTTGTATTAACCTACTGAGAGCCGTGGTGGCCCAGTGTTAACTGCCGCGATTTAGGCTCAAATCACACCGAGATGGCAGCGGCCGGCAGCGAAGCGGCGAGCAGTTTCAATGTCATATAATTTTAAACTTTATCTACATAATTAAAAGACCAGTATCGCTTGACAAGGTCGCTCGCGGCGACACGAATGTTCGTGTCGCCGCGAGCGACATCATCATGGTGCATTCTGGCGTCGCTGCCGGCCGCTGCCGTTCCGGTGTGTATCGAACCTTACGAGTTGTAGGTCGCAGGTAGCGTTGCCAGGCGTCCGGATAAAGCCGGACATAGGTAGGCTTTTTGATTGCGTGACCGGCCAAAATAAAAGGTGTCTGGCTTGTCCGGCTTTTGTTAGGCTTTTTACATTTCGCAAACGAGCGTGCGCCGATGACTGATTATGACAATAATTAAAAAAGCGTGATTTTACATACAATTTTTTTGTCGTACCTATTAATACTGAGACACAAAATCCTCAATAATGTAGGGTGTCCGGCCTTTCTACCCAAATGTCCGGCCAAACTGGCTGGTCTGTCCGGCTACTAGGTTTGGCGACCTGGCAACCCTAGTCGCAGGTACGAACAGACAAGCGCTTTACTTTGTGTAAAAACAAAAACGGTGGAGGAAAACATCGTGAGGAAACCGGCATGTTATAGAGTCAAAATTACGAAGAAAAAAATGTGACGTCCACCAAACCGCACTGGGTCTGCGTGGTGGATTACGGCCTACCCCCTCTCACCGAGAGGAGGCCTGTGTACCAGCGGTGGAAACTATAGATTATGTATTAACCTACTGGTTAAGTGATTTTCTTTCTTTCTTGCAGTGATTAAAGTCTTTTAATGAGTGTATAAAAAACGAGTTTTGTAAAAAAGTTTCGATAAAATTGCACTTCTTTTGCTCAAAGATTTTTGCCACAAATCATGCGGCTTTATGAATCAAAGGTTTTGTTGGATTCGATATTAATCTACAGTTTCTGACAGTAGCTTGTTATCTACCAGAAGTCTATCAATATACCAATCATGTATTAATCATGTATGTGTCGTGTATGTATAACTCTCAGCCATTAAGGCTTAGACAATGCCTAGTTATAATTTATATCCACCCTTATCTTTGCATAGCTGTGTCGGCTAGGAACGTCCATTGTCCATAATGGCTACTTCTATTGAATACGGCCATTAGTCCTACGGGATATTTGCCATAATTACCTTCACTTAGCGGGCAAGTTTTGATCTGTAACCGCAGACTGATGCTGTAGATATCTAATAGTAATAAAGTTACGAGTAATCTATTCAGTTACTCTATTTATTCTGGTTTCTGTGGAGGGGCTCGTGGCTAAATGATAACAGCCACCCCTGTCAATCGAAGGTTAAGTTACGCTTGTCGCGTTCGGTTCGTGGATGGGTGACCAGCTTTACACACCGAGACCCCTCCGTGCCTCGGAAAACATTTTAAGCCGTTGGTCTCGGCTGTCATTCTTGGATCTTTGACAGTCGTTACAGATCGTCAGTAGCCTGAAAGTCTGACAACCAGTCTTACCAAAGGGTATCATATTATTAACCAGTTACTGGGTTGTGGAGGTTAGATAGGCAGTTGCTCCAAGTAAAATACTAGTATTCAGCTGCATCCGAATAAACTGGAAGCCGACTCCAACATACTTGGGAAAAGGCTGGGAGAATTGACTCCGTTGATTCTGATTTTCTTCACAATCAGTTCGGAAGTTACACACTGCTAAGTTGTTAATTTCAATTAGAACTGTGTACAAGAAAACCATTGGTAACCCAGAGGATTTTTGAGCATATGCAAGGCGAAAAGTTGATAGCTGAGTAAGCGCGGCAGGATGAGAGAATACCGAAAATAAATTTGTAAAGTTTCTGATAGGAGCCCCGTGGTCAGGAATCCACTTTCAGATTTCAAAAAGGGGCCAAAAGTAAAGTGATCTTCAGAGCCGTTGATTTTGGTATAATCGTGTGCAGCCTCACCATATATCATTTTAATATAATTTCTAACACTTATAAAACACCAAATTGGGGTGGAATCTAAACCTTCAAATATTTAGTTTGGTCCGGACCCAGGTTCTCCAAAACCCACTTCATCACAGAGATACAAAATCGATTTATTAGATTGTTATGTTCAAATATAAGGTAGCATATGTTGCTTGAAATGGGAGTGTTGTGCTTCAATTGGCTATCAATCAAATTGTATCGGCAATCCGAAACAATACGGCTTTATTGATAAAAGAATTTCAGTAAACAAATAATGTTAAATGTTTTCCCCGTTTTTTTCATATCCGAAGTAGATAGGGATGACATCAGGGTTGATTTTATGTATATACCTACTATACAGACAGGGATATCGACGTACAACCTGATACCACGGATTCAGTAAGTACATGATTCTGTACCCTAATTGCGTAACACACTATTAATCCCAATCAGGATCATTTTGAAGAATATTGCTAATCCATTGCTTCATACTGCAGCATTGGCAAATGCTACATTATAATTTTATCGCGAACAACCTTCTTTTATAACAAATTCTACCTTATTTGTAACCAGAAAGGTTTTTTCTTTATATTGGTTTTTTTGAATTTTGAATCAGAAACTGTTATTGTCTTTTCTCTTGCCGAGATTTTTGATTTGAAGTTTGATTTGGTCACAGGACGGAAGTCCTTGTTATTATTTTTTCCGCTTGACCGTGTACCAAATTATTTGCCACGATATAAAGGTTTGCGACCGGTTTCGTCCCCCCGCGCTGGTGGTTTCAAGTACCAGCCAGCCAGCGAGCCTTCTAACTGCCAATCTGGAGCCTAGGACCGGATTTATGTATTTTCAATAGTTTTTTTTAAGTTCTCGTAGTATATTGTCTTATTTATTTTAAAACTTTCTTATAAATTGTTGCCTCGCTACCGGATAACAGATTGACCTGGTGCGTTGTTAGTTGTTACCCATTTAGGATTAGCAAATATTTTTTTATTTGCGGAAGTTATAGGAACGTTTGCAAACGTATCGTGACCGACGCGTAACAGTGAAATTTATAGGGCTCTAATACCAGGGACGTCGCTTCAGAGTTATTACTTAATTTTTTGAATCGTGCTGTGTTCTACATTAAGTTTTTGTTTATAATATTTTTTATACCACTAAATTAAACGTGTACAAGTGAAGATCTGGATTTTATTCCGCTACAATATGTACGAAAAATGTGTCTGCTAAACAACGTAAATAACGCAACGAATGTTGTTGAACTGTCAAAATGAAACCCATTGCTACTGATAGTGTTAAGCAATTACCCCGCAGCGTTCAAAGTATTCGTAAGTTATTTAAAAAAAAAACTGCTGTTTACTACAAAAGGGTCATCTACGAGGTCAAAATGTATGGAACAGTTTTTTTAAATTTAAATAACTGACGAGCAATGTGTACACTAGGGGTTTTAGAATCATGTGCTGAATTCATGGTTACAGTTTGCGCGTCGATGTCCTTGGGACCATGTATGTGTTACCTTTTTTTTTGGTTTTCGTGGGAAAACCTTCAAAAGGCACCTGACCTCCGGGGAGTGAGGTTGGGGAGTGTGCGATTTTTACCTCACTAAAATCATCCCCTATCCGCACATAGGGGTGGTCCCGGTTCCTCTTAAAATACCAGTTCCGGAACCCCCCCTGCGCAACCCCTGTAAGACACATCCCTGGGGAGACTGTAAAGGGGCCTCCCCTTAGCGTTGACATGGCGCCAGTTTCTTCCAAGGCTTTGACAGAGGCGTGTTGTACATTTACATAACATTACATCTATACATTTACATATCACCACACCGCCACATTGCCTCGTTATTTAGGCTGTCACCACGAATAAACGCTTTTTCATTTTTCTTTTTTTTTTTCATCTTAAATTATTAAAGTTACTTTTCGTGTCTGTCTGAGTGACCGCGTTGTTCTTCTAAACTACACAACCAACAGATTTAGACGCGGTCTTGACCATCATTTAGAGAATTTAGTCAAATACTATGAGTGATTTGCGTCATTAAAGTGTTCAAAAGTGACGAGTCGAAACATAATTTTAATAACTGCGGAAAAGTAGTAATTTGTTTTTATTTTTATAAATTATTAACTTGAACAGGCTTAATCAATGCGCACTGTAGCCAAATAAAAAAAAAATCACTTTATCACGTTTTAATTTTGTAAAATAAATAATACAGTAAACAAATCTTAATAAAGGATACAGCACGGTTCTTATTAGTTTAAAGGATTAAGTTGTAACGCCGACGCGACGTCCTTGGTGTTAGAGCCCTATACTACATTTCACGTATATACCTGTTACGCGTCGTCGGTCACGAAACGTTTGCAAACGATCCTATAACTCTCGTAACAACCTGGTCGTTCTAAATGGGTAATTTTGCACCAAGTCAATCGGTTATCAGGCAGCGAGGTAATAGTTTATATCACTGTTTTAACTAAATTGAGACAATAGTAACTACTGAAAATAAAAACAAAGCCGCAAATTATACGCAAATCCGATCCTAGGCTCCACGCTGGCAGTCGGAAGACTCCTCGCTGGCCTATCAGAATCCTCTTGTGTTGGGTTCGATTCCCAACAGGAAGCTTGTAGACGTCTGGTTCTAGGGTAGCGGGTGGAGCGAATTCAAGATCGCGTTACAGTCTTCGGACAAATCGAGTCTTCATGAAATTCGCCTCGAGACCAGTTTTTAGTGATGTACAATTCTTTTATTTTCGGGAACACTCCCTATTACAAAGAAAAGAATGAAATAAAATTTAGGAAACGATAAGAACTTTTGAATAATCAATAGGAAAGCAAACATACCCTTGTATCCAATTAATGACCGCACAGAACTCGGTCGTTCAATCCGTTATACACTCAGCGTTAATACTGCAGCGAATTATTTCATTGTCAAAGCAAAAATAATATATTGGACTTCCGTCCTGTGTCCAAAAAAATTTAACAAATGAAAAAATCTCGGTAAGAGAAAAGACATAACACTTTTAGAGTCAAAATTCAAAACCAATATGAAGAAAAAAAATCAACGGGTTGCACTCCTGTAGTGCCGGCAGAAGTAAAAACTTGAATATTAACGTTGTGCATTTTTGATATTTTGGAATGCGGTCTACTCTCCCTCCGTCTTACGAATTCTCGATCAGGTCACGTGTCCTGACGCGAGCTCCGTCTTAAGAATTTTCGATCAGGTCACTTGTCCTGACGCGAGTTTAACATTTTTTACCCATGACAAAAAACTCTCCCTCCGTCTTACGAATTTTCGATCAGATTCCGTAATTTTGAGACTGTTCACAGTCTGATCTCAGTCTCAATCTGTCAAAATATACTTCTAATTTCCCTACATTTTGACAAGTTTTTGACATTTCTTTGTCGCTGAGATGAGACTGTGACTAGATTTTGAACGTTTTAAATTATGAGAATTGGCCTTCAGGTCACGTGTCCTGACGCGAGTTTAACCTTTTTTACCCATTACAAAAAAAGTGCACAACGCCGCTAAAGAAGTTTTCACTTCAAAAAACCTTTCTGGTTAAAAATAAGGTTGGATTTGTTATAAACGAAGGTCGTTTGTGATAAAATTATAATGTAGCAATTGCCAATGCTGCAACACCCTTTTTCTGAATGAGAAGAGGACTTTGCTCTGTACTGAGACAATAACAGGCTGGTAATTATAGACATAAACCTATGTATTTTGATGTTTCCAGCCTGTCATACACACAAACCCATCATTTACGAGAGAAAAAGTAAATATTTTATTTAATCCTGCATTTTAACGTTTATAATATATATTTTTAATGGACTATTAAATGAGTAAATAAATGTTGCCATATAATTTAATTTATTTTACCAACTGCATTACACAAAATGAAACGAATTCCCCGAGGACATCATTATTTTGGATTTCATTTAACTTATCTAGATTAATGCCATTTTTAACAACTTAAATCTGAAGCTGTATATTATATATTGTATTAAATTTAGGTCAATCAATACCTACTACAATAGTGCTTACAGAATAAATTGGCGAACGAAAGGTAATCGGAGCACATACATCCAATTAAACTGATGTGACTTTAGCATTGCTCCACTAGAACGATATCAATATGGACTAAAACAACACCAAAGATAGTATCGCAGTCATGTTTACGGACAATTCGATAGACATTCATAATTTACGAAATGTGGCGAAAACTCTGCGGAGCCGTTTGTTTTCAAAATGGATACATTTTTTGATGACTGTAACAATAGAGGAGCCACCAATGCGCTTTAGGCCATAAAGACTATACCCGGTAACGGCCGCGACTTACGAGTAGGTTCGTAGGTTCGAACCCTTATAGGCGCTTTGCTTTGTGTAAATTATTTCATCACCATTGCTCTCAAAACGGTGAAGGAAAACATTATGAGGAAACCGGCGTGTCCTAAACCCTAAAAATTTGCAGACATGTGACATCTACCGACTCGCACTAGGCCCGCGTGGTGGATTACGGTCCAGTCCTTCTCACTGAGGGGAAGCCTGTGTCCCAACATTGGGAACATAAGTAAAGACCCCCCCCCCCCCCCCGTGATACATGGGTGTAAAACATAACTGACGAAATGTGGGTGTACTATAGGAACACGTCTGGCCCTACTCTTCGAAGACTCCAGGCATGATTTTGTGTAATTTTGTCAAAGTTGCTGTGTATGCTCCCATCTAGAGGACCCCAATGTTGCACGTTATTGGAAATGCCGCTGACGGAGGTCAGTTTCTCAAGTTCAGTGTAAGTGCGAAGTAGAAAATGCCGTAGTGCTGGTGCGACAGTAATTGATAGTAGAAGCAGGTGGAAGTCAGCGATAAGGCTGAACAATTCCTCAGAGCAATCCCCATTGTTAAACCAATAGTGTGCATAGGGATTCAACGGCTCTTTGTAAGCCAAAGGAATCCTCTGGCTTTTTTTTATAGACTTGATCCTTTCAAAGGATCAATCCCTACATTTATGACAAGGTTTTGACATTAATTGTCGCTGAGATGAGATTGCGACTAGATTTTGATTACGGGAATTGGCCTTCAGGTTTGCGAACTAGCCAAGTTTAACGTGACACTTTAGGAGCGCGTATAACCTCTTTTTAACCCCTGACGCAAAAACGACGGGGTGTTATAAGTTTGACGTGTCTGTCTGTGGCATCGTAGCTTCCGAACGGATGAACCGATTTTGATTTTGTTTCTTTTCGTTTAAAAAGTGAATTAGTCGGGAGTGTTCTTAGCTATGTTTGATGAAAATCGGTCCAAGATGGCCGCCGCCACAAAATGACGGATTATATATTTTATCACAACTCCCTCAATATGTGTATCAAATGAAAGGGTTTGACTAGTAGAATACTATACACTATGATAAATTTCAAATCCAAGATGGCCGCCACCACAAAATGGCGAATTACAATAAACCTGATTAAACACCAAATTACCTGGAATTGGATTAAAGAAATTAAATAATAAGAAGTCTCTACAAAAAGCATGAAATAAAACATTCAATTAAAATTTTAAAAATCCCGACACAAAATTTGAGGGAGTTTCACGTTTAAGTATACCTTTTTTGTTCTATTTGTGGCTATTTTTTCAATAGTTTTTTTAAAATTGTTTTAGTCTTTTTACATTCATACTATTTTTATTATTATTTTGTGTCGGGGTTTTTTTTACATATAATTGGACGATCGATCAGGTTAAGCTATGCTTGCCGCGATAGGTCTGCGGGTAGGTGGCCATCTTTACATACTGAGACCCTTCCATGCCTTGGAAAGCACGATAAGCCGCTGGTCCCGGCTGTCATTCGTGGATCTTTGACAGTCGTTTCGGGTAGTCTGAAGCCCGAAAATCTGACAAACAGTCTTACTTAGAGGTAAATATCATAATAATATCACCCGGTAACTGGGTTGTGGAGGTCAGATAGGTAGTCCTGTCGCTCCATGTAAAATACTGGTATTCAACTGCATCCGGTTAGACTGGAAGCCGACTCTAACATAGTTGGGAAAAGGCTAGGCAGAATGAATAATTGGATGAATATGATCAAATGGAAAGGTACAATCTATTAACTATTAACATTAATTTTGCAGGATTTGATACCCTTTTTAGTTCAAAGGGAGTATCTTGCCTTTTAATATCCCTTACAGTAAAATTTGAGCACGGATATGACATCAAATTGAAATTCATTAATAATATATTTTGGAGTTTATGATATAAACCTTTTGTAACATTTTCAACGACGAGAACATTTCTCTTTGAAACAATAATTTCTAATCGCTGAATAGCCTTCATTGTGTTCGTTCGGTAAATACATAGTGTATGTTGTTTGGTAGCACAGTGACGAATAACTTCATTCTGAATGTACCGAATATTTCAAAATGTTATTGTTACAAATGTAAAGACAATGTATTTCTTATTTAGGTTATCGCGTACTTAGATATTAATAGTTTTTGCTCACTATCAGTAAATAATTTCTTTATGGCAGTAAATACGGATGTCAACTAGATAAAGGTAGAGATTTCAAGAAACATGAAAAAAATGCCGTATTAAGTTTTAGGGCTGATTTTTCCAAGGCCAAATAATTTTATCGGAGGAATAATTTTAAATTTTTACAGTTCTTCCATACAAAATCTGTCAGACATCAATTTTATTCCTCGAATAAAAGTTATCATGCGACGTTAAATCAGTCCTTAGTGGTTAAATATTTTAATACTTAAATAAAATTGAAAGCAGAATCGATACAGGTGTAATACAATACGTTAAATGACGTTTCTTTAATTTCAGGTATGTTTTAGTATAGGTATAAATACCTAGTACCTATATAATTTTAGTTTACATTTAATTTAGTTAAACTAAGATATTAAATAAATTAATTTAATTTCAGAAGGAACACGTTTTAGTTTTATTCTTACGCCTAATATGATATGAAATATCTTATATAAATTATAATGGTTATTATTATCTTTTCCTAAGCTCAATCTGTGACACATTTGCCGAATCACGCACAAGTGAATCTTTTTACCATGCGTCCTAACCAAAGCGGTCAGTCGCGCAAATATGCGATCATCGCGTTCATACTCGTATCTCTGTCATATTTTGTTCGGAAAACTAGAAGGCGCGCTCTGTCGCCACGATCACATTTTCTAAAGTCGCGTGTTCTAGTGGCGTTCATTTTGGTCAGGACGTGGCCTTAGGGAAAACTCTTAAAGAATTACTATATAATAATAATTTACTGGTTCAGAAAGATAATATAAGTCGTTTTACGAAGTTATCTAGTGAAGTTAAGTAATGGCCCTTTGAAGTTGTCAACTACCCCGAAACGGCCAATCACACACTCTAACGTAAGTACGATTCCTTGGAAAAACGAATGGTTCTCCTGGGTGTTGAGTATAAAACTTGAGTACATTTGCTGGGTTAAAAAAAAGTCTCTCTCTCGGGATTTTCGCGGAAAGATTGTCGATTGAGTTTGGTAAATAGTATAGCTTCGGAAAAATGAAAATTCATTGTTGTTATATTCCGGTTTATAAGGATAACGACATTTAATCAAAAAATTTCTTTACTACACGTAAAGAAATTTTTTGATTAAATGTCGTCGAGTCGGGGGACCGCTCTAATTATTAGCCTAAGGTTCTGTTAAAGTTTAAAATACACTCGAGAGCAATGAATCCGGGTCACTTGAAGAATCCTAAAAATCTCGGAAACTAAAAATGCTAGGTTAATGCAATAAATTGTATTTAATAGACAATGTAATACTCCTTAAATGAAGGTATTAAAACTTCTTAGTTATTGTAAAGTTATATCATAAAAAAATCAAATTTGAAAAAGGGCCACTTTCGAAGATGGTACTACGAAATTACAGCATTTGGTTTTGCTTTTGTTTGTAATCTGTCATTTATGTGGGTACATAAACCATGTTGATAGTGCTCTATATTCATTATTCAAGCTGAAATTATGTCGCTTACGCCTGAAGAATGCACCAGAATACTTACAATGCTGGAAACCGGCCGGAGTCAGCGCGATACAGCCAGGACTGTCGGTGTGTCGCTGTCAACAGTACAAAGAGTTCTCCGACGTTACGAAGAAACTGGTTCTAACCTACGCAGACCAGGAACGGGCAGAACCAGGTGTACCACAGCACGAGAAGACCGATACTTGGTGAACACCATGCTTCGAAATCGCTTTCTCACAGGAACTGAACTCACAAATCAGTTTCGACGCCTCGGAGGAAGTAACCCAAGTGCATGGACAGTAAGACGTCGGCTTGCTGAATCTAACTTAAAACCCCTTAGACCTGCAAACGGCCCTAAACTGGAGCGTGGGCATCGTATTTCAAGACTAAGATATGCCAGGAGCCACGTAAATTGGAGTATTGAAGATTGGTCAAAAGTTATGTTCTCCGACGAATCAAAATTTATGCTCTACAAGCACGATGGAAGACACAGAGTGTATCGAAGACCAGGGGAAAGATTCAAGCAAGCATGCATCGAAGAAAAAGTAGCCTACGGTGGTGGGTCTGTACTTGTGTGGGCCGGAATTTCTTCTGAAAGTCGCACAGAGCTGGTGATCATAGAAAACGGCTCTTTAACTAGCGTAAGATATGTGGAAGAAATCCTCAATGATCACGTTGGTCCATTTATGGTCAATTTAGGTGAGGATGCTATATTTATGCATGACAATGCCCGACCTCATACAGGTAGGATTGTGAATGACTACCTTCAAGAGATGAACATTACTCGTATGGAGTGGCCAGCGCGCAGCCCGGATATCAACCCGATCGAGCATGCTTGGGACGAGCTAGGCAGATGCGTAAAACAACGAAACCCTCCCCCAATCAGGCTTCGTGAGCTCAAAATTGCTCTCACAGAGGAATGGGAGAATATTCCCCAAAATCGTATAAGGAACTTGGTGTACAGCATGCCAAACCGCGTAAACGCAGTAATGGAAGCACGAGGAGGCAATACGAAGTATTAAAATTCAAGAAAATCGTAATAAAGTTCAAAAATTTCATGTTTCCTATTTTTGTTTTAAGGAGAGATCAGCAGTTTTTTTCTTTATGTAATTTTGTGTTACTAAAATGTATGGTGACTCATATTTTTTTTACTTTCATTTAAGGAGTATTACATTGTCTATTAAATACAATTTATTGCATTAACCTATCATTTTTAGTTTCCGAGATTTTTAACATTCTTTAAGTGACCCGGATTCATTGCTCTCGAGTGTAGTAGCGGACCACGACGCGACAACATTTAATAAAAAAAAATTATATGTACTTACGGTCATAATTTCAAGGTTATTTTATTCTTTTTATATGGATTCACGTTTATACCTTTTTTGGTTCGGTTTGTGTTTTTTTTAATTTGTTTTGGGTCGGGGTTTTTAAATTTTAAATTTAATTTTTTATTTCATGTTTTTTGTAGGGACTCTTTATTTTTTTTATTTCAATTCTTTTATTTTCTTGCCTTTTAAGATTCGCCATTTTGTGGTAGCGGCCATCTTTTATTTGAAATTTATCATAGTGTGTAGTATTCTACTAGTCAAGCCCTTTCATTTCATACCCATATTGAGCGAGTTGTGAAAAAATATGTAATCCGCCATTTTGTGGCGGCGGCCATCTTGGACCGATTTTCATCAAACACAGCTAAGAATACTCCCGACTAATTCACCTTTCAAACAAAAAAAAAAAAACAAAATCAAAATCGGTTCATCCGTTCGGGAGCTACGATGCCACAGACACATACACACACACACACACACACGCACACAGACACGTCAAACTTATAACATCACGTCGTTTTTGCATCGGGGGTTAAAAATAAAATAGTGCAAAATAGGGTTTTAGTAGGTAGGTAGGTCAGTTGATTTCTGACTATGCTATGTTCATTTTATGGTGATTTATGTGGCACGTACTTTTCCTACCTCTTTTTAACCGACTTCAAAAAAAGGACGAGGTTCTCAATTCGGTTGTGTTTGTTTTTATGTTTGTTACTTCAGAACTCCGTCATTTATAAACCGATTTGAAAGGGTATGCTTATAAGGTTGTTCCCATGGTCAAGTTCTGATGTATGGTATTAGAATTAGCTTCAATAATATCTACGTGTTTCCTCAACTTATTGTATGTTGACGATGTTATAATAACTTCCTGTCACTGTTATTTACTTAGCAAATGAAGCTATACGAATTTTTGTGGGCTAGGTACCACAGCTAAAAAGTGAATAATAAAAACTTTATTACAGAAGTTGGTTGTTATTTTTGTAACAAGATTTTTTTACCAGCCCCAGCAGTCTCGACATTCATAGTGATCGCTTTACGACCGAATTCGGTCACAAAGTCCCGAAGGAAAAGGAAGTCCAGGTGAAATGTATGGAGTGACAGGACTTTGCGATCGAATTCGGTCGTAAAGCAATCGCTATGAATGTCGAGACTGCTGGGCTTGAACAACCTAGTAGACCCTGGTCTACTAGGTTGTTCATCCCTGGATCATTAGAGGTTTTTGCATGGCATATATTTGTATTCTAACGTCTTCAAAACCCTATAACATTTAAGACAAAACGAATCTATAACGATACCTTGTTTATTGCCTAAATCGCTTGAGGGGTAAAGCCGTGAGAAGGAATCCCAAGGTAAAATAAAATATAGGTATCTATATTACAAACGCGAGAAAAACAATACCCTCCCTAAGGATTTACCACATTCAACGAAACCTCAACGCGATACAAAAAGAAAAATGGTTTACCTCACCTGAGGTTATGATGATAATTATATTTCATTTATTTTCAGACAAACTTCTTTTTTTTTCCTCAATGCTGGGCAAAGGTCTCCCCCATATTTTTCCAGGTTTCTCTGTCCTGTGCCTTCTCGGTCCAATCCGTTAGGAACATGTCCAAATCGTCAAAACATCAACAAAGACGTAAAAATAATAAAAAATTACACGTACACAATACAACAATAATAATAATAATAATATAATAATAATATCCCTGGACATTTCACACAGCGCCATCTAGTCCCAAGCTAAGCAACCTAATGCTTGTGTTATGGTAACAAGATGGCTGATAAACTACTTATATACATTTTTTTTTTGTAAATACATACATATTATAGATAGAATCAAGACAATCAAATAATTAAAATTTAAATACATACACGTGTCATGCAAATCAAATCAA
Organism: Apamea anceps; assembly: GCA_951799955.1. Classification (NCBI taxonomy): domain Eukaryota; kingdom Metazoa; phylum Arthropoda; class Insecta; order Lepidoptera; family Noctuidae; genus Apamea; species Apamea anceps. The sequence continues at coordinate 6,130,766 of OX637502.1, read as the reverse complement.
ATATAATAAAAATATAATAAATAATTTAATACATTATCTACTTACACACAAAATGTCTTTCAAAACAAATACAATTAAAATTATACTTAGGAAGTAAATAAATCATAATAACTTTGACTCTGAAGATGTCACTTAAAATATCCAAAACATTAAATTATATACAGCGGAAAATATAAAGTTATATTAGTAAACAATTTGGAGTTACGGAAACGTATTTGAGTTTTGAAAAGCAATTATGTGAGCGCCGTGAACGAAGGCGACGTTTACTGAAATGATTTTTTTAAGGTTCCGTAAAGGTTCCGTATCATCACTTTGCCTTTGACATCATCATATCATCATTTCAGCTGAAAGACGTCCACTGCTGGACATAGGCCTCCCCCAAGCACCTCCACTTCAACCGGTTTTATGCTTCTCGCATCCAACGGGTTCCTGCGGCTTTCACAAGGTCGTCGGTCCACTTTTTGGGAGGCCTTCCAACGCTACGTCTTCCGGTACGCGGTCGCCACTCCAGAACCATTTGGCCCCATCGGCCATCTGTTCTGCGAGCAATGTCCTGCCACTTAAGTTTGGCAATTCTTCGGGCTATGTCGGTTACCTTGGTTCTCCTGCGGATCTCTTCATTTCTGATTTGATCACCATCGAGGTACCGTATACCACCAACAATTTTCAGCATTGCTATAAGATTTTTATGAAAGGCACTTGATATGCACTAGTTATTTCTCACTATACATTATAGACGAGCTCGAATTATAAATTGTCCGTTAATAGTAGATTATTAACCAAGGGGATAAAGCAGTGTCTTCTGTCGCGGGTGACGATTTAAATCGCGAGCGTAACGAAGGACTCGAGGTTTACTCCCGAGCGTAGCGAGGGTGTTAAAAACCTAAATCACGAGCGAAGCGAGGGATTTAAGACGAGTCCTGAGTGTAGCGAGGGATTTAAGTTCATCCAAGACTAAGACAGCTTTATCACCGAGGAAAATACTCTACTTTTCGTACCTACCATTTGCGAAAAAATAAACTTAACGTTTATGTATTTGAAGAAAACAAAAGCGCGGCAAATTCCTAGACTAATATTTTTTTGTCGGAAAAGCAAAGGCATCAAGCTCATACGGCCTCGTCGGTTTTCGTAGTTTTATTTAATAATCATAACTTAAGTATTCCAAATTTAAATCACATTCTCCCCCTAGAGGATGAATGAAATTCAGTACAATTTTCTTTCCCTGTTTTTAACAGATTAAAAATGACTATTGTTATGTTCGCTTTTTGTGGCATAGAATGTCACTTTTTTGAGCAAGTGGTATGAAAAAAAACTTTATGTTGCTTTTTTTTGCTATATGTGAGGGAAGTCAATAAGTATCTATCGCTTATACTTGGGGATCGTGGCTAATTGATAACAGTCACACGGCTCGAAGGTAAAGCTACGCTTGCCGCGGTTGGTTCGTGGATGGGTGAACATCCATTACATATCCGAGATCGCTTCGTGCCTCAACAGTCGTTACAGATAGTCAGAAGCCCAAAAGTCTGACCACCAGTCTTACCAAGGGGTATCGTGTTACCCAGTAGGTAACTGGGTTGTGCAGATCAGATAGACAGGCAGTCACTCCATGTAAAATACAGCCCATCGATTCTGTAAAAATCTGTAAAAAAGTTAGGTAAAGTGAGCTTAGTGAGCTGTCAAAAGTGTCAATCCCTTAGCATTATTTGGAATGACAGCTCACTCAACGCTCACTTCACCTAAGTTTTCACGGTGAGATGATTACAGAATCACACTGCTGGTATTCAGCTGCATCCGGTTAGACTGAAAACCGACCCCAACATATAGTTGGAAAAAGGCTTAGGCAGATTGATTTTGATCAACAAAACAGACGATTTTGTTGTTTTGAATCTATTTTAAGTTATTTTTTGCATTGCGCCCTGTCGACGAGAATAAAGTTATTTTCTTTCATTCAAAATGTTCCTACCACATCTTTTACTTACATCTTTTAGGATCAGCGTTTTCTTTAGGCGACAGAAAGGGATATATTCTGACGGCGATTACACGAAACAGGTGATATTTAGATGACAATAATAAATTATTCACTACTTTCATTCATCATTGTTAATTAGCATGGCCGGGTTTTGTTTTAACAAATTACGGTTATTACCATAATTTGTAATGAAAACTGTAGCAATTTATATGAAACATTTTACCTAATTATAAGAAAAGGAGTTTACGCTACAGCGATAATGTTACGCCACTATCATGACGTCACAAAGTAATTGACAACCACTATAGATTTTTTTTTTGTAATGCGATACTACCCTACTTTCCCCTAATTATTTATCCACCAACGCCTGCCATAATCTAATCGGTTGTCGAATATAAAAAAAATATACTTTTACCATACTTGGTAAAAATGTATTTTTCATGTAGGGCGAAGAAACTCCGTAAGTCAAATATATTCCCTTGGAGACGATACTAGGTACATAACCCAGGATGGTTATTTTTTATTTACGCGGATCTTGAAAAATCCGTACAGGCGAGTATATAAATACGTTACACTGTCGCAATATTCAAAAGCGATTTCCTCGTGAAATAACGATTTAAACTTTCAGAAAACATAGTTTCATAAAGATAAAGATAATTTTATTTGTCAAAACATGCGTATACATGCAAATTAAGCATGCAGGATGTCACACTATTAATATTTCGTACGTACATGTTTCACCGTAAGGCGTACATATTTAGTGTTGAGAAAAAAATAAAAAGTAAATTACAAAATAAAAACTGAATTACTAAAGGCACTTCAATCCAAGTACATAATAATAATAAACATTGATAAGTCAGTAAAATAAATTAATCATAAAATGTCACAAAATTTAAGTACTAATACTAAAAAAATGTCAAATAGTCTTTCAAAATAATATGGTTTTGAAAACACCTCGTTCGTGACACCAACATACTTTACATCGTTCTCACATGTATAATGAATGATGTAACTAATATTTTGATTTAAAAGAGTGTCCATAGAGATTTTTGTTCATACTTCTCCATAGGCAACGGGCTTCATCTTTCTGACTGACCGACCCATTGACAATTCAAAAGTGCCTGTTAGTGTAATTGGTTTACATAAACCAAGCAATTATTTCAAATGAAATAAATGGTTTCCCTCTTAGTACAGACGCCAGCAGGTCAAGCTACCCGAAACTGTCAAATTTTCCCAATCAACCTGCAACCTTAATACAGTAGCGATAAAGTTGAAAATCTATTAAAGAAATTTGACAGATTGTAGTAGCTTGATGTGCTGGCGTCTGTACAAAACGAGTTCTAAATTTAGACTTAGCATAATCCTGCGAGACACTGTATTCTAAAATTTATTCCGAAAACATAGTTCTTAATGCAAAATTAACAACTTAGACTCGGGTTTAACGTCAGTTTTTGTAATGAGAACTTTTACTTCGTTGGATTATAGTTCGAAATTTTAGAATAGCTCGATGGTTTAAATCTGGGTCTAAACATCAACCTAGTTTTGTAATAAGGCTGCTTGAGTCTGTGTTGAGTTCTGTCAAAAAATATAGCTTTTCTGACTGAAAGAAATGCGTTGAGCCTGAGCGTAATATTCCCATGTTTATGATCGTGACTGTACAAACTCATCGGCAGCTTTTTCCTCAAGGAATACATAAGATCCGTGACATTTTCCGTATTTCATTCTTATGATAACTTAAGTTGCTTGTAGACGTATGTATTCTGTGTTATTTGCGGTTTTTCTTTGGATAGTCTAACGTTTTTTGGACAAATACAATGGAATCAACACATCAGGGAACTGTAATGCGATCAGGCACTTTTATCAGACTAGTATTATGTCTGTTATCATATGTATTGCTTTCGTAAGCTTTTGTTTAGGAGCTGTAGCTGTCTCTTCGGTTTAGCGGTCACAAGTGCTAGTGCTTGGCATGAGATCCTAGGTTCGATTCCCGGGTCGGGCAAAGTGAAATTGGCACACACAACTTTCGAAATGTGGGTGTACTAAGTATAGCTTCTTCTAATCCTCCCGTAATTTTAAGAACGTACACAGTCTGATCTCAGTCTCAATCTGTCAAAAATACGTTTAATATCACTAAATTTTGACGAGTTTTTGAGATTTGTTTGTCGCCAAGATGAGTCTGCGACTAGGTTTTGAACGTTTAAATTACGAGAATTGGCCTTTAGGTTTTATGTTATGAACTGTAGCAGGCGTAGCAGCGATAGTAGGTAGGTAAGTAATTAATAGGTAGTAGGTAAGTAAAACTTCTCAGCCTGACATAGAGATGATGTTCAAATTGCAATTAAATGAAAGAAAATTTAAAACTTACATTAAAATTACACTTTGTAAGCAAGGATATTACAAATTAGAGGATTATATCCAAGATAAGAATGCTTGGAAACATGCTGGTCCTGCTCCATAGGACAATCTCTAGAGTCTAGACAAAATCAAACTGGTTGCTAATGTAATTGTATAATTTATTCTTTTTTTTTTTTATTCTCTTTGACATTGATTTACATTCTGTAATTACTTAAAGTCACCCGGACTTATTACTCCTTATTATTTATTTATGAAAATAGTCTACTTTTGGAATGTTTGTAAATATGTGAGCACCATGTACCTATCACATAGTCAATTTATATGTCATGGTTTCATTAATTCATTTTTTTTTTTTTTTTTTTTTACCTATTGTGGTATAGTAATTTTATGTTTAGGTGCATCGTCTTCACATATAATTGTATAATTAATGTATGCAAAATAATGTAAAACATTTTAAAAGAGTAACGGTGGAGTTTCTTGCCCATTCTTCTCCATACGAAAACTACCTTTTGGAAGGGGCGACTAGAATCAATTTTGACGTTCAAAAGTGCCTTTTATGTGCCTATTTGAATTAAATGATTTGACTTTGAAAATCAGCGAAAAAATAAAAAACCCCGCCTAGGCGCACGTGCTCTTAATTCGTATAACAAGTTTCAACTTGTTTTGTCTAATAGTTTGTTTACACCATTTTTTGTAGTTTAATTTGTAGTTTAAACTTGAATATCGTGCAGTCATAAAATTCTTCGTTTTGGATTCGTGATGGATTAATCCCTAAGGAAGTTCATCATCTATGTCAACCGTTCAAAAGAGGGCAGCTGAATTTAATCGCACGACGCTTGACGATGACCCCCGTGAAGGACGTTCAAAAACTCGTACATCAACACATATCTGGCGAAAACGTTATGGCCAGGGTGTTAGGATGTGAAAGGAATTCTGTTAATGAAAAAAAAAAAAGGTAGAACGATTGCAGGCAAATATTACTCCGACTTTCTTGACCAGCTGAATGCCAAAGTTCTTTTTCTCCTTCAAGCCTCGAAGAAGTAAAAATACATCTTTGGCGATGGGAAAACTGCGGGACTGTTGCTGGGGGGATACGATTTGCTTGGCCATCCCCCCTATTCCCCTGATTTGGCACCCTCAGACTTCCATCTGTAACCAAACTTGAAGAAATTTGTTTCTGGGAAGCGCTTTGCATCCAATGCAGAAGTTGAGAGGGCCGTAGTTGAATATTTTCAGTCTCCAGACTCTCATGTCCGGGAAGAAATACTGAAGTTGGAGAAGTGTAGGACCAAGTGCGTTGAAGTCGAAGGAGATTATGTAGAAAAATACAATCAAATTTTAACTAAAAGTCGCAGTCTTTCATTGTCAGGCCGAGAACTTTTCACCTTACCCTTATTTGAATCAGATAGTATACGTCAGGATGGCCGAGCGGTCTAAGGCGCTGCGTTCAGGTCGCAGTCCACTTCTGTGGGCGTGGGTTCGAATCCCACTTCTGACAAAATATCTTTTTACACATACGAACTATACTATTGAAAGTACGAGTACAAGCATTTACCAATCAGTTTTGAATCAATGAGTGGCGAAGTTAAAGTTTTTGACAAAATTATTGACGTTTTACGAAGGGGCCTTCTCTTTCGCCTGTCAAACCTATTTGTTCTTTACCCAGCAGTGGGAAACAAGGAAGGCTACAAAAAAAGGCAGTGGCGATCAAGTTAGCCCACGTACGCACGGACATAAAAATATTGCGGCGGGATTTTATCGCGCACTGGATTTTCATTTTCAACACTCGGTGATGAGCCGAGCGTTGAGAATCCAACATCCCAGCGCGTCAAAAAAATACATTTTTGTATTTTCAATTCTCGGCGCTAAGGAGTGCGTTGAAAATCCAAAAACGCGCCCGTGTTCCGGGTTCGTTCGCGCGTTTCTGCCGATCTAAAACCTCGGGAAAATGAAGGTGAAGTGAGCTTTCAATAGTGCCAATCCCAAGCATAATTTTGAATGACAGCTCACTTCACCTAAGTTTTCACAGTAAGATTTGATTTTATTGATTTGATTGTTTTATTAGTTTTGGTTTTTTGAAGTGAAAACTTCTTTCTTCTTCTTTTATTGTGCACTTTTTGTGATGGGTAAAAAATGTTAAACTCGCGTCAGGACACGTGACCTGAGGGGAAATTCTCGTAATTTTAAGACCGTTCACAGTATGATCTCAGTCTCAATCTGTCAAAAAATACTTCTAATTTCCCTACATTTTGACAAGTTTTTGACATTTTCTTGTCGCTGAGATGGGACTGCGACTAGATTTTGAACGTTTTAAATTACGAGAATTGGCCTTCTGATTGAAAATTCGTAAGACGGAGCTGGCGTCAGGACACGTGACCTGATCGAAAATTCGTAAAACGGAGCTTGCGTCAGGACACGTGACCTGATCGAAAATTCGTAAGACGGAGGGAGAGTAGACCGCATTCCAAAATATCAAAAATGCACAACGTTCATATTCGAAATTTCACACTACCGGAGTGCAACAATTTTTTTTTTAACTATGGACTAGAGTTATGTCTGAAAAAAATAAATTGTTATTAATAATAAAATTAACCCCTATACCGTCTGGTAATGACATGTTCTTTATGATAAGTAGAAATCTTTATCATGAAAACCCCTGAACTAGTTACCTACTTCCTGCATAAGTTTTTAAATATTTCATGGTTTTAACTTTGTCTCCTCACTTCTGACATAGCTCATGTATTTTTTATTTCGCGACGACTATTTTAAAAGTTTGTACCTTTTTTGTGGAGATGGATTCGTCTTGTATGTTCTGAATTAGTTTTGTATGTTTAAGTTTTCTTTTTAGTCGAGTACTTTTGTAATATAAAAATTCCTGTCTTACTAAGGGCCGGTTTTTTGATCCATAGTTAACTCAACCAATTGTTAAAAATAGTAATTAATGGTTAAATTTTTGCAAAATGTGTTTTTTGATCAATTATTAAGCCAACATATATGATGATATGTGATTGGTTCAAAATGGCGATAGATGTTTGACGTAAAAGACGTCGGTAGTATATACAAATTCAAATTCAAAATAATTTATTGTGGATCATAGGTTCATAAGATGGTGTGTTAGTTACAGGTTACTAGCGGCTCCGGCTATGTCCCGCCATTGAGGCATACAAAATTCACATTATAAGTTCGGTTCATAGTTAAAATACAATACATCAAATTGTCATGCAATATGTTAAGATTAAATTAGTATAATATTTATGTCAAATTACAAATTAGTCATAAATAATATTTATGTTAAATTACAATTTAGTGATGTTACAAAAATAGTATGATTCAATGTATTGTCATTTAGAAATTCTCTTATAGAGTACATTTACTTATCAATAATTCGTGTAGTTTTTTTTTAAAGGCATTAATATCGCTCATATTTCTAAAAAAAGGTGGAAGATTATTAAAGATACGTGGGCCCATACAAAATATGCTCTGGTGCAAAAGCTTTGTTTTACTGGCTACGGTACGCAGCTTGTCTTTATGTCTGGCCCTAGTGCAAAATTCAAATAAGTTTGGATTTGATTTTATGAACATTACAGTTTCATATGTATACACTAGGGAGAGTTAATATTTTTAAATTTGTAACATGTGGTCTGCATGAATCCACTTGGTGTATATTGCACATCGATCGCACACAACGTTTTTGAGCTCTAAAAGCACGCTCTTTTTCCACAGACTTGTCCCAAAATATGATGCCGTAGCGTATGATTGAACCAACATATCCATGATAGGTAGTTAGTAGTGCAGACTGACTGACAGTGTTGGATTAGAAAAAGGATTGTAATGACGTTATCAGTTCAGTTGCTTGGTAGATGTTCAGTTGGTTATTTCTAGTGCCGTTGTTATGTGGAATAGATTGATCAGATGTAACGTAAGTTAAGTAATTTGATATTATGCCTTAATTATTGCTTATTATGACTATGTTGTTGTGTAAATCATATTTTGGCCAATACTCCTAGCTACTGTTATTATGTTGCTATTATTTTGAGATCTCTTGGACAACGGTCCAGTCGTAGAATTAATTGTTTAAAGATAACGATAATTTATGACAACGTAAGAAATGTATTGATAGAATACTTTAATACTGTTTCCATGGAGTTTCTTGTCCTTCTTCTCCATGATGACCTAGTTTTACGAACAGACGACTAGTTTTCTGATTATTTACTGACAAGCTTTTTAAATAAATGTTTAGCCTTGTCTATCTGTGCTTTACTTTATAAAACCCTTTCCCTACCAACCATATTCAATAATGATCTTCATACACAGTAAATAACTAACTAGTAACCATTCTGATATTCAAAGCTTGTTATTTGAGTAATATATAGGTACATACTCGTATACTTCTAGTAGATACTGCATAATCTAACATGCGCATGTAGCGACGCGACAGCTGGGAGACATTTTTGTCCGCGGGTTTGGACGCAACTGTCACCTGTTTATTAGTTGCAGTGCAATTGCACGCACGGCAACAAAAAAGTTGCCGGTTAGCCAATTGCCGCTTAACCGAAAATTTAACAAAAAAGTAGCATTGCTGTAGCTCCCGTGTGCGCATCGTCCAAATCTCGGCGATGGGACAGCGACAGAGACAAAACACTGTCTTGCTGGGCAACTAAGTTGCTTGTGGGTGCCCGCCCTTAAGTGCTATTATTTTATCGTATATCGTGAGGAGTGGTGGCCTAGTGAGAGCAGTGGTGGTCCAGTGGTATCAGCCCCGACTTTCGAGTTGTAGGTCGTGGTCCGAACCCACGCAGGCGCTTTACTTTGTGCAAATAATGTCATCACCATTCCTCTCAAAACGCTGAAGGAAAATATCGTGAGGAAATCGGTATGTCCTAGAACGAAAAATTCGAAGACATGTGACAGCTACCAACCCGGACTGGGCTCGCGTGGTAGATTATAGCCCACTCTCCCTTGAAGAGAGGAGGCCTGTGTCCCAGTAGTGGGAATATTATAGATGATGAACTGAATATGCTATTAGTTATCGTAAGAAGGGGATGACAGATATTCATAGATTATTCATAGATTATTTGAAATAAATGCTTTGAGTTCGAGTTGAGTTCTGTTCGTTGCATCAAAAAATATAGCTGATTTATTTTGCCGTTTCACCTTCAATAAAAAAATCAATGGCCTATTAATATTGTACGCAAATCTGTGTCACAAGTTGTCACGGACATTTTTATCAATGTTCGCGAGATAAACTGATAAATTAACCAAGCTTACCTGTTGCGGTGATTATTTTAGCATAAATATGTAGACGTATCATATGTGTATATGTTATGTATTAATATTACGCCTGATATGAAGTGGCTCTACTAAAATGTGTGATGTTATATTTTTTGGGGAATATTTGTCGCTATTTTTTGTGAATATAACTGTGTGCCCCTATTAGGTACATGTGACTTTAAAAACATAACTGGCGAAATGTGAGTATACTATAGGGCCCGCGTGGTAGATTAAGGCCCACTCCCTCTCACAGACAGGAGGCCTGTGTCCCAGCAGTGGGAACATTATAGGTATAAAATCAAAGTCAAAAAATCAAAATCAAAAGTCATTTATTCAAATTAGGCTGAGAATCAGCACTTTTCGAACGTCAAAATTACAAAAGACAGTCCCCCAAAAACGCCCGCCCTTCGCCCTTCGCCCGCCGTATACCTCTGCCCCAACCTTCGGCGAAACAAGGCGTGATGTTTATGTTATAACTGTGTGTGTAAACTATGTCATGCTTAAAATGTATCGTGCCTCGATATTTTATGATCTCTTTTATTCATGCTAATTTTTAATGACACCGTAAAATGGTTTATTGCTATCCTCGGATGTCAGGTTATGAATATTTCATTGCCTGAAATATGATACCTAGTGTGCAACATTGTAGACACTTTGTTTGATGTTTGCGCCTCTTAGCAGCTGCTCTAAGGCCGCGTTCACACTAAACGTATGTGAACCTCTGAATCCGCAGAGGCCAACAAATGTGAACTTCTGAACTCAGAATTTATGGAAGAATAACGTCAGCCGTCGACTGACTGTCCTTTGTTTTTCATACATTCTCACAGTTACCGGCCGACTATACGTTGGGCGTGAACCTGATCGCACATGAGACGGAAGATAAATCGTGTGTCGTTAGTCGCGTAACGCCAGAAAAAACAAGTAGATAATAAAACATGCAACCTTACACACTCAACCGATGATGCGTTGGTGCGTCGAGCATATTAACGAAGTTACGCCGGACGCATCTTCCGTCAGATGTGCGACCACCCTGTGTTGAAATCTCTAACACGTTCGCGTTATTTTACCGACACCATTAAACCGTAATACAGCAATGCAACTTGGTAGTAGATATAAAAGAAAGTGCAAAGCGTAGCGGGTGTCCGTTCACACAACGACTATTCTACTGTATAATTTTAGGATCAAATGGCAGTTTCATACTGCATTTTTTTTAACCGTATGCATAATGGTACATTGACGTGTGATCCCAATTTATTGCCAAAAAAAAAATCGTACTGATCATCTCCGTGTCAAAGAGGTCTGACAATTTCATCGCAGTACCTTCAACCCGTCTGCCGTCGTGCCGTTGGTCGTGCGCGTGTTCTCTCCAGTCGTGTCGGATTGCCGTCCCATCGGACTATGAGAGTGAGGGAAGAGAGAGTGCACTTGTGTCTGCGCATACACTTGAGCACTATTTATAATACCTGCCGCGCCTAAGGCTAGTCTATGTTAAGATTGGTAGCCATGGCCGATTTACGGCCCGGAGGACTATATATCAATAAATAAAATCTTATAGTTTTAGACACATTTCACCGTTTACACAGTGGCCCATATTGGCCCACACGTCATCCACGTTAATAGGTACGTGCTCTAAAAGATAAGGGAGTAATATTGGCAAGCGTTTTTGTTTATATTAGTCCTTAATCTCGATGGCGCTTCAGACCCCTGTCAGAAGAAAGTTGGAGTAATCGTCTATACTTAAGACAAAGAGGTATTGAGAGTAATTATGTGTGGTAGGGTTGCTACGACTGAGAGGGCCTCGGTATGTAATGGATTGTCACCCATCCACGGAACGACCTCGCGCTGCTGGATGAGTGATCATCCATTATACACCGAGACCCCTCAGTCGTAGCAATTCTATCACACATAATTACACTCAATAACTTTGATCGGTACGATTTTTTCGGTATAAATTTAGGATCACACGACAATATAATAAACTGTTAATACCGTTAAAAACACATGCAATATGTAACTGCCATGTGATCCCTACTATTATCCTACTATTATTATAAACGCGAAAGTTTGTGAGGATCATTTGTTACTCTTTCACGCAAAAACTACTGAACGGATTTGGATGAAATTTGGCACACAGTTTATAACCGCGATTAACACATAAGACTTTTCATCCCGATATTCCCACGGGATTGAAACTTATGCGGGTGAAACGGCGGGGCATAGCTTGTGAGACGATAAAGCCGGATTAACATTACGAAACTATTTGCGCAAACTTCTTTATTCTTTGATAGATTTACGTGTAAATAAAACGTAAACGTAAATAGATAATTATTTATTACACGTGAAACTATCAACGTGTTCTCATAGTTAAGGGAGTAATATTGTTAGGCATTTTTGTTTATAATTAGTCCGCAATCTCGATGTTGCTTCAGACCCCTGTCAGGAGAAATCTCAAAAGATTATCGCAGACATCGAACTACTTACATGGTCTTCATATGATCTGACCTTTGACTCAAACTAAAAGCATTTATTTTAATTAAACCAATTACAGGCACTTTTGAATTGTCAAAACTAAATAGTCGGTCAGTTTGTCAGAAAGTTGAAGCTAGTTGCCGATTCCAAAACGTAGATCTCTATGGAGAAGAACGGGCAAGAAACTGCAAAGACACTCTTTTAAATTAAGACATTAGAAAATCCTGGGTACATTATTCTTGTTGCTTCTATATGTGAGAACAATGTAAAAACGAATGAAGAAACAATTCAAAATATAAGATTAAAAATAAGCCCTGGCAGTTAAGAGATGACCAGTCTCAACCGACGGCGCCCGTTCACGAACATGACGCGTGGATCAGCACCATCCAGCTCAACCATTTTGTAGGGAACCGAATGATCCAACACACGTGCCACCATCAGTGAGACATTTAAGTGATCATGACATATTCACAACAGCCATGCTCTTTCAAGTCAACATCAAAAAATCAAAATAAATGGATCCATGGTTCTTACATTTACAAAATTAAAAAAATTCTTCTAAATTATACAAAACTATAGTTTGCAATAGTATTCAAGAATTAAAACTTGATTGAATAAAATAAAATAAACATTAAGTTCGTAATGTCAGAATCTTTTCAACTAGGGAGCCCAAGTGCCTGTGGAGCAGGACCAAACTTAAGCCATGCATTTTTATCTACGATATAATTATCCAACTTATAATATGATGCAGTTGCTGGACTCTATATAAAACTGCTTGTTGTCGAAATCAGTTCACGTTTTCTCACAATTTTACAGTAAAGCAGTGGTGCCTTTTATTTAGAAATAAAAGGAAGCGGCTCATAAAGTTTTAAAAACGCCATAACTGTACCATGTTCAAAGCCATCAATCTAATACTTCCAAAGCAGATCCTTAAATTCTAGAGCATACTTAAAGTTTTATTTTATACGCAATTCTATAAAAATGCTATTCTGAAGCATCGCTTTTTTTATGTTCCAATAGTCCTCTGCATCGCCCGATATTAAACCTTGAGCGAATACATTTTTTCAGTCCTATTTTTTTAGTATTTCGATTCACGAGAACTCGTAGTCTGTTATATCTTTTTTGTGCTTCGTGTCTGTTTCAAAAGGGGCTACAGGAGTGAGGTATATCTATGGAAATATCAATAATATGAACATAGGTAGCTATATGTAGCTTCCATAGATATAAGTTTACATTTCTGTGTTAGTTTCCTTTTGTCTGTTAATAATTGCTTCCGACAATCGGTTTGTAGTTACGATTACAGACTTAATTATTAATTATTATTTTTGCTTTGCGTACTATAGTATAGAACCAAATTCTTCTAACTCACATACCTACAGCTGTGCTTCTGGAAACTTGGTTCTCACTAGGAAGTGGTGAAGGGCGGCACTTTTGGAGGAATGTTTTATTTAATTTTGATTTTCAAAATGTGCTAATTCTCAGCCACTAGGCTGAGAATTAGCACATTTTCAATTAGCCTCTTAATCGACCCTTTATTTCAATAATAAACTTTCCTTTCAAATATCTATAAGCAGACGAGAAGGTCCCTACGTTATAAACAGACAACAAGGTTATAAAACAAAAATAGCCAACTTTTTTTGAGGCAGCCCTACCCAAAATCCTTTATAGCCTCACCTAATAATATCTAATGGTGATTGACGGAGCAAAAACCCGATGTCAACCGAAGTTTTCCGATTAAGTGCCGATGGTAATCAATGGTGAATGGAGACACGCCTTTAGGTTTAGGTAACTTTTAGGTGGCAAACAAAGACTACTAGGAACAATAGACTAAAAGATTTTAGCCGAATGTGTTTGTCAATTAACGTTTAGCCGAGGTGGTTTCAATCGCATTTTATGGCGCCAGTCAGGCTCTTAGGGCGGAAAATAATAAGCAACTAAAAATTATTGCTCGGAAACACAAGAACTGGATTTGACATGACGTAGTAATGCATGCTACTGATGAGCGTGCGGTTCTGGGTTCGATTCCCGGGTCGGGCAAAGTGTTATTGTGTTTTTCCATCTGGCATTTCTTAGTAAACTCAAACTCAAATAATTTATTTCAATTAAAACATTTCAGGCACTTTTGAATTGTCAAAATTAAATTGTCGGTCAGTTAGTCAGAAAGTTGAAGCTAGTTGAAGCTAGTTGCCCATTCCAAGACGTAGATCTCTCTGGAGAAGAACGGGCAAGAAACTCCACGGACACTCTTTTAAATCAAGATATTATTACAAAATCCTCGGTACATTATTCTTATTGCTTCTATATGTGAGAACAATATAAAAAAATAAACAATTTAAAATATAAAATTAAAAATAAGCCCTGGCAGTTAAGAGATGACCAGTCTCAACCGACGGCGCCCGTTCACGAACATGACGCGTGGATCAGCACCATCCAGCTCAACCATTTCGTAGGGAACCGAATGATCCAACACACGCGTCACCACCAGTGAGACATTTAAGTGAGCATGACATATTCTTAACTGCCATGCTCTTTCATGTCAACATCACAATATCGCAAAAAAAAAAACGAATCCATGGTTCTTACATTTACAAAATTTTAAAAATGCTTCTTAATTATATAAAACTATAGTTTGCAATTTATTTAAAAGATATGAGAAAAAAAATACTACCAATCAGGAAGAGGTATATAATATTGAAGCATTAAGAATTAAATCTTGATTGAATAAAATAAATATTAAGTTAGTAATGTCAAAACACTTAAAAAAAACAAAAAGGGGAAGCATCTCTTTCAAATATTGAAATTGTGATCAACTAGTGTGCCCAAGTGCCTGTGGAGCAGGACCAGCATTAAGCCAAGCATTTTTTCATAGTAGCAGCTCCAAGTCTGGATTCATGCCCGGTTGATGGCTATAGGCTCGCCCCCTATGTATCTGGTGTATTGTGTGTCTTTTAGTTTGTGCCAAATAAATGTATTTTCTTTCTTTCTTTCCCTATTACATGGGGCTTAAACATAACTGGCGAAATGTGGATGTAATATAGGTACAACTTTGCCTAACTAGCTTCCATTCCAGAAGTTGCAAAGCACGCTAGTTGCCCCGCTCTTCTATAAACGCAGCCATACACTGACCACATAATGACGAAGTGGTAGCGTGGTGTGTCAGCCGTCACTATGTATGAACTTAGTGAATGTTATAACAACTACAGGCAGCAGTGGGTAGTGCAGTGATGTAATTATGTTCCGTGTCGGCGCGCGCTTAGCTTCTAGATTAACTGCGACTTTGAACTTTGCATATACGGCTGTTCTACGTGTTTCTGTATTGTCTATGGATTTCGTCATTTGCGGCCAGTATGCGAATGAATCGCGTTGTATTGAAGCGGCTTCCTGAGTTTTTCTAATACTCCTGAAAATTAAGAATTAAGATTATATCCGAAGATGTTTATTTATAAACGTTGCTTGAAGTTAAGAGACGTATAAACGCCGAAAATAATAATAATAATACTTTATTGATACTAAATACCTTTTGTTACAATAAGTAGTAAATGTAGGTTAAACAATTGGTTGCAAAAAGGTTTCTGGAATGGTGGTAACCCTGCCTCCTAAACTAGGGGAAACCTGTGCCTTAGGAGACAGAAATTCCTGAAGTTTATACGTTTCTAATCGCTCTAGTCGCTAATCATTCCTATTATTTAAGTAACGTTTATAAATAAAGGGGATAATAACTACTCTTACATAACCTTGTGAAGCCCTGAAATATAAAGAAACGAATACGTACATAGACTAGCAAATGTTAGGAAAATAGTCTTTTACTTGGGTCAGAATGTAATATCGTAGTCCCAATGCAATTTACTAAAGGAAACCCAAATGTATGATGTTGATGGACACTGTATATCTTAGTACGTGTGGGCAGTACGTATATTTTATTTTGTGATATTCAATGTGGAGTATTAGTAGGAAAGGATATTTCGTTTGAGTATGAATGGGAATTTACGAATGACCCAGTTTATTCTTGACAGTATTATTATTTGTTGTATGAATGGCACGGTTACAACAAATTATCATTCCTCTGCCCCTATCCTAAATTATTTAAGGTCGGCGCAATATTTCTTTTTCTTCTATACATAACTGAGACGTTGCCTGAGGTAGCAGCGCAGTGCAGGAGGGTATGGTGACGTGATGCGAGAGCTCTGTGATTCGTCAACTTGTGGCAACTATCACCCCTCCCGCACCGCGCAGCTACCTCAGGCAACGTCTCAGTTAAGCGGTCGGTCTATACTCTATTAGTCGTCATTTTAATGTCACCCCCCTTTCTAGCCATATCATCATTCATACAGTCCATCCATCGTTTGTTTGGTCTTCACCTCACTCCTCACGGCCTCACTCTTATAGCTGTCATTCACACTCAAAACTTTCTTCACGACATTTTCCTCGTTCCTCTGTATCACATGCCCATACCATGACAACCGATTTCCACACAATATTACAAAAAACCGGCCAAGTGCGAGTCGGACTCGCGCACGAAGGGTTAAAAGGGGAACAGATGTGATTTTTATAGATAATGGTACGGCCATTATCTATAAAAATCACGTCTGTTGTATAGGAGCCCCCCTTAAATGTTTATTTTATTTTGTTTTTAGTATTTGTTGTTATAGCGGCAACAGAAATACATAATTTGTGAAAATTTCAACTGTCTAGCTATCGCGATTCTTGAGATACAGCTTGGTGACAGACAGACGGACGGACAGACAACGAAGTCTTAGTAATAGGGTCCCGTTTTTACCCTTTGGGTACGGAACCCTAAAAAAGAGAAAAGATATTTAGGTATGTGTAAGAACGGGCTGGGTCAATTTTGTTGGGTCTCTTGCCATCGTTAATCGAATGGTGTTACCATAGTACATAGCAGTAGTAGCTATACCTACATGAGCTCAAAGAGCCGCTTTTGAGCAGCAGATCGCGGGTTCAATACACGTTCAAGTATATGTAATACCCGTCATCCTTTGGTTTTATACCAACAATTGCTTCTTAAAATACCGAGATAAAATCAATAAAAAGATTTCCAACTCTTTTCAAAGTCTGAGCTTATTAAAGTTCTAGACTTCTTTCCAGAAGGCCAATTCTCGTAATTTAAAACGTTCAAAATCTAGTCGCAGTCTCATCTCGGCGACAAACAAATGTCAAAAACTTGTCAAAATGTAGGGAAATTAGACGTACTTTTGACAGATTGAGACTGAGATCAGACTGTGAACGCTCTTCAAAATAACGAGAATTGCCCCTCAGATATAAACTCTCCGAAAAAGGGAGCTATATAATGCCGAAAAACGTTTATTTGATCACAAATCAATTAATAATATCTTTGCGCGTTCCTTAATTACTTAATAACGAACTTCGAAAGTTAATTATTACGTTGGCAGTTGTCAACCGTTGATTTAATGAACAATCTGCTTTATTTATCTTTGAAGATTTGTCATTAAGATTGACCAACAATAATTATAAACATAACATAACGCTTGTATTCCCCGAAGGGTTAGGCAGAAGTGCACGTATAGTTCACCCACATTTCTCCAGTTATGTTCCATGGTGCGAGACTATTGCTATCAACCGGGCACAAATAAAAATAAGTTTACTAACACACACAAACAAACCTTAGTACCTATACAAAGCTACTACAATACACATAGGAACATTAAACTCTGGCAAAAAGGCTACATAAATAGTGAAAAACCCTGCCTCCTAAACTAGAGGTACCCTGTGACTTTGGAGTCAGTGTTCTACTGTAACTTCGTGTAAAAAAAATCCTTTATTTATGTGTGGTAACATGATGAACCTATAATGACTTGGCTAACTACGAATATGAATGAGCAGGTATATGTTTTAAAGGAGGGAGATGTGGTTGTGTGGTGTGGTGTGTTGTGTTGTGTTGTAGGATGGTGTGTTGTGTTGTGGTGTGGTGTATGAAAGGGGGGTTTGTGTTTTGTGGGGATGTGTGAGGTCGTGAGAGGAGTGTTCTCGTGATGTTGCATGAGCTTCTGTATTCGGTTTTGTAGAATAGTGATTATTATTACGTGCCTACGTTAATTTAGAAATAAGATCTTCTGTACGGGAATAGTCCAGATTATACAGCCAGTTTTGTAGTTTGGTTTTAACTTCGTGTTTAACCAGACTCCGGGCTTCTACTGAGAAATTCTATATAGATAAACCCAGTAACACTGCATAACCTTTGGCTAAAGATGTTAAAATCAACCCCACCCTACTAAGATGATATAAGGCTGTAGTTAAAAAACTTACGTTTTACATAAATGGAATGGATTCTGTGAAAACTCCGATATTTTTATTGGAATATTTAAACTGCAGATAGACTATTAACTCAATTCTATATGACCAGTCACGAATGGATGTCATTGGTTGAATACTGGCACTCTAAAGTTTATTGAAATATTTTGGACATTTTACTGTAGGTACTCTATTTCATAGTCATGTTAACTATATTCTTATTGCCACTGAATAAGTGTCATAATTATGAAGACCAACACCTTAATTGCGTAATACACTATCAACCTAAATCTGAATCATTTTGAAGAATATTGCTAATACATTGCTTCATATGTTCGAAAAAATTGAATGCTCAACAGCGTAAATACCCAATTAATGTTGTTGCACTGTCAAAATTAAAGCCATTGTTACTGTTAGTGTGTAACACAATTAACCCGCTGGAGGATTCTAGTTACCGTCATATGAATAAAGAAATTACCTAAAACTAATTTATTTATTTTATGTATTTTACCATTTATGTACACACATATATAAACAGACAATGAAAAACAGAATAGAAAAAATATGTACAGAGGTGATGCTTATTTCATAAGAAATCTCTTCCAGCATACAGATAGGACAATAGATACAGAGATGTAAACAGCGTGTGATAGAGCAAAGGAGACAAAACATAATACATAGAATCAAAAACAATTCACTTAAAAGCTAAACAAATATTACGAGAATATACTAACATACATACAAATAAACATACATAAATACTTCTAAAATAAATATTACTAGAATGATAATAAAACAAATTAAAAAAAAAATAAAACTAAGTAAGAGACTGAAAGATCGAAACAAATGGTACAGTCACGAGCAAAAGTATGTATACACTCGGCTTTATTCAAAAGCGATTTACTCTTTTATTTTTTAATGAAATTTTATATTGTTTCGAATATAGCATTTTCAAACCCCATAGGTTTATGTAATATGTCGTATTTCAACGATGCATTCGTTATTTCACGAAAAAATCGCAGTTCAAAGTTGCCAAGTGTTGACATATTGGTGCTCGTGACTGTACGCCCTTGAACGGTTAGTCACTTTACTTGCACGGAACATTGGTCAACCTATCGAATTTGACTGAAAAGTGTTTTAGAAAAGCTGGACTGATGAGTTTTCAATCGTTCCTGGCTACTACATTCAAAGAGGGTACTATTAAACTTCGATTTTCGCTACAATTGTAGTATCACTCAGTGAAAAGCCGCAATTTGTTTTTTTTATACATAAAATTATGTTTACATAAAGGCTCCCGCAAACAGGCGTGACTCGACGCTAGTGGAAAAAATTCTATGAAAACTTTATGGAAATTGCTGTACCGAAATCGCGTCGCACCGTTGTGTCGTGCCTGTGTCCTGCCTTTAAGCCTCAAGAAGTCACCAACCGCCTCTTTAAAAAAAATCGAAGAATACTGATTAAAGTCTGAGTTTTTAACCTACTAGAAGACATACATCTCTCGAATTTTCAAAAACAAAATGGAATTCTTTGAATCTCTACGGCCATAATTATGTGCATAATTACTTAAGGGTCTGTACACACGAGATATGAGAACGAATCTTCTCAGTGGAACGCATGATTGATTGAAGCTGAACAGAATTCTGATCAATCTTTGTTTTTATCGTTTCGTGATTCCGGAATGAGGCGGGCCTTTAGTAGGTTGTGTTAGGTATTCTGATTTGTTTTTTTTTATTGACAGGCAAAGGTATTTTGTTCTTTTTGATTGCTGAATGTGAGTGACTGAGTGGTCTTTTTCTTTTCATATAGGTTGGTTTTTGGTTTGGCTTTTATCTCCAAAATGATTGAAAAATGAACGAGAATGCATTTTAAGGAAGACTCGGTTCGTTTTTCGCTTGAAGACATTGAAAATTTTGATTGCTTCAAAACATGGCTAATTTACAAGTATCATCTATTATTATAAGACTAACGAATTCCCTAAGCCTAATCTACTAAAATGTTGTTGCTGTAACTGCATATTTAGATCGCTGCCGAGAATGCCCGCGCTATCACTACATTTTTGCTTGGCGTTCTTTCTGACTTTTTTCTTTTAGCTCGGCTCCAAGGCTCAAGGGTCAAAGCGAGATGTTAAATGGCCTATATTTTTCAAATCAAACTGGCAGTTCCAGAGATTATCCCCTACATGCAAAGCAAACTTTACCTCTTTATAATATTACTATAGATATAATTAGGAAATAGTGTCTGATCAGCAACATGGTACAGGTCTCCCAACAGCAGACAGCGAAAGGCTAACTTGATAGATCGATGCAATACAGTACGCCAGTGTAACTACAAGCCATCCATTACAAGTCAAACTGGTATAATCTCAATGTATCACTTACTCAAGAGACCAGTAATACCCCCCTCGATCATTTACATCCATAGTATCGCACAAAACTGTACAGAAACTGTGACATACATTTATATTATTTGTTACACGAACAAAACAAAAGTTCTCTGTTGAAATAAATCGCTAGGGTTTCCGCGTCAGAGAGTATATTTGAGGCACGTGCGTCTCTGCGGTGACAGTAACTGTGTCGAGTGAACTACATATATGAACTGTTGAATGAACGAATAGTATGATTTGCGAAAAGGTTTTGCTATATTTTAGCTGTGGCATAGCCGGCTTTGTAGGAAGTTTATCCTGTAAAATTTTAGGGTTTGGTTTTGGCCAGAAAATCCTAATGGAGGTTTACTGTCTGGAGAATTTACAGGGGTATCCTGTCAAAGGCATTTAGTGGCTGTCGAAACAAACTCCGAAGTCCCACGAGTGAGAGCTGAGGGATTTTTCTTTTGAAAAAACAATCGTTCCGAGAATAGATAAAATGTAGATTTTTTAAGACTGAAAAAACAGTTCTTTCGATATCTTATTACCTTTTTGTCTACACCTACACGGTAAAGCATTATTCTTTCCTGTTGAGATGGTAATAAGGTAAAATAACGCTGTCTCTCACAATTATGGATCTTAATAAAAAAAACGACGCTTCGAAACATAACAGCTCTCGAAAATAATTTGTGACGCCATTTCTTTGTTAGGGAATTCTTCGAAGTTGAACCAAACTTGTTATTTATGATTTCATTCTGATACGAATAACACTTTGGTACATAGTTTCAGGCAAAAATCATAATAATTCATTGGAAAAACTTCCTAATTCACTTCCTTTTGTGTTTGGAGTTAGTATTAGCGCCGCGTGGGGTTAATTGACCACGCGATCACATTTTGAAGGTTGAAAGACTATTAATATTTGGTCTCAATCAATTTTCTTTCGACTTCACGCATTAAAATAACATTCCTCTATTCTTTATTGCTTTTATGGCTATGACGCTTTAACGGTAAAAAAATATACTGCTTCGTCAGACATTACTGGGCTTGGCGTTGAAAATTACGACCAAGCGGTAAATCTAATTATAATCTTGGTCAGGATACAGGCTAGTTGAATTTACGATGGCGAATGAAAAAAGTGAGGCACTGAAAATGATTTATAGTGTTACGATAGCGTTGATTATAATATCTCTGATAATCTGAACAAAGTTCTGAGAAAAAACTAGTTTGAGATACATCTATCTCAAACCAGTTTTTTCTCAGAACTCTGTATGCCAGAAGCTTCGATAAAATTATAGATAAATTTGGCTTCGCCTAATTGGAGGTCAGAAGTTATCCCACAGGAAAAAGTGATAAAAAGTATAAAACCTAAATGTTAATCCGGGTTATATAGTATCTATGTGCCAAATTTCATCCAAATCCGGTTAATCGTTTTAGCATGAAAGCGTAACAAACAGAAGCAGTAATGCTCGCCTAGGAGGAGGCAGAGCGCGTGAGGGAGAGGCAATCTCTGCGCCCTCACGCCCCTAGCCGCCGCAGGAGACGCCCTGGACGGGAGTCAACAGCCGACTCCCGGCCACCGTAGGCGCGGGTTTGCGGGCGGCGAGTAATGGGCAGCTCGCCGCCCGGTAAGGACCAGGCCCGGGTCGACGGCGCGTTGTGTTCCACGCGCGCCTCAAAGAGATGTCAGCACGAACTGACGGGGTCCGCTAGGGCCGATGCCACCGGGGCTGCGGGTTGTTCGAAAGAGATACCGTGGCCCCTGGCACAGGCAACTGAAGGAACACGGGTGGGTTTTAGTCAGTAAAAGTCTGACATGCCCTTCCGCTGATTCCAGAGCGGGAGAGGTCATATGATGATGATTTCCCACCCTAAAAAAAAAAACCGTAACAAACATACGAACTTACTTTCGCAATTTATATTATTATAAGTTAGGATAGTATACATAGGACACTAATGTAGTCGCTACTCCACCAGTCTTACATATTCACAAAATATACAGAAATAACGCTTTCCTTGTCTTTATTAAATTGTCTATTAAGTAGAAAGAAAAGACACAGACACTTATATTCCTCGTAATAAAATCATACAGCGCACTAATTATTATTTTATTTTACCAAGCCCGTATGTAAATAATCTTGGCTTCTCTAGTTCTTTCATATGTTTTACAAAGTGTATTATAGTGAGTGAATGTGTGTGTTGTGTGTGTATGAACGTCTGTAGTGTTTTATTTGAAACATAACAAGCAGGATGTTCGTTACTCTCCGAATGATCTTTTTTCATTGTACGAACATGTTTTTTGTCAAAAGGTAGCTATTAACTTAATGCCTTATTAACCTACTTCTTAGTACAGATGCTGTGTCGTTGTGATGTTTTTATTATATACAAAGCAATATGTAGCTTTTATGTTTAGGAAAAATTCGTTCGTGCTTAGTTGATATTACTTTGGGACAATAAAGCGTAGGTAATTAATAACATGTAGGTATGTTAGGAATACGACCATCCGTTCCATATAAAAAATAACTGATGTCACTTGGAAAGTTGCCACGCTAAAATGGAATTGGGCTGGACACATCTGCCGCATGTCTGATGACCAATGGGCCAAACTTATGACCCAATGGGTCGCTCTTAATGGTAAGAGACATCGCGGCAGGCCCAGACGGAGATGGAGGGATGAGCTGGACTCCTTCAACAAGAACTGGTCCCTAGCAGCTTTAAACAGAGATAAGTGGGAAGAAAGAAGAGAAGTCTTTGGTCTGCAGGGGGTCATCACAGGCTTTTAATAAATAATAATAAGTAGTGTACTTATTAAGTAGCTACTAGGTAGCCTACGTTAAAAGTATATAATGCAGTTTTACTTGTATTATATTATACACATATATTATACACAGTGTGAGAAAGGTGTCAGTAGCTTGTGGTCTTTAAGGTATTGAAGTTTTGTGTGGGACAGCTGATTATTTTTTCTTGATTACGATGTCATTCCCATGGAAAAAAATGTTCAGTTTGATGGTCTGTACCAATTCTTAAATATGACCACACATTTTTGATACACGCTGTATATACACAAAACCATTTTCCACAACCAACCGCAAATTAATTACGGCTAAAAAGCCTTTATAATGGTGCTATAAACAACAATAACTATGATATATCATCATTACATAATATCAAAGGTATAAATTGACGAGTGACCGCGGTCACACGCTGTTAAAAGCACTCGTGCGGTATGTGGGTTCGACTTGTTGTTGTCATGTTTTACGCTTCAGTTTTTCAATCAGATGTAGCGTGACGTCCTGCTATAGGCAAAATTTTGTCATATTCATTTATTGCATTTAATGTTGTGCGGGATGAGCTGGAATCCTTCAGTAACAACTGGTACTTGGCAGCTTTGAACAGAGAGAAGTAGAAAGAGAGTAGGGAGGCCTTTGCCCAGCTGTGGGGCATCACAGGCTGATAATAATAATATTGTTACAAAAAGCTTAAAGCTAGGTACAAAAATATGAATCCTTTTTTTTTTTAGGATGGGAAATCATCAATTGACTCCTCCCGCTCTGGGTGGAGCAGGAGGGAGTGTCAGACTCTTACTGACTAAAACCCACCCGTGTTCCTTCCTTAGCCCTTTATGTTTCAGGGCAGCGGTAACCCTTTCGGACGATCCCGCTACCCTGGCAGGAAAATATGGATCCTTAGGTAACAAAATATGGACTCTGTTAGGGCACAGCAAACAGGATAAAATTAAAAATGATAAAAAAACAATGTCGTCGTATTACCTTGCGCTGAATTCTTAGTTATTCTCAGAGATGCTGAGTTTCGTTTAGACGTGTTTAGTATCGGTGAGAGGGTTTTAGCCTGAATAATGCTGGGCATGTGATGCGTGAGGAGTGAGAAAGATTTTGAGAGAGAGACATCGACCTAATATGACTATAAGAATAGTCAACTGAACGCTTTGAAACAAGTCGTCTTGAAGACCTAGACAAGAATCGTCAAATACGCAAAAGTCGCCAAAACCATCATACAGGGTGGCAGGGACATCGACGCGCAACCTGTTACCATGCATTCAGTACATGATTCTGAAACCCCAAGTAATTTTTCGTGGGTTATTAAAACATATCTCTTATCTACTGTTTCATAGAAAGGTGCAAAAGCTACCGACCGACGAAAAATTTCAACGTTAGGATGTTCATAATCATGTGCTGAATTCATGGTTACAGTTTGCGCTTCGATGTCCCTGCCACCCCGTATACATACAATGATGCTGATCAGCTCTTCCCTACACAGTGTGTCCGGGTTTCCATGACCAAATTTGGGTTTGGAAGGCATTAGGGAGTTCATGTACCTAATGAATGAAAATTAGTCTGGGTCGCTGTCACCAGAAACGATGAAGATGACTAGGTATAAAAGAATAGAGAAAGACTAATCGATGAATTGATTGTGTGAAAAAATATAAGGCCAGAGGAGGTAGGTACTCAGATCATGACTATCATGCTTGTAATAAGAGTATTTAAGAACTTTGTAGGTACCCTTTCTACCCCCGAAATGTTCGTGTCGATGTCGAAAGATATCATTTTGAAAGAGAACTACGCCTATTTCATTATTTTATTCTGGTTCTCTATCTGGTTATCTGACCGACTGAGGGCGAACTTAAATACAGGTCACTGACAGTGTGACAAGGGGCTTCAAATATTTAGATAGATACCCTTTTCAAACGTTAATGTAGTGGTGCAGGGCTTGTCAATATATAGCTATGATAAAAAAAAAAAATAAAATAAAAAATAAAAATGTTTATTTCATCAACTTAATACGTTTTACATAATATATGTGTGGAAGCACCTTTTAAGCGATGATATGCTTGTGTTAGGTGGTCCCGCTCTTCCAGTTTGCAATAACTATTAATAATTAACTATTAAAGTATAAATGCTGTGAGATAAACAAGGTAATCTAAAATAAGCATGCAGTGGATGATGGGCGAAATAACAACGCGCGCGGTGTAATAAGTGTGAGGTGTGTCTGCGTGTGTGTGTGGGGGTGTGTTTGTTTTAAGTACCATCCGAGGACGTGCGTATGAATACACAAGGCACGACCGAGGACCTTTTCAAAGCGAGGACCTTTTCGAGGGTCCTCGGTTTGACTTGACCAAAGATTCGTATTCTGCAAGCGATTTTGAGCCTTTCTATATACTTCTTACGAAAAGGTTGTCTGAACCTCGGTTTGATCAAGAAAATTCATAATCTTACACAAATATTGTGTATCCACCAGATGGTGCCACTCTCGCCTCATACACAGGCTCTTTACACTCATTTCACGTTTGTTGTATTATCCGAGGACCTATGTGTTAACTTTAACACAAAAGACCTCGGTTAGGTAGCTTTTCCAGACAATGTGTATTTAAGACCTCGGTTTGCTAGATTTTCCGAACAGTGTGTATTCTAGTCCTCGTTTTGACAGTTTTCCTCGTGTGTAGAAGACGAGTTATGTGCTATCATTTAAATAAAATTATGAAGGAGAAAAGCGAAGGTAGACTGAATCCTTAAACAAATCGTTAGTAGCTAATAGGTGCACGAGGAATAATCAGGCTTCTTCTGCAGTGTGTACTAAGTACCTAGGCCTGCTTAGATTATGCAACATTATGATTTGCACCATACAATATTGTATTGGCATGAGCTGAATACGTGTGCTCTTCATAAAGAACCTAATAGAGTAAGATCCCAGGGCCACCAGACGTCACGTATTTTCTGACGAACGAAATGTGGATGATGGAGTAGTGTTAGTATGTACTAAGAGCGCATGCCTACCTGCTAGCTTGCTGAGACGACCAATTCTCAGGTATCAGGTAATCAAGGTACAAAAAACATTACTTATCTCACGTAAATTCTCCAAGCTGATTATCACGTATATTTTAGGCAATATCCTTAAAAATAAGTCGCCAATATTGCTGCCAGACACTTTCCGTCGGCCGTATTGCTTTGCAGACGCTTTAAAGCTCCCAAAATAATTAGGTAGGTACTTCACGTAAATTCTGATGCTCCATTTTTATATATGTCCACCAGACAACTATTTTAAAACCTTTTACAAGAAGACAGACCGATCCAAGGGCCAATCATGCCCTAAACTCAATTTTAATGCCTCTGTGCGTAGGAGCGCGTTGGCATTATCCACGTGCATGAGACTGAGTGAGACATGTATTAGGATATATTGACTTCTCTCTCTCTCACACGCTCTTACAGTTTACTCTCATATCAATTAATTATTAATATTTTTAAAAAATCAGCCAAACATTAAAAAATCAGGTAACTAAAGATTAACTTGTAAAAAATGCTCATTTGACCACAATAATTCTAGAATTTTATCCTGCAAGCTGTTTTGATAAATTCGAATAAACTTCAATTTTTATTTTTTAATTACTTATTTATTGGGAATTAATCATAAAAAAACAAAGTAGAAAAATATTAATCTCTCAACATTTCTGAGTGGTGCCTCTTATCTTCATTATCATTGTCATTGAAATTGATATGCCCTCGCGCTCCTACCCACAGAGGCATTAAAATTGAGTGGGATGATTGGCCTTTTGGATCGGTCTGGCTTCTCGTAAAGGGTTTTAAAATAGTTGTCTGGTGGACATATATAAAAATGGAGCATCAGAATTTACGTGAAGCCTAATTATTTTGGGAGCTTTAAAGCGTCTGCAAAGCAATACGGCCGATGGAAAGTGTCTGGGAGTATTGGCGACTTATTTTTAAGGATATTGCCTAAAATATACGTGAAAATCAGCTTGGAGAATTTACGTGAGGTAAGTAATGTTTTTATGTACCTTGATTACCTGATACCTGAGAATTGACCGTCTCAGCAAGCTAGCAGGTAGGCATGCGTTCTTAGTATGTACATACTAACACTACTCTTTATTTTTAACTACTTTATATTTAATTGACTATTTTAATAATTTGATACTCGTTAAATATTTGATTTTTTAAGATTATTTCATAATTAATTCTACTATAAAAAAATTTTACATGCCTCACGGTAGAATGTACTGGATCTTTCTCTTACTTAACACCAAACTTTTGTACCTACATTCATAGCAAATAAATTATTTCATTTCATTTCATTTCATTTCATTTCACTCAATCGTCCACATTTCGTTCGTCAGAAAATACGTGACGTCTGGTGGCCCTGTGGTGGCATCTTACTCTATTAGGTTCTTTATGAAGAGCACACGTATTCAGCTCATGCCAATACAATATTTTATGGTACAAATCATAATGTTGTATAATCTAAGCAGGCTTAGGTACTTAGCACATACTGCAGAAGAAGCCTATAATCAATACCAGTATCTTTGTGATCTAGAATTCAGACTTCAGTTTTCTCTTCTTTATCCCGGCTTATCTGAAAGAAACGAAATAATATCTTGATATTGTATTGAATATCATGAAATTGAAGTTTCTGAATTCTGATTTATCTACTCATTTTAAACCTGAATTCTAGTTTTACTTTATTTTCGTAAGCTAAATTTGAAGACGAATGCTACCAACTATTGAGGAATTCCCCCATAAAGATACGACCCTGGCTGCAGCATCAGCGCAAACTGGTAATTATTTTACTTTTACGACTTAAACCTAACGCGTATGCTAAATTTCAAGACGATGCTATCAACTGTTGAGGAGTTCTCTCATGAAGAAATGACCCTGGCTGCAGCATCAGCACAAACTGGTAATTGTTTTGATATTACTAAATAAACATAACGCATATGCCAAATTTGAAGATGATGCTATCAATTATTGAGGAGTTCCCTTATGAAGAAACAACCCTGGCTGCAGCATCAGCACAAACTGGTAATTATTTTAGTTTTACTACATAAACCTGACGCGTATGCCAGTTTTGAAGACGATGCTATCAAGTGGTAACAAGTACCGTCATGAAGAGACGACTCTGGCTGCAGCATCACCACAAACTGGTAATTATTTTAGTGTTACTAGATAAACCTAATGCGTATGCCAATTTTGAAGACGATGCTATCAAGTGCTAAGGAGTACCGTCATGAAGAGACGACCCTGGCTGCAGCATCAGCACAAACTGATAATCATTTTAGTGTTACTAGATAAACCTAATGCGTATGCCAATTTTGAAGACGATGCTATCAAGTGCTAAGGAGTACCGTCATGAAGAGACGACCCTGGCTGCAACATCTGATACTATAATAATAAACTCATTTTAAAGTTGTTTATATAAAATTAAATTACCTTTCCTCCACAGTGATTACACCCTTCTTATTCGCGGTCCACATCAACGGCAAACGTAAAAATATCGACTCGTCCTCGCTTGGTACTTCATTTTAGAAAAAGTGTGTAAGAAAGAAGTCGGAACATTTTATTTACATTGATATAATTATTATCTTACACGTAAAATATTTTAGGTAGGTAGATTTTCCAGGTCCTCGGTTTGTACAAATTCTACGCGAAAAACTGTCCTCGGTTTAGTGATATAAAGTCTAACACAACGTCCGCACTTTGTACAAGCTATAAGAAATTTTGTGCAAAAATACGTCCTCGGAAGGACGTCGCAGGGCTTACGTAAGAGGTCCTCGGTGGGCTTACACAAAGTCCTCGTATGTGCATCGCTGGTCACATTTTGCTGTGTATTTCAGGTCCTCAGTATGATAGCCGAAATTCATACAGAAAAATGTTGAGATAGCATTATCCCAATAAGCTCATCACTATAGATTTATTCACCTGTCTCTTTCTATCTTATTCTAAAAAGCCAACGAGGTATTTAAACCAGTTTTTTGGAGGGTCCTCGGTACGTTCTAGGACTAACAAGGTCCTCGTAAGGGTGTCTGTACAAACAGGGGTGTGTATATGTGTGTGAGTGTGTGTGAGTTGGTGTGTGAGGATGTCAGGGGTGCGTGTGAGTCATTTGTGCTTTGTCTGTTTTGGGGTCAGCCCTACGACTATGTCTTGGGGTCGGAAGACACTGTAATCAGTATCTTCCACTGACTGTAGAAGTCCCTCGTGATCAGTCACGTAGCAGTTTGTAATATTGACTCGACTTCTACGTAGCTTTTGGTTGCTAACCACTGTGTGAGAGTCTTTCGACAGTCACGGTAATTCATTGGGTAAATGCCTAATTCTTTGTTTAGAAAGTTATAAATGTGGGTCGACTGTCTATTATATTGTCTAGCAGCGAATTTGGTGTTAACAGGTGTAAGTGGAGCTACTCTGTTCTTCCTCCTAGCCACTGTTTTGGAAGGGACGAAAGAAAGTGACTTATGCTTTTTCAGGGCTATCTGAAGGATGTATAATTTCCTGACTGATAGGAGGTTTGAGTTTAAATAGAGACTTTCTGTGGGGTATCTGAGTGGCTTGAAGAACATGACTTTAAGAAGGGCCCTTTGTGCTCTTTCAAGTTCTAGAAATTTGGTCTTGGTCGCTCCACCCCAGACTGGTAAACAATACATCAGGATAGATTGACCCAGAGAGACGTAAATTTGGTCGATCAGTTTTTTTGTCGCAACGTGCCGTAGTGTTTTAAAAGTCCAGATCAATTTCCGAACTCTATTCATTATAAGCTCTACGTGGAGGTGCCATGATAGTCTTTGGTCCAACATTACTCCCAAGTATTTGGTGTGAGTTACTTTACTTATTGTTAGACAAGAGCAATCAAGGCAATAAGGGTTGAGGCAGTTATGAATTTTGATCCGGAAATCCTGTGGCGGCTGGGTACGACTGGACATGGTAAAGCAAATGAAATTTGTCTTTGAAATGTTCAATGTCAAAAGATGATGGTCTAGCCAGGCAGCAATCAAAGTCAAGGCATGCTCAGCGGTTCGGCCAACGCTGTCCCAGGTTTCACCTGAGAAGACAATAGCAGTATCGTCAGCGTATGAGAAAAATTGAGCACCGTCGATCTTCATACTGCAGAGGTTATTAATGTAGATGAGGAACAGCGTTGGCCCGAGCACACTACCCTGCCCGACCCCATATGTGACAGATACCTCAGAACTGATGGCTTCCCCTATTTTCACCACATACTTGCGCTCACTCAGATAATTTTTGAATAGTTTGAGGGGGGTCCCTCTGACGCCGATGGCTTCTAGTCTGTGCAGAAGCGTGGGGACGGAGACTGTGTCGAAGGCTTTTTTGAGGTCGAGAAAAACAGCCAGGCACTTGCCACCACCGTCTACCTTGGTGGTGACAGTGGAGGCAAACGCCAGGACTGCATCCTCGGTGCTCATTCCCTGCCTAAAACCGAACTGTGAGGGTGAGAGAATATTATTCTTTTTTAGATAACGAGTTAAACGTTGGTTTAATAATCTCTCGATGATTTTAGACAG
This sequence comes from Apamea anceps, assembly GCA_951799955.1. NCBI lineage: Eukaryota > Metazoa > Arthropoda > Insecta > Lepidoptera > Noctuidae > Apamea > Apamea anceps. The sequence continues at coordinate 6,099,752 of OX637502.1, read as the reverse complement.
GGACAGAAGGACAGAGATTGGCCGGTAGTTCGAGGGGTCAGCCTTGTCCCCACCCTTGTGCACTGGTGTAATTACAGCTTGTTTTAGTGCAGATAGGGAATGTACCCTGGTCAAAACAGAGGTTTGCAAGATGGGAAACAATAGGGGCAACGATGATCTGAGAAATTTTTAAAAAGCTGATAGGAATTTTGTCCCAGCCGGTAGCACTATCAGATTTCAGACTCCTAATTACGGTTCTCACTTCATCAGGGTCTGTGTCTAATAACATAAAAGATGAGACCGGCGGGTTTGCGGGAGTTAATATTTTAGGGTCGATTATTGATACCCTCTTGGGGTTGTTTAAGATGTCGTCAGCAAGAAGTTGACCTATGGTGCAAAAGTATTGGTTTACAGCATTTACCGAATCACCTGGAGTAGGGGTTGAATTTAGTAACTCCGAGTTTTGCGCTTTTGCTGGTTTTCTCAGAGTAATTTTGTTGATGGTGTGCCATAGCTTTTTAGGGTTTTTTTCGGCCTTTTGTAGCTGGTCTCGGTCGTATTTCCGTTTTTGTTTTTTGATTATGATAGTCTCAATTAAGAATAATAATCACGCGGTCCTGTCGTGTTAAGAATTAATCTTATCTTACCGTAAAACGGTTTGGTTTGTTGTGTAGGAAAAAACCGCACATCGATTATTGTGTTAAAAGAAAGAAAATTTACGATTGGAGCCGAGTATACGTGATTCAGCATCACCGACCGACTGGAGCCGAGTATACCCGATTCAGTATTACCGACCCAAGTGTGACGTTTCGGTTTCATTCACTGATCAGAAAGAGCGTAAAGTGCACCTAAAGAAGTTTTCAAGTAAACGTAGTAAAGCTACTTATCTCTTTTTGACTGTTTACCAGTTTTGTTGACGGTAAGTACACTAGTAAAAACCGTGCCTGTATTTTTTGTCTCATAGTATATTACGTACGCATGCCATTGGTTCATCAACCCTATAGCAGTGGGTAAAGAAAGGTAGAACTATCAGTAGATGGCGCTAATGATCTGTGCGGTACACGCAACGAGCCGATTAGATCAACCCTTGGCTTGGGGGCGCAATTTCCGCTAGATACGGCCGATAGCTGCCTTTCACCATTGTGGGGTTATTCTGGAGATCTTCAACTATATAGCTCTTGGAATGGTATGGTTTGTAGGACCAAGGTTATTTTTTTGGTATTTTATTGAGGCGAACCTAAACAGCAAGCGTAGTGTGGGACGGCCCCCAGCTAGATGGACGGACGACCTTAAGAAGGTGCTGGGACGGACTGGATGCGGAAAGCGGAGGACAGGGTGTTGTGGCGCAGCCTGGGAGAGGCCTATGTCCAGCAGTGGACTGCGATAGGCTGAGTTGATTGAACCTAACTGTTCTGATTTAACTACACATGAGGAGTAATGTCATTGCTAAAGAAATCAGAATCGGAATCTGTAACAAACACTGACCTATATTATATAAGTACACTGGACTGAATATACTACCTGTACGAAATGACAGATTTTTTTGTGCCGATTCAAAGCGACGCTCGAGCGTCTCAGGAACTAAATTGACACATAGCCGTAAATGGCTGTCGTTTTGTTTTGGTACGTCTTTGACGATTTAGGTCTAAATCGTGGAATAAGACTTTGGTGTATTTTGTGTTTACTACGAGATATTTAAAACATTTTTATCATGAGAGTATGCGCATTTTAAAAAACTTGCTATCAAAAATATTCGTTCCATGGACGCTCACATTGCTGTCAGCGCGAAAATGGCGAAAATCAAATATCTCAATTTTGTCATCGATAGTATGAAGGCCAGCGTACTTGTTTACTATAGGTCACAAAAGGTGATTGTCACAACTGCACGCGTAGCATGAGCACTTCTATCTCTGCTCTACCAAGGCAAACTGACATACTCTTGTAAATTTTTGAAATCGCTCCGTAAAAAAAATTTACAGTAAAATTGTCAAAGTGTCTTTCGTGTCTACTGTTTTTGCAGAGGTCATGGCAAAGTTTTAGGCCAGCAAAAAAATCATTGTCGTACCATCGATACGACGAAGAAGAAGCGGTTATGCTACTCGTGCTGTGCTATTTATTTTAACGCTAGACGCTAAAGAAATTATACTTGAAGACAGGACACGTTGTCTAAACAAATTAAAGTATGTCTCTGATGACATTCACGAAAGCAAAAGGGTTGACTAATCAATCGACATATATTTTTCATTCGTCAAATAAAATTGATGTCTGACAGTTTTTGTATGGAAGAACTGTCAAAAATTCAAAATTATTCCTCGGATAAAATTATCTGGCGTTGGAAAAATCAGCCCTAAGCGATTTCCATAGACGTAATAATGTTTAATGACAACATTAATTAAAGAATTGAATACACTATGCTTCGGCAATAAACTTAGTCTAGACAAAAAAGCTAAAAAAGTCATTTCGTCGAATAACTTTAATAATACTTTGGGTCTGTTACAGAATAACCCTGTTCCACCCACTATGACTGGATAGCACCGAATTATATTACAAGATGGAAATACGCACACCTTTCCTTTGAGTTGTTTTGGTTTTGTGAGTAAAAGTAATTTGTACAAGTTTACAAAATTTGTTAGGAAAATTACCATAAGGATTGCCACTCTTTTATCGAGAATGTGGTTAACAATCAAGCAATAAAATGCATACATTACATAACATCACGCCTGTAATTCCCGAGGGGTTAAGCAGAGGTGTGTGTACGTACCTATTACATCCACATTTCGCCAGTTATGTCCCATATAACTGAGGGTGAGCCTATTGCTATCAACCGGCCATAAATCCACAAAATAAAGCTATTCAGGTTCATCTATATAATATTGTTGCTTTCAAAGTTGCTATGAACGATGATTTAATGTAAAAGGTTTCGTTATAAAACTTTTCACAAATCTGCCAGTTATACCCCGAGATTGATATTCCCCTGAGGCCAGACTCATTTTACTATTTTGGTAGATCGTAGGTTCGAACCCAGACAGGTGTTTTACTTTGTGTAAATTATTTCATCACCACTGCTCTCAAAACGGTGAAGGAAAAAATCGTGAGAAAACGGGCATGTTCTAGAACCAACAATTTGAAGACATGTGACATCTACCAGCTTGCACCGGGCCCGCGTGGTGGATTACGGCCCACTCCCTCTTATCGAGAGGAGGCCTGTGTCCCAATAGTGGGAACATTTTAGGCTGATTATGTTATGTACTAGAGAAGTGTAGAAGAAAAGAAAAAAAAAAGAAAATACATTTATTTGCGGCATACACGACGCATAAAAAAGAACATAAACATGCGTCACATTCACGCGAAACGACCATCGCTCAGCATAATGCTAAGGCCCTATACGAAACAGAGCCCCAGCTTGAAAAAGTTAAAAAATGTTTAAAGTTGTAGCATAAACTGAACTTTATTGTGTAGGAATTCAAGTTATTTTTCCATAAACTCATATTTGTTTACATTTTTGGCGAATATCTAGCGAATGCAGGTTAGGTATTTAATTTATGCACCAGAAACTTAATTTTTATGTTGCTAATTTATATGTAGCTGCGTTTTCCAATCTTTCTTATTCCAGATTTCAATATTAGCCCAGAGAAACTTGGCAGGATAAAACCACCTGTCAAGGAGCAAACTCAATACAGGGGGCGGCGAGCATCCATTAGTCACCGACTCACAGCTGAGTGAAGCCATATAATGCACCTTGTATTTGTTTAACTTACTGGCTTTATATACAGTTTTATTTCTTCTATAGTAAACAAAGGTACGCTGTTTTAAGTTATCTAGGAAAATAAAACTAGTTGGAACATTTTTAGATGCGAATAAATAACGATGTTCTCTCTGTCATAATACAAGCTGTTGTTTTGCATCCTCGTCAAATTTCAGGAGGCTGTTATGAAAGACCTAAATAATCAAATAAAATTACGATCCCCGGTAAATAATGAATACATACTTGTTTTTTTAGTTATTTAAGTTTGACAGTATTTCAGAATACACCACTTTCAAAGAACAGAATCGCGTTATGGTATCGTATAAGCGGCCGCATTTTTATTTTATGTTATGTTAAGGGCAGTTACAGTGCGTTCTCACACAGGCCGCGTTTTAAAATGCGTGTCCTACACATGGCAATTTCCAAAAATTAGAAAAAAAAAATTACCTACTTATTTTATTATTGATTCGTTTCGAGAATCAGTAGCATAGTTACCTCCTTGAATTTGACGAGGATGCAAAACAACACCTTGTATAAAGCGTAAATTACTGTTATTTTTAGGACCAATCTCAGATAATAAATGTGATAATTAATGACAAGGTGTTAATGATATTTTAAAACTGATAATGATGCCAGGTTTTTCTGTAAAGGCTGATTTTACCAAAGTCATCTTTAAGCCGTGGAATAAAATTGACATCTGATAGTTTTGGTACGAAAAAACTATTAAATATCAAAATATATTTTCAGGATAAGACTTATTCTAGGTATAAAAGTTTGGTGAAATTCACCCTCAGTCATATACTAAGACCTATGATAGAGCTATATGTATAATGCATAGGTGACGGGACCTCATACTTTCTTAATCACCCTAAGGTTGAATGTCACTTGTGCGTCATAGAAAGACAAGGTCTATTAATATATGTAAAGGTCAGATAGTTTCAACCTAAGTTAAGTTTCAATTTACTGGGAATTGTTGCCAAAACTGGTTAAGCAGTTACGAGGTCGACTACATGGTAGTGACTTTTGCTCTTCGAGTAAAGCCCATCACAGACGTAGCTATACCTAATATATAATAGAGCAAACTGCCACATCGGAGATGATGATATAATATACAGGCTGGCGGGGACATCGACGCGGAACCTGTTACCATAGATCCAGTATATGATCCTGAACACCCCTCCCTGCGTTAAACGCGCAAATTCGTCGGTTATTTGAAGAAAATTGCTTGTCCGTACGTTTTGACCACGTAGGTAGTACTTACTAGTCAGCAGTAGGCACTTTTCTATGAAACAGCCGATTTTTTTTTTGTTAACCGACGAAAATTGGCTACGCTAGGCGGTCTAGTATCCGCTCCCGCGTCAATGTCCCGGCCACCCTGTAAATTTTGCCTTCATTTCATTGATGGTCGGTCATACCATAAATTAAATTACAGTATACGTTGGTGACGTCATAGAAATACATATATGTATATTATAGCTGCGTGTGCAGTCACTCAAAAATAGTGTTGAAAATATATCGTCATATGCTTAGCTAAGTTTGTATGAATATATATTATAACTATGTCTGTGATGGAGGCAATACGCTGAGAACAAACAAGAATGGATGCTCACCAATCTACGCAAGAATTTTTGAAGCTTTATTTTTTAAAGGTTAAATAAAATGAACGTACAGTATAATCTTTAATTCACTTTCGCAGTTCTATTATTAGAGCCGATGACGTACCGATAAGCGTGAACTTTAACATTATCAGCTCAGCATGAAGGGGCGGTGGTTGAAAGCTATTTTGCATAAAGGCTCCCGCAGACGCGAAGGTACGACACAATTCTGTTAGAACAATTTTCACGAAAATTGAAAACAAATTATTCTACTTGTCGTCGTTGCGTTTTCGCACCTGTCTACGCGAGCCTTAACGTTTTTAGAACGGCCTTTGAAGGTATCAAAATGAAGCCACTAAAATAATTATTAACAACAATGTCTTTCCTTTTAAACGATTTTATTAAGTCTGTCAAATATTCTTGAAAGTTTTGTTCTTCATTTAGTGCTATCTGACAATTTTTTTTAGCATACCTGTGTGTAGTTCTGATGACGATGCGAAACTAGAGTGATACTAGAATATATTAATTTTTAGAATTTTAATGCCTATTCAGTTTTAATTTAATGTTCTTTTATATTAATAATGTAATAATGTTATGTATTTATGATATATTGGGACTTGGTGCCTTAGTAAATAAATAAATTATGTTGGTAAGTAAATACAGGTACGCATGGGCGTATTTTGCGCATTGTGTTTTCAACTCTTGGTACTAAGCCTAGCATTGAAAAAATTCAACAGAATATTTCTACAAATGTACACGACGTCCAGATGAATGTAGAAGATGATGAACACCCAGATAAAATGGAGTTCTGGCATTCTTCTTTTTATACGCCACGACTATTTTATTTATTTTACCATTTATGTATACACATACAGGCTGTTAAAGATATTGCGTGCCATAGCTTCAGGGTGAGTTCAGTATCGATAAAAGAACCCGTAAAAAATAAAAAAATCAAACCCTCGATCAACATCTATCGAGGCTCTCGTTAGGCGGTTGGATCAAGGGCCTGATTTAAAAGGCAGTACTCCTCGATACGGGTCGCATTGTGAGGAGTGCCTGTCTCTGGAGCCCTAACCACCGCTAGCTTGGACCCAGCTCCCGACATCGGTAGATCACTATTTTTTATATTTTTAAATGTTTAATTTTTATAATTTTTATATTAAGAAATGTAATTAAATGAGATAAGTAAATAAATAAACGACATAACAATATTATAATAGGCATCTCCGTTTTCTAAACAGTCTGTGGGTCAGAGAAAATTTTACATACCTAAGGAACTTTGTTTTAGAATAATACATATGTCTGGCTAGTTCGCTTATTGTTTTAAACCCTTTCTAATGTGACAAAAGGGAATACAGGCTGGCAGGGACATCGATGCAAAATCTGTTACCATGGATTCAGTACATGATTATGAACAAAGATTTTCAACTTTATCGCTAAAGCATTACGGTTCAAGGTTGGTTGGGAAAATTTGACAGTTTCGGGTAGCTTGACCTACTGGCGTCTGTACAGTAAAATTTCACAATCATGGTTAAAGAACCACGATTGTGAAATTTTTTGATAACCGATGATAAACTTCTCTAGAATCATGTGCATCAATGGTTTCAGTTTACGCGTCGATGTCCCAGTCACCCTGTAAACTTAAATAATATAATTTGGTTTTAAAAAGGATTTGAATAGTTATTGCAAGATCATATTTTCGACCTTTCTTAATGTATTCATTGACACCGCCCAATTCAGGGAACAATCTCCCAAAATAATACCAAATATGTTACTCTACGTAAATGTGAGTGCCGAAGGTCGACAAATTGCTTTTTCTTCAATAGGACCCACTGAATATGAACAGCCCTCATTTATTATTCGACAACGGCATTTTTAAACCGGCCTGAGTGAATTCTCGAATTACGCGTGACTTATCCATCAATCGTTTGTATACGGTGGGAGCCATTTTGAAAGCGCGTTTGGTTTTTTAAATAAACGTGATGTGATTTAGCTATTCTTAAGTACAATGGTAAGGGTTCTTTTATTATACGTACATAAGTATAAAATAACGTATAAAGTGCGAATGCCTTTTTTCCCTTTATATTCCCTGTCACGTGTGCACTTGATGATCTTATGACGGCGCAGTCAGATGATCATCAAGTGCACACGTGACAGTGGGCGGAGTTCGCGGAGCTGAAACTTGGGCCAAAGATGTTTAAAATTTTTGCCATCAATATGCTAAGAAGAAGATTTGGCAATATCTGTCGCAAAGGAAAAATGTTTTATTTTTTTTCTATTAGTAACTAGATAGGTATATCGCAAAAGTAGGAAATACTTTAGGTAGTTTAGTAACTGCATACAGGTTAGATCCGCACCCTAATTGCGTAAGACACGATCAATCGGAATCGGTTTCATTTTGACAGTTCAACAACATTCATTGCGTTATTTACGTCAAACAACAAAACAAACAAAAACACAAATTTTTCAAACTTATGAAGCAATGGATTAGCAATTTGCTTCAAATGATTCAGATTCCGATTGATCGTGTGTTTCGCAATTGGGGTGCAGGTTATTTCCTGCTTGTTTATTAAGTCATCATCATCTGCCTAGCCTTTTCCCAACCATGTTGTGGTCGGCTTCCCAACCAGCCGGATGCAGCTGAATACCAGCATGGAGATATGAGGAACAGGGTGTAAAGTTCACTCAACCACCATAGAAAAGGGAAGATTCTCTGACCAGACGGGTGTCGTGTCTGGTGGTATATATGTATGCTAGTCGCGCGGTAAACTCTGCTTGCGCGAAGTAGGAAGTGTGACGTCAGTATGATGTGTAGTTCACATGTGGCAATGTAGATGCCGCTACAACAGTGCTTTACACGGAGAGACTGCCCTCCACAACACAGTACCACGATAACACGATATATAAATGGTCCTGCGCTAAGTAATTCGTTTGAAAATCTCAGCTTCCTGGTTAGTTGGACCTATAGTCTATCGGAAAATCATAGTACGTACGAACTTTAACTGTATTTCCAGGTATTAGGTTCAAAAGGCTAAAATTGTTTCGAACTTCATGCAGAAATACGGCACGGAGGTTATTGGTTATTAAAAGTTTATAATAGACTAAACGCGATATTACAGCTTTGTAGATTATTGTAAGTCTATTTTAGAAACATTCTTAGAAATATGAGTAGGTAGTAGATACGTCTGACACGTGTGGGATAATTTTCACGGAAATCATACTGATCGGAGTTCACAAATAGACTAATTATCACAAATAAACATTGTTTGGTCTTCTAACAAGGTCAAGAAGAATACTTATCATGGATTCGGCCCATGACCCTGAAGCCCCTGACTTGAAATAGTACGTCGGTTATTTAAAAAAAAAATAGCTGTTCCATACATGTTAACAGCGCACTTATATACGACGAAAAAATTTAACACAGGGGAGTGTACTGAATTCATGATTACAGTTTGCGCGTCGATGTCCCTGCCACTCGTATAGTTATTCTCCTTGGTGATTTAGTTGGAAGACCAAATAGTGTTTATTTGTGATAATAATTAGTTTACTTTTGGACTCTGAAAATTGACTAAAAAATCTGATGTCATTCAATAACGACTAAAACGGACAAAACCTTTTGAGTTAGTGTAGTGTAAAAAGTGTAGAAATAATAGTGCCAATGACACACATGAACAAAGTGCTTATGTCATTATATCAGACTCTAAGAAAGTGGAACGGACTTGTGTAAAGTACAATAAACACTATTCTAAGTTTTAAAATAATTATTAGGTAATAAATTAAGTTAGATTAAAATTGCTTATTAGTCTAATAGGCTCGATTGTAATTAATTATTAAGAACCTGGTTCTTTTTTATAAAGGATAAAAAAAAAAAAACAATAACGAAGCCTTTTTCTAAAGCAAATAAAATACTTTTAGTGGTAAGATAGGTTTCGGTAGGCGGGAACGTAAATGGAAATAGTATGTAAGAATCATTCCAGGTGGCACACCAATAGACGAAGGCGGTAGTTTTTGTGTTTGTTTTCAATTTTTTTTAGAAAATGATTCCGATCCTGGTTTCTCTTTCACAAATGTAGGGTGCGTATTAGAGCGGAAATACATGACTAACATCCATTACGTTTCGGTGATATGATTTTCGATAACATTTATGCGATTGATAGGGTGAATCATACTATCATCTTACATTTAGGTATTTAGGATGATACCAGCTTTAACAGGGTGATATTACAGTGATAATATATATATTATATTATATATTATAACGTAAACACATACATACATAAACGACGTGAGTTTATGTAAATATATAATCTCCCCAGGCAGATACTACAGGACGCCACCTGCTACGATATTTTGCTTCGTTTACCTTCATACATCTAAAGACCAATTTCCCGTAATAAAAAACGTTCAAAATATAATCGCAATCTCATCTCAGCGACAATCCAATGTCAAAACACTTGCCAAAAATGTAGGCAAATTAGAGGTTTCTATCAGATTGAGACTGAGATCAGACTATGAACGTACGTGAACGCGGGAATTACCCCTTAGGTCATACACGCACGTCGGTTGAGAAAACAGGAAGGAATAGTTTTCGGAAAATAATAAAAGTACGTGGTATGATCCGGACTCCACACCCACTCAAAAACAATGAATCGGTAATTATCTTAGCCACCCAGCGGCACAATAAGATGTTTAGCAAGCGTCTATTTTTTCAGAAAATAAAACCTTCCACTAATCTTACAAAAAAAGGTAAAAACGCTGAGTAAATCCAAGGGATGAGATTCTTAGAGTGTGAAACACTTGTTGAATGGAACGGATCATTACAGGTTTTGACAAGGGTATTTACAGACACATTCAGGAAAGGATCTCACTTGGCTTTTTTGGGGCTATTGCCTTATATGAACCTGCCAATTTATAGATAAAAATGTTACCATGAAAACCTTGATGAAGTGAGCTATCAATAGTAAAATGACAGCTCACTTCACCTACCGTGAGTGAACGTGAACATTATCACGGTGAGAATTTACTGAATAGGCCGGCTGTTCAAAACACTCGGGTCTACGACGTCTCGCGTTCTGGGCGGAGCGGGAGGGCGTGTCAGACTTTTACTGACTAAAACCCACCCGTGTTCCTTCAGTTGCCTATGCCAGGGGCCACGGTATCTCTTTCGAACAACCCGCGACCCTGCAGGCATCGGCCCTAGCGGAGCCCGTCAATTCGTGCTGACATCTCTTTGAGGCGTGCGTGGAACACAACGCGCCGTCGACCCGGGCCTGGTCCTTACCGGGCGGCCAGCTGCCCATTGCTCGCCGCCCGCAAGCCCGCGCTTACGGTGGCCGCGAGTCGGCTGTTGACTCCCGTCCAGGGCGTCTCCGGCGGCGACTAGGGGATAGGAACCTCCTGAAATAACCGTGTCCGGTGAGGACCTGCGTCAGGCGGAAGGTGAGGGTGCTAAATTCCAGGGTAGCGGGATTGTCCGAAAGGGTTACCGCTGCCCTGGAACATAAAGGGCTAAGGAAGGAACACGGGTGGGTTTTAGTCAGTAAGAGTCTGACACTCCCTCCTGCTCCACCCAGAGCGGGAGGAGTCATTTGATGATTTCCCATCCTCAAAAAAAAAAAAAAAAAGGGTGCTAAATTGACTCATAATACACATTTTTATAGAAACAAGTATCCGCAATCGACGTCTCATGCAAATAATTTAAATTGATGATTGTAAAATAAATGCTTTTGTTTCCACTAAAGTTCGTACCTACTATGATTTTCCGATAGACCATAGGTCCAACTGACCAGGAACCCGAGATTTTGAAACAGATTACTTAGCACAGGGCCATTTATTTTGAGCTTAAAATACGTGGTACATATATTGTGTTATCGTGGTACTGGGTTGTGGAGGGCAGTCTCTCCATGTAAAGTACTGGTGTAGTGGCATCTACATCGCTACATGCGAACTACGCATCTTACTGACGTCACGCAATATCCTGCATCGCGCAAACAAAGTTTACCGCGCGTTTAGCATATATACCATCAGACACGACACCCGTCTGGTCGTAGGACTCCCTTTTCTATGGAGGTTGAGTGAAATACTCAAAAAAAAGTCTTATTCGAAAATGGCCGCGCCCAAATTTCTAAGGAATAAGTACTTCCCTTTAAAGATTTTGCTGTCCCAAATCTTTAATATTCATTACGATTGAAAATTTCATATGTAAACACTCATTCAATATTTCCTTTGATTTTAATTCCAATTCGTATAATGCTCTTCTAATACCTACTTCAATGTATTCGTACAATTTGTGAAGAGCCGCTAACAAAGATGTAATTATATCAGGCAGACGCAAAGGACACCTGTTTCTTTGTAACTGAACGAGTGCCACGAGAGATAATAATTAATTCCGAGATGGGAGCGAGACTGACAATGATGTGGTTATATTGTTATTTTGTATAGGTATTTTAATTATTTAAAAAGTCTTTATACTCTATAGATACAAATAATTAAAATTTAAGTGTTTGTTTGTAATGTTAAAATAACAGATTTTTACTAAATGCATAAGGAAGTAAATATATACGGTACTTAAAACATTTTTTAATTGTTTAGCGTTGTCTGCATCTTTATTTTTGTCTGACTATCTGTTCCGGCTGATCTCTGAAACGGCTTGACCAATTTTGGCAAGGCTTCCACTTTGTCTGATATTATAAGGAGTGAATTAGGAACTTATATTTAAGAAAAATAATTAACTCGTGACATCCACGCGACCAAAGTCGCGGGCACAGCTAGTTATTTATAAAGTTTATATCGGGTTTCCGCAGTGCAGCACTCGATTTTCAGAGGATGTGTACGTGCCACTTTTTGTGAACATACCTTTCACAACAAGTAAAAAGCCACGCGGTGTCTACGCGCTTCTTTTGTCGCGCTACGTGCCGTGCTACGCCGTAGCGGCACTGCTACGATCGCTACGATCAAGCAGATGAGGTCATGTTTTGAACTTTAATAGCGCAAAGTAGATTAGGATTGATGCGTAGTTTTTCACAAAATTGATTATTATTATTTTCTTACTACTGCTTTGTTGCAGCTATACATATTATAAATTAAAGTCACTTTTCGTGTCTGTCTGTGTGACCGCATTGTACTTCTAAACTACGCAACGGAGTTTGATGCGGTTTTGACCATGATTTAGAAAATATATTCCGTAAATTGTATAATACATTCATATTTAACTAATGTATAACACAGAAATTCGATGTTTTGCAGAGTCGTAAAAACCGTGCGAAGTAAAGGCGGGTCGCCAGCCATATTATAAAATTGTCCTCTCAATTAATTGAGTGAAAATAATTGAATTTTGGGAAAAATCCACGCTAAAAATGTTATCTTGGAAACCGATACGGTGTGGCAACATGCGTTACATTGGTGGTACCATGTACGCACGAGTACTATGTACAGTAAAGCCTTTGTCCTGAGGGCAGCCGACGGCCAATAAATGAATTAAAATGGCTACCCCGTTGATGCATTTACAAAAAGATAGCCAGGATATTGAGCGAAGTGAAGTCCCCTTTTAGCTTGTGCAGAACATTCCTATTTTAAAATCCTACTAATATTATAAATGTCAAAGTCTGGATGTTTATTACTCAATCACGCAAAAACGGCTGAACGGATTTGGACGATAGATAGTTTATAACCTGGATTAACACATAGGATACTTTTTATCCTGGTAGTACGTCCCCATGGGATAATGTCCAACCTCCACGCGGGCAAAGCCGCTGGCAAAAGCTAGTAGAAAAAAAAGTAAAGTTGTTACTTTTTTTTACAAGACAATCCAATCAATTGGTCACTAAGTATAGGGTTAAGTATTTTTTTTTATTATTATTTTTTGCCAAAGAATATTATGACATCGATTGGTTATTTTGATCCTGCCAAATCTGAAAGGCAGTTTAGAATGATGGTCTTTGAGTTTTTTTCAGGCTAAAAAAGTAATCAAATGCCATAATACCTACTTGCTTATTTTCACGTAGCGCCTAAGAATAAAATAGAATGCTCTTTATTATCTACACCATAAAAATTATGGATATAAATGTAGAAATTTAACATAAGATGACACAATGGGCGGTCTTATCGCAAAAACAATCTTTTAAAGACAACCTTTGGAAGGATTAAGAGAGAAGAGAGAAGAGACACTTCAGTCAGTAGTGTAAGATTTACATATTACGGCGTACGATTTATATAAAGAGAATGTATCGCACAAATATTAGCGCAGGTATAAGTAAAGTAACAGTAATAGGTAAATATAAATACAGGAAGAAAACTTTCATACAGAACGTAATTTTGTGGTTTTGTATCAGTAATAGAATACATTTTCATTAACTGTTCAATACTTTTAAATTATTTTGTCCGACTAAAATCAGTGAAATGTGGACACCATCTATTCGTAATAACATCAAAGGGCGCGCCCGGTGGCCGGCTCACGCGGCGCGGCGGGTCGACATCCGCCGTATGAGCGAGAGCGGGGGTGCAACCCCCTCCCGGGCAGCAGGGCGGTGTCGCGATCCGTGGCCGACAGTCTGCTCATACGCACGCGGTCGTGACGTCACGTCGTGTCGCTTTCCCGCACAAGCACCACGTGTGACATACCTACAGAACACGATACAGACACGACTTCACTAATCGCGAGTTTTACGAGATGGTGCGGGTGTATTTCTGTAGTGAAATCTTACAAGCAGCTCGAAGAATGCATGCGAGGGAGAGTATACCTCGTATGCAAGCCAATGGGATCCATAACCCCGCGGTCTCTAATGTAAGAAGCATTTTAGCATCCAATACAAAGCAAGTATGAAGGAAAAATTGGAATTACTTTACTACTAATTTCTGTTCACGGCTTCAACTTAAAAAAGGCTAGTTTGAACCTGATAAAATTCGCGGGCAGTAACCGGCGTACAAGCCGTGTGAATTAGTTAGGCACCTGACGTTGTAACGTCACTCGTACGTGTTCAGTGCAGGTATTTGGTCAATTCGCACGGGTTATAGCTAGAGGTAGGTTAGGTACCTACGTTGCGTCGGCGCGGCGCTTCGTGCTAGCGGACAGCTGTTCGGTACCTACGCATGAGCCACCGCGCCGCGCGTCGGCGAATAACCATACAATCAGTTTAAACATCTTTCGTAAATGATAACTTTATTTTTATTACTAACTCGTATCTAAATAAAAATTTGTGTTTATTAAAACTCTATAAGGCTAATTTTGACAAAATTTGTGCTCTGGTATTTTGGAACGAAGTTCTTTAACGGGGTTTGCGGTAGGAGTAAACTTGAAGAAATCGTCACGTAACGAAAAAGCGTTAGATGGCGGCTGCGAATATTTTAAAATTACATACGGGTGACGTTTTCATGGTTTTCGAGGGTGCTGAAGCCGATAATCAGGTCAAAATGAAAATCCAAGATGGCGGCTGCGAACATTTTCAAAATTTTCATCATGGGTGTAGTTTTAATGGTTTTCGAGGGTGCTGAAGCCGATAGTGAGGTCAAAATAAAAATCTAAGATGGCGGCTGCGCAAATTTTTCGCAATTTTAAATTTTCGCAGCCATTAACTTGACTTTTCATTTTGAACTTCGTTCCTGCCGGAGGCCCCCGACCCTACACATTTTTTTTTCTGTAGGTTCCAAACCATCAACTCAACTATTGGTGGCTTCTTTTATGCTCATAATAACTTTAGAACATTACAACAATATAAAAATGTGCTTTGTGGCTTACCCACAGATTAGTTAATACTTAGTTGTACTTAGAATACTACCTATCGATTTGGCCACTTTTTGGCCAAAACCGAAACTGCGGCCAAAATCTACTTTTTTGTCCGAAACTGGCCGAAACCGAACCTTCGGTCGGACTTTTTTTTCTTAATTTCATAAGTTTTAGCCAAAACTAGAAGAGGAGCCGAAGGACACTAGTTTAAACTCGTTTACAAAAGGGTGGCCATTATTTACAGAGTGACTTTCAAGTAACCGTCAGTATCGATCAATCAACACGCTGCGGCGCCGTTGCATACATTGTATGGTGTTGAATACTCTATTATCTACAGCCATCCTTTACTTTACGCTTACCGAGCAATTTTCAAAAAGGAATGGGTTGGTAATATAAACTTTTTATTTGAACCAGAAGGTAGCCAAAATGTTGAATAATTTAATTAACTTCCTAATTGTTGAATCAGTTATATGACTCTTTAAAAATAACATCACGTCTGTTTTTCCCGTATGGTTAGGCAGAAGTGTTCCTATAGTACCCACATTTGCATTCCCATGTAATCCTACCCTACTTAATATTATAAACGCGAAAGTTTGTGAGGATGGATGGATGTTTGTTACTCTTTCACGCAAAGACTACTGAATGGATTTTGATGAAAATTTACTGTAATACAACTCAAACATCAGAATAATACATAGGATATTTTTTAACCCGATATTCTCACGGGATCGATATTTATGCGGGTGAAACCACGGGGCGCTAATAGTATTTTTTTATATATATGAACTCGTATATATATATGTGTAATATTACAAAAACATCTTAGTCCTTAAGGACTAAAAAAGATAGGATAAATAACATAAATGGATGTTAATAGTTTCACTTAAGTTAGGTTATGAATTTTTATTTTATTAGTTTGTTAGTTAATTTAGTATAAGAAGTAAAAATAATAACTAGATAGATTGATTAGGATTAAGATAAATTGTTTAAAGAAGTGTCATAAAGAAAACATTTAAGTAAGTATTAAGTATTTCTTCATTGTTCTAAAGATAATTTGACCAAGAAATCCAGTAATAGGACCGCAAAACAATTAAATTGTTGCCACAAGCACTCAACTTGAAGCACCTACCTCAGTTAAGGCGATTGTGGTCTCAGTAATAGTTGCGGAGTCTGAGCTCGTCTACCGTCGCCGAAACCTCGTAATGGAATACAATAATAATATCACTGTGTTATTTTACTTGTGTCGTACCTACAAAGGCATCTTTTAATTAAGAAATAGAAACGAGCACTTTTTTGTGTAATGATAATAATTACAGCTTATAGCCAGCGATTTGGGAATTTGTCCTGTTGACAACGATACGGACGAATTTTTTGGAACCCTATGATTCTTTTGCCTCTTTATATATACATGTACATATTATTTTAAGTCTGTTAGCTTTTTTTTCTGGGTGGGAATTCATCAAATGACCTCTCCCACTCTGGGCTGAGCGGAAGGGCGTGTTAGCCTTTTACTGACTAAAACCCACCAGTGTTCCTTCAGTTGCCTGTGCCAGGGGCCACGGTATAAGTCCTTATATATTATGAAAATAATGTATTCCGAAATAAATTATTATACTTACGCTGATTTTAAAAATATATACCGACAGACTTTATACCGTCTGGACAAAAACAGGATATAAAAGGTGAACATAGTAGAACTCAGAAATCTCTTTTTTTCACAGAAAACAAAATAAAAATTTTCTTTCTTCAAAATAAAAATCTTTTTTTTTCATCCCATCCTTTGATTGAAGTGGACCGATGGCTTCAATCACGCAATTACAATTGATCACTTCGGGGATCCCTTAGGGCTTAGAAGAGTTGCTTTCCAAGCGTTTCATTTTTCTGCAACGACTTTTTAACGGGATTGATAATATAATAAATCAACTTTTCGGTAGCGTATGGCAATTTCATACATTTTTGTCTTATCTACCATCGTTATCGCTGATATATGATATTAATTTGTCTAGGTTCTCTGTCAAATACATAAACGTTACTTAATTAAGTCTCAAGCAATCTTTGTTATCCTTTGGTGGTATTGTAGCTAAATAAAATGACAAAGTTATGTTAGAAAGTACAGTCCGTTCACCATCTTTTTGCCTCTGACAATAGCTACCTAACAGCAACCTTATTGTAATGAGAATAAAGATCACATTGAATTTGACAGACTTGTCAGTGGCAATAACCTAACTGCAACTTAATTTGAATGAGAATAAAGATCACTGTGATTTGGATAGTGATGCAAAATCGGAGGTAAAAAAACTGAATGGAGCGTAGATCCAAATTAAATTCAAAGTCAGTACTGTTCCTGTCAGATTATGAACCTGTAACCCAGGTTTATAAAAATGGTGTTTATAAACCCGCAAGTCACCATGTCAATGTAATGTTCCTTGATATTTCAGCGTAGGAGGGTGCTCGCCAGAACGGAACTACGCTGAGCCGCCATAATGTTGGGCCATTAATAATGTCGGCCCTATACTTATAGTTTTAGATAACATCTTTGTGATTGTAAGGTTTTGCGGTTCACGATGGATGGCTGGTTTTTTATTTGCAACAATGTGACTAGAAGACTCCGCCTTGGAGTGTAAATGTGGTGCTGTTCCACAAACGAAGGGACACTCAATATCATGTGCTGCATGTCCTGTCAGCCCCACGTTACAGGAACTGATGGAAGCTAGTGATGGCACCAAACACGTAGCCGAGTTCTGAACCAAGGTCATTTAGTAAAACGTGTTGGAATTCAAGTCAAAGTAAATAATTCTTAGCCCTAAAAAGCCGTCTGACCATCCTTTTCATCTTGGGGAAATTAAATACACTAATCTTGACACTTGGTAGGGATTTTATATGATTATACGAGTATGCCTTTAGTATCACAATGGAAATAAAAACCTTCCAGTTACTTCTCTTGCATCGATAAAATGAACGTTACTAGATTATACAGGAAAAAAATTTAACCAGTGCGCTAACTGTAACCATGAATTCAATGATTCTAGACTCCCAAGAGTAGCAATTTTCCTCGGTTATAAAAAAAAAATGATTTGTTCCATATATTTTAACCGCGTAGTTATGGCACTACGTAATGATGATAACTCAAATAGTAGATGTTGGAGAAAACAACAAACAGCTAGGTTGAAGTGGGAGTGGGCCGGACATGTCTCGCGAATGCACCCGGAGAGATAGGCAAAGATCACTGACACTGTTCACTGACTGGACGCCTTAGGGAGGATATCGCCGTCCAGAACACGGTGAAGGTGGTGTGACGATCTGGTAACGTTTGCAGGGTCAACATGGCCAGAGATTGTACAAGACAGGGAGGTTTGGAAGGAAACGGGAGGCCTTTGCCCCTAGTACAGGTAACTAAAGGAACATGGGTGGGTTTTAGTCAGTAAAAGTCTGACACGCCCTTCCGCTCAGCCCAGAACGGGAGAGGTCGTTTGATGATTTCCCACCCAAAACAAAAGGCCTTTGCTCAGTAGAGAGACAAAATGTTGGCTAGCAAAAAAAGAAAGTGACAAAATGTTTCTACGCTAGGTCTTCAATCATATGCTGAATTCATGGTTACAGTTTGCGCACTGTTTTTTATTTTCCTTTAGGATCTTCAAATACTACCAAAAAAAGCACATTCATCAATTACTAACTTATCCTTTTTTTCCGTATTCCTCGACAATCTGATAATAAAGCGCCTGGAGCTAGTGACACCAATCCGGCCGAAAATCAAGCCACTTCGAATGTGATTCAACGGGGCTTGATTGATTACCTCGGCACACGTTACCGTCATAATGGTTTTCTGTGGAACAGGCTTTAGGGTCCTAGCATCGAAGTCGTGAAGTGTAGCCACGATTTAGACGGCATCATTTCGGTACCACATTGATTCCACGGCATGAAATGAAATGAAATTGTTTATTTTATAAATAGGATATCGGAATCACTTTTTAACGTCAAACCTTCTTATTTCTTGTGGTTTGTGTCTTTTCTCTATGTCATATTTACCGCAAATTAATGTATTTTCTTTCTTTTTTGTCCTATGACTTAAAACAGCCTTTCAGAACAAGTCTTAGTCAAAATAAAAACATATCTTTAGGGGACGCTGCTACTCTCTAAATGCAGTTTTCGAGGCACAAACACAAACGGCCTTATTACAAAACAAGGTTTATCTTTAGACCCAAGTTTAAACCATCGAGCCATTTTTAAATTTCGAACCATAATCCGACAAAGATAAAGTTCTTATTACAAAAACTATCAATAAACCCGAGTCTATTTTGAATAAAGAACTTTACGTCTGTCGGAATAAAGTTTAAAATACAGTAACTGGCTCGAAGTTTTAGGCTAGGTCTAAAGTTAGAACTCATTTTGTAATAAGACGAAAAGTATTTATTTCACCTAAACCATTTTTGCATACAGGCAATTTTGAATTGTAAGTGTCGGTCAGTTAGTCAAAAGTTGAAGCTACTTGCACAATCCAAAACGTAGATCTCTATAGAGAGAACGGACAAGAAACTCTAAGGACACTCTTTTAAATCAAGATATTACAAAATCCTGGGTACAATGTTCTTGTGCACATTTAAGGTGGTGAAGGCTTTTCTCTACTAAGATTACTCACGATTATAATATATTTAAACATGTGGGTACGAAAGTAAAACGTTGCGAGCAGTTCTCTACTAGAAATCATAAATGTGTTATGTGCAAAGTCCTTTCTCTATAACTTGAAAGTCTAAGCATAGGGGCCATTCTCGTAATTTTAAGAACGTTCACAGTCTGAAGGCCAATTCTCGTAAATAAAAATGTTCAAAATCTAGTCGAAGTCTCATTTGCGTACCCATTGAGGGACCACATTTGAATTTTGGGCTTTTGAATGCATCAGCTTTTAGTTAAAGTTCTCAAACAATTGTAAATTTAGCCTCTAGTTTGTAAAAGTAGCCACTCAAAAGATACAGTCAGTCGTGACTGACATGCATCCATATCTAAAATCTAGTTAAAATTTATAACTGCTATAAATGACTACTCTTAGTAAAAGATTTGTAAAACTAATTTAATGAATATTAACCTCTCCTTTTCAGAGAATAGAAAAAACTAGCATGTGGAAGGTGGTCCCTCAACCGATCACCATAAGGTTCATTTTGAGTGGAGACCATAATGGAATTTGAAATTTACTTGGGTCTAGCGTTAGTAAAAGTACTTGAACGATGGTGAATTCAACCTCCAGTTTGTAAAAAAAAGCCATTCAAAAGTTACAATCGATTTAAGGTGGTCCCTCAATTGAAATGTTTATTAAAAGAAAAATCAATTTACGTAGCATTCGGAAGTTAAATTGACGAATGCTACAGTCTATCCTTTAGTATTTTTGTTTTTACTGACGGTTACTTTACTAAACAGTATCAAAATATTTACCGTTTTAATTCAAATAATAAAAGTAATACTAAGATAGAGGTGACCACACAGTACAATTTCTAGTGACTGTTTGTTGATATTACTTTTTAATAAAAATAAAATATGCCTCGACTTGACAACCTTTTGGTTTTCGTCAGTTAAAAAGTTTTTGATCATCTGGAAAATACGTGAACATACTTAAAAAAATATTGGCTCAATGACTAGTAACTCAACCCGCAAAGAAGTAAAAAAAAACCTTCTGTGAACGTTCTTAAAATTACGAGAATTGGCCTTCTGATAAATCCGTTAGCAAAAGCACAGCGTTTATATTAGACTTTATGTATTCTGAAATATGTTGTATATACCGTTGCGATAAAGATCAAAATCAATTTGTACATGTTAAATTTTAAAGAGTATAATTAAGTTAAAACAATGTTTTCCAAAGATTTTTTTTTTTTGTTTTTTGTTCTGTTTTCACGAAAAGACGTAGAGTTTTGGTGTTTTTCCTGTAGGTTTCAACTCGCAATTTTTTCTATCGATTTTTTGTAAAGTCATATTAATAATCGTAATACTGACATTTCCTTGACATGAGTAATGTCAAGGAAATATCCGAGAAGTTCTCTTGAGGTTCGCCCTCTATTACATGGGAGTTAAACATAACTGGCGAAATATGGGTGTACAGACGCCAGCAGGTCAAGCTATCCGAAACTGTCAAATTTTCCCAATCAACCTTGAACTTTAATGCTTTAGTGATAAAGTTGAAAATCTAATAAAGAAATTTGACAGATTGTAGTAGCTTGATGTGCTATGTAGGTGCATCTCTGCGACAGATGCGATGTTACGCTGTGTGTTCTCTTGTAGCAAACATAAGGAAAACATTCTTTTGGAAAAAAAGATAGCGATTTTATGGTCTCATAGAAAAATATATCTAAAGCAATGACCGTTAGCAAAACCTCTAGTTTTTATACTGTTATCTGTTCCCCGATAAGAATCTCTTAGCGAAACTAAAGAGCCTCTTTGGAACACTTCAAACATGTGTTAGGTTCGAGATTACAGTTCACAAAGTGGAAACATATCGCCCTCGAAAACTTTACTCCGTGGTAGTTAGTATCTTATGTAACAAACCTAATTAAGGTTTGTTACATAAAATTTTTTATTTGAAAAGTATTTATATATTATGATTAAACGTTGTTTGGAATTTTATGATAATATCATAACTACAAATAGTATTTAAAAAAAACATTCTAAAACTATTTTGATTGGTTGTCACCAAAGATTTAAATTGTTACATTTGCCCTATGTGTGAGTCACCCTTTACCGCTTTTCGTGCGACATAAATATGGTGAGGGCAAATCTAACTATTTAAATCTTTGGGTTTCACCTAAAGACGTAATCTACTTTGCGTTTACTCGTAAATCAACTAAAATGGTACCTAACCAGAAATAGGTTAAACAGGCATTTCCATTTTTTTAAAGGGGTGTTTACATTCCGCAGACTAATTCATGATTGTACTAGCTTTTGCGCGCGACTTCATCTGCCTATTTTTTTTTAATATAAATATTCACAATGAAAAGTGCCTAGGTTAACTTTCTTTCAAACCACGACCGTTTCAGTGGTTTTGGCGTAAAAGGTAACAGAGATAGGCAGATAGATCTACTTTCACATTAAATTATTAGTCTATCTGTATTAATGCCTGAAATAGAGATAATTTTACCAAACTTATCAACGGTGATATCAAACTATAATTATGCCCGAGGACCTTTCGAACTTGATATCAGTGTTTCAAACAATGTCTATAACACATACCGAACGTACACAATTAAATGTACCCGAAATAACCACAACAATCTTGCTGAAACCAGTCATTTAATTTTCCTAATTCTACTAATACCTCTGGGATTAATGTAGACAGGTCTTAAAGGGTCTGGCTCAAAAGGGTCAGACCGATTTACTGACTATCCCCCGGACTAACCTCAGAGGTCAAATTACACCTCGATTTTTAATTATGCTTAAACTAAATGATTTGTTAACAATTATTATGAGCTTTTTAAATTTTAAAATGACTGGGACTTTTCGACTCTTCACGTGACCAGAGGGCTGGCCTATTTTTTGCTCAAAGACATTTTTTGCCATACAACGTGGCAATGCTGCCAGCCTTTTGGGCACTTTTCCTATTGACAGCGATGCGGACGAATTTTTGATGCCCTTTGATTAGTTCTCCTTTTTATATACTTTTAGAAATATTATAATTGGTGATGGCACCTTAGGCAGACAGTCCCGATATCTACCTTGGTAACGGGCTAAGACATGAGAACAGCTTTTTTTTTATTTTAGGTGGGAAACCATCAAATAACTTCTCCTGTTCTGGGCGGAGCGGGAGGGCATGTCAGACTTTTACTGACTAAAACCCACCCGTGTTTCTTCAGTTGCCTATGCTACGGGCCACGCTAACTCTTTCGAACAACCCGTGACCCTGAGACATGAGAACAGCTCAAAGCGTAAAAAATAATTTAGCCCATCATCTCATCAGGTCACTCCGAAACTCGAGAAGAAAGCTCAGAATAAAAAATAAAAAATACAGAAAAAAAATCATACGAAAGGTATTCTTTTGACGCAAATTTATTTAATTAGATATTTTTACGAAAGTTCCACATTAATTTGCATAACTTATCTAATTACTCACGTTCCCTGCCCACTGCTAAACTTCGTATCGTTTTCCTTTCGAAGGGAAAATATACGAGTTTAGTAATTACTTTATTTCGTTGTTTTCGAGATTACAAATAACTTATTTTGACGGTGTCGGCACGTAAATCGAACTTTAAGATAAGCTTTATTACATAACGTGATAGCGTTAATCTATATGATTGTGAAAGAATGGATGGGGGGAGAGGTACTCTCTTTTGTGATCACTAATCGGTTTTCCAAGCGTAGTGAACTTCAGACTTCAGCCTCAGTTAGTTAACTGAGGCTGAACTATAAATCCCATTTATTATAAGGACGCAACTTCAAAGTTTTCTAAAAATAAACACATTTTTCGATCATCTACTAACCGTTTTTCAAAGCGGGGAGATGAAGGTCCACGCTTTGAGAAAATGATTAACCTAATCTAACTTATATTGCTTAGGGTTGATTTTACGAAAGTCAGATCTTAGAGATGTTTTATCCGTGGAATAAAATTGACGTCTGACAGTTCTAGTATGGAAAAGCTGACAGAAATTCAAAATTTATTTTCAGGATAAGTCTTATTCTAGGTATACAAGGTGAAATTCGCCCTAAGAAGTGTGCCGTATATCGTGTTCTATTGCTGTCATTATTGCTGGCTTTTATACACACGTCACGTTGCAGTATAAAACTGATTTACATCCGTAAATAAATGTATTTTTATATTCCGGTTTGAATATTTTTTCAATATATCTTTCCATAAAGACCAAATTCCGACTATCACGAACAAAACAAAGCCTAATCAGTCCAGCTGTTTTTAAGTGATGCGGTCACCAGTTTTCTTTATATACGATGCCCTCCAAAAGTTAGTTGATATTTTTCCATTTCAACTGTCACATTATGATTTAAGATTCTAGTTTCAAATGTTTGAACTGTACACAATATCCTTTTTACTGACTAATTCATCTACCTATGTCTTATCATAAAAAATAATTCCTTAGGATGACCTGATTATTATTTTATTTTAAATCATAATGTAGTATCACCACTGCTCTCAAAACGGCGAAGGAAAACATCGTTAGGAAATCGGCATGTCCTAGAACCAAAAATTCGAAGACATGTGACATATACCAGCCCGCACTGGGTCCGCGTGGTGGAATATGCTGGCATCACAGTTTAAGTGGAAAAATGTCAAGTAACTTTTGGAGGGCACTGTAGATAGATTGCTCCCTCACGATGAAGAAGTTCGGTAGGTTCTTGTGTACAGACGCCAGCAGGTCAAGCTACCCGAAACCGTCAAATTTTCCCAATCAACCTTGAACCTTAGTGCTTTAGCGATAAAGTTGAAAATCTTTTAAAGAAATTTGACAGATTGTAGTAGCTTGATGTGCTGGCGTCTGTACATACTACATATCCGAAAACATCCTTTATTAACTCTTACACACGAACCTTTATTGTATTTATTATAGCAGTACATCATTCTTTGCAAGTCAATAACCCTGTAGCAAGCAGTTTATTATGTTGCTGTTGCTCTGTGCATCCTGTCAGTATATAACGTCCCTATGTGCTAAGCCTTGCTCAAGAATATTAGTTTGTAAGCGAGGCACGTCTGTCCCGTATGAGATGTCACTCAATTTACTGTAAAATGTATTTATTGTTGGAGAAATTATATCTACATTCTGGAGGCAATTTCTTTTTAGCCCTTGAACGATAGAATTCTTTTAAAACCTTGTTCGTTTCTGTTATTTAGAACAGAAAGAGGTGGTTTAATTAGGTATCACAGAAGACATGTTACAAAGCACTGAATTTGACTGTGTTTGATCCTAAAATCAGAGAATAAGATCACCTAAATTCAAGTAGGTAGTACCTATTTAATGCCGTTATAAACTTTGCATTTGAAAGTCGTGTGTGTAGTTGTAAAAGATAATAAAACATCACCAGGATATTTTATTATCTTTTTAGAAGGACCTTTTTTTTGTTAGCTTATACTGTGCTACCGCTAGACAGAGGCCTCTCCTAAAACCTTCCAGGAATTTTTTTCCCGCGCCACCTCGAACCAACCGTCGCAGTACGCGTCCAGCCGATCGATTTTGAAAAAATCTCACCGTGAAAAGTTAGGTGAAATGAGCTTAGAGTTAGCTGTCAATAGTGTCAATCCCTAGCATTAGTTGGAATGAGAGCTCACTCCACGCTCACTTCACCTAAGTTTTCACGGTGAGTTGGTTACAGAATTGCACTGCTAGTTGTCTCACCATCTCTACCTGGGCTGGCTTCGGCGGCACCATCCATATTCAGGCACCCTTATGTTGTCAAATCTATACTTATAATAAATCTGTAGAAGTGAAAATTCTGTACATTGAAAATATCAAAAAAATAAATGGCAGGGGGTGTTACTAGACCGACACCGAACCCAAAAAGGTGATTAAAAAATTTTTTGTCTGTCTGTCTGTCTGTCGGTCTGTCTGTCTGTCTGTCTGTCTGTCTGTCTGTCTGTTTGTTCAGGCATCACGCAAAAACTACCGGTTCGATTACGTTGAAACTTGGTATAATTATTCTTTAATATCCTGGGCACCACACTGGGTACTTTTTATCCCGGAAAAGTATATACAATAAAAAACAAACTTAATTTTGCGGTTCGATCCCTAGACCCGATTACTGCACCAACCGCAAATAATAAGTTTGTCGTAGGTTAAGTCACCCGCAATGGAGTTCATTTTTATTCCTTTTAGTTTTTGGAGTTATTTAGGTTTATTTTTATATAAGTTGTAGGTATAGATTTTAATTTTAAAGTATAGATAGTATATTTGATAGTGTACGTAGTGACCGTAGGTTATTTTATAATACTGTTAGGTAGGATTAGTCATTCGTATAGATATTAGTTTTTAGGGATTTTGCTTATTTATTTAGATTTTTATTTAACTTTTATGTGTAATTAAAGTGTATTACTATATCCAAATGTAAAATAACTGCACAAATACTAGGGATTATTGTTTTCCTGCAAAACAAAGTTCAATATAGTGTTTGGTTGGTTGCCCACCGTTACCGGTAACCTCTCACGAACAGCTGATGGTCGACCTGCGGATATAAACGGGGAGTATTGTTTACTATTACTATTTATTTAGCACACAATCGTCTTAGACTGTAACAGATTCATTGAGGCCCAATGCACTAGGTCTAGTCACTTAGTTTGCATGGATCTTATCGAAACGTTGTTGTGAAATATCAAAATACTATTAGTGTTATAACACTGTGTTAAATACGTAACAACAATATCATTGACTGTCGTTTTTTCAATTGTAATCTTTTATTGGAAACTAGTTTTTTATTTAATTTTTTTTATCTAGGCATCCTACCCACATAAGCAAAAATAAAAGCCTAAGACAATAGAATCAATGTAACATTGTACTTGATATAATCATATTAGTTGCATTTCAATTAGATTCAGCAGCCTATCTCATTACTTACTCTATTAAGCAACACTAACTTCTTTTAACTTCTAAAAATTTATTTTTTCATATCTAGCTTTCCCTCCTTTTCTTTGTCTGTCTAAGTAGTTCTCACCGTTCTTTCAATTTTCCTTTCAGTACTAATTCCTGAAACCATGCCTGTGATGACCCGTAAGGCTGCTGCTCAGGACGTGGAGCTTAGATTGAGAACGACCATTCATGAACTTGAGGCTTCAGAGAGGAAATGTCAAGCGCTGTTAGAGGAGAGAGAGGAAAGTGAGAGGGAGGTAGAGAAAGTAATATACAAGAACACAAGCTTAAAACAGGAGCTAGTAGACTTACATCATCTGTACCTCAATGTTGTCGATGAACGGGATCAACTAAGGGTTGTCACAGATGGCTTCAACAACTGCAGTAATCTATACGAGGAGGCTTTGTGTAAGATTAGGGACCTAGAGGATGAATTAATCCACGCGAACGTTCAAATCCTAAAATTACAGAAGGATAAGGAACGTTCTCAGATCAAAGAAACTGACCATTTATTTAATGAATTATTAAATAAAAGCTGTAACCCACATTCCATAACAACAATAGACCTAACAGAGAATTCCTTACTGAAACATAACTATAGTCATAAAATGAGTCAAAACAAAATAAAAAAATATGCAAGACTGAATAAAATCATTAAAAAATGTAATAAATTTAAGAAACAGCAAAACCATTATTCCAAAAATATTCAATTAAGGAAAGAACGTGTTACTCTTATGAATACGTTGAAGAACTATCAAATTAAATTAGAAGATAGTATAAAAATTTATGAAATAGACACTCAACGCTTACAAACTGAAATTCAAGCTCTTGATGACTCACTAAAGTCCCTTTATAATAAATATTTATGCTCTCAACACCAAATCAAGGAACACATCCTTGCTACAAACGAGTTAGTAGATAGAGTGGACTCGCTGACTCTCAGCAACACTCAGTGTACTTGTCAGAGGGGATCCAACCTTGATGCTCTCCAGCCTGAGGCAACGGAGGACCCGTCCCAAGTTGTGAGTGCTCTGGGCTGTATCCCCAACCAAGATATACCTGATACTGTGCAAGAATTATCTCAAGCAATACAGTCAGCAGCTAGTAGTGTTTCCTCTTGTAGTAATCAAGTTGTTTATCAGTCAGTTATGTTTTCAGATAGTATGGGAAGAGGTTTGGGGAAATTAGTTAGTGACAACTTTAGCTTTAATACTCAAAACTATTGTTTACCTGGGACATCGTACAAAGAAATAATGACATCAATTACAGGAAAACCATATGATTCCAATACCAACATTACTGTTTTTGTAGGTAATAGTTCACAGGTCAAAAAGGAAGATGTCACTGATAGTGTTTCTAAGCTTCTAAAGATAAATTGTAATAAAATTATTTTGTGTGCTTTTCCATACTTTGAGAGATTATCAAATAGACAAAACAATTATATACATATGCTTAATAAGCATATGCATTTCTTAGCAAGTCACTACAGTGACAAACTTATATTTTTTGACACCAACAGTTTTGTTGTTAAGTTGAAATCGACAAGGAATACAGTGTATCTGCCCATTAGGTTTAGACATAAAATAGCGAGGCTATTAGCTTATATAAACTCAGACATAAGTAGTATGTCGAAGTCTTGTACTATAATTAACACTGCAATTATTAGTAATAATTCTAATGTACAGGTGGTCACTCGAAATAACTATAGCACTAATGCTATAACTATTTACAATGATTGTACGAAGGAGGATCCATGTGTCACTTTGGCAAGTTCTTGTCCTAATGTGGGGTCCACAAGTAGCGGGATATCATTGCCTGGTGATGGCTTGGGAGTCTTGGGGCTCACTCTGGATGTTGATTTAAACTAGTTAGTAAGACAACAGAAGATACTAGTAACAATATTGTTATACCTACCAACAACAAAGTGTCTTCTTGCTCTCAAATAGTAAAATGTAAAAAAGGGTCTGAGCAGAATTCCTTAAAATTATTTCATCAAAATATTCAAGGTTTTTCTTCCAAACAATTAGAAATTGAGCTATTTTTAGAAAAAACCATGTTTGAAATTATTTGTTTAACTGAACATTGGTTGAAAGATTATGAAATGCTAATTAATTATGAAAATTATAGTGTGGGCAGTTGTTTTAACCGAAAATCAATGCTGCGTGGGGGTTCACTAATCTTAGTTAAAAATTCTATTAAAGCTAAGACTCGTACAGATATAGTTGATCTTTCAGTTGAACATAACATTGAACTGTCCTGTGTTGAGCTAGATAAGCATATTATAGTGTGCGTTTACAGACCCCCTAATTATCAAAACTACTCCATATTTGAGTCAGTAATGGAAGATGTTCTAGCAAAACTTGGAACTGGTAAAAAATCGCTAATTATCTGTGGTGACTTCAATATTAATATCTTAGAGAATAGTTCAAATAGCAGTCGATTGTTAAGTCTCTTTAAATCATTCAATTTGTTAAATGTGTTTTCAGAACCAACCCGCATAACCATAAATTCTGCTACATGTATTGATAATGTTTTTTGTTGCTGTGAATACTTAGATAAAGCCATAGTAAACTATCTCCCTTCTGATCACAGCGGTCAAACTGTTGTGTTCAAATCCAATACACCAGTACAAAAAATTCTGATACAAAGTAGACAAATAACACCAAGCAATCTAAATAGATTTAATAATAACTTAATTAGTAAGTTAAGTGTACCAGGCCATATTAAAAACAATGTAAATGAATTATATGAGAGGTTCTTTTCGGTAGTACGCACCGAGTTCAATAATACGTTAAAAAAGAAAACTAAAACTATTTGCCCAAGGTTTTTGTTTAGTGACTGGGCAACTAAGGGTATAAGGAAAAGTAGGGAAAAATTGTTTGAGCTGTATGGCCTTAAGCCTTACATTAACTCTGAAACTTTTAATAAATACGTTGCTACCTACTCTAAAACTTTTAAAAATATCTGCAAAGTAGCTAAAGCCTTGTATATTAGCAACAAGATCAAATCGGCCGATAATAAAATAAAGACGGTTTGGAAAATTATCAATGATGAAACTAACCGGAATAAAAGACATAATAATGATTTCACAATAGAGACTTCGTCTCGACTTGGTCTCATAAGCACTAACAAAGAAGTTGCTCATGAATTTGTACATTTCTTTACCAGTATCCCACATACAACCACTGAAATCTTAAATTCCTCGCCCTTACGTTCTATTGATTTATTAAGAGCAAACGTCTCATCCTGCCAGATTGAATTTGAATTCAAGCATATAAGCCCCACAATAGTAATAAAAGCTTTCAAGCAAATCAAGATCAAACTAACTGAAGATCTATGGGGAATGTCTATTAAAGTTTGTACCTCCATTATTGAGACTATAGCGCCGTACTTAGCCTTAATATTTAATTTGTGTGTGGATCAAGGAGTCTTCCCGGATCTCATGAAATACAGCAAGGTGATACCACTTTTCAAATCGGGGGACAGTAAAGTTACCAATAATTATAGACCCGTATCCGTGTTACCGGTTTTCAGCAAGGTGTTTGAAAAGGTTATGCTGAACCAAATGCTCAATCATTTTAACACCAATAAAATATTGCACGACCAACAGTATGGTTTCACCAAGGGACGTTGTACGACTGATGCCGGTGTCACTTTATTAAAACACATTTTTACGGCGTGGGAAGAGTCCCAAGACGCCATAGGAATTTTTTGTGACCTCTCCAAGGCTTTTGATTGCGTCGACCACGAAACCTTACTTTTAAAACTTGAGCATTACGGACTTGGAAAACTTGCGCTCAGTTTAGTAAAATCTTATTTAAATGATAGACAACAGCAAGTTCAAATAAATGGTGTCAATTCACTCGGTTTAAAAGTAAAAATGGGTGTACCACAAGGCTCGATATTAGGTCCTTTCCTCTTTTTAGTATATATTAATGATCTACCCCATTTGTTAAAAACCCAACCGCAGATGGTGTTATTTGCTGACGATACTTCCTTGATTTTTAAAATTAATAGACGTGCATCAAATCTTGACGACGTAAATAACGCCCTACTGCAGATCCAAAACTGGTTCACTGCTAATAATTTAGTATTAAATGGAAAAAAAACGAAGTGCATAAGATTTTCTTTACCAAATGTCAAAAGTAGTCATTGTGAGATAGAATTGAATCAAGAGAAACTAGAATTCGTCGATAAAACTGTTTTCCTGGGGATCACGCTTGACTCAAGGCTTCAATGGGGTCCTCATTTAACATCCCTTGCAGGACGACTAAGTTCAGCAGCGTATGCTGTGAGAAAAATCCGTCAATTTACTGATGTTGATACCGCGAGACTAGTCTATTTTAGTTACTTTCATAGTATTATGTCGTACGGTATTTTGCTATGGGGACGGGCTGCAGACATCGAGTCTATTTTTATTCTGCAGAAAAGAGCCATCAGAGCCATATATAGCCTCCGCAGGCGTGATTCTCTAAGGGAATTGTTTAAAGATATTAACATCATGACGGTACCTTGTCAATATATCTATGAAAACATTATGTACGTAAGGAAAAATCTACATCTTTTTAGTAAAAGAGGTGAAAGACACAATTATATCACTAGAAATAGGGAGCAATTAGTTCAACCAGGTTTCAGGCTGGCGAAAGTAGATTCATCTTTCATGGGGTACTGTTTAAAATGTTACAATAAAATACCTCCCCACATAATAGAACAGAATGAAACGAAATTTAAATCTTGTATAAAACGCACACTATGCAGCCAGGCATATTATAAATTGGGGGATTACATCGCTGATAAAAATGCTTGGCTAAACGCTGTTCCTGCTCCATGAGGACGCATAAATAAATTGATTAGCATTTGAAAATACTGTTGGAGCTGCTGAAGATTTTAAAATACTTTTTTTTGCATTATATAAACTCAATCTCCTAGTATTGTATAATTGTATAGCACATGTGTGAGTACTATGTACATACTATAAAGCTACCATTTACTGGGTACGTCTTTCATTGACTTGAATGTGCCATGGCAGCAGAGAGTATGTCATGCTCACTCAAATGTCTCGCTGTCGGTGGCGCATGTGTTGGATCATTTGGCTCCCTTCAAAATGGTTGAGCTGAATGGTGCTAATCCATGCGTCATGTTCGTGAACGGGCGCCGTCAGTAGGGACTGGTCATCTTTTTGCTGCCATGGCTTATTTTAATTTAATATTTGAATTGTTCTTATTTTTATTTTCCTAAACTTTTCATTACGGACGCTTTTAACGTTCTGCATCGTTCTCACATGCATAATTTCTAACATGAATGATGTAACCAATACTTTGTAACCATATTATACTGATTTAAAAGAGTGTCCATGGAGTTTCTTGCCCGTTCTTCTCCATAGGTACCTACGCTTTGGAATGGGCAACTAGCTTCATTTTTCTGACTGACCGACCCCTTGACAATTCAAAAGTGCCTGTAATGGTTTAATTGAAATAAATATTTTGAGTTTGAGTTTGAGTTTGATTGAGTTTAGATTAGTTATCATCAGAAATAGGTTTATTTAGGTAGGTAGGTATTTAATTTTCTGTTATTGAGTTTTTTTTTTAAATTAGGTAGGTACTTAGGTAAAGATATCATATAGGTACCCTTTTAATCACCACTAATGAGACACAATTGGTTTTCTATTGTAATTAGCCACAAAGGGCCCGCGAGATAGATGGCATTCTGGGGAAGCACATAGGTACATTTTATCCTGTTAGAACGTTCCCGTGGGATAATTTCCGACATCCACGCGGGCGAAGCCGCGGGCAGAAGCTAGTAAATAAATAAAACTCATAAAATGACAATACCAGCATTGATCTTTCAGCATATAAGGTCTATATTCCTGCTAAAAATATTGCAAATAAAGGAAGAAAAATGCACGCACTGAAAAATCTCTCCAAATATACGCTAACTTCAAGACAAGTCTTAACCTAATCAAAGTAAGAACAATACCCTAGACACCTGTGCTCGTTCCCACGTCAGTCAGACTAGGAAGTGGGTCACCACAGTGCCATGGTGTTAACAGGTAGACTAGCCTGTTAATGTTAGCTGTCATAATGACACTAGCTTGATTTATAGTGTTTTGTTTCACGGCTGACAGGTCGCTGACAGGTTTGTGTTTTATTTTTTTAAGTTGGATTTGTTTTTACTGGGTTGGTATGTAATTTTGTTTGTGTTAGTTTTGTATGGGTGTTTAATAGCTTACATTTTTTTCTTAGTACTGAACGTCTTTAAAGCTTTATAAATTCCCGTATTTTGAAGAACGTTCGTATTCTCTTGTCTGTGTCTTAATCTGACAAAAAATCCTCTAATTTCTCAACATTTTTGACAAATATCTCCTGTTGATTGTTGCTGAGATGAGATTTTTACTTGACTTTGAAGGTTTTAGTATGAGAATTGGCGCTAATATCAATTAATGCTCGTATCAGCTTTAACGGCGAATAGGCAAAAAAAGGAAAAGAAAGAATAGGAAAAGGAATAGGCAGATAGAAGAAGGAATATAGAAGAAGGAATAGGAAAAGGCTAGGCAGATGATGATGAGATATCTCTCATCATCATCTGCCTAGCCTTTTCCCAACTATGTTGGGGTCGGCTTCCAGTCTAACCGGATGCAGCTGAATACCAGTATTTTACATGGAGTGACTGCCTATCTGACCTCCACAACCCAGTTACTGGGTAATACGATACCCCTTGGTAAGACTGGTTGTCAGACTTTCGGGCTTCTGACTACCCGTAACGACTGTCAAAGATCCTCGAATGACAGCAGGGACCAACGGCTTAACATGCTTTCCGAGGCATGGAGGGGTCTCCGTATGCAACGATGGTCACCCATCCACAGACCAACCGCGGCAAGCGTAGCTTAACCTGACCGATCGACCTGTGCGGCTGTTATTATTTAGCCACGGGCCCCTCTTTGATCTATCTCTGTCTGCCACAATTAATTGAGTTCCAATCTAGAACCCTATCAAACCCAGGCAGCGACAGGAATACGTACGATATAAACTATAAGTTAGCAACTGAAGACTTCCAAATATCCTGGTTCCACGAAGTAAACTACTTTGTGGGTACAAAGTAAATTGCTTCGTTGAACCACGTCTCACCACAAAAACGTCGACAAATTCGACAATAGCAAAGATCATTTAAAAATACTTAAATCTCAAATCCAATAGTACAAAGCATTCAACATTCAGCAACTATAATAATAATAATATATTTATTCAAAAAATTATAAGGCATTAAAATTAGTACAGTTTTGCTTAAATTTAAATTATATTTCTAAGACTTACGTGCCTGAACTAGGTAATCCTGTGTTTCAGGCGGAAAGAGCTAAAATAGTCTTTAAAAATTAATAAATAAACAAAAGTTGACAATAGAAAACGAACTATTGTCAATTTTTGATTATTTATTAAATATAGAACTGAGGCTTAGGTACGCAGACCTGCCACCAAATCCATGTGTGACTTATTACGGCTTAACGTAGCTTTCGCAATGCAATCACGGTTCATGTTGGTCACTCCTGCAGTCCCATTTCCATCCGTTCTCATAAAGGAAACGTGTGAGTTACATACGTAAGCTGTGTAATAGAAAATTGCACTGCCTAGCTTTTAACCTATATCATACATAGCTATATGAAATTGCGCTTTACCAATGTCATTATGTTCCCGATAGTTCTTTTTACGCGTAACAACAACAAAGAAATATGCGTCTACCTATTAGGTATTGCCACTGCCACTGGTGGCTTAGGTATTGCTTACAAAGAAAATACAAAACTTTTACAGTCAATTAACATTGTAACTTTTACATAATATCATCTAAATTAATTCGAAACATTGCTTTACTGTACTGTACTTTATATGAAATTTTATATAAAACTGATTTTTTGTTAATATTTTGCCCAATAATTAACATTAAAAAAAAGTGTTAATTGATTTTTAACCATGCCTATTACAAAGCTAAAAACCATCAGTCCACGCAGTCACTGTCCATTCCAAGGTTGCCTGAAAAAGATCGCAGACAGGGATAAGGACGCTCATTGTATGTTTTGTATTAAACATTGTATTTTTCTTGTTATGTATTTTTGGTGTACAGACGAGCACATCAAGTTACTACAATCTGTCAAATTTCTTTAATAAATTTTCAACTTTATATCTGACATATTAAGGTTCAAGATTGATTGGGAAATTTTGTCAGTTTCGGGTAGCTTGACCTGCTGGCGTCTGTACATTAAGTATCATCATCTGCCAAAAGTGGTTCTAAGTTTCAAGTTTGGTAAATAATAATGATAAGAGTAGGCTCATTCAGCAATAAAAAATACCTATTCCGTTTAAACTAGCTCAAAAGTCTCTTTCTCAATACACAAACACCCACCACACACCTCTACAAGTACTTATGTACTACATTTAGGGCTTATTAGTCGATTCGCGCGAATTTACTCGCCCGAAACGTGCGAATCGTTACTTTTAACTAATATTATTTTTTCTATAGGCGACTCGCACGAAGTTAACTTATGTTTTTGTTGGCGAGTCGAGTACTTTCGTGCGAAACGACTAAAAAGCCGTTAGAATGGGTTAATTTAATGAAATCGTGCCGGTTGAGACTGTCAGAAGTGTCAATCCCTTAGCATCACGCGGAATGACAGCTTTCGTCTTTTATTTTATTTTATTTGGGTTAAAAAACGATATTACATTACATATAACACTTATCAGTAAGGTATTTAGAACAAAATCAATGTAATAACCACAACATTTTCCACATATTAACAAAGAGGTATGCTATGATCAGGACTAATTGGTAAGCTAGTTATTATTATTCAAGGAAACATTTTATATTGTTACATTAATAACTTTACTTCGAAAAGCATTTTAATTTAGCATAAATATATCAATATCTATGAAATGTTCACCTACTTACTTTTTTTTTGCCATTACTGTCCGACTGCTGGGCAAAAGCCCCAAATCCTTCCAGGAAGTTACAAAGTTAACATTAGTAAATACATGGAACTCTAGTAAGTCAATATACTACAGTCATAGTCTGTATACGTAGTACATACTGGTCGTATCGGGTGTAAATGTTAAACCACTAATTGGAAACTGTTAGGTCGATGGATATTTCGTTAGTATCGTTAGATCAGCTAGACGGTTACTGCAAAATGTGGGTTGGGTACATTTCAGTTCATTTGCTGTTCATTTAACTTATTTATAAATAGTTTTGTTAATGATTGTTACTGGTTCGGGTGAAAGACTTTTTGTTCATAAAACTTTCTAATTGGTTTTTTACCGGAAAATATTAATTTGCGAAATTGTCATGATTCTCCAATGAAAAACAGTTGAAGTTGAAATAAATTGTAATGTGATTGTTAAGTTACATTTTCTAATGAAATTCAGAGCTAAATTATATGGTATCCACTTGATCAACGTCTTGAATTAATTTATTCACTGATTGAAAACGTTTTCTGTCAGTGAATAAATGAATTTATGTAATGTATAATTTAAGTATCTATGTATACTAAATCTGTGGGTCTAGAAGCAAGTAATTTTGCAAGCAAGTGTTTCTTATACATATAATGAGAATGAGCCCTAAGGAAGGATTTATAAAAATTCACCCCCTAAAGGGATTAAATGGGCCAAGAAAGTTTGTATGGAGGTTCATCATTTTTGACGATGGGAGATCCCGGGAGATCACACGGCTTGTAAGCAAATGAATGTTAGATAATAAAAAAAAAACCCTGTTCAGGTTAAATTCTTTCGCAATCACCCACTAAAGGGAATTAGTAACACATTCATCTCCATTACGAAGGTTTCAACTTTATATTTCACCACTTTTTCCATAAATTATTGTTAAAATAACATTTAAAATTTAAAATGTTAATTGTAATTGAAAAAAAAAATCATCGACGTAAATTGAGTTTATAAAATTAACCTTACTTGACAAATCATCATCATTTCAGCCGAAAGATGTCCACTGCTGGACATAGGCCTCCCCCAAGCATCTCCACTTCGACCAGTTCTGTGCTTCCCGCATCCAGCGGCCTTCACAAGGTCATCGGTCCACCTTGTGGGAGACCTTCCATCGCTACGTCTTCCGGTACGCGGTCGCCACTCTAGACCTTTCGGCTCAATCGGGCATCTGTTCTGCGACGAATGTGCCCTACCCACTGCCACTTAAGTTTTGGTAATTGACAAATAGAATATTATAATAATTAATAGATTTAAAATTAGAATTTTGAATAGATTTTAACGAATTCATTCAAAACACTCAATTTTTAATTGGCACTACAAATTGGCATCCACGGGTACCTTGTCTGATTCTTTTGTTTACATTTTCATCAGAACTTTCGGACACAGGGTCTGCCCCATATATAGAAGTTGACAGATTGACAACTACTTTTATAAAACAGAGTAGGTAACCACAATCTATGTGAGTAATTGGATTTACCTTATGTATTAGACGTTATTGCTAGTAATAAAAAATAAATGGATAAGTTATTATATTCTCTAGATTAGATTTTGGGCTTGTTCGCTGGTGCTTTTAGGGTAATAGTTTCCTATGAAGAATAATCAGGTTACAGTTCTCTTGGCGTGGCTTTCCCAGAGGTAGAATATTCGATCGAGTATCTCACTAGAATATGGCTTTGGAACCGGAAAATATTGTGTTAAAAAACAACCCTTTGAAAGCCTTCAGGGAATTCCGAAAATCCTTGCCTTACAATCTCTGCTATGATAACAACGCACCCTTCAAATTCGAACTTTATGTTTATCCGATTAATAAATCGACTACTAAAGTTAGTTAATCCTTTCAAAACACACCTTGTTTCTATACATAAACTCTATTTTTATTCCCAATAAGATAGGCAAAAACTATATCTAAACTATATACTATGATCCTTTCTATTTGATGTTTATTTGTTGCTATCTGATGTATGTATGTATCTATTGTATTGTGTGTCTTTTAATCTGTGCTAAATAAATGTATTTTCTTTCTATCTTTCATATCGCCACGTGCTATGATTACGTAAAGGCTCCCGCAGACAGGCGCGACGCGACAGTAAGATAAGACTCAGTAGAACAATTTCAATGAAAACTTCATGGAAATGTTTCTACCAGAATTGCGTTGCTCCGTCGCGTCACGCCTCTCAGCGGGAGCCTTAACGTTTTGGTCTTAGGAAATCAAGGCTTTACGCAATCAAAAAGCGTTGAACGGTCACAAAATACCGGCTGTCCACATATAGAGCATTTTTGACACCTTATTAATGTCAAATACTGGTACCGCGTACCGGAAGACGAAGCGTTGGGAGGCCTACCACAAGGTGGACCGGCGACCTTGTGAAGGCCGCAGGAACCCATTGAATGTGAGAAGCACAGAACTAGTCGAAGTGGAGGTGCTTGCGGGAGACCTATGTTCAGTAGTGGACGTCTTTCGGCTGAAATGATGATGATGACTGCTGAAAATGACAGATTTCCATGATGGCCGTTATATGACGGAACCGCTTTCCTAGGAAACCAGAGTTACTCACGCACTAGTTACCACAATCACTTTCATTTTGACAACACAAAAAATACATTTCTTCATAATTATGTTCATAATTAAGTTTAAAAATTCTTCCGCCCGACAAAGTAAAATATAACGTAATGAATATTGTTGAATTTTCAAAATGAAAATGATTGTACCTACTTGTGAGTTTCGCAATTAGGCTGCAGCTGGTCTATTATGTACCAATCTCACCATGAAGACTTAGGTGAAGTGACCTTGAAGTTAGCTGACATTTTACCTTATGCTTGGGATAGTACAGTACTAGTGACAGTTCACTTCACATTCATTTTCACGGTGAGATTGATAGATACAAAATAGACCCGTTGATCTACACGTGATTCGATTTTCTTTAATCCCTCTAATCTGACCTTTACATAATCTTCCCACACAGCACTGCTGAGACACAGGCCTCCTCTCGATGAGAGGGAGTGGGCCGTAATCCACCACGCGGGCCCAGTGCGGGTTGGTATATGTCACGTGGCTTCAAATTTTTTGGTACTAAGACATGCCGTTTTCCTCACGGTGTATTTCCGTCACCGTTTTGAGCGCAGTAGGAATAAAATAATTAACCTACACAAAGTAAAATGCCTGTCTGGGTTCGAACCCACGACCTGAACTCGTAAGTCGCGCCTGTTACCACTGGGCGACCACTGCTTAATCTGACCTTCAAATGTAAAAAATTGATTAAATGCCCGCACGCTCGCTTAAACACAATACTAGTATAATAAATTTTGGTACACAACGGAAATAGAATTTGACGTTGATTTAAACAAACGAAGACGCGCTAGACAATAAATATATCTTTAAACGCATCGTAAATACGTCATAGCATAGTTTAACCTTTCAATACATAGACAATCAACACCTGTGTTATAACCTACTAGCTTTTGACTGCGACTTCGGTCACATAGAAGGTTCTGTACCTATAGTCCATTTACAATAGCATTAGAAAGAAGTTAAAAAAGGTTATTTTTAATGCACACTTTGTAACAAAAATACAATAAACATTGTTACATTATGATAGGCGCCGAATTTATTATGATCTATTTTTACAGCAGCTGTCACACTTAATTGTAACAATTTTAACTATTTATCTTATGAAATTATGTGGCTTTCATTTATTTATATTATATAACTCCAATTTAAAATTACAGTGTCAATGCTAAAAACCTAAAAGAAGCAGGGATGAACAATACTTGGAACGTTATTCGTTTCACTATAATTCTACCGAATTTTATTTTAATTAGGTGGATGCGCTGCAGTAGCCCGCGAAATCAGACGAATTCGGAGCAATTATAATTTAAAGGGATGTATTGATGATTTTTAAGGTTAAAATTGTATTATTGCCTACATATTTCTTATTGTTGCGAATCATATTATTTTTATTAAGATACAACCTTACACTGACCTGCAAATTGCAAAAAACGCAAGAAAATTAGAATTTAAGCATCTCCCTTAAAATTGTTTTATCATAACTCTGAAATAAAATGTTTTGCATTCCTGCTTCTACGAGCCTCTTTTTTCTAATGCTATTATAAATGGAGTATAGGTAATTTTAAGAACGTTCACATCTGATCAGTCATCTCATCATCAGTCTCAATCTGCCAAGAATACTTCTAATTTCTCTAAATTTTTGCCAAGTTTTTGACATTTTATTCGTCTCTGAGATGAGACTGCGACTAGATTTTGAATGTTTTAAATTACGAGAGTTGGAATTCAGGTGAATGTTCGTAAGATTATTTGTTGGTACGCATCTACGCCCGTATAGCAACATAAATTACTTACTGCCTGTATGTTCACTTGTTTAGGCTTTGCATTGTCAATCTGTTAACAGCTTTAAATAAAAGCAATGTATAACTTTTCAAAAGATAAAATATCATCGTTTTATATCACTTAACATTTAAGTCACGTAGCAAATCAATGTGATTCCACTGAAA
This sequence comes from Apamea anceps, assembly GCA_951799955.1. Lineage (NCBI taxonomy): Eukaryota > Metazoa > Arthropoda > Insecta > Lepidoptera > Noctuidae > Apamea > Apamea anceps. Next base: position 6,059,682 of record OX637502.1, on the reverse strand, counting down.
TATCAGACGAGATGGTTCAGGTAAAGTCATTTTCCAATAGCAACAGGGCTATTGGAAACCTCGAATGTCCTTCCGAGAGTATTATTTTTGGCGCGAGCGCGAACGGGACGATGAATCGGGGCGGCGTACATCAGTGTGGGACGCGACCTGTTGACGTGAGGTTGCCAGCCGCGTCGCGCTGTGTTGCCATACGATGCAATTCATAATGGCGGGACTTTTGAATTGAGAAGCGGTTTTTTTCGGATCGAACGATAATAATGAGTGCAGTGTGGCCAGTTTTGTTTTGTGTTGTGCTGTGAGTTTTAAATTAGGAAGTTGGATTTCGTGTGTGTAGGTAGGTTTTTATAAAATATTTTACTAAAATATAAATACTAAAGGTGTGTAGTACTTTAGTCAGTACTTACCTATTGCAGTACAATACGTAGTCATTTTTATGTGTTAACTTATGATTCGGATACAGAAGACTACCTATAGTTTTAAGTATATGGGAACATTAGGTTGCAGCACAAATAAAACGGGTAGGTAGATACGAGATTTTCCAAAACATTTAATACGTTCACCACCTACTAATTTAATACCAATTTACCGATTGATAAAAATCATTCGCTTATAATTTTCTGGAAATTGAACATTCTGAAAAAAAATAGACATTGTAAAATTTCCTATTTTTGACCGACTTCTAAAAAAATGAGGAGGTTCTCAATTTTGTTAGAATTTTTTTTTTATGTTTGTTCGCGCATAACTCCGTCGCTTGCCAACCGATTTGAAAAATTCTTTTTTTGTTGGAAAGGGTGTACTTCCTAAATGGTCCCATAGAAATTTCATCAAAAACGGTTTAGTAGTTTGGTTTTAAACCAAAATTACTGGTAAAAATTACAACTAAAAAGTGAAAAATAAAAACTTTTTTGCAGTCAGTTGTTTTTTTTTTGCAAAAAAATTTTTTAAATTAATTTCAAGCAATGTGTTCTTGTTTCCTAATTTTCATGAAAATCAAATAAAATATTTCATCTTTCCCAAGTAATAATTTTCTTCAGGATGTAATTCTAAATGCATTAGTGCCAATGCTACTTAGGTGCTTAATGGCTCTTGATTCAAGTTGTAAATGACCCGTGGCCTACGATCATCATGCAAGCCATTTAGCACAGTGCCACTTAACTATTAGGGGACCGGTGATACAAGAGTGTCCATCTATTCTATAGGTCGTCATAATTTATAGTCATACTTGGTATTAACAAAATAAAGGGGATAGGGGGCTTGTTGCGCCGACCACAAGTGACATATGACAACAGCACGATGAAGATGACTTTGACGACGACTTTGTCATTTTTGACATTCAAAAGTGCCTTTTATGTGCCTATTTGGAATAATTGCTTTGACTTTGACCACAATTTTAATTAAAAAAAAAACCTTTTTACTTACGTACCATTTTGAATTAATATTTTTTTAAATACCACACCATTACCACATCATATTTCATGTTTTACCATCTTTTTGTAGTGTATATTTATGCTATTTCATATTTTGATTGTTGTTTTTGTTTGTGTCTTCATTGTATATTGCACTGGTTGACGTTATCACGTCAACACCGGCTGTGGCTGAAAACCAGCGCTGGGGCTCTGTCTCGTACCTATAGGGTCCTAGCATTATGCTGAGCGATGGCCGTTTTGCGTGGATGTGTTGGATGTTTACCCCCAACTTGTTATTTTTTTTTTTGTGTTTGATTTCTTTTCAACCGACGAAAAAAACGGAGGTTCTCAATTCGACACGTATATATATATATTTTTTTATGTATGACCAAGCATAACTTTTTACAGAGTAGTCCGATTTTGATAATTATTTTTTTATTGGAAAGGGTATACCCCAAAGTTGGTCCCATATAAATTTGAAAAAGAAAACCCAACCCTAAGGGTGGGAAAATAGGGGTGATATTTTATTGTTCACTCACAGATTTTAATGCTGAGTGGTGTATTATTACTCTATTCAGTGCCACATATGCCTCCTGCCTTTTGGCAAACAATTAGTAGATTTGGTATAGCCACAAAAAACTGTAAAATAAAAACTTTTTAACAAAAAATTGAACCGCCGAAAAAACTGAAAAGCAAAAAATAATAAACCTTTTTTATTTAACCTTAGTAAGGTAAGTTCTTAAACTAATGTAAGTATACCTAAATAATTTTGAGTCGGCGCCGTTTAAATTTAAGGCAATTTAGTGATCTTTGTTTATTGATTGTTTGGCGCCGACTCAAAATTACTTAGGTATTACATTAGTTTAAGAACTTACCTTATTAAGGTTAAATAAAAAAGGTTTATTACTTTTTGCTTTACAGTTTTTTCGGCGGTTCAATTTTTTTATGCGTCATGTTTGCCGCAAATAAATGTATTTTCAATCTTTCTTTCTAAATATCATCTCTATTTTGTGTGTAACAACCTTCCTATATGAAAACGATTTCCGTACGAAAACAGATTATCGAGTTTTTTCCACACGACTTAGTTAATAAATAAAACCTCTTTGTCGGATGTTTCCGCATGGGAAATTATTTACGTCACCATTTGTGCCGTAATTTATTCTGTGATGCATCTTTTTTTATTTTGGGAAACCGGGTATCGGTTATTTTTATATACTTATATTTTTTTTAAAGAGAGTATCATCATCAACTGCCCTAGCCTTTTTCTTTGGGGTTGGCTTCCAGTCTAAACGGATGCCGCTGAACTTTACATGAGGTGACTGCCTATCTGACCCCCATATCCCAGTTACTGTATAATAAGATACCCCTTGATAAGACTGGTTGTCAGACTTTCGGGTTTCCAACAACCCGTAACGACAACCAGATCCACGAATGACAGCTGGGACTAACGGCTTATCGTGCTTTTTGAGGCACGGAGGTGTTTTGATAAGTAAAGATGGTCCCCATCGACGGACCAAGCGCGACAAACGTAGCTTAACCTGATCGATCGACCAGTGCGGTTGTTATTATTTAGACTAAATAATGACCTATGAGCAAAATTACCACACGTACGCACACCATGTTTCATTTACGCTTAGCAGCCGTGAGATCTACATCAGAAATTTGAGTTTTGGAACGAAATATGGAGTTCCTACTACGAACGGTGAGTTTAACTTCCAGTATGAAGAGCATAAAATGAAAAATGGAAATTAATGATTGTATCCAGTTATTCGCTGTTCCATCCAAGTAATTGCAGCCAGAAAGCCAATTCTCGTAATTTAAAACGTTCAAAATCTAGTCGCAGTCTCATCTCAGGGACAAACAAATGTAAAAAAATTGACAAAATGTAGGGAAGTTAGAAGTATTCTTTGACAGATTGAGACTGAGATCACACTGTGAACGGTCTTAAAATTACAAGAATTGCCCCTCTGTTAAGCGAGCATGTTGCTTTAAAACTCTTGTGACTATAGATAAAATACTTGTAGTGATTACTATACATGTTCACTTGTCACAATTATGCTTGTTGTACCTTTTATTGAGATAAGAGACAAATAGAGTGCACTGATACTGAAATATTACGCTCACGTCCATTTCTGTTGTTTATATACAGTCAAGTCATTCGTGGGTCTTTGGCAGTCGTTACGTGTGGTCAGAAGCCCAAAGGTCTGACAACCGTCTTACCAAGTGGTACCGTATTATTACCTAATAAATGGGTTGCGGAGGTTAGAGAGGCAGTCGCTCCACGTAAAATACTGGTATTCAGCTGCATCCGGTTTGTCTGGAAGCTGACACCAATATAGTTGGGACAGGGCTAGGCAGATAATGATATACAGTCAAGTCTTTTATATCTTCGTTTGTTTCAAATTCTTTCCTTTCTCAGGTCAGGACACATAATATCTTTTGAAGCTACGGCACTGAGCTGGCTCTTGTATAGAATATTATATTTAATTACTGTATAACGAAGTTCTAGATACCATACTCCTTTGACCTATGTCGAGTTGATATTAAACTAAAACCTTTTTAATGTCCTCGTCATTTTATGAAATATAAATATACTCTACTCGAAGCAAAATAAAGTGCTAGCTAAGTAAACAAACTGCCGTGTCTAATAAAAAATTCAGCGGAGGGGAGCGGGGGTTAAATAGAACAACGAAATCTTAAAGGTTTGTTTTTGGTAAATGTATTATGTCTTGTAAAAAGTCAATCCCATTAGACATTTTAATATTCTGCATTTTAATATATTCCAAGTGAAACATGGAAAGTCAATTAGTATCTATTTTAGTATTTTCATTTTAGGAATACCCTATGATTACCCAAATGGTAATCTTTATGGTATAGGTAATAATGCCAACTTTTACAACTTCCATGATAAAAATGTCAATACCACTTGTTTCTGGACTTTCCAGCAATAATCATCACAAAATACCATAAACCTATGAACATATGTACATAATCCTACTCATATTATACGAGTATACGCGAAAGCTTGCAAAGATGGATGGATGGTGTTTGTTACTCTTTCACGCAAAAACTACTGAACAGATAGTGGCAGGATAGTGGCACACAGATAGTTTATAACCAGCATTAACATGTAGGATACTTTTTATCCCGATATTCTTACGGGATAGGAACTTTAAGCGGGTGATATCGCGGGGCGCTGCTTGTAATAGATAATGCACTCGTATGATAAATCCAAATGAAGCTTTTATCTAGAGTAGTTGCTGAAATCTGTTAGTGACGCAACAGTACATTAATAAACCAGGTTGATAGGGCGTGTAATGTTATAACACGGTGATAAATATTATCTTTGGAGTGCGTGCCATGAGATCTACTCCCTAAGCACGAAATCCGTAGTTTTGATCGAAGTTAAGTCGGGCATATCCTAATTCGTGTCACTTATGGACATATGAATAGTTCGGCGCCCGAAATAAGAACCCTACTATCATAATATTATAAACGCGAAAGTTACTGAGGATAGATGGATGTTTGTTACTTTTTCATGCAAAAAGTATCGAACGGATTTCGATGAAATTTGGCACACATATAACCATATAACCAGGATAATGGGAAGGAACCAGGAGGATTGATTATAACACATAAAATACTTTTCATCCCGATATTCTCACGGGTTCGAAAATTATGTGGGTGAAACCACGGGGCGCGGCTAGTGAATGATAACATGATTTGACAGTAGTCCGTACTCTCGATATGTCCCGTTCGAAAAATTTAATGTGAGACATGTTTCGATGGATCGAAACATGTCTCACATTAAATTCGCCGGGGGTCCGACACCACACTTTTTTTTTCACTTCTCCACTCAAACGATATTACGAGTATCTTTTTGTTCTTTAAGATTTTTCATTTTTGTACCCGCTTTGATGGAAACCGGTCCTTAAAGGCTGGGGGTTAGGGAGTGTAATTTTGATAAAATTTACAAATATATTTAATCCTTGACTCTTCTTAGTAAAAAGTGAGAAAGGAAATCTTAAAATCTTCCTCTAATAGAAAGCGTGTTTGGTTCTTATTGCCGGTGTCAAGTTAAGTACTAATGTATGAGACTTATTTTTATTGGATTTTTTTGTATTTCTTATTTGGTTTTATTTTTCTCACTATTGAGTACCTAATCAATAGTACAATATCTTTTGTTAAACAGAATCTTTAAGAATCGAAAAATATATTGCTATTCTAAAATTCAGCGCTCAATTTTACGAGATTTATTTAAACATTTGTCAAACAAACAAGTGTCTGGTCACGTTATGCCCATTACGGTAGGTACACCATTCAAATGCCATTATAACTTTGAAACGGGAAATTCAAAACCAGTTGAGGAAATCCAATTAATGTAACTTGTTGACTGCTGCCAAACCTCTAATAGGTAAACGTCACTGGACATATCAATGTTCAGTGACGGATATAAGAGGTGTAGGTATTGGGAAACTAGAAACTACATCGCTTAAAATAAAGTGTAATTAATAATATCACAAATTTAATGATTTATGAAAGATTACACAAACCATTCGGAAAAATTCTTTAATTAAAAGAAATATATTTTATTTGGGACACACACAGGAAATACAAATGGTAAAAAAGGAGTATTTAAAACTAACAAAGTTACATTAAAAACAAAAATAAAAGACCTATGTGACGCCTCAGCATAATGCTGCGTTATTTCAAAATAAATACCGCAGCGCTGGTATGCTGATAGGGCCCGCTGTTATATCATGGATACACGTACGGACATTTATAAACCCTTCTACGGGATTAAAACAAACAAACAAAATATAGCAAAATAATATAATATCATCATCATCAGCCTATAGCAGTCCACTGCTGGACATAGGCCTCTCCTGTTGCACGCCATTCAACTCGACTTTAGTTTTTTTTTTTCATATATCGTTTAGAAAAAAAATTGGTGTAAACCACATCAAAATCCATTGAGTACTTTAAAAGAAAGAAGTACACACACAGACCGATAGGAAAAGCGACTTTGATTAATTACTAGTGATCTGACAGACGTGGTCCTATTTAAATAGTTCATGTACAAATAGAACAAAAAAGGTATAAACGTCAAACCTATAAAAATAAAAAAATAACCTTGAAATTATAACCCTACGTATGAAATTTTTTATTAAATGTTGTCCCGTCGGGGGACCGCTCTAATTATTAGCCTAACGTTCTGTTAATGTTTAAAATAGCAGCGCATGTATAGTATTCTACTAGTCGAGCCTTTTCATTTGATACCCATATTGAGGGAGTTGTGAAAAAAAAATGTAATTCTCCAGTTTCTGGTGGCGGCCATCTTGAATTTGAAATTTATCATAGTGTATAGTATTCTACTAGTCAAGCCCTTTATTTGATACCCATATTGACGGAGTTGTGAAAATGAAAAAAATATGTAATCCACCATTTTGTAGCGGCGGCCATCTTGGATCGATTTTCATCAAACTTAGCTAAGAACACTCCCGACAAATTCACCTTTTAAACAAAAAAAAAACAAAATCAAAATCGGTTCATCCGTTCGGGAGCTACGATGCCATAGACAGATATACACACACACACACAGACACGTCAAACTTATAACACCCCGTCGTTTTTGCGTCGGGGGTTAAAAATCCCATACAAAAAGGATGATCAGATTTTTTTTCCGGGAATTTTTTTCAATTTTCCTTTCCATAAAATCTAATTCGGACTACTACGAACATTATTAAACAAAAAAGCCGATCCCAAGTGATACGCTTCCTAATAAACATCATTATGTTTGTTTCTCAGAATTCCATTTCTAAGCTGATTTAAAAAAAAAAAATTAATGAAAGGATATAACTTTCAGATTGGTCCCATTGCAATTTCATCTAAATCAGTTCAGTAGTTGGGTTTTTAAACCAACATTACTGGCAAAAATTTAAGTAACCGAAATTGCGTCGTTTGCTTTCCTTTGCCTTTCAGTGCTGCTAGAAATATTCCTAAAAACCGTTTAAACTACATAATTTTGTACATCAAATAGATATCTAAAAGTCTATACTGTTAAAATAAATAAAAATAAAAACGAAATAATATTACTCTTTCAAAGGTGTATAGTAATATTATTACAAAATATTTTTTGTTTTTGTTAAAACCAGACGAATTCTTCAAGTTGTTTCTTCCAACATGTGTTTTTCCAAAAATACATCTTGACTAAACAATCTTGAGTGAATTTTACCATAACTTGGAAAACAAAAATATTATTACACCCAATTCCAACAAAGTTCGGAAGTATTTCATAATTCTTGAATTAATTTCCATCTTCCATGTTCATTAATTCGAAGCGATCGTGCGATCATCTGAAAATTATTTTCCAAGTGGCATTGTCGACATAACTGTCTCTTACACTACCCACTAGTTTAAGAGCTATGCTTCCAAAAAGCGCAGTTATTGATGACATATTAAAAAAGAAAGAAAGAAAAGAAAGAATAAAATTTATTTGGCAATACTTCGTGAAGCACAAAATACAAATAAAAAAAAGTTAAAGTGAAGTGAGAGTGTTCCTCAAATGTGTCTTTACAATCTCGGGCTTCTCATTTGGCGGGGCTTCCTTCTTTACGCGGCGCAGTGTCTTCTCCAGCGCCATCGGCTTGCGTTTCAGGCCACGGGCGAACCGCCTGCGCGCGCGAGCGTGCATCAGCTCCATGAGTTGCTCATAGGGCATATCAAGAAGCTGGTCGAGATCGACACCTCGGAAGGTAAACTTCCTGAAGGCTTTACATGTAGCAAAACTTTAATTTTGCAAATGAATGAATTTCACGTTGAGTTTTGGCGTCTGTTTATGGAACACGATAAGAGCAAAACATTAAACGCTGCTATTTTTTGTAGTAACATTCATAAAAACATATACTAAGCATAGTAGGTCATTAAAATGCAAATTCGCGGGTATTAAACCAAACAGTATTTTGTTGCTAAATCATGAAAACGTAAAATATTTTTTTTTTATTACTCAGCGTTGCTTTACGATGTCTGTACCTGCTATAAGTACTCAATTATTATTAATTTTCATGCAAATGTAGTTTTAACAACAATTATTAATAATATAGTTAATACTGTAATACAGTATTAACTAGTACAGGGGGTATGGTGACTGTCACTGGCGGCCTTATACAGGTTGTATAAAGATGTGTCTTTAGTAGTAGTTGTAGTTGATGGCTGTGATGTGTCACAGCCATCAACTACGCATTATGTACATCAAACTACGTAACATTGCACTAAAATTATTTCTGAGAAAGGACTTTTATTTTTGATGTGAAAATTTGCTGTGTGATTATGGGTGTATGAAACGGTACAGGGGTCGTGGGAGTATTTAAAGTTATGTTATAACATGAAAAACTTGTGTTCGTCAAAATACGTCAGTAAAAGTTGAAATTTTGACCTTTAACAAATCTCCGTAACCAGAAGGAAGGTATGGTCCAGTGTAAACAATTATGACAATGACGGAAAGAACAAGTGACTGTCGGCTTCGTTAAGTGTCTTTTTACTCCCGTTATATTGTAATGTCAACAGTATACGCACGGTAATAAATTGTGCACAAATAAATAAATTAACAATCGAGGTGTCAAGCTCCTGGCCTATAGGTGTCGTGACGTGCAGTCGTTAGGTACGGTAATGCTTCGCACCTTGTTAGTTCGCATCTCGCTAGGATGTTCAACGTCATTACAATTTATATAAAGAGCTTGTATACATATACTTTTATTTGTGTCACCTATACACATATACTCAGTTAATTCATAGTTTGGTAGTGGTATTTTGGTTTAGAATTTTAACAGTGCGTTTCATTTTAAGTACCGAGTTTAAGTATTTCCTTTATGTATGTTTTTATTTATTGTATAGTGGCCTCCAAAAATTCTCCAAAAATAAAAAAAATAATCAGGTACTCCGGTACTCAGAATGTTACTGGTAGACCATAGACTACCTGCAGTATAGTCTCTCCTTTTCCCTTTAAATACATCAAAAGGTTGTTCTTTTTAAAAGACTAGTTTCAGCGATACGACCGCCCATTGTGTCACCCTAGGTAAAATTTCTACATTCAAATAATAAATCATTTATTCTGGACCAAATACTTACACACATATCATAAACACATATATTATCTGTAATTCGCATGGTGTACATAATAAAGAGTATTATTTTCTATCCTATTCTGAAAATGTGTCTTATAGTCGACTCATTTTTCGTATCCTTTTCATCGAGTCGGTTCGAGCTATATGTTAATAAATCAGAGGTGTAACGATCACGGCCGTAATTCTCTATGACACAATGAACGAAACCGCGCGAAATCAACACGAGATTAGCGGGATTAGCTAAGGAATTGACGTGGTTTCGGTAAGGAATCGTTAAGTGGTCATAATGAATTAGGGCCCAGTCCTTCAGCTCGATTAACAGCAGGACTGACTGCCAAGGGTGCACAGGACTTACTCAAGTATCGGCACTCGTAAACGCCCTTTACCTACATGTACTACATTTCAAGTAAAGGTTAACTTTATGTATTTAATTAAACCACCCCGGTCTAAAACCAATTACAAAAATTAAAGACACGGGTTGTGTATACACATACACATAAAAGAGTAAATATAAAAACAACAAGTCCAGGTACCTAAAACGTTAACAACCTTTTCATACATTTAATCCCTCTCGCAGTACTTCTGATATGCCGACAAAATCTCTATTCATATGAAAACAGATCGAACTCTATACGAACTACGAACCTATCTAACTTTATTTCTGACACACTTTAAATAAACTTTAATTTCCAAGTACAGTCAGGGAAAATAATTGTTTATCAAATTGACACACTACACCAATTTGCCATGTTATAGCGGTTTGATACAAACGTTAAAGAATGACATGATGTGGTGATTTGAATTTACGGATATTTTAAGTTGGTAGTCACTTTGATAACAATGTTTTGAAGTGAAAACTTCTTTAGCGGCGTTGTGCACTTTTTTGTGATGGGTAAAAAATGTTAAACTCGCTTCAGGACACGTGACCTGATCGAAAATTCGTAAGACGGAGCTCGCGTCAGGACACGTGACTGAGGGGTAATTCTCGTAATTTTAAGAACGTTTACAGTCTGATCTCAGACTCAATCTATCAAAAATACCTCTAATTTCCATACATTTTGACATGTTTTTGACATTTCATTGTCGCCGAGATGAGACTGCGACTAGATTTTGAACGTTTTAAATTACGAGAATTGGCCTTAAGATCGAAAATTCGTAAGACGGAGGAAGAGTTTTTTGTGATGGGTAAAAAATCTTAATCTCGCGTCAGGACACCAGAGACCTGATCGAAAATTCGTAAGACGGACCTGGCGTCAGGACACGTGACCTGATCAAAAATTCGTAAGACGGAGGGATAGTAGACCACATTCCAAAATATCAAAAATGCACAACGTTATTATTCAAGCTTTTTTTTAAAGCTACAGCTTTGAACGTTTTGGGGTCAAAGTCTCTCTTTCGGGTCTCGGATCTTGACCCGAGTGCGCGTCTCGTTTTTGAGAAAATTTTTCGCCGGCTAGCGGCTGGTCGACACTTCACGTGACCAGAGGGCTTTGTCGCTCTTTGACCAAAGAATTAGCATTCCCATTCAAAGTGGCAATGCAACCAGTCTTCTTCACGTTTTTACGGATGACGATGCGGATGAGAACTTCGACGTGTCCTTTGTTTTTGTATTTATTTGTATAGCAAGTTAGTCATTTAATTTAGTATCTACTGTAAATAGTTAAAAAAAAATCATTTTCCTGAACGTTTCAATGTGATTGTTGTACCGAATTTCAATACACTTCGCTTATAAAAACACAATATTATTTACCACGTAAAATCATATAGAGTACTGTGGGTATATATTTTTGATTAAAGTAGTAAGCTTCTCGAACGTCATAAAAATCAATGTTCAAATTTTCCTGGAAAATTAAAACGGCGACGGTTAAAGCTTTTACGCAAAATCAAAGTGCAATACGTGTAGTAGGTACAACTACGTATCCATTATTCCATACGTTTTGCTTTGGTTTCCGAAAACCGAATCTGAACAAAAGAATTTTTGGTAGGTATTGATTTCCTTTGATTGAAGCACGGAGAATTTTTTTACGTATTTTTATAGTTGTACCGTACTAGCTCGTAGCTAATTGATAACAGCCTCACGGGTCGATAAGCTTGCCGTGGTCGCTAATGGGTGACTCCACCGTGCCTCAGAAAACACGTTAAGCCGTTGGTCCCGGCTGTCATGCGTAGATCTTTGACAGTCGTTATAGGTAGTCAGAAGCCCAACAGTCTGACAACCAGTCTTTAATTAAGGGGTATCGTATTACCCAGTAACTGGGTTGTGGAGGTCAGAAAGGCAGTCGCTCCATGTAAAATGCTGATATTCAGCTGCATCCGATAAGGCTGAAGGCCTAGGTAGATTAACTTGTTATCATCTTGTTTACTAACATTCGTTTAATTTATTGGAGTTTATTACACCGTACGTTATTGAATGCTACTTGTATATTGGCGAGTATTTATCAATACTTTGACACAAGGGCTACTGGGCATGAAGTCCAGGTTCGATTCCCAGGTCGGGCAAAATGTTAATGGGTTTGTTTTTCTATCTGTAATTTCTCAGTAGTAGCCTTTGTGCCCAGTTGATGGCAATACGCTCGCCTACTATTAATAATAATAATAATAATAATAACCCTGGACATTTCACACAGCGCCATCTAGTCCCAAGCTAAGCAACCGAATGCTTGTGTTATGGTAACAAGATGGCTGATAAACTACTTACTTATATACATTTTTTTTTTGTAAATACATACATATTATATTATTAAATGGGACTGAAACATAACTAGCAAAATGTGGGTGTACTATAAGTACTCCTCTGCCCAATCCTTTTGGGGAAACAACGCGTGATGTTTATGGTATACCTACTAACTTAAAAAATGAGGTTTTAAATCGGAAATACGCAATAGTTTTATAGAATGACCTGTTGGACTTTGGTCAGTCGCTGTGATCTTCATCCTGCAGCTGATCCTATTGGCAGACCGCCAAACATGTGATCTTACATAGTTTTCAACTGTAAACCAGTTTTACGAGTGCGGTGTAGACATTTTTGTTCAATGATTGCACTATCGATTGATTCCACCGATTGGTTCTAGTTTATATTTAGTTTATATTTTCAACTAGGTTTTTTCCCCGGTTTTGCCCGCGTGGACGTCAGAAATTATCCCATGGGAACTTACTACCGAGATAAAAATATATATATCTTATGTGTTAATCCAGGTTATAAACTATCTGTGTGCCAAATTTCATCCAAATCCGTTCTGCCGTGTTTGCGTGATTGAGTAACAAACACACAAACTTTGACATTTATAATATTAAAATTAAAAACTTTTGGTGCATTCCGTGTAGCATGCTATCTGAACGAATTACTAGGAGAAGAAGCAATGCTGAATTATAGATGGAAACTTTTGAATTGTCTGGAAATTTCGGCTAGCTTGCATGACTCACCAAATTCAATTTATAACTGAACTTATTTAAAACTATTATTTTATGTTTACTATCGGCTAACAAAAAATACAATAAACATCATTGTTTAAAGTGACTCGTTTTCAAGCTAGTTTTAATGTATTAGCTGCGACTAGTATCGTAATAAAGGTTCTTTGTAATGAATAAAAGTAACATTTAATTGATCAATAAAATCCCGCAGTCGATACTGTAAATAAAGCAGTAAAATCACTAAAAACCACCCACGCGACGTCCCACCTCACTTTCATGGCGAATCATTTCATTTCGGCTTTATGCATCTATATTGATTTTCACTGAAAGCCTACCATGGTCATCCAACTCGATTGTTATCTCGCTTTAACACCATAAAAGTGGTCAATAAAGTTGATGTAAGTACTCGATCACGTAATGTGGCCGGCTATTTCGAGTTCGTAGTTTATAGTACCCACCCTTATGGCATGTACCCTTCCCACACCTACACCTTTACGAACCATTTATGACTGTCATATTGTGAGTTATGTTTTTTTACTGTAAATAGACGTTTATAGGCGTACGTAGACAAAATTATTATTTTTATTATCAACTAATTCGATTTTACGAAGTAGAAGCTCGTCCGACAAAGTAACGAACAACAAATGTCACTGCTCTCGCTTCGTTAATTCAAGAATAAATTCATCGTACCTACAGTCGAGTTTTTGATGAATATTAAGAGTGTCCCCGTCCGCTTTTCCAGGATCGTGCATGCGAATTTGCTTAAACAAGTACATTCGATGCCATTGCAAATTAAAACGTATCCGAACTCAAACGGTCCTGCAAAAATAAGTACTGCTTTCATTAAAATAATTTTCTCAATTACGGAATATTTTCTGAATTTTCATTATTATGACAAAATAATTGTCAGACACGTATCAAATTTTAATTAAAACTTTTTGTTTTCGAATTGCTGTAGCAAATGAACATCGAAATTGAATAACAATATTTACAACTATATCTCAACCAGCACACCACGCCGTTTCGCGCGCATCCTTTGTGCGCGTGCTCTCACCGTGCCCCACTACCATACTCACTGCGTCCCACTACTGCGCTCACCGCCGCCGCTGGCTGCGATCCGAGATGCACGCCACGCCGGGGCCGCCATTTGCAGTTCGGCTTGCACGAGGGGAGCGTGTCCTTCCTTCGGCACGGTTTCGGGCGCCCCCTGGTTTGTACGGGCGGATCCTTCTCGGAACCGATATCGGGCGGGCGTACATAATACTTCTGTTGTCGCCATAATACTCGTACTGTTATTATTGTGTAGTTTATAAGTGCAGAGATCAATAAATATCCTGCGTAATTACATTGGTTTACGAGTGGTTTCACTGGAACAATCCTTATTTGTGGCGTAGAACGTGGAGGCCGAAGATAGAAAATATTTAAGGCCACGGCCCACTCGCCACTCGACCAGTTCGGTTTGGAAGTAGTTCTTTTGAAGAGATGGCTATCAACATTTCATACAGCCAGTTGAAGGAGCTCATCCTTCAATCACCACCGGCACACCAGGAAGGAGTACCTTTGCACAATGCACAGCTAAATTTGGAGCTTCAAAGGCGAATGTTGAAGATTTCTTAGCAGCAGTGACAGTGTATAAGGACGTGGAAAAGATATCCAATGCGAACGCTCTTTAAGGCCTGCCATTATGTGATGCAGCAATTTGGTGGCAAGGCGTTAAAAGCAATGTTAAGTCATGGGAACTGTTTAAGGAACTCTTGCGTCATACGTTTTGCGCAAAGAAATAGGACTACGTAATCTTCCAGGAAATAGTTCCCTTACCCCTACAGAGTAAATAATTCCTACAGAGATTTTCATTGCCAAGAAGCGGGCACTTCTTGGGGAGATATCAGAGCCACAACGGAGTAGCAAAAGATCAGCCTCATTTTTGGCCAGATTAAAATTGCCGCGGGGGAGAAAATTTGCAGGAAACATGATAATAAACAAAATAAGGTACGCTGTGGTTACTGTCTTTTTTCCGGTCAGACGAGATATGTAAAAAGAAATAAAGAGGACACAGTTAAGTATAATATTGTTGTTGTTAAAGCTGAACATCCAAAACGAGGACAAACCGAAGTTTGGCTGTTATGGTTGTGGTCAACCATGCGCATTAGTGTAATACGCACTCGCTGCCCAAAATGTAAAAACAAGCAGTCTCTTTTTCAGTCGATTTTTGTTCCTGTTCTGAAAATTAATCTGTTCAAAATTTATTAATAATCAGATAGTACAAGAACAAATTGGACGGACCTCCAAACTAGGCATTTGCCTGTATCTTGGGTGTCGAATAATGTGTCTGCTGATGCACGACCACGTCTCACGGTACCGGTTACCATTGTAGGAATGACTGGAATAGCGTAAATCGATACGTGTTCAAAATCGAGTGCCACCGTCGTCGTACCAAAAAGTCAGCTGACTTTTTGGAACGAAATTTTTTAACGGAACTTGCGGTAGAAGTAAAATTAGAGAAATCGTCATGTAACGATAAAGCGTTATGATCCATGCAACTTTTCATTACGTATAATAGAGAAAGACAGAGAGAGAGAGCGAGAGATAGTTTTCATTGTTTTCGAGGGTGCTGAAGCCAATAGTGATGGTCAACATGAAAATCCAAGATGGCGGTTACAGAAAAAAAAAATAGTTTTTTCGTCATGGGTATCGATTTCATGGTTTTCGAAGGTGCTGAAGCCGATAATGAGGGGAAAATGATAATTCAAGATGGAGGCTGCAAACATTTTCAAATTTTTCGTCATGGGAGTCGTTTTCATGGTTTTCGAGGGTGCTGTTACAACGACCCGGGTTCGTAACAGCTGATCGGTTCGTTCATCGTTACGTATTTGTTGCAACTTTTGATTTATTTACTACTTCTTGCAAAAATAAAGATATCTAACATGTTTAAATTCATTCCACTTTATTCACACGAAGCCATACTGTTATTTAGGGTATTTTAAAAAAAATCACATAACCGTCGATTTAAAATATCTAATCCACCGATCTTGCGCGCTTCGCATGGGTCAAAGAAAGCCGCCACTCCAGCCCCCTCCATCGAAACGCAAAGAATTATGTCAACTTTTTAAGTATTTTTAGTTCGGTTTCTTACGTTATTGGATGCGCTTGTTCCAAATAACATTAGTTTTTAAGTGAAGATACTGTTATTGCGTACTAGTTTTATGGAACGAAGTTCGGAGCTTGCGGTAGGAGTATAATGGGAGAAATCGTCACGTAACGAAAAAGCGTTATGCGCCATCTTGGATTTTTATTTTGACCTCACTATCGGCTTCCGCATAGCCGAAAACCATGAAAACAATATCTCTCTCTCTCTCTGACTCTATTAAATGTAAGTAATAAAAACCTTTTATTGGCGGGTGAGGAAATTTTCAAATTTTTCGTCATGGGTATCATTTTCATGGTTTTACATGATGCTGATGCTAATAGTGAGATCGAAATGAAAATTCAAGAAGGCAGCTGCAAAAATTTTCAAAATGTTCGTTATGGGTATCGTTTTCAAGGTTTTCGAGGGTGCTGAAGCGGATAGTGAGGTTAAAATGGAAATCCAAGATGGCGGCTGCAAAAAATTATAACATTTCTTTGAGAGAAATGAAGCGGTATTCATATCTAATGGCACGCCAGCAACAAACACTGAACACATCATTGATACGGAATCACACAAGCCTATTTCTGTTCCACCAGTTCAGATGCAAACCCTGAAGGTAAAAATAGAGAGGATGTGTTAGCAAGAAATGATTGTGCCATGTTTCTCACCTTGGTCAGCGCCGATCGTACTTGTTCCGAAAACAGAGGGCAGTACAATAGTGTGTGTTGATTACTTCCACGTAGTGACGACCTCTTACACAGTGCTAAGCCTACGCGTTACATGTGCAGCATAGACCTCCGCGCCGGCTACTGGCAGATTCATGTTCAGAATGAAGACCAAATAAAGACAGCCTTCATCACACCTTTCGGTATGTACAAATTTTTGAGAATGCTATTTGGTCTACAAAATTAACTTTTCAGCGTATTATGGATAGATTTCGCATATCCCTCTGTCACATTAACTCCGTATATATTAAGATGACCTATTAGTCATGTGTATCAGTCTAGATGATCATTTCAGACACCTGTAAGACGTCTTCGATCGCTTAAATGAGTACAACCTCACAGCAAAAAAGGACAAACGGGTTTTCTTCTGTTCTAAGGTCAAATATCTAGATCATTTCATCGAGTCGAGGTTTGGCAGTTGTTGCCAGGGCCTCCGGTGGAGTTGGCTTGTTCTTCTGCCAGCGGCCTCGCGCTGTAAGGGCAAGACCGGCTCGGGTGGTTGATGTCAACCTTTGTTTATTTATTTATATATACTTTACGTACACCACAAAAATACATAGCATAAAAAATACATTAAACACTACAAAATATACAATGGGCGGCCTTATCGCATTACTGCGATCTCTTCCAGGCAACCTTAGAATGGACAGTGATTTTCCTGGACATAAAGTGGGACTGTCATTGGTGCAGATATTATATATAAAATGCTCTTAAATAGATACATAGACATATACATATCCAAAATTATAGATACATAAATACATACATACTAAATATAAAAGCAACGAAAAATAAAAGAAGACTGTAGATGATTCTAGTTAGGACAACAAGATCACAACGACAAACAGTGTTTCTTTACGAGTCTTTTGAACACCTGTAACGACTGCGTGCGTTTTGTTTCAACTGGTAATGCATTCCAAAAACGAACGCCCTGGACAGTAAGGGCCTACGCAGACCGGGACGGCATGGCAAGGGATTTTAATTTTTACTAATGGACATTCAACCGTACTGTTACAGAAATACGACATAAATTGCTATGCTTTAAAATGATGCCGTGGCATTGAAAGGGATTTTATCGCACGGCATTAAAAGACGCGCCACAGGCTCCCATGGCGGGATGCCGTGGCATACTGTGGTAGGCAACGGCATGCCATGGATTCCGGCGCTCGTAGTGATATACTGCGGGGTGCGGCGGCGGGGGTAGAGAAGTGGCATGCCGTGGCAAAGTGCTGGAATGCCGTGGTATCTAAGCGGCCAGTGTGCGCTGACTCACGGCAAAATCCCTTGCCATGCCGTCCCGGTCTGCGTAGGCCTTAAAGGAGGACAGAGAAAGGAAAGTTGTGGAATGCATAGGCATTTTGAGCTTCAAGTTATCTGACGACCTTAAAAATTTCGTGTGGGAGTCGCAAAGAAACTGAAAACGTTTCATGAGATAGAGAGGGGTGGAAGGGGAAAAGAGCACATTCAATAGAAGGGAAAGAATATGAGCATTCCGGCAAAGGTGAATTGGTAAACACTTGAGCTTCACACGAAAATCGGAAACATGGTCATATTTGCGCAAACCGAATATGAACCTTATGCAAAAATTTTGAAGCCGCTCGAGTTTATCTAGTTGGTCTTGGGTAAGATCAAGATAGCTGGCATCAGCATAAACGAGGATGGGTAGAAGAAGCGATTGTGCAAGCGCAATATTGGTGGCAGTCGGTAGAAAATTATGCAATCTCTTCAAAGACGCGGCGGATGCAAATAGCTTGCGGCTAACTTCCTGTAGCTGGGCAGTCCAAGAGGTCTTATCAATAAATATCCCTAAGTTTTTAACTTTTTCACTAAATGGAGCCACTGAGTTGTCAAAATAAACTTGGGAAAGGGTCGTCCAGTCGATTCTAGAGACTGTCGTAGAACTGCCCACCACTACAACCTGCATCTTTATGGGGTTTACCATAAGTCCATATCTCTTGCTTCAGTCGCATATACGGGCCAGATCACGATTAATCGTTAAAATAGCCTCGGACAGATTACCAAGAGGCGCTCGCGGAGTAAATTTGTAAATCATCTGGGTAAAGATGGTAAGAAGAAATTAGTTCGTCGGAGATTGAGTTAATAAAAACTGCGAAAAGTAAAGGGGATAGAACGCCACCCTGAGGTACACCGGATTGTACCCTGAGGTACAGACGTATTACTCTAGGAAGAACAGGTCTCTCCGATGTAAATACGTTGCCGGCGACCGAACAGGTAACTACGAAACCAGTCAATTACCCATGGAGATATGTTAAGAGAACAAAGAATGTCAAGCAAAATATCAAAATCCATGCCATGATTCGGTAATAAGTATAGCATGTACGTTCTTACACTCAAAGCTTGCCAGCATATCGTGGAAATGAGCCGGAGTGCTCTGAGCGTTAATATGTATAACTTTAAAATTCTTAAATATTACTCTTGATACGGATGCAGGGCTGAGGGATGTAATAACCATGCAGTCTGGTCTGGAGTGGCGGGATCAGGAATTTGAAAATATGGTCCATGAAAGCCTTTGTTGATGTATGGGCCATCTTGGCGAGGTGCTAGTTCAGCACTAAAACAGCATGAAAACTTGTAACTATTTGTTTAAGGCATGGACTTCTTACGTCCTGTTTATCTTACCGGGATGTCATCGGCGACAGAGGGGGGGACTGTAGCACTATCAGCACACCCTATTGCGCGCATACATGTGTGAGTGCTCGCTCTCACCGTGCCACACTATCGCGCTTACCGCCGCCGTCAGCTGCGGCCAGAGAAGAACGCCGCGGCCGCCATTTGCAGTTGGCTCGCACGGACACGCTTGCTCCGAAACGGTTTCGGGCAATTGAGCCCAAGGAACGCTCAACTGCAGCTTGCGGTACGATCAGCAACCTCCTCGTAACCAATATCGGGTGATCATACTTTGATTAATGTTGTTTGTGAAGAGATCAATAAATAACCTGCGCATTGGTTTTCGAGTGGTTTCATTGTACAAATCCTTATACAACCGAGTATGATGCCTGTACACCATCTACAACTCAATAGATAAACGATATCTTGTGTAATAAAATAAATGAAGGCTACTATAGTGAGGCACTTTTATAGATGTTTCAAACTTTAGAAGCTAGACAAAAGTAGAAGAAGGAGAAGAGGAACACTTAAGACGTATACTTAAATATTTATTATTTTTTTTTGCGTTATATGTGTAGGTATATATAATATTTTTGTTTTAGACTTCACACATTCATATTTTTCTCTTCTTGTTCTCTCACACTATTGTCTACATTTCTTTTTTTACTTCTCCTTTCGCAGGTCTGCTGGAAGAAATTTCTTAAGAAATAAGCAGTACCTTTGTACTCATATTATGTTTATGTCATATCAATATGTATTTTTGTACATAATATTATATGTGTGTACATAAATAATAAAATAAAAATAAATAAATAAACAAGAAGAAAATAATAGAAGAACGAAAATGTATATCTCGTAATCGGTAATCTTGTCAATAAATACATAAATATTATTAATAGAATTTAACAGTTTTACTTTTAAAACAGTTGCAGCTAGTTGACCTGCACCAATGCATATTTCTTCCAAAACTGCAACTCGAGGAAGTTAAAGTAGAGCACTTGCCTTGCCTAACCTAACCGAAACCTTCTCTTTCCAGGTACAAAGAAGTGCAGTGAGGAGGTTAATACGTGTGCAAGTGTATATAATGTGCACACGCTCCTGAGTGTAGTGTAGTGCTAGTGCTGTGCCGCGGTGCGCAGGCGCAGGCTCGGAGTTGTCGGACGCCTCCGCCATGTTGCTAAGTTGACGACGGCGATCGGCCGCGCCTCACGCCGCTGCTCCACTCGCACGACAGGTGAGATTAGATCTTAAGATTAATTGTAAATAAGCCATTGATGAAAAAACAAGAAACTAGCAAGTCATGAATCATCATCATCATTTCAGTCGAAAGACGTTCACTGCTGGGCATAGGCCTCCCCCAAGCACCTCCACTTCGACCGGTTCTGTGCTTCTCGCATCCAACGGATTCCTGCGTCCAAGTCATGGATAGTAGAACTCAAACTCAAACTCAAACTCAAATCATTTATTTCAATTAAACCCTTTCAGGCACTTTTGAATTGTCAAAATTAAATTGTCGGTCAGTTAGTCAGAAAATTGAAGCTAGTTGCCCATTCCAAAACGTAGATCTCTGTGGAGAAGAACGGGCAAGAAACTCCACGGACACTCTTTTAAATCAAGATATTACACTTACAACTAATTCGCATACCCGGACATCCACTTTTAGAAAAAAATCGGGTTTACACAGCTTAAGTCATTCGATTAAGATCAACAGGTGAACATTTTTATTTTAAACGGCAAACGATGCCTCTCAGTTTTTTACCATTCAATCAGTGCTCTGTGTACTTAGTCTTAACGAAGCTGTTGATTACTGTTCAAAGAGCTGAACGGCAATTTTTACCTATTGTAGACTATAAACCTACTAAACTGTTTAATTTCATTTTCCACGAATCCTCATGAAATTCAAACAGCTACTTCCTTACTAGCTTGATGTGCTTTGAGCTAAACAATTTGTTTGCGTAAACGTGTGAACAGATATTCGGCACCGCCAGTTAACTGGTGAGAGGCGGAGACCAGTGGTGGCCCAGTGGTAACGGCCGCGACTTACGAGTTGTAGGTCGTGGGTTCGTACCCACTGCTCTCAAAACGGTGAAGGCAAACATCAAAAACAAAAGTCATTTATTCAAATTACGCTGAGAATCAGCACTTTTCGAACGTCAAAATTACAAAAGACTGCCCCTGAAAACCCCCGCCCTTCACCACTTCGTAGTGTTATCGCTGGGAAGAAGAAATCGGCATATCCTAGAACCAAAAATTCGAAGGCATGTGACATCTACCAACTCGCACTGGGCCCGCGTGGTGGATTACAGCCCACTCCCTCTCGAAGAGAGAAGGCCTGTGTCCCAGCAGTGGGAACATTAAAGGATGATTATGTTATGTAATAGAGAAGTGTAGAAGAAAAAAAAAAAAAAAAGAAAATGCTGCAAACATGACGTATAAAAATCATCTGTCATCCCTATTACCGGAGCACGGCAACAGATCTTGGTCCTAATTTCGACAGTAATTATGTTGTCATCTCCGTTTGTGTCGGCAACTAACCGAATTCAGTTTGAAGTACGGCTCGGTACCGTTATTAGGGATACGGATATAGGATTTCAACTCTAGGATAGGGATATGCGAGCAATTATGGACCTATTTGCGATATGAATATGAGTATGGTTATAGGAGAATGTGTCAGTTACGGATGTATTAATTAGGAGTCCTGTAATATCAATGGAGGTAGGTTACTGAATGCACGCCGATAGAGAAATGAAACAAACACAAATTGGTGTCCCGGCAAAATTGTTTTAACAATATTTTTTTGAAGTTAACTTATTCATGACAGTCTAATTGTGGTTTGACAGATGTTATATTAAATATTTCAGAATTCTTGTGGGAAAAGCATTATAAAAAGTTTAAAAGTTCCACTATCCACCTCCTGGCTCCATCATTAAACCCTCTACACCAAGTGCAATCTATTGGATTAGTCAAAACAAATTTTAGGAGCCCAAACTCGAGGGGTTTACTAGTAGCCACTGAAGAGTTCCACTATCCACCTCTAGGCTCCATCATCAGATCAGCTCCAAGATACCAAATTATAGTTTTGTCTTCCGAACTAAATATACATACAAAGCTTTATTTCGATACAACAGTCAGAAGTAGGCTAAAATTGACTTCTAAGATTTGTTTACATTGTTAGTTAGTTGTGACAAGTGAAGTTAATAAAAGGGTGTTAAAAAGTTGAAAGTAAACACAACAATTGATAACGGTCTTGTGATATTTGCAATTTTCTACTAAATTTCAGGCATTTACAATACAAAAAGAACCATTTCTATCTCTTGGTCCTCTTTATTTATTTGTACAAGATCTCTTTAAGTATACAGGAAGTTAACTGCAGGCCGACCCCTTTTACGTAGATTGCTACTACTCGTTCATTTGTTAAATGTAAAGTTTCATTTAGAAATCGACCGCTTGCATTATTAAATGTATAATTCCACTATAAAGCGATTCAACAACGTCGTTTGCTTGGCAGACGGACGCAACAACGGAGCAGTTAGCTATTTCGAGAACCAAATGCAATGCATCATTTATTGTGTACAATTTGTATAAATATACAATGTGTTGCTGATAGAAGAAAACTTTACACTTATTTAAACTTTTGTTTATTGCACAAGTCATAAGGGTTTGCACCAGAAATCACTAAAAATAAAAATGCCTTTAAAGCTAAAGAAAGAATAATGGAAGAAAGGAAGGTAGGACTTCGGGGAGGCCTTTGCCCAGCAGTGGGACAGCATAGGCTAAACAAAAAAAAAACTAAACATGTTTAAAACATCATTCCATTTCTGTCAATCGTTTGAAGTTGACAGAGAAAGAATGATGTTTTGGACCTTTTTGAAACAAATGGTCACTCAAAAATCAATTTAGAATACATTGCACTAAAGTAGATAATTTATTAAGTGGCGATGGAATGTAAATTATCAGAAGGCCAATCCTCGTAATTTAAAACGGTCAAAATCTAGTCGCAGTCTAATATCGGCGACAAACAAATGTCAAAAACTTGTCAAAATGTAGGGAAATTAGAGAATTTTTTGACAGATTGAGACTGAGATCAGACAGTGAACGTTCTTAAAATTACGAGAATTGCCCCTCTGATCTTATGAACACTGCTATAGCTACATTTTTTTCGAATCATATCGCTTTCTTATTTTGCTCTGCACTACTGATACTTCTGCATATGAATGTCCAGATGCGTTCATAATTGTATTTCAATAAAATTATTGAACGGCGACTTGCTTGGGTTATGATGATACTTACGGACATACGCGTAGATACATTTTACTTAAAAAGCAATGCAGTTACGGACAACATTGGTTAGGAGACTGCACTTATACACATACATGAGTTCACGCTTTTTTCCCAAGGGACAGAAACTACAGGACGCCACCTACTACGATCCTTACATACTTCTTTTGCTTCTCCTTTTTCTGCAGTTATAGTTGCGATATATACCTATCATCTAATTTAAAGCTGAGGAGCTTGTGGCAATTGAAGGAACACGGGTGGGTTTTTGTCAGTAAAAGTCAGACACGCCCTCCCGCTCCGCCCAGAGCGAGGGACGTCATTTGATGATAACCCACCCAAAAAAAACAAAAAAAAGGGCTTGTGGCTAAGTAAAAACCGTCGCAAAGGTCGATCGATCAAGTTAAGCTACGCTTGCCACGGTTAGCCCGTGGATGGGTGACCAGCTTTACATACCAAGTCCCCTCCGTGCCTCGGAAAGCATGTTAAGCCGTTGGTCCCGGTTGTCATTCGTGGATCTGCGACAGTCGTTACGGGTCGTCAGAAGCCCGAAAGGCTGACAACCAGTCTCTGACAACCAGTCTTACCAAGGGGTATCGTATTACCCAGTAAATGGGTTGTGGAGGTCAGATAGGCAGTCACTCCATATAAAATACTGGTATTCAGCTGCATCCGGTTAGACTGGAACCTGACCCCAACATAGTTGGGAAAAGGCTAGGCAAATGATGATCTAATTTAAACCTGATGATACGCCTATTTAAACCAATATTAAAGCTGAAGTGTTTGTTTGTTTTTACGTTTGAGTGGCTAATCTCTGTGACTACCAGATTCAGATAAAAAAAAAATCTTTTTGCATTTGATAGCCCAATTCTTGAGGAAGGCTTTACGCTATTTAACATCACTCTAGAACAGGAAGTGCCTTACAGGCGTTGCGCAGGGGGGTTCCGGAATTGGTTTTTTAAGAGGAATCGGGACCACCCCTATGTGCAGATGGTGATCACCGGGGTGGTTTTAGTGCGGTAAAAATCCCACACTCCCCGATCTCACTCCCCGGAGGTCGGGTGCCTTTTGAAGGTTTCCCATGAAAACAAAAAAAAGGACTGAAAAAAGTAAGAAAGAACCCTACGCGAAAACGGAGTAACAGCCCGGGCAGACGATGCGGAAGGGACATGAAATTTCAGGCGAACGAAGTCGCGGGCAGAACTACTGTACTGTAACTACTGTATAATATTCCATGGCTAATATTGCACACATGTCATTGTCACCTTGTCATCCACAGCGTATAAGCAATCTAGGCTCGTATTCATGTACGTCTGTATGTGTGTCAGTGCATGTTCGTCTGCGTGTGTGTTTGTAATATCATTTCATGATTGCTACTCCTTTGATGCCATGTACTCATGTTACATGTCAGTACATCGACACAGCATGTATTGAATGTTCAATAGCGTACTAGGAACGGGGATTAGATCTGTTTCAGAAAGCGGGCGGTATGCTTTGTTGTTAGTAGAATATCAGGCCTTTGGAGTAGGCTCTATTTAAGACTTTCTATTGAATGTTCCCTCTCAAAGAGAGGAGGCCTGTGTCCCGGCGATGGGAACGCTATAGGATGATTATGCTTATTGACAGTTTTCGATAAAATAATATGCGAAGTGTAAAAGTGAAACTTTGGAGAAACTTTTTTTTTTTTTCATAATCATATTAATTTATTTAATGGTCTCGTGAATATGATCAGCTTCCATCTTGGGAATCCATCACAATGATAAGAAAAAGAATAGATTTTTTTTTTACAATTACTTACATTGGTGCATGATAGTTAACGTGTTCCAGTGGTATCGGCCCCGACTTATGAGTCGGTCGTGAGTTCTAACCCAGGCAGGCACTTTACTTTGTGTATTTAATTTTATCACCTCTGCATGGTGTGGAAACCGGCATGTCCTATGTATAGCCAAAAAATTCGAAGACGTGACATCTTCCAACCCGCACTGGGCCGGCGTGGTGGTGGATTATGACCCACTCCCCCTCACTTCGCTTGATGTAAAACACAAAAAAGGCAATTTCTTTTTTAACACCCTCTTACAAAATGCACATTTCCAGCGATGACTGTCGGCATAAAATAATAATATAATCCGCGTTACGAGGACATTGTAACTGATATTTGATGCACGCACTCAAAATGTCATCACGTCGTATTTCAATATAATATGTCATTGGCATGTCATTCTTATAGTGACATGCGTGTGACGAACTTTTTATGAGCACACGTTTATATACACTTATATGTATGATATATATGACGACTAATAGAAAAGTATGGAAGAAAGAGAAAATAACTTTTTTTTATCGCTAAAACCCAAAACAATTTCACTCACTGGCTTACTAAACAACCTCAAAAGGCCTTAAACCACTTCACAGAGCCTTCCAACCTACCTGTTGAGTAATTTATGCGAGGCCCCGACAGATATCGACGTACCTATTGAAATTCAACTTGGAATCTAGTCCAGATAAAATCTCTTGGGCATATTGCGCGTTGTATTAGAGGAAAGGCGACATAAAGCACTATTGCCTAGGGAGTAGTAATAAATCAACGCTCTGAATGTAGTTTATAGCCAGTCGTAAACTTTGAAAGCTGTTGTTACGGTTTATGTTTTGAGGAACCATTAGCGATTATTGAGATGCTCTGAGACTACGTAGCTATGTTTCGTAGATGTGCTACGGCGTAGCTATATTTCGTAGAGGACCTACGGCGTAGCTGTAGTAGGGGGCTACGTTAGGTAACTTAAGTAACTGTGGGCGTGATTCATCATGAATCGATTTATTTTTAATTTTTTATTGATGAGTACCGGTAGTCGGCATTATGATAAATGATTAGGAATTAGTCGACTCAACGATTAGTATATTTTCACCAACCGAATAGCTTCTGTTCGAACATAAATTAATCATCTGCCAGTTACAGCTACAAGAAACAGTGGAAGGGTCAACTTTGCCTTTGCAAGCCGAATTTGTAGCGGTAAACATCTAGCAGAATTCGCCGATTAGTGCTAAAAATGCGGTACAACGATATTTTATTCCTATAAATCGGTTTTATAAAACACTTTTACACGTCAAAAGAAATAATGATACTTTATACCTCGATAAGGTTAGTGTTTCCTAACCGACTACTCTGAGAAGAACCACCGACACAAACCAATAAAATAATAGCTATCATGGGCCAAGTACCTATGTTTGTAAATATAAGAGGCAATGCATTACCTTTTACAGTCACTGTGTTCCAATTTTAGCGTGTGTAGTGTCATTAGATTAGCCTTGATCTACGCCGATGACGTTAGTCTAAGTTATGACGTCATAGGAAATACAAAATGGCGGACCCTAGACGTCATGACACAAAGTTTTAGTTATTTTGGATTCGAGTTTATTTTCCACTGTTATTTAATAATCATGTTAAGACATCAATTACGTACATATATAGAAACTCACACCTTCGTCCGGGAGTGGGGTAGGCAGACACTACAGAACGCCACCTGCTGTAGCAGGTGGCGTTCTGTGCTTTGCTTCAGTTACGTTCATACAAGTACATAGAAAGAAAAGAAAGAAAAATATTTTATTCTGCACAAACAAAACGCACAATTACAAATAAAAAATAATAATAATAATTTTTTTTTTAAAAAAAGTCATAAGATACACATAGTCAAAAGACTCGTACTCAAGCATAAAAATGTTGACCCTTTTGTCTATTGCTACTTCTGGTCATACACGCACGTGCGTCGATTGCGCGTACTACGCGTCTAGATGTGTAGTACGCGCAACCGGCGTGTGTGTTCGTCTTTCTAAAGAACATCAACACATAAGGTCACTTCTAGGGCGCCACTCAAACATACATATCCTGTATTAAGTGGGTACTCTTAAATGAGTTGTGTATTTATATGCGTACTAGCTGCGCCCCGCGGTTTCACCCGCATAAGTTTCAATCCTGTGGGAATATCGACATAAAAAGTATTCTATATGTTAATTCTGATTATAAACCATCTGCTTGCCCAATTTCATCCAAATCCGTTTAGGAGTTTTTGCGTGAAAGAGTAACAAACATCCATCCATCCATCCATACAAACTTTCACATTTATAATAATAATAATAATAACCGTCATAACATAACCGTCCCGCATGATGAGAACCTCGTGAAAGCCGAGAAAGATAAACAAATCAAGTATCTTGACTTGGCTCGCGAGGTTGTCGACATGTGGGATGTGGACTCAGCGATCATTGTGCCGATAATCGTGACAGCCAATGGCTTAATAGCCAAAAGCCTCGACCAACACCTGAGGAGGCTCTCGTTAGGCAGCTGGATCAAGGGCTTTTTTTTTATTTTATTTTTTTGAGGATGGGAAATCATCAAATGACTCCTCCCGCTCTGGGTGGAGCAGGAGGGAGTGCCAGACTCTTTGACTAAAACCCACCTTCCTTAGCCCTTTATGTTCCAGGGCAGCGGTAACCCTTTCGGACGATCCCGCTACCCTGGCAGGCTCGCATTGTCAGGAAGTTCCTCTCTCTGGAGCTCTGACCGCCGGTAGCTTGGACCCTGTTCCCGATACCGGTGGGCTACTACTTTTTATATTTTTAAATTTTTTTTTATCCTTTTGTTTATAAAAATATTTAAAAATGTATTTTGTAAGTATTTAAATGAAATAAAGGAGATAATAATAATATTAGTAGTAGTATTAGTATTTTTAATATAATAATAATAATATTAGTAGGAAGTAGGATAGGTAGGTATATAAAAGGCACTTTTTAACGTCAAAATTTACAGAAAATAGAATTGATTCCAGTCGCTATAACATAACATCACACCCGTATCCCCTGAAGGGTTAAGCAGAGGTATGTACCTATACGAATAGTATACCCATATTTTGCCAGTTATATTTAAGTCCCATTAAGGGGCCCGTGGCTAAACAATAACAGCCGCACAGGTCGATCGGTCAGGTTAAGCTACGCTTGCCACGGTTGGTCTGTGGATGGGTGACCATCTTTCATACCGAGATCCCTCCGTGCCTCGGAAAGCACGTTAAGCCGTTGGTCCCGGCTGTCATTCGTGGATCTTTGACAGTCGTTACGGGTAGTCAGAAGCCCGAAAGTCTGACAACAAGTCTTACCAATTGGTATCGTATTACCCAGTAACTGGGTTGTGGAGTTCAGATAGGCAGCCGCTTCATGTAAAATACTGATAATCAGCTGCATCCGGTTAGACTGGAAGCCGACCCTAACATAGTTGGGAAAAGGCTAGGCAGATGATGATTTAGGTCCCATGTAACAGCGGGCTAGTCTATTGACATCAACCGAGCACGAATCCAGACTCCATGCTGCTACTGAGATATTTCAGATGGAAAAATTCAATAACACTTTGCACGACCCGGGAATTGAACCCAAGACTTCATGCTTAGCAGTAGTGCTTGCGACCACTAGAATGACGAGGGAATTTTCTTCCCGAATTGTAGATTTTAATGGATTTATTCGGTGATAGGAAGTAGATTTTATTTGTACCTTCATTAATAACATTTGATGAGCATTCAAAATTATCAAAATAAAATCCTGTTATGCAATGCAATGCGTGCGAGATGTGACCTGTCATATTCGTATAAGGACAATGGTAATTAATGTTATTGGTGTTGTACCGTTTTAATGAAGTGCGAGTTTGACGACATGGTTGGCGCAGTGGCTGAGCGATCGACTGCTGCGCTGCGTGTCGCGGGTTCGATTCCTGCACGGAACAAATGTTTGTATTGCCTACAGGTAGTTGTTCCGGGTCTGGCTGTTTGTGTATGTGAGTTTAAATGTTTGTAAACGCACCCACGATACAGGAGTAATTCCTAGTATAGGGAAAAGTTTATAAAAAAAAAAAAACTTTATAAGTAATAAAGAAATGCTGTTAATGTCACTTGAAATTCCGATCAGCTTCTAATTTAAAACTGACAAAAAAATCAAATCTGAATATTAAATTCGTGTTTTGGTAATATTTACCAAAACACGAATTTACAATTGCAATTTAATATTCAGAGGCATCATAGACCCGTGTCGGTGGCGGAAACGAAGACCTCACTTCATTAAACACCCTTCGTATTCAAGTAAAAAGGCCTAAAGCGCCCTGCAAACTAAATTCGCCTCTACGCCCTTCATAATTCAAGCGTAAAACGTCGCAATCTAATTACAAGTGTCCCACGTGACTACATAATTAGTCTTGGAAACAAAACAAGGTTTAACAAGTTTGAATCGGTTTTGTGACGTGTTGAAACAATTGAATCTTGTGTGTAATGGAATGTGTAAAGTGTTTTATGTTTTCGTTTGTAGACAAGAATGAGCCGAAAAGATAAACACTATTTTCGTGGAAAATATAATAGGATTTACAAAATTACAGGGTGACAAATACAGGCTTAATATTTTGACAGACTTCAATTAGATAATTGATTACTAACGTCGATTTTAAAGTGTTTTTTTGTTCCGGTGAAATTCTCGAATATCTAATACCTCGATCAAAATAACATGAATATACCTATATACTTTGTAAAGTAATGTATTGCTTTTATTATTGTGAATGTGAGGACTATGTGGGTATTTTTTTTCTTTCTCAGTTACTTTGAGTATACCTACCTACCTACACGCCGGGAAATCTCATGTCATCTGTGAAAGTTGATTGCCCAAAATAACTACAGCAAATGAGATAACTTGAGTTATCATTTATATACACACAGGCACACTCACACGCTCACACACACAAATGCGCTCGCGCAATAATACCTGTATTTAAAAAAATTAACTTTTAAAAATAAAATTGTAGTAATACAATTAGAAGGGATCGGCACTGTTACTCCTTAATACAGGCTATGTTATAGCCTAGCAAGGAGAGCAGCACGTCACCCACTTGATTGTCAGAAATTTAATACTACCCAATTTGTTGAAACAGTTAAATGTACTACAATCTGTTTTTTTATATAAATAAGGATTATTATTATTATAGGGAGTGTTCTTTTTCTCAGCTCTAAGGCTGGTTAGAGCTACATTTACGGGCCAAAGCCAAGTAAATGCAGCGTGTGGTGTGTATTTAAGATGAGGGTGTATTTTCTTCCTCTAACTGCATGAACTTCCTAACTATTCTACAGGTGTTTAAGATGGCA
Source organism: Apamea anceps (assembly GCA_951799955.1). Classification (NCBI taxonomy): domain Eukaryota; kingdom Metazoa; phylum Arthropoda; class Insecta; order Lepidoptera; family Noctuidae; genus Apamea; species Apamea anceps. The sequence continues at coordinate 6,028,827 of OX637502.1, read as the reverse complement.
GCTTTTTGTAGGTTAATATAGTCTGATTCTTCTAAATCTATTAATTTCAGGCTACATTAGTATTATTATTATTTGACTACAGATTATTTTCGATTGGCTCCCAGAAACGGATCTATTCCATCACAATCCCCTTAGCTTATCGATACACACCTCTGATCGAGACCCTTTTCGCATCACTTAAGAGTCGATAAATCTTTTCAATTTCAACAGCTCTACTTAAACACATTTAAAGGATCAGCCCCGAGATTAGGGAGACTTCGAAGGACAGGCTGTCGATCAAGATAATTTATTTTCTTTCTACTGCTTTTCTTTTCGGTATCCAATCTGATTGAGTTTGAAAACACAGTTTGTATAGGCTAGGCGAGAATGGAATCATTAGGAGCGGGAGATTTAGAACAAGATTCTAGGTGGCATCGTTAAAGGCTTACGTGTTTAGAAGATCGTAAATCAATGTGGGTATATAAATATGAGGAAGATAGATTGGCACCATCTCATTTATTTAATCTAAACTAATAAAAAATATAAATAGACAAAATTAGATCTTTTGTATGTTTGTTTGTTACAATTTCATGCTAAATCGTCTAAACGGGTTTGAATGAAATTTGGCACATAAAAGTGGCCTATGTCCTTTTCCAGGTCATGACCTGGAAAAGGACATAGGCTACTTTTGATCTTGGATTGCAGACGAAGTCACGGGCAACAGCTAGTGTTTAATAAATTGTATCGTCAAAACATCCTTGTTGGCTAGTATTGTAGGAAACCTGTCATATGAAAGTTAGTTTACAGTTTTTCTAGAAGTCTGCTTATCTACTTACGTCTTTCCACAAAGCTCAGTCTTAAGCAGTCTAAGTTAGATTTATTGATACTTATATCGACTTTTACAGCATAATTCTTGCGCTTTACAAAGGTCACTTTCAATATCTTTATCTCAGTATTTATACATAGGTAAGCTGTGTGAACGTAGTGTCTAAAGTGCGCATACACCTGCACTTCTGAGGACCTAGAAAACGCCACTGATGCCGCAAATGGCGTGGCGACTTATTACACATTACATAATATTTTAACCTTGGTCATCGATTCGAAAAGACGAAGATAGGTAAACTACATTCAGGAAAGATCAGTATTTATTAGGTATATTTATTACAGGTGTTTGTGTTGTTATTTATTATATTAAATTGTACATCAGAAAATTCATAACAACACATATATTTAATGCTAAAAACATACACTGGGTGGCCTTACCGCTTCAGTGATCTCTTCCAGGCAACATTGGAACGGACAGTGATTGTATGGATAAAAAAATTTAATGTATCTATAGAAATCGTTGCTACATGCAACACAGTCGACCAACTCTAGCTAGTAGGAGCTTCCTCAAACCACTTTCTTCAAAGTAAATAAACTTCACGTGAAACTCAATGTAATTATTTTGCAAATAACTTCAATACAAGTTATTTTCTTATTACTTGAGTTTGTGAGGTTTAGAATTGTTTTGAGTTAATAAGACTTCGTCCTTCTAAGTAACAGCTAAGCTAGACTGGTTTCGTTCTATTTTCTTGTTGTGAACAGGACGCCTCATCATCGTGAAATGGAGGTAAGTGAGAAAATACTAAGCTTCGGTGAGTGAAACGAAATTAAATATAAGGGTATACTTTTATTTATTCATAGTCATTTATTAGTAAGGGATTCTAACAAGTCTTCATATTCAAATAAACATTGCACTTAGATCATCATCAGATTTACCTTTTCCCAACTATGTTGTGGTCGGCTTCTAGTCTAACTGGATACAGCTAAATACCACACAGCATACAAAAACACAACATAACATTTAGATATTACGAGTAAAAAAAAAATAACGTCTAATATGTCAACTGACTAAAAATAATACAAATAAACAAAAGTCATACTTTAAAGGTTAGTCAAATATGAAACAGAAAAAATTAAATAAAAGTAAAAAAAGGCATCTAACAAAAATCTAAACCATGAAGAAGAAAAGAATTTAGAGGCAACAAATTTTTCGCAATAGTTCGATATTTTTATAGATGTCAAATCGCATTGGGCACACAGATGGAACTTAAATAATTCATATAGCACATTACTTCAGCTACTGAATAGATTACGGTTTTAAAGTACCTCACTCGTTCTCCTGTATTGAGTCTTAGTAGGTCCCTAGATACGATGCCCATAGCTATTGCTCTCTGTCTGTATCTGTTAAAAGACTTTGTAGATCACCTTTAATTACGTTAGGATTGTTAGGACTGGAGCAAAAAGAAAAAAAAGTAAGAAAGAACGCCAGGCGAAAACGAAGTAATAACGTGGTCAGGCGATGCGATGCAACAGGGTGGGTCGGGGATCAAGAAAGTTCACGCGGACGAAGTCGAACTTTATACAAACACTTTAATAATAATATTTAAAGAACTAGATGAGGTCGGCGTTTCCTATACGACTTCATGTCATGTTGTATAAGCCTCTAAATACTAGCAATAGCTATCAGCCATAAGAAATCTAGTTTGTCATAGAGCCTAGCTTTGTTCGACTTCCAAGGTTCTTACGAGAAGCCTTTACATACACATATATGCGAAGAAGGACCCAGCTAAGCTCAAAAGGACTTAGCTCGGTTCCTCGAAGTCTCAGCAGCTTTGTTTGAGTCAGGCTTGTCCAATATCTAACGTTAGAATATTACGTTCAGGCTATACAGTTTGACTGGTTAAACTAGGAACTTACTCAAGGATGATCATTTCTAACTATCCTAACAAACTACGATTATAAAAAATAAATGGAAAAAATAACACGTAGGTATAAGTTCGTTATGAAAACCACAATGAAACTTAGTGTTATATGATTTACGAAATGTTGATACGTACATTGCGCGGGCGCTGTTATTGCATCGGAGTCATGACCTTTGTGACGACACACAAGACAGACAAGACTGATTTATTATTCCATTATTCTTTCATTTTATATTTAAATATTTCTTTGGTTTAAAGGTAGGCAAAAATATATGTTACACGTTTTAATGGAACGAGAATCGTTCTCTATATAACAATGAATATCCGTAGTTTCAACAGTCAACCTGTATTCATGTCTATGAAACTGTACCTATATGTGCATGACGTCACCAGTATCTAACAGTAATTATTGGAATCAATTTCTTTATATCTCTGAAGGTATTGAAACTGAAGGCCAATTCTCGTAATTTAAAACGTTCAAAATCTAGTCGCAGTCTCATCTTCGCGACTAACAAATGTCAAAAACTTGTCAAAAATGTAGGGAAATAGAGGTAGGTATCTTTGATAGATTGAGACTGAGATCAGACTGTCAACGTTCTCAAAATTACGAGAATTGCCCCTTTGGTATCTGGTATTGTTTAAATTTCACGAAATAGGAAAATATTGGCTGTAGATTTAACTTAATTTTTTACATTACGTTGAAAGCAGACTTTTAGGTCATATTTATAATCTAGGAGTTTCCATCAATTTTTAGGGCTTACACCAATTACCTTCCCTTGTAAATATAATTAAACTTCCATAATATTTACATTGTAGCCAAGCCAAAATCTACATTATAAATACTGTATCATCTTTACAATACTAAACGTGGCAAAACAAGGTAAAATCCAATTCCGTATTTATTATTTCATCGCTAAATTCGTTCCATCGATTTAAAAATCAAAAACATTAATTTGTTTCTATTCACCGCTCAATTATTTCCCCTAACTTGAAAAACGAAAAATATTAATAATTTTTCATTCAGACCCATAAAGGAATCACTTTACCGTTAAACGAAATTGAGTCTAAAGAAAATAAATTCAAGATCCAATTTCGATTACTTCGTCTGAATCCGGATATTCTCAAGTATTTGAATCGGGTGTTATGACGAATTTCGCGTGTCTTGCGAAATTGTCGATGTAAATTGGTGGGACGTGTCGCGCGACGTTTTGTTGTATACGTGTCGCGAGCGACAAACGTGTCCGCTTTGCTAGACAAAATGTTTCCTTTGAGTTTTGAATTTTAGTGTTGCGTGAGCTACATGGAGACAAAACGTTGTTTTCCTAGTATATACAGTGGAAGTAGAATCTATTTGGCAATTAAAAAAGAATAGACTAAATATTATGTAGGTACTTACACATTTCATACCCATTTTCATCAACACCTAAAGACACCTAAATTAATGCCTAAATAAAAGCGCACTGCTAAATTTTCAATACTCAGCTTAGCGCTAAGAGTTGAAAATTCAACAGTACAATAGTATTTTATCGTTCATTTTCTATGTTATTTCCATTCACAGGTATTTTGTCTATCTACATACCAAAATTTTTCGGATACCAATGTGCAGTTTCATGCGAAAGGTTCAGTCATTTATCGGAAACAATTCTAACCTCCGGGCCGCTCCAAAAAATATCCTGACAAACTAACTTGCTAAAATTATGTACAACCTGAAAAACTCTTTTGCCCACTGGATCGATAAACTATAGTTTGCAATATATAAACGAATCCGATTAAGTTAGTTCTTCGTTAATTTTCGTAGTTTACAAAGGGTTGAAATTACAGCCTGCGTACGAATGATTACAAGGCTGTAATGCAGGTGGTATATATTATTTAGATCGGTAGATCGATTGATCTTGATCGACGCCGTAATTACAAGCTTTAGTCGGCAAATTGTTAATATTAGATATCACCTGCATAATGCAGGTAGCATTATCCATTCGATATTAATCCCTTTGTCATTACAAACTAAGGGAAAATCGGCCTTACTGGTTCTTTAATGAGAAAGAACGACAAAGTAGCATGCTACTAATAACTATGTCTATGTTTCTTTGGACATTGGAAAAAATACTTAAATGTCAGTTAGAAATTTTATTAAAAGAGCACTATCCGTTGAACTGAAGTTAATGAATCCCGTGGTTATGGGTAACCCAATTGCCAGTGACCGAGAGTGCTTTAAATGGCAAAGGTTAAAACTATGGTATGGTGATGTAAAATAAAATAAAATCATACAGTGGGTTTTTTTTTCGTAGGTTTTATATTTTCTCTTCTACATGTTCCCCCAACCCTTTCTTATTTTTTTTGTGTTTTATGTTCTTTTTTGCGTCATGTTGACCGCAAATAAACGTATTTTCTTTCTTTATGTGAACTAAGGTACAATTATTATACTTTAGAATCATATCAACCCTATTACGCTCCAAAAGTTTTTTTTTTTTCACATCGTCAAAACAGATTTTGACCCCACAAACCAGACCCCGAATTTGGAACATCTGATTTGGTAACCAGATTCACTTACACCATACTATGATTGGGTTACACGTCAGTCCATCGCTCACTGACCACTCCAAATCTCGAGGGATCCCGAGATATATGAGTATACAGGTCTCATGATAAATCATATTGGGTCATAGTTTGAGAAAGTGGGGCGTTGAGGCACGCTCGCATCTCTTGGCCACTTCTCACGAGTATCGCTGATTTCGCATTCGACTTTTGCTGCTTATAAATAGGGATGGATACATCTATTTTGAGGCAAGAGAAATACAAAAACAAAAAAAGTGCACCCGACTGATAGACAAGTGACAATCCATTTGAAAGCGTTTCATATTTTTACAACGACTTTCAACGACATTTCACATTTCCACCAACGTTATCTCTGATAGAATGTCATTTCCTTTAGCTTCATCATCTGCCGAACTTTTCCCAACTATGTCGGCTTTCAGTGTAACCGGATGCAACTAAATACCAGTATTTTACATGGAGTTACTGCCTATCTGAGCGTCTGGCTTAGCATCTGGTGGCAACGAACCTGGCATAAACAGTTTATAAAACTTTAGTAACAGGTGATCTCAAAATTGCGGCTAAGTATTCAATATGTTGATTTATGTGTCATCTTGAAAGTTTAGTAGGACTTGGGACGTACGTAAAATAACAGATAGCAAAAAGAAATCCCACCCTCAGTTTTATTTAAGTCGGTTGTAAATATATTCTGTGAAGGGACAACCCTATAACAGTTGTTGAAAAAGCTAGATTATGCGAGGAAACTTGTGCCAAATGTGAGAGTGTGAAAAAATAGAAAAAATAGTTACACAGTTTATCAAAGGGTTGAGTTTTTCCATAGAGTAAGCAGTTTCAGTAATGAAGGCATAACTTTGAATGCGAAATAATTTTCTGTTAAAGGTGGCTCTAAATCGCATTTATAACTACTATTTTAGTTACTCATTTCAGGAGTTTATGTAACTTAAAACATAAGTAGTTTTGATGAATATATATTTATTTTGCTCACCGGACCAGATGAAATATTATCTTCATCAGCGCAAAGAGAAATACGTTAATTTAAATCAGAAAATGAAATTGAATAGTCTCGCTCGCGTATTCCATCCACTGTTTGTATTTTACCTTTAGTAAATTAAAGGTGAGTTTATTTTAAATGTTCAATATTGGGTTCCCAATTAATTTAGGTCTCTTTGAAACTTTTACCGACTGATTGATGTGAGTTTTTGAATCTGTTTTTATTTCAAACCATTTCGGAGTTTACGACCGTACTTTGCTTAGAAGCTGTAAATGGAACATAAACTGCATTACAACAATGATGTTTCGATTCTAAAACGTTATGAAGTCACGTACTTCCCCGTATAATCCCTTGGCTCAACGTAATCCAAAAACCATGACATGAAGGGCAAATGCCGAGGATATTACCTATTCGCTCGTCGAACGGCGTGTGCATTATGTATGGGCGCGATTACGCCTCAGAAAATTGATATGAAGTTCGCCAGAATTGGACACAATTTCTTATGGAGTCTTCGATATAATAAGTACACCTATTCCGCGCCCCTAAGACACTTTTTCAGCGTTTATATAAATTTATGTAGGTACCTATATAGTGAATATTGCTGGCTTGATGTGAATATTTTATATTAGGGTCCGTTTTTACCACTACTGATAAGCCATTTTGAGTAGACATATTCGGAACTGAACATTTTTTATGGTTTTATCTTGAAGTTGTTATGAGGGACTAGTCAGATAGTGGTAGAAGATGTCGTAGAAAAACATACTTTAGACTCGTTTAAACATAATTTAACACCGATAAAAATAAGTAATGTATTTAAAAGAGTGTCCGTGGAGTTTATTGCCCGTTCCTCTCCATAGGTACTTTATCTAAGCTTTGGAATGGGCAACTTGCTTCATCTTTCTGACTAACCGACCCCTTGACAATTCAAAAGTGCGTGCCTGTAATTGGTTTATTTGAAACAAATGCTTTGAGTTTAAGTTATGTTTCCATTATTCCGTAGTTCATATCTTTAAGAAGATCTTATTATTTATTTATTTATACATACTTTACCCTCCCCCATTTTTTTTTACTTTTTTTTTTTCATTATTTAATACTATTAAACTGTTTATAAAACGTATATTCCACCATTTTTAAAACGTAACTCAGTTTCACATATACGAGTAAAGTCAAATTATTCTGACGTGCCTCAAGTGATAAACGAATTTATTTGAGGTGGATAAGATTTTTCCTTTTCATCGCTAGAATAAAGAAAAAAATTAAATTATGGATCATCCGCTTTAAGCTGTTATTAACATGAGATCTTGTTGCGGATTTAATGAAGGTCCTTTATGCTCCATTCCTGTGAGGAATAAAAAACGTATCAGCAATCGTAAATAAATCTTAAGATATTTTAATGGCTTTTTTTTTTATTTTGAGTTAGTTGAAAAAAAAAATCAGTTGATCACTAGATTTATGTTCGCATAACTCGACATAATGTATGGATCAACTGATTTTTTTTCACGATTTCAGGGCTGGTCCCGTAGTAAAAGTTGTTCATAATGATGAGTACCTACAATGACCCCTTTTAAGGATTAAAACGATCAAAATTTAACGATGAATACACCATCATTATACCTTACAAGAATGTAGTTTTTAACCGACTTCTAAAAAAGGAGGAGGTTCTCAATTCGGATGTTTGTATTCTTTTTTTTTTTTTTTATGTTTGTTCGCGCATAACTCCGTCGCTTGCCAACCGATTTGAAAAATTCTTTTTTTGTTGGAAAGGGTATGCTTCCCAAATGGTCCCATAGAAATTTAATCAAAAACGGTTCAGTAGTTTGGTTTTTAAACCAAAATTACTGGTAAAAATTACAACTTAAAAGTGAAAAATAAAAACGTTTTTTTGCAAAAAAATACAACCGACTTCCAAAAACTACACTACAAAGTGAAAAATAACTTTAATTTCGGAAGTCGGTGGCAAACAACGAAAATGCGAACCCAACGACACCGACTTCCGAAATTAAAGTTATTTTTCACTTTGTAGTGTAGTTTTTGGAAGTCGGTTGTATTTTTTTGCAAAAAAACGTTTTGTATTGTAATTACAAAACAGTGCGACAACGTAAAATTAAGTTTAATTAGTGAACTGTTCTCGTTAGCGTTTATAAAATGGTCGCCAACAAAGCATGCAATGTTAGATGAAATTAATTGTACGTTGGAGAATTCATTAGAGAAGTTTTGACGTTAGTTTTATATTATTTGCAATGGTTTTTTTTTTTTTAGGTAGGCATATCTTACTGTCGTTGCCTGAAGTAATAAAGAGAAGATATTTGTTTTGTTTTGTTTGTATGTTTTGCTTTTATGCTAAAACGGCTGAACAGATTTGGATGAAATATGGTACATGGGTAGACCTTTATTAGGACATACAATATTTGTTATTCCGATATTCCCACGTGATCAAGACTTATGTGGGTGAAACCGCAGGGCGCAGATAGTTTCTAATCATTAACAGACTTTGAGAAGTTGAAAGATTCAAGATATGCTATCAGGTATACATAATCGTACATGATCAGCCTTCAATGTTCCCACTCCTGGGACACAGGTCTCCTCTCTTCAAGAGGGAGTGGGCTGTAATCCACGACGCGGGCCCAGTGCCGGTTGGCACACAGATGTCACATGTCTTCGAATTTTTGGTTCGAGAACGTGCCAGTTTCCTCACGATGTTTTTCTTCACCGTTTTGAGAGTAGTGTTGATGAAATAATTTACACAAAGTAAAGCGCCTGGCTGGGTTCGAACCTACGACCTACAAGTCGCGGCCGTTACCACTGGGCCACCACTGCTCTTCCTATCAGGTATAAAGGTCAAATCAATTAGGCCAAGTTTTAGCTTTACAAACTTTTAGGTACGTTGGCAAACCCTCCTTTCCTGTGATTTAATCATTAATGGTAGAGGAGCAAGCAATAGGCTATTTTCCTAAAAAGTTTTAATTAGTCCTAAAGTTAGATTATCAAAAAATATTGAACCCGTATTTTTTCTTTTGTCAATTATATAAAAAAAATATGAAGATATCGCCCGTTAAAGTTCCGCGTGACGTCACTTGCTTGCGACACTCTTGCAAGCAAGTGACGTTGCGACCCCCCACTCCCAAATTTTAACGCGCTTTATCTTTGTAATTTTTTGTTTGATTGATAAAAGAAAAAATACGTGTCTATTATTTTTCGATCTAACTGATGGACTAAATATAATAATAATTATTTTTTTACCCGGGCAACTACCCTATTATAGATTTTTTATTGTGTCTGGTGTGTAATGGTCAAAATCATTACTTTAACAAAATAGAAAAACATCCATCACCTGATAAGATGTCTATTGCTCAACGTAGCCATTTTCTCAATAGAATGGAATATTTCTCACACATTGTGTGATAATGTCTGATGCTTATTCTGTAAGCCTGCGACTTCCGACCTACATGAGTTGTAGACGTATCAAACCATCCTTTGTCTCAACAGCTCAATACTGTTGCTATTGAGACATGTCTCCGCTATACATGATATGAATACACAATGGATCGCTTAGGGTTATTCATGTAAAACTTATCAAAACACAATACAATAAATTTTGTAAATATTAAATGTTTTACATGTAATATTTCTAAAATTTAATGTCTTGTGTTTTGATAAGTTTAGACTCGATTTATGTTAAGTTATTGTTCACAAATTCAGCAAACCAACATTTATGTTTTTCAGTGCCCTGACAGGGTCACGTACAAAAACTGACAGTAATTTATAGTAAAATGTGTGATGTGCATGAGAGCAAAAAAAAAAATTAATAATATTCAATATGGAAATAACAAAATGAAAAGTCTAATAATTGTAATTATCTAATGTCGTAGGAATATTTTAATTAGTCGAGTTAAATTGGCAATGATCGAACTTGTAAATACAGCCATGGAAAAGATAAAATATGAAGTCGATGGAAACTGTTCCGATGAAGAAGCGAGTATCAACTATTTTAACGTACAAAAGGTTGTAAGTCCCGTGTAAGTTTAAGAGTACATTACGAGTAGTTGATCACTGACGGTTCACACCGCGAGTACACGCGGTGTGAACCGTCAGTGATTTTGTCACAGCGACACGAGCTATCAAAGAGAGTACTCACTCAGCGATGCTCGCTTGGCGGACGGAACAGAACTCGCTGAGAGACTTACGCTTTGTACAGACGCCAGCACGTCAAGTTTCTTTCTGTCAAATTTCTTTAATCGATTTTCAACTGTATGTATGTATGTATTTACAAAAAAAAATGTATATAAGTAGTTTATCAGCCATCTTGTTACCATAACACAAGCATTAGGTTGCTTAGCTTGGGACTAGATGGCGCTGTGGGAAATGTCCAGGGATATTATTATTATAAAAAAAAACTTATCGCTAAAGCATTAGGGTTCAAAGTTGATTATGAAAATTTGACAGTTTCGGATGACAGCTTGACCTGCTGGCGTCTGTACATGAGCATACATTGGTGTATTCGCTCGTCACCGTCGCGCACTCGCTACTTGTTGGTCGCCAACTCATTTTTCGCACACATACACACTACATATTTTTTTTTTGCTTTTCTTTAATCACCGGCGCGGCGGTGGGTGGGACAGGTGCTTGATAAGGCCGTTCTTCCGTAATTTACATCCTTTACTTGATTTGAACATTATCTGTCATGTTATCTACAACATTATGTTAAAAGTGTACATAAATGTTTGAAAATAAGGTTTACATTGCTTTAAAAAAATATATAAGATGTTCTTACCTTCCAAAACATCGACAGTCTTTAAATACAGGGTACTTGTATCATTAAGTCTACAGAATATGATGGCTTCAAACAATTTTGTTCAGAGGCATTGGCACGAAGACGCGACGTAGGTAAACGTAAATTCAAACGATTTTTTAAATTCGAAAATACAACTATCGGACTGCAGCATTAAGGTTTAAATTTATGCAACAAGCACAATTAGTTTTACCCCCAAAAATGCATAAAGTATCAAAATTAAGTCATCGTCATCTGCCTAGCCTTTTCCCAACTATGTTGGGGAGTATCAAAATTAAGTACTAAATATTAAGTGTGAAACGAGTGTTTTCACTTTTAAAGTCATCATGTGCCTAGTCTCTTCCCAACTATGTTGGGGTAGGCTTCCAGTCTAACCCGATGCATCTGAATACCAGTATTTTACATGGAGCAACTGCCTATCTGACCTCCACAACCCAGTTACTGGGTAATACGATACCCTTTGGTAAGACTGTTTGTCAGTGGTTTTCGCTTTTAAAATCGTTCGAATATACTTGAAGTTCATTTTTGCGTGATCGTGATAGGCCACAGTTATCGATTGTAAACGAGCCGATGTTCAGTGGACCATGCGAAGCTATTTTCACCTTTTTAAGAATATATTTTTTCGTTGAACATTCTCTACAGACGCTATTATTACCAGATTTTGTTGAAAAAGCAATTCTGATCGATGATTGGCTGGAATTTCGTTTGTTTTTAGAACTCATTTCTTTTTGATGTTGATTTAATAAGAGAAGGTTTGAGGGGTGGATTTGGATAAGGGTTCTACTGTTTTTAAAATCGAACTACATATTGGTTGTATTGATTAATTTCGACGAGGGCCGTTATGTATGGCACGGTTTCTTAACGGTACGGCGCGCGCTAGCCGCATCTTAGAATAACTTGTATATGACACGGCATATCACCAGACGACGCAAACGCCGACGGCGCCGTGCCGTAGTACCACCGTGTCGGTCAACAAGCTTCCATAGAACCACAGAACACTGATGACCGCGCCTACACACGAATCAAGCGTAGTTTTTCCCGGCAAAAAAACGTGTATGTATAACCTGCCCGTGTTAAGACCCATTTTTATCTTTTCGATTCGCTTGTAGGTCACTTTGCATTTATTGATCGCTCTATCACAGTCCGAACCGGATCCTTATTGCACAGGTGGTAATATTGGTCAGACCAGAGGGGTAATTCTCGTAATTTTAAGAATGTTCACAGTCTGATCTCAGTCTCAATGTATCAAAAAATACTTACTTTCCCTACATTTTGACAAGTTTTTGACATTTTTTTGTCGCCGAGATGAGACTGCGACTAGATTTTGAACGTTTTAAAATACGAGAATTGGCCTTCTGGTCTATCACCGCTTTGAATTTAATTAGACTGTAACATTAACGTTCGACTGTAACATCTGGCTCTGTTCTGCCTTTGAATCGGTTTGATGCTTTATGTTTTCCAGTGGTTTGCTCTTTAGATTAAGAAATAACTGTGAGAATAATACTAACTTCAACAACCCGAATAGGGACAAAAAAAAAATAGTAACGCACAGTCAGTGGGTTAGAACCCAGGCAGGCGCTTTACTTCGTGTAAATAATTTCATCACCGCTGCTCTCAAAACGGTGAAGGAAAACATCGTGAAGAAACCGGCATGTCCTAGAACCAAAAATTCGAAATGATGTAACGTTTACCAATCCGTACAGGGCCCACGTGTTGTATAACAGCCCACTCCCTATTGCGGCCTGTGTCCCAGCACTGGGAACATTATAGGCTGATTATGCACCGCACAACCTCATCCACTGAAACTTTTTGGGCGTAGAGAGAGCTGCCCTTTACCTGCTGAAATAATCTACAACCGCGACTAGCTACTCCTCGCTAGCAAATTACAGTCTTTAAAGTAATTTGAGGGTTTGTAATTGCGTCAGCCATGACACTTCAACTTATCCTACAATAAATATAGTAAACTGAAATATTTTGAGCCTGCTTTATTAAATGTAATCCTACTAATATTATAAACGTGAAAGTTTGTATGGATGGATAGATGGATGGATGGATGGATGTTTGTAACTTTTTCACGCAAAAACTACTGAACGGATTTGGATGAAATTTGGGACACAGATGGTTTAGAATCAAGATTAACCTAAATGATACTTTTATTCCGATATTCTCACGGGATCGAAACTTATGCGGGTGAAACCGCGGGGCGCAGCTAGTAATAATATAAACCACAACTGCTTCGTTGCTCTAGTGGCCGCAAGTGCTATTATTGCATGAGCTAGCGGTCCTGAGTTCGATTCCCAAGTCGGGCAAAGTGTTATCTGGTTTTTCCTTCAGGATTTTCTTTTCTCAGTAACAACCCGGAGTCTATACCTCTGCCTAACCTTCGGGGTTTACAGGCGAGATGGTACGTTATGTTATGTAATATCAGAAATTAATGCAGTACCTAAGTTGAGTTATTCATCTTGCATATCAGAGATAGGTATCTGACATATTTATTTATATTTGAAGTGAAGCATTGCGAATATTTCGTTATGAAATTCTTGTTACATCTGAATTGAATAGTTTACACGAAAGTGAACTCAAACTCAAATAATTTATTTCAATTAAACCATTCACAGGCACTTTTGAATTGTTAAAATCAAATAGTCGGTTAGTTAGTCAGAAAGTTGAAGCTAGTTGCCCATTCCAAAACGTAGATCTCTATGGAGAAGAACGGGCAAGAAACTCCACGGACACTCTTTTAAATCAAGATATTATTACAAAATCCTGGGTACATTATTCTTATTGCTTCTATATGTGAGTACAATGTAAAAAAGAGATAATTTAAAATATAAAATTAAAAATAAGCCCTGGCAGTTAAGAGATGACCAGTCTCAACCGACGGCGCCCGTTCACGAACATGACGCGTGGATCAGCACCACCCAGCTCAACCATTTCGTAGGGAATCGGATGATCCAACACACGCGTCACCACCAGTGAGACATTTAAGTGAGCATGAAATATTCTCAACTGCCATGCTCATTAAAGTCAACATCAAAATATCATAAAAAACGGATCCATGGTTCTTACATTCACAAAATTTAAAAAATGCTTCTAAATTATACAAAACTATAGTTTGCAATTTATTTAAGAGATGAGAAAAATAAAATTACTACCAATCAGGAAGAGGTATTTAATATTGAAGTATTAAGAATTAAATCTTGATTGAATAAAATAAACATTAAGTTCGTAATGTCAGAAACACAAAAAAAACAAAAAAAAAGGGGAAGCATCTCTTCCAAATATTGAAATTGTGATCAACTAGTGAGCCCAAGTGCCTGTGGAGCAGGACCAGCATTAAGCCAAGCATTTTTATGTACGATATACTTGTCCAAATTATAATATGCTTGTCTAAATAGTGTGAGTTTAATGCATATTTTAAATTTTTTCTCATTTAGATGAAGAATATCGAGTGGTATTTTATTATAACATTTTACAGAGTAGGTACCCCATAAAAGAAGTTTTTACTTTAGTCAATCTGAAGCGCGGCTGATCTAACTTGTTCCTAATCCTAGTGTTAAAATTATGCCTGTCACTTATCTTACTACAAAGATGTAGATTTTTTCGAACGTACATAATGTTTTCGTATATATATTGACAAAGAACTGTCATGATGTTAATTTTTTAAACAGTTCCCTTAGAGATTCGCATCTGCTGAGATTGTAGATGGCTCTGACAGCCCTCTCTTGCATAATGAAGATAAAATCAATATCTGCAGCCCGTCCCCACAGCAAAATACCGTAACACATTATGCTATGGAAATAACTAAAATAGACTAGTCTCGCGGTATCCACTTTCCAAACTGCGTAAGCGGCTGAACTTAGCCGCCCTGTAAGTGATGTTATGTGAGGGCCCCACTGCAGCTTTGAGTCAAGCGTGATCCCTAAGAATTCAAGTATCTCCCTATTCAATACAATGTGACTTTCACTACTTCTAACATTTGGTAAAGCGAATCTAATGCATTTAGTTTTTTTCTCATTTAATACTAAATTATTTACAGTAAACCAATTATGGACCATAAGCATAGCATAATTTGTAGCGGGATCGTCCGAAAAGGTTACCGCTGCCCTGGAACATAAAGGGCTAAGGAAGGAACACGGGTGGGTTTTAGTCAGTAAGAGTCTGACACTCCCTTCTGCTCCACCCAGAGCGGAAGGAGTCATTTGATGATTTCCCATCCTGAAAAAAAAAAGCATAACATTATTTACGTCGTCAAGCTCCTGTGCACGTCTGCCTACTTTAAAAATTAGTGATGTGTCATCAGCAAATTACACCATTTGTGGTCGGGTTTTTAGTACGAGTAAATGAGGTAAATCATTTATATATACTAAAAATAGGAACGGCCCCAATATTAAGCCCTGCGGTACACACCTATTATGACTTTTAAACCCAAAACAGAAGGCCAATTCTCGTAATTTAAAACGTTCAAAATCCAGTCGCAGTCTCATCTCGGCGACAGACAAATGTCAAAAACTTGTCAAAAATGCAGGGAAATTTGTGGTATTTTTGACAGATTGAGACAGAGATCGGAATGTGAACGTTCTTAAAAATTTATTACGAGAATTGTCCCGCAGGTAATGCGACTTTATAGAGTTACGGTATTTTACGTGGGTGCCTACAATAATAGAGTTATTTAATTTACTGTGAAATAAGAAGAGTAACAAATATCGTAACATCACGCCTTTTGTCCTTAAGGTATGGCAGAGGTGTTTCTTTCAGTACACTCATATTTCGCCAGTAACGTTTAAATCCTATGTGAGCCAAGCCTATTACCGTCAACCGGATATTCACACTCCTGCTGCTACTGAGAAATTCTTGACAGAAAATCCGACAAGCCTTTGGCCGACCTGGTAATCGAACCTAGGACCTCAAGGTCAGCAGTAGCGTTTGGGACCACTAGAGCAACGAGTCTGTCAGACAGGCAACGAGGCAGGAAGAGTAGCTCTACTTGTTATGGTTAGATTGATACTTCACCATATAAATGACAAAAACAGTTACATAGGATAACAAAGATTTAGTGCTAGCCAGATGGATTAACGACCTAAAGAAGGTGGCTGGGACAGACTGGATGAAGAAGGCGGAGGACAAGGTGTTGTGGCGCAGCCTGGGAGGCCTATTTCCAGCAATGAACTGCAATAGGCTGCGTTAATTGACAATGTTATCACTAAAAGCGACTATTTATAAAGTTTTCGAAAGCCTACATTGTTTGAACATTATTTTCTTCAGGATATCATTTTCCGTTATTAGGGTTCTGTACCTCGAAAGGAAAAAACGGAACCCTTATAGGATCACTTTGTTTTCCGTCCGTCCGTCTGTCTGTCAAGACCCCTTTTCTCAGCAATGCGTGGAGGTATCAAGTTGAAATTTATATCAAATACTCAAGTCTACTGACCCTTGGAGCTGTGAACTTCTAAACCAACACAATCAAAAGATACAGCCGTTAATGCCGCAAATTTCCGCAAATTTTCGACACTCGCAAGGGAATCAAAACCTACAGGTTATTTCCCGTGAACTCAGAATCTTGAAATTTGGTACGGAGCAACGTCTTCTAGCACAGATAAAGAAAAAATTGCGAAAACCGTAAAGTTTTAGTTATACCTACAAATTTGTACGGAACACTCGGTGCGCGAGTCCGACTGGCACTTGACCGGTTTTTTAATTTTAACCCTGCATTTATCATCAACAAGGGGTTGAAAGGAAACCGCGCTAATTACAAGTTAATTATAATTTGAGTGACGCTCAATTACCTTGTCAGAGTTGAGTTCGGTTTTTAATGAACGAAGGAATGAGATGAAATGATTTTTTTTTGTTTTTTGGGCTGGAAAAAGCGAATGATCTTCTGGGTCCTGTTCTTTGATGTAAATGAAGGAAAATTTAATGAACGAAATTTGTGTGGGGGTATTTATTAATGTTAAATGATTTTATTTCTGTAAGTAGTTTTGTACAAATACTTTTACATGTCGATCATATTTTAAAAATTAGATGAGGTCAGCGTTTCCAAGGGCCGCAACAAACTTAGAGGTCACAGTCTCTTTTTAAGTCTAGACATAATCTTGGTCAGATCATGTAGATTGGTATTGGTCTTTTGAGGAAAGAACCACATAGATTGAGTAGACCTGTCCAGTCAGTGCACGCATTTGTGTTACCTGCTTGTTACTATAAAGTAAAGCCACAGAAATAAACGGTAAACCAAACTACCAGTTTATTCAAATCACGTCTCCCATTCTTCGACAGATGTTTCATACAACTGTCAAAGGCAAATTGTCGTAGAGTCAATTTACTTAACAATTACATAGGTAATTTCCCTGACTATACATCTGTTTTCCTAAAACTGCCTGTATACCTAACATCTGAAGGCTAATTCTCGTAATTTAAAACGTTCAAAATCTAGTCGCAGTCTCATCTCGGCGACAAACAAATGTAAAAAACTTGTCAAAATGTAGGGAAGTTAGACGTATTTTTGACAGATTGAGACTGAGATCAGCCTGTGAACGTTCTTAAAATTTCAAGAATTGCCCCTCTGTTTTCATGTTGCCTACTTTTCATATTTCATCAACCTAGCCTTTTCCCAACTATGTTGGAGTCGCCTTCCAGTCTAACTGGATGCAGCTGAATACCAGTATTTTACATGGAGCGACTGCCTATCTGACCTTCACTACCCAGTTACTGGGTAATACGAAACCCCTTGGTAAGACTGGTTGTCAGACTTTCGGGCTACTGATGACCCGTAACGACTGTCTAAGATCCACGAATGACAGCCGGGACCAACGGCTTAACGTGCTTTCCGAGGCACGGAGGGGTCTTGGTATGTGAAGATGGTCACCCATCCACGGACCAACCACGGCAAGCGTAGATCGATCGACCCGTGCGGCTGTTATTACTTAGCCACAAGCCCTTATTTCTTCATTTCATATTTATTTCATAATATTCAATATTTCCTTATTGCTCACAGTGACGTAAAACATTTACTATTAGGTACCATATGTACGCTCTATCTGGTAACTCTAAGAAAGTTCTACTGAAACTAGATTTATTTCGAGTCCGCGGTCAAAGCTCAAAGCGTAGATACATAGAAATACCTACGCACTGCATTTAAATTAACATACATATTTGTGTTTTGGGAATGCAAACTCCGTTGATAGGAAGTTCCATTAATTTACCTTGCATATGAATGTGGGATGTGATTTCAATTGCAATTGTGATATCTGATGTACGTAGGTACTTGTAATTATGTACATAGCTAGCTTGAAAGTTGTATTCAGGATGTATCATTCTGTATACTCAAGTACTCCATTTTCAAGCTAGCTAATGCTAGAAGGTGTGATATGTGGTGTGGTGTGATATTTAAGGGCCAACCTCGTAATCGTGAAAAAATTATCAACTGTTCCATACAAAACTTCAAAATCTCATCATCTGCCTAGCCTTTTCCCAACTGTGTTGTTGTCGGCTTCTAGTCTAACCGGATGCAGCTGAGTACTAGTATTTTACATGGAGCGACTGCCTATCTGACCTCCACAACCCAGGTACTGGGTAATAAGAAACCCCTCGGTAAGACTGGTTGTCAGACTTTCGGGCTTCTGAAGACCCGTAACGACTGTCAAAGATCCACGAATGATGACAGGCGGGACCAACGGCTTAAGGTTGTTAAGGTAACTTGTTAAGTTAGCATAATCCTAAAATGTCAAAATTTCATGACATAGTCATTCAATAGGATTACTTGATCTTAAAGAGTTGTGTTGATATATTTAATGATTATAATTCTGTAAATACATATTTGTTACGGCCACGAATCATATTTTAATCAACGTACAATTTAGTACTGACCAGCAGGTTGCAAAAAACGAAAGAAAATTTGAATTTCGCGGGCTACCTTAGAGCATCCACCTTAACGTGCTTTTCGAGGCACGGAGGGGTCTTGGTATGTGAAGATGGTCACCCATCCACGGACTAACCGCGGCAAGCGTAGCTTGACCTGATCCATTGACCCGTACGGCTGTTATTACTTAGCCACAAACTTCAATACCTACTCGACCAAATGTATAGCACAGCTGATTGTTTTTTTGTCATTACGATGATTGTTTTATCATGGTCTCATGAAGAGAGTTGTTCAGTTACATGATCAGCCGATCGATTTTGTAAAAATCTCACCGTGAAAAGTTAGGTGAAGTGAGTTTAGAGTGAGCTGCTAATAGTGTCAATCCCTAGCATTAATTGTAATGACGGCTCACTCCACGCTCACTTCACCTAAGTTTTCACGGTGAGATGGTTACAGAATCGCACTGCTGTACCACACACCCTTAAATTTGGCCACACCTTTCTGCAGGGGGTAATTGTGTAACACACTATTAGTAGTAATAGGTTTCCTTTTGACAATGGAACAACATTCATTGCGTTGTTTACGTTGTTGAGCAGATAAATTTTTCAAACATATTAAGCAATGGATTAGCAATATCCTTCAAAATGATTCATATTGAGATTGATGGTGTGTTACGCAATCAGGGTGCTGATGCATGCTGTATATTAGATAAAACGTCTCGCTATGGGTTTATTTATCAAAAACTGCTATTCTTTTATTCGTGATTTTTATTCCAATTCATACAGCTATATGTTGTTATGAAATATGTTACGTAATATGGTAGGTATGGTAGGTATGTGAGAGCTCTAATGAGCTCTCCGTACCTGGATGAGTATAATAAACAAACGGTTTATCATGCAACTTTGATAATTATTCCTAAAATGGATTTACGTTTTTCCTATTAATATTATAAACGTGAAAGTTTGTATGGATGGATGACAGATGAATGGATGGATGAATGTTTCTTACTCTTTCACGCAAAAACTACTGAGCGGATTTGGATGAAATTTGACACGCACATGGTTTATAAACAGGATTAACATATAGGATACTTTTTATCCCGATATTCCCACGGCATCGAAACTTATGCGGGTGAAACCGCGGGGCGCCGCTAGTAAACATATAAAAGTTAAGTAACTCAAGTTATTTGTTATCTCTATAATAGGAAGGTACATGCTGTTGTTTGAAAAGATAGTTCGTAAACTAACTGCATCCGTCGTTACAGGAAATAACAAGGACGTTTAAAGAATATATCTATTTGCATACTAGTCTATACGTTGTCAGACTGTCGACTGATGTGCAGCAGTAGGTAAATTGTTAGTTTGCTGAAACGAATAACCTATTTCTCTTGAATGACTGTTAGGTTTTATATAGTAACTTTACTGTTATAAGATTAATGATAAATGATTGTATTTTTTAAGTAGGTTTGTACACTCACGAACAAAAGTATGTATACACTCGATTTTATTCAAAAGCGATTTACTCCTTTATTTTTTAAAGGTTTATGTTGTTACAAGCATAGCATCTTCGAACCCATAGGTCGATGTAATGTGTCGTATTTCAACGTTGCAATCGTTATTTCACGAAATAATCGCAATTGAAAGTTGCCAAGTGTTGACATATTCGTGTTTATGACTGTACAAACACTTTTACACGTCAATCATATTTCAAAACTAGATGAGGTCGGCGTTTCCTATCTGACTATAGTCCATTTATAATAGCATTAGAAAAAAGAGGCTCGTAGAAGCAGGAATGCAAAACATTTTATTTCAAAGTTATGATAAAACAATTTTAAGGGAGATGCTTAAATTCTAATTTTCTTGCGTTTTTTGCAATTGGCAGGTCAGTGTAAGGTTGTATCTTAATAAAAATAATATGATGCGCAACAATAAGAAATATGTAGGCAATAATACAATTTTAACCTTAAAAATCATCAATACATCCCTTTAAATTAGAATTGCTCTGAATTCGTCTGATTTCGCGGGCTACTGCAGCGCATCCACCTTAATTAAAATAAAATTCGGTAGAATTATAGTGAAACGAATAACGTTTCAAGTATTGTTCATCCCTGCTTCTTTTAGGTTTTTAGCATTGACACTGTAATTTTAAATTGGAGTTATAAAATATAAATAAATTAAAGCCACATAATTTCATAAGATAAATAGTTAAAATGGTTACAATTAAGTGTGACAGCTGCTGTAAAAATAGATCATAATAAATTCGGCGTCTATCATAATGTAACAATGTTTATTGTATTTTTGTTACAAAGTGTGCATTAAAAATAACCTTTTTTAACTTCTTTCTAATGCTATTGTAAATGGACTATAGTCTGAGAAGAAAGGCCGAAACAAACTCAGAGGTCACAGTCTCTTTTAAAGTCCAGACATAATCTTGGTCAGATCATATGAAATACTGCTAGATTGACAGAGGAGATATACATTTATCTACACCGTTAAATTTTGATCGTTTCAATCCTTAAAATGGGTCATTGTACTCATCATTATGAACAACTTTTACTACGGGAACAACCCTGAAATCGTGAAAAAAAATCAGTTGATCCATACGTTATGTCGAGTTATGCGAACATAAATCTATGGATTAACTGATTTTTTTTTCACGATTTCAGGGCTGTGTTATTGCCAGGATTGGGTTATTTTGAACTAGTTTCTGCCCGCGACTTCGTTCGCGTGAAATTTCTTGTTCCTCCGACCCGGCTCATTGTATCGCGGTATTACTTCGTTATGGCTTAGCGTTCTTTCTGATTTTTAATCCATTTTATCCGCTCCTAAGGTTCCTAGCGTGGCGATAAATAGCGTACAGCCTTCTCAAGAATTGGACTATAAATTGCAAAATATTTTTTTTAAATCTGACTGGTATTTTCGGAGATTAGCGCATTCAAACAAACAAACTCTTCAGCTTTATTATTAGTATATACTAGTAGATATAGATGAAAATCGAGCTTTGGTCGCACCTAGTGGTCCTATCTAAAAACGAATATAATTATGCTAAGGTACTTTAGTAACCAATTTAGCTGAAATTTTTTAAATAATTAGTAACAGAAAAGATATCCAAAAAATATGGCAATTTCTGTGTGATTAATGATCCGTACAAATACTCCCTCCTCCTAAAGCATTGATAGAAATTGTATAGAGTTGGGAGTGTATAGCGGTGTATGAACTCATCCGTCCTAACAGACCTCTGTAGTGGACTGTCACTAACGTGACCGCCTGACAGGTTGATACTTATAATTTGAGCTTAATCAAGAGGCCTCGAAATGGGCACGTTATGTTGTGAAATGAGTAGCAGAAAATATGAAAGTTTAACCCTCAATGGAAGCCTTTTCAATAACCTGAACCACCCGACCAAACTCTATACAACTTCTATTAATACTTTAGGAAAAAAATATGGTAATGGCTCTTTCCTACCATAATTTTTTGTCTAATGACGACTGATAGAGAAGTATGGCAGAAAAAGACATGTTGCGCCAACCACAAGTAAATTGGGGTAAGAGCAGGGAAAGGAGAACTTTAGGATAAAATTGAACATGGTATTCTCGAAACGACGGGCTTTGCACAGCACTGTTTCTTTACGGTACGTCATATAAACCGCGCCGTAGTAAACACGTGTCTAACAATTTCCATAGTGATCCATACAATACTGACGACCGTGCCTACACACGGCGAATAAACCGTAGTTTTTCTCGGCAAAAAAATGTACAAAGGGCCTTATGAAGTAGGTCTTTTCTCGAAGTTGCAATTGCACGTTGTATTTTCACGAGAAAATCGCTTTTGAATTAAGTGTGAGGTATGCTCGTACTACTGTATAAAAGGGGAGATAGAAAAAATAATACAAAAAGACGACTTTAAAAAAAAACTAACTTAAAATAATATTTTTATATACACACGAAATTGACTTACAAACACGAAATTAAAAGTAGGTACGAAACAAATCGGGTGAAAACGAAATATTTTTTTTAGGTAGGCACCTTTAAAAGAGAAGAGGAGTAAGAAGAAGAAGAGAAGTCCCTATTAAATATATAATAAAAAATAAAATCCGCAATATCAACAAAAACAAAAAGTACAATTATGTTAAAGAAAAATTCTAGTACAAATACTACCTCCGGTTTTTTTAAGACGGTTAAAAACGCCTTTCAACTATATCACCGTTACTAAAACTGTGGTAATAATTTATATATACTTAACGGCATTTAGCATCAAAGGACATAACTAAACAATAAAATGGCGGTTACATCCCCATAACCTTTACCTAATGTCGTAATTAATAGGTACCGTACTATCAACTTTTTTATTCATGTGTCAGTGATAAGCAATCGGCTAATGGGTCACCTAGATACTAATAAATTACTAATATTTGACCATTACATTATTACGACGTGAATGTCATGGTTCCAGTTCATATAGTTCCCCATGAAGGTAATTAGTTGATAGAGACTACACACACACGTCTATAACGTTTCCATTCCTGGAAGAAAAGCATCCTGATTCTAAGACAGGTGAGATCCACCAACCCGCACTGGGTCCGCATGGTGGATTATGTTCTATTCACAGAGAAGAGGCTTGTAATAGAGACATAATGTATCATCATCATCATCATTTCAGCCGAAAGACGTCCACTGCTGGACATAGGCCTCCCCCAAGCTCCTCCACTTCGACCAGTTCTGTAGTTCTCGCATCCAACGGGTTCCTGCGGCTTTCACAAGGTCGTCGGTCCTTCTTGTGGGAGGCCTTCCAACGCTACGTCTTCTGGTACACGGTCGCCACTCGAGAACCTTTCGGCTCCATCGGTCATCTGTTCTGCGAGCTACGAGTATATGCCCTGCCAGCTAATAATATAATATATACTATTATTATAAAGAGGTGTGTATGTGGGGGAATAATCTGTGGATAATCTTCGGAACTACGGATCCGATTCCGAAAATTCTTTTACTAATGGGCTACAGTAGTAATGAAGCTACAGTATGACCAATTATCAAAGGATATATTTTATGTTAAAGCAGGACATTGCACGCGAACCAATTCATGGCAGACTATTTATAAACGATGTTCCAATCTCTTGTTGTGAATATTTCAGCGTAGGAAGGCGTAATCCGTATTTACGGGAAACTGCAATTTCCCTTCCCCTCGGATATCTGTGAAAGCGTATTAACAACTTTACAATAATAATTAACTCAGTCTGTGGTTTGGCTAGGTTACCATGGTGGTTCACTATTATCACGTTATTATAATAACTCATCGTCTGCCTAGCCTATTCCCAACTATGTTGGGGTCGGCTTCCAATCTGACCGGATGCAGCCGGTCCTGTATTTAACATGAAGTGACTGCCTATCTGACCTCCACAATCCAGTTACTGGGTAATGCGTTACCCCTTGGTAAGGCTGGTTGTCAGACTTTCGGGCTTCTGACGACCCGTAACTACTGCCAAAGATCCACGAATGACAGCCGGGACCGACGACTTGACATGCTTTTCGAGATACGGAGGGGTGTAAAGATGGTCACATCCACGGACCAACCGCGGCAAGCGTAGCTTAACTTGATCGATCGACCCGTGCGGCTGTTATTACTTAGCTACAAGCCCCTATTAGATTATGCTGAATTCATGGCTACAGTTTGCGCGTCGATGTCCCTAGGCCACCTTGTATAGTTAATCTGATAAGAGCTGATCCTACTTTTTTTATCTAAACGCAGCTTTATTTTAACTAACTCCTACTGCAACATTCAAATCGTTAAGTCTGGTTCTCTCGGGCTCAATTGGAGTAAAATGGAAATTAATAATAATAATCTGACAGCTGACATATTTCAGAAGACGTAATAATTATAGTAGTTATGTGCTGTAGACGTTGATTGAAGAACATGTGAATTAGTATAATTGCTTGTAACTTATATTCCCTTGCGAGTTGAGTGTGGGTACAAATTCTACAGTAGACTGAACTCTATGTCCACCAGACATAGGGTTTAGTTTACTGTTTAGCAGAAGCATTTGGATAAAACTTTCGAAAAAAACTCAGTACCTAGATAAAGTCAGGGAAATTAATGTTTAAGCTATTTGGTTTTAACTTAAATTGCCTATATTATATTCAAATCACAACTTTTATTTTAATAAAATCACACACACACAAGTCAATTTTCATATTCAATACCATACCGTAGCTATTTCACACACCTGTCAAAGGACAAGTGTGTGAAATGGCTTTAAAACGTAAATTGACGTGTGTCAATTTAAAAATGTAATTAATTTACCTAATTGTATATAAGGCTGGCCGGCTAGGAATATCCGCAAAAAAATACATAAAAACCCGAAAAAAATATGTAATAGGTAATTTGTGGAACTGTTCAGGAAATAGATAGAAATAAATAAAAGAAATAGAAATGATTATATTTTTAAGTAACTTCAAAGAGAAGGTTTTAATTTTCTCAATCTTATCAAAGACTACCTAATCTTTGATAAGGTTGGAAAAATTAAAACCATCTCTTTGAAGTAAGTTAAAAATAAAATCATTTCTATCAAAATAGACGAACCAGTCCATTTTAAAACATTCATTATTTATATTCAAAATGTTTGATGAATTCGTAAAGTTTAATAAATTGGACGCAAACACTGAATCACTTCAGAAACTTTTCGCTTTTAAATAAGTTTGGAGAATATTTTTGGAGAAGACATTTAACTGTTTGTCGTTTTATTTTTAAAATGAAGGAGATTTAAACTTTTTTTCTGATTGGTGAAGTAGGTAGGTACTTCAATTTCTTCAAATTGAGGCCTGGATTTAATATGTTTTGAAGTGCGGTTTGGCTCAAAACGAATAACAAATCAGTAGTTTATGTGAGGATACCTCTCACAAAAAAAGTGTGCGTTTTTGTCTCATTAACTGTTGCATTCTTGTCAAATAACTGAAATACAAATATGTTACCTCATCTATTTTTTGTCAACTTTTTTGTATTTACATACTGCCTCGTTGGTCTAGTGGTAGCAAGTGCAACAGCTGAGTATGAAGTCCTGGGTTTGATTCCCGGGTCGGGCACAGTGATATTGGGTTTTTCCATCTGGAATATCTCAGTAGCGGCTCAAAGCCTGGATTTGTGCCCGGTTCATGGCAATAGGCTCGCCCCCTGTTACACGGGACTCAAACTCAAAGTATTTATTTCAACTAAACCAATTACAGGCACTTTTGAATTGTCAAGGGTCGGTCAGTCCAAAAGATGAAGCTAGTTGCCCATTCCAAAGCGTAGTAGTTACCTATGGAGAAGAACGGGCAAAAAACTCCATGGACACTCTTTCAAATCACAATAATATAGTTACATCGTTCATGTTAAAAATTACGCAGAAAGTTAAAAGCTAAATAATGTTTTTCAACTCTGCAAAGCTACAACAAGAGTCAATTCAGGTAGCGGGATCGTCCGAAAGGGTTACCGCTGCCCTGGAACATAAAGGGCTAAGGAAGGAACACGGGTGGGTTTTAGTCAGTAAGAGTCTGACACTCCCTCCTGCTCCACCCAGAGCGGGAGGAGTCATTTGATGATTTCCCATCCTCAAAAAAAAAAAAAAAAGACGTACTCAGTAAATGGTAGCTTTATAGTATGTACATAGAACTCACATATGTGCTATGCAATTATACAATACTAGGAGATTGAATTTATATAATGCAAAAATAGTATTTTAAAATCTTCAGCAGCTCCAACAGTATGTAGATAGGGTAGGCGTATGTGAAGTATTTTCAAATGCTAATCAATTTATTTATGCGTCCTGTGGGGCAGGACCAGCGTTTAGCCAAGCATATTTGTCAGCGATGTAATCCCCCAACTTATAATATGCTTGGCTGCATAGTGTGCGCTTTATGTAAGATTTGAATTTCGTTTCATTTAGTTGGAGTATATGGGGAGGTATTTTATCGTAACATCATGAAGGAAGAGTCTACTTTAGCCAGTCTGAAACCTGGTTGAACTAATTGGTCCCTATTTCTAGTTCTATAGTGTCTGTCACCTCTTTTACTGAAAAGATTGAAATTTTTCCTTACGTACATGATGTTTTCATAGATATATTGACAAAGTACCGTCATGATATTAATATCTTTAAATCCTTTTGATTTTTATTCTGGAGCCCGTCTCCATAGTAAAATACCGTAAGACATGATACTATGAAAGTAACTGAAATAGACTAGCCTCGCGATTTCTACATCACTAAATTGACGGATTGTTCTTACAGTATATGCTGCTGAATTTAGCCGTCCTGTAAGAGATGTTAAATGAGGACCCCATGCAGCCTTGAGTCAAGCGTGATCCCCAGGAAACCCGTTTAATCGACGAATTCTCCTTTCTCTGTATTCAATACTATGTCACAATCACTACTTTTAACATTCGGTAAAGAAAATCTTATGCATTTAGTTTTTTTTTCCTATTTAATACTAAATTATTAGCAGTAAGCCAATTTTGCACTTGCAGTAGGGCGTTATTTACGTCGTCGAGATTTGATGCACGCCTATTTATCTTAAAAATTAAGGAGGTATCGTCGGAAAATAACACCATTTGTGTTTGGTATTTTAATAAATGGGGTAGGTCATTTATATGTATATACTAAAAAGAGGAAAGGACCTAATATCGCGCCTTGTGGAACACCCATTTTTACTTGTAAACCAAGACTTAAACATAAATGGCGAGACGTGGGTGTACCTCTGCCTAACCCTACGGGAAATACAGGCTTGGTGTTTGATGTTGTTGATGTTTTTTTTTTTGCATTTTTGGAAAGACTAATCTACCTAGAATCTAGAGATTTTTCGCGCTTACACTTTATTAAAGGCAACTAAACAATTCTTTCTCATTTTTATTTGGAACTAGCTGCGCCCCGCGGTTTCACCCGCATAAATTTCGATTCCGTGGGAATATCGGGATAAAAAGTATTCTATGTGTTAATCCTGGTTATAAACTACCGGTGTGCCAAATTTCATCCAAATCCGTTCTGTAGTTTTTGCATGAAAGGGTAAGAAACATCTATTCATTCATCCATACAAACTTTCGCGTTTATAATATTATAGTAGGAAACAAAATTAATAGCAAACCCGAGTTTAAAACTAAAGTTATTTAACTTTTTCAGTCTATCACTGTAATAAGAAACCTCATGAGTTACCAGAACAACTTTTTCAAGTACGGATAACTGAAGTCTTATAATGATACGTCTTGAAATACGAGATGACGTAAAATTTTATAAGCATCTCTGGTTTTCTCGTAATAAGGTAGCTAGTAAAATGTTTCTTTTTTACTGTTTTTCCATTCTATCTAAGTATTACGCTAAGGTGACTTTTGCCTTAATTTTCGTTTTAATTCAGAGTAAACTTAGCAAAACGATACGTAAAATCTACCAAACATTACGCGAAGAAAATTCCGGGTGCTTTGTTCGTTTGTTTTGTTTTTTATAATCAATACTATGAATAATAATATGAATTTTGAATAAGTTTAATTTAATTTAATTGTTTATCTCGTATGTTTGTATTGTTTTTAAAACTGTGTGCCAAATAATGAGTCATTTTTGTTACTTGATCATAAATAAATAATAATAATAATTTGTTTTCTAAAACAAATCAAACGTTTATTTGCTAGAAATACATTGTTTTGATAACCGTAAGATCTTATAACCTAAGTGTCATTGTATTCTGCCTGCAAGCAAGCCCGCAAATTTTTATTAAGTTTACATACCAACTACTATTGTTACTATATACTATTACCATGGAATTATTCACTATTCAATTTATTAATTTATATTGTAAACATTCTAATAAAAATATACAAATTTTAAATTTTTATGATCCATAAATTCCTTAATACTATAAAAACAACACTTTAGCCATTCCCATTTTGGCCATTGGCCATTTTTCTATGAAAATTACGCGACATAATTTCGTCCTGGGGCCTTATTCTCTACTAGCTTCTGCCCGCGGCTTCGCCCGCGTGGATGTCGGAAATTATCCCACGGGAACGTGCTAACAGGATAAAATGTACCTATGTGCTTCCCCAGAATGCCATCTATCTCGCGGGCCCTTTGTGGCTAACTACAATAGAAAACCAATTGTGTCTCATTAGTGGTGATTAAGAGGGTACCTATATGATATCTTTACCTAAGTACCTACCTAATTAAAAAAAAAAAACTCAATAACAGAAAATTAAATACGTACCTACCTAAATAAACCTATTTCTGATGATAACTAATCTAAACTCAATAAATAAGCAAAATCCCTAAAAACTAATATCTATACGAATGACTAATCCTACCTAACAGTAATAAAATAACCTACGGTCACTACCTACGTACACTATCAAATATACTACCTATACTTTAAAATTAAAATCTATACCTACAACTTATATAAAAATAAACCTAAATAACTCTAAAAACTAAAAGGAATAAAAATGAACTCCATTGCGGGTGACTTAACCTACGACAAACTTATTATTTGCGGTTGGTGCAGTAATCGGGTCTAGGGATCGAACCGCAAAATTAAGTTTGTTTTTTATTGTATATACTTTTCCGGGATAAAAAGTACCCAGTGTGGTGCCCAGGATATTAAAGAATAATTATACCAAGTTTCAACGTAATCGAACTGGTAGTTTTTGCGTGATGCCTGAACAAACAGACTGACAGACAGACAGACAGACAGACAAAAATTTTTTTAATCACATTTTTGGGTTAGGTGTCGGTCTAGTAACACCCCCTGCCATTTATTTTTTTGATATTTTCAATGTACAGAATTTTCACTTCTACAGATTTATTATAAGTATAAGTATAGATAACACAATGAACGAAACCACGCGAAATCAACGCGAGATTGGCGGGATTAGCTAAGGAATTGACGTGGTTTCGAGTAAGGAATCATTAAGTGGTCATTGTGAATTAAAACCCTGATGTTTGATAGGTATTTAAAAAAGCAATGCAGGTATGTACACGCTGAACATTCTATCGCGTAATTTCGGCAGTTCAATTGATATACTTTCTCGTATAAGGAGTCCGTAAAAATTAAGACATTTGTTATCTTTTTTTCTTCTTCTTTGTTGCTCCCTCAATGCTGAGGATCGCGACCACATACGACGCGTCTCCAAGTTAGGCGGTTTTCAATTCAATTCATTTATTCAATAACAATTTTTACATCGTGTCTGAATTTCTATAACTAAATACAAATATAAGAAACATCATGCATGTAATCTATATTTAAATCATTATAATTATCTAAATTACATTAAAATCAGAAAAATAATAAAAAATATCTCTCTCTTCTGCTGTGTGGACCGCTGACTCCGAATGCTGCCTTCTTGATTGCGTCTGACGATCTTGCATCTTGAGTATTATTAAGTATACATATAATTTCTGTCCTAGCTTAGGCTATGTTGCAGGCACTTAATAAAAGTAATACTTACCTATGTATATCTCCGTTTATATTATCGTATATTACAGTACATTTCAGATAATTATGCATATTAACTCAACGCTCAATCCTCATTAACCCGTGTCAGAGTATATCAACAGTAATGGACGTAGCGGCTTATTATCTTTGCTGTAGCGGTCGATTATCTGTGCGTATGTATAAAATCTTATTATGCTGTCGACAGACTAATTATCGCTTCGCTTCACTTTCGTCTCGATAGATTAAAATGCACTTTGTAGAAAGTTAACTCGACTCATGTACTCTGTACACAGGTACATAGTGCGTGAGAAAATCACATTTTTTTTTTAATTTAACTGAAAATTTTGAAGCGGTATTGCGAAGAGATATTGATTCAGATTTCAATTATTATGCTAGAAAAATAGATGGTGAAAATTTTGTTTGCAATAAGTATTAATCCTTCTAAGGGCCGATTCTTCCATCGTCAGATAACTTTTATTCGAAGAATAAAATTGACGTTTGACAGTTTTTGTATGAAGTAACTGTCAAAATTTCAAAATTATTTCTCGAATAAAGGTAAAATAGCCCTTGATTACCTAAATTAACACTGCAGATTAATTTATCAACGATGGCGATAAGTCCAAGTTTGTGAAGTTTATGCTCGTTTAATGGTATGTGCTCACGATTTCTGTGTTTAAACACCTGATTTTGTAGTGTTTTGATGGATGTGTATTCAGTGTGATCGTTTTGTATATGTGTGTGTATGTATGTAACGACTTGTGGGAGTAGCCCACACTCGTAATAACCGATTGACCAATAACTCATCGATCATTCAGTGGAATGAGCAGTTCATGATGGTGTTAATTGACTGAATTAATGAATGAAACTGCAAACGTAATTACCTTGTTTAACAGGCTGGAATCCCGCCAATGAATAGAGCAACTTTCCAATTTTGGTTTTGGATTAAATTGCTTTTTTTTTTATAATTGGATACTGAATTATTAGAGATGTTAGATAAACTGCATCTGGTTTACATACACATACATAATAATAATAATAATAACTTTATTTCCAGACCCATAGAAACCTTAACCTAGTACACATTACATAAATCTTTACAATTTGCCATGACTCGTCACACCTACACACGACATGACCCACTGATTCTGAAAGGGACAGTCAAAACGTACTGCTATTGCGTTCAGAATGCCGTTGTTGCTACCCCGTATACGGGCTAGCAGGGAAGCTGCTTTTTTGCGCATGATGGCCTGGAAACCATCAGTGCGCGCTTCAGCAAACATGCCAGACGCGCTGCACCGCCACGGCAGACCCACACATTCTGAATGCATTATTGTACTGAGTGCGCAAGGCTCTGTAGGCTCGCTGCGTAATCTCACCCACAGGCCGCTTGAGTAGAAGGACTGGCAATAAGCTTTGAATAGCGTAACTTTCACTTCTCTCGTGCATCGTGCGAACCTGCGTGTGAGCATATTGGCTCTTACCGCCATAGCCCTGCGCTCCCGCTCAATCTCATCATCATTCCTGAGGTCACCTGTCACGATGTGACCCAGATATTTAAAAGTTTGAACCTGCTTTAAGGCAAAATAAACTCGCGCCTTCTTCCCATAGAGGTAGGCGGATACTACAGAAAGCTACAAATTGCTTCTTGCCAAACTTCATGATTTTAGGTCATTGGGTAGTAGGTACCCTATAGCACTGTTTCCCAAACATTGTTCTGCCATGGCCCGGTAATTTTTGTACTGCCCCTTCGTGACCCACTCGATATTTTTAACCCCCGACGATTACATTAAATATGTAAAATAATACACCATTTATGGTTACCTATTAGTATGTATATTACGACATATAGAAAAAAACAATGAGAAATGGTTGACATGCGTCACATCCACGCAAAACGGCGGTATTATTTATATTTTAAAATAAGGCGGGAATGCTCAAATGCTGCGACCCGGTATTTTATTTTGATGGCCCAGTACCGGGTTGCGACTGTAGGTTTTGATTCCCTTGCGAGTGTCAAAATATGCGGCATATACGGAACAAACTCAAAATCAAATCATTTATTTCAATTAAACCATTTCAGGCACTCTTGAATTGTCAAAATTAAATAGTCAGTCAGTTAGTCAGAAAGTTGAAGTTAGTTGCCCATTCCAAAACGTGGAATGGGCAACTAACCGATCTCTTTGGAGAAGAACGGGCAAGAAACTCCAAGGACACTTTTTTAAATCAAGATATTATTACAAAATCCTGGGTACATTATTCTTATTGCTTCTATATGTGAGAACAATGAAAAAAAAAAAGAAACAATTTAAAATATAAAACTAAAAATAAGTCACAGAACATAAACAATTTTATCTTTTGATTGCGTTGACTCAGAGGTTTGATGATTTAATGATTTAATTTCAACTTGTTAACTCTACGCGTTCTTGAGAAAAAGGGTCTTGACAGACGGACAAAGAAGTTATCTTATAAGAGTTCCGTTTTTCCTTTTGAGGTATGAACCCTGAAGACAACAATAAAAAAATATTCGGTGACAGTTATTGTATGAAAATAGATTCACAAACATTAGCTTAAGGTTTGGCTTCCTAAGACGGCAGTGAACGATCACACAATAATCGGTTTTTGAGACCTCAATGTCAAATACTGGGGAAAATAACAAATTTTCACGACGATAGTTAAAATATGATGGAACCGTTATCCTAGGAAACCTAAGCTTTACTAAGTTAGTTTCATATATCCGTTGTACACGACAGACATCAGAGCCACAGAGTAAAATAATAAAATTACGTTAGTGGGCTAACCGCATCGGTCGTTGAAATGCAACCTGAGTGGCCTACCCACTGCCCACTCCACCACTCGTAGTTAGTAAGCTACGGAGCGTAGGTATTTGCTCAGCAATACCGCCTCTGATGATACCTGTTATAGATCGTGGGTTTCAGAGATAAATTCGTTTGATAGATACCTGGGATTCGTATTCGGTGTGCGTTTAGGTATTTGCGTACGTGCTTTCAAATCAATATTTGCGATATGTATACCTACATACGTTGCAAGTGTGTGGTATTTGGTTTACGATATTTTTATTACATGTTTGATAGTTATAGTAGGTACTGTGACGGGATCGTTCAATGAGAGACTTATTTTATAACAAAGTTATAAAATTCTTATTTCTACAGTTCACTCTACAATTTTAGATCATGATGCGCTATTAGCTCATCAAGCTGATCTCTATTATTTTCATAATTTCTAAATTCGATATAGCGTTCATTATCATGATTTCAGCCGAAAGACGTCCACTGTTGGACATAGGCCTCCCCCAAGCACCTCCAGTTCGACCGGTTCTGTGCTTCCGTGTTCTTGTGTGTACCGGTTGTGTGCTGTGTATGGTTGTGTGGTTTTATGATATTGTTGTGTGTTCCGGTTGTGTGCTGTGTGTGGTTTTGTGATATACTGTTATTTCATTTTTAACCGACTTCTAAAAAAGGAGGAGGTTCTCAATTCGGATGTTTGTATTTTTTTTATTTTATTTTTTTTATGTTTGTTCGCGCATAACTCCGTCGCTTGCCAACCGATTTGAAAATTTTTTTGTTGGAAAGAGTATGTTTTCCAAATGGTCTCATAGAAATTTCATCAAAAACGGTTCAGTAGTTTGGTTTTTAAACCAAAATTACTGGTAAAAATTACAACTTAAAAGTGAAAAATAAAAACTTTTTTTGCAAAAAAATACAACCGACTTCCAAAAACGACACTACAAAGTGAAAAATAACTTTAATTTTTTTAGTAAAGTTTTTATTACTTATGCCATCATTGTAGTACAATTCTCGCGGAGGTTGCAAAGAAACACCATGCAGCCTTAAGTCTCTAATCTCCAAAGTACCCATGAAGTGTTAATTTTGGTAGTGATTCAGTTATTGGTTTGTATAGGGTAGGTTTGACATACTTTTATTCAAATCCATACACTAATCGCCGTGTTCATAAAAGAAAGTTAGGAAAAATAGTTCTTAGTTATATTTCCAACACTGCGTTTAAAAAAATCGCCCATAATCAAACAATACAAAATAATGAGTGCTTGCTCCCCGGATATCTATTTATCAATTTCATATTCCCATTTAATTCAACTTCAATTTCAGACAAAGGATTTCCTATAGGATTGAAACTGTTTATTGTATTATTATAACGAGCGCCCTGGTCAGGTAGATTGTTCGCGACTACGGAACGTCGGAGTTTGAAACTTTGTCCGTAATATTATTTCTACCTGTTTTCCGCCTCTCCGTGTTACGTTATTTTTTAAAGAATTCCAAGAATACCTTTTTAATTTCATTACCAACACTTCGAATGAAATTAAAAATGTTTCTGCTGGCAGTGAGTTTATCATGGCTTTTTTAATAGAGTTAGTCAGTAGGTGGTGGAGGAGGAGGAGGGGGGGGGGGGAGTGGTGGAGGGGCCCGTGGCTAAATAATAACAACCGCACAGGTCGATCGGTCAGGTTAAGCTACGCTTGCCGCGGTTGGTCTGTGGATGGGTGACCATCTTTACATACCGAAACCCCTCCGTGCCTCGGAAAGCACGTTAAGCCGTTGGTCCCGGCTGTCATTCGTGGATCTTTGACAGTCGTTACGGGTCGTCAGAAGCCCGAAAGTCTGACAACCAGTCTTACCAAGGGGTATCGTATTACCCAGTAACTGGGTTGTGGAGGTCAGATAGGCAGTCGCTCCATGTAAAATACTGGTATTCAGCTGCATCCGGTTAGACTGGAAGCCGACCCCAACATAGTTGGGAAAAGGCTAGGCAGATGATGATGAGTCAGTAGGTAGTAAATCTATACTAATAATAAAGCTGAAGAGTTTGTTTGTTTGTTTGAACGCGCTAATCTCTGAAACTACCAGTCGGATTTGAAGAATGATTTTTGCATTTAATAGCCCAATTCTTGAGGAAGGCCATAGGCTATTTAACAGCACGCTAGGACCCTTGGGAGCCGAGTAAGAAGAAATAAAGTCGGAAAGAATGCTAAGCGAAACCGAAGTAATAACGCGGGCCGGCGATGCGATGCGACGGGGTTGGTCGCGGGAGTAAGAAATTTCACGCGGGCGAAGCCTCGGGCAGAAGATAGTCTATCCTCCTCTATAAACGTGAAAGTTTGTGTGGATGGATGGATGTTTGTTACTCTTTCACGCAAAAACTACTGCACGGATTTGGATGAAATTTGGCACACAGATGGTTTATAAACAGGATTAATATATGGGATACTTTTTATCCCAATATTCCCACGGGATCGAAACCTATGCGGGTGAAACCGTGGGGCGCAGCTAGTTTAATAATACAAATGAAGTGCTGTTCGTTGGTAAACGCATTACTTCATGGCCCTATTTCACTTTAACCGCTCAATGATTCCTTACTTCGAAATCACGTCAATTCCTTAGCTAATCCCGCCAATCTCGCGGTTTCGTTTAGAACGGCTGGACCGATTTGGCAAGTTTTTGTTTTGTAATATTTGTAATAGTCCGAATTTAGGTTTTACGGGAAGAAAAGTTTGAAAAGTGGCGTGGACATTGGAAAATTCGGGAATACTGAAATTGTATTTTCTATGGTAACTTTGTATTAATTATTGAAATTTGGACAAGACAACCTCTGTCGGGTAAGCTAGTTACCCGCTAACTTAAAGTTTAAATAAAAATAACGTATTGAGCACGGTAACGTTACTGTGAATTTGCTTGGTACTGTAATAATTGATATACCCAATAATTGCTTGCTCAAAAGAACATCCTTATCAATCTATTGTATCGTTGATTGAATATGGACTGCAAGCATACTGTAGGGCTGTTTATGTCTGGTAGGTACTTTTAGTAGCATTAGATAGTATTCTACTGTATAGTATTGTTGAATGAATATGGACTGTATGCAAACCGTAGTGCTATTATCCCACATAGAGTGCATAAGAAACCGTTTTTTTAAGACTATCAGGTACTTTTTAGTAACATTAGGACAATTAAGGGATCAGCACTTTTTAAAAAAAAAACCGTTGCCCCACACTAATAATTACTCCTGTATCGTGGGTGCGTTTACAAACATTTAAACTCACATACACAAACAGCCAGACCCGGAACAACTACCTGTAGGCAATACAAATATTTGTTCCGTGCGGGAATCGAACCCACGACACGCAGCGCAGCAGTCGATCGCTCAGCCACTGCGCCAACCGTGTCGTCAAAACTTACAAGATTACCTTTAGCTTATAGTAGGAAGCTCGACAGCTATCGGTTTGGCCATAATCGGTTAGATGACATCATCATCATCAAGAAAACATTTTAGATATGCGTAAGCGTGCTACATAGGTAATATATACCCACAGATAGGATTGAAAATACGGTTTGATCAGTAAGCCTACAGCGCTACAGTGGCATGATAAAATAACATCACGCTTTGTTCCTCGAAGGGTTGGCCACAGGTGTAACTATAGTAAACCCACATTTCGCCAGTTATGTTTAAATCCCAGGTAATAGGGGTCTGCCTATTGCCATCAACCGGGTTAAAATCCAGACTCCTGGCTGCTACTGTTGGAATTTCAGATGAAAAAAATCCAATAGCAATAGCCCGACCTGGGAATCGAACCGAGAACCTCATGCTCAGCAGTAGCGCTTGCGACAACTAGACCAACGAGGCAGTCAAGACAGTCAGATAATATTATTTTATTTTATTTTATTCTGTTCGGGAAACTTACAGCTAATATAAACAGTGATCCTAAACAATATGGCACATATTATAATCAAATAAAATCAAAAGTCATTTATTCAAATTAGGCTGAGAATCAGCACTTTTCGAACGTCAAAATTACAAAAGACAGTCCCCCAAAAACGCCCGTCCTTCACCACTTCCTAGTGCTATCGTTGAGAAGAAGTGGCGCAACAAACTCCCCAGCAGCACAGCTGTCTGTTCAGTTAGAAAATACTTGATACTTGATTGTATACAATACTAGGTGTTAAGTAATTAACATTACAAGATACCGAACATAAAATTAAATTATTTGCCATATGGCAGCTAGCCACGCCAATATACCAACAAATATAATAAAAACTATACGTACTCAAGCTAAAAAATAATTAATTAAAATTAAAATGTAAATAAAGACTTACTACCTAAATAAAAGCCTCCAGGAATAAAGGGCGTGACAGCTTATTTATTTATGCATTGCTGGGTCCTGTTCACATAGCTGTCACTTGAAGTCGCAAATGATAAACAAGGACCATCGAAGTAAAATAAATAAATAAATTAATACTAATAACAATAACCTGTCAGTAATGGCAATGCATGCAAGCATTGTTGTTTGTCCTAAATGATGACAGACAACGTGGTGTGCCTACCATACATCTTCGCCTATCCCTTCGGGGATACAAGCGTGATGTATGTCAACCTTGACTTTGTAATATTGCATTTCAATCTTTTCTACATTCTGGAAACAGGTTATTAGAACATTTATCACTTTAGACATCAAAGTGAACAGTTTTCTCTAGCCGACTTTTACACCTTCCGCCAGATGAGAAACAGTCGATGTTCGGTGTTTTTCTTCCGTTGCTGTTCCTTTGAAAGTAGTTTCGGATTTATTTGTAATTATAAACAGTGGTTTGCGCTGATTCTAGTTATTTTTCGGTTTTTATCTACACTTACTAATAATAAAGCTAAATAGTTTGATTGTTTGTTTCAACATACAAATTTCTGGAACTGCTAGTTGGATTCGATAGCCCAATTCTTGAGGAAGTTTACAGGCTAATTAACATCACGCTACGATCCTTAGGAGCCGAGCAAAAATAAAAAAGTCAGGAAGAATGCTAAGCGAAAACTAAGTAACAACGTGGACAGGCGATGCGATGCAACGGAATGAGTCGGAGGAGCAAGAAATTTCACGCGGACGAAATCACAGGCAGAAACTAGTACTTAAATAATATAATTTGGTAAAATTCCGTTTCTGATACACAGACAGTTTTGAAGCGAGGAAATCTGGAAATTGTGTCGTTATAATACCAGCCAGTTATTGGATGCAGGGTAAAGGAATCTTCTTATAGAGAGAATGCACGAGAATTGCACCACGCTTGCTCAAGATGTATTGGCAATTTGAGACTTAAGTATATTAACTGTAAGTCCAGGGGGCCTACTCCGAAGTGCAAAGTGCGAATGTTCGGATCAGACCGACACATGGCCGAACTGAATATTATTGAAAAATGTGAAAAAAGTTCGGATCGGCTCAGTTGGGTCGGAACCATAGTCAATATTCGAAAGAGTGTAGGATCGGGACCGACCGAACCAAATAGTAACTTCGTAGCAGGAAACGGCCGAACATTCGGCCGATACTACTTCAAAGTAGGCCCCCAGGTTTTCTCACGAAGTTTTCCTTCAACGATGTCAGTAATGTCCAAGATAAACTCAGAAGGTATAAATGAAGTACATATGAATGTCAGTGTAAAAATGAAATAATAAAAGTTAAAGAAAGAAAGAAAATACATTTATTTAGCACGGACTTAAAGGCACACAACACCACATATTAACTACAAGAAAAAAAAATATATAAAAAAGAAAAGAAAATGTGTGTTATGAGAAATTAACAGCTAAGTGTGCCTCACGGCTGCGGCAAAAATAGGCCCTGTTCAGCAAAAATGCCGGACAACTAGTGCTTGACGCTGGTTTTCAACTGGACCTGAAGTATGAGTTGACGGATGTAAATCAGTTTTATACTGTAATGGGGTAAGTAATATATGATATAATTAGGTACAACATCAATGTTTACCCAATAACGCTTTACGAAATAAGTTTTAGGGTATTTAAATGTTATGTGTAAAGAAATTATATCAACAGTTTGTATATCTCTCGTTCATTTCATCTTGTGAACGTTAT
This sequence comes from Apamea anceps, assembly GCA_951799955.1. Lineage (NCBI taxonomy): Eukaryota > Metazoa > Arthropoda > Insecta > Lepidoptera > Noctuidae > Apamea > Apamea anceps. Next base: position 5,989,596 of record OX637502.1, on the reverse strand, counting down.
TGAAATGAAAATATACCAAATAACTTTATAATTATGATATGAGACGCAGCCACTGCAATGTGTGTATGTACCTATAAACGTAAATAAAGTAAGTAAGTAATGATCAAAACTGCATTTGGTTGTGAACATTGGACATATGATACGTAAATTGGAACGTCTCTTGGGTTCTCCTTTCTGAACGTGTCTTCGTCGGTAAACTCAAGTTGTCAGTAATTCACTTTGCGAACCGTTAGGACATGCAAGACTTGGTTTCTCTTTGATTATTAAAGTGAAGCATTACTAGCAGTGTATATATGGAGGTAAATAGTATAAAGTTTACTTTAAGGACGAGTTTGAGTCCACTAATGCTCGGTTCCTATCATATCCTATAAACAAAAACGAATCATTTTGCTTACCAAGGTAGCATTTGTTATTGCAAAACTGGGCATATAAATAAATTCGTAAACTAATTTTACTTTTGATATCTACTTCTATATGGGAGGGTCTTCTATGCAAAGCGATGAGGTATTTGCTTCCTTACTGGTAAAGATACAAGTCTTAATTTTAACCAATAATGGTCCGGAAATTGTTTGAATCGGCCATAAATCGGTGGTGGCATATTTTTGTTGACCATTATCAATTAGTTAGTTAGAATATAATGTAGAAATGTAACCTTTTGCATAAAATATCGTACATAAAAACTTTTTTGAAAAAAATAGTCAACCGACTTTCAAAAACGACACTACAAAGTGAAAAATAACTTTAATTTCGGAAGTCGGTGTCGTTGGGTTCGCATTTTCGTTGTTTGCCTACTATTAATTAATATAATAAACGTGAAAGTTTGATAATAATAATAATAATTTCAGGCGGAAACAAGGTGCGCTCCTTCAATAGTTGGGTCATGCCGGTTTTGATGGCATACTCGGTATACTCAAATAGACTCAGACCGAACTCGAGACCCTGGATAAAAGGGCCCGTACGGTGCTGACTGCAAATCGTATGCATCACCCACGGTCATCGGTAATGAGGTTGTATATCCCGCGAAAATGTGGAGATCGAGGCTTTTTAAACGCTAAGACCCTCCACAATCGCGAGATATGCAGTCTCAGGGAATATTTCCTAGAAACGGACGTGGGGATGCATCGAGATGTGGTCGCGGTGGACAAGGGCCTCACCCCGCTCTCCTTGGCTAACAAGAACTGGAGTAAGCCAGTATAGTGCTTGTTACTAATGATCGCATGGAAGTATGGCAGAGTAAGGAGCTTCACGGACGCTTTTACCGGGCTCTACATGGACCTGATGTAGATCTACTAGCGTCCGTACCCTGGCTGCGTTTTGGTGACCTCTTTGGAGAAACCGATGGTTTTGTCTGTGCAATTATGAATGAAGTTATGATGACGAACAATTACCGGAGATATATTGTGAAAGACGGCACGGTTGACATCTGTCGGGCATGCCACCGGCCGGGAGAATCAATCAGGCATATTACCCTGACTGGCCCTGGTTTGGTACCCTTTGTAATGTTGTAATTATGGAATTGTATTCTGAATTAAAGAGATTATTATTATATTATCTCTGGGTGTTCTCGTCTAGCTAACGGAGAGTACCTACTTGCACAGACACAACCTTGTAGCCAGGATAATCCATCAGCAACTTGCTCAGAAATACAGCCCTGTGGAATCTGAGGTGCCTGTGTGGTGATTGAAACTTATGCGGGTGAAACCGCGGGGCGCAGCTAGTAAGAGAAAATGAAAACAAACATAATAGGGAAAAAAAAAAAAAAATTAAATACTTATTTACAAGTATCTATTTGTCCTATTAATAAGGTAGCAAACACGGTAACATCAGCTGAATCTGTTTTAGTTGGTGTAGAAATACTCTATAAGTAAGTAGTATTTAAAATCAAATCAGTTTATTGCATTTGTAACGGTTCATTGTTATGCCGCTATCAAGCAGTTGGCTCTAAAATAATTCGCCACCCCTAATAGCGTTGACTATATTAGTGACGTTATTCCGTCCTAATTGAATTTGCAAACCCTGGCTGAAGGCGATGACGTGGCGACGTCGGTCAGTCCACCGTGTCTCATTTTATGTAACGATTTTACTTTTTTATTAAAGTTATGGTGCTAGTTATTTTTAAATAACGTCATCTGCAGCTCTGGAATATAATTTTCTACTTGCATTACGCTGACTCATTTTTATTAGCCATTAAACTGGAAAGTCTTGGCCGCTTGGCATAAACCAACACTTTTCTAAGAAATGGAATGAGATCATGGTGGTAGATATAAATGATGCTTACTAGCAGTATTTCATCAGCTCTGCGGGACATAGGTCATCATACCTTAGTCACGTCGCAAAGGAGATGTTTCAGTAATGTATGGACCCTGGGCCAGCACTATTTACCTACACTAAATGTAAATATTGCTATACAATACAGTAACCTTTTTTTAATGTTAATTTTCTATAATTTGACTTCGTTTTTATGTAATTTCAAATTAACTTGGTTAAGAAAAGCAACACAAAATTAACATGGCGGATCAGCAATATGCGAAATGTCATTATGACAATGACATTTGATTGTTATCACAAGAAAGAAAACAGACAAAGACCAAGTCAAACTGTTAAAGTCGTCAAACGTCATGTCAAACAACTGTCATGGCGACCATAAAATGGAGTTTTAGTATTAAAAAACTTCACAAATAATCATTTCTGTACGCCTGTACTTTTGGTAAGGTAAAGAAATTAATATAAATCATATCCTTTTAAGACACTAAGTTTCATACTTCCTCGCTTTCACTTGCTTTGTTGGTCTAGTGGTCGCAAGCACTAGTGAGCATGAGGTCATCGGTTCAATTACCAGGTCGGGCAACGTGTTATTGATATTTTCCGTTGGAGATTTCTCAGTAACAACCCAGACTTTGGATTTGTGCCTGGTTGCTGGCTATAGGCTCGCCCCCGTTACATGGGGCTTATACATAACTGGCGAAATGTGGGTGTAGGTACGGTCAGCAACAAAAGTCGGTTAACACTTTAGTTGTTTAGATCTTAATTATTGAGCAAAATATTCTTAAAAAACATATAGTAAAAGAATATTTAATAATAATTAACTCTTTGCTATTACATGAAATAGAGAAAACCAATGTATCGCATCATTTTGTATCAATTTAGATGATTTGTAAAAGTAACAGTGTTAATTGACTTTTGTTGCTGACTGTACTATGGGTACAGCTCTGCCTAACTCTTCGAGGATTGCAGGCGTGGTGTTGTATTATGTACTTTTTTAAGGTTTTCCTTTTAACAGCAATTTGGAATTCACTTGCAGAGTTGTACCTAGTGGTCATTTGTAAGTGAATTCAAAAGTAAATTTTAATGAGAAGAGAGGGGCAATTCTCGTTATTTTAAGAACGTTCACAGTCTGATATCAGTCTCAATTTGTAAAAAATACGTCTAATTTCCCTACATTTAGACAACTTTTTTACATTTGTTTGTCGCCGAGATGAGACTGCGACTAGATTTTGAACATTTTAAATTACGAGAATTATTAAAATGTTCAAAATTGCCTTCAGATGTTAGGTATACAGGCAGTTTTAGGAAAATAGATGTATAGTCAGGGAAATTACCTATGTAATTGTTAAGTAAATTGACTCTTGAACTGAAATTGACAGTTGTATGAAACATCTGTCGAAGAATGGTAGATGTGATTTGAATAAACTGGTAGTTTGGTTTACCATTTATTTCTGTGTAAACTTCTGGTCTTACTAAAAAGCATGGAAGTGTACGTTTTTGATAAAATTCTTCGCCTTCGAATCGCGGCTTAGATATCTGAAGGCCAATTCTCGTAGAATTTTAATCATCATTAATTTCAAAAACGTACACTTCCATGCTTTTTAGTAAGACCTCTTTCACATTACAGCTACCTACACACAACGTTGACAGCAAAGTAAGTAAACGCGCGGCGTAATAACACGCGCAGACAAGAAAGCTCTTCATCAACATTATTGCCAATACCCTCATTCCTGTGTCTATTACTGCTGCGACCACCGCTGAGACCGCCTTTATTTAATATCTCATCTTTTAGGAACGTTTGTCACAAGGTGCGGTCACTTTGTCGGTCGTGTCCTTTATAGTTTCAGTTGGTAGAGGAATTACTTATTGATCCGCGGTTATATAGTGTTGCCGGGTCAGTCTTGATGTTTTAATTATTTATTTGTTGTGAAATTTGAAATAGGCAAATACTTAGTTATTGATATAGTTTCTAAAATGTACTTAATCTTCGCATCATCATCATCATCTGTCTCGCCTTTTCCCAGCTACATATGTTGTAAGGGTCAGCTTTCAGTCTAATCGGGTGCAGCTGAATAATAATAATACTTTATTGATCCAAAATAACAATATTTTACATAAAGCGACTGCCTATCTGACCTCCACAACCCAGTTACTGGGTAATACGATACCAATTGGTAAGACTGGTTGTCAGACTTTCGGACTTCTGAAGACCCGTAACGACTGCCAAAGATCTACGAATGACAGCTGGGACCATGTACTTAACGTGCTTTTTGAGGCACGGAGGGATCTTGATATGTAAAGATGGTCACCCATCCACCGACCAACCGCGGCAAGCGTAGCTTAACCTGATCGTTCGACCCGCGCGGCTGTTATTACTCAGTCACAATCTTATTCTTCGAATGGCACATGATGTATTTAAGTCCATCTTATGTCCAAACAATTACAGCCCTAATAAATAAAAATGAAATGCTGTTTGTTGGTATGCGCATCACTTGAAAACGGCTGGACTGATGTTCGAATAGTCTGAATTAAGTTTTTGTGGAAATAATAATTGGAAAAGTTTTCCAGAAAAATTTCAAATTCGGAAAAACCCACTACGTCCTATTTTCGTCTTTTTTTAAATTTGGTTAAAACAACCTTTTTCGGGTCAGTTAGTACAAGTATAAAATATATAAGGTATTTTATTTTTGCTTGACATGCACAGGTAAATATTTGATGCATATTTATTTCTCAGAGCTGGTATTCAGCTGCATCCGGTTAAATTGGAAGCCAACCCCAGCATAGTTGGGAAAAGGCTAGGCAGATGATGATGATTTATTTATCAGAACCTTGGAAACTGCACGATGTTCGATGCACATGTAAAGTTATTTTATTACTCTTTTCATTTTAACCTTATTTAAAGCTTACAAATTCACCATTTTCAACACAAAACATAGAATCCAAGCGCTATTCTTATCTTCACACTCCGATAGATCCATCAAAATGTAACCAATCCATCAGAGTATCCATACCTATGTTAAACCAATAGGTCCCATTATGTACTCAACTAAATCTAAACTTACCCATTCCTACATAGGTACATGATTATGTCCCTACAGTGTATTTCTGCTAACATATCCTATTTAGTAAATAAGCAGTACGAAGATTCGAAGTTATGGCATCAATCACTTACCTACTTTATGTTACGTGTTGTCATTTGTAAAATTTCCACAACAAATAGAATGAAATAAAAATTGTTTATTCTGCACAAAAAAAAAAAACGGGTTGCACTCCGGGAGTGCCCGGCAGAAGTGAAAACTTGAATATTAACGTTGTGCATTTTTGATATTTTGGAATGCGGTCTACTCTCCCTCCGTCTTACGAATTTTCGATCAGGTCACGTGTCCTGACGCGAGCTCCGTCTTACGAATTGTCGACCAGGTCACGTGTCCTGACGCGAGTTTAACATTTTTTACCCATCACAAAAAATTCTCCCTCCGTCTTACGAATTTTTGATCAGGTCACGTGTCCTGACGCGAGTTTAACATTTTTTACCCATCACAAAAAAAGTGCACAAAGCCGCTAAAGAAGTTTTCACTTCAAAAACGCAGATTACAAATAAAAAAAGACAACACTCAACGTGGCAACGTAGCGTAACATACAACGTAGTCAAAAGCCTCATACTCAAGCATATAGAAAATTGTCAATTCGGACAGAATTCACAACTTTTTAAATGCTTGAGTGATTGCTACAGAAAATCGAATCTTACAAATCATTAAATACAGTTTGTGCAAGACGAATTTAAAATATCGTTCTGTTTCAGTCAATCGTTTGAGGTAGAGATAGAGACAGATTTACATTTCAAATACCTGTGTGATAATGCTAAATTCATTTAGTGATTCGTGGTGTAAGTGGGCCATAAAGTATAGCTTTGATCAAAAACCATTCACACACAAAACTTTTCTCAAAATTGATATCTCAGTACTCCATATTTGTTTATCTAATAAGAAAATATAGAAAAGTACACTTTACATAAGAGGTACCACAATAGGTATCGGCCGTAAGCTTGTCCAATTATCCCCGAATCATTTCCCCGTTGTTGAAGTTCGAGTGTGACCCTTTTCAAAGCTTTACTCTGACAAAAGCATTCGTTGGAGTTACTTCATGAAAGAGCTTTTCAAAGAGCTGAGAATAGTTTTATATATTTTCTTTATTCTCACATAATTTCTATAGAATTTTCCAAAAGTATCTGATATAGATGTAAACAAAGTCTATTCAGGATAGATTCTTACGCAACAATCACTCTCTAAAAAGAACTAGTAACACATTGATTTGTATTCAGAAGGTTTCAACTTCATGTCCTAATAATAGCCTCCCGACCGATTTCGGTCACAGTGGCCAAACTCAGCGGAGATTAGCCAGGTACGCAGGAGATATTATAGTGCACAAGCGTGTGCGTAAACACAGGTGCACTCTCTGTTCCTTTACTCTCACAGTCCGATGGGACGGCAATCCAACACGACCGGGGAGAGATCAGGCGCAGAACCAATGGTTTTACGTGCTTTCCGAGGCACGGGGGTATTAAACCGTCAATTTCCAAACTCCGGACTGTTACTAAAAAAATTCAAATGGAAAATCCAATAACAGAATCGATCCCAGGACCCCACGCTCAGCAGTCGCGCTTACAACCACGAGACCAATGGGGCAGTTATAGTTAGTTAGATATAGTATATGTCCTGCACATGTATCCAACCATTATTTTTTTAAACCATTATTGAATTGTCATTGAAAAATCATCGACCATAATTCAGCTTATAAAATTAACCTTAATTAACAAATGGCAAACATCTTTGATGTTATAGAGGCATGAGGAACAGTGTGTAAAGTTCACTTATCCTCCATAGAAAAGGGAGGATCCTCCGACCAGACGGGTGTTGTGTCGGGCGGCAGACTTTTGGAACAGACCAGACACGAGTACATTACTACCGTTGTTGTAAATGTATAATTTCTTGGAACAATGATATCGGACGTCGAATGTTCTTATGTCTTGAAATATTGATTTTGCATAAGTAAGCGGCTGTTCACCTAGATCCGTTACTAGGACAAAAGTTTTACTTTATGTTTGTTATTGGATATAAAATGGCTGTGAGGGGTTGAGATTTCAATATTCAAGTTCCTTTGTTTTGTGACATGTTCAATTAAGTATAGGGTAAAAGAAAATCTTGTGATTTTATCGATTGTTCTTTTTTCATAAAGATAAGTTTGATAAGAAAAGTGTTACCTATGTATGAATGAAGTAAAGTAAAACTAATGAAAAGATTGAGGGTTACAATATGGGTGGGAAGAAACTGAGCTCTGAGATGACTTAGAAATGTATGGAAGTAAAAGAAGTAGGTACTGCGTCGACGACATATAAATTGGGATAGCCTCAAGAATAAAATATTATAAGGATGGTAAATTATATGCATAACATAAGCATAATCGCATATAATGTTCTGTCGGAACATTGTAGGAGGGACATTAGAAGAACTCTCTCACAGAACGAAGGCCTGTGTCCCAGTGGTGGTACTGAAACACAGGCTTGGGAGGCCGTAAACCACCACGCTGGCCCAGTGCAGGTTGGTAGATGACACATATCTTCGAATTTTTGGTTCTAGGACATGCCGGTTTCCTCTCGATGTTTTCCTTCGCCGTTTTGAGTGGTAGTAAATAGACATTTTAGGGTTCCGTACCTCAAAAGGAAAAACGGAACCCTTATAAGATCAGTTCGTTGTCCGTATGACTGTCCGTAATATAGGTAATCAATACATAAATGTAATTATAATTATTGCTTATTAGCGCGTTGTTAAACCAATTAGAGCTCAGCTTGAGTATAAAAATTTGATTACCAACCAACATCCTTATACTTGCTAACTACAAACCATTATTCAATAAATTTGTGCATAATAACTTGTGTATAAAACACGATAATTTAATGATAAAATAATTATTACTATATTCCATGAGTTGGGCGCACACTGCGTTGCTTATGCCGATTGACATGCACTACTCAGAAATCACTGTGTGGTATTCAATTAACTGAAGGCACATCTAGAGTAACGACAGCTAAAAGTACAATATCTTTGTATCTTCGGACTTCACATGTGCAACTGAACTAGGCAAAGCTTCCTTAAGAGTCCTGACTTGATCACTTGGACGCGACGAGACTGCACAATATTACGTTATAAATGATCCATGTTAAACAAACCTTATTGAAAGTTAATAAATAAATAACAATAAATAAACCGAGAGTCGGAATCCGAGATTTTAATATTACACCCTAATTAGCTCGGTATTGCATCTACGTCCGTTAATTTACACAACATTGCAGGGTAATTTTATTACAGCAACCTTTCCCTGAAATGGTGAAGGGTGACGAGCGAGTCGAGTCAAACACTGTCCATTGCTCGTAGTTAATCAAGTGCGAATGCGTACGCTCGGCCGCGTGGCTCAATGTAGGAGGAAATTGTGAACGATGATATTGTTGAAGTTTGATTTAGTAGGGGGGCTGCTTGGCAACGCTCCGGGCACCTGTTGCCCGGGCTTCCAGGGGGGAAGCCCGGGCTCTCACTCCCTTTCAGCCCGCCATCCCTCTTGGGATGCTAGTACTCGTTTCGTCTGTCTGCGAGCGGGGACTAATATATGGAGCTTAAGCTTTGTAAGTCTCGTAACTACACGGAAGCTTACGTCTAGACGCGGTTGCAGCGAGTTTGTAAATGAGTTAAGTGTTCAGTGAGGATTGGAGAGTATGTGATGCAGAGATATTGCCAAGAGATTCGGCAATGTACGCGCGCTTTGCAGTAAGTTCAAATATTTGATTGTAGCTTCATGTTGCTCGTCTTTGAGACGAATTGATTTAGTAGTAATTAGATTGGTGTTTACTAATTGTTGGATTAGACTTAGAGATTGACTTTATTCAATCAAAGATGCTCTTGGTAATTTTGATTGTGGCCTAGAGTGGAGTAACAGTTGGCGGAATTGAAGATCGATATTGTATAACACCCACGGGTAAAAACAGTTGGTATATTTGAACAGTATTTTCATTAAGGGTTGATTTTTTAATCATCTGATAACTTTATTCGAAAAATAATTTTGAAATTTTGACAGTTATTTCATATAAAAAACGGTCAAACGTCAATTTAATTCCTCGAATAAAAGTTATCTGGCGATGGAGCAATCAGCCCATAATCTGCAATAATTCCCAAACATGCAGTATTTAATCTACCATAACGACGCCAAAGCGGATTACCTGCCAGTATCAATCGAGTGCGGTGTCAAACAATAGATTGCATGTCATTCAGCCTGTGTTACGGACATTTGCAATACACCTACTGCGTTCCTGTTATTCTGTAATATTGCCATGGCCTAGGTTTATACCATAACCTCATCTATACCTACGTACAGTCGGTCAATGCCAGTAATTTGAGCACGCAGGGGAGGCGGAATGAAATGCTGGGCTTGATTGAACTAACATCTATAGGTAGTTACTGGAGTGGATTGATTTTGAATCCCTTACATGTATGTTTTTACAGCAGCCGCTTAATTTCTGTATGAAATTGGGCTTATACAGAATGAAATTGAAAACTTGCGACAAATTGAAATAGGAGGAGCAGTAACTGTTACATAATCATTAAAAATGGTCATTTCCTAAATTTAAATTCTTCAAAAAAATCGTGTAATTATCGCCTTACATAGTGCGAAATAAGGTTTTTTTCCTGTATTTATTTATAGGAGCTTTTACGCATAGCGTATGTCGGTCCCATCGTATCCTAAATAATTGTACTTTCACAAGTTAATATGTTATTGCCTTTAAGTAGACACGAATTATCGTCGATCCAGAGTTTTTTTTTTTCAAAATTATGAAAACTATTAGGAAAATTATAGTATTCATTTTAGCGTGCCACCGATAAGCAATCCATTTATCGCTGAGTTCACAACATGAAGCCAGTTGGCAACGCGTTGAACAACCGGCATTTACCTCATTTGACCGTTTACGAAAAAGGGTTCGCGACGACGTTGCCAAATCGCTCGCCTACGGGCACGTTGTGCATGCCTTACCTTAAGGTGGATGCTCCAAGGTAGCCCGCGAAATTCAAATTTTCTTACGTTTTTTGCAATTTGCCGGTCAGTACTAAGTTGTACGTTAATTAAAATACGATTCGCGGCCGTAACAAATATGTATTTACAGAATTATAATCATTAGAATCAGTAATAACATGCGATCGAAGTCGCGGGCAAAAGCGATGTGTTTTATAACTTGTCTGATCTTACCTTCCTATATAAAACGCGTTGTACTACTGAATTATCAATTATACTATGAACACTACGAGTAAGTGACAGCCCTGAAAACCTTTGAGCCTCGTTTGAAAGATGTAACCGTATCGTTCAATACTCGCAGCCTTTATGTATCGCATCAGAGATTCAAACGTTTTATTGAAAGTATTTTCAATAGACGGAATGTGAGAGTGGAATGACTTTTAATGCCATATTGAATAGGGTTTTTATATTAGTATGATACTTATTATGATGTGAGAATCTTGTCGCTAAGTAATACCAGCCGCACGGATCGATCGATCAGGTTAAGCTGCGCTTGCCGTGGTTAGTCCGTGCATGGGTGACCATCTTTACATACCGAAACCGTGTCTCGGAAAGCACACCCAGCTGTCATTCGTGGATCTTTGATAGTCGTTACAGGTAGTCAGAAGCCCGAAATTCTGACAATCAGTCTTACTAAGGGGTATCGTATTACCCACTGGGTTGTGGAGGGCAGTCGATCCATGTAAAATACTGGTATGCAGCTACATCCGGTTAGACTGGAAGCCGACTCCAACATAGTTGGGAAGAGGCTAGGCAGATGACTTATTATGATGTGATTAAGTATGTTTAATGCCGTAATATTATGCATGTAAACGCTAAGATGGCAGCAGCACACTTTGTTATAACAATAATAAATAAATAAATAATATCCCTGGACATTTCACACAGCGCCATCTAGTCCCAAGCTAAGCAACCTAATGCTTGTGTTATGGTAACAAGATGGCTGATAAACTACTTATAATTTTTTTTTTTTTTTTTTAAATACATACATATTATAGATAGAAAAACACCCAGACTCGGAACAAATACATGTAGGACTTACAAATATTTGTTCTTTGCGGGAATCGAACCCGCGACACGCAGCGCAGCAGTCCGATCGCTCAGCCACTGCGCTAACCGTGTTGTCGGACACAATGATTGTGACTTATTTATAAAGGGTGCAAGGGACATCGATGCGCAAATTGTTACGATAAATTGGAGACTGTAGTTGCAGTAGACGTTGTAGACTCACTAGCGTTGAAATTTTTCATAGGTTTATGAATGAAAAATAATCTGCAGTTTCATACAAAAGTCCAATACATAGGCGGTCAAAATTTATGGAGCAGCTACCTTTTTTATAACTGCAAAAAAAAATTGAATTCTTTTGGGTAATTTGACGTGATATGGTAATGTCTAATTGTACTAACCTTTTCGTACTAACCATTCATTTGTGCATTTAAATAAAGGCCAAAAAATTTAACTTAAACCTAATAACAGAAATTCGAAGATAGCAAGATATAAGAAATCAAACATATTATGATTTCTTTACGTTTGTTCTAAGCGAACGTCTTTACATCAAATGGCTATTGTCACTGTTTTTTTCTAAACAGCAACCTAATACAAATATTTGATACCTCATTCTCAACTCACTTGACTGTTCGAATCACTGACCTATATTATACAAGTACGGGGTAAACTATAAGAATAAGAGTATACTATAAGAATTGACAGTTGTTTTTAGTGCCGATTTAAAGCGAGCTCGAGCGCCTCAGGAACTAAAACTGACACATTGCCGCAAATGCCCATCGTTTTGTTTTACGTTCATCTGTGACGATTTATGTCTATATCTTAGAGTAAAACTTTTTTGTGTATTTTGTGTTTACTACGAAATATTTAGAACATTTTTATCATGAGAGTATGCGCATCTTGTAAAACTTGCTCTCAAAAATATTAGTTCCACAGACGCTCACCGCCGCTCACGTTGCTGTCAGCGCCAAAATGGCAAAAATCAAATATCTTCATTTTGTCATCAATAGTATGAAGTCCAGCGTACTTGTTTAATATGGGTCAGTGGTTCGAATGCAACCAGAGTTATTTTATTGCCAACCTGCACCACATAAGCTGTAGCTGTAATTTTTTCAATTAAGTTTTATTTTTATTTATTTTTTTACTGTAGTTGTTATCATTATTATTGTTGTTGCTGATCATGTTGTGTGACTACGCTTTGGGTGATAGTCAGGTCGAAACCTATAATTTGAACCTTGTATTTAATGTGATTATTGCCTGTTGTAGTTGCCTTGTGGATAAATAAATAAATAAATAAGTTCGACTTTAGCAGACAACCTTTACAGTATCATAGATATAAGAATATATTTCTATGGTACTGTAGAGACTATAGATCATTCAAAATGAAACTAAAAAATCAAATTCATAAAATGTAGTCATACCGCATACCTATCAATTAATGTTAGCAACTTTTTACCTACCTAATATTTATCTGTATAACTTCACCAACACGCACCTGAAGCAATTTGTATTTAATTTAGATTTAAGCAATTACTTTGTATCTCATTGTAAGTGAACCTACATATTGTTCTTAAGAGAATAAATTCTCTAAACCTTATCGCCTATTTGGTGCTTACATGCAAACGTGACAACATGCAACATGAGATTAGAAGACATTGGCACCGGTTCCCTGGTTCACAAACTAAACTAAATTTAAGTTCAGGGCATCTTTTCTTTCTATTTCATTAAGAAAAGGGCAGAAGATAAATATTAGTTTAGTCCTGTTAAATTAAGATATTCCATAGACATTTTAGACGTCATTAAAAACATGGCGACAAAAAATATGCCAATTTACGTCAGGCGCTGACTAATTTGATAGGACTATACTAATATTTATCTTCTGACCTTTTCTTAATGAAATAGAAAGAAAAAGATGCACTGAACTTAAAATTAAGTTTAGTTTGTGAACAAGGGAATCGGCGCCATTACGCGTCAGATTTGGCTGAAAAGTCAAATGACGATGATAATTACGCTATTTAAAAGTGAATAGTCTTTTATTCATTAATCCCAGTACAGTTAGCATCCCTCGATGCTAACAGTACGTACCGACTTAAGAATACGAAACAATATTCCTTTTAACATAATATGGAAAATGATCGTAACATTTTTTCGCATGGCAACAGAAAATATGAAATAAGAAGCGCTATACATATGAACAGTCGCGTAAACATAAAGGTAACGAACCTCAATCGAACTCAGTAATATCTTTTATAGCTTCTCTTTTCTCCGAATGGATATAAATATACAATATGCAATAATGCTATGCAATAATGCTCTGCTGAGACACATATTTGACGCATGGGAGAAATCGCAAAATGCTATTGGAGTTTTCTGTGATCTCTCTAAAGCCTTTGATTGCGTGCACCATGACACGCTTTTGCGTAAGTTACATCATTACGGTGTCAGAAACGAGGCTCTCAACATAATAATTTCATATTTACATAATAGGGTCCAATGTGTAGATGTTAATGGCGCGAAATCTTCCGGGCTACCAGTTCAGTTAGGTGTTCCGCAAGGCTCAATATTGGGTCCATTCTTGTTCTTAGTATATATCAATGATTTACCATTCCATTTGAAGGGCATCTGTGACGTTGTACTGTTTGCAGATGATACCTCTCTTATTTTTAAAGTAGACAGGAATAGACAAGATTTTGACGACGTAAACAGTGCACTCACAATAGTTACAGATTGGTTTACGTCAAATAACCTAGTTCTCAATGCCAAAAAAACGAAATGTGTAAAGTTCGCCTTACCGAATGTCAGAAATCTAGGACCCAACATCGTCTTAAATAAAGAGGTGCTTGAAACAGTAGGCTCGGCAATTTTTCTAGGACTAACAGTAGATGCCAAACTTCAGTGGGGACCTCATATATCAAGTCTAGCAGGAAGGCTCAGTTCGGCTGCCTACGCCGTCAGGAAAGTAAGACAATACACTGACGTTGATACAGCTCGTTTAGTCTATTTCAGTTATTTTCACAGTGTTATGTCCTACGGTATTCTGCTGTGGGGCAAAGCCGCTGATATACAAAATATATTTGTCCTTCAAAAACGAGCTGTTCGAGCAATTTACCAGCTAGGTGCCAGAGTTTCTCTAAGAGATTTATTTAAAGATATTGGTATTCTCACGGTTGCATCACAATTTATCTTCGCCAACATCCTATATATTAGGCAAAATTTGCACTTGTACACTAAAAACAGTGATATTCACAGTGTTAACACTAGAAATAAGGACAAACTACGTGCCCCCTTTCACCGGCTTCATAAGGTTCATAACTCATTTGTTGGGCTTGGTATAACCCTTTATAACAAGATACCGTCTTCTTTGCTAGACTTGCCTTTTAATGCGTTTAAAGCTCAAGTAAAATCCAACCTTTGTTCAAAGGCTTACTATTCCATCAACGACTACTTACACGATAAGAATAGTTGGTCGCCCTAATTAACGCAAGACAATGTTCATGTTCTTTCTCCAGAATTAGCTTAGGTACTGACAGGTTACTGTTATTAGTATTAACTCATTTATTTCACATCGATGGTCCTAGTTCATCATCTGTGACTGCAAGTGACAGCTATGTGACGAACCCAGCAATGCATAAATATGTAAGCTGTCACGCCCTTTATGCCTGGAGGCTTTTATTTAGGTAGTGAGTTTTTATTTTTATTAATTATTTTTTAGCTTGAGTACGTATAGTTTTTATTATATTTGTTGGTATATTGGCGTGGCTAGCTGACATAATATGGCAAATAATTTAAGCTTCTTGTAATGTTCATTACTGAACATAGGTTCCTAGTATTGTATACATGCAACTATATTTTAACTAAACAGACAGCTGTGCTGCTGGGGAGTTTGTTCCGCCACTTCTTCTTCCCAGCGATAGCACTAGGAAGTGGCGAAGGGCGGGCGTTTTTGGGGGACTGTCTTTTGTAATTTTGACGTTCGAAAAGTGCTGATTCTCAGCCTAATTTGAATAAATGACTTTTGATTTTGATTTTGATTTTTTGATTTTGAATAATATAAGCCCGCTTGAAATTTCTTGTTCCCTGAACAAACCCTGTCACATCGCATCACCTGTCAGCGCTATTACCTACTTCGCTTTTGCTTAGCGTTCTTTAGATAGGAAAGAAAGAAAGAAAAAGTATTTATTGCGACTCGTACAGGATCATAAACTAAACTAAACACAGTTAAAAATAAAAACTGACTGACTGACTGACTGGCTTTGTGACTTTGTTTCTTTTTGCTCGGCTCCTAAGGGTCTTAGTGATGAGATGTCAGCATAAGTGACGGGGCCCGATAGGGTCGAAGCCTGCCAGGGTAGCGGGATCGTCCGAAAGGGTTACCGCTGCTCTGGAACATAAAGGGCTAAGGAAGGAACACGGGTGGGTTTTAGTCAGTAAGAGTCTGACACTCCCTTCTGCTCCACCCAGATCGGGAGGGGTCATTTGATGATTTCCCATCCTCAAAAAAAAAAGGGTCTTAGTGATGTTATACAGGGTTATTTTTCAAAGACCAGCCAAATTTAAGGATGTGGTACAGACCATCAAACTGAACAACTATCTCCATGGGAAAAATAGCGTAATCGCGAAAATTTTATCAACTGTCCCATAAAAAACTTCAATACCTACTCGACCTAAATGTATGGGATGGCTGAAATTTTATTCACGATTACGATTTTGGTCCCATGGAGAAAGCTGTTCAGTTTGATGTTCTGTACCACATCCTTAAATTTGGCTGGTCTTTGAAAAATAACCCTGTATATGCTTTCCCAAGAATTGGGCTATCAAATGAAAAAAAAAACCGACCGGTTCCAGAGATTCGCGCGTTCAAACCAACAAACTCTTCAGTTTTATTATCGGTAGAGATTGTGTGCCTGAAATAGACCGGCATGGCTTCATTTTGATATCTGTTTAAAGGAAGCTTTTGAATTTATTTCTCAATTGCTAAGAGCGTAGGGGATCGAGGAGAGTTATTACAAAGTCCATCCAGCGAGCTGGCAACATTGCGTTACGTCTCTTTTTTGCGCCCTAGCCGAAGCAGTTGGTCACGGCGGCCAACGAGAAGTGGAAAGGTCGGTTGGGTTATCATAATATGAATGTCTAGGGAGAACGCAATTTTTTATAATATGGTATCTTGTACTGACCCCAGCAATTTAACTACTACATTCTGTCAAATTTCTTTGATAGATTTTTAACTTTATTGTTAAATCATTAGGTTCAAAAATTATTGGGAAAATTTGACAGTTTCAGGTAGCTTGATGTGCTGGACTGCTGGCGTCTGTACAGTCGGCGTGTGTTATTGAATGAATAAACTAAAATAAGGTGCGTTTCATGAGAAACAAACTTACTATTACTTTATTATTGCCACTGAACAAAAACCTCTAAAACCATAACTTTCTTGATTACGACAAATAGCAGTGAGTGTAGACTTACGAAGCATCAGGGTTAGATTGACTCTCTGATTGCTGTTTATTTCATTAAACTAGGTTCAGAGACAGATTAAATAAGTTAGATTCAGTAGAGGCACGAAGTTTGTAGCTTTTAGCCTTATGGAACGGTAATAGCTCCTTCGAGATGACGACCAGCGGGGTAACACAATAACAACAACATTGATTGCGTTATTTACGTTGGTGAGCAGACAAATTATTCGAACTTATGAAGCAATGGATTAGCAAGATCAGAGACAGTTTTTGTCTTCAAGCTTTTACTGTACACCTCTGCCCCATATTTTAGGGACAACAAGGCCCGTATTCTCGAAATTTAAAACATTCAAAATCTAGTCGCAGTCTCATCTTGGCGACATACAAACGTCAAAAACTTGTCAAAATGTAGGGAAATTAGACGTATTTTTGACAGATTGAGTCTGAGATCAGACTGTGAACGTTCTTAAAATTACAAGAGTTACCTAGTATTTTTTTTTCATTTTTCAAATACTTAGGACATTTGCACACTGTATCCGATCCGAATCCGGTCCGAATCCGATAAATGGCTGTTTGAAGTAGAGGTATGTGAAATTGCACACTAGGTTGAATTCTATCCGTTCGAACCCATCATCTTATGATTTTGGCCAATCGCTACGTTAGGTAATACTGTATTTATGTTAGTTAAATGACTTACTACACACATCGTGTCAACATAATTTCAATAATCGGCTTCATGAGCCTAATCTGCATTCGCTATTTAGTTTCCAAACATGTAAATAACAGTTTTTGGAAAAATAACCTTAATTCCTAAAAATAAAGTTCAGATTGCGCTACAAGTTTATTTTTTTTATGACATTTTGAATAATACTAAAACCAACTTAATTTACATGAACATGACGTTGATATTTGTTTCAGTAGAAATAAAATTAGTTGGAAACAAGGTTTGAATAGACCTTATGTATTTCATGAGCTTGCCTCATACAAGTACCTGTATCATACAGGGATGAGAATACCATACAGGGGAGAGAAGTAAGCATCACAATACCGAAAAAGCTAACTATTCTTGTTGCGTCCTTTCAATTTTCAACAAAGATACTCGAGAATCGATCCAGTCCGGGCGCGTGACGGACGAGCCGGCAACAAAAGAAACCGACTGCCGTACGAATCACCGGGACGCAATATCCACGATTTTGATTGTACTCAACGGAGTACATGGTCAATAATGCGATGGATTTTAATAGGATGGAGGCACTATTATGTTGGGATTCGTTTATTGTCGTAGGTAGATGTAGGTACATATAGGTACTTGTGTATGTATTGTATATTGCGTACACAAGAACCTAAAGGTACCTATTTTAATCATTCATCATTCTTCCGCCCTTATTCCAATTTATTTGGGGTCGGCGCAACATGTGTTTTTCTTCCATACGTCTTAGTCGTCATCTCGGTAGTCACCCCCCTTCCTACCATATTATCGTTCATACAGTCCCTCCATTATTAGGGTTCCGTACCTCGAAAGGAACGGAACCCTTATAGGATCACTTTGTTGTCCGTCCGTCTGTCTGTCAAGACCCTTTTTCTCAGGAACGCGTGGAGCTATCAAGCTGGAATTGAAATATATCAAATACTCAGGTCTACTGACCCTTGGAGCTGTGAAAAAATAAAACTTCTAAGCCAACGCAATCAAAAGATACAGCCGTTTATGCCGCAAATTTCCGCAAATTTTCGACACTCGCAAGGGAATCAAAACCTACAGGGTACGTCCCGTGAACTCAGAATCTTGAAATTTGGTGCGAAGCAACGTCTTATAGCACAGATAAAGGAAAAATTGCGAAAACCGTAAATGTTTAGTTAAATCATATAATAAAAATATTTTTAACTAGCTTCTGCCCGCGGCTTCGCCCGCGTGGATGTCGGAAATTATCCCACGGGAACGTGCTAACAGGATAAAATGTATGTGCTTCCCCAGGATGCCATCTATCTCGCGGGCCCTTTGTGGCTAATTACAATAGAAAACCAATTGTGTCTCATTAGTGGTGATTAAGAGGGTACCTATATGATATACTTACCTAAGTACCTACATAATAAAAAATAAAAAAACTCAATAACAGAAAATAAAATACCTACCTACCTAAATAAACCTATTTCTGATGATAACTAAACTCAATAAATAAGCAAAATCCCTAAAAACTAATATCTATACGAATGACTAATCTTACATAACAGTATTATAAAATAACCTACGGTCACTACGTACACTATCAAATATACTACCTATACTTTAAAATTAAAATCTATACCTACGACTTATAAAAATAAACCTAAATAACTCTAAAAACTAATAGAAATAAAAAAGGTCGCACTGAAAAACACGGTTTAGAATTGCAAGTAGCAGTTAAAATAAGAACGAACGCTCGCCACTCAACACGTCCGTTCAAATCAAAGTTCAAAAAATATCCTTATATACGGTAGCGATCCGTGGCGGCCGCGCGCCACGCGTGTGCTGCGAACGGTGCAAGCCAAATTCAACCTTCAGCACTACATTTAGAGCATAACTTTAGTGAACTCCACTTCGGGTAACGTAACCTACGACAAACTTATTATTTGCGGTTGGTACAGTAATCGGGTCTAGGGATCGAACCGCAAAATTAAGTTTGTTTTTATTGTATATACTTTTCCGGGATAAAAAGTACCCAGTGTGGTGCCCAGGATATTAAAGAATAATTATACCAAGTTTCATCGTAATCGAACCGGTAGTTTTTGCGTGATGCCTGAACAAACAGACAGACAGACAGACAGACAAAAATTTTTTTAATCACTTTTTTGGGTTCGGTGTCGGTCTAGTAACACCCCCTGCAATTTATTTTTTTGATATTTTCAATGTACAGAATTTTCACTTCTACAGATTTATTATAAGTATAGATAATTTTAAACTTACTACCTACAGGTTTCAATGGAACCCTCGGTGCGCGAGTCCGACTCGTACTTGGCCGGTTTTTTTCTTTTGGTCTTACCCTACTCTTCTTAGTTATCGACTTTCATACTCAAAACTTTCCTCACGACATTTTCTTCATTCCTCCGTATCACAGGCCTATACCATGACAACCGATTTCTACACAACTTTTCAGTTACCGGTGCCGCTTTCAGACTCTTTCAGAAATCAGAAAGCTTTAATCCCATGTCGATTTATGTGAACACATATAAGCCTACTGAACAGCTGTTTCTTTTTCTCGATTTCCGGTTTGGTCCAATAGTAAGATATCCGTAATTCATATTTTTTTTAATGTTGCCCCCACGCTAGGAATTACTCCTGTATCGTGGCACAATGACCTTTTTAGTTGCGTCATCTCTCGACAAGTGTCACGAATGTTGTGACATGTGTCTTGCAAACATGCTTCGTTGGTCTAGTTGTCGCAAGCGCTACTGTCGAGCATGAGGTGCTGGGTTCGATTCCCAGGTCGAGCAAAGTGATATTGGGTTTTTCTCTCTGGAATTTTCCCGAAGTATGGATTTGTGCTCGGTTGATGGCAATAGGCTCGCCCCCTATTACATGGGATTTAAACATAAATAAATATTTTTTTTTATTCAAGTATAAAGTAAAGTAAAAATATGTTTTACGTTAATTACAATCGAGAAAGGTTAAATTCTAACTGTAATGTAGATCTGCCTGATCTCAGATTTATTTTACATAATTGGTGAAATGTGGGTGAAATGTACACTTCTGCCCAACTCTTCGGGGAAACAAGCCGCGATGTTATCCCTAGTGTTTTGCATGTCTTGCCACGATAGTGTGTGTGGTAGGCTAGGTCGAATTAGGCACAGTATTGTATTGGCCAGAGTCATGCATGACAGTGCATATCTGTTTATATTCAGTGGTTTGAGCCGTTGGGAAATCAGCATGCATTTCAGAAGTCAGCATAGTGTTATCGTTAGGCTATTGGGTATTTTATGTTTAATTAAATGGCGGGACGAGCTGAAGAAAACAAATGACCAGTGGTCCACTTTAACCCCGGATCCCCCCCCCCCCCCGGACCCGGATCCGGGTTCCTTTGGCCAGCAGTGGGATGATAAAGGCTAACAGTAACAGTTAATTACATAGGTCCTTCAGAAAATCCCGAAAGTCGAAGTATTTTCATAGAACACATGACCATAATGACATCTCAATGTCCTTTAGAAACCAGGCCAGCAGTGCGATTCTGTAACCATCTCACCGTGAAAACTTAGGTGAAGTTAGCGTGGAGTGTGCTGTCATTCCAACTAATGCTAGGGATTGATAGCTTACTCTAAGCTCACTTCACCTAACTTTTCACGGTGATATTTTTACAGAATCGATCGACAGGTCAGCAAAGGGTTATCATTTCAAAATATGAATAGTCCTGATAAAGAACCGGACATTTGCAAAAAAGTCCGGAGATTTTATATTTAAATATTTATTTTTCAATACTTAATTATTTAACTTCTCCTGTTTGTAATTCCGTTACGTCGAGAAATCCCGGCAAAGCCGAACGGGCGTCCAAACAGCCGGACATCTCTGGACAAATCCGGACGGATACATAGTATCCCTAGGTGAACGTAACCGAAATGAAGCTTGCACAAAATAAATCTGCCTAGCCTTTTCCCAACTACGTATGTTGGGGTATAGGATGCTGCTGAAAACCAGTATTTTTTTTTTTCATTTTACATGAAGCTACTGCCTCTCTAACTTCCACAACCCAGTTACTGGATTTATTATCCAGTAACCCCTTGGCAAGTCTGGTTGTCGGACTTTCGGGCTTTTCACGACCCGTAACGAGTATCAAAGATCCACGAAAAAAAAGCACATATGAATTAATGAACGGAGCTCGCTCAAAATGAAACTCCGAAATTACGATCGGTTTTTTCGCTGGCTTACGTTCTTCAAGCCACTTCAAAAACACAGTGTGATCCATACAGCCCTCCGCCACACCCTACTTACTTCCGCTATCACATAAATATACCTACCTGGCCTATTCTGTACCCGGTAACAACTCGCCTTTGAGATGCCTACTACCTAATCGTCTTAATTGCTATGCATAATGTTAGTAAATGGCTTACCTTCCTAGCTATTAGCGTATAGGTTTAATCATGCAAATTGGCATCTCTACAATTGGTATGCTTGCTTTGTTGAAGATTGATCTCGACCTAAGCTGTTAAGTATAAGTGGAATTTGTAATGTCCATAATTATGTCCATAATTATTAATTAGTCGTTGGTTTTGTTGCATAAAACGTCATGATTTGCATTGTTAATTAAGTGAACTAAGGAGTTGTAAGAATGGAAAAAATATGAGAAATTCAAATTTAAAAACTTTAATTCGAGGGAAGACTCATATAGGGTTAGTAACATTGTCCTTACAACTAAGTGTTAGTAGACAACACGATACGATGGCACATGTTACTGTCAACAGTGAATCATTTACGGACAGTCCACTCTGTCAGCAATCATTTTCAGAACCCTGTTGAGGTTGGTCATGACTCAACGAAATGCTCACTTTTTATTCATGATAATTTAAAATGTAGCTAATTGAAGATCCGCAAAACTATTCCACTAGATTAAAGTCAAAGAAAAACGAAGTATTTTATGGTCAGGAATTTTTTCATCGGAAAAGAAAATGTTTTTACTGTATCCAAAATATTAATTTTAGATACTTACCGAACTAGGGGTTGAAGTGGACGAGGTATGCCTGTTCTTTGTTTGAAAATCCGCTCTCGACCTCCAAGGGTCGACAATAAACTATAGTTAGGGATCCAGTGGAAACATTATTGATTGGGGGTCGAGGGGCCGAGAGTGGACTAAACGTCATTCATTTGACATGAAACACACACAACCAATAAAGTCAAAAGTCAAAGTCTAATCATTTGTTTCAAGTAGGCCATTAAAGGGCACTTTTGAACGTCAAGTAGTAAGCGTGTTATGTAAAACTCACTGAGAATTTAAGATCAAAGAGAACAGACTTTATGGTAAACCGCATTAAAATCCATTGTGTAGTTTAGATGAACTAAGCGGTGGTGAGCAGTGGTGGCCCAGTGGTAACAGCCCTCACTAACGAGTAGTAGTAGCTCTCTAACACAATGGTTTACCTAAATATAACGAAATATGATAAATACATTTATATAATGTCGAAAACATTGTTTAGTCTCGCGGTCACTAAATGATTTATGTCAAGAACACAAATTATTTGATGTAGGTATCGACAGTTCAATCATATTCCTCTATTTACCGAACAATCTAGTAAATCAAAATTCAATTTCATATAAGTTAACTAGTAACTAGAAAATAAAGCTGAAACTCAGTGAACGAGACCAGTCTGTACTAGTACTTTAAATAGGTACAGTCAGCCTCAGAAAGTGGTTTACATCGACAAAAAATTATTTTTAATTAAGTGATAATGATAAATGATTTTATTTTGTAAGCAGGTTTGTACAAACACTTTTACACGTCAATCATATTTTAAAACAAGATGAGGTCGGCGTTTCCTATCTGACTAGTCTGAGAAGAAAGGCCAAAACAAACTCAGAGGTCACGGTCTCTTTTAAAGTCCAGACATAATCTTAATCAGATCATAAATTAAGACCATGTAGATCGATGTTTGAGATGGTTTTTTGAGGAAAGAACCAAATTGAGAGGACCTGTCCAGTCACGATTCGACGAACAATACCAAAGAAAGGACATTTGGGTAGGACACATTAATTACTCAAACTGTCAGACCATGACAAAAACTAACAGAACAGAGAAAAAAATCATATAAATGAAATGACCCACATAGTCTTCACATTCAAAATAATCCATGCATGTGCGATGCTTTCACGAACATGACGCGAGAGACGACGACGAGAGATGACCAGTCCCTACTGGGACTGGTCATCTCTTTGCTGCCATGGCTTATTTTAATTTAATTTAATATTTGAATTGTTCTTATTTTTTTAAACTTTTCATTACGGACGCTTTTAACGTTCTGCATCGTTATCACATGCATAATTTCTAACATGAATGATGTAACCAATACTTTGTAACCATTCATTGATTTTGATTGATTGATTTAAAGGAGTGTCCATGGAGTTTCTTGCCCGTTCTTCTCCATGGGTGCCTGCGCTTTGGAATGGGCAACTAGCTTCATTTTTCTGACTGACCGACCCCTTGACAATTCAAAAGTGCCTGTAATTGGTTTAATTGAAATAAATACTTTGAGTTTGAGTTTGAATCATTAAAATAATAGAATACTTAACAAAGTAAGCAAATGTCATAGTATATGTATATAAAATTCATTAATGTCAAAGTGTATATAAAAAAAAAACAAAACAGAAAATAAAAACATTCAATAAGTAAAAATTGGAAGCAGCTTAATCCCAAGCCTTTTTGTCCTCGATATAATTAACGGTATAAAAGGCTTTCTGGTACAACTTACGTTTAATGAATGATTTGAATTTATTAAGGCTTAGATCTTGAATTGTTTAAAATTACTTTTCATAATACTGTATCAATGTGTAGTTACAATAAAGTACCCGATTTGTATTATTTTTGTGGCTACTTATTGATACAATATTATGGGAAAATATATTTTTATTTTTATTTGTTCCTAGTCAGCATAATTATCTTCCTGCCCTTGTCCCATGTTACTTGGAGTCGGTGCAACACGTTTTATTCTTCCATTCTCCCCTGTTAACCGTTACGCTATCATTTATTCCATCCTCTTTTATATCATTTGTCACATAATCCATCCATCTTTCCTTCGGCCTCATAGTTATCTCTCCTTTAGTCACATGCGTTTCCTCCCTACTCATCACATGCCCATTCCTTACCAAATTATTTCCTTTCAACCTTTTGTGTCACTGGCATCACTTTCAAAGTTCCCGTTATATACTCATTTCATACTTTATCAATTTTTGTCACTCCACCCATCCATCTCAACATTCTCATCTCCGCTGCATGCAATCTTTTTCTTGGCTGTCAACCAATGCCAACTGGATGAGAGTTGCCGAAAATCGAGTTGAATCGCGTACAATAAGAGAGGCCTATGTCCAGCAGTGGACTGCTTTAGGCTGATGATGATGATTCCGATCTATTAAATTATTTTTTGTCGATATATAACATCTTCTTGAAGCTGACTGTACTTGTAGTTACGCCCCACACAGCTCGTATTGGTGGTGAAACAAAGGAGTACATTAATTAAAGTTAAAATGAAGCAAGCTGTGCGATGAAGGCTTCTGTAGGGAACAGCTCTGTAGTTTCTTACTTCTATGTCCTAAGTTAGCCAGCAGAGTGTGGGATGCATTTGAATCTGCTGTAAATACAGGGTGTTATTGACAGCCCTCCGCAAACTGATAGGGTGGCTTCAGTACATCATATTAAGATGACCGGTACATGTAATTCTTTCAGGAACATTAAGGGAATCCAAAAAACCAGATTTGTTTTATTACCTCACACGCAACGTATATTTACCGTGGCAAAACACACGTAGCGGACGGCAGCGCAGCGAGCTTGAGCGAGGCTGTTTTCAGCTGTTTTATTTACATAAATGGAGTGTTGCATACAGAGAACGTAATTTTACATTGAAATAAAGGAATATCAGCAGAAAAAACGGTATAATTTTTTTTTTCCTGAGAAAATTTCCAGTGGGATATGATTCAGAATAAGGAGCTGAATCAATCCTGTGTTTTTGTGGAAGGCTGTCAATAACACCCTGTATAATAGCTAGAGCTGTGTACTCACACAGCTCATCTAATAAAAACTTTTTTAGGATTTTAAAACTTTTTTCAGTTTGTTTGTTGGAACAGACCATTCAAATTAAGTTACTTAGTGCTCTAAAAGCAAGTCATGGCATGTTGTTCTATTCTTGACCAAACTACGACCCATAGTTAACTGTGGGGAAAGATGAGATGGATTAAGGGATATAACGCAGCAATATCCCATATTGACAGCTGTAATCGACGCGATATGCCTCTGCGTGTGTTTTGTTTCATGTATGTGTGTGTGAGCGGGAAAGGAGCGCGCGGCGCGCGCGCTACGCAGTGTAGCCAACATCAGTGCAACATGCTAGTACAAATTCGAGCCCGATGCAAGCCGCACGCTCCTCTGTCGCAATTTTTCTAAGTTTTTGTAACCATTTTGAAACTTTAAGTAAACGGCCATTAAATAATTACTGCGTTTGATTCATTGGTCCTTCAGCCGGATCAGTAAATAATCAATGTACCATACGCCGCCGCAGAACAAAATGGTTAACACGCGTAGTACCGCAAAGAAACTACAGCGGAAGGATGAAGAGCAATCATCGACCAAAGTGGATGATGGAAAGTCGAAGGTGATCGATTCTTCAAAATTACCAGAGACATCAGTTGAAGGTGTGAAAGTAGAAGAAAAATGCGAACACGTGTCTCAGAAATCGAAACATTCGAGAACAAGGACGTCATCATCGTCGGTAGTTGCACAAAGAAAAAAGCTCGAACTGGACGCGGCGAAGCAGAAAGCTCGAATTCAAATGGAACTCATAGATAAGAAGTTAGCTGCTGATATAGCGGCCCTTGACGAAAAATACAGTCCACCAGCGTCGGAATCACAAGGTGATGGCAGGGACATAGAGGAGTGGTTGGAGCGCAGCCAACATGAATTGGAGAAACAGAGGGTTAACGCACAAGGAGCATCCACTGACCCGCTGTTCCCGCTGCTGCCGGAGGGCGGCGGCACTAATGGTGCAGTTCAGCAGTTAGCCAGCGCACTCAAGGAGTTAGTCACCACTTCCGTACCCACTAGCCACAATGAAAACCTACTCAGCCGCATCAGCACACCACGGGAACTTCCTTCGTTCTTTGGTGACCCTATGGAGTGGCTGTTCTTCAAAACTGCATACCAAGAGTCGACAAACATGTGCAACTTTAGTGAGAGGGAGAACTTATGGCGTCTGAGAAAATGTCTCCGCGGTCCCGCTAAAGAAGCAGTGTCAGCTCTGTTAATTAGTTCTACATCGCCTGAAATAGTCATGTCAACGTTAGAACTACAGTTTGGAAACTCGGATATTATTATATCAAGAATCCTACACGACGTTAAAAAGTTAAATCCACTGCCGCAAGATTATCATAAAGACATAGTACCTTTTAGTGTGAAAATAAAAAACTTTGTTGCTTCGGTCCGACAACTCAATCGACAGGAGTACTTACAAGGTGTTGATGTTGTTAACATGGTGCTAACTAAGTTGCCTACCGTGCTGCTATCAAAGTGGCCAGACTATAGTTATCCATTGATAAGAGAGCAACAAAAGTGCAGGCTAGACATACTAAGTGACTTTTTGAGCGAAGAAGCTATTAAGATAGCTACGTGTAGTGCCGGTATGATGAACATTCGATGGGACAGTAAACGTAAATATCATGATAACGATCAAACTGTGTTGTTGCAAACTGAAAAACATGAACAAAGTGCCAGTGATAACAAATGCCGCTTCTGCCGTACATCAAAACACGATTTAACAGACTGTAAAAAGTTCAAAAGATCCTTACGTAAGGATCGGTGGTCGTATGTGAAACGCTCCGGGTTATGTTACAAGTGCCTGTTATCAAAACACGATAGGCAAACGTGTCCGGCCGCCGCGTGTGGCGTCGACGGGTGCGCGGAACCCCACCACCGCCTTCTACATTTTGTGCCTAGTTCGCGGCAAAATAATAACAACGTAACAGTGGCGCCGCAACCAGAGCAACCCAGTGCGACAACTGAGACTGAAACCAGTGAAACCGTTACTCATGTTAATTTGAACAATAATAAGTGGTCAGTGTTATTAAAGGTAGTGCCGATAAACATTCACGGACCCAACGGCGTGTTCAGCACGAGCGCGTTACTTGATGACGGCTCGACAGTGTCAATGATAAGCGCTTCATTAGCATCGCGCGCCGGAGTGAGCGGCCATAAGCAGGCAATGCGAGTGCGTGGTGCATGGGAAAACACTGAACTATTGTGCGACACAGAACTAATGGACTTGGCTGTGTCCAATAAACTCGGTGAAAAATATAACCTTAGTGTACGTAGTGTCAACGAACTTAATTTACCTAAACAAAACTTAACGTCAGTGAAATGTGAGAACTATGATCACTTACGCAACCTTAAAGACGTCCTAAGTATTGGTCAAGTCAAACCGGAAGTGCTAATTGGGCAGGATAATTGTCATTTAATCTTACCTTTGGAGACAGTGGTAGGCAGACGAAACGAGCCATGCGCCACCCGTACGGTCATGGGTTGGTGCCTCCACGGCGTAGTGCCACGTAAATATTCACCAGCGCGCATACACCATTCCTCGTTCTTCATTACTGAAGACAATGATACAGAGAATACCTCTGTCGACCGCAACCTTCACGATCTAAATGAGGATGTTCGACGTTATTTCTCCGTTGAATCTATGGGAGTTTCTTCTGCTAAACCACGGCAGAACGCTGAAGAACAGCGTGCCTGGAACCATCTGGAACAAACATCTACACTAATCAAAGGCAGGTGGCACGTGAGCTTACCATGGAAAGACAACAACTGTACGCTTCCTGACTCGTACCATAATGCGATGTCACGACTAAGAGGCGTCGAGAGGAAGATGAGGTCCAGCGCAGGCTATGCTTCGCGGTACGAGGAACGTATCGAACATCTCATCTCCAACGACTACGCTACTGAAATAAATAACAAAACTATTACATCTGATCCCTCAAGAAAAATATGGTACTTACCTCACTTCGGGGTCGATAACCCCAACAAGCAAAAGCTAAGATTGGTGTTTGACGCTGCCGCCGCAACAAATGGAGTATGTTTGAACGACTACATCTTGAAAGGACCCGACTTACTTATTTCGTTATACGGAACCATGCTAAGATTTCGAGAAAACAAAATCGCTGTAACTGGTGACATCAGAGATATGTTTCTTAGAATAAAAATTATACAAGAAGACAGAGATGCATTACGATTCTTGTGGAGAGAATCACCGGACAAACCAGTAAAAACATATGCAATGAGTTCGCTTATATTTGGTGCTAACTGCTCACCCTTCATAGCGCAATTTATCAAAAATAAGAATGCCGAACAGTTTAAATCGTCTATGCCGGGCGCTGTGCAAGCTATTTGTAAACAACATTATATGGACGATTATATCGACAGTGTAGAAGACGAAGAAACGGCAATCAAACTTGTGAATGACGTCACACACATCCATAAACAAGGAGGCTTTGATATAAGAAATTGGACGTGCAACAGCCAAGCCGTGTTAAATACATTGCCACAAGAAAGCCTACGTTCGACGGACGTGACATTCAAGGTCGGACAAACAGAATACGACGGTGAACGTACACTAGGATTAATCTGGAATCCAAAAGACGACACATTAAGATTCGACGTGTCATTCAAACGTATCCCGCCTGTGATTATCACCGGGCTAAAAAGGCCTACAAAACGAGAAATGTTAAGCGTTGTGATGTCAATATTTGATGTTTACGGTTTTCTATCGCCGTTTACAATTAACGGAAAAATCATTTTGCAAGAGACATGGCAACTTAATATCAGCTGGGATGATCCCGTCAGCGACGAAATCTACGCAAAATGGCAAAAATGGATTTGTTTACTAAAATCACTGCGTGATGTAAGATTGCCGAGACACTATTCAGCAGCTACGACTGGAGTGAGCGAGACAGAAAATCAAACCGGCGTGCGGCTATCTTCGCACCTTGAGTCTACGAGTGCTACGCTTACAGCCGAGTACAGCGCTACGAGCGTAGCAGACGCTACGAGTGCTACGCGGGGTACGTCGCACGCGCCTAGTAACAGCGACGATAGAAAGACTATCACGCTATGTGGTTATAGGCACCTGCAGATGCATATATTTTGCGACGCTTCAACAAAGGCTTTCTGCGCCGTTGCGTATTGGAGATGGATCGACGATGAGTTAAACGTGCGCGTGGCATTCATCGCTAGTAAATGTCGAGTTGTGGGGAGCAAACCAATTACTGTTCCACGTTTAGAACTGCAGGCTGCAGTGTTAGCAGGTAGACTGGCGGACTCGATTAATAAAGAGCATAAGATGAAGGCTGAGCGACGAGTATTTTGGAGCGACTCAACAACAGTGCTTCATTGGATAAATAACGACGCCCGTAATTATAAAACATTTGTGGCAAATCGTTTGGGGGAAATTGACGACCTAACAGAAAAACGTGAATGGCGATACGTACCCACAAAAATAAATGTCGCCGACATCGCTACAAGAGAAAGCTATGACTGCTCTGTTTTACAAAACGAATGGATGTATGGACCTGCCTTTTTACACAGAGACTGTGACCATTGGCCGCAAAATATTACACAACCTGAAAAAGAAGATTTACCACCTCTGGAATGTTTAACTATCATAGTTCAAAATGAAATTGCATACTTACCGGTGCCTGAGCCTACGCGTTTTTCATCATGGCTACGCTTACTTAGATCAACATCAAGAGTACTTACCTTTGTTGATGTGGCATTGAAGGTTATAAATAAATTAGAGCATCAAGACGACGTCATGGATAGAGCTGAGCGCCTGCTACTTACTTACTCACAAGCCCAGTCGTTCAGTGAAGAGATCGCCCTGCTGAAAGGTTTGAAATCAATACCTACCACTAGTAAACTACTTACCTTGTCACCTTACCTCGATCAACATGGAGTCCTGCGAGCGGGAGGGAGAATCGATGCTGCTGAACACGTGCTACCTGAAATGAAAAGACCTGCAATATTAGATGGAAAAAATTACATAGCTCGGTTGATTATACGACACTACCACGTCAACGCCGCCCATGGAAATCAAGAGACCGTTGTCAATGAAATGAAACAAAAATACTGGGTAATCAGATTGCGACCAACGGTTAAAAATGTGGTATCAAAATGTATGCTGTGCAGATTAAGGAAATGTAAACCAGAAATACCAAGACTTGGAGACTTACCTCAAGCAAGGGTGGCTCACCATCAACGTCCATTTACCTACTGTGGGGTAGACTTGTTCGGGCCAATGGAGGTCACTATTGGTAGACGTCACGAACGAAGATATGGAGTGCTGTTCACTTGCCTCACAGTGAGAGCCATTCATATAGAAACTGTTGCCACACTGACGACTGACTCCTTCATCATGGCCCTTCGACGCATGGCCGCAAGACGCGGATGGCCCCGTCATATATATTCTGACAACGGGACTAACCTTAGAGGAGCTCACGCTGAACTGAAGAGGTCAGTTACGGAATTGGATGAAGAGATAATGAAGAACGAGGCTGAGAACCACGGCACCAAATGGTCGTTCATACCACCGGCAAGCCCTCACTGGGGTGGGGCATGGGAACGGCTCATCCGTAGTGTGAAGACGTCGATGAAAATAGTACTTAAAGAAAGAGCTCCACGGGAAGAGGCCTTTAACACTCTATTAAGTGAAGTCGAAAACATAGTAAACAGTAGACCCCTGACTCACGTGTCAGTGGAACCTGGCAGCATGGAAACCTTGACACCAAACCATTTTTTGCTTGGAACATCTTTGAACTCACCGCAACTCGGCAAATTTGATGATTCCTGCTTATCCCTAAGAAAACAATGGCGAATATCCCAGCGATTAGCGGACATGTTCTGGAACAGATGGGTTAGAGAGGTGCTACCTGACCTTATACCTCGGAAGAAGTGGAACAAAGACCAAAAACCGCTGCAAGTGGGAGATCTGGTATTTGTGGTGGACCCAAACGGCCCTAGAAATTTGTGGCCAAAGGGCTTGATTAGAGAGGTGTGCCCCGGTAGAGATGGACGCGTCAGAGTAGTCAAAATTGAAACAAAGTCTGGAATGGTGACGCGGTCTGCCTCACGTGTCGCTCGGGTGCTTCTGACTGATGAGTGCTGTTAGCAGCACTGGGGTGGGGGATGTAATCGACGCGATATGCCTCTGCGTGTGTTTTGTTTCATGTATGTGTGTGTGAGCGGGAAAGGAGCGCGCGGCGCGCGCGCTACGCAGTGTAGCCAACATCAGTGCAACATGCTAGTACAAATTCGAGCCCGATGCAAGCCGCACGCTCCTCTGTCGCAATTTTTCTAAGTTTTTGTAACCATTTTGAAACTTTAAGTAAACGGCCATTAAATAATTACTGCGTTTGATTCAACAGCTCTAAAGCAACTGAATTACTTTTTAGTTTAGCCCCTGATTACGTATCATGCGACTACCCTATACTTATATCGAATAACCCAAAATTTGAAGTACCTATTACAATTCAAAAGTTAATTTATGTATAAAAATACTTCGAACATGGGCATCACAATGACCGATTCATGTAGGACCATGAGTTATGGAGCAATACGTCATTCTCTTGATGAAGATTATGTTTCGGCTTTTTATTTACATCCAAGTCAAGTATATAGACTAAATACATAATCAGCCGAGTGGACCGTAATCTACCACGCGGGCCCAGTGCGGGTTGGTGGACGTCACATGTCTTCGAATTTTTGGTTCTAGGACGTGCCGGTTTCCTCACGATGTTTTCCTTCACCGTTTTGAGAGCAGTAGTGATGAAATAATTTACACAAAGTAAAGCGCCTTTCTGGGTTCGAACCTATGACCTACAACTCGTAAGTCGCGCCCGTTACGACTTGGCTACCACTGCTCTAGACTCTATAACCTCAAAGTAATAACAAAAGTAGACTTTATACACAAAAGTCTATTAATTATAATGAATACGTAGAGATGAGAGCTACTTTGAAAGAAGATTAACTTACTTACTTACTCTTTGTGACGAGGTTGAAGCCAGCTTTTAATCTGCACAAGAAACCAAGATTACAATGTACCAGAATACTGCCACTAATCTCTTCAAAAGTATCCAATTGAATCCACACACATTTTATACTTGAGTACCTTTTTTCATAAAGACTTCGAGTTTTAATTTTCTTTGACGAAATGAAAAATAAAATTACGAAGGTACGTTAGTTCGTATACTTGTAATGCCTCCCCATCTTTTGATGAAGAGCGTCTCCAATTTGCTGTCTTTATATTATTCGGCTTACGTACTTTAGTTGAGTGAATGGTTCGGGGGAGATTCTTTTGAATTTAATATACGTACAGAAACATTTTCTTGGGCTTCATATACAGGATAATTTTGAGACGTTGCTTCATTTAATTGGCAGCGCGGTTTGTGGTTGTACATTAATTAAATACCTACCGTTTCGTTTTAAATGTTGTAAGATATTACAATAAACATTTATTTTTAAAGGAAGGGGCTCGTGGCTATTTAATTACAGTAATAATCTTCAAAGTTAAGCAACGCTTGCTGATGTCAGTCCCTGGATGCCTCGGAAAGCACCTTACGCAGTTGGTCTCGGTTGTCATTATAGTAGTAAATCTTTGATAGTCATTACGGCTAGTCAGAACCCCGAAAGTCTGACCGTCCGATCGTGGTGCCCAGTAACTGGGTTGTGGAGGTCAGATAGATTAATGATAATGTTTCATGCTGGATTATATTCGAACGTAATGTAAATTTTTACTAAATAAAAATTCAATTGAATAATAATAATATTAATATCCCTGGACATTTCACACAGCGCCATCTGGTCCCAAGCTAAGCAACCTAATGCTTGTGTTATGGTAACAAGATGGCTGATAAACTACTTATATACATTTTTTTTTGTAAATACATACATATTATAGATAGAAAAACACCCAGACTCGGAACAAATACATGTAGGTCATACAAATATTTGTTCCGTGCGGGAATCGAACCCGCGACACGCAGCGCAGCAGTCAATCGCTTAACCACTGCGCCAACCATGCCGTCAATAGGCAGTCGCTCCATGTTAAAATACTGGTATCCTGCTGCATCCGACTAGACTGGAGGCCGACCCCAACATAGTTGGGAATAGACTAGGCTAATTGACCTATTTTTAATGAGTAGATTTTTTTAAGCTAGAGCAGCTTGTACCATCATTTTATAGAAAAGAAAGAGAAAAAATCTCTAATGATTATTTTCCTTTAAAACCGGAACCTGGTAGTTTTAGTTTGAAAGAAAAAGCAGTTTTAGCATTCAGATTAATCTCGCACAAGAACATCATCTGCCTAGCCTTTTCCCAACTATGTTGGGGTCGGCTGCCAGTCTAACCGGATGCAGCTGAATACCAGTATTTTACATGGAGCGACTGCCTATCTGACCTCCACAACCCAGTTACTGGATAATACGATACCCCTTGGTAAGACTGGTTGTCAGACTTTCGGGCTTCTGACTACCCGTAACGACTGTCAAAGATCCACGAATGACAGCCGGGACCAACGGCTTAACGTGATTTCCGAGGCACGGAGGGGTCTCGGTATGTAAAGATGGTCACCCATCCACAGACCAACCGCGGCAAGCGTAGCTTAACCTGACCGATCGACCTGTGCGGCTGTTATTTAGCCACGGGCCCCTCACAATCTCGCACAAGAACATCAAAGTAAAAATATAGTTGAGCAGTTCTCAGTTAGTAGTTTGTTAGAAGTTCTTTCCGGTGCTCCAACCCAACGTAAAAGATCCATTTAAAATCATATTTTACAGAGCAAGGTTTGCACCACAAATCACTAAACACGGTTAACGAATTTAACACATCGTTCTGTTCCTGTCAATCGTTTGAAGATGACAGGGATAGAATTATATTTTAAACTATTTTCTGCCCGCGACATCGTCCGCGAGAAATTTCTAGGTTCCCGACTCACCCCGTCACATCGTATCGTCTGTCCGGATTAGCGTTTTTTGCTCGGCTCCTTACACGGTTACGGCACGGCAGAGCACGGCGGGCGGGCACGGTTTATAAACCTTTCACAAGAACTAGGCTATCAAATGCAAAAATATTTTTTCAAATCTGACTGGATGTTTCAGAGATTAACGCGTTCAAACAAACAAACTCTTCAGCTTTATTATTAGTATAGATTTGTTTAGCGTTAAACGTATTTAGTGATTTGTAGTGCAACTGGGCCTAAAAGTGAACTTAAACAGCATAAAATCACCAAAACCCCTTTCAACTACTTAAAACAATTCATTTTAATCCACTTAGCCAAGTTTGGCGCCATCGGATAGCTGTCAAAAGCTTTGAACAGTTCGACATCTGGCGCGACCTGTTGATAGTCGACCCATGTAATAAATAAGTCACGATTTATTGGAAAACCGGTTACGTGTGGAGTTTGGTGACGTAATCGCGCTGTTGACTGTACTGTTTCATCTGTTGCTTTGTTTGTGTTTAAATTGTTGAGCGAATGAGTTGGGGCCAATAGGTGTTTGGCATTAGAGGTATGAGGAGCATTTAACAGGGTGGAAAGTTTCTCATCCTCCATTGAAAAGGAAAGGTCCTTCAACTAGACGGATGTGTGTTGTGCCTGATGTTTTTTTTTTTTTCTGAATGGCATCTCACAGATCAGCCGGCTGCCGCATGGTTAACCGGGCTATCCTGTGGATGTCTTAATAAATTAAAGCCTCCAGCTAGGTCATAAACTTATAAATTAAGCGACTACATACTAAGAGTACCCTTTATTTGGTAAGGACCTGAGCAGCAAGGGACAGGCTGGATCGGATCAAGACTGGTGCTTGTTTTCGGACTGCTGTATACATATATTCTAATCTTGTGGAAAACTCTGCTTGTGCGATGTAGAATCTGCATAACGTCAGGTATAATAAGGAGTACCTTATAGTCATGTGTATTTAGAATTTTGCTTCGTTGGTCTTTGGGCTCAAGTGCGACTTTTAATTACTCTAAGCGTGAGTGCTCGGTTTCAACCCCGTGAGTACTGCCCCGCTGTAGCCCGGATTCTGGATTTCTATGTCAATGTTATGCAGGCGCGCCCACACACGACTTTAAACATAATTGGCGAAATATTGGTGTACTTGAGTAATCTGCCTTCCTGATCTAGGAATACAAACGTGATTTTATTTCATAGAAATGCATCGAGAATTCCTAAAGGATTCGGAGGTCAAGAAATTACGATGTCTGATTATTCTTGAGGTGACCTTTGATATTTTTGGGCCTTAAGGTACTCTAACCTTTTGGTTTGACACATTTATTTGCGGACATCTCGCATCTGTACCAAGTTCTAAAATTATTTCTAAATAATGTGCCCAAAACGGTAGACTTGAGGCAATTTTTCAAAAGTGAAAAAGTTTTTCATTTTCCTTAGGTGAGCGTTATTATCTGGCAGGATTTTGATAAGGACAGTTTGTGTTTGTTTCTGGACTACTTCGGCTATTTTCCAAAGCAAGGTTTTCTTTTATACCTAGGTTTGAACTAAAGAGCTATTATTGAATTTTGATCAATTTTTTGATGAAGGAATTTAAGTTCTAAATACCAGAACTATTTTCAAACTCGAGTCTAAGGGCCCGTTTTATAATCGCCAGTTAACTTTCATCCGACGAATGAGTTGGGTCATTTTGACAGTTTTTGTATGGACAATCTGTCAAAACGTCACGTCATGAAAACTCAGAGGTAAAAATACCTGTGAATGGACTGTAGATCTCGTAAGAAGACGGATTGGTTCCTAGAGAAGGCATTTTCATGGAGATATTGATGTGATAATTGTTATATTTTATTTGTTTTACGGATAGTTATCAGTTTAAAAGTGTTATATTTTATCTGTGCCAGTTTCATGTCAGTTGATGAAAAGAAGAATGACGGGAATTCTGGTTTCAGACGTGGAAACTTTGACATTATTTTTGTAATAACGAATACCAATACTAATATAGTGGTTGAGAGAAATACAACGAAGAAATAAGTAATACTGTGCTTTATTTCGTCTCTTTACTTCTGAACCTAATATAATGATGTTTTGAATTATTCCCTCTATGTCGATTTGAGCTGGACTCCTTTAATAATAATTGGTTCTTGGCAGCTCTGGACACAGAGAGGTGGAAAGAGGGTAGAGAGGCCTTTGCCCACCAGTGAGACATTA
This sequence comes from Apamea anceps, assembly GCA_951799955.1. NCBI lineage: Eukaryota > Metazoa > Arthropoda > Insecta > Lepidoptera > Noctuidae > Apamea > Apamea anceps. The sequence continues at coordinate 5,952,841 of OX637502.1, read as the reverse complement.
ATGGCTAATAAAAAAAAATGTCAATTCTAGTTTATGGTTCCCTTTATTTATTTGTATTTATTTATTTAAACTTTTCGCACAAAAAGGTACAAAGGCGGACTTAATGCCTTAGGCATTCTCTATCAGTCAACCAAGGGTGGTACCTTTTTTCTGTATTAATAAGAACAGCCGATCGATTCTGTAAAAATCTCACCGTGAAAAGTTAGGTGAAGTAAGCGTGGAGTGAACTGTCGTCATTCCAACTAATGCTAAGGGATTGACACTATTGACAGCTCACTCTAAGCTCACTTCACTTAACTTTTCACGGTGAGATTTTTACAGAATCGATCGGCTGCAGTGCGATTCTGTAACCATCTCACCGTGAAAAATTAGGTGAAGTGAGCGTGGAGTGAACTGTCGTCATTCCAACTAATGCTAAGGGATTGACACTATTGACAGCTCACTCTAAGCTCACTTCACTTAACTTTTCACGGTGAGATTTTTACAGAATCGATCGGCAGCAGTGCGATTCTGTAACCATCTCACCGTCGAGATTTTTACAGAATCGACCATCAATAGTGTCAATCCCTAGTATTAGTTGGAATGACACCTCACTCCACGCTCACTTCACCTAAGTTTTCACGGTGATATGGTTACAGAACAGTAATTGATTACAATCTAGCTTTAGACTAATATTAATTTATTTATCTCTACCTTAATATTTTACGAGATAGAATATGTTATAACTAAGAATAATGTCAAATTGCACTTTATTATTACCAAAGAAAACAAAGAACAGATTTATCACTATTACTAAAATTCATGATTCAACTTACCTTTCGCAATGCCCTCAGCAATCGAAACCGGGCGGAGTATCTTCTATTGTCGCTTCCACCTTTTTGTTTCGACATTGTCAAAGAGATGTAAGTAGGTACCCTTTTGTGTTTCTATTTGAGGCTTATGAAGAATAAATAGCTGTCTTTTGTTGGTTCTTGGGCAGGATTCAGGTTTCTGTAGCGAAAATTTAATGTGGCTTTATTTTTCAGGCTTATTGATGGTTTTGTTCGACGTCGGGCTTGTGGCTTAGTTATAACAGCCGCACGGGTCGATCGATCAGGCTACTCTTGCCGCAGTTGGTCCGTGGATGGGTGACCATTTTTACATATCAAGACCTCTCCGTGCCTCGGAAAGCACGTCATGCCCTTGGTCCCGTTTGGTCATCAGAAGCCTGAAAGTTTACCAAGGGGTATCGTATTACCCAATAACTGGGTTGTGAAGGTCAAATAGGCCGTCACTTCATTTAAAATATTGGTATTGAGCTGCATCCGGTAAGTCTGGAATCAAGTCGGTCAGCTCGACAAAAAATTGCCCTGTTCGTGTTTTTCCGGAAATGTGATTTCAGTATAACTACCTTTTCTAACTCCAAGTACTATAATTTCCACGCTGTTTACAACCACCTATAAAAATTATCAGGCGTCGCCCAAGGTCGTAATAGGCCTATAATTATAACGGTCCGACACATAATCACGTGATAAATTAAAAACGTAATAGGGCTAGGAACATTTTTATGCTTCAAATATCTTCAGAACTAATTCAGGAATATTAGTTTTTAACCGACTTCTAAAAAAGGAGGAGGTTCTCAATTCGGATGTTTGTATTTTTTTTTTATGTTTGTTCGCGCATAACTCCGTCGCTTGCCAACCGATTTGAAAAATTCTTTTTTTTGTTGGAAAGGGTATACATCCCAAATGGTCCTTTGGTTTTTAAACCAAAATTACTGGTAAAAATTACAACTAAAAAGTGAAAAATAAAAACTTTTTTGCAAAAAAATACAACCGACTTCCAAAAACGACACTACAAAGTGAAAAATAACTTTAATTTCGGAAGTCCGTGGCAAACAACGAAAATGCGAACCCAACGACACCGACTTCCGAAATTAAAGTTATTTTTCACTTTGTAGTGTCGTTTTTTGTCAGAACCTTTAGTAGGTAGGTACAGTAGCGGTCCAAAGCGGCGCGCCAGTTTCACGAAGCAATAGATTGACACTTCTGTTTAACTTACGACCTTCTTCTAATGAGTAATTCCTATACTGTATAGTATACACACACACACTCTATTCACACACTCAACACACACATTCTCGCATTCGTTTGCAATTACTTTGAATACTTAATCACGCTATTGACTACAGTTCCTTGTCATGTTCACTTATTCGTAAAATTTTATGATTATACCCACAGAAATCTAAATAAATAAATTATAAGGTAGACTACATAGAACGTTGTTCATTGTGGGTTAGCGACGTGTGTTCTATATATTAGCGGTGTTGTAGTTCCTTTTAAAATGCAAGCAAATTTGAACATTGAAATGAAAGCGAATATTATTGCGCTGCGTAAAATTGGACTTAATATAACACAAATAATATATCTGATGAAACCGGACTGAGTGTAAGTGTTATGATTAAATTATTTTATCAAACATTTATCTTATTAAAGTAGAACTGCTGATCCTTATTTTTTTAAAACGTTTTATAAGGTCTAAATAGAAGAAAATATAATTTCGAAGTAAATTTATTTACCTAACTAGATTATTGAATGATGGATTCATATAACTATTAATTCTATAAATATATGGCATATCTATTGTCATTATAATTTGTTTTGTTTTGTTTCTAAGTCGTAGGTAATATTAGTATTTTGCTTAGTAGCCTAACAGTACTCCTTTTTTATTTTAGAGAAGTATGCGTGAGTGGTTTAATGAACACCCAGAGATAAAAGTTATTCCATGGCCGGCACGATCTCCTGACCTCAACCCCATAGAAAATCTATGGGGTTTAATCTCACAGCGATGGGATGCAAGGAATGAGAGGACTGATGAGCAATTGAAGCTGCATTGCCTGGAAATCTGGGAAAATATAAAGAAAGAAAGAAAAAAAGTTTATTTGGACACAGTTCGTGAAACACAAAATACAAAATTAATAAAAATAAATAATAATGTTTCAGACAACAATAGTGTGTGCCTCACGGCTGCGCCAAAAAGGTTCATTTCAGCATTAATGCCAGACAGATGCTGTCTGACGCTGGTTTTCTAATGAACCTTATAAGAGGAACAGACATATGTAGTAACATTGTAGGGTCGATGCGCCAGCGTTTGTTTGATTGCATTGCTAATAATGGGGGTTATACGAAGTATTAAATTATAAGTTGATTATAGCAATACTAAAATTATATTGTGATATCCGTAATTAGGATTATTTTGAGTAGCTTCAATCTTCTTTTCATAATGAAAATGAATACTTAAGCTATAACCGCAGTAAGTCCTAAATACGATTTGTTAACTTTGACATTTGAGATAGGCAACTTAAGTAGGCTACTACTACTGAGTAATTTAATTGTATTATGACAAGGAGGCCGCACTTATTTTATTCGTGGGTAGATTTGCTAGTTGGTTTAATTACTCTAACAAACTACAGCTAGCAAATCTACCCACACAGTGGTAATTAAAGGACAATATTATTATATTAAATTGAATCTTTGCGACTAACACACTTCTATTTTTTCTAAAGTCCTTTAAATCAAATACAACCTTATTGTATTAAACATATGGTCTTAAATCGAACTGGATTCAAGTCATCGACCGACCCGTGAGTGAGAACAAAAGCATTCCTGAGCGATAAGGATTTTTTCTAAGTGGTTAGGGACTAATGAGTGAATACAAATAAAATAGACTATATTACATGCAACGATCTTACAAAACGCATAATTACGGTGAACCGCTATTACCTGCTTAACTTCAATAAATTGTTCTTTATGAGAAAATAAACTGTTTTAACTAGAAGTTTATTTATTTCTAGTTTATAAAATTATAACGAATAAACAATTTGAAATTACTTATAAAACATTTTTATTTTTAACCCCATATTAAAATAACAGTATAATAACTTATTATTATCGTTTATTAATCTATCGAATAATAAAAAAACCGATACAAGATTATTGTTGGAAAAGAAAAATTAAAAGTCCCATCTCAAGACTGGAACCCAGACCTATGCGTTCGATAATCTAATACGTAAGACTATCAGCTATCGGTACTTATTGGAATGATCTCAATTTTAGCAATGTTATGAACCAACCAAGGTCATGCGTAATTACGTAGCCTGTGTGCAAAAGCGACGGTGTTTTTTGTTTCGTTCGACGCCAGCCAGTGTGCGAATTCTGAGATGTGCGTTCTGTGTTGATACATCACTACACACAGACGCGCGCACTACACGCGTTCACAGCAATACAGTCCTTAAGCTGGTAATCAATTAATGACCCCTGACTGTACCTATTTATAATAATATTTTAGTGCCTCGTGTTCCTGTTTTTTAAAACCTTTTGTACTTTCACTTTAAGTCCAAACAAATTCTTAAGTAATTTGTTCAGTCAAAGTTTTTCCAAGTAATTGCTAAGACCATAGATAATTTATTGACGTGTAAAAGTGTTTGTACAAACCTACTTACAAAATAAAATCATTTATCATTTTATCAATGAAATAGAAAATCTGTATATGTGGTGCTGTATCACAAACATTGGGACTGTAGGGTTAACTCCTACCACATAGTTCAGAAATACGCCACTAATATCGTGTCCAGTGTTTCCTGTTGTCTGCACCTTACAGGAATTGTTGAATGCCATTGGAGGTGCCAAAATCGTAGCCAAATTCGACAAACTCGTAGCCAAACTTACCAAGCTCGTAGCCAAATTTGCCAAGCTCGCTGCCGAATTCTTTATTTATTTATTGGCCTATCTACAATCGTTACACTGTTTATCCTTAAAATACAAGCAATATACAAGCAAAGTGTACAATATGATGCGATAGACACAGCATGCAAAAACAAAATTGTAACATCAATAAAATTGCAATAATTGTTCAGAAATAACGCTTACAGCACTAGTGGGTAGTTTTAGAAAACATCAAATATCTAGATATAATGCAACATTCATCTTACGTAGTCTAAATGGACCAGCTATAGTAAGTATTTAAAACTCTAAAAGCCAAACCGGTCGCTAAACATTAAATCGTCAGTTCACGATCTTCAGAACTAAGGAAACTATAAAAGGTAAAGAGAGAGAGAGATTGATAAAAAGAGTATAAACCAGTATAATCCCCAGACAAAGAATTTCCTGAAGAAAATATTGTCTATTTTGATATTTTCGGTATTCCAGCAGCGATTTTAGAGGCTTCTTACAACACGTGTTACCGACGCAAGTTTCCAAAGGTTGTATGAAAATACCATAATCTTCACGCCATATGGCCAATTCTAAATGTATTCCCATAAATCCGATCCTATATAACGTAAAGACAGAAATATCTTCAATAAGACATGAAGTCTGCCTTGACGATCTAGTAGTCGCAAGCGGTACTGCTGTGCATGAGGTCCTGGTTCGATCCGGTCGAGTACAGTGTTAGTGGGTTTTACTATCTGGAATTTCTCCGTAGCAGCCCGGAGTTTGCATTTATGACTGGATGCGCCTCCTGCTGGCGAAATGTGTGTGTCACCTCTGCCTTATGTTTATTAAGACACGAAGAATCTTTGAAACATACAAAACTCACAAGTTACAGGAAAATACAGTTTTAAAAGTTCAGGCCAGTACTTTTATTTCAAACATCTTGATGCTTTTTTTTTTTTTTTTTTTTTTTTTTTTGAGGATGGGAAATCATCAAATGACTCCTCCCGCTCTGGGTGGAGCAGGAGGGAGTGTCAGACTCTTACTGACTAAAACCCACCCGTGTTCCTTCCTTAGCCCTTTATGTTCCAGGGCAGCGGTAACCCTTTCGGACAATCCCGCTACCCTGGCAGGCTTCGGCCCTATGGGGCCCCGTCACTCATGCTGACATCTCTTTGAGGCGCGCGTGGAACACAACACGCCGTCCGGCACGGGCCTGGTCCTGATCGGACGGTGAGTTACCCATTACTCACCGCCCGCAGGCCCGCGCCTACGGTGGCCGGGAGTCGTCACGCGGCTCCCGACGCCCGGAGCGTCTCCCGCGGCGGCTGAGGCGTGAGGTGCGCAAGGCGCGTTCTCTCGCCCACCCCGCCACCTCCTTCGCTAGCATGACTGCTTCGCAGAAGGAGGTGACTGCCTCCCACTCCCTCTCGCCCCGGACCATGGCTTGAACCAGGGCCGGACGCGAGAGGTCGCCGCCGCTGCCGATCGCCTCTACGAGGACACGGCGGTGCTCTGCCCAAGCAGGGCAGACCTCCACCGTGTGCTCCACCGTGTCCTCTGGGCGATCCTGACAGTGGTGACACCCGGGCGTCTCCTCCCGCCTGATTATGTGCAGGAACCTCCCGAAACATCCGTGTCCGGAGAGGACCTGCGTCAGGCGGTAGGTGAGAACGCCGTGACGTCTCTCTAGCCACTCCTCAAAGAGGGGTCTTACCGCCGCTATCGTGGCGTGCCCTGCGCTGGGTTGCGATAGTCGCTCCTTCCATGCCGCCATGAGATCGCGCCGGAGGTTCGTCCGCTCCGCCGCGGTTTGCCGCGGATGCGGAGTTTCCCCCCGGCGTAGTGCCTCCGCGCGCCAATCATACAGGCGCGCGAGCACTATCGCCTCCAGATCCCATGGCGGCAGTCCGGCAAGGAGGCTTGCTGCCTCGCCCGAGATCGTGCGGTAGCCCCGGATTAGCCTGATGGCTACCACCTTTTGGGGCGCGTTCAGGTAGTGTGCGGCTCGTAGCCGCAGTGAACGCGCCCATACCGGGGCCCCATATAGGGCCATGGACCGCACGACCCCCGCGTAAAGCCTCCGGCAGGAGGCGTTTGGCCCCCTCAGGTTGGGCAAGAGCCGCTTTAGGGCGGCCCCGGCCCGTTCCAGTTTGGGGGCCAAACGTCGGAAGTGCTCGACGAAGTTCCATCGGCTGTCGAGGACGAGACCCAGGTACCTCATCGTGGTCTCGACGTCGATGTGAACCCCTCCTACCACTAGTTGGGATCCTGGAGGTGGCCCGTACCGAGGCCCATGAAAGGACATGGCCTCGGACTTGTGCAATGCCACCTCGAGACCCAACCGCCGGATCCTTTCCACGACTATCGCAACCCCGCGTGTCATCGCGTCGGCCGCCGCCTGATGCGACCTCCCCTGCGCCAGGACCAGCGTGTCGTCAGCGTAGCAAACTACGCTGACGCCTTCAGGGAGGTCGGCCCGCAGCACCCAGTCGTAACCGATGTCCCACAGGAGCGGCCCCAGAACCGATCCCTGTGGGACACCGCACGACATCTCTCGCCGGTTCCAGTTCCCGTCGCGACCGGGGTAGATGACGGCTCTATCCGTCAGATACGCCCCGACTACTCGACGGAGGTAGGTCGGCACCCGGTGATACCGGAGTGCCTCCCCAATGCAGCTCCAGGGCAGGGTGTTGAACGCGTTGGCGATGTCGAGTGACACCGCCACGACCACCCCACCCCGGGACACCGCGTCCCCCGTCGTGAGGGCTCTCACGCGCATGATGGCGTCCACCGTCGAGCGCCCCTTGCGGAAGCCAAACTGGCAATCCGCAAGATCCGGCCCAGTCCCCACCAGGTGCCCGACGAGGCGGCCCGCAATTACTCTCTCGAAGAGCTTGCCGACCTCGTCGAGCAGCACTATGGGCCGGTATGCGGACGGAGAGTCCGCAGGGCGCCCTGGCTTCTGAATGAGGACCAGCTTCCCCGTCTTCCAACGGAGCGGAAACTGGCCTCTCTCCATGCATGCGCTTAAGAGCGCCTCCAGTCGAGGCCCGAGAGCCGTCGAGGCCAGGACCCAGGCTTTACCCGGCAAGCCGTCGGGTCCTGGGGCGGTGTTCTTGGCCTTCAGCCTGCCTACCGCCGCTCTCAGATCTACCCCGGTCACTTCAGGGGTGTCGTCGTCGTCGTCCGCGTGGTCCGCTTCGGGCACCGCCTGTGGCGGAGCCATAGGCGGGGGAGTATGCTCCCCCCGCGAAGGGAACAGAGCGCTCACCACCTCCTCCACCAGCTGTGGGCGGAGACTCTGAGTCAGCGGGGGGGCCCAGGTGCGGAGTTTATTCCGCACCATTTTGTAAGGGCGCCCCCATGGATCTCTGTTCAGAGTCTCCAGCATCTCCTCGCGGGCCGCATCCTTGGCCCGCTGGACAGCCTCTCGGAGGGCGGTCTTCGCCGCTCTGTACCCCTCGTACAGCTCCGCCTCTGTGGCTTCCGCATCCGGAGGGCGGATGCGGAGCCTGCGGTGCCTGGTGTACCGGTGTCGCGCGTCAACGCACGCCTTGCGCAACGCCTCCACCTCCTGCGACCACCAGTACACCCGGCGTCGGGCGCATCCTGGCCGGACTCGGGGCATTGCCACGTCACATATCTCGGACATGGCCTCCCGGAACCACTCCGCCTCATCGTCGATATCAGCAGGCCTGTCCGGTGAAGACACCCAGGCCTGCACGATCGAGGCTTCCAGGAGGAGCTCCCGGTCCAGCTGCTTCAGCGCCCAACGCGGACCACTCGGGGCCTGTCGGACCAGCGCGCTAGAGGTCTGGGTGGAGACATCAAATCGGATATACCGATGGTCGGAGTAGGTCTCCACCTCCTCCATGACGCGCCAGTCAATGACACGCTGTGACAGAGCGGGGCTGGCGAACGTGATGTCCACTACCGACTCGCCCCGCATCCGCACACACGTAGGGACAGAACCCCGATTCACGGCGACCAGGCCTGTTTCCAGAGCCCAGTCCTCCACCATCCTGCCCCGCACATCCGTGCAACGGGAACCCCAGGCCACATTCTTGGCGTTGAAGTCCCCGAGCACTAGCACGGAGGAAGGATGGCTTCTGGCGACGACGACACTCAACTCTGTTAAAGAGTTCTGGAACTCAGCGAGAGTTCGGCTCGGAGAGAAGTAGACGCCCGCTACCACAATCTCTCCGAACCGTGCTGCTACGCACCCCTGTCCCTTCGTGACACCTTCGAGGGACGGGGTACCGGCGGCAGCCGACGAAATTATGGCCACTGAGCCGTTAAGGTCCTCCACCCAGTTATCCCTGGGCGGGACAAAGTACGGCTCAGCGACCACGGCGATATTAATCGACCACTGCGCCATGCTCTGGAGCAACAGGTCCTGAGCGCAGGCGCAGTGGTTGATGTTCGCCTGGAGGAGGCGTAAAGGCGGAGCCATTACTCCTCCATTTCAGCCCCCTCCCGGGCCCCTTGTGAGGGACCCTCGGCAGCGGCGGCGGCGGCGGCGGCGGCAGTGGTGGCGGCGGCGGCGGCGGCGGTGGCAGAGGCGGCGACGGTGGTGGTGGTGGCGACGGCGGCGGAGGGCCTGCCTCTCCTCCTGGCTTCGGTGGGTGGGGCGCAGGACTTGCTGCCCGCCCGGTGATCGGCCGGCTTGCCAGCAGCCGCACATGCAGCGCAGTGCGGCGCGGCGTTGCACGAGCCGGCCTTATGTCCGGGCTTGCCGCAGCGGAAGCAAAGAGTGCTGCGGTCCTCCGAGGTGCACTGGACGCTCACGTGGTGACCCACGTGGCATCGATAGCACCTCAGAGGTCTGGGCTCCAGCAGTTTGACCTGCGCGGACACCCAGCCCACCAAGAGCCTTCCGCCCTCCACTATCTTTCTAGCCGCCGTCACTGGGCAGCTTACCGTTATGGTTCGCATGCCCGTGAAGTCAGGACGTATGGTGCCCGCCTTCACCTGGTCGGCCAGACACTCGCCCGTCCTGACGACGGCGGCTACCACCTCCTTCTCCGTTATGGAGTCATCCAGGCCCACAATGCGCATGTCTGCGCACTTGACGGGCCTGGAGACTCGAGCCTCGTCCGCGTTGAGGGACGCCCTTAGCTTCTCAGCTAGGGCGTCAGCGGTGGGGCCACTCGTAGCACCGGGGATCTCCAGCATGCGGGCACCAGTGGCGGTCACCCTATGCCGGAGGCCCCCGGTGATCCCCAGCTCTTGGAGATCCACCGTCGCTCTCGCCTTGGTGAGCACGTCACGGTAGGTCACCCCCCTTTTAACCGCGTCTGGCTGTAGTGTAATGACTACAGCCGCGGTCTTAGGAGAGCGAAGCCTAGCCGCAACGGCTCGCTCCTTGCGGCGCCTCCTCTGTGCCTTTTTCCTGGCCGCCTTGGCCGCCTTCTTCTTCTCCCCGACCACCTGCCACTCGGCATTGGTCGTGGGAGATTTCTCTGGGGGAGGCGTAGGTTCTGGGGCCTTCGCCTCCCCAGCCGCTCTGCCCTTCCTCTTTTTCGCCGGTTTGCCGGCAGGCACCGGTTTTGCCGGCGCGGCGGCTCCGCCAGCCGACGCCGGTTTCGCCGGCGCCGCGGCTCCTCCAGCCGACGCCTGTTTGGCCGGCACCTGGGCCCGGCCGGACGGCCCGGGTTTAGGGGCGGCAGCGGCCGCGTACGAGGCCGCCTTCGGCCCTGGGGCCGTCCTACCAGCTAAGGGCGGGCGCAGGACCATACTCTCCAGGGCGGTGAACCGCGCCTGGAAGGCCGCCAGTTCCTGCCGAACCAGGTTCAGAACCTGGCTCTCCACCGGCACGGGCTCGCTTGCTGGCTGGCTGGCTGGCTGGCTGGCCTCTGGTGTCGCCCGCCCTTTGTCGGGGACCTTCAGGATGGCCAGGTCTGCTCGGAGCCTCCGGTTCTCCTCTTGGAGACGCTCCGTAGCAGCCGTCAGGCGGGCGACCTGCGCCCGCAATTCGGCCACTTCGCCAGCCGAAGGACCGGTGCGGTTGGCCTCCTCCGCTGCCGCCATGATGGAGGCCTTTGCCGAGACTATGGCCCTGTTTTTCGAAGTTTGTAACTTCTTCAGGGACACGTCCCGGATCGCGGCCTCCACGACCGCCGCAAACCTCTTCTTGCGGTCCGCCTCAGGACCGCCGGCCTCACTCGCCTCGTCGCTGGAGGGCTCCGAAGCGACCGCGTGATCGGTCCCCCCCTCCTTTGCGATCGTTCGCTCCGCCGCCTCACGGTCTGTGAGCCCCCTCCCTTTGCCTCGCTCTCGGGCTCCTCCCCGCCTACTGGTGGGGATTTTTCGAGCTGAGGCCAGCTCCCCGTCAGAGGACGACCCCTGGCCGTCCAATGACCTTGGCCGCTTGCTTCGTGCCTTTCTTTTTGTTGCAGCGGCCATCTCCTCGTCTCGGCAAGGGCTCCCTGAGCCTCCCGAGCTCGCTCCTCCAGATACGACGTCGGACTCCGACCCCGCATCACTCCTTCTTGAGCCTCCTCGGCTCTTGTTGCCGTCCATGACGGCAGGCGGTGCGTCTGCGTCGCACAGTCGCTCCGGGCTAACCCGGAGCTCCTTTTCTTGCGACGCAAGACTTGGTTGACGAAAGCCGGCGGTGGTCTGCCGGCCTACGAAGCTATCGGTGCCCCCCCCAGATACAGTGGGGCTGCCTTCCGTAGAAGGGCGGGATTGACCCTCCTTGAGTAGGAGGGTACCCGCCTGGGGAATGTTTCCTTTAGCTTGTGATTCCATGATTTCCTTTTAAGGGTGAGGTCCCTTGGACGCGCTAGTGACCGGATCCCCTCCGGCCATTCATCCCATCGGCACGCTAGACCTTGGGATTGGGGTGATTTTTTAAAGAGGTTGTCTTCCTCGCGGCCCGGGCCTCAGTGGCTCGGGCCCCCGGTCCTGAACCCAGGATTACGGGGTGGCCGGCGGCTGGCAGAACCAACCACCGCCCCGACGTCCCCACGCTGCCGCCGGATGCCGGACAGACGCAGCGCGGACATGGACTCCTCCACCACCCACACTCTAGTGGGTGCAGCGGCGCGAACCGCCCCCCCCCCAGTCTACGCCCACTCACCTTCCTCTGTAAGCAGAGGGGGAGTAGACGTATGTAGCCCGGTTCCCTTCAACGACCATCAAGGATGATCGGTGATTGGAACCATGACCCTTCCCCGTTTGTTGAAGATTAGCCGCCAGCCCCAAGTGTCCACCAAAACTTGGTGGGCACTTGGAGCCGACGTTGCCCAGGGTGCGCCACGAGGAGGCTCTTCAACATGCACCCCAGGCTCTTCAACATGCACCCCCAACATCTTGATGCTTAAGCTAGTGTGTAGAATTTTCAATAAGTTCGTCTTGGTTCGACTCAAGTACACTAACTTCCATTGCAAAGTCATAACTGGTGCCCTGAGGTTCACAGTTAGTAAGTTGTGGGCGGGACTTGAAAACTTGCACATAAGAAGAAATAGATTTTTCATATGGTAGGTGTCTTTCCCCCGGTCTATTGATAGTTTGAGAGTCTTTACGGGTAGTCAAAAACCAGTCTTACCAAGGGGTATCGCATTACCCAGTGGGATGTGGAGGTTGGATAGGCAGTCGCTCCATGTAAAATACTGGTATTCAGCTGCATCTGGTTATACTGGAAGCTGACCCCAACATAGTTGCGTTTGTTTTGCGGCTTAAACATGCTGAATATTGTTTGAGAAGTTGCAATAGATAACCTTCTTCCTAGCATGCCGATGACAAAAATAATACTAAATATACAATAGTTTTTTTTTTATTTGTTTGGTCCAAAATTCGCATCGCGATTATAGATCGCTAACGCAGCCATTAGGTCTTCACGTGTGCAGGTGTCAGGGTATGCGATGCAAGATGGGAGGTGGGCCATACTCAGTGGAGAGATGCCGTATACACACCGGAGGTCTGAGCCGTTCATGAACCCCTTTGTGATGGTTGACCTTGCTGAGGATATATGACATAATACATTATTGCAGGTAACAATGACAACGGGTACTAAAAATCCACTTGGATTTCGTGGCAAAGGAAACTAGGAAAAGAAGTATGCCTGCATTCGTAAGGCAAAAATTTAGGTCTCATAAAAAAGACTAGCTACCTAAGCCTACGAAGGCAGAAACTACAGAATACCACTAGCTATGATCCTTACATACCTCCTTTTGCTTCGTTCACGTTCATAAATTTGGTCATACACGCACGCCGGTTGCAAGTACTACAGACCTGACCTTTTTGAAGAACATCACTAATAAGGATACTATGTAATCACGGGACACTGCTCATTAAACAAACACTTCCACACGATAGGCATAACGGACAGCCCCCTGTGCAGAGCTTGCATGGAGGTTGATGAAACCGTCAGGCATGTGCTCTTTGAGTGCACAGGCGTCACCCAGATTAGATTAGAAACCCTCAGGACGCCCAGATCTGACACAGATGTTCTCAACATACCAGGAGACCTAATAACCTTCTGGAGGGAGGTGGGCTGGTTGGAATAACCACCGACGGCCGCCATGGCCCACGCACAATGGTCCACCTGAAGGACTCAGTGCGGAATCCAAACCCGTAACATAGAACATCGAAGGGTACTATGAGTTACTTCTAGGGCGTCCCGGCAACTTTCTTATGTTTACAAAATTGGAAAATTGGTAACAAAATTGTAGTAACATAATCAGCCTAAACTGTTCCCACTGCTGGGACACAGGCCTCCTCTCTGTGAGAGGGATGGGCCATAATCCACCACGCGGGCCCAGTGCGGGTTGGTAGATGTCACATGTCTTCGAATTTTTGGTTCTAGGACATGCTGGTTTCCTTACGATGTTTTCCTTCACCATTTTTTGAGAGCAATGGTGATAAAATAAATTACTCATAGTAAAGCGCTTGTCTGGGTTCGAACCCACGACCTACGTAAGTCGGGTCCGTTAACAATGGGCACCACAGCTCTCCCATCCCAACACCAGTTGCAGTCAAACAAACAATAATACCTACCAAACCACTTTCCAATACTGGCTCTATAAATCCAAAAACAAAAGCATACGTTCATGCGGTTTCAAAAAAGAGCCAGCCATATGTAAATGCAATTAGAATAAATAAAACGCACAACCCTATTGCTCTTTCATGCAAGAAAAATTATGGAATCCCGTTTTGCATTCCACACGTCGACGTCGCTTTCTTTCGCTTGTATTTTCCTTATAAGCCGCGAACAGCTTTGAAGGAAACACGAAAGCCTCCAAATAATCCAGTGTACTATGAGATTCATATATTATTTCTTTTTCCGTCAAAGAGTCGACGAGCCACGGTCTATACCGCGAAAGCTTCGAGGAATCAGAAACAGATTTTAAACAGATTTAACAAACAATTTCTAGATATAAACGGATATTAAATTGTTGGTTGGTAACTTGGTTTTGTGAGATTCATCAGTAATTAATATTGGTATTGGATAAACTGTTTAGATAGCGATGAACTTCGTTCAAATAATTATATCGTAGCTTAGGTACGGATCAAATCAAGTCAAGTCAGTTTATTTGTAGAATAGAGGTGTATCAAACCGAATAATAATAATGAAGGTAGAAGTTTTCACGATAATTTCTGTCTGAAAACAACGCTTTATATACACTAGGTACCAAACCAATTAATTGTTACTGTAAAAGTTTTTGTGTGCAATCAAAAATCGCATTCGCACAACCTCATGTAAGCTTCTAAACATAAGAAATCTTAATTTATGATATACTAGCAGTGCCCCGCGGTTTTACCCGCATAAGTGTCGATCCCGCCGGAATATCGGGATAAAAAGAAACACTTAAAATTACATCTGGTTAAAGCGAGCGCACCTTAGTACATTACATACCACATCTAGTTGCGCGCGTTCCGTGTATGTTTACATTTTGGCTGTTTTAAATTATTAGTGATTAGCCCACACTCTTAGAATTATTACCTATGTTGTATCTATTTTGTATTCTATTTTTTTTTTTTACTAAAACTGTACGTAAATTCAATAATGTTTTTAGACTAACTGAAAGAGTAACATCCATCCATCCATCCAACAACCTTTCGCGTTTATAATTATTAGTAGAAACTTAGCTCTGCTGAAATTGTAATTGCAAAAAAACAAAACAAAAACATTCTGGTGGTTCCAAGTTCAAGAAATTCTGTATGAAAAAGCAAAACAATCTCTCCTACAAATCACATAATAATATAAATGCAAACAAAACCATTTGCTACGACTTTACGAGTAGCGGTAGAAGTATTTAATTTAGATCTATACTTAGATCTAGAATCTTTTGAATACTAAAGAGCTCGACACATCAGGCCCTGTTAAGTCGATAAGCCTTTTTTTGTTCGTTGCGTTTCGCATAAGTGGCTACAAAACCGAAGGTTGGTGTAAACAAAGTTTCTATATGTTCTGAAAACAATAGACGTTTTATTGATTCGATATAACTTATCATCAAAATGAGCTGCAAAAATCTCCTAAGATGACAACGGTTATGGTATATTTTTTAGGAAAGACATGCACTTTATCTGTTTGGTTACAAGTCATAATCAGCCTATAATGTTCCCACTGCTGGGACACAGGCCTCCTCTCGGTGAGAGACAGTGGGCAGTAACCCACCAGGCCCATTGCGGGTTGGTAGATGTCACGTCTTCGAATTTTTGGTTCTAGGACATGCCGGTTTCCTCACGATGTTTTCCTTTACCGTTTTGAGAGCAGTGGTGATGAAATAATTTACAAAAAGTAAAGCGCCTGTCGGGGTTCGAACCTACGACCTACAACTTGTAAGTCGTGGCCCTTACCACTGGGCCACCACTACTGCGGTTAGAAGTAGTACCAATTCAATAATTAGTTTACTTTATGATAAAAAGTCTTCTCTCAGAGCAAACAGACCCTAGATAAAAAAAAAACCACAGACAAGAAGACATAAATTCTAGTCAACTAAATAATCGGCAACCACCATAAAACAAAGACACTTACATTATCATAATCAGTTTACTATTCTTAGCCTTACAACGAAGCTCGGAGCACCACAAATTGCCTCCACACCATAAACCATGGCTATGGCGGGTCCAACC
Source organism: Apamea anceps (assembly GCA_951799955.1). Taxonomy (NCBI): domain Eukaryota; kingdom Metazoa; phylum Arthropoda; class Insecta; order Lepidoptera; family Noctuidae; genus Apamea; species Apamea anceps. The sequence goes on along the minus strand of OX637502.1, from coordinate 5,937,068 downwards.
AATCCCAAGTGTTTACGGCCCCCTTTATTATCGTCCCAAATGATCGCGGCAGATGAAAACGTTCTATGTTGTTACACATGTTGATTGAAGCCATTCTATGTTTTATTAAGTGAGAAGACTTTATGAAGATTTCGAAGCTACTGGCGGGTTATGGGCGATGCGTTTTTGTTTTATTGTTTATTTGAAACGCCAAGGGAATGGAATGCTGAACAAGCTGTATGCCCAATGGGATTCGTTATTGTAAATTATTTAATTATCTCAATTTACCATGGATCTAAAGCAAATAGATAAAGAATAATAAAAAACCAATAGATAGTGGCTATCTCATTTAATTAAATAATTTACTTTAAATAAAATAATCCGCTTTTACAGCCAATGTGCAAACGACAAAATCAAACGAATCCAAAAGTGGCGGGAACTTTTTCCGTATTTTTTTAACAAGTAAAGAGGCATGGGTAATATGTGTATTCAGCCAAGCCAGCCTAATATTTTTTTGCTATTCTGCTACTATTACTTATTAGTCCAGTACTTACCTGTTTTTGAGAAACAGGAAATATTAGGACTTGTAATTTTTACACTAGTAACTAATATCTAACATACTAGTAAACTAATAGTTTCGAGAAATAGGGCCGTGGCAACTAATATTTTACTACCGTAGCTTCGAGAAAATAAAAATATTCGTTCATGGACTCATATTATATTCTAATAAGTTTCGAGAAATAGGGAGCCCTATTTTATGAGGAGAGGAGAAGGTTTATGTGTATAATACGTTACAATTGAATCAACACATAATAAAGAAATCTCAATGTTTTGTCAAGTCGTAAAAACCATGCCAAGCAGGGCGGTTCGCTTGTAAATAATGAAAATATACTCGTATGACAACGGTACTAAAGGGTAGTTAGTAATAAGTGGTTACTAGTTCTGTGTAAATTGTTAGGTACGGGTTACGAAATCATTACTAGAAATGAAACATAATATCATATCTTATGGTACTGATTGTGTTTAGAATTCCAAGAGGCAAGTAAACAAAGCAAAGGTATCTATTACAGGTTCAAGTGTATCTTCTAAGGTATGAGAGGTACTCTTGTGTGAGAGGTACACTTCATTTAACAGTATTATGTGACCATAAATCCGACATTGGCGCCGATTACCTTTGTTCACAAACTAAACTAAATTTAAGTTCAATGCATCTTTTTCTTTCTATTTAATTTAGAAAAGGACAGAAGATAAATATTAATCTAGTCCTGTCAAACTACTTAGTCAGCGCCGGACGTAAATTGACGTATTTTTAGCAGCCATGTTTGTAATCACGTCTAATCTGTCTATGGAGTATCTTAATTTGACAGGAGTAAACTAATATTTTATCTTCTGTCCTTTTCTTAATGAAATAGAAAGAAAAAGATGCACAGAACTTAAATTTAATTTTGTTTGTGAACAAGGGAATCAGGGCCATTGTTTGTTTTCGACCTATAATTTAAGCTATTTATGAGGCTTATGGCGCTAAGTCGTCTTCGTATACTGCAGTGGTTAACATCACCACGTCAACGCCGGCTGTCGCTGAAAACCAGCGCATTGGCTCTGTCTCGCATAGGGTCGTAGCATTATGCTGAGTGATGGCCGTTTTGCGTTGATGTGACGCATATTTTCTCCCAACTCGTTTATTTTCTGTTTGTGTTCTTTCTCTGTGTCATGTTTACCGCAAATAAACATATTTTTCTTTTTTCTTATGTTAAGAAACAAGCCATGTGTCCAATGATTTTCCCATTGGCAGAACGAAATGAGGAACTTCATACTTACTTCCCATTAACTCTTTTAGGGAATGAAGTTTCAAAACTCTTTTCTTGTTTATTTATAATAAGCACACCAGCACAGTCACATATGTAGTACAATTCAAATTAAATCCTACTAATATTATAAATATGAAAGTTTATATGGATGGATGGATAGATAGATATTTGTTACTCTTTCACGCAAAAACTACTGAACGGATTTGGATGAAATTTGGCACATTAATGGTTTATAACCAGGATTAACATATTATAGGATAATATTATAAACGTGAAAGGTTGTATGGATGGATGGATATTTGTTAATCTTTCACGAAAAAGTAGTTTTTGCGTGAAAGAGTAACATAGTTATTCAGACTTTCGGGTTTCTGACGCCCCGTAACGATTGTCAAAGATCTTACTTTTAAGAGATTACTTAGCCAAAATCCCCTCATCCAAACTAAAGTAACACCATAAATAATAAAAGACTCCTACCTAAAAGCCAAACACTTTTAAATTTTCTATTACCCTGCATAAAAACAGAAAGAGAAGGCGGATAGTCCAATAACTTAATCCCCTTGCCGATAGGTACCCAGACGAAGAAAAGCACTCACCAAGTTTATCGATTGTGAGAAGTAAACATTCAATAAACTCATTGATGGATAAAATAGCCCCATTCTAAATGAGATTATGGGATCAAGAAGAACAAACTCAATTGCTCATGCTCAGGGGATCTATATTTCTAGGTATAGTTTTTGCGTTAGTAATATTGGATCTCAATAATTTATTCTTGGGATTCTCTAGCGCATCCCGTTTCGACTTCTTTTCGAGTCGTTGGTGAATCTATACTTCTATAGGTACTAATATTATTCTTGTATTTGATAGCCCAATTGTTGAGGAAGAGGCTATTTAACATCACGCTACGACTATTAGAAGCCGAGAAAAAGGAAAACAAATCAGAAAAAAACGCTAAGCGAAAGCGATGTAGTATCACCGGCGAGCGATGGGATGCAACGCGATGGGTCGGAGCCGAAATTTCACGCAGACAATGTCGCGGGCTGAAGCTAGTTGTTAAATAAGTTGAACCCAGTAGATTGCCACGCTAATTGCGGCATCAGTGGCGTTTTTTGGGTCTTCAGCAGTTCAGATGTATGGATATTTTGGACACGCTAAGATATGAGGTATGGTTTGGTTTGGCATCCCCCTTAATAGTATAAAACAAATTGAGATTCATTCGTCATCTCAGTGTCTTCACAGCGATAAATGATTTTGTTTCTTTAAATAGGTTTGCACAAACACTTTTAAATGTCAATCATATTTTAATAACTAGATGGGGTCGACGTTTCCTATCTGACTACTCTGAGAAGAAAGGCCGAAACAAACTCAGAGGTCACAGTTTCTTTTAAACTCCAGACATGTGAAGACCATGTAAATTGATGTCTGAAATGGACTTTTAAGAACAGAACCACACAGTGTACACACTTCTAGATACATTTATGTATGTAGTCGTATGTAGATATTAGTAAGTTTTTTTTTTGTATATTGGCACCTTGCATTTTTTTTCATGTAACTTTAGGACATCATTCATTTGTACCAAAAATAAAAGGGCTGGCCAGAAAAAAGGTACTGCTGTCTTAATATGTGACCTCTTGAGCATTTTTTTACTATTACAACTAAAGTCTACCACTAACCCCTCGGCTGCTGTTTGAGATTGAATGCCAAAAATCATATTTTAATAACTAGTTTATAGTAAATGATTTTCGTTTATCATATCAATAAAATAATTTAGTCAATATTTATTTACATTTCATAAACTAACATTTAAAATAGTGATATGTACATGTGTTTATAGTTAAAACACGTTCAGGATGTTAAATTCAATTAAATGTTCTTCTTATGTATATTATTTCCTTCAAAGAGCTTTGGGTAAATATTGGTTTTGGTAACGCTTGGATAAGGTTCGTTGTTTATTTACTTTTCTACCGCTGAAGGTATATTTGCCGTGAGGCTTTTACTTGGGGATGAGCTACTTTGATTGAGATGCCAATGTGAAGGAACCCATATATTGAACAATTTTACTTCAGAATAAGTTAACTTTCGGCAGACTGCTGCGTTGTCTCGTGGGCGTCTCTCTCGTACGTTGACATTCGATCCCTGGGGGGGCAAATAATTGTTATTGAGTTTTTCCATCGGAAATTTCTCAGTTAGCCAGTAGTCTAGAGTTGTGTCCGGCTAATAGTAATAGGCTCCCCCTTATAACATGGGACCAGGGATTGAAAACCGGTACGAATTTGGGTTCCGGTCGTTCTTTTCGGTACGGTTCCGGTTCAGCCGATCAATTCTGTAAAAATCTCACCGTGAAAAGTTAGGTGAAGTGAGCTTTGAGTGAGCTGTCAATTGTGTCAATCGCTAACATTAGTTGGAAGCTCACTCCACGCTCACTTCACCTAAGCTTTCACGGTGAGATGGTTACCTACAGAATTGCACTGCAGGTTTCGGTTTGGTTCTGGTTCCAAAGTACCGGTTCCAAATAAAGGTTCCAATATACCGGTTCCGTATAGTATAAAATATAGTGGCGCACGCGTTGGATAAGCAACGAATGATGCGAATGATCTACAAAAGCAAATGTCTCCCCTCACAAAATCCCGGCGGCGGCCGCCCGTAGGTATAGTGGAGTCAAAATATTAATATTTCTGCGAAAATATTTCTGCGGGAGCGCAGCTAGTGACAAACCACACCCCTTCCTGGTTTCGCCCAAATATAGATGGTTGCGCCAACATGCAAAATTTGATTGACATCCGCTATTTCCTATACTCATCCCTTTCCCGCACATACCTCGCGAGTGAATAAGAAAGATTCGCCTCGCCATTTGTCGCGAAAACTACTTCCGTTTTGAACCGCATCGCGTGCGCAATGGCGTCGGCTCGCTCCGCACAAGAATATTGATAATTTTGGAATCACCGCATTTTTGCATATAATAAGACTTATAATCAACAGTTTGTGTTTGTGTTAAACGTGTGAGGACAGTAACTTGAAGCCCAACTGCCCCTGAATGTGGAATAGTGATCCGGTGCACCGGCGGCGACGAAAGCACGTGGCTCCTGTAACAGGTTTGTGCTTTCCCTCCCTAATTTTCGGGTTGCATTCTACCGTTCAACACCCCCGCAACTCGCATACCTATCGCTAAGCGTTTGTCAATCGTTTTGTTCAGCATCGCAGATACAGTCCACTTAATTAGTCCTTCGCGACACCAATAGACATTATGCATTAATGTGACTAAGGGCATTCGGACTCGCTTTGAAGAATCGGTAAAATAAAGGTTCTTAAAGGATCCAATTTAAGTTCCGGTTCCGGTTCAGGTTCTTGTACCCGGAACCACTAAATACCGGTTCTTTACCGGTATTTTAGGAACCTTTTCAATCCCTGCATGGGACTTACACATAACTGGTGAATATGACACTTTTGCTTAACCCTTTGGGGATAACAGGCTGTGGTGTTATACTATCACGGTATTACGTCGGCTGTCGCTGAAAACCAGCGCTGGGTCTCTGTCTCGCATAGGGTCTTAGCATTACTCTGAGCGATGGTCGTTTTGAGTGGATGTGACGCATATTATCTCCGTGCTTGTTATTTTTGTGTTTGTGATCTTTCTCTGCGTCATGTTTACCGCAAATAAACGTAATTTCTTTTTTCTTTTTTAGGGTTCTGTACCTCAAAAGAAAAAACGGAGCCCTTATAAGATCACCTTGCTATCCGCAGTCTTTCTGTCCGTCTGTCAAGATCCTTTTTCTCAGGAAAGAGTGGAGTTATAAAGTTGAAATTAATATCAAATAGTCAGGGCTGCAATCACTTGAAGAAGTGAAAAACGTGCTTTCCGAGACACGGAGGGGTCTTGGTATGTAAAGATGGTCAAACGATGGACAAACCAGTTCACGGACCAAGCGTACCTGATCGATCGAACAGTGCGGCTGTTATTTCTAAACCAGAAACCCCTCAAATTATTTACAACAACATAAAACTAAAACGGTCTGAATAATAATCGATGTTGATGTTTGAAGCAACTGTTCTATTCATCTAATTGTAATTTTAGAATAATAAAGAACTTAACCCCATCAAAATCTCAAAACCACGCCTCTTAATAAAGTCAATACACATAGTCACCCAAACAGACAGCCCACTAATCAATACCCAGCTTAATTACTCTTAAACAAACTGTTCCAGGTCACTTGGTTCTGTATTTGCGAACCCTTAATTGTCTTTAAATAAGTTAAATATGTAAGTGGAGTATGTAAAGTGGAGAAGAAATGAATTGGTTGGTTTTGGGTTAAACCTTCATTAATAAAGATCTTGAGACGCTTACTGCTATGCATATTAATGTCCATCTACTTATCTCATATAGTCTACTTACCATTATTAAAAGCGATGAACTAAAATTACTTCTTTACAAAGTAATTTTATAATGATTCTGTTGCGACAAGTACTTACATCAATTATATATTTCTTTAAGGTGGATGCTCCAAGGTAACAAATATGTATTTACAGAATTATAATCATTAAAATCTGTAATACAACTTGTTAAGTTAGCATAATTCTAAAATGTCAAGATTTCATGAAATAGTCATTCAGTAGGATTACTTGATCTTATAGAGTTGTGTTGATGACTTCAATGATTATAATACTGTAAATACATATTTGTTACGGCCGCGAATCATGATTTTAATCAACGTACAACTTAGTACTGACCAGCAAATTGTAAAAAACGTAAGAAAATTTGAATTTCGCGGTCTATCTTGGAGCATCCACCTTAACCAAAACCCACATGTCAACGACCATAACTTCTCGAAACTGTCTATGGTTTAGTGATAGCGATGAATATTTATTTTCAAATGTTATCGATGTTGCAATCAGATATGATTGCAACATCGATAACATTTGAAAATAAATATTCATCCCCGCAGTGGCACAACACAGGCTAGTTAGATTATATCTAATCTAACTAGCCTGTGTTGTGCCACTGCGGGGCAAAGGCTTCCTTCTCCCTTTTCCACACAATTCTGTCTTTTGCGAGTCCTTACGGTAGGAGTCAAGTTCGTCCCGCCATCTTCGTCTCGACCTGTCGCGATGGCGTCGTGCGTTTAGTGGGACCCAAGTTGTTCGTCGTTCCCGAAAGGATCTGTCGACATGTTGGATAAATTATAAGAAGGCCTATGACTCGGTACCACTTAGATGGCTCATGAGGGTGCTGGAGTTGTATAAAGTAGATACAACTTTGCGCACCTTCCTGATGACGTGTATGGGGCGTTCGCTAAGAGGAATAGCGAGCCGATAAGGATCGAGCGAGGCATATTCCAGGGCGACAGTTTGAGTCCGCTTTGGTTCTGTTTAGCCTTGAATCCTCTAAGCACGCTGCTAGAAGATTCAGGTCCCAACCCTAGAAATGTTAAGTTTGAAAACATTGTTTTAGCCATTAGATACTTATTTAGATTTAGTTAACAACTACAGTTATCGAAAAACTATTTAGTTTTAACTGCATAACTTTGTATACTTAAAATACAATTTTCAGTGATCATTTTGACACAACGCAATTACAATTTAAGTTAGACAAAGGAGCGACAGATCAAAACTTCATAAAACCATAATCATTTCTACATTTATTCGTTATTTAATGACTTTCCAATTCCACATGGGACTTAACATAAGTACTAAACCTAACAAGTCGTTTATAATCCTCGGCCAACCCCATTAAGAATAAAGTCATGTTGTCTACAAACATTTTAAAATTCCATCACAGCAGCCTCCAAGCATAATCGAATACATCAACAGAAAGCCGAAATTACTTTTTGAAAATCCCATAATGAGATACCGACGTACCTTTACAAAATGTACAGCCGTAATCCTTCGTTCACCGACCCACCTGAACGCGACTGAAACCTTCAAGAACCCCGAAATGGATTAGGATAGATCCCTCTAATCAAATTACGTCTAACAAGAGCTTTCCTGTTTTTTAATCTCCACGACCGAGTCGATTAGAAAAGCGGCGTGAAGATAACTGGTATTGCTGCCTTGGGGATCATTAAGTAATCAGGAGTTGAAACAAGTTAATGTTTTAAGTACTTTTAGGTAAAGAGTTTCAATATTGTTTGAAGATATTGTTTTGGTAGGAAAGTTCTGATTTGTACATAACGGCGCGGGATAGTCTTCATCGGAAGTGGTCATCGTATTATGGTTCAGCTTCAATATCATCAGGGTTGTGCCGGAATAAAGCATTTCGTTGAGGATGCGGTACGATAGCGGCTCCCCTGACGTCCGAAGACAACCGCCACGTAACTATCGATGCGCTCTGCTAGAGTGACTGTCACCAGCCAGTGTAATTTTTATCCGGCCTTTTCGGTGATTCCAGTAACTAAACGGGGTGGCGCCACTTGCTGCACCGTCATACGACATTTTACGAATGGACGATTTGTTACAATTTTGATGTACAGACGCCAGCAGGTCAAGCTACCCGAAACTGTCAAATTTTCCCAATCAACCTTGAACCTTAATGCTTTAGCGATAAAGTTGAAAATCTATTAAAGAAATTTGACAGATTGTAGTAGCTTGATGTGCTGGCGTCTGTACATTCAATTGTAAAATGTAAACTTTAACGCAGCTTACTTTTTTTATCCTAAATAAAATCCTGACTACTTACTTGTGTTTTTATTACGTCATCTTAGAAAAAAAAAAACTCAACCTAAACATAAGCATGTTGTAAGTACGCAAGTTTGACTCCGGTACTTGTTATCAAAATCGATTCGGTTGCTAAAATTTTCATTACGTCAGAAAAGTTTATAGACAAACACACAAAGACACTTCACACTTCTCATAATAATTGTTTTAAAACAAGAAACGTTGCAGAACAACACACGTTATTCCACACAAATACAATTATGGTCTGCTCTCAGACGGAGATTAGCGGTTAGCTGGTTAAATTAGCCACGATACGAGGTTCCACCTCAATGTGTGTGCTTAATTACTTACTGCACGCCAAGTTTCTTACAGGACAGGCAGCCGACGGCCATGAAATTTACCGTATTTACATAATAAATGTCCGAGAGCATGCGAAAATAAAATCAATCAAAACTTTGTGATTGGATCACTGTTATTTTTAGAATGACTATAGAGTATTTTGGTCTTATTTTCTTGTAAAGTTTGGGTTTCCTAAGAGCTAGCTAATAGCGGTCGGAAAAAGACAGACGTCTTTATACAGACACCAACACTGACAGACTTTTCAAAAGTCAGATTTTCATAATGGCTTTTGTTTAACGGCCATTATATGAAGGCAACGCTGTCTAGGAAGCCCATGCTAAAGCTTCAGTTTCCTGGAAAAGTGGTGACCGGGATCAAGAGACACGTGCGTATCTCTTGATCCTGCATTATAAGATAGTCGTGTTACTGTTTCGTTTTGTCACCTATGTCACATAGTGACGCAGTGACTGGTTGTCATGGAAACGCTATTTAATAATGCGTGAATTCATTTTTCTCAGAATAGAGGGCCAGTTTTTTGATCCGTAGTTAAAATCAACCAATTGTTAAAAATAGTGACTAATGGTTTTGCAAAATGTGTTTTTGGATCAAGTTTTAGTCTATCCAATGATATAATATCATTGGTAATGGTCACTATTAAAAAAAATAACCATTAGTGACCATTAGATAAACTAAAAATTGATCCTAAAACATTTTGCAAAAATTTAACCATTAATTACTATTTTTAACAATTGGTTGAGTTTAACTACGGATCAAAAAATCGGCCCTAAGTACGAGTACGGTGAGGTCAGACTTTTCAGTGTCAAAAACGCTCTCTAGGAAAACACACGAAATTACTTTCATATAAATAACGTTTCATTGTCATTTACCGGTAAATTGCAAACGCTGTGAAACCCGTAGCTTTAAGGAAAGAAGGTCTTATTGCTTACCCAGAAGTAATGGCTTTGTTCATGACTTAAAGAAACGAATACAAAATCTCTGTAAGGAGTTCCAATTTGAGTAGTAAGTACGCCATATACACGTATTTCCAAAAAGTTTTATGCACATACCTTAGGCACTAAAGTATAGGCAGTTATACTGTTTTATTAAATAAAATCAAAGGTTGAATAACGGTTTGAATACAAACCTGAAATAAACGTATGTCAGATGAATTGGAGCGGAAAGAAAATATGAAACGAACATGAATTAACTCAAATATTGGTGCAAAACATTTAAAACGAAACAGTAGTTTGTAATATTATGGTACTGGCAAACAAGAATCTGCAAATAACGGACTCTGTTTTAATAGTGAAACGGATGTGGGTAGCGTACCCACAAAATGATCTGTAGGAAATTATGAATCTGTGGGTTTGAGCTTTCAATTAGTGAATTGAATAAATGTTGTTTGATGTAAAAAGTTTTCGTTATTTTGTACCCGTTTATAATGTAAAGACTGTTCCATTTTGTACTCAGTAGATAGTATAAGCCGATGCAGGAGTTTAATTTTTAACTTTATTTTATTTTTATTATTTGCTGTAATAGAAATACACATTCTGGGTATATTTTAACTGTCTACCCATTACGGTTCATGAAGTACAGCCTCTGACAGACAGGCGGACGAACAGACGGATGGATGAACGGACAGTGGAGGCTTAGTAATAGGGTTCCATTGGCACCATTTGGGTACGGAACCTTAAAAAAATACTATGAATGTGAAAGACATATTTTCTCAGTTTTATTTCACCTTTATCTACTACTCCTCTGTTAGGCCGCACTCAAAACCTTCCACATCTCTCTTTATGCTGCCTTCTCTGGCCCACTCGCAATGAATGAAATTCAAGTCAATACGCCAGCTACCTAGGCCTGTCTTTGGCTTACTAATTTATACTGGTCATCCTTTTACCGTTATCACTAAGTATAAAAATATAATATTTTTTTATAACTTTAATTTTCTTTCTTGGGTTATATCTCAGTCAAACAAATGTTCGAAATATTTGCAGTTAAGTATTTCCATATTTTTTTTATACTAGGTACCTAAGTACGACTAGTTGGAACGACTAATGTATCTATTTACTTCTTTGCCACATAACAGAATATTTGTATCACAATATTTGTTCCTAGCTAATGAAGGATATAATAAAAGGTTGAACATCTCAAACAGTACCCTCAGGCAACACAAATACGAAGATAAGGTAAAAGAGAGTGTACATATACTGATTGCAATCACACCATAAGGTTGTACCGGAGTGTTGCCCACATAGAAAATCATAACACCCACATAGATGGGTAAATATCACAGAGCACGGAGACATCTTGGCGGCCGCTGCTAGAGGTGGTTTGGCAACACTTTCTATACAAACCAAGTTTTCTCGCACTACAGTACAAAATGACGGCTTCAAAGTTTTTTTTTAAATTATTTATTTATCAAAAAAACATATATATATATATAATCATACGAATTGAGAACCTCTCCCTTTTTAGAAGTCGGTTAAAAACAGTTTACAAATATTTGTTGAACTTTTAATCATACCACACAAAACATCGCGGGTTTAACAGCGGTGTGCTCAACGCAGTTTCGGTGCCTAAAATTTTATTTAAAACAAATGAAAGTTATTTCTTCAAAGTATGCTGAGAATCAGTACTTTTCGAACGTCAAAATTAGCACTGAAGCGACGCAATAAATTCCCCAACACTGCAGCTGTCTGTTCAGTTAGAAAAAGTAACTATTAGTAGACCAGCTTCCGCCCGCGGGGTATGTCTATACCTATGCTTATGCTTCAGGAGTCAAAGTATCCACGTACCAAATATCATCAAAATCAGTCCAGCCGTTTCGGAGATTAGCTGGAACAAACAGACAGACAAATTAAAAAAATTGTTGTTTTGAAAAAAAAAAAATTTTGACATTACAAACATACTTCAATTTTTATTTATCTATATAGATACTGCCGTCTGTAGGCTTTGCCGGCACTGCGATTCCATGTTCTGTGATAAATATATAGGAGCGTGTAATACCGAGTGGAAAACGGTGTTTATGATGAATAAGGAAACAGTTGTATTTGAAGGAATACGTCGGGAGAAAATGATTTGATGTTTTATTCGATCCTGCTGTTATGTTTTGCTGTCTTGAGTAAAAGGGGGCGGATGTTTGTTTTAATAATGAGAGTAATCAGCGTCATAATTAGTAGAAATTTAAGCTGGCTCCTGATATGGGTATCGTTGGCAACGGGTACGGAGTTGTTCAAAGGGTTACAAATCTTATTCAGATAAAGTCGGCTCATCAATTGAGTTTAATTCGTAAATCTGCTAAGTAATGTGGTTCAAGATGATATTATTATTAAATGTTTGCTAGATGGATTGAAGACAACAATTTGAGGAGCCTTGTAGTTACAGATTTATGTAAGTACTAGAAGCGCCCCGCGGTTTCACCCGTATAAGATTCGATCCCGTGGGAATATCGGGATAAAAATAAAAAGTATTTATATGTTAATCCTGGGTATAAACCATATTTGTGCCAAATTTCATCCAAATCCGTTCAGTAGTGATTGAAACTATTGACAGCTCACTTATAGCTTCACATAAGTTTTCACGGTAAGATATCTACAGAATAGATCGGCTAGTTCCAATTTTAGATGGGTATTCGCAAAAGCCGGGATTAATAACACCAAAACTAACAAGTCAGTTTATTCGCAGAGACAAGCGTGTTGCTACTATAAATACTTTTCTACCTCCGCTGTTGAAAGGGTTAACGTGTTTCCTTGGTGTATTGAGATTTTTGGGGCTTCTTTCAAAATACAGGATTATCCCATCAAAACAAATGGCCCCAGTGCGATTACATATGCAAAGAAAACATTCATGAAAATCCTTGAGGAAGATTTAGTACTTAACATGAGTAGATATCAAACAGAGACGTAGCTTCATACAATTATGCTATTTGTACATGTACACTTAGAAGATGTTTGCATGACGTAGAAAATTGTTTACGTGACTCATACGAGAAGCTTTGGATTGCCATCTCGGCAATCCAAACGATGGGACCCTTAGTATCGTGTCCTGCGTGTCCTGTCAGCTGCACGTTACAGGAACTGATGGACGCTGGTGATCCGAATTCTGGGCCGAATCCATTTAGATTGCTATCGACACGCTAAGAAGAAGATACGAGAAGCTCATCATCCTCCTGCCTTTATAGATACCAACATGCTACTGGAATTGCCTGATATTCTGCGAGCAATGTGCCCTGCCCACTGCCACTTATGTTTGGCAATTATTCGAGCTATGTCACTTACCTTGGTTCTCCTGCGGATCTCTTCATTTCTGATTCAATCACGCATGGAAACTCCAAGCATAGCCCTCTCCATTGCCCTTTGATTGACTTTAAGCTTTCTAATATGGCCCACTGTGAGCGACCACGTTTCAGTACCATTGGTCATCACTGGCAATACGCACTGGTCAAAGACTTTCGTCTTGAGACAATGCGGTATGTGGGATGAAAAGATATTGCGTAGATTCCCGAACGCTGCCCAGCCGAGTCGGATTCGACGAGGTATGACGATGATGTTAAAATGTTGCCTGCATTTCTAATCCTACAATGCTTAGTTGAATGTATGGAGTTTGGTCTCTGTTGGAGCTTACTCCGTGTGCCAGCTCACCGTAATAGATTTTTATCGCAATGTTTCTTCAACGACATCCACGCATTTTGTTCTATTTTATAGTTTTGAGTTTTATGTTTGTTTGGAGCGAGGTGTAAATCTTAAAGTTGTAAATCAATCGATAGAAATAATTCATTCCTCGCTATTTTGATTTCGGAGTATTTTTACGATAAATGCGTTAGATTTTTCATTTAAGTGCTTTGAAACAATTTTATTGTTTGTGTTATATGAAATATGAGTTATATTTCCCTATGGTGCGCGCAAGATAAGTCTGCGCATGACGTTTGACTTCAAGATTACATCCCTGCCAGCACTTTTAATCACTTTCAGCGTAATGATGGCAATTATTTACTTTGGAAAACACGGAACACAGCACACTCTCTTGACACCAGAAATAAACATCCAAAAGCGGCAAACGATTATATGTGATTTCTATTATATGTGTATTTTGCGCGCACTCTATTAACCGAATTTTAGGTTAGGTACAGTCAGCAACAAAAGTCAATTAACTCTGTTACTTTTACAACTCATCTATAGTCCATTTACAATAGCATTAGAAAGAAGTTAAAAAAGGTTATTTTTAATGCACACTTTGTAACAAAAATACAATAAACATTGTTACATTATGATAAACGCCGAATTTATTATGATCTATTTTTACAGCAGCTGTCACACTTAATTGTAACCATTTTAACTATTTATCTTATGAAATTATGTGGCTTTCATTTATTTATATTATATAACTCCAATTTAAAATTACAGTGTCAATGCCAAAAACCTAAAAGAAGCAGGGATGAACAATACTTGGAACGTTATTCGTTTCACTATAATTCTACCGAATTTTATTTTAATTAAGGTGGATGCGCTGCAGTAGCCCGCGAAATCAGACGAATTCGAAGCAATTCTAATTTAAAGGGATGTATTGATGATTTTTAAGGTTAAAATTGTATTATTGCCTACATATTTCTTATTGTTGCGCATCATATTATTTTTATTAAGATACAACCTTACACTGACCTGCAAATTGCAAAAAACGCAAGAAAATTAGAATTTAAGCATCTCCCTTAAAATTGTTTTATCATAACTTTGAAATAAAATGTTTTGCATTCCTGCTTCTACGAGCCTCTTTTTTCTAATGCTATTATAAATGGACTATAAATTGATACAAAATGATGCGATACATTGGTTTTCACTATTTCATGTAATAGCAAAGAGTTAATTATTCTTAAATATTCTAATACTACATGTTTTTTAAGAATATTTTGCTCAATAATAAAGATTTAAACAACTGAAGTGTTAACCGACTTTTGTTGCTGACCGTACGTAAGTAGATGTTAGTAGTTTAACTTAATTTTGCAACGTCAACTGCCAGTCTTAGTATTGCAGCACTACCACACTTGAACATTATTATTTTCACTCTACTTATTCTCCAGGCAAGATTGGTATCTCGGTTTGTTTAATTATAGCATCACAGGTCGATCGATCAGGTTAAGCTACGATTGCCGCGGTTGGTCTGTGAATGGGTGACCATCTTTACATACCAAGATCTCTCCGTGCCATGGAAAGCGCGGCAAGCTGTTGGTCCCGGCTGTCATTCATGGATCTTTGATAGTCGTTACGGTTAGTCAGAAGCCCGAAAGTCTGACAACCAGTCTTACCAAGGGGTATCGTATTACCCAATAACAGGGTTGTAGGGGTCAGGTAAGCAGTCGCTCCATGTAATATAAAAAAAAAAACAAACAAACCAAACCAAACCAAACAAACCAAATAAACTTTTTTCTTAGACTGGAAGCCGACTTTAACATAGTTGGAAAAAGGCTAGCCAAATGATGAGATGTTATGTACTGAAGTATCTGCTAAGATTATCTATGGTAGCTTTTTAACAGTTAGAATAGAATAGACACAGCAACACCATTACGGCAATATTGTACCTAAGTGCCACCAAATACTTTGATAAATGTTTCCGAAATGACATTTCTCCAGCTTTATAGTGCTTTTCACACTTAGGACAATAAATGGCCGATCATAAACCGTTCAGGTCAAACCAACAGGTTGCCATAGAGATCGGCCGTCAACAAACAACAAACGGAACATTACAACGCTTGAATAGTAAACAAGCCAAAGGGGGATAGATAGAATATTATTCTCACATTTATATCGAGCACTTTAATTCTACACACACACACACACACGCACACACTACACTCACACACACACGTCACGTACACTTTTACGTGACTATATACTTAACAGCCGCACGGGTCGATTTTCAAGGACATCGCTAACGCAACCGCATCGGTCATCACGGTTCATCGATTGGCGCATCGCTCGGTCTGTGGCTGGGTGACCATTCATAACATACCGAGACCCCTTCGTGTCTCGGAAAGCACGTTAAGCATTTGTTCCTGGCTATCATTCGTAGGTATCTGGCAGTCGTTACGGGTAGTCAGAAGCCCGGAAGTCTGACAACCAGTCTTGCCAAGGGGTATCATGTTACCCAGTAACTGGGTTGTGGAGGTTTGATAGGCAATCGCTCTATGTAAAACTAAGTACATATAATTATATACTGGTATTCAGCTGTAGGTATCCGGTTAGCCTGAAAGCGGACCCCAACATAGTTGGGAAAGGGCTCGGCAGTTGTTGATATAACAGAATGGGCCCTTGTGAAAAAGTAGGTACATCTGCTGATGTAAAGGTAACGCCAAACCATATTTCTGTCGCCAATCAGGCAGCAATTTAAAGGGTTTGGATACCATCTACACCTTCCATACAGCAAAAGGGACGGGCTGGGCATTGGTAACAAGTTAACACTCCAACACTAACAGTCATCATCATCACCAACACTAACAGTCATCATCATCATCCACAGCCCGATTTAACCCACTGCTGGGCATAAGCCTCTCTATATGTTATGGGTTTGGTGTCCGCACTTAGTCCTTTAAGTTGACCATTGTGCGTGGGCCATGGAGATGGACCAGGAGTATTATCAACTTCTGGAGGGAGGTGGGCACCTCCCTCCAGAAGTTGATAATACTCCTGGTCTGTTGAGAACATCTGTGTGAGATCTGGGTGCCCCGAGGGTTTCTAAGCTAATCTGGGTGACACCTATGCGCTATAGTAAAAAAAAAAAAAAAATCTTTATTTATCTCCACAAATTAGATATCAACGTACATTCATACACAGAAATTTTGGCAAAGTGTGTAATTTGTGGGAGATCTGGGGTCTAAACTAAGCCTACGCCTGTATTTTAGAACTCCAGGCCCCCCATTAAATTATGTTGCTCAGACAGTCTACGTCGTAAGTAAGCAGATATGTGAGTGGGTGAATGAGCTTATATGTGCATGCTTGCGCGCGTGTGTACTTGTTTGTGTGTAAGTGTATGTGTGTGCGTATACGTGTATGTAAGTACGTGTGTCAGTTTGAAAAACATTATTATATTATACCTATGTTTGTATGTATGCAAAAATCAAGAAATCATCTCAATGCACTCAAAGAGCACATGCGCAACGGTTTCATCAGCCTCCATGCAAGCCTTGCACAAGGGACGGTCCGTTATACATAGGCCTCTCCTTTCTTGTGCCAATCGCCACGCTCCGGTTTTCCTCGCGCCTTATCCAGGTTTTTCCCTCGATGGCAACAATATCATCTGTCCATCTCGCCGTCCCACGACCTAAATCTCGTCTTCCAGGCCTTGGACGCCATTCTGTCACAGCCTTACTCCACCTGCCATCACAGCACCTTGCCAGGTGTCCTGCCTAACTCCATTTGAGTTCCATAATACGCTTTCCGATGTCGAAGACCTAAAACACACCAGATTTAAAACACTAACAGTAGGTAAACGAAACTCTTTGGAATATTTTAAACAATGCATGTAAACGACATCTAAATATTTTGGTAATTGAGAAAGAAAGAAAAATTGTTTATTCCGCACAAACAAAACGCACAGCACAAATAAAAAAAATACATAAAATATACACATACAACGTAGTCAAAAGCCTCGTACTCAAGCATATAAAAAGTTGTCAATTTTGTCCATTGCTTAATTTCAGGGCCGGGGACCAAGACAAAAACAAACAAAATTTACTCAGATTTAAATCATAACAACTGCCATAATCCAAAAGCGTTAAAAATGTAAACACTCACGGCTAATTTTGGTAAATTTCAATCATAACCCTGTTCATGAATAAGTCGAGAGGTTTAAAAGCCAGTACCGAGCCTCCATAACGCTAATGTTAGGTTATATCGCTCAACACATCACAAAATTGAGTTTACTCTCAATGTTTCATTTTGGGTTAAGATTTTTACCAATTTCACTGCGAAAATGAACCGTAGCTATAACGGTGTAAAGTCGGTATTAGATTTTCTTGATACTCTACCCGGGAGAACGCAACAGGTCGACTAAAATAAATATTGAGTGATTTTTATTGGCTACTAAAGCATAGGTTTTTATGACCTTTTAAGAATAGGACGTGTTATTGAGAATGTTTTGTATTAGAAAAAAGATATTTCTAGATTTTGCACCTTACCTAGAACAAAGACACCAATCAATTCAGCCTACCGCAGTCCACTGCTGGACATAGGCCTCTCCCATGCTGCACTACGACACCCTCTGCTCCGCCATCCGCATCCAGTTTGACCCAGCCACCTTTTTTAAGTTGTCTGTCCATCTAGCGGGGGGCGTCTCATACTACGCTTGCCAATACGCGGTCTCCACACCAAGACTTGTCAGCTCCACCGGCCATCGGTCCTTCAACAAACATGCCAGCCAACTGTGACTTCAGGTTGCTTACTCTGCAAGCTATGTCGATAAACTCTGGCTCTTTTCCGGATAACTTCAAACAACACAACACTTAATATTGTCGTGTAACATAACACAACATATCAAGTTTATTTCCCGAAGGGATACACGTAGATGTATGTAAGCAATACAAACACACCAAAAAAGCGTGATGTATACGATAATAGAAAATCTACACAACAAGAAGGTATGTCTGTTGAATCTGATCAGATTATATAACACCTCATAAATATTTATCCCGATCGATGGAGGAATGCCTTAACACCGAAGCTGGCATTCTTCATATTCATTTCACTTAGGGCTGATATTTCAGTAGAAAGATAATTCTTATTCGTGAAATAAAATTGACGTCTGACCAATTTTTAAATAAAATTATTATTAGTACACCTATGCGAGCCAATACACAGTAAATTGAGCCAACAAACAAAATAAAATAATAAACATCAAGTTCGTTAATCTTTCTATTTGTTTGGTTTCGGTAATTCGGTTGCGTGACTGACTGACACAACACAGCTAGCCATTGAAGATTTTTAAATAAACATTTATTTCGAAAACATGCTTGGTTTAATTTCAGCAGTTTTAGCTTTATAAGCCTAGGAAGGTGTCCAAAATATGGCTATAATGGTTGTAGTGAGACCTTCTTCTACACCTACATATTATAAAATAAAGTCACTTTTCGTGTGTGTCTGTGTGACCACTTATATCTTCTAAACTTGATGAATTTTAATGTATGTTGTTTCGAAAGGTCATATCGTCTGCCTAGCCTTCTCCCAACCATGCTGGGGTCGGCCTCCAGTCCAACCGCATGCAGCCGAATGCCAGTATTTTACATGGACCGACTGTCTATCAGACCTCCACAACCCAGTTACTGGATAATACGATACCCTTCATAAGACAGGTTGTCAGACTTTCGGCCTTCTAACTACCCGTAATGACTGTCAAATATCCACAAATGACAGCCGGGACCATAGGCTTAACGTGCTTTCCGAGGCACGGAGGGACCTCGGTATGTGAAGATCCACCCACCAACCCACAGACCTATCCACAGACCAACCGCGGCATGCGTAGCTTAACCTGATCGATCGATTTGTGCGGTTGTTATTATTTAGCTACGGGCCCCTATTTCCAAAGGTATATATGTTAAATAAAAAATATTTAACATAGATTTAGCACAGAAATCTCGATGTATTTTTACACCCGGCGGAAACAGGTTCGGGCCATTACAAAAATAATAAACAAGTAAAACTACATTACGCTTTTATTAAGTCACAGAAAACAACAACTAAAGCAATAAGGATCAAATTAATTAATTTTTGATCAACACGAACAGCGGGTGTTCATTACACAATGGCCCAATATGTGACCACAGTGTGCTAATATTGAACTTATTGCTATCCTTATGTGTGGCTTATGTCTCAAGAGTACGGAATTAGATCTTGATTGCCAATGTTCGGTATTTATTTAGGCAGCCAAATGTATGTCTTTAATGGATGTTCTCAGTAAAATATTTTTCCTTCGGATTAAAATTTTTAGTGTGGTTTGGATGTGGATAAAACGGTCGTGATATAATTTTGGATTTTTATTTTAACATTTTCACTGTCCACAAAGTAGATAATAGTTAAACAATCAATCTGAATCATAATGTGATTTATGGGACAGGGAATGGATTAATTATGAATTTGATTAGATGTTTCTTTTTAATTGAGAAACAAGACTTTATAATACCGTAAGATATAATGACGTTAAAAATATTTTTGGCCACCATTCTTCCACCGCGGGTGTCATAAAATGTGGTAAAGTTTTTGAAAGAATCTCTGCGGGTCATAAGGGACCCGTAAACTATGGTTTTTTATTGAGTCTGCTGCATGTAACATTGTAAAGGAGTTTACCCTTATATCGTTGACTGGCCCCACGGTTTCATCCGCATATAGCAGAGTCTCGATCCCGTGGGAATATCGGGATAAAAAGTATCCTATGTCCTTATCCTTATCCAGGTCATGGACTACCCAAGTGCCAAATTTCATCCAAATCCTTTCAGCCGATAAAACGGTTATACGCTAATGCGTAAAAGTGTAACAAAGGAACATACACACAATAAAATATTTTCACTCTTTAATATTAGTTTAGATTATAGCGATGCTCTTGACGACAACATTTCACGTAACTATCTAGAAACCTTTTTGTGAAGATGATCCTTTCGAACTTGACAAATACAATCGATCACATATTATCTTCAGTATGGGACAAGACTATTATTAGGTCCCATTCCAGCTTGCCAAGGTTGCCGAGGAACATTTATAAGGTAAGGTTAGGTGTAGGATGCATGAACAGAATGCCTTCAACGCGTTTAGTGTCGGCTTGCTTACACGTGCCAACCGGTGTCGCATGTTATATAGATTGCTTGCAAATAAGTTATGAATCTGCGTTCATGCAGAATACCAACGCTATAATTATATTGCATCGAGTTTCTAAGCTTAACGTTCCTTCTGTATGGTCATTTGTATTAAAGGGAAACTGACAACAACTAGACATTTTCCATTGCTAACTGAAGGCCAATTTTCGTAATTTAAAACGTTCAAAATCTAGTCGCAGTCTCATGTCAGTGACAAACAAATGTCAAAAACTTGTCAAAATGTAGGGAAATTAGAAGTATTTTTTGACAGTTTGAGACTGAGATCAGACTGTGAAAGGTCTTAAAATTACGAGAATTGCCCCTCTGTTTATTGGACACATTTAATTATTACCTAGACACACCTCCTCCTCCTTTTCTTTCTGTACGAGTCGCAATAAATTATTTTTCTTTCTTTCTTCCATACACATGCAAATGCAAATTGATTCTGCCCTGGCGGTGATAGCCTAGCGCATCCTAAGGCGGCTGCAATAGGCATCAACGTCCCCCACCATCTCATCACCATCCCACCCTTCATACACATCATCCTCTCCCCTCCCCATCCCATCACCTCCCCATCGCATCATCACCATCTATCCCATCCCATCTCACCTGCCTCATCATCTTCCTGCCCTTATCCCATGTTACTTGGGGCGGTGCAACATGTTTTCTCTTTCCATTCTCCCCTGTCAACCGTCACGCTATCATTCACTCCCGTCTCCTCCTCACAAAATCCATCCATGTTGTCTTTGGTCTTCTCCCTCTCCATCTATCAACATTTATATTCAACATTCAGTCACATGCGATTTCCTTTTAACTTTTCTGTCACTGGCGCCACTTTCAAAATTCCCCTTGTATACTCATTTATTACTTTATCCCTTTTCGTCACTCCTATGTTCTAGCCGGTATTTATATTCAGCTGCATCCGGTTAGATTGGAAGCCAACCCTTACATAGCTGGGAAAAGGCTAGGTAGAACGAGAAAATTTCGTCACTCCAAACATCCATCTCAACAAACTCAATTAATTAATCATAAATAACCTTAATATTAAATACTATACCAATAGAGAATCAGAATAAAGTAACATAACATCGCAACAGACGTGAGCCTGTATTTCCCGAAGGATTACGCAGAAGTGCACCTTTAGCCACAAATTATTAAAAAACAAAGATGATCTCGCCTAATTGCACGAAAGATTAGACACTCAGGCTGGCTTTTGGACGAGTACAATATAATCTTGCTTAACTTTAGGGTAAAACAAGACTAATGATTAATAATCAAGCCAAAGCCACTTCAGTAATTGAATTCCAAATTGATCTTACTTGCACACATTGGGCAATTACTTGCAATTACGACGGTGCTTGCAAATATGCCTTTAATGCTATTATGCTTGCTAATGTTAGCCTACTCGACTAAGGGCTGATTTCTCCATCGCCAGATAAGTTTTATTCGAGGAATAAAATTGACGTTTGACAGTTTTTGTATGAAATAACTGTCAACATTTCAAAATTATTCCTTGTAGATTTCTCCAACGCCAGATAACTTTTATTCGAGGAATAAAAGTGACGTTTGACAGTTTTTGAATAAAGCAACTGTCAACATTTCAAAATTATTCCTCGAACAAAGTTATCAGATGATTGAAAAATCAGCCCTTAGTACAGATAATGTACAATAATTTTTTTTAATAGGTCTTTTGTTTATAACTAACTTTATTATTGTATTTTCTGAGAAAGCTTACCTACCTATTTGCTATGATCTCGAGACCTTACAAGGCAAGGTTAGATTTTATAGTCTTTGCAATTAACGAGCGAGAATCATGAGACTCATGATATGTGTCTTTTATTTTTATTATCTACATTCATTATAAATTAAGGTTGCTTTCCGTGACTGTCGGAAAACAAAAAAGTTTTCGGTCGGGGTACCCCCATCGGGAACGAACTTCCTTACGCCATACTCTCACGCACACACACTCGTATATCGAAAGAGACAGAGTGAGAGAGAAAGGGTGAATTTAATACGCGTTTTCAAATATATGTAAAGAGCGTATTTTATAGAGTCTAGTAGAAGTTTGTCTTAAGCTCCGTGCCTAAAGTTATCGCAATCTTGGATTTTCATTTTGACCTCGCTATCGGTTTTAACACCCTAAAAAACCATGAAAACGACACCCATGACAAAAAATTTGAAAGTTTTCGCAGCCACCATCTATGATGTTCATTTTGATCTCACTGTTGGCTTCAGCGCCCTTGAAAACCATGAAAGAGTAATAAAGTTCGCAACCCGCGTTAAAAACTTCGTTCCGAAATTCTTGATATTTTTGTCAATTCGTAATAACCGTGCGAAGCAGGAGAGGGTCGCTAGTAAAAAATGACAACAGAAGGCCTATTCTCGTATGTTCAAAATCTAGTCGCAGTCTCATCTCGCCGACAAAGATTAATGTCAAAAACTTGTCAAAATGTAGGGAAAATAGAGGTATTTTTGACAGATTGAGACTGAGATCAGACTGTGAACGGTCTTAAAATTACGAGAATTGCCCCTCTGTACTACTCGTACAAGCCAGCTACCAATTTCAAAAATGAAAATAAGGAAGTCAATATTCAAACATTTCGAAATGTTCATGCAACGGAAACTGGCAACACAACAAAATCAAAATCGTTAAGTGTACATTTCAAGTAGCTGCAGCGACGCTCAATAATTAGCTTGAACATCGCGAACGGCTTCCCTTTCGTGCAAATTCGTGCAAATTGGGTTTTCAGGCGACAAAAACGTAAAATACATCGTGACACTTGCCGTAGTTTTATTAAGGAACGTGCAGCAACCTTGCCGTTTTAAGGGGTTTTGTTTTATGAAGTGTAGAGTACGTCATATAGCAGGCAAATGGAGCAGGGCAGGAAGTAAAAATTGTGAAGAATATTTTGGTCAAGTTTTGATTTGAATTTGTGGGGTTCTTTTGTTTCTAATAAAGAGCCAGAGAGGAATACCTGACATTGTTTTAGATTACATAACATAGAATCAGAAATTACGGTGGCTGGGGCAGACTGGATGCGGAAAGCGGAAAACAGCCGTGTTGTAGCGCAGCCAGGGAGAGGCCTTTGTCCAGCAGTGAACTGCGATAGGCTGAGTTGATTGATTGAACATAGAAACAGTCATAAAGAGAAATAAAAATGGTAGCGAAATTCACAATTAGATTGAGAACAATAACATTTATAGCATAGCAACACTTTATAGGTGAACAGTACCAGCCAAATAATACGCTAAAGTAAAAAATACGTGTAGGGTCAAGACGCTCATGATTCTATAGAAATAGAATAATGATTTGCAGAACACAAGCTCTTTGATGTTACAAAACTAAACTTATACCTAAGTAGCTGACCTGGCAAACGTTGTTTTGCCATATAAATTATTTCTAGCTG
Organism: Apamea anceps; assembly: GCA_951799955.1. Classification (NCBI taxonomy): domain Eukaryota; kingdom Metazoa; phylum Arthropoda; class Insecta; order Lepidoptera; family Noctuidae; genus Apamea; species Apamea anceps. The sequence goes on along the minus strand of OX637502.1, from coordinate 5,913,057 downwards.
CCCGGCGCTAGTTCGTTCGCGTGGTGTCCTACCCCCTATCCTACCCCTACCGTATGGTAGGGGTAGGATAAGAGTAGTGTAGGAGTAGTCCTACACTACTCCTACCGTACCCCTACACTACTCCTACCCTACTCCTACCATACTTCTACTCTACTCCTAACCTACTCCTACCCTATTCTTACCCTACTCCTACCCTACTTCTACCCTACTCCTACCCTACTTCTACCCTACTCCTAACCTACTCCTACCCTACTCCTACCCTACTCCTACCTTACTCCTAACCTACTCCTACACTACTCCTACCCTACTTCTATAAGTAAAACGCTGATTGATTGATAGAACCTAGCGGACCCGGCAGACGTCAGCCCACCCCAAAAGCAACGCCACCTACCGGGTCCAATGTATACAAACCTTGTCCTGACAATAATGAACACAAAAAAAAAGAATTATCCAATTTGGTGCACTCGTTGGAAAGTTATGGGCGAACATACATTTCGAAGATCCATTTTTATTTATATATATAGATTAAAACAGTTTCATAAATACATACTCGTACTATGAATTAAAGAAAAAATTGCAGAAATTCTATTCCATTCTATTTAAAAATATTCTTCCAATATAATAATCATAACTTAACATCACGACTGTCCTGCCCAAAGGGTTAGGCACAGATGTACCTGTAGCGGTATCTACAACGCAACATGCGAACTACGCGTCATACTGATGTCACGCAAAATCCTGCATCGCGCAAGTAGAGTTTACCGCGCAATTTGCATATTAAATACAATATCCCGATATGATTCATCGGGCAGTTGCCCGCCAGACACAACACCCGTCTGGTCGGAGGATCCACCCTTTTCTATGGAGAATGAGTGATCTTTACACCCTATTCCTCATACCTCTATATACCTAAGTACAATTTAATCAACCACTTTTCTCAACTCTAAACAAACGACAGAACGTGCTGAAAAGCTTAGAAATATAGTTCGAGAGCTTCGCGTGTACGAGTTTTCACTTTACTAATTGAATACCATTTGTAAGTGTAATGCAGTTGGGAAAGATAATAATTCAGGTCATATGTTGAATTGTCCACGGTGGGATATGTTCTTGCTACTTGAATTATATACATACATACCGAATCGTAGTGACCAAAAAACGTTTGGAGTCACTTAAACTCATTGAAGGGTGTGGCTTGTTTAAATTGGTGGTAAAAAGGGTATTCTCGTAACTGTGCGCATTCTTTTGTTTTTGTATGTCTGCCCATAAAAGAAGTATGTTGTAGTTTTAAGCAAATTAGTGGGGTAATGCGTGAACTTACAATGGCAATGCCATTCATTATTGCGTTATTTATGTTGTTGAGCAGACGAATTTTGCATACATGTGAAGCAATGGATTATGATCTTTTTTCAAATCCTTCGGATTGTGATTGGAAGGGTGGTACGCAATTTGGGTGCACGATAAATTAATAATATTATACACGACTGTGTTATTATTATAGACTAGCAGCGCTCCGCGGTTTCACCCGCATAAGTGTTGATCCCGTGGGAATATCGGGATAAAAATTATCCTACGAATTATTCTGATGTTTAACCTATATTACTGTAATTTTCTTCAAAATCTGTTCTGTAGTTTTTACGTGAAAGAGTAACAAACATCCATCCATCCATCCATCCTCACAAACTTTCGCGTTTATAATATTAGTAAAATATTCTACCTGCACTAAAAAGATTTCTTCTTGATCATCAAAAGCATGTATATAAATACCTACTTAGCAGCATTGCTTGTAAAATAGTTCACATTTCCATCGGTATTTTTGTGTTCGTTTGTAGAGTGAAACTAAGTTAAGTAGGACTTGGATAAGTGAAAAACCTCCATAACTGGAACTCATGCTGAGGTTCCAACACTTTGGCACTGAATTATCTCTGTTAGTGGGACGTATTTGGATGAAATTTGGCACACAGATGATTTATAACCAGGATTAAGTTAAAGGATACCTACTTTTCATTCTGATATTCCCACGGGTTCGAAGTTTATGCGGGTGAAACCGCGGGGCGCAGCTAGTTCCGAGTCTGAAATCTGCTTGAATATTTTTGTTTATTACATTTATTACCTTTATCATCTTTTTTGATTCCCATTAAAGATTAAAACTCACGTATAATGTTTACATAATACGTTATTTTATTTAACAATTGCACCTCTATGACTGAAATAACCTGTATTCTGACCTCTATTAATGGAACGCTCTGTAAATGAGACAGATATTTATTTATACCTGGATATCTGAGACACTGGGTAAGTGGAATACCTCTATAAGTGAGACAAATTTGCAGGACCTTGATGTCTCACTTAACCAGGTTATATACATATAATAATAACAATAATATACAGTGAAATTTGGTTAAATGAGACATCAAGGGACCTGCAAATTTCCGCCGGGCAAAGGCCTCCCTACCCTCTTAACCACTTCTCGCTGTTCAAAGCTGCTAAGGACCAGTTTCGTTTCTATAGAACAGCCTATTCCTATGTCAATAAGTTCCATACAGATGAGCTCGTAAGATATTGCAAGTAAATAAAAATGTTATCAGTCCGAGTGCGAAAAGAACCCTATTCGTCTTGTACGGGTACCCAAGTAAAAGGATACGATAGGATGATATGATCAATCAACATCTAAAAGTTGTTTGGGGATCTGCTACCTACTAGGTAACTCTATTTCTTTTTAACCGAATTCAAAAAAGGAGCAGGTTCTCAATTCGACGGTATGTTTTTTTTTTTGTGTGTTTGTTACGCCATTACTCCGCCAATTGTGGATCGATTTTCAAAATTCTTTTTTTGTTCGAAAGGAGATACTTCTGAAGTTCCATAGAAATTTCATCAAAAACGGTTCTGTAGTTTGGTTTTTAAACCAAAATTACTGGTAAAAATTACAACTTAAAAGTGAAAAATAAAAACTTTTTTGCAAAAAAAAAAACAACCGTCTTCCAAAAACGACACTACAAAGTGAAAAATAACTTTAATTTTGGAAGTCGGTGGCAAACAACGAAAATGCGAACCCAACGACACCGACTTTCGAAATTAAAGTTATTTTTCACTTTGTAGTGTCGTATTTGGAAGTCGGTTGTTTTTTTTTTTTTGCAAAAAAGTTTTTATTGTCACGTTTTACGAAAATGAATTTCATGTTTATTTTTGCACGGAACCCTAATTCTTTTTATAAAATAAAAGTTGTAGTATGCTTAAGTTACTCCTTATAACATCAGCTGTCTGCCAATGAAAGACCCATCCAAATTGGTCCAGCCTTTTCGGAACTTAGCCGGAACAAACAGACGGACAGAGAGACGCAAATTGTTTTTTGTTATGCTTTCATGTGCATTTTGTAACAATCTGTTATTTTTACATGAAAAACAGAAAGTTCAATTTTATTTATTTGTATAGATGGTATAAAATAAGATAGTCGGGGCTTGTCGCTAAGTAATAACAGCCGCACGAGTTGATCGATCAGGTTAAGTTACGTTTGCCGCGGTTGGCCCGTGGAGGGGTGACCTTACATACCAAGACCCCTCCGTGCCTCGAAAGGCACCTTAAGCTGTTGGTCCCGGCTGCCATTCGTGGATCTTTGACAGTCGTTACGGGTCGGTAGAAGCCCGAAAGTCTGACAACTATTCTTACCAAGGGGAATAGTATTACCCAGAAAATGGGTTGTGGAGGTAAGATAAACTGTCGCTCTTTGTATAATACTGGTATTCAGCTGCATCCGATTAGAGTGGGAGCTGATCCCAAAATGGTTGGGAAAAGACTAAGCAAATGATGTTGAGATGGTATAAGATAGAAACCATGACAAAAACATAGTTTTTACGAACTTAATATTCACACACAATAATGATTGATTGAATATCTTCTTCATAAACCTATGCTTCATAACATAAATCACAGCAATTTTTTATTCTTTGATATTCTCATACAAGCTCCATAACAAACCCGTCACTCAAACGAATATATTATTCCAGACGTGCTAGTTCATTCAAACTGAATGAAAAAACAAATATCCAATACTGGGATGAAAAATAAAGCGTGGGTTCTGTTCTGAACGTCGTTACGTGGTGCGCAGTCAAATGCACGCCAGTGGTTATACTTGCAATACGAAAATCACCCTTAGGTAGTTATTACTCAACAAACATACCCACAAGAGGGGATGCTGCCAAATAGTTATCAAAGGACACATATGCATGGAGTTTTATAATAAGTTCCACTGCGAATAGTTTTCTCGCTCTCACATACCTTTATGACAGTTTCTTTCTCACATTAACGCGAGGTCACTGAAGTAAAAGGCGGAAAAAAATATGCGCAGTTTTATAATAAGTTCAGCTTTGTATCTTCTCTCATATTGTGTGACACTCACTCATACTGTGTGAAACTCACTCATCCTGTGTGACGCTCACTTATACTGTGTGACACTCACTCATACTTTGTGTCACTCACTCATACTGTGTGACCCTCACTCATACTGCGTGACAATCTCTTTCTAAAGCTTGATATGTCAAATCGAAAGCATGCTTACTTGCTTAAAACTACTATGATCTGTAGATGTTCACATTAATTTGCTAGCAATAAACTCTTTTCATAGTTAGGTTAGGTTATTTATGCCAGTTTTCGTCGTAATCGAAGCGAGCACCCGAGCTGATAACCCGTTTTCACCTTAGTAAGACAAGAGAAAAAAGTATGCTTAAAACTAGCATGCTTATTGCCCACAAATTAATATGAAAAGCTGCAGAGCATACTAATTTTAAGCGTGCTTATAAGCATGCTTTTATGAGCATATAAGTCAGTAACGGCTTTCCCGCCCGGGTACGATATGTGAGGTTCCGCACACTCGCTAGTTCACAGAGTTAGTTCATTAAGTAGAGATATGGGGTTCGTTTGCTGTTAATTGAGATGTATGACAATATCGTAGGCGGTGACGCGTTTTGATTTATAAGTAGCTACTAAGGTTTTCTGGTCATTTTTTATGTGGTTACTGAAGAGCATATTAAGTGTGATATATGTAGCGGGATCGTCCGATAGGGTTACCGCTGCCCTGGAACATAAAGGGCTAAGGAAGGAACACGGGTGGGTTTTAGTCAGTAAGAGTCTAACACTCCCTCCTGCTCCACCCAGAGCGGGAGGAGTCATTTGATGATGTCCAAACCTCAAAAAAAAAAAAAGTGTGATATATGAATAAACTGTATAGAGTGTATATTATGCCAATTTGAACAAGAATAAAATTAATATGTGCATTTTTTATTTGAGCAATTTGTAATGCCTTCCATCTTTGCCGCCTTGTTTTGTACTGGAAAGTGGTGTCTGGTGGGTTTATTTATGTACAACTAGCTTCTGCCCGCGACTTCGTCCGCGTGAAGCAACTTTCTTATTTTTTTTTTTCCGTAAGAACCTTCTACGAAGTATTAAAACCTTTAAAAAAAAAGATGGATGAAATCGGTAAAGTCGTTCTCGAGTTATGGCGTGACCAAGGGAAATAGGGATTCATTTTTAGGGTTCCGTAGCCAAATGGCAACGGAACCCTTATGGATTCGTCATGTCTGTCTGTCTGTCTGTCTGTCTGTCCGTCCGTATGTCACAACCGCTTTTTTCCGAAACTATAAGAGCTACACTGTTGAAACTTGGTAAGTAGATGTATTCTGTGAACCGCATTAAGATTTTCACACAAAAATAGAAAAAAAACAATAAATTTTGGGGGTCCCCATACTTAGAACTGAAACTCAAAATTTTTTTTTTCATCAAACCCATACGTGTGGGGTATCTATGGATAGGTCTTCAAAAATGATATTGAGGTTTCTAATATCATTTTTTTCTAAACTGAATAGTTTGCGCGAGAGACACTTCCAAAGTGGTAAAATGTGTGTCCCCCCCCCCTGTAACTTCTAAAATACGATAATGATAAAACTAAAAAAAATATATGATGTACATTACCATATAAACTTCCACCGAAAATTGGTTTGAACGAGATCTAGTGAGTAGTTTTTTTTTAATACGTCATAAATCGTAACGTAACGGAACCCTTCATGGGCGAGTCCGACTCGCACTTGTTATATATATGGATTATAATTTTGACTTTTGGAAATACCTAAGGGGCAATTTTCGTAATTTTAAGAACGTTCACAGTGTGATCTCAGTCTCAATCTGTCAAAAAATACTTCTAATTTCCCTACATTTGACAAGTTTCTGACATTTTGTTTGTCCTTACAATACAATTGGCCTTCTGATCGCCCGCGTCGTGCAACGATTGCTTTTGGTTAGGACGCCTGTATACTGTATACATATGCAAGACCAAGACTCCATGAAAGAATACGAATTTCTATAAAACTAATAGTGTACCCAGCAGTGACAGCCGATCACGCGTGTCAGCTATTACAACCACTTAACTAAATGAAGTACCTTGTCAATTATGAAGATTTAAAACTATCTTGCATTGTGCTATAGACTATGTAGATGGGAAGTAATTAAATAAGATAAAACCAAGCTATTTAGTACAACGATTAGAGGAAGTTTGAAAATTACACCGGTGTCTCAAAAGTTGTGTGGAAATTGGTTGTCATGGTATATATATTCCGGAGGAATGATGAAAATGTCGTCAGGAAAGTTTGGACTGTGTGAAAAATGATATGGCTAGAAATGGAGTAATACCTAGATGACGAATAATAGGGAAGTGTGGAAGAAAAGATATGTTCGCCGTGCCCAAGTAAATTAGTATAAGGAGAATGATGATATTTAGTGCAACGGTTTTGCAACAGACCATCTCTGTTATCCATCCTCAGATCAGCTCATAAGACACTGTATATTATGGAATGTTTTTATTATTTCACGAGTGTGCGAAGTTTCAACTCGATCGCTTTTCGTAATCACTGGAAATGAGTGAAAAATATTGGTATAAAAAGATTCGAATGTAAGTCAGATGGGTGTAAAACTCAACATCTGCCTAGCCTTTTCCCATTTATGTTGAGTTTAGCTTTCAGTCTAACCAGATGCCGCTGAATGCCAGTATTTTACATGAAGCGACTGCCTATCTGACTTCCACAACCCAGTTACTGGGTAATACGGTACTCTTGGTAAGACTGGTTGTAGACTTTCGGACTTCTCACTACCCGTAACGACTGTCAAAGATGCACGAGTGACAGCCGGGACCAACGGCTTAACGTGCTTTCTGAGGCACGAAAGGGCTCGGTATGTAAAGGTCACCCATTCACGGACCAACGGCGGCAAGCGTCGCTTAAAACCTGATCTATCGACCTGTGCGGCTGTTATTATGAAACAAAATAATATTCGTTTGAAATGACGTCAGAAATATGGTACTAGACAGAAAAGAGTTTTTCATTGTTGTTAACAAACAAGACATAAAAAAGGGAAAATAAACAATTATTAGTAGGTACTTACGATTGGTAACATTATTTTGCTGAAAGCAATGCCTACCAGAGAGTATGCTACATAGAATCCCTGAATTATAATCTGATATTCGGATTTCCCAATATCCAGTATGTCGGATTTCCCAATACCAAGTATGATTTTATAATGCAGTGTTTCCGAGAAATTCAGACCAGAGGCTCTAATTCAGTAATCCAAAAATATTACCTGGGCTAAATTCTGGGAACGATTTCAAACGCTGGAATGATTCAGATTTCGCTTCCCAATTTTGTAAATACGTCAGAGGAATTCGGAATGATTGAGCCATTTAAGAGATAATTTCTGCCAAACAAACATATGAATATTCCCAGAAACGCTGTTTATGCTTAGTTCAGTGCTAGTTTATATTAAAATTGTTTTTTTTTTTTTAAATAAAGCTAAAGTTTTGTTTCGTAAGTATTTATTTTTGTGCAGATTTAAACTTTTTATTTGTTAATCAATACAAATGCTTCAATGTTTTTACAATAAAATTCCAAAAAGCCTACTTTACGAAAACATACCCTAAAACGTTTTTCGTTTTAATGACAGATTTTAACTCTTATAACTACCTACCTAAAGGCGAATTATTTGTTCTATCCTGTAATTGATACCTAGCCAATCTCTTACAGAACTGTCAAATATTTCGTCATAACACAAAACACTGAACGCGAGAAATGTATGCAATATTCAACATTTTTGACGAATGTGTACGACGAATATTCCGCTAGCATGTACATTTTAAACTAGTGTTTACATCCAAGTATGTGCCATCGGCCTCGTACGATAATTTACATTTATATTGCCGAAGTTCCACCGCTGACGTTTTGACTGACGGGTAAATACACAATGTCCGCGAATATTGCAGCGTCGGATCGGACGCTTGAATAAAACCGGCTAATATAAACAGCAATGGTTCCGCTGGCGTTTTAATTTCCATTTTGATTTTGCTTGTTACGTTGTAGTTGCGTGTTTTAACAGAGATTGAGGTGAATGGATAACTGTAGTTGTGGTGAGATATTTTTGGAAACAGCTAGGGAGGAATGCACGATTTACATTTTCTTTTTCTCACTGCTGGGCAAAGAACCATAGCATCCCACTGTTCCCTGTATGCATACTTAGAAGAAAACAAGGACAAAACACGGAAAAATCCCGAGACTATGTAATATTCGGTAGTTTATAAGTATCACAATATTGGCAATGTAGTTATTATAATAATTGAACAAGTGTTCCAATCAAAACCAATTGATGATTGTTTCAAATACATCATCATTTGCCTAGCTCTTTCCCAACTACATAGGGGTCGGCTTTCAGTCCAACCAGATGCAGCTGAATACGAGTATTTTACATGGAACGACTGCCTATCTGACCTGCACAATCCTGTTACTGCATAATACGATATCCCTTGGTAAGACTGTTTTTCAGGCTTTCGGGCTTCTGACCAGACGTACATAGCTACTGTCAAAGATCCACGATTTACAGATGACACCGGAAACAATGATTTAACGTGCTCTCCGAAGCAAGGAACGTGGGTAACGTAACGTGCATTCGGCAAGTAAAGATGGTCAGTCATCCACGGACCGACCGCGGCAAGCGTAGTTTTACCTGATCGATTGAACCGAGCGGCTGTAATCTTACTCTATTTCAAATTCAAATTCATCCTGCTAACATCTAAATCAGTTTATCAGTAAATCATTCAGCAATAAAAATAATACCAATCGTCAAAAAACGCACAACATATGTCTTCCACTGAACTACAACCAATAAAAAGCACAACTGTATTATAAATCAAATTTTACCTACATCGAACTTATTTTTATTCCGTACATCTATGAAGGTGTGTAGGTGTTGTACGTCACGTCTTATCTAATCCCGGATCGCTCAGGAATGTGAAGGTAACTCAGAAATGCATCGCAGTATTCCAATCAACTTCAAACTTGATATCATTATGGTGTACCTAGTTAGGAGATCCTACATCTCCAAAATAGATACACAATAATGATCTCAAGTTTGAAGTTGAGTGAGTTGAATTCGTGAAGCATGATAAATTATTTTACTATCTAAATAATAAATATTATAAAGAGAAAAGATTAGATTTTTTGTGTTTGTTTGTTACGCTTTCACGCTAGAACGGGTGAACAGATTTGGATAAAATTTGGAACGAGGGTAGACCATAATCTGAATTAGGACATAGGATACTTTTTAATGAAATTTTTATTAATTCAAGTTACAATGACTCATACACAACAATCATCATCATCTGCCTAGCCTTTTCCCAACTATGTTTGGGTCGGCTTCCAATCTAACCGGATGCAGCTGAAGACGACAATACAATACAAAACTAAAACCTTACAAGTTTACTTACAACGCTTACAAGTTTACATTTTTATCCCGAAATTCCTACGGGATCGAGTCTTACGCGGGTGATACCGTGGGGTGCAGCTAGCCCAAAACTAATTTTTGTTTTAAAACATAATGATTTCAGTGTTTCCTATCCAGAAGAAAGATCGAAACAAACTCAGAGGTCACAGCCTCTTTAAAGTCCAGACATTACCTTGATCAGATCATGTGAGGACCATGTAGATAAGTGTCTGAAATGGTCTTTTGAGGAAAGACCCACACAGATTTGAGTGCACCTGTACAGTTTTTTTTTTTAAACTTTTCCCCACATTAGGAATTTCTCCTGTGTCGTGGGTGCGTTTACAAACATTTAAACTCACATACACAAACAGTCAGACCCGGAATAACTACTTGTAGGCCATACAAATATTTGTTCCGTGCGAGAACCGAACCCGCGACACGCAGCGCAGCAGTCAATCGCTTAACCATGCGCCAACCGTCATGCCACAGTGAGTGCAAGCATATGTCAGTAATCGTGTAGTTCAACAGAACTTAGAATTTACTTCATCATCATCATCATCAGCCTACAGCAGTCCACTGCTGGACATAGGCCTCTCCTATTGTGCGCCATTCAACTCGATTTTCGGCAACTCTCATCCAGCTGCTACCAGCCATCCTGCGAAGATCGTCCACCTAGCCTGAGAATTTACTTGTGTGCCCTTAATTATGTAATGATCTTGTATTGAATATGGTCAACATATGAAATATTAGGTATTTTCTGAGCAACTAATAAATAAGTAAACAATACAGAAAAGGAACATGAAGATATTTGTAGATAAAATGGTAACAAATGTATCCTGTTTACGCTTATCTTTTCTATTCGTGCAGATTTTAAACAACTTCACAGACTTGCCGTTTATTATTATGTAGATAAATAAATTACTTTGATTGCTTGTACATTACAGAAACAAAAATACTCTATGCAGTTGTTATACATATAGGTACTATGTACATATAACCTAGCCTAGCCTAGCCGTGGATTTGCTTTGGATCTGAAAATATGATGAACTATAAGTTTTTTACTACCTTGAGCAAAATATATAATAATATATTGCCATCCTATAGAGAAGGCATGAGCGTTGATCACCATGCTTGCTCAAAACGGGTCGGCAATTTCAGACTTATAACTATTCACTATAAGTCCAGGTTTGCTCACGACGTTTTTCTTCATCGATGTCAGTAACGTCCAGGGTAAACTCAAAAAGTACATATGAATTGAAAATGTCACAGTGGTACTTGCCCGTAGTTGAACCCATAACCTCGAGCATGAGATGCTGGCCCGCCGGTTCTTCCGATGTACGGCTGCGGTCAAAATAACGCTGTTGCATGTCGCTGTAATCGGGGAGCAGTTCAGCTACACCCAAAAGGCCTACAATGCTCTACGGATCCAGTATAACAACGCATTTAGAGTGCTGTTGCGTCTGCCTCGGTTCTATAGCGCGTCAACTATGTTCACTGAGGCACGTACCGACTGCTTCAATGCTGTACTACGTAAGAAAGCGGCCTCGCTGCTAAACAGATTCCGTGGCAGCCCCAACAGCATTCTACGCACTATAGCCGGGAGACATGATAGCCCGATGGTGACGTCACTTGTCACGTGTACATTGTCGTTATTATTAGTTAAGTACTAACATAAGTTAAGACTATTGATACTAACCCAATGGATGTACTAACATAGGTTAAGGTTACTGTTACTAACCCAATGGCATCTTTGTTATCCTGAAAATAGGTGAATTATTATTATTATTAATCACTAGGCCAACACGAGCGCAATCAGTATGATTTTTTTATTTGCAATTATTGTCCCACTGCTGGGCAAAAGCCTCCCTACTCTTCTTTCAACCTCTCTCTGTCCAGAGCTGCCAAGGACCAATTTTTATCAAAGGAGTCCAGCTCATTCCGCCATCTCTATGTGGGCCATTAAATTCAACCAGTAAATAGTTTGAACTATTCAGTACAAAAGTTATCTAACCGTAATAAAACTATCGTTAAATAGAACAAAACTATGTGAAAATGAAAATTGTTTCATAGTAATTCGTATCTCAAATAAATTATTCTAAAACATACCATGCGTACATTAACATTATTTACTTGTGCTAGATAAGACACGTTATTAAGCGTAGGTGCGCAATAAATAGCGCTGTTGTTACTAACATGTTTCATAGCGACTAAGATTTATTGTAACGTTGCCATTTCTAGCACCAGTATCTATGTATTTAAATATTTTGTGAAAGAAGGCTACTTGCTAGGTATGTGGGTTGCACAGAATACATATTAGGTATCTTGTTACAGCAATTTGCTGCGTAAAATAAGTTCTCCATCAAAAGTAATAATAATAATAATATCCCTGGACATTTCACACAGCGCCATCTAGTCCCAAGCTAAGCAACCTAATGCTTGTGTTATGGTAACAAGATGGCTGATAAACTACTTATATACATTTTTTTTTTTTGTAAATACATACATATTATAGATAGAAAAACACCCAGACTCGGAACAAATACATGTAGGTCAAACAAAGTCGTACAAAGTGCAATGAATAAGCTTAGAACTCACATCCTCTCGCATGCTAGTCTGATGGGTAAGCCATTTCGTGGCCTAGCCATTAGGCTGTTCCCGCTACAAGGCATAGTAATTTCTCGTATATTAAATAAGTTTTCCCCAACAACTTCGAAAGATGCTGTCAATTATTTTCTCAAATGAACATGATCTCATCGAGGAGTTTGGCCTCCTACATAATAAGAGGCCTATATATATTAAATAAAAGAACCGGAGTTACATAGCTTGTAGAGTTAGCAAACTAACGTGGCAGTGGGCTGGCCATGTTTGTCGATGGTCCGATTGCTGGTGGAGTAGACGAGTCCTAGAGAGGAGACCGCGTATTGGCAAGCGTAGTGTGGAACGACCCCCTTAAGAAGGTGGCTGGGATAGACTGGATGCAGAAGGCAGAGGACAGGGTGTTGTGGTGCAGCCTGGAAGAGTCCTATGTCCAGCAGTGGGCTGCAGTGGTATAAAATTTCAGACCGCTACTGAGAATCTTTTCAAATAAAAAAAGTGAAAAATAAAAACTTTTTTGCAAAAAAAACAACCGACTTCCAAAAACGACACTACAAAGTGAAAAATAAGTTTAATTTCGGAAGTCGGTGTCGTTGGGTTCGCATTTTCGTTTTTTGCCACCGACTTCCGAAATTAAACTTATTTTTCACTTTGTAGTGTCGTTTTTGGAAGTCGGTTGTTTTTTTTTTTGCAAAAAAGTTTTTATTTTTCACTTTTTAGTTGTAATTTTTACCAGTAATTTTGATTTAAAAACCAAACTACTAAACCGTTTTCGATTAAATTTCTATGGGACCATTTGGGAAGTATACCCTTTCCAACAAAATAAGAATTTTTCAAATCGGTTGGCAAGCGACGGAGTAATGCGCGAACAAACATAAAAAAAAAAATACAAACATCCGAATTGAGAACCTCCTCCTTCTTTAGAAGTCGGTTAAAAATGCCCCATCACCTTTTACGACCTCTAACTCGCACCCAGGAACTCGCACTCCGGAAGTATGCTCGCGCTTACTGATCAAATATGAGGCAAATAAGATTATGTTATCAGATAATACCAACTATGGACGCGTATCTTGATTAATTAATATTGATTTGCGGGTGATTAAGGGTTCAGCTAACATTCTCAAGGGTATTTCCCATAGTGATAGGTGAAGTGGTCTTTTAGTATGTTAATTATTACATAGGTTGAACATTTTCGCCCTTTGTGCTGACATAATCGTTTGGCAACTATTTACGACACATTTGGGAATCTATGAGTCGTATCCGACTCCGCATCAAAAGTAGCGACAAACAAATACGCGACAAATGTGAGGGCGACAGTACGATATGTCGACCATCAGTGGTGCGACAGCACATTAGCTTAATGTACGTTAGTGCGACTGATTGTTTTCACGACAAACGTTGGGACGACGAAACTTTTGATCGACGAACGATAGCGCGACACAATTTTTGCTCGACAAACTAAAGAGCTACAAACGTTGAAAAAAATATAAATACAAAAAAAAGGAAAATAGGTTTTATTTTTATTTCTAATCATACTATTTCTTAATATGACATATGTAAGCGACTCCTGACAACATATCTTTTAAATTTAACTGATCTTTTTGGGCCAAATGTTGCAGTTTTGTATAAACACTACTTTTCGATTTTTTCTTAATAATTTGGGCTTTGATCCTTTCGACTAAACATTGTGTGTTTTTTTTTGCTCTTTTCGCAGTTTTTCGATGGTTTTGTAAATATTATTTTTTTTTGCGTCTTAATAAACAATTCCACTTGTTATGCCAGCTTTCAACAAAGTTTTGGGTAATAGGCAAACCCGTATCTAAACATTTGACGATGGACCAAATGCTAGGTTGAAATACGGGCGGCACGTTAGTATCCGTCAATTTCAAAGTATCATTCTCGTTTGGTTTTGGCGGTAAATTTTGAAACGACCCCACATAGTATTTGGAGTACCACTTAATAATTTCTTCAGCCTCATAAAGATAAAGGTTACTATTATTTGCATTTTACATGTGAGGATAAATAAATAATTAAATAATAAATAAATATAGTCATTCTAAATTTCATTACAAAATACAAAACAAATGAATAATTGGTGTCAAGATATTATAGTATAAGTATATTATAGTCAAAATAAATTAAATGTCCAGAATATTCATTATTATGCAGTCAAAACGAATCATTCAAAAGTCAATTGATTTAAAATTCAACCGAAACTACGCCATTGTGATAACTTTTAAAAGTAAAGTTTGAAAGAAAATCAAGTTCCTGTGAACGTGTACCACGAACACATTTCGCGTAGCACGTTCTCGTAGCATGTCGTAGCGCATTCGTAGCCCGTAGCGCTCGTAGCACATAGTTGTTTTAGATTGTTACACGACAACTTTATTAAGTTTACACGTGTAAATTAAAATTAAGTTTTAATACTGTTTTATGTTCATGTAACAGAGTTTTATGTTAATTAAGTTTTAATTAGTGTTCTACGAATTGGTGTAAGTATTTGTTTACAGTTACATAAAATAAATTATTTACTTAGCTACTTTTATCAAAAGATAATGTTTTATATATCCAATTAGTTTCCATAAGTGTTAATATATTTTTGTTTATTAAATTATCTTCTGAATATATTCTACTATTACTATTATGCTAACTCCACATATTGTTAGCTCGTCCCACTTCATTGTAACAACCAGACACGAGTCACTTTCCTATCTCGCCACTAAATAATGAAACCGCGAAACTTTCATCTGAATAATGCGGGTGGTTCGAAAAGTTAGAACTGTTTACAAAAGAATGCTAGCTCAGTGATAACCAGCCGTGATAGTACAGAGATTGTGACGTATTTAGGATTTAGTACACAAAGTTGGTAGCCTAAGTTTGAATTTGTGTTTAGGATAACAAGTTCTAATGTTTTGTGATGTAGTGACATGTTTTAGGTAACTTACTTTTTTGTGCATAGTGGGAAAACTTTTGTCTTTTAAAGTAAAAAAGTTGTCAGGAATTAGTTGTCTGACACTTATTCTGAACAGGGCCTATTATTTAACATAGCCGTGAGATACACAATACTATTTTAAGTTTTTTTTTTCGTTTATTTTTTTGTGAATATTGTGTGCCTTACCTCACCTTCTTTCTTATGATAATTTATCTTCTTAAGGTTTTTATTTGGGCAAAGATATTGCATACATTTCAGTAGGTAGAAAGGTTTTCAAATAGGCATTTTCTAGTGAGTAACGTAACATAACATCTCGCATGTTTTTTTCCCGAAAGGTAAGGCAGAGATGAACCTAAAGTTAGTAAATTCACATTTCACCAGTTATGTTTAAGTCCCATACTAATAGGGGGCGAGCCTATTGTCATCAACCAGGCTCAAATCCAGACTCCCACCACGACTGGAAAATTCCTTATGCCCTGGGAAATCAAGGTAATCCAGCCGGTCGATTCTGCAAAAAGCTCACCGTGAAAACTCAAGTGAAGTGAGCTTGATGTGAGTTGTCAGTAGTGTCAATCCCTAGCATTATTTGGAATGACAGCTCACTCCACGTTCACTTCACCTAAGTTTTCACGATGAGATGGTTACAGAATCGCACTGCAGGAGCTCATCCCGATATCAATGAACCAGCGCTTGAAATTACTACTACATAATAATCAACTATTTTCTTTAAATCACATATGGATTAGTTTGTTTTAATTGCTACACAGATGCGTAGGAAGAGTGAGAACCATAAAAGGTGGTTGATTAACTATCCTAGCACGCCGTTTGCATGATCGCTTAATTGCTATTATATCAATGGTACTTAAAATGTAACTTCTCTAACTACGCTCGAGTACGCTTGCTCGCAGTGAGCTCACCACTAAAGCTCAACAGACTGTAACTTCCCAATTAATAGCCAATCAGAGCACGGGCCTTTGGACTGTCGTTTGTCGCTTCAATTAATATTATTGGCAACTTGCAGGGTCTGTTTTGTAGTCACCCATTGGTCAACCATTAACACACTAACAGTAGTAACGGCTTTCATTTTTATGGTTCAACAACATTCATTACGTTATTTACGTTGTTGGCAAGGCAAATGTTTCGAACATATGCAGCAATGGCTCTTGAGATACAAGTATCCTTCTACTTAGTTCAGGAACCTGTTCAACTTGCCTCTGCCCACTGCTTGTACAATCATGTTTATTGTATTTATAATCTTGTGTTTTTTTTTCTTTGTACAATAAACTTATTATTACCTATTTATTATTATTAATTGTTTAGCAATATCCTTTAATATTAATATTGAGATTAAAAGTGTGTTACGCAATTAGGGTGCTGGTCTGAAAGTCAATTCATGCTCAATGCTTATTTTGGAGCTCGCATCGAGTTCGTTATTCGAAGATGAGTTTTTTATTTATCTAGAAATAATACTGATTATCGATCTCGCTTTGAATATGTAAATCAAGGTGTATTTTGATTTGTCTTACTTATACACAATACATACTTACTCTTACTAGTTTCCTATTTTACCTATACCAGAAGGTCAATTCTCGTAATTTAAAACGTTCAAAATCTAGTCGCAGTTTAGATTGAGACTGAGTTCAGACTGTGAACGTTCTTAAAATTACGAGAATTGCCCCTCAGGTCAGAGGGGCAATTCTCATAATTTTAAGAACGTTCACAGTCTGATCTCAGTCGCAATCTGTCAAAAATACGTCTAATTTCCCTACATTTTGACAAGTTTTTGACATTTTTATGTCGCCGAGATGAGACTGCAACTAGATTTTGAACGTTTGAAATTACGACAATTGGCCTCCAGGTCTTAACATACAGATATGGAAAAAACAGAAGTTACCAATTTTGTTTTAAATGATGCCACTTTCTTTACTTCATTCAAACAAAATCTCACAATAATAAAAGGTTCAGTTAGATAATTTAAACTTAATGGCACCACTTCAATATAACCCTCAGTTTATTTTCCAAGAAGCCGCTAACAGCAACAATTGTTGTACTTCCACCAGTCGCTAGGAATAAAATAATGGATTAGTCTCGCTAACAAAGGACAACATCTATCCTTATAATAAAATAGTAAAGAAGTATTTTTACTTCTTTACTATTTAATGTAACTTTAAAAATATTTGATGTAACTTTTTAGTTACACGAAATATTTTTAAATAAAAGTAATTGCTACGAGGCGTGGGATTTCTGATACCGAAAATATAGTTTTTAGAATTTTCGTCCGCTTGTCCGTTTATCTTTATGTATATACCGGGTTGGCGCAAAAACGGCTGAACTAATTTAGATCAGATTTAGTACACAGATAGTTTATAACCTGTCATAACCAATAGGGTACTTTTAGCTTCGGTAATACTCTCCCGTGGGATATTATTCGACATATACACGGACAAATTTTTTATGATGCAAGACAAATGTAGTACTGTTTGTCAGCACGTACCTACTTGAACTCGCCTCGCACTAAGCTTAATTATTTTTCCCCTATCTGCTGCTTTTATAGGCCAAAAATTTTCCCACTTCCATGAATTTTGAATTAGATAATTAATCTGAAATATTTAATTTGTTCCTAAAGCCACTATAGTTTAAAACAAAGATAATATAAAAGTACACCACAGTCTTATCATTTATCCTTTTTATAACCCACTTCAAAACAACCCTGAGTATATTTTCCTAGTAGCCGCTAATAACAAACAACTGTTGCGTTTCCAGTACTCGCTGGGGATGGAGTATAAAATAATGGAGTAGTTGTCTCGCTAACAACGTGTGGGAACAACATTAATGGGCTATTTATTGCTTTGGTGGCTAGGGGTTTTATAGTTCCGTTTGAGAGGGAATGTATCTCTTTATTGTTGACATAAGTTTTATTTGTTTGTTTTGGGAATAACCATAGGTAGAAAATGAAATTCATACATCATTTACTTACTTTTTATGCGGTCTGTCTGTTACCTTTTCACGCCTGAACGGTTAAACGGGTTTCGATGAAATTTGACTCACAGGTAGGCCAGGGACACATGGGTTCCTACATGTGTAAGGATATGGGATGCCTTTTATCCCGGTAGTGCGTTCCCGTGGGATCATTTTCGACGTCCACGCAGCAGAAGGTAGTATAATCATATATAAAGTCAAATAACCATGATTAAGATTTTTTACAGAAAAAAAAAATTCGAAAGTTCTCATAATGATAAATCTCTGAAGTTTTATCGACGCGACAATTTTAATGGTAAAAAAAAGTTCGATGAATACTATTCATCGAACATTTTTAAACCTTGTTGACAGTTTTGACTGTTTAAAAATCATTTAGTAACTGTTTAAATCATTTACTAGATGATTCGGTAATTAACATCCTATACATATATGCGCACCTACAACATTACAATTACCTACGGTACCTATCAACTCATTCCCAGGTTTCAAATTAGCCTCTCTACAAAATGTAATAGACCACTATCTATTTAATCTTAGTTAGACACAAACTATTGGTACGGTAAATCCCGTTTCAACGAGCACTAGGCAACATCTAAATGAAGTGCACGTTGGATTTTCAACTCTCGTTGCTGAGCCGAGCGTTGAAAATCAAACATTGCGCTTTCATTTAGGTGTCGCCTAGTGACAGTGGAAACGGGCATGAGTCGTATCTTGTAAATTACATACAATCTGTTAGTGACACGTTTGACATACGGATACTGGTAACCGTCTAACACGTGTGAGCATAGCTATAAGCGATAGCGATTTTGGTAAATATAAAAAATAAATTAATTAATCTTTATTTATATAAAACAAAAAGAAAGACAATACGTTTATTTGCGGTAAACATGACGCAACAGAGAACATAAAACACAAAAAGAAAACAATAAGAAATGGTTGACGTGCGTCACATCCACGCAAAATGGCTATCGCTAAGCATTATGCTGCGACCCTATGCAAGATAGTGTCCCAGCGGTCTCAACATCATATTACACAGGTTAATAAAATGCTCTGTCTTAAATAGAGAAAGGTATTTTTCTTAGATAGGACATGTTCAAAAAACGGGCCCTATTAGAATACCACCGCTGCGGTATTTATATTTTTTTTCTAAAATATCGCAGCATCATGTTGAAATAGACCGTAGTCGGGTCGTAGCATTTTGCTGAAAGTTTGCCGTTTTGCGTAGATGTGACGCATATTATCCTCCAACTTGTTCTTTTTGTGTTTTGTCTCTGCGTCATGTTTGCCGAAAATAAATGTATTTTCTTTTGTTTTTATTTCTTTTATACGGCTTCCCAATCCATACGGACACCATTTCCTCTTTATTTGTTTACTGTGGCCTTCGTTAGGAGGACTTTTGAAAGTTGCATGTATGTGCAACTTTCAAACTGGATTAGAACTTTACAGCCGTGCTAATGCTCTAAGGCTGCACAGTTATGAACAATGATGAATGAGTTAGGAGGATAAGCATATTCATTTGATTAAAAACTACCATTGTTTTTTGTTTTTTTTTCGTTTTACTTTTAATCCATAAGTACTTATTCTAACTTGCTTTTTCACATAACATATGCATAGTCAGCCTATAATGTGCCCACTGCTGGGACACGGGCCTAATCTCTTTGAGTGGAAGTGGTCTGTAATTTACCACACAGACCCAGTGCAGGTTGGTAGATGTCACATATCTTCGAATTTTTGGTTCAAAGTGGTGATGAAATCATCCGAACCCACGACCTACAACTCGTGAGTCTGGGCCGGTACCACTGAGCCACCACAGCAGAACCCTTAGGTGAAGTGAGCGTGGAGTGAGCTGTCATTCCAACTAATGCTAGGGATTGGCACTATTGACAGCTCACTCTAAGCCTACTTCACCTAACTTTTCACTATGAAATTTTTACAGAATTGATCGGCTGGTCTTGATCACAAAAATCATGAATAATATTACGCACTAATTAATTTGCAGTGTTGTCGCGAGATTGATGAAAAACCTTCCTATTAAATGTTCATCGTTTCATTTCAAACGCTCGGCTTATGTACCAGGCCTTAGCTTCACTTGACAAGACATTCGAGTGTATTGCCACACGCAAGAACTTGGATCTTCTTTGTTTAGCGTGAAACTCGACTTCAAACGTATTTAGCGCATATATTGAGAGTGGATACTACACACCCATAAAGTGCAAATTTTTCGCATGTGTCATACAATAAAATTGAAGTGACAAATAACTGGAATCGTCTAAAAACTGTATAGACGGTGCAATTGTTATTGTTACTTTAACTTATGGTATATTTATACCCCATTCAATTGACAAATAAATGACATATAATGTGATTTGTACAACTGGTAATAAATGAGTTGTGATTTGAACAAGTGTTAAAAATTACAGTTGTGATTTGTAAAACGGTTAATAAATGACAGAGTTGATTTCAATATACGGATAATTTGAGTAGTCAATTCTGCTAAACATAATTTTCTTCTCGCTCTATTAAAAAAGGCTGTGGTTATAAATTGTGGTTTGAAAAAGATGCAGACAGAAGGATCCAGTTGGGTTGGGCAGCATTTGGAAAACCCCGTCAAGTCTTCTCGTCGCCTATCCCACAGTGTTTGAAGACTAAAGTCTTCAACCAGTGCATCCTCCCCGTCATGACATATGGCGCCGAAACGTGGACACTGACGGTCGGGCTGGTCCACAAATTCAAGGTCACTCAGCGCGCTATAGAGCGAGCTATGCTCGGAGTCTCTTTGACGGATAAAATTAGGAATGAAATTATCCGGAAAAGAACTGGAGTTACCGACATAGCTTGCAGAGTAAGCAAACTGAAGTGGCAGTGTGCTGGCCGTGGTTGTCGAAGGACCGATGGCCGGTGGAGCAGACGAGTCCTGGAGTGGAGACCGCGTATCGGCAAGCGTAGTGTGGGACCCCCAGCTAGATAGGACGGCCGACATAAAGAAGGTTGCTGAGAAGGACTGCATGCGGAAGGCACAGGACAGGGTGTTGTGGCGCAGCCTGGGAGAGGCCTATGTCCAGCAGTGGACTGCGATAGGCTAAGTTGATTGTGGTTATAAAAGGGTCAGATTATTATGTGTGACATGTGTTCACATAAAATGAAAAGGATCTTTATTCATGAAACTATAACGTGACATGAATGAGTATTTTGATAAGAGCCCTTGATGTGTTAACAATGGTGTAACTGACACAGATACGCTAAATTAAAGGTAGACACGGGACTGAGTTGAAGCTCTTTTGGGAATATAAGCATTGTTTTCTGTTTTTTGCAGTGTTAGGGTGTTTTTTTTTTGCTGTAATGCCAATAAAAGAATTTTCTTTCTTTCTTCTTCCTGACTGTAGTCTATTGAATAAATTGTTTGCGCACTCATATACAAATTTCATTATAAACTATTATCAAAACTAAAATGACAGCATAAAACTTCGAAGACTACCAGCCGGTCGATTCTGTAAAAATCTCATCGTGAAAACTCAAGTGATGTGAGCTTGATGTGAATTGTCAGTAGTGTCAATTCCTAGCATTAATTGGAATGACAGCTCACTCCACGCTCACTTCACCTAAGTTTTCAAGGTGAGATGGTTACAGAATCGCACTGCTGTGTCCTAAAGTGACCGTCGCGCGAATACACGATCGTCACTTATTTGTTCGAAAAAGCACGCGTTCGAATTCACTGAACAAAATGAACGCGACTAGAAGTAGATTAAGGTTTTTTTTAATCATTGTTCCTCTCCAACAAAGCACCTGTCATTTAATCTCTTCACCACCCTTGGTTGTCTGGTAGAGATTGCCTAAGGCATTATGCCGCCTTTGTACGTGTTTGTACGAAACGTTTAATCCGTGGACGGGTGACCATTTTTACATACGAAGACCCTCCTTGTTTCGGAAAGCATGTTAAGCTGTTGGTCCCGCCTGTCATTCGTGGATCTTTGACAGTTGTTACGGGTCGTCAGAAACCTGAAAGTCTGACCAAGAGTCGTATTACCCAATAACTGGGTTGTGGAGTTTAGATAGGCAGTCGATTCATGTAAAATACTGGTATCCAGCTGCATCCGGTTAGGCTGGCAGCCGACTCCAATATAGTTGATGGTGGTATATTAATATAATTGTATAAAAAAATTAAAATAAACCTTTTACATAAACCTTCTGGAATAAAATATAAAATGGTGGTGAAAATCGCATCAAATTTTTTTTGCTTAGTTTAGAAGAACAACGCGGACACACAGACAGACAAAAAACGCTACTTGAACATATAATATGAGATAAACACAAAAGTAATAATTAAAAAGTAGGTAATATAACAAAAGTTAGCTTAGCATTTACATATCAAAGGTCGTGCTACACAAGACTTGTAGGTCGGCGTAACTATTTCTGCAAAGGTCAACTTAATTTAAGATTTACACACCAATAAATCTACGGATCCATTTGATTTATTAACCAATAACTTCAAATTGCAAGGGATTTCACCTCATAACTTGCCTTCCTATGTTGCTAGCAGCAGATTGATCTAGAACAGGACATGTTCTCGATCAATCATTGGTAGACAAGTTACACTACACTCCAATTAAGAACAGATAAACATAACATCACTCCTGTATCCCTCTAAGGATTAGGCAGAGGTGTGTACCCACATTTCGCCAACTGAAGAAGACAATACATGTCCATCGGTATTCGAATTTAGATAACTTATCAAAAGTTTATACAACATGTTTTTTTTTTTATATCCCATAACTCTAAGGGGTCATTGTACTCATCATTATGAACAACTTTTACTATGGGTCCAAACCCGAAATCGCGAAACAAAAATCTGGTGTTCCCTACATTTTGACAAGATAAACGAACATAAATGTAGGGATCAGATGAGATATTTCCGCAATCACGGTGTCTTCGTAACCACAGTATCAGAGGGGCAATTCTTGTAATTTTAAGAACGTTCACAGTCTGAAGGCCAATTCTCGTAATTTAAAACGATCAAAATTTAGTCGTAGTCTCATCTCAGCAACAAACAAACGTCAAAAACTTGTAAAAATGTAGGGATATTAAAGGTATTTTTGACAGATTGAGACTGAGATCAGAGGGGCAATTCTCGTAATTTGAAGAACGTTCACAGTCTGATCTCAGTCGTTTAGATCTCTAAATGCGGAATGGAAATATTTTTTGTAGACAAACCCTATGAAGAATTGTACGGCAATCATTTCATCATCATCTGCCTAGCCTTTTCCCAACTAAGTTGGGGTCGGCTTTCGAAAAAAAAACAGCTGTTCCCTACATTTTGACGAGTTATGCGAACATAAATGTAGGGAACAGCAGATTTTTTTTTCGCGATTTCAGTTTTGGTCCCATAGTAAAAGTTGTTCATAATGTTGAGTACAACGATCCCTTAACAGGATGCCCATGAATTTAATTTCACCCTGTATACTAAAACCCATATTCACTCATACGAGGAAATGGCGGAAAAAATAAGTGCAAAGTTCCAAAGGTCCCTTTCATGGGAGTTCATATATGTTGTGAGAGGTCAACGGCCTTACGAACTATAAGTCGATGTGACGTCATATGAACACCTTTGGTCTGACCTTGCGTCTGATAGCTTTGATTGATACCGCGCTATACGGAAAGGTCGGTTAAGGGCGGTGGCGGCCTGCAACGTATGTGGATTTTTTGTAGGTGAATTTTTTCGTAGTAGAAAATAATAGTGTAATAACCTTACAAACTTATAATTATGGAGTTTTGTGTGGATGAATATATACACGCGTGTATATACAGTATGTTGGGGAAATACTGACTTTTTGCTCACGAAAGATGCGCCCAAAACTTTAAATTAATATGGTTTATACGAGTTCCTATACAAAAGGTTATTAAAAATGTTGTAATGCATTTAAGACTTTCCAAGAAGTTTAGTTCCTAAACTACTAATATAAACTTAATCCTGTTTGTATATTACAAACAAGTTTAAGTTTATAATAGTAAGTTTAGTTGTCTTTATAAGATCGCTTTTAGCAACAAGATCGCCCATTGTGTCACCCCTTGTAAAATTTCTACTTTTATATCTGTATTTTATATGGTGTACACACGCCAGCACATCAAGCTACTACAAACTGTCAAATTTCTTTAATAGATTTTCAACTTTATCTCTAAAGCATTAAGGTTCAAGTTTGATTGGGAAAAAATGACAATTTCGGGTAGCTTGACCTGCTGGCGTCTGTACATAATAAAGAGTACTCTATTTAGGTATCTATTGTGCAGTAAAATCTAGTTTAGGTTCATTCAAATTGTCGTACAATATTAACAGAAATTTACCACATTATAATCTGTCAACGAAGTGCTGCACTAACCTAATTTATCGCACCTTATTCTATTTTCTACCAAAAACATCTAAAAAAGCTATTCACAATTTTTTTTTTTACCAGCTTTATTCAAATTCAATCAACAACCTTTTGTCAGCAAAGCCCATACTAACCTTTTGACAGTTCAAAATCAATAGCTTCAACAAAAGAGGTGTCTAGCATAAACAGGTACAATCAAGCGCTGCAGCTGAAAAATTGCTGAACAGATTTTTGCCAAAGCTGTGGACAATGGTGGCCCGAGGTTCTGTGTTAGTAAGTAAGTAAGTAAGTAAGTAAATTTTATTTGTTTAAACATGGTGTACATGGTGCGCATGCAGGTTATTAATAGGATAGAGAAAAGTTCTAACATGTTCAGCCGCATATCGTGGCGTACAAATTGGTAGGAAGAGATGGTGCATAAACCGTGATAATATTCATCAAAATTACATTTCATCATTATTCTTTAAAGATTAGGTATAATTACAATTCAATAAGCATTTTTTTAGATACAATTCAAATGTCTAAGTAAAAATTAAATAAATTGGTCAATAAAAATATGTTGTTGAGGATGATTTTTCATCACCTTTGTGTGACGTTAGGATTCTTTAATTTACGCAAAAGCTAATATACTGTTAAACTCATGAGTGCTGTGATTGGCTGACTAAAATAACAACAGCAAATGAAATCAATTTGATTTCATTAGCTGTTGTTTAGCGTTTGATTTTGACGTCTAAATTGATAAGGTTTTCAGACACGAGGTGTAAGTCCACCAATAAAATTTAGTTTTAAAATCATCTTCCAACGTGGTCTTACTTAGAACACAGGTGCCTTCTCTTTGAGGGGGAGTGGGCTGTAATCCAACACGCGGGCCCAGTGTGGGTTGGTAGATGTCACATGTCTTCGAATTTTTGGTTCTAGGACATGCCGGTTTCCTTACCATGTTTTCCTTCGCCGTTTTGAGAGCAATGGTGATGAAATAATTTACACAAAGTAAAGCGCCTGTCTGGGTTCGAACCAATGACCTACAGGTCGTAAGTCGCGGCCTTGACCACTCGGCCACCACTGCTCTCAACGCGGTCTTGGTCAACAAACAGATGAGTTCAACGAATAGAGTATTTTTTAAATGCCAAAAAGATGCACGGTAGCGTTACCACAAATAGTAACTATACACAGTAGATAGTTTAGATAATGCTGAATCTGTAGACGACACAATCGTTCAGTCCTGGCCCCGCTTCCTTCCGCAACAGTCCTTGAATATCCTGGCCGCTTTGCTACACAGCTATTTACGACAAAGACACGTCGTTGCACAGCTCAGCCTAGCTTCCCTCGCTCATCTCTCTGTTGGAAACCAGCTTAAGCTTCCTCCATTTCTAGGGCATATCCTATTCAAAAGATGAGGTATATTTTCAAACAGTGTTCTCAAGTGGGGGAACAAATATATATATTCATGAGGATAAATGCTTGTCTGCGAGTGGTTTAGCGTTTTTTCGTCTCAATATGGAAGTTGCCTGTTGAGTTTCACTTTATTTTGAGATCGAGGTCCTTGTTTTTGTGTAAGAATAATAAATGAATGAAATAAACGAGAGTTTGTGTTACGGGAATTTGATTTTAATTGTAACGTCATTTCGTACATAATACGAGTATGTATGTTGTAGTCGGCACCAGAGTGCGTCGAGTGACTTTTACGTTGTTCAGATAAGGTTTCAATTGCATTGACTGACGCACGCTCGTTAAAAAAACACAAAAACTATAGCTAGATTTTTAACCGACTTCAGAAAAAGGAGTAGGTTCTTAATTCGACGGTATGTTTTTTTTTGTGTTTGTTACGCGATTGCTCCGCCAATTGTGGACCGATTTTCAAAATTCTGTTTTTGTTCGAAAGGAGATACTTCTGAAGTGGTCCCATAGTCACCAAAACAGGATCTGATGATTGGATCCTGGAGTAATCGAGGGCAACCCTCAAATTTTATGGGCCCATACATCGTTTTTCGCAAACCTTATGAAGTAATTTAAGTACTTGCGTATGGTAATCATCATCTCATGTAGCTGAGCTGATGATGGAAGGTACAACACCTTAACAGTAAGGAGTAGGCATCGACTGATTTAGTAAATTATTTTTTTGATGTTTGAAAGGGCGTTTGTTTTTTTTGTTTGTTCGCGCATAACTCCGTCGCTTGCCAACCGATTTGAAAAATTCTTTTTTTGTTGGAAAGAGTATACTTCCCAAATGAACCCATAAAAATTAAAAAAAAAAACAACCGACTTCCAAAAAGGACACTACAAAGTGAAAAATTACTAATTTCGGAAGTCGGTGGCAAACAACGAAAATGCGAACCCAACGACACCGACTTCCGAAATTAAAGTTATTTTTCACTTTGTAGTGTCGTTTTTGGAAGTCGGTTGTTGTTTTTTTTCAAAAAAGTTTTTTATTTTGTAGCTTCTACAGGTAAACCTTTAACTTAATAAAAAAAATAGGTACTGCAACTGCCTTGGAATTTAAGCAGACGCTATAAGACTTGCAGGTTTTTGTGTATAGGCATGCTTATAACAATGTAACACAGATTGAAAGGAAAAATAGAAACGGTCTTCTGGCAGCCAATTCATGTGATAGTCGCTAATGAGGATGTTGCTAAAGTCAAATGTATCCTAGCACATACCTAATAAACGCGTTAGTGGCTAAGCATATCGTTAGCGTGAGGTATTGTACTCAGAGCACTGATTTCAAAGGCGAACGGCACCTAAGCTGTTTCCGCTAACCGCACTGAAACAAAATTTGCGGTTCGGTGGAACAGTTTAATAATATCATTTTCAGTCTACGTTCATCAGCATATTCCATTTACACGCCCCACAAAAAACAAAAACAATAATTCAAACCAGCACAACATACATTATTCTTTTAAAATGTGATTCACACATCCAGTATGATATTTCACTAGTGAAAATTACACTACATTCTCACTGCATACAGCGACGAACACATGATTGCAAACCGTTTGTTCCTGTCGTCATGCTGACGGGAACGTGTGTGCTTCTATTTTGTTCAAGTTTTTTTGTTTAAAATAAGTAATATGAAATACAATGTGAGTTGTGTTTTGTTTTGTATGTAAATCAACATTGTTCTTGTAAAATGGTGGTTGTTTTTGGTTGCAGCGTGTTTGGGGACAATGTTTGTACATACTAATTGGTACATATGGGTTTATTTAAATTAAAAAATTTTGTGTATTCATAATTACTCTACCAAGTTGCACAAAACATTTGCTGGGTTTTCTACTCCTAAAGAAAACACAAATATATATACATTTTACTTCGTCTACCAAAAAACATAAACACTTCGCTACTTCTGTCATGCAGTAGTATAATTTTTTGGTTGAATAAAAGAAAGAAAGAAAAACTAATTTATTGGCATTGGCGTGTAGTGATTTGTCACCATCATCGGGGAGTCCACCCGGACCTGCCTGATTAATTAGATGGAATAAAATGAAAGGTTATTATTATTATATATTATTTAATTAAACTATTATTATTGTATTTTATTTTATATTCTATGTCAATCAATTATAATTTCCGATCCGAATTGCCGATCCGAACGTTTTTTCGCATTTTTCAATAATATTCGGTTCGGCCATGTGTTGGTCCGATCCGAACATTCGCACTTTGCACTTCGGAGTAGGCCCCCAGGTTTGCAGTTGCATCTGGCAAGACTTGACGCCAACCCCGACATAGTGATGAAAAGGAACCTACCCATCCTTTTCCTCACTATGTCGGGGGGATGATTTAACTCAGATATAGCACATAAATCTCGTGAACCTTAGCATAATCAGCCTATAATGTTCCTACTGCTGGGACACAGGCCAGGGAGGGATTGGCCATAATCCACCACGCGGGCCCAGTGCGGGATGCTAGATGTCACATGTCTACGAATTTTTGGTTCTAGAACATACCGGATTCCTCACGATGTTTTACTTCACCGTTTTTAAATCTCGTGTACAATAAACTCTCGTGTATAAAGTAAACCATATACAGTAAAAGTAATTCAGACATAAATACAGCAGCTAATCCAAATAACACGATTTACTTCGCCCGTAAAAACTCAGTTAGTGCTAGGATTTCTCATCAAAAGTTTGCGAGTAACTTTTTAGCAAAACATCG
This sequence comes from Apamea anceps, assembly GCA_951799955.1. NCBI lineage: Eukaryota > Metazoa > Arthropoda > Insecta > Lepidoptera > Noctuidae > Apamea > Apamea anceps. The sequence goes on along the minus strand of OX637502.1, from coordinate 5,884,254 downwards.
AGTTGTTACTTAGCGAGACCGGAATTAAAGTGCCCATCTTCTGAAGAGCTATACTTTAAATATTAAATGTTTCAAAGTTTATTCTTTAGATTAATATAGATCTTTTATTACCTACATGTTTTTTGAGTAAGAAACTCTACATGTTACACACTAATATACAAACAAACTTCACTTATTCACTAAGGGTCGATTTTTCAATTATCTGATAACTTTATTCGAGGAATAATTTTGAAAATTTTGTCAAAATTATCTTCCGATGGAAAAATCCTCCCTTATTCACTAAGGACCGATTTTTCAATCGACAGATAATTTTTATTTGTGGAATAAAATTGACGTCTGACAGTTTTTGTATGGTAGAATTAACAAAAAATTTTTTTTCCTCCGATAAAATTATCTGGCGTTGGAAAAATCAGCCCTCAATGTATCTAATCAATCAATTTGCGTGCTGATTTCAGTGAAATGTTTTAGAAACTGTAAAAAAATGTAATTAAATTCTTGCAAATAAATATCATTTCATTTAATTGAATTATGTATATTTCTAGCAGTGCCCCGCAGTTTCATCGTATAATCCGTTCAGTAGTTTTTGCGTGGAAGAGTAACAAACATCCATCCATCCATCCATCCTCACAAACTTTCGCGTTTATAATATTAGTAGCATAGGATAGTAGGATTAAGTAATAACAAATTAGCATCAAATTAATTAAAGTGATGTTCTCTGCTTAGAATTTTGGCAATAAGGTCCCAAAATTATGGTCCCAAAATTATGATGGTCCCGTAATTATAATTTCCAACTACATACATAGGTACTCGTTGTTGCAATTTCTAGCCTTATTATTCTACTGGTATTTATGTACCTATAAACATTCTACATTTTCCCCTGGTATTAACATTTGCCATTACTAAAGTCGGTTAAAATCCAATCATAAATAAGACTATCATAAAATCCGTTAAAATCTCATTAACAGAGTAAACAGACCAATTCCAGTTTAAGCACCCTTTTATAATTAATTCCAGCCATCAAGTTGATTCGTAGAATTTCTTACTTAAGAGCGGCCAACCCGTCGTACTTTTCATACAAACGCTCGTGCGTGATTATGTCGTTGTAAGGCATCTACCTTTAAATTTTTTGATCGAATAGGAATCTTGTGCACTCTATCGAGGATTCTATCAAAGCAGAAATAAAAAATTTGAAGAAACAAATTCAGGACGAGCCTCCAAAAATCTGCTTTTTTGCACAAATTTTACCTGAACTTTGGCCGTTCATAATGTACTCATAAATTATAAAAGTAAAGAAATCATATCGATAGAAGCCTTGCACATGTAATGGAGATTTTAAATGACAAATATTTTTTCCAAAAACTTGTAAGGGTTATTCAAAAACACGTATTTCCTGGAACAAGTTTTATGAAATTTTCGAACACTATTTTTTGTTCAATGTTATCGTGTTCTCACTTATTTGTAGTCAACAAGGCGGTATGAGGTGCGAAAGTTACCGAATGACAACCGAGCGTTCAGGCGCTATCTCTCTCTTTTCGCTTTGCCTCTTTTTCAAACATTGCGCTGTATGAAACAACAAGCTTTTCGACTGCGCTCGCGTTGACGATAGATGCGCCGGGAAGGGCCCTCTTAAGATCTGATTAAACTCCGACATCTATGGGTCAAACTAAGGCGAGGCCCGCGCGAGATGCGGGACGAAATTCACTCGCGCCGATACTGTCTACTTACTTGTACGAAGGTGTTCATACCTGCGCAAATAGTAGCGTGACTTCCTAATCATTAGAACAAGAGACGCGTGCGGTCGCGTCCTGTGTGTCACGCGGGATTTACCTCAGTTCCGTCCAGTCTTTTATACCTAAATGGTTAGTAGGTACTCTTCAGAAAAAAGAAAAAGTTCCAAGAGATTATGTTCTTTTTAAGGTTTCGTACCTACAGGATGCCAATGGAATTGTTACTAAGCCTCCGCTGTACGTTCGTCTATCTGTCACCGGGCTGTATCTCATGATAACGTAATAGGTGCAGTGAAAATTTCACAGAGTGTGTATTTCTATTGCCGCTATAATAATAAATAATATGAATGACAAAATGTTACCAATTAAAGGGGATTTCCCTACAAGAAACGTGTTTTTCGGCCTTTTTTGCAGCGGGCTGTATCTCATGAACCGTAATAGGTAGACGGTTGAAAATTTCACAGAGTATGTATCTATTAACGAAAAATAATAAAAATCATCTGAAAGTCGTCCACTGCTGCACATAGGCAACCCCCAAGCACCTCCACTTCGTCCGGTTCTGTGCTTATCACATCCAACGGCCTAATAAAAATAAAATAACGTTAATAAAAATCAAAGGTGGTGTCCATACAAGCAAGTGTTCTTTTCGGCTCCGAACCCTTCGTATGCGAGCCCGACTCATCCTTCGTTTTTCCTTTTTTCGCTCTATGCACTAATTTATGTTGAATGAAATATTCAAAGTCGTTCTAACCATTCGCAAGAGCAGTCAAATAGAAATGAGTTTACTGATGCATCTCTATCGAAGTATTGGTGGCGGTAGGTAACTTCACAGGGAAAACTTCTTTGGGGGTAGTTGGAAAATCCCCTGCTCGAGTAGGTACTATAATCATTCCTAGGAAATGGAAAAGCAAACATGAGAACCCTTTAACAAAGTTTTGCTGCATTTAATGTGCAGTTTAAATAAGTATGTATGTTGGTCCTTACAGGTTTACTGGACTGGAAACTAGGTTTGTAGTTAGGAATACGTCGTCTGTGGTTATTGTTATTTTTTTGTTGTAATTTGGTATTTAATTTTTTTTTATTTGGCTTTTTAATTTTGTTAAAAAAAAAAAGAAAAAGAAAGAGAGAGATTTTGGACCTTCGAAAGAGTTGTGTTGCTGATGTCAGAATAACTTTCCTTTATTTTATAATAGCTACTGTGCATGGTATTTACCACTTAAATAAAGAAAGAAAATACGTTTATTTGCGACAAACATATGACACAGAAAAAAAAAAACACAAAAAGAACAAGTTGGGGGAAAATAATTATAGTTGAGAAAACATCGATATTTATTTATTATCTAGATATTTTATTGTTAATTATATACTTTCGGAATAAATTCTCTTAACGATGGTGAAAACCGCATCCCAAATTCGCGCAAACAGACAAGCGACTTTAATTTATAATATGTATTGATATAGATAATATATATTAATAAATATTACTGGACTTCGCCAAGCGGTTGATTGACTCTTCACGTGACCAGAGGGCTGGCCTATTTTTAGCCCAAACAATCAGCATTGCCATCCAACGTGGTAATGCTGCCAGCCTTTTGGGCACTTATCCCATTGACACCGATGCGGACGAATTTTTTGATGCCAAATAGGCTCCTGCCTTTTTATTATTTTTTTTATTATATTCTTGTATATAATATATATTAGTGTTAGCTTGTAAATTGTAATTGTTGATATAGATTAAATAACATAATATACGGTGACACAATTTTGTTTTCATTGCACTATTAAAAACTCGATAACACAACATCAGCTACGTAAAGGTTTAACTTTTAATTAGAAACTAGGTTCGTTACTGTTTCATCTAACTTCGAGTGATGTCGGTGTCAATTACTGTGGCATCGTTATCGTGAGCTTTACAAATATTTCAAAACATTTTCGACCTGTAACGAATGTTGTTCATATCAATTGGCACATGTAACCGTGTAGATAAAAATTCTGTTTACAAAAAAAAAAAACGGACTTAAAAAAAAACACTACAAAGTGAAAAATAACTGTAACTTCGGAAGTCTTAGGTTTTGTATTTTTGTTTTTAGCTACCCACTTCCAAAATTAAAAGTTTTTTTTCGTAAAGTTAAAGTTTGTTATTGAAGCTAACTTAAAGTCACAATTCAAAGTCCAAGCATTTGTTTCAAATAGACACATAAAAGGCACTTTTGAACCTCAAAATTTACAATAACGTAGAATTGTTTCTAGTCACCCCTTCCAAAACTCCAAAACCACTCATCAGAAATAGTACTCTTTCAAAAAAAGTAAGTATATTCAAATTGGTCCAGCTGTCTTCGAATAATCGGGGAACATACATAAAAAAAAAGATTCCGACGAATTAAGGACCTCCTCCTTATTTTCGAAGTCGGTTAATTAAATTTATAACTGGATTTTTTCTAAAAAACTAAATAAAAGAACTGTTTTCTCTATTTAACATCACCCCTTACTCATCACTATCAATAGCTTTTTTCGTATGAGTCTCCTGCGTTCAAATTGTGTTGCTGTTTTACGTCATTACCTGTGTTTATTCGATCTTTGGCATACTTACTGCATCGTCTTCATTCAATAATTACTTTCCTCTACTAGAAGCCATAATAAACAAGTTTTCTTTGCACAGCGTATTCCTAAAAATATTGCCAGTATTCGCTTTGCTTAAGATAGGTTCAGATATCCTGTGGGAAATCAGGATCTTGTAGTATGAGATTATCAGTGGATAGGATGCTGCGTACTCTTTTCACGAGCGATGGGAATAGTTGAGGTGGAAGCCTTCTTGGTTAGGGATTTAATGGAGTATGGCTTATAATCTTGCCATGGTTAGGTATGTTGTAGGTAAGTAATTGTCCAAACAAGGTTTGCACAGCGCAACCTTTTTCAATACACTGTGGTATTGTCTGCCAGGAGTTTTATTAGAATTACTGTTTTTATGTTATTTATAATATTGTATGATCCTGTTAAATAAAAAACCAATCCCTCACGACCTGTCTTAATAGGTGAGGTATGTACTTTCCTAATTAGTTAATAACTTAATTACTTACTATTGTATAGAATCAAGTTCTAACTGAACAGACAGGTGTGCTGATAGTTGAGTTTGTTGCGCCATTTCTTCTTTACAGCTAAAGCACTGGGGAGTGGTGAAAGGCAGGCGTTTTGGGGGACTATCTTAAGTAATTTTGACGTTCAAAAAGTATTGATGTATAGCCTAGTTTGAATAAATTATTTTTGATTTTGATTTAACGGTGGTATGTTTCAGGCATGAATGGTATGAATCATGAATTTAATGACGTTCAGAGTTCGAAAGTTCGTAATTTTTCAGAAGATGAAGTAAAATAGTAGAATAAATATAATTTTGGAAGAACAGGCAATACTAAATCAGACCGAATTGATATCCGGATTTCGCCATAAAAAAGGACATCAAACGACCATAAGATGACAGGATTCATTTCACGAAAATCCAACGTGGCTTGAAATAAATTTCACGCGACTTGGTTTTGTCGTGAATTAATTATTGCCCTTAAGTACTGATGCCCAAATGATTAAACTTGAAGCCCAATATTACGGACCTTGGGATTTAATGAGAGTTTTATCCAGTTTAAGTTACTTTACTGAATGATGGACATAAGTGCACTTTTACTCTACAATGGGCTAGCGGGTTGTTAACTCAGCAAGCTTTCAGACTAACTTATTATTTTAAGGTTACGTTAAGGTGGTTTTAAGTCATATAAAGGTTTTATTGTTATAAAACCTTTATATACGCAAAACTCACCAGCTAGTAGTTGGTGTGTTTTCTTAGAGGGGCCGTAGCTAAATAATAACAGCCGCACTTTTCGATCGATCTGGTTAAGCTACGCTTGCCGTAGTATTACCCAGTAACTGGGTTATGGAGGTCAGATAGGCAGTCGCTCCATGTAAAATACTGGTATTCAGCTGCATCCGGTTAGACTGGAAGCCGACCCTAACGTAGTTGGGAAAAGGCTAGATGGCAGATGATGATGGTGTGTTTACTTAGAGAGCGTTTTTTCCCACCTTCAAACCTGATAGTAGAATCAATTCGTCACCTCCATTAAAGATCGCGACCCTAAAACCGGTGACCTGACCATTAGATATGTATATTAAGTATATCAAATTCGTGTCCATCTTTGTTACCGCTAAAAGCTTTTTTATGCATTAATCGCGATGCATAATGATTGATGATAATATTAGAGGTAGTGAAAAAACTTCGATTGGAAAGTATAGAATGGTAGCCCGAAGTTATATTCTTTTGATTGGATTGCGCCGTCCATTAAAAAAGGCAGTATTCCAAATGGGATATCTATGGTTCCAAAGAACTTGTAATAATATGAATTAACTACTTACGGTTAGGCAAAATATGTGTGTGCTTATGAACACACGATAGAAGTGATAGCTTACGTCTAGGGTCACACCTAAACCACTGAACGGATCTCGATAAAATTGGCCAAAGATGATGGCATGATGGTATTGCCAATAATGGCATCCTGGAGAAGGACATACTTTTTATCCTGGTAGCACGTTCCCGTGGGATAAATGCCGACATCCACGCGGACGAAGCCGCGGGCAGAAGCTAGTTATTAGTATATAGATAGTAAAAAATAAGGTAAAATGGACATGTCCCGACATTACGTAACAAGACACATTCCTTGCATTGCAGGAATAGTTCTATTTGTTGTGTTGTATATGTCAGAAATAAAACACAAGCAATCTTCAAACACCTGAACAATTTTCCTCATAAAATAATGGAAAACTGGGGGCCGTTCGCTGACACATATTATATTACCGCCTGTCGTCAACATTTTGTCATTATCAGAACCGCATCGAATCGGGAACCTAATAATATTCAGGTGAGCACCCCTGCCCTTTGATTGCTTTAGCACCTGTGGCTTTATTATGTGTTCATATGAAGCAAACTTTATGTGGACGATATTAGTTTTCCACTTCCAACTTATTTGTTAAGGGGAATTAATAATTACTGAACAAGAAGAACAGGAACTTCGGTTATTAAATATAGGCCAATCGCTTAACTAAGACGTTGCCTGAGGAAGCAGTGCGGTGCGGGAGGGGTGTGGTGACGTGATGTGGGAGCTCAGTGATTCGTCAACTTGTGACAACTATCACCCCTCCCGCACCGCGCAGCTACCTCAGGCAACGTCTCGGTTAAGCGGTCGACCTATACTAGTTACAGCCCGCGACTGCCAGCTACATACAAACTTACAAATTCTACCTTTTGATAATATTATTTTTGAAGTAGATTGCATTATTTCGCAAAAGCGAAAACTTGAAATAAATATACGCTTTATTATATTTCTCTTTTGATGTTTCTGTATTGAAACCAATATGGAACATTTTTCCGAGTAAACCTCATAACGATTCCGATGAAATAATATCGAATTGCTGAAACGTTTACCTAGAATTCCTCTTATCAAAATTCAAAGTCGAACAAGCTTTTCGAAAAATATTCATCTTGTCGCTACACCGCCAATATTCATTTTTATTGTGTACGTAAGGCACCTGTCCCACCTCGAATAGAGCTAGCAACGAAGAATGTTGTGACGGCTCCCACACGGAACTGCTTCAAGAATCGACTGGGCAGATTAAATATCTCCAAGCTATTTGATACACATCATCATCTGCCTAGCCTTTTCCCAACTATGTTGGGGTCGGCTTCCAGTCTAACCGGATGCAGCTGAATACTAGTATTTTACATGAAGCGACTGCCTATCTGACCTGCTGACTGCCCCCCTGAAAGTCTCAAACACCCACCATGGGGCGTTATCGCTCACGTTGAGAACCTATGGCCTAGAGGCTAGTGACATACGCTAGGCGACTCGCGAAGGCGCCAAGCGCGCAGTGCGGCCCGTTGCGAAAATTCTAGACCGTTCCATTCACTTCGCTACTGGTAAGATGACTCGCTAGGCTCTAGGCGCTCAGCAAGTCATCAGTGCGTACGTACTCTACCTGTACATTTCGTTGCTAAGTCAGGGTACTTTATCTCTTTCAAGTACTAACACGTGTATTCTCTTGTTTCAGGTAGTGACGCTGATGATATTTCAACAAGCTGACACCTTTATATTACTTCAAACAATTTCTAGTGACGTCGATGAAATTGCTACAAGTAGGTATACACAATTATCTACACAAACAAGCGCAGGATCAACGGCTTAACGTACTTTCCGAGACACGGTGGTATCACACCAACACGCCAACACCTTAACCTGTGTCTACGCGCACACTTGTGCACTGTAACTCCCGCGCCGAAGACTAGTCTCCATTGAGATTGACTGCCGAGGCCGAGAAATACGGTCTGGATGACTTTATTTATTTATTTACACAAACAATTTTCTACGAGTGGAAAGGTGGTTAGGTGGAAATATGATTGATTTTTTTGAAGTGAAAACTTCTTTAGCGGCTTTGTGCACTTTTGTTGTGATGGGTAAAAAATGTTAAACTCGCGTCAGGATACGTGACCTGATCAAAAATTCGTAAGATGGAGCTCGCGTCAGGACACGTGACCTGATCGAAAATTTGTAAAACGGAGCTCGCGTCAGGACACGTGACTGATCAAAAATTCGTAAGACGGAGGGAGAGTAGACCGCATTCCAAAATATCAAAAATGCATAACGTTAATATTCAAGTTTCCACTTCTGCCGGCACTCCCGGAGTGCAACCCGTTTTTTGTTAGGAAAACTATCGATAAAATGAAGTAGGTATTTCTAAAATGGGATGGATACCTGGAGCTATACGTCCTGTACAGCTCCATCTCTTTTCCACACTGAAGTAAGATTAAAATAATAATGCTATGAGGTGGTGGTCAGCCCCCTGTAGGCATAGCAGCATTCAGTAATATTGAATTCGATACTTACGAGTACTACAGATAGGTACTTCGAAATAATCTTAACCCCTTAGGAAAAAACATTTGACACACGCGCTGCTCTCTCGTAACTACTGAAATTACCCAAACCGCGAAACATCTTTACCGGCTCAACATCCAATTTCAAAGCAGTTTTGATGATTACCCTGTTAAGGGTACACGATCGGTGGTCCCTATTTCGTTTCATTTTGATACTTAATAACAACCAAGCGGTGCAGAATGGCCATGTTTCTCTTAAAAACTCTATTAAAAGGTGCACTGTGGCACTTACTTCGTTCGATTTTGATCTGTGTCAAAGAGTGTAGACAGCACAGTGGTCCTTTTTGATAATAACCCTATTAATGGCTGCACGGTGGTCCCTGTTTCATTCAGTTGAAGCTCATCAACGTTGCAACGAGCTTCTCGGCATTGGTGTTTGAAAACCTTATGAATGGAGTGGCCTATTTTTGAGTCGCGCAAAGCTTGTAGTAAAGTGATTTTAAGACGTCTACGTCGAAATGGAAGGAATTTTCCTGCGCTACTTCGTAGAATAAACATTGAATGAAGACTTTTAAGATTTTACAACGAGTTTGGTTTTTAGACTTAGTGTACTTGTAGAACTCAAATGTTTACTAGGTAGGTTTATTTTAAATTAGGAAGGAATACACTGAGTTGCTTACAATTTACAATACCGTAAGTTATAAGTTTGTCAAAACTTTACATGTCCTACAGGAGTTACTTATGTATTGTGTATGGTTAGATATGATGGATAGATATATGGCCATCTTTACTTACCAAGACCCCCCCGTGCCACGGAAAACACGTCAAGCCGTTAGTCCCAACTGTCATTCATGGATCTTTGACAGTCGTTACGCCATCAACATCCCGAAAGCCTGACAATCAGGGGGTTTTGTATTATCCAGTAACTGGATTGTGGAGGTCAGATAGGCAGTCGTTCCATGTTAAATACTAGTACTCAGTTGCATCCGGTTAGACCTCAACATTTTTGGGAAAAAGCTATAGGCAGATGATGATGACGATCTCTACTCGCATCTTTAACAATATACCGGGGCCTATTAGAACAATTATTAAAAAGGAACAATTTAAAAGGAGGCTCCATGATCTGTTAGTACGCAAGTGCTACTACTCTGTAAAAGACTTCCTATTAGACAAATCTCTGCTCCGATACAATCCCACACAGTCATGATGCGTTCAGTGGCCTATTGACATACCTACTTTTATCCGTTTGTGTAATTCTAGTTACTCATTGAATTGAATTTTATGTATACTTTTATTGTAAACTAGCTTCTGCCCGCGGCTTCGCCCGCGTGGATGTCGGAAATTATCCCACGGGAACGTGCTAACAGGATAAAATGTATGTGCACCAGGATGCCATCTATCTCGCGGGCCCTTTGTGGCTAATTACAATAGAAAACCAATTGTGTCTCATTAATGGTGATTAAGAGGGTACCTATATGATATCTTTACCTAAGTACCTACCTAATTAAAAAAATAAATAAACTCAATAACAGAAAATAAAATACCTACCTACCTAAATAAACCTATTTATGACGATAACTAATCTAAACTCAATCATCATCTGCCTAGCCTTTTCCCAACTATGTTCAGGGCCGGCTTCCAGTCTAACCGGATGCAGCTGAATACCAGTATTTTACATGGAGCGACTGCCTATCAGACCTCCACAACCCAGTTATTGGGTAATACGATACCCTTGGTACGACTGGTTGTCAGACTTTCGGGCTTCTGACTACCCGTAACGACTGTCAAAGATCCACGAATGACAGCCGGGACCAACGGCTTAACGTGCTTTCCGAGGCACGGAGGTGTCTCGGTATGTAAAGATGGTCACCCATCCACAGACCGACCGCGGCAAGCGTAGCTTAACCTGACCGATCGACCTGTGCGGCTGTTATTATTTAGCCACGGGCCCCTCAATCTAAACTCAATAAATAAGCAAAATCTCTAAAAACTAATATCTATACGAATGACTATCCTACCTAACAGTATTATAAAATAACCTACGGTCACTACGTACACTATCAAATATACTGCCTATACTTTAAAATTAAAATCTATACCTACGACTTATATAAAAATAAACCTAAATAACTCTAAAAAGTAAAAGGAATAAAAATGAACTCCACTGCGTGTGACCTAACCTACGACAAACTTATTATTTGCGGTTGGTACAGTAATCGGATCTAGGGATCGAACCGCAAAATTAAGTTTTTTTTTATTGTATATACTTTTCCGGGATAAAAAGTACCCAGTGTGGTGCCCAGGATATTAAAGAATAATTATACCAAGTTTCATCGTAATCGAACCGGTAGTTTTTGCGTGATGCCTGAACAAACAGACAGACAGACAGACAGACAGACAGACAAAAATTTTTTTAATCACATTTTTGGGTTCGGTGTCGGTCTAGTAACACCCCCTGCCATTTATTTTTTTGATATTTTCAATGTACAGAATTTTCACTTCTACAGATTTATTATAAGTATAGATAATGTAATTTAATCTATTTGACTCAGTGGCCTATTGATCTTAAATCGTTTTGTATAATTTTATTATTTATTGAATTTTATGTTAATTTTTATTTTATTTAATGTTTTATTAGCAATTATTTAATTTTATCTAATTAACTTGTTTATTATGCTATGTCCTATGGGCGGGACATAGCTGTTCTCATTTTTTTTTATCTACGGAACACCTGTACTATTTACTCGTACCTACCTGTGATCCACAATAAAGATTATGAATTGAATTGAATTGACGATGGATGAATATAATATATAATAGTTGGAGTACGCTTTATTGTAAACAAAATATCAAGAAAAATCACGTTAAAATAAAGCAATAAAACAACACACAAGAATATGCGGAACCCTTCAATAATAGAGTTAACGCAAATCAGTCCAAATCAATATCTTTGAACCCGTCGTCAGAAATCATAATAAAAATGAAAGGTTGACCCTTGTCAGGGCAAAGGGACGTATCCATCACAACACTATACTATTTTCTAGATCTTTCTGCAAGGTATAAGAAAACGGTTCTAAAATATATATATATATTTTTTAATTATATAAACTAGTGCTTGACTGCGATCCCGCCTGATGGAAAGCAGTGATGCAATCGTTGATGATAAAGCGCTCTAATTTATTAAGTGCCTATTCACTCTAGCCTTGAAAACCCTTCCTACTAACATTATAAACGTGAAAGTTTGTGTGGATGGATGGATGTTTGTTACTCTTTCACGCAAAATCTACTGAACGGATTTGGATGAAATTTAGCACACAGATAGTTTATAACCAGGATTAACATATAGGATACTTGTTATCCCGACATTCCCACGGGATCGAAACTTATGTGGGTGAAACCGCGGGGCGCAGCTAGTAAATTATAATCGGACGGGAAGACCGCTGCAGGCAAATTGATCCTTCGATGCCTTTATGTTTACCTTTTTTATATTTTTATTTAATGATATTTTAATATAGAGGTGTTAATTAATTTTGTTTCATGACGATATTAAGTTTTTAGGGTTCCGTAGCCAAATGGCAACGGAACCCTTATGGATTCGCCATGTCTGTCTGTCTGTCTGTCTGTCTGTCCGTCCGTATGTCACAGCCGCTTTTTTCCGAAACTATAAGAGCTATACTGTTGAAACTTGGTAAGTAGATGTATTCTGTGAGCCGCATTAAGATTTTCACACAAAAATAGAAAAAAAAACAATAAATTTTGGGGGTCCCCATACTTAGAACTGAAACTCAAATTTTTTTTTTTCATCAAACCCATACGTGTGGGGTATCTATGGATAGGTCTTCAAAAATGATATTGAGGTTTCTAATATCTTTTTTTTCTAAACTGAATAGTTTGCGCGAGAGACACTTCCAAAGTGGTAAAATGTGTGTCCCCCCCCCCCTGTAACTTCTAAAATAAGAGAATGATAAAACTAAAAAAAATATATGATGTACATTACCATATAAACTTCCACCGAAAATTGGTTTGAACGAGATCTAGTGAGTAGTTTTTTTTTAATACATCATAAATCGTAACGTAACGGAACCCTTCATGGGCGAGTCCGACTCGCACTTGGCCGGTTTTTTAGGTTATATGAGTAGGGGAAGAACAAAGAAACGGTGGTTGGGCTCTGCGAAAGGTGATATGGCTAGGAAGGGGTCTCCCCTTTCCTAGCCATATCATTCTTCACACAGTCCGGTACAGTCACAGTACAGTCCGGTAATCTCCTACCGAGATCAAGACTAATGGAGTATGGTAGAAGAAGATTTGCTATGCCGACCCCAAATCAATAGGGATAAGGGCTGGAGAAGGATGATATTGAATTTATTCGTGTTTTTTGTTAAGGAAAAGAAAATTTATTAAATGTAAATAATTGATAACAGGTTGAAAAGTGTGGTTTTCAGATTTGCTTATTTTTATTGAAATTTTTACTTTGTCGCTAAGGATTTAGTTCTAAATATAATATATATTATGAAATAAAATAAGATGTCGCAATTATCGTTAATAGATACTCAAATTATAAATCGAGTAATCCTACTAATATTATAAACGTGAAAGTTTGTATGGATGGATGGATAGATGGATGGATGGATGTTTGTTACTCTTTCACGCAAAAACTACTAAACAGATTTGGATGGCACACAGATGGTTTTTAATCAGGATTAACATATAGGATTTTTTTTATATTTATTCCGATATTCTCACGGGATCGAAACTTATGTGGGTGAATCCGCTGGGCGCAGCTAGTTATGTTATAAATTGAACACCCTTAGTATCATAAAACAAAATCGTTTTTGCGTGAAAGAGTAACAAACATCCATCCATGCATCCATCCATACAAACTTTCACATTTATAATATTAGTAAGTTATTTTATTCTTTAGTATTCTTATTATAGCGACCATTCATAACTTTGTAGACTGCTGACTTCATAGAAAAGTTGCTCTCATTCAGGTTTGTTTTACCATTTATGAAAGTTGTAATGAGAAATGAAAAATGTTTTTTTTGATATTTTGTTAGCCTAAGTCTCGTGTAAATTTTAAGTCCAGTGGGATGTTTTTATTTTCTTATGAAAACTTAAGATTTACATAGTGTCGTGAAATATTTTATTTATTTATTTACGTTCTTGAATGCTGATGAAATTTTATGTTTCTCTCAGTTTTATGCTTTACATTTATTTGTACAGTTTCTACCTTTATTAAGTAGGAAGCTGACGTTCTATTTTTATTTATTCATGTTATTTAAAAGTATAGGATTTAACGTTCTTTGGTATTTTTAACAGTTTCTATAACACGATGAGTACCTAAAACTTATCCTATTTTTATGTCCTCACGTGTACATGTGTAGCGGTATTTGCAACGCTACATGCGAACAACGCGTCATACTGACGTCACGCAAATCTTGCATCTCGCAAGCAGAGTTTACCGCGCAATTAGCATAATTATATACAAACTTCCCAACATCAATCGTTGGGCAATTGTCCGCCAGACACAACACCCGTCTGGTCGGAGGATTTTTTTTGGAGGATGAGTGTACTTTACACCCTGTTCCTCATACCTCTATACTGGTGACGCCGAACATAAACGTCAGCGCAGCCTTCGTGCAAATACTTCAGCGTGACGTCATCATCATCACTCCCGCAAGCTTTAGCGGCGAGTTACCCAGCCAGTCAGCATCCACGGCTTCAACGGTTATCCTGACCACCAGCATGCAGCATGGGCATGCATGACATGGCTGATAGGGCATGCGGTGCAAGATGGGAGGAGAGACATTGTCTCACACGCGAGGTCCTAATTGCTATGTCAGCGAATGCTATCCGTATTGCAGAAACTATATTTTTACCATCGACACGCTAAGAAGATCCTATTTTTAAAGCAATGTTGTAATTTAGCAGCCAAGGACTCGTGGCTAAATAATAACAGCCGCGCTGGTCGATAGAAGGCTAAGCTACTCTTCCGCGATCGGTTCGTATATGGGTGACCATCCATTACATATCGAGGCCCCTCCGTGGCTCGGAAAGCACGTTATACCGTTGGTTCCAGCTGTCTTTCGTAGATCTTTGACAGTCGTTAGAAACCCAAAAGTCTAACAATCAGTTTTACCAGGGTATCCTATTACCCAGGAACTGGGTTGTGAAGGTCAGACAGACAATCGCTCCATGTAAAATACTGGTATTCAGCTGCACCCGGTTAAACTGGAAGCCGATCCTAACATAGTTTGGGAAAGGCTAGATAGATTAATTAATTGATTGTTGTAATTTAGTAGCCGTAAAACCACATGATAATAAAACGATAGCAACGGTGAATTATAATGTAGGTAACTCAGGTAACCAAATGTTGCCCTTTGGATTGCTCCAAAATTGAACAAAGATGAACAGACCCGCCACTTATTTATTTATGCCCGAATTTAAGACAGTGTTCCTTTGAATATTCTAGTCATAATACCTGTAAGGAATTTTGGACCCTGCCAGATTATGTAAATCAATCATTGTCTTTTCCTCACGACTTGCTTTTCTTTGATTATATCATTCGGCAATATTGCCCGATGAACCACCATTTGGTAACACGATATTTGAAAATTGGGTCATGGAATTGTTATGAATTTTATCTATAAATGTTCTGGTGAGTTTGCTAAGATAGACTTGTCCCTTCATTTACGTCCTTTAGCGAAAAGAGTCATGCCTACTCTATTGCGTGAATGTTCAGGGTATTTATATCGATCGGGTTCGATTTTTCGATTCTGTAGTTTATACCATGGGAAAATGCGTGAGTAAATGTAAATGAGAGTGTGAAAAAAAGAGTAAATGTATGTATAAATATTTTCCTGAAAAAAAAAGCAATTTGATCATCAATCAACAGACGGTCATTTTCTGTATTTAAAAACGTTCTAAATCTAGTCGAAACGCAGCGAATGTTTCTAAAAATATGGGAATTACTTCTCTGAAAATATAACCCTCTTTCGAACCAGTGCAAATCAAATTTAGTATATTTACTTATTTTCTTTGTATCAACAATGAGATTGCACCTGTATCTAGGCACACACTTGTGCACTATAATATCTCCTGTGCCAAAGCCGGGTCTCAGCTGGGTTGGTCGCCACGGCCTGTTTTTTTTATCAACAATATCTTGGGTAAAAGAATCATGCATCTGTAATCAACCTACCAAAAGCTGTCTAGTTAAGTGGCTCTAAGTTAGTGCTGAGTTCCTTGTTCTAGGCTAAGTGCAGAAACGCGGTTGAAACTAGGTTCAGCTTAGTAACTTCACCTCCGCGCGTAAGTAAGCATATTGTAAGAAGGTACCAAACCTGTAATTAATAATTTCATGTAAAAAAATAAATTATAGGTACCTATCTACCGTGCCATAGTGAATGATAATGAAAAATGATTTATTTCTGTAAATACGTTAAAAAACACGTCATTAATAAATTACGTCAAAATACTAGATGAGGTCGGTGTTTCCAATCCGACCACTCTAAGAACACCAAAACTAAGAGGTCATTCTCTTTTAAATAGTCCAGATATAATCTTGGTCAGGTCATAAAAATGAATCTATCAGTAACGAATGAATGACAAATATTAAATTTAGATATTTTAATATGTAGGTATTTAGTTTTATTAATTTTATTGTTTTTTTTTTTACTATATTTTTGTATTCACTGTAATTATTTATTTTTATTGATTGAATTTTGACTATAATTTAACTATTTCCTTATTTATAAACTATTTTATACCTACGCCGAATATGGCAAAACTCGTTTCCATCCATATGTGCATATCTATGTATCATGTTACATATACAAAAAATTAAAAAATTATACAAAAAAATGCATCTTTATCTTTAAATAATACACAACATAATACGTACATATACTCACGCCTTCTTACCATGGGGGTATAGGCAGAAAGTACAGAACGCCACCTGCTACGATCTTAAGCTAACTAAAACTTCATTTGACCTACTCGATGCAGTCTTCCTACCATTATTATCCCCTATTAATATATTTTATCCCATTAAAGCCGTGGGTGGCTGATAACAGTTTTGCTAAAAGTTTTGCATACGCTTGAAAAGCAATTACCAAAGCTTTTTACTACCGACGCACAGGCATCGGTTGAAGCTTTGACCGTAAAAATCAGTTTTTTCTAAACTGCTTCTGCATTCGAGTGGATGTGTTGTGTGAAAAAAAGTACTTACGGTCTGGGTTCATACATATGTCAAGTCAGGGAAATTAATTGATAAAGAAAGAAAATACATTTATTTAGCATAGACTAAAAGACACACCATACACCAGATACATACATCTGATAAAAACAAATAAAAAGTGTAAAGTCCGATGTAAGAAATTAGCAGGAAAGTGTGCCTCATGGCTGCACCAAAAAAATGCGAATGGCTGATAAGCAAATTGACACCCTACGTCACTTTGCCGTGTTATAGCCATTTCAAACACCTATCAAAGGATGACGATAAAGGTGTGATTTGAATATACTGACCATTTGAGTTGGTAGTTATTAATTTCCCTACGTGCTACCAGCCAAAGATGGAATAACTGTTTTTAACCGACTTCTAAAAAAGGAGGAGGTTCTCAATTCGGATATTTGTATTTTTTTATGTTTGTTCGCGTATAACTCCGTCGCTTGCCAACCAATTTGAAAAATTCTTTTTTTGTTGGAAAGGGTATACTTTCCAAATGGTCCCATAGAAATTTCATCAAAAACGGTTCAGTAGTTTGGTTTTAAACCAAAATTGCTGGTAAAAATTACAACTTAAAAGTGAAAAATAAAAACATTTTTTGCAAAAAAATACAACCGACTTCCAAAAACGACACTACAAAGTGAAAAATAACTTTAATTTTGGAAATCGGTGGCAAACAACGACAATGCGAACCCAACGACACCGACTTCCGAAATTAAAGTTATTTTTCACTTTGTAGTGTCGTTTTTGGAAGTCGGTTGTATTTTTTTGCAAAAAAAGTTTTTGACTCTTATACTCCCATACTACATTGAACCATAATTTGTTACATAACGTCAGCATGTCAATACATTCATAGGAATTTCGGGGTAACTAAACACAGTAATAACTCGTAAATTCGTGAAAAACGATTGTGTGTGTACATTCACGTGTGAATTCACTGTAAGTTCGCGATAGAACTGAAGATTGTCTTACCAAAACAATCGAGCTCATAGAAGATAACCATTCGTAGTCCCTAATGCCTGTTTTCACGAACTCCATTAGCCATTACATTGAGTTGTTGCCACCTAAATGTAGGTAATACCTAATTAGAGCGCACTATTGGATTTTCAATTTTCAGCTCTGACCCGAGTGTTGAAAATACAACAATGCGCTTTTATTTAGGCAGTAATTCAGGTGTCGTCTAGTGGTAGCCCAAAAATGGGCATGAACTACTCAAAAACCACCACAAAATTAGGAGCAAGTTCCAAACAGTTCTCGCAAACTACACCCAAAATTAAGTTCTCACCTCTAAACTCAAGTCCGTCTGTCCCTAACTAAAAATACGTAAGCAACACGAACTGTAATCAGCTTGTTGATACAGGCTACAAATTAAATAAGTTTCCCTCTGATGGACTTTGATCCTCCGGGAGGGGCTGATACTTCCACTTTGTTGGTAGAAGTTGGAACAGATGTTTTGTTGGAAAAATTGGAGTACACCGTTACTTAATAATAATAATCTATTCTATATACTTATAATAAATCTGTAGAGAGGTCAATTCTGTACATGAAATATATTTCCAAAATAACTATCAGGGGGATAGGGATCGATACTGATGCCAAAAATGCAATCAGTAAAATTTTTGTCTGTCTGTCTGTCTGTCTGTCTGTCTGTCTGTCTGTCTGTCTGTATAACCGTTATAGAAACAAAAACTACTCGACGGATTTTAACGAAACTTGGTACAATTATTTTTCATACTCCTGAGCAGGTTATAGTATACTTTTCATCACGCTACTATCAATAGGAGCAGAGCAGTGAAGGGAAATGTTGGGAAAACGGGAGAAGTTACTCCATTTTTTAAGCTTCCGTCGCGTGTGCAACCTTAATGGTTAAAGCTACACAGAAATCATGTATGACGGAAATGTTCTCCTTAAAATTATATAAAAAATATCCCACAACAGCATATGTCTATCTTTTATGGTTGACTCACAATAACACGTGTAACTCCCGATAGCTTAGCAGTTCGAAGCATTCTGATCATATTTGTCTACTCTTACGTTTTTTTAATACTCTCAGTCATCCCTAATTAAAAAAGTTAACATTATTAACTATTCCATAAAAAAGAATCATAGAAATCGGTATGGAAACATCAAAGTTAGACATGAAATACGCTAATAATAAGCCATCGCGCGTGAATACTGAATCACGTTCGACGCCTACCGGTTCGATTACGATGAAACTTGGTATAATTATTCTTTTATATCCTGGGCACCACACTGGGTACTTTTTATCCCGGAAAAGTATACACAATAAAAAACAAACTTAATTTTGCGGTTCGTTCCCTAGACCCGATTACTATACCAACCGCAAATAATAAGTTTGTCGTAGGTTATGTCACCCGCAGTGGAGTTCTGCACACGGCTATAATACTGTAATATTTTATCTTAAGATTAGAGATGGGCCGACTACATATGGTATTTGCCGACTAACCGACTAGCCGACTAATCGACTAGCCGAGTAATCGACTAGCCGACTAATCGACTAGCCGACTAATCGGTCTTCAAATCGCCGATTAGTCGGCCAACTAATCGGCAACGCCGATCATTCTAATACCTACTTGCTAGCTACTACCTAGCTTAATTACTGACTGATTAATACGTTCTATGTTACCTTATTGGTTTTTGAATATGTTTCAAGACTGTAACTTTAGATTTAAAATCTATATATATTAAATTCAAAGTCCTTTTTTTTTGAGGATGGGATCTCATCAAATGACCCCTCCCGCTCTGGGTGGAGCGGAAGGGAGTGTCAGACTCTTACTGACTAAAACCCACCCGTGTTCCTTCCTTAGCCCTTTATGTTCCAGGGCAGCGGTAACCCTTTCGGACGATCCCGCTACCCTGGCAGAAATTCAAAGTCCTGACTCACTGACTGACTGATATATCAACGCACAGCCTAAACCGCTGGTCCTAGAGACATGAAATTTGGAGGGTGTGTTCTTAGTGAAGAGTAGGTATCCACTAAGAAAGGGTTTTTCGAAATTCCACCCCTAAGAGGGTGAAATGGGGGTATTTTGTTTGCATGGAAAATCTTATTCCTTGAGTTAATAAACTTGAAACTTGGCACCAATACTAATCTAAGTAAATTATGAAGTTTGCCATTTTATGCTTTTCTAAACTACCCCGTAAAAAGGGATTGGGGTGTTTCAAAGTTTGTATGGAAGAATTTTAGCGCGCGGTCCGATTATCTCGAAACTCACTATTTGTATCTACGATCGAAAGTAAAGAATAATGTGTATCAGAGTTTTTCGAAAATTACCAGTGACGGGCTGAAAAGGGGTAGTCAATTTTACAGGGGAGGATTTTACTGCATGGCTTGATTAACTCGAAAATTAGTATGAATGATCTTTAAGTCAAGTTATAAATACATCCCAAACGATTTTTTTTTAATTGCACCCCTGTGGGGTTAAAAAGCAGGGATACAGTTTATATGAAAAATCGTCTTTATTAGGTTAATAAACTTGAAACTTGGCAAGAATACTCGCCTAAGTAAGTAATAAAGTTTATTATTATAAGTTTTTCAAAGTTACCCTTCAAAGGGGGATATTATAGGGGTCTTGAAGTTTGTGTGGAAGTAATTGAATGCGCGGTCCAATTAACTCGAAACTCAGTATTAATAGTTTTGACAGAAAACAATTAATAATAATTATGTAAAGTAGTTGAAAATTGACCCCTGACGGGGCAAAAAGGGGTAATTCGGTTTTTAAGGGGAGGATTTAAACTTGAAACTGTATGTTACATTTTCACACGTAAACCACTGAACTTCTGATTTGGCAAAGAGATAGATGGCATCCTAGGGAAGGACATACTTTTTATTAGGGTAGCATGTTCCCGTGGGATAATTTCCGACATCCACGCGGGCGAAGCCGCTGGCAGAAGCTAGTATAATAATAATATCCCTGGACATTTCACACAGCGCCATCTAGTCCCAAGCTAAGCAACCTAATGCTTGTGTTATGGTAACAAGATGGCTGATAAACGACTTATATACATTTTTTTTTTGTAAATACATACATATTATAGATAGACTTAAAAGTTGAAGAATATTTCGGAATTTAAAAATATTTGTGATTTCGGCATCTGCGGGAGACAGATGCATAAAACACATAGATTTTAAAATGTCTTCACTTTCATCTCCAATAATTGAAAGGAACATCAACCACGTAAACGACTTCCGTTACAAACGAAAATTGAAATATATTACGAACAATACCAAAAATCCCTCTTTCCAAAAGATAAAGAAAACTTCTCCGTATCTTTTTGGAATATGAATGTGCTAACGTACTCACATATTGTGTTTTGTTAATAATTCTGAGGCTTCGATTTATAGCTGACGAGTGGAAAGAAAGTTGTTTCTTTTGTAAAAATAAAAGAAAAAATCAATGCTTTGCTTTTGGGGAAACCGCTGAATCAGCTTTTGAATATTAGAGTCTTAAAATGATAATTATAATATGTGCAAGTATACAAAAAAGGGAAACAATATTCCTCCGCATCGTTGTCAACAGAAAAAGTGCCCAAAAGGTTTAGATTAATTAGAGAATATTAGATATTTTTGTGAGATTATACTATGAGATATTTAAAAAAAAAAAAATCTCATACAGTTAAAGCGAAAAATTTTCTTGGTAATAATTCTAATAGGGGATTTATAGTGGAACAAAGTTGTGGAAAAAAGAAAAATTGGAAATAATTATTTGTTTCTTTCTTCATGGACGAGGCGAACAATACAGTTGATGATGTTTGATTATTAGGTTAATAATTTTATGTTTTTGTTGATATTACGTGCAAAAGAAAACTGAAAAAAATATATTCTAATATATATAAAACGAATAAAAATCCTACAAGAAAAATGTGTTTTTGGGCACAGTACCCACCGCATGCAAGGAACACATTTAAACGAATTCAAAACAAACATAAAATGTATAATTCGGCGTGCGTGTATAACCAAGATGCATGAATGAACGTAAACAAAGCAAAAGGATTATGTAAGGATCATAGCAGGTGTCAAATTTAGTTTTTGCCTACCCCCAAGGAAAGAAGGCATGAGTTTATATATGTGTATGTAATTATGTGTGCCTACTTCCTAACCGCGCAGGATTTAATTATTTATTAGGGACAAAAAACAGATACATGCTAAAAAATATAGAGAAATACTTAAACTAAGATTTAACAAACACGTAACCCACACCATTGTCCACGTTTTAACTAAAGGTTAAAAGAAGTGCTATAGACAAGTGATAAAAAAGAAAAAGAAATATAAAACACTAGTCGCTGCCACAGTGATGCAGTGATGGTGAATTTAACTAGTTATAGGATAGTTTCTTTTTAGCAATAATGTCAGACAGATGCTGAACGATGTTTTTGTTTTCTTTGAGTCCTACAATAAAATAATTAAAATGAACGTAAAATCTTCACAAATCCATTTAAAACAGTGACCAACCTTTGCTGTTGAAAGTAATTTCATAGACCTTTAACCGTTATCAAAATTATGCGCAAATTAACTTTCATAACAAGAGGGTAGACTCGGCTAAAACATTGCTATTTGAAAGGTTAATCATTTTCTTTGTTAACGAGAAAATTAAATTCATCTCAAATCTTGGATAAGTATCAAACGATATTGAAAATCCTTGAACCAATAAACCAACTTTATTTATTTAGGCAAAATAATATTTTTTGTAATGACAACATTACATGGTTCACTTATGCTCATCAAATTGTATGAAGCAATCAAATTGATTCATTCATACTTCCATACATGTACAAGGTGGAAAAAAAATTGCCATTCCATAGAAAACTGCAATACCTACGCGGTCAAAATGATGAATGAAATTTCTACGCTAGAATCATGTGCTGAATTCATGGTTAGAGTTTCTGCGTCGATGTCCCTGCCACCCTGTATAAGTAGTTACCAAATGTGGAAGTAAATCTGTCTGTTCTTTTCAAAACTACACCTAAACCACTGAACCAATCGTTATAAAATGGTAGCTTGAACTAGCTTCAGACCTGGAGAAGGACATAGGTTACTTTTTATCCTGAATACTAAACATTCCTCGTGTTATGAAAATTACAAAATACACATAGACGAAGTTTTGGGCAACAGCTAGAGTAAACATAATAAAAGTAAATAATATAATGGACATACTGTTTCTGCGTCTTCAATCAAATTAGTTGAACCGTCAACCGTGTAATTCCCAACATTAAAAAAAAAGCTTCAGCAAAGCAGAATCCTACAAAATGAGATTTAAAAAATAATAATATCATATTCCGAACCGCGACGAAAACTTCGGAGCAATTCTGCCAACTTCACGGAACGTTAATAGTGCTAAGAAATAACCCTAATTTATTATTAATCTAAATGTTGCTCAACTTCGCGAGTAATTAATAGAAAAACTTCTCATGAATATTTTACTTTTTCGTGGTTTTGTGTTGCATAATTTATCTTTTTTTTTATTACATAGGTAGGCTTTTTAATCCAAAAAATACTACGCACAATTTAATGACTGAAAATTGCTCCATAATTATATTCACTATAGAATTACACACAAGAATATTGAAAGGCTATATTTTGTTCAATACAAAACGTCATAACATGTTCTGAAACAGAATGAATAGTTGAACATAATGACGTCGCGTCGTCGATAATAAAGCCAGATGGATTTTATGTACGTTAATACTCGTATCGTAAATATTTTTCTTCCTGTCCCGCTTATTGAAATTAACGGCTTTATGACCGGTTTTTATAGGGATTCCGTACCAAATGCGGCAGAGATTGATTTTCGGAATGAACCATAATTTTTGGGTGTTAATTACTTTTTCGCCGATATAATGTTGTGGTGTGTCAGACAGGATAATTTGTAACACCTGACGGAGGCTATGAAAACACTTTTCGTTAGAATAGAATGACTGAAATCTAAATCTGTCTGATAATGATTCATGATGATACAATCGAACCTAGACTGTGTTCGCGATTTAATTGCCAAATATATAAAAAAGTATGAATTAATGGAAAAATAACTTTAATACCTACACAATAAAGTTCAGTTTACGCTATAACTTCAAACATTTTTATAACTTTTTCAATAGTGCTAGTCACTCTGAAATCATTTTAATTATTGTTGAAATAAAGTTGATATTTATTTAACTTGAAATAACATCAATTGCAAACATTAATTTGAGTAGATCTTAGGTACAGATGCCAGCAGATCAAGCTACCCGAAACTGTCAAATTTTCCCAATCAACCTCGAACCTTAGCTTCCACAGCCTCGAGCCTTGCTTCAGCGATAAAGTTGAAAGTCTATTACAGAAATTTGACAGATTGTAGTAGCTGGATATGCTAGCGTCTGTACAGGTTCATTTGGCACTACTAGCGGGACTCGGGTGACAAGTAGGTAAATTTTGATACGAGTAAAATATTTCCGCTCCTCTCATTTATCTTCTTCTTAATATATATGTAGGTAACTCTTCTATACGTGTGTTTGTCACCTAACTCCTCCTAAACGGCTGGACCGATCTTGTTTATATTTCAATGGATTCCTGGATGGTTTGAAAACACAATTGGACCCGGTAGGTGGAGCTGCTTTTCCGGGCAGGACGACGTCTGCCGGAACAGTATTATTAATTTTATTATATTATTTAATAATATTATTTAAAAAATCATCAACACATCTCTCTAAGTTCATATTACCCAATTGAATGATTATTTCATGAAATCATGACATCTGAGGCTAATTCAAGTAAGGAGTTGTAATTGCTGATTCAAATGATTATAAATTCTGTGAAGATATATTTGTTACGGTCGCGAAAGATATTATAATCAACATTTATAACCTGACACTGACCTGCAAATTGCCAAAAACGTAAGTAAATTTAAATTCCGCGGACTACCTTATCGCATCCCCCTGACACAAATACTTTTTTTTTTTTTTTTTTTTTTTTTTGAGGATGGGAAATCATCAAATGACCCCTCCCGCTCTGGGTGGAGCAGAAGGGAGTGTCAGACTCTTACTGACTAAAACCCACCCGTGTTCCTTCCTTAGCCCTTTATGTTCCAGGGCAGCGGTAACCCTTTCGGACAATCCCGCTACCCTGGCAGGTGACACAAATACTTAGGTAGGCTTAACAACAATTGCTATTTGGTTTACGTGGGTTTGACATTTACTCGAAAAAAAATTTAAGAAGAGGCAAGCAGGTACAGTCACAAACATAAATTTATTACTATGGACAGCTAGGCAATAATATCTGATTTCATAATTCATCTATGAATATATTGCTGCCAAAGTGGTGTCTGATATTTTCGATCACATCAAAGTGAATTAATTAACAGAGTAAGCAGATATTTATGACGCAAGACATGTCCGTTAATATTACATTGACACAAGTTTTTGAAACCGATGCAGTGTCCTATATGTTAGCGTCGCTTGTCTCTCAGTTTTGGTGTCCCTTCGATGTCACATATTTGTGCTGCCATGTGTTCATTTGTGGAAGGTAATTGCATTCTCTAATGATTTAAATGATAACATGTATGTGACGTCATATATTAATGGATGAATAATGAAATCAGATATTACTGCCGTACTGTCCATAGTAATCTTCTTCTTAGTGTGTCGATGGCATAATAATATACACCGTGTTCTGCACGATAAACTTTGGTTAATTTGGCCTATGTTGCCGCTTAATGCTATTAAAATGATAAATCTATCAAATTCTTCGGATAAAGAGATAAAGAGGCATGCATATCGGGTGATTTAGGTATTTAGTTTGTATGAAAATTAACAAAAAGTAAGAAATAATGAATGTGTCCATATTGAAAAATGTTTATTTCTATGGTCTGAACATTTGGTCGAAGTTTATATTTATCGTCCGGAACACAGTGTATTTATGCTCGTGATTGTACTTAGTTGTTTGTTTATAATGTCTTTTTTAATAAGTCGTCTCGTCTACACAAAATAAAGCAACATCCAACAGTAACCACAAAGCGTTATTAATTAGTCCATTTTCTATTTCCATGTGAGAAAAACAGTAAGAATAACAGTTGCTTATCTCGCTCGTTTAATATAAATCAAGGGTAGGTACATCGCCTGGGGGCTACCATTAGCCGGTAGACTCGGCGATAGGAACCTTTAGATTTATTGACGCCAAAAACAAAGATAGCAGAACTAATGAAAATATCCTTTGATAAAACGTGTTCTTTTATCTAAAATCAAATTGCGACAAGGCTGTTATTTAGGGGCTGTTTATATAGTCGACCTCTGAATTACTTTATCACTTAGGGCAACAATGGTCGAAAGTATGTAACTTATTTGAAAATGAAACCATTTATTGAAATAATAACACATCATCTACCTAGCTTTTCCCAACTATGCTGGGGTCGGTTTCGGACTGGAAGCCAACCCCAACATAGTTGGGAAAAAGCTAGGCAGATGATGATGATGTTGGGGTCAGCTTCCAGTCTAACCAGATGCAGCTAAATACCAGTATTTTACACGGAGCGACTGCCTATCTAACCTCTACAACCCAGTTTCATACGATATTCGTTGGTAAGATTGGGTGTCAGATTTCCGGACTTCTGACGACTCGTTACGACTGCCAAAGATCCAAGAATGACCGCCGGGACCAACGGCTTAACGTGCTTGTAGGGGCTTGTGTCTAAGTTATTTATTCAAATAATAAATACATAATATTGTGTTTATATACCTCTGTATATAATCACTGGATTCTACCTGAACTAGGAAATAACCTATATCTGTTATTTTACTCAAGGTAATCATAAATCACTACATATTATTCATTCATAAATTCATTAGAGTTTGTGTAATTTGACTGAAAAAATACGATGATTGTTGAATATGTCGGAAAAAATCATGCCTACTGGGAGCTTCACTAGAATGTGCCACGTAAACCAATAGAACCACGTATATGAAAACTTCCACGCGGGTGAAGTCGCAGGCATAAAATAGTGTTATTTAAAAAAAGATAAATAAATACAAAGTAAATAACTTACTGTCACATAGATATAACAAAGTAAATAATTTAGTGTAATAAAGAAATATACGTTGTCGTTTTATGGCGTGCAAGTGACATTCAACCGTAGGGTGGTTAAGCAATTACGAGATGGACTGTACTTTCCTCGGGCGAGTTCTTTCAAGAGCTCGATACTGCTAAACGCATTTCGTTACACAGGGAGCCGATCTGTTTATATATTATTATTACACTACACGTGGAAACTTGTAATTGGTCTTATTTTTGTATAATCTGTTACTTACTGTATCAGTTTAGCTGTAAGTTTTCCTAAAAATAAATAAATAAATATTTATGTTCTGTAATTTGTATGGTGTATAATAAAGAGTAGGTATTCTATTCTATTCTATTCGTCAAGATAGTAGAAGTCTTGGCAGATGATGGTAAAATAAAGGCAGAACTTTAAGGAGATCCCCTATTTGTGACTTTCTTCTTGTAAATTGTAAGAGACATTTGTTATGAATGGTTGAATCTACGGCCAATCTTATTTCTTACCGTGTACTTACCAACTTATTCATTGGAAACAATGTTGAGAACAATTGTGAAACATCAAATGCTGGAAACAATGCTGCGGGTTTTTATTTTCCATGAATACGGAACATTAACATGTTGCTGAAAAATGTTGCTTAAGGCCAGATAGGCACGAGCTACTTTATCCCGCTGCAATTTTTTTTCGCACACTGAATTTTCAACGCAGTGCTTAGCGCCGAGGGTTGAAAATCCAACAGTGTGTTTTTTTGACGTGCTGTGTTGGATTCTCAATGCTCGGCTCAACACAAAGACTTGAAAATCCAGTGCGTGATAAAATCCCGCCGCGATATTGGCTCACTGTTTCCCAATTAATACACAGATTTAGGTAAAGTCAGAGAAATTAATTGCTAAACAAATTGCCTACCAACTTACATTGTCTGTACCTATTTTCAAATCACAACTCTCATCCTTTAACATTTGAATGATATGGCTTTATCACGGCATATTGACATAGAGTGTCAGTTTACTTACAATTAATTTCCATGACTGTACCTACAGAAATCTTGACTTAATACACTTTTTTTTGTTTTTTGTTAGCTTATATTGTGTCCCACTGCTGGGCAAAGGCCTCCCCTTTTAGTCTTGTGCGATGTCTGTCCATGTTGACTCCGCAAACTTTAACACTTACAAAGAACATATTATCCCGTTTTACCACAGTCTCCAGGGCAGCCCATACCAACATGAACATTTTTTTTTTTCTGGTTGGGAAATCATCACATGACTTTTTCCGCTCTGGGCGGAACGGGAGGGCGTGTCAAACTTTTACGGACTAAAACCCACCCGTGTTCCTTCAGTTGCCTGTGCCAGGGGCCACGGTATCTCTTTCGAACAACCCGCGGCCCTGGCAGGCATCGGCCCTAGCTGAGCTCGTCAGTTCGTGCTGACATCTCTTTGAGGCGCGCGTGGAACACAACGCGACGTCGACCCGGGCCTGTTGCTTACCGGGCGGCGAGCTGCCCATTGCTCGCTACCCGCAAGCCCGCGCCTACGGTAGCCGGGAGTCGGCTGTTGACTCCCGACGTCCAGGGCGTCCTGCATCGACTACCCCTAGTCGATGCAGGACCCCGACGACGGCGACGGAGGGCGCAGAGATTGCCGTTCCCTCACGCGCTCCGCCTCCTCCTTTGCGAGCATTACTGCTTCGCAGAAGGAGGTGACGGCTTCCCATGCACTCTCGTTCGCCTGGACCAGGGCCGGACGCGAGAGATCGCCGCTGCCAATCGCCGCCACGAGGACGCGGCGGTGCTCCGCCCAAGCCGGGCAGACCTCCACCGTGTCCTCCGGGCGATCCACACAGTGGTGATAACCTGGTGTTTCCTCCCGCCTTTTCCTGAACAGGAAACCGACATGAACCTCATATTACAATTCACAATTCCTTAATTCTACCCAATTCGTTTGAAGAATGGGTCTCACGAAATGAGCTTGATACAAAAGGAACGTTTTCTATTACACTCAAACAAATAGATAGTAATGAGATTTCGATGTGCTTCAATTTATTTAATAGAATATCTGGTTACAGACAGATTGTGAGTTAAATATACGATTTCAGACATTTAAACTGTCTGACATCGGATATTTAATTGACAACCGTAACGGTAAAACTCCTTTCGTATTTGTGGGTGACGTAAAAGGGTACTGAGGCGGAGCAACGACTTTCTGTCTGATAATAAACATAACATCACGCTTTGTTTTCCCGTCGGGCTAGGCAGAGGTGTACCTGTAGCGGTATCTACAACGCCACATGCGAACAACGCGTCATACTGACGTCACGCAAATCCTGCATCTTGCAAGCAGAGTTTACCGCGCAATTAGCATAGATACAATTTCCCAACATCAATCGTTGGGCAATTGCCCGCCAGACACAACACCCGTCTGGTCGGAGGATCCTCCCTTTTCTATGGAGGTTGTGTGAACTTTATACCCTGTTCCTCATGCCTCCAAACTGGTGAGCCCGAGTATGAACGTCAGCGCAGCCTTCGTGCAAACACTTCAGCGTGACGTCATCATCATCACTCCCGCAAGCTTCAGCGGCGAGTCACCCAGCCAGCCAGCACCCACGGCTTCAACGGGTATCCTGACCACCAGCATGCAGCGTCCGCGCATACCTGGTCATCACCCTCAGCCTCATCAGCAACCTTGGCACAGCACACTGCACGTTCGGCCGGTCAACAAGCAGAACACCCTGTCCTGGTAGACGCAGCAGCCAGCCTCAACCCGGCGCTGTACGACATCCGACGGACTGGAGTATAACGCAGCGCCACCCCGACTCACTGGGGACATCTCCGCAGACAGTTCCGACTCCCCGTGAACTATGCGGCAACCGGTTCCGACTCACTGGAAACTCAGCTGGCCTGGCAAGCATCGCAAGATACAAGACTCAGCCCACTATCGACCTCCGGTTTTCGGAGGAGAGTGATGTAGCGGTATCTACAATGCCACATGCGAACAACGCGTCATACTGACGTCACGCAAATCCTGCATCTTGCAAGCAGAGTTTACCGTACAATTAGCATAGATACAATTTCCCAACATCAATCGTTGGGCATTGCCCGCCAGACACAACATCCGTCTGGTCGGAGGATCCTCCCTTTTCTATGGAGGATGAGTAAACTTTACACCCTGTTCATCACACCTCTAAATACCTAAGTACACCCACATTTCGCCAGTTATGTTTAAGTCTCATGTAAACTTTTATTATCTCACATCATCATCACCCTATAGCAGTTCACTGCTGGACATAGGCCTCTCCTATTGCACGCCATTCAACTCGATATTCGGCATCCCCTATCCAGCTATTACCAGCCATCCTGCTAAGATCGTCACTCCACCTAGCCTGAGGGCCCTCCCACCTTACGTTTACCAATTATTATCTCACGTTACTTCTTATTTCTTTTGTTTTTCCTACATAGTTATTAATTTTATAGTATAGTGCTTATGGCACAATTATTATATTTATGGGGCATGCGGTGCTAAGTTATAGGTTACCCTGTAGCTGGGTTGTGGAGGTCAGATAGGCAGTCGCTCCATGTAAAATACTGGTATTCAGCTGCATCCGGTTAGACTGGAAGCCAACCCCAACATAGTTGGGAAAAGGCTAGGCAGATGATGATGATGATGCGGTGCTTAGCTATAAGAAATTGTTACACTAACCTTAGATTTAATTAAAACATTATTTTAAATTGTAACGGTATAAACAATTATTTGAGATCAATGATGGCCCAATGGTAACGACCGCGACTTACGAGATATGTATAGGTCGTAGGTTCGAACCCTGACAGGCGCATTACTTTGTGTAAATTATTACATCACCACTGCTCTCAAAACGGTGAAGGAACACATCGTGAGGAAACCGGCATGTCCTAGAACCAAAAATTCGTAGACATCTGATATCTACCA
The DNA here is from genome assembly GCA_951799955.1 of Apamea anceps. NCBI lineage: Eukaryota > Metazoa > Arthropoda > Insecta > Lepidoptera > Noctuidae > Apamea > Apamea anceps. Next base: position 5,853,421 of record OX637502.1, on the reverse strand, counting down.
ACCAGAACTGGACCCGCGTGGTGGCTTACGGCCCAGTCCCTCTCACAGAGAGGCGGCCTGTGTCCCAGCAGTGGGAACATTATATGCTGATGATGTAAACAATTGTTAGTTGGCCATTAAAAAAAAAAAAACCTTTAACAGGGTAGCTTTTCTAACGTAAAGTTTTCATTATAGGATCGTGTTTAACGTGGGTCTCATATTCTTAATAAACAACGAAATCAAGTCGTAATCGTAAGTCAATTCGCACTCGATCGAATATCAGGGAGTCGATCAAAATATTTCGTTCACAATAGACAAGATGAGGAATTCTTGATAAAAACAAACTCTCATAAACTTGGTTACAATATTATATTGTGAAAAAGAAAATCACTGGACTGCCTAAGCAATTTCTTTCGAATTACTGACAGAAATGATGTACACCTGCAGTGCGATTCTGTAACCATCTCACCGTGAAAACTCAGGTGAAGTGAGCGTGGAGTGCGCTGTCACAGTGAGCGTGGAGTGCGCTGTCATTCCAACTAATGTTAGGGATTGACACTATTGACAGCTCACTCTAAGCTCGCTTCACCTAACTTTTCACGGTGAGGTTTTCACAGAATCGATCGACTGTACCCCTTACCCTTTTTTATTTATAGGGAAAATGACTTATGACGTCATACTCTTAGGGAGACGGAAGTTTTTCCTCTGTGATGGGTGCAAGTTCTTACTGATTTTTGTCCCGAATAAAAAGGTTCTGCACTTTACTGAACAGATTTCTAAGCTTAAGGCTGAATTCCATCAAACTTTTATACCTAGAATAAGTCTTATCCTGAGAATAAATTTTGAATTGTTATAAATTATTACATACTAGAACTGTCAGACTTAAATTTTATTCCACGGATAAAAGGTCTGACTTTGGTAAAATCAGCCCTAAATGTAATAAATTTTACGACTTTGGTAAATCCAAGTTGTAGTCGTATCGGTTTTACTCAAAAATAACACCTAAACATGCCATACAGCACGTCTCGGAAAAGTGTGGTCAAATTAAGGAGTTAAAGGTTTGGTACAGACCACAAATATGTCTTTACCACAACAGTTTGATGGTCTGTACCAAAACCTAAAAATATGACCACACTTACAATCGTAGACTTGAAAAAGCAGAACAAAGGTTTTGGCTTTTGTTTCAATAATTGCTTTCAGAGCTTTGTTGACGAAGAACTGGTGAAGTTTTTGTAGTTGTAATCCAATTATTCCATGAACAATGAATCACTACAAACCCTTCACTCCTTTTCAATTCACCAACGGAACTAAACCCCAGAATCCTCTTTACCGCACTGACAGCAATTGAAAGCAGCATTCACAATAAACAAAGGTTGAAACAAACAGTAAATCCAATTTTATTCGGGCACGTAACTGTGCTATCATTGGGCGACAGTCGCCAAACCTAACGTTATCCTTAATACAACAGCCGGGATCCAGCTCACCACTTCGTATTACGGTGACGACCGGGATGTGAGAAGTTTTGGAGTCTTAGTGTGCAGTCTTAGATAATTTGATTCGTATTTTAAGAGTGTGTAGGAAAGATTAGTTTTTTTAGGGCACATGCGGTTCGACTTTTGTTTGCAAGCTTTGTCATAATCCAGTACAATCAACCGTATGTCAGTAAACCCCACTTGCTGCTGCAAAAAGGCGCTTTGAATGTCAAATTGGACGTGAGGTTGACTGTACATACGCCAGCACATCAAGCTACTACAATCTACCAAATTTCTTTAATAGATTTACAACTTTATCGCTAAAGCATTAAGGTTCAAGGTTGATTGGGAAAATTTGACAGTTTCGGGTAGCTTGACCTGCTGGCGTCTGTACCTTATAATAGATTTAGTACATTAAAAAAAACTATTTTATATTAGTAACAGACAGTATCCATACCATTGCCATACAAATGTAGAGGAGACAAGACGTAATAACATATAAGAAAAAAAAGGAAAACGCGCTTATGCAAATGTATGTGAGCTGTTCGTTGAAATAACTTCTCCTTTTTTCGTTCTGTCTGATCTAAATAAGCATAGCATAACATGAGCACTCTAGTAATACGTATGGCTGTTTAAAAAGTTAAATTCTGTTGCAGTCATTTCTTTTCCACGGTGTTCCCAACTCATTTGGGGAATCAGACAAACAGTCACAAATGTTTCACTGACATTTAAACCTCGTTGAGGTAGTATTTTGATTCAAACAACACTTAATCCTCTATTGTGTGTCATGTACTGTTGCCACCTTCACACAAATCTCCGTCTTCCCACATCCACGTCAAGATAAAGTTAGAGACCGCGGCTCTGACACCAAGCTGCGATCCGTAGAACTCTCCCAAATTGATCTACCTGTTGATTCGGATCTCTCTCGTCTTATGTGAGATTTGTACGATATACTCGTGTAGGATTCATTACTGAGTTGCCTGTTGCTTTTAAATGAATGAGGCGTTTGATAGCGGAAGTAGCAACATAGTTTATATATTATAATTGATTTATTTTGTGCTCTTTCGCCGTGATTTCATTCATTTTCACTGCTTTCTGAATGGGATGAAAATAGCCTATTTAACTTTTCGGTCCATAAACTATCTAAAAAATTACGACAATCCGTTATTGCGTGAATGAAGGACTAACCAACATGCACATAGCATAGGCATAATCAGCCTATAATGTTCCCACTGCTGGGACACAGGCCTCCTCTCGGTGAGACGGAGTGGGCCGTAATCCACCACGCGGGTTTAGTGCGGGTTTGTAGATGTCTTCAAATTTTTGGTTCTAGGACATGCTGGTTTCCTCACGATGTTTTCCTTCAGCGTTTTGAAAACAGAGGTGATGAAATAATTTACACTAATTTAGACAAGTCCTGGAGTGAAGACCACGTATCGGCAAGCGTAGCGTTGGACCCCCTTCAGCTAGATGGACAACCTAAAGAAGACTGGGTGCGGAAGGCGAAGGCCAGGATGTTGTGGCGCAGCCTGTGACGGACTTATGTCTAGCAGTGGATTGTGATAGGCTTAGTTTATTGATTGAAGTAAACGGGACCTGACAAGGAAATGGGAATAGAAATAAAATACATCTACACTTTGGCAAAATCATTGTTTCGTGTTTTGAAGCCATTAGGAATCAAATTACGACCAATGTGACATTTTCTTAATTTAACACGACACTTTACGATAAAATTAATTGTAGGGGACTTAATGGATAGTGAAATTTAATTTTCCAACGACACGTTATCGTTAACGAGCATGAAACCAATATTCTGAAGGGAATACAAAAAGCGTTCAAACAATAGGTACAGTCACCAAAAGAAATAAGTAACCAGGGTCATCAGATATGGTTGAAGTTTTATAAGAATCTAATGGATGTTTTCTTCTCTGCACTGCTGCAGTGCGATTCTGTAACCATCTCTTCGTGAAAACTTAGGTGAAGTGAGCGTGGCAATAATAATAATAATAATAATATCCCTGGACATTTCACAATCCACGCTCTCTTCACCTAAGTCAAGGAAACCTAACCTAAGGAATGACAGCTCACTAGCTGTCATTCCAAATAATGCTAGGAATTGACACTACTGACAACCTATGTTAATTAGATTCTATGCAGTTAAACGTTGCAATTACATACACTTTAGGCTTGATAAAAAAAACTGCATAGATACCTAATTATCTCGGTAGGTACAAAAAATTGCTAAATTTATTATGATATTGATTTATAGTTTCTTAAAAGTCACTCGGAGCTATGAAAAACTATACCTAATATTCGTTGTTATGGTTCGATTATCACCTCAAAATCTGATACTTTTTTTGAAATATTCTGCAGCTAGTCCGCTATACAAATAAGATCTTATAGGAGTTTACTAATGGTCGACAATACAACACACAATTTTCCGATGCTCTTGGTTCTAGGGAGAACAATGTATGGGCGCAGAGCAATGTCCTTTCCATACAAGACTTGTACAAAACGACAGGTATCATTACGCAACTAACAAATAGGGTTTGTCTGAAAACGCGATTCACGTTATAAATGTTGAAACTTGTCGCATTGGTGACAGAAGGTACAAAGTTACAAACTGGACGGTTCTTCTTGCGGAGGTTTGTTTCACATGCGACGTTTATAAAGAAAAAAATGGCCAAATATTTTCGAATAAATCGGGCTCGAAATTGCATGAAATAGAGAACATTGTTTTGTTCCAGGAATAACAGTAGGGAAGTTTAGTGGCTTCTTTAAAAGATCTGGAAAAAACCCTACGTAGTCACCGACCAGGACAGTGGTAAGAGGCTAATACCTAGATCATCTGATGATGACGTAACAGGTTTTTACCTTAAAATGTTAACAGTAGCTAATTTGAATTCTTTACAACCCCACATGTGACGAATAAATTAGGCTATTTATTATCATGTCAACACCATATATAATCAATATATAATTACACCAACAATGCAATTAATAACAAATGCATTAAGAATGATGACAGTGAAATATTGCCTACCATTCTCTGACCAATGAGTCATATCTATTTAAATTATTTTCGGCCTGTTTCTTGGCCAAAGAATTTGCATCGCCATACAACGTGGCATTGCTGCCAGCCTTTTGGGCACTGATCCTGTTGACAGCGATACGGACGAATTTTTTGATGCCCTATGATTATTATTTTTTCACATGTACATATCATTATTTTAAATGTTAGCTTATACATATAATATAATAGATAATGTCGAAATCCAAAGGTTACAATAATAATATACAAGCTGTCATAATATTTCTGGGAAGTTACATAAGTAAAACTAACATGAATATGCAATCATTGTAAAAGTTCTTAAATGTTGGAACAATGAGATACTTTGATGTTGAACTTCAGCTAAGTACCTAATAGAAGTTTAAATTATTTATGTACTAGCTTGTTGCCCACGAATTCGTCCTCGATCCAGGATGATTAAAGCCTACCTTGCCTAGGTCATGGTCTGTCTGTGTGCCAAATTTACATTCACACATTCCAAGAGTCGAAAAAAGACCATTTTTTGTTTTGCAAAACTGGAACCCCTTCTGCTCATTAAGTCACAAATATTACCTACTAGCAGCGCCCCGCGGTTTCGATTCAGTGGGAATATCGGGATTAAAAGTATCCAATATGTTAATCCTGGTTATAAACCATCTGTGTGCCAAATTTCATCCAAATCCGTTCAGTAGTTTTTGCGTGAAAGAGTAACAAATTTCCATGCATCCATCCATACAAACTTTCACGTTTATGATATTAGTAGGATATTGTTTACACTTGAATTCATAAAACCCTGTCTTGCAGAAGATTCTCAATCTACCCTATCATTACTGATATAATCTGAATCTCATCTTCTTTGACACAGATGTTTACCTTTCTGTACCTACTGACTCGAGAAAATGAATCAAAATTGTAAATGTACATTAATGGAAATGAGATTCTGCGGTTCTTTTGCGTGAGAGGTTACCAAATTGTCGCTACCTACGCGTTATTAATTTTATCGTTAACTAGCGACTCGCCCCTGCTTCGCACGGGTGCAATGTACCTATAACTGTAGTGGTAACATCTGCGGAAATTGTAGTGGAGAGTATATTTGTTATATTAATTCCATTTCTTTAAAATTAATATACCTACTATAAATTAAATTAAATAAAACTTTAATTCAGACTAGGTCCATAATTTTGTTACTATTTTAGTGTTGTTTTAGGTTTACCTCACAAATAAAATTAAAATAAAGACATGTCAAAACTTCGAGGTTTCTGTTCTATGTCTACGTTAAATACCTTTCAGAATAAACTCTCTTATTAATGGTAAAACCATTAAATATGTTGCGTTGTTTAGAAGAACGACGCCATCACACAGAGACTCTCATAATGTGTAGGTATAGAAATATACAGCGTGTCAGAAAGGTGTGGTCTTTAAAGGTGTGTTACTCACCATCAAATTGAACCACTTTCTCTATGCCCACCAACATAGTAATCCAGAAAATATTATCAGCCGTCACATATTTGGTTGGAGTAAGTATTAAAGTTTTGTATGGGACACTTCATATTTTTTCGCGATTACAATGTTGGTCCCATGGAGAAACTTTTTCAGTTTGAAGGTCTGTACCACACCACCACGAGCAGTGGTGGCTCAGTGGTATCAGCCCCGACTTCCAAGTTGTAGGTCGTGAGTTCGAACCCAGGCAAACACTTTACTTTGTGTATTTAATTTCATCACCACTGCTCTCAAAACGGTGAAGAAAAACATCGTGAGAAAACCGGCAAGACATGTGACATCCACAAACCCAAACTGAGACTGGTCTACTTCCTTACCCAGAGGCCTGAATCCCAGGAGTGGGAACATTATAGGCTGATTATGTTATGTGTGTGTACCACACCCTTAAAGACTACACAAATCATACAGTATATATTCAAGGTAGTCTGGTAGTTAACACCCTAGGTAGTTTCTAGACAAAGTGAAAAGCGTTCGTCGATTTGCCTGAAAGCCTGATGGCGTAAGCCAATCTGACTCACCTAATGGCTAACAGAGTATTGCATGTAGGCAAAGTGGTTTTAGGCTAAAACGTGTCTGTTCGTTTTACTGTAAACCAAAGTCAAGTGTAACTTTCATCCACACAATGTGGAATCAACAATACGACAATGAATGAAAATACTGGTAAACTAGTGCCTAGGAGTATTTTGAAACTTTTAAATAAATCTTAAATAGTAATTATGGACAGATTATGAATTTTGCTGATGTTTGACTAGCTATAGGTAGTGACTAAACTATTGGATACATTTGACTGAATTTTCGTATGCAGACTGGAAACATCATTACATAATATACAGGATGGCAGGGACATCGACGCGCAAACTGTAACCATGGATTCAGCACATGAGTTTAGACCCCATAGCGTCGAATTATTCGTCGGTTATTAAAAAAATTCCATGGTTACAGTTTGCGCGTCGATTTCCCTGCCACCCTGTATGCAGTTTAATTTATTGTTGTTTTGACGTCTCCACGTATAGGAAGTTGTGGTTGAATGGGATTATATCAATTACATACATGACGTGATACAAATACAATAATTAGGCCGTTGCGAAATCCATTCGGTTTCGTCCTGCAATGTTAAACAAGTTACTTAACTACTTGCTTCTGCACGCGACTTCTGTCCGCTTGGAAGTCAACTATATCATAAAACATGTCCTAGGGACTCGACAGTAGTGGCTTTTTACCAGTGAAAGAATTTTTGAAGAACTTCAAGAGATTACCTCTAACAGATAAACAAACCATTTACCTCTTTATGATAAGATAGGTTCTCTGCCTTTTCGCCGAAAATTGTTTGCCAGATTTTCACTTGCCAACCAACGTTTCGCAGAATTTTATTTCGCCGAATAATCATTTGCCAACTTATCATATAATTGTATGTAAAAATTAGTTTATTTTTTATCATTATATCAATGTATGAAAAGGGAACTGTTACACTGACAAAACGTCATTCGTCTAATATTTGTGTGGCCTAGTGAAATGGTTGACAAATGATAAATGTCCCAAACGTTTCGTGTCATTATAATAATCAGCTTAACAATAATTCTACCAAATTAAACGTTGTCATACAAAAATTTGCTAATCGTTAGTTGTCAAAGTGAAACATCAGCGAAACGTTGGTTGGCAAGTGATAATCTGGCAAACAATTTTCTGCGAAAAGACAGGACACCGATAAAATAAACTGAAACCGAGCTCTATTTCCTCCATATTATAATATTGACCGTTCGTGACTTACCTTTCTTGTAGCCAAGAGCAAAGTAATCATCAAACATTGATAGACTTCACCCACAAAACATCAAAGGACCCTCTCAGAATTGCCACGGAAATCATAAAATTAGCTCTCTCGATCCTGATTCAAAGATGGCTGCGGTCATATTAATTACAATATTTAATGGCTTCCTTCAATGAGCTCACAAACGGCAAAACTCAAAAAGCTTGAAGGTAATTTAATTTTCAATGTACAGACGCCAGCAGGTCAAGCTACCCGAAACTGTCAAATTTTGCCAATCAACCTTGAACCTTAATGCTTGAGCGATAAAGTTGAAAATCTATTCAAGAAATTTGACAGATTGTAGTAGCTTGATGTGCTGGCGCCTGTACCAAAAGGTTTCTTGTCGATTCACAAAACGGAAATGAAAATAGGCATGAAAATGATATTGTGTTCGCGATTTAAGATGGGACTGATTGTACTGAATCATGTTAAAGAAATTACTGAAGTATTGGATACATTTGGTGGTTTTACAAATTCTGTTTTATGATTTAACTTTAGGGTAGGGTTGACCGCGGAATTAAAATTTTCTTACGTTTTTTGTAATTTGCAGGTCAGTGACATGTTGTATATTGAACAAAATATGATTCGCGATTCTAAGAAGTATGTATTTACAGAATTATAATCTTTAAAATCATCAATATAACCCTCTAAGTTCATATAATCCTATTGAATGACTACTTCATGAATATGAAATCAAATCAAATAATTTTTATTTTCAGAAAATATCCGTAGGTAAATTTAACACTTATAGTTGAGAGTACAAAATAGAATAAAAATAAAATAAAATAAAACCACAAACTTGTAAAATCAAACTCAAAATTAAAAATTAAATTAAAAACAAAAATATCAATCAATACATAAATCTGCCTATTCTGCCATGTAACATAATCTGCCTATTTTGTTCTAAATGCTGTCATTTTGCCTTTATCTCTGTGACAGTCTTCACTTTGTCGTTCAGCTAATAATTATGAATGTGAAGTCATGAATAAATACGCTGTTTGAGTCCTAAACTAGATGATCACATCCAAACTACACATATGATTACAATTGTATGTCTATGACAAAAAAATGTCATGAAAAACAAATTATCGAAGCGGCAAGCCCTGCATGAACTGCAGGCCAATTCTCATAATTAAAAACGTTCAAAATGTAGTCGTAATTTCATGTCAGCGACAATTAATAAAAAAAAATTGTCAAAAATGTAGGGAAATTAGAGGTATTTTTGACAGATTGAGACTGAGATCAGACTGCGAACGTTCTTAAACTTACGAGAATTGCCCCTCTGTTCCTTGTTACCAAATTAAATGATAAATTACTTTATTTCTAGGTTAGGTAGGTTTATACAAATACTTTTATACCCATCAATACTATTTTAATAACTATGTAGATGAGGTCGGTGTTTCCTATTCGACTACTCCAGGAGAAACACCGAAACAAATTCAGAGGTCTGTTTTAAAGTCCAGACATAATCTTGATCAGACCATGTGAGGACCATGTAGATTATATCTGCAATGGTATTTTGAGGAAAGAACCACATAGTAGATTTAAGTGGACCTGTCCAGTCAGTGCGCGCACAATTTTTCTGGCATTTGCCAACTCAGATAGCTCAACTCAGAACTTCAGGAGCTCAACGACTAACTTTCTCTGCCACGTAGACTAAACTAACTTTCTGTCTTTTTTTTCAGGATGCTGGGCGGCGTGGGAGGGCGGCACGCGTCCGTGCGCCGGCGCGGCAGCTCCCCGGGCGTGCGCCGATATGCGGCAGGCGCGGCCGCCGCAGACGATTCACCGCCGGCGTCGCCGCGGCCGGTGCGCCGGCGCCGGGCCGCGATGGCTGCGTCAGACCACAAGACCTGCGCGCTCATACATACGAGGCTCAAATTGGGAGATATTATGTAAGTGCTTAGGTTAATACTTTCTTTTTATTACGAAATGGGCTCTCTGTGACGTCTTTCTCGCCAAGTTAGGAAGCGTAAACTTTTTCTTCCAGTGACAGATCAATTTATGAAACACCCATGCTGCTTGTAATTTAAATCTGGTCTATTCTATAGGAATCTCACCGTGAAAACTTAGGTGTAGTAAACCTGAAGTGAGCTGTCATCGCAACTGATGCTAGGGATTGACACTATTGACAGGTCACTTCTCCCAAGTTTTAACGGTGAGATTTTTACAGAATAGATAAGCTATAATTTATGTAGTGTACAGTCACGAGTGCCCTCCAAAAGTTAGTTGAAATTTTTCCATTTCAGCTGTCTCCGTAATCCCTTAGTTATTTTATTTTAAATCATAATGTGGCATCACAGTTGAAGTGGAAAAATGTAAACTAACTTTTGGAGGGCACTGTATGTCGCAGATGAATTTTTGAATCAGCTGTTACAACTAGCGGTTTTATAAAACAGCGGATTCGACAATCCATCTGCGACATACAAATTGAAATTCTGCTAACTGCGCAGTTAGCACAATTTCAAAAGCCATTCGAAGACCAAAAGGCACTGTCTTAAAGTGACATTTTTTTATTGTAGTTTTGATAAACTAAAAATTACAAAATGCATGATTATTATCATGTTTGGCAACAAAAACTGAGCAGTAGATAAACTAACTATAAAAAGTCATTACAAATATTGATATGGGTAATTAAATATATAATTAAGCAGTAAAATTATTGAACGTGTAGTCACGTGTGGGCAGTTAACAAATCGATTAGTCGGTAAGAAATCTAACTTGGAAGCAGCGGTGGGTGACAATTCTATCCTAATCCAACCCATTTGGTCGAGAGTCCTGGCTTAGTCACTGCAACCAATTTGGCTTGCGCGTGTTTGGTCACAGTCCCAACCTAACCTATGAACTACCAAACTATTTATCTAACTGTCCATTTATTTATTACACTACTTGAGTATTTTTTGTACTGACATTATAGGTTGAAATAACAGTCCAATTTTCGTTTTGTTACTGTTCATGTTTTACTGTCACACTAATTTACCAACCGCCGAAAATAAAATGATTGCCCGTGTTGTAAAAATGATCACCCATTTCATAATAGTACGGATTCCAAAATAAAGTATTTTGTATTCTCAATATACCTAGTTCGTAACAATACAAAATTGCAAACAACACAGTAGGAGAAAATCATTTTAAGAAAAGTTACTCAGTGTATATATATTAGTGTTCGTCCTCTCTATATATATCTATCTTCTTCTACAATTATATTCCGAAAGCTGGTCTATGTATTCTATAAAAATCTCTCCTTGAAAATTCCGGTGAAGCGAGTATAAAGTGAACTGTCTGTGATCCCTAGATTCCCTAGCGTCAGGTAGTATGACATTCCCTTCAAGCACACGTCACCTACGTTTTCACTTTCACGGTGAGATTTTTACAGGAATAGGCTTTCTATTTTAATTCACTTACTTTAAAAGACTCGTTTTACTTCAAATGAATTTTGTCAACTACAATTCTCACACATTCAAACTACACTAATTTAGCCCCTAAATACATTTTATCACATCATCCAGTGACCAATATTTGTTAGATAGTAGCGTGGCTATCACAACTCGGCTTTGTGAATCAGGCCCTTAGCTAGCTTATTTTCTCATAAATCATATCGTAAACATCGAAAGCTCTATCTTGTCTCTGTAATATGCATGTTAGATTCGCTCCTAAACCCTCCTAGGGTATAGGAGCAAAAATAATATTTTAAGCTGAAGACTGTCTAAAATATTATTTTGTTATTGTTGTTACTTTCATAGTAATTATGTCAATGTATAGCGCATTATATTGATTATTTTAATAACGATAAACACACAGGTAGAATTTGTATTATTTTGAGATGCATTAATTTTTATAACTAGTTCTTTTTAAACATTTTGTTCAAATTAGGTGCAAAATCAAAATTAAGATCATATGAAGTGATAAAGAAGTTTTAATTATCCTTTCACTTTTGACGCAAAGGCCTATATAGTTACATATCTCAAAAATTTATTGAATTTATTGTAAAAACATTAATACAAACAAAGTCAGAAAAACAGGCAAAAAGAAACAAAAGGTCGAAAGCTAAGCTTCACCTCAGTCGCCCTCTACCAATTTCATGTCAAAGCTTTCAGACTCAAAGCATACGCAGCGCCACTGAAGCAGCGTAGCAAGCGGAAAACTGTGGAACTTAAACGGAACTGCGTTGTCAGAGTACTCTAGCGACAGTGTCCTAAACTACTAAGTGAAATTGTCCTGTAACGCCATCTAGTGCCCTGGCGAACTAAAACAGTCCTGCGACATCAGCGCCCAGTGCGGGAAAATGTGTAACTGTAATTCTGCGATGTAAGAGCCATCTAGCTTCAACAGTATTGTCGGACAAGCTTCTGCGGTTCGAAAGTTTGCAATTTCAGAGAGCGGGTAACCTGGGTGAACTGTGTTTTCACGGTCGACAGATGTCTCTACGAGTTTCATACAGACGACAATGATTGGAAGTCTTTGACTCGTGCTTAGCGTACTTGGCCTAATTTCGTGTTTAAAGAAACGTGTAACGTGGCTTCTGAGTAACGTTTATTGAATAATAATACGTTAATTCTGATAACTATCTAGTCGGTATTGTAGCCTAAATAAAATTGATTTAATCTAATCAAAGCTGGACCTATAAAAAATATCCAGTCTATCCAAAATCAGAGTCAACGTTCGCCTGAATACCGCAACATCGACAAAGGCCTATTCGTCGAAGTATTCCGACCGATGCTATCGATTGGAAATTCAATTTCCATTCGGAGTCCAAAACAGAAGACGGTCGGATTCAATTCTGTAATAATAGAGTCTCGTGAAGTCGTCCGTTCACCACGTTTGGCCAGTGTAAATGGAGCAGATTTGCTTCCTGCCTCCACGTGGTGAGATGCCATTATTGATTTCCGGCGCGAGAACGAGACAGCGCCATACCACAATTTGTTGCACTATTTTCCGTCCTATTCTTTCGCCAATATATGACCTATTTTTATGCCGCTTTCCCTATATTAAAACAGCATAAGTAATTAGGTGAAAAGTTCGGTTGGCGCGATGTAATCTAACAGTGGTTCAGTTATAATGACGTTTGTTTTTTGTATTTGGTTTTGTATTATGTTGAACTACGATACTGATTCGCGTCATTGAGTACGGAATAGAACCTTTCCGAATTTGTTCGAAATTGCAGATTGAATAATAAAGCGGTTAACGTATACCTTTACGTTTTAGGGGCATTGTGCTTTGTTACTTTCAATGTTGGAAGTTGATGTTTGGGTTGATAAAACTAATTCTTAATCAAATGCGTGTAATATGAGCACATAGATGACATAATAATTTTGTTCAAACATGCTTTGGTATTGATTCCTTATATCAGTGCAACAAATATGTTTATTTAAATTTTTTACCTTGTAACATAATACCAAAGCGAACACTTACTTTCGCTTCTCATACAAAAAGTAAAAAAATAAACTTTTACTATCAATAATAACACAATCACCATACTCAGTAATCACCAACCTCAGCAACAATTGCCGGTTGAACAGTAAATCAGCGGATTACCGGTGGCCGGCGGTTCGACGCACCTGCACCTCACGGCTTACGGGGATAAATATCCCGGATTAGCACCGCGTTAATTGGACTTATTTTATACGTATATGTAGGGGAAATTGTTGAGAATATTTAATTATGACGTGTCATAAAATAATTAAGTAGTTTTCATAAAAAAATAATGAGTCTTCTGCTGCTTATTTTACGTTCGTTTCCTTAATAATACTTTTACATTACGCTTAAAAACGAACTCACATCGCATGTCTTATGGTACACAGTTGATTGCAATGCATCTAGATACTAACTTCGGTAACTTAATCAGCACCCTTATTACGTAACACCATCAATCTCAATTTAAATCATTTTGAAGGATATTGCTAATTCATTGCTTCTTATGTTCGAAATCTTCAGTGCAACAAAAGACACAATACAAGTAATAATAAAAAAAAACATCAAAAAAGGTGAAACATAAAAAAAACAAAGATTAAAAACCTAAATTGACCCATAGACACCTCGTACAAGTAAATCTGTAACGGTCGATCACTACTGGGCGGTGTGTGTCTCATGGTTGCACCAAATGGGAGTCCAGCTCAGCATATGCCAGGTACAATACCTGACGCTGGTATTCTGCTGCATCCCGTTAGTGACACACGGATATCGAGACGACACATCTGAGTTTCAACAAAATGGTACAGACGCCAGCAGGTCAAGCTACCCGAAACTGTCAAATTTTCCCAATCAACCATGAACCTTAATTCGTTACATATAAAGTTGAAAATCTATTACAGAAATTTGACAGATTGTAGTAGCTTGATGTGCTGGCGTCCGTACCTACATAGTGCGGCGCGTATATTATAAGGTGGTAAGTACCCACATCTTAATTGCCTTGCTTTTAAAACCGACAGAAAAATAAATAACGCAATAAATGTTGTTGAACTGTCAAAATGAAAGCCAGTGCTACTGATAGTGTTTTACGCCATTACCCCGCTGACCACCACGCCATTACGCCAGCTTAGATAAAAAGAAAGGCGTCTAGAGAAAATGGGTATGGAACACTTAGAATACTATTCGGGGATTCACCCCGTAAAACTGGCTTGTAAATCATGCAGGTAAAGCAAACGTTGAGCGCAAACGCAATCTTACTAATTTACTAATGCCAAAGTATGATGGATGTGCGTTAGCTATGATGACCTACATGCAATCCCTAGGTATATAATTATAAATGAAAAGTATCAAAGTCAAAATCATTGTGATCTTTATTCTCGTAACAATAAGGTTGCTGCTGTCAGAGGTTAAATAACTGTGAACGGACTGTACATCACTACAACCGCCTATTCTGTAAAAAAAATCACCGTGAACACTTAGGTGTAGTGAACTTGAAGTGAGCTGTCAATAGTGTGAATCCATAGCATCAGGTACAATGACATTGAGCAATGAAATTTTATATTATAGATTATCAGGAATATTCATCGAGTTTTAATAATACCTACCGCGTACAGTAAACACTATTTATGTACCTAAGTATGACAGTTATACACATAATTACCATAAAAAGTAATCACCGACATAACTTACTCATTTATCCATTAAATGGCTGCTGCAATGTATTAAAATCATCGAGTTGTGAAGGGATTACTTCAATTTATTACCGGCCAGTGTTACAATGCATCGCAAAATAGCAATACGAATGCTAAATGCCTGAGTAGATAAATAAATTACTAATTGGAACTAATTAAATTCCACGGTAGCAATCGTTTATTTTATATTAAAGAATGAATACCTGAAAATAAATATTATGTATACATATTATCAATTAAAGTCGCTTTTCGTATCAGTCTGTGTGAATGCGTTGTTCTTTTAAACTAAATATTTATGAGTCGCTAGTTTTGAATAAATAACACTAGATATTTTACAATACTATCGCGGTATCCAAATGGGTGGAAGGAAATGGTCGAAACTCGGCTACACGCATCAAAAAGCATACTGATAAATGCTTGTTCATTTAAGGTTTAAATGCTAAAGATTACTTCCCAATGAATTTAAAGATTAAAACACCAATTTCAGTAACAATCTCATTAAAATTCTAATTTAAAACAAAACGAGAAAAGAAAGGAAAAACAAAAGAAGATAGCACCACTGTTGTCACAAATCAAAGAAGCTGTAAATGAGTGCAATCCTTTACGGCGAGGCGATAACGAAAGAGTTTGCGAAAGAAACAGTTTGCGAAGGAAAACAGAACTTGAAATAAATTGAATCTCGAGAAACAATGCGACGCCAGTTCCGTTTCGTAATAGCTCTACTAATAAATGCTTGCTTCAATAAATATTGTAACATGTTGCTATAAATTAGTCTTATCATAATATAGCATTCTACACGTGCAAATAATATCCCGGTACATTTCCGCCTCGAAGGACCAAGAACATGTGGAAACGATTTTCACCACATAGCGTTCGTGTATTAAAAATGATGGACGAGACATAGTGCAAGTGCTGTGGGCCGTTGATTGGCAGTTGTTAAATGATGCATAGTGACAGGCTTTGCAGTATTGAATACTGCATTTGGATCGCCTCGAAGGACCCAAAATAGTGGTTATGATTTTCAGTACATAGCGTTTGTTGATTAACAATGATGGATGAGATATAGTTCAAGTGGTGTGGACCGTCGATTGTCAGTTGTTAAATGACGCATCGGGACAGGTTTTGCAGTATTAAACCTAACGATTCAATATAATGGCTAAAATCGAGTACCGTGAAAAATTTTCCTTACTTATTTTTCACCAGAGGGCCCAGATAACGTGAAATTCTATCGGTGGCTGCTTAAACATCCAGCTGAGTATTATGTGCTTGCAGAAAAGCTTCCAGTGGGCCACCAACTACAATAGCCCCTGGAAATCTTTTAACCGACTAAGAAGCAGTTGCAGGTACAACTTAGTCAGGTTGGGGTACTCTGATGAGCCACAGTGCGACTGTGGAGCCACATCACAAACGATGTCTCATGTCTTGTCATGCTTTCTGTGCAAAAACACCGGCATTAGGGCATACCTTTGCGAGGCCAACTTTAACGCTGTCGAAGTGGCTGAATTTTGGTTGAAGCTTATATTAATTAATTAATTTAATAAAAGGGAATCATCAATACGACGAATAAGATGCTATAACAATGATATAGAAGTGAAAAATGTATTAGATTGCCGTAAACTACCAAAAAACTGATGTCAATCCTGTCGAAACTCTCTGTAGAGAGACGAAATACTCTGAAAACGATTGCCACTCGCCTTGGCCCTCAGGTGATACGATAATGGAACAGTTTGCAATGGAAATGGAACTTTAAATAATTGAAAGTCGCAAAACAACGACACTACGTTTTGTAGGCCATCAAGTTTTTGCTTTGTGTCGCACTTTCAGGACGGAGTGTACTCGTAAATGCACTGTTACTGTTCACTATACAGGGTGGCAGGGAAATCGACGCGAAAAAGGAGTTTAGTACTAAAAAAGTCATATTGAGAGGTTGTAAGTCATGTATTGTGTAATAATTTTGAATTGGCATTAGCGTTCTCCTGGGTAGCAACATACTGTTTTTGGACCCAAATTCATCCGCCACATTTTCCGATTACTTACAGAGAAATGTAGGTACTCAAATACAGCTAACACTAAAATATACATACATTATAATGTACAAGTTATAAAAAGGAGAACAGATCATTGGGTATTCAAAAATGGTGAATTGGATTTCACACACAGCAGTAGAATTTTCAGAGGCAAAAAATTGAATCCGCGGAAGCTCTGAGCTCTGTGGTCATTGACCTGCTTATCCAATGTTTGCAGTTTATGGTGGGGAAACATCACCATTGGAATGAGCACTAATAACTAAACATCAGGTATTGCTATAAGGGATTGTTAGGGCGTGTGAGTCAAAGAATTTCTATTTGCCGCAAATAAATATATTTTCTTTCTGATACTCTAGCGGGCTTGTCGAATTGAACGCTGTTTTCCTCTGCACGAAACCATTTCTTTTTGGAGAAAAAAATATATTACCTACCTAGTTTTACTAGCATGTGTTAGCAAATGTTTTCGAAGCTCATGTTGGAATTTTAATGACTACAAAGTGATGTATTTTGTTAGTTCATTTTAGGTTGTGTTTTGTTTATTAGACATGCAATAATGTAAAATGCCTGGAAGGATTTAGTTCCGTTGTAAGCGCACTTACCGCTACTACTTACTTGAGTTTTTTTTTGCAAAACAAATCGAGTTAATCGCTGGGCAGTCTTATAAAGTGCTAATATTAGTGACTACAACAAAAGGTTCGCCTTTTGCAGGTAGGCTAAGGCTTTGGCAGGCATTTTAAATCTGTAAATCAAAAGAGTTTACATTCGATGTTTTTTTCCTCCACATTATATTTATTAGTCCACCCAAAGACATGCACAAAACACACACTAAAAAGACTGCACTAAAAAGGTACACGTCCACATGCCCAAAGCATCCCCCTTTTAATTTATAGCAGCGGCAGCTTTGTGAACACGACGTGTAAAATTATTTCCCTCTTGTCGGCGGAGCGTACAACGATGCCCATTTCTCCCTCCCTTGGGCTTTCACCGCTCCGGTGCAACCGCAGCCTAATACGCGCCGAGTTTTGTTTTATTTAGGTTGGTCCTGTTTTCTATGTTTACTCGTCAAATCTGAGAGAAGTTTGAAAATGTCTGCTGTTGAAAAGGGGCCTCTCTATGGCCGCTATTATTAAAATTTTCATATGCTCCACTATTGGAGAACGGATAAAGCATGTAGCTGTTTGTTGTTATTAGAAAACAATCTAAGAGATTATTATGAACTTTTTCACGTTACCAGTGTACCGCCCTTAGTGCTCTTACACACGAGCGACATTTGTCAACGGCAAAAATAACTGCAGGCATCAACACGTGTCGATGGCCACCGCCGATACGTCTACGGCTCCGCTCTGCTCGTGTATTTTAAGCTCTGTAGTCAAATACACGAGCGGCACGTTTCCGACGGCAGATGCTGACGCATGCTCTTCGTGTGTATGAGCACTCATGGGTTAGGTACATCTGAATGATTGCCAATTCAGAAAAGCTTGGCGATCACTGGCTTCCCTCGAGGCGACTCACCCCCCAAAATATCCCAGCGTCTTGAGTTCCCTTGTATTTTAATTTTTAGTCACCACCCTTGTCAAATCAAACCAAAATCTGACACTCCAAATAAAACAAAAACTATATCATTCCATTAAAAAAAAAACTTCACTTCAAAAACCTATCGTTCGACAAAACAGCAAATCTGCAAGAAATTGAATAAGAACTACGTTGCACCTACTTAGGTGCAACGTAGTTCTTATTCAATTTCTTGCAGATTTAACGCCAAGATATTTCAAAGAAAAGTTTCTTAGAAATATATTGGCGTTAAGCCAATTAATAGAGCCTGCACTTAACATTTTTTTTTGTTTTTAAATCGCTGTCCCACACTACGAATTACTCCTGTATCATGAGTGCGTTTCCAAACATTTAAACTCACATATACAAACAGCCAGACCCGGAACAACTACCTGTAGGTAACACAAATATTTGTTCCGAGCGGGAATCGAACCCGCGACACGCAGCATAGTAGTCGATCGCTCAGACACTACGCCAACCGTGTCGTCAAACACACATGAAATCACAGTGCCAATGTAAGCGCACTAACTCAATCATTTACTCTATTATCACGTTCAATATTTAATTAGTAATCAATTGCTAACATTAACTCAGGCAGGCGTTAGCCCGTACAACAGTGTCGGGCGTCAAAGGGAGTTCAAAGGATCGTTCAATGCAAATTGCTTGCACTAACGTTCGAGTGAATGGGTTAAGTAAATGCTTACAAAGGTGAGTGTTAGGGTCAAAAGAGGGTTTTGATTTCTCTGTGTTATATAATCATGGCTTGTTACCGTTTATAACAACATTGATTTACTGACATGTATTTAATTGACACTTCTAATTCGCATTTTGCGCTCCTAAAAATATTATTGAACACTAATATTATGATTGCGTCTCTTTTTGTGAACCACAAATAATTTCTATTTTAGGGTCCTATAAATACTAAATAGCCAAGTAACTGCGCACAACTCTGAGAAAAGAAAAGAAAGTTAAAAAGAGGCTCAATAATTTAAAAAAGTATGCATCATTAGAAGCGCAAAATGTTTTTAGAGTTTTGTAAATTTAAAAAAGTGTCCGTCATTTAAGATCAATAAGTTTTTAGAGGATCAGTTAAATATTTCCCTTCATTTAATGCTCTAGTCATGATTTGATACTTTTTGCCGAATTCAGAGGTAGTCTAAGATAAAATGCCCAATACCAAGCCTAGTTAGTGCCCGCTCAGTACTAGATGGACGCTGCATCTTGCATGCACCTAGTAGGGAATCATTTTGCACCCCTGCAGGCCCCTCCCTACATACACTGATGAAACAAAAGACAAACGTAATAGATAAATAACTTTCGGGTACGATTCTTATCTGTAGAGATTCATTCCATTTCTGCAATTACGAGTTACTTTCTACTAGAATGATGATTTACAGTCGTTACAAAGTTATTTTACCTCTGACAGCAGCAACCCAATAGCAACCTTATTATAACGAGCATAAAAATCATTGTGATTTTGAGAATGAAAATTTACACTTCTACAGTAAAAACAGTGATATTCATAGTGTTAACACTAGAAATAAGGACCAACTACGTGCAGGGGGCACGTACCGGCTTCATAAGGTTCATAACTCATTTGTTGGGCTTGGTATAACCTTTTATAACAAGATACCCTCTTCTTTGCTAGACTTGCCTTTTAATGCGTTTAAAGCTCAAGTAAAATCCAACCTTTGTTCAAAGGCATACTATTCCATCAACGACTACTTACACGATAAGAATAGTTGGTCGCCCTAATTTAACGCAAGACAATGTTTATGTTCTTTCTCCACGATAAGCTTACTGACAGGTTATTGTTATTAATTTATTTTACTTCGATGGTCTTAGTTTATCATTTGTGACTTCAAGTGAACAGAACCCAGAAATGCATAAATATGTAAACTGTCACGCCCTTTATGCCTGGAGGCTTTTATTTGGGTAGTAAGTTTTTATTTACATTTTGTTTTGTTTGTTTTACATGTTTATAAATAAATACCAAAATCTATTTATGATCTGCGTTCGGTCATCGTATAAGAAACTGTGCCCGAACCCACATTATAAAACGTTCCGTAAACTCAAAACAAGCCTACATGAATTTTACAAAGCGATCCGTATCTAGTTCGTACAGCGTACACAGAGATGCGGTTAGTCCCACAGTCCTGTGAATAGACGACGCAGCCACAGCAGCTCAGCGCACTGCAGCAGCCATTAATGTTGAGGTGTGGCCGATGTATGTACTTAGACAGTGTGAATGTGCGTTGGAATTTGTGGGAATATACGTAAATTAATGGTTCACTTTCTGACGGGATTTAATGGCACAATCTTTTCTAAAAATATGCCCAAATAAACACGAACTGGTTGGTCTGAAGTAGGTTGCGAAATACAGTGGATGAGAATCAGTTTATTTATAACAAAAACGGTAATTGGTTTCCTTGTAAAATTAACCTTTAAAAGATGATGATGAAGTAAAATAATAAAGTCACTAGCTAAACTACAAATGCACAATCTTCTCGAGTAAAATTAAACTTTTCAGGGCGAATTCCAGCAAGCTTTTTTACGTAGAATAAATCTTATTCTGAGAATAAATTTTGAATTTTTGACAGTTTTTCCATACTAGCTGTCAGACGTTAATTTTATTTCACGTATAAAAGATATCCGACTTTGGTAAAATCAGTACCCTAATTGCTTAACACACGATCAATCGGAATCTGAATCATTTTGAAGCAAATTGCTAATCCATTGCTTCATAAGTTCGAAAAATTTGTCTGCTCAACACGTACAAAACGCAATGAATGTTGTTGAACTGTCAAAATGAAACCGATTCCGATTGATTGTGTGTTACGCAATTAGGGTGCTGGTGCCAAAATCCAGTTTATTTATCACTATTCCAACAAAATGTCTATCCCATTATACAGAAGGCGTCTATGTAGTAGTGTGAACCGTCTATTGTTCGGCGTTGACACTTTTCTAGGTTCGTGGGTCAATTGCAGCGGAGTCAGGTCACGGCACCTTCATCTACTAACGCCTTTGAGAAAAGAATACTATGTACATCTACTGCTTTTAACTTGTAGCTTTTTATTCAATTAAGTTAATGGGGAAAATTACATTACATTTTCGCTGTAGCCTGTACCTAAGTATAGCGATGTATATAATGAATATAATGTATTTTTTTTTCAAACTAACAATGAAATGGAATGTAGAAACAGAGTGACGATTAGTAGCATATGTTTAGGGTTCCGTACCCAAAAATTACTAAAAGAACCAACCTATTACCAAGCCTCCGCTGTCCGTCCATCCATACGTCCGTATGTCTGTCAGCGGGCTGCATCTCATGAACCGTAATAGGTAGACGGTTAGATGTATTTTTGTGTGTATTTTTTATTTTGTGTTAGATCTATAACAAATTATTTAAACTGGATCTTAAATTATTCAAATAATTATGAAGGGATAAATCAAAGATACTTATCCATTCCGTTTATCAATATCCTTAATGTAGTATTCTTGATGTTAGGTACCTACTAAGAAAAGTTAATTGAAAAAGAGTGAATAGCATACATACATAAACTCGCGCCTTGTTACCATGAGGGTAGGCAGAAACAAAACATTTTCTTGCAAAAAAGATGAATAATTTTGTGCAAAAAGTACGTATGAAAGAAAACTACGTATAGCTTAGTTTCTGCCAAAGACCATGAGACGAAGGCGTGGTTCTGTATGTGAAACACATAAACCCCTTTAAGAGGAAATGCGGATGGAAAGACTTTTGAAAATTAGGTATTTGAAGAAACTATCGCTGTCGCTCTGTCTCGCTATCTCTCGTCTATTCGTGCGATAAGGACAACTGCAGATCCGACTGAATAGCCTAAGTAAAAAGTCACATTTTCGAGGTTTGGCTCTCGCCTATTTTCCCCACCAATATTGAACCAATTAAAAAGATATATCATAAACTGGATAAGAAGGATATATACTGTGTCGCCATGTTTTCCTTTTTTCATTAATAGTTGTCAAATTTGTACCCTAGGCCTCTGTTAACAGCGGTCTAAATAGGCAATTTTGAGCATTTTTTGAGGGTTCTAGTGCTTATAAAAATAATGTATTATCAAAAAGGAAAACATAGGGACATACAAGTAACTAACATTTATTATTCTGTAAAAAATCATAGCCATATGGTCACTAACCAGAAAGAAAACAGGCGAGAGCGTCTCTATAGAAAAAACACCACTCGCATTTCCTCTTAATCGTAAACGTTCCTTAAAGTTAAGTACTGATTAGCGACTGTGTAACCACAGATTTTGGACGTTCGAACGTCACTAAACTTTAATCACCGTTTATAAATAAAAACCCCAGAGATGAGATGCTAAACAAAACAGGTGCAACATTTAAAGAGTAATAACAACAAAAAAACAATTTTAACCCTAGATGCAATATTCAAACTTAACTTTACCTAACTTACCTCAGGCTCCGAAGCCGAATCAACTAGCTAAACAGCTAAAGGAACATAGAACCGCTCTAAGTAAAGTTAAGTAGTAACTTGGACGTTCAAAGATTGCAACGCTACAGACGGAACAAGCCAGTCGGGCTGCTGACCCATTTCTGTAGCTAACTTTTTTAGTTACTTTTGACCTGATAACGGTTTACAATTTTCTTAGCGTTTGAATATTAAATTTAGTTTAAGATATCTTTTTTAGATGGCGTGACGATCAAGATATATATGTATTTGCAACGACAGAAACGCGGTGGCAGAAAATAGAGATTTTTGAAAGGATAAAGGTAGGATTTTCAGGTCTTTGCGTCGATAGTTGCTTCGGAAGAAGAAAAATTTTCTTTCTTATTACCTAATCTATTTAGCTATAAAACCACAGACTAGATAAGTTCTGAACCATTTGTTTTACGATTTACTCTGTACAAATTGTTTTCTGCAACCCTAAGGCTTGTGTTCATCAACATTCAAACCACACCACCAACCAAACAAACCACAGTTGGTTTATGTTAAATTTCGTAAAGCAATTTGAAATACAGAACTGAATAATACCTAAACAGTTGATTCAAACGTTGGTGAACACAAGGCTTAAAAGGTTAAATAACAACCAAAAAATACGGCTATTCAATATCATAATATTTTTCCCCAGCAAAACTACAAAACGAATAACAAAACAGCATCAAGTTAGAATATCACAACATATTCCTCAAAAAAGAACCACAAAAATTCAAAACACAAACACAAAAAGACCCCTTTACACGACACAAAAAAGACGACATGAAAACGCCCGCTCACACGAGTGGCGAGCGCGTCTGCTACGTTGCACGTTGCACGGTTGCAGTACACCGGTCGTCGACCTCGGTCAGTAGGTCACCGCCGCCGCGGCAGGACACTGCATCCCCTTCCGTACTTGAACTTTGCGATTGACGGGCTGTATAACTGGGACGGTTGTAGGGAACTGGTAGGGATGTTCGCAGAATTGAGTGATGTAACAACGTATAGTAAATAGTTGTGGATTTCGGGGAAGTGGCTTGCAGCTGCGTCTGGTTATTTCACGTTCATGTGTACGGGTTTGTTTACGCGTGTTTTTTGTGAAGGGCTGTTTTATAGAGTAAATAATTCTGTAGTATTACGTGATAGTACGAAGTACTACGTAGTCGGGTGCATGCCCTCTTCTTTTAATTTTGTTTTCTATTTTTAACCCCCGACGCAAAAACGACGGGGTGTTATAAGTTGGACGTGTCTGTGTGTGTGTATGTCTGTATGTGGCATCGTAGCTCCCGGACGGATGAACCGATTTTGATTTTGTTTCTTTTGTTTGAAAGGTGAATTTGTCGGGAGTGTTCTTATCTATGTTTGATGAAAATCGGTCCAAGATGGCCGCCGCTACAAAATGGCGGATTACATATTTTTTCACAACTCCCTCAATATGGGTATCAAATGAAAGGGCTTGACTACTAGAATACTATACACTATGATAAATTTCAAATTCAAGATGGCCGCCACCACAAAATGGCAAATTACATATTTTTTTTCACAACTCCCTCAGTATGGGTATCAAATGAAAGGGCTTGACTAGTAGAATACTCTTTTAAACTTTAACAGAACATTAGGCTAATAATTAGAGCTTTTTTTTCACTTTATGTTTTCTATATGTTCTAGATGTTTTGTATTTCTACTGTACTGTAGAAAAGAAATCACTTGTCTACCCTCCTCGAAGTTTCTTCTTCCCGAGCACGAAGTCACTCCTAGACTCGGGTTTCTTCGTAGACAGTGACTTTCCATAGCAACGGAGTAATCGCATGTACTCGTAAATAGTCTGTTACCTAATTTTGTTTTTGTGTGGTGTTATTCCTTCAAGAAGCCGTGGTGGCCCAGTGGTAACGGAGACGAGTTATAGGTCATAGGTTCGAACCCAGACAGGCCCTTTACTTTGTGTAAATTGTTTCGTCACATCTAATTTTCATTAAAAATAATTAAATTGGTAAATATAATTAACTGCTCACATGTTTTGTTCAAACAGAAGCAGGCGCTGTGTGTAAATTTTTTCATCACTACTGTTCTCATAACGTTGAAGGAAAACATCGTGAGGAAACCGGCACGTCCTAGAACCAAAAATTCGAAGACATGTGACATCTACCAACCCGCACTGGGCCCGCGTGGTGGATTACGGCCCACTCGCTCTCACAGAGACCTAGCAGTGGAAACATTATAGGCTCATTATGCTACGCTATTTCTTTTGTGTGCATACTCCGTGCCTTGGAAAGCACGCTAAGCCATTGGTCCCCGCTGTCATTCGTAGATCTTTGACGGTCGTCAGAAGCCCAACCAGATTTACCAAGGGGTTTCGCCCAGTAACCGGGTTGTGGAGGTCAGATAGGCAGTCGCTTCATGTAAAATACTGGTATTCAGCTGCATCTGGTTAGACTGGAAGCCGACCCCAACATAGTTGGGAAAAGGCTAGGCAGATGATGATTTCTTTGGTGTGCACCAAATAAATGGTTCATCTATGTACCGACTATTCGCCAGGTACTCTCAAGTCTCATTTAACGAGAAGAGAGGCTATCACATCAAACCGCCCCATCACCCAGGTGCTCACATAATTGTTTGATGCACATAACTGGGTTACCTGAGCACTTATCTGTTATAAAGTATTGGATGGCATTGTCAACAGCGCTCCCTAGTTCCTACCCTGTACACTTAAACTAGACGAATGAAGGGAAATTGTGTTAGGCACTAGGTTGACTCGTGTGCTGGTTTTAATTGAGAGTATATAGCTATAGTTTACGTATCTAATTGTTTATAGTAGGTAAGTAAGTACCAAACATATATGCATAATCAGCCTAGAGTGTTCCCACTGCTTAGACACAGGTCTCCTCTATGTGAGTGTGCCATAATCCACCACACGGGCCCAATGTGGGTTGGAAGATGGCACTGTCTTCGAATTTTTCTAGGATATGCCGGTTTCCTCACGATGCCTTCACTGTTTTGAGAGCAGTAGTGATGAAAAAATTTACACAAAGTGCCTGCTTCTGTTTGAACCCACGATCTACAATTGGTAAGTCGTGGCCGCTACCGCTGCTCAATACATGTGAGCAGTCAATTATATTTACCAATTTAATTATTTTTAATGAAAATTAGATGTTAATTTTTGTGTAGGATCGTGTGAGACTACAAAGGTAGGTAATTTTATTAAATTGAGTTTTTAATGGATACGAAAAACAATACCGTTGACAAAGCAATCGATATTCTGCAAGAAAAAATGAAACTATATCTTACTTCAAAAATCTTAGGGGTTACTTAAAGCTAAATTATACAGGGTGGCAGGGACATCGACGCGCAACCTGTTACCATGGATTCAGTACATGATTCTGAACACCCTGCGTTAAAGTTTTCCGTCGGTTATTAAAAAAATGCTGTTCCACGCATATTGAGCGCGTAAGCATTGCACTTTTCTATGAAACGAGTATTTTTTTTTATAACTGACGAGAAAATGTCTACGCTAGGGGGTCCAGAATCATGTGCTGAATTCATGGTTACAGTTTGCGCGTTGATGTCCCTGCCACCCTGTATATCCCGGAAAAATATTCCTTTAACTAAATAGATATTTACAATTTAAATGAAAATACAAAGGCCAACATCCATTATTACGAGTACAAGCTATAAAAAAATGCAACCCACACGTAAACATAAAACACTACAAAACGACATGACGGCACAGCTTGTGCTGACACGCGACTGATAAATACAATGTTTTTCTTTCATATTACTGTCGTAAATAACTAACACATCACTTGAAAATAGTTTCATTTACATATAAAAGGCGACGTTAAAAGGATATGCACTATACTGAGAAAGAAAAAGAGGCTCGGCTTAGTACAAAGAAAATATTTCAATCTTTAGATACGCTCTCAATCTCTGCCTATTACAGTCCACTGCTGGACACAGGCCCATCTGAGGCTGTGCCACCACACTCTGTCCTCCACCTTCCGCATCCAGTCTGTCGCAGCCACCTTCTTTAGGTGGTCCGTCCATCTAGCGATACGCGGTCTCCACCTAAGACTTGATTCGCTCTACCGTACCGGGTCAAAATAAAAAAAAAACATAAGAATAGTTTACTTGCATCTTCAAGTAAAAAACATGGTTTACAATAAAAATAGGCCTAAGGTCAGTAAAGTTGTATGTTTGAGTTGCAGCCAATACCTAAGCTAACTAAAGTATATTCAAAGTAATGTTTCAAATTGATGTTATTTCAAGTTAAACAAATGTCAACTTTATTTTAATGGTAATTAGGTTGACCAAAAATTGGAAGACATGTGACATCTACCAACCCGCACTGGATCCGCGTGGTGGATTACGGCCCACTCCCTCTCACCGAGGGAAGGCCTGTGTCCCAGCAGTGGGAACATTATAGGCTGATTTTGTATGTTGTTATGTAGGTTGATTTCAGAGTGACTAGCACTATTGAAAAAGTTATAAAAATGTTTGAAGTTGTAGCGTAAACTGAACCTTATTGTGTAGGAATTAAAGTTATTTTTCCATAAACTCATATTTGTTTACATTTTTGGCAAATAAATCGCGAATGCAGAATAATTAATATCTTGAAATATCAGCGCCCACCCTCGTTATCATAGCCGACAGTCGCTTTTCTGTTTCGTTTTGACACCTCTGACACACATGCTGCAGTGACTTGACTTGATTGTCATGGAAGCGCTATTAATAATGTGTCAGCTCACTCTTCTCAGTATGTTCACTTTTTCGCGTGACTACTAAGTACGGTCAGGTCAAACGTAGCGGTTTTAATCTTTCGTACACACGTCAGCACATCAAGCTACTACAATCTGTCAAATTTCTTCAATAGATTTTTAACTATATCGCTAAAGCATTAGGTTCAAGGTTGTTTAAGTGGCCAGTACTTAGCCTGTTGAAACCGTTTTATAAAAGAAGCTCAATTCCAAGCTCATATAACCGGCACCCTAATTGTGTAACACACGATCAATCGGAATCTGAACCATTTTGAAGCAAATTGCTAATCCATTGCTTCATAAGTTCGAAAAATTTGTCTGCTCAACACGTAAATAACGCAATGAATGTTGTTGAACTGTCAAAATGAAACCGATTCCGATTGATCGTGTGTTACGCAATTAGGGTGCGGATCAAACGTAAACGTTGTCATACACGGAATCTATGTTTAACTTAAATGCATGTGTTTTCTCGGTCCATCTCTCTGTAATCGCTCTCTCACTGCTGACAATCGTGCCTTCGTTTCAATATATTGTCAACGGTTTTTCTCCACCTGTTACGATCAGAAGCATGGTGAAGTGAGAGAGCTCTGTAATAAAGTGGAATTTTAGAGTAAAACAATGGGTCAGAACTGTGAAACTGTCTACAAGTTTCAGGGTACCGGGAGGAATGAATTAAACTACGGTTTACGGTTCAATGATTATTCCTAGAAATCATTCTACGTATTTTACATCTTTTTCATTCGGCTCGTCAGCCAAATCTACACCTAATCTCTTCTAATATTAAACTTACTTTATGTTTGTCTCGTATTTCATGCCAATAACTTTTAACTGACTCGCCGAGGTTGCATGTAAGCACCAAATAGGTCACAATCTCTACAGTACTCATGCTTTACAACAACTTTTTGGTATGTAAAAGACAAAAATGAAGCTGAAATATCAATATTTTAACATACAGCAACTGCCATCTGACCTTTACAGCTCAATTATCGGGCAATACCGACACCACTCTACAATTATCAGTTGTATTCCGTGTATTTCACACTACAGAACAAAAAAAAATTGTTCAAAATTGGGCTATTGTTTGTATTCATTCTAACTTGCTTCCTTGAATAAAATATAATACACTTTCGGTCTCCTAAATCAAGCCACCCTGCACTTTTCCTATAGAAGTTTAAAACTTGTTAAGTAGTCGTAAATTCAAATTGGGAACAATGACGACACCAAAATGATGGCCAGTATGTCTTCAAAACTGCATAAAAACTTTTTCTTGGACTCATCATATTTCAAGCCTCTATACTTCTCATGGAATTACACGGTAGCCCGATTTAGGAGTTCCGGAGTATATTTATAAAGTACTCGGGCATTAATACAAGTAATTGGACTTTAGATAGAGAGTGTTACACAGGTTTAAGTGACAGCTAGGGACGTCGCTCTACAAAGCTGAATTTCTTCTGCAACTCGCTGTGCTATTTTGCGGCCGGGTATTGTATGTATATGCAGCCTATCGCAGTCAACTGCTGGACCGCTTTCCTGCTGGCCTTTTCCAGGTTGCACCACTGTGACAGAGACGACACGACTTTCTAATAAGCCCAAATTTTCATCAGCTCGATTTTTCACATTTACAGCAGTTATACTATCCTCGTTGTTCTACGAAACGTAGAAGTAGGATGGCAAGTCGGTAATATCAGGAGCGAAAAAGAGACAAAACGGCTAGCTTGGGTAACTAGCCAAGTTTTACGTACTACTTGCGGCGTGCTTAAGATCTATCTCTCTGTTTTTACTTATAATATCATTCACTTTACCAATTAAGCTGCAATTATTTTCCTCCATCCATATGTATATTTGCACACTAATTATTATGAACAATTTGCGTAATGGAATGTATAGTTGTACGCAACTGGATTGCGTGACTACCCTCGGTTTGCGCTCCCGTAGGAACGCTGAAGAATTGTTAACTCATGTTGCTGTAATGGATTGGCATCGATGGAGCGAAAGTTTTTACGTGAATTTGTAGTAAGAAAGGAGTTTGTGGGTTATTAAAAAGGTTTGTTTGGAAAACAAACCTTTGTCTGTGAGTTTCCGTACTTGACTGCCTCGTTGGTCTAGTAAGCATGAGGTCCTGGGTTCGATTACCAGGCCGAGCAGCGTTATTGGTTTTTCCGTCAGGGATTTCTCAGTGGCAGCCCTGAGTTTGGACTTGTGCCCGAGTGATAGCAATAGACTCGCTCTCTATCACATGGAACTTAAACATAACTGACTGACTGCAGACAACAAAACAAAATAATATATTAGTCAATGTTTAAGTCGATGAGGGTATGCTCTCTACTACCGAGATTTTAGCTGGAGTTTTTGTTCTTTTGTTGTTTTTGTTTTCTTTTATTGTTATTGTTTTTTTTTTTTTTTTGTAGCGCGAATGCTGTGCACGTCTGTAATTGACGTAAACACTAGTCCATGTCTCTGTTCTCAGTTAATTGCAAATGTTTGTGTTTGTGTTGTTGGTGTGTCTTAATAATAAATAAATAAAATAAATAACTGGCGGAATATGAGTGTAGCTAAGCCTCTGCCTAACCCTTCGGGGACTACAGGCGTGAACTTGTTATGTTTCCGTACTTATTGAATAATAATTAAAATTATATTTATTATTTATATTTATAATTAATATTATAGTAATTTTGGAAGCGGCCACTCTCTGGTGATTTTCAAAAATCCATTGCTATTTGCAGAAGCTTTCTATGGGCTACAGCGATTTGGCCTGCATAATGTATGCTGCTACAAATAATAATAATATCCCTGGACATTACACACAGCGCCATCTAGTCCCAAGCTAAGCAACCTAATGCTTGTGTTATGGTAACAAGATGGCTGATAAACTACTTATATACATTTTTTTTTTGTAAATACATACATATTAAAGATAGAAAAACACCCAGAATCAGAACAAATACATGTAGGACTTACAAGTATTTGTTCTGTGCGGGAATCGAACCCGCGACACGCAGCGCAGCAATCCGATCGCTCAGCCACTGCGCTAACCGTGTTGTCAAATAGAAAGAGAACAATGGCTTTTAGCGCTCACGTCCGCTCCGGCTAAAAATCTTTATGAGGTCAACGTACGAACGCTGCTAAAGAGTACTGCAAGCAGATATTTTTTAATTAATTTCAGTATTGATCAAAATCTCTAGTTAATGCTTTTTAGGTCATGTGTATTTACTTAGAGAAAAAAGAAACTAGTTTTAACTGGTTTTAATAAATAAAACACTGCCTGAAGCCAGAGGCCCGACTCCCATTCTCCCACAGCCAGCAGGCGGGCCCGCTCAGCAGTATTAGAGCACGTATTGATAAGATTATTCCATATCAACCTGCAGAGCTGCTCATCCCACTGTCTCTGGGAATATGGGTTCACGAGCCGACCTATCTGTACCCTATCCAAAAAAAAGTGTTTTTTCATAATTTTTGTGGTTTATTAGGCAGTTTTCAGTTCATAACTTAACTCAATCAGGCAATAACACAGTCTTCCAACAACACTCCAGTCCCAGGATACAGTAAAACATACGTACCATTAATAATAATGATTTATACCCGGCGCCTGCACACTTATGAATTACAAATTCTCGATTGTTTGCCAAGCACTATGCTGAACCGTTGAACGTACTTACATTATCGCATAGTTTACTTCAGCTTATTATTAAATCATCTGACCATGGCAGTTGGAATTGCAATGGAATGCAGTGTAACTAAGTTGGATGTATTTTTATGATGATTGGGTAAGGAGAGAATTTATTAAAGACTCTTTGGAGTTAGTCGTGTTTCACCATACATTATTTGGGGTTTGCTATATGGTTTGAAGGCTATAAGTGCCCCTAAAATTAAAGTGAGCCTTTCAAACTGTGGTTCCTAACAATAAATGGGCAATCATCGATATTTTTCACGCCTGGCCTGTTTCATATCCTACTATTGGCTTGGAAGAGTAAGGCCCTTTGTGCCGGACGGCGCGTATGTGTTCCACGCGCACCTCAAAGAGATGTCAGCACGAGTGACGGGGCCCGATAGGGCCGAAGCCTGCCAGGGTAGCGGGATCGTCCGAAAGGGTTACCGCTGCCCTGGAACATAAAGGGCTAAGGAAGGAACACGGGTGGGTTTTAGTCAGTAAAGTACGAGTCTGACACTCCCTCCGCTCCACCCAGAGCGGGTGGAGCGGAGTTTTTTTTAGGATGGGAAATCATCAAATGACCCCTGTCATTTGATGATTTCCCATCCTAAAAAAAAAAAAAAATGCCCTTTGTACACGGCACGGTTTCTTTACAGTACGGCGTATAAACCGCGCCGCAGAAAAACCGTCTCCATCAACAAACTTTCATAGTGATTCGTGCCTACCTTGCCTGCACACGGCGAGTAAACAGTAGTTTTTCACGACAAGATCGCGAAAGAAAAGCGTGTGTGCCTTAGGTCCTTTGTACACATGTTTTTCTTCAGGCACGGCTGTTAGTGTTGTATGGATCACTATGGAAGGTTGTTGATGACACGGCGGCACTACGGCACGGCGCCGTCGCCGTATACCATAGAACCGTGTCATATACAAGGTCACAGGATTTTTCTATGGCGCGGTTAATATACCGAGATCCGAAAGACGAAATCTCTAGGGGCTGCAAAGAGTTTTTTTTTTTTTGCGTAGCACTGAAGAGTACCGCATCGTTGGAGATCTTGGTGTTGCACCTAATAGATGTATTACCTAATAGAAGTCGAGTAACACCCATTAGCGGAGGATACCCATGATGTCAACTCCACGTACTACAAGCCAATAAACCCTTAAGATGGTTGAGCTAACATAGTAAGTATCCTACACGTTTCCCGCTTCCATTTCCCGGGTCATTGTATTTTGCTCGGGTGGAAAACAAACATAGTAAAATATTCCACTATAACTAAGGTACGTATATTAAGAACTGGGTTAGTAAAAAGAAAACTATCCGCTTACAACGTACCGGCTATACATTGAAATACTTTATGCGAAGATAGTGTACGGTAGAAAAGAAGAAAGCTGCCAAGTGAGAGTCCGGTTTTAATACTTCTGATAATGTATATAAATTGATTTTTGTCTGTCGGTAAAGTAAATTAGGTCGTTTATAGACCCTTGCTTGTCCACGTTAACTTATTGTAAAAGCTTGGTTATCCAAGAAATTGATAATAAGAAAAAAAAATACCTACGTTTATGTTTTAACAATAACGACCTATATTCAAGAGACAAATAGGGGTTCATGGAAGGCTTAAACCTCGGTATGTATGCGTTGCCTCTCCACAAACAATGGCTCACCTCCTGTCTTGCATCGCATGCCCTGTCACCTGCACATGTGAGGACCTGATGGCTCCGAAAGGGTTACCGCTGCCCTGGAACATAAAGGGCTAAGGAAGGAACACGGGTGGGTTTTAGTCAGTAAGAGTCTGACACTCCCTTCTGCTCCACCCAGAGCGGGAGGGGTCATTTGATGATTTCCCATCCTCAAAAAAAAAAAGGACCTGATGGCTGCGTCAGCGAATTTTTAAAATTTTTTATTTACTGATGTTTTAATACAGTGATGGTTACATAATTCTAAACTCACCAAACTTTTACGTTTGATGGCGAGAATGCTATCCGCGTTGCTGAATTTTGGGCCAAACTTTGTTACATGTCGTCGAGGAGTAAGTATAAGGTGTAGTTTTGTATATCCATCACAATTGTGTAGCTACCGATTAACAAGGGTTACATACGGAATAGCCAGCTCATCTGTTGCTGGTATTTATCTCTTCTCATTCTTAGCGTGTTGATGGCAAAAATATAGATTTTTTCTTTTTTATACGTTACAAAATCCCTTTCCTCGTGTATCAGGTCATGACCCCAAATAATATTCTAAGTCAAACCAAACCAGACCAAGATATTCGGACATCTAACAAAAACAACAAACAAAACGTCTCCTCCAAGATTGCACATCGTGCAAGAACAAAGCAACATCGTACGGAACCCTAAAAAGCAGTCCAATACAGCCTACATGAACAAAGAGTTCGCTGCAAAGTGCAATATTCGCTGGACACGGATCCCGGAAACGCGGACACGGCTCGAAAATATTTATACGTAGATTTGGACTTCGTTCTCCGGTTGTGAATACATTGCGGGTTATGTATGCAGTGTAATAACAAGAGCGTGGAGCGGTGATGGAATGAATTGTAAAGAAGGATGGGTTTTGTAATGTCGGGATTGGATGGCGTTTTGTATAATGTAGAGAAGAGAGAAGTATGTAGTTGACATATTTTTATCTGAGGGGCAATTCTCGTAATTTTAAGAACATTCACAGTCTGATCTCAGTCTCAATCTGTCAAAAACCCTCTAATTTCCCTATATTTTGACAAGTTTTTGACAGTTGTTTGTCGCTGAGATGAGACTGCGACTAGATTTTGAACGTTTTATGTGCCTTGTGCCTTTTTTTCTGAAGATTATTTCACAGGTTAACAAGGGAGTTTACTATGCGCGGAGGAAATACAACAGTAAAACAATCAGCACATACCAAAGTAATATTTGGTTCATGAGACTGTGAAGCATGCTTGCAAAGGAAAGAAAGAAAATACATTTATTTAGCACAGACTAATAGACACATACACCAGATACATACATCAAAGGGGCAATTCTCGTAATTTTAAGAACGTTCACAGTCTGATCTCAGTCTCAATCTGTCAAAAACACTTTTAATTTCCCTACATTTTTGACAAGTTTTTGACATTGATTGTCGCTGAGATGAGATTGCGACTAGACTTTGAACGTTTTTAGTTACGGGAATTGGCCTTCAAATAAAAACAAATAAAAAGTATAAAGTCCGATGTGAGAAATTAGCAGGAAAGTGTACCTCACGGCTGCGCCAAAAAGGCCCAGTTCAGCAAAAATGCCAAACATCTAGTGCCTGACGCTGGTTTTCAACTGCACCTGAATGAAATCGATGGCCGTCATCATGGGCCGTATGGTTGTTTACTTTAAATAACTATCTATAATGATAGGTAATGATGTGCAAAGGTTGTTTTTTTTTACCATATAATATGTAAACACAGCCAATTAATTACAAGATTTCCTCAAAAAAAAAATCGTGTTCAGATTAACCCGTCTATTTCTTAAAATTCAAGCTATCATTACACCAGCAGAATACCAGCTCCATAGATTTATTTTAAAACAGTCTTTTATTTTTCATTGAAAAATTCTTTAAAGCTCCGTGTAATGTAAACTGGGACCCCTTTTAATCGTGCAAGCAAGGCTCGCGTCTAACGGGTACGTTTGTGACCCGCTCTAGTTTAGGCGACTGGTCAAGTACCGTTGGAAGTTCGGGATTTACTCCGGGATTCCCGATGCAGTTTTTCGATTTAATGGAGTACGTTGTTCGGGGACGAACAACGTACTCCATTAAATTGTTGTCAGGTAAATGGTGATATGAAGAGGTTTCACTTGATTGTAGGGATTTGCTGCAGATTTGACGCTCGACGTTTCAACGTTTCGACGTTCTTTTACATGACGTCGAGATGAAACCTGGATTTTAAATGGTCTCTCCTTGTGAGAGCAGTTTTTTTCCGTGCTGTAGAAAGAAAGAAAGAAAAACTGTTTATTGCGACTTGTACAGGAAGATACATCAAAAACTAAACTAAAAACAGTCAAAAAAAATAACAAGCTATATAAAAAAAAATAACAAAAAAAAATTAAACAGAAAGTCCTACAGTTTTAATGCTCTGTCAGGATAACGATGTGCTTCAATTTAAAATATAGGCCATTAATCCTAATACAACATAGTTTTTAGTACGAAACAGAAAGCTATTATAAGCTAAAGGTCAACGAAAACAAACACTGATTACCAGTTTCTGAAAATCAGTGTCGTTTAGTGTGAAATAAGCATTTCTTCGTATCACTTCGTTGACTAACATTTCTAGGTATAGCATAACACGATGATGTCATCTTCGTCATCATGATGCATCGTGGCCAATTTTTTCCTAGAAAAACCTAACCCTAGCAGATTGGGTTTTCTGGAAAACAATTGGTCATCTAATTACCTAAGTACCTACGTACTTAGGTAACGGGATGATCGTAAAAGGTGACCAATGGATAATGTTCAGCCTTCTTCAGCAATGAGATTATTTTTTAACCGACTTCTAAAAAAGGAGGAGGTTCTCAATTCGGATGTTTGTTTTTTTACAGTCCTTAATCCGTTCGTTCGCCGTAGATCTTTGACAGTCGTTACGGGTAGTCAGGCGCCAGAAACTTTGACAACCAGTCTTGCCAAGGAGTATTGTACACAGTAGGTTAGTTGCGGAGATGAGATAGGCAAGCAGGTTAGGCGGATCACACACTACAGCGCGCCACGCGACGGGGCGCATGAAACGGAGCCAATTTCCCCGCGCGTTTTTATTGAATTTGTATGTAAAAAATCCCGCGCAGGTGAGCGTTATCTACGCCCCGTCGCGTGGGGCATTCTAATGTGTGGACTGGAAGCCAACCTCAACATAGTTGGGTGATAGTGATGTTACAACATATGGTATGTAACACACTATGAATCTCAAGCTGAATCATTTTGAAGGATATTGCTAATCCATTGCTTCATGTGTTCGAAAAATTTGTCTGCTCAACATCGTAAATACCGCAATGAATGTTGTTGAACTGTCAAAATTTAACCCATTGCTTCCTTTCTGCAATCGGCTTTTATGTTTAATTTTATTTGTTTGTTGTCTTTTGCCAGTGTCATCACGCATTATCCAATGTGTATTGTCTTTGGTTTTGATGTAGCACGTAGAGTCCGTTTGCAGTTATTTTGGATCACTGCCCAACTCAGTGATCTTTATTGTCATTCTAATAGGGTTGCTGTTGGGTTGATGCCATTGACAAACCTGTCAAAATCATTGTGATCTTTATTCCCGTCTCAATAAGGTTGCTGCTGCCAGAGGTAAATAATTGTGAACAGACTCTAGACCAGTAAATTGTGATCTGCCCCGACATCAAGCAATGGACAACATTGTCAAACTAGTAACTTTTAAGGTTTTGAATACGAGGCTTTTCGCTACTTTGTATTAGTGTGTGTGTTTTGTCTATTTTTATGTAATGTCTGTGCAGAATAAACAGTTTTTCTTTCTTTCTTTTCTTTGTTACTTTATGTACTATTACTTACAACCATTATTTAATTATATGAACCATTAATTTAAAAGACCGTTCACCTAGCTTTTGCCTGCAACAGTCTGACTCAATTCTCACGAAACAAGCTTTCTAGGAAAACATTGCCAACAAATTACTATTTTTCACCCACGTTCGATACCTCTGTAACGATCCTGCAATCTGAAATACATGGAATAGATTCATTTTATATGCCCATAAGTTTAAGGGGCTATGCAGACATGCTACTGCATCTGCGAACAGAGATTTCGTCGAAGTAAACGCCGAAACGCGCGTTTTTGCTATCGCGTCCGAACGCATACGGTCTACAAAATGAGTTCTAACCTTAGTTCAAGCTTCAAGCAGCAATACGTCGCCGATCCAACGTACTTAGGTAATAGATTAGTAGTACCTAATGTTTTCGAACATGTATTAGTTTATTATTTTGTAAGATTAATTTTATTTTATCTAAGGGCCTTAGTTGCCTGACAATAAAGGAATTTATAGTAGCATAAACCCTGAAGCCAGTAGATATTTTGAACTTTATTCCGACAGACGTTAAGTTCTTGATACAAAACTGACTTAGACTCTGGTTTAAAACCAGTTTTTGTATTTTGAACTTTAACGTCATCGGAATAAAGGTCGAAATCAGAAAATTGCTCGATGGTTAAAGCGATAGAGTTGCTAAAACGCGGTGCCAAGTCGCAAAATCGCCGATGCTTAGACGGATCCTTCCTCCCCGGATCGGTGCGTTTTCGTTTCGTTTTCGTTTCTGTACCGACTCTGTACAGATTCTGTACCGAGAGCCTGTAATTAAATGAGAGCTTCCTCATTAAGTAGTTTCAGTACTAATTCTTTACCGAGCGCATACACACGTCTCTGTACCAAGTACTACCGAACCATTCGACTCGCCCTTCCCGTCACCTCCGCCCCACCCCGCATAACCCATAACAAATGTAGCAAACTGAGCCAATCAAGAAGTGGATCTCGGTAAAGAATCTGCAGTGCGATTCTGTAACCATCTCACCGTGAAAACTTATATGAAGCGAGCGTGGAGTGAGCTGTCATTCCAAATAATGCTAGGGATTGACATTAGTGACAACTCACATCAAGCTCACTTCACTTGAGTTTTCACGGTGAGATTTTTACAGAATCGACCGGCTGTACAGATTCGGTACAGAAACAAAAACGAAACGAAAACGCGCTGATCCGGTGAGGAAGGTGCCTTAAAGTAGCATGTCTGCGTTACCCTAAGAACGAGTCGTGTTTCCACGTGCCATACGTTTGAGGCTGGTTATAACTGGGTCGACAAAACTTGCTTCGGTTCTTTGCCAGCCGGGGTACGGCGGGTGCACCGAAATGAGGAGTGTTCGGGGATGTAAAGTATGTTTAAGCTTATTCGGTTGTAAAGCGGGAATATTATCACGTAGTAAAGTTACATTTTCCGGTATCTTAGTGCGGTGAATGTTTGCATTGTGAACTTTATTGAAGTATTTGGGATCGTTGCTGTTATTACTAGGAGTCAAATTCAGGAAAATATAATGTTTACGTGGTAGACAGAACGCCATAGAATAAAGCTTGTTGTTTATATTCTATGGCGTTCTGTAGTATATTCCCGTGGGAAGGAGTGAGATTATGTATATTCTAGCTTGTTCAGATAAAAAAACATTTTACTTTATTATTTTATTTTTTTCCTTGATATTATTTGGTAATTAAGTGTGATTTACACTAGTATGATGTCAACTGCCCATGTATAAACTACACTCTTTCCTAAGCAATATTGATCATCGAAATCCTAAGCACAAACACACAATAAACATGCAAGACATTAGGCATGTACGTACTCGTGTGTATGTGAGGCGCTGCAGCCGCCGCTACTTTTATGGCTTCATCTTTATAGCTGTAAGTTGCCAGCATCTGACCCGGGAGTTACCAAATATTGTCTTTACTATGCACCTTTAACTACTATTTTTGAGCAAGACATACCATTAGTTTCCTATTGAAGGATAAGAAGATAATGATACGTCACCACCTGCCTAGCCTTTTCCCAACTATGTTGGGGTCGGCTTCCAGTCTTGCCGGATGCAGCTGAATACCAGTATTTTACATGGAGCGACTGCCTAGCTGACCTCCACAACCCAGTTACTGGGTCTAATACGATACCCCTTGGTAAGACTGGTTGTCAGACTTTCGGGCTACTGATGACCCGTACTGTCCAAAATCCACAAATGACAAATCAGGAAAGAAAGATTCACGAATGACAGCCGGGATCAACAGCTTAACGTGTTTTTCGAGGCACGGAGGGGTCTTGATATATGAAGATGATCATCCATCCACGTATCAACCGCGGCAAGCGTAGCTTAACCTGACCGATCGACCCGTGCGGCTGTTATTACTTAGCCACAAGCCCCTAAAAAGATAATGTTATGTAAGAAGAAGTTATTTAACCCATTTTTGAGCATTACTGGTTCGTAGGTCTTTCCAACATCATATCCATGTAGGTGACTTGGTGAAGGCTGCAGGAATCTGCTGGATCTGAGAAGCACAGAAACGGTCGAAGTGACCATGCTTAGGAGGTCTTTCGGTTGAAATTATGATGATGATAATTCATGTAGGATTACAGATTATAAAATAAATTTATTGAACAAAAGAGATTCGTCCTTTTTGCCAAACAGTGAAAACTTGCTAATAGGTTGCCGCTGACTTAGAAGAGACTTGATCATATCATGAACCAAAAACCGTGGAAGCTACCTCTTTCGCAAACCACTCCTAAGTTTCGCTTCTGAATTCAATCCTCTGCTGCGTCTCTTAATGAGCCTAAGTCAGTCTCGGGCTAATAATGGATATTTTTCTTACTTTCTTTCTGAATAACTCTACTAAGACAACTTGAAAAAAATAAACCAGTAACACAACATAGGGATCGAATCCAGGTGTTCACGATTTGTAACTTCCTGCGGATACTAGGCCAATGAGGTAGTTTCCAAGACGAAGTGAGCTGTTCAGGTTAGTGGGCGCAGTCTGCGAAACGTCTTCATGGTCATACAATATTCAATGCTGCGACACGAGGTGCGACGATGATGTTCTCGTCTTGTTTGTTGTTGTTCTGTGTGTAAATAGGATGCAGGTAGGTATAGTATGTTTGGCTCCTCTTGTCATAATTGGTAAACAAATAAGGCGTACTGAGATTAAGGCTATAAAAATGAATAGTTCAAAAATGATTAATAAAAAGAAGTTTTAGATGTAATTCATAAGTAACATACTTTATTATAAAAATAAATATATAAACATTTATAAACTTAAAATGTGTGATAAAAAATTTTAGTTACAATAACTAACACCTTCTTGAGTCAGGACTTATTTGAACTATTCCTACGCAAATCCAGAATTTTGTAAGAAGGTATCACTAAACACTAAATTAGCCTGTAATGTTCCCACTGCTGGGACACAGGCACTGAAGGGTAGCTTAGCTTCTCTTTACCCCAAGCTTTTTGGAATTTTACACTAAATTGGGATTCAGAACGTCGCTCGGATGTATGTAATTTAAACCATATTCCGAATGAAACCGGAGAACATGCGAGGAGCATAATTTATAATGTTTCTCATGCGTATCCTTTCGAGCAAAAATAGGTTACATGTGACTTGAAAATGGGCATCCGTCTCATATAAAATCATACATTATGTAAGATGCAGCGATAGAATTCTTTATTTACGAGATTGCTTCAGTTGCATTGAACAAAGGACACGTCATTTTATCCCATAATATTAGAAATTAATGTCCATATTTCTGTGAAATATTGATATCTATAATTTCCGATAAATTGAGCACCCAGAGTTCGGAATAGCAATGCAAGACGGCTAGGAGACTTAACTGTTAGTTGACCTCAAGATAAAGTTCAGGTCAGCTCCAAGTTGTTTTGAATTTGAGTAAAACTGAACGATCGCCGTCCAGCATTTGCAACCAACGATTTGTATTCTAAGATTATTATTTATCAGTTGCAGTTTACATTAATTAGAAATTCTGGTACAGGATTTGTTGGATATTTAGGTTTGTTTAAGTGCGTATTATTCGCAACTGGCGTGCGTATATGACCAGATATATAAGACGAATGAGTGTGTTTATTTATGTTATGTATGCGTACATATTATTCACGTAGTTTCTCCAACTATCAAGGATCTTCTCCCAAATCTATATAACAGACTGATTTGGCTGTTTTCTGTCCCTGTATCCATCAACATCATGACAGAGAAAGAAGATCTTCTCTTAAGTCAGTCAAAACAAACTATTTGACAACAACTGTCAACAGTCAACTGACAACTATCTGTCACGCAAACTATCAAAGTTTATAAAAGACCTAAAAGTCCTAGTCTCCTACTAATATTTTTCTTTTTCTGTTGGTCTATCGTTATTCTTTAATTAATAGTTTATTTTATTTGAATTTGTTTGAAATTAGTTTGTATTATTTTTTTTTTATTTTGTACCCGTACTGTTTTGCAGGTTTTGCTTCAGCCCTTAATAATAATGGGAATAGTATGATAACAAGATCAAAAACAAAAAAACTAATTCAGGTAAATAAGCCTTCATCAAATGATGAAATATCATCAGTTTCATCATCATCATCCTCTCCGAGGTCCATCTTTTCTTCAATCGTATCATCACCACCTTCATATTTATCACGCTCATCAAGATCATCATCATCATCGTCACCAATACCAGTAGACGTTGTGTTGGAGGCTACTACTGCCATGAACCCCTCACCCGCTACTGTCAAATCCAATACGCGTAAAAAATGGAGCGAAGACATGAACCAATTCATTTGGCGTACGTATTTAATTATCACCAATCTAGATACGGAAACAAATTCATATCTTACATCATTGCACCAAAAATTCATTAACAGATTTCCACAAATGAATGTCTCGAAGCAAAGAGTTGGAGATCAACGAAGAGCAATAGTTCACAAAAAATTACTTTCAGCCGCTACACTTGAGAAAATTAGATTAGAAGTAAGCAGAGAATTACAAACAGACACTACTAACTTAGATACGCATATTAGGACACCGTCGCAGTTAAATATAGATCAGAGCAACACACATTTACAATCAGAACCAAAAAGTAGAATGAGATGGTCAAACGAAATGAACGAAACTCTAATAAAATGCTATTTCATTGCTACAAAAATGGAAACAGACATGACTATCTGGAGGAAAAAATTAAGAGAAATGTTCATTGAATTCTATCCACAATTGTCACATTTATCTGAGCAGAGAATATCAGACCAAAAAAGAGTCGTCTTAAATAACAGAATGATATCAGATACACGACTTCAAGAGCTAAAAACATATGCAGAGAATACACTAAACCAAACAAATCCTTATAGGCAATCAGAATATTTACATATAATTGCAGAGAATACCCCAACACAAATATCCATAAGTAATAACACCGAAACTGCATACGTTAACCAGTCACATACACAAGAAGCGGAAGTAGAAAATGAGCCCAATTTCTTGAATAGCATTGACTTTGAAGCGGTGACAAACACTATCATAAACACAGAGCATAATACCTCAAATATAGAAATAAGCCAGGAAAGAAGTCAAGAAATAGAAGAAACATTCTCTCACACACTACAACATTTCACAAACATTCATCCTACAAAAAGAAATTACATACCTAAACAAAAACCATCAAAAAAATTAGCACAAATAGTAAGCTACATTAATACCGTCATTCTACCAAAATATGTCAATGCAGATACAGATTTCGAAACCCTGCAAACAGTTATATATAGTGCTGCTTGGACAGCTGCTAAAACGAATGGAAGTAAACTTTCATATGTCACTTCTGATAATCCGGCTAACATTAATCTACCACAAATTAAGAAACCTAAATGGCAGAGAAGGTTAGAATTGAGAGTTAAAGATTTAAGAACAAAAATCGGCAGACTAACAGCGTACATGCAAGGAAACAGAGGTTGGAAGCTTGTTAGACAGGTACACACAATTCTAGAAAAGTATAAAATACACTCAACTCATGAAGAACCGAACACACAACTAACACACTTTTTAGACACGCTTAAACAGAAACTTACTCTTGTAAACAGTAGATTAAACAGGTATAATAAATGCACACTTCGAAAAACTCAAAACAATAAGTTTAGAAATAACGAAAAGCAATTTTATCGAACATTAAAACAATCCACAACTAACCAAACAGTACCCAGCGAAAATGAAAATAACACTAACCAGAGTTTACCACCAATAGATGAACTTCGGCAATTTTGGTCAAGAATTTGGGAGAGGCCAATATGTCACAACACAGAAGCTGAGTGGATTAAAATAGAGGCGGAAAACCATAGGCAAATTGAACAAATGGAGTTCGAATATGTTCAAATAGAAACTTTCCATGACGCCCTTCAAAAACTACACAACTGGAAAGCACCAGGTTCAGACAACATTCATAACTTTTGGTATAAGAAATTTACCCACATTCACCCATACCTCTATAATTACATCAACACCTTCATTAAAAATCCAATTATGATGCCTTCATACATAGCGGAAGGAATTACGTATATGGTACCAAAAGACAGCAGCGACAGCACAAACCCAGCAAAGTACAGACCAATAACATGCCTACAAACAATATATAAAATAATAACCTCGTGTATCACTCATATCATTTATAAACATCTTGAATCAAATTCAATATTATCCGAAGAACAAAAAGGCTGCCGAAAGTTCAGTCAAGGCTGCAAAGAGCAACTTACAATAGACTCCGTTATACTTAAGCAGGTTCAACAAAAAAAAAGAGATCTATACACTATGTATATAGACTATAAAAAAGCGTACGATTCGGTACCACACACGTGGTTACTTGAAGTTTTAAAAATATATAAGATAAATCCATTAATTGTAACCTTTTTAAATAACACCATGTCTCAATGGACGACTCGCTTACATCTTAAATCACATTCAGGAATAGCTGAAATTGAACCTATAAAAATCCGAAGAGGAATATCCCAAGGAGATTCGCTTAGCCCATTATGGTTTTGTCTAGCCTTAAATCCCTTATCCAACAAATTAAATACACTAAAGCCGGGATATAACCTACCGTTTAAAGATACTACAGATGACTTACAGACTCACAGACAAAACTGTAAAATTAACCACCTTCTTTATATGGATGACATAAAATTGTACGCTTCTAAACAAGACGACTTAAATAAACTTGCAGAAACCACAGACCAATTTTCAAACGACATTAAAATGGAATTTGGTATTGATAAGTGCAAGATCAACTCAGTCAGGGCAGGCCAAACTTACGAACATTCATACACCATACAGACAGGTGAAATCA
The DNA here is from genome assembly GCA_951799955.1 of Apamea anceps. NCBI lineage: Eukaryota > Metazoa > Arthropoda > Insecta > Lepidoptera > Noctuidae > Apamea > Apamea anceps. The sequence continues at coordinate 5,809,218 of OX637502.1, read as the reverse complement.
TAGACTCTTTAGATGAAAACGAAACATATAAATATTTAGGATATATACAAGCTCAGCAAATTAAACATAAAGAAATAAAAAATAAACTTACTCAACAATTTAAACATAGGCTTAAATCCATTTTTAATACTCAATTGCATTCCAGACATACCGTTAAAGCTATTAATACCTTTGCAATTCCCGTTCTTACATACTCTTTTGGTATATTAAGCTGGACCAAAACAGAACTAAAAAACCTACAACGCGTTATTAACACCACTTTGACCAAAAACAGAAAACACCACCCTCGATCTTGCGTACAGCGACTAACACTACCTAGGAAAGAAGGAGGACGAGGCATAATAGATATTATGAACCTACACAATAAACAGATAAGTACCCTAAGAACATATTTTAACACAAAAAGTACCACTTCTACCCTACACAAAGCAATAGTTTATAATGACAAAAAACTGACACCGTTAAATATGTTTGACAAAACTACACAAAGTAACGAGAAACAGACCGACCGACAGACTAAGATAATGGAATGGACCCAAAAGTCACTCCATGGACGACATCGCCAAGACCTGTGCCAACCCAACGTCGATAAATTAGCGTCGAACGAATGGCTCAGGTGTGGAGATCTTTTCCCTGAGACAGAAGGGTTCATGACAGCAATCCAAGACCAAGTAATCGAGACTCGTAACTACCAAAAGCATGTTATGCGAATCCCCATTTCAACAGATATTTGCAGGCGATGTCATAGTTCTTCCGAAACTATCCAACATATTACTGGAGCATGTAGAGCAATTGTTCAGACTGACTATAAACACAGGCACGATCAAATAGCCAATATAATCCACCAAAAAATTGCTATAAAATATAAATTAATTACTACACCTCCAGTACCTTACTACAAGTATAATCCAGAAATAGTTCTTGAAAACACAACACACAAGTTATACTTTGATCGAGCCATTCTCACAGACAGAACTACTCATTACAATAGACCAGACATAACTCTACTAGACAAAATTAATAAAACTGCGCAAATAATTGACATAGCAGTACCAAACACACACAACCTACAAAACACTATAGCAGAAAAGCTCTCAAAATATACAGACTTAAAAATAGAAATAAGCCGAATGTGGCGATTAGGCAGCGTTGCCATAATCCCAGTAGTAGTCTCAACCACGGGTGTCATTCCCAAACAACTGCACCAATCCTTAAAAACGCTAGACTTATCTCCTTCCACCTACCAAACCCTACAGAAAGCTGCTATTCTGAACACTTGCAGAATTGTCCGAAAATTCCTTCAGAACGACAATAATGCCCAATTATCACACCCACAAACATCATCAACAACACAAAGTCTAAACATACCATCACACCATAATAATATGTTACCATCTATAGCTTAGGTTAGCACTTGGCTTCGGCCCGTGTTATTCTATAAAACCGGCACATCAGTGCCGAGATACAAAAATGTATACCAACAAATAATAATAATAATAATAATATATCATTTATTCTCTCTTCACAAAAAGTGGTCTTAAAAATAATGCAAACTTAGTACTGTAAAACTCTTTCCACCTTTGTGAGAGACTGGTGCCTGAAGTAGGTTTTAGGAATAAAAACCTGTGTTACAGGTCACCAGGACCCTCACCTCGGTAAGATTTTTGTAGAAATGACCAGGAGATGACAATAACTGATAAATCGAAAAAAGTACAAATAACAAAAACCTCTACTAAATAAAAATTACAATACAAAGAGTAGAAATAAGCAGAAGTATCCAAGTGTATTGATTAAAATGATAATGTGTGTGGGCGTATGAGGTGTATGCATGACTGTGCGAATTGAGAATGTTTGAGAATGTTGTGAGAGAGGGTGTGGATGTGATTAGCGAGTGTTCAGTTTTATGTGACTGTGTTGCGAGATTTGGGTGGGTGACAGCTCTGAGGGGTAATTAGGGCTTTGATCTTATTTGGGTACTATCAATAAGTCCTCGGTGTTTTGGTAATCAAGCGATTTAAGGTAATTTTTCAAGGCTTTATTGCAACTAGATTTTGTTTTAGGGTAGATATTTAGTGATTTATTTATTTTGTTGTATAGGTGTTGTCCAAGAAAGCAGAAGAATTTGTGGGAAAGTGATGAATACAATCGATAGGTAGGACATATTCTATCTCTGCGGCGACTACCAACGGGTAGGTTGGGGTCATACGGTAGCTGGGAGTGTTTTTTAAGAACCGTGCGCAATATGAAGGTTTGTCTGACCGTCAGAACATCCCACTCTTTATAAAGCTCTACAGTTGGGAAGTGGTAGGGTAGGCCGGCACTAACCTTAAGAATAGCACGCTGTGCTCGTTCTAGTACCAAAAGGTGGGTTTTTGCTGCACCACCCCAAGATGTGATGCAGTATTCAATTTGCGAGTGGCATAAGGCATAGTAAACCATTTTGATAGTCCTACGGTCAGCCACATGCTTGAGATTTTTAAATATGTAAATTAATTTTCTAAGTCTAGTCACTAGGAGATCGATATGTATTTTAAATGTCAAATGTTGATCAATGATTAAACCAAGATATTTGATATTGTCAGTTCTTTCAAGAGAAGGGCATTGACAGTCTGAGGAGTTGGCAGAACCGCACGTGTGAGCAGTAATGGTGAAAGAAGGTGGTGGCAAGAGATTACTTCTGTGTGCGAATGTTAAATATTTAGTTTTAGAAATGTTAAGGGTCAACACGTTATTCTGGAGCCAGTTACACACGATGTTTAAACCCGATTGTGCAGCGTCAAAGGCCTCATCCCAACTTTCACCAGTGAAAAATAAGGCGGTATCATCAGCAAAAGAAATAATTTTACCGTTATGGAGGGAGAGTTGGCAGAGGTCATTGACGTACACAAGAAAGAGAGTGGGACCTATTATGCTTCCCTGAGGAACACCATAATTAATAGGTAGCGTGTCACTCAGACTATCATTTACTTTAACCCGTTGCATTCTGCCAGTAAGGTAGTCCTGCAACAACTTAAACGGAATTCCCCTTATGCCGAGACGATCTAGTTTGTTTAAAAGGTGCGGAACAGACACTGTATCAAATGCCTTCGCAAGGTCAAGGAACACTGTAATGCACTTTCTACCTCCATCAAGATTGGTAACAGTAGAGTGTAGCAGATCGTGGACTGCATCATCAGTACTTCTCCCGGCTCGAAAGCCAAATTGTGCGGGAGACAGCAGTTGGTTTGTCTCGAGAAATTTTGTGAGACGCCGAATTAACAAACGTTCCAAGACCTTGGAAAGCGCTGGTAAAATGGAAATGGGGCGGTAATTATTTACACAGTCTTTTTTCCCGGCTTTATGTATCGGTTTGATGAGTGCTGTTTTAAATGACTTAGGAAAGATCCCCGATGAGATAGCTAGGTTACATATATGTGTAACAGGAGGCGTGAGGAGGTTTGCATATCTCTTAACCATTTTACTGCTTATCAAATCAACTCCTACCGCACAATTTTCTTTTAAATTATTAATTAGAAGGTGAATCTCGTCCTCATCAGTAGGCAGAAATACGAGAGAATTTGAAGGGTTGGATGCGGTACAGTGGTGATTTGGACCAGAAACAATTGTATTTAGGGAAATCTTTTCGGCAAGATTAGCGCCAATATTCACAAAGAAGCTATTAATGTGATTAATGTCCCTATTAGGATCGACAGAAGACAGAAGAGATGATGAGTAGTCTGGTCTCCTGTTCGAGCCACTAATGCTCTTAATAACATTCCATAGCTGTTTTTTATTACCCTTGGCATTTTCGATCTCCTGTTTTTCGTAAGTTCGTTTTGCTTTTTTCAATATACTGTTGCAGAAGTTTCTGTAGCGTCTGTAAATAGTTTTACTATTATCATTCTCAGGGTTACGCTTAGACTTTTTATAAAGATTATCCCGATTTCTAATACAACGAATTAGACCATTAGTAATCCAAGGTTTGAAGATCAACTGCCTTTTGGTTGTTTTAATTGTTGAAGTATTGAGTTTGATGGCTGCTGATAATTGCGATACCAATAGATCGGTTGCTACATTTACATCCTGACATTCTATAACAGTTTGGAAGTTAGTATTTTGCATCATGGTATCAAGTTGTACAAAGTCCACGGAACTCGAATTTTTATTCAAATAGTTTATGCTCGATTTAGGTTTACAGCTAACAGCAACACTCTCGTGGTCAGTGATAGATGTTTCAAAAACGAAACAAGTTACGTCCATTTTGGATTTTAGCATCATATGGTCAAGGGATGTGCGTCCATGAGTAGGCAACGTGTGACCCGGTAGCATACCATGGCTAGCTAACATATTAAGATAGTCAAAAGCCCGTTTATCAGGACTGTTCGGGACAATATTAATATTGATATCACCACAGAAGATAATGGTTTTAAACGATTGGAGTTCAGTAAGAAGTGCATCAATTGATTCAATAAATGCTGTAGTGTTTGTTTGACTGGGTGGGCGATATATTCCTATAATGCAGGTTTCTGAACCTAGTTTTAATAAAAGACAATTGGCGTCAACAATATTAGGTTCTTCACAAGTTACATGAAGGTTTTTATTATAATATATGACAACTCCTTCATTTTGGGTATTGTGCGTGGAGGTCGAAGAGTAGTTATAGCTGTCGAGAGAGGGGATAAATTTTGCAGAAGAAAGCCAGCATTCAGATAGAACCAGAATGTCCCAGGGTATCTTAGAACGTTGGAGAAGGGTGGTGAAGTTAGACATGTTACAGGTTATGCTACGAATGTTTTGGGACAGGATATTAATAGTACGATTGGTGATACGAATATGCTTTATTGCGTTGTCTATGTCACAGGCGATAGTTTTAGCTACTTTTATGGCATCCAGATCCAGGTTTATGGTTTCAAAATCTTGCATTAGGCTTCAATAGTTTGTTTAGTGCTAACGCAGCCACGTGTAGAACGTGACCTATGGAACTGGATTTCAATTGAGATAAAACCCAAATCTGGAGGGACTGTAGCCAACATCTCTGAGGTTTGACATACCGCTAGGAACAGACAAAGCAATTGAGAACTCATATCAGGGGATTTTTCTCGCATAAGAAACGAATAAAGTAGTTTAGTGTAATGAAGGTTGTGTGTTATGGGTGTTACTTGGGTTACTCTGCACGTTAAACAAACTTTTTCTAAACTAACATAAAATGTAAAACAAAAATTGGTAAAAACTAGTAAAAATAAAAATTTAAAACAAATGCATGCCAAGAAAATATATACATTAAAAAAACAACTTGTAACTAAATTTAGTCACATCGTAAACTTAATTAGTTCAGATTCTTCTTCAATACGAGTTGGGGTCGATCCCTCCTCTTTTTTAATATAGATCTTTCCATATGAGGTCCAAGCCGCTACGAGCTTTTTGGCTTTTACGTTTCCACGAGCTAGGTAGAAAAGATGTTTCGTTTTATCAGTTAAATGGTCCGATATGTATATTTGACGCAGTTCTCCATGTAGTTTAATGTGCTCAGTGTTTAGCTGAGGTTCCTTACTTTCGCGTCTAGATTTATTAAAGGATTTGAGTTTAGCCATCAGTGATTCTTTCCTAAGTATTGAAGAGAAGTCCACAATAACAGCTTCTGCTTTGGAACGGAATATGTCCTTTATCTCGGATTGCTGGATGGGAGTCTCTGGATCCAATGTTAAGACAATTTGTTTTATGTTTTGTATCAGATTTTCCTTAGATTCTTGCTCAAGTTTAGGCAAGTTTCGTATTTCTATTGCTGACGAGCGAGCACTCTTTTCCACATAGTCTAACCTTTTTTCTAAAGATGCTACTTTTTTCTTATATTCGACATTTTCCTGTTCCAGATGGTTAATTTTCAAAAGTAGTTCCTCATGCTTTCCTGTTAAAGCCTCCACCGATTGCTTGATATCCTGGTTTTGGGTTATAATACTGGAGAGAGAAGTGTTTAGTAATTCAAACTTACTTTCCTGTTGAGATAAGATTTGTGACAACATATTTTTTATTTCGGAAGGTTGTTCATTTACCTCATCAAAAGTGCGCTTCTGGCGTTTGGTTATGTTAAAATAATTATCAACTGAGTCAGTGACGTGCGAAATGTTTAGGGCCGAATCCGAGTTGTAGTGAATTGTATCATTTGGCGTGTTTAGTTGGGGCATAGGGCGCGGTGGAGAGCGTTGTACTGACATTTTAGTTCCTGGGCGCTTTTCTGACCAGATGGGCGCGTGAGTGTTCCGTCGTAATCGTAATTTGCGTAGGCGCTCGGAAAGCGCAGCTTCGGAGGCTGAACAGTGACCTCTATATCTTCAAGCAATGCTTCACGTAATTACAAGTACCAGGCAATCACGAGGAAAGCAAGGCAAAATACGTTTCCTGGTGGATATTAGGCGGGGCTCAACAGACGCTGGTCGCGATCGACAGATTGGTATAATACTGCTTTCCGTCCAGTATAACTAGACCTCCGCGTGTCCTTTTCTCGTGTATATGTCTGTCGCACTCAGGGCTTTATAAATTAGATGCACACACGGAAAGGATAAAGTAGACTTTATTAATGACTTTACGTATTTCGTTAATGAGTGTACGTACGTAGGCGGGGTCAGCAAATAATAGTGAGAAGTTGGTGGGACTCACGCACACGCAGAGTGGTTGACGCGTTGTACGAGGACTACGCTGGAGTATTCGTCTTCTTGTAGATTTATGCACTCCTGGTATTTAGCACTTTATTTTTGCTTTATTTTTCCGATTAAATATTAATAAATAAAATGAAATATGGTCACTTAAGAGACGTCTGAACTGCTCAGAGATCCGAAGGGAAGGGAATTAATTTTGTTTTCCCTTCTTTAAGTAATTTTCGTGTATTGTACTCGTATTGTGATTTGTTTTAATGTGTTCATCCTTGTCAAACTTGCTGTACTTAGTGAATGATGTAGTCGCCTATAATTGGAGGCGCACACTTGTTTTTGTCCTTGTTCATGTTTACATGCATGTAACTCTGTTGGCGATCCAATAAATAAATAAACTAAGTCACACAAAATTTCTTTTGAGATAAAATATACAGCTTAAATTCATGTAATATGCAGCAGTTATAAGCTTATAAAGATGTATAGCACGCGACGTGAAATCGAGCCAGCCTTCGAAGCCACGTGCTTCGGAGATTAGATTGCACTAAACAGAGTAAGTAAAGCCTGCTGAACACCAAACAATATCGTCACCGAACTTTGTTAGCTTGAACTCTAGCATTATTTACTGCAGGCAGTGGCTGAAACATTGTCTGGTTCATTTAGCATATCTATATATATATATATTCTAATAATAAAGCTGAAGAGTTTGTTTGTTTGAACGAGCTAATCTCTGGAACTACAAGTCGGATTTGAAAAATTATTTTTACATTTGATAGTACAATTCTTGAGGAAGGATATAGGTTACTTAACATCACGTCATCGTTTTGTCCTGAGGGGCAATTTTCGTAATTTTAAGAACGTTCACAGTCTGATCTCAGTCTCAATCCATCAAAAAAACCTCTAATTTCCCTACATTTTGACATTTGTTTGTCGCTGAGATGAGACTTTGACTAGATTTTGAACGTTTTAAATTACGAGAATTGGCCTTCAGTTATACGATCATAAATAAGGAAGTAGCTGATTTTTGTAGTGATATCAGGATTGGTCCCGTAGCCAAAGTGGTTCATAACGATGAGTACAACGACTCCAGAAGCGGTTTTCAGTTATTACAACTCTATACACACTCTGTATCAAGTAGCACCAAACCAACAAGGCCTTTATATTGTTGTACCACCTAGGACAACTCTTATCTATATTAATTTTATAAATAGGTAGTTTGTTTGTATGTAGGGGGTAATCTCCGGAACTGCCAGTCGGATTTAAAAAAATATCTTTGCATTTGATAGTTCAATTCTTGAGGAAGGCAATAGACTATATAACATCACGCTAGGGTCCTAAGGAGCCGTGCAAAAATAAAAAATGTCAGAAAGAACGCTAAGCGAAAACAAAGTACAAGCACGGGCAGGCGATGCGATGCGATGGGTTGGGGTACAAGAAATTTCTCTCTTATAATAGCTTCTCACTTTCTAGAAACACTTACTTTAATACCTTCAGTTTCTCAGAACAATCACACGTAATATTGGATCACAGTGACTACATCAGATTTTCTTGGATACTTGGCTGATAAGCTTAGTTACTTGGATATTTGAATTTCAATTCTTAGAAAGGCGGTTTTTAATTATTTTTTTTTACGCACTACGTGACTTGAGTTTAATGATCATGTGGTTCTCAGTAAAGAACAGCCGATCTATTCAGTAAAAATCTCAACGTGAAGATTTTCGTGGCGTGAAGTGAGCTGTCAATTTTATCAATCTCTAGCATCAGTAGTGCGATTCTGTAACCATCTCACCGTGAAAACTTAGGTGAAATGAGCGAGGAGTGAGCTGTCATTCCAACTAATGCTAAGGATTGACACTATTTACTCTTTGGACACTATTGACAGCTGACTCTAAGCTCACATCACCTAAGTTTTCACGGTGAGATTTTAACAGAATATACCGCCATGTCATCGACACACGTGAAGTTGTATTGCAGGTACTCTGTTGACTGTCAAATCTGTCTCTTTAAGACTTTTAGTGTCATCTGACTTGTTATTCATAATACCCAGATCTGATACTGAAAGACTCGACCAACATCTTTTAGACGCGGTTCAAATCGGAGTCAAACGTGAATTTATCTTAAAACCTACGGTGGTAGAGCGTTGTTCCGAGTTCGAATCCAATCAAATACTATTTGAAGTATAATGCAATACCTACCTATTACACCTACTTTAAAAAGGTTATATCCTGATTAGTTTCTCGCATCCTACAGGCTCAGTGCTGCTAATCGGAGTAATGCGTAATTTAATAAATCACTAAACAGCACCCTTATTGCGTAATACACCTTCATTCACAATCAGAATCATTTTGAAGGATATTCCTAATTAATCTATGCTTCATATGTTCGACAAATTTGTCTGCTCAACAAAACGTAAATAACGCATTGAATGTTGTTGAACTGGCAAAATAATACCCAGTGCTACTGTCAGCATGTTACGCAATTACCCCACAGGACTTCTAACACCTTTATAAAAGTCCCCCGTTTCCTATAGAATATGTAACAGCTATATATATACATAAATAAACAAGGTAAGGGGAAGTGCAAAGATTTCGAGATGAAAGCGAGCGTCGATTTAAAATTAACAGGATAAGCAGTGTGTAAGGCGGAGCGGAGAATCCGATTTAAAAGAATTGTGTCAAAAGGTGCGCTCGTGTTAGCTGTAGCCTTAGTTCTAGGAACTGTTTAAAAGTTACTACGGTTTGTTGAACACAACTAATATTGACATTATAAAACTATCTACCTGAAAATATCGTCAATATTTTACAATGTGTAATCGTAGCAGTACAAAGTTATTTGCCCTACTTATTATTATTTATAAGTAACTTGTGTACAATCGTCACTACACCTTTGATAAGATAAAAGCAAGGAAGATCCTCTATAGACGCCGGATACGAGATGATGAGGTGCTCGGTAGCTAGCAGGAAGGAAATCCTGCATCGCAGTGTGCCAGATAGAATCTGTTTGGGTTAGCACACTCGAGCGAAGTCGTAAAATTTTGACGACGCGGCGACGACGTGTCTCGCTGCAAGCGAACTGGATTCAGACACTACCTAGCGATATACACCTACTGATTATGTGTACCGTAAGTATGTACATATATAACCACTTAACTATACACCTTTATAGGGGTCAATGTTACTTGAATTGAAAAATGATGCCCCGTGCTTCGAATGGCCAGGTTCAGGCCAATAACACGAACAATGAAGAGCCTCGTCGTTATGTCAATCAGTCTGCGTGTCGAGTTTATTTACACTTGTCAATCTGCCTCCGAGTGAGAGTGCACAGTGACGACCTTTCGTAAGGTGCAGAACCCTAGAGTAGAATCGATAGGTAGCGTGTGTTGTGTTGCGTGAGCCGTGTGCGGTGTGGTGCCGGTGCACGCGGTGCAGGCCGGAGGCCGAAAGCTCGGTCGCGCGGTGCGGCCGCCGGCGGTGCGGGCGTGCGCGCGCAGCGGCGGCGGCGTGGCGGGCGCGGGCGGTGCGCGGGTCAGTGGCGTGCAGCGCGCGCCGCGGACGCCCGCACCGCAGTGTCGAGCAGGAGCCCGCCATGCCCGGCCCGCGCCTATCCCGCGCCGCCTGACAGCATGGCCCACCCGACCGCCACCATCACACGCAGCCACGCTCTGACGACGGTACGCATCAGTGAACGCATTTTGCGAAATGTGACCCCTAAAGCTCGTAGCGTAACCGCCACCTCCATCCACGCTCCGCGCTACTCCCGATCAGTGACAGTGTTGCCGGAGTCCGGTAGGCCAGTGAGGGTCGGTCAGCGCAAAGGTCTCGTCTCAATTCGATCGTCCGCAGACCGAAAGGAGTAGGCGCAAGTGGTCGCCGCGCGCCCGCTAGATGGCGCCTGGAGTCGCTCCTGCGGCGAGCGCTCTCCGCCCGCGCCCCGCTGTCGCCGTCGCCGCCTTTTGTTTCGCGCCGTTCGTGTACATAAAATAATAATTGGCAGGCCGGTGGTGGGCACCGCCGCTCGGCGCCGAGCCGTCGCTGACGTCAGCGGAGCCCGGGCTCGCGCCCCAGCCGACGGCCCGGCTTCCCCGACCTTCCGTCAGCGCCGTCTACCACTCGCTCGACACACGACACTGACACGTCAGGCTCTACACTAACCCTCCGCCCCTCTTACGTGCCAAATCCAAAACGAGACGTTCACATTCAATCGACTGAATTTTGAAGACGTTTACAAAATATTCTGTAATTTTAGTACAATCGTGGCGTATCTGAAGGTCCGCGTCGGGTGCGAGCGATATGATAGCTATGACGCACCGAAAATGTGTAGGTTTCATTCATGTAACCTACAAGGGTTGGCAATTGATCTGCACCTAGCAACAACGGCGGCGGCGAGGGCGACCATCTTCTTGAGTCTTTAGCTAAATGTTCGGTGGTTTTATTGAGAAAATGGCGAGAATCGAAGCAGTAAATAGTCGTGGATTTATTTAGTTAAAGGAGTGCGGTGGGTGCTGAGTCGCGCCGCGCCCATGCCCCTAACTCTGGTGAGTGATAGATTGTAAGGCTTCGTGTGCCATTTTCGCGAGAAATACCGCGTAGGTGTTTTCATCACCTAAGCCAATAACTTAGATGTTTCGAAACAAGAGTGGATGAAGTGTATTTTGTATTTACAATATTTCCTGCGTCGATACGTAATGTTGTGTGCCTCCGGACTGCGTGTGGATTATACCAACGCCGTAGTAATTATTCAGCCATTTCTCTTCCAATTAGTTTAATTATAAACACCAGTCGTCCTTTATTTAATTTATTAAAGTTACAACGTTTGCTTAATTTTTATACGTTACATTTTCCTTTTTGACGAGTAGTTAATCATATTTCATTTGTCGCGTGAATAAGAACCGCAATCATACAATGTAGGGCACACACGTGAACAAAAAGTGATTAGATAAAAATGATATAGTATTCATATACAAAGTGTTTTCTATCACAAAATGATCAATAAACAGGTTATGACAGAAACTGAAAACAACCTGAAAAGTCATGAAACCAGAATTTTCATTAAATTCATTCCATATACATTCCTCATGTACAGCAGTTATATGCTATATACATACATATACCCTGTAATAGTCCTAATCTTTATTATAAAGGAGCTAACTTCACGGCTCTCTGAAAAACGTTTCTAAGATTCGGCTAAAGATGGCGGTACTATACATAGCGAAAAGAGCACGAGCGACGACCGAAAATTTATGCTTTTATATACAGAAATACGTACAAAAGGCTTCTGCTTATTTTGAGGCTATTTTCGTCCTACAAAAGTTATTTGATACACAAAATTCTATATGTTATATGTTGGTTCAGTTTTCAACAGAATTATTTTATTTGCTACGCATGCTTCATAGGTTAAATGTGGTCTAAAGTTCAAACGTCGGAAAAAACTGATTAATCATGTGTATTATGTTTAGTTTTCAGCTACAGAACTATTCATTTTTTATTATATATTAACAAAGGTTCTGTCACTCCAGAATAGAATTTGGAATCGTGTATTCATATTGGCTCAGTTCTCAGTGTGTTTAAGATAAAAAAGTGAGCATAAATTATGTTAAAATGACGGGAAAGCAACCAAATAACCCCAAACCTAATATTCCACAGGGTAAAACTAGTCCCGAAATCCAAGCATTATGATTTTAGTAAACGTTTTCTTTCAGCATATTATAATCCACGCAAAGTTACTATGGTATTGTTACTACAAAGTGAAAACACTACATTTTCTCTAACAGTATTCCACGAATCTAAAGGTTAATGTTACTTTGATCTACCTACTAATTGATAAAACTTAAGCCTACAAGCGATAACTGCCCACCCACCCATCCTACGTTACAGTAAAGTAATAACACTGTAGTTTTATTGCCCGGGCAGTTTTATATTAATGACTAAAAACTTTCCATAACAGCCTGTAGAGTTCCACGGTCAACAGGAACTTCTGTACCCAATTCATTTCATAAAGTGATCTTAAATCATTCGATGAGAGTCATGATAAGTATCTACCTAACACAGTCTTGTGATCTTGGATTGATAAAATCATTATTGTTGTCATAGTTGATACAAACATTTTCAGCATAGTTGGTTTTCAGATGCCTCTGATAAGACGTATCGCGAAAATGATATTCTCTTGGCTGGTTGGCAATTACCGGTTCTATTTCTTGGCCCAGGTTGGCAATAATCCAGGATGCCAATACCAGTTTTATATAATAAGCATCTGACGAAACTAAAGGCTTATTGAACATGTCACAAACATGCGTATTATGTAACGTTGACGCTGTAGAGATGAACAAATAAATGTCTTAGGGCTGATTTTTCAATCTACAGATAATTTTTATTTGTGGAATAAAACTGACGTCTGACAGTTTTTGTATGGAAGTTACCTGTCAAAAATTCAAAATTATTCCTTGGATAAAATTATCTGGTGTTGGAAAATCAGTCCATAATCAAATGACATTTAATCATTTATGGAATGTTCCACAGTTTGTGATTTAGGATGTTCCAAAATCATATAATAGTTTTGCAAAACCCAATCCAATATCAAACATTCAAACTTATTTCTTGGATAAAATCAACTGGTGTTGGAAAATCAGTCCATAATCAAACGATATTTAATCATTTATGGAATATTCCACAGTTTGTGCTTTAGGATATTCCAAAATCATACAATAGTTTTGCAAAACCCAATCTAATGTTGACCTTCTTTTTTTAAGATGGTTAATAATTATTGCAATGGATTTGCGTTCTTTACTTACATACGGGTATGTGAGTAATTGTTCATAAGTTGTAAGTAACATTTTTCTAACAACAAACCCTAGTTATGCTGTGATAAAACCCACCTTATCCAGAAAGGATAACAGTCAAACCGAATCAGAATTAATAATAAGAGACTAAAAGATATTCAACAAATCACTGGTAGCACTTAACAAATTCTCTTCAAAGAGCTATTTTGATATTCAGCTGAGAAATGCTGGCCCACTGAAATCACATTTTAGCCCACAACGGAATTAGGACAAGATGCAACCTTTAGGAATTGGGTCAGTTAAGTGTTATATTGTCTGTAGACAAAGTCGAGATACGCTCGTTTAGCGGTTTATCGATTATGTTCACGATTTTGGATGACTTCAATAACGGATCGGTTGCATTTCTATTAAGTTACCTACTGTACGGTTTGTCGATCACTCCGCGCATGCTATCATTGTATTGCCAAAAAACTTGTAATTCATATAGTCTTGGTAACACCATCCCTGTATTTCCAAATCTTGCTAGATGTTACACACTTACTCTGCAAGACATAAACACAACAATCTGTAAAGTGATAGCAGAGTGCATCACACGCTACATTCAAAGCACCATGTACCTACATGTCGAAGCTATAACAAAACTGTTTCACAACATGTGTTCTATACATATTGTAAAACAGATAATCATACTCGATGTCAAAAACTCAAATAAACTATGCCATGTACAATCACCAAAAGAGATAAGTAACCAGGTTCGTCGGATATAGTTGAAGTTTAGTAAGAAACCGATTGATGTTTTCTAATAAAATTTAATTTGATTCATAGAATTCAAACAGTTCATTTATCAAGTTAAATTTCATTCGAAAACATCCATCAGTATCTTACTAAACTTCAACTATATCCGACGACCCTGGTTACTTATCTTCTTTGGTGACCGTACCTATAGCAGAAATGCGAAATATGTGACTTTCTGAAACAAGAGCTGATGAAAGCTGCCCAGTCCCTGTGAAATTTTCTACGTGCACTATAAAATATTCTATAAAAATCAATGGAGACGCCTCTAATTCACTTATTCATCCAAATAGTTGCCATTATTATGGATAGCATCTACGTCCTAAAACAAACAACCATACGTAATAACTCATTTCCTTGCTGACCTAAATAATATCGCATGAATTCTGTTCATCCGATCTCCATTCAGTGGCGAAACAATAAATCACCTGTAACTGCATACATAATACAAACGAAAATCACCTGTAACGACACACATTTACAAATTAATGAAAATCACTATTCCTTGAGTGCTTATTGGTTGCATTACGATTTTAATTAAAATTTTTAAACGAGCTTGCTGTATCTTTAGCAGGAAATATTTTCGTACTAGCTGCGCCCCGCGGGTTCTTCCGCATAAGTTTAGATCTCGTAGGAAAAAGTATCCTAGGTGTTAATCCTGGTTATAAACTATCTATGTGCCTAATTTCATCCAAATCCCTTCAGTCGTTTTTGCGTGAAAGAGAAACAAACATCCATCCATCCACCCACACAAACTTTCGCGTTTACAATATTAATAGGATTTACATACAGAGTTCGGTGGCATAATGAATAAAATAATGTAATGATGGCTGTACTTCATTAAATCAATAAAAAAAAATATGGAAAATAAAAATCCAAAAAATATTGCGGTGATTTCGGGCTAAAGTTCATTGATGTTTGTTTGATTCCATTGGCCATTTAAAATTTCTTAAAACTGATTGCAGTGTAAATGTTTCAGTACTTGGGTAGACCATACAAGATGCAGGAAAACCTGTAGGTACTCTAACATTTTGTAGTCACTTAACAATCTGTGTAACTACCATTTGACCTTTATCCAACTGGTGGCAACACCGGCACTTTAAGGTCAGAAGTTCATAACATAAAAAGAAGTTGGTACTTTTTTGTACTACCCATGACAAACTCGTGTCTCATCGGATCCCGTCAAACAGAATCTAGGACAGAGTATCATCTAGAAGGAGGTAATGGCAGTCGTATTAGGAGGCATATTATGTCGTTTAAGACCCATTATTGTTCCAGTACAAAAGAGAGATAGAGATATTGGACAGATGTGTCATCCCTTTTTCGCATTGTCCCAATGACAGTTTTAACACTACAAAGCCCCAGAGCTATAAAGCAGGATGTGATCAATCACAGTTCCGTGAGTGGATTATTGTCGGTCACTTTGTTGTATTAAGAGAGTATATATAGGGCGTTTGGTGTATGCAGTATGCAGTCAGTAGTTTTTGAGAGTGGTCCATGTCAAACTCAAAGCATTCATTTCTATTAAACCGTTTACAGGACCTTTGAGTTGTCAAAGAGCCAGTCAGTTAGACAGAAAGTTGAAGCTAGTTGCTCATTCCATAACATAAAACTCTATGGTGAAAAACGGTCAAAAAACTCCAAGGACACTCTTTTAAGAATTGTCACGTTAGCCTAAGATGTTTGTATAAATGACTTTTCTCTCTCTCTGAGTAAACTACCAAGACCCAAAGAAACCCAATGTTCTTGTTTTAACACCTGTTACAAGTACTCAAGTGGCTGCACTTAAAATTGTAATTGACTGCCGCATAAAATTGCGATTGACTTGTTTAAAAAAACAGATTGCTTAAAAGAACAGACCCTCATTGAGACTATCTTCAAAGTTGCTAAATTTTGACATAGGTAGCACGTTTGCTTAAAATGATCCCCTCCTCTTTCATCACGGATATCGTGCTACAGAACATCCTGTATAGTGTAGTCGTAACTCACATCGATCACGTATCGGAATTGATACTCGTATTTTGACAGTGTTGTTAGTAGCTGTGTACCCGTTTGACATAGGTAAGGTAAAATTTTATTTTAACATTGATTTTTATTAGCGCGTTTTTATTACTTGTATTATGTATGTGTGTTTGTATCTACCAGTGTGTTTGTGTGTGTGTTGTAGGCTCCGCCCCTATTACATGGGAAATACGTGGGTATACTACACCTCTGCATAACCCTTCGGGGATTAGAGGCGTGCTGTTTTGTGTGTTTTTTGGTGTTGTTACTTCTGGGAAAGAATAGGCCTGTAGCTGCCTTATTCTTACCGTGTTCTGTGTTACCTATGTGCACTCACACTAATGTAAAGCTGTATGTGGCGTGGCGTTGACTGACACAGGCAGGTCATTGAACTCTAAAGTTAGTTGACACGCATTGGTTCTTTTCTTCTCTGATAGCAGCACGAAGCGCATGAAAACAGCAGGTCAACTTCTCAGTGCGCGCCGAACGTATACGTTTTCATTGGGAGCCCCCTAATGAAAATATACACGTTTAAACATACGTTTATATACCATTAGGGCTGATTTTTCAATCGACAGATAATTTTTATTCGTGGAATATAATTGACAACTGACCGATTTTGTTGGGAAGAACTGTCAAAAATTCAAAATATACCTCGAATAAAATTATCTGGCGTTGGAAAAATCAGCCCTTAATGAATTAATATACCTAACATGGTTTTAAATAGCCTTTATTCTTCTTTTGTTTTTATAAACCCGCTTCTACTGCGTACGGATACGATGGAGACATGTCAAAATATCGATATATACAACATACCTACACCTTCTTTAATTCTCTAAACTATGGTGAAAACTGCTTGAAATCCAATTTGTAGATTAGAAAATCTTAAGTACAAACACGAAAAGCGACTTTGTTTTAATACTATGTATATATATAGATAGATATAGAAACAGATACTTCAACTTCCAAAGATATCGTGCATACACACAATTTGATAAAAATCCTATAAAATCTGAAACAAATGCAATATCGTGGAATACTGTAATACTACCCAATCATTTCTTGTTAAATGTTAAAAAATATTTCAGACTGATTGATTGTAACATCGACTTCTTCATTATTCATTCATTCATTCACCTACTAACAAGTTCATTAACTTCCATAGTAGAGAGAGTGAAAGTAATTGAAAAGGATTCGTCTGGCCACGCAGACAGATCGGAGAGTTTCCAGGAAATTTGATAGGTGCGGTACTGCAGTTTCATAATAAACAACTTTCTATTTCAGCAACCATGCTCTATTTATTACAAAATACAGGTCTGTTATGACTAGACGGGGGATTTAGGTCATAAATTGTGTTAATAGGTTAGCATTGCAAATATAATTTGTTACTATAATAATTTAAATATTACTACCTACACTTATTATATATTTCGATTAGACGAAAATACTTCTGAGTTTTGAGATTAACATACATTATCCAAGTACAGTCAGGGAAATTAATTGTGTATCAAATTGACTTTGCCTAGCAGTGCGACACAACAGTATAACCAAAAACAAAAAATTTACAAACTACGTCAATCTGCCGTATTATAGCCATTTCATACAACTGTCAAAGAATGACAGCTTGTCATCTGCCTAGCCTTTTCCCAACTATGTTGGGGTCGGCTTCCAGTCTAACCGGATGCAGCTGAATACCAGTATTTCACATGGAGCGACTGCCTATCTGACCTTCACAACCCAGTTACTGGGGCAATACGATACCCCTTGGTAAGACTGGTTGTCAGACTTTCGGGCTTCTGACGTAACGACTGTCAAATATCCACGAATGACAGCCGGGAACAACCGCTTAACGTGTTTTCCATGGCACGGAGGGGTCTTGGTATGTAAAGATGGTCACCCATCCACAGACCAACCGCGGCAAGCGTAGCTTAACCTGACCGATCGACCTGTGCGGCTGTTATTATTTAGCCACGGACCCCTCACTATGATTATGCTCGCTAAGATTTCAATATACAAGATAGATAATACGTTTATTCAGTGCAACAAAAGACACAATACATAATAAAGAAAAAACATCAAAAAAAGGTGAAACGTAAAAAAAAACAAAGATTAAAAAGCTAAATTGACCCATAGACACCTTGTATAAGTAAATCTATAACGGTCGATCACTCTGGGCGGTGTGTGTCTCATGGTTGCACCAAATGGGAGTCCAGCTCAGCATGTGCCAGGTACAATACCTGACGCTGGTATTCTGCTGCATCCCGAAAAACAAAACAAAAAACAAAATCTAAGAGAGCTGGGTGATCTGTTATTTAGGACCCTCCAAGCTCGGAGAACTTTCTTTATTTAACATTGTGCATCTTAAATCCTAGTAATATTATAAACAAACGTGAAAGTTTGTATGGATGGATGGATGGATGTTTTCACGCAAAAACTACTGAACGGATTTGGATGAAATTTGGCACACAGATGGTTTATAACCAGGATTAACATGTAGGATACTTTTATCCCGATATTCCCACGGGATCGACACTTATGCGGGTGAAACCGCGGGGCGCAGCTAGTAAATAATAGTAGCAAATCGTTTATTTATAAAAAGGGGATAGATTTACACTGAATACCTTAGCAATTAAAATAGTTGCTAATTTGGCTGAACTAGGTTGAACCTGTGCTTCAGGCTAGAAAGTGCTTATACAATGTGTAACTGAATTAATGCACATTATGAAAGTAGTTTGTTCAGAATCGTTTACTGAATCGATTTCTGTAATTTTTAATATAGGTAATATTTTATCCCAAAAATAATTAAAACTACGTAAATTACTATCACACTTCCGCTGTGCAGTCAAAACAAACCAAAATGGATGAAATACACACTGAGCTAGACCCTTATACGATTGCGACTGTGTGTATGCGTAAAGTAATGTGACCATAATTTTCTCCCACAATCAGTATAAGTAATTTATTTAAAAAACAATGTTTTTTACATAATAATAAAAATTCAGTGTATGTATTATGATTATAACATAATATTCTAATTGGGGTGTCTGGTGATGTGCATTAATTCCGGGACATATTTTATACTTAATGTATAATAAATTAACAATGAGAATAAAAAAAAAATAAAGTATCGCGATAAATAAAGATTTATGATTATGATACGGACAATTTAAGTTTATAGTCAATTTGAGAAACAATTAATTTCCCTAAATAATACCTACTAGTTTCAATATTCTGACAATGTAGAAGTATTGAAACAGAAATAAATAATTATTATTTGCATAAAACATGGTACTCGTATATAAAGTAGTTTTAAAAATACATGTTAGAGCATACATGTTTTGATTACATCGTAGCATACAAATATTATAGGTTACATTACAAAATGTTTTCCGTCAACAAATTATTTTATGCTGTAAAAATTTATTAACTATTCAACCATTTATGTACGGACATTTATTGCATTGCATAAGCAAAAATAACCGACAAGCATTTTGTCCTTGTCCACAAAGTGTCGTATAATAAAACTTTTTTGAAAAAAAAAAAACAGTCGACTTCCAAAAACGACACTACAAAGTGAAAAATAACTTTAATGACGGAAGTCGGTGTCTTTGGATTCGCATTTTCGTTGTTTGCCACCGACTTCCGAAATTAAAGATATTTTTCACTTTGTAGTGTCGTTTTTGGAAGTCGGTTGTTTTTTATTTGAAATTTTTTTTTTTTTTTTTACTTTTAAGTTGTCATTTTTACCAGTAATTTTGGTTTAAAAACCAAACTACTAAACCGTTTTTGATGAAATTTCTATGGGACTATTTATGGCCCTTTCCAACATAAAAGAAAAAAATATAAACATCCGAATTGAGAACCTCCTCCTTTTTTAGAAGTCGGTTAAAAAGTAATCAGGGGAACATATTGTGTTTACAATAGAAATATTTTAAATGTTCTAACTAACCCTCTCTTGCAGTGCATTCTATCAGCACAAAAGTAACCACACAGGGTTATCGATGCTGTCGTTGAAAAATCTATAGTAATATATACATATATATTAATAATAAAGTTGAAGAGTTTATTTGTTTGAACGCGCTAAGCTCTGGAACTACTAATCGGATGTGAAACATTCTTTTCTCATTTGATATCC
Source organism: Apamea anceps (assembly GCA_951799955.1). Lineage (NCBI taxonomy): Eukaryota > Metazoa > Arthropoda > Insecta > Lepidoptera > Noctuidae > Apamea > Apamea anceps. The sequence continues at coordinate 5,788,892 of OX637502.1, read as the reverse complement.
AATGATTTATTATTTTCTTTACAGTACAATATTTACATTATATAAGCTAACATTTCTAATAATAATACATATGTACATGTTAAAAAACAAGCAAAAGAATAAAAAAAAAAAATTAAAAAAATATAAAAAAATTCGTCAACAGAAACAGTGCCCAAAAGGCTGGCAGCATTGCCACGTTATATGGCGATGCTAATTCTTTGGCCAAGAAACAGGCCAGCCCTCTGGTCACGTGAAGAGTCGACTAACCGTTTTTTGATATCCTAAATAATAAAGCTGCAGACTTTCTTTGCTGTTTTGTTTGATCGCGCTAATCTCTAGAACTACAATTGGGTTTGAAAAAATATTTTTGCATTTGATAGGGCAATTCTTGAGGAAAGTTATAGGCTATTAAACATCACGCCACGACTCTTAGGAGTCGAGCAAAAAGACTAAGCGAAAACGAAGTAATAATAATCGCGGGCGATGCGATGTGACGCGGTGGGTCGTTTTAGGTTATTGTGGTGTCTTACAATGGGCAGAAGCTAGTGTCTTATATCTTGCCCTATCTTCAATTGGTACTAGTTAAAAGTAACTCTGATTACGCTATCCAACTTTACTGCCTACACAACATAATAACCCAAGCATTTCAAACTTTGTTATCAAGAAAAGTTATCCGAAGTCCACAATAACAGGCGAACAGCGCGGAAAACATGCGAATACTTCCTATGCAACGATGATTCGCAAGCTACCCGCTTTTTTGCAATAAATGCTGGCTGGTTATACGCTGACCTAGTTCGACGTTGTTTGTTTTTCCGTGTAAACATGTATAGAATCGAAGCCTCGAGGATCATGGGGCAATTTGTTGCAGTACTGTTTTAATAACAATGTTTTTAAAGAGATTTGCAAGGAATATAATGTTAAGTTGTTCGGAGGAGACGTAGCTCTATTTACTTTGTAATGATAGATTCAGAATTTACTTATAAGCTCTTCTCACGTTTTTCAACGTAGAATCAATTCTATTTATTTGTAAATTTTGACGTTCAAAGGTGCCTTTATGTACCTATTTGAAATACATTATTTGACTTTGACTTCGACGTTTTTATTCGTCAAAATTTTTGAATCTCCCTCATCCTCTTAGAACTCTGGTAATTACTTTAGTACAAGAAAGTTAATACAAGAAATAGCAGTCAGTAGTTAAAACTAATACACATAAACACACATCTCAATCATCTTCGTGTAGAAAATACTTGTTTTCAAAATTTTATACAGGGTGATATTAAATTAGCTAGCGAAACTCCGCAGACGTTATGGGTATCGATACCTAAACATGGTAAAATAAAAAATAGTTTTTTTTGTGGCGTTCTTGACCATAGTATGTGTAGTCACTTGAAATATCAGTTTTATTTAAACTTCACAGACGTGATGAATATCGATATCTAAACACGATAAAACAAAAGAAAACAGACTCAAGTCATACTTCAAGTTGCAAAAATACCAGCGGTCGAAGATCCCCAAAAAATCAATAAAATCTTTTTACTTTAATTTTATCGTCTTTAAATATACCCATCGCGTCTGCAGAGTTCCGCTAGCTAATACAATTTGACCCGGTAGTTATTCCATCAAAATCGCTAAACCTCCATTCAAAGCAAAGATATTCAATCTAGAAATCACAATAAGACCTCAAGTGAAAACAGCCCCGCAAGCAACCACTTAATTTGCAGCGCTTTATTCAGCGGTCGCTAACAAACTCCGCTGACGCTTTAAAATCAAAATGCACTAAAATCTATTCCGGTATTCTGTTTTGGGCTAATGGAGCGAGCACGGACAATACGCCCGCAGCCTTTAGACCAATTAGCCGATAATGACGGCTCTATAAGCCTGGCGTAATGGTCTGTTGACGTCCGGTGGACGTTTAATTTATTGACTAGAATTGATGTACTGAGATTTGTGTTCGTTGTGTGGGGTAAAAGACGTGTATGACATGATAAAGCTGCAATTAGTCACTCCCATTAACACCTACACATGTCTGCTAGGTATGAAATATTTATGAAAGTGAAATTGGAAGCAAAACTATAGAGAATTTAAAGCAATCTTTATAGAAATAAAAATAAATGAAATACGTTTATTTGGGGTAAACATGAGGCAGAGATAGAACACAAGAAAGAACAAGTTGGGTGAAAATATACGCCACATCCACGCAAAACGGGCATCGCTCAGCATAATAAAATAAATAATGCTACGACCCAATGGCAGACAGAGCCCCAGCGCTGGTGGTACTGGCTGGCTTGTATAGATTATCTGTCAAAAAATTGCTAGCCTAACTAGCCGCTATCTAATACGGACTTATTAAAAAAAAGTAGTTACCAACAACGAAAAGTTTATCGTAAATACTTGGGTCATTTGTTTTGTATTTTACTGTACGCAAGACGACATACCAAACTATACATTTCCAGTATAAACTGATTTCTCATTGTACGAAAAACCTGTATAAAGCAAGGTCAGCTTAAACTGGAAACTATAGCTTGATGTATCGTCGTGTGTTCCTATCCCAAAAAATATTCTACTAACTAACGATGAGAACTACGAACATTATATGAGTCTAATATTTTGACTATCCGACTACATTGTCCGTAACATTTTAAACTAACTAGCATAATGTTCCCACTTCTGGACACAGGCCTCCTCTCTGTTAGAGAGAGTGGGCCATAATCCACCACCCGGCCCATTGCGGGTTACAAAACTAAGTAACAACATACAAATCCTTTAGAATCACCATCAATTACTCGCAATAAAATAACAACTATAAAAAACGAAAAAAAACTTTTTTCCTATTTACGCGACCCATCATTCACTTTCTACTAACCAAGTAACACACTAGCGAGCAGACACATAATCCGATAAAGCCACAACACCGACCGATTGAGGACGATATTAACTAGCCAATCGATTTAAACTCCAGTGCGGTGCCGGCGCACCCGCTGCACTGATTGTCGGTCACCATGATAACTGGGAGTCAATTGATAAGCATAAGCTCATATTTTTGATGTAAATGTGTAGTAGGTGTATGGAAAGTTATGTGAACTTGTTATCTTGGTGTAGTGATGAGGTTTTTTTTTTGAAGACAGGGCTTTGCTTGGTATTTGCCCTTATCAATCAATTAACAGAACCTATCCCAAACCTACAGCCTACGGCATAACCTACGGCTTCTGTAGCAGTGAATTACGAATACTACTGTATTCGTAATTCGTAATTTACTGCTAGAGAAGCCGTGATGCAATACTCACCAAAGTTAAAGTCAAATCATTAATTTCAAATAGGCACATAAAAGGCACTTTTGAACGTCAAAAATTAAATTAAAATAAAATAGATTCTTGTCGCCCCTTTCAAAAGGTAGTTTTTGTATGGAGAAGAATGGGCAAGAAACTCCACCGTTACTGTTTTAAAATATATATATACCATGTTTGAACTTTCGAAATATTAGGACCTAAGTTGGCGTCTTATATGTTCTTCTATCATATACTAGCAGCGCCCCGCGGTTTCACCCGCATAAGTTTCGATCCCGTGGGTATATCGGGATGAAAAGTCCTTTGTGTTCATCCTGGTTATGTGTGTGCCAAATTTTATCCAAATCCGTTCAGTAGTTTTTGCGTGAAAGACTAACAAACATCCATCCATGCATCCTCACAAACTTTCGCGTTTATAATATTTTTTTTCAATTTTTATTTTATTCAAGAGGAACAACAAGCAGCTACAATATAAAACATAGAAACAAGAAAAGCACAAAATATATAGACAATATTGCAGCCCATAACGCTGTTCACGGATTAACCATAGGATACAATACAGAGAAAACAATCGCCATAACCTTGGCGAAATACAATTTTTAAGTTATTAAATTAACTTTCGTATATAAAATGTATATAATCGTTATACAGACCAAAAAATAATTCAACCAATTCACTCACAGTTCTTCATTAATTTACAATGTGGGCCTTATTCCGATTATCCCACGCTATAGAGAGACTCGTCAATGCATTAGTCGCAGATCTAAGTTTAATTGAAAGCGCAATTTATGCAAATATAATCGCCCGCTAACTTCATATTCCCTCGGGCGATGTAATCCGGGATATCGCTCGATAATTGTTCTCTATCCGAGTCGACCATCTGCTGTTTACATTAGAATAGGAACCTTTTAATGAGGACCGGTGGGTGATTTACTCCTCTAGTTTGGTGAGTAAATTGTAATGGTGTGAGGTGTGGTTTAAAAGTAAATTCAGCTGCAGTTGCTCGTTTTAATTTCTCTAGTCCATGAAATAATATTTGTCTTCGTGGTTTAGTTTACAAGATTTTGGAATGAAGTTCCTTAACGTTGCTTGTAAGGAAAAAGCGTTATATTGCGCTCTTTCTATTATATATTATGTATACGAGTGTGCGTGTGCGTGCGATTATCGCGTAAGGAACTTGGTCAGGAACCAAGTTTTCGGGGGTTCCCCGACCGTACACGTTTTTGTTACTTTATTACACCTGGATGTAATGGTTAGTTTATAGCGGCGAAAATTTGTTAGGGTCAAATGTTGATCATCTGGAAGCAAATTTTAAATTGCTTGGCTACAAGATTTACACAAAATTAATATTATTCTTCCTTTCCCATAAATATTCATATTATTGCACTCGCCTGTTCGCAGAACGGTCGATTCCTACAATAGGACTTTTGAACACATAGACATTTTTGCACTTATACTTAAGGAGCTTTCATGAATTTTATTCTTTATTTTTAATTTATTGTGGCATTTTTTGAGTATTATATACATTTATATTTTATATACATTGCATTATAATGTATATAAAATATAGATGTATATAATATAAATATTTGTATACTACTTTTACTTTTTTTGACAAAAAGTAATATTAACAAAAATGAATAAAAACAGGTAAATATTTGACTTGTGACCTTACCAATTTATTGAATGCACACTCTTAATGTTTTTTACAATTATTGTTGTTCAGTTGTAATTTACGTTAGTTTTCATAAAGTCATTTCATGTTTCCATTACTGATGTATTTAATCCCTTAAAACCTCCAAGCCAAACCACCTTTTAAACCAAAAGCATATTTGAATGAAATAAGTTGCCAAAAACCAAACAATAATTACTGTATAGGCTACTATAATTTTATTGAATGTCTCCGGTGTAGGTGAGTATAAGTTTCTATTATAAATTGTGCATGTTCTATTTCTACCATCACCTTAGTTATTTCTTAGTAAACTAAATAGTACCTACTACCTATTTATGTAAGTAGTGAATTACTTGTTTGAAAGTTCTAATATTATGAAATTGCATACATAATTTATACTGATATAATGAGGAGAGAGAGTGAATTTTGTGAGTTTGTTTTTATGTGGACCCTCCACGGAACCCCAGCTTTAGGTACATTATTCCAGATGGACATAGGCTATATATTATGTAAATATATTAAACTAATGAAATACTGTCTTGAATTCATGCAAGCCTTGTACTTTTTGGCAGGTCAGAACTTCTAGCTTTAGAACGTGTAGCTCAGAACTTGTGCACAACATGTCGGGAACAGAGTACCGTGCGAAGCCAGGGCGAGTCGCTAGTATGTAATACACGGTCAAGTTATAAGAACCAACACATGTTATAGACAAAAGAACTTTCCTATGAGTATGTGGCCGCCGACGTGACGTCATCGAACATTGATCGACCGTATATATAACGTTTTACCATTACGGAAAAACGTATTTATAATTGGCCGTAAGACGTATAGGGATCGATTAAATTAAATAGCTGAACTTTCTGATATGTAGGTTTCTTTGCGTGGGTTTCATAGAACCTAGTGACAGTTATTAGTAGAAAGTAAAAGTTGAGAAACGAGTGCAATTGTTACATGTATTCGTCGAAATATAGGATTTGCAAACTTATTCTTCTTTTTTTGTTGTCTCTCCAATTACTGAAGGTTGTTAATCCACTGAACATTTCCTGCAGTATTGTCTCTCTCTCCTCCCTTTAAATCTATCCAAGGTAATCTTTTAAAAGATCGCTTTTACCGATAACACCGCCCATTGTCATAATCGACCCCCACGTAAAATTTCGTGTGGTCTCCAAAATAAAGAGTAGCATATTCACCGGCATGTCATAGAACCAAAAATTCGAAGACATGCGACATCCAATAACACATAAATCAAAATCAAAAATCATTTATTCAAATTAGGCTGAGAATCAGTCTTTTCGAACGTCAAAACTACAAAAGACAGTCCCCAAAAATGCCCGCCCTTCACCACTATCTACGAACTGGGCCTACACCCGCGTGGTGGATTACGGCCCACTGCCGACACACACACAGCGAGGAGGCCTGTGTCCCAGCAGTGGGAACATTATAGGACGATTATGCTAAGTGGTTCTTTTAAGCCACAGCTCATTCGACTGATTATTCATCCATTCGCAAATGTTTCTCGAAAAAAAAGATTTAAGGCCGTGGGAATGCTCGGCACGTGACGCGATAGGCCGCTACACGCGTAGCAACGTCGGACGCGGCCTGTCAGTTTTAACGGGTCGTGGGAACCCGGCCTAACAGTGGCTGCCGCGTCTTCACTGTGTTGGACACAAAGTTGAAAAATTTGTTTCCCTATAATTTCAAAACAGTCTTTTTATAATGTTACCCTGTCAGGATTCTGTCATAATGCTTTTAATTCCCTAATAACAGTAGCGTGGCGTGCAGTGACATCTTGATTGCTCTAAGTAATTAAAGTCTAGTTGACAATAGCCCAGTTACATGTTCCATCTGATACTGTCGTGACGTCACCGCTGACTTATGACGTGTTGTTCGTTATTCTCTATTGTCGACTGGCATTTGTTTTTGTTGTCGATATGACTGATTGGTATTCAAGTAATGAGGCCATAGGAGCTTGTTATTTGGGAAGGTCCGATATGAGTTCAATTTTAAAAACTGTTTTTTTTTTAATACATGTTACGACCCGCCCTCCCCTGCTTCACACGGGTTCAATGTACAATGTATGTGGCGACATGTCAAATCATCAAGATTTCTGTGTTATTATAATGTATCTATACACATAAACCCTTAGGAAAAATTCTGTAAACGATGGTAAAAACCTCATCAAAATCCGTTGCGTAGACTGGAAAAACAACGCGGTGACATGGACACGAAATGCGATTGTAATTTATAATACTCGTATGTACGGACGCCAGCAGGTCAAGCTACCCGAAACTGTAAAATTTTCCCAATCAACCTTGAACCTTAATGCTTTAGCGATAAAGTTGAAAATCTATTAAAGAAATTTGACAGATTGTAGTAGCTCGATGTGCTGGCGTCTGTACAGTCATAGATTTCGTAATCGCATTCATAAAAGGTTTGATCGCATAAATGCATTTAAATAACGTTTCTTTAACATATTTTTAGATTCAAATAAAATAAAGTTAATTTAAATATCAAGCGATCACACATTTATCATGCTTGACTCAGTTGTATGACGTGCTAGGTGATTCTTATCACACTGACATAAAGTTCAAATTAGATTGATCGACGTCATCGTCAAACATATCAACTAACAAGTGGTTTACAGCTTACAGAATAAATAATAAAGTCCGTTTTAAGTTTTCGTCACTTTATTTATGAAGCTTTAGAGATTCTAAACTTTTCTATTGTATATTGGGACGTAAATTAATCAAAGAAAATCGTCATTGGTGATGCACCCGTCTTACCACCGGCGATTGATGAGAAGCGAGCAGAGCTAACAACTAAAAACGAGTTAGTGTTCGTTAACACAGACAGACTCGGAGAGGAGAGCATATTTTTATCGCGTTTAAAAAAGATCTTCAGGTCATTGAAATAAGGTTGATTTTGAGAATGCTTAAGAGCCGACCTAACGCGCAGTTACATGAAAAAAATCAACCGTATTTCAATGACCCAAAACTCTTTTTTAAACGCGATAAAAATGTACACTCCCCTCCGAGCCAGTTCGTGTGAACGGACACTGAGCAAATAACGAGCAGCGATTACTCGTTGGATGCGAGAAGCACAGTACCGGTCGAAGTGGAGTTGGGCTCCCCCAAGCCGGCCTAGGTCCAGCAGGGGACGTCTTTCGGCTGAAATGGTGATGATGATGAAGCGTTTGTACAGACGCCAGCACATCAAGCTACTACAATCTGCCAAATTTCTTTAATAGAGTTTCAACCTTATCGCTAAAGCATTAAGGTTCAAGGTTGATTGGGAAAATTTGACAGTTTCAGGTAGCTTGACCTGCTGGCGTCTGTACCAAGCGTGAGTCTCTTAGCGAGCGTCGCTATGGGAGTGTTCAACAGTCAGCGATCAACTATTAATATATTTATCTCTTTTACTTACAGAGGACCTATAATCTTTTATACATTTCTTGAGCGACAAAATCGTCCATAGTCGCTAGGAACAACCCAAAATCCTTAAATTGTTCTTAGTTAGTTTGATAACTGATTCACATTAATTGATCTAAAATAAATTTCTCATATTCTTTTCAATTTTCTTTTTTACACAAATCAAATTCATATTTGATCTTGATTGTATGGTACCCTACGTTATTTGGCCGTATTATAACCATTTCATATAACAGTCAAAGAATGACAATTGTGATTTGAATATACAGACAATTTAAGTTGGTAGCCAATTTGCCTGACTTTACACATAATTGGTTAGTCAAACATTAGTGTTACTAAGATCAAGCCCAATTTATGAATCACATCAACTTGTCAGTCACATCTAGCCCAAACACAGCTCACCGTTTTGCTACCGTAGCACCGTTAGCTCAACATTTGCTAGCTGCCAATTTACTGGGAGTTTCGAACGATGCACTAGAGCTATTGAATAGAGATATATACAAACACGTTCGGAGAAGCCTAAGAGCTGTAGGCAAATACCACTTTCAAGAGAAATGTGAATCTCGCCGTTTATTACTATGGAAATAGGCCTTACTCGTAGCCATAGTGTTATTACGATGCTAAAGTCACTTGTGTTTTATATCTAAATCGGTTAGTCTCGGCTGTCATTCGTGGATCTTTCACAATCGTTACGGTCGTCAGAAGCCCGGAAGTCTGACAACCAGTCTTACCAAGGGGTATCGTATTACCCAGTTACTGGGTTGAGGAGGACAGATATCCTTATAATTCTTCAGTTTTCTTGATATTTGTACCTTTGGCTGATTTTCAGCGACAAACCTAGTGCGAATGGGTTGTAAAATGTATAACTGCATTGTAGATATAGTAAACATAACCGTGACTACCGGTTGTCATGAAGAGTTCAATACTCCATGACATAAAGTCACAGAGTGAGGCTACTGACAGCCGTACTTGTATGCGATAAATAAAAATACATACATAACCCTCACGCTGTCTCCTCATGGAAAACCTGAAACTACAGAACGCCACCTGCTACGTGTTGATAAATAAAAATCTTCACAAGAATCTTCATAGGAACTATATCACGCGGATAATTGCACTTTGGCTCTACCACAGACGTTATTTCCTATAAACGCCGAGCTTTATTCAATTCGATCCGAAAGCGTATACTTAACTTCTTTTCCTGTCGCACTGGCACGGTTAACGTATGTCATAGTAAAAATATAAGCCAGTATGCAAACTGGTTGTAGATCGTCCACCCCCTCTGGAAGTATATTTAACGCAAAGTTTTTTTCACATTTCATAATATGCGCCTGTTTTTCCCGAATAGCTAGACAGAAGCGTATACTACTACCACATTTCATCAATAATGTTTAAGTCCCATGTAAATAGAACGCGCGGTTATTGCTATCAATCCAGACTTCAGAAGGCCAATTCTTGTGATTTGAAACGTTCAATATCTAGTCGCAGTCGCATCTCGGCGACAAACAAATGTCAAAATGTAGGGCAATTCGAAGCATTTTTAGGGTTCCGTAGCCAAATGGCAACGGAACCCTTATGGATTCGTCATGTCTGTCTGTCTGTCTGTCTGTCTGTCTGTCCGTCCGTATGTCACAGCCGCTTTTTTCCGAAACTATAAGAGCTATACTGTTGAAACTTGGTAAGTAGATGTATTCTGTGAACCGCATTAAGATTTTCACACAAAAATAGAAAAAAAACAATAAATTTTGGGGGTCCCCATACTTAGAACTGAAACTCAAAATTTTTCATCAAACCCATACGTGTGGGGTATCTATGGATAGGTCTTCAAAAATGATATTGAGGTTTCTAATATCATTTTTTTCTAAACTGAATAGTTTGCGCGAGAGACACTTCCAAAGTGGTAAAATGTGTGTCCCCCCCCCTGTAACTTCTAAAATAAGAGAATGATAAAACTAAAAAAAATATATGATGTACATTACCATATAAACTTCCACCGAAAATTGGTTTGAATGAGATCTAGTGAGTAGTTTTTTTTTAATACGTCATAAATCGTAACATAACGGAACCCTTCATGGGCGAGTCCGACTCGCACTTGGCCGGTTTTTAATAGATTGAGACTGATATCAGACAGTGAACGTTCTTAAAATTACGAGAATTGCCCCTCTGATCTCAGTCTCAATCTGTCAAAAAATACTTCTAATTTCCTTACATTTTGACAATTGTTTGTCGCCGAGATGAGACTGCGACTAGATTTTCAACGTTTTAAAATATGAGAATTGGCCTTGTGAACGTTCTTAAAATTACGAGAATTGCCCCTCTGCTTCTGAGAAATTCATTGCAGAAAAGCCCAATAACAATTGCTCGACCTGGCTGTAAAACCCTCATGCTCCGCATACAGTATTTTTATACAGGTTTAAAACTTAACATGCAAGACCGCGAATTGGACATGGAATGTCAAAATACTTAACTGTCACACCACAACACGAAGGCCAGTCTGCGACGAATCCATCTATATAAATAAAAAATAATGCTGTTCGTTGGTAAGCGTATCACTTGAGGACAGCTGGACCGATTTAGTTATTTTTTTGTTTTAAAATGTTCCTAATAGCCTGAATAAACTTTTTAGGGAACAAAAATGGGAAAAATTGCCCATAAAATGGAAAATTCTGGAAAAACTGAAAGTGCTTTTTTCTATGAGAATGTAGTATTGAAATTTGGACACGACAACGTCTGTCGGGTTACATTATAAATACAACAGTACCTCGCCGATGCGATGTAACGATTTAATTGTCCCACTGATGTCTTTCTCTATTCTACAACAGCCTTCGCCTATTTATTGGCAAAGTATTGATCGGCTTCTGTAACTTTCTATGTACAGTCGCGAAATGAAAAGGTTAAATACGTTTTTTTACTCACCCCTTAGGTATTTTTATTTAGGAGGATAAAAATATATACCTAGTACACTGTCTGGATAAACTTCTAACACTAAATAAACTAACAAACTATTCAAATTAAAATATAATATACTAAATTCAAGTTGTTCGGCTGAAATGAAGTTCAAAGTCAGAAAAATTTAACCTGAGGTGGTTAGGCCATCTCAGGTTATGTTTTCTGTCTTTGAACTACTAATGAAATAGTACTAAGGCATCACGTCCACCTTTGTACAAACGCCAGCACATCAAGCTACTACAATCTGTCAAATTTCATTAATAGATTTTCAACTTTATCGCTATAGCATTAAGGTTCAAATTTGATTAGGAAAATTTGACAGTTTCGGGTAGCTTGACCTGCTGGCGTACGTACCTAATTGTGTGTCAGAAGTTTATATAAATAAATGCTAAAGAAACGATGCAGATGGACGGTCTGTATGAGAGATTAAATGGCTAGAAAGGGTGTGACTACTGAAATGAAGACTAATAGAAAAGACGGATAAAAAGACACGCTACGCTGACCCCAATTAAATTGGTATAAGGGCATAAGAATTAGTAGTTCAAAGTTATCATCATTTTCTTGAATGATGATAACTTTGAACTACTAATTCTTTAGTGAAAAAATAATGTTCGAAAAAAAAAGTTATACGTCCGTTATGCAAAAATGTCCATTTCAAAACTGTTTAATTTTTTAGTTGAACTACAATGTGATCGTTTAAATGAAAATGAAGCTTCGAAAATATGAACTCATGTGTCCGTTATGCAAAAATATAATACCTAATATGCATTTGAAAACTGCTTATACTTTTTGTTCCGCGACTGTACCTTACCTATGTCAGCCGATCAACCGCCGGTAAATGTTCTACGGAACGTCGACCTTTCTACTACGAACCTTCTATTCTATTCCACGAGTAACAGAATACTCAGACACACCAATTATAATATTCAATTATATGCATAATACAACTAATTCTGTAATTGAAGTTCATGAAACTAATATTTTTAATTTTTGAACTATGATAATATGGATTTATATTGTATTTTCGTAAATACAGTAGCCGCATAACATGACTTTGAAATAAGGCTGTATTCTTCCTCAATTCATAAACTGATATATTGTCAAGGCAACAGTAATTAAATGTAATTTTAGTTACTACTTAAACTTAACTATACATAGTATGAAACGCTTTTCATGTCTGTGTGTGTGCTTAATTCTTCGAAACTACCTAATGGACTTTGATGGCTCCTCATAATTAATTTAGAGAATTTATTCTGTTAGTTTAATGTGTAATATACATTCATATTGACTTAAATATGAAAGAAAATCTCCATGTTTTGTCAAGCCGCGCGTCACCCAATGAATCTGCCTAGCCTTTTCCCAATCATGTTGGGGTCGGCTTCAAGTCTAACCAGATGAGTAACAGTATTTTACATTCAGTGATTGCCTATTTGACCTCCACAACTCGGTAACAGATTAAGTCGCGCGTTGCTCATCTATATTACTAACACACTGCCGAGCAATGAAAAAGTTCCACCCACAAAATGCCGACAAACACCTTAATATCTCCTAAGACATATAATTTAAAACTTGAACACAATATTTGCGTTTTTAGTTGGTAATATTCTGATGCGCTGTTAAATTTACTTCAATATTGCAGACGGCGTCATTAAGCTAGCCTTTCCCGTTTAGGAGTAATTTGGTGCTATGTCACTGGAACTTTTTCATTGCTCGCGAGTGTATAATAATAAACCTTAGAAAATTTTGTTTATTTGAACGTACCTACTAATCCCTGGAACTCGTATCGAGGTAGCGCTAGAAAAGCATGCATGGAATGATTTGGGGGAGGCTTTTACTCAGCAGTGGGAGACAGTTGGCTAATTAAAAACAATTGAAAAAAACCCTGGAACATTACTGGTAGCCTAATTATTAACATCACGCTTAAGACCAATAGGACCCTGCCAGGGTAGCGGGATCGTCCGAAAGGGTTACCGCTGCCCTGGAACATAAAGAGCTAAGGAAGGAACACGGGTGGGTTTTAGTCAGTAAGAGTCTGACATTCCCTTCCGCTCCACCCAGAGCGGGAGGGGTCATTTGATGAATTTTCATACTCAAAAAAAAAAAAGACCAATAGGACCCGAACAAAAACAAAAAAAAAAATCAGAAAGAACGCTAGGCGAAAAAGAACTACAGCGACGGGGAGTTTTATAAAAATGTGGCTGTTATTTTAGTATAGGCATTGTTTATCTTACGACTTCCACGCGAACGAAGTCGCGGGTACAAACTATATTTTATTAAAAAAACAACATTGTCTGTAATCCATTCAGTTGTCGATTCTGTACAGAACTAACATACAGAACTTGTGTTTATTTTGTAACATGTTGTTTATCAACTGGCAACCGTAACTAGACGTACATATGTATAATAACGGTCGCTTGTTCGGTATTGGAACAGCGTAAAGTTATTCGCAGACCGGTCGATGTTGCACACACGTATTTACATAACAGTCTTATGACGTATATTGCTGAACATGAGTATCGCATCTTTAGATCGACCAGAGATCTTAGATTGATAAAGCTGTTTTTAACACACTTGGCGGTTGTGGAACGATTCAGGAATTGGGGTTCGAAAATAAAAAAGTTTAGACGTAAAACCATTAAAATACATGACCATGACCCAAGGGCTCACTCCCTCCTGCTCCACCCAGAGCGGGAGGAGTCATTTGATGATGTCCCATCCTCAAAAAAAAAAAAAAAGGGCTGGCTTTTACCTTGGCCAGAGGCTAAGCATTGCCATACAACGTGGCAATGCCGCCAGTGTCTTGGGTACTTTACCAGTCGACAGCGATGGCGATGAATTTTTCGACGCTATATTTTAGTTTGTAAATAGTTTTATTTAATTTAGGATATTATTTTGTTATTTCAAAACATAGGTCAAATATATAATTAAAATACAGCAATCTAAAATATTGCATTATTATAATGAACAATGGCTTATAACTATGTAGTTGTGCTATTGGGTTTATTTTATATTTAAACTAACGACTCCCATCGCCATTCAATAATAATAATAATAATAATATCCCTGGACATTTCACACAGCGCCATCTAGTCCCAAGCTAAGCAACCTAATGCTTGTGTTATGGTAACAAGATGGCTGATAAACTACTTATATACATTTTTTTTTTTTGTAAATACATACATATTATATATAGAAAAACACCCAGACTCGGAACAAATACATGTAGGTCAAACAAATATTTGTTCCGTGCGGGAATCGAACCCGCGACACGCAGCGCAGCAGTCAATCGCTTAACCACTGCGCCAACCGTGCCGTCATAATATAATCAAAATATGAATCACTATCATCATCATTTCAGCAAAGAGACGTCCACTGCTGGAATATTAATCTTTTATTTCATAGTGGCGAAAACTGCATCCACCAATGAATTTAGAAGTTCTGAACTTATACGCAATGACTTTGTTCTTATTTAGAGACAAATTAATGTATACACATGTGACATTCCTATCCTATAATATTATGTCTTTGCTTTTAAATATGCATATCCTCTGCCTCCTAACCTTTCGTGGAAAACAGGTGTGATCATATTTTATGTTTCGATGTTTGATATTATTTAATGCATGTTTCAGTAAGATAAAAACAGTTTATTTGCTAAAACGAATGGGAATGCTGCAGGGAAGAGCTCTGCCGAGTATGGATGTCATGCATACGGCATCCATACTCGGCGGAGCCCTTCCCTTGGAGCATATTCCATGCGTGCTCAATTGGGTTGAGGTCTGGCGATTGAGCAGGCCACGGCTGAACATTGATGCGAGCATCGGCAAGAGTGCGTGTTACGACTCTAGCTGTGTGTGGACGTGCATTATCGTGCATTAGTCGAAACGAATCACCCAACCGGCTTCACAAAGGGATGATTACGTCTGAAACAATCCTCTCCGCATAAATGGGCATTGAGGTTGCCCCTGATCCAAATGAGATCGATTCTTCCACTGATCCAAATACCAGCCTAAACCATTATTGTTCCCTCTCCATATGAATGAATTTCCTGACAAAATTTCAACTGTTCTTAATGTCCAGAGGTCTTCCAAACTCGAGTACGTCTTGTATCCAGCCTCATACCGAAACGAGATTCATCGGAAAAGCAAACGCAACGCCAGTCTTCTTCCTCCCAATTTCTGTGTTCGCGAGCCCATTGTAAACGGGCCCTACTATTGCGGGCCTTCGAGAACGCAGACCCAATTCACGTAAACGATTTCGGATGGTTTAGTCGCTTATCAGCAAGGCAGGAGAGCTGTGGAGCCTCATAGCCAACATCATGGCGGTCATGGTACGATTCCGCCGAGCAGTATTTTGGATGTACCGGTCCTGTCTGCGAGTGGTGATGCGAGATCGTCCTTCACGTCACTCGGCCACGCTTCCCGTGATGCGATAGCGTGTCCAGAGGCGGCTTATTACGTTCTGTATAGTGCCAAAAGTGACAGCCACAGTACGTTGCCTGGAACCAGCTTGCAACATTCCGACGGCGCTCATCATCTCTTCTCCTGTCAAATGATGTCGTCGCTCCATATCAATGCATTTTTTTTCAGTTCCGATGCAAAAATTGTAATGGTTTTGTAAAAACACTATCACACACTTTTATAGAAATCCTGATTGACAGTTGATTTCCTAGTTTTATTAAAATTAAAGGAAATTCTTTATTCAAATAGTTAAATTAACTAAAGAGAATCTATAACGATCCAAAAAAGTTAAAATAATAATCCTCAATTGCGGCGATACTCTAAAACGTACTTGATCCCAAGACAATTTTAATATGTGTAGTTTCACAAAACCTTCCATTATATAAATAACGCTCCCAATATTTACAACATTGTTAATTGATTTTATACGGACATAAAACTGCCATACTTTTTTATTGGTCAGCCGATGACGTCGACTCCACACGTCATGCCCGCATCAATCCATCAATTAGAACAATAAAGTGTGCTTTGTTATCTCGTATATCACACGTATGGCGAGCGGTGGTCAATTGTTTTTGGGAATTCGTTTGAATTTCGTCGAAAAACCTTATTGATTATCAATTGTTTTTCACGAACCATGCAAAATTGTGAAAAGGGCGTATTTTCATGGTAGTTCTAAGTAAATTTTTTATCATCTGGAGGTCAATTCTCGTAATTAAATACATTAAAAATGTAGTCTCAATCTCATCTCAGCGACAATCAATGTCAAAAACTTGTCAAAAATGTAGCGAAATTGGAGGTATTTTTGACAGATTGAGACTAAGATTAGAAGGCGAACGTTCTTAAAAATACGACACTTGCCCCTTAGTTCATTTTGTACCTATGAACTTCTGGTCACAACCAATGCGGGCCAGTCCTTTTGGTAGCTTTCAAAGTCCTCTTGCCAGTTAAGGCTTCAATACGTAAACATTTCTGGAGACTATACATCTTCAGAATTGGGTCAGAATATTTCAACTGTAGGAACATGATTATGATGCATCATACATAATTATTCTGATATGATCTAGCTCAAAAGTGAAGTCACCTTATATTATTGAAATTTAACTCTTTCTTAGAGAAGTGGTGGCCTGGCTGCGATTTACGAGTTCTAGGTCGTAGGTTCGACCCCAGCCAGGCGCCTTACTTTGTGTAAATTATTTCTCACCACTGCTCTCAAAACGGTGTAGGAAAGAATCGTCAGGAAACCGCCATGTCCTAGAACCAAAAATTCGAAGACAATTAACCCGCACTGGGCCCGCGTGGTGGATCACGGCCCACTCCCTCTCACCGAGAGGTGGCCTGTATCCCAGCAGAGAGAATATTAAAGGCTGATTATGAACTCCTTCTTTTTGTAAAGTCAACAACACCAACAGAATATTTTTCACTTGTAGAGACTGTGTTGTAGTTTGCAGACATATCTTTGCCCGAACTTTAAAACCATACATAATCACCTGATAGCGTGTTCTTACCCATAACAGTTAGTTTTAGATAGCTGCGATATATTTTCCAAATTCTAGACTATACATAAAGTTTATTTTTTAGTACAGTAAATGATTTTATTTCTGTAAGAAGGCTTGTACAAACACTTTTACACGTCAATCTTATTTTAAAAACTAGATGTGGCTTGATGCGTTTGACCGACACAGTCCGGTTTGTCGTTCACAGTCGCAGTAATTGCACTAGGCACTTCTACCAAATAGGTTAAGTTCGGTTAGAACTGGGACCAACATTACATCCGAGTTGTTAGTAGTTACCTGGCTATTGAGTATTTTTCGAACCCCACAATCAGAATTATTTGTGGTTCACAAAAAGAGGTGTAATCATTATAAGCGTTCAATAATATTTTTAGGAGCGCAAAATGGGAATTGTTAGAGATTCGATTAATACATGCCAACACAAAAGTTGGTTAGATTCCGACGATTTTGCAAGACAACGTAACACAATAAATGGCAATGACACGTTTGCAATGACAATTTTACATTGCAGCATGATATAATACAAACCTATTTAGAGAACATTCCATCAAGAATACGTTTGATACCAGGAAATAGGTACGATTCTTGTAAGTAATTAAAAGCTAGATATAAAAGAATACCAGCTCACAACACTAAACAAATTCACACCAGTTTAATTCTGTAATGTAACTTTTATACGTTCATAAGAACGACCCATGGGGTTGTTATATAAAAGATGATGTTGTGCACTATTATGTTCTATGAAGCGTTTAGTGTTAATTGCGTTAATTAAATAAAAACGTGCTGAAACTTAGTCCCCGGGTGAGAAGGGCGCAATGTAATGTAAACCTATAATAACTGCAATACTTTTAGAGAATAATTGACTTCTAGGAATCGCAGTTACCTACGTGCTATACTTGAAGGCCAATTCCCGAAATTAAAAACAGAATATAGTCGCAATCTCATCTCAGCGTCAATGTATGTCATTAACTTGTCAAAAATGTAGGGAAATTAGACGTATTTTTGACAGATTGAGATTAGGACTAGACTCTGAATGTTCTTATTATTACGAGAGTTCCAGAAGGAGAATTTAAATTACGCCCTTCTGGTATAGGTCCTTTGCTCCATATTGGCTGCTCAACGACCCGGTTGGGCCGAGATTCATTTCGCTGTATATTATGTATTAAATAACATGCACAATGAAATAATGAACAAAGAGAGTTACTAAATGAAAAAACAGTTGTGACTGTCAAAATGTTACCTACACTTTGTTTGTGGTCTAGCACACATTTGCCAAACAATTAAATCGGTACCTACATATCATACGTAAGTGCGAATATTCATGACTAGTCAGTTTGAAACTTTAGTTCTTACTATCATAGTATAAAATAATATTTTTAGGAAGATTTGAAAATCATGTCGATCAAGGCCAAAGAATCTGTTAAGAAAGAAGAATCTGTTTTTGAATTATTAATAATGTTAGTCTAGATAAAAAAACCGTGTTTATGTTTTAAAATAAATCGACACATTCAAGAAACAAAAACCTGACGAAATATCTTGTAAAAATCTCACCGTGAAAACATAGGTGAGGTGGCTTACGTCACCTATGTGTTCACGGTGAGATTTTTACAGAATAGACGGACAGGCAGTTACGACGAAGTTCACTTAAAATTCAATTTAATACACCACAAAAATGAACACCAAAACTTACCTCATAATATAATAATAAAAGTTAAAACTCACCTAACATTTTCCTAATTCACTTTACACCTGACAAAACACTGAACAACCCTCGTTATACGATATTTTTAATGCCTAAATATCGGAGTAGCCTTCCGTCATGCGATTGCGTGTACTTCATATTTTTATTTGAAACAACAAGCCCAACGAGGAAATCATTGTATAAACAGAACTCATTTTAACCTCCCCTATCCTGAGAAGGTAGGTTTCTTAAACTTGGTTGACACGCACTGTAAGGTTTGTAGAGTAACACTACGGTAGTTGGTACCTTTTGAAAAGGTAGTAGAAGAGAATAGTCTACACGACTCTGTGGAAAGACAGCAACATCCTATTTTTCAATGATAGCAACTTTGAATGCGTCCTTGAGCCCGTCAACGTCATATCAGCTTCATTGTTTGACTAAGGGCTGATTTTTCAATTGACCGATAATTTTTATTCGTGGAATAAAATTGACGTGTGGCAGATTTTGTACTGTCAAAAATTCAAAATTATATGGCATTGGAAAAATCAGCCCTTAATAATTTTGTAGCAAAAACAGCTAACTCACATGTAAAATAACCGTTTAAATTATAGGTTTTCAGCAAAAAACAGCAATATCCAATAGTAACTGTATTGCTTTGAAACCAGAAATGTTGTTTACCGCCATTTTTTTACAATAATAGGAAAATAAACAAAATGAATATTCTAACATGGATAGTCAGATAATTGTAAATAGTAAGGAATATACATTGACTTAGTAAAATAAAGCAGGTAAAAGTCTAGCAAGTCCATTCTAGGGAGTCTTCATAATAGTAACATTTCTGTAACAGTAAAATTATTTTAAATATAAAGTCTAGAATGAAATCCAGACACTTCCGAGTATGGTTCCCGATAGAGCTAACATAGAAGTCGACAAATCTTAGAGTGAATAGTTTACTTAGGCAATCTTGCACTATTGTTATGCGCATCATCGCTTACCAACATATTAACTAATATGAAATGAGAGGGAAATTAAAACCATATTATTATGTATATATAAAAGCATTATGTTGATATTTCGGAGAACACTATGCGTGTCATGTTCATAAAATTTACATATCTGAGCTTCCTTAGCCTATTATTAGTCACCTGCCCGTCATACTACCCCTAGTCTCCCATAGGTTTCATGAATGTAAAATGTCAGAGGGGCAATTCTCAGTCTGTCAAAAAATACTTCTAATTTCCCTACAATTTCACAAGTTTTTGACATTTGTTTGTTTTGCCGAGATGAGACTGCGACTAGATTTTGTACGTTTTAAATTACAAGAATTGGCCTTCTGGTGATAACATAACATCACGCATGTCTACTCCAAAGAGTTAGACAGAGGAGGTATAGTACACCCACATTTATATCTGATGATGTTTCCACTAATTTCTAGCCTAGACTGAAAAGAAAAATATCAGTCCTAGGAACTCATTTTCACGTGTCCTTAAACTTAAATTCAGCAGACGAACCGCTTTACGATTTTTGATAGCGTATACAATGAAGACATGTTCGCTTGTTTCCCATCTGTAACTACCAACACAACGGCCAAAATATTGATCACAGCGGTGTATAAGCTCAATATTTACACAAAAACAAAACAAACCCGCTTACACGTGGACCCTATGCACACTCCGCAGTAAAATTACGGAATAACATCGTCTATAATATTAACATGGACCAATTAAAATGCGCGAAGGGCGCCCTCTAGCGTAATTTAAGAGGTTTACAGCCGGTGCGGACCGGACGCGTTTAAAAATTAAACTTATGGTATAATCTCTATTATGAGTATGTATCATGGATGTGTTGAGTTGATTGTGAATGGTCATTTGGTAAATGGGTCAGAGTGTTTGCCATCTATACTAATATAATGAAACTGAAGAGTTTAAGTATGTTTTTTTTTTGTTTGGACGCGCTAATCTCTGCGGTCGATTTTGTAAAAATCTCACTGTGAAAAGTTTGGTGAAGTGAGCTGTCAATAGTGTCAATGTCTAGCATTATTTGGGAATGACAGCTCACTCCACGCTCACTTCACCTAAATTTTCACGGTGAGATGGTTACAGAATCGCACTGCTAGAATACCAGTCGAATTTGAAAAAATCTTTTTGCTTTTGATAGCCTAATTTTTGAGGAAGGTTATAGGCTATTTAAGATCACGCTTTAAGAGCCGAGTAAAAAGAAAAAAGGTCAGAAAGAACGCTAAGCGAAATAGCGCGGGCGGGCGATACTTTCACGCGGACGAACTCGTGGGCAGAGGCTAGTATTTGTATAAAATTGGAATAACATAAAATTACTTGTCTGAAATATGCATACATGAATATTTACTTACATGAATTTTCGATGGAAAAATGTGAAGTACATAAAATTAATAAATGGCACTTCGAAGCTGCCAGATTGCGTTTTTAAATAACTTATTTCAGAGAACATTTCTCGATACAAATAAATCCGAGCAGGAAAATGGTTGGATTTGTGTGAAGTAGGTAGTTACAGAAAGCATTCGAAAGGCTTTAAATATAAATATATTTTGCTTGTTGTAAATGCTTTTATTATTTGCTAAAATTAAATAAAAGTTTAGTTTTTTTTTTTTTTTTAATAAATCTGCGAAATGTTAAAATGAAAAGAAATATATATAAATACTGTTTTAAGCTAATGTTATACATTTGTTGTCGGTGTGTATTGAATAAATACTAATATTATTGAATGTTTTAATATGGAAGAAAATGGGTAAACAGGTTAATAAATGTTTAATTATTTTCGTGCGAAACATTAATTACATCTTTATAGTGTAATTACTGTACTACAAAGTATTCACAAGTTGCAACCCATAAAAATAACAGCACAATTCAAATGCATGCACATTAATTAAATTGTTAGACTACTCGTAATGTTTCCAATTTCCGAAGCGTGTAATACAAAAGAAAGCTTACGACCTTGTCACACTATTAAAATACTATCGTACGAATGACCTAAATGACGTAATGGCAAAACCTTCCCTTTCTATAACGGTCAGAGAGATTATATTCCCATGGAGAAAAATATATAAAATGCCCTATATTTGCATATCCATTTTCCTGGAACCACCCGTAGATGCATTGAATCTAAAAAGTTTTATTATTCGCTATTTTCTGCATGAAAGTGAAACGCTACGCCGTAGCACGAGCTACGAAGCTCGTAGACGGTCTACGAGTTCGTAGTGTACAAATTAATCATCGGGCTGTTAATTCATTTATGTTGGGTTATTTTCATCGATTCACTTTCGTTGGGAACTAGTAAGTTGCTGTTCGTAATAACGTTGTTAGTATGTGTTACAGTTGAGTCTTAATACTTTTTTATTTTCAGTTTAGGTTACGTTTCCGTTTAGGAAGGGAAGTACTACGTAAGTTGAGCTAGTACCAATTATTTACGATGTTTGGGAAAAATACATTTTAATCAATACACTTCAGTTTCTCTTATATCTTAATATGATATCATAATCACTCAATAACATGTTTACGCCGCTGTGACGTACATAACATTATTATTCAAGCACCAAGAACACAATGGCACGCTTCCTAAACCACACGTCAATAGTTCGTTTTCATATCGAACTGTTAATGGCGTTCATTCTATACAAAAATATCGTGACAATTCTTTGAACAGAGTCAAAGATGACGAGACGGGCTTCTGACGTCACTCGCGGCACTCTGCGGCTGCGGCTATCGATCGGATAAGCTCGTGTCATCTCGCTCGCTCCTGTGATCTCATCTCGCGCTATCCCGCTCGCACTCACGTACCTTCGCCTCAGTGAAAAGCTGCGTTCCGAAATACGCTACTAATATTTATTTTAACGCAACCACCCGGGCCGATACACGTGGTGACCGAGTCGCTTTTACCTGAATGTCCTCATTGAATTTGAACTTCTATGGCGAAAAAATATTACAATAGTATAATTATATTACTCTAGATTACTATCAAATACTGAACTAATTTGGCATATCAACATTTTCACTTACACGAACTCTGTAAATTCTCTTTACTATTTAATTAATTAGTTTTTTAATAATGCAATATTCTTGGAAGGTTTAAATGGCTAACTACCGCGAAGGATGACATAATCGGTCCAATTTGAACGCGGCAGTATATAATGGACGATGACCTGCGTATTATGACCTTGATATAGAATGTCGGTACCTATTGTAGGTAGGTATGTACTCTTGAATGTTGTATGTATAGGTACAATTGAATGTTGGACGTATAGATAGGGTTGTTTATATCGAAACATGCTATTTTATTGGAAACTGGTTCGCAATGCTGGTGTTGATTCGCTTCGGTTAAACTTTGGTTTTCTAAGAAAGCGGTAAACGGTCACACAATAGCGACTGTCAAAATACGTTTTTTGATATCTCAATGTCAAAAATCGAAAATGACAAATTTTTATGACGGATGTTATAATATGACGGAATCTCTCTTTTATGAAACAGTAGCTTTACAGCTTAAGTTTCAATGTCACTATTTCAAGTGAGTAGTAACAGTAGAAAACGTCATAGGGTAACCTAGTCTTATTTACTTACTAACATGTAAAAACACACATATATCAAATTACATAATATTTTAATATTGATTGTCTTTGACATATCTCGGGACCCTGGGGTCCCGGACCTTTGAAAGACGTACTAGGGGCCGAAACCAACTCGCAGAGGTTACACAATTCTAAATGATGAGGAGGCACCAACCAATGATTATCCCTGTATGCACCATGCAAGTGCACTCAAAGACATATTAAATATTACAATTTACATAATATTTGAGCAGTGGTGGCCAAGTGGTAACGGCCGCGACTTATGAGTTGTAGGTCGTAGGTTCGAACCCAGACAGGCGCTTTACTTTGTGTAAATTATTTCATCACCACTGCTCTCAAAACGGTGAAGGAAAACATCGTGAGGAAACCGGCATGTCCTAGAACCAAACATTCAAAAATTTTATTTTAAAATAGATCATTATTATCAACTCGTACATTCATTTTAGGCCGGTTTTTCAATCTATAGATAATTTTATCCGAGGAATTATTTTGCGTTTTTGACAGGTCTTCCATGCAAAATCTGTTAAACGACAATTTAATTCCACGAATAAAAATTATCTGTCCATGGAAAAATCAGCCCATAGTCATATAGATAATGTAGTATAGTCATGTAATATTTCACATTTACGTCAAGTATTTTATTACAAGGTCGATCGATACTCAATTTCTCAGTTTTCAATTCTTCAACGGTATAGTTAGCACACACACACCCAGTGCGCGAACTAAGCTTAAATTTTTTTGTTTTAAATATTCTTTATTGAAGTTTAGTTTATTTTAAATAGTCTTAATTTTTATATATTTTTTGTTTTATTTCGTTCTATTTTTTTACTATGTACTTAGTCAAAATCATCACTAGTTTAAAATGTATGTACCGCTACTGTAAACTAGAGGAGCGGAACTGCCTACTACAAGCACTCTTTTTTGCTTAAAAGGTAGTTCCTAATTTTGTAATGTTACTTACATAAGTTGATGAAATAAACATTTTCATTTTCATTTTTCATAGTAGCCTTTCTTAATTATATGTATATAAGTAGTTTATCAGCCATCTTGTTACCATAACACAAGCATTAGGTTGCTTAGCTTGGGACTAGATAGCGCTGTGTGAAATGTCCAGGGATATTATTATTATTATTAATTAGCAAAGATTAGTTCAAATATTGCAAGCGTGATGGTCAATGCCTATTTATTTTTAGTACGGGGATTTTAACCTGTATACATTCATATTAAACTTACGTACATATAATAAATAATATTCGTTGTTTTGTCAAGTTGTGCAGTCCGTGCGAAGCAGGGGTGGGTCGCTGGCACTGAATAAAACGTAGCTTCGCCCGATAAGCTATTGTAGCGGAGCCGCCGGTTATACAAACATAGTCATACTAGCAATAGGTATTCTGTAAAGGCTACTGGGCTTTGGTACATAATATACGGATACAGAGACTATGAACATTAAGCTACATCAATGTTAAATATTAAACACGTATAGCAGTACTAAGGGTTTTTTTAGGAATTGATCGCTTAAGCTACGGTTTCCTAGAAGAGCGTTGGCCGCCACATAACGGCCACAGTGACGGCTGTCATGAAAATGATGGCAGCGTTTGACTTTACGGTGTCATAAAGCGCTCTCTAAGAAAACATACCAACTTAATTTCATAATTAACGTTTGAGTGACGTCATTCGCCGGTAAATTGCAGACGGTATGTAGCGACCACCGGTCTTGTAGCTAACCGTAGCTTTTGGGAATGGAATTTATGAAATGTTAAGATTTTAATACAAGATAGAACACACCCTGGGTAGTCGGTCCCCTTTGCTGACTTTTTATCACAGCAACAACTATTCCGTTGTCCGTTTTTTACTTTGAAGTCGTAGTTTCTGTCAAAAAACTATAGGAACGCCCTATAAATCAACTTTAAGTTCCATGTAATAGGGGCGACTCAAAACAAAACTATGGAAACCCACAATTTAACATACCTAACCACGCCTCTTCACTCTTCACTGCTCATTTACCATCATCATTTCCACCCGATTAGCATAACACAATTAATAATTATGTTAATTATAATTATATTATAATTAGCTTATAACGTTCCCACTGCTATGATTACAGGCCTCCTCTCTGTGAGAGAGACTGGGCCATAATCCACCACGCAGGCCCAGTGCGGGTTGGAAGATATGTCACATGTCTTCGAATTTTTGGTTCTGGAACATGCCGGTTTCCTTACGATGTTTCCTTCCACCGTTTTGACAGCAGTACTGATGAAATAAATTATACAGAGTAAAGCGCTTGCCTGGGTTCAAACCCACTAACTACAAAGTCGGGATCGCCACTGCTCCCCCCCTAGTTAGAGCTTAATACAATCCTGATTGTCCTACCACACTGTTTAATATAGTCATGTTTTTTGAGTCACGCTAGATTGCTTCGTCGGCAAAAAAAGTGCAATGCGGGCGCCACGCACACAGAGCAAACTAGTGTGCGTGAATAAATATGCATGACTTTAAAAACCTGGACACAGCAAAAAGAGAAGCGAAAATAATAATCAATTCCTGCCCGACTTGCTCCACAAATGCCAGGTTGCATTTTTTAAGATTTATTCTATCTCATGTTATTCTGGGCCCACTGCCAAAGTTCGCTTTTCAACTAACCGCCATCTTCTAAAAGCTTATTCAAATCGTAACAGTTTTTCAAACTGATATGATTAATGGGATATTTTGGTCAAGCCACAACTGTACGAGCTAAAACGAGACTTGACAGCTGATTAACTGATTAAGGATTTAATTAGGCTTCCGGAAACCGAGGGTGAGACTTGCTGAGTTTTATTAATTTGATGTTACTTTTGGGAGATATCACACACAATTAAAATGTAACCAGCAGAATTCCAATTTATGACGGAAGTGTAGTGGTTCTTACTTCTTAATTTATCCCTTATATTTATCTGGTCATAATATTGTCGGAGATGTCTGCCCCGGGCCCTAATTCATTATGACCACTCAATGATTCCTTACTCGAAACCACGTCAATTCTATAGCTAATCACGCCAATTCCACTTTCATTTCCCGCGGTTTCGTTCATTGTGGCATAGAGAATACGTTACCTGGTAAGGGCAATAGGCTCACTTCATATTCCATAGGACTTAAACATAAGAGTCAAAATGTGGGTGTACTATACACCACTGCTTGCTCCGTCATATTATTATAGATATACTTTTCTGATACATTGGAAATGTCACACGTTATCACATTAAGGATAACTTCGTCATCAAACGCTTTCCTCGTCAAAAAGTCACAAGCCACGTGAACTTTCACATTCTGATGTAATTTTTCGCTCCATTCAAATATTTCGGTTCAACCACATTCGATCAAATGAAATGAATTCGTTGTACGATATTAACATCGTAATGTGTAAACGTTCTGAAGTGGAGTTATTTAAAACTGCAATTCAATAAATTGATGCGATTTTACAAATAAAACAAAAGGTTTGCGAGTAGCTCGCATTTCATTATTTTTATTCTGATTCATTGCTCTTTTAAAAAAAGACTACAAATTGATGCTTTCATTCATCCTTTACACTCTATCCACTAGGTTAGCCGTTTTTTGACAGATCGAACTACGGAGCAATTATATATTTTTTGTCAAAACTGATACACGTACCGTACGTGTACGTATTACAATGTCTGTCATAAATAAGATAATTCAATAAATGTAGACATTATATATGTCGGAGATGGTATGTCTGTCTCTCGTTAGCATCAGGCATATTTTAATTACTGTGGGCGTACTATGGGTAGTGTTGGTTATTACGCAATAGAAAAACGGTTTGCACTTCAAATCAGATTATAATTTACGAACCAATTAGTCACACTAGCGGATCACACACACACAACTCCACGATACGGAACGCTGACAGTTTCTGAGCACATGTTGTTCGTACGATGTTCAATGTTTCGAAGATCCTGAGAGCTCTGCCTACACCCTTCTTGTAGCTGTCGCTCTCGTCCCACCACGAACTCAGGCTAGACTCTGTCCAGCACCACGAGATGGCGCTGGCGTTCCGAATAGTCAAACGAATGACTCCGACATATATATTTATTTCATTACGCATTTTAAAGGTAACTTTTACGTTATGTGGAATAGTAACGTTGTAAGTCAAAAAACGGTTAACGGACAGAGTAGAAGTAGGTATAATTTACAGTGAATATGAAGGAAATAACAATTAATGCTTCCTCTCTCCTAACTCACTTATTTTGCTGTGCCCGACAAGGTCCATATGATCTAATTATAAGTTTACCACCTAAGAATACCTACATGTGGAATGCAATAAAAGTATTGAGTAATACGTACGTTAAATAAGACTTAAGAACCTTTATATTTACAATACGTTTTTAAATTGGTAAGTACTACTTCACAAAAATGGTTGAACAAGATTAACAATTCTTTAATTGTAAATCTTGTTCATGTTCATATTTCGCGCTTATTTCACTCTCTGAATTTAAACAAATTGGTGGTTACTCTTAATGAATCGCTGAACAACACTTGATTTACAATCAAAATCAAAATATTTTATTTCACATAAACCAAGATGGGCACTTATGAAACGTCAGAAGCTAGGTGCACGTTTCCAATTGGTCGTTTCCTATGGAGAAGAGCCGGCAAGAAACTCGGTTACTCTTTTAAAAATAATTGTCTTTTACAATGTTTTAAAATTACAGTAGGTATGGTAATTACAATAATTACCCTTTATGTTATATGAAAGTTAAATATGTTGTGAAGAGGCGTCGTGAGGTTAAATTGTGAGTTTCTATAGTTATTTGACAGAAACTACTATTTCAAAGTGAACAACAGAATAGAAAACGGACAACGGAATAGAAAGGCCAATATTTACAATTTAAATCCTATTTGTCTGTTGTAGTCCAATGTTGGTTTTAAAAAAACAAGTGAAGGTAAACCCGCAGATGACACAGTAGTGGTGTGTGTAATAATTAAAACCCGGTGTTGGCTCGGTCATTGAACTATCACAGCAGGTGGTGTGGCACAACTGACATATTTTTTGTACCTATACAAAGTTTGTTACGTATTCATTTGTACAAAATGTCCTTTCATTTATTTGACACAACACTGACAGCTTTAGTTTATAAAACTCGCTAAGTTCCAATAGCCATAACGAATGACTATTTCATGAAATCATGACATTTGAGGTAAATTCTAACTTAGAGAGTTGTGTTAATGATACTGATGGTTATAATTCTGTAAATAATTCTGTAACCGTAACACATACCTACATATGTGTTACGGTCGCGAATCGTATTTTAAACAACATACATCCTGACACTGATCTGCGAATTGCAAGCACCGTAAGAAAATATAAATTTTGCGCATATCCCTTAAACGTTACCCGTATTCATAGTGCAGGTAATAATACCATAGTGGACTTGTTAATATTATATTATAAATTCACTTTTCGTGTGTCTTCCAAACTACGAAACGATTTTTGATGCGGTTTTCAACAAGGTGTCATTTTGTACCCTCGTCACATTCAAGGAGGTACTGCTACTGATTCTCGACACGAATCAATAATAAGTAGGTATTTTTTTTTCTAATTTTCGGAAATCGGCATGTGTTGGACACGCATTTTAAAACGCCGCCTGTGTGAGACCGCACTGTAACTGCCCTTTTACACACACATAAAAACGCGGCCGCTTATACGATACCATAACGCGATTCTGTTCTTTGAAAGTGGTGTATTCTGAAATACTGTCAAACTTAAATAACAAAAAAAAAAAAAAAACAAGTATGTATTCATTATTTACCAGGGATCGTAATTTTATTTGATTATTTATGTATTTCATAACAGCCTCCTGAAATTTGACCAGGATGCAAAACAACAGCTTGTATACTGATTTTTTTACGATTTGATGTTTTTTGAAATCGTAAAAAACACGCGAAGCAGGGGCGGGTTGCTACTAAATAATAAACAATCATTATCTCAAATGAATGCCCATAGCCACAGCCGATCGATTCCGTAAAAATCTGTGCTGTGAAAACGTAGGTGAAGTGAGCCGTCATTCCACCAACAGTCCTATTCTGTAAAAATATCACCGTGATAACTTAGTTAAGGTGAGTTGTCATTCCACTTCACCTATGTGTTCACGGTGACATTTTTACAGAATAGACCGGCTGATTTTAGGCATTGACACTATTGACAGCTCACTCTAAGTTCACTTCACCCAATTTTTCACGGTGAGATTTACACAGAATAGACCGGCAGTTCCGTTTTGACCACAATGCTGTACATTACAACCAACATATTATCGGTGCATAGCCTACAAAAGCGTTACACAGCTGAAGTCAGCCGCTCCTCCCCCACCTCCTCTATGTTACCGTGCTAGTAATGGTCTTAACTCGTCACACCCGCCCTACTTCCCCTCTTAATTACTGACCCGGTATAATTCTAACGCACTTAACATGACACTGTTGAAAGTGTTGCACTTTCTTAATGAACTGTTTAAATTTTATTATTTTTGTTTTTATGGTGAGTTTCAGTCGCGGAGTTTTAAAATTTGAAATATGTTTATCGTTCTTTTTTTTACTTACGCGTTGTTTACTTTTCTCCGAGTTTTTCTTAGCGTGCAAACTATTTAGGCTTATTTAAAAAGTAAGCGACTCTATCTAAAATACATAACTTTATATCAGTTTATGTTTTGTGTCAGTTAATGTTTTTAATGTATTTAATATAAAGGTATGTATGAACTACCTACTGCGGCCGGTCGTATGATCGGATTTCAGTCCGAGTATTATTAGAAAGTTTATTGATTACTATTGCCCATGTATAATTATTAAAGTACATAAAATACGCGCTTTGACATGGAGTTACAGACACCACATATTTTAAACATAATTATTATTTTTGTACAGGATATTTCTCTCGCGACTGTACTTTAAGTCAAAATTGTTACCTTCGCGTCGGTGGCTGTGAAAAGCCATTATTGCGCTTTAGTGCACTTTTGCTGTATTTAAAACTAGATTCACTTAGAAAAAACTAGTTTTAGAAAAGTTTTGAACTTGGTATTTTACCGCGAATAAAGATATATGGAGGTGGCCTTATAGGTAGTGGCCTTTCAGACAAATTGTTTTGTTCAGTGCCGTTCACACGTTGCATATTACTTACATATGTACATAGCCCACAAGGTTATGTTTTCGGAGTAACTATGTAGTTTCTTACCCATTATTCTCCATACAAAACTACCTTTTCTAAGAAGCAACTAGATTCAGCTCCTCTTTTTTCTTGTAAATTTTGACATTCAAAAGTGCCATGTAATTGAATTTAACGATTCAACTTTGGCTTTGTAATATTTAGGACACTTTACGAAGGCATGTTCAATCAGCTGCAATACTAAGTGCAGTCGCTTCCACAAGTAATATTTAGTGCAATGACACCTGCAAGTAATATTTAGTACAGTGACATCCACAAGTGCATGACACTGTGTGTCACAAGTGTTCTGTATTTGGTCCACTTTCAAGCGATAGATGATGCTTAACCCAACTGCAATACTGAGCACAGCAACGTACAATCGCGTCCACAAGTATTATTAAGTTGAGTAAATATCGCGCATGACGTCCATGGACACTTGAGTCGCCGCTGAGTACTGTAATCCACTTTGCGTCGTCTGACGTTGTGACGTGAGTGAACAGCTGATGGCTTGAACAGGGGCGGTTACGGGTTAAGTCGTATTTGTTAGCTGCATAGAAACGTGTTTATAGGTCGGTGGGTTTATTGTGATATTAGGATGATGAGAGCTGTGGAAAATTTTCGCGTACATGTTGGTTTGAAGTCATATTTTTTCATAGAAAATACAAGTTAACAGTTATTTGTAGAAGAAGAGATCCTTAAAACATAGCTCGTACTAATATACAAATCTATTTGTACCACCAAACAGTTTTGTTTTTTAAATGTAATGGTAGGTGCTGCCGGTGAAATTACAAGAACAATAAATCTGCTAAACCTTTTCCAACCATGTTGAGGTCGGCTTTCAGTCTAACCGCATGCAGTTGTATACCAGTATTTTACATAGAGCGACTAGCTATCTGACCTCTATCTACAACTCAGTTACTGGGTAACACGATACCCCTTTGTAAGACTGATTGCGAAAAAACAAAACAGGATCGAAAAAAACATAACAAAACTCATTTCATTCCCTTCATCTCCTCGCTGTAAATCCAAATTCAAAATAAATTCGAAATTCGATTCTATAATCCGCAATCCGACAGCCCCGCTGTCATTGGCGCCAGTTCCCTCACCTGACGGTATCGTTGGCAGCTCTGTAGCGGTCATTTTTGGCGGGAAATTGCCCCATATCCGACGATCGTCGATACCTCGACGCGACTCGTTTTGTCAGTCAAACGTTGTTTGGATACTGCGCCTCTATGAATTTTTCGTGCAGTGATTGACATGTTTGCTCTGGTGATGTTGTTGGGCTTGGGATTTTGAATTTCGAACTGTGTTTGTGCATTGTTTTAGGAACTATCCATGTGTTGTGGATGTAGGTCGCGTTGTTTGCAGTTCAAACCTTTTTGTACTTTAGCATAGAGGTTGATTTTTTTTGTGCTACCATTCTGATACCTGAATACACTGTTTTACACAAAGAATAGCGAAGGAATTAGAAGAATTTTGTTTTTATTTTATTGTTTAAGAATAAAAACTTTTCCATATCTATTTTTGTGAGTCAGATCGCCTTGAAAGTCCAGTCGTAAAATATAATATGACTGGACTTAAGACAAACAGAACAATAAATATTCCATAGCGCACCTTACCAAATAAATATGGCGAATTTCGAAGGCTAAACTTTATTTTTGAAAACTACAATATTTTGCCTGGTTTTAAAACATTAATACATTCAATTTCATGAAACCAATTTCGCATACTAATCCCAGAATACACAAAAAATAATATCGCTTTGCACATTTGGCAGTAAACGGTCGGATTCACACGATCGGCGTAGACTAGAGAACGTTAGTTAGCATTGCAGATGCTGTAGCCTCCATGGCGACGTGTTTACAAGCCCCACTGGCGTGCCAACCGGCAATAAGTCGCCTGGCAACGCCAGCGACCATTCACTAATGGCAACTTAACGTAAAACTAACGACGTAAAACGTCACATAGATAATATTACCTACTTACTTGTTTTCAATGACGATGGTAATTTTTACCGCATTTTACCCTGATATGACCTTCGATGTCATCACCAGCCTGACGTTATCCACTGCTACTGACTGCTAAGTCATCATCTGCCTAACCCTTTCCCGACTATGTTGGGGTAAGCTTTGCTTGCTATTGTCTACTCAATATTAGACTAAAATCAGAATCAAAACAATTTCTTGACAATTAGGTTGAGAATCAGCACTTTTTGAACGTCAAGAATGAAATAAGACAGTCATCCAAGACATGGCGCAACAAACTAAGTACCCAGACACATATTCTACTTCCTACTAATATTATAAACATGAAAGTTTGTTTGGATGGATGGATAGATGGATGGATGTTTGTTACTCTTTCACGCAAAAACGACTGAACGGATTTGGATGAAATTTGGGACACAAATGGTTTATAACCAGGATTAACATATAGGGTACCTTTTTATCCCGATATTCCCACGGGATCAAAACTCAGGCGGGTGAAACCGCGGGGCGCAGCTAGTCCGTCTATAAAGAAAACCTGTGATGACAATCCTCAGTCTTTCTTAAATTCTTGGTCGTCATTCTACTATCAATAATTGGCCCCTGTCTTACTCCTACTACTAATCAAATTAAAAATGCAGTAAGTAAAAAAAAAAAAAATATTTTATGTTCTGTCAAAACAACATAAAAGAACATTTTCGTCGGTTCAAACTGAAGAACAAAGCATTTTGCACGAAATATTTAGCTATTCGAGCATTCCATTAATTGTGTTTTACTATTAATTTTCAAATTCCATTAGGATTTATGTAAGCTCGGAAATATTGCGTGAACAATAAGCGTGCACGACATGACAAACTTCTATTGACTATTTCTACGACAAAAACCATAGGCAATGTAAATTCAAATGCGTGCTGTTTAAAATAATACTTAATTAGAAAATTAAATTAAAACAATTAACGTTTTGGCGATTTATTGAAACACAGTGTTTAAAACCACACGATCAATGTACACGTCTACTGCAGTAACAATTTGACATCGCCAGCGAATTTATTTCATACTAGTAAGTGCGGTTTTTGTAGTGCAAAGGCTAAAGCAGATCGACGCAGCCCGTGATGCAATGCAACGCATTGCAAAAATCCCTCTTTATCACTTTCGTAAATTGTCTATGAACCAACGCACATTACACGAGGGCTGCACCGCACTTCTTTGTATGAAAATGCGTTGCTCTGCGACCCTTTGCGGCTGCAATATGCACCAGGGGCTGCAGTCTCGACATTCACAGCGATCGCTTTACGACCGGATTCGGTCGCAAAGTCCCGGATTGACAGGTGTAATCTATGGAGCGACAGAACTTTGCGACCGAATTCGGGCGTAAAGCGATCGCTATGAATGTTGAGACTGCAGCCCCAGGCTCAGCATTGCTTATCACGTGCTGTACATAAATACCTACACCAAAAATAGTTAAACAGTTGTAGACTTGGTAGCTACACAGCTGCACCAATAAATGCCATTGACTACTGGCTGGTTGTTTTGCCAAAACCACCACACAAAATACAAATTACGAACCCGATTTAGGCCACTATTAGCCTAACCTACCCAACCAAATTCTCTAGAGTTCACTAGAACGAAATAAACTAACTTTTATAACTACCAGCCCAAGTTAATTGCAACAGTACAGTCACGAGCATAAATATATTACTATGGCTCGGCAATAATATCAGATTTCAAGTTTCATTCATTAATACCTGGTGTCAAAATTACAGCAACTAAGATATGTGATCATTTGTGGTAGACTATCTAACGAGACAAGCACTGAAAAATATAGGATGCTGCAGCTTCATAAAAATTTGAGCATAGATATGACACTTACGCAAGATTTAAAAGCGATTTTCTTCTAAAATTTTGATAGAAATTTTAATGGTGTTACGAACATAGTATTTTCAAAACCATACTATTATGAAATGTGTTTTTTTCCTAAGTTGTAATCATCGCTTTAAGAGAAAATCCCTTTTGAATTTTACGTTAGTCAATTTCAAAATGTTTTATGTCACATAAACCTACATGGATACTTATGAAACGTCAGAAGCTAGGGGCACAGTTCCAATTGGTTGTTTCCTATGTAAAAGAGCCAGTAAGAAACTCCACGGTTACTCTTTTAAAAATAATTTGCCTTGACAATATTTTCAAATTACACTCTGTTAATAGGTATTACTTGTTAGAGGGGCCCGTGGCTAAATAATAACAGCCGCACAGGTCGATCGGTCAGGTTAAGCTACGCTTGCCGCGGTTGGTCTGTGGATGGGGGACCATCTTTACATACCGAGACCCCTCCGTGCCTCGGAAAGCACGTTAAGCCGTTGGTCCCGGCTGTCATTCGTGGATCTTTGACAGTCGTTACGGGTAGTCTCAAGCCCGAAAGTCTGACAACCAGTCTCACCAAGGGGTATCGTATTACCCAGTAACTGGGTTGTGGAGATCAGATAGGCAGTCGCTCCATGTAAAATACTGGTATTCAGCTGCATCCGGTTAGACTGGAAGCCAACCCCAACATAGTTGGGAAAAGGCTAGGCAGATGATGACTCTGTTAATAGGTATGGGAGGACAGTGCAGGACTGTCAATAAGTGTAAGATATTTATGCTCGTGGCTTTAATTATCTGCGGTTAGTCTTCCCGGGTTTAATGTGAACTCGATGCAAACGATGCCGCGATGGTTGTCTAGACTTATCTTAGACTCTTACTTACCTGCGGGCTAAGTAGAAACGTGTGACGTACTTATACATATTTTTTTGACACATATACATATTTTTTATGCTATGTATTTTTGTGGTGTACAGTAAAGTATATAAATCAATAATAATACCATTATAACTAAAATTAAATAACTCAAATATATAAAGTCAAATTGTAAAATAAATTCATTAAAATCTCTAAAATCATTTAAGTACATACATCTTTAAATTAATTAAAATGAATATAAATTAAAATCAAGAATTTCATTAAAATCATAAAACAAATAATAAAACATAATAATAAATAAACACATCATAAACAATGTAGGAATATATTTTCTCGCGCTATAGCTAAGTAAAGCTAAAATTTGATTGATATAAAAATCCTTACAGTTATAACGTTATACCTTACTTGTTTCTCACATCGGCGCCTCGTAGTCTTTAGCTTCTACGCCGCTACGCCGTGCCGTAGCAGTAGCAAGTCTTCGCCGGCTACGCCGTAGCAATCGCGTCTCTATAAACGTCAGTTCTACGAATTCGGACCCGGCATCCAGACCAAACAGCTGCAGTTGGATTTCCCGTTTCTCGGTATTTTGAAAGACAAAGCTTCTGTCGAATGCGTGCAAAATTATTTCTCGGTATTTATATAGTTTACAACATCACATTGGCATTAAGAGCTTTAAGGTTAAGTTCACAAAACACTGTTATTTTCTGAAAAGCAGCGTTGTGTAGTGTACGTCAGCCCTAAATTCATTTAGATTTTGGACGATAACTTCTCGTTAGCTTATCGTTACACGAAATACAACTAGCACACTAGAATACATAACCGATTGTCTATTAACAGATATAAAAAAGAGAAATATTCCTATTCTAAGTTTATCCATGGCTTCGAAGTAAGGAAAATCTTCCACGTTGCATTATTATCGAGATGTTTACCAAAGTATTTCAGTATACACAAATTTTTCATGACAAACGCTTATGATTGTAGGTATACATGAAATTCACTTGTTTAAACTATGGGTAATTGGGTACATCAAAAGCCGGGTGACAAACAAATGTCATCTTTCTCGTCGCATATGTATTATCGAGCTGTTTTACTCAGTTCGGCGCTCCACAATTTTTCGGGACAGAAGGGCTAATATACTCAGAAATCGTAGTTCGTAACCTGTGTTAGAGGCTGATGTGATGTTTATATATTTATTTTTACAACTGATTTTCGCCTCGCAAATATGCAGTTTGGTATCTCCATTCTATATTTAGATAAGGATAGAATACTCTATATTATGTACACTATATAAATAACAGACATAAATATAGAAATTTTACAAAGGGTGACACAATGGGCGGTCTTATCGCTAAGAGCGATCTTTTAAAGACAACCTTTGGATGGACTAAAAATGGGAAGGAGAGGCAAATACGGTAGGTAGTCTGTAGTGTATATTTATTTTATTTTATTTATCTGCTGTCAAATCCTTCGTAAACTAACATGAGGTTCACTGATCAGTGATTTGTACGGGTTTTCGAAAGCTGGGGCTAAAGGTGGCTAAAAGCCAGGGCTAAAACAAACTACATCTTCGACGTCGCATATTATCGAGCTGTTCCACCCAGTTCGGCGCCGCGGAGTCTTCGCTTCGCGTTCGGTAGCGGTCATTACCCCCTGTTTCAGCAATGCCTCATATAATCTGGCCTTCATTTGTAAGATTTCTTTGCGCAATCATTTTTAGTATCGCTGTAGTAAC
Source organism: Apamea anceps (assembly GCA_951799955.1). Taxonomy (NCBI): domain Eukaryota; kingdom Metazoa; phylum Arthropoda; class Insecta; order Lepidoptera; family Noctuidae; genus Apamea; species Apamea anceps. The sequence continues at coordinate 5,751,698 of OX637502.1, read as the reverse complement.
GTGTTTAGTGCTTGTTAAGTAGCTGTAAACTAGATATTGGCTGTTATTTTTTTTTTGGCATCGTTGGGTGTTTAAGCCTATTTGATGATAGTTTCTATCTATTTGGCTCTTGCGCTGAATTTGCCCATGAAAGATTGATGTTTATTACACGACGGTGTAGAAGGATCAACCATTAGAGATAGGAAGAAAAAGTCGCTCTGAAACAAAAAAAAAATCAAAATTACATATTTCAATGAATTTATTAGATAAATCCATGAATCTACAAAAGTAACGTCAGTACGAGATCTTTCAGGTGATGGCTTAAATTGAACTTCTGACCGCAACTATATTTTATTTATAGGCAAGCCGCTTAAAACAAAGTCAAAGTACAGTTACCGACAATACTTTATCCGATTTTCTACAATTTGAATTCCATAATACTATATTAGTGTATAGCTTCAATTAAGTACCCAGCGTCTTCTATGTTTTGTGTACACATTGATACAATATTGTAGAATATAGAACAAAGGTTGTAGGCATTTAAATGAATTATTTTCTACAAATATGCAGTTTGATAACTCGATCAAATATTTAGGTCTGCTTTCACGACATATCACTTTTAACGCGTTTAACGCTAAACGTGTTTATTTATTCATTTGGATCTCTAGTGGGGCCCGTGGCTAAATAATAACAGCCGCACAGGTCGATCGGTCAGGTTAAGCTACGCTTGCCGCGGTTGGTCTGTGGATGGGTGACCATCTTTACATACCGAGACCCCTCCGTGGCTCGGAAAGCACGTTAAGCCGTTGGTCCCGGCTGTCATTCGTGGATCTTTGACAGTCGTTACGGGTAGTCAGAAGCCCGAAAGTCTGACAACCAGTCTTACCAATTGGTATCGTATTACCCAGTAAATGGGTTGTGGAGCCCAGATAGGCAGTCGCTCCATGTAAAATACTGGTATTCAGCTGCATCCGGTTAGACTGGAAGCCGACCCCAACATAGTTGGGAAAAGGCTAGGCAGATGATGATTTGGATCTCTAATAGAGGCTTATGCAAGTTTACAAAAACAGGAGCAAATACTAGTGTGCGCTTCCAATTACAGGAGATCACATCATTCTCTTATAATCTAGATAGATGCAGTAGACAAAACGAAAATATTAAAATAAATAAAAACATACAACACGAAAATCATAGAAAGGAAACAAAATGAGATACAAAAATCCTACTAGTTCTATTAATCATGCTAATATTATTTATAAGTTTGTGAGGATGGATAGAAGGATGCTTGTTACACTTTCACGCAAAAACTACAGAACGGATTGTGATGAAACTTTACAGTAATAGAGCTTATACATCAGAATAACACAAAGCATAGTTTTTGAAGTGAAAACTTCTTTAGCGGCGTTGTGCATTTTTTTTTGTGGTGGGTAAAAAATTTTAAACTCGCGTCAGGACACATGACCTGATCGTAAATTCGTAAGACGGGGGAAGAGTAGACCGCATTCCTAAATATCAAAAATGCACAACGTTAATATTCAAGTTTTCACTTCTGCCGGTACTCCTGGAGTGCAACGTGTTTTTTATCCCGATATTCCCACGGGATCGATACTTATAACGGTGAAACCGCGGGGCCCTGCTGGTGAACAATTAATAATAAAAAAAAATTATAGCCATAAAAGACAACAGACAAAAATAACAATCATTATGATTTGGATATTACGAGTATGACTTTTATAGCTTTTTTAAACTTTGATATTTTGCATGTAAATCCAATTCATTTAAAACCTCATTCATACATATATAGCGCGCCTTACTTCACCTGGCTCAAATAAATTTATTTTCATTCCTTCCTTTCTTCTTTCATTCTGTCTCTGTCATCTTCAAATGATCACCAGAAACAGAACGATCGTTTTACATTAACAGTAACAATGGTAGCACCACGCCACGGTACAATGTATTTACATGCAAATCGTAACTCAGATTAAAAATAGACTAACTACATACATTACCATATTAATTCTAGGTTAAGACCGCCATATATTTTCCAGTCTGGCTTCAGAAATATTTCTTATGTAGGAAAAGAAATCCATCTTTGCTTGTGTTGTGACATTATTGCTGGTACTGAAAGCTGACTTAAATATAGTTAGAAAATGGTCTGCCTTGTAAAGATTTCTTATGAAATAAGCATCACCTCTGTGCCTATTTTTTCTGTTCTGTTTTTCATTGTCTGTTTATATATGTGTGTACATAAATGGTAAAATAAATAAATAAGATGTTGATTTCAATTCCCGGGTCGGGCGAAGTGTTGTTGGATTTTTCCATCAGGAATGTCGCCTTAGCAGCCGGAGCTTCTATTTGTGCCCGCTTGACGGCAATAGGCTCGCCCCCTGTGGACAGTGCCTCTGTGGACAGTGGCCCCATGGGACTTAAACATAACTGGTGAAATGTGTACTGGCAGAGGTGTACTAAAGTACACCACTTCCTAGCCCTTCGGGGAGCACAAGTGTGATGTTATGTTGCCATGATGTTATGCTAATGAGAAATTCTAGATCAAAAAACCCAATAACACTTTGGCCGACCTGGGAATCAAACCCAGGACCTCATATTCAGCAGTAACGCTTGCGACTACTAACCCAACGAGGCAGTCAGATAATATTCATTATAATAACTTGAAACAACGAACATCATCATCTGCCTAGCCTTTTCCCAACAATGTTGGGGTCGGCTTCCAGTCTAACCGGATGCAGCTGAATACCAGTATTTTACATGGAGCGACTGCCTATCTGACCTCCACAACCCAGTTACTGGGTAATACGATACCCCTTGGTAAGACTGGTTGTCAGACTTTCGGGGCTTCTGACTACCCGTAACGACTGTCAAAGATCCACGAATGACAGCCGGGACCAACGGCTTAACGTGCTTTCCGAGGCACGGAGGGGTCTCGGTATGTAAAGATGGTCACCCATCCACAGACCAACCGCGGCAAGCGTATCTTAACCTGACCGATCGACCTGTGCGGCTTGAAACAACGAACAACATGACATATATTATATCATACCGAGCTTAGTAAACTTCGTTATAGGTAACAAGTACGTTAGGATGACTGAATAGTACACGTGCAGTATTCATGCGTTGAGAATTTATAACAGCTGTTCGTAGATAGTGACGCAAACGGGGTATCACAACCCACGTGCACCCAAATAGACGAGTACCCGAGTAGTACGTTAGAAGTAGAACATGCTTAGCAATTTTATACAAAATAGTATTTATATTTTTGTTAGTTATAAATTATATTTTTAGTGCTGCTGTATTCATCATAATCTGGGACACAGGCCTCTTATCTTCGAGAGCAAGTTGGCTATATTCTACTATGCTGGTCCAGTGCGGGTTTATAGATGTCACATGTCTTCGAATTTTCGGTTCTAGGATATGCCGGTTTCCTCACGATGTTTTCCTTCGCCGTTTTGAGAGCAGCGGCGATGAAATTATTTACACAAAGTAAAGCACCCACCTGGGTTCGAACCTACGGCCTCAAGTTGTAAGTTGTAGGGACCGTTACCACTGGCTCACCATTGTTCTCATGCTGCTTTATTCAGTCGTGTTGAAATATTAGTTTCATAGAAACAGAGGGGCAATTCTCGTAATTTTAAGAACGACACCAAATTTTTCGTTTAACCTGCCCACTGCTGGGCAAAGAGTATTTATCCACATTTCTTTGTGCTGTGCCTTCTCCTTCCATTCGGTTAGGAATGAGTCCAAATCGCCACGCCAGCGTTTCTTTGGCCTGCCTCGGTGATGACGCCCGTCTTTAGGCACTCACTGGGTAACGATCGATTCTGGCCCATCTGTTTGGTGCATTTTATGCGTGTTCCGCCCAGTCCCACTTCAGCCTTGTAGACTTATCACCAACATCGGCGATACCTGGCTTGGTATAAACATTCATAATCATTTTAAAACCACCTATAATCAACAAAATCCATTCTTAAAACCCCACATTAATCCCTCCAATCATATAACTTTACACGTATAACAATATCGCCTATATTTAAACGCCGAAGCCCCGGTCCCTGTGCCTATAAATACAGCGTCAAACCCGGCTAACCATGGTAACTCAGTTACTTACACCTAACTGGGTAACGCTTCATAGTCACCTCTGTATATCAATGCTGATGTAAAGTTCGTTGCACACCGGATTGGCTCGTAATTTTGTGTAAGCCTCGCCACAATTGGTTAATGGGGGAGAGACGTGATTGTGACGCGATTCGACCGTGATCCGTGGTGGATTTTGGGGTTGAAATATGAATTTTAGTAACGAATGCGGACGGTAATTGTGTTTTCCGAACTTGGTATAAACTTGGAATAAAAAAAAGGAGTTTCTTATATTTAAAACTAGGTAACGCTTCATTGTCACCTCTGTGTATCAATGAGATTGTAAAGTCCGTTGCACACGTTCATTGTTCTTTGTGGCGCCTATTATATTATAATGAAAAATAACAAAACATACAATACCTTTCAAGTCATTATATTCTCTGTTAGTCATTTCTTTTTGGTGTTGTCTGAGAATGCATGACATGTTTTTAAATTAAATCATTTCATAGTTTGCAAAATATGTGGTAGTAAATACGTAATGAAAAGCTGCACTTTCAAAAGTACTTTCTGCACAAAATTAAGTGTAATTACATTATTAAAAACTTGTGAACAATTTCTACGACATAAAATACTAAAAGCTTATAAAACTGCAGTGACCCAAATTGTGTCCACAATAACTTTTTAAATGAGCTAACTAAGTTATTACAGGTAGGAGTAAAAATGGGGCGGTTCATTAACACCGTTGTTAACTGGACATTCTTTCTGACTGATGTTACTAATGTGGGTCATATACTGTGAAGCAGTGGGCGCCTCCACCGTTTGTATTAATTTTATTCCCGCCGGTGTGCTCCGAGCCTTATAACTTATAACATTGTGTGTATAATATAGCATGTAGGTAAAATTTGCTGGTTTTTGTTTGAATATTTGTGATATGTTGTGTCTTAGTTTTGAAACTGAAATTGAAATAAGAGTCTAAAGTTTTAGTGGAAACATTAAGTTTGCAAATCTATGCGTTTTTTTTTAATCTGTAGCTTATTGGTAATAGAGTTCTATTCTATCTATTTTTATCTAACAATCGTGCTGGAATTCCTCAATGATCTATATAATATATATTATTTTTAAATTTTAAGTACCTACTTCAAACGTTTTCAAATATTTGAATATTTACACTTATTACAAAATATGGAACTACATATTTTGTGATAAGTGTAAATATTCGAAAGATAACTCCATTCATTTATCTAAAAAACACAACTAAGCCCACTTAGTTGTATTTTTTGTACCTATACCATCCGACTTTAAAAAGTCACTGAAAAACAAAAATATGCTGACTTTCGAATGTAATTTCGGGAACAAACACTGTATCGGTCACATGACACATAACACAATCCGCATCACAAAAAAAAACAGCATCAAACCTCCCACACATTCCAACATTAGTCAGAATGCGGTATCACAGTACTATTCCCGGGAACGGTGGGGTGACCTCGAAAGCGCCATAACGCTATAACGCCATGGCGCCGCGCCGTCGCCCTATCTCCCGCCAAGGACCGAAGGACAACCCACTGGCTGTTTTCCAGACAATGCAGAGCTTGTTACGTCATCACGAGTTATTGGTCCTGAATTGGCAGAATGTTTTGATTGTCTGTGGATTAGGATGGTAGCTTAGTACATAATAATGTTATATTTGCAGTTAATTAACTTGAAGGTAATGAACTTGAGGTAGTGCCGTTAACTACTAAACTTATATAAATATTGTCCCTAATTAGCCACGATACGTTAGTTGAAAAACGATAAGAACACTTTTATAATAGTTTTAATTGGTTAACAAAATATTTTAAAATATCCTTTGACATTTTCACCAGTCATTCATACAAGCTGCCGATCTATTCTATAAAAATCTCACAGTGAAAAGTTAAGTGAAGTGAGCTAAGAGTGAGCTGTCAATATTGTCAATCACTAGTATTATGAGGAAAGACAGCTCACTTCATCAACGCTTTCACAGTCAGATTTGTACAGAATAGACCGGCTGTAGCTGCGAGTAAGTTATTTTTTTATATCTTTCTCTATTCACTAATGAATCACATTCCAATTCCCGCAACTCTTGCTCACAATTTACACTATACTATTCTATCTGCATTTATATAAAAGTTGAATGGACTACCTATCAGACTCCACGATAGACTTCACGTGAAACCTGTGAAATAAAAAACTTACGATGAAAACGAGGTCACCGTCAATACTCAAAGATTTCTAGGAAAACCAGGAGCGAAGTTCAATGGCGAACGCATACACAACCTACAGCTACATATAGTAGACTATAAATAAACATCGCATGTCCCTCCATTTTATTAGCAGAAAGTTCACACATTTTGAGGGCGATTCCCGTGTTACTATTCTATTTTTTTTTTTTTATGGTAGCTTTGTCAAACCGATATGACCATTCTACTTATGTCTAGAGTGAGGAAAAGCAAGTAAAAAAAAGGCTAAGTGCATGATAATAAAAAACAAATCCATTTTTAGTTCCCGTATTTATTTATAACGTTCGATAATTATGTAGTCGCAATCACATGTCAGCGACGATCAATATAAAAAAAAATACAAAAATGTAGGTAATTTACTGACTTACGTAAGACTTACGGAAGGCGGAGGACAGGGTGTTACGACGAAGCCTGGAAGAGGCTTATGTCCAGCGGTGGATTGCAATGGGCCGAGTTAATTGATTGATTGATTGTAGGTAATTTTTGATAGATTGTCGCTAAGATTCGACTTGAGAACGTTCCTGAAATTCGGGAATTGCCTCTCAGATTCGCATCAACGGGTGACGTGTTCTCATTCTTAAAACACCCACGCTAGCAATGCGTCACAACTACCCGGCTTAACTACTTCTAGGTATGTAAGGTTCTTCGTTGTTCTAAGAATAGCTGTATTGTGCTCATTTAAATACCAGTAACTAGTACTGTAGTGTAATGAAACTTAGCTGAAATTGAATTGGAACATAGTGGTTTTTTTATTGGTTGTATTAATTTGATCGTTGCAAGTACTTCATGTAGCAAATGTATGTACAGACGACAGCAGGTCAAGCTACCCGAAACTGTCAAATTTTCCCAATCAACCTTGAACCTTAATGCTTTAGCGATAAAGTTGAAAATCCATTAAAGAAATTTGACAGATTGTAGTAGCTTGATGTGCTGGCGTCAGTACTAACACTAGTGTTTAAGATGTGTATGTAAATTACTAATAAATCAGATTATTATAATTATGGAATAAATGATTATTATATTATTACATAACCATAAAATACCGTATGTCTTATGAAAAGTATCAGTTAGTCCACATTTCTATAAACTTCAAGGTTGAATGAGAACTTGCTAAAAGATAGCTGCAAGTCTTCATCGATTTTCTTAAGAAATCAAGCCAAAATCCCCTGCTTTGTCAATCGTTGATCGTACTTTGTTATTAACGTAAATAAGGATGCTACTGCAAGGTATGACAACTGTTAAACCACTTTCGCAAGGTGATTAATAATCAGCCTATAACGTTCCTACGGACACCAGCCTCTTCTCTTCGGGAGGGAGTGGGCCGTAATCCACCACGCGGGTCCAGTGCTGGTTGGGAGATGTTACATGTCTTCGAATTTTTTGGTTCTAAGATATGCCGGTTTCCTCACGATGTTATCTTACACCGCTTTGAGAACAGTGGTGATGAAATTATTTACACACAGTAAAACGCTAATTTGGGTTCCTGCCCATCACCTAGAACTTGTAAGTCGAGCAATGGTTTGGTAACACGTTTTTTTTTGTATCTATAAAACCAAACATAATGTACCCAAAAGCTGTGCGATAAGATAATTTATGAATTCCCACCGAAATAATTACCCATATCGATCGATAAATTCCGGCATTCCCACGAACTCAATTAAAAAGGAAACAGGTCACTTCAGTTTCATTACAACGAGGATTAACAATTATTAATCGATTAATTGAAACGCAATAAAGCAATGTAATTATATCACCACTAATTCGCATCACTCAATTAATATCAGTATTGGAGCAATTAAATGTCGATGCTGTCCATTAATTAATAGTATTAATACTGCAATCCTAGATTCAGTTTATATGATTATGTAATTATTGAGCTGAAATATTTCATAAAGTTACGGCTGGTTGTTACTAGGTTAATTTATAAAGTTAGATAACTTACTAGATGGTTTTAGTAAGCAGAACTTTCGGAAGTTATTTTAAAAATATAACTTCAAACCATTTTGCGTTACGTTACCAGAACAAGACAGATTTAAATAATAAAATCAATCTGCCTAGCCTTTCCCACCTATGTTGGGGTCACCTTCCAGTCTAACCGGATGCAGCTGAATACCAGTATTTTACATGGAGGAACTGCTAATCTGATCACTACAACCCAGTCACTGGGTAAGACTGGTTGTCAGGTTTTCGGGCTTCTGACGATCCGTAACGACTTTCAAAGATCCGAGAATGACAGCCGGGAGCAACGGCTTGACGTGCTTTCCGAGACACGCAGGGGTCTCGGTATGTAAAGATAGTCACCCATCCAGGGACTGACCGCGGCAAGCGTAGTTTAACATGATCAATCGACCCATGCGGCTGTTATTACTTAGCCACGAGCTCTTTGGATACACTAAAATCAAATCTAAGTAAATCCAAATATAGAATAGGAGCTTAAACTAGGTACTATTATTCCTAAAATGGTATTTCTTTTCGACTTTGTTTAACAAAAATATCTTCTAACATACGAGTATATAAAATTATGTATCTTTGCCATTGTATTTCTTCTATCTAATATTGCATCGGCAGATTCACCCACTCTTCTATATTAACTTCCATTATATTCGGTTCACAACCATTTACAAAGTTCTACTCGAACTCCGAGCGGGTTCAAGCAATAGTTCTGTAGCTAAAATGAAACAGGGTATAAAGCTCTGGTTCGAGGGAGGTGGCCCAATTCGGCGCGGCGCCCGTTCGGCGGGACGGCGGCGCCGTCTCGTCTGCCTCATCTTCGAAAAAACCAGATCAACCGGCGCCTTGGAAGACCCCCAGAGATTTTTTGCCTATAGATGTAGGCCTCGAGGTCGCCCGCCTGTTATGTTAATGGGGACCGGGAAACCCTATGGTGTTGGAAATATTATAATTTGTCAGTGTCGTTGCGTGATAGGTCATTTTTCTCAAGTTAAGGATGTTTTTGTTTGTGTTTTCATCATCTTTAAGTTTGTTGCGTCGCTTAACTTGATGGCGGGAAAGTAAAAATGTGTTAATGACGTTTTGTATCCGAGAATCGAGCGGTGTACCTATCGTGCGGTATCGTATCCTTTGGTTATAGGTACTTTTTAGGGTTCCGTAGCCAAATGGCAACGGAACCCTTATGGATTCGTCATGTCTGTCTGTCTGTCTGTCTGTCTGTCTGTCTGTCCGTCCGTATGTCACAGCCGCTTTTTTCCGAAACTATAAGAGCTATACTGTTGAAACTTGGAAGTAGATGTATTCTGTGAACCGTATCAAGATTTTCACACAAAAATAGAAAAAAAACAATAAATTTTGGGTGTCCCCATACTTAGAACTGAAACTCAAAATTTTTTTTTCATCAAACCCATACGTGTGGGGTATGTATGGATAGGTCTTCAAAAATGATATTGAGGTTTCTAATATAATTTTTTTCTAAACTGAATAGTTTGCGCGAGAGACACTTCCAAAGTGGTAAAATGTGTGTCCCCCCCCCTGTAACTTCTAAAATAAGAGAATGATAAAACTAAAAAAAATATATGATGTACATTACCATATAAACTTCCACCGAAAATTGGTTTGAACGAGATCTAGTGAGTAGTTTTTTTTTAATACGTCATAAATCGTAACGTAACGGAACCCTTCATGGGCGAGTCCGACTCGCACTTGGCCGGTTTTATGATTCTAGGTAAGACAATAAAACACGCTATTTTTTTATTTTAACAGTTTAACTATCATCAGTTTGAGAGCAGTGGTGACCCAGTGGTATGGCCCTGACTTACGGTCGTGAGTTCGAACCCAGGCAGACGCTTTATTTTGTGTAAATTATTTCATCACCACCCTCAAAACGGTGTAGGAAAACTTCGAGAGAAACCCGAACCAAAAATTCAAACACATGTGACATCTATCAACCCGCACTGGGCCCTCGTAGTAGACTAAAGCTGAGTCCCTCTCAAAGAGAAGAGGCCTGTGTCCCAGCAGTGGGACCATTATAGGCTAATTATACTATCATAGGTGTATGTTATGCATTTTAATGAATATTTTGTATTTGCTCACCTTTCGCTCTGTTTAACCGTTATACATACACACAGGTCATACCGTAATATTAACCATGCAAATGTTATCGTGGCCTGCTTCAGCTTTAATTCTCGTAGTTGCATTTAATCCCAGCACAATAATATTTTGCCTTACCTACTTCCGCGTCTCGAGTAAATTGAAAATTTCTCAACCACGTACTTTTGAAAAATGTGCTCAGATTTAAGCATAAAATCTTCTGTAGCCAACCAAGCTGTTCTTTCTTGTATATTTATTATTGCTCAATTATTGGGTTCTCTTTACAATTATACAATAGATCTCAAACTCTAGGCATTGGTTTCAATTAAACCATTTATAGGCACTTTTGAATTGTCAAGGAGTCGTTCACTCAGAAATATGAAGCTAGTTACCCATTCCAAAGCGTAGTAGGTACCTATAGAGTAGAACGGGCATGCAACTCCATGGAATTAATGAGCCAAACACATAAGGCTAAGCAATATTGACAATATTGACCTATGATTATGGAGAAGGATTGAATGTTGAAAATTACTGTTTATATTACTTATTGTACTGTGCGTTGTGTAAACATATTATAATAAAAAGCATACATCAAAATGTCTATTTAACGTCACGTTTACTTCACGCGTTCGTTCGTACTATAAACCAAGTTTGCTTCAACCCGCGACTAGGACCGCGTAAAATTTCTTGTTTTGGCATAAAATATGTCCTAGAGACTCGGTTTCCCATTAGTGAAAGGTTTTTCGGAATCTGCAGTGCGATTCTGTAACCATCTCACCGTGAAAAGTGAGCGTGGAGTGAGCTGTCATTCCAAATAATACTATAGATTGACACTACTGACAACTCAGATCAAGCTCACTTCACTTGAATTTTCACGGTGAGATTTTTACAGAATCGACCGGCAGATCAGTAGGTTCGCAAATTGCCCCCTACATATACATACAAAGTCACAAATTTTACCTATAAAATATTAGTATACAGGGTGGCAGGGACATCGACGCATAATCACGGGCAGGTTGTTTCACGTCCACTTGACGCACGCGTATACGTCAAAAATGGCCCTAACCATCGTCAAACCAAAAAAAGTATTGTTTCAAATTACAATTACAAAAATATGGCCTTGAGTTACGTCAAATAATTACGAGTACGTAATCGTTATTATTTGATGTACGTATGTTACGTTAACCAATCGTTTAAAACAACCGGCACAAAACTCCCTGAAAAATAAAATTGCACTCTCATACACTTTGACCGCGTAAGTATTGCACTTTTCTGTGACACAGATGTTTTTTTTATACTCGACAAAAAATTTCTTGTGCTGAATCATGGTTACAGTTCGCGTGTCGTCGATGTCCCTGCCACACTGTATAGATAGCTTGTTCGATTGTACAGACGCCAGCACATCAAGCTACTACAATCTGTCAAACTTCTGTAATAGATTTTCAACTTTATCGCTAAAGCACTAAGATTCAAGGTTGATTGGGAAAATTTGACAGATTCGGGTAGCTTGACCTGCTGGCGTCTGTACATAGATCTATCTGTTTTTAAATGTGATATAAAGTACAAGTCCGTTGGTATATACTGTACAATGTACATGACATTTGACGTTGTAACCCTCTGACCGTCTAAAGTTGTTTTGTTGAAAGTTCACCTAAACAGAGTGCATTGACCCCACTGTGAATTTACTTACAAGATTGATTCCTTCTTTATCTGCTGCCTTATTCGTGTGTGAAAATGTTTTGTGTGGTTCTGTAAGTAGAAACAAATGTTTTTCTGACTAAAAATAGCTCACAACTTTATTGCTCGTAAAAGGTCTTTAGAGGATATTGGAATGTACCTTTATGGGGAATCAATGAAGGAATGGTTGGAAACGGATGTTTTTTGAGTGTGGTTTCTGAAAGTGGCCAATTTTCACTTTATCTAGATGAATAATGGTTTTATAAAGAACATTATTGAGAATGCCTAAGGCATTAAGTCCGCCTTTGTACCTTTTTGTGCGAAAAGTTTAAATAAATAAATAAATAATTTATTTCAGAATAAACTAACATAATCTATGTAGCATGGCCTTGTTGCCCTGCCACATAGATTATGTTATGTTCATAGCAAAATATTATAGTCCTATTATTTTATTTTCTAATAATTATTACACATTACACGTTTATCCGATGTCTACAGGTACAAACGCCAGCACATCAAGCTACCCAAAACTGTCAAATTTTCTCAATCAACTTTGAACCTAATGCTTTAGCGATAAAGTTGAAAATCTATTAAAGAAATTTGACAGACTGTAGTTAGCTTGATGTGCTGGCATCTGTACGCTAGTCTAGATCATTTACCGATTTTTTTAATAGACTTCTTTGTCACTATTTTTCATTTTATTATTAAACCCATGTGTCCCACTCCTGGGCAAAGGTCTCCCTCAATCTTTCCCAGTAAATCACGAAAAAACAATCAGCTGTTCCGTACATTTATGTTCGCATAACTCGTCAAAATGTAGGGAACAGCTGTTTTTTTTTCGCGATTTCAGGTTTGGTCCCATAGTAAAAATTGTTCATAATGATGATTACAATGACCCCTTAAAAGGATGCCCAAGAATTCAATTTCACCCTGTATAACACACCAAAATCTAAGGAAGGTTTCAAGTGCAACGATATTCTCATAGCATTATTTATACTTACGTTTTTCATACATTTTCTTAATTTCGTTGTTGTGTGCGATATTTTTGAGTATGAAGGGCTAAACAAGGGTTTTTTTTAATGTCAGTCGTACCGCATGAATGTACAGCGTCTATATGAATATTACGGACATATTATAATTATATGGATTAAGCGATTTTGTTTACGTCTTTAAAAGTCTCATCATCATTTTTAGCGATGATGAGTCGATTTTTTAAATTGACAATCGGGTCGCCCCCTCTGAAGATCGTTTTTTAATCCCAGATACTAATTTGACCGGTTTAATATTAAAAAAAAACGTATGCTAAAAAAAACGCAAACACAAAAAAAATAAATGTCAGATTAGTCTGGGATTTAAAAACGAACTTTACACGGAAATTAAACATAACTGGAGAAATGTGGATGATACTAAAGTTCGTTCAGAAGCTGTCAGTGTCAATATTCCACAACAATAATGACACTGATAGCTCTTGAACTTATTTAAGATGTGCTGATCGTGTTCAGATTTATTGGTGCAATCCGCCCTAAGCCGTTGGTCCGCTGTCATTCGTAGATCTTTGTCAGTCCTTACGGGTCAGTCAGAAACCCAAAAGCCTGACAACCAGTCTTACTAAGGGGTATCGTGTTACCCAGTAACTGGGTTATAGAGGTCAGATAGGCAGTCGCTACATGTAAAATACTGGTATTCAGCTAGGCAGATTGATTTTCCCCTTTTCTTTAATTAAATGTCGAATATACACAAGTTCACAACACCATAAAAATCCACATTGACACACATTGTACCGATTCCCTTAGAGTCCAATGCGGTTACACTATAAATTATTAATTACATGAATTGACCGAGTTGCCAAAATGTAACGTTGCCTCGTGGAAATCGGACAAAATGGAAAGTGGCCAAATATATTTCATTGTAAATCCTTGAATAAACGAAACTTGGCGATACCATGGGTGCTGTATGCCATAACCACGCATTATCTTTAATACTGTGAACAACTTGGCACAAAATCTCATGTGTTTGTAATTTAGGTATCTGGGATACACTGCTGACCTCGATTTACAAAGAAAATTATTGTAAATATCTTTATTACGATGATATATTATACGCATTGCCGTATAAGTCCGTTAAAGTATGTTGTGTTATTGTACTGAATGACAAAGTTTCTATACTTAATGTTTTTACATTAATATGACCAAAGTGACAGCTAAAACCTGTATTTTTTTCACTGAATTAATAATACAAGTATACTTTCGATATAATCGTTTGTTTAGCTTTTATTATGCTGGCAACACACTACTACTTAATATACTCAAGTATTAGTTTTATGATAAACGCAGGTAGTTCACAAAATAAGAAATTTTAGTTGCCGCCACATGGAGGGTGTTCAAATATAATTAGTTGAAACTTACACTATCGACACAAAACAAGAGTATTTAGTGATAAGTAGTATTTAAGCATTTCTAATTTAATATAGATTAATTTAACAAAGCTCAGTGATGTCAGGATAAATGTTAGTTGTCAAATGAAAGTGCATACAACATGTCGTAAGTAGATTTCTTTTGTTTTTTTTTTTTTTCTTGATATCATTATACAGTATGCAACAAGATAAATGAATACTAATTATTAAGTTGTACATGTACTGACTTTCAAATTATTTTAGCGGGTGCTGGCCTAAGATTTGAGAAACTACGATAATAATATAATTTAATTCATTTTATGTGTATTTTTATCGTGCTTGCTACTTAGTTGTTAGTGATCCTAAGATTTCTACTACCTTCTCTGTGTCTACTCGTGAGAACCTATAATTAGCTCTGTGTTGCTTATAGAATTGTTATTAATTTGGTTTAGCTGTTGGTTCTCCTACTTATAAATAAATAAATATTAAATACTTGAACTTTTTTGTTGGTGCACGTAGAAAGACGGATATTTAAAGCTATCAAATGAGTTTTTATAACTAGCTTTTGCCATCGGCTCTACCCGCGCGATGGAAAGTATCCTGTGTTGATCAATAATTCTGTAATACCTACATTGTTTTCGTAGATTGGTTTACGCAGCGCACGCCAGTAAAGCTCCCAGTCGTCATAATTTTTTCCGACATCTTCAACTATCATCGTGATATTGCAGCCAATTCACGCAAAATTTTAATGAATTATACACTTAAACCTTCCTCATGAATCACTCCGTCCATTAGTGAAAACCGTATGAAAATCCGTTCGATAGTTTTTTAGTTTATCGCGTTCAGTCAGACAGACAGACGCGACTGGGGACTTTGTTTTATAATATGTAGGTACAGATAGCACATCAAGCTACTACAATCTGTCAAATTGCTTTAATAGATTTTCAATTTTATCGCTAAAGCATTAAGGTTCAAAGTTGATTGGAAAAACTTGACAGTTTCGGGTAGCTTGACCTGCTGGCGTCTGTACCATATAATTATAGTGATAGTGATTTTTATTCCGTCCACCACGTTCACAACGTTCGATCATTCAAAGACCAGCGCATATTTCCAAAAACCCGGTGTTTTCCGATCCATCACTTAGGTTTACCCCGTTTGCACCCAATTTTTAGTAAAGGGTCCCGTAAATGACCAATTGCAATTATTGTCAATGGTTACGTGATTGATGCACATTGATGCAAAAAATGATAGTCTACAGAATGCAATTGAAGCGATTGACAATATTACTAAAAAAACAAATTGATTCATGGCTATTGACGCACCGTATATTGATGTAGGATTACTCGTTTATTGATTGATATATTGATGACCCACACTACACACACCCATTCCTTGCTTACATAAATTTTAATAAGGGTTAAGTACTAATGTTTAAATAAGTTTTACGCCTACCAAGTGCAGAAAATTGTCAATGAACTGTAAGAGGAAGGCGCCTGTGTTTGTAACACAGTGTATACTAGCACAGATACAGACGTTCACTCTGTCTCAAATAATGCATAGCGGTGAAATTCATTGTTTTATGTTTGATTGAGATGGACCAATTGTATTTGGCTTTTTGAAATAAAAAAAAGATTATTATTAAGATTATTTGTTCAATGACAGCAAATTACAATTATTATTTTAATATCGAACGCTCCAACATACATGACGGAAGTAAAATTTCCTGTCTCGTCTCAATTTATATCATTCTTCATACCAAATGTCTATGTTTCCTATTTTTCTGAGTTGGAACCGCACGAGTTATTGCAAGATATTATTATGTCTTAACTTATTTCCGTTCTAAATCATATTGTTTATGAGTGACGCGACTTTTCTCAGCACAGTTCAGAAACTGAATGAGGCGTGTGCAAATACACCTTGAATTGAAGCTTCATTCACCTAAACATTGACAATTGCAATTGATCGGGTCGGCCGCCACCGGCCCAGTGGTAACGGCCGCGACTTACGAGTTTGTAGGTCGTAGGTTAGAAACCAGATAGGAGCTTTACTTTGAGTAAAATGTTTCATCACCACTGCTCCTAAAACGGTGAAGAAAAGCATCGTGAGGAAACCGGCATGTCCTAGAACCAAACAATCGAAGACATACATTTAAAAAAAAACTACAGCTGATACAAACTATGTGATGAAAGAGACTGGACCTCACGACACAGGGTGTCCTAGTGTGGGGTCCAGTGTTACTCGAAACCAGAATGTAAAATTGAGATTAAATAAATTATTATTATTATTACATGTGACATCTGCCAACCCGCACTGGGCCCGCGTGGTGGATTACGGCCCACTCCCTTTCCCAGAGAGGAGGCCTATGTCATTATAGGAACATTATACGATTAGGCTTATTCTGTGTAAAAAGTTTTCATTGCACAGGTCGATAACGTTTCGTGTTATGTTTATGGTTTTATCTAATAATCTGACGTCCATAGCGTGAACGTCAACAAAAAATATAAGTAACCAAGCACTGCAGAGTTTGTTTGCAATAAAATCTTTGACAACGTTTGTCCGTGTGCGCTTGAACAATTTTAAAAAATCAATCAACTCAGCCTATCGCTGTCCACTGCTGGGCATAGGCCTCTCCCAGGCTGCGCCACAACAAACTGTCCTCCGCCTTTCGCATCCAGTCTGCCCCAGCCACTTTCTTAAGATCGTAGGTTTATCTAGCTGACGGGAGTCCCACGCTACGAAGAATAGAATAAACAAATATACCAAAAGATTTTCGAGTCCATAAAGGAATAAAATGTGGGGCGAACGAGTATTATTAATATGGGGCGAATGCGGAACAAATTGACTTATGTTATTGTGCACCTAATAACAACAGTGCAAGTATTAAGGTGTTAATTAAAGCAGATCAAGTATCAGAGCTGTCACTTTATACCCTTACCTAATAATAGACTAAGCGATAATGAATGGTTGTGTGGACTTCAACCTTACACTGCGACAGACGAGAGAATGCGTTCTTGACACCTGTCAGTGTTATACAATCGAAAACGTGTTTTGCGACTTTGATCTTTATTAGCTACTAAAATTGTCGCACTGACAGCAGGAACGCATCCTCTCGTCGGCCGGCCTGTAGTAAATATTTTTGAACATATAGTTAGACCAGTAACTATTTAGACTACAAATAAAGTAATTTGCAAGCTGATACCTTTGTAATTGGGGTGTTTTCTTGTTTGTGATCCCCGAAAGGAATTGAACTGTCAAGTCTTATCTAAGTAATTCCACATTGTAGATTAGGGATAAATGACTTGTTTGTTTGCTTCTCCTTCCCTGTTGTTACGTCCTGTGAAGAGTATAGTGAGTTTCAACTTATCACAGTATATATTATCTTTGTCTTTATTATGTGTTTGCTTGTGATGTATTTTCATTTCCACCTGTGAAAGTTTTGATTTGATTAAATAAGATGTTTGAAGAAGACGTGTCGTAGGCTGTTAAAAGGAACAAGCTAGATTCATCTTCCTGACTGACCGACCCCTTGACAAGTCAAAAGTGACTGTAATTGGTTTATTTAAAATAAATACTTTGAGTTTGATCATATGACCTGTCCATTCTATTAACTTACAACAATGTTACGAAACATTATTCCTATCTCATTGCATACAAAATCAACCGTATCATACCTTTCGGCTTTGTTTAGGTAGCATTAGAAGTATGAACACTGATCAGCAATCAATGCAACGTAGATATCCATAAACAAATCACACCTACCTACAAAGTACGGCGAAGATCCATTGACGTAACTATCGCAAGCAAAAAGGCAAGCACACACTTTACCGCTGTGCCAACACGATCGGCGCAGTAACATAAGACCGACATTTCCCCCCTATTCTCATATCCAGACGACAATAACTCGAGTGTTCTAGCTAATGAGGCGGTCGAAGGGCAAGATGCGCCGATGTACTTAGTCGCGGCCGATCACTCGACCTCCCTACCCCCCTTTAAACCCCCTCTTTCCCTCTCCCCGCACCGTACCCCGTGCCGCTCTATTGTGTTCATGAGGTTTTCGGGTGCCTGTTCTTTCATCAAAATTGTGTTAAGTTTTCATAACATTAGGTCCGAATGAGTGTGATTTGTCTTTTACCTGTGATTTTATTGAATTGATCGTTTAATCATCGTTTTGAGTCGTTTGATCCGAATAGATTGTCATGGGATCCGAGAGCCCGCCTCGCTAAGCGGTTAGTTGCTATTTCCTACCGACGACTCTTTAAAAAGGATAAACTCCCTATGAATTCAAACAGTTTTGCTATAAATTAATTGCGTGCAATGTACCATTGTTTGTTTGCCTCCCAAAGCTTCCCTTTAGATGGCAAACCCTGATAACAGTCGAAAACTGGCGTATTAATTAATCTAATGTACTGAAACCGTGGCTTCCCTTTCTACCGTCACGTGTTCAAGTAGATATACTAACGTAGTGTCACAGAATATTACAGAAGGTCAGCTTCACATGACTTGCGAAATCAGCATACGCACGCATACATGTGTTTGTACAGCGATCTCAGACCGACGACTGTAAACGTTACTTACAGTTTAGCCGCTGAGAGAATGCGTTCGTGACACTCATTAGTCGAGTTTGATCTTTATTAGTTACTAGAATTGTCGCACTGACGTGTCAGGAACGCGTTCTCTCGATGGCTGCGCTGTAGTTTATGCTTTGATGTGTTCTCATCTGTATCTGCCACGGTTAACGGTTATGCGACAGTGACAGGACTAAAGGAAACCCTATGAGTACGTGCTTAGTAACATTATGAGATCTCGGCCTCAGTCGATCTCAGAAACTCTGCACATTCTCTCTGGCTGCGATCTGTTCCCCCGATCCGATCTCATCAAGCCACTACAATCTGTCAAATTTCTTTAATAGACTTTCAACTTTATCGCTAAAGCATTAGGTTCAAGGCTGATTAGGAAAATTTGACAGTTTTGGGTAGCTTGACCTGCTGGCGTCTGTACTTTGCGCTTTTATATCACACGGTACCAATATAGCATACCCTACAGATTAGATGATGTGATAGCATTTTGTGTGTAGAAGTTTCTCTGTCAAATTGTGGACGAATGCCTTTTGCAAGTGCGCTCGCACTCCTGTTTGTGAATCATGTCTATTGCGTGCGTTTTCGCTCGTTTAATGGAATCAACCTTCTGTACTATTTTGAGTTACTGACCTAGATTTTGCATGTTGTCTATTCAATTTTGCTACACACGTAATATATAGTATGTCAGTACAAGTCGTAATACAATTACCATTGTGAAGAAAAGATTCCGGCTTCCGCGGAATCTTTTTCGTATGTTTCGCTTTAAAGGTCGGAAATTAGTTTAGCAAGTTTTCACATTTTTTAAAAAATCAAAGCAAAAATCCTTACAATAAGCTTTTTCTAGTAGTTTGGTGTTTAACAAATAAATGTGTCATTTTCTTCATTTGTTTATATTGCACCATCTCAAAAAATCCTATAAAGGTAAGTACCTTTATAGAATTTTTTTTATAAAAAAAAAAGGCGCGGTTTTCAATTTAATGGCAGGAAAAGTTTCCTGCCATTAAATTGAAAACCGCGCGTTTCGCATCAACATTAAACTAAAAATTATCATAGAAACTTCTAAATATTCGCTAAGTGAAGCTATTAATATTTTACAATTTAACATAGTTTCATATTTAGCGAGACATTGGAGTTTAATTGATAATGATATCATTAACCGCTCCAGCCTTCCCAGTCATGCACAGAACTGTTTAATGATATTGTAACACGCTACGGCGCAACGAATTAATAGTACTACTAGCTTATGCTGCCCTGGTACACCAACTTCTTGATTGAATAATTCGGCTGGCTAGAACTTCTGCGATGTGTAGGTTGCGATCGAATTTTAAGTATGGTGTGTGCTTGTATAGTTAAATAAACTTTTTAAGTTGTTGAAAAATATATTAGGTTACTATGAATTTTTTTTAAAGAGTTTAAAGAAAAAAAGAAAGAGTTTTACTAACTATTCGGTGCCACGTGCCTATTCGTTTATTAAATGTGTTTTCCATCGCACTACAATGTCTTGTCCGGGCCTGCAAAATGAGACGCGAAACCAACACAAGAACTCAGTTCCTGACGTACTAGGAGCACATACCATCAAAGGAGGTTCCATTTTACTAACTATACGATGTTACGTTCCAGGTTGGCGGCAGCGCAGGAGGCGGCGGGGGCGCAGGCTCGCGCGGCGCCAGCTGATACCATGGGCGGCGCGCACCAGCCCGCTACTCCAGGGCCCAGCTCACTCTTTATATTTGCCGACGAAAATCCTATTCGGAGGTCAGTATACCATATACTTCTTGTACCAAAGCCATGTTTACAGCAATATTTTGCAGCATTATTTTGTGTGCATCTGAAAAGCGTTTCAAATTAAACGCAGTCATTTGTTTCTGGTCCATCTTCTCATTTGACTTAATTGAAATACCCGACTGTTCCAGAACGAGGATTATATTTTTTTTAACAATTTAAATTTGTGTATGTAAAGTGCTCTCTATAAAAGCTTTTCTCTACTCTCAATATGAAGATTGTTTGATGAATAAAACCGCATCTATTTATCCGTATCATGTGTTTTCTGTTACCAAGCGAAGTTTAATAATCTTTCCTCTCACTCACATAAAACAATTGCAACCGACAGTGCTCGAATCACACAATTCAGTCGGTAACTGTGTCAAACTAAGCGACTGTACGAGTACATAATCTCGCCCTATTAGGAAAGTAGAAATTAGTTAAATGCTTGCTAATGAGCACACAACTGGTTCTTGAAACAAAGGTTTTTCGCTTGAAATAGACTTTTCGATTACGTACGTAACGGGACTTTCGTTTTGCTCGTGTATTTATTTATATAAGCGTTTTTTATCATTATACAATATGGAGACGACAATACTACAAAAACTGGTAAATACTGGTATTCAGCTGCATCCGGTTAGACTGGAAGCCGAACCTAAAATAGTTGGGAAAATGCTAGGCAGATGATGATGATGATGATGGAGACGACAATAAATAAAAACACTAGCAATACTAATGCATAGGAGGAGCTATCAAATATCCTATAACATTGAAAATGAAAACGTGTTTTTTCTAACAAACTAAATAGTAGTGATGACCTGTATATTGGTTTTACCAATCTTTGACAAGCTATAGTGACTAAATTATTGGATATATTTTGTTGAATTTTTGTATGCAGACTGGGAAAGTTATAAGACATACGAAGTTTCATTTATTTTTGTACTGTCGTCTCCACCTTGTATAACAATCTAGTTGGCAGAAGTATAAAACACTACACCTTGTCCATTTGGTAAACCGTTTTTTCGACAGCTGTCTTCGAACGTACATACCTATTCCAGGTTACGTAAAAGTTAACCTTTAAAATGCGTAATAAAATAAATATATAAACTGCCTTATCTTATTGAATTATCTTATTTATGGCTTCTTACAGATATTATAATACCGTACGTGTATCAATAAACGTATCATGTGTTGCTGCAATCACTAGTTCCATCTGTTAAAAAACGGTTTACCTGATGGACAGGGTATCGGCGTTTAATATAATTCCAAAAGTTACATTTAAATAAGTAATATAAAAGGCATGTATTTAACTGGCGAGAATATTCCCAACAAACTGCAACACAATCATTCAGGAAAACTGAAAATGTTTTTCCGTATAAAACTATGAAAAAAATGAATAACAAAAGAAAATCGACTGCTATTTTCACGCAGCCAGTAAAAATGAAAAACAAAACATGACGATTAATGACCATGGAACGAAAAACAAGAGGGAAAATGAAAGGTTTATATTTTCATTTTAAAAGGTAGGCGTAGATAATTGGGTGTCATTCAGCGAGACATAGTTTGGCATTCGATATGCGTGGTGCCGCCAGTCTATGCGGAACGTAAATAAAAACAAATTGGAAAGTTTACAGTGACGTGAACTCTAATTTAGTCATTTGTTTTCGTTGCTGTTTACTATGAAATAATAAATAAGTTATTGTGTAGGTACTTACTTATATAGGATAGTTTTCTTTTATTGCAGACCGTAGCAATTTACTTAGAATTCGGCTGTTGTAAATAAAGTTGAACCAGTAATGGTTGAAGTTTTCAATAAGAATCTTTGTGTGCCGGCTATACAGGGCCATGGAATTCAGCAGATGATTCTAGACTCCTGGTATGAATGTATGGCAGAGCAATATTTCTTTAATATTCGACGAAAAATTTCAACGCATTGTTCAGAATCATGTACTAAATCCATGGTAACAGGTTATCTGTCCCTGCCACCTTATATTTAGTGGACGTCGTTCGGCTGATGATGATAAAAAACGAAGATTTATGGCCATAAACAAACAAACAGTCAAAAACTTTCAATTTCGTAAACATTTTCTAGAGAGACACCATTCTCAACACAAAATTACCAAATCCCAATTAAAACGAATACAAACCACCAAGACATTCTACACCATAGAGAGATCTTAAATCAACCCGTAAAAGCGTCCACTGTCGTCTTCATATTACGACTTAACCCTGCGCAACATCTGGCCAGAACTTAGCATGGAGCCAACGATGGAGGGTCGCTATTGCCTCCACTTATACATATTAACCGCACACCTTATTTGCCACCCTTATGCATTTTGTAAACAAGAACGTTCTTACACTAGGTGTTCGTAATTTGATAACACAAAAAGAGATTGTATTGCGGAACGAGACACAGTTTCGCTTTTGTTTTTCTTTGTATGAGTCTGTTTAGATTGTTTTGGAAAACTGTAAGGAATTGTGCCAGTGCAGTTTTTTTTTTAAATTGGAAAGGATTTCGATGTATACTGCCGTTCTTTCATTCAAATTAATAGATACTTTTGATGGAAGTATACTTACTATACTTTCTCCTTTACAAATAGAACGAATGACGGTCGCTTGCTGTAATCTAGACAGGCTAGCTGGGCATTAACTTTTTCAGTCACACGAGCCGAAGAACTTTGCCTGTCTGACTCCTAAATAGCCCAACCTAAATCATCATTCATTTATATTTTATGGTTTTATAAGGCCTTGGTAATCATTGAGCTAATATATCATCATCAGCCTACAGCAGGCCACTCCTGGACATAGGCCTCTCCAATTGCACGCCTTTTGTCTACATTCTCGGCAACTCGCATCCAGCTGCCCCATCTCCAAAGATTGTCGCATCACCTTGCCTGAAGGCGTCCTCCTTATATAATGTGAGCCGATTCTCGATCTCCACTCAAGAACTCGTCTACCCCAATGGTCATCAATTCTACGGCTAATATAGCCAGCCCTTGCCAGGGTAGCGGGATCGTCCGAAAGGGTTACCGCTGCCCTGGAATATAAAAAGCTAAGGAAGGAACACGGGTGGGTTTTAGTCAGTAAGAGTCTGACACTCCCTTCTGCTCCACCCAGAGCGGGAGGAGTCATTTGATGATTTCCCATACTGAAAAAAAAAAAAAAAAACCAGCTCATTGTCGCTGCAGCTTGCTTATTCTCTGGGCTGTGTCGACAACTTCGGTTCTCTGCCGGATTACCTCGTTCCGGTTTTGATCCTTCAGAGAGATTCTAAGCATAACCCATTCCATAAACGCTAAAGCTAACACACTCGAACTAGAACAAAGATCTTCCGTACGTTAAAAACTAAGCCTGACATTTTAACATCACTCTACAGAACAAAATAAAACTTAAAAAACTAAAACAATAATGGATACAAACGTAAACAAAAAAGAATCGATTGACGTCCATTGAAGCCTGCCCCGAACCTTAAACAATCCAGTCATTTAATTTTAAAACGTTTCCATTTTCAAATTTTATTGAACAGCGAATTGTGCAATATTTTGCATAGTTAGAAATGTGGTTGTACTATAGGTCACCTCTGCCCAACCCTTCGGGGAAACAAGGCGTAATGTTATGTTATTTTACCATTTATGTACTTACACACTGAATGACAATGAAAAACAGAACAGAAAAAATAGGTGCAGAGGTGATGTTAAGTTAGTTAGATAATCATCATTATCTAGCAGACATTAGAAGCAAGATATTCCACAATTCGCTCTATAAATGCGATGATTATCATCATCATTGCAGCCCGGAATCACCCTCTGCTAGGTATAGGGCTCCCCTTTCTTCTGCCATACTTGAATACTTCCCGGTTCTGTGCGTCTCTCATCCAGGTGTCTTTGATCAGAGACTGATGACGATATCGTCAACCCAATGCGCTTTTGGGACGGCCCTGGTTTCTTTGGCCAAAATGCAATGATAACATGTGTTTATTAATAACAGCATGACATTTTAACATAACAAACAACGTGAAACTTTTAAAAGAAAAATAATCACGAACACAGAACGTAAACAAAAAAGAATCGATTGACTTCTATTGAAGCCATCCCCGAACCTGCAGTGCGATTCTGTAACCATCTCACCGTGAAAACTTAGGTGAAGTGAGCTTGGAGTGAGCTGTCGTTCCAAATAATGCTAGGGATTGACACTACTGACAACTCACATCAAGCTCACTTCACTTGAGTTTTCACGGTGAGATTTTTACAGAATCGACCGGCAGGAACACATCACATCAGTCATTTAATTTTGAAACGTTTTCGTTTTAAATATTTCCGTGTCGTCACGAATTCCATGATGGTAACTTTAAATTATGTATATAGGACGCGGCAAAAGGAACATATTCTTGAATAGTTGGAGAAGTGTTCCTTGTTGTTTCCTAATTTATTTGAATTTAATTTTACTTTGGAAATATCCGACGACTTTCTTTTGTTTTGATTTGTAGCTTTCTAGGGCTATACGGTTAGTATAGCCCTAGATGATAATGAAATTTATTCTTACATGTCGATACGATCTATTCAACAATAGTACAAACACGGAAAACTAGGAAGCGCTGCATATATTATATTATCAGCCTGTGATGTCACCACTGCATGGCAAACCCCTGACTTCCTTTCCACTTCTCTCTGTTTAAAGCTGCCTAGAAGCCTGAAGCGCTGCATAATGCACCTTTAATTTCACAAAAATATACGCTGTCATTTATAAAAATTCAGTTCGAAAACAAAAACTGTGAAGTCTTTTCCATGAAACGGTACGTGAGCACGAACTGCATAAAATGCTTGTCCATTCGACAGAATGTTGCAAGAAAACCTTTTAAAGTTGTGAAACTTTTCACACCTGGCTAAGTTTCGTTGTAAGAGGTGCACACATCAACGTCAACATTTAGCTATAGATGTACCT
Source organism: Apamea anceps (assembly GCA_951799955.1). NCBI lineage: Eukaryota > Metazoa > Arthropoda > Insecta > Lepidoptera > Noctuidae > Apamea > Apamea anceps. Next base: position 5,725,977 of record OX637502.1, on the reverse strand, counting down.
GCATACATTGTTATACTAGGAACTTGATGTAGAACGTGCCAGATATAGGAGCTATATTGTATGGGAGTTTGGAGATCGATTTTTTAGTTTTTTTTTTTTGTTTTATTTTGAACTGGGAACTTGAGTCATTATTTTCGCTTTCAAATTTTAATTCCATCAAAATGTCAGCCATTTCAGTGTGTGCATGCTTTGACACAACATCTGCAGTCCTTTCAGTTAACCCAATTGGAACTTTATTGCAACTACAATAAAGATCACTGTGATTTGGTCAGCAATGCAAACTCAGATGTAAAATAACTATAAAAGGAGTCACATTCTACCCGCTGAGCGGTACAATAGGCAAAAATCGATATTTTATTAAGTATATCTAATGCCTTTCGTTCAAAAGCTTATGAAAAATATATGTAGTACAATATCAACGTTTATCTCGAGTGCGTGATTTACTGTTAATTCCACTAGACTGGTCTACCGATATTAAATGATTATGCATAAACAAACAGATTGTACAAAATGCAGACTTGTCGCTTAATTTATAAACGTTGCATTAAGTTAAGAGATGTTTAAACGTCAGAAATGTATAGTTAAACAGTCGCTCACAATTAGTTAACTTTAAGCAACGTTTATTTATGAACCCCTAGTTACCCATATGCATATTCTCGCAGTCTATCGAGCCAGACAGCCTTCTACTACACATAACATACATTATCAGCCTATAACATTCCCACTGCTGGGACACAGGCCTCCTCTCTTGTCAATAATAGAAATGTATATAAAATTAATGAACTAACATACACTTTTTCTACACAGCACCTTAATTGCGCAACACACATTAACGACAATCTAAATTGAGATTTTGAAGGATATTAGTAATCCATTGCTTCATATGTTCGAATAAAATGTCTGCTCAACAATGTAAATAACGCGATGAATGTTGTTGAACTATCAAAATGAAAGCCGTTGCTACTGACAGCGTATTACGCAATTACTATGTTTGAAATAATAGCCAACAGACGCAAAAAAAGCATCTCCTGTCCAAATTATCAACAATTTTACGCTACACTACATAATAACGTTCGTGTGAACGTTCAAAGCTAACTACATTATCTAATGATCGCTTACTACTTGGAGCGCGACACAGTTGCCCTATTATCGTTCTAATAGGAAGGTAACCCGATAATATTTTGTATATAGCGCTAGCTCCTTGCCTAGTTGTGAGAGGAAATTATTTATGTGTCATTAAATTGCCTTGGGTAATTGAGAAAGATTGTTTACTTTGAACTTTATCGAGGTAAAATTATGCAAGTCTGTGGTATTTTTATGTAATACATTGTTATATTTTTCATTTAACTAATAATATTAAAAGCGATTTTCCTGAATTGTATCTTATCTCAGATCGGCGATGGTTTTAGATTTTGTTAAATCGGTCAGTCACCCTTGAAACAATATAGAGAGAAGCTTTATTAACTTATGATAAACTTTATTCTAAGTATATGTAAAAGCAAATTTTTAAACCAAAATTTATTCAATTTTCAGGTACACAAAATTCATCATCGAGTGGCCGCCCTTTGAGTACGCGGTGCTGCTTACCATCATCGCCAACTGCGTGGTGCTGGCGCTGGAGGAGCATTTGCCCAACGGCGATAAGACCATCTTAGCACAGAATCTGGTAATTTCAACCTTCTATTTATACTGTTAAAGTACATTACAGCTAATATAATACGCCAGCTAAAATAGTCCTTTTCAGTTTTATTCCAATAGTTGCTAAAGATAGTTCAACATCATAGTTCATCAAATAAACTTATCCCGAAAACAGCAATTGCGCACACATAGTCTATAAACAATTTATACTATATCACTCATCAAATCTATTCAGCAATTGGATAGTGCAAACTATGCGATTTTGTATGTAACTTGTATTAGTTCAAACTTGAAGTTTTTAAAAACATTAAACACACGTCATCATCATTTTTATCGTTCTGTCGTTATCATAATTTATCTGCGCTATGTGCAATAAAAGTCTTCTTCTTTCAGCTTAATCAGTAGCTTTTCCAGCCATCTTTCACACAGAGTTATCGTATCGTTGATCTTCCTCTGCTCTTACAGCTATCTCTACTCTTACATTCAGACATGTTCCTCATTCCTCCCCCACCATGACAACCGATTTCCACACAACTTCTCAGTCACCAGCACCACATTCATACTTCCTCTCACAGTGTTAATTCTCTCCATTCATGTACTCCAGATCGCGATTACTAATAGGGATGTGTGGTAACATGCCTCTTAGCTATCATGTATCAGCTGCATGCCTTTCATTCATCCCTTTTGTGGCTCAATATCCTGATTCTAACCATACAGCCGGATAGAGATAACATTCTAGTTAATAGTACACATTAATATCGGCTATATTAATGATGTGTACTATTAACTATCATATCAAATGGCTTGAATTGAATACCACGATTAATACTCCCGTTGAGTCTTGCTTCTAATGCATCTAGTACACACAATAGGTTTAATACACATTAATGTTCGAGCGGTGTAGAACTGCCCCGCCCCTGACCACGGTCTTAGGGTGCTTGCATAAAAAAGCGGGTTCCTGGTAAAGAAAAGTCGTTACCGATAAATGCGGTGTTAACATACGCTCACACATAAAGAAACATGTAAAACATGTTACAGTTTCTACCTGCAGCGATCTGTACCGGGAGTCGTGCCCGGCAACCCGCTTCTTTATGCAAACACTCTTACTGTGTACACACGGACTCGCCTAGTGTGTTACGTCCCTTGTTTCTGGTAATAACATCACACGGTGCAATTTTCTAGCACGATGATGCATAACAGAATTATATCAATTGTACTTATAGCTGGTTCAACTCACGAAGTGTCGTCGGCCTTAATTGTGTGTGTTAGTTGCATGTGCACATTGTTGCTGAGTGCTTGAGCTCGGGAGCCTTCTGTATTTGCCCAGTCGCCTACAAGCATACAGGAACAAAATGCACGTAATCATCGACAATTCTGCACACACAACTAGCACCCGAATTGCGTAACCCATTTTCTGTCACAATCCGAATGATTTAGAAAGTAATCCATTGGTTCATATATTATGTTTAAATAATTTGCCCGCTCGACAACGTAAATAACGCGTTGAATAATGTGGAATTTTCAAAATTAAATTAATTTTATTGCAATTGTAAATGTGTTGCTCAATTGCCGACAACGCTATGTGAGATAAACGTACTATAAAAGAAAATGTCGTACGGAGCACACATCGCTATCTTATTAACGCAGTCTAAATAGCATTTAATACGCCATGATTATTATGTACCTTGTGTACATTTAATTTAATGATTTCTGTGCAAATACTGACAACGTAATCATCTTTTACTACACCACTGTAAAGAAGGGTTATGTTTTTCGCGCGAATCTTATGCTTATGGGATTTTTTATACCCCTCGTACCATCCCAGTGGCAGGATATATTATTTTAACTAGCTGCAACCCGCAGTTTCGCCCGCATAAGTTTCGATCCCGTGGGAATATCGGAATAAAAAGTATCTTATATGTCATTCCTGGATATAAACCATCTATGTGTCAAATTTCATCCAAATTCGTTCAGTGGTTTTTGCGTGAAAGAGTAACAAACATCCATCCATCCATACAAACTTTCACGTTTATAATATTAGTAGGATTATCAAATTACCTTTAATTTTTTGTCGTGATTTAATATTTGTGTACTGAATACTGTTTCCATTGTTACAGGAAAAAACCGAGGCGTACTTTTTAGGAATATTTTGTGTAGAAGCCTCGTTAAAAATATTAGCCTTAGGTTTTGTTTTACACAGGGGATCGTATCTTAGAAACGTTTGGAACATCATGGATTTTTTCGTAGTAGTAACTGGGTGAGTTGTTTTTCATATTTTGTCACATTTACTAGTTTTAAATTGCTCGATAAGAGGTATTGATGAAGTTGTGTAAAGAAACCTTAACTTTTTAGTCTAATCGATTGTCAAATGTTACGTTAACTTATATGATTGGTTGTTGACATTTTCGTTGACTAGTCGTAATAGCTAACATGGCATCAGACAAAAGATTTTAAAACCTAAGTTACTTGTTTTTAAAATTATGATTCTTCACATAACTTTTATTTCACAACATTATTATTCATTACAAAAAGCATCCTCGATTGCTTGAATTAATAATTTAACCATAAAAATATCGAAGTACCGAGGCTGCTTACAGTGAACCGTCATATTGTAATCTAAATTATACAAATTACCATTTATTACAAACTATTAGGCCACACAATTGGTTGACACTAAAACGTAGGACACTAGGTTTTGTCAAACACAAAGAAGAGTTGACATTATTGAATATTCGATAACAAAAACTAGGTCGATGACGATATTCGCCGAATACAACGTGGACGTTGACCTCCGGATGCTGCGCTCGTTCAGAGTGCTCCGACCGCTCAAGCTCGTCTCGCGGATACCAAGTAATTCACAGTAATTGGCGAAAAGTTCACATAATACCTCTACCTTATTTGTTATAGACGTTACTCGCTAGATGTTTTCGAATTTTGAAACTTTTTTGAATGTAGAACTACAGCTAGTTATGGAAAATAGAATTTTTATAATTATTAGTAAAAAATGCGTAGCATCGTATTCTCGACATGTTTATTGACATACTTAACATAGATTAGAAAATGTGTGAATTTTAATTAATATGTGATTTATTGAAAATGTTTAATGTTTTAAAGCTACGTGTTGCATAATAGTAAAGATTTGCTATACATTTTGTGTATTGTGTAGGTTTACATCAAATATAAAAGCTAATACGTAAGAAATTAGATAAAGAAATGGTTTTAGGTGTGAATAAATATGGTGTATTTAGATTAAAATGCGTAAAATTAACATGATTACTTAGCATATAACAATCGAACTAATTAGATACACGATATTTAGATTGTAGTTATTTTTTACATAAAATTAAGGCTGTGCTTTGTCACCTACGTTTTGTTTAATTAATTTTCTGTTTGTATTCATAGAAGTCATAAATTATTTTGTTTTATTTTTGTTCGAGGCATCAAGGATAACCAGCGGAGTAACCATGTAACACGCTCACACTCGGAAGAGAAGCGACTGTGATTTTTCCGAGAGTAAATAATATAACTTTCTACCATTCATTTTCCATCAACATAGGTCCTTATTCAGAATCCTGTGTTGGTAATGATGCATTGGCAGACGTTATATTTACACTCAGAAAAATCTGCCTTATCCATTTCGATTGTGAGCGAATTGAACATCTCATAAGAACCTGTTAAGTTTTGAAGATTAAAATAATTTATTGAAACTAAAGCACAGTCTTCAGTAGTAATTTATTACTCAGCTAGTTGCTAGTTCAAGCTATAGTATCGAGTGATATGTGTTTGGCAGTATCATCACGCAGCTGCCGATCGCGCCAGCCGACGTCGACTTCAGGACCTTGCGTGCCATTAGGGTGCTGAGGCCCCTTAAATTAGTATCGGGCGTTCCTAGTGAGTTCTAGAACATTCATAGATTAGTTAATCGTATTGTAGTTCCACTAGTTACACTGTTGCATAATTTTATTTCGAAAAAAGCACGGGCTGGATGGAAAAAAAAACATAAATCAAATATCCATATAAATATCAATTTATAACATAATTATATGCACCTGGCAATTTTGATGAAAAAGTCTTTACGCTAAAAAATACTGACCATACACACAACTTGTGCTCAAAAAAATAAAGCTTTTGGCGCCATTTTTAAATAAAATTATGCAACAGTGAAAGTCATTGTGCACGATAACTTTTTGATTTTATATTGTGTTACCATTGTTCTGATGTCTTTTTCAATAAATAGTTAATGATTTTCATCTCTAGATATATGGCATTTAGTCAGAAAATCTATTTCTTGTTGTCTGTATCTTTATTAAAACTTTCTTTTAATGTTATCATCGATAAAATTAGCAACTAACGTCGAGAAATAAACGACATATTTGGTAATTATCTATTGTTTTATCTAAATTAATTATAATGTCAAAGATAAATAATTTCCAAAACACTATCAAAATCTCTCCTTCAAAATTTCATTTTACGAACTTATAATAATAATGCCCTGTAATTTATAATGAAACACTAAAATTTATTTTTGCCTCTCATCTTTTTTCTTAATTTGATATTTTTTTACTATGCTGCTTACCTTCCAAATTCCAAAACCAATTGGAAGAGTTAACATTGGTGACTAAAATGTTATTACATACAATAAAAGTGCCTACTCAGTAATTTTAAAACTAATGTTCAAGCTTCTTTTGATTTAAGAAAATTCTGCTTCTCCATATTTTAATTTTCCACCAAATTGATCACACTGGGGTCATGGGAAATTGATATTCCTTCTCAATTTTCAAATTATTCATGCATGAAATGGCTTCCCAACATTCAACAGAACAATTCACCAAATAGCTAAAAGGTTATAAATTACAGGGCACGACATGAAATATTGAGCCTTATTTTATAATATAAATAAATACCATTTCCGTGTAGGTCTGCAAGTCGTATTGAAGTCCATTATAAAGGCGATGGCGCCGCTGCTGCAGATCGGCCTCTTGGTGCTTTTCGCGATAGTCATCTTCGCTATCATCGGCCTCGAGTTCTACTCAGGGGCGCTGCATAAGACTTGTTATAATTTAGAAGATATTAGTAAGTATTTTTTACCATACGTATTTTTGAATTAGGCCTCTTGACGGTCCCATAGAATATTGTAGCTCTCATTAACCCTTCACATGGGATACGAAGGGTTAATGAAAGTAAACGTAATCCATCGTAAAACTTGGATCCACGCGAGACGAAATATATTTTTAATTGTTTTTGTAATTACGGCATTTGACCGGTTAATAACTATATTTGGCAGCCATTTTTTACCCTTCTCTAATGAATGTTGTAAGACACACATACATTAGAGAATTGTTCGTACAATCAGTGTAAAATAAAAATATGATTAATCTTTTAAAAGCGATGATGGTTCAATGTAGGTACCACAGTTCTGTGTCATTGTGCGATAAGTTAAAGACCTAACACTCAAAACTGTGTTTTTCTTTCGCATAAATTGTCTTTCGACGAATGGAAGTACTGCAACAACAGATCAATCAATGTCCCAAAAAATAATGACACTTCGTGGAAACATTCTAGACTCTCAAGTCGCCTAAGACACTGCTGCAATCAAAGTTATACCTAACTTTCAATCAAAGTTAGGTATGTTTTATTGGCAAAAACCTGTATAGAAGTCTCAAATTCAAAATCTTTTGTAAGCAAATATTGATAAACAATATGCAGACGTTTTACATTTTATTTAATAATTGTATGTCACAGTCTTGGTGTTACCTACCATATTTTACCTTTCGGAACGTAAAATATTTGGTTAGTACACAAATGAAACAAAACATTCTATTTTGAAGTAGCAAATATGAACACTACATCGATTTCTACTAAACTTCGGTAGGTAACCTATCGGTAAATAACAGCAACCCAGTTAAACTTTGTACGACACTAACAAGCAGTCACAAACTCACGAACAGGCGACACCATTGCATGTGGAAATTTAAATTAACGGCTAAACTTCAAAATGTAATAAGTAGAAGTTCGAAACTTTTCAACGTTTTAATTGTTGGCTATAAAAGTTAATTACTACTGCCTTTGGAAACTAGTCTTTATGTTGCATTTTAAGAATGTGGGCGTTGTTTGATTTTATCAGAAATTTTATCAACGGTTTAATGTTTCTTTTATTCTTCACCAAAAAAACATTATTCTTGAGTAATGCTGAACTCGAGTGAGTGACATTTCAAAGTGAGAAACATTTCTATTCATATCTCAATATCTGTCATAATTGTGTTAAGTCAAATTATGACACCTCTTTTCCAAGCTTCCTTTATTTTCCCATAAATGATGGTGGCATGATTTCTGTACCTAGGTACTTTAGGTAGATGGATATCTTTTAACCTTCTTCTGGCATCGCATCGGTACTCCCTTCAATTTATTATTCAATATGTTACGAACAATTCGTCTCTTAGGTGAAGTTATGTAAGCGTTAACAATTCCCTATAAAAACGATTATTCCGAAGCTGTAACTAAAACCCTTTTTAATTCCCCAGGTGAAATAGTAAATGAAGGCGACAGTGCGACGCCGTGCAATGCGGACAACGCTAGCCTAGCGCCATTTGGCGCGAACGTGTGTGAGTACGAGAAGAGCACGTGCCTAGAGAAATGGGAGGGGCCGAACAGAGGCATCACGTCCTTTGACAACATTGGCTTCGCTATGCTCACCGTCTTCCAGTGCATCACCATGGAGGGCTGGACTGCCATCCTCTATTGGGTATGTAGAATTACTTACTATTAGTTCTCTTTTTCCTCTAATAACGCCTTCAATGTCCTTTTCTAGATTGTTTACTGATGTCATAATCTACCATAGGGAAACCTGTATTTAATCATTTATACGAATATGAATTTCATAAGCGTTGAAATTGCAAACCTACACCTAAACCTAAAAGTCGTTTGTGTGAAACACCATTTTAAGAACATAACACTAGACTGTTTTCATTCGCGATATAATCGTGATTACTTCTGCCTTCTGTATTACGAATTCTAATGAAGATTATTTGTTGCAGACGAATGACGCGCTAGGTAGTGCGTTCAACTGGATTTACTTTGTGCCTCTCATAGTATTGGGTTCATTCTTTATGCTCAACTTAGTTCTCGGTGTTCTTAGCGGGTAAGTCAACACACTTTAACATATATTAACATCTACTGCATACATTTTTATTTATTTTGTTTTCGTTTTGTTTTATACTTTTTATATGTTTTGTTTTATATTTTCTTTATCATCATTGATATTCAGAGAGTTCTCTAATGAAAGAGGGCGCGTAGAACGAAGGGCTCAGTTTGTAAAAGAAAGAGCTCGTGCAATGTTCAACGCAGACTTCAATGCATATCTCAACTGGATAACTGAAGCAGGTCTTTTGAATAGTGATGCTGTACGCTCAAGTAATGCTAGAGACAAATTTAAACTTAATATTGTAGTTAAATAATTGGTAAAAGATGTATTAGGAAGCAAAAACGTTTCTTTTAAACGTATTTGACCATTAATTGATAGTTATTTGCTCAAACTACGTATGTATATTGCTAGTCGTATTTAACAAGAGTTTTTTTTACGTGTCGGGTATGGTATTGATTTATGCTAACCCAAAGTTCTGACGATGTTTTAAATGATTGAAATGATTCTTATGATTGGCGATTATTTGTATCATTAGTGCTAGAGTAGTTCAATACGCGTAATTATGTTTGCAGTGAGTTCGCTAAAGAAAGAGAGAAAGTAGAAAATAGACAAGAATTTCTTAAATTAAGAAGACAGCAGCAACTCGAGAGAGAACTCAATGGTTACGTTGAGTGGATATGTAAAGCAGGTAAGTGTGGAACATATACCGTAATACATATAGTAATAGAAAGATAACAAAATGCTTAAGTAATGGCACAGGTAGGAACTAATGTATTTGAAAGACATACAAAATTACAAATGAATGTTATTAATAATTATTATTAATTTCATTTATTTACTTACTATTCAATGTTGGTTACAGAGGAAGTAATATTAGCAGAAGAAAGAACAACAGAAGAAGAAAAAATGCACATAATAGAAGGTAAGAAGATTGATAGAATTTGAAATGATTTCTTGATTGTGATTTCTTGAAGAACAAGTCTATTTGTAAAGCTATATTTGTTGGTAGTTATTAATATATAATATGTGTTGTTGTTATTATTAGCGCGGAGAAGAGCAGCGGCCAAAAAGAAGTTAAAAAACCTTGGTAAAAGTAAAAGCACAGACACTGAAGAGGAAGAACAGGATGAAGACTGCGGTGATGACGGTCAGTATCATCTTCCTGTCACATGAATGTTACATATTCTGTAATCTGAGTGTCGTGTTGTGTGTATACCTACTACAGATAAAGATATATATCCAGATTTTCTATTAAAATCACATATCCGTTTTCATTACTCAAGCAGGAACCGAATTTTAGAAGCATGTTTTCAGTTTCTTTACATTTGTTAACTTTTTCGTCTTTAAAACTATTATCAATAGTCAGGTTAGGTATCTTTTAACTTTCCGGTACATTAGCCACATTTGTAATCATTCAAATATTATCTTATTCTTTTCACGTAATTATTATATTGTAAATTCATGAATGTTGCATGATATTTTGTCGATAACTAACTCTTTTATTTCATTTTCATCCATTTTCATTGCGTATTCGTACTCTATTTGTGTGTTGGTTGTTTACAGTTCCAAAGAAAAAGCAAGGTATGGGATCAAACGTGATGCTGGTAGAATATTCCTTTTCATCTTCTACAGTAGACAAACTAGACTAGTCTTAGATTTAGGAATAGTACCCTTCCCATATCCAAATTATGAAAACGTTTGTACGTGTTTCCCAAAATTATCTAAATGTAAGAATGATATTCCACTTGCCTTACGTGATTCGGAGTCGTCGTTTAACCGTACAGACGTCAGAATACCCTCGTAATTATCCCCTGCTACTCTTCTACCTTTAGGTCCGCTATTTCCACCACCCTCACCCAAAGCTTGTACAGCGAGAGCTTCACCAAAAAGTTACCATAAAACGTAACATGTTTTTCTGGGGATAACATGACGATATCTCAGAAGAGGGTTGTTAGTGACTTATACGAACGAAGTATCGGATATCGACCCCGATTGAATTTCGATACCATTTCATACCGTCCAATTACTTCGTGTTATAAAACTTAACGATCAAAAACCAGCTTAAAAAGCACAAGAGCATTTTTATGTCGCAAATCTGTAAACTTAGTAGGACTGCTATCGTGACGTGCGTACGCTAGAGTTAATAAACAATTAGCTGAATGTTAAACCCGAATCCTTTAGTTAAATGCAAATGCCGTTGATCATGCAATAAACATTAGACCCTTTAAATTGCCTATATTTGGTAATGATCACGCCTATTTACACGCGATGTATGTATTTAATTATGAAAGTATAGAAACTTGGACCTTAAAAGTGGCTCATATTATTAAAGCAGCAGTAGCATTGGTATAATAAAAATTGTGTTATACTTAAAATTATAGTAAGGAATAAGTGTGAAATTTAAAGTGTTGTCAGACAATTGCAAGATCAACGGCAACATTAACATCAAGAAATTTACTAACATTGTTTTTATTACAACAGGTTTTCTGAAAAGTAAAGCACGGTCAGCCGGGAAGTTTGCAGACTTCTGGCGAGCCGAGAAGAGGTTTCGGTTTTGGATCAGACATACGGTGAAGACCCAGTGGTTCTACTGGTTCGTCATTGTCTTGGTGCTCTTCAACACGATATGCGTGGCTGTGGAGCATTACAGACAACCCAAGTGGCTGACTTCGTTTTTATGTAAGTTTTATATATTTTTGTAAACCATTTTACTTCATTTATTATTATCATCATCATCACCCACTGCTGGGCATGAGGTCCAGCAGTAGATGACGTCGGGCTGTGTATCATATTCTGTAAAACCTACCACCTTATCACGTGTGAATGCAATAAATATACTCGTATTGAGCATTAAAACTTGTGCCCGACTTTATTCATTGAAGATTTACTGTTTTAGATTTCTAACACTTGATGAGATTTTGATATCGATGTTAGGCATCCATCAGATAACAAGAATGAGCCAAGAGACTTGATTTGTGCTAATGGTTATTACTTATTTTAGCTTGTTCTGGATTATAATTATTGATTTGAACACAGTCAAGATTAATACAAATACATCAACGAACCTGAACTTAATTAATATTTTCAAATAAATAACAATGATCTTCTCCACAGACTATGCCGAATTTGTGTTCCTGGGGTTGTTCATGATGGAGATGTGGGTGAAAATGTATGCGCTGGGGCCGCGGATCTACTTCGAGTCATCCTTCAACCGGTTCGACTGCGTGGTAATCTCCGGCTCCATCTTCGAGGTCGTCTGGTCCGAGGTCAAGGGTGGCTCCTTCGGTCTATCTGTCCTGAGAGCTCTAAGACTGCTGAGGATATTCAAGGTAAATGATTCATGTTACAACTTGAAACCTACAAGAGTGTTAAAATATTTTACAACCATGTTTATCACCAGAAACATAACAAAATTGTAACAAAAAATGTATTTTCAAAGTTTTACTTAGCATACTGTACTTCGGTACTACTGTTCAACTATTACAAGTGTTTGTCAAAACCAATTAAGATTTATTTGATAATGTAAACCCTTTTTTTTGAGGATGGGAAATCATCAAATGACCCCTCCCACTCTGGGTGGAGCGGAACGGAGTGTCAGACTCTTGCCGACTAAAACCCACCCGTGTTCCTTCCTTAGCCCTTTATGTTCCAGGGCAGCGGTAACCCTTTCGGACGATCCCACTACCCATAATGTAAACCCTAAACAACTAACCATAAAATTTTATAAATGTTTGTGCTTATACATTATTTGTATTTTCCAGGTCACCAAGTACTGGTCATCACTTCGGAACCTGGTGATATCTCTCCTCAACTCAATGAGATCCATCATCTCGCTGCTGTTCCTCCTCTTCCTCTTCATTCTCATCTTTGCACTGCTCGGCATGCAACTGTTCGGAGGACAGTTCAACTTCGAGGATGGCACGCCGCCGACCAACTTCAACACCTTTCCTATCGCGTTGCTAACTGTCTTCCAGGTAATTATGGACTTTACTTTATTATTACGTTGCAAAAACAAGATGGCCGCATAAATTATGACCCTAATTGGAAGATGCACCTTTTTTTACAAATGGCATTTTATTTCATAGCGATTTTGCTATTTGTGAAATTCGGTGGACATATTTTTGAAAAACCATATAACGCTATACTTCTCGAGTACATTGATACATTGTCTTCCTGTGGGTTATTCTCTCAATTTGGACATTTGTTATGTTATCCATTTCTATATTAAGTCTCTAAATAATCTAGAGCTGTTAGATAGTTGTAATATATCTAACAGCTCATTGCTCAATCTAACATATAACATAACATTGCGATAGGTTTTGTGATTCAATTATTCTGAGATTATATCCTACAAACCTATTTCTACTGAATAAAACCAATGTCTTGTTGTCTTCATTCCAGATTCTAACAGGTGAAGATTGGAACGAAGTGATGTATGATGGCATCCAGTCTCAGGGCGGTATCCAGAGGGGCATGATCTACTCGCTGTACTTCGTCATCCTCGTCTTGTTTGGCAACTACACGCTGCTAAACGTGTTCCTTGCCATCGCTGTCGACAACTTGGCTAATGCCCAGGTGCGTTTCCCTATCTGTGCTTTGTTTTGCGTTACTTGGTCTTAAATGATTATAATCATCTCCTAGAATGGTCACAAGTTCTCTCATGGTTTGTTTATGTGTTACTATGGTATTAAGATCAACTAACGCAAACCAATATCAATGTGTGTGTTCACAAAGAAGACGTTCACCAATTTCATGTATGTTGACTTGTTGACGTTATCGCGCTCTTGTAAATCTGACGCCGCTTTTCGTGTAAATGTTGCAAATCTGTATTTACAGGAATTGACAGCGGCAGAAGAGGAACAAGTCGAGGAAGACAAGGAAAAACAGCTCCAAGTAAGTCTCAATCTTCTCTTTGTTTATAGTACCTAGTATTCATCCTCTGATGCTTTGGAGTTTAGTTGATAGTATCACAATTTCAAAGCCATAGCATGTTCAACCACTCTTCCACAAGCATTTACTTTCAAGCGGTTGTACTAATTGGATTAAGCTGTTGATTGGAACAAAATTTGTACATATTTCATACATTATTCCGGATAATTAGGAATTGGAGAAAGAGATGGGTGCATTACACGCGGTGGACGGCTCTCCAACCGGAGTAGACCTAAGTCCCTCTTCGCCGACGAGTAGGAAGGTAAAAAGAGCTCGGCATTGGCAAAGCTATGCTTCAAAATGTATTGGTGTCGACGACTTAAAATATTGTTGATATTATAACTTCCACTATTTCCATTGAATTCTTCTAAAATCTCATTCTGCAGCTTCTCTTAACACTGCATGACATTGCACGCTGTCTGATGTGTTGTTATTTCCTGTGTGTTCGTTCATGACTTCGATATCAACAATATTTTAAGTACGCTAGACGGGTCGATGTCGCTTATGTGAGCAGAATGTCATGATAGGTGTTTTTATAAAATCTTTATGATCTTTTTCTCTAGATGGCTAATGGATGTCAACATCAACTTGACTTTTTACGTTAACTTCAACTAGGTGGCTACTTAATTCACATAAACACATACTGGTTCATTAATTTCAAAACATGATTTCTTTCTAGCTTGAGGATCATTCCTTCCTTTCACTTATTATATTTTTTTAAATTTCTATTTATGACATTGATTTGAAACGCATGTTTTACCACGACATTCATCAGTAATGGCTTGTGTAATAGTCTTTATCTTTTAAATCTTAATGTGAAATTTCTAGTAATAAGTTATTTTAATTTCATTTATGTATTTATTCCTTGAATAAGTCATAATAGTGATCACTTGCTAAAAAAACATCATCATGTAATTTATCATAATACTTTTACCGAATCTAGTGTAGTTTCCTTCGAAATTTTTAAAGAACTCTTATAGAGCCAGAGTAAAAACTAGAAAGTAGTGGAAACGATGTAGATGAAAGCTATATAGGGAACGTATATTATTATGGATTTATAATATTACAGAACAAAAAGAAAGAAGAGGCCAAAAAAGAAGATGATGATGAGGTACCAGATGGACCAAAACCAATGCTGCCATATTCGTCCATGTTTATTTTGTCACCTACTAATCCGTAAGTTCCACTTATGATTCAAGTTATTAATGTTTTTTCTTCTATAAGACTTTGTTTTATTGCAATGCTTTGAAATTTTTGTGTTACAGAATTAGGCGAGGCGCACACTGGGTTGTAAATTTAAGATATTTTGATTTTTTTATCATGGTAGTTATATGTATGAGTTCTGCGGCTTTAGCGGCTGAAGATCCCGTAGTGGAAGAGAGTGACAGGTACGTTGTGTGTTCATATATCATAAGTGTCCCAACGAGAACAGGAAACACTTAACCGTTTTTTATCTAGCAGAGTAGCTACCAAAATATATTTCTCGACATTGTTAATTCCCATTACCAAAGCTGAACTGAGCTGAGCTTTTCTCTTGTCAAAATATTACCTCTTCCTTCTAAATTTTAAATTACATCCACACAAATTTCAATATTCTACTATCTACTTTAACGTTATTTACTCTAAGTGGATTTTTAATTGACTGTCTGTAGAAAAAAAACCTGCAAAACCCAGTTGAAATTGAATTTGAGCTTTGTCACATATTGAGGTTGTGTTCCCAAAACTTGATAATCAAAAAAAAATCGACCTAACTTCTTTCGAATCACGTGAGCGTTTTACTTAATCTAACTCTCTCATCCATTACACAGGAACAAAATCCTGAACTACTTCGATTACGCGTTCACGGGCGTGTTTACCGTGGAGATGCTGTTGAAGATAGTGGACCTCGGCATCCTGTTCCACCCGGGCGCGTACTTACGCGACTTGTGGAACATCATGGATGCCGCCGTCGTTATATGCGCCCTAGTCAGCTTCGGATTTGAGATCGGGTACGTTTGGAATAGTATTTCTAACTTTGATGACATGCTTATCGATACAATAGTTAGAGTGAACATTGGAAACGTTTTGTAAATCATGAATTTATCTGACGTCATAAGCGTACTTGCCAGTTTCGGAAATGAAACCAGTATTTTTTACCTCGATGACATATTTAATATTAATATGGTCACCACGAACTTGTACAGTATTAAGAACATTGTAAATGTCATTTTCACTATTGGCTTTTTGGAATCTTAGATCGAATACGTTTATGGATATACTTTACTTTGAGAATATGTTTAATCATAATGCGAACTTCCATTTGATGATACGCTGCTGGTGGATTGACGTGAGATTGTGAAAGCTGGAAATCCTGTTTATTTTAATAACTTTGACGTTATATTCACATTATTACAATCATCTAACTAATTATAATTTTCTTGTTACAGAGGCGTGAAAAAGGGTGCGGGGCAGAATCTGTCCACAATAAAATCGTTAAGAGTGTTACGAGTGCTCAGACCTTTGAAAACTATAAAACGAGTTCCAAAGTTAAAAGCAGTGTTTGACTGTGTTGTGAACTCTTTGAAAAACGTCATTAACATTCTCATTGTGTACATATTGTTTCAATTCATATTCGCTGTGATTGCAGTTCAACTTTTTAATGGTAAATTTTTTCACTGCAACGATATCAGTAAGAATACTTTTGAAGACTGCCAGTGAGTATTGAGTTTTTATTTATTTACTATCGTAACTTAAATGTTAGCTTGTGTATATTTTTATGTATTCTTCCAATCTAAATTCGTTTATCACATGAGATTGATGTCTTTGCTTTTAATCAATTAGCATTTTAATGTAATGCGTCGTTGAAGATGAAGAAATTGTCATGCATGAAGGTAAATGCATTACAATTTCTTATCGTGCAAAGTTTGGTAGATGAAAAAAATAAATTAAACATATACTTCTTTGTTGCTGATGGCTAAATTCTAATACAAACCTTATTTTGTGTGACAGAGGGTCGTATTTCGTGTACGAGTCTAACACCTTACTGCCGAAAGTCAACCAGCGCACGTGGACGACGCAATCCTTCCATTACGACAACGTAGCAGTGGCAATGCTTACGCTGTTCGCCGTGCAGACCGGAGAGGGGTGGCCTCAGTGAGTACCTATAGTGTATTCTTCGAAGAAGTTATTTTAACATTTGAAAGTGTGAAATGCAAAAAAAAAAATCGATGACTAGCTTTTGTAGTAGCAGATAATATGTATCCCTTAAAATTTTATAAGCCAAACGTTAGTAACAGTAGCGTCAAAGACCGAAAAATAGAAGAGTATTTATTTTATTTTATTCCCATTCACTTCTTGTACTGTTGGAACAAGATCTAATATGATATAAGAATTTCTAATCAGGGGGCAATTTTAGTAAATTTAAGAACGTTCACAGTCTGATCTCATCTCCATCTGTCAAAAATACGTCAAATTTTCCTACATTTTGACAAGTTTTTGACATTTGTTTGTCGCCGAGATGAGACTGCGACTAGATTTTGATTGCTTTAAATTACGAGAATTGGGCTTCTGGTCAATAATTAAAGAGATTCTTATTATTTTAATTTTTTCTGATTCCAACTGGAATTTGTTCCAGTCCTATGTCCTGTGATTATCCTAACAGAAAACAGGACACTAACATAATTCCTTGTTTACAGAGTATTACAAAATTCAATGGCCGCCACCTACGAAGACAGGGGACCCATACAAAATTTTCGAATAGAAATGTCCATATTTTATATCGTTTACTTCGTGGTGTTTCCTTTCTTCTTTGTTAACATATTCGTAGCTCTGATAATTATCACATTTCAAGAGCAGGGTGAAGCTGAACTGCAGGACGGTGAAATTGATAAGAATCAGGTGAGTTGATTAACAAAATCTTGACTCACTGTAGTTGTCAATGATATGACATTACATAAAAGTCAAGTAAAACCAACACCAGCAGGTCTCGATGAGGATATGATACTAAATTTTTGTTTACAGAAATCGTGTATAGACTTCACGATAGAAGCGCGACCTCTTGAGAGGTATATGCCAAGCAAAAGGACGAGTTTTAAGTACAAAGTGTGGAGAATAGTCGTCTCTACGCCCTTCGAGTATTTCATCATGACCCTCATCGTTCTCAACACATTGTTGCTCATGATGAAGGTATGTATCACCGACGCTTCTGACTGTTCTAGAATAATTAATGTAAAATCTACTACTACTAATCTTAATTTTACTATAATAAAGATATATTTATTTTAAGTAGAAACACTTTCTCCAAAAGTGATCATACAAAATACATAAACAAAAGAAGCACTAAATGTGAAAAGTAGAAAATGATCACTTATTTAAGGTAGTTGCTGAAAAACCTAGCCTGTCTCACAAGGCACTGAAAGTGACGATCTAGATTAGCAACCAATCCTTGAAGCCTGCACAGTACCATTCTAGAGAGCTCATCAAATGTAAGTCATAAGCTCTCTAGTTTGGCAAAACTTATACTGAGACATAACCTTTGTCGTATAAGCGTCTAATATATGTTTGCACTATAGATCCTTTTAGTGGAATTAATTTCTTAGTTGTGTACCGTCTTAAATGTCTTAAATATATAAACTATACCTGGATGACGTAATGATACAACAACATCTTTGGCACGACATTAGTACTGCCTACTAATTTAGGTTTTTCAAAAATCACAACACACACATACACACAACATACAAAGTGTTTACGATATCACTGTACTTATTCGGCGTCAGTATACACTGCATCGGAATGCGCCGTATTTAAAATTATTACCGAGCCTATCCCGTCAAATGTACCTACCGCCAAATATCATTTTATTTTCTCCTGTGTTTCGTTGGATAATCCTTTCGTTACTCCTCGCTTGCTATTAATTAAATATGTATGTATCGGTGTTTACTGCACGATATACCTGTCCTTCCAGCACATTTATGGCACAAGATACACCAAACATTTTATTCGGTTATTCGTGCTTGTGAATGCACAACAATCTCTGGGTACAGATAGGACGTGGCATGGGCCATATATGTTGTTCGTGTTGCATGATCTTATTTAAGACCTATTCCTAATTGTCTTTATGTGGATATTGTGCATGCTTGGTGGAATGGCCTACTGCCAGGCGTGATCTGTTGGTGGCTATGGGCTGCTTTGTATATTTATTGGAAAATTGACAAAATTGATCATTTTTCTAATTGAGACAAAATTTTAAAAGGAAATAAAGTTATATTACGTGGTCGAAATTATAACACTATTTTTTGTTCTACCCAACTTTGTTTGATTTTGTGTTCATATTATTTTTAAGATCTATATGTTTACTTTCCTATATATTCATATACCTAGTATTATAAAACTGTTTAGCTTTAATTTTACTGTGACCCTGTCTAATTTTGTGTTAGTCTAATTTAATAAGAACTTCGCACATATCCTCACCAAACTCTTGTCACTTATCCCCTTGATATATTTATCCTTCTACTATATATTATGTATTACTGATAACTGTTACATGAACCGTAACATAACTAATTACTTACTTACATTGATTCCATACAAATTTCAATTTTGTACATCACATTAAAATACTAATTCTTGTGGATGAGGTAATTTATAAAGTAACAATTATGTATTTTCATTGCCATGGGTTTATCCATAACGTCCGGCACTTCATCACAAAATGGCAGTACTATAATCAAAATGACATCTACGCGGATGTCCTCAAGTATTCGAATATGGGGTTTACTGGAATGTTTTCTGTGGAAACGGTGTTGAAAATCATCGCTTATGGTGTCAAAGTAAGTACACAAACACAAAGTATCGACCGACACATAGTACAAGTACATAATGAAATATAAATAAATACGATATAGGTACAAATGTACTCTTTCTGCTATTAACGTGATTGTTTTATCTATTTACATGACTGTATGGGATTATTTCCAGCCGTGTAATTATTATCCCTTCCCAAGTATCCAGTACTAGTTTCTCTCTGACGACGATGATGATTGTAAAGGTTTATTTGCAATAATTGTAAAGCATGGCTTCTTCTCCTGCTGCATGTAGCACTATTGTATGTGAATACACGCGTTATAATGTTGTCTTTCTCCCGATTTTACTAATCCATACTTGCCGAGCGTTTTCATGAGGTAAGTACTGTGATCTTTTAAAATCTGGCGGAGATCTGCGGTTTCTGAGGTCAGTATAATTTTATATTTTTCCTGTAATAAATGTTGTCCGTCATAACACCTAATCGCATGATTGTACATTCGGAACAGCATGCCGCACGTGCACCCTATGCCACAAGTCTCGCAAATACATCTCAATAACATGATACTCATCGACAATGAAGGAACATATAACACAAATACTAACACACTCACTTCTACATGAAAAATGTTTACATAACAAAACATTATTTTATTAGATAATAATATCGGCTAGATAAAAATATTTTTAATCATACAAAGTTAAATGCTAGAACGAAATATGTCCATTTAGCAAATGGATATTTTTGAATATTTCAATAAAAAGACAGCTGCACTGGTCTTGCATTTAACTTTTATTAATTTGATAATGTTTTGAGTTAAGGTTTAAAAGACTGGTATTGATTTTGTGGTAGTTTCACGAGGCTCCACCACTACTCATGGACATGTTAACATTCATGAACCTCGTCTTTACGATCTTCTTCCTTCTCGAGACCGTTTTGAAGCTGATCGCCTTCGGGTGTACGGTAAGAATTTGACACACTTTCAATTTTTATATTACCTAATTAATTAAAACTTATTTTATCATTTACCAAGAACATGATAGCTTTATTTCTATAAAATATGCAAGAAGCCATGGGTATGTAAAGACAAAAATCAATTGTAGGTGTAAAAATGAGCTAAACTAATGTATTGAATCATTTGAGATTAATGTATGACTTTGTGCTGCAAATGTATTTAAAATAATACGAATGCATTATGGAATGTGCAAAACAATCGTGTGCGCCTAACACTAATACACTATCATTATTTTATAAATATTTTAGCCTAGCTATTAATATTCAATATTGACTTGAATATATTTCAATTTAGAACTCATTTTTATAGAGAATTTACGAGATAACGCTTTTTAATTGACATAGGTTTTTAAATGCATTAAAATTTCTTAGATTTATGAATAACATATTTTTATGTATTTGCATAGATTAAAAAAATAAAGAGAGATTTCCTCATTCCTTTCCTTATTCATAAAGTCCTTTGATCTTAAAACAGTCTATGAATGGAAAGTGTACATTTGTATACAGTTTTCCTTAAAATGTTATTGTACTCGTTTTATAAAATTCTTTTAAAATTAATTATGATTTTTACAGAATCATTGCTAACATATTGGTCTGTTTCCAGAATTTTTTCAAAGACCCTTGGAATACATTCGATTTCATTACGGTCATTGGAAGTATTATTGACGCCCTCATTATGGAGTTTGGCGTAAGTATCATCATCGTCTGAATAACCTTAATCTCAATCTTTCTCAACTTCTACTTACATTTATTCTACTAATTTCATTTTTGCCTACTCGATCCTTCTTTGCTGCTGGCAATTTTTGTAATTATTTTTGACTTTGATGAAAGTGAAGATAAAGGATCTATCCTGATTACAGACCGACCTTGCTGAAAACTGTGCTGACATATCCTGTCAGCAGGTAACAAATCAACTATTTGATTGCTAGGAATCTTAGATTTTTGTAACTGATTGGTCGATGGTTTAGACAGAGTGTGTACATATTGTTGGACAGTGGCAATTATTAGTAGTGCTAGAGAATATTTTTAGAATATAGGATTTATAGAAGTTTTGTAGTTTAAAACATATGTACGGTTGTTCGCTAGGGACCAATTGTTTTGGGGTTGTTTTAGATATTATGACAATTATACGTTGGTGTGTTAATTTCCATAAAACCCTAGAATATTTGAATTTTTTCTCGTAAATATTGCTAGATTTTTCATATATTTTACATTGTGAGAAAGTATTGAAGTTTGTTCAATACTGTACAAAGAAGTAGCTGATACAATTATTATATTCATAACATTTATATTTTTCATTACGTAATCTGAATATCATTTATTTTCCTTAATTTCATGATTTTATCTAGTACATCTTATCTCATTGACTATAATATACCTAGTTTTACTTTAACGTTGTCGTTAGTTTTAAATCATAATATTACTAGATATTGGAATATGCCTGGCTGGAACATCAGCTTGTTTGAGTACCAGACATGTTGTCCAAGACATTGATTGATTTTTAAACGTGTGATTTTTTTTAATGAAGTGTTTGAGGCTTTGCGAAAGGGTAAAACATGTAAATGTGTATATCATTCGCAGGAGAACACATTCAACGTCGGTTTCCTTCGCCTGTTCCGAGCCGCGCGACTGATCAAGCTGCTCCGACAGGGTTACACTATTCGGATACTACTCTGGACATTCGTGCAGAGTTTCAAAGCCTTACCCTACGTGTGCCTTCTCATCGCGATGCTATTCTTCATCTATGCCATCATCGGGATGCAGGTCTGTTAGAATTCCTCCTGTTCCTTGTCACATGAAATTCCTAATTAATTGTCTAACTTGATTAATATTAATATTGTTACTAACAATTTTTAAAATTAAGACTAATTATAATACTTACTTAATTTATGACAGGAAATATAATTGACATATTTGATAGGTACTTTTTTGGGGGTGTTTTTTTTGTATTTTACTTGAAAATAGTGTTTTTATAGATTTTTTGAATACGTAATTAATTGTTCACTAGTGAAACTAGTTTTGATTATAATAAAGTTTCCTAGTTCATTTTATAATAATAGTTGGTAGCGTTAGGGTCTAATAACCATAGGTTTTAGTTACATTAGCGTAATGCTAGGTGACGAACTTTCGATAGAAATATCGTGAGTTCTAATCCTTTTGTGATGATGTCGTAATTATCCACCCCTGGTACTATAGAATATTTTTTGAGGGGCTAGTTCAAAATCAGTATAGCATCAAATACTTGTTAGTATTCCTCTTATCATTGCTTAGAAAAACATAGTCAAATTTAGTGTAAATTAGTCCATTTACTAATCCTAGTATTAAATAATAGACTATAAATAATAAATTCCTAGATAATCCAAATATTGTCAACCTTAATCCAAATTTTGTTCCAAAATGTAATCGTATTTAGTTGTGTAGTAAAATTTTCTAAAATTCAAAAATATAATAAGCCAGTCTAAGATGAATTAGCAAAATTCATCTTAGACGGACTCATAATAGTTATGAGTAGTGAGTACATTATAAGATTGGATTAAGAAAATACAAAACCAGTATTGATAAGTTTCTAATGACAGGTTTTCGGAAACATACAATATGATCCAGATGATGCCATCAACAGGCATAACAACTTCCAATCTTTCGTGGCGGCACTCTTGCTACTATTTCGGTGAGAGTACAAAAGACGTAGTTGTTACTCAGTCTTGCGGCCACTGCCGAAAATCTGTCTCTACTATCAGTGTTACATATGTACTTACTATCATTATCATTGGCAATACTACTATCATCAATATATATATTCATATAATCAGAACGTAGATTTAGAAGATCCTTAGTGGTGACAATATCCTGATTGGTGTCCTTAACTTTGAGATTGCTTATTATGTTTGTATCTCTAGATAGTTTGGTACCCTTGTTTGATATCGTTTGTCGTATCCATAGTGCTAGTTATATATAGATAGACACGTCATTAGGTAGAGTGTTTATTTTTGTGGGATGAAGCATAGGAATCGGGCAACGCGTTACAATTTGCATACAAAGCTGACCTTCTGTGTTGTATCTGCTTGGACACAGGTGTTTGGCAATATAGAATTAACACCAGAGTCTGACATGAACAGACACAACAATTTTCGAAGCTTCATTCAAGCACTCATGCTACTGTTCAGGTAAGGAACATTGAATACAAGTTACTCCAGCCTGAGGAAATACTGTAAACTTTTGTAAACATAGGAAAATACAAACATTTATCGAAACAGCATTTAGACTGCTCTAATCAATTTAATCCAGAAGCAATCTAGTTGAAATGTTAAGAACCCGTAGAGTAACGAGTAAGCTTCTCAATGGAGTTATGGGCGTACTTTAGAATGATTTCATTTGTGTATCATCGCGCACGTCTCATGCATGCACTTCAACTATCAAGAGTTACTTCATCACTCACTCACTGTTACTTAGTTGTGAAACGTGTAGAACAGTCTGTTTTGTGCAAACCGAATGTGTATTTTCCCATAATTGATCAATACTAAATCAATCAATACTAATTCTGGAAATGCTCTTTTTATAGTATTCTTCATTGCATTTTATAAGAATTCTTTGAATTGGCTGTTGAATATGGATCGTTTTCTGTGAGCCACTGTATGTTTAGATGCGCGACGGGCGAGTCGTGGCCCAACATAATGTTGGCTTGCCGCAAGCCTGCCAAGTGCGACATAGCAGCAGGAAAGTCCTCCAACGAAGAATGTGGAAGTACGCTCGCCTACGCCTACTTCGTATCTTTTATATTCTTCTGTTCGTTTCTTGTGAGTATACCCTTTATCACTTTAAAAAATCCCCCTTTTTATTTTTATACCTGTTTAAACTAGTAATTTGCTTTCAGATGTTGAATTTGTTCGTTGCCGTTATTATGGATAACTTTGACTACCTAACGAGGGACTCGTCCATCCTCGGCGCACATCATCTTGATGAATTTGTTAGAATATGGGCAGAATACGATCCAAACGCCACGTCAGTACTTCTTTGAAAATACTTTGTCATATTTCCGTTTTATGACTCTCAAAGATTCGTTATTTCATAGTCAATGATATAACACCATTATATTTTATAATTTCAGGGGTAAGATCCATTATACAGAAATGTATGATATGTTAAAGAATATGGATCCTCCTCTGGGGTTTGGTAACAAATGTCCAAATAGACTAGCATATAAGAAGCTTATTAGAATGAATATGCCGCTAGACGATGAGGGGAAAGTTAATTTTACAACAACACTATTTGCCTTAATACGAGAAAACTTAAACATCAAAATGAGATCTCGTAAGTATGACCTTATAACTACGTTTGGTCACTTTGTAGTAGAAAACTACGTACAAGACCATATGCTTGCAACGACATGTTTTTACCCTTCGACGGAAGATGACCATGGCTAAATAAGGCTATCAGTAAATCGGTATAATATTAAATAATATCAATGTCAAATTGTAGCAGAGGAAATGGACCAAGCAGATGAGGAATTAAGAGAAACGATAACCCATATATGGCCATTACAAGCGAAGAAGATGCTCGACTTGCTGGTGCCTCGAAACGATGTACTCAACGCTGGGAAACTGACAGTTGGGAAGATATATGCTGGACTATTGATCCTCGAAAGTTGGAGATCGACAAGGTTCAAGCAGAATGGTGTTCCGGTATGTACAACTGCCATTTTAACGCACCTCTCAGTAAATTTGTATTCAACACTGTATTTATGTATAATAATGGAAATTTTGATGAACATATAAATATAGTATCTTTAGTAGATCCAAATGAAGCCAGAGTAAATTCGTGTGGCTTACGCCAGTATGTATATATGTACACTTTGAGCCAAATGTAACTATTACGTGGGTAGGTAAAACTACACGTTTACAAGTAGTGTTTGTTGATGGCCCCCTATAATTCCCCACATTAGATTACAATTTGGAACATTATAGTTAGTTCTATAGAGTTGGTTGTGTTGTCTACCTGTGGTTGTATTGTTGTGTACATTTACAGAACCATATTTTAAAAAACTTCAATTCTATCGAAAACCATTTGTTCCTGTGTTCAGTTTACTTAACTTGTGATTGGCTCCCTATAAACAAATGTCTGTATAACAAAGAGTACAACAATACAGAATCACTTTAGTTGAAATCGACTCTTAACGAGTCGACTACATTGGTGGTTTACTTTTCAGGCATTCAACGAGAATAGCCCTACGGCCATTCAGCCGGTAGTATTAAAATATTTTACGGAACGAAACTTTGAATACTTTTTTCTTGCACTATTCTAGATATTTTTCTTTATCATAAATTTCTTCTCGCATTGTGTTTAAATAAATTTATTTTAAAAAAGAAACATTAAATAATACACGATGGCCTATAGACTAAATGGATGGTCAAGAAATAAAACGAACAAATAAAAAACCGTAGTTTAGAGATTGAACTAATTAAAGAATTTAGAATTAGATCTAGTGACGCACTTGATAACACATTAGTTTGGCAAACTTGTGCAAGTCTGGCACGTTTGTCGGTCAAGTGTCCGTCAGGGCTTTGTAAACCACAACATAAAACCTGTCCTATAGTTGCAAAATAATGTAGTAGTTAAAGAATGTGTGTGTTACAATGTTTGGAACCATGTCTCGTAGATAGAAATCCTACTGTTAGTAGTTTTGTTTGTCTTACCAATGTGTGTCATATCGTCCCCGTTGCATCTTGCTACTTCCTATAAAAAATATTAAATTTATTCACTTTGCAGTTTTGACTACTGTGATCCATTTATTTTATACAAGTTTTTGGTAGCCTGCATGGTGAAATGTTCAAACTATTCAACAGATATTTATTTCATTATTTCGCTTTTAATATCGTACAATTTACTTTCGATTACATTTTGGCTCAATCGATATTTACCATTTTAGAAGCCTGGTGATATAAGAAACGTTAAAATATTACGCTTTCTTGCTACCTACGCTCTTATTTGCCTCCTGTCATTTTTATACTATAGCATAAGAATTTATTAAAATAAAAATCATTATTCTCAAGTCTGCGCATGCTGGAGAACAAGAATACTTAGTCACTCGACTACCGTATCGTATTTCTGAAATAAAATGCAAACGTGAACTCGCAACCTCTGCCTCTGGCTTCAACTTTGTTGCACATGATTTTATACTTATATAGCACCCGTTTCGAAACAAGATGCTTTGTAATTTCAGCTCTTTCACGGTTTTACCGACATGGACTGAACAAAATTTACTCCAACATAATACAACTAAAGTGTGATAGTTGTTTTCTCAGATACCTGTAGCCGAATTCCTCACTTACACTACAGAATATACATTTTCAATTCGGTTGTATGTCCAATTGTCCATTCGTTGGGTCTCTTACACAAACGATACACACATAACACAATTAAAGAGAACTCCAGCATGGACATGATGTATGGGATGTTTGCGCAAACTCATGTAGGCTTTAGCCGTTAGTGACTATTGAGTCCTATGCGCTTTGACGCTGTGTGACATGAGCATGCGCAAGTGTGCGTGTGTGGGGGGGATGCGTGATGTGGGGTGCGTGTGTAGAAGGCGTCGCTCTTTAACTGCTTGATGGACGTGGCGGCGGGACTGGGCCCCGGCTCGCGGGCAGGCTCGCTCAGCCACGAAGGGCCCGTCAACGCTGATGGACATCCGGACGACCCGCATCTGCTTGCCAACCTCGCCAGACGCAGCAACAGGAAATCGCTCAAGTGAGTTGTGTTGTATAATTTATTTATTTATTTATAATTTCAACTTACATTTCAGAAACAAGGATATCTAGTAGGTTATAGTAAAATATCAGCATATAGGTAACAGCAGATCTTATAACTGTGTAACATTTCAAGATGCAAAATTTCTCTTCGACAAACATGCATTTTATAAAGAACTAGTAAAGAGGTTTCAATGAACTGATCAATTTAAGTATCTGTTCGTAACCGTCCAGACGCACGGCAGATAGATGAGTGATAGCAGTAGATATAAAAAATAAAGATGTTGTTATGCCCAGAGAGCTGCGCGCTGCTGTACATCCCTTCGGCGCACACCCTAATTGATTTTATGCTATAAGGTAGCATATATAGGGCAGAGTAGGATAACTTAAAAGAAACCTAAAATATCCTTGTCCTTCATCACGGTTCTCTTTTGTTACAGGAACAATAAAAAGGTGTGTGAAACCTTAAGTGAAACGGTGATTATATTGACTCGATCATTACTGTTGTAAACCTGATCAGCCAGAGCCATGTTAGCCATTGTCTAGTGCAATCGATGTTCCCACCAATATCATTATCACAACCAAAATTTTTTGTAAAAATTTTAGATGAGTAAAGTGACAATTGGACAATTTACCCCATACATACGTGATGTTGGTCGAAAACGTGATGTTATATGTGTATCCGCTAAATGGGTGTCCCCCTTTAGTACTACTACACATCGATGCATTTTCTTATGTCATAGATAGTCGATGTTGTACTTTTATGTTCAGAGCTTTGTTTTGGGTGTTTACTAAAATGATCATAGGATACTAATGTTTGTTGTTACAACTTAGTCCTTAATATTACCAGTTTTTCTAGGTATTATTGTCGTAAACAAAGTAATTTAGGGCCTTAGGCTCATAGTAAAACAATTTATGTGATGAACATTCGAAAGTATTAATCGTACAATTTAAAGTTTACAGATGGTTGTTGATGTTTAGGTAAAGAATTTCAGTAATAGATGATTGTTTTTTTTATGTCAATCTTGTAGAACTTTTGTCTTTTCTCTTTCTTCGATAGGGAATGGTTTTTTAAACGACTCTTCTGTCATTGGGGATGACTATAAGAAAGTTTTCTTAGACATAGCACTTTCACTATCAATACATAAACATACTTACATAACAGTCATAATATCTAACATGACACCAGGACATGTCGTTTTTCTTGCCGGAATACATATTGCATGCAAACTTAATGAATCCTAGCATGTTTCTAGATATTAAAATATAGATTTCCTAAACAGAATGGGTAAGTAGTGTAAATAATAATATTGCACAAGCACGGACTGTTGCATGGAATGCAAAGTTTGACACTTTCGTGTGCATGATTTGTTATTTTATGGCAATCTAAAATTTTGTAAATATGGGACAGTAAGTCTAATGAAACGTAAATTAAACTAGCTTGCAGATGAACCCTTTGCCTGTTTTATTCTTGTATGGGGTATTAATACAATTAATGTTGTAGGTATTGGAACTGCAAGGATCGCACCACGCCTCAATGGAGTCATTAGACGAGGGGCGATTACAAGCACCTCACACATACCAGAATGGTCATCACCACCACCACGGAAGATCTTCCAGCTTAAGGTAAATACGCCTAAACCACAAATCAATAGAATCACTTTTTGTTTATTTTTTATTATTTGGTTTGTTATTTCCTTTTTTATGTTTATAGTGTCATCGAAGAAGAGTCCATTGATCTCAAAGTTATCGTAGTGAACAATGGTATGTGCTATGTACACATCTTCTACTAACCGAATGTACTTTCTTCAGGGCTAACCAATTTCACTCCCCGATTTTCTCGGTGTCGCATGATTGGTAACATGCATGGTAAATGAACGTTACCAGTTAATATTTCTTTGTTAACTGTGGTTTATTTACAGACGAACACCAAGTCCGAGAAGACGAGGCCACTACGGAGGTTATCATCACGATATCGGGTTCTCCGACACCGTCAGCAACGTCGTCGAGATAGTAAAGCACGAACATCAAAGACACGGGCGAACGCACAGAGCCCCTCACTACTACCATCCGCATGGTAAGCGATTATTTCGTTATTCCGCTAAACAAGCCAGAACTAACCATTACCAAGAAACTACTAACGACAGATATTTAAACTTATGTATTACAGGCAAATCTGGTGATAACCCTTGATGTAATCCAAATAGATAATCTAGTTACTTAGATGTTCGTTCTAGATCATACCGTGTGTTCTTATTTAGATTTATAGCATATCAACAGATTTGCCATTTCGTCAAGTATTTATGGCTTAACGCTATTGCAATTTTGATGAGATACATCGGCGTTTTAATAATGTATATCATACTTAAAACATTATATAGCCTTTAAACGAGCTACATGCTATTAACTATTTATTCTTATGTTATTCCTGTAGTATTATTTATTCATACTAAAAACATTTACCGTTAACATACCAAATATATTTTATTTAGCTTCATTTAACAAATTGAAACAGTTTTGCAAACATTTTTCTTCTCATGAAGGTACTCTGAAAGTTTTGTGAGAAGATGGGAAGTCTAGCTTAACAGTAGTTGTAGATATTCATGTTTTTCGTAGTTGTAGCTTTAAGAGGAAAGCGAGCGAAGCAGTTACTGCTGGAAATGATAATCATGAACTTAGATAATTAGATTGTAATATCTAGCTAATAATTGAACATTCTCACAAGGCTAGTCTAGTAACATTATATTTGTAGCTAATTAGCTATGATTTGATAACTGCTCCTTTATGCTCGTGACTTATATTGTTAGCGGTACTTATCATTAATATTTTATTCACCAGGCCACTCATAATAATTAGTTGTAAGTACATTACAGATTGGCAATAGATTGAGCCGCAACATACTCTAATGAAGCATTATATATTGTAAAGTTTATATAAATTGGCCTGTATTATAATATAACAAATTGAATTAATTTGCCTGCTGCATGCTAAAATATTGGTGCCCAACCAAACATATCTGCTCCTATTTGCACATAATTTAACTGCTTAATCATGGGGGCCTCGCAACAGAGGTGCCTGGAACGCATGCACTTCAGAGATATATCACATAAATCATGCAGCATGCAAAAGCTTAACAATGGTTTTGTATTTATTTTTGTATTCTATGCAGTAGTCTGCTATAGTTACATCAAAGAAGTTTATCTCATATTGTAATGAATAACTTTTACCAATTGTATCAAAGTACTAAGCTCTCGGTTCTCCTACAACTGTAGTTACAACTTTGGACACACAGCTAATTAACCAAGAAACCTATCCCTATCAATCCAAATCCGTGTCCATGAAACCTTTACATTTGGAACCACGTAGGACAGACACCCAAAACTTTTAGAGTCACCTTTGTGAGTAAGGAAATAAGGTCGGTAGTCCGACGGGCTTAGGGTAAACCGTGGTGGAAGGTACATGAAGGTATTCCTGACAGCAGGGAAGGAGTGGAGGGCGCCGCACCCCACGACCAGCCTGAGCCAGCCCTCGCGGTCGCCCAGCCCGCCACACCACACCTACGGTGAGATCCACTCGCCACACACTACGGACCTCACATACCACACTGACTATCATCACGAAAAGCGCTTTGCGACTACCAACATTCAGTACTTAGGTATAAGAACAGGCACGTTACGGTAACTTATTCCGATGTTAATATAATTATAATAAGGTCTAAACTCGTAAAAAAATGTTAGCATTAACATAACAAACCATCACTTTGATAACATTGAACAAAGCTAGGGAATACATCCTCAACCCGAATTCGAAACTGAAAAGCAGCCATGAGCAACATCAACATATTCTTCAAACTGTTTTCAAAATTTTCAGTTGGGCGTTATTATTTATATTCAGTGTCATTGATTGTAAAGCAAAGGGTCTGAACCAAAATTCCAATTGGCACCTACATTTAAAATTGTCAGATCCATAGGACCCTTTGCTGGAATAGCAATGTGTCTAAATTATTAGCTAATCAATGTTGATGCGATCCGGCTTTGCACGTCTGTAGATGTATGAAAGCGGCGCGAGTGTAGACGGAGAGCATGGTGGATATCCACGAGAAAATTGTTTGCACATCTGTTTATTGTTCATCTGAATAGGTATACTTATACTTTGATTATGACCCCTGTTATTTTCCTTGATTTGATTCGAACGTCCTGTTATTTATGGATTAAGTATAATATCATATGTATCATTACCGCATAGCTCGAATTTACTGTCGGTCGGGGTGTAGAACATCAAATCATTCAGAGCGCAGTTTGGGCCCCGATAGGTGAGCGGGATCGGGAGCGGGACCGGGAGTGGCGGGAATGGCGCGACCGGTCGTGGGAGCGAGAGGGCGCGCGGCGCGGCCGCGGCCGGCAGCTGCCTCCTACGCCCACCAAGCCGTCCACGCTACAGGTCAAGCAGCAGCCGCCCTTCACCAGAATCAGCCACAGCCCCTCGCACGTAAGTACCTTGTAGCGGTATCTACAACGCGTCATACTGACGTCACGCAAATCCTACATCTCGCAAGCAGAGTTTACCGCGCAATTAGCATATATACAATTTCCCAACATCAATCAACACGACATCAACCTCAGCGATCCCAAAACTTAGAAGTGTTCCAACAATTGTTTCAGTTATCGCTGAGGCACACCGTCAGAGAACCGTTGGAGCCTCAACACGATGAGTACGAGTACGGCCGAGAAGTTGAAAGACTGATACACCGAGATTATAGATCTAGAGAGAGGTACGTACTTCGAAAGATATCTTTTCTTGAACGAAATTTCTGTGGACCTGTGTGATTGGTGAACGCGTCAATCAAGATCCACAAATATTTCTATCAGATAGTATTGATATTCTGGGCAGTAATTTAAAGCGCGCCAAACACAAGACTTGTTTCTCTGCTACATTGTTTTATTAGTTAAATTATTGTAATAAATTAGTTAGTTCTGCTACTTATGCTAGATGGCGCATTTTGTCAGTCTATTGAAGTCTATTGTTAGAAATGAACTTCATAACTTTTGTCGAAAAATTTGGTCACCTGCAAATGCTAGAATCGTTTTCTAGCGCCTATGGGTCGCCACTCACACATTCAGGTAAGGTTGACGTAGATGCAAATAACTGGGTAATTAGCGCTTTCCGCTTTCGCTAACCTCCTTTCAGTAAATTGTAGCTCTTTTGTTTTTACTGTATTGTGGCGTCCCCGCATGCAATATAGCATCGAAACAAGTGCTGTGTGAGGATGGCTTAATCGCTGGGCGTGTGCAGACGCGGCCGGGGCTACGACGCGGAGTGGGGCTCGGCGCGCGCCTACGAGGCGCCGCTGAGCTACGAGGCGGCGCTGGCGCTGGGGCGGGGCGGCGGCGCGCGCGCGCTGCCCTCGCCCGCGCCCGCGCCGCGCCTGCCCAACGGGTACAAGCCGCGCGCGAGGCACTCCGACTCCGACGAGGACGACTGGTGCTAGCGGCGCCGCCGCGCGCGCTCGCAGCGGGACGTGCGCGCGCTCTCCGCGCCCCGCGCGCCGCACTCCCTATGACGCGCCCGCGAGCGCCCCGCGCCTCGAACGATCTCGTTTTATACTCGGCGACCGTGTGTACATAGACGACTCCCGTTGCTCAGCGGTTCGGACGTCGCTCCCGGCCCGCCGCGGCCCGCCTCCGAATTCTAGTATTTACGAAGTTTTGGAAAATTTAATTTTTAATTCGCTAAAATTTTACTCCTTGATTTGTATTACGGTTAGGGCGATCGAGGTATGAGACGGTGCCGGACGACTCGTTTGCGCTAGGATTTTTACATAAAATGAAATTACTAGTCTGTATTGTAAAAGTAAACTTTCTATATTAAATTTGCACTACGTAAAGTCTACGTTATATCGCGTGGTGAGGGCGCGGGCCCCGGCCCCACCCCGCCCGACGCCGTTTCGTATTCAAGTTACACGTTGGGAGAACACTAGCGATTCATCGTCAGACAAATTAATACTAGTATTGTATAAAATATTTACATAGCGAATAATTTTTACTTAGTTAATATATACTAAATAAATAATTAAACATTTTTTATTGAATTTGCTGTCCTTCCCCCAAGTGCTTTATACCTACGTTATTTAAATTTAAATACGATTAAACTAAATAAAGATGAATAATTGTGTGTAAACTTTGAAAATATATTTCTGCATTAAACGATTACCCAAATTGTTAACTCGTGTACTGAGTATTGTTTAAAAGATTTTGTCGCCTGGTTAGTAAAGTGTTACTACTCGACCTAGAGCTACTTACTTGTAATGTATAGCGACGCGCAGTTTTGTGCCGAGTGGGAGTATCTTATTGCTTTGTGAGTTAACTCTAAAATATACCTCAAATTAACATATTAGGATGTAAATTAAAGAAGAGCCAAAGTTTTGTTGACTATAATTATTATTATACTAAGGAAAAACAGGATACTCCCACTGAAGAATGATACAGTCATCGACATTTTGATTAATTGCCTTTAAAGTTAGCGATATTAAAAGTAGGTTATGAGTTATAACTACTTGTAAGTCTCAACAGTTCAAATATGAGTGACTTTCAATTTAAATGTTAAAAGTAGGTAATTCATAGATTAAAATATTCATTGAAGTGACACACGGCATTACCTAGTACGTTTAAGGAATCTATTGTCGATGGCCGATTAATTCATGCGAAACAAAACAAACATGTGTCACCAGGCACAAAATCGAACTATTGTTTGTACACTCTACATCAGAATTGGTTTACAACTTTAGTGTTAAGCATATTAAATAAATAGTAATAGTAAGAAAAAGATTAACCTTGATAAGAATCATCTTCATTGATCAACACCTATGCAAAAGCGGTGAAACCAATTCTGCGGACGATTGTACCGTATATTATAAATCCGATATTCGTCCTAATCCCAATTGATACTACTTCATGCCATTGTCATACTAGTCACTTGTTAGCTGACATCTTTGCTGCGACTATTGTGCTGGAAACATCAAATATTGTGCAAATACACCACGAAGTGTATTATAATTGTCCAACTTTAGAAGTATAGTTCGGTAAATCTTTCAATATGGTTCACTTATTTTAAAATTCACTTAACGTTTTACGACGTCACATGTCACTGATGATTAGTACAACAGTCGCAGCGGAGAGTAAATCGTTCAACACCATCAAACACATTTGTTGCAAGCATGATGTAGGTTACTTTAGTACGACAAAATTGTAAATACATAATTTTCTGTGATAACATGATGAAAAAATGAGAGTTATTATTAGAACTGTGTGATTGCATAGGGGTGTTGTTCATTTCTCTAAGGGACGACGCGTGTTTGGCTTAAACCGAGAAGTGATAAGGATAGTCGACTTTAGAAGGTTATTAGCGTGTCATTTAATAATAAAGTGTTATGCCCAATAAATGAAATATTTAAAGTGAAGATATAAATTATATTGCATATGTTATTCAGTTTTGATAGATATAGTACAAGCAGTTATATATAATGTCCCATTTATACGATACCAGTTTTTTTCCGGTGGCATACTTACAATAAATTTGAAGCAACAAAATTACTTGCATCCAACCTTTATTGCAGCTTCAAGTTAAGTGTGCATACATACGAGCGACACGTGTTGATAACAGAGGCAGCTGTAACCCCACCTCACGTGTATTTGAGCACCTTACTCAAATACACGAGCGACACATTTTCCACGGTTGCAGTTGCCTCTAGTCGCTCGGTGTGTACGCATACTTAGTAAAGCTCTGCCACAGGCAATTAAACTGCAATGTTTAAATCAGGCTTTAAGGAATGTGGTGTGAACATCGAAAACGTTCTGCTGAAGACGGAACAAACCTGTTGCTTCCAAACACGCGGCACGTCTAACAGATACCTTTAGCCGAATCGGATATTACTCCCTCAATATTTTGATCGCTGTTGTTTGTTGCGAAGGGCAGGAACGAGTTATAAGATAGCTTTTATATTTTACCTCTGTTATAGTTACGAGTACAAAATGTCTACGCTGGCATACAAATCGTGTCATTTTTGTGCAGTACTGTCCAGTTAAACATAAATACGCCTGTTTTCATAATTCCGTTTTAAAAACTACACATATATATGTGATCGGTCGTTTTGAACAATTGATATTATTAATGTTATAATTACAATGCTAATCTAGTCGTAATAAAAGAAATAAATAAAAATTGTTTTTTAAAAAGTGTTCGCAAGGAATGCGTGTCTCACAAAATATAAACTTGTTGCCCTCGATTTCAGAGTGTTAGATTTCTTCTATGTAGTTTTATTATTTTACAAGATTGACTCATGAGAAATATTTATATTGTTATTGTATAGACGTATGGGTATTTTCGTTTTGTCATTTGTAATCGGGGTGTTAGGATGATATCTATAATAAGCCGATGGACTTTCGATGACTGAGTGGTATTATAGAGTACCGAGTGCGTCCCGCTTAAGTGTTCGTGTCTCCCTCGTATTGACTACGACGATGTTTCACTAACATACGTGTTTAAGATGTGTAAATATTGTAAAATATAAAGCGACCGTTGTGTAGAGGTCGCATGTGAAAATGTCTAGTGATATGTTACTAGTTAATGTTAGCTAGGTAATCTCGTCCCCAACTGTCCTTGAATTTAAGTTGGGTGTTTCACTGCCTTAAAATAATAATGAAAATATTCGATGTAATAGTTACTAAACTACTACAAATAAGTGGCATTTCAATCGTTCTAATGCGTTCTATTGTTCCGTGTTCACGACACTATGGTATTGAATAACAAACGACACTGCGGTTTCCGTTTAAAGTAATTAGTTTGGTAAACTATAGAGACAAATAATACGAACATTGATATGACAGCAACAGCTAATAAACAAGGTGTAATAAAATTGTTAATAAATAAATTGTAACTAATATAAACACTCTCTTAGCTCACTTCCTTCATTTAGGACGTTGCAGACGAGCCGTTCATTTGCGATATTAAATGTTGGCCTCAAACTTCATATTATAATAGTACTACAATATAAATAAGCTCGTGTGCTCGTTACCTATTAATTATCGAATAAATTGAACTATTGAAGTGAGATGAGAAAGTCTGAGCCAAGATGTCATGCCTGCCTTGTATCTGTGTAATCGCTTCACGACGATCATGTTTTATATTAATTATATTGTATATTTAGCATAGAAAGTTCATCGGCGTCGAGAGAAGCACCATAGAATGTTGTTTGGTACGTTCCAATAACTTTACAGGATAGTGCAATCCTAATGATATTGTATTAATAAAGAACCAAACTTAAATTAGTATTTAAGTAATTTATTATCCTAAAACTAAAAAACTATACGCATGTTTTCACTATACTGGTAAAATGGTTATGTACAATACGAAAGAGCTACTGTTTTATATATGAATTCTTGCTCGCCTGTAAAATTTTGCAGAATGAATCATATTATAAGATTGTACAATATGAATAAATGCAAAAAGACATTTCCTCGATAATGTGTGTTTTTATTAGATTGATTTTAGAAAAAGCTATTTAAATGAATATCAACTTCAATTACTATCAATTCTAAAATCAATCCATCAGCTCCCCTAATAATCTTAGTGTGCTTTACCTCTGACAGCAGCAACCTTATTCTACCCAGAATAAAGATCACTGTGCGTTAGACATATTTGTCAGTAAAAGCAACCCAATAGTAACCTTATTGTGTATTAGTGCCACAGAAAGATAACTGTCATTTTAACAGTGATGCATTCCAGTGGTAAAATAACTGAAAATACTGTAATTGCCTCCTTTCTAATAAGCTTCAAGTAATTTCCGCCTTGCCTTTTCCGAACTGAGGGTTGTTTATCAATATTTGAGATGAAGCGACTTTTATATAAGCAACAACAATATGGGTCGTTTATCAAGGTAAGTAACCAATGTGGGGAGGCTTTGGCTTACCAATGCTGGAAAGGGTCTCAAGAGGAATGAATCCCCCTACCAAGGATTCACCGAAGGAAACGCAACATATCTTGTTGACTGACAAATATGTAGAAGTTAACTAACCACGAGCCCCATAAACAAAACAATCTATATACATTATACATAAATCAATTGCGCCGTGCATTAGTTTAATAGCTCGGAACTTAGAAACGTCCTTAAAAGGACATTAGTTAGGTAAATAGCATTTTTTTTATCAAAGAAAATCATCCCTTTAACAACTCATCTCAATAAATAAATCAATGTATTTATTTAGAATAGAAAATAAGCTTACCGCAAATAGCTTATTTGTGCTAAATAATGGATAAAGAAAAAGACCCAAAACCAAATTAAAAAAATAAGATTTCTAGCTTTAAGTTAACAACGACAAGAGTTTTCTTTAAATACTTAAATTCATATATTACGTAGTAGGCAGCTAAACAAATCTATGCAAATACCGATCAAATAAATGATCTCCTCGATAATCTATCGAGCTAACGTCGTGTTTCTACGTCGTAGCACAAAATTTCTATGACGTAGCATATTTGCTACGGCGTAGCCGAACTGCTACGACCTATCATAACTGCTACGAACTTCGCTCGCAAAGCATCCAATCCAACTGAATCCAACCCAACAACGAACAAATCTACGTACTGTAGCAAATTGGTTGGCTTCTATGACCGCGAAGTAGCTGTAGTAAAGTTTGGATTAGTTCTGCTACTTCGGAGCAACGTTCGTAATAGTTTTACTAAGTCGTAGCAGTTCTGCTACATCGTTGCAACGTTCGTAGTAATTTTGCTACACCGTATACCAAAGAATTTTTGGTAAGTTTTAACGATGTTCCTAGCAGTATCATCCCAGTTTTGAGTTTCAAAAACTAGTAAAAGTAACATAATTTTCCCTCCGTATCGAAAAGTCCAAAATTCAAACGCAAATGGTAAGACCATTTGCGTTTAGGACTTTTCGCAAAACGACCTATAATCAAAACGACACTTTAACAAAACTTCCGATCAATAAATTGGTCATGTGCGTGTGAACTGAGCAGTTTGTCCTATTAGCGGATCGTCCTATTTGTAAAGTACAGTAATACTAACAATACACCCGTCATTCTGACCCACACAGAAATCACTATCGGTTTTATCCTCACGAGTCATTATAGCATTTACGTTTAAGACTTTTCGAACAATGAGGGAAAATTTCCATCACCCCCTTTTAAAATTACACCCCCTGGGAAGTTTGTCTACAGATTGATGAATGACCTCAATTTACCTTGACCATGTTGAATTATTGTTGGATTTACATTGCAACAAATCATGTTAACATTACGACTTATAATGGATAACTTGGATGGCGACAAGCGATTACTCGCTGATAGCTTGAACAAAGAAATCTAGCATAAACAGAAAAATAAAACCACTCAGAACCGAGATAACAAATAATTTATTAGAACGTCAATATCCACAATGCGCCGAGGCGACGCACATAATATAACACAACTATAATTTCCAAGATGTAGAATTTCGCCCGTTGCCTCAAAATGAACCATTTCTACTCTTAAACTCGAATCACTTTTAATCCTCAACACACTGTACGATTTCGTAGGTCTATAGCTGAGAAAACTGGTTTAAAACAATATTATTGAATAGATCAGGCAGATAAGTTGGAAACTGTTCCTAACAGGTAATTTTTCTCCCAGCTACGCAGCTTCAGGAAAGGGCAAAAACTGGAAAACCAAAACTACCAGCATATCCAGTTTACACCCCATAACCCAACGATTTATCAGCTCAAAAAAGATACTACGACTTTATACAGTGTGTGACAAGACGTTCAGTTATCAGAAAGATCCGGGGCGTCGGTATCGATGGAGCTGACATCTGCGTCAACATCACTAGCCCCGTTTATCGTCCTTGTTCGGTCGACGCGAGAGCTAGTTAGTGTACCGGCGTCATCTGTAATAGAAGTTTGTTTTAAAACTTTCATACAAGTTTTTCTGATGTTCAGTATGAAGCCACCGTCACCGTCAACGAGACGTCAACGAGAAACGAGATTATTCGAACCGAACGTGAGGTTTGTCTATCGCGACTGAACTCGCTGGTTCAGTATGTTATGATAGGCAAAACAAAAGCCACGAGACGGCAGTGTGTGGACAAGATCCAACGTGTTTTGAATTGCCGTCACAATTTCGGGCCGATATAGTAGGGAGCAAGTCTATTGCCATCAACCGGGCGCAAATCATGATTCCGGACTGAGACAGAAATCCCAGTTGGAAAAACAGCATAACACTTTGAATGACCTTGGAATCCTCATGTTCAGCAGTAGCGACTAGTAGATCAACAAGGTAGTTCTCACTAGACCAACGAGGCAGTAAACCATTGTATAATTTTGAGAAAATGTTCTACCTTCAATTCCATAAGTGCGATCTATCGAGTGGTGGTGGTCAATCGGCACCACCGCAGAACTGGTCATAGGATCCCGAAGCAGTTCAAACTGGGCCGAAGGGTCAATTAAGACAGTCTGTACAAGAAAAACAGAAAATGAGAAACGAACCTTTTTTTCCAAAAAGACCTAAATAACTCCAAAAGGCAAACCTTGAGTGTCACACAATAGTTCTATTGTTGCTTCATCATGTTACATCTACCTTACAGTCACTTACTCCTGAGTCAAAAGTCTTATAATAAATCCTTGTTTAATTCATTTTATTTCTGATAACGCTGAAAACCTGAAGAAAAAGCAAGCAATAATTACGTCAAAAGCAAAAAGGCTACTCACGCTGACCTCACTCTGCAGTCCAGAGGAGGTATCACTGGAACTAACGGATGTGCCTCTCCCTGAACTATCCTGCGAGTGGTCACTATGCATCCCTCGTCCGTCACCTGCACCGGCGGCCACACCAAGCAAGAGAGGTTCTACGATGTTTCCATTCGCATCATACAGCGGTTCATCAAGAGGCGCAGCTACAGTACCAAGAAGCTCTGGCTCCTCGTGGTGTTCTTCCACCTAATTAAAGCTTTAAAATTTAGTGTACAGCACTCGCAACCAAAGCGCATGTACCTACACAGTATCAGCTAGAAGTAAAGGGGTGTGAAGGATCGTGGCTGCTGTCGCCCAGGCGTTTTACATTTCTTTATGCTTAATGGAGTACCTGAAAAAAAAACGAAAACGTTCTAGGCGCTCCATTCAGCATAAAATTAAGGGAAGAGGGGTTGGACTATCAACACTCGCTTTTAGAACCATAGAGAAAAAACAAAAAAATTAAAGATCAGAAAAAACAACAATCAGAGTAAAGACAGTTTGATATGAGGAACTTACAGACTGTTGCTGACTGATCAGTTGAAACAACCAATTGGGAAC
Organism: Apamea anceps; assembly: GCA_951799955.1. Taxonomy (NCBI): domain Eukaryota; kingdom Metazoa; phylum Arthropoda; class Insecta; order Lepidoptera; family Noctuidae; genus Apamea; species Apamea anceps. The sequence goes on along the minus strand of OX637502.1, from coordinate 5,685,397 downwards.
AACGGCATCTTCATCTAAGACACAGGACTCGAAACTGCCAGATGATCTGCCCGATATGAATAATTCTTCTGACGTCTGGAAACACAAATAACGTTCATCATTTAATGACCTAATAGTAAGCCATATTGAGACCATTATCAGACCCCGAAATATTCTTCCATAGAAGATGTTTTCAATGTGGGCATCGTCTTCTTGCCCCATTTTACTTGGGGTCGACGGAACACGTTTTCTTCTTCCATTCTACTCTGTCAACCGCCACACTAGCATTCATTCCCTTTTCTTTCATATCTCACACAATTCATCCATCCACATTTATACTCACTCTCTCTTTTTTTTTCACTCTTTTATGTAGTCACAGGCGTCATAGTCGCCGGCCAGCCCTGCACTAGCTAGATAATATATTCTTAATCGTCTCTTCTGATTTTTATTGTAAAAGAGGCACACGATTATTCTGCGGTGCGGCTAGCGCGGCGTACCGTAAAGAAACCAGGCCGTACACCGCTTTAGAAGTAAAAAAAGAGCGTACTTACAGCTTGCCTGTTAATTTCCACCGCCATACTACCGGTCTCAGAGTCGACGATAGCGATCGAGTCTGGTTGATCACCAGCCACTAACGTAACGTCAAGAGAAAATCCACTGAATGCTTGACCCGCAAGAGCACCCACAGTAGTCTGTAATTTAGTCTAGTCATTTGTATTTATCTAATAATGCTCTTCTGAAGGCGTCGCAAACCGAAGCAGCAACGCCACTCAATCACAATTGACAGACCGGTTGCGGTTGCCTTCGAAAGAGCCTTGAAGGTTGTTTTAAGAGTATTTTACGTAGTGTTCCTAAAAGTACCTGGGTCAAATGCGGTTCCTTTCGTTCAAATATATCGTGCACTGAAGTCATATTTTGCGTCTGTATCTCATCAAGTTCTTGAGAGGTATTCAATTCGTTATCAGCCAAATAATACTCCGAATATTTTGAGTCTGATGTGATGGATTTAAATGAAAGTAAATCCAAATCAGCTACTGATAACCTGGTGTCATTTAAACTGAGCGTGGACTCGTCGCCGAGTACAGAATCAAAGGTTCGATTCAAAGAATTTTTTATGTCCCTCTGACTCGTTTCGACAAGACCAACGCTTGTTTTAATTTCTGGCGAAGTAACTCTATCAAGGTTAGCTTTCTGATTATCATCATTACTTAATATTACTGTATGCTGAGAACCTAAGCAATGTAAATTTCCGTGTGGAATAATAATTCGATCTAGCGTTTCTTCTAATATCTGTCTCATGGAATCCAGAATATTGCGGCGGCTGACGTCACTATGTAAACTCGACTCATGGACCAACTGATCCATCAGATTGTGGTTGCTTTTAATAGCAAACTCTGCCGATGATTTACGTGAGGTATTACGCGTCCTCGAAAGATCTTCATAATTCTGTTGTGGTCCCAACACAAGAACCATATTCGTAGAATCCAAAGTTTTAAAAGATTCCGATTCACTTTGAATAAAGTCGTCATATATTGAAGAAGTGTCCGATTTTAGTGACCTCTTCTTCGAAACTGATGGACTAATTGCTCTTCGCCTCTCGTCACTATCTTTTCGTAAAGATATTTTGACATTAGATTTGTTTGATATTTGTGCCTTTTGCCGCGCTAAAAGCGATGACGAACATTCCGTTTCTACTTGTGTCATACATATACTTTTGGGTCTACCCGTGAAAGGAGACTTAATTATTTTTTCTTTATCTTTATTAACAAAGTTCTTTGTGGACTCCGGAATATTTTCTTTATTGCCAATATCTTTGTTTTCCGTCTTTTTTGCGGCCTTATACCTTTTGACAACTTTTTTAGCCTTTGGTGGTGAGGAACTATCTGATTCGCTGTTAGTCACATTAACCTTATAAGGTGGAGCGGAATGTCTCTTTGTCGTAACTTTAGTTCGTGTGGAAGCTGCCTTAACTGTAGCAACGCTGTTCGGGGAAGAACAAGTAGAACTATTCATGGAATAACTTGGACTATGTGAATGCTTAAGCATGTCCAACTGCCTTGCGATACTCTTATCTTTACTAGTCTCGCTAGTCTGTTCGTCCGGTGATTTAAACTTGTCTTCCATGTCGTTACGGCAGACGACGTAACTAATATTTACACGCAGGTCATCACTAAATTTGAGTAAATCGTTCCTGATCTCTTCTGTATTCGATCTCACCAGGGGAGCAATTTTATTGACTAATGTATCTATAGTGTCCCTCATGGCGTCAGAAGCGGAATCTAAACTTTTGTTAAGTGCATCTTTGTGTAAAGTTCTCTTTAAATATAAAGGTATATAACTTTTCTTGGGCTTCTGGGGTTTATCGATTTCTTTTTTGCTAGCAGTAACATTGGCTATCATTCCAGATCGTCTAATAGTAAACGTAGATTTTGCATTTTTGGAAGTATTTGCACTAGAAAAAGAAAAATGTTGCAATATTCGTTAATTTCAATATCGCACATAATTTAAAATAAATAATACCTTATTGCGTATTTTGATGCCACCTGTAACATTTAAACAAATTTTATAAGGGAAAGCTATGGTTTCATATCTTAATATTGTTGTTTTCATTACCTTGGTAGTAGTTTTTATGGGCCTAGGGATGCCCTTAGTTTTGTTTGAAATTTTAGTGGAACTTTTAGAAGCACGAGGCTTCTTAACCTCGGCACTTTTCTCTTCCTGACTTACTTTACGAAGCTTGGCATTTTGAATTTGCTTAGGTTTCATAGGCCCCGCCTCCATTTGTTTTTTCTCTTGTCTTTTTCTATAAAGCTTTTCCTTGGAATTAACTTTCTTCTCCTTTAAATGATCTATAGGTTTCCTAGCAACAGCTTCTTTACTTTTTCTCAAGGTTGAAAAATTGAAAGTCTTTTTCCGTGTATTAGCTTTTGGCTTGTATTCCTGCCACGCGCCTTGGTAGACGACATCCTCAGAAACTTGTTTATCTTTATAGCTGTGGACATGAACAGCACCACAGGACAGTCTTGATATTTTAGTAGGCGATTCCATTCTCTCTACTTTGCTCTCAAAAGTCTCTATCAAAACATTACTTGTAGTTTTAAATTCAGTCATGCAATCAGCGAACGTCTTTGTCGTGCTGGCGATACTTGGTGCACAAAATTCTGAACCAGAATCTATTTTCAAAGCACTTAGTATAGGCTTAATTAGTTTTGTTCCATTGAACGACACTACACTATCTACTGGTAAGCTGTGATCTGTTGCAAACATTTGTGGACTTTGAGGCCCGAAGTCCCGTATGCTCATAGTAGAACAGTCAGTTCGACTGCATAAATTAACTTCGGAATCTTTTATTTTGATTCCAACTCGTCTCAATCTTGGTGTTATCGTTTTGAAATTATTAGTTTCTTGTGTAGATGTACCAAAATCTGTCCCTTTTACTTTACTGTCGGCACCTACATCATTAATTTTAATACCCGTAGAAAATACCTGAGGCATCTTGACTGCGGATGTACACGGAGTTAACGGCGGATAAGCCGCAAGAGAATCGGGGCCACATTGTACATCCGTGCTTATATTGTGACGAATTCCTTTTGATGTACTGGGTTCGTTTATATCTAAAGGAGAAAAATTATTTAATTTAAAATGGTTCCACTATTCTTTAAGATTTACAGTATACACGATCAAATTGTAGGTAGGTACCGTTAAGAAAAATTGTTTGCGACTGCACATTTTCTGTGCTGACTTCATGCTTAGTACATAATTTTTTATCAAAATCATTGCTCAAATTATCGTCACTAAGCTTTGTTTTAATTTCTGGCACTACTTTTGTGTCAGTTCCTATAGTTCTACGCAGAGCTATAGTTTCCTCATAGTCCTGCATAATAATATCAATGTGGAGACTTTCTTCAGTAGCAGATATGCAACTAGGAATGCTAAGAACGTTGGTCATTTCAGCATTAGCTATTAGATCAGGCGAGTCGGTGCCTTTGACCGCTTTTAAATCTGGTTTACATAGCGCTATTAAACTTCCTGGAATCTGAAAGCACAAAAATTATTACGATATAAGGGAATAGCTAATAGCGGAATTAGAAATGTCAATTCCTAACTTGATGAGAGTTGCCGAGAATGGAGCTATATGGCGTGCAATTGGAGAGACCTATGTCCAGCATTGGACTGCTGCAGGCTGATGACGATGATGATGATTACCTTACTTAGTTTAAAGATAACTTGCCGGTTTGGATGCCGCCACATTAAACGTTGGATTCCCAGTATCTATTCTCTCCAGGCCAACCACACAGTTGTCGTACTCAGCAGGCAAGGCAGGCAGGTATACACCTTCGGAATTATTAAACATATCGGTGTTACTAGACTTCTTTCTTGCCACATTCTTAATCAGAGTTTTACTATTCTTTCTAAATTCTCGTTTGATTTTAAACTTGCACGAAGTTTTGCTTACAGATGTCTTCGGATCTGCGACTGATTCTCGAATATTTTTGTTACTCATTTTGTGTTTTTTGATAGATTTCTTGTGTTTGTGTCTGACCTTAGAACCGCTAAGATCAGTATCGCCGGAACTAATATCCTCGTAGTGCATTTCGTGTTGCGGATAAGTTTCCACTTCAACGTCTTCAGCTAGCCATGCTTCAGTTCTTTCCAATGGGGTTGCATCCGGAGTTGGTTCTGGAGTTTTGAATGCCTCCTCCGGGCAGAATGACTCCGTGCTGAACACGGGCCGAGGAATAACTAGACTAGGGGACATTCCCACAGCGAATTCGTTTTCTGAAAATGTGTTATCATCAGAATTGCATGACGATTTTAGAAATGTAACAGACGCCAGAAGGTCAAGCTACCCGAAACTGTCAAATTTTCCCAATCAACCTTGAACCTTAATCAAAATCAATCAAATCAAAATTCATTTATTCAAATTAGGCTGAGAATCAGCACTTTTCGAACGTCAAAATTACAAAAGACAGTCCCAAAAACGCCCGCCCTTCACCACTTCCTAGTGCTATCGCTGGGAAGAAGAAGTGGCGCAACAAACTCCCCAGCAGCACAGCTGTCTGTTCAGTTAGAAAATACTTGATACATGATTGTATACAATACTAGGCGTTAAGTAATTAACATTACAAGGCACAGAACATAAAATTAAATTACTTGCAATATGTCAGCTAGCCACGCCAATATACCAAAAAATATAATAAAAATTATACGTACTCAAGCTGAAAAATAATTAATTAAAATGTAAATAAAAACTTACTACCTAAATAAAAGCCTCCAGGCATAAAGGGCGTGACAGCTTACATATTTATGTATTGCTGAGTTCTGGTCACATAGCTATCTCACTTGAAGTCACAGATGAAAAAACTAGGACCATCGAAGTAAAATAAATAAATAAGTTAATACTAATAACAATAACCTGTCAGTAAGCTAATTCTGGAGAAAGAACATGAACATTGTCTTGAGTTAATTAGGGCGACCAACTATTCTTAACGTATAAGTAGTCGTTGATGGAATAGTAAGCCTTTGAATAAAGTCTTTAAAGAGCTTTAGCAATAAAGTTGAAAATCTATTAAAGAAATTAGCAAGCGGTTAGTCGACTCTTCACGTGACCAGAGGGCTGGCCTGTTTCTTGGCCAAAGAATTAGCATCGCCATACAACGTGGCAATGCTGCCAGCCTTTTGGGCACTGTTCCTGTTGACAGCGATGCGGACGAATTTTTTGATGCCCTATGATTCTTTTTTTTTTTCACTTGTACATATGTATTATTATTTTAGACTTAATTTGATTCTTACGAAAATAAATAAGGTTCATCATCATTAAAGAAATTTGACATATTGTAGTCCTAGTAGCTTGATGTGCTGGGGTCTGTACATAAACAATCTCACGCCGTTTTCCATGGGGTTAGGCAATAACTACAGAACGCCACCTGCTACGATCCTAAGATACCTACTCCTTTTGCTTCGTTTACTTTGATACATTTGGTCATACACGCAGAAAACAAGAAGCCTACATAAATTACAACCCTACTTAAATTAGTTCATATACATGCCTTTCGAAAACTCGTTACTAGTTGTACTGAGGAATTCGTCTTCGATATCCACGTCAGTTACAACATCGTTGTTATCATCAGTGTTCGTCGTTTTCTCTGCAAAAAAGATTGTTTAACAAATCCCATTGGCCGAACATGAGTTACGTTAACTTTGTTAGTAACTTACCTAATGGCTGAATGAGATAACGATACTTATCAACAAGATTCTTCCTGAAAACAGAAATCATATTGAATTATTTTTATATTTTTAATGGTACCTAAGATCTAAATAGAGTCCACAGAGAAGATTTCTTTTTTTTTTAAATGGCTGCTGAAAGCTTGCTTACTTTTTGCATCGCATTGCAATTTCAAAACAGCTATTTTAAGGTCTGTAAAATGGGCAAAATGCAATCGCGACAAATTCGCCAAAAATTTAAACAAATACGAGTTTATGGAAAAATTACTTTAATCCCTACACAATAAAGTTCAGCTTACGCTACAACTTCAAACCTTTTTATAACGTTTTCAATACTGCTAGTCAGTCTGAAATCAACTTAATAACCATTAAAATAAAGTTGATATTTGTTTAACTTGAAATAACGTCAATTTGAAACAAATAAAATTTGAATATAATAATTTGGTACAATAAAACTATATGGTCGTTAAAGACAATATATCAATTAACTGGTATGCAGGTGTTCAAATTGGCGCGAATAGACTAATTTAACAATAGATAGGTACGCGCAGTCGCATCCCGCGCGGTACTTAACAGCCTCAGTGTGCCTCGCGGGGTAGTTGCGTAACACACATAAAATGACAATTAATCGCAATTTCTTTCATTTTGACAGTTCAGGCACGTTCATTGCGTTATTTATGTTGTTGAGTAGACGAGTTTTTCAAAGCTATTCGTACTTTCCTTCAAAACCCTCAGATGCGAATGAAAGTAGGTATATTACACAATTAGTGTGCACAATTTTAAAGATTTTAATGAGCGATCAGTTCAGTTTACGAAAATGATGCCACTGCGTAACAAAATATCATTGTAATAAGTTTCCTATCTCGTGTTCTCTACCTGTATTTTGTAAATATAACTCACACTCTAGAATCTTGCGCCAGCACACCATCCTGCTGCTTATCTGAAAATTAATGCAAACTGACTAGTGAACATGATTTTGACATTTTCGAAAATATCGCTTACGGTAGCGATATCGAATTGGTACCTACGCGATATCGCTGTTGCGCTCGTTAGCAATAATAGTCTGCCTTCTCGTTAGTCATTCGGGGCTGCAGTCTCGACATTCATAGCGATCGCTTTATGACCGAATTCGGTCGCAAAGTCCTATCACTCCATACATTACACCTGTCAATCCGGGACTTTACGACAGAATTCGGTCGTAAAGCGATCGCTATGAACGTCGAGACTGCTGGGGCTGTATCGCTACCGAGCGCGACAGCGATATTGCTAATATCTGAATAGGCCTGTATAATTAAAGTATGACCCCTGTCAGTTATATGTAGGTAGTCCTTTCACAGTTATTTAACATCTGACAGCAACTCTGTAGCAATGACAATAAAGATCACTGTGATGCAAAATCAAAGGTAAAATAACTATAACGTAACATAACATAACATCACGCCTTGTTGCCCCTACGGGCAGGGCAGAGGAGTACCTGGAGTACCTACACCTAAAATTCACCAGTTAAGTGTAATTGGGGGGGGGGGCGTACCGGCGCGTATTGCCAACAACCGGGCACAAATACAGACTCCGGGCTCTTACTGAGAAATGCCAGATAGAGAAACCTAATAACACTTTGCCCGACCTGGGAATCGAACCCAGGACCTCATGCTCAATAGTAGCGCTTGCGACCGCTAGACCAATAAGGCAGTCAAAAGAATAATCGTCATTAATTAATAATAAGTCTTTTACGAATTTAATCTTTTATAATTTGTGTGTCGGGACCGCATTCTCTCTACGGCCAGAACATAACGTACCAACTACCATAGGACTCTCGATGAAACACTTCTTGCGTCTGCTTATAGCCTTTTCAGTGAGGGTGAGGAGATCTAGCAGCTTGCACTGCATCCACCTAGCAGGGAGGGGAGTCTGTCTTCCCGTACTGGAATGTAGCGCCAACTTCATCAGCCGACATACAACCCTGTCCAACTCCGTAGTAATATCCTCATCGACCAATAACATCGTTCGAAGGTTCCGGACTTTCTGGTCCAGAGCGCGGCGTAGACAACGCCCTTTGGGTTAAAAATTAATCAAATATTTCTACGTCCTGTAATTAGAGGTACTAAAATAAAAACCTGTGCGAAATTATTAGTAGGCCTACAATAAACTGATTTTTAAATTCAATCAATCAACTCGGCCTATTGCATTCCACTGCTGGACATAGGCCTCTCCCAGGCTGCGCCACAATACCCTGTCCTCCGCCTTCCGCATCCAGTCTGTCCCAGCTACATTCTGTAGGCCCGTCCATCCTAGGGGGCGTCCCACACTACGTACGCTTGGCGATACGCATTTTTAATTTGCTAGACCAAAATGACAGCTAATATATATCTACCATATAATGACATGTTCACAAAAGGACAGGTTTAGTTCAGAGCCACTATTTCAAAAATAAACAAAACTGTAAAACATTTGTTTGATAGCTTCAGCATCAATCATACGATCTTATTTTATTTTTCCGCGCTTTATTAGTCTGAAAAAACTCAAACCAGGTAAATCCGGTACGATTGTGCTGCCCTCTGATACCGATGGTGAACGAAGTTCAGCGGTGTCCCACTGCAAATAAACAAAAGACATGATAACCTAAAAGCTTCGACTATCTATACTTCGACTTTTAAATGTCAACAACTTGACAATTCAAAGAAAAATAATGTTACCATTCTAAAACTAATAGTGTTGGGGTAGTGACCGATTTTGCGTAAAGAACGAATGATAAAAATGTTTAATTTAAATAAAACTTTAAATATTCGTAATATTTTCGTAATTCGTCGAATATTCGAAAAATTAAAACAATTCCCAAGCTGTCCTGGAAGAGAAAAGACATTTAAGAGTGGCTGAATAATAATAATAATCAATACATTCTAACAAATTCTACAATTTTTAATACCTATCGTATATCGTGTTTTTAAGAAGAGTTCTAACAAATGTAAAAAGTTTTCATTTAAGTACATTATTTAAGTTCATTCAATTTCGTTTATTCTTGCATCGCTTCACTATCTTTTTTTGTCAAAATCTGGTAACCCTTCAACTGTCAAGTTACTGAATACAATTAAAAGTCGAAGTATTATAAGGAGGAAACTCACTGAAAAATAACACTGTGATTTAGACAGTGGTACAAAATCAGAGATAAAGTAACTGAAACGACTGAGCAAACCATTTGTGTAAAATTTACACAAATTAATAGAAAATATGCGTCAAATCACTACGAAACTAACTCAAAGCAAAAAGTGATACCAGTTTCAAATTAATAGAGAATAGGAAAATAATGAATATACAGACAGAAATTAATTGTTATATCCTGTCCATTAGGTTAACCGTTTTTTGACAGCTGTCTTAGAACGTACATATTCCAGATTACGTAAAAGTTAACTTTAAAATGCGTAATAAAATAAATATATTAACTGCATAATCTTATTGAATTATCTTATTTATGGCTTCTTACAGACATTACAATACCGTAAGCGTATCACATTTGATAAAAAAAAAATTTAATTGCTCACTATTCGATCTGTCAAAAAAAAGGTAACCTAGTGTTCAGGGTATAGTTTCAAGTAAATATGCTTCAAATTAATAGAGAATAGGAAAATAATCAATGTACAGACGGAAATTAATGTTTAAGTGACACCCTACGTCAATTTGCCATTATAATGAAACGACCGAAATGTAGGTATATAAAAATTTAATCAAATAAAATTTTGACTCACATTACATGTGATTGCTTATTTACTAAAACATTCTAATAAAATGCAGCAAGAAAACTTAAAATTCTTCCAACAGCGAAGAAGAACGGAATATAAAATTTTTATCTCATGAAGCGAAGCGCGCTTTACCAAGTGCACGCTGTGAATATGTGTGTGTAAGCGCTGGCGCTCTCGGTATCGTCCGAGACAGTGGCGAAGTCGGGAGTAACTGTGTGTGTAGGTATGTGTGTATGGGGGTGTGTTGGTGTATGTATGAAAAACGCTGACGCTACTCGTCTTCATGCACACATTCACAGCGAGTTTGTACATTTGGTCACTACAAGTAAAGCGCGCGTCGCTTCGTGAAATAAATATATTGTACCAATAAGTAAAATGGCCTTAACAACTAAATGGTGTATAGTAATATAATGAGTATAGTGTTGTTGTGACACCAACTTTTGATACAATATCTTACTGTACTAGCATTAAGCTCCATTTACACGATGCAAGTTTAAAATCTGTGACATACTATAAAATTTAAGCAACAAATGTTTAGACGATGCAACTTTTATTGCTACTTCAACTTACGGCATGCCACAGGTAATTAAATCGCCCGATGAAAATCAGGCTGAACAGGACAGAAATATAAGAATGAACAAACACACTCAACACGTACGACCGATTTTTCAATCTTCAGATAACTTTTGACGTAGGAATAAAAATTTCGATTTGACAGATTTTGTATGGAAAATATGTCAAACTGCCATATTTATTCATCAGATAAAAGTTACGTGATGATTGAAAAACCGGCCTTTAATTAAATTAAACAATATTTTTTCTAAAGTATTCATTTAAATTATACACACGTTATGATTTTTGGCAACAACGAACCCGGTTTTGAATATTTCTAAGCTTATACTTATTTATGAGCTTAACTGTATCTATAATTAAACGCTACAAATACCATAGCTTACACAGTGGTAAATATTTGCTTAAAACTACTTCTAAAGTTTGTTATTCATGAGTAATGGAATACAAATTGGCCACTCGATTCCTACACACTCAACTATACAATTCAGCGTTAAGTAGTCAAATCAACCTTGAGCGTATTTTTTTTTTATAGGTTTTACTTTCTGAGACAGTAATTTATAGAAACTGCAGTTTGACTTCCACAGTAATTACTTCGTTTTAACTTTATTTAGGTCAAACAAGCATAGAGCGGGGCGCTTCCCAGCTCAATAGACCGACGACCATAAAAAGTGGTGGACAAACTGGATGCGAAAGGCAGAGGACAGGGTGTTGCGGCGAAGCCTGGGAGAGGCCTATGTCCGTTAAGTTCCTAAATTGGTTGCAATAAAATTTGTAATTTTTTATGTATAACATTGAGTATGTAGTAAGTTATTACCCAAAAATCCCGATAATGGCACATCACTAGTAATAAATATATATATATATTAAACATACATACATTGTAAGTCTTTATCAGTCATGCAATTGATAATCACTACGCTATACCAATCACAGACAACCAATTTATATCTTAAGTGTGATTTTTATTTTTCTCGTCTCGAATATGCGATTATCAAAAGACATTTTACTTATTGTGTTAGGTACTATCGCCAAAAGGTTTTGGTTTGGTTTCAGATATACGTATATCTGACCATTTTAAAAACAAAATCCCGTGCACATGATGACCACAGCTGCGTCCGTAAGTAAAACAAAAGAGGATCCTTTTTAGGTCGACTAGTAATATGCGCTGCAAGCAGGAATTGTGGGAAGATACAGATTTTGTCGATAGCACCTAAACAAAATTGGTTCACAAAAATAATGGATGACTCAATCGTAGTAACAACCAACACAAACTCGTTTCTAACTAGTGTAGTTAAGTTACTGAGAAAGTCTACTAGCCTAGTATTTAAAATAAAGACTGAAATTCGTTAAACACAAAGTAACTACCGTTAGTCCTCTTTCACATGCTTAGCCTGCGTAAGAGCTGGCGCACATTGCCTAACAAATATCAAAATTGCGTGTCCTAAAATAAAGTCGAAAATAAATAACCTAAAACGCGCACGTCTGTTCGCTCTGGTGCTCTTTCGTCGCTCTCTGGATGGAGGTTTATTTATTTTGAACCTTATTTCAACTCAAGCTAGGTTGATATTTGTTTGGCAGTGAAAAACACGCTTCGTCAGATATGGCCCGGCGTTGTTACCAGATACTTGGTAGCGAATGAATGGGTAATGTAAAATACTTTCATACTTACCGATACACTTCGTCATTGACCACCGGTAACCCCGATCACCCTGCAGCCGAACCGTGTGAAAAGGTACTAACAAATAAGACGGCTGGTTCAACCATAACGGGTCGTCTATCAGTACTATACGATAACGATCTACATTACATAGTTCAATCTGGTACATTTACATCAGAGAAGTCGTTGTCTGGCCACTCTTCGTCGTGCGTGACCACCGACGCGGTGTCTACTACCAGGCGAGAGTGAATCAACACGTCATCCACAATTTCGTAGCCGTTCCATTCTAAGAGATCCCTGTGAAAGAATTACAAAGTAGGTCAAACTGTGTGGAGTTTGATTCATAAAAGCCAATAATAAAAATGTGTGGAGTTTGATTCATAAAAGCCAATAATAAAAACGTGTGAAGCACGGGTGTTTTTTGTTTTTTGGTGACATTTATTGAATCTTTAAATAATATTTTGCTACGAGAAATCATAAAAATCAGTCCGAACTGAGTAATTTCATTCGTACATATATTCAAATTTTATTTGTTTCAAATTGACGTTATTTTATGTTAAACAAATATCAACTTTATTTTAATGGTAATTAAGTTGATTTTAGAGTGACTAGCACTATTGAAAAGTTATAAAAGTGTTTGAAGTTGTAGCGTAAACTGAACTTTATTGTGTCGGAATTAAAGTTATTTTTCCATAAACTCAATATTTGTTTACATTTTTGACGAATATGTCACAATTCAAATTTTGTGTTTTTTCTTCTGTTTTTTTTTTCCTCTCTAGGAGAGGAGGCCCGCGTCCCAACAGTGGGAACATTATAGGCTGATTATGATAAGTAGGTAGTGATTTTTGCAGCGGCACATCAGGGTTAATTCCAAAACTATAAGTGGTAGTAAATTGGTCAAAGAACCATGACCTGCACCCTAATTGCGTAACACACGATCTATCAGAATCGGTTTCATTTTGACAGTTCAAAAACATTCATTGCGTTATTTACGTGTTGAGCAGACAAATTTTTCGAACTTATGAAGCAATGGGTTAGCAATATGCTTCAAAATTATTCAGATTACGATTGATTGTGTGTTACGCAATTAGGGTGCTGCTTTTACGCTGCCGAAAAACAAAAGCACCAATCTATCTATCTATACAGTGTGTAACGGAAAGGGGGTATCAACCCTGAAGGAGGTGAATATGCTCATGAAACTCAACAACTTTCCCCAAAGAACATAGGTCGAAATATGAAAAAAAAAATTTGGCCCTCCCATAGTAAATCAATCAGCTGGTAGTCAGTTTTGTAAGGGAGGGCCAATTTTTTTTTTCATATTTCGACCTATGTTCTTTGGGGAAACTTGTTGAGTTTCATGAGCACATTCACCTCCTTCAGGGTTGATACCCCCCTTCCGTTACACGCTGTATAAATAAAAATGGATCTTCGAAATGTATATACGCCCATTCCTTTCGAACGACTACACCAAATTGGATAATTCTTTTTTTTGTGTTCGTTATTGTCAGGACAAGGTTTGTATACATAATTGGACCCGGTAGGTGGCGCTGCTTTTTCGGGTGGAATGACGTCTGCCGGTTCCGCTAGCTTCTATCGATCAATCAGCGTTGTACTTATAGGAGTAGGGTAAGAGTAGTGTAAGAGTAGATTAGGAGTAGGGTAGGAGTAGTGTAAGAGTAGGTTAGGAGTAGGGTAGGAGTAGTGTAGGAGTAGGTTAGGAGTAGAGTAGAAGTAGGTTAGGAGTAGGGTAGTAGTTTAGGAGTAGGTTGGGAGTAGGGTAGGAGTAGGTTAGGAGTAGGGTAGAAGTAGGGTAGGAGTAGGGTAGGAGTAAGGTACGAGTAGGTTAGGAGTAGGGTAGAAGTAGGGTAGGAGAGGGTAGGAGTAGTGTAGGAGTAGGGTAGGAGCAGTGTAGGAGTAGGGTAAGAGTAGTGTAGGGGTAGAGTAGGGGTAGGGTAGGGAGTAGGGCACCACGCGAACGAAGTAGCGCCGGGCAGCTAGAAATAATTTATATGGCAAAACAACGTTTGCCGGGTCAGCTAGTTATGAATATAATGGCACAGTATGACTATTATCGGCCCGTAACTGTTGCCTGCGGAGATGTCACCTAATTAATATAATAATAATAATAAATATTAATCTCGCAAACTATAAATTTAAAAGCGTATACTAACCGGACCCTATCAACTTCGTCGGTGATGTGTTGTAAAACGGCCATGATATGCGACAGCGGGATCTCCAGCCGGTTCACGTCGACTGAGAACTCTTCGTCATAATCGGTGTCTATCAGCCGGTTGATCTCCTCTGACACCAGGTCTAGAATACGGGCTTCCTCTGATTTGGTCTGAAAAAGTATAAAAATATGATTTTGTGAGAAAACAGATTTAAAGTTGAAGAATTATGAGCGCTACCTTCAGTCATTGACGAACACGAATTATGATAAAAGTGGCAAAATGAAATATTACTGCTTCCTGTGTACTTGGATTATACGTATTGCAACGAAAGCCACACTGTATTGTCTTAATTTAATATTTATTTTTCACGACTTTATCTAATCATTCCATAATTCACACACATAATGACTCTTCAACAATCTTCTGCAGCATGCCTGATTCGATGTTAGATTTGTCGCAAAGTAGTTTTTTACTTTACAGTAAGGAAGAAAGACTTCAATACTCTTTTAAACCAAATGTAGATACAGAAAATATTATAACTCCAAAAATAGCTAGCTCTATAGCAATTTTTACGTACTGCTGCGACTGTCGGGATATTAAGTTGTAGCGGAATGGTAAGCCGGGCTTATTGTACCTATACTAGTGTATTTTCTTAAATATGATAAGATAAATACTTATTTACCAAAGCACTGTTATTTTATAATATGCATATACTAAAATAACAGCACTTTTACACAAGCGCCACGCGGCACTTTAGTTTACATTTCACACAAGAGTTCCTGACAGCCAGGGGTTGTCGAACATCTTCACAATTCTTAAAAAAAAGAGCACACATCATCATCATCATTTCAGCCGAAAGACGTCCACTTCTGGACATAGGCCTCCCCCAAGCACCTCCGCTTCGACCACTTTTGTGCTTCTCGCTTACAACGGGTTCCTGCGCCCTTTACAATGAATTTTATGATTTGATAAGTCGGTCCACCTTGTAGGAGGACTTCCAACGTTCCACGCTAGCAAAAGAGCACACACACACACAATAAATCAAAAATATATCTCACCTCAAAGGGATAGGCGTACTCTCTCACGATCTTATAGTACTGGTTCCAGTACGGTGCGTTGTCCCCCCAGTTGATGTTACACCAGACATGAGCCCCGTCTTCCGCCCGACTGAAATTATTAAAATTCAACACCTTAGTGAGGTGACGGATTTCATTAACCACTTCTCTTGTATGAACTATGGAGTCGATTCTGTTTTTTGCCATTAAATTTTGTGTAGTTTTTGAGAATTTTTTCACTTGTAACGTCGTGCAGTTCAATCTGAAATGTAGAATAGACACTTATAAACTGATCTGAGGAAGTTCTTGTACCTACTTGTTGAAATTAACAGAGCATTGGCTACTACAAATTAAGGACACAACCTAAGATAAGTTTTGATTATTTCTTTCTAAATTAAAATCGTTACACGAGTAATTAAACTACTAAAGTGGTGCACTTCTTTTAATTTAGGGTAACTACTTTCTTGTTAAAAAATATTTATAAAAATACACTTAGAGCTGCTTTAGATCATTGGCACATGATACTTAGTGTATTTCGAAATATTTACACGAAAGCCTAATTTTTAATGGACAGATAATTTTTATTCGTGGAATAAAATTGACGTCTGACAGATTTTGTATGGAAGAACTGTCAAAAATTTAAAATCATTCCTCAGATAAAATTATCTGGCGTTGGAAAAATCAGTCCACGGGTCCGGTCGTCAGTCAAACGGGTAACGGGTACAATTAAAAACTTTCCAGATAACACTATGAAGCATAAACTATATCAAAATCAATCACAACCTGCTATAAACATCCTCAATTTCATAAACTTTATGACTGACCCTCCTTCGGGGCACCACCACGTTATAGTAATCTTGACAATCGAACATCATGAAACTCTTTCCTAATTCCACATCTAGGTTGCATTGCAGAGTCTGGTCGCGGTACGAGAAAGGCTCCATTGTAAACGTTTTCTCGGTTAAAGGTACCGAGTTGCATAAAGTAGAGGAGAATACGAGAGTCATGTGTGACTGTTCTTCGGGGTAACGGATCTCGGTTAGGGATTCGCTGAAAAGGTTGGAAGAAGTTACTGAAATGTGCTGCAGTGGCTACTTACTCCATCTGGTGGTTTAATTTAGCTTTAGGTCTTTAGAAGTCATCAAACAGCTCACAAAAGGAAATATAATTGGTCTGGTTGGAATTTAATTGGTGATTCCGTGCTGCGTTCGGTCACGTTACAAGAGATCGCACCAGGAGCATTAAATCGACATCAGATCAACGGAGATCGGATGTTTAGGCGGAAACACGATCTGGCTCTCCATATTACTGGGCATTCAGAATAAGATAGGCTGCCCATACCGGTTCGACGTTTGCGAGTTAAGAGAAACATCCAAGTCGTCCTTCCAAGTTTGGAAGATACTTCGAACTTTCATTGTTGTATTCAAAATCAGATTTTCATGTCTTCCTGAAGCTACAGGGAACTCAAAAATTGTCTTTATCTGTAGGTTCAAACTGCGTAAAGCTGTATATATGTTATCCTTATATGTAACCCTTTTTATGCCGGAACGTGGACCCACGCGAGACAATGGTTTTTTAATTATTTTTGTATTAACGACATTTAACAGGTTAATAACATAAAAATCTGATATTTTTAAACTTACTCAGGTGGTAGTTGTGGCGACGGTGATGCCGAACTTTCCCAGCAGCCTTCAAAGATTTCGCTGAAGTTATTTTGGTTCTGGCCATCTGAAGAAAAGCAGTATTTAATTATGTTCTTTTAGAGGAGAAATAAACTCCATCAGTAGGGGTTTTATCCAAAATATGCAGTGGCCTCTGCGCTGCCACCGACAACGCCGTGGAAGTGGCAAAGTTTTGGGAAAACTTTTTAACTGATTTAAAACACAGTCGTGCCAGCAACACGAAGAAGAAGTAGGGGTAGCCGCGTGAACTACGCTTGTTTCAAAACTTATTGATAAAAGTATTCAAATAATCAAATCAAACCACTAAATTTGTAAGTAACACTACAAATTGCCATCTATAGATCGTACGTTTTCTGGCCTATTAATTTACATTTTCATCTATATTTTTTGGAACAGATTATACAACAATTAAACAGTTATTGGCTGTAGTAGACCACGTCGCCACGTTTTTCGCAGAATTTCCAAAATTAATTATTACGAATTCTGTCAAAATTCTACTGCCAAACGCTACATTCACTGCTCCAATAGCCATAACTCCTTGGACAGACGTGGCCAGTCCATTGCCTCTAGGAGTTGCTAAAGCTGCAAGTCATTTTATAGTTGTTTATATAAACATTACTGTATGGGGTTATATATCTTTAGTCTTCGGAATAAGCGCTAGGTCACTTTTTACTTTTAAACCAGTGAAAATAAGTGGTTGTTTTTTTTTTTTGCTAGTTTGCATAAAACCAATGAGACAGAAAACAAATCGTCTTTTCAAGCTGATAATACTTACTTCCAACCAATTGAGAAGCTAGGGAATTTAGATAGAGGTCAGCTTGCTTGTTGTAGTCCTTTGCAATAAACATCGACAGTTGACTGCAGCAGCCGAGGTGCAAAGTCCCAGGTGGTCCGGGGCCAATACCCTTGCAGGTCACCGTGTAATTAGGATACCTTGTTACAATGTTGCTACACCTGTAAAGACAAATATCGAAATGTTTACTACATCTGACAACTATTCGTCTTTCATATATCTCTTTTAAAGGTCAATAAATGCATAAATCTTCGGCTTAGATTTTCTTTAATTGCCACATTCGCTATTAAAAGGGATTCAAGATTTCTATATGGAGCCTGGCCGCCATATTATTCATGTTTTTTTTTTCAAAATGGCGGCCACACATGAAACCTATATAATTCAAAAACTGACATCAATGCAAACAGAAAACATAATAGGTTTATACGAGTACAGGCGTCATGCGTAGCTACCATTTTGAAAAAAAAAAACATTTTGGCGGACAGCTTGGTATGCCACGGACCTTCAAAGCCCTTTGTATCCCAAATAATGTTTATTGTGACATTATTTTTACAGTTACTTGAATATTTTGTTGCAACATGAAAAACTGAAATTGTTCCTCATCAACATCAACAAGTGTAGCCTTGTTCCACATACTAGTGGGAATAGGCCTCCACCCTTTGCTGCCATTCTTCACTGGTCTATGATAGTCTTAACCAGGCTTTTGTCGCGATCCTTTTTAGGTCATCCACCCAGTTAAAGCTGTCCCTGCCATTAGTATAAATTGAAAGTAATTTGTTTCTAAAAAAATAATTAATGAATTATAAAATTATTACCAATCATGAAACTGCTCTCTGCTCCACTCAAACAGATGATCCCACCGTCGGAGTCCATTCTTCTCTAAAGCCTTGAACAGGACATTGAAATCAGCATTGGGTGTAGTGAAAATGACAATCCTAGGTTTTATGAAGCCAAAAACAGTGTGAACGAATCTTTCCAGGTCATGAGGAAGCATGTGTTCTATCATCTCGATGGCGATCACCGCATCACAGCCGATAAGCCGGTAGTCTGGATCAGCTGCATTGCCTTGGAATAGCTGGAATTAAAAATATAAATTATAACATTTGTGTTCTTGTGTATATATAGTAGGTACTTATAGCTGTTGGCCCATGACTGTCTGCATGTGTTTTGTATTTCATTTAAAAACACATATCCAGGATGAAAAACAGCCTATGTCCTTCTCCATATGTATCTTCCTTTCATAAAAGTTGTTTTTTTAGGTGTGAAAAAGTTAACAGACAGACAGAAATCAACAATCTATCAGGCATTCTTGCATCCTAATCTATCAGGCATTCCTGCATCATAATTTCGTAACACACTATCAATCTCAAACAATAATTTTGAAGGATATTGCTAATCCATTGCTTCATATGTTCGAAAAAATTGTCAGCTCAACAACGCAAATAACACAATGAATGTTGTTGCTACTGATAGTGTGCTACCCTGCTGTAGCAGAATACGTGCATTGATGTGGAGTCGCGGACACCAGCCCGTATTACCTATTACCCTGCTGTACGATAGTTTCTTCCTAAAAAGTGCCATATTATGCCAGAGCAATAAATAGTAAATTATTTGAGATAGCATTTTCTGACAACAATGTTTTGTATTATTTGTTGATGGTGGACTGGTCGTTTTATATTTAACAGTTTGACTGTTCAACATACAGTTTATGAAAATACATTTTCACATGAGAAAAGAATAAAATTATAAAAAATTATAAAAACAAATAGTTTTCTTACTGTGACTTTCAAGGGACTCTCCCGCTTTGGAGAGTACTCATCGCCACCAAGCAGGTCAGAGGAACATCGGAGAGGTATAGTCTCAATATCCACGCCAAGAATGGAACGAATACCAGGCACTTCCTTCAGGTACTTGATGAAACTCATGTCATGGTGGCCGAAATCCACTACCTGTGAAAAAAAGTTAAAAAAAAAAAACATTAATTGAACTCTCATGTTCAGGGAACTTATGCTGTCAAAATCTGTGCATTGTGGTGAAAAATACCCCTAATTTACCTACATTTTCGACAAGTATTTAACATTGATTGTCACTGTGATGTGATGGTGATTAATAAATGTTTTTATTTATGGGAATTGGGCTTCAGGTACATTCATTCATTTATAAATCATAATTTTGAATTTCTTAGTATTTTTTGTTTAGTTTTTGCAACACAACTCTTACATGTACAATGTAGATGAACAGTGGAATATAAACTGTTGCATAGTGAAAGTTGCTCTTTCACTATGCAACTTTCAAATTGTTGTGATTGAGAATTTGGTGTAGGATTGCCTGGTCCTGCTATCTACTAGACCCCAGGCCGGCAATTATATGGCAGTCGCCCTAAATACAGGTATTCAGCTGCATCTGGTGACACTAGAAGCTGATCCCAACATAGTTGACAAAAGGCAAGGATGATGATAATGGGATGTTGATTAAACGTTCAAGCTAATACTACGAAAATTTCAAGCAATACCTTCTCAATGTTTCCAGACCAGCGGTCATCCAAGAGGCAGTCGCTGACGGTGGCATAGCGCTGCGCGTACATCGGCGGGAAGAACGTAACCCCCTTCTCTTCATCGTACTCCGAAAACACCTGGTCATCAGGCTCCTCATCCTCCAAATCAGTTCCACTTCCAGTAAAAAAACCTAATGTCAATTGCTTAACGTAAGGCCGCACTAAACGGCCTAATGCAGTAAACAAGGATTCACGGAAAAAAACCAAAGTCTGAAGAGCAACGATCATGATTCACGGATGGGACTGGAGATTTCAAAATAATTTGTGGTCTTTATTTATCTCCCAACGGAATGGTGGAAAGTGGAGAGTAGCCGACAATGCCAAGATG
This sequence comes from Apamea anceps, assembly GCA_951799955.1. Lineage (NCBI taxonomy): Eukaryota > Metazoa > Arthropoda > Insecta > Lepidoptera > Noctuidae > Apamea > Apamea anceps. The sequence goes on along the minus strand of OX637502.1, from coordinate 5,664,646 downwards.
TTCACATGTTTATTTTCTTTTTTTTTTGTTTTGACTTTGGATTTGACAGTGACGTTTGAAGGTAGAAGAATTCATAGACATTACGCTTCTTAGGGTTCCGTTACCAAACGACAAAAATGTATTACGGGACCTTCTTATTTTGTGTCTGTCGCGCGTCGGTGTCAGTCCATCAGTATGTCACAACTATTTTACTCGTAAAATAATAGGTTTTGTACAATCACAAAGGGATGAAAAAAAAATCTTGTGCACTTAAGCTTGGGGGTATTGTTGTTATTGGTATAATAATAATATTTTTTGACAACCCTAGAAAAAATTGATAAACTATTCATCATGACTACGGAACCAACGTTTGGTCTGCGTGGTTCAACACGCACTTTTTTATCTGGCCGGTTTTTTTAGCTGGTAACGGTCTTGATCAACCACTTATTTTGTAGCAATGGCCTAACTGTCTCTTTCGGATCGAACAAAATCGAGCAAAACCGTCCCGTGATACTACAGACGTTTGTGGGTGGTGACTGTGTTAATGCTCATACACACGAGCGACACGCATCAACGGCAGAGGCAACTGCAGCCGTCGACGCGTCGACAAATATTTAACTCGAGACTGCAGCCCCTGGATTCTTCCAGGGGCTGCAGTCTCGAGCTTCCAGCTTCCAGGGGCGATCGTGGTAAATCGTTTATCATCAAAAAAAGCAGATGAAGGCTTATAAAGTTCCTTGATTGCAAAGAGATTTAAGATATAAATAATTATGTCTTTGCTTGATTGCAACAACAGTAATTCTTTGACGTGAGTATGAAATGGATCTGTCACGGCAAATTGGCGAATGTGTCAATGGCCGTTTTCAAGACCATATCGTGTAGTTATCATGTCGTTATCGTCTGATAAGAAAACAGCCAATTCATTTTTTTCAATTATGTCTTCATAAAACATCAAGGTATCGATTGCTCAATAAAACTGTTTGACGCTTTTATCAGTTCTAACAGACTTTTTAGTCTGTACCATTTTGTGTCACACAAATGTCAAAATGTATGTCACGTCAAAAAATATCGATGTCTATGTCTCGATGAAAAGGAAAAAGTGCGTGAAAGAAAACATTGTGTACTAACTAATTTTACAATTTTATTTTAGATGTAAGTGTGTTTCTACATGTAGAAACTTTAGATTCATGAATTAACTACATTTAGGTAAGCTCCTTCGGTCGAAACAGCACACAGTTTTTATCTCTGAAAGTAACTCGAAATGTAACCTTCCCAATCTGATCATAAGTTTTAACTTGTTATTTAAGTTGTTCTTATGATTTTATAGCTATCAAGTATTACTACAGAAAGTTTTTAAAATCATCACTTTACGTGCGACCTCCACCGACATTATAAAAAGGGTTGGTATGAAACAAGCTGAAACAGTAATGAAATATTTTTTTCAGAAAAATGGGATTTGATAAACATTTTAATCAAGATCATTGTTATTTGGATGATCCCGCAGACAGTGTGGCAATGAATGTGGAAATTATGGAAGAGAATTATCAAATTCCTCAGAATAATGCTATCCTTGAAAAACCTGTCATAAGGTAATTATTACTGTGCATTTGTATAGGTAGACGTTTCTTTAATTACATAATACCGTCATAACCTTACGCATTTTCCAATGGGGATAGGCACTTAGGCAACTCCTTGAATCATTAGTCATTTTGCGTAGCTTCTTAAAGCAAACTTATTTCAAGCAGAAACAACATTTGATCCATTTATCATCATCATCTTCATCATCAACATTTTCAGCATCATTATCATATCATCAGGAAGATGATTATTATGACCACCTGACTCCTGCACTACCCACATCCAGCACATCCAGTGACTACTTCCAATTGTAGGGGTTTGATCAATGTTTGATAACTAACAAAATTTGCACATATTTGATAGGTATAAGTTAAAGTCCTGCTAAAACTTGAAGACAACCTGGAATGCCTTATTGTACTGGGTCTTTGATTTTAGTACTGAATGAAGGTCTTTTAACTAATTGGAACCTTGTACACAATGTCTAATAAGAATTTTTCTTTATTTTCAGGTATTTAGATATATCAGGGAGTTCTAATAGTAGAATTATTGTTAGCAGTGAAGATACTAATAAATATTCCAAAAAAGGTAAAACAAAAAAACTGAAGTCAAAGTTAAATTGGATTGCATTTAAATAAAACAATTAAAAACACGCTTTTATTTAATTTGTAACAAAACTATTAACTTAAAGTTGACAAATAAAGGTATGGCTTGATTCAAACTTTATGGAGGCTCTGAAATGCAGTAGTCCCTGCCCAGTACCTGACCCCTCACCCCCGCTGACAGGTGAATTTGTTACTCTGCACTTGCCTCATGTTCCGAGCTGTCATAAAGTTTTATTTGGGCTGTACTGTATCTTATAATTAGTCATTATGCTATTGTTTTTTTTTCAGCACTTGTGTACCTGCCATACAGCGAATACTGTTCGGATCACAAAGGATTGTTCTTGCATAAAGATGAGAAACTTGTGAAGCCCGGTGACAAATTTGCTTCACATGATGACTTTGTCCAATACCTGAATGAAAATGCGAAAAGATGGTGTTTTTATTACAGGTGTTCTGATTCACGTAAACCTAACACTGGTTATGAAACTTATACGTACAATTGTGTTTATTTGAGAAATAAAGAGAAATATAAGAAAAAAGGGCTGAGAAAGAGGTTTGTATTACCATTTTTTTTTTTTTTATGTATATAAGTACTCTTTGGAAAATTACCAAGAATTTCAAAAGGCCACTTATCTCTATACCCCCACTAAAAACGCCCACAGGAACTTGGGCTAAGAAGCCAAATGAGAAAGCTGAGGTTTTCGCAGAACACCTAAGAAATATTTTCACCCCCAATCCATCTACAATGGTTGAATTTGAGAAAGAGTTGGATAATTTTATCAACAGTGATCAGCAACTCTCACTACCAATTAAATTAGTGACACCGAGAGAGATGAAGCGTACCATAAGCCATTTAAAGAACAAAAAAGCACCTGGATTCGACCTTATCACTGGCGAGATACTCAAACGACTTCCTAGAAAAGCAATAGTTTTTCTGACAATGCTTGTAAATGCTATATTTAGAATTCACTATTTTCCTAAGCTGTGGAAAATATCGCAGATATGCATGATGGCTAAACCAGGGAAACCTCCAACTGATCCTAGTTCGTATAGACCCATAAGTCTTCTCCCAACTTTATCCAAATTGTTTGAGAAAATATTCCTACGAAGAATAAAACCAATATTAGAGGAGGACAAAATAATTCCCGATCACCAATTCGGGTTTAGAGAGAATCATGCCACAGTGGAACAAATACACAGAGTGGCGCACAAAATCAGGCAGTCCCTAGAGAAAAAAGAATATTGCTCAGCAGTGTTCCTTGATATTCAACAGGCGTTTGACAGAGTGTGGCACAAGGGATTACTCTTTAAACTAAAAAAAACTTTTACCTAACTCGTTCTTCATGATCATGAAATCATACCTGTACCAAAGAAAGTTTCAGGTGAAATATGAAAGCGAGTACTCCAACCTGTATGACGTCGCTGCCTCAGTCCCGCAAGGATCAGTGCTTGGCCCAGTACTATACTCCATGTATACATCAGACCTACCAAACACTGATGAGGTAACGACAGCAACCTATGCGGATGACACTGCATGCCTAGCGAGTGACAAAGACCCGGACGTTGCCACACAAAAGCTGCAAACACAAATTAGTAAATTAGAACTATGGCTCCAAAAATGGAGAATAAAGCCTAGTGTAAGCAAATCTGTGCAGGCAACCTTTACCCTAAGAAAAGGCGAATGTACACCAGTCTATATGGAAGGAAAGCAATTACCAACGAGTGACTGTGTAAAATATTTGGGTCTACATATAGACCGACGACTAACATGGGCCAACCACATCAAGGCAAAGAAAAAAGAGGCAACAATATTATACAAGACATTCTCTTGGCTATTGGGACGCAAATCACAGCTATCTCTGAACAACAAACTACTGGTTTATAAAGCCATCATAAAACCGGTGTGGACATATGGTATAGAACTGTGGGGTTCTGCCAGTAACTCCAACATAAAAATCCTACAGAGATTCCAAAATATAGCTTTACGATCAATATCAGGCGCAGGATGGTTCGTGAGAAACTCCGAAATCCATGAATACCTAAAGATGCCTACGGTAAAGGAAGAAGTAAACAGAAACTGTACGCGATATAAGAAGAGACTACTGGAGCATACCAATGAATTGGCTAAGAACCTCCTAAATAACCAAACCACAACACGCCTAAAAAGATGGCATATACTAGACTTGGATCGGAGAGACTAAGAATTGCTCTTATCATGCTTGTGCTGATGTCGGCTCGATGGAGCCACATTTTCAAATATATCACCTACGGAAACCACATCTGATTATGGCTAGATGAGCCGATTGCAGATTACAAAATAGAGAAAAAAAAAAAAAAAATGTATATAAGTAGTTTATCAGCCATCTTGTTACCATAACACAAGCATTAGGTTGCTTAGCTTGGGACTAGATGGCGCTGTGTGAAATGTCCAGGGATATTATTTTTTTTTTTTTTCTAAACAAGAAGGCATAGTGAGAATTTTTTTTTTGCTGCTTTACCATAAACTGCTATAGCACAATGTATAGTGACCATCTATCTCAACCACTTCTTGACCTGAATGCCAATTCCAGTAATGGACGTAATGGATATCTTGACAAAAATTTAGGGGAATTGAGACAGAGATCAGACTGTGACTGTTCTTAAAATTTCGAGAATTGTCCCTCTGATTAAGTCGAAATTTTCTGTAGGGTTATACATAAAAAAATATATGAGTCAATGTGAGAACCTGGTCCATTTTTTTTTGTTGGTTAAAAACTAGCTTGCCTGTTACAATAATAGATAATTATATCATGTTTTTTACAGAAATAATAACATGAAGACTGATTGTCCATGTAAAATAAAATTAAGGCATCTACCCAATGAGAAAGAACTGACAGTTGTCTACGTTTGCAATCATCACGATCATGAATTATCTTTACAAGAATTTTATAAACTGCAGCATGGCCGGCGATTACCACCATATGTCAAAGAAGAGGTAAAAATCTAGCTTATTCTGTTATTATCTATATCTATACTTATAATAAATCTGTAGAAGTGAAAATTCTGTACATTGAAAATATCAAAAAAATAAATGGCAGGGGGTGTTACTAGACCGACACCGAACCCAAAAATGTGATTAAAAAAATTTTTGTCTGTCTGTCTGTCTGTCGGTCTGTCTGTCTGTCTGTCTGTCTGTCTGTCTGTCTGTCTGTCTGTCTGTCTGTTTGTTCAGGCATCACGCAAAAACTACCGGTTCGATTACGATGAAACTTGGTATAATTATTCTTTAATATCCTGGGCACCACACTGGGTACTTTTTATCCCGGAAAAGTATATACAATAAAAAACAAACTTAATTTTGCGGTTCGATCCCTAGATCCGATTACTGTACCAACCGCAAATAATAAGTTTGTCGCAGGTTAGGTCACACGCAGTGGAGTTCATTTTTATTCCTTTTACTTTTTAGAGTTATTTAGGTTTATTTTTATATAAGTCGTAGGTATAGATTTTAATTTTAAAGTATAGGTAGTATATTTGATAGTGTAGGTACGTAGTGACCGTAGGTTATTTTATAATGCTGTTAGGTAGGATAGTCATTCGTATAGATATTAGTTTTTAGAGATTTTGCTTATTTATTGAGTTTAGATTGAGGGGCCCGTGGCTAAATAATAACAGCCGCACAGGTCGATCGGTCAGGTTAAGCTACGCTTGCCGCGGTCGGTCTGTGGATGGGTGATCATCTTTACATACCGAGACACCTCCGTGCCTCGGAAAGCACGTTAAGCCGTTGGTCCCGGCTGTCATTCGTGGATCTTTGACAGTCGTTACGGGTAGTCAGAAGCCCGAAAGTCTGACAACCAGTCGTACCAAGGGTATCGTATTACCCAATAACTGGGTTGTGGAGGTCAGATAGGCAGTCGCTCCATGTAAAATACTGGTATTCAGCATCCGGTTAGACTGGAAGCCGGCCCTGAACATAGCTGGGAATAGGCTAGGCAGATGATGATTGAGTTTAGATTAGTTATCGTCATAAATAGGTTTATTTAGGTAGGTAGGTATTTTATTTTCTGTTATTGAGTTTATTTATTTTTTTAATTAGGTAGGTACTTAGGTAAAGATATCATATAGGTACCCTCTTAATCACCATTAATGAGACACAAGTGGTTTTCTATTGTAATTAGCCACAAAGGGCCCGCGAAATAGATGGCATCCTGGTGCACATACATTTTATCCTGTTAGCACGTTCCCGTGGGATAATTTCCGACATCCACGCGGGCGAAGCCGCGGGCAGAAGCTAGTAGGTAATTATTATGTGTGTGTGTATATTCGTATTTTTCTTATTCAATACTTTAGTTTGTGGAGGTATGGTGGAACATGGTGGAAAGTTGCTCCATTGCAAAGGGAAGAATTCCGATCAGTTAGGTGTTGTCTGGTGGGCATTAGCCCGACATCACCCTTCAAGCATTAGCTTGAAGGGTGATGTCGGACTTTAGTATACTTCAATTACATCTATATTCAGATTTTGCGGTAAACATTTCCTGCGCGATCTAGGATACTCTGATGTCATTGCTTATCTGAGGCAGCATAGATGTCGCCACAAGTTATTTTGTCAATGGTAAAATGTCATTTTAGTTTACGCCAATTGCAAAAATGCTCTACCGTTACCGTTTTTTGCACTTACAGATAAAGGACTTCCTGCAACTCAAAGTCGATATAATGAAAATCAGAGCTTATGTTGAAATGGAAACAGGATTCACTATGAGTCGTCCATTTTTCTATGCTTTAGAAAAGAATTTGAAAAGCAGAGAAGTAGAAAGACATATCAGTGAGCAGAGGTTGACGTTGTTGAAACAAAAAATTGCAGGTAATTTGTTTAATTTTACTTGTACCAAAAAGCTATGAAGACGCTTACTTGTTGATAGTACCCTGTCCAAAGGTAAAATGGGTAACACAACATAAAGTCACATAAATGAGTTTTCCTGTTGCAGTTTCTCTCGAAATTATAATAATCAACTTACCAATAGTAACTATAACGATTTCTTATCATATTATTTTCAGCTGTTGATGAAATGTATGGCAACAATGAGGAGGAAAACGGAGATGAACAGGAGGCCGAACAGGTGCAAGATCGTAAGTACTACACAAGAGAGTCAGCCATTCCTTTGCACGACAAATTGTGATGTTTCACGTACACGACTAGACTAGTGCAGGTGGAGAGAAGTGCAGAGCGGAGGATTTTCTGATGGAATTTTTGAACTTTAGTTATCATCATCGACATCAGTGCTAAAAACTGCAAACGAGAAAACGCTAGCGCGCTCGATAATGCCCCCGGGTATTTGGACTCGGGATCGTTTGATGTCATCATATTATTCGTATAAGTTTGCACTTTAAAACACTTAAAACAGCGTGTCAAATTCAATGTCATTATAAAATCCTTTGCGCGACGCTTCTATCAGTCTGGGCTGAAACTGTGAAAAAAAAAAATATATATTTACCTCAGATGCTGATGATGATCATATTACTGAAGCAACTAAGAAAATAAAGCACAGGCGGGCGATTCAACCGGCGGAAAGAGCAAGATCAAACAAAACTCCGCCACTGAAACGACGTAAGTAATACAGTCAGTACAGTCGCCGGCACGGGCAAGGTTTTAGCGTAGTGGGAGTAAATTTGCGCATGTACACTCACGAGCACCAATATGTCAATACTTGGCAACTTTCAATTGCGATTTTTTTCGTGAAATAACGAATGCAACGTTGAAATACGACACATTACATAAACCTATGGGTTCGAAAATGCTATGTTCGTAACAACATAAAATTTCATTAAATAATAAAGGAGTAAATCGCTTTTGAATAAAGCCGAGTGTATGTATACTTTTACTCGTGACTGTACACTTAGTGCAACAAAAAACCTCTTGCCAAGTTACACAATTATTTAAAAATTGTTTGCACAGCTCTTTGCAATAATACTATACCTACCTACCTATTTCTTAATCACAGGATCAAAACCAAATGAAGTTGTGACGTCTTCTGATGACTCCAAAAGAATAAAAATTAAAAAAGAACATACAGAAAATAATTACACCAATGAAACATTGCAAAGTGTGAAGCATTTACAAGAATCCATAAAATGTGAAATACAAAGAAACCCATGGATCGCAGATCAGTGTGTTCCGGTATTGCCTAATAGGTAGATATTTAAATGATTTATTTTAATTTAATTAGGTACTAATAATCATTCATTATTGGATTTTCTGCTTTTAAAGGTACTTATAATGTCAATTATTTTCAGAACTGCAAAAAATCCTGAGCCTGGTGAAGAAACTGTACACATACAAACAGTTGAACATTTAGATGAAGACATTGATTTACTGGCACAAAACGCAATCGAAAACTTGAGCTACACAATAGAATACTGTAATGACGATGATCATGAAATTATTAGTAATGAACTTGTGGAAATCATTAATGAAGGCCAAGCTACCGAAGTTGCTGAAGAAAACGATATTGATAATATTGCTTACGAAACGGTTGTCACTGACGACATCGACGAAACACATAACGTAGTGCAAGAATATATTGACCAAGATGGAACTTTGGAAGAAGGTCTTGAATACCAAATTGTTTCTCAAGAAGACGTTAATGACCACAGTGAAATTCTGAACGATTTCGACAATACTGAGGATACAGTCGAAGAAGAAAATCATGTAGAATATACAACCGAAGTTACTGGAGTAAATAATGAAGCAGTAGAATATGTAGATGATGAGGTTAATGAAGGAAGTGCACAAGATGTGGCGGTCCAAACAGGAGACGATGCCAATGGCAATGCTAGCACTGCACATTCATTATTGCCAGTTTTCGATGTGTATATGAAAGATGGAAATGTTACGGGTTTTGTTGTGAGTGATAACTTGATCAGTGGGCTCAAAGATGGTGTAGATAAAGAAATTCAAACGAGTGAAGAGGTGACGGCTAGGTGAGAATTATGTATTTTATAAACGCTTTTTTCTATTTTTTTTTATTTAATTGTTTTTCTTTAAATTGAATCTTCGCATTGCGCTCTAACATTGCTTACGAACTTACTTCCACTTTAAATCTGTTACAGTGACACACAAGAGTTAGGAAACGAAGATTTCGATGGAGAGATAATCCATAACATCTCTAACAGTAAATCTGGTGACACATACACAAAACATGAATACGTACATAAATATAACATAGACAAATATATGACGCAGCCCCACTTCCCGAAGTACGTTGAAACTCTTGCAAAGGAGACGTATATGGACGTCCTCCATATGTTTACGAACATATACAACGAGAAGGCCATGTTCAAAATTACTACGACGCAGAGAGGGAAAGAGGGGAACACTAGAATATGGTACATAAAAGATGGTCATCGATCAAAGAGGCGCAGAAAAGATGAAACCCAAAGGGAAATGTTGGGGCAAAATCTGCAAAGCATCTTCATTTTGAAGGAAAAACTAAGATATATGAAGAAAAAGAATAGCGAATTACTGTCAAAGAATAAGCAATTAGAAGAAGTCGCGCTAAGACTTGTGGAGATGACAGAGGAGACGTAGTGTATTATGTTTTTCCTGTAAGAGATTAATAAAAAGGTTAAGATACTGTTACCTGGCATATTGACATTTATTTAAAACAACTTGAAAACCACAAATAATCAGATGCAATCAAAGGGGCAATTCTCGTAATTTTAAGAACATCAACAGTTTGATCTCAGTCTCAATCCGTCAAAAATACCTCTAATTTCCCTACATTTTGACAAGTTTTTGACATTTATTTGTTGCTGAGATGAGACTGCGACTAGATTGTGAACGATTTAAATTACGAGAATTGGCCTTCTGATCATTACATCTTTTGCACACTTCGCTTCATATATATATATGAATTGGCCTTGAGTTTTTTTTTGTGTCTGCTTAAATCGGACAAATTAACTCGTAGTTTCTTGCCTCTTTCTGAGCTTTCTCTATTCTGTGAAGTATTCTCTTGTTTATTAACCGTCTAGACGCATTTTCAAATGGTTTCGAATGTAAACATTAATGGACTAAGCATTGAACCCAGAGGTACTCTAATGAAGAGGTAGGCATTTCAGCAAATCTCGCTTCATTACTACTGAAGTTACTTACCCTATAATGCAGATGACTATTTATTACACTGCGTCACTAGACACCATAATAAAAAAAAGAAACTTGGTTACTTAAATAATTAATTATGTATTATTATTATGTAGGTAGCCAAGTTTTCGTTTATGACACCCGACTCATGCTGAACGCAATCGAAGGCTTTGGAAAAATCTTCGGAACCTTCCAATGATTTCTATGAAATTCTCTAAATTATGTCACAAATATTTTACAGTTGATCAAAATTACATATTTCCAAGTCTTTGTACATTACATTACGTAGCAAGGATACATTCTATAGCAAATAACTTACGCTCGCTGGCAGAATAAGGCGAATCACAACAGTGCCATTTTGTCATCCGTGTTTCGTTATACTGCCTTTTCACTACGGGGTCAGGTAGCGAATTGATGATTATTACTAGTTGTCTAATGTCATAAAAACCATTTTACAGAGGAAACTTCGTCTATCAACATTAGTAGGCACTAGCTTATGCCCGCGACTTCGCATGAAATTTCTTGTTCCCCCGACCCACCCCGTCTTGTCGCTTCGCCTGCCCGAGCTATTATAGTTGTCAAAAAATAAAAGGCCCGTTTTGACATTTGAGAATGCGTTCTTGACACCTGTCAGTTTCATACAAACGAATACGTGTCTTGCGTATTTGATCTTTATTAACTACTAGAACTGTCATTGTCAAAACGGGCCTTTTATTTTTTGACAACTTTACTTTGTTTTCGATTGGCGTTCTTTCTGACCTTTTTTTTTGCTATTATATATTCTAAGGGACCTAACGTGATGTTAAATAGCCTTTAGCCTTCCTCAATATTTGGATTTGGTTTGGAAAAAATATTTTTTCGAATCCGAGTGAGATGAGCGTGTTCAAATAAACATACTCTTCAGCTTTATACGTATAGATAGATAGATTGATAAATAATAGTTTCTGTGGCGGTCACACTAACCATGTCTATCGTCGAACTTTTAGCCGAGACATTCGGAAGAAATAACTTAGAAAGAGATAGAGAGAGTTTAGAACCTTACTCTCTCAACTCAATGAAAAGCCGAGATGTGTCGATTTCTTAAAATTAAATATTGTCTGTGTTTCACAATATTTTCAGCTATACAGCGCACTTTTAAAAAACCTACACAATAAAAATAATAGTAGAGAATGTAAAGCCAATATTAGTTTAATTTTTTATCGACTCTCCAGCGCTTATGTATGTAGTTGTGACCTTTTGATAATTGACTCTGTCGCTATGCTACGCGTGGTTATGTAATGTTGTCTTTAGACTCATCTCTGTGTGGTCGGTGCCTGTCAGTTATGCGACATGGAGCCAGGGGAACCAAGCGGACATTCTCTTTGGTACACATTGAAATTTTCGGGAAGTTTGTTGTTGCTAGTATAGGTATGTTCCATCAGACCCACCCAAACCCACCCAAATCCTAAGCTATGAGAGGGCTATGATAACCCTCTCATAGCTTAGGATTCCTGATATAATCTTGTGGTAAAGTGCGTGATTAGGTACAGACGCCAGCAGGTCAAGCTACCCGAAACTGTCAAATTTTCCCAATCAACCTTGAACCAGAACCTTGTTTCAGAGATAAAGTTGAAAATCTATTAAACTTTGACAGATTGTAGTATCTTGATGTGCTGGCGTCTGTACATTGATATTTATTAAATATTCTTCTATCTGTCACAAAAAATAAGAATATTTGCACATAAACCATTTCAAAACCGGCGATTTGGTTTGATGAAGGAGTTTTTTCAATACCTTGTTAGACTTTGCCCTACCTAGTTCCTGTAACAAACTTATAACATCACAAGTATAGGAATACTAGTTTTTGCCCGCGGCTTCAGCCACGGGAACGTACTACCGGGATTTAAAGTATCCTAAGTGTCAATCGAGGTTATAAACTATCTGTGTGCCAAATTTCATCCAATGTGGACGTGGCGCACGCCAGTAAAGCCATCAAAGCCTTTTTCCGATATCTTCAACATCATCATCTGCCTAGCCTTTTCCCAACTATGTTGGGGTCGGCTTCCAGTCTAACCGGATGCAGCTGAATACCAGTATTTTACATGGAGCGACTGCCTATCTGACCTCCACAACCCAGTCACTGGGTAATACGATACCCCTTGGTAAGACTGGTTGTCAGACTTTCGGGCTTCTGACTACCCATAACGACTGTCAAAGACCAAGAATGACAGCCGGGACAAACGGCTTAACGTGCTTTCCGAGGCACGGAGGGGTCTCGGTATGTAAAGATGGTCACCCATCCACAGACTAACCGCGGCAAGCGTAGCTTAATCTGACCGATCGACCTGTGCGGCTGTTATTATTTAGCCACGGACCCCTCGATATCTTCAACAATCATCATCATATTTCAGCCAATTTACACAAAATCTTAACGAATTATACACCTAAACCTTCCTCATCAATCACTCCGTCTATTAGTGAACACTGTATGAAAATCCGATCGGTAGTTTTGAGTTTATCACGTAGACAGACAGATAGACGCAGCGGAGGAACTTTGAATTTACAATATGTAGTGAATTTGCACATTGAATCGACAGCGACTCAATTATGTTCCACACCCTAACTTGTACCGACAAAACCTACTCATAATCAAGCTTCAGGAATCTTACGATGGGCACACTCCCTGCCTACACCCATACCTACGCGAATACTAACATACAATTAATTTAGCGATTGCACTACGTTTATGAGCGATACGTGGCATCGAAATGTGAAAGTTTAAAACTATTGTCTGTTACTCTCATTGTCTGTGATCTATCTTTCGATCTTGTCGCACAACCGGTTTCATTTATGCAAATAAGCTGTTCTGAGTTCTGATGAAATTATCGATCTGGATTGTTGGTAGTAGGTATGCTTGTTCCGTATACCGTGAATGTGTCATTGATACGGTTCGAAGTTAACTATTGTGCGAAGCTATGTGTCAGTTAGGTTGTAGAGAAATAACTTAGTAATTGTTAGATGTCTGGCTATGTGGCCTAGAGATTAATGGTTTGTCATTAAAATGTAATTATGGGGACGGTAGGAAGCTAGAATACCTTTGAGTTAGTGCCTAGTAGAGAAATAGCGAAGACTGTTAACGCTTCCATGGATCAGTAAATAAAGAAAGCGATTAAAATTGTCATCATTGTATAACGACGGTAAATGAATGAATGAATTAACTGGCTCTTTTGGCAATTTGGTAGGTACCTATCAGCTGTATACTTGCATTTAAGTATAGTCGTTAGATAAAATTCATACTGGACATATCAATATACATAACATACATACCATACGCTGTCCATTAGGTTAACCGTTTTTTGACAGCTATCTTAGAACGTAACTATTCCAGATTAAGTAAAAGTTAACTTTAAAATGCGTGATAAAACAAATGTATAAACTGCTGAATTATCTTATTTATGGCTTCTTACAGACATTATAATACCGTACGTGTATCAATCAATGTACTGTGTGTTGCTGCGATCACTAGTTACATCTGTCAAAAAACGGTTTACCTAATGAACAGGGTATAAGGTCGGTTATCTCTTACATCTGGCAAAAGGGAGAGTTTTCTCTCTGACGACGACTAGCCAGACAATTTACCGAATTCGCCTTAAGGTAATCAATTAAGTATGTAGCCCCGAGCCCCAAGCACAAACCTCCAATCTCTTATCTGCGACAGATCGGAACAAGCTGATAGTAACAATCTAGCAGGCGAGGTCACGCGATCTTCTAGGAGCGTGTTGAAGGAGATTGTGCGAAAGTGCGCACGCGCATGGCAGCTGTTTTTGTGCGCAAGTTTGCGCGTAACGCGAGTTATTTTGATTATGTAGCTGATTGTATATCCGCTGTCTGTTTTTGTACGGCGTAAGAGTAGTGGAGTACCTGAGTTCCCGGAAAGTAAAGACAATGGTGTTCTGCTGTTGAGCACCTACTTAAGTGGTTAATGTTTTGGTGGATAGTTCGACGGTAATATTATGGACGGATGTATAAACGAAAGTGAGGACATAATATTTGCATATTGTCAACACGTTAAAATAAAAAATACTACAATTGTTTGCAGCAAAAATATTTTCAATATTTAAGGTAGATTCATAACGATAAGATCGTTCCGAGTTAAATTCTGAGTAGTCAATATTGGGTAGGTACTCCTCTGCTTTAGGCACCACATTTCTTACAATTTTGACCTGCATTGTGCCAAGTAAAATAACAAGAAGACTCTCAGGTTGCACGCCTATACCCTGAACATTAGGTAAATCGTTTTTTGACAGATGGAATTAGTGATTGCAGTAACACACAATACATTGTTTTTCATACGTACGGTATTATAATGTCTGTAAGAAGCCATAAATAAGATAATTCAATAAGATAAGGCAGTTTATATACTTATTTTATTACGCGTTTTAAAGTTAACTTTTACCTAATCTCGAATATGTACGTTCTAAGACAACTGTCAAAAAACGGTTTACCTAAAGTACAGGGTATAGGTAGTAAATGCGAAACAGGACCTTCTTATATAAACATACAAGCCAATTCGATTTTACCTTTCCGATTGGAACTTGAAAATAATACAACATGCACAGGACAAAATATTTTTTGCCATGTACCTGCAATGTAAACTATTGTCAGTCAGTCAGTGCCCATTATGTAATGCCTTTTAGTTAGGTATAACATTAGGCAAATATTTTTTACTTCCGCCTTGTACCTATTACACTGAACGATTTTGCAATCAATTTATTGACAGATCGTATTATACCTACATGATATTATAGATAATTATCATTATGTCGATTAGTATAATCTGCTATTAGATAAGTAGGCTCGGCTAAAAGGCAGTGTGGTGTGGTAATCATTTATTTAAAAAAATATCTACCGATCAAAGTAGCTGTTTACTTCTGCCGGTGACCAGAAAGTAGGTGCTTCCTGTTGAAATCAAGAGGTTATTTGGCTGGAACACAGTTATAAATACCACATTTAATATAATACACAACGACTTTTTCTGCTTGACAACATATTTTAGTGACAGATTCTAGACAGTTTTTACTGTATCTTTACATATCACAAAACACAATTTATCTCCTTCCGTCTTTCTGCTAGTTGACTTATAACTATGCTAAAATTCAAATCTCGAGAAAAACTCTTCATATTGATTACCTATAGAAAACTTCCCTTCCGGTATTAGTCTACGTGAGCGGACCCGTGGGAAAAAGTTAAAAGGTTAAATTCTCATACCAACAAATACATGATAAAACAAAGTTTTCTCCACACAAATATCTTAAGATTCTTTACACAACTCTACTTCTAACCATCGCAGATTTTCTCTTTTAACTTGGCTGAACACATTCGTCTTCATACAAACTATTCGCCACACGCATACAACACGACTCCAGTAAATTAGGATACATATTGAAATGCGTATCGTAGCAGCGCAGTGACTGATTTTTGGAATGGACATTGGACAGTTAACTTGCCGAACCGCGCTCCAGTTCTTTATTTTACTTAATATTATTAATTATGTTCCTGTATGTCGTAAGTGGTACGAGGTGTTGCGAGGAATAATGTTGTATTGATTTGCTTTTATGTATTTTTGTGCCACTACAGTATACATAATCGGCCTTTAATGTTCCCACTGCTGGGACACAGGCCTCCTCTCTTCGAGAGGGAGTGGGCTGTAATCCACCATGTTTTCGAATTTTTGGTTCTAGGACATGCCGGTTTTCTCACGATCTTTTCCTTCACCGTTTTGAGAGCAGTGGTGATGAAATAATTTACACAAAGTAAAGCGCCTGCCTGGGTACGAACCTACGATCTACAACTCAATGCCGCGGCTGTTACCACTGGGTCAGCAAAGCTCCATCACGTGTCCTTCACTACAGTATGACAGCTGTGAAATCAGCTCTTGTCAGCGATATGTCTGCACCTACGACATGGGGCCTTCAAGAAGAGAGTGTGTTACCTCCTTAAAAGGTCGGCAACGCATCCGTTCCTCTAGTGTTGCAGATGTGCATGGGCGGCAGAGATTGCCTAACATCAGGCGACCTGCATTCTCACAAGTTCGTTTAACGTCTTAATATGGAAAGAAAAATGCCTATTGGTACAAACCTGGCGATTTCTTGCCGACGTGAGGCTGTGACTATTACAATTATCAAACAATTCGGCAAATCCAGACTGTATTCCATTTAATGATAACATAGAGCAATGTATGGCTGATTGGATACCTATATACTGCTGATAAATACCTTTTAAAACCTTTCGTAAGGTTTATCAACTTATAAACGTAACGGGCCTTCATGTTAGACCTCCAAGATGAATGGCACAAGTACTACTACTGTTAAGCAAATCAATCATGTTGGAAGTCACAGGTGGCACTTACCTACGTGTAGATTTTAATAATTACATTACGTTTAAACAAAGTCAGGGTACTAAAACATGGCTACCGAGCAGAATAATAATGTAGTATGCTACTCGTTGAATCTACTTAGCTGGCTATTAATAATGTTTTGGGTGGTTATGCATAGTGCATTTTCGTAAATAGCTCGAAGGTTTTTAAAATGTCTAGAACGTAGGTGATACATAAATACCTATAGTTTTAAAATTTTAGGATTATTGTAGGCTTTATACCTAAGTGTGCATACACACGAGCGACGCAAGTATAAAAATACTCGTGTATTTGAGTACGGAGCTCAAATACACGAGTGGCATGTTGTCGACGGCTGTCGCCGACACGAGTCGACGGTTGCCTTAGCCTCTGTCGTCGACGCGTGTCGCTCGTGTGTATGCACACAAAGACAACAAGTCACTTCTGACTGGTTGGCTTATAACAAAGCATTCTCGATTTGATTACATTTGAGATTTGACTGCGCGAGATGAATATGGATGTGAAGTATACGTTTCGAAATTCGTGAGAAGAAATAAAAGGTGATCAGAAGTATTTAATGTTCCATTACTATTTCCAGTAAGAGTAGTGAAAGGCCAAAGAAACTATAAATGAACTGTGTTAAAGATGTTATGGAAGATAAAAGGGGTGACTACTGTCTACTGTGATGACGACTAATAGGGAAGTATGGAAGAAGAAGTCATGCTTCACCGACCTAAAATAAATAGTAAGAGTGATGATACTTAATTTTGTAATACACATTGCACTATGCACGTGTTGACCCACAATTTACATTACGAGGTTAATCTAAGAATATATATATAGGTTTGATAGCTATAGTTTGAAACCTACGATTACGCATAACAAACAATAAAGCGTTGAACAAAGCCTGAGTCACTCCACCAACTTACATAGACACATTTACTAGACAAAATTATTTTACTGATAACAAATGAAAGTTTATATTGCTGTATCAATATCTCTGATCAGCTAATATACAAATTATATACAGGCTCAAGGTCTTGTGGAGTGTTTCACTTCCTCCAGACAAGTTCCGGTTAACTTATCTGTCAGATGATTTCATAAAATCTTGCTTAATTTTAAACTTTTTTTTGGGTATCTCGTGTTCGTAATGTATGGTTGGTGGAGCATACGAGTCCTGGAGTGTAGACCGCGTATAGGGAAGCGTAGTGTGGGACGCCCCCCCAGCTAGGTAGACCGACGATCTTAAGAAGGTGGTTGGGACAAACTAGATACGGAAGGCGGAAGACAGGGTGATGTGGCGCAGCTTGGAACTGGTAGTACAGTAGTCTATGATAGGCTGAGTTGATTCATTGAAATAGTGTCTCCATCGATGTATAACTTTTATAAATTGTTTTTTAGTACTGTTGATCATGAAAAAACTTCACCGAGAAATGAGAGCGAGACAGTATAACTAACAATTTTAAACCTGACCTTACATTAAAAAAAAAAACTGTACAACATATTGAAATTAAAACTAAGCTATAATTATTTCTTGTTCATAATTTCTCAATTAGTGAGAGCTTGTTAGCCTCTGACCTACCAGCTATAATTGACCTATTTGCTACACTGAACTGTTACTTCAAGCATCTGAAAGAATATCTGACGAAGCGAGCGTGTATTTTTATTATTTATTTGTTAGAAACTATTTACGAAGAGCTTTTACATGAATATCAATTTGGAGATTGAATTGTAAATAATTTAGTGGCTGCTTCACTGAATTGACACTAATTAGAATTGATTGATTAGAATTGATTGATTGAAATTGTACTTGTTATGATAAAAAGCAAATTATGATAGCTAATAAACTCATAGCATTTATTGTTTGTGTCTCTTGAATTTCCTGATCATATGAAGATGTATTTGTCTGTCATAATTCTAATCTAACTTAACAAATTTAGTCGGGGTGCCCTAGCTTAATTACTACGACCAGCTTGGCATACAGTGACGGTTATAGTATTAGATCAATGATCACTTTAAAAAAAATACATAATTTCTTTCATTTAAAAATCACTGACCCACGTAGTTCACGAGGTTCAACATGGGGTCTGAAAATTTACGGCGCCAGAGGTGAAATGAGGGACATTATAAGGAAAACGACAATTAAAACTTTTGCTAAATAATTCGGAGAACTTACAACACTCCTTTGACTCGAACAGTGTTATCCAAATTATCGCAAACTGCATGTGATGGAATTGAACATGCGAATTTATAATTAATTAGTCACAAGTTTGGTGTGGCAAGGAAATATTCCGTCTTTGGAGACACAGAGATTGGAGAAGAACATAAATCATTACTATTCAACCACACATTTTTGTTTTATTGTAATAGCATGTAAATATAAATGGCTTTATTGTAATTTTTTTTTTGTTCTAATTTTATTTTATTGTAATCTTGACCCTAATATTAATATTGGTTTCAATTTTGTTTTTTGATTTAATGAGATTATTTATGTTGAATAATGTCATTAAATCAATTCTTATTCTATTTTAGTGCTTTTTAATGTTTACTATTAAGCTTAATTTTAAGTACCTAATATAATAATTTGATCACCTTTTGCTGCGTGAAACTTGCTTAATTGCAACCTAAATGTCAGTCACTGTCTACTGTCAGTAAGTCACTCTCTCGTAATTTTTCTGTAACCTGTTTTTATGGCAATAAAGAAATTTATTTATTAAATATTCTTATAAAAAAGTAGGAATTTTAGGCAAGCCTTAAGTAAGCCTTTAGGGCACTATGGTAAAAAAACAGGGTTGTATTAACAATATAACAGGCAAAATTTTCCATAGGAGCTGTAAGCTTCGTTGGTTATACAAGGTGTCGTTTAGCATCCTCGTGAAATTCAAGGAGGTAACTATGCTACTGATTCTCGACACAAATCAATAATAAAATAAGTAGTTTTTTTTTTCTAATTTTCGGAAATCGGCATGAGTGGGACACGCATTTCAAAACGCGGCCTGTGTGAGACCGCACTGTAACTGCCCTTTTACACACACATAAAAAAGCGGCCGCTTATAAGCTTATATTTAAAAATGGTGTATTCTGAAATACTGTCAAACTTAAATAACTAAACAAACAAGTATGTATTCATTATTTATCAGGGATCGTAATTTTATTTGATTATTTATATCTTTTAAAACAACCTCCTGAAATTTGACGAGGATGCAAAACAACTGCTTGTATATAGATAGTCTGTCTGTCTGTTAATTAAATTCATCATCGAAGACCTACAAGCCGTTTCATGAATACTAAATAATTCTGTCTGATTAATTTAGTAAATATCTGGTCGAGACCTTGAAATTAGACATGCATACAATCCTTTCCCGATTTTATGCACAAAAGTGCTATTTCGAAGGCTTCTTTGGATTTTTGAACGGGGCGAAAAAGTGAGAAGTTTGCATTTTCAAGGACACTTCAGTCTGCGAGAGCAAGTAAGGAAACTTTTCAAATCAAACCAAGCTCGAGTCTGTTGCACCATCGGTTCGTAATCCCTCGGATTCCTAGGATCTCATTGGAATTGTAGTTAACATAATCAGCTGATGATGGGGCTGTGCAACCGCGTAATGTTATAACAAATTATTATTGTTTCACTAATAGAAGAATTTGTTAAATCACGCCTAAGTCTTACCGGTTCCGAAGCGTGCGCAGGCGAAGAAAAGGCGCGCGCGACGCCCGAGTTCGTCAGTCTCGCCAGGGTCGGCACAAGGGTCGGACCACAATCTAGTCATTAAAAACTTTTTTTATAATTGTAAATTTTTATAATTTTGTAATCAAAAAGCCATCATGAAAGTGTTCATCGTACTAACAGCAGTCACCGCGCTAGCGAGTAAGTATACTTGATATAAGTTTCATATATTTGTGACAATATGTTAGTTACATGCAAAGTATTCTTTATGGAAAAAGAAATTATTTTAGTGGAAAAACTGATAGATCAAATTTCATCATAAATGATAAAGAAGGTGCAGCTCTATTAGCTATTCATTAATTCATTCTCTGATTAATATTCCCAGTGTTATGTGAATATATAATGTCAAAGTGTGTATAAACTTTGACTGGTTGCACTACCTAAATATGCCACGTACTCGATTTTGACTCAAAAAACCACATTTGAAACGTTTCGATTTCGGTCAGTACAAAAGACTTCAACGAGTGCACCTTTTTATTAAATTACGGACAATTTATTTAATACTGCTTTTTTGATTTTATACTCCTCTTAAATTATTTTAATAATAAGGTTAAATTTTTATATTGTAAATATATATTGTATTTTATTGAAAATAATCAGCCGTCTGACAACCATACGCTCAGTGCAGTTGACATACATACCTACCCATAATTTCTATTATTATTTCCATAGAAATAGTAGTTATTTTCTTGACATAACGCAATTAAGGTCCCTTGTTATATACCACGCAACAATACCTAGTAAAGCTATGTAACTATTGCGAAAATATTATACAACAAGCTGTAGACCCGGCTAATTGTACGCATATAATGTAACTGTTCAGACTAACTTTTTGACAATGAAATAATATTATAATTAAAATAAAATTTAAACACTGATAAAGTTTTTTCTTTATCAGTCAAATAAGCCTTCATCCGATGATCCGATGAGCAGAAGTCTATTCCCATAAAATATTAGTTTTGAACAAAATCGTCACCATCTAGTACTTCAGTACAACAGCATTTGACAATGCTGAAATACTGAAGCACTCAGTTCGTATACCAGTTTACAGCCAGTAAAAAAAATTTGCCTTTCAACAAACAACGTCCATTTTACATGTTTTTCTAACAAAGTAATCAATTTTATGCACGAATGTTTCGATCAAAGTGATCCAAATCTTGATGTCGACATTTCATTTCAGAATACTTTTGAAATTGATTACACCTGACACAAATGTGTGTCAAATATATTAAAAGATATATTGAGAAATATATCAATACTAAATAGTTTATGTATATACAGTATATATACATGCTTGTGATCGTTTGTGGTGTTCTTTCGTGGACCGAAGCCTGCTTATGGCTTGAGAGAGACCCATATGATGGAAGAATAGTTGCAATATAATTATGATCCTCCATAATACAATTTAGAACCCCGCAGACTATCACTGCAAAGACAAGAGCTGTAGGTAAACTGATAGATTAGTTAAAATAAAATACACGAACCACATTAGAAGAAACTTTAGAGAACTCCAAACACAAGAGTTGATCCCAAACCACCATAATAAGAAAATATTCCTATGAATACATGTCATAACCAATTCCCATCACGTACTTTCGGGTTCAATTGCCTAGTAATAGCCCGTTAGCCCGCCTCGCTTGCATTCATAAAATATGTGCAATCAATTAGTAACCCGACCGTGTGTAATGGCTGCATGAAATCAGGTCTGTATGTCGTTATTAATTGTTATTTCTCCTTATCAAAATGAGGGCAGTTTTCAAGGACCTTGAAATGTGATCAGCAATTGGGACACGCCCTTTGACGTTACCTAATGTCAAAACTTTGGTTATCAATTATATTCATTAACATATAGATTGAGTGTAATTTAAATCCTTCTCTCGGCTTGACAACACTTTATGTAAATTATTGAATTTTGAACTTTAACCTATGAAAGGAAGCTTCAATCACAAGTAAAGGTTAAAAGTACTATATCAACAAGCTATCATTTCAGGATATTTACCCACCAAAGCGTACACGTACAGTCACGATGACCAATATGTTAACACATGGCAACTTTAAATTCCAATTTTTTCGTGAAATAATGAATGCAACGTTGAAATACGACACATTACATAAACCTATAGGTTCGAAAATGCTATGTTCGTAACAACATAAAATTTCAATAAAAAATAAAGGAGTTAATCGCTTTTGAATAAAGCCGAGTGTATACATACTTTTGTTCGTGACTGTACATGACGTACAGTCCAACGCACCAAAAAAATACTTGAAAGAGTTTCACTTACAGACTATAGAAAACTATAAAATAAAAACAAAACGAAATGAAAATAAACAGACTTGACTTGAGAAATTCCGTTTACCTTTACAATCGAGTGGTTTTGTTGAAACCCGACATTGACATTCACTTGCTTTGCATATTTTTTAGTCGTGAAATTAAAATAAGTTCATGCGTTTCTACAAAATATTGCGTGGGACTGTGTTGACATCGGTGATATTTAAATTTACGCAAATATTGTAGAGTTTTGTAATAAATATTTCGGAGAGAGCATGGATTTATGTTTCTGTAATATATTGTGCTGAAACTTTTGTGGTATTGGAAATTTATTGGTTTGTCTTTGTGCTTTAATAGAGTAATAGAATAGGTAGATGTTGATTCATTTGATAAAACGGTGTCTCAATGACATATAATTTTGCAAAGCTAGCTTGAAAATGAAACAATTTGGTCGCCAAAATTTTATATTCCAGGGTTATTTTCTAAAGGCAATATTTACTGTATTGGAATTTATGTTTATTACCATGAAACTAATACTATCGTAATATATTTTAATTTCTTACTGCAACATTTCCATTAATATTGGTTAATTGTTAATCATAATAAAAATTATTAGTGTATGACAATCGTAAACGTTTGGATACATAGATTAACGTAATGGTTAATAAGCATTATTTATCAGAACAATCAAAATTATGACAGGTTAATGATAATTATGTATAATGCCTTAAAACTTAAAAAGGTTCTTAATATATTCAGTCATAATGGTCGTTTCCAGTGAGGATTTTGCGAAACTACATTAAATATCAAAATAATGGCAGGTATGTAAATTCCGAAGTCTGATAAGGAAATCCTAATCGCACATATAATTTATAAGGAAGAAGAATTATAATTAAATGCTTAACATAAAAACGCATGTCTAAGTTTCCTACAGTAAAAATGTCAAAATACTGGCAGGTATGTAAATTCCAGAGTCTGATAAGGAAATCCTAATCCTACGTATCATTTATAAGGAAGAAGAAGACAAGCAATCAAATGCTTAACATGAAAACGTATGTCTAAGTTTCCCTTTTAAAAGATTTGAGGTACAAATGTTTCACATTTACTCGGAAAAGCAAAGATAAATAATTAAAGGAATTGCTTGTAAAGCCACTGAGCAAATAAAAGTCAAACCCGTTTGCCGGAATGTCTTTATCCACAAGATATGTCTTAAGTTATTTTCGTATGCCTGTCACTACTCGTGAAAAACGTGACTCTCCGACGTCCGTGTTTTAAATATATGTCGCTTTTTTATTGTATATCAAATCATTAATATTCAGGGTTAGGTCTCAGAATATCTTGTAGTCTGAACCTGTTCAAGATGTTTTTTTCCCTTGAGAAACTTTCGTTTATCTTCGATCATCTGTAGTTAATTATAGAGACTACAATTACTCACGATAAGGCTTCTTTTAATGCAACTTTTTGTCGTGTAGTGCTTGTTTTAATATGTTAATGATATTAATAAAAGCAGACACAACAAAAGCATCTATTTTAATCATTGAAGGCAAGTGCATAATAAGCTGACGATATAAAAATAAATCTCCAATTAATCTGACAGTTGAACATCTGAAGGCCAATTCTTGTAATTTAAAACGTCCAAAATCTAGTCGCAGTGTCATCTCGGTGACAAACAAATGTCAAAAACTTGTCAAAATGTAGGGAAAATTGACGCATTTTGACAAATTGAGACAGATCAGACTGTGAACGTTCTTAAAATTACGAGAATTGCCCCTCTGATATTGATCTTACTGTAATATTCTTATGGGAGCTTCCATAACAGCTATAAATGGGTCTTCCATTTCATTATGGTTTTCTTCTTTAAAAAGAGTTGCTTCTACATCTGTCCCAGGTACTTTTTTGTCATATTTTATTTCAAGGTTCGGTATATTGCTTTAGTGAATTCATACTTCGGTTTTTAACATCCCAATAGTTACTTCTATATATATTTGGTTCTTCTTAACTATGTAGTTATGTAGGACTACATATGAATTTGGTTTACTATTATGTATACCAGGGTTCTTCTTATATCCGCAGCTATTTCTCCTTAAACTCTCTCCTTCCATCATTAACAGCTCTCTCTTTCCCAACTTCTTATCCAAGCTGATGTGGTTGATGAATGTTATCATTAGATAATTCTAAAAAACTAAATTCTCCATCACATAACACATCCAACAGAACAGTATCATCATAGGTCAGTGTGATCTCGACCCTTGCTGCATCAGCGCGATGCACTAGTGTCGTAAGTCTCGAGTGACTTTCACTTCTTGCGTCATGCGCGCGAGTCGGTTCGGGTACGTCTCGATAATCATGTGTTACATTATGCTGCGAGCTTTTGATGATGTATTGATCGATAGGTTATGTTTTGTATTATTGTATATATTGTATTGACTGGATGTAAGAGTAGGCACGTATAAAAATTATACAGGTGACAGAAGTGTAGTGTAGTGGTAAATAGTGACAGAAGTGGGACAGCGCAGTTTTATCTAACCTAGTGATTTTTATTTAGGAAGAAGTTCGTTAAAGCCGATAGATGTAAATGTGTAGTTTTAAAATAATCAAAGGTCCGACTGATCCCCGGTTTTAAAAAGTAAAATTTTAAATTCAGTCATATGTCTAGACGGTGTCAAAACTACTAACCATCATACAGCAGATTCACTGACCATCTTTAATCAGTTATTCTAAAACTAGCTGCCATTACTATACGGTACGGAGTCTATACCATCAACCAATCTCACTTATGTAGTAAATACAGCCCACACGGATTATTTGAATGCAATTACTTACATTGCGTCGCACACGTTACATGATCTCCGGGTCGTGTGAGGCTGTTTTATAATATCTGCTACTTGGGTCACTCGGTGACCCACTTTTCTTCGTATATACAGAGAGATAGTATTTAAGAAAATAACGTTGGAGATTTTACTTTTAGAGGTAGTTTTTGCAAAACATGTTTAAATTTATTTATCTTGATGACAACTTACATAGATTTGATTGGGTGTTTTATGAGTTATGGAAATCGATTAGTATTGTTCAGGAAAAGAATAATGTTTGGCTTTTTCACAATAGGTATATAGGTGGTTGACATGGTACAAGATTTGATATATTTCCAAAATTCATCTCTTCTTGTCGACAATTCATCAGTAATTTTGTGACTTCTTTTTCTTACATAAAAATATGAGTATTTCCAACAGTGAAGAGGTCAAGATTAGATTCTATAGAATTGTAGATGTATGATAATGTTATAAACGTGAAATTGGCCAGTTCAGCGTTGTCAGCATAAATTTATAGAATTTTATATAACCTAGTGACATTCTGAATTCTTAATTAATTTAATAATGTAGGTTCTATGTGGCTATTCTTGTATATTAAACAACTATTTCGATCTGTTTAGTAGGTATTAAAATACACGCGAATTATATTAATAATACTATTGAAAGCTACTATTTATGTTAATATTATACGGCCTTGATAATTAGAGTTCATTTAAATTGCAAAAAAACCGCTAATCCTAAAATGTCAATCTAAATATTCAGCTAGTGATGTGAAATGGGTGTGCATCCTTAGGTATTTGTGAGCAGTGAATATTTAAAACTCACTATCTATAAATAAGTAGTATTATTAACAAAAACTATCTAGATACTAATAATAGTGATGAAAATTAAAGTTTTTAATTTTATTCAAAAGCCTTGACCTATCACATCAGATTATTTTCAAAGTCTTTGCACGAAAA
Source organism: Apamea anceps (assembly GCA_951799955.1). Classification (NCBI taxonomy): domain Eukaryota; kingdom Metazoa; phylum Arthropoda; class Insecta; order Lepidoptera; family Noctuidae; genus Apamea; species Apamea anceps. Next base: position 5,638,233 of record OX637502.1, on the reverse strand, counting down.
TGTTTCCTCATTGAACGTCACCAAACAAACTAAACATTATCACCGCACCAATGAAAGTGAACAAAAGACTCGAACACTCAAGCAGCGGCAAAAAATATTGGCACAACTCAAGCACAGAAACCGATCACAACACTATTCGTACCATATCGAGCAGTTGAGACAGTCGAATGTGTGTCACCTCTTATATAAGTATATAACAGTACATACTTATGTAACACAAACTTGATCTGTATCTCAGAAGGAAAAACTTGCTTCTTTACCTAAATCGGCTTTCACTGACTGGTTCGATTTTTGGCAAACCTGTCCGACCGGAACCGTTTCGGACGAACGATTCTGTAAATAATCTAATTAGGTAGATAATGAGTTAATATTTATCGCTGCGAAGTAATAAATTTATAAAATAATGATGGATTGGGTCAATACTTTTTACATGTTGCTGTAATGTTCGCGTTTAGTATTAATCAAAGTCCATTTTGGTAATAATTTTTGTAATAATGATGTCGACGAAAGATTTGTTTCATATATTAAGTGCTTCACATTTTTGTTGAGATTTGGTGATTTGTAGCGTAATGTTATTAGAATGTGATATTTGTAAAATTACGTTAAACGGACGGGAATTAAATACAATGAAACATCTCAAATGCTGGCTAGATATTACATGTATTTGGACCAGATAATATCAACATTTACTACACCACAAAGTTTCATGAAATTATCTGGAAAACTAATCGCAATAATAATAGCCTGAATATTTTTTCTTGAAGTAATTGTCTTTATGTTAAAGAAAAATCGTCCAAAGCATTGGGAAAACACATAAATTCTTCTTCCACAAAGAATACAAACTTCGCCAATAACAGACGAACCTTCTTAAAAAACAAGTCACTAACGTAACCTTCTCTTCACAGGTGCACAATTCAAATGCCCAAGCAAGGACGGCCAATACGAGGACGAGGTTCAATGTGACAAGTTCTACGAGTGCGTCGATGGCAAGGCCACCACCAAACTGTGCCCTGATGGCTTGGTATTCGATCCCACCATCAGGAAGATCAACAAGTGCGACCAGCCCTTCAATGTAGACTGTGGAGACAGGACTGAGCTGCGTAAGTGATTTTGATTATTTTATCTTGTGTATCCAGGGTTTTCACGTAGAAGATTCACACTTCAACCTAGTGCCATTTACGATGACCCAAGTTCTTGTTCTGTTCACTGGTGGAAAACCTAGCTCGGTTCTCTTGAACTGTAGGCTGCTACTGAATTCGCATCATCATTAAAAAAGAAACAGTTGTTTTTATAGGAGTGCTTAACTACGTGGTTAACACAGATAGATATGAAAAAAGACCTTTATAATATTTCCTAGAACGATTGTAACTGCTACCAGGAGTAACCACGGTAGCTTTTGAAGTACATAATAAAAAACTTAAACAATCAGATTCGTAGAGCTAATACCGCAATACAACTTCTGGCATCAATAAAACACTATTCTCGGAAACGAATTACAAAAGCCACAGCAGGAAAAATTATCAACTAAATGTGTTGTCCAACTGCAAGTTAGATCAAATGTCAGTATGAGGTCACTTGCGACAATTCTCATGAAGTGAAGGTATCCTGTCTACCTTTGACCGACTAGGTCGTGGCGACACGCGGCTGACTTTCTAGGCCAGCGGGTAGACAATTCTAGACATTCATATGTGCGTATTTGAAACGTGTAGTAGCTCCGGGTATGTCATTATTTATTTATATCTTTCGACACACGCGTGTCGAAAGGTGGAAAAAGTTTCCGTAGATTTCAGCTTAAAGATCTAAAGAAATATCTTATAGGTTTCTTTGTCAGCTCATCATCATCTTCCTAACCTCGTCCAATGTACCTTCGGGTCGGTGCTGAAGCTAGTACTTCACAAATAAGTGGTTTTCTATGGAGGTTTTACGAGTTAATTTGACATGCTGACCGTAACTTTTCCCAATTATTTAGAAAACGTAAACGATTCTACCGCATATTCTAAGTAATAGCATTTACATTGGAATGTGTTATAAAGTTGTGGAGTACGTTCAAATGTGTGGAATGCAACAACTTAAAGTTCGTGACTTGGAAGTTAAGTAACTTTGACATCAGCTTACGTGAACGAAAAATCGATGTTTTGCTTAACGAAGTTGGCAAGACTACGTGATAGAATATCGAAAAGCCACTATTGTCAAATGTAATCGAAAAAGTTATCTAATAAAGTTATCAAACGAAGAGCTAAGTTATAGAGACGAAATAAGATCATCGATGACAAAGTTAAAGTAAAAAATCTAAACATTTATAAATATCCGGAACTAAGGCACATAACAAGCGTAAATAATTAAAAATAGCTACAAACGGTAGAGCTCTTGACATAACTGAGTAACTGAGTGAAAGAGACCAAAACAAATTGACTTCCTGAACTGCGTAATGCAACTGTCATTTCCTAGGTTAAATGACCATCTAGAATGAAGGCCGCGTCTCCAACAATACTCAATGCCAGACCAATCAGACTCCTTGCATTCCTAGTCTACAGAGACAAAATCAAGTTTTTAAAATATTCGAATTTCGAAAAGTAGTTTGCATTGGTTATATGCAACCTGTTTGCATCTCGTCATAATTTATGGTTTTGATGTGCAACAGTAATTTATGAACCAATGTTATTATTAAAATGCAATAGGTCACGCGAAATGCTATTACTTCTATTATTAGATTGTTTATTTTCAGTTTGCATAATTGGTTTTATGTGCTGCATTTTTTTATGATCTTTGCATAAGCTTTGGAGTGATGAGCGTTATTAGCGTTGCAATTGTGTTTGGAAAGATAATTTCAAACTGTTTTTTTTCCCTTTTTTGTATTCAGAATTGTTGAGTACTGCAATTTCCACACATAGAATAGAACTCTTTACTATGTACACCGTATGGATTTAAGATATAATGTTTACATAGTTTGACACAATGGGCGGTCTTATCGCTGAAAGCAATCTTTACATACTCCAAGTAGGCACCATTTCTCTCATTGTTACTTGTAGCATCATTAACATACATACTCACCCCCCATTTTTTCTTACAGAACCGGCCAAGCCCAACGCACAGTGCCCCCGTCGCAACGGTTTCTTCGCCCACCCTGACCCCTCCGTCTGCAACATCTTCTTCAACTGCATTGAAGGCGAGTCCACTGAGGTCAAGTGTACCGCTGGTCTCCACTTCGACGAGTACTCCGGAACTTGCGTGTGGCCCGATTCCGCTGGCAGACAAGGTTGCCAGGCTCAAGAGAGTGAGTATTTTTGTTTCGATATTCTTTTTTGGATGTTGTGTCTGACGTAGTACCTACTTAAGCATTCGTCACTGGTGAAAGCTCTTTGATACGATCCTTGTATAAAATGTTACCAATCTTTTCTGTCACAATTTTAGTCTTACTATTTCTTTCAAACCTAAAATACTAATTCTAACCTACCCATCTACTATTACAGAGAAAACCAAAGACGGTTTCGAGTGCCCCGAGTCACCGAAGGTCGATGCCCAAGGTCAGATCGTTGCCCACCCCAAGTTCCCCCACCCCAACGACTGCCAGAGGTTCTACGTGTGCCTGAACGGCGTTGAGCCCCGTGACCTTGGCTGCCAAGCCGGAGAGGTCTACAATGAGGAGACTGAGAGGTGTGACGCACCAGAGAACGTGCGCGGATGGTGAGTTCATGTCATTGATTTTTGGAGCAAAACCTAAAGTCAGAATTAGAATGAAAAGGTTTTTCCTGTTGTGTCTGTAGTGCTTTTGTTTTAATAGGTACATTTAGTCATTCGAATGTAGACTGCGTGCGGTAATTTTTTTACTTTAATTTCTTGACATAATTTTCTGGATCCAGGAAATTATGGAATCAAAAATATCTGATAACCGTTGTATGTATTGGTTATGCAGATATTTCAATGTTCCGATTTTAATGGTGGGTAGTAGTAAGGTGGTGATCATAATTATTCTGATTGATAATGACATCGCGTAGATATACCATGAAAATGCTTGACGTTTACTTTTTTCGTTTTTATATTGTCCACGAAGTTTAGAGCCTCTTATGAATAATCAGTTTTTATGTTTAACTGTTTCTAACATGATTTCTAATTCTGAACTCTTCTGCTTACAGTGAGGACTGGTACAAAGACTCCGAGGACGCCCCAGCCGCACCCAAAGCGAGATCTTAAGACCTAGTGATATCGTAATATAGTTGTATGTTAAGACTTAATAAGTTAAATACATTTTAAGTTAAATTAGTGCATTTTATTTACCACTGTGAACCCGTATTGATGTATACTCTCGGCCACCAGTCTTATCCATTGCGAATTGTGGTTTGTATATCCATTTGTACTTTATCATAGAATGCTGAAATCCCATCAGGCATGTTGCTGTATCCACCATCAAATAAAAAGCTTGTGAATAGCAAATCAAAAACAGGCTACAAATCTGTTAAATTGGCTTAATCCTACGTTTTCCTTATATGCATAGTTATATCAGAGAGCTCATCACCAACTGCCGTGTCCCATGTTACTAGGGCCGGCGCACCATTTTCTTTCTCTGAATGCCTAAATCAATCAATCAACTCAGCCTATCGCAGTCCACTGCTGGACCTAGGCCTCTACCAGGCTGCGCCATAAAACCCTGCCCTCCGCCTTCCGCATCCAGTCCGTCCCAGCTACCGTCTTAAGGTCGTCGGTTCATCTAGCTGGGGAGTATCCCATATTACGCTTGCCAATTCGCAGTCTTCATCCTAGGACACTCTAGGATACCTTTCCATAGGTACCTATATCAGGTAGCTAAATATAATAACGAGCATAACGAGCTTCACTGAAGCCTAAGCAATAAATAAATCACTATCATCATAATTTATCAAACGAATACTTTTCACTTATCGCTGACGTTATTAACTGCATGCGTAATATACACTGCTATAAGATTCAAATAAAATAAAATCTCAAACAATTATGGACAAAGATTAATGCCTTGCGGTCCTCCCATCTGACCAACGGCCAGGTGGGTGGACGAACTACAGAAGATGGCTGGGAAGATTTGGATGAGACTCGCACTGACCAGGGAAACATGGCACAAAAGGGAGGAGGCCTATTCTCAGCAGTAAGTGGAACAAGGCTGCCGATGATGATGACGAATGCCTTGTGGAAGTCTTACTGTATCCCGATAATATTGAATGAAATAGGGCTGCATGGCTATACTTACCTACACTGTATGCATGTCGAAGGCTCAAAACAAAGACCTGACTTTTTGAAGTTTTCACACGAATACATGGAAATAAACCAGGCAACAAAAATATTAGTAGTTAGAATGGAGTTTCTTGCCCGTTCTTCTCCCCAAAAACCTATTATGCCTTAAAATGGGCAACTAGCTTCATCTTTATGAGTGACCTATCCCTTGACAATATAAAAGTGCTTATAACTAGTTTAATTGAAATAAATCCTTTGAGTTTGAGTTTTTTACCTTTTTAATACGTAACGTATCATCGTATCATACGTTAACGTAGTCAAGAGAACTCACATATTTTTTAAAGGGATTTATTGGACCCATATTCCGCTCTGAACCATACTGTCTTGTGCTCTGTGCCTGTTCTTACAACCGAACGTCCATTCAAAGTAATTGAGTCAAATAACACTTAGACAATCAATGGCCTAACAAAAGCCAATAGACCGTGTACCTGCTATGTGGAATCTTGCGTTCAGCGTTTGAAAACTCAAGGATTGTTCATTGTCATTATAGTGAATAACCCTTTTCTTCAGTGGACCCTTAAGGTACAAGGTACCCTTACACGGATAATAAGGTTCCGCTTTTCTATTACTGCCAAAGGCTTTATGTATCTATGCGAACAGATTTCTTAACCCACCTGACACCACAATTAACAAAGACAGAACAATAATCATGCAGAATGAAATATAACAAATGTCTCATTGTAATGCATCATCTAACGTATTGTCAGTCAATTATAAAATTAGTCACATCCTCTCACTACAGGCTTTGTACTGCTTAACTTGTAACTATGTCACAAACAATAAGCTTTCAAAAATTAGTTCTCACTGCACGTAGGAAATATACTGTAATAGCGTAGAAGACAATGTGCATGTGAATATGAGGAGTTCTAAGAATTGTCCACCCTACTAGTAAAGGCTAAGAAGGCATTATTAATAAAATAACCCACCGCGCCGCATCGCCCGTCCGCGCTGTTACTTCGGGTCTGTCCCACTAGTCCCATTAACCCAGTCCCATGATGGGTCAAGTGGGATTATATGTCCCACTTGTCCCATGGGACAACTGATACTATACTACCTCAACCTGCCTAGCCTTTTCCCAACTATTTTGGGATCGGTTTCCAGTCTAACCTGATGCAGCTACTATTATACATGGAGCGACTGCTTTTCAGACCTCCACAACAAAGTTATTGGGCAACACGATATCCTTTAGTAAGATTGGTTATCAGACTTTTTTTGGGCTTCTGACTACCCGTAACGACTGTTTAAGATCTACTAATGACAGCTGAATCAACACTGCTTAACGTGCTTTTCGCACTACCGTCCTTATAAAATGGCCCAGGACCGACATATATGGCGCCAAGCTAGGAAGACATCAACAAGACCGGTCGCGATCCTCGGCTCTGAGCGACCAAGTATCAAGAATAAGAATCAGAAGAAGAATTAAGAAAAAAAATGATATCAACGTTATTATATTAGTACCTACTGACTACCTATGGGCCCGCCTGGTGGATTACTTCCTGCTCCCACAGGCTACCCTCGTAGAGAGGTCTGAATCCCAGCTGTGCAAACCTTATCAGCTGATTATGTACTCATGTTCAAACATATTGGATATCATGCGACAATATTGCCCTTAGAAATCAGGAAGCAAATGAAAATAGGCATAATTACTTGTCATAATTAATTAAATAGATTGGTGATCGTTGTAAGTTATTCATGCAAAAGGAGACGATGTACAATGTAAGCGTACCTATTTTAAATAAATTAAAATACTAACCACAAAAAATCGTATCGGTCCAACTATGGATTTTCTTGCTCATTCTTCTCCATATGAAACTAACTTTTGGACGGGGCAACTAGACTCAATCCCAAAAGTGTTCTTTATGTGGCTAAAACAAATGCATTGACTTTTAATTCCTTTTGACTTTTAAGGAATTGAACCAGCTCCCACGTTATTCCACAAAATTGAAGACTGGCATCTATCAAACCACAACATTTTCAGATAAATTCAGTACACTAGTGCTTAAATTTTCCATAATTGGTATTAAATTGAACATGATTCTCGTTATTTCCACACGATAGGAAGACAGTGCTGTTGGCATTTGACATGCGTGTATCTGAGCATAGCATTTGACTCTCATTTGACATTTGCATGACCTTTAACTATAGTCAATGTGAATACGTTTATGTAAAAGCTGTTATGTGCAAAGGTAATTTGGTTTTTGTCGCACATAGAAACAGTGATACCTTCAGGGAAAAATGGTTCTTATTTCCATATGCGGAGGTAATTTTGATCATAATAACTATGCCATACCAGTCTGAATATATCCGATTTTAAATATTGCGAAAAGGTTAAAGGAAGAAATCTGCTTTTTTATAACTCTGCAACCAGTATTAAAATTGACAAAAAACATGGCCAATTATCGTAATTAAAAACGTTCAAAATCTAGTCTCAATATCATCTCAGCGTCAATCAATGTAAATAACTTGTCAAAAATTTAGAGATTTTAGAGGGTTTTGACTGATTGAGACTGAAACCAGACTGTGAAAGTTCTTAAAATTACGAGAATTGTCTCTCAGAAAGTGTACCTAATTCTTCTAGTAGCTATGAAATTTTAATTGCAGTGTTTTAACGGTGTTTCTTTCCAGGTTTTTTATTCTAACTGCAGTTTTTATCAAGAATACACCGATAACTTTTTATAATACTGTTATTTCCACACATCAATCGTGAACTCAGAAAGCAGAACCTGTCGTTTTTTTCTTTGAAATAATCCGTATCTGAAATTGCAATAAGACCTTAAGTAAACCATTTCTCATTAAGATAATAAAAAAATCCCTTTCAAATCCTTAAGTACGTCAAGTGGTTTGCAAAGGTCAGCAACCTCAGTTCCAATCTAAACTCAGGTATTTTTTATTTTTAGTGGCCTCCAAAATGTTCACCTTGTAAACTGGAAGACCTCTGGTTACTTCGGATTGCAGTTAGGGATCCGTAGTAGTTAAAGAAAACGTGTGGTTTACTTTCAACTTGACGCTTAGAGATCTACTAGTGACGGTACTATTCGTTCGCACAATCTGAAGACTAGTAAATATTTTTACTACGTCATTTGCGCAGATAATATATCCTAAGAGTGCTAGTAGTTTTACATGGGTATATCTTAATGAGCATAGCCTGTAATGTAACATTCCAAGATTCCACTGAAACGGCCACGGCTTTCCAAGTAGACTACGCAGGCGGTCAACTGTTAGGTAGTGTGGAGAGATAATTGAAGCCAGTAGTAGGTAGAAGTAACATGGCTACGTTGCAGGTACAGGCGAACGCTTACGGTGAGGGAGCACCTTAACATCCTCAAGGCTATCCTCGCAACAATCATCAGCACAATCTGGTATCTGTTTGAAATATGATCTGGTATCTGTTGATGAAGCTGGTTGATACTTAGTTGTGCCGTCAGTTCTTGGAGCCTAAGGACCAGAACACACTCAAAATACTATTTGAAAAACTTCATTGTTAGCTTTTCTTCATTACCTTAAAGTGCAACAGCCACTTCTGTTTGAACTGTCTCCCTGATTCACTGTTGAGGCCATCATTGTCCCGAATGTAATCGAGCAGTTAAGTTACTCTACATTTACCCGCGCGAACAAAATGTGCGTAATTTCGGATGGTAAACGGAACCCAAACATTCGTAATAATTATACACAAATACAAAATCGTTCTTTTTATTGAATGGAAAGGAGTGCAGTCATGATGAGATTTTAATGATAATATCACGATTTGGTTTTATTTAAACAACCCGTATCTAAACAGTAATTAAAGCATTATGAAACTTAGATATGTAGATATTATCTAGATTTTGAAATTAACGAGTACAATAAAAGTATTGTGTTGTTTTTGTATTGAATTTGTTTTCGTGTTTGGTTTGGTATATTCATGTATTTGTTATGTATGCGACGCTCTACGCTCTTCTCTTTCTGAATAGCGAACGAAACTGAACCGTCATGCTCGGTCGGTGACGTTGAACCGGGTATACTCTGATTCGCGTGTACTCGACGCTGAATCGCGTAAACTCGTACCAAAACCGGTACCAAACAAATATTTCCTTAAGGTAGATCCTCCAAGGTAGCCCGCGAAATTCAAATTTTGTTACGTTTTTTGCAATTTGCTGGTCAGTACTAAGTTGTACGTTGATTAAAATATGATTCGTGGCCATAACAAATATGTATTTACAGAATTATACAATACAACTTTTACTACGGGATCAAAAGTGAAAAAAAATCAGTTGATCCATAGATTTATGTTCGCATAACTCGACATAATGTATGGATTTTTTTTTAAAGTTGTTCATAATGATGAGTACAATGATCCCTTTTAAGGATTAAAACGATCAAAATTTAACAGTGTATAAGTAAATCTCTGCCCAACTCTTGTTTCATATATAACTAATTCTCTGCCCAACTCTTGTGTACTATATAAGTAAATCTCTGCCCCACTCTTGTGTACTATATAAGTAAATCTCTGCCCAACTCTTGTGTAATAGATAAGTAAATCTCTGCCCAACTCTTGTGTACTATATAAGTAAATCTCTGCCCAACTCTTGTGTACTATATAAGTAAATCTCTGCCTAACTCTTGTGTACTATATATGTAAATCTCTGCCCAACTCTTGTGTACTATATAAGTAAATCTCTGCCTAACTCTTGTGTACTATATAAGTAAATCTCTGCCTAACTCTTGTGTACTATATAAGTAAATCTCTGCCCAACTCTTCGGGGATACAAGGCGTGATGTTATATTAGTCTTGTGAAATAAAATGTTATCTAAAATGATATTGCTTAGTTTTAACAAATGTGTAAAAATATTTCTTACACAAACTATCCACTTAGGTAGATAGTAATACCACTGAATGAGAAATGGGATATATCCCTTATTAGGTGTGACAACTCGACTTGTTCGTGTCTACAATATTATGAAGAGTAGGCATTTCAAATCGTTTTATTACAGAAATCACTTTAAATTACGATTAACAATTTAATTACCTTATTAATCTGAATACAACCATTCATCCATATTCATATACTGCAGGAAACAATCCCTTGTCACCTTATATGGGAGTTCCAGTTTCACTTAAAAATGTCAGCCAATATTTATTTACTGGGTCTCCACAATACCTATCTAAAGTAGGTAAAGTCAACCGCACATCAGTTGGTCAATTCTCGTAATTTTAAGAACCTTCACAGTCTGCAGTGCGATTCTGTAACCATATCACCGTGAAAATTTAGATTCACACTATTGACAGCTCACTCTAAGCTCACTTCACCTAACTTTTCGCGGTGAGATTTTTACGAAAAATCGATCGGCTGATCTCAGTTACAATCTGTCAAAAATACCTATAATTCCACTACATTTTTGACAAGTTTTTGACATTGATTGTCGCTGAGATGAGATTGTGATTAGATTTTGACCATTTTTAATTACAGAAATTGGCCTTCTGAAGTAAAAATTAACAATTCGACATTGACATCGCGTTCATTTCGTTGCAGCGAGAATGATTTTCGTAGTGTGTTACCATTGGTCTTGAATGTACCTACATAGTTAGCACTTGAGTTATACTTTTTGGCATGCCTTTGTAACGGAAGACTTATTGAACGTGGAGAAGGGCCCTTAATTACGATTTATTATATCTCCTTGGTAACCGTTTTGTTGTTAATGAGCTTATTATGATCTCATTGTGGGGGTGGTCGGTGGTTGAGTCTTTTGAAGTTTGTAGAAAAGAAAAATCACAAAAGCAACATGATTAACTATGTAATCTGAACTGCGGTCAAATCAGCTAAACACATTTTATTTAGCTACAAGCCGTCTGCTCGGTAAAATTTCCCATTGGCAAAAATGACGAGCTTCCATCCAAATTTTCAACCTCGATTTTACCCCAATAGGGGGTGAACTTTAAAAAATCCTTCCTTAGGGCCAACTTCGTTAAGGACCAACGGCTTAACGTACTTTTCGAGGCACGGAGGGATCTCGATACGTAACGATGGTCATGGCCTGGGATGTATGGGATGGCCGACCGCGGCAAGGGTAGCTTAACCTGATCGATCGATCCGTGCGGCTGTTATTACTTAGCCACGAGTCTCAAAGATAAACCAAAAAACTGGCTGAAATGGAAAGAAAGAAAAAAAAATATTGACACAACACACAAAAACCAATAACAGAAACAACTTAAAATATTATTGTGTATTAAATCAAATAAACTGTTAACTGTGTAATTTACTTTCAGCGTTCTTTGAAAGTAAATTACATCAAGATACTAACAAATGAAAAAACAGACCCGCGCGTGCCAAATCAAAATCAAATACTTTTAAAATTCCCCAATGCTGTAATATTAAAACTGAACTTTTTGTTTTTATAACAGCTATTAGTTATTTATTTATCCATCATGCAAGTGTAGCAAATGGCGTGGTGCAAGCAAGCAATACGTTGTGCAAGTGTGTGCTGGTTATTTTTACGTTGCGCTTATGACCTAGCGCTGACTTAGGCTTACAAAATGTCTATCCATTAATTCTCTAATACATTTTTGGTAGCAGTTGAGTGATGTAAAAATGTGAGGAGATTTCTATTGCATATAATTAGGTAATGATCCAAGTTAACTTACGGGTATGCAAGGCAAGGCCCAAATATGAATAAGCAATTGTTCAAAATTTGGTCCTTCGATACACTCATACGATACTAATTGAAAAGAAAAAGGTTCCGTTATTGAGAGGTACCTACGCGACTGTTGTAGAATGATTTTGTATGGTTGATGAAGAGAGATAGAGAGAGAGAGATAGAGAAAATTCCGAAGATGCCTTTTTTAAGTCTCACCGCTGAATATCAAACAAAAGCATTGACTGTATCAAGCGGAAATATTTACTATTAAATCTACATTATGTATAGGTAAATATTATGATGTAGATGTAATAGTAAATCCTTATAAGTGCATCGTGATAAAGTGCTATAGTTTAGTGAAAGGACGTCGGAAGTGTTCAGATCAGTCTCATCATGAACAAGATTGATGTTCAGTGTTTCAACACGCAAATGTAACATTACTATTACTATTATTATGTCATTTTATTGCTCATCTTATTAGTATATCTGTAAAAAAAGGTTAGCTCTTGCTTGCTATGCCGAAACCCTCTTATGTTTGCTACTTCGAAGACCGATGTAAATCTCAAATTTTTCATAATTTGGTATCAAAATGAAAAATTGATAATCTCGTTCAAAAAGGCTCTTAAATTGTGGATGTTTATACTGATGAAGAACTAGGCAATGTTGCGAATTGAAATTGCAGATTTAGGACCGCAAGGTTTCTGGTTTATCAGATATGGATGTAACATGTAACACAATCGAATCGTTGGTGTAGTCGTCGCAAAGTGGCAAAGTGCGTTTTTCGTTGCGTTTTTCGATCTGAAATTTCTGAGTAGCAGCGCTGAGTCTAGATTTGTGCCGGTTGATGGCAATAGGTACGCCCCCTATTACATGGGCCCTAATACTAACACTTAAACCTAACTGACGAACTGTGGGTATACTATAGGTACACTGCCTTACCCTTTGGGGATTACAGACGTTATATGATGTAACTTATAATAATAATAATAATATCCCTGGACATTTCACACAGCGCCATCTAGTCCCAAGCTAAGCAACCTAATGCTTGTGTTATGGTAACAAGATGGCTGATAAACTACTTATATACATTTTTTTTTGTAAATACATACATATTATAGATAGAAAAACACCCAGACTCGGAACAAATACATGTAGGTCATACAAATATTTGTTCCGTGCGGGAATCGAACCCGCGACACGCAGCGCAGCAGTCAATCGCTTAACCACTGCGCCAACCGTGCCGTCATATTTATTATAACCATAACGTCTTTAGTAATATTACAACTGTGTCAAAGCCCCATAAACTCGGATTAGGCCTACCAAAATCCATTGTATCAAAGCACCCTCAAAGGTCAAACTTTCCAATCATGAAACTCAATTTAGAAATCAGTTCAATGGCTGTCGACTATGAAAACGCACAAAACTAGGTAATTGAGGCTAATTATATTAGCGTGTACTAAAATTCTTTCATACACTCAACTAGTTTGACGCTTATTATCTATGTTAGGTCTTGTACAGACGTTTTGATAGGACATACATTTATGAATATTTGTGCCTGCGTAGAGTGGGTATGGTTGGAAGTACTGTGAATGAATATGTTAAGTCTGGAACTGGGGGCATTTAGGCTGTAATCTACTGCAAGTATAGTTTTTTTTCGATTGAGATTTATTAACGGATTTGAGTGAAAACATCTTGTTTTGGTAATGCATCTCGAGGGCGAGGGTACGAGTTATAATTGGAGTCTCATTCTTTGAAGGATAAAGTCAGGAATGCGGAAAAGAGCCGGAGTTACCGACATAGCTTGCAGAACTGAAGTGACAGTGGGCTGGCCATGTTTGTCGAAGGACCGATGGCCAGTGGAGCAGACGAGTCCTGGAGTTGAGACTGCGTATCGGCAAGCGTAGTGTAGGACGACCCCAGCTAGATGAACCGACGACCTAAAAAAGGTGGCTGGGACGGACTGGATGCGGAAGGCGAAGGACAGGCATCTGGAAAGTTGTTGGGTGCTTAACCGGGCTATGCCTTGGTGCCTTCATAAGCACTTGGATTCTTTAAGCAATAGTTTTTCCCAAAGTTGCCAATGTCGAAACCAATAACATTGAATAATGATAATCCTTAATGGACTTCTAACACGGAAAGTCAGTAATGTTCAGTAAATGTTTATTACAATTATTTCTTCAACCTTTTAGATTACAACATTGTTAAATTATCTCACCTATGCGTGTGATGCAAGTCTCTTGACAACCAGTCATCGTGCTTGTTGGCGCCGGTAAGGTCTGTTCCATATACCAAGACTATGTAGACACGCAATTTTGCAAAAAGACTTTAGAAAAGACTATTGCCACGATCGAGGTTCGTTTATGTGAGAAAATTACACAGTATGAATATCAATGTCACTTATACTGTAATAATTAAAAATGAAACTGACGGAATCATAATACATTTTCAAGGTAGGTTCTTGTAGTTCACAGCGTATGTGACAACCTGTATGATAGCGATTTGTTTTTGGAGATGTGAGATAATTAGTTTTGACCGTATCGCAGTATGTACTTTATTCTTGTAACGCTTTAACTAATAAATAATAAAATATTCTCAAAATTACAGCACTCAATCGTGCAGCTAATTCAATTATTTACCGTAACACAAAACCACCTTAAAAATAAATAAGGAAAGGTAGAATGTCGGAGGAACATGAGTCCAAGGCCAAAATTGGTCCTTCGATCCCGAGACAATGGTTATCCGATTACATCGAAAATATTGTAGACTTAAAAACCGAATAAAAGAAGGTTGCGGATTTTTTTCTCACTGTAGTGTAGACGTAACTAAAAATAGCTCACCAGCCGCCATGTCTCCTCGAAGGTATGAGGCGGACTATTGTACAGACGCCAGCACATCAAGCTACTACAATCTGTCAAATTTCTTTAATAGATTTTCAACTTTATCGCTGAAGCGTTAAGGTGCAAGGTTGATTGGAAAATTTTGACAGATTCGGGTAGCTTGACCTGCTGGCGTCTGTACATCTACTACTATTAAACATTAACGTCGCTTTTCGTGTCTGTCTGTATGACCGCGTTGTTCTTCTACACTACGCAACGGATTCTGATGTGGTTTTCATCATCATTTAGACAATTTATTCCGAAAAGTTTATGTGTTTATATTAAACTTACATTGAATAAAGAAATTTCGATGTTTTGTCAAGTCGTAAAAACTATGCGAAGGGCGGGTCGCTGGTAGTAGATGTTCTTTTGTTTCTATAGATAATAAGTATATTCTAATTGATTCATGTTTGCTAAACTCTTCCTACACCAAGTCCTTGCCAACACTGAATTAGTGCGAAGACTAAAAAGGGTAAAACCTTTTGAGTTAGTTTAGTGCAGTGTAAGTGAACTCAAACTGACGACTGACTGACGGCACGGTTGGCGCAGTGGTTAAGCGATTGACTGCTGCGCTGCGTGTCGCGGATTCGATTCCCGCACGGAACAAATATTTGTATGACCTACATGTATTTGTTCCGAGTCTGGGTGTTTTTCTATCTATAATATGTATGTATTTACAAAAAAAAAAATGTATATAAGTAGTTTATCAGCCATCTTGTTACCATAACACAAGCATTAGGTTGCTTAGCTTGGGACTAGATGGCGCTGTGTGAAATGTCCAGGGATATTATTATTATTATTATTAAACTGTAGTGCAAGTGCTGAATCTTATAAAGAACACGTGAAACAACCCAAGTAGCATTGCAAGCTGTATACAAGCTGTATTTAAGTTGGTTTTTATACTAGAAGCTGCATATTCAGGCTGTATATAGGCTGTTTAAGCGCTTAAACAGCCCCTGTAAGTAAAAAAAGGGCCCATATTATACAGCTTTTGTCGTTATTAGAGCTGTATAGTAGCTGTACAAGCAAAAGAGAAGCTGTACAATAGCTGTATTAAAGCTGTTATTCGGTGTACAAAGAAACCATTATACTAAAGATATTATCTTATAATTCTTTTGTAACGAAAAGTGTTCTAAATAGGTTTTTGAAGAGGATTACAAAAGAATAAAAATAAAACAAAACTATTTTCGATGTCATTATGCGTGTAGTAGAAATGGCGACACTATTATTTAATATTTATTACTAGAAGTAAAAGATAACCGTAGATTTGTATATCTGATGTTGTTATTTGGTGAATTGAAAGTGCAAATTAAATTTATTGTGAACCTGTGTATGTTTTCCTTCAAAATATTCACGCGCCAGCAAAATAATCGAGCTGACATAAAGAAAAATACTAAATACGGTAAGTAAATGTTTGTTTTTAAGGTTAGAATAAAAAAATAATTTTAAAGTAATAGATATAAGGGCACAGTGATCATTATTCAAGCTGATTATCATGATGCGGCTTAAGATTTTGTAAAAAAATCCTTTAATTATACTTTAAATTTTGTTATTAAACATTCGAAAATGGCGACAATTAGCTAAGCAGCCTACATAATATTTGGAGAGTATTATAGTCTGAATAGCTGTACTAAGTAAGTTATGGATTACATTGTACAGCTATTGGCTTTTAATCAGCTTTATAATAGAATATGTTTATTACTTAGGCTGTATATTAGTTCTCTATGCATAACTTATAATGCTCTTCAGAGTTACGCTTAAAGAAATGAAAAACCCTGAGCTCAAAATTACTTTGATCCGTTCCTCACTTTATCAATAATATTTTATTAAAACCCACTTGTGATTTGGCAGTATAGTTCTCCTACACACAAGCCTAATGTTTATTTACTCAGGTAAAAAAGTTGAAAAATTGTTCCAAAAATTGTTAATTTAAACTAAAATATATGTTAACTTGCTATATCATTGTTTGATTTACTCGCAATCGAAGTGAAAAGTAGAGTTTATAACTCGTTCATATAAAATACATTGTTTTGTATGAACATTATTATACCTAAGTAAACTTATTGCAAAGTATTATTAGTGTGTTGTGTATGTTATATCTGTTTTACTTTATTTTCAGGAAAATATGCCGTTTAAAATCATAGAAACGTCTTGGAAAATTCTGTGAAGAGGAAACTCAGTAAGAATGAAAGAACAACTAAAAGGATGAGAACCAAGAAAGATGCGCTTAAAAAAATATAGCTGAAAATGAATCAGATCAGGGAAATCGAGAGGAATCAAAATAAAATGGATACAGATGAAAAAGGTAAAATCGACAAAAACGCTACAGGCGAAAAAGAAATTATTGAAGAAGAGGAGGAGGAATCTCTTTGTTAGTTTTACAATAATTAACTTTTATAGGGTGATCTTTTCAAGAGGTTAATTTACTTTTTAAACCTTTCATAGAGAAACACTTAATAATCATGTTAATTTGATTGTCCATTGTCCTTAAGTCACAACGTTTATGTAAATGTTATTTGTTATTAAATTTTGTTTATACGAGCTTGTTAGTATTTAAGAGAAACACGTAATCTCGTGGCTGTGGTTCTCCCGGAGACAAAAAATTCTATTGTTGTTTTTGTAGCCTTCCTAGTCATGAAAGAGGAGAATCTTCCACCTCTGAAGTGGAGACTAGGAAGAGTCATCGCCATACATCCAGGTACTGATGGAATTGTCCGGGTAGCAGATATAAACACCTCTACTGGAGTCATCCGGAGGGCCTTCAACAGGATATGCCCATTACCAGAATCGAAGTCTGGTTGAAAGCTCGACTTTCAACGCTCGGGGGAATGTTGGAGCGCCTACGACATTGATCATAGCTCTAAGTGTTCCGTCCTACCTAAACTATGTATTATGTTTTTGTTATGTGCTCGTACGCACATCATTCATGTGTCACTTTTACTTGTTATTAAAAACTCACACACGTTACATGTGCCTGTTGCCTTTTTATTTAAATCACACTAATTTTCGCACATAATGAAAAAACTTCATTATCAGGTTCCGAAGGTTGTCCTAAATCTACACATTTGATATAACTGTTATGATCATTACATATCCCTGGACATTTCACACAGCGCCATTTAGTCCCAAGCTAAGCAACCTAATGCTTGTGTTATTATTATTATCACTGTTTAATGTTTTTGCTACGGAACCTTCTTCGTTGGACGTCGATGGAATTGACGCTTGACTGTAGGTTGTCCGATTTATTAATGATTCTCTTGCTTCCTCAATAAATGATGGTTCACTATCATAACTGTTACTTGGTTGATAATTTGTAATATTCAAATATTCCCTTTCAATCCTCCTCTTGACTGCACCAGATCTTTTTCTTTTTTTCCACATGTTGCATTTCTTCACAGTGAAAACATTAATTTTATTCGTCATGCAATCAAGTGACTGTGTCAGTAATACAGACTAAAGCTGTACTATAGCTGTCATTTATTTTTTTAGGTTTAAAACACCCTCATAGACAGAAGTCATAAAACCACTGTATTTACAATAGTGTATTACGCCATAAAAATAAGTTTGAGAACGGAGTTTGCATACACCATTGTACAGAAACAAGTATCAAGTGATACTGTAATAACACTTAGAGTTGTAATAAGTAAGTGATCACATGTAAAATACAGCCTGTATACAGCTTTAACGATGAAACCAGATTGAAGTGTCACAAAATACTTAAAGCTGTATAGTAGAATTTTAATATTCTGTTTAAGCACCCCAAGCTTACGCAGATCCCTCAATAAAGATTTTATACAGTTTGAGCTGTATAATAACTCATAAATCACTCTTATAAAGACAAAAGCATTTTATGACACTCTTGTACGTCTCTAAAAGAACTCTAAGTTCTAAATAGGTTGGTATATTGATGTTGAAAACGCTTGTGTGCTGCTTGGGAAGTGTCTTCCCCATAACTTATAGTGAATAAGAAAGACGTTATTGGACGATTTCTTAATTATATAGTTACTTAGCAGTTTAGGTTATATTAAAATTACTTACTAACTAATAGGCTAGATAAAAATAAAGTATCACCAATTGTGGTATTTTATAAAAGGGGGAAAAAAATGTGTGCTAAGTCTATCTACATGCAATCGTGACTGCAAATCGTCAAATCATAGTGGTGCATTTAAAGAAAGAATAGACAACAGACTCAATGGTATCGGCTTTCAGTTTCCAGGGGTAAGCTTTCGCTTAATGTGAAAGCTTGTAGACTACACAACTAGGTTCGGTCAAACGCCGTCAGCTCAGTACCCAGTGACACTTGAACTACAAAAACTGTCGGTAGGCTACGAAATATAGGTGCTGTCTAAGGCCCATTGTTACCATAGACAGTAGTCTACGATAATCAGCAGGAATAGTCAATAGCAGTTGACTATTCCTCTATTGATATTCAATAAAACATTCAATATTTTATGATTTCTTTGTAGTGTTACAATATAATCTACTACATCCTTCCCAACAAAGGCGCTTCTGTACATAAAACGTGTCACCTCATCCAGTCGTGGTCACGACACACTCATGTGTCCACAGCCTAAGCAGCGGTCGTGAATATGCACACGCAACGTTAGGACCCCGTGTCTAGTTCACAATGCCTAGACCAGTTTGCTAGGCATGCTGTTACTCAACTATAAATGTGCTAATATTGCCTAATATCGGGTTAAATCAGTTTAATTGTATCTGTATTGGTACGGGATAGTTTTGAAATGTATTTGACATTATTTAGTGGTATGTCAGAAGTCAAAGTACTTATATTAAGCTTACTTTGTAGCTTCACTGATTTCAAAATATAGTCTTCATATGTAGATTATAGTAGGTATTCTTCCATAGAATTCCCTCAGATGGTTTTGTCATTCTTCGCAGGGGTAGTCAGATAGGAAATGTAGACGCCATAAGCTTTTTTTTTAAAAAAAAGAGACGACTTGAAAATTGATTTGGATCTCCTACTTACAGAACAAATCACATAATAATTCCATTTAATTTATTTTTCGGAATGAAAGATACGATTTGTAAAACGTTAGAAAAGCGATGCGATTTAATTATCGGCTGGGCAAAGGCCTCCTTACCCTCTTTACACCTCTCTCTGTCCAGAGCCGTCAAGGGCTAATCTTTATTAAAGAAGTCCAGCTCATCCCGCCATCTTCGTCTGGGCCTGCCGCGATATCGTTTTTAGTTACTGACCATTATAACTGTTAAAGTAGGAACGTAATGCTGATTTCCATTTCATGCATATCAATAACTGTACTGGCAACAATAGCAGCTATTTCCAATCCTTAGGGCATATTATAGCATCTAGTAGATAATAGATTCGCTGTACAAGCACTCACTTTCACTGATTAATTTATGCGATAAAATTAATTACGAAGACAGTTCATGACTTAATTGCCATTAACTTCAAGCTATTAAAGCATTTACTAACCTTTTAGCTTTGTTTCTATTTCTTCATGAAAGTGTACAGCCGTCGGAATATCTTGGAACTTACAGAAGGTGGTGATTTCAATACAAATATAAATGAATCTGTTTATTTGTTACGTTAACATGGCTAAACCGCTGAACTGATTTTGATGAAACTTAGTATAGAGATAGCTTGAACCCTAAGGAAGGGCATAGTCTAAGAACTCTTTTTATAATCAACTCCTAAGTTTAAGTAATGAAGTGAAGTCGGTTGACCGAACAATTTGTATGGGAAATTAAGAAAAATCCAGGGGGTCTACTCCGAAGTAGTATCGGCCGAATGTTCGGCCGTTTCCTGCTACGAAGTGACTATTTGGTTCAGTCGGTTCCGATCCTACACTCCTACACTCTTTCGAATATACTATTGGTCCCGACCCAACTGAGCCGATCCGAACTTTTTTCGCATTTTTCAATAATATTCGTTTCGGCCGTGTGTCGGTCCGATCCGAACATTCGCACTTTACACTTCGGAGTAGGCAACAACCTTTCAATTCACAGTTTTACACTGGTGAATGGACTGCAAAAGAAGGTTCATTCTACACCTTAAATCCTTGAAAAAGTCCGCATTTTTTTGCTACAACCAACAAGGCCTCCTCCAGTTGTAAAACAAGTAGACGTACAAAACGAAAGTATTTGAAAGTGGTCTATTATGTTAATTTAACTAGAGCAGGTAAAAACTATGGTAATGTCTCAGATGAAAGTTTTGTATCGATAACATTACTACCCTACAGGGTAAGCAGAACAGCAGGTAGCAATGGAAAATATTGCACAAGTTTTTTCATAAGGTGGAAAGTGTAACCAGAACTTCAAGGTAATCTGTGCTTCATGGTAACTGGGTTTGCTCTCTCTACTATATACAATAGTACTGCTAGCACAAACATCATGCAAAATACTATAGATACAGTTTCTAATCATCTCCATTCTCCTGCCCTTAGCCCAATTTAATTGGGGTCGGCGCAATTTTTTCCATACTTCTCTAAATCAAAATCAAAAGTCATTTATTCAAATTAGGCTGAGAATCAGCACTTTTCGAACGTCAAAATTACAAAAGACAGTCCCCCAAAAACACCCGCCCTTCACCACTTCCTAATACTCCAAGTAACTCCCCAGCAGCACCGCTGTCTGTTCAGTTAGAAAACACTTGATTGTATACAATACTAGGTACCTTTGTTCAGTAATTAACATTACAAGACCAGAACATAAAATTAAATTAATTGCCATATGTCAGCTAGCCACGCCAATATACCAACAAAAATAATAAAAACTATACGTACTCAAGCTAAAAAATAATTAATTAAAATTAAAATGTAAATAAAAACTTACTACCCAAATAAAAGCCTCCAGGCATAAAGGGCGTGACAGCTTACATACTTATGCATTGCTGGGTTCTGTTCACATAGCTGTCACTTGAAATCACTAATGATAAACTAAGACCATCGAAGTAAAATATATAAATAAGTTAATAACAATAACCTGTCAGTAAGCTAATCCTGGAGAAAGAACATAAAGTCTTGCGTTAAATTAGGGCGCCCAACTATTTTTATCGTGTAAGTACGTTGATGGAATAGTATGCCTTTAAACAAAGGTTGGATTTTACTTGAGTTTTTCGCTCTCTATTAGTCGTCATCTCGATAGTCACCCTCTTTATAACCATATCATCATTCACACAGTCCATCCATCGTTTCTTTGGTCTTCCTAACTTTTACAGCCATCGAGATACATACTCAAAACTTATATAGTTTCTATAAATATTGTTTTAAAATTGTAGCCACGCCATGAGAGCATTATTAGAACTAAACTAACAGATATCTTGATAAATAAATAAATAAAATTTTATTCAAGTATAAAGTAAAGTAAAAATATGATTTACGTTAATTACAATCGAGGAAAGTTAAATTTTAGCTGTAATGTAGACCTGTAATGTAATCTTGATAAAAATTAATAGGAACGGCTAGCAAAAAAAAAAATGTTGCTACAATATTAGGTAGATGCCTAATAGTTTATGCTATATAGTATGGGAACGTGAACAAAAACCTATATAGGGAAGCAAGGACATCGACGCGCAAACCGTAATCATGAATTCATCAGCACATGATTTGAAAAATTTCAACGCAGTGGTTCTGAATCAAGTATTGAATCCATGGTAACAGGTTGTACGTCGATGTCTCTGCCACCTGTATTTTTACATTAAATATGAAACCAAGTTAAGTAAATAAGTACGTAAGTAGTCTTTAGTTCATCGGAAGCCATAAATGGTAGTGTTTAAAACTGCCAATAACCCATTAAATCGAAGTATTTAAACGATCTGCACAACCTTCAAGTACCTACAAGTTAATAATAAAAATTAACATTCCTTTTTGCCCCTGTCACCGTATTAATAAGAACCTAGTTGTGGTTTTTATATACATAAAATAAAATAATGGCGGATTTCCGCTTAAAATCGCATCTGAAATCCCGTATGAATTTTTATTATTTTCACTTATTCATAATCTGACTAGCCCACCACTAGTGTCTAGTGACGACTACATAGCAATTATTAGGAACCTTGTAAGGTCAGCGACAAAGTCGATTCTTCATATTGGATCTTATGCACGTAACGTTAACGACGTTACGTGCATTGGGGAATTTTCCTATATTATATATTTTTTGGGAAATGATCCGATTGGATGAGGACAGCTAAATAACATCATGATTTATTGCTAATCGAATCTAATTTAAGGTATTTATTATATATCCTTAATAATATTTAACTATGTAGGTACTAAATTAAATCACTAACTATACAAATAAATATAAAAACAAAAAAAAAACATTTAGGCGTCGAAGTACTCGTCCGCGTCGCTGTCATCCGGAAATATGCCCAGAAGACTGGCAACGTTGCCACGTTGAACGGCAATTGCTAATTCTTTGGCCAAAGAGAGCCAGTCCTCTGACCACGTGAAGTGTAAATAAGTCGGGTGAGAAATTTCCTTAAAAAGCAGACGCGCATTTAAACCCATGACTCGAGCGTGTCCACCCCAAACGGCTCAAAACTTTATTTAACCAATTTAATTGAATTTCCATAACAATATCAAAATTGAAATACCTACTTACTACTAAGAATTTTCCTATGCCAAAATACCAAGCTCAATATTTATCATGAGAATCAGTAATACATATTTTATTCGAACAGATTCCCTTGACTCCCTTACAAGCCTTCATATAATTTGATGCATATTATCGACTCCATCTTCATTACAATTCACGCTTGCCTACAGCGATACCTCCTATAAAAATGAAGTACCTACCCATTCCCAAAACCATCATATAAATGCATAGTAATAAGGTACCAATTGATTGAACCAAACCGCATTTAATTCCATGAAATTGGCCATGACGTGGCCATTTTGGAGGCTATCGTCTTTGGACCTCGACAATGCGGCTATACATACTTACATGTATACATTAAGTATATGTACAGATACTGCTTTAGGTAAGCGTCGTGACTTTTCTTGGCGACTTGATACACTCACTGTAATGAGAGGGCGTGCACTAAATTAGGGTGCAAGTATAATTATGTCAAAAAATTTGGGTTTTTTAATGACATCGTTGACTTAACACATTGCCAGCCAGTTGTCACATTAGATAAGCAGTTGGTTGCAGTAAATTATCCAAGTTCGGAACAGTTGATTCCCTCTCACCGAGAGGAGACCAGTGTTTCAGCAGTGGAAACGTTATGCGTTACGATTATGATGAGGTGGTATTCAAATGCAGTTTTTCTTAATATTATTCAGAGCTAATATAATAATAACAGCCTCAAACTGTCCTAAAGTTTTATTTTCATCTGAAAAAGCTTAAACACAAACCATCATACACACATACACATAATCAGCAGTGCGATTCTGTAGCCATCTCACCGTGAAAACTTAGGTGAAGTGAGCATGGAGCAAGCTGTCATTTCAACTATTGCTAGGGATTGACACTATTGACAGCTCACTTTAAGCTCACTTCACCTAAGTTTTCACGGTGAGATTTTTAAAGAATCGATCAGCAGCATAGAATGCTCCCACTGTTGGGACACCGGCTTCCTCGCAGTGAGAGGGAAACCATCATACCTACTTGTTAGTTACGCATAATAAGGAATAATAAGTTACTGTCAATTTAGAAAATTAAGAAATTGAGAATGTTATAATGGGAAGTTGTATTCTATATAGGCAATTAAGATCATGTCAATTCACTGGGTCACTTGCAATTTATAATATATAACAAGGCATTGATGCCATAATACACGTATCTATATCAATTATTTCCTCATACATACTCAAAATAAATTGGTCTGTAATAAATTACTCCTCTTCTAATAACCTGTCAAAACTAAGATAAAAGAGAAAATAATTGATTTCCTATACTCAATAACAGAACTAATAAACTGGTAACGACAAGCAATTGAATTTATACGAAGATTAATTACACACTACACACCCAAAAACTTACAACATACAAATAATAGCTTAAAACAAACATAGATTCTAAAAATACATGTCTGAGCTTCATCAGTCACCGTTCTTTTTTTTTAACTTTCATTCACTTTCATCGCAATCATTTCGGTCGTGTGTGGTGTAGTAAGCTGCGCTTGCGCCGGCCACAATAGTCCCCGCTCGCAATACAGAACAACCTTCGAAAGGAAACGCACGTACGAACAGTTTAATTCTATTTATATTTTCTACCTCAAATAAATTTAATAAAAAATAAAAATGAAAAGTTTACTTCTTGTCGTCGGTGTTGTGTGCGGATTAGGTAAGTGTTACTTTATTTTACTTTTTAACTTTTTGTTGTAAGTTTAAATTAAGTTAGTGTACGTTAACTTGATATTGTTAGCGAGGTGTGTTACCAACGGGAATTCGATTGAGAAATTGGGTGATTCAACTTTGGTTAGGGTTTTCTGTAATTGTGCCTTTAAGCACTTCGTTTTAATATAAGTACTGTTTTTTAATACGCAAGAATTTTAAGTTCATTATCAAAATATTGACTGATACATAGGTATGTTTTTTGGTACTTAGGTGATTCGGATTCTCATAACGTCCCAAGGAAAAAGTTTCCGCATGTGTCAGTTATGTAACATCGTAAAAGCTTTTTCCGTCGTTTACATAAATATCACCTTCCATTTCCTTCTAGAGTTTAATAAACTCGTTTAAATTACCATTAGGCTGATATAATATTTAGGTACACTGTCTTTTGTTTCTGTCATTTGTATTTATTTTACGTAACGTTTGTGGGCATTCTGTTGACCCTTTTCAAATTGTACAAACAGTCTATGGGCATACAATTTACTTGTAGTTTCGCAATGAGCAGTCCTATGACTCAATCGGAACTGCACCAACAATGGTGAATAATCAATCAGCTACACTTATTAAACCTTTAGTGACAGTTCACACTTTATTACCTGGGTCATTTGTGGCCATTTCTGTTATAATTTAATTCAGTAGTCTTCGCGTATAATGTTCCATATATGGCCAATTTGACGTTGTATGCAGCATGCATAGCTGGGTCGTGTTAAGTTACCATTTTAATCAATGAATCGAATATTTCAGTCACACTACAGTACCGTTGATGGTAGCGGTCATTGGCCATATTTAGTTTCACATTCATGGGTTTAATTATGTTTTTAAATTATTTTATTTGTTCATTGTGAATTTTAAAGCTAGCATCGAAGTTAGCATCCCCGTGGACTTCTTCTTTCACTTGGTTGCACTTGTTTAAGTTTATTACTCGATCGAGCTTTTACTTATTACGACAATGTTTGGGTGTTGCAATTTAAGAAACTTCTAGAACATTTCTTTGGAGAATGAACCTATCGATACCTTCTACAATATTTATTTATAGTGTGGACCTTTTGATACCAGTGATTTTAAAAATGAAGTTGCAACTTGGTTCTTAAAGGAGACTTTGGGACTAAGTTTGCGTTTCCTATTCTCAGATTGCCCCAACTTAAGGAACCGTTTATTTCCGAGGCAATTAATTAAATCGTCCCATCTTGCCTTGAATTAAGGCAGGTCTCTCTTCATTTCTTACGAGTCCCTACTGGTAATATTAGGAAAGGATTATTCCATTACATTCTAGAATGACGTCACAGGTTTGTCACACACTTTTGCAATAATTCGGTGTGAAACTGGAACTGTTGTCTTGTTTATTAGTCACTATTGTTACGTATTTAGTTATTTAGGTTTCCTACGTTCAACTTATTATACCGACAATTTCTAGTCCAATTGAAATTATAATTCAATTTTCAATACAGTTTCCAAATCTTGTCGTTGATGTTGCAAACTTTTTTGTGTATATTGGAATTAAGTTATTTATCTAGGAATCTATTGGCAATTTGTTATTTTGATTTATTAATTGATTATTTTCTACAATAAATTTGGTCTTATACATTGATTGTTGATTGTAAGATTTCCTATGACTTCGACAGTGAAAGGTCAAAGGGAAAATTGCAATAATCACCACATTTTTCTGTTAAATTGGTGATAGGGACTAACTAAGGGAGAGCAGTGGTGGCCCAAAGGTAACGTCGGACTTACGAGTTTTAGGTCGTAAGTTCGAACTCAGACAGGATCTATACTTTGTGTAAATTATGTCATCACCACTGCTCTCAACACGGTGAAGGAAAACATCGTGAGGAAAGTGGCATGTCCTAGAACCAAAGATTTGAAGACATGTGACATCTAGCAACCCAAACTGAGGGGCAATTCTCGTAATTTTAAGAACGTTTATAGTCTGATCTCAGTTTTAATCTGTCAAAAATACCTCTAATTTTCCTACATTTTGACATTTGTTTGTCGCCGAGATGAGACTGCGACTAGATTTTGAACGTTTTAAATTACGAAAATTGGCCTTCTGGGCATGCGTGGTGTATTGCGGTCCGCTCCCTCTCACCGAGAGGAGGCCTGTGTCCCAGCAGTGGGAACATTATAGGCTGATTATGCATGCATGAAGGGGTTTCAAAGAACGAAACTTTAATATTCTTATCAATTGTCACATATTAATCTTATCAATTTTTAGTGCCTAGTGTTCATGTCCCACATGAACATAAACCTATATAATACTGCATGTTATGAGTTAAGACTCTGATATCCTTATTTTCGTGCGCCCTTCCAAATTACATAATTGAATATGATTACGAATTGTGTTAACATCATATACGTATTAACATTCCTGGTTTTAATTGCTCTTATTAAATGCTTATGTACCTATTGATTTCCGATCCTCATTACATTTGGTAATTGGTCTGTTAACAAACATTATGTCGATACTACGCTATAATTCTGAAACTGTTAATTACTTAGGTAAGATATTCTTTGATTACCTATTTAGAGTATTTATTAATTACTGGCTATGTAAGAGTATTTATTTAGAATAGGCACACCAATAGCACTGTCACGAAAATAGTTTAATACACATCAATCATTTATTAGCTATTATTATTCTTGTGGAGAGGCCCCTTAAGAAATGTTAATAAAATACGACACCTACAGATGATTATCCCTGTATGCACTATGCAAGTTATTATTAGTGATACAAATTGTCATTTACAATTCAAAATAATTAACATCTAAAATTGGCATTTTAGTAACCGCAACATTAATATTGACATGGCGGATTTGTATGTTTGGTATATGGGTAGACCACGACCTGGATTAGGACTTAGATACTGTTTATCCCGATATTCCCACGGGATAAAGACTAAAGGGGGTGAAACCGCGGGGCGTAGCTACTTTTTGTATTTGCGACATGGGCCATGTTTTAGTTTTTATGGATTTTTCACGCTCATCTCAACGTTGTGATTTAAAAATCTAACAGTGCGAGTTTATCAGACTTTCAGGCAGACTACATTTGAGTATCGTGCAGTGTTCGGTAAAGGAAAAAATCGTGAGGAAACGTCCTAGAACCGAAAATTCGAAGACATACGACATCTAAAAACCCGCACTAGGCTGCCCATTCCGTCTCGAAGAGGCCTGATTCCCAGCAGTTGGAACATAATCATCTTATTATGCTATTATGCTGTAGTGTGAAAACGGGCATAGGATTACTAAACGTTAGGTTATATTTACCGCAGTGTGATTCTGTAAACATCTCACCGTGAAAACTTAGGTGAAGTGAGCGTGGATTGAGCTGCCAAGTAATACTAGGGATTGACACTACTGACAGCTCACTCTAAGCTCACTTCACCTAACTTTTCACGGTGAAATTTTTACAGAATCGACCGGCAGTACCTGTGTTATCAATGTAGATCAGCTTTATCTTCCTTTCAATGTCTTTCCTCAATGTTCGATGCTCCAGTTAATTTGCCTAATACACATGTTGCAAGAGCATGGAAACTAGGAGAGTTCTCGAAACATAAGTCACGATTGGCATTCAAAGGTAATTTTGTTAAGCACTGTTAGTTGTAGAAGTGATGAAGTAAGAATGATATTGCATATACTTGTACAGACGCCAGCACATCAAGCTACTACAATCTGTCAAAGGGGTTTGAGTAACTTTGTATGGACTAGTGGCGTCATTTTTTTTTTCAGCGGCCACCTATGATTTCAATGTAACTTTGTTGTGCTGTGTTAAGCACACATATATGTTCAATTATTTTTGTCCTAAGTGATATCGAACCTGAGATATTTGCATTTGAAGATTTTTAAAATGTCTTCAATATAAATACTTCAATTACTGTCCAGTGAAAAGGAATCTTAGTTATGTTATTAAAAGGTTGGTATTAGAGATTGGCTTTACTGTTTTACGACCGTCTGTCAATGTGACGTTAGTCTTCGGTCTTGGGGAAATAATAAAAATACATTATTATAGTTTACTGCATTTTATTACATGATAATAAGTAAAAACACATTTTTAACTCTCTTCGTCCATTTCGTTCACAATGTCATGTAGAATAATCGTATCTAAAAACTGTGCCAGCGGATTCAGATTATTTTGATATCTTCATGTACCATATAATGGACATTACATGCGAACAGCAGCCTAAGGTCCCAATAATACATGAGCGATAGTGGCCCAATATTGCATGCAGCATTTTACGCTTGTATCCAGCCTTTCTAATATATCCGTCTAGCTAGATGAATGTTTGGATTGGATCCTGCCTCTAAGAAGCCACGTATCATTCCAGTTTAAGGTTTTCGCCGAAAAATCACTAATATTGGGTTCTCAGCATACATCAATCACATACGAACCGTCACTTTTTACATGTTCTCCGTAGTAGCTACAAGCTTGTTGTACTTGATACGTTCCAAGTGCCTAGAGAATTAAAATAATCATCGGCACTTAAAATAGGCAAGTCATCCAGCATTCATATATTCAAAATCAGCCCTTCTTCTATTCAGATTATTCACAATGACATACTCGCCTAGTTGATTCCGAAGACTATGGTGAGGTATTCGATTTATTTATTTATTTTATTTTTCGTGTCCATTCATCTACATCATTGTATTTGGTTTATTTTATTTGGAATTCTCAAAAAAATACGGCAGAAACCTAAAAGAGTGCAGTAGAATATAATAACTTCTTCGATTTTAACGAGCAGCACAAAACCAAATATCTCAGTTCCGATATGGTTTAGAGAAATGTCTCCATAATAACTTTTGATCGCTTTATTCTGTTCTTTCATAATATCATAGTTTCATTACTGGCCGCTCAACTTCAAAACGACGCCAACTTTACTCAAACCCCTTTCTTAAATAGATTTTCAACTTTATCGCTAAAGCATTAGGTTCAAGGTTGATTGGGAAAATTTGACAGTTTCGGGTAGCTTGACCTGCTGGCGTCTGTACATTATGCATATCACATGATAGAACAAACGAGCTACTGAAGTGAGACGTAAATCTAATAAAGGTTTACTAAAAAGTAAACACTCACAGATGACTCACTGAAAATAAGGTAGCATAGGACAGGATGATCACGAGATTTTAATAAATGATTGAACCACAAATTACTAATGATCTTGGTAAAGTTCACGGTTAGTAAATACGTATTAAATAATTAGCAAAGCTCAAGGGTCGTTGCTAAATAGCTAGATCGAGGTGTGATTAGACCTCGGTAAGCGTAAGCCGGTGGTCACGGCTGCAATAGGAGTGAAAGCTTACCTAAAATTTTGAAATTGGGTATTCTGCAGTTTTTTGGTTGCAAAGGTCGATGTTTAGCAATGCATTCCAGCATATTTAGGTGTTGATCGTAATTATATTTGAGAAATAGTTTGAACTTTGACTAATGATTTGTTTTGAAAGGTCCTAACTTATATGCTTAGTCAAATAAATCAATCAAAACTGTGATTGAGATACACTCCGCTACTGCTGGTGTATTTATTTCCAAATGCAAGGTGGGTCCTAATTGTTTATTAAGGATTTCTTCATCCATACTAAAACCAAATAAATACTGCCTACACAAGCTACACTTTAGGTTTTGTAACTTAGTAATTATATTTTAAAAGTAATGACATGTCAGCTTGTTACGACCTAAAATGTATCTGAACTCATTTCGAAATACCTTTTTCAGTTTGGTAATAGTGACAAACATAAATGTAATAAATTGGCCGATATTTTATTTACGCAATAAAATATATTAAAGTTTAAATATTACCAAGTTTGATTGCGTTTGATTCACATTTTTTAGCTATTTTCATCGGTAGCATAACATAAACATCACGCTTATTACTCGGAAAGGTTCGGCAGCGGTATGCCTATAGTACAAACACATTTCGCCATAGGTGGCGAGCGCATTGCCACTGCCGGGAACAAATCCAGACTCGATTACTCAAAGAAAAATAAAGCAAGTCATAACACGTAAGACTTTAAGACTATACTCGTGTGGCTAAGTAATAACAGCCGCACGGGTCGGTTGAGCAGTTAAACTCACGCTTGCCACGGTTGGTCCGTGGATGGGTGACTACATATCAAGAAGTCTCCGTGCTTCGGAAAGTACGTTAAGCCGTTGGTCCCGGTTGTTATTCGTGAATCTTTGACAGTCGTTACAGGCCGTCAGATCCCCGAAAGTCTGACAACCAGTCTTAACAAGGGGTATCATATTACCTAGTAATTTGGTTGTGGAGGTCAGATAGGGACCTCCACTACCAAATTACTAGGTAATATGATGTTGCTCCATGTAAAATACTAGTATTTAGCTGCATCCGGTTAGTCTGGAAGCCGACCCCAGCTGTCTGCAAGCTGACTCGTACAAGTACCTACTTGAACTTATGTAAGACTAACTGTTGCCGCGACTTCGTCTGCTAATTTTTCACCGACGAACAAAAAGAGGAGGTTCTCAAGTCTACGCTATTGTTTTTTTTTAATTCTACACTTTTTTATCCAGGAAGAAAAGTAGCCTATGTACTTATGTTGGTCCCAATCTATCTATTTATCAATTTCATAACGATTGGTTCAGTGGTTTAGGCGTGAAAAAGTAACAGACAGACTTTCGCATTTTTAATATTTACTTATTAAGTACCATATCAGTCAATGCCACTTCATTGGCATTAAAGTATGATGACGGAGCGTTACATAAGGTAAAAAAAGTTAAATTGTATCCATTTTATCTTATGACGATCTCAAAAGGAAAACCTGTTATATTTGCAATGTTCTAGAATGAACGTGAGGTCAGTCTGTGTTGATGTACATTTTTCTTTTTCATTCTCGAATGATCTGCCTTGTGTCATAACTTCGTCGTCAGTAGGTAGATAGATGTTCTTTTAGGACTTTTTACTTAAAGAACGAGGGGGTGCCTGCCTGTAGAAAATGTTTTTGCACACTACTGCATTCGTTTTGGTGTTTGGCGAGAGATAGCTTCAAAACTGAGAAAGGACTCTAGAGTATTCCCGGTCATAATGTCCTCGGGTATTATTTTTTTTTAATGGAATATATCTATAACTTTTTACGCTAATTTTGGTGACTCATAAGAATTCCTTTTTATCACCCCTTACGTCTGCTAAGTCTTTTCTGAACTACGTTGGAGTCGGCTACCCGTCTAACCGGATGCAGCTGGCAACCAGTATTTTACATGGAGCGACTGCCTATCGGACCTCCACAACCCAGTTACTGGGTAACACGATACCCCTTAGTAAGACTGGTTGATCGTAGCCGGGACCAACGGCTTAACATGCTTTCCGAGGCAAGGTGGAGTCTCAGTATGTAATGGATTACATCATCAAAGTGCCGACCACTTATACAAACCAAATATACATAATGGCTAGACATCGGATTATATGCACTATCAAAATGCCAAAATATGCACTAAAAAACAGCGAAATTTGCATAAAATATGTACAGACGCCAGCACATCAAGCTACTACAATCTGTCAAATTTCTTTAATAGATTTTCAACTTTATCTCTGAAGTATTAAGGTTCAAGGTTGATTGGGAAAATTTGACAGTTTCGGGTAGGTTGACCTGCTGGCGTCTGTACAAGCAAAAAAACCATTTATTATTAGAATTAACGAAATATGAGGAAGTAGTTTTTGTCGACTTCTTGTAGGTTTCTGTCTTGCAGCTAAATAAAAAGTGAACCTTCATCAAAAAATGTCAAATCGATAAACATGTGAGTACAAGCAGTACTCACATGTTTATCGATTTGACATTTTTCAGGTATTCACTTTTCACAAACCTTGTAGAAAATCACAGCGCCATCAGTCGTTAATTGGCATGGGTATTTTTTTTACCCAAGATTCCATTAAAGTCTGGGTATTTTTTTCACTGGCGGCATTATTTTATTTTTTATTTTAGTACATGGAGGACTTACAGCTAATAAAAACAAACACAAAAGGAAATCAAAGAAAAATATATTAATATATTTTGAACAAATAAGATTTTCGTAGATAGATAAACAAATACAGTGAGACAAAAACAATTGAATTGCGTTAGACGCATAATACAACACGCCTAACACGTATAACTATTGAAATAAGCACTGTCAAAGAAAAAGGTACCAAAATATGCAATAACGCTATAAAAATAGAATTATATGCATTTACATATGCAAACATGCAAATGCATACCTATAATCCGATGTCTAATAATGATGTTTACTGTTGGTCAACTCTAAAAATATCCCTGTCAACTTTGTTACCTAAGCCAGTAATAAGTCACACTTTTCATAATTTTTAACACTTTCTACTCTCTCTAAGATACTGATCAAGTACATGATGCAACAAGTTGTTTGATTGCCAAATGCAAGGCGAACTTGGGTCGCTGTCACAAATACAACTTTAAGGACAACTTCGGTTGACAATTGCCGGGGTCAACAACTTAGACTAGAATACTATGGGTGTAATTTAGCTCTCGTATGTACAGTCAATAGAAGAAATAAGTATGAGGTCAGCTAAAAAATAAGTACTCTTTGTAAGCATGTGTTGAGTAGGTAGATCTTTGGAAAATTACCGATTGAGTCTTCCCTGGATTCAAGTACAAGGGGTACTTGAATCCAGGGAAGACTCAATCGGTAATTTTCTCCCAATTTATTTAGGGTCGACATATTGTGTCTTGTTTTTAAATACTTTTCTATTAGTCGACATCTCAGCAGTCACTCCTTTTTTTCACACAGTCCATCAAGGTCGTCAATTATATATTAATATTTTGTAAGGGTCTTCCCCTACTTGGTTTTCCAGGACAAACAATTGTGGCGATATTTTTGGGTATCTAGCCTAAAAGTGGATGTCATTCATCTAATAATATAAATTGATGATGATTGCCTGTGTAGTTCAAAGGTACGGTATAAGTTATGTGTCTACACATGTCTCGCCTGAAACCAAATCTGTGTTGACTGTACAGTGTGTCCATTAGACTAATAATTTTGTTCAAGGTTGGTCTGGGACATTAAAATTCTAAGTTACTTATAGGTCAGAATTTTAATGTCCCAAGTTTCTTATTCGGGTAATTTTATGGACTGTTTTGCATATAACAAAACAGATGAAGTTATTAAGCTTGGGCATTAGATTGGGTTTTGTAATGTATTCCGCCTTTTGCTGGTTTAATAAATAAATTAATTAAAACAGGTTTATTTTTGGTAATTTGCATCTCAATTAAGTGATGTGAAGGTTTAATAGCCATTATATTATCAACCTTTTGACGAAAGGCATTGACTTTTACTAAGAAACACTCAAAAGATACGGAAATGCCATTTAATTCGTCATTGTTGGCCACCAATGTCATTCTAGATCAGGGAAGATGAACATTTGAAAGAATAAGTGCCATAATACTTTAAAATTACCCACGACTTGCCATCTCTGTCTAGACACGATTTTGATTTACAAAATATACCAATAAAATCTTCAATACATATTTCACCTCCTACAAAGGACATTAAGCAACAGGAAACAATACAACACCTACACAGTCGGAGTCATCAGCGAAAGCAAGCTAGTAATTTTTATACCACCCTCTATAATGGAACTAAGTAAGCGCTAACAATAGATGGTAACAAAGGAATGTTGAGCAATGTCTTGGGTGTATTGTGCTTTGTTTCAGAACTGCATGTATAGCCTGAGATAGTTCGTAGCCTAGTTCTATTGGTGGGTTCAAATTTAGTGCTTAGATTTTGATTCGTGCCCGTTTGATGACAATAGGTACGCCTTATATTATTGGGACTTTAACATAAGTTATTGGTGATGTTCTTCAGAAAGGTCAGGTGCGTAGTACACTCAACCGGTGTGTGTGTATGAGCGCAAACGAAGCAGAATGAGTATGTAAGGATCGTAGCAGGTAGCGTTCTGTAGTTTCTGTCTACCTCCCATGGGAAGCAGGTGTGCATTTATGTGTGTGTGTGTATGTAACTGGCCACAATGTGGGTGTACTATAGGTACACCTCTGTTGCCTAACCCATCAGGGAGTACAGGGGGGCAATTCTCGTAATTTTAAGTATGTTCGCGGTATCGCAGTCTCAATCTGTCAAAAATACCTCTAATTACCCTACATTTTGATAAGTGTTTGACATTTGTTTGTCGCCGAGATGAGACTGCGACTAGATTTTGAACGTTTTAAATTACGAGAATTGGCCTTCTGATGTTCTGTTGATTCGCATTTGGTTTTGAAATAGAGCTTTGTATTTTCTTACCAGCCTGAAACAATTAAGGAGGTTATAATACTCAAATGATAAAGTCATGTGCTTTTGTTTAATTTATAATTATACCTTGACTTTGTGAACTTCGATCGCCCTTATATTTATTCATTGCGATGAATACGATTTCCATTACATTACTAAGTACAATTTCGATTAGAATACTATTAGCCTTTGTTACTTTATGAAGGGTAATAATGTATACTGATTAGTTGGCAAATTGAAGATATTTAATTTTAGATAAAATAGTTTTCATTCAAGTTTCAGTTTCCTTTCTTTCTTATTATAACATAGCATTATCATCCTATAATGTTTTCACAGTTAGGGCACAGGCCTCCTCTTTCTGTGAGAGGGGGTGGACCATAATCCACCACGCGGACCCAGTACGAGTTGGTGGATGTCACATGTGTTCTTTGGTTCTAGGGTTACCTTCATCGTTTTGAGAGCAATGTTGATGAAATAATTAAGACAGCGTAAAGTGTCTGCTTAGGTTCGAACCCACTACCTACAACTCGTGAGTGGCTGTCGTTACCACAGAGACACCACTGCTCGATTTTAGTTAGACGTAAAATAAAATAAATGAGTAACACGTGTTTCCACTCAAACGATAGTATTAATACAGTGATAATAACTTATACCAGTCAGTAACGCTGACTGGAATTAGTTCAAAGACTTAGCGGCCTTGGTTTAGGCGTCAAGTTACTTTCTTGTTTATAAAGTGCCGCTGGTTTTACTGTTGTTAACTTTAAGTGTGTTCAATGTTTTTGGTGTCGCTTTCGTTTGGATGTTTTTTAATATTAAAAATAAATTTTTGAAAATTTACTATAATTATTTGGTATCGAGTTTGTGTAATCAATATAAGGATATCAGTCAGTTAGTTTTTGGCGTTTTAATTACATGAAAAAAATCTCAGAGTATTTATATTTTCTAGCAAAATTGCATTAAACTCTAAAGATGCTTTTATTTCTAGAATATGTTTTGTTGTGAATCACCCAATTTCCAGTCTTATTCCAATTAAATTAAAACTGATTTTTCTTCTAAATGTGTCTAAAGTGAAATATTCGCCAGTTTCACTCACAAAACTTTATGTTTCAGTTTCAGCACAAGAGTTCGACTGTCCGGAGAAGAGTGGTTTCTACCCGGATTCCTACCAGTGTGACCTTTACTACAAATGCAGCAAAGGTCAGTATATAACTACAAAGTTCAACCGTGCAGTGCATAGGTATCAACCTCTGATGACGTAATACATGCAAGACAAGAGGATGGTTGCGATGTCCAACAGTATTTGTCGTATTCCGGGTTTCACTTTACAAGTGGGTTTTAATCGATTTTGAAGTGGAGGAGATTACTAAATATAGCCTATTCGAATATGGGGCTTATTTATAAACGATGATTAAAGTTAAGTGTCGTTCAAACGTCAAAAATATATGGTTACACAGTTGCTACTCAGTATTATCTTTAAGCAACGTTTATGAATAAAGGGGTAGGTATATGTAGTTACATGTTATTCTTATTCGAATTTAAAAATCTCCAACACGCAGATTTGGGGTAAGTAGGACTAAAACTAATTACTTTTGAAGAGTTTTTGAAAGTTGCTGTATCTTGGCATAACAATACAGTTAATCGACAAACTATAACATTTAATAATAATAATATCCTTGAACATTTCACACAGCGCCATCTAGTCCCAAGCTAAGCAACTTAATGCTTGTGTTATGGTAACAAGATGGCTGATAAACTACTTATATACATTTTTTTTTTGTAAATACATACATATCATAGATAGAAAAACACCCAGACTCGGAACAAATACATGTAGGTCATACAAATATTTGTTCCGTGCGGGAATCGAACCCGCGACACGCAGCGCAGCAGTCAATCGCTTAACCACTGCGCCAACCGTGCCGTCGTAATCGTTAATGTGCAGCAAAAGAATAGTTTTTATAGAGAGACGTTGGTACTTTTTAATGGCCACGGTTTTCTACCTAAGGGAGTTTTCACTCGTGAAAAATGCTGTAAAAAGTTCCGGTTAATTTGGTTCTATTTCACATAATTATTTTTATTATCGTCAAAAAAGCGGCGCTTCTAGTTAAGCATTGCATTTTATGGGTACTAAGTATTCTTATAAGCACTGTTTCTTCATTAATTGCGTTCAAGACGGCACCAAACCTTATAATTTATTGCAGCCTGTGCAATAGAATGTGCAAACACGTTTGACTACAGATATTTCTCGCTTCAAGCAGTTCGAATATTTACCTAACACAGTCGCAAACTTTCTAGTACCATAAAATTCACCTCAAACCAAAGATTTAAATCTTTAGATTCACCTTAACGCATCCAAACATGGTCGCGTTTCTGTTTCGTTTTGACACCTGACATACAATGTCGCAGTCACCATGGAAACGCCATATACGAAATGTGTGAGCTGACTCTTCTTAGTGTGGACACTTTTTTCGCGACATAAGTACGGGGAGGGACAATCTAATGATATAAATCTTTGCATGAAATACCAAAATGTCCCATTTACCAATAGGTCATTCAATTAACCAATAGAATCAATTTCCCGCCAATTCACGTGCTTACCTACTACGAATTCAATTAATGAGTAGGCACATTGTAAAATGTGACATTACTACACAAAATGTCGTGACTACTCGTATTTTTTGCCAACATTCGACCGCTCTCATTATTATAGCAAGTAGAGTGTAAAAATTCCTAATATTTCCTCATTATTAAATAGCGAAATGTTACGAAGGCGACCATAACTGGGTAATAAAGTGCTTGCACGGTATTGCCCAAAATATGTTTATCGGCAATCATGTGTGCATGCAAAAATTGTACATTATGACTGACATTACACAGCTAACGAAAATTACGTATGAAGAATTTGATCAGTAAATTAGTCAAGATATCTTTGTGCATAAAAATAATTAAATTGCCAAGTGATTTAATTATAGCTTTTTAGTGTTAATTAAAACCCATAATTTATTAGAAGGGGAGGATGCGAACGTGTCAGCGGAAACTTTTGTCTGCAAACTGATGATCCGTTATTACATAATATTATATCATAAATTTAGCAATAATAAATGTTTTTATTAATAGATAGGACCTTTGATTATTGCATACGAAATTTATCTTGAAACGAATCCAATCCAGTTGGGATGGTAGACAGCCTGCTAATTCCGTATGTGAGCTTGTTTAGCCTTCAAATGACATGAGATCGTGTTTTGTTTTAAGACCTCAAAAACAAGTCGCATATTAGGTAATTGAATTTTCTAATTTATACAAAACAGCACTTCTCTCTGTTTTAATGGAACAGAAGAGAATGTGAGGCAGATGCAGCGGGAATATTAAGAAGATTTCTATTATTTAAACATTTTATGGCGAATTTGAATTCGAATTATACACGCTTGCAGGTTAAAAGCATTGTGCAAAGAGAAAGCTAAAAGCGATAATAGTTTACTGTCTCTAAATAATTATAATTGCTGTTTATATTGTTATGTAGCTCCTAATGTTAATTTCGTGATTGTCTTATATCCGAGTGTTAAAAATAGTTAAATTATTGAAGGTATGATTGATGACTATTGTTTAATATTATTTGCAAATTATTTTAGAGAGTTATGGTGACCTTTTAATTTTATCTTAAAATCAATTTAGTAGGTATTTATTTATTGGTACAATGTACACACAGTTACAGGCTATGATTAGGCTTAAACATAAGAGTACATAATACTGTTAATTAATACATACGTTATGTTGTACCTAATAGGCGATGGATATGTTACCATCCTACTTGAATAGGGTGACTTGTTTTTGAGCTCTTAAAACAAAACACGATCTCACGTCATTTAGAAGCTAACACAAGTTCACAAACGGAATTTGCAGCAAGAATTATTACAGTATACTTCAAGTTAACACAATATTGCATATCTACTAAATAACATCACAACGTATATTATTATAATGTTTATTCTCTTTCTAACTATTTATATTTCATTCATAGTAATTAAAGTCATTTGAGACATAAATTATTTTATAGGTACCTATAAAATAATATATTTATGTTTCAAATGGCTTTAATTGTAATGTTTATAATATTTATGCTTTTTGCTTCAATTCAGCAAACTGAGCGACAGTGAACTGTTTAATGTCTGTAATTTGTCTTATTTTAGATCTTAGGTACAGACGCCAGCACATCAAGCTACTACAATCTGTTAAATTTCTTTAATAGATTTTCAACTTTATCGCTATAGTATTAAGGTTCACGGTTGATTGGGAAATGGACAGTTTCGGGTAGCTTGATGTGCTGGCGTCTGTATTTACATACATTTGTCATGATTTGTCTTTGTGCACGTTCGACGGATTAGATTCGTGTTCCCAAACATTCTGATAGAACGTGATAGGTCATGGATGATCGTAGGATTATCTGGAATTTATTTAATGATTTCAGCTTATTTGTCAAAAGTAGTGATCACAGTTATTATTTAGCATAGACCTGTGTATTATTGAAATGTGCAGACTGAAGATTATAAGTAAATATTTTAGTCACCTTAATAGTTTTATTCAGATTATTTGGCAACTAGGGGGTGAATGTCTTTATCACCAAGATAATGTATTATTACTGTGGGACAATCCTTTTAAAGGTTCTATTTAACCTGGCTTAAATGGGATTGGGCTGGACACGTCAGCCGTATGTCAGACGATCAATGGGCCAAACTTACAACCCATTGGGGCCCGCTTAATGGCAAACGACATCGTGGCAGGTATAGGTGGAGATCACGGAACGAGCCGGACAACTGTAATAAACATTGGTCTTTGGAAGTCTTGAACAGATAGAGATAGAAAGAGAGTAGGGTGACTTTTATCCAGCAGTAATGCCCCATTAATGGTTAAAAATAAAATTAACAGTTCCGTTTTTCCTACATTTATTTAATTTAGATCCAGCCTGTCCCTTGCTGCCCTCTCCCAGCGACACCCTAAGCCGAGGTCCGTACCCCACAGGGGGTGCCCTTAGCGTGTAGTCGCTTAGTTTTTTAAACCCTGACTGGAGGCCTTAATTTATTGAGGCATCCACAGGCAAGCCCGGTTAAGCAGACGACAACCTCATAGGTTGAACTGCGAGATGCCATTTATAAAAAAAAACCTACATTTATTCAGCAGTCATTACTCAATCAAATATATCCATGTCACAATAAAACCATAGCGTGATTTCAACTAATTAAGACTACCATTTCACTATCAGAAGCTGTTTGAAATAACCATAACATTTTAGCCCAACCCTCATAACATCTACAATACTCTAGATACAGTAGCAATAATAGTTAGTTTTAATATACATATGTATGTAGTTTCACAGTCACATTTTGTAATGCACCAACATATGCATTCTTGTATTTCCGTCAGAAACAAGTGAGCGGTATTTTGCGGTTTTGCAATGCCTTTAAAGGTGTGTTGAGGTAAATATTGTAGTAGATAATGTATAGGTTAATAGGCTTATTTGAGAGTCAAAGTGTCGTCAGAGAGTGCTTGGCTTTTGATGGGTCTGTGTATCTTGTCGTACGATTGACGCTACTAACCTTTTGTTTGGGTACCCGCACCACTATAACTTAAAAAGGGGAAGCGCCAACTTACCCCGTAAAATTCAAATTTTTAAACCCTGCGCATTATAAAAACTTAGGCGCCATACCTTTTTGACGATCGTTAAAGATTAGACACAGATTAAAATTAGATTAATTGTAAGAGTGCAACGAATCTACAAAGCAAGATCCTTGCCAAGAAAACCCGCAGAGGCGTACGCGAAAAATAACATTAAATCCAAATTAATTACCAGCTATATTTTTTCGCTTACCTATTTGTTATTTCTTATTCCACACAGGTGTATCGGAAGCGAAGCTGTGTCCGGACGGTCTGGTCTTCAATGATGAGAACCCCAACAAGGAAAAATGCGACATCCCCTCCAATGTAGACTGCGGAGACAGGAGAGAGCTGCGTAAGTAACCCCTACCCTGCACTACCCCCTATGAGAAACTATGGCGGGGCTCGTGGCTAAATAATAACAGCTGCAAGGGTCCGTCTTCAAGGTTAAGCAAAGCTTGTCGAGGTCGATTCGTGGATGAGTGAACATTAATTACATACCGAAACTTCTCCGTGCCTTGGAAAGCCCGTTAATCCATTGGTCCCAGCTGTCCAGTCAGAAGTCCTAAAGTCTGGCAACCAGTCTTACCAAGGGATATCGTGTTACCCAGTAACTGCGAGTTGTCGAGGTCCGATAGGTAGTCGCTCCATTTGAGAATAATAAATAAAAAATTAAAAAATGTATAATACACCATGTATTCAGCTTCACCCGGTTAGACTGGAAGCCAACCCCAACATAGTTGGGAAAAGGCTAGGCAGATGATGATCGCTATGAGAAACTATGGACATAAATCCCGTTGATTTACTAGAATTCAGCTTATTTTAGTTAACTATCAGATAAATTGACATTGCGGCAGACTATACATCGAAAGTGATGAAATAAGTACTCAAGTAGTTAGGTCAGTTCTGCGAGCGAGACCAATTTATTTTATAACATATTATTATTTTGATTTTATTGATCCATTCATTTTATAGTAAGCTTACGGTCATTTTATAAACAACACTGTTCAAAACAGTGTTGTTGATAAAATGACCGTAAGATTTTGCTATTCATTATGATAATGATAGAGTCAGCAAACGTGGATGACCATGTTTATTGCCAAAACCGTTAATTTTACTTACCTTCCTATTAAAAAAAAACGTTGTTTCTAAGGAGAAACAACGTTTTTTTAATAGATAAAATATTAATAATGAATTATTCAAACACATATAGTTTATAAGGATAAAGTCTATGTGTTTGAATAATTCATTATTAATATTTTTTCTTTTTTACCAAAAGTTGTAAGATAAAAGTTGTTATCATAAAATGTAACCTATGTCGTTGTAAAATGATTCTTGTTTGCTTGACTCACTATTGCACAATAATATGCAGCTATACTGACTAGATTTTTTTCCACAGAGGAGCCAAAGCCGTCTAAAGGCTGCCCCAGACAGAACGGATATTTCAAACATCCCGATCCTCAGGTACGTTGTGAAACCAACCAGTATTGTAACTAGTATTTGTGTGCCCTCGAACGTTAGGCAAAGGGCAGTGAACGGAAAAATAGTTGAAATCTGAAGGACAATTCCCGTGATTCATTCCGACATTCAAAAAGTCGCAATCTCATCTCGACAATCAATGTCAAAAACTTGTCAAAAATGTATTTGTAATGTATTTTAGAGGTATTTTTGTTAAATTGACACTGTGAACGTTCTTAAAATGAGTTCTTAAAGTGTCATTTCTTCTTTGATCGCGTAACTTAATTGATTTACTTATGAAAATGTATTTACTCAAAACGCTGTCTACCTACTCAAATATTTTTTGTTTATATTCTCTCCTCTATCTGTGAAAACTTGTAATTGGCCTTATTTTTGTTACCCTTAATCGTGCAAAAGTTTTTAGCAGTAAGTTTTCCAAAAACTGTAAAATAAAATAAAATACGCCGTATATTGCCCTTCTGATTGTATTTTGAACCGTATGTTCACGATGAGAATTATGAATTAAAATTTCGATTTTATTTAAGTTTTTTACATCAAAACGGACAACTAAAGTTGCAATTACATTGCGGTTGATCACCGTCAACCATTCGATATTCAAAACATAACCGATGATGGTCGATGAACGTAATCCAGCTGTCATGCACCGCACTGGACATCTGAATGGTTGATGTCAATGTTCGGCCGTACATAATTTAGTTACACTTTTATCATGTCTTGTGGTAAGGTGTGTGAAAAATTCATACTCATATTTCATTCATTTTTGATTCGTATTTGAACTGTGAGCATTTAAAATTAGAGTGTAGTTCTGAAAGAGCATATGACTTTAAATAAAAAATAAAAATTCGTTTCATATTTAACTAGGTTTTTATAGCTAAGTCTTGAAGGTTTTCTTAAATCTTATTTTTACCTACAAGCTCTGATACATTTCCAGGCCTGTGATAAGTTCTACTACTGCTCGGACGGTACACCCAACGAGATGCCCTGCCCTCCCGGTCTGTACTTCGACGAGGAGAGCTCCAACTGTGACTGGAAGGACTCCGTCAAGAGGCAGTGTGACCAGCTCACCAAGGGTACGTTGCACAGAGAACGTTCTTCAGTTAATATAATGATTTCTATCTTCATCAAGAATAAAATGAAAAATAAGTAACCTTGTGGATTTGAGCGCTAAACAAGATACATTTCTTAATCTAGGTAATAAATAGTAACAGCGGAATATGTAGTCGGTTTATGATCCTAAATTCGAGAAAAACTTTCCTGTTTTTGCTGCGGTATAAATTTTTTAAGAGACTGCTCTATTATTTATTTATTTATTTAAGGACTTTGGAAGACTTACAGCTAAATACAATAGTGATAAATAACAGTATGATAGTCTGACAGCCAATTACAGGTCTTCACGTCTAGAGCTTGTCTGGTGTAAAAGTACTGTGGAACAAAAAATACACACTGCAAATATTGCCAAAAAAAAAACATACACAATTTCAAGTAGATCATCACCTAAAATATGTAAAAACTAATATAATATAATTACGGCGGGTTATTTCCCATCAAACAAAGATGTTAAAAATTCAATTTATTTACTAATTTTTTTATAGCTGAATTGCAAAGCAATTCTGGGGCAATTCTGTTTTCTTAAGAGCCATAAAAAAAATGTGG
Organism: Apamea anceps; assembly: GCA_951799955.1. Lineage (NCBI taxonomy): Eukaryota > Metazoa > Arthropoda > Insecta > Lepidoptera > Noctuidae > Apamea > Apamea anceps. The sequence continues at coordinate 5,594,152 of OX637502.1, read as the reverse complement.
CGTTTAAGGCTCTTTCTTCTGATGAAGGACTTTTAAATATTAAATAGCGTTTAGAAGGGTTCATTAAAAAAAAAACAATACTTCCATTTACATAACTCCCATTTCTTCTGTCTATATAATTATATTGTTTGCTGACAAATTATCTCTAATTTCCAGACTTGCTTGACGATGGTTTCTCCTGCCCCGATGGTGAAGTAATGGGACCCAACGGCCGCGCCCTGCCCCACCCCACTTTCCCTCACCCAGAAGACTGCCAGAAATTCTACATCTGCCGCAACGGAGTCCAGCCCCAGAAGGGACTCTGCCCATTCGGCAAGGTTTATAACGAGGAGACCTTTATGTGCGATGACGCTGAGAAGGTTCAAGGATGGTAAGGACCTGGCTTTAATAGATTACATATACTGAACAAAGTCTGCTCAACTGCAGGTCTTGACTGACTGATTTGGGCGGTTTAGTTCAGCACCTAAATATTGCGTAACACACCATCAGTCACCATTTGAATCATTTTTAAGGATATTACTAATGCGTTATTTTATAAATGCTCGAAAAATTTGTCTGCTCAACAACGTAAATAATGCAATGAATATTATTGAACTGTCAAAATGAAAGCCATTCCTACTGTTAGTGTTTTACGCAATTATTTGTTGTTGTTGGTGTTGTAAACCGAATTATTAAACTTATTATATTTGTATCTTTCAGTGAAAACTACTATGAAGGCCAGACGTTTGAGAAGAGCAAACCGAAGAAGGCGTAAAGTGTGTCATACTTATTAAGATATTAGTTGTGTAATAATAAATATTTAATAAGTCACTGAGAGTTTTATTTACCTTTCCAGGTAGTATTTACTAAAATAATCAATATTTCACACGTAATGTTGTTGGTAATTCTAGAATAGAAGAATGCAAGGCTGAAAATGAATAAAAATTATATTTCTCAAAGGTAAAAAATTGTAAAATAAATAATAAGGTAAAACTACTCAATATGAAGAATATAAGGTAATCAAACACAATTTATTTAAAAAAAAACTCAAATTTTATTTTATTTTATTATAGAGCTGGACTCCTTTAATAAATATTGGTCCTTGGCAGCTCTGCACAGAGAGAGGTGGAGAGAGAGTGGAAGGCCTTTGATCAGCAGTAGGCCATTAATGGCTAAAAGTAATAAATAATATTATGATAATATTTATGCAGCGCCCCCTATTAGCTATGAAGAAAACTACAAAGTCATTTGACTAAGCACTGAATTGCCTTGATTACAAAGAGTATTTAAAATATTGACTATGCAACCAAGAAGCTTTAATTCCGATCCAGCCTGTCCCAGCGACGCCCTAAGCCGAGGTCCATATCCCACATGGGGTGCGCTAAGCGTGTAGTCGCTTAGTTATTATGTTTTTAAAGCCCTGGCTGGAGGCCTTAATTTATAACAGGCAAGCCCGGTTAAGCAGACGACAACCTCCTAGGCTAAACTGCGAAATACCACTAAAAAAAAAAAAAAAAATCAGGGGCTGCAGTCTCGACATTCATAGCGATCGCTTTGCGACCGAATTCGGTCGCAAAGTCCCAGATTAACAGGTGTAATGTGTGGAGTGACAGGACTTTAGCGGTCGTAAAGCGATCACTATGAATGTCGAGACTGCAGCCCCAGGAAGCTTTAGGCTTGTTACCTTCTTTATGGAAACCACTCATTTTATGGCTATGAAATCAACAGTAAATTTTCCAACTTCCAGGGCAAATACCAGATACTAAAATCGCAGGCCAGTGCTTTATTAAAGGAAGAGCAAGCATGTTGTGGTTTTTAGTGTCAATTAGCATAACGATACATGATAAACATGATAACATTTTAAGGTTATAGACTTAACGAAAGGTCAATCATAATCATTTATTTGCAAAAGGTATTGGTACAGTCTTGGTTTTAAAGTCAGTAATTACATTTCTAATATATAGTCAGACATTTAACATGAAAAATTTAATATAAGTTCAAACGTAATGGTTAATGTAAGGATCTAAACTGAGAATCCGATGCCAAGTTAATTGAAAGAAATACTGTCATGATCCAGGTTTCAGGGAGTCTACTCTATGTTCTACGTTACGGGTTTGGTTTCCGCACTTAGTCCTTCAAGTGGAACATTGTGCGTGGGCCATGGTGGCCGTGGGCCAGGGAGTCTGCTCTCAAAGTCCGTTAAAGAAGATATGGACCCGTCCGAAAGTAGTTGATCCATTAAAACAAGAGTAAAATACAATCTTTTTGACGGGCAAATGCGTATCGGGAGAGGAGACATCTATAAAATCGTTTTGTCATTCATTATTAGTTCGAGCTCCAAACTAATCATATCTGTAAATGATACGGTGTACAAAACTCCCGTAACTTTGACTGAAAATACGAGTGTCGCGCTTAGGGAGAAGAAGCCCAGATCCACAAACGTTTTGTCATTATATTTATCAACAAGGAATTATCCTCATATACACCACACACAAATTGTCTTGCTAATTTTATGTAAGCAAGTAAAGCCTTAGGTATTTGCAGGCTGTATTGCAAACCTATTACGGATAATAATCGTAGCACTTGCGCAAGCGCGGTCGTAGTCGCCTGTTCTCGATACATCGATGTAAGAAAAGTAGAGTAGACAGATTTTGAAGGTATTCATAAGGAAGTTTTACGCACGGCTACACATCAAGCTGTACATAACCAGTATAAGCTAACATCTGATTGTATGTAAAACCTATACAATGCGAGGTTAGCTAAACTGGAAATGTATAGCTGATGTTTAGCCGTGTGTACAAATTCTTGGTTGATTAATTCCTCTTTTGAATTGCTACACAAGAGTTTTAAAAAAATATAAAATTAAATACATCGACTGTGGACATTGTGAAACTCCGAATCTACTTTTTCTATTAGGACAAACATTATCTATATATATAAAATTGAACCCCTATTTCCCTTGGTGACGTCATAACTTGAGAATGAGTTCATCGATTTCATATATCTTTTCTTTAAAAGTTTTCTAATACATTGTAGAAGGTTCTTACGGAAAAAAAATTAAGAAAGTTGCTTCACGGGGACGAAGTCGCGAGCAGAAGCTAGTCATCAATAAAACTTCCGTTTCTGACGGCGACTGTCGGTATTCAAGTGAACTGTTGGCAGAGGAACATTTGGTTAGTAGTTCATGTTTATCACAGAGAGGTGGCGCCACTTATCTATTTGTAGCTTATTTATAGCAACGTTTATACTACAGACTTTGTAGACGGTGCTTACCATAGATTTAGTATCTAGTTGAGTATGATGTTAAATCTATGGTGCTTATACATAAGCTCTGTGTCACCGATACCAAAAAAAAATTTTAGGCACTATTGCTTTTGATTTGGCAAAAATAGATAGGCACTTATGACAAATAAACTCCAAGTAACTGGCACACTAGATAATTTCTTTAATCAATCTGTTTCATTTGAATATTCTGTGAAACAGGATTTTAAACGGTAGAGGTTTTGTGCATACAATATGTTTTGAAGGACCAAAAACAGAGAAAATTGCAGTTAAAAAATTATAGGTTCCCTACATTTCGTAACCCTGCACCTTGTATTTTATTTATATGTTTTACATGTTACAAGTATTTGTAACAATTACCTATATATAACATTGCATCACGTTCAAATTATCGAATTATAATTTTGTTTAAAGAGCCTCAGGTTACATATTAAATTACATGCTTGACATAACCATTGGGCTGCTACTTTCAATGTGTTCGTAATCGAATTGACGTCAACTCGATATTCAAGGAAACAGGAAGATTATGTATGAGGCTGTGATTGAACAAACAATAATTATAATCACATAGATCTTAATCATGTAAATTTCAAACGTAAGAAAAGCTTTGTCCGTCCGGCGTAAAAATATATCTATTAGTAAATTCAGAGAGACCTATATATCTGTCTCGTATAGGGTCATAGCATTATGCTGAGCGATGGCCGTTTTCCCCCAATTGTTTTTTTTTTGTGTTCGTTTTTTTTTTATTCATCATGTTTACCGCAAATAAAAGTATTTTCTTTCTTCTAAATTTAGCCATAGACGAATGAAGGAAGTACTATCTGCACGGTTAAGGCACTTTAAAATAATGAAGACGTAATCATTCTGTCTTATTAATGCTCTATTAAATTATAAACGGTTCAATAGATGCATATTTGGTAAACTATTTTGACTTTAGATCTAGTCAAAGGAGTAAGCGTCTTCATCGTATCTTTGAATTGCCTACATCCACCTTAAATACAAGATTTTATAGGCCCCTTACACTTATAGCAAGGCAATAAAAGGTCCAACTTAAGAGCGCGTATAAAGCAAAATTACCAATCTTATATTTGATTTTACATGAAAAATTCCGGACCAAATCTTAAAATAAAAATGTATGTATAACCACATGATATTTCCGAGGGTTCACTTTGATCAAAACAATGAAATAATAACATTTCTTCGATAGAAAAAAATCACGAAGTAACCTCTAATTCTCATATTTTTCCGTTTTGTACTCAATACGGTAATGCCTATTGCGACAAAAATTTGATAATTAATTATATTTATACAAGAGTAAAGGCATGGTATAAAGAGAGGAAGTAGGCTATCTCCGGCACAATCCGCGACATAATTGCCTACTGTCTTAGGGTTGTCACTTTTTGTTAAATTTTAATTCAGTGCCAATAAATGGGCAAGGGTCGGGATGTTGTATAGTTTTCTTGTATTGTCTGGGTACCTAAACGATGATGAAACCTTTCACGATGAAAGAAAGAGCGACGGGCCAGCAGACGGGCGGCGCGGGGCGGTGATGAGCACGAGTAAACGGTAGGTTACTGATAGTACTGTCACCAATTCATTAGTTTAAAGCCCGGCCCTTGCCAAAGATAACACATATCTCTGTATAACTAATTCAGTGATCATTAGTCAATAAAGTTCAACAATGGTTTTCCTAACAAACACAGAAATTTATTCAAGATTCATAGCAGTATTATTTATAAAAAAAAAACATCGTAAAACAACATAAAAAAACTAACGCCTGTCTCTTAGACTATAATCAAATTTTTATTCTGCTGTTATGATTCGAACTTTGCTCTATTTATCTGATTCACAATTAGTCAATTACTTATTTTTTAAGTACGATTTTATAACTGTAAGTAGGTACTTAGTTACTATACCTACAATAGGTACTGAGAAATCGGCATGACTAAACATAAACAAAGCAATAGCGGCAAATCAATTATACGTTCTCCTGCGATTATCACACATTTTTCATTCATTTAGCGGTGCCGAAAAGCCGTGACGCGCGAACCTCGTGCGATGTTAGCCCCGTCTGGCGCGCTGCGAAACCCGCCGAGATTTGTGTAAGTGTGCGTGCGGCGACGCATAGATACTTTGGCGCACACATACAAGCCGCGCGCGGTGCGTTTGTATGAAGATAACGTACTTCCTCTCTTTATACTATGGTAAAGGCTGTGCTTAGGCATTTTATGTAATTCCCTTTACTTTTGGATTTATTACGATATAACAGTTTTGGCGCATACTAAGTTTGTTTTTTTTTTTCTATTCTAAAATTTTACTGGCTTTAGGCGCGCTCTTAACGGATTGTCCTATTGATATTTTCTACATGAGTTTCTTACAGACGCTCCCTATTTAAACAGTGCGAATAGCTTCGCAGGATGGCTGGTAGCAGCTGGATGATAAATAGTTGCCGAAAATCGAGCTGAACGGTGTGCAATAGGAGAGGCCTATGTCCAGCAGTGGACTGCTGTAGGCATGGTGATGATGATGAATAGTGCACGTTTATGTCGCCCAAATTGGTTTATTTTGTAGTGTTTTAGATTTAGGTCTACTAGATATACTTTATTATTTCTCCTTTATTTGTCTCTAATATTCATATGTCAATGTCATGTATACCAGAAGGCCATTTCCCGTAATTAAAAACGTTCAAAATCTAGTCGCAATCTCATCTCAGCGACAAACAAATGTCAAAAACTTGTCAAAAATGTAGGGAAATATTAGAGGTATTTTGGACAGATTGAGACTGAGGTATTGAAATTCCTATTTTAGGTGTTCTGCCCTGATAACAAAGAATGCAGTAATCGTCATTTTTTAGATTTTCACTTTTTTCCAGAAATGGCATCCCAAGAGGTTCATGTACATGAAAAAAATAGATTTTCATAAAAAAATTCACTCGAAGTATGTTGTTTATGTAATGATTTTCGCCGTACTTGCATAATGCATCTTGCTCAGATGATATGAAATATGTTTTTTGCGTTTACTCGTAACCGCCATTTTGCGATTACTGCATTTTTAGTTATGACGGCAGTGTTAATAATAGCCTACATTGTGTCCCACAGCTGGGTAAAAGCTTCCCCTTGTTAATTTTTTCTTCCAAACCTCCCAAATGCAAATGTTACCACATCGTCACACCACCGTCGCCGTGTAAACTAGTTGGTGGATTTATTCTAAATTAATAAACAAATAGAAATCTTTTTAAAACGAAACGATTAACTTATTTTAATGAATATAATATCATATCAGTAATTGTACAGACTACTATTAGAAAAAAATTATTACAGTGTTCAAGAATATTTAGAAGATAAGTCGTTAATAATATAATAAAATAAAGATAGCCTTTATCGCATGCAACAATTAAATAATTCATTATTACTACAATTTCAATCTTTATTAATTAACTATTATAGATTCATGTTTTATTCTCATAATTATTAATAGGCTAGTAATATAATCCTTGTTATTTTTATTTTTTTATTTATATAGAAGTATTTGTACGCCATATTATGGCAGGATATGCTGGAACCAATATTGTAACGTCTATTGTACCATATTTTAACAAATGAACATTTTTTATTTGATTTGATTTGAATATACATAATGTTACTCAGTGAACTAGGCGTAAAAGCCTTCAGGTTATTATTATTAGCCTATTGAGTACTAAGTTATTGATTGTTTATTCAAAAATATATCATAAAAGAAACATCAATGAAACAACAATATCTTTTATGATTATAGACACACGTAATACATACGTAAGTATATATTCTTGTCAGGTATATGATATATTTGTGTATATTTTTTGCGACTTGCGATTTTTTTCGACTTCTATTCAAATATTATGTAATAGTGCTATTTATATTGTGCTAATATTATGGAGAAAGTATTTGTTTCTATGTTCTTAGAAACGTGCAGTTTTTTTGTTTTTGTAAATATATTATGTTCACAGACATGATATATATTTTAAGAGTAGCAAACTAGAAATCGGACAAATAATATGACGTTTTATTATATAGTTAGTTTTTCCAATACTGTCGTGATGGTTCAATGGTTAAGGCCTCACCTCTTATGCAAGAGGTCGTGGATTCAAATCCGGGCTAGTACCTACCAATGACTTTTCAATTCATTCGTATTTTCTGAGCTTATCTTAGACATTACTGACATCGGTAAAGGAAAATATCGTGAGGAAACCTGGACTTATAGTTAATATAAATCTCAAATAGCAAACTCGTCTTGAGCAACCGTGGTGATCAATGTTCGTGCCTTCTCTGTATGAGAAGAGCCTTTGCCCAGTGGGACAGCAATAGGCTGGTAATTATAATCATCACCATCTCATCATTTCTGGCTAAAGACGTCCACTGCTGGACATAGGCCTCCCAAGCAATGCCATTTCGATCGATTCTGTTCTCGTATCCAGCGGATTCCTGCGGCCTTCTCCATCGGTCTTCCTTGTGGGAGGCCTTCCAACGCTATTGCTAATGCTATTTTAATTATAGTTATTCCTGAAACGACTTCATTCACAGTCAGAACTATACAGCATAGGCGTATATAGCTTTATTGGTAATTTTATCGTTTTTAGAAAACTACTAGGTGCGGTCACCAAAGGAGATAAGTACCCGGGGTCGTCGGATAAACTTGAGGTTTAGAAAGAAACCGATGGATGTTTACGAGTAGAATTTAATTTAATTAATAGAAAATAAACAGTTCATTTAACAAATTTAATTTAATTCGAAAATATCCATCAAATTTTCTCATACATTCGTTCTTATGGATTTTGAGGCGGTACGAAGTTCGCCGGGTCAGCTAGTTTTGAATAAAAAAACAGGTTTAGAACCAATCTTGGTTTCGTCCCTTTGAATTGAGTATCAAAGTTGACTACGTCCTAGTTAAACCAATAGGACTGGATTCGAAACAAAACAGTAATAGTCGCTCATGCGATTTTTTTTAATGAGTTCGATATTTTTATATATTTTTAAAAAGATACTTAGATACATTCAGTGCTTGGGAACAAAACTGGTTACGTTGAACATTATTTACATTTTTGGCTTATTTCTAGGGTATGCATGATTAATATGATATCATTGCACATTTTGAGAAAGTTGCTTTCCATTTATTTCGAATTAATACGCAGTAGTAAAGCCTTGGGTACAAAAATAATAAGTTGTTTTTAATACTGTGTTTTTTCTTTAGATTCTATACCCCTGAAATTTAAAGTTCGAGTAATTTTTCTTGCTGTTGGCAAACAAAATTGTGATCATTATTCTTAGGCAGGCGCCTTCAGCCACTCCAACTTAAGACAAACGAAATTATAAGTAGGTATGGAATTTCTTAATGTAACATAACATCACAAATGATATCCCCAAAGGGTTAAATAGAGGCGTGCCCATAAAACACGCACAATTCGCCAGTTATGTTTAAGTCATATTATAGAGACACGAGAAACAGGGGGTAAAGTTCCCTCATCCTCCATAGAAAAGGGTCCAAGCAGACGGGTGTTGTTTCTGGTGGGCTACTGAACGACGATTGATGTCGGGACTTTGTATATATTATGCTAGTCGCTGGGTAAACTCTGCTTGCGCGATGCAGGATTTTGCGTGACGTCAATGTGATACGCAATTCATATGTGACGATGTAGATGCCGCCACACAATGTAGTAGGTCGGGAGCGAGCCCATTGCCATCGACCCGCTACAAATCCAGACTATGGGCTGCTACGAGAAATTCCTTATGGACAAACCCAATTACACTGCCTGACCTGGCGAACTCAGGAGGTCCTATCTCATGCTCAATACTAGGGCTTCAGACCACTAGACAAAAGGGGCGGTGGTGTTGAATTTCTTATAGAATTTATAGAAACCTCTTTAAATTACCACCTCCATGTATTTCTTAACTCCTGTTCACGTCGAGTGTCTTTACAACATAACTAGTGGAGCGACTGATAAGAGATAAGGTCAACTTTTTGTCGGTTGACTCAAATCGTGACCGATTAGTGCGAGTACGCAACTCGTAATAATACCCGCTTGTTTTATCGATCTGAGTTTTTTTCTTGTACTCTTGTGGAAATTGTTGTGCGGTAACTGATTATAGAATGATTTGTCGTCATCGTAGCTGTGACTTTTACGGTTCCATCATCAAAGGGTGCAGATGGGGTCCTGTCTTCTTGCCATAAAGCTATATCTCAAGCCCTAAAATATTAATTTGATCCGGATTTTATTTTATTAACTCAATGAAGCCAATATCCTATGTCGCATGTGTGTGTGTGTGTTGTATTGTGTCATAGATAAGTTATTTATTGATATCGTGCTTGATACAGAACCAATGCGCGAAAATATGATTGGTGATTTTTTTTTGAGGTCATAATATAGGTAGGAACCTAGTTTTTATTGTGTTTTAAATCATAAAGCTCTTGTTTCCGTCAAAACCCTTTCCCAACATTCTGCATCGCTCCCAATATGTCGATTTAGCTAAGCCACTTACTTTGTCTAGCAGGTTCAGTATTCCGAAATAGTGAGCGTATTAATTTAGAAGTTTTCGAAATGAGAGCAGTTCTGTATAAATTTTATGTATTGCCACTTGTTCCGGCAGTTTGTAAGGCCTACAAATAAATGGGCTGGCGAAATTAGAACGTACCTAACTACTTTAGAAGTATACTTAGGTCTATATGAGACTGGAGTTTAGAAACAAAAATATTGCTATGCCATAACGCGCCTTACTGCACAAAGCGACACAACAGATTTTAGTTCCTAGTGATTAGAAGTGCTATTCTGTAAAAATCTCATCGTGAAAACTTAAGTGAAGTGAGTTTGAAGTGAGCTGCCAATCCCTAGATTCCCTAGCGTCAGGTAGGATGATAGATTACTTCAAGCTCATTTCACCACCATATTCCGTAAAAAGTACCATCGACATAAAAAGAAGAGGTTTCGCAACTGTTGAGTAATCGCTTGGACGATGACACGTTTTATTTGCCTCTTTCAGCCTTTTTGTCGTCATTACTCGGCTACTGTTATCCGTTTATCAGAGACCAAAGTTAAACTAACCCCCTTATACGTAAAAGTTCGAGAAGTAAGATTATATTAAGGAGTCCTTATTTCTTTTATATTATTATACCTAATGTTTTAGGTAAGATAACTATCATTATCATCTATAGGAAAGAAGTTACTTCAATTGCTTCTAATACATAACATGCAGCTGTATGAGGATCGGATCTGAAACCGCCATACTGTTTTTACAATACTTTTCACAAAATAACTTCAGCAGCAGCGCCCCTTTTTTATGAGTGAAAGAATGAGTGAAGGAATGAGTGAAAGAATGAGTGGAAGAATGAGTTAAAGAATGAATGACATTTAAATACGTTTTTTTTCTATAGTATTATCATATACGATTATACCACAGCTTGTGGTTGCTTGTAAACATCACAAATTATTAGTTTTACTGACTAGCACTTACCTAACAGAATTTTTTCCTTTTAAATTATTTCCTATTTCACAGGAAATGTTGTGAATTTCTTTAAACAACACACACAAATATCCGTTGTTAAAATACACACAGCGTAAGATTAACATAAAGAAAAGTGATTGCGAAACATGTCTAGCTGACAACCTGCCTCGCTCAGACTTGCAAAACGATCACCTTTTATCTGTCTACCGAACACGTTCAATGCAAAGCAAAAGGAGACAATAGATCTACATACGAGTACCTACTGAACTGAACTGCGAGTTGCTCTATTTTGCTTATATATATGAGCAAAATAGAGCAACTCGCAGTTCAGTTCCGAAGGAATCTTCCTACTCTTCATTTCACACCGAATATTATTTAACCCTTAAACCCTACCCGGGGGTCCAGCAAACCCCAGAGGTTGAATATTTGTAGATATTTTTGAAATAACAAAACGCACTGTTGCGCCACTCGAGCTAATCCTTAATTACGTCGGCGGCCATCTTTTCACCAGTCTAGCGTCAACGCATATACAGTGTAGACGGATTTATAACTATTTATGGGTCTGTCAGACCCCAAGGTAGTAATAAAGTAGTATTTTGTGATTTCTTTTTGTTGATATATTGGTGAATGCTCTTATTTTTGATACAATATTTTAAGAGGTAAGTTCGATATTTTATATGTCCTACTAAAAATGGCCACAAAAAGGGATACAAAATGACGTCTTTTCCTGAAAAACTTGCCATAGATTTGATCACCCCTCAAATGGAAGAACGATTTACATGGCCCTCTTTGCCCACGAATCTTCAAGTTCTCCTAGGTGGAATTTTGCAAAAAAAGCGGCCATAGCAAGAACCAAGTACTGCTCCCACTGCTTAAAAAAGATGTAGCATGTACCCAAGGGGTAGCGACCGAAAAACCAAGGTCACGTGTGGCATGTGCCAAAAACCTCTCTGCGGTGAACATACTGAGGCTTGTGTCAACAATGTGTAACTAAAAACAATTGGATTATTTTTTGTATTGTCAAATAAGCAGTTTATAACAATAAATAATAATTGTAATTAAATTGTTTTTTATTTTATAAGTATAAATTTATATATATTGGGGTCCTTAAAACCCCTGGGTAGTAATAGTGTTTCTCCTGGAATGGGTAGGGTTTAAGGGTTAATAATAGCCTGGCACATTGCCAGAGACTTCGTTGGCCCTATATACCCTATCACGAGGGTATCCCCCGACCTTATTCCCTGTCTACATCGTAAAGGGAACCTCTATGAAAAACAACATTCTAGATCCAAGGATTTGGGCTGGGCGTTGACGACTGAGTCTCAGGAGTTTTCTTTTTATATAAAATCTCCATGACGCCAGTAATCCCCAAAGGGTTAAGCAGAGTATTACTTGTAGTACACCTACGTTTCGCCAGTTATGTTTAAGTCCCAAGTAATCAAGGGCGAGTCTATTGTCATCAATCAGAGGTTAATTCTCGTAATTTTAAGAACGTTCACAGTCTGATCTCAGTCTCAATCTGTCAACAATACTTCTAATTTTCCTACATTTTGACAAGTTTTTGACATTTGTTTGTCGCCGAGATGAGATTGCGACTAGATTTTGAACGTTTTAAATTACGAGAATTGGCCTTCTGGTACAAATTCAGACTCCGGGCTAGCATACGCATAAGCATTATCAGCCTATAACATTCCCACTGCTGGGACACAGGCCTGCTCTCTGTGAGAGGGAATGGACCATAATCCACCACGCGGGCCCTGTGCGGCTTGGTAGATGTCACATGTCTTCGAATTTTTGGTCCTAGGACATACCGGTTTCCTAACGATGTTTTCCCTCACCGTTTTTGAGAGTAATGGTGATGAAGAAGCGATTGACTGCTGCGCTGCATGTCGCGGGTTCGATTCTCGCACGCAACAAATATTTGTATGACCTACAAGTAGTTGTTCCGGGTCTGGCTGTTTTGTATGTGAGTTTAAATGTTTGTAAACGCACCCACGATACAGGAGAAATTCCTAGTGTGGGGCAATTTTCTAAAAAAAACCAAATAAAAAAAAAATAAACAAAAAGTAAAGCGCCTGTCTGGGTTCGAACCCGCGACCTACAATTCGCAAGTCGGTACCGTTACCACTGGGCCACCACTGCTCTGCTCTACCCGCACCGGCTCCGGGTTGATACTGAAAAATTCTAGATGCATAAACCCAATAACGCTTTGCTCGACCCGGGAATTGAACCCAAGACTTCATACATAGCAGTGCAATGCTTGCGACGACAACACCAACGACGCACTCAACATTGTCAACTACACCTGAAGTCCAATTCTCGTAATTTAAAACGTTCAAAATCTAGTCGCAGTCTCATCTCAGCGACCAACAAATGACAAAAACCTGTCAAAATGTAGGGAAATTAGAGGTATTTTTTGACAGATCGAGACTGAGATCAGACTGTGAACGTTCTTAAAATTACGAGATTTGCGCCTCTGTTTATGATTTTCACCCATCTCCTGCTGTCTTGTTTATTCTTCATGATAATACAAAATGATAACCATGTCGTGCAGGCACTGGTTTTATGATAACATAGACCTTATAAATTTTATATGTAGTTTATAGTTTAGAGAACCTCACCATCTGCTTAGCCTTGGGGTCGACTTCCAGTCAAACCGGATGCAGCTGAATATCAATATTTTATATAGAGCGACTGCCTAGCTGAACTCCACAACCCTGCCGTTGGGTAATCCCTCTTGGTAAGACTGATTGTCAGATTTTTGGGTTTCTGACTACCAGTAACGACTGTCAAAGATCCACAAATGACAGCCAGGACCTACGGCTTAACTTGCTTTTCGAGGCACGGAGGGGTCTTGGTATGTAAAGGTTACCCATCTACGGACTCACCGCGGCAAGCGTAGCTTTATCTGATCGATCGACCCGTGCGGCTGTTATTACTTAGTCACAAGCCCCTCGTTTAGCCCCTCACCAAGCCCTAGTTTAGAGAAACTATGAACATTAATTTTATTGTTATTCATATTAGAATGCCTCAAAGGTCGAATTCATTCATTGACCATATTAGTAAAGCTGGTTAACATTTCTTCGATCTATATTTAACTAATAAAACAGTGAAATTTTATCGTTTTTTTACGATTTTTTTCCCTTATTAACACGAGTGTAAAAACCAGTTGAATGACTCAATAATAAGTACCATTGTACCATCACATAACAGGTTGCATCTTGTTGTATGTTTATTCATTTATTCATTTCGCGCCGAGTTTTTTGGGTGGTTGTTGCATGAAAAAAGAAATGTAAGTAGATAACCACTCTAGCCAGACTTCCCCGAAATTACGATCATGGAGTCGGGGAAGTCTGATTATGAACTTCAGCCGTACGATTGCCAAACATTGTATTTTATGGCACGTAAGTAATTTAAGCAGGTTGAATTGCCTAAACGACATAAAAGCAATATTTTTTTTGCAAAAATTATATAATGTTCAGAATACGCATTACAATTATGTGAACTTGAATTTTATCGTGGAATAGCGTATTTTTAGGCATTTCAATCAACAGTGAGATTTTATGCCTTACTTTATTATTTATGTATGTGACGCCAGCACATCAAGCTATCCGAAACTGTAAACTTCTCCCAATCAACCTTAAACCTAATGCTTTAGCTATAAAGTTGAAAATCTCTTAAAGATATTTGACATATTGTAGTAGCTTGATGTGCTGGCGTCTTTACACACAGTAAAACAGATATAGATACGCCAAATATAAAAAAAAATCGAATCAAATGAAATAGCTATGATAATGGTCTGGGTTGCTATGCTATTGCAATGACTAGTTTGGTTATGCTGGCCCTACCAGAAACAGACCACACTACGCGTGACGTGACATAACAATTGTAATTCAATACAGTGACAGAAGTTACAAAATAATAAGTCTCAACTATCTAGGTACTATACACAATTAATCTCCCTGTCATCTTAATTACATACGTTGATAGATATTCCTGTCATTGACACAGTGGCAGCGAGTTTCTCTCACGACTTTGCGCAACAAGATTAAAGTTTAATTTCGATTAATTACTATCACTTCCAGGCGCGTGTGTCTGTGTCGTATTGTCAATCAAAGCACGCCGCGTGAGGTATACGGCCGTTTTCGTAAGAGGTGACTCGAGACCGATACCGACTGGTGCTGTATTCATAGTCTTGCTCTAGCCAAAAATGATAATATAATTGAGATGTCTGGACAGTCTTTTTTTTTTTTTGTTTTTGTAGATATTATAGATGAATCATGATGTATTACTTTTCATGTTTTGGAAACTTGGCAGATTTATGGTTTCTTCTTGTACTCAAGATATACATACAAATATATCATTACTTGTATGGTTCGATCTTTATAGAAACTAATATAATGAATTAAAAATTAAAATTAAAAATATTTATTGGAACAAAAATAATAGTTACAATATTTGTGTACGTTAACGACCGCATTAGTAAGGAAGTTAAATATTTTTTTTTTTGTTTAGATTAGAAATAAAAAATAAAAAGAAAAAGTTGTAAAAAAAAAAGAAGTTGAATAAAACCTTAAGCACTAATTACAATATTAATACACGTGAATGTGTTCATATTAGAGTTAATGTGAGTGTAGTGTAAGTGTATGCGAGTGAGAGAATGTGAGTGTAGTGTAAGTATGTGTTTGCGAGTGAGTAAATGTGTGAGTATGTGTATGCGAGTGAGTAAATGTGTAAGTACGTGTAGGTATATGTATGTGTGTCTGTTAGGTGATTTGGAAGGCAATGGAATGGAAGGGATTTTTTTTTTCACTTTTGTTTTTAAATTTTTGCAAGATGTTCAAGCTCTTCATAATTCAGAGAGCTAAGTCACTCATGAGTTACTGATTTACACTCACGTGAAGTCAGGGGATAAATGTTTAAAATTCTATTTATTTTGTTATACAAAATTGGGCTTAGAAAATAGAATTGTCGTCTAACTATTACAATGCTAGCTGGCACTACAGGGTAGTCTCTACATCAGTAGGTCTACGTTTCCGCCTACTCTGGCTGTTAAAACTCTGGTGGAAACTAAGTTCTGAATGTTTACGTAGGATTGTGTTAAGAAAAAAGCTGTGTCTTACCCTAGGGATTTGCAACAGAGCATACAGTTCATCAGTCGGAAAACGGATTGGTTTGTATGACATGACTTTCAGTACCGCTCGCTGTGCTCTTTCTAGACGAAGCATTAAACACTTTCCAGAACTACTCCATACGGTTATGCAATAGTCAATGATGGAGTTTGCAAGAGCATAGTAGACCATTTTAAGCATAGGAAGATCCGCTGACGATCTTAATTTTTTAAAAACGAATATAAGTTTTCTAACTCGTCCAACCAATGACCCAATGTGATCGTTCCAGGACAAAATGCTATCAATTGTTACCCCTAAATATTTTATGCTAATGGATGATTAAAATCCTTTCGTATCGGAAGGACATTTAAGTAAAACGTCCTGTGAGCACAATGTCCTAAAAGCAAAAATACCTATAGGCAGCTCGTCCTATAAGCAACATGACCTAATAGCAAATGGTCCTATACAAAAATATTGATGACAAACCATTGTGTTACCGACACATTTATAATTACGGCGCGGGGTAGTTATGTAACACACATAATCGACAATTGATTGCAATGGATTTCATTTTGACAGTTCACCTTTGCTCATTGCGATATTTAATTTGTTAAACCTTTGAACACAGACCATATAACCTAAAGACCCCGCTTAGCCAAATTTTTACTTACAAACAAAGCTACCAAACTTACGGAGAACGGGGGACGTCTAGTGCGCTGTGATTGGTGCATTCAAGGCCGCGCGTAACAAGTGCCGTGCGGGTGTGGCTCAATTATAGAGTGAATTCACCGTATGAGAGGCAGAGGGGTTCGCTCGACTATGTGACGTCTTTAGGACATATGCTCTCTGCCTTTGAAGCAATGGATTAGCAATATCCTTTAAAACCATTCATCAGATTGAGATTGACATTGTGTTACGAAATTAGGGTGCGATATGTGAACGTAAACGAAACAAAAGGAGTATGTAAGGATCGTAGTAGGTGGCGTTCTGTGGGTTCTGCCTATACTATAAGAAGGAGGGGTGAGTTTATGAATGAATATTTGTATTCTTATATATTTTTTTTACTTTTACTTTATTTTTGTTTTTTTTTTATACTCATTTTGTTTTAAAAGATAAAGTCTCTTTACTCTTTGTTTATCTGTCATAAAACAGCGAAAGTGTGTCTTTTAATTACGGGAGGACACTGGCTCCTGCAACACAGTTTTAACTAGTGCAAGAGCCAACGAATTCCATACTCTGGTGTACAAATTGTTTTATGTCAATAAATATTTTTTATGTTTATGTTTATAATGAATGTATGTGTAATTATGACACACTAGTTGCGCCCCGTGGTTTCACCCGCATAAGTTTCGATCCCGTAGGAATATCGGGATAAAAACTATCTTATATGTTAATCCTGGTTATAAGCCATCTGTGTGCCAAATTTCATCCAAATCCGTTCAGTAGTTTCTGCGTGAAAGAGTAACAAACATCCATCTATCCATCCACCCATACAAACTTTCATGTTTATAATATTATTAGTATAGTATAATATTATTAGTAGGATTGTTGTCGATTATAATAATATAACTTATTATAACTAACTATAATTTTTCATGGGTTTGCCTCAGAACGAGTCTAGACGATCTAGTTACTCGTTCTGAGGCAAAACCATGAAAAATTTTGCTGAAGTAATAGTTCCAGGTAGTTATCTGAAACTATTATTTCAGCAAAATTTTTCATGTAGTTTTGCCTCAGGTCACAGGTCAGTTGTTTAATAGATAATCAGCCTATATAATGTTCCCGCTGCTGGATATAGGCCTCCTCTAGGTGAGAGGGAGTGGGCCGTAATGCACCACGCGGGTCCAGTGCGGGTTGGTAGATGTCACATGTCTTTGAATTTTGTTTTCTAGGACATGCTAGTTTCCTCATGATGTTTTCCTTTACCGTTTTGAGAGCAGTGTGATGAAATATATTACTCTCAATTGCATTATGTTTTAATAATAGCTAAAACCAACCCTTTTGTTTTACTATCTGACAAACCAAAACAAAATCACAACCACACTATAGATACCACCGCCAACCCGTGTTCGGCGGGCGGTCGGTGGTCTGCGCGGGCGCAGCCAGTGCTACCGGGCCAACTACGACGCGCACACGTCGCGACAACCACACACACAAACAAACAAGCAAACATGAGGAGTAGTGCACAGTTCGCGGTTTTGTTCGCCTGCGTGGCTTACGGTAAGTTTAAAACATACATTCAGTACTAATACGTAAGCCAGAAGTACTTTAAATAAGGGTTTGTGTAGCATAGGGTTAAATTATCTTCACTGCTGAACCCTTTGGGGATGTAAACGTGATTTACTTTGTGTGTAAATATTCATAGAAAAAAACGTTGACTCTTAGAATTTGATTATATTATAGGATTATAATATTAAACCAGTCAGGTCAGTCAGGTTGCTAATATGTCCTTAGATAGCTCCAATTCCTGAATCGTAATTACTAGAATATTATGTTGGTTCTTTACAATCTAAAAAATCGTTTCCTATCAGTGTGCAGATAACTGTGTGCCCTTAGATTAATTATCTCTCACTGCGACAGATTCATTGATAAATAATACGAATGATTTATTTTGACCATTTTGAATGATTTACCCGGCAGACGTCGACATGCATGGAAAAGCAGCGCGACATTAAAATAAATATGATATTTTAATTTTAACATTTACATGTTTTTAATTTTACCGACAGCACCGCCACCTACCGGGTCCAATAGTGTTTTAAAACCATCCAGGAACCCATTGAAATATACACACAAAATTTCATCCAAATCGGTCCAGCCGTTTAGGAGGAGTTGGTGACAAACGCACGTACAGAAGAATTGTATGTATTAAGATATTATAATATCATCCTTATATGATAAAAGGTTGGTATTTTGTAGGTCATAGATATTATTATCTATGCGTATTATAAATTTGACGGCACGTTTGGCGCAGTGGTTAAGCGATTGACTGCTGCGCTGCGTGTCGCGGGTTCGATTCCCGCACGGAACAAATATTTGTATGACCTACATGTATTTGTTCCGAGTCTGGGTGTTTTTCTATCTATAATATGTATGTATTTACAAAAAAAAATGTATATAAGTAGTTTATCAGCCATCTTGTTACCATAACACAAGCATTAGGTTGCTTAGCTTGGGACTAGATGGCACTGTGTGAAATGTCCAGGGATATTATTATTATTATTATTATTATTATTATTATTATTATAAATAGTTTTTTGTGTCTGTCTGTGTAACCGCGTTGTTCTTCTAAACTACGCAACGGATTATGGCGCGGTTTCACCATAATTTATTGAATTTATTCCGAATCATGTATAATATGTTTATATTAAATTTAAAAAAATCTCGATGTTTTGTCAAGTCGTAGAAACGATGCGAACCAGGCGCGGGTCATTCGTATTAATACATAATACGTATGTAACATAACTACCATATACAAATATATATCATATACAAATATTCACGCATCCATATAGATACACGTATATATGATGTGTAAACAAGTATAGAAAACGAGAATATATTTAGATCCAACGATTAGGTTTTCACGAGTGAATAATCTAATTTTAGTAAACCAGCCAAACTTGTTTAGTTTTGTAACAACATGGTAACTACATTACATACGACAAACTGCCTAGTCTTAAATGTCACTGTATAACAAATTTTGCATGCTTTAAAAATCATATTATTATTTAAAAACATTTCTTCAGTTTTGTCGCGGAAGGCCAGAGGTTTCGGCTTTCGTTTCGAAAAACATCAAATTATACATATATTCGAATATAACCTAAAAAAATACGTCGTCGATATTATTATATCTTTAGTATATTGATTTCGTTATGAAAGAAACACAGTTCCTATTAAAAACACGTTTTTAATACATTCAATTTTTTTATAGGCTACAAGTTTATGATTAAATTAGTCATTGAAATGATTAGTATTGCAAATAATGTAGGGCGAATCTGCTAACAAACGATTAATTTGAATACATTTGATTACTTGCGGCGGTTTTTACCAACGCCCTGATATCTCTACCTAGGTATTCGAGAAATAATTTTGTATTTTTGAGTTTTTAAATACATAACAGAGGGGTAATTCTCGTAATTTTAAGAACATTCACAGTCTGATCTCAGTCCCAATCTGTCAAAAATACCTCCAATTTCCCTACATTTTGACAAGTTTTTGACATTTGTTTGTCGCCGAGATGAGACTGCGAACAGATTTTGAACGTTTTAAATTACGAGAATTGGCCTTCTGGAATCTTTTCTAGGGTTAAAAAGATATCTGAAGTTTGTAAAATCAACCTTTATCACCATCATTCTCCTGTCCTTATTTGAATTTATTTGTGGTCGGCGCAACATGCCTTTTTTCCATACTTCTCTACTATTCGTCATCTCGGTAGTCACCTCCTTTTAGCTAATTATCTTCCACGCACAGTCCATCCCTTGCTTCTTTTGTTTTCTCTTACTGAAAAAAAAATCTACTCTAAAATCAGCCTTAAGTTATTAAAATGATCTACAGCAGGATCTTCTTTCGTTTGTTAGTACTGCTTTACAGAAACCGTTTTACCTAACTGTTGTGTTGCGCAAGTTGTTGCTGCGACAAGTTTTGTTAACATTCTTGTCAGTTTTTGTTCAAATTCTTGACATGAATACCGATACAATTAACTGCACGCACAAAATATGAACCCAAATTTTAATTACATAAATATCAAGTTTAAATTAACTATCGTTTCAAAAAAAAACCTAACCGCCTTTAGTAATTAAAAAAACACTATGCTGTTAATTATTATCGTTAAGCTGAATCTAAAAACTAAGGACAGTGTTTCAATTAGCACCCAACACATGAAACGAACTATAAATTAATACTTAGTTCGCGTATAATAAAATTGTATAAAATAGAGCAGTTTTCTGCAGTCAGTTACTCAACCAATTGGAAAGGGAGCCGGAATTGAGACCGTTTGTACCAAACTCAAGGTCCACACCTGTTTCTGAACGACATTTAAAAATTATATTATATTTGGGCCGACCTGTGGGTGATTTATGTGACGTTGCGAAATGTTAATGGCTATTGAAACGTCCGATGTGTTATGACGAGTGGGTTTGTGACGATTGCTGGTAAAACTTGATTTAACGTCCGGCATTTTGACATAACTTCTTAGTTTCGATCGATAATGTGGAACAGAATTTGTCCCAGGGTCTTATGATAAATAGGACCTAGCCTGGGGCCTGTAGAAGATCATACGCTGCTTTTCATTCCGGGTATTAATATAAAAAATGAAATAAAAAATACACACAAACGAAGACAAGGGCAACAGAAAATGCATATTAGAGTATTTCAACAGACACATAACGTTCGTCGAAATACTCTTTCGTACCAAATATACAAAGCATCCTACTTGTATAATTGCCAACGTGCACTGTAAAGTAAAGTAACAATGTTAATCGTGAGATAAAGATTAAATAATCGCACGGTTATAATCCGTAATTGTCGGGTATAAATTGTATAACAGGCGTTCGCTAAAACCGCTCGTACAAAAGAGTTCAACGCGCCACTTACACAACCCATTGTACATATGTATAGTGATTTTATCTCTCTCGTAAACTCGTAAGCACCTGCTTTTGTTCATAATACTAATGTAAGTACTGAGTTTTATAGTAATTTGAATCCCGTAAAGGTTATGGATGCAGTATTTTTTAAATATTTGCTAAATGCGTCATATAATTTGACGTGCTGGGTATGTTTAATGTTAAAAAAATGTAGTAAGTGCTTACCTGAAGGCCAATTCACGTTATTTAAAACGTTCAAAATCTAGTCGTAGTCTCATCTCGGCGACAAACAAATGTCAAAAACTTGTCAAAATGTAGGGAAATTAGAAGTATTTTTTGACAGATTGAGACTGAGATCGGACTGTGAACGTTCTTAAAATTACGAGAATTGCCCCTCTGATTAATACATTTTGCCGTTTGTAAGGTTATCTTATCCTTACCACTTATTTTAATATTGATCATTCATCAGATCAAAAAATCTGCCTGCCTTTTCCCAACTACATATGTTGGGGTTGGCTTCCAGTCAAACCGGATGCAGCTGAATATCAGTATTTTACACGGAGCGGCTGCCTATTTGACCACCCCAACAACCCAGTTACTGGGTAATACGATACCCTTTGGTAAGACTATATAATAATATTGATCATGATCTTAAAAAAATAAATAACGTAGTTGCTTCAGTCTTTTTCTGTACAACTATATTTAAAAATAAAATCTAAACAGAGATATCCTTGAAATTACCTATAAAATAAGATACAAAGAAAAAAGTATGTCATAAACTTCAGTACAATCAAGGCTACCAATTGTACTCAGTGAAGCAGCAAGAATTAGGTTCAATTACAATGCACAATGGGTTACAAAAGTGACTAATAAAACTAAAAAAATATTCGCATTAACAAAAGCGAATAAGATTACAAAAAAAAAACACATGCAGATGCATGTTATTGATTATTTATTTATTTAAATATAAGAACATGTGTTGAGTTGATTATTGTGTTACAAGACAGGCTATTAACAGCTTTTTGCTTTGAGAGTGGCAATATCGTACAAATTGATATTTGTGTCATTGGTAGTAATGGCAATACTTTTTTGCTTAGCACTTAGTTTTCACATTTTAAGTGTAGACTTGCAAAGTGAAAACAAAGTAAAGGGTAGCCTTTGCTTTGTTTGATTTGCTTCTGTTTGGCTGTACTGTTTTACGTATTTATTACTGTACTACATGCATCAGAACCCTGTGGCCATATTTAAGGGTGAGATATATTTGGGTCGAGTCAATCAATCAACTCAGCCTATCGCAGTCCACTGCTGGCCATAGGCCTCTCCCAGACGGCGCCACAACACCCTGTCGTCCACCTTCCGCATCCAGTCTACCCCAGCCACCTTCTTTCGGTCGTCCGTCCATCTAGCTGGGAGGTGACCCATACTACGCTTGCCGATACGCGTCTCCACTTCAGAACTCGTCTTCTCCAGCGGCCTTTGGGTCGAGTAGGTATTGAAGTTTGTATGGGACAGCTGATTATTTTCTCGAAATTACGATGGTGGTCCCATGGAGAAAGTTGTTCAGTTTGATGGTCTGCACCATGTCTTTAAATATGACTACACATGCTTGATACACGCTGTATATGGAACACGAGAAGAAGTACAATAATTATAGGATGGAAAATGACAGTCAGTGGAATAGGAAAAACAAAAAGAAAGAAAGAAAAATGGTTCATTCTGCACAAACAAGACGCACACTCACAAAACGAGCTAAGTAACCAGGTTCGTATAGTTGAAGTTTAATGAGAAACCGATAGATTTTTTCGAATAAAATTTAGTGTGATAAATTAACTGTTTATTAACCGGATGACGATCCGGTTACTTGTTTCCTCTGGTGGCCATACATAACAAAAAAAAAAAGACAAAACACACACTAATACAAAGTAGCCAAAAGTCTCATATGCAAACAAGAAATATTTAAAGTACCTGCATTCCTTCAACTGACTTTTGTTTTTCAATTCTGTGTAATTTAACAAGTGGAATTAGACGAAATGCCCCCAGGATCATTTATTCTTTTCCGTATATTATTATATTCTTCTATAATGTTAGCTTTTTAGGAAAAATATATAAGATTTTGTTCATTATACATTTTAATATATTCTACAATTTATAAAAATATAAAAATAAATATCGTTTGATATATCGCATTAAAAATAAACACATTCATAATCAAAATTCGTGGTCTCAGTCTCAAGTGCATATTTATACAGTCTGTGTGTTTGGCTGTCCATGTACAGTGTTGATATGTGAACGAGGTTGGCCTTGCGACAGCCACTTTATGTGCCTAATTAACAATTACGCGGTCAAAGTGTTCGTTTGTTGATAACGATATGTTTTAATGTGGTGCTGTCTAGTTATCAAGTTTCTATAGTTTTCTTTGTTTATAGTAAGTTGCAGAATACCTATTAAGTAATTCAACCGTTCTTGTAATTAACCATTCTTGTAATTTGTGTTCCCGTATTTTCGTTCAATTTTTCGTAAAGCTAAGGAAGTTTATTTGCAGTAATGTGTGGTTTGGGTGTTTGTGTAATTAGATCAAAACGAGCAATCTAAGGAAAACATCGTCAGAAAACCAGTATGTCCTAGAACCAAAAATTCTAAGACATTCCCGCCCACTCCCTCTCACAGAGACGAGGCCTATGTCCCAGCAGTGGGAACGTTATAGACTGATCATGAGCAATCTCATTTAGGATATAAGGTTGAGTATGAAACGGTTGACAGTTGCAGAATTTACAACTATGTATTTAGGGGAATAATAGTAATTAAGGGGCTATCCTATCCTGTCGCACTGTGCCTTCAGAGAGGAGGCCCAGGTGTCCCAGGATTGGGACATCTGGAACAATGTAGACTGCCTATGCTCAATTTAGGGCTTAATACGGCGTAATAATTATGAAGCAAAAAATTTATTAATCACATTTTCCAAATCACTTCAATAAAGGTGTCGAGTTCACCATTAAGTATAGGTGTGACCTGCAAACAACTAATACGCCTATCAATTGATATCACTTAAAGCAATCTCACTATTCAATAGCAGTAAATAACATTATTTATGTGGGACTGTAGTAGACTGTAGAGACATTAGTTATGTGGGCTCATAAAAACGAAACCCATATTTGTAAAACAGCAAGAATGTCCATATAAAAATAAATTACCGTCTAACTTGTGTCAAATGGGTCATGTAACATAAAAAAGTATAGCCACAATTTTTCGTGCACTAAAATCAAAAATAATGGCAATGACTTTTTTTTAAGAGGAACGTGTTGCCAGAGTTTTTGCTATGTTATAATAAAACAAGTAAAAGTTTATGACTAAAGCCCCATTTACACGGAGCAATTTCCTGGAACGTTAAAATGTATGGATGCAAAACGGATTTTAAATGTTTTAAACCATTTGGGTTTTGGTTTTAAACCGTCTTATTCGTTTAAAATGATTTAAAAGCAGTCTTAGCGGTTTAATATTGGCTAAAATGTTTTTTTTTTAATACAATGCACTGAGGCTTCAAGTGATCTAGACCACACCACACGAAGTGAGTTAGGATATATAAAGAGCAATTAATAAAAAAAATATTCACAACGTCGACCCCAAGTAACATGGGATAAAGGCAGGAAGATGATGATTCACTACTGAGTAAAAACCTAATCAGACTATTTTTTTATTGATTATTGTCATTCAAGAATTGCATACCAGCATTGAACATTTTCATGGCAAAATTTAATGCTATTTTATTACACGTGCTGTTTACACCTATGCCAGTTTTGAACGGCAACTAACTTGCCCCTGTCGTGAAACAGTTTTATGTTTTGTTTAGTCAATTGTTGCTTCAATTTTATGGTATGCCAAAAAACTTGTACCGTGTAAATGGGGCTTTGTATAAGGCCGCTCTCTACATAGGGATAGCTACGTATATATAATTTGGAAACCAGTAATACCAGTTTACATATTGTTTACGAGTTATAGAGGTCAAAATATACATATTCAGCACTATCTAATTGGACAAAAACAAGAAGAAAACAATGTGTATTTTTTTTTATTTGTTTCATTCACAACCAAAATATTTTGGAAGGTTTAAGTGTAAGTAATACATTCATCAGTGATAATTCATCTTGCGCCATTATGGCGCATGGGGTACATGCATGTACAGACGCCAGCAGGTCAAGCTACCCGAAACTGTCAAATTTTCCCAATCAACCTTGAACCTTAATGCTTTAGCGATAAAGTTGAAAATCTATTAAAGAAATTTGACAGATTGTAGTAGCTGGATGTGCTGGCGTCTGTACCCGGTACGTCAGGTGAGTGCAACAGATATATGAGCTAAAATTTTGTATTGCATTTAGAAAGAATAAAAGAAAAAGTATTTATTGCTACTCGTACAGAAATATCATAAACTAAACTAAACACAGTTTTGTTTAGTTTTTGGTTCTGAGGTTAACATAGCATTTATGTAGTATTTTGACGACACGGTTGGCGCAGTGGTTAAGCGATTGACCGCTGCGCTGCGTGTCGCGGGTTCGATTCCCGCACGGAACAAGTATTTGTATGAACTACAAATAGTTGTTCCTGGTCTGGCTGTTTTTGTATGTGAGTTTAAATGTTTGTAAACGCACCCACGATACAGGAGAAATTCCTAGTGTGGGGCAACTTTTTTTTTTATATAAAAAAAAAATGTATTACTAACATGTGTAATATAGATCAAGGACTGAATTAAAGTATTTAAAAAATATATGGCCAGTGATAGCATAAGACAGAGAGGTTTGGAAGGAAAAAGGGGAGGCGTTTGCCCAGCAGTGGGACACAAAGAAGGCTAACAAAAAAAAAAAAAAAAAATTAAGTACACACAATAAAGACGTCAATGTTCTGTCAAGTCTTAAAAATACAAAGCAGTGGCTGGTCGCTAGTATAATATAATTAAGGCAGCCATTTAGGCAGGTAGCGGGATCGTCCGAAGTAGCGGAATCGTCCGAAAGGGTTACCGCTGCCCTGGAACATAAAGGGCTAAGGAAGGAACACGGGTGGGTTTTAGTCAGTAAGAGTCTGACACTCCCTTCCGCTCCACCCAGAGCGGGAGGGGTCATTTGATGATTTCCCATCCTGAAAAAAAAAAGCCATTTAGGCATTAAGTCCGCCTTTGTACCTTTTTGTGCGAAAATATTAAATAAATATAATACAGGAGTTATTGCAACTATAAAAGCATTTAAAACCGAAATAAAATCAAGTCAACAATAAAACCTTGCGAATCGGTTTCGCTCGTAACGCCACGGATAGGTGCGTCGCTTACGCAATGATTCGCTCATCTTATCGCCTATAAATTAACATCTGTTACGTTACGCGTACGCACAATAATGAGTTTTCTTTTTTAAGTCACACGTCATTTTGCGCGTATCATTCATGCTTGCAATGTCTAGTGCGCAGTTTAGGGAAATGAGGGAAAATATATTATGTGCATTTATTTACATAGGTAGTCAAATGAGTACGTTGTGCTGTTGTGTTGCTTATGGTCAAAGGAAGTGGTCAAGACGTATTTGTTCATAATGGAGAAAACACCCGAGGGGCAATTCTCGTAATTTTAAGAACGTTCACAGTCTGATCTCAGTCTCAATCTGTCAAAAATACTTCTAATTACCCTACATTTTGACAAGTTTTTGACATTTGTTTGTCGCCGAGATGAGACTGCGACTAGATTTTGAACGTTTTAAATTACGAGACTTGGCCTTCAGGTTTTTGACAGACTGATCATAGTTGGCACTATGGCTCCTACGCTGAAAACCAAAACGTTGACATAATTTATGTTCAGATATTTTTTGTCTGTTACGAAAACGGGTTATTTATTTGGTTTTCATAAATCGTTCGTTTTTATTCTAAGACTCTTCAAAAACTTTACATACTTGGAGACGAAAATAAATTAAACTTCGTATATCTAATGACGTCCCAGTCTGCATATGAAAATTCCATTAAATAAAGGTAATTAATTAATTGGTAGGTAGGTAATTAATTGGTTTAGTCACTATAGTCAAAGATTGGTAAAACCCATAGTGGGCACACCAAAACAATTCAGTTAAAAATATTTTTTTTTAGAAAAAAGAAATATAAAGAAAGAAAAATAGCGTATTCTGCACAAACAAAACGCACATTACAAATAAAAAAAGGCACAATATACAGATACAACGTAGTCAAAAGCCTCTTTAAAAAATTGTTAATTTTGTCCATTGCTTGATGTTTTTTTTTCGATGTTTCGATTAATTTGACAGTTGTTCCAAAATACTCTTATGCATTAGTATTGCCAGCGTTTCCATTTATTGTCGTCTCCATATTGTATAGTAGGTATCTATGACAATTCAAAAGTGCCTGTAATTGGTTTAAATGATTTTAGTTTGAGTTTGTTCTACGTTTATTATTATTTCCAGATTCACGATAGACAGAAACATATCTACCAATATTTTATAATAAGCGTGTGCAGCTAGTATTCATTCTTCATGGAGTGAGTTATCATAACCTTTTGATGCCTCATTTAACACTAATGGTTTAATAGCTTGTCGATTCAAATTATCTTAACCCAGTTTCTTTAGCTGTTTCCTCAAGTTTCCGTTGAGGATTTTATAGCTATTATTAATATATTTTTTTTGTATGCAATAACAATTAAAAGATGAATTGATGAATAGTTTACATTATATAACTGTGAAAAGATTGTGATTTTGAAACCACACCAACCACCATACATGAAATGTAAAGGACCAGATTTGTTGTGTCTTCTTATAGTAAACTATCTGCGCCCGCGGTTTCACCCGCATAAGTATCGATCCCGTGGGAATATAGGGATAAAAAGTATTCTGTGGCCTAATCCAGGTAATGGTTTGCCCATGCGCCAAATGTCATCCAAATCCGTTCAGCCATTTTAGCGTGAAAGCGTAGGAAATAAACATTGAAAAAATCCTGTTATCCTGTTACCGTAAATTCAGTACATGATTTCAACGCAGAGGGGCCCAGAATCATGTGCTGAATTCATGGTAACAGGTAGCGCGTCGATGTCCGTGGAACTCTGTATAAAGAAACAGAAAGTCTTGTACGAGGCTGCGACATTAAAAAAATAATTGTCGCAGCGCTGCGCTGGTTACAGTATGCACATACGATTCGTGTGACTAGTAACTAAGGTAGGTACTCGTAGGTACTTTCCTTACCTATTAACATTACGAATGATTTTTGTAATTGATCAGTTACTTACTCGTAAGTAGGTAGAAGTTACGTCGATACACACAAATCGAACTTTCTCAGTATTATTACTCGAAAATGTACTTATTCCTTAAAAGTAGTTTAATGACGTCTTCCGTGACATCAGCAGTAACATGAATGACTAAATTATCAATGATTTAGTACAAGACTCAGATGATGAATGGATCGTTAGCGAACCGCGGAATTTCACATTTAATTATATTGTGGCGATGTCGTATAGTGCATAGTAATATTATTTAATACGCACTTTGCACGACCGCACGGTTTAGTGGTTTGTATTACGGTTATATATTATTGAAAGGAAGTATGTGTCATTCTAAATAAAAAGCTTCTGAGTATATATGAATAGGATAGGTATGCGACTGTTATAGTCTGGTGATGATTAGGTATTATTATTTATTTTTGTCTTTGACATTGGACCCTGGGATCCCAGACCATTGGAAGGCGTACCAGGGGCCGAAACCAACTCGCAGAGGCCTTTGGACAATTTTAAATGATGAGGCCTATTATTATTTATTTATTACACATTCTCGTATCGTATCGGCTTCTATGTATCTTAAAAACTACACGACTACTATACTGTGACACTCACACACACACTGCTACACTACTACTATCTTGATAATTATTTATTTATTTTATTATTTATGTACACACAGAAAAATACATATTGATATGACATAAACATAATATGAGTACAAAGGTACTGCTTATTATTTATATTTAAGTATTTATTTAATACTTTAAGCACACAAATGCACAGAGGCGGACTTAATGCCAGAGGCATTTTCTACCAGCCAACCTTTGGGTGATGCAAAGACAAACGGTGGTAGTTGCAATTACGATAATTGACGAATAAATATTTATTTAAATAAAACAAACGCGGGTTATTTACACCATTTATAACTCAAGAACGGCTGAACTGATTTTTTGTGATCTTTGATTGGTTGGATTCGTCTCCACCCTGAAAAGCAGAATAACTATTACAACATGACAAAAATTCACGAATAATTTATGAAGATAATTCATTTTGTCGTTCTTATTGATTCTGAGGTGGTATGATGTTCGCGATGTCAGCTAGTTTTTAAATATAAACCCTGACTGGTCAGTCACTTTAAGGAAACAGCGCTGTGTCCTGGCCTAAACCCAGATAGAAAAGGACTAATGATTGAGTTACGATGAACAAAGTTGGAGAATTGTTTGTGGACAGGCCTCGAGAACTTTGGAAAAGAATTATATTTTATTTAGAAACCATTTATGTATCACGGAATACTGCCAATTTTTCGGTTTTGAAATCAGTTTAAATAGACATTTTTCCGGTTACATTTACTTATTACTAAAAATCAACAATAAACTTAAAGCAGAAATATATTCCAAAAGTAGTTCTTTATTTCTAGAAAGTGACTTGTGTTAATAAAACTGGATTGAATAATATTGCCTTTAGCAAACTTGCTGTCGAAATCAATGAACTTTTACTAAATTCAAGGCCATGTATGTTAGTGGCGTGAAATTTCCTCGAAGTCATATTAATTATTTTTCTTTTCACGACAACACGAAATACGTAGCATCCTAGAAACCCAAGATTTCTATGAAAACTATCTCACAAAGAATTTATTATTAATATATTCAATTTATGATATTATATTACATTCATAAATAATATTTTATTACAAGAACTAGCTTTTACCCGCGGCATCGCCCGCGTGGCTGTCGGAAAATATCCAACGGGAACGTACGACCGGGATTAAAAGTACCCTATGTGTAAATCCAAGTTATAAACCATCTGTGTACCAAATTTGATTCAAATTAATTCAGCCGTTTTTACGGCAATCCGGTACATACATCCAGACAAACAGACAAACGAACAAAAATTTTGAAAACTATATTTTTAAAAACTTTTTTTACAAAAATATTCCAGGTACAGACGCCAGCACATCAAGCTACTACAATCTGTCAAATTTCTTTAATAGATTTTCAACTTTATCGCTAATGCATTAGGTTCAAAGTTGATTGGGAAAATTTGACAGTTTCGGGTAGCTTGATTTGCTGGCGTCTGAACAGTTTTCTTAGAATTATAATGAAATAGACTTCGTTACTATTTTATACGTATATTTAGCATTTACTTTTAAAACCAATAAAAGCCATTTCGAAATCGAAATCTAGTTTTGACTTTGTGAAATCGAATAAAACCTCTGCACAGTAGACCAAACCAGACACATCTAGAAATAAAAATTAAAAAAACTCTCGTCATAAACCACCACCTAAAAATAGTAAATAGTAAATAGTTTTAATTTTTAGGTGTTGGTTTTACCAACACCTAAAAATTAAAACGAGAGTCTATATTCTAGATATTTCTGCTGCCGAATTCGACTAAAGTCAGATGCATGTCACTTTCTAGTCTAGTAGTGAAAATGAGACCTCTGCCATTTGTTTAAACGAAGTCGTGAAGCTACGAATGGCTGATAAGATGTCGATTTCCTATTTATTCGATAATAGGATTGCAAAACCGCGGAAGGCTCGGAGAAACCGGCTCTGAGCCATCTCGGCTTGCGTCACAGAGGAAGCGTTTGACATATTCTGTGGGCTTCGTTTTAAAAGACTTTTTTTTAGTTTATAACCTTTTAGTTCATAGCTCGTTAATCTAGAAAGTCAAGTGTTTAGATACCAATATTAGCAGTAATAATAGGTACAAACTAAATAATAAGCATATAGTATCTATTAATGTCAGCCATTATCATCATAGTGTCGGCAAAGTCTTTCCTTATTTTGTTATTATTGACTTGCCTATACATCCGTAATAGCTTATAGCGATCCCAGTTCTAAGAGGCATCGCCAGTAGACCCTTTTAACATATTTAAATCCTACCTGAGGGGCAATTCTCGTACTTTTAAGAACATTCACAGTCTGATCTCAGTCTCAATCTGTCAAAAATACCTCTAATTTCCCTTAATATTTGACAAGTTTTTGACATTGATTGTCGCTGAGATGAGATTGCGACTAGATTATGAACGTTTAATTACGAGAATTGGCGTTCAGGTTATATGTTGAAGTAAAATCGATCTCTTGTCAGGACACGAGACAGAAATTTCAACACAACCAAAGGGCAAGCTCCACCACGTTCGGCAAATTGCGTGGTGCTTTGTTAGCACACAGGTAGATGGTACTGCTCATAATATCACACACACCTCCTCAAGCTTGGAGCTCTAATAAGTTAGTTTACCCTACTTATTTCCACATTTTTTGTTTCAATTCAGCCTAATAATAGCGGCTAAATATAGTTTACTTGTAGCTTTAGTTCCTAGAAAGTTAAGGATTGCTAAATGTTAGCAGCAATGAAGCACATTTAACTATTGGTGAAATAGGTAGTTTTCCACAGCATCAATATTGTTAGAGCTGTTGTAATCTTCAACTTTAATACGATACTTTCGCTTAGCCGGGAATAAAGATTATTGATAATGTGAAACAAATGTTCCTTGATTCTTGGTGATGCAACACCGAACAATGGTACTTATCCATAGATAGTTAAGTTTAATTGGTAAATTCTGTAAAGATAGACTGTTCTATGTTATTTCTGTGTGTGGATTCTGTTCTGTGAGTTTTTTTCTGTTCTGTCAGGTATGTACAGACGCCAGCAGGTCAAGCTACCCGAAACTGTCAAATTTTCCCAATCAACCTTGAACCTTAATACTTTAACGATAAAGTTGAAAATATATTAAATAAATTTGACAGATTGTAGTAGCTTGATGTGCTGGCGTCTGTACTACTCGCAATCAGTGTACAGTCACGAGCACCAATATGTCAACACTTGGCAACTTTCAATTGCGATTTTTTCGTGAAATAAGGAAAGCAACGTCGAAATACGACACATTACATGAACCTGTGGGTTCGAAAATACTATGTTCGTAACAACATAAATTTTAATTAAAAAATAAAGGAGTAAATCTCTTTTGAATAATGCCGAATGTATACATACTTTTGTTCGTGACTGTAATTGTATGACCGTAAACTAAGCAAAAAGAGTATGTAGGGATCGTAGTAGGTAGCGTTTTGAAGTTTCTGCCTACCCACATGGGAAAGAGGCGTCAGTTTTTGTATGTGTATGTTCTGTACAACTAAGTGTAAGTGTTTAGTAGAAAACAACAAGCTGAAATTCCGCG
Organism: Apamea anceps; assembly: GCA_951799955.1. NCBI lineage: Eukaryota > Metazoa > Arthropoda > Insecta > Lepidoptera > Noctuidae > Apamea > Apamea anceps. The sequence continues at coordinate 5,561,303 of OX637502.1, read as the reverse complement.
TCAATGTTCTCAAGAATAGTTAACATTTCTAAAGATTTTCTTTCTGCAATAAATTAAGATATACCATTTCGCATTTTGTTAAAAAAAAATATGTAAAAAAAAGATCGTGCTTCGAACAGAAATCAAACCACACCGAAGGCCACACTATATTAATATTCACATCAACAATAACCATAAGTATCATTAGTTAATGTCATAATTACGTCTACAACAAGTGACAGCAATGTCAGCAATTCATACAATCGCACCTCATGTTAATTAATTCTCATTCGCATTGAATTCATGAGGAAATTGCGGCATTGGCAATCAGATTATGATCAAGGATGGATGTTATAATAGAAGTACTTCAATAGAACGACATTCAAAGATAAAGGACATGATTATAAAACGTCATAGAATCTATGAAATTTGATATCTATAGATGAAAGAAAGAGTGCACACAGATCTGAGGCCTTACCACGAGCTGTTAACGCGATTCAATTTACGCTCAGGGATCGAGATGGCGCTAGACGACTTGTATAGCTCTGTCTCTTTCCAACAGCCTAAACTGGATCGCGTTAAGAGCTCGTGGTAAGGCCTCAGAAGACCAATTCCCGTAATTAAAAACGTTCTAAATCAAGTCGCAATCTCATCTCAGCAACAAGCAATGACAAAAACTTATCAAAAATGTAGAGAAATTAGAGGTATTTTTGACAGAATGAGACTGAGTTTAGACTGTGAACGTTCGTAAAATTAGGAGAATTGCCCCTCTGGGGGCTTACCACCAACTCTTATAGCAGGGCTGAAGTTGAACTGCACTGCTTTTTTGTACTAAGTCATAGAACAAAAAAGCAGTGCAGTTCAACTTCTGCCCTGTTATAAAAGGTGGTGGTAAGCCCCCTGGTAACAATATTGTAGTCTACTACACATAACATACCATCACGCTTTGTTTCCCCGAAGGGTAAAGCAGAGGTGTACCTAAAGTACCCATGTAATAGGGGTGTACCTAAAGTACCCATGTGAGTATGCGTGTGTGGGGTGAGCCTTTTTTCATCAACTGGGCATAAATCCAGACTTCGGACTGCTACTGAGATATTCCACGTGGAAAAATCCAATAACATTTTGCCCGGCCTGGGAATCGAACCCAGGGTGTGAATATTGTCTATAAATTGTTTGTCATTTCTTTTTATCACGTAACTTAATTGATAACAATTTACGCTGTTTGAAACGCATTTGTACTTATGATAATGTATTTACTCGCTACTCGCTAACGTTGTTTACCTTCTCAAATATTTTTGTTCATATTCTCTCTTCTATCTGTGAAAACTTGTAAATGGCCTTATTTTTGTCACTCTCAATCGTGCAAAAATTTTTAGCTGTAAATTTCCAAAAACTGTAAAATAAAATAAAATAAATAAATGCGAAATTCATGTGATGTTGTATATCAAATTTGTCAAAAACTCACAATGGGTCATTGCAACGTTTGTAAATTAAAACTTAGACCCCAGACCTGTAACCACGAGGGTCCAAGTTCTAAACAAGGATCGTGACAGTTTATAAATTCCTCTCCAGTCCATTTTGAAGGCTTGCCTCGCGGATAATATAATCTAGACTTAATATATATTAGAATTAATCTAGATATAATAAATTTAGAAATCGCCAATACACAGATAACACACATTGGCAACAATAACCTAATTAAGTAAGAAGGGAGATTATTTAATTTTGACAATTCAAAAGTGCCTGTAAATGGTTTAATTGAAATAAATAGTTTGAGATTATTAGATACTAATATTAATACCACGGAAATCTAACAAATACGACGATAGACTTAGGCGTGAAAAAATAAATAAAAAATAGTATTATTTAATAATTAGCTAAAAAACTTGATAAAGAGAATTAGTATTATTTATTACTTCTCTAATTACATAAGCAAAGGTCGAGCATTATAATCATTTGAAACTCGATTACGGCCGCTACTCGACTATTACAAAGTTCCTATTGTTTTAAGCTAAATTTAGATTTCGTGCCTAAATACAATTAAAATTATAAGACCATTGTAAAATAGAAACAAAAACAGGAAGTATTTTTGTTCATGAACCTAATAAATGTGAACAATTTTAATATGCTAAAACAACAAGAAATTCCTATGGTTTATATCTCTATGAACAATGATACAAAGAGGTAAATGCTGAGATGATAATTTCGACACCACCCTCGGGACGAAAACGGAAAAATAAACAAAATAAAGTGACGCCTGTGACACACAAAAAGCAACCAATCATATTGCCACAGAAACAAAAACAGACCGAAGAGAATGACACTGATCCAACAAAAATGGTTAAAAACACTATGCTGAAAAATAGCACAAATTCAGATATTGATTTAACAAAATCGAATTCGACCTCGCACAACAATGACAATCAAGCAAACATCATATTCAATCAAAACGGTGAGACAAAGATTTTAATAAATACAAGTATACATGGTAACAGTGAACACGAAACTGAAATAAATGCAACGACGTGCAACAGCAACATTCAGGCTAACGAGCTGAAACCAATCACACTACCAAAATTATCATCAAATTCTTATAATATTGTCATAAATATGAAGAAAGTTATTATCATTGCGGATCAACAGGGACGATTTATTCAGAGAACTCTGCAAAAACTCTTAGGCAAAGATTTTTCAGTTCGATGTTTTTGGAAGCCAGGAGCATCTCTACATGAGGTCTTAGACACAGAAAAAACAGAAATAAATTTATTGAATAAAAACGACTTCGTGGTTGTTTTGGGCGGTGTTAACGATAAAAACCCAGAAGAAATTCAAATCGGTCTTATGAAATTTTTGAATACTACCAAAAACACAAATGTTATAATTTCTGAAGTACTATTTAATACTTATTTAAATGAAAGAAAGTTGAATTACAGATTGAAATTTATCTGTTCTCAGTACACTCATGCAACATATGTGGACATGAATTTCTCATTGTATGTGCCAAAATATCGCTTTCTATCACTACACACATCACAATTATTGCTTAGAGAAATTTTGAGAGCTGGTTATAAGCAAAACTATGACAGACATATGAAACTTAAACTTAACACTCATAGTAAAACTCCTACTGCTATTGACAAAAGTACTCAGACATTAACGGAAACAGAGCTAAACAATTTAAATTTAGATAATGAGAATATTCCGGCGAGTAATGATTTTTTTCGTTTATAAACACATGAATATTCTCCATCAAAACATTAACGGTCTACTTACTAAAATAGATGAGCTTACGGTTCATTTGTACTCATTAGGAGAAAATATTAACAGCATCCCTGTTGACGTTCTCTGCATTACCGAGCATAATATGACTGTAGAAGATGCTAAATTACTAAAAATGCCTAATTTTACCCTAGGTGACTCTTTCTCACGAAATAATAGGAATGGAGGTTCTTGCATAATTATAAAATCGAGCCATAAATTTAGAGTGGTTACTGAAGCCAAAAGTCTAAGTATTACTAATATATTTGAATGTAGTGGTATTGAACTTATAGAACATAAAATTATAATATTATGTATTTATCGACCACCAAAAATTGGCAAAGAATATATTGACTTATTTTTCACTAGACTAACGGACTTATTAAATAAAATATGTTTTACAAGAAAAAAGGTTATACTATGTGGTGATTTTAACATTAACAGGTTAGACGATAGCAACATCTCCCGACAGTTTGAGCAATTACTAGCGTGTTATAATTTAAAATTATCAATAAATCAACCGACTAGACTGAGTAGCATGACATGTATCGACAATATAGCCCATAATATCAGAGGCTCCAAATCAAAAGTTGTAGAACTCTCGCTATCTGATCATACAGCACAAATTTTAACGTTCCCTGTAAAGAAAAGTTATCACATCACACACTGGTTCAAATCTAAACGTGACTATAGTGAAGATAACGTGAGGAAATTTATAAATTGCATTGAAAGCCTCAGTTTTACAGAATGTTACACAAATAATGACCCTGAAAAGGCTTATGAGGCATTTTATGAGCTGTTTAAGCTATTTTATGATCTATGTTTCCCCATCATACGAGTTAAGATACCTATTTCCAAGAAACCAAAATGGCTAAGTAATGGTATCCGAGTATGCTCTAAACGAAAGCGTCAACTACTTTGGAAGTATAGGTTAACATCTAATCCGAAAGATAAAAAATACTTTAAAGAATACACAAAAAGGCTAAGAACTATAATTAAAAAGACCCAAAAATCACAAAACAATTATTATATAAGTTCAGCTACCAACAAACCCAAAGCGACATGGCAGATAGTAAATAACTATAAAACTGTAACACCCAAAGAGGATATTATGGAAATTAAAGTAAAGGATAAAACAATTACGACGCCGAAAGAAATAGCTGAAGCTTTTAATAATTATTTTATAGATGACATAAAACCTACAACTAAGGAAAATGATACCTACCCAAAAACACTAACATACAATAATTGTAATTCAATGTTCATGAAACCGACTAATCCGTACGAAGTTGACCAAATAATAAAAGGACTAAAAAACACTAATAGTACAGGGTATGATAATATAAATACTAAAATAATTAAATGCGTTTCCCATATCATAGCTCCAGTACTCAGCACAATTATAAATGTGTGCCTGGAATACGGAATATTTCCGTCAAAACTAAAAATAACAGTCATTAACCCATTATTTAAAAAGGAAGATAGAAAAGAGATGAAATTTTATAGACCAATAGCTTTAATACCAATTATTGCAAAAATTTTTGAAAAAGTAATTTATAAAAATTTATATAACTATTTTGAATCCAATAGTATATTCACACATAAGCAATTTGGGTTTCGAAAAGGCAAATCAACGGGTGACGCACTTTTTAATTTTTTGAAGAAGGTAATGACAGGACTGGACAATAAAAGACATATAACTACAATATTTATGGACATGTCAAAAGCATTTGACTACGTAGACCATGACATACTCTTAAATAAATTAGAACAATACGGAGTTAGAGGGAATGCTTTAGATCTTATAAAATCATACCTCAAAAATAGGGTTCAAATAACACAAATAACAAGAATATCAAATAAAACAAAATATGAACAAACGTTTCATTCTAAGCCTAAAACGATTAAGTACGGGGTACCTCAAGGAAGTATTCTTGGTCCACTTTTGTTCATAATATATATAAATGACTTCCCAAAAGCCATTATCCACGACATGATATTGTTTGCAGATGACAGTACAGCTATTTTCACTGACGAGGATGAAGATAAATACGAAATTAATGTAAATAATTCCCTTGAATGTATTATAAATTGGTTAAATGTAAATAATCTTAAAATTAACTTAGAAAAAACTTGCTATATTTCGTTTGCTAATATAAATAAAAAACTAAAGAACCTAAACGTAAAATACAAAGGTGAAACTTTAAAAGAAGTTAAGACAACCAAATTTCTTGGCATACATATTGACTCTGCACTAAACTGGAAAATACAGATTGACCATGTTTGCAAAAAACTTAATCAGTTCTCATATGCCCTCTACATGTTAAGTAAAGTTGCAAATGAGAGTACTTTACTAAGTGTTTACCATGCATATGTAGGCTCCATACTAAAATACGGTATCCTATTCTGGGGTAATTCACCGAACAGAGAGTGTGCTCTAAAAGCACAAAAAAAATGCATCAGAAGTATATGCGGATTGAGACAGACTGATTCATGTAGACCAGTTTTCAAAAGGTTGAAAATCTTAACCCTACCTTCACTATACATATTTGAAGCGGCAATGATGATAAAACGCGATATAGATAAATATGAAACGTTGAGAAGTGCGAGACACAAAACTGAACTTAAAGGCATTCAATGTAGAACAGTAAAATTTAAATCGAGTGTATTTGGTGCTGGAGTTAAAATCTATAACAAGCTACCAAACTGTATCAAGAATATCTCTTCATTAAAGGTTTTTAAATTAAAGCTAAAAGAATTTCTCTTATGTAAAGCGTATTATTCAATTAATGCATTTCTAACAGACCGAATTATTGACTAAACTTGTTTTTGACTTATTTAATGTGAATGATATGACTGTAATAATTATGTCTTCTAATTAATGTTGGTATGAGGTCGAATAAAACTTGACATGTTGAACTTATTTTAATTTAATTACTTTTTTTGTACTGATTTAATGTAAATCGCATGACCAAAATAATTATGTCTATTAATAATGTCTGATGAGGTTGACGAAAAATTGACATGGTAAACTTATTTTCTATTTTTATTTTTTGACTTATTTAACTAAATTGTGTGTCCCTAATAATTGTATAAAAATTAATGTAAAATAAGGTTGACTAAAACAGCCAACGCAATGGATAACAACCACCAACCAATTATGAGTGTAAATTATTATTATTCTTTATTTTAACATAACCAACATTGACAAACCTACCTACTTATTAATATAAATATTGTACACCCCATGGGTATGTTACAGTGATTCATTAATACTATTGTAAGATCTGTTTATTTACCTGTGACAAACAATAAATAAATGAATTATTATGAATTATGAATTATTATGAACTATTTTAATTAAGACAGGTATGTGCAAGTATGGCAAATTTAATAATACTTATCGTAAAACTAACTAATTAAATAATTATCTCATTTGTAAATATTTGAACTAACAGAGTCTGTGTGCAAAAGCATAAATTCCTCAAAAATTATAGTATAAAATTTGTATTACTTGATTAATGGCATCAAAACATTTTATAAGCTGTTATAACTGTTTATGCAATTGAATCTAAAATAGTTAGCCAACAAAATTGAGATTAGTATTACCAACTTGGCTACTAGGTCCGTAAACTAGAACCACCTTTCGACCTCTAATCAGTTTAATCGAAATTAAACTACTTGGTAACAGTACATGTTTCAAAAATATATCATCAATAATTACTTCGGGCGATAACACTATTAAATTAGCACCTATTCCTTTTACTAAAGCTGAAATTAGAATTGCCCAATCCTTAACACCTCAAAGCATACGTCAAACATTATTTCTAATTAAGCCTGATTTAACTGAACTGAAATATATTATGATGGATGACAAAAAAGTAGCCTGCTATGACTCCATAAAAAAAATATTTTATAACAAACGAAAGTATCCATCAAGATACGCAGCCGCTAAACAATCTTTATTATTATAATTACACCAGATAGTCTACTAAACCATTGTTTAATGTAGCATATGTACGATCTAATCTGAAGCAGTTAGCGTCGACGGCGACTGCGCATGACCACCAAGGCTAGCCACTCGCAAGCAACTACTTTCGCCTTTTAACCACCCGGGCCGCTAAAATGTTGCACATATATTTTGCGATACAGATTTCTGTAAGGATAAAAGGTATATGTCAAGTAAAATGTAGTATTTTACAGTTTGAAAAGGGTATTTATATAGACTCCTAAATGTTGCAAAATGTATGGATTTGTTGCAATCGTGAAACCAGTTACGGTTGCACTGTGTACTTATTATTATTATCATTTACTGGTACACACTAAAACCAGTTGTAGTGAGATTAATATCGGACCAGATACGTTCAGAATAGATGTTTTCCGGCTTTCTGATTTATTAATTAATGATACTTTGCTTAAGTAACTAAGGAAAATATTATTTATTGACATTATATAAATAAATAATACGTAGTCGAGGCAAAAAGTATGTAAGAACCATAATATATGACGTTTTGTATTTTCTGGCTACCTCCATGGGAAGAGCCGTGTGTTTATGTATGTATGTGAATAAATAATACTTTTCAAAACGGTTTATTATTCTTAAAATTATACACGTGGCTTTACAAAGAAATAAATCATAACTATAAATCAATCATGGCATCATAAATTCAAGAGACGCGTTGGTTTTCTGTCACGACATGCGTACGCGACACTGCGACAGAGATTACATCGAACCAGAGCTCAGCATGAATTATTCATATTTGTACGAGTAATGCTCGGATGCATTAGAATGTTGGTGCATAAAAGCAGCGATGAGCGGAACAAGGTTCATGGAATAAATAAGGGGAACCTTCTAAGTTAACGGAGTTTTGGAGTTTATTGCACGTTATACTCTCCATACTTTTGTTTCGTAACAGACGGGTCGTAATGGTCAAAATGCTACACTTTTATCGATCTAACTCTCATTTGCCAAGTGTGCAAAAGCAAAAGGAACTTCGTTCTAACCGGATGTCGCACATTAGTCCTGGAGTGTTTCTTAACAGGGTTTTCCTTTGGACCCATGACTAATAGAGAAGGAACAGACTGTATTGTCGTTGGTTTTAAAATAAGACAGCTGCGTGCAGTAGCCAATTTGTTTCACTTAATTTTTAACGAAATAAATATTTCGACAACACTTTCGCTGCTTTAAAATTTTAAGAGTGATGCTAATTAATTGAATTTGTTTTTGTTGAAACAAAACACGTTACATTGAAAAGTACACACAGTAACAATATAAATCAATTTAAAAAAAAACTTACATAGTATTTCAAATTAATTTAAATGCGAATGTAATTAAATTCAGTATGTAGAACTAAACAGCATCAGTTAATCAATCTGCAAAGCCTTTTCCCAACTATGTTGAGGTCAGCTTCCAGTCTAACCGGATGCAGCTGAATACCAATATGTTACATGGAGCGACTGCCTATCTGATGTCCACAATCCAGTTACTGAGTAACACGATACCCCATGGTAAGACTGGTTGTCAGACTTTTGGGTTTCACGTTTGGGTACAAACCATAACGACTGTCAAAGATCTATGAATATGTAATGGATGGTCATAAATACACGAATTGATCCTGGATACTTAACCTTCGACGTTAACCCGTGCGGCTGTTATTATTTAGCCACGAGCTACTCACAGCTTCATTTAATATATCTTAATTCTGTATTAGGTACGTAACTGATTTCAAATACATAATAATTTGGCAGATTTCAATAAAGATCAAGGCTTGAGTCTACTCGTACCTATATACTACTAGTACCTATCGTCCTAGAATAGCCAAAAATGACGTAATATCTAATTAATGAGTGGAGCTTATGCCTAAAATCTTATCACCATAATCTCATCGCATCATAGTCATCAAGAGCAATTTAATAACAGGTTTACCTAACATCGATTAGGTTAATTAGTTATAGGCTATATCCGTGGGGAAAATCTCTATGAGTTTCATTCAATTGAGGGATATCCCACATTAGATAAGCATACAACTAAGTAGTTTAATACATAGCAGAGCATATCCTGTTTTTCCATTAAAATCGTATAAGCGTGTAAATTGCAGTTATAGTTGTTTTTAACCGACTTCAAAAAGGAGGGTCTTTATTCGACATGTATGTATAATGTAGGTATGTTTGTATGTCGGCGATATTCTCAAAACTAATAGTTTTTCAAGTTTACAACAAGAATAATTAGAACTATAAGGAAGACAATTTTTTTTTTGTTAATCTTAATATATTTCCAAACATTGTTCCACTGTTGCGAAAAGGCCTCCCCAAATCGGTCCAGGAACTCTTTTCCCGCGTCCAGGTCATCTCAACATTTCTTTTTGCACCGGCCTCGGTGGCGCCGTCCAACTTTAGGCACCCATTGTGTGCAGACTATTGACTGTTTAAATACTCATTAATCAACTTTTGTTTAAACGAAAAAAAATCAAGTCATTTCATTTTAGCGGCCCAACACACATTATCAGTCAGTAATACCATTTGCTATGTATCGCAAGGTCACGGAAAGTATAACAGTGGCCAGTTCTTTTATATAACGTTTAGTATACATAATAAGTGTTCTTAATAACCAGTTGCACATGTGACAATATACATTTTATTATTTCATTTTGTTCATATGTAATTGACATTGCAATGTTAGGCGACATTGACTTCTAATTCGATCGACAAAATGGCATTCAAATTGAAAACATAAGTCTGTTTTTAATTTAAATGTTATTTAAGTATTCAGACCAAAAATATTGTCAAGTATGATTTATCGAACCAAGTGGATTTTGTAATAATTTGTCCAAAAAATTCTGCTAATAAACATTTAAAGATTGCGCAGTTTCTCTTGTAATTCAGCACTCTTATTATTATTCTCTACCTAAATCTAAAGAAGTTGATCTCCTTGATTACGAAACTGGGAAAAGAGTAAAATCAAAAATTATTTATTCAAATTAGGCTGAGAATCAGCACCACCCACCACGCCCGCCCTTCAGTAGGTACGAAGATCACTAAAAACCATTATCCCAGACCAGGAGCCTAATATTATTCAAGTAATAAAATCGACAGTCGACAATCCTACAATGCGACCATATGTAAGTTTCTTTTATACGGTACCCTATCGTGAAAACGTGTCAATTTTGACAGTTTTGAACGAATATGTCGCAGTGTCAGTTATATACCTACGTAGATAAAAAAGAATCCACATCTATGCCAAAATTACGACTATAATGTAAAGTCATCTGCAGTAAATAATGTGCTTTGTCATCAATTTACACATGTTACACCAAAAACAAACATCGTAATCTAAATAATGACCTGCCCACCGCTACACTACAAGCCACTACAGTTGAACGAAGATGTTCTCCTAGTACATTCGCATTGTAAAAGTAAAAGTGCTCGAGGTTATTGCTTCGGTGGCCGACATCTGCGATGACGTTGCTTCACTCACGACGCTATTCATCTGGAGTGAGATAAACGCAATCCGTGTGCGATTGTTTTGTAGTTTTTGTGTGAAAATCAGTGTTTTATTTCATGTTTTAGGGTGAAACTAGCATCTGGGGAAGAGGGAGGAAACGCATGTGACTAAAAGAGTAGTGAATATGGATGGAGAGGGAGAGGAAGACCAAAGAAAAGATGGATTGTACGAGGAATGATATGAAAGAAATGGGAGTGAATGATAGCGTGACGGTTATGAATGTTAGCGGGACAGCAGAGAGTGAAAGAAGAAAACTTATTGCGTCGACCTCAAGTAACATGGGACAAGGCAGGAAGATGATGATGTTTTGGGTGAATTGTTGAATAATAATAATTATCTACTAATATACTTCATAGGACTTAAACTCAAAAATTGACTTCAGCTAAAGTCAGAAAATGTAGTGTTTAATTGAGCTGAACTGCATATTTTCGGCATCTTCAAATAAAATTTATCATATTGATGGTATTGGTCGTTACTGATCTTTGTTCTCAAGGTTTTTAATTCTCTCTCGATTTTCTTTCTCTTGAGTTTCTCAGTCTCTTTTGAGTCACCAGTTTCTTCTCATCTCTCACAGAATGCAGTTTATCCCACCAATTCCTCTACCTCTATTTTATGATCTAGTCTTTCTCCAACTCTTTTTACTTTGGTAAAAAGAGTTGGAGAAAGATTAGATCAGATGGAAATAGTCAAAACTAGGAGTTATATAGTTTGCTATATGACTCCTGGTTTTGACTATTTCCATCTTAGCAATCATAAAGTTGTCTGATTCATGGCGCTGTTCATCTGAAGCGAGATAAACGCAGACCGTGTGCGATTGTTTTGTAGTTGTTAGGAAGTTTTTGTGGGAATTTATATTATTAAATTAAATGATATATTAGAATTTATCGTTTAATTAAATAAATTATATTTATTGCAAATTAGTCCAAAAACAAATTGAATAAAGTCAATAAATTATACAAAACTAGATGAGATCGGTGTTTCCTATCCAACTACTTTGAGAAGCAACATCGAAACAACCTTGGAGGTCACAGTCTCTTTTAAAGGCCAAGCATAATCTTGGTCAGGTCAGACAAATGGTGAAAATGAGAAAAATGCAGATAAGTTTTTGAGCAAAGAACCACACAGATTTGAGTACTTTGTTCCAACTTGGTGTGCGTTTTTTAGGGTTCCGTAGCCAAATGGCAACGGAACCCTTATGGATTCGTCATGTCTGTCTGTCTGTCTGTCTGTCTGTCTGTCTGTCTGTCCGTCCGTATGTCACAGCCGCTTTTTTCCGAAACTATAAGAGCTATACTGTTGAAACTTGGTAAGTAGATGTATTCTGTGAACCGCATTAAGATTTTCACACAAAAATAGAAAAAAAAACAGTAAATTTTGGGGGTCCCCATACTTAGAACTGAAACTCAAAATTTTTTTGTTTCATCAAACCCATACGTGTGGGGTATCTATGGACAGGTCTTCAAAAATGATATTGAGGTTTCTAATATCATTTTTTTCTAAACTGAATAGTTTGCGCGAGAGACACTTCCAAAGTGGTAAAATGTGTGTCCCCCCCCCCCTGTAACTTCTAAAATAAGAGAATGATAAAACTAAAAAAAATATATGATGTACATTACCATGTAAACTTCCACCGAAAATTGGTTTGAACGAGATCTAGTGAGTAGTTTTTTTTTAATACGTCATAAATCGTAACGTAACGGAACCCTTCATGGGCGAGTCCGACTCGCACTTGGCCGGTTTTTATTAGCATCATCTACTAAAGTTCAGTAACTAAACAGTATTTTTTGGACAGAAGTTGATATATCAAAGACATCGCTAGTGATTCGTGGGGAAGGTCTCAAATTCAAATTCAAATTTATTTATTTGTACACATAGGTGTAATGTTGTGGTACATGATGGTATAAAATAAAATAAACATGTTGTGTCACTATGTGTTGCCTTGCAAGGCGTACAAATATTGTTCACGCATGAGGTAATGGCTGTACAGTAAGGCCTATAGAATTATAAAAATACTGCTAAAGAAAAGTTTTAAATCTTTATCAAAATTTAAACAAAGAGACTTTACACAAAACATAAACAAAGAAAATAGTATAGAATTATAAAACAAAATTACACAAGAAATATTAAATAAAATATTAAATTAACAAAATTCTTAAACAAATATTATAAACTAAACTTATGAACTAAAGTAAGAAATTAGGCAAATCAATTTGAGAAAGTGGTGTTACGGATTTGTATTTCGCCTAAATATTCATTGATCGTATAATATGCTTTCTGTATTAGGAACCTATGGAGTGTTTTTTTGAAAGTGAATAAGTCTTTTAAAGCTGTTATAGATTTAGGTAATTTGTTAAATATTTTTGGAGCCATTCCTAGGAAACTTTTTGAGAATAGGGCGGTTTGATGGATTTTTGATTTAAGAGCACCTGGGTGGCGTTTAGTGGATAGGGTTTGAAATTGGTTTTGGTTATTTTTAATGAACATGACAACTTCATAAATGTATAAAGACGGAAGAGTTAGTAAATTTAAATTAATAAAAAAAGGTTTGCAACTGTCAGTGTTTTTAATCGAGCATACTGCACGAAGACACTTTTTTTGGGCCTTAAAGGCCAATTCCCTATCCGTCGAATTACCCCAAAATATTACGCCGTACCGCAGTGTGGTAGAGACGTATGCGTGATAAGCGGTAAGAACGGTGCTGCGATTGGCGACCTTGCTCAAATTGTGTAAAGCATAGCAATATTGATTAAGTTTTTTTATTATATGATCAATGTGTGTTTTCCATGTCATGTGCTGATCTAACCAAAGCCCTAGAAATTTTGTGTTGTCTACTTTAGCAATCTTATTATCTTCAAATTTAATATTAGTAATAATAGAGTTTGTCCGTTGGTTAAAATTCATGACGTGGGTTTTTCCAAAATTAATTTTTAGGTTGTTATCAGTTAGCCATTGAATAATTAAGCCTAAACTATTATTTATTTCATGTTCATATCTTTCTAAGTTTTTTCCTATAAATATTATAGTACAATCATCGGCAAATAGGGTCATGGGGTGTTTTATGGTTCTAGGAATATCGTTTATATAACATAAGAATAACAACGGTCCAAGTACACTCCCCTGTGGTACTCCGTAATTTATGCATTTTTGTTTCGATAGGTAGGTTTGTTCTGTGTTAGTTCTATTACATATTTTTACTATTTTATTTAATTGTTTTCTTCTAACTAGGTACGACTTAATTAATTCCAGGACATTGCCTCTGATTCCAAGGTTACCTACGTATTTGTCGTAACTTTTTAGTTTTGGATCAGATTCTTCGTTTCCAAGCTTTCAATGGATCTAATAAAATTATTGGTATCTTCTCCTTCTTCTTTTTCTATATTCTTCTCTTCTTTAGTTTCTTCTAGTTCTTCTCTTAATATCTAAATATGGCAGGGTTCCTTTATGTAGTCTTAATCTAGATCTTCTTATCCAACGATAACAATACTCCTACTTACCTAGTTAGGTATTACTGTTTCCAACTCTGTGGTACTATTTCCTAACTCTCAACGCTATTCACCTGGTACGAGATAAACGCAATAGCTATTACGAATGTTTTGTATTGCTAGTTCGTGTGTAAAGATTGGTGCTTCCTATGTTATTGTGGAATGACTTCCTACTTGTCGCGGTTATCTACAGCTCGATCTGTATCCATTTATCCACGTTGTTTTTTTATGTTTTTGTCTTTAAGATATATCTTTAATGTAGTTAGCATGTTAGATCCCCTAAAGGGGTTAGATAGGGGTTGAGAATTTGTATAGAAGTTTGTCATTTTTGCCGATGAGGAATCCCGTCGGACACACGGGCTTGTTATTTATTTATTTGGGATCACCAATAAACGATGCACAGATATAATAGAAACTGCAATAAAGGGTTCTGTTATTATATAAATGATGAGCAATATAACTAGCATGTAATGATATGCAGCATATAAATGTAGTATGATTTTCTTCATTTCCTGATCGGAAGTAAGAATAGGAACTGTACCGCTTGAAACGGTATAAGTGAAAGATTCTACTTGTTAGTTAACCGTGTGCTAAGGGAAAGTGCTGCCATAGGTCGTAGAGTAAAGCTGACCTTTCGCAATTCATGTGTAGCGACTAAAGCAGGTGCATAATGGATTATAGGAAATGAAGCAACATTTACATATTTTAGGTTTCAGTTTGCCGAATTAGGAACTCTAAAGTGCTTTGTATGATAATTTATCTGGAAGTAATATTTGTCTTCCCATAGGCTACGATCCTTACATACTCTTTTTGCTTCGTTTGCATATTCGTATGTATGTGTATTTAATATTTGTCTTATAGATTTTTGCTACCGTTTTCGTTTAATAGTTATAGGGTTTTCAGTTCTATCAGATTCGACTAAGTTTCGATACTTTAGATGTAGAGATTGTACCTATTTGTAGATTAGACCTTTAATTGCTAGTAAACAACAATTAACCTTTCTAGGGTACGCAGGGGCTTCGATACGATGATAGTTATTTAGACATACAACAAATATTTTAACTTGACAAACATCGTGACTTGGACTTACAATAAAATAGTTTATATAAAATAGTAAATAGTTAGTAGTGGTAAATAGTAGTAGTAGTTAATAGTTATAATAAAATAGTTAATATAAGTCTGACATCACCAACCACCGGTAATCATAGCCAATCACTGCTTGAGCAAGCGTGGTGATCAATGGTCGTGACCATTGATCACCACGCTTGCTCAAGCTCTTCTCTCTCTTCTCTTCGCTCTTCTCCGTATGAGCAGAGGCCTTTGCCCTACAGAATAGGCTTGTATTAAATATTATTAATAGTCTCGGCACTTGATCTTTCTTTAATACCCTGACTTATTCTTTATCCGGTCAGCGGGCTGAAGACCTTTCACCATCTTTTTTTTTAATGTATGTTTATTTTATTTCATGTTTTGATTGTTGTTTTTTTTTTTGTTTGTGTTGAATCATATGTTGCAATGGTTTATTTTATTTCTTGTTTTGATTGTTGTTTTTATTTTTTTATGTATATTTGCATGCTGCACTGGTTAACGTCATCACGTCAACGCCCCGGCTCTGTCTCGTATAGGGTCTTAGCTTTATGCTGAGCGATGGCCGTTTTGCGTGAATGTGACGCAAGTTTACCCCCAACTTGTTATTTTTTTTATTTTGTGTGTTTATGTTCTTTTTTATGCGTCATGTTTGCCGCAAATAAATGCATTTCTTTCTTCAATTAACCATTTCAAACACTTAAAAGTATTTTATTAAGACATTCAAGAAACTAATAAAGATAATATAAATAAAGATAAAATAAAGTACTGCTTTATCATTGGAGGTAATCAATTTGTCTTTTAATAAACCAACTTAAAATTAAGGAACAAATTAACTTGTCGAAATGTCTTGTAAATTGTTAAGTGAAGAATTAAAACGATTGCGTTTAATGAAGTTTGCTCAAGCTGTGTTTGGAAATCAGTTAGTACCTACATAAGATTACCTACCTATATTGTTTATATTATTATTTATAGTTGAATAAATACCAAGATTACATATAGTTCATTAGCATGATTAATTTTATGAGTATTTATTTATGTGCATTTATATCTTCATTGCTTTATTTGCCTATGTTAATATCATGAAAGCACTCAATGTCATAGAAACTAATGCCCGTTGTTTGAGTTGTTTACAATCATACCATTCCTTAGATGAGATAGGATTGGGATAGGTATGATATCTACCGACAAAATCTATATATAATTGATCGTTTTGGCTTGGTTGACGTAATGGCAGACGTTCCTGACTAGACTGAAAATTTCAGGTCGAGCACAGCATGATATCAGCCTATAATGTTCCCACAGGACTAGGACACAGGCCTCCTCTCTGTGAGAGGGAGTGGGTCATAATTCACCACGTGGGCCCAGTGCGGGTTGGGAGATGTCATATGTCTTCGAATTTTTGGTTTTTGGGACAAGCGGGTTTCCTCACGACGTTTTACTTCACCGTTTTGAGATCAGTGGTAATGAAATTAAAATATACACAAATGCCTGCCTTTGTTCGAAACTTACCGTTCAAGTCCTACAACTCGTAAGTTGGAGCCGATACCACAGAGGCTCCACTACTTAAGGTCTGCTTTTAAGTTGAGACCTAGGTAAAAATACATAACATAATGCACATAACTTAACTTTACATATAAGTCACACACAGGACAAAGCCTTCGCGACCTTAGCTTATGAAAACAGATTTCATTTACCTAATTAAACATTCTGCCGGAGTGTGAACCAATTAGTCTAAGTACTAGCTTCGACCAAGTGTTTCATTTACGGCCAATTGTCGGCGACCTCACTCACAATAGGGTTGCAACACGTCTCGCTTCAACGCACGTTACACACGCATGTTATTACATCGAAAGTGCAACCTCGAATTAGCTCTTGCCAACCCTTGATCGTTGAGTTGTTATTGATTGGTTAATGCGTGTTGAAAATGTCGTTACGGGTGTTTTAATATGAGGGTTAACAGTAAATGGTTTTGACTGAGGTATCAAATAGTATCGATTCTACGAGTATTTTGTTGTTATTTTTGACGTTCGATAGTGCCTTTTATTTGAAATAAATGATTTGACTTTGGAATATAACAAATTTTCTGTACACCATTAGGTATTGCCTCAGGGTTCAAATAGGCCTAAAATCTCTAGTAATTCCAAAATAATCTGCCTAGTGTGTTAAGGAAGAGAGACATGTGACTAACTTAATAAATTAAACGAAACAATTAAGAAGAAAACTGTATTTATATCGTTTCCTAAGAAGTCGTTTACCGAACTCTGAAAAGAAAAAGTTTTAAAGTAAACAATATCTATGATTGTACAACAATGCATGCAGTAGCGATAACAAATTTAGAAATCTATCACAAGACCTCGAGTAATAAACTATACAAACAACTTCTATCAATCACTCAATCGTAATCTGTACGAACAGCTCCAGTTAATAACTCACTGAGGTTGATAGGTATCATGAACATCAAATGGTCATGGTCCGACCGTGTTAGGAACATGGATGTCTTGCGAAGAGCTAATGTCTGAAGCTTTGAGGCCTCT
This sequence comes from Apamea anceps, assembly GCA_951799955.1. NCBI lineage: Eukaryota > Metazoa > Arthropoda > Insecta > Lepidoptera > Noctuidae > Apamea > Apamea anceps. The sequence continues at coordinate 5,543,460 of OX637502.1, read as the reverse complement.
ATAATGCATCGTCTGCTGCGCTGGTTTGGACACGTTGTGAGGATGCCTGACGAGAGGATAGCAAAGCTTATGCAACGGATACTAGGCGGCCAGTTCGTCAGATATAAAGACGTTCAGAAAAGACATACGAAGAAATGCCAGCCAAGACATTAGCCACATTCTTACTCATAGTCATCAAAATCAAACATAGTCACCGTAGCCGAAATTGGCATGGAAATATTAGATGTTGATACAATTTTAACAAGAATTACCTAGCAGCGACATCTAGCGACGATTGTCAAAGTAAACTGTGATTTTTAAACAACGAATTAAACTTGATTATCTTTTGTTTCAGCAAGCGCTGGTATCCTGTTGGAGCATGCACCTGCGTGCCCTGAGCAGTATGGAATTCAGGTAACTTCGTATTATAATTTTAATTGGTCTTAAGAGTCCACTGATAGATCAATGACTCAAATAATGAAAGGTGAAAGGAAAAGCGGTAAAGTAAAAAATAGTAGTGGCTTCATTTTATTTGGCCATGATTACGAAAACGGATGGTTTTCGCCGTTTTTTATATCCAAAATAAGAAAAAATATGTTCCTGGCATGGTTACATGCCTCAATGCTTCTAAAGACAACTATGGAGGCAATATTTTTACCGCGAAAATGTGAAAAAATGGGAAAACGCAATTTTATTTATTCAAACTTACAGGCACATACCCTAATATGATAGTACAGTTTTATTGTTACTCCTACGAGTAATGCTAATCGTAAGACCAATTCTCGTAATTAAAAACGTTAAACTCAGCGACAATCAATGTTAAAAACTTGTCAATAATGTAGGGAAATTAGAGGCACTTTTAACCCCCGACGCAAAAACGACGGGGTGTTATAAGTTTGACGTGTCTGTGTGTGTGTGTGTATGTCTGTCTGTGGCATCGTAGCACCCGAACGGATGAACCGATTTTAATTTTGTTTTTTTTTTGTTTGGAAGGTGAATTTGTCGGGAGTGTTCTTAGCTATGTTTGATGAAAATTTGTCCAAGATGGCCGCCGCTACAAAATGGCGGATTACATATTTTTCACAATTCCCTCAATATGGGTATCAAATGAAAGGGCTTGACTAGTAGAATACTATACACTATGATAAATTTCAAATCCAAGATGGCCGCCACCACAAAATGGCGAAATACATTTTTTAACAGATTGTGACTGAGAACAGACTGTGAACGTTCTTAAAATTACGGCAATTGTCTCTCTTTTCTCTGTTAAAATGATATGTTCCAATGGCTGCACTGCTCAATTACTAACCTGTTCCTCTTCTCAACTTCCAGGCCTACGCCCACCCTGAGCTCTGCGACCAGTTCTTCCTCTGCACCAACGGATCCCTGACCGTAGAAACATGCGAGAATGGCCTTCTGTTCGATGGCAAAGGCGCCGTGCATAACCACTGCAACTATCACTGGGCTGTCGACTGTGGTACCAGGAAAGCTGACTGTGAGTAGCATATGCTTGGATTAGTCTATCATTTAACGGTTTCAAGTTTCTTCTATCAAATATTTTATTGTCTATTTGTAAAGTTTATTATGTTTGAAGACTGGGTTCATATTAGAGCCTGTCTTGTCGAATTGGTGATGTTAAAACTTACTTGGAAATTTTAGCTGCACTGTGTAAGCACTCTATATTTATAAATAACGGTAAGGAAGAAAGAATCGAATCGAAAGAAGGAACCCTTCTTATATTATTTACATCAGGAAATGACTAACTTGAAATTAAAGTTCCATATTGTAAAACGTCTGTGTTTAAGGACAATTCATCCTTATTCAACACGACAATGGACAAAGTGGATATTTGGACCAACCCCATAATGCATTTTTGTCCAGTGTCCTTTTTACAAAGAACCACTTTGTGAACCACAAAACACCGTCATTAATTTTCTTATCCTTCTCTAATTTCCAGTGGTACCTCTATCATCTCCTGGCTGCGAATATCAGTTCGGCATCTACCCAGACAGCGACGAGTGCTCCACCAGCTACGTCAAGTGCGCATACGGCATTCCCGAACAGGAGCCATGCACGCCTGGCCTGGTCTACGATGAGCGCATCCACGGATGCAACTGGCCCGATCTACTCCAGCCTTTCTGCAACCCAGAAGGTAATTGAGCATCTTTATAGATTTTATTGTGTCCTGAAATATAAATATTGAATTGTAAAACATTACATTTGATGTAAGACATGATTGATTTTACTTAGCAATTCTCACTGCGCCGATTGATTATTTAAAAACATATTCATTGATCGTCGAAGCTTTTATTAGCATGAAGAGTACATATACAATTGCCAACATAAAAGACCCAACTACTATCTTCCAAATTCAAGTGAGCCTGTTTCTAGAAAGATTAATAAACCATAAGCCAGCTCTTTATAATAGCAACGCTATTTTATTTTAATTATTTCACTAAGAGCTGATTTGTCCATCGACAGATAACTTTTATTCGAAGAATAAAATTAACCTAGCGTTGACAGTTTTTGTATGTAATAACTGTTAAAATTCTAAATTATTCCTCGAATAAAGTTATCAGATGATTGAAAAATCAGCCCTAAATGAAATAACTAAAATCAAATATTGACCTTGTTCGCTTTATTATTAGGTTCATGACTTTAAATCAAACAGATGGTGCCACAACAAGTGTAGAACTTCTGTCGTATTTCAATTTTAAACCAAATTCTTTGTCCCACAGCTGTCGTCGGCTTCAAATGCCCAACCAAAGTGCCATCCAACTCTCAAGCGGCAAAGTTCTGGCCCTTCCCCCGCTTCCCCGTGCCCGGTGACTGCCACAGGCTCATCACCTGCGTAGAAGGACACCCTCGTCTCATCAGCTGTGGCGAAGACAAGGTGTTCGACGACCAGAGCCTAACCTGTGAGGATCCTGAGCTGGTCCCCCACTGTGGACACGCGTGATTTGATGACGAAGCTTGGTATCATAAGACGAAAACGAAATTAATGTAATAAAAATAGAAAGATATAGAAAATTAAAGAGGCAGAATAAAAAAAAACTATTTACCGTCACTTTAAGTGCCACATAACTACAAAACTTCTCTAGTGACAAAAAAATATTGCTATTATATATCTAAAATTGGTTTAGCTATTGTATTTGTAAATCGATTAAGACGATCAAATAATAATAAAAATCTTATAAATCCATAATAATTTATAAACAACCGTTTTCGTTTTGTGATACGTTACTTTTATATTAATTTAATTTCACTGAATGATTGGAATATATTTCCACCGAGTCCTATTTATTCCTTAACCTAAATAACTCCGTGTGATCCCCATAATTTCCCGAACACACACTAAAAACGAATGATTTGCCAAATACAGTTGATTCGTGAGTGATATTAGTTACCATAGACATATGTATCGTTAACCAATAGAAATGTCAAATGTATGTATTTTTCATATAGATTTTTTCTGTAAATATTGCTGCTGAAATAGTGGAAATGTAAATAGAAAGTTATGCGAGAAGAGAAATATATTTAATTAATTAAAGTGTTGTTTGTTTTAACTACTTGGTGTGTCGTCAAACAAAGTCCCCTAAGTATTTTACTGCCACTCTTGAGGAAGCCTTCAAAACTTTGGCACAAAACTGGGCATACAAGGGACTAGTCATCGGTGAAAAGAGATTATCAAAGCTGCGATTCACCGATGTCATCGCACTTTTTTCCTCATCAGCAACTGAATTGGGTAACATGCTTGAACAAGACAAGCCTGATCACAGATCCCAGATCACAGACGTTACCCAGCAAGCCGCTCAAATTAAGTGGAATTGGGCCGCACGTGTCTGCCGCATGTCAAATGACACAGCGGCTAAGAGAACCACCGATTAGGTCTCATTAAACGCATGACGGCATAGCGACAGGCCGAGATGTAGATGGCGGGAGAAGCTTGACTCCCTACCGAAAGAAGACGGATAACGGAGAAGCTTGACTACTCCTGACTCCTGGCTACTAGCAAAAGACAGAATTGTGTGGAAATGGGACAGGGAGTCCTTTGCCGTGAAGTTGGACAATACAGGCCAGTTAGATTAGACTTGGTTTGTGTTACCTAAGCCTACGATTGTAGAACAGCATTCCGTTGCAGAAAGCTATGAAATAAATATGATAGGATGAACACAGGCCCGAACAATATTCCGGCCTAACAGAGATGAGCCTTATATTGAATATTTTTTTTTTTAAATCTTTGTTGTAGTTAGATCATTAAAAGGTCCATAAATCCAATGGCTTGAAAGGTTTCAGTACCTAAAAGTCCACAATGTGTTTAACAGTTCACACAATTATCCAGTTTATCTAAAAAGCTATAACCTCGTCTTTCCAAATTGATATATGCTGTTCGTCGTCGGTTCTTTGAATTGCTATATTACCTACCAAAAGTTTACTTGTTTAAAGTTTTTTTAAGTCACTCCCTTCACATTTATTTTACCACCGACAGAATCCACCCAACAACAACCGTATTGTAACGAGAATAAAGATCACTGTGGTTTGGACAGACTTGTTGGTGGCAACATCCCAAAAGGAACCTAATTGTAATTTAAACAAAGATCATTCAATCTGTCAAATTTCTTTAATAGATTTTCAACTTTATCGCTAAAGCATTAGGTTCAAGGTTGATTGGGAAAATTTTACAGTTTCGGGTTGCTTGATGTGTTGGCGTCTGTACATAATTAAGATGTTTAAAAAATCAAACCAGAGTGTATCCTTACAAAAATACTTTATTAAGCTAGATTACATTAAATGCGCTACTCGTCGTCAACCGCCACCGCTTTGCTGCCTTTCTGGGGCCTGTTGGGCTTGCGACGGCCGCTGCCTGCAGGCTTGGCGGTGGGGGGGTTTTCCAGGGCGTCGAGCTCGGCGTCAGTCAGCTGGCCCTTGTACCAGTCGGCGCTGGAATATGAAAGACATGTGTTAGGTATTTATAATAAAATAGGATCTTATAAACACACCAACTATTTTTTTTGTGATAACCACCTCTTGTAACAGCTTGCTATTACTTTGGTAGTCGACATGATTTTAAAAAATCCTTTGAAATATTTTGTTTTACTAGAAATTTTACTCGACGGCATCTCTCAACAGATTTTATATGCAAGTGGTCTAACAGGCATTTAAAAAAATATAGGCTTTTAGTTGTCAACAAATTTTCACGCCCACAACTATGTTTGGGTCGGCTTCTAGTCTTACCAGATAACTGCCTATTTGACCTCTGCAACCTAGTTACTTGGTAACGATACCCCTGACTAGACTAGACTGGTTATCAGACATTTTTGGCCTCTCAAAGGTCTTCGAGTGACAGCCGGGACCAACGGCTTAACGTGCTTACCGAGCCAAATTATTATCATAACATAGACAATTACATGCGTAGTCTCCAATATTTATGCCAATAATAGTGGCATCAAACCTATAACTTTGAATCCTACTTTATCATCAAGAGAGCCTCACCATTCAGGCACCTTCCTGGCCCATTCACACTTCTTCTGGACATCATCGAAGGCCTGTCCGAGCTTGCAGCCTGAGCGACGAGGGGTGTTGCCGTTGATGCACACGTAGAAGAACTGACACTCGTTAGGGTCGGCGTAGCGGGGGTGCGTCAGACCGAAGGTTTCGTTCACAGGGGGGCAGTCGAAGTCAAATACATCTGTGGAAGAATAGTAAATAAATACTCAGAACTTTATTGAGCTTTTTTTCGAGACTACATCTGAGGGTACCTACAATGAAACATTCAGTAGTCGGTTTCAGATAAAATTGCTTTGTAGTTTTAGTCCATTTTAATCTTTCATTTACAACCCACATTCGAGACAATAGACTTACTTATCTGATGCTGTTCTTAACGCAGTCAGCCTAGCCATGAATGTTTTGACGTTTAGAAATGTAAACATATCGTCAATGTAAGTGAATTTAGAATCGAAAATGCAACTGTCCTATATTATTTTGGTTTCAAAATCCAGTCATTTATTCAAACTAGGCTGAGAATTTGGCACTTTTTGAACGATAAAACCAAAATTACTGGTAAAAATTACAACTTAAAAGTGAAAGAAAACTTTTTTGCAAAAAAAAAGGGAGTCGGAAGTCGGTGGCAAACAACGAAAATGCGAACCCAACGACACCGACTTCCGAAATTAAAGTTATTTGTCACTTTGTGGTGTCGTTTTTGGAAGTCGGTTGTTTTTTTTTTGCAAAAAAGTTTTTTTTGCAAAAAGGTTTTTATTTTTCACTTTTAAGTTGTAATTGTTACCAGTAATTTTGGTTTAAAAACCAAACTACTGAACCGAAATTTCTATGGGACAATTTGGAAAGTCTACCCTTTCCAACAAAAAAAGATTTTTTCATATCGGTTGGCAAGCGACGGAGTTATGGGCGAACAAACATAAAAAAAAAATACAAACATCCGAATTGAGAACCTCCTCCTTTTTTAGAAGTCGGTTCAAAATTACGTAAGACAGTTCCTCAAAACGCCCGCTCTTCACCACTTCCTAGTGCTTTAGCTGGGGAGAAAAGGTGACGCAACAAACTCCCCAACAGGTTTAATTTTACAACTGGCCCAAAAGTTTCCATTATTTTAATCGTTCGGGTATTCTCAATTTATTAAACACGAACGAAGCAAAACAGAATCAAACATAAGGTAAGTTACTCACCAGCAGCGCCACAGCCCTTCTTCTTAGCCTCATCGGGCCAGGTGCAGATTCCAGTCTTGTCATTGTACACCAAGCCATCAGGGCAGGTGATCGCATTGAACTTGCCATCAACGCAGTAGTAGAACTTGCCGCATTCCTTCGGGTCCTCGTGGGCGAAGTAGCCATTCAGACGAGGGCAGTGCAGTTGTGGGATTGGCTCCTCTGTTAATAAGAATGGTGATGTTGTTTGATTTTTACTTATTTTAGGTTTAATGGCTGTAATACTCAAGTGTGTTCGTCCAATAGTTAGTTTCCTTTTAGCGATAAGACCACCCATTGAGTCACCCTATGTACAACTTCTACATATATTTTTTTTAGCCCTTACTGTCCCACTGCTGGGCAAAGACCCCCCCCCCCCCAAATCCTTCCTTGAACTATTTTCCTGCGCTACTTCTACATTTATATCTGTTCATTTATATGGTGTACATAATAACGTTCTTACCCGTTCTTGCCCGTTCTTCTCCATAGGTACCTACTACGCTTTGGAATGGGCAACTAGCTTCATCATTTTGACTGACTGACCCCTTGACAGTCCAAAAGTGGCTGTAAATTATTTATTACAAATCAATGTTTTGAGTTTGAGTCTGTGTTTTTGAGTTTTAAAAAGAATTTGATTCTTACAGGAATAAAACATGATAAAATCTGAATTAACGCCTAGAGAATAGGTGGTAGCATCCTCTGAACATGTTACAATAACTGATAGCTTATTTACCATAGTAATATTAAGCTGAAGACATCCAAATGTTATGTTTACATTTAGCAATGCCAGTTACTCCAGCTTTGTAAAAACAGTTTCCTACATAACAAAAGAATCTGAAAGTACTCGTATTTTTATACTAGTATGCCACAAATAACACTTTTTATTAATACAGTGCTTTTATTTGAAATAACAAAAAACTGGCATCATTCGACAAGGTCGTGCTTCCCTTGAAATTGGAAAGTTGTTGCCAACATGAATGAAAACGGAAATATTATTTATCCTTCGTGCTTCATGAAAACAAACATGATGATGAACAGACATGATGAAAACAAATATTTCCTTCTGAATATTGTTCCAAAAGGGGAACAATTTCTTATTTCACTTCATTTTAGGGCTTCATACACAAACAAAACTTTTTATGCTATAGCATTTTTATCTCTTGAAGCGAAGCGCTTTACTTGTAGTTACCAAGTGTACAAACACGCCGTGAATATGTGCGTGAAGACGAATACTGCGTCAGCACATAACACACACACGCACACACACGTCGCCAATGCTGTAAATATACGAGACAATGGCGAAGTACTTGGTAACCACAAGTAAAGCGCGCGTCGCTTCGTGAGGTAAAAATACTATAAAGGAACTATCCTTACATAATTATAACTACTTCGGCTGTCACAACCGCATACGATTGTTAAAAATAACTGGCGATCCCAGATTTTTTAAACCGTTTTTTTTTTGTCATCCATCCTCTTAAAGTATGTTGCGTCAGTTACTTTTCATACGACAAGTATGAGTATAAAGATCCGTATGTATATTTCGCGTGTTGCCGCCAAGGCCGCACCTCCTTTGAGTTGTGAAAGTTGTTCCAGCTTTGTTGACCTACGGCATTTATGTGTAATCTGTATTCTAATGATGTCACTAACCAGTCACTCTGTGCCTTACTCTAGGGTTGACAGTGGTAGGTATTGTTGTTTTCATTCCATTGCGTAAGTTTTATAGATCTACATACAATACATGTGCTCGATAGGACATCAGTCAGCAAAAATAACGGCCTTCTATACATATATAAATATCTCTAATGTAGTTAAATAGGGTTTAACTATATTAGAGTATGAATTTTCAAAAATCCTGCCTTCCCTTCCCTTCTCTTTTATGCATGATTCTTAAGCCAGCAGTTATGGCAGTGCGTTGTCTGTCAGTGAATAAATTAAAAAAAAAATGGTTTTATCTAATAGGTACTGCCAAATAATCGATCCAATGGATTCTTATGTCAACAAAAAAATACTATATTATTCCACTGCAAAAAAAAAACAATCAGATTTGAGAGAGACAAGAAAAAGCCGAAGAAACAAATTGGTGTTGCAAGTTTGAAATATAGCCACAACTCTTGTGGTTGTTATGTAGATACTTACTGCAAAAGGGTGATAAGTGTGGCAGCCCTATTTAATTACATAACAACAAACACGTGTTAAAGCAGTACACGTGTCTCCATCAGAAATAGTAACTACTTAACTATTAAATTCTTGTCATAAATCCTACTGTTGACTAGCCGACTTCGAAACTGGCTTATATTTATTGATTCCTTGAATTAACACTATAACTGAATTTCCAACCAACGTATAATGTATGTAAATATCGCTTGTACGAGAAGTGATAAAATGAATGTACGTTGTGAGTTAAGAAAGCAGACTGGTAGTTTGTAGCATAGCCACTCTCGTCAACTAAAATACACCAAGGTGATTGGTTGCTGAGTTGCCCGACCAAGAGAGATTGCTCATAGTTCACCTATTCATTTGTCAGGCATGGTTGCTCCGGGTGTCCACAAAATAGTCTAATACAGACCACTACACCTTTTTTTGCGAAGTCTATGCAATCTATCCAGATCACCATCTGCCTCGCCTATTCCCAACTATAGTCTAACCGGATTTAGCTGAATACCAATATTTTACATGAAGCGACTGCCATCTGACCTCCATAACCCAGTTACTGGGTAATACGATATCCCTTGGTAAGACTGGTTGTCAGATTTTCGGGCTTCTGACTACCCCTAATTACTGTCAAAGATCGACGAGTGTGAGCTGTAAACACTGGTTTAACGTGCTTTCCGAAACACGGAGAGGTCTCGGTATGTAAAGATGGTCACCATGCACGGACCAACCGTGGCAAGCGTAGCTTAATCTGACGATCGACCCGTGCGGCTGTTATTACTTAACCACAAGCCCCTCATGTAGACTACAATAGTTAAAGAACTTACGGAGCTTAGGTCTCGCCGAGCAGTCAAGGTTGAAGGGCAGGTCGCACTTCTCGTCCTGAGAGCTGTAGTCGTTAAACACCATGCCGTCCGGACACAGCTTCTCGATTATATTGCCGGCTCTGAAGAATAAAAGGACATTTATGTTACAAAAGTATGTCAAGACAGTGTTGAGTTGTGATCCTGGGGATGTGGAGGCAGGTAAAAGTCGAGTTTGTGTATGAAAAATTGCATTTCTTGGAGCTCTGATTATTCCTATTGTTCAAAGATAAAGTATTAGCCAAAAGAAGGCAATTTATTAAATTACGAATGAGAACACATCTATAGAACATAACATAACCAACCAGATTTATTATGTCCAGACGGCAGAAATTTATTTTATCTGTTCATCTAGTTCACGTATACATTACAAGATACTCGTAGATATAGGCATAAGGGAAGTTTACAGATGCGAATACTTCTTTTTTTATCTGAGGAGTATCTTTAATATTTCAAGTTAAACAAATATCAACTAACACTAATATATACTATATACAATTATATACAAGTATATAATACGAAAAAATATAGAAAAAGGCAGGAGCTCATTGGGCATCAAAAAAATCGTCCGCATCACTGTCAATGGAATAAGTGCCCAAAAGGCTGGCAGCATTACCACGTTGGATGGCAATGCTGATTCTTTGGGCTAAAAATAGGCCAGCCTTCTGGTCACGTGAAGAGTCAACCAACCGCTTGGCGATATCACGAATTAATACTTCTTTTAAAACATTTAAGTTTATGCATCCTTTCCATCCTGTAAAACACACTCAAAGTGCAAGTAAACAATCTCCTGTTCAAACCACTCAGCCATTCTTTGTGTTGTATACACAAATATCCCTGACTTTAAGCTTCGAGTCAATATCCTTTCTCCGTTAAATATTTAGCAAGGTGATGTATTTATATACATACTATTTCTTCATTTATATCACAAGTTCGATGACCCAACGAGGAAAACGATATATAAAACTACTTTTAGTGAGTTCGGGTTTGTAATAAATTGTACGAAATTGAAGTGATTTATTTGAGCTCATAGCATTGTCCAATGAGATTTAGGATCAAAATTCAAACTTGTTTTTGTAAGAAGCCTTGTGCATTTCAAATATTCATGATTCATGTATATTGTGGAGACAGGGAGAAGGTAGTTTGAATAAGAACCCATCGAATGAATGGGCAAATGTTTCTTGAATTTTTTTTTTTTTAATGAGTGAGTATTTTAATTTGTTAATTTTTCGTGTTTTATATTGACGCCACAGTTGGCGCAGTGGCTGAGCGATCGACTGCTGCGCTGCGTGCCGCGGGTTCGATTCCCGCACAGAACAAATATTTGTATTGCCTACAAGTAGTTGTTCCGGGTCTGGCTATTTGTGTATGTGAGTTTAAATGTTTGTAAATGCACCCACGATACAGGAGTAATTCCTAGTGTGGGGCAACGTTTTAGAAAAAATAAAAAATATTTAGCTTCTTTAAAAAAGATCGAAAACTGTTTAGCCCCTTTGAAATGTGTCTTAAAATAATCAAGATGCGGCAGCCAAAGTAAAGGCCATATAAGTCCGAGGCCTGTATTCCTTCACAATCCACTGTTACAGTCCTTTCATAGTTATTTTACCTCTGATTTTACTTCACTGTTAACGTCATAGTGATCTTTATTTTCATTTTAATAAGGGTGCTGTTTGGTTGCTGCTACTGACAGGTCTGTCAAAATCACTATGATCTTTATTGTCATTAGAATAAGGTCGCTGTTAGGTTGCTACTGTGAAATGTAAAATAACTGTGAACGCACTGTAGTTCATCTCTCCTAGACAGAACACAGTCTCTCTCATTTGTCATCCTGTCTGTTAACTGTCACCTATAGTATTACCTACATCATGTCTATTAGGTTAACCGTTTTTTGACATATTCCAAATTACGTGAAAGTTAACTTTAAAATGCGTCATAAAATAAATGAAGAAACTGCCTTATCTTATTCAATTATCTTTTTAAGGCTTCTTACAGACATTATAATACCGTACGTGTATCAATCAATGTATTGTGTGTTGCTGCAATCACTAGTTCCATCTGTCAAAAACCGGTTTACCGAATAGACAGGGGAAATGGGAATGGGATGGGGGGGATGCACAGGTTCACCTACTTTCCACACAAAACCTAGTCATTGCTTCTAAAATAAAAACATATTTACCTGCACTCATAGTACTTGTCGCACTGTTCCGCATCAGCGAAGAAGCCGTCTTCGGGACAGTCATTGGTGATCTCGGCTTCGGCCTCGGCTTTTCTCTCGTTGTCGTTGATGGTCCGGACCGGAGGATTAACTGGTTTCCTACCCTTGGGCCTTGGGCCTGCTGATGATGCCAGCACTGGAATGAGAAATAATTAATTAATAAAATGGTATTTTACTTACCACATTTACTTAAATCAGGGCCATCTTTTTTATTGGATTTACAAAACAATAGTCATCCATTCTAGGAGCAGAAGGCCAATTTTCGTAATTTAAAACGTTCAAAATCTAAACAAATATCAAAAACTTGTCAAAATGTAGGATAATTAGAGGTATTGATGACAGATTGAGACTAAGATCAGACTGTGAACGTTCTTAAAATTACGAGAATTAATATAATAATAATAATAATAATATCCTTGGACATTTCACACAGCGCCATCTAGTCCCAAGCTAAGCAACCTAATGCTTGTGTTATGGTAACAAGATGGCTGATAAACTACTTATATACATTTTTTTTTTTTGTAAATACATACATATTATAGATAGAAAAACACCCAGACTCGGAACAAATACATGTAGGTCATACAAATATTTGTTCCGTGCGGGAATCGAACCCGCGACACGCAGCGCAGCAGTCAATCGCTTAACCACTGCGCCAACCGTGCCGTCAAATTGCCCCTATGGTATCGGGATGTCCTCATTCGAGTTGTAGCTCGTGGGTTCGAACCCAGGCAGGCGCTTTGCTTTGTGTAAATAATTTTATCACCACTGCCAACCGACCTTTCCTAGAACCAAAACTTCGAAGACATGTTACATCTACCAACCCGCACTGGGCCTGCCCGGTAGATTACAGCCCCCTCTCAAAGAGAGGAAGTTTATGTCCCAGCAGTGGGAACATTATAGGCTGGTTATGCTCACGTTTATTCAATGTATAAGTACCCAAATAGATAAAGGAAATTCCAAGGAGGGTCCGGTATTTAAAGAAATACCTGCAAAAGGCAAGCGTGGGTTGCAAGAGTGAGAGAGATGTTATATACAACCTAGCATTACATAGAATTATTATAATTGTAGGTGCCACGTATTGGGCTAGACACATCTACCGCATGTGAGACGATCAATAGGCCAAACTTATGACCCAGTGGGGCTTAATGGCAAACGACATCGTGGCAGGCCCAGACGGAGATGGCGGGATGAGCTGGACTCCTTTCATAAATATTGGTCCTGGCAGCTCTGGACAGACAGAGGTGGAGAAAAATAGGGAGGCTTTTCCCCAGCAGTGAGCCATTAACGGATAAAAAAAAAGGTGCCACGTGGCTTACAGATATTTTATTTTACTTTTATAAAAGTCATCTTGTTTATTTGGAGGTAACATAAAAATGTGTAATCTTGATGTTCATTTAATCAGGTATAACTTTTGTAGGCCATACAAATTAGCATCATAACTTTGCTTCTTGACTATTACCTAATGTGGCCTCAATTGATAACAAAACTCGTTAAGCTTTGCTTATGTAATATTCGTATATATAGCTGATTTATGCAAATGTGTTAGTGTAACTTTAAAAACGAAGATAGCTAATACATAAATTTGAATTTTAAAAGTTTGTTTTTAAGTTTATATATTTATTACTTATTTATTGGATCGCCAACAGAGGCTACACAGTTACATGCATGTTGACATAAATAGAGACAAATACAAGTGTGCGCTTCCAATCGTTTCGTTTCGTTATTAAGTTTAGTGGTTTTAATTATTATAATAGCTCCCACAAGGGTAATTGTTATTCACGTCCAGCGCATCCTGAATAGTCGGTCTCGCTAATATTTTAGACACGGCATCGGTACGAACTATGCAATGGATTTATCCCATACGAGAGCAAAAACAAAAGAAGAGTGCATATTTAACCGAATTCAAAAAAAGAAGGAGGTTCTCAATTCCGTTGAATATTTTTTTTTATTGCATGTTACCTCATATATGGATGAAAAAGACATATTCCCAAATAAATTTGGATAAGGCCAGCTGAATGATGATGATGATGTTTGTTGCCTCAGAACTATTTAGCCCCTCCGATTTATAAGCCGATTTGTAAATTATTTTTTTTATTTGAAAGGATAGAGATGCCTACTTTCAGATCGGTCCCATAGAATATTCATCAAAACGACTTCCGAAATTAAAGTTACTTTTCACTTTTTAGTCTTTTTTGGAAGTTGGTTGTTTTTTTTGTAAAAACCCGTATCTCTTCAAAGCGAGAGTGAATAGGCTTCTTCTGGGCAAGCTCGTTCCACCGTAGATCGCATCCCTGCCTCTGGGCTGGATTGAGGTCAAGAGTGAGCCCATTGTCAATAAAAAAAACGGTTTATTTTTTTGGCACATGGATTAGAGCGGTAATGGGAATACTACTAAATACTACAAGTAGCCTTAAACAACATCAAATCAAAACCACTTGAATATTGAGTTAGCACCTTTCTATACACAACACCACATTAGATCAAAATAACTTTTTATACACATCAGTTAAGCTCAATGACACGCGCGCTACATTTCCTGCACGTGCGTTGACAAAAGTAGTTCACATTGAGTGCGGCCACTTCCTTAAGTTCAATGCTGCAATTAGCTGCAGTAAAACCTAATTAGACTGTACTGTCATGTACTTTCTAAATGTTTTAACTGGACGTTAAGAAAATTGGATACTTACCTAGTAGGTTAATTGCAAAGCTCGGAGCTAAAGATTTTACTGTTGAAATATTGAAAATGGTTAATGTAGAATGTCTGTATCTGATTTCTCTCTGAAAGCGGATGTACTTGGTCTATGTATAAACGTCTGTGGGTTGAACTGCAGTCAATAAAACTACAGATAACCAGCGAAATATTTGATAGGTACAGAGAAAGTGTCCTACATTTTGGTAGCTTGAAAAGATGTAATATTTGGAATTTACTACTGTAAAATTTATTATTGTATACAAAATTGTTTGACTAATTATTACCTATTTGTTAATGTGCGGTCTTAATTGATTGACATATTATTATTTATTAGTGTTTGGCATGAAATTGTGACATCAACTTACCTATTGACTTAATATTTTGTTAATCGACATTCTATTACCTCAGCTATTTTGTATGCCTTCTGGCGGGACATAGTATGGACCAATTTTTTTTTATATAACATTTGAAGGCAAATTCTCGTGATTTAAAACGTTCAAAATCTAGTCGCAGTCTCATCTCGGCGACAAACAAATGTCAAAAACTTGTCAAAACGTAGGGAAATCAGAGGTATTTTTGACAGATTGACACTGAGATCAGACTGCGAACGTGCATAAAATTACACGAATTGCCCCTGTCTTAAAATTGTTCACAAAATGAATTGGAATTTGAAATTTGACAAAATCCATGACCCATGTGCTAGTCGCGGTCCCATGCTTACATGTTCTTTCAATAACAAAATAAACCTTGAAAATAGGCTGGGAACACAAACGATAAGATCGCAGTTTATGAAATAAAATACTTGGAACAGTCATATTTCACGTAATATTTAATTTGTAGTTTCAAACCTAGGTAATGAGCAAGAATGACTAAGTTTTCGTGGGAATTTGGGAATCAAAGGCTGTACGATTTAAACTGTATTGAAGATTTAGATAGCTGTCAAACCAGTTTTATTTTAAATGACTATTATAAAAATGGATTGTATTCTAAATATCGATTTTTTTTTTCATTTGTAAATATATAATATCGGTTTTAAATTCTTATATTGTTAAATAGTGTATGCCCAATGGGTAGCTTTTTGAGTTACCATAGCTTAACTGTAAGACCTACTGCATCACCAAAAATTGCACTAATAAATGCTAAGACTTACACTTTTGAGAGTTTGAACGTTATCTACTTAAAAAGAAATGAACCTGAACACTTTTTATTTTATAAATTTAACCTTGCTTCTAGGTAACAGATTATTTAATTTCATAACAACAAAATTGGCTAGCGATTATCAAAACAGCCATCCTTGATTGTAAATGTTTTAATTTATATTCGCGTTGCTATCATAAAAAAAAAATGAAATCAAAATGATTCAAAACAAATTAAAAAGTTACCTTGAATGTTAAAAGTTAAAAGCATTTTTCATAACAAGAGTGTTGTAATTTTATTCTATTTTATTATTTTTGATTAACAAATAAAACTCTGATTTACATGATTTGATATTAAATCTTTGCACGTCCTTTTCACAATATTTGAGGGCGCTGTATGCTGCCCAAATTTTAAATGTAGGGATACATTTGCTCATAACTAGCTTTTCAAAAAGTATGTAATTGGCCTTTCTTCCACGTACATTTATAAATGTATGGTCCTTTTGCCGCTAACCTCACTTTCAAATCACGAAATACGAAAAAATACATATTTTGGCAACTGCCAATATTAAAACAGAGAGCAATTCTCGTAATTTTAAGAACGTTCACAGTCTGATCTCAGTGGCAATACATTTTTGACATGTTTTTGAAATTGACTGTCGCTGAGTTGCAATTGCGACTAGATTTTGAACGTTTTTAAATACAGGAATTCCAAGAAAGCCTTCAGACGAAAGAGAAACTTTGTGGTCTTTTAGCCCTTAAACCTCGCTTTCAAATCACGAAGTTTGAAAAACAAAAAACATATTTTTGCAACTGCCAACATTTAAACAGATGAAAGATAACCAAAAACTGTGGTGTAAGAGCTGATTTCTCTGTTACCTAATACACGTAGCTTTGTACGAGGCAGTGTGTCCAAATATTAGTGCTGTATTAATGTTTCAATCGATAACCTTCACTGTGCGAACAAAGTAATAATTCGTTGAGTATAAATAGGTTGTGATACAATCAGATTGTTTTTATAAAACCAAATATAGTTTAGATATACATATGTAGTTGGACGGTAGTCACTGGTAAATAAAAGAAGAAAAGTAGTACTTAATTTTATTTATTTATTTAAGTCAGACAGTGAAATTGATTGAAATCAATATCAATTAAAATCAAGAAATGACTAAAATCCAACGAAAAATTATGAAGAATCACTAAGAAGTGAAAAGATTTCTTCCAATGACTGTGAAAGTACGATTCAAGGATTTTACGTAGCAGAAGTAGTCACAAGAAAACGTCATCAAAATACATAAGAAAATTAGAAGCAGGAAAAGAATGAGTAGGTATTTCAAATCAATAAGGCAAGATTTTCAAGATCCAAAGACAATCAACCAACGAGAACCAACCAACCAACCTTTCACAAAACAGAGGGGCACTTCTCGTAACTTTAAGAACGTTCACAGTCTGATCTCAGTCTCAATCTGTCAAAAATACCTCTAATTTCCATACATTTTGACAAGTTTTTGACATTTGTTTGTCGCCGAGATGAGACTGCGACTAGATTTTGAACGTTTTAAATTACAAGAATTGGTCTTCAGATGAGAGAAATAGTAAGCTTAAGAAAGGCTAACAATACAACGCAAGATAGATAGAAGAGAGGCGACAGTATGAGGATGCATTAACTATCCAGTTATCTGTTGGATAAGGTCAACGCATAAGGGCAAAGAAATTATCCAGCATCCCGCAATTTATTAATCTTCCCATTAAATGATAAGCTTGAACCCATTAAGAACTGCCTTTAAAACCCTATCCGTAGTTAATAATATTCTAGGTACGCCTAACCGTAGTGATAACAGGTTTAGATTACGCTAAAGTGGCCCTAAGATTCTAATAAATGAATATGAGGTATTTTGTTCAGTAGGTTTGCGAATAAATGTTGTACAGACGCCAGCAGGTCAAGCTACCAGAAACTGTCAAATTTTCCCAATCAGCTTTGAACCTTAATGCTTTAGTGATAAAGTTGAAAATCTATTATAGAAATTTGACAGATTGTAGTAGCTTGATGTGCTGACGTCTGTACATACGTAGTCATGGTAGCCCAGGATCCTTTGACCCCGTTTGCGGAACTGCTTCTTTAGGTTGTGAGTTCAGAAGGCCAATTCTCGTAATTTAAGACGTTCAAAATTTAGTCGCAGTCTCATCTCGGCGACAAACAAATGTCAAAAATTTTTCAAAAACGTAGGGAAATTAGAGATATTTTTGACAGATTGAGACAGATCAGACTGTGAACGCGCAACAAGTTACCATGGATTCAGTACATGAAACCCTTGGGTTGAAACTTTTAGTAGGTTCCATACATTATGACATCATTATGACCGCGCAGTTATATCACTTTTATATGAAAAGCTGTTTTTTACCCACTTCAAAAAAGGAGGAGGTTCTCAATTCGACGGTATGTTTTTTTTTTTTTTGTGTGTTTGTTACGCCATTACTCCACCAATTGTGGACCGATTTTGAAATTTTTTTTTTTTTGTTCAAAAGGAGATACTTTTGAAGTGGTCCCATAGAAATTTCATCAAAAACGGTTCAGTAGTTTGGTTTTTAAACCAAAATTACTGGTAAAAATTACAACTTAAAAGTGAAAAATAAAAACTTTTTTGCAAAAAAAAACAACTGACTTCCAAAAACGACACTACAAAGTGAAGTCGGTTGTTTTTTTTTTTTTGCAAAACAGTTTTTTGTTTATAATCGACGAAAAATTTCTACGCTAGGAGTCTAAAATCATGTACTGAATCCATAGTAACAGGTTGCACGTCGATGTCCCAGCCACCCTGTATGCCTATAGCCTGAAATCGTTAACACCTATGAAGAAGCGTAGTGCTCAATCGTTCCTTATGTACGTGTACGACCTTTACTGTTAGGTACTTATACGAAATACTTGAACTATTGAAGCATTTACATATAATCTTAACCTTTTCTTAAGAATATTAGTTACTAGTCCAACCAGATATTTAAGCTAGTTATATAGTTTTGGCATTTGTGAATATGCTATTGATACTTTACTTGGTACAGACGCCAGCATATTAAGCTACCCGAAACTGTCAAATTTTCTCTCTCAACCTTGAACTTAATACCTTAGGGATAAAGTTGAAAATCTATTAAAGAAATTTAACAGATTGTAGTAGCTTGATGTGCTGGCGTCTGTACATTTTAAAGACAACTATTGGAAAAATGGTGTCATCATTTACCCCAGTTTAACTACAATGTGACCTCATTCAATTGTTTGTTTGTGACGTCACCCTCATTATAAATTCCATCTATACAAAGTACATGTGTATGTATGTCCATATTGTACTCATTTGAACTTTAATGGCATTCAGCGGCGCTGCGTGCGTTGAATAAGTACGCTGTTTCTCCGTTACTTTACTTAGAATCGTTGTCTTAACTGTTACTTGAACTTAGGTAATCGCTTCGTAGCTGTTTGATCGAGCTTCGATTTTTTTATCTAGAAGACCATTATCATGAAATCTGATATTCGTTCATATACTATATACCTGCCTATTGTGGCTATTTTAGGGCAAAATCCTCTTCTCATACGGAAGAAGTCATGAGCATTGATCATGATGCTTGCTCAGGGCTGGTTGGCGATTTCCAACATATATTAATTATACTTTAGTTCAGATTTCCTTACGAAGTTTTCCTGCACCGATGTCGATAATGTCCCAGATAAACTTGGAAAGTACATATGAATTGAAAAGTAACTTTGGTACTTGCCTGGATTTTCTTGAGTTCTTATAGAAAGTCTAAAATCGTATCTAATGATAATAATGAATTTTAGTTACGTATATTGTCAGTTTACGGTTATGCATGACATTTGAAATCCATCAAACATTGACTGATGTTGTTTCAGAAAATGTGAAGCTTTCTCTTTTAAAAAGGTGCATGCGCGTTGATGTCTTTTCTTCCTAGACGTAACTGACGGTTGTCGTTACGAGGCAAAACCATTAGCTAAGGAATTAAACAAGCATTTGTAAGCTTTTAACTGTTATTTGATTGTGAAAACATTGTAGTAAATACTAATAGTAGCCTGTGACTTCGTTCGCATATAAACTTCAAGCCCCAATAGAGTAGGTTGAGGTAAAAAATAAATGTATTGTGTTTCTCTGAAAAGACCTTCGAGTTTCAGTTCTCTTTATATATTCTTTGCGTATTAAAGGCTTTGTTTCCTCTGTATTTCGGTCGGGAACGACTTTCTATCTACAGGAGACGATAAGGTAATATCCTACTAATATTATAAACGTGAAAGTTTTTATGGATGGATGGATGTTTGTTACTCTTTCACGCAAACTTACTGAACGGATTTGGATGAAATTCGGCACACAGATGGTTTATTACCAGGATTAATATATGGTATAATTTTAATCCCAGTATTCTAACGTGATCGAAACTTATACGGGTGAAACCGCGGGGCGCAGCTGTTGTCTGTCAATCAGACACGAAACTCTATTACTATGTAAATACAAGATAAGGTACCTAATAAAAAACATTCTTTCTCTTATCATTACTAATTAATCAAAGCAATTACACTTTATTTCCAATGCCTATAGTCTAGCATTCAAATTAGACAGGATTTGTAATTCTAGGCGTCAAGGCTATCGTGTAGCCTGACATATTGTAATACTTACTGCTCCACTGAATAATAATTTGCTAAAGGTTATTGAAATAGGTCGTTATCGAAGTATGGAGTAATGCAAGTACACGAGTTGTTTTTTTTATGGCTTATTGAGCTTACTCAAAGTATATTAACAGAATTTTCCTTTGTTTATTTATAGTTTATTTTTCATATTGTTTCTTTTTTTTTAATAGTGTTAAAAAAAACTCACCAACTAAACAGCCCAAGAAAACGACTCCCACGCACGATCGGAACGCCATCTCGTGATATCACTCCTATCACTTATTAAACTTAAATGTCACTTATAAGTGACTTTATTAATGTCTGCCTGACGTCCGCACCGCACTCTATGCCACACTGACTTATTCACTTTTTGTCATCCATTCTTAGCTGTGCTACAGCTCAGCGAAAGGTTACACTAATTCTTTATCTCCTTCTCCCTCACACATTTTCATATATCCATCCCTCTCTCTCCATAAACTCTTCGGATCCTGTTATTGTTCTACGTGTGCTGCAAGAATATTTACAAATGCCGAAATGCAGTTATCCGGTTTTAAATGAAGTTTACTTGATATTAGAAAATTAGTCATTAATTGATTGTTAGGCAAGTGATTGCATACTGAATGGAATTTGTTGCGAAAATTAGGAAAGCTGCGCATACTGTGAAATGGTTGTTATTAATGACCGTGAGTAGGGAAATTTACTAATTAAGTGTGTGTATGTACGGCTTAGGGTGAATTCCACAAAACTTATATACCTAGAATAAGTCTTAACCTGAGAATAAATTTTGAATTTTTTACAGTTTTCCATACTAGATCTGTCAGATGTTAATTTTATTCCAGGGATAAAAGATATCTGACTCTAGTCAAATCTGAAATTTGCAGCCATGGCTTAATTGATTAGAAAATAAACTATTAAAAACAAACTTAATTAATAACGGAATCAGATATAATATTATTGTTATTGCCTGTTTGAAAACTAAATAATCAGGCATTTCCATTTTGCAGCCAGTACGGATTTTCAGTATTTTTTTCCTAAACAGGCACAAATAATCGTTTAGATTTAAAAATTATGTATTTAGATCTACGAATTTGTGAATTAAATAAGATATACATTGTAAAACTATGAATCATTTGCAACTACTCAACCTAACACCCTAGCGACAAGCGTAATAGTCCTTCTACACATGAACATAAAATAACCTGAGTCGATATTAAAGTCCTTAAAAGCAGTGTAACATGTTCTGCACATTGTGAACTGACTCCATGCAATGCATGCGTCACCTTTATATGTATTTACGTCTATGAAAGAACGTTGCGTGTGGGGGACACGGCTCGGTGCGTGGATAAATGGATGACAGTCGTAAAAAGATGAATTATATTCATAATTAAAAAGATATACAAACAAAAGAAAAACGGGCTTTCTTCTTTTACAACAACACACTTTCTCAGTAACTGACCGAGTCCAAAATGTTTGTAGCTGGTCTAATTGGAAACAAAAAATGCTTTGACTATAATGTCACTTCTTTCTAAATGCAAAGCACTGGTTGGTTGATGAGTAAGCTTATGATTTAGATCTAGACCATAGGTTAGCAACCGCGAAGCACACAATTTATTTATTTTTGTTTGTTTTGTGTGCCTTACTTAACCTGTGTCAAATAAACTTATTTTGTTTCTTTCTTTTTTTTCAATACAGGGGGGGTTGAAATTTTGCGTGTCTTTAAAAAAAAATGCTGTTCCATACATTTTGACCGCTTTTCCGCTTTAACCATTTTTGCATTTTTTTTTTTTATAACCGGCGAAAAATGTCTACCCTACGGGGTTTAGATTCATGTGCTGAATTCATGGTTACAGTTTGCGTGTCGATGTCACTGCAACCTTGTATAGGTTAGGTTCATTATTATTGTACTAAAGCAATATTTCCTTAGAAGAAAAACATGATCTACTTTAACTATTCAATTTCACAAGGATATGGCAATGTTTTTTGTTAAACTAGCGTCCCACCCCTGCTTCGCACGGTTTTTACTACTGACATAACAATATTTGTTTACTATGTATAGTTTTAATATAGTACACACATAAACCTTCCGGCATAAACTTTCTAAAACATGGTGAAAAAAACCACATCAAAATCTGTTGTGTAGTTTAGAAGAACAACTCAGGTACACAGACAGACACGAACAGCGACTTTAATTTATAATAAAAACGATGAATAAGATATATATTTTAAAATAATCGTTACGTAAAAAAATGACAAATAACCAGCACATAGGAAATCGTATCGTGTTTATAAATTTAAATCATCCCCAGACCATAAAATTAACATCAAAATCTTGCCAAGCTGCTTGCTGGAGTTCTAAGGTATTCTATCAACGTCTGGCGCAATTTGAATATGTCTCAAACGTTTACTGGTTAAGATATTCAGTAAGCTAGTTGAGGTCTCTTAGCAATAAAGATACAAAGGTAATCCTTTACCGGTTTATTTCATTGCCTACTAAAATGTTCGTACACTTACCTAGTAGTAGAATCTTTCCAAGATTTTAGATTTATGATTCAGAATTAAGATAAGATACATCAAAAATAGGTACGAGTACTTTATTCTTCTTCTCTTGTATCAGCACAAACTAGGTGAGCTAGCTTATGCCTTTCCAAAACTAATAGCCAGTAGGTAAGCGAAGTTGTAGGAAGGCAGTCTGCCGAGGGTGTGCGAGACGTTCATACATTTAATGGACGGTACTCAATGCGAGCATTCGTTCGGCGAATCTGTTTTGCAAACATCAAGGTGGTCACTCATCCGGAGCTTTCGCATATCTATACTTATAATAAATCTGTAGAAGTGAAAATTCTGTACATTGAAAATATCAAAAAAATAAATGGCAGGGGGTGTTACTAGACCGACACCGAACCCAAAAATGTGATTAAAAAAATTTTTGTCTGTCTGTCTGTCTGTCTGTCTGTTTGTTCAGGCATCACGCAAAAACTACCGGTTCGATTACGATGAAACTTGGTATAATTATTCTTTAATATCCTGGGCACCACACTGGGTACTTTTTATCCCGGAAAAGTATATACAATAAAAAACAAACTTAATTTTGCGGTTCGATCCCTAGATCCGATTACTGTACCAACCGCAAATAATAAGTTTGTCGTAGGTTAGGTCACACGCAGTGGAGTTCATTTTTATTCCTTTTACTTTTTAGAGTTATTTAGGTTTATTTTTATATAAGTCGTAGGTATAGATTTTAATTTTAAAGTATAGGTAGTATATTTGATAGTGTACGTAGTGACCGTAGGTTATTTTATAATACTGTTAGGTAGGATAGTCATTCGTATAGATATTAGTTTTTAGAGATTTTGCTTATTTATTGAGTTTAGATTGAGGGGCCCGTGGCTAAATAATAACAGCCGCACAGGTCGATCGGTCAGGTTAAGCTACGCTTGCCGCAGTCGGTCTGTGGATGGGTGACCATCTTTACATACCGAGACATCTCCGTGCCTCGGAAAGCACGTTAAGCCGTTGGTCCCGGCTGTCATTCGTGGATCTTTGACAGTCGTTACGGGTAGTCAGAAGCCCGAAAGTCTGACAACCAGTCGTACCAAGGGTATCGTATTACCCAATAACTGGGTTGTGGAGGTCAGATAGGCAGTCGCTCCATGTAAAATACTGGTATTCAGCTGCATCCGGTTAGACTGGAAGCCGGCCCTGAACATAGTTGGGAAAAGGCTAGGCAGATGATGATTGAGTTTAGATTAGTTATCGTCATAAATAGGTTTATTTAGGTAGGTAGGTATTTTATTTTCTGTTATTGAGTTTATTTATTTTTTTAATTAGGTAGGTACTTAGGTAAAGATATCATATAGGTACCCTCTTAATCACCATTAATGAGACACAATTGGTTTTCTATTGTAATTAGCCACAAAGGGCCCGCGAGATAGATGGCATCCTGGTGCACATACATTTTATCCTGTTAGCACGTTCCCGTGGGATAATTTCCGACATCCACGCGGGCGAAGCCGCGGGCAGAAGCTAGTAATAATAATAATAATGGCTTTGACCCGTAAATGTAGCTAACACCGGCCTTAGTGCTCAGAAAAAAGAATACTCCCGATGGTAATAATAATCTTTATTTATATAAAAAAAACAGAATGTAGTACATGTAACATTAAATTAATTGTAGTATTAACTCTCTGACAATCAAGTGGGTGACGTGCTGCTCTCCTTGCTAGGCTATGACATAGCCGGTATTAAGGAGTAACAGTGCCGATCCGTTCTTATACTTTTACCTCCTATACTCCCCGATATACTCTTCAGATTTGAGCATTACATCGCTGAATGCGTCAAAGCAAACATCTGTAATGACACAATTTGTAACATTGCAGCAGTGGGTACAAAATACCAAACTTTACAACAGACATTGTCAAAACAGCTGAATTGATGTTACACATACGAATACTCAAAGTTTGAGCGGTTATAAAAACGAATGCTCCCTGAATCAATGCGTCGAGCCAGTGCAGAATTTTAACGCAATGCTCTGTTAATTACATGTGAATGATGCCGGTGAGTCTTTAAGCATCGTCTCATGGAAGCTATTTAATACCAATTTATTTTTAAGAATCAGGTAAAAAAGCGTCTTGTTTTGTAGTATCTATAAGGGATTTCCCAGCACAAACAGACCCGACTTTTAATAAATTAAAATTACGCCTGACTCACCCCTTGCGGGGAAATACAGCGATTATAATCAAAAGGGCATAGCAAAATAGTTGACGATCGCAATTTACGGTCGCATCCACAACATTCTTGCACCGGATGGAAATCCTTCACCTTTCCCGAGATGGCTGAGAACAAACGAACAAAATTACTCGAGTTATTTTTACTTTACATCGTGATTAAGTGTCCCGGATATATCCGAGGATATTCGCACATCGCTATTATCGTGTCCATTGTTCGTAAACTAAATAAACATATTATAAATAATAGCATATAATGGGAAGGTTTCTTTTATGGAGATTGTTTCGTGCAAAAGAATGCTTCGCTACTGATTTATAAGAATTGATATTTATTGATATTTCCAATAATAATTGCTGTAGGTTAACCTGGAGCAATTATGGTGGGAACAATAATCGATGAAATAAATTGTTTCATTGTTGCAAGTCCTGCTAAGGATGTCTTCAAAGTTTATTAATGTAAGTATAGTCTCTGAAAGATTACAGTGATGAGTGTGGTCTTTTAAGAATAAAAATTTACTTGCTAGAGGAACATTTTATACAGGGTGGCAGGGACATCAACGCGCAACCTGTAGGAAAATTCCCGTAATTAATAAAGGTTCAAAATCTAGTCGCAGTCTCATCTCGGCAACAAACAAATGTCAAAAACTTGTCAAAATGTAGAGAAATTAGAGGTATTTTTGACAGATTGAGACTGAGATCAGACTGTGAACGATCTTAAAATTACGCGAACTGCTCCTCTGTTACCATGAATTCAGACCATGATTCTGAACCCCCCAGCGTTGGAATTAGGTATTTAATTCCAACGCTGCACACTTGATGAATGAGATAGCTCTCACTCATCCCAAATACCGGAAAAAGTCTACATTATATATATATTTTTTTTTCATTTGGTTTTTATCAAACGTTGTTAATTTATTTCATTGTGCCTGAGTTCCTCCTTTTCACTAAAATTATAATGAATCAATAATATTGCAATGAAAAATAGCCCTCTCAAAAATACATTGATACGTTTTATAAGATAAAAATAAACCGTTAAGTGCTTAATCTTTTGCGTGAGTAAAAGGTATTGAATTAATAACTTCTTTATTTCTGACTAGCTTCTGTCCGCGACTTTGTTCGCGTGGAACTCATAAGATACAAAATGCCTGTACTAAAATAACAGCCGCATTTTCATAAAACTCCCCGTTGCTATTAGCTCGTTTTCACTTAGCGTTTTTCTTTTTGCTCGGCTCCTATTGGTCCATGCGTGTATGTTAAATAGCCTATAGCCTTCAATAATTAGGCTATGAAATGCAACAAGAATTTTTTTAATCCCACTGGTAGTTTTAGAGGTTAGCGTGTTCCAACAAACAAACAAATTCTTCAGTTGTAATATTAATACGTCAAGATACACGAACTGACAAAGTTAACACAGGGATACTTATAAAATGACGCATGGACGCGGAAAAGTAATAATGAAATAATATTAAAAGTACAAGATTGGGTATCTTTGCTAATGTAATTTTATCCTTTAACTGGTTTACTAAAGAATTTATTATCATAACTATATAAAAAGTTAAATTAATGGTTAATTAAACCCAGGATGATCATCAATGGGAAAAACATTTACAAATTGCGTGGACAACTACCAGTTCATTTTTTCATTCCATGACACCATTTGCATGCCTAATACCTGGTGAGTAAAAGACTCGCATTAAAAAACCAAATTCTGTTATACATTACTTAGTAGGAGTTATCGTATAACACAGTAACTAATGCCACTGGTCCTGCCAGGGTAGCGGGATCGTCCGAAAGGGTTACCGCTGCCCTGGTACAGACGCCAGCACATCAAGCTACTACAATCTGTCAAATTTCTATAATAGATTTTCAACTTTATCGTTAGGGTATTAAGGTTCAAGGTTGATTGGGAAAATTTGACAGTTTCGGGTAGCTTGACCTGCTGGCGTCTGTACATAAAGGGCTAAGGAAGGAACACGGCTGGGTTTTAGTCAGTAAGAGTCTGACACTCCCTTCCGCTCCACCCAGAGCGGGAGCGGTCATTTGATGATTTCCCATCCTCAAAAAAAAATGCCACTGCTAGTGCCATCTGCCGAAAGAAAGGCGATCTAACACGCAGTTTATCATCCTTTCGCACAACCCAGTCACGCCCTCTATTGACAAACTGAGTATTTAGCGTAAAAAAACTGTCTAACTCTGCCGTAGTTTATTGATAGAGCGCTCCCTCATTCAGGCGTGTTTATATTTTTACTTTATGAGTTTTTCAGTTGGAACCTAAATTATTGGTTTGGTTCTAGTTCTCACCAACCTCGCGCTAACTTGTGTAGCAAACACAAAAATGAGGAAAATCTTAGGGTA
This sequence comes from Apamea anceps, assembly GCA_951799955.1. Taxonomy (NCBI): domain Eukaryota; kingdom Metazoa; phylum Arthropoda; class Insecta; order Lepidoptera; family Noctuidae; genus Apamea; species Apamea anceps. Next base: position 5,515,978 of record OX637502.1, on the reverse strand, counting down.
ATCTCTATTTTGTATTATAAAGTAAAACTATTTATTTCCGTTTGAAATACTTTATTTTATTTTATAAATGTATAGCAGTGTCTGTCTGTAGTGTCAGCAAACTGATGGTTAGATGATTGGCATAAAGACAAGTGAACTTCTTCGAAAATGATCGTCTTTTGCATAGAATTCTTGTTATTGCTAATTCATTGTTAACATCAACCATTTTTAAGCAAGAGCGAGCCTATATAAATAGCTTATATTTGAAATACAAGGTTTTAATATATTCATGTTATTTTACTCTAAAAGTGTAATTCTCTAGAGACACTGAATTTATACGAAAACATGATTTTATGCTCTTTAAGATATTTAAGTGGTATTATGTGTTTGAACAGCGACCCAATACAGCTTCTAAGCTAATTAAATGGAACCGTAAACTATATACAATTTGTGGTGCTAGTAGACCAAAGAGCCGACACTTTTTTTTTCACTCTTTTTTAGTGCGTCAGGCATGTTTGCGGAAGCACATACGGATGGCTTTCATGCCTTTATGCGTAAGAAAGCAGCATCCCTACTACAACGATTACGTAACAGTCGGAATGGCATCCTGAAAATGATTGTTGCGAGACCAGACTGTCTCATCCAGAGGCACCTGGTGGAGGTGGCATTAGGTTTAATATGATAAAATCAGAGTTACTTACTAACATTACTAACATAGCAGATAAGCACAAAATGTTACTAACTTATTATTACTAACAATGTATGGATTGTAATGTCTGAATTAAATTATTTTTTTTAACCGACTTCAAAAAAGGAGGAGGTCCTCAATTCGGTTGTATTTTTTTTGTTTCTTACCTCAGAACTACGTCATTTATAAACCGATTTGAAAAAATCTTCTTTTGTTTGCTTATAGTTTGGTCCCATATAAAGGCCAAGTTTTGATGGATGTTTTTTCCACTTAGTTTATGTTGATTTATTTAAAAACACTTACAACTATCATCACAGACTTACCTAAACAATAGTGTGGTTGTAGTTACTTAGTATAGTTGTAGTAGTTCATGATGTTCTAATAAGTTCCTGTCACTTGTTACTTAGCAAGTGAAGAAAGATATATAGAACAGTTTGTGCTACCTGGTCCCTCGTAGCGTACGCGGTCGAGAGGTTCGCTCGAGACACTTGTTTGCAACTACTTTTTGTAGAACCAACTCAGGAGTACGCTCACCGCTGCATCGATTAGTTGACACCTACAATAGGCAGTTTGGCTCAACTGATATTATGTTTCTCAGCAAGGCTATATTTAGAAAAGAAATTGTTACTATTTTAAGTGATCGAAACCCTAATAATTAAGTAATATTATGTTTACTTTTATTTTTCTTACTTTTATATCGTTCTTCTAACAACTAGTAGATCTGTATAGTAATATGTGGATAACGTTGTGAGTTGTGTATATGTTACCTCTATTATTAAGTTCTAACCTTTGTTTACTTATTATTATACTGCTGTTTGTTGTCCCTAAGTAAATAAATAAATAAATATGAATCTGTGTGGGGTAGGTGTCATAGTTAGAAAGTGAAAATATATAAAAATGTTAATACAAAAACCGACTTCCAAAAAAACACTACAAAGTTGCTGTTTTTCTTTTCAGATTACATCGCTATTTGCATTAATTAATCAAGACAAGCATTAATCTACTCTGTACCGATTTACGCATATAATGAGCGTAAGTGTAAGATAATTGTTGATTTCGTGCGCATCATGCTAATATCACTTTCATCCGCGCACGCGCAATAGAAAGTGATCTCGTCTGAAGCAATGGTTTCACTTTATCACAGATTTTATGACATTGTTTTATAGTATTTATTAGAAAATTAACTTTAATGAGGTGGTTTTAAAGTGCATTTTTGATTGAGCTGATTTGATTTTACGATTAGCTCTAGGTAAATCATGTTCAGGTGCGTGAATGCTTTGAAGAGAAGTTTTTTGGGAACTACTTTTGGTAGATAACATAGAACATACTACACATACACACTACATTGCGATTGACACTATTCAAGTCTTATATCATGTTTTTATTTGCTGAAAACCTTATTACTAGAAAGAGAAAATTCTTAAAATAAACAGAACTGTGCATATCGTTAATTTTAACAATAACTAATTCTAGAATTACGAAATAGGTATAATTATCTAACTTATGAATGACATTTTATCTATTCTATACTTATACTTATAATAAATCTGTAGAAGTGAAAATTCTGTACATTAAAAATATCAAAAAAATAAATGGCAGGGGGTGTTACTAGACCGACACCGAACCCAAAACTGTGATTACAAAAATTTTTGTCTGTCTGTCTGTCTGTCTGTCTGTCTGTCTGTCTGTTTGTTCAGGCATCACGCAAAAACTACCGGTTCGATTACGATGAAACTTGGTATAATTATTCTTTAATATCCTGGGCACCACACTGGGTACTTTTTATCCCGGAAAAGTATATACAATAAAAAACAAACTTAATTTTGCGGTTCGATCCCTAGACCGATTACTGTACCAACCGCAAATAATAAGTTTGTCGTAGGTTACGTCACCCGCAGTATTATCTGTGCGACCTTTTTATTCCTTTTAGTTTTTAGAGTTATTTAGGTTTAATTTTATAAGTCGTAGGTACTTATAGATTTTAATTTTATAGTATGGGTAGTATATTTGTTAGTGTACGTAGTGACCGTAGGTTATTTTATAATACTGTTAGGTAGGATTAGTCATTCGTATAGATATTAGTTTTTAGGGATTTTGCTTATTTATTGAGTTTAGATTAGTTATCATCAGAAATAGGTTTATTTAGGTAGGTTATTTTTTTTTAATTAGGTAGGTACTTAGGTAAAGATATCATATAGGTACCCTCTTAATCACCATTAATGAGACACAATTGGTTTTCTATTGTAATTAGCCACAAAGGGCCCGCGAGATGGATGGCATCCTGGGGAAGCACATACATTTTATCCTGTTAAGTAGCACGTTCCCGTGGGATAATTTTCGACATCCACGCGGGCGAAGCCGCGGGCAGAAGCTAGTAAGTAATAAAGAGCTTGTTTCAGTCTGTGAACGTTTTTAAAAATACGAGAATTGCCCTCTGATGTATGTACAGACGCCAGCACATCAAGCTACTACAATCTGTCAAATTTATTTAATATATTTTAGTGTACAGAATCCGTAAAACACTGATTAATATTTGCTGAGTCATCGTGATAATAATGTGAAATTAGAAAAGATAACAATCATGTGTCGAAAGAAGTTGACTCACTGTTTATCTATTTATTTACTAGCTGCACCCCGTGGTTTCACCCGCACAAGTTTCGATCCCGTGGGAATATCGGGATAAAAAGTATCCTATATGTTAATCCTGATTATAAACCATCTGTGTGCCAAATTTCATCCAAATCCGTTCAGTAATTTTTGCTTGAAAGAGTAACAAACATCCATCTATCCATCCATACATCCAACCATACATCCATCCATACATACAACCATACATCCATCCATCCATACAAACTTTCACGTTTATAATATTAGTAGAATAGGATTTGAATATGTTTACATTATTGTCTTAAAGCTAATAGTGAGATGCTTGAGGTTTTTTTATTGACAGGATTAAACTACGGTAAGGGGTATAGAATCATAATTATGCTGAAATCATGGTTACAGTTTTCGCACTGGTTATTTTTTTCCTTTCAACAAAAAATCCCAAGCATCTCACTATTACTTTTTAAGAATATTTCTAGCCAAATCGGGATCTGTTCTAATAAGCTTAATATGCTTGCATTAGGTGTATGTAGGTAACTATATAGGTTTACGTAGACAGTTCTTACGGGTGGAGGGAGTTTAAACTGAAGGCACCACGCCGTCAACCATTGCTTTTGCCGCTTACTATTTCAAAACACAAAGCAATACACAAAGTATTCTACTCTCTCCCCATTTTCCTTTTTTTACGATAAGCCAAACGTATTTCTCGTGTGAAATAATTGTAATGAGCAACGCTTCGGGGCGAGCGACTAGATCCCATGCGTTCCTTGCACGATCAACATTAAAAAGCACTTTGACTACCCTGTGGCCTGTGGAATACCGAGATCGCGTGAAGGTATTCTTTTGTAGGTCTCTTATCTAGGAATATTCAGATAAAAAGGAATTCCTTTTTTTAGTTGTAAGTGATTAATTACACATGCGGTTACAAAAAAGAATGATTATTAAGTCTAGACGCAAGTGCGGCAATAAAGTCTTGATTGTAAAAAACTTTGAGGGGTGCCACTCACTGGTTCGGCGCTGCATAATTCGGCATAGCTGGGTTGCAAAATCGAATATATGTATGTAGATCATATATCTACTTAATTCGATTTCGAGAAAAAGCCGCTCGGCTTAGCTCCAATTGTGCCAAGACGAGTCGAACATGATTCAGCCTCCCTTAATTATGTTTGAAATTCGAGATGTTGTTCGAGGGGCTTTTCTTGTGGCTAAGTAATAACAGCCGCACAGGTCGATCGATCAGGTTAAGCTACGCTGGCCACGCTTAGTCCGTGGATGGGTGACCATCTTTACATACCAAAAGCCCTCCATGCATCGAGAAGCCCCTTAAGCCGTTGGTCCCGGCTGTCATTCGTGGATCTTTAACAGTCGTTACTGGTCGTCAGAAGCCCGAAAATTTGACAGCCAGTCTTTCCAAGGGGTATCGTATTACCCAGTAACTGGGTTGTGGAGGTCAGACAGGCAGTTCTTCAGTTAGACTGGAAGCCGACCCCAACATAGTTGTGAAAATTTATTAACAACTAAAAGCCTATATTTTCTTTCCGTGTAAAAAAATACTGGTTAGCTGCATCCGGTTAGACTGGAAGCCGACCTCAATATAGTTAGGAAAGGGCTAGGCAGATGATGATTCGAGATGTCGATCGGCTCGTACCGAATGAAAGCCGAATATGTGTAGTTATTGCTTCGGATCATCTTTATTGTTCAATAAATACTACTGAATCGAAAGTATCCAACAGAACAAGTGTGTACAACCCCTTAGGCTACCTATAGGTTTGCATCAATTCACGTGCAAAGCCTATCCCCGACTGGCAAAGGCGCCTCATTATGTATGTCTCAAAGAAACTTAGTACTTGCCTTGCGTTTATAGCAGTGATTAGCTTTACACTATCGTGTAGTCCTGGGGTACAAGTTGCTGCACTTTAGGGCCCCTTTATTACGGTCATTAAACATTGAAAAAAGTCTTTATTCACTCCATCCTTAAAACGGTATTTTTTTGTTTTACTATATACACAAACATTTTTACAAGTCAATTATATTTTAAAAACTAGATGAGGTCGGTGTTTCTTATCCAAATACTCTGAAAATAAAACACGTAAAAAGTGTCCTTTAAAGTCCAGAAAAAATCTTGATCATGTGAGGACCACCTACCCGCATTGCCCACCCACTCCTTCTCACAGAGAGGAGGCCTGTGTCCCAACAGTGGGAACATTACAGGCTAATTGTGTATATGGGGACCATGCAGATTATTACCTGAAATGGCCTTTTGAAGAAACTTTCAGATTTAAGTGTGATGTAAAATGATAACACTATTAACAATAGCTGTTGTCGAAGATGCCATTTCTTTAATTGATAATAATCAATTCCTTATCTTTATAATTCTTCTTATTAAGAGATTCATTAAGGTTGGCGGAAGGCGTTGGTGCGTGTTCTCTCGTAATTAACTAAACTAAATACAATAAAAGCACACATTCATGGAAATCCTATGCAGGGATCGCTACAATGGTCGTTAAAAGCTGGCTTGCGCAATATATTTTTAAACAGCAGTAATTGCATTATTTATAGATTTTAAATGCGTAAATATTGAATTTTAAATATTTGAATGTAATGTTTTTTTCTAATTATTATTTTATTTATCATCACTGTAATATTTTCAACAATAAATATTTTGTTATGATATAAATGACTGAAAATAAAATTCCCATTAGAGATTTGGGACAGTAGAGTTTCTAATTAAAAGGAGTTCCTAAGAAGCAATAAACCCACCAATATTTCGGTTTCAAAGGTTATCTATTAGGTTTTTATTTATTTATTACAGCATGGAAGACTTACACCTAAAAAAACAAACAAAAAAAGGAAACTAGTCGACAGAAAACTAATTACAAGTATTCGCGTTAAGACTTATAATAGAATTTAAATGTTGTGAATAAACAAGCAGTAACATATTATGTAACGTAATTATATTCTATATTTAATAGTTAAAACTATTAAAATAACCACTCTTTTAATGCCCAATCTTAGCTGCACTTTCCACCAAGTAAATTAGAAATTAATTACATACGTCAAGGAGTTGGGCAGCAGTGTCGCGGTTCTTTTGTTTTTATAAAGACATCCTGCCATCACCATTTGTCAAACAAAAGTGACAATAGTGACAATATATCCTTCTCCTCCTTTATATCTAGGTCACTAAGATTGATTACATTATATACTCTTAATAAATACATGTCAACATAAAAATTGACTCAAAATTAAGTGTCACGCTTAACATCTTCAGCGAATTGATAACGAGACTCATCTCCTATCTCCTAACAAGATATTTGTAATTTATATCTCAGGACCTGTAATAAAGCTTCAAAATAGAGATGAACAAGACAGGTTTGATTAATGGGGCTTCGGGAATGTTCTATCGGATCCGCGGCCATGATTTAATGGTGCAACCGGGATACCTAGATGCCTACCCTAGACAGGAATCGGGTAAGTATGAGTTATGTTGCCTTAGCAGGTTGTTAGGTATGTTAAATAGTATTATAGTATGAGTACTTGCAAGGTGGAATTGTAATAGAGGATTGGTATTTTTATCCGACTGCGCAATGGCAAAGGAACTTAGAAGGGTTAGATGGACTTTTCTAAAATGAAAGTACTGCAGAGGTTTTGTTCGGTTTTAACAATGAACTCTCGTGAATATTATATAAGTTGGTGGCATGAAAAATGAGATAAAAAATAAGTATTTCATATTTAGAATATTGGAAAAGATTTTTTTTGTTCCTTTTGCCGATCTTCGACTATTCTACCAGCGTCACGTTTAGGTAGCTGACAAAGAATTGAGACTCAGCTTGAAGAGCTGACAGCCCTCGTCATGATGTAATATGGGTAGCGACGTTTTTAGGAATGATGACGAGATTAATCTATTCTATACTTATAATAAATCTGTAGAAGTGAAAATTCTGTACATTGAAAATATCAAAAAAATAAATGGCAGGGGGTGTTACTAGACCGACACCGAACCCAAAAATGTGATTAAAAAAATTTTTGTCTGTCTGTCTGTCTGTCTGTCTGTCTGTCTGTCTGTCTGTTTGTTCAGGCATCACGCAAAAACTACCGGTTCGATTACGTTGAAACTTGGTATAATTATTCTTTAATATCCTGGGCACCACACTGGGTACTTTTTATCCCGGAAAAGTATATACAATAAAAAACAAACTTAATTTTGCGGTTCGATCCCTAGACTCGATTACTGCACCAACCGCAAATAATAAGTTTGTCGTAGGTTAAGTCACCCGCAATGGAGTTTATTTTTATTCCTTTTAGTTTTTAGAGTTATTTAGGTTTATTTTTATATAAGTCGTAGGTAGGTATAGATTTTAATTTTAAAGTATAGGTAGTATATTTGGTAGTGTACGTAGTGACCGTAGGTTATTTTATAATACTGTTAGGTAGGATTAGTCATTTGTATAGATATTAGTTTTTAGGGATTTTGCTTATTTATTGAGTTTAGATTAGTTATCATTAGAAATAGGTTTATTTAGGTAGGTAGGTATTTAATTTTCTGTTATTGAGTTTTTTTTTTTAATTAGGTTGGTACAGGTAAAGGTATCATATAGGTACCCTCTTAATCACCACTAATGAGACACAATTGGTTTTCTATTGTAATTAGCCACAAAGGGCCCGCGAGATGGATGGCATTCTGGGGAAGCACATGGGTACATTTTATCCTGTTGGCACGTTCCCGTGGGATAATTTCCGACATCCACGCGGGCGAAGCCGCGGGCAGAAGCTAGTATGAAATAAGCCTTTTATTTTTTCGACCGGTATATACAGGGTCGAGGACTTAGATTATTTTTATGGAAGGACATTTCATTGTTTTTGGGTTAAGACTTGAAATTCGTCTACTGATTTATTAGCTTGAAATCTGTATCACATTGTGCTGTGGCATAGCTTAGTGACTGTCTAACGTCAACTGTGTTTTGTGACTCTATCAACGCATACTTATCGGACGTGTTACATATCTCCATCAAAGGAATACCGCATGACTACAGTCAGGCCCAGGATTGCAATATAATATCATATGCTTATTTTTATTGTGTGTAAGAAAATGACTAAAAAACAATTTAAAACTCCGAAATTTAAGTGTGAATTATAACAAATGACATTAGGTTTGTACGTCAGTAAGTTCCCTATCTTAACAACCACCAAGAGAATACCAAAAAAAACAATAACAAAATCGAATGACTCAATTTAATTTCATCCGCGATCTATAAAAAACTTTACTTATTATAGAACGAGCGCACCCTTTTAGGCTTTCCTTTAGTATCCTGACTAAAACTAGATCCCACGTATGTATAGCCAAGTACTTGTTTTCGTTCTCCGACGGTATATAAGCTAGGTTTTGCTTTTAGCCCTGACATTGTCCTGTCCGTTCACTGGCTATAAGGATCGAGATGAAAATTGCAACTCTTGCCATTTTTATTTGCGCGGTTAGCGTTAAGGGCGACGCGAGTGCGCAAGAAAGCCGGCAGAAGAGATTGTTATGTAAGTACATGTGATTTGATTTTGGTTCTTTTTGGGGGTGTTAGTTGAAAATAGAAAATAATTAGAAAATATTAGATAATCTGTAATTTTATTTGAAACGATAATCTTAATCGCAAAAGATGACTGAAATATTTTATGTTGAAAGAAGTTTACATCGAGTTTAACTAATGCATTTCAGGAAAGTACCTTACCTTGTCTAATGGTATTTTTACGCATTCAGTTAATTTTAATTTGATGTCTGAATAATTTGTTTTAAGTGCTCCGATTACATAATTTTCAGTAGCTCAGTTCTGCTCAAATTTTGCTGATCTGGTTTGTGTTTTGATATTCTTAGATCTCCATCCAAAATGTTTCCAGTAGGCACTAGGAGGTACCTATTTCAAAGCAAATACTAGGCATAATATATGTGTCCTAGTTTGAAGGGTACTAAAGTCAGTGAAATTACTTACACATGAGACATTTAATCTATATTTATGCCTCTAAAGTTGGCAACGTATCTAAGCGTTGTGGTTGTCAATCGAGTGACTGCAGCCACTTTTCTTCAGATGAGGTTATTGACCAATATGTCAACTAATTGCTTAGAAATATAATACTTAGTTCATGGTCATGTTCACCCAAATATATTCATTGCAGTCGTAATTATATATGGTCCGTTATGTACAGACGCCAGCAGGTCAAGCTACCCGAAACTGTCAAATTTTCCCAATCAACCTTGAACCGTAATGCTTTTGCGATAGAGTTGAAAATCTATTAAAGAAATTTGACAGATTGTAGTAGCTTGGTGTGCTGGCGTCTGTACATGAACTATTGTATATTATTCTACGAGTTCCGTTAAATACTGATCAATACAATGTGTTAAACTTGATATCTCTCATAGTTCAGAGGGGTATTTCCCGATCATGGAGAGGGATACGACCCGGATCCTTCGATGAATTTTGATAGCCGATCGGCTTTCCTGCGTGCGCGCTGGCACTTGACATTTTAAGCTTATTGTCACCTGTTTCCTTCAATTATATTACTCAGTAACATTTTAAATAATTTATTTACATAAAGCAACTGAGGATATAATAATAAAAACTTGAAATCAAATTACGTGTAATGAAGTGAGCGAATGACAAATAAAATACTGGTATTCAGCTGCATCCGGTTAGACTGGAAGCCGACCCCAACATAGTTGGGAAAAAGGCTAGGCAGATGATGATGATGATGAAGTGCGCGAATGACGTATTGATATTTTTATTTTTATCCGTTTGTTTGTTTAACTCTCGCGAACAACAAAGCGAAAATAAATTCGGATAGTTGTATATCCAAAAGTGTATCTCCTTGAATTGTTATTTATATGTATGTGTAATTACGTATATCGATGATTTTTCAGGAAGCCATTATAGTCGTAAATATGAACCGAAATTATAATGGAACCGTCAATAATAGTTGATCGTAAATCAATCAGAAATCGAAAGGATCTTGCGTAAGAATTGAAGTATGTTTTGATTTATTTATCCATAGGTTTCACTCAGCAATTTATTATTAGCGCAAAACTACTGCGAAATATTTGGCTGTGTTTGATTGAAAATATAAATGAAGTACGTGTACAAAATCTCGTGCTACAGTCAGATTTCGGTTATCGCATCATCACGTATCTTGAAAAAACTTCACCAGACTTTCATAAAACTTTTTTACATTAAGCTATCTATCTATGTTTTTACCTACCTACCAAACAAATATATACTCTCTCGGTCTCAATATGTTCATGTATAAAGCTATAAGTTATAAAGTATGAGTTTAATTAATATAATACTTTAATTGTAAAAGTTCCTAATCTAAGTGATATACTTTAAACTTCTTTATTATGGGTAAAGATATAATATTTGTAGTGTGAAAAAAGTGAAAAAAAGAATCATAGGGCATAAAAAAATTCGTCCGCATCGCTGTCAACAGGAACAGTGTCCAAAAGGCTGGCAGCATTGCCACGTTGTATGATATTAGATAATGGATCACTAAAATATTATTAGTTTGAAGTTATCTTGCTGCGCCCTAACAGGGTCATGTACTCACTAGTTTAAGCCTAGCGTGTAACTATGGTTTGTACATTGTGCATTAAACAAATTAATAAATAAATAATTTTGTATCAAGCTCTGAACATCGGAATAACGTTTAATTTAAACGTATTTTGCTAATAATACCAGCCTATTATTGTCCCAATGCTGGGAAAAGGCCTATTTTCACACACAGAAGGCACATACATAGATCACCAGCCACGCCTAGTTAAGACGGTTTGGTGATTTAAGACTAAAAATAAAGATTTAATAACTGAAAAATATACTTGACCCCTTTTCTAGAGCAAGCCTTTAGCCTAGTTAAAAGGTTAGGGGTTAACAGGAATGCGTATAGATACATTATGACTGATGGCGCAAAATAAGTTAAGATGTAACGATGAATCCATCGGATATCGATAAATCAAGCGCTCGATAAACTGCATCGATGCAAATAGAAATAGCAATCCGGATTGCAATCAATAAATTAGTACCTAAGTAATGTTCGTAAACGGGCGCCGTCTGTTGAGACTGGTCATCTCTTAAATGCTAGGGCTTATTTTTACTCTCATAATTTGAATTGTTTTTTTTTTTCGTTGTGCTCACATATAGAAGCAAAAACAATGTACCCAGGATTTTGTAATATCTTAATTTTAAAGAGTGTCCTTGGAGTTTTGATACCTACGTTTTGGAATGGGCAACTAACTTTAACTTTCTGACTAACTGACCAGTCCGTCAGTCCCAAGGAGTAGTCTCTTGTAAATTCAAAAGTGCCTGTAAATGTTTCGATCGAAATATATTTAACAATAGAAAAAAAAAGAAATGTTTAAAAAAAAGAAAGAAATGTTAAATATAAAGTAAATTTTGTTGGAATTTGCTCATTTGCATAGCATTTTTATTGAAGAGCCACATTCGCCCACGACTGGCTATCTTTATTGGTGTTAAAAATAAAATGGTTTTGTTATTTTCTATGTAGCACTGTAATAATCAAATCAAATAGACTCAATAAAAATACTCGTTGCATTAATGGTGGTCGAAGGGTTTACCAAACACCACTGCCTGGTCATAACATGTATGTAATTATGTATCTGTCGGATTGCCTACCTCAGTACCGAGTAGAGTAAATTCCTACGCAATTACTCACTAAAATAAATTAGTTACACATTCATCTGTATTTGGAAGGTTTCAACTTTATAGGTTCTCAACAATTTTTCCTACAATTGTGGATAGAATACACACAATACAACAATACAATCAATCAATTTCGATTTAAATCAAATTCAATTTTTCAATTAAGTACAATTGTAAATTGTAATTAAAAATTGTCGCCAATATTGAGGTTTTAAAATTAATCTCAATTTTCATATGAAAAACTATAACTAACTAACTATAATATTCAAATAATCAAACTAAAGCACTCAATGTGTAAGGGCGACTACAAATTGGCATTCTTTTTAGTCCCATTTGTTTAAATTTTCGTCAGATATTTTTGAAATAGACCATAAGATTTGGTTTTATACTTAGTACCTTACCCTCAAAACACCACTGCTATGTATTTGTATCTGTTGAACCATCATTATAGAATAGAATAGAAAATTTTTTTTCAGACAGGAGTCCATAAGGTTAGTAACAATTTAACTGAACTTCTAGTTTTAGTACGTTACTGACACAGATATACAATTAAAATACGATACAGGAGTAATCCACTAGGGATTGCTGGGGTGCGGTAACGTTTTTAAAAAAAAAGAAAAATTCAGCGTGGAGCTGCATCCAGCTCTGCAACATCAGGGAATCCCACCGATCTGCGAAGACACTGAGAATATATATTATATCATACCATATTTATCTGGAAGCATCCTTCTTACGAACCAATCTTGCAACCGCTCAAAAATCCCTAATACAGCCATAATACTCACGCCACTTTGGCCAAAGGAAATTCCATTCACAAGAATTAAAAACGATCTATGTATTATGAGATGTACCTTCACTTGTATTTTAATGTAAGGGTGTGACTTGTAATAATACCCTACCAATAAATTACTTAGACTTCGACTACGGCAAAGACCTGCCTACATTTAAATAGACAATCTGGGCGGGCCGGCTATCCTTTCATCTTTCAATTACGGCTAACATGACAGGCAGTAAGGATATCTCATATTAATGTGCTGTTCACCCTCGGTCAACGATGTCGGACGATGACCTTTTACTTTATTATCTTGCACTTTGTTTATATTTAAGAAGATGTCACTATAAAAAAAAATATTAAAACTTTATTGCTCACAAGATTACAGAGATTTTACATTGGCCCCAAACTAGGCCAGCCTGTATCTTAGGCCAAACATAAACTGCTGATCATGAGGTCCTGGGTGCGATTCCCGGGTCGGGAAAATATTATGTGGTTTTTCTATCAAGACCTCAGTAGCAATCCGGAGTTTGGAAGTAGGCGTAGGTGTGATACCCCCGTGCCTCGGAAAGTACGTTAAGCCGTTGGTCATGCGCCTGATCTCTCTCCGGTCGTGTTGTTTTGCCGTCAAATCGGACTGTGAGGGTGAAGGAAGAGAGAGTGCACCAGTGCCTGCGCCAGGGCCTATTGCTCAGCAGTAGCACTTGCGACCACCTATAAGGTCTTTAATCCCAGGAAACTTCACAATTTTATTTACATCAACAAAATGTCGAGTAGATAGATAGATAGATAAAACGTTTATTCAATGCAACAAAAGACACAATACAAGTAATAAAAAAAAAAACATCAAAAAAAGGTGAAACATTGAAAATAAAAACAAAGATTAAAAAGCTAAATTGACCCATAGACACCTCGTACAAGTAAATCTATAACGGTCGATCACTACTGGGCGGTGTGTGTGTCATAGTTGCACCAAATGGGAGTCCAGCTCAGCATGTGCCAGGTACAATACCTGACGCTGGTATTCTGCTGCATCCCGTTAGTGACACCCGGATGTCGAGAAGATACATCTGAGTTTCAACAAAATGGTACCTACATAGTGCGGCGCGTACCTGCATGACGGACAGAACACTTCTACCTTATTTATTAGTGCGTGCGATCTCTCACTGAATTTATAGCTGTATTCGAATTGTTAAGAAAACCTATACGTCTTGAAATCCTTTATTTTGTTGGTCTGCGGCACGTTGAGGGCGATTCATATGTCGCCGTGCCGCAACTGAAGGCAATGAGCTGTGTCGAGTTGCTTCGCGGTACCTTTTGTGTGTAAATGTGTTTATAATAGTGTCGATATTTGTCAAGTTTGCTTGGGGAAAGTGACAGAATGTGCGTGTGAATTTACCTTTTATCATTCTGTTTAACATGGCTTTTATAAATGCCATTCAAAGTTTTTTTTTTGGTTTTATAATAATAATGTGACCAAGTTTTAGCAAGACATTTTTAATGTGAATACAACTAAGCTACTTTCAATTTATCTTCCACGGCCTCTTTGCGTACTTCTACATAGCTTCAAAGACCTAAACATGTATATTTATCTAAACTTGATTAGTTTAGGCAACAGGGTCGCCCCTGTTACATAAGACTTAAACACAACCGGCGAAATGAAGGTGTACTATAGATATACTTCTGCCTAACCCTTTGGGAAACAAAGGCGTGATGTTATTTTATATTTATTTTAATTAATTCAATAGATTATAAGTTGCAGGAACGTTTATGTATAAACTGTCTTTAAACCAACATTAGGATTTTTATCTGACACTCAAGTAAAATAAATATGATTCTTATTGAATTCAGCTGTCAGTGCGTGTACACAAACCCTTGTTGAATAATCTTATGAAGACAGATCTGATGTTACGATTTATTTTACAAAATGAAATATGAACTTGACGGTACAATGTACCAGGAAATGTTTTGATTCAAACGTTTGCCACACGCAGAGGTCCTTAATACAAGTTACAAGACTTTGATTGTGAAATGATAAAATTAAATTAAATGACGAAGTGTTAAAATGAAATGTTTATTACTGTAACTAGATTTGAGACACTTTTGCGCGTCAATTTTTTGCTCAATATATAAAAATTTGATACCTGAAAACAAATGCTGAAACTAACTCCGAGGTCATGGTCTCTTTTATAGTCCAAACATTCTATTATTACGATTTCATATGGGTCTAAGAATACAGAGCCATGTTTGGAACGGCCTTTTGAAGAAAGACAGCCAGGAGACGGTCCCGACAAACGGTATGCATGCATCAGTCATCGTGTGGCTCAACCTTGTTTTAGGGAGCTAAATGACCCGTCACATGACGCTACCAGATCTGCTCGGTCTGCAGTCAATGAATAGATGCTATCTCAATATCTTACAGAACCCGGGTGTTAATGTGACACACCGAAGTTCAGAAAGAGACTGTTAGGTATATACTTTAATACCGAGACGACGCTTTATAAGGCCGAACTTTATCTGAAACTTGACCAAATCATCAAATTGATTGCACTAAAGCTGCGGTTTCCTAGTAAAACCAGCGGTGGTGGTGGCCGCCACATAGCGTCTGCAATTTGTCGATCATTGACGTCACTGAGACGTTATTTATGAAAGTTAGAACCCCGCTGCCAGCATTTTCATCATGCGGCCGTTATATAGCGGTCACCGCTCTTTTAAGAAACCGTGGATTTACTCTGAACAGTTCCTTTTATGTTTAGCTTGACTTAAAGCGAAATAACAAACGAAGGTGCTCATATTAGCGAATTCTGCATTAATTGACTTTACTTGCTGCCTACACGTCCTACATATCACCAGCGCAAATTGCTGTCGGATTTTCATGGCCATATTTTTTTTAAAAATAATTATGTAATTTTTTTTTCAGTTTACGATGAAGAAGGAAACCTGGTGAAGACATACTCTAACCCCTACCCAAATAACCCGTTCCTGCAGAACTTGAGGCTCAACGCTGGTCATCTGCCTTACTATGGAAGTTTCTTGAACCCGTTCTTCGGTTTTATTAAAGTGAGTTTTAGTGTTTTACTTTTATGGCATACAAGAAGGTACAGACGCCAGCAGGTCAAGCTACCCGAAACTGTCAAATTTTCTCAATCAACCTTGAACCTTAATGCTTTAGCGATAAAGTTGAAAATCTATTAAAGAAATTTGACAGATTGTAGTAGCTTGATGTGCTGGCGTCTGTACCTAGGTTAACAGTCCCTATGAGACAGTACGTACGAGGTAGTACTTGTCCACAATACCAACAAAGTAACTTTTGGTTGACCATTTTTATTATTATGTCGTTTATTTATTTATCTTTCTTATTTTAATACATTTTTAAATATTAGTATAAAAAAAAACATTAAAAATATAAAAAAATAGTAATCCAGCGGTGTCGGGAGCAGGGTCCAAGCTACCGGTGGTTAGGGCTCCAGAGACAGAAACCTCCTCACAACGCGAGCCGTACCGTACCGTTTCGTTCCGTCTTTCTATTTCGCATTGAACAGTGTGGTGTCGCGACGATTATTTTTGTTGAGTGTATACAGGTTTTTTGTACATAATAAATAATAAAAAATAATAACAACTTCGTTCCATCCGGGTGTCCCTTGACACCTCTCAAGTTTTTGCACTCAGAAACTGACCAAAGCTTTCATCGAGTTGGTTCTTTATGTACTTACGAACGGTACCCATAACTAATTTTACATAATATACTTACAAAAATCACCAAATAACATTCCATCTATTCTAACAGGATTTCGGCAACATATTCTCCCTCACGATCCCAGTATCCAACGAGGTCGTCCAGCAAATCCAGAAAGACCCAAAGTACCACAACCAGTTAATGCTGACTCACACTCCAGACCCAGTGATCGAACCGAACCCACTGTGCGAAGGAAAAAGGTCACAGATTCCTTCGCCGAAGCTGTGTAACAACTATCTGAACTGCTGGGATGGGTGGGCAGTGGAGCAGGAGTGTCCGAATGGACTGCTGTTTAGCAGTCAGGGGTACTGTGACTATTCGGATAATGTGAACTGTGAGAGCAGGAAATTGAGTGAGTACCTTTTTGTAACAACGTCACTACTACGTACTTTTACATAGATTGTGTATTTTATTAAGATAGATAGCTAACTACTCCATATGAATTCCATCAACTCAACTCTGCCTATCGTAGTCCACTGCTGGACATAAGCCTCTCCCAGGCTGCGCCACAAAACCCTGTCTCCCGCCTTCCGCATCCAGTCTACCCCAGCCATCTTCTTTAGGTCGTCCGTCCACCTAGCGGGGGGAGGCGTCCCACACTATGCTAAGCGGTCTCCACTCCAGGACTCGTCTGCTTCAGTGGCAATCGGTCCTTCGACAGACATGGCCAGCCCACTGCCACCATATAAATTACAAATATTAAATGGAGAAAGTTTACACAAACAATGGGCGATCTTATCGCTAAAAGCGTTCTTTTAAAGACGGGTGGCCTTTGGAAGATAGTTTTTTTAAAATTCATTTTAGCTCCTCAACTACACTAAGGTGTGCTTGTATAAGTGATTTGAATAGTATGATTTATGTCATGTAAATATGGCAACAGGAGAGATTCGAAGTCGCGGCCTCGTTCTTGCCATTCTACTAATCGATTCCACCTTACTTACCTGTATTTTTATTTATTTATGGCTCTCCAGCGACTTATTCACTAATACATTTAGCATTTTTTTTTAGCATTTTGCTTAGCTTGGGACTAGATGGCGCTGTGTGAAATGTCCAGGGATATTATTATTATTATTATTATTTTTTGGGGTAATGTAACAATTAAACTTAAAATCGAGAGTGAATTGGTCACATACACCTGTCAAGTTTTATATACTTATCTACTTACTCATAGTTACTACTAACTTTCATTATTTTCAAGGTATCTCATGCTCAATTTCAATAAATTTTCTTATAAACGCGTACTAATCTACAATCTCATTAAAATCTTTCATCACTAGAGACGTCGTAAAACCTAAAAGCTCATTTAATATAATTACTTGTGAATATATCACTAAGACAACATTTCAACATGACCGGAGATGATTTAAAACTTAACGCAATCGAATTTATGTATCTGTTTATGTAATACGTACTGCACGTGAAATTAGTTCCTTCGGTTGATAAGTTTATCTTCGCCTTCTTCTTCTGGATAGATATCCAAGAACTGAAGGGCAATTCCCGTATTTTTAAGAATGTTCGCAATCTAATCTCAGTCTCAATCTGTCAAAAATTGTATAGCGTTTGACATACATTTCGCTTGTGGCTGAGATCAGAGGGGCAATTCTTGTAATTTTAAGAACGTTCACAGTCTGATCTCTGTCTCAATCTGGCAAAAATACCTCTAATTTCCCTACATTTTGACAAGCGTTTGACATTTCTTTGTCGCCGAGATGAGACTACGACTAGATTTTAAAAGTATTTAATTACGAGAATTGACCTTCTGATAAAAATCACAAAATATTTATCTTTTTCACTTTTCACGATTACATACAAACGATGCATACGGCTATACATGCATAGTTCTTTAGGCCTGAGTCCTGGCCTCATCACTAATGTCGTTACAATCCTTAGAGTCTTCAAGTTCTAGCTACATATTATGGATAACTAATAATACAGCAGTTCGGACGACAGTGGTAACGCTTTGACCTTGAGCTGGCCTAGTGTAAGTACGAAGTTTCGATAGAATGAGAGGCCGGCTACTATGATATGATATACTGGTTTTGTCATCACTGACGTATGTTTGAATATTATTGTTTAAAACGACTAGGATATTCTATCATCCTTTATATCATCATCTGCCTAGCTTTTTCCCAACTATGTTGGGGTCGGCTTACAGTAGCTTCCAGCAGCTGAATACTTACCAGTATTTTACATGGAGCGATGCCTATCCACAACCCAGTTACTGGGTAATACGAAACCTTGGTAAGATGGGCTTCTGACGTAACGTAACGACTGTCAAAGATCCACGAATGACAGCAACGGCTTAACGTGCTTTATATCAATTAGTATAATCATCATTTACACTTTTTCTAAAATCACACCCAACACCTTCTCTAAGTTATATGAACATTCATAGCTACTTACCGACGGATATGTAAATAATATAACCACTAGAAGATGTCGCCAGACATGGAAATGTCAGGTTATATAAAATCCGCAGCCGGGTCGTTGTGTTACGAAATACGAATGTGCCTCCGACCTGGTGTACTGGTAACGCCTATAACCTCTGAATGTTTTTGTGATGCTAAATGTGAACCCTTTTTTTTTTTTTTTTTTTTTGAGGATGGGAAATCATCAAATGACTCCTCCCGCTCTGGGTGGAGCAGGAGGGAGTGTCAGACTCTTACTGACTAAAACCCACCCGTGTTCCTTCCTTAGCCCTTTATGTTCCAGGGCAGCGGTAACCCTTTCGGACAATCCCGCTACCCTGGCAGGCTACGGCCCTATGGGGCCCCGTCACTCATGCTGACATCTCTTTGAGGCGCGCGTGGAACACAACACGCCGTCCGGCACGGGCCTGGTCCTGATCGGACGGTGAGTTACCCATTACTCACCGCCCGCAGGCCCGCGCCTACGGTGGCCGGGAGTCGTCACGCGGCTCCCGACGCCCGGAGCGTCTCCCGCGGCGGCTGAGGCGTGAGGTGCGCAAGGCGCGTTCTCTCGCCCACCCCGCCACCTCCTTCGCTAGCATGACTGCTTCGCAGAAGGAGGTGACTGCCTCCCACTCCCTCTCGCCCCGGACCATGGCTTGAACCAGGGCCGGACGCGAGAGGTCGCCGCCGCTGCCGATCGCCTCTACGAGGGCACGGCGGTGCTCTGCCCAAGCAGGGCAGACCTCCACCGTGTGCTCCACCGTGTCCTCTGGGCGATCCTGACAGTGGTGACACCCGGGCGTCTCCTCCCGCCTGATTATGTGCAGGAACCTCCCGAAACATCCGTGTCCGGAGAGGACCTGCGTCAGGCGGTAGGTGAGAACGCCGTGACGTCTCTCTAGCCACTCCTCAAAGAGGGGTCTTACCGCCGCTATCGTGGCGTGCCCTGCGCTGGGTTGCGATAGTCGCTCCTTCCATGCCGCCATGAGATCGCGCCGGAGGTTCGTCCGCTCCGCCGCGGTTTGCCGCGGATGCGGAGTTTCCCCCCGGCGTAGTGCCTCCGCGCGCCAATCATACAGGCGCGCGAGCACTATCGCCTCCAGATCCCATGGCGGCAGTCCGGCAAGGAGGCTTGCTGCCTCGCCCGAGATCGTGCGGTAGCCCCGGATTAGCCTTATGGCTACCACCTTTTGGGGCGCGTTCAGGTAGTGTGCGGCTCGCAGCCGCAGTGAACGCGCCCATACCGGGGCCCCATATAGGGCCATGGACCGCACGACCCCCGCGTAAAGCCTCCGGCAGGAGGCGTTTGGCCCCCTCAGGTTGGGCAAGAGCCGCTTTAGGGCGGCCCCGGCCCGTTCCAGTTTGGGGGCCAAACGTCGGAAGTGCTCGACGAAGTTCCATCGGCTGTCGAGGACGAGACCCAGGTACCTCATCGTGGTCTCGACGCCGATGTGAACCCCTCCTACCACTAGTTGGGATCCTGGAGGTGGCCCGTACCGAGGCCCATGAAAGGACATGGCCTCGGACTTGTGCAATGCCACCTCGAGACCCAACCGCCGGATCCTTTCCACGACTATCGCAACCCCGCGTGTCATCGCGTCGGCCGCCGCCTGATGCGACCTCCCCTGCGCCAGGACCAGCGTGTCGTCAGCGTAGCAAACTACGCTGACGCCTTCAGGGAGGTCGGCCCGCAGCACCCAGTCGTAACCGATGTCCCACAGGAGCGGCCCCAGAACCGATCCCTGTGGGACACCGCACGACATCTCTCGCCGGTTCCAGTTCCCGTCGCGACCGGGGTAGATGACGGCTCTATCCGTCAGATACGCCCCGACTACTCGACGGAGGTAGGTCGGCACCCGGTGATACCGGAGTGCCTCCCCAATGCAGCTCCAGGGCAGGGTGTTGAACGCGTTGGCGATGTCGAGTGACACCGCCACGACCACCCCACCCCGTGACACCGCGTCCCCCGTCGTAAGGGCTCTCACGCGCATGATGGCGTCCACCGTAGAGCGCCCCTTGCGGAAGCCAAACTGGCAATCCGCAAGATCCGGCCCAGTCCCCACCAGGTGCCCGACGAGGCGGCCCGCAATTACTCTCTCGAAGAGCTTGCCGACCTCGTCGAGCAGCACTATGGGCCGGTATGCGGACGGAGAGTCCGCAGGGCGCCCTGGCTTCTGAATGAGGACCAGCTTCCCCGTCTTCCAACGGAGCGGAAACTGGCCTCTCTCCATGCATGCGCTTAAGAGCGCCTCCAGTCGAGGCCCGAGAGCCGTCGAGGCCAGGACCCAGGCTTTACCCGGCAAGCCGTCGGGTCCTGGGGCGGTGTTTTTGGCCTTCAGCCTGCCTACCGCCGCTCTCAGATCTACCCCGGTCACTTCAGGGGTGTCATCGTCGTCGTCCGCGTGGTCCGCTTCGGGCACCGCCAGTGGCGGAGCCATAGGCGGGGGAGTATGCTCCCCCCGCGAAGGGAACAGAGCGCTCACCACCTCCTCCACCAGCTGTGGGCGGAGACTCTGAGTCAGCGGGGGGGCCCAGGTGCGGAGTTTATTCCGCACCATTTTGTAAGGGCGCCCCCATGGATCTCTGTTCAGAGTCTCCAGCATCTCCTCGCGGGCCGCATCCTTGGCCCGCTGGACAGCCTCTCGGAGGGCGGTCTTCGCCGCTCTGTACCCCTCGTACAGCTCCGCCTCTGTGGCTTCCGTATCCGGAGGGCGGATGCGGAGCCTGCGGTGCCTGGTGTACCAGTGTCGCGCGTCGACGCACGCCTTGCGCAACGCCTCCACCTCCTGCGACCACCAGTACACCCGGCGTCGGGCGCATCCTGGCCGGACTCGGGGCATTGCCACGTCACATATCTCGGACATGGCCTCCCGGAACCACTCCGCCTCATCGTCGATATCAGCAGGCCTGTCCGGTGAAGACACCCAGGCCTGCACGATCGAGGCTTCCAGGAGGAGCTCCCGGTCCAGCTGCTTCAGCGCCCAACGCGGACCACGGCCTGTCGGACCAGCGCGCTAGAGGTCTGGGTGGAGACATCAAATCGGATATACCGATGGTCGGAGTAGGTCTCCACCTCCTCCATGACGCGCCAGTCAATGACATGCTGTGACAGAGCGGGGCTGGCGAACGTGATGTCCACTACCGACTCGCCCCGCATCCGCACACACGTAGGGACAGAACCCCGATTCACGGCGACCAGGCCTGTTTCCAGAGCCCAGTCCTCCACCATCCTGCCCCGCACATCCGTGCAACGGGAACCCCAGGCCACATTCTTGGCGTTGAAGTCCCCGAGCACTAGCACGGAGAAAGGATGGCTTCTGGCGACGACGACACTCAACTCTGTTAAAGAGTTCTGGAACTCGGCGAGAGTTCGGCTCGGAGAGAAGTAGACTCCCGCTACCACAATCTCTCCGAACCGTGCTGCTACGCACCCCTGTCCCTTCGTGACACCTTCGAGGGACGGGGTACCGGCGGCAGCCGACGAAATTATGGCCACTGAGCCGTTAAGGTCCTCCACCCAGTTATCCCTGGCCGGGACAAAGTACGGCTCAGCGACCACGGCGATATTAATCGACCACTGCGCCATGCTCTGGAGCAACAGGTCCTGAGCGCAGGCGCAGTGGTTGATGTTCGCCTGGAGGAGGCGTAAAGGCGGAGCCATTACTCCTCCATTTCAGCCCCCTCCCGGGCCCCTTGTGAGGGACCCTCGGCAGCGGCGGCGGCGGCGGCGGCGGCAGTGGTGGCGGCGGCGGCGGCGGCGGTGGCAGAGGCGGCGACGCGAACCCTGGTCTAGTAAATGAAGTTCCTGATAGAAAAAACTTAATGGATATAGGCTTGCCCCCTTTTACGTGGATGTTTTAATATAACATGTCACATGTGGATTAATATAAGTAACACACCTCTGATTACCCCTTTGGGGGAAACAGGTGTGATGTTGGTTAAAAAAATCACATTTACCTATGATCCTTTTGATATCTTTTATACACTTACTCATCAAAGATAGTTCATCCGAAAGTTTCTACAAAATCCGTCAACTGTCTACTGAAATTATTGCTACGAGTATTGGATAAAATTATTTAATTATACAGGAAAGCATCTGATATGGCTTAACCATGACCTGCTCCCAATACACTATCAATCTCAATTTGGATCATTTTGAAGGATATTGCTAATCTATTGCTTCATATGTTCGAAAAATGTGTCTGTTCAATAACTTAAATAACGCAATGGATGTTGTTGAACTGTCAAAATGAAACCCATTGCTACTGTTAGTGTGTTACGCAACTACCCCACTGTGCCCTATTCGACCACAGATAACTGAGAACACATAAATCAATTAAACTATTCTATCACCAGGAGAACAGCAACCAACACAGCCACAATGTAGAAAAGACTTCGAAGCGTTCCGTAATGCACTAGACTGTAACGAGTTCTTCATATGCGTTGGAAGACAGCCTGTCAAATTCAAGTGTCCTGCTGACCTTTCGTACAACCAGGTATTTCATTTACATCCATATTATTCTCCATTAATTAACTTATCGATAAGCACCCCACCGTTCAGGCTTATTTTATGCAAGTACCTTCCGCGTAGCTCAGCAAGAAAAGTAATTAAAATTATGGTGCATCGAATATTTAATTGATGAGAGTCATTTGTTTTAAATTTTATGATTAAAATAAAACATTCAGTATCCAGGGGGCAATTTTCGTAATTTTAAGAACGTTCACAGTCTGATCTCAGTCTTAATTTGTCAAAAATACATCTAATTTCCCAACATTTTGACAGGTTTTTGACATTTGTTTGTCGCCGAGATGAGACTGCTACTAGATTTTGAACGTTTTAAATTACGAGAATTGGCCTTGGTATGGGTTTACCATAGCTAGAGCAAGTTATTGTTAACGTATGAACTGGTTTCGCAACTCAATAACTTGATTTTTTTAACAGTACTAATTTTTATTTGATACCCGCGCATATTGATTTTGAGGTACAGACGACAGTACATCAAGCTACCCGAAACTGTCAAATTTTCCCAATCAACTTTGAACCTAAAAATCTATTAAAGAAATTTGACAGCTTGTAGTAGCTTGGTGTGCTGGCGTCTGTGTAGTAGCTTGGTGTGCTGGCGTCTGTACCTGGGATTCCAATGACGTTGCTAATGCCCAATGCTTCATTAAATTATTTTCAATGTATTTCTAAGATTATATCTATGTTATATATTTAATAGATGTGAATGGCTACCGCCATCTTTATTAAGCATACTATAAATGGACGTAGTTATGCAAAATGGATCCAACCCACAAAACCATTTTTTGAGTTACTGTCATAAATGGCATGTACACAACAAACTTTGAATATGCAAAAAATATCCAAGCCGCAAAGTATCTTTTTTCTAATAAAAAACACAGACGTTAATGATACCAACAGAATATTGTGCATTATTGCAGAGTTAAAATAGAACCATGTGTCATGGTAACCTAGATAACGGGTTAAAAGACAGGAAAAAAAGATCCAAACTACATTGGATCTGTATGTTAAATCGATGTTTTACTATAGAACAGGAACCATGCCATTTGGATCTATTTTGCAAATTAGTATTGTGATAAGAATTATAAAATGCAAAAAAGAACCACAGCGCATGGTTCCGAAATAATTTTGAAAAGTGTTTTGTAAATTAGATTCATGCATTATGATTACTTTTTGTACAAATAAATTTCTTTACTTGAGGAAACCATGTTGCATGATTCCTAAAAACTTATTTAAAATAGAGAACCACGATGTTTGGATTGTTTATGACTAATACTAAAAAATAATTTAGTGTAGATGGACAAAATAAAAACTAACTAATAGGGTTATTTTTTATATTAAATTATTTAAAAAAACTTAAATTGATCAATAAAAGTGCAAGTGAAATAACCTTATCGATTATTGTTACCATACATAAAAAAATTCCATCACTAGTTGAGAGAAATAATTCCCGCCAATTTCATTGTCATTCTCTCATTCTTCATTGCTATTTTGAAGTCAATACGTGCAGAGAGTGTAAAAAGTGTTTGAAAGCAAGATGGACAAAATAAATAATGTTTTAAAAAGTGCAAATCTAGGTTACGACGAAGATGATGAAGACTCGTCAGGTGAGTGGAATAAAAGTTATTAAAACTTTACCTAAAAACAACTTGCAAAGTTTAGTGAATAAGAGAAGTTCTTCGTTATAAGGTTACTTGCCTGCCCCGACTACCCCGTTGGTCTCGTGGTTGCAAGCGCGACTGCTGAGTGTGGGGTCCTGGGTTTGATTCCCAGGTCGGACAAAGTGTTATTGGGTTTTCCATTAGGAATTTCTTAGTAACGGCCCGGAGTTTGGAAGTTGGCGATTTAATACCCCCGTGTCTCAGAAAGCACGTAAAACCGTTGGTCCTGCACCTGATCCTCCCCGGTCGTGTCGAATTGCCGTCCCATGCATCGGACTATGAGAGTAAAGGAACAGAGTGCTCCTGTGTTTGCGCACACACTTGTGCACTATAATATCTCCTGCCTAATTGGCTAATCTCCGTTGAGATTGCCACAGTGACCGAAATCGGTCGGGAGGATATATACTGGATGATTTTTATTACCGTCTCGAAATTTTCACAGGGTTTAACCCATGAATATGAACAACTTTCACTATGGTGACGGTTTCAATTATTCGAATGCGGTTAGGTTAGAAGTTAGGGGAAGTAATAGGTTATACAATAAAATGATTATGGATTAAACTCGTTTGTTAAGAATAATATATTGACGTTTTGTAGTACTTTTATTTGTCACGTTAGTTGTGATATAAAATGATTAAACTAGATTTTTTTAGTTTCAGATATTATTGATAATACCCCAGAATGCAGCCCAAGCAAGATAGCTCCACCCAGGCAGCTTCCTTTAATCGTTGTGGTTGAATCCCCGCCTCAATCGAGCAGAGCTTCAAAACCGTTAGTATCGCAACAAGAGCAGAGCTCACCAGCAACCTCACCAGTTGTTGCCAGCTCGGCTAACTTGTTGGAAAAGGAATGCACTGAATTCCCAGAATTTTCTCATCTCAAAACATGTTCGGTCATAGAGTTACTGCATGAATCGAAGAATTTTGAAACCGGAGAGAAAAGTATAGAAGCTCCGCCTTTTTCTCCTTTAACACCTCTACTAACTAAAAATCGAACAAATATTGAAACTGGAGAGAAAAGCATAGAAGCTCCGCCTTTTTCTCCTTTAACGCCTCTAATAACTAATAAACGATTTGTTGCTGGTCCTCGCACGAGTCCCGCTATAGCTATTTCTCCTGGTGATGGTCTTAAAATTAATTATGATATAGCTACTTCTCCTGGTGATGGTCTTAAAATTAATGATGCTATACTTGCCTGTGATAATAATGGTTCAGCTTCTGCAGCTTCATCACCTCTTCCTTCTATGTCACCTGAGATTGCTGAATTATTTAAAACCCTAAATGGTCCTGGTCTTGACTATGACAGTGATGACTCGGTTGCTGACCCAAATTACACGGCTATTAATGATGGTTCTAGCTCCAGCTCGCGTGACTCAACGAATAACCTTAATAGGGAACAAAGAAACAACATAGAAATGAATCAAAATCAGAATGAACCCAATGGTGCACCCATTGCTGAAGTGGCGACTATTAATGATAATGTTTCTACTAGTACAGATAATCACATAGATGAACAAACAAATGAAAACTTAGAAGGAAGACAACGAAAGGGTAGAAAAAGAAAGTATGGAGGGCTTTCAAGGAAAGAAGGAACAGAAAAGAAGTATAAAAATCTTCCTTATGTAAATAATAAGAATATGCTTATTGAACCTAAAACATTTTTAGATTATGACTGTGGTTGCATAAGAAAATGTAAGGAATTGGTTCCAGTTGAAAAAAGGTTTCTAGAATTTCAGAAATTTTATGAATTGGGTTCCTATAATGCCCAAAGTATGTACCTAGCTGCTTGTGTAAAAGAGCAACCAGTAAAACGTTCTTATGTCTCAACAAATACTTCCAACATATCCAAAAAGAAAAAATTTTCACGACTGTATTTTTTGCAAGGTTTACAAGTTTGTAGAGACATGTTTATAAAAACTCTCCAGACAACTCCTAAGCGTGTGAATACGTCACTGTGTAAAATGAGATCCGATGTTGGTTTAGTAGACAGACGTGGAACCCAAGGAGGCCTTAATAAAATCTCTCCTGATGTAGAATTATTTTTGATTAATATAATAAAGAAACTACCTACATACGTGTCACATTATCGTCGGAATGAGTATGGTGATGCAAAGTTCTTAAAACCGGATATGACATTTCCGAAACTTTATAAACTGTATAGTGAAGAAGCACAGGCGGCCGGAGTACCTTCTGTCTCATACGATAAAGCTAAGCAAGTTTTTTTAACTAAGTTTAATTTAAGGACAAAGAAATTAAAGAAAGATACATGCAACAGGTGCGATTCATTTAATAATAAAATTAAAGAAGTTTCGGTGGAAGACAAACATCAAGTAGCATTAGATCATGATACACACCTTCAACTAGCCAAATCTCTACAAAATCTAATGAAGAGTGACTTAAATCTAGCGAAAAACGACCCATTCATAGAAACAATTACATTTGACTTACAAAAAACTCTCCCATTGCCACGTATACCTACGAATGTCGTTTTTTATAAACGCCAGTTATGGGTGTACAACTTGGGAGTACACACAGGAACTAACGACCAAGCCTACTGTTACGTGTGGGTGGAAGGAGAAGCGGGCCGGGGATCGCAAGAAGTAGGTTCTTGCCTTCTTAGGCATACGTTTCAAAACCTGAAGCCAAATGTAAAAAAATTAATATTATGGAGCGATTCATGTGGAGGCCAGAATCGAAATATTAAATTAGTTCTAATTCTAAAAGCGCTATTAAATGATCATCCATCTCTGGAAGAAATAAGTTTCAGATTTTTGGAGTCAGGACACAGTTTCCTTCCAAACGATAATGATTTTGCAAAAATAGAATGCGCTTTAAAGCTGCACCAAAGGATTTACCTACCCGAAGATTACATACATATAATGAAACACTGCAAAAAAAATAAGCCATTGCAAGTGCATAGAATGAATAAAACAGACTTTGTAACATCATCTGAGCTGGAAAGTATTATCACAAATAGAAAAAAAGCAGTTGACGGAACGAAGGTCTCATGGTTAAAGACGAAAGAGATTGTTTTAAAGAAAAATGAAATGTTTACCATATATATGAGGTCAAGCTACGAAGAAGAATATAAAGAAGTAAATATTAAAAAAAATGCTCGCGGGAGGCAAAGAAATATCACAAAGTTGTTACTGAAACCTATGTGGCCTACTGGCAAAGCAATACCAGGTCCTAAATTAAAGGACCTGAAAAGTCTGCTTCACCTTATTCCACAAGATGCAAAAGGGTTTTACCAGAACTTAACGGCAGATGACGATCTATTAGATGACGTAGATGGATTTTCAGGTGAAGTTGATTTCGAAGTTGAAACAGATACTGTCGTGTCTGATCATGAAGAAAACTGATTTATTTTTTGTAACTATGTTTTTATTTACTTTTAATTAAATACCTTTAATATTCTTATAAGTGTTTTACTGCCTAAACTTAAAACAAAAAGATCCATCCCACATTTTTTATATTGTAATAAAGATCCAAAGACAATTTTACTGAAAAAAAGTATATATATTAACATGAAACTTAATAAAACAATACTATACAGGAAGTAGATAACAATACCCAATATTTAAGAGGAATTCGAAAATAAACTACCATCTTGTTATTTTGCTATTTAAATTTTACTAAAACTCCTGTTTTCTCAAAAGTAAGTTTTTGTGGCTGGTTCCATTTTGCATAACTACGTCCAAATGTTCTACTTACCTACTTAGTCATCATAACAAAATTGTTTTAGTGTTGTTTGCTAACCATATTAGTTTTTTCTCAATATGCATGCACTCTTGAAACCATGACTCATTTCACATATTTAATGCAGACATTTCAATATGGAAATCCTTATTTGCAATATGACCAGTTTAACATGGTTTTATGGTACTTTTATTAAGTGACTACGCAATTCCCTTACCACTTTTTATAGTATTTACTTTTTCAATGCCATAAAAAGGTTCAGTTTTATTACCTACTAAATGATTCATGCTACTTTTAGCTGCTGTCAATAACAGATTCAATATTCCTTCTTCACTAGTCTAGTTAATAAAGAAAGTCCCAAAATGTAATGAAATTTTTATGTATCTTTTTTATATTTCAGCAACTAGGCGTCTGCGACTACCCTACTCGCGTTGACTGCTCATCGACTGCCATCAACACTGAAGTCTTTGCTCCTCAATCAACCCCAGTTCAACCAGCTGCCCCCACTTCTGCACCACCCGCATCACCAGCTCCGCTTGCCCCGTCTGCACCTATTGCCCCAATAGCACCTAATTTACCATTAGCACCTGTAGCACCAACAGCAACATTTGCCCCTCCACCGTCACCTACTGTATTAGGTGCACCTGCTTCAATACTGAACCCTGGTGAAATAAAGACTGTATTCTCAGAGAACTCTATAGTTAATACTCAAAGTAAGTAGAAACCTTTTATGTTATAGTCTATTGTTTGTTAAAGTCTTTATTATACGTTAGGCAAGATAGCCAGACACAGACTTTTGCAAGATTAATGTGCTTCATTTCAGTCATTAATATTGCTCCGTATTTTTCAACATCAATACAATTTACCAGGTATTTGGTCAATTATAAGTTTATTACGCTGCGAATAGATACAACCTAATTAAATAATGCTCAACCGTTGCCTAAATGATTAATTAAAATGGTCATAAGTTAGATTTCATAAGAGATTACTACATTGCAGTAATTAGAGTTTTTAGAATATATGGATGTTGCGTATGTGTCGCTTTATTCAAGTCCATTTAGAAAAGGCATTAGTAGTTCCAGTTGCAAATTAATAATGAAAGTTTTAAGAATATGCAACAGCTGATTTTACAGATCACTTTTTATAACCTGTCATTGTAGTAAATCCAAGATCTAGAATATTCTCAATCTTTCTTTGACCTTCATTGTTACTAGTCATTACTCATAATGATCCTACATTATTATTATTATTATTTTTATCTTTTCTTTTTCTTTCATCACATTATCATCTATTAGTAGACGTGATACAAACGTCTTGTGTGACTTGTCCGTGTACTATGGAGGCCTGGAGACCTGTAACACAGGTATTCCTAGTACAGGCTCCAGTCTCCACAACATCAATGTATTTTTGTATACACAATTATGTATTGTACTAACGTTTCATTGTGTGGTGGAGAAAATAAACGTTTTTATTATTTATTATTATTATTATCATTTGTCTTTCAGGTTGGACCTCCACCCACATAGCCATGTCTCGTCAAGATGCCATCCGACAGCTGCAGCTTGGTAACATCGCCAAAGTCGATGTTTAAGTTCACAGTATTTGTAATTTTATATCTTAAGGCTTTTGCTACCTCTACTGGTAAATAATCCTTTGAAAATAGGTTAATATAGTCATGCTTGGCTAGTGAGTTCAACAGGGCGTGTACTTTAAGCACTCTTATAACTAAAATGTTGTAACACTAACTTACAGACCTTGTTCAAATACATATCAATAAGTTGAATTGAGCAATTAATTGGTTCGAAATTTAGTTTGGCTACTAGATTCTGCCTATATTAATATTAATGTCTTATTTATTAAGTCTAACACTCTATCGGCAAATTGTATTTTAATTTATTGAAATGATTACTAAATAAATTGTACCTAATTATTAGTTTGATTTTTTCCCTTGTCACTAGTGTATAAGGTCAAATTATAATTAATATATTTTGTGATTGGTAATCAAAAAAAGCTAAGATACTTGATTGAAGTAAAAAAAGTAATTGTATAAAATATTATTTATTTACAAAAATATTAAAAATATAAGTTCGCTAAAGTTAACTTACATAATGTTTATGACTAAGACAACATATATTTCGACACAGCACCAGCACATTGTGTTGGTACCATGTCAAGGTTTTTGAAGATTTCCAAAATTTGGCAACAATTGTTTTAGACAAAAACAGACCAAAAATATTGTAGGTTTCGATTCACTTTCGAAGTCCATGGCTTACAGATACTCGAGCGCCTCTTCAAACAGACAAAAAACCTTTCATGAATCACTAGACGCACTTGTAAAGACTAAAACATCAGATCGTCTTCACACAAATGATAAAGAGAAAGAAAAAGATAATAATCTATCGAATGTCAATCATCATTCTGGATGGTTTACAGTCGATGTGACGTCACTGGTCACTACAGCACATGGGGCTCTAACAATAACATATGACTCTGAAGAGGCCGTTCGTACGCTATAACAAATGGAACGGGTTAAGCTTCAGTCTGTTCTTCGAGCCGCTCCTTGACATTCAGAATCCCAACTTCTTCAAAGCTTTCAGGTCGACGTCACCGTAGTAATCCTCGCTGTAATGTTATCATGTAATGAATCAACTGCCATAGTTTGGTTAACTGTCATAGATTGGGAGAATATAATTTCTTTATCGTCGTTAAGCGTATTCATTTTAGCAGCATGGTCAACTATGCTTACAGGAACTTTTCTGCATTACTGATAAAATACACAATCAGTTCCTTACGTAACAATAGTATATTTATCAGTTCCATAAGCAACTGGAGCTTCAGTAACATGAGCATGGTCAGAAGAAGCTGCTGTCGCAGCAGACTTGTAAATAGTATAGTCAATTCACATGGTATAAGTCTTTGGTCACCTTTTACGACACCTAGGAAATTAGCACTCGAATATTATCTATCTTTGCATGTATAGTTTGCTATTCTACATTAATGCGCGAGGCTTTAAGCGAAAGTATCTACAATAACAGTTATTTTTGGCTATTTACATTTTCTACACACAAAGCAGAAAAAAAAGAGAAGATACTAGATCAGATAGATAATATTCATTATGAACTACGCCATATTAAAACGACTTTCATTTAAGTGCATTGTAGAAAGACTCATGCTCACTGTTGGAACTTAGATTAAGATGCATATTTGATAGAAATTTTAACAAAGATATTACTTACAGAAGGATACACCATAAAATACATTTGTTTTAACGTTAAAGAAGAATTAACGTACCTGGATTCCCAAGGATGACGATTGGCTGTTACTGTCAGTAATAATAATGATTAGACAGAAGAAAATTACTAAAAGAACCAAGAAAATATTAATATATTATTAGAAAGTGAAATGAAACAGAAAACAGTGTGGTGGAAAATGTTAGGAAACGGTGCTACAGTGCATCACTACACACAGAGGAAATTAATACAACAGAGGATAATTTTTATAAATTTTTGTTTATTTTATCACTA
This sequence comes from Apamea anceps, assembly GCA_951799955.1. Classification (NCBI taxonomy): domain Eukaryota; kingdom Metazoa; phylum Arthropoda; class Insecta; order Lepidoptera; family Noctuidae; genus Apamea; species Apamea anceps. The sequence continues at coordinate 5,483,696 of OX637502.1, read as the reverse complement.
AAAATAAAACTTAAGTATTACAGTTTCTATCAAACAACAACACTCAGTCGCAGCGAAATAATTCAGTACAATAATATATTTACAAGGTCATGGTATTTAAACGGATACAATGATTTAACGATGTCCTCACGTATTTAAAACAGAACTACGTTGTCATAAATGCAAAACAACTTCCTTTAACGCTCGGGTTGTTTATGGTGCAAACTTTATACAGGCTGGGTTAACTGGTTTCGATATAATAATGTTGAAAGGACACTATAAATACTAAGATATAATGTAAAAATAATAAATATATCTATCGCTGTATGGTTTTACTAATTTCCTAACGTGCCTCAATGAAACTGTTCGAAGAAGCTACAACGAAAAGTATTTGGCAACTAGAAGTGATACATATCAACTGTAGCTCACTCACTAAACAATCGAATATTTTTGAACCTGGAACACGATCTCCACACACCATGAGCAACGTTTTTCTTTTGTTTACAAAGCTAATGTATCTGTATTCAGCCAGAATTGTCAGATTGTAGGGGTTGCTCGTAGTGCGCGCAGAGTATTGGTTTATAGTAAACTATGTGAGTATTAAAAGGTTATGGGGGTGGGGAGTTGTATTTAGTTCTCCTTTTGGGGGCGGGGTTTGAGCTGCTTGGGCGTGTTGCGGGTCTGGCCGTCTTGCTGGAGGCCGGCGAGCAGCTCGCTCTTGCGGATCGTCTTCAGATCCAGATCCCCGTAGTAGTCCTCGCTGAAAATGTACGCGCACCTTACTACCTGCCTCGACTACTAGCTAGCCTTAACTCTATGTCTTATGCCTACCGACGACGAGTGAGTACATAAATGGCTATCTCAATTTCTAGCAACTTTTACTACGTGAGTGGTAACTGGCTGCGAGAATTGTGTAATGTAATCTTGTACACAGTCGGCGTTAAAGAGTGAACCGCCTTGAAACGGCAACAAGAATGATATCCGCTCGCTTTTCCAACTAGCGTTATCTAACGTTTGTTTTTCTTGCAGACAATTATGTGGTCCGGAGCTCTCGTAAAAACTTTTGAAAACGACTGGTTCTACGACCTTCAGTTAACGTGGTTACATCGTGACCGGTGCAGGCGCATCTCAGTATCGATCTACTTGCGATTGTTCGACGTATACAGACCATGAACCGGATATAAACATTTTGAAAGTTTTATCATTGTTTCAATAGAGAAATAGTTTGGTTCAGATAAATGTAACTGATTTTTTGTAGAAACTGCGCGTAGAACTGATAGGTTGTTGAAATACATGAGTGAGCACTAGAGACTTTCATAAATGACAAATAAGTACGTTCGAGCGCAACGAGTTAAAAAATAACCTCATAACTATTTCATGATAGCAAGTCTGCGCCAGTCACCGGCATTCTTTTGAACATTTCCTCTTCTTATGAAAGGCATTGATAATTCAACCTTTGTGTCATACTCGAACAGTTACGGCCGATACGATATGTCTGAGTGAAACAACGGTCATTACCATACACACTCCGTTATGTACCGGTCGGCATTGACCACGGTCGTCCGCGCATGACACGACTGTGAGCGCACTATTTTGCTCTAAGTCATGTTAATTTCAAAGTGTCCTAAATGGCGCAAGCGTGCAAGGCTCCGGACCGCATACTTGCGGCCAACTATTCAGGTGGGCGAGCTTTACTACGTATCCACCTATGTCTACCTACACAACGACATCTGTACAATGCTGATCGATTCGTGTATAATAACGGTAAGGCAACACGAAGTGCAACCGATCTGTGTTCGTATTATATTTCATTATTTATGTGCAAGAAGAGTTGTTAGTCACAAGGACGACATTGGTTGCGTGGAAGTGGTTACAGGGTCTCAAGGGTTTGGGACACCAAGAATATCGTTATACCAGATGAATGTTTGGGAGCCCATTCAATATTAGTTAATTTGGTCAAGAATTTCATGATCATGAGGATACTTTCTTGGTGTCCATGATTAGGCTAGGTACTAAATGTTAATGTACCGCACAAGACGCTGGTAACACCACAGAACCAGTATTCAACCAGTGAGTAGAAGAGTCCTTTAGTGCGTTCAAGCTGCCTGTCTTACTTGCGTTACTTGAACGGTGTGGATAGGACATCCGCATTAGATCGTGCAGTTATTAATATCAAGAGTTCAAAGAAATATGAGTCATGAGAAGTTGAACTGGATTGATGATAAAATGCGTATGTCCTATGATGTAGTGTGTTTACAATATGTACACGAGGTTTTAGAAAGGTAACTCACCATCCGGGAACATCTTCGGGGTCTTCGCAGTTGCCTGTGCCGTCAGAATCTCCGATCTTGAACACGGTGCCGATGGGGCATCCGTACTCGCGAGCGACTCCCTCCAGACAGATGTAGTACTTGCGGCAGTCCTCGGGGTGGGCGTGACGGCTGAAGGAGCCAGCGTTTGACACCTCACCGGGAGCGGGGCAAGCAAAACCGTTCGCTACTTCTGGGAAACACCAAAGAGGTTACGTGAGCGAGAGTGCGGAAGGCGAAATCGAAATTCAGCAGCTACAGCGGTGATGAAGTAGAAGTCAGTTCACTGGAATAGTACGTGCACAGAGGCTTCATGTGCTTTAGATACTTAGTATTCATATTCACATTTTAACAATAAACAAAGCAGACAGATCGTTTGATCCGACTGCACGACTATTATAGATATTTATATCCACAACAATCGTTGCAATAACATTGCAAACAACTCTTGAGCTTGAATTACATTTTCAAGGATTGAAGATCTGCGGTCTCTTACTGTCATTAACATAAACCACAGATCGACAGTTCAACCGCAAATCAATAAGGGTGCTGTATAGGTCAAGTTACTGATATAACGTTCAAATGTTACGTACCCTCGTTCTTGCATTCGGGGACCTGGTCAGCCCACATGCACACACGGGATTCCCTGTCGTAGGCAAGACCGGGACTGCACTGGTAGCGGGAGGCTTCACCGTTCCAGCAGTTCCAGAAGACGTCGCATTTGTTCTCATCAGGGAAGATACCGTACAGCCGCGTGCAGTGAGGTGTTGTGATCGGAGGCTCTGTGGAACGAAAGGAGACATTGACGAGACGAACGAAAAACAAATGAAACAGGACAAGAACTCATTGTTTTTTTAATGTTCCGGGCAAGGACTCATAACTAATAGCTAAACTACAAAAAACCCTGCATCAAAACATTCATGGTTCTCCGAAATGTCACTCCACTTATTGGCTATCAATCAAAAACAGCAAAAAGCTTTCAATCTTCATTTCCATAAAAAAGCTATCAAAGAGTTCGACAAAAAACCTACCCACTGAGCTTGGCAGTAATAAAATTAAATGTTACGAAGTGGCTCTAGTTCAAGGTGATATGGATTTTTATATCTAAGATATATTTGAGCATCAGGTGGTGTAAAGAATATGGTTTACATATGTATGTATATAATATATATCTCTATGGTGTCAATTGGCCCAGTGACCTTTACCACATCCTGGTGGAGATTGGTATTTCGAATAATATTATCCTTATCCATGTGTGATTATGTAAACGGCGACCTTGACCGTTTGCGCTAGCAAATACTATTGTTGCTAAGCATTCCTTTCGATTTTTATGAGACTTGTTGATCGATAGAATCGTGACAAGAAAAATCTGACGAATCTACTTTTTGTTCTATTATATTTTTGTTTTATCCTTTTGGAATATTCGCAAAATTTCTAATTTCTCTGCTTTCGAAGATATAAAACTAAAAAAAATGCAATTTCTTACCAAGCTGTGCCCTGTCTCCGCACTCGACGTTGTGGAGGTAGTCGCAGTTCTCAGTCAGGTATTTGGAGTCAGTGGCGTCGAAGGCAAGTCCGTTGCCGCAAGTCTTGAGTTCAGCGACACCATTGTCGCACTTCCAGTACTTGTCACAGGAGACGTGGTGAGGGTAGAAGCCGAAGTCATCGGGACATTTGAAGGTCTCCTGTCCGACCGCTGCAAAGAGGAAATTAGGTTAGAATTTGTTTGAGAATCTTTGAGTATCCATGTTGATAGAGAAAAGTATATATTATTTTGTCGTTGAAAGCTGTGGGTCGCACAATATGGCTGTTATCGTTTCTCGAACAAGTTTCGAATACATAATCTACAAACGCCTTGGACTCCATTTTCAAACTCAACATGTATAACTGTTTGTCAAAATGCCAATATTGGCAACAGCGGTGGTGTAACGACACATCACAATGTTTGAATTTTAATGAAATTACAAAATAAACCGCTAGGGGGTTTGCTAAATAACGATTATGGTACGCGAACGATGTTGAAACAGACTGGGCTCGGGCAGGGCCGCTCTTTCTCCAAGGAACGCAGACCCTAATGAGGCAACAACGAGTCTACACTGCAGCCTACGACTGGTTAGCACGTGTAGTCTTTGTTCGTTAATACATGAGGTAATCCCGTTTTGGGTAATCACTGTTACCAAATTTACAAGTCTTGCTCAAACATTACGGTTCAGCGTTCATTTTTGGGACGCGGAAACATAAATTACGATGCTAATAGAACGTTATGTGTGAAATCTAAGTTGTTGATTTTTCTTTATGTCTGAATGCGGTTTAAATTACATTAGGAGCATTGAATGTGGTATACGTAATTTATGTTTGCCGCGTTAACACCTTGTTTGCGTACGCGCCGCTTCCCCGTACGAGAGTTATGTCACATTATGTCACAACGCGTGTGTCACCTGTACCGGATGACATTTGCGAGAAGAAAGCCCTCATCCGTAAGGTTTTGCAATACATTACTCTCTCTAGAATGTTCGACAATTTGCAAGTGCATTAACTCAATAAATTCTAGGGGTACTGCTGTGAATTGAATCGACTTGCAAACTTAGAAATGGCTTTAACAACTTTCGAGACCGGTTTCATATTTAACATTTAGTATCTAGAGAAATGAAACAGGATACAATGCTTATTCCTCTAGTATTGATATGCTAGTTTAAGATTATTCACACTAGCTTCATATTCTTGCAAATAAATCGACACCGCTTGTTATTTAATCGTATTCAGCATAACTACAAAACCGATTAACACAGCATTAACACAACTGTTGAAAACAATACTAATTGTTTTATGTAATCATTACAAACGCATCGCTTTTTTGTTTGCTCGGTTCTAGTACAAAAAAGAAAAAGGTGACCACACTTTAGTTCCTTGTTATCGACCAGCAATCAAGTCGTTATGAAAAAACAACGATTATTAACATAGCTATGATTCATATCGATTACCAACGATGTTGTTTTCAAAAATAAACATGAAAATCACCGGTAAGATCTATTTATATTCTTTAACCTTGAATTAAAATGCTCCTACTAAAAAGCTGTAGGTTATACTCATCTGCATAAGTGTTCGCAAACAACTTTTATTATTAAAATCAAACGTCGATATCGAGGTGAACCACAGTGGCATGCCTGGCATACCTCGGCCGCCAGACTAATAAGCAATGTGGTACAAATGTAGAGCGATTTCGATATCATTGAAAATTCGGATCACCGCTCTTCGGGTCGCGTTATGCTTGTTTTACGCCAATTAAATCTGCTAATTGGCAGATGACTGGGGTTTTAATCGCTCATTAAGTTTGTGGAGCGAGCGAACATCGCAGAAACGAGGTGCTGATTACACATGTCAAACATTAGTATACTTATTGTGTTGGAACTAAGTGGATTTCACACAATGTTTGAGGGCAAAGATTATATTAAATAGGGTCTGTGTGACACAGAAGTCTCCCTCTCCCGTATTTTAGAATAATACCTAGTCAAGTTTCTCGATTGAATTGCTATGAAATCTGAAGAGAGAATCATCTAGAACAAATTTGTTCGATCTAGTCATTAGGTTTTTTGCACACAAGGACACTTGCGGAAAAACACAGATGTTCTAGAATGCTTCATGGAAAAAAGCTCTGGCTGGCAAGAATTCTTAAGCCTAGTTGTAACACAAAATACCTGGGGGGCAATCCTCGTAATTTTAAGAACTTTCACAGTCTGATCTCAGTCTCAATCCGTCAAAAATACCTCTAATTTTCCTACATTTTAACAAGTTTTTGACATTTGTTTGTCGCTGAGATAAGACTGCGACTAGATTTTGAACGTTTTAAATTACGGGAATTGGTCTTCTGATGTACAGTGACGTAGTAGTGTCAGCAGTAATCGGGCCATGTGTGCAGTGAACCGGGCAGGTTGCGCAATGCCCGGGCGACACCGGACCCCGCGTGGGCACATGACATAATTATTGATCTGCCCGATGCTGCCTTGTCATAACGTATTATGTAACAGTACTACTGGCTACTGGGGATTCGTTTTGTAATGACGTGATTTTTTACTTGGTTTTTGCACATGTTTGTGGGCACTTGTACTGTGAACTCGAAGTAGGTAGAGTACGAAATGAAAATAAACGGATAATTTCAAACCAACGATGAAAGGGCTTGAAAACAAAAGAAAAATTCCTTTTTGTGAGACCACAATATAAATGATCTCATAAGACAAGCATCTCATAAAATTGACAATTAAACACCTCTTGATGGTAATAAAAAAAGTACGTATGCAATTAAAAAGCAATTGCACTGTCGTTTGACCATATTCTCAAACCCACAATTAGCTAGCCAAGCTTTCCCTCAGATAATAATTATTTTTACAATATTCATGAACAACGCATTGAGTTACAAACAATATACACTTATGGCTATAATACGAGAATATATACAAGAAACAGCCACTCACTAGCCGAGAGAAATTAATAGTGCAAACTACGCCTATTGCGCAATGGGCCCACGTGTATATTACATAAACATGAAATATTATTATGACAAAGGTCGTGTAATACATTAAGTAATACAGTGAAAGCCTCAAAATTTGACCTACCGACAAGAAGTGGGCGGGACTTTCGATTTCGTTAAGACGATGCGCCCGCGTCTGTAGAGTTGAGTAATCTCACTCACGCCTGACCTTTATCATTTGGGACGTTGAAATTAGCTCATATCTATTTTGCATGTTTTTAAATGTCTCATTTTCATATAGGATGTTGAAAAGTACTAAAATAATCTTGTATTGAAAAGCAAGGTTTTAAGCTTCATTACAATATTTTAATGCTTATTAATCTCTTCAGAAGGTGAAACTATAATCAAACGAATTTAAAATAGTTTTAAAATAGCGTTGTCCACAGACAAATCGAATACCTAACCTAACCTAACAAACTCACAGCACAAAATGGCCACAGCCTAAAAAAAATCAGTTCATCAACCGATTCGAACACGACGTTCCACTTTTAAAACAGTTCACGCTCACGTTGATAATGTTTAAAAAGAAATGATTACTAGCTCATGAGTGGTCTAATCTGACGTAACACACCATTAGATAACTATTGTTGAACGGTGAAAGTTCGTAAGCTCACTACGAGTATAATAGCTTTAATGGGAGCATTTATTTTTAATATGAGAGGCAATTATGTACAAGGTAATGGAGAGTATCGTGTTTAATTCGTGGGTAATATTAAGAATCAGTTGTGTTTAGTATTGTTATTGTTAATTTGAATGGCTTAAATGTATAATTTGATGCTATTGTGTATTTTTACGTATTTTGGAAACAATAGTTCAGATTTTCTAGTAAACTATTTGATGTTTTGATAGATTTCTAATCGTCAATATTTCACTTGAGTACAGCTAATAGATCATTCTTACAACTTAATTGTTTTATTTTATTGACACATTACAATGCCTGAGGTTTAGCCAACAACCCTATAACAAATTAATGAGCAATACAAATTCACATCGTACGTGTACCCAAGAGGCTGGGCGTGCATACAGGTGTCGTCGCGTAATCGTTACGTAATCACTAATTCTATTTCGAACCACTCTTGCGCATCTAAAGGGTAGAGTAAAGCAACATTTTAGTGGCACTTGCAAAATTATGAATGGCGCAGACTAATTAAATGCAGTGTGTCAAGCTGTAACTCCGATTGCAGCATTTTGAAACTTTAAAAGTATGCAAAGATGAGTTCATGATAGATAATACTTGAACAATCTTCAGTGTATTTAAACATAATTAAATGGCGAATATCAGAATGTAATCCGAGAAAATAACACTTACTGCATTTTAATCATCCTTTTAAATTCGAGTCCTGTTTTGCTAGAAAATGGCTACAAAAACAAGGCATGGTGATGCCAATGGATGTAAAAAAAACGTAAACAACAGCACAATGCGTAGGGCTAACGAGAGGTTATTTATATCGTCGCTCGAAGGACAGACAATCACTGGCCTGTAGCTACACTATGTTCTCGGCGTAGGTTATGCCACTTGTAGGCAATCGAAGTATCAATTAAACACTAGTGATTGAAAGGAACATCTACGAGTATGTGGTGTCAAAGAGGTTAAAATCGATTTTGATTTTAGATTCTGTTCGATAGTAGACAGTCATTTGTTTTTGGTTTTGAACTTTTTAGCACATAGAAGTAGAGATGATGAAGCCTGTATTCAGGCACGCACATTAATTGCGTAACACACTATCAAATACATTGCTTCATATCTTCCAAAAATTTGTCTGCTCAACAACGCAATGAATGTTTTTGAACTGTCAGAATTAAAGCCATTGCTACTATTACTGTGTTACGTAATTCCCCGCAGTTTTATCTAACTAGACTCAAGTGAAACCATGTTTGACCGATGTTGTTAAACAATCCATCTTCATAGTTCTGTCAATGACCAATTAAGAGAAAAAAACTTGATATTTTTTATAAGAATCGCGAGTCATTGTATTTAGGATGGGAACACACAGGATGCAATGCATTGTTCAATAAAACGTTCAGCCGTGAGATATCATTGTCGACGGTGTATTTTTGCCTAAGAACAACAGTTTCCGGTGCATTGTTTAGGTGCAAGATCGTTAATTATTTCTTGGATTTCCGATCAAACGACCTCTTGATTAACTTTGACTTTATTTTTGGATGTAACCTTAAAATTATCTTGACATGTATGGGTCATAATCTTTAGTAAACAAACGTTAAATAACAATGGCTGCAGTCCATAGGTACATTATGGATTTTCTCATAAGAGTATTATTATGTGTAGAGTAGGGTCTTAAGGAATTTCATAGATAGTGTCTATAGAAAAACGGTTAAGGTTGGATTGATGTCTTTGAAGGCAATTTTACATAAAACAATACATAACATCACTCTCTGTAATCCCCGAAGGGTTACGCAGAGGTGAACCTTTAGGACCCCCAAAATTCGCCAGTTATTTTTAAAACCCATGGGGATGAGCCTATTGGCTATATAAGGCCAAATTAGAAGTAACCTACTCATTACCGAAACCCTGCTTTCAATCATTAATATAATTAGAATTAGCATCGCCATACAACGTGGCAATGCTGCCAGCCTTTTGGGCACTGTTCCTGTTGACAGCGATGCGGACGAATTTTTTGATGCCCTATGATTCTTTTTTTTTTCACTTGTACATATATATTATTATTTTAGACTTAATTTGATTCTTATGAGAATAAATAAATCATTAATATTTAATACTAGCTCGCCCCGCGGTTTCACCCTCATAAGTTTCGATCCCGTGGGAATATCGGGATAAAAAGTATCCTATATATTAATCCTGGTTATAAACCATCTGTGTGCTAAATTTCATCCAAATCCGTTCAGTAGTTTTTGCGTGAAAGAGTAACAAAAATCCATCCATCCGTACAAACTTTCAAGTTTATAATATTAGTAGGATACTTTGTTTTATTAAGAGCTTTCCAGTTTGAAATGAAATCTTAGCACATATCAGCACCTGAATAATTTGTTCCACGACGACGTCTCAGATTGAAAGACTGCCAAGTCAGTTCAATGGCTTCCAATTACTCAACAGTTTGAATAATTAATCGAACGAATTAATAATGATATTCTTACCGTAATAGATTACTCAATTACACCTTAATTATCGCATTTTATCAGAGAGAGTAACCTAATTATCCAATTAACTTTAATATGGATATTTTGTTGAACACGCAATGCATGATCAAATTGACGGTCACTTTATAACTATCGATAGCAAATTAACTGCGAAACGTAATAAAAAATGTAATAGACGTATATTTTCTCTAACAATAATTCTTTATTGTGTATTTTTATCAAGAAAAACGTTACGAAAACACCAATTAAACTAAGCTTCTTAGCTACTATTTTTGAGCGACCGAAATAGCTTTTTCAGGATTTTTATTTAAATTGTTTCTTGAAATAACGCTCCAAGGTAATACAGACAAAAGATTACAAAGGAAAGTCGTTGTTATTGCTGTCTGCTCATTACATTTTCTACTTCACTTGAGCTTTGCTTGCGGCGTTTCTTTAATAAATCCGAATAAATCCGAGCTCTGTCACTGAAGATTATCTTTGACTGTATAATTTGCAGTCTATACAGGTATACCTACCTTCTTAAATCCAATGTCAGGTCAGTCTATTTTTTAAATAAAAAGAAGCCGAAACGATAGTCTTTTGTTTTTTTTTTTTTTGCCTATCCGAGCATCATGATTATATGATGGCCAGTTATTTTTATAAGGAAATACATGTATCAACTCAATCAGTTATGCGTGGCCACTAATATATTATGTAGTTCATTCTCAAACAAAGTCACGTTCAAAAGGTATAACAATATCAGATAATATCTAACGCACAGTTATCTGTGCACTCAAGCAACTGATATATTTTCTCCGTGTTTTCATTGCTCTCGTGAAATTCGCGCACGCACTGCGGGACTCGATAGTCAAATACCTTCACGCTTGCAGTAATGACGTTATGAATATTTGATAGCGTTACTAACTGCCGTTAAAGTTACTTTTAGTTAACCAAGGTAATTCGACCATTAAAACGTTGCGAATGTTTATTTGGGTTTAATTTAACTATAGATTTAATCGATCGAAAACAATAACAATGACTCACACGAAACAGTTAAAGGTTATATTTTTTGCTGTTGAAACTATTTGCAGGCAATTAGAAAACAAGCACACATCGTTCAAGATTGTTCTTATAAAGAAAAAGTCGAGAAATATCGGTGCTTGCGCAATTGATCGCGTTGTCCGTGAGAACTGGGTACGTGTTAGAAATCCTAACAATGGTGAATTCCACAAGCACCTCATAACTAACCTGAGAGTGAAAACTGAACATCCTGCCGAAGAACACGAGTTTTATATTAATGATATCACTTAAAACCTGCCTCGGGGGAACTTATGGCACGCCTTGGAAACTCGAGATCAATTTGTGAACAAGAATTGATTTTCTAATAAAATTGTACCAGGGAAGCATGGCTCAAAAAGAGGTTTGATGATTCAGCAGTGGGTGAAACAAAGCTGTCAGTGATCATAAATTATGATGACTAAAATGAGGTAATACCAATGTCTTGTGTATGTCTTCTTTGCAGGAATGTGAAAGGACACGTCTGAGTTACGTTAACTTATAAGCCAGAGGTTAAATGGCAATGAAAAAGTCAAGGAGGTTTCATCAAACAGTTAGCGCTAAAGGGGATTTGAAAGCGTCAGCTTCTGCGGTTGCAATGAAAAATATATACTACTAGCTGCGCCCCGCGGTTTCACCCGCATAAGGTTCAATTCCGTGGGAATATCGGTATAAAAAGTAACCTATATATTAATTCTGGTTATAAACCAACTGTGTGCCAAATTTCATCCAAATCCGTTCAGTAGTTTTTGCGTGAAAGAGTAACAAACATCCATCCATCCATATAAACTTTCACATTTATTTATTTATTTATTAAGTAGGAAGTATGAAATTATGTTTATGAAAGATGATATGGCTAAAAAGGGAGTGACTACTGGGAAGAAGGCTATAGAGATGGACACGAAGACAGGCTGCGTTGACAATGATCAATGGGCCAGACAGTTATGAAAGACAATGATAATTCTACAAGTCAATGTGAAATGATATTGTCAATTACACTCGACTGCCTTCATCGATAAACGGAAGTGAGTGCTATAGAAGTACATGAGGAAGTCCATAATGTGGAGGATGTTCAGAGACTATGGTCACCGGTAATTGGCTGAATATTTTATTTATTAACAATGATTAATTGCGTATGTATATATACCCTTTGGTATATGAAAGGCTACCCTTGAACCAGTTGTCTCTATAGATTTATTTTGTAGAGAAAATATTTAAGTGACAACTCATCGTGACATGAGACTATTCGACTTTGAAGCATGAATGAAACCTTTAAAGACTTCGTAATTCACGGAATATAACTGGAGCCAAGAAGTCGAGAAGTAAAGTTATGAAAGAGCCCAAGATATATCTGTAAACAAACATAACTTAACTAAACGACTTCGGAACTCCCTCGTTATGTAAACTTAAGTTAACTTAAGCACCAACTTTCGATAATAATTATGTAGTAGCACGTGGGAACTATTGATCCCATTCCAATGGCTTTGAGTTACAAATATTATCTGTGTCATAACTTGACACCAGTGGGTGCGTGCATTGCGAAAATGCTAATCAGTCAAATTTGATTACGCAACACCCCCTATGTGAAGAATAAATATACTGTTAAAAGGATTACAACATTTCTCTAAGGTCACAGAATTTCTTTGCATAGAAATTATGACGCAATCTTTTTATACCCATCATATTTTATGCAGTAATTGAAATAATGAAATATATCTATTCTTCTGCATTGAATAGTTATGGATACGTTTAGTGAAAGCTTCTTCATTTGAAGCTCACGATTAAAGCTTTCAATAAAACATAAAATTGATATCAATAAACTTTAAACGGACAAGCAATAGTTTTGACATAGTAAACAATTATTATGAAAACTCGAGAAACCGCTTTCTCGTGCTATGCAGTCGATAGCTGCATGCTCTTACTCGAGAACAAATACCAGCTCCATATTAAACTGCTCAAACTTTCTGTACTATGACGTTATGAGGTCATTGACATGTGTGAAAAAGAATAGTGCCAGTAGAAATGGGGTTGACTGACATCGCAATAAGACCTAGTTCACACACTTGTGTAGCATTATGTGATTAATTACATCAATGTGTTACAGACTCTATTGTTCTATAAAGATGTCAGAATGTCATATTGCTAGATTAATGCTTGATGCTATTTCGTTGTTTTTAGGCAACTTAAGTAACAATTTGTGTTAGGTTGAATTTCAGCCACAGTGGTCACTGTTACTTTAATAGCTCCATAACACGATTATGACAATAAATATCCAGGTACTGATACGATCAGTCCGTATGTCACTAGGGCAAATCATTGTCGTTACACCACATCGCTGGCCGCAATCTATCTGTTCTCAACACTTGTTGCGCGCGCGCAGTTGCAACGCTTAAGTGTGGAAACTGTATCGATAACACTTCAACTGCTTTCGCGTTGCTACGCCAATTACATTTTTATCGATACATGAGAGCAGGCGAGCCACACATCTAGATAGTTCCGCCGTCACTGGACACAGGTATCCGTCGATCACGTCGCGGGCGCACCCTAAATATTTCAAATGTTACGTACCCACGCCGAGGGCGGCTGCTAGCACTATTAAACACCGTGAATTCATGATTAAACTGTAAGTCCTTGCACGAGTGAAGTGGACACTGTAACGTTCAAGCACACACTGCGAGCGGGTGAATGGGCGGTTGAGGCTTTTATATCGGGTAGGCGTACGCGCCGCAGCGACGGTGAAAAGCGACGCCGGCGCCCGCGCAGGCCCCGCGCGCGCCCGCCTCGCCCCCGCGGGGTGCGCGCGCACCCCCGCGACACTGTCAACATTCGTACATCATCATCACTCACTACAATCATGGTGTTGTGTGCACTGACTGAGTGTCAACTGTTCTACACATAGCCAAGTTGTTGCTGCTTCACTAGTTTGTAATAGAAACTGTAAAGATTGACGAGATAAAAAATCGTTCCCTCGTCTGTGTTATGAATTCTGTGTAATCAATATTCGGTTAATGTAGAAGCTACACAATTGATGCATTGTACACATCATCGCGTATGTTAGGTAATCATCGCTTGTGTGTTTTATTATTTTTTATATTCTGCGAGTATTTGGACACGATGATGTATTTCTGTAACCATATTGCTAAATCTATTTGGTAAAAACATGTCTTGATCAAGTCGTTAAAATTAGTTAAAACATCTTTTATTTATGTTGGATTAATTTTGGTTTGTAGCTTAGTTTAGACCGCCAAACTTGTAACACATGTCAACTTGCATTTATTGTTTTAGTGCGCAGTTCTATCACGTAGTTACGTATGCCAGCCATCTGATCGATCTTCCTTAAACTTAATTTAACTTCAAACGAATACAGTCTGGAGGTCAATTCCGTAGTTAAAAAAGTTCTAAATCTATAGTTGCAATATCATTTCAGTCACAATGATCAATGTCTAAAATACCATACAAGTTTTGATAGATTGAGAATTAGATTATTATGCTAACATTCCTAAAAATACAGGAACTGTCCATCAGATCTTCACAGCATATACCTACATAAAACTCTCTTATTTCACATCAAAATTGTAAACATATTGTCCTCCAAGCCTATTAAGTCGAAACATCTCGAGCTCACTCAAGCAATAAACACAAGCGGTCTTCAGCCCAAGATAAGTGGTCCACGGTCCAGCGTCCACTTGCAAACAGACAGCGAAAGTGTTTTCCGAGATGAATCACGATTTATCTGTTCGATGGCTTTATGAACCTTGAATTAAACATAGCATTCATGAAAGGAAATGTTCATACCACAATAGGAGGTTAATAAAATTAGCATGAGGTATAGCTGTAGTTTATTTATATTCTATCTTTCCATACATATAAAATAGTTCCGTGAATGTGTGTTGGACAATGCACAGCATAAATCACTGAAAATACAGCCGAATCTATTCTGTAAAATCGCACCGTGAAAATTTAGGTGAAGTGAGCTGACATTCCACCGGATACTAAGGATTGACACTATTGACAGCTCACTTCAAGTTCATTTCATCCAATTTGTCACAGAGATTTTTTTACAAAATAGATTGACTGTGGTGTTTCTTAAAGAGTTTAGGAGTATGATTTTTTTTTTTCGAAATTCAATCTTTAGTTATGTATACGAGTATGTAGTTGAACAAAAACTTGATCTGAAAATCTTTTTCCTGCGTTTTGGGGTTTGAGAAACTCGCTTTGGGAAATAAAATCTTTATTTTGGGTTTTTACATAAAATAGCTTCTAATAAGTGATGCAATTGAATGGATTGAACATTAAAGTTAGTATAAGAAAATCCGCTGGTGTAAGTCAATAGTTCAAACCCACGCGAACGCAGTCATAGACATAAGCTAGTCATATTCATAAGCTAGTTTTTGATATTCTCACAGGCAGTAAGACAATAGTTTCGGTTTTACACTCGACTGATAGCGAAGGTTAGGTCGCAAGGTTCGGAGACTAAAATCTCTATGTACGGAACTACGGATGTATGAAATGGTCGATTCATAATTTTTTTCATTCAGTACTCGCGTATTGTGTCTTAGAAAATTTCGTACTCAAGCATTGTACGTACTTTGTGTAAAAATACGAATAAAAATGTATAACAGAATATGTAGTGTTAGAAAAGGAACACAGAGACTAAGATAGTAATGAGTGCGTAGCTCTTTAGCTGTAGTGTAAAAATAAAGGTGTTTTTCACTGTTATGTTTGGGAACTTTCTGGTAGGTAAATGTAAAAAGTAGTACACGATGGAGTTCTTTTTTTTACTTTAGTTTTACAGATTTTTTGTAACTGTCTACTTTCACATACTCAGCCTATAATGTTCCCACTGCTGGGACACAGGCCTCCTCTCGGTGAGAGGGAATGGGCCATAATCCACCACGCGGGCCCAGTGCTGGTTGGTAGGTGTCATATGACTTCGAATTTTTAGTTCTAGGATATGCCGATGTTTTCTTTTACCGTTTTGAGAGCAGTGGTGATAAAATAATTTACACAAAGTAAAGCGTATGTCTGGGTTCGAACCTACGACCTACAACATCTATTCATTTACGTACTAAATCCTTTATTCATCAATTTATCCAGCCATATTAAGAGATTTTGAAATTCGCAACAGTTTATATAATTACAACCCAAAGTACCTCTATCTACCAAACACTAGATGCAATTTCTATAGGTAAGACCCAAAGTCTAGCATACCCATTTCTATCTCGATTTCCTCTATACCTATAAAGGGCTAGTATTATGGTAACTGATCGATAAGATCACGCATACGATAAGTGCGTATATTTAGGACAAGGATGTAAGTAGCAAGTCGACGACCGTCCGCGCCCGGCGCGAAGGCCTGCTGGTTTCACGGCGCAGGCTCAACGATGATGCAAGTGTAGATGTGGCAGTTGACTGATGTTGTTTGTTTTTTATTGCAGTTTTGGTTTCCGATAGTGTAGTCTTAAAAAGGTCTTCTGTCTACCCAGTTTTTATGATTCTATAACCATTTCACTATGTACTTAATGTACTAAATCCCATCGGCAAAAATTACGAACTTCCATAAAAACTTTCATCTCTCATTTAAAAAGTTTTCCTGTGCGCTCACTTTTATTGTAAGATGAAAATTCCAGGCTTCCAGACCCAGTAGGTTAGTAGGCTGTGCGTTGTCTGTCAGCGAATGAATGAATTTGAGATTTTTATAACGTTTTCTAGATTTATGATAGCGTATAGATTCTACATAAATTGATACCCTATTGATCTATTGTTGAATAAATGCCTTTTTCTGGTTCAAAGTAGGTAAAGTACCATTACGTAACATGACATGACGCTTGTTTTTGTAAGTTTGTAAAATGACTTTCGTTTTCCTTAATGTTCAATTGAATTAATTATTTATTGGAGCGATCTTTTGAGAAAATACATGTTCTGATTTAAGATAAAAATTAATTCAATCGCTTTGCAGGTCCTTTACTTTTCTATACATTAAATAGTTTGTACTTCAAATCATAGAAACTGAGTAACTTATTCGTGATGTTAGCTAACTAATTGAATTTCCTCTAATTAATTACCAATTGCTTAATTATGACAATTAAAGATACATGTCATAATTTAACAACTTTCATTTCAAACTATCTACCATTAACAAACAATCCAATCTACCTACTATAAAATATGACTAATAGCATAGTCTTTGTCGTTGTCACCGCGATGTTTGCCTCATTGCGCCGGCGCAGCTATGTGCAGTATGCGGAAGGTAGCACCGACGACGAAATGCCTAAACTTACAATCACCTCTAAAATTATAGTATTCAACTCTTGATGATAAATAAAGGAATTTTGTGAAACGTTTTAAGAATAGGGTTGTACTGTTTCATCTCAGTGAACTAACAAAAGAAATTGAATTACCTCAAGTATTTTGTAAATCGTGCCTTAGTAACATTGTGTTTTT
Organism: Apamea anceps; assembly: GCA_951799955.1. Taxonomy (NCBI): domain Eukaryota; kingdom Metazoa; phylum Arthropoda; class Insecta; order Lepidoptera; family Noctuidae; genus Apamea; species Apamea anceps. The sequence continues at coordinate 5,466,287 of OX637502.1, read as the reverse complement.
AATTTAAATGACTGGTTGGCTAATGAACTGTGTGGGTTCTAGAATCACATAGAAACTCAAGCAAATCAGTCTCATTCGTCCCGACTCAATATAGGCACCCAGTATTTGTGCATTTGGATAGCCAAACGCACTTATGGCTACAGACTCATAATCGATACACCAAAATTTTCTCTTGTAGTTTAGAAAAAATATAGGTACTATAATCTAATTTCTGATCCTACAATAACATTCGCGGATTTTTTATTTTCGTACCCATGTTCCTCGTTGATATATGTTACTTTCTCGCACTATCCTTATGGGAAAACCGATGTCTTGTGTCGGACTTCTGCTGAGCATATTCACACCACAGTTAATTTCAGCGCAGGCTCAGAGATCTTCGGTGTAATATACACCAGTGAAAGCCCTCTGGAGAGATTAAACCGAACACTGTATTTGCGTCTAGTTTTAATAGTTTTTTTTATCATTGTTCGTCTCAACCGAGGGGCCCGTGGCTAAATAATAACAGCCGCACAGGTCAATCGGTCAGTTTAAGCTACGCTTGCCGCGGTTGGTCTGTGGATGGGTGACCATCTTTACATACCGAGACCCCTCCGTGCCTCGGAAAGCACATTAAGCCGTTGGTCCCGGCTGTCATTCGTGCATCTTTGACAGTCGTTACGGGTAGTCAGAAGCCCGAAAGTCTGACAACCAGTCTTACCAAGGGGTATCGTATTACCCAGTAACTGGGTTGTGGAGGTCAGATAGGCAGTCGCTCCATGTAAAATACTGGTATTCAGCTGCATCCGGTTAGACTGGAAGCCGACCCCAACATAGTTGGGAAAAGGCTAGGCAGATGATGATGATGTTCGTCTCAACCAATGCACCTGTTATCGAATCTCTTCACCACCCTTGGTTGACTGGTAGAGAATGCCTAAGGCAAGTCCGCCTTTGTACCATTTTTGTATGCGAAAAGTTTAAATAAATAAATAACACCCCACTGCAGTCTTTTTAAACTACCCATCACAAAACCTATAAATAAAATTATTCAAATCATCTCTCTCATTAGCATACGATGCCTTACTTACCGAGAAACCATAGTCAATGGCAATAACTCAGTGCAATCCCGATAAGTTGATTCAAAACGGTACTCCTTACTTAATATTCATAAAGGCTGCGCACACGAAATTGTGCAGAGTCGCGGCGTACGCGCACTTCCTTCTGATTGTATGTATATCATATACAACGGCATATTGTTAGACTATATTAAATGAGGGACATTTTTATGTTATATAGGGAAGGATCGTCGGTTATTAAAAAAAAAATGCTGTTCCATACATTTTGATCGCGTAGGTATTGCACTTTTCTATGAATCAGCTGATTATTTTCTGATAACCGACTTAAAGAACACTTGAAAGACAGTCTTCCTATATCACTAAAAAGAAAACTCATCGACATGTGCATCCTGCCCGTGTTAACCTACGGTGGACAACGTTGGTCACTTACCGAACAACAGAAGTCCAAAGTCAAGATTTGCCAACGGGCAATTGAGCGCAGTATAATAGGTGTTAAGCGTGCAGATCGAGTTAGAATCACCGCGCTGCGCTCTATAACTCAAGTAGTGGATGTTGGAGAAAAAACAGCCAGGCTGAAGTGGGAGTGGGCCGGACACGTCTCGCGAATGCACCCGGAGAGGTGGGCAAAGATCGTCACTCACTGGACGCCTGAGGAGGAGGAGGACAACGGCGTCGAGGTAGACCACGACGAAGGTGGTGTGACGATCGGATGACGTTTGCAGGTCCAACATGGTCAGAGATCACACAAGACAGGGAGGGTTGAAAGATGAAAGGGGAGGCCTTTGCCCAGCAGTGGGACACAAAATAGGCTAACAAAAAAAAAAAAACCGACGTAAAATTTCTACGCCAGAATTATGTGCTGAATTCATGGTTACAGTTTGCGCGTCGATGGCCCTACCACCTTGTATATTACTGTTTTTTATTGATTACTTGATTACTAGCTTTTGCTCGCGACTTCGTTCGCGTGAAGCAACTTTTTTAATTTTTTTTTTCCAGAAGAACCTTCTACAAAGTATTAGAAAACTTAATAATAATATGGATGAAATCGGTAGAGTTGTTCTAAAGTTATGGCGTGACCAAGGGAAATAGGGATTCATTTTTTATATATATAGATGAGACCAATGCTTACTTAGGAATCGAAATACTTAGTTGTCATTCAACTGCATTTCATGCAGTCTATTTTTTTGGAGTCGTTGCTTACTGCTTCACTTTACAGCCTTCACTTCAGTGATGATAACTGTCCAAATTCAGTAATATCTATAGATTATTAAGATTTGTGCAATATCACTTTACTTTCATAAAACATATGTTTATTCGCTTTCGTGAACAATTGATGCGTAAATAAGCGAGTTATTTTCTTTGCTCTACATATTATTTATTATATAATATGTAGTATATTAATTTCTGGAGCATGCCATTTGTTAATTTTAAGACTACACAATCTACTTTCATTAATTAAATTTTATGAGCTTATAGAACACATTATGTTAAGTGACATCACATCCTGTAACTAAGCGATTAGATTTTGTCATTAATTCATTACTGAGAAGGAATTTAATTACCTAATTAATGTAGAAATGTATAATTAAGAATTACCTCATTTTCCTGGCCTTGATCACAAATTAGATAACAATATTGACAGCTGGCGGGTGACTAATATAGATATGATGTAAGAAGTCGATTACCTAAATATTTTAGTTTTTATTGCTGGCAGTAGTGTTTATTGTATAGTGGTATGATAATGGATTTGTATAGACAACGTCCGTTTTCATAAGAAATCCTGTTAGCGATTCTGTCACATATATGGTACCTACTGATAGGTGATTGTGGCTAAATTATAACAGCCGCACGGATCGAGTTACGCTTGCCTAGGTCGGTACGTGGACCATCCATAACATATCGAGAGCCCTCCGCATCTCGGAAAGCACGTTAAGCCTGTTCCCGGCAGTAGTTCCTAGATCTTTGACAGTCGTTACACGGTCGTAACAGTCAGAAGCCCAAAAGTCTGACTACCAGTCTTACCAAGGGATATCGTGTTACCTTGTAACTAGGTTGTGTAAAATACTGGTATAGTACTGCATCCAGTTAAACTGGATGCCGACTCTAATGTAGTTAGGATAAAGCTAGGAAAATAGGCGGATAGATATGGTACATACTCATAAAAACATAGTCAGACACAAGAACTATTACACTGATATGATATTCGGCTAACTCTCATCTACTTCTGGTTAATAGTTCATTAGAAAACCAGCGTCAGACAGCATCTGTCTGGCATTAATGCTGAAATTAACCTTTTTCGCGCAGCCGTGAGGCACACGCTATTGTTGTCTGAAACATTGTTTTTTATTTTATTAATTTTGTTTTGTGTTTCACGAACTGTGTCCAAATAAACTCTTTTTCTTTCTTTTCTTATTTCTTTCTTTAGTAAAGATGAGCCAAAATATATATCCAGTCTTCCCCACATACACCCGCTATAGGCCTCATATTCTAAAGAGTGCGCCCGGTCATACTTATTGGATCAGATTCGTCTGTTTAGTTTTATCTAGTAGTATAGTCTAGTGGTCGCAAGCGCTACTGCTGATCATGAGGTCCTGGGTTCGATTCCCTGGTCGGGCAAAGTGTTATTAGGTTTTTCAATTAAGAATTACACAGTAGCAGCCTGGATTGTCCTGGAGTCTTAGAGTCAGGATTTTTGCCCGATTGATGGCAATAGTCTCGCTCTCCCTATTACATGGAACTTAAACATAACTGGTGAAATGTGGATGTACTATAGGTACTCGTCTGCCTGACCCTTCGGGCTTCGGGAAATACAGGCGTGAAGTTATGTAATTATGGAACCTCTTCGTTTGGCGTACTACGATAATTTCTATGTCCTCCCCTTGGTGACCACAAACGGCCCTTAGTTCAATTTTTTCCTTACCAAACGTCCTTCCGATCTTTTCTTCACGCTGGTCATCCGGTTACCTTAAAATAACCCTCAGGAAAGGCCTCGGTTCAGGTGAAACCTATCACTGCAAATACATATGTAGCAGTAACCTACATAACTGCCGAGTTACACAGACCCACATGAATAATGGATTGAAACCCTGTACTTACTCTAGCCAAATATTGTTTTAAAATTCAATCGTCAATAATCAACTTCTACTCAAACAGAACTAAGCAAGTAACGATGAACCCAACTACATAACCTGAACAAAGTGACCCACAAAAATACAGCTTTTACATACATTGCTGCTTTTGTATCGACGACTTTCATCAAAATAGGCGGTAATGTTTTAATGTACATCAAAAGATTCAATGTAGGCTTACATACAAAAGTAATACGCAAACTATTACATCAATGCTCCTCTGACACGAAGCTTGTAATTACTCAATCGGCTGGCATTTGAAGATGCGCACGCGCAAGCAAAGGTCGTCGGTTCGAGTCGGTCGGTTACTGACCCACAAATTTCGGTTTATTTATATCCAGATAAGCATGAAGGGATGAGCTTTCAGCTGTTTGTTTATTTATAATTTAAATGAGGACCCGTTAGCACATAAATAAATGCTTACTTGAGAAAAATTTTAAATGAGTTGATGTAAGAAAAAATAAATCTTTCATTCTGAACCGCTAACATTGTTTTGGTTACATAATCTTCAATATTGTATCTACCAACCTGCACTGAGCCCGCGAGGTAGATTACGGCCCACTGCCTCTCGAAGAGAGTGTGTCCCAGCCGTGAGAACAGGCTAATTATTATTATGTATTATATCTTCGTCTTGCGATTTAAAAAGAACTGATAAATAAAATAGCTAAATCCCTAGACACATCACCTTCAACACTAGCGATTATGCAACTGTTAGCTCGATTAGACTCTTAGCAACAGTAGCTATTATAAGGTCAACCATTGTATTATGTTTAGTGGTACTTAAGGTATGTATAATAAGTATCATTCACTAGATATATTCCTATAACAATCCGACGGCAGACAAGACAAGCAGTACATCGCTGTTCGCCGCATCAGCAGGTCGTCTTGACTCTTGTCTCACTTTTTAATGAAATATTATTTAAGTAAACATTTATAAATATCACTCGCAAACTCTACCTAGTCTCGCGCTGTTTTCTTCAGTTTGCCGACACGATAATTACGGAATGCTCCTTCATTATTCTTATTTTATTGAAGATTTGTTCTTCAATCGAGCCATGTACCCGATAGGGTTTCCCACTGGCAAAACTTACTCACTTAATTCCAAACTTTCTTCGTTTATTCAACCCCTTTTAGGGAACGAATTTTCAAAAACAAATCCTCACCTTCGTCATATGTGCATCTCATGCTGTTTTGCAAAATTTATTGCTTTTAGACCCAACGGTTCAGGCAGTGCGATGTCTGTCAGTGAATGAATTACAGATATTATTCGAAAAATCATCAACTTACTTGAAGAGAGAAACTGCAGTGTTGTGACGGTCGATGTTTCATTTAGAAATAAATTTCTTATTGTGAAGCTGTCAGTTTCTTTACAGAATTACCATTTTGTTGAACCGCTATTTATCAAAATATTATGACAATGATATGGGTAATGCGATAATTTGACAGCATTGTTCGGTAAGTATTTCCTCCAAGGAACATGACGAAAAACAAAAAGAAGAACGATAAGTTTGATAACTAACTCTTTGCAAACTGTAATAACAGATGACTTACAGATTATTTCAGGAGTCAAGAGCCCTCTGACCATCTGGCAAAATAATGCAATCTTTAAGGAAACTGCAGAGCATAATATTACGTATGCTATCCATCCACTTCATTTAGATCATATGGACTCGTATATGAACTTTAAGGTAAACCTTTAAGATCTGAAGAATAACATAGAAAATTAATAGTAAACTTGGATTCTAGGTATGTCCCCTTTACATGCTCGCCAGGGATGTGTCCTAATAAGCGTTTAACAGAGAGCATTCTGGAGTTTGGCACCTGATGCCCCCTTTGCGTTAGTCTAAAACCAACCCGGTGATTACCACCCATGGGTGATGATCACCGTTTTACTGAGGTAAAAATGCACTCTTCGGTCATATTACACGGCAGCCAGTTGTAGGATTTCTCAAAAAATAAAAAGAGATCTAGTTTAATGACCAATGAGGAAAACCATGTCATGTAGACTGTATATCTTACCTCCCAAGTCGAAAGTGTCGCCCTAGGGAAACCAATTGCTCAATCGACTTATGCGTCACCAAGTATTGCGAATTTGAAGTCAAGATTACGTTGTGCGTATACGTAATGTGCAGGGCCTAAAGTCGTGGCTCAATCTGTATCAACAAATAGGGGACACTTAGATGCCGATTACATATGGGGTCTTCCCATATAGGTTTTGTGCCTTGTGTAATAAATGGTACGTGAGTTCTTTTTTTTTCTCTGTTCGGTTCCACTTCTAAGCAAAGACCTCCCCACTTCTTCCGTCTTTCCCGAGCTCGCGCGTCCTCCTTCCAGCTTTGACGGAACCTATCTAGTTCGTCCCACCATCTCCTACATGGCCTGAACATCACGTGGATGCCACACGGAAATTATATGTTTAATTGCTTGATTATCACGAAGGTCAGATGGCAGAGTTCAAATTCACGGTCATTGGAAAACTTGTATTATTAGTTAAGGCGATGTCTACTGCCTTCGAAGTAGAACGCAAAGGTACAATTATAATGTGCTTCACAATATTTGTGTTACACGTTTAGCCGTTGGTCCTGCGCCTGTTCTCTCTCTGCTCGTGTCGGATTGCCGTCCCATCGGAGTATGAGAGTGAGGGAAGAGGGAGTGTACCTGTGTCTGCACGCAAACTTTTGCACTATAATATCTCCTGTGCTGAAGGCTGGTCTTGTTGAGATTGACTGCCGTGGCCCAAATATGGTCTGGAGGAGTTTATTTGTGTTGGGTTGTCGACCTCATGGGTGAAGACTTGTAGAGGTAAACAAAGCATGGCTGACATTGTTTTAAATTAATTATTACGATGGCATGATTTGCTTATTAAGGCGTCTGTTCCATTCACACGCGACAGATTTTCCTAGTGTCGTTGTTTTAATTAATGCCCCTGCATTCTGATTGTTACAAATGACCCATGAAGATGATTGTGACCTAATCCTACTAATATTATAAACGCGAAAGTTTGTGAGGATGGATGGATGGATGTTCGTTACTCTCACACGCAAAAACTACAGAACGCATTTTGATGAACCTTTACAGTAATATAGCTTATACGTCAGAATAAAACATAGGAAACTTGTAGGTACCCCGAAATTTAATTATTTATAACATACCAAAGTTTCATCACAATCGGTCAAACCTTTTTAGAGTTTTCCGAGCATGGCCATTTATTTATTTACAGTTAGCAGCGCCCCTCGGTTTCACCCGCATTAGATTCAATCCCGTAGGAATATCAGGATAAAAAGTATCCTATGTGTTAATCTAGGGTGTTAGCTACATCCATACCAAATGTCATCAAAATTGGTCCAGCTGTTTGAGCGTGAAGATGTAACAAACCTACAAACACACACACACACAGTCACAAACTTCCGCCATTTTAATATTAGTGTGATATAGATTTGAATACATACCCCTTAACTCCAAGGCTTGTAAATAAAGTTTACCACGGTCATGGTAACATAATTGGCGACACGGTTGGCGCAGTGGCTGAGCGATCGACTGCTGCGCTGCGTGTCGCGGGTTCGAGTCCTGCACGGAACAAATACCTATTTGTATTGCCTACAGGTAGTTGTTCCGGGTCTGGCTGTTTGTGTATGTGAGTTTAAATGTTTGTAAACACACCCACGATACAGGAGTAATTCCTAGTGTGGGGCAACGTTTTTAAAAGATAAAAGATAGATAAGGTAAAAGATAATTAGTACTACAATACTACATACATAATTAACATTTAAATAGTGTCTATGTCTGTCTGTATGAACATTTGTGTCCTTTGATCCCACGTTGTTACATAACGTCAATGTGACAAGGTTGACATAATACAAGGTGGAGGTTTTAACACGTGTAAAAACTGGTAACGTTATACAACAGTATTGTTTGGTGGCTATGTGTCAGAAACTAAGTAGGTAGTTCTTTTTTTTTTTTGATGAATGGCATCTCTCATTTCAACCTAAGAGAACCTGTTTAACTGGACTTGCCTGTGGATGCCTCAATGAATTAAGGCCTCCAGCCAAGGCTTAAAAAACTTAAAAACTAAGTGACTACATGCTAAGAGCATCCCTTGTGGGGTATGGACCTTGGCTTAGAGCGTCGTTGGGAGAGGGCAGCAAGGGACAGGCTGGATTCGGAATTAAGTACTATGTAGTGTATGTACAGACTATTTATATGACAGAACGGACTACATTGTTCCTGCTTCGGAATTTCCATTAGGCTGGGTAATAGCTCCCTCACAAAAACGTGTTTTTTTTTTCTTCTTTCCTTTAATAAACCCCACGATGATGTTGAACTAATAGTTAAAATTTTTTGTGACGTTGTTTACACGAAGCCATAAAAATATTTATTGTTGAGATATGTTTTCTATGAAACAGCAGATTTCTTTTTATAACTGACGAAAAAATTCTAGGCTGGGTGGTCTAAAATCGCTAAATACATGGTTATAGTTTGCGCACTGGTTAAAGATGTAGGGAAATCATCTCCCCAGGTAGAAAAGTATGATTGTACGGCAAAAAATAAATGTTTACAGAAATAACACCGTGCCTTAAACACACGACCATTTTACTTCATCATCATCATCTTCCTAGCCTTTTCCCAATTATGTTGGGGTCAGCTTCCAGTCTAACCGTATGCAGCGGAGTACCAGTATTTTACATGGAGCGACTGCCTATCTGACCTTCACAACCCAGTTACTGTGTAATACGAAACCCCTTGGTAAGACTGGTTGTCAAACTTTCGGGCTTCTGACTACCCGTAACGACTGACAACGATCCACGAATGTCAGCCGGGACCAACGGCTTAACGTGTTATCCGAGGCACGGAGGGATCTTGGTATGTAAAGATGGTCACCCATCCACGGACCTACAGCGGCAAGTGTAGCTTAACCTGGTCGATCGAGCCGTGCGGCTGTTATTACTTAGCCACAAGCCCCTCTCATACACATTTTACATATACCTATAAATTAAACCACAAAATTCCGATCATTCTCATTCTAATTCATAGACCCGATCAGGGCGGCCCTACATTGATCTCAAGGCCGGTCTGGCTATCAGCTGTGAGTGCCATTTGCAAAACCACATAGACGTTTTATGACCCACAGACAAAGTACTTCAGAAAAGATTTTACTACTGTTACTGTTATGGTATGAAATAGTTTGTAAAGTTCCGTGTGTGGAATCGTTTATTTTTATTCATATACCTAGGGTTGATTTTTCTTGATATAACTTTTAAATATTGAGCAATAAAAATTGCATTGAACAAATAAAAACAAAAAATTTTTTTTTTGCTTTCGTAAAAATCTTTCAACCCGCCATACTCGTATTAATTCTACAGAGTTAGAGTATTCTTTGATTATTTCATACTAGCTGCACCCCACGGTTTCACTCACATAAGTTTAGATCCCGTAGAAACATCGGGATAAAAAGTATCCTCCTAAGGGTCGGGTAAAATGGTATTGGGTTTTTCCACCTGGAATTTCTCAGTAGCAGCCTGGAGTCTGGATTTGGGCCCGGTTGATATAGCGGTTGATTAGGAGACCCATAGTACAGGTTTTACTTAGTTTGGGCTCCTGTCTCCCACCATGTAATAGTTTGTAAGCAATGTACCTAAACTGTAACTTGTGGGAGAAAATAAATAAATGTAAGTATTATTATTATTATTATTATAATAGGGTCGCCCCCTATTACATGGGACTTAAACATACTCGTAACTGGTGAAATGTAGGTATACTATAGTATACCTACAGAAAAAAAAAAGGTTTTTTTTTTTTAAGTGAAAACTTCTTTAGCGGCGTTGTGCACTTTTTTGTGATGGGTAAAAAATATTAAACTCGCGCCAGGGCACGTGACTGATCGAAAATTCGTAAGACGGAGCTCGCATCAGGACACGTGACCTGATCGAAAATTCGTAAGACGGAGGGAATCCCGCTCTGGGCTGAGCGGAAGGGCGTGTCAGACTTTTACTGACTAAAACTCACCCGTGTTCCTTCAGTTGCCTATGCCAGAGGCCACGGTATCTCTTTCGAACAACCCGCGGCCCTGGCAGGAATCGGCCCTAGCGGACCCCGTCAATTCGTGCTGACATCTCTTTGAGGCGCACGTGGAACGCACCGTCAACCCGGGCCTGCCCATTGCTCGCCGCCCGCAAGCCCGCGTCGTCGGCTGTTGACTCACGTCCAGGGCGGCTCCTGCGGCGACTAGGGGCGTGAGGGCGCAGAGATTGCCTCTCCCTCACGCGCTCCGCCTCCTCCATCGCGAGCATTACTGCTTCGCAGAAGGAGGTGACGGCCTTCCATGCACTCTCGCTCCGTACCATGGCCTGGACCAGGGCCGGACGCAAGAGATCGCCGCCGCTGATCGCCGCCACGAGGACGCGGTGGGGCTCCGCCCAAGCTGGGCAGACCTCCACCGTATGCTTCACCGTGTGCTCCGGGCGATCCATACAGTGGTGATACCCTGGCGTTTCCTCCCGCTTTATTCTGAACAGGAACCTCCCGAAACAACCGTGTCCGGTGAGGACCTGTGTGAGGCGGAAGGTGAGGGCGCCGTGGCGCCTCTCTAGCCACTCCTCAAAGAGGGGACTTATCGCCGCAATTGTGGCGTGCCTAGCACTGGGTTGCGACAATCGCACTCTCCATGCCGCTATGAGATCCCGCTGGAGCTCTGTCCGCTGTACCGTCATTTCTTGCGGTAGCGGAGTTATTCCCCGGCGTTTTGCCTCGTCTCGCCACTCCCATATGTAGGTGTAGACTTTGGCCTCCACATCCTATGGCGGCAATCCGGCAAGGAGTCTTGCCGCCTCAGCGGAGACCGTGCGGTATCCTCGGACCAGCCGGACCGCCACGACCTTTTGGGAAGCGTTCACCGGCGGGCTGGTCGCCGCCTCAAGGAACGCGCCCATATCGGTGCCCCGTAAAGGGCCATGGACTGCACGACCCCCGCATAGAGCCTCCGGCAGGAGGCGTTTGGTCCCCATCTCTGGCTAATCTTTCGGGAATTATAGGCGTAATATTATATTACGTGTTAAAATATTCGTACGAATGACTGTGTTTTTCCATGATTAATATTTAACATTTCCTTGTTATGGTCCTTGATCAGTTATTTTTTTTTTCGATAGCTAATACTTCATTACTTCCGTTACTTCCGGATACCTCTAGTCACGTACAGTCAACCACACATCAGTGGTAACACTTGCACTACGAAAACCACCCTTACTGCTACGACATAAAGGTGCTGCCAAAGTCAAATTGTTACTACTGAAAAGCAGTTGACTTTAACTACCCACGTACACATGGTACCCATAATATGAAGTCCACCCGACCATATGATTCGTATATAACTGGCACCTATTCTTATTCAAACTTAAGCGGCAGTGGGCAGGGCTCATTGCTCGCAGAACAGGTGGGGCCGAATGGTTCTGGATTGGCGACCGCGTACCGGAAGGCGTAGCGTTGGAAGGCCTCCGATCTTTGCCGTTCAATGACCTAGTGAAAGCCGCAGGAATCTGCTGGATGCAAGAAGAACAGAATCAATTAGGGTGGGAGGGGGAGGCCTATGTCCAGCAGTGAATGGAGTCATCCACTGCTGGTCAGTCTTCATTCTTAAAACGTCCATGGTACTAAAATTTCAGCGTCGATAGCATTGTCGTAAGTAATCGTAGTAAGCACAGGACAGGAGGTGAGGCATCGTTTATGGGGTAGTTTCATAATCACAGTGTCCCTTTTAACTATTTTCGTTAAGCTAATATTGTACCTGCATCCTCACTCTGGAGTCTTCTTCTTGGCGTGTCGATGGCAATCTAAATAGAGCTGGCCTAGAATTTGACTAAGAGTTTGGTTCCTTCAGTAACGTTCATCAGTTCCTGTAGGTCTATTCCCTAATCTCGAAATCCATAGTTTCAGCCGAAATTACGGACAATTTCTACACCGTATGAACTAAGGACATATTATTAGTTTGGGGCCCGACTTAGGAATAAATGACACCACGACTTGACAGTCGTCGCTACTCCCGATGTGTTTTCACCCGTCCAAAAACGTTAACTAATCGGGCTCACTCGGAAGTTTGAACTACTTTCGGACGGGTGAAATCGGTATCTTTGGTGACGGACTATGAGAGTAGGCTTCCTGTAACGTGAGAACAGCTGCTGGACATGATATTAAGTGTTCTATCGTTTGTGGAACTACACCAAGTTTACACTCCAGGGCAGACTCATCTGTGAATCTCCTTGCAGGGGTTTCCTTGCTAGGAACCTGGACCCGTAATGTGTTTAGTAATCAAAAATTAAGTCATTTATTCAAATTAGGCTGAGAATTACCACTTTTCGAACGTCAAAATTACATGAAACAGTCCCCCAAAACGCCCGCCCTTCACCACTTCCTACTGCTTTGGCTGGGAAGAAGAAATGTCGCAACAAACTACCCAACAGCACAGCTGTCTGATTCTATAAAATAATAGGTATGCAAAGTAATAACCACTACGAGATACAGGACATTGCATTAAATTATTTGCCATATGTCAACTAGCCTTCCAGGTTAGCTAAGCCACCGAACCGAACCGTGGAACAAAGTTTTCAAAGTTTTCCAAATAGACCATAGCAATTTGATCATGATAGTCCCCTTGTAGTTAAGAATATCTACATAATTTTCTTCTCAACAAATAACTGGAACATGGATATAATTACTATCATCATTGAAGTACAAATCACCTTGTATCTGCAGTAATTTGCCATCAATGACATACTGCTTGTTATTTCCTTAACTATGGGCCCTTTCGATTCTATGTGCTGTGGAGTTTTACGATCGCTCGGATGATTGAAATTACTTGATTACATGAAATTACCGATTTGCTAAGTATTTTTATGTGTGGGGTTATTAAATCTTCTTCTTCCCTAGTATTTGGCGCCATAACGTCACCGTGATAACTGACGTTACAAAAATCCTGCATCGCGAAAGCAAAGTTATCCATGTGATTACCGTTTATATAACATCCCGTCCCATCACAATCACAACAACCGTCAAGGACACAAAACCCGTCCTCAATTTTTATGGAGGTTGAGGAATTTTATGTACACCATGTTCGTGTTCGTCATACCTCTATATCCATACGAAAACGGGACTGGCAGCCCAGGGCGCGCCGAACATACTCGCGGTGGCTCCTACACTTGCTCCACAGCACCCCAGTTACTGTAATCGTCTGTATTTAAAAGTATAGTGTTTACTGCTACAAAAATGAACAAGCGCAGGGCTTTATATACAAACGGTCAGACATAATTATTAAGGTGCAGTCAGTTTCCGTCAACCATTATAAAATATTGGTATCTTTATACACAAAGGTTAATAAAAATAAGTATTATAAAAAATCTACTTTACTGATTATAAATTAAATGCCACTGTAAATAATGACCATGAAAATTTTAAATGCACAAAAACAAATGAAAAATTCCGGAAAAAAAAACGGTTCCTGCATTTTGAACTTGGTGCCAATAGTTCACTGAATGTGAGTACTACCTACATCCTGCGTATTATGCTAACTAGGGCCTGGCTAGTCACCAGGAATTGGCAAAAAGATATGATTATTTTATAAATACTCAAACTGGATTTGATTTCCTGTAAAGATATTGTTACTCTTAAGGTCATTTTCAAAGGAAGCTTTATATAAAGCACGTAGTTGTTTTAATAATATCAGTCATTCGTCGCAAAACGTTAACAAGCAAGCATTTTGCACCAGGAAGTACCCACATAATCGCGAGCCTATCACATTGTATTCTAATCCATCGTTATAAAAACATCAACAGTTTCATCTCTATAAATACAGTTTAATTTTTTACACGCCTACGTAGTTATCTTTAAGACCTTCCTGTAAGGTCAATCGAATGTTATAAAACTGGATACTTGTTTACAATGAAAACATACGTGGTTATACTTTCCGTGACATAAGAATAAAGATGGAACAATTTTCAATCATATTTGCACTATATTTTTTGCTACTGACACAGTATATGCCCCACATCGACACATCAAGGCCCACGTTTCAGCCGACTAGGCTCGTATCGTATTCCCTGCCTCAGAAACGACAGCTCAAGAAGGCTCTGGGGTTCAACGAGGATGTATATTTGAACTTCACAGAACTTACTGACAAATACAAGTATCCTACAGAAGTGCATACAGTGACCACTGACGATGGATACATTTTGAATGTGTTTAGAATATTACCAAAGTGCAGTGAAACAGTTAAACCTTACCCAGTGTTTTTGTTGCATGGAATATTTGATACAGCAGACATGTGGATCGTTACTGGAACGAGGACTGGGCTCGGCTACGTACTAGCCAGCAACTGCTATGACGTGTGGGCAGCCAACCACAGAGGAAACTTTTATTCTCGACGACACGTTAAACTTGACCCTAATAAGGATCCAGAATACTGGAACTTCACGATCGACGAACATGGTAACTTCGATCTACCCGCAATTATTGACTACATTCTTCGCACCACTGGTCACTCCAAGTTGTTCTACATCGGACATTCTCAAGGTAGCACAAATTATTTTGTTATGAACTCTTTGCGGCCGGAATACAATGATAAGGTGAGGGTAGCCATCCTGCTGGGTCCCGTAGCATGGTTTAAGAACTTTAAAAATCCTTTAGCGCTCATAGCTGCCCAAAACTATGTACCGATAAAAGCCTTTATAGATAATGCCGGTTTAAATGAAATATTTGGTAGAGAGCATATCGTACATTTCATTATTGAGTTTGTTTGCGAGTTAGCTCCTAATTTTTGTGAAGTAGGACTCACTTTATCAACCGGCTACAAGCCAGGGACCATACCACTCAAACATGTGGCTGTTGCTGTTGCCCATGTATTTAGCGGTACATCCATAAAGAACATAGCACATTTTGCGCAGTTGATTGTAAGCGGGAATTTCCAGCGTTATGATGAAGGTACTGAGGGGAATATGGAACGATATGGAACTCGAAAGCCTCCACAATACAACGTCTCCCGAGTATCCTCCCCAATTGTATTGATAAGTGCCCAAAATGATGCATTATCATCACTAAAAGACGTCGATATTTTAGCGTCCAGGTTACCTAATTTGGTGGAAAATTATGTAGTTCCTAAACAATACTGGAGTCATCATAATCACATTTGGGGCTACAACGCGCCTGAACTTGTTTATACGAAAATTTTGGATTATTTTAACAAGTATAAAGATTAGTAGTTTTCCTATTATTTTCTGCGTGCAATAAATTAATCATGAAAATGACATAGTAGCTTCAGAATGGCAAAAACAGCGAGGCTCACCCCCTTTTTTTTTTTGAGTATGGGAAATCATCAAATGACTCCTCCCGCTCTGGGTGGAGCAGGAGGGAGTGTCAGACTCTTACTGACTAAAACCCACCCGTGTTCCTTCCTTAGCCCTTTATGTTCCAGGGCAGCGGTAACCCTTTCGGACGATCCCGCTACCCTGGCAGGGAGGCTCACCCCTTATACAGGGTTATTGGTAAAACATTAACAACCTCTCAGGACTATATTACTTGCATTATAAACAACAACTTTTGTTCTATGACTTTTATTAATTCATCAGATTTTGATTCATCAGACTTTCATACAAAATTAAAAATATTTCAATTCAATCAATTGAAATATTCGATTTTCTGTTACGAACTCTACGCGAAGCAAAAGAAAGCGCTAGTTAGGTAAACAAACTGCCGTGTGTAGTACAAAATTCAGCGGAGGGGAGCGGGGGTTAGATAGAACAACGAAATCTTAAAGGTTGGTTTTTGGTAAATTCAGATTTGTAAAAATCTCATAGAACAATATTTGTGGTATATGATGTTAGTAATCCAGTCCTGCAAGGTTGTTAGTTTTTTTACCAATAACCATGTAGAATGAATTTCCGGAAACCTCGAAGTTTTCAGATTGAAAAAGTTTTCGCAAAAATACTTTAAAAAAATGTTACATTTAAGATTGTTTTCAGTTTAATTTATTTGTAAAAGGGATGGGAAATAATACAGACAATCTTTTATTTGTATATTTATAGTTATAAACGTAATAATAGTTTAAGGATGCTAGCAAGCGAAAAAAAATTGCTATGCAGATATCAATAATTGCCGGACTTAGGGAGTAAGGGAATTGAAAATCAATAGCTTAGTGTTAGCATCCTCAAGTGTGATAATCGCGTTTAGTATCTTCCAGACTTGTACCAAAAACGTAGCCAGAGAATCATTTTTCACATTTTTTGTGATTTATTTTTCCCTGATAGTCAATCAATACTTTTAAAATAGCCAGATGACTGTTACAAAATACTTCCGCAATAACAGGAAATAATAAAGTTTGTCGAAATCATTAATAAATTGTGATTTATTATTTAAATTTGAACGGAAATGGATGCTGCTTATAGCATAGTCTGAGACTTGTGACATTGAATTATTTATTCAAGATCACAGAAAATTAAAGTATCTATAGTCTTATGTTCTACACGCATACATACAAAATGTCACGCCTTCTTCTCATAGGGGTAAACACAGAACGAGGCAATAACTACAGAACGTCACCTGCTACGATCCTTACTTATTTTTTTGTGTTCTATTGAGGACTAATTTCCGATTTCTTAGTATACAAGCCGTGTTTCCGATAAGATTTCCCAACGTCAAATATTACGTTCTTTTCATACAAACTTTTATTCCCTATTCAACCCATTGGGGGTGAATTTTCAAAAACCCTTCCATAGTGCTCACCTTCGTTATATAAGGAACTCCTGTGCAAAATGTCATGCTTTTATACCCATTGGTTTAGGCTATGCGTCATCTGTCAGAATTAAAGATTTTTGGTATGTAGATGTTTTACTTGTATTGTTTTGTGTGTGTGTACTTGTGTCTTTAATTTCATCCGAGGAATAATTTTGGATTTTTGACAGTTATTCCATACAAAAACTGTCAGATGTCAATTTTTTTCCACGTATAAAAGTTATCTGTCGATTGAAAAATCAGCCGTAGTCTGTTAACGTATATATGTATTACGTAAATAGTAGATGTTAGATATATTACGATAATTAATAATAAGTCCACGTGGTAGAAGTATGCTATAAAGCAACCTACCACTCAGGTTAAATCTGACAGCATTCCATAAAGTTGAAACGAAAATAAACGCCATTTTGGAATTAGGTCGTATGTCGAATTTACACATCTTAATCAATCAATCAACCAATAGTCATTCCTAAATTCCCAACTACACAAAATCAATCCTGTTCTATAGATCCAATAATACAGGGTGGCAGGAACATCGACGCGCTACCTTTTTTTTTTTTTGTTGCGCGGTGTATATCCTCCTGGACTTCCTCCATCATGGGGGTGACTCTTACTGGCTAAAACCACCGCGGTGTTCCACCTCTGCCTATGGCCGGGCGTGCGGGATTCGCATAAGCATTCCCCGCTTCCCCGACAGGCCTCGACCCGCTGTTCCTCAGCGGGTCCGTGCCGGCCATTTCCACAATGGTCGCACCCACTCTCGAGTGGCGCGCGTCGGATGACGGACACCCCTAGTCCGCTCCCCGCAGGCCACCTCTCCTGGAGGTCGCAGAACGTTTTGCACCCTTCTCGGATCCCCGGTGCGTCTCCTGTGGGAGGGGAGAGAGGATGCGGTTTCTCTCTTCTGCTCGGCCGCCTCCTTTGCAAACATGACATCCTCGCAAAAGGAGGCAACCCCGTCCCATACGCTCCCACTCTTGAGCATCGATTGAACGACGGCCGGGAGCGAAAGATCGCTCCCGCCTATTGCCACGATGAGGTCACGGCGCAGCCCTGCCCAAGCTGGGCACTCCTCCAACGTGTGCTGCGCCGTATCCTCAAGGCAAGCCTCACAGTGGTGACATACAGGTGTCTGCTCCCGACCTATACGACACAGGTACTTCCCAAAGCAGCCGTGGCCAGAGAGTACCTGCGTCAGCCCGAAACGCCAGTGGGTCTTGAATCATGTACTGAATCCATGGTTACAGTTTGCCCTGCCACCCTGTAAAACCATTATTTTGGCTTATGTGACCATAATTTAATAAGGAACAAATATAAATGGACCTTTCTAAGGTAAACCTTAGTGCAAGAAAGAATGAGTGAAAAAACATCGATGATTTACTTCTTTAATGAACAATCAATGTAGTCATAATATTACTTTATAAACAAGTTCACGCAAATAAAGCCGCGGGCTAAAATGTGTTATCTATGTTATGACCAGATTTCTCTAACAAGTATAGGTAGAGTTGTACTAGCTCCGGAGAAATTTTTGAATAAATATTGATTACATGATCTTACATCATCTTGTAAATTAAGGTCAGAACATGAACTTGTACTTAATTTTTAAATATGGGTGCAGTTCCTGTTTTCAGTGTAAGTGTAACATATGTATTATTATTAAGGCTTTGAAATTAGATCAGAAGGCCAATTCCCGTAATTAAAAACGTTCAAAATCTAGTCGCAATCTTATCTCAGCGACATTCAATGTCAAAAACTTGTCAAAAATGTAGGGAAATTAGAGATCTTTATGACAGATTGAGACTGAGATCATACTGTGAACGTTCTTAAAATTACGAGAATTGCCCCAGTTCTGACATATAAGCCCATTGGCATGAAATTAGGTTAAGGGATAAGAAGCAGTAAAAGAAAGAAAGAAAGAAAAAATGTTTATTGGGACACAGTTCGTGAAACACAAAATACAAAATTAATAAAAATAAATAATAATATTTCAGACAACAATAGTGTGTGCCTCACGGCTGCACCAAAAACTTAAGTACTTTTATACATTGTACAGTAGGCCGCAAGTTAGTGGCAAAACCAGTATAAACTAGCTTCTTATTCTATTGAAACTTCATACTACGCTAGGCCAGCCAAAGGTCAAGCACTGTCGTGCGGTCGGCTGTACTTAAAGTTCGCATTTTAATCCCAGAATAAACTAATCTGACATTTAAGTCTTTTGTTTTTATGTTTTTCAGTATAGAAATTTGATATTACCCCTGTCAAATTAGTATCTGGATTTAAAAAACGAACTTTACTTTTTCTTTCAATAATGGTTGACCGACGATGTAAATGGAGTATCAAGGATATAAGGTTTTTTTTTTATTTAATTAACATAATGGGGTTTATTTACAAACGTTCGCTTGCTTAACCACACATTTTTGACGTTCAAACGACTCATAAATTTAAGAGAGATGCGCTGAGGTACTCTGCGAAATTCAAATTTTCTTACATTTTTGCAATTTGCAGATATATCTTAATTAAAATATGATTCGCGACCGTAACCAATATGACTTTACAGAATTATAATCATTAGAATCAGCAATTCAACTCCTTGAATTAGAATTGGTCTCAAATTGCAATTTAGTTGTATTGATAATTTTGATGATTATAATTCTAGTAGCTGACCCGGCAAACGTTGTTTTGCCATATAAATTATTTCTAGCTGCCCGGCGCTACTTTGTTCGCATGGTGTCCTACCCTACTCCTATACTAGTCCTACCCTACTCCTACCCTACTCCTACCCTATTCCTACACTACTCCTACCCTACTACTACCCTGCTCCTACCCTACTCCTACACTACTCCTACTCTACTCCTACCCTACTTCTACCGTACTCCTAACCTACTCCTACCCTACTCCTACCCTACCCTTACCCTACTCCTAACCTACTCCTACACTACTCCAACCCTACTCCTACCTTACTTCTACCCTATTCTATAAAAATCTCACCGCGAAAACTTAGATGAAGTGAGCTGTCAATCCTTGGCGATCCCTAGTATCAGATGGAATAACTTCACTTATGTTTTACTGTGAGATTTTTAAAGAATAGATCGGCTGCAAATTGCAAAAAACGTAAGAAAATTTGAATTTCGAGGGCTACCCTGATACTTTTTCACCATAAACAGTGTTTATAAACAAACGCGTACATCAGGAACATTAAATACAGGATAACGGGAAGTTTTTCTCGGTCACTCTTGCACTTGCACTATCGGCTTCAATAAAATGCGATTGCAGATCCAATCAAGTTTGCCTCGATATGTACGCGTGTTCCTGTGATCTTGATACGTTATTGCATCAGTAATACATGTAATTAATGATACTTATAAGCACTAACTACAGACGCCAGCACATCAAGCTACTACAATCTGTCAAATTTCTATAATAGATTTTCAACTTTATCGCTACAGCATTAGGATTAAGCTGGATTGGGAAAATTTGACAGATTCGGGTAGCTTGAAGTGCTTACATAAAAACATAATGAATGCAGTTTTGTTATTTCAATGAGCAACAAGGTCAAGTTTATAAACAGGTTCATGGATTAGAACTTTGGAACCAAATCAAATCTAGTCATTTTAGAATTATATATGTCTTAAGGAAAATAAATATTATTGTTGTAAATAAATAGTATTGTATTGTTTATGTTTTTTTTTTTGTGTTTTATTTTTATTCCTGTAACATAATAATGTCGGGATTTTCCGAAGATGTAGACGGAAGAATATGGTAGATACATACATACCTACCTATAAAATGTGTATATATTTCACTAGTTTTGTTAAAAATCCTATATAATGGGGAGCAAGCCTATATTCATTACCCGGGCACAAGTCCTGACATATGATCTGTTTCTGAAAACGTTCTAAAGGAGATACCCAATGACACTGCCATTTTTTTTTTGTTGGGTTGGAAGTCCTTATGCATATCCTCCGCCCTGGGGTGGGCAGAGGGGTCTGGCAGACTTTTACTGACTAAAACCACCCTGTTGTTCCCTCGTATACCTGCGTTGGGGGCTGCGGGTGCGAATGCGACTTCCGCAGCCCCGAACTGGTGATGACCCGCGCTACGCGGGCTACGTCCTATGAAAAAGGTGAAGATGAGTGAGGTGTTAAACTTCCCCTGTTACGTCTTAGAGAGGTGTGAGTGGAACACTACGCGCCGCCAGCTCGGGTCCTGGAATGGGGTGACGGGTGTCCCTGAAATGACACTTTGCCTAACCCAAGCATTCAACCTGAGACCCCAAAAATTGCGCTAGTGACTACAACATCAACGAGGCAGATAATTTAATATTTTAGCTACTACGCCTTTAATGCAGTCTGAAGTTCAAAAACTAGTTTTAGTCAAGGTGCAAGCATCAAAAGCGGATAGCTTGTAAGTCGTAATTAATCCTTAAGTTGGTCGGTTTTTGTCGGCAATCATCAAGGATATCAGGTCATCTCTCAGACGGTAAGTTATAACTAGTTACCGCCTGGATTTATGTGAAGTTCTTTTGATAATTACAATAATATGATTAAAATATAATTCACCGACTTCAAAAACAGGAGGAGGTTCATAATTCGGTTGAATTTTTCCTTTTTTGATTTTTACCTCAGAACTCCGAACTTTGCTTGGGTAGTTTTTGGGTTAGCTTCAATAATACAATTTTTTTCCATTTAGTTTATATTGATGATGATTTAATACCTTGCTGTCACTGATATTTACATAGCAAGTAATGTTATATGAATTTGTGTGGGGTAGCTACAACTAAAAAGCTAAAAATAAAACCTTTTTTATCACATACATACAGGGGGTTTGCCACCAGCTCTTATAGCGGGGCAGAAGTTGAACTGCACTGCGTTTTTGTTCTATGACTTAGTTAAAGCAGTGCAGTTCAACTTCTGCCCTGCTATAAGAGCTGGTGGTAAGCCCCCAGTTGTTTATAATAATAATAACTTTATTTCAAAGAACATCTTATATTAGTGTTAGTAAGTACTTAATAACTATGACAGGTACTTATTTATACGGGGTAGCAGGAATATCGACGCACCAACTGTAACCATAAATTGAGCAAATGATTCTAGACCCTAGCGCAGAAATTTTTCGTCATTATTCATATATCGTTCCTGAGAAAAAGTGTCTTGATAGGCAGACGGACGGACAACAAAATGATCTTATAAGGTTTCCGATTTTTCCTTTCGAGGTACGGAACCCTAAAAATTGTTGTTTCATAGAAAAGTGCAATACCTAAGCGGTCAAAATTTATGTATGTACACCAAATCCTTTTTTTAATAACCGACGAAGGATTTCTACACATAGCTCTAGACTCTAATCATGTGCTGAATTCATGGTAACAGACTGCATGTCGATGTCCTGCCAGCCTGTATGTAGGTAAATCATCGTCGCAACAAGATTTTGTGACACTATTTTGAGTAGCAGGTGTTGCTCAAACCTGGTACTTTAACCAAAATAGGTTTTCCATCGCATAAACCTTTAGGTAAACTTAATAAGTCAACACCGGTTTGAAAGAAAACTTCGAGGGGAAACTGCTCATAGTGGTTTGAAATCACCAACGTTCAAGAAGCTGAATTTCAGGCAGGCAGGGTTACGAATCAGTAGAGTCCAGGTTGATACCAATTTAGATACCTACTTCAGTCTTGCCTGTGTAACTTTGCCAGATTCTTAAAAGTAGGTACACATGCTTCCTAAGTTATTTAAGTAGAAGTTCACTGTTTAGCATATTATGTCATTAAACTTGATGTCATGCAAATACTTTAAAGTTATGTAACGTTTAATTACCTATGCCGCTTATGCCTCATCATCATCTGCCAAGCCTTTTCCCAACTATGTTGGGGTCGGCTTCCAGTCTAACCAGCTGCAGCTGAATATCAGTATTTTACATGAAGCGACTGCCTATCAGACCTCCACAAACTAGTTACTGGGTAATACGATACTCCTTGGTAAGACTGGTTGTTAAGGCTTTTGGGCATCTGACGACCCGTAACGACTGCCAAAGATCTGCGAATAACAGCTGGGACCAACGGCTTAACGTGCTTTCCGAGGTACGGAGGAGTCTTGATATGTAAAGATAGTCACCCATCCACGGACCGCAGCAAGTGTAGCTTAACCTGATCGATCGACCTGTGCGGCTGTTAAATTACTTAGCCTCAAGCCCCTCTATGCCGGTTATGCCTATGAAGATTATGTTTATTAAATTAAAAGTACCTACATACTTGTAGGTACACGCCTTTTACAAGCATCTGGCATGAACCACTTAATTTTAATAGTAAAATGGCCATTAAAAATTCCATTAATATTTTACAGTTAATTTCCATATTAAACAGTGAACAAACCCATATCAAAATTACTTTAGCTGGTCATAAAGTTATTCGTTTGACGGCTAGATTGTATATTGGCTAAACGTTTTTCTTTTGCACTACGAACCCGATCCACAAATGGAAAATTTGTCAGCTTGGGTTGAAGTTGAGGTAACATTTTTGTCCTTTAATCTTACTCTAAGTAGCCAGATAGGCAGTCGCTCCATGTCAAATACTGGTATTCTGCTGCATCCAGTTAGACTGGAAGCCCACCCCAACATAGTTGGAAAAAGGCTTCGCAGATGATGAATCTTACTGTAAGCGCACTTAAGCTACGGTTTTGTAGAAGAGCGGTAGCCGCCACATAGCGTCTGCATTTTACGGGAGAATGACGTCACTCAACGCTATAAAGCGTTTTTTGACACCGTAAAGTCATACTATCATTTTCATGACAGTTGTCTCTGCGGCCATTATGTGGCGGCTACCGTTCTTCTAAGAAAGCTTAAGTGGAAATGCTGATACCAAAACAAAAACAAATGCAATCTGGATATTCAGTTTTCGAAATCTGTCATACTTTTGATTAGTAATACCTCGTTACCCTTGAACATAACAAACTCTTTAGTATTTTGTTATTTTGTTGAGAGTGTGGCTAATATGGACCTTCAGTAGTAATCATTAGTTATGAGGTTAAGATTGTATGCTGACATTCATGTTGATCATTACCATTCTTCTCATATTCCTAGGTGGCTTAAAGTTTTACCTGTTAAACCTGTTCTGTCTTAATTTAGTATAGTGAAATAAAAAAAATATTCGTCTTGAACCTCGCGTCGATATATCAGGTGTCAGCTCAACCTTCGATGGCCTGTCTGCCTTGAACGATGTCATTTACCATAACGGACTGCGAATGTCCACTGCTGGACCACTCTTAATATCCCAAATGTTTCGAATATACCCGTATCTTCGTTCTTGTCGATAACAAATTATGACACCCCTCTTGGTGTCCCTAGGGACTCCGGTGGGTATCTGATCAGTCAGGACTCGGAACGCTGTTGCCGATTTTGCTGTTGTTATTATTGGTTGCATCAGCAAACAGCCACCAAGAGATCCACTGATCAACGTATTACAAACAACCTCATTCCAGGTTAGGTAATGTAAAGAGGGTCAAAATCGATAACAGAAAAACAGTAACATGTCCCCCTAACCTGAAAATAAAGCACCCTTGGCAGTCGTATTAATGCAGGCAAAATGAATCATTGAAAATTTCATTTTCCCTGCTTACGGAAATAAAAAAAACAGTTACTTGACTTT
Organism: Apamea anceps; assembly: GCA_951799955.1. Classification (NCBI taxonomy): domain Eukaryota; kingdom Metazoa; phylum Arthropoda; class Insecta; order Lepidoptera; family Noctuidae; genus Apamea; species Apamea anceps. Next base: position 5,441,705 of record OX637502.1, on the reverse strand, counting down.
GACTAACACACCACCGGTGTCGCTTGCAACCGCGACAACCAATGCCCAACAAAATATTCAGTTAGATCAAGTGGGCGTTGAAGTTCGTTTCTAAACGAATCAAAAGACGATCAGCTAGAAATTGATTCTAGAACTTCACTGGTGGTTCATTGCCTCACGTCTTCCACTACCTACAGAGTCATAGGTTGACAGCCTTCGTGAACAGTGGATTTAATGCTGCTGCAGTTCGTGATGGGCTTTCACTGTTACGTAACCCTTAGGTCGATTGTAATTGAACATAAACATTTCTCTCGAGTGATGGTGTCATGCGTTAAACAATTAAAAGTACTTTCAATTGATGTTATTTAATAATTAAAAGGTAAGAGAAACTACCAGTCTTGAATGTTCGTTCGGACGTTGGAATGCAAGGGATATTCAGGTTCATTCGCAAGTAATCGATGAGACTCTCAAAATAATCAGTTCTAAAATGTACTTAAAGCCTGAGAAGAATGGAGAGATATTTTTAAGTATATAAGAGTGTCTGCCTGGTTGGTCTAGTAGCCGCAAGCGCTACTGCTGAGCATAAGATCCTCGGTTCGATTCCCGGGTTGAGCAAAGTGTCATTGAGTTTTTTAATCTGGAATTTCTCAGTAGCATACTGGAGTCTGAACCTGTGCCTAGTTCATGGGCACTGGTTCAGACTCCAGACTCCATGGTTCAATAGGCTCACCCACTATAACATGAGACTTGAACATAACTGGCGTAATGTGGATGTACTATAATATGTACACATCTGCCTAGCCCTACGGAGAGTACAGGCGTGATGTTATGATAAATGATAATGATAAATGGTTTTTTTTTGTAAGTACGTTTGTACAAACACTTTTACACGTCAATAAACACTTTTACACGTCAATATGTGTTATGTAAGAGTGTTTCGTGTATCACCTAAATTCTAAAGCCCATTAAGACTGAAGATTGTTTCAGAGTTCAATGCTTGCCGTAACTTCTGTCATCGCAGATCTTCAAATATATTATAATATTATTCAAATCGGTAGGTTCCCAGCCACTCTGGAAGGAATACAAGAAACGTTTTTGGAACGAAGTTCCTTATCGCACGTTATATACTCTGCACACTTGGCCAATGAGAGCTAGACCAAAAAAAGTGTAATATTCTGACAGTCACGACACTTTTGCTAGTGTGTACACAAGCGTATGTCTTATTAGACATACGGTATAATTATAGATATACTAGTTGCGCCCCGCGGATTCACCCGCATAATTGTTGAACCCGTGGGAACATCGGGATAAAAAGTATTTTATGTGTTATTCTGATATATAAGCTATAGTACTGTAAATTTTCATAAAAATCCGTTCAGTTCTTTTTGCGTGAAAGAGTAACAAACATCCATCCTCACAAACTTTCACGTTTATAATATTAGTAGGACTAGCTGGGTCCCGCGGTTTCACCCGCATAAGTTTCGATCCCGTGCGAATATCGGAATAAAAAGTACCTTATATGTTAATCCTGGTTATAAACCACCTGTGTACCAAATTTCATCCAAATCTGTTCGGTAGATTTTGCGTGAAAGAGTAACAAACATCCATCCATCCATCCATACAAACTTTCACGTTTATAATATTAGTAGACTGTACTACGAGTATAGGTGTAGCATGCGCGCCAGTTGTTTCTTTTTTTTTGTTTCAGTTACTGTCAAACGTTGTTGATTTATTTCATTTTGCCTGATATGTATTGTATACTAGCTTTTGCCCGCGACTTCGTCCGCGTGAAGCATCTTTCCTAATTTTTTTTCCGTAAGAACCTTCTGTAAAGTATTAGAAAACTTAAAAAAAAAAAATGAATTAAATCAGTAAAGTCGTTCCCAAGTTATGACGTGACCAAGGGAAATAGGTATTCTTTTTTATATATATAGATACCTAATATACAGCGAAAAGAACTTCGTTCTTCGGGTATCCCACGACCCTTCTCGACTTTCTTTTAAGTTACAGCAGAGCCGATAGTGTTTTACTTTTACAGGAAAACTTTCGGATGATTAAGAAGACTTTCATTTAATGTAGGTAAATGATGTTTAATGGTTTTGACATTTCTGCGTTAGCGTTAAGAAATGCAACTTCTATCTATAAATATTTCATCTTCACCTCTGACTTTATCTCGATCAGCTGTGACCTATCGCTGCCTAAACACTTATTGTGGACATTTCGCATGCGTCAATACAATAGAGCTTCAAGCTTTATATATTAGGTATGTCTTGGTATGCTAATATTTGGCCATTATGATTTCAAAACTTATTTAAAGCCATATACAGCGTGTATCAGAAATGTGTGGTCATATTTAAGGGTACTTAGAGACCATCAAACTGAACAACTTTTTTCATGGGACCGCATCGTGATCTTGAAAAAAATATCAGTCTGTACCACACCCTTAACCAGCTTAATGCCGTAATTACAGAAACAATTAAAAAGCCACTGTGTCTCGCGTGGATCCACGTTCCGGCGGAGTATACGAAGGGTTATATGACTACATGTACATTTCTGATACACGCTGTATAAAAATCGTAGCGCTTGACGTTCTGCCTTCTACTATGGGAAGACGGAACCTATGAGTTTTCACACATTTGAATGAAAAATACTAAAGGAAAGGTAAGGTTTGAGAAAACTGTATTCCCATAAGAATACAATAATACACTTAGGTACAGACGCCAGCAGGTCAAGCTACCCGATACTGTCAAATTTTCCCAATCCACCTTGAACCTTAATGCTTTAGAGATAAAGTTGAAAATCTATTAAAGAAATTTGACAGATTGTAGTAACTTGATGTGCTGGCGTCTGTACATGAGAATATTAAAACCATAACATAAGTCGATATTGTTGAGCGATTTACAAAAACTAGATATTTGTACAATAATTATTGTGGGTCGATGAAAAAAAAAAAATAGAGCTCAATGGAACAACTAAAGGAAAGGTAAACTATAATAATTGGACAATACATTGTAACTGGCTGATCATTTTACGTCATCAACCTTGAACAACAGGTCAGTAAACCCAATAACATAAATCTATTTTAAAAACGGTCATAACAACACAATTGTAACATCTTAACAACCATTACAAATTGTAAGCACAGCTCTATTAACCGCAAAATAAATCAAAGACTTATTAAAAAATCACAATGTCATCGCACATAACGATCTATATTCTCATTCATTGGAGCCACAATGTGCAACAACTACGTTCGTTATATGCATTTTATTGGCAAACGCTACTTAACAATCGGTTCGCAAACTATTACAACTGCCTCTGAAACTATTTTTATGGGTACTTATATTATATTCTATTGAACATCAATGTATGTATGAAATCATTTTAGTATGTCAAGTACGGTTTTGTTCTGTCCACAATGTGGCTAAGACTTTGGTTGGTGGATTGATTCCCAAACTGATTAATTTTATACCGTTATTGTAAACTTGAATGTAGATTAAAAGATAGAATATTATGGTTTAAGAACAACTTTATTTCTCACTAGCTTCTGCCCGCGGCTTCGCCCGCGTGGATTTCGGAAATTATCCCACGGGAACGTGCTAACAGGATAAAATGTATGTGCTTCCCCAGGATGCCATCTATCTCGCGGGCCCTTTGTGGCTAATTACAATAGAAAACAAATTGTGTCTCATTAGTGGTTATTAAGAGGGTACCTACGTGATATCCTTACCTAAGTAGGTACCTACCTAATAAAAATAAAAAAACTCAATAACAGAAAATAAAATACCTATCTACCTAAATAAACCTATTTCTGATGATAACTAAACTCAATAAATAAGCAAAATCGCTAAAAACTAATATCTATACGAATGACTAATCCTACCTAACAGTATTATAAAATAACCTACGGTCACTACGTACACTATCAAATATACTACCTATAGTTTAAAATTAAAATCTATACCTACGACTTATAAAAATAAACCTTTATAACTCTAAAAACTAAAAGGAATAAAAAGGTCGCACTGAAAAGCACGGTTTAGAATTGCAACTATTGCAAGTAGCAGTTAAAATAAGAACGAACGCTCGCTCGACACGTCCGTTCAAATCAAAGTTCAAAAAATGTCCGTAAATGACGGTAGCGATCCGTGGCGGCCGCGCGCCACGCGTGTGCTGCGAACGGTGCAAGCCAAATTCAACTTTCAGCACTACATTTAGAGCATAACCTTAGTGAACTCCACTGCGGGTGACGTAACCTACTACAAACTTATTATTTGCGGTTGGTACAGTAATCGGGTCTAGGGATCGAACCGCAAAATTAAGTTTTTTATTGTATATACTTTTCCGGGATAAAAAGTACCCAGTGTGGTGCCCAGGATATTAAAGAATAATTATACCAAGTTTCATCGTAATCGAACCGGTAGTTTTTGCGTGATGCCTGAACAAACAGACAGACAGACAGACAAAAATTTTTTTAATCACATTTTTGGGTTCGGTGTCGGTCTAGTAACACCCCCTGCCATTTATTTTTTTGATATTTTCAATGTACAGAATTTTCACTTCTACAGATTTATTATAAGTATATATATAGATAAGAATTGCATACATAATTCACTTACTGAGAAACAATATCTAAAACTAACATTAATAATTTGAGCGCACAGATTTACGTACTTATAAAATAACAAAATAAATTTAAAAAATGTGAGTAAACAGATAACATAAACTCGATCATAAGTTAACCAAGCACAACATGGATGTATGAATTTGATTTTTACTGGACAGAGTCTGTTATTAGCAAGTTTGTTATTATAAGACTATTTTATTTTTAGTTTATTGTTCTCTTCATATATTTTGGGTACATAGGTACATGGTTTATAAAACATTTTGAATATTGGATTTTATTTGTTTAATTTAAGTAAGTTAAGTAACTACTAATGTATTTTTTTAATTTAGAGGTATATAGTTAATCTATATAATGTGTGTAATTTTATTTATGTAATATATTTATATAAAATGAGTTTTTTTTCATCACTTATTTGTATGTATTAATTGTGTGAGAATGCTAATAGGAATGTGTGATGTTACATAAATGGATAGAGTATAAGAAATAAGTACATGAGGGAAAATCTGAAAGTGGCACCGGTAACTGAAAAGTTGTGCGGAAATCGGTAATCATGGTATACCGAGCAATGACGAAAATGTCGTGAAGAAAGTTTTGAATATAAATAAATGTATGAACGGCTATAAGAGTAGAATAAGACCAAAAAAACGATGGAGGGACTGTGTGAATGATGATATCGTAAGGAAGAGGGTCACCAAAATGACGACTAATAGAGAAGTATGGAGGAAAGAGACATGTTGCGCCGACCACATATTTATGGTCGGCGCAACATGTCATTTTCCTAATTCAATTTATTAATTGAGATAAGAGCAGGAGAGGTGATGATGATGATGATGATGATGACACTATATAATTGAAAAACAAATAAATGTATTTTTGTATTCGTCTCTTGTTTTCAAATGCTAATTTACACGGTCAGTAATTAGTGATACCAACGTTACCTAATTGCAAAGTGGAAGACGCGATATGTTTGCTGTCCATCTGCTACATGTAATCAAATCTATCTATGGTTCTATGGCTTAGTTGAAAACGAATCAACGAGATTGACACTAACCTTTTCATATTTATAACACAATAATAACTTCAAAATTCATCATTAAGACACTGCCAAAGCCTGCGCAACTCATTAAATGCCATCCGAATATTTTCGATTAGCTAACGGTGACTGGCAACACGCATAGAATGTACAGTCGGACCTTTGTGAAATTCGTAACGTCTCTGAATATTTATGTTCCGTCCAAGGTCCCATAAATTGCTTTACATATGAAAAAATATGGTGGACAATAATGTCACCCGATTTACGTAGACCGGTGCCGTTAGAACTTTATATGAATGGAACGTACGTGTTTCGGTTCACTTTGTCCAGTGGTTCAAATGATTGGTTCTGCGTATAGTTTTTAAATAGACCATGTTTTAGAACAATGGTTAATTTGGTCACTTTTTGACGAGGCAGAAACATAAAACGTGCATTGTATTTTTTTAATAATATAGTTTCTAGAAATCCTAGAATCTATGATCTTTTCATTCAGTACAGTTCTGCAGCAAATAAGCTCGAGCGACGTTATGTAAAATTCTTACTGCATCGTAACTGGCAACCACTTTGTTAGGATTCCTATCCTGTGCTGCTGAGGAGTTTGTTGTGCCACTTGTTATTTCCAACGAAAGCACTCGAAAGTGGTGAAGGGCGGGTTTTGGGAGAAGATCTTGTGTAATTTGGACATTCAAAAATTGCTGAATCTCCGCCTAATTTCAATAAATGAGGTTTGATTTTGATAAAGTGGAAGTCTTTTAAAATATTATCTCAAAAAAAAATTACAGCTGTAGAGTCTAATAGCGTGTTGACTAAATAAAACAAATTACAGTCACCATTTATACCTTAACAGACTATGGAGGCAGCATCTGCAGTGAGTTTTCACGACTGAAATTACAATAGTGTTGCCTTGATTTCAAGCTTGTCATTGGATACACCCAGGCTGTAAATACTGGGGCCAGTTGTCCCCAAATTAATTCGTAGAGTAACACACTAAACTGATACAAAAGTGTGACAAATAGTCGGTAGCGGTAATATGTGTCAAGTGCCGTGCGGTATCCTTACAGAGCGTGGCCGTGTTAGTAACACAATGTACGTCCCACTTTAGGCTCCCATTGGGCAAAATGTCATAGTTATATCAGACCAGTGTAACGGAAGCGGTGCGCGTGTTGCCTTATAATCGGGTTGCACTTGACCCTTGAGTAACGGGACTTGGTACCCACATATATTGTTACTTACTGATCTAATTAATGACATGCTAAAAAAGGGATTCGAAAATATAAGGCAAAGAAAATAGTCGGTTGATACTAGAAGGCAAAGATGTGACTGCATACTGGTTACAGTAAGCCAGCATCAGAGTTAGGTTAGGTAGGCACTACAAAACCTGTAGGCAAACTCAAAAACAATTCAAGGTAACTAGTGAACTTAGCAAAAAGAAGGAAGAAACACAAATAATTGTTTGATGGCATAGAACAGGATCTAAGGAGCTTGGATGTAACAACCTGGAAATACGGCTAAAGTGGGTCGGTCTGGAAAAATCCGTTCTAGCAGCTCACGTGAACAGGCCCGCGGCAGCAGCACCTTTGACTATAATGATTTGGAAAAAAGAACTCCAAAAACCTTGCAAAACGGACAACGATAATGATAATTATCTTAATTAACAAGACCACACTAATAAAGACTTTCTAATGAAATTTTAAGAACACAACCACTGTTTACTGCCAAAATGTTCTATGCTCCGTATAGCATGAAATAATAATACAAAACACTAAAGTTAATTAGGTATCAAGTGCTTGTTGGACGGTAATTACGAATGGGATAGTTGGCCGGTTTTTTTTTAGAGTATTTGTGTTTAACGGCCCAGGATAGCTTTTACCAGAGAGTGGTCATCGTATTAGTGGTTCAGCAGCTTCAATATCGTCAGGATTGTGCCGAAATATTGCAGTTCGTCGTGAACGTGGTACGACAGCGGCTTCCCTGACATCATCTCTGTCATCAGAAGACAGCCGCTACGCAACGCTTTGAGTGAGCGTCACCAGCCAGTGTCACTCTTATCCGACCTTTTTGGTGATTCCAGTTACTTCGTATAAAACTAGACAGCGCCCCTTGATGCGCCGTCATGTTCTAAAGGTTTTATACTGTACTGTGTATTGTGTTGTGTTTTTTGGTTTAAAACGGTTTATTTACAACTATAGTCTATATCACTATGTTGAATGCACTATTCTAAGTTGTTACGATGCTGTTGTCGAATAATCGTGCTTTCTATTTAACTGGCTCCTTAGAGCAGGTTTGCAAAGCCATAGAATATTTTATCCGCCTGTCCTTAGGTATCCGAATTTATATGAGGTTGGCGTAACATGTCTTCTTTTTCCATATTATCATAACTTTATTAGCCATTATCTCAGTGGAGGCGTCCATGCCTTAATAGCAACATCATCTTAGACTTTAAGTATTTATTAAGAATCTCCGTTTTGACTTTCGAAATGAACGCAGTTAAACACATATTATTTATAAACGTTGCTCGAAGTTAGTAATGATATAGCTATAACTATAGATGTAACTAACTATACTTTTTATAAATAAAACGGTAGTTGATTCTTTGTAACGCATCAGTTTAAGTTTGCATTACATAACATCAAGCTGAGCTTTTCTCCGCATCTATTCCAAGACCATTTAAATTCCAGATTCATCCTTTGAATGTGAATTAAATAACAACAATAAGTAGAATAATCGTGCGCTCGTGGCTTCGCCTCAGTTTGCGTTAAACCTGCCATCAATCTTCTGTCAGTTTGGAATCTATCCAGAAGGCTGTTGGCAAATACTATGGAAAAACATTCCTAAGGACGCCGTAGATGTAATTCGTACCCTAAATTGGTAATTATGACTCATAGACGTGATTCAGCGCTTTTAATAAGTGTCTTCAGTTTAATGTTGATGTACTTAAGGCTCATTTATGTGTCATTCTTTTGTCACGTAAATGGGCTATTATATGTTTTTGTATCGTAGGTAAGTAAAGAGCGAGTACTTCATATTATGAAAATAATAACAAAAACCGGAAATCCACCGCACTGCCTGCTGCATACCTTAATAAAAAATTTGCAAGCACATAACATACTCGTAAGTGCCAAAGTTATGTCATCGGTGATGAAACAAAAGCCTATTCGAAGATAAATAAAAAACAGGATATGTGACATTATTTCACGTAAAGTGCATTGAAGTTTGTTGATAAATCACTTTCTCGTGTCATGGATTTGAATAAAGAACTCGTGAATATTCTCGGAGCGTTTCGGATCGGGCCCGATGATACTCGAGCGAATGTGCGAAATGCGTGGAATTAGTATGTACTTTAGCGAAATGTCAGTCATCTCGAACAGAGAAAGGTGCGATTGCTGCGTTCCTGGGTTCATGGTCCATGTAAGGAGTTGCGCATCGAATGATTTATTATAATTATATGTTACTGTACTGTGTGACTTTTATGCTTCTCTTTGATAAGCGTCAATCCGAGAGTTCAAAGCGTTCATTCCGAGAGTTGTTTAATTAAATAAGTTACTGATTTTAAATAAAATCAGTAACTTATTTAATTAAACAACTCTTAACAACTCTTATTAAGCTCTATCTTTAGTAATACCTAATTGAGTTAAAGATGGCGTAATGTGAACACTCAGTTCAATTACTACTCGAGTAATTACAATTTGTAATTCATTCGAATGGATATCTATACCATATACTTATCATTTCTAGATAAACCTCCTATAGCATAATATAACACTAGTTTTCACGAATCATAATTGTTTGATAGAAATAAAAATAGTAATATTCAAATCATTTACCTTATCCCAAGGGCTGGTTGGAGTCGGCTCTGGAACAGGATATGTGGAAGTATTTGGGGGAGGTCTATGCAGCGTACGTAAGCAAAACAAAAAGGGAGATTGGGAGCGCTACAAAGTAGGCAGTAGACAACAGCCGAGCGATTCTGTAAAAATCTCACCGTGAAAACTTAGGTGAAGCGAGCTGCCACTGGAGTCAATCTCTAAAGCATCAAGTGGAATGACACCTCACTTTACCTAAGTCTTCACGGTGAGATTTTTACAGAATAGGTTCGCAGGCAAGCAGACACTAGTTCTTAGGAGGTAATTTTCGAAACATCAACATGAGTATTAGGATCATAAAACAGCTTTAACACGCAACGCACCTAATAGTTTCATAATTAATATTTAATGCAAACATATGAACTGTGCCATTTATCAATAAACTAATAAATACATGTTTCGACTGACATGATGAAAGTGGTTCTGTAATATTTTGCAATAGTGATGCATTGCATAAATACCAAGATTTTGATGTTGCAGATGTCCGCAGGTGGCAGTAATCATCCGACGTTCTGTCAGCTTGCTGGACCACATACCTCGAATATATTTTTACTCAAGCCACCTAGTGACTATGGTCTAATGATAATAAAAACTCGTATTTGTTATATAAATAGCATCCTCACGTGTTGAGAAACGTGCGTGTGACATACATAATAAATTCTTCGCCGAATCTGCAAGGCCGACATCTGGCCGGATTCCTGGTAAAATAGGTACACGTCTTGATTTATAGTGAAGGGGTGAGTAAAACGTTGTAAACAAATGCTAGAGAACTCGAGACATTGAAAGACTATCCGTTTTATTCAATGTTGTCTGTATGAAGCTGATACTGAATTAAAGACGCCACCTCTGGTCATGCCCTTTTTGCAATATCACCTGCACTATGCAAGACCTTTCTTTTGAACCCAATGTTAGCATTGGCGCTGTCGACATGGCTGAAGTCTTTTCAAAACTTATATTATTTGGAATTATCGATTCGACGAAGAAGAACACTGAATGGTACTACAACTGTATTCGTCTGTATACTTAGTAAGTATATCTTTGGCTAGCAACATGACGCACTCTTGACGAAAACACACACGTATTCCAAAGAAATCAACGGCAAACAAGAATCCGATGAACCCATCAAAAGCGGAACATTCTGTGATTTTCCTTAAAATTGAATAATCAGAGAGTCGTTTCAAATTCTTACAAGTTGTTACAAGATAGGTTTGTTATGCAACCCGTTGGCCCATTGTATTGGGAGCCATACCTACAGATGAACATTAGTATTCTGTGTAGCGGCGACAAGCGATAGGATCTCACCCACGGAAACTCGACGAAAGTATTGGAGACGAAAGTGTAGCTTTTATTTAATAGTCCACGACACGCAAACGAGACGATTTGGAGCGGGTCGGCGATATTAAATCTATGAATATTTAATTACACCAGAAAAATATTCTTCGTTGTCAGAATGATAACTAAAATAAAACTAACCACTAACTCACTAATTAACCGGTTGAAAGCCGTAATTACAGAAACAATTAAAAAGTTATTATTTATCGCGTGGATCCACGTTACGATACGAAGGGTTAATCAAATTCAAGCACTCTTCCTCTCCTACTTTGCTGTACCCAACAGGGTCCACAATGATCATATCTTTGCTAAATCTTGGATCTCATTGTGGAGAGTAATAAACATATTGAGTATTGAACTCATGCAAACTATAGAAACCTATTTGCTTTTCTCTATTGCTTTACTGTGGTGCTCAAAAAATTACACTAGACTTTTACCATGAGGCTAAGACGAACTATGCCAGCATGTAGCAGGTAAGTAATGCAATCATTACATGGGACTTTTGTGCTTCATGGCTGAAAAAAAATCACATCTCTGACTAAACTAAGCTTCATAAGTTTCCATCCTTCAGATACACACTGCAGACTGCATATAAATAAACAGTAAGGAAGGCTTCGATCTAAGATAAACCGCGTCTTTGTACCAAAGCTAACGCTAACATGCGCAAGCGCTCGGTATCATGACAAGGTAGTCTGTTCTCTTATGTATTATAATTACTAGTTCCGCATACAATTTATTTGTAATGTTTAAATTACAAGATAAAAATAGCAACTGGTTATGAATGCTCACATAAACAATGATAAAACGTCTTATTGTTTTTAGGGTTCCGTAGCCAAATGGCAACGGAACCCTTATGGATTCGTCATGTCTGTCTGTCTGTCTGTCTGTCCGTCTGTCTGTCTGTCTGTCTGTCTGTCCGTCCGTATGTCACAGCCGCTTTTTTCCGAAACTATAAGAGCTATACTGTTGAAACTTGGTAAGTAGATGTATTCTGTGAACCGCATTAAGATTTTCACACAAAAATAGAAAAAAAACAATAAATTTTGGGGGTCCCCATACTTAGAACTGAAACTAAAAATTTTTTTTTTCTTCGAACCCTTACGTGTGGGGTATCTATGGATAGGTCTTCAAAAATGATATTGAGGTTTCTAATATCATTTTTTTCTAAACTGAATAGTTTGCGCGAGAGACACTTCCAAAGTGGTAAAATGTGTGTCCCCCCCCCTGTAACTTCTAAAATAAGAGAATGATAAAACTAAAAAAAATATATGATGTACATTACCATATAAACTTCCACCGAAAATTGGTTTGAACGAGATCTAGTGAGTAGTTTTTTTTTAATACGTCATAAATCGTAACGTAACGGAACCCTTCATGGGCGAGTCCGACTCGCACTTGGCCGGTTTTTTTTTTATTACTTTATGCGCTGAGTTTCAAAATTACCAGTACGATTTTGTTCTGCAATTATTTGGTCGTAAAATACCAGAAGGCCAATTCCCCTAATTAAAAGGTTTAAAATCTAGTCGCAATCTTATCTCAGCGACAATCAATGTCAAAAACTTATCAAAAAGGTAAGGAAATTATAGGTATTTTTGACAGTTTGAGACTAGAATGCGAACGTTCTTAAAAATACGGGAATTTCCCCTCAGGTGTCAGGCCACAAAGGACAAACTAACAAAAGCGCAGAACTACGTGAAATGTAACAAATTAAAGGAATCTTTTGACCAAAAGTGGGACAGAATAGAACAACAAACCGAATCTAGAATAAAAAGTCGCAGTTTCTAAACAATGGTTGCTCGCAAATAATTGTAAAAGGTCGCCGACCGTTTGACTGAACTCGAACGTGAGTAGTGTCCTCGTAATTCAACATTTCTTTTACATAATACGTGCAATGTTAGAGCATACTCAGGCGCAGACAAGGTGAAATTAGTGATCAGCCAGTGATACGTACAGTACCGTTCATGTCTTGCGGTTTGGTAAAATAATGGCCGTAGATAAAGATGATAGACAGTCATAGAACACTTGAATAAGTTATTCAGTGACTCATTGAACAGTTCATGTAAGGATTTTAAAACTGTAGTAGGTATATGATCCTGGTTTTCGTTTTGAAGTTCATGTTTACTTCAGCAACAATAATAATAATACCAAATTTTAAGAATAGTACATACAATAATTGAATCAGAAAATAGTACATTAATTGAATCTAATAAACTACTACCATTTTGATGTAACATCGATTGAAAAAGAAGTCTAATTACAATTTTAAGAAACTAAAAGTCAATAAGCATTCAAACTAAATCAAATATAAATCGGAAAATAACTCCTAAATCATTTTTCTATCGAAACATCGACGTTTTAAGAGCAGCTCTTGAAATACCAAGCAATTCACACTTGCCTCAAGCAAAACTGACCTGATTACATAAATGAACCTTGACTTATATTAAATAGGTGCGCTTATAATCAATCTAATGACGCTTATGCATTCCGTAACCATGACCAATGCTTAATTCTATACTATTTTGGTCTCAAATACCTTAAGAAAGTTTGGAAAGGAGAAAAATCTGAACATCGTTCGGACCTTTTCAAGTGATTTTAATATAACCTCAAGTCGGTCTAGATCCCTACCTGACCGCTAATAACCTAAAGCCTACAACGGTAACCAAGCGACTGGGTTACGTCGTTCACATTCGTCACCCTTTACAAAAATAAGACAAAGATTGTGTGTCGATTTCACGCCCTCCATGGGGTATTTTGTTCTTTGGCTACGTGGAGTAAAACAAAGCGTTCGGGTGCTTCTTCGAATTCGATGTTTGGCGAGAAAGCTTCGCAGACGGCATGCTAAAAAGGCTTTTACGCAACGCGTGCCCGTGCCGACGGTTGCGTCATCTGAAGAGGGGAGCATCGCAGATTAATGTCACCAGACAGACTCGACATGTTATTTTGAGGTTCTTCTCATAATGGCTTGTTTGTTAGCATTGGTTAGCATTCAAGTAGGTATTTGAATAAAAAGGCTGTATTATAAGAAGATGGTTTATGTTTATTTTATGTGGTAATTCTTTTCCGAATGGAAACACTGATTTGATTATCTTTCCATATTATTACTATTGGAATAAGTATGATTCGAAAATACCTAGGGTAAAACTTTATTTCACACACAAAATAAATGCATAACATCATAAAATTATTATCTATGTTACTGATTGATGCTCGTTTATTTTTATTTATTTTAAATAATATTAGATGCAGCACTGGCCAGTATTTTTGGCGTTCATAAAGGTTGTTTATATTTATGAAAGTTCTTTTTTCGAAACCATTTAATCTTTGACAATAATTTTCAAGTTGGCAACAGAGATGATTCCGTTTCGTGGTATTTAGGTTCGGCATGACATTTGTAATGGAGTTTCTGATGCTGTAATTAGCCTTCTTCCGCTCAGTGTGAACAAATAGTGTTTGTTCATCTGTCATAAACACTCAGGGCTTATTTTGATAGTGCATACGAAATGTCAGAAGTAAAAGTTTTAATTTGTATTCACGAAAGCTTGCGGGCTTTTGCAATAGATCGTTATATTGGCAACAGAGTATCTAGAATTTGTAATCTTTAGTACCTACGTTCTGTTGGTAGATATTATGATAAACGGTAATATTATAGTGGTAAATACTCTCTGTGCGAAGAACAGGGCTGTAACCCAATGCCTGGGCTTAGTGCGGTGTGATGAACGTCATATCATCTTCTCATCGTCATCTTCGGATGCCAAATGTGGTGATTATTATAATTATGGTAATATCACCAAGTTTAAGACTTAAGGCTCCGGGAGGATTTAAAAACGTTTTCATTTCACATTTTTACGACTAAGGCGGGTTTTTTCAACGCCAGATATTTAAAAGTGAATTTGTGTGATATGAGTGATATCTTATTTACATAATGAACAATTTCATTCATTTCTTTATTAAGGAAACTTTAAATTGTCGACAGTTTTTGGCTGACGTCTATTTTATATCAAAAGGCCAATTCTCGTAATTTAAAACGTTCAAAATCTAGTCGCAGTCTCATCACGGCGACACACAAATGTCAAAAACTTGTCAAAATGTATGCAAATTAGAGATATTTTTGACAGATTGAGACTGACATCAGACTGTAAACGTTCTTAAAATTACGAGAATTGCCCCTCAGGTATAAAAGATATACATGTGACGTTGGTAAAATCAGCCCTAAATAAGTATTCAAGACGCACTTGTTTTATTTTATTATAATTTTAGTCAAGCAAAAAAAATGCAAGTGACGTATAACTTATACAAGCTACTGCAGTGCGATTCTCGAACCATCTAACCGTGAAAACTTAGGTGAAGTGAGCGTGGAGCGAGCTGTCATTCCAACTAATGCTAGGGATCAGTCCCTAGCATTAGAGTGAGCTTAGAGTGAGCTGTCAATAGTGCTGACACTATTGACAGCTCACTCTAAGCTCACTCCACCTAACTTTTCACGGTGAGATTTTTACAGAATCGATCGGCTTTACAGCCTTTCAAACCTCACAGTGTCAAGGATACTCACATATTCTAAGCCTACATGACTCACACATGTCATAATACTAATTAAGCATGCATATCCTATCAAATTCTAACTAATTACCATAGTACAAACATGACTGTAATCCGCATGGACAATCAACTAAAAGTTTTTTTGCAGGTATACAAAAAAAACTTCGTAATTTCGCCGCGTTATAGTAATTTCATACGACTAATAAAGAAAGACGGTGGTGATTTCAATATAGTGACAAATTAAGTTGTTAGTCTCTCCCTGACTGTACTAAGATTCATGAACCAGTTCGTGATAGGCGCTGGTCAGGCTTCCTGATGACGTCACGCGACTTCAAGGCCGCCAACATTGCGCAGATTAATTTTACAGTGTTGCCATAGTGCGCATACCGATGGATACTAGACGAGACGTGCAAGTACTTAGCGCATTATAGTTATGAGTTGAGTGTTAACTAACATTCTTGTGATGTTAATAACTTTAAAGTTCAGGATTGTTTGAGCTTTCGTGCGTTTTCTTAATTTTGCTAACGATCAATTTTATTCCTACTAAAATATTTTTATTTAAAAAAAAAATAAATATGTTCATCCTCTAGTGGTTAGTTTGACACTACAATGAAAAGCTAAAAAACTTTGTCAAATTTCAAAGAAAACTGACAAACTTTAGCCTACACTTTGAAAATTGTCACTAACTTTTTGCTGAGGGTAAACTGAGACGGTGACTTATCAAATTCTCAAGAAGTACTTATGAGTCAAAATGTCAATAGTCCACTTCTTGTTGTTTACAAAACTAATTATCACCTGAAGGTTAAGTTTAAGAGTTTTATTTTCAATTTACGAAGGATTGCGGATATCCTTCTTGCGTCATCTTTTTGTCACAATCTTCGTAAATGAGTTGATATTATGTTTTTCAGGATTATTTTGAATGCCATTACGTCACTACCTGAGTGGAACGGTCAAAGTCACTAGACACTTGACAAGGTAAGGAATAACATAACATAACATCACGCCTGTAATCCCCGAAGGGTTGGGCAGAGGTGCAGGTACAGACGCCAGCAGGTCAAGCTACCCGAAACTGTCAAAATTTCCCAATCAATCTTGAACCTTAATGCTTTAGTAATAAAGTTGAAAATCTATTAAAGAAATTTGACAGATTATAGTAGCTTGATGTGCTGGCGTCTGTACCTGTAGTACACCCACATTTCGCCAATTATGTTTAAGTCCGAAGTAAAAGGGACGAGCCTATTGCCATGAACCGGGCACAAATCCAAACCCCGGGCTGCTACTGAGGAATTCCTAATGGGAAAAAATCCAATAACATTTCGGCCGACCAGAGGGGCAATTCTCGTAATTTAAAGAACGTTCACAGTCTGATCTCACTCTCAATCTGTCAAAAATACGTCTAATTTCCCTACATTTTGACAAGTTTTTGACATTTGTTTGTCGCCGAGATGAGACTGCGACTAGATTTTGAACGTTTCAAATTACGAGAATAAGCCTTCTGGTAATCGAACCCAGGACCTCATGCTCAACAGTAGCGCTTGCAACCGCTAGACCAATGAGACTAATGAAGGAAAACCTATACTACTGCAGGATAAACGTTTCCTTTCACACAAAGAAGGCACTTGCTCAAGGTGGAGTGGCGATTTCAGACTTACCTATATTTTATAAGAAGCTGTTGCCTACGACTTCGTCTACGAACCTGGATGAAGCCTATATCCTTCTCCAGATCATAGTCTACCCATGTGACAAATTTCATCCAAATCTGTTCAGCCGTTTTAGCGTGAAGACATTTTAAACAGATATACAAAAAATCAAATCTTTTCTCTTTATAATTATTAGTTTAACTAGCTGCGCCCCGCGGTTTCATCAACATAAGTTTCAATCCCGTAGGAATATCGGGATAAAAGTTAATCCTGGTTATAAACTATTTCTGTGCCAAACTTCATCCAAATCGGTTCAGTAGTTTTTGCGTGAAAGAGTAACAAACATCCATCCATCCATCCTCACAAACTTTCGCATTTATAATATTAGTAAGATAAGTAGCAGTACCTACTAAGACGGACTGATGTCCGCAACTACACGTTCAAGCGCGTATTTTGCGTAAATGAAAATACTGTCTGTAGTTGTGTGATAATCATAACAAGAAAGAAATTCCGATCTTAAATTATGCGCCTGTATTCACTATTTATTTAATTTCGATGTGATGATAGTACCTAACCAATGCCCTTGCACACGTGTGCTGTCAGAAAGTATGTGTGGGTGTAAGCGGCATTGTTCAACAACAATGGCGGCGTCTGCGCTGCGCCTGCGCAACATCACAGATAATGCGAATGTAATGTATGCAGGAGTTGCATCCGATACTCAAGGATTCTATTAGTCATCAAGCCGATAAAGGTGTTTTGGTAGGTGTACGAATAGGTGTTGGGTAATGGATGTTGAGTAATTTTATTAGGTAGGTTGACAGTGCCTTTATTGCAGATGCAGATTTGTAGCTAGTATGCCAGTCTATAGGACCTTCTACATAATCAAATAGTTATGTCCTTAGAGTATGAATAAGAACCTTAATGTTTCATAGTTATGATTGATAATAAGTATCATAAAACGAATCGTTTGATGTAACAGACTCAGCAGGGAAATCTACCAATATCCGCCTAATAGTATTGAAAGAATCTCCTATGATAATAATAATAAATCATTTATTTCGGACTATTTATCACACATCCTTATTATTGTTAGTAGCACAAAAATACTTATAAAGTAAATTAGTATACAGAACAAAAAAGAATAAAAACTAAACATTTTGAATATCAAAAACAATTTTTCGGACAATCGGACACCGGCAAACTGTTTACTTAACTACATGCAGTCGTATCCAGCGCTCAAGTATCAGAAAGTCCCATCGATCGGCCAATACGTGCAAGATACAGCCGATCGATTCTGTAAAAATCTCACCGTGAAAAGTTAGGTGAAGTGAGCTTAGAGTGAGCTGTCAATAGTGTCAATTCCTAGCATTAGTTGGAATGACAGCTCACTCCACGCTCACTTCACCTAAGTTTTCACGGTGAGATGGTTACAGAATCGCACTGCTGTTGCTGTTATCCTATGCTTAACAAGAATTTATGCACAAGTATCAGATTCAACGAATATTCTATCAATGTCTACATATGTCTAGTCTTTTCTCAACTATGGAAAAAGGCTAGGCATAATTTTCAGGTTGAATAACAGTATTTAACATGGAGTTACTGCCTATCTATATTTATAGTAACCCCTACACATAAAATACTAGGTAAGTGGTGGCCCAGTGGCAATGGCCCCGACTTACGAGTTGTAGGTCGTGGGTTTGAACCCAGTCAGACACTTTCATTTGTGTAAAAAATTTCATCACCACTGCTCTCAAAACGGTGAAGGAAAACATCGTGAGGAAACCGGCACTAGAACTAAAAATTTTAAGACGTGACATCTACCAACCCGCACTGGACCCACGTGTGGATTACGGCCCACCCCCTCTCACAAAGTGGAGGCCTGTTTCGTAGCAGTGGGGACATTATAGGCTGATTATGTATGTATGTATATGCCTATATGACCCCCACAACCCTGTTACTAGGTAATATGATACCCCTTGGCAAGACTGGTTGTCAGACTTTCAGGCTTCTGACGACCCGTAACGACTGTAAAAGATCTACAAATGACAGCGAGTATCCTATCAATAAGAATTTCAATAAGTACACATGTGTCTGTTTATTACTTCTCGGAGTATTTCCTGGTGCTGTGTTTGTGTTGTGTTGTCCAGTGGATAGTGGTGGGTGGTGTACAGAATAATAATGATACTAGAATGTTTTGTTTGCTGTTTCATAAATCTTTTCAGGAAAGATATAAAGCAATTTATTCTAAAGACGTCTCTAAAAGAAAGCTCTTCGGAGAGAAACCATTTGGCCAAAATATTGACTATACGTTACGTGAGTCAATACATACTTTTTTTTTAGGATGGGATATCATCAAATGACCCCTCCCGCTCTGGGTGGAGCGGAGGGAGTGTCAGACTCTTACTGACTAAAACCCACCCGTGTTCCTTCCTTAGCCCTTTATGTTCCAGGGCAGCGGTAACCCTTTCGGACAATCCCGCTACCCTAGCAGGCTTCGGCCCTATGGGCCCCGTCAATCGTGCTGACATCTCTAGTCAATACATACTTCAAATCGTGAAAGGTAATATACATAACATCATTATTTTCATCCATAGGCAAAAGTAGATCTAATAACTTATCGTATTTAACAACATATAATCGACATCATTTCCCACATCACTATTTTTTGAGTTAATAACCGCAATCTACCTATCACCGGACCGCAGTAAGGAAATCCGGCGTAAAGTTACGCAAATTACCCTCAGTTTACTCGTAGAATTATATTTTTTGTTTAGCCTCATCGATGATAAATGTTTAAATCTGAGTTATATTTTAAGATTGTAATGTTTTACGCTGTGCTCCAAATAGTCAGTGAGTGCATTACTTTTAGTAGATAAACAGTAGTATGCGTTTAAAGTCAGTGCTAAGACTTTTGTGCTCTTTTGAATATTAGTGCGATTTTATGGACTAGACATAGAACGTTTATAGAATAGTAAAATAGTAAACTCAGTGTAAAATATTTGTAAAGGTAAGTTAGCCTAAGAACTTGTTATGTATATATGGTTTTGGTAATTGTACACTAACTAACTAAAGTAACTTACAATCTGGGAATGGAACTGTCTTAAAACATCTATTGTATTTTTGTTCGGTATTTTTATTTATATTTATTATAAGCTTTAGAAAGAAAAAAATACGTTTATTTAAGGTAAAAATGACGCAGAAAAAGAACACACACACACAAAAAAATAACAAATTCGGGGGAAAATACCTTTACAAAATAATTACTGTAAGCAAACTAAAAGAAGACCGCTACATGAAAATCAATTAGGTACAGTTATTTTAATAGAATACGGTTACTAAATAACTTAAAGTAATGTCTAGACATCGCAAAGAAATCTGTGTCACGCCGATGTCAACGCTCCTGCGCATGTAGTGAATATTGAATAGTAAGACGCATGCGTGCGCTCACTAGGGCTACCATGCTTTTTAGCTGAATTAATAGGAGACAAAATGACAGAAGACAAGCAAGTGTGTAGAATTTGATGGTGCAATTTAGGACAATAAGGGCTACTTTTTCAATCGACAGATAATTTTTATTCGTAGAATAAAATTGACGTCTGACAGATTTTGTATGGAAGAACTGTCAAAAATTCAAAATTATTCCTCGGATAAAACTAATCTGGCTTATCAGCCCTAAGTATGAAAAATAAAAAAATTTAAGGTCAATGTTGTTTTTCTGGAAATTAAGATCACTCCTGTATGTATGCCCCGAAGGCTTAGAGAGGGATTTTTTAACAGTCAGCGCTATCATAAGAGTCTAAATAAAAACTACACATGGTACAAACACCACTATAATGTATATTCCGACGTACTGTATCATAACCTCAACTCAGCCTATCCACTGCTGGACATAGGACTCTCCCAGGCTGCGCGCCACAACACCCTGTCCTCCGCCTTCTGCATCCAGTCTGTCCCAGCCACCTTGTTTAGGTCATCCGTCCATCTAGCTGGTATCATAACCTAACGGGATCAGTTTCTAGAGAGCTTATCGAATCTAAACTGAAGAAGAAATTTTCGAAAAAAAAAGTAAACAAATATAAGTTTATGGAAAAATAACTTTAATTCCTATAAAATAAAGTTCAGTTTACGCTACAACTACAAACATTTTTATAACTTTTTCAATAGTGCTAGTCACTCTGAAATCAAGTTAATTACCATTACAAAAAAGTTGATATTTGTTTAACTAATAACATCAATTTGAAACATTAGTTTGAATGGACTTTAGGTACATAATAATAACAAATGAATGGCTACCCTAATATCACCACTCCATTATTATTCCTCTAGATAGTGAAGGTCCAAGATTTACGATAATAGGCGATAGATACCGATAAACGATTATTATTTTCGTAATGACCGTCACGTTTTCTCTACGTGCTGAGCAGGTTAAGAGACCTTGAATTTTGTGTGACATATTTTTAGGAATATTTATGGATCTAAGATAGGATAATCCAATCCTATCTTAGATCCATAAATATTTCGCTAAAGTATTTTAAATAGATTTAAATTAATATTTATACTTACTAAGCACCAGAATTATATCAAACTTCATGTCCCCTATTCTTATCATCAATCATCATTTCAGCATTAGTACCTATCCTACCGACACAACCAACTTAGTTAGCTAAATTATTTTTATTTGAGCCAGAGCTGCGACATTTATTTTTAAACTAGCTTCTGCCCGCGGCTTCCCCCGCGTGGATGTCGGAAATTATCCCACGGGAACGTGCTACCAGGATAAAAAGTATGTCCTTCCCCAGGATGCCATCTATCTCTTTGCCAAATCAGAATTTCAGTGGTTTAGATGTGAAAATGTAACATACAATTTCAAATTCAAATAAATCGAATTACCCCTTTTTGCCCCGTTAGGGGTCAATTTTCGACAACTTTACATACTTATTATTAATTATTTTCTGTCAAAAGTATTAATATATTCATTTGACCGACGTGGAAATACCGACCTTGATTTATTTCGTCACAAAAATCATTAATTAATAGTACTAGATTTACGATCAGAAACTAGATCAATTGCCTAAAATAATCATTAAAATTGTTTCACTATGCCGTGCCATCTCTTCATTTACATACGAAATTAATCTACATAATATGCAGATTCAGAATGATGACAGTTAATTAAATTCCGCCACATAAATTAACAGCATTCTGCTGACTGATGCAATGGAGAGGGCTATTCTTGAAGTTTCCCTAAGTGATCGAATCAGAAATGAAGAAATCCGCAGGAGAACCACGGTAACCGACATAGCCCGAAGAAATGTCAAACATAAGTGGCAGTGGGCAGGGCACATTGCTCGCTAAACAGATGGCCGATGGGGCTGAAAAGTTCAGGAGTGGCGACCGCATGCCGGAAGATGTACCATTGGAAAGCCTCCCACAAGGTGGACCAGTGATCTTGTGAAGGCCGCAGGAAACCGCTGGAGGCGGGAAGTACAGAACCGGTCGAAGTGGAGGTGCTTGGGAGAGGCCTATGTCCAGCAATGGACGTCATTCGACTGTAATAATGATGACTGGCTGCTAGGATTTAGACATTGCAACTTTGGCTCTATTGATTTTGATGTAGGTTGGTAGAAACCAATTCAGGTAAGTTTCTTCTACTCTCAGCCCTGTTTAGATTCGATAAGCTCTAGAAACTGATCCCGTTAGGTTATGATACCAGCTAGATGGACGGACGACCTAAAGAAGGTGGCTGGAACAGACTGGATGCAGAAGGCGGAGGACAGGTTGGTTTCTTCTACTCTCAGCCCTGAATTCGATTTTCATTCGACACATGGTAAATACATCTATAATATCCTGAAAAATGGTGGCAAGCATGTACAGTCAGTCCCTTTTAAGGAATAAAAGCATGAGAATCAATGTATTTTATCTAACTAATAATATACAGATCAAAATGATGACTCCGATTGATCACAACTAATTTAATTCAGTGACATTTACAACGGACTACTGAATACCAACTAATATCATGTTAATTTATTATGTCCGTTATGAAACTCAAATACTATTAACCGGTTGAATGCGGAATTACAGAAACAATTAAAAAGCCATTGTGTCTCGCGTGGATCCACGTTCGGCATACGTAGGCTTAAATTATATATGCTCATGCCTAAAAATAGGCAGGCGTATACTATTGTAAGGATTGGTATGTAAGAATTTATGCCACAATATCATAATCATCATTTAGGCCAAAAGACGGCCACAGTTGGATATAAGCTACCCCCAAGCGTCGCCACATCGACCCGTCCTATGATTCCAGCATACAGCGGAGCCCCACGAGCTTCGCAAGGCCACAGTACCCATATTATCATTTAATTTTCCGGGCACAATCATTAAAAACCTATTCCTCAAAGTTTTCTCATAGACAATTGATTTATTCAACTGTAAAACAAACCTTGAACTATTACGTATATTATACTACTATTACGACTATTAGCTTGCATTGTCCCACTGATGGGCAAAGACCCTCTCCCCATGACTTCCAGCTCTTTTATTTTCTCCAGGGCTAATGTAAACTACTGGTCGTATATTATATTAGTAGACAATTTCCACGATGACTATTTATATCAGATTTAATTTCTCATCAAAAGGAAATAGTCACGATACTGACTTGTGTTAGACTAATTGGTCGGAAACCATTAATTTTAATGAGGATGTACTGATGATTACCGATCAATTAGATGTTGATTATCCTTATTAGTCATACCTATTGAATGACAGACGGATATTTAGGGAAATCTTAGTGTTTTTATTGTAATTAATTAGCGATGACAAGCGCGAGACTTTTGTTTATCAACGAGAAATATTCTCGACTTTAGCCATGTCTGTATTATTAAAATAATGAAAGTTAAAAATAAAACAGGTACCCTAGGATGTTTTAGTAAATAGTTTTAGATTTTTATTTAATTTTTCCCAATGTTTTTCGAGAGTAAGTGCAATATTGTATTGCACTTACTCTCGCACACAAAAGTCGCACCCCTATATTTGTACAAAAAAAAATATTATTTCCTCTCATTAGCTTCCTTTAAATAAATTAAATGTTCAATCTTTAAACTGCTCAACATTTCGTCATGCAACCTTCAATAGAATTTGATAATGTCATTTACATTGCCGTTAAAACATAAAAAATGTACACTACTTATTAACGTTCTTACATTTTCAATGACAATTTAATTACCAATCAATTTTCTAAGGTCTTACCTACTATTACATGCCAGTGACATTGATTAAATGTAAAGTAAACATGATCCTAGACGGGTTGACGTGTTCAAAAAACATACTTTGAATAATTGGTGAAGCTAATTCAAAGTCAGCCAAAGCAGATCAATGCTGGTCATAGGTCTGTCCAATTCACTTAACTCGATCGTCCGCCACTCTCATCTATTCACTGTCAGAAGAATAAGATTCATAGATAAAATACATAATATATAGGAATCTATAGAAAACTCATACTCCGAATCCGTTTTTAGGGTTCCGTAAAAACGGGGTAAAACGGGACCCTATTACTAAGACTTCGCTGTCTGTCCGTCCGTCTGTCCGTCCATCTGTCTGTCACCAGGCTGTATCTCAAGCCGCGATAGCTAGAGAGTTGAAATTTTCACAAATTATGTATTTCTGTTGCCGCTTTATCAACAAATACTAAAAACAAAATAAAATAAATATTTAAAGGGGGCTTTTTTTGCTCTTTTTTGCTCGATATCAAAAATGGCAACAGGTAGGCACTTGAAATATTCACAAAATACTCAGTTGTATTTTTACTTTAATAATAAATAATAAAATAAAATAAATATTTAAGGGGGGCTCCTATACAACAGACGTGATTTTTATAGATAATGGTACGGAACCCTTCGAGCGCGAATCCGACTCGCACTAGGCCGGATTTTTTGATTTAGAAACTTATAGGTGTCCCCACTTCTGAAGCTTTTCATTCACAGTTTAAATAGTGACAAAGTTAGGCACAGTGACCTTAGCACATGCATTCTCTACGACAACGCGAAATGCCAGCGGGTTCCCATAGTGCATGTGTACCGTTACAATCGGATGCTGTAATTGGTCAACGCATCTTTACTTCCTTATTTGTTGCTAACCACTGGGTACACTACAGTTTACAAAGACACGTTTTTTGTTGTTTCGTTTGTCTAAAGGAATTTGCTATCCTGTTATAAATGGCAAAGTGGTGAAGCGCATTCTACTTAAAGAGCATTCTGAATCTTAGGAATTTTTGCGAATCAAGTTTAATCATTTTTAGGTACCTCGCAACCGCGCAACCTTTTACCATGGATTCAGTACATGATTCTGAATAAAACCTTAAAACCAAAGACCATTTTGACCGTTTTGAAGATTCCTTCGTTGGTAATCATAAAAGACGGTTCTGGTTCACTGCAAAAGTAAATAATTTAGTCACCAAAGATGTTTTTTGAAAGTTGTGGTAAAGTTCAGTGACGGGTCAAACATTTTGTTTAGAAACTGTACACACGTAATTTTAGTGCTTAGTTCAATTGCAGGAAAAGTTATTGCACAGACTGGCTGTGCAACAACAACCTTAATATTTTATTGTTGAAATCGTGCTTATTCTCAAAATATTGTGAAGGGAAACATCGTAAGGAAACCGGCATGTCCTAGAACCAAAAATTCGAAGACATGTGACAACTGCCAACCTACACTGGGCCCCATGGTAGATTATAGCCCACTTTCTCTCAAAGGGAGGTGGCTTGTGTCCCAGCAGTTGAAACATTATAGGTTGATTATGTTTATGCTATGTATAACTAACTATGCATGAGCTATAAAGGTACTGCACTTTCTGATTACCGTTCCATAGGTATCGTCTGTTAAATAGTTTTCATGGAAAAAGATGACCACAAATTCCAGTTGAGTATAAATATTCACGTGGTACGAATACTCACGCAACAATAGTCCATTACTGTCAACCACCTTAAAAGTAAGTACAGTCAATAAAACATTTAGGTATGCAGGGCTAAAATCCTTTCACTAGGCTGTCAATATTATATTTATTTATTTATTAATAACCAACAAGTTATCGATCAATACTATGTAGTAGTGGTCAAAAAATTATGGTATTCTATGTTATCGGGAGAGCGTGATGTATTCAAACCTAAAATATACTCAGAAGAGCGATTTCACTTACTCAGCACAAACCAGGCGCATCAAAATTAAAAAATATCTTCGAAGTTAGCTGCTTACATACTTACTTAATCATTTTTTCTCGTATTGGCAGTTATTTGATAATAGTTCAAGGAACATGGTACAAGGTGAAAGTGGCTTAAGTGTGCATACACACGAGCAAGACACGTCAATGGCAGAGGCAACTGTAGCCATACGCCCGTCGCCGTCGGCGGCTGCCGTCGATAACGTGCCGCTCGTGTATTATTTTGAGTACGGTGGTCAAATACATGAGCGGCATGTTTTCGACGATTGGCTCTGCCGTTGATGCTCGTGTGTATAAGCAGTAGAAGCGACTTCCAAGGGTGCGGGGCTTAAGTTTTGACAGTCGGTACTTTATGCACCGCTGTATACTTATCTGATTTTTTAAGTGTACTTTACAGTATGCCTACAAACTTCCATAGGCCTATTTCATTCACTTGAGCATTCAAACCACACATACGTCAAGTAAATACGATAGTAATGATTACAAATGGCCGATATTCGTCATAACACTTCCTGCCTTCGATCCTTCGATCTTTTGATCCCGGATGATGATTTGCATTCACGTAACATGATTATAATACTAGAGTTATGACACCACTGTGCGAATTTAGCAAACGAATCGGTTTATTAAAATAATAATAAGCTGGCACTGTGCTTTTGCGAAAATAATATTTATGAATAATAAATCGATTTAATAATGATTAAATATTAAAACATCCTTGAACTTAGAGATAACGGGCAGAAAATAATTTAAATATATACCTGTATATATACCTAGTTGTAATCTATATCTTATACACATAATAAAATCGTGGCAAACCAAAACTGTACATTTATCATTTTTTTTAAAAAGTAAATGCTGCGAGGTTTGGTAATGGTTAAATTTTTGCAAAATGTGTTTTTGATCAAGTTTTAAGTAACACGTGTTTTAACTAATATATTTTTTTAATTCTTTTTTTTTTGTTTTTATCAATTTTTAGTTTATCTAATGATATAATATCATTGATTAGCAATGTTATTATATCATTAGATAAACTAAAATCGCCTATCGCCTCGCATCGCCTGCCCGCATTCTTTATTACTTTTTGCTCGGCTCCTAAGAGTCCTAGCATGATGTTAAATAGCCTATAGCCTTCCTCAAGGATTAGGCTATCGAATGCAAAAAGAATTTTTCAAATCCAACTAGCAGTTCCAGAGATGTGCGCGTTCATACAAACAAACTCTTCAGCTTTATTATTTGTTTAAAATATAGAATAGATATAGATTCAGCTATATTATTAGTATCACTGGCTGCTATTTTAATAATTGTGGCCTTACGACTTGCACGCAAACTAAGTCGTAGCCAGAAGCTAGTTCTGAATAAACCCGTTATAAATAGCCGAAGCAAGCTTAGGATTAATAAATATGTATTAATTCGTCCTGTTACCAAGGAATTCGTATAGTTCTTTTCAATCCACATAATTTTGAGGAAGATACTATAGGTCGATATCGAAAGGTCATAATATAATAAAAAATACATTCATTCATAGTAGATTTATTTGCAAACTAAGTTTGATAAAAGAACACAACTGTTATCATTAATAGCTACAATTATGCTGATACTAGGTACAGACGCCAGCACATCAAACTACTACAATCTGTCAAATTTCTTTAATAGATTTTCAACTTTATCGCTAACGCATTAAGGTTCAAAGTTGATTGGAAAAATTTGACAGTTTCGGGTAGCTTGACCTGCTGGCGTCTGTACATCTAAGAATCCATTTGATTGAAAGTTAAACAAATCTCGAAAAGCGTGACATCGATATGCGTTTCCATTATAATGCGCATGACACGACAGTACGTCCCTATAAGCACTTATTTCTACAAAACGTTTATTATACATACTTTTTTCAACTTTACCGAAATTGGAACTAAAGGGACATTTACAGTATTAGAATGTGAGTATGTGGAGGTTACCGTTAGCACCACTTTGTGTGGTGTCCCCAAGGAACCCGGGCCGAATTTCAATTCGACTCCTAATTAGGCCGTCTTTGGCACGATTCTGTTATGTTAATTTATGGTACAGACGCCAGCACATCAAGCTACTACAATCTGTCACATTTCTTTAATAGATTTTCAACTATATCGCTAAAGCATTAAGGTTCAAGGTTGATTGGGAAAATTTGACAGTTTCAGGTAGCTTGACCTGCTGGCGTCTGTACCTACAGTTCGTGGACATTTTTGGGTTTGAAATTTATGAAGGGACTGACAGGATATTTAATTTATAAGATATACGATGTGTGCGACTACTGACTGCCAATTATTGATGCAAATATCAATTTATTTATGTGTTTTTTTTTTGTATGTCAGCTTTGCACCTATTTATATTGGTAGGTATTAGTCAGTAGGTGGAGATGGAAGATCTAGTGGTGAATATGTTATATGATTGTATTAACATTTATTTTATTTACAAACTTTCCATGGCATTTCTTGACAAGACAGTCAAAGAAAACGGTATAATTATTCAAAAACTGCTATGTGAAACTGCTATGTGAAGTTTTGTGGATCCAAATTCGAGCTCCGAGTTTCATCCAAATTGTATATGTTCTTAATTCAGATCTTGTGCACAGCACTTGATACTAATGGTACATACGGGCGCCTCGGAACTTTATTTCTCGGATTCGAATCGGATGAAGTGCACAAACACACTTATTCGTGTTATTTCCCAAATGACAATATAAATTATTCCCACAATTTACGGAATAGGTATGTTTTACAAAAAAAAAACGTTTGAATATTTTTTTTTTATAAAAAGTTAGTGAACAGTTTAGTTTATAAACTGTTCACACATACAAATTAGTTCGTGATTATGTTGTTGATTACTCTATTATTAGAGCAACGTTATCGAATTTCGATCAAACAAGTATAGTATGATGCAGTGTGCATAATAATAGGCTACTACCAAAAAGTACCGAAATCACGTACTGAACGATACGATACGATACGTACTGAGTAATGAATAAATAAATGTTGATACATGGAGAGGGAGAGGCAGGCCAAAGAGGGGTTGGACAAATTCTGTGAGGAATTATATAAAAGGGAATGGAGTGAATGATAGCGTGACCCCGCCCGATCCTTCTTTGATGAAGTGCCAGCTCGCGCCGTAGCTAAGCTTACAACTTTAAATTCCTGACTGTGACCTCTGAGTTTGTTTCGGCCTTTCTTCTCAGAGATAGTCCTAGGAAACGCCGTGCTCATCAATGCACTTATAATAAAAATTCGATCCAGCCTGTCCCATCTTGCTGCCCTCTCTCAGTGACGCCCTAAGCCGAGGTTCGTGCGTTCGCTTAATTTTTAATTAGGTTTTAAGCCCTGACTGGAGGCTTTAAGTTTTCTTAAGGCAACCACAGGATAGTCCGGTTAAGTAGTCACGACCTCTCTAGGTCAACTACGAGAAAATAAAAAAAATAAAAAGTGTTAGCGTGACGGTTGACAGAGGAGAATGACAAGAAAACGGTTTACGCCGATCACAAGTAACATGGGACAGGGGCAGGAAGATGATGATGACAAAAAAGTACTGAAATCAACAGCAACAGGTATTTTTCCTAGTAACAGGAGCAATGAAATTAGATTGCATCTACCGTTTCAACAGTGTCTAGTAGACTTACTACGAACGCGCGTAAACGTTACATCTTAATAATATCATGATTTAAAAGAGTGTCATGGAGTTTCTTGCTCTTTCTTCTCCATAGAGATCTACATTTTGGAATGTTTATCATTTATTTCAATTAAATCATTTACAGGCACTTTTGAATTGTCAAAATTAAATAGTCGGTCAGTTAGTCAAAAAGTTGAAGCTGGCTAACTTGAGTTTGAGTTTGCCATAATATCGATCAATTTTAAAATTGCGTACTGCCTCGATGATCCAGTGGTCGCAAGCGCTACTGTTGAGCTGTCCTGGGTTCGCTTCCTAGGTCAGGCAATTTGTTATGGGGTTTTTCTATCTGGAATTTCTCAGTAGCAGCCTGGAGTTTCGATTTGTGCCAGATTGATGGCAATAGGGCCGCCCCTTAATAAATGGCACTTAAACATAACTGGCGTAATGTTGGTAGTACAGCTTCGACTCTACCTAAGCCTTCGGCAAGGAAAACAAGGGATATTTTACCAGAATCAGAATATTTATTTGTGAAACATAGGTATTTATATAAAAGTCTTAGGTTAATTATATGGGCGCTATGTTTTGCCGTGAAGGCGTACAAATATTGTAGAAACAGCAAAACAAAACAAACAAACAATAAAACAAAACAAAAAAAACTAACAGAAAAAAAAAACAAAATTAAATAAGCACTAACAAGAAAAAAAACTATTTTAAATTTAATTAAACATCTTAGTAAAATTTTCAATTAAAGATAACCTAAAACGAAAAAAAGATTTCTTAAAAACAATTAAAAAAATTACATCAAATATTAAACGAAATATTAAAAAATTTAATTTATAAAATCTTCTACAGTATAATAACATTTTTCAATTAATAGCGATAAGATCCTTTTCTTAAACATTAATAGGGGCAATTTTTTTACGGGTGATAAAATTGAACAGATTCTAAACCCTGTGGGTAAGAGGTTCGTTCATTCATATTTGACGGTTTGAAATGGATAGACTATAAACTATCGAAAACTACGTTAAATTATAAATGGTTTGTGACAGTTCACAATTGTTCGATAGTTTGTATTTTAATCTCGCAAGATAGATTATAAACTAACGATGTTCATAATTATACGGTGGCATATACATATTTGTGCTATTGAATTGATTCTGTTGACAATATTACGCGGGTAAACAAAAAGACAATAAACATTCTCGATATAGATATAGCTATTTGTTTAGTGGTGAACTGGTGACTTGGTTGATGTTGATATTACTGTTTGTAATTACAATGATTTTATCTCGTATTAATAAAAGATACATTTGCCGCATAAAACACAGCAATATGAGTCTTTATTTCGATTTCATATTTTATTAGAAAGGTACCTACTTATTTTATCCGAGCATCGTTTGTTTTTTTTCACTGAGGAATGTCATTTTTGTTGGCATAGCATATACTCAACAAGAATTAAAAAAAAACATTGAAAAAAAATTACACAACCAATATTTTTTTGATATTTAACATACTTGGTTGAGTAATATTACTAGCCACACTAATTAATTACAAAAAATGTTAGCAACGTGTTAAAATTAGACAAAACTTTTTCTTTTACGCGATGCAGAATGTGGGTGTCATATACACCTCTGCCTTAGCCTTCGGGAACACAGGCGTGATGGTATGTTATGATAAATCATCATCATCTCAGCAGAAAGACGTCCACTGCTGGAGATAGGCCTCCCCCAAGCACCTCCACTTCGACAGGTTCTCTGCTTCTCGCATCCAACGAGTTCGTGCGGCCTTCACAAGGTCGTAGGTCCACCACAAGGAAAACCTCCCACAAGGGAGGCCTTCCAACCCTACGTCTTCCGGTACGAGGTCGCCACTCCAGAACCTTTCGGCGCCATCGGCCATCTGTTCTGCGAGAAATGTGCCCTGCCCACTGCCACTTAACATAACAGTCAGGTAACCGACATAGCCCGAAGAATTGCCAAACTTAAATAAAACGTTTTAATAAAGTGCTTTAGTAAAGTTTTAATACATTCAAACAATGAGCACATTTCTCAGTATCAATAAGCTAATTAATTTCTCGGTCTCACCCATACATAGCCGTTCCCGTGAAGGTTGCATTCATTACACCATTGAATACTAGTTCTCTTAACTAACCGGAAGTTAATTCACCAAGTACAATATTAACACTTCCGTTGAGTGGGTACTTTGCTTTAAAAGTTGATAGTTTAACTTTTGAGAGAAAAGCTTTTGTCTTGATATATGTAGGTACTCGTATGTGTTTAGAAGGGACGAAATGCATTTGTGACTAAGAGAGTAATTAGTTAAAAGAAATATTAGTCTTTCATTTTAAAATAAAAAGACTCAATCAAGATTTTTGTACAGGGCCGTGAACTTCCCTGCAAATTATATAAAACTTGGAATTTTGACCTTCATTCAATATCTCCGTAACTAGAAGGTTCCCACGTATGATCCAGTACAAAAAAAATGATTACAATGACGGAGAGTACAGGTGAGTCTCGGCTTATTTAAGTGTCTTTTTACACCCGATATCTAATACAGGGTGGCAGGGAGATCGACGCGCAAACTGTAATCATGGATTCAACACATGAGTTTAGACACCATAGCCTCGAAATTTTTCGACGGTTATCAAAGAAAAAATCTTCTGTTTCATGGAAAAGTGCAATACCTATGCGGTCAAAGTGTATGGAACAGCAATATTTTTTTTTAATAACCGACGAAAAATTTCTACGCTATGGGGTCTAAACTCATGTGCTGAATCCATGGTTACAGTTTGCGCGTTGATGTCCCTGCCACCCTGTATAAATAAAAATGAATCACCGACATGACTGTATGTACGCGCATGACTTCCGATCGACTGCACCAAATTGGATAATTCTTTTTTTTGTGTTTGTTATTGTCAGGACAAGGTTTGTATAGAAGAAAATTAAAAGACAAAAAAAAAATAATGGCGGTACGACGTTCAGCTATAGTATATAAACAAAGACTACAATAGTATTGTATATAAATAAAAACCGGTCAAGTGCGTGTCGGACCACGCACAAAGGAAGGTTCCGTAGTTGGAATGAATCTATCCCATGAACAAACTTAACGAAGCCGAGAGTGAGAGAACATGATTTTCAACTACAATAGTTGACAATTGGGGAAAAACTGGCTGCCCCTTTTTGTATAGGATTTTTGTATAAACTATTGAAATTTGGACAGGAAAACATCTGTCGGGTCAGTTAGTCTACAGTAGAAATCACTGTAATCTGCGAATCACCTTAATTAAGGACTTTTTCTCATATTCAAAGTGTACGCACGGCTACACATCAAACATAACCAGTATAAGCTGACTTCTGATTCTACGAAAAACCTATACAATGCGAGGTCAGCTAATACTGAAAATGTTTAACTTGATGTGTAGCCGTGTGTATAAGCTCTCATGTTTGTTGTACCAGACACTTGCTGTAGCCGGAAGGGACTTCATGCTCATGGTAGTCAACGTCCGGTCGACATTGGCTCAGCCGTCTATAGTACCTACCTACCTACGATGAGGCGAGGTCAAACACAGCTGTCACTTTCGAGACGAGACCTTAGTGTTAAAGGAAGTCCAACACGTCCATGGTTACAATATTATTTGACACTAACCGTGCTTTTGTTTAGTAGCAGTAAAGGCCGATTTACACGGTACCTTAAGTAATATACAAGCGACAGTAAAAATTGCGTCTAAACACTGTCTAGTAGCAAGTCATTGTATGCCACAGACAAGAAACTTGTGTGGTATTCAACGTGTAAATGGAGCTTAGGGTTTACATAATTACTACTGGCGTATCGTTGAACTTATCTGTCCAAGTGTAGTGGATAGGTTACTACTTTTTGTGGCTATAACATTTTTCCTATAGTATATAACTATAGGAAATTAAAACATATATTAAAAGCATTGAAATCATATCATAATCACTTACACATTAATATTCATTCATATTTATAAACGCTTTAACAGCTTGCTCATTCCTAAGAACCTTTAGATATTAGCCGGCGATGCATGTAGAGACCAAAATTACATTCATTAAGTTTCAATAATGAGTCTCTATAATATATC
This sequence comes from Apamea anceps, assembly GCA_951799955.1. NCBI lineage: Eukaryota > Metazoa > Arthropoda > Insecta > Lepidoptera > Noctuidae > Apamea > Apamea anceps. The sequence continues at coordinate 5,407,743 of OX637502.1, read as the reverse complement.
GGAGGGCATGTGAGAACACCCCTGCCCCCATCGCCGTGAAGTGTCCATTGCACTGCCCGTTCATAATATTCGACGTCCTGTCGATTAGCCACGTCTTGTTTGCATCGTCCCTAAACTGACTCTCATCGAACTCTCCAGTAGCAATCTTATGCGAGAAGCAACCCTCAAAAACTTGGAAGTTAAGAAGAGTTTGGAGCCAGTAGTTGCGGAGGAACTGAGCGTGGCCGAAAATGCCGCAGAGAGCAACTGAAACAGTTGAAAGAACTTCAATTAACATCATTGTTAACATTTTCTCCTGTTATTATTAAAACTAATGAGTATATATAAAAGTAGTTCTTCCGTAATACTACCAAACCCATAGTCCATTTTTTTTTTGTTTCCATCCACCCCAGAGCCGGTTGGTTTAGGACTATTGCTAGATGCAATAGTCCTAAACCAACCGGCTCTGGGGTACACTTATATGTGCACTTGCATAGTGCATACATGGATAATCGCTGGTTGGTGCCTCATTTCATAAGAAACGTCGAACGGGCCTGTGCGACTTAGCTTCGGGCCCTCGTACGCCTTCCAAAAGTCCGAGATTCCAGGGTCCCGAGAAATGAAATAAAAAACTAAATTTACTTACTATGTTCATATAAGAGGTCAGGCAGTTGGAAGTTATTTGAGGCAATGAACTCCGCCTCGCTGAAACACTTCTTGCAAACCATATCTGCCGTAAATTTGTCCTTTCTTTCGGAGAACACGACACATCTTCGAGAAAAGCGGGCTATGACCAGGTACAAAAGCCTAAAACATAACGATTATTTTATACTGAATTAAAGTAGATACGGATTTATTTGAAAACCTGGTGATAAAGTATGTTTAGACTCTTCTATTATTAAGTTATTAAGATAATTATTAAGTCAGTAAGATTATTACGATTTGTCTTTAGTAAGATGATATTATGAAGAGCGGCCCAGTGGTAACGACCCGACTTACGAGTTGTAAGTCGTAGGTTCGAACCCAGACAGGCGCTTTACTTTGAGTAAATTATTTTGTCACCACTGCTCTCAAAAATAGTGAAAAAATCGGCATGTCCTATGACCAAAAATTCGCACCCGCACTGGGCCCGCATGCGGTGCGCGTGCAAATGTGCGTGTGCGCAATTCAAAGTTCAAGATACATCTTGTGTACCTTTAAAGTTAAACACGAAAGGTACCTGTGTGTCAACCCATATCCGAACTCGCTGCCTTCTTCCAGTAACCGTTTGCAATGAGGGGGACTCAGACAGTTAGGTTGATATCTTCTATTCAATCGTAAAGAAGGAGACCGCACCAACTTTGCTATGCATGCATCTAAAATAATCGTTAGATTACATACAAGGGAATAACAAACCTATACAAATAAATTAAAGCTAAGGTTTGACGTCATCACGTCAACGCCGGCTGTCCCTGAAAACCAGCTCTGGGACTCTGTCTCGCATAGAGTCGTAGCAGTGTGAGGGATGGCAGTTTTGCGTGGATGTAACGCAAATTTTCTCCCAATTTGTTATTTTTGTATTTGTGTTCTTTCTCTGCGTCATGTTTATCACAAATATACCTATTTTCTTATTTTTTAAGAAGCTGCCGTTGGGTAGCTATGTCGAAGGGTTGATGCAGAAAAGCTCGTTTCGTCAAAAGGTTTTTTCCTGTTCTTTTAACAGGAAAAACCTTTTGGCGAGACGACCCCGGGAATTTGTATCTTCCCACGATGACGTTATGATATTATTATTAATTAAGAGTTTTTTTTGCAATTGAAACTTGATGGTGAGTTTCGCAAAAGGTTGCTTGCATGAAGGTCTAAAATTCCAACCTACGCCACATTTTATAAAAGCATTCTACAGACATTCTAATTCTAGTTTTTTAGGGCTCCGTACCCAAAGGGTGCCTACGGGATCCTACTACTAAGGCTCCGCTTTCCGTCCGTCCGTCTGTCTGTCACAGGTCTGTATCTTTTGAACCGTAATAGGCAGACGCCTGAAAGGGGATTGAAGATTTTAATATGGAGCCTGGCATACCTTTTTATTTTATTTTTTGTTTTCGGGGGGAAACCTTCAAAAGGCACCCGACCTCCGGGGAGTGAGGTCGGGGAATGTGGGATTTTCACCTCACTGAAACCACCCCGGTAATCACCATCCGCACACAGGGGTGGTCCTGGTTCCTCTTAAAAGACCAATTCCGGAACCCCCCCCCCCCCCACGTCCCTGGGGAGACTGTAAAGGGGCCCCTAAGCCTCGCTATGCACGGCAGCACGTGACCGCTGTGCCACCGTCTTCCCTGGAGTCACTTGGAGGGCGGACAGAGTCCCCGATCTATCTATATGTCAATATAAAAAACAAGAAGGAGGAAAATATATTTATTTAGCACACAGAGAAGGCACACAATTTAATATAGGTACATCAGATAAAAACAGAAAAAAAGAGTGAAAAGTTCGATGTAAGAAATTAGTAGGAAAGTGTGTCTCACGGCTGCGCCAAAAAGGCCCAGTTCAGCAAAAAATGCCAGACAACTAGTGCCTGACGCTGGTTTTCAACGAAGTGTAACGTGACGGATGTAAATCAGTTTCACACTGCAACGTGACGTGTGTATGCATACTTAAATTAAATAAATTTGTGTCAGACCAAAATAGTAACGAATACTATAAGATCATCATCGGCCTAGCCTTTTCCCAACCATGTTGGAGTCAGCTTCCAGTCTAACCGGATGAAAGTGAACCAGTATTTTACATGGAGCGACTGCCTATCGGACCTCCACAACCCAGTAACTGGGTAAAGGCTTCTGATTACCCATAACGGCTCAAATATCCACGAATGTCAGCCAGGACCACCGGTTTAACGTGCTCTCCGAGGCACGGAGGGGTCTCGGTATGTAAAGATGGTCACCCATCCACAGACCAACCGAGGCAAGTGGAGCTTAACCTGATCGATCGACCTGTGCGGCTGTTATTATTTAGCTACGGACCTCTCTTTTAGCCCCAGACCCCTCTACGTAACGAATACGAACATAAATAGTGTAATATTCAGTTGTTTTTGTTTTGTTTTGCAATGTTGTTCACATTTTTTTTATTAAAATGTTCATGTTTAAATAAAATGGCACAAACTTGTACAACTTTAACTGTTACTGTTAGCCTGCAGCCTGCATCATCCCACTGCTGGGCAAAGAACACTCACCATGACTTCCAGCTCTTTCGATCAAGAGGTAAAGTAGACCACTGGTGGTTAACAGAAATAAAAAATAAAAAAATCATTGCAAAACAAAACAAAATCAACTAATAAATAAATAAATGAGACGGACGCATGATAGAACTTCTTTAAATATGTAGTGGTAAATTAGCACTTGGCCGGTTTTTTATTGGTACTGGTATCAGTAGGAGATTTTTTTTTTTTAAGAATTACTCCTGTATCGTGAATGCGTTTACAAACAATTACCCGTAAACTCACATACACAAACAGCCAGACCCGGAACAGCCAGGCAATACAAATATTTGTTTCGTGCGGGAATCGAACCCGCGACACGCAGCGCAGCGGTCGATCGCTCAGCCACTGCGTAAACCGTGTCGTCAAAAAATAAACAAAGAACACTTTACCTGATTCGGCGGGTGAAGGCCTACTATTTTCGAAGGTAGCCACACTATTGTAATAATCCTCCCATCTGCCATAAATTTTCTTCAACTGTTTTGGACTATTGATATGCGTTCGGCCCAGCAGATCTAAATTGAATTTATCTACAGGCTTTGACCACGTTGTTGCGTTGTAAAATAGTCGTGTCACTAGAAAACAATTAAAGAGTAAAATTACCATAGATAATTTACATTTAGCTTCTGCAATTTTCATAATAAATATACAAATTACAGAATATCTATTGGTTTGCTAACTTAAAAATTCAGAAACATAACTTCAGAATATAGAAAAAAAAATCGATAAGTATTTCAATTCAATTGAAAAAATTTTATCACTCATAAACATAGACATAGTCTGTTTCAAAAATATCTGATGAAAATGTAAACATCAGTGGTTATTCAATTAATTTTGAATAATGTATTTTTTTTTATTGTTGAAATAGTGCTGAGATATAAAATTATTGAACCCTAAATACAGATGAATGTGTTACTAATTCACTTTAGTGAGTGATTGCGTAAGAATTTAACCTGAACTGGGTTTATTTATCGTTTGCTCAAGAAATGCCAGAAGCTAGGGTCAAAGTTCCAACTGGTCGTTTCCTATTCAATTCCTGAAAATTACCAGCAACATTTTGAAATAGGTACCTACTAAAGTAATTCTTAAGAATAAAGGCTGTATGTTGATTGTACTTAGCACCTAAAACACAAAGAAAAATACTTTACATTTTACATTCTGCACATCTGCTGGCACATTTTGATGTTTTTGTACCATGGAGTGAAAATAGTTAGTCACTACGTCGTTCTTCACAATTAGTTTTTCCAAACGGGAACGTGTGCTTGCAGGGATACTTGTTCGTTTCTGTTGCAAAACTTGCCTCAAATTTACTGCAAAAAAAAAGTTAATGTTTCATTCTAACGTTGTTCTTAGGACCCTATCTTACTAAGACACGAGTGGCGGTGCAACACAGTCTACAAAATGTATCCAGCTAGGGAGGGACCCTCCCCTCACCTTTTTTTTTTATTTCGAGAGGAAACCTTCAAAAGGCGAACGGGCTTTGGGGATAAGTCCGGGGATCGTGGGATTATTATCTCACTAAAACTACCCCGGTGGTCACCATCTGCACATGGAAGGGGCCATCGTTACCTCTCAAAAGAGACCCCCTATGTGCAACGCCTGTTAGGACACATCACTGGGGAGACTCTAAAGGGGTCTCCCCATAATCTAACTGTGCAAGCCGGTGTCCACTTGGTTGCTCAACCAACCATACATTTTTGATAGCGCGACCATGGTGGCGCCACCATGGTGTCCAAGTTAGGAACATTTTGTCTGTATAATAAAGAGAAATGGTTCTTTTATGGCATTTAAATTTTCGGGTGACCATATCGAAAGTTAAAAAGTCCTGACAAAGCCGGACATTTGCAAAAGTTCGAACGTCGTTTTTTTTATTGTTTCTTCTTCAGTACCTACGCATTTATTCTTTTAGTTTTTAAAATTCTCCTTTATCGAAAACTCCGCTCAAAGCCGACATGTCCGGACACCTTAGGGCACCTACTGAACGAGGCATCAAAGATTATGAGTGAACTGACAACGAACGAAATCCAACGACTTATCATAATATACCTATGGAATAGAATTTTTTAATGAAAACATTAAGACTTCTCATTCCCATTAACTTTTAATGCAAACAGAAAACACAGACACGCGAGTGAAGCCGCGGGTACATGACTGTTTTATATCATGAACGGATTGATGGAACTTATAGGCACAGTATAATATTTTATTATAGTATTTAAATATTTTATTATACTGTTAGCTGATTCGTTTCGTTAATCTGAACCGGCGGCATTTACGATAAAGAAATTAAATGAACTTCCAGTAGGTAAACATGTTTTTTTTTTCTAACACAATGAATTAAACCGCAAATAGCTTGAAAACGTTTGAGTTAGGACTGCATACTTTCCCCTTTTTGCCAAACGTGCAATTGGGTAAAAAGTGATATGTTCACATTTATTTTACACTCTAAGGTAATAAAAGAAAACTTTCATCCAAAGCACTCTTTTAGTGTAGTCTTGTTCAAACTTACCGTCTATCAAAAACAATCCAAACTGCAAGTTCAAATCCACGTAATATTTATGCCTTATACAAAAATCTACCGCCAATTCCAATGCACTTAAATAACGGTCAAAATCCGTTTTCCTTGGTAAATCCTGAATGATCCCTTTTCGTGCAACGTCAGCAACAACACTGTTCATAAAAAAAATTATCGTCATAAAAAAAACTAATATGGAAATCAACATACACGGGCGTGACGAACTAATCGACTTTAGCTCTTTCATCGCGGATTTTTTATCGCAAAATTTAACCGCGAAGATGTTTCAACACCTGAATTCAAATGAAAACTGGCCGCATTTTCTTCGGCGCTATTGTTTTTATCTAGTGATAAGGATGAGAGAATAAAGATGGACGAGCACTTATTTTCCTCGAATTGTTTTGCTCCCACACAATTTTCTTATAAAGCCCGCGTAGGTACTTACATAGTTTTTCTTTGCCTCTACAATTGGATTCTATATAAAATTATTGTCTGATAGTAGACATTTCTTTTTCTTAGAAAATGTCTTGGCTTTTGAATTATCTCTTTGACTTCGTTTTACTAAATCTTTGCATATGCAAACAACTTGGAGGTGTACAACATTTTTTTACCGTAATTTTGTTTTGGCGGCAAAAATGACAGTTGTTTCATGAAAATTATTTTGTGTAGATACAAAGTATTTTAATTATTAAAACATTCTACTCAACCCAATCATGTACTGCGGAAACTCTAAGAAAATTGCGGCCAATTTTTGGTAGAAATCACTTACCTTCGCAGCTAACAATAACTCGTTTAGTGATTAAATTTGAGCAGCATGGCATTGTAACAGACAAAGCAGTTTTCTTACATCAAGTGAATCAGTTGGGCTTGGGAAACATGTGGCTCCACAAGACGGGACCACATGTCATACGGCACGAGCCATAATCGAGATATTGACCCAAGATCCCCGGGTTTAACAGCTCCTGACTTTTTTGTGGGGCAGATTTTGAATAAATAAATTTAAAAAAAAAAAAAAAAAAAAACGTGTCTATGCTAACAGGCCAAGAAACCTTCAAGAATTAAAACAAAATATCTGAGACACAGTCACTGAAATAATGCAGGAAATGTGTGAAAATGTCATGAAAAACGCAGTGAAAAGGGTTCACATCTGCCATCACAGAGGTGGACATTTGTCTGAGATTATTTTCCATACTGAATTGCCGGCCCTAAATACTATATTTAAATAAAAATACTTACTACTTAATAATTTTTACATTTCATAGAATTAAATTTTAAAAATAAAGTGTATACCTCTTATTTGCCCAACTTGTACTACCTTACTTGATTGTAACTGTGAGTATTTAAAGACCTAAAGATGTTATTAATTGTATGGACAATGACGCATACTTATAAAATGCTTCATTGTACCTATAGTTTGATATTGAGATAGACTCGTGATAGCACAAGTTTAAACCTTAGTGGTTTGTGGTTGCTATTTTTTATGAATAATCCTGTATTATTTTTTATAAATAATAAATAAATAAAAAATAAAAAAACCTGTGCCCAGTAAAATAACTGATTGCCTTGTTTCCTTCCACTTCCGCTCATCATCCCATCTCCTTTGGATGAGCTGATGGGATGGACGAAAACAAATAATTCTTCTTCTTAGCGTTTCGATGGCCAGAATTCGGCTACGAGTTTGGCACCACCAGTAGCGTCCGTCAGTTCCTGTAAAACTGCAGACAACAGGACACGCAGGACATGGATAATTAATGTCCTATTGTTTGTGGAACAGCACCACATTTACAACAAACAATTAACCGAACAACACTCATTGCACCTACAATAAAATACTTGCAACAAATTGCTTTAAGGCAAAATAAATAAACTCAACAGAAAGAATCAGGCGTTTACACAATAATATTTAAGGGGGATTTGAAAAACCTTCGCTTCAAAAAGGAACTTGTCTATATTAAAATGTATTGCGTCTCTCGGTAAATTATAGCAGGGATAAGCTGTGAATAAGCTACGCCGCGGGTCCCTACCTTTTTAAGTTGTTTCAATGATTCACACTCGATCCCACTATAAATAATCATTACGTAGAAAAGAACGATTCATTCTTTTAACTGAATTTGAATCACGACGGTACAAAAAAAAGTATTTGTCTTTAACCAGGGAATACAATCTTGAGTCAAAATTGGCAACTCGAGATCTCACCCGGCAATCAGAAGGCCAATTCTCGTAATTTAAAACAATCAAAATCTAGTCGCAGTCTCATCTCGGCGACAAACAAATGTCAAAAACTTTGCAAAATGTAGGGAAATTAGAAGTATTTTTGACAGATTGAGACTGGGATCAGACTGTGAACGTTCTTAAAATTACGAGAATTGCCCCTCTGGTTAGATGTCGTTTTCTAAATTTTCGATATCGCGATTTCGCCTACTTTTTTAAATACTTAAAGCTTTCTTTTTTTTTTGTAGATCTTGGACAGCCATTAGAATAGAATAGTAAACTTTTATTTCAGACAGGAGTCCCTAGGATTACTAACAATTTTACTTAACTTCTAGTGTTAGTAGGTTGCAGACACAGATATACCTACATACAATTAAAACTCAGCGTGGAGCTGCATCCACCTCCGCAACATCGGGGAATCCCAGCGATCTGCGAACACACCGAGAATACTATTGGTGCCGATGCCGCCGCGAACACGCGTCATCAGGGATGCACATGTGTTTCTAATAATGGTGCAAACATCCCTGACACACTACAATGCCACGGCAGCCGCAACAATACTCTCAGTGCATTATTATATTGAATGCGCAGGTCACTGTATGCCCGCTGAGTGAAGTCGACCTTCAGGCTGCACGTGTAGAAGGACTGACAGTAAGCTTTGAATAGCCATTACACCATCGACTTATCATATAGGTAATAAAATTTTTATCATGAACGGATTGATTTGATCTGCATCTGAACGTTTAGGTTAGCTCGTGTAGAATCCTATAAATCTTATTATATTCATCATTAGCAACAACCCTGTTCGATAAATAATAATCGGTATTAAAAATACCAAAATTGAAATGAATTTACTCGGGTTTAACATCGATCACTAATAAAGAACGGGTCTAACGACATAATTATCACTTTTTTTTTTTAAGTGGGAAATCATCCAGTAACTTCTCCCGCTCTGGGCGGAGCAGGAGGGCCAGACTTTTAACGACTAAAACCCAACCGTGTTCCTTCAGTAGCCTGTGCCAGGGGCCATGGTAATTCTTTCGAACTACCCGCGACCCTTGCAGTAATTGATAGTTTCATCACAGAATTTTAAAGGCTCTCCCCCACAGGTGCGTTTTATCGGTCGATAATATCGGATTCGTTATTGCGATATCTGTTTTGTACAGACGCCAGCACATCAAGCTACTACAATCTGTCAAATTTCTTTAATAGATTTTCAACTTTATCGCTAAAGCTTTTAGGTTTAAAGTTGATTGGGAGAATTTGACAGTTTCGGGTAGCTTGATATGCTGGTGTCTGTATATTTTGTATTAGAGTTGTTTGAACCACGAAAATGTATCAACATCTCAATTTGAATAAAAACTGTGTTCATTTTCTTTAGTGCTACTGTTTTAATCTAGTGATGAGAATGGGAAAATAAAACGGACGACCCCTAGTGTTCCTCGAATCGGTTCCACACGATTTTCTTCTGAACGTACAGACGCCAGCCCATCAAGCTACTACAATCTGTCAAATTCCTTTAATAGATTTTCAACTTTATCGCTGAAGCATTATGTTCAAGGTTGATTGGGAAAATTTGACAGTTTCGGGTAGCTTGATGTGCTAGCGTCTGTACGTACTTAGTCGTACATATTTTTTCTATGAATCTATCGGATGCTATATTACGCTATCGTCTATAGTGGTCAGATTATATTCGGATTATAGGCTGGAAGATGACCCCAGCATAGTTGTAAAAAAGCTAAGCAGATTGATCGTGTGGTCAGATTATTTCCTAGAAACTCTCTATATTGGCTTTTGATTATTCACAAAATTCGATTCGATTATTCACTTTATTCTTTCAATTGACACATTTTAATTTTAACTTTGCATATTATAATACCTGTGCAGTAGCGCAGTAAAATAATTGATTGCATTGTTTTCTTCCACCCCCGCCCATCATTCCATCCCCTTTAGATGGGGTGACGAACCGACAAAACGCAAACAAACAATTAACATAAACATGCCTACCCACTGCTCTTGCAAGAAAGTACCTACTTCCAACAAATTCCTTTTCTACGACAAAAATAAACTCATCACAGAGAGCACATACTCGTACCTATACACAAGAGGCTGGGATACGGGATAAAAGCAGTGCACTCCAAATTAAAATTCCACTCCTTTTAAAAAAAATATTTTAAATGAGATTGGACGAAATAGTTTGTATAGGTCCCGTCTCAACCACCAAAGAGAATAGTGGTAGCTCTGTGGTAATGGACCCGACTGGTGTTGTCGAAGGCATGCACTTCACTTTGTTTACTTTATTTCATCACCAATACTCCCAAAACGGTCAGAAAACCATCGTCGTGAGGATTTCAGAACGTCTCAACAAAAATTCGAAGCCATGTGACATCTACTCAGACGCACTGGGCCCGCATGGGGGATAACGGTCCTCTCACGGTAAAAGAAAGAATAGCATCTATAGACACCACTAACAGAGAGCAATAATAGTAACACGTAATAAGTTTCTTCAATAATATGCATGTAATAAGTCTCTATTATATATCTGATGACATTTGAGAGCGCCGCCAGTGCCATCGACGTGATGTGTCCGTTGCACTGCCCTTTCATAAAATCCAACGACCTCTGAATTTTCCACTCATCGTTTTCATCCTCTCTCATTTGATTCTCATCGAATTTTCTAATTGCTTTCGGCTCTTTGAAACAACCTTTTGAAGTTTGGAACCGAAGTAGACTTTTGAGCCAGTAGTTGCGCAAAAACTGAGCGTGGCCGAAAAGGCCACAGAGAGCAACTGAAACAGTTTAAAGATTTTGAATAATTACTCTTAGTATTTTTCAATTAAATGATCTTATCATATTGTCACTTACTCTGTTCATACATGAGGTCAGGCAGTAAAAAGTTATTTGAGGCAATGAACCTCGCCTCATTGAAACACTTCTTGCAAAACTCATCCGCCTTATAGCTGTCCCTGGTTTCCGAGAACAAGTTACATCTTCGAGAAAAACGGGCAACAGCTATGAATAAAATCCTAAAAAAATATTATTATTTTATAGGATACCGACTATGAATGTAATCTGAAGTGGAAATGGGCCGGCCATATTAGCTATAGACCCGATGACCGTTGGGGTAGACGTGTTCTTGAGTGGAGACGGCGAATCGGCAAACGTAAGGTAGGATGCGAACAGGCTAGGTGGACCGGCTACCTTCGCAGGGTGGCTGGTAGCTGCTGTATGAGAGTTGTCGAGAATTGAGCTGAATGGCGGGTATTTGGAGAGGCCTATCTGCAGCAGTGGACTGCTGTAGGCTGATGATGATGTAGATTTTCAGACTATTAATACTGGCTGGCTGACTGGTTTTTGACTTTTAATTGTTGGTGAACTAAATAAATAAATAAAATTACAATAAGATGGTGTGTGTGTATGAATAGGTACCTACTATTATAATTGTATATACATAGTTTAAGACCTATATTTTTGTCACACAATGAATGATTGTTAAATCGTTTCGAATGTTTGGGTAGTTTATACTTTGCTTCGAAAACGGTAGGCGACAGTTTAATTCCATGGGAGATTTAGTTCCAAAGTAAGACATTTGTCCACCTATGCCGTATATCTTGGGATTACGACCCCAAACTAATACGAGTGGGGAAGAGGATTTCTCCGGGAGTCCAAGAAGCTTCTCATATTACGATTATAATTATACAAGACGTACCTGTGTGTCAGCCCATAGCCAAACTGGTGGCCTTCTTGCATCACCTGTTTGCAGCGATTGGGAATCAGACAGATAGGCTGAGGTCTTGCTTTTTTATGTGAAGGATCACTCAGCGCCAATAATGCTAAGCATGAATCTAAAGTAATATATTAGATTAAAGGTCTCTGCACACAGCGGGCGGGGCGGGGCGGGACGGGACGGCAACACGGCGCTGGCGCGGCGGTAGTGTTCACACTGCGGGCGCAATCACGTCCCGTCCCGCCGCGCCTTTCTTTCATAAAAAAAGATGTTGAGCGATTCAGACATGGAAACACTATTGCTCATAGTTGCGCTAGCCAAGAAAAAACAACGTAAACGGAAATGAGTGCATGAAATAAATAAAAAACGCGCTCGCGTCCCGCCACGCTCCCCCCCCCCCCCCCCGCCGCTTCTGTCTGACTTGTATTCCCGCCCCGCGCGGCGGCGGCGGCGGGGCGCGACGGTTACCGTCGCGTCGAGCGGGGCGGCTCTGTGTGGCGTCGTCCGTAATATCTAGTACATTACAACTGCTCAGCGTCGCGTCGCCGTCCGGTCCCGCCCCGCCCCGCCCGCTGCGTGCAGAGACCTTAAAACAATGAATTAATAACTTTAACCTTAGTCAAAGGGCTGATGCTGAAAGGCTCGTTTCGTTAAGAAACTTCAGGTGTTCCATATTGAACACCAAGAACTGGAAACCTTACCCTCGATGTCGTTACGATAGTAGAAATATTGTTTACAGTACATCTAGAGAATTTCGCAAAAGTTCGCTTGCATTGCAAGGTTTAATCTTCTTCACATTTTATAAAAACATTCTGAGATTTTTTTTTTATTGGTGGTAGATATTATACAAAGCCCAATTAACCTGTTTCGGCAGGCGTGGGTTTTATATCATCGAAATCGTTCACCCTAGTGTAATAGTTCTGCCATGTGCCATACATTTCCTCCATCAGTTCTGGAGTGTATATCTCCGTATCATACATCAAATCCAAATCGAGACTATTTGGGCGCCTTTGCCACGTATTTACTTTGAAAAAAAGTAGCGACACTGAAAACAATCAAAATCAAAGAGTTGAAATGAGCCAATGACCTTTTTTTTCTTTATTTATAAGAACGTTAAAAATTTATAAAGTTCTTAGTAATTGATTACAACCTAGCCTAATAGACTAATCAACAATTTAACTCCAACTTAATATTTTACGAGAACCAATGACCTGTAAATATTCTTATCAGATTTTCACAATTAATACGAAAAATTGCAAAATATATAATTACATATATATATATATATATATTGTTACTGTTACTGGGGCAGCAGTCTCGAAATTCATAGCGATCGCTTTACGACCGAATTCGGTCGCAAAGTCCTGTCACTCCATACATTTCACCTGTCAATTCGGGACTTCGCGACCGAATTCGGTCGTGGTTCGTCATTCGGTCGATTGGAAGATTGGTGCAAAGCTTTAAGGCGAAGATAGTACAGACAAATTAGAACATTTAAGCCATGGTTGTCTTAAACGAAGTCTCACCAATTTTATTTTACCTAATTTATATTTTTTTTTTTCGAAAATTCCCAAAACGTTAAGTCAGTTTACTTACAATTTTGGGAATTTTCAAAAAAAACATATTAAAATTCTTCCAATCACCTTGCCCTCATCCCATGTTACTTGTGGTCGGCGCAACACGTTTTCTTCTTCCATTCTACCCTGTCAACCGTCACGCTATCATTCGCTCCCTTCTCTTTCATATCATCCATCATCACACAATTCATCCATCTTTACTTCGGCCTTCCTCTTCTTCTCCATCCATCAACATGTATATTCATCACTCTTTTAGTCACATGCGTTTCGTCCCTTCTCATCACATGCCCATACCAAGCCAAACGATTTCTTTTCAACTTTTCTTTCACTGGCGCCACTTTCAAACTTACTCTTATATACTCATTTCTTACTTTATCCATTCTCGTCACTCCACACATCCATCTCAACATTCTCATCTCCGCTGCATGCAATCTTTTTGCGGGATCTTTTTGTGGGTAGCGGGATTGTCCGAAAGGGTTACCGCTGCCCTGGAACATAAAGGGCTAAGGAAGGAACACGGGTGGGTTTTAGTCAGTAAGAGCCTGACACTCCCTTCTGCTCCACCCAGAGCGGGAGGAGTCATTTGATGATTTCCCATCAAACTAGCTTCTGCCCGCGGCTTCGCCCGCGTGGATGTCGGAAATTATCCCACGGGAACGTACTAACAGGATAAAATGTACCTATGTGCTTCCCCAGGATGACATCTATCTCTATGCCAAATCAGAAGTTCACTGGTTTAGGCGTAAAAATGTAACATACAGTTTCAACTTCAAATCCTCCCCTTATCAACTGAATTACCCCTTTTTGTCCCATCAGTGGTAAATTTTCGACAACTTTACATACTCCTACTTATTATTAATTATTTTCTGTCAAAAGTATCAATACTGAGTTTCGACTTACTCGGACCGCGCATTCAATTTCTTCCACACAAACTTAACACCCCTATCTATATCCCTCTTTGAGGGGTAGTTTTGAAAAACTTATAATGATAAACTTTATTTCTTACTTAGGCAAGTATTCTTGCCAAGTTTCAAGTTTATTAACTAAATGAAGAAGATTTTTCATATAAACTGTATCCCCGCTTTTCACCCCCACAGGGGTGGAATTTTAAAAAAATCGTTTGGGATGTATTCATAACTTGACTCAAAGATTATTTATACTTACTAATTTTCGAGTTAATCAAGCCATGCAGTAAAATCCTCCCCTGAAAAATTGAGTACCCCATTTCAGCCCGTCAGGGGTAGATTTTCAAAAAACCCTGATACATATTATTCTTTTCTTTCAATATTAGGTATAAATACTGAGTTTCGAGTAAATTGAACTGCGCGCTAAAATTCTTCCATACAAACATTGAAACCCCCCAATCCCTTATTAGGGGGTAGTTTAGAAGAAAAAAAACTGACAATCTTCATAATTTCTTTTGGTAAGTATTCGTGCCAAGTTTCAAGTTTATTAACCCAAGGAATAAGATTTTTCATACAAACGAATTCCCCCCTTTTCACCCTCTTAGGGGTGGAGTTTCGAGAAATCCTTTCTTAGTGGATGCTTACTCTTCACGAAGAACACACCCTCCAAATTTCATGTCTCTAGGACCAGCGGTTTAGGCTGTGCGTTAATCTATCAGTCAGTCAGTCAGTCAGTCAGTCAGGACTTTGAATTTTATATATATAGATTACATTTTGCATAATATAATCCTTTAGTTTTCTTTTATAAATATTAATACTTTTGCACTTTTTGATTTCATTTGGCAATTTATTATAAAATTGGACCCCTTCATATAAAAAGTTCTTTTTTCCATATTTTACTGTTCTAGGAAAACGCAGAACTAGGTACTTCGTTTCTATTTCTTAGGTTATGTGTGTATGTCTTTTTTGTAAGTTTAATGTTGGTTTGTGTAGTGTTATTAATTTTTTTTTTTTACTAATATGCAAGTATTGTAACTGTATAGTTGACAAGATTGAAAATTTTAGTTTTTTCATATAGCTATTTAGTAGGTGTTAGAAAGTCATAACAATATAACCGTTTTATAATTTTGTTTTGGGTCCTCTGTATGTAATTGAGGTTAGTCTTGGATACCGATCCCCAAATCTCAATCAGGTATTCTAGGTTAGATTTTACTAATGGGTACTTGAGTACTACATCAACTGTACATCGCTCTAATCAACTGCACATTCTTCCCTGGCACGCCTTTCTCCTTCAGCGCCCACCACAAAACTTCACTAGGCACTCCGTCGTATGCCGTTTTGAGGTCAACAAATATCATGTGCAAGTTCTTATGCGCACTTCTGTATTTCTCGCACAGCTGGCGGATGGCAAAGATGGCATCTGTTGTTTCTCAACCAGGCTTATAACCGAATTGGTTTTGCGAAATTTCACTCTCTTCTCTCAGTCGCCTTTCAATAACTTTCTCCCAAACCTTCATACGATGTGACATTAGCTTTATTTCTCTATAGTTGTTGCACTCCAGCACATCACCTTTGTTTTTAAAGATGGGCACCAGCGAACTGTTACACCATTCGTCAGGGATGGCTTCTTCCAGCAACAACTTATTGAAGAATAAAGCTAACCACGTCCATCCATCTATCCGTAATAGCTTCCATACTTCAACTGGTATTCCATCCGGACCTATTGCTTTACCATTCTTCATCCCATTTACTGCTATTCTCACTATATCCATACCAATCCTTCTCACTAACCCCTCATTTTCTGGTTCAATCATCCTGTTTATTATATTAATTGCAGTCTACAAACTACAACGCAAAAAAAAATATTTTACATTTTTGGTACTGCCAATAGTTTGTTACATTTCGATTTTTTTGTACCATGCGGTGGTAATACTTAGCCACAACGTCGTTCTTCCGAAATATTATTTTCAAACGGGTATGCATTTCTGCAGGGATGCTCGTTACTTCCAGTAGCAAAATTTGTCTCAAATTTACTGCAAAAGGAAAGTAAATATTTCATTCTAACGTTGTTCTTAGTTTATTTGCGCATCCGAGAATACTAATGGACCGAAGTGCCCCTAGTACTTTTTCTACGACGGGTTCATTTTGTGACGATCTGTTCAGACAGCCATCGTCATTTCTAGGATTCGGATCGTACTCAGTGCGCAAACTGAATTAGGGTTACATTTGTCTGAAAAATAAATTCAAATTGTTCATAGATATTTTGATTTTAACACCTTCAAGGGCACCTTATCATAATCAGCCTATAATGTTCCCACTGCTGGGACACAGCCCTCCTCTTTGTGAGAGGGTGTGGGCCGTAATCCACCTCGCCGGCGCAGTGCAGGTTGGTAGACGTCACATGTTTTTGATTTTTTCGTTCTAGGGCATGCCGGTTTCCTCAAGATGTTTTTCTTCACCGTTTTTGGAGCACTGATGACGAAGTTAAGGGCACCTACTAAACGTTAATTTAATAGGCATTAAAGATTTACGAGTGAACCGGCAACGAACGAAATCCATCGACTCATCATAATAAACGAAATTTTATTTTTATCATGAACGAATTGATTTCATCTGCAATAGAACGTAGGTATAGGTTAGCTGATTCGTTTCATTGTTCTGAACTAGTAGATACGATAAGGAAATGAAATGAGTTTTCAGTAATTTTTTTATCCAATTACTTATAACAATGACTACGCTTTGATTAGTGTCTCTTCAACCATCAATTAAACCGTAACTTGCCTGAAACCTCGTTTTAAGACTGATTCCCAAAAAAAAACATGTATAAATTAACATTTCACACTTAACATGTTTTTAAAAATAATTAAAAAGTATATAAACATAAAATAAAAACCAGTAAAGAACACTTCTATTCAAAACATCGTTACAAGTCTGTTACAATCTTACCTTCTATCATAAACAATCCGAACTGCAAATTGAAATCCACGTAATTCCTATGTTCGAAACAAAAATCTACAGTCTTTTCCAAAGCTCTTAAATAATAATCGAAATCCGCTGGCGTTGATAAATCCTGAATAATCTCTTTATATTCCTCTTTAGCAACAACCCTGTTCGTAAAAATAACAATCGTCATTAAAAAAACCAATATGACAATACGCGGACGTAAAGATGTAATGGACTTTTGGTCTTTCATCGCGGATTTTTAATCTCAAAATTTAATCGCGAAGATGATTACACATTTGAACTCGAATGAAAACTGTCCGCATTTTCTTTAGTGCTATTGCTTTTATCTAGTGATGAGGTTGAGAAAAGTTATGGCTGGGATGTAAACAGTTCATTCCACGTTTAATGGTTAATTTTTCAATCGATAGATAAATTTTCATTCGTGGAATAAAATTGACGTCTTAGGGCTGATTTTTTAATCATCTGATAACTTTATTCGAGGAATAATTTTGAAATCTTGACAGTTATTTCATACAAAAACTGTCAATTTTATTCCTGGAATAAAAGTTATCTGGCGATGGAAAAATCAGCCCTTACAGTTTTTGTATGGAAGAACTGTCAAAAATTCAAAATTATTCCTCCAATAAAGTTACTTATCTAGCGTTGGAAAAATCAGCCCTAAGTTAAACTTCCTTTTTCTTTTAAAAGAAAATTATATATATTCATTATAAAGTAAATGATATATTTCAATAATGAGTCTGTATTATATATCTGAGGGCATGTGAGAGTGTCGCCGCCGCCACGGCCGTGAAGTGTCCATTGCACTGCCCGTTCATAATATACATTGGATTCGCGATTTGCCATTCATCGCCTTCACCCTCTCTCATTTGAGTCCCATCGAATTGTCCCGGTGCTATCGTGTCCGAGAAGCAACCTTCTGGAGTTTGAAACCTAAGGAGTTTTTTCAGCCAGGAGTTTCGTAAAAACTGAGCATGGCCAAATAGGCCGCAGAGAGCAACTGAAACAATTTAAAGAATTTTAGGTTATTATAATTTAATGTCACTCCTGGGTGGTGATTTAGTCACCTACATCCGCCAATGTGGCAAATCTACCCGTCATCGGATATGAGTTTCATTGCGAAAGTTGTTTAGTATGAGTTTAATCACCCCTTGACGGATCTAGGAGACTAAATTAACTGTATATCCGTAGTTCTTCATTCACTTACTATGTTCATACATGAGGTCAGGCAGTTGGAACTTGTTTAAGGCAATGAACTGCGCTTCGTTGAAAGACCTTTTGCAAAACTTATCCGTCTTAGCCTTGTCCACTTTTTCGGAGAATACGATACACATACGAGAAAAACGGGCGATGACCATAAATAAAATCCTAGAAAACGAAAAAGTTATTTGGTGGAACAGCGACTACAGTCCTTTCACAGTTATTTTATCTCTGACAGCTGCAACCCATCAGCAACCTTATTACAAAAAAAAATTTGTTCGCTGTCATTTTGACAGACTTGATAGTTGCAGCTACCCAACCCATGAAATTATTATGTATGTACGTAGTACATAATAATTCCATGACCCAACCACAACGGCCACAACCTTACTGTAACGAGATTAGAGATCATTGTTGAGACATTGGTGCAAAATCAGAAGAAAAATACCTATGAATGGGCTGTACCTTAAAAGAGAAGTAGTTTAGTGCCTCTCCAGTGACATGATAGTAATTTGTGGTCCAAACGGGCCTCAGCACCTAAGTACAGCTTAATAAATACATTTAGGAAATTATAACTAGTAAGGTCCTCTGCCCAACCCTTTGGGGATTACATGCGTGATGTTGTGCGTAACTAGTAAGGTTTTGTATGTGTGTCACTGCTAAAATATATCATACAAAGGGCTCGTAAAACGACATACACGTTTCAAGAGTGAGGCTGTAGTTCACACTTTGCACACTGCAGAAACGGCGGTCGGCAGTTCAATAGGAGATTCAGGAGGCTCTTATGCTGCAGAAAGCCAATGTTTAGTTTTAGTCGGTGGGAGTCCGATACTATACTAATACTTACCGTAATGGCTTCCTCAAACAAAGAAATCCCTAAGGATTATAATCACAAAACAACACGAGTGGTGAAGAAGTTGTGTACCTCTATACCAGAAGGCCGATTCTCGTAATTTAAAACGTTCAAATTCTAGTCGTATTTTCATCTCGGCGACAAACAAATGTCAAAAATATGTTTATAATACTTTTGACAGATTGAGACTGAGATCAGACTGTGAACAAGAATTACCCCTCAGCTCTATAACATACAATCTGTGAGTTGATTTTTCTTTATAAATTTAAAGTTAGCCACTTTAATTTTTTCCTAAAGTATGAGATACAGCTTTTATTACGGTTTTTATCATACCTACTCTTCCTACTAGACGTACCTGTGTGACAACCCATAGCCGAACTCGCTGCCTTTATGCACCCCCTTTTTGCAGCGAGAGGGGGTGCGACAGTCTGCTGGAGATCTTAGAGGTGGAGTCTTGGCCAAAAACTCGATGCATTCATCTAAAGTAAATAACAAGAAAATAATATTGGTACCCAACTGGGTAGCAAAATTATTTTCACACTATTAACAGCTCACTTCAAGCTCACTTCACCTAAGTTTTCTCGGTGAGATATTTACAGAATAGATCGGCAGTTTGTACACCTCCATACAAGTTAGTTGGCACAACCGGCGCGGGCGAATTTCGTCCCGCATCTCGAAGTTCGAAGTTCCCCTTCCTTCGAGGTGTACAAACTGCCGATCTATTTTGTAAATATCTCACCAAGAAAACTTGGTGAATTGAGCTATTAATAGTGTCAATCCCCAGCATCAAGTGGAATGACTACTCACTTCAAGCACACTTCACCTATGTTTTCACGATGAAATTTTAACAGAATAGATCGGCTGGTATGAATAGTCATGTGACTTCCCAATCAATATAACAAAAAGTGCGCGCGGTCGCGTCCAGCAGTGCGACTCTGTAACAATCTCACCGTGAAAACTTAGGTGAAGTGAGCATGAAGTGAGCTGTCATTCCAACTAATGTTAGGGATTGACACTATTGACAGCTCACTCTAAGCTCGAATAGATCGACTGATTCCGACGCGGGATTCGCTTTAAAGCTCCAACCCAATATACAATGGCCTCCAAAAGTTAGTTGACATTTTTCCATTACACCTGTGATGCCACATTACGACCTAAGGGACTTCATTATTTTTTACGATAAGTGAAAGGCGAATCCTGCTATTATTATAAACATGAAAGTTTGTATGGATGGATGGATGTTTGTTTGTTACTCTTTCACGCCAAAACTACTGAACGGATTTGGATAAAATTTGGCACACAGATAGTTTATAACCCGGATCAAGACATAGGATACTTTTTATCCCGATATTCCTACGGGATCGAAACTAATGCGGGTGAAACCGTGGGGTTCAGCTAGTTAGTCAATAAAAACGTTATAGCAGTTCAAACATTTGGATTACTAGAGTTTGAAATCATAATGTGGTGTGTCACAGCTGAAGTGGAAAAATGTCAACTAACTTTTGGAAGTCACTGTACCTATTATACAGGGTGGCCGGATATCGACGCGCCGTGAATAACTGTAAAAAAAAAAAACTCCGGGGGGTTCTGAAACATGTGGATGTCCCTACCACCCTGTATATATTTTACGCTCTACACACAGTTTACATCGTATTGTAACGATAGCAATCAATAGGTACTGTAAGGTATTACTATCGATTTGAACTCGAATGAAAACTGTCCGCATTTTCTTTAGTGCTATTGCTTTTATCTAGTGATGAGGTTGAGAAAAGTTATGGCTGGGATGTAAACAGTTCATTCCACGTTTAATGGTTAATTTTTCAATCGATAGATAAATTTTCATTCGTGGAATAAAATTGACGTCTTAGGGCTGATTTTTTAATCATCTGATAACTTTATTCGAGGAATAATTTTGAAATCTTGACAGTTATTTCATACAAAAACTGTCAATTTTATTCCTGGAATAAAAGTTATCTGGCGATGGAAAAATCAGCCCTTACAGTTTTTGTATGGAAGAACTGTCAAAAATTCAAAATTATTCCTCCAATAAAGTTACTTATCTAGCGTTGGAAAAATCAGCCCTAAGTTAAACTTCCTTTTTCTTTTAAAAGAAAATTATATATATTCATTATAAAGTAAATGATATATTTCAATAATGAGTCTGTATTATATATCTGAGGGCATGTGAGAGTGTCGCCGCCGCCACGGCCGTGAAGTGTCCATTGCACTGCCCGTTCATAATATACATTGGATTCGCGATTTGCCATTCATCGCCTTCACCCTCTCTCATTTGAGTCCCATCGAATTGTCCCGGTGCTATCGTGTCCGAGAAGCAACCTTCTGGAGTTTGAAACCTAAGGAGTTTTTTCAGCCAGGAGTTTCGTAAAAACTGAGCATGGCCAAATAGGCCGCAGAGAGCAACTGAAACAATTTAAAGAATTTTAGGTTATTATAATTTAATGTCACTCCTGGGTGGTGATTTAGTCACCTACATCCGCCAATGTGGCAAATCTACCCGTCATCGGATATGAGTTTCATTGCGAAAGTTGTTTAGTATGAGTTTAATCACCCCTTGACGGATCTAGGAGACTAAATTAACTGTATATCCGTAGTTCTTCATTCACTTACTATGTTCATACATGAGGTCAGGCAGTTGGAACTTGTTTAAGGCAATGAACTGCGCTTCGTTGAAAGACCTTTTGCAAAACTTATCCGTCTTAGCCTTGTCCACTTTTTCGGAGAATACGATACACATACGAGAAAAACGGGCGATGACCATAAATAAAATCCTAGAAAACGAAAAAGTTATTTGGTGGAACAGCGACTACAGTCCTTTCACAGTTATTTTATCTCTGACAGCTGCAACCCATCAGCAACCTTATTACAAAAAAAAATTTGTTCGCTGTCATTTTGACAGACTTGATAGTTGCAGCTACCCAACCCATGAAATTATTATGTATGTACGTAGTACATAATAATTCCATGACCCAACCACAACGGCCACAACCTTACTGTAACGAGATTAGAGATCATTGTTGAGACATTGGTGCAAAATCAGAAGAAAAATACCTATGAATGGGCTGTACCTTAAAAGAGAAGTAGTTTAGTGCCTCTCCAGTGACATGATAGTAATTTGTGGTCCAAACGGGCCTCAGCACCTAAGTACAGCTTAATAAATACATTTAGGAAATTATAACTAGTAAGGTCCTCTGCCCAACCCTTTGGGGATTACATGCGTGATGTTGTGCGTAACTAGTAAGGTTTTGTATGTGTGTCACTGCTAAAATATATCATACAAAGGGCTCGTAAAACGACATACACGTTTCAAGAGTGAGGCTGTAGTTCACACTTTGCACACTGCAGAAACGGCGGTCGGCAGTTCAATAGGAGATTCAGGAGGCTCTTATGCTGCAGAAAGCCAATGTTTAGTTTTAGTCGGTGGGAGTCCGATACTATACTAATACTTACCGTAATGGCTTCCTCAAACAAAGAAATCCCTAAGGATTATAATCACAAAACAACACGAGTGGTGAAGAAGTTGTGTACCTCTATACCAGAAGGCCGATTCTCGTAATTTAAAACGTTCAAATTCTAGTCGTATTTTCATCTCGGCGACAAACAAATGTCAAAAATATGTTTATAATACTTTTGACAGATTGAGACTGAGATCAGACTGTGAACAAGAATTACCCCTCAGCTCTATAACATACAATCTGTGAGTTGATTTTTCTTTATAAATTTAAAGTTAGCCACTTTAATTTTTTCCTAAAGTATGAGATACAGCTTTTATTACGGTTTTTATCATACCTACTCTTCCTACTAGACGTACCTGTGTGACAACCCATAGCCGAACTCGCTGCCTTTATGCACCCCCTTTTTGCAGCGAGAGGGGGTGCGACAGTCTGCTGGAGATCTTAGAGGTGGAGTCTTGGCCAAAAACTCGATGCATTCATCTAAAGTAAATAACAAGAAAATAATATTGGTACCCAACTGGGTAGCAAAATTATTTTCACACTATTAACAGCTCACTTCAAGCTCACTTCACCTAAGTTTTCTCGGTGAGATATTTACAGAATAGATCGGCAGTTTGTACACCTCCATACAAGTTAGTTGGCACAACCGGCGCGGGCGAATTTCGTCCCGCATCTCGAAGTTCGAAGTTCCCCTTCCTTCGAGGTGTACAAACTGCCGATCTATTTTGTAAATATCTCACCAAGAAAACTTGGTGAATTGAGCTATTAATAGTGTCAATCCCCAGCATCAAGTGGAATGACTACTCACTTCAAGCACACTTCACCTATGTTTTCACGATGAAATTTTAACAGAATAGATCGGCTGGTATGAATAGTCATGTGACTTCCCAATCAATATAACAAAAAGTGCGCGCGGTCGCGTCCAGCAGTGCGACTCTGTAACAATCTCACCGTGAAAACTTAGGTGAAGTGAGCATGAAGTGAGCTGTCATTCCAACTAATGTTAGGGATTGACACTATTGACAGCTCACTCTAAGCTCGAATAGATCGACTGATTCCGACGCGGGATTCGCTTTAAAGCTCCAACCCAATATACAATGGCCTCCAAAAGTTAGTTGACATTTTTCCATTACACCTGTGATGCCACATTACGACCTAAGGGACTTCATTATTTTTTACGATAAGTGAAAGGCGAATCCTGCTATTATTATAAACATGAAAGTTTGTATGGATGGATGGATGTTTGTTTGTTACTCTTTCACGCCAAAACTACTGAACGGATTTGGATAAAATTTGGCACACAGATAGTTTATAACCCGGATCAAGACATAGGATACTTTTTATCCCGATATTCCTACGGGATCGAAACTAATGCGGGTGAAACCGTGGGGTTCAGCTAGTTAGTCAATAAAAACGTTATAGCAGTTCAAACATTTGGATTACTAGAGTTTGAAATCATAATGTGGTGTGTCACAGCTGAAGTGGAAAAATGTCAACTAACTTTTGGAAGTCACTGTACCTATTATACAGGGTGGCCGGATATCGACGCGCCGTGAATAACTGTAAAAAAAAAAAACTCCGGGGGGTTCTGAAACATGTGGATGTCCCTACCACCCTGTATATATTTTACGCTCTACACACAGTTTACATCGTATTGTAACGATAGCAATCAATAGGTACTGTAAGGTATTACTATCGATACAGGTGGATTGATGATACAGGACAAATTACCGAAATACACTTTACCAGATTCTTTAGGCGAAGGTTTATATTTATCGTAGTCATTCACATTATTGAAATAGTTCTCCCATTTTCCATAAATTTTCTTCAACTGTTCTGGGCTATAGAGTTTCGTTTTATTCAACAGATCCGTATTGAATTTTTCTGGAAGCCTTGGCCACGTGGTTGCGTTATGGAATAGTTGCGTGACTGAAAACAATCATTGAGTTTGAATTGGTATTTTAGCTCCATTGTTTCCGTAATAAAGTTCAAATTTCAAAATATGAACTGTTTTCATGGTGGGATTAACTTTTGCCGTGTCTACTAACGAGTCTACTCAGCTGAGTGGACAGCAACAGCATGCTGTTTCTTGTCGAAAGCCACCTAGCTGCTCACATAAGCTGAATAAATGGAAAGAGCAACTATTCCAAAGAAGGTCTATTCCAAAAGTATCAGATGAAAGTGTAAAAAAAAACCCTGTTTACATTTTCATCTTTGTTTTTTTTTTATCTATGCGCGAGCTTTTCAACGCATTCCACTGACATTTCCTGAGCATGACCCGCCTCACCGGACATGGTTGTTTTGGGAGGTTCCTGTTCAGAATAAGGCGGGAGGAAACGCCAGGGTGTCACCACTGTGTAGATCGCCCGGAGGACACGGTGGAGCATACGGTGGAGGTCTGCCTGGTTTGGGCGGAGCACCGCCGCGTCCTCGTTGCGGCGATTGGCGGCGGCGATCTCTCGCGTCCGGCCCTGGTCCAGGCCATGGCACAGAGCGAGAGTGCATGGGAAGCCGTCACCTCCTTCTGCG
This sequence comes from Apamea anceps, assembly GCA_951799955.1. Taxonomy (NCBI): domain Eukaryota; kingdom Metazoa; phylum Arthropoda; class Insecta; order Lepidoptera; family Noctuidae; genus Apamea; species Apamea anceps. The sequence continues at coordinate 5,382,581 of OX637502.1, read as the reverse complement.
AACCAGTAATGCTCGCAAAGGAGGAGGCGGAGCGCGTGAGGGAGAGGCAATCTCTACGTCCTCACGCCCCTAGTCACCGCAGGAGATGCCCTGGACGTCGGGAGTCAACAGCCAACTCCCGGTCACCGTAGGCGCGGGCTTTCGGGCGATTAGCAATGAGCAGCTCGCCGCCCGGTAAGGACCAGGCCCGGGTCGACGGCGCATCGCGTTCCACACGCGTCTCAAAGAGGTGTCAGCACGGACTGACGGGGTCCGCTAGGGCCGATGCCTGCCAGGGCCGTGGGTTATTCGAAAGAGATACTGTAGCCGTTGGCACAGGCAACTGAAGGAACACTGTAATTATGACGATTTCCCACCAAAAAAAAAAAAAGGATTTGGACGGTTTATCAGTACAGACGCCAGCCAGCACATCAAGCTACCCGAAACCGTCAAATTTTCCCAATCAACTTCGAACCTTATGATTTAGCGATAAAGTTGAAAATCTACTAAAGAAAGACTATAGTAGGTAGCTTGATGAACAACCTCCATCATTCCAACAGTGCTGGCGTCTGTACGTTCAAAACCTTCCACAGAATTTTGTAATTTTGTAATTAAGAATTTGTTTGGTATGATGGTATGACGTAGATGGTATGATGGTAGAACGATACAACCATCACTCTCCTGCCCATAGCCCAATTTACTTGGGATCGGCCGACGCAATACGAGATGTGATGACCTAGTGAAGGCCTAATGGCCTTCACTTAGGCCTTCTATTCCTGGGCAAAGGCCTTCCTCCACTTCTTCCATCTTTCGCGAGCCCGTGCGTCCTCTTTCCAGGTTTGACGGAACCTATCCAGCTCGTCCCGCCATTTTCTACGCGTAAATTATTTCAAACCACTGCTTTCAAAACGGTAAAGGAAAACATCGTGAGGAAACTGGCATGTCATAGAACCAAAAATTCGAAGACATGTGACATCAGTGACCCGTACTGGGCCCGCGAGGTGCCCACTCTCTCTCACAGAAAGGAGACCTGTGTCCCAGCAGTGGGAACATTTATAATTAGGTTGATTATGCAATACGATAAGAAATATTAATATATCTTACTCATTATATCCTGTTTATACTTTTCCACATCTTTATTTTTTTGGACCATAGAGTGGAAATAGTTAGCCACTTCATCAGTTTTCAACAATAGCTGTTCCAATTGGACATATGTTTTTGCAGGGATGATATATCGTTTTTCTTGCAAATAACTCTTCAAATTCGCTGAAAAAAGAAATTGACAAGTACCTTATTCTTTCATTGTAACATGATTATAAAGTTGTCCTTCTGGCGTTTGTGAGGTAAAATAAATTGAAATCGATTTTCGTTATTCACTTCTTTACAAATGGAACTAATGTACAAACTACACCACCCACCCTACATGTTACAGTCTGTATCATACAAAAATACCTATTCGTGGGTGTGATAATTCTAATTAGATAGATACATAAGATGTCAGGGACATCGACACACGACCTCATAACCTGTTACCATGAATCAGTACATGATTCTGCACTAGGGAGTTTCGAATCATGAACTGAATTCGTGGTTACAGTTGCGCATCGATGTTCCTGCCACCATGTACATAAATAGCATATGCTTTATTGTACACCAAAGCATATTTACAAAATTATAATTGTGTAATAATCTGGAGTATGAATTTATGCCCGGTTGATGGCAATGACTTAACCATTCTTTTGTTTTTTCTTCTTTATGTGACATCTCATGATGTACAGACGCCAGCACATCAGGCTACTGTCAAATTTCTTTAATAGATTTTCAATTTTATCGCTAAAGCATTAGATTCAAGGTTGATTGGGAAAATTTGACAGTTTCGGGTAGCTTGACCCGCTGGCATCTGTACAAAAGCTAAATAAATATTTTATGGTAATTATGATAATTATAAAATTATTATTATTATTTCTAACGTGGACGTAGGCGTCGACGTCACTACATCACGATAACACAAGGACGTAAAATCACGATAATGTTAAAACGTCCACGTATTTGTACGTGATAATATCGTGACATTAGGAATTATAAAAGCGCACTTTTGCACTTTCATTTGCTATTAGGAGAGTCTAGCAACACAATGACAGAAGTAGTACTTATCTAATAAAAAAAAATACAATTGATTCATGATTGCTCATGATAATCAATCCGTTCATGGCAAAAGATCTATTTGGTTTATAGATTTTATCTTATGCACGGATAGATTTCATACGCAATAAAACGTATTTCACCAATTCGTTTTATTATACCCGTAAAATTAGAGGTACCTATAGTTAAGAAAATCATTGTAAATTAACTGTAGGTATTGCAGTTTCTTCCGATCGGTTTCGAGGAAGGTCAGTCTGAAGTAGCCGTCTAACTGTATGAGGGTTGCGTATAGCAGCTGTTCTCATCTAGAAAATTTCCATGTCGGATGAAAATCGAATTCGGATCGGAAGCGGCGCCCAAACGCTTTAAAGCGTAATTCTATTTATCAACATCTAGACTGTCTATACACGTACGGCTTTACATTGCATAACGACATTCATTCAAACTATTATTTAAGGTAGATACAAACATATCTTACCGTCTACCAGAAACAATCCGAACTGTAGGTTCAAATCCACGTAAAGTTTATGTCTTACAGCAAAATTTACTGCCTTTTCCAATACATTTAAATAAAAATCCAAATCCGTTTCCCCTGGTAAATCGTGAATGATCTGTTTGTACTTATAGTTGGCAACGATACAATTCACAGAAAAAAAAAACGTCATTAAAAAAAACAAAATGGACATATTGATACACGGACGCCACGACATGATTGATTTTAACTTGTTCATGACGGGATTATCATTAATTGTAACCGCGAGGATGTTGTGACGTCTAAATTCGAATGACTACTGGCCGCTTTTCCTTTAGTGCTACTGTTTTTATCTGGTGATAAGAATGAGAACATAAAGACGAACACGTTACGGCCGATGCACTTGCACTTGCACACCGAGATACTAGTATCTCAAGCTCAACATCAACATGAGTCAAAGTCATCATTTTTCATCACCATCTGCCTGCCTTTTCCCAACTATGTTGGGGTCGGCTTCCAGTCTAACCGGATGCAGCTGAATACCAATATTTTACATGGAGCGACTGCCTATCAGACCTCCACAACCCAGTTACTGGGTAACACGATACCCCTTGGTAAGACTGGTTGTCAGACTTTCGGGCTTTTGACGACGCCTAACGACTGTCAAAGATCCAAGAATGACAGCCGAAACCAACGGCTTAACTTGCTTTCCGAGACACGGGTCATTAGCTAAGTATATTCGGTCGGGTTTAAACAATAAAGGTTCCGAACCAAATTGTACAGTCAACAGCAAAAGTAGATGATCAAAATCAGAAATTCAATACTAATGAACGGAGTTCGCAGCTATATGGCAGCTGTACTAGTAGTAAACGTTTGGTATAATTTACAATCACATACTTTTGAATCACTTCGACGCCACACAGTTCTGACGCGAACTCCGTTCATTAGAATTGAATTTCTGATTTTGATCATCTACATTTGCTGTTGACTGTACCTACTTATCAGTGTTTGGAATGGTCGCTGGCCAGACGTATTTACCGTAAAATCAATAAACCTATGCTAGCTCCTAAACTACAAGGTCAAATTAAATTAACTAGCAAATGTCCATTAGCGCAAGAGTCCATTCGCGGAAATGTCTTTCGCGCAGTGTCCCAGATCCTTGCAAAACAGCCTGTCCAAATGCTCAACATAGCTGATGGTTTGGTGAAATTGAAACAGACTGTCGCTTCCTTGACTTACTTGAGGTACTTTTAATTAGTGTCCGACCGAAGGTTTGGTTTCGGTTTTGGTTTCGTCCAGTTTCAGCCGCAGTTTCGGTTTCGGTCAAAAGTGGCCGAATCTTCGTCCCGACCTAAACTGGCGTGAGGCGTTCATGAGCTTCAGTTTTGATAAAATACGAACGACTCACAGATAGACAGACAGTGCAAGTAATGGGATCCCGTTTTTACCCTTTTTGTAGAAAACCAAAAAAAAAAATGTATTTCCTTATAAAATAATAGAAGTCAAAGTTCTTAGCAGGCTGCTGCATCGCGTTTTGGTAACACGTGTCGAATCGTGTTTCAGTCGGACACTAATTTTAATAAAGTGATAAAGTGTTACCTGATTTTTTTACACATAAGGGCAATATTATTGTGGGTAATGGTAACTAAAAGGAATACGTCATTAGTTTCAATAATGAGTCTCTATTATATATCTGACGGCATTTGAGAGCGCCGCCACCGCCACCGCCGTGAAGTGTCCGTTGCACTGCCCGTTCATAATTCTCGGGTTACTCAACTTCCACGTTTCGCCTTCTTCTTCTCTCAGTAGATTCTCATCAAATTCTCCTGTCGCTAACTTCTGCGTGAAGCAACCTTCTTCAGTTTGGTACTCAAGGAGACTTTTGAGCCAGTAGTTACGGAAAAACTGAGCGTGGCCTAAAAGGCCGCAAAGAGCAACTGAAAGAGATGAAAGATTTTATTTTTGGAAAAATTTTCTCTTGTTGATGTAAAAATATGATTTCGTAACTCGTCTCTATTTACATATAGTGCAAGCCAAATGCAGTGAGAGCAGTGGTGGGCCAGAGCTTAGGTAACGGTCGCGGATGACGAGTTGTAGAATCAAACTCAGTCAGGCTCAGTACTTTGTGTACGGTGAAGGAAAACATCGTGAGGAAACCGGCATGTCCTAGAACCAAAGAATTCGAAAACATGCGACATCTACCAACCCGCACTGGGCCAGCGTGGTGGATTACGGCCTACTCCCCTCTCACAGAGAGGAAGCCTGTGTCCCAGGAGTGGGAACAGTATAGGCTGATTATGCAGGCCAAATGAAAGGGGTTAGGAAATTGTACACTCGCGAGAGTGTTGAAGCCACATAGCTAGGAGCTTCTCTTAAACTAAAATTTAATTACAAAATTTGTGATATTAAATGACAGTTGGTGACAATCCCATGGTTCACGCGGGCGAGCGACTGACGCTCCCGCTAGATAGTCCCGCCACCCGCAAACTTGTACGAAATAAAGTCACCCTATAATTCTGTCGTAATTCTGACTTTAGTGTCACGCCACGCTTGGTGAGCAGCGTAGCTCGAACCGTGCAGTGTGGATTGTTATTTGTCAGATGCTAGTGATCTGCTTGCACTGCATCCGCCATCTTATTGGTCCACTTGTTTGTTGGAGACTCACAAGTGACCAATTGCAATAGTAAAAACATACGTTGCTTCGCTAAGATCATGTCATCGAGCACGCAGTATATCTTGAAGCACCAAGCGAATCGCCTACCTATGTGGCTTCGGCCTTAGTTCACTTACTCTGTTCAAACATGAGGTCAGCCATTCCGAAGTTATTTGAAGCAATGTATTCCGCCTCGTTGAAAGACATCATACAATACGTATCCGTCCTAAATTTGTCTGTTTGTCTGGAGAACACGACACAGTCTCGTGAAAAACGGGCGATGACCATTAGTAAAGTCCTAGAAAATTTAAATTATTTGTAGAACACCACTGAATTAAAGAAGGAGTAGTTAATAAACTCATTAACTACTCTATTTCTGCACCAAAAATAATAAGTATATCAGTTTACTGATATGCTTATTTTTAGTGCAGAAAAATAAGTGTATCAGTAGGTACCTATACCTACCTACAGATATATACTTATCTTTAAGTGCAGTTTATATACGTACTACTTAATTAAAACTGCTGCTATTTCTGTTAAGAAACAATAAAGCGTATTCTAACTGTTTAATACTACAACATTATGTTTAGGCAACAGTTCCATGAAAGACTGCGGAAGCTCCTCGTTATAATTTGCGGACGGTCAACATGTGGTTTTGCCTAGAGGAGTCTGATTTAGGTATAAAACGACGCGCGACGTCAACAAACGGAAAGTAGGTCCCCAAAAAACCCAGACCAACGTGGGCGGGTAGTTGCGTGGTTGCTCTTGCACGCAGTGCAAAGGTCCAAGCACAGAGGGTAGCAATGTGGGTCTAACCATAGGATTAGGATTAGGTACCTATAAATCTTTATATTTCATTTAATGTTCACCTCCTCACCATCTCCACAATATGTCAGTACAGCAACATGACTACATGTAGAGGGCTACAAGGATCTTTCGGCGCCTCAGTGACACAGTCAGGGCGGCATAGCATAAACATAAGCATAATCAGCGTAATGAGTATCCACTGCTGGGACACAGGCGTCTCTGTGAGATGGAGTGGGAGAAAATCCACTACGCGGGCCCAGTGCAGGTTGGTAGATGTCACATGTCTTTAAATTTTTGGTTCTAGGCCACAAAAATTGACGGAAATTGTGAAGGAAAACCAAAATGGCGCCGTTAGTTCCGATTTTAGTCACGTGCCAAAAGATTCTTGTTCCGTTGTATGTTGTAGTTTAACGTACCTATGTAACAACCCATAGCCATAGTCGCTGCCACTTTCCAACGCGAATTGGCAGCTATAGGACATCTGACAGACACCCTGATATTTTGGATCCTGTACTGGATTCGACGCCAACTTTTCCGTGCATGCATCTAAAGGAAATGATACGGAAATAATAGATATCAGTTATAGTAGTAGTAATAAATTAAGAAAATCCATTGTGTAATTCGAAAGAACTAAGCACACACAGAGAGAGACACGAAAAGCGACTTTATTTTATGCTACAGTCTGGCCTGAGAATGCGTCCCTGACACCTGTCAGTGCGACAATTCTAGAAGATAATAATAAAGATCAAATTCTCAAAACACGTATGCGTTTTTATGAAACTGACAGGTGTCAAGAACGCATTATCTCGTCGACCGCACTGTAATGTAAGTACTTACAGATTTACTATTCAATCAATCAATAAAAGGCTACTGATTGAGAACACTTAACATAGACAAATTGTACACCTTACCCGAAGTTTCGGGCGTAGGTACATATTTTTTTACGTCCAATGCAAAAATGACATATTTTTCCCATTTGCCATACATTTCCTCCAACTGTTCAGGACTGTAGACCTTCGTCTGTTCCAGCAGATCTTGATTGAATTTATCTGGAGGTCTAGACCACGTTGTTTTGTTATAAAATATTGTAGTCACTGAAAACGTTAATCAACATGAAATTCTCGATAGGTATTGCCAAACTGACGCACAGTTGGGAATTTGATTGTTGAGCAAATGACAAGCTGCAACAGTTTGCCGTGGTATGTAGCTACCTATTTGGCGTTCTTTCTATTAGCTGTTTCATACTCAATAATCATGAATGTGACAGTCAGTTTCCACACCGAAGGGGGAATTACCACAAATTTAAACCACAAGTGATTGTTTTAAGTCTGGTACATTTATAGAATCTTACAGATTTTTCAGATCCTATAATTACAGCATCAAAGCAAAGTCAGCAGAATAGACGTACCTACAAAAAAAAACCATTTACGGAACAAAATATGTGACTCTCGATGTCTTACATTTTATTTCTTGCGCCATTTCTTCCTCATCTTCAAGTTTGTGGACCATTTTGTGGAAAAAGTTAGTCAATGCGTTCCTCTTTACAAGTAATTTTTCCAAATGGAAACGTATATTTGTAGGGAAACTTGTACGTTTTTCCTGAACAAGTTCCTTCAAATTCACTACAAAAAATAAAATGCTTTATTGTTTTAAACACCGTACGTGCATGTAATGTGATATGATAAATAAACCTATCCCCGTGTTGACCGCCGCACTATGACCGCTTAACTATTCCTTACCGAAACCACGTCAATTCCTTAGCTAATCTGTCCCAGCAGTCTCGACATTCATAGCGATCGCTTTACGTCCGAATTCGGTCGCAAATTCCTGTCACTCCATACATTTCACCTGTCAATTCGGGACTTTGCGACCAAATTCGGTCGTAAAGCGATCGCTATGAATGTCGAGACTGCAGCGGCCAACCGCGCGTTGATTTCGCGCGGTTTCGTTCATTGTGTCATAGAGAATTACGGCCCTGAAGCGATCGTTGTGCGAATACACGATCATCGCGTTCATTAGGTCACTTTGTCTTCTGAAACCGGAAAGCGCCCTCTGTCAGCACGAGCACGCGTTCAGGTCTACCGAACAAAAAGTGATATATCTATAAAGATTGCTTTTATTAAGACGCGGGGATAGCCGCCCCGACCCTCGCTCAAGCCACCCCGCGCCGCTGAGCCTGTAGTTCTAAATCCGTTCCTAAAAAAATCCGATCCAGCCTATCCCTTGCTGCCCTATTCCAGCGCCGCCCTAAGCCGAGGTCCGTACCCCTTAGCGTGTAGTCGCTTAGTTTTTAAGTTTCTTAAGCCCTGACTGGAGGCCTTAATTTATTGAGGCATTCACAGGCAAACCCGGTTAAGCAGACGACAGCCTCATAGGTTGAACTGCGAAATAACGAAAAAAAAAGACGCGGTGATAGGTTTTTTTTTTCGTTGCACAAGAGGTTTTTAGGTAGTTAGCTACAACGAGAAAATTTGGTGGTTATTAATAGCAGGTTAGAAACGAACAAAATCAATCGAATAACCGTAAATAGCTTTATAGCTACTTATTAAATTTTCATTTTGAACGGATTGATTTCATCCGCAATGAAAAGAACCGATTCGTTTCATTGTTTACTGGCTTTAACGACAAAGGAATAAAACTAACAGAAAACTTAAATTCATAATCCAATGATGAAACATATACTCATAATATACCTAATAATTAGTCAGTGTTCTAATCGATCAATCAAATTGCGTTCGTTTGTCATACTTAATCATAATTCATGAACGATCGCGTAGGTATTCGTGCGACAATCGCTTTCAGTTAGGAAACGGAGTTAGACTGGAAAACCGAAACCTGCCTGAAAAAGAGAAGTTAAGAGACTAACACCCGGTTTCTGGAACAATAATCAACACAAAAATAAAAACCGGTCGAGAGCGACTCGGACTCGCGCATAGACGATTCCGAACGATTCTGACGATTTCGTGTGTACCTATAACTCCAGCTTCCTCATAACTGATAGAATAATTCTACCTATGCCAATATTTAAGGCATAATAGCTGCAATCAAAGTTCCCAGTCTTAATTTAGCTGCCACAAAAACTTCGTTATTATGAGTCGTTTAGTGTGTGTTAGCTGGAGTGACATCACCCGAGCTTCCTCAGTCAATACAAACCAGTGATTTTTTTCTTTAATCTTATATTATGTTTAAACACACAGTATGACTATAAAAAACCTCAATACTTACATAATACGATTAAAGTGTGTAGTCGGCACCCAGTTCATAGAATCCCAGATTATAGAATCTAGACAAACTACTTCAAACTCATAATGTAGCACACGGAACGGCAATGCCGCTCCTTACTTCCTCCGGAACTCCGAAGCAATAATTTGATTTTTTGGCGCGAAAACTGTTTATTATGTAGAAACTACAAGGCCTAGAGATTTAAAAAATTAGCTGCCAATGGCAGCTACTATGCCTTATTTTTTGAGCTATAATACATAATCATATCTTCTTTCGTTTGGAAGATATGACATGGGCAGCTGGGATGCCGTCACTCCTTCTGCATCTTACCTTCAATCATAAACAACCCGAACGCCATGTCTACATCCACGTAAACTGTATGTCTTATACAAAAATCTACTGCCTTTTCCAGTTTTGCTAAATAATAGTCAAGATCTGTTTTCGATGGTAAATCATTAATGATTTGTTTGCGAAAGCTTTCATCATTTATAGCAACAACAGCTGACATTGTTGTTAGCAAGAATAACACGGAAATTAGGATGCACACGCTTGACAATATAATTGATTTTAGCTCGCTCATTGCGGCCATCACTACATAATTTAATCGCGCAGATCACAGATGTTTCCACGTCTGAACTCGACTGGTTGCGTTTTCTTTAGTGCTTTGTTTTTATCTAGTGATAAGGATGAGAGAATAAAGACGGATGACCACTTATTTACCTCGAATTGGTCTCACACAATTTCTTTTTAATGAATAAAGCTAGGTTTAGAAGAAAGTGTGCCGATTATGTTTAAAGAAATGACGGCTATCCGGAGTATCCGGAACATTTTCAACTAAATGTGCATACATTTTCCCAACTCGTGGATTGGAAGAGGCGGCCCCTATACCTTGGTCTGCACGGTCCCTAGACCTGACACCCCACGTTTACGCTACAGAGGTTGAGAGAAGTTCATTCTCAATACCTACACACCACACGCCTCATTTACTTACTTGGTTTTGGCCCGTGAAAGTAGTTAAAACCAGCTAAAAAAAAACTCATCCAAAAATTGTAATAAAAATACTCTAATACCAATATTCTACTAAAAAAAACTGAAGTAAAAAGTTCCAGCAGCCACTAGCGCCATCTGTCGATTGTGGAAAGAAGTCTTAATTAAAATTATTTTTTTTTTTAATAATTACATTCGGCCATCTATTTTACATTTCTAATGATAGTTAAAGCTATTTATTGATTTCAGAATAGATTCTGTGGCACGGTATAGTGTTATCAATATTACTTACAGTGCCAAAAGCTGAGCTACTATTGTAATTTATTGAATTTTGCCCCGCATCCTAACCAAATCATAGTAATATGCTACGTCTCGCGATCATCGCAATAATACGCTAACTAATAGGAAAATTTAGTCCATTCTGTAAAGTAATTTCCATAGACTTATCATCATTGACAACAAGTACTTCTACATTTCGCTTCCCGGCAAAAAAAGTGTCAGAATACAAAAATAGCTGTTTCGAGAAAATGTAACTTTATTAGTTTTTGGTCCATCTAGACGTCAATAATTTAAAAACTATAATAGTCAGATTGCTGAAATATGGTGTGTAAATAGCTTATTTATATATTTATTAAAGGGCTTTAAATTTAATAAACATGCATCGCCAAATAATCCATATTTGCGATAATTACACGAAGGAGATCACTTTTCAACAGGTAAATGAATGAAATTATAATTTATGTCACCAAGCCCGCCAAAACCAGTGAAAAGTGAATGATATTGGACTTCACGCGACACAAGCGCCTCTAGCGGCAAATTCACACGCGATAGCCCCCATTTCGCGGGCTACCTTGGAGCATTCACTTTAACCCTAATAACTAAGTTCTTAAACTAATGTAAGTATACCTAAATAATTTTGAGTAGGCGCCGTGTAAATTTAAGGCAATTTAGAGATCTTTGTTTATTGATGGTTTTTTTGTTAAAAAGTTTTTTATTGCTTTTACTGCATGTAGAAATTGTTAATATATAGAATAGGTTCGAAATTGAATTCGAATTTGCGAAATTACCAATTTCAACATGCAGATAAAGCAATAAAAATTTCTTCAAAAAAATCGACCAGTCCCTTCAATGTTACTTTTGACCCCAAAATGTATTGATTTTTATTGAACGCAACTAATTAAGTATGGTAACACTAAAACTGTCAATCAACCATTTTGAAGTATCATTCCCTACTGTTGTCATTGTGGACTCTTGTTTTAAATTGGAATAATTAAAAGAAAACCATGGGCTTAGCAACTGTTATTGAAAGCGAAGCTCATTTCCAAACAGAAATGGCCAATGCTGGCACAAAACTTGTTGTAGTGGACTTCACAGCCACTTGGTGAGTATAACCTGATTTCGTTCAAATATTCAAGTCATCGTTATAGTAAGTAATTGATTGTGTTGTGTGTAGGTGTCCCCCTTGCCAACGAATCGCGCCGTTCTTTGAGCAGCTGCCGGCGAAGTTCCCAAGGGCTGTGTTCCTGAAGGTGGACGTTGGCAGATGCGCGGAGACAGCCAGCGCTCAGGGCGTCAGCGCGATGCCGACATTCATCTTCTATAGGAACCGGGTACGTGGCCGCTGAATCATGTAGGAATCAGCAAACCAAGCTGACTTATCATTAATTTGTTTGTGTTAGTTTCTTTCAGGATTTCACATTAAATTAGTCATTATAATGAGCCAGTAATCTCCAAATTTGATGTTATTTGTAATTAGAATGATGACATTGATTGCAGACACGGATTGACCAGCTACAGGGTGCTGACCCAGGCACACTAGAAACTAAAGTTAGACAATATTACGGCACTGATGAGGCTGGAGATGAAGATAACTCTGTCGCTGGACATGTAAGTATACTGAACATCCCAACTTTGCTTCACATGTTAGATACAGATGCAATTGTGAATATTGCACAAAAGAAGATAATGAAAAGATAAGCTTTTCATTGTCTTCCTTTGGGCAATATTCCACAGAAAGACATCCTTCACTATCATCCAAGTTTGACTTCAGTCATAAAAGTCTTAAGACCACAGAAGGGATACTTAGTCCCTCCTGTCTGTGCTTACCGTGAAATTTCGACTAATTCCAAATTGTGCATCTGATAAGGAATAATGCGATCAAAAATTTAGCTACTGGTTTACCATTATTTATTCCTAATATTAGCATGTTACTTACAGATGGACCTGGCAACATTCATAACCAAGAGTGAGTGTGAATGTCTGAATGAAGCTGACAACCATCCCATGGCGCACTGCCTGACCAGTGGAGCGGGCTTCCTGGCCAGTGATTGTGATGAGCAGCTCATCATTAACATTAGTTTCAATCAGGTAGTTAAATTAACAGAGTGATAACTTGTTTATGATGATTCAAACTCAAAACTCAAACTTAAATCATTTATTTCAATTAAACCATTTCAGACACTTGAATTGTCAAAATTATATTGTCGGTCAGTTAGTCAGAAAGTTGAAGCTAGTTGCCCATTCCAAAACATAGATCTCTGTGGAGAAGAATAATAATAATATCCCTGGACATTTCACACAGCGCCATCTAGTCCCAAGCTAAGCAACCTAATGCTTGTGTTATGGTAACAAGATGGCTGATAAACTACTTATATACATTTTTTTTTTTTTTTGTAAATACATACATATTATAGATAGAAAAACACCCAGACTCGGAACAAATACATGTAGGTCATACAAATATTTGTTCCGTGCGGGAATCGAACCCGCGACACTCAGCGCAGCAGTCAATCGCTTAACCACTGCGCCAACCGTGCCGTCACAGAATGGGCAAGAAACTCCAACGGACACTCTTTTAAATCAAGATATTATTACAAAATCCTGGGTACATTATTCATTGTTGATTGTATAACCTTTGTGCGTATGACATGGATCCACGCAAGACACAATGACTTTTAAATTGTTTTTTTAATTATGACATTCAACCGGTTAGTTAGGCTTTCTTCAAAATCAATGCAATGGTTTTTTATTTTTTGTTAACTGCGCTAAAGTAGTAACATTTCGACAAAAAGTATAGTCCTTTTACTGTATTACCAGTTTGATATTGAACACAAAATATCTTTATATTTCAGCTGGTGAAAATACACTCCTTAAAAATTAAAGCTCCCAGTGACAAGGGCCCCAAGGTAGTGAAGATATTCATCAACCAGCCAAGAACACTTGACTTCGATCAAGCCTCTGGAAACATGTCAGTGCAGGATGTTGAGTAAGTAAAATGGTCCTTATTTTGTTTGTTATTACGCACATAAATGCTTGAACTGAGATTGTATGGACATACCAAAAAACCTATTAATTTTTTTCTTTCTGTTCTAGATTTTCACCCAGTGATCTAGAAGGCAACCCGGTCCCTCTGAAGTTTGTAAAGTTCCAAAGTGTACAGAACATTCAACTGTTCATAAAAGACAACCAGTGTGGCGGGGAAGTCACACAAATTGACCACCTGGCCTTTTACGGTTCCCCTATTTCCACCACCAATATGGGAGAGTTCAAGCGGGTGGCAGGCAAAAAGGGAGAGAGTCACTAGCATAATTCTTTCTAAGAAGATAGTTCAGTCTTACTCCGTGTTCAGTAAATTCTAATTCAAGTGGCTTGTTGTGGGAACGTCTCAGTCCCCTTGATAGAGTATATTGGCAACTATATATTTAAAAGTCATCTTTCATTCATCAGGCTCATTCTGGTTCTTTCACATCATAATGTCAATGTATCAAACCTGAACTATTTTCTATGATATGAACGGAATCATTTCTCAAACTGTGTCAAATAATAGATGTGAATATTTTATATTATTATATTTTCGTCACATATTTATGTAATATGGTGTAACATTCATAATTAATGTTTTAAGTATAAAGGTCATTCCAGGGCCACAGTTTGTTAAATGGGGATTCTGAATTATCACGAATTTGTATATTCAATAAATAAACATACACAAGTGTACTTATACTTAGTTTTATTGACTAAACTATCTAAACTCAGTCCTGGTTTAGTTCATATATCTGAATGTATGCCTCTGTGAGTGTGATCATTTGAGGTAGTATACTGGTGACGTGAAGGTCCTGCATTTCATACCTGAAACAAAATTATTCTTATCAGATTGTATAGGGCGTTAAAACAGTTTTGCATGATATAACCTTCCTGTTATTAGGAAGAGGCACGAGGGAGGACCCAAGTCTTATTCTCCTTCAAAGAATTCATTTCGCAGTCCATTGCTTTTTCCCAAAGACTCCGTTCAGGGCTTTTAATAAAGAAATTACATGATTGGGAACTAATTACAGGCTTGTATTCTCCTTACCACCCATTCTGCACAATGCAGTATGAAATGCATTGTACAGACGCCAGCACATCAAGCTACTCCAATCTATCAAATTTCTTTAATAGATTTTCAACTTTATCGCTAAAGCATTAAGGTTCAAGGTTGATTGGGAAAATTTGACAGTTTCGGGTAGCTTGACCTGCTGGCGTCTGTACCTATTCAAAATATTGATGAATCATGCATTACATACAGTAAAACTAGAAGAGGTATGCGCTTCGATAATCTTTGTATTTCCGAAATAACACGAACGTCGCGCCACAGAGGCAAAGCTAAGTTTCGTCCTGCCGTGCTTCGTTGTAGTGCACGTATCATTGCGCGTATGTATGAAGTTTTCTTTGTCGGGTTACCTGATCAGCCGATCGATTCTGAAAAAATCTCACCGTGAAAAGGTAGGTGAAGTGAGCTGTCAACAGTGTCAATCCATAGCATTAGTTGGAATGAGAGCTCACTCCACGCTCACTTCACCTAAGTTTTCACGGTGAGATGGTTACAGAATCGCAATCCTGGTAGCAGATCGTCATTTGTCGCACAAAAGTTTTTTGGAATGGACGCGGACGGTCCGCGTAAAATTTCTTGCGCTATTATTTCATTTCCGCTTAGCGTTCTTTCTTACTTTTTTCTTTTAGCTCGACTCTTAGCGTTATGTTAAATATTTAATTCATCAAGAATTTTTTAAATCCGACTGGTAGTTCCAGAGATTGCCGCGAGCAAACAAACAAACAAACTCTTAAAGTTTTATTCGTAGTATAAATATAGATAATTTTGTAACGCTGGTAATTCAAAATAGGTAAGTACTTTCATGGTTGTAATAGATCTATTAGATCTCAATATGGCGCGTACGTATTACCGAAAATGGTCTATTACTTTGAGAATAATTCTCGAAGTAATAGACCTTTTCTTGGGATATCTGTAGTCATTTACACAGTAAAACCGCACTCACCACTGCTGTGTTGGTTTATGAAGGACGTGTGCCCTGTACGTGCCCTTCTCAGGAGTGCCATCATGAACTATGTTACCAACTAACTCGTAGATCGTCTTCCCGTTGTGTTTCGCCTTCACTTCTGGTGTTAAAATGTCGCCGAAGTCAACGTTTCTGCAATTCATTTCAATATCATGAAAACCAATTTGGTCGTGTGCATAATACAGACTTGCCTATCGAAGCTACAACATCGTAGCTACGTTTTAGGACCTCGCGTAGCCTAAAACATGTGGCCTGCTTCACCACGAGTGGGTTGGTTCGGTTTAACTTAACTAGCAGATAATAATATACTTTAGTCTATCAAAGTAATAGGGGATAAGAAGTGGGTTTAGACCACTAAAATATTAGTCCCTGAAAAAGTCCAATGGCATCGCGGCGGACCCAGGCGTAGATGGCGGGATGAGCTTGACGCCTATGGGCGAGATTAGTCGTGTTGAATAGAAAAAGGAAAGGGAGCCATTTGCCCTGCAGAGGGATAACACAGGCTGATTTATTTATTACTAGCTGCGCCCCGCAGTTTCACCCGCATAAGTTTCGATCCCGTGGGAATATCGGGATGAAAAGTATCCTATATGTTAAACCTGATTATAAACCATCTGTGTACCAAATTTCATCCCAATCCGTTCGGTAGTTTTTGCGTGAAGGAGTAACATACAAACAAACATCTATCCATCCATTCATCCATCCATCCATCCATCCTTACAAACTTTCGTGTTTATAATATTAGTAGGATTAAAGTGCCTATCCACTGTGAAACAGTCCCTTAGAAAACTTTCTCCACTTACTTGACTGGGAAGTTTACAACAGTTGGGTTCTTCTCTACGAAAAATGTGTTTTTCGTAAATCTCTTGATGTATAATATCAAATAAGGCGGCAACTGGGTGATCTCAAACCGTTTCAGGAAGTTCTCTTTGTACGTTTTGTACTCTTTTGATGTCTGCCCATTGAACTTCGAAAGTAGTTGGTACAGGTTCACCTATAAAAACAATATACATGGTTTATTCACACTCGTTGGTAAATTCTAGAAGAACATTATTCGACGTGGGTGTGCCTGATAAAAGTCGAGAAACATGTCACGAACCATCAGATCAGCCGCGGCCCTTAAAATTTATATGCACGATAGTCACCTGTGGAATAATATTTTCTCTAAACTCGTCCGTGAAGAGTGGTGTGGGAGGCAGGTCGCAGGTCAGGTATAGGAAGGGAGACTCCGTTATCATTTCACTGTACTCCTCACTGCTGAGGTCCACCTTAGCAACGTCATCTGCATCCGCCGGTGGTAGTTTTCTGGCAAATTGATAAAAATTTAGACAAAAAAAACTACGGATAAGGATCATAGGAAATTCAACAACAGTTTTTAGTTTGTGAGATCATATTATTTCCGACCAAGACAGAAAATTTCCAAATCATAATCCAACTATTAACATAATCGCGAAAGTTTGTATGTTTGTTAGTCAATCACGCAAAAACGGCTGAACGGATTTTGATAAAATTTGGCACACAGATAGACCATGACATGATGGTTAGATTATTGTTTTAATCATGGTCATGTCTATTTGTGTGATAGTTCCCAAACTCCACACAGGTGGAGCCACAGGCACAAGCTAGTGATCTAATAAAATGTATAATTTACCTGGTGTATATCCTCATGTGACCAAGAAATGACTTGTAGATAATAGAACTGTTTGGTTTCTTAGTTCCATTGAGCGCCATGTGTAGAGAATTTAAAAACCAAGACATAAAATCAATAGGATCACCTGCAAAAATAGAAATTATAATGCTTTGTTTCACTAGATTAGTGCAAGGATATTGTGTTATTTTTATTTACTGCCGTATGCAAATAGAGGATGAGATATATAGCCTCTATTAATTTAATAATATATCACACAGTAAACATCCACTGGAAATTGATCATAAATTAATGGTTATGAAGGTATCACTCACTCTGCTTGATAAATTGAAACCTCTTCTTAGACCATAACACAACAGCCTGCAGCATTTCGTGGGGTGATACATGGGCTTTAAAGGCGCGCGGGTTCCATAGCTTTCGGAGCAGTTCGCCGAACCTCTGCACCAGTAGGAATGAGGAGTCACCGGGAGGCCGCTTCACGTTTGCATAGTTTTCTTCACGTAAGAAGTAGTTGCGGAGAGGACGTACTTGTGATAGACACTATAACATTAATCTTATTATCAATATTATCATCAAGTAACAATTTATTCTGGGCAGAAGACCTGCCCGAAATTTCTAACTGCAATCTACAATACACAAGAATCTTTACTTTAGCTTAGCTCTTAGAAATGATGCTTTTACTGACTGCCCGGGACTTGGACCGAATATGCTCTGTCAGGGGCCTCAGTACCTGCCTTATGTGTGTCATAGCCCTATCTTGTAGCGGGTACGGCCCTGATATGTGTGGATCTACCTTAACATTGAAGGCCTAACTAAACTAGTGTACACAGAAACTTTAAATTATTTTTTTCAGATAACAATCTTCCTAATTTCTCAAATCTGAACTCACCTGCAAAATAACATTGCAATAATCATTAGCCTTGATGTTGTTGAGGCCCACAATTCCAGGCATATACATTGTACTATCAATTGCTCGGGACATCTTGGTGCTATAGTCCAGCTGAGTAATCTGATCTGGTGTGAAGATCGGGTTCAGGACATACTTGATATCATTCAATGACGAATCTAAAAGAAGTATGAAGTTTTCAAGCACTTTCAGACATTGTAATTCTTTATTAATCTAAATAAAATTTAAAAAACCCCCAACACAAAACCTATGAAAAAATAGCCACCAATAGAACAAAAAAGGTATAAACGTGAAACACTATAAAAATAAAAAAAAACAACCTTGAAATTATGACCCTACGTAAGTACGTATGAAATTTTTTGATTAAATGTTGTCGCATCAGGGAACCGATCTAATTATTAGCATAACATTCTGTTACAGTTTGAAATAGTAGCGGTCCCCCGACACGCAAATATCTACAAATAAAACAAGTTTTGATGGATCTAAAACATTATTTAAAGTATAAATGACTTACCAATAACTTCATAGTTATCAGGCAGGCAGTAAAACTTTAGTGTATGAAGATTCAGGAATACATGATGACCGTCGGCCACAGAATGAGTGTAGGCATGAGTGTTTGTACCCCTACCCTGTTGACAAAACATTTACAAGAGTAATCATCATCACAAGTAATCGAGGTCAATTTTATTTTCTTTCCATGGGTGCTATAGGTACCATGATTCGAGCACAGGCCCTCCCCCAAAGCGTGGGGCCTGTAGCATTTGCTATCCAACTCTGTCCCCTGCTGGATAGGCACGTAGGCAGGCTACCTGGTTGGGGTAGCTTTAGGGGCACATAGGCAGGCCGGCGTTGTGGGCCTAGACGTAAATCCGGGGCTGCATGTAGTAGTTGAGATAAAAATATGGTTTTTGACTACTGTTAAGCTTTTAATAAAAATAATAAGCTTTGAAGCAGTTAATGTAATTTTATATTGGGTTTTTAAGCCAACCCAAAGTACTCTTGTAATGAAAGTACAACTGCAATGAATTGCATTGAATGCAATTGCAATGAATTGCAAGTTTGTTCAGTAATCTACTTAAAGTTACCATTTTATTGAATGAAATAAAGTTTGTTTGAAATTTTATTTACCTGGAAGTACTTGCCACAGACGAGACACGCATAAACATTGATTCTCGTCAATGATACCGAACATAACTTCTCAAAATCAAAGTCCAGGACGTGCCTGTTGATTGTATCTAAATATGGACACTGTATATGGATCGACTTTGAAGGAGGTTCTGAAAAAAATATAGTATTGTAATGAAAAATATGTGGAAAATCATTGTTTCATAGTGAATTTTGGATAGGTTATAATGCTGACCGGGTAATTCCGTGCCATTTTCTTCGGACAGCTTTCGCTTTTTATTATTTGTTTGCTTTTCGGACATAATTGCACAGCAATTGCAGTAAAAATTTAACAGTTTTTTGTATTAAATAAAGAATTCCTTGATTATTTTCTTTTCTTGTTTGACAACGTTGACAATAGACAAGACAAAATTGCAAAATTGACACTGATTGATTGACACTAGGGATGGCGATCTGAGATCGATTAATCGAAGAATCGATTTTTCGAGCAGAAAATATCGATTTTTTAAATCGATATGAAGTACTGTGTCGATTCACTGAATCGATATATCACCCTTGAAAATCGACATTCGATTTTTTCTGTTTTGGTATAAACCATACAATTATTTGCATTTAGTTGAATGTGCCTGAATTATAAGAGTGCTGCTGGTTAAAGAGTTAACTACTCATAAACTCGCGAGATGGCTGTATGTTTAGTATCCTTTACTCGCCTCTCTTTAATAAAAAAGTTACGTTTGAGTATCGTTGGATCATCCGTTCCTTGTGAGCGCCTGTTTTCAATTGCTGGAAACATCGCAAGTGATGAGCGTAACCGCTTGGATCCCAAAAGGCTTGACAGACTGTTGTTTTTAAAAAGTTTAGTTAATGAGCATTGGGAAAGGAAATCGCTCCAACATCCAAGCGGATAGAGTTCCCAGTTATAATTTCCAATGCTTAATATTTAAACTTTTAACTCTTACCTTATTTTTTACTTTTTTGCAATCAATAAAAACATTCAGTATACAGGGTGTTTTTGACAGCCCTCCGCAAACTGATAGGGTGGCTTCAGTACATCATATTAAGATGACTGGTACATGAAATTCTTTCAGGAACATTAAGGGAATCCAAAAAACCAGATTTGTTTTATTACCTCACACGCAATGTATCGTTACCGTGGCAAAACGCACGCAGCGGACGGCAGCGCAGCGAGCTTGAGCGAGCGAGGCTGCCCCGCCCCCCGCGCGCTCCCCGGCGCCCCTGGGCCGCGTCTTTTATTACGTTACGTTACATTGAAACGAGTGACAACGAGTACACACACGTACACAGTAAAACACGTACACAGATTAAAAAAAATAAGTAAGAAAATAATTCTACCTCAGAATCGCTCCGGTCGTATGAGATACGGCTCGAAGTGACCTCCACCGAGGTGTTCACACACATTGGCACGGCGCAGGGTCTCCGCGTGTAAGCGGGGCAGCAAGGTGGGATCCTCATTGCAGCTGTAGCGTAGCTGCTGGAACACGTTCGTGATGCGTTCTCGCATTTCCTCCTCACTTGCACATGCACTCACAAACACTTTTTCCTTTACGTAGCCCCACAAAAAGAAGTCTAAGTTTACCGACCAACGCGTTTGATGTCCGGTCTCTTGGATCTCGAATGGATTCGATTGCGACCAGTAATGCGCATTTCGACGATTCCACATACCGTTGCGCGTAAAACTCGACTCGTCGGTCCATATCACATGAGCGATAAAATTACGATTTCGATCGTGTTCAGCTCGCAACCACCGGCAATACGCTACTCGATGATCACGATCACGAGGCAATAGGGCTTGGACCCTATGTATTACATAAGGCCGTTGCCGATCCCTTCGCAGCGTTTTATGCACGAAGAAGTGCGAGACGCGGGCTCCATGATTCCGCCGCAATAATCGAGCTGCAGTGCGTGTTCCTAGGCGTGGATTTCGACGGATCAAGTCTAAAACCCTTTCTGCAATTACACCGCGAAGTGGTCTTTCGGCGCCTTCCTGATTGGGAACTATGGGCTGGTTATCTAGCACTCGTTGATAGGCATTGGTAATTATCCGGGAGTCTGATGGATGCCGACGGTCGGGATACCTATCAATGTAAATTCGGAGGGCTTTCCTAGCATTTCCCCGAGCTTCCCCGTAGCACATCATCATTTCTCCATACTCACGCGCACTAAATGTAGTCATTTTGCACAACACAACAACAAAAAATTTACGTTGTAACACACGAACCGAACGTGTCACAACGCGACTGCACGGGCGCACCGAATCGACGTGCGCTTACGCACAATAGCGAGCGATACTGCAGCAAGTTGCATCCTGCTCGCGATGCGACGACAAATGTTGCCAACTACACGAAAATTTCGCACGAAACCTTGTGCAAAATTTTCGTTTTTGCGCTACTTTTAATCATTTAATCATAAATGGATAAAAGTTAGCTGTCATTTTCCGTGGCGGACTGAAACGATTAATTTGTCAATCTAATTTAAATGTTATGTTAAGTAAAGTATGAGTAGTGCAAGTCCCGTGTAAGGTTAGGTTGCCATTGCAGAGGGCATAGGTTCGATTCCCGACTCTACTATCAATAGCAATTTTGGCCAATGTACGCGTAAGTGGTTATAAAAGAGGTTCTTAGGTTTAAGGTGAACCAAATTTGTCCTAACATTTTTGTTCACAAATTAAGGTCTAATAACTTGGCAACACTGCAATCGTGGCATTGTACAATCGTGCAAATCTACTCTCTCTCTATTGGTTAGGAGGGAAGAGTAGGTAGCAAGCGGCCAGTTCGATGAACTGTAGCTAGGCATAAAGTGAACAGCTGATTTCAAGCGTCGTTCGTTTTAGAGTATTTCAACATCCATTGCCGTTTTTTTTAATTCAGCTGTTTTATTTACATAAATGGAGTGTTGCATACAGAGAATGTAATTTTACATTGAAATAAAGGAATATCAGCAGAAAAAACGGCATAATTTTTTTTTTTTTTCCTGAGAAAATTTCCAGTGGGATATGATTCAGAATAAGGAACTGAATCAATCCTGTGTTTTTGTGGAGGGCTGTCAAAAACACCCTGTATAAATACTTATTTTTTTTTTATAGTTGATCTTATAGTTTGATACGGTAATAAAAATAATTGTTATTTTTGAATTCCCTGATTTTATTGATAAGATATCGTTAATTGCAATATTAATCTTGTTTTTAGTAAAATTGATACAAATTTACATTGTAAACGCAAACTTGAAAAAAAGATCGATTTTTTAAGAATCGATTTTGTAGGCCTCGATTTTTTCGTGAATCGATTCATTAGACTACGATTCGAATCGATTTAAAAATCGATCTTTTTCGTAAAGAATCGCCATCCCTAATTGACACTCGGTCGACAGAATAGAAATCATCAGAATAGACTATACTAGTGAGTGGGTGCTTGTATATCCCAAATATCCGCAATAGTTTGTTATAATTTTTAGTTTATTTATGCCGTTATTAGTTGCGCAGCGCGTGACGAAATACTATAGACGCAACAGCTCGTGCTAAAACCAGACTTGAACGTCTTTCTGTGCTAAAGACTTGAAGGGATGACAAGGATCCCACATAAGTCCGATACTCTTTTTAGGGTTTCGTACCCAAAGGGTGCCAGCGGGACCCTACTACTAAGGCTCCGGTGTCCGTCCGTCTTTGTGATCGACACAAAAGTAAACAGGAACAAAACAATGGTGGTTTTTGGATGGACAACAATGCAATGCAAAATCTACGACGAGCTTTCAGTTTTTAACCTCATTGCATAATCGGATCTCAACACAGGATCTCAACATATCAACGTAAGCAAAGACTACGTCATTATGAACGTAAGTGAGAATCCAAAAACAATCGGTGTTTCAAGTGTGTTTTTTGCTTAATTGCGTTCCACTTTGCGACTAGTTGATATCTGAAACATGAAGCCATAAACATAGTCTAGAAGGTTTTGACAGTTGATTGACATTGGCAATGACAAGCATTTGTCATCCTAAAAATCGAATCCACAATCGTCATTTTCTTCCCGAAAATGGCCGCATCAGGAGGAAATATCGAATGGTCTACAACTGTTAAACCAATATTAACAGCACTTTACGGCCCATTCTTCGACAAAAATGATGCCGTTGAAATCATTCAAGCCATCATCAAAAGGTTTGTTTCTTTCGGGCACTATAACTGTTCTAACAAAAGTTATTTTGATAGCTCATTTGATTAATCATTGGTTTGTTACCTATTTATTTATAAATAAACTTGTCTTGGGTTATTTAAAACTAGGTTATTGTAGTAATTTTTGCTCCTTTCCTTAATGCCCAATGAATACGGGAGCATAGTTTTTACTTTACGTATAATGGGGACACCCAATAAAAATAATCTGCAAATACCCTACACAATGAAAACAATATTTTTGTCTCTACACTGCTACCCTCAAAGAAAAAACATTGCGAATATCGCGATTTTGACTACTCCACCTGTGCATTTGACCTAAGTTATAATTTTTTTTGAAAACCATGCCTTTTCGACTAGTTCAATTCATATATACTGAAAAACTGAATTACCTTGCTCGCAGTGAAAGTGAGTTCCAGAACCATGAGGACATCTACGACTTGTTCTACACATGCTTTGCATGTCTCTCTGCACATTTTATTAGCATGAATGCTAATAATTGTAAGTATTTATTACGCAGTACCTATATTTTTAGTTTGTGGAGTTTCTTGCCCGTTCTTCTCCACAGAGATCTACGTTTTGGAATGGCTTCAACTTTCTGACTAACTGACCGACAATTTAATTTTGACAATTCAAAAGTGCCTGAAATGGTTTAATTGAAATAAATGATTTGAGTTTGAGTTGATGAATCATCAATCCAAAACGTAATGATAATAATTTGTGTTATTTACTTCATAGGAAACATATTTTGTGAGGGTAGCCTAGGGGAAGGGTGGGCTATGACTACGCTGACGAAATAGTAATAAAATATTTCAGGAATTTGTTTTCTAGTGAGAATAACTTAGTTGGGAAAAGTAAATTTTTATAGGCAGTGTTATTTTTGTTAACACAAACAAAGCTTAGGTTTGTTAAATGAAGTACATAACATCATGCAATGCAAGCATAATTGCTATAGTTTAGTATGAATCTAATTGAAGTAGTGAATTTCACAATATTGTGCAACAAGGATGTTTTTGGAACAACAACTCGTAAATATATAAAGGTTTCCTGGCCATAGTTACGAACAAGGATTATTAATGAAATAATCGTTGGGAACAAAAGCACACATTATTTAATTTTAAGATGTCTACCTACCAAGATTTGGAAACAAGAACAAAGAGCTATGAATCATTCATTAATTTGAAACTAAAAGCTTGTTAAGATTGTGATTTTTTAACATTTTAATAGAATTATCTTTATTTAGGGAGGTCCGAAAAATTCCAATCTGAACCTAGCTGTGATGATAGGTATCATCACAGCTAGGTTCAGATTGGAATTTTTCAAATTAACTGTGTTTTCCATATTGATTATTTTTATCCTTCATTAAAAAAAAACTCTTGTTCATTATAATTAATTACTATCTAGTTTATAAACTTAAGTGTTCGTACACACGAGCGGCATGAGTCAACGAGAGGCGCCAGAGGCAACTGCGGTATGTTGTTGACGACTGCTTATTCATGTTCATACACACGAGCGGCCATCCACGCGTGTCGTCGGCTGCAGTTGCACACTAATAAGCAATTTTAATCTCACTTAAATTGCCATGTGATAATTTAGTTAGGATTAGTCCACATTAGCTCAAAATATATAAGTTACAAGGAGATAGGGAGGCTTTTGCCCTGCAGTAGGACAACAAAGGCTAAAAATAATTATTATTTTAAATGTTTGTATCGTCAGCTTGTAAATCTACCCCATTATATTTTAGTACCAAATGACCAACTAAGTACTGCGAGAGATGCATTCAGAGTGATTCTCCGACAAATACTGAAGAAGCTCTCCGAAGCTGGATTGAGCTGTGATGACACCAACAATACGACTGCTGCTCCCAATGTTTCTGTTAAGCAGGTTAGTATGAGATTTTGAAATTAGACACTCAGAAAAAAGAAAGAAATCTGTTCAGTTTGCAAATGTGCACAAATTGAATGCAGTAACAGAATAAATTACTTGGAACTCTTGGCCCCAGTGCTTCAACCCTTTTACTTTTAAATCGTGACCTTTTGCAGCTCAGTATCATGCTGTGGCTAAATTAAATATCTCAATTAAAAAGACATGCTTTCCCATCAGTGACTATATTTTTAGAACAATGTTCCTTTTCGCACGTAATACTCTGCACACTTGGCAAATGAGAGCTAGAACGAAAAAAGTGTACCTAACACCTAACTTTGACGTCACAACACTTTAGTGATGTTATAAAACTGTTGTGACGGTCAAATTATACTGAAGCGAAAGGAACAACTTCGTGCCAACCACTCTCAACTATTTTGATGGTAGTTATCTTTCTGAAAATTATGCAATGGATGGAGACTTAATAACTTTTATGCTAACATAATTATCACCAATTGAACCAAACTTACAGTGTAATCTTAGTTCTACGATAAGAATTAAGATAAACAATGTAAGTAACAAAGTATAAGTATATGTTTTTCCCCCAGCTACTGTTGCCTATTGTGGGACTATGTGGCATCGACGGAGGGGGTTACCCCCAATCTGACCTAGTCATCTTGACTTCACTACTGAAAAATGCCAAACTACCTGCGCATGTTACTGTGCCTGGTATGTATTTAAAATATAAATCAATTTTTTACTGACTGCCCTAAATTAAAAAAATTAAAATAAAAAACTTTTGTTCTTGAAATTGTATCATTTATGAACTGTAACAACATCTGCCAAGTTAAATCCCAGAAGTTTTTTACTTGTCATGTTATAGGAAATGGTTGCAAGATAGAACTTTATGTATTATTTTTTATTTGTTTTAAAGGTCAAGTTTTTTTTCTTAATCTAATTAGTTACAATTATACTATATCATTTTTTTTTTCATTTTCTTTTACCTTTCTCTCAGAGTCCCAATCGACAAAATCATCAGTCATACCCAGCTCGATTACATCACTAGCTTCTCAAACCACACCCACTGAGAAGCAGCCGCCGTCAAACGCCCAGCGACGTTCTGACGCGTTGTTGGAACAGCTGACGGCGCCATTACGGAACCCAGTAGCGTCGATGACGTCATCGCAAGCCGCGCCGGCTACAGCCGTCCTGTCGCCAGGAAGCAAGGATAGTCTGGAGAGCGCTAAGGATGGGAATGCTGCCCAACAGTCTTCTGTTGATATGAAGGTTTGTTTGTGTTATCATGAAAATTATTTAATTGTACTAGATTTTGTATTTTCCTTTTTTTTTGGGAATGTCCTTTAGGGTTTAATCAATGACAAGAGATGAGTAATGTAGTTTTTCAAATTAGAAACTGCAATTAAGTTTTTTAAATGAATAAAGGGCCTTTTTCACATTGCACAAGATTGGCATCATCTACCAAAAAATGAATAGTGGAACAGAAGTTGTTTGAACCTATCTACTTCAGGACTTATGGGGAGGCCCTCAGAGTTAATCTGAGCTCTTTACTGCCTGGCCTAGACCCTGTCCATTAGGTTAACCGTTTTTTGACAGCTGTCTTAGAACGTACATATTCCAGATTACGTAAAAGTTAACTTTAAAATGCGTAATAAAATAAATATATAAACTGCCTTATCTTACTGAATTATCTTATTTATGGGTTCTTACAGACATTATAATACCGTACGTGTATCAATCAATGTACAATACATTGATTGATACACGTATGGTGTTGCTGTAATCACTAGTTCCATCTGTCAAAAAATGGTTTGCCTAATGGACGGTATAATAGTCCAATTCACTTTTTTGTATCACACAGCTAACCAAACACAATTTTGTGTGATATTCCATCAAACTCTTTATCCTCTACAGAAGTGGGTGGCATCAACATGCTCGTCGTTGCTAATGGAGCTGAGAGCCGGCTCCGTGGTGCTGAAGGTGTGTGCGTCGCTGCCGTGCCTGCAGCGGTACCTCAACCGCTGGCAGACTGCCAAGGAGACTGCTGTCGCGCCGCAGTTCAACTCTGATGCCTCACTGTACGAACTTATATTTATTTTCTTCAACTTTAGACCTACCTACTTTTGCGTATGAACAGCGATACTCTCTGATTGGCGTAACTCCAGACAACTTCACATGCTGAATCAAATAGTAGAAAGTTTGATTCCAATTAGTACCAATTTATTTGGGGTCGGCATAGCATTTCTTCTTCCATACTTCTCTATTAGACGTCATCTCAGAAGTCAGCCCATTTCTAGCCATATCATCTTTCACACAGTCCATCCATCATTTCTTTGGTCTTCCCCTACTCTTATAGCCAACCACATTCATACTCAAAACTTTCCTTACGAAATTTTGACTATCATATGAAAATGTCGGTAGTATTAGCAGGTCTTTTCTGTAAGCGCATCTATGTCGCCAGTTCCAATTGGTTTGCCAAGTTTGGTCTGGTAGTTTTGGTCTCAGTAACAACTACGAATAATGGTGCCTTTATTAAACCTCATTTCTCCTTCTAGTCTTCACTTCCTCGTGAACGAAGTGCACGTCTGCCGCCTTGCTTTGTCTCTGCCTTGCCTCGAGCCGTTCACGCCCGAACGGATCATGACTCTCAGTGACGTCAGCATTGCTGGATTACTATGCGCCACTGCTCAGGTAATTATGTTATGTTTATTGCTCACGCGAAATTGTTAATTTATTTTTCTATTAATTATCAATAATTTACAATACAATAAAGTAGCAGTCACATTTGTAACCATACACGGTTTTACTAACGTGCACTATTTCAGCTGTTCTCGATTGATTTCAAACACTACTGAAAGCCTTAGGCCGCGTCCTAACTAACGCGAACGTCGCGTTCATTTTGTTCGGCGAACCCGAACTCGTGATGGCGTCGATAGAGGGCGCCTTACGGTTTTCCGAACAAATGTGTGACACAAGTACGCAACGATCTTTTTGCTTAGGACGCAGGGAAATTCTCCTTGACGCGGCAATATTGCAAACTGTAATCAAAGTAGTATTCTGATGATTAACTTCACTTTTAGTCTTTCTTAAAACTATCCATTATTTATTCCTTAACAGGCATCCCTACACCCTAAAGACGAAGAATATGAGCAGCAGACGGCCACTCTGGTCGAAAGTGCACTGAGCCTATACAACACTGTTGGGGAGACATTCAAACAATCTACTCGCGCTGGCGGTTATGTAAGTATTAACAGTTATCTATAGGTGACCTCAGTAGCTTTCTGACACAGATCCACAGAATTTACAGGGTGAGGATTTTCTCACTAAAAGTGGGATTGCAACAAAGGCAAGACGTAGACGGGATGTCCAAAAAGCGGTTAGCCTGGTAAATAGACAGGCAGTTAGACTATTTGCTATTTTTAAACAATAACAATTTTATTTATTTATTTTTTTAAACAATGGTGCGAGTTTCATATTTTGAGTATTCATTTTAAAAACACGCCGTAGCTCTAAAATGTATTATGCACCCAATAAAATGAACATTTCGCAGTGCAGTGGACTGTTAAATATTTTTGCCTGTATACCAAATAGCTTGTTCGACTGTACGTTTACGTCGTTTATAGTACCTGAAACATTGCCGACTATGTTGTGAAGCAAAAAATCGTGTTGTATTGTCACTTTCTTCACAGATGGGTAAAAATACCCTTAATGAATCTTAGCCTAATCGATTGTTCTTCCCCTTATTATGATTTTTTTTTTGTACTAGGACATTTCTGGGAACCGTCTGGTTACGGAGATTTGGAAGGTCAAAGTTCCAACGACGGCTTCCTGGAGAATCTTCTTACACTCTGTATTTCCATTAATTTTAACTAACATTCCTTTATTCATTCGCAGATATATCAAAACCACCTCATGATCGGCAGCTGGGTGCTGCTGTGCGGCCTGCACCACGCACTCGCGGGTGCTCCCTGTCCTTGCACTACACCCGGCAAGAGCCCTGCCAAGACCCCGTCCAGACCCTACAATCTCACTAAAATGTAAGTGTATTACCTAACAGTTACTTCGGAGTATTGATTTTCTTGCTCATTCTTCTACCTTTTGGAAGAGGCAACTGGAATCAATCTTATTTTTTTGTAATTTTTTTACGTTGACGAGTGCCTTTTGTTGTCTGACTTGAAATAAATTATTCGACTTTGACTTGTGAAATAGAACTGGTGCATTTTGTCCATAATCACTTAGGTATAGTATTTTGTTTCACGAAGCGACACACGCTTTACTTGTGGTAACCAAGTGTACAAACATGCGATGAATTTGTGCGTGAAGACGCGTAGCGTCAGCACATAACACACACATACACTTCCGACTTCACCATTGTCCGGGACGGCACCATAATCACAAGTAAAGCGCGCGTCGCTTCGTGAGATAAAAATACTGTATTGTTCTATTTGTTCAAGAAATAAAGCTTTTATTTTAAGCATTAGCAATCTCGGTCGCCAACTCGCTACCTAAAATGAATGCCATTAAGTTCTCACTATACGTTCTCCAACTACAATAATGACCTCTATTCCCTAGGCAACAAGGTCTCGGCGTGGTATGGGTAGCTTTAGGTGGGCGTTGCCTCGCCTGGGTGGGTGCGCTACTATCCGACGCGCGTCTCGAAGCGCTGAGTTGCGGCGAGGCAGTGGTTTCGAATCCTGCGCCGCTACATATCTTAGCGCAGCATACTGCGCATCAGCGGGAGCTTAGACTGGCTTCCGCTGCGCCTTTACATCAGGTAATGTCAATGTAGATCTTTGCGATTCAGTGAGAAGACGGTCATATGATTAAGTTATTTTAGAATTTGAGGTGGCACGGGAAAAGAGTTTCTGGAAGGATTTGGGGGAGGTCTTTGCCCAGTAGTAGACAGCATAGGCTAAAAGAATTCACGGCTAATTTACTGTACTAAATCCTACTAATATTATAAACGTGAAAGTTTGTGAGGATGGATGAAGCATTCATCGATGTCTGTTTGTTACTCTTCCACAACAAGACGGATTTGGATGAAATTTGGCACACAGATAGTTTATAACCAGAATTAACACATAGGATACTTTTTATCCGATATTGCCACAGGATCGAAACTTATGCGGGTGAAAATTATCTGGAGAAAAATTACTACACGAATTTCTACCACCTTGCTTTCCTTTTTTTTGTTCTAATTTCTTGAAGTGTGCGATTGACGGGCGCAATCCAATGGCGTATAAAGCACTTTCCTTATGAATATGTTGACCGAGCTACTGAATGACCGTTCTGAACCTGGATATGATTTGAACAAAAATATGTTTTTCTAGAATATTTTATTTACTTTGACTTGATTTCTGGCAGTCAAAACTAATGGCAATCTATTTCCACAGCTTCTGGTAGCGTTAGGCGTAGTCTGCTACCGCAAAGCAACAAACCTGAAGCGTGCCGTAGTACAGAAGCAGCACCAGGACGCCGACCCCGACCGCTCCGACTCCACCGTCTACTTCCAGGACATGATACTATGCTCCGAGGACTCGGAGACTGACGACGGTAACATATACTTACATGTTACTGCTGAACCGCGCGTGGTACAGCAGCAGTACCTGGAAAATAGAATAAAAATAAAAAAAAAGCTTTAGTAAAAAATAGCGAATATCGGTGTAGCAGTCAATGGTTGTGACAACTGTGAAAGTTTGTGGCCATTGCCAATATTTGTGGCAACCGGCAATGTTTTCGGCAATCGCCAATGTTTGTTGTAACTGCCAGTGTCTGTGCCACCAGTGGCAAGCGACAATATTTTTTGAGGACCGCCAATGATTGCCAATGTTGTAGGCAAGAGCCAGAATTCGTGGTGACTGGTGGTCTGTTTGTGGCAACAACAAATCTTTGTCTAGACTTGAAGCAATCTTACCAAAGCATCACCGTTCAGCTCAGAACTATTTATATTTTATAACAAAGCTAGTTGATAAATACAATCTTACATTTTTGTCTAGAAGACAGCGAACCACTTTTCGGACTATGGTTCGAATCGACCCTAGTGGCTCCCGATATGACCGACAACAGCGGACTCGTGCGTGCTTCGGGCAACACTGACAGCAACGACAACACCGACGCGCCGCAACGACCGCATCAGGCCATCGTGCCTGACAAGGCTGAGCCTTATTCTGTAAGTATTTAGTGTTGAATGTCCTTTACCATCTTTCAGGAGCATTGTAACTACCAGTACTTGAAGACTGCCACCACCTAGAAGTTCGCGATAATTCGTTAATACCAAAATTAACTTTATTTCAATGAGAATAGGATATATTTTGTAATACCGAAATTAATAACGCGAATATTTTGACAAATACTCCCAATGGACCCCTACGAAACCAAAACATTACACACAAACCAAACCGACCATCTAAGTTCACATGTGGAAGCAATAAATATATTGAGTATTGACATGACGGTATTAAAGTGGGCCATAATCCCGTGGCCCAATCCGTTCTGTTGGTTTATTTACTTTAAACAACTATACTCTTGTTTCAGTATATAACCCTAGCGACAGAGGTGTTCACCCTGCTAACTGAAGAGATCATCAGCGAAGGCTCAGAGCGTTTAGGACAGCATTCCCTTCAGCTACACGATGCGCACCAGGCTTTACTGGCTGCCCTGGCTAAAGATTTGGATAGAGAGACCGCGCGTACTGATACTGGTAAGTCGTCGTCCTTTTATTTTTAAGCATTTTGTATAACAGCCTTCTCAGAATGAACTTTGACTTTCGGTATAATTCCGAAATATAAGTTGTCTCATAGTCTCTCATTTCGAATACTGCAATAAAAACCCCACATACAAATGATACATAGAAATATGCGTGTAAACGTAATCCTATCTTTGCGTCGCGCAGTCTTGTAAAAGAGAAACCGGTACTCAATACTCTAGGACCGTTGTACCTTTAAAAATCCTAATTAAGTAAAAATGTAAATGTTTGTAAAGATATTTCGATGTTTGTTACTCAATAACGCATACACAACAGCGGGCTTTTGAATAATTTTGACAGGTTTCAACAGGGTTCAAGGCCTGCATTTTTGAAGAATATTTTTAGTCTGTATCATGAAGTTGTCCTAGAAAGCGAATAAAACAACTATTAACACATATCTTGTACCACCCAGGTACAATCTCAACATGCTTCGGCCCTCGCCTCGGAGCGCTATACGGGTCATTCAGTTCAGCCCTAGTACGATACTTGCACAATTTGAGCGGAGCGCCCGCGTTCGCGTCACTGCAGCCCGCTTTACATCAACAGCTGATTTCTGCTGGGTCGGAAAGGACCAATATGACTCCATTACAGGTTTGTGATAAATTATATTTCAAACCCATTGATGTGTGTGTGTGTGAGTGGATGAGAAGAGAGTCCCTGGAAGGACTTAGGGGGGGCAAAATCCCCCCGGCAGTGGAACAGCAACAAAAAAAAAACTTTTTTGCAGAAAAAAAATCAACCAACTTCCAAAAACGACACTACAAAGAAAAAAATAACTTTAATTTCGGAAGTCGGTGTCGTTGGGTTCACATTTTCGTTGTTTGCCACCAACTTCCGAAATTAAAGTTATTTTTTTCTTTGTAGTGTCGTTTTTGGAAGTCGGTTGATTTTATTTTTTTGCAGAAAGTTTTTATTTTTCACTTTTAAGTTGTAATTTTTACCAGTAATTTTGGTTTAAAAACCAAACTACTGAACCGTTTTTGATGAAATTTCTATGGGACCATTCGGGACCCTTTCCAACAAAAAAAGCATTTTTCAAATCGGTTGGCAAGCGACGGAGTTATGCACGAACACACATAAAAAAAAATACAAACATCCGAATTGAGAACCTCCTCCTTTTTTAAAAGTCGGTTAAGAAAGTGTGCTCTTTAAAAAATACGTGTTGATTAATATCTTCTTAAGAATTCTTGTAACTTAACTGTGAAAGATGGCTCTTATATATCTTGAATTTTACAACTTTAATGCACCCCTTCGAGTTTAAATGGTCACCAAAATTTGCTCATCGTCATATTCACGTTTTCACCCGTCAGCACCAGAGAAACGGTAATATTTTCATGTATTTTATAACAGGTCGGACCCCGCGTCGTAAAACTCCTAGGCGGCATGGTACTCAGCAAGCAAGCCGCAGAACGCGAGAACAGTATCCTAGCTATGTGGCATAAGATCGTCAATACTCTTCAAGAGTGCGCTTTGCAAGCACAGCCTTCCCAGGACCATGATTATGAAGGTATGTCTTGTATCCAATATGTACTGCAGCGTGAATACATACTCAATTGTAACGGTCAGCCGCACTTCTCCGGTAACAATTGGACATCGATAGCATCTTTATTACGTAGCAGTAAGTTACGCAGTTCAAGTGACTTGAGTTTGACCATTCTTGAAAATAACTCGACGAGAGTATCTATACTTTGACTATCATGCGTTATGTTGTAAACAGTTCACTTCCTTGAGTCCAGAAATTCGGACGCCCTGTAATGTAATTCTATTAACAATCTAAGTGCTCATACACACGAACGACATACGTCAACGGCAGAGGCAACTGAAGCCGTCGGCAAGTGTCGCCTTTGCCTCTACCATTGACGCGTGTCGCTCGTGTGTATGCAGAATAAGGGATGACACAGACTTGTCGAAGCGTGTTTGGCAGTGAAAACTGCGCGCCGGCCCTTTACCTTGTGCTCCGCCTTTTATGGCATAAATACTTCAATTATTTTTATTGATCATGGGTCCTCTTTAAATTATAGTCGAGACACCATAAGAGGCTCAAGTAGTTTTGTAGTCGGTAGATGGTAGTTTTTTGATGATTCTTTATCTTATCATCATATCATTCCATAAGAAACAATCTGACGGGGATTTATAAAAAAAATATCCATCTAGCTACCGCTCTAGTTAGCCCTATTTCGGTGCGCATAGTTTTATATCGTGTGTATTAACTTTGTATGCTTTTTTTAACGTTGGCTATCCGGTTATCTGCAGGCTTTGCTAATATAGGTATGCTACCCATTTCATTATAATATTGTAAATATATCACTTATTAGTTATTATCATAATTATTAAAAACATTTTCATTATTGACATAGTAGTTAATTTAGCTCTAGGTTTGTCTAACATAAAATAAATAATAAAATACTTCTTTCAAAATAAATTCGGGATGCAGGTGTCAGATTTATTAATAGCGATAATATTTGTTTCAGACTTGAATGTTGAGCATGCTCAACTATTGGTATATCTATTCCACTCACTGACGCTCATGCAGAAGAAGTCTGTATTACTAATGACATCCAATGCTATTATAAAGGTAAGTTGATAATCGTCGTCTGTTTAACTCCTCTGGATCATCGCCTTTTCTCATGGGACATTGAAAAATTGACTTTAAGCCGCACGTCTTAAAGTCAGTTTTTAAATGAATTTAATAAAAATATGACAGTTAACTAATAAACTCGGTGGGGACTCGAACATAGTATCCTAGAATTTGTGAGGCGAGGCAGTGCTAGTTAGATACTGAGTCCTTAAATGGACAAGTCTTTAATTGCGCGCCGGTTATTGCAGTTTAAACCTTATATCAATGACAAACGTTACCTCACGAGCGCTCGTGACTTGCAACAACTACATATATCAAGACTGTTATACATTTCATTTCTCTAAGATTTATTATTAACGCTGAATGTCATTGTAGGTGGTAGAAACACTGGCCATCAGTGACAGGAAGCGGGCGATGAACTTAGCACCACATCAACTGATGTTGACAACTAGGCTGATGCTGTTGCTGGAGTACTTGATGAGGCATCTCTATGACGCGCCACAAACACTGTTGCAACAGGTAAGTTCTATAGACAATTTTTTTTTTTCTGTACATAATATCAGAAGCAAAAAATACTTCCAACTTTCAAACGGTTGGTTTAATAATAATATTAAAAGTTAGGTTTGCACTTAACAAACGAAACGAAGTTAACTAAATTTTTAATTGTTTTTAAATAGTGAAAAAAAAAATTCTAAGAAGTAGCCAAGTGAAACAAGGCTTTTGTTTTTAAATATCACCTGAAAGTTTCACGAGGTCTGAGAAATTAATAAATTAACCCTTAAACAAATGCAGCGCTGTGTAAGACTTATCAAAGATGTTAAAATGGATTTAGCTTACATTTAGAAGTGGTTTTAATGTATGTTAAATTAAATATTTAAAAAGAACAGTATATGTGTATATGTTTTTTTTTTTTTTTGTGGGAATATATTCCCGTATATTTGGTTAGGATATGTTTGATTAATTATAAAATACCAAAATGTAGATCATGGTCGGGTGGGAAATAATTTCCCAATAATATTTGAATAAGGGTTAAAATATTCGTATGGTCCAAGTGAATTTTTAAAATCCGTGTAGTTTATTTCGAAACTTGGGAATATTGCTTCAAACCATTTAGTATTCATTACAGGTGCCGTATTATGACGTTTTAATGCCATCATGATTCCAGTGTAAGAGAAAGACGGAGGTATACATGACCGATAGCACCATTCCTTTTTCGGTCGAATTATAATGGCATTAATACTTCATAATACGGCTCCGGAATACCTTCTGACTTCTTTCCGACTTCCCAGATCGAATGGAACTTGGTAATAGCGCCAGGCCTAGCGCAGCCATCGACCGAAGCGAACGCCAACGGCAACAAGACTACCACTAACGGCCAGCCGAAGTCCCGCATATACTGTGAAGTGCCGTACATAGAGCAGGCCTATAGACGGTTGTCGCAGGATGAGAGCTCTATGAGGCCGAAGTTTTATGCGCTGACTAATGCTGAGATTAATAATCAGGTAAGAATATCAAGTGAAATAAACCAGTCGTAGTAAACTCCTTCAGAAAAAAATGATCTATTACTAAACTGAAAATAACTAAATTACGTTGTAAAAAATTGAGTTGCAAGAGTCCACCCGAACAAACATACATACATTCATTCATCACAAGTTAAATAAAAGATTGTAAAAATGAAGTTCATCTAAATGTTTATTTTCATTGTCTGTAGTGAATCATCTTAAAACACTTTCTTTTCGATATCATCTGAGTAGGGGCAATCCTCGTTATTTTAAGAATGTTGACAGTCTGATCTCAGTCTCAGTCTGATAAAAATAATTTTTAATTTCCCTACATTTTTGACTTCGCATTTTTTGAGTTTTTGACATCTGTTTGTCACCGACATGAGACTGCGACTAGATTTTGAAAGTTTTAAATTAGGAGAATTGGCCTTTAGGTCTTTCGAACCACAAAATCACATTCTGGCAGCGAGGCCGACTACTATTGTGACTAATATAATATTAACACTCTTTCATAATAATATTTTGGCACAGGAAAACCCCAAATTCGATGGCCTAGCATGCAACTTCGTGCTCGGCACACCACACAAGCTGAAGTACCCTCTACTGCTGGACGCACTGCTAGCGCTGCTCAACTCTGCGTGTGTGTGCGATAACTCGCAGTATCATGGGTCGCCGGCTGCGCTGGCAGCTGCGCATTACTGTTTCCAGACTGCTTGGAGGTGAGTCACAACATTATACATTATGGATCTATTCTAAAACGTGTATTGTCTTGTATAACTCTCGAATTTCAGGCTTTCATATCCGAGTACCGTAGCGTCGGAACTATCTGCCTGGATCTTTTTGACTAAAACTCTAACCACGCTACTTGTCCAGCTCAAAGTGCTTACCCTATAAGTAATAGGTTCCAGTTCGCGTTCCAGTCGAAGCCCTGTATTTAATTCAGGGTAACCAATGAAATATTTTGTCTTCCCTCAGGCTAGTGATAAGCATGCCTCCCGCGACGCCGCACATGGACAAGCTGCAGTCCGGCACGACGGCCGAGCTGCCCTCCCCGCTACCCCTGCACGCGGTGGTGTGGGCGCCGCGCGCTGACAACAAGAAGGTTTTCAACCCCTGGCTGAAGGACGCGCTTGTGAAGCAGGGGATGTATACACAGGTAAATAGAATTACTACCCCACAGCACGCGAATGACGGCATCTCCATGTAACAACTCTATTCAAAGCTGCCTGTTCACTGGAATGGAAAAACGACTTATCAACCGACAGGATACAACTCATCTCATTTCACGTCACCTGAATCAGCAACTGAAAATGATCTTATTTGTCGCCTTGGTTGCTACGTTGAACAGACAACTACATATCTATTAGTAAAACAGACATCACTTAGGGACTAACCACACTTATTAAATAGTATGGAATGCGTACGCATCCGTAGGGCTGCACGGATGCGTACGCATTCCATACAAAATCGTTGTTTTCTATGGACAAAAGCTGAACAGAATAAGTGTGGTTAGTCCCTAATCCTAAAATTCTGAGTAAGTAAAAATAGTTAATTATGATATGTCTTTTGCACAGTATGCAGAGAATCTTCTCGCCGGCGTAAGCGCATCATGTGACAACATCAAATATACCGCGTGGCTGGCTTCTGAAACAATCAAACATCTGAAACTTAACGTCACCAGTAAGTAAAAAAATGCCTACATCACCTTTTTAAGGGTGAAATCATACTTACTCACCCGCTCGGATCGACACTTTACTGTATCTCTGAGAAATATACTTGCAAGCATTCGCATCGAAACTACGTTTATACGTGCGATTGAACGTCTCGCTCTCGTAAATTGCACTCCTCAGTGATAGAAAGGGATAGAGATAAAGGAAAATGCTGGCCTGTGGGTGTAAATATGATTACACCCTAATTAAAAACAAGTGTCGTAATGTAAAACTACACGAATATTTGCTTCTACAGCGAATGGCCTACCGTCCCTCTTGGACGTGATATCCTGCGACTCAGCACTGGTGAGGTTCAAAGTGTGCCTAGCGGATTCTTCTACGCCATCCGAAGCTCATCAGTTCATGCCTGATCTATTGGACTTGCTGGAAACAGTACTTGATTGTTGTCGGTAAGTTATTTGATGTCTTTTTCATAACATGTGTTAAAGACGTCTATTTCTGCCAAGTATGTCTTGTAAAACTTACCCCGAAATAAAATTACATTCTTAATTTGTGTCGCGGGTTCGATTCCCGCACAGAACAAATATTTGTAAGTCCTACATGTATTTGTTCCGAGTCTGGGTGTTGTTCTATCTATAATATGTATGTATTTACAAAAAAAAAATGTATATAAGTAGTTTATCAGCCATCTTGTTACCATAACATAAGCATTGGGTTGCTTAGCTTGGGACTAGATGCCGCTGTGTGAAATGTCCAGGGATATTATTATTATTATTAATTTACTTCTACGGTAGAGATGTTTATTTCCGCATTACAAAAATATAGTCCGCGTATATATGACGTCATGTGCATTTTGCTGATCTATTTGCGCTGGCTGACCCTTACTCGGCCGATCGGCTGATTCAATATTAACGTAACGCCCTTTCCAGCCTCAGTGCGGGTCTCGAACTCGAAGGCCTAATGGAGAGTTCGAACAACGCGTCCGAAGCCGCCGTAAGCAAGGCTCGTCTTCAAGTATGCGGTACATCCGGTCCGGTTGGCAACGCGGCCGGGAGTACCCCTCCACCGGCTTTAGGCGCTTGGCTGAGGGCACATCTACCGTCGAATGCGGCTACTGCCTTGGATAGATTGTCTTCGCCGCCACCACTCGCTTGCATTAATTTGGTAAGTTATTATGTCTTTGTAATGTGCTTAATAAGATATAAAATTGAGTGGAACCTGCAACAACTACTTACCGATTTAAGATTAACCCTTGACCCTTGGTTTCTGAAAGCGTTTTCATTTTAATCTTTTACCAAACCTGATGGCTACGCATGTGATTAGTTAACCTGACAGCCCATCATATCACCTAACACGTTTGTTGACAAGGGTTTCTGAAATCTTACCAGATATTTGACGTGCTAGGATTCATCCAATATTACAATCCTCAAGATTAAGATCGTATATGCGCGTTTAGCGCTTACAAGTCCTACGCCCACCGCCTACCGCCCACCGCTGAGTGTACAGCGCTTACAGCATCCGCTTGAAATACAAAATGTAACAATAACTATTATTTGCAGGCATTCTACGCAGCCCACATAATACCTTCAGAAAGCGCAGTGTTGAACCTAGTATCATCTCACTGCGAGTTAATTACTGCTAACACAAAGTACTCGCTCGGTCCGTCACTGATGATGCTCGCGTACTCTGCGGCGAAGCTCCTAGAAGTTGGAGCCAGCAAGCTCGCTGACAACCCGGAGCTTATGAAGAAGACCCTCGACCTAATTATACCGGCTTTGGTAAGTGAAGAAATATATGGAGGAATAGATAGTGCGATTCACGAGAGCGCGTCATGTGACTTTTATTTCAATGCAATAAGGTATAACAGGTATACAGACTCAATGTTATACATGACAAGCTTAAAATACCATTGCAACAAGAATTTAAAAAGGTCTCGTTTATTACAAATGGTCACTTAAAAAAAATCAACTTTGACTAACGCTAAAGTAGATAGTTGTGTATGTGGCAATGAATGTAAATGTTCTCTGAATAATATTATTTCTTCTCTGATTCTTTCTCTGATGAATATTATTCTGAATTCAAGTATAATATGTAGATTATTACTGATACAGTATAACAATATTTTCATCTCTCTTTTGTCCAACAGACTGACGGCCGTCTAGAGTTCATGTCTGAACCGTTAGCGGCAACACTAAACACGCTAGTACCACAAGTGCAGAAGGCTGAACAATTGTTACACGAACACATTATAAAGACTACCTACAGCGTGCTCGTTGATCATCTGCAACCGTCTACGGAGAAGACTTTGAGGCATATGGTAAGGAACATTATTTCTTTATGAGCATCAATAAACTTGAAGTATAGTTCGCGTCAAACTTTATTGCGGTTCTGAAGTGCACTACTCGCTTGCGCAGTGCCCCAGCGCTCGCCCCCGCTGACACATGAATTCGTTACTGCGCAGCCACTCGCCCCATGTTCCGACCCGCCTTAAAGTTTGAATCGGGCTGTATTTTAGTGAAACTCCCTTAGCGAAAAGCCTGGATTGACTCTTTAAACTGAGGGTTTAAATTCAAATTCATAGGTTTGTCATTCATTGTGGGTTGTGGAGATCAGATAGGCAGTCGCTCCATGTAAAATACTGATATTCAGCTGCATCCGGTTAGACTGGAAGCCGACCCCAACATAGTTGGGAAAAGGCTTGGCAGATGATGAGGTTTGTCATTCATGTGAAGATCGAAATTAGGCGGACTGCTGATGCTTTATCACCTTTGCCTGTACAAAAGGTCAAGAAAAGAGCAAGCACTTTATAATTCATAAGGTTTTCTAGACTGCCGTGAATCAAATAGACAATTTTTATTAACTAGAATTTATATTAATTGTTAAAACTGTCTTGTTCAGGTAAAATACTGGGAGAAGATACTCGACCGTCCCGCAGGCAGGCTGGCATACGAGAAAGTATTCGCTGACAACTCTGGATACTCTCTTGGCAAGATTCTTCTATCAGCGCCAAACGCTAGAAACCCTTACGCTGAGAGAGTTATCAAGTAAGTGTGGCATTTTAAAGACTCAACTAAAGTTATACCTATATTCTGCTCTATGTCAATAGTATTTCTGATGAGGCTTATTTCCGTCACGCCGCATTTTAAGAGGTCAAATTCTTACTATTTCACCCGCCCGTCTTTTAGATTCTTCGCCCCGATAATACCTAGAAGAAAACAAAAGAGCATACACGAACGCGCATCAATCATTCCAATTTATACCTTATTATAATAATTTATGAGTCACATGACTAATTACGTCCTTCCTATTCTCATTTCTCAGGCTCTTCATCAAGATATTCACTGGCTGCGAGAATGATCTGAACGGCAACCTATGTATATCTGTATGCAAGTTTATCGGAGTCGCTGACCAACAGAGGTTGTCAGTTCTCTTGGCTCACATCTGTTTAGGTGCCCCGGGTACGTCTTTTGTTTTTATTAGTTACCTGTTCATTTAGTCAAATCGGCCAGTAACGTACAGTCGCCAGCACATCAAGCTACTACAATCTGTCAAATTTCTTTAATAGATTTTCATCTTTATCGCTAAAGTATTAAGGTTCAAGTTTGATGGGGAAAATTTGACAGTTTCGGGTAGTTTGACCTGCTGGCGTCTGTACCAAAATAAACATTCACAGTTGATTCTTATTTGTCTAATCTAGCCTTTATTTATCTTTAGCTTATCTAATGTAGGCCGGTGCAGTGCGATGGAATGAACTTGTTTTCCTTTTACTGGAGTAGAATATTGTTTTATCAATTTATATGAAACGATGCGAATATTGTGTCGCGGGGTCGTCTGCACCGCGTCTAGTGTGTAGAAGCGGTGCAGACGACCTTGGTTTAAAGTTTTTAGTTCAGAATCGATTTATATCAGACTAATCTAAAAAGCAAGATCTTTTTGCTGAGTAATACATTTTTTATCGAAAAACTGTAAACTGCCACTTAACCAGCAGCTTGTTCAGCAGGTGGTAGCTCAGGTACAGCCAACGGAACTCCCACAGAGACGGAGCTGCCCACGCCGACGTCATCAGCCCCCGAGGCGGGCGGCAACCCCGCGTCGCTCGCGCTGCGCAACGCGCTGCGCAATGTGTTCCGCACTGAGAGCGATGCGGCCACAAGGAATGATTCTACTGCGCAGAGAAATGATTCGGATCTGCCTGTTTTTGATGCGCCGTAAGTTGAAGTCAACCTATCTATGCTACAATTGCTGTTAATAATCTGGAAGTTAATTACTCATTGCTTTAAGAAAGTAATCGTTTGTTCAATATTTTTGTCTTTATTCATTATTTTTTGTTCATAGTTCTCCAGCTCCTAGGGCACAGTCTGACACCGCACAGCAATCTGCTAACTCAGGTAAGCTTTATATTGGACAAAGGTTATTGGTCTTTTACATCCTTCATTATTCAACAAACTTACTTGGTTCCCATGATATTTGTGGCTTGTTTCATTCACCATGAGTTAACTTCTCTACCAGATAATTATTTACAATGATTTTTATTTATGTTTAGTTATGCCTATCAGGACATAGTGAAATGGGCCCTAGATTCTGATGTTTAAAATGTGACATGATTGTTGCTGTGAAACTTGATTGATTAGATTATCATGTTCTGCAGTAGACTATGGTATTCAGAAGCTAATTAATTTGTCCCAATATAGAGAGCTGCAGCTGGTCAGACGGTAGTAAAGACAGCGGCGGCGCCGGTACAACGGCCGCTGCGATCGCCGAGCCTACTCCTGCGCCTCTCACCGACGCAGCTAATGACAATGCGGCGCTACTGTCTGCGTTGTGCAAACATGTGGTGCTACACTGGTATGTATTGTATTCAGCGGACAGATTACGCCAGAATGCCTAGAATACGAGCCTAGACCAAAAGGTTTTTTTAGTATAGATAACTTAACGTACCTAACAAGTTTACCTACATAACAAGTACATAACATTTTCACTGTTAGGCACACCCCAACACCATTTTTCTGACAATTTCTTACTAATGTTTGTGTTATATTTTAGTGGTGACGAGGTCAGTGAACGCATGCTTACAACCCTCATCGGCGTGTGCGGTGACAGCGCGTGCTCGCCGCTCCTGCTGCGGGAGATGTGCCGCCTGGCCGACGCACACGCCGGAGGAGATCACCGACAGCTGTTCCCTGCTGCTGTTGGATGGCTGTCTGCTTGGTAAGTTTTAATAAAACTTTCCATCCAGGGAACATTCCACCATGAAAACTACTTTATTACTCTATGATCCTACCATGTTGGTTTATGTTTATCTTAATTTTATGTTATTGTCACAGTGTGGACAATCTGAGCAGTCAAGAAGTATTGGACAAGTTGGAGGAGGGACAAGTGGACGGCACACTGGCGCCTCAGATCGAGTCCGCTTGCGTCCTGCTGTCTTACCTCGCGGACGCCTTGCACGCTATCAATACTACGCAGCCTCATAGTAAGTATAGGGAACATACATTTACAGGTACCATGAGTGCCAGTGGAGATTCGAGGAGTTGGAGGCTCGTTTACCAAAAGCCTTTTCGAATTAAACTTATACTATCCTAACCCTTGTTGGGTTTTATTACGGGCTCGCTATTATAAACGTGAAAGTTTCTATGGATGTTTGTTACACTTTCACGCAAACACTACTGAACGGATTTGGATGAAATTTGGCACACAGATGGTTTATAACCAGGATTAACATATAGGATACTTTTTATCCTGATATTCCCACGGGATCGAAACTTATGCGGGTGAAACCGCGGGGCGCAGCTAGAACTATATACGTGTTTTTTTTTTTCATTCTCCAAGAATGGGATATTCTTTTTATTGATGTTTTCTACTAAATGAGAATTAACCATGATTTATAATTGTCTAGCTTGGCGTTCAGTAAGTCCGACATGGGA
Organism: Apamea anceps; assembly: GCA_951799955.1. Taxonomy (NCBI): domain Eukaryota; kingdom Metazoa; phylum Arthropoda; class Insecta; order Lepidoptera; family Noctuidae; genus Apamea; species Apamea anceps. Next base: position 5,338,826 of record OX637502.1, on the reverse strand, counting down.
GTCGCCTTCAGACCTCGGATTCGACCTGGATTACACTGACGAACAACAAGACGATGACGACACTAGTGCTGATGATTCCGTGAGTCACTTTTCTTTTGTTTCACCATCGTTAAATAGCGATATCCATCACTCTGTGAAGTTTCGCCAGCTATTGTAGTTTGACCTTGTTAATTGCATGGCAATGTTGGTAGCAGGGCCTAGGGCCACAGATACCGATACCATCGAATGACACGATTCTTCAGATTTTACTCTAAACTGTTAGTAACGTAAGAGTTAGACAGAGGTGAACCTATTATATTACACCCACATTTACGCCAGTTATGTTTAAGTCTCCTGTAATAGGGGGCGAGCCTTTATGCTAGTTTCATTAAAAAATCTAATTAGTCCGTCAGTTAGATTATCAAAAAGTATTGGACCCGTATTTTTTCTTTTGTCAATTATATAAAAAATGATGAAGATATCGCCCGTTAAATTTCCGCGTGACGTCACGCCTTGCTACACTTTTTAGCATGGCGTGACGTCACGACCCCCACTCCCCAATTTTGACAAAAGAAAAAGTACAGACGCCAGCACATCAAGCTACTACAATCTGTCAAATTTCTTAATAGATTTTCAACTTTATCGCCAAATTATTAAGGTTCAAGGTTGATTGGGAAAATTTGCTGGCGTCTGTACATGTCCATTATTTTTCGATAATCTAACTGACGGACTAAATATAATAATTATTTTTTTACCCAAGAAACTAATCGCCATCAACCGGGCACAAATCCAGACTGGGCTGCTACTGAGAAATTCCTGTTTACTGTTAATAATCATATAATCTTCCCCACAGGACGAGGACGCGATGCTCCAATACAAACTTTGCACGTTCACGGTAACTCAACGCGAGTTCATGAACCAACACTGGTACCACTGCCACACTTGCAAGATGGTGGACGGCGTCGGAGTGTGTACGGTGTGCGCGAGAGTCTGCCATCGCGGGCATGACGTGTCTTACGCCAAGTTCGGCAACTTCTTCTGTGACTGCGGCGCCAAGCCCGACTCTAGGTAAGAATAATGAATTTGGGCCTATTTTGCCACCACCAACGATTAAGTTTCCGTTAACTTACTTGGCAGATCATTTTTAAACAAATTCTGTTGTGTTTTTGACTTTATTCGATGAGTAGGTGGTCCCTAATTAGTAGTGTTTAATTATTTTGTTGAAAACTAGTGTGCCAAAGTTCAATCAATAGTAATTTCCACTTTGCCGCCACCTTGATCCTTTACCTAAACTCCATCTTTGTTACATACAGCTTTCAGCAGCATTTATACACCCACTGTACAGTAAAGGTCTTCTCATTGTCAAGTCAGAATTCAGCAATAGTATCAATCAAGAAATTGCATCATTCCTATATTCATAAATATTTGAACCTCATTTTGTTCCTGTGTAGCTGCCAAGCGCTAGTGAAGCGTTCGGTGACCTTGGGCGGAGCGCGCGGCGCCGGCGCAGAAGAGGCCGCGCCCGCGCCCTCGCTGCGCAGGCGACCGTCCAGCCCCGCGCCGCCGGCGATACTAGCGCCACCACGACGACCTGTACTTGCGTCTAACATTCAAGGTATGTGGACGGAAATTTATACTGGAAATTATTTAAAATAAATATGGGGTAGCGCAGCCAAAACTCACCCAAACTGCATCCAAAGAATACAAAATAAACTAATTAAAATCTTATTTCATTATGAATTTCTCACACCAACAGATAAAATTAACTCCAAAACAAAATTAATGAATATAAAACAAAGGAGATATTTCATTTTTGGCTAGCACTTGTACAATATATCAAAAAACCCTAAATTTAGGAAAAATATTAATCTGTGAATTTAAGAATAGCCCTTTGTGTACAAACAAATTAAAGTTTTTCAATTATTGCCATTTGTTATCGTTATGGCCAATATGGCGGCGTCCTGACAGTAAACATGCGTTCTGTTCTGAAACCAGAATGGATCTGAAACGAGTGTGAAACCGTAAATACCAAATTCATTAAATGTAATTATCTAAAGGTATGACTTATTATTCATAAATATTAATAATAGATAATTACATTATTCATCTACTAGCTTCTGTCCGCGGCTTCGCCTGCGTGGATGTCGGAAATTATCCCACGGGAACGTGCTATCCTAATAAGAAGTATGTCCTTCCCTAGGATGCCATCTATCTCTTTGCCAAATCAGAAGTTCGGTGGTTTACGTGTGAAAATGTAACATACAGTTTCAAGTTTAAATCTTCCCCTCAAAAACCGAATTACCCCTTTTTGCCCCGTCAGGGGTAAATTTTCGACTACTTTACATAAATTATTTTCTGTCAAAACTATTAATACTGAGTTTCAAGTTAATTGGACCGCGCATTCAATTACTTCCACACAAACTACAAGACTCCTATATCCCCCTTTGAGGGGTAGTTTTGAAAAACTTATAATAATAAACTTTATTACTTACTTAGGCGAGTATTCTTGCCAAGTTTCAAGTTTATTAACCTAATAAAGACGATTTTTCATATAAACTGTATCCCTGCTGTTTAACCCCACAGGGGTGGAATTAAAAAAAATCGTTTGGGATGTATTTATAACTTGATTTAAAGATTATTTATACTAATTTTCGAGTTAATCAAGCCATGCAATAAAATGCTCCCCTGTAAAATTGACTACCCCTTTTCAGCCCGTCACTGGTAATTTTCGAAAAACACTGATATACATTATTCTTTACTTTCGATCGTAGGTATAAATAGTGAGTTTCGAGATAATCGGACTGCGCGCTAAAATTCTTCCATACAAACTTTGAAACACCCCAATCCCTTTTTAGGGGGTAGTTTAGAAAAACATAAAATGGCAAATTTCATAATTTACTTAGATTAGTATTGGTGCCAAGTTTCAAGTTTATTAACTCAAGGAATAAGATTTTCCATGCAAACAAAATACCCCCATTTCACCCTCTTAGGGGTGGAATTTCGAAAAACCCTTTCTTAGTGGATACCTACTCTTCACTAAGAACACACCCTCCAAATTTCATGTCTCTAGGACCAGTGGTTTAGGCTGTGCGTTGATATATCAGTCAGTCAGTGAGTCAGGACTTTGAATTTCTGCCAGGGTAGCGGGATCGGCCGAAAGGGTTACCGCTGCCCTGGAACATAAAGGGCTAAGGAAGGAACACGGGTGGGTTTTAGTCAGTAAGAGTCTGACACTCCCTTCCGCTCCACCCAGAGCGGGAAGGGCCATTTGATGATTTCCCATCCTCAAAAAAGAAAGGACTTTGAATATATATATAGATTTTAAATCTAAAGTTACAGTCTTGAAACATATTCAAAAACCAATAAGGTACCATAGAACGTATTAATCAGTCAGTAATTAAGCTAGGTAGTAGCTAGCAAGTAGGTATTAGAATGATCGGCATTGCTGTTTAGTCGACCGACTAATCGGCATTTTGAAAACCGATTAGTCGGGTAGTCGGTTAGTCGGTAAATACTATATGTAGTCGGCCCATCTCTAATCTTAAGATAAAAATATTACAGTATCTTAGCCGTGTGCAGAACTCCACTGCAGGTGACATAACCTACGACAAACTTATTATTTGCGGTTGGTACAGTCATCGGGTCTAGGGATCGAACCGCAAAATTAAGTTTGTTTTTTATTGTGTATACTTTTCCGGGATAAAAAGTACCCAGTGTGGTGCCCAGGATATTAAAGAATAATTATCCAAGTTTCATCGTAATCGAACCGGTAGGCGTCGAGCGTGATTCAGTATTCACGCGCGATGGCTTATTATTAGCGCGCGATGGCTTATTATTAGCGTATTTCATGTATAACTTTGGTGTTTCTATACCGATTTCTATGATTCTTTTTTATGGAATAGTTAATAATGTTAACTTTTTTAATTAGGGATGACTGAGAGTGTTATAAACGTAAGAGTAGACAAATATAATCAGAATGCTTCGAACTGCTAAGCTATCGGGAGTTACACGTGTTATTGTGAGTCAACAATAAAAGATAGACATATGCTGTCGTGGGATATTTTTTATATAATTTTAAGGAGAACATTTCTGTCATACATGATTTCTGTGTAGCTTTAACCATTAAGGTTGCACACGCGACGGAAGCTTAAAAAATGGAGTAACTTCTCCCGTTTTCCCAACATTTCCCTTCACTGCTCTGCTCCTATTGATTGTAGCGTGATGAAAAGTATACTATAACCAGCTCAGGAGTATGAAAAATAATTGTACCAAGTTTCGTTAAAATCCGTCGAGTAGTTTTTGTTTCTATAACGGTTATACAGACAGACAGACAAAAATTTTTCTGATTGCATTTTTGGCATCAGTATCGATCCCTAATCACCCCCTGATAGTTATTTTGGAAATATATTTCATGTACAGAATTGACCTCTCTACAGATTTATTATAAGTATAGATTACACCTATTTCTAATGTGTTATTCATGGACACATGTAAAAAATAATAATAATAGGGGTTAAAGTATGAAATTGCCGTTTTATTGTAATAGGTACTTCGAATTGACATAGAACCTTCATGGTTTCAGATTTTTGAGTGAAACTTTTTTCACGTGGTACCTATGAAGTTCTTCTTTTAAAAAACGTGCAACATTCGATTATCGACTTTCAGTTGTTTTTTTTATTCAGCTTAGACAAAAAAGATGGATACTTCGAAAATTCGAGTTATTTTTGAATACGAGTTCCGACGCGGAACTAACGCGGCAGAAACAGCTCGCAATATCAATGTTGCGTTTGGAGCACTCCAACGTCAAGTCTATAATCAACTTAATTTACAATCGCATGAAGTTGATATAAGTGAAAATAACATAAGTTGTAATCAAGAATTTGAATAGACCTTTTTGCAAGTGAACCTTATCATGGTTGCTATAGAATCCTAATCTTTTTATCCTGTCATAACAATATTTTAATCATAAGTATTACGCTTATGCAGGCTGCCGCCAATACCTAACCTCGTACGCGGGCTGGGGCGCGTGCATGGAGCGCGTGCGGCGCCTGCTGGAGGCGCTGGGCGGGCCCGTGCGCGCCGCGTGCGAGCGCGCCGCGCCCACGGGCGCGCACGGCCGCGCGCAGCGGGCGCTGGCGCAGCTGCATCTGGGGGAGAAGAAGTTCACCCACACGGACCATCTCATGCTGCCTACTCTTGGTGAGTGTTGGCATATCTAGTAGACCCTGCTGGAGGCGCTGGGCGGGCCCGTGCGCGCCGCGTGCGAGCGCGCCGCGCCCACGGGCGCGCACGGCCGCGCGCAGCGGGCGCTGGCGCAGCTGCATCTGGGGGAGAAGAAGTTCACCCACACGGACCATCTCATGCTGCCTACTCTTGGTGAGTGTTGGCATATCTAGTAGACCCTGCTGGAGGCGCTGGGCGGGCCCGTGCGCGCCGCGTGCGAGCGCGCCGCGCCCACGGGCGCGCACGGCCGCGCGCAGCGGGCGCTGGCGCAGCTGCATCTGGGGGAGAAGAAGTTCACCCACACGGACCATCTCATGCTGCCTACTCTTGGTGAGTGTTGGCATATCTAGTAGACCCTGCTGGAGGCGCTGGGCGGGCCCGTGCGCGCCGCGTGCGAGCGCGCCGCGCCCACGGGCGCGCACGGCCGCGCGCAGCGGGCGCTGGCGCAGCTGCATCTGGGGGAGAAGAAGTTCACCCACACGGACCATCTCATGCTGCCTACTCTTGGTGAGTGTTGGCATATCTAGTAGACCCTGCTGGAGGCGCTGGGCGGGCCCGTGCGCGCCGCGTGCGAGCGCGCCGCGCCCACGGGCGCGCACGGCCGCGCGCAGCGGGCGCTGGCGCAGCTGCATCTGGGGGAGAAGAAGTTCACCCACACGGACCATCTCATGCTGCCTACTCTTGGTGAGTGTTGGCATATCTAGTAGACCCTGCTGGAGGCGCTGGGCGGGCCCGTGCGCGCCGCGTGCGAGCGCGCCGCGCCCACGGGCGCGCACGGCCGCGCGCAGCGGGCGCTGGCGCAGCTGCATCTGGGGGAGAAGAAGTTCACCCACACGGACCATCTCATGCTGCCTACTCTTGGTGAGTGTTGGCATATCTAGTAGACCCTGCTGGAGGCGCTGGGCGGGCCCGTGCGCGCCGCGTGCGAGCGCGCCGCGCCCACGGGCGCGCACGGCCGCGCGCAGCGGGCGCTGGCGCAGCTGCATCTGGGGGAGAAGAAGTTCACCCACACGGACCATCTCATGCTGCCTACTCTTGGTGAGTGTTGGCATATCTAGTAGACCCTGCTGGAGGCGCTGGGCGGGCCCGTGCGCGCCGCGTGCGAGCGCGCCGCGCCCACGGGCGCGCACGGCCGCGCGCAGCGGGCGCTGGCGCAGCTGCATCTGGGGGAGAAGAAGTTCACCCACACGGACCATCTCATGCTGCCTACTCTTGGTGAGTGTTGGCATATCTAGTAGACCCTGCTGGAGGCGCTGGGCGGGCCCGTGCGCGCCGCGTGCGAGCGCGCCGCGCCCACGGGCGCGCACGGCCGCGCGCAGCGGGCGCTGGCGCAGCTGCATCTGGGGGAGAAGAAGTTCACCCACACGGACCATCTCATGCTGCCTACTCTTGGTGAGTGTTGGCATATCTAGTAGACCCTGCTGGAGGCGCTGGGCGGGCCCGTGCGCGCCGCGTGCGAGCGCGCCGCGCCCACGGGCGCGCACGGCCGCGCGCAGCGGGCGCTGGCGCAGCTGCATCTGGGGGAGAAGAAGTTCACCCACACGGACCATCTCATGCTGCCTACTCTTGGTGAGTGTTGGCATATCTAGTAGACCCTGCTGGAGGCGCTGGGCGGGCCCGTGCGCGCCGCGTGCGAGCGCGCCGCGCCCACGGGCGCGCACGGCCGCGCGCAGCGGGCGCTGGCGCAGCTGCATCTGGGGGAGAAGAAGTTCACCCACACGGACCATCTCATGCTGCCTACTCTTGGTGAGTGTTGGCATATCTAGTAGACCCTGCTGGAGGCGCTGGGCGGGCCCGTGCGCGCCGCGTGCGAGCGCGCCGCGCCCACGGGCGCGCACGGCCGCGCGCAGCGGGCGCTGGCGCAGCTGCATCTGGGGGAGAAGAAGTTCACCCACACGGACCATCTCATGCTGCCTACTCTTGGTGAGTGTTGGCATATCTAGTAGACCCTGCTGGAGGCGCTGGGCGGGCCCGTGCGCGCCGCGTGCGAGCGCGCCGCGCCCACGGGCGCGCACGGCCGCGCGCAGCGGGCGCTGGCGCAGCTGCATCTGGGGGAGAAGAAGTTCACCCACACGGACCATCTCATGCTGCCTACTCTTGGTGAGTGTTGGCATATCTAGTAGACCCTGCTGGAGGCGCTGGGCGGGCCCGTGCGCGCCGCGTGCGAGCGCGCCGCGCCCACGGGCGCGCACGGCCGCGCGCAGCGGGCGCTGGCGCAGCTGCATCTGGGGGAGAAGAAGTTCACCCACACGGACCATCTCATGCTGCCTACTCTTGGTGAGTGTTGGCATATCTAGTAGACCCTGCTGGAGGCGCTGGGCGGGCCCGTGCGCGCCGCGTGCGAGCGCGCCGCGCCCACGGGCGCGCACGGCCGCGCGCAGCGGGCGCTGGCGCAGCTGCATCTGGGGGAGAAGAAGTTCACCCACACGGACCATCTCATGCTGCCTACTCTTGGTGAGTGTTGGCATATCTAGTAGACCCTGCTGGAGGCGCTGGGCGGGCCCGTGCGCGCCGCGTGCGAGCGCGCCGCGCCCACGGGCGCGCACGGCCGCGCGCAGCGGGCGCTGGCGCAGCTGCATCTGGGGGAGAAGAAGTTCACCCACACGGACCATCTCATGCTGCCTACTCTTGGTGAGTGTTGGCATATCTAGTAGACCCTGCTGGAGGCGCTGGGCGGGCCCGTGCGCGCCGCGTGCGAGCGCGCCGCGCCCACGGGCGCGCACGGCCGCGCGCAGCGGGCGCTGGCGCAGCTGCATCTGGGGGAGAAGAAGTTCACCCACACGGACCATCTCATGCTGCCTACTCTTGGTGAGTGTTGGCATATCTAGTAGACCCTGCTGGAGGCGCTGGGCGGGCCCGTGCGCGCCGCGTGCGAGCGCGCCGCGCCCACGGGCGCGCACGGCCGCGCGCAGCGGGCGCTGGCGCAGCTGCATCTGGGGGAGAAGAAGTTCACCCACACGGACCATCTCATGCTGCCTACTCTTGGTGAGTGTTGGCATATCTAGTAGACCCTGCTGGAGGCGCTGGGCGGGCCCGTGCGCGCCGCGTGCGAGCGCGCCGCGCCCACGGGCGCGCACGGCCGCGCGCAGCGGGCGCTGGCGCAGCTGCATCTGGGGGAGAAGAAGTTCACCCACACGGACCATCTCATGCTGCCTACTCTTGGTGAGTGTTGGCATATCTAGTAGACCCTGCTGGAGGCGCTGGGCGGGCCCGTGCGCGCCGCGTGCGAGCGCGCCGCGCCCACGGGCGCGCACGGCCGCGCGCAGCGGGCGCTGGCGCAGCTGCATCTGGGGGAGAAGAAGTTCACCCACACGGACCATCTCATGCTGCCTACTCTTGGTGAGTGTTGGCATATCTAGTAGACCCTGCTGGAGGCGCTGGGCGGGCCCGTGCGCGCCGCGTGCGAGCGCGCCGCGCCCACGGGCGCGCACGGCCGCGCGCAGCGGGCGCTGGCGCAGCTGCATCTGGGGGAGAAGAAGTTCACCCACACGGACCATCTCATGCTGCCTACTCTTGGTGAGTGTTGGCATATCTAGTAGACCCTGCTGGAGGCGCTGGGCGGGCCCGTGCGCGCCGCGTGCGAGCGCGCCGCGCCCACGGGCGCGCAAGGCCGCGCGCAGCGGGCGCTGGCGCAGCTGCATCTGGGGGAGAAGAAGTTCACCCACACGGACCATCTCATGCTGCCTACTCTTGGTGAGTGTTGGCATATCTAGTAGACCCTGCTGGAGGCGCTGGGCGGGCCCGTGCGCGCCGCGTGCGAGCGCGCCGCGCCCACGGGCGCGCACGGCCGCGCGCAGCGGGCGCTGGCGCAGCTGCATCTGGGGGAGAAGAAGTTCACCCACACGGACCATCTCATGCTGCCTACTCTTGGTGAGTGTTGGCATATCTAGTAGACCCTGCTGGAGGCGCTGGGCGGGCCCGTGCGCGCCGCGTGCGAGCGCGCCGCGCCCACGGGCGCGCACGGCCGCGCGCAGCGGGCGCTGGCGCAGCTGCATCTGGGGGAGAAGAAGTTCACCCACACGGACCATCTCATGCTGCCTACTCTTGGTGAGTGTTGGCATATCTAGTAGACCCTGCTGGAGGCGCTGGGCGGGCCCGTGCGCGCCGCGTGCGAGCGCGCCGCGCCCACGGGCGCGCACGGCCGCGCGCAGCGGGCGCTGGCGCAGCTGCATCTGGGGGAGAAGAAGTTCACCCACACGGACCATCTCATGCTGCCTACTCTTGGTGAGTGTTGGCATATCTAGTAGACCCTGCTGGAGGCGCTGGGCGGGCCCGTGCGCGCCGCGTGCGAGCGCGCCGCGCCCACGGGCGCGCACGGCCGCGCGCAGCGGGCGCTGGCGCAGCTGCATCTGGGGGAGAAGAAGTTCACCCACACGGACCATCTCATGCTGCCTACTCTTGGTGAGTGTTGGCATATCTAGTAGACCCTGCTGGAGGCGCTGGGCGGGCCCGTGCGCGCCGCGTGCGAGCGCGCCGCGCCCACGGGCGCGCACGGCCGCGCGCAGCGGGCGCTGGCGCAGCTGCATCTGGGGGAGAAGAAGTTCACCCACACGGACCATCTCATGCTGCCTACTCTTGGTGAGTGTTGGCATGTCTAGGCGAGTAGACGTTTGTGTGAAACTTAAGTGGAGACGCACACACGAGCGTGCCTGCTTCAATGTTCTTCGCCATCTAGGCGTGTACGAGGACGTGGAATGGATGTTCTAAAAAGTAAAATATAAACAATTGGTAATAACTTTTGTCTAGATATTTTGACTAAAAACTGCACAAAAAGCCTTCCTTTCGTTGATACCTTTCAATAGAGTGAACAAACTCTTAGATTGATTTAGCTTTATATAACAAAAACTAGAAACATATGTTGCCCTGCCTAAAGTGAGCGTTGGTTTGTATATGTAGTTCATTTAATAGAGTCGGTCTACTTAAAAATAGTCTCCGGATCAAAGAGTTAAGTTAAGGCTACATTATTAAAACCTATTCTCATCCTTTCAACAGGTTCACAAGAAGGCGCATTCGAGAACGTACGCATGTCGTACACGGGTGAGACAGGCCAAACGATCCGCCAGCTGATGTCCGCGCATAAGCTGCGTCGTGTCGCCATGTGCTGCCTCGCCTCGCCGCAAGGACGTAGGCAACATCTTGCTGTGTCGCATGAGAAAGGTATGTGTAGAGAGTTGTAGAAATAAGGACCAAGCCTTCGTAACCACCGCCTTATGTTAATGACCCCTAAAACTGTTCAGAATTTTATATTTCTTTTTATTTTATAGGAAAAATCACAGTGCTCCAACTGTCAGCTCTACTGAAGCAAGCAGACTCGTCTAAACACAAGCTGACTCTAACACGTCTATCATCTGCTCCCATTCCGTTCATGGTACTCAGCCTGAGTGGAAATCCTTGGAACGAGGATCTGTTGGCTGTGTGCGGGCTGAAGGAATGTCATGTTCTTACCTTCAATAGTGGCGGTGAGATAAACACTTGTGATGTTATTATGTTTTGTTGTGTTGCTATATAAATTGTGAAGAAGTCGCTGCTACTGCAGCAGAAGGTCATACACGTGAATTCAAATGTTTGTTAACGATGCGCGGTGTGGCCTGATGAACCGCACCATGTCGGTCATTTTTCTGTTAAGCCGAGTCTATTGCGGCAAAATTCCAATAAAACAAACGTTAGGATATTATCCGGTATAGTCTGATAACGTTTTGCTTGGCCAAACAGTTAAACCACGTGTCCATTTTGTTAAAATATCATGTTAAGGCCAATTTATAACAAATATGGTCGCAGAAGACCCGACTTTATACAGACAACGTAGGTAAACAACGATCGATTATTTTTGTAAGCCGTAAAAAAATAAAAATAAATAAAAAACCTGACGCGTATCCAGCTTTTTAATATCAAGTTATAATACATTTATTTAGCACAGACTAAAAGACACATAATACACCAAATACATACATCAGATAGCAACAAATAGAAAGTGTAAAGTCCGATGTAAGAAAATAGCAGGAAAGTGTGCCTCACGGCTGAACTAAAAAGGCCCAGTTCAGCAAAAATACCAGACAACTAAGGAAGATAAACCCCGATAGAATCTAATCAACCATTTGTTCATTATCTAACTTTTCTGTGTCACTTGTCATTCCTAGGCGCCGTGGCCGACCATCTAGTCCTGAATACGGGTTTGGAAGGCAACAACTATGTCATCAAAGCAATATGGCTGCCCGGCTCACAGACACAACTCGCCCTCGTTACATCAGATTTCGTCAAGATATACGACCTGAGCAAAGATCTCAACAACCCAATGCATCACTTCCTCGTACCGAGCGGAAAGGTAAAAGTATTTGTTAATTTTAAAAGTTTAGTTGGGCCAAAGAAGGCCGAACGAATAATACGAATATGAATGAAGTATGAATAATACGAATATGAATGAAATATGAATAATACGAGTATGAATTAAGTATGAATAATACGAATATGAATGCAGTAATAATAATTCGAATTATACTCCAGTTTTGCATTGATCTGGTGGATATTGCCGGACTCTCTGGAACAAGCCCTTACAGTCACACAGACGAAAAGTTGGACACCAGTTTCACTTTAAAATACCTGAATACTGTAATAACGTTCTATTTGTCAGGTCCGCGACGTGACATTCGTGAACCAAGACGGCGTTATGCACATGCTCTGCATGAGCTCCGCCGGCCATATTTACTGGCAACCAATGAGCGAAGAGTCTCGCGCCACTCTAGGAACGTTCTACGTCACCAACACGCTAGAGGTGCTCCATCCGGAAATACAGGTAGGTTCAAATTGTTATTTAAGTTTTCGATATAACACTTGTGAACCAGGCTGGTATTATGCACACGCTATGCATGAGCCCGAACGGCCACATCTACTGGAAGCCGATAAGCAAGAAGCTGGAGGACTCGCAGAGCCCATACTACATCACCAACGTGCTTCAGATTGAGCACCCGGAGATACAGGCAAGTTGCGGTAACCGGTTATCTATGTAAGTTAGTCTTTAAATCAGAAATAGCATCGTCGTCTATATATATGATGATGGGTGCTTATTTCTTGATACAAAAGAGTTTTGTTTCATTTTGTTGTTAGGCAAATAAAACACTGGACAGTTCTGCAATAACTATTAAGGCGATGTGACCAACTTTGGGTCACTTTATTTATAAAGAATGAAAATATATCTATTTAACACACAAGCCCCTAGCTTAGACTAAAACACACACAACATATTCTGCAAATTGAAATTGTACAAAATGTATTCTACTGTAAGAAATTACTAACATTACACGCCTCACGGCGCGAAGAAGGCCAGTTCAGCAAAAAAAAAAAAACATACTATCTAGTGGGTTATTTGCATAGAACCGTGTCTTCGTGGCCGCAAAGCATGCAGTGTGACACTGTATAGTCACACATGTGTGGAGTCACCTAGACGCGGATCAGACTAAATTTCTTCCTGTACCAACCCTATGCATGCAATATAATTTACTGTTTCACATTGTATTTACTATTCCATCCGCTTGTATGAGTTTACACCTGTGTATGCAGTTATCAACCTTCGTGCAGGAAGAAATTCAGCCTTTCACTCAGAGTAGACCGACAGCAACGCACTGATAGCATTGAACAATACATTTTATTAACAGTGGCACAAAGTCCAAAGTTGTAGGAACATCGATGCAGACTTCAAATGGCTCCTTGGGCGGCCTCAAGTATGGTCGATGTTCATACATTTTACACTTTATGTTAATAATAATATAATATTTTGTAAATGTTATCATAAATTCTTTCGGTTTGCGCTAAGCCTTAGAGGACATTGGACTTTGACATAAAAAAACTGCCTTTTTTATTTTTTAACCAAAGAATCGAGCGCAGCGCAATGTCCCAAATATCTTATAGGGATTTAAAAATAAAAACGTATGTATCCAGTGTCCTCTACCCATTTCCCGTAGTGATTCAAAATTACGTAGTTACAGTACTGTATATCAATTGGCTGAATGTTGTCATACATTTTTATAACTTCCTCACACTTGGTCTCCGTACTCTATGGTTGAATTTCCTTCTTCCTAGGACGTTGCGGGGTTGGTGGGAGGCGGCGGTGTATCCATCTACTACTCGCATACGCTGAAAATGTTGTTCTTCTCGTACGCACAAGGCAAGAGCTTCCTGGCGCCTCTTAACACGGTTGAAGAGAGCCTCAAAGGTAATAATAATAGTTTATAGATTTTTTAAATTGACCGAATCTATCTCCTGTGACATAAAACGGCACTGGACATCATCATATCGACATTACTTAATCCCAATCAAAGCAAGACTAACAACACCACATGTGTGTTAAAATCTCAGGAGTTTAGGCCATTTGAGGTCTCTCATACCCTTTGCAGTAGGATGTGTTTAGCAAAAAGTAAAGCGCAAACAAAAGTACTCAATACTCAATTCTTTATTGCATTCCACAATGTAGGCTTAGGTGGTAAATATTTGCCAAAAGAAACAATCATGGACCCTGTCGGGCACAGCAAGAGAAAGATATGTGGAGAAGAGGACTTCTCTTTAAAGTAAAATACTAATAGCTGTTTTTCCATATGAACCATAACCTTTACATTTATTTTTCTTTCCAAACAGGCACAGCAATGATAACACTAACAGCCTCATCAGCGCAAAAGGAAGGAGGCCGCGGAGGCGGCAAGCAAGGAGGTGTACAGTCCTTATGTCAATGGGCCGAAGTGCCCGGACACCCTGGGTTAGTGACAGCTGTCATGCAGGCCTCCAACAACCCGGTCGTACTCATGTTGACACCCACTAACATATTCGTACAAGAAATAAAGGTGAGACAGGTAATGGGGCGCTGTTGAAACTAAATAGAAATGGCTATTTAAGTCACTTCCGTTTTGAGAGAAAACAGGTATCGTTTTTGAGCTGCTTCTTAGATTTGACATACGGTGTTCTCCAGAGGCGTATAGGTAAGAGTTAAATTTATCATAATTCCAGTGCAAAAAGGGATGGCGCTATTCGTTCTCTTCTCTTTTTCTCGCACTGGAATATGATGACTTTGACACTTCCCTATGCCAAAGGCCCTTGGAAGCCAAAGTCAATAATCGCTAGTAAAATTTCAGTAGTAATTAGTAAAGGCATGTGTCAAATTACGTTTCTGATTGAATAATCAAATAACCTATACTTTGGCATGTGCTTTAAAAGTAGATCTTGGCCGAGTTTGTCTTTACTCGATTTCTAAAACCAACCATCTTTTAGGTGGTACCTGCAAAAGCTAAGATAACCGACATGGTAGCGGTCCGTCATTGGTGCGGCGGCGGCGGCGAACAGAAGAGTACTCTGATCCTACTGTGTGAAGACGGCAGTCTTCGCATGTATGCCGCGAGTAATGATCACACTGGGTACTGGTTGTCGCCTGCTATACAGCCGACGCATGCGCCGAGGAGACGGCCTAGGCTGCTGACGCACCATTCTAAGGGGAAAGCGCAGCAGGTTGGTACCGAGGTAATTTTGAGCATAGAAAAGAAACTGGGCAAAAATGGTTGTTTACAAATACGCTAACTAAATCTGTTTTGGTTCATAGATCACTCATCAATTTTGCCCAGTGTACTTTCACAGATAATAGTATATTATTACTTATAGATTTTATTGCTGATCTGAACTCTGACTAATATGTCAAATAATAATAATATCGAAGATCTTATGATTATATCCTTAGACATCTGTTATTGGAACGAAGTTCCTTATCGCGCGTTGCGAAAGGGGGCTAGACGGAAAAAATTAAGACCAAAAGTTGGAACGACACTTTTTGCTATAGTTGTAAGCCGTGCGGCGTGCACGTGTTTCTCTGTCTGTCTATAGAAGGGAACTTCGTTCCATCCGGGTGTCCGTTGACACCTCTCAAGTTCTTGTTTAGTATATATATAAAGCCTTCTTTGTCTATTTCGATAACAGCTACCCTTAAAATTGATTATTTCCTAGCGTGTACCCTAATATTTTAAGTATAATTAAATAGCCAACAGATCAGCGGATGGCAAACTAATATGATAGCAGTTCACTTGTAAATTAAGGTAGCAATAACGCAACTGTCTTTCACAGGTGGTAACAAAATCCAACGCGAACGGAGCTCCTCAGTTCCCGATTGACTTCTTTGAACACTGCGTTGCGATGAATGACATCGAGTTTGGCGGAAACGATCTGTTGCAAGTTTATAACACTGCACAGATCAAACATCGACTCAATACTACTGGTAAGTACTCCAAATATACAGAAATCTTGGTCGATTACTGCCCGGTAAGGGACTTTCGATTACAGATAATTTCTTAACTATACCTATTTATCATAGTTAAAAGTTACGGAATTAAAACTAAATATTGAAATTGCATATTACATTAATTTGTAATTATTGTGTATAGGTTTGTACGTGGTATCAACCAAGATGAGTGGTTTCGCAATGGAAGTGGCCAACTCCGACCCTAACATGGTCATCTGCGGCATAAGAGTACTTCTGGGCAGTCAAGACGTCGCCCGAACGCCGTCATTCGTTGAAGTGAGTAATAGCTATTTATACTGAAGACGGTAATTCAGGGTAAAACTGATTTTATAATAATGAGCTCGATTTAAAGCTTGATCAAATAATTCAATAATAAAAAATAAAAAAAACTATTTTTTAGATTAGTAGTTCGTTATTGTTCAGACTTAATCACTGACATAACAATTTCTCGTCATGTAGTCATGGGTTTTATCATTTAATTTGTTTTAAGGTGTACGGCAGAACGATTCAGACAATAGTGGTGCGCAACCGTTGGTTCGACATACCGCTGACGCGTGAGGAGTCCCTCCAATCTGACAAGAAACTATCCATCAACTTTGGACCTTCACAAGACCCTGATGGTGTCACTATGGTTGATTCTGTGAAAGTAAGCACATCTCATATTTTAATCTAATCAAGTTTGTTTTGTGGTTGCGCATTCATATTATATGTTATTGGTGTTGTAAGTCCAATTGATTTGATAGAAATGAATGAATTAATTAATATAATAAAATAATGTGGTGTTTTAGGTATATGGCAAGAATAAGGAGCAATTCGGGTGGCCTGAGGATAATGAAGACCCGTCTGCTTGTCCATCATCCAGCAAGGTTGCTCAAGTAAGTGCATTTACTATTTTTTTTGTGTATTTTACTCATTTCAATTCTAAATATTTCTTTTTATTCATTCTCGAGTAATATTTTAAATCACAACGTGAAATCAAGTAACTTCATGAAAATTTAATAAAGCAGTCAATCAAGAAAGTCTTAGTTATATATAATTTTTTAATTTTCTTAGCCAGTGACTGGCTAGTAAGATTAGATTATAATTTTACGTGTGTTCCTCTGTGGCCGGACCACAGTTTAGTACTCAGATGCTATAGTTCGAAATAATACCTACCTAAAGTCTACTTTCATCGGAATATATATATATTTTTAGTACCTCAAGAGATATCTTTTTAATTAACAATTTATGTGGTCCGGCCGCCAGGCAGTGCTCTCTGGCCGCGCCACCTCAAATTAAATAGAGTATAATGAACTATTAATAAATCAATATCCCGAAAAAAACTACCTAAAGAGAAACCCCTACCTGAATGTTCATTGTATTTTATATTTTAAATAACTTCAAAACTCGAAGACTTTCTCGTTTTGAAGTTATTTAAAATTATTAGTTTTTTTAACTTCAAAACTGAAGAAGTTATTGAAGAAAGAAGTAGAAGAAGAAAAAAGAGAAGAAGGAAGAAGAAGTAGAAGGAGAAGTTATTTTCCAACTTTAAAATGCGAGGCCTAAATTAAAAATAAACATTTTTGATGAAAATAAGTTATAATTTACATTTTTGCGTATAAAATTCATTTGCTGGTTTTTAGTCCTTGTAACTTTAGTACCTAAATCATCTTAGGTTTCCCAAGTATTATCCAGATGCTTGCAGTGAGCGACGGCGACGTTATGGCTAATATTTGGTAAATACTCAATTACTGACAACAGAGTAAATAATTTTCCTTGTAATGTCATAGTGTCTGGAATGTCATTTAAATCTACGCTCAAATCAATTTCAAATATTAATAAATCATTCAATGTGTAGTTAATAATTTGTTTACCAGTACATTTTACACCGTTGTCATTACTTTTAACACATTCATTATTCTTAGGTAGATAGGTAAACGAAAACCAAAAAGTGCACCTTTTTCAAAATCATTGTTGCTAATAAAAATAAAAGTTTATAGATGAAGTCCAGGTCTTTTTATAAAGTACTTATTATGCAGTTTTCGTTGGCATAAAGAAATAAAGCATATTTCGTTATATTTGCTGAAAGTAATCCTCCCTAGCCGCGCCACATACTTTAAAGATTAATTAATCAAAATGAATAGTTTCTTGAGAGAAAAATGTATCAACGAAGAGTAGAGAAAAGGTACTATTGTATAAATTGATTTATGGATAATTAATATTAAATATTGCAAAATTGACTTGCTGCAGAGTATACCTTCCAGCCGGACCACACCCTACGACCAATAACTCCTTAACTAAAGGGGTTTATTGGACCATATTTGTCGTATGCAAGGTACTCTTTAGGTAGTTTTTTTCGGGATATTGATTTATGAATAGTTCATTATACTCTATTTAATTCGAGGTGGCGCGGCCAGAGAGCACTGCCTGGCGGCCGGACCACATAAATTGTTAATTAAAAAGATATCTCTTGAGGTACTAAAAATATATATATATTCCGATGAAAGTAGACTTTAGGTAGGTATTATTTCGAACTATAGCATCTGAGTACTAAACTGTGGTCCAGCCACAGTGGAACACACTAATTGTACCTGTATTTATTTGTAATCTTTTACATCTAGCAACGTTATCTGATACATAATTTGAATCTTTAAACAGGAGGGCGAAGGCGCCGGCGGAGCCTGGAAGCCGAGTCCTCTGGAACGCCTCGCATGCGCAGCGCTCGAGGCTTTAGAACTAGGCGCCGGCGCGGCGGCCGCGGGGGCGCACGCGGCCGCCGAGCCGGCGCGCCGCCTGCTGTGTGCGCCCGCACCGCCGCACCTGCATGCGCGGGCGCAGTGTCTGTTGAGAGCGCTGCATCATACTCATTATCATCAGTACAAGGTACGGATCTTACAACTATTTAGAACTAGGCGCCGGCGCGGCGGCCGCGGGGGCGCACGCGGCCGCCGAGCCGGCGCGCCGCCTGCTGTGTGCGCCCGCACCGCCGCACCTGCATGCGCGGGCGCAGTGTCTGTTGAGAGCGCTGCATCATACTCATTATCATCAGTACAAGGTACGGATCTTACAACTATTTAGAACTAGGCGCCGGCGCGGCGGCCGCGGGGGCGCACGCGGCCGCCGAGCCGGCGCGCCGCCTGCTGTGTGCGCCCGCACCGCCGCACCTGCATGCGCGGGCGCAGTGTCTGTTGAGAGCGCTGCATCATACTCATTATCATCAGTACAAGGTACGGATCTTACAACTATTTAGAACTAGGCGCCGGCGCGGCGGCCGCGGGGGCGCACGCGGCCGCCGAGCCGGCGCGCCGCCTGCTGTGTGCGCCCGCACCGCCGCACCTGCATGCGCGGGCGCAGTGTCTGTTGAGAGCGCTGCATCATACTCATTATCATCAGTACAAGGTACGGATCTTACAACTATTTAGAACTAGGCGCCGGCGCGGCGGCCGCGGGGGCGCACGCGGCCGCCGAGCCGGCGCGCCGCCTGCTGTGTGCGCCCGCACCGCCGCACCTGCATGCGCGGGCGCAGTGTCTGTTGAGAGCGCTGCATCATACTCATTATCATCAGTACAAGGTACGGATCTTACAACTATTTAGAACTAGGCGCCGGCGCGGCGGCCGCGGGGGCGCACGCGGCCGCCGAGCCGGCGCGCCGCCTGCTGTGTGCGCCCGCACCGCCGCACCTGCATGCGCGGGCGCAGTGTCTGTTGAGAGCGCTGCATCATACTCATTATCATCAGTACAAGGTACGGATCTTACAACTATTTAGAACTAGGCGCCGGCGCGGCGGCCGCGGGGGCGCACGCGGCCGCCGAGCCGGCGCGCCGCCTGCTGTGTGCGCCCGCACCGCCGCACCTGCATGCGCGGGCGCAGTGTCTGTTGAGAGCGCTGCATCATACTCATTATCATCAGTACAAGGTACGGATCTTACAACTATTTAGAACTAGGCGCCGGCGCGGCGGCCGCGGGGGCGCACGCGGCCGCCGAGCCGGCGCGCCGCCTGCTGTGTGCGCCCGCACCGCCGCACCTGCATGCGCGGGCGCAGTGTCTGTTGAGAGCGCTGCATCATACTCATTATCATCAGTACAAGGTACGGATCTTACAACTATTTAGAACTAGGCGCCGGCGCGGCGGCCGCGGGGGCGCACGCGGCCGCCGAGCCGGCGCGCCGCCTGCTGTGTGCGCCCGCACCGCCGCACCTGCATGCGCGGGCGCAGTGTCTGTTGAGAGCGCTGCATCATACTCATTATCATCAGTACAAGGTACGGATCTTACAACTATTTAGAACTAGGCGCCGGCGCGGCGGCCGCGGGGGCGCACGCGGCCGCCGAGCCGGCGCGCCGCCTGCTGTGTGCGCCCGCACCGCCGCACCTGCATGCGCGGGCGCAGTGTCTGTTGAGAGCGCTGCATCATACTCATTATCATCAGTACAAGGTACGGATCTTACAACTATTTAGAACTAGGCGCCGGCGCGGCGGCCGCGGGGGCGCACGCGGCCGCCGAGCCGGCGCGCCGCCTGCTGTGTGCGCCCGCACCGCCGCACCTGCATGCGCGGGCGCAGTGTCTGTTGAGAGCGCTGCATCATACTCATTATCATCAGTACAAGGTACGGATCTTACAACTATTTAGAACTAGGCGCCGGCGCGGCGGCCGCGGGGGCGCACGCGGCCGCCGAGCCGGCGCGCCGCCTGCTGTGTGCGCCCGCACCGCCGCACCTGCATGCGCGGGCGCAGTGTCTGTTGAGAGCGCTGCATCATACTCATTATCATCAGTACAAGGTACGGATCTTACAACTATTTAGAACTAGGCGCCGGCGCGGCGGCCGCGGGGGCGCACGCGGCCGCCGAGCCGGCGCGCCGCCTGCTGTGTGCGCCCGCACCGCCGCACCTGCATGCGCGGGCGCAGTGTCTGTTGAGAGCGCTGCATCATACTCATTATCATCAGTACAAGGTACGGATCTTACAACTATTTAGAACTAGGCGCCGGCGCGGCGGCCGCGGGGGCGCACGCGGCCGCCGAGCCGGCGCGCCGCCTGCTGTGTGCGCCCGCACCGCCGCACCTGCATGCGCGGGCGCAGTGTCTGTTGAGAGCGCTGCATCATACTCATTATCATCAGTACAAGGTACGGATCTTACAACTATTTAGAACTAGGCGCCGGCGCGGCGGCCGCGGGGGCGCACGCGGCCGCCGAGCCGGCGCGCCGCCTGCTGTGTGCGCCCGCACCGCCGCACCTGCATGCGCGGGCGCAGTGTCTGTTGAGAGCGCTGCATCATACTCATTATCATCAGTACAAGGTACGGATCTTACAACTATTTAGAACTAGGCGCCGGCGCGGCGGCCGCGGGGGCGCACGCGGCCGCCGAGCCGGCGCGCCGCCTGCTGTGTGCGCCCGCACCGCCGCACCTGCATGCGCGGGCGCAGTGTCTGTTGAGAGCGCTGCATCATACTCATTATCATCAGTACAAGGTACGGATCTTACAACTATTTAGAACTAGGCGCCGGCGCGGCGGCCGCGGGGGCGCACGCGGCCGCCGAGCCGGCGCGCCGCCTGCTGTGTGCGCCCGCACCGCCGCACCTGCATGCGCGGGCGCAGTGTCTGTTGAGAGCGCTGCATCATACTCATTATCATCAGTACAAGGTACGGATCTTACAACTATTTAGAACTAGGCGCCGGCGCGGCGGCCGCGGGGGCGCACGCGGCCGCCGAGCCGGCGCGCCGCCTGCTGTGTGCGCCCGCACCGCCGCACCTGCATGCGCGGGCGCAGTGTCTGTTGAGAGCGCTGCATCATACTCATTATCATCAGTACAAGGTACGGATCTTACAACTATTTAGAACTAGGCGCCGGCGCGGCGGCCGCGGGGGCGCACGCGGCCGCCGAGCCGGCGCGCCGCCTGCTGTGTGCGCCCGCACCGCCGCACCTGCATGCGCGGGCGCAGTGTCTGTTGAGAGCGCTGCATCATACTCATTATCATCAGTACAAGGTACGGATCTTACAACTATTTAGAACTAGGCGCCGGCGCGGCGGCCGCGGGGGCGCACGCGGCCGCCGAGCCGGCGCGCCGCCTGCTGTGTGCGCCCGCACCGCCGCACCTGCATGCGCGGGCGCAGTGTCTGTTGAGAGCGCTGCATCATACTCATTATCATCAGTACAAGGTACGGATCTTACAACTATTTAGAACTAGGCGCCGGCGCGGCGGCCGCGGGGGCGCACGCGGCCGCCGAGCCGGCGCGCCGCCTGCTGTGTGCGCCCGCACCGCCGCACCTGCATGCGCGGGCGCAGTGTCTGTTGAGAGCGCTGCATCATACTCATTATCATCAGTACAAGGTACGGATCTTACAACTATTTAGAAACGCTACTTTTTCTAGAACTCTATTAACTGATATTTATGGCCACAATTACACACACAAAACAAGGCCGGGTACAATTATTACTTAAAGCGTTATTATACAAGAATTGTTAACTCTTTCGGAATGCTAACATTTTAGCTAACTAACAATATTTCTGCAGGACCAAGCCATCCTCAAATACGTGTGCACCTCACTGCGCGAACTTCGCGACACAGCTGACCCGCACAACATCGACCCTGAAGCGTACTTCAGACTGGTGCTGCTGGCGCGAGGCGTCGCTGTAGCCCGGCCGAACCATCTCGTCAAGTACAGCGCTCCTACGCCGCAGAGACCTCCCAACGGTAAAACAAAAAACTAGCACATTTTATACAGTTGCTAGACTTCGATAACGCCTTGGTTATGTAAGCCATCGGTTTGCTCAGTCCATTACAGAAAATAACAGCATACTTATGACTAAAGCAGTTTGCAAACTTATGCATTACGTACAGAGTATCGGTTTGCACAGTTCACTTGACTGCGCTTGCGCGTATGCACTATAATTTTGCAATAATCAACGGATGATTGTTGTGATTTACCACACAACGTTGATGGACTACCCTTTTATTCATAAATGACGAATTTCCGTCGGAATTCGCCTAATTTGATTGACATAAAAATTACGTAGACAGGTATAGTTTGACCGAAACTGCTGTACCGAGCCTTAGGAATGCGCGGCGAGGCGGGAGGAATGCGCGGCGAGGCGGGGGCGGGACGCCGTGAGCGATGACGAATGAGCGGCCTGCACTGCCCCCCGTGAGCCGCGCACTTACCGAAGGCGTGGTACAGCGATTTTGGTCAAACTATAGACGTTATAGGGAATCTAATTCTACTATGTTTTTTTTTTTTTTTTACTATATTTACCATCTTCCAAACAGGTGACTGGTCTGTCTTCTGGAAAGGCGACAACCAAGACGAGAAAGATAAAGAACCACATCTATGCGCGTTACTGACAAGCGTGCTATGGCGTTTAGCCGCGTGTCGTTCTTCTACTGCGCAGCCGCCCGGCATCCTGTCCTACGGGTTGAGACATCCGGAACATACGATGCATGCTCTCGCTGATACCGTGCATGCTTTCCAATTACATGCGGAGCCTGAATGTGTAAGTATAGCGAGTTTAAAATTTCAGATAATTTACATTCCATCACCACTTAATCCGTTATCTACTTTAGTAAAATGTATTTAAAGTTGATTTTTGAGTGACCATTTGTAACAAAAAGGACCTAATAAGTTTTTGGTTGCAATGGAGTTTGAACTTTGTTAAGTATGACATTCAGTTGTTGTTCCATAACTTGAAAATTATCTCAAATTCAAAAAATATCTCAATTCAAATATAGACAATTGCCTATATTTTTGTTCTGCTTTCTGTAATATTAACCTCGGCTATATGAAAGAGTTCTGATACCATATAGATGGCGGTATAATCGACAAATATCCGAGACAGTATAATTTCTGTATAAAAAATATAAATAGAATAGTTTCCAGAGTTTAAGAGACATCAAAAATGACATTGTATTTTCGTTCACAGATCGAATTCGGCAATCAAATCTACCTATCGCTCCTATTGGCTGAGGATCAAAGCATAAGCTTCGGAGCCAAGGCTGCTCTGATGAGAGTGCTCCGACCCAGAGTGAAGAGGCGCCGCGTCTACATACCGTCGCCACCGAACACCCCTGGAACAGGTAAATTGACACAACTTACGAAAGATTTTTGGTTGTTTTATGTAATAGAGAGAAGATGCACAAAATGGGATCGTGAACTATATCATACATTTTTAATACACCGCGGTGTATTAAAATAACATGCCCAGTCCAGTCAAAGGGCGGAAACTCGCTAAACTTCTTCCTGTTTTACCTCACATTCTTTTATATGTTTTCCATGTTTTTTCCCTCATAGAATTACAAAAATACTCATAAATAAAAAAACCTTCCACAGTAAAAATATTTGTCCTTCATTTATACCAAATCTCTATTTATGGTAGGTGCTGGATCATCAGTAACCACAGCACAACCAACAAGCTCTATAACAGAAGCCGTCGTATCGGAGTCAGACTTGAGCGCCAACCGTGACGACAATCAAGAGAACCAGTTCATGGATGTTGACGATTCATTGGAGCCCATGGTGCTGCTGGCTCCTGATGGAGGTGAGACACAGTAGTAGTAGTTTTGTTGAGCCAAGGCATTATAGGGACTGATTTTTTTTTTTATTAGTTGTATGTAAGTCTTCTGTGAATTGATTGAATGCTCATATTTTTGTATTAGATTGTTCTTTCGAAAAATACAACCTCTCGTTTTTCTGGGCTCAAAATTGGTCCAGAATATAATTATTCATATCATTGGTTAGCCAAAATAGCGATGGTTTACCCGATGGAAAGCGGTTACCGCTGCCTATGGACACTTGCTTGTTATTTCAACAGCGAAAGATACCGGAACACCGGCAACAAATGGCAGTCATTCGTAGATCTTGACAGTCGTTAAGGGTCGTCAGAAGCCCGAAAATCTGACAACCAATCTTACCAAGGGGTGTCGTATTATCCAGCAACTGGTTGTGGAAGTCAGATAGGCAGTCGCTCCATGTAAAATACTAGTATTCAGCTGCATCCGGTTAGACTGGAAGCCGACCCCAAAATAGTTGGAAAAAGGCTTAGCAGATGATGAAGATACCACAACATTTCAAACTTCGAGCAAATGCAAAGTGGCAGAAACATGTTCTTATATTTTTTTCGTTCTAACAGGTCTTGAAGCATTGTTAGACATCCCACCGGACGCAGACGACGAGACGATGGTCGAGCTGGCCATAGCACTGTCCCTACAGGAACAGCCGCGCAGGGCTCCGCCCGCGCCATCGGCGCCTCCACCACCCGCTCCCGGCTTCAGTGATGCTACTGCCTCGCCTCCCGGGTATGTTACAATCTATTATTCTAGGTGTAATTGAAATAACTGAAAATCTGAAAACACGTAGAACCCATCATTATGATCAACTTTTAATATGTGACCACCTCTGAAAAAACTTCAGGTGATCCATACAGTTATGTTCACATAACTAACAATTTTTTTTTTCTTTTTAATTAAACCTTGTATATACAGGGTTATTTGTAAGACACCAGCAACCTCTTAAGAGGTCATTGTACTCATCATTATGAACAACTTTTACCATGGGATCAAAACGAAAATTGTAAAAAAAAAAAAATCAGCTGTTCCCTACATTTTGTGTTCGCATAACTCGTCAAAATGTAGGGAGCAGCTGATTTTTTTTTCGCGATTTCAGGTTTGGCCCTATAGTAAAAGTTGTTCATAATGATGTTTACTATGATCTCTTAAGAGGTTGTTGGTGTTTTACAAATAACCCTGTATATAGTTATTGTACAGTCTTAAACTGTACATGTTTTGCTGACGCGTCACTTTATTACTATAAATAAACATACTTAACCATAAATCAGTGAGTGCAATTCCTGCTACGCGGTGACTAACATTAGAGAAAGGAATCGTCAACAGTTTTATTTGTAAACACTATTTACACGTAATAAACCTTACGGAAACTAAGTGATATTTTCTTTACGCGCTTCAACCTCAACGAGAACAACTCTGCAAGTGTACGAACCGTACAGTTATCGATAACTCTGGTATTGAGATATTTTGAATAAAACCTTAATCTTTGAAACATTTTTTCAAAGATTAAGGTTTTATTCAAAATATCTTTGTGAGTTTCAACGAAGACAAATTCCAACGAACTCAATACTCAAATTTTTATTGCATTCCTGTGTCTGTAACATACGTCTGCTAATTTATTCAGTAATTTCCATTAATATTATTATTGTGGATTTGTGATCTCGTCCTATCTATTGTTTTTTCTGTCTTATTTCTTCTGTGTCTATATTTATATTGTATAGTATACATCGTGCTGTGTACGGACATTATATTTTCATAACTTTTACATTGACTTTTGTTTCTTGTTTGCCCGTACATTCCCTACTCGAGCTAAACTCAACGGAGTTAATAAGATTACGAAGCGAGATCGTGAGCAAAACTGTTTTGCCGCGAACTCGCCGCGTGATGACGTCTAATTGTTCATAAATTCGATAAAAAGAACGTAATTAGTACAGAAAACATCCCGATAAGTTACATGTAGTAACAATTCCGGC
The DNA here is from genome assembly GCA_951799955.1 of Apamea anceps. Taxonomy (NCBI): domain Eukaryota; kingdom Metazoa; phylum Arthropoda; class Insecta; order Lepidoptera; family Noctuidae; genus Apamea; species Apamea anceps. The sequence goes on along the minus strand of OX637502.1, from coordinate 5,312,855 downwards.
AGCTCCGATGACGAGGGCAGCACGGCCGCCACGGACGGCAGCACGCTGCGCACGTCGCCGGCCGAGCCGCCCGGCTCCGCCGGCTCCGAGTCGGGCGGCAGCGGCGCCGACAGCATCGGGGGGGTGTCCGGCCGGAGCAGCGCTTACGGTAACGCAAACACATGACATGTACATGGTGAATTTTATAACTTTTCGTAGATGGCCAATAACAAAATAAAAAAAAAATTGAAACAGGGAAAAATACTCAATGGGGTCTCGAGGCCGATTTAGTGAAAGTAAAACGGTATCATTAGATTTTTATTTTTGAAATATTAGCTCAGAAAGCTCTCTTGTCGAGATGTATGGGAAAAAAAAAAACAAGCGCCCATCCTATCCTACTAATATTATAAACGTGAAAGTTTGTATGGATGGATGTTTGTTACTCTTTCACGCGAAAACTACTAAACGGATTTGGGTGAAATTTGGCACACAGATGTTTATAACCAAGATTAACATATAGGATACTTTTTATCCCGATATTCTCACGGGATCGAAACTTATGCGGGTGAAACCGCGGGGCGCAGCTAGTCCCAAATAAATTGGGATAAAGGCAGAAGGACGATGATGATAGCTACATAGACAAGTTTACTTGAAGGGTTACCATTAAAGGAAGAAATGTTTAAATGACGGTTGTGTGTGTGAAGTAGGCCTCATGAGCATCATGGTTTGCAAAATCAGCGAGTATTTTAAATTATTTCGATTACAGTTTTTAATGAAGTGAATGCTGCTGTAGACAATCAACACACAATCAATTGGAATCGGTTTCATTTTGACAGTTCAACAACCGTCATCGCGTTGTTTACGTGTTGAGCAGACAAATTTTTCGAACTTATGAAGCAATGGATTAGCAATTTGCTTCAAAATGATTCAGATTACGATTGATTGTGTGTTACGCAATTAGGGTGCAGTTCAAAATTGCGTAACATAAAATTGCTTCACATGGGTAGCTTTATATTTGAGATAAGCCAGCATGGGATACAGTGCTTACTCATAGGGCCCTATCTCACTACAACACCAGTGGGGGCGCAACCATGGTCGCACTGCCAAAAATGTATGGTTGGTTGCGCAACCGATTGGACGGCTTTTGAGATACGCACCATACCGCTGTGTATATTTTGCTGATAGCGCGACCATCGTTTCGCCGCCATGGTGTCCTAGTGAGACAAGCCGTATTCGTTGGATCGCTTTAGCAGCCATCTTGTATGTATGTGCATTACAATGGTGCGGAATGTTTTAGGAGAAATGGCCCCGTCCGTGAGTGCGATGCCGGCCACCAATATCATCGCGGCGCCTGTTGCTATCACAGGCTAGTAAACTAATATACTGTACTTTTATTTGATCAATGTTACTTACTAGAAAAGGCTTGTTTATCTAGAGTGCAGAAGAAACATTGGTAATTATACAGGATGGTAGGTACAGACGCCAGCAGGTCAATCTACCCGAAACTGTCAAATTATCCCAATTAATCTTGAACCTTAATGCTTTAGCGATAAAGTTGCAAATCTATTAAAGAAATTTGGCAGATTGTAGTAGCTTGATGTGCTGGCGTCTGTACATCGACGCGCATACTGTAACCATGAATTCAGTACATGATTCTAGACCCTCTAACGTAGAAATTTATAAGCTTTGCTGCTTCGTAGATAACTGCAACGCCTACGCGGTCACAATGGCGGAACAGCTAATTTTTCCTGCCGAGTTCAGAATCATGGGCTGAATCCATGCTAACTTTTTGCGCGTCGATGTCACTGCCATCCTGTATGTATACATTGGCATACACGGCTCATGATTTTTTGTTTCTGTTTTAACTAATCATGCTATATTCATTGAAATAATTATTGCTTGCTTTTTATAATTTTAACTTGCATGCAACTTAAAAGGCAACACTTACTCGCTCTTGCTTTGATAATACGCACGACGACATATCAAGTACTACATTTCCAGTATGAGCCGACTTCTCATTGTACGAAAAGCCTATGTGAGGTCAGCTAAAACTGAAAATGTATATCTTGATGTGTCGCCGTGTCTATATTCCTACTAGATTTAAAAAGCCTGATTGTGCCTCTGCTTACCATTTGTAAATTGATATTTGCTTTGGCCAGATTAATTGACTAGGATTGTGGATGTAGAGGTATCTACAACGCCACATGCGAACAACGCGTCATACTGACGTCACGCATATCCTGCATCTCGCAAGCAGAGTTTACCGCGCACTTAGCATCAGATACAATTAGCTTAGATACAATTTCCCATCATCAATCGTTGGGCAATTGCCCGCCAGACACAACACCCGTCTGGTCGGAGGATCCTCCCTTTTCTATGGAGGTTGAGTGAACTTGGTTGGTGCTTGTTTGTGCTCACACAACCATTTTGAAACTTAATCCTGTTGATAGTTTTATAATTTGCTGTTGTTTTTGGTCACAATTAACTTCTGTCTTATCAAAAATACTATAGGAGAAAATAAAACTAACGATGTGTTTTCGCTTCATCAGCTGGTCCCTCAACGTCATCCAACCAACCAGTGGCCTCCACATCGCGTACTATGGAGGCAGAGAGCGAGACGCGCAAGTTGCACGCGCTCCGTCTCTCTCTACTATCAGCTGCATTGGACGCGCTGCCTAGCCTGAGATACCTACCCGGAGTCAGGGCTATACCCTTCGTACAGGTACGTGCACATATACCAGGATAAGTGTGCGCTTCGGTTATCTTCGTGTTTCCGAATGAGTACGAACGTCGCGTAACCCCATAGACGGTTCTAAGAAGAACATAATCATTCAGCCACCATGTTAGTGCTAAATCTGAAATACCCATTTTTTTGTTTGGACGAGGATTGTCAAAGCTCTCTTTTCTAGTAGAACTGTATATCATTGTTATCATCGGCCTTCTCAGCGTCTTCCGTTCACCACGAACCAATCCATTTAACTACCTAATTACTCTTCTCAGGTGGTCCTAATGCTCGCTGGCGACCTCGACTCAAGCGTCGAAGGCGACCGCACAGTCCTAGACCGACTCCTAGAACTACTGGTCTCGGAACTCGACATCCAAACCGACGAGAATCCTGAAGAACGTACAGACAGAAGGGAGTTACAACTGGCTATCATGAGACTGGAGTTACTTGTGTCGGAGTTGGATATGCAAGGAGATGAGACCCCGCCCCCAATACATGAGAGGACCAATAGGAGGGAGCTGCAGTTGGTTATTATGAGGCTGCTTAGTAAGTATAACTTTGCGATATTTGTTTTTATCGAGATAGTCTAGTTGTTTAAATTTAAATTTTATTCCGGTATCAGGCAGCTTCAAATACGCATAACATCCTGTTTTAAATTAATTAAATCTAATTTTTTGTCGGGTAATTTTTTTTTATCTAATAATCATCCAAATTGAGAACCTCCTCCTTTATTGAAGTCGGTTATAAAAGTATGAAGCCATATTATATGGCTCTAAGTAAACAGTTTGTAGCTTTCTGTGTGCCCGCCACTTTATGAATCTTTATACTGTGTACATAGGTAATACGGGCTGCTGTCCGCAAATCAACGTCAATGCGCATATTTTGCGTACGTTTTTACACTGTGTACATATGTGTAGTTTTAACGCTCTATTCAATATAGTATTTGTCGTTCCTTCAGGCTGTTTTTTACAGACTACAAGTGCTTAAATATTTTTACATATTATCACAAATGTCCATTAGGTTCATTATTGCATTCCTTTCCTTACCTACTAGGTGTCCTAATGGCCCGTTGGAAGACATCCGCGTCGGGCGGCCCCGCGGCGCGCGCGGAGCAGCCGGGCGGCGCGTGCGCAGCGCACGTGTCGCGCCTGGCCGCCGCCGCGCTGGTGCGCGCCGGCGCTCCTGCGCACTGCTTCCGAGTGCTGTCTGCGCTGCTGCCTTATTGGAAGGAGAAGACCTCTGGTAAGTAAACATCCGCGTCGGGCGGCCCCGCGGCGCGCGCGGAGCAGCCGGGCGGCGCGTGCGCAGCGCACGTGTCGCGCCTGGCCGCCGCCGCGCTGGTGCGCGCCGGCGCTCCTGCGCACTGCTTCCGAGTGCTGTCTGCGCTGCTGCCTTATTGGAAGGAGAAGACCTCTGGTAAGTAAACATCCGCGTCGGGCGGCCCCGCGGCGCGCGCGGAGCAGCCGGGCGGCGCGTGCGCAGCGCACGTGTCGCGCCTGGCCGCCGCCGCGCTGGTGCGCGCCGGCGCTCCTGCGCACTGCTTCCGAGTGCTGTCTGCGCTGCTGCCTTATTGGAAGGAGAAGACCTCTGGTAAGTAAACATCCGCGTCGGGCGGCCCCGCGGCGCGCGCGGAGCAGCCGGGCGGCGCGTGCGCAGCGCACGTGTCGCGCCTGGCCGCCGCCGCGCTGGTGCGCGCCGGCGCTCCTGCGCACTGCTTCCGAGTGCTGTCTGCGCTGCTGCCTTATTGGAAGGAGAAGACCTCTGGTAAGTAAACATCCGCGTCGGGCGGCCCCGCGGCGCGCGCGGAGCAGCCGGGCGGCGCGTGCGCAGCGCACGTGTCGCGCCTGGCCGCCGCCGCGCTGGTGCGCGCCGGCGCTCCTGCGCACTGCTTCCGAGTGCTGTCTGCGCTGCTGCCTTATTGGAAGGAGAAGACCTCTGGTAAGTAAACATCCGCGTCGGGCGGCCCCGCGGCGCGCGCGGAGCAGCCGGGCGGCGCGTGCGCAGCGCACGTGTCGCGCCTGGCCGCCGCCGCGCTGGTGCGCGCCGGCGCTCCTGCGCACTGCTTCCGAGTGCTGTCTGCGCTGCTGCCTTATTGGAAGGAGAAGACCTCTGGTAAGTAAACATCCGCGTCGGGCGGCCCCGCGGCGCGCGCGGAGCAGCCGGGCGGCGCGTGCGCAGCGCACGTGTCGCGCCTGGCCGCCGCCGCGCTGGTGCGCGCCGGCGCTCCTGCGCACTGCTTCCGAGTGCTGTCTGCGCTGCTGCCTTATTGGAAGGAGAAGACCTCTGGTAAGTAAACATCCGCGTCGGGCGGCCCCGCGGCGCGCGCGGAGCAGCCGGGCGGCGCGTGCGCAGCGCACGTGTCGCGCCTGGCCGCCGCCGCGCTGGTGCGCGCCGGCGCTCCTGCGCACTGCTTCCGAGTGCTGTCTGCGCTGCTGCCTTATTGGAAGGAGAAGACCTCTGGTAAGTAAACATCCGCGTCGGGCGGCCCCGCGGCGCGCGCGGAGCAGCCGGGCGGCGCGTGCGCAGCGCACGTGTCGCGCCTGGCCGCCGCCGCGCTGGTGCGCGCCGGCGCTCCTGCGCACTGCTTCCGAGTGCTGTCTGCGCTGCTGCCTTATTGGAAGGAGAAGACCTCTGGTAAGTAAACATCCGCGTCGGGCGGCCCCGCGGCGCGCGCGGAGCAGCCGGGCGGCGCGTGCGCAGCGCACGTGTCGCGCCTGGCCGCCGCCGCGCTGGTGCGCGCCGGCGCTCCTGCGCACTGCTTCCGAGTGCTGTCTGCGCTGCTGCCTTATTGGAAGGAGAAGACCTCTGGTAAGTAAACATCCGCGTCGGGCGGCCCCGCGGCGCGCGCGGAGCAGCCGGGCGGCGCGTGCGCAGCGCACGTGTCGCGCCTGGCCGCCGCCGCGCTGGTGCGCGCCGGCGCTCCTGCGCACTGCTTCCGAGTGCTGTCTGCGCTGCTGCCTTATTGGAAGGAGAAGACCTCTGGTAAGTAAACATCCGCGTCGGGCGGCCCCGCGGCGCGCGCGGAGCAGCCGGGCGGCGCGTGCGCAGCGCACGTGTCGCGCCTGGCCGCCGCCGCGCTGGTGCGCGCCGGCGCTCCTGCGCACTGCTTCCGAGTGCTGTCTGCGCTGCTGCCTTATTGGAAGGAGAAGACCTCTGGTAAGTAAACATCCGCGTCGGGCGGCCCCGCGGCGCGCGCGGAGCAGCCGGGCGGCGCGTGCGCAGCGCACGTGTCGCGCCTGGCCGCCGCCGCGCTGGTGCGCGCCGGCGCTCCTGCGCACTGCTTCCGAGTGCTGTCTGCGCTGCTGCCTTATTGGAAGGAGAAGACCTCTGGTAAGTAAACATCCGCGTCGGGCGGCCCCGCGGCGCGCGCGGAGCAGCCGGGCGGCGCGTGCGCAGCGCACGTGTCGCGCCTGGCCGCCGCCGCGCTGGTGCGCGCCGGCGCTCCTGCGCACTGCTTCCGAGTGCTGTCTGCGCTGCTGCCTTATTGGAAGGAGAAGACCTCTGGTAAGTAAACATCCGCGTCGGGCGGCCCCGCGGCGCGCGCGGAGCAGCCGGGCGGCGCGTGCGCAGCGCACGTGTCGCGCCTGGCCGCCGCCGCGCTGGTGCGCGCCGGCGCTCCTGCGCACTGCTTCCGAGTGCTGTCTGCGCTGCTGCCTTATTGGAAGGAGAAGACCTCTGGTAAGTAAACATCCGCGTCGGGCGGCCCCGCGGCGCGCGCGGAGCAGCCGGGCGGCGCGTGCGCAGCGCACGTGTCGCGCCTGGCCGCCGCCGCGCTGGTGCGCGCCGGCGCTCCTGCGCACTGCTTCCGAGTGCTGTCTGCGCTGCTGCCTTATTGGAAGGAGAAGACCTCTGGTAAGTAAACATCCGCGTCGGGCGGCCCCGCGGCGCGCGCGGAGCAGCCGGGCGGCGCGTGCGCAGCGCACGTGTCGCGCCTGGCCGCCGCCGCGCTGGTGCGCGCCGGCGCTCCTGCGCACTGCTTCCGAGTGCTGTCTGCGCTGCTGCCTTATTGGAAGGAGAAGACCTCTGGTAAATAAACACGCCAACATTTTACATGCTAGATGATACAAGGTGTAAATCAAATAACTGAAAACTTGAAAAGGTATCTGTCATTTGCCTCGAAAAAACAGAACTATGCGATTTCAGGTTTTCCCATAGTTAAATTTGACTTTTTTAGGTTGAGTTAGAAGGATAAACAAAAACTAAGCTTGCATAGTAGACAAAAAGAATTTTTTTTTTTTTCACCAATAATCTGAATGTATCTCCTTGAAGACTCCAGAATTCAATAGCTGGGTTTTCTCTTATACAATCATCAGTGCATTTATCAAAGTCTGTCAAGACAGTTATAAAAATTACTTTTGTGACTAGGTTCTGGCACGGCGACTACTGTTCAGACGTTGCTGAAACCGCTACCTCCTCAGCCGCTGCCCGATATGCAGCCTTTCTTCGTCAAGGAATATGTTAAGAGTAAGTTTTTACTATCGTTACATTTTGAACTGAATGTCTATTTCATCATACGTATGTTTTCGATAAAGCTTATTATTGGTTGATTGAAGAAGTGGCACAACAGGTCCCCAGCGAGGGAGTTGTTGCGCCAGTTCTTCCCACCGAAAGCACTAAGAAGCGGTAAAGGGTGGGCGTTTCTGGAACTGTCTTATGTAATTTTGACGTTCGTAAAGTGTTTCGTTGATGATCTGAGAAGATTAATTTGAAAAAATGACTTGATTTTGAGAAAATATTGCTTTGTATGACTATCAACTTACTTCCTTACTGAATGATCTTAATTGTAATATTTTTTCCTGTCAGGCCACGCTTTAGATGTGTTCGACAACTATCCCCAACTGCTAATGGAGATGGCGCTACGGCTGCCGTGTCAGATACACAAGCATTGCGATCCGGCGCACTTCGACCAGCGCTGGCGCACGCTACTGTGTGAATACATGATGAACCAACAGACGCCACTTAGGTAATTTATAAAACTAAGATTAGGGTTATTTTAGAATAGAAAAAAGGGTATTTGTAATTATTAGCAGTAGACATAACTTGTTTTGAAGTTACATACACAGGCAATTCTGTATTAGTACTACCAATGCAAAACTTGTTGTAATGGAATAGCAAAAGCTTTTTCATTTTTGCCGTTTACAAAAGTAACTATAGTTGAGTTTAAATAGCCGCTTCTTCTTATCATAAAATAAATAAATTATAATTGGATTTAATACCACTTCTTGGCGAACTAGTGCACGGGCTAGTTCGCCAAGAAGACGTGGATTAAATCGAGTTACAGCCCAAATCAAACTTTATGGCGGCTCGGAACATGACGCGAGTCTGTGCGCAGTATCAAATTAACCTTGAAGGGGGGTGAGGGGTAAGGTACTGTGCAGCGAGTAGCGCACTTCAGAGCAGCCATAAAGCTGTATCTTTATGTCTCTTAGTATAGCGGAGAGAGGTCCCATACTCAAAGCAATTTTAATTTTAGGAAACAAGTTCGCAAACTCTTACTCCTACTCTGCGGCACCCGTGAACGTTATCGCCAACTGCGCGACGTGCACGCACTGGATACGCATTTGAATGCGGCGCGCGCGTTGCTCGCTACCGACCCTGCGTATGACAAGCTTGTACAGCTTATGGACCATTTGAAGGTAGGTGGAAATTGAAACTGTGTGTATGAGAAGTTACTTGAAGACTTTTCTATTATTGAGGTACGCATTATGTGCAGTTGTAGCGTTAAAATGTATGAAAGCGGCGTGAAAACTGTGTCATAAATTGTGTATCAAATCTTCGACATATACTCGTATAAATAAAAATTAATCACCGAAATGTATGATGGAGAAGGTATGTCTGTCTCTCGTTAACACCAGGCATATTTTAATTACTGTGGGCGTACTATGGGTATTGTTGGTTATAGCACAATAGTAAAACGGTTTGCAGTTCAAATATAATTTAAGAACAAGTTAGTCACACTAGCGAATCACACACTGTAGGTACACAACTCAACGATACGGAACGCGAGACAGTTTCTAAGCACATGTTGTTCGTACGGTACGAGCATTCGCATGCTTGCACTTTGTTTTTCAAACGTCAACGGTCACTTTCACTGTAAGCGTTCTCATTTTGTGCATGAACTAACACGAATCCCAGTTCTGAGGGGTAATTCTCGTAATTTTAAGAACGTTCACAGTCTGATCTCGGTCTCAATCTGTCAAAAATACGTCTAATTTCCGTACATTTTGACAAGTTTTTGACATTTGTTTGTCGCCGAGAAGAGACTGTGACTAGATTTTGAACGTTTTAAATTACGGGAATACGGGCCCTGATGTCGGAGTAGGTATGTCTGTCTCTTGTTAACATCAGGCATATTTTAATTACTGTGGGCGTACCATGGGTAGTGTTGGTTATAGCACAATAGAAAAAAACTGTTTGAAGTTCAAATCAGATTACAGTTCACGAACCAGTCAGTCACTAGCGAATCACACACTGTAGGTACACAACTCAACGAGACAGTTTCTGGCACATGTTGTTCGTATGATGTCCAATGTTTCGATGTTCCTGGGAGCTCTGCTCACACCGCTATTGTAGTTGTAGCTCTCGTACCCCTCCACGAACTCAGGCTAGACTCTGTCTAGCGCCACGAGATGGCGCTAGCGTTCCGAATAGTCAAACGAATGACTCTGACATGTATGTACGCGCATAACTTCCGATCGACTGCACCAAATAGGATAATTCTTTGTTTTGTGTTTGTTATTGTCAGGACAAGGTTTGTATACACAATCGGGCCCGGTAGGTGGCGCTGCTTTTTCGGACAGGACGACGTCTGCCGGATCCGCTAGTTGCGTAATAAAAACTTACGCTACTGCTACACAACCATTGCGCAACTGAAACGCTACTGTGTAGCTATAGTTGCCAACTGTCTAGTTCTAAAGTAAAGAGCTCATTACAGCCGTATCTAGCCGTAGCGCATTTTAATACAAAAAACTGCGATGTGGTCTGGGTCCTTACAAAATGTACGAATGTTGGAGGATGTGAGCTGGGCAGCAAGTGCGCGGCATGTTAGTAACAATACATTGGCACCCCCCAGGCCTGCGCAGAGATAGTGAGCGCCCGCACTGGCAACTGGCAGCACACGTGCGCCACGGAGCGGCGCGAGGCGCTGGCGTGGCTGGTGGGCGTGGCGCGCCGCGTGCACGTGCAGGTGGCGCCCACCGTGCTGCAGCTGCTGCAGGCGGCTCTGTGCGCGCCGCCGCACCATCAGCGAGCTGTGGAGAACAAGGTAACAACTGGCAGCACACGTGCGCCACGGAGCGGCGCGAGGCGCTGGCGTGGCTGGTGGGCGTGGCGCGCCGCGTGCACGTGCAGGTGGCGCCCACCGTGCTGCAGCTGCTGCAGGCGGCTCTGTGCGCGCCGCCGCACCATCAGCGAGCTGTGGAGAACAAGGTAACAACTGGCAGCACACGTGCGCCACGGAGCGGCGCGAGGCGCTGGCGTGGCTGGTGGGCGTGGCGCGCCGCGTGCACGTGCAGGTGGCGCCCACCGTGCTGCAGCTGCTGCAGGCGGCTCTGTGCGCGCCGCCGCACCATCAGCGAGCTGTGGAGAACAAGGTAACAACTGGCAGCACACGTGCGCCACGGAGCGGCGCGAGGCGCTGGCGTGGCTGGTGGGCGTGGCGCGCCGCGTGCACGTGCAGGTGGCGCCCACCGTGCTGCAGCTGCTGCAGGCGGCTCTGTGCGCGCCGCCGCACCATCAGCGAGCTGTGGAGAACAAGGTAACAACTGGCAGCACACGTGCGCCACGGAGCGGCGCGAGGCGCTGGCGTGGCTGGTGGGCGTGGCGCGCCGCGTGCACGTGCAGGTGGCGCCCACCGTGCTGCAGCTGCTGCAGGCGGCTCTGTGCGCGCCGCCGCACCATCAGCGAGCTGTGGAGAACAAGGTAACAACTGGCAGCACACGTGCGCCACGGAGCGGCGCGAGGCGCTGGCGTGGCTGGTGGGCGTGGCGCGCCGCGTGCACGTGCAGGTGGCGCCCACCGTGCTGCAGCTGCTGCAGGCGGCTCTGTGCGCGCCGCCGCACCATCAGCGAGCTGTGGAGAACAAGGTAACAACTGGCAGCACACGTGCGCCACGGAGCGGCGCGAGGCGCTGGCGTGGCTGGTGGGCGTGGCGCGCCGCGTGCACGTGCAGGTGGCGCCCACCGTGCTGCAGCTGCTGCAGGCGGCTCTGTGCGCGCCGCCGCACCATCAGCGAGCTGTGGAGAACAAGGTAACAACTGGCAGCACACGTGCGCCACGGAGCGGCGCGAGGCGCTGGCGTGGCTGGTGGGCGTGGCGCGCCGCGTGCACGTGCAGGTGGCGCCCACCGTGCTGCAGCTGCTGCAGGCGGCTCTGTGCGCGCCGCCGCACCATCAGCGAGCTGTGGAGAACAAGGTAACAACTGGCAGCACACGTGCGCCACGGAGCGGCGCGAGGCGCTGGCGTGGCTGGTGGGCGTGGCGCGCCGCGTGCACGTGCAGGTGGCGCCCACCGTGCTGCAGCTGCTGCAGGCGGCTCTGTGCGCGCCGCCGCACCATCAGCGAGCTGTGGAGAACAAGGTAACAACTGGCAGCACACGTGCGCCACGGAGCGGCGCGAGGCGCTGGCGTGGCTGGTGGGCGTGGCGCGCCGCGTGCACGTGCAGGTGGCGCCCACCGTGCTGCAGCTGCTGCAGGCGGCTCTGTGCGCGCCGCCGCACCATCAGCGAGCTGTGGAGAACAAGGTAACAACTGGCAGCACACGTGCGCCACGGAGCGGCGCGAGGCGCTGGCGTGGCTGGTGGGCGTGGCGCGCCGCGTGCACGTGCAGGTGGCGCCCACCGTGCTGCAGCTGCTGCAGGCGGCTCTGTGCGCGCCGCCGCACCATCAGCGAGCTGTGGAGAACAAGGTAACAACTGGCAGCACACGTGCGCCACGGAGCGGCGCGAGGCGCTGGCGTGGCTGGTGGGCGTGGCGCGCCGCGTGCACGTGCAGGTGGCGCCCACCGTGCTGCAGCTGCTGCAGGCGGCTCTGTGCGCGCCGCCGCACCATCAGCGAGCTGTGGAGAACAAGGTAACAACTGGCAGCACACGTGCGCCACGGAGCGGCGCGAGGCGCTGGCGTGGCTGGTGGGCGTGGCGCGCCGCGTGCACGTGCAGGTGGCGCCCACCGTGCTGCAGCTGCTGCAGGCGGCTCTGTGCGCGCCGCCGCACCATCAGCGAGCTGTGGAGAACAAGGTAACAACTGGCAGCACACGTGCGCCACGGAGCGGCGCGAGGCGCTGGCGTGGCTGGTGGGCGTGGCGCGCCGCGTGCACGTGCAGGTGGCGCCCACCGTGCTGCAGCTGCTGCAGGCGGCTCTGTGCGCGCCGCCGCACCATCAGCGAGCTGTGGAGAACAAGGTAACAACTGGCAGCACACGTGCGCCACGGAGCGGCGCGAGGCGCTGGCGTGGCTGGTGGGCGTGGCGCGCCGCGTGCACGTGCAGGTGGCGCCCACCGTGCTGCAGCTGCTGCAGGCGGCTCTGTGCGCGCCGCCGCACCATCAGCGAGCTGTGGAGAACAAGGTAACAACTGGCAGCACACGTGCGCCACGGAGCGGCGCGAGGCGCTGGCGTGGCTGGTGGGCGTGGCGCGCCGCGTGCACGTGCAGGTGGCGCCCACCGTGCTGCAGCTGCTGCAGGCGGCTCTGTGCGCGCCGCCGCACCATCAGCGAGCTGTGGAGAACAAGGTAACAACTGGCAGCACACGTGCGCCACGGAGCGGCGCGAGGCGCTGGCGTGGCTGGTGGGCGTGGCGCGCCGCGTGCACGTGCAGGTGGCGCCCACCGTGCTGCAGCTGCTGCAGGCGGCTCTGTGCGCGCCGCCGCACCATCAGCGAGCTGTGGAGAACAAGGTAACAACTGGCAGCACACGTGCGCCACGGAGCGGCGCGAGGCGCTGGCGTGGCTGGTGGGCGTGGCGCGCCGCGTGCACGTGCAGGTGGCGCCCACCGTGCTGCAGCTGCTGCAGGCGGCTCTGTGCGCGCCGCCGCACCATCAGCGAGCTGTGGAGAACAAGGTAACAACTGGCAGCACACGTGCGCCACGGAGCGGCGCGAGGCGCTGGCGTGGCTGGTGGGCGTGGCGCGCCGCGTGCACGTGCAGGTGGCGCCCACCGTGCTGCAGCTGCTGCAGGCGGCTCTGTGCGCGCCGCCGCACCATCAGCGAGCTGTGGAGAACAAGGTAACAACTGGCAGCACACGTGCGCCACGGAGCGGCGCGAGGCGCTGGCGTGGCTGGTGGGCGTGGCGCGCCGCGTGCACGTGCAGGTGGCGCCCACCGTGCTGCAGCTGCTGCAGGCGGCTCTGTGCGCGCCGCCGCACCATCAGCGAGCTGTGGAGAACAAGGTAACAACTGGCAGCACACGTGCGCCACGGAGCGGCGCGAGGCGCTGGCGTGGCTGGTGGGCGTGGCGCGCCGCGTGCACGTGCAGGTGGCGCCCACCGTGCTGCAGCTGCTGCAGGCGGCTCTGTGCGCGCCGCCGCACCATCAGCGAGCTGTGGAGAACAAGGTAACAACTGGCAGCACACGTGCGCCACGGAGCGGCGCGAGGCGCTGGCGTGGCTGGTGGGCGTGGCGCGCCGCGTGCACGTGCAGGTGGCGCCCACCGTGCTGCAGCTGCTGCAGGCGGCTCTGTGCGCGCCGCCGCACCATCAGCGAGCTGTGGAGAACAAGGTAACAACTGGCAGCACACGTGCGCCACGGAGCGGCGCGAGGCGCTGGCGTGGCTGGTGGGCGTGGCGCGCCGCGTGCACGTGCAGGTGGCGCCCACCGTGCTGCAGCTGCTGCAGGCGGCTCTGTGCGCGCCGCCGCACCATCAGCGAGCTGTGGAGAACAAGGTAACAACTGGCAGCACACGTGCGCCACGGAGCGGCGCGAGGCGCTGGCGTGGCTGGTGGGCGTGGCGCGCCGCGTGCACGTGCAGGTGGCGCCCACCGTGCTGCAGCTGCTGCAGGCGGCTCTGTGCGCGCCGCCGCACCATCAGCGAGCTGTGGAGAACAAGGTAACAACTGGCAGCACACGTGCGCCACGGAGCGGCGCGAGGCGCTGGCGTGGCTGGTGGGCGTGGCGCGCCGCGTGCACGTGCAGGTGGCGCCCACCGTGCTGCAGCTGCTGCAGGCGGCTCTGTGCGCGCCGCCGCACCATCAGCGAGCTGTGGAGAACAAGGTAACAACTGGCAGCACACGTGCGCCACGGAGCGGCGCGAGGCGCTGGCGTGGCTGGTGGGCGTGGCGCGCCGCGTGCACGTGCAGGTGGCGCCCACCGTGCTGCAGCTGCTGCAGGCGGCTCTGTGCGCGCCGCCGCACCATCAGCGAGCTGTGGAGAACAAGGTAACAACTGGCAGCACACGTGCGCCACGGAGCGGCGCGAGGCGCTGGCGTGGCTGGTGGGCGTGGCGCGCCGCGTGCACGTGCAGGTGGCGCCCACCGTGCTGCAGCTGCTGCAGGCGGCTCTGTGCGCGCCGCCGCACCATCAGCGAGCTGTGGAGAACAAGGTAACAACTGGCAGCACACGTGCGCCACGGAGCGGCGCGAGGCGCTGGCGTGGCTGGTGGGCGTGGCGCGCCGCGTGCACGTGCAGGTGGCGCCCACCGTGCTGCAGCTGCTGCAGGCGGCTCTGTGCGCGCCGCCGCACCATCAGCGAGCTGTGGAGAACAAGGTAACAACTGGCAGCACACGTGCGCCACGGAGCGGCGCGAGGCGCTGGCGTGGCTGGTGGGCGTGGCGCGCCGCGTGCACGTGCAGGTGGCGCCCACCGTGCTGCAGCTGCTGCAGGCGGCTCTGTGCGCGCCGCCGCACCATCAGCGAGCTGTGGAGAACAAGGTAACAACTGGCAGCACACGTGCGCCACGGAGCGGCGCGAGGCGCTGGCGTGGCTGGTGGGCGTGGCGCGCCGCGTGCACGTGCAGGTGGCGCCCACCGTGCTGCAGCTGCTGCAGGCGGCTCTGTGCGCGCCGCCGCACCATCAGCGAGCTGTGGAGAACAAGGTAACAACTGGCAGCACACGTGCGCCACGGAGCGGCGCGAGGCGCTGGCGTGGCTGGTGGGCGTGGCGCGCCGCGTGCACGTGCAGGTGGCGCCCACCGTGCTGCAGCTGCTGCAGGCGGCTCTGTGCGCGCCGCCGCACCATCAGCGAGCTGTGGAGAACAAGGTAACAACTGGCAGCACACGTGCGCCACGGAGCGGCGCGAGGCGCTGGCGTGGCTGGTGGGCGTGGCGCGCCGCGTGCACGTGCAGGTGGCGCCCACCGTGCTGCAGCTGCTGCAGGCGGCTCTGTGCGCGCCGCCGCACCATCAGCGAGCTGTGGAGAACAAGGTAACAACTGGCAGCACACGTGCGCCACGGAGCGGCGCGAGGCGCTGGCGTGGCTGGTGGGCGTGGCGCGCACTAAGGTAACACAGGAATTCATTGAATACACCCCAACTTTCGACTAGAGTTTTAGAGCTGGAAATTCAAGAACAATCCGACGCAACATTATCAATCAGTGAATTAATAAAGGGTGCTTTACTTTTTTTAAAATCTCGTTTTAGATTTCTCTATGTACTTTATGACTTTTTCCGTCAATTTCTCGTTCTTCCATGATCTTACAAACATAATACATGTTTACAGCAACAACAAAACCCTGCCGACTGGCCTGACCGCGAACGCAGCGCTGAAAACGACAATTTCACCACGGATGGATCGAAGTTCCAGGAGCAGAGAGTTGGACCACTCGTCCAACAGATCTTGAAGCAGGTAACTATTAGTAGCAAACATTGAACTCGAATAGCGTCACTTCACTTGGCTTATCTTCCAAATATTCCCGTGCTTTCGGCAATACAAAATATACCCTATTTTATTGGCAAAAAGTGTATTTTATAACAGCGAATTAACATGAATATACAAAGTGCAAAGTATAGTAACATCTTAATAATATGCAGATCTCTCTGGATTGTTTTTCTGCAGTTACCAACCGTTAGTAATCATTTTATGCTTGGTTTTAGGTGTCCCAAGAAGAATTGAGGATGTTCGTGAAAGCATTCTTACTTGAAACCAACTCGACAGCCGTGCGTTGGCAAGCCCATGCTTTACTTCTCGCTATTTACAAGTAAGTTTCTTTATTAAAATACGATTTTTCCATTGTCAAGTAGCAGTTAATTTATGGTGGAAGGTATAGTTTGACCGAAACTGCTGTAACGCGCCTTAGGAATGCGCGGCGAGGCGGGAGGAATGCGCGGCGAGGCGGGACGCGGGACGCCGTGAGCGATGACGAATGAGCGGCCTGCACTGCCCCCCCGTCTCGCCGCGCACATACCGAAGGCGCGGTACAGTGGTTTTGGTCAAACTATAGTTGATTTTCGTGTAAAGAGTCTACACGACGGTTTTTAGTTGAAAGAGGAATAAATCTATTTTGGCAACACATTCGTAAACAAAAATAAAAATTTCTTTTTTTTTCAAATTTAAATTAATTTATTGGTGTGATATGCATAACTTAACGAATGGAAATAAAGATAATACAATGTCAAAATTAAATAAATATCAATGTCAAATAACTTACAATTTATTTTACATTTTATATTACATTTTTCCAATAATAGATGTCTTAATTTCTTTTTAAATTGAATAATATTTAAGTCCTTAATTCCATTTGGTAATTTATTAAATATTTTTGGGGCCCGGCCATTTTCATTGGTATACCATAAGCATAACGAACCATTTTGTATCAAAAACTAGTACCTATAGTTTTATATTAAATCTCCCTTAAATTGTTTAGCAACTCTAGTCAAGCCGACCAGTCTTCATTGGTGTCACTTCTGTGGGCCATCTGGCCAGCTCTGCCGCAGTACGGTCGCAAGGCCGCGCAGTTCGTTGACCTGCTCGGGTACTTTACGCTCAAGACATCCAATATTGATACTGAGGTAAGATATGTTAAGAGAAGAGGGAGAATATATTTCAGGTTAATCTTATCTTCTTTTAGTAAATTTGAACGAAATTTGAATGACCAATGAAATTGAACGCAATCAGCACATTTAAACCACGGCTGAAATTCGCCCTTGGTTCGGGTTCTCAGCGATGTCAAGATTTCCTTTGTTTTGATTGACTTTCTGAAATGGCCCTAGAAACGCCAACCCTTTATCGATTACTATTGCATTAGCTTGGATAAAAGTGATGAATCATATTCATACTACTGGTGACGACAAAAGTACTTTTTGGATTATTTGTCATAACTATTTTTTGAAGCAACAAATTAGCCTAAGCAACAAATCTTTCATGCCCTAATCTATAGCTCGTTTTTTATTTAATCCCAGAGACTAATCTGACAGGTGTAATGTCAACCTTCTATACTAAAAAAACGCAAACACAATCTCAGATTAGTCTCTGGGATTAAAAAACAAACTATACAATAAAATACTCAATCTTTCTTTTACTTTTGTTTCTTTTGACGTTTTGACCAAGCAGTAAATACATAACTAAATAAAGTTTTTGGTTCGGATTGTAACAGGTGGCGTTTCTGCCTACCCCTAAGGGAAGAAGGCGTAAGTTTATGTATGTAAATAAAGTTATATTTATATTCTTCTCCCAAACAGAAATACGTAGGCAGCGCAGTAGAGTTACTCCGCAACCAAAACCAACTGCTCTCCTCACACGGCAACGCGGCATTGTATGCGGCTCTCGGTTCTTACGTCGAGCTAGACGGCTATTACCTTGAGTCGGAACCGTGCCTCGTCTGCAACAACCCTGAGGTTCCAATGGCGACTATAAAGTTACCTACGATAAAGGTTGGTTTAGATTGCACTTGTTTGTTTTATGTAGTTTTGTAGATTGGGTCTAAGTTTTTAATGATACATATTTAATTAATTTTTATTGGTCTTTATGAAACCTCTGTGGCCATATAATTTTAAGTACGGTGAAGGTACATATTCATTTGTGTATTTGACAATGCATCAACTCAATCATTGTCCTAAAAATAGTCAATTTGGCTTGTGCTACATCAACGACATGCAAGATTCCGACAATTCGTTATCTATTAATGTCCTTTTTCTCTAAACTATAAACATTTTTACTTTACTTGTTCTTTGGTCATTAACCATGCAAAATTAAACTTTAACCCATCTAAATAAGACCTGAACACACTACTGTACGCAGATCGACTCGAAGTTCACGACGACTACTCAGATTGTGAAGCTGGTGAACAGTCACATGATAAGCCGTATCAACCTGCGTATCAGCGATATTAAGAGGAGCAAGATGGTGCGGACCATCAACTTCTATTATAATAATAGAACTGTGCAAGCGGTGCAGGAGTTGAAGAATAGACCGGGTGAGTGGATTTTGTATTTTATTTTATAGGATTTAAGGTCGTTATTGACATGGCTAGGTAACGCTGAAATCGTGAGGGTGATAAAGTGTACGATTATAGAGTATCAAATAACATATAAGTAGATTTATAATGTGATAAACCAAAAATTAATCTTAGACGGAGGGCTGTTTCTTCAGTTATCATATTATTAAAAACTTTTGAAGAAAGTATCTTTTTACAGTCTCTTTGATGTTAATAGCTAAGAGGCTTGTTTGCCATAAAATAATGCCTTGAAATTCTTATTTCTACCAAAACTATTCTTAAATGCAGCTAATAAATCTCTTCCCATTATTCAGGAATGTGGCACAAAGCAAAACGCGTACAACTTCAATCAGGACAATCGGAAGTGCGCGTTGATTTCCCTCTGCCGATCGTCGCGTGTAACCTCATGATGGAGTACGCTGACTTCTATGAAAACCAACAGGCTACTGGTACGTTATACATATCAAAACTTTTAAAATTATAACAATGTTTGTCATACTATGTAACAGTGAAATGTCTTCCACAAAATGGCAAAGACGCAATGCCAAGATCGGGTAAAGAGAGAAAAGAGAAATGCTTGTCAAACTTGTTTAACAAATTATCTTGAGGTTTTAATTTAAAAAGAAGCAAACAAGAAATAAATTCAAATAAAATAATCGCAATAATATTTCTAGGTGAATCTCTGCAATGTCCTCGTTGCTCACAATCTGTTCCCGCCAACCCTGGCGTATGCGCTAACTGCGGAGAAAACGTCTTCCAATGTCACAAGTGTCGGTAAGGAAACCAAACTGTTTCATATTCATCTTATTCATCTGACCACTGATTTAAAAAGCTAATTCAATACAGAACAAGCAGTGCGATTCTGTAACCATCTCACCGTGATAACTTAGATGAAGTGAGCGTGGAGTGAGCTGTCATTCCAACTAATGCTAGGGATTGATACTATTGACAGCTCACTCTAAGCTCACTTCACCTAACTTTTCACAGTGATATTTTTGCAGAATCGATCGGCTGGGCGTAAATATGACACATCAATATTCAGTAAGATAATGTTTCACAGATATACGTTACAGAAACGACTCTCTGCAAAGTCGAACTTTTTATCAAACTTGATGTGCCATATTTACTACCGCGTACTATAAGTGTGCATACACACGAGCGACACGCGTTGACAACACAGGCAACTGCGTCGTGTATGCACACTAAAGCTGGTGTCAAGTGATTTGATTGGCTGCTATTTCCGTCAAACATAACAACAGAAACTGGACCAGGTTTTCAGAAACGGTTGTTTTAAGGCCTTGTAATCGTCAATCTCTTGAGTGGTTTGTCTTTTTATTCCAATATTTATGTTACAATATTCTACTTTTTATTCCAGGGCTATAAACTACGACGAGAAAGACCCCTTCCTCTGCCACGCCTGCGGGTTCTGCAAGTACGCTAAATTCGACTACACTCTGACGGCGCGTCCGTGCTGCGCCGTCGATACTATTGAGAATGACGAGGAACGAAAGAAGATGGTGCAGACTATCGGCGCTTTACTGGACAAGGCGGATCGGGTGTATAGGCAGTTGACATCTAATAAGCCTGTATTGGAGGTAAGATTTCCTAAGTTATTTTGTTTATTTTTAATACTACTTACCCGTTTTGTAAGCAAGTATGTTCTGATCTTCGTTTTACTTCGTGTACTCACACTGCATCATATGAACATGTAGATATTTTTTATCTTAAATCGGATAGACAGGAAACTCAATAACTTATTGTAATCGTTCCTCACCAACTTCATGCACGTTTTCACCTAACCTTTCAGTAATAATTAGCAATAATATCGACACACGTATCGTTAATTCCTAGCATACTATAATAATGCCGCTTTTTCCACAGTCCCTACTCCACAAGATCAGCGAACATCGTCTCGAAGGCCGCACAGCAGACGAGAACAGCAACGCAAGCAACACGTCGTTCAGCGGTGCGCAGATCAACCGCGTCATACAAACTCTTGCGCATAAGTACTGCGTCGATAGCAAGGGGCACTTTGAAGACCTGTCCAAGATCATACAGAAGGTGCTGGCTTGCAGGTCAGTAGATATAACGACCAAGTTTTTTTTTTAATGTTTAATGTTATGTTTATCAAGATTGATTTTAAACCATCAAACTTTGTCAGATCTGTATTTGAATTTGTTTTCTTTTACTGATAAATCATTAAAAGGATTATGCTTTTGGTAATGGAATATAGGAACGGCTCTGCCGCACAAATGCTGAAACAAAACACTCATGTCCGTTTTCTGCCGTCCGTACCGCCAAATACAACTATTACTAAATTAAAGTGTTTTGTTTTTAGGAAAGAGCTGGTGGCATTCGATAGATCACAGAGCGAGCTGACGAAAGGCGATACTTTGCCGGTGTACGCTGGACTGCTGCAAAATTATGACGGCGATGTTACTAAAGGTAGGTTTATTTGTATCATATCTTTGCTTTAAAAGATAAACATACATTATCAACTCAGTATTTCTGTCATTTAACGTTTTCTTAAATAACATCAACCAATCTACGCGTCGGGCAAACAAACACTTTATTGACGTCTTTCATTCTTACTTTAGACCCTAACACATCACTTCGGTGCGACGTTGCAACGTTTTATGACAACTCATTTCCAAGTGAAAGTAATTGTTGCGATTGAATCCCCGGAATAATTCAAGAAACTACAATAACAAACATGTTACAATCAGGTGGCGGCTGCTACGGGTGCGCGCTAGCCTGCGCAGAACACTGCCTCACTCTTCTTCGGGCGCTCGCGTCTCAAGCGGACCATCGCACTCGACTGTGTCGCTTCGGACTAGTACAGGAGCTTGTACAGCATAACCTGCATCGTGGTACTCCGCAGGTAAGATACAATACTACGACAGTTACATAAGAATAATTCATAAATATATTTACCACATATTCATCTTACTATATGAGGGATATAAATTATCATTATACCGAGGCAAGAAAGCTTAACGTGTAAATGACCCTCGAAATCTTGGGTTTCGTAGTGATTTTAAAAGAAAGTTAGGAGGCAGGTGTGTTAATAAAAGGTTGGGAACCCCTGCTCTGAATATTGATAGTTAAAACTTTTATCGGATATGTAAAACTTCCAACAAGTGAAGTATCATTATTGTTGTTTTTTAGTGCCAAGAAGAAGTACGCGCATTAATCTGTCTGGTTACTCGAGACAATCTCCCAGCGACCGAACAACTATGCAACTTGCTATCGCAACGAATCACGCTTTCGCTGATGGGACACGCCGCTTCACAAGATCATAACAACTCGGTAAGTGCTTTACGACATACAACCCTATTTGTATCGAGTTAAAGTCTCAATTTGAAATGTGATAAAGTTGGCTATTTTTAAATGTATGGTTTTTTCTCAGGTGCGTCCATTGGTGCTTCTACTTGGTTCGCTTGTTAAAGTTCAAGATTCAGTTGAATGTTGGGAGGCAAGACTTCGATGCATTGTGAAACTATGGGTTTGGTACGCATTTTTCTTGATAATATTGTCCGTCACCACTATTTAATTCGTTACACTATTTGGGGGTCTAGGAAATAAAAACTAGTTTTTAGGGTTCCGTACCTCAGAAGGAAAAACGGAGAAGAGAAATCACGAAGATCACTTCGTTGTCCGTCTGTCTGTCCGTCCGTCTGTCAAGACCTTTTTTCCCAGGAACGCGTAGAGTTCTCAAGTTGAAATTAATATCAAATACTCAGGGCTGCAATCCCTTGAAGCAGTGAAAAAAATCAAAGTTCTAAGCACGCAATCAAAAGATTCGGGCGTTTATGTTCCGTTTATGCCGCATATTTTGACACTCTCAAGGGAATCAAAACCTATAGGGTACTTCCCGTTGACCTAGAATCATGAAATTTGGCAAGAAGCAATGTCATATGGCACAAGTAAAGGAAAAAATCCGAAAACCGTAAATTTGTAGTTACATACCTACAAATTTGTACGGAACACTCGATGCGCGAGTCCGACTCGCACTTGACCGGTTTAATAACCAAAAACCGTCTTCTGCACGACCTAATCCCAGAAATAGACGTCATTGGCCCTATGTCCTCGTTCAACATTCTAAACAACTTCTCGATAAAATAAGCTTGAATAAATTAGCTGAGCTATGGCCGTTTTGCGTGAATGTGACGCATGTTTACCCGCAACTTATCTTTTTTTTTGTGTGTGTTTATGTTCTTTTTTATGCGTCATGTTTGCCGCAAATAAATGCATTTTCTTTCTTTTCTTTTTTCTATCAGCCGCCATTTATTTATATCTCAGTTTTTAATAGAAATATCCTTTTGTTATTAGGTGTTGCCCTCAACTGACAGAAGTGGCTGGAATATTACCGGCAGCCAACACCATCTTGAAGGCTGAAGCTTTAGCAGGCATACCAGGCATCAACTCCTCTTCTCCGAACTGTAAGTATTTACCTAAATCTTCATAAAATCAATGAAATCAGTCAAAAGATCAGTAGATTTCTTATGCCCTACTGATAAATAATCTAATTATGTAGAACTTTAATAATCATGTGAACAGCTGCTATGAGACGCCAAAGAGGTGTGTTTAAATATAAGTTACGAGTTCTTTTCCATAATATATAATCATATATATAGTTAAATATACATTTTTATCTATATTTCTGCTTATTTTATTAGATTGTTCTTCTTCACGTTGGTGAAATAAACGTTTATCCTTCGTTCCTGAACATGGTTAAACGATAGTCCATAGTTTGCGTGGCGCAAATAAGTCTTGTTTTTATTATTTGTGCTGAGTATACACTGTACTCATCGCATGTAATCAAGGCATAAGTGTATTTAACGTGTTGCAAACAAAAGACTAACATTAAGCCTCGTTTGGTAAAAAGGAGCAACAGGATGCTACACACATGTTCGGGTCGGTGACACTTTTGATTTGTTGGACAATAAAGCCAACCCGCAGCAATTACTACACACATTCGGTTTTGCCGATCGGCAAACTATTCGGTACCTGCCCTCGTTGAATCATGTTTGGTTAGGCTCGGCACAATTCGAGCTAAGCCGAGCGGCTTTTTTAAATATATATCTACATTATATATTCAATCTGTGCCAAAATATGGCGAGTCAAACAAGTGTGTAGCACCTCTAGTCAGAATAAATCGCTACATAGAAATCTAGATTTTATTTAACAATAGAAACCGTAAAGCAAAACAACATCTATATGAGGAGTAGTCTTGAATTGTCACACAGCGCACCAGTTCGCGCTGCAGCAGGTGGCGCTGCCGTGCCTGCGCTACATGCAGCAGCTCATGGCGCCCGCGCCGCCCGCGCAGCCCGCGCCGCCCGCCGCGCCCGCCGCGCCCGCTGACGCAGAGCCGCCTAAGGACGCAGCTAAGGTGGGTGGCTACGCACTATTGTAAATCATGAGACGCTGGCTAATTCTGCCGGAAGGAAAATTCGTTCAAATTCAAGACGCAATATCATCTCGCAGCGACAATCCATGCATCTGTGTATCCATCAAAACCGACCCGGAAACCAGCGTTCGGATGCCACCGAAGATTAAACTTTGAAGATGTTAAACCGCAACTTGGGACCCTGAAAATATAGCGTCCAGTGTGTTACAAGATGGCCTATAAATATGATAGAGGAGAGAGAAAAGGGAACTTGCTAACCAAACGAGTTCTCCTTGTGCGACCGAAGGTCATGCGCATTGCATTGAACGATGGACGTTAGCAATTTGGATATAAATAATAAGTTAACTAAATAAAAAAATGCTTAAAGGAAGCCTAACTTAATGTTTATTGAAGTATTTCTTATTATTAAAAATTAGTTTTAAAAAACAGAACGTTACAACCATAGATATAAGAAAGAAGGAGATATGCCCAGTAGTAGGAAATGTATCGGAACCCGGTGTCACTAAGTTGTTCCTACCACCGCGCCACTATTACACATGTAGTTCAGTAAAAGCAATAGATACAAAATCGCGCACACACTTGGAATTCATAAGTTAGAACCTGCTACACAATTAATTATAAACCTTATCTCATCAGACACAGCGTGCATTTACCATG
Organism: Apamea anceps; assembly: GCA_951799955.1. Classification (NCBI taxonomy): domain Eukaryota; kingdom Metazoa; phylum Arthropoda; class Insecta; order Lepidoptera; family Noctuidae; genus Apamea; species Apamea anceps. Next base: position 5,288,726 of record OX637502.1, on the reverse strand, counting down.
CATCGTACAACTTACACAAAAAAATCGGTCGCTGTGCTGTGCAAAACCCATTTACTTTACATATACGCAAGTGTTTGACTAAATCGGAAAGTTAACGATTATTCAATTTATTACTGCACTAATAAAAAAAATGGGGTCCTGAAAATAAAATAAATAAAAAATGATATGTCCAGAAAATATTATATTATAAATAAATACATTGTAGCTAAAAAAAAGTAAATCAAAAAGTTAAAACATTATTTTGCATCTTTTCAAGGGTCTTCAAATCGGATTCAAACGTCATCTTTTCAGGTTTTCCAAGTTGACAATTGACAAATCGACCAATAAACTATAATCCCAATACATTTTGTTGGGCAATCGACATTGTTGTCGATAGCCTACGTTAGTGGATCTTCACAACCACATCACTAAATCGCCGCAAGAGGCAGCAGCCGTACTATGCGATGCTCCGCATAAATAAAGCATCGTGTTGTGATTTTTACATTGCTTATCCAGTCACTTAGCACCATAATTAGGTAGTGGTTAAGGAGCAATGTATTTACTGCAAAAATATTATTGTCGCTGCGATATTTCAAAACAAAAATTACGTAGTAAAAGCGTGAAATATTTTACGATTTGTTGATTTTCGTGATTTTAAAGACAAAGATAGTAAAATACTTGTACTTACGGTTGGTAAGTGATTCCATAAGGTACAAAGATTTTGTTTTGGCTTCGGTTTTTACAAGAAACCTCTGAACAACACAGCATTCTTATATTTTATCATGATCACGTTCGAAAGCGCATTTACATGAGCATTTTGAACATTAAGCGTGGACAGAGACACGCCCCCTTGCCACTTCTCCCGTTTTTTTTATATTTCTATGGTTACAACAGCTAATAGCCATCAAATGCATAGGTGTTCTGCAAATCATATCTTTTGTTGACGCAGTTTCAGCGCAGTGACAAGTGTTTCTGCTTAGAAATTGCGCAGAAACAACGCACCGTTTTTTATTAGGGTTCCGTAGTCAACTAGGAACCCTTATAGTTTCGCCATGTCTGTCCGTCCTAGCTTAATCTCTGTGACCGTTAGCACTAGAAAGCTGAAATTTGGTACCAATATGTATATCAATCACGCCGACAAAGTGGTAAAATAAAAATTGGAAAAAATGTTTTAGGCCCTCCTATATGTAAAGTGGGAAGTGATTTTTTTTTTAATTTCAACCCTAACGTGTGATATATTGTTGGAAAGGTATTTAAAAATGAATAGGGGTTTACTAAAATCATTTTTTGATAATGTCAATAATTTCGGAAATAATCGCTCCAAAAGTAAAAAAACAATGTGCCCCCCCCCCCCCCCCCCCCTCTAACTTTTGAACCATAAGTTTAGAAAATATGAAAAAAATCTGAAAAGTAGAACTTCATAAGGACTTTCTAGGAAAATTATTTTGAGCTTGATGGAAACAACAGTTTTTGTACAAAAAAGACAAAAAGTTGTACAAAATAATTTCTGGACTAAGTTTGTAGTATAATCGTATATGCAAGCATTTTTTTTAACTTCGTTTACATATTTTATCATCCTGAACGTATCTTTTTTCAAACAAAAAAATAATTATTAAAATCGTTTCTCGCAATCCAAAATTACCACCGAAAACTTCTGGCACGTCTATGTATTAATTAGTAACCCAATTCCCCGAGAGATGGCGCTGTAAAATAGACAACATTTTCTCGAACTTTCCACGTGTGGTTGGAATCTATAACTCTTTTTTTAGTTATCACCGTCCTTTGTGGGCCCGTTTTTAGTATTCCGTAATTATTAGAGTTCCGTAACAAATAGCCTTTTCTAAGTTGGGTTACCACTATGTTCGCGCTCCAGCAGCGCTCCACGCTCCTGCAACTGCTCCAATGGATACGTCGCGCGCACTTCTACATGCGCTCCCCTTTGACACACTGCGTTCCCCTTTGTGTTCGTGCTAAAAACCGTCACGAGTCGGAGCGCCTGCCGCGGAGCGTGCAATGTTGCACGCTCCGTGTTCGCGCACGTACCCACTACCGGGAGCAGTTGCAGGAGCGCGAACATAATGGATACCCACCTTTAAACTCATAAGTGGGAACACTTATTGTGACGGACGGGAAACTAAGGAACACCCTACACTGAGCGTGGCCCGACACGCTCTTGGCCGGTTTTTTTTTAATTCTAGAGACCATGACATATCACGATAATTTAAAACCAATACTTCTTTTCTCTTAGGAAACCGTACCACCCACACCAACAATCGGCAGCACTGCAGCGGCTTCATCCACAGGCAACGTGGTAGTAGACCTGGCGGCGTGGCTGGCGGGCCGCGTGCCGCACGCGCAGTGGCGCCGCCTGGCCAGCGCGCGCGTCACCGTGGCGCCCGTGCCCGCGCCCGGCCTGCGCGACCTGCACCTCGCCAGCAAGTACCTGGCCAAGTGGCGCGAGAGGGTGAGTACACTACAACGTGGTAGCAGACCTGGCGCCCGTGCCCGCGCCCGGCCTGCGCGACCTGCACCTCGCCAGCAAGTACCTGGCCAAGTGGCGCGAGAGGGTGAGTACACTACAACGTGGTAGCAGACCTGGCGCCCGTGCCCGCGCCCGGCCTGCGCGACCTGCACCTCGCCAGCAAGTACCTGGCCAAGTGGCGCGAGAGGGTGAGTACACTACAACGTGGTAGCAGACCTGGCGCCCGTGCCCGCGCCCGGCCTGCGCGACCTGCACCTCGCCAGCAAGTACCTGGCCAAGTGGCGCGAGAGGGTGAGTACACTACAACGTGGTAGCAGACCTGGCGCCCGTGCCCGCGCCCGGCCTGCGCGACCTGCACCTCGCCAGCAAGTACCTGGCCAAGTGGCGCGAGAGGGTGAGTACACTACAACGTGGTAGCAGACCTGGCGCCCGTGCCCGCGCCCGGCCTGCGCGACCTGCACCTCGCCAGCAAGTACCTGGCCAAGTGGCGCGAGAGGGTGAGTACACTACAACGTGGTAGCAGACCTGGCGCCCGTGCCCGCGCCCGGCCTGCGCGACCTGCACCTCGCCAGCAAGTACCTGGCCAAGTGGCGCGAGAGGGTGAGTACACTACAACGTGGTAGCAGACCTGGCGCCCGTGCCCGCGCCCGGCCTGCGCGACCTGCACCTCGCCAGCAAGTACCTGGCCAAGTGGCGCGAGAGGGTGAGTACACTACAACGTGGTAGCAGACCTGGCGCCCGTGCCCGCGCCCGGCCTGCGCGACCTGCACCTCGCCAGCAAGTACCTGGCCAAGTGGCGCGAGAGGGTGAGTACACTACAACGTGGTAGCAGACCTGGCGCCCGTGCCCGCGCCCGGCCTGCGCGACCTGCACCTCGCCAGCAAGTACCTGGCCAAGTGGCGCGAGAGGGTGAGTACACTACAACGTGGTAGCAGACCTGGCGCCCGTGCCCGCGCCCGGCCTGCGCGACCTGCACCTCGCCAGCAAGTACCTGGCCAAGTGGCGCGAGAGGGTGAGTACACTACAACGTGGTAGCAGACCTGGCGCCCGTGCCCGCGCCCGGCCTGCGCGACCTGCACCTCGCCAGCAAGTACCTGGCCAAGTGGCGCGAGAGGGTGAGTACACTACAACGTGGTAGCAGACCTGGCGCCCGTGCCCGCGCCCGGCCTGCGCGACCTGCACCTCGCCAGCAAGTACCTGGCCAAGTGGCGCGAGAGGGTGAGTACACTACAACGTGGTAGCAGACCTGGCGCCCGTGCCCGCGCCCGGCCTGCGCGACCTGCACCTCGCCAGCAAGTACCTGGCCAAGTGGCGCGAGAGGGTGAGTACACTACAACGTGGTAGCAGACCTGGCGCCCGTGCCCGCGCCCGGCCTGCGCGACCTGCACCTCGCCAGCAAGTACCTGGCCAAGTGGCGCGAGAGGGTGAGTACACTACAACGTGGTAGCAGACCTGGCGCCCGTGCCCGCGCCCGGCCTGCGCGACCTGCACCTCGCCAGCAAGTACCTGGCCAAGTGGCGCGAGAGGGTGAGTACACTACAACGTGGTAGCAGACCTGGCGCCCGTGCCCGCGCCCGGCCTGCGCGACCTGCACCTCGCCAGCAAGTACCTGGCCAAGTGGCGCGAGAGGGTGAGTACACTACAACGTGGTAGCAGACCTGGCGCCCGTGCCCGCGCCCGGCCTGCGCGACCTGCACCTCGCCAGCAAGTACCTGGCCAAGTGGCGCGAGAGGGTGAGTACACTACAACGTGGTAGCAGACCTGGCGCCCGTGCCCGCGCCCGGCCTGCGCGACCTGCACCTCGCCAGCAAGTACCTGGCCAAGTGGCGCGAGAGGGTGAGTACACTACAACGTGGTAGTAGACCTGGCGGCGTGGCTGGCGGGCCGCGTGCCGCACGCGCAGTGGCGCCGCCTGGCCAGCGCGCGCGTCACCGTGGCGCCCGTGCCCGCGCCCGGCCTGCGCGACCTGCACCTCGCCAGCAAGTACCTGGCCAAGTGGCGCGAGAGGGTGAGTACACTACAACGTGGTAGCAGACCTGGCGCCCGTGCCCGCGCCCGGCCTGCGCGACCTGCACCTCGCCAGCAAGTACCTGGCCAAGTGGCGCGAGAGGGTGAGTACACTACAACGTGGTAGCAGACCTGGCGCCCGTGCCCGCGCCCGGCCTGCGCGACCTGCACCTCGCCAGCAAGTACCTGGCCAAGTGGCGCGAGAGGGTGAGTACACTACAACGTGGTAGCAGACCTGGCGCCCGTGCCCGCGCCCGGCCTGCGCGACCTGCACCTCGCCAGCAAGTACCTGGCCAAGTGGCGCGAGAGGGTGAGTACACTACAACGTGGTAGCAGACCTGGCGGCGTGGCTGGCGGGCCGCGTGCCGCACGCGCATTGGTGACTTATCCACACTGACAGATTTAACTCGTTACAAAACAATAAACACGTTTTGATGTGATAAAAATAAAACATCTATATTGTACCATTCAGTGCCCACAGTGTTAAATTACAACGACAAACGCGCACTCATGAAATTCAATGACTATAACAACTGTATTGCTTACCACAGACAATGCTGTCCCACGGCATGCGTCCGCTCGCCCTTGAAGACGGCGGCTGGTTGCGGCCCGTGATGTTCGACCCGAGCTCGCGCATCGCGCGGGACACCGCTTGCCAGATGGTCAAGTCGCTGTGTGACTCCTATGAGAGGACTAAAGCTGTAAGTATAAACACAATCTTTTGTTATTTACATAAAGAGACCTGTAGTTTTACTGTGTGATTAAAATTGGAGTAGGAGTGTCATTGAACTACCTTCTTTTCGACGCACGAGTAACTAGTTCACACGACTGACAGTTCATTTTTGTTTCATTCCACGTTCTCACGACACCGATATATTTATATTGCAATGAACGTTCAGCTGCTCCTTTCATTATTTTTTTTCGATTTGTTAAACAACTGAAAGAGGCTCGAGTGTAGAAATCCAACATCGTTGGATCGGTCACTAATGAATTAATTATTCACTTTTTACTATTTTGTGTCCAGACGTTCAACTTCGAATGAAAGATACTGAAGGAAAGGCAAAAATTAACAAAAGGTGAAGCGTCTGAAATCGCCTTTATACACAGCTTCGCGTTTATGTTTGTGACAAAGTTGTAATTCGTTCTCTTTTCACAGGTGTTGATCCTTCTAACCAGCTTCTTGCCTGAAGTCGGCAGTGCCGGAGAAGCCAGCGAACAGTTCTTACAACTTTATCAAAGTAAGCCTTACTTACACACCATTATCAACTTTACCTTCATAAATTAAGATTATCCAGAACATTTTTTAATATACCTTTGGTCTATAGCGCTGGCATCCGAAGCACCATGGAAGCAGTTCTTGGCTTTACGCGGAGTTCTGCAGCAGATCGCCGATCTGATGACCAAAGAGATCGAACAGCTGCATCGCCTAGAAGAGACAACACTCACTTCGGATTTGGCACAAGGTAAGACATAGGAATAAATAAAGCCATGAAATTCAAAATTAAATAAAGAGAGAAATAGAAGAAAAAAAAAACAGATAAGATGTGTGAGCCGCGTGCGCTTCTTTTGTCGTTGAATTTGATTCTCTTTATATTTGACGCTTCTATTACACTTAAATTAACGATATATTTTCAATAAGCTTGCAAGGCAGCCTCGCTTATCGTGCGAGGTGTTTCCACACACTTATCACGAACGAGCGTTTGCCTTGCGATGCTAGTTATTTACCGATGTTTGACGTTCCTGTCAACAACTCCTTTTTTTTTATCCACAGGCTACGCCCTAAAGCGTCTCACCGAGCTTCTAGCCATGTTCCTGGAAGAAAGTGGCGCTAGACGGACGTACAAGGGCCGACTGGTGGGCGCCGTGCTGGGCGGCTACCTGTCGCTGCGGCGCCTCGTGGTGCAGCGCACACGCCTCACCGACGACACGCAGGAGAAGCTGCTGGAGCTGCTGGAGGAGATGACTACGGGTAAGAGTTAGAAGATTAAAAAAGTCTCCCAGATACCCAATATATTTGCGGCCGAAGCATGTGAAAGTAGTTAAAGATGTCAGATTATAATAACTGTTGTGCACAATGCAGACGATCTGCTGTGTAAACCGAAAAACGCATTATTATTTTTTACAAAAAATGTTTGTTTTTGCATATTTCTGACAAATGGTGAGTAAGAAGAACTAGGTACAGCTGGGTTCACTCTGCAAAGTATTTAACTGTGTATAAAGGGGAGAGACTTTCATATTGTTGATTTTCCGCAGGTACGGAAGCCGAGACAGCGGAGTTTATGGCAGTATGCATAGAGACGGTGCAGAAATATCCTCTTCACGATTACCGTACTCCCGTGTTCATCTTCGAGCGACTCTGCTCCATCATCTATCCAGAGGAAAACGATGTTGGAGAGTTCTTCCTTACGTTGGAGAAGGATCCCCAACAGGAAGACTTCTTGCAGGTAAGATTAGACCAATTTTCTGACAGCCATGTCTTTAATAACGAATCTATTTGTACTCTGCATCAATTTTTTGTACTGTGACTTTGATCAGCTTCTCTGATTCTTGAGTTAGTCGACTCCTGGTTTCCAAAAATAAATCTGCTAAAACGCTGTTGTCATGTCAGACGACCAATGGGCCAAACTTACGACCCAATGGGTCCCTCTTAATGGCAAGCGACATCGCGGCAGGCCCAGATGGAGATGGCGGGATGATCTGGACTCCTTCAACAAGAACTGGTCCTTAGCAGCTTTAAACAGACAGAAGTGAAAAGAGAATAGGGAGGCCTTTGCCCAACAGTGGGACATCACAGGCTTTTAATAATAATAAAACGCTGTTGGTTTATTCAGATTGTGGTCAGCCCTGTTGCTTAAGCTATGACTTTAACTTTTATATTAATCAATGCTTCAGTTATGTAGCATATCAATCTCAATAAAAAAACTTTGTCATTGGGTTCGCATTTTCGTTGTTTGCCACCGACTTCTGAAATTAAAGTTATTTTTCACTTTGTAGTGTCGTTTTTGGAAGTCGGTTGTTTTTTTTTTTTTTGCAAAAATGTTTTTTTTTTTTTTCACTTTTAAGTTGTAATTTTTACCAGTAATTTTGGTTTAAAAACCAAACTACTGAACCGTTTTTGATGAAATTTCTATGGGATCATTTGGGAAGTATACCCTTTCCAACAAAAAAAGAATGTTTCAAATCAGTTGGCAAGCGACAGAGTTATGCGCGAATAAACATAAAAAAAAAAAAAAAATACAAACATCCGAATTGAGAACCTCCTCCTTTTTTAGAAGTCGGTTAAAAAAATGAATCCTAGAACACCTCGGTAACATATATTTCTCCCCCAGGGCCGCATGTTGGGCAACCCCTACTCCTCACTGGAACCAGGCATGGGTCCGCTAATGCGCGACGTGAAGAACAAGATATGTACCGACTGCGAGCTGGTCGCGCTGTTGGAAGACGACAACGGAATGGAACTGCTTGTCTGCAACAAGATCATGTCGCTAGACCTGCCTGTCAAGGACGTGTATAAGAAGGTTAGTACAGCTTCAACTAAACGGAAAGCCTCTGCGAATATACGGTTGTCTTGCTCCAACGTATTATGACCACGCTAGCCATGAATTGTAGTATCGTTTGTGTTTTAATTTTGGCAACGATAGCAACTCCCTAGAGGTGGATGTGAACCATTCATAGCCCCGAATCATCAAAAAAGCAAAAATGGCGTTTATCTGAATAACTATAGAAATATTAACTGCTTTTTGCATTAGGTTTGGTGCACATCTGGTGAAGGCGTAGATGCGATGCGTGTAGTATACCGTATGCGAGGCTTACTCGGCGACGCCACTGAAGAGTTCGTAGAACGACTGACGCAAGCGAACGCCGAAGCTGTGGACGATGAACAACTGTACCGAATGGCGAACGTGCTTGCTGATTGTGGTAAGTTCAACATATACTTATATGTTAAATGTTTATTATTTACGGGCAAGTTTAACTGCTCAGAACTTTCTCAAGACTCGGTTCTTGGAAACACAGCGTTAGCAGATTTGAGTAACTTTATGCCTGTTTTCCAGAAATAGACTTGCTTGTTCAAATTAAACGTGATTATAAAAAAAACCTGATTTCTACTCTCAAAAAACTTTTTAACCAAAAATTGAATTCTGCATTAAAATCTGTGAGTGAACAATAAATCACCCCTATTTTCCCACCCTTAGGGTTGGATTTTCTTTTTCAAATTTATATGGGACCAACTTTGGGGTATACCCTTTCCAATAAAAAAAGAATTATCAAAATCGGACTACTCTGTAAAAAGTTATGCTTGGTCATACATAAAAAAAATATATATACGTGTCGAATTGAGAACCTCCTCCGTTTTTTTTCGTCGGTTGAAAAAATGGGAGAACGTTAATGGATTCATCGGGATATCGATAAAGTAGGTTCAGGCCGGCCGACCCGCCCTGGCTAAGCATGCGTCGCCAGCGTTTACGTTTGCCGTTCTCGAGACCACGAGTAAACGTTCCTATGTAAAAAGTATGCCATGAGTAATCACCACGCGTGTCTACACATACCGAACGTTCTCGTTTCAGGCGGCCTCGCGAGACGACTGTCGTTGTGGACACTGTTATTAAGGTCGACTTTATTTTATATTTACATTGGGAGATCCCATTCATAATCAAAACTTAATATAACAGGTGGGATAGAAGTAATGCTGCAGCGTCTCGCGGCCATCCAGCGCGTGGGAGCGGCCCGCGCGCTGTGCTCCACGCTGCTGCGCCTGGTGTCGCTGTGCACGCGCGTGCGGCGCTGCGTGCGCGTGCTCACGCGCGCCGACACGCGCGCGCTGCCGGTACTGCTGCACGCGCTGCATCTAGCTGCCATTGAGGAGAAGGACATGGCGCGTGCTCAGCTGGTGTATCAGTTACTGGAGGTTTGTGCAACGACATGGAAAGAGTCATTAGCACAGACGTGTGATATTGCCAGATGGCTCTCAATAACACAGAACAGGGTGCAATGTTGCCAGATAACTATTATGCAGGCTGGCTGCTTAGTTACCTCCATGCGTTAAAGAAAAGTCTAACCGTCATACAGTCGCACTAAACAACTATTAAACTCATAACCGATTCGTCTCTAAAAGAAACCCTGAACCATGAAAAATTACTTCATGAAAATATCTTTGTAAACGGGAAGTTGGTGATTAACCAATTTATGTTTGTAGATCATGGAGCGTATTCTATCCGTGGCCGCGAGCGAAAGCCTGGAGTCCTTCCTACAGTTCTCACTTACTTTCGGAGGACCGGAGTACGTGCAGGCTCTACTGAACTGCACTGAATGTCCAGGTAATGTTACTGCAAATGTACAAGTCATGTATACAGAATCACTAAAATGTTCATGCCCATATTTTAGATTTGTTGACTATCATAATAACAACCAATAAATTGACACAAGATTTGACTACCCATCATAATTTAATGAGCCATTTGATCATTGAAAATACAGAATATACCAAAAATTCATAGTTCAATGATCACTGATTATTGAACTACTAGCTGCGCACCGCGGTTTCACCCGCATAAGTTTCGATCCCGTGGGAATATCGGGATAAATAGTATCCTATATGTCAATTAATCCTGGTTATAAACCATATTTGTGCCAAATTTCATTCAAATCCGTTCAGTAGTTTTTGCGTGAAAGAGTAACAAACATCTATCCATACAAACTTTCACGTTTATAATATTAGTAGGATAGATTTTCAACAACATCTTTGTTTCAAAAACCAGGTACACACAAACTATTGATATAACTGTTCATTCCCACAGGAATCCGCAACAACTCAGTAGCTCTGGGCCACTTGACCCGAGTTCTCGCCGCGCTGGTCTACGGCAACGACCTCAAGATGGCCATGTTAGTGGACCACTTCAAGCCAGTATTGGACTTCGACCGGCTGGACTCGGAACAGTGGACTGAAGAGGAGTTCCGTATGGAACTGTTCTGTGTCTTCTGTGCTAATATTGAGAGGAATTCTATTGGAGGGACGCTGAAGGACTATCTGATCTCGCTTGGTGTTGTGCGTGATGCGCTTGAGTATATTGTGGTGAGTAATTTGTCTCGATTTTAGTTTGCATAGAAATTAGTGAGCAAACTTTCTTTTCCTCTAGTAGTAGGTACATAAATTCGGTAACTTAGCTTTAGTGAAAAAAATATTAAATGTGAAAGTTAGACTAATTTCTGTTATTTCTGTAAGACTCGGTTCTCAGTTCAGTAAAACATCCGTTAAATATAATAGATCTTAATTGGTAAACCAAAATTAAAAAGTCCAATATGGTGACACCATATTGTATACCATTGTATATAATAATAATTATATGTGTGTACTCACATCCATATTTGCAAATACATATATTCACTTTAAAATTAAGAACTAGCTATTGCTACCGAAAATGTACAAGCAACTAAATTGGTTTTCAGAAAGCAGAGGTACTCAAGCAAAATTAAAACATTTACGGACCTTAAAATCTCTTTCCTTCTGTGTTTATAAAGACTAAAGTCGCTTAACATAAATTTTATTTGTCATACAGAAACATGCTCCGTGTGTGAAGCCGACACTGGTGTGCACGGACTCTGACGAGCTTAAGGAGTTCATCAGTCGTCCTGCACTCAAGTACATACTGCGCTTCCTCACCGGGCTAGCTGCCGACCACGAACCGACACAGGTACGTTACATTACGTCCAGATACCACACATTTCGGCCCGGCCACTCACAACATGCTACTTCAAAATAACTTCTCGTCAAGCGAAAAAGAGCCGTTTTTTTTTTCGTAAACTAATAAGTCATTGTAGTGTAACGCATAGAATTATGAGTTATGTTTGCAAAAGTACATCAAACGCAATCAATCGAAAAAACATCTTTCAACTGTTTTTCGGCGCAACCTTACAGAAGATAAGAAAAGAAAGAAATAAGCAATACCTTTGTACTCATATTATGTTTATGTCATATCAATATGTATTTTTCTGTGTGTACATAAATAATAAAATAAATAAGATACACCTCTATCTAGGGCAGAAAGCATAAATCATTTTTCAAACTGACCTTTTTGGTGATATCAATATTTTGCTTCTAGATGTTGGTATGCGAGAAAGTGATTCCCATCGTCCACCGACTGGAGCAAGTATCTTCCGGCGAGCACGTGGGCTCGTTGGCTGAGAACCTTCTGGAAGCTCTGCGTTCGCAGCCGCAGTGCGCCGCCAAGGTGCAACAAGTCCGGGACTTTACTAGACAGGTACTAATGTTTTTCAGTAACTTTGACAGTGGTTTGCATTACATCAAACTTTAAAATAATAATTAAAAAGTACTTTTCCAAAAACTGCTCTCTAAAACGGCGAAGGAAAACATTCCGGTTCCCTCATGGGGAAACCGGCAAGTCCTAGAACCAAATATTCGAAGACATGATATCTACCAACCCGCACTGGACATGCGTGGTGGATTACGACCCACTTCCACTGAAAAAGGAGGCCTGCATTCCTGCAATAGAAACATTATCTTCTGATTATACATGATGCTAATAATACTTTGCACCAATAATAGTTTATTTAAAACATTGTTCTGTTTCTGTCAATCTTTTGAAGATGACATAGACGTGTCGAATATATATTTAGCGACACTCACACAGCGATTTGTGGTCCAAGCGGGCCTAAAGATTCGCAGAAGGTATAATATTTAAGCAGCGCAAATTGGCAGTGTTGCGTCTACTCTTTCTTACGTCAAAGCGTTAATATTGTACAAAAGGAAAATCTATTGTTCGGATTTATTACCGTTCACATGTAGCGACCGTCAATTGAGATTAAAATCGCACGCAAAACAACTCCATTCTGGTCATAATTATACACCAAAAAAAAAACAGTTGATCCATACATTATGTATGTCGAGATGCGAACATAAATCTATGGATCAACTGATTTTTTTTTTTTCACGATTTCTGGGTTGGTGCGTAGTAAAAGTTGTTCATAATCATGAGTACAATGGCCCCTTTTAAGGATTAAAACGATCACAATTTAACGGTGTATAGCCAATTTTCTTATCTAAAACCCACCTTTTTTACCCAACAGGAGAAGAAACGCTTAGCAATGGCGGTCCGCGAACGTCAACTAGGCGCTTTAGGCATGCGCAGTAACGAACGAGGACAAGTGACTGCACAGTGTTCACTTACGCAGCAAGTAGCTGACCTAGCCGAGGAAAATGGCGCCGTCTGCTGCATCTGTCGCGAGGGATACAAGTACCAGCCTACTAAGGTAAACTGAACCTTATAACTAATTGATATAAGGTTATAAACTCATTCCAGCATTGATGATATAAAGGTGTGTTTTTACTAAATATGCAGACGCGATTTTCTTTCGGATAAACAGTTTAACACAAGTTATTTTAGATTTCATGTTCTTTTTTTACTCAGGATGGACAGTTAAAAGTCATTGATTATTCCTATAGGTACAGCTTGGCAAAAAAGTCGTGAAAATAATGGTGGCGCCACTATCGTGCATATTGTAACTCTATATAGCACGACTAAAACGGTTTTGATACTTAGTTTTTTTTTTTAAATAAATGTGAATATTAGCGTGTTTTATGAAAACAAGAAAAGCTCTGGAACGTTTGTTCAGCCACTGCCTAGAACGATAACATTTCCAGTTATTTAATTTAATGAATTAAAAATAAAATTATCAGGTATTTGAAAATACTTTGATGTCAACTAATCCCACATTTTGTGAGACAATTTTATGTTTTACAAAACCTGGGATCTTGTAAAACACTTGGCACCTTGTCCTTCTATCGCAATTAGCCTTATAGTACTGATGGATTTACCTAAAAAATACTATAGTTATTTTTGTTCAGTGATTTATGCAGTATTAACAAAAAGTATCAAAATTATACGAACGCGCTGCGTTCCGAATGTGTTTTGTAAACATAACCACAAATTCGTGAATGTACATTTCAATTATTGTATGAAAGGTTTATAATAGATTTTGCACCTTGAAATACACACATTAGATCTAATTACACGTATAAAATATAATTCTACCTGTCATTTCAGCGGTTCTTTTAAACACATCGTTGAGTTATAATAAAATTTGTCCGGCATCGAGTTTCGCCAAACATCTCACGTATACTTTATAAATTATCGCTCTTACGGAGCTGCGAATAACAGATCTGTTCATTATGAACACAGTGGGTCACCAGTATCACCACGATAAAGCAAATAAATAAATAATAAACACGAGAAACAGTCACCGATTACAAGAAATGACAGAATATGTACCTTACTCGACAAGGCAGAGCGAGTGTTGCCAATTATTAAATATTTTAGTTCCGTTTCAAGACTTTCTTGCCAAGCTGTATTGTAGCTATCCATAATCACCGGATAGAATCCGTTTCGCTGATTATATTCATTTTGTTCCGAAATCGAAACATCTACTAAATATGTTGTCTGAACTAATACCAATTCGTCACCCAGGTGCTGGGTATCTACACGTTCACGAAGCGCTGCCCGGTGGAGGAGTACGAGGTGCGCGCGCGCAAGACGCTCGGCTACACCACGGTGTCGCACTACAACATCGTGCACGTGGAGTGTCACATGGCCGCCGTCAGGCTCGCGCGCGCCAGGTACTCCCTCAATACAACTATACTAGATAGTCCGGTAAACTTCCACCACCACCACCACTTACGGTACCACGTTACATCAATATATATTTTTTCGATTTTTCGGCTTTTAGACTTGTTGTCCTGCGACCTGTTTTCGCTCGGGGGACTACAACGCGCAACCCCTCTTCTGGTCCATTTTTCGTCGGTTATTAAAAGAAATAGCTATTCCATACATTTTGAGCACGTAGGGTTGAGAATCAAGTACCATGATAACAAGTTGCACTTCGATGTCCCTGCCACCTTATGTGTATGTGGTACGATTTTTCATAAAAAAATAATAAGTTTCTTTAATGATATCGCTGAATTACAGAGATGAGTGGGAGAGCGCAGCGCTGCAGAACGCGTCCACGCGCTGCAACGGGCTGCTGCCGCTGTGGGGCCCGCACGTGCCCGAGTCGGCCTTCGCCAGCTGTCTGGCGAGGCACACCACTTACTTGCAGGTCAGTACTAATACTATGAACAAAGAAATGATAGATGGATTGTGTGTAAGATCATACGGCCAAGAAGGAATGAATTCTGGGATGATGAGTTGTAGATGTATAGAAGATAAAGTCATCCTATCCTTACCGGGTAAGATGACGATGAGCTGTGTTATGACGTTTTGGGGCCTTCCTCTTATTTTCTTGTGCGAAATGAACAAACGAAAGATTTTTGTCGCGCGACGCATGTTAGACTTTTTTTTTGTTTTCGGGAGGAAACCTTCAAGAGACCCGACCTTTGGGGAGGTCGGGGAGTGTGGGATTTTTACCTCACTAAAACCGCCCCGGTGATCACCATCAGCACATAGGGGTTCCTCTTAAAAGGCCAATTCCGGAACCCCCCCTGTGCAACGCCTGTAAGGCACATCTCTGGGGAGACTGTAAAGCCCCCCCTCTCCCCCCCACCGAGCCTCGCTATGCATGGCAGCACGTGACCACTGTGCCACCGTCTTCCCTGAGATCACTTGGTGGGCGGACAGAGACCCCACTGTCCCGGTCCCGCTCGGCGGGCCTTCTTCTTGACCACCACGGTCTCACAGGAGACTACTTCCATCCAATTCTGTCTCTGCCAGCATAGCCCTCGACGCATATTAGCCTGGCTAATTTCGGCGAGAGAGAAATATAGTTATGCAGGACGGATGGCACCATTCCTTTTCTGCAACAGAATAGAGATTCGTCGGCGTCGGTTCCATTTTTTTATTTAAGTTACATTTGTCGTACGTGATACAGGAATGCACCGGGCACCGCGACATCGGGCACACGTGCACGCTGCACGACCTGAAGCTGCTGCTGCTGCGCTTCGCGCGCGGCCGCACCTTCCACGACGACACGGGCGGCGGCGGCCCGCTGTCCAACATGCAGCTGGTGCCGGCGCTCGTACACATGGCGCTATATGTCATTAATACGTGAGTGCCATCTAACATTACATAATGCCGATCTTCATTTCCGTTTCCTTATACGGTACAGATTGGTGAAACGTAACATGAAATGTAACACAGATAAGCCGTCCAAATTAATGCAATGCAACATAACCTACGACCATGACTAAGCGAATTTGTTTCAACATGTTGTGAAAAAAACAGAAATAAAGAAGATACTACTTGGCGGAACTTTTCAAACGAGATTGATATCAAACCAAGGAAAACAAAAGAAACTGATATTTTGGTCATAATTTCAAGTATGTAACTATAGCTGCACGGGTGTTTATAACTCCAGCTTCCTCATATGTGATAGAATAATTCTACCTATGCCAATATTTAAGGCAAAATAGCTGCAATCAAAGTTCCCAGTCTTAATTTAGCTGCCACAAAAACTTCGTTAATATGAGTCGTTTAGTAGTGTGTGTTAGCTGGAGTGACGTAACTCCAGCTTCCTCATTCGATACAGGGAAACTAGTGAGGTTAGGGTTTTGGACTATAGTCAGAAAAATAAGGCATAATAGCTGCATAAGGAAAAAACTGAACGATAATACTTAAAAAGCGTTGAAACTACGGTCAAAAACGTGTGTATCACATATGAGGAAGCTGGAGTTATACACATGCTGCACGGGGTCAACGACCGCAGGAGGCACGAACTTTGAGAAATAAGTTTTGAGATTCTTAATTTTGTTTGGATCATGATTCCATGTCAATAAGCTACTGTCACGTCTGTGAAACTTCACAAGTTGATGTAACTAATTCAAGTAATTGAGTTTAACCATGTATAAAATATTTTTACGAGCTTCAGGTTCGTGACAATAAAAACTGCGGTTAAAAATTACCCAAAATTTACACTTTAATTAAACAACACTAATAACAACTCAAACACACTAATTATAAAACACAATCGCTCTTAAATCGCACTTGAAGATCGCTTTCGATGTATTCGCTTCTATAGCTGAACCAAGTGTGATTGGTCGCGGCTAGTCCCGGCCTTATATAGGGCCGCAGATAGTTCCAGAACCTTATATTGTAGAAACATCGTGTTCGAGTACATACCGGCCCCGACTGACCAGATGTCGATAGTTCTTGTGTCGACATCTCTACTCGACAATAGATGGCGCCAGCGACTCTATCAGTTCCGCCACTCTAAACCAGATGGCGCTAGTGGTAACTAATGTCACCATGTATCAGGCATTAATTGTGGCGCGTAACAATATGCTATACATCAGATGAAAGTCACTAAAAGGTGCTTTTACTGTTAACTATTTATCGTTGTGTTCACTACTAACAGCAGTGCGATTCTGTAACCATCTCACCGTGAAAACTTAGATGAAGTGAGCGTGGAGTGAGGTGTCATTCCAACTAATGCTAGGGATTGACACTATTGACAGCTCACTCTAAGCTCACTTCACCCAACTTTTCACGGTGAGATTTTTACAGAGTTGATCGGCTGCCCTTCAGCTCTTGTAACATGTGTTGCCTGACGCAGGAGCCGCGTGTCGGCGCGCGAGGTGTCTGCGCTGGAGGCGGCGCTGGCGTGGGCGCCGGCGCGCCTGCTGGAGTCTGCGCACGACGCCGAGGGGCCGCTGTACTTCGTCACGCTCATGCTCATGCTGTACCCGCACGCTAAGTGAGTATACTACACATACTGACTTTATGACAGGGTACTTGTCACATTTTTGTAAATGTGTTGTAACAATGTTAGGCCAAAATAGAAAAAAAATATCCAGTTTTACTATATTTATAATGACTAGCTTCTTCTCGCGACTTCCGCCCGTGTGGAAGTCAACTGTACGTGTTTTGTGTATTGTATCTCCGCCTACAACAGCCACTTGCCCGCACAGATGGCGCGGCGCGCGCGTGGCCATGCTGCAGCGCGTGCTGCTGGTGGGGCACGCGCGCGCGGCGGCGCCGGCCGGCCCGGCCCTGCGCGCGCTGCCGCCCGACCACCGCACCGTCAAGCCGTGGAACGACTACAAACCCTACGCGTTCTTTATAGCCATCGTAGACCAGCTGTACAATGTCATGTTTAAGGTAAGTCTATAATTATAACGTACAGACGCCAGCACATCGAGCTACCCGAAACTCAAATTTTCCCAATCAACCTTGAACCTAATGATTTAGCGATAAAGTTGAAAATCTATTAAATAAAGGACATTATCCATTTTGGTCTAAATGTAATGTTTTTTTTGCCAACAAAAAAAACTGCATTAGTCTGATAGAACTTGTCGATCTAAGCATTTCTTATTAGGGCACCAAAGCTGTAGCACCACTGTACTTGATTTTAATTGAGTTAAAAAAATCTGTCTTTTCACTAACTAAAACATGAAATATCTTTCCACGTCGTTATATTTTCTATTAAATGAATTATTAAAAACAAAATAAATGTTCTGCCACGGATCTTAACCTGTAGTTTATGTTTGGGAGGGGGGGTTCTAATAATATAAAAATACTTTTAATTTTTTTATATTTAATGTATGGTTTTAAAACATCATATCATCTTCATGTATGGTTTTAAAACATCATATCATCTTCATCTGGCATAACAATAATATGCTATAATCCCAAAGCTGGGGGGAAAACCTTGTAAATGCCGAGCATAACTCATAAACCATATTATGCTCATTATAAATGAGAACCACGTCGGGGGCCAAGAAACACCATGGTGTTTCATGGCCGCCACCGCCAGGCTCACACATCGTGGTCGGGGGGGCTCGGATCGCTGTCGAGTCTACCATGAAGTACCTTGGATTGATGCTCGAAAGCCGGTGGGACTTCGGCCCTCACTTCCGCGGCTGGGGCGCTATCAACGCTGCTTCCCAATCTGGGAGGCCCGAGCGCCGCCTATAGGCGGCTCTATGTGGGGATCGTGCGAACGATAGCCCTGTATGGGGCTCCGGTGTGGGCCTCTGACCTGACGGCCGGCAGTATAGCAATATTGCGGAAACCGCAGAGAGCGATGGCCGTCAGAGTCATCAGGGGATATCGCACGATCTCCTACGAGGCGGCCTGTGTACTGGCTGGATCCCCGCCCTGGGACCTCGAAGCGAAAGTACTCGCGTCATTGTATCGGTGACGCGAGAAAGAGAGGGCGCGGGGTGAGCGACCGATACAGCGACACATGGAGCTGCGTCGGTCTCAACTTCGCGAGGTCCTGGTGACGGAATGGCGGGACAGGCTTACACGCCCTACCGCTGGCCTCGTCACCATCGAGGCGGTCCGGCCGGTGCTCGAGCGCTGTCTCGGGAGGAGGCGCGGCTCCCTGTCGTGTCGGGTGACGCAGGTGCTCTCGGGGCATGATTGCTTCGGGAAGTACCTGTGTCGCATAAACAGGGAGCTGGACGCCCGGTGTCACCACTGCGTCGACTGCCGGGAGGACACGGCGTGGCATACGCTGGCAGAGTGTGCCGACTGGGAGGAGCCGCGCCGTGCCCTCATCTCAGAAGTAGGCAGTGACCTGTCGCTGCCGGCCATGGTCGAGTCGATGGTAGGCAGCGAAGAGTCCAGAGACGCGGTGGTTTCCTTCTGCGAAACAGTCGTCTCGCAGAAGGAGGCTGCGCAAGGGAGAGGGAGAGCTCGTCCACTCACCCGGCCCGCAGCAGGCGTACCGGGCGTCGGCGGAGGGCGGATAACCGCCCTCTTCCAGCCCCCCTAAATGGGTCCAGGGGTGACGGACTCGGGGACGTCCGTTGCCCCCCACACATCAGGACCCGAGGTGGAGGCGCGTAGTGTTCCACGCGCGCCCCTCTTAGACGTCGCGGGGGGAGTCTAACACCTCACTCCCCCCCCCCCTGACCCGAGGAGGCCCGCGGTGGCGGGCCGGCACCAGGCGGGGGTTGCGGTAGGATCGTACGTTACCGTGACCCCCGGCGTAAGTGTGATATGGAACACCGGGGTGGTTTTTAGTCAGTAAGAGTCTGACAGACCCCGTCGCCCGCCCCAGGGCGGCGGACGTCCATGAGGATTTTCCGCCCCGGAAACAAAAAAAAAAGAGGTGGCACCGGCAGGGTAGAAGACTTACACCTACCAGCTTAGGTGGCCATTGTTGTAATTTCAAAAAATATTAAGCCAAGTTGTAAAATTATTTTTTATTGTTCGTACCCATGATTTTTTTTTTTTTGGGTATGCAGGTTATATAATGTACAACAATAATTATATTGTGTTTAACAAAAAATATTCCAAACGTCATGTTCTGGCAAGATATTTCATTTGTTTTAGCTAATTCATTAGATCGAAAATATATGAAAAGACAGACCTTTGGAACTCAAATAATACCAAGCACAGTGGTTCTACAGCTTTGGTGCCCTAATAAGAAATGTTAAGGCGGACCAGTTCTATTAGAATAATCCACTTTTTTCTTTTGGCCGGCACTTCCATATTTGGACCAAAAATGTATGGAGCGTGGATGATGTCCTTTGACAAAGCTACTATAGCCTGATGTACTGGCGTCTGTACTATATAACATCAAAGTCAAATCATTTATTTCAATTAGGCACATAGGATAATGTGACGAAAATATAATTACTATACTTACTGCAATATGTTTATGCCTCTGCTGTATTCCGCCAACTAAGTTTTAAGTAGAAATGTATAGTACGATCAGCCACGAAAGTCGATTAACACTGTTACTTAAACGTATCACCTAAATACATAAATAAAAACATTTATTAATTAATACATTTCGATTCAAATTAAGTCTAAAATAATAATACATATGTACAAGTGAAAAATAAAATAAATAAAATAATTCGGTTCTCTGTTTTTTAGCAATAGCAGTTTATATTGTCTTAATTTTACATTTGTTCCGAATATTATGCTCCATAATTTATTATGATAATCAAATTTAAGTGTTAATCGACTTTTGTTGCTGACTGTACACCCCCATTTAGCCTGTTGTATCTTGGTGTTATAGTATAGGGGGCAAACAAATTGTCATTAATCGGGCATGTAGAATAAATCTGCCGATCTATTCTGTAAAAATCACACCGTGAAAACTTAGGTGAAGTAAGCTATCAATAGAGTCAATCCCTAGCATCAGATGGGCAACTCACTTCAAGCTCACTTCACCGTGAGATTTTTCCAGAATAGGCGAGCTGATCATATAATTTTCTCTACAGACCGTCAGCGCCACAACAGTTGACCAGTGGCCAATCAAGCTAGCTGAATACATTCGTCACAACGACGAAGCGAACGGGAAAGCCGCCGAACGCATAGTAACGACCCTCACAGACGAGATACTGCCCTGCTTCTCCTTCGCAGAGTTCTGCGACGCAGCCGGCTTCCTGGAAGACATTCCTGATCCCGACGCGTTCCTACAGGCACTTATAGACGCGCAACCTTGAGATACACCCTTTGCGGTGCACTGCCTCAGTTATAACGGGTGCATGGCCAGCTAACTAACCATTTATCTAGTTTTTAGATAAATAAAAAAAATAGTTTGTGTAATCGTTATAAAAATTCTTATTTATTTATATATCATAACCGGATCTTGAACTCTATAAAAATATCTATACGCATTAACACTATTTCGCGACATAAGATCTCATAAGATCCACGCTTTGTAGAAAGATGTAATGCTTCGATAAAGCGCTGTCGTGAGATGGCACATGAAATAGTTCCGTACGCAAGGCCATGTCACTCGGGTGACGCGAACATCCCTTCACTGGCTCGAGGCAACAATCTTTATATTATTATTATCACATGATATTTAATCTAAAAGTGTAACACCGTTCTATGCTTGTAGACTGTTAAATTATTCAGTATTGTATCCACATAATTCTATGCTTCGTTTGTAATTTGTCTTTGGATTTTCTGCATTAAAATAGTTTCTGCTTCAAATCTGAGTTTTAATTTTATTTACCTATCCTAGAAAATACTTTTAAATGTTCAGATCCACATCCTCACTACTGAGATACAGTCCTCGGCTGTTAATAAGGCGCATGGACTTACAAAGAGTCCGCCGCACATGTATCAGAGCTGGAGTATTTCTATAACTCTGTAAGGAATTAGGGGGGCTGTAAATAGAAGCAGAAAGAGAGAGAGTGGGAGTCCTCTGCAGCCTACAGAGGACTAAGCTACGCCCACGAAGTAAATATACCAGTACGACTGAAAGTTTCACTGGTCAAACTATTTCCAGTTTATGCGAATCGCCATATGAATGAATTCTAAGTATCCAATTTGCTGAGAACTCCGAAGCATACGCATGACCGATTAAACTAATCTAGCAATCTTTACTTAAACTTAATAATTATCGCAACAACGGATCTAAAAATGGCCGTTATCTATGTACGGGTGGCGCCAAAATATATTTTTTAGCTTGTCTCCAAGAGAAGGGATTTTCCGCAGTCAAAACGAATCTAAACGGAAAAAAACCGAAACGAACGAATCGAATCGATTGTTTTTTTTTTCTGTAGGATTATTGAAAGTTTTAAAACTACTCTGGAACGAAAATTGGCAAGCATTTTCCCTTATGTATTAGTCACTTTGGGTGATGATTAGACGGTATGTTTATCGTTCGTAGAATTCGTAGACCATAATAATAGTAAAAAAATAAAGTCTGATAACCAGTCTCACCAATTGGTATCGTATTACCCAGTTACTGGGTTGTCGAGGTCAGATAGGCAGTCGCTCCATGTAAAATACTGGTATTCAGCTGCATCCGGTTAGACTGGAAGCCGACCGCAACATAGTTGGGAAAAGGCTAGGCAGATGATGAATAATAGTAAAAAAATATTTCCTAAAAATGAGTCACAAAAAAAAAAAGTAATCTGTAGTTTGGTGAGAATTTCGCAAAAAATAAAAAAAATCTAGCTCTTAATGAAAATAAAAAATTGTTGAAGACATGTGGGTGAATCGGGAAACCCTTGGAAAGAGGCTTCTAACATTTATTTTGGACTTTTATTCATCTGCCAGCTAGTATATCTACTAAGTACAAGAACAGAGGTTTCTATGTCAGGTGCACGAATTCTGTAGTATGTAGGTTAGTGCAGTACCCACCTGTCCCACGCCATGCGCCATGACAGTGCTCATCGCATGCCTCGCCCTTGACCCCGCGCCACATTTTTAACTGCGCCGCACTCAAGCGCATGATTAGCGATCCACAGTCACGACACTTGTGAAACTAAATGAAGATTAGTTCACATTGTCAGGTAATTGTGTTATAACGAAAATACACTTAAGATCAACATACAAACGGTCAAGTACGCAATGTGCCAGTATCACCACTAGGTGTGCCGTGTGAAAACGTGTTCGGGTCGGCATGATTCGGCACAGCCGGGCGGCAAAATATATCTAAGTTAACATTTATTATGCGCACAGGCAAAGTGTGGAACTCTCTGCCAGCGTCTGTATTCCACATCTAACCCATCTGCCTACAAAGCAAGAGTGAACAAGTGAGTGATGGACGAGCATGCCCAGAAGGTTCTAGGCATGCTCGTTCCATCATAGACCTCATCCATCGCTTTCCATCAGGCGTGATCGAGATCAAGAGCAGGCTCATTCCACAATAAAAAAATAGATACACATTTGATTTTACCACCTGACAAAAAAAAAACTTCTTTTTTTAATATCCGCTATCTAATTATTTACCTAATACAAGAGTTTTAATAGAACAGAACACAGAGATGAGAGACGATAAAGCTAGAAATAAAACGTAGGTGATCCACGTTACCGCTGCTCTTTCAATACCTACGCTATCAACAACAACATGCATGGCAAACTCAATCTAATGCGCTCTAGTGTGACTCTCCAGTTCTTTTACTGGATACTGTTAGCTTTTCCCGCGGCTTTGCCCGCGTGATGGTCGAATGTTATCTCAGGGGAACGTAAAGTATCCTATGTGTTGTCTCCTGGTACTACTGCAACTATCTGTTTACTCCAACTATCTGTTTGCCAAACTTCGTCCAAATCCGTTCAGCCGGTTTGGTGTGACTGAGTAACAAAAATCCAAACATTACACACTTTCACATTTATAATAATATATTAGTAGGATAAATTAGCTATTCATGTCTAGGTATACCTACTCATATAGCATAATAATATTAATGATAGGTACAAATTCCAGATCCAAATTTTGAGCACTAACATTTATCAATAGCAAAGTTCATTATGCTCGCATACGTTTCTGACACTCTAATAACATTTCATTACTTTGCTCTTTGTGTGATAATTACTGCTAATGGTCGTGGACTTGCGCATGCTCAGTGCAGCGCCTGCAGCAATTACGATTGTAAATGAGGTGTTAAAACCAACAGTTACTCGCACCTAGGCGAGCTTTGTATTAATTTAATCTATTTGTGATATTTAGTACGTAAAGGTTAATTTGCGAGTTTTGTCAGGCGTCAGGTCGGTGTTTAATGTATATTAGTTGTTCAATGCTAATTTATATAAAATTAGCATTGAACAAATAATATACCTAGAGCAGATGTAGGTACATGGTTCATGTATTTAGGTAGCTTATCTTCATTAGTTCATCACGCATCGTTCGTGGATGACGACCATTCGACATATCGAGACCCCTCCGTGCCTCAGAAAGCACGTTAAGCCGTTGGTCCGACTGCCATTTGTAGATCTTTTCGTCATGGGTAGTCAGAAGCCCGAAAATCTCTACGTCTGCCACCGGGTAACATGTTACCGAGTAACTGGGTTGTGGAGGTCAGATAGACAGCAGTAGCTCCATGTAAAATACTTGAATTCAGCTGCATCTGGTAAGACTCGAACCCGACCCCAATAAACACAGTTGGGAAAAGGCTAGGCTATGGCAGATGATGATGCGATGTAGATACATGGTGTTAAGGTACCTCATCGTCATCACGCAACCTTTAAAAGAAGGGATTTATGACAGTTGGGATAGATTCAATAAATAACAAAACAAGATTTAATAATAGGTAATGATATTTATTTCATAATTTTCATTTCGTGTGAGAAGTTTCGATGTGAATACCCACTAAAGTTAACTCACAATATTATATTTAATCACATAACTAGCACAGGCACTCGAGTATGGACGAGTGATAATAATCATCCACTTAAACATACTTTATTCACATAATATAAATAAACTTAATACCTTTATTTATATAACTATCACTTAAATTAGATATCTTACTACACATACGACATAACGGTTTCGAATCGGTATTTATCATAATTTTTCGAAGAACAATAACTATATTTCTGTAGTAAACCTTTGGATTTTTCGTCGAGCATATTGACAAACTAATAACATAACAAGTATAAGCCCATTGACAATGTCCTATATCAATTTGGTCCAACATATGAACTGGTTATATCAATAAGCTAATACTAGCGCCTCGCACATACTACTTAGTACTTGCTTTTATTAGGAAACTCATCTTTGATGAATAGAAAATTCTCATGAGAGTTCTAGATAAATAAGTCGATTTTTGTTTATTACAAATAAATAGGTGCAAATAACAATATCACGATAATTTGGACCCATTTTTGGCAATTTTTAAAAAGACTGTAGTGTATGCGCGAGGCGGGGTTAGAGTATAGGCACAGTGTAGCGTCGGCCGCGGGACGCTGTCGTCACGCAGTCGCCACGCAGTCGTCTAGAAGTCGTAGGAGCCGCTCTCGCCGGTCTTGCCGATGCGGAAGATGAACTTGTACACGAGCCCGGCGACCACACCGCCGACGATGGGGCCCACCCAGTAAACCTGTACAACAAAAGTTTATAATATTAACCTCATGATGAAACCTGAAGCAGGGTCTTATTGTATAGACCCTAGATAGTGAATCATCCTGACCTAGTCAAACATTGCAGATGTGGAGGTCAGGATAACCAAACGGTACCACAATAGTTTTAGGCACATAGTGTCTCGTCCTCGAATCAATTTCAATTTTCATTACGATTGTAAGTAGTTAAATGATTGACTTTACTGCGAAAGTACCTATACTATACCTAACGAGAATGTAAGAACCACAAAAACAACAATGAAGATCGAATCAGTTTCTCCAGCGTGACTGATGAGGTCACACTTTTTTCGGGAGTCATTTACAAAGATCTGTAGGTCCTAATAAAAAGCGATCGTTTTTCCTCAAGTGTTGTAATGGTTTGGTAACACCTTCGTGACAGCCTACGTTTACTTATTATGTAGTCGCGAGGTTCAAAGTCATTGGTACGCACGTTAGCGTCGCTTATAACTAAGGCGTGAGGGTGATAATTGGTATTACATAAAAGTCGGAAGAGCCTAGAAAATATTATGAGTCTCAACATACATCGAGTAAGTAGGGTTGGTACCTATTTATTCCACTTTTCTTCTAAACGATCATTCGGAAAACGCACATGACTTAATAATATTATCAAAAGAATAAGTATATTCAAACTAGTCCCCCAAAACGCCCGCCCGTCACCACTTCGTAGTGCTTTAGCTGAGAAGAAGTGGCGCAACAAACTCTCCAGCAGATGATAATGATGGTTACATAGAACATAATTAGCGTTAATACATATCGTTACTACGAGTATTTATTTCTTTTGTTCTTATGAATGATTGATTGACACTCGGATTCTAAGCCTTTCTCGGTTAGGCGTTGGGTAGATATACCGTAATCGCAACCATCACTAGTTCACGCGAACTCGGCGGGGTAATTGCATAACACACTATCATAGTTATAGCAATGGGTTCCATTTTGACAGTTCCACAACATTCATGGCGTTATTTACGTTGTTGTTTTCGAACATATGAAGCAATGGATTAGCAATATCCTTGAAAATGATTCAGATAAAGTTTGATAGCGTGTTACGTAATTAGGGTGCCGGTCATACCAATGAAGGCACATCGCGAATTAGAACTTAGTTTGTTTTTCGGGGATACACTAGGAAATACCAAATAGCGATGAACGTGTCATCGCATTTACCTATGTCTAAAAGGCCTTTAAAAAAGTATAAATGGGTAATCCTTTGGCAGAAATTAGTAGGTACATAAAGGTATGTATTTAGTACCTATTGACCATAGTATAGCCGATATAATCCGTTGTTTCGGCTGAAGTTACGGGCGCTTCCTTTATAAGATGACTTCGGGGACCGAACTAAGAATGAATGACAATACAGTTGAACAGTTGTCCTTACGCCCGTCCGAAAAAGTTGATTAATCAGGAGTACCTAGGGTTCGTTCCGATATAACGAAGTATTTTTAAACGGGCCCGTAACTTCGTTAACGAAATTAGAGAGAAGATCCGTTACGGACAGACAAGTGTTTCTAATTCGAGTGTTCCATCATCGTGATGGACATATAACTATGGTACACCTTCACTTCCTGCCGTTGAGTAACCATGGCAACGTTATGGTAAAGCAATAAAATCATAGGCATGTATGTGTAAGGGCTATTATAGTGAAGTACAATGTTCACGCTCGCTTTCCCTTGTAAGTGAAGCGGACAATGATAGAGTATCACCACTAAAAGACTTATAGCAGTTGATGTAACTATTGGATCAATGACCAACGTAAAATAAAAGTATGGCGTCATCGATTTATCTACCCCTTTTTAGGCATGATGGTCCTTGGCAACGAGAGGATACTCATCATGCATCGAGAATGTATCTACATGTACATGTTATAAATTGAAGTCGGTTTTCATGTCTGCTTGTGTGACCGCGTTGTTCTTTTATACCTTGCAACGGATATTGATGCAAGATTCATCATAAGTTAGAGAATTAATTCTGGAAGGTTTATGCGTTAATAAAAAATACTTTCAAAATCGTCAATACCGTGTGAAGCAGGGGTCGCTAGTGTTACAGGCGGTTTCTGGTATAGTCTAAAAACCAACGAACTAACTGTGACATAAAACTAACATACCTACTAGAAATTAACTAACTGTAATTGATTAAGGTGGATGCTCCAAGGTAGCCCGCGAAATTCAAATTTTAAAACAGAATTATTTATAATCATTACAACAGTAGGTATAATCATTACAAAAAAACAGAATTATTTATAATCATTACAATCAGTAATACAACTTGTTAAGTTAGCATAATCCTAAAATGTCAAGATTTCATGAAATAGTCATTCAGTTCAGTGGATTACTTGATGAGAGTTGTGTTGATGACTTTAATGATTAAAATTCTGTAAATACATATTTGTTACGGCTGCGAATCCTATTTTAATCAACGTACAACTTAGTACTAAGTTGTACGTTGACCAGCAAATTGCAAAAAACGTAAGAAAATTTGAATTTCGCGGGCTACTCTCCAACTAATCTCGCTCTACACACACTGTTCCTGCTAATTTCTTACATATTATCGCACTTTACATTTTTTATTTGATCTTTATTTTTTTGTTTCTATCTGATGTATGTATCAGAAGGCTAATTCTCGTAATTTAAAATGTTCAATATCTAGTCGCAGTCTCCTCTCAGCGACAAACAAATGTCAAAAACTTGTCAAAATGTAGGGAAATTAGAAGTATATTTTGACAGATTGAGACTGAGATCAGACTGTGAACGGTCTTAAAATTACGAGAATTGCCCTCTGATGTATTGTGTGTCTTTTAGTCTGTGCTAAATAAATGTATTTTCTTTCTTCCTTCTTTCATTCTCTACATACCTATATCCATACTACAAACTCGTGCTTTTTTTGAGAGTAGACAGAAACTTCAGAACCAGTAACTACAGATCTCTATTATATTACGACTATCCTGAATGAAGATGTCTATAGTTTAACTTTACGAAGATCTGGATAGAGGGTAAATCAAGTATTTTTGATGACGCACAGAGGCGCATTTATATATTTCTCTTATTTATGTATGTATAATAAACCTATTTTTTTCCGTACGCAAAATACGCGCATTGTCGTGGAGTTGCGGATACCAGCCCGCTGTACCTAACCTATTTATTGGTTAACTTACATAAGCAATCACACAATAAAATAATAAGTGTTAATTTGTAAACAGTTCAATAGTTTGATGATGTAATGCATGTAACTCCGTGATAAGCACTCAACGTTGTTATGGCCATTTAATTTGTTAATAAATATGTACTAAGGTACCTTTTAGGTCAATGCTAAAGGTAGTAAGTAAACCTAACTTATTTACCTATAAAATTCTGCTCAGAAAACTTTAATGTCTTGTCTATGATTAAACAATTCTGGTCGAGGTATGCCTTCTGCTGGTCTTACGATTGTTCCTAAGTTGCTCTAAATAAACATAGCTTTTACACGTACTTAATCCTTCTAGTTACAAACTAGTATCTTTCTTGAGGTTAACGTTCTAACTTTCTTAAGACTTCATAACCTAAAAAGCTAACTTCATAGAAAGTTTTTAAATGTTAAAATGTTTACGTTGGGTTACTAAGGTAGGTACCTAACTAATTGCTGCTTTTTTAAAGGGGGAATCCGATCCTAACGCGAATTCTACTTTTATTTAGGTATTTAACCATTTTTGTTCACACATAGAGACAGACAAGAAGAAATCATTCTGCGTAGCCTTTTCCGAACTGCATGTGTAAGGGCTTTAGGGCTATTATAGACAAGTACAATGTTCACGCTCGCTTTCCCCTCTAAGTGAAGCGGACAATGATAGGGTATCACGACTAAAAAGGCTTACCTATAGCAGTTGATGTAACTTTTGGATCAATGACCAACGTGAAATAAAAGTATGGCGTCATCGATTTATCTACCCCTTTTTAGGCATGATGGGCCTTAGCAACGAGAGATTAATTAATCTCATCATCATCTGCAGCACATCACAAGAGTTTAGACCCCATAGCGTCGAAATATTTCGTCGGTTATTAAAAAAAAAATTGCTGTTCCATACATTTTGATCGCGTAGGTATTGCACTTTTCTATGAAACAGAAGATTTTCTTTTTTTGATAATCGACGAAAAATTTCGACGCTATGGGGTCTAAACTCATGTGCTGAATCCATGGTTACAGTTTGCGCGTCGATGTCCCTGCCACCCTGTATATTTCGCTATTTATTGTATATGGTACCATAGCATCTATGACGTTTCCTGTCTTGGCTTTATTTGCAGTCGTTGAAAAACAATTTAGCTCGTGTCCATGTTAACTAATTCAGCCTTGAAAATTATTTGCACTCAAACCAGTATTAATGGCATAAACTAATATTTGCAGAATATTTTTTAAATTATAGTTAATTTTTCAATTCTATGGATTTTGAGGCCGTGTAAAATTAATTATAGTGTTTTTTTTTACGAAAATATTTTCGATCCTAAATTATACAACCTATTAAAGTAAAATCTGACTAACAATGCTGTATTTCCTATTATCCAATAACTTTAATTGTTTAGAATAGATGCTACAACAGTAAAGCTAGGGTTTCCTAGGAGAGGGGTTCCTTCATATATTTTATTGGACTTAGTGAAAATCTATAATTTTTATCAGTATTTTTTTTTTGTCTATTTGATGATTACATAACATACATAATCAGCCTATAAAATTCCCACTGCTGGGACACAGGCCTCCTCTTTGTAAGAGGTAGTGGACCGTAATTCACATGTAGAAGTAGATGTCACATGTCTTCGAATTTTTAGTTCTAGGATATGCCGGTTTCCTCACGATGTTTTCTTTCACCGTTTTGAGAGCGTGGCGATGAGAATAAATTGCACAAAGTAAAGCGCGTGCCTGGGTTTGAACCCTCGACCTACGGACCGTTACCACTGGTCCACCACTGCTCCACCAGTTGATATTAAGATGTCAAAAAATGCTCTGTAATTAGACCATAGATTATCTAAATCTTTGATTTAAACAGCTTTGGAGGCATGAGGAACAGGGTGTAAAGTTCACTCAACCTCCATAGAAAAGGGAGGATCCTCCGACCAGACGGGTGTTGTGTCTGGCGGGCAATTGCCCAACGATTGATGTTGGGAAATTGTATCTATGCTAATTGCACGGTAAACTCTGCTTGCGAGATGCAGGATTTGCGTGACGTCAGTATGACGCGTTGTTCGCATGTGGCGTTGTAGATACCGCTACATCCTTTATTGTGTGACCGTTCACCTCTTTCTTAGGAAAAGCTTTACTCAATCACCTTTTCGAACAATAGTTACTTTTACATTGTAGACAACCAATACGAACTCCAATCAGTAACTTCACTTTCATTTTAACGAAAGTTCTTATACTCATTACTTAGAAGGAAGACTGCATGCCATAGACCATAGAACTTAATAACTTATGTTGTTTACAATAACATGCCAGACAAGCTAAGATTCATGCTTCGGGTTCACATGTTGTGATCGGAAAGTTACATCTAATACGTCAGAGATGCAAACCCGTTTGACAGGATGTCGTGGTCGGCGCCGGCAGGCGAAAGTGTGCTCAATAATTAGTTAGGTTGTACAGATAAAATTGCATTTACGTGAACTAGTCATAATAATTTTCTATAAAATCCAATCAGTTGGGTGACTAAGGGCCAGTTTCAGATTGCAGAATTAATGTGACAAACGGTCAAACGCGCGGAAACTGTTGCGATAGAGATTTGAGATAACTTTATTGTAATAAGGACTGATTTTTCCAGCGCCAGATAACTTTTATTCGATGAATAAAATTGACGTTTGACAGTTTTTGTATGAAATAACTGTCAACATTTCAAAATTATTCCTCGAATAAAGTTATCGGATGATTGAAAAATCAGCCCTAAATATACAATAATTCACATACATGAGAATATTAAAACTAAAACATAATTCAATACTGTTGGGCGTTTTACTGAATCGAGATGTTTTATTGGATGAATAATGAATCAACAGCCAATTGCAGAACTGCTTTACGCGGGTTTAACAACTTGTCACATTAATTTGGCGATTATTTTCGTTAGAGAAACTGACGCTTGGAAAGAAATTGTTATTTAGAGAATGAACTACATGGGCCAAACAAACATTGGACGCCAGCCACCCAGAATAGCTGAGTAGAACTATGGAGGAGGCCTTAGTCTGACAGTCCTATACCTAACCTACCTATTTCCTACTTACTTTTCTACTACTACCTATTTCCTACGGCCTTACTTCGTTGTATGGTGTTTATTATAGAAAACGGCCCCGGTGAGTGTCCGTTCTTGCGATTTCTAGATCGAATCCATTAAGTCATACTCACGCGATTCTAACATAATCGTTACGGTGCCATTACGAGCTTTCCATTCTTAGCTTTAATAAAGGTAAAGGTATGTCCATAATAATCGATTGACTGTAGGTACTGATTTGACACTATGAAAAGTCATATGACGGACGTAAGATATTTCTCCATAAAGAACCTTATGATTATGATTGTAAAGTCGAATTTCGAAAGCCTGACGGAGTTATTAATCTGTTACTTACCCATTGTGAGGTCCAGATGCCCATAACGAGAGCGGGTCCGATGGAACGAGCGGGGTTCATGCTGGAGCCGGTGAAGGGAACCTGTTGACGGAACACACGTTTTAATAACCAGCAATTATGTACCTAGCTTAAGTTC
Source organism: Apamea anceps (assembly GCA_951799955.1). Taxonomy (NCBI): domain Eukaryota; kingdom Metazoa; phylum Arthropoda; class Insecta; order Lepidoptera; family Noctuidae; genus Apamea; species Apamea anceps. The sequence continues at coordinate 5,256,773 of OX637502.1, read as the reverse complement.
AAGTGTTCTCTCTCTCTCTCAGACATACAGGTGATATTACTTATATCGTTCGATTCGACGACGAATACGTAGAGATGTGTCCATGAGACCTATGCAATTGATTAACAGGACTCGGATAGTGCAGCAATATCTCTTTGTGGTTTACACATAGATCTGCGACAGCCTTATTTCATATCCAGGCAAATCACTGTCCATTCCAAGGTTGCCTGGAAGAGATCGCAGAAAGCGATAAGGCCGCTCATTGTATATTTTTGTGTTCAATTTATTTTTGTTATGTATTTTTGTGGTGTACAATAAAGTGTATATAAATAAATAAATAATAAATATGAGATCTATGTGTAAAATAACGTCGGGATACTTTTCACAAGGGCTAAATAGAAACAATTTATGCGCTTTAGGTTTCATTTAGAAATACTCAAAACTTGGAATTAGTTATTTAATTTGGGATCTAGAAAACACTAGTTTTTCAAACGTCTTTAAAATGGTTAACATTAGTATCTAGATCTAATAAAAACACTTACGCAAGCAGCATGGCAGGCAGTGATGCTGAGGCCGATGGCGAGGGGAGCTGATCCCTTGAGGTCGTTACGGCGCCCGTCACACACGCCGTGCACGACGATGACCAACACGAACGTGATCAGAGCCTCGATCAGCACAGCCTGGGGGAAGCACATGGGGTTGTTATAATGTTAGCGACCTTTCTGCTTGAAATAAGTGAGGTACCTACATCCACGATGCCATAACTCCAGTTTCTGATACCTTATCAAGAATAAGGCCTAATATACTTATTCAATTTAATCTTACAAACATGTCGCTTGGGCACATGCGTTTTATATTTTATTATTATTATAATCATCAATACTAATACAATTACAAAGGGGTAAAGAGTATGTTTGTAAAAGGTAATGTTTGGAAATGCTGATCCGATAACAAATATATAATCTTTTACTTTCGAGTAACATAGAATAACTTTAATGGCAGAAAAATTCACTGTTCCGGAAAGCGGCTAAACAATCCCAATATTCTTTTACTTCTCACCATTATTTATTACAAACTAAACACCATAAAAATAATGTTCAACATTTAAGTATCTTACCTGAGCTTCAGTGACACCTGACCCAGGCAGCGTCATTCCGAAGCCGCCCACTTGGCTCTCTGGCACGGCCAACTGCAACACACATTATATATCAATGAACTTAACTTTTTATATATACTATATATAGTTCGTTCGATGTCCACGCGCACAGGACGGATTGAAAGCAGCACGTGAAGTGATTTTTTGCTCCGTTGGTGTAATTGCCGTATGGCGTTCCAGTGTGAGGATAAATAAATAAATAAATATAGATAGATAAAACGTTTATTCAGTGCAACAAAGACACAATACAAGTAATAAAAAAACATCAAAAAACGTGAAACGTAAACAACAAAGAAAAAACAAAGATTAAAAAGATAAATTGACCCATAGACACCTCGTATAAATAAATCATGACATAGACACCTCGTATAAATAAATCATGAAACGAATCATCGTTTTTACATTAACATCACGCTTGTAATCCCCGAAGGGTTAGGCAGAGGCGTAGCTATAGTACAGTTCTCCAGTTATAAGTATTTAAGTACTATATTAGGGGGCGACCAGTGGCGTAACAATAGGGTGGCAGGACTGCAAAATGCCATGGGCCCCCAGTCGGAGGGGGCCCCCGGTCCGAGAGGCCCATGCGCTCACGAGGATCCTAACATAAGTATAGAAATGCAAACTTTTTTCAACCACTACACCAACGAAACAGTGAGGTATTCAATTTTGGAGGAGAAATTACGAAATCTACGTTTCGTCCACGTAGATTTCGTAATTACGCGGGCGAAGTGCCAGTAAAAAAAAAATTATAACGCTGGTTGAGTTTCTTTACGTTGAGGGCTCTATCTCATGAATTTGCCACGCCAATGGGGGCGATCCTATGGACATCAACCGGGCACAAATCCTGACTCCAGGGTGCTACTGAGGAATTAATGATCGTTAAACTCAATAAGACCATGCCCGACCTAGGAATGGAACTCAGTACCTTACTGCTTACCAGTAGCGCTTGCGACCAACGAGGCAGTTTTAACTTTTTAATTACCGATTACTTAAACGGTTTTCCTCGAAACAAACTGTGTCTCTCGAAGTCTCGACATTTTAATTTATGATAACTGTATTAATGACATTTGTCTACAATCTTTGAGAAATTCAAGAGTATTAGTGAATTTTTTCGTTGACAACGTATTAATGTTATGAGATTTTTTTTTCATTTTGGCCATTAATGTTAACCGTACCGTATCTATATTATTGAAATTTATTATTGCAGAATGGAATGTTTTATATGTCAGATTATAAGAAACATTATCTTTTTCTTGTAGTTAATCTATCTACGAGTATAAAGATACGTACTTGACCAGTTTTTTATAGAGGTCTTCGTATCTCGTTCACCCTAGCGTACCATATTGCGTATTCGGAAAATCTAGTCCACTTTTTGCTACTTCAAAGTACAAGTGACACGAAAAGTGCTTTTTAATAAAAAATATATACTTAAAAAATATATATTTTAATATAATAGACCCCGTAGAAGATGGCGGGACGAGCTGTACAAAAAAACCCAACAAAACTTTGCCCGTCCTGGGAATCGGAGCCAGGACCTTATGCTCATCAGCAGCGCTTACCACTAGCACCACCACCACCATCATCTTAGGTAATAATTCTAGTGAATACGCATGACTCATGCATGTTAGATCTTAACTTGATGTAGTAATCTGACATCGTGTCTATCTATGCGTGATCATCTGTTCACTGGTTAGTACGAGGGCAGAGAAATGTCGCAGGAAGGCCGTTGTCGTGCGAACTTTATAAATTAAGCGACCAACTAATTAGCAACGTGCCAACATTGTACGCACGACGACATATCAAGCTATACGTTACCAGTATAAGTTGACTTCTCATTGTACGAATAGGCTATACAGTGCGAGGTCAGCTAAAACTGGAAATGTTTAGCTAGATGTGAACTTTCCGTGCTTATTATCGCTATGACTGACACTAGAAATATTGTCTGACTTCAGATATCGAAGATATAGACAGGCGCTATCGAAATTCTTTTGTGAGAACCGTTTACATAAAGTAATTATGAGTGTGTTTGCAAAATCTTCGCGTCATGTTATGCAAGTTAGCCTTCGTTTTTGATCCCTAGGTTTTATTTTTTGTAGCACTCTTTAATTCTTATTACAGCACAAGATCTAACTTTAGCCCGAGGCTAAATCATCGAGACGGTTTTTTATTTCGAACTTTATTCTGACTTGGGTAAAGTTTTTAATACAAAACTGACAACTAAGCTGAATAGACTAGAATCGAACTAAGCTGTCAGTTTTGTGGAAAGAACTCTAATTCGATTACTGGTAGGCTCTTATCTAAAGAACTGACTCAATAATTTCAACCATGTCTAAAGAAAAACCTCGTTTTGTATAAAAACCGTTTATTTTTGTGTTTAGTTTAAACTAACATTTTAAGTACTTATATAATTTTACATTAAAACCATAAAACAGCTATCTATATTATTTTAACTCAATGTCATAAAGTTGATCAACAGCTTACTTGAAGTATAACACCATATATCAAACACGTGACCTTTCCAAGTACCTACTCATATCCGAAAAGCTTTATGCCAGAGTGTTCAATTAGTTCCACGAGTACACTGAAGGCCGCACCACTTGGTTCTTTATTCTAAGATCATCAGTGTCACGGTGAACGAGACACTTTTTTTCCCGAGCACACATACGGCGATTAGAATGTCGATACGATGACTACGCCTGCTTTAAGTGCACGATAATTACGAGAAATTGAATGTTTATATGTCCGACGGCTTGTTTTTATAACACTCTCCTTGTTTGGATTTCAGCTTGCGTTTACTTTAGTGGAACGACAGAAAAAAAATACTACACAACTTTAAATCAAGCTTACAAAAATAGACTTAGGTACTACCTTGGATCGCAGCTTTTGCGTATTCGATATTTTCAATTAAAATAAAGCCGATTTGATTAACAGATGATCTGTCCAATAATCAGACGGTACAGAGCTAATAACCACGATTAAAAGTTAATTGAAGATGGATTTATTAATATCAAATCATACGCACTGCTCATGCAAACTAATTAACTCATTACAGTCAAGAGCATTTACAGCTGCATTTAATAACATTAAATAATTAATCTGCATATGTAATTAATATGCAGGATGATCGTGATTTCTTTTGTCTGAATATAGAAATAAAGAACTAAATGCGCATTAGATGAGCTCTGACTAATTTTATAGTATTTTTATTGAAATTCTAGCAACTAATAGTATCTAATTTCAATTACGATTGATCAAACCTATAGTGGAGTTTCTTGCCCATTCTTCTCCTTATTTTTTTGAATGAGCGACTAGAATCAATTCTATTTCATTATACAATTTTGACGTTGAAAAGTGTCTGTTATGTGCTTATTTGAAATTAAGGCTTTGATATTGACCAAATAATTATAATTAGAATTATAATTTCAAAAGTTATTCTCATCCCGAATGTGAATGATGAGTCTTACATCTTTCCTTAAAAAAATCATAATGAAAACAAATGACAGACGTCTTATAAATCACTTACCCTGATGAAGGCAGCTCCAGCAATGGCACCGAGAGTTTGGACAACGATGTAGCAGAAAGCCTTCAGGAGTTTGATGTCACCAGCGGCGAGCAGCCCCATAGTCACCGCGGGGTTGATGTGGCCGCCAGACACATGGCCGATAGCCTGTGGACAAGAGGAACAAGTGATTTAGGACAGGCGATTAAAGACTTTATTACTATCTTAATTAACGCTCTTTTTCTCAATTGAAAGACACCGGACAAAGGCATACTTAATTTTAAAAAAAAATTAAAGCTAGATATAATTTTGGAGTGATTATGAACACTCAAAAGCTTTAAATCTATACTAATAATAAAGCTGAAGAGTTTGTTTGTTTGAACACGGTAATCTCTGAAAGTACCGGTCGGATATGAAAAAATCTTTTTGCATATGATAGCCCTATTCTTGAGAAAAGAAAAGTCAGAAATAACGCTAAGCGAAAATAAATTAATAGCGCGCGCAGGCGATGATGGGATGCGACGGTGTGGGTCGCGGGAAAAATAAATTTCACGTGGGTGAACTCAAGCGCAGAAACTAGTCAAATAAATAAACACCAACTATCGTTGATATAGCTGGTCATGTATTGTGTTCTGCACAGCAGGCTCTATCTATTCTCTTATATGATTTTAACCTTTACTACTTAAATAATGTTTATTAAATCTGATATCGAATCTAACATCTAAGCCAGCCCTTTAATGAATATGTATTGCCCACGTACGACAGGTATATTACCTAATATTATTTACAACTCACGATCGATCTGTGATATAAGTAACTGAAACTGCAAATGTTAAGAGTGAGGGCAAATCCGCAATTATCGTGTGTGTTTAATCAGCGTATAATGTACCTACTGCTGGGAGACAAGCCGTAATCCACCACGCGGGCCCAGTGCAGGTTGGTAGATGTCACATCTCTTCGAATTGTTGGTTCTAGGCTTTCTCACGATGTTTTCTTTCATCGTTTTGAGTGTTAGCCTGTTTTAGCCGTATGTTATATAGATCGTACAGGGCACTGTAGAGATCGCGAAAGCGATTTACGTACTTTTAATGTAAAAGTTTTGAGAGTGAGACAATGAGAGACTTTTCCTGGCGACCTGGCACAGAATCGCCGTTAATATCGTAAAGGCAACTGATCAATCATGCCTGTAGGATGGGCAGCAGCGTCCTCCTTTCTGCCAATAATAGCACCGCGATAATTAATCGATCAGCCAATAGGTGATGGTGCCGCTCAATGAGAGGCACTTCAGTGTTACTGAACATTTTGTGTTGATGTTTACGAGGTGATATCGATCAATCAACAGACTTTCGCAATCCTTAATAAGACAGGTATAGATGAGGTGCCTATTTCAAAATACAGTTTCCTGTAGGCTCGTTGGTAAAGCGCTGAGCAGTCCTGAGTTTGAACCCCGAGTCGGGAGAGTGTTATTATTATTTTTTTTCGATTCAATAATTTGCATTAAAAGCCTGGAGGGGTGCAGATGTACCAATATACGACACACAACCTCTTTCTACCAACTTGAACAAAAACAGGTAATGAGATGAGATGTATGATACCCTTTTTCACCAGTTGCCAAGATAAACTGCACCCTAATTGCGTAACACAATTTATCAATCACAATTTGAATAATTTTGAAGGACATTGCTAATCCATTGCTTCATATTTTCGAAAAATTTGTCTGTTCACTAACGTATATAACGCAATGAATGTTGTTGAACTGTCAAAATGAAAGCCATTCCTACTGTTAGTGTGTTACGTAATTACCCCGCTGGTTAACTAAACCTACGTGCAGCTATCGCCTAATAAATCTCAATTATTCGCTCAAACAAACTTTAATTGTAATTGGATGTATTGCCTCGTAATCGGCGCACATCTGAACACTGTAAAGTGCCTTTATTGTTTTATAATTGTGCCTTTATACTGTCATTAAACGGTGTTCATGTAGTGATGTAGATATGTCGACTTTGTCACGTTCTTGGGACCGTTTGCTCGGTGGTATTTCGTGAAATAATTTAAGTTTTGAAACTTTGGAGGGACTAAAGTCATTGGCAAGGAATCTCTAATCTCAGTTTGTCTCGTACTACGAGTAAGTTTCGTGGTTAAGTACACGAGTAATGGAAAGCTAACGCTGAAAAATTACTTATCAATAACCAAAGGAACTGGTCGGAGTGATGATTCATCGTCTTCATCATCTTCATTCCGGGGGAATAAGGTTCTGTTGAGATATCGCCTACTATGGCATTTTATATTAGTACAGTCTAAATTTCTAGGATGTCTAGACTCTAGATCATTCATAATAAATTGCTAGTTTATTTCAACCATGAGCGTACAGCGGCTAACAGTTTAATACCAAAGTAATTAATTGCTGTTCTCGTGAGCGGGATGGGCACACACAGTTCACTACAACCTCCGAGGCTCTGAATCATCCGCACTCTGACGTCACAGGTCAACTCTATATATTTATTCTCAATTAACATTTTTAACACACATTATGTCATCTAGCGGTTTACTATGTAGGTCAGGGTAATGCGAGCTTTCAATTAGTACAAATTAACTTTATTTTGCAAATACATATTTTTTTTAAGCGAAGGTTTATGGTTAGTTTATTTTTCCTGTTTTAATTTGTGTATTCTTTTTATTGCCGATTGAAATTTAATTTGTTTTCGTGCACAGAAAATAGATAAGCCCCGGGCAATGTTTTCTGTGTATTAAATATAATCTATATCTAGCTATTAGTAATAATAAAGCTAAAGAGTTTGTTTGTTTGTTGGAACGTGGATTTGAAAAAATCTTTTTGTATTTGATAGCCCAATTCTAGAGGAAGGCTATAGGCTATTTGACATCACGCTGGGACCCTTAGAAGCCGGGCAAAACGAAAGAAAAGTAAGAAAGAACTCAAAGCGAAAACGAAGTAGGTAATAGCGCGGGCAGGCGATGTGATGCGATGCGATCGTGTGTGGGGAGCAAGAAATTTCACGCGGACGAAGTCGCGGACATAGGCTTGTATTAGATACTTGCTGCGCCCCGCGGTTTCACCCGCATAAGTTTCGATCCCGTGCGAATATCGGGATAAAAATTATCCTATGTGTTAATCCGGGTTATAAACTAACTGTATGCCAAATTTCATCCTAATCCGTTCAGTAGTTTTTGCGTGAAAGAGTAACAAACATACATCCATCCATCCAAACTTTCACATTTATAATATTAGTAGAATAATATCATTTCAAAATAATAGCTCAATTTGTGTCAAAATAAGTTTTTGCTATCGATACGATAAGAAGATAACTTTTCAAATATATTTTCGGTGTTCTCTCATCAAGCCGCACCTACTCAGCTATCAACTTTTCGCCCTGCATATTATGCTTGCTCAAAAACCCTCTGGGACCAAGGAGAAGTAGGTGTTCATAGAATTGTTATTATATCAAACACCTGTGTGATTATATTTCATGTTTTCGTTTTTATAACAAGGAATAATTGATATTATGGTGCACTAAAGTACTTCTAGAATATAAACTGCAATAGCTTATTCCCACGCATATTATGGGTTCACTGAGGACAATGGGTTGTTATGGTGCAGATGTGCAATTAGGCAATCCATGGCATTGGCATGACTCGACACTGATGTGTACAACAACTATCAATCTTCACATAAAGTATCTTGTAGGTGAGCTTTAAATGTACGTTTGAATACCTATCTACACTAATATTATAAAGAGGTATTTATTTGTTTGTATGTAGGGGATAATCTCTGGAACTGCCTGACGGATTTGAAAAAAACGTTTTGCACTTGATAGCCCAATTCTTGAGGAATGCTATAAGTTATATAACATCACGCTATGGCCCTTGGGAGACGAGCAAAAAGAAAAATAGTCAGAAAGAACGAAAATGAACTACTTAGTAGCACGGGCGAGCGATAGGATGCGATGTGGCCAAAATTTCACGTTGACGAAGTCGCGGGCACAAGCTAGTTTATAAGAGCTTGAGGATATTTTAAACTATGTGTCTATACCTAATATTGATCTTCAACTATTTATAACTTAATACGGCGGGACTAGCTAACAAACAATAAGTGGTCCACATTAGCCCTGGATCTATATATGTAGTATCTATTATATAGTTAATTTATATGTCGTGGTTTCATTAATCCATTTTAATTATTTTACCTATTGTGGTATTGTAGTTTTATTTTTAGGTGCATCATCTTCACATATAATTATAAATGTATGCAAAATATTGTAAAACATTTTAAAAGAGTAACGGTGGAGTTTCTTGCCCATTCTTCTCCATACGAAAACTACCTTTTGGAAGGGGCGGCAAGAATCAATTTTATTTTAATTTAATTTTTGACGTTCAAAAGTGCCTTTTATGTGTCTATTTGAAATAAATGATTTGACTTTGATCGGAAGAGCTGGATGTTACGGGGAAACCTTTGCTCAACAATGAATGCTATTTGAATGTAGTGCTATTAGAGTCTATGTGAGCAATGACAGACTGAGAAACTAGCCCAGTTGTAAGTATCCTAGAAAATAGTAAGATGAATTTTGGAGGATTTTGCTCTTTAGAATGGGTAGAGCCCCCCTGAATGGGTGTCACAGGCGGTGTAAAGCTTATATGCAAGCAAAGTTGTTGGCAAAAGTAGTCAAAAATGGATGATCGATATTTTTATCAAAAATGCAATGACTTAGGTATGATGTAAGCAACATTGAACTGTCGTGTACAACATTCCAATTTATAGCTCAAAATAATTGTATAATCGCGGTATTCATTCAATTAAATCCGATATGAAGATCAGTCTGCTATTTTAATGTAGCGGTAAAACGACCTTGACTTTGAGAAATATATTCTAATTTATAAATAAAATCGATCAATAATAGCTGTGATTCATAAAACCTTGAACGGGAATCAGTTAAATAGGTAAACCAGCCAATTAACATAACGGCATCATTCGCTGGGAAAAATATTATAAAGTTGTAAAAACTGAAGTCCTTACCATTTTAAGTGATGGCCATTCATCACCTGTGTAACATTATTAAATTAAGTGTGAAAATTAAAAGATACCTGTGCTAATTAGTTACACAATAATATGTATTTATTGAGAAAAAGTGACGTAGGTAGAATAAATTATGTGTTGCTAATTAAATTGTGAAGACTCGAAAACCAGCCTTTTTCATGCCGATGTCTTTTATTTTAAAACATATTTTTAAGAAGACATTATTACTATATTTTTTGGTTGCTACAAATTACCCTTACATTTCGTGACATTCCATACTATTTTAGTTATATTTCGTGTTTATTATTATTTAATGAATATCCGCACTGGGCCCGCGTGGTGGATTACGGCCTTCTCCCTCTCACAGAGAGGAGGCCTGTGTCCCAGCAGTGGGAACATTACAGGCTGATTATGTTGTATGTATTGGAAAAGCAAATAACCCGGTTGTTCCTGCTAATCAAGTCGCTAACGATTTATGTAATAAGTCTCGTGTCGTTGAGAACAGATGTGAATAAATTTATATATTTTCCGACTCGTTTGACAAATGTGTGCAGTAAAGAAAATTATAGATTCATCTGCTTGATTAAATAATATCTATACACGTGAATGAAGCGGTATTATGTAGGCAAGTGCGACGTTAACGAATTAATTATATTTAGTATCATAATATTTAACACACTATGCAAATGCATTAAGACATCACATAAGTAATACATTAAGACAGATTTTTACAGATTCAATCACATCAGATTCAGATCTAATCTGTAAAAATTTCACCATGAAAACTTAGGTGAAGTGAGCTTGAAGTGAGCTGTCATTCCACTTGATGCTAGGGATTGCCAATATTGGCAACTCACTTCACCTAAATTATTACGATGAGATTTTTACAGATTAGATCGGCTGAATTTATAGAAAGGATATAGGTACTACAAATACAACTTACTTAATACAACTTAGTGTATCCTACCATTTTTGTAAAAATAAGAACTCCGTACCAGAAACCTGACAGTTTTAGGCACCTACCTACGGTTGACCGAATAAGTTTTAAATATAGTGGTTGCTGTAGGGGTAAAAATCCATCCGTAAGCGGCAGAGGAGGACACCGTGGAGTTTTAGTGGGTTAGAGTCCCACATAACTGCACTATCTCCGCGTGGTAGTGCAGAATGCATGAGCAATTCTCCACGTTAAAAAAAAAGGGGTAAAAATCCATATTTGGCGAGACACAAACAAATTATACAGTCGTTAAAAGTAAAGCAGTTCGGCTTGATATAAAGCTTAGGTAAAGAAATATCTAACCCAATCAAAACTAGAGCTTATCAAGATGACCAGAAAAACTGCATTTAATTAACTGCACCAAAGCTTTTTAGCATAAATTACGCGTTTCGTAATTAAAGCGACGTTCAGCGGTGGACAGGTGTGCATTAACCATTAATAAATTACTCAACTTGTGAACATAAAGTTCAATGTTGGTAGTAATGGCGGCGTGTCACGGTCCCGGCTCGTCACGGACCGGACCGGTTTAGGTACGGTTAGGACGGGGATGTGTGACGGGGAATCTTTGAGGGGAAGGTGAGGAGATGAAGCCGGTATAACGAAGATGAGCAGTTCACACGAACGAACGAACGTTCAGCAGTGAACGAATGGGGAAATCATTTTCCAAAAGGTAGAAATTGATTTTACAAGAATTTATCAATCATTATTGGTGACCGAAAATGTTTCTTTAATTGCTGCAGGTTATCTTACGAAAAATAGTTTCGACAATTTGTTAAAGATTTAACTAATGACGAAATTCAAGATCGTAAGTTAAAAAAGTAAGAGAAATTAATTAAGTAGCAACACGTTACAAATTGTCCACTTGTTACTTTATCTGTGTGAGCAATTCTCGAAACGAAATATGTTAAGTTGAATAAGCCATTAATTAATTATCTGTCATAAATTGACACTGTTTCTGACACTGCAACCCAAAATTAATGACTACCTTATAAGGATCGTTACAAATAAAAAATATAGATTTCGTCGAGATGTAATTTATGTATGTCCGGACTCCGGATACCGCACCTAGGACTCTGACACATGTAACAGCACATTATTACATTTTCCTTGATCTTAATAGTTTATTTGTATCAATGTTTCTTTTTAATGTGAACGAATTGACGTTAATTAATTGAAAACGTTTTTTTAATTATTGGTGGTTAAACTTTTTAAAATGTCGTCTATAATTTTTGTAGATGTTTAATAAATGATTTAAATATAGATAGCTACGGTTTGTATGTCATTGAGTTTTCTATCGTAAATTATGCGTCACATTCAAAGTTACGCGTGCCTAAGTTTAAATATTTAAAAAAATACAAACTCGACGAAATTTTATTTAATTTTTTTTTGGAGCTTTGTTGTGTGGTTCTGGTAAATGTGAGATTGTAGTCTGTGCTTGTGAGTGTTCGTTTTTGTCTGTGCTTGTTATCCTGTCTGTATACTTTTATGTATCTGTTTGTATGAGTCTTGTTACTTGAATTAAACTATTTTTTTTAATTTGTTTCAATTCTGACGAAATATTTGAAATAATTTGATCGAGTATTTAATATTTAGTACTTTAACCTCAGCCCTTTAAATCAGTTACACGGAACAAGCTCATAAAACATATTTATCTATCGACCTACTTACTGAATAGCAACACTATCACACCCTTCGCGCACATTCGGCAACACTCGGTATGTGTCTACCGTGAACGCGAGGGCGGCGCGCACGCACGGTGCATTGACCACGCACGGCGCAAGCGCACCATGCGTGCGCACGGTCACCGCGCCGCCAAGGGCGCCTACAATCCCTAACATGGTCGCGGAACAAGATATAGGCTTTGGGAAAAATCAGAGTTTCTTTTCTAAATTAATACATATACTTACGTGCGTGCGAAATAGCTAATGCCAAATGTGGTAGTAGCTATACAACATTTACGTCAATAATGCTTATAGTAGTTAGAAACTTTGCAAACTGAATACTGCAACAAAATATCAAGCAATCTTCCCATAACTTTTGCAAATTTCTCTAGATTTTACCGAATTGTTATAAAGATCACGAATGTCGAAAAAACGCAAAAATTCGACAAGCTTTTAACTTGTACCAAACCATAACGGTAACACGCGCATAATATCTACACATACTCGTTCTCCATACAAGCCGACACAAGCCGACACGACACACACCGGATATTTTTTACATTCCGATACTTTATCAATTTAATTGCTTCGGACAAATCGGCTCCCTTCTATCTCAGTAAATTGGGTCAGTTATTGCCTTTTACGATATATTACTCTACGTTTAAGAATAACTGTTTATTGAACGAAATTATTTGAAACAACCGAAGATCCTTCACGCTTTCCGTTAAAAGGAGTAATATTAATTTAATAAGTCCGTGGAAAAAATTGTGTTTTATCTCTTCACAAAATATCAACAACAATTTCAATAATGACCATGATAATTTCGAAACGCCTATCAGATAAACTAATGATTTTTAAATATCCACAAAAATGTTAGCATCCAATTCATTATCTATTTCAATAGGTATACATTTCCATTATGCCGTGGGAACTGTAATCGTACGCAGTGGACAAGCGCTCTGTACTCTATGCAACCCATAAAGTAAGCCGAACCCTACGCATTACCTCCAGCTCACGTGTCTATTGTGATTGGCTGCTGATTTATAGTAACCAGGTTACATGATATCATTCTAAACACTTCTGCAGTTATAATACAAATTCGCAAACCGACTAGATCTTCATCGACATGTATAATCAGCCCATAATGTTCCCACTACTGCTACTCAGGCCTCCTCTCCGAGAGAGCGCTTCAAAAGTCAATTTTTGAACGTATTAGTCTCCCCATGACCGGTTTGTAATGATCAGTCATAAACAGTGCCAAATTTTTCCCGCTTGGCAGATTTATGATAGCTAGCAGTATATTTATATTAGGGGTTATTTACCAACTCGACGCGAGAGAGGAGGAACTACTCTCAAAACTGTGAAGAAAAACATTGTGAGGAAATCGGCATGTCCTAGAACCAAAAAGTCGAAGATATGTGATATCTACCAGCCCGTACTGGGCCCGTGTGGTGGATCCCGGCCTACTCACTCTCACTGAGAGGAGGCATTGATTATGCACCACGGAATGTAATGGAACTGTAGTTATGTGATTGATCTTTTTTTAGATGTATTACAAACAGAGTGGGTTCGTACCTAAGTTATTCAAAGTATAGGATAAACAGCTACATATATATTCTAGAGGCTTGCTACAAAACCAACATACCGTGGGAAACATCCGAAAGTAGCACGCAAAAACCCGCAAATATATCGAATCGGCTTCTTTTAAAAGTAAATGCACTTTACGATCTGCGTTAAGACCCAGTTGATAAGGAATGTTACACCGTTATTTGTACATTGTACCTCTTATGTGTTTAACTGTAAACTGTTCAATGAGGCTTGGCATCGAGCTGGCTGCAAATATTTGGGTATTTACCTACTCGTCTAGAGATGTTTGCAAATAGTAGCAGACAACGATGCCTTGTGTTGTGTATATGCAGTGCAATGGACTGTTAAATAGAAGTGAAGCCACTGAAGAACATACAATAAATTTGCCTAGCTTTTTTCCAATTATGTTCGGGTCGGCTTCCAGTTTTTACCAGATGCAGCTCAATACCAGTGTTTTACATAGAGCGACTGCCTGTCTGACTTTCACAACTTAGTTACTGGGTAACACGATACCTCTTGGCAAGATTAGTTGTCAGACTTTCTGGCTTCTGATTACCCATAACCACTGTCAAAGATCCACGAATGACAGCCGAGACCAACAACTTGACGTGTTTTCCGAGGCACGGAGGGGTTTCTATATATGTATAATGTGGCTGTTATTATTTTGCCACGAGCCCCTCCGCTAAGAATATACATAGAGAGTGAAAACAAAGGGATTTTCAAAGCAAATCCCCTGAATTGATATAAACGCTGAAGTTTGATTGCGATCCAATATACGAACAATGTCGCGAGCTCGTTTACATAAATCAAGTTGATCAACGATGCAATCTGTTTTCATAAAGACATAGATTTTCCCGTAGCACATACATCTTCCTACGCATGCATAATGAGGATTTATGCTCGAATACCTTGAATTATGAACGCGTACAAGTCCTAAAGCGGTGCTTGATGGATGGATGTCCGAGGGTTAGGCATAGTTAGGTCGTATAGGTCAGTATAGTTAGCGCTGACAACTATAATGAGCGCTCCAATTTGTCCAGCGTGAGACTACGTGTAAGGGCACATGATGATTGCGGGAAACATTCACTTTGCCCTATATTTTATAATTCTGCTTAATGATATACCTAGTGCCTGATTATAGAATAGTTCACCACTGATTACTACTGTTTTGCCTAAGCCGACTGCCATTGCATATATTTTGTTATATGTATATTTTCTTGTTTCCTGTATCAGCTGCATTTTGATTTGCATCTATTGAAAGTTCTTCATTACCGTTCATGTGTCCAGCGTTAACAGCATTTTCGATTTCTATTTTCCCGGTATCATATACACGTAGTTAAAATATATCAACACAAACATAAACTGTATTCCCATTTAACATCGCACCCATTATCTATCCAGCACTAAAATCAACCTTATCAACTATCTAGCTTTAATTGGAAGCTCTTACACCATTCGGTCCTTTACACCAGTGTTTTTCAACGTGTGGGTTGCGACCCCCTAGGGCAGGGTTTCGCAAAGTGGGGTACGCGAACCCCTAGGGGTTCGGCATTCGACGGCAGAATGATGAGATGAATTTCCTTTTACCCTTTGCTACAACATACTTATGTGAGAGTGGGTTTACACACTTGGTCATGATAAAAACTAAATACAGAAATCGACTTGATGCCGAGTCAGAATTAAGGTTAAAATTGTCCAAAATTACTCCTAAAATTGACTTCATTTGCGACAAGAAACAAGCACACCCATCACATTAATATTAGTAAAAATATATTTCTTTTGGCACTTTACTTGTTACCTTTTATTGAAATAAAAACATTATTTTCTTCAACAGTCAATTTTATTGTTTTCTTTGGAGGGTTTGGGATTTAATTAGTTAGTTAAGGAGTTCGCTGTCACCTGGAAACTTTAACAGGGGTACGTGGAGCCGAAAGTTTGAGAAACCCTGCCCTAGGGGGTCGCCAAGCCTCTTTAATGGGGCCGCCGTTTCTTTAAAATTATAGGAGGTTCCAAATGGAATCAAACACTTTTTCTGTTTAACCAAAAGGTACCCAAGGTGACAGACTAGAATTCCAAGTTAGGAGCAGCGGAGGGAAGGGGGTCGCGAAATATTTTCCGTACTAAGGGGGCCACGCCGTGAAAAAGTTTGAAAAACACTGCTTTACACCATACATATTCATGGACTATTACGCAAGAGTCATTTATATGTAATTTTACGACTTCAATCCGTTACGATAATACATTTCTCCCGTGTCATTGCGCCCGCGCATTCCTTCCTATATTTACGGCTAACGAATGTAAATTAGATGAAATCGTATAAAAAGTATTGAAAAAGCCTACAAGTGTATTTTAAGTATGTGATCTCGGGTGAGAGTCGGAGTGATACCAGTTTTTCTTGTAATTCTCGGGTTTAAGGTACTGTGGATTATGTAAGAAGTTTGTCATTTGACATTTATTGTCTTGCGACTAGACTTTGAAAGTTTTTAATTACGGGAATTGGCCTTCTGTATTCATTTAATAATAATAATAATATCCCTGGACATTTCACACAGCGCCATCTAGTCTCAAGCTAAGCAACCTAATGCTTGTGTTATGGTAACAAGATGGCTGATAAACTACTTATATACATTTTTTTTTTTGTAAATACATACATATTATAGATAGTAAAACACCCAGACTCGGAACATGTAGGTCATACAAATATTTGTTCCGTGCGGGAATCTAACCCGCGACACGCAGCGCAGCAGTCAATCGCTTAACCACTGCGCCAACCGTGCCGTCATTTGTTTCTATGCTTTCTTTTTCAAAATCACATTGTTTGCAGTCTCTGAACAAAACAAATGCGAATCTAGCCTCACAATTTAAATTACGAATCGCACAAAGCATTTCACGACTGGTTGGCATCGTGCGTTTAATTAGGCATACTAATGATACACAGCTCTTAGCCAGCTTGTCGCCAGTTCAATTACTAGTATTACGTGTATTTTAACGAGACTTGTTCGTTAGTAGATAATTTATCATGTTCGCGTATCCGTTTGCAGTCCTATCTGCATTTGACTCAAAAACAATTAATTTTATTGGTTGATGTAACCGATTGATTTGTGTAAGGTAATACTAATATCTACTAAAATTATTTTCAAAATATTAATTAATTTGTGTAAGTTATTGAGACGTCGATTTTGACGTCTGATATTAAAAATTAATGTAATTAATTATTTTGGCATTAGCGCATACCAGGAATAAAATTACGATAGAGCTCACCTTTAAAGTGTAATTTACAACATAAAATTATTTGAATGCAGCTTCACCACCAAAAAGTATCAGCTATTTAAACCAGTAACTTTTTATTTTCCCAGTTCAGCCTACATGCACTAAAGAGCGCTTCAAGTAACAGTACTGGCCACAAATAAATCCGTCAGTGTCACCGCCTCGTTTGTAACAGTTCGCAATAAGAGTGCGCGCACGCACGGCTGGCGCCAATAAATTAGCGGAATTAAGTCGCGCGAGCTTTCAGCGTGTGGTGCAAGCGATGAGGGAAGAGCAAGTACTATTATAGACTAGCAGAATTAGAAAACTGGGTAAATACACACACACACACCCCCACACTACACACACACACACACACCCCTACTACACACACGCACACATCCAATACACACTACACATTTTATTATACACACCACACCTCTAATATACAAACCTTCGCGAGAGAGGCGAATTAGCGTTTGAATATTAAATTAATATCTTGTCTCAACTAAATTCTACTATACGTGTCCCTATTTAAGTTCTTCGTTATGTTATACCTGATTTCGTGGGGTGAGGACCTGGTGATCTGTAATACAGGTTTATACCTATAATAGACACCAGCTCCGCACATACACTTGACTAAAATTGTTTTTGTTATTTTAGTTGATTTTTATCGTATAAGTCTTGTTTTTGTGGGAGAAATAAAGATATTATTATTATTAGGAAAAATAAAGTTTTAGCGGAAAACTTCAGCTTATCTAAATCGAAAATAAGGCTACTAATTGAGATAGAATTTAATACGTACTCTGCATTTATCAATTAACTTTTTAAAAGTTAGTTTGTATACGGTGTCGCATTACTTAGTCGATCAATCAGACAACCCTTGGTCGGGTCTATTATAAGACAGAGAGTCACAACATTTACCTACTTATTTCGGAATAACTAGAACTCTTATGACTAGAACCCTTATTAAGTCGAAATTATGCTCAATTTTCAAGTCGATCTGCAAAGTGGAGTCACTAGGTAACTGTCCGCCTATGTAGTGCATATAAACTTATCGTCAAGTACAAGAAGTACATACAAAATACATAAACAAACTGGTTCACATGAGCTTAGTAGTTCACATACTTAGTGCTCACTTGTTTAGTATGCAGAGACACAGCCGAACGGTGTTAGATAACTTTGGAAAATCTCCTGGATGAATAGGTAGATACAATTCCGTGTTATTTCCTTGGGTTACGTAAAACTGTGTACAATTCTGTGTGCATTATTGTGCGGAAAAAATTCGCTATATTATATGTATAGTAGGACAACAACCTGAGAATGTTTCGTGGGAATTTTTTTCGACTTGCATTTTCCGTGTCTAATGTGTCCTTAAGTTGAAAGTTTTACATAGTTTATCTTGGAATTTTATTGTAAGCCTTTTTAACCAACAAATGTACTTTAAGGTACATTTTGTATTATTTATTTTTTTACTCACATAGGGATAGTTAGCACCTTGTTTAAAAAAAACTGTCTAAACTTTAAAAAGCTCATTCATATAGCAAGGAAGGCTATGTATAAGTATAAGACATAAAGTATCAGGCTCTACTCTAATTTACACAAAAGTTATCCCTAAGAAATGCCAGAAATTAAAAAAGGTATAGTTGTTACGTACTAAGCTGGAGGTGCTGTCTCCCCTCCTGTGGAACCTGGTGATTAATGACCTCATCACCAAACTCAACGCCAGCCGCTACTACACAGTAGGTTATGCAGACGACCTCGCAATCCTTGTTTCGGGGAAGGTGACGGGCACGATTTGCAACCTCACTCAGCAAGCGCTACGTATCGTAGAAAGATGGTGCAGGGAATTTGACCTATCAGTGAACCCCACTAAAACTGAATTAGTCATGTTTACCCACAAACGAGTACTAGGCCCTTTTCGCCTACCAAAACTGTTCGAGACTGAACTCCAGCTGACCAACGAAGTCAAGTACCTCGGAGTCATACTAGACAGTAAGTTAAACTGGAGTAGTCATCTGGACAACAAACTAAACAGGGCCTGCATGACCTTCTGGCAGTGCAGGAGAATGATAGGTAAGAAGTGGGGCCTATCCCCTAAAATTATACTTTGGCTGTACACCGCAGTGATCCGCCCCATGATCACCTACGGGGCCGTGGTCTGGTGGCCCCGCACCAAGCTGGTTACAGCCTCCAACAAACTACAACGCATGCAAAGACTAGCCTGCATGGCGACTACGGGCTGCATGAGGACTACTCCGACTGCAGCAGTTGAAGCCATCCTAGGATTACCACCGCTCCACCTATTTATACAACAGGAAGCGACAATGGCGGCAGTACGTCTTAACACACTCAATCTCTGGGGTAAGAGTGAAACACCACACACCACGTTGCTCGGGGGACTCCACAAGGAGTTCCCCATTACGAAAGCCATAAATGATCGGGTGCCCAAACAATTTATCTTTGATAAAAAATACAAGATCCAACTTCACGAGGATCGCCGATGCGAGGGGTTGTGCCCTGCAGAGCTGCGTATCTTCACGGATGGATCCAAAACAGGGAGTGGTTCGGGAGCTGGAATCTTCTCGGAGGACCTCAACATACATATAGCCACACCACTGGGGGTTCACAACACAGTGTTCCAGGCCGAATGCATGGGCATTTCCCTGGCCGCCTCAGCCATTATGGCCAGGGAAGTAAAGGAACACTCCATCCGCATACTCTCAGACAGCATGGCTGTTCTGCAAGCGCTGAACAGCAACACAGTTGATTCTGGCCTAATATACGAGTGTCACCAGCGCCTCAACCAGGTGGGTAGCCTCAATAACATAACCATTCAATGGATCAAAGGACACAGCGGTTCGCGAGGTAACGATGCGGCCGATGAATGAGAAGGGGGTCGAGCATGGCACCAGTGGGACCTGAGCCCATCGCGCCACTTCCCTTCGGTTACATACGTACTCTGGTAAGAAAACGCACCAGAGACCAACATGACAAACTTTGGACGGAGCTAGGCGCATGTAGGCAGGCCAAGGAAGCACTACCCACAATTAATGGCCGCCTCACGAAACAGGTTCTCCGTCTAAACAAACTAAAGCTGCGTACAGTTACTGCGGCTTTAACTGGCCATGGGTCATTTAACAAACACCTCTATGTCATAGGAGTAACAGACAGTCCGCTGTGCAGGGCCTGCATGGAGGATGACGAGACAGCGGCGCATGTGCTGCTAAACTGCCCGGTGGTCGCCACGTACAGGGCAAAGTACTTCGGTAACCCAGGTACCCTACGTGAGACGGTCAGTAACATCAAGGCGTTGCTGGCCTTCCTTGAGGAGCTGGGGTGGATCGAATGACCGATGTTCCCACCCGTACGCAAAATACGCGCATTGTCGTGGAGTTGCGGACACCAGCCCGCTGTACCTATTACCTATTACCTATTACGTACTAAGCAAGCCTCCATTCGCGGGTAGAACCTAGATGAGGCTGGCACAGGAGGGTAGGGATTGGCTCCAGAAAATGGAGGCCTTTGCTCAACAGTGGGGGAAGTTTGATGATGATAAAGCAAGCCTACTAACTATGTAATTATTACGTTTATGTATGCTCTACACAAACACATTTCATTCATGACCAGTTTCACATGTTTCTACTAACGAGATAGCGAGGCGAGGTGAACACAGATCACATCTTAATAACATTTTAATTAGTTGTAGCCAACACGGCTACGAGGAAATAATTTCAAGTAAAATGGAAGTGAAAACTTTGCAAGTGGGAAAATTTCTCTTTTTCATTACGAGCAGTATACCTACGACAAGCTAATTATACGAAGGTTTAAAATTAAAACTGAGTTTTATTTTTGCTTGCTAATTAAGTACATAGTAATTATAAAGAAAGTATAGTTAGTAGTAAAATATTTGAAAATACATATGGAATAGGTAATATAAATTAATTAGTATATATTATGTAACTTGAAAGTAAGTCTCGTTTTAAATAATGGAAAAGCATACTTGGAACTCAATGCATTCATTTGTTTTAATTTAGAGACGTTTATTTCTCGGTAAGGTGGTTTCTCGATTACGTATAAGGGCCAGCACAGCTCTTTCTAATCTGTTGATGTGCGTAATGCTTCAACTTATTTTTTTTTAATTTACTTTTTTACCTTAGCCTACACTGTCCCACTGCTGAACAAAAGCCTTCCAATCCTTTCTGGCATCCTTCTCTAGAGCCACCTCGTTCCAACCCTTACGGAACGCGTCTAAGTCGTCCTGCTACTTCTTCCTGGGCCGCCCTCGGCGGTGCCGTCCATCCTCAGGCACCCACAGTATGGAGACTGTTCCCAGCGGTCACTGTGCATGCGGTCGACGTACAATTTATTTTACGCTCAGTTAATTTGTTTAGTATAGCAAAACTTTACATCCTGTGTACCTGCGCAAAGACCATCGTAAAAAAGTATTCTTGCACGAAAAATTATGTAATGCCAACAAAACCCTACAATTACTCAATCCACACAAATTACTAATTCATACAAAATAAATCATCTAAATAATTCTACTTTTAATACGCGGTTCATTCCTTACGTAAGAACAAGTCGTGATCAAACGTGCATTCAATGTCATGATTTCGTTCGTCGTAAGTGAATCTTTTGCGATGTGATTTATCTTAAATGCACGCTAACATTTTAGATGTATATAGTTACTTTATATACTACACGATCGGCTCTAATACATGCCTAATTAAACGCTCATGATCATGTATTGGTTGTAAATTATTCATTGGTTGTACTTAGAATTAAAACTTTACCAATCGATTTTATGTAGGTATGAGTATATTTATTTATTAGCCGGCTGCAAAACGGTCCGGTATTTTTTAAATACATAAAGGAAGTGCCAATGACCTGCCCGATCTATGTTGTAAAAATCTCGCAGTAACTTAGGTGATGCGGGCTTGAAGTGAGCTGTCAATCCCTAGCATCAGCCGGTCCATTCTGTAAAAATCACATTGTGAAAACTTGGGTGAAGTAAGCTGTCATTCCAACATATGCTAGGGATTAACAATATTGACAGCTCACTTCACCTAAGGGTTAACGGTGAAATTTTCAGAGAATAACACTATAGCTGGAATGACTCACTCCAAGCTCACTTCACCCTAGTTTTCACGGTGAGATTTTTACAGAATAGATCGACTGCATCGACGAAGTTGAATCGACGACTTAATATTATTATTTTTTTAAATATGACTCTTTAAAACATCATTCTAAAATGGCTTACTGGCCGAATTCTTGAACCGATGACGAATTGTGTGAAACACTATTTAATTTCATAACATGATTATTAATAATTTATTTACGACCTGGAGACTCGCGATAGAATATATTAAAGTTCTAATAACTTAATTTAATAAAATTCAAATTAGTAAGATAAATGTTTCCGTTAGCCATGTCTTTGAGCGTGCGATGTTTCCTGTCCACTACAAGATTACAGTTAATCGCTTGCTTGCAATAAATCAAAGTTTTAGTTATTGACTTATTATGTAACCTATGTTTGTACCACTGTTATAAGGTAACACTTGTGTACAGGCTATTTTATTGGTAGGAACCAGTAATACTGGGTACAGGCTCCCGCAGACAGGCACGATGCGTTCGACGCGATTCTAGTAGGTAGAGCAATTTCCATAAAGTTTTCATATAAAATGTTTAACTACCGTCGCGTCGCGCCTGTCTGCGGGAGGCTTTATAAAGCGTGATTTCATTGTATGTACCTACTGCTTTTCTTTCCTGTTTTTCGCTACACTTTATCTGTATCACCAAAAGGAACTAATCTAAAATTGCATAACCAGCTGGTTATCTACACGCATAACTGACATTTCATGAAACGACCTTCACACAGCGAAATAAATGGACACCAAATAGAAAATTTATGATCGCTATCATTCATTGTGAAAAATACAATACATACCAACGCCTAAAACATTACAATCGATAAATATTAATTTACATGTTAATCGATCGTTTCAGATCCCTGAGGCCACCTCTACGACACCTCTACGTTATGTGTAGACGCAACACAAAGGATAAACAACCCTACGAATAAAATTATAGAGTCTAAAATCACTTAAGGCGTGTTGTGTACTACAATTGCTATTGTAAATTCACAAGCTGTTTGTCAATCGACAATCCATCTCAAGTGATAGCCGATTAATGATCGATTGTATCGATTCACATACACACGTCAGGACAAAAATATCATGGGATAAAACGTTCGTGACTGAACTGACACTGACTGAGTCGATTCTATAACTAGACGATTAAGGATCGAGTTATTAATTTTTAGTCGATTAAGAAATTTAATTCAACTGGACTGCAGATTTAATCCGTAGGAGATATGATGGCTTCGTGACTTGGTTCAAAATGTTGCGGTACAGCGGTGAAGTCTATCATCACATGTTTAGATGTGCTCACTATGTATAATATTGAATTTGCTGAGGAGGCTGATTGGTGTATGTAGGTACTGTTATTAAACATTCGCATAAGATATATTATTATAGGTTGGTGGGTAGGTATGAAATTAGAATAGAAGAAGAAAATAGGGGCTCGTGACTAAATTATAACAGCTACACGGGTCGATCTTTAAAGTTAAGCAACGGTTGCCGAGGTCGGACCGTGGATGGGTGACCATCCATTACATATACCGAGACCCCTACTTGCCGCGGAAAGCACGTTAAGCCGTTGGTCTCGGCAGTCATTTGTAGATCTTAGACAGTTGTTACGGGTAGTCAGAAGCCCGAAAGTTTGAAAGCCCAGTCTTACCAAGGAATATTGTGTTACCCAGTAACTGGGTTGTGGAGATCAGGTAGGCAGTCGTTTCATGTAAAATACTTCCGCTTTATCCGGAAAAAGGCAGGCGATGACATAGATATGAAATTGATACCTGAACCTACTAAAGTATTCCACTTTAGGTACGATTTGGAAAAATTTTAATGTCACCAATCACTCAACTGAATAGTCGTCGAATAGAATAAAAATAACAAGAACAAAAATCGTAAACTGATCCATTATATTTTACAAACGGAGAAAGTGTCGCAGTAGCAAAACCCTACTTTCACTAGCTTCAGAATAGGTGCGTTCTTTAATAGAAGTAACTTTCCTCCAGTACTAGCCTATCCGATTGCAAATATACTGGCATCACTCGCCTCGACGCCCATTGACGGGACTGGACTGTGAAAGTCGGCTGACGGCTGATGTGTCTTGCTATATCTACTAAGTACAGACGCCAGCACATCAAGCTACTACAATCTGTCAGATTTCTTTAATAGATTTTCAACTTTATCGCCAAAGTATTATGGTTCAAGGTTGATTGGGAAAATTTGACAGTTTCGGGTAGCTTGACCTGCTGGCGTCTGTACCTAGTTGTACACTTTTTGTTCGATGTGTAAAGATGATTGATGATGGATACATGTATTTTCTAGTAATCTACTTTTCATCTGAATTAGACGTTAATTGACAGAGAATCTACGAAGGTTTTTTTGCTCTCTTTGTCATTTGTCATTGCCACAAGTACCTATACGAATTTCGATTATCAAGTATCTAGCTTTTTGACACTACACAATACCGTCTTATAACATTAGAAAAATAATGGTTATCAACCTTTTGTTATCTCGATATAAAAGTATAATAAACTCCGTGATTTCACGATAAATATGTCTTATCACAATGTGATCTATTTACGATTTACTTTAAAAAAATACTCTAAAGTGCAGGCATTTCATCAATATTATAGAATAACTGTCGTTTTTTTTATAATGGATAAATGAAGTATAAAGATACCCGGGTCTTTAACTAGGACATCATCTTTCCAGCCGTCCTATCCTGCATCAAAACTAAGTTGACCCCATGCCAACTAAAGCTGGCACTCGTAGCGGGATCGTCCGAAAGGGCTACCGCTGCCCTGGAACATAAAGGGCAAAGGAAGGAACACGGGTGGGTTTTAGTCAGTAAGAGTCTGACACTCCCTTGCGCTCCACCCAGAGCGGGAGGGGTCATTTGATGATTTCCCATACTCAGAAAAAAAAAAAAACCGGCACTCGACCAGTGAAGGTAGGAAGAGTTCCGTCCAAGTGTTGGACTGGTCGCAAGTGTGTCAAGTGCACGCTTACTTGTTGCTGGTTACGTCAATGCTCTCACTTCAATCGTTCGTATAAATAGAATAATTAATGCATAGAAACTGACTTCGCATCGACGACTATTTATAGTCAGTTAAGTGTATCATAAATGGATTTTCCAACACGTATAGGGAAAATTGTGTTTCATCAATTATAAAAGTATCATTAGACTACAATAAGACTTAGTACCTCTATATAATGATGTACTACATACCCTTCCGCTTCATTAAAACACAATTACAGTGTTAATTGTCAAAAAAAAACCAGTTAAAAATCTATAAATAATGATTATTTGCCAGAAAAAAAAACTATTCGCAATAACATACATGGGCAAATAATGGCAAACTTATTTGCGTCTACTCTATCATAGAATTACTATTAAATGTCTATACTCATATCCCACACCGTATGATAAAGCAAATCAAGTTTCGATACAGCTTGAACATTTGGTCTCACGAACTTTTACGACCGAAGGCTGTATCCACACATATGATAATTGTAACGAGCCAGTTTTGCACGTGTTACTTTTGTGCAGCATACAGCCTCTTACAGCCTGCCCAGTGCCCATTCATCTCATTCAATACTCACAAATTACCATATTTAATCATACATGTTGCACTTTAAGCTCTTGCCAATAAAGATGCCTGGAGCGATTTAAAAGTAAATTAATTTCTAATGTTAGGCTGCAGCGATCTTTGATATATCACATTCCTAGTATTGCTAAAGTAATAATTTAAAAGATATGTCTTGATAACCGCAAACGTTATTGGAAATATCATTTTTATTTTTTGATAAATGATACGTAAATGATTTTATCACTGTAAGTACTTAGGTTTGTACAAACACTTTTACACGTCAATCAGATATATTTTAAAAACTAGTTGAGGTCGGCGTTTCCTATCTGACAACTCTGAGAAGAAAAGCCGAAACAAACACAGAGGACAGTCTCTTTTAAAGTACAGGCATAATCTTGGTCAGATCATGTGTAGACCATGTAGATTGGTGTCTGAAATGCTCTTTTGAGAAAAGAACTACAGAGATGGAGTGGACCTGTCCAGTCAGTGCACGCATTTGTCAGTAATTATGCAGCTCAATTAAGAACTTAAGGAGCTCAACGATTCTACGAAAAATACCAAAGAAAGGGCAAACATTTGGGTAGGCTGCATAAAGTATCTACTCAAATTGCCTGTCCATCATTAAAAGTAACTGAAGGAAAAAAAAAAAGATGAAAGTGTTGTTACCTTCATCTGTACCATTTCGTGCTCATATGATGGATCAGTTTCGCTACTGATCGATCACATATTACGATATGCCAATGCCAAACTACTCATCAATTTGTGGCATTTCTATCATAACCAGAATTTTAATACTGAAACTTTTTGTAGTTAGTAAAGACCGCTAGTTCTAAGAAAACATAATATTTTAATGATCATCATTAACTATAATTTTTCAGTTGGTATCATTGTAGTCACGTACAGTCGCGGTCAAACTCCTAAACAACCAATTAAGTTATCAAAGTCAAGACCACACGTTGTCAAGTGTTAAATGATAGTCTTTTAACATCGTTAATTTTCCTTTATGTGCCACAAAAGGCAGCAAAATGGCAACAAACAAAAGCTAATAGAATCTAGTCGAAAGTCAGGGTTGTCTCTGTCAAATGAACCGACATAAAATGATAAACGTGTATAATTTGCTTTTGAGAGCCGGTAAAGCGTGAAATATGTTGATTGATGGCATACTGTGGGTCAGTCGCGGGGAGGTCTGCGGTTCAATGTTCGCGTATTCTTGCACTTTTACTTGTTTTTATGATGTATATTTGATGCTATCTACGACAGGAGAAGGACTTTGCTTATTCGAAAAATGTTTTTATAAAATACTAGATTTTGCCGGCGGCTTCAACCACGTGGATGTCGGAAACCCCAAAGGGACGTCGGACCGGGACCAAAAGTATCTAAAGGATTAATGTATAATGCATAGTATATATTAATCCTGGTTATAAACTAAGTATCTGTGTGCCAAATTTTATTCAAATCCGTTCCGCTGTTTATGCGCCAATCCGAAACATAGATCCATACAAACAGGCAACTGGGCAAACATTCTAAAAACTATATTTTCGGCATCAAACTTGTTCCCGCACCTCGGACTCGCAGCAATTACTTTTTTTTTTTAAATATTCAATGTACAATTTTGACTTCGTTACTATTTTATTGTATACGTAGATCTTTGATAGCATCTGCGACAGGAGAAAGAATTTCTTTAATAAAATACCATGGGTGTTAAGCCAAAGAACAAAAGACACTAATCTTTGGTAAAACAACATAACTTTATCTTTCTATTCATCAAACATATCATGTAATTCGACAAACAACCAAACAACTGTGTTAACACGGAAATGCACAACGTTGCATCATATCGGTAATTTTTATTGAGCAGCCATACGAGCTGGTAATAGACAGAGATCTCGGCCATCTTGCGACTGCGGAAGTCATCCAAGTTGAAAGAAGTTATTATAAAGCACGTAACTTTGGCTACTTGCGTTTGTAAATATGTTTTACATACTACACGCCTACTAGGTTCATTTCAACATGTTAATTTTGCATAAATACAGACGAGGCTTTTGATAAACATATCGTGAACTGATAACATAGATCTGCATTCTACTCTGATTTCTTTTACAATCATTTGAACTGTCAATTATGCTCGCGTGGTGGATTACGGCCCACTCCCTCTCGAATAGAGGAGGCCTATGTCCCCGCAGTGGGAACATTATAGGCTGATTATGCAACAGTCATTATGGTCTAAATTTAATATTTAAGTGATTAAGTAAGTACTTATACACGTGAATGTTGCGTTTATCTTGATTCTTAAAGCTGTAGCTGGGTCAGCTGTACGTACTTAACTTGTACCTTTAATCAAAGTTATAATTTTAATAAAACCTACTAATAACTGCATTCAGTGTTGGTACAGTGAATGAACTCAACAACAAAATAATGAATGAACAAGAAAATTAAGTAAATTAAAACATATCTAACCAGTTGCCATGATTTAGGGCACGCGAAGTAACTTATAAAGGTACAATCATTAAGAAAAATGACGAAATCGGAGCGCCAAATAATAATAATTCGCGTTTTTGATATTTACAAGTTTTCGAGTGAGCCTTGCGTAATTTTAAGGAAAATGTCACGGTCAGTGATTCGAGATGTAAGGGGTTATTTTTATTACACCACAGCAAAGCCCTTGCACATAGGAAAAAACTAACACGAAGAAAACAAATTATTTGAAGGTAATTATAGCAATAATTATAGCCGTATGCCATTTGGGATGGAATTTCCCATCGGTAAAAGTGACAGATTTCCCTAACAACTTTAATTCCCTATTAAACTCCTCTAGGGGCTGCGTTTTCAGTGACTTTTATGAAGTTGAAGTCCCAAAATACCTACGTACAGTCATGAGCAAAAGTATGTATACACTCGGCTTTATTCGAAAGCGATTTACTCCTTTATTTTCTAATGAAATTTTATGTTGCTACGAACATAGCATTTTCGAACCCATAGGTTTATGTAATGTGTCGTATTTCAACAAAAATCGAAAAGAAAAGCGAAAAAATCGCAATTAAAAGTTGCTAAGTGTTGACATATTGGTGCTCGTGACTGTACCTATTATTAAAATTCGAATTAAAAATAATTTTATACTCTGGCCAGAAAGTCAAAGGTTGCGATAGGTACTTCTAATAATTAATGTGTCCGCTGATTTGATCTTTACAAAAGTCTAATATATTAGTTTAATCATTTTTATTGACAATAACGTATGATTGATAGACGGGTTAAAATATATGTATGAACAGAATGCAAATTTAAAGTCCAATGATATGTTTAATTAAAACGTAATGTAATTCAATATGGGCGTAGGGCAGACCAACGGTTGCTCAATAACCGACAAATGGCTCCAAGCAGTCTGTCACAAGACTTTATAAGGAGAGTTTTATTCCTTTCATTAATACCTGCTTATTCTGTTGCTGCATTCGATATATTTTACTCAGTTTTATATGTATTTTACTCAGACACCATAAACTGTATGACCAAGTGTCGAAATAAATATTCTATTAATTCTGAAGGTGACTGTACTCTGCACACAATTTTTTGAAGGAAACTCAACATACCGAAAGTGGTATTATCAGAAAAAATAATACTCATTTCCGCTCTTTATTTTTTTACTGCTAAATAGCAAAGCTAATTTGTTTATTTACAAACTAAACATTAAAAATAGCCATTAATTTGGTCAAAGTATATTTTTTTTGTCGTAATATTATGATCAGCAACGGTCTCATGACCTACGAACAGTCACGAAGTGTTCCGAACAGCTCCGAACAGGTTAACGCCAATCAGAGTCAAGGTCGCCGTGATCTACGGGTGCGTATCGATCAATGATCTATGATAGCCGTTCGCACGATTAGTGCGCGACGAAGAAAAGTTTGGAATTATAAAAATTTACGCGAATCTAACCGATTTCTCTTTTTTCTTTTTTAATTTAGTGTGTTATGTTGTTGTGATTGATGTTTAGTTTTTTGGACTATGACATTTTAATTTCAGAAAATTCCGTAATTTTTCTTAACAGATAAGGCCTTTTTTTTTTTTTTTTGAGGATGGGCCTCTGAACAAATTAGTGTAACATTGTGTACGTAGTTTTATAGAGGAGGCATAGAAATGTCTTGCAATAGAAGGCACTTTCAAATGTCGAAACAATAGCAGTGAGCTTCCATTATACGGAGTTACAGCTGACCATATTTCACATAAATTAGGCAAGACATAAGTGGCTGCATAGTCGTAAGCTTTACATGTAAGTAGCTAATATTTACGTTAAACTTCATGGCAACAAGAAATTAGGGTCACGAAACACCTTTTTTGATGAAATATATTTTTGTGTTTATCTTTTTCTTCCTACTATCATATTTTTCATTCATTACCTACCTAAGAATGATAATGAAAACAAAACACAAGATGTCGCGAACCAGAAATTACATCCACTACCTACCGTTGACGTAATGACACTTATTTTTACGTTTAAATATTTAATTTCGTAGTGTCACAGTTAAACAATCACAGATTTGACATTTTTACGATGCAGACGCACCTCATTGCGTTGAACGTTGTGTAGCATTGAACTCTCCTTTTAATTTTAACTAGCGACTCGCTCCTGCTTCGCACGGTTTTTACGACTTGACAAAACATGGTGATTTCTTGATTTTACAGGGTGGCAGGGACATCGACGCGCAAACTGTAACATTGAATTCAGCACATGATTCTAGTCCCCCTAGCGAAGAATTTTCTTGCCGGTTATCAATAAAAAAAATCAGGTATCAGATAAGTGACCTACACGGTCAAAATGTACGGAACAGCATTTTTTTTTAATAACCGACAAAAAATTTCAACGTAAGGTTTTCAGAATTATGCACTGAATCCAACCCAGGTAACAGGTTGCGCGTTGATGTTCCTGCCACTCTGTATGTTAGTTTAATATTTGTTTATTATTCGCACTAACCTTCTGGAATAAATTCCTTAAATTATGGTGAAATTCGCATCAAAATCCGTTGCGTAGGTCAGAATACTTTAGAAGAACAACGCGGTCACACAGACAGACACGAAGTGACTTTAATTTATAATATGTATATATAGATATGACCGGATATTCCGAAATACTACCGGAGGTACCTATAAGATAACTGTCATAACACATCGCTAAACCTCTATGGTAATTATGCTCGTTAATAATAATTTGTGGTAACGTGAATGGTTAATCATTGGCTCGGTTATTGCATTTTTCGTGGACTTTTAATATTAATTTATTGACAGATACAAGTAAGTATGTTGTCAGTTTCAACTTGCCTTTCTTCATTTAGTTGTGCAATGAGATGCATGTGAGTATATTACTCGACATTGAAAAGGTATATAATTTTACCTTTAATTTATTGCATATTTTTTATGTTATGGGTAAGAGATAACTCTTTGGTAATTTTTTATGGGGTCTATTAAGTTTAAAATTAAAAGCGTTTAATGATCATTTTGGTATGAGTTATAAGTAATATATTGGTAGTATTTTTAATTCATTCGTAACAAACGAGACTGTATATTAATTTGTATATATGCTTAACGATAATAATCATGAGTAAAAATGTTCAATTACATTTTTAATGCAAAGTATATATGTAGGTACGAGGCTTTGCTATATTTCATTTCATAATAAGTATTAGAATACGTACAGGTGTATTACTCATGTTTTTGATAGTAAATATATCATTAAAATATAATAACGACGCAGACCATTTAGCTAAGAATAGATTTTAAGGAAAAACTATACATAACTGCGGTACATAATTGGTAAAATAAAGTGGTATTGTTTATGTAGCTATACATAATCAGCCTATAATGTTCCCACTGCTGGGACACAGGCCTCCTCTCGGTGAGAGGGAGTGGGCCGTAATCCACCACGCGGGCCCAGTGCGGATTGGTAGATGTCACATGTCTTCGAATTTTTGGTTCTAGGACATGCCGGTTTCCTCACGATGTTTTCCTTCACCGTTTTCAGGGCAGTGGTGATGAAGTAATTTACACAAAGTGATGACAGATGGTAAACCCAATAACACTGCCCCTCCCGGGAATCGAACCGAGGACCTCATGCTCAGCAGTAGCGTTTGCGACCATTAGACGTACGAGGCAGTCAGTAAATTATAAGACTTGCAAGTAATATACAGACGCCAGCACATCAAGCTACCCGAAACTGTCAAATTTTCCCAATCAATCTTGAACCTAATGCTTTAGAGATAAAGTCGAAAATCTATTAAAGAAATTTGATAGATTGTAGTAGCTTGATGTGCTGGCGTCTGTACATTCACATTTTTCAAGATTATCTGTCACTGTAGGTACAGGTTCTATAGGTAATATGAGTGGTCGTATCACTTCGTATTTTTTGTCGACGATAAAGATTACAGATTTTTTGCTTTCGGTAAACTATCAAAGCGTGAGATTATATGGATATAGTTTGTTTAAGCGAGGTATGATGAGCTATTTTGCGACGTCAAGGATACTTTAAATCATTTAAGTGTTTCGTTCCGCATAGTGCATAATATGTAGAAAAAATATAAATATCGGAATAATAGAAGATGAGTATGGACAATCATCATATGACTAGCCTTTTCCCAACTATGCTGTAGTCGCCTTCCAGTCTGAGATGCAGCTGAATACCAGTATTTTACATGAACTAACTACCTATCTGACTCCTACAAACCAGTTACTGGGTAATACGATTCTCCTTTGTAAGACTGGTTCTCAGACTTTCGGCTACTGACTACCCCGTTACGACTGTCAAAGATTTACAACCGAGATTTACTAACGGCTTAACGTGCTTTCACGCCGTCCACACACCGATCTCGTGCGTTCGATTCTGTGGCTGTTTTTCCATTTCTTCTATCAAAATAATGAAATTAAATCAAAGTAAAAGTAATTTGGTATCTTCCGATTCAGATGTATCGTGTTAATACTGTTACACCAGTCATATGATTTATTTATTTCCATTTTTAATTAGCCACTACTCGGTATTTTACCATACCTAAGTAGGTACATAGTTAATTATTATGTACAAACGAGAATTTACAGCGATTATTTTCAGATTTGTCTGATTAATTTTAGGGAATCCCTTAATATTGTTACTATGTATTAAAGTTTACAAAAACATCAAACTGCCTAGATAATTAATAGAAAAATGACAAAAACTTGTAATAAATGTAGGGAAAATAGAGGTATTTTTGACAAATTGACACTGAGATCCACCTGTGAACGTTCTTAAAATTACGAGAATTACCCCTCCGTTCATTATAGTTCACAATTGAGACGCTCTATGCCAACTTTTGTTCTTCAGTGGAACAAAAAAACTGCGGTGTGACATATATTTGAATTTTTTGAGTCATTATTCTTCTGTCAAAGGTCACACTGCTAGGAGATTCCGCTATTGTTATAAAAACGAACACAGTTTATTTGCTTTGATGTTGTTTAAATATTATTTCCTGTTCTCAGTTAATATTTATGGTCCCATTGTTATTTGCATATGTTGGTTTCGTAATACTTGTACTAGTCTGATATATTTTGTTCGTATTGCGAATAATATGTAGCCCTACAGTATGCGTTTTGTAGTAACTGTTCAGCCTAATAATGTTCCCACTGTTGGGACACAGGCCTCCTCTTCAGGAGGGAGTGGAGTTGGTAGATGTCATATATATATATGTCATGTCAACTGTTTAACATGGCCTATATCCCCTATATCAAAATAAAAATAACAACTAGATATACATACTTCATCGTTGAGATCATTACCCGCAAAAATGTTCTATAATTAGGACTATTTAAGCTCTTATAAAAAAATAAATTACACTACATTCCGTGTGTAGTTAGCAGTACCGCTATGCGCAATTGATCGACAATAACCCCCCGGCAGCGACTGTTTGATCGCATTGACCCGGAGTTCATTTGTTTTTTGTCGCTCTCCTTATTTGGCAATCAACAAAGATTTGAGGTTACCGTTGTCCGCTAGTATCTTGTATGTTTTGTTTAGCTCTACGGAATGTCATTCAAGTGATAAAATCATACAAGGTGGAGACGACAATACGATAATAAATTAAACTGCGTGTTCTATGACGATTCCAGCCTACATACGAAAATTCAATCAAATATATCCTAATAGTTTAGCCACTTTTTCTAGTCGGCTGATTGGCAAAATTCGTAGTCGGCCCATTTAGTTTGTTAGAAAAAAACACTGTTTTTCAGTTCAATGGTCGGATTTATTTGACAATTTCTTAATATTCCTATGCATTAGTAGTGCCAGTGTTTCCATTTTTATTGTCGTATTGTCGTCTCTACATTGTATACTCCTTGACTGCCATTTCTTTATCCTGCAACATCGCTAAAACTGTCGAAGAAAATTTCTACTTTTGTAGGTTTTAGAGAAAAGCTTTAGATTTGTCTCAAATTTTCACAAACAAGGGCATTTTCATGTCTTATTGTTAATTTTTAAGGATATCTGTAGCTACATACACTAACTTTTGTTTTTTTTTTAAATATATTTTATTTGAATTTAATCTTGTCGCGTTTATTGAAGTCATTGAGCATACAATATTCAACACAACATTGTCGTGACCAAACATCAAATTAACAGTATTAGGTATAACAATAAAATGTTTATAAATAAAAGACGATTCCAAACTCGATCATCAATTGATTCTCTGCTCGATTGTCAGTCTATTGTGTACGCGTGCAATAAAGTAAATAAACAAATCGATTCGAAGCTTGTTAGTAAACAAAGCTCGATTCGACGGTCCATCGTAAAAATCGTGTCCGTCAACTCTAATAGCTCGTTTTATGTTAATTCAGATAATTTACCAACTGGGCAAACAAAATTCTTTGTTGTTCAACAAATGGCAACAAATAGGTAATTGGAAGAGGCGTTAATTACCTGTTAACTGTTTAACATATTTCAATCAACTTGGGTTGGTGTGATTTTGTGTGGATTTTGTGTAATTAAATGCGCAAGGTCCAAAATATTATCTAAATAAACAAGTTATGCTAAGACCAAAACTTGGCAGCGCTTTGGGTTTCTAAAGCATTGTTTTCCTAGGAAAGCGGTTCCGTCATATAACAGCCATCATGAAAATCTGTCATTTTCACCAGTATTTTAAACTAAGGCGACAAAAACGCTCTGTATTTGGAAAGCCGTTATTGTGTGACCGTTCACCGATTTCTTACGAAACCCAGCTTAAGTTGCAGTTTTCAATTCAATTTATAATGGCGGGTTTATCCTATTAGCAGAACCTTGAAACTTGTAGACACAGTTAACTTATCACTACACACACCACAGTAGCTTTTGCAATGTAGATTTATCCCAAATTAAGGTTAATTAACAAAGCCCATAATTGTTAAGACAACGCCATAAAACCAAACCTCTTTACTCCACCATAAACAATACAGTAAGTGTCAAATATGCAAACACCCACGTGTCAATAGACATTCGATGTAGGTACATTGTACAAAGCTCTCTATAACTTGAAAAATAGAGTTCAAATTACCTTAAAACTTTTTCAGAATTGTATTATCCTAATATGTAACATTTGAAGATTGCATTATGCAACTTTTGAAGCAAAGTTTAGATTTATTATTTATTATGATGCGTGTTACCGCGTTTACAGCTATTGGTTCGGTTAAGTACTGATGTTTTGTGATTATAATGGGCGTCAATGCTTCTGATGTATCATAAATTAACAGGGCGGGTAAAAGGAAAGGAAAAATTTCAAAGCTCCATCTCCTTCTGGGCCTAGTGCGTCGCCGGTTCTAGTTGTTCGGAATCGGTTCAATTCTGATGCAGAAAATGTGGCGTGCCCAGCTTCATTTTAATTTGACAGGGAATTTGCAGGACACATGCACATTGACAGGTTTGCTTCCAAACCGCTGTCGATTTTATCACTATGCGACGTTATGTTACGTACCTACATCAAGATTGCGTAGAGGCACCACATGGACACATAAACGTACAAAAATAATTCTCGTCAATTAATATAGCGAGCGGATATTGAAGTTTAAAATTAATTAAAAACGTAATGACTATTGCGATCCACGTCTTCATTTTTCAAGCCTCTAAATCTAAATTGCCTGCGATTTATTCGAGGTCTCGCAAAGGTAACGGTCCTCGCTATTAATCATGCTTTGTATCAACATATCACAACTGTGAGTAGATGCTATTCAATTCTTGACAATAAACTTGTCAAAGACACTGACATTGTTGGGGCGACAACGCGACGTCTCGTGACATGACGACGTCGCTTCGTCGTGAATGTTCAGAAATGTTGAGTTACCATGTTTTTAGTTATAGAAGGATACTGAGACAAAGTATTACTCTGGAGACTTAGGAGATGATTGTTAAAGAAGAACATTTTAATCTTTTAACTTGTCGAAGACTAAGTATTGTTAATTGGAACTTATTTATTCATTCGTTTTAAACTGTAGGATTTTAAAAATGGACTACATTTTTTTTACTAAACCATCGTTTTCATTTATTAACAGAATGAAATATATAGAATGATAATGTCATTCATGAAAGCATATTTTTGGTAATTTTTAATAAAAAATAAAAGTAAAGCTCTGAGGAACTGATATGTTGAACTATTTGAGGCTGCTAGACTTTTTATTATGACTGTGGCCATATTGCCATGTGGATAATTGCCATAATTTTAGTTCCAGATCCTGAGATCCATATCCCTACGTAAGTTCACGCATGGTAACCATGCGCATAGGACTCATTGTTCCATTGTCATGCTAATCCATGCGAGCGATTGACAGATGACGAAGTTGCGCAGGCGCAGGATTGCGCAATACCAGCCGTGGATTGAACCAGTTTGCGCACCTAGCGGCGCAAAGTAGCTGCAAAGGTCATGTGTGAACTTGTCAGCGGTTTTATAGTGGGTATCACGTATATAGATGTACCTACTACCTAGGTACATGCATGTCACCCTGTATACGTTTGCAACTGAACACTAGTCTACAAATCTAACGGAGAGCAAAACGACCTAGTGCTATCGCCAGCTGGGCCATCAATTCACTATGACCACTTAACGATTCCTTACTTCGAAACCACGTCAATTCCTTAGCAAATCCCGCCAATCTAGCGTTCATTTTGCGCGGTTTCGTTCATTGTATCATAGAAAATAAGGCCCCAGTACCATATTTAGCAAAGAAAAAGAGTTATCTATGCTATATAATATAATTAAACTGAAGAGTCTGTCTGCAACTACCACGCGGAGTAGAAAAAATATTTTTATATTTGAAAGCCCATTTTTTTAGGAAGTTACATCACGCTACGACCTAAAATGATGGGTAAAAACGCGGGGCACAGCTAGTCCCTAATATAAGGCATAAGCAGTAGGATTCTTTCTTTTTTCGTTGTCCTCATAGAGCAAAAAAGAAAACAACTAGTCAAGTACTTGACAGGAAATTACGCATAAATGACGCTGGGGTTTTCAGAAAAAAGGTTAACAATATATTTATTTTTAGTTCGTATTTCTGCTACAGGACTAAGGGGAAACCCTCTTTATGACTTATTAAAATAAAAAGGTGAATAGTATTGATATTTTTAATATGATCCTAAGCAGCCTGTTTCTTGCTGGCGTCTCCCAGAGACGCCATCAACCGAAGCCGTACCACACAAGGGGCGCCCAAAGCGTGTAGTTGCTTAATTTATAAGTTCTATGCCATGGTTGGAGGCCTTTATTTTATTTACTACGGCATCTATTGCATGATCCAGATAAGCAGCCGACAACCTCCCAGGTTGACCTAGGAGAAGCCATTAAAAAAAGAAGATATTACTAATAATTAAGCGCTCTACATTCACCTCAATATTTCAGCGGAGCAGGGTTAACTGACGAGCTTTCAACCTGCAGTAAATTCTTAGAAGTTATTCTATGCTCATTTCATCAGACGTTTGTATAGCTTGATAAGTACGATGTGAAGGCGTGATAATCAATGCAATTTGGCAAATACGATTGACATGGTATATGCATGGGTACTTAAGTAGATTTTAATCATAAATGTAATTACGTTCCTTTGATACAAAAGTCAAGATGTTTATCTAAACTTTAGATTCTAAAGCGTTGTTTGAACTCTATGCTTGAAAGCTTTGAGGCCCATAATGATTAAATGTCCCAATTATCGATGAGAAGTTATTGGGAAACGTTATTTATTAATTAAGTTGTGGATTGTGGAAGGCAAAGCTTGTTGAGTTCATACGCAATTTTGAAAGTAGTATATTAGTAGTAGTAAAGGTAGGCTCATGTACAGACGCCAGCATATCAAGCTACTACAATCTGTCAAATTTCTTTAATAGATTTTCAACTTTTTCGCTAAAGCATTAAGGTTCAAGGTTGATTGGGAAAATTTGACAGTTTCGGGTAGCTTTACCTGCTGGCGTCTGTACCTACCTACCTTTTGGTAATTTTGAAATTGCGTGGCAAAGTTTGAGGTCTTGAGAGAGGCCTATGCTCAACTGTGATCTAAGAAAGGCAGAGTCGATTGATTGATTGATAGACAGTGTGAGGGTTAACCGTTAAGTATGTGAGTACCAAATGTATGACCGTAAACGAAGCAAAAAGAATATGTAAAAATCGTAGTAAATATCGTTCTGTAATTTCTGACTACGTCCATAGGAATAAAGCGCAGGCCACAATGGGAACAAAGCTGTTTGTTTAGCTTCGATCATATCCTACCTTCGGTTACCTTCGGCTACCTTCGGTTCACACAGCGAACTATGAACCGAAGCATGACAAGACGCGGTAGCTATGTACATGAGCGAAACTAAACGAAATTAGTTTCGTTCCCAATGTGGCCTGCGCTTTAGGAGAGAGTTTATGTATTTATATGTATTTGAGTAACTAATTGACCGTCCTATGTTCTAATTCTTTCAATCTTGCGCATTTATACGAAATGCTTTTACTATAGCAACTGGCCGCATTATAAAGCCATCTGTTATTTCCTCATATCAAAGTAATCGTAACAATGACATAATAATAATATTATTATGCATCATGATTATTATTATTGTCTTGTCATATAGGCTAATTATATGTTTTCATCAAACATGTCGCAGGCAATTGGTAAAATCGGAATTTCGAGGAGTTGGCACGTTCCTATGTTTAGATAGGTTTCTCGTTACTTTTGAGTCATAAAGGCTTAAAAGGTAATCCTTCAAATATGGTTCCTAAATGATATCATACTTGAAATAAAATTTACTGACGATTGGTGATAAAGGTGCTAAAACAGAAATATGGAAACACACGACTTATGTTAATAAGACATGGTGTTAATTTGTGATAAAAAATTGTATAAAAGAATTGTAATCATAATGACGTAATGAGTAATTGCTTAATTTAATTATAGGTGTCAATTTTTTTGTAACGTAACATCACGCCTTATTTCTCCAAAAGGTTAGGCAAAGGTGTGCATCACATGGCAAGTACACCCATACTTTACTAGTTATATTTGCGTCCTATGTAATGGGGGGCGAGCCTATTGCCATCAACTGGGCACAACCCTGACTCTGGGCTACTACAAAGAAATTCCTCAACCTCATGGAAAAAATCCAGTAACAACACTTTGCCGCCTTGGGTATCGAACCCAAAATCTCATGCTCAGTAGTAGTGCTTGCGACAAAGAGAACAACAAGGCAGTTGTATGTTTTCATGGCCACTTTTAATTTGATTAACCGACAATTATTCTTGTTTATTTTTCACTCACCCAGAAGTACTGAAACGAAGCCCAATTGTTCAGTAACATTCACCTTGAACCAATACAGTCAATTACTTGTATCGTTAATATTTGTCACAATAATATCGACATATCAACAAGTACTAAGTGTAGCAGACCATGTTACAATTAATCATTAACAAATTGAATGTTATCAACATCTCTAAGAGTCACATGACATATCTTAATTTATCATTTTTGTTCGATTGATCGGAATAATTTAATGCACCTTTATAAATCTATCACTTGACCTCGTATGATTAGCAATCGTAAATAATATAATAATATTTCGAAAGTCCCACTTATGTCATTTCAATTTTAATTCGGTACGTCAAAACACTTCGAAAATTATTTTGTTAACATTTGTATTTCTTTTGAGTGTGTAATGTTAAAATTCGAAAAATTAAATATTTTTCTACCTATCAAATTATCATTTAACCATAAACGTTATATATTCGCCTTGACCCAAGTGAAGAGACATTAAACAGAACACAAAGACACGCCTACAGTTTCAACACTATTGTTAGTGAAAACGAAATATCGATAAAGTACAGATCATGTTCGATTTGCATATCACTCATGTTACTTATAATCCCACCTCGACGTACTCACAACTTCATGGTCAACGATACATCAAGTTAGGTATAATAATCACAATCAAAATATTGAGAAGGTGATACATAACATTTTATCATTCATATTAAAAACACTTACATAAAGTTACATATGTACGTGGCTGTCAAAAGTTCGAGGTTAGAACCATTAAAATTAAAAAGAAAATCACACATTTCGTGTTACCGTTACATGTTGGCAACTTGACTAGTTCCCAAACCGCCGGAGGGTGAGTAAACGCGTGACGAATAGATACCGTGTTCGTGACCACTTGGCTATCTCAATTACACTCTCATTCAATTTGTATAAACTACCTATATAATATGGTGACAGTAGAAAAATATCGACATATGGGTCATGGAGATATGAATGGTGTTTGTTTAATTTTCACATCAATCATTGTTGATACGCGTTGCGTAGCGATCCAAATATAAAGACCATCATTTTGTCTAGTTACTGTTGCCTGCCTAATCCCACTGCTGGGCAAAGGCGAGAGGCCTTTACCCAGCCCCTTTGTCTATAATTTCCAAATCTTTCCACCTTACAGTTAACACATATTTTAAGTGACAATTAAAAGAGACTAAAACGAATTTCACTTTGAAACAACATAACCTTCGGCCCTATGTGCTCTATAAATTAAATCCAATTCGATTTTGTACGTACTAAATTGGGGGATATTTATATTCAAACACCAAAGGTACCGGTTTAAAAAATCTAAAAGCCGCTACTTGATCGGTAACCAGTCCGTATGTCAAGGTTAATGTATTGACTGTTTTGCATATTGGCCTTTTAACGATATTGAACGTAATGTGTGATACAATTTACGCGCGACCGCTCGCGGGTCTGCGACCGCGTGGGAAAGGCCGGACGTACCGCGAATTGTCCGATTTCATGTTATTGTAAGCTACATTATGTTATTGCAATGTTCTATTGTTATCGCGAAGTGAGATCGTTTGAGATCGCCTATTATCTCGCCGGCAATGTTTGTACAAGCAGATTAGATGGCTCGAGGCGAGTTAGTTTTAGATAGCTAGCTACTGGGTAATGTGTCAACTTTATTTAAGTTGACATTGTACGACAAGCTCGAGGAAATTGTTATCAAACGAGAATGTTTCATGGATATTTATTGGTTATAATTTAATTAAGAGGTCGTAATGTACGAGCATTATCTAAGTCTAGTCGCATACCAAATGGGTTGGACCTAGGTGGCTCTAGAAAAGGATGCCTGGGAGGATTTAGGGGAGGCCTTTACTCAGCAGTAGAACTGTATAGGCTATTTATTATTTTATTTTGGGCCTATTTTATTATTTATATTATTTTATATTATTATTATTATGCAGGGCAAATGCCTCCCTTTCTACTTTCCACTCCTCTCTGTCTTAAGCTGGTGTGGGCCAATCCTGTATGCAGGCGTCAAGCTCAACCCGCCGTCGTCTCCTGGTTATATGTATAGTAGACTAAGATAAATTAGTAAGATATTTCGGAACATTATCATAACTACAAGGATTCTGTGACGCTTATCTATATATATCTTATCCCTATAATACATATATGACAGATAGTACTTGATATAAGTAGGTAACTATATATGTATGTATGTATGTCATGGGTGTATCGTAACGCTACTAACAGACATCACAAAAGCTTTCGGATGCAATAGCCACAATGGTGTTGTGACAAGTACCCTCACCTCATGTGGAGAGAGACACAATGACCTGCTGGGTAGACCAGCTTCATTATGTAAACGTAGTAATTTATATGGTGTACGAATTTACGTCGTATACTTTTATAATGAATGACATTGAAAGGGCACTGTTGGTTAACATTTTATGAAATTGTATTAAAAAGACAATATGGCGGTGTGAGTTCCAATTTTGTCCACGCGCCCAAATAACCTTGTACAACACTATTTACACCATTTTAACCTACCATTTTTTTTTTGGGTGGGCAATTAAATCAGGAAAGTAAAACAAAAAAAAAATTGAATGAATCGTCGAAAAAATGCCTTTTAATTAACTTTGGAGATAGCCAATATCTATAATTTTCCTTAAAATCCCGTCATGACAGGTGAAATGAAAAGATTTATGGACATAACTGAGACGCACTCGGCATGCATTCATCTGAACATAATCTTGAACGCGTGATATCTACTTTCTTTGCCAACATCCTAGTGTTAGATTAACTTAGCTTGAATGAACTGAGCATCCGTTATTACGAACGTAGGAATGATGAGAATGGCATAACATACGTAGGTACTTATGTTATGCCATTCTCATCATTCCTACCGGAGACTAAGGGGCTTATTTATAAACGTTGATTAAAGTTAAGAGACGTTTAAACATAAAAAATGTATGGTTAAACAGTCGCTAATCATAACTTAACTTTAAGCAACGTTTATAAAGGGAAATACATAAATAAATCTAACAATTTTTTCTATCCAACGACATCCTCAAACTATACTTCCTGACACCTGAATCGAGCCACGTTGCAGTTTTTTGTATAAAGGTCTATAAATTTTTAAATGGTCGGTGGAATTCCAATTTTGATCAAGGATGATTGGATGACACCAAATTATGACCAGTATGTTGGCTTCAAAACTGCATAAATACTCTTATTGACTTATAATTATTTTGATGTATTAGACCTTTATACCTACATGTACCTAAATAAGCACAATAGATGGGCAATAATATGGCCGATAAACACCCGTAAACACCCAAAAACACCCAGAAAATTGGGTGTTTACCAAAGCACCGGGTTTAAGCCCGGTGGATTGCCCGGCAATGGCTCGAAGTAGGAATCCGGGAGTGTATATTAAAGTAATCCAGTGTACGTGAATTTCAACATTCGTTTGCACTGTCAAATCATTGTTTTATGAAATTTCAAATGTAGAGCATTTGAAATATTATAAAACACAGTTTTTAATTTAGCAATTTCATTGCTTTATGCTACTGAATCGGAAACATAAACAGTTGATACAAGAATGAATATGTAACATATTTCAATTTATAATCCGTTTTATTAAATTTCGCTTCTCGCGTCGTTAAAACATGCAAGTTATTTACATAGGAAATCCTATTTTTAAGATAAATATTACATTTTTAATAGTAAGTATACAGTATTTGCATTTTCTTTTATAAAAGCATCCGATTATTATTTGGAATTATTAAAAGCAGAAAAGACTTAAACTTGACCAGGCTTTTGTTACGAAATAGTTATGTCAGAAAATATATAAACAGATTCTTAAAGGCCTCAAAACCCGTAAATTCGTTAGTAAACATCAGTACCTATTCTTTTAAGATACTTATGTGAACCTTTCTCTACAATACAAAAGCAGGGTATTCTCTAAAAAATAAGGCCTAAGTATCCAAATGCCATATTCTTCTTATCAGTCTACCTACTAATAGAATCACGTCATCAACCAAACATAAACCAACTCTTATCAACATAGTAACTGACCTGCACAATAGACCCGACGAGTAGACCGAAGCATAGCGCGATACTGGTGACCTCAGGGGCGTTGGCTCCCTTGATGCTGATGCAGGCAGCCACACCAATGGAGGTTAGCACGAAGGTTCCCAGCAGCTCGGCGATAAGCTGCCTCCAGATCAGCTTGTTGTCGGTCACGTCTGAGAGACCGATGATGGAGGAGGTTCCTGGGAAGAAAGGAAAATTGTGTTGTTAGTCAGGGTTCAATAGCCATCTGTTTTAGGGCTTAGATGTCATGTTATGCACCAGGCAAGTTGGTTGGAGATGCATCGCCTGTTTCAAAATACGGATATTTGTTTTGGGTGCAGTAAATTTAAATGCAGTTGGGCCTATGTTGAAAGCTGAACGTACCAGCAAAGAATACAGAGAGAACCTTAATCCTGCAGTAGATGTGTAGATGAAGAAGGTATTATCTATGATATAATTGATGATACAGATTTCGAAATACGATTTTGAATAGGTTAGGTACTGAGCAATATACAATTTCATTATAATGAGTTTATGGTCTAACCTCAGCGACATCATGAAACGAAGATCAATCCATTACACCGTATCGATCGATCAACGTTTCGATATAATTCTGCGGTTAAACGAGAGACGCTGTTACTAATACATAGGAAATTCCGTAACGGTCTCCAATCTCGTGAAACAAATGCAATTTATTTGCGATTTAACAAAACATTGACTACATGAAATAATAGGAACTTAACAAGGAAGCCAAACATATATTTTTTGTAC
Source organism: Apamea anceps (assembly GCA_951799955.1). Lineage (NCBI taxonomy): Eukaryota > Metazoa > Arthropoda > Insecta > Lepidoptera > Noctuidae > Apamea > Apamea anceps. Next base: position 5,212,300 of record OX637502.1, on the reverse strand, counting down.
CAAACAAAGCAGAATGGTTGGTTTCAAGCCCTTGAAGTTAAAATGTTTCGATTAAGAAGAAAAAATGTACCACAAACCACAATATGTGTCACGTAATGAATTAACAAAGGTAAGCGGTGAATATGCCTTAATTAACTGTAGAAAAAATATTTCTTCGATCAAGAAGTTACCAGCAACCGCCTGGTGGCACATTATTTACAAGTAAAATACAATATTTATAATATGTAAAGCTACAACTGTGTAAATAAAATTCTTACTAGGTGTGTCAAGCGTTGATTTATCTGCGATCGCAAAGTGTTCTATATTAGTAGCCTTGATAACACAATTTATCATTGTAGTTTTTACGCCACAAACACCAGTTTTTTATATTTCATAAGCCCTTTCTCTACTTATTTTCTTCATTAGGATTTTCACTACGTGTTCAAGGAATGATTGTCGATATTTTATTATAAATATACGTGTTCAAAGGTGACCCAATTACAATTATATCTCGATTTTTAGTATAAATTCTTAGTACAGACGCCAGCAGGTCAAGCTACCCGAAACTGTCAAATTTTCCCATTCAACCTTGCACCTTAATGCTTTCGGGATAAAGTTGAAATCTATTCTATATATAATATCTATTAAATAAATTTGACAGATTGTAGTAGCTTGATATGCTGGCGTCTGTACCAATGTAAACATTATAATAACAAAAATTGATGAAGATAAAATGACACCTACAGAAAGTTTAGATGACGAGAAGTTATGAAGAACAAGTTCTGTTTCTGAAAAGAAAGGAAGAAGCTGCTCATTCTGTCAACTTAAATAAAGAGCATAGGCAACAATATGCTACAGAAGAGACCACGGAAAAGATAAAACAGATTTATCTATTCTGTGGTAGATACACCACATCGAAAAAACAAATGCAAACCACACGGTGTAGTGTAATCAGGTAAAGTATTTGTCCATTTGCATTGTTCCAATGCGATTATGTCAATACATATTCTATTACTGCTACATGATAGTGATCCCAAGCCCAAGTTGAGCATTGATAGGCAAGATGATACTGATAATGCTCATTGTAATGATTTCCTTGTGTCTCTTAAAACATGTGCTCGGGTTACAAGACGTGTAATTAATAGTTATTTTAGAAAAATGTGGTTAGGAAATGATTATTTTTGGAACATTAACTAAAAAAAACTAAACTTGTGTTATTAAATTAAAACGATGTGTGATCTCTAAGTAACAACTGTTATTAATATACGGGCTCATTAAGCATTCATCGTGATAAGGATGGAAACAAAGATATTTTTTTATATATATTTCTACCTGTGTTGGAATCATGTGGGTTTTTAATTCAAAACGTTTTACATGCAAATTGTGTCACTGGGTCTGTGTTAAGATTTATTAGGTATATGTGTCATGAAAATATTTGTTGGAGATATTATAAATCAAATATGTTTTGAGTGCTCTTCAATATTTACTAGAGATAATAATAGTGCCTGTGTTTTAAAAGACAAACAATTTTTGTTTTATCGACATCCTGAATCATTGATCTGGTTAAACATTAGTATTCATCTTGAGATACGCAAAACATCGCACTAATTTGTGATTACTGACTAGTACGTTGAATTTAAATTATTCTTTTGTACCTAGGACAGATTAAATTGAAGAAGTTATGTATTCATACATATTAAACACACATATAAAAGTAAATACGCGGATACGTCGATGACGATTGCGCATTTTACGGAGCGTTTGTTTACTATATTTTCTGGGTCTCTTTGTATTTTTTGTTTAGCACTTTATTTACGTAAATGAACACACTATTATTTAGATTAATATATTAAATGTCATGCTTGTCACACATAAAAATGCGCACGCGCATCCTAACCATCGAGCTAAAAATAACACACGATCGTAACAATTTTCTCACTAAACTAATATTCACGTTTTGAAAGTACAAAATAGAACTTACTCTTCTGCATCTCATCCATAGCGTAATCCGTTTTCATTTTGTAGGCTAAAATAACTTTTCTTTGAAATAAGCACTTTCGAGTTCTGTCCCCGCTGTTATAACTTCACCGACCGCACTATTTTGAAATGTAAATTAAATAAAACACCGTGAAAGTGTAATTTGATTTGTAATTGAAAAATTCCGAAGACGCTCGCAGAGAACTGTTGTGTTTCGTAAGGCGTGCGTATGAGACTACCTTTCGTTGTGGCTACATACACTTGAGTGTGGCGAGATCTCGCTCGGGGATGACAGGTACAGCCGCTGGGCGGCGAATGCACCTTACTTTTTATTCTGTGTATCGTGAACCGAGATGTTTGCGAATTAATGCAGAACTGGCCGTCGCATTTGACACCATAATTGCGGAAACAAAAAAGTTGCGGAATAATACGTCCGATTAAATTGTATCTGTCTGCTTATTCATAGCTCTTAAAATAATATAAGGCATCAAAATGGGAAATTTCGTAAATGGAATAATTTCTTGTTTTTTGTTTGGAATTCCGAACAACTTTGTTGAATTACAAACCTGAATATCTAGATTTTATGTGCGCTATTACGTCAGTTGAAAATGCATAAAACTTAATAATGCATGCCTTATAGCGCATAGAAAATGGAACAGTGATAACTAAGTGTGCGACATAAAATAAGGATTTGAAAACTAGAGCAAGTGTAAACATAGAAAGTAGGTATTACTTGGTCCAAATATTATCCCTTGCGGGACCCTACAATGCAATATCATGACTATATATATATTATTATCAAATTAGAAAAATATCTCAACGCCCGAGTAATTTTATCTCAAGCTGAATATTCCCTAATATTATTAACATTCCTCAAGTTAAACAATTTGTGGCTAACCAACCTATTACAGACTCAGCTTAACTACATTATTTGATCAAACCAGTATCAAACGCCTCATTTATTACTCAATGGACAATTGCATTAATTGCCCATCCATGCTCCATTGCATTTGTATGAATAAAATCAACCTAAAATCAATCAATTTTGTCTATCACAGTCCACTAGATACACACAAACACAACGAACAAATATCACGTATGGCCTGCGTTCACCACACTTGCCTAGCAGGTTGGTGACCCCAGACCAGCTTTCTCCTACTACACATATGTTGACGGTCACCTGCCTTTGGTATTGAGGCTGGCAAGTTCATCCAGTTCATCAGTAGCAGTCATCATGATATGACGGATTTCAGAGCTTTATGTTACAATCATGGTCTAACGCAGGTGGAATTTATGTTTCCTCTTTAAACTATAAAGTAGGCTTACTGAAGACGATACTATTACCAATTAATAGTTATCTATTAAAATGCGGCCAGTATCACCTTGCACAAGAGCCATCACAGTCGGAAAATATAATTGAGTTCTTGATACTTGGTAATCGTGTTACTTTGTCAAACGTCTTTGGGATACCGACACCAGGTGCGTCGGTTTCTTCTCTGTGTTGCATTCCTCTTAGCTTTATTACCTCGCTAATAGAATGAGTATAGAGGCAAGCAACATTAGCAAGGTCTTCATTGCAAGGTACTTTAAAGTTCGCAGACGATTGGCAGGTGGCCTACACACGCTCTAGGAGATTGATATTTTGAATTCAAACAAAAACTTTCAGAAACATTGTTATTCTACCTACTTTCGATTTTTTTTGCATTCAGAAGTCACAGCTTCAGTTTTGATATCGTCAGGATTGATTACAAAAGCAATTGATAAATCTCTTCTTATTTAGTTATGTGTTGCTTCTGCTGTCAGAATTAATTATGTCGAACCAATATAGGCATGCTACTTAATATAATTTAAGTTTCTTCGATTATTGTGCATATTGTGCTATAAGTATTTTAGATCAAACCCGTTCGGGGAGTTTGAATGTAATCAAATGTCTTAATATGATTTATTCGAGAGCTCTTTAATCTGCGGCGTAATTGCGTAATACACTAGCAATGACAATGCCTTTCATTATAGCAATTCGACTACATTCATTGCGTTATTTACGTTGTAGAGCAGAAGATTTTTTCAAAGAAATTAAGCAATGGATTAGCAATATCCCTTAGATTATGATTGAAGTGTGTTAGGCAGTTGGGGTGCTGGTCGATTTACTTTAAGCCGATTACACGCAAACACCTACCTTCAAGTTTTCCGCACATTACCCGGTTTCATAAAATCGTAATAAAACACTGTTTATAGAAACGTTATCAGCGACAATAAAAATCCAGTAGTTACAGTGTGTGCCGTAGATAAGTGCTCGTGGTCACATAATAAGAAAACATTTGATGATTGTTTGACTGAGATAGCAGTTATAATATATGCATGTACTCGTACACTGGCTGGTAATTTAACGTCTTTGTTTTAACGGTGTTATAAAAATATGACGGTTTTATGATAAGTTTTAATATAGGTGGACTGGTCGAGGAAACTAAGTCTTGGGTGACATTATGTCCGGACAAATTATCGTTATGACTTGTTTACTACAATACTAATAAAGTTAAGAATAGTTAAACTAAGCTGGCTATATGTTCTGAACATAACATTATGCTTTTATTTCCCAGAAAGGTTAGGCAGAAGTGTACTTAGTACTCATAGTAGGTACACCCACATTCCGCCAGTTATGTTTAAGGCCTGTGTGATAGGGGGCGAGCCTATTGACATCTACTGAGCACAAACCCTGACTCTGGGCTGCTACGAGACATTCCTAATGGAAAATCGAATAACAACATTTTGGCCGATCTGGGAATCGAACCCAGGATCTCATGCTCAGCAGTAGCGTTGCGACCTGCAGTGCGATTCTGTAACCATCTCACCTTGAAAACTTAGGTGAAGTGAGCGTGGAGTGAGCTGTCATTCCAACTAATGCTAGGGATTGACACTACTGGCAACTCACATCAAGCTCACTTCACTTGAGTTTTCACGGTGAGATTTTTACAGAATCGACCGGCTGGTGACCAACAAGCCAGTATATATTCTTAATTGTGAAGAATTGTAGATAGGCTTTAAATAGTTGTGGCTTGTCTTACTAATTTTATTCGCTCTATCTATAGTCATGTTGTTTGGCTTTAAGAGCCTGCGATGGTATAAAAAGAAAATAGTAGATAAAGTTTACGGCTGCAAAAGCAGGATAAACGGGTTGGTAATTGCTGGATACTTGAGTCTGATCCCGTCTTTACAAATAACATTAGCATCGGAATATCTTTATGAACTCGATATGAGTGCGATGACCCTTCGCCTGACTTGGGAATCGTACCATAGTCCCATCGGACTATGAGTGAGGGAAGAGAGAGTGCCCTTGTGTCTGCGAGCATATTTGTGCACTATAATATCTCCCGCGCCGAAGGCTAGTCCTTCGTTGAGATTGGCAGCCATGGCCGATATCTGTTCTAGAAGACTACATGAGTGCGGTGAATCCTCGACACATAGATAAAAGTATTCCACTTTGGAAGAAATCGAAGATTCGCTTTCATATACGTAGAAAGCAGTAACAAGATATTCGAAAACTTGAGCTAACTAGCTAAGGAACTACGGAAATTAATAAATACACTCCATCATGGATATAACGGCTGGATTCAATTTCTAATGACTATAATTAAAGCTTATTTCTGATATAGAATCTTGATAGAGATCGTTAGTTCTCGGGTCATGTTTCCGGCACTACATTAAGATCTAAGACTTGTATTACTGACTCAAAAACTCAGGTTATTCCGTAGTTTTTGCTAGTGATAAATTGTCTTATGTGGTACATTGGAATGATTAATGAATCTATGAATAATGACTCAATTTAAACGTTATCCAGGTAAGTAGGGCTGCACTTACACGGACGTTTATTGAAGATGAAGAAGAAGGATTTAATGTTATATTGTATCTTCAGCTTTATCTAGGAAGACTTTAGCTACGTTTTGGTCTGACACAATTTAGATTTCCATAAACAGGCTAAGAAGAAGGAAGACTGTTTAGTTTATTAGTCAAAGGCAGAATCCAAAAAAATAGGACATTGTTGCATTGCATGCAATTGAATATTAACTTTTTATTTCGAGTAAGAATTGGACAGGTCGATAAATGTTACTTGTTAGGGATAACCAAAATTAATCAGGAAGAGTTTTACATTTCTAGTCCATTTTTTTCAATTTCGTAAGGTAAGATTCCTGATTGAGCCTAAAAAACATCCTGGCGACGACGGTGTGTAGGGTTGTCTACAAAAGTCACAAAATTCGATTTCCTATACCTACACTAACTAGTGAAAGGTGGGTTTCTTTGCAAAATATTGGAAAATCAGCACAAGATATTCCATTACGAATAACAATTAGATTCGATTCAGTGGAAGCTGTGACTAATCATTTATCTGCATAACATTACTCATGATTATTCTATATGCTTTTATAGTACAGACGCCAGCAGGTCAAGCTACCCGAAACTGTCAAATTTTCCCAATCAACCTTGAACCTTAATGCTTTAGCGATAAAGTGCAAAATCTATTAAAGAAATTTGACAGATTGTAGTAGCTTGATGTGCTGGCGTCTGTACATGAGTGCACGGTCATTTTAAAATTAATATGCACCTTTGTCTTTAAACTGATGATGAGATATATTTATCTCATCATCACTTATATGTATGCGACGTACTTATGGGTATGTCGTAGTACAAAAAGTACGTTAAACTGAGCAAAGTATTTTTAGAATTAATATTCAAGATACACAAATCGGTTTTTTCATTATTTTGGGATTTTTTCAGCTTTTTTCAATGTTTTTGTGGGCTTAATTGCGGGTTATTGTGATTTATAAATTATGAATTATAGTTTTGGAATCATTGTTTGATATAAATAAAATAATTATTGTAAAATCGTGACCTTCGACCTTTTTTATGCTTCAGATCTTCGTGCCTATCTTAAACGGGTGTAGAATCTATTTTGATTTTTTGTTTAAAGCTATTAATGTATTGTTTATTTCATGAAGATCTAATGATAAATATTTATTTAATTTTAATATTTGGCGTGATTCTTTTTTATGTCACGATTTTTTAAATTATTTAATACTATTTATTTGGTGTATTTACCGAAAATGATTCATAGAGAAGAAGTTCATAATGGAGAATGGCAGCCAATGGGCCTTTAGTTTTGATGCCGTGTCAAGACTATTTACTTCTCAAACATTAAATCGTATTTTTACATGTTTAAGTTTTTTTAGCAACATTTCTTTTACCCTAGCATTAGAAAACATAATTAATATTTATTTTATTGAATTTATATCAGTTCCGGCATTAAAACTTTACCTGAATGTTGCCAGACTACAGACTATGTCAATTAAATGATAGTAATTGCCGACTAAAATGACCGGAGATAGGCTACAATAGCTTTGCTCCCGTCGTAATCTAGCTAAAACTCTCACTGATTAGGCGCGTAGACGACGGGCGGGCTCAAATAAAGAAAACAAAGAAGTAAATAAACTAAAAAACATATTATCATAATTATGTTTCATGGTATTTCCTACCGTCAGAAATATTCCGGTACATAAATACCTGATTAGTTTCTTTAAAAAACAAAAGTTAGTACAGACGCCAGCACATCAAGCTACTACAATCTGTCAAATTTCTTTAAGAGATTTTCAACTTTATCGCTAAAGCATTAAGGTTCAAGGTTGATTGCGAAAATTTGACAGTTTCGGGTAGCTTGACCTGCTGTCGTCTGTACCACAGACATTATTGTGGTTAGTACTCAGGTTAGTAACTCCCATACATACCTAAATAGCGTTTATAATCTTTTTAATTATGTAAATAATATTATTTATAACAAATCGATTACCAAATTATTTAACATGGTCACACTTAGACAGATCTAACTGCCAAATCAATGAATCAATCACATTGTTTCGTGCCATTCGTTCTACGTCGAGTTGAATTTATTCCTCCGGATTTACTTCCTGTTCGTTACAATTTAAAGCTGTCGAGTTGAGCGTTTACGTTCCTCCAGTGGATTTGTTTTGAGATATCGGACTCTTATTTTAGTGACAAGTGAGCCGATTGACTCTATTTATTTTAAGTGAGCTGTGGACTCTTGTTTTACTCTTGAAAAATGTCTACACTTGTACAGTGATTGATAACATGGACGATAACATCGCAGACGCTGTGATTCCTGTACCACCTCCACTACCGCTGCTGGTTCCACCGCCTCAGGAACAACAATTACCTCGAACATATTCAAAAATTAGTTCACTAAAGTACAAACGGGTTTTGACAAGTCCCCGACATTGCCTGTTCCTTAGTTGTGCGAACACAGAACGTCTGTTAGTACCAGGCACTATAAAAGAAGTTTTGTTGTTACATCATAAAGTATATATTCCCTTCACTGCAAGAATCTGCAGATATCATTTACATAGCAATCGTTGGGATCAACTAGAAGCCCCATATTCAGATTTTACTGGATTTCAAGTAGATGATATTTTCACAAAACTTGAAAAACCTACTGAAAGACAGTTAAACTTCAATGACATAAACTCCATGGATTCTTGTTTATGCCATTATTGGTTGAGACTTACTGCAGAGCAATTTAATGAGCTTCTAAGTTGTAACCCTATGTTATATGATCACTTTCCAAATCGTTCTGTTGCTCTCAGTATATTCTTAGTAAAACTCAGAACTAGTAACAGCCATCAAAGACTGTCAACTCTTTTTAAAATGATCCACTTTGGAAAGAAAAATGAATATTGTGAGAAATTGCTTAAATGAACAGTTTTTTCTCGACATTTAGGAATAAATCACACATCTATCCAAAATGTAGTATCACGGAATAGAATCATACCGGAGGGTTTTTTAGGAGATGCTAACATGGCTTCAAATGTTAAACCTACCATTTTAATATGTGATGGCACATATATTTATGTGCAAAGCAGCAGCAAGCAATTATTTATATGAAAAACAAAGTATAGTCTGCATAAATATGCCAATCTTAATGTCAAACCGTTTTTATTTGTTTGCTGCGATGGATATACATATTTTAGAGTCCGTGGGGCCATATGAAGTCACAAGAAATGACTCATCGATTATGAGTGCCTTGTTTAGGTATTACTGAAAATGGTCCCATGCGCTCATTTTTTAGACCCGATTATGTATACATTTTGGACAGAGGACTTAAATTCAAATTCATTTATTTTTTGTGAACACAGGGTACAATGATCTGAAATGAATGTATATAGTATAGTGTTTGGTCCAACCTATGTTCCGCCGACAGGCATACAAAATAGTTATGCTATGATCAAAATTAAATTATTTGTAAAAAGAAAAAAATCTCTTAAACTCACAATGTCAACAAATAAGAATTTTCAAAAGTTTAATAAAATAGTACAGAAAGATAAAACAATGTCAGCAATATTAGTCGTCAAAATTAATTAAATTAAAATAGTCAGAAAATGAATAAATAAATGTCAAAAAAAAAATACAATGTCAGCAGAAATTATCAAAAATTACAATTGCATTATAATAAAATAAAATTAAATAATGACATAATAATAATTCCAAAATTATGATTAATTAAATTTATCATTCAGAAACTGGTCTAATGTATAATAGCAGTTTTCAAGTAGCAGCTTCTGTACAGTGTTTCTGAATTTTTCTAATGGCATACATTTAATTGCATCGGGAACTTTATTAAAAACTTGGGGAGTAATACCAAAGAAACTTTTCTTCATCAGTGCAGTTTTACATTTTACATGGCATAATGTGTTCATATAGAGAGATGTGATTCCTGAGTTAGAACGTTATAATTATAAAACTCACATGCCTGAGTCATTATCGGAAAACGAACATCAATTAACCACCCACCAGTCTAATAAATCTAGATGTGTAACAATGTGCCGGTGGGTGGTAGAGGTTGTAAATGGGAGAATCAAAAGAGATTTTAAACTATTTCGCCAGGAATATTTTAATATAGCGTCAAGTCACCTTATGACTGATTTCAAAATAGCTTGTTCCCTTTTGAATAAGTTCCATCCTTCAATTGATGATAGACCTGATGCTGTGGAGTACCTAAATATTGCTCTACTGTCGAGATTAGATACATTAATTTTTTATCGGAATTGATTCAAAGGGAACATACTTATAAGTAAATGACGTACGATTTTCCAAAGCATAAACGGCAGTGCTCCCCATCTAAATAACTTTCCAAGATTATCATTAATCGAATTAAAAAGATTTTCTAGGATCTTACCAATTAAAACAGGCAAGATCCTATTATGGCGAGCATGTGCGGGCGAATGGTACCTACAGTGTAGAAATAAGCAATGAACTAATAGAAGAAGATTTGCCCTTAATATTAGTTCAAAACAATTATCTAGTTAGGGCCAGAATTAAATCGAGACATGTGAGTAGCAGGATTTATTACACATATTTATTGATATGTAGAGAGCAACATAGGGCATATTCTTTAGAAAGTATCATCGCTTATTATTGTAGTTGCTTAGTGGGAAATGGTACAGTAAGGAGCTGCGCTCATACTATGACCGTATTGCGGCAAACTGGAGTCGTTTTAATGATATAAGCGCCCCAGCGCAATTTCTAGATATTCCTTGAAGAATAAATGTTTTACCTACTATTTATTGGTGTATTTTTTTAAAGTAAGCAGCCGTAGAGCAGCTTAGCTTAACTTGAGATGGATCCGTGCGGTTGTTGTAACTTAGCCATGAGCTCCTCTAACCTAAGGCTTTAGTCGTAAGTAAGTATTTATTTTTAACAGCACTGGCTACTAGTGGTGAGGGCACAGCCTACTTAACGTGACTACCGACACGGTACGGCAAGGGATATTTTGTAAGCGCAAGTACTTAACCTACATAATATCTAGCAAGAGAAGATGTTATGTAGTGTTTTCTAAATTCAGGTATCAATATTAATACATAAACAATATTATTATTTTAATTTCAAATATGTTTAAAACAAAAAAAAACTTGTTTTATAACCTCAATTTCAGCATCCGAAAAAATAAGATTTCTCTTAACTAGGGTGAAAAATTGAAAATCGATTTCAGGATATGAAAAGGTGATTCTAGGTCTACGAAACCAAGTTAAAACCACCGTGACACGCGAAGTTTTTTAGGGGCCCAAAACTCCTAACAAAATGGGCATTGACAGGTTGTGAGAAAAAAAAAATGAATTGCTCATTATATTGATATGTTACTTAAGTATTGCAAAAAAACAATCTATTGTTTTTTTTATTTATGTAATGTAAATGTATTATGAAATATTGAACAATATCTCGGCACGATTGTACTATAGACTACTCACTTAACATCTTTAGCAATTTGAAGAGTTGTACTAAATTGTAACAGTGACACAATCTCAAATTTCCTGTATTTTTGAATGAATATAATTTATTATCATAATAAGTACCTTTACACGACTCTTATCGACTCACTCATTCAACAATAAATTACTCTAAAAACATGAATATAGAACTCAAACTTGACGCAGTTATCAAGTACTCAGCCAATCTGAATGCAAACGCGGTTAATGATGATGGCAACAAATTGGGTGACCGTTATCACTCCATATAGACTGATAACACCCACGCTACTGGCAACACCATAGAACTAGATACATCGCTCATTATTGCGTGGGAATCTAAAAAACAATAGAACAACACAAAAACTTCCTGAAACACGCTATATATTTACAGACAGACCGACTATGTTCCTTCTTCCTTGAGAAATAAAAATAATGTAGTGTGCAACTTAGAAACGAGATATGCAAATAGGCTCTAGGAATAAGTTTACGTAGTCTTACAGTATTTTAGATAAAGAAACTGGTTTGTTTATGGTGGTTGAAAGTACCAGTTATATAAATAATAATAATAATAATAATATCCCTGGACATTTCACACAGCGCCATCTAGTCCCAAGCTAAGCAACCTAATGCTTGTGTTATGGTAACAAGATGGCTGATAAACTACTTATATACATTTTTTTTTTTTTTTTTTTTTTTTTTTTTTTTTTTTTTTTTTTTTTTTTTTTTTTTTATGTTTATGTACAGACGCCAGCATATCAAGCTACTACAATCTGTCAAATTTCTTTGTTAGATTTTCAACTTTACCGCTAAAGCATTAGGTTCAAGGTTGATTGGGAAAATTTTACAGTTTCACTAGCTTGACCTGCTGGCGTCTGTACAATTTCATATTCATATTTCTCAGTAGATCTCGCTTACTTTCTTAAGTGCGTGTATAATCTTATCGCACAAGTAATTGATGAATAGATACATCTACAAATATACGACTATTTATAAAACCGGCCTGCACGAATAATTATAATAAGAGTTATTTAAAGATTTCCTGTTTGGTACTAAGTTATGCATTTCAACAATAAAGGAAAATGTTGGACTAAGGCTATATTTAAATATGGCTAACCTAGCAAAGTGATGCTCAGAACATCAAATCAGGCATCAAATCGCATGAAAATTACAGCGCCGCGGTGACATTGCGCATGCGCAGCCATGACAATGAATAGCTAGGGATAAAATAAATTAGTACCTGCGACGTGCGGTGACGTTAATTTTATTAACGCGTCAAAAATACATGATTTAGAACAGCCAGTGTGATGAATGCTTATTGTACAGTTCTTTAGACCTCTCTAACCGATGTGTACAACTGCCCGTAGTTGTACACGTCGGTTAGAGAGGTAATTTTAAATCAGGCAATCTATAGGTGTTTGGATTAAAGATCTTGTATAGACGATTTATATGATAAAAAAGAAAGATGGCACTTATGAGTTTTCTAGACAAACAGTAAATAAAACGAAAAAACAAAAGTACATAGGTACTTAGTCGTTGCACAACAACAAATTATTTCATAGGTCGTACTCGTATACAACGTTAGTAAGAAGATAATAAGGTAAATCAACGCGTCTGCCAATTAAATTAGTTTGAAATTTGAGAGGAATTCCAGTATATAAAGCAGCCAACATAAATCAAACATACAGCTAAAAAATTTAACAATTTATAAACTAAATCTCTCCATTCATATTTTAATATTTGGCCAATAACAAAGACTACTAAGGGCCGGTTTTTTGATCCGTAGTTAAACTCAACCAATTGTTAAAAATTGTAAGTAATAGTTAAATTTTTGCAAAATGTGTTTTTTAATCAATTTTTAGTTTATCTAATGATATAATATCATTGCTAATGGTCAAATAATTAACTATTAGTTTAAAAAAACAACCATTAGATAAACTAACAATGATCAAGATGCACATTTTGCAAAAATTTAACCATAGTTATTATTTTTAACAATTGAGTTGGTTGAGTTAAATACGGATCAAAAAACCAGCCCTTAGTTACATAATCTAATTATCATTGTCTGACATTCTGTAAATAAATGTATCTGCAAATTGCTCCATCACGGGCTGTAGTAACTGAAACTATAGACAAACCTAGGAAAAATATGGCCGACCGTGACAATGACAGCTAAAATGGCGCCAATTTGTCAAATTACGCGACACGATTCGCGCGTAAAAATATGATAATTATTTATTTGCTGCCTGCTACATTGTAGGTGAGATTTCAATTACGGTTGTTGTTGTGTTTAGTGTTCTTTTTCAGAATGTAATTCAAATACTTCAGGTATTTTAGGTTGGTAAAAAAACCGGGAAGTATTAAAAATATTAATTCAGTTTACAATGATATCGAGGTAAGCAAGAATTCCTAATTTTGTTTCTTAGAACCTTAATTAGCTATCTTTGGCCACTTTAGAGCTACAATAACAATACTTTTTTCCCTAACAAGTTTTGAGATATTTTTCTTGTGTTTATCGGATCCTACGAGAAGTACGTAAGTAGGCTAATGATGACGTGGGACCTACGTAGTAGGTCATAGAGCATAGGAAGGTAAGATCTTAATCTTAACATTTTAGGAAGCGCCTACATCTTTATGACATCAGGAAGGAAATTCGCATCTAAGAGTATTTGATTTATGAATACTTATTAGCTACCATGACATCGCCAAAACCACTCGCTGCTTTTGCCGCGGTGTCTGCGTTTCCGATTTCCCTAATATTTTTTTAACCAAACCGTAGATTAACAATAGTTCTGACACAGAAGTCTTACATCATCGGTTTTTGTTATGTTCGGCTTTCGGAGGCCAAAAAACGGTAGCTTTTATTACATAAAGTTTATTTTAAGACCTCTAAACACGAAGAATGTGACACGATTTTTACGGTATTTTAAAAACATGAAAATATTAAAATTCAATTAACTTATTCTGGAGAACACGACGTATTCACATTTGTAAAGTTGTTTAAATCAACTTTCTATTATTATAATAGTTAGTAATAAATGCGCAGAAGCATCTCGGCCGTGACAATGAACTGCGCGCGCGCACGGTGCGCTAAACATTTGAATTAAAATATTGTAAATTTTTTATACAATCTTACAAAATATATACTTACTTGACATTGTAAAGTTCAGCCACTCGTGGAAATTGAGCTTCATTGACAATAACTATTTCTGTGAAAAAAAATGATGCGCACGAATAGGCAAAAAGCCTATTCGTGCGCATCATTTGTTTTCACAGAAATAGTTATTGTTTTTTTTTTTAACGTACAACGATCATAAGAGGCTATTTAGAACAAGTATAAATTTTAAAACAGCCCTGTTCTTTTTTTAAATTTATTGCTAGTATTCGTGGAGTACATGCGTGTGAAGACGAACTGGACTTTGAGGGTCGAGAAGTTGGAGTCACGTCACAACTCGAACTTCAAGTCGTTCGTGGAGCGTGTTCCGACACATCATCTCTAGAAGTTCCTCAAGGAATAGTTCTGGCCGAAGGGTGTTGTGTACCGCCGGTTTTGTGGTCAGCTACATGACACCAGTCAGCGAAACACGACGCAGGCACTTCGTGTGCGTTAGTTAGTTTTTCAGGGTAATTATAATGTTGTTGTTATAGTACTTTTAAGTTATATTAATATTGTATTGTATGTGTTTATATGGGCTTTGATGCCTGAAATAAATGGATAAATAAATAAAATAAAAAACTTGCGCAAACCAATAATGCTGTGCAAAAATCTTCCGGTCATCAATAGTTTTTTTTTTATCTAGATAGCTAGTTATCTATATTGAGGGACGCTAGAACGATTGGTAACGAACTAGTAACAACTGATGGTAACCTAAACCTTCACGATTGGCAGTGGCAAGTAGTGTGTCGAACGAGGTAACGCGTAGCCTTGAGACTGACGGATGGTACAAGTTACTAGCTGTTGAAGATTCCTTTTTAATTTCTCTATTAAGTACCTGCATAATCAGCCTATCATGTCTCCGCTGCTGGGACACAGGCCTCTTCTCTGTGAGAAGGAGTGGGCCGTAATCCACCATTAAGTACTTACATTAATTTTATTTGAACTGCGATGATATTATGTTTGTCATAAAATAATAGTGCCTAAAGACTAACTGCCTTCTTTTTCAAATAGTGCCGTACTTTTGTTGAGATAAAAGTAACGTATCAAATGATTAATAATATATTTTTAAATAAAATTCTGTAATTCAAGAAAAAAAATATCATGACCGCAAACCAATCGCGACTACGTAGGTACGTTATCGCGCGGCTACGCGCTCGAGGCTACACGTCACTCACACCGCTACGCTCGTAGCGGATAGGCTACGCCCGCTACTATGCACCCTTTTAATGCTACGTCGCGATCGCGTCGTTTGTCGTATTGCGCGGATACTGTAATTGAATTGAAATACCTCCGTAAACATATGTAACTTGCGAAATGTGAGTATACTCCACCCCTACCTAACCCTTCGGGGAAACAAGCCGTGATGTTATGTTATGAGTTTGTGTTACCTCCACAGTCAAATCTTATTTTGAAAATTAAGTAGATTTTGTGTTACTCTATTTGGAATAAGCCAAACGAATAAAATATCCGCGGTAATATTGAAATTCTGGATTCAAAACAAACGTAAAAACGAAAGCTCCGAAGCAAATGTTTGCAAGTAGGTAATAGGCATAAAATATGGTGCAACCGCCATATTGAAAGTTTTGAAAGTCGCTTCAGCTCCCGCGCCCGTCCCCGCGTCCGCCTATACATTACACCAGCCACAGTAATAACAAAACATTCGGCGTTCGTCGTCGCATGCATCTGTACAGCCGAGCACAACAGTGATACACGCAAACAGAATAACAACGCGTTATTTCCTACCAGTTTGTTCTGCGGCGGAGAAAATTGAGCTATTATCATGTCAGTCGTCATTTGCCACCATAATGGATGCAATAAATTGTTTATATGACAGGACGCCTTGTGAATACTTCGTATTTGACATCAAACGCGATGTCAAGGCGCGTATACAATGCGCTAAGTGATGAATTTGACAAAATTGATAACGCTGACAATTAACGCAATTGGCCTTCAGGATGGCACCTATACGACGCGAGCGAGACTAATTCATACAGGAAAGTTTTTATATTAGGCGACCAGACCAACAAATCTATTAAAGAGAATCGTTTAGATATTCTGTCTGAACACTAGGAATTTATTCTAGAATAAATTGGTGGTCATTGGTTGGTACCTATTTGTAGTGACCTTCTAGAATGTCATCACAAATCAAAGTTACGCATTTAGAAATGACACCGGCGACCGTTGACCGTTATAAAGAACTTACTAGAAACAAAATACAAATAAAAGAATCGTTTGAGCATTCGGTCGATAGTGTCGGAGATTTGGAGATCGTATAAAGACAATTATGAACAATAAAAAAATAGTTATTAGAAAGAACAGTTCAGTAATTATAACTTAAAAATAGTAAAAGAAACGTTACATAAGACTGCAATTACTGGCGTGGGTGTTAAATAAGAAGCCTATGATTAACTAAGCACGAACTAAATAATAGAAAGAAGTATACATTGTACGAATAAGTAATGGAGGATTGAGATAATATCACAGAGCAATGCAGAAGGCAAATTCAAGACGAAGAATTCATACTTCATACTTTAAATTCGAAAGTAACCCTGTCTGTTACCTCTTCACGCCGCCGAATTTAAGTGAAATGGCACACGGATAGATCATGACCAGAAGGCCAAATCTCGTAATTGAAAACTTTCAAAATCTAGTCGCAGTCTCATCTCAGGGACAAACAAATGTCAAAAATGTAGGGAAATTAGAAGTATTTTTTGACAGATTGAGACTGAGACCAGCCTGTGAACGGTCTTAAAATTACGAGAAATGCCCCTCTGGTTTAGGACATAGGATACTTTTTATCCCAGTAGTATGTTTCCGTGGGATTATTTTCAACCTCCACGCGGGCAAACCGCGGGCCAAAGCTAGTAGCAAATAAATACAGGTACTCACACACAGCAGCAGACGTTTAAAAAAAAATTCACGCGGTAACAGACTCATTTAAATTTTTTTTTTCTTCAGTCTAGCGGCTTGCGGATACCTCATCCGTCATCGGCAGAACTATGCTCGTACGTCGTCGGCCGAAATCGGTGGATTGAACTAAACACATGAGAAAGAAAGTAAGTGCGTACACCGACTTATCGGATGTCATATGGCGTAGTGTACGCACTCGCTTTCTTTGACATTATGTTTGGTTCGAAAGATATACATAATCAGCCTATAATGTTCCCACTGCTGGGACACAGGCCTCCTCGCAGCGAGAGGGAGTGGGCCGTAATCCACCACACGGCACATTGCGGGTTGGTAGATATCACATGTCTTCGAATTTTTGATTCTACGAAATGCCGGTTTCCTCACGATGTTTTCCTTCACCGTTTTGAGAGTAGTGCGTAGTAGTAGAGTAGTAGTTTTTTAAAGAAAAAATTATTTACACAAAGTAAAGCGCCCGTCTGCATTCGAACCTACGCCCTACAGCTCGCAAGTCGCGGCCGTCACTACTCGGCCACCACTGCTCTCAAGAAAATAGCTCTCGAAAGATATGTTTTATCCTAATTCAGCCGACGACATACGAGCTTAGTTCGGCTGATGACGGATTAGAGGTACAGCTCGCGTATGTGTGGATGAGCTTTTGTTGGTATTGTTTGTGGTGAGCTTTTTATGCCTTACGTCATTTGAACTGGGCCTTCTACATTTTAGTGTTCTATGCTAACATTTTATATAACAATGAAACATCTCGCAGACGCAAATAACAGGCGTTGACCCGCTCATTAGCATGGCATTACGATTCAGTCTTCGATACTGGTCGAACAAAGAACCGCTAAAAAACTAAAACAATGACAAATTACGCCTACTGTAACATCCTGTATACGCGTAATACGTAATGTTGTTTTTTATCGAGATGATAACAGTTATTGATAAAGTTGTTAATTAATGGTTACGGTGACCTAATTCGGGGATTTTCTTAGTTTTTATTATTTTCGTGAAGATTAATAATTGGCAGATTATCAGATAAGTATAGCACTTTGTCTATAGCCTTCCTCAAGAATTGGGTTATCAAATGAAAAAAGATTTTTTCAAATCCGACTGGGAGTTCCAGAGATTAGCGCGTTCAAACAAACAAACTCTTCAGCTTTATTATTAGTATATAAATAAATATAAATTTTACGGATTTCTGTTTCAATCACCCTGCCGTAGAAAAACTCTATAAATAAACAAAAAAAAAAACAAAACATTCCTATACACTCATCAAAAAAATTTGCCAAATGAAATAATTCACAACAGTTCATCCCTTCTCATCAATATCAGTGACCCTGATAAACTCCAATTCAAAAATCAACCTGCAACTGCAACCTTTCCTCAACGAAATAAATGAATAAATGTTCCAAGAACCAAATATTCCACAGGTATGTGAGTTCCCCAAAAAAGATCAAAACTTCATCTCGCGTTTACAAATAAATTCTAAGAATGCAGAATGCTTAAAGATTTCGTTTCGTGCAAAATTAAACCTCACGACGGCACATCGTCAAACATATTGACAACTTAATACACGATCCTATAAAGTTCAATGTCGTGTGAATAAAAGTTTGGCGACAGTAAAATGTTTTGTTTATGTTTCTTTCTACGGATCGCACTGTCCGATTATACATACTTGGCACGGGCGTCGTCGGTGGACTTTCCAGCGACACGTGTATGATTCAGACAAGGTCACCACAAAATACATGGGTTTCCTCTAAAAAAATGACAGTATTAATAATGGTGTCTTCTACGCCATTATTAATACTGTTACCCAGAAAACTGTGAGGTAAGGTTGTAAAGATAGTATCGTTTTCTCAGATTTTCTTGTGGCTGGCTCGAATTTGTCACAGATTTATCAAGCTAAGTTATTTTTGGGCATTCACCCTACTGAATAAGAGTCATTAAAGTCTAGTAAACATTAGTAGTTTATACATATACTATCATGGATAATACCCATATGCAGAGACCTAAATGTACTATTAAGTACCTACTTACTGACAACTTAAAAGAAACGCCGCTATATACTTATTTAATACTCAGAACAGCACCCTCATTGCATAACACGCTTTCAATCACAATCCGAGGGTTTTGTTTATTAAGTTCCTTATCCATTGTTGCATAGGTTTAAAAAGTACGTCTGCTCAACAACGTAAATCACGCAATGAACGTGGCTTAACTGTCAAAATGAAACTCATTGCAATCAATTGTCATTCTATGTGTGTTACGCAATTAACCCGCAGGACCCAAACTTAAGTGCATCCTTCAAATAGGAAAGTTTAACACATTTCAACACCCGATTAAAATCCAATACATTATCTACTTAATATACATTCAAGATATTTGCGATTCTAAGTTTCATTAATGCAGTCTGTGTGTGTGTGCGTGTGTATGTTTGGCATACATTTCCATTCATTCATCGAGTAGTCATTGTATGGAGTCTATCAATATATGCAAGTCATTATAAACTGTTTTAAATCAGATATTAGATTAGCGTCTGCTTTGGCTTTGTAGCTGTGTATGACCAGAAGGCCAATTCCCACGTTATTTAAAACGTTCAAAATCAAATCGAAGTCTCATGTAGGCGACAAAAAAATTACAAAAACTTGTCAAAATGTAGGTAAATTAGACGTATTTTTGACAGATTGTGACTGAGATCAGACTGTGAACGTTCTTAAAATTACGAGAATTGCCCCTCAGACGTATGAACGTAAACGAAGCAAGAGGATTATGTAAGGGTCGTAGCGTTCCGTAGGTTCTGCCTACCCCCATGGGAGGTAAGCGTGAGTTTATGTATGTATGTCTGTTTAGCTCGGGGATCGTGAGTTTGATTCTATTACATTGAAAAGACCGATTTGAGGTCCAAATGGACTTCTTAAACATTGCATTGAATTTTGAATTGTGACGGCAACCACGACATTCATATCCAGTATCAATTTACCTAACCAATAATAATCAAGATAACATGGGTACCTCAATAGTTGCATATATTTATAACTAGCGACCCGCCCCTGCTTCGCACGGGTACAATATACCCACCTACCTGGGCCTCAAGTCTGCTATTACAATAGTGTCAGAATGGTCGATCATCATTGATTTCATAATTCTTGATTTTGACAAGTTTGGTAATCTACTAGCATAATAGCGTCATTATGACTTTCCAGTGGTCAACCACTGACACTCCATTGAAAGAAATGGCATAGAATGGTAATCTCGTACATAATGTTATATGAATGACTGACTTACATAAAACACTTGACTTGTATAAAACACTAATAAATAATATGTAAAAAAATATATAAATTAAATCTGGCATAAATAAAGCAGTGGTAGTTTTTCGAAAATCATTTCTATTAACGGGTTTTATAATAATGGCAATACGACAATGTCATCATGACACAATTCTATTACGAGACCATTGACCGACCAATGATCGCCATTAGGAATTTAGCAGATTACGAACTTTAAGAGCGTGTACAACGTTCCACTAGCGCCACTCCTTTAAAAAAATATTATCTCGTGACTGAGAAGGAATTATGAAAATTTGCTCAATCAGCGACCTCGGTAAGTGTGTCTAGAATTTTCTAATACCTTTTATTAAGTTTCATATTGAGACACGAAGCAACTAAATACGACATAGGAATGTGGCCGCTTTTCTTTAGATCGAATTTTGTTGCTTTGTGTCTAAATATGAAATTTTATAAAAGGTATTAGAAAATTCTAGACACATTTACCGAGGTCGCTGATTGAACAGATTTTCATAATTCCTTCTCAGTCACGAGATAATACTTTTTTTAAAGGAGTGGCGCAAGTGGGCCTGTGTGCACCCTCTTAAGCAAAATGACAATGGGATGGGAATGGGATCGTGTTGGAATGACGAATTTATAAAAATAGCAGACTTGGGCCCCTGCTGATGTTGCGACTGATGCCATTTCAAAACATCGAGATTCCTGGGCTGTGTGTTGTACCTGCATATTATAGACAAAAACCTTCCAGAATAAATTCTCTAAATGCCACCAGCATTTAAAGAATTTATTCTACAGAATTTATTAAACAGCATCAAAATTCATTGTGTAGTTTAGAAGAACTAAGCGTGCACTCAAACAGACCCGAAAAGTGACTTTGTTTATACTATTTATAGAAGATGTATAGACAAGTTTTTAATATGGTAACACACATGTAAAAGAAACAGAGCCAATAGAGCGTGGGATAAAGTAGGTATCCATTAATGGCTAAACATATGTAGACAAATAAAAATATCATATGACTTATAAGCATAAAAATAATACATTTTTTGTTTTGAACTAAATGATAACGACTTTCTTTTCCGCCAGAGACAGACTCCACCGTCTAGTCACTTTTATTCCTGACCGGTTATTCTTTTATTCCTGACCGGTTATTCTACATAACGTAGTGTATACGACACAGAACAGATAAACTGTTCTGTGGTATACGATACCTACATCTTTGTTGACAATCATAAATTTATTAGAGGCATTAATTAAGTGGTTTACATCGCTAATGACAGTCTGAGAAAAAATCTATTGACAGTTGACGCCATTGTGTGAAAATATAGTTTATGTTGTTTTAGTATCAAAGGGAAATTAGAGTAATCACAGTTGCGTTGGTTGGATATAAAATATAGATGACTAGCAGCGCCTCGCGGTTCCACCCACATAAGTTTCGATCCCGTGGGAATATGAGGATAAAAATATTTTATCCAAATCCGTGCAGTAGTTTTTGCATGAAAGAGTAACAGACTTTCCATTCATCCATCCTCACAAACTTTTTCATTTATAATATTATTAAATATTATTAAACATATTAATAATAAACTACGGCGTAGCGCAGGGCGTGGCGTCTTTTTGAAATGTGCACAACAACAAAAAAAATTAGGTACAGAACGTATCAAAGAATTTTATGAGACAGTGTTGTTCTTATTTCCATATATCTTCTTATTAATTATGATAATAGTAATACTGTTGATAACATTCAGGCTACGTACATAAATTAGGTAGCAACAGTTACTTCTGTTCTGCATATCACTAATAGATTAGATACGGGTGGATTACACGACATATATATGGATAACATGCTCCCAAAATTATCATATTTGCTATCATTGTAAGTACATGTTTATGATATGTTTTAGTATCATATCCTGTGCTATAAATAGTGCTTAAGGGCAGTGAAATGTGGATTGACAAAGGTTGCATTATTGACTCATACTTATTTACGCCTGCAATATTATCTTCACCGATTAACTCCATGAAAGTCGTAGACGTCTACTTTTTGGAATCCAGATAATCTATGTCATGACTCAGTTATTAAAGCATATAAGTAACTAGCTGCGCCCCGCGGTGTCACCGGCATAAGTCTCGATCCCGTGGGCATATCGAGATAAAACTCCCCAACGTTCAAATGTTCTAGTTTAGACATCGTCTACCCATGTGCCAAAACTCATCCAAATCCATTCAGCCGTTTCGACGTGAAAGCGTAACAAACTAACATACAACAAATCTAATCTTTCCTCTTGCCAGACCATCAAAACGATGTAGATAAATCTATATTAAAAAAGCATTTGAAAGGATATCAAGTACTCGCGAGAATAATAAAAATACTCTGAGTCACTACTTCTATTTTCGAGACACGTCGGGCCATTGGCCCATTTTTTGTGGCCTGCAGTACATTACCTCAAGTGTTCCTATTAACTATGATATGACACTGTAGTGAGTAACTGGATTTCTTGCGAGTACATTAAATAGGTACGTCTTAAAATGGCGCTTGTAATCAAGTTTTAGAATGATCAACCGTTAGGGTGCCAATCATGACGGTGGGATGTCGTCTTGAACTGATAAACTTGATTTGATACCATTGACATATGAATAGTTTGTCAAGTAGAAATGTCGGGTACGATAAATTGGATTTTACAGCTGTTTACAGCTCCTTTAATAAATTAATTCCTAAAATCTCTAATTGAATCTCGAACCGTCGACGGAAGTTCTACCAATCTAGTCGTTGAAAGTACCTACATATAAAAAGGTTCGTTGGCTCTCAAAGCTGGCATAATAATGGTCTTAAGATTCAAAATTGGCATTGTGTTGCAGTAGTCGTAACTAGCCGGTGGCTAGCTTGACTTATGGGTACCATTAAATACGGGTGCGTCTCATGACGTATAAACTCATTTGGTCTAATTTCATTTTATTATCGTTCATAAGATATAATCAACGTGACATATACCAACTGTTGATATAATTTCTTTACATATAACATTTATTTATTCTAAAACTTAATTAGTATAACGTTGTTTGATATAACGTTTATGTAATCGAAAATCATTTGGTCTAACGTTTATTATGTATATTGTTTATTTAATCGAAAATCATTAGGTCTAACGTTTAATATGTATATTGTTTATTTAATCGAAAATCATTAGGTCTAACGTTTAATATAACCCCAAGCTCTAACATGTCTCGATTTTGTAAAAAGGCAATGAGAACTTAGGATGCAAGAGCGAGCGAAGCGAGCTCGGGAATTGGGGCACCCCGACTCGGACAGGTTAGGTTCGAAGGGGATAACGGGGGCTCAAGTGAGCGAGCGGAGCGAGCGAACGAGCCCCCGTCATCCCCTTCGTGTTAGGTTCCTTTAAACCCTGCAGACAGAAATAGGGGCCCCGCGAAGCGGGGCTCCGTCGACCACGCCTTATTAAAATAAGGCTAAGGCGGGAGCGAAGCGGAACGGAGCTCCCGCCTTAGCCTTAGTGGTTATTTTTGTTTAAACTACACAGAAATAGAAGCCCCGCGAAGCGGGGCTCCATCGACCTATCTTAGCACAGGTGGTAAGCAGTTGCTAGTTATGTTTAATATCTACTTAGGTTACTATTACCTATAACTACGATAGAACTTACAATATAATATATATATTAGACCAAATAATATATTAGACCAAATAAGTTTTATATCTTTTGAGTGGTATGTCAAATGATTTTATATTTAATGTATGTTATGTCAAACGGTGTTATATTTAATGTATGTTATGCTTATAAAAATTAGGTCTTTTAAAATTATATCAATCGTTCATTATATCAACTAATCGTTATATTAAATAAAATTATAGGTTCCGTTGTTATATGTTGTTAATATTAGAGATTTTGTTGTTATATCATCTATTACTTACCCATTAAATACCCTAGGTATTATACGAGGAGCTTTTTTGTATCTACGAGTCTACGACTAACTAGGTAATGTTAAAGAATAGGTACATACATTGGATTTGGTTCTACAGTTTAGCCGTCAAAAATTTTATGAATACGGATATCCAGCTAAACAATTATCGCGTCTGTTTGCAAAACAAAGCAAAGGAAACATTAAAATTAACAATGCGTCAAATATCAACATTGTCAACTTTGTTGTTATATCATTAAACACTATTTATTTGACATTCTGTCTAATCATGTTAACTAAAAATAAGTTCTCTAATTAAACCAGTGGGCTTAACGACTTCAATCAGTAACCTTTAGAAATGCCCGGTACGTGTGGACGTGCCAAAACCGCCCAACGAAATGATAATCCACGCGTGCCTGTCGTCAAGCGCTTTCGAGCCTCCATTTTTTAAAGAATTCATTCTTTAGTTTTTTTTTTTTTTGCTTTTGAAATCAAACATTTGTAATCGAATTTCGAATTGGCGATTACGAACTCTTTTTTTTGCGTATCACGTCACACGTGACAGTCCGCTGTCATTCTCAATTATTTTCTGTAGAATGAGCTGTGTCACCTATAAGATATGTACAATGAGAAATTGATGCCTTTTTAAAACAAGGCCATCTATCTGTTCCTACAGTTGATAATTATTCAGAAGTTTGACAGAACTTTTCTACTGTCACCCAAGTCTCCAACATAATGCGAGTCGGATTTAGCGCTAAGGAACCAGATAAGCGTTCTATTTATACTCGGGCCATCATGACTCCAATTTAAACAATGAACACCAACTAATGTAATAACCAACTCCCAGGACATATCACCCAGTTCATCTGAGCGGTTAAAGTCGGTGGGTGGTCTTTGTAAAGGATATGTCAAACTAGATTCTGTTTGCAGATCCATGGGACGCAATTGGGTACATTATTGCGTGGGCGACAGATCCCACCGTTTCCTTTTGCTATATATAAACAATGACGGACTGGACAACGTTGATTAATGGATTAAGTATAAAATAGAGGCCCCAAATTGGTAGTCGTACCCGTATTGTTGGGTCATCGCAAGAATGTCAGAGATAAAGTTCTGAGCAAAAAGGTATTAATTTAACGTGCCTAGAGAAGTAACTAAGTAGTCCATAGTGGATGGAGGTGCCTGTTCGTCTAGAGAGTAATCCGCCTCAGGGCTCTATTGAACTGTTGAGTTACGAGATATTATGCCCTGTTACAGAGCTTTGGAGTTAAAGGTTAACAGTTGCATACTTATGACTATAAGTACCCGGGTAATGGGAACAAAAAGGAAAAAGATGACTTTATAAAAATACTACTTTAATAATTCGTTGCTTGTCAAAACGTTAATGTTTGACACTTGAACATAATTGGACAATCTCCTATCGATAATCTCCGTACCATCTCCATAATCTACTAAGTCTAATTATCACAGAAGCATCTGTCTCATGTAGTCATGACATAACAACTTAAACAATCAGCATACATAATGAGAAGGTAACGAAATAACTCAAAGTGCGCAGCGAAAGGGAGACAGGGGGCTTTCACGACCGATAGATAGTCCTTTCACTCATATCAACAAAACTAACATGGTAAAACTAACCTTAATCTGTAGTAGTACAGTTGAATTTAGATCGTGGGATTGCAATATGAATTCGATCAGCCAAAACGCTTATCGATGGTCAAAAATAAAAGATGGCCGCTTGAAGCTTCAACCGTAATAGATTAATTGGTGGTTGTTAGTAGAAAGTTAGTCGTGTGCACATGATTTTTGTGATGTGTTTACAATAGAACTTAATTTTTTAACTACAAAACTTGTGGTCGTATACAAGTACCTACAGGTTTTGTGGTAGACATCATCCAGATTACACACGAGAGCGATTAGATGTCACCCATTTAAAAGGTTATGCTAAAGATACAGAAAAGTAGGAAGTGAAGCACTACCAAGAACTAGGCTACTCAGGTAATGAAAGGCTAGAAAGTGGATATGTGGATATGCTTATCTCCAAAAGATAGTAAGAACGAAGAACCATTTGCAGGAACGGATAACGATAGAAAAAGAAGCAGTAACTAGTAACCTGTAGAAAAGATTGTGCAAGCTACCTTAGTCGAGGATAATATAACAAATAATTGCAACTACTAAGTATTTATGAATAGATCCCGATAAATATTTCCATGACTCCAGTTGCAGTTTCCATAAAACGATAAACAATTTATTTAATAGCATTTATCATGTAACAGTTAATAAAATAAATAAGTTATAAACTGCAGAGATAAATCAATAACAAAGAACTACTGTACAATATAAATGACGGGGGAAAAATTAATGAGAGAAGATGACATATTGATCTAGATGGTTCTCCGACAGCATTGTTGCTAATATAAAGATTTATATTGTAATGTAAGTCAGTACGGATAGTTTAATAAGATTAGACGCGTATATCAGTTTTCCCAGTGATATCATTGTTTTGAATGCACGACGTATGCGAACTTTACATACCATTGATGTAAATCATTCTACATTACCTAAGGTGTATATGTTCTACCTATTTGTAAGATAGATAGGTACGATCTTTGATGTAAGTGTGTATACAAGCGACACGCGTCGACGACGGAGGTAACTGCAACGGTCGAAGCGTCGCCGGCTACTGCCGACAAGCACCGCTCGTGTATTTGAGCACCGTGCTCAAATACACGGGCGACACGTTGTCGATGGCAGCCGCCGACACGCGTTTGCGGCTGTCGCCGACACGCGTCGACGGTTGCAGTTGCTTCTGACGTCGACGCGGGTCGCTCGTGTGTATGCTCACTTAAGCGGCTTTTAATCAATCTAACTACTATAAACAACTGAAGACCCAACAATGAATCTGGTGTATTGTGTGTCTGTGCTAAATAAATGTATTTTATTTCTGTAATGTAATAAATAGGTACTAAACTAATTGAAAAAGCTCTACCAAAGGTTCATATTATAATCTGAAAACATAAATTATTTAAACATATTCTAATAGTACCCAATGCGGACATACACAACAAAAGAATGACACCACAAGTCCCCAAAAATACCTTAAAAACCTGTGATTAAAAAAGAAGAAAAATGAGTAAAATAAACGGAAGTGCGAGCGACATACATGACATGAAAAGCAGCTTAACCATAAAAATATAAATACGAGTATAGTGAGGTGCTCCAATGTATATGAAATAGTGATTTCCCATCCTACACCATCATAGTGGGTACCACATGCTAATTACATACTAGATGGTGCTGACGACACGACAGTCAATGAAATCAAGGACTCCATGATGTTTTCTACGACCGTACACGAAGAAGTCGAGTTTTAGCATGAGTATTCTATTTTACTTAGGGCTGATATTTCAATGGTCAGATAGCTTTTCTCTCAGGATTAAATATTGCAGTTTGACAGGTTTTGTGTGGAAATATGTCAAACTGTCATATTTATTCTTGAACTGACCGGACTGTTGAAAAATAAGCCCTTAATCTTCTAGGTAAATTGTGTCAGCTATATAATTATATCTGTTCGATATGTGAGAATAAATGTCATTTTGGCTTACCTAAGCCAGTTCAAATACCAAACCTGATATAATCTTGACATGAAGAAAACTCTTGAACTTATGCTATTGAACTTTTGTATACAGTCGTAGAATGCATCACACAATACCAACATGATATCACTTACTCTCAGAAGGCTAATTCCCATAATTAAAAACATTCAAAATCTAGTCGCAATTGCATCTCAGGGACAATCAATATCAAAAACTTGAATAAGTGTAGGGAAATTAAAGATATTTTGAACTGATTGAGACTGAGATCAGACTGTGAACGTTCCTAAAATTACGAGAATTGCCCTTCTGATCGCCAAAGCCACCTAGATTTTTTTTTATTCCATTCTATTTTTCCAAATTTGAATTCCCATCTAGTGAATTTGTGACGTCACAATGTGGTAAGCCCCTCATGCCATGCGTGGCGCTTACCCTGCAGTGGCGCTCGCCCTACGGCCGGTGGTACGGGACCTACTCCCTTGGTTTCAGGCGCCGCTTCGCCGGATTCTACATCTGCAATCACACTTTGAACTGAATACTACGTTCTTTAAACGATACTTTACAACCCTCATTTATTTTGAGAACCTGTCTGGAATGGCAGAAAGGTTTTCTAATAAATTCAAAAATGGAACAAAAGTGTAAAATTATCTGCCTGAAAAATTGAAAGAACCTTATTCGGAAGAGGCACGTCATGTATGTTTATTTATTTTTTTTTATTTAAGGATTACCAACGAGATACATTACAATTATCTTTAACAATTATATAACTCGTATTACACATTATCCTGTAATGCACACTAAATTACAGTTAAATATGTTATACGTTTTTTAGGAACCCGTGGATTTATAATATTCAAAAATATTATGAAACGCTTATGTTTCATAATGTTTACTAATATTAAAGCTGTAGCAATATTTCAATACGATGCCTTTATTTATACCTAATCAAAACAATAAATTGTTGCATTGTCGCTATTTTGTTTAATAGGTAATACGGGCTGGTGTCCGCAACTCCACGACAAAGCGGTTATTTTGCGTAAACCAATATCTTTTGTTTTTAATCTTCCCCAAAGTAAAAACTCCTGTTACATTTACAAATGATAGCATTATAGTTGACGCACGCTTTCTTTACATAGTAAGATAATAACCGAAATAAGAGTTCATTACTCGGTTATTGAAACACAATCGAGCGCATACCGATATCAAAATAGAAAGTAGAATTGATGCGAAGAATACCAAGTTCAAAATCCAACCGACAATGTTATTTTGAGGCCCTTTTTGTACACAGCACGGTTTCATTACGGTACGGCGTATAAACCTCGCCGTGGAAAAAATGTGTATGTCACCAAGCTTCCATAGTAATCCATCCACTAACGCCCGTGCCTACACACTGCAAATAAACCGTAGTTTTTCATAGCAAGAAAAACGTGTGTGTACAAAGGGCTTAGTACATCTTTTGAATCTATAATTTAGTTCCGTACTTGAAGCTTGGATATCAACCTTTCATTCAGTTCAATATTCCTTATCAATGGATTGATGGATGTGAGCTAAGCCAGTCAAAGCTTGTGATAAATCAATGTAACCATTACGATTATCTGGCCGAGTGAGCAGAACTACAGATTTCGGTACTTCAATTCGCATTTGAATAATTACATTAGGCATGGTATGTGGTTTATTTCCTACTGTCCCTGAGATGAATTGTTCATCTTAGTTGAAATTGGAATAGGTATGTCTGTTTGAGGTCATAGATCTTTGGCAGTTTTATAGTGGGTCAGAATTAAAACGTAATAACAACCAGCAAGGGATCAGATCAGGGGGTCGGAATAAATCGTCGTTACGGGTGACGACCCGTAACGTAGCTTAAGCAGCTTTGAAGCCCGAAAGTCTGACAACCAGTCTTACCAAGGGGTATCGTATTACCCAGCAGTAGCTAGGTTATGAAGGTCAGATAGGCAGTCGTTCCATGTAAAATTCAGCTGCATCCGGTTAGACTGGAAGCAGACCACAACATAGTTGGGAAAAAGCTAGGCAGATGATGATGATGTCTGTTTCAGATCTTTAATAATATTATGTTTATCAATGGTTTCAGGTTCTTCATTAATTATTTGAAATAAACTTTATCAGCACAGTCACATACGTTTTTGAAAACTTCTTTAGCGGCGTTGTGCACTTTTTTGTGATGGGTAAAAAATGTTAAACTCGCGTCAGGACACGTGACCTGATCGAATATTCGTAAGACGGAGCTCGCGTCAGGAGACGTGACCTGATCGAAAATTCGTAAGACGGAGGGAGAGTAGACCACATTCCAAAATATCAAAAAGGCACAACGTTAATATTCAAGTTTTCACTTCTGCGGCACTCCCGGAGTGCAACCCGTTTTTTTTTCTGTTTTCCTATATTGTGTCCCACAGCTGGGCAAAGGCCTCCCCTTGTTTTCTTCCAACCCTCCCTGTCTTGTGCGATCTCTGACCATGTTAGCCCTGCACATGTTACCACATCGTCACACCACCTTCGCCGTGGTCTACCTCGACGGCGATGTCCTCCCTCAGGCGTCCAGTGAGTGACGATATTTGCCCATGGCTCCGGGTGCATTCGTGAAACGTGTCTGGCGGCTGGCCCAGTCCCACTTCAGTCTGGCTGTTTTTTCTCTTCTGTTTAGTCACACACGTCTTTGGCGTAAATTATCTGATGGAATTCTCTGAACGTCTTTTTGGCAAGATCTTTAGAAATTCCCAAAAGTGACTTTACAAACAACATAGATTATTCTTTTTCTCGAAGATTTGTAGAAGCAATTAAGTACTAGAAAAATCTTAAAATAGTCGCAGTAACGTCGACATCGGTCAGTGATCACACAGAGAGCCGACGGGATTCCCAACCTTCAATAATTAGCTAAAATTACAGACCTGAACAATTCCCAATAAAAATACTACATCATTAAATGAGTGATGATGTTATTTTTATAATGACTAGTCACACTTTGCCGTTATTAACCCTACCTAATTTAGGTACTTTATGTAGGTTTTTACCCACCGACTTTGTACCACTAGAAAAAAAAAACTGGCCAAGTGCGAGTCGGACTCGCACACAAAGGGTTCCGTATCACAAGGCAAAAAAAACACGTATGGTCCCTTTAATTTGTAACTTTAATGTATTTTCATTATTTGTTGTTTTAGCGGTTATAGTAGCACACACTGTGAAAATTTAAAGTATCTATCTATTACAGAACCCTAAAAAGACTTAATAATACGCTTTTAGCATTTGTTTGTTTATTCTGACATTGAGTGTTGACCATCGCACTTTAGGTGACCGATAACAATTAGCCTTTCATTTGTTTGCCACCCACGCTTGTAAATCCATTAATGTCTTTTAATAATAAGGTTATCGCAAATTGGCTCCTGCTGCTAGAAGAGCTGTAATTGTCATTAATTAAGTATAGGTAATCACTAGTCATTTGGCAAATATACCTGTACGAGTATATAATGAAAATGCTTATGTTTTAAATCTCCAATTTGCATTTACAATAATAATTAAACGTTAAAACATGCACGGCACGGCACGGTTGGCGCAGAGGTTAAGCGATTGACTGCTGCGCTGCGTGTCGCGGGTTCGATTCACGGAACAAATATTTGTATAGCCTACAAGTAGTTGTTCCGGGTCTGGCTGTTTGTGTATGTGAGTTTAAATGTTTGTAAACGCACCCACGATACAGGAGAAATTCCTAGTGTGGGGCAACGGTTTTTTATATGAAACAAAACATAAAACATTTTCCCTGTGTGTAGGGAACTAACCTAAAAACCTTGTCAACAATCGTCTGTTATCCCCGGAAGAGTAAGGCAGAGGTGTACGTTCTCCCACATTTCACCAGTTATGTTTATGCCCCATGTGATACGGGGTGAACCTATTGCCCTTTTTCTTTTTTTTTTTCAGGATGGGAAATCATTAAATGACCCCTCCCGCTCTGGGTGGAGCAGAAGGGAGTGTCAGACTCTTACTGACTAAAACCCACCCGTGTTCCTTCCTTAGCCCTTTATGTTCCAGGGCAGCGGTAACCCTTTCGGACAATCCCGCTACACTGGCAGGCTTCGGCCCTGTCGGGCCCCGTCACTCATGCTGACATCTCTTTGAGGCGCGTGTGGAACACATACACGCCGTCCGGCACGGGCCTAGTCCTGATCGGACGGAGAGCTATCCATTACTCTATGCCCGCAGGCCCGCGCCTACGGTGGCCGGGAGTCGTCACGCGGCTCCCGACGCCCGGAGCGTCTCCCACGGCAGCCTATTGCCCTGAACTGGGCAACCTCAGACTCCGGGCTGCAACTGAGAAGTTCCTGATAGAAACACACGATATCTAACACTTTGCCGGATTAGGGAATCGAACCCAAGACCTCATGCTCAACAGTACCGCTTGCGACCACTAGACCCGTTTGTCTAACAAGCAAGGCAGCCTTGCAAAATCACAATCAATCACATGGAATTATTAGGTAAGTAATTCCATGTGAGATATTTTTTTCCGAAATGGCATATTTTTTGACAAAATGATTGATAAGTATTGGAATAATTAGTAACTTCTTTCACGTTATTACAAAAAATCTATGGCTTGTTTTATGTTAAAAACTACATCAATCTTCATCAGAAATACCTTTGTGCGGTCTCACAAAAATACGTGGTAAAAAACTGCATAGGAAATTATTTCGAGAATACTAATTGTATTTCAGTAATTACACCTTATTAGCTATTGTTTGGCGGTTATTATTTGATATTCCGATAAGTGTATTTTATGCCAACACGAGGTGGAACAGGGCAAATCATTAATTAGCCTTTTTTCACTAACACTAGGGAACTCCTAAATGCACACTATTATATTTTCAACAGTTACATTAATGCCTATTTTCACTAACACTAAATAATTGCCTAAATATATATGCACTGTTAAATTTTCAACTCCCAAAGCCGAGCCGAGCGTTGAAAATCCACACTGAGCTTTTATTTAGGTACTAATTTTGGTGTGACCTATTGTTTGTGGACATGGTTATAACTTCGATAAGGCGATGCTCATAATTAAAGAATTTATCAACATATTATTTGAATTCGTGATATTTTTATGCATCGACCGAGATTAGAGCCGAAAACCCATCTTGCATTAGTGTCATCAACCTTTTGACATTAGATTCATCCTCACGTTCAGGACCTGTTGACCGCCTTTGCAAATTATGGGTTTCTTTATTTTTTATTACAAAATTAGTTTTTTCAAGCTCTTTGAAAGATTATTTGCTTTTATTTGATTATTTATTATACCATATTAACCTGTTTATTTCGCAATCAATTTAAAAAGTGCTTGTTTTTTGGCGTATTGGCGTACCGCGCACTGATTGTCTGATCTCAATGTGTTTAAAACAACAGTATCTACTAGCCCTGCAAAGTCACCATAATCCCTTGGACATATAATTCTACCAAAAAATAATAATCAAATCCCTTGAGCCCTTTATTTCATTGCTCTGCCTCCAACGTTTCAAGCCATTAGCCAACAAACTTATTAGGTACTTTGATTGATTTGATATCATCACAACTAATTTTACAATCACTTTAACAATTAATAGTTGTATGAAATAATAGACAACATACACGGTTTTTCTGCACTAAATTCATTCCCGTTCCTGCGATCTCAATTTTGATTAGTCTTATCACACGTAGAGTCGGAATTACATGTGTTTATACATGTAAAAATCAAAATCGATTGATAGTAGCATTTTATCAGACAACTAGCTTCTGCCCGCGACTTCGTCCGCGTGACATTTTTTGTTCCCCGACAGGCAGGTGATAAGGTGATGAAGGACCGACGAGGTGGCCTTCGGTCCTTCATCACCTTATCACCTGCCTGCGCTATTTGCTCGGCTCCTAAGGGTCATAGCGTGATGTTAATTATCCTATAGCCTTCCTCAAGAATTGGGCTATCAAATGCAGAAATAATTTTTCAAAGCCGACTGATAGTTCCTGAGATTACCCCCTACATACAAACAAACAAACAAATTCTACCACTTTATAATATTACTATATTATGTAGATAGTATAGAAGTATAGATTAAATCAGTTAACTTGTAATGCATGAGGATTAGATATGCGTGTTTTTTACAACTATCACTATAAGTAAAAAAGGGGAATTTCAAAACTTTTCTTATCTAAAGATAAACAAGTATCTAACAACTTTTATTTACATGGTTTGCTTTGTTGGATTCGAATATTGTCATTGATTATGTACTTATAATGTTCTAGATATCATGTTTTCCTATATTTAGGTATTTCACTTTATTTATTCCGAATCCTCGGCGAGAAATCGGGGAGCGAACACATCAGCCCCTAGACAGGAAACTTCATGAGGACCACGACCGCTCTGGCACGAGCACTACGAAGAAGAAAATTGCGAACGATTGAATGACTGTAGCCACCTAACCTTTTCCCAACTATGTTGGAGTGGGCTTCCAGTCTAACCAGATGCAGCTGGATACCAGTATTTTACATGGAGCGACTGTCTATCGGACCTCCTCAACCAAGGTACTAGGTAACACGATATCCCTTGGTAAGACTGGTTGACAGACATTTGGGCTTCTGACTACCCGTAACGGCTGTCAAAGATCTACGCGTGACAACCTGGAAAAACTCTAGTTATTGCTATCAAGTCATGGCAGTTCTGTGTAGCCATGTGGCATGTGACCAAAGTTTATTTCGCATAAGGAAGATTGCGGCAAATAGAATTTATTAACGAAACACATTTGATCAATTGGAATCCAAATATATTTGTACTTCAAGATCGTGCGGAACTAATACGGTTTGTTGATTGGTTCTCATTGATTAAAATTGTCTTATGCATTTATTTTATAGCTGCACTGACCCACCCCTGCTTCATAATCAACCTATAATGTTCCCACTGCTGGGACACAGGTCTCCTATTTGTGAGTGGGAGAGGGTCGTTATCCACCTCGCGGGCCTAGTGCTGGTTGGTGGATGTCACATATATCTTCATATATCTTCGAAATTTTGGTTCTAAGACATGTTTCCTCGCGATGTTTTCCTTCACCATTTTGAGAGCAGTGGTGATGAAATAGTTCACACAAAGTAAAGTGCACGCCTGGTTTCCTACGACCCACAACTCGTAAGTCACGGCGGTTTCCTCTGGGCCACCACTGCGCTAGCTTCACACGGGTGTAATCTACTATGTGGCAACATGTCAAAACAACGAGTTTTCTATGCTTTAACTTAGTTGAATTCTGTATTACAGTTACACATAACCATTCTAGGATAAATTCTATAAATGATGGTCACATGGTGAAAACCGCAACAAAATTCATTATACAGAATACATTTTTAACCAATACGCAAACTGAAACCATGAATTATATGATTCTGAACCGCCTGTGACCTGTGACACCCTTTTAGACGGTTATTTAAAAAAAATTAGCTCTGGCATACATTTAGACCGCATCGGTATTGCTCTTTTCTATGATACAGCAGTTTTTTTTTAGAGGGGCGGGTACTTGACCCCCTAGCATAGAAATAAATCGTCGGGTATCAAAAAAAAAAAAAACAAATCGTCAAAAATAATTCGTCGGTGTCGTCGTCGAGGTCGTCTAGAATCATGTGGTGAATTCTCGGTTACATTTCGCGCACTGGTTAAAATGTAAGTATCCTGTATAGTTGAGAAGCCCTAAGCAGTAATGCAGGCAGACACGGAAAGCGATTTTGTTTTGACATTTATGTAAATATAGATTTACCAGAGCTTTTCAAATTCGACTCATCCATTGACACAGAACTGTTTGCACTGCAGTTCTTTATTGACAGTATACCTGGGTCTTCATTACCAAATGTTTTACACGAAACTTTATTTCCTTTAATTTTATCCATTACACTTTGAAGGTCCTGATCACTTATCAGAAAGTTCCCGAAAAAGGATGGAAAGAAATACTTACTGCCTCGAAAAAAACACCGCGCGGTCTGTCAGACCGTTGTCCGAAAAACTTGAAGATTTATTTCAGTGGTTACATAAGCTGGTATAAAGTATTCAAAAGTACTAAACCAATGTTTGTTCAAGTAAATAAACCCCATTTTCCGACTACCTACTTTACTTTAGTGTAATTCAATATTTGTTCTGGAGCCGCGAGTTACGCAGATACAAATAGATAATAGTGTGTGCTTATGCTTAAATTACATGTAAGAATTCAACACTGTGTTTGTATAAGAGTAACCAAATGCATTTATTATTTATTTATTTATAAACGAAAAAACGTCAAAAAATGGAAATGAAAAAAATGAATGAATGAAATGTACCGACTTTTTACGAGTAACATCTGTTCAAATACATTGCTGCCCCGAAAGACGTTGAACTTTCTTAATGTCAATAATTCGTACAAAAATCCCATAGAAAACAACATTTTTAGTTTTTCCCCAATTTAAACATTTTCCGGCAAACTTTTATTTCCAACTTTTGTTTCCATAAAAACCTAATTTGGACTAATATAAATATTTTAAAACAAAAATAGTCAAATCCCCCAGCCCAGCCGTACCAAGCCGTTCTCAAGTAATGCGCTTACCAACGGACAGCATTTAATTTTTTATCATGTAGTTATGTTAATTTTTTTGACATTTTATCACGAATCTTAAAAAAAGAAATGTTTTCCTGCGCAACCCTAGAACTGTACTAATCATAGCTAGTAACTAATAAGTAACAAGTGGTCCGACACAAAACAGGTATCTTATAAAACCATCACGTTACCCGCATGATCTGTGGATTGGACACAGTCCGTCATTCCACACGTCAGGTATTGTAACGCAGGCAGTCATAACGTAACCATAGACAAATAGACATGGTTCTTACTCTACCGATAAAAGAGGACTTTTGACAAACGTGTCTGTCTATGCCTTTAAGTTGTCAATGTCATGTGACATAATATAGTGCGTGACTATGTCTAATTATAAGATGCGAATGACTGATAGATGTAGGTTGTTTTAATTGAAGCTGTTTGCAGAATTTTATTGCTAGAAACCGCGATACTGGTAAATTAATTTATAAGAAACATTGCCAATATTTGGATTATTGCTTTTCTTATTAGGGTTTGAATCAGTTCCATTTAGATTATCGCTTTCCTCTTCAGGGTTCGTTAAGGGTTAGTTCATGCAAAACGACGCAACATACTTAGTGCCAACATGTCTGCCTATGCCTATTGATTGCCAATGTCATGTGCCATAATATGATACGGGTCTATGATAATAAGGACTGATAGGTGTAGGTGATTTTTATTGAAGCTATTTGTAGAACTGTCTTTCATCGAAACCGCGATATCGAAGTACACATATGTACAAGTCACGCCCACTTCCCATGGGGGTAGGCATAAACTACAAACCGCCACCTGGTAAGATTCTTACATACTCCTTTTGCTTAGTTTACGTTCATACATCTGATCGGAAACGCACACCGATGGCGAGTACTACGCACCTGACCTTTTGAAGAAACCGCAATGCAAATAAAGTTTTTCACACAACAACAAACAGCCAGTACTTCTTTCGTTTTTAAAGTTCAAAAAGAGTACATGATACAACCAACGCCTTTAACATTCAAGTTTCAACATACCTACTGAGCACCGAACCTACTTCAACATAATTGTCTACCAAATTCATATAATGGCAGCAGGAATAGGTAAATGCACAATTCTATGGTTCTACATAAATATTGTTCTGTCTAGAAACAGCCAATAGGTACCCACATGGCACCTTTTGCTCATGATATTATCCATGAATGATCTATAAAAGTAGATACCCTTCTAGTAGCAAGTGAACCTTAAGCCACGTTTCCGAAAGGAGCGGTGGCCGCCACATAGCGTCCGTAATTTACCGGCGCATGACGTCACTGAAACGTTATTTATGAAAGTAAGTTGGTGTGTCTCCTAGAGAGCGTTTTTTGACAGCGTGAAGTCAAACCCCGCTGCCATGATTTTCATGACAGCCGTCACTGCGGCCATTATGTGGCGGCCACCGCTTTTAGCAAACAGTAGCTTAAGCACCATAAAATACACATTGACATGATACTAGGCTTTTACCTAATAATATTTAGATTACAATAGATAATAAACTGTCTAATAAATAAATTCAGTAGCAGGACACATCACATTATTACCTGATAAAACGGATTTTAACAAAATATTTGTGATAAAACAATCATGAACATTGCGATTACCTAGTGTCATAAAAAATCATAAAATCAATTGTTTTGGATAGTGAGGCGATAAATATTTCGTTAGAAAATTTTATTTCTAACACAACGTTCCAAGAATTTCTGCGAAAATATACATCTCATATATACTCGTATATATGAGATGTATATTCCTACCTATATATACCTCATTGGTCTAGTGGTCGCAAGCGCTACTGCTGAGCACTAAGTCCTGTGCTCGATTTCCAGGTCCAGCAAACTGTTATTGGGTTGTTACATTAGGAATTTCTTAGAACCAGCCCGGAAACCGGTAATAGGCTCGTCTCGTATTACAAGGGACTTAAACATAATTATTGGCGAAATGCGAGTGCACTAGCTTTGCCTGACCTTTCGGGGAAATACGGGCGTGATATTATGTTATGTAAAAAAAAAGTATAAATACTTTTTCTTTCTTTCTTTATGTACCTAATACGCTGATCATAATGCAAGAAGTATGTAAACTACTATAGGATACCGCTACCTAACCGTTCGGCGAAACCGGGTGTCATGATAAGTATGTTTTTATACGTTCAGAAGTGTGTATCGGAAATAGCGTAGGTATGTTGTTTGCTACCGACGAAACGAATGGTTTGGCATCTCTAAATATTACTGCTTTATGTCCGTATATTATCGTTCTATCTTATACCTCCCTAAAACTAATCTCAATTTCCTACGGATTGAAGTCACGACTTTTAAACCGATTCCGCAGCAATCGGGTCAAAAACAAATGAGCGAAATAATCGGTTTGAATGTCAAACGTTTAAACGAACACCACGTGAAACTATGAAATATACATAACTCAGTGAGGACGCGACCTACATTAAAGTATAATTTTAGATTTTCTAGTTTATTTTCGTGACAATTCCCACAATATAACAGTTGTTTACTCTTGTCCTGCATATTTTACTCAATCCCATTAACGTATAGACGATTTACACGTGAAAGACTCTGTGCCAAAAGTAAGGTTTAAACTGCTGATGAAGGAAACGATGGATGGACTTTGTGAAATATGATATGACTAGAAAGCAAGGCAATAGCTTCTCTATTAGTCGGCATCTCGTAGTGACCCAATGAGATGACGACTAATAGAGAAGTATGGAAGAAAAAGACATGTTGCACTGACCAGAAATAAATTGGGATATGACCAGGAGAATGATGATAATAAGCAGCTACTCTTCTGAAACTATTATTCTTCAGAAATAGAACAAGCTGACTGACATCCATTGGAGTTACAATAGTCTTCGCAAAACACAAATGGGCATAAATGTAAGTAGGTTTGTACAAACAGTTTTACATGTCAATAATTTTTTTTAACCAGTAGAGGTTCCTATCCGACTACTCTGAGAAGAAAGGCTGAACAATCTCAGTGATCGCTATCTCTTTTAAATCTTGGTCAGATCATATGAGGATCTACTTAAAGATTAGTATCTGGTATGCATTAGTATCAGGTATGCTTTCTCCTCAATGGTATATTGAGGAGAAAGCATTTGTCAGTAAATGTGTAAGTCATATAACATATCTTTATAGCAAATAGTACCTAAGTAATCTAATCTCACTACTGAAAATTACTGACATATGTAAAAAAGCAGGCTGAAAAGGATTTCAAAAGATTTCAGGTGAGTACTCTTTTCGTCATAAAATAACACATCGTTAATTCCTTTACCTATTCTCTATGTAAAACGTCATTAGAATGCACTCCATAGTTAAACACCAGCTTATGATAACATTGTTATCACACATTAAGCTGAACCGTCCAGGAGTTTGTCTTAGATAATAATAATGTCGGTTTTGTGTCATATTAATTTGTTTATTGTATTATTATTAGCCGGTAACTCTGACGAGTGTAGACTTTACATTTAGTGTAATCTAGAAAAATGACAAGAAAATTAAAAGTTTTGTACACAAATTACTAAGATAATAAACTAGTATGCACAATATTAAGTAATATTATGAAATAACATTGGAGGGGATCGTGGGTAAATCACCGCTGCACGGTACGCTAAGCTACGAATGGCGCGGTCGGTTCGTGGGTGGGCCACCATCCATTACATATCGAGACCTCTCCGTGCCTCGGAAAGCACATTAAGCTGTTGGTACCAGCCGTCATTTGTAGATCTGAGACAGCCGTTAGGGGAAGTCAGAAGCAAGTCGGTCAACCAGTCCAAATACCAAGGGGTATCGTCTCCCAGTAACTAGCTTGTGGAGGTCAGAGAGGCAGTCGTTCCATGCAAAATACTGGTATTCAGCTGGATCTGGTTAGACTGGAAGCCGTCCCTAATATAGGGTGGCAGGGACATCGACGCGCAAACTGTAACCATGGATTCAGCACATGAGTCTAGACCCCATAGCGTCGAAATTTTTCGTCGGTTATTAAAAATAAATATTGCTGTTCGATACATTTTGACCGCGTAGGTATTGCACTTTTCTATATAAAACAAAAGAATTTTTTTTTGCACCCAACATAGTGCAAAAAATTATATTACGGTTATTTAATATATCGAAAATGTACAGATAAATAAACATTCTCCTACCTACCTATGTCAAATGAATGCAAACACCTCAAAAACAATAACATAATAAATAATTATGTCTACCAATGGCATGGGTGCATTTTTCAACCTGTATGTATAAAGAAAAGTTATAAACAAAAGGTGTTTATTTGTTTATGTTTAAACCATTTAAATATAAGAATTATGCGGCCTATTGTCGCAACATGCATCATTGGTTTATTTGCAGAAGCTGCATCCGATATCATTTTATAATAATAGGGTAGTTTCCTGGGTAAAAATATTATTATTATATTTAGTCCGTCAGTTAGATTATCGAAAAATAATGGACATGTATTTTTTCTTTTGTCAATCAAACAAAAAATGACAAAGATAAAGCGCGTCAAAATTTGGGAGTGGGGGGTCGTGACGTCACGCCATGCTAAAAAGTGTAGCAAGGCGTGACGTCACGCGGAACTTTAACGGGCGATATCTTCATCATTTTTATATAATTAACAAAAGAAAAAATACGGGTCCAATATTTTTTGATAATCTAACTGACGGACTAATTAGAATTTTTTAGGCATCTAGCCTATTATAGGTATTGCGTTACTGCTGGGCATGGGTGTAGGGTTCGAGTCCCAGGTCGACCAAAGTGGTATTGGGTTTTTCCAAATTTCTCAGTAGCCGTCCGGAGTCTGGATGTGTGCCCGGTTAATAGGATAAGCTCGCCCCATAGATATTACACTGAGGAAATGTGGGTGTGGATGCTGTTTTAGGTACACTGCTGCCTAGCCCTTCGGCGATTACAGGCGTGTTATGTTATGTTATGTGTTATAGCTATTGACCACACAACAATCTGCGAACAAATACACTGGCCTGCAAAACTAAGTATCCCACTTTAAAAATTGGAATAACTTTTTAAGTACACAAGATATACTTTCGAAATAAAAAGCACTCGAAAAAGAGTTTAATTTTGTATATAAGAACTTCATAGTCGAGAACCTTCTTTTAAGAAATGGTTGAAAAAAACTTTAAAAACAAAAATAATCCTATTCGAATTACAATTTTACAATTCATTTTTTTGTTGTTTTTTTTTGTTTTCAAATTTTTTCTAGCTAAGTTAGCACATAAATTTTATTTATCATGCCTCTTTCACCTGAAGAATGTGCTAGGATCATGACTTTTCTGGACCTAGGCATCAGTATGCGTCCTACTGGTGGGTGTGACGTTACGAACGGTCCAGAAGGTGAAGCGAAGGTACGAAGAAACTGGAAACCATCTGAGGAGACCTTGTAAGGGCAGACCCTGATGTACTAGTGCCCGAGAAGGCCGTTATATTGTTTCCACTGTGTGAGAAATCGCCACCTCAATGCAGTTGAAGTCCAGCAACAGCTTCTTCAGACCCGAAGGGACTACATTAATGACAGTACAGTGAGAAGAAGACTTGCTGAAGCAAATCTGAAACCTCGAAGACCAGCGAGTGGCCCCAAACTCAAGAGAGAGCATCGAGTAGCGAGACTGCGATACGCCCGTGAACACATATAAAAAAACTTTTTTGCAAAAAAAAACAACCGTGTCGTTGGGTTCGCATTTTCGTTGTTTGCCACCGACTTCCGAAATTAAAGTTATCTTTCACTTTGTAGTGTCGTTTTTGGAAGTCGGTTGTTTTTTTTTGCAAAAAAGTTTTTATTTTTCACTTTTTAGTTGTCATTTTTACCAGTAATTTTGGTTTAAAAACCAAACTACTAAACCGTTTTCGATGAAATTTCTATGGGACAATTTTTACCAGTAATTTCGGTTTAAAAACCAAACTACTAAACCGTTTTCGATGAAATTTCTATGGGACCATTTGGGAAGTATACCCTTTCCAACAAAAAAAGAATTTTTCAAATCGGTTGGCAAGCGACGGAGTAATGCGCGAACAAACATAAAAAAAAAAAAAAAAAAATACAAACATCCGAATTGAGAACCTCCTCCTTTTTTAGAAGTCGGTTAAAAATAAAAATGCTTATCTATATAAAAATGTATATAGGTAAGTAGTTTATCAGCCATCTTGTTACCATAACACAAGCATTAGGTTGCTTAGCTTGGGACTAGATGGCGCTGTGTGAAATGTCCAGGGATATTATTATTATATAGTGGGGTGAAGAAACTGAAGAAGAGTGGTCAAGAATTTTGTTCACAGATGAGTCTCGATTCTCACTTTACACTTCTGATGGAAGTCGAAGTGTCTACAGGCGGCCGGCCTGGTGAGCGATACCTTCAAGACTGCTTCTCAGAAAGAGTCCAGTACGGTGGAGCCAGTGTACATGTATGGGCTGGCATATCTTCAGAAGGTCGCTCAGAGTTAGTGGCTTTAGAAAATGACACTCTGACTGAGGAAAGATATGCCCAAGAGATTCTCAACAAGTATGCAAGGCCGTATTTAGCAAATATGGGTGATAGATAGATGCTGATGCATGATAATTGCCGGCCACACACGGGTCAGGTCGTACAAGAGTATATTCTGGAGGTTGGTATCAGCGTGATGGCTTGG
Organism: Apamea anceps; assembly: GCA_951799955.1. Classification (NCBI taxonomy): domain Eukaryota; kingdom Metazoa; phylum Arthropoda; class Insecta; order Lepidoptera; family Noctuidae; genus Apamea; species Apamea anceps. Next base: position 5,168,918 of record OX637502.1, on the reverse strand, counting down.
CCACCAAGAAGTCCTGATCTCAACCCGATTGAGCACACCTGGGATGAGCTAGGGAGGCTAATCAGAAGCCGCAGACCACCACCTACCACCCTCAGGGCACTAAAACAGGCCCTGATTATAGAATGGGAGAATATTCCCCAACATCGGCTCTGAAACCTCGAGTTTGGTATGCTAAACTGTCTCGAAGCTGTAGTCAGAGCCCGAAGAGGCAATACCAGTTATTAAAAATTAACTAACATGTAAAACATACTTACGAGTATAAAATGTTAATTGAGTTTTTTAACACTAAGCTAAAAATAGCTATTTTTATTGTTTTATCTTTTTTTTGAGTTAAAAATGTTACTAATGTATAGTTTACTGGTTTCAAAGAAAGCTGATAAAATTTGCTATAGAACGTTTTTTAATTTAAATCTCAATCTTCTATAGATTAGAAAAAAAAAAAATTTTAAAAGTGTAGTACTTAGCTTTGCAGGCCAGTGTAGTACATCTCGAAAAAATATTTACTGAATTTATTTGTCTTGACCTTTTGTTCACATTTTAAACAACTTAGGGCGAATGTCAGTGTCATTGTTGTTGTGGAATATTGACACTGACAGATCTTAAATGCTGATAAGATGTGCCGATCTCCTTCAGTGACATAAGCTTTGGTTTCCCAAGAAAGCGGTGAACGGTCACACACATGCGTCATAAACGTATGTGTCAAAAACGCTCTGTATTTGTAAAGAACGTTTTTTGACGCATTCATGTCAAATACCTATTGGTGAAAATGACAGATCTTCGAGACAGCCTTTATAATATGACAAAACCTTTTCCCAAAAACCCAAAGTTTTATTGAACTTCGTCGCCCTTAATAGCAAAACTAAACAGTGCATTTTTTTTCTTGAAGTAACATTAGGCCAAAGAAACCAGGGCCGTCCAAAACCGCGTTGGGTTGACGATATCGTCAAAGTCACAGGAAATACCTGGACGAGAGACGCACAGAACAGGGAAATATGGCAGAAGAAAGGGGAAGCCTATAGCCATTAGTAGGTGATTCCGGGCTGAAATGATGAACATTTTCATAAGTCCCTTTGTACGGTAGAGGTTTGTCTGCCGAAGACGACCTCATATGGTGCAGGCCGGCTATATTTTAGCGCGGGTTACATTTGAACGTTCAAGCTAGTGTCAAATATTTTATATCAGGATTTGTGTTTAGAACAGTCAGTGGTAATTTAGGCAGAAATATGTAAAGACGTTCTTACAATATAATCTTAATGGAGTCGTACCGTTGTTTGATTCCTCCCGTTACCTTAGAGGGTTCTTGTAGTTGTCCACAGTACCTACTTATTTAGAACAACTATCACGGGGCTAGACCATTTTCAGCCCGGAATAAAACAATCACGTTAATTATGTCTAGAAGTGTTATTATGTGTTACATCATAAGTTGTTATTGTACTTTACCGACTACCGTGTACTTCTTAGTTTATCGTAGATAATGCACCAGAAGCACCAGTAAATCCCTACTCTCCTTAACAATAGGGCAATAAATAGTTTCGAGTAAGACCTGTTCTCCTCTGCAAGGCAGTGGAGAGAATATGGCTGCCTATTTTGGCTAAAACCAGTTGTGATTTAAATTTATTTATTTTTACATAGTTTTTGCATTATGATCAGCGTATTTTAACTTTACATAACATAACGCCTTTATGTCCCCAAAGGGTTAAGCAGAGCTGTACGTATAACACACACACATTTCGCGAGTTATGTTTAACTCCCATTTAATAGGGGGCGAGCCTGTTGCTATCGACCGGGCACAAATCCAGACTCCCGGGCTGCTACTAAGTAATTGCTGATGGAAAATTTGCTCAACCGGGGAATCGAATCCGGACTCAACAGTAGCACTTGCGACCACTAAACCAATGAGGCAGTTAAGAAATAGCCCCTTTATCCCCTATTGAAGCTGTAAATGGGATCATCTCATAGTCTAGGCTATAGCGACGTACTCGTATATTGTTGACACGTTTAGCCGTTCATTCACACGGTCAGTCGCATGATATCATCTAGTCACAGTACGCCGATTGTGTAATTTGTTGGCGCTGACAGACACACGATGTTCCCTGTTGACACTTCCAAAATAGATCCCCACATTCAAATCGTTGCTCCATCGCATGGTATCGCAGTCTGTGTAGGACCGCCGCAAGGCGCCGCGAAGTATGAAGTTATGTATTATTTATGGATTTGTAATATGTTTGTGTGAATTATAGCAAAACTACATTATTACTTCTAATAAATATTGGCATATTTACACTGTGATTTAATTTTATAACTTGTTTGTTTGATAGCTTGTAGCTGAAAACGATATCCAATTGCAGTTAACACGAAAACCAAACCATATATGCAATTAACACGAAAACGCTTTTCAAGTTAAACCAGTTTTCCATTCATGCCAATATAATAAACAAGAAAAGTCAGTTTTTTTATTACATTGTTATAATTTACAGCCAATTGATCGCACGTTAACCTGCATTGCCTATCAATAAACATTATCGACGGGACATTACAGTCATAAACAAAATTAAATGTTCAAGGTGAGCAAGATTACAAGAGCAAAAACTGAAAAACCCTTTCACGAAAAAAAAATCTTATCGTCGCGGAAATGCTAATGAAATTGTCACGATTCAATAACATCAATCTGTACTTTTACGTTAATCTGTAAGTGATGTTTTTATTAACAGTATTGAATGCGAGAATGTTGCTGAATTTGTCACTTTGTTATTTCTGTTAGACATTAGGGTAGCGTAAAAAAGCGCTGAAGCATGTGATATAATGTAAACAATAATGCCATAAGTATCAACATCATGAGCCTACAGCAGTCCACTGCTGGACATATCACAGGCCTCTCCTATTGCATAGGTTTCAAATTCCTTCAAATTGAATCAAAGACTAAGTGATATTAGTAACAGGAGTCTGAATTTGGCAATGACCTAATTGAGGGCAATAGGCTCACCCCTATTACATGGCACCTAAACATAACTGGCTAAATGTGGGTGTACTATACACTACATCACTGCCTAACCCTTCCGGGAAAACAAGCGCGATGTGTGCTGTTGAAAACGTTAAATTTAGTTTCCGCGTAAAATTAGACGATGCTAAATGTAACTGAGTCATGACAAGCTTTTATTTTTGTATCAAATGTATACAAATGTCTAATTCTAGTGAATAAGCCAGTCGAAATCTATGCGCAATGTGCAATCAGGGTGTCGATGTAACATGTCTGTAGCCCGTCTGTCGTTATCTACCATTATCTACATCATTCTGAACAATCAATTAATTTAAAATAAAACTCGTATCGTAAATATTCAGTGAAATTAACAAAATTTATAGAAAGAATCAATCTACCAAGTCTTTTCCCAACTATGTTGGGGTCGGCTTCCAGTCCAACAGGATGCAACTGAATACCAGTATTTTACATGGAGCGACTGCCTATCTGATCTCCACAACCCAGTTACTGCGTAACACGTTGCGAAGCCCATTGGTAAGACGGGTAAATATTTATAGAAAGAAAATCGTGTAGAAATAGTATTCGTATTTCTTTCAGTGTTTATTGTGACGATGCATAATCCGGGTGATACCCGTTTACGTTTTTTGCCAAGCTGATAATACTTAATTAATTATAGCTAATCTATATAGCTCAGATAATAACTATAATATGATTGATAGTTTTGAGGCACTTGTCTTTTGTTTCTTAAAAAAAACAGATTACATCTTTTGTTTTGTTTTATTCTTTTCAAAGTAAATGAAACCGATATTTGAGGATAATCTGATCTATTTACGATCACTTTTGAAAACATTATTTCATATTATCTATTAATTACATTCCGTAATTATCATTATCCTTTATACATAGATAGTTATTCAAATCTAACAAATACAATGAAACTATTTTACGTTACACGTCAATTTGTTATTCCAATTATTTAGACAGCTGAATTTTCATGATATCCTACAAACAAAATACCTCACATACCTATTATTTTATACTATATAAAGTGTCATTATTTTCCTGTTAGGTAATTAAATTGAATATATCCATGAATACGCTTTTAATGGATATAAAAACTAATCAAGAGGGAACAAAGTAGTGAACGGGAAAAATACTTGGAAATTGTTTTACTATTCAATTTTCAGTATCATACATACCTACCTACCTACCTAATTACCTTTGATAAAATAAATACTTTTATGTAAATTGGAAAATAAGTAGAAGTAGGTTATACAGACCATCCAGACATCGACCGACATGGTCTTCATATGATCTAACCAAGATTATGTCTGGAATATAAAAGAGACTGTGACGTCTGAGTTTGTTTCGGCCTTTCTTCTCAGGCTAGTCAGATGGGTAGCGGGATTGTCCGAAAGGGTTACCGCTGCCCTGGAACATAAAGGGCTAAGGAAGGAACACGGGTGGGTTTTAGTCAGTAAGAGTCTGACACTCCCTCCTGCTCCACCCAGAGCGGGAGGAGTCATTTGATGATTTCCCATCCCAAAAAAAAAAAAAAAAGGCTAGTCAGATAGGAAACGCCGACCTCATTTAGTTTTAAAATATGATTGACGTGTAAAAGTGTTTGTACAAACCTACTTACAAAATAAAATCATTTATCATTTATAGTAATTTAATTAAAACGTTGAGTACAGAAGGTGGCATGGGAGATCGACGCGCAACTACCATGAATTCAGTAAATGATTTTGATCACTCCTGTGTTGAAATTGATATATACATTTTGACCGTGTAGGCATTGTACTTATTTTTTTTTTTTTTTTGATAACCGACGTAAATTTTCTAAATTCATGGGCGGAAATCATCATTCAATCATCTACGCTAGAAAGTGGTGCCGGAGGACGAAAAACATCGTTAAGGCAAGTCGAAGTAACGACGAACGTTTCATAAGGGACTAACCACACTTATTCAGCTCTGTTCAGCTTTTGTCCATAGAAAATAACGATTGGACAAAAGCTGAACAGAGCTGAATAAGTGTGGTTAGTCCCTTAGAGAAGTTGGAGACTTCTCTTGCATAGTCAAAACAATTTCTAAGGGAGTCCAGAGTGCCTTGGCTTGCATCTATGAAATATTAATGATTTGGAAAAATTAAAAGCAATTTTCCATCTTTATTAGTTTTTTTGGACGCATACCGCGAGGGCTGGTTCGAGGTGGCGCGGGAAAACAGTTCATGGAAGGATTTGGGGAAGGCCTTGTTCAGGCAAACAAAAAAAAATTATAACCACCGTGTAGGATTTTTTCTCATTTCCAGTTTAAGTCATTCTTAAGCAAATCTAGGTGTATGATAATAGTATCCGTTATCTTTCAATCTAATCACTATTCATTTTAACTTTGTGATAACATTGTGAACTGTTATGTATTGTCAGGTGCTTGGTATTGAGATTTAATCTACACTTTAGATTTTAATCCAGTGTGATTAACAATTTCTTTGTTAACTATTAAGACCGACAAACCTACTTGCAGTTTTAGATATAGATAAGCCATTTTAATTTAAATATTGCATTATGAATAATTTACAATCGATAATATTTCACTATGAATTCCCGAAGTTTAAAGAACACTAAGAAAAGATAATATCATTGATATTTTAAAAATGAATACAAAATGAAAACAGAGGGGCAATTCTCGTAATTTTATGAACGTTCACAGTCTGATCTCAATCTCAATCTGTAAAAAATACCTCTTCGACTTCGACTAGATTTTGAACGTTTTAAATTACGAGAATTGGCCTTCAGTTTTCAGTAATCGCCTCTGAAACTTTTCTACACAAAATTGTCAATCATTGAATAGGCAAAAAAGTTAGAGAACAACCGCAAGTTCTTAAAAAGAATGGCAACAATATTTTACCTCAACTTGTAACTGAAAACCGACTCAACCATAGTGGAGATAACGCAACCTGCTTGAAGTTCTAACCTTTACAACTTCGTAGAAACCTCCCTATATTAACTTAAGTTAGTATATTTATATATTTTCGTAAATATAATAACATAAACTACTTACTGTTTACGGTTTTGCTTGCCATTGTTCTTCAGTAGAATCAAAGTCGACACAAAAAAATAAAACGACCGGTTGATTTTCTTAACACTGAACGAACGTACGCGACGCCTCGTAGACAACTGCTACGCCTGCTACGAAACTCGTACGCAGCTAATAATAATACGATTATTATTATCGGATTATTACCCGCACTGAAAACGCTCTGGTTGTATTTGTTAAGGCACGTGCGTACCGCGCGATGTGCGAACTATGAGTGGGACTGATCCCGACCAATTTTGTTGGCAGGGTGCTGATAAAGTGGCAAATTATAGAATAAACAGTGTCACTCTATGGAGATGGATCAGGCTTAGTTCACAGCCTGGAATATACGCGGTAGTAAGGCACCGGGCACATTAACGCTTGGCGCGTATCCGCCTACCATTTATGCACGATCAGAGTTATGTACCGCATAAGGCACGCGAGCATCCATCGGTAACTACATTCTTATCAATGCGTACGTAAAACGGCTATTAATTTAAATTCGATTAGAATGTAGTTATTTACTCAACTTTTTTTATTTTCACGTCAGAGTCTAATCAAATTGTTTAGGTGATGTTAAAATAATTACAACAAAAAATGTACTTTGATGCCTCCATCTTGCCTCTGCGTTGCTCCTTTGTTGCTCTCTCTCTCTCTCTCTCTCTTTGCCTAGCGTTATCTTCTTTTATTTGGGGTCGGCTCCCCTCGTCATTCTTCGACAGATGTTGCTCCTTTGCTGGTACTCCTATAAATTCCGTGGGGAAATCCTCGTGGATACCCTCCATGTGGGGGAGGGTTATGTCGGAGTCCTTTCGAAAAACCCCTTCTGTTCTTACAAATACCATGAGTCGGGGGCCCGGGAGATACTTGTACATTCTGCTACTTCTGCATCATCTCAGGGTATTCATTATTTTTGGCACTAAGTGGCGCAGGCAGCATCACGTTGCTGATGAAGTGTAATATTTAAAGACACGGCGACGCATTCTATGTCTTCAATTCCTCACTGAACCGTTTGATATCTTTTCATGAAATTCACGACACTTTACAACACTTTTTTGCCATTTTTATCACAATTAAAGTGGATTCGACATAGTTTTTTTATAATAGGCGTGACATCACTCAGTTCGACAAAAAAAAAACGCTGAGTAGATTCAACTAAAAAATGCTTCTAAAATAAAGCAAATATTGAACGGATCCGACACAAAGGACAAAGAACCGATTAGAAAGAAAAATCTGAGACTGCAAAAAATTCGAACATACCTACTAGTCAAATTGACAACCATCTCGTTTGAATTTGTGATTCCAAAAACACAAACAATGTCTGCAACTTTACTAGAGAGTTTAGTGCTCATAAGTCATCGCAGAGTGACCGATTAATCCAAATGATTGTAAACTACACGTCGCTAATTAAAAGCAACATACTTATCATCGTAATTAAGTACTGTGATTCGGTGTGCTTAACAAATCACGTACTGATTTGTCGTTGTTCAGTTAAGTCATGCTTGATGTCGTAGTTTTAATTATAGTGACTGATTGCTAATAAGGGTTCCTTACTTTCATATTGACAAGCCGCTTTACCTAAAACCTGAAATAGATCAGGACCGGCGGTGTAATTGCGTAGCACACTAACAATTGAAAATTCGACCACATTCATTGCGTTTTTGTCGGGCAGACGAATTTTTGAAACATTTGAAATAATGAATTAAGAATTGGGGAGTTGGACAAGCCAAAAAACATGATAAAGCCTCTAAGACCTCGCTTTTGTTCTGCTTATCGAAATAAGAATTCATCCGTCGTTTCAGCCGAAGTTACGGGCAATGTATACTCCGTATCACCTACAGATATTTGGGATTAGTTTGGGGCCCGACCTTTGAATGAATTACACCTCGATTTGACAGTTGTGCCTACTCCCAATATGTTTTTGTCCGTCCGAAAAAATTAGCTAATTAGGTAAAGGGTTCTGACCGAAGTTTTGGATTACTTTCGGACGGGCTCGCATCTTCGTTGACGGACGTAGAGTGTTGCGGGCTACTTTCGCGCATGCAGAGGAACTCCAAATCGTGTATGCCGATGCAAGGTTCTGACGATGCTTCACTCCCTGCACAGCACATGCATGAGGTCATTATGGACGACTGAAAAAACTATCCTGCATCGCTTCGAGTCCTTCCTTTCCCTTTGATAAATTATTGAGATAGGCAGGTGCGTTATAATAATAGATACTTTAAAGCCGGAAATACTTCTGAAAAACCCAAGTTTTGATTTAATTACGTGGTATAATAATTACATAATTATGATATAATTTATCAAAACAACGCATTCCTATACGTATAGGTACTATCGCATTATTGTTTTTTTTTTGTAATCTATTCTTAATTAGGTACTTACCTTCAGTAGTTATCTTTGACACCTCAATTAAATAAAAATCAATTGCAATTTTTTTTTAAATCTGGTTTACGCTATAGTACCTTTCCTATTAGTCTTAAATCACTTACGTAGTTTACTAGTAGGCACGTCCATCAAAATATTCCAGGTAACTGAAATCGGATGATATAGGTAGCTAAAACAACAAAATTCAATCTGCGTAGCCTTTTCCAAGCTATAAGTTGGGGTCGGCTTCCAGTCTAACCGGATGCAGCTAAATACCAGTACTAGACATGGAGTGACTGCCTATCTGACACAGCCCAGTTATTCGGTAACACGATACCTCTTGGTAAAACTGGTTGTTCAAACTTTTGGGTTTCTGACTACCCGTAACGACTGTCAATGATTTACGAATGACAGCCAGGACCAACGGCGTGTTTTCCGAGGAAAGGGGGGTCTCAATCCGTAATGGATGGTCATCCATCCACGAACCGACCGTGGCAAGCGTAGCTTAACCTTTGATCGACCCGTGCGGCTTTTGTCATTTATCCACGGGCTCCTTAAACAATATTAGACATTAATAGCGGTTAATTTTACACGCGTAATGTGTTATCTAATATCCGAATAATTAATAACAATTATTATCGTTTACACTATCTTGATAAATAAAGTTAAATTTATTTCAAAATCACGATAAAGTGCAGGTGATTGACATTCAGTATCATTGTTTATTTTTTTTTAATTAACAAAGAGCAAAGAACAAAATATTCGTCATGCAAAAAATATCTCTTGACTGAATGAATAAACCTTAAAAACTGAAACAAAAACACTGAAAAAACACGAGAAATTACAAGGAGAGATTACTAATAATAAAAAAAACAAGAAGAAAAAGACAGCAGTGGTGGCCCCGTGTTAACGACCGCATCTCACGAGTAGGTTCGAGGTTCGAACCCAAAGAGGCGCTTTACTTTGTGTAAATTATTTCATCACCACTGCTCTCAAAACGGTGAAGGAGAACATCGTGAGGAAACCGGCATGTCCTAGAACCAAAATTTCGAAGCCCACCCGCACTGGGCCCGCGGCCCACTCCTTCTCACAGAGAGGAGGCCTGTGTCCCAGCAGTGGGAACATTATAGGCTGATTATGTATGTTATGATACCAAAAAGTGAAGTGTGAAGTGGCAGTGGGCTAGCCATGACTGTCGAAGGACCGATGGCCGCTGGAGCTGACGAGTCCTAGAGTGGAGACCGCGTATCGGCAAGCATAGTGTGGGACGCCCTCCAGCTAGATAGACGGACGACCTAAAGAAGGTGGCTGGGGTAGACTGGATGCGGAAGGCGGAGGACAGTGTGTTGTGGCGCAGGCTGGGAGAGGCCTATGTCCAGCAGTGGACTGCGATAGGTTGAGTTGATACCTATCCTCAAGAACAATAGGAAATCTGAAGAAAAAGTCTGCGTCATGGATAAGAAAAAAGCTTTCAGTTAACATTTGCGAAATGCTTACGGTTTTCAGTATGTTTTTCCTTTTATTATGATTGTGATATAAGAATGCCAATTCCCGTAATTAATAAACGTTCAAAATCTAGTCGCAATCTTATCTCAGCGACAAGCAATGTCAAAAACTTGACAAAAATATGGGGAAATTACAGGCATTTTTGACAGATTGAGACTGAGATCAGGGCCCGTATTCCCGTAATATAAAACGTTCAAAATCTAGTCGCAGTCTCATCTCGGCGACAAACAAATGTCAAAAACTTGTTAAAATGTAGGGAAATTAGACGTATTTTTGACAGATTGAGACTGAGATCAGACTGTGAACGTTCTTAAAATTACGAGAATTGCCCCTCAGGCGTTGTTTTCTTTTCATGTCCCATCAAACACAGTTAAAATGTCGAAGAGACAGCGAAGGTCGATTAAAAGGCAGTTTTTAGCTATTCCAGTTAACTTCTTTAATTTTACACTAGTGAAACAAAAAATGTCGGAATAATGACAGCGTTGCGCACGCGCAAAAACGCACGGTTTTTTATCTGTTGTTGATGCGGGTTTCCCATTCAATTCTAAAATTCTTGGTTAGGTCGCTAACCCATGACTTCTACTATTGGTTTCAGAGTTGTTTTTTTTTAGAGAAATAGTATCTTGTGGAGCTACAGCGGACTTTAACAATCAATGAATGACCAGCGGGGTAATTGCGTAACACACTAACAGTAGCAATGGCTTTCATTTTGACAGTTCGATAACATCCATTGCGGTATTTACGTTGATGAGCTGACAAATTTTTCGAACATATGAAGCAATGGATTATCAATATCCTTCAAAATCACTCGGATTGTGATTGAAAGTGTGTTACATTATCAGAGTCAGAATTTCAATAAATTAATAAGATGTAAACATTGTTACCTATTCAAGTATGAAATTAGGTCACATTGACCGGTATTTTAAATATAAATTAAGAAAAAAGTACTTGTGCATTTTCTCGAGGTCATCACAGCTCTAAAATAGCCTGCAACAAAGCAATTTAAAGTTTGGTATACACCGACTAAAAACCATATTGTATTTGTCACTGATATTATCCGTATTCGTAGTTGATAAGTTTATTTAGTAGGTATGCACCTGAGTTGACCACGACAATCCCCGTCCTAGCGTAAACGTTACAAAGTAACCTTCGGAAGCCTTGGTTTGAGCTAGCCTTAAAAGAATAGTGAGTATCGCACCAGCTGTGAGCACCACTTGTGACTGTTCCCAAATTATCTACCCTAGGCTGACAAAATTATCGTTTTCTTAATATTAAGTTAATTAAGGTCGACTTCCCCTTCGTTTTTTCGGGTCGATGGAACTCTTCCTCGTTGTGTTTTTTTAATATAGTTTGAGCCCAGTATGTGGCCACGTTGATTGTGACATCAGTGGCGTTCTTTAGGTGATCCGAGGAGCAGGTGAACGGGTACTTAGGACACTCCAGCAAGTGGGCATGGTCTGATCAGAAGCACCGCACTCACACTGGGTGTTGGGTGGCTTCCTCCTAAATGCAGGATTTTCACCCCGTATGAGCACAATTTTAAAAAGCTTGATGTATGGTTTTTGACATTGGGATTTTTGGTGCCGCTTTCAATAGTTCTAATTGGTACAGACAGTCTACACTCAACCTCAAATTTTATTACCTACTCAGTATCAGCCAAAAACAAGTGTTCCTTTTTAAAGTGACTCACACTGTAGTTTATAGTAGGGGTTATTCCAATCTAGAAGATATTTCCATTCATTTTTTTTGTCTGTTTTTACATCGTAAAAAAATATGTAAGTACGCTGAAGGAGAGATCGCAAAACAAAATAAAGGGCGGAAGTAGTAATTACAAGCATGTATTAACTATTAGTCATGTCGTCAGCGTCGGCGCAGGAATACCAATGAAGGATTTAGTGCTAATAGCTGTCTGATTCTTTATTATCGTTGTTTTCCTGATTCCATTTTATCAGTGATGACCGCTACTTACCTCCCAAACAGTGATGAGGAGCAAGTAACAAGAAAAATATTATGAATGTACCGACGGCGGCGTTGCCAGATCCCAAGTAGCATTGCAAGCTGTATACAAGCTGTATTTAAGTTGGTTTTTATACTAGAAGCTGCATATTCAGGCTGTATATAGGCTGTTTAAGCGCTTAAACAGCCCCTGTAAGTAAAAAAAGGGCCCATATTATACAGCTTTTGTCGTTATTAGAGCTGTATAGTAGCTGTACAAGCAAAAGAGAAGCTGTACAATAGCTGTATTAAAGCTGTTATTCGGTGTACAAAGAAACCATTATACTACAGATATTATCTTATAATTCTTTTGTAACGAAAAGTGTTCTAAATAGGTTTTTGAAGAGGATTACAAAAGAATAAAAATAAAACAAAACTATTTTCGATGACATTATGCGTGTAGTAGAAATGGCGACACTATTATTTAATATTTATTACTAGAAGTAAAAGATAACCGTAGATTTGTATATCTGATGTTGTTATTTGGTGAATTGAAAGTGCAAATTAAATTTATTGTGAACCTGTGTATGTTTTTCTTCAAAATATTCACGCGCCAGCAAAATAATCGAGCTGACATAAAGAAAAATACTAAATACGGTAAGTAAATGTTTGTTTTTAAGGTTAGAATAAAAAAATAATTTTAAAGTAATAGATATAAGGGCACAGTGATCATTATTCAAGCTGATTATCATGATGCGGCTTAAGATTTTGTAAAAAAATCCTATAATTATACTTTAAATTTTGTTATTAAACATTCGAAAATGGCGACAATTAGCTAAGCAGCCTACATAATATTTGGAGAGTATTATAGTCTGAATAGCTGTACTAAGTAAGTTATGGATTACATTGTACAGCTATTGGCTTTTAATCAGCTTTATAATAGAATATGTTTATTACTTAGGCTGTATATTAGTTCTCTACGCATAACTTATAATGCTCTTTAGAGTTACGCTTAAAGAAATGAAAAACCCTGAGCTCAAAATTACTTTGATCCGTTCCTCACTTTATCAATAATATTTTATTAAAACGCACTTGTGATTTGGCAGTATAGTTCTCCTACACACAAGCCTAATGTTTATTTACTCAGGTAAAAAAGTTGAAAAATTGTTCCAAAAATTGTTAATTTAAACTAAAATATATGTTAACTTGCTATATCACTGTTTGATTTACTCGCAATCGAAGTGAAAAGTAGAGTTTATAACTCGTTCATATAAAATACATTGTTTTGTATGAACATTATTATACCTAAGTAAACTTATTGCAAAGTATTATTAGTGTGTTGTGTATGTTATATCTGTTTTACTTTATTTTCAGGAAAATATGCCGTTTAAAATCATAGAAACGTCTTGAAAAATTCTGTGAAGAGGAAACTCAGTAAGAATGAAAGAGCAACTAAAAGTATGAGAACCAAAAAAGATGCGCTTAAAAAAAATATAGCTGAAAATTAATCAGATCAGGGAAATCGAGAGGAATCAAAATAAAATGGATACAGGTGAAAAAGGTAAAATCGACAAAAACGCTACAGGCGAAAAAGAAATTATTGAAGAAGAGGAGGAGGAATCTCTTTGTTACGTTTTACAATAATGAACTTTTATAGGGTGATCTTTTCAAGAGGTTAATTTACTTTTTAAACCTTTCATAGAGAAACACTTAATAATCATGTTAATTTGATTGTCCATTGTCCTTAAGTCACAACGTTTATGTAAATGTTATTTGTTATTAAATTTTGTTTATACGAGCTTGTTAGTATTTAAGAGAAACACGTAATCTCGTGGCTGTGGTTCTCCCGGAGACAAAAAATTCTATTGTTGTTTTTGTAGCCTTCCTAGTCATGAAAGAGGAGAATCTTCCACCTCTGAAGTGGAGACTAGGAAGAGTCATCGCCATACATCCAGGTACTGATGGAATTGTCCGGGTAGCAGATATAAAGACCTCTACTGGAGTCATCCGGAGGGCCTTCAACAGGATATGCCCATTACCAGAATTGAAGTCTGGTTGAAAGCTCGACTTTCAACGCTCGGGGGAATGTTGGAGCGCCTACGACATTGATCATAGCTCTAAGTGTTCCGTCCTACCTAAACTATGTATTATGTTTTTGTTATGTGCTCGTACGCACATCACGTCACTTTTACTTGTTATTAAAAACTCATACACGTTACATGTGCCTGTTGCCTTTTTATTTAAATCACACTAATTTTCGCACATAATGAAAAAACTTCATTATCAGGTTCCGAAGGTTGTCCTAAATCTACACATTTGATATAACTGTTATGATCATTATTATCACTGTTTAATGTTTTTGCTACGGAACCTTCTTCGTTGGACGTCGATGGAATTGACGCTTGACTGTAGGTTGTCCGATTTATTAATGATTCTCTTGCTTCCTCAATAAATGATGGTTCACTATCATAACTGTTACTTGGTTGATAATTTGTAATATTCAAATATTCCCTTTCAATCCTCCTCTTGACTGCACCAGATCTTTTTCTTTTTTTCCACATGTTGCATTTCTTCACAGTGAAAACATTAATTTTATTCGTCATGCAATCAAGTGACTGTGTCAGTAATACAGACTAAAGCTGTACTATAGCTGTCATTTATTTTTTTAGTTTTAAAACACCCTCATAGACAGAAGTCATAAGACCACTGTATTTACAATAGTGTACAATTACGCCATAAAAATAAGCTTGAGAACGGAGTTTGCATACACCATTGTACAGAAACAAGTATCAAGTGATACTGTAATAACACTTAGAGTTGTAATAAGTAAGTGATCACATGTAAAATACAGCCTGTATACAGCTTTAACGATGAAACCAGATTGAAGTGTCACAAAATACTTAAAGCTGTATAGTAGAATTTTAATATTCTGTTTAAGCACCCCAAGCTTACGCAGATCCCTCAATAAAGATTTTATACAGTTTGAGCTGTATAATAACTCATAAATCACTCTTATAAAGACAAAAGCATTTTATAACACTCTTGTACGTCTCTAAAAGAACTCTAAGTTCTAAATAGGTTGGTATATTGATGTTGAAAACGCTTGTGTGCTGCTTGGGATGTCCCGATTTTGGCGGGACGTCCTGATTTTTAGCCTATAAAATTAAATTTCCCGCGCGGGATAGCCTCTGTCCCACTTTTCGGGGATAGAATAATAAATTAGTTATTCGTTACTTATTTTTATTTATCATCATTCTCCTGCCCGTATCTCAATTTATTTGGGGTCGGTGCAACATGTCTTTTTCTTCCATACTTCTCTATTACTCGTCATCTCGGTAATCACCCCCATTCCCTTTTGTATTACTTATGTATATCACACTAATTATAAAGGCGAAAGTTTGTGAGTGACATCTTCACGCCAAAACTACAGAATGAATTTACATGAAATTTGGCACACAGATAGTTTATAACCTGAATTAACACGTAAGATATATTTTTATCCCGATATTCCCACGTGATCGAAAATTATGCGGGTTAAACCGCGGGGCCCAGCTAGTAATATTATATTCCTCTGAAGACTTAACTGCCTTACATGCTAAATCAGACCATTATTTTCTACGACTCTTTATCATCATTGTAAACTTAATTTGAAACTCAAATAAAATAATAAGTAGTTAAAAATAACTAATTAATCTACAGTGCAGCCGTCGAAAGAATGCGTTCTTGACACCAGTCAGTTTCATACAAACGAATACGTGTTTTGCGAATTTGATCTTTATTAGCTACAAGAATTGTCGCAATGATAGGTGTCAGGTACGCATTCTCTCGACGCGACGGTTGGACAATTAATTACGTTTTTTCCCCGCGGTGATTTCACTTTTTATACTCATAGGGTTTCAAAATCCCGCTTTGCGCGAAAAATAATCTGGCAACGCTGATAAAGTGAAAAATAAAAACTTTTTTACAAAAAAAAAAAAAACAAACTGCCTTCCAAAATAAACACTACAAAGTTAAAAATAACTTTAATTTCGGAAGTCGTTATCGTTGGTACCGCATTTTCGTTTATTGACACCGAGTGATTTTTTTGCAAATCCGTCTATATAATAACGATGGATTTAAGCCCGAACATACATAAAAAAAATATAAACATCCAAATTGAGAACCTCCTCCTTTTTTGAAGTCGGTTAAAAAAAGACAAAACTACTGCATCGATGCCAAATGAAATGCGATAAGGACAGGAGGATAATGATGACTTTGAATCAACATTCATTTGACCCTACTAGAAGTACAGACGCCAGATTTTCAACTTTATCGTTAAAGTATTAAGGTTCAAGGTTGATTGGGAAAATTTAACAGTTTCGGGTAGCTTGACCTGCTGACGTCTGTAGATACTTTTTTTTTGTTATTTGATTAGCTTTTTTTGTCGGGTGTGGTTGTATAACTTGTTAGATTCATTTTTGTTTTTCACAGTATCTGCCATTTGATACAAATACTGACTAGAAGTAAGTACTTAGCTAGTCTTCTCCAAACATAGACCACAATACTGATGTTGCTACGCGTGAGACTATGATAGATGGAGTAGTAGGTTACAGGAAGCTCGGATAGACATTACGCCTATCTGAACAAACAAATCAGTAGGCGTAGGTATATGTCACGACAGGATATATTTTTCAAGAATGTAGGTACTGTGAAGAGCTGAAGAGCTCTTCAGGGTACCTACAAATAAAACCACGGTTTATAACGTACGTTCAATAATTATTCCTAGAAATCATTGTACGTACTTTACTTCCTTTTTCATTCGGCTTGTCAGCCAAATCTGACGCCTAATCTCTTCTAACCTTAAACTAAATTCATATTTGTCGCATATTTCATGCCAATAACTTTTAACCGACTCGCGGAGGTTGCATGTAAGCACCAAATAGGCTACCTATAACCTCTACAGTAGCTACGGATACTGAGTAATATTATGGACCTCCATACAGTTTTTTTTTTTTTTTAAACGAAACGAATTATATCCTATTCCTACTAATTTTATAAACGCGAAAGTCTGTGAGGATGGAAAAAAAAATAAAAATGGTTTATTATTTTAACAAGTGAGTGATGTATGGATGTTTGTTACTCTTTCACGCAAAGATACTAAACAGATTTGTATAAAATTTGGCACACGGATAGTTTATAACCAAGATTAACACATAAGATACTTTTTATCCCAATATTCCCACGGGATCGAAACTTATGCGGATGAAACCGCGGGGCGCTGCTAGTATATTATCATGCCAACCCGGGTCACTGTACCATTAACTTTTAATGCCAGGAAAATAGGTCATGGTGGTGCAAAAATAGGAAAATGAGCAGAACGCTATAAAATCTCAGCATTATAATCAGCTTGGACTCCAGCAGAACAGCAGCTTATAATGTTATCAATCACAATGGCCGCACGGTCGCTGAAATGCAAAGATATCCACAATTTATGTCTTATTGTTACACACTTGACGCATTTCGCACGAGTTCACTTGTAGGATTCCCGATTCAGTTATCAGCCAATCCTTCAGCGTAACACACTAACAGTAGGTAGGAGTGGCTTTAATTTTGACAGTTCAACGGCATTATTTAAGTTGTTGAGCTGACAAATTTTTCGAACATGTGAAGCAATTTCTTAGCAATATCCTTCAAAATGATTCTGTGATTGATAGTGTGCTACGCAATTAAAACGCAGGCCAAATGTTTACCGCCGCCTGTGGACATCTGCAGAACCCAGAGGAGTAACGATCCGGTGCCGGCTTTAGAGAGAAAGTTAATTATCTCATGTGTTCTTGTGACAAATAAACTTTTTTTTGCCGTTAATGACCCACAGCTGGGCAAAGGTCTCCCTACTCTCTTTTCACCTCTCTCTGTACAGAGCAGCCAGGACCAATCTTTATCAAAGGAGTCCAGCTCATACCGCCATCTCCGTTTGGGCCTGCTACGATGTTGTTTACCATTAAGCGGGACCCACCCCTGGTGGTGGTGGACCCCTGGGTTGTAGGTTTGGCCCTCTGATCGTCTAACATGCGGCAGACGTGCCCAATTCCATTTAAGCGTGGCAGCTTTCCGGGTGACATCAATAAACTGTTACTTTACTTTACTTCATGTGCCCGTAATTTTTCCGCCTTGTCCAAATCGACAACAAGCAATGCTGCCTGGCAACAGAAATAGGTGTGCTAGTAGGTGCAGCACTCCAATTGCGATACATACTTAATTATACACTCAATCCATTGCCTCATTTGTTTAACAAATTCGTCTGCTCGACAACGTAAAAACGCAATTAATGTTGCCGAATTGTCAAAATGAAACCAATGCAATAGTTGCTGGGAAAAGCAATTGCGTTTCCCAGCAACAATTGCATTGGTTTCATTTACTTTGGTTGCACAGAACCCCGCTTGGTAATTACCCAGCGGGGTTCTATTTCGTTTTCAATATGCTTGTACAAACTAGTATTATAGGTAGTCGGTGGCAAAAAACGAAAATGCGGAACACCGACTTCCGAAATTAAGGTAATTTTTCACTTTGTAGTGTTTCTTTTTGGAAGTCGGTCACTTTTTAGTTCTACCTACCTCAGACAAATTCGTATAACAGTACTTGCTATGATAATATCAGTGACAGGAAGTTATTATAACATCTATCTATACTTATAATAAATCTGTAGAAGTGAAAATTCTGTACATTGAAAATATCAAAAAAATAAATGGCAGGGGGTGTTACTAGACCGACACCGAACCCAAAAATGTGATTAAAAAAATTTTTGTCTGTCTGTCTGTCTGTCGGTCTGTCTGTCTGTCTGTCTGTCTGTCTGTCTGTTTGTTCAGGCATCACGCAAAAACTACCGGTTCGATTACGATGAAACTTGGTATAATTATTCTTTAATATCCTGGGCACCACACTGGGTACTTTTTATCCCGGAAAAGTATATACAATAAAAAACAAACTTAATTTTGCGGTTCGATCCCTAGATACGATTACTGTACCAACCGCAAATAATAAGTTTGTCGTAGGTTAAGTCACACGCAGTGGAGTTCATTTTTATTCCTTTTAGTTTTTAGAGTTATTTAGGTTTATTTTTATATAAGTCGTAGGTATAGATTTTAATTTTAAAGTATAGGTAGTATATTTGATAGTGTACGTAGTGACCGTAGGTTATTTTATAATACTGTTAGGTAGGATAGTCATTCGTATAGATATTAGTTTTTAGAGATTTTGCTTATTTATTGAGTTTAGATTGAGGGGCCCGTGGCTAAATAATAACAGCCGCACAGGTCGATCGGTCAGGTTAAGCTACGCTTGCCGCGGTCGGTCTGTGGATGGGTGACCATCTTTACATACCGAGACACCTCCGTGCCTCGGAAAGCACGTTAAGCCGTTGGTCCCGGCTGTCATTCGTGGATCTTTGACAGTCGTTACGGGTAGTCAGAAGCCCGAAAGTCTGACAACCAGTCGTACCAAGGGTATCGTATTACCCAATAACTGGGTTGTGGAGGTCAGATAGGCAGTCGCTCCATGTAAAATACTGGTATTCAGCTGCATCCGGTTAGACTGAAAGCCGGCCCTGAACATAGTTGGAAAAGGCTAGGCAGATGATGATTGAGTTTAGATTAGTTATCGTCATAAATAGGTTTATTTAGGTAGGTAGGTATTTTATTTTCTGTTATTGAGTTTATTTATTTTTTTAATTAGGTAGGTACTTAGGTAAAGATATCATATAGGTACCCTCTTAATCACCATTAATGAGACACAATTGGTTTTCTATTGTAATTAGCCACAAAGGGCCCGCGAGATAGATGGCATCCATACATTTTATCCTGTTAGCACGTTCCCGTGGGATAATTTCCGACATCCACGCGGGCGAAGCCGCGGGCAGAAGCTAGTCATTAATATAAACTAAGTGAAAAATATATAAATACGTATTATTGAAGCTAATTAAAAAAAACTACCCAAGCAAATTGCATATCCAGGCATATTCTATCCATAATAATAAAAAAAATCGACGTCCATCCACAATTGCCGGAGATATCGCGGAACATATATGCTGTGGATAACGGTATGAGTTTCACATTTATATAATATCTTTGCTTATATTATTTGCGCAGATATAATGTTTTACTGTATGTTTGTCCCAAATAAATAAATAAACATACAAACAAAAAAATACAGTCGAATTGAGAACCTCCTCCTTTTTGAAGTCGGTTAGTTTAACTGGACCTATTCCTCGGCTGGATGTAGGTAACCTACTCTTTTGTATCTCACAACAGTGCTTACTATTATCCAATTGTGCGAACCGAAAAAAAATTCCGTGATTGTTACCCACGGAATGTTACTATACTAAGATGTGTTCACATCCTGTCATGACATAGGTACCTACGCCGACTGATTTGTTTATTTGGAGCAATATTCAGATAAGCGTAATGTCTTTCTGAGCTTCCTGTAACCTACTGCCGTCCATCATTTGGTTTAATAGTCTCACACGTAGCAACATCAGTATAGATTTATTGTTGTGTAAGTTTGCAGAAGAGTGGCTTCCAGCAATGGGGTACAATTAATATTGATTCAACATCATCATTATCCTTCTGCCCTGCAGAAGTGCTGTGTTCCAGCTGTGTTGACAGTATGATCATCTATTTCCATACATCACTATTAGCTGGCATCTCAGAAGGTCACCCTTTCTAGTCATATCAACTTTAGCACCAACCATCTGCCGTTTTTTCAGCTTTCTCCTACTCACAAAGCCATCCAAATTCATACTCAATACTTTTTTGATCAATTATCTTTTCTACATTATATTTATTTATATTTACATTACTTAGGGCGGATTTTTCCAACGCTGGAAAATATTATCCGAGAAATCATTTTGAATTTTTGACAATTTTATTCTTCCATACAAAATCTGTCAGACGTCAATTTTTTTCCAGGAATAAAAATTATCTGTCGATTGAGAAATCAGCCCTTAAAAATCGAACAGTCCTAAAATAATAATATGTACAAGTAGGTATATAAACAGGAGGGGAAATAATCAAAGGGCATCAAAAAATTCATCCGCATCGTTGTCAACAGGAAAAGTGCCCAAAAGGCTGGCAGCATTGCCACGTTGAATAGCAATGCTGATTCTTTGGCCAAAAAATAGGCCAGCCCGCTGGTCACGTGAAGAGTTGATCGACCGCGTGGCTATGTCTCGAAAAACTAAGTAATCACTTCACTCGGACCCCTTGGCCCAAGTGTTTCAACCCCAAATTATGGCTCTAACATGTGCGTAGTGTACTTATAAGGAATAAGTAACATATTGTGCTTATCAATTTTAAAAAGCCAGTAATTTCGCTAACTTTCTATCCTACTAATACTAATTACTAATTTACTAATCCTACTAAAATTATAAACGCGAAAGCTTGTCAGGATGGATGGATGGATGGATGTTTGTTACTCTCTCACGCAAAAACTACTGAACGGATTGGTATGAAATTTGTCACACAGATGGTTTATAACCAGGATTACCATACTGGATAAATTTTATCCCGATATTCCCACGGGATCGAAACGTATGCGGGTGAATCCGCGGGGCACTGCTAGTATCTTCTAAACGTGAATCACAACTGTGGTGTTCGTGACCATTATACTCGGAAAGCTAGGTCAAAGCTCTCCTTAGATCATTCTGAATTAAGTAATAGAGCTGGTGACTGGGAGCATTGTCATCGACGAAAACTCCGTTTGCCATTTGATTCAGCTCAAAGGGTTTTCCTTATAAGTTATAAGGTGACACTTGGTTACCTAGATCGTTATGAAACCTGAGAAAGAACCCTTTTTCCCTTGAGTAATTCGTAAGTTACTGACCTCACCTTTAGTTGTTTATCCTGTAATGAAGACGTCATTGGGAATACCGAAACGAGACATCGCGTAACACATCGATCTCATTGGTCAACACCATAGGTTCTAAACCTTATTTTGCGTCCACTTCGAGTTTTTTGAAAATGAAAATCTCAAACAAGACTGTCTCCCACCCCACGACAGGGTGATGTTATCACCCATGTTGAGAACCTATGGTCAGGACCGATGAACGTAAGAGTGAAGAACGCGTATGACAAGATATATAAACATGAATGAAGCAAAAGGCTTGAATGTGATTAGAAATACGATAGTAGTATTCTATACGTCCACCTTCACCATGTGGACGTGTCGACAGGATAAATACCTGTTATCTATCTATACTTATAATAAATCTGTAGAAGTGAAAATTCTGTACATTGAAAATATCAAAAAAATAAATGGCAGGGGGTGTTACTAGACCGACACCGAACCCAAAAATGTGATTAAAAATTTTTTTGTCTGTCTGTCTGTCGGTCTGTCTGTCTGTCTGTCTGTCTGTTTGTTCAGGCATCACGCAAAAACTACTGGTTCGATTACGTTGAAACTTGGTATAAATATTCTTTAATATCCTGGGCACCACACTGGGTACTATTTATCCCGGAAAAGTATATACAATAAAAAACAAACTTAATTTTGCGGTTCGATCCCTAGACCCGATTACTGCATCAACCGCAAATAATAAGTTTGTCGTAGGTTAAGTCACCGCAATGGAGTTCATTTTTATTCCTTTTAGTTTTTAGAGTTATTTAGGTTTATTTTTATATAAATTACGATTTATATAAAAATAAACCTATACCTAAATATAACCTATACATAAATCTATACCTACGGGTATAGATTTTAATTTTAAAGTATAGGTAGTATATTTGATAGTGTACGTAGTGACCGTAGGTTATTTTATGATACTGTTAGGTAGGATTAGTCATTCGTATAGATATTAGTTTTTAGGGATTTTGCTTATTTATTGAGTTTAGATTAGTTATCATCAGAAATAGGTTTATTTAGGTAGGTAGGTATTTAATTTTCTGTTATTAAGTTTTTTTTTTTTTTTAATTACGTAGGTACTTAGGTAAAGATATCATATAGGTACCTACCCTCTTAATCACCACTAATGAGACACAATTGGTTTTCTATTGTAATTAGCCACAAAGGGCCCGCGAGATAGGTGGCATTCTGGGGAAGCACATAGGTACATTTTATCCTGTTATCACGTTCCCGTGGGATAATTTCCGACATCCACGCGGGCGAAGCCGCGGGCAGAAGCTAGTTTATTTATATATGCTTTATTGTACACCACAAAAATACATAGCATAAAAAATACACGAAACACTACAAAATATACAATGGGCGACCTTATCGCATTACTAGATACTATACTTATTATTATTATGTAGGGACTTACCTTATCGTATGTCGTTTAATAAACCCGAATACCTACCTACATTATTAAGAATTCAAAAAGCATTTTCCTCTTCATTTACCTATTAATTAAATAATGTTTGCAATAATAGCTTTTTTTTTTTTTTTTTTTTTTTTTTTTTTTTTTGAGGATGGGAAATCATCATATGACCCCTCCCGCTCTGGGTGGAGCAGAAGGGAGTGTCAGACTCTTACTGACTAAAACCCACCCGTGTTCCTTCCTTAGCCCTTTATGTTCCAGGGCAGCGGTAACCCTTTCGGACAATCCCGCTACCCTGGCAGGCTTCGGCCCTATGGGGCCCCGTCACTCATGCTGACATCTCTTTGAGGCGCGCGTGGAACACATACACGCCGTCCGGCACGGGCCTGGTCCTGATCGGACGGTGAGTTACCCATTACTCACCGCCCGCAGGCCCGCGCCTACGGTGGCCGGGAGTCGTCACGCGGCTCCCGACGCCCGGAGCGTCTCCCGCGGCGGCTGAGGCGTGAGGTGCGCAAGGCGCGTTCTCTCGCCCACCCCGCCACCTCCTTCGCTAGCATGACTGCTTCGCAGAAGGAGGTGACTGCCTCCCACTCCCTCTCGCCCCGGACCATGGCTTGAACCAGGGCCGGACGCGAGAGGTCGCCGCCGCTGCCGATCGCCTCTACGAGGACACGGCGGTGCTCTGCCCAAGCAGGGCAGACCTCCACCGTATGCTCCACCGTGTCCTCTGGGCGATCCTGACAGTGGTGCAATAATAGCTTGGATTGACATCATCACCTAAACCATATACAAATGACTTCGCACATACCAAAAAGTGCAGAGAAGTGTGGCCCAGTAGTAACGGCGCCGACTTACGAGCCGTAGGTCGTGGGTTCGAACCCAGACAGGCGCTTTACTTTGTGCAAATAATTTCATCACCACTGCCCTCACAACGGTGAAGGAAAACATCATGAGGAAACCGGCATGTCCTAGAACTAAAAATTTGAAGACATGTGACATCTACCAACTCGCACTGGGCCCGCGTAGTAGATTACAGCCCACTCCCTCTCACAGAGAGGAGGCCTGTGTCCCAGCAGTGGGAACATTATAGGCTGATTATGTATGTTATGATACCAAAAAGTGAAGTGTGAAGTGGCAGTGGGCTAGCCATGACTGTCGAAGGACCGATGGCCGCTGGAGCTGACGAGTCCTGGAGTGGAGACCGCGTATCGGCAAGCGTAGTGTGGGACGCCCTCCAGCTAGATAGACGGACGACCTAAAGAAGGTGGCTGGGGTAGTCTGGATGCGGAAGGCCGAGGACAGTGTGTTGTGGCGCAGCCTGGGAGAGGCCTATGTCCAGTAGTGGACTGCGATAGGTTGAGTTGATACCTATCCTCAAAAACAATAGGAAATCTGAAGAAAAAGCTTGCATAGGCCTGAAACTACGTGTTTTTTTATAGAAATAGAATAGGTGTAGTTTATAGGTAGCTAGTGTATAAGGAATTAAATGCGTAAATAACGCAAGTATTAAAAATCTACTCGCGTCCACTAAGCAATTGTTGTACATATAACCATAATACATTATAGTAAACACTTTGCATAAAACTAAGGTTGTTTAAATATGCATACATAGGAATCAATTTACAATAAACATACATTATAGTAATGAGATCAAAATGAAAGAAACGACGTACAAGTAGGTATAAAATGAGATAAAACAATGGGGCAATTTAGAAATTCTGAATATCTGCCACCTTTCTTTTCTTTTCTAGTCTTATTTTCGTTGTTATGGCGTGTATGTATTAATGTATCTATTAATTTGGATATGGATATATCTGTGTATCTATTTTAGTGTATTGTACACCTACATAATATTTGCACCAACGACAGCCCCATTTTATGTCCAGAAAAATTACTGTCCATTCCAATGTTGCCTGGAAGAGATCGCAGAAAGCAATAAGACCGCCCATTGTATATTTTGTAGTGTTTGATGTATTTTTTATGTTATGTTTTTTTGGTGTACAATAAAGTATATATAAATAAGTAATAAATAAAAATAACCTAAGTAGAAGGGGAACGGGGTAACAACCACGCGGGGTCCTTTATGGAATGCAAACATGAATATAATATGAACTAAAACTTCGAGGATAAATCTCTTTGAACGCTTTTTGAGGAAGAATGTATTAAGTAGAGAAAGACAAGACCACAGCAACCATGGATGGATGATACAAAAGATGATAGCTAGGAAGGCGAAATTTTGAAATGTTGGTTGAAGAGATATACGAGAGAAGACACAGCCTGTTCCCTGTTTTTTATGTACACCAAAAATATTACAGATATAAGGCTCCTATAGACAGACGCGACGTGAGAAATAGTTCTATTAGTGTCACGTCGCGCCTGCCTGCAGAAGCCTATAAAAGAAGAAATTTTACAAGGGGTGACTCTATACGCGGTCCCCCTATCATCATCATAAGCCTATACCTGTCCACTGCTAAACATAGGCCTCTCCGGTTCTCCTATTACACACCATTCAACTCGATTTTCGGCAACTTTCATCCAGCTGCTACCAGCCATCCTGCGAAGATCGTCGCTCCACCTAGCTTGAAGGTCCTTACGTTTACCAATTCGCGGTCTCTACTCAAGAACACGCCTACCCCAACGGTCATCGGTGTTACGGCTAATAATCCCGCTAAGTCGTCCCATTATACGGCGTACTTCACGCTAACCTGCTACTGACAAGTTGTACAAAGAACCATTATGCAAGCTATGCATATCAATTCCTCATCAAATACCGACTCATATCGTTAACATATTTTCCACCATTCCTACAATGTATGAATCATTTTAAAATTGATTTCCCGCAAAGCTATTAAAGTAATTTATATATTGTTAAGCAAGAATAAGATCGTAGTACTGCGCCGGCGCCATTACAAAGTTATACAATAAAGTTTTAATATCATTATCATGCTACTGGTAGGCTAAATGAACGTGCGCAGTTTATAGCGGGTCCATTATCACACGAGATGCGATTGGTGACCGTTGTCAGCCTAAGAAAGAACCTTGTTTTGTAATAAAGGGGTATCAATTTTGCGGCCTATAGTTTGCGAAAAACCTTGTTTTAGTTTTTCATCCTTGCCTATCACCACCACCACGAAATAACATTCCCCATATATCCTTAAAATTAGGTTTTCCGCTTTGTTTAACTATCCAGGAAGATAAACAAATACCACAACAATGAATTTAATTAATGCACCGATCGATACGGAAATATCCCATTGAGTCGATTTACATAAAATTATTGTAATTAAATGCGTTTAACTAAGCGTTTGTAATGAAAAACAGTTTTCTTACGATCTTATTGACAGCTGTAGCTAGATTCCATAGGCTCGTCTTAAGTTTTACTTTGTAACTCATACAAAAATTAAAAACTCTTAACGCATATCTACTCTGGATGAGAAGTTATTTCACACTCTTCAGACTAAACTACTTACGTGGCGCCTGTGGAGCTCTGACACAGCCAGAAGGCGTCGCGGCATACCCCGTAGAAGATGGCTGGACGAACTGGACAAAACAAACGACCAGTGGCCCACTTTAGCCCTGGATCGACAAAGCTGGAAGTCATGGGGAGAGGCCTTTGCCCAACAGTGGGATCATGCAGGCTAAAAGTAACAGTAACGTAGCACCTGGGGAAAATATTTTGCCAGGGTGGCTTATGGCTTGACAACTAGCAGACATTCAACAAAACTCACATTTCTCGACCAAAAAATAGCATCTCCACAGTACAATGGAAACAATATAATACCTAAACTATAATAGAATAATGTAGCGCGTCCCATTGTAGAAGTTTCCTGACGTTGTGCGGGCGCAGGCTGCAATTATAATGCAATCTGCGCAACGGAAGCGTTCTTGTAATGTTGTCTTCATTACTCTGATGCAGAATGGAGGGTACTGCGACAGAGGATACAGCTTATTACCTCTTTTTATGCACGTTGATTGATTTGTCAAAGTATTACGTCTTTTTGAAGTAATATAGCGTAGTTCTGTTATGATATATTTGTCAACACAAGGTCTCAGCATACATAATAATAAACTAGCTTTTGCCACCCGGCCGCGTGGTGGTCGGCAATATGTCACGGTAAAGTACTAACGAGATAAAAAGCATCCTATGTTCTCGCTTAAAGCGTGAAAAGGTAACAGACAGGCATATAGCATTAATATTATTAATAAGTATGGATAAACAAAAAAAACCGATACGCGTGTCTATCTCTGACAAGTATGGAAACAAGTCGAGACGCATGTCACGAATTGTTCCGAAGTCAAAAGGTTTTTTCGTCAAAAAGTCAAGTCAAAAACTTTTCGGTAAAAATCAAAACATTTTAATGAGTTTTTCCGAGTTTTACAGAAATGTACTCGGGAAAACTTTGACAACTATTCTCGTCACAATGTAAGACTCCGTATGGCAGTTAAATGAAGGCCGAACATTGTTCTGTTGACAACTTTTGATATTATTTTAATTGTCATACGGAATCTTGAATATCTGACACGCCCGTGGGTAAATAATAACAGCAGTACAAAATCAAAAATCAAAATCAAAAGTTGTTTATTCAAATTAGGCTGAGAATCGGCACTTTTTGAACGTCAAAATTACAAAAGACAGTCTCCCAAAAACGCCCGCCCTTCACCACTTCCTGGTTCTATCGCTGGGAAGAAGAAGTGGCGTAACAAACTTCCCAGCAGCACAGCTGTCTGTTCAGTTAGAAAATACTTGATTGTATACAATAATAAGTACCTATGTTAAGTAATTAACATTAAAAGACACAGGAGATTAAATTAAATTATTTGCCATAATTATGTCAGCTAGCCACACCAATATAATAAAAACTATATGTACTCAAGCTAAAAAATAATTAATTAAAATTAAAATAAAAACTTACTACTCAAACAAAAGCCTCCAGGCATAAAGGGCGTGACAGCTTACATATTTAGGCATTGCTGGGTCAGGTCACAGGTACAGGTAAAGGTCGATCAATCGTTAAGCCACGCTTGCCGCGGTTGGTCTGTGGATGGGTGACCATCTTTACATACCAGGACACCTCCGTGCCTCGAAAAGCACGTTAAACCGTTGGTCCCGGCTTTTATTCGTGGATTTTTGACAGTCAGTACAAGCAGTCAGAAGCCCGAAAGTCTGACAGCCAGTCTTACCAAGGGGTATCGTATTACCCAGTGGGTTGTAGACGTCAGATAGGTAGTAGCTCCATGTAAATGTAAAAAATACTGGTATTCAGCTGCATCCGATTAGACTGGAAGCCGACCCCAACATGGGAACATGCTAGGCAGATAATGACGGAATCTTGAATATAGTGGGTGAGAATAGTTTATCCTAGTTTTCGCTTTTTATGTTCTACTGTTTACGATATCACTAATCTCCAAGGTCCAACTTGTATGTATTCCTTACATAACCTTATCAAATAACTTGATCAGTTCATCGTTAAAATCAGAGCGGCCGCGCCGACGTAGGTGAAAGTGATAACATTGTGATAACAGCTACTGCGATGACGTACTGTGTACCGAGTATATACCTTCGCCTGATAAGGTCTAGCGGCTCTATTGTTCTATATTATCTTACCATGTTTAGTCCACTAATATTTTCTTAAAGCAAGGTCGTGGTTGGAATTCGCAAGACGATACTGTAATCAGTGGAACGGAAGACAAGTTGTTCACAAAGGTTCCACAATTTTACACTTGCAATCCAAATTCGATCAGCGTCGGTATAACATTGTTTCGTATTGACTGTCGGCTTACAACTTTATTAAAATTATGTGAATCAATTCGGGTTTTCAGTAAAAACTCCTATTAAAGTTTTTGAATAAAATTGAGGATTTTACGCCAAGTTTTCAGTAGAGCGGTAAATGAAGACGCAGGTGATAACTATTTCCTTAATTATTCCCGCAGAACCCTTTAGCCGTAAGTAATGTTTTATAACATATTGATTCTGTATCAAGGTTTTTACGTCATAGCAAGCAAACACCATCGGCAACTGCATGATCTGATTTCTCGGACGAGCAATTCTCGTAATTTTAAGAACAGTAAAAGTCTGCTCAGTCTCAATCTGTAAAAATACCTCTGATTTCCCTTCATTTTTGAAAAGTTTTTGACATTTGTTTGTCGCCGAGATGAGACTGCGACTACATTTTGAACGTTTTAAATTACGAAGATTGGCCTTCAGGTGAGATAGTGGTGAATTAGGTGAACCAATAAAATTTATGTTTATTAGCGAACAAAATTATGTTACCACAAAAAGGAGGCCGGCCTTCTGAACTATGTAGGTATATGTTGTATCTTAGAAAGCGGATCTTTCCTGTAAGTTCATAAATTCATCAGCATGTTTTATTGGAACCTAACAATTTCCAATTGCGTAGTAAACGTAGCTACTAGAAGAGAATTTGATGTGTTTACATGCACATACATAAAGTCTCACGTCTTCTACCCATGGGGGTAGTCAGAAACTACAGAACGCCACCTGCTACCTGCATCCTTACATAATCCTTTTGCTTCAGTTACGTTCATATACGTACGCCGGTTGCGAGTACTACGCATTTGGCCTTTCAGGAGAGCATCACCAATAAGGTCACTGTCTTTATTTTCTACGTAATAGTGATTTTCGATAAAGCACCAGCAAGCACGACGGCACGGTTGGCGCAGTGGTTAAGCGATTGACTGCTGCGCTGCGTGTCGCGGGTTTGATTCCCGCACGGAACAAATATTTGTATGGCCTACAAGTAGTTGTTCCGGGTATGGCTGTTTGTGTATGTGAGTTTAAATGTTTGTAAACGCACCCACGATACAGGAGAAATTCTTAGTGTGGGGCAAAGTTTAAAATATATATTTTTTTATAAATGCATCCTGCTAGATTTAGGTTTTTACTGTTTCAGATTCTCCTATAGGTTTAATAAACATACCTAATATTGAATGGAACAATGTTGCTATCAAAGTGTAGATAATAATATGAGCTGATATCGCACATAAAATATATGTCAAACACAACGCATAACGATTATCTAGTGAAAGAACAGTGATATTTGAATTAATTGTTTTTTTAATGATGGAGTTTTTTGATATGATAATTAAACGCCATCATTTTTTTTATAGCAAAAATCAATATATGTAGTCTTTTCTTAACTTTGTTGGGGTTGGCTTCCAGTCTAACCTGATGCAGCTGAATACCAATATTTTACATGGAGCAACTGCCTATCTGACCTCCATAATCCAGTTACTAGGTAACACGATACCCCTTGTTAAAAATAGTTGGCAGACTTTTGGATTTCTGTCTACCCGTAACGACTATCACTCTACGAATGATAACCGTGCTTTCCGTGGCGCGGAGGGATCTCGATGTGAAATGGATGGTCACCCATCCACGAGCCGGCCGCGGCAAGCGTAGTTTTACCTTCGATCACCCGTGAGGCTGTTATCATATATACCTACTTGCTGCTAAAGATATTCAGATGCTAGGTGACTGACTCCTTCATATAAATATATTTTTGTTCGTAGCATGTCAAGCCTGTTAAACACATCACAAAGATGAGGTATTCCAAATATTCACATTTAGATATCATTCTCAAAACATGATTTAATCACTTTGTCAAGCTAACAGTTACTTTTGTTTGGTTTTTTTTTTTAATGACGGAATATTTTCTCTTTTATATAAATCCAACGTTACCTGTTGGCGTCATAAAATAATGTTATCAAGATGATTAGATGACTGAATATCTGATGGGTTTGTGATTAGATGACTGAATATCTGTTTGGGTTTGTGTTCATTTGTTTTTTGAATTTTTATTTCAAGAATAAATGATATTCCACGGGCGCGCGGGTGAAAAACTTAGAAGTGTTTTTTTTAGGTAATGGCGTCTCGCTGTTCAATCTAGGAGGTTGTCGTCTGCTGAACCGGACTTGTCAGAGAATGCCAGGGCCACAGCTAAAAAACTAAGCGACTACACGCTAAGGGTGACCCCTGTGTGGTACGGACCTCGGCTTAGGGCGTCGCTGGGCTGCCCGCAAGGGAGAGAATTGGATCGAATTATGCTGAGAATTTGATAGGGAGAAAGATAAAATTATTTTTAATTAGACATGTTGCGTCATCCCCCAAAAATTGGGATAAAGGCAGGAGAATGATGATGAATGATGGGGAGAATTATTAAAATAATAATTGGAAAAACGTTTCCACAATATAATCAAGTCCCTCGAAACAAAATTACATGTACGTACAGTCACGAGCAAAAGTATGTATATGTTACCGGCCAAACCCGATTTTAGGATGAACTAGTTTCGCCTAGTCCAAACCAGTTCTCCCTACACGCGATAGGACAAACCAGTATAGCCTAGGCCAAACTCGTTCATCCTGTTACCGATAGGATAAACCATTTTGCCTAGGTCGAATCGGTTTATCCTAGTTAGAATTTACATGATTTAGGATAAACAGGTATGTACGTCCTAGTTTGAACTAAATTTGCTTAGTCGGAACGCATGTCATAATTATAATTTTGACGGCACGGTTGGTACAGTGGTTAAGCGATTGACTGCTGCGCTGCGTGTCGCGGGTTCGATTCCCGCACGGAACAAATATTTGTATGACCTACATGTATTTGTTCCGAGTCTGGGTGTTTTTCTATCTATAATATGTATGTATTTACAAAAAAAAAAAATGTATATAAGTAGTTTATCAGCCATCTTGTTACCATAACACAAGCATTAGGTTGCTTAGCTTGGGACTAGATGGCGCTGTGTGAAATGTCCAGGGATATTATTATTATTATTAATTTTGTGGCCTCCTACGGCCAGCTGACATAAGCCCAGGATCACCATGACCCCCAGCTACATGAGCTGCGTCAATCACATCATAAAGTTCATCAGCTGGAAGCCAGTTTAGTCTAGGTCGAATTGGTTTATCCTAAAACTAATTCAACCTAGGCTAAGCTGGTTTATCCTATCGGTAACAGGATGAACGAGTTTGGCCTAGGCTATACTGGTTTGTCCTATCGCATGTAGGGAGAACTGGTTTGGCCTAGGCGAAACTAGTTCATCCTAAAATCGGGTTTGGCCGGTAACATATACACTTGGCTTTATTCAAAAGCGAGTTATTCCTTTATTTTTTAATGAAATTTTATGTTGCTACGAACATAGTATTTTCGAACCTATAGGTTTTTGTAATGTGTCGTATTTCATTGTTGTTTTGGTTATTTCACGCAAAAATCAATATTGAATGTTTCCAAGTGTTGACATATTAGTGCTCGTGACTGTACTTGTCCATTTTTAGTTGGTTGCTTTTTTTATACTTTTCAGTTTTTCTGGTAATTTTTTACATTGGACCAACTGAGATACATACAATGACAGACTTTTACTGTTCCCTCGTCTGAGAACCTGAGGGCTTACCACCAGCTCCTGTAGCAGGACAGAAGTTGAATTGCACTGCATTTTTGTACGGTCAGCATCAAAAGTCGGTTAACACTTTAGTTGTTTAAATCTTAATTATTGAGAAAAATATTCTTAAAAAGCTTATATTAATAAGATATTTAAGAATAATTAACTCTTTGCTATTACATGAAATAGAGAAAACCAATGTATCACATCATTTTGTATCAATTTAGATGATTTGTAAAAGTAACAGTGTTAATTGACTTTTGATGCTGACTGTACTTAGTCATAGAACAAAAAAGCAGTGCAGTTCAACTTCTGCCCTGCTATAAGAGCTGGTGGTAAGCCCCCAGCAGTCGGAAAGGTTGAGTGGACTGCGAGGCTGATAGCCAAAGTTCCTAGAAAATATCATGAGAGGTGTCGGTACTTGTAAAAGGTCATATTCTCAACACAGTAGAACCGATTACGGTAGATAGAAAAAAAATCTGCTGTTATAAATTGAATGTTTAGGGGCTGTGCGGGATTGATCCAGGTATAATAACGGGAATAATTAAAAAATACGTTGCTTGATGCGAACGTGCAAAATTTATTGTGTCAATTTTTAGATGTAGGTAGCCGGAAAAACAAACGTTAAAAAATAAAAACGATTAGCCATAATCTACGTAGCTTCGACATTAAACAGCATGAGAATTTCTGTAGGCGCTTGCGGGAACATACCCCCGGGTGTTGAAAGCCTGCCTTTCAACCACTAAGAATCTTCAGACTCCGGATATGTAGGCAACGGACAAATCTTGCTGAATGATCTGCGTAACAGACCACTAGAAGTCTTGACGTCAGCAACTCTGACTACGCCGTCTGTCCCTGGATACGTGGCAACGATCCGGCCCATTTTCCACTTGAGTGGGGGGAGGTTGTCTTCTTTTAATAGGACTAAAGAATTCAGCTTCAAAGAGCCCTTGCATGCTTGCCATTTCATGCGAAGTTGGAGCTCCGATATGTATTCTTTACTCCATCTGCTCCAAAAATGCTGTCGGAGAAGCTCAATACGCTCAAATCGAGTCAGGGAATTGATGGACTGGTCTTGATAGTCAGGTGACGGCAGCGATGTCATAGGACGTCCAATCAAAAAATGTCCGGGTGTGAGCGGCGTCAGATCCTCGGGGTTTGATGATAACGGCGTCAGTGGTCTGGAGTTTAAAATGGCTTCAACCTGAACCATCATGGTGTATAGCTCTTCGTACGTAAGGTTACAAAGGTCCAGCACTCTTACTAAGTGATGTTTGGTTGATTTAACACCAGCTTCCGCAAGGCCAGCGAAATGAGGAGAATATGCAGGAATGAAGTGAAAGTTAATTCCTTCCTTAGCCACCTCCTCGGACAGCGAATCGCAATTCGCCTTAAGAAACCTAGAAAGGTCATTAGATGCACCAACAAATGAGGTGCCATTATCCGAGTAGATATTTCTCGGCTTTCCTCTACGTGAGATGAACCTCTTTAATGCCATAATGAAAGTATTGCTTGTTAAATCACCGACTAGTTCTAGATGAATTGATTTCGTGGAAAAACAAACGAAAATAGCTATATAAACCTTCACTAATTTACAGCCACGACCTTGACGAACAGCTGACTGAATAGGACCTGCATAGTCCAAGCCTATATTTTCAAAAGGAAAACCTGCTAGAAGTCGCTGCCGTGGTAAATCTCCCATAATAGGGCTTACAGTTTCACCTCTATATCGGCAACAACGAACACATTGTTTACAGCACATCCTAGCTAAATTGCGACCTCGAATGGGCCAATACGTATCTCGTATGGACGCCAACAATAACTGGGGTCCAGCGTGAAACAATCTTTTATGCTCATAATTAAAAAGTAACTTAGAAAAATGATGACTAGATTGAATAAGAATCGGGTGCTTTTTATTATAAGGAAAGTCTGAATGTTGTAATCTACCTCGAATCCGCATTATATTATTCTCGTCCAGAAAAACGTTAAACTTATTTAATTCACTTTTCTTGGGTAACGGTTTATTATTAAGTAGTAATTTATAGTCTTTAAAAGATTGACTTTGAGATAAACATATAATCAAGTTTAAAGCCCTTTCTAGTTCATGCACAGAAAGAGGACCGCGAATAGATTGCTTTTTACATACGTCAATAAAACGTAAAACATAGGCGACTGTTCGCTGAAGTCTTAAAAAATTTGAAAACCGTATAAAATTAATCAACTCAACAAATTCATCGTTATTGAATAAAACATGCAAGGTGACATCTAATTTCATTTCAGGCAAAATTTCATTATTAAAATTAGTTAACTTATAAGGCCAATACGACATTTCATTCATTAAAAAACTAGGACCGGACCACCAATCATCTAAAGTAGGTAATAAATTGATGTCTAATCCACGAGACAAATAATCAGCAGGGTTTTGGTCAGTTGGAACATGTCTCCACTCACAGCCACCAGTCTTATCTAAAATTTCGGCAACCCTGTTACGAACGAACGGCTGCAATTTATTTGGCAACATTTTTAGCCACCCTAAAACAATAGTGGAGTCAGTCCAAAAGAAAGTGCGCCGCGCGCTGACTCGTAATGCTGTTACAACCTTTTCAAAGATGCGAACACCTACAAGAGCACCGCATAGCTCAAGTCTGGGTATGGTCGTCGGCTTGAGTGGCGCAACTCTGCCTTTGGCTAACAATAAACGCACCAAAACCTGTCCCTGCTTATCAACGCTTCGTACATACAGACAAGCGCCGTAGGCGCGTTCAGACGCATCAGTAAAGATGTGAAATTCTAAAAACTCATAACAATCAATTAAAACTCGACGTGGAATATGAATTTCATTTAATTTGGGTAAATTAATAATCATTTCATTCCAAAGCTTACTAATGTCCGGTGATAGCTGTTCATCCCAAGATAGTTTTTCTAACCATAACTTCTGAAGTAACATTTTCATAACGATTACACACGGAGCCAATAATCCAAGCGGATCAAAAACTTGTGAAATAATAGAAAGCATGTCACTTTTTGTGTTATTTGAATTAACTGCAGACTGACTAATTGGAAAACAAAGGTAATCTGACAGTGGCTGCCAACCTAGGCCTAAGGTTTTAGTTGACTCAAATCCACCAACATTCAAATCCAGTGAAGACTGGGGAAAGTTAGAACCAGTTACCAGTTGTATGTCATTCGATTTCCACTTTCTTAGATTCATCCGCGCTGAAGCGAGAATTGAAGTAACTTTATCACGCAACTCTTTGACCTTGTTGATGTCATCTCCTCCGGTGAGCAAATCATCCACGTAAAAGTCGTGGAGGATGACGTCACCAATCTCCTTATCAACACACTCTAACCCTAACTGCCGAAGGCACCGGGTTGCTAGGTAAGGAGCGCTGGCCGTGCCGTAGGTCACGGTATTAAGTTGATAAGCGTGTAATGGAGTTGACGGATTATCACGCCAAATAATTTGTTGAAGATACCTATCATTTGGATGAACAACTATCTGCCGGTACATTTTCTCAACATCAGCAGCTAGGATGTACTTATGTTGCCTAAAACGCAACAGGATCGATAAAAGATCGTCCTGTACCACGGGTCCAATCATCTGAATATTATTTATAGAAATACCAGTATGAGTTAAACTACTTGCATTAAAAACCACCCTTAACTTAGTGGTGGAGCTGCTTTCGCGCAGAACTCCGTGATGCGGAATGTAAAACCCTTGATCATCAATAGTTTTACATCTAGACATATGACCTAAAGTTTCATACTCCGTCATGAATTCTTTGTACATATTACAAAATTGAGTTTTAGATTTAAATCTACGCTCCAGAGAAGCAAAACAATGTTTGGCTCTTGACAAAGATTCGCCTAAATTGTCCGGGGAACATTTTAAAGGAATCCTAACACAAAATTGACCATTTTCCAAACGAGTAGTGTTTTTCATAAAATGCTCCTCGCATACCTTCTCCTCTGAGGAATACGGAGAAGAAGTACACACTTCTTCAAGCTGCCAAAACTTTGTTAGGTGTTGATCAACATTCAAATTTAATTCATCATCACAGTCTGAACGCACCTTTATGAAATTACATTTTAAAACTTTAGAAGAAATACAACTGATAATTGGGCCGGAGACCAACCAACCCAATTTAGTCTCACAAAGAATTGGTTGCCCATTACCTAGCTTAATTCGTTGAGATTCCAATAAATCCCAAAAGATGTCAGCACCCAGCAACATATCGACAGGCGCCGGTGAGTAAAAGTTGGGATCTGCGAGACAAACATCAGACGGAACTTTAATTTTCAACAAATTAACATGTTTACTTGGAATCTTATCTGTGATGGATGGGAGAATAAAACAATTAATGTCCACACTAAAATTATTATTTAAAGATTTGATTGATACATGACACATTTTATTAATAAAAGATGACGAGTTGTTGATGCCTATAATAGAATTATTTACAGTCTTGGCAGTCAAACCTAGCTGGTGGTATAACCTCTCAGTCATGAGACATGACGTGCTGCCACTGTCAAGCACAGCACGAGCAACATACTGCTGACCATTAATACTCATGACCTTGACGAGTGCAGTGGACAATAACACGTCACCGGGTTCAACACTCGCGGACAGCGACACACTGGTACCTATACCTATATTACTGGGCTGAGTGGAGACAGTCGCACTGCCATTCGTGTCAACAACAACACTGCTAGCAGCACTGCTTGCGTCTGACTTTAAGGATTTATCAACATGAACAATAGTGTTATGCTTACGACGGCATATTTTACAACCTAGCTTTTTGCAGTTGTTTGCATAATGTCCCAGATTAAAACAGTTGAAACAAACTTTGTATTTAGGTAATAACTGCAAACGAGCTTCATTGCTCAATGATAAAAACTGAGGACAACTACTTAACTTATGTTCACCGTTACACATAACACAATTCTTAGGCTTATTTGAAACACCATCATCCTGTTTCCTTGAACTTTCACCTAAATTATTTTTATTAGAATCCTGTACCAACATTGACCTAACTTTGTTTGAATTTTTACCTGTGTGTGAGTGTTTAGTATTCGTAGAAGCTTCCAATTCGAACGTTTCTAATATCTCAGCACGGTTTTTAATAAAAGTAATAAATAATTCAAACGTAACTTTAGAATTTTGGTCCAGGCGGCCCTTATACTCACCCCATTCACGATAAGTTTTGCTATCTAATTTGTGTGTGACAATATAAATGAGTAAAGTATCCCAATGATTAACAGGTTCATCTAAGGATTCTAGGGCATGTATGTTTTTATTAACGACATCAAGTAAACCTTTTAAATTAACTGACGACTCCTTTTGAAGGCTGTCGATTTGAAATAATGCGGAAACATGATGTTGGATAAGCAGGTGCTTGTTATCAAACCGCTCGCAGAGAAGACTCCACGCAACCGAATAATTTGCAGAAGAAAACTGAATGGAGTTGATCACAACAGCAGCAGACCCTTCTAGGGATGACCTCAAATAGTGAAATTTATTTATTTCGTTCATATCATCGTTTGAATGGATGAGACTAACAAATGTGTCGTGAAACTCTAACCAGTTTGTATAAGAACCACTGAATTTCGGCAACTGAATAGTCGGTAATTTAACAAACTTATGATTGTCAGAACGCGACCTTACGTCACAGGTATCATTAGAATCGCCTTTCCTATTATCATCCAACATTTGTTGAGCTTTAGATAGGGTTTTGTAATAAAGAGATTCAAACTCTGCACGTTCCGACATCTGACCATCCAAGTCATCAGTACTACACTCCAGCAATAATTGCACCTCATCATATTGGGCATACAATGCCTCGAGTCTAGTAACACGTAATTGCAACTCGCTTACCTCAGTAGGGCTCAAAGAAGAGGAATTCAAAGAATTTAGATAGTTTGAGAACAATGTCACCTTTCCTTTGCAACTCGCTCGTTTCCTAATGAGATCTTTATTGTCCTTATCCCCCTGCATTGCGTAAGCTGGTGTGATCAACCTGGAACGTATATAAATAAAGTTATAGCAACGTTTAAATTACTATTACAAATGATGCAGCCTGAAATACGCACAAGTTTAAAATACACTAACTTTAGAGTGAATTTACATAAATAATTATTTAGAATTTATAATAAACTATGCGTATTGACGGTTTTAATGTACTAAACTTTAATAATAACACTGCAATTGCAACGATTTCTATTGTCTATCTGTGCAAACTAATGTGATTACCTAACTGTCTCAATAACTGTAAAATTATTACACCGTAAAGCAAAATAATGCAGTTACTACAAAGAACTACTCTTTAACAATGTGTAAATAACAAAATGAACAATAATGACTGATCAGTTAATAATTGAATTACAATTTGTAACCACTCACAGAACAAAGAAAAATGACAATAGGTATTTCGTACTAACCTGGTTATTAACGGCTGACTTACACTAATTATACCTGTTAGATAGAGTGTTGGGTACACAAATTTAATAATAAATACGCCTTTTCTCAGCTATTAAGTATCCAGACCACGTTAATTCCAATAATCTTCTGAATGACGTAGCAGAATTCACCGGCCACACCGTGCGTCGACTATGATTTTTGATGTCCCCCAATTCTCTTCAATCCCTTTGTAACAATTCGCTGATCGGAGTAAATATTCTTCAAATCTCCAAATCATCCGGCTTTGAAGGACCATGTGCGGGATTGATCCAGGTATAATAACGGGAATAATTAAAAAATACGTTGCTTGATGTGAACGTGCAAAATTTTATTGTGTCAATTTTTAGATGTAGGTAGCCGGAAAAACAAACGTTAAAAAATAAAAACGATTAGCCATAATCTACGTAGCTTCGACATTAAACAGCATGAGAATTTCTGTAGGCGCTTGCGGGAACAGGGGCTTTATTTACTAACGATGATTAAAGTTAAGTGACGTATAAACGTCAAAAGTACATGGTTTAACAGTCGCTAATCACAGCATAACTTTAGAAGGGTGAGGGAGGTTGTTTACACGTTCATACATGCGTCTCGTTCGGTAACTCTCAAATCGCGGAGGCCTACTACTCGTATAATTAAGTCGTAAAAAGTGAAATGGATAATCTTCTCTATAAACACATCATAGATATGTTACCTCAATTCATTTTATCACAGAGAACGCCGACAGTCAACGTCAGATGATGATTTTGTTCTAGAGAAAATCGAGATAATTGGACATACATATGTTGAGTATCTAATTACGTACATCCTACGTCAAACTTGTCATAAAGTAATACAATGTTGTTGTGGATTTCTTAATTATCTAATGTAGGATTTAATACGTAAGTATTAGTGATGGCACAGAATACATAATAGTACCGTATAGTAGTGATGGTTAGTAACGTGGGAACTATTCTATTCCTTCAACATTTTTGAGGGCGATAATAGTTGGGCTTTTATCGCGCATTCGTTTATCCTAAGGACTTGACTCAATTAAAGTTAATAACAATGGCATCCTTCACGAATTCGGTTGTATTCTGTATTGAACGGTGAAGCTGGACGAACTTACCCATAGAGGCACACGTGTATGTAGTAGTATGGTACTGTAGAGATTATAACCTATTTGGTGCTTACATGCAAACTCCGCGAGTCTGTTAAAAGCTATTGCCAAGAAACACGAGACAAACATTTGACGGCACGGTTGGCGCAGTGGTTAAGCGATTGACTGCTGCGCTGCGTGTCGCGGGTTCGATTCCCGCACGGAACAAATATTTGTATGACCTACATGTATTTGTTCCGAGTCTGGGTGTTTTTCTATCTATAATATGTATGTATTTACAAAAAAAATGTATATAAGTAGTTTATCAGCCATCTTGTTACCATAACACAAGCATTAGGTTGCTTAGCTTGGGACTAGATGGCGCTGTGTGAAATGTCCAGGGATATTATTATTATTATTATTTATGAGTGTTTGAGACTTTTCCTTAATTATTTGTTTTTCATTCTAAGTACTAAAAACAGCAACCCTAAAAACCACGTAGGGTCGTAGGTAAACGTTAAACAGACTACAATTTACCGTGTGCCAACAATAAAAAACAAACAAGACACCATTCTATATCCACACAGGAAGGTAAAGCTAAAATAAGGTGTCAATTAAATAAATATTCATCACAGTGGATAGTAATAGGATGCGTATATAGAATACTGATGAGGAGTACATTGTAATTAGCAGGAGGAAGGAGGGAGAGGACCGGAAGGAGGATGATGCCAACGTTGGCGGGTTAGGTCGAGACCTAGAGGCCTATTTGGAAGAGGAACTAGGAAGATGGGATGATGGCGCTTTCGGAAGCCATACAAGAACCTAGGACATTATCATGCATTCAAGAAGACGCTGACTGTCAGTGGCGTGCATTACATAAAGGAATAGAAGCAGTGCCTACCTCGATAAATCACCATAAGCCTGTCAATTACATTTCAGTGTGTGTGCCCCACAATTAAGAAACTCACTAAATTATCATACCTAACAAAAAACAAAATCTTCATACAAACTCGCGCGGCAGTAGCCAGTCGCTAGACGGCCTTCTCGGCTCCCGTACTTATTCGCAAATTCTCATTGGTCTTTACTCGTTCAAGTTAATACGACGAAATTAAATTCCTGCCTACCTATTCTGAAAACCAATGCACACCACTGCTGACTGTTAGGTGGAGCAAGGATCTTTACAAATCTTTTGGGATACTGTTACACCTACCTACTCGTTACAACATTAAGAATTTTTTTGACAATAATCTCACATGCACAAACACCATACACCAGTCAATTTACGAGTTGTAAATCGTGGGTTCGAACCCAGGCAGGCGCTTCACTTTGTGTAAATAATTTCACCACCACTGCACTCAAAACGGTGAAGGGAAACATTGTGAGGAAACCAGCATGTCCTAGACCCAAAAATTCTAAGACATGTTACATCTAACCTGCACTGGGCCCGCGTG
The DNA here is from genome assembly GCA_951799955.1 of Apamea anceps. Lineage (NCBI taxonomy): Eukaryota > Metazoa > Arthropoda > Insecta > Lepidoptera > Noctuidae > Apamea > Apamea anceps. Next base: position 5,127,389 of record OX637502.1, on the reverse strand, counting down.
GTAGACTTCAGACCACTCCCTCTTGAAGTGAGGAGGCATGTGTCTCAACACTAGGCATATTATAGGCCTATTATGCACTAACACCCACACCTGGAAAAAGAATCTGGAGGCCTATAATCCAAAAAGTATGTAGCTAAGTATCGTAGCCGGAGGTTCTGAAGTTTCTGGCTACCGTCATGGGAAAAGGCATAGAAAAGGCGTCTCCATCTCAATAAAAATCTTGCCGCATAATCGACATTTGACTTTGAAGATTATTAGCAATCGGTAGGTACATACATAAACGGAAGGAGACGAGCTGATGTGCATGTGAATGTGCCAGGTCGCGACCTAGACGTGTACTTGGAGGACACCCACGGAAGGTGGCACTTTGGAAAGTTAAACAGGTAAGTATGCACATCCTCTTGGCAAGCTCAACGGTTGAATGTCGGAGGATGTTGTTGCTAGCGAGGCACTTTATAAACTTGTTATTTGCTGTTTTTGGACTTAGTTATTTAGTAGCAAAAGCTTACACGACGTGAGAACGAAAAAGAAAGAAAAAGTATTTATTGGGACTCGCACAGGAAGATCAAACTAAACTGATTACACCCGCAGAAACAAAAGAAAAGATAAACGAAAATAAAAACAGCAATTCACCGTTTTTGAGAGCAGTGGTGATGAAATAAATTACACAAAGTGAAGCGCCTGCCTGAGTCGAACCCACGACCTACAACTCGTAAGTAGGGGCCGTTACCACCGGGCCACCATGCACTGCTCTCAAAATACAATACATACTTTGGTGGGATGAGGAACAGGGTGTAAAGTTCACTCAACCTCCATAGAAAAGGGAGGATCCTCCGACCAGACGGGTGTTGTGTCTAGCGGGCAATTGCCCAACGATTGATGTTGGGAAATTGTATCTATGCTAAGTGCGCGGTAAACTCTGCTTGCGAGATGCAGGATTTGCGTGACGTCAGTATGACGCGTTGTTCGCATGTGGCGTTGTAGATACCGCTACAATAAGTACATAATTATTTGCGCTGCGAAAGTCACCAAAAAATAACTTGTACAATAGTGCTGTTGGGGCTTCCTATTTAATTTGTTATCTAGATGTGACTTTTTCATTCGTTGGCAACATCATACCTGAAGTGGTACCAGGATTAGTAGTGGTCAATTAATTTAGAAACAGAATTATATAGTGCCCGGGGAAAACGTTAAAGAGTTATTAAGATTTATTTAATCCGGGGTACTGTTGAGTTAATTGTATTAATTTATTAGATGGTTTATGTTTAAATTGATTAGCGTACAGCGCAGGTACTCTTCTACGGCTTCCGTGCGTATGCGCATTTTACAGTTCACTTGAGTAAACTTCCTGTTATTTATTGAGAAGTACGGTACTGTTCATTTTATATTTATTCAATCAAATTAAGGGGATGCGTATTGATGATTTTTACGATTATAATTCTATATTTAAATATTTGATGCGGCCGCAAATCATATTTAGATCAACAAACAATCTGATACCGACCTCGAAATTGCAAAAAACGTAAGAAAAAATCATTTTCGCTGTCTACCCAAATCGAATAGGTACCTACTTATAAAGTAAAAATTCAATCTTCTTTACAACACCCGCATATCCTTCCCCTATCACACTTTAACGGCGGAAAAGGTTTCCGGAAAGAAGTTTGAATATGAAAAATATCAATTTCCTGGAAATAAATAAAGGAAGCAAAATATTGCGATGTTTTAAAATATAAGATAAGAGACGCTGTGTCATATTTCTAGGTTAAAAGCACCCATCATATAAAGGAAGTATGTCGCATGACCTGTGCCTTGACCGTGGCTGTTGGCTGCGCTCGCGCATCCTCAACATTCACTCAACATAATAATCTGCACAGACTACTTACTATGTTATTTGACTTGGTAATTTGGTATTTTCGTCATCGAGACACGCACACATGGAAAATGTTCCGTCACGTAATTTTGCAAATAGTAGTTCCTTTGGGTGACGACATTGACAGAAGGGAAGGCAGGCTTATACCCAGTACTGGGTGATTCCGGGATGAATTAATGATGATGACGATGATTGTGTCGTCTTCATTTCTATGAAAGATGTCCTGCAGCAATCAAAGGTTCACAATACGATAGAGAGAGATAAGGAAAGTGCGGTTGAATTAGTTTGGTACCACTCTTCTTATCTCTACAGCATCTACAGAGAGAAAGGTGTAGTTATATTTAATGGGGTCGTACAGACCATCAAACTGAACAACTTTCACCATGGGACCATCGCAATCGCGAAAAAATTATCAACTGTCTCAAACAAAACTGTACCTAGTATCGAGTCTACTTACGTCCTCTTATCTCGCAGCGTGTGGTGCGGGGGTGAGGCGCGGCGACGTGCCCTCCCCCGCGCGGGGGGCGTAATTTTTTTCGAGATTTCGATGTTAGTACCCATGGAAAAATTTGTTCAGTTTGATAGTCTATACCCCACCCTTAAATATGAACACAGCTTTCTGATAAATGCTGTAAGTATAGTGCCGCGTTTAAGAAACTTCTTTCGTAGAAAGCACTCTTAAAGCCAGCTTTTGATTGCCCCTTCCATGTGTGAGATTTGTTTGTGTTTGTCAAGCTAGCGAACTTTGTAGGACGTTTGTTTGTATGTTTGGCGAACGTGAAATGCATGCTGACAAAACTTCTTTGCAAATTATAATATTTTATAGCATTAGTCATGACGCAGTTGAGATTATCTCGAGTTTAACTTCTATTGTTGTTTTGTGACAGGAGAATAATAATATTATTATGTACAATATGGAATGTAAGTTTTTATCAAAAAATATCCTATCCAATAAAAAAATTCTCATCAAAATCGGCCTACTAGAATTATACTTCTATGGTAATAAATAAAATAAAAAATTGTAGTTTTGAGAACCTCCTTCTTGTTTTCATTGGTTAAAAATAAAAGACCTAACTACAACTTTATGATGGGTTACTAAATACAACAAATATTTGCCAAGTCTTGGTACCGCTGATTGACACCAACAGAATTAGCTGATGATTTACAAAAGGGTCAGCTTAAAATTAAGACCAAATCTGACTCGCTCTCGAACACCTACAAAATACCGTTTTACAAAAATACAAATTGTCCACAGACAGACAATACCTCACAGATTATTTCAGATGCAAGTCACGTAAATGCATTATAACTGGATTTTGTATAAAAACTCGTAAAACATTGCATCCGGTTGTTTTTATAACAATTTAATTTAAATATGCATCGTGTTTTATACTGGGTTAAAAACATTATAACGACATCGTTTAATTTGTTTACAAACTTTCAGAAAAGCATACACTGACTACAAAAAGTAATGGTTGAGATGCAATTCCTGAAATCGATAAAGTGTGAAATAATTCTATGGGACGTGACACCAACGACAAAGAATCTACCCGAAACCACGAAACTTTAAAAAATGCCAAAAGTTGACACGAAGCGTAGTGTGGGACTTCCCCTGCTAGATAGACCGATGACCTTATAAAGGTGGCTGGGACAGACTGGATGCGGAAGCCGAAGGAGAACGTATTGTGGCGCAGCCTGGGAGCTTAGAGGCCTATGTCCATCAGCTGCCCGCGATAAGCTGAGTTGAAGACGATTTTGTATAAACAAATTAAACCCCTCATTGACGAGCTTAACTCCTTTACCCCGCTACTGCTATTGCTATAAGTCTCCCGTGACGTAGCAGACCGCAGTCTCCAAAATAGTAAAAAACCCGAGTATTTGTAAGCCAGAGTCCACTAAACCACGCGACATATCAATAACAAGTTCCTATCGCAAGCAACATGGAAGCCTCGCGATCAAACAAATCAATTAACTCTAAGTATCGACTCGATCAACAATTTATTAATATTATGTCATTCACACATTCTCGTTAGCCAGTTCAGAATTACTCACAACATTGAAGCTTCACAGTCACGACTTGGAAAATTCTGATCCTTTATATTTATGTACTAGCGAACCACCCCTGCTTCGGCTGTCATTTGTGGATCTTTGACAGTCGTTACAGGTAGTCAGAAGCCCGAAAGTCTGACAACCAGTCTTACCAAGGGGTATCGTATTACCCAGTAACTGGGTTGTGGAGGTCAGATAGGTAGTCGCTCCATGTAAAATACTGGTATTCAGCTGCATCCGGTTAGAATGGAAGCCGACCCCAACATAGTTGGGAAATGGCTAAGCAGATGATGACCCACCTCTGCTTCGGGTGCAATGACGACATGCATAACATCAAGATTTCTGTTCTATATCTATGTTATCGCCTCGTTGGTCTAGTGGTTGCAAGCGCTACTGCTGAGCATGAGGTCCTGGGTTCAATTCGCAGGTCGGACAAAGTGTTATTGGGTTTTTCCATCAGGGAATTTCACAATAGCAGCCCGGAGTCTGGAGTTGTGCCTGGATGCTGGCAATAGGCTGGCCCCCTTTTACATGGAACTTAAACATAACTGGCGAAATGTGGATGTACAGACGCCAGCAGGTCAAGCTACCCGAAACTGTCAAATTTTCCCAATCAACCTTGAACCTAATGCTTTAGCGATAAAGTTGAAAATCTATTAAAGAAATTTGACAGATTGTAGTAGCTTGATGTGCTGGCGTCTGTACTACAGGTACCTCTGCCTAAGCCTTCGGGGATTACAGGCAATGAATGTATTATGCACATAAACCTTCTGAAATAAATGCTCTAAATGATGGTGAAAACCGCATCAAAATCCGTTGCGAAGTTTAGAAGAACAACGCGTCACACAGACAGACCTACACGAATGCAACTTTGTTTTAAACAATTATACATTTTACACAGGTGCAAGATAATGACAAATAAATGATTTATAAGGCGTCCCCACGTGGCTTTTCAATAATACGCTTGGTTTACATGTATAAACGCGTGTGGGAGTGTCTGATCGCAACTAGATATAGTTGATTGCAAATGGCGTTATAAAACCCCAGACAGATGAATAGATAGTGGAAATTACACAAGCAAGTGGTGCGGCGATGTTGTGGTAAGGATGGCGCATGTGTTGATTATGTTTAATATCAAATTCCTGAAGACATTTCTAGAGAGACACATGAATGACGCACGCTAACACAATTCCTTTTCTAAACAAAGGAATTCCGTGTGGATGTGGTTTTTGCACAAAAGAGGATAAATAATTTTATTTCTGTAAGTAGGTACCACTGTAGTACTGTGGGTAGGTACTAACACTTTGACACGTCAACATCGATCACTAATAAATAGTGATTGATGCACGTCAATCATATTTTTAAAACTAGATGAGGTCGGCGTTTCATAACTAACTACTCTGAGAACAAAGGCCGAAACAAACTCACACACAGGCACAGTCTCTTTTAAAGTCCAGACATAATCCTGGTCAGATGATGTGGAGACCATGTCGATTGGTGTCTGAAATGGTAGAATGATGTAGATAGAAAAGATGTAGGTAGAAACTGAAGAAAAGTTGTAGGTATAAGGGATGGTGATGAGCAGTGATAGGAATAGGTAGTGCCTATTTGCCTTAACTTCGAAGAACAGAGACAAGAAACGGAGACTTCAATTCAATTCAATTCAATTCAATATAATTATTTGTGTACATAGGTTACAAAGTTGTTACAGTCAAATATATTACGATCTCTATGTCCTACCAGTTAATGGTGTACAAATAATAATAAAATAAAAGGTGTACACATAATAATAAAATAATGATATAAATTAATAATGTCAGATAAAAGCATTAGATTACATAGTCAAAAAAAAAAAGAAAAAATACCTGTCAATATGGTTATGTTACAGCACACATAAAACTTATATTTTGTCATTAAGAAAGTCCTGTATAGAATAATATGCCTTCTCGATCAGGAATAGAAACAACCTCTTTTTAAATATATTAATGTTATCTGCTGACTTGATGGATTTTGGCACTTTATTATACAATTTCGGAGCCATTGCGAATATGCTTTTCTGAAATAATGCAGTCTTGTTTGGAACCGAATGTAGCTTATCAGCTCTACGCAGGCTACTAACTTGCGAAAATTTAGACAGGTTGCGCCTAACGAACAGGACAGTTTCGTAGATGTATAAGGACGGCAAAGTTAGTATCTTTAAATTTATAAAATGAGGTTTACAGCTTTCAGTCCTTTGTAGGTTACGTATGGCTCGGATACACCGTTTTTGTGCAATAAAAGCAGTTTCCTTTCCAGTTGCATTACCCCAAAAAATTATGCCATATCTTAAACACGATGCAACTAGTCCATGGTATGCAGTCAGTAACGTGGATTCACCTACAGTTTTCCTTAACATGGTCAAAGCATACGAATATTGGTTAAGCTTACTGCATACTTTCTCGATTTGAACGCACCATGTCAACGTATTGTCTATATTTATTCCTAGAAATTTTGTGGTGTTTGTTTCATTAATACTAATACTATTATGAGTAATTTTAAGATTCAATTTGTTAGTTTTCCTTTGGCCAAATTTCATAATTACGGTTTTACTTAAATTAATTTTCAAATTGTTACACTCTAACCAATTAATTATAGATTCAATATTATTATTTATGTCAGATTCAAGGTTATTAATATTATCATTGTCAAAAACTATAGTACTATCATCTGCAAACATTGTCATGGGGTAGTTAGTTGCTGTAGGTAAGTCATTAATATAGATGAGAAACAGTAGAGGTCCAAGCACACTCCCTTGAGGCACTCCATATGCTACATTTCTGACACTAGATTTATAACAAATTTCGTTTTTAGTCTTACCACATACTCGTTTAATAACTGTAAATTGTTTCCTATCTTTGAGATAAGATTCTAAAAAACTATAGACGTTACCTCTTACGCCATATGAATTTAATTTTTGAAGCAGAATCTTATGGTCTACGCAGTCAAAAGCTTTCGACATGTCCATGTATAAAGCAAGCACTGGCAATCTTTTATCTACTCTAGATGTAATTACGTTCAAAAAATCGTAAATGGCCATGTTAATGGACTTATTTTTCCTAAAACCTTTTTGACTATCAGTGAATAAGTTTTTTTTTTCAAAGTATTGATATAAGCCATTATAGACAACCCTCTCAAAAACTTTAGATAATATTGGCACTAATGCTATTGGTCTATAGCAAGCCATATTTTCAATGTCATCTTTCTTGAAGATAGGCTTTATGACTGTTATTTTCAATTGATTGGGAAACGTGCCTTCTGTTATGCACATATTTATTAGATGGCTCAGTACAGGTGCAATATTGGAAGAAACACATTTCAATATTCTTGTACAAATGTTATCGTAGCCAGTACTAGAAGTATTTTTTAAGTTCATAATAATATTATGTACATCTTGCGAGGTAGTTGGACAAAAAAACATGGAAGAACATTCATTGGGCAAGGCTGACCTGTAGCCATTGTTAATCAAGTCAGTAGGTTTAACCTGGTCAGTATAAAAATTATTAAAAGCTTGGGCAATTTGAAATGGATCTGCTATTATTTTATTATCTACATTTATTCGCATTATATTATCAGCTGGTACCTTATCTTTATTGTTGTTTATAATCTGCCATGTCGCTTTAGACTTATTTTTTGCTAGAAGTATGTAGTTACTATTTTGCGATTTCTGAGTAAGTTGAGTGATCTTTTTAAATCTTGAAGAAAACTTTTTAAAATTATCTTTATTGCGCTTTGTCGGTGCCAACCTATATTTCCACAGTAATTCTCTTTTCCTTTTGCTGCATACCTTTATTCCACGACTTATCCACTTAGGTCGATTTTTAGTAGAAATTTTTAGTTTTATATTTGGGAAGCACAAGTCGTAAAACAGTTTGAACAATTCATAAAACATATTAAAAGCGGTAGTAACATCATTTTGCTCGTAAATTTCTGAGAAGCTTATATTTTTGATGCAGTCAGTGAATTTTGTTATATTTTCTTCCGAATAACCTCGCCTTTCACTGAACCAGTAAGTCGATAAACATGATTTCTTAACAGGGCATTTTAGCAACTGTGCTGTGTGGTCTGATACTGCAAATTCTATGATTTCACCCTGACATCCCCTTACATTGTGTATGATATTATCAATACAGGTACCGCTACTTAAACGCGTGGGAACTTTGAATTGAACTTTAAGGTTAAATCCCGCTAGCAAATGCTTAAATTGTTCTGAATACTTCGTTCTTTTTAAAATATCTATGTTAAAATCCCCACCCATAATCAATTTTTTGTTTGTATTAAATGCATACTGTTGAAGTATGTTGTTTAAGATGCTAAAGAATGTATCGAATCTATTCTTTACGTCTGTACTGTTCGGAATTCTATAGATGCATATTATTAAAATTCTATGTTCGGTCAACTCTACAGCACAACACTCAATTATGTTTGATATACTGAGTTTAGCAACTTCATCAATAGTTTTAAATTGTATTCCATTTCTTATTAAAATACATGTGCCACCGTGTCTAGTTTTACGCGTGAAGTAAGCAGCGAGAGTATAATTATGCATGCGTAGAATATCAAGATCAGAATTAATCATATTATGTTCAGAAAAGCATAACACGTCAGCATTTTTACCATTATTAGCAAGATCGTCCAACGAAACCATAAAGATGTCTTGTTTGTTTAAGAGTCCATTTATATTTTGATGTAGAATATATATACTATCAAACACGAAAAAACCGAGGCGGTGTTGTTCTGCCAGGTAAGACAACATTTGTGCCAACAATATTGTCATTATGACTTACAGCATCGTTATAGGCTTCCGTTTGACTACCCTTATCGTGCATAATAGGACGGATATTATGAGATTTTATGCACTCTAAATCAGCATTATATTTGTTAAATTTTATTTTATAGTCAACTTTTAATATTTCTTTAAGTAGATGACGACATTTATACTCTGTGCGATTATGTTTGTATGGCCGGAATGCAATGTAGTTCATATCCACATACGCAACGTTGTCAAATTGGCCAGAAACAAATCGCAGTTCATAATTTAATTTATGTTCACTTAGTGATTTATTGAAAGGAACTTCACATATAAAGATATTTGTACCCTTATGGGTCTCGACAAAATTACGTAGGGATGTTTGCAATTTGTACGGGCTTGTGTCGTTGATTCCCCCCAATATAATTACAAAATCACTATCAGTCAGGTGTTCACTTGTCATGGAAGCCAACAAATCTGACATTTGGGCATGAGGTTTATAAAAACAAAAAACGACATACTCTTGGCCAATTAAATCCTGAAGTACTTTTTGAAGTCCTTTTCCCTGCTGGTCTGCAATTATTATTACCTTCTTTTTTATTATTTCTTCTTGTCCTTGCAAGGCATTGGGTAAATTATTGTTTGAAATTGGATGGTCTTGAATAGGATTTGACGATTCTTTATTAATGTTTTTAGAAGGACTGTAACCGACACGAGTACTATTGCAAGCTGTAATTGGACAGGTGTTGATAGAAGTAGAGACTTTCTCTTTCAAGCTTCCGAATAAAATCTCTGATGATGTTTTAATTGTTGGCGTAGACTTGATTGGTGTGGATACATTACTTAATGTTTGCTTAAACTTGTTGCTATTTTCCCTGCCTGACTGAGGAGTAGGACATTTATTTGAGTCATACATTCCTATTTTTTTGTATAATTCTATCACCTTGTTTGACTTTTCTAGATCTGATTTTAATGTTGTGTTTTCGCAGAGTAGATTTTCAATTTCTTCATTTGCGCTTTGTAGTTCGGCTGTTAGCTTATTAATTCGTTCATTCAACAGATTCTCGGTTTCACTATTATTTGGTAAAGACGTATTTGGTAGACTCATTATTGTAGTGTCGAATAGTGATGAGTTTGATTCGCATAGTGAAGTTGACATTCTATGTTTTCTGTACGTTATGTTGTCTTCATCCATGTTGTGACGTGCTTACTTGGCAACACGACTAGAGTCAGAATATTATTAGTTAGTATTTTTGGTTTTCCCGTTGTAAATTCTTAATTGTTTATGTTATACAGAACTTATAATTTCACTTGAACAAATTGGTCAGAACAAAAATTATTGCAATTCTTGGGGTTCGAACCAGCGACGCGCGATGACAGTAATTTGAGGTAGCGCCAATCTTGCATGAGCCAGCCGGATAGTTAACATTAATAGCGAAATTTGCGCTCTTTTTCTGGATCTTCGGATGGACTACTTAATTGACAAGCAAATGTAGGTAGATGGCACTATTATATTATAACGAATGATTTGCATTATCTACTTAGGTATTTAGGCAGATATTTCCTAATTGAGGACAAATATGAGTTTTTAGCACTGTTATGGTGTAGTTTAGAGCACACACAGAATATTTAGCACTGTTTTCGTAATTTGATTATTGTTTATAACAGCACGGTACTCACCAGCTGTTTTTGTTTTTATTTATATTCTTCATTGTTTGTTTTTAGAATTGTTTGATAACACTATCACTTCGGTATTATAGTTCACTGGTTTTGTAACATAATTTGACGGGGTTTAGAGCGATAATTATAATTTTAAGATTTTTTAAAACACAAGGACGATGTGAACCGTTTGACGTTTAACGTCGTTCCTTCCTTAGGACTAAATTTTTTCCGGGACACCTGTCCCGAAAAAAACACATAGAATATTGTTGTAACTTACAACAATATTCTATGTGTTTTATTTTTCCTTTAGAGCCCATAGAGGATAAGTTATTATTATGGAGTTATAAATTATAAATGTTATGTATAGTCGCAAGCTTTAGGTAAATATAGACGAATTATTTATTCCAAATAACACATTTTTTTAACGTATTTAAAAGTGTTGTCCCGAATTTCGGGACAGATGTCCCGGAAAAAATTTAGTCCTGAAGAAGTCTCCGTTTCTTGTCTCTGTTCTTCGAAGTTTAGGCAAATAGGCACTACCTATTCCTATCACTGGTGATGAGGGATGAAAGCTTTGTTCTCTTCGCCACTGATAATTTTCACAAAATGAACAACAATGAATGATTTCAACAATTGAAGAGATATACAGGTTAGCAGGGACATCGATGCGCAACCTTTTACCATAGATTCAGCACATGATTCTAAACAGCCTAACGGCGATAGATTTCATCGGTTATTAAAAAAAAAGTTAGCGGTTCTACACATTTTGACCGCGTGGGTGCATTTTCCTATGAAACAGCAGATTTTTTTTGTGAACCGACAAAAAATTTCTACACTAGGGAGTCTAAAATTATGTACCTAATTCATGATTACAGGTTGTGCGTCGATGTCCCTGCCACCCTGTATACACTTACGTCGTACTTACGATTATCAACCTTGACGAGAACTAAGAACTGCGAAATCAGTAGTTTAGGTACCAAAAGTGGTAGTATGTAGACATCCAATCAGGGGAAATACAGCAAGCTTCACTAACTAACTGCCTGTACCAAATTATTTCTCCTATTTAGGGATAGAAACATTTCAAGAGAAATCACTATATTATCGTAAACGTTGAACCATAACGAAGCAATAATCGAATCTACCAGGTGTGCGTTATGCAATGCGTGTGCGCAACTCATTACGCATAATGTGTGAACATGTCCCGATGCTATCACTCAGCTCCAGTTTCATTTCCAGGTTATAACAGAACTGTCTTTTGCCTAGATTCTAGTATCTAGGTTACATTTTCAGATTATTTGCTGTTATGTGATTATTTCTAGTTTTGCTAACTTGTGTTTGTTTGCGACATATTAAGACCTTCTTGGGAACTTAAGTGACTTACAACTTGTAAGTCGTGCCCTATATATACTATGTAAATATGTATTACCGGTGTACTGTAACCTAAACTTATGGTCAATAAACTTTTATTATTATTTTCTTTATTTCATTTAAATACTTACAAAATACATTTTTAAATATTTTTATAAACAAAAGGATAAAAAAACATTTATAATTATTATTATCTATTTTACAACTTATCATTATTAGTCTACTAGCTGCACCCCGCGGTTTCATCCGTATAAGTCTCGATACCGTGGGAAAATCGGGATAAAAAGTATCTTATGTCATAATCCAGGTCATGGTCTACCCATGTGCCCTTCAGCGTTTTGCGTAAAAGCGTGACAAACAAACATACAAAAAATCTAATCTTAGTTTAGATATTTCTCTTTGTAATATTAGTTTAGATATGGCCACACGCAAGAGCTTACCATAGGTGTGTAACTTGTGTTAGTAAGTAATGTGTAGTGGTAGTAAGTTGTATAGGCACCTACTGGATGCTACCCATTTTCCTATATTTCAGTGCCCCGTTGGTCCCGTGGTTACAAGCGCGAGTGCTGAGCTGGGGGGTCCTGCAGTGCGATTCTGTAACCATCTCACCGTGAAAACTTAGGTGAAGTGAGCGTGGAGTGAGCTGTCATTCCAACTAATGCTAAGGGATTGACACTATTGAAAGCTCACTCTAAGTTCACTTCTCTTAACTTTTCACGGTGAGATTTTTACAGAATCGATCGGCTGGATTCGAAATTCAGGTCGGGCAAAAAGTGTTATTGGGTTTCTCTATTAGGAATTTGTCAGTAACAGCGCGGAGTTTGGAAGTCGCCGGCTATGTGTTACCCCCGTACCTAATTACCAGTGATAGGAATAGGTAGTGCCTATTCCGGGACATCTGTCCCGAAATTCGGGACAACACTTTTAAATAAATTTAAAAAATATGTTATTTGGAATAAGTAATTCGTCTATATTTACATTTATAATTTATAACTCCATAATAATAACGTTATTATTATGGAGTTAGAAATTATAAATGTTATGTCTAGTCGCAAACTTTAGGTAAATATAGACGAATTACTTATTCCAAATAACATATTTTTTTAATGTATTTAAAAGTGTTGTCCCGAATTTCGGGACAGATGTCCCGCAAAAAATGTAGTCCTAAGGAAGTCTCCGTTTCTTGTCTCTGTTCTTCGAAGTTTAGGCAAATAGGCACTACCTATTCCTATCACTGCTAATTACCTCGGAAAGGACGTGAAATCGTTAGTCTTGCGCCAAATCTCTCTCCGGTCGTGTCGGCTTGCCATTCCATCGGAATAAGACAGTGAAGGAAGAGTGAGTGCATTGGTGTCTGCGCACACACTTGTGCATTATTCCCACGAGTAGATGGCTAGTCTTTGCTGACAACGGCCGCTATGGCCGAAATTCGGTCTGGAGGGCTATTTATTATATTGCAGTGACAACACGGACGGTACAGACGCCAGCAGGTCAAGCTACCCGAAACTGTCAAAATTTTCCGATCAACCTTGAACCTTAATGCTTAAGCGATAAAGTTGAAAATCTATTAAAGAAATTTGACAGATTGTAGTAGCTTGATGTGCTGGCGTCTGTACATTAAGCCCAAAAAAATGCTTGTTGCAACTCTGGAGAACATACAGGTATAATATTTCCACTAGGTCCATAAGAAGAGTACATCAATTACCTCCTGATCTCATGTTGAAAACATAAGACCTATAATTAATGTCTAACAGAAGTGACGAGGCACAATAAAATCTAATCATTTATTTAAATTTATTTATGACCACTTGTAGTTTAATCATTCTTTCCGTATAGTAGGTATTAACATGCTGACTAGTATGACGAGAAGGTATGCCTGTGAATATACCTAGGTATACAGGCTGGCAGGGACATCGGCGCACAACCATGGATTCATTACATGATTCTAAAGTCCCTGGGTTATTATTAAAGGGTTATTCATGCTGTGCTGACCGCGTCGGTATTGTCACTCCGTCGTCCGCGTTGTAATTTTTCTGTGAAACAGCGGATTCTTTTTTTTAACCAACGAAAAATTTCTACGCTACGGGTTCTAGACTCATGTGCTGAATGCACATTCATTTCTTTAACTAATTTGTCAAACAACGCAGGGTAGGTATCGGTTATGCAGGTGGTACGGTACTGGAGGTAAAGGTATGGGTTGGTTCTGGTACTGGAGGTAAGTGACTGGCTCTGTGTCAGTACAATGGTAACAGGTTGCGCATCGATGTATGCCACCCTGTATGACTGAGCATACATAGACAGATGAGAGCAATGCCATGAAATCCTACTAATATTATAAACGTGAAAGTTTGTATGGTTGGATGGATGTATGGATGTTTGTTACTCTTTCACGCAAAACCTACTGAACGGATTTGGATGAAATTTGGCACACAGATGGTTTATAACCAGGATTAACTAGGATACTTTTTATCCCGATATTCTCACGGGATCGAAACTTGTACCTATATAAAATTATTGCGAAAATGTTAGCCTAACTCCTCGTTTGGGTGCAAAAACCGTGTCTACACAGTCTACAAATTGTAAAAGAATTAGAATTTACTTAAGTGTTGTCTAAAAAATACATGGCAGGCACTAACAATGTAAAATGCCCACGCCAATCAAATGCAAAGCAACATCTATCAACCGACGAAATTTTGGGAAATCCTAATAATTGGCCCCGCTGTTTTTAGTCTACAAAGCAAAAAAACTGCAAAGCTAAACCAAAGCTCGTGAGAATCAAAAACAATAGTTCCTACCTACTTCTCATAATAACATCACTTAAGTATTATTATACTGACGTCAGTGGAAAAGAACTTGTGTTAAGTTTAATTTTTCTCAAGTCTGACATACATAATCGCTTGTCGGCTAATCTCCGAGATCTTCCAAGAATCGAGGAAATATTATGAGGTTGTCTGAATGCTTTGTACCAAGTTATTAAAGTTTAATGCTTAAGTAATGCGTTGTTTACTTACAATGCACTTTGCCAATAAAAGGTCGTGGTGAGGCAACATTATTTTCATAGAGAAGTTTCTTGAAGAGCATTAGTTCCTTATTTCTTTTATCATGTCCTTTTCCGTAGAGTTAGTTTTGTCATAGACTATAGATTCGTTTGTGATCATGTAATAATCAGTTTTGGTCATAGACCAAACCTTTGTGTTTGTGTTCATGTAAAAAAAACTCACTGCTCCGAAACTTAGCTTTAACACTTTGTCTAAATATTGGAACAGAAACTTTAAGCTTACTATCCAGTGCCAAACATTCATCACCTTCAGTCAAATAAACCTGTATGGTAATTACTTTGTTGAATTGAAATGCTTTTGATTTTGACAATTTGACAACATTCATTGCGCTATTTACGTTGTCAAGCAAACGAATGTTTTAAACATAAGTATGAAGCAATGGATTAGATTTTTTTTTTCCAAATCCTTCGGATTTTGAAAGAAACTACGTTACACAATTGTGGTGCTGTTAAACCACTATGTATGGGTGCAGTTTACTTCAACAAAGTTTCAAGTCGCAAGAGTAGAGATCTTTCTTGCATCCCATATTTAGACTAGGACACAAACCATTCTAAAATTGAACATTTTTCCAATCGCATTGCCAGACGCTCTGTGCTGGCGATCTAGATTCAGGTACTACATACTCACTTGACATCAATCTCCTAAAAACATGCACGCTCATAATGTATGGTGACGTCGGAACTCAAAACACGACCTAGAAATCTGACTCGATCAAAGACTAAAGAATTAAAACTTTTTTATTGTTTTATTCTTTACGAGCTGTTGACTGCGACTTCGTCTGCGATCCAAGATGAATCTCCATGCCCTTCTCTAGGTCATGGTCTAGCATATGCCAAATTTCATACAAATCCGTATAGACGTTTTGTTACGCCGCAGCGTGAAATCGTAACATACAAAAAAAAAAATATATTTTCTCTTTTAATATTAGTTTAGATTTAATGAGGAACTTTTATAATCGCAATGCGTATGACAATCTACCCTAAATACACACTGCTATGGATTACATTTTGACCATGAACCTGAACAGACTTTTCGCATCATCACCATTTTGGTTGAGACAGAATTTTATCGCATGCATACCTAAACAAGTTAGTTCAACCTTACGACCCCAGACAGATCATTTTTATCAGACTTTATTTATCGAACAAAGTCCATCAATAAGTGATGTAAATCTTCCACGACTCCACACAATTGGGCTAGTTTTTTTTTCATCATGAACGCAAACTTATTATATCTATGTAATAAGTTTGCGTGTGTATCCAGGTCTGAGTCTGTGAGCTGTAACAACTATTTTTTTAGTTAAAGTAGATACTGTTCATCCAGAGAAGAAAACTTTTATTTGAAGGTACGGTGCAGTTTCTGAGTGGTCCCTAGAGACCTCAGCGCAGCGGCCAATGCTTTCGATTAAGTTTACTAGAACAACGGGGATTCCATCTATTCTTTTTCAGGCAAATTCCACACTCTACGCAGCGCTTGGGCATCGTGACGTGGGACGACTGGACATAAAGATCGATTATAAGTGGCTTGAGCTTGTGCCCTCGTGATGATGGCCTGTCATGCCTGCTGCAGCATGCGCTGTTTAATTGTTTCAATAATTTACCAACTATATGTAACCTTAATAACTGTACATCATTCAATCTGGGGATGCTCTTAAGCTACTAAATTCAGTACTTAGACGTTCATTAAACAGCAACTGTCTATACCTCCATGCTAATAGATACTATATTTGTATATCCATACTAATATTATAAATTCGAAAGTAACTCTGTCTGATTCTGTACATACATTACCTTTTCACGCCTAAACCACGAAACGCATTTCGATAAAATTTTGCAAGAAGGCATCTTGAGGAAGGACAGAGGGTACTTTTTGTCCCGGTTATTTATTTTATTATATATACCTTATTGTACACCACAAAAATACATAACAAAAAAAATATCATTATTAGGTATATTATTACTTATTATAAATTATTAGGCGCTGCCAGAAGCTTTTTATAACCGGAAAATATTCCCACATAATTATATCAAAACAATTAACGATATTAAGTACTTTATAGAACCAGATTAGTGGATCAATCGTCCAATTAGTAACTATTTATAATAGACTAGCTGCGCCCCGCGGTTTTACTCGCATAATTTTCGATCCCGTGGGAATATCGGGATAAAAAGTATTCTATATGTTAATCCTGGTTATAAACCATCTGTGTGCCCAATTTCATCCAAATCCGTTCAGTATTTTCTGCGTGAAAGAGTAACAAACATCCATCCATCCCTCAACCCCCAACCCATCCGTACAAACTTTCACGTTTATAATATTATTAATTAGTTATATAGTAAGAAGGAAGACCGAGGTACTACATGATCAACATACTCGTAATAATACATGTATAACTCATCATTACTGCATACCTAAATAGGTACACCTGCCTACAATAACAACTAAAAGGATAAGCAAACCAAAAAATATACGTACCATAACATATAAAATGAATGCAATAAAACAAACAATTAAATAATGCAACAATAATAGGGATCATTCTTTGTTATTTCCTGTGGACACGTAATGTTACAAAGTAGAGCTTTTATCTAATTCCGTTGAAGAGGAAGGTATGAAGAGAATACTCGGAAATGCAAAGGCAACCTGCAAATTTTAACCTGGCATGCACATAAAGAGAACCCAAGATGTATGTCTTAGCCAACAGCGCTGCCAACAGAAGTGGAGTTATACTGGCCACAGCAAGATCCATAAGGTCGCCTCTAGTACCTAGAAAACCTAGTATTGCAGCCACTTTATGCGTTTTCCATGAATTATGAATAATTTTGTATGCTATGGAAAATTCTATGGCGAAGCTGCTTTGTCTCGAATTATTACTTTTAAATGCATTTTATAATGACATGATGCATCGGTACACCGGTGCATTAAGTGGAATATTATTCATACGATGATAGGTGATGATCATATACCTACGTATTGGCAAAGGTACACTACATACCTAATGGTGATACTTATTGACATTCAGAATGTGATGAGACCATTGTCTTAACTTAAGATCATATACGTAATGTAGGTACCATATTTTGACAAAAAATGTTTATGATTCAATTTAAGAATTATGATCTTGTAAGATGACAATTCTTGAAAAAACAAACGACAGTTTTAACTAACATTGTATTGTAATAAGATGGGAGTTTTTTTGAAGTGAAAACTTCTTTAGCGGCGTTGTGCACTTTTGTTGTAATGGGTAAAAAATGTTAAACTCGCGTCAGGACACGTGACCTGATCGGAAATTCGTAAGACGGAGCTCGCGTCAGGACACGTGACCTGGTCGAAAATTCGTAAGACGGAGGGAGAGTAGACCGCATTCCAAAATATCACAACGTTAACATTCAAGTTTTCACTTCAGCCGGCACTCCCGGAGTGCAACCCGTTGATTTTTTTTTTGCCTACTAATATATCTAATAAAAATATCGCATATCTTCGGATGTTTTAAAGAATATTAAGACCGTAATTATTTACGAAAACACTTCTCTCCAAATAGGTAGCTAGAATTCATTAAATAAGTGGCAAGCACTAATTAGGGTCAAAGTTGAACATAAAACTTGCACTCAAACGGTCGCGTGCTTCGCCGAATTAACGTTCGTGTTGTTATCAGAACAATCAGACGCATCGTCTTGTCGTGTGTTTTGTTTTCCATCCGATTCTGCATGGTTCGAGAGCTTTCCATTAAAAAAAACTAGGTGTACACAATTCATCTTGATGCGAATCACAGACTGATAAATTGGTACGCTTCTAAGTTTGTTCCGTGCACGCTTCTCTTCTAGGCATAGTTCTATTTACTTTTAAATAAAACCTAACAATAGGATTATTTCACGTCTCTACGCATATGCATCGATATTACTGTATCATTCTAGAGCTGAGACTGTCTGAAGTGAAGAACAGATCGACGTTCCAAATATAAAAATAGAAACACGGCATGACGGCAGTACTCCGCGCGCTTTTACACCGGCTTTCTACATCTAACCTAAAAGCTAAATTATAATAACCATTCATTACATGTGCATCATTCCCAGTTAGCAGAAATGTCTCAAGACGAAGGCTTCTTCAAAAAGTTCCACGATACTATAAACGGCGCTCTGGATGACGTGACGAGGAACAATTTCGCCAATTTAGAATCTAACGCGAAGCGAGTCCCCTACTTGTGCAGTCTACCGATCGTCAGAAATTACAATTTAATCGACGATTTGCAGAAATGCCAGACAGGCGGCGAATTTCCCGTGAAAAAACACTTGGAAAAAGCGCGAAACTTGAAGGATGAAGGAAATAAAGCTGTGCAGAAAGGTGACTGGGCGAAAGCAATGCAGCTATACAGCCAGAGCATGGTTCACATGCCGGAGAAGGAAAGTAAGTCCGTCGGTAACTACTTCGGGTAGTAACTGCGCATGTCCACGTAAAAGGTCATGCGATATGTAAACAAACAGCATTTTGTTACTGAAAACCAGTCTATTAAAGAAAATGTTTCAATAAATGCTCTGATTTTGCAATTATTTACGAATTAAACTATTTTTGTTTACCATTATAGGCATTCCAAGAGCTGGTGTTAGATTTAACCGCAATAGATATTATATTTACGAACATATTATTGTGTAAAATGGTTTTCCTTATAGTACCTATAGACTTTTAATATGAATACCTAATAGATATAATATTCTGCGAAGTCATTATGTGCGATGTGGCTTAGGGAACAGTTAACTTTTCAGTTAAAGCTCTGAAAACAGTTTTGCCAAGGTTTTCCTCAACAATTCCTGGTATTTAAAATATAGAGTTATTTATGTCTGTATAGGTAGGTACTTTACGTGTCGCTTACATGTTTGTTGTTCAATCTCGGTGATACATTTCTTAGTAACAACGCCACGGAGAAGAAAAATAGGTATAGATACCGACATTGCACGTTTAATTTCAACAAAATGAGTAACATAATTATGTTGGACAAAGAATAGGGCATTTCCTGCCTACCAAGAACTATAGACTGTATGATATGAGGACTAAAATTAATATTAAATATATATATCTTCTTTTACAGCTGAAGAGCTTTCAATTGTTTTGGCGAACCGATCTGCTGCGTTGAATCATCTGGAGCAATATGAGGACACTCTGTCTGATATCAAACGCTGCCTAGCTCTAGGGTACCCTCGTCATCTCAGGTATAAAGTCTACGAGAGGCGAGCTAGATGCCTTTTAGTGCTGAAGAGGAATACAGAAGCTATCAGCGCCTTTCAGTAAGAAATCCTATAGTAGTTTACTAATCTGAACCGATTCATTGATAAAGGAAGATATATTTTTGACTTTCAATTTTCAGAGACACCATCAGCTCGCTCGATGAAGCCACAAAATTGGACAAAGAAAAAAGGCAGAAAATGCGCACGGACTCTAAACTCATGCTCGAAATATTGAACAAAGGTCTCGTCTTAGCCGGGAATCCGAAGGACCCAGAACCTTTGAAGAGAACTCCACCTAAGCCAAAACTTCCTGGGAAGAACAACCCTCAATATCCTGCAGCTTCAGAAGCTATTCAAATTGATTATGATAATGTTAAAGGAAGATTTGCAACAGCAACGAAAGATATTGAACCAGGAGAAGTTCTGCTGGTTGAAAAGCCACATAGCGGGGTCCTATTGGCAGAGTATTCAAGCACACATTGCCAGAACTGTTTCATAAAGTGCGTCCAATTCACATATTTCTTATCAGAAGTTAAATATAATAAATAATGGCGCCGATTCCCTTGATCACAAACTAAACTAAATTTAAGTTCAGTGCATCTTTTTCTTTCTATTTCATTAAGAAAAAGACAGAAGATAAATATTAGTTTTTTTACAGTTTAGTTTGTGAACAAACAACAAGTTCACAAGTTAGCGCCTGACGTAAATTGACGTATTTTTAGTAGCCATTTTTTTAATCACGTCTAATTTGTCTATGGAGTATCTTAATTTGACAGGACTAAACTAATATTTATCTTCTGTCCTCTTCTGAATGAAATAGAAAGAAAAAGATACACTGAACTTAAATTTAGTTTAGTTGGTCAACAAGGGAATCGGCGCCAATATCAAGTTTTTTTTTTATAGAAACCGACTATAAAGTTAAATGTTTTATTATTTCCAGGTGTCCAATTCCTCTACCCTGTCCAAAATGTCCAAACGTCGTATTCTGCAGCGATAAATGCTTGGAAACAGCACAGAAATCTTACCACGCCTACGAATGCCACATCCTCCCGCTCATATGGAAGTCAGGCTGCTCAATCACCTGCCACATAGCTCTGAGGATGATAACACAACGCAAAAAAGAGTACTTCACTAATGTCAGCCAAGAACTGGAAACGAAACCAACTGGTCCTTACAAAACTGATGACTACAGAAATATTTATCATTTGGTAGCTCATGAAGATAAAAGATCCAAGCTAGATTTCTTACATAGAACTCAAATGACAGCCTTCTTTGTAAAACTACTGGAAATCAGTGGGTACTTCGATGGGAAACCAAGAAGTACGCCCGTAGAAGTAGACGAGCTAAAGACTATGGCTGTAGATGAGAAGTATAAGGAAGATGTGGGTCTAATCGGTGGCTTGATATTGAAGAACCTGCAAATCCTAAAGTTCAACGCTCATGAAGTATTTGAGCTGCAATGTCCTAAACCCAAAGTGGGTAAGAACGTCATCAAACATGAAGGAAAGTCAGTGTTTCTGGCGGGAGCCGTGTTCCCGACTCTGGCGCTGTTCAATCACTCTTGTGATCCTGGTGTTGTGAGGTGAGTTGATATGCTTTATATTTAATGCAAAGTTTAGCCTTTTAAATTGTTTCCTAGATAATTATCATCACTCCGCAACAAATCAAAAGCGTGGCTTATTTTTGATTGCCATTTACAATGGTCGTTGCATGTGTGTTCTTGAGTTAAATTTACAATAGCATACAAATTGTAAACGGCTTCTAGGAAGCATTTGGGCCATAATAGTGTCTGTCTGCTATATGTGGTCCAATTTTCGTTTTCTTTGAAGGTTGCGGACTTTTTTGTATTATATTAGGTATAGTCCAATTCATAAACACAGCACACGCTATCCCATATCGACCCGTACCTTGTAGCTACGGGTAGTAGCCTTGTAGTTGTAGATACTATCTACAACAGCCCAGAAGGTGTTACCTAGTTTAATTTCGCAAAATTTCATGGTTCAGATATTTCTGCGGCAATAACATCGTCGTTCGCGCAGTGAAGAACATCAAGAAAGGCGAGGAAGTGTCAGAGAACTACGGCCCTATCTTCACGACTGTTCCGAAAGAGAAGAGGCAGGCAGAGTTGAAGGAGCAGTATTGGTTCGACTGCCAGTGCACGCCGTGTGAACAAAAGTGGCCCATGTATGAAGAAATGACGGAAAATTATATGAGATTCAAGTGAGTACCTTGATTTTAAAATATTCCAAGCTTTCTGCAGACTAAATATTAAAGAAAGAAATACCCTGCTCTTGAAATCCAATTTACCTATGTGGTTTACATAGCCATGTTGTGACTAGTAGCGCCATCTAGTATTGCATAGTGTAAACTCGGACAATCTCATCAGACTTTTTTCATCCGATTCGTGGAAATCCGATTGCAAATTCTTAATTCAACGTGATTTTTTTTTAATTGCAGAGAAGATGGCTTATTGAACCCATTCTAAACATTTTTTAATGGATAGGACCTATTTTTTTAAAAATCCTTTTTACTTCATTCTCAGATGCGACTCAGACCGTCCCTGCCCCAACGTGGTGGCAGTTCCATACGACAGCCAGGAGTTCATGGTACAATGCGGCCTCTGTCAGCAGTACACCAACATACTCAAGGGATTGAAGTCGTTGCAAGTAAGTTGAGCTCACGTATTAAACCTATGTACCTAGTGTATTTGGATCAGGCAGAGGAGAAGGTATTTCAGTAGACGACTAAGGTATGACGTACGTATAAAGACGAATAGGTTACCATACCTTTCCAGTTTTAGCAGACCTCGCATTGTATAGCTTTTCGTACAATCAGAAGTCAGCTTATACTGGTTATGTATTAGCTTGATGTGTAGCCTTGCGTACAATTAGCCTCCATCCTCTTTCTTAGAATATTCTTCTAAGAAAGCATTAATTAATGAATCTTTGACCGTGTATTCATATTGAGAATGAGTGTAACTGCCCAACAAAACCCATGTCATTCCATATTTGGGGGTTTATTTATAAACGATGATTAAAGATAAGTGACGTTCAAACATCAAAATACACACACATATAACTTTAACAACGTTTATGAATAAAGATGTTTGTTTGAGGCAAAATGGTTCACATTCAATTTCAATCCCAAGTGATAAATAAGAGTGAGACTAGTCTACCACTTTTCGGGAATAATTTCGATACCCAGGCCACTACTGAGACCAATTTTATTTATAAGATACTTATTATCTATTAGGTCAAGGTAGACTACATGTAGCTGAAGGCCAATTCGAGTAACTAAAAACGTTCAAAATCAAGTCGCAATCTCATATCAGCGACAATCAATGTCAAAAACTTGTCAAAAATGTAGGGAAATAAGGGTTATTTATGACAGATTGAGACTGAGATCAGAGGGGCAATTCTCGTAATTTTAAGAACGTTCACAGTCTGATCTCAGTCTCAATCTGTCAAAATATACCGCAAATTTCCCTACATTTTGACAAGTTTTTGACATTTGCTTGTCGCCGAGATGAGACTGCGACTAGATTTTTAACGTTTTAAATTACGAGAATTGGCCTTCTGACTGTGGACGTTCTTAAAATAACGAGAATTGCCTCTATGTTATGGTCATGTACAGAAACGGCAGACCTCAGGCTAGGTGGATCTTTGCAGGATGTATGGTAGCAGCTGGATGAGAGTTGCAGAAAATCGAGTTGAATGGCGTGCAATAGGAGATGCCTATGTCCAGCAGTGGACTACTATAGTAGTCACACTGCCATCCATCAGCAGCATATAGTCTGATGAAGATGATGTCAGACACGGGTAGCATTTGAAGAGAAAAGGAAAATGATATTCCTAACTTTTACGATGTACCTACCTATCTAGTGAATATTCTGCCATATGATTTGTATTGACAATTTCCATCACTGAAGTAGACTAACCAAATAAGTATATCAAATACAAATTATTTCAGTAGATATCCGCGTACGAAGACACGTAAATAAATTAGAGTATACATGAAAATGATACAACAAACATATGTGATATAACTTGATATACGATAATAGAACATATATTTTGTATATCTATGTGCAAATTAAATGAGAATTGTTTGAGTCAACCGACTGAAAATTCCGTGACGATGTCATCAGACAGACAACGTGGATATGTAATATGTAGTGAAAAAAGGCAACTGTTATGATTTGTCGCATTATGTGACTTATATCATTGACATAAGCTTTAAATTGCAATGATTGAAGCGCGTTCCTGAAATTCATGAACTACGCTGCTTGATTATTATTATCTAATAAGATTACAGCTGGAGCCAGGGCGAGTATAATATATTGCAAACTGTAAAGGAAACTGGCATATCCTGGAACCAAACATTCAAATACATGTGACTATTATGACGTTTTAATGTCATCATGATTGCAGTGCGAGAGAGAGACGCTATACATGACCGATAGCACTATCCCTTTTTCGGACAGTTATCATGATGGGATGAAGTACAGCCCCAGAAGGGACAGTTCTTTCTGACTAGAAAACAGTTTTGAACATTGATAGGAACAAAGAAAAACATTATTAATATTATGTACAAAGTTTATTTAATAAGTAAATTCCCAACCTACTTAGGTACATAATTGTTGAACTTTATCAGATAGGTCACATTCAAATTCATTCATCTATGCTTCAATAAAATTATGAACATAATTTATGAATTAGGTGCTTTAAAAATTTCACATCTCCTAAAATGAAGAAGGCACAAGTACTTAAAATAATACATGATAGGTAATACAAACATACAACTAAAACAAATTAAACATAATATAACGCGCCTGTATAAAACGTTGCCCTGCCTGGAAATCAAACCCAAGGGCCGTATTATGAAGCATTAATGCCATCATCGATCTTTGACAGTCGTTACGGGTCGGCAGAAGCCTGAAATTCTGAAAACCAGTCTTACCAAGGGGTATTATCCAATAACTGGGTTGCGGAGGTCAGATAGGCAGTCGCCTTCATGCAAAATACTGGTATTCCGCTGCATTCGGTTAGACTGGAAACCGACCCCAACATAGTTTTATTTTTTATCTTTTTTTTTTTTAAACGTTGCCGCACTCTAGGAATTTCTCTTGTATCGTGGGTGCGTTTACAAACATTTAAACTCACATACACAAACAACCAGACCCGGAACAACTACCTGTAGGCAATACAAATATTTGTTCAGGGCGGGAATCGAACCCACGACACGCAGCGCAGCAGTCGATCGCTCAGCCACTGCGCCAACCGTGTAGTTGGGAAAAGGCTAGGCAGATGGTGATGATGATTCCAGTGCGAGAAAGGGATGGTGCTATCGGTCATGTATAGCCGTCTCTCACACTAGAATCATGATGGCATTAAACCGTCATAATATGACACCAGAGCCTTATGCTCTGCAGTAGCCCTTGCGACCACCAACGCGGCAGCCAGTTAAACTAAAATTAAAAGATAGAGCATGGTGACTGCATTCTTGGCGGATCAATCTGTGCTCATAGGTCCATTCAAACAAAGAGATGAGAAAACTCCTATCCAAAGAGCACGGAGACTCCTCAGCGGCGTCTGCTAGAGGCGGCTGATACAAACCAAGCATCTTTAACTCGTACCCTCACTACGACACAAATCCATATTAAAGTAACTCTGTCTGTATGTTACCTTTTCACGCCTAAACCACTGAACGGATTGCGATAAAATTTGGCAAGGAGATAGATGGCATCCTGGGGAAGGCCATAGGCTATTTTTTGTCCTGGCAGCTCCTAGTGACGTATAAAAACTGACGGCTTTGAAGGCGATTCGTGACAGAATTTCAACGGTCATTCGGTGCCACGAATTTTATTAGTCCAGGCGTCTATAGGCCCTAAAATCGAGGATATCGTGCTCTGTGCTCCTATACCACCGTGTGTCATAGTTAAAACTTTTAACATTGCTAGTGTAAAATGTAATTTTCGCACGCATAGGCTTTGTACCACACATATCTCTATGTTCTGGCTACATACCATATTGACTAATCTAGGTATACTGGCGCAGTGCTTTAGTAATTATCCTAGAGATTTCCCTCTAACCATGTAACTACAGTTCAGTACATATAAATACCATAAACAGTGCTATAACAGAATAGACTATCGTTTCTATACTGTTCGTCCACATAATCATCAGTCTCAGGATCCCATATGCATCTCTGGCCGCACTTTACACCCGCACCTTTCATTTCTATTATCGTTGATTGTACTACGACCTTGTACCTGAAATAAACAGCATGTTTTAAGATCATCATCATCATCTGCCTAGCCTTTTCCCAGATACAAAATATTTCGCTATTGCGGGTTTCACGTCATCATGATCTCTGACGAAAAGTATCCACTAGGTCCTAGACATACTTAGACCTCTCCCAGGAAAATGGCTAGTCTTAAGAAAGATAGAATGTTTTAATTTGTTTCTAAACACTAATGATTAATGATGTTGTGTGTATGTTTTATTGGTGGGTTCCATTTAGGATAACAAATAGTAAAATTACTGTTTTTTACTTATTGAACTGAAATACAGACACGATGGTCTTGGTGCTTCCGCAGTAACCAATCGGACCGTGTGCATTTGTATCGGTCTTTGAACCAAACCTTGGCCCCAGACTTTGGCTGTGACTGTACTAGTGAATTGAATTGCAATGTAGGGGAGGCTAGTGTAACCTGGCATTATTTACGCAGCTCAAACAAAACCGCCAAAATTACTTTGCATTCTATAGAATTAATGAGCATGCGCGAAATAAGCAAACCGCATAAAAAAAACCACTGCTGAGCGCCGCAAAATATGCAATCAAGCATATTTTGCGGTCCTCCAATTATCACACATGCCGCCTAATGTACTGTATCATAAAAATTATACAACAAATACCTCTTCATATCAAGTTCTTGTACTCTCTGCCGTATTCCGTTAGCAATGACTTTGGCCCAGCGTGGCGCCTGATCAGATCGGTACTGACGCCCTATCAGCTGCTCTTGCATCGTCGTCAGGATTATATCTCGGACATTGGCTGCTTGGAATCTGAAACACGAAGAACAAGGATAAAACACCTAATACCAACCTTAAAATATTCATTTATGAAATCTCTCTCACAGACAGGAGGCTGGAGTCCTAGCAGAGGGACAGGCTAATATTATGCTATGCTATTCTATTCTAGATGTAGGCCGTAACAGACCAGAAGACCAATTCTCGTAATTAAAAACGGTTCAAATCTAGTCGCAATCTCATCTCAGCGACATTCAATGTCAAAAACTTGACAAAAATGTAGGCAAATTAGAGGTATTTTTGACAGATTGAGGCTGAGGACGGACTGTGAACGTTCTTAACATTACGGAAATTGCCCCTCAGGAGATGTAATCAACTTCTGGGGGCTGGTTGGAATAACCACAGACGGCCGCCATAGTGCTCGAACAATGGTCCACCTGAAGAACTAAGTGCGGAAACCAAACCCTCTCACATAGAACATAGAAGACGTGGGACTAAACTGACTTACAGACCAATGGTTTTTGTTTTGTCAAAGTAAAAAGCTAGATCACACAGAATTATGTGTTGCTTTTTTTTTAGATACTATTCTGTAGATGTTTCTTCTCCAAACATTTTACTCTTTACTAAAACAAAATATCGAACTTCGGGCAATAAAAATATTTGCTCAGTCATTTTGTCTTAGTCCTCAAATCATCAAAAGGTTATCTTACTTTTCCCCAAGGCCGGGTCGCACTTCATACTTAGGAGGTGCAAGAGCTTTCTCTTCCGCTGGGCTGACCTCTTCTACTATATCTAAGACAGGTTCTTCAACCACTGCCTCTACTTCTTCGATTTCTGAAATCAAGAATAGTACGTATACGTTACCTTTAATAAACTTGGTTTAGGTTACATAAAAATATATGTGTGTTAATACAGAGAGGAGCCTGGATTTTCTGAGCTAAATTCAATTAATTCAGAAATCAGATGAGAATATTTTTTTATCAGGAGTTCACTGACTAATATATTTTTATTTATTTCAACCTTTACAAATAAATAAAATCGAAGTGTCTGTTTTTAACGTCAAAATAACTTCGAACAAAAAAAAAACATTTTTTCAATTATTTCTCTATCTCTCTGTTTCTTCCGGTTAATCTCCGTAACGGCTAGTCCGATTCTGACGGGACATACACTGTCAGATAGCCGATGTTATAAGAAGCAACTTAGGCTACTTTATTTTGGAAAAATAATTAGGGCTCCACGCAAAAAACATCCCATGAAGTCCCGGGCACAGCTAGTTGACTAATATATTTTTATTTTTTCCTAATCTAATCTAACTAGATTGTATTGTCCCACTGCAGAGCAAAGGCCTCCTTTTCCACACCTCTTTTGACACCCCTTTTTTTTCCTATTTTTATTATTTTTTTTCGAGCCCAAAAGTATAGACTATAGACTGTCTAGTTCGGGGCTCACAGGCAGTGGCGCCGATTCCCCTGTTCACAAACTAAACTAAATTTAAGTTCAGTGCATCTTTTTATTTCTATTTCATTAAGAAAAGGACAGAAGATAAAAGTTAGTTTAGTCCTGTCAAATTAGTCAGCGCCTGACGTAAATTGACGTATTTTTAGTAGCCATGTTTTTAATCACGTCTAAACTTGCAATGGAGTATCTAAATTTGACAGGACTGAACTAATAATTATCTTCTGTCCCTTTCTCAATGAAATAGAAAGAAAAAGATGTACTGAACTTAAATTTAGTTTAGTTTGTCGTCAAGGGAATCGGCGCCATATTATATAGCTAGCTCTAAGTAATATTTAAAGCTACTCATGTCACCTCAACTTGGTGTTACCCTGTGAAACTGCTTCCTGTATTACCTGGACAATAAAATATTTTCTATGTTCTCTTACTTAATTAACTTTAAAAATTAAGTAGTACTTTACCATCTTCCTCTTCTGCCATGATGGGTTAGGAACTTGTTAGCATAAGAAGTAAATTATCTGGAAAGAACAAACATTCAACCATTATTTTATTATATTTGCTTGTATATATTAAGGATTTAAAAACAATCTGATTGGTAGTTATAAAAAAAAAACAATACATGATACAAATACTGGGCAACATCAGAAGGCGAATTCCCGTAATTAAAAAAATTCAAAATCTAGTCGCAATCCTACAGCGACAATTAATGTCTTCAAAAACTTGTCAATTTAGGGAAATTGAGACAGAGGAGCATTCTTAAAATTATGAGAATTGCCCCTCGTGTATTAAGTAGGTGAAGTTCTTCACTTATATCAGCACCCTAATTGCGTAACACACTATGAATCTCAATCTGAATAATTTTAAAGGATATTGCTAATCCATTGCTTCATATGTTCGAAAACTTTGTATGGTCAACAATGTAAATAACGCAATGAATGTTATTGAACTGACAAAATGAAAGCCATTGCTACTATTAGTGTGTTACGCAATCACCCCGCTAGAGTACGATGTACAGGATGTTTGTTTTTCATTCTTGTTGTTTGTTTGTTCTTTTTGTGTTGTTCCATGTTACTATTACTTTGGAAACAGCACAAATTTTTCAACTTCAGCCATATTTATGACTTCAGTAAAAGAGCACAAATAACTCATTTATGTGTTCCAAAATCCACAAACAGTTGTTTAACACGTTGACTGCCAGACAACAGACTCCATAGAAAATCTATTGTTGGCAGTCACCGGTAACTGCGGTGGCAGTCAATGTCCTAATATTATACAATTCTATTTCTCAGGACACAGAAATGATGTACCGCCTGGGCCGTGCAGCAATGGACGGAGGACAGTATGGAGAAGCAATGAAGAAGTTTGTTGCCATACTGAAACTCTATGACGATACACTGTCCCCTCCCTATCGGTCTTACTATGATTGTGTTCAAGACCTTAGGCGTTGTATGTTAGCTTTGGGAAACTATAGTATTGTTTAGAAACATACGAGTCCATAGTGTAGTAGGCCACATGTCAGTGGTAACAAAAACCAATATAAGTTGGACTTCCACCCACATGCGGTCAACTGCACCTGTTGCATGTTTGCTAATATGTCCAATTTTTCGTTTTTTGTCAGTAATTTGGGACTATTTTATTTATTAAATTTGTTTGTACATGTGTTTTGTGATTATTGTTCAGATCAGAATTTGATCTTTTATTGAAGTTATTTTACACAAATGTTAAACTTTTTAAATGTGTTTGTACTAACCATTTGTAACTGTGCTTCTAACTTAGAATAATTTGTTATTAACATTCAAATAAAGGCACAATACATTTTGTTTTTATTAATTTCTGATTATTATTTATTACTATGCACAATGGTCAGCAGCCACAGTATTATTATTATTATTATTTATTCATAATCAAGTAAGAAAAGACTCATACTTATTATTAGGCACACAATTTCAATAACAATACAAACATACAAGACAGTTTCAATCACAATACAAACATAAAATAAATTAAATTAAACTTATTCAATACATGGTCACAAAAATAAAGATAAAAATATAAAAACAAAAATAAACTTCATAATTACAACTTTCTAGTCGGCATAGGAACAGCAACATGAATGCCACAGCAATGCCGGACATAAGGGCAGTCCACCCTGTTCGCGATCATTGCCAGGATAGCATTGGGGCTGGCCCGCACCCGGCGCACCAGGGACGCGCACCGCTTACGCATAGAAGCGTGGAAACAATCAGTGCGCGCCATCGCGAACATCCCTGATGCGCTACAGAAACGGGGCAGCCCCAACACCGCCCGGAACGCGTTGTTGAACTGGACACGGATGGCACTGTCTGCCCTCACACTATAGTCAACCCACAGGCTACACGTATATAGGGATGTGCAGTGCGCTCTAAAAAGCGTGACCTTCATACCCGTAGTACAACGCGAAAACCTGCGGGCTATCATGTGGGCTCGTACCGACAGCGCCCTCCACTCCCGGTCCAAGTCAGCATGGTCTTTAAGGTCCTCGGTGAGTAGATGCCCTACATATTTAAATTGGCCCACTCGGTCTACTGGAACACCATCGAGATAAACACTCGGAATATTCATAGGGCTGGACACACCAATGGCCTGAAAAACCATGTATTGGCTTTTCTTCCCATTATATTTCAAACCATGTCCATGCGCGT
Organism: Apamea anceps; assembly: GCA_951799955.1. Lineage (NCBI taxonomy): Eukaryota > Metazoa > Arthropoda > Insecta > Lepidoptera > Noctuidae > Apamea > Apamea anceps. The sequence goes on along the minus strand of OX637502.1, from coordinate 5,096,209 downwards.
ATTCCGTACACGTACTGAGCAGTCTCCTCAGCCCACAGATCGACACGCTCAGCAGCACCATGTCGTCCACATAGCTCATATTGTTGACACAAACTCGGTCAATATAGCATCCGACATGTTGACTGCTGAGCGAGACAATTTGTTCATGTAAAGATTGAACAATGTAGGCGAGGTCAGACCGCCCTGTCTTACGCCACATTCGTTAATATAAGGGTCCGACATCGCTCCCGCCCGTCCTCCTAGGACACTATTGACCTGGTGCCCGTACCAGTACTGGGGGATGCTGATGACTTCCCACGGCAAGCCCATGCTCTCCAGCTTCCCCCCGAGGATGTCATACAAAACAAGGTCAAAGGCCTTGGATAAATCGAGGAAGCACGCGTATACTGGGGGCTTTAGACACAGTACCTATTGCACCTCTTCAGTAGAGTGAAGCCGTAGCCTATCCAATTTTCGTACCCAGTAAGATCCGGCAAGAAAGAAGGCAAGAGAAAAGCCGGCCAGAGCCTCCATGTTTATCCTTTTAAAAATATGTACTTGACTTTTGCAATGTTTTCAAATTATTGTGTAAACAGGTATGGGAGGACAGTGTAAGCCTGTCAACTAGTACTAATAAAATAGAAAATGGTCTACTTTACATTCTAGAAGGTCTACTTATCACATTCTCAAAATATAAAAGAATCTATTCAAAAGATAAATAAAATAATAAAAACCTATTTAAACCAAATAACATGCAATCCATAAACGCATTACCCAAAGAGTATGTACGTTATGAAATTATTCGTTCGTACAAAAACGACAAGCGCAAAGTGAACAAGAGGCAACCAATAATTGTTATATTCTTTGACCTAAAAATCAAAGCAAAGAATTCTGTCGGCAGTCGCATTGTAACTACCATATCAATCCAGCAGTCCTTCATCGATCTACATAGTAAAATTATCATTCTATTTGTAAAATCATCACTGTTTTTCTTAGGATACTAATCTAACCTCAAATGAACCGAATTTTTATAAAGAGTTGTTGATCAGTAAGTTTAATATTGTGTTATATGTTTGTTGTAACTTACATTTAATTTAATTGGAGAAAATTCCCAAACAATTGTCTTGGTTCAAAAAATTACAAAAAATACTATCGTTTTCCTTCCGTTACTATGACAACAATAACATCATGCTATTATGTCATTCATTTATCAAATGACAGATAATGTCAAAATGCTTGGGTTCCGTAGTAACAAAGAACCATTTCGCCAAGTCTACTATTTCTGTCATCTCCGCTGTTCAACTCGGCGACCCTTGGTAGTAAAAAGCTGTGGTTTGGCATGGTTATAGATAGGAATCACGCCAACAAAGCTGTAAAAATTCCTAAATAAAAAAAGTGTGTTGGACACTCCCTTACAGGTAAAGCGGGATAATTATTTTTACCCGTCTTTTCCATAATGGGGGGTGCCGTTGAATAGGTCTTGCTAAAATATTATTTACCTCTTACTTCTCTCTCTCCTAATTCTTTAGTGTGGCTATAAACAACCACTCTGTTTGTATACTTCTGCGGGCGTTTACAATTGGACTTAAATGCTTAACTTGGAGCAGTAATTTAAGGTCTTCAAAAACAACAAACAAACTTTTTATTACGACCTCCAGTAAGCAGTGCCGCATTAAGACTACTTGATGCCCTAAGCAATCCACGCCTATGGCCACCCTGTCCACTAATACACTTGTACACACGGTTACACATCAAGCTATGCAAAACCAGTATTGGCTGACCGTTCATTGTGAGAAAATATCATACAAAGTGAGGCCAAGACAAACTGGTTTTGTATAGCTTGACGTGTAGCCGTGCGTACATACCAATCTTTAAAAAAAAACTTATTCATTACAATGAAATAGATCAGTACGTTTCTAATATGTACGAAAGCATATTTTTTTTTATTTATTGAAGCGCGCCTTGCGACTTTTACGAGAATTACGTTCAACATTTTTAACATATCTGCCTCTATATACTATACAGGCCCTGTATTACAGGTTGACTTGTAATTTGTCGTATTCCTTCCAGGACGTGATAGTTACTGACAGTCATAAAACTGGTATACACCAACTGGTAATGCTGGTATATAAAACTGTGCATACGTAAATATTCATCCCGTCTACGGAACCCTTCACTGTGCCTAGCCCTACTCGCACTTGGCTGAGGTATTCTATAATAATCTGTCGCTAAAAAAATACGCTTGTTCATTTTCTGACACAACTCAACTCAACAACTTTTGCTAAATCCATTGTCAGAACACTAACAAACCCCGAACAAACCTTTCTAACAGAAATGTCAAAGTGCGTTTCAGATTTTCTAAATTATTTTTTTGTAGCATGAAAATAGACAAAGTAAAAAATTCTTCTCCTTGGGACTGTATAAATCTGTCCCTGACTAAACAACTTTGATGTTCAAGTAACGACATTTCTAATACCGTGGACTTGAATCACGCGAAAAGCATTTTGTTTGGGAACTGCAACTTTGACATGTGTTTCAATTTTGGGGATCGAAAACAAGAATTAAAATTAAAATTGAACTAATTAGTGTTATTAATAAAATGGCTACATACGATAATAAAATTTGGCTCCTCAAAAACATACGAGATGCGTTTATTGCGACCGACGACACCGTTTTATGTGAGATCGTTATGGCTGGAGAGGATTTTTCGAAAGTGTTTCAAAATAAAGCTATTGAAGAGAAGAAGAGGATACGGGAATTGAGGTTGACTCAGCCAGGACCTAGCAAAGGCAAAGATGGCATGGGAGACATATCTGAGGAGGAAGTTGGAAGAGAAATAGTGACACAGTTCGATCCTTACCCTGATATGGATGATAGTGAGGATGACGACCCGCTGTGCGGCAGCTACGTCCGCTACGAGGAGTTTGGAGGACACAGGTATGATTTTACACATCCTTTAAGTCATAAAATATCTCTGTTGTGGTATTAATTGGGTCAAACATTTACATTGCTTATCTGCTGGTAATAGAGAAACATTGAAGGCTTCAGCTTTTGGTCACCCTCCAGTATGTTTTCCTCACCATACTTTTAATCTAAACAGAACAGTTTGTTCTTCCTTGTGAACAACATTTATATTACTCACATTGACTCACTGATCTACTGACCCACTTACAGATTTTGAGTGTGATGCTATGTCAATTATGTCATAGTTTGTTATTCCACTTATGACATCATTTTGACATAACAGTTTGTAACCAAAAAGACTTTAGAGTATTAAAGTAATTAAATTGACTAACCTAATTTCATAATTTTCTAGGCAAAGATCCAACACAGCACAATGGCTAGACAAAAAGGAGCAAGCACTGAAAAAGGCAGCTAAAATTAAAGTAATAAAATGGGAGGACTCCTCGCCTCTCACCGCAGACCAGCTGGCAGAAGTATTCTCAAAGTTTGAAGTTAAAAAGCCTAGCAAACAGAAGTCTTTATTAGCTGAACAACTTCAGAACTGCCCCAACCTACCTCACCGTCAGTATTTGGAGTATGCAAAGTTTGATGGGACCGCACAACTAGGATTACCTTTAAAGTCATTCAAGATTTTCATGACAATGCTTCCAGAGAAACATCAGAATTACCCCCTAGTTGTGTGTGTCATTGCCAGTGCCAAGATCAAGGATTTAATTGGCTTCACATGCTATAAATACAGGTAAAATATGTAAAGGTATTCTATTATTTAATACTGATATTAAGTAAAGTCATGTAATCAAAGAGTACCTTCCGTCCTTTTACTTTAATCCTACTAATATTATAAATGTGAAAGTTTGTATGGACCGATGGATAGATAGATGTTTTGTAACTCTTTCACACAAAAACTACTGAACGGATTTGGATGAAATTTAGCACACAGATGGTTTATAACCAGGATTAACATATAGGATACTTTTTATCCCGATATATATTCCCACAGGATCGAAACTTATGCGGGTGAAACCGCGGGGCGCAGCTAGTCGCCCAGAGTCTGGGTTTGTGCCCGGTTCATGGCAATAAGCTTGTTAAACATGGCAAAATGTCTGTGTATATGTAACCCTTTGGGGATTACAGGCGATGTTATGTTGTATGTAATCCTATTAATATTATAAACGCGAAAGTTTGTGAGGATGGATGTTTGTTACTCTTTCACACAGAAACGACTGAACAGTTTTGGATAAAGTTTGGCACACAGATAGTTTATAACCAGGATTAACACATAGGATACTCTTTATTCCGATATTCCCATGGGATCGAAACTTATGCAGCTGAAACAGCAGGGCGCTGCTAGTACATATTACATAAATGTATTTACGTTTAAAATTCTCAATAAATCCAATAAACAATAATAAAAATTTCTTCTTCAGCATCGAACACCCAGACATATCACTTGGATCTGTGCATGATTACGGACTTTGTATAGCAGAGGATGACGGAGAAGTTGACTGGGCATTCCCTTGCCTTGATGCCAATGAGCCTTGTTCCAAATTTGGGTTCACATGTCTCGGTCTTGTGGAACTGAAGAATAAAAATGCAATGACCTTACCTCCTTCGTCTATTCCTGAAGATGGCATGAGTGGGGCCTTTCATGTGTTCTCAAAGGTCACAGACTCTGGTCAAAGCCATCACAATGCATCCAGACACAATACAGGAGGGAGTTCAACATCTGAAGCTGTTTTAATAGCACTAAAGGCTTTGAATGAAGGTAATGTTGTTAGTTGTTATTTTGCTTTTTTTTGTTTTCTTGATATGTGGTTATTGTTAGTTTAATCGCAATTTAATCACTTTCAGTTTCTTAACTTCATCGAACAGTTATGAAACTCAAAATGTCAGTAATCCTCTTCCAACACCACCAATTAATTTATATTTATGTCATGGACTATAAGGTCTTATAAGTCAGTCTTTAGTACGCACAATACGCGTTTTGACGTGGTCCATGGAGTTGCGGACACCGGCCCGTGTTACATAAGTCATTCTTAATTTATTTAAACTACATCTGCAGTGGTGATACATAGGTGGACTTAATGCCACAAGGCATTCTCTACAAGTCAACCTATAATCCAAGCCTTGGTATAGTTTGACCAAAACCGCTGTACCACGCCTTCGGTATGTGCGCGGCGAGACGGGGGGGCAGTGCAGGCCGCTCATTAGTCATCGCTCACGGTGTCCCGCCCCCCGCCTCGCCGCGCATTCCTCCCACCTCGCCGCGCATTCCTAAGGCGCGGTACAGCAGTTTCGGTCAAACTATAATGCTAGATCGTGCTGTCACACTACTGTGTAGGTATCTTGCGAATCTGTTAGACAGGATGACAGGGACATCGACGCGCAAACTGTCATGGTGACAGTTTGCGCGTCACCATGACAGGCTCCAGGTAAGGCAAGGCATCCAGCACATGATTTTAGACCCCCTAGCATAGAAATTTTGCGTCGGTTATCAACAAAATAAATCTCCTATTTCATAGAAAAGTGCAATACCTACGCGGTCAAAATGTATGGAATAGTAAATTTTTTTTTTTCAAAGTTGTAATAACCAACGAAATTTCAATTTCAACGCAGCTCGCGCAGGGTGGTACAGAATCATGTGCTGAATCCATGATAACAGGATGCGCGTCGATGCCCCTGCCATCTTGTATGTCTTGTTAAAGTAATTATTTATTTTGTTACTCTATAGCAGGTAGTGGAGAGACAGACCTAGGCAAGATGCAATCCCACATAATGGCGACAGAGGCACCTCAGTACAAACCCTACAAAGTGCAACTACTTCGCAAAGTGAGAACGAATACGTCGGTACAACTGGGCATCTCGCTCGACAGGATAGAAGTGGAGCCGCTAGTCACGCATAAACACGCTTTTTGGGTAAGATACTTTCAGTTAGACGTCCAAAGACGTCCACTGCTGGACATAGGCCTCCCCCAAGCACCTCCTCTTCGACCAGTTCTGTGCTTCTTGCATCCTACGGGTAGTTTAAGCTGATACCACACATCAATGAATCTACCTAGCCTTTTCCCAATTATGCTAATCAAAGATCTACAAATGACAGCCGGGACCAACGGCTAACGTGCGAGACATGGAGGGGTCTCGATATATGTATAATGGATGGTCACCCATCTACGACCTAACCACGACAAGCGTAGCTTAACCTTGGATCGACCCGTGCGTCTGTTATTAGATTTGATATCTGCCACCTACCACACATAACATCATGCCTGTGACCCCCTGAGAGTTCGGCAGAGGATTTTGCCGACGGGGCTCACATCACACGAATAAGGCTTGCTTTGGACGATGTCACGTAATTTAATCGTTGTCCACTTATAATTTTTGTCTTCTCTCTCTCTCTCTCTCGTCTCTCTCTCTCTTCTCTTGTCCAACCTTATCGCTGCCATTTCAAATGTCATGTATATAACTGCTTCATATTGTGTCCTATATATAGCATTGACGAAAACCTCTCGAAAAAGCAAAACTAAAACAATGATTTACCCTGTTCATAACGCTAAATACCCAGTCTAGTGATGTTGGTGAAAATAATAATGATGTTCTTATCAAAAAACATTCCTCATTAACAGTTGCATTTTGTTGTTTTGTGGTAATCTTCGGTATTTCCCTACACCATAGATGAACAAATCGGGATAATAATATGCGGGAAAAACATTCTTCCTGTTTACATTTAATGGCATTTCTATTTTATGAACTATTTTGGAATTCTGTTAAGGAAAGTTATTGGGTATGAATATTTTGTTAAATAATCATAAATGAGTCATGACACTCCCGGGCTTTATACAGTATGGCAGGTACATCGACGCGCAACCGTTTACCAGGGATTCTGTACTTATAAAATTAGTTATTAAAAAAACAGCTGTTCATTAGAAAAGTGATGCAGTTCTTAAGCGGTCAAATGTATGGAACAGCAATTTTTTTTTTTTGTAATAACCGACTCGAATTTACAACACCCCTGGTTCAGAATCATGTACCGAATCCATGGTAACAGGTTACGTGTCGATGTCCCCGCCATCCTGTATCATCTATTTTTATTTACGTCCACTTCTGGATATACATTTACCCCAAGCATCGCCACAACGACCGGTCCTGCACTGGTTCATCTATATATATATGTATATACAGGGTGGCAGGGACATCGACGCGCAAACTGTAACCATGGATTCAGCACATGAGTTTAGACCCCATAGCGTCGAAATTTTTCGTCGGTTATCATAAAAAAAATTTCTGTTTCATAGAAAAGTGCAATACCTACGCGGTCAAAACGTATGGAACAGCAATTTTTTTTTTTTAATAACCGACGAAACATTTCGACGCTATGGGGTCTAAACTCATGTGCTGAATCCATGGTTACAGTTTGCGCGTCGATGTCCCTGCCACCCTGTATAGCACCGTATTCCTGCGACCTTCGTCAGGATGTCGGTTCACCTTGTGTAAGATCTACTATCCATGGTGCATTTTAAAATGAACAGAATCTATATATAATTATATAAAACTGAATCCCTATTTCCCTTGGTCACGCCATAACTTGAGAACGACTTTACCGATTTCATCCATCTTTTTTTTAGTTTTCTAATTTATTATTTACTATTATTAATAATAATAATACTAATTATATATATATATATATATATAATTAGTAATGTAATACTTTGTAGAAGGTTCTTACGGAAAAATAATTAAGAAAGTTGCTTCACGCGGACGAAGTCGCGGGCAGAAGCTAGTATTTTATATTTATGCAACTAATATATAACCTAATGAAAGCAGTGGTGTCCCAGAGGCAACGGCCTCGACCTACGGGATGTAGGTCATGGGTTCGAACCCAGACAGGCGCTTTACTTTGAGAAAGTAATTTCATCACCGCTGCTCTCAAAACGGTGAAGGAAAACATCGAAAAGAGTCCTAGAAACAAAAATTAGAAGACATGTGACATTACCAACCCGCACTGGGCCCGCGTGGTAGATTACAGCCCACTCCTCTTGATCAAGGCCTGTGTCCCAGCAATAGGAACATTGGGTGATTTTGCTATGTACCTTATCCCTTCCCCATTTTGTTCCATGTGCAGTCAAAATCGAAGTACTTCCTACACAGCATAGACTCAGTAGCGTGGTGTCAGATCCTGGAGACGCGGGGAAACAGGACCACCTTCAGGATAGTTTACTCACCCAGTCATAATGCTACCTATGGTGATAGAAGTAGCGCAGGTAATTGCATACCTATTTATTTATAGCGTTTTCACTTTATAAGGTGCATCAATGGCGCCATTTTAAAGTGTACTGGCAGTCACGAGTAAGGGACTAATCACACTTATTCAGCTCTGTTCAGCTTTTGTTCATAGAAAACAACGATTTCGTATGGAATGCGTGCGAATCCGTTCAGCTTTACGGATAGCTGAACAGAGCTATATATATGTAGTTAGTCCCTTAGTAGGTAAGTTGGGAGTACCTTCGACAGCCATGCGTCAAATTACGTGTACCTTCTTGTGTGTTTCTTGTGTGTACAGTTAAGAGCTCAATTGTCACTAATGAGACACAATTATTTTTTCTACTGTTACCGAACTGAATAAGCTTGCATGACAGATGAGGCGTTAAGGTATCTAATCTCCCAATTTATTAAAGGGAAGGGTTTACCCTTCCTAATCATCTTTAGCATGAGCATTTCCCCCGCGACTTCACTTGCGTGAATTTCGTATTTTCTCCTATAAAATGATATTTCGACGCATCGTCCGCCCGCTTTATTACTTTTCGGTTAGCGTTCTGTCTGCCTTATTTCTTTTTGCTCGGCTATAAGGGTCGTAGCGTACTAAACAGCCTATCATAACCTTCCTCAAGAATTGAGTTAACAAAAGCAAAATGATTTTTTGAAATTAGACTTACCTAATCCTAGAGCATAACGCGTTCAAACAAAAAAAAAAAAAAACTTCACCCTTAGGCTGCCCGCCCACGTCCGATAATCGGTGGCCGATTTTTGTAGGAGGAAAATAGAACGTACTGATGGCAATAGTGCAACGCACACGTCCTACAAAATTCGGTCAGAATAAAATTGGTGCATCCCGACCGATCCGATTATCGGTGAAAAATGGAACGTTCGGAAATGTATGCGTTAACGCACACTACTCACCGACAGTCGACCGCGTGCGCTGGCTAGGACGTTGGGCCACAGACAAAGTGACGGACGTGTACGTCGAGCCGGTCACAAAATCGGTCATAAAAATCGGAGGAAAAATCGGTCCGATTATCAGTGCTGCAAAAAGTCTGACGTGGGCGGGCAGCCTTATTATATTACTATAGATATGTAGGATATCCACAAATAATCATGAATTTTTCTTTAAGAATAAAATATTCTAACAATACATTTGAATTTCCAGGCAACACCACAATGTTCCACCCAAACGCGACATACAAGATGCACGACTTTGAATGTGAACACGACATGGCTAAAGAAATAGTTGAGAAAGTGAACACAATCCTAGACTTAAGGAACAGCCCGTGCCGCCGGGAATACAAGACTGCCAAAGAAAAAAAACTACATACGAGACGAAGTTTTCACACCAAACATTTGAGTTGAGTCTCGTAGATACTCCTGTACAGTGTAATATACTCCTGCAAAAGTTCCTTTAAAACACACTTAAGATTAACGTGTACTGTATACATAATTAGGGCTCGAACTGTAACGTTATAACGAAGGCCTCGCATGTTGGGTAAAATGTAGTTCCCAAAATACCAAGACCCAATGTGTAGAGGCTTCAATCACATCTAGTATTTAAATAAATTGGGATTGGAGAGAAAAAGTTCGTTATAAGCATATCTCAACCGTTCGGAATTATTTAGGTTTAATTGACCAGGAAAATTATGTTATTTTAATCTAGTCCTTTCCTGCCCTGAATAATTTCAAATGGACGTATTTATCCTCGATATTATAGAACTGTATATTCTCAGTTTAAATCAGCATTATATGTTATAATTGTAATTGAAGAGATGTATAAAATACTGGTGTAGTGTATGCTTGGAATGGGCTTAGTGAGTGCAAGGCATGTTGAATGAGGCTTCCAGCCATAAAAATAAATTTCGGTGAAAATAAATTTGTTCACAATAAGGATCGGTTCATACTGTAGTGTTGAACGCACTCGGAAATAAACCTTATATGCTTCTGATAATAGGGAAGTGTATTCCTGAACAATGAGTAAAATTTCAACAACCCAAAATTGCAAGAGTTCAACTGCTTCATAACCATTGAAAAATTTTGTATTAAACTAAAAATATTCCAGAAGAGTATAGATGCCACAATGTGAATCGAAATAAGGATAAAATTTTAATAATTTTGTATCTAGGAGTAAGACATTTGTAACATCTGAAGAGTGTTGTGTATTTCAGTGTAAATGAGTATTGCGTTTTAAATTTTATGTATTTTAAGTTGTAATAACTTATTTTCGTCCATATTTAAGTTGCATTAGAATTTATTAAAGCGTTTAAAGTCGTACAGAAATCCTGTTGGATTCATGCAAATATAATTCAATGCAATATTATGTTGAAGATGTCTCGGATAGTTTTAACTGTGATGTCTTTTATTCTTCTTAGTATTTCTAAACAGAGCCACTAGTTGCAATCATAAAGAAATATTGATTATCACGGGGCTTACCACCAGCGCTTATAGCAGGGCAGAAGTTGAACTGCACTGCTTTTTTATACCTACAAAAAAAACAGTGCAGTTCAACTTCTGCCCTGCAATAAGTACTGGTGGTAAGCCCCCAGCAGTGATTTAAAAGGTCTCTAAAACTGTTTACACGCTGTACAGTACAAGATTTTTAAAAAGAACTACTAAGTATACAGGCTTTATTATTAATGAAAAGTGCATTTAAAGTTCCTATGTTCGCATTTACAATAAAATCTCTCTACTAGTGGCGATGTTACCACCGAAACTGTCGATAATTATAATTCTCAATGATATTTACCGGTCGTCTAAAAAAAATGAAATATATTCTAAGTTCTACAGTACCTATGTTATAATGCCACTCAGATTATGAACAAACCTCCACTGCCAGAAACAGCTCAATTTTTAATTGGAAGTGATCCATTGTGTGCCTTATTATAATAGTAATTAGTAATGAATTTGTACCACTGGGTAAACAGATATTATTATGATGATTAAATGTATGGGAAATGAAATAATGAACTTGTTTTAACTTGATAAAATGTTTGTATGGAATAAATTTGCAATTATATTTAATTTTCTTTTAATGAAAGCATTTTGTATGCAATGGATTGCTTCATAAATATTCAATGTACAATCTTAATTCTAATATTCGTATGAATGAAATAATTTATATGATGATTTAATGTTGATTTCTGTATGAATCGAATTTATGTATCATGAATGAAATGTAAGTTACAATGAAATAAATTGTTATTCATTATTTAAAAGTATGTCCTTGGTTTCTATTGTGCCTTTTCCATCTCATTTCTGTAAGCAAAATCAAAATCATCTCAGCCGCAAGACGTCCACTGCTGGATATAGAGCTTCCCCAAGCATCGCCGCTTCGACCGACACCTTGCGTATCACACTATCAACCTCAATCTGAATCATTTTGAAGCTTATTGCTAACTCAATGCTTCATATTTTCAAAAAATTAGTCTGCTAAACAACGTAAATAACGCAATGAATGTTGTTGAACTGTCAAATTGAACCCCTTTGCTACTGAGTGTCACGCAAGCACCCCGCGGTTCTGTGCTTCTCGCATCCAGCGGATTACTGCGTTTTTCACAAGTTTATAGAATCTGGTATTCTGAGATGAAAGGATCAGTCCACCTTATGGGAGGTCTTCCAATGCTACGTCTTCCGGTACGCTGTAAACTCCAGAACCTATAGGCCCCATCGGCATTGCTCGCAGAAAAGAAAATAACATTCATTATTTTTTGTGGTGTACAATAAAGTATATATGTTACCGGCAATCTGTATAATCCGGTATTCTATACAATACCTAGGCAATGTATAGAATGCCTGAGGCGTCCAGGCAATGTATGAAATATTATTTATTTTATACCGTACTTTGCCTAGGCATTCTATACAGTACCGAATGTGCAGCCGGCAATGTGTGAAAAAGACGAAAGCGGGGAAAGGGGAGATGTGCGAGCAGCCAGTACTATAGAGGAAACTTACATCTGACCAATTTGAAAACAAAATATACGTGTCGAATTGAGAACCTCCCCCTTTATTTTCATCGGTTAAAAATCACATGCACACGATGAACACATCTGATTAATATAGCGGCCGTGTATTTCAAGCAAGACAGTCCTTACGGTGTATAGATGGTCGTTTCTCCCATGGTACTTACATAACATTGATAAATATAGACCAAATCTATTTACTTTACACATTGCCAGTGAACCAGCAGGTATTCTACACAATCCCTAGGAAATGTATACATTACCTAGGCAAAGTATGTAATGGACAATAATATTCATAATATTTCATAAATTGCCTGGACGCCTCAGGTATTCTATACATTGCCTAGGTATTGTATAGAATACCTGAATTATACACATTGCCGGTAACATATATAAATAAATAACAAACACAAAATATGATGTAATGTTAGTATTTTTATTATAAAAATATTTACACAGTTAATTTATGTTAATATTATATTTACAACTAATATCTACTGATACATGAACAGTTAGATACTATATCCTAGATTAAATATTGCCTCTAGGTATAAATTTTTATCATTTAACATATTCTCTTACATGGTAATGGAATATTTTGCACTATTGAGTGTTGATTTAGAAGACCACCAAATTCTCAAACAAGATTTAAAGACAGAGAGACAGCTTGTGCTATCTCATGACTTAAGCTACGGTTTGCTAGAATGGTGATGGAATTCGATTTACGGTGTCCCAAAAATCTCTCTATACCCTGTCCATAAGTTTTTTGACAGATTGAACTAGTGATTGCAGCAACACACAATCCATTGATTGATACACCTATGGTATTACAATGTCTGTAAGAAGCCATAAATAAGATAAGGCAGTTTATATATTTATTTTATTATCCATTTTAAAGTTAACTTTTACGTAATCTGGAATATGTACCTTCTACGACAGCTGTCAAAAAACGGTTAACCTAATGAACAGGGTATACCAACTTATTTTCATAAATAAAGTTTCAGTGGTTTCATTCAATGGTAAATTGCAGATGCTATTTATTTATATAACAATTGCTTGCTTCACTTCACAGTAGATATCAAAGTGCACAGCAAGCCAACAACATAACATTTAACTAAAAAACTTCATCAAACATTAATATGGTATGGACTGTTATAGGTCTGAAATAAAGATATTTTATTTATTTTACTAAACATAGATTTACTGCTACACATAAATATGTCACCTTCCTATGTCGCGGTTACCGCAGTAAGAAACCATAGCTTTAGGGTGGCTTACAGAGTGTTGTTTGAGGATTTATTTATATTTTTGATACTGTATATAGATTAAATTACATAGGCATAGACTCACAACAATGCTTCTGCAATTCTAAAAAAACCCATTTGGTGGCAAATACACCTAAAATTATTTTAGCCAGTTGCCACAGACATTTTACCATCTAACTATATACTATGTACAATTCCAAGATTTCATTTTATTCATTCTGTTGGGCCAACAGTACTATTCTCTAATATGTAATCTGTGACCATGCTGACAATATTTTCGCTTTGAGTCAATATTACTTCGTCAAGTTCATTTGCCCTTTGGTACAATGCTCTCGTCTCTAAGACTGATTTGTGAAGCTTCTGTTGACTGTCAACCAGTTTGGAAATGTTAGGTTTTCCTTTGAGGAATTCTATGTCTTCATTTGATAGGGCAGAGTAGGACATTTTTGATCGGCTGGGTGCTTTTACTGCCATCTGGTATTGCCTGGAAGCATAAACTTGGATTAAGACGGTCATATCTGTAAGAGTAGAGGGAGGCCTCCAGGAGTGGGACAGAGAAACTAGAAAAATAACAATTTCTTGGAAGAGGATTATACCTATCCATACCTTACAAAGCAATAACCTGTGATTACTAAATTAATTTATATTCAGCAAAAAACCATTATAGACTGAATTTGAGTGATGACACAATATCTGCCTTTTCATTATAGTAGTAAATAGCATGCAAAAGGTCTATGAAGGTTTCGTTCTCAAGTTGGAAATTTCAATAGTTTGGTTGTGGGTAAATAAGATCAATAAATACGTACTGTCTCAGGTCATGATATTTGTTTCGCCTCTCATTTACTTCCTTCTTCCACATCTCTTTCTCAGCCAAGAGTTTCTGATAATATCTGAAACATTATCACAATAACAATACTCAATTTTGATACAAATGCACATAGGATATATCTAGCGTCGTTACTGTGGTTAGCAATAGTATCTTTACCTCGTCATATCCTCGGAGCGTCTCTCGTTCACATCCGACTCTTTCTTAATTCGGTTATCATTTTCGGACATTGTATGAGGCACTGAAAGAAGAATTTAGATTACAAAAAACCATCTCACTTAATCCACCAGGACATACCAAAGGTATTTTAACGTAACACGCAATGGGATAACTTCACAAATTTAAATAAAATGCTCAAGTATCACCACACCTATTGAGTCTCTTCGTTCAAAGAAAGTTGAGCGTCTTCTTCTCGGTGGAGACCGAAAAGATTGATGTACTTCAGTCTCATTCATAGAATTCTCCATTATTATCACTTTCACCAATTGTTCAACTTATTGTTTCAACTATAATACGAAGCACAAGTAAATATTTTCAAAATTACAAACACGGCATGACGTTACAAACGGACGCCGTCTTTGACATAGATTATACGTCTTTGACGTATTGCGCGTTCGGAAATCCAATCCAAACCAAACGCGATCTCGTCTCGTCATCTCGTAATGAGTCTATGGTCTAAATGTCGTCTAACCGCACTATTCTGATTCATTCGTGATCGTCGTGCCGGTAACAGATTTTGTAATAATTTTGAGTATATTAAAATTACTAGCGGTTTACTTAAAGCTCAATAGAACCATTATTGTATGGTCCCGGTTTAGCTTGGTTTAGCTGGTTACCACACTATTATATTATTATTATACTCCAACCTGAAAACGTATAGAAGTCGGAAGCGAACCGGTACCTACATAAAAAAAGAATCCCCAGTAATGCTTATTGCTTAGGTCAGAATTGAATAGAATATATTTATTTAAAAACATAGCACAGACGCCAGCAGGTCAAGCTACCCGAAAGTGTCAATTTTTTCCAATCAACCTTGAACCTTAATACTTCAGAAATAAAGTTGAAAATCTATTAAAGAAATTTGACAGATTGTAGTAGCTTGATGTGCTGGCGTCTGTACATACATACAATAAGGTCCTTTAAATAGAATTATTATCTTACATGTTTCGCCAAGGACTGGCATACAAATATATATAAACATCTTACGTGTAAAAAAATAAAAGGATACATTAATTTGTTAAAATTATAATTCTAACATGTAATAGACATAAGTGATTTTTTAACAATAATAGGTATCTACTTACAAAAAGTAGGTAATATTATAATGAAAATCAGTAACCATATTAATTTGTTGCTTTTTTAACAATAAATTCTTTCTTATATAAACAATTACCACTAAGCCATATCAGTAGTTATTTAAAGTATTTAAGAGGGAGTTTCCTTATTTCTTTTAGATTTTTGTTAAATATTTTTATTGCTGCGATAAAGCAATTTTTATGGCACACTTTGATGTGAAGGAATTCCGAAATGTAGAAAGAGTTTGCAATAAGCTTGTTATGTTTGTATATGCTCTTCGCAAGTTAAGACTAGTGTCCAGTAAGAAAACAGCCTTAAATGCTCATCATGGGTATGTTTCGTCAGTATTGCGTTACGGCCTAGTGGTATGGGGTAATTCAGTGGATGTGGAAAGAGCATTCATAGTGCAAAAAAAAATGTATCTGAGCCATGAGTGGAGCAGAATATTTTGATCATTGCATGCCATTATTTAAGGAATTAAAAATGATTCTATTCCCATGTTTGAAGTTTGTTTAAAAAGATACCCTTAAGTATTTATTTTTATTAAATGAACCAGTTTCCGAAAGACTGAACAAAAAAAATGCCGGGAAATTATTAGTACCTGTTCAGAAATTGCAATTATACAGTAGAAATGCCAGTTGCAAGACAATTTTATTAAAATTTATAATAAATTACCACCTGCCCTGTTTAAATGTAAAATGTGTGCTTGGGTCTATAATTATGTGTTTTTATTCCGTCAACGAATTTTTAAATCATACTTTTTACTTTTTGATATTGTAATTAAGATCTTAATAGCGACATTAGTAATTTGAAATTATTATGAATTCTTGGAAATGGTAATTTTTATTATGATTAATATTTTGACATTGTGATTTATTCTTTGACATTATGATTTATATTTTCGACATTTTTTATTTAACTATTAATATTTAGCCATTATAAATATTGCATTATTAATGAATCTTAACCAGTCTATTAATTTGACACTAAAATTATAAATTCATAAATGTAATAACTTTATATAATATTCCTTCTTATAATGTAGGCATACCTAGTTCTGTTCTACATATAGCTTATTATTTAATATTTCTACACCAGCAACGGTAGTGTGTGAAACAATGCATAATATAAGATCTCAATGTATGTACAGACGCCAGCACATCAAGCTACTACAATCTGTCAAATTTCTTTAATAGATTTTCAACTTTATCGCTAGAGTATTAGGGTTCAAGGTTGATTGGGAAAATTTGACAGTTTCGGGTAGGTTGACCTGCTGGCGTCTGTACTTACCATAGACTGAGAAATAAATAAATACTACTAAATACTACTACTAAACCGTATTGGGTCAAGTATATTTTGAATGCATGCAGAACGCATGCTAAAAAAAATTTTGAATGAATGCTCTTTCAATAATACACCAGCATGCATTATGAGAAGACCTGATAGTGTTAAAAGTTATTGCTAAACTTACTAAATATTAATACTTTGTTCATGTAAGGCTTGCACAAGGAAGAGAATATTATTGTACCTACTAGAATTTAATTTTATGTTTATAATTTTTGAAGGACGTAGGATAACAGTAACAATATTCTTCTAATACCAAAAATTGGATTCAGAAGAAAAAACGCACGTGGAACGGATTTTTGATTCGGCTGACATTTTTAATTTGACGTTTTGTTTTCTTCAATCAATTCGTCTATCGGTAAATACCTACCGCAGTTTTTCATTTAATTTCGCATGTTAAGTTATAAAAGAATCGACTGTTAAAATGTTTTGTTCTCGCAAGAGAACCTAAAATTCAATGGGTAAGATTGTGTTAGTTTGCGTTGTGATATTTCTGATAACATAGTGTTTTCATGTGCGAGTCGTATCGCCTAATGCAGCAGTGTTTGTGAAATATATAGTTTTTTGTGAATGTTTCTCAACAGCATGCAGTAATGGAGTTCAATGAATATCAGACAAAAGAGGTATTGGACCCGGTAGACATAGATTTTTACTGTGATCGATCACGAACACCGAGCCCGACGCCCGTATTCACCACAAATGTATGTTGCGATTTGGAAGACATTTTGAGCGACGTAAGTGCACAATGATAATTTTTCACGCGGTTTTTCATCGTTTCGCATGTAAGAATGCACTTTAAAACATAAATGAGGCTGGGGATAACGTAACAAGACGACTGTTTGCTTAACAGCGTTGCAGTCGTCAGGTGAGTCTCGCATTGTGTTTTATTTACATACATAATATAACTGCATATCAACGAGTTTTTTGTTTGCTCTCTTAACCTGCCGGGAATATTAAGTTATGTGTGTTTGTGTACCAACCAAGAGGAAAACGTGTTTCTAAATATAACTTCAGACAATTTAATTGTTTAAGTTTTTGAATTTTCAAAACATTGACAGTGCCCATTAGTGAAATGGTCATTTCACTGTTATGTATAGTGTTATCAACATAACAACATTGTTATCTTACAAGGGCCTCTAATAGGTAATAAAATAAATTGGGGGACTATAAAGTTAGGATTACATTGTGTAACTTGATTCTTTCTCATACATTAACTCTTAATGGACTGACCTTGAATTATGCTCTAACAGTAGGCTTATATTATTATGTACTAGCAGTGCCCCGCCGCGGTTTCACTTGCATAGGTGTCCCTTGACACCTCTTTACTTTTTTTGAGACTAAAATGAATGTTCTACTTAGAAATTCTTAAGTCTTCTAAACCAAACATTTCAGAAAAAACCTAAAAAAGAATGTACTTCTTAATATATTTTACTTCTTCTATTTATAAATTTTCAAATCTTTTTTAGGCCATATCAGAAACCCTGCAGGGCTCTCTCCGCGTGAGTCGCAGTCAGCTGATTAACCAGGAGCTCACAATTCGCCCGGAGGCTAACATAGAGTCCAACGTACCAGAGGGATTAGACCTATACAAGGTTATTTTTGAGGTGGAGAGTGATACGGAGGTCAGGATGAGCGAGGTTGATGGTGCGGGAGTACAGAATAACTCATTGGGTGTACAAAATAACTCCGTGACTGATCAGGTTAGTGTTTTGTTTTTAAGCTGCCTATTTTGTGTTGTTGATCCTATCTTGTTCCACTACTGAATGTTTAATAAATCATAATGGTGCAGTTATTGTTTAAGTTGACAATTATAATTTTAATTGAATAGTTTACTCATCATCATCAACTGCCTAAAGCAGACCGCTGCTTGACATAGGCCTCTCCAATTGCATGCCATTCAACTAAATTCTCGTCAACTCTCATCCAATACTATCTTTTTGTTATTGCCAGTTTGCATCTGCTGAGCAAATAGACTGTAATATATTATTTAAAAAAGTCATTATATTGTTTAAAATGTAATAGTTTAGTCTAAATAGGATATCGTAACCACTTTTATATATCATATTATTAAAAAAAATAAGCTAAATGGAGTCGACATTTCCTGTCTAACTACCCCTGAGAAGAAATGGCGAAACAAAAACATAAAGGTCAAAGTCACGTTTCATTCCAAACATAATCTTGGTCAGATCTTGTGAGGACAATGTAGCGCCTGTAATGGTCTTTTGAGGAAAGAACCACACAGATTTGAGTGGACCAGTCCAGTCAATTTTCATTTCAAGCATTTTTCAACAATTCTGTAGCTCAGCTCAGTTCACTGATTTTTTTTCTCTAGTGTTATTAATACGATCCCTTTTTTTTAAATCTTGTTTGCATTACCTAAGCTGGGTCAAATAAACTTATTTTTAACCAACTTCAAAAAAGGAGCAGGTTCTCAACTGGACTGTACTTTTTTTGTTTTATCTTTGTTACCTCAGAACTCCGTTATTTATAAGCCGATTTGCAAAATTATTTTTTTATTTGTACGGATATACTTTCAGATTGGTTCCATAGAAATTTAACTAAAAACGGTTCAGTTGTTTGGTTTTTAAACCAAAATTACTGGTAAAAATAATACCCGTACGCAAAATACGCGCATTGTCGTGGAGTTGCGGACACCAGCCCGCTGTACCTATTACCTATTACTGGTAAAAATTACAACTTAAAAGTGAAAACTTTTTTGCAAAAAAAAACAGACTTCCAAAAAAGACACTACAAAGTGAAAAATAACTTTAATTTCGGAAGTCGGTGGCAAACAAAGAAAATGCGAACTCAACGACACCAACTTCCTCCAACTTTTTCTTCTTAAAAGTTATTTTTCACTTTGTATTGTCTTTTTTGGAAGTTGGTTGTTTTTTTTTTGTTTTGCAAAAAAGTGTTTTCTTTCTTTAATGCATATAACTTATGTCATCTGTTCCAATAATTAGACAATCTAAATGCTAAGCTTGCATTGACTGTTTATTGGGTGAATAGGTACATCTTTTTGAGAGTAACACATCAGTATTCATGTACATTGTATTGTATGCAATGCACTATGTCAACTGCGTGCATACTCAATGGACTGGGCCCGGTTTTGTCTATGCATTGTGTACTATACACATACAAAAAGAAAACTGGTGTAGAACACTGCACTATACTTTTATACATACTATAGCATGACTTGTGATTATAAACCTTGCCCTGATAATATCAGGTATACATAAACTTTAGTTTTAATAGTAGTAGTCGAACTCAGGTTAAAATAATATGTTCACAATTATCAGAGGGGCAATTCTCGTAATTTTAAGAATGTTCACAGTCTGATCTCAGTCTCAATCTGTCAAAAATACCCTCTAATTTCCCTGCAATTTGACATTTGTTTGTCGCCGAGATGAGACTGCAATTAGATTTTGAAGTTTTAAATTACGAGAATTGGCCTTCTGGTAAAAACTATCCGCCTATCTATCTTGGTTCAGTAGAATGTGCCAAATTCCAAAAATTTCCTTATCCTTTCCTAAATTGTACACTTTCATTGACTAACAAAACAACCAACAAAAGTTCCGTAAAAAAAAATGATTTCAATAAACAAAGTTTCTAACAATGCCAGAGAAAATGGTTGTACAAGGTCAACCTATTATATTGTTATAGTTCCTCAACAGGCCACCTATTGCATCGTTTTGATCAATCGCATTACAGTGCACTCGGGCGCAGTCGTTACGTAAGGCGCATAATCCTCGTTTGACGACGAAGACGGTACAATTATTATTTGATAGCTGAATCAATGGATCTGCCTAGTCTTTTCTAACTGGATGCAGCTCAATACCAGTATTTTACATGGAGCAACTGCCTATCTGCCCTCCCAGTTAAATGATACCCTTGGTGAGACTGGTTGTCAGACTTTTGGGCTTCTGACTACCCACCTGTAACAACTGTCAAATATCTACGAATGATAGCCGGGACCGACGGCTTAACGTGCTTTCCGAGGCACAGAGGTCTCGATATGTAATGGGTGGTCACCCATCCACGAACCGGCCGCTGCTAGTGTAGCTTATCCTTCGATTGACTTGTGCGGCTGTTATCTTTTAGCCATGAGCTCCTCCTATTTGATAGGCGAATATAGTTCTTAACCCTTATCCGAGGATGTCTAGCTACGTTATTTCAAGGTTCAGTGATTGTTATACGGCACAGCTGCATAATACAAGGTCTATAAACTAAAAAACCGGCCAAGTGCGAGTCGAACTCGCGCTCCAAGGGTTTCGTATCGTTATCTATAAAAATCACGTCTGTTGTATGGGAGCCCCCCTTAAATATTTATTATTAATGTAAAAATACAACTGAGTATTTTGTGAATATTTCAAGTGCCTACCTGTTGCCATTATTGATATCGAGCAAAAAAGGGCAAAAAAATCGCGTTTGTTGTATGGGAAATACATAATTTGTGAAAATTTCAACTGTCTAGCTATCGCGGTTCTTGAGATACAGCCTGGTGACAGACAGACGGACGGACAGACAGCGAAGTCTTAGTAATAGGGTCCCGTTTTTACCCTTTGAGTACGGAACCCTAAAAACCATTAAATCGCATAACTTAAATGTTTCTTTGTATTTCGTGTCCTGTGTAGTACCTTTTTTAGGGTTCCGTAGTCAACTAGGAACCCTTATAGTTTCGCCATGTCTGTCTGTCCGTCCTCGCTTAATCTCTGTGACTGTTAGCACTAGAAAGCTGAAATTTGGTAGCAATATGTATATCAATCACGCCGACAAAGTGGTAAAATAAAAATTGGAAAAAATGTTTTATTAGGGTAAAAAAAAATCACTTCCCACTTTACATATAGGGGGGCTCCCTATATGTAAAGTGGGAAGTGATTTTTTTTAAATTTCAATCCTTACGTGTGATATATTGTTATAGCGGTTTACTAAAATCATTTTTTGATAATGTCAATAATTTCGGAAATAATCGCTCCAAAAGTAAAAAACAATGTGTGTCCCCCTCTAACTTTTGAACCATAAGTTTAGAAAATTCGAAAAAAATCTGAAAAGTAGAACTTTATAAGGACTTTCTAGGAAAATCATTTTGAACTTGATGGAAACAACAGTTTTTGTACAAAAAAGACAAAAAGTTGTACAAAATAATTTCTGGACTAAGTTTGTTTAAGTTGGGTTACCACTATGTTCTCGCTCCAGCAGCGCTCCGCGCTCCTGCAACTGCTCCAATGGATACGTCGCGCGCACTTCTACATGCGCTCCCCTTTGACACACTGCGCTCCCCTTTGTGTTCGCGCTAAAAACCGTCACGAGTCGGAGCGCCTGCCGCAATGTGCGATGCGGAGCGTGCAATGTTGCACGCTCCGTGTTCGCGCACGTACCCACTACCGGGAGCAGTTGCAGGAGCGCGGAGCGCTGCTGGAGCGCGAACATAATGGATACCCACCTTTAAACTCATAAGTGGGAACACTTATTGTGACGGACGGGAAACTACGGAACCCTACACTGAGCGTGGCCCGACACGCTCTTGGCCGGTTTTTTAAACCTTTGCAAGATCTTACTGGCAGCTTTATCATATAGTTCACGTCACATCAAGCCTGTTTTTCCCCGAAAGGTTAGATTGGGGCTTGCTATGAACGTGGTTCCACGCGAGACACAATGGCTTTATTTGTTTCTGTAATTACGGCATTCAACCGCTAAGTCCCATGTAATAGAGGGCGAGTATATTGTCTTCACCCGGGCACAAATCTAGACTCCAGGCTACTAAGAAATTCCTTATGGAAAAACCTAATAACACTGCCCAACCTGGGGGATCGAACACAAGACATAATTGCACAACAGTCGCACTTGTGACCACTAGACCATTGAAGCGTTTATTAGTTTCTTTATCTTGGATAGATTCACTGGATTTATATCTTTTCAAAATCGATCTTTCCTGACCCCAGCCACTTACACCACTGGTCATCGCTGGTTCCATTAATAGAAGTATTGTAAGAAACTTGCTTTTTACCGACTGTGTGCGTTTAGAACGTGACTCAATATTCAATACAAAAGATGATACGGAAAAAAGTTATAAGGAAAGAGGAATGATCTAGTATCGGACTGTTATCGCCATTAGTTTGAAAAATATTGTGCAATATTTCTGTCTTCACTATACTTCTTTAGGTAGTAAGTGGTTGATGAACATTATTAGTAAACGCTATTATGCATAAATATACACCTACATGAGTGCAAGAGCAGTCTGCCTTGATATACATGACAAAGCTACTTCCAACTAGGGTTACCATTTCGAAATTTGAATCGTCCTAACAAAAAGCCGGACATTTGCAAAAAAAAGACATTTTAACATTGAGTGTAGGGTTCGATAAAAAAATATTTTCTAGAATAGTCCGGACGAATGACAAGGCCAGACAAAGTCCGGACCGGGGGCCCCATAGCCGGACATGTCCGGACCAATCCGGACGGATGGTAACACTACTTCCAATAGACATTACATGAGCCTAGCTGCGCAGTCAACTGAGGCCAATCGGAAGGGCGACATTAACTAATTACGTTAACAAATCTATAAAATTGATGTCTTTTTGTAATGTCAAAATAATAGCTTTTTACTAAATGCATAATTATGAAAGTATGTAGGTTACTTTAATAACAAATAAACTTTTTTTTTGTCTGTGTGTTCCGTCTAGTCTCCGAAACGGCTAGACCGATTTTGACGGGACTTTCACTGGAAAATTGCAGATGATATAAGTAACTTAGGCTCACTAAAATTAAAAGAAAAAAAAACTTTTTAGAAACAAGTTTTTAAAATAATTTAAACCTGACATGTTAAATTTTGATGGAACATTAAAGATCATTTAGCATTTTTTTCACCTTTATTATTTTTCTTTTGCAATCACAATGTAACACGCTTTTATTTATTTCTTATCAGGTTTAAATTATTTTTAACTGTTTAGTTCTTTTTATTAACAAGTAATAAAAGCTTGTCTTTAAAAAGTTTTTTATTTCTTTTAATTTTATTTTTTAATTTTTAGTATTTTTGATGCGAGATTGACTACGGCGTAGTTATCTGCCTAGCCTTTTCCCGACTATGTTGGGGTCGGCTTCCAGTCTAACCAGATGCAGCTGAATACCAGTATTTTATCACCCATCCACGGACCAACCGCGGCAAGCGTAGCTTAACCTGATCCATCGACCCGTGCGGCTTTTATTACTTAGCCACAAGCCCCTCTCAGAGTCAGTATAGTAACGTACATACATCGCAAGTTAAATAAAAGCTTGTAAAAGGATTAGGGTTCCGCGTAAAAAAATAAAAACTCGTGAATCGTCATCATACGTAAGTCATACGTAAATCGTCGAGAAATGCCACCAACTTTTATATTATGCTTAGTTAGGCATTACAACTTGCCCGTAAAACCGCTGCCTACGCACGTGTTTAATTTCCATATCGAAATAAATGCATTTACTATACTTAAATAAAATATTTACCTTTCATACGTACTTGTTACGTATACCCATAAACGGATTGTTAAAATGCAATTTAAATTTAACGAACAACGCTGCGATAGTGCGGCCACCAAAGAGATTTAAGATAGGTACAATAGAGAGGCTATGCAAAGAAATGTCATAGAAAAACTGTGATCCCATGTCTCAGTGACGCCATCTAGTATAATATAGCAAAATTAGAGCGGCAATTGGGAACATCTTAGCACAAAAATTGCAAACATGAATTAAATTTAGTAAAATATGTTCAGCTATTGCTCGGTAGGTGGCCAGTGTGGTCAGTGTTGCCAGATCCGATTTTCAATCCGTGGGTTAAGCCTGAAAAACCTAATATTCAAATGGTAAATAGATATAAAAAACTAAACAAATTAAGCAAAACTTGTTTTAAACAGTAAAAACTAATTTAGAATTTTATTCGCTACTATCCATTGTCCGTGTCACCGTGTATGACTAGGTATCAGTTTCAGTGTGTTTATGTATATTTTAAAATAAAAAGATTTTAAATGTGCCTGCTTTGCCGTTGGATTATTATAGCACTCAGTTTATTACACTTTTTGTGTAAAGTAGACCTATTATGTCACAAAGCGCATATTTTCTTTGCAATTGTCGGTTGCGTTTCGGTTTTAGCAAAATAATTTTTTTTTTTTACTTTGTTTGCAAATATTTGTAAATATTGTATCCGTATGTATACGTATATCCGAGGTGAGGTCCAAAATCCGTAGATCTATAAAAAAATCCGTAGCTCTGGCAATAAATGGGGTGACACTAAGTAGACAGTATAAAACCTGTGGTAGAGATTTTACCATTTCGATATAAATGTATCGATAATATTGAAAAAAGTGACTAAGGCTATTTTTTTTCGCGTTTGAATAGATTGAACCAAGTGCCAAAAGATTATGAAAATAATAAAATTATTAGCAGTTAAAAGTTATTTATTTATAAAATTATTTTTACATACAAATGACTAATAATTATCGTTATTATGATCTAGTAATCCAAGTGTGAGACCAGATGGAAGCCAATTTTCTTCTCTACGGTCTATCTGAACAAACCGTATCCACTTTTCACGTTCTACATTATTCGGAAACCTAAAATAACAGAAACCTACATGAATGAATAGTACTTGTTCATTTATTGATATTTAAATAAAATAACATGATTATCTTCAAACAGTATTATATTTTGTGTTATTTATTTTTTAACTTAATAAATATTATCGATAACCAAATCGATAAACAAAATTGCAGCTCTACAACGCAGTAGTAAAGCTACTCAGCAATAGAGGGCGTTTATTACAAAATTAGCAAATTTTCTAGATCTATCTAAGAAAATGATTTAATTTTAATTACTCAGTAAATATAAATAATTCATACGAAAATAAACTGAAGTTAGGTCCAGCCCTTTTACCGTAACGAGATTTACAATATCTCAATGCGCAACTTGGCATATTTCCTTAGAAAATATTTGTTTTTGGTGGACACAAATACGACTTGACACGCAGGCGTACCACACTAGACTGAGTGACTTTTGACCACTAGGACACAAGTATTGGATTACGATTTTGTTCGTGATGTCCTGTCTATTGTCAAGTAAATAATTTAATGTCTTTGGCGGCCACATTACGTGTAGGAACTATTTGAGTTTATTTGACCGTAAAACTTGCAAGTGGGACACCAATTCCCGCAGTAAATTGGTTTAGCGAGGCGAGCTGATCAACTTTATTATGTTCACCCTGTGGCCAGACTCGCCTACGTACGTATATACGCATATATGCACCAGTGAATTAAATTACTAGGACCATCCTGGTAAGTTTACGTTTAATGTTGGTTTTTAACAGTGAATTTCAAATTTGATTGTAAACTAGCTGTGCCCGCGACTTCGCTCACGTGGATGTCGGTAAACAATAATGTGTCTCTTTACTTAATAATCCTTTTTCTAAAATAAAATTAGCCGGTTACTCCTTATACTCGTAACATTCAATCTGCTAGTGAAAGTCCCGTCAAAATCGGTTCAGTCGTTTTAGAGATTACCGGGATATGAATATGCCGATTTTTTTTCTTCGATATTGCTTCTCGCGATTCGACCTATGAGGTTGTCGTCTGCTTAACCGGGCTTGCCTGTGGATGCCTCAATAAATTAAGGCTTTAATAAAAACTAAGCGACTTCACGCCATTAAGCCCCTGTGGGGTACGGACCTTGGCTTAGGGCGTCGCTGGGAGAGGGCAGCAAGAGACAGGTTGGATCCGAATTATTTAGGGACGAATTAAAACTTCAGGCTCAGCAGGCTGGCTCGAGCAAGGGTCGGGGCGGATGAATATGCCGAACAGACAAACAATAATTTATAGTTTGACCGAAACTGCAACGCCTTAGGAATGCGCGGCGAGGCGGGGGCGAGCGCCGTGAGGGTTGACGAATGAGCGGCCTGCACTGCCCCTGTCTCGCCTCGCACATACCGAAGGGCGGTACAGCGGTTTTGGTCAAACTATAAAAAAAAGTGTATTTAGAAGATGTATAAATAAAAAAAAACATGTGGCCATGGCTCTGTCAGTTTTGTTCTGGGGTTGTTCCCGGTGTCAGGTAGAAAGTGACAATTTGGTTAGTGAATAAAAAAAACCGTCACAATTTATCACATTGGCGCCGATTTCCTTGTTCAAAAACTAAACTAAATTTAAGTTCAGTGCATCTTTTTCTTTCTATTTCATTAAGAAAAGGAAATTCAAAAGAAGATTTTAGTCCTTTCAAATTAGTCGGCGCCTGACGTAAATTGACGTATTTTTAGTAGCCAATTTTTTAATCACATATAAACTTGTCTATGGAGTATCTTAATTTGACTGTACTAAACTAATATTTATCTCCTGTCCTTTTCTTAATGAAATAGAAAAAAAAGATGCAGTGAACTTAAATTTAGTTTAGTTTGTGAATAAGGGAATCGGCGCGGAAAGAGAAAAGATTTGAGTTTTATAATGTTTCTTTGTTACACTAAAACGGCTGAACGGATTTGGATGAAATTTGGCAAATGGGTAGACCATGCCCTGCATTAGGACATAGGATATGCTTTATCCCGATATTTCTACAGGATCGAGACTTATGCGGGTGAAACCGCGGGGCGCAGCTAGTTTTTTATAAAATCTGTGTATATCAATCAAGCAACTTGCAGACCACTGCAAGACAGACCTCTACTACGACGTGCCTAGTAAGTTAGTCCCTTGTAGGTGTAGGTGTAGGTAGTATGTAATGTTTACATAGGTATTTGCTGGGTAAACAACTAACGGACTATAGCCGCAAGCGCCTCAACAAACAGGGTTAGGAAGATAATATGGCGATATAGAACGACACTGTTGTTGGTAATGTCAATAATTTTGCAATACTGCAAACACGATATTGCCTGCTGAAAAAAATGATAAAGTAACATGAAATATAAAAATTCTAGGAAATAGGTATTGCAAGTAGTGTGATGTTTGCTTGGGAATCAATAATGTTTGTGCTTTGTTCGTAGAAGTTTAATCTGATACTTCGGTTAGTGCTTTAAATTTTGTAGGTTTCATTCGTGTTCATAAACTTTTAAAATCTCAGAACATGACTATAGTTAGCAAACACCTGGTAAATAGGTACTTAGGTACAATATGCATTAACTGAAGGGGTAACCAGAGGTATGACTGCATTCTGCCAGTTATAGGACGCGATTTCATACTTAGAGATTTCATATTGGCATTGTCCTGGCACAACTCCAGGCTGGTCTGTCACCGATCATTTACTTATGGATATCCTGTAACACTACATGATTCACTACTTGAATCCAAGACTCACTCACTAAGTTAAGCAGTCGCATTTTCGACGACCAAAGCGGAAGGAAGCGAAAAAAAAAATAATTTAAAAAATACTTTTCACGTAAGTATTTTCCATGACGAATGTGATGGTACATACCTAGACCGTTTAGAAGCAATATGAAAATATGAAAAGTGCCTAAACCTAACTTCCTGTGTTTACGAACCGTATTAATTGGTTTATCGGGCATCGATAAAATAAATTTCATTACCTATAAAATGTTATATACGAGATCGTAAAGTTACGTAATGGTAACTAATCACGGGTCAGCTAAAATGTGGACCAAGTGCCTATTAGCTGTGTTATCTGAGTGAACTTCAAAATAGGCGATGAACACACAGCCGGCAAATATTCGCAATAGAATATTAATGAGGCGTCCTTGATAAACTTTTTGTGATGAGCAAAACGTGGTAAAATGCTGATATTTTGCCTAAAAACAAGGCTGTCAGGTTAGTCACCTGTGCCTTTATTTGTAGGACTTATGGCAAAGACTTCAATTATTAATGTAATTTAGAAACACATATTATTTGCGCAGCTTCGTGAATTTAGTTCTCGGTGTCCGGTTCCTCCATGACTCAATTTTGCCAAAAATAGGCCACACCCTGTCTGTCTTATCGTTGCTGCTGCTGTTATAATATATGACGAGAGAATGAAAAGAGACTTTGTAGCATATTCCCTAGTATGTTTATAACAATACTTACTGCAATCACCAATTCCAAAGTTAGACGTAAGAAAAACCTATGATATTTTTCTCACGACCATTATTTTATTGTGACGTTATGTATGAGGAGGCCCATGTTTAGCAGTAGACGATTGTCGGTTACTAGTTGAGATGATGATTCAATCATGCCAGTTACATTATAGTCGCTATAGATCTATGTTTGACAGCATATTCTTTCATCTAAGCCAGTACATGTGCATTCAATCTTCTCAAAATCTCATAAATTTTGTAAAAAGACTTCTGCTAGCAACTTCGTCCGCCTGAAATTTTTTGTTTCCCCGACCGATCTCGTCGCATCGCATCGCCCATCGGCGCTGTTACTTCGTTTTTGCTTAGCTTCTAAGGACCCTAGCGTGATGTTAAATAGCATTCCTCAAGAATTGGGTGATAGCCCAATTCTTGAGGAAGGCTATTTAAAATAATTGATAAAATAATTGTTCTAATCCGATCAGCTTTATTATTAGTATAGATGTGAATGAATTATAGCCTGACTGACCACGGAATAGAATATTCCGTGAGCCTGACAGAGGTCAAAGCCTGAATGCCAACATGGTGCTGTGTTGTAAATAAAAACACATGCAGATTAAGTTGCTCCCACGTGCTGCATTGACGTCTTATCTCCAACATTTATCGCAATAACATTTTGTTCTGCTACAGAAAATGTAATAAAAATTAATTGCTTTAAAACTCTCAATATTTTTACCGATCATTTCATGTTTTTCGCTTATCATAACATGTCGTGTTCTAAACGTGTATCGTCTCAAAACGGTGAAGGAAAACATCGTGAGGAAACCGGCATGTCCTAGAACCAAAAATTCGCAGACATGTGACATCTACCAACCCGTACTGGGGCCGCGCTGGTAGACTCACGGCCCATTCCCTCTCGCAGTGGTAACATTATAGGCTGATTATGTATCGTGTTCTAATAATCTTCACTAGTGTGTCCTAAGAGTTACAATCGGTGCTCGCGGACGATAATTGTCGCCGGGTTGTTTTGGTTTCCAGTCATTGTGCGTCCATTATGGCCTGGACGGTCACCTCGACACATCGCCTTACTGTGGCTCTTATTACGACGTAAAAATACCTCGTATCTTTTCTTTTGTGGACGTAACTTGTGTAGTGGCCTGTTCTCGAAGATTGAGCTTATAGTGTT
This sequence comes from Apamea anceps, assembly GCA_951799955.1. Lineage (NCBI taxonomy): Eukaryota > Metazoa > Arthropoda > Insecta > Lepidoptera > Noctuidae > Apamea > Apamea anceps. The sequence goes on along the minus strand of OX637502.1, from coordinate 5,066,121 downwards.
TTGTGCTAATGACCTTTTCACGATGTAATTAGGTGAAGAAGACTGGGTTTTGTTTACAATTAAGGCGAAGGACATGGCGACGATGATTGTGTGTGGGAAGGTAACAAAACAATCGATACCTAATTTTTTAGCTATATTGTATATTAAACGAAATTTTATTACTTGATGTTAAAGTTTAGGTTTCACTTATTATAAAACGGGTTTTCAATGCTTCTATTTTCCTTATTTCCGCTAGGTTACGTTACTATTGTCACATTGTGTTATTATCAAAGCAGTAAATGATTTGTTATTTCCTGAGATAGTGAAATAAGGGTCAAAATCACTCTGGCATTGACAGTTTTCTTATCCAGATGATATCACTTGTGAATGATTGTACAGTGTATTTCAGTCCTTCTACTACAGACTTGTAGTATGTATTTCAATACTGTATGGACCTACTACGGTTGTGTTTGTAGAGAAGTTGCGGTCGGCGAATATGATTCATAGGGAGGAATATAAACAGTTTAATATTCAATCCATGGCGAGCACACGTATCAAATGTATTGGAAATTATTTACACTAACATTCGAACTTCAATCAAATATTGTTATATTTTTGATAAAATATTTGGATTAGTTTAAGTAACGTGAACATCGCAACATGACGCACACAAGGAGATATTCACAAATTGTGGAAAAGGTATTTTATTTTGATTGCTGTTTTATATGTCGGATTTTATATAGGGAAAGTACATAACTGCTACGTACAATAAAGATACCTAAGTAATATAATTAAAAGCAGTTTTTATATTTAAATAATTATAAATTCGTGTTGTTTGCGCAACTTCGTTTTCTATTTAGTGAACATATTTTATACTAGCTGTTGCTCGCGACTTCGTCTGGGATCCAGGATGAAAAGTAGCGTATGTCCTTCTCCAGGTTTTGGTCTACCCACATGCCAAATTTCATCCAAATCCGTTCAGTCGTTTCAGCGTGAAAGCGTAATAAATAAACAAACTGTTGCATTTATAATACTACCAGCCGTTGCTCGCGACTTCGTCTGGGATCCAGGATGAAAAGTATCATATGTCCTCCAGGTCCTGGTCTACCCACATGCCAAATTTCATCGAAATCCGTTCAGCCGTTTTAGCGTGAAAGCGTAACAAACAAACAGACTGTTGCATTTGTAATATTTTATAGTTAGGATTGTATTAAACTAATCTACCATAGTATTACTTTCCTATAAAAAGAACCTGCTAGAGATAATACCTCTCCTGTAATATGCAAACCAGAAGCTTATAAACAGTGTAACATATTTGTTTATACATATAAGGAAAAGTTACCATTGTCAGCTGGTCAGTTTTCTTCCACTGGCATTTACAAACTATCTAAGTACTAAGAGATATTATGTAAAGTTATGTAGTCTGGCATTCAAACACTGAACTTTATACCGAATGCCATAAATCTACTAATATAAAAGAGAAATCTGAAGAGTTTGTTGTTTTGTTTCTACGCGCTAATCTCTGGAACCACCACCAGTCGAATTTGAAAAAAATATTTTTGCCTTTTGGCAGCCTAATTTTTGAGGAAGGTCATAGGCTATTTAACACCAAGCTACAATCCTTAGGAGCCGGGCAAAAAGAAAAAGTCAGAAGCAACTCTAAGCGAAAACGAAGTAACGGGGCACAGTTATAGGATATATTTTATATTTAAACAAGTAGAAATAATCGTATTAATATTATAAACGTGAAAGTTTGTATGAATGGATGTTTGTTACTCTTTCACGCAAAAATTACTGAACGGATTTGGATGAAATTTGGCACACAGATGTTTTATAACCGGGATTAACATATGGGATAGTTTTTATCCCGATATTCCCACGGGATCGAAACTTATGCGGGTGAAACCGCGGGGCGCAGCTAGTGTATGTATGTATGTATGAAGCTAATATTACAATAAAATTGTCGATTCGTCCAGTACCTACCATTTAAGGAACAATTTAACAGGCGGGTTTATAACAAAACCTATGATAATTATTCATTCAATTATATATAAATAATATAATGACTCACGAAATAAATGCTTGCCCTTACAAAGTTCCTGTAATACAGTCATTATGACATTATTAATTCACGCCTATTATTATTCGTACATTATTATGTAAGATTGTGAGATAATGTTTAAAAACAAGTAGATTATAAACAGTAACAATATATTCAGTACGGTCACCAAAGGAGATAAGTAACCAGCGTCGTCGGATATAGTTGAAGTTTTGTAAGACCGATGGATGTTTTCGAATAAAATTTAATTTAATCAATAGAAAACAAACAGTTAATTTATCAAATTAAATTTCATTCGAAAACATCCACCGGTTTCTTACTAAACTTGGCAGGTGATGCGATGAGACGAAGACGGGGTGGGAGTGCTGGGCAGGTTTGGAGGTTACTGATATCCCACGACCCTGGTTACTTATCTCCTTTGGTGACTGTACATAATAATTATGTAGGTAGGTATTTGACATTAATAATCTAAAATAATGGCTATAAGAGTAGGGAAAGACCAAAGAAACGATGGATGGACTGTGTGAATGATATTGTTAGAAAAGGGGCGACTACCGAGATGACGAGTAATAGAGAAGTCATCAGCCCTTTCTCAACTATGTTGGGGTCGGCTTCCAGTCTAACCTGATGCAGCTGAATACCAGTATTTTACATGGATCGACTGCCTGTCTAACCTCCACAACCCAGGTACTGGGCAATACGATACCCCTTGGTAAGTCTGGTTGTCAGACTTTCGGTTTTCCGACGACCCGTAACGACTGTCAAAGATCCAAGAATGGCAGCCGGGACCAACGGCTTAACGTGCTTTCCGAGGTACGGAGAGGTCTCGGTATGTAAAGATGGTCACCCATCCACATACCAACCGTGGCAAGCGTAGTTTAACCTGATCGAGCGACCCCTGCAGCTGTTATTACTTAGCCACGAATAATAGAGAAGTATGGAGGAGAAAGACATGTTGCCAACAGCCAAATAAATTGACATATGGGCAGGAACCTGTTGATGATGATATTTATATAACGAGCTGCGCCCCGCGGTTTCACCTGCATAAGTTTTAATTCCCCCGTGGGAATATCCGCATAAAAAGTATTCTATATGTTAATCCTGGTTATAAACCATCAGTGTGCCGGATGTTTGTTACTCTTACACGCAAAAACTACTGAACGGATTTGGATGAAATTTAGTTAATAATATTAGTAGGATAATGAAATGCTGTTCTTTGGTAAGCATTTTACTTGAGAACGACTGGACTTGGTTATTTTTTATTTTAAAAGCCCGAATTAGGTTTGTGTGGAAAGAAAAATTTGATAAAAATCCCAGAAAATGTTCAAATTCGGGAAAAATTAAACGTCCTTTTTTCCCATGGGATTTTTGCATGAACTATTGAAATTTGGGTAGGACACGTCTGTAGGGTCAGCTAGTATTATTATGGAAATGTATTGCATTATCTTAGACTTACCTATTTATGTAATTTTAACTAATAGACTTGTTCATTTGACCTATTTATATTGAAACTAAAGTAAGTAATTGAAGAAACGAGTGTTCTTGTGAAACTAATGGCAAAAGCCATTGACCCTAATTCTTGTTTTCCTCTTTGTGGTGACCTTTAGCTTTACCCTTCCCCTATCGTTTGTAGGTATATTGTTTAGTATTTGCTGTAGGAAGGGTGCTAAGGGGATGGTTTTGTAGGTTACATTTCACTGAAAGACGGACAGTTGGTAGAAATATTCGCTACATCGTAACGCGTTTCTTGTTTGAATCGGTTATTTTTTTTTTTAAAGGGTAGAATGTAGATGGTGTTATTTCTTGAAAATAAAATCGTGTTTGCCTTTAAATCCCAATTTGAATTATGAATTTTATTACAATAGGTAGGTTATTTTTAAATAGGTAGGGTTATTTTTAATTTCGTCGTATTTCTATTAGTCCATATGACTAGCTTGGGGCTACGGTTATTTGGGTTGATGGCAACTCGACAAAATTCAGAGGGCCAGAATGTAAGCTTATAAATTTTGTTGGACATCATTACAAAACCGGCGATAACACCAATACCTAGCAACTCGTGCGTTATCTTGTACATTTTCTCAAAATTTTCCTTATTCTCTACTCATTAAGTCATCAACATTCCACACTATCCGGAGCCAAGTTTGAGTCGACTCCCAGTCATTCCCTGTGAAACGTTACGCATCAGTATTTAACACAAAAAATACAACCGACTTCCAAAAACGACACTAGAAAGTGAAAAATAACTTTAATTTCGGAAGTCGGTGTCGTTGAGTTCGCATATTCGTTGTTTGCCACCGACTTCCGAAATTAAAGTTATTTTTCACTTTCTAGTGTCGTTTTTGGAAGTCGGTTGTATTTTTTTGCAAAAAAGTTTTTATTTTTCACTTTTTAGTTGTAATTTTTACCAGTAATTTTGGTTTAAAAACCAAACTACTGAACCGTTTTTGATGAAATTTCTATGGGACCATTTGGGAAGTATACCCTTTCCAACAAAAAAAGAATTTTTCAAATCGGTTGGCAAGCGACGGAGTTATGCCCGAACAAACATAAAAAAAAAAAAAAAAAATACAAACATCCGAATTGAGAACCTCCTCCTTTTTTAGAAGTCGGTTAAAAATAATTGCCAATCAGGAAAGACACCACATCTTCCCATTTCAAATTAAAATTTTCATCTATTGTTCTTATATTTCAGGAGTCGTGCCGGCTGGTCGGCGGGTCCAAGTTCTACGAGATGATGGACAGTGCCACGTCCGCTGATGTATCCACGCCGTCCCCCACTGAGAAACACGACCACATGAAGCCAACAGAGAGTGACGATGAAGGTGATTGTCTTTTTCTAAACTTAAATGCATTGAGTTAGAAATCAAAATTCCATAATGGTCTTACAATGTACCAATATTTAACTCAAGTAATTATTGTCAATCCGACTGTCTGCTTCAATTCGGAGTAGGAAGAAAAGGTAAAACACCTACCTAATAATAAATCACCATATAACCAGCTTAGCTAATTCCCAATAAGGTTTATATTGGTAATATAGGTTTTGCTTTAGCTGTTACCAGGACATCGTGGGTCGCAAAAAATTGCACTGCACTACATTTTTTGGGATGTTGTTGAGATAAATACCATTAACAGTAAAACCAATTTTGCAGCTTCGAAAGCTGTGCTAACTGGTGTTCGAAAAACCTCGAATTTTTGCGGAGTTCATTTAGTTTTTGACTTATAACTTTTAAAAGGTGCACCCTACGTATATAAGTCACCCACATTTTTACAAGGTTTGTCGGGCACGCTGCAGTTTACACAGATCTTTCGAAGCTGCAAACTTGATTTCACACTTCTGCTACATCTATCCTAACATACCAAAAAATAAGTGCAGTGCAATTTTTTGCGGCCCAACGCGATTTTTGCGTCTATTAATAAAATATCAGACTTCGTAGTATCTACTGGCCTCAATGACTACTTTCAGAATATTTTAATATTATGAAACATTTCGGACATCCATTTATGCTTAATCGCTCTTATTAATTATTTATCGATAAAGATGTCTATAAATGATCCAACAAATCCTCTATATAGCATCCAAAAATCGCTCTTTGAAACTGAAAAAAAAAGCTTCGCTACATTACTCCCATATTAAATGAAATCTAACCAGTTTCAGACGTAGACCAAGAATGCACGGTGTTCAGCGGTGTCAGTTACCTGGGCGCACAAAACATATCGGATCCAAAGTCCGAGAATGACATACAACGGATCATGAAGGAGCTCAGCTCTATGCCCGAGAGTAGAGATGGGATCGCCGTGTCGATATCGATACCGGTGTGCTCACAAGGACTTGTCGTGTGAGTATTTTTGTTTTATCACTTGTTATTTGTGAAGGAACTTGTCCTGGGAAGTAGTGCGACCATACGTTTTTTTGCCATCAAACAGCATTGCTGTGTTCCGGCTTGAATGGTATCGGTGCTGGTATAATGACACTACACTGCTACAAGGATTTTTTGGCGTTCGAATGACGCTGTTGGTATATATTTTTGCAATTGATTTATGACATGTATTGAAAAAACAAGATGGCGACATTAGTTCCGATTTTAAACACGCGCCAAAAGATCCTTGTACAGGCACTGACAGGCACATGAGATATATTTTATCTTTGCAACGCACCCGCGGTGTCACTGGTATTACAGATGTCCACTAATGGACGTAGGGCTCCCGGACCAAGTATCGTCAAAACAATCTTGCGCTACCCGGCAAATTCCGGCACCCATCAGAAGGTTAAGCTTATCTTACATTTCGATAACAGACGGCAAGTTAGGGGAGCGGCTGCTTTTTGCCCTTGCCCAACATTGACATTACGATACATCGATTTTGTCATTATTTAACTGACTGGCTGGCTTATCTTTATGGTGAATCCAGGGCAAGTTAGAGGTTGTCTGAACGACACGCTCTATGCGGCCAATGATCTAAGAGCGAATGTAGTATATCACCATGTAGGTGATATAGTACTTTCGATTTTAACGGCAATGCTTGTAAAATTATATGAGCTATATATAAACTTCTGCATTATTTTCTTCGGATTTTTAAACTGATAGAATTAGCAGGAGTATCTATAAACTGAAAACACAGCTATGAAAAAGTTTTCACATTACGCTGATATAGAAGACTATCAGTCAATCAGCTGTTGACTATAAAACATCATCTTTATAATAATGCATATACGTACATAAACTCTATTTTCCATGGGGTCAGAGCAATAGTAAGCAGAAACTGCAGAACGCCACCAGCTTTGATACATACCTACTACTCCTTTTGCATTATGTTCATACATATGGTTATACTTACCATATAACTGATATCACTAACCCCTGCTCATTTTATCCCCAGGCTATACCAAGCAGACTCAAACAGCGTCATGACACGATATTCGGTGAACCGTATCTCGTTCTACGCTCGAGGCGCGGCCGGGTCGCCGGTCGCATCATGTTTTGCGTTCACATGGTCGCACGGCGAGACCAAGGAGTCAGCTGTGTATAGGTGCCATGTGTTCCGGTGTCACATCGCTGAAGCTGTCAATCAGGTTTCAAGTAAGTACTTAGTTAATGATATTTTGTATGGAAGCGTAAGTCGTAACGTTGCTATTTCGAAGCTATCAGGCTCTTTCAAAACTATGCTCAAACATGAATCTTGGTTCTGAAGTCTGAACTGACAGGTACTACATAGAATCTGCCTAGTTTTTCCACTCCTGGGGTTTGATTCTCCTCTCAAAAGTGGGCTGAAAACCACCACACGTGATTTTCGGTTCTAGGACATATCTTATTTCTAACGATGTTTTCCTTCACCGTTTTATGAACAGTGATTTCATACTAATATTTACTCAAATCTACCTTAAAAACGAGATTTATCCGTGAGCGCCCTTTTTACCCGACTGCGCGACAGTAAAGACAAGGTTCTGTTTTTGAATATAGGACCGTAGTCTTGTTTTTTTTAGCATTCATACAATGGTGGCTCTATGCGTATGTTGATGCATTGCAGTTGATTAATATGGAAGGCACAATCATTTCCTGCCAGGGTAGCGGGATTGTCCGAAAGGGTTACCGCTGCCCTGGAACATAAAGGGCTAAGGAAGGAACACGGGTGGGTTTTAGTCAGTAAGAGTCTGACACTCCCTCCTGCTCCACCCAGAGCGGGAGGAGTCATTTGATGATTTCCCATCCTCAAAACAATCATTTGGTGAATAGATTCGTCTTGGCAGCATGCATTGTACAAAGAAAGCCCCTATGCCCGTTATTAAGAAGTTTTTTTTGTGTGTTCTTATGACACTCACACAGAATTATACTACTTACTTTATTTAAATTATTAAAATTTAAATAACCGCCTAGCCTTTTCCCAACTATGTTTGGGTCGGCTCCCAGTCTAACCGGATGCAGCTGAGCACCAGTTTTTTAAGAAAGAAAGAGAAAAAATGCGTTTATTGGCATTACACAAAATGAATACACCTTAAAACTATAAAAACAGTAAAACAATGATTATAATGCCAAAAGGGCGATTATTTTATATGGCACGACTGCCTATCTGACCTCCACAACCCAGTTACCAACGGCTTATCGTGCTTTCCGAGGCACAGAGGGGTCTTGGTATGTAAATAGGATCACCCAACCTTGGACCAACCGCGGAAAGCGTAGCCTAAGCTGATCGATCGACCAGTGTGGCTGTTATTTCTTAGCCACAAGCCCCTTTATTTATCAAAATGGGGTACAATATTATTCTAATTTAGAAACCTAATTACTTTTTAGAAATTATAGTTTACAAATGTAGAATGAAGAGAGCAGTAATGGCCCAGTGCTAACGGCCCCGATTTACGAGTTGTAGGTCGTGGGTTCGAACCCCAGGCTGTTATTACTTTGTGTAATTTATTTCATTACCACTGCTCTCAATACGGTGAAGGAAAACGTCGAGAGGAAACCGGCATGTCCTAGAACCAAAAAATTCGGAAGACATGTGATTTCTACCAGGCTGCACTGGGCCCCCATGGTGGATAATGGCCCACTCCCTCTCACAGAGAGGAGGCCTGTGTCCCAGCAGTGGGAACGGTATAGGCTGATTATGCTATTATGTAACTTTCTTATGACACTCATAGAAACAAGGTTTCTTTGCTAGAACTACGTTCAGTTTTCCAGCGATTACGTTTGACCTTTCTGTAATACAATTAAATGGCTGATACTCGTAGATCAATTATCACACTCACATTTCAAAAATACATTAACAACACTACTGAAAACGAGCCACAATAACATCAACGGCACACGAATTTAAATTGCTTCTACAAATTCACATGTCCGTCCTTCCACTTATTACGATTTGTTGTGATAGTTACCATACATTAGTGTGCCTTGTCCAAACAAACGAACACAGTTCACGTCCAGAATTGATGCGCGGTACACCAGTTACGTAATATTGCTGTGTTTTAAAACGGCTGTAAATTAATTACTTATTCATACATTTTATTTTATTTTGATCTCTAGTGTAAACTGTATTTTTTATCATGAGTGAAAGTGACAGTGTTTTCTTTTTTATTAGATAACTGTGTGGTTATTTTATAGTTTTTGTTCTAAAGTAAAGAAATACTGTTGTTGGTTGTGCTGTAAAGGTAAACTTTACATTCTTAGGCCAGTATTTAACTTTGTAATATTGCTATTCTTTTCAGAGTACTCTTGTGCTTATCCAATGATAAGTAGTAAATACGCTAGTCTAGATAGAATGGAAAGAGTGAACCAATTTTAATTTTATCCATACTATCTTAACTAATATTATTAACGTGAAAGTGATTCCAGTAAGAGACTAAGTTTTTTTTTTTCTTGATTTCTCTCTGTTTGTCTGTCTGCTACCTTTGATGCCTTAACGGCTGAACGGATTGCCTGGGTTAGGACATGAGATTTTTATCCCAGTAGCACGTTTTCGTGGGATAATTTCTGACCTCAACGCGGGTGCAGCCGCGGGCAAAACCTAGTATAGTTTATAAAAGAGCGTATGATCTGAAACATTAGAACTTTAGCTTGCTTTTTACCTGTTGAATAGCGGTACAGTATTTTCCCCAACAAAAGACTGAGGAACTTCCTTGTCAAATATAAAACTATGTAGTATAAATAGTCTACGCACCTATTTATACCGTCACAAATAGTATAACAATAACGCAGCGGCTTACCTACATCTGACTAACTTGAAAACTATTAAGTATAAACTTGTATCTCCTTTTTTGTTACGTAAAGTGGGCGCACTCGCCGGTAACAAAATGTCACAGCATTCGTCAGTACAGTTCTTAACATAAATGAGATAACACCTTTCATCTGTCTGTTGATTGATATAGCAGCTACGCGGTACACTGCGGTGCAAAATAAACGTTGAAGATAAAATTAGAAGTCATGTAATTGCTTAGTAACATCTGGTAGTCTTGTGTCGGTTATTTAAGTGTTAGTGTTTTTACTTCCTTTTAAGTGAAGTAAGTAAAGCTGTGTATTTTTTATTGCTATACAGTGTAATTGTGATAGTAGATTGTGTTGTGTCATATTGTTACCAAGTGGTTATTAAAACTGTACAATAATTAAGTAGGTAACGTATTTTTTTCCATATAATAATATACTCTGTCCTCTAGGTTAACCGTTTTTTGACAGCTGCCTTAGAACATCTATTCCAGATTACGTATAAGTTAACTTTAAAATGCATAATAAAATAAATATATAAACTGCCTAATCTTATTGAATTATCTTATTTATGACTTCTTATAGACATTATAATACCGTACGTGTACAAGTTTTGGCAAAAAAAAAAAATTGCTCACTAGTTCGACCTGTCAAAAAACGGTTAACTTAGTGGACAGACTATACTTTCGTATTTTTGGTTTACTTATCAATATTCTTGTCCACTCTCATTTTCGTAATGGTTCGAAAACATTCAATACAAAGTAATGAGCGTATTAAGATAAGAGGTTATAAATAACACGTAAGAACTCTAAATAATTTGTTTGTTACGGCGCTCAGTTCCGTTTAAGTAGTCTGGAAAGATTCTTCTTTTATAGCTAGACTGTAATCCAATTTGTTTACCCGTTCTTAGTGATCGCTTTCTAGGTAAGTTAACATTTACATTAGAATAGAATATATTTACTGTAAAACATGAGTATACATCGATAGAAATACATATGTTAGAGGTAAAAATACTTCCTTACAAAAGTTTGATAAAACTCCAATATTTAGTTCATAATCAGCCTATAATGTTCCCACTGCTGGGACACAGGCCTCCTCTCGATGAGAGGGAAATAATTAGTTAAATATAAATAGGGGGAATATTTATTTGTCTACATAATATTCAAGATATTATTTCTTTGTACTTCAAAATTTGATTGAAGTGTTGTTAACTTTTTACTTGAGGATATTATATTTTATGTGTATATACAAACTATGTTTTTAATTTCTGTAATTGATTTTAAACCGTTTAAACTAAAGAAATAAATAAATTGATAGCAATGGCGACCCAGTGGTAACAGCCCCTACTTACTACTTGTAGGTCGTGGGTTCGAACCCAGCCAGGCGCTATACTTTGTATAAATAATTTCATCATCACTAATCTCAAAACGGTGAAGGAAAACATCGTGAGGAAACCGGCATGTCTTAGAACCATGAATTCAAAGACATGTGACATCTACCCACCCGCACTGGGCCCGCCTGGTGGATTATAGTCCACTCCCTCTCCAAGAGCAGCAGATAATGAGTACTTCAGAATTTAAGTTATCTTTGTAACAGTAGTTATTTCATAAAATTACGCGCTGGTATTTATTTTTCATAAGAGAGCAAGAATTTTATCTCCTACTGATAACACGGGTGATTCATCTTATTATCTGGTATTTGATACAGTGAGTGATAGGGCTCCCCTTGAAAATAAAGGAGCACTAATTTCGTTCAACCTCTAAGTACCAGTTGACTCAAATGCCAGTACAGTCATCGACACAGTTGTTTATAGATAACGGTTTTTGTGTCGTGTTACTGCTGTATTATATATTATCTTTTAATACTAAATGAGTATGGTTTTGTTCACAAATGTCAACTTGTCACAGTCCACTATGGGGCCCTAATCCACGATTCCTTACATCGAAACCACGTCAATTCTTTAGATAATCACGACATCTGCTATTAATGTATTCTCTATGACACAATAGCGTGGTTTGAATTGTCAAAATACATGTTGTCCGTACGGTTGATATTTCGATTCCTTGCCGTAAACAAGGCACGATATTGACGTGGTTCGCACGTGGTAAGATTTTGCGGGGAATATACAGAATTGGGGCCCTGGACATGACTTCCCAAGTTTCGTCCGCCCTAGACTTCGCAAAGCCCTAGAATTTTACTCGAAATAAAAATATGGAAAGAAAATCTGTAACATTGGGCTGTAACGTCATGGCGCAGCGGTATTATTCACCCTTAGATTTGTATAGACACGTACACATGGTGAGTCCTGAATGGTTTTGATACCGCGGCGGCGTAAAACCCATATTTATATCATAGTAAAACACTGCCGCTGTAAGCGCCCTTAATGCTTGTTGAGTCATCTCACTCGATTAGTCTCTTCAGTTGATTTAGGCAGTTTTATTTTCATGGTTATGTTACCCTAGACTTCCCGCCTTGGGTTCCCTGTTTGAGATCGTCAGTCTCTGGCAAGGGAGTGTCTCGCGCTGCCACAGTTCACAACTATGTATACGCTATGTATTCTTCCTCGTACCGGTCGTATTTTTGCCATAATTCTGGCTCTCACCTGTCATTTTCGTTTTAAAACTTTTTCGATTTATGACCTAGTTTTGTATATGCATTGTAAATTGGTCTTCATTCAGAGCAATCAATACGATGTCCATGAAAACGGTTCAAATGGAATATGTCGTCACATATTATGCGCTGTGCACATATTTTGAACTAACCTTCTGACAAACAATTTAATATTAGCCCAAAGTACCCTAGTATTTATTGGGTGTACCAATAATTTCGTCGAAACTTCCGTAATATCGATCGTGTGACGTCATAAACTCGGTGGAGTTGAACGTCTGTCTGGCCTGAAGGCTGCCCGATGACCTGATTGACGCGCCGACGACGCGACGCTGGGGCCTTCACTTATATTTTATTATTGGTTCGCTACTGAATTCATTAGTCACTTTGTGTTTGGGAACCGTTTGTGAAACTCGATGTAAATATTGTATAAAAAGTTCTGTCAGTGCCAGCTGATCCTGTAACAGTTCTCTTTTAACCGATTTCGAAAAAAGGAGGTTCCGTGTTTTTGTAGACGTGTTATTGTCAGTTCATTTTAAAAGTATCTTCAGTGTTAAACTTAAATCCAAATAATATGGAATGATAATCCATCATGGCTAATGCATTAGAATACACAATATATATTTTCAAACTTACAAGTAAACTAGAATAAATTTTTTTTTTTTTGTAAATTTCGACTTTCATAAGTGCCTTTTATGTGCCTATTTGAAATAAATGATTTGACTTCAATTGATTGTACCAAAATTCGTGGTCACAATGTTAGTTTATTTTTGTGTTCATATAAATAATTAGCCCTCTATCACGATAAAAATTCTTTGTTTACATTCCACTGCGTTCAAAATAACTCTTTCATGACAAAATAAACAGAAATCGGTGAACAACAACGACTCTTTAACAATCTCGTTTCTATATCGCTAGGAATGAATCATCATAATACGATGGCCGTTCAATTTGTTCGTTATCAAGTCGATTGGATCGTTCGCGGTTTTCTGTTATTCATTAACTCAGTTGTTTTAGTGGACAGCGCATATACTCCAGCATTTTATTTTTAAATTATGTTCAGCGTTGCATAAATACTTTTTGGTAGCCAGAATTGGTAGATCGATGTTTGAACTGTGTTTTGTGTATTGAAAGTTGTGGGTGGAGTTTGTTATTGTTTGGTGTTGTGATTTTAGTGTTGATTGTTTTACGATTGTTGATTTTAAAGTACAGCGCGTGCTACATCTTATTGAGGTAAGCAGTACCACAAGCATTTCGAACCTATACTTGTTCAGAAAATATTATCCAGGAAAATATAAATAGGTTCACAGGTTATCACCAAGTTGAGACGACACGAGTAGCTTAAAATATTACCTATAGCTAGGTAATAATATGTTATTTGCCAGCGAGCCGAAAACTAGACAGCTACTCTGTACCATGGGGCTCGGGGTATCCAAATAATTTTTTGTATTACAGCTAGCTAATAATTTTTCGTTGATTTGGCTCAGTCACCGAGAAACGCGACTAAACATAATTATATTTTATAATTAATTATTTAATTAGCCTTGTCAAATTAGGATAGTAGTACACTTGTTTACTTACTCTAACATCTCAATTTCAATTTAATCTTGTAAATGAACACTCTAATGCTTTATCTGGTTTCCGCCCACTCATTTGATACGCGTCAATGTGAGTAACTAAAATACTAATGCATTGATGGATTTATCCTCGTATGACCGTATCCACATGATGCCCTTCAACTCTAGGACAAATTTCGCATGTAAACAAAACTAATTTTAGCAGAAATTTTATAGTGTAACTTAGTTTGTTTACAAACTTCAAACCCATGTTTGACCCGATTAGTTTTTAGACCCGATTAGGGTTTAATCTCAGCACGAAATTCGTAGTTTCGGCCGATATTACGGGCGTTTACTACTACGTATCTGATTCAGATATAAGATTATTTCGTGGCCCGAACTAAGAACGAATGACGCCAGAGGGGCAATTTTCGTAATTTTAAGACCGTTCACAATTCCCTACATTTTGACAAGTGTTTCTTTCGATTCGATGAGACTGCGACTAGATTTTGAACGTTTTAAATTACGAGAATTGGCCTTCTGTCCTTAGTCCCGAAGTATTGTTTTTTTTAACCAAAATTTTAATTTTTCGAGAGTAGGGAGGGTTCATTCCGAAGTATCGAACTAGTTTCAGATGGGCCCATATCTTCGTAGAAGAACCTATAGAGTAGGCCTTCAGGCGTCAAGTTCGAAAAGTTTTACTTAGTTGATTGTGTACCCAATGAGCTGTGGGCCAAAATACCCCGTAGAAGATGGTGGGACGAGCTGTACAAAACAAGCGACCAGGGGCTGCAGTTTCGACATTCATAGCGATCGCTTTACGACCGAATTCGGTCGCAAAGTCCCGGATTGACAGGTGTAATGTATGGAGTGACAGGACTTTGCGACCGAATTCGGTCGTAAAGCGATCGCTATGAATGTCGAGACTGCAGCCCCAGTGTTTACTTTAGCCTTGGATCGAAAGAGCTGGAAGTCATGGGGAGAGGCTTTTGCCCAGAAGTGGGTTGATGCAGGTTTGGAGGCATGAGGAACAGGGTGTAAAGTTCACTCATCCTCCATAGAAAGGGAGGATCCTCCGACCAGACGGGTGTTGTGTCTGGCGGGCAATTGCCCAACGATTGATGTTGGGAAATTGTATCTATGCTAATTGCGCGGTAAACTTTGCTTGCGAGATGCAGGATTTGCGTGACGTCAGTATGACGCGTTGTTCGCATGTGGCGTTGTAGATACCGCTACACAGGTTAACAGTAACAATTAACCTCTACACACTCTTTAGAACATACATATTTTCTTCCGAAATTCATGCTTTTATCTTGTAGTTTAGGCTTTAGGGTGTCAGTCAGTCACGGAACTATTTTATCATATTGTGTAGAATGTGGAATTTGAAGTAAGACCTATTATGTCGTTAGGACCTCTGACCTTAGATTACAGGTCACCAGCCTCTTGGTTGTCATGCTTAGTTTTCATTATAAGTATATTTATCTAAAGGCGGCACTATACTTCGTGCATTTATACAAATATTCCAGTTATTTACCCTATTGCAAAATAAAATTTAGGCAAATAGAAATAGGGTATAATTTGTAATGGCTAAATAATGCGAATGTTTGGACAAATACGTCTAGCCAAGTGCAGTGGTTAACGGTTCAGTAGACTTCGAGATAACAATGTTATTGTTTACGCAATCGAGGTCAATTGAACTGACTTGTGATGCATTGAGGTGATGGCAACGATTTCACATTAACTGTGTGACAATTAGGGGCACTTTTCAATTGATTTTAATAGAATAAGTGTTAGTTTGTATGGTTAGTAGGTTTGTGGACTATTTAGTAAGTAGGTGCAGCTTCTCAAGATATATTGCAGACTAGCTGCGCGCCGCGGTTTCACTCGCATAAGCCTCGATCCCGTGGGAATATCGGGATAAAAAGTATCTTATGTCCTAATCCAGGTCATGGTCTACCCCTGTGCTAAATTTCATCCAAATCCGTTTAGCCGTTTTAGCGTGAAAGCGTAACAAACAAACATAATAAAAAATCAAGTATTTTCTCTTTATTTTTTCTTTTTTTAGTTGAGATAAAAGGTTTTCCTCATACAAGGATTGATATATCTATTGTTGTAGTACTTAAAAGTACTACAACAATAGATATATCAATCCTTAAGGTATACTCAACTCTCACTACTACTGACCTTACCTTTGGAAAAGACTTACCTTTATCATGTACCCTTCTTGGATACGCCAAGCCTTGTAATAGACGGTAGTACTTAGACCACCAACTTAAAAGCTCTTGCTATGCTAGGCTAACTAAAATCTTTCCATTCATATCACCGTTTGAGCGAAAGTAAATGATCATTGAAAACTTATATTCCTAAGTTTCTCATTATTTTTCTGTATCTTTCTCAGGCTGCTTCGCCAAAGCATTCGAGCGAATCCCCCGCTCAATGGCGTCATCACTGGTAGGTGACTTGAGCGCGGCCCCTTCAATGACTGGGTCGCTGACCGAGGGCACCGGACCGGTAGTGCCTCCGATGCAGCTCATACATGTGTTGGAATGTACTGTGGATATCAAGGAGACTGATGCTAAGGTAGGTTTTAGTTAGAAAGTCTTTATTAAAATAATGATGGCCAGTACTATTGCCACCTGAGCGCGGCCCCATCAATTACTGATTCACTGACCGCCGGTACCACCGATATAGTTCATGCATGTGTTTGTGCTCAAACACACTATCGTCAGGCGACGACGAGCGTCGACGGTTGCAGGTGCCTCTATCATTGACATGTGTCGCTCGTGTGTATAAGCACTTAGAATGCACTGAATTGCACTGTGGATATCAAGGACACTGATGCTAAGGTACAGCCCGATTCAAATTTTATGGCCGCTTTGAAGTGCTCTCACGCTGCGCGGTACCTCACCCCTCACCCCCGCTGACATGAATTTGTTTCTGCGCAGCGACTCGCCTCATGTTCGAAGTCGCCATAAAGTTTGAATCGGGCTGTAGGATTATTACATTCTTCAATAAAAAGTATATTATGCACTGGCATAATATACTTTTATTGAACAAACAAAACAAGTCGGTTTTCAAGGGCTTGGCGCAGTCGATATAGTTTACGCCGCTTAAAATTAGTTCATGATTTCGGCCTGATTTATCCGGTTCGAGGTTCGTTCGAGGACTCATTTTGCTTTGTGTATGACGCAAACAGCATTATTATATGAAACCGAATGTAACGTAGTGACGACCCATTTTCAGCGGCGTAATTAACGCTCTTCAACTGACAATGGATTGTCTGCCTAATACATCTGCAGCTAGCTTCCTAACTTTAATCATATTACCATCTTGTTAGCATGGTAAGGAAACAGCCAGTAACAATGATTTTTTTTTTCTATATCTAAACTATTATTCGACGGGCCTGTGGCTAAATAATAACAGCCGCACAGGTCGATCGGTCAGGTTAAGCTACGCTTGCCGCGGTTGGTCTGTGGATGGGTGACCATCTTTACATACCGAGACCCCTCCGTGCCTCGGAAAGCACGTTAAGCCGTTGGTCCCGGCTGTCATTCGTGGATCTTTGACAGTCGTTACGGGTAGTTAGACGCCCGAAAGTCTGACAACCAGTCTTACCAAGGGGTATCGTATTACCCAGTAACTGGGTTGTGGAGGTCAGATAGGCAGTCGCTCCATGTAAAATACTGGTATTCAGCTGCATCCGGGTAGACTGGAAGCCGACCCCAACGTAGTTGGGAAAAGGCTAGGCAGATGATGATGATGATCTAAACTATTATTCACTTCTCTATTATCAGGGCACATTCAGCCATGTACCAAAAGAGCGGCTCGGATTCAAGCTGCGCGGCGGCATAGACAAACAAGTGACCATCAACGTGAAACAAGTCACCAACAACATACAGCCTGAATCTGATGATCCACAGGTAAGAAATTGTGATCTTCATCTGACTTTTTTATAATACAAGCTGATGTTTTGCATCCTCGTCAAATTTCAGGAGGCTGTTATGAAAGACATAAATAATCTAATAAAATTACGATCCCTGGTAAATAATGAATACATACATGTTTTTTTTAGTAATTTTAATGATATAAACCAGTGCATAACTGCGACAATATTTCCGAATACATCACTTTCAAAGAACAGAATCGCGTTATGGTATGTATAAGCGGCCGCGTTTTAATGTGTGTGTAAAAGGGCAGTGACAATACGATCTCACACAGGCCGCGTTTTAAAATGCGTGTTCCACATAAGCTAATTTTCGAAAATTAGAAAATAAAACCTAGTTATTTTATTATTAATTCGTGTCGAGAATCAGTAGCATAGTTACCTCCTTGAATTGGACGAGGATGCAAAACGACACCTTGTATTAGTTGTTCACCTTCTATGAAAGACATTTTGTAAGGACTTTGCACGCAGTGACAATGCAAGGCATTATGTTTTACCTTTGTTAATTTCGCCCAGTATTGTCGCTTTCAATGAAAAATGTGTCAATGACCTCTGTTATTAACGTTTCAGTCAACCTACACCGGTGGATTATACATTGAACGCTGCTTCGGTATCCTTCTTGCTCCCGGCAGGAGCGTCAAGCACTCAGATATGAGATTACTCGAAATGGTATGTGTACCTAACTTATTATTTCCTACAACTTCAAATAAGATTACCTTCTTGTCTACTCTGAGCTACGGTTTCAAAATTCCAAGGACTAAATCAGAATAGGTTTTCAGATCTCATCTCTGTAATAATAATGTATTTCTAGCAAATAAATGTTTGATTTTGATTTCAAAACTCATATTAGCTGTTGTGATTTCCAATGATATTAGTTTTCACAATAGCTAAAATTTAAAAAATTGCTTATGATACCTTAAGCTTCAAAATGGCTGATGAAGTTTTTCTGCACAGTGCAAATTGTTTGTATGGCTTACACAAACTCGTTGTGATTGTGTCACATCTGTGACACATAGAATCGCATAGTATGACAACGTTCCTTTTTTATTATTACTTATAAATACTTTTCTAACTTTCAGGTAAGCGGTTCATCAGGCGGATCCGGGTGCTCAGTATGTGCGCTATGGAACGCTGGCGAGTCAGCTCTAGCTGCGTTCAACGTTGCCAGCGGTGACGGAGCTCCAGCATACATGTCACTCGCTCTTGACTTGGTTATTAGAGGCATACCGGATCCTTTGAGGTGAGACTTAACTACTTTTGAGTAATAATAATTATATTGTTTGATTGTAATTTAATCATATTTTTATGGGATTTAACATAAATAAAGGGAATCGTTGGCCAGGTATCCGAACCCTATTTAAAAATGGTCAAATTTATAAGTCCTATTTAAAAACAATTAGGAATAATCGTTACTAACCCTAGTGAATAAGTTGTAGTATTTAAGGTGTGTACTAACAAAAGTGGTATTATTATTATTAATAAAATTCTCATCGATATTGATTTAGAAAACTACGTTTTCTTGACAACTTGTCTACAACATTAAGGGCTGATTTTTCAATAGTCAAATAACTTTTATCTGAAGAACAAAAATGGCCGTTTGAAATATTTTCTATACAAAACCTGTCAAACGTCAATCATTATTCCTCAGATAAAAGTTATCTGACTATTGAAAAATCAGCCGTTAATTATATTATGGGCCTCTCAAAAACTCGACTCGTTTTCCTTCAGGTTGGTCATCGAGACTCCTGTCAAAATATTCCCGCCTACAGAGAGGTTCTGGTATTACTCAAAGAGGCCTCTTGTGCAACAGTTTTATATCAATCTGAAAGAGGTAAGAAGACATTGCCTGCCGCTTTTGGTCCCTCACGAAGACTTCATATTTCTATCATGTACCCACAATGTAACGCCAATTCACTTTCGTTTCGAACACAATCTAAAAGTACCATGTTATTAACTAAATAGACGTACAATTTTTATTCATAGACACTTGACCTTATCTATCACCAAACTTTGTTTGGCGTACGTCTACGTTTACTATTTTCTAGCGGTGGAAATGTCACTTATTCTGAAGATCCAGCAGTTAATTCTATACGATAGTTTTTCTCATTCCAGTCGGTAGACACTCTCGGCCAGCTTCAATACGAGGTCGCAAGCATCGAGACATCAGACGAGTTAGACCGCTCGCGTCTGAACTTGCCGCTGTCACTGTCCAGCTTGCTGCCGTCGCCGCTGTCCAGTGCGCCCGCGCCGCCCTCGCCCTCTGAGCCGGACTCCGGTACGTACTGGTAACATGAAGCAGTGTTGTTGTTAGGTGGTGGTGGTCTCGAGTATGTTGAAGTAGACATGATATCTTTGGGCGATAGTAAGGGCCGATTTACACCGGAACGGCAGCGGTACGGTGAGCACTTTCAGTGTGAAATAATTTTAAGTATCGCTTGAAAAGTTCGCGGCGACACGAATATCATATGGAGCATTCTGGCGTCGCTGCCGGCCGCTGCCGGCTTATGCCGCTCCGATGTGAATCGGCCCTAAAACTGAATGTGACTAGCATAGGATTGGGGTAAAAAGCATGCTGGATATCTATGCCTATCAGTTGAGTGAGCATTGCTTACAGCATTGGGATTTACTGATTAATGATCCCGTACCTATAAAAAAATCTGGCGAACTATGCCAGTCACTCACTGCAAAATTAAAGCTCATAATTCCATTTCAGATGGTGATGAACCTCTACTTAGTGGAACTGGTGAAGTGTCAAAAGATTGCGGGGAAGACTTGCTCTTGATTTGGGCTCAAGTGTTAAGGAGGTAAGATTTTGACATTACCTCCTTGTAGAACTGGTTTTATCTCGACTCCTAATTAATATCCCAGTATTCGCTTTCTTTGCTTATGTGTATAAGGTCCCTGACATATGAAATATATTTTTTTTTAATATCAAATCGACGCACACGACCACCATACAGACGCAGCAGACGCCTGCACATCAAGCTACTATAATCTGTCAAATTTCTTTAGTAGATTTTCAACTTTATCGCTAAAGCATAAGGTTCAAAGTTAATTGGGAAAATTTGACAGTTTCGGGTAGCTTGATGTGCGCCCGTCTGTCTGTACGGTCACTAAAATTTAGTATCCTAAAAACAATATATTTAAATTGCAATGCTAACTATATCTTACAAATCTCACGACTACAGTTGGACAGGACCACGCCCGCGTGCTTTGAATCACTTAGTACGCGATGGTGTGCCCGAAGCATTACGTGGTGAGGTGTGGCTGCGACTGGCCAGCGTCGATCTGAGCAACAAGCTTATGGAGACATATAGGACACTTATAAGCAAAGTGAGTAATTTAAAGGCAGGTTTGAATATTGATAAAACGTAATTTGGCAAAGAGACTTGGTAAGAGTATTCTAGGCTTAGCAAGCCTCTTTAGGATTAGTCAGTCGAAACTGGACCATATTTTGAACATCATAGTACCCGAAAGCGTAACGTGTAAGCGGTGTAGGCAGTAGGTGGACCCACAACTTGGTGGCAACGCAAGAACGTTTAACCCTTCATATAGGAACGTAGATCCACGCGAGACACAATGGCTTTTTAATTGTGTCTGTAATGACGGCATTCAACGGGTTACAGAGAGGCCTACGTCCAACCATAGACGTCTTCTGACTGATGTGATGACGATGATTGAGTATTGTCCGGTCCAAAGTAGGCCCTACCCATGAACAAGACACTTATCAACCATGTCACTGGTCTATTCTGCTAAACGAATCCTTTACCTACACAGGACTGTCCCTTCGAAGCAGTAATCCAGCGCGACATAGCCCGCACGTTCCCCGCGCACGACTTCTTCCGCGAAGCTGGCGGCTTGGGACAGGACTCGCTGCTGAGGATGGCGAGGGCCTATGCCGTGTACGACCATGAAGTGGGATACTGTCAGGGACTCAGCTTCCTAGCCGCTACGTTGTTGTTACATGTGAGTACAGTAAATAGAACACGAGTATGATAATAGCATATTCAACCTAATATGTTCGAACTGCTGGGACACAGGCCTCCTCACTTCTAGAGGGAGTGGGCTATAAATCTGCCACGCGAATCTAAGTATGATAATCATAATTCCGCTTTGTCAGCAATAGCAATAGTCTAGCAGTGTGACTTACGCAACGAATTAAGGCATTAAGTCCGCCTTTGTACCTTTTTGTGCGAAAAGTTTAAATAAATAAATAAATTAGTCTATTTTGGGACGCAATACTGACCTGAGGGGCAATTTTCGTAATTTTAAGAACGTTCACAGTCTGATCTCAGTCTCAATTTGTCAAAAAATGCTTCTAATTTCCCTACATTTTGACAAGTGTTTCTTTCGCTGAGATGAGACTGCGACTAGATTTTGAACGTTTTAAATTACGAGAATTGGCCTTCTGTTCCTTCCTAAGTTATTTTAACAAACCTGTGGTCTTAGAGTAGAGTGGATCAAAAGACCAAATATTTTGCTGATTCCAATGATATATAAACTTCAAGCCTTTTCAACGCCAACTCCGTCCTGGCGATGATCGCCAACAGACTGGATTGCCCTTATATCCGGCAATGCTGCAGCAGACATGTTACTACCTTATGAGTGTTCGTTTTTGTCTGTGCTTGTTATCCTGTCTGTACCCTTTTATGTATCTGTTTGTATATGAGTCTTGTTACTTGAATTAAACATTTTTTTCCCCAGTTGTGTTAGTTGGCAAGTACAGTCACGAGCAAAAGTATGTATACACTCGGCTTTATTCAAAAGTGATTTACTCCTTTATTTTTTAATGAAATTTTATGTTGTTGTCACCTGTCATCGAGACGTCAAATGTTACGGTCACGTTAATTCTGCTCTGTAGCTTAAATTCTATAATCCTAGTAAAAAGTTATTTTTTATGACTGTGTGCTGTCTAGTCACTCAGAAACGGAACCTTATGGGCTGCAATTATATAATTTTCTAAACATTAATGTGTTTTAAATGTGATAATAGTGAAAACAAGTGTACTGCTGTGGCGGTGATCTAAAAAAAGTTTTTGTTTTTGCAAGTTGTCACTATAAAATTATTTTCCATCTACCGCCTCTTGTGTTAACTTCGTGTTGTCACCGTATGAGATCCATAATTTCGTGTATTACTCCAAAGTATTGTTGGCTTTGAACGCTAACGTCTGCCATGCGTACATAAGGTGTCGTGAGTTCGCGTCCGACTATTCACACTTTGTCTTTTTGGATTTATTGTACTGTTTGGGAGATTGATTGTGTACTTGGAAAATGTCTAAGTGTGATACTTGTGAATTACCAGTTAAACAAAATGAAAAAATAACATGTTCCAATTGCGATAAATTCTATCATCACCTGTGCGTTAACCTCAGTGCTACTGCGTTTAAAAGGCTCAATAAAACTGCACGTTCTAAGTGGAACTGTCCGAGCTGTTTATCTCAGCAGGAGCCTAATAAATCGATGTCTGATACAATTGAGGATAGCTCTGAAGGCGAAGATGATAAGATCAGTGATATACGTCTTGTTATACGGGAAGAAATTCGTAATACTTTACGTATTGAGGTAAAGAATATGATTAGCGAGCTTAGATTCGAAATGGATGATTTAAAGAAACAGATTGAGGAGTTGAAGTTATCTGGTTCCTTTGATATTTCTCAAGTTGAGGACTTAAAAACTGAACTCAAGAGTGTGCAACGAGAGAACACTGAACTTCGTTCACAGAACTCCGATATGCAAAAGACTATGGCTCAGCTGAAAACGCAAGTGAACACCCTTGATCAGAATATGCGGGAGGCGAATCTGGAAATTCACGGCTTGCCTGAAAATAAAAATGAAGTGTTACCAACCATCGTAACACAATTGGCTAATGTTGTGTCATATGCGCTAAAAGACTGCGATATTATGAAGTGCGTTAGAGTGGCCAGTATGAACAATAACAAGTCTCGCCCGCGCTCTGTTATAGTGAAGTTGCGTAGTCCTAGATGTCGCGATGAATTGTATTCTGCAATAACTAGATACAATAAATCTCACACTGATGATAAATTAAACACTACTCTTTTGGGTTATGGCGGGAGTAAAGTGCCAGTTTATGTATCCGAGCACCTTTCTCCGACATATAAATCTTTACATGCTGCTACACGTCTTAAGGCCAAAGAAAAATCTTATAAGTTTGTTTGGGTGCGCTACGGTAAAATTTTTGTATGCAAAAGTGAAAATTCAGGTACTATTCTGATTAAGGATGAGCAGTGTTTAGGAAAAATTGTATAATTACTTGAATTGTTTATTGATTTTTTATTGGTCATGTTTACTTTTTTTGTTGTTCTGGTGTATAGTGTTTCGATTTTTTATCAGAATGTGAGGGGCATGAAAACGAAGTCACATGAAATTCTAATGTCAATTTTAAGTTCTGACTACGACATAATATGTCTGACAGAGACTTGGTTAGATGACTCGTTCTTATCCTCTGAATACTTTGACCAAAGATATACTGTTGTGCGCCGTGATCGTAGTGCACAGTATAAAGATTTGTACTCTAAAAATTATGGTGGTGGGATATTAATAGCTATTAGTAATAAGTATAATTTTGTTATTAAAACTGAGTGGCAAACCTCCGTTGAGGATATGTGGTTATGTATCAGTGCTGGTAGCGTCTGTATGAATATTTGTATTGTTTATTTACCGTCTTATATACCCTGCCATATCTTTGCTCAATTCTTGGCCAGGGCTGAAGAAATTTGCTTGCGTTATATGGATTGTACCACTTTGATTCTTGGTGATTTCAATCTTCCTAATGTGAAATGGTCTCAATCGTATGATCCCTTTCTAGGAATTAGTGACCCTAAGTCCTTAGCGTTGAGGGACTTCCTAAACATCACCGGCTATGTTCAAATGAATAGCATCTGCAATGAGAATGACAATATCCTTGACCTCATCTTGGTGGATGAGAACTCCAGTTTTTCTGTTTCTTCCGCACCACCCATCAGTAAACCAGATATACATCATCCGCCGCTAGAATTAGTACTTAATAGAACTTCAATTTCTAATTTAAATTATAATATTAAACAGTCTAAATATATTTTCACCAAAACAGACTATGAGGCATGTGTTCGTGATCTACGTAAAGTAAAGTGGGAGGATTATTGTCATTTGCATTGTAATGATTATGTTATGACATTTTATAATATACTATGGGAAAATATTGATAAATATACTCCAAAGGGTAAACCTAAGAATAATAGTTATCCAGTTTGGTTCTCAGCTTCCTTGATTAAAGTTCTTAAAGAAAAACATAAATACAGGACTCGGTTCAAACGCTACAAAAACCCTCGGGACTACGATACTTTTGTTGCCCTACGGAAGCGAGCTGAGAGAGCTATGGATACCTGTTTTAAAGTTTATATGGAGAGAATTGAGAGTGAATTAAAAACAAATGTAAAAGCTTTTTGGCGTTATGTTAAGTCTAGGAAATCTTTTAGGGGTGTCCCTGACCAAGTATCGTGGGGTGATCGTGTTGGTGAGGGTGGCAGTAGTGTGGCTGATCTATTTGCAGACTATTTTGCATCTGTGTACAGTGTTAGTCAACAGCTTAATAACTTGCCTCCAGATTACTCCTCGTCTAATTACAGTATGTCTTCCATTGACATTACTGAAAAGGACGTTAGTGATAGCATCAAACGGCTAGATCTTAATAAAGGAGCTGGTCCCGATGGACTTCCTCCTATTTTTATTCGTCTTTGCATTGATGCTCTTATTATACCACTGCAGATAATATACAATAAATCCCTTAAGGAAGGTACATTTCCCGATTTATGGAAAATCTCACACATTATCCCCATACATAAGTCTGGTAGTATGAACGACGTAACTAACTATAGACCAATTTCTATTATATCACAATTTGCTAAGATGTTTGAGGGTCTCATATATAATGTAGTTTATTCCCACCTCCGTCATATTATTAGTTTGAAGCAACATGGTTTTGTGTCTAACCGTTCGACTTTGTCTAACCTACTTATTTACACTACTTTCATTAGTAACACCTTAGAAGCTAGGGGTCAGGCTGACGCTGTTTACACAGATTTTGCGAAAGCTTTTGATCGCGTTGATCACTCAATTCTCTCTATGAAATTAAATTGCGCTGGTATTCATGGCTCTCTGTTGCGATGGTTCGAGAGTTATTTAATTAATCGTTCTCAAATAGTAGCCTTAGCGGGCTATGAATCTGTACCTTTTTCTCCTGGTTCTGGTGTTCCACAGGGCTCTAAGTTGGGCCCATTGCTTTTTTTGGTTTTTTTGAATGATCTTTTGGATTTAATAAATTGCAATTGTTTGGCCTACGCTGATGATTTAAAGATATACTGTAGGATATCGGACTTGAGTGATTGTATAAAGCTTCAAAGGGATATTGATGTACTTCAAGAATGGTGTTTGAACAACAGAATGACGCTCAATGTTAAAAAATGCCAGACAATTACATTCACGAATAAGGTGAATTACATTAAATTTGATTATCATATTGATGGATCAGTACTAAGCAGAGTGTCGGTCATCCGTGACCTTGGGGTACTCGTCGATTCATCACTATCTTTTCGCGATCATATCGATGGTATAGTAAGTAAGGCTAAAAGAATGCTTGGCTTTATAATCCGTACGTCGAAACCTTTTCGTAGTCATAGTAGCATTATTTTACTTTACAACGCACTAGTAAGAAGTTCCTTGGAATATTGTTCCTCTATTTGGTCTCCCTATTATTCAACTTATTCTAATAGTGTTGAATCAGTTCAGGCCCGTTTTGTTAGGTATTTATGTATGAAGAATGGGATCCGTAAAGCCATACCTGATTACAATGACAGGTTAAAGCACTTTAAAATGATTAGCTTAAAAGATAGACGTAGCAATTCTGACTTACTAATACTCCATAAAATTATAAACGGTTCCATCGATGCAGAATTGGTAGGTTATTTTAACTTTAGGTCTAGCCAACGTAGTAAGCGTCATCATCGTATTTTTGAATTGCCTACATCCACCTTAAATACCACATTTAATAGCCCACTAACACGTATGGCAAGGCAATATAATGAAAGGTCCAACTTGACAGATTTTCCTATTGATATTTTCTCCATGAGTTTTGCTTCATACAGGCGTTCCCTATTTAGACAGTGTGAAGAGTCTATGTAGCTCAAATTGGTTTGTTTTGTAGTGTTCTAGATTAAGATCTACTAACACATTTTTTTTTTTTTATTGTTCTCCTTTGTCTCGCATATTTTTTAAGTTAAATGTCATGCATACCTGTTATTTGCATGGTTACTGTAATGCTAATTTTAGATGATATTTAATTTGAATCGTAAGTGATTGTGCTGTTGGTGTGCTTATTATTATAAATAAATAAATAAATAAATAGCGTTTTCGAACCCACAGGTTTATGTAAATGTGTCGTTTTCAACGTTGCATTCATTATTTCACGAAAAAATCGCAATTGAAAGTTGCCAAGTGTTGACATATTGGTGCTCGTGACTGTACGGCACACTACATGCTACGAACCTCAAACATTCCTCTTGCTTTGTGTTACTGACCTTACAATGTTCTGTTGTTTTTCAGATGCCAGAAGAGCAGGCGTTCTGTCTGCTAGTACGGTTGATGTACGGATATGGCTTACGTGAACTATACAAAGACGGCTTCGAAGCTCTCTACATGAGGTTGCATCAACTCGACAGATTAATGGAGGTAAAATATTTTATAGTGATCATTCCAATTGCCGGCAATCATATGTGGGGGATTGATGTAAAATATGCTCACGTTCGTTGTGAAAAACGATCCGTAAACTGTAGTCTGGAAATCGGCTATTCGGTCCATAGACAAAACATGTGTAAATGTGAAACAATACAAGAAAATGATCATTTATTCTAACACAGTTTTAACAGCGATTTTACTGATCAGGCTATCAGTAATTCAGAGGGGCGATTCCCATAATATTAAAAACGTTCGCAGTGTAATCTTAGTTTCAATATATCAAAAATATCCCCTATTTGACCTACATTTTTGACATTGATTTTCGCTGAAATGAGATTGCGACTAGATTTTGAACGTTTTTAGTTACGGGAATTGGTCTTTAATATACAGACCAATTTTTGATAGTCCAGACTTGTGATGTAAGTGTTCACTGTGTGTGTGGTGTTGTTGTTGTGTGTGTGTTGTTGTTGTTTGTGTGTTGTAAATGTTTATTCTACATATTTGTATTGCAGGAACAACTCACAGACCTGCGCGTTCACTTCCAAGAGTTAGGCGTGGAGCCTCACATGTTCGCCTCTCAGTGGTTCCTCACTGTATTCACTGCACGTTTCCCATTGCCGCTGGTGAGTTATCCTGCTCTACAACATAATTATTTGGAGTCTTGGAGGATGGCGGATAAGGATGCGAAAAATTCACAGTGGTTTTCACGGAGATGCAGACACTGCAATAAAATAGTTACAGATTATAAAATTGGACGATGTGCACGCAGGAGCAACAGCAACGCTACTTTTTCGGTTGACCTGCAACTGGCTAGCTGGCAACTTTTCTGTCGCCGTGCCCGCACTTGCGTTGCAACCAGACGGGCGACAGTTGCGTCCAACCCCGGGGACAAAAATGTCTCCCTGTTGTCGCGTCGCTACATTCGCGCACTTTCATACAAACCCTTAGACTTGATGTGAGAGACAAATAATTTGTCTTTCACATCAAGTCTATGGGTTTGCCCACGAGCAACATTTGTCTGCGCAAGTACCCGCCCTCCCTTACAATTCGAGATTTACCTAAACTATTCATATCTACGACACTGTTATTTACTTGTTTTTAACATAGATTAGATTTTTTTTAAATTCATTGCTACACATTTAGATAATCGAGTTTAATAAAAAAAAAATATATATATATATTTTGTACGTTTACTTGATACAAAGTATAATTTCAGGTGTATCACATCCTGGATGTGTTCCTGCTACAAGGCATCGACACGCTGTTCCAAGTTGCGCTGGCGCTGCTGTCCCGGTCGCGCAAGGATCTGCTGTCACATGATTTTGAAGGTGTACTCAAGTATTTTAGGTGAGTCATTTATAGGGAATACATTCTGTCGTAAGACTGGTTGAAAAGCTCACCTTTGACCTACGCGTGCCTAAATATGTTGGAAATATAGGTAATGAATTAGAAGAGAACTTTCTTTATATCTTCGATATTCACGTGAATCATTTAAAAGAGAAATGGTGAGGAGCAGTGATGGCCCAGGGGTGGTCGTGGGTTCGAACCCAGCCAGGCGCTTTACTTTGTGTAATTTATTTCGTCACCTCTGCTCGTCACCGCTGCTCTCAAAACGGTGAATCAAAACTTCGTAAGGAAAACGGCATGTCCTAGAATCAAAAATTCGAAGACATGTGACATCAACCAACCTGCACTGGGCCCGCGTGGTGGATTACGGTCCACTCCCTCTCACCGAGAGGAGGCCTGTGTCTCAGCCATACTTTACTCCCAATATAATTCATGCAGTAATACATAATTTTCTTTGTCCACAGAGTAACGTTACCAAAGAAGTGTCGCGCTGAAGAGTCGTCCCGTCAGATCGTGAAGTTAGCATGCAGCATCAAAGTGAAGAGACTGCCCAAGTATCAACAGGAGTACGAGAAATTTATTAAAGGTGAGCTTTAGTAGTTTATAGAGGTATGAGGTGTAAAGTTCACTCATCCTCCGTAGAAAAGGGAGGATCCTCTGACCAGACGGGTTTTGTGTCTGGTGGGCAACTTTGCGACGATTGATGTCGGCATTTTGTATACAAGGTGTCGTTTTGCATCCTCGTCAAATTCAAGGAGGTAACGATGCTACTGATTCTCTAAACGAATCAATAATAATAAAATAAGTTGGTTTTTTTTTTCTAATCTTTGGAAATCGGCATGCGTGGGACACGCATTTTAAAACGCGGCCTGTGTGAGACCGCACTGTAACTGCCCTTTTACACAGACATGAAAACGCGGCCGCTTATACGATACCATAACACGATTCCGTTCTTTGAAAGTTTTGTATTCTGAAATACTGTCAAACTTAA
The DNA here is from genome assembly GCA_951799955.1 of Apamea anceps. Classification (NCBI taxonomy): domain Eukaryota; kingdom Metazoa; phylum Arthropoda; class Insecta; order Lepidoptera; family Noctuidae; genus Apamea; species Apamea anceps. The sequence continues at coordinate 5,036,223 of OX637502.1, read as the reverse complement.
ATAACTAAAATAACAAGTAGGGATCGTAATTTTATTAGATTATTTATGTCTTTCATAATAGCCTACTGAAATTTGACGAGGACGCAAAACAACACCTTGTATATCCTAGTTGCGCGGTAAACTTCGCTTGCGTGATCCAGGATTTTGTGTGACGGCAGTGTGATGCGTAGTTCTCGTGTGGCGATGTAGATGACGCCACATGTTCTAACTGCCGTACTGAGAGACGTCATTCAAGAGGAGGATATTATTATAATAGCATGGATGGAACCAAGGCATATGAAAATTCAATGGACAGTTCTTTCAGAATCCGCTGAAAAAGAGAAAATCAACGTGGAGCTTGAGAGGCTGAAAAATATCAACACACAATTACAACAGGAGAAAGAGTTGCTAGAAGCACAGCTAACAGTGGTAAGGAACAAATCGATTTGCATAATTATTTTTTACAACAAAGTATACAAATAATTATTAATTACTAGCTACGCCCCGCGGTTTCACCCGCATACGTTTCGATCCCTTGGGAATATCGGTATAAAAAGTATCCTGTGTGCCAAATTTCATCCAAATCCGTTCTGTAGTTTTGCCATGAAAGAGTAACAAACATCCATCCATCCATCCATACAAACTTTCGCGTTTATAATATTAGTAGGGTTAGTAGGAAGTTCTACCAGCAAAAGCAAAACAAATATGTAAAGATCGTAGTAGGTGGCGTTCTGTTATTTCTGCCTACCCCCATGGGACGTAGGCGTGTGTTTATGTACGTGGTTGTTATACTACTACTAGCTGCGCCCTGCGATTTCACCCGCATAAGTTTCGATCCCGTGGGAATATCGGGATAAAAATTATCTTATATGTTAATCCTGGTTATAATGCATCAGTGTGCCAAATTTCATCCAAATCCGTTCAGTAGTTTTTGCGTGAAAGAGTAACAAACATCCATCCATCCATCCATTCAAACTTTCACGTTTATAATATTAGTAGAATGTACTTGTACTTCATGGCGTTAATTACTGATCATTATTTGCAGGCTCGGTCGTCATCAGAAGAGAGTCATAAAGAAGCGTCACACCACGCCGCAGTAGCGCAGGATTACCGCGAAATATGCGCAAGACTTGACAAACAGTTACATAACTTGCAGGTCAGTTATACTTTATTATGTCGTAAATATAAGGTAAAAAGTCGTATACAAACTTTTATGACACACGATTTCTTACTTACAGAGCATGTAAATAAGTTTCATTTTTCATTGCAGGACTATATCAAGGACTGTGTAAATTGCAGTGAGAAACTTGCGCAGAAGGATAATAAAGAAGGTAGATAATAAACAAATATAAGTCAAAGTTGTAGCCAATATGTCTCAGGTTTTATCTTTACTGCAAAATGAAAATTAACCGTATTGCCTATTCATTAAAGTCCACAATTACTTGCAGAGGCAGAACAAAAAGACGATGAAGATGAAGGCTCGAGCGAGACGGAGGCACGACTATTGCAACGGGTGCGTGATCTTGAACTTGAGCTCGCGCAGGTTAAACTCGCACATGTACAGGCACAGTGCAGCAACCAGGTAAGGAATCACTCGGCCATCTATACAGGGTGGCAGGGACATCGACGCGCAAACTGTAACCATGGATTCAGCACATGAGCTTAGACCCCATAGCGTCGAAACTTTTCGTCGCTTATCAAAAAAAAAAATCTTCTGTTTCATAGAAAAGTGCCATACCTACGCGGTTAAAATGTATGGAACAGCAATATTTTTTTTTAATAACCGACGAAAAATTTCGACGCTATGGTGTCTAAATTCATGTGCGGAATCCATGGTTACAGTTTGCGCGTCGATGTCCCTGCCACCCTGTAGATAGATTGCCTTATACAGGGTTATTTGTAAAACACCAACAACCTCTTAAGAGGTCATTGTACTCATCATTATGAACAACTTTTACTATAGGACCAAACAAAAAATCGCGAAAAAAAAATCAGCTGCTCCCTATATTTTGACGAGTTATGCGAACACAAATGTAGGGAACAGCTGATTTTTTTTTCGCGATTTCAGATTTGGTCCTATAGTAAAAGTTGTTCATAATGATGAGTACAATGACCTCTTAAGAGGTTGCTGGTGTTTTACAAATAACCCTGTATATTATATTTATTACACGCCATTGTAACACAGGAGATACTAAACGGATTGTAAACTTTTGATGTTCGTGCCACTCGCTCATTTGGGGACTGCCAAGAACGCAATCACGACCATCTGTTCGCATAAGTATCGTCGCGGTAAAATGATTTAGGGGAGACTATAATTGTCCGGTTTGATGACAGGATATAAGAAAATCTATATAAATCAAAATGAATCACCGATATGTATGTACGCGCATAACGATCGACTGCACCAAATTGGATAATTCTTTTTTTTGTGTTTGTTATTGTCAGGACAAGGTTTGTATAGAAGAAAATTAAGATAAAAAAAAGATATGGCGGTACGAGCTAGTATATAATATGTTTATATGTTGTTTTTAAGTGAATTGTTTTTGTGATTCTATGTACTATTTTTTTTGTCTCCTTTGCTCTATCACACGCTGTCTACATCTCTGTATCTATTGTCCTATCTCAGGTATACTGGAAGAGGTTTCTTATGAAATAAACATCACCTCTGTACCTATTTTTTCTGTTCTGTTTTTCATTGTCTGTTTATATATGTGTGTACATAAATGGTAAAATAAAATAAATAAATAAAAGGCACATGAAATATTCTGTAACAAAAAAACTGAATTTCGCTGTAAAATAAGCAGGGATGTGTGCCTGACGGCTGCGCCAAATAGTGAAATCAGTTCTTGTTGTAAAATTGTGGGTTTGACAATTTTCATCGAAGAAAATACTTCACCATTTTGGATCCGTCAAGCTCCAACAGAATGTAAAACTGGGGGCTTACCACCAGCTCTTATAGCAGGGCAGAAGTTGAACTGCACTGCTTTGTTGTTCTAAGACTAAGTACAAAAAAGCAGTGCAGTTCAACTTTTGCCCTGCTATAAGAGCTGGTTGTAAGCCCTCTGAGATATCAGACGCAGACCGGCGAATAATCTAACCGAATGTTTTTTTTCGCAGGAGCTGAGCCATCAACTGACAGTGGCTCTCAACGAAGTGCAAGCAGCCGTCAATCAAAAGCAATCCGTCGCGCCCTGGCTAGTGCGCACGCTCGGTGAGAAACATTGCATGTGCACCAATCAGACTCCACAGAATAGGCACACAATTTATGCTACGTATATTATTCTTACTACGCTTGGCGTATTTGTCTTAACATTCGCGTTATTTGGTCAATACAGAATGTACCCTATTCTGATCTGAATAAAGTTTATTTTGTAATAGAGTAAAAATAACGCGAATATTTGCTCAAATACGCCAAGAGCAGCGCCAGTGTGAGTTACACAGTCAACTTCTTCCTGCTTTACTACCACTATGCCTCTTTTTTCTTTTTTTATTGCTAAATGGGCCTGCTCTTGACCGATCACGCTTGATGAAAAGCGATGTATGAGGTCTATGATGAAACGAGCGTGCCCAGAAGATGCCTGTTCACTCTTGCTTTGAAGGCAGACGGCCTCTTTACAAATTTTCCTCACCAGATACTTGTTACGCTGAAAATCTCAGCTTTTCCGGCGCAACTACGCTTTTTGGCGCAGTAGCTGAGCAATATATAGTACTGAACATGTGTACACAGTGCTTTTGATGACAAAATTAATTAATTATAATTTTCTATACGCGATTTTATCGCTTTTTCTCTACTTATTGTTTTGACGTCAATACAAATGAGTTTGAGTTGCTTTATTAGGACAGTTCGTTAAAGAGATGTTGACAATCAACTCGTCAATATATTTAGGGCTAATTTTTCAATCGACAGATAAATTTTATTCGTGGAATGAAATTGACGTCTGACAGATTTTGCATGGAAGGACTGTCAAAAATTCAAAATTATTCCTCGGATAAAATTATCTGGTGTTGAGTTACATTTTATTTATTTATTTTACTGTTTAAGTTAAGAATCATCCTGTGATTGCGAAACACAACGTTAGAAAAGGGGAAAACAAATGAATGCAGCCGTCAGTACAATTATTTTTTATGTTTTTTGAAATCTTTGTCGTAGTCTAATGCTACGGCTACATTGTTGCGATAACGTGAACTACACTTTGCGCGCCCGCTATTATACAGCGAGTCGTCGAGGTGCGAGAGAGAGCGCGCCTAGTGTGTAGTTCGCGTTATCACGACAATGACGCAGCTTCCCTTGTGCACAAACTAAACTAAATTTAAGTTCAGTGCAACTTTTTCTTTCTATTTCATTAAGAAAAGGACAGAAGATAAATATTAGTTTAGTCCTGTCAAATTAAGATACTCCATAGACAAGTTAGACGTGATTAAAAAATTGTCTACTAAAAATACGTCAATTTACGTCAGTTTAGTTTGTTTACAAGGAAATCGGCGCCAATGTCGCCGTAGCATAAAGAGCATTACATACATTACGTAGATAGTCCAAACATAACAACATTAGACAGACTGTTTTTAAATTAATTTTCTGTAGTATCATTTCCCATTAATTAAAATTTACTATATTTTCTATTAATTTCTTCCTACTTACATCTCTGTAACGACGTGTCCAAGAATTTGTAAAAATATTGTTTGTTTTGCTTCATTGTAGGTCATTAACCAGACATATCAAGTTACCAGTTTGAAGGTGATTGCGTTACCTATATAATATATGTGCTTATGTACCGCTTATTGTTGTAGTGAGAGAAAAATAGAACTAAGCTATATGTATTTATATATATTGTTCAACGATTACCGACCGACGCGTTGGCTTAGGTCGGTCGGTCCAGCTGGGGATCGTAGAAGGCGCACGTTCCCATGATCCCCGGTCCAACTGTGGGAAGAAAACGGTGGTTTTTAGTCAGTAAGAGTCTGACAGATTCCGCCCCAGGGCCGAGAATATACATGAGGAATTTCCAACAAGGACCAAAAAAAAAATCATATACGGCCTAAAGTGTCGCACTGGCAGCTTCCGCTATAAAATCTCCGGGATTTTTCACTTGTTTTAAACACACTATTTAGCAGAGCAAAATGGCCGCATTAATTTTGATCTCTGGTGCTACTCGGACCAATCCAGTTTGGAAAAAAAAAAAAACAGATAAAATAGATAATTTATTACATTATGCCTGTAATCCCCGAAGGGTTGGGCAGAGGTGTACAGTCACCAAAGGAGATAAGTAACCAGGTCGTCGGATATAGTTGAAGTTTAGTAAGAAACCGATGGATGTTTTCGAATGAAATTTAGTTTGATAAATGAAAGGTTTGGTTTTTTATTAATTAAATAGAATTTTATCCTAAAATATCAATCTGTTTCTTACTAAACTTCTACTATATCCGACGACCCTGGTTACTTATCTCTTTTGGTGACTGTACAAACATAACTGGTGAAAGTGGGTGTAATATAATACACCCACTTTCGCCAGTTATGTTCAAATCCCATGTAACAGTGAGCGAGCATGTTGCTATCAAATGAAATAGATTTTACAATCAATTTATAATTTTCATACTTGTACACACATCTAAGGGTGCATGGACATCTCATTACGCTACTAATATTAGAAAAAAAACTTACATAAGGAATGGGAACTGTAGAAATGTGTATGTCGGTTATAGTATGTTTTTTTTTGTCTGTGTCTTTTCCTTTGTATTGACTAACTCCTCTTCTCTGTTATTTCTGTCCTTTCTTTTGGTAAACTGTGTCTTTTTCTCTCTACGTATTTATGGAGTAAAATATTCTACGCTACAAAGTAAGGAGCTATTTCTATAATCAAAGCAAGCAAGCTAGCAAGCTATTTCTATTATGAAAAAAAAGGTTGTAAAAAACTGACTCTTTATGTTATTCCAAAAAGGTTCCATCATGGAGGCGGCACAGAATCGGCCGTCGTTCCAGACGTACCTTCCAAATATGAATCCAGACCAACCAGCAACGCCAATACACAGAAAAGGCTCATTCTCAGGCAACCAGGGTAACAGCCACGCGTCCCTTCAACGTCGCGATTCAGAACCTTACAGCCCCGACGTCGTACGAAGGAAGAAAGACCAAAACGCAACGAAACGACACTCCATGCTCGTCGAATCCAACCTCACCAAAGAGGCGAAGGATATCAACCGGAGAAGCCATGAAGCCACGATGGTGAAAAATCTCTCGATGGGTTGACCCTACCGCTCACACACTCCGGTTAGTACGATATTATGAACGAAATGATCATTATATTATGTTTCGTATTATTTCGGTGTGGAAGAGTTTGTAAAGGAAACGTATGTTGTATGACACGCACGCTACGAGTGTACAGTTTGCAGCGCAAGTTGCTTAGCGTGATATCTATACGGAACTTGTGGCGCCGCGTGTACAAGTGCACATAACCGCAACACTAGTCATAATGTAATATAATCGAGCACATTATACATGATGGCAGGGACATTGACGCGCAAACTGTAACCATGAAGTCAGCACCCCCAGACCCATTAGAAAATAAATTTTTCATAGGTCATAAAAAACGGCTGTTTCATACTACGCGATCAAAATGTATAGAACAGTTTTTTTTTTTTTTATAATAACCGGTGAATAATTTCAACACCCTTTGCATTGCTTCATAATGAAAGTCATGTACTGATTCCATGGTAACAAGTCGCACGTCGATGTCCCAGCACCCTGTACTGTTTACCGATTGCATAGTATTCTAGATTGCATAGTACCTTTGATGCCAGTACGTACTCCAATAGACACGACACGTTGAGTTCGCGCTACCATTCCACTGATTAAATAGTTTACGAATCTCTTATTCGAAGGGAAGGTATAATCATCCATTTTGATATTAATTAACACATATTTATTATTGATATGCCTCAATTTTGATATAATTTTCATTATTTGATTGCATTTATGCAAAGTTCAATTTTGTTCCCACTAAATAATAGCCAGTAGAATTGATTAAAAAAATATACTGAAATTATAAGTTTAAAGGGCTTTGAAGGTCCGTGGTATAGGTACCTACTTGCCCATTTTGATTTTTTTTTCAAAATGTCTGATGACGCTATACGGGGTTTTGTCCTGTTACGTTTTCTGTTTGCATTGATGTCAGCTATCGATTTATAAAGGTCTCATGAGTGGTAGCCATTTTGAAAAAATAAAAAAATAAAATGGCTGACAGGAATGCCAGCCAGGCTCCATATAAAAATCTTTAATCGACAAAATTCACGCTACAGTGAGTGCCTTTTGGTTTAGCTTAAGTAATAATAAAGGCAATATAATATTTATTGAGAATTTTCAGTATTTGGCACATCTCTAGCTACTCTCTTTTCCATAGTTCATCTCAAAAATATTTATTACATATCAGCTATATATTATTATCACAGTTAACTAGGTTGTAACTGGTTTTGTTCCCGGGATAACTTGTTCATTCATAAACAATCTACTGAATGGTCTACACCCTAAGCACGAAGTCGTAATGTCTCGGCTAGGGCATCGGAACCGGTTTTTCCCGGTTCCAGAAGAACCGGGAATTCCCGGTTCTGAGGGTCCCTGAAAGAATCGGTTCTGTAAAACGGAGAACCGGTCGTTTCGGTTCTTTCGGTTCTCTCTTAAAATAAATTTAGAAATAATATTATCTCTATAATACTCTTTATGCTAAATATCAAGTTATTATTCAAACAGAATAAATACTGTTATTTCACAGTTAAATTAATAAATAACGTTATTATTTTTATATTATTGATGAATCTATAAGAAACTAACGATTTTTAAAGGGATTCGGCAACATTAAGGTAAATGCTCCAGGATACCCCGCGACATTCAAATTTTTGACATTTGTTTTGCTCAGCCTCGGATAGTATGGTAATAAAAGTTGTATTCGCGGTAATGACACATACTAGCCGATAGTGAGATGGCATTTGTAAAAAACGAAAAAAAAAAAAAATTAGATCCTTTCCCTTTATTCGTTTTGATAGTAAGAATTCTATATAAAGATAGCATACCTTTTCAACTTGAATTTATGAAAAAACCCGAAAGAACCGAAAAAACCGGGTACTCGGTTCCGGCTTGAGTTTAGAACCGAAAGAACCGGTTCCTAAAATAGGGCCGGTTCTCGATGCCCTAGTCTCGGCCCTATTGACGGGTGTTACCTACTCCGTATTACCTACGGACATAAGATTAGTTCGGGGCCCGAACTAAGAATGAATGACTACAAAGTGAAAGTCAAATAAAAAAAAAGCACTCAAACAGTCAAAAAGGCACTGTTGAACGTCAAAAAATATCGAATCGGATACACGATTTGACAACTGTCCTTACTCTCGATGTCCGAAAAATTTCATTTGGCACTTGTTTTGACAGATGAACTTCTTTCGGACGGGCCCATATCTTTGTTGACGAACTCAGAGAGTAAACCCCCTGACTGATTCAGTAGATTGATTAAGAATAAGCAAGTACAATCCATAATAGGTCCATAGTTGTATAGTAGACATCTGGAACAGACGAGAATTTATATTTAATATACTGCTAGAAACAGTTCCACTTTTATTCATAGACTAAATTCGATACTTCTATAGAAATATTGCGTCAAATCTGCATCTTAAACGACGATACGGCTCAGTTTTGGGAACATACTCTCAATGTCATTGAAGACAAAGTTCAAATTTCATTGCAACCAAATATATTTATGGCTTTTTGCAATCAAAAATCAACTTAGACTACATAACGCTAAAGTAGATAATTGAGTAAGTGGCAGTACATGTTAGTAATCTTAGATTTTGTTTTCAAGTATAGTGCAATATGTTATGAAAATGTATCAAAGCGATTTCAAAATAAATAGTTATGGTTGCGTAGACAAGCGAGTATCATTGCGGCGAGTAGACGAAAAGCATTTGAGGGACCTAAAGAAGTGATCGATATTATTATATTATTTGTTTTATTTTGGTTGTCATTATAATTTCTTATGAATATTATAAATTAATTTAAATACCATTATTTGATAATTATTTTCGTTTGTTATAAAAATCATAGCTTATATTATCATAGGGTAACTGAACGTATTAGAAATTATATTGAAAATAAAGGTGTAATAATTGTTTACGATGTAATTCGATTACCTTTAAGTGAAACAGTATATAATGATGTATTTTATAAAACCATATAAACATTAATAAAAAAATGCTTTGTAAGTTTTTCGCTTATAGGAAATTGTGAGTTTCTAGAGTCGGTTGAAAATATATTTATTGAAAAACGAAATTACATGTATAATTTAAATTCCGGTAGCACTAAATACTGCATAAACACATACAGATACAATGTATATTTGAATTGTTTTTGCGTAGAACTAATAATCAAATATTGCTTTGTCCTTTTTACACTGTGCAACATGTCCAACTCGAAAAAAATATTAACTGCCATAGAATTAATAGTTCTGTAAATGTTGAAACGAAAGTTTTTATGTTCTCTGTCGAAATGTATTTGTACAATTTAAATTTTCATTGTTATTATGAAATTAAGTGTATTTTAAACGTAGACAGAATTGCTGACACAGTTATCTGATATGATTGATGATACTCCGCGAAATTTTTGAGGTTGACTGGTAGAAAATGCCTATAGGATTTAGTCCGCCCCGTACATGTATGTGCTTGAAGTATTAAATAAATAAATTCATATTTTCTTACATTTTTTTTTGCAATTTTCAGATCTATAATTAGGTTGCTCTGTACATATTATCCTATTGAATGGCTATTTCATGAAATCATGACATTTGAGGCCAACTCTAACTCAAGGAGTTGTATTGCTGATGCTGAGAAGTTGTATTAATGATTATAATTCTGTAAAGTCATATTTATTATGGTCGCGAATCATATTTTAATCAATATACAACCTGCAAATTGTAAAAAAAACGTAAGAACATGTGAATTTCGCGGGCTAGCTTAGCGCATCCCCCTTAAAGCTCAATTTACACTAAAGAAACAATATATCCGTTTCCCTTTACATTTGTGAACTCGAAATGTTAGAAACTCATAAAAAAAAACAAGTAAAAACGCACCCTAAACAATTTTAAAGACATTCCTGTGTCATCCTCATCAGTAAGTAATTATTTAAAATGATTTGTAAGTATATAGTATTACCTGTTTATCTAAATAGTAATCAAATGCAAAATATCACAGTGCTTATTTTTAAAAGTTTATTAATTGGTATGTTCGTTGAAGTTTAATGTATAAGTTAAAAGATGTCAAATAATACTTTATGCTGATATTCTTTCGACTCTAAGGTATTAACGCTCGCTATGTTTGTGTACTAACAAGAAGTGGGGAAATATTTAATTGATTTAGTGCTATTCTCTACATACATTTCGAGCCATACTCAAGTGACAGCACACAATTCGAAAGCAATCCAAAACTTGTTTAGAGGAAATAATCGCAGCACCCCAATTGTGTAACACACTTTCTATCACAATCATTGATTAATCCATTGCTTCATATGTTTGAAGATTCGTCGGCTCGACTACGAAAAGAACGCTATGAATGTTGTCGAACTGTCAGTTGTTACTCTGTCACGCAATTACCCCGCAGTTTCACGTCTCGAACAGTAATGAACGCAGAGAGATATTTATTCAATAACAGTGCAGTTTTTATCCGATGCCTACTAGAATAATGAGACATTCTAATGGCTGTAGGAATCATACAAGCATTATCCTGAATATTTCCCCAAATATGTTATTTCCTAATCCGTACCTGTAGTTATCTTATGAAAATGTATTGTTTACTCATACTTTTAATGCTAGCTGTTAAGGCTTTTCGAAGATATTATATCGCAGCGTATATCACTTGATTGACAATAATATTTTGGTGTCCGTTATCTGTATATTTGTTGATGTGTTGCAGTTTTGTTTTGGTATGTTGTTCCAATATGTTGGAGGCTACGAAGTATTCTTATGATTGATTGTAAAAGGATTCAAGTCGAACTTCCCTGACATTGGCATATTGTTGAATGTGTAGAACTTTAAAATAATTATGATGTGCATTTGTTTTAGAGTTCTGTTGTTTTTTATGGAATGGTGGGAGGTTTCTAAGTACAGGGGCCATATTATGACGTATTAATGATACCATTTTTCTAGTGTGAGAGCGGGACGGAGCTATAGAAGGCCGATAGCACCATCTCTTTTTTGCAGTGGAATAATGATGACATGAATCATTCATATTAGGGCCCCAGATTGCTGTGTTAAGCCAGTTAGTCAAGAACGGTTACAGCTTACAGCCAAGATAACCTTCCTCAATACAGTCCAATCTTCTCTGGCTTGATATATGACGTCACTGTAGGATTTTGAACTTTGGGCGTATAGCAGTTCTTCTAAAGACATTCAAACAGAAGCAACTCCTATGCCCGTAACATGTAGGTCGTTATTAGTTCGCGATGTTTTCGCAAAAATGTATTAAAGTTGTCGTCAACTATGCCATGTTGTATAATATTACCCGATATATATTTCGTTCGGATATAAAGGATTTAAATATAATCTAGAGTTGCTTCGTCACGACTTATTGTACAGAACTTATTTGATCTCTATTATTATAAATTATAAAATTAATACATATAATACCTATTCAATTAATAATTATGTATTTGATTGCTTTATTATGAAAAAAAGACTTTATTTTATTTATCGATTATATACTTTGCTTTGCAGTAAGAAACTAAGGAATTCACCAATGTTTTATCTATAGCTACAATTATCTTTAGTCAAACTTTGTGATAATTTAGTTCAAGTTGATGGCAAACATAAAAATGGAGCAAAAATATTTGAAAAATAAAGTTTGTCGTCGACTTTTCGTCGCCATAACTTCTCTGTACGTATAAACAGCTGCTTAGAAATGTTGTAGATGATTTTGTTCGAATAGTAAAGTAGTTACATAAACATAAAAGCTTTATAAATAACGCCAATATCATTAGTTAGTGATGCAAAGTAAGAGTGAGTTGTAATCGCTGAGAAATGTTGTTTTAGTCTGTCATTTATGAAAATAAACATTTTACAAAGATTGCTTTTGTTTTATTTGATTTAACCCGACAAATTTTGTATATACTACCAGCAATTTTTCATTAAAAATATGCCCTTTTTTTTTGAGGATGGTAAATCATCAAATGACCCCTCCCGCTCTGGGTGGAGCGGAAGGGAGTGTCAGACTCTTACTGACTAAAACCCACCCGTGTTCCTTCCTTAGCCCTATATGTTCCAGGGCAGCGGTAACCCTTTCGGACGATCCCGCTACCCTGGCAGGCTTCGGCCCTATCGGGCCCCGTCATTCGTGCTGACATCTCTTTACCAGGGATTTTTCACAAAAAAAAAAAAATACTTTTGAAACGATAATAAACATAATCGTTAAGTGATTACATGCATACGGCTTCTAGTAGGCGATCGTTTGACGGGTTTAATAGTGAAAAAGTTACATTGGTTCATTCATTGAGCACCTACTGAATCGCTGTCGTTCATATCCCCTTATCCGTTGTGCGACCTAGCTAGAGGTCGGCAACAATATAAACTGTCTCATTACATGGGATTGAGCTCATAAGATGTATAATATACACCACGATGTGTAATGTTGGTGTAACTCGTCTATCACAAAAGGCTTTTACGTCCGTAATTCCATAGATTAATACGTAATTCCACCAATCGCTTTCTTATCGCCGGTGGATCACATTTTGTTTCATATCGTCAGTTCCGATGAACTATCTCAAAACAGCGCCATCTATTGGCGAATAGAATTTACCGCTACATCTAGCGTCGAGTGGCAAAACGATAAGTAACAATAATGATAATTAATAGATGTCACTGCTATACTCTTCTATATATTAACGCTTTGCTTTGGGATGGCTAGGAGGATGATAAATAATCCCATACTTTTCAGGAAAGCCTGCCATTTTGTATTGGTGACTTAGGTCTACCACCACGACAACCATGGCTTATAAAAGTGTGTGATGTGTACCTAGCTTTTTACCCAACCTGGGTATCAAATCCCGCCAAGGTCAGCTTGAAACTACTAGATCGATGAGGCAGTCAGAATTTTAGACACACTAAACAAAAAATTAAACTCGCATTAATGCAAATATGCGTGTAGTTATTATTATTATGTACATTGTGTCACTGTATTATTCATGTGCGCCTGCGTCTACGATATGGAACAAATGGTGCCAAGAAGCGGGCACTTTCGTTTTATTACGGAAGAACTTACTACTATGGCGTCCGCTTACGAAAATTGACGTAAAACAATGCTTATTATGTTTTGTGAATAGGTATTATTAAACATTCATCGCATCATTCGCTTCGCAACTCCCAACAAGTTGAAGCACCCCTTTTTTTTTTGTGGATGGGAAATCATCAAATGAGGGGTCCCGCTCTGGGTGGAGCGGAAGGGAGTGTCAGACTCTTACTGACTAAAACCCACCCGTGTTCCTTCCTTAGCCCTTTATGTTCCAGGGCAACGGTAACCCTTTCGGACGATCCCGCTACCCTGGCAGGCTTCGGTCCTATCGGGCCCCGTCAATCGTGCTGACATCTCTTTGAGGCGCGCGTGGAACACATACGCGCCGTCCGGCATGGGCCAGATTCATTCAGATTTTCTATGACTATTGAGCAATTCCCGGTTGGCATTTCCTCACGAAAACCTAGGATTCTCTGTTTTTTTTTATATTGAAACACAGTTCAGACTACGGTTTGAAGCATATACACATTTTTATATGCTACATTTCTATGGTTTGAAGGGTATGGCGGGCACAATAAGATATTTCAGTTTTATGTCTCCTGCGATAGCACCTGCGATTCGTCTGGTATTGCTGATGTCACGCGGCGATGACCACTTAAAAAAAGAAAAAAAAACACGAAAAAAAGCATCATCTGCCTAGCCTTTTCCCAACTATGTTGGGGTCGGCATCCAGTCTAACCGGATGCAGCTGAATATTTTACATGGAGCGACTGCCTATCTGACCTCCACTTCCCAGTTAGGTACTGGGTAATACGATACCCCTTGGTAACACTGATTGTCAGACTTTCGGGCTACTGACTACCCGTAACGACTGTCAAAGATCCACGAATGACAGCCGGGACCAACGGCTTAACGTGCTTTCCGAGGCACGGAGAGTTCTTGGTATGTAAAGATGGTCACCAATCCGACCAACCGCGGCAAGCGCAAATAAGATGCAGTCGCTTAAATATAACATAGGCAAGGCATTAAGTCCGCCTTTGTACCTTTTTGTGCGAAAAGTTTAAATAAATAAATAAATAAATAATAGGCACAGGTCGATCGTTCAGGTTAAGCTACGCTTGCCGCGTTTGGTCTGTGGATTGGTGGACACCAAATAAAAAAAACTTAAACCTATGCACCTACTAGGTTACTAGTTATAATAATGTACAAAATCAAAACAAAAAACACTAGACTGGGAGCAATGCAGCCAGTGTGTCTGACGCAAATCGTTTGATCATAAACACACGATTATTATTTTTGGCCAACTCTCCAATCGAGACACTTTTCATTAACCGCTCTAAAAGCTTGCTATTTTTAAATCGATCTGGCTTCATAGTGTTTTGTTTGGACGTTAGCTGTAATAAAGTTTCATAATTTTGTATTGACGTAAGAATGCCGCGTGGTTATTGGAAAATTAATAAACCGTATCGTCCCGTATTGCAAAAGAAGGGATGGTGAGGGATTAGGGTTACCATTTGTCCAGACGTGTCCGGTATATTGGTCCCTAGTCCGGATTATGACTGGCCTTATCATCTGTCCGGAATTTTAGACGAAATATGTATTGAAAAGTAAAATATTTGGCCTTTTTGCAAATGTCTAGTTTTTGTCAGGACTTTTCGAATTTCGAAATATAGGTACCCAAGACAGCATCTCCCTGTACGCATTCCTGCTTACCCTTCTAATAACCAAGCGTTGGTAGGTCGTAGGTACCTAATAGATAGACATGATTAGACATAGCAATTTTTTGTCATAATAAAGTGTGGCAACTGGCAACACACTTACCAAATGACATTGGCAACAAGATAAGTAATCAAACGGAGATACTGAAGCTCATGGACTACAAAAACCATTGTGATCTTAAAACTGACGCAATAAAAACACCGAAAATACATACCTAAGTATATAATTAAAAATAATAACACCAAACCTTTAATTTATCCAAGTGTTTGACCTTTATTCGCGTGAGAATTGTGCATAGTTCCTGAGGCGTGTGTTTTTGCGTGTTTACGTAAAAAGTAAGGGCAGGTGCGCTTGCGCTGAACATATGTATTCCCTTCGCTATGGTCGTGTGAACGGAAGTCGTTCCGGGTGGTATACTCTACCCGTGCGAGAATTACTGGGGGGTTGCTTAGTAACAGAACTATGTATTACTTAGTATTTGTAGCTGTTACTTAAAATTGATTTGAGATCGGCCTGTCTATGTAGTAACGGGAGCTGTGGTGCCCATTGGTATCGCCCCCGACTTACCGTGTTGTAGCTCGTGGGTTCGAACCCAGGCAGGCGCTTTACTTTTTGTAACTAATTTCATCACCAAAACGGTGAAAGAAAACATAGTGAGGAAACCGGCATGTGCTAGAACCAAAAATTCGAAGACATGTGCCATCTACCAACCCGCGCTGGACCCGCGTGGTAGATTATAGCACTTGCACTCCTTCTCGAAGAGAGGAGGCCCGTATCCCAGCCGTGGGAACATTATAGGCATATTTTATTATGCTATGTAGTAATGGCCGTAGTAGATAGATAACTAAGTTATTATAATTTGAGCAGACAGCTGTGCTGCTGGGGAGTTTGTTGCGCCACTTCTTCCCAGCGATAGCACTAGGAAGTGGTGAAGGGCGGGCGGGGGGACTGTCTTTTGTAATTTTGACGTTCGAAAAGTGCTTCTCAGCCTAATTTGAATAAATGACTTTTGATTTTTTTGATTTGAATGACATAATTATACATTATTATTTTTATTTATTTATTTTCTTATTTATGTACACACAGTAAAATACATAGGGATATGACATAATTATAATTTGAGCACAAAGGTACTGGGTTTAATGTATGTTTTTGGTCGGTTAGTTTGTAAATTCCATAATTCATAGGTGGCCTCCGACCGCATTTTAGAATTCAAGAGCATGATTTATTTATTGTATTCATAATTTTGTTCCGACATTTTTAGTTCGCTTTTATGCAACTATCCTATATCTAGGGCTCGTTTATCTGTTTTCCAACCAACTATACATATACATATTATGTTGTTCACAAACATTTGTGCCGTGCGGTATTCGAATACGTGACCCGTAGCGCACAACTCACACAATCCAATCGTTCAGGCACTGCGCCAACCGTGTCAAGCATTTAGGTAATCTGTTAAAAACACAAGCTAATCGACGATATACTAAAGTTGGGTGTCCACTTCGTTTTCGCACCAACTGTGCTCCATTCTGCATTCTGCTGTAAGTTTGCAATATGGTTGTTTGCTGGAAGCGAGAGAAGGCTGAGTTTTCATCATCATCGCTTATCAAAGTCATCTTGAATGAAAAACGTCCAAAAAAAAAATATATTACCACCATCTCATATTTTACCAATTTAATACTGAATAAAATATTATTATTATTATTATTATTATTTAATTTAATACTGAATAAAATATTATTATTATTATTATCTCGCGGTAAAGTCTTCAGCAAAGAATTCCATTGGCACCTGAATGAAAGTAACAACACTTAACGCCATCTTCGCGGAACTAATTTGACTGTTTTCTTCCCCATTGCAAAAAAATGCCACGACAGCAAAGCAGATGCGCGGAGCACAGCGGTGCGCGAACATTTGAACATTGTTGGTACAATATTTTTATATCACGAAGCGACGCGCACTTTATTTGTGGTTACCAAGAGTACAAACACGCTGTGATTGTGTGTGTAAGCGCAGGATCTCTCGGTACAGACGCCAGCACATCAAGTTACTACAATCTGTCAAATTTCTTTAATAGATTTTCAACTTTATCGCTGAAGCATTAAGGTTAAAGGTTGATTGGGAAAATTTGACAGTTTCGGGTAGCTTGACCTGCTGGCGTATGTACCACCCGAGACGATGGCGAAGTCGTTAGTCAGAAGTGTGTGGCGTGTGTGTTTCATGTGCTGAAGCTACTCGTCTTCACGCACACATTCTCAGCGTATTTGTGCACTTGATTATCACAAGTACAACGCGCGTCACCTTGTGAGAAAAAATTACTATACCCAGTTTAACATTTTCAAGATGCACAATTGCACAGCCTCCAGTTTCATTATAAGAATTTTTATCTACATCCCAAAGTGAATGCTTGTCTAAATATAGTTTAATTCAGAAACCATGAAGGACAAAGTTATCTTCGTCGATATGTGGTTTGTTTTTGTACAATTTAAAATAGCATTCCTTAGGTAGGTATAACAGACTACCTAAGTAAATAAATTACGTAAAGTATCTATTTTATATACTAGTAGGTACGGGTAGGTCATAGGTACCTAGTTTATAAAGAAAACTAGGTACTTAACAGACTTCTGTTAAGAAATAATATATTTTTTTAGGATTTCGTATCCAAGTGGTGCCAAACGGGACCCTGTTACTAAGCCTCTGCTGTCCGTCCGTCCGCCTGTCTGTCAGCGGGCTGTATCTCATGAACCGTAATAGGTAGATAAAGTTCTTTAGTACTTTCACAAAGCGCTTATCTATTTCTGTTGTCGCTATAACAACAAATAATAAAACCGACCCACATTTGACCGGTTTTTTTACATAATAATAATTATATGTAGCTATTATACCAACATAATTGTTTGTTTGTACGTAGGTAACATTACTTTTTAAAGTTTTTTTTTTCTTTATTAGCCTGTGAGTGCCACTACTGGGCAAAGGCCTTCCCCAAATCTTTCCAGGAGCTCCTTTCCTGCGCCACCTCGAACCAGCCCTCACGGTAAGAAATTATAAAGTTAAGAATAAGAAAGGCTGTAAAATCTTGCCCAACTAAACATATATATATTTAAAAAAAAATAGAGCTCTATTTTCTAATTCAAATTACGTCAACGACTTTCCTTCCTCAATACATTACCGTCTTGCAGTAAGTCGTAAGTAATCAAAGATAATAAAACATGCCTTTTTGCTCCCATCCATCTTGTAAAGTGAACTTTCAATAACAATCATTATTTAAACCTTTGTCTATTTGATCGATCAATCTGATCTTTAAGTACCAAGCAGTAACCACACAAAGTACTTAAGTAGATATTTTATTAATCAATACCTACATAATATAAAGTCGCTTATCGTGTCTGTCTGTATAACCGTTGTTCTTCTAAACTACGCTATGGATTTTCATGCGGTTTTACCATAATTTTGAGGAATAATAAATAACAATAAAAAAATAATAAACCATTAATAATAAACTTAGGTATCGTATATAAATCTTCATTTTCATTCTGAAATCGGCCAAAATTCCAGAATGTCTAAACTCCCGCTATAACCAGTGTGTTCTGCCTACCATGACTTACGGTGCCGAGACTTGGATGCTCAGGCAGGAGGCTGTGAACAGGGTGAGAGTGGCATACAGAGCCATGGAGCGTTCCATGCTTGGCATAATGCTTATTGACCGAGTCCCAAACCTCGAGATCAGAAGACGTACAAAGGTTTTCGATATCAGAAAACGAGTTATGGAACTCAAATAGAGTTGGGCAGGACACCTGGCAATGATGACAGGTGGAGTAAGGCAGTGGCCGAGTGGCGTGCAAGGACTGGAAGACGACATCTCGGTCTTCCGGCAGCGAGATGGGTGGACGACATTGTTACTTACCATCGCGGGTAGAACTTGGAGGTCTACTCCTAACTGACACATTCGAATGATTGGATCGGACCGACACATGGCCGAACCGAATATTATTGAAAAATGCGAAAAAAGTTCGCATCGGCTCAGTTGGGTCGGGTCCATAGCCAATATTCGAAAGAGTGTAGGAGTGTAGGATCGGGACCGACCGGACCAAATAGTAACTTCGTAGCAGGAAACGGCCGAAGATTCAGCCGATACGATAAATTGACCACTTCGGAGTAGACCCCCTGGACGAGGTTGGCACAGAAAGATGATCATGATGATGACATAAATCTCATTGTATCTCTCTCATTGTATATAATTTTATGTATTTTTTTTTTGTCTCTTTTACTCTATCACACGCTGTCTTCATCTATCTATTGTCCTATCGCAGATATGCTGGAAGAGATTTCTTATGAAATAAGCATCACCTCTGTACCTTTTTTTCTGTTCTGTTTTTTTTCTTGTCTTTTTATATATGTGTGTACACAGATGGACGATGGTTAAATAAATAAATAAATCTCGATGATTTGTCAAGTCGTAAAAACCATGCGAATCAGGGACGGGTCGCTAGTGACTAATATACATTCTATGATCTAATAGAGAATGGATTTGTTGAAAATATGTACCTACTTACCGATAATAGTTAATTATGTAACTGAAAGAACAATGATGGATTACTTTAACGTTTCAATTACTTTGCAGTGCAAGCTAATGGAAACATTTTGATAGAAAGTTTGAATGTTCAGCACCCAAATTGCGTAACACACTAACTATCAATCAGAATCTGAATCATTTTGAAGGATATTGCTAATCCATTGCTTCACATGCTTGAAGAATTTGTTTGCTCAGCAACGTAAATAACGCAATGAATGTTGTTGAACTGTCAAAATTAAAGTCATTGGTACTGCTTGTGACTGTGTTACACAATTACCCTGCAGGTTAAAGCTAAAGATGAAAAATATTTTAACTACATTGAGTAAGTAGGTGCAAGAGACCAAAGGAAAGATGGATGGATTGTAGAAGATTGGTAGAAGATAACGTGTTACGCCGAGAGACGACAAGATTTTTTTAAAATTGCAGATTGGGCCATCTCTCGACTTCGATTTCGCCTGGTGGAAATCGATTGAGGTCTATGATGAAACGAGCAAGCCCAGAAGATGCCTATTCACTCTTGCTTTGAAGGCTGGCGGGTTATAAGTGGAAGGGAACACAGGCTCAAGTAACGTGGGCCAAGGGCAGGAAGATAATTTTTATTGCGTATTTTTAACACCTTTATTGCGTAGTAGTAAGGGCGGTGTTCTGAGCCGCCTTATAATTTGAATCGGGCCAGTACTAAGTACAGACGCCAGCAGGTCAAGCTAACCTTGAGCCTTAATGGTTTAGCAATAAAGTTGAAAATTTATTAAAGAAATTTGACAGATTGCAGTAGCTTGATGTGCTGGCGTCTGTACTGACGAGCGATTGGTCATGCTTCTTGCGAAATTGCATTTTGGAATTCTGTGATGATAAGATGACTTATCATCACAGAATTCCAAAATGCAATTTCCAAATGACAAGTATACATGCAACGATATCTCAGTAACCTCCTAGTCTTATGACTTGAGCGGACTGATAACCAGCTGATAGGTATACTGTGTTTTTATTTGTTTCAGATCAGCTGGAAATAGCAGGTTTGTTATCATGATGTTGTTTGCACTTTCAACTTGTAATCAACCTTCGAATTGGCTTCGGAGCATTGACTTATCTTTAGAAAACATTGTTTCGGAGTTGTATAATTGTAGAAGGTACGTCATTCATTACCTAATGATCTATTTTATAGGCAAGTATTTTTTACCTTTTTAACAACAAAAAGTTAAAATTGTTTATAAAAAGGTAAAATATTACCGTTACCAAAATTGACATATTTATCTTTTTAATACGTTACGTTAGGTAACCAAACAACTTTATATAAGAAGTTATTTCCATATTCTAAGACAGAGTTAATAAGTGATAATAACCAGACTAATAAAAAAGAATTTTAAAATTCAAAAACATAATTCAGTTTTTGCACATTTCTGAAACTTTGAAAAAGCTACTTTACAAAAAAAAGTTTCTAACATTGAATAAAAAGGTTGTGTTATAGAACTATTAGAAAACACTGGTCAAAATTACTCAAAATAAGACTTAAAGCCATTAACTAATAAGAAAAGTAATGAATAAAAAGAAAACTTTTATGGCATCTTATGATTTCTTTCCCGAAAGTAGCCAGTGAGATATGTATTTTATAAACGTCAATCTAAAAAGGTTTTATGCAAATAGTATGACATACGTAATGAATCTTCAGTAGCAAACAATACAGAAAATTGTATTATTGTTGCACTGCAATCCTTTTCAGGAACAGACTGAAAAATAACGCGCGATAATTTATTCGAAGCGGGGAGAAGAACCGATCGTATCCAAACTCTTCGATAAAATACGAGCCGAGCCCGATCCATTCGTGAAAGAGAAGAGAATCGTTCACAGCTCACGCACACAATGCACCCTACTTGTGTGCGGGCTATCGCTATATAGACATGGGATATTGGAGTATCGATCGGTTCGGTACACTACCTGGCGTTCATGCCACCCTAGTACTTTCCGATCGGGCGACCATTATTGACGATTGGCGATACTTCCAATACATGCGGTCCCACACGTGGACACAACGTGCGTTGCTCTTGTAAACATACGATATCAACTTGCCTGTTTTGAAAAAAATATTGCAAATTATTGCTTTCTTTAACGAGATTGCAGCAAACCAATCGTGAGGTTTTAACCACAGTGTTGAGCTCTATGCTTCGCGTGACTGCATTTCTTTATTAGCCATGTCTTCGCCTCGCCTTCTATGTAAAGCAAATTAGCAACTTCACATAATAATATAATTTGTTGGGCCTTCTGGAAATGAATGGCCAGTATAACTTGACACTTCATTGCGGCGCAGCCCTTACTTCAAACTTGGAACATTTATTTAAGTTCCTAATCCACCCGTAGGTCAAGTTAAATTGGTTGCAGAATAATTTCACTAGTGGTTCGCACGAGTGAAACCGTTGTCACTCGTTGTATAATTGTGGGTAACTCTCACAGTCATATTAGCACCTGTTAGTGAAATTAAGCCTTCATATAAGTATTTGTGCAACAGTGGGAACCCTTTGACACGTCAATATTATTATTTTGACACCTATAGTATTGTACGGAGGATTAGAGAAAATGCGTAATGTTGTAACTAAATGTGTTTTTTAACCGACTTCTAAAAAAAGGAGGAGGTTCTCAATTCGGATGTTTGTATTTTTTTTTTTATGTTTGTTCGCGCATAACTCCGTCGCTTGCCAACCGATATGAAAAAATCTTTTTTTGTTGGAAAGGGTATACTTCCCAAACGGTCCCATAGAATCATCAAAAACGGTTTAGTAGTTTGGTTTTTAAACCAAAACGACTGGTAAAAATTACAACTTAAAAGTGAAAAATAAAAACTTTTTTGCCAAAAAAAAGCAACCGACTTCCAAAAACGACACTACAAAGTGAAAAATAACTTTAATTTCGGAAGTCGGTGTCAAACAACGAAATGCGAACCCAACGACACCGACTTCCAAAATTAAAGTTATTTTTCACTTTGTAGTATCGTTTTTGGAAGTCGGTTGCTGTTTTTTGGCAAAAAAGTTTTTTATTGTGAATTGTTTGCGTGGAAGTATAGTAAAGAATTCCTGATTCCTTCTTTCCTACCTACTTCGGCTATTTTCGACTCATCCAAAGATCCTAAAGGTATTTGTAGGTCTTGAGTTAGCTCAACAGTAAAGAATTCCGTTCTTCTATAGGGATATGTATATACATTATCCTTAGTTTATTGTGTGCGTTTTTGCCGATTTAACGCGTGCGCCACGGATGAAGCGACGGATTGAATGTCGTTTGTTTTTGACCTCATAAACTTTGGTAATATTAGTACCATTCCTGTAAATATCAGAGAACTGAAAGAATAAACTTTTAATAGTGAGTAGCCGGTGTGACTTAAATGCAAGAAAGGACCGTTAATCACTTAGGAGCCGTTATTATCACTTATAACTATCGACGGTTCGCATATTGAACTAAATTCATTGTACCAAGACGCATTCAACATTAATTTACAAAAAAAATATTACTTTATATCTTCATCATCATCCTTCTAAGGTAACACATAAGTTCTTCATGCCCACATGGCACCGCCATTCATACACACAGCTCAGCTCCCTTCTCTTTCAAATCTGTACCACGTCTTCATAACTTTGCTACTTTACCACTTAAAAGTTAAAACAGCTCCCAAACAATAATTCTTACAGTCACAAGATCTTAGGGAGCTCTCATCCCAGTCAAATCGTTTTGATCTCGCTTATTAGTAAGTCTGTAAATAGCCAGACAGACTGCCATTGGTTTATTTGTGATGGGTTTCCTAAATCTGTACGTCTGGTCGAGGTTAATGTTTGCTAAATGGATCTCCAGATTTATCAACGCCTTAATGAATTGGAGAATCGAAATAATTAGAATGAATTTACTCTATACAGCGTGTTTGGTAGAAGGACCGACACAATTTTCCTAGGGTTAGGAAGTGTCATATCTTAGTTTTCAACCATAACACCTGTCTTTAAGGGTCACGGTAATGAGATAATAATATGTTTCTTTTTAATCACCCGAAATATCGTCACAACTTTTTTGTTTGTGGTTACAGCAGAAATAATTTTTGGTGTCATCTGCAATATACATTTACGTACAGAGTTGGTTCTAGAAAATGACTTAGGTGCTTCCAAAGTCGTGAATTTGTGTTAAGGGACGAAAATTTTTCTTTCAATATATTCATAATAAACAATTAAAAAAATAACAATTTTGTGCTAGCAAATGACATCCCCAATCCCTCAAAGAGTTATCCTTTTACCAAACATTCTGTATTTTCGTTCAAACTGCGACGTTCATTTGTTTTGTCGAGGTTTTTATATTGAGGATGACGTAAGCTTGATTAGAATATTTATTTATTTATTAAAAATCTCCAATTACTATCATTACAGGTAGGTAATCCTAATGCGATAGCGTGGTCTTAAAATTAACATACACAATTTAAAACTATGGAAAACGTAAAAAGCTAGTATTACTTACTTATAATACATTTACAAATAATAACTACTTTACTAATTTCCCTATATAAAAATAAAATAAAAACACAAAATATAGCCTAGGTACTCTAATCTACACTATAACATAAAAAGAACATTAGTATTTTTGCGAATTCACTCAAATGGCATGTAAATACATCGATCTTCACGTGAAGATCGTTAATAACCCGAATTGCGCGGGTCAATGGTGTTTTGGCGAGAAGGTTGGTCCTGGCAACAGGCACGGACAGCAGTAGCGGGCGGCGCCGCCTCCACACATAGCGGTCTGGTACACATAGACTCATGCGCTGCAGTACTCCTGGGTTATGCTCAATGCCACGAAGTAACCTTACCAGATACGCAACAAGCGAGAATTCCTGTCGTACCCACAGTTGGTTGAGACCCGACCATACCAAGCACAAACAGAGTGGGGTACATCAACGGGTAAAACGGATATACCCCAAATAGTTTAAGTATCATATAAATAAGTATCGTAACTAACACTGTAAACGTTAAGATTTAATCAATAAACAAGTTATAAAAAATAAAGACATTGATTATTTTTTCTGCAACGAGAAGCTAATAAATAATTGTAATGAATACTTTACTATCGAGTTAAACACCTCGCAACAATATTGTTATGTAATAGATATAACTTGATAAATGCTAACAAACTGTACCTATTATAAGAAACCTGTAAAATATAGCAATAAAAAGCGAAGTGATTCTTATCGCTAATTATTACTTCAGTTGGCTTCAATATCTCCCACGCAAGTATCTGCGATGCTGAGTTGAACAAAAAGTATCATTACACTAAATTGATGTTTATCGAAATCTTGCATAACACATTTACTGCGGCCAACGCGCCTGCGCGTTTTTCAAGCTTTGACCATGTGCTAGCGGCGCGCATGCGCGTCCATACAATTTACTTAACTTTCTTCGAGTGCGGCGCAATGCACAATGGACGCACCCGTGCGTCCATTGTGCATTGCGCCGCACTCAAACTCGAAAATTTTCAAACGCACAGAAGCGTCAACTAATGCGGCCAGCCGCACTGGGTAAAACTTTCTTCAACCGCGCATGCGCGTTCATAGCACCACACGAAAATTATTTGAACGCGTATGAACGTTTGTCGCACAGGGGTTTGTGAGCTATATATTTAGCATTTGCGAAAAGTTCGCTAATATAATCTATGTTGAAACAACAGCTGTGCTTATTGTTAAGTGACACGATTTTCAAGAGATGGAACGTAAAAATCTTCTACATTTCATTTCAAAGTCTTCTACATTTCATTTCAATGGTACATACGGCTAAACATCACCGGTATAAGCTGACTTCCCTATACGATGCGAGGTCAGCTAAAATTGGAAATGTTTAGCTCGATGTGTAGCCGTATGTACTTACATCTATGTTGTTTATAATGTTTGGGCCCAGCAGTAGGTGACCACAATCATTGCGGCGTCAGAGGCGTTGTTGAGATCGTCAAGGGTACAGGTGAACGGACATTTAGGACACTCTAGCATATGGCACATAGTCTGTTCAGGAGCACCACACTCGCACTGGATCATGGAAGGCAACTTCCCGAGCGGCGTTAATATGAATCGTACTGCGATTTCAAACTCCCGGCGCTCCCTGGACAGTTAGCACTTGCAGCAGCTGGTGCTAGCTGAAAGGATTGGTCCGCTAGACTCTGGTCTAGCGGACCAATTCTTTCCCTACGATAGTAGAGTCCGTTATACGAAGGAAGTCCCGCACTTATTACAGGCACTGGTTAATCACAAATCTAAAAAAGAGAAAGGTGTTTAAGGTAGAAGGGTTGTTGTAGGAATATTGCTAACTATATAACAATAATTAGTTCCATGTATTGCCGCGGGACTTCTTGCGTGAGACGGACTTTACATCCAAACGTGAAGATTAAAGATGCGATGTCATGAGTTTTAGGTTGTTCAAGACAAAGGCAGAGAGCAGAGCAGGCAATTGTAATTTGTCGTTCTACTAACAGTCATAATATGGCCAATTTCCTCTTCCATAATAACTATACTATATTACTCTGTGCTACTTGGTTTTCCGGTGTAAAATTACTATTAGTGGAGTATTATGATATGAAGTAAAAGTGTGTCCAACACGCAGGAGCCATAAGAACAACAAATTGTCTATAGGGCAAATTAAGGCCATCAGCCAGTCTATTGCACGCCATTCAACTCGATTTTCCGCAACTCTCATCCAGCTGCTACCAGCCATCCTGCGAAGATCATCGCTCCACCTAGCCTGAGGGCGTCCTACCTTACGTTTACCGATTCGCGGTCTCCACTCAAGAACAGGGTCTACCCCAACGGTCATCGGTTCTACGGCTAATTTGGCCGGCCCATTGCCACTTTAGCTTGCTTATGCTGTGAGCTATGTCGACAACTTTGGTTCTCTGCCAATTAAGTTCATGTTATGGTTTTAAGTAGTATAGTTTACTAGCTCCGCCCCGCGGTTTCAGCCACATAAGTATCTATCCTGAGGGAATGTCGGGATAAAACGTCCTCCTATATCGTCATCCAGGTCATGGTTTACCCATGCGCCAAATGTCATCCAAATCCGTTCAGCTATTTTAGCGCGAAACAAACAATTGTACAAAACATCAAATCTTTTCTCTTTATAATATTAGTTTATATTTGAAGTAAAAGCATAACCTCTTGATCATACAAAAGCATGAGAAACACAAACAAAAACTTCATCAATTTTCGTACATCGAGAACTTCAGCGAATGGGGCGGATATGATCGACATTACCCTTAATGTACTATAATACGACTTTGACCAACTTTGGTATCCTTATCTCTTTCTTATTCTACGACTAAGTATTGGTCAGACAGAGACGGTGTGGTATGCAAATTGGTTGTGTTTGCAATTGGCACTTATACTGTCAGCCACGCATTCCGTAGGTCAGGGGTCGTGAACAGTGGGCTCACCTTATTGGCATATTTGGTCACAGCACGCGATGAGGACTTACGTGGAGCTGGCTTTGGCGGAGGCTAATTAGGCATGCGTTGTGTGTGCCTAATTAGGTACAAATAAACACTGAATTATTTATTGCCTAGTTATGTTTAAGTTTCATGCCTAATGTGTATTATCGCTCTTTATCGTCTGTATTCAACCAAACCTAATGGAATTTACAGAATTTTGATTAAGTTTACGTTTCCATCTAATTACATTGTCCAAATGCATCTTCCGTTCATTATTTCAGATTTAAATTGTGCCAAGATAATGTCATTTAGTGTCCAAGTGGGTCGCAGCAAATACAACCTCCACAAGTGGGTGTTCATGGATAAGACCTCCGGTGTGTATGCGGCGTCTCTGCACAGACAATGGCTCACCTCCCATTTTGCACCGCATGCTCTGTCATCGGCACACGTGAGGACCGCCTGCGTCAGCGAACGGTATTCGAGTTGCTGAATTTTGAGAAAAACAATTTAAAAAATGACATCCTTATTTTTATTGTTTGTATAGATAACGAACTAGTTACATTAGGTACTAAATTTAATGATTAACTAACTAAATATACAAATAAATACAAAAACAAAAAGACACTTAGGTGTACTAATCCGTATCGCTGTCATCCGGAAACGTGCTCAGAAGACTGGCAGCATTGCCACATTGAAAGGCAAAGCTAATTCTTTGCTCAAAGAACGACCCACCTCACAATATGAAGTTGCATATATTTTATCATGTTATGTTTGCCTTCGACACGCTAAGAAGAAGAGTCACTTCCTCTCTCCTTAAACATTATCATTATATATGTATATATTTATTAAGATTAGTATAGCATAGTTATTAATATACTTTATGTATGTATTTGTTGTATTATGTAAATGATACAGCACAGACTACCTACAGTATTTGTCTCTCCTTCCCTTTTTAATCCATCCAAAGGTTGTCTTTAAAAGATCGTTCTTAGCGATAAGACCGCCCATTGTGTCACCCTTTGTAAAATTTATATATTTATGTCTGTAATTTATATGGTGTACATAATAAAAAGTATTCTATTCTATTCTAATGGGACTTGCCTACAACTGTACTAGTTACGAGTTACGACCAAAGGTTTACCAGACCCTCCACATTACCTACAAGTATGATAGCAAGTGTTTGCTATGCGAAAAGGCCTGTGCCGTGCTATATTTTAGCATGCAAATAGTACTGCAATCTCGTTCGATATCTATCTGTTTGTTAGATTTCAACAATCATTACTTAGCTCCATAATTGGTGCATGAATTAAATGCACTATTTATGAACAGAGTGGTGCATTAGTTTGGTTTAGAAGGTCGATAGTGCTTTATTTAATATGGCCGTGGATATTGCTTGCTGTTAATTGGATCGAATTTCATCTATTAAACTAAGGAGTGGAAACTCATTAGCATGTAATTATATCTTACATGTAAAAACTGTGTTGGATATTTTTTTCATCATTATAGTACCTTCGCACGGCTACACATCAAGTTATATATAACCAGTTTAAGCTGCGTTCTCATTGTACGAAAAACCTAAACAATGTGAGGTTAGTTAAAACTGGGAATCTATAGTTGATGTGTAGCCGTATGTAGTACAAAGAGAGCCTCTAATCTGCGGTTAAGGTTATATTAGTTTCCTGAAAGTCTTGTTCAAATCGATAGCAATTTAGATTAGTAGTTACTCTGATCACTCTGTAATTGAAGATAGGAAGTTACATTCAGCTATCAATTGTTACGCTCACAATTTAATAATTGTTCAAAAGCACTTGCAGGTGGCAGACTACCAAAAAAGCGGCCAAGTGCGAGTCGAATTCGTACCCGAACGGGTTCGTACCACAAAGCACCACGTAAACAAATAATTATAAAAAGTTAAACATTAAAGGGGGGACCTTTAATGTTTAACTTTTTATAATTATTTTTTGTTATAGCGGCAATAGAAAAAACACACACTCTGAAAAACACACTCTGTGAAATTTTCAAGTGTCTACCTATTACGGTTCCTGAGATACCGGCCGCTGATAGACAGACTGACGGAGGGACAGCAGAGGTTTAGTATTAGGGTCTCGTTGGCACCCTTTCGGTACGGAACCCTAAAAACAGGTAGAACATACATTAACTATTTAACCTAAAAGGCGTGTAACTTTTAAAAACGATCAATTGTCTAGTAGTTAAGCGTCCTAGTGACGGTAAAACAATTAGTTTACATAATCCCACAAGAAATTATCGACAATCGAGTTGAGAGATAAAATCTTTCGAATACTTTGCGAAATAATCGATTCACGGTACATAATCTTAATTATAATCGAGTAATAGTAAAGAAACGAATCGCACTTGTTCCGATTTCGCCAGAGAAGGAAGGAATGTTACTTGCCGCTCTATGGTTTAATTTTATTTCCATCACTCTATGGGGGGCGAGGGCTTTGTTATAGGTAGAAGAGATTGTCTATTTGTTACTTAACATTTAAGAGCGCGCCTAAAGCCAGTAAAATTTTAGAATAGAAAAAAAACAAACGTAGTATGCGCCAAAACTGTTATATCGTAATAAATCCAAAACTAAAAGGAATTACATAAAATGCCTAAGCACAGCCTTTACTCTTGTATTATAAATATAATTAATTATCAAATTTTTGTCGCAATAGGCATTACCATATTGAGTACAAAACGGAAAAATATGAGAATTAGAGGTTACTTCGTGATTTTTTTCTATCGAGGAAATGTTATTATTTCATGTTTTTGATCAAAGTGAACCCTCGGAAATATCATGTAGTTATTCATACATTTTTATTTTAAGATTTGGTCCGGAATTTTTCATGTAAAATCAAATATAAGATTGGTAGTTTTGTTTTATCAAGCTCTTAAAGCGAATTTTTTGAGTGTGAAATAAGTTCAAGTAGATTTGTTTTGTTATCATTAAGATTTTGTGTCTCGATACTTTATTCCCATTTTTCAGCATTATAGGGTTGTAACATTATGCTGAGCGATGGCCGTTTTGCGTATATGTGACGTATGTTTTCCCTCAAATGGTTCTTTTTGTGTTTTTGCTTTCTTTGCGTCATGTTTACCACAAATAAACGTATTTTTTTATTTTTAGTGGAAGGAAAATGTACTGTATCTACTAATCAAAAATGTATACTGTGCTACCTTATCGGGAATGACGTCAAAACAGAGACTGACGAGATTGGCAGTAGGTAGCATAGTTGCTATGTGGTTAGCGCCAGCTTTAGGTTCATGAATTTGGTTCCTAGCCAACGCAGTGTTTGTATTAACCATCTTCACTGTGGATTAGACAGCCATCTTGCGTTAATCACGTACACGAATTACGACTTCAAGAATATATTTACTTCTATTCTGGTTTTTGTAACATTCCCTTTACAGCTTAAACTATAGAAATGCCTTCAGGAAGTCACGATTAGTTAATTAAATTCACAGATAATAAAAAGCAAAGCAATAGTTTAAATTACTCCGTTAATTAGACCACGTCTGCGGTAGAACAATGAATCGAGAGCGGAACAGCGGTTATCGTAACCGACAACCGATAGTAAAGCCGTTTGTCCACCGCTATCGTCAACGAGACGTCAGTGGGACGTCAACGAGAAACCAGATTAATCGAAAAGAACGTGACGATCCGGACATGGCGATCGTTTGTTCATGTTCAAATCAAAAGCCGGACGAACAGCGCTAGTGTAACGGCGGTGTGTGGACAACAACAAACAAGTTTTTTATTGCATTGGCACGTCACAATCTCGGGCCGAGTTCTATCGGTTGCGCCAAACTACTCGAAAATTCGGGGGCAGGGATCCCGGCACTCGGGTCCCCGGAGGTTGGTGGACACGTGGCCATAGTAAATATATGTATCGCTACTTCGGCGCCGTCATCTTGTTCTCGTTGGCATCCTATTGACGGTGGCGTGGACAAACGGCCTAAGTAGTAATAGTAACCACTATGAAACGAACGTTAGTACGATTGTTCTTAGGAATGGTTCAGTTGCTCCATTTCTTGTCCACGATTATAGCGATAACAGTTTTTCATGATTCGAAGTATTTTGTTTTAGTGTTGACCTGGAAAGCTATGGTGTGGTGATTACTCTTTTTATAAATTAATGTTGATTGTTGTGCAGTTTTCAGCCATTATATTTTTAGACACCAACGTTTGAGCATAAGCAGTATCAGCCAATTACGTTATCGACTATTGCTTGGGCGGTGGCCTCCTCGCTGTGTGACGGTATGAGCAATAATCCACCAAACGGGCCCATTGTGGGTTAGTGAAAGACTCATGTCTTCGAATATTGGTTCTATGACCTTTTTTCTTTTTGGGTGGGAAATCATCAAATGACCTCTCCCGCTCTGGGCGGAGCGGAAGGGAGTGTCAGACTTTTACTGACTAAAACCCACCCGTGTTCCTTCAGTTGCCTGTGCCAAGGGCCACGGTATCTCTTTCGAATAACCCGCAGCCCTGGCGGTTGGTTCTATGACCTCACGTCGTTTTCCAACGTTTGAGAATGGGTTTCAATACTTTCAATTACTGTACTTGTGAAGTGATTGCTAGAGTTCCTTTATCTGAAATCTATTCATTAGATCTCTCTTCGATAAATTTCAAATCTGTAAGTTCCTTCATTGGCAAAAAACATAATTTTATCAAGTTTGTAGTCTTTCCTTCTCTTCAACAGTAAGTATGTTTTAATGACCGATCCGATTCTACTACTCCATTTTCTAAAACATAGTTCTATTCTACAATAATGTTATTGTAACATCAAACCAATCTCTCAGCCTCAATAAATATTGTTACACTTTACAAGATGTCTATCGGTGAGAGAATGGAACAGCCGCTCTAATCCGACAGGCCTGATTTGAAGACTATTATTTATAAATAATATCCCCGTGTTATACAACGAGCAGAAAGTTGATCCACGTTGTCGATCCCTGATAGCGCAGAGTTGCAATAACAAATTATGTAGTACCTTTCTCTGGGAAAATGTACTACTTAGACCATACTTTTAATACAATAGAAAGGAGATTCCACGGAAGGGCCAGCGTTTAGAATTGACTTGTAATATATTATCTAGTTTTATGAATTATGTATCTTAATGACCTCATTGGTCCCGGCTGTCATTCGTCGAAGCCCGAAAGTCTGACAACCAGTCTTACCAAGGGTATCGTATTACCCAGTAACTAGGTTGTGGAGGTCAGATAGGCAGTCGCTCCATGTACAATTCGGCTGCATCCGGTTAGACTGGAAGCCAACCCCAACATAGTTGGGAAGCTGATGGCTAAGCAGTTGATGATGATGTCTCTTCTAGCAAGTTCATTTGCTTTACCTGCACTAGTCAATATGTTGTATGATTTAATTTGAATACATTCGTTAATTTTCCTTGTCACATTTTGTTAGTCATCATAGTTATCATCATTATCAGTCTGAAGCAGTTCACAGTTGTAGACATGGGCCTCTCCAACCGCACGCTTATGTTTGTTAGTAATTAATTGTTCTTTAATCGAGTATACAATGGCCTCCAAAAGACAGTTGACATTTTTTCACTTCAGCTGTGATGCCACATTATGAATTAAAATAAAAAAAAAACTATCCGAATTAAGTACTTGATTATTTTTAATGATAAGTCAAAGGTAGTTATTATAAGCCTGTGTTGTTCCGCTGCAGGACAAAGGACTCCTTTCACTCCTTCCACTTTTCCCGGTCTACTGCGATTGTGGACCAATCCTTTGAGGAGTCCAGCTCATCCCGCCATCTCTTTCTGGGCCTGAGTCAATAATAACGTTATAGCAGTTTCTTAGAGTAGTGCATTTGGATCACTGGAATTTTAAATCTCACAAGATTTCGTGGTTGTCTTTTGTTTGGTTTCTTTAGCTTTTTTGATATTTCGAGGTCATATAGCGGACATCTAATTTACTTATCTTGAGATCTCCCATGATCCTAATTCACCACAGATCGTCACGTTGGCTCAGACATTATGGAAAACATAGGATATGTTCATTGACTTGTTTAACTTTCCGCACAATTTGTACTTCAACTACGGGAAATGCGTTAGTTGCTAATGAGAGGTCAACTCAACTCAACTGCCAAGTCAACAATCTAATTGCTGCTTATAGATCCGAGTAGCTGACCGATCTGCGATCTCGATTAGACTTGCCTGAGCTGCACTTTTCTGGTGATTTTTTGTAGAAAAGATGACGGTTTTTCTTTTATACTTATTCCTGCTCTTTCACCTGGATATGGTAAACAAGATTTGCATTTGTGTTTTGTGTTTGTGTGCTTTCGCTGCGTCATAATGGCCGCAAATAAACGTAGATTTTTTCTTTCTTTCCTTCTATTTAAAAAAGAGAAATAATTGGAAGATGTCATTTAGCAAGATTTGTCGTTTGATTGAATTTTTACCAAGTTTTTTTGAAGTTATTTTCTCTCAACAGCCGTCTCTTAATAGAGTTACAGTTAAAGTTATGCTAGGTTTTTGCAAGGTATTGTCAGAAGGGCACGTGTGTTACCGGGGACAAAACCAGCCCTGTCGCGAAGAAGAAGTTTTTTGTCACAGTCCCCTAGCTGTTGGAGTTCGTTAAAGCCTTGTCGAAGGGAGAAATCTGTGAATATATGACAAATATTTTGCACATGGCCATTTTATTCCTTTCACCCGTCTCTCAAGTTGTCGTACACTTATCGGTACGTCATCGCACGGCGTGAGACATTTCACGACCATGTCACAGCACTTTATATTATACCCCGTAAGTCAATTTGGTTCGCCATGTACTGAATCTTCCATCACGTTTTAAATATTACTTCTTTGTTTTTTTATACAAAAAAACATGCTAAATAAAAATGTCTAAAAACTAAAATTTAATTCACTAAAATCTTAAATAACTAAATCTAATCTTAATTAAAGTCAATCTTTGTAGTAATTACAATTTTATTTTAATGATAACATCACTTTTTTATTTAAGAACGATGTATGAACTTCAAGGTAGTACTAAACATTATCCCAAAATAAAATTACTATAGTAATCATAAGGGTCATAAGGGTCATATTGACCTTTGCTATATACTAGGTACTACTATGACTTGGAACAGCAGTTCATCTGATATGAGAGGAGGTTTTTCTGGTGACCATTGTAAATTCAGGCTAACAGGAGCCTCAAAACTGAAAAATCTGGTTTAGTGTGTGTAAAACATTTTGGCTTACTGCCGATCTTTATTTACTACAATAACTCCTCCAACTGATCGTCGTGAGCAACATGCTCTTCATATGAATCGTGCACCACCAAATAATCCATCACAGCATTATCAACTATATCACAAACTCAACAAGCTTCACATTCCCCTGCACGATGACTTTGAAGAATACACTTGACTGACATTAACATAATATAAAAGCCTGAATAACGTGCTGATATGTCGTGTGAGATTGATTCCACTTCTTGAGAACTGATTAGTTTCGCAGATGTCATTAAAGATAATTGCGACAATTAGTGAAGAGCATGTTATCGGTGTAGTAACAGAAAGTATTGCAAGTGGTTTATATATAACCGTGTGATTTGATGATGTAAGTGGAGTGTACATACAATGTGATACAAGACAATAAATTTCAAGGAGGTCTTAGATAATAATTATGAATTGGTGTCAGGATGACAGTAAAGACCTTGATAGTCGTTATGTGACTGGTGTTTTTTTAGAAATACTAAAAATTAAAAGAAAATAAATAGGAAATGCGGGGAGTGTAGAGCGTAGTTTCTTTTTTTTAGAAAGAAAAACATAAAAACCGTTATCAAAGATTAGCCAGCTGTTATGTCATTATGAAGGTTGGTAGCGAACTCAATCCCAAGATGTATATAAATGTAATATAATTTACATTTAAGCAAAACTTACTCATTTTCATGCCTTATAATTTTTTGAAGAAATATATTATTATTATTTCTTATGTCTTTTATATATCTCGGGACCCTGGGGACCCGGACCTTTGGAAGGCGTACCAGGGGCCGAAGCCAACTCGCAGAGGCCTCTTAGACAATTATTTTTTTAAATCTTAAGGAGGCTCCAACTGACGATTATCTCTGTATGCACTATGCAAGTGCACCCAAGGACAACCCCCGATTGGTGCAGGTGCTATTGCAGAACACGGGAAGAAAAAAAATATATATTTAAAAAAAAAAAAAAAACGTTGCCCCACCCTAGGAATTTCTCCTGTATCGTGGGTGCGTTTACAAACGTTTAAACTTACATACACAAACAGCCAGACCCGGAACAACTACTTGTAGGCTATACAAATATTTGTTCCGTGCAGGAATCGAACCCGCGACACGCAGCGCAGCAGTCAATCGCTTAACCATCGCGTCAACCGTGCCGTCTATGGGCTATATATGGGTATGCATATTGCATATTTCTGTATCTCTCTTGGACTGGCTCCTCACCCTAGGACTGATCCGGCAAAGTAAACTCTTCCAGCACAGACCTAGAGTTCGGAGCGTGCAAGCACCACCACGACTTCAACGTAGAGATACGTTCTTCCTCTGTGTCTGCCCGAGTATCTATATGTATAGCATTACCAATAGCATATTTAAGTTCCTTTAACGCCTATATATGTGTATATAGGTGTACAGGATAGGTAGAGTTAGTTAGTATAGATGCTTGATCAGTCATCTATATTAACTAACTCAAGTTATCCATAGACCCGACTATCGATGTAAGCTTTATCACGTTTTCTATGAAAAACAAAACTGTTCTTGTAAAATGTGAAAAATGTTGTAGGTACAAGACGGATCGTGCGCACTGCAGTATAGATTAAATAAGGACAGTGTTGCCGCCTTTGATCTATCAATCAGCGATTAGCTATGCCCGTGCGCCGACTACGGGCTCTTTGATATGCATCCGTATATTATTATGTTTCAGATATGGTTTCAATATGCTAACAGAACAGCGGGCTGAGAGTTTAGACAGAAATAGATCACTGAAAGATATGAGTAGTAAAGAAAAGTGCTTGTGATGACATTTCACTTCCGTCGCTATTAAGAACATTGGAAGCCCGTGGTTGGCTGTGACTTAAGGATTATATTAAGACGGTACTAGAAAAGTTCTGTTCGTACTTTGATGGAGAAATTATTTATGAAAAGGGCTTTGAAGACCAATGGTATGTCGCGCCATTTTGAAAATTGCGGCCACGCATGAGACCTATAACCTATACATATAAATCGATAGCTGACATCAATGCAAATTTACAATATAACATAAAATATATCACCGTTCAAAGTTGATGATTGAGTCACGTGATCAAATTTCAACATCAATATTTCGGAAACGTGACACTGCGGGGTTTGGTCTTATTATGTTTTCTGTTTGCTTTGATGTCAGCTATCGATTTATATAGGTATCAGACGTGGCCGCCATTTTCAAAATGACGTGACTGTAGGTATGCCAGGCTCCATATAAAAATCTTCAAATCCCTTTTGTTTTCTAATAGTCAGTCACTCCGGTTGGACTGGAAGCCGACCCCGAAAAAAGTAAAAAAAAGGCTAGGCTAGGATGATGATGTTTTTTTTTTGTCCAGAAGTATAAACAAGGAATGGTTTTGCAATGTCAGCTCATTGCTCAGATCAATCAAACACAACTCCGGTTTCCCTGGAAAATTACATAATCCATCAAAAACAAATTTTATAGCCCACTAAATATTATTGTTACAGATTTGTGATTCGCGCTGCTAAGCAATAAATTATGTTGGTGTATTTTGTAACAGTGACTTAATGACGCTAGTGGAGTAGATTCTGTACGTGCATCCTCGATAAGATAGGTATCATGTTGAAACAACGGGTGAGAGTGGTTCAGTCATAACACGATGCCCATATAGGGCTGCCAAGGAGTGGAAATTTATGGTAATGTGCAGCCGTACGGTAGTGATTCTCTAGCTAAACCCTGTCTATTAGGTTAACCGTTTTTTGACAGCTGTCTTAGAACGTACATATTCCAGATCACGTAAAAGTTAACTTTAAAATGCGTAATAAAATAAATATATAAACTGCCATAGCTTATTGAATTATCCCATTTATGACTTCTTACAGACATTATAATACAGTATGTGTATGAATCAATGTATTTTGTATTTCCATCTATCAAAAAACGGTATAAAGAAGTTGGTAAAAAAACCGGCCAAGTGCGAGTCGGACTCGCCCATGAAGGGTTCCGTTACGTTACGATTTATGACGTATTAAAAAAAAACTACTCACTAGATCTCGTTCAAACCAATTTTCGGTGGAAGTTTATATGGTAATGTACATCATATATTTTTTTAGTTTTATCATTCTCTTATTTTAGAAGTTACAGGGGGGGGGGACACACATTTTACCACTTTGGAAGTGTCTCTCGCGCAAACTATTCAGTT
Source organism: Apamea anceps (assembly GCA_951799955.1). Taxonomy (NCBI): domain Eukaryota; kingdom Metazoa; phylum Arthropoda; class Insecta; order Lepidoptera; family Noctuidae; genus Apamea; species Apamea anceps. The sequence goes on along the minus strand of OX637502.1, from coordinate 4,998,859 downwards.
TAGAAAAAAATGATATTAGAAACCTCAATATCATTTTTGAAGACCTATCCATAGATACCCCACACGTATGGGTATGATGAAAAAAAAAAATTTTTGAGTTTCAGTTCTAAGTATGGGGACCCCCAAAATTTATTGTTTTTTTTCTATTTTTGTGTGAAAATCTTAATGCGGTTCACAGAATACATCTACTTACCAAGTTTCAACAGTATAGCTCTTATAGTTTCGGAAAAAAGCGGCTGTGACATACGGACGGACAGACAGACAGACAGACATGACGAATCCATAAGGGTTCCGTTGCCATTTGGCTACGGAACCCTAAAAAGAGTGATGAAGATGTAGGATCAAATGCTGTAACATGGTGAAGGGCCAACGGTCGATAGTGTATCAAGCGGTGAATTGTAATAGATTCATTCTTCCAATTTAAAAGTACGATCTTCCAATAGCGTTGCATCAACTTACCATTCCTCGAAAGCTGTGTTGGTAAGACAAAATAAAGCTATTTTGTAATCTTCAACGAAAAGCCTGGATCAAAGTTAAAGTCAAAGCATATATTTCAAATAGGCACATTTAAGGCACTTTAGAATGTCAAAATTTACAATAAAATAGAATTGATTCCAGACGCCCCTTCCAAAAAGTAGTTTCGCATGGAGAAGAATGTGATCGTCTGCATAAAAGCATCCCAAGAGCTTTTCAATACCAAAATAGGAAACCTCAAAGATTCCACTTGAATATGCAATTCTCCGATGACATGCCAAGTGTCAGCCCTATTGGACCGGTAACGTTGTTAACGGTGTCTGGCGAATGTTTATAGCTGCATTCCTAATTATGGTAAAGAGTACCTTGCGCCCGCGTTGCTGTGGGCGTTGACAAGCGCGATTTTTGTATCATTTTTAGTTTTACGTTTTCATCGTGTGTGTGCGAATTGCTTGCTTCAACTTGTACGGTTGTAGACTGTGGTATAAAAATAGAGGTGTGAGTAATAGCGAAGTTAACAGTTCAAAAGGAAAAGTTGGGAAGTAGAAATGTGGACGGTTGAGTCATTGTTGTGAATGATCTGAGGCAAAAAAGGCAAGCTCTTTAGTAAGATGAGTCTAAGTTTAACAAGATGATATACTCGTATGAGAGAAAGTAGGATAGTGTTTTCCTGTGTTTGTTTTATTTTATTTTATTACCTGTTGTACGAATCATTTGACCGGACTTGGTTTCCGTACGTTCTTTTCTGGTAACCCCTGAAAATCAGCGCTGTGCAGCATAGCATCTTGCTGATTGGATGCCTTCTTGTCACAGTCATGACGTGCTTAGTCGACTATTTCTGCATTGTGCTTGTAATTATAGATATATTTTGTTTTAATATTTCCTTATAATTAATTATCTTTTTGTATGCACGTCTTTCTGTGACAAACAAACCTATTTTTCTGTCTTTCTTTCTGTACTGTTGAAATAGAATCAGCGAGGTACGATTGTAGTCAGTGCAGCAGCAACTCCGACTATCAACGATGTTGGGAGACGCAGGTACAGCGGTGTAATTGCGCACTGACACACCAACAGTCTGTAGCAATGGCTTTAATTTTGACATTTCAACAGCAGTTATTGCATTATTTACGTTGCGTTATTTTCTAAAATATTGCGTCGAAATATTCCTCCACATCGCTGTCGACTGGTAATGTACAGACGCCAGCACATCAAGCTACTACAATCTGTCAAATGTATTTAATAGATTTTCAACTTTATCGCTGAAGCATTAAGGTTTGAACCTTAATGCTTCAGCGATAAAGTTGAAAATCTCAATCAACCTTGAGGTTGATTGAGAAAATTTGACTGTTTCGGGTAGGTTGACCTGCTGGCGTCTGTACCATGGTAGTGTACACGTTGTATGGTAATGCTTAGCCTCTGACCAAGGGAAAAGCCAGTTCTTTACAGGAAGTGTCTACCAGCCGTTTAGAGATTTAATTTCCAGCAATTGATTAGCAATATCCCTCATAATGATTCAGATGATTGCCCATTCTTCTCCATACGAAAACTACTTTTTGGAAGGGGCGACTAGAACCAATTTTATTTTTGACGTTCAAAAGTGCCTTTTATGTGCCTATTTGAAATAAATGATTTGACTTTGACTTTGAGATTGTGATTGAAGAAAGTATGTTACACAAATAAGGGTGCTGATTAAAAATCGTGTACAAAATAACAAACCTCCTTGACAGATTTGAAAAAGTAAGAATAGTATATATTCCAGACATTTGCTTTACTTTCGTCGCTAGCCACCGATTGGCAAAGAAACAAAAAAACGGGTTGCACTCCGGGAGTGCCGCATTTTTGATATTTTGGAATACGGTCTACTCTCCCTCCGTCTTACGAATTTTCGATCAGGTCACGTGTCCTGACGCGAGCTCCGTCTTACGAATTTTCGATCAGGTCACGTGTCCTGACGCGAGTTTAACATTTTTTACCCATCACAAAGAACTCTCCCTCCGTCTTACGAATTTTCGATCAGGTCACGTGTTCTGACGTGAGTTCCGTCTTACGAATTTTCGATCAGGTCACGTGTCCTGACGCGAGTTTAACATTTTTTACCCACCACAAAAAAAGTGCACAACGCCGCTAAAGAAGTTTTCACTTCAAAAAAGTTCCGAAGACTAACGGCCGCGATGCACGATGCAAAGAAACTCCATTTGTTTACTAAACACTTTTCTAACATATGTCGATGTATTCAACACAGTTGGCACGCAATCGGTTTATGTTTGCAGGCTTTCTACTCGAGTACTCATAGTACACGCTTGGCAACACCCTGTGAATCATACCTTACAAACATTTCTGCATAACATTCTACACCGAGCACTCAACGTTTAATATCGATTGTCGATGCTACAAACAACGCAATTGCTTGTATCAATCGAGTGCAATGATCCCCATGAATAGTGTATTCGACACTGTATCGAGTTGCAGCCTAATGCATCGATTCTCCGTACTATGCACGTGGCCAATCTGTTACGTTGACAACCGATTCTGAGAATCTACGCTATCGAATTAATTGTGATATAGATTTGCCGGTGTTATTAGAGAAATGCCGACTTTATGACGACATGTATCGATTACAGTAAGGAGCGATATTTGTTACAGCTACACCTGACACGAATCGAAGATGACATCATTAGTAAGATAATCGTCGATATGAAATGTAAGTAATATCAGATATGAACTTAGTGAACTTTTCATTGATATAGGAATGGATCAAGCTCTCGCTAATTTGGCATCATTATCTTATATGGGGATTGGGGACATATACGTCATGGTTGACTTTACTTATGGTTTTCCAAGAGTGCTTTGTCAAATCTCGACGGACTGAGTAAGATATTCAGTTGTTATCCTGAAGCAGTGCATAAGAATAATTCTTTCCTATAGTATAGTCACGCTTGCTGTTTGCTAGTAATGCTATATGAGAGAACAAACAAAAACGTTTAAAGTTTTAAATTAAAATTTCATAACATTTCTTAATCACCAATTAGATAACTCCGGATTACAAAATACATTCTCATACAAAAAAGCGGTTGATACCTCGACCGGTACCAGGCTCTCAGACAATGGGCAGCGGTTGCGAGCTCTTCCTGCGACTGTGTGACGCGGGAACAATGCCCATTGTACCGTCCATGTTACCATTTCACCGGTAATTACGTGCTACTGCACTCTCATACACGACACATACGTACACAGCAACAGCAGTGACCTCTGATAATGAAGACAGTTTTGTGTTACATCTGCAAATATTTTTGTAAGATTGTGTGGTGCAATCAGGTGCGCTCTGCACGTCATAGCATAATACATAATGTACAACAGCATATGGATATGGAGACTCGGATCGATACATGCATCTTTACTATCCAGATGGGAGCAGTGTCTGATCAGAGCTGTAGATGACTTTCATGCTAGCTTAATAACATACTTAAATAAGTACATAAGCTCACACCGTCTTCTCTCAGGGAGCAGGCAGAAACTACAGAACGCCACCTACTATGAAAGGTTAATTATTATTATACACTAAATTCCTACGAATACGAATTAGAATTATTTGGCTTCACTTATCCATCGAAATAAAAAACATGTGTTCGGATTCTCTAAAAAAAATCTGTAGTGTTTTTAAAGGGGGTAACGACTTTGTTTTTCTTTTATCTTAACAATGCGACGTGCGACGGAGAAAGAAAGTGAACTGATAATTTCGTTTTACTAAAAAATGCATTGGCGTTACCAGGCGACCATACAATCGAGTAGCGTTCTATTATAAACAATGCATACGGTGACATGTGTAGCCTTTCACACACTAATTACGACACTTAACCACTGCGTTGTGCTGCGCTCCTAGTCGTTTCAAAAAGAAAGTTTACCTTTATTCTTTCTCTTGTTTTGAACTCGATAAAGGTATTTTTGTACTTCGTGACATTTATTACTTTCTAGCGTTATTAAGATGCAAGCGCATCTTGTTGACCTTAATTGATTGGGCTTTATAACACGAACACATACTTACAGCTGGTAAATCTCTCTGACATTAATGAAGGGCCCTTCTCCATATAATTATGTATAAACTTAAACTACACTACATAGGCAGTAAGTTTGTCGTAAGGTAGCTCACGCTTTCTTCTCATGAATGGCTTTGAGTACTTTCATACATAAGCACCTACATCTTCCTACATACCTCAGTAACGCCCGAAATTAATAGTGTGTCTCAATACCAATCTTGATCCGCGATCTTTGACGGCTGCTTGTGATTCGCCCTCTCAAAGACTCCAATTGGCAAACTCGGCCGTCGATTGGTTTGACTAAGATCGGGCTCAAGATACATTATTATTTTTGGGGTATTAAAAATTTAAAACTAAAACCCGACTACAACAAAAATCTAAATAAAAAGGGAAAAACAAGACATCACAGAGAGACAAATTAAAAATAACATCGGTTTTCGTAGAACCGGAGTTTCATGTCACTATGGGTTTGTCATGTAATTAAGGCATAAACGTATAACTCCTTTGGCTTGGCCGTACTCGGGTAAAAATATCTCCTAAGTATTCCTCTACTCATCTAAATAAACTAATATTATAAAGAGAAAGGATTTGATTTTTTGTATGTTTGTTTTTTGCGCTTTCACGCTAAAACGGCTGAACGGATATGGATGAAATTTGGCACATGGGTAGAACATGACCTGGATTAGGATATAGGATACTTTTTATCTCAATATTCCCACGGAATTGAGACTTATACACTTGAAACCGCGGGGCGCAGCTAGTTATAAATAACATCAGTATTCATCAAACCGGAGTCACATGACATGTCATTATATCATGTAGCTCCTTTGGCTTAGCAGTAGTCGGGTAAAAATATGTCCTAAGTAAGTAGGTATTCCGCTACTCATGATGGATAAAAATGTTTCTTACTTATAATAGCGCAAATGTGACATTAAACTGTCCTCCTGTTTCCGCATCAGATCATTCTCAGCTATTTGAGAACAGATAGTATCTTGAAATTGTTAGTATGAAGACTATATAATTGACACCTGAGAATTTCTCTGAATTCTATCACCGTTCCAATCTAATTCCCATAATGATGTGATATGAATATAATAATTTATAATTGGTTTACAGGCCCAAAGTATAGCTATACGAGGCATGGATTACACGTAAAAGGCGTAAGTTTCATTATCACTAATTAATGTGGAAAGTGTTATAAAGAATTCTTATTAGCTTCAAGTTGGTATTCGATCTTCTTTCCTTATAATACTTAACTTACCTACTTCACTTTTCTTTTGGGTTCAGCAATAAATCTGCGAAAAAACTTTTTTGAAAAAAAAAAAACAACCGACTTCCAAAAACGACACTACAAAGTGAAAAATAACTTTAGTTTCGGAAGTCGGTGTCGTTGGGTTCGCGTTTTCGTTGTTTGTCACCGACTTTATTTTTTCATTTTAAGTTGTAACTTTTACCAGTAATAATTTTGGTTTAAAAACCAAACCACTGAACCGTTTTTGATGATTTTTTTATGGGACCATTTGGGAAGTGTACCCTTTCCAACAAAAAAAAAAAAATTCAAATTGGTTGGCAAGCGACGGAGTTATGCGCGAACAAACATAAAAAAAAATACAAACATCCAAATTGAGAACTTCCTTCTTTTTTAGAAGTCGGTTAAAAATCTTCAGAATTTTGTACTATGAAATGAATGTTAGTTAACAGCCGGTTTGAGCTGTCATTCCATCTGATGCTAGGGATTGACACTATTGAGAGTTCATTTCAAGCACATTTCACCTAAGTTTTCACGGTGAAATGTTTAAAGAAAAGATCGGCAGTAATTGCAGGCAGTTGGAGAAAACCGGCTGGCATACATCGACCTGCAAACTGTAACCATGAATGAAGCACACACTAGTCAGATAGGAAACGCCGACCTCATCTAGTTTTAAAATATGATCGACGTGTAAAAGTGTTTGTACAAACCTACTTACAAAATAAAATCATTTATCATTTATCATGTTTCCAGACTTATTTTATTCGTCGGTTATAAAAAAATTAAACAGCTTGTTCATAAAAAAAGCGTGTTCAATACTTACGTGGTCAAAATGTATGGAAAAGCAAATGAGGGTTCAGAATCATGTGCTGAGTTCGTGGTTACGGTTTGCGCGTCGATGTCCCTGCCACCCTGCACCCTTCAAACACGCGCGTAACACCCTATCAATCTCAATCTGAATAATTTTGAAGGATATTGCTAATCCATTGCTTCATATGTTCGAAAAATGTGTCTGCTCAACAACGTAAATAACGCAATGAATGTTGTTGAACTGTCAAAATGAAACCCATTGCTACTGATAGTGTAACGCAGTTACCCCGCTGTGTATTTGTGTATTTAGTATTTTACTTTTAAATACACAAATATGCTGATTACTTTGAGATGTCTAGATGAGGCACAACTGCATATTATTGATTGCATAATAAACCAATAACCATTACTTACATCAATATTTAATTTGGCACCCCAAAAATAATATCTCCGGAAGCGATTTAACAGCAATTTGCCTGCTTCCACCGCGGCGTGGGTCCGTTCCAGTTGCGTCACTCGATCAGGAAGCGATCGCAACTCGGTCGCAGTCGATTGTAAGTTACGACTGGTTGTCACGGGTCATTGGGCACTAACAATGAATGGGGCAAAAGCTATGAAGCCCCGCAGTGGGTTAAATAAGTAGGACAATGGTCCACGGCTTTAATTTAAATGGGTTGGTAGGTTTCTGGTTGTCCAGTCGAAGTAGAAAGTCTGCGTCGAAATAGTCCTTTAAAATAAAATACTACCTACGGCTACTTTGATGGAAGGGCAGTATTAGGGTGTGATTGTGGAGCTATGTTACAAACCATGTTCCACCTCATATCCTGCCCTCTGTGTTCCAAAAAATGCAGTCAAAGTAACCTCTGCGCTGCCACCGACAACGCCGTTGAAGTGGCAAAGTTTTGGGAAAACAAGATTTAAAATACAGTCGTGCCAACTACACAAAAAAGAAGAATAAAATGAAATAAAAATTAGTTTGTAAATAGAAAGAAATATGGAAGGATAAAATGTTATATTGTCGAAGAAACACGTGCATATACAAAAGATAAGTTAGTTCTAAAATAAATATTTAATTACAAACACGGGAAACAAGTATTCGGTAGCTGCACGTCATGAAACAAAGACAAATTATAAGGGGTACAACTGTTACCAATCCTTTTGTAGACCCTTCGGCGTACGGGATAGGTACTGTAGCGGTATCTACAACACCACATGCGAACAACGCGTCATACTGACGTCACGCAAATCCTGCATCTCGCAAGCACAGTTTACCGTGCAATTAGCATAGATACAATTTCCCAACATCAATCGTTGGGCAATTGCCCGCCAGACACAACACCCGTCTGGTCGGAGGATCCTCCCTTTTCTATGGAGTTTGAGTGAACTTTACACCCTGTTCCTCATGCCTCCAAAGTACTATTGAGAGCCAAAAAAAGTCATGAGTCAGTAAATACTTCAGAAAATTTAGGGGCTCAAATCAACATTCTACAGGATCAAATTTAATTAGCTACCGAAACTCTGCAGACATGATATGTATCTAAACACGATAAAATAAAAAGTAAAATGATTTGATGTTATCTATTGAGGGTCAGCGACCGCTGGCAATTTTTGCTACTTGAAGTTTGAGTTGAGAAGTTTTTTTTTCGCTTTCACTGCGTAATTTAATTTGACCTTGTATATTATGAGAGTACCATCTTAACGTCATCATCATTTCAGCTGAAAGACGTCCACTGCTGGACATAGGCCTCTCCCAAGCACCTCCACTTCGACCTGTTCTGGGCTTCTCGCATCCAACGGGTTCCTGCGGCCTTGATAAGGTCGTCGGTTTATCTTGTGGGAGGCCTTCCAACGCTACGTCTTCCGGTACGCGGTCGCCACTCCAGAACAATGTGCCCTGCCCACTGCCACTTCAGTTTGGCAATTCTTCGAGCCATCGGAGAGTACCATCTACGTTTACTTTAAAAACCTATATGAAATTAACAACGACCGGTCAACTTTAGTACGACCTTTGACCTTTGGCGTTAAAAATAACTGCGTACCGTTATTCGTACCGTTAGCCTTAATATTGATCAAGTTTCCCAAAGACGTTGCATCAGCTGACATTGCAAAGATAACCAAACTTACCTAGATTTTTAATATAAACCCAATAGTCCTTATCACGATATCTTTCAGAAAAAAACATCAGACATCATTCGATATCAGATTAAGATAAGCTAAGCTGATAAAAACTTTTTTTGCAAAAAAATACAACCGACTTCCAAAAACGACACTAGAAAGTGAAAAATAACTTTAATTTCGGAAGTCGGTGTCGTTGGGTTCGCATTTTCGTTGTTTGCCACCGACTTCCGAAATTAAAGTTATTTTTCACTTTCTAGTGTCGTTTTTGGAAGTCGGTTGTATTTTTTTGCAAAAAAAGTTTTTATTTTTCACTTTTAAGTTGTAATTTTTACCAGTAATTTTGGTTTAAAAACCAAACTACTGAACCGTTTTTGATGAAATTTCTATGGGACCATTTGGGAAGCATACCCTTTCCAACAAAAAAAGAATTTTTCAAATCGGTTGGCAAGCGACGGAGTTATGCGCGAACAAACATAAAAAAAAAAAAAAAAAAAAAAAATACAAACATCCGAATTGAGAACCTCCTCCTTTTTTAGAAGTCGGTTAAAAACTGAACGCTTCATAACAAACCGCAGCAATATCTCAAAATATGAATAACCTTCTAATCTATTATACAGGGTGGCGATTAGGTTATCACATTAAATTGTACAGCAGGTATTACAAGTTGTTATCAGTCCGTTAAAATAATAAAATAAATAATTTTACTAAAATTAAGAAAATGCATTTTTCAAACAAAATAAATGGAGTTATAGTTGGTAAAAAATAAATCATCCTTTATAATATTAGTTTACTGACCTGTAAAAGCGGCAACGCCGCAGCGTCGCGCCGGCGGAGCACGCGCCGTACCTACGCGAGGTACGAGTACGAGTACCTACTTGTGGATGTAGGCACGCGCGCGTGGCGCGTGCGATAGTAATTCAACATTTTCACAACATACGATATTGTTTTATGAAATAATCAAAAATTAACTTTAAAAATCTCCACATAAATGCTCAATTATTACGTATTTTAATTTTTACGTTTTCAAAATGTCCACCGTTCTTCTGTACACACAAATGACATCGTCTTACGATACCTATTATTTCGGACTCTTCAGAGTAGGCTTCGCGGCTAAAATTTTTAAATTGTCGAAGGCCCCAATTATTCGAGATTTTAAATCGTCCATAGTCGTCACTTCAGTAGCGTATACCTCATTCTTTAAATGTCCATTGCCCGAACTCCAAATCATATCGGTGTACTCCGGCGATGCGAAATTGATTCGAGGTATCTTGTTGGAAACAATAACACAATGAAAATAGCTACCTAACAATAATTATTATTTAGGCGTTTGATTTCGCATTAAACTGTCACACACACACCACCTTCACTAACCTATCCTATTCCTATTACTAAAATAAAGTTAACACAAAACAATGTCCACAAAATAAAAACAATAACAATACTACGAAGGGCGCGTGCGCCAATCGTCAACTATCCCTCAAGGATTTTGGCGGCGGACTATGTGACTCATTCGTCGCACGCGCCAAAGAAATGCCTACAAGCACACCCCCGCACCCCGTAGCATTTCGCGCATAGAAATTTATACCTTAAGTCGTCAATCGTAAGAATACTTTTGCATATTTTTTTCATACCTCTCATGCGGTCCCTTTTCATCTTTTAATTTTGCGCACAAAAAACGCCCTCAACTATTAGCCGTAAGAAGGCGGTAAGGACATTTTTCGCTTGAATTTTTTACGATTCTTGTAATAATAGTTTGTAAAATGGTAGTTTAGTAGTGCTTGTAGGTAATTCGGAATGGCAACGTTTGAAGTTTTGAACTATCTTCGCCGGCCACGGGTCTTTGACCTACTTTTATTGGTCAGCTGATTATGTTTATGCAATACATGATGTTGTGAAATATTAAAATGAAAAAAAGGGTCCTGCGGCTATAATATTGTTTATTATTAAATTATTTTAATTGAATATGATAAAATACCTAATATAGAGTACGTGGTTTCATTTAATGTGATAACCTAATCGCCACCCTGTATATATATAAAAATGAAACCCGTTTTCCGTTGTCACGACATAACATGAAAACGGCTTGACCGATTTGGCTGATTTTTTTTTTTTTGTAGTTTTCTAATACTCTGTACAAGGTTCTTACGGAAAAAAATATAAAGAAAATCTCTCAGAAAGATTGAAAAATATACCTTTAATTTTGCATATTTTAAAAAACGCGCGTAACGAATGTCAACGTCATTCAATTTAAAACAAAAAATCTGTGGTAATCTGTGACACCACATCGATAACCGCGCTGACAAATGTCAACGGGTAGAAGTAGGGTAGGAGTAGGGTAGGAGTAGGTTAGAAGTAGGGTAGAATTAGGATAGGAGTAGGGTAGGAGTAGTGTAGGAGTAGGTTAGGAGGTAGGACACCACGCGATCGAAGTAGCGCCGGGCAGCTAGAAATAATTTATATGGCAAAACAACGTTTGCCGGGGTCAGCTAGTCTGAAATAAAAATGAATCGATTTTAATGACAAACACGAAACTTCATAACACATCATCATGATCATTCATTTATTACTCTTCATTTCTAGAGATGTTCACATACTCTACCTGGCAAGGTTGCTAGCAAAGATGCTGCCCAGGGTCTGCCAGACCCTGGCAAAAAGAAAAAAAAAAACAACCGCAACCGAGTAGGCAACCGCCTCGACGGACGCCTAACACGCCGAAACCTCCTGCATCAGTTAATGTAGGCGGGACTTTGGAATTGCGAGCCCTAAGAGTGGGGACTCTGATTGCCCACCGAGTGATTCCAGGGAACACGGTGGCACTGTGATCACGTGTGGCTCAGGGGAGACCCCTTTATAGTCTCCCCTCCATGTGCTGATGGTGATCACCGGGGTGGTTTTATTGGGTAAGAATCCTACACTCCCTGGTCTTTTCCAGGCGCCTTTTGAATATTCAAGGTAATAAAAATATTCAAGGTTTTCATCAAAATATTCAAGGTATTTCTTCCAAATTATTAGAAATTGAATTGTTTTTAGAAAAAACAATGTTTGATATTATTTGTATAACTGAACACTGGTTGAAAGATTATGAAATGCTAATTAATTTTGAGAACTACAATGTGGGCAGTTGCTTTAACCGAAAATCCATGCTGCGTGGAGGTTCATTAATTTTAATTAAAAATTCTATAAAATATAAGACTCGTAAAGACATAGTTAAACTATCGATGGAACATAGTATCGAACTGTCCTGTGTTGAGCTGGATAAGCATTTTATAGTGTGCGTTTACAGACCTCCAAACTATCAAAACTACTCTATTTTTGAGTCAGTAATGGAAGATGTCTTGGCAAAACTTGCAACTGGTAATAAATCAGTAATTATTTGTGGCGACTTTAATATTAATATTTTGGAAATCAATTCAAATAGCAATAGATTATTAAGCCTCTTTAAATCATTCAATCTGTCAAATGTGTTTTTGGAACCAACACGAATAACTACGGCTACTGCTACATGTATTGATAATGTTTTCTGTTGCTGCGAATATCTAGAGAAGGGCATTGTAAATTATCTCCCTTCTGATCACAGCGGTCAAACCGTTTATTTTAAGTCCAACACACCAATCCAAAAAGTGCAGATTCAAACTAGGCCAATAACGTCGAGTAATTTGAATAAGTTTAATATAACTTTAAATAGCAAGTTAAGTGTTCAGGGCCTAAGTATGACTAATGGTAATATTTTGTATAAAGAATTATTTTCATTGGTACAAACAGAGTTCAATAATTATTTTAAGAAGAACTCTAAAACCATTTGCCCTAAGTTTTTATTCAGTGACTGGGCAACTAAAGGAATCAGAAAAAGTAGGGATAGATTATTTGAACTGTATGGCCTTAAGCCGTATATTAACACGGATACTTTTACTAAGTATGTTGCTACTTATTCTAAAACTTTTAAAAATATATGCAAAGCAGCTAAAGCATCTTTCATTAGTAACAAGGTTAAATCAGCAGACAATAAAATAAAGACAGTTTGGAAGATTATTAACAATGAAACGAACAGGAACAAAACACGTAATACTGATTTCACACTTAACACTCCCCGCGGTCTCATTAGCGATAACATCGATGTTGCTCAGGAATTTACAACTTTCTTTACCAATATCCCAATTAAAACTACAGAAACGTTAAATTCCTCGCCCGCACTAGCTATAGAATTATTGAGAGCGAATGTCTCAGCCTGTACTGTGGAATTTAAATTTAAACATATTAACCCTATAGATGTTATAAAAGCATTCAGGCAACTTAAGATCAAAATTACCGAAGATCTGTGGGGCATGTCTACTAAAGTTTGTCAATCCATTATTGAGACAATTGCACCCTACTTAGCTTTAATATTTAATTTGTGTGTAGATCAAGGGGTATTCCCGGATTTAATGAAGTTCAGTAAAGTTATTCCACTTTTCAAATCTGGGGACAGCAAAGACACAAATAATTATAGACCCGTATCGGTTTTGCCGGTTTTCAGCAAAGTGTTTGAAAAAGTAATGTTAAATCAAATGCTCAATCATTTTAATCGTAACAACATCCTACACGATCAACAGTATGGTTTCACCAAAGGACGTTGTACAACTGACGCCGGTGTCACCTTATTAAAGCACATCTTTAACGCATGGGAAGAGGCACAAGATGCAATAGGCATCTTTTGCGATCTATCCAAGGCATTTGACTGCGTGAATTACGAAACACTGCTCTTGAAACTTGAGCATTACGGACTGGGTAAACTAGCTGTTAGCTTAATAAAATCATATTTAAATGATAGATTTCAGCAAGTTCAAATAAACGGTGTGAATTCATTGGGTTTAAAAGTCAAAATGGGTGTGCCGCAGGGCTCAATATTAGGGCCGTTCCTATTTTTAGTATATATAAATGATTTACCTCATTTACTAAAAACCCGACCACAAATGGTGTTATTTGCTGATGACACATCACTGATTTTTAAAGTAGACAGACGTGCACAGCAGCTTGACGACGTAAATAATGCTATGCTTATGGTCCATAATTGGTTTACTGTAAATAATTTAGTATTAAATGAGAAAAAAACTAAATGCATTAGATTCGCTTTACCGAATGTTAGAAGTAGTGAATGTCACGTTGTATTGAATAGGGAAATACTTGAATTCGTCGAAAGTACGGTTTTCTTGGGTATCACGCTTGACTCAAAGCTGCAGTGGGGTCCTCACCTAACATCACTTGCAGGGCGGCTAAGTTCAGCCGCTTACGCTGTCTGGAAAATCCGTCAATTAACAGACGTGGAAACCGCAAGACTGGTCTATTTTAGTTACTTCCATAGCATCATGTCTTACGGTATTTTGCTGTGGGGACGGGCTGCAGATATTGATTCTATCTTCATTCTGCAAAAGAGGGCTGTCAGAGCCATCTACAATCTCAGCAGACGCGAATCTCTAAGGCAACTGTTTAAAAAAATTAACATCATGACGGTTCCTTGTCAATATATATACGAGAACATTATGTACGTTCGAAAACATTTACATCTTTTTAGTAAGATAAGTGACAGGCATAACTTTAACACTAGGAATAGGAACAAACTAGATCAACCGCGCTTCAGATTGTCTAAAGTAAAAACTTCGTTTATGGGGTACTGTGTAAAATGTTATAATAAAATACCACTCGATATTCTTCAACTAAATGAGAAGAAATTTAAAACATGCATTAAACGCACACTATGTAGACAAGCATATTATAAGTTGGACGAGTATATAGTAGATAAAAATGCTTGGCTAAATGCTGGTCCTGCTCCACAGGCAGTTGGGCTTACAAGTTGATCACAATTTCAATATTTGGAAGAGATGCTTCCCCTTTTTGTTTTTTTTTTAGTGTTTATTTTATTTAATCAGGATTAACTTTTAATACTTCAGTATTAAATACCTCTTCATGATTGGTAGTTATTTTTTTTTTTTCTCTCATCTTGATTATATTGCAAACTATAGTTTTGTATAATTTAGAAGCATTTTTGAAAATTTTGTAAATGTAAGAACCATGGATCCGTTTTTTATGATATTTTGATGTTGACTTGAAAGAGCATGGCAGTTGAGAATATGTCATGCTCACTTAAATGTCTCACTGGTGGTGGCGCGTGTGTTGGATCATTCGGTTCCCTACGAAATGGTTGAGCTGGGTGGTGCTGATCCACGCGTCATGTTCGTGAACGGGCGCCATCAGTTGAGACTGGTCATCTCTTAACTGCCAAGGCTTATTTTAAATTTTATATTTTAATTTGTTTTTTTACATTGTTCTCACATATAGAAGCAATAAGAATAATGTAACCAGGATTTTGTAAAAATGTCTTGATTTAAAAGAGTGTCCATGGAGTTTCTTGCCCGTTCTTCTCCATAGAGATCTACGCTTTGGAATGGGCAACTAGCTTCAACTTTCTGACTAACTGACCGACTATTTAATTTTGACAATTCAAAAGTGCCTGTAAATGGTTTAATTGAAATAAATGATTTGAGTTTTGAGTTTGAGTTTTGAGTTTTGAGCGTTTCCCTCGGAAAACAAGGAAAAAAATGATTACCAACATAGCACTTAACACCTTTAACTTTCATTTCGATTTCTTGAGTTTTTCTTGTGGCGTTGTAATGGACAAAATCGGAACTAACGCCGCCATCTTGTTTTGGCTTTACCATTACTGTGACAGTGACAATTTCACAAATGTTTACCAACAACGCCTTTCTGTCAATGTCACTCAGGCGCCAAAACATCTTTATGGCACTCTTTATCCAACCATCCATCCATTATTGCACCGTAAACCCGTCATCTGCCAAAATCCCCGTCAATCGACCTGACCTGATGCGTCACGATTCCGACACGACCGGCAAATCGTGCCATTTGCGTGCTGTATGCGCGTGCACATGACGTGTGACGAATTTTGACATGTTGCATGTGCTGAGCCAATCAGTACCTGACCTCTTGGACGAAGAAGTAGGCTGCAGTGGCTTCTTTTCAATTATGATTGTCTGGCATGATTAGAAAGGAGGTTGTCTTTATCATTTAGATTTTGCAACAGATAGAGTGCGCGCAAGATAAGTCTTCGCACGACGTTTGACATCAAGAGTATATCCCTTCCAGAACTTTTAATCACTTTCGGCGTAATGATGGCGATTATTTTCTTCGTAAAATACGGAACACAGCACACTCTCTTGCCACCTGAATTAAACGTTCAGATAGCGGCAAACGATTATTTCCGATTTCGGCACCGCGCAGACTTATTTTGCGCGCACTCTAGTCAGAAGACTCTACATACAGTCTAATAATTGTGCACGAAGAATAATTTTTGGGAATACTTAGGATTCTGCTTTTTATCATTGGGACTATTTAAGTTTTACTATATAATATTGTTAAGAATGTTAATATAAACAAATTTTATGTTGTTGCATGTCCCCACTTAAATCTACTAAGCACGAATTTGTTTGTGAAGATTAAATAAAACTTAGTAAGTTAAAATTTGCATGCCAGTAAGGTAGATCAAGGAGAACGTTATCACATTTTATGTCATCACCACTGTATACCTACCATTGATCAGCAAATAAATGATGATTTGATTTGCTGCCTGCCTATTATGGCTGTATCATCACTAGTGAAAGACCTCCAGCCCGTATATTTCCGGAATTTATCATCAGCGGGCCCTATCAGGATACCAGCGCTGCGGTATTTATTTTTTAAATATCGCAGCATTATGATGAGACTTTTTTTTCGTGTTTATATTTTTGGTTGTTCTTAATGTTGTACCTACTACAATCTGTCAGATTTCTTTAATAGATTTTCAACTTTATCGCTAAAGTATTAAGGTTCAGGGTTGATTGTGAAAATTTGACAGTTTCGGGTAGCTTGACCTGCTGGCGTCTGTACATAATTCTGTTAGTTTTAGGGCTGATTTTTCCATCGCCAGATAACTTTTATTCGAGGAATAAAATTGACGTTTGACAGTTTTTGTATGAAGTAACTGTCAAGAATTTAAAATTATTCCTCGAATAAAGTTATCACGGCCCCAAGTCTGCTATTTTTATAAATCGTCATTCCAGCACGATCCCATTCCCATCCCATTGTCATTTTGCAAGTTTTTGAAAGTTCGTAATCTGCTAAATTCTTAATGGTGATCATTGGTCGGTCAATGGTCTCGTAATAGAATTGTGTCATAATGACATTGTCGTATTGCCATTATTATAAAACCCGTTAGTAGAAATGATTTTCGAAAAACTACCACTACTTTATTTATGCCAGATTTCATTTAAGTAAGTCTATATATTTCACATATTATTTATTAGTGTTTTATACAAGTCAAGTGTTTTATGTAAGTTAGTCATATTTTATCATTATGTACAAGATTACCATTCTTTGCCATTTCTTTCAATGGAGTGTCAGTGGTTGACCACTGGAAAGTCATAATGACGCCATTATGTTATAGTTTGACCGCGCCTTAGGAATGCGCGGCGAGGCGGGAAGAATGCGCGACGAGGCGGGGAGCGGGACGCCGTGAGCGATGACGAATGAGCGGCCTGCACTGCCCCCCCGTCTCGCCGCACACATACCGAAGGCGCAGTACAGCGGTTTTGGTCAAACTATAGTAGATTACCAAACTTGTCAAAATCAACAATTATGAGATCAATGATAGACCATTCTGACACTATTGTAATAGCAGACTTGGGGCCCAGATGATTGAAAAATCAGCCCTTACTTGCTCCTTTTACTACTGTTTACACGGTATTTCCTGCGCGTGTCCCAAATAAAATATTTTTCTTTTATTTCTTTATCATCCTAGCCAAGGTCTTACCAGACGTTCTACAGTTATGTGCATAGCTAAAACATATAAGTATCCAATATGATGCATCATGCGACAGTTTCCATCAAACTGTATAAGACATCCTTCTGATATAAATTGTGAAACATCAAGTCTACATTAAAACGCCATTCCAAAAACCTCAGTTTCCCAACGTTCTACTTAACTAATTAGAACACCATCTTGATTCTAGTATGCGTTTGCGCAAGTAGGTGACAAGCTGTCCCCAATCTGTGCGGATGGCGCCACCATGGTTTATAGAGGCAATAAGATACCCTGAATATACTTACTTACATAAAATAGTTTTACGGGTTCCATGTGGCAATTGTTGGAAGTTTTATAGACTTTCAAAGAATACATAAATCCAGAGAACATTTGATTGAAAAGGGAATGTCTTCCGGAATCAAAATTACTTTACTTATTAATGGTAAATAGTCAGAATGTTTTCAATATTCGTTAAAAATGTACACTTTCGTTACTAAATCTACGTCGAATCAGAATAAGGTCAAGCTACCCGAAACTGTCAAATTTTCCTTGCCCAATCAAGCTTGAACCTTAATGCTTTAGGGATAAAGTTGAAAATCTATTAAAGAAACTTGACAGATTGTAGTAGCTTAATGTGCTGGCGTCTGCACATTTTTAATTAGTAGTTAAACACACGCGTAGACCTGTCAATCATGTATCTGGGTCATTAAATGGGTATTTAAACATTTAAGTGCGAACGCATTCAATCGATCAGATTTTAACGACGCACTTTTGTGGTTTTAAATGGAGCTGTAAATGTGGGCATGAGAATGCGAAATGCTATCGAAAATGGGGTTTTATGATAGTTTATTAGAGTGAGCTATGCGCTAAACAGTTCAATTACAGTTTGGCCGTCGATAGAATGCGTTCCTGAGACTTCTCAGTGCGACAATTTCTATTAGCTAATAAAGACCAAATTCGCAAAACACGTATTCGTTTGTATGAAATTGACAGGTGTCAAGAAAGCATTCTCTCGTCAGCCGCACTGTAATTTATTTTCCGTTTGAAGGTTACCATCCTAAATATTTATTTCAGATGCAACATGTATTGTAATGTTACGAAGTGAAAAGTTATGGATGACATTTTCTTAATTTTATTTCAAGTTACTTGGCTTGTTATAATAAGTTTGGACATAGTGACTGCCGCATTACTTCTGGATAATTCGACAAAGTTTGTGATGGATTGCATATTATTATGTATGGTTAATGGGTACGCTCTAATCTAGAAGCCCATTATTCATCATTTTAATATCTAAACACATTATAGTAACATTAGCTACTGTAGCTAGCTCAGTATATTTTGTTAGTGACTCTAGCGAGAGCGGAGCGGTATCAAGATTTCTCAACTTTTTTTATATCGTCAGCAACGCCCGCTTTTCTTCTGTAAAAGAAAAACGCGTTGGTAATAGACTCCAACTATAACTAAAACGTTTTCCAAGAACAATAACTCCTAGGAGATTTGATTGCGAGACTGTTGCGAGTATGCTTGCTTTTTCTTTACGCATTTTAAAAAGGAAAGGCAGCTGACGTGGCTGGATGAGGTGAGAAATCCTTTGAGAGACGCCTAATCCCACCCTCTCTTCTTCCTCTCTTCTTAACTAGTATTATAAATGCGCAAGTGAGTGTTTGTTTATTTGTTACGGTTTAACGCTAAACCGGCTGAACGGATTTGATTGAAATTTGGCACACGGGTACACCACGACATCTGAATCATTTTGAAGGATATCACTAATCCATTGCCTCATATGTTCGAAAAATTTGTCTTCTCAACATCGTAAATAACGCTGTTGAAAACTATCTGTCATCGAAGAGTTAAAGTAGCACAACAAACTATTCACGAAAGCGCCTAACTGCATCAGTCAATCGGCATAAGGCACCTGTAGAAATGAGATCATCGATAAAAACAGCAGATGATTGAAATTTATACTGCCGTCCGTCACGACATCACGAGAACACGATAAGATATCGAAATTATGTTTTAAGGACGCTCAAGTGGAGCATCCGAATTGTTTATATCCAATTCGAATTGATCGACTTTGTTGATGGAATTTATAGTGGATGTATACTTGTATAGTTATTGTTGCAACTGTAGAGCGATTCTCACATATCTCGCGTTCGTTATTGACGTTCGATTCGAACTTTTCCCGCGACAAAATCAAGCCGAGCTATTCTCACCATGACGATTCGAGCATTTCACGCAGGAAAGACACGCGACATGCCTTAGTTTACATGCGGCATGCAAAGAGTAGGCATGACCAGTCGACACGTGACGTATGATCTGTGTCGACCACCGTACGAACGTCAAACAGTGGTTATGTCAATCATGTTTGTGTCAATTGCGAAAGAAAATAATAAATACCTATATTTTAACAAAATGTGTTCATAAACATCTTAGAAGACTCTACGACCATCACCACAAGGAAAAACACACGAAGAAAACTTCAGGCTTCCACCAAAGTTATCAACTGTGGATAGTTGTTGCTTGTGTAGCGTCGATGAATGAGACATATGAGATACAGAAGCGGAAGGCGCCGGATTTAAAACCAGTCAATGGACAAGGACGGCTTTGCCAGGCTTTACTCTGGTTGAGGGCAAGAAAGGTCGATCGCGCCGCAACCACAATAAACGCGGTACTACTCCTGCAAGCGAGGATTTTTGAGCTGTAGTGCCCACTTTGCTCCCGTACATTTCTCGGTTGGATCGACAGATATCGAGAGAGAAAGAGCCAAGGTCTTAAGTGCCGAAAGAAGGACGTTGCAGTCGAACTAGACTTTGAATTTTGACCGGCTGGAGTTGTGTATAGATGTTACAGAGAAGCATGACCAAAAGTAAACTCCCATGTGTGGTGGTGTGATAATAATTATGTTTTTGTGGTTTATACTTGGATGTATACTGAATTTATTTATTAGTCTGTAACTGTAAGGTATTCTTAAAAAGGTACTTTTGTAACTAGAAATAAAGTGGTTCAAATGCATTTCAAACAATAAATATTTCAAATGTCTTTATTTTATTTTTTCAATGTAAAACTTAGATAAGTAACAAAAATAATATAGGTATGCAAATAATTGAAGGGCTTTGTAGTTAGGTTGCGCAGGCCGTTAACAAGTGTTGGGTTAGGAAATAGAAACACACAAGCAAAGTTCATACGTATAATCCTCACTGGGTTACAAATTTACAATAGGTAGGGTACAATAGATACGTAGGAGTAGACTGGTCGCGGGACGCCGGTAGCGCGTGGATAGGTGTGCGTGCAGCGCAGTGTCAGTCAAAAACTGCGCTTTTATTTATACCCGGCCTACGTTACTTTGAAGCGAGCAGTGTATTTTAAGCCCTTTTGGTTGTTAATTTTCTGTCAAGCCCCTTTTTATTAATTTTTTTCATGTTATATCTTTACAATTTTGTTATATAATCTTCGTTACATAATCCTTAAGCTAATTAAACCTTAGTATATAACTTAACTATGCACAATAAAAAGTTTCTAGAAAGAAAACTGTTACAAAAGTGAGTTGGCACATTTTGATTATACAAAATCCCATATAATTTTTAAACTTATGGTCCGATTTTTACAATTTAAACGGAAATATTCGTTTTATATCTAGACCTATCCTTTACAATAAAAATTATTAAAATCTATCCATAAACAAAAAAGTGACTTTTCAAGTTACGTAAATATGCTTGAACAAAACTACACTTATAAGAATCCTTTTAAAAACAATCTTATTGATCCGTGCAGCACAAGGACAGTATAATAATCACTGGTTTACATGAAAGGTCAGCGTGATGAGTCAAGCGTTGTCCGTGAGCTTAGGAATCGGCGGACCACTTCACGTTTCGCCCAGTCTTCATGTTTGTGAGGCAGTTTGACCACAAAAAAAATTGAATTCGTGTTGTGACGAGACTCCTAACGCGAGCCTCAGGGTGAAATCTGTTTTCGCAAGGATTTCCCGACAATCTTTTGGGCCTTTGTAAAGTAATGAAGCCAGGACACGTAGGTACAGCACCCTAGCGTTCGTTGGAAAAGCATGTAGCAGGACGGTCCGGTGCAGTACAGCACTCTTTAAAACAACAACACTTCTCCTCTTCTTCTCCATCTTGATAAACTTTTATGTTATTGTGCTGGTCATCAGCTTACTTACAATATCATTAGCTCGTTCTGTTTTATTTAATTACCTATTAATATGTAGACCAATGTAAACAAACAACATAAATTGTATTTTGACTTTACTTTGACGTGACAAATATCTATGACATGACTTGACAAATCAACATGAGCTATGCATTCCGTAGTACGGAGGTCTTATATTAATGTTAATAATAAAATAAAAATGGACTTACGAAAACAATAATGATTATTAAATTGATAAATGTTAATGAAATACCTTTATAATGCTGCTCAAAATATGTTTTTGCCTTAAAAATCATTTTTAAAGATGGTCAAAAGTACATTAACGATTACGTAAAAAAATCGCATCGTTATGTGGAAGGGATTACTTCGTGGGACGCATAATGGCAACATTATTGTCCCTAGATTCGTGATTTAAGGTCGACTTGTAGTGAGAATAGCTTTTTCAGGATATCTCACCGTTTTATAAGCGACATACGGAGACGAGCCGCAATGACGTCATGCGACACGAACGCGAGTTTCCGGAGAATTGGGCTACTGGTGTCTACAGTCCTTTCAGAGTTGTTTTACCTTTGACAGCAGCAACCCAACATCAACCCTATTGTAATGAGACTAAAGATCACTGTGATTTTGGCAGACACGTCAGTGGCAACAACCCAACATTGTAATGAGACTAAAGAACTGTGATTTTGACAGACATGTCAGTGCTGCCATTGACATGTCTGTCAAAATCACAGTTCTTTAGTCGTTCTTTCATAAAGAACGACTAAAGAACGTCGTTGTCGATCATAAACATTACTATGATTTTGACAGCGACGCAAAGTCAGAAGTAAAATATACTGTAAAAGGACTGTAGGGTATTATCACTAGATAGGCAGTTCTAGTCTTTAATAGCCGTGCAGCCAGCATTGGTATCAATAAGTCAGAAGAAAGTCATCATGATAAACGTAAAAATATTGTTTTGTGAAAAGGACGGAACATGTTACATTGATGTTCAGGAGTTCAAAACCGAGAAAAGTGGTCCTATGGTCATCGTAACAGAAAAAAAATTGTTAACCACATCAACATAAATAATGAATTGAAACCTAAAATGGTTTGTTCTCGTTGCATCTAGGAATTGAGCTGATAGTGAACTGCCTAACATGGTCCAATCCAATTCAATAATTAGCATTCCCTGAGTCGACTTTATAAAAGCCGCACGGGTTGACGGGTCGATCGATCATGTTAACCTACGCTTGCCACGGTCGGCCTGTGGAGGGGTGATCGTTTTTACATACCAAGACCCCTTTGTGCCTCGGAAAGCACGTTTAGCCGTTGGTTCCGGCTGCCATTCGTTGATCTTTGACAGTCGTTACGGGTAGTCAGAAGCCTAAAAGTCTGGCAACCAGTCTTACCAAGGGGTATCGTGTTACCCAGGAACTGTGTTGTAGAGGTCAGATAGGCAGTCGCTCCATGTAAAATACTGCTATTCAGCTGCATCTGGTTAGACTGGGGGCCGACCCGAAAATATAGTTAGGAGAAGGTTAGGTAGAATGATTGATAGGAAGTAAAGTCCTTCCTATAAAGCAGGGTATATAGGAAGTCACTTTCATGATTTAGATATTTTAGATGATCGTTATACCGAATTAAATAAGAAATTCAGCAGCTACACAAGTACAAATCTACGAAGGTGTGATCCGATTTGCCTTGTAACGCGAAGCCGTGACGTCTTTAGTGATTCGGTTCATGTTCACGCTCGAAGCAACGTGCATCAACAACGTGACAGTGATAAAGAAAATGATCAAAAAGGGATTACAATAAATTATGTGTCATACGATTATGGAATATTGATGGAGGATCATTTTGATAAGGATAATTCTTGTAAAGGTGGATGCTCCAAGGTAGCCCGCGAAATTCAAATTTTCTTACGTTTTTTGCAATTTGCTGATCGGTACTAAGTTATACGTTGATTAAAATATGATTCGCGGCCGTAGCAAATATGTATTTACAGAATTATAATCATTAAAGTCATCAATGCAACTCTCTAAGATCAAGTAATTCTATTGAATGACTATTTCATGAAATCTTGACATTTTAGGATTATGCTAACTTAACAAGTACAGCGCCTGTCTGGGTTCGAACCCGCGACCTACAACTCGTAAGTCGGGGTCGTTACCACTGGACCACCGCTGCCATTTTTCATCATCGTAACATTTTACTACTTTTCCCAACTCTGTTGGGATCGGCTTCCAGTCTTACCAAATGCAGCTAACCACAACACAGGTATCTACTGAGTAACACGATACCCCTTAGTAAGACTCATCACCATCATCATCATTTTAGCCGAAAGACGTCCACTGCTGGACATAGGCCTCCCCCAAGCACCTCCACTTCGACCGGTTCTCTGCTTCTCGCATCCAACGGGTTCCTGCGGCTTTAACAAGGTCGTCGGTCCACGTTGTGGGAGGCCTTCCAACGCCACGTCTTTCGTCACCGGCCATCTGTTCTGCGAGCAATGTGCCCTGCCCACTGGCACTTAAGTTTGGCAATTCTTCGGGTTAGTAAGACTGCATCATCCGAAAGAGCTCTGGTGGCTATACTCTTTGATAATATGGATATTCCGATTCGTTGATACATTCCAATTTAGTAGACTATTTTTTTATACGTCACAAAGTTACAATTCGTCAAGATGATGGCAAACTTAAAAAAAATAGTCATGATAATCATAATTTTCTATCACGTCTCTGCAATGTTCTTATTTTTTGTAACTATTTATAGTTTCAACACCAAGCACTATTACTTTCACTTGATATTACGTTAATCTTATAAATGAACTATTTATTATTTTTTATCTTGATGATCAAAATGGATCACCACTTTCGTATTAGATCATAATTAATACCCTACACATTTTTAGGATTCCGTTCGTTCCGTTATGCAAGAGTAAACTCCGATGAATCACGTTAATAACTTCCTATTTGTGTGCATTAAATTATAAAAGTTATGCTTATGACGCTATTACCGTCGATTCAGTATATAATTTCTACGTTGAAGTACCGCTAAGGTTTTGTTTAAAATATGTTTTGTTAGGCCAATAAATTCTCGTCAATAAAAAAGAAATTGGGCTTTCATGGTTATTTTAAATATTTAACTATTTAGAACCAACCTTTAGTAAGTACAGTGTTTTACAGTTATTTTACAGACAGCAGCAACTCAATGGCAACCTTAAGGGAACGAAAATAAAAATCACTGTGATTTTGACAGACTTGTCAGTAGCAGCAATTCAACAGCAACCATATTGTAATGTCAATAAAGACCACTATGTTTTTGACAGTGATGTAATACCAGAAGCAATAACTCGGAAAGAACTGTATACAGGATTGGGTTTGAAGTTTGTATAAGAAGAAGCCATTACAAGAAAGGGGCAGTGGGCAGGGCACATTACTCTCAGAACAAATGGCCGATGGGGCCGAAAGGTTCTAGAGTGGCGACCGCGTACCGGAAGACGTAGCATTGGAAGGCCTCCCACAAGATGGAGGGACGACGTTGTGAAGGCCGCAGGAATCAGAAGCACAGAACCGGTCGAAGTGGAGGTGCTTGAGGGAGGCCTATGTCCAGTAGTGGACGTCTTTCGGCTGAATGACGATTACAAGAAAAGGTGAAGCGACAACATGAAACTCCATTCTGGTAATTCGAGTGCGGAACCCAGTACACCTTCCAAGTTATCTCCCAATCTTGATGATGCGATATTGTCGAGTCGTGCATTGTTTTCCCAGCTATCTGAAGACAGCTGTCACCGCGAGATAATAAGGGAGTTACAACGAATTATTGGAACGCGTCCTTTCTCTTTGAGAGATGTCAAGCCATTAGGATTAGGCGGGCTCTAGTTTCAGCGATAAGAAGAACTCATAGCTATCGTGTTTCGTATGTGAACGCATTTGGTAGTATTGTTTTTCTAAATTGGTTTTGTCGTAGTTGTAAATATGCTTGACAGCTAGGATGGTTTCGGGATTGACTGGTAAAGATACGTACGCCAGGCCAGACTACTGCGGAGATTGCTTGCGTAATACACGAACAGTTGCAGGATTTCATTTTGACAGTTCAACAACATTCCTTGCGTTTTTTACGTTGTTGAGCAGACAAATTTTTCAAACATATGAAGCAATGGACAAGCAATATCCTTCAAAATGATTCAGATTGTGGTTGATAGTGTGTTGCGGAATTTGGGTGCTGAGCAGTCAGTCGATCTTATGATTTTTTTTATGTACATTTCATTTGAAGAGTTTATGAAGAGCTTTTATTAAGTATTTATTAACTTCTGGGTAAAAAAAAAAGATGCGATGGTGTGTGTACAGTCACCAAATGAGATAAGTAACCAGGGTCGTCGGATATAGTTGAAGTTTAGTAAGATGTTTTCGAATGAAATTTAGTTTGATAATTCAACTATTTGTTTTTTATTAATTAAATAAAATTTTATCCGAAAACATCAATCCGTTTCTTACTAAACTTCAACTATATCCTGCGACCCTGGTTACTTATCTCCTTTGGTGACCGTACATTTGTGTATAATGTAGATACCTATAGATATACCTCGTATTATGTATATAATCTTATATCCAATCGATTTCACGTCATATACATGTAGGTAGGAACATGTAGGAACCTATGTAATTCTAAAAGACATTACGGTAATGTCTTCCTGATTGCAGTGATCGGTTCTCTTTATTGTGTTACTAAGAGACGTGTTTTGTTTAAACTACTTACCAGTATGTAATTTGGATAAAAAGGATATAGTTTCAAGTAAGACGGCCTTTGAGCGACTTTAAAGTCCTCGATGTAAGCTCATTGTTGTTGTTGTTTTACTAATTGCTTTTTTGTTGTTTGTGTGCCGATTCTGATAAGATACGTGGTCAGATAATTAAAACATTTACAAGACAAACATGCCTTGTAAATTTTTTACAATTAATTATCTTGTTTTCGATATTGCAATACATAGTGCAGCATTGGCAAATGCTACATTATAATTTTATCACGAACAACCTTCTTTTATAACAAATACTACCTTATTTGTAACCAGAAAGGTTTTTTCTTCATATTGGTTTTTTGAATTTTGAAACAAAAAGTGTCATTGTCTTTTCTCTTACCGAGATTTTACATTGGAAGTTTTATCATATTGTAGCGAATTAAAAACCAGGTCTTCACTTGTACACGTTTAATTTAGTGAAATATAAAATATTGTAAACAAAAACTTAATGAAGAACACAGCATGATTCAAAAGATTAAGTAATAACTCTGAGGTGACGTCCCTGGTGTTAGAGCCCTATATTGGCAGTGAAATTTATAGGGCTCTAACACCAGGGACGTCGCCGAGGAGGTAAAGGCGTAACACACTATCAGAAGCAATGACTTTAATTTTGACAGTTCAACAACATTCATTGCGTTATTTACGTTGCGGAGCAGACTAATTTTTCGAATGTATAAAGCAATGGATTAGCAATATCCTTCAAAATGATTAAGATTGTAATTGATAGTGTTTTACGCAGTTAGGGTGCTGTTTGTGGAGCAAAGTTTGTTAGTGTTAGTGGGCAGTAATAAGTTAGCAAAATGTTATTTGGTAAAGTTACTAAAAGCTAGAGAAAGTTATGTAACGTTATCATGTTGTAAAATATTTCTCTACAAAAGTACCTTTAGCGGAGATGCACCTTAAGAAGTAAAAGATAAAAAGATAATTTTATTTTGCAAATATGGGTAAGATATAACGGTGAAAAAAAAATAACATAAAATAGTACAGCCATATTTTACCACGTAGGCATGCAAAAGATTTAACATCGACTTATAACTAAATACAATTTTAAAATATTACACACAAAATACAATTTTAAAACATTAATTAAGTAAACATCATGATTATGCATTAGCTTAAGAACTCTTTCTCAGTTAGTATAAAATGCTTTCGCCACTAAAAAGCTTCGGAGTCTCTTTTTAAATTGTGATAGCGGAAGCTCTTTCCAAAGGAAGGAAGTATTTAATCTGAGATTATTTTAAACATTTTTATAACAATGCGTAGGTTGAATAACACTGCTATTTCTACACATCATCTAAATAGACACAAAATGATTCGACACGTTGTATTTCAGCATTTCATATTGAAGACGAGTTAATATTCTTATGATTTTACTTCTGTTTTTAATTAAACTAAATGATTTAGCTTAATAGTTACAATGTTTGAAACTGAAGTACCAGTAGTACTGAAGTAGCCTGAAGGGCCGTAATCCGTGCGGGTTGGTGGATGCCACATGTTATCGAATCTTTGGTTCTAGGATAAGTATGCCGGTTTCCTCACGATGTGTTGTCGCTCATAGTACAGACAGAGGCAAAACATCCGTGAGGAAAGGAAAGGAAACATTCACTTCAATGACAGCAGCTTGACAGAAGTGAAAACCTTTCTTCTATTGTTCCTCTATCAGTCTTCAACTGTCAAAACGTTGGTGATTTTCGGATCACCTTATCTCTGAGAAAGTGCAGAGACTGTCAACATTCGGATGATTTACGATTCCTTTTATTTTGAAGTGAAATATTTCAACGCAGAATGTGAGAAATTTATTGGAGATATAAATCAAACGAATGTCTGATGTTACTTTTTGTTTTCTGAAACTAGTTCGAAGCTCCGTGATTCAATTTGTTCTGTGTCTAATTTTTTTATTTGTCAGGTGAGATATTTTACAGTAGGTGGGTATATTTTGAAAATATGAAAGTTTTGTAACACTTTTTGAACCAGCTAAGTATCCGTAAACGTAGTCATGTACAGGGGTGGCAGAGACATTTGCGCGCAACCTGTACCATGAATTCAGCACATGATTCTAGACCGTAACGAAGACTATTTTCGTCGAAATCAAAAACAAAATATGCTGTTTCATAGGAAAGTGCAATAACTACGCGGTCAAAATGTATCAAATATTATAATGTATGGAATAGCTATTTTTAACCGACTTCTAAAAAAGGAGGAGGTTCTCAATTCGGATGTTTGTATTTTTTTTTTTTTTTTTTTTTATGTTTGTTCGCGCATAACTCCGTCGCTTGCCAACCGATTTGAAAAATTCTTTTTTTGTTGGAAAGGGTATACTTCCCAAATGGTCCCATAGAAATTTCATCAAAAACGGTTCAGTAGTTTGGTTTTTAAACCAAAATTACTGGTAAAAATTACAACTAAAAAGTGAAAAATAAAAACTTTTTTGCAAAAAAACATAACCGACTTCCAAAAACGACACTACAAAGTGAAAAATAACTTTAATTTCGGAAGTCGGTGGCAAACAACGAAAATGCGAACCCAACGACACCGACTTCCGAAATTAAAGTTATTTTTCACTTTGTAGTGTCGTTTTTGGAAGTCGGTTGTGTTTTTTTGCAAAAAAGTTTTTTTTTTCTGTATAACCGACGAAAAATTTCAACGCAGGGGAAGAATATTTCAGAATTATGTTAGTATTCGAACATATGAAGTAATGGATAAGCAATATCCTTCAATTGATTCAGCTTGTGATTGAAAGTAATATAATAATAATAAGTTTATTGTACAAAGAAAAAAAAAACACACAAGATTAGACATACAATAAACATGATTGTACAACCAGTGGCCAGAGGCAAGTTGAACAGCAGGCTCCTGAACTAAGTAAAAGGATACTTGTATCTCAAGAGCCAAAGGTGTGTTTCGCAGTTTGGGTGTTGAATCCATAGTTAAAGTTTGCCCGTCGATGTCTGTCCCATTTTGGGCTGAGTTCTCCATCGCCAGATAACTTTATTCGAGTCATAATTTTGAAATGTTGACAGTTATTTCATACAAAAAATTGTTAAACGTCAATTTTATTCCTCGAATAAAAGTTATCTGGCGATGGAGAAATCAGCCCCTAGTATTCCTATACTAGGGGCTGATTTCTCCATCGCCATCAAAAAGTTCCTACTTTTTTATCATATTTTAATTAAGTGTGGTATGTATTGTTTAATGTTTTAATGAAAGAAACTTAGTCATAGTTTGCACCATGCGACACGAATTTTCTTACAGGCAACAAAAATTACCTTTCACCATATAATTTTAATGACTATTGTGGCATTATAAACAACTATAAAATATACCTATTTTATGTTTTATTACCAGTTAAAAGTATGATTTCTAAGAGCTATTTAATTGATCACTATAAAGACTCAATTTGGTACAACGTACGATGTAACATGGTTGCAAATACTTCAAGCAAAGCCGACGATTGTATTACAGTGCGGCCGACGAGAGAATGCGTTCTTAGCACCTGTCGGTTTCATACAAACGAATACGTGTTTTGCGAATTTGATCTTTATTAGCTACTAGAATTATCACACTGACAGTGTCAGGAAAGTATTCTCTCGATCGACGGCCGGACAGCAATTGAACTGTTTAGCGCTCCGCCCACTCTAAGAAACCATCATTTTTTTTTTAATTTAAAAAAAAATAAAATTTCAGTCCATTTTCGACATCATTTCGCATTCTCATGCACACATTTACAGCTTCTTTTAAAACCACAAAAGTGCGTCTTTAAAATCTGATAGATTGAATGCATTCGCACTTAAATGTTTAAATGCCCATTTAATGATCCAGATACATGCTCGACATACCTACGCGTGTGTTTAATTACTAATTAAAAATGTACTTATTCTGATTCGACGTAGATTTCGTAACGAAAGTGGATTAGTTTCCTCATTTTCCCGTTAGCTTGCGAGTTTTTTCCGTGCCGGTCGGAAACCTTACGACATAACGTAATGCTGTCGCAGACTTATTCCGAGTGTTACATTCCACACGTACTCGATAAGTGATACGTTAACTATTTGTTCACGGATTAGGGGAAATGTGTGAAGAGGATTAGAGAGTTGTAACTTAATATGATTGGTTAAAAATTAACTGCCTTCTGTAGAAGTTTGTTTTGTACGATTGAACTAGACTAAGGGCTGTTTTTTCAATCGACGGATAATTTTTATTCATAGAATAAAATTGACGTCTGACAGATTTTATATGGAAGAACTGTCAAATTTTTTAAATTATTCCTTGGATAATTATCTGGCGTTGGAAAAACCAGCCCTGAATTGAGTCTTCTTGTAGCTTTGCAGAGTTGAAAAACATTATTTAGTATTTATTGAACCAATGAACATCTTTTCTGTTAACAGCAAAAAGTGGCATTCATATAATTTAACTAAGTACCTACCTACCTATGTACAGTCAACAGCAAAAGTCGATGATCAAAATCAGAAATTCAATACTAATGAACGGAGTTCGCGTCAGAATTGTGTGGCGTCGAAGTGATTCAAAAGTATGTGATTGTAAATTATACCAAACATTTACTACTAGTACAGCTGCCATATAGCTGCGAACTCCGTTCATTAGTATTGAATTTCTGATTTTGATCATCTACTTTTGCTGTTGACTGTACGTTCTTCATAATTTAGGTACAGTCAGCAACAAAAGTCAATTAACACTGTTACTTTTACAAATCATCTAAATTGATACAAAATTATGCGATACATTGGTTTTCTCTATTTCATGTAATAGCAAAGAGTTAATTATTCTTAAATATTCTATTACTATATGTTTTTTAAGAATATTTTGCTCAATAATTAAGATTTAAACAACAAAAGTGTTAACCGGCTTTTGTTGCTGCCCGTACCTATTTATTTTACGTGAAAAATAAAGTATTGTTCACGTAAACTATATACCTAACCTAGGTACACCACATGTTGTACAATGTTCATCTGAAGTAGCACAGACAGATACTCATGCTGTCACTTCTTCTAGTAGAGTTTGTTGTTGTTCTGTTATGTTTTCAGATAGTTTAGGGAGAGGGTTAGGTAAATTATTAAGTAACAACCTGAGTCAATCTGCTGTTAATTATTGTATGCCTGGGAAATCCTACAAAGAGATAATTTCATCAATAACTAGCAATAATTATGATCCAAATGCCATTATTTCTGTATTTGTAGGTAATAGTGCTAAGGTAAAAATAGATGACATCACTGACTGTGTCACTGAAATCTTAAAGATTAATTGTCAGAAAATAATATTGTGTGCTTTCCCATACTTTGAGCACTTATCAAGCAGGCAAAATTATTATATACATATGCTAAATAACCATATGCACTTCTTAGTTAATCACTATAGTGACAAACTCATATTTTTTGACACCAACACTTTTGTTGAGCCATTTAAATCGACTAGGGATACAGCGTATCTGCCTATTAGTTTTAGACGTCAAATAGCAGGGCTATTAGCTTTTATTATTAACTCAGACATAAGTAGTATGTCGAAGTCTCATGTAATTAGCACCATAAAAATTAGTAATAATACTAATATTAAGGTGGTTAGCAACAATAGTTTAAACTAGTCAGTAAGACAACAGAAGGTACCAATAACAATATTCTTAATCTCACCTCCAACAAGGTATCTTCTAGCTCTCAATTAGTTAAGTGTAAAAAAGGGGCTAAGCAGAATTCCTTGAAATTGTTTCATCAAAATATTCAAGGTATTTCTTCCAAATTATTAGAAATTGAATTGTTTTTAGAAAAAACAATGTTTGATATTATTTGTATAACTGAACACTGGTTGAAAGATTATGAAATGCTAATTAATTTTGAGAACTACAATGTGGGCAGTTGCTTTAACCGAAAATCCATGCTGCGTGGAGGTTCATTAATTTTAATTAAAAATTCTATAAAATATAAGACTCGTAAAGACATAGTTAAACTATCGATGGAACATAGCATCGAACTGTCCTGTGTTGAGCTGGATAAGCATTTTATAGTGTGCGTTTACAGACCTCCAAACTATCAAAACTACTCTATTTTTGAGTCAGTAATGGAAGATGTCTTGGCAAAACTTGCAACTGGTAATAAATCAGTAATTATTTGTGGCGACTTTAATATTAATATTTTGGAAATCAATTCAAATAGCAATAGATTATTAAGCCTCTTTAAATCATTCAATCTGTCAAATGTGTTTTTGGAACCAACACGAATAACTACGGCTACTGCTACATGTATTGATAATGTTTTCTGTTGCTGCGAATATCTAGAGAAGGCCATTGTAAATTATCTCCCTTCTGATGGCCTTAAGCCGTATATTAACACGGATACTTTTACTAAGTATGTTGCTACTTATTCTAAAACTTTTAAAAATATATGCAAAGCAGCTAAAGCATCTTTCATTAGTAACAAGGTTAAATCAGCAGACAATAAAATAAAGACAGTTTGGAAGATTATTAACAATGAAACGAACAGGAACAAAACACGTAATACTGATTTCACACTTAACACTCCCCGCGGTCTCATTAGCGATAACATCGATGTTGCTCAGGAATTTACAACTTTCTTTACCAATATCCCAATTAAAACTACAGAAACGTTAAATTCCTCGCCCGCACTAGCTATAGAATTATTGAGAGCGAATGTCTCAGCCTGTACTGTGGAATTTAAATTTAAACATATTAACCCTATAGATATTATAAAAGCATTCAGGCAACTTAAGATCAAAATTACCGAAGATCTGTGGGGCATGTCTACTAAAGTTTGTCAATCCATTATTGAGACAATTGCACCCTACTTAGCTTTAATATTTAATTTGTGTGTAGATCAAGGGGTATTCCCGGATTTAATGAAGTTCAGTAAAGTTATTCCACTTTTCAAATCTGGGGACAGCAAAGACACAAATAATTATAGACCCGTATCGGTTTTGCCGGTTTTCAGCAAAGTGTTTGAAAAAGTAATGTTAAATCAAATGCTCAATCATTTTAATCGTAACAACATCCTACACGATCAACAGTATGGTTTCACCAAAGGACGTTGTACAACTGACGCCGGTGTCACCTTATTAAAGCACATCTTTAACGCATGGGAAGAGGCACAAGATGCAATAGGCATCTTTTGCGATCTATCCAAGGCATTTGACTGCGTGAATTACGAAACACTGCTCTTGAAACTTGAGCATTACGGACTGGGTAAACTAGCTGTTAGCTTAATAAAATCATATTTAAATGATAGATTTCAGCAAGTTCAAATAAACGGTGTGAATTCATTGGGTTTAAAAGTCAAAATGGGTGTGCCGCAGGGCTCAATATTGGGGCCGTTCCTATTTTTAGTATATATAAATGATTTACCTCATTTACTAAAAACCCGACCACAAATGGTGTTATTTGCTGATGACACATCACTGATTTTTAAAGTAGACAGACGTGCACAGCAGCTTGACGACGTAAATAATGCTATGCTTATGGTCCATAATTGGTTTACTGTAAATAATTTAGTATTAAATGAGAAAAAAACTAAATGCATTAGATTCGCTTTACCGAATGTTAGAAGTAGTGAATGTCACGTTGTATTGAATAGGGAAATACTTGAATTCGTCGAAAGTACGGTTTTCTTGGGTATCACGCTTGACTCAAAGCTGCAGTGGGGTCCTCACCTAACATCACTTGCAGGGCGGCTAAGTTCAGCCGCTTACGCTGTCTGGAAAATCCGTCAATTAACAGACGTGGAAACCGCAAGACTGGTCTATTTTAGTTACTTCCATAGCATCATGTCTTACGGTATTTTGCTGTGGGGACGGGCTGCAGATATTGATTCTATCTTCATTCTGCAAAAGAGGGCTGTCAGAGCCATCTACAATCTCAGCAGACGCGAATCTCTAAGGCAACTGTTTAAAAAAATTAACATCATGACGGTTCCTTGTCAATATATATACGAGAACATTATGTACGTTCGAAAACATCTACATCTTTTTAGTAAGATAAGTGACAGGCATAACTTTAACACTAGGAATAGGAACAAACTAGATCAACCGCGCTTCAGATTGTCTAAAGTAAAAACTTCTTTTATGGGGTACTGTGTAAAATGTTATAATAAAATACCACTCGATATTCTACTCAACTAAATGAGAAGAAATTTAAAACATGCATTAAACGCACACTATGTAGACAAGCATATTATAAGTTGGACGAGTATATAGTAGATAAAAATGCTTGGCTTAATGCTGGTCCTGCTCCACAGGCAGTTGGGCTTACAAGTTGATCACAATTTCAATATTTGGAAGAGATGCTTCCCCTTTTTGTTTTTTTTTTAGTGTTTATTTTATTTAATCAGGATTAACTTTTAATACTTCAGTATTAAATACCTCTTCATGATTGGTAGTTATTTTTTTTTTTCTCTCGTCTTGATTATATTGCAAACTATAGTTTTGTATAATTTAGAGGCATTTTTGAAAATTTTGTAAATGTAAGAACCATGGATCCGTTTTTTATGATATTTTGATGTTGACTTGAAAGAGCATGGCAGTTGGGAATATGTCATGCCCACTTAAATGTCTCACTGGTGGTGGCGCGTGTGTTGGATCATTCGGTTCCCTACGAAATGGTTGAGCTGGGTGGTGCTGATCCACGCGTCATGTTCGTGAACGGGCGCCATCAGTTGAGACTGGTCATCTCTTAACTGCCAAGGCTTATTTTAAATTTTATATTTTAATTTGTTTTTTTACATTGTTCTCACATATAGAAGCAATAAGAATAATGTAACCAGGATTTTGTAAAAATGTCTTGATTTAAAAGAGTGTCCATGGAGTTTCTTGCCCGCTCTTCTCCATAGAGATCTACGCTTTGGAATGGGCAACTAGCTTCAACTTTCTGACTAACTGACCGACTATTTAATTTTGACAATTCAAAAGTGCCTGTAAATGGTTTAATTGAAATAAATGATTTGAGTTTGAGTTTGAGTTTGAGTACGTGTCATGTTTAAGTAAACAGTTAGTTATAAGCTGACTAAGCGTTACCACTTCGGTTAATTCACATCACATCAGAATAGGGGCGTCTGACTTTCCCGCGTGATTCGCGACCGCAGCGTTTCTAGGCTTACCGGTAATGCTGCACATTTGTGGGTTTATTCCAGTTGTCACCAGAACAATGCTTGCCTCAATCATTCTAATAACGTTAGATTTACCACAAACAAGAAGTGACATTAGCAATAAAGCTATGTTCATAATGAATAAGGCAGGTCTAAGTTTCTAAAGTTCTAATGAAAGTTCTGAAGGCAATTCTCGAAATTTTTTAAAAAGTGTGAACTCTGATCTCAATCTGCCAAAAATACCTATAAATTCCCTACATTTTTGACAAGTTTTTGACATTGATTGTCGCTGAGATGAGTTTGCTACTTGAATTGGAGCGTTTTTTAAGTACGAGAATTGGCCTTCAGATGTCCGCGTAAAAAGGCTAATCGATCCAAATTCAATATTGTCTGTGGTTACTTTGGCTGAAAGAGATAATATTATTGACTGACCAATGACTAGAAAATTGAGGCCGTCTATATTATTTACTTAGACGATAGTAATGGTGCCAATGAATCTTTGGCACCATTACTAGATGAGTAACAATATTCTCATAAATTTCACCATACTTTACGTTAACTACAAGTTAGCCTCTAGTCACAAACGCAACATAACTTACATGCAACACAATCTTATAAAATTAAATAAGACTTAATCGACAAAGCCTACATTATTTCCGTACTGCGGTTTACACTCTAACTCAATTCCAACGAATTGTGAGGTAACCTCGCTTTCTGCAATAATGTAGTCAAGATGGCAACAAATAAAAGGTGCATTGTGATAATAAATATTTATGAGGCAGTTGCATCCCGCGAAGCAGTCAAGTAGGGTTAGGTTTAAAGCTTGTCCCTGTGGCCCTAACTCGTTTTGACTTATACAGAGTTATGAACCCCAGGGTCCCCAGCATGGCAAGAACTTGTGGCGATTAACAAAGGACGGCGAGAATTTTTCTTTCGAAGTTGCAGCTGACAAAGCAGCATTGGAACAAATGACAATCAATGTCGAAGCTGTTATTGATTCATTTGGCACGAAATCTGCGGTAGAAGTTGATGCTAATGAAGTAGCAGTATTCTATGATAATAAGATATAGGATAAACACAACTGGCGACATGTGGGTACTATAGGTACACCTCTGCCCAAATGTTCGAGGAAACAAGGCATGATATTATTTTACGTGTTATGTCTAAGATATAGGAAAGTATTGCTTCAATAAACGTCACAAAGTAAGCCGTTAGAAAACTAAAATTTCATCAACACAGAAGCCAATGTAAATGGTTCTTTGAATATAATTTTACGCCGAATGATATTTACAACTCTTAGTCAAAATACCGTTAAGATGACTTTGCATTCAAGTAGCGCGTTACCTATACCAAGCAACATAGAAGTTTGTTGAATGGACGTAAGATTGGTTCAAGACAAATACCACAAAATACTTTGTTTCTTTGGCGCTGCGCCAGTAGCCATTTTGTGGGAGCGTAATGCATCATTGTAATAGGTAGTTTCTTTCCAAATTCGCTTCCGAAACATGAGCATATATGTTTCGTTTTGATTTAATAAGTGTTTAGTGGTTTCGCTTTTAGCTTACTTCCTGCTATTGGAACATGTTACTTTTAAAGATTATTTGTATGTTTACTATCATCACTATCTTCATCAAATTCTCTTCACGAAATCATTCACACCATGTCATTATTAGAATGATGAGTAGCATCTATCTCATTAGTCATATCATTCCTCAAAGTCCGTGGTACTGTCCTACTTGCTTGTACTATGTAGTTTTGGACCACCTGCAAAAAAGAAGATGAAATTAAACTATAAAACAAAACAAAAGCAACGATTGGTCGAAAATAGAGTAGTATTGGAACGTCATTGGGGGTGATTGCAACACATAGTAGTTTACCCCGCAAATTTTCCCGCGGTGATCAATCAAACACTGACAGTCTATTTCAGCCAGTCCCAATATAAACAGTTCAAAGTATACAATCATACGAAAGATAAATACAACACACGCGCAACGATTGAGTGCCAGATTTACAAGCTGACCGACTGAAGGAATTTGCAAATAACTGAACTTAATTTACAAATTGTCGAAATACTACGTAGAACAAAGGCCAGTTTTTGTGGTTATTGATAGTGGAATCCCTAAAATAAGTTCTAGGACAATATATTAGAAAGCTGGCGGCTTGCCAGAAAGCTGTTTATATTTTAGTTTTTAACGTAGCAAAGGGAATATAAGGAGCTATTAACGTTACATAAGATGCAGATGACCGAGTTCCGCGTTTTGAAATGTATTGTAATGAGTCTTGTGAAAAATGGACTCGAATTCTGGGCTGTCTGCCTAATTAAGTGATGTTGGGAAATCGTTGGAGTTTCTTTCTACATATCACAGTGTTTTCACGGCGTTCGTTTATGTTTTTTTTTTAATCCTAGCGTTTCAATATCAGCTGCCTTTTGTAACTATACAAGCCATGTGCTCGATGGGATTTCCCACCGACAAAAATTACGAACTTCCATTCATACAAACTTTGATCACCTATTTGACTCATTTAGGGGATGGATTTTTGAAAATCCTTCATTAATGCTCACTATCGTTATATAAGGAACTCTTGTGCAAAATTGCATGCTTCTAGATCCAGCAGTAAACTGCTGGATCTAGAAGCATGCAATTTTGCAAATCTTAAATTCACTGACAGACAGCCGTCAGTGAATTTAAGATTTTATTATTAAGTAAAAGATCTTCGGTATTCCGGCAATCAATGTTACCTGTTTACAAGTTTTGACAAAATCCTCTTTTACAAGTTTACGTGACATTTCGTCGTATTACACTTTGCCCAAATTATTATCTTCGTCATTCGTGTCCTAGTAACCTTTCATAATTCTGTTTGAAGGCGGTGAGTGCGTCGTTTGGCTCATCATATCTCATTTCTTACAATCTTTGGTCGTTATATGCAGTACCTTATTATTACACTCTATTAATAGAGTTAATTAGCACCACTAGGTATCACGAACCAATGTATCCGGCTTAATGAAGGTAAAATCAATAACTTTGTGATCTCTTACTCTCTATGTTGCTGATCATATTCTAAAATTTATTGTAGAAACAATTTTACTAAACTCGTATGTATAGGATACCCAGAGCTTGCTCTACAGTAATTACTGTCACGATTAAGTACATAATGTCGGTCAAAATATTCTGAATACAAACCCAAAGAATTAGAACCATGAACTTTTCTTAAAGGTCAAAAGTAGTAAGTTTATCGCTCGAGAGTCGTTATTGGCAACAACAGAAAATACAAGCAAGAACCTCCACAACACATTATTTTTACATTAACTCTTACAATGGAAATGCTGTTTTTATAATCGCACAACTTTATTGTGGAATCATTTAATGTCCATCTAATGACTACGCGTCCAATCGGGAATTATAATGTATGTGAATGAATCTCTAGAAGGCTCAGAAGAAACGTTCCATGGCAAAGAGCGCATGAAGAAAGACACATCTGCAACACAGTCTTTTGTTTTGTAAACTTTCAATGCTCGAAAGTTATGATATGGAAAGGCAGAGAGAAATCTTTATTGTAAATAAAGTTATAGGTAAATGCGAATAGCAAATATTTGTTTAGTCCAAATTATATATACATGCAATTATTATATATACATGTATTAAACACTGTATTTCTGTAAATCCATTCACTAGAAGTCTAACACTACAATAGAAAACAAATATTAGAAACTATCTCAATATTTCACGATTCAAGTCAAAAGTATGAAATTGTTATTATGGGTAAAAGCGTTCCTTCTACGTGATCGCCCGCTGTTTTTTTCACAATACTCTAATTTCAAATTTGGGCATAGACTCACGCACCACTTTTTCTGTGTCCCGCAATACTTTCTCTATATTTACTATAGCGTGCTGTAATTCAACGTAAGTAAGGTAAGCGTGATCTGTATGACGATTAATTCGGCAGTTATGGGCAGAATAGTTTGAGTAACTGTATCTGTATAGTCAAGTCAAAGGTCAGCCTTTGGTGTTATTACAAGCTGATGTAACCCAAGGACTATTGTTTATAAGGATATGTTATCTTAAACATTAATGGTATTCATTGTGACTACCATATAACGCACATGTGGTAAAGTGGTGAGCAGAGTACGTGGTGGTATTGTAAGTTTAGAAAGGATAGCTAGATATGTTATCAATATTGCGGCAGCTCCCTAGATCCCAAAACCCATACAGGAACACTGCCAAATTCGGAGCCGTAAGTGTAGTTAAGGTAAAGGAAAGGCTCCTATTCTAATCTGTTAGACAGATGTAAATAATACGATACTTGACCAAAATGCATCTGTCCGGCATCACAAGTAGAAGCTTGTTATATGGAGTATTATGGTCCCTAAAGGCACATCTGCACTTTTGGAAACATACATTTTTTTTATGAGACAGCTGACAGGGACTAACTGGGCTGGTATTCCAAAATGTTTAGTGTTCATGAGTGAAACAGTAGCCACTAGGCGTCGTGGTCATACTAAGAAGGATACGAATAAAAACCAACAAATTGGTCAAGTCATTAGGGCATATGGAATTGCATAGTAGTTGACAGTGGCATGCAGCCAAAATATCTTATAAGACAGCGGCAGGTAAGCAGTCTACAAAACATCTGTCTGGACAGGT
Source organism: Apamea anceps (assembly GCA_951799955.1). Lineage (NCBI taxonomy): Eukaryota > Metazoa > Arthropoda > Insecta > Lepidoptera > Noctuidae > Apamea > Apamea anceps. The sequence continues at coordinate 4,958,665 of OX637502.1, read as the reverse complement.
TCCGAAGTTGCCTGTTTTGGCGCAAGAATGTCCTCTTAATTGTTACCAAATGAGCCCAGGTACGCATACAACTGGTTCCCAGCCCGTAAATCTAGTTTTGCGTTTGTCGATTCAGTTTCCGTTCAAGGGGCAGCCGGCAAAAGCACAGCTGAGGCGCGGCACGATGGCGTCTGGCGTTTTTTTACAGCAATAGATATCGGTTGGAGAGATCGCAGCGCGCGCGCCACGGCCGCCGCGCGCCAGTCAGCCGCCGATCCCCGCCGCGCGCGCGCGTCTCGGTGAAAGGACAAGTACACCTGCCCCGTGCACAGCCGCACAACCAACCGTTATCGCCCTAAATGACCACCTAATGGACGAACGAAGAGGTAGTCCATGCATGATTGTGCTAACAGTGTGAACTTACTGGTGGAGTGCAGTGTAGTGTTGATGTCCAAATGGAGGAGGTCCGGATTTCGGACTGGCCCGAGCCCCCGGGCTCCCATGCATGGCTCCCTGCTTATGGTTTCCAGCATGACTTAATGGATAAGGATGACTATTTTGGCACCAACGGTGAGTGCCGTGTAGCCTAGACCTTTTGGTGCATTCAAAAGTTGGAATCTGAATGCCGTGTCGTTAAGTTCGGCACAGTCGTGACTCTGATGTGATGAAACAGGCTGTTTGATTTGCTAAACTGCTTGGCAGATTGCTTTGTTTGTAACTTTTAACTTTACGGACGAAGTCATTTCAGTCATTAACTGGCCAGAACAACTTTGGGAACATACATTTACGTACATGCAGGTTTCTTAACTCGTTTCCCTCAATTAAAATGGATCGCTATCAGATTTGCCGTTGACCCAATATTTACCAAAACAGTGTTAGTTAGCTCAGTTAACTGAGTGGTGGTGTAGTAACTGGCAGTCAAGGTACAACAAATGACTTCGTTCGAACGTAACGATTTTTTGTGGCCATGTTGACTCACTTGCATTATGCAAAAAGTCCAATGTCGAATTTGTCCTTCCTAACTAACACATTAACTATCCGTCACTGTCGAAAAGTAAGGAAGCGTTTACTTTCTGTCGACTTTTCCGTTACTGTTAGACAAATAATGTTGTCGCTCGAAGAATTACTGTTAGACTAATTTGCGATTTAAAAGCGGCAAGTTCAATTAAACGACTCTTTGTTGTGCAAAAACTATACATAGGTACGTGAATACACGGTGTTAAGTAATTCATTGTTGGGTTTATCGCAGATTAAAGTATTGTTAACGAACCTAATAATTAATTTAATGCATATTAAACAACAATGGTCTTCGACTCATGTGGTAAACGGACACAACCTAAAGTAAATAATATATGTATGTAAAATTTTTGTGATTCCCACACAAAAACAAAGAGAGAGATCAATAAGACTGTTTACAATGCGGATTGGAATAAAAGTTGTCGCATCTAACCAACATTAGTTAAAAAATAATGTAAATAGTTCAACATTAATATTCATGAAGGAATACATTATGAATTAGTATCGTTCGTATTGGACATACCTACGTATACACCAGAATTATAAGTATTTATAAGAGATCATATTTGTTTTATAGGCATCGAATGTTGGAGATACACAACAATAATATTGAAAAAGTTTCAAGCATATCTTCAAAACTTATGTTTATATATCTTCATTCGCAGTCTTCTAAAAACTTGAATCTACAAACAATCAAATTATTTCCCCATGAAACCTTGTAGATGTAGTAAAGCATAGTAGGGTTATAAATATACAAACAAACAACAATAAAATCTTCGCCAATATCAGAGCGAGTTATTTGCACACAAAAGAGAGAGCATTTCTTAATATTTCAAAGGAAATATAGCGATCATTCATTTTAATACAGATTGCATTTTTGTTCCAATCTCTTGGCAGAGAAAAGCGGAGAAAGTATGTAATTAGTAATGTAAGATGTATGAAGTTTTATTACAAATCTATTGGATTTAGACGCATCTATAATTACACACAGGGCTATCGCCTTTCTTCTTACTTTCGATATTTCATCATATACGAGTACAGGTGGAGATAGTGCAAATCTATTGGTAAACTAAGGTTAAGTTTTGGTTGTTAATAGGTCAAATAAATACTTTCTCCTTCAATTCCTCTTCTAAGTACTTTACTTACGTCATTATAGCGCTCAATTTCATGATTTTCATTCATAGGATATTTTTCATCGTAAACGCAAATTTTAATTACTGTAACTAACTTTTCTTCATATTTTCAAGCTTACCTACTATGTTTACAAATGTACAATATATAAGATATAAGCCTCCATGAAGGCAAAAAATTCGCCATCTAAAGCCAATGTCCTCATAACATATTCATACATCACACATAACTGATGAGATTATTCTGACGTCACCGCTCAACTTTCCACGCTAATATTCATGTTATTCACAGTTAATACAGCGCCAAGACAGTTTTATAGCAGTTTCTTATACAGCAAGAAATATCTCTTTAGCTTGATTGGCGGTATTGAAGTCATTCTTGGATGATTGAATACATTTCTTTACTTTAAGGTGCCTGGGGTATGTTTCCAAAAAAAATCTTACTCCTCAAGAGTAAAAATTTTGCATCCAGCTGTTCGTAGCGAAGATGACGTTCATCTAATTTAATAAGAACTCTTTGCAAGATTTAAAGGTCCAGTTTGAGATCAAGAATTCCAAAATGGCGGGATGAAACTTTTTTGGGCTCTCAGAAATATAATATCAACATGAAGTCTTTTGAAAACTTATTTGTATTATCTTAGATATTATTCTACTATCATCATCATCATCATTGGCAGCCATAATCCACGAACTACAGATTATAGGACTTCTCCTTTTTGCGTCATCCTTCCCTGGTCACTTATTCTGTATCTTGTAGTAAACTCATATCTTCATATTTATAATCCACTAGATATTATTTTTACGCCAGTTCATAATTACTACGCCAAACCTTGCAATCTATCTGGAAATCCTTGTGAGTTAACAAGACCTATTATTATTAATGTATACCCACGTCGCGTCGTTAGAAGTTATGCCGACCAAACTTGCTCTAAGTAAACCTGCTTAGAACTTAAAATGCCCTTCACTGCTACAATATGAATGCCCTAAAATGAATCATACGGATTATGTACTTGCTTAAGTAATTTAGAAGATTTATGTTTATTGATAATTTAAGAGTTATATCACTTTACATAATTGCTTCAAGGATTGAAGATTTTTAGAAAACATTCGATGTAAGGTTACTGTTTTAATTACACGTTTTTCAGCAATAGAATAGGTACGTAATTTGTTTCGTTAATTATGTATTCAAATCGTAGAAATTACCCCAATGTTAATTGCTGCTAACAAATATTTTAATGTAGGAATACTGATTTTTTTATGTGCTACATTATTCATAATTTCTGACCATCTATGAATATATTGAACTCAAAATAAAAATAAGACAAAATGGCCAATCGTAAAATGTTTACCAAGGACACAATACTACGTTCCGAAAATATCCCTAAATACTAACAACAAGACGTCAAAACAATTTGAAAAAGACTTGCAACAAAGAGAATTTCAATTAAAACATAAAGAAACATTTTAACGTTGAATTTTTATGACGGCAAGCCGGCTTCGGCGACGCGTTATAAATTCCACATGGGACCGAGTGCAGAAGCATGCGGTCAGACCAGTCCTCCGCCCTAAAGGTCATTTCTTATCCGTAGGCGAATCGCATGCTTGGGGCAGCGCCGAGTCAGTTCTAAGAAATTGTGGGATACCACAAGGATGCGTTCTTGGACCTAACTGAACTTGAGAATGTCGGGCCGTGAATTATGTTTTAATTTAATATCGTTTGTTGTGATTTGTATAGCTTGCTGATTTATTGCTTCGGTATGGACCGTAGATAACACTATTATCAACGCAATCAATAGCATTTGCAAAATCATTGTCTATATGCAAAACCATATATGTTTCTACAAAAGAATATGTAGAATAATAATTCTTATTTCTTACAACTCGTGTACCTACTACCGTTTTCTGTTTATAATTCCAATGTCAGGGTTACGTTTTTTGGGCACGCCACGATAGCGGCGGTAAGACCCCTCTTTGAGGAGTGGCTAGAGAGACGTCACGGCGTTCTCACCTACCGCCTGACGCAGGTCCTCTCCGGACACGGATGTTTCGGGAGGTTCCTGCACATAATCAGGCGGGAGGAGACGCCCGGGTGTCACCACTGTCAGGATCGCCCAGAGGACACGGTGGAGCATACGGTGGAGGTCTGCCCTGCTTGGGCAGAGCACCGCCGTGTCCTCGTAGAGGCGATCGGCAGCGGCGGCGACCTCTCGCGTCCGGCCCTGGTTCAAGCCATGGTCCGGGGCGAGAGGGAGTGGGAGGCAGTCACCTCCTTCTGCGAAGCAGTCATGCTAGCGAAGGAGGTGGCGGGGTGGGCGAGAGAACGCGCCTTGCGCACCTCACGCCTCAGCCGCCGCGGGAGACGCTCCGGGCGTCGGGAGCCGCGTGACGACTCCCGGCCACCGTAGGCGCGGGCCTGCGGGCGGTGAGTAATGGGTAACTCACCGTCCGATCAGGACCAGGCCCGTGCCGGACGGCGTGTATGTGTTCCACGCGCGCCTCAAAGAGATGTCAGCATGAGTGACGGGGCCCCATAGGGCCGAAGCCTGCCAGGGTAGCGGGATTGTCCGAAAGGGTTACCGCTGCCCTGGAACATAAAGGGCTAAGGAAGGAACACGGGTGGGTTTTAGTCAGTAAGAGTCTGACACTCCCCTCTGCTCCACCCAGAGCGGGAGGGGTCATTTGATGATTTCCCATCCTCAAAAAAAAAAAAAAAAAAAGGGTTACGTTTTTTACAAATACATACGTGGTCTAAGCATTTGTGTCAATAGTAACGAATACCAAGCGCTAGATTATCTTGATTATTTTCATTTGTCGGATTCTTTTAACGCTCAGTTCAACTTTTGCCAAGATTATTTATTAGTAGGCCTTGAGTTGTCTCTCTCTCACTGTAAGATAAAACGTAAGCGAGATAATTTGGGATAATGCAGCCAAATATAACAGGCGATTATACATTGTAGATCTTAATTCCCAAAGTATGCTTTACAATATAGTCGGTTAATGTTTTTGTGGACAGGTGAATGTGCTTGGAGTTGTTTTATTGCCAATAAATAACTATTCTCATTAAATATCTCTTCAGTATTTGTGTATATGTGTGCTGTTCTCATTCAAAGGCTTGTTTGAGTTCAAAATTCCGTTTTTATTTAGTTGGATTTTAATTACTTCGGTCGTTATACGATAGAAATAATTTTTATTGTTATCGGACGGATTTTGAGGTTACAGTTTATTGGTTTGTATGTAGGTGTCGATTTAAAACCAATGTACGTCAATTGTAGTCGAAGGCTCATTAATAAACATCACGAAATTAAGTTAGAGTGGAACGACATGAACAAAAGACTTTTGAAATGATCCTGAATGTCAGAATGATTGCTTATTCATATAGCAGACAAGTAATTATTTAATTTTAGTTCCAAATTAGATATAAAAATATCGGTAGTTACAGTTCGAAAATCGTTTGAAAAGAGAGGATTGGTAATGCATTTCATAATATTTTGATTGAAAGTCATGCCATACTAGGATAAAATTGTAAAATACATTGGCAGCAATTATAGTTTGGCCTTATTGTTAATACCCATGCTCCTAGCGCGTATATCGGAATGGTCCTTGACACACTATCTAATACCATGATTATTTTATTACGCACAATAGAAAATACACGATTTAAGCGACTATTGCTACCATTACGCCTTTTTAGGGTTCCGTACCCAGAAGATGCCAACGGGACCCAGGTCCGTCCGTCTTTCACAGGGCTGTACGTTTTGAACCGCAATAGGTAGATACATGACATTTCAGGGATTCTGTACTGCTGCTATAACTGCAAATAATAAAAATAAAATAAAGTTAAAAATTAATTGAAGTATTTAAAAAATATAGTGTACAATATTGTACAGACGCTAGCACATCAAGCTACTACAGTCTGTAACATTTCTTTAATAGATTTTCAACTTTATCTCTAAAGCCTTAAGGTTCAAGATTGATTGGGAATATTTGACAGTTTCGGGTAGCTTGACCTGCTGACTTCTGTACGTTGGTATGATAGGCCGACTCGTACCTGGCCGCGTTTTATGATTTGAATCAAAACAGTTGACTGATGCAAATTCTATTGATTAAAAAAAAAAACATTCGAAAGCAGTATTTCAATGATTGCGCAATGAATCGATCCATTTGCCCGTATTAAATCGAATCGAATCAAAGGTACTTACAATTTTGCGTGAAAAAATTACCTATCGTGACAATGTTGTACATATTTCGGCCAGTAAATTACATCAATCACGATTAATTGTGCTACACGGTACAGAATTGTTGCAAAGAAAATTGTTTTGATCCAATTCTTGAACGTAATCATTAAAGTAGGTATACCTACATACTTAATTAACATAACATGACATCACGCCTGTAAACCCCGACAGTTTAGGCAGAGGTTTACCTATCACACCACGTCACCCACATTTCGCCAGTTATGTTTAAGTTCCATGTAATAGGGGCGACCCTATTGCCATCAACCGGGAACGAATGCAGACTTCGGGTATCGACCCCAGGACATCATACTCAGCAGATCTTGTTACCACTAGATCAACGAGGCAATCAGTCCATCAATTCATGGAACATAATTAAAGTAACTAGGAGTTACTCATACATACGTATTTATATTTCGATAAAATGCAATGCCAATCACATAGGTATCGATCACAGTATTTTCTGTTCAGTTATTGCAATATCACGCGGAACAACAATGATCAGCATGTTTATTATGTTTTATAAATACGTGCTAAAATAAGATAAAACTAGTGAACATCCAGACCGAACCGATTTGCGTGTTTAACTCAAATGAACTTTGAATAGGTCATCTTACTAATGACTTAAGTTAAATAAAAAAAATATAAAATATAGTCTATAGTCAGCGGCAGGCCTAGAAAGAGGTGGCGGGATGAGCTGGACTCCTTCTTAAAGAATTGGTCCACAATCGCAGACCGGGAAAAGTGGAATGAGGGAAGGGGGCAGGCCTTATATAAAATATCGCGCATATCACGCAGAACTGTAAAGGTACAACAGTGGAATATTTTGCTATCCTTTATCTGTAAACACGTCATTTTTTATCAGTGCATAAAACTTACTGTGTTTGCAATCCTAAAACGTTGTTTTATTTTCTATCGTGGTCGTCACTGAAATAATCCACATAAATAAATGAAATAAAAACTTTTTACTCCAAGATGACGCTTTACCATATAGTAAGTCTGGCATTGTATGTAGGTAATAATTTAACTGCTGTTCAAGCTGTTTAAAATTAGAAACTTTAAAATTTAACTAATTATTAATTTGCAATGAAAATGAAAAAGATTTCGATATTCGTCGCTGCTATATTCTAGCACGTGACAGACGAATAACAATACAAAAAAAAACACATTTAAACCTTGACATTTCATGAGATCGCTTACCGAAGAAAAGGTTTAAAATGGCATTGTGCGAAATCTCAATGTAGTTTTTATGAAGACTTCTTTGATTGCCTCAAAGAAATACAATAAAAATAACCAATAGACAAATATTGCTTCATTCGGAAGTACTTATTGGCTAATGGTTTGATGAAATCATTGCGATATTGCAGATGATAGAAATCATGGATAAAAGAACAGAGATAGTTCGCGCACGACTTGCAAAGAAATCTTTTGCAATCGACTGGATGGACTTAAAAATAATAAGGATAAAGAACATAGAAAAGCCAGCAGGAAAAACAGACTCTATTCTAAAATTATCACTGTTTGCAATATTAACATCTAAAATGACTAATCTAACCTTGATATTGTTAATGATGAAATTATCTATGACGTAACTGATAACACAGAAAATTTAAATACAAAAGCGTTTGCTGCTGACTACGATATAGCAGATGGTTTTGTACCCAAGCAAGTTAATAAGTTATTAAAGCTAACTGTGGGAAATAAGTGCATTGGTTGAAGACACGACGAGGAGGCACAAGCTTTCTTACTTATTAAATGCAATCAACTTAATTGGATTAACCTAACCATAAATTATATGCCATTTACTAGTGTAAACTTTCAGTTGCTCTGTTGTTTAGATTGTAAGTACTTCCTATAGGAAATTACTATGATATTAATTTATTATGCTCAACCTTACCTCTTCTTCGTCATATATAGATGGGAAATACTAATTAGAGTAATTAGTTAGACTACTTAGTTTAGACTCAGTTTTTGATTTGCCATATTGTGCAGGTGCACTCGCTTTAGTAATTGGTAGGGGGCAAACCAGAGTGTTTTTGAGCAAGCGTATGCAAGGCGAAAGCTGATCGCTGAGTAGGGGCAGAATGAAGAGAGAACAACGAAAATATATTTGAAAAGTTACGGATACAAGCCATGTGGCCAGGTCCATTGGAAGATTTCCAATATGGATCTACCAAATATTTCTCACTCCACATAAAAACTCAAAAAACTATGTTACAAACCTCTTTACAAGCTTTTATTTACTTTTTTTAAAAATAGGTATCTACAATGATTACAAATTCAACCCAAGCCCCACTTTTAAAATGAGATAAGACGTATTCAACTCTAATGCGATATATTTCAAGAGAAAGGATGTCACAAAGCACAAGAACAGAATGCAAATACAAAATACCGCAACTTATGAATCACACATTAGCTATACGGTAGCACTTGGTTCTAAGAATGTGAGAACCGGCAGTAATTCTGTGTAGTACGTCAGGTGAAGGTCTAGTAAACGTCAGCTGGTTAAGTGAATACTGAAGTGATGACGTTTCGTTGAAGCATCATTTGGTTATGAATTTACTTCACTTACATTACACTACTTACATTATCACTTTATTTACTTAGTTATACATGGAAGAAAAACATATGCTGCCTCGATATCTACCTATTCGTTTTTATTGCATATCTGAGCTAAATCCTTAGTAATAATTATTTTAATGAGGTTATAATCATAAAATGTAACAAATTAGTCCATTATTATGGTGATACTGTTATTAAGATTTAATATCTAATGTCGGGTCTGTTTTATTTCATATTGGTCTAATTATAGGGGGCTGTCTGTACCCAGACTCATTCTAGTCTTTGATTGCTCTTTTAGTATCATCGACGGGCTCATACAATACTGCCGCCAGACTCAAAAACTTGGAGTAACTGCAACAACATACTTAATATAAAATAATATAACAATATCATAAAGAGGTAAATTTTATTTGTTTGTAAGGTTGTATGCCCTACATACAAACTTACAAACAAACAAATTTTACCTCTAGGTAATCTCTGGAACTGCCAGTCGGATTTGAAAAATATTGTTGTGCATTAGTTAGCCCATTTCTCGAGGAAAGCTATTTAACATAACGCTATAACCCTTAGGAGACGAGAAAAAATATCAGAAAGAACGCTACGTGAAAAGAATGTCATACGATGTGACGCGGACGGGGTAAGATGGGGGAACAAGAAATTTCACACGAACGGAGTCGCGGGCAGAAGCTGGTACATAATAATATTAAAAACTTATTTTTATCTCAACATCTTTATGAATTGTCTTGCTTCGTCACGGTTTGAAAATCACGATAAATTACCACGTGCAATTGCAACTTTGTATTGCACATTTAGAATATCTGTCTTTTTACCGAACCAACTTATTGTAATAACCGAATTGGCGCATACTTTACTAAATAGCTCTCCCTTTTAACCTTCATATATTAGGTATTTCAATTTCTTCCCACAATTTGATACTCTCTAAGCCATCTCTAACAATATTAATGGAATTAAGAAGTCCCCTGAAGTCGTCGCCAGTCTAGTGGTCGCAAGCGCAGGAGCGCTTGAATCTTGAACCTAGGACCTCATGCTCAGCAGTAGCAGCAGTAGCCGAGCACGAGGTCCTGGGTTCGATTCCCGGATCGGGCAGTGTTAATGAGTTTTCCATTTAGAATTTCTCAGTAGCTCATGGTCTAGATTTGTGCCGGTTGATGGCAATAGGCTCGCCCCCTGTTACATGGAACTTCAACATAACTAACGAAATGTGGGTGTACTTTAGTGTACACCTCAGCTCTTCGTGGTATACAGGAGTGATGTTACGCTATTTTGCTATAGAAAACTTTCACATTTTACAAAGAAATCTGTGGCCTAGTACATAAGTATGAAGGGCAAACACCTCAATACATCACGTAGAAGCCTTACGATCTCTAAGCGCACAATGAGCATAAAAGTAATGCTGTGCACCGATTACATTGTCGTGAACATGCAACTGATTTTTATCTTTAAACTGTAGTAACAATACGTATAGTAATTGCATATAAGTTTAAGTGTGGATGTTACGGTTGTGACATTTGCGATTGAGGATGTCAAAGATTGACTAGAGGAGGATATTGCAAGGGGCAACAAAGCCAAATACTAAATTGACGATAAGTAGAAGATTGAAATCTGAAAGGTTGGATCTCTTAATTAGTTAGAATCAAAACTCTATAATGAGGTTTATTTATAAACGATGATTAAAGTTAAGTGACGTTTAAACGTCAAAAATTTGTGGTTAAACAGTCGGTAATCACTATTTAACTTTAAGCAACGATTATGAATAAAGGGGAACATGATTGAATAGATCGTGAAGTGCCGTACCTACCTTATAATAAGTTAGATTAGTTTATAACAGAAATCTTAGCAGCTCTTTTTAGACTTACATAAGCATTGACTGACTTTCCTCAGAAGCCTCACTTCGCGTTAAAGATGTTCATTTTCTCCCTGAATTCTTCAGCGAAACAGATAACATCGTCCAAATTAACGCTGTTAATCATGAAAACATTCTTCTTGACCACACAGCAAAATTATCCTTACTAGACTTTAATAGAGTCTATATTCAAGTAACATTCACCATAACTGTCGCAAATGATGTACCTAGTTATCTCCTTGGCGATAACCGTGAAGGTAAAGACGAATAATCTGCAATAGATATAGATAACGCATCTATTGAACAGTGATTCATTATAGCCAATAGCTTTAGTCTGTCTGTCCGTCCTTCTCAGGGTTGGCTGACAAAACAAAGGACTTGGCACAATGGTATATAGATTACAAGAAGTAAGAAGTCGTGACAAGTTCGAAGTATGTGTACGACTGAAGTCTCCTAGTGACTTCTCAAGGTTCTGGTGATTGTGATCTTGGACAAGATAGTTTTTAATTCAATGAATATGTATAAGAAGGTTTTTGTTGTGTGTCTGAGGGCCTAGTCGAAGTTATATTCAATCAGTGATATGATAACGATAGAAAAAACAGAAATATATTGGACTAGCTGCGCCCCTGCGGTTTCACCCGCATAAGTTTCGATCCCGTGAGAATACCGGGATAAAAAGTATCCTATGAGTTAATCCCGGCTATAAACTATCTGTGTGCCAAATTTCATCTAAATCCGTTCAGGAGTTTTGGCGTGAAAGAGTAACAAACATCCATCCATCCATACAAACTTACGCGTTAAAATATTAGTAGGATTGACATAAGCTACTGAAAACCGTATGTCAATCCTGTTGATAATCTTTAGAATTTTCAAAATGCTTTGATAGTGATTGCGCCACTTGCTTGCCTTGTCTTCTTGGAAACGGATTTTGAGAAATTTCATTTTTCGTCTGTGGTCTTCATTGCTTGATAGTGAAGTACTGACACTGTGGAGGGAATTTATGATTGGTAGCGGCCTGCAGAATAATGGATGTCTATAGTATATTAATCGATTAGGTATAAGTAGGTAAATGTTTGATGTTAATGAATTCCTTCTGTTTATGACCATTCGTAAGGGTAATAGGGGCTATGAAACAAGCATCTATCAGAATCTTTATCTTCACGGTCAAACGAATATAGCCCATGTATCTTTACCTTTAGGTTAGAAATTTGCTTGATAACTCACTATGTTGAATATCAATACCAGTAGCACTTCTAATGCTTCTGAGACTTCATGGTTTCATCAGATAGCAGTAATTAACGTTATTGGTAATAAACAAGTTAACCGAGAAAATACGGGAAGTAAGACATTTTCTTAATTGTCAGGATTATATGTACCTACTATATGTGTGTTATGTTGTACCTGTTAATGGGTGGGCATCCTGTCACCTGTACAACGTTTATGACAGACGTCATCCTGCAGGAAAAGGAAACAGCTTATGATTTGCATCTTCTAATTACCAATAAATTCCACTCAAGTACTTACGTGGTTAAAAGCGCTGAATGAAATTAAATGATTATCGAGAAGATCGAATTCATCGTTTACCAATCCTCTAGCTGAGTACAATAAAGCAAAAAATGCGTCCATGACAACCTTTTCAACAGGCAGCATAATCAGCCTATAAGGTTCCCACTTCTGGGACTCAGGCCTCCTCTCGATGAAGGGGAGTGGCCCGTAATCCATGACTCGGGCCCAGTGCGGGTTGGTAGATGTCACTTACCATCGAATTTTTGGTTCTAGGATATGCCGGTTTCCTCACGATTTTTTCCTGTACTGTTTTGAGAGGAATGGTGGTCAAATAGTTTACACAAAGTTATGCGCCTGTCTGCAACTCGTAAGTCTCAGTTCAACAGGCGATTAGGCCTTAAGTTCAGCAGTGGAAATTTGCCCCAGTAAAGACACGCAAACGCTCGTACTGCTGTGTTCAATGACCACTGAACTGTTAACCATACCAATGAATAAAAAGAAAGTGTACGATACAACGGGCCTGAAAACGTATACGGTACACAATGCTTGCAAACGTACTTATACGACAGAACGTTGCAAATATTATTAATTGAGAACAGTTCAAAGATTCAGTTCAATGAGCGAATGAATGAATGAAAAGAAGGTGAACGATTATAAAGAAGCTGAAAACTTATACGGAACACAATACTCAGTAACAAATCCTAAGTAAACCCGATCCAGCCTGTCCCTTGCCTTCGCCCAGCGCCTGCGTTGCTTAAGCCGTACCCCACAAGGGGTGCCCTTAACGTGTAGTCGCTTAGTTATTAAGTTTTTTTAAGCCCTGCCTGGAGGCCTTAAGTTATTGAGGCATCCACAGGCAAGTCCAGTTAAGCAGATGACAACCTCCTAGGTTGAGCTGTGAGATACAATTTAAAAAAAAAATACAGTAAAAATATGAAAGAGCGTTACAAATATAATTGAGAACAGTTACAATCTGCTCACTAAGTGAACAATACGTGTCGACGACTTACCGACTCAAAAACAATTGTGACCGAAACAATTAATTTCACGGATATTTTGCGCTCACGCATTGTGCGGCCATCATGTTAGAACGTTCGCAAAATTGTTCGCGTTAAAGGCTGGTTAGACGCTTATTAATGTAACTGTTGGTTACAATAATATCTGTATGAGATTTGAATGGAGATAAGAACGAGAACAAGATGTAGTTACTGTAAATGTTATCTGCAAAAGGGAACCATACATTATTTTGGGTCATAATTCTCTATGACACAATGAACGAAACCGTGCGAAATCTACGCGAGATTGGTGGGATGCGCTTAGGAATTGACGTGGTTTCGAAGTAAGGAACCGTTAAGTGGTCATAGTCAAATACGGCCCAGGCTGGTAAAAATACCTATATTTAACTCTGGTTGCATTCGATCATTCAAGGGAATTTCAAATGACCAACGTATTTTTGTCCAATCCTGCAAAGTTTATTAAGACCTGTGTTTCCAATAGACTTGCTTGATTTGATATAAACAAAATAGTTTACATTTCGCTCCAATTTTGTAGTAGAAGTCGTGCTGTTTTACCAACTTCCTGCAACCAACCGCAGTACATGAAACAATACAATCGACCGTACATATACATTGTATATACCTACATATGTATACAATCCAGTACATCTGATATCACAGCTATTACAAAAGACGGAAACTACAAAGCCAAGCACATCAAAAACACATCAAGTCTATTCGGAGACTCCCGCGCAACGCCAGTTTTACTGCTGAAACCACATCACACACTGGACCCGTTTTACGATTTAAATCTACGAATTACTTTTTCAACTTTACGATGATAGGAGGGTAACCAACTGAGCGTGAACTTAGGGTACGTTGAGGCTCGTAATGGCCCACTTTCGACTAATTACGAAGCTAGAAACACACGTGGGTGAGCCTTTGTTCGAAATCGAGCGAGATCGGCACGGCCTATAAACGCGAAATTTTTATAATCAGTGAATTAGCATGTCGCTGTGGAAAGTAACGCTCAAACGTGTGGGCTACGAAGAACACAGTGAACGAATTGTCTTCCTGAAGTTTTGTAGAAATGTGATGATGTAGAATTTTAACGGGTTGCACATACATTGACATACCTATCATTATTGCAGATGATGATTTTAATTTCCGGAAGAATAAAATCAGATTTCTTTTTTCGACGTTGGGATCGTCTTCCAGTCTAACCGGGCGCAGCTGAATATTTCAAATTAAACGACTACTTATCTGACCAACACTGTTACTGGGTAACTCGATAACCCTTCGTAAGACTGGTTCTCAGACCTTTGGGCTTTTGACTACCCGTTAAGACTGTCAAAGATCTACGAATGGCATTTAATCGCGAAATTGTTACAATCAGCGCATTAACAATGTCTAATTTATTTAGGTTCTTCACCAAAAGATATACACAATACATAACACATAAGTAAAGGGAAACATCAGGACGAACATTAGGAGACCATAGCATGCACAATAAAGTTAACAACTAAGCTAAGAAAGATGACCTTAAGACCCTTTCTTAAGATTTGTAGAAATGCGATGACGTTGAATTTTTTTAACGCTGCACTGTTATTGACACATCTCTCATCTCTGGGCATGCACAATACGGAGGAAGGAGGAAAATGTGAGGAGAATTTTGGGTATGAATGTCGATGGCTCTAAGAGTAGGGGAAGACCAAAGAAACGATGGATGGACTGTGTGAATGATCAGAAACTGTGTCAGAAAGGGGTGACTACCGAGATGACGAGTAATAGAGAAATATGGAAGAGTAAGATATGTTGCGCCAACCCGGAGAATGATGATGGGTGTTATTGACACATCATCTTGTAGACGTTGAGGAAACTGGTAATTATTGCAATTTTCTGAAACATACATAATAAAGTTATTCATCCGTTAGTCTGGGGTAATGTAAACTTAAGCTTTACCGTGTATCATATACTTAATGATAGTTGTAAGTGTAACTACAGCAATAGCGTAATAAACCTGAATATGATAATGACTAACCATGAGTTGAGGAGTCTGCGTAAGTCTTGAAATTTTACTGTGGGAGATAGATTAATAAAATTATTGATTTACGGTGTAATAAACTTATGATGATAGACGTTGATTCTAGATAATTTGTAGACTATTTTAAATCCGCTTAAACCCACTCAGGGAATTTGCTTTCGCATGAAAATATATATTGTTATAATTTTGTTATTTTTATTAATTAATCAGATATTAGTTGTTGTTTACTTACCATATTATTTTAATTCTAATAAAAAATCCTAGTTTCTTTTTAATTCCATGTCTGTATATTATCTTCAGTGGTTCAGGGAGGCATTGTCTAGCTGTAAGGGCCCTATCTCACTAGAACACCAGTGGCGGCGCAACCATGGTCGCACTGCCAAAAATTTTTGGTTGGTTGCGCAAACGATTGGACGCTTGGTGACATACACACCATAAAGCTGTGTATATTTTGCTGGTAGCACGACCATGGTTGCGCCGCCATGGTGTCCTAGTGAGATGTAAGCCTAAGTCAGCCAGTGTTTTATATATGTCGTTTTCAGATCGCTTAGAAATGGCAATAACATGATCTGCCGGGCCATTTCACGATACGCCGCCATTTCATGACTTAACTCAGCGTTCGATGATTTGCCCAGCGATGCTTTATATCGACCCAGATACGCATAAAAATATAACCCTGCTTTTGTTGCCGCGTATTCAGGTAAAATTTCCTATTTGACCTATTCCTACTCGAATAATTCCTATTTTAGGGCCCTAAAATACGAAACAGCCAAGGCTTTAACTGCCAGGCCATGGCCAGGCACATCACGATATGGCCTACGATCGAATCACGACATACAGCGGTTTCACTAGCAGAAGTTTCGATCCCGTGGGAATATCGGGATAGAAAGTATCCTATGTATTAATCCTGGTTATAAACTATCCGTGTATCAAATTTCATCCAAATCCGTTTAGTAGTTTTTGCGTGAAAGAGTAACAAACATCCATCCGTCCATCCTCACAAACTTTCGCGTTTATAATATTTGTAGGATTTAGAATACGACACGATATCAGTCTCTATTATTATAAGACTTAGCTATCAAATTATGTTTCCTTCTTTACCCAAAAATATTAATTGAAGTCGTATTTATAGCGCTTCATTGACCGTGCATTGATTAGATTTTATTTCCATCTGACACGAAAAGGCCAAAGATACCATTAATGTGTTCGTAGGCGGTAGCAATAAATCATAAATCTACGCGATATTTTGCGCATGCCGAACATTAGCATAACATGTTACGCTGCAGTGGGCGGGGGACCTTAATAATAATTTATATTTTGCATAAGTTGCTAATAAAAGAGGTAAAATAGGAAAATAATGAATAAATTAATTGTTACTTTTTCTCAATTCACCAGCTCTGCGTTTGATTAATAAAATCAGCTCTCAGCGTCTGCCTAGCCTTTCCCCAACTATGTTGGGGTCGGCTTCCAATCTAACCGGATGCAGCGGAATACCAATATTTTACACACTACTGGATGGAGCGACTGCCTATCTGACCTCCACAACCCAGTTACTGGGTAATACGATATGCCTTAAATAAGACTGGTTGCCAAACTTTCGGGCTTCTGACTACCCGTAACAACTGTCAAAGATCTATAAATGACAACGGTTTAAAACGGGGTTTTTTCGAGCCACGAAGGGGTCGTGATACGTAATGGATAGTCACCCATCTACGTACCGACCTCGGCAAGCGTAGCTTAACCTTCGATAGTTATGTATTAAGAAATGACCTGTAGAAAATGTGACTTACTATGCAAATCGTGATAATTTATATACACATAGAGGCCTTGGATTTGCACAGAAAAAGCTTACGCATGCAAGTTGTTTGTACTAACAATTTAATTAGTTGCTGCTGAGATTTTATTAACTTAACATGAACCGTGTGACTTAACATGACCCGTGTGACTTAATACCCTGCATCCCCACTTAAGGTTGCCGACTCCATTACGACACCAAAATATTCCAATAAAAAGAACAAAAGACTGTCAATGTGTAATGAAAAGTGCAATAATCCTCTATAAAAACTGAAACGAAATCTTTGTAACATTATGGAAACACCACAACCACTGATTTTAGCCAAGCCAGCTAAGAACGGTAAGGAATTATTCTATTTATTGCAGGGTTTATTATTAAGTTTTTATTATAAGACCAAGGAGGTCTTATAATAAAAAGAATATAACCTCGGAACAAAGGACGAGGCTGATATAATTCATAAACTAAACTGCAAATTCTACGTCAATGATGTACTCAACTCATATTTAACATTTTTGTAAAATAATTTAAAAGAGTAAATGACCGACTCTTTTGACAATTCACAAGTACCTGTATCTGGTAAATGCTTTGGCGTTGAGTAAATCAACAAAAAAAAAAAATTGTTTTCACTTTAACGTAACATCCGTAGTTTTCCCACAATAATGCAAACACGAGTCTTATTTCATAGGAAGTCATGCGCAATACAATAGTAAAACTATAATTGATGAAAAATAACAGTGGAAACTGGAAATACATCACGACAGTACTATACTACACGAACGTCACCAGTCACCATAAATCCAATCACAAAAAAACCAATCACATGATTGAACAAGAACTAGGGATGCTACACATTTGTTCAGGTCTGCACATTCGATTCGGTAGTATTTGTTGCGCAACAAAGTCGTCCCGATCAATCATTACCACACATATTCGTCTTTCATTTAGCTCCCGTCGATTGTCCAAACTCATTTCGGCGTCTAAGCTCGCTGAATCATGTTCGGGTCAACTTGGCATAAGCCGAACTTTGCCGAGCGACTTTCACTGAGCCTACATAATATTCCGCCCAGCTGTGTGTAGTGTGTAGCACCCTTTACCTATTATAGGATGCGCGAGCGCCATTCTCGTGATCAGATATAGTTTCTATAATGAAGGTTCCCAAGCTCCTCCATATTGTGTGCAAGGTTGCGTGACTGTTCCCATGGCAACTTCGACATCTAGCTAGATCCGAGATATTAATAATTTTCTCTTGCGTTATGCAAGAAACATTTGCAACAGGCGCGTCCTCTGTCTCCATGGGGCTTATCGTAGCATGTCTTCTTTTATGGCCGACTCCTGTAACTTATGGACCGTTATTGGTTAATATTAAGACTTTTGTGTCTTTACCAATAATTAAGCAAAGACCTTATAGCTTTGCCCTTCCATATGTAAGTAGCTATGACAGGTAAAATTTGCTTCCAAATCTATTTATATTTAGCTAACCAGCAGTGCGATTCTGTAACCATCTCACCGTGAAAACTCAGGTGAAGTGAGCGTGGAGTGAGCTGTCATTCCAACTAATGTTAGGGATTGACACTATTGACAGCTCACTCTAAGCTCACTTCACCTAACTTTTCACGGTGAGGTTTTTACAGAATCGATCGGCTGTTTGGCAATAAAAATGCTACCATTGGCAAGCAAAACGATTCGTTTTTGTTTATAGGAACAGAGCCGCATTAGCTGTCATCTCAGTAGTCACCCCTTTTCTATATATCATCTTTCCTTCGGTCCATCCTGCAGGAACATGGATATAGCTTTAGCTACTGGCGAAATGTGGGTGTGTTTAATTCGTATTAACTATCTACCTACTTATATAAGCAGGGACATCGACGCGCAAACTGTAACCGTGAATTCAGCACATGATTCTAGACCAATAGAAATTTTAGCAGAAATTTTGAAATTTTTCATCAGTTAAAAAGCAAAACGCTGTTTCATAGAAATATACAATACCTATTTGGTAAAAACGTATGGAACAGTATTTTTTTTTAAATTACCGGCCAAAAATTTCAACGCATGATTTCAGAATCATGTGCTGAACAGCACCCTAATTGCGTAACACACAATCAATAGTAATCTGAATCATTTTGAAGCAAATTGCTAATCCATTGCTTCATAAGTTCGAAAAATTTGTCTGCTCAACACGCAACGCAATGAATGTTGTTGAACTGTCAAAATGAAACCGATTCCGATTGATCGTGTGTTACGCAATTAGGGTGCTGGTTGAGCGTCGATGTCCCTGCCACCCTGTATTGCGTTCTACTTTAATATCTTCTTCGTGGAATACAGACATGCTGTTGTGTTATGCAAGAGAATATATTTGTCACGAAATAATTTGAAAATAATTGAGTAATGCACTTTTTCCTTATGTAAGTGCTATGGCAGGTGCGCCGGCGCAGCTTGGCACGGATAGGTGTAACGTATCGAATTCGAAATAGCAGTTAGTGACAAGACGTATCTATCACCTATGAATATCTTTAAATAAAAGTAACACTTTCCTTTTATTTAGTTGATTCTTATAACTTTCAATGTAAGTGTAAACTCTCTAAAATATTGAATTCTCGATTCACAATCACAATACAAGTATTTCGAGTTTCAACGAAGCACAGGTGTAGCTATTTAGCTAAATATTTTAATTCGACAAAAAAATTATGATCTATGTGAAGTCTGTATCTCTTTCATTGAGTAGATAATTCATTTTTTATGTCAGTTCTAAAGTAATTAATTAATGAACGGACATACGAGTGAGCTACAAGCGGCTGTGATGGACGTGAGTGCATGTGAGCTATTTTAAGATAATCTAGCTTTCGCTCGTGCTACTAAGTAGGTTGACACATTTTTCTCTGTTTCACAACATCCTAACGCAGCCAAGACGTGGTAGCGTTGGTTTTCTTTCCTGTGACAGTTTTGAAAGTGAAAAGTTGTCGCAGTATTAATCAGAAAGCCAATTCTCGTAATCTAAAACGCTCAAAATCTAGTCGCAGTGTCATCTCGGCGACAAATAAATGTCAAAATATAGGGAAATTAGAGGTATTTTTGACAGATTGAGACTGAGGTCAGACTGTGCACGTTCTTAAAATTATGAGATTTGCCCCTCTGAACTTGGCTACATTGGTTCTTGCGAAGTTTTTTAAAGAAGAATGGAATGATCCATGTAATTTGGGTGTCGCACTTAGACTTTGCGTATATTCGTAAAATTACTCTCAAAAGATAGATCTTGGTCCAATTAATATAAAAGGTAATCACAACATATTTTTTAACATTGGGTTTCGCCAGAAAAACGTTGTTTAAAGAGCAGATGGCTCTGTTTATACAGACCCCATGACAGTAAGGGCTGATTTTTCAATCGACAGATAATTTTTATTTGTGGAACAAAGTTGGTGTCTGACGGTTTTTGTATGGAAGAACTGTAAATTATTTCTCCAATAAAACTATCTGTCGTTGGAAAAATCAGCCTAAAGAGTATAGTATGCAGTAAACAGTATATGACATTTAAAGATGGCAGAAGAACTGAAAATTAAGGATCAAATGAGTGCCACAATCCCGACTCCTTGCAGCAGGAGGTTTATTATCTATGGGGTTTAGTTGGTAGGAATCCCTCCATACATGAGATTTATACTTGAGGATTTCCCCGAGAGAAAAATATGATTATATTAAATGCCTTCAACCAGACTGCGCAAGCGCGACCCACTACACAAGCAAAACCTACTCGTAACATAAAATATGAATGAAAGTAGTAAACGCGAGGTGATAAAACCAGATACAAGAATTAAATTAACGTTCTTTATTCATTCCGGTCGCCATGCTGAGAATTTTAGTAAACTAATGTGGTTGTAATACGTGCTTGCCACTTCTTGCCATTTATGTCCCGAACGTGGGCGGGCAAGTTACTGGCTTCCATAAAAATATTATGAGCGTGTTTTGAGAGTTCGGGACAAGCCTCAAAGGAAGCTAATGAATGTGGTATATATTAGTAACCGTGAACTTTCAACGCTTCATTAGATCTGATGATGTGACAAAACGTCCTTAACTAGAAGAATTGGTGAACGCAGTATGTTTGTCAAAAGGGACGTTTCTGCCTCCCTAGAAGTCTTGAACACACATCACACACAATACACACACACGCAAACACGACAACAACACACGTCCTGTGTAGTGCTCTTGCCTAGAATTTAAGTAAAATTGTTACTAACGCTATGGAGTCCTGTCTGAAATAAAACTTTTCTATTATATTCTATTCCATTCTTGCTTATTCTTTGACTTTCAGTTTATTTATTTTACTGAGAATTTAGTTATTATGTTAGAAGCATGTATGATCGCAGTTTATCTACTTATGTATTTATAGCTGTTAATTCACTTTTGCATCCGCAACTGGCTGAAGCCAAGCGTGAAAATTATGTCTATTTATAAAATGAAAATGTAGCAGAATCAGAGGATCTTCCTTTCAGAAGAACTATGTAAATAAACTGGCAAATAAGAACTCTGCAGGGTATAAATAGGCACCCAATTAGCCAGTAATTACGTGGGAGGTAACTTAGTATATATGTAACTAGTGGAATGTGGTGTACTATAGCTACACACCTCTGTCCAACCCTTACGGGAAACAGGCGTGATGTTATGAACAATTCGAAATATGTGAAGAAACAACACACCTAATTTGCTGTAACTTGAACTAATCGAAATACCAAATAAGAATCAAATTCACTTTTCCTTCATCAATCAAGGATGTAGCGTAAAAGATATGTAATGATTATTATTCTCAATTGCTTAACGTAAAGTATACAATATATCGATCGTATCGACGTATCGATAGTTAGGAAACCCGGCTAATGATGCGTTCACTGGCTCATGAATGCGTTACAAATTACTATTGTTAACATTACCCACACTTTCGTAAAAATATATTCTGAGATTTCTTCGTTTCTGTG
Source organism: Apamea anceps (assembly GCA_951799955.1). Lineage (NCBI taxonomy): Eukaryota > Metazoa > Arthropoda > Insecta > Lepidoptera > Noctuidae > Apamea > Apamea anceps. The sequence goes on along the minus strand of OX637502.1, from coordinate 4,936,580 downwards.
TGTTTTTAGTTTCATTAGCATTGTAAGTGAGGAATGATCGGCTGAAGTTTTTAAAGAAAACTGCGTTGTAAACTGTTTATTTTGGGTGACCATCAATTTTCATACGAGAATGTCATTCCAAGATCTTTGACAGACGTGATGAGTCAGAAGCCCAAAAGTCTGATAACGAGTCCTACCAAGGAATATCCTGTTGCCCAATAACTGGGTTGTGGAAGTCATATAGGCAGTTGCTACATGTAAAATACTGGTATTCAGCTGTATCCGGTTAGACTGGAAGCCGACCTCAAAAATAGTTGGAAAAAGGCTAGGCAGATGATGATGTAGTTCAGGAATTTATGTTCGGCGGAAGTTTTCTAAGAAAACTGCATTGACACTTTGACTAACACAATACCTATAGATTTTTTATGATGACGTCATTTTTCTCTCTGTTTTTTACTACTCGCCTTCTCCATTTTTGGCAATACCGTATTGTTTTGTTACAGTTTACTTCGTGTTTTAAAAGAAACCGATTTTAACACAAAATGTTTTCTTATCTTTCTAACATTCCGAAAAAGTCCGCAAGATAATGAATTTAATGTTTATCTGTATGAAAACACAAGCATTAACCGTTTAATATTATGTTTAATGCTACATTAATGTAATTCAGAAAGTTTGTATGGCCTCCGAGAGAAAGTGAGTTCATTGAACTGATTGACATTACACAAAATGATTGAGGTTGTATGTAAGTTGAAGATGTTACGTACGTTACAAGATGTGAAACAATATATCAAGTGCATTCTTTGAATATATTGAGTCATCTTTTATTCTTCGTTTTTAATAAATTCATAAGAGTTCAAGATGTAAATTTTTTTAGAGAAGCTATCATTTGGAACTGTCAAAATTTGTTTTTTTTTGTGTTTAATTGGCAGACTCACTGATTCTTTATTGAAGCGAAAGACAATTCCCCAATAAACAAACATTTGAATATCTAATGAATAGTAGTTACTTTATTGCACATGTTTTATTAAATAAATAGTCTTTTAATATTTATTTGTTTATTTTTATAATAGTAGGTACACGTTCCACAATAAAGCAATAAATATCATAATAATTATCCTATACATAAATATATTTACTGACCAACATTACAGCAGCTACGTTCATTCCACGTCGTGATTACCCGCAAAAATAACAGGTACAACAAAATAACATATATAAAATAACAGGTATACAATAACAATTACTACTAGGTACAGACGCCAGCACATCAAGCTACTACAATCTGTCAAATTTCTTTAATAGATTTTCAACTTTATCGCTAAAGCATTAGGTTCAAAGTTGATTGGGAAAATTTGACAGTTTCGGGTAGCTTGATGTGCTGGCGTCTGTACGTGATCTGATACTTACTGCGGTTATTTTGCAAGCGTTCGCTATCTTACAGTTACGCGCCAGAGACAACCGCATAACTGTTTATTTACTTTTTTGTTATTGTTGCGCAAAGAAAGTTGAATAGAGGTGAAGATGGTTTGCTCGGGGCGTATTAAATTGTTTGTTTAATGATAGTGTTGTTTTACTACGAAATTAGTGTATTCATTTGACGTTTGAAGCAAATTATAGAGAGACGATTCGCTGAATTGGTCTATTTGCGAACTTTCCTTAATGTTTGTGCCATTAGCAAAGGTCCATATGATAACGTAGTCTGATTCAAAGATATCACAAGTGTAAAAAGGACCAGCCCGGACCTAAAACACTTCCTTGCAGTACGCCAACTTTTATTTGTTAAAGTTGTGTGTAAACGTCTTCTTTTCGATTCTAAATAACGCTATTAAGAATGTAGGACTTCATGATATCTGCAAACTGTTTAAGTAACTACGTTTTTGGACTATTATATTATAACGCCTCCGTGGCGCCACACTTTCTCAAACGCTTGTGTCACGTCCAGGAACAGAGAGCATATCATCTCCTAGTGATTTTAATTAATATGAGAATTTACTCATATTCTAGCAGAGTTGTTATGGTAAATAACCAATAAATAATAATAATAGGTTGGAGAATTAATCATAAGGTAGTATGCTAAACCACTGGAATGCTAACAATTAACTTTGTTATGTAAACACGACCTAAGACAGCATTGTAAGGAAGCTTGTTATAAATCACTCCCCAAGTCTCTGTTAGCCAATAAAATCAAAAGCTCTGTACTCACGTTTGCGTCTGAGCACGTGTTACATGCATATTTAATCATTAATAACAAAACTTATATAACGAGGCGTATGTATAACACATTTGACTCCTACAAAAAGATTTACATAACAGACCATTAGTGACGGGCGTCGGATCACTAGTACACAAACAGTCGAGCCTTGCTCTTGACACTCGGTCACTCGCTACGCATATTAATAGACTAAGTGATTCACAATTCACATCACTTTAGTTCAACCATTTACTTTACGAGTCGAACGCGAGGTATGACTACGAACGAACGCCTTTTGTCTCCAAATCATAATTCGAAAAATAAATTCAAAAATCGAAGACGATGTAGCTTTTCGCGGGTTCTAGTGATGTGATGTGCTGTGATCTGTGATAAATGTCGGGCCGGCGGAGATTAGGCAAGTTGCACATTTATTGATTGTTAATTTAATTTAAATATTGTAGACAATAATTATATGCTTGTTGTGTCTGATAGATAAAGGAAGCGTCGTCTCTGTGCTATACGTGACAATATGGTGCTATGCCAGTTGATTGTTCAATGTTCGCATCGAATGTGTTCATTGTTTTTGCCCAGCAACGAATTAGTCACACTAAAATTGATGTTATCAATTGCTATCATCCTTATCAGGATGACCGTCATCTGCTTACCCACCCAGGTCGGATATTGCGTGTTGTAGCTTTAGTCTATGTTTTTTTAGTTTCTACTTAGCGCGGATAATCCAGCTTTCTCTTGGTTGATTTGGTGATGGTCATTTTGTTATTTTTCAATATTACCTAAACCTTCCCAAATAAGGCAGTCCTGACAAAAAGCCATAAATATGTCCATATGTAAAAAAGTTCGAACATTTTACTTTCTATTCTTTCTTTTTTCCGCACGCCTCAAATTTTTATTATATCTTAAATAAAATCTTATGTTGGAAAGTCGGGACAAATGACAAGGCTGGACAAATTGTGGGCCAAAAACCCGGACATGTCCGGATGGTAACCCTACACCCAAATGAGTAGATCTTGCAAATCCACAGTATGATTTATGAATCTTAATTACCCACTGAACACATCTTTGTAGGCGATGCTAAAGTTTACATTTAAATCTTTCGGCTTAATCCTAATTGGCTCTACACGAGAATTCCACAGCGCTCACGTAATATCCTAAAAAATAAATATCGACCTATTCAAAAATCAAATGGCAAATTCGTATCGATTATACAAAAACTAAAATCGTTATCCTAAAATGCAGTCGTGTTGTTATTATCCGTTCTAATCATAAAAGCGGTCAGCATTGCCATTGCCCGTCGGCATTCTTGGGATGCCGAGCGGTATCACGAATCAGTTGCCATTACATATATGGAACCGGTTCTACATCCTTTGAGGCCGTGTCTTTGTTTGTATGTTTTGTATATGTAATACTTTTGCCAGTTTGTGAAAGCTCGTTGTTTTTTCTTGGTATGTTACCTTTGCCTGAAGTCTGGAGGAACGAAAACAAAAAACAACCGACTTTCAAATAAAACACTACAAAGTGAAAAATAACTTTAATTTCGGAAATCGGTGTCATTGATTCCGCATTTTCGTTTTTTGCCACCGAGTTCCGAAATTAAAATAAACTAAGTGGAAAAAATACGTATTATTGAAGCTAACTCAAAAACTACCCAAGCAAAATTAATAAAATGTATATGGGTACCATAGCCTATCCATTAAAAAATAATTTTCGAAATCGATCCACAATTATTGGCGTTCTGTCTCGCGGGAAAATTAAACAAACTCTCAAACTCAACTTATCTCGCGGGAATATTGAACCATTTGGTTTCGTCTCATGAAAAACAATCAAGCATAATATTATTTGTATTGGATGCAAAACAGGAAGTGAACGAACAATTTCAAATAAATATAGAAATGTATTTCCTACTTCCGCTAAAACGTTATTAAAGATCAAGACTTTTGGCACGAAAAACTGACCGAACGAGTTGGCAACTTGACCTAGACCAGAAAAAGAAGTTTTGGCTAAACTTTCTTTGAATAAATTCTGAAAGTGTTAGAATGGCAGCGCGACTGTGACTACTCATGCTCTATCGACGGGATTTGGTATTACAGGTCAAAGTGAACAGTTGTTTAGTCAATCTTTCTAATACAATAGTGTCCTAAGATAGTCATAGTCATCTATACATAGAATTTATTCATAAACAAGTAACTCGTATCTGAATTTACACACAAAATTACAGAAACACAGTATACACACTAATATAAATTACATTTGAATTTCATAAATTATATCAACAATTTAAAAATATTTTTCTCAATATTACTTAGACATGTCAATTAAACAAAATGGCTAACACCTTAAAATTTAAAAGACTTTATTATCATACGTTCAGAATAATATACCTCACATTAGTCCTACTAATCTTGCTGACTGACCAATCTTTGCTACAGCGTAGGCTATGACACTTCGTTTCTACACAAGAGAATTAAAATCCCTAACCCTTCCTTTTGGCTTTGCCGTAGTCAGGTAAAAAGAAGACAGTATTGTTGGTTTGTGACTCATTAAATGCACGAATGACATACTCAGACAGCCAGACTGTGAACAAATAAAATAACTATGGGCCATACAAATATTTGTTCCCAAGCAGGAATCAATCCCACGACCTCGAGTACAGGCGGTGTAGCCGGAATCAGCTTTATGTTGATCACGTACGATACAGCCTTGGGTATTAAGATTAGTGCTGAGGGCACATGATGAGAACAATATTAATAAGAAATACTGAGAAATATTAAAAGATGTAATCGAGCAAATACAATGAGAATAAAAGAAGTTCAAGCTGTTGAACTGATGGACGTTAGTGATGGTGCCAAACACGCAGCCGAATTCTGGGCCGAGGCCATTTAGATTGCCATCGTCGCCATCGACACGCTAAGAAGACGATGAGGAATTGGCCCAAAAGCCACAGGATTTCTAGAAACCAGAATACTTATTGTTTAATTTTGACAAGCTATAACCAAAGCAAGGTTCAATTGACGATCAAGTAAATAGTTATCAACCAGAACAGTGTAATGGTTTACGTAATAAGCAGGTTCCATATAGACTAGAATATGTAAGCACTTAAAGTCCAAAATTTAAAATCAGTCCAGTTTAAAATTTTGTACACAACTGTGCAATATTAAAATTGTTTCACCTTATAAGCCGAAAAGCCGTCTGCAAGATTACTCCATTAAGGTCGCTTAACCAATTCTGGTGACGCACAAACCACTAACAGGATCTTTTCCAAGTGTACGATTTGCTACCAAAATAGGATGCTGCACGAATATTTTTTAAACGAGTAAAAACAGACTCACTTTTATTCATGAATGCAGTTTCTTTACAAAGATTGCTGAACGAAACGAAGTACTCACATACATTTCTTTTGCAATTCGTTCCGGTATTTGAGCGATGTTTAATGAAAAAGGTTTGTATGTATATACTTACAGGTTTGTGTGCCTATGATACAAACGTACTTATGGATACAGTATATAATTATATTCCTCCAGACCGTATTTCGCCATGGCGGCCATGGCGCCCAATCTCAACGGAGATTTGCATTTGGCGCGGGAGATGTTAAAGTGCACAAGTATAATGTGCGCAGACACAGGTATACACTCTCTCTCACTCTCATAGTCCGATGAGACGGCACGCAATCCGATACGACCGGAGAGAGATCAGGCGCAGGACCAACGGCCTAACGTGCTTTTCAGGGCACGGGGGTATCACACTTCCAAACTCCGGGCTGTTACTAAGAAGTTCCTAATGACAAAACCCAGTGACACTGCCCGACGTGGGCATCGAACTCAGGACCAAAGTCCAGAAGTTCCGCAAACGCGCTTGCGACCACTAGACCAACGGTGTAGTACTTACATAATTAAAAGTGCACAAAAAATAGTTGTTGTGAAAAAAATTGACATGTAATTACGAGGACGCTTGAAGAGTTGCTAGTTTTTAGTGCCTTGTTGCTGAATAGTTACAACTTTATATTCATAAGCAATAGTAACAATAAATGCTCATTGAACCCGTTGACGGAGCGCTAGACACGTTGACGTTCTAATGATAAATTATTCAAACCGCGGCGATTTCTCAACGAATTCCTGAACGCAGCTGCAACCGTCATCCTTGATTGGTTGCGGCTGCGGCTAGCGTTCGATTTTCAAATAGTACCGCCTTTTTTGTCATGGCTGTTAGAGAGTTCCATGTACTTTAATTACAGTGGAGCAGTGATGAATAGTACGAGTATCTATTACTTACTGCGAAAAAAAGTATAATTAAACTTTTTACTGGGATTATAGAAATTATCATGCATGGCCATGGTGTGCCATCGTGACAACTGATGCTATTTAATCTATTAAAGCAAACGGTGGTAATTGAGATTGAGACAATATTTCAGCCAGTATCAATAAAGACATGCACACACTATCATATGCCATGATTGATATTATTGGTATCGAGAACAAACTTCCTGACATGGACACAAACGCGGATGTGAACACAACACTAGCTTTGTTCACCGACAATTTGTTAGCGAAATTTGATCATACAATCATGACTGTATATGTATATGAAATTTTCCTTTGTAATTTTGTTGAAAGGAGAGTATTGGCTCATTGGCTAACAAAATCGATTAATTATTGCGATTGCGTTGAAACACGTTGTTGGTTAAAATTATGAAAGTAGGGGGAAACGTCACAGTATAGCTAAAGCTATGGATAGACACACAAAGACGGCAGACGCCTTATGAACTTGTCATTTGACCCGAAAATGACAGCAGTTAATAAAGACTTCAAAAAGACCGATACAGTGACAGAGCGGTCGGGAATCTTGAAAATATAGTGATCATCAAAAGCTTAATTGTTACAAGCGCCCAGATAAACACAACTGTTTGGAAGAATTTTTATCATTTAGCTCAATGTGTTCCCAAATATAATAAATTGCTTCTAGTATTAAATGATAAATGATTTATTTTCTGTAAGTAGGTTTGTACAAACACTTTTACACGTGTATATCTTCTTTATCTAGAATTCTATATCGTCATCTACCTAGCCTTTTCCCATCTATTTTGGGGTCCAGTCTAACCGACATACATGGAGCGACCTACTTATCTGACCTCCGCAACCAAGTAACTGGCTAATGGTAAAACCCCTTGGTAAGACTTGGTTGTCGTACTTTCGGACTTAATCTGACGACCCGTAACGACTGTCAAAGACCCACGAATGGCAGCCGGGACTACCGGCTTAACTTAATATGCTTTCCAAAGCACGGATGCCGGAGGGGTCTCGGTATGTGAAAAAGGTCACTCATCCACGGACCAACCGCGATAAGCTAAGCTTAACCTGATCGATCGCTGCTGTTATTACATAGCTACTAGCCCGATATCTATACATATTTCAAATTAAAGTGGTTTTTCGTGTATGCCTGTGTGACCGCGGTCAAACTGCACAAGAGATTTTGATGCGGTTTTCAACATAATTTAGAACATTTATCGCGAAAGGTTTATGTGTACATTAATATTAAACTTACTTGGCTGGTAGCAGCTCGATAAGAGTTGCTGAAAATTGAGTTGAATGGCGTGCAATAGGCTCTCCTATTGCACGCCATTCAACTCAATTTTCACGTGGGCCTCTGCCTATGTCCAGCAGTGGACTGCTATAGGCTGATGATGATGATGATAAAAAAAATAAAAAATAAACTTACATTACCGCGTGTCGGCAAGCGTAGTGTGGGACGCCCCCCACCTAGATGGAGGATGGAGGGACGACCTAAAGAAGGTGGCTGGGGTAGATTCAATGCTGAAGGCGGAGGACAGGGGGTTGTGGCGCAGTCTGGGAGAGGCCTATGTCCAGCAGTGGACTGCGATAGACTGAGTTGATTGATTTTGATTGATAGAAACTTACATTTATTTTACAAAGAAAAAACGAAGTTTTGTCAAATCGTTAAAAACGTGTGAAGCTGGGACGGGTCGCTAGTAAAATGATAAAATACGAGCAGTTGAAATATCTAGTTACCAACTCGCAACCATCACATAAGATAGATAATTTATTACTAAGAAATAGAAGCTAAAGAAGCTCGTTAACACTCCGAATGCTATTAAGTAACCTGTAGTGGCATGGCGAATCGTATGGGAACGTATGGAGCCAAGACTCACAGCTTCTTAATTACGGCCATTTATATTACAAGTGCTTTGGAGGCTAACCGTTGATTTATTGGCTGTTTTATAATTACTTTGGGAACGGAGTCGGTTTTTTACGAAGTGCATTTTTGTACGATGGACATATTTCAATTCAATTCAATTGAGTATTTGTTTATTTATGGCAACTAGGCCCAATTGTTAGTAACAATGTAACATTTTGACGTTTAAACGTTACTTAACTTTAATAATCGTTTAGAAAATAATAAACCCCAATTATATTGAGGCCCATTAGCAACTGACTCCTAAACATTAAAGTATGGCACCGAAGCATTTGTTGAATGTTTCACACAATGAACTAAACTATTCGTCGAAATACTTACGTAAGGTTCTGAGAACTCAAAAGTTCCTTATTTGTTGTAACGCGAGCTTCATACAACATTTATGATTAGAACTATTATTGAAATATTGCGAGACTGTGAGGTTATCGTGGGGTCGAATCGAGCACGCAACTTCGCATTTCCTAGTGGTGCAACGTAGCAGATTAGGGTTATAGGTGATGAGGTGTAACATCAATGCTTGGGTACACATTGAAAGTCTGCACGCGATTAGGATGAATGATTGTTGCCATGGGCGCAAGAAAAGGTAACAGAAATTGAGATAAGGGAGATAATCAATTCTCGATTAAAGTTGCACTTGCAATGCATCTCATTCAGCAAATTCAACTCAATTCTTGAGCAATTTTAATTTCGCATTCGAGTCCATAATGCATTCCATTTCAAATTAACCACTCTGCTCGACTAGATTTTGACATATGACATATCAGCTGACTCGACGGAATGTTGCGAATTACGTCATGAAATTCAGTAAATTACATCAACTTTCAGCATTCAAATTTATTAAGAATAAAAAAAACTTTTTACAAAAAAAAAAAACCGCCTTCAAAAAAAGACAAACAAAAACGTTCCTGCACTAAAAAGTAAAAAATAAAAAATTTAATTCCTGTAAAGAAACTTAATTTAAAGGTAAACTTATTTGAGATTAATATTTTGCAAATATTCAAAATTGTTTACTTCTTTTTGGAGTCGGTGCCAGCAGTTGTATCCTGTGCCATTTATTTTTTCAATTCACGATTATAAAATTTTAAAACAGATGCTTACAAACTTAATGCTTCAAAAATTTCAAAGTACTTAAAAAGTGGCAGGGGATTTTTATACGTATGTATAATTATTATTATTTAAAAGAAATTATTGTGAAAATTGTGTCAATTTGTTTTAGAGTACAGTCTAGTCTGTATTTGTGTTTTAATTATTCTAGGTATGCAATAGGTATCTTGGTAGTTTTATAGTAAATGTTAGAGGTCGTTTTTCGAGGTATTGTTGCCCATACGTATTTCCTTGCCTTGGCTGGCACCGACTCCAAAAAGAAGTAAACAATTTTGAATATTTGCAAAATATTAATGTCAAATAAGTTTACCTTTAAATTAAGTTTCTTTACAGGAATTAAATTTTTTATTTTTTACTTTTTAGTGCAGGAACGTTTTTGTTTGTCTTTTTTTGAAGGCGGTTTTTTTTTTTTGTAAAAAGTTTTTTTTATTTCTAGCCGTTTAGTGTATTTTTTATTATAATATAATGGCAACGTAGTTAATATCTTTTCTAAATAGAATATTATTTTGAAAAAGTACCAATATCATACAAGTAGGTACATATTACTGTCTACTTTCTGATCTTTAATTTGATCCCGTAGAGAGATGATAATATGGCGCATGAAATACTGTCGATTCTTATGCGTCGTATGCTGCCTCTAATATTGAGCTGGGCGGTAACAGTCCATAAACTACAAGGGACCACCCTCGAGAGAGCTGTGATCGACCTTGGTAAAAAAAACTTTGCAAAAGGACAAATATATGTCGCGCTAAGTCGTGTCAGAAGTTTGGAAGGCATAGTGTTATCAGATTTAGACGCCAATAAATTATTGAATCGACCACACGATGATCGAGCGATGACAGAGATAACAAGGTTGCGGAATCTGCCATCTGATAATCAAGACAACACATAACGTGCCATGGAATAGGCCTACCGGGGAAACCACATTAAAAAAAACGCGCCCAGCACACTACCTCATAGGTGGCGTGGAAACGTGTGCATACTACCAAGAATACAATTTTATTTTAGTAAATAATAGAAGCGATTTTTTTTTAAACATTGTAAGCAAAATGCCTTTAATATTTCAGAAGTTGTTTTGTGGACACATTGTTGATAACATCAAAACTAGATTTTCAATGGCACCTTGTATTCAGAGTGCATCTCATGACAGTTCTAAGCCCAAATACTGCTAGGATACATTGTTTTATTTTGAAGTTCTCATGCCAACCTTCCACCTTCCAGCTCCATCATCAGATCAGTTCGATAGTAACTTATAGCCAAAGTGCATTTCATGACAATTTTAATAAGCCCAAACACGGCTAGAATACGTTGACTAATTACGGAGTTCCGGTACCTGTCTTCCGGCTCCATCATGATCATCAGATCAGTTCAATGATAACATTTTCAATATAACTATTCAGGATTGTATGTTTATTTGTATTGTCATAGTTGCTTAACTATCTTGATTGTGATATCTATGCGAGTGACAAGTTCCGTTAGCCATATCTGATCTTCTTCACCAGTTCCACTTCATCAAATGTTACTTTTTGACTGTAAACGCTTGATTTCTCGATGAAAATATTAAAATTACTATATAGTTGCCTATAATATTTGAGGAGTTCCCTCGATTCCTCATGGATCCCATCATCAGAACTGGATTTTGAAAAAAATGGGACCAATCTGGAAGCATATCCTTTAAAGTTAAAAAAAAATTTTGCAAATCGATCCATAAACAACGGAGTTCTGAGGTAACAAACATAAAAAAAAAAAAAAAAAAAAAAAAATAAAAAAAAAAAATACAACCGAATTGAGAACCTCCTCCTTTTTTTTGAAGTCGGTTAAAAATATGTTTCCGCGCTTATTTTATACAATATATTTGTGGCAAATATCTTTAATTATTTGTTGAGGTCGGTCAAACTTCGTTAGTCTACTACGAAAGTTGTATAAAATAGGTTTTACTATACCTATCCGAAAGGTAGGCACCTTAAACTCGCTGGAAATATGTACATAAACAACCTATTCTCTTGCTGAAAATATGCAAAAGGGAAAAATAAAGATATTATCATTCTCTCCGCGTTCTTACTTTTATCATTTTTCTTACATAAACTACTTATAAAACGCAATCAAGTCTTGATAAAAATTACAAAAAATTGTGTTTCGACATGACACTTCTTAGTGCTGACCATCCGTCCAGTTTTCTTATTTCGATTCAAAAATTGCATAAAGCCTAATCGATAATCGGAATTTGCAAAAAAAAAAAGGTGTAGAAACTATATATATCCTCTTTGGTATATTTTTCATGAATTAATTTATTTTTGAAATTAATCATTTTAATTACCGTACCTACACGTACGGTGTGGTTAGGTGTGTAAATTTTTATGGTTCCGTACGTCCAAATGAAAAAACGGATCCCTTGCAGGATCACTTGTGTCTGTGGGTCTTGTCTTTTCTTATTTCTTCTGAGCTTCGAATCTACTGGACCGATTAAATTGAAATTTGGTACACATATGAATTGCTGTGACCCAAAGACGGACGTGTAACGTAAATAAATTAATTTTGAAAATGGGTTCACTCTTGGGGGGCAAACTAGAAAATAAAATAAAAAATCTTTGCTGTACCTCTGTGTGATATATCAAAAATGAAAGGGCTTGTTGTGGGGTTTTAAATATATTTGCTTAGTAACTAAAACAAAAGCTATGTGGCTGTCTGTCTATGTGCCGGTCGGTCTGCCTCTCTGCCGTCTGTACAAACCTAAACTAACCGTAAAATCTAGATTTTGACCAATTTGCACCGGCCAGCGTTTCTTACAGGGTTAACGCGGTCGTTTTCGTGGACGCGCGTTGTGGGACGAAGTAGGCACTCCTTATGTCCCAAGCTGCCGTTCTGTAGCTTGAGATAAAATTTTAAGAACTGTAATTGTCTGATTTCTAATTTAAATGATCTGAAAATACTTTTGCGGAACCCATAATTTCGTCATGTCAGTCTGTGCGTGCGTTCGGATGTCAATGCCTTTAACCATTTTACTCGTAGACGTTAATGAGTGTTAATAATACTATATCGTATTCGTATTCTATGCACGCAAAATGGTGTAGTAAAATTTTTCGAGAACTTTTATGAAATACAAACTTATTTCTGTAGTCGATCAAATTAATGATATGCGCTGTGCATGCGTAAATATTCATCCCAAGTACGGGACCTTTCGCTGTGCATGGTCCGACATACACTTGGCCAGTTTTTTTTTTAATTTCGTTGGGAAACTACCACAAAAAGTAAAAAATTTCTATTACTCAAGTAAACTAATATAAATAAAAACTACCAAGCTCATACAGCTAACAAAACATAATGAAATGTAAAGTGTTTGCGTAATTGTTTGTTTACTTAATTAATCTATCATCATTTCCCAAACTTTTGCTAAGCCTATCTAAAATGTATACTGGGCATTCTGTAGCAAACTATTAGAAAGTATCAAAAATTAATAATTGCACAATAAATAAAAATAATTTTGAATAGCAAGCGCATTCCGAATATAAATTCAAATATAGAAACAATTCGGCGCGAAATTGAATAAATGACTATGGTCATAGGTCCTCTGTTATTGACTCAGTTTCAATATAATGTCCAAAAAACGATTAAAATTACATTAGGAAAGCATAAATCATTATTATAAATAATGCTTGTTGTATTTAATGCTTAAAATAATTTTATTTCAATTTCTGAGAATCGATTTCTGACATTCGTCATATTAATTACTCGGGTCAATCGAAATTAAAAAAAAAATCGTTTGGCATAATCGCTTTCGCACATCATTACGATAAAAAAAAAACAACAATGGTCGGCGATTTTGAACACAAATTAAGTAGTGGTAATGAATAATACGTGTTATTGGACCTGTGTTTCAATATTACGTTAGGATTTGGGCATTTTCGTGTTTTTTATAATATTTGTAATAATATTTTTCACATTTTACATCGTAGCTACAATGTGTGTGTGTGACTTTTGTGAAAAGTAAAAATGTAAACACGCACGATTGGCGCGAAACTTAGACTTTAGATATCAAAAAACTACATTACCACTACTTATTTAACATGAACAATGGATGAATTCGTCAAATAATTAAATCATGTATTATTCATTGCCCCTGTGGTGGAGTTTGGATTTTCGAAATCCCCAATTTTTATGTTTTTTAGCCTCGACCACCACTGTCATCAAAATGGCGATTATGGCATTTACAGACTTGAATTTAATAAAGGTAAATTAATAAACTTGCGCGCTAAATATGGAAGATTGAATGGCGATAACATATGAGTTTTCTATCCAACTCTCTTAATTAACGCACATTCATAAGATTTGATGGGTAGCATAATCAATATTTACATTAACAGTAAGGGTGTCGTATGTCGTCATTTCAAGGTCCAATGGGACCCGTTACTGAGCCAGCGGAGGTTCGTGTGTTCGGGTCCATTCGGGGGCGCTACCGAACTATACGGTTAAATGTCAGTTTGACAGCTTAACCCTAATTGCGCGCGAGTATTGAATGAAATAAAAACAAAAAAAAAAACAATGGAATGTTAATTTTCGGCCAGTACTTCTCAAATCAAGTCCTAATTAAATCGAGAACGAGTTTCTAACAATTTCACTGAAATCGATACAACGTGCATTTCGTATGTGAAAATAAACTTGATTAAAATTCTTCGCAATCTGGCGATCAATTGCACGGCGAATTAAAATTACATCAATCAAATTGCATTTACGTGGCATTTTCAATTTTGTACAATCTCTCTATAAGTTAATAACGTTTTATAACAAATTGTTGCAATATTCTTGAACTATTCGTGACGTCAATCGAGTAGATGAGCTGCTATTACACTTATTTACTATGATGAACTTATTTACTATTAAACATATTTCCATATCCGCATTTTTAATGTCAGAACTCATACTTAGATCCAATATCATCTGTTTTCTCAGCGACAATATGACAAGTGAAGTATTTTTTTGCCTATATTTTTAAGCCTTTTTTAGCCTTTGCAGTGGGGTATCCCATTTCTGAGCAAAGGTTTCCTATTCAAACCTTTCTCAACTCTTGTTCGAACAAAAGAAATTAAAAATACAAAATACTTAACGTTCCCAATATTTACAATACCAACATAGGTACATATACATTGGCTTTTAGAAATAGTAGTTCTACATTTTATTGGCACAACCGGCATTAATCAAAACAATTCGCCTCGTGAAACTACTGACAATTAAAATGTTTGACGTGTGTCTTGCGCCCGCGCACCCGATTGACTTACTGATCGATTCAAGGTGAATACAATTCGACTGGATTCACGTGATGGTCGTTTGAAAATGATTGTCTATTCGTCGACACATTTGTATTCAAAACAATTCAATGCATGCTTTGGTATGCCTAATCGCCTGATAAAATTCTATAATTCATTTTCACACTATCTACAGAAAGTGGGTGGTCATTTCATGGGCGAGACCATACAGCACCACCCAGTTTTGCACAATGTATAATTAAAAACACAGTCGTTTTTTCCCACAATGAAAAAAATATCCTACTTTCCTCGTTGCTTGCCTTCATTTCATGATACACTAGTGCGAAAAAAAACTAAGTTTAACCCTGCGAATGCAGCCGGTTGCTGCAGGTAACCTTTTGCTTATGCCCTCGTTCGCGCTTTGTCGGGTGGACTCGGGTTCAACGCGGTTACCGCAAACAGTAAGACCTCTTCAACCGTGACGCTATAGCGGTCGATCGCTTAGACCGGTAAAAAGTCTAAGAACGCACTTTCGTGTATATGGCATCTCGCAGGTATCTGGATGCCTTAATAAATTAAGGCCTCCAGAATGGTCACAAAACTTTTAAAGTAAGCGACTACTCGCTTAGTGTATCCTCCTGTGGGGTACGGATCTCGGTTTTGGGGGTCGCTGGGGATAAGGGACTAGCTGGATCGGATCATTTTCAGAACTGTGTAGATTATTCCATTTAGTGAACGAAAGAATGAATGCTTAATAAGCATCAATTTATTCAATCACTCAGACACTTAGTGTTAACACGTGTGTCAATTCAATGCTAAACTTCAAACAAACGCTGAATTTTTATGTCTTGATATAAAAGGACTTTTTAATGTTCTTTGTAAGGCACATGCATTGCGAATAAGACGATTTATTTGCAATATTTTCAGTTATCAGCAACTATATTTTTATTATGAATTTGAGATAATTTTCAAGTTATGGAACAACAAACTCAATGTTAACAAAGTAACAAAGTTGAAATTCCATTGCAGCCAAAACCGAATTAGGACCGTTTTGTTATAAATGGTCACTCAAAAATCAACTTAGAATACATTTCATTAAAGTAGATAAATGATTAAGTGTGTTTCGCTTAAATTCTATGAGTATGGGACTCAAACGTGGAAATCTCAAAACAAAAGTCAAAAATACCGTTCTTGCACAAATAACTACAGTCATTATAACAGCTGCGTTCAGTAACCGCCTCCTTGCTACAACACAATTATCTTTGGTCATTGTTCGGTTTCGATTTTCAAATTGACCAACACCCATTGGGTGATTGATCTGTTCTTACAGTTATGTAAACAGTCATTGTTTTAACACTGGCAACGTTGAGAGGGTTATGCCTTGAAACGTGCCACCTGTTTTAAATGTTTGTTGTTTTTTTTTGTTAGTTGGCATTAACGCCTTTGCCAATCTTTTACGACGATGCTGTTTAAAACCAAAAGGAAAGAGTAAAATGAATAGATACTATCGCCAAAATCTATATCTGACCAACGTAAGGACTATTCCTGCTTGCAGCGCATATTATTAGTCGACCTAAAAAGGATCCTCTTTTGTTTTACTTACGGAATTTTGTTTTCAAATGGTCAGATATAGCTTTTGGCGATAGTACCTACTTACTACATATTAATAAAGGTAGGTTTCTGATAATGAAAGAGATAGTTTTTACTTATCGTGAGATAGATGATAATGATGAAAAGGTAGAATATTAGAATTAAAAACTCCCAAAAAAGCCCAGAATATCCAATAGGAAAACAAGGCCTCTCATTAAGATAAGAAACCTCTTTTTATACATCTCATTGAGAAAATGTACAAAAATTCAATAGAATTCCTTATTCCCAAAAATCCCTTTCTTGTCTGAATTCTGGATGATACACAACATTATTCAAAGGAAGAACTTCCTTAATTAAATTTCTTTCTCATTTATAAATTCCTCAATTTCAACGATGACTAAGATTTAAAAATAAAACTATTCGAGGAATGCACCCGAATGCTTGGAATGTTCACAACAAAAGGTGCTTTAGATCGTGTTTTGAGAGAGGGAAGCTATAAAAACTCTCCCATCAGACTTAATAAACTTAAACGTCTCTATATGTAGGTTAAGGTATATTTCGTAATAGTTTTCTTGGCAGATGTGGTTGATAAGACGTTTTTTTTGGAGTTCCGTCTTTGTTTTAGTAGCTGTTAAACTCACCCATTGTAGTGAAAGTTGCTTTACTTACGAGATCTTTCTTCTGTGTTTTTAACCAACAGTACTGAGTGTCTTCTTATTTTTGAGTCGATGGCAAAAATTAAAATATTTTATTACTTATATTATGTTAGACGAGTTGGGCCCTGTAGGTGGCCACGTCAACCGCCAAATCACTGGCCTTTTTAGGCCCTCGGAAGTGCAGGTGTATGGACACTTTGGTCACTTCAACTTATGGGAAAGGGTTTGACCAGGATCACCGCATTCGCACCCAGAACTGTTTGCGCAACATGCATTGCTCATTGCTATGCATCCTATCCGTAGCAAGACGAAAAAGTTTACATACCGGGTGTAGTTTCATCTTCTAAATAATGCCTTATAATTTTTTGAATAAATATATTATTATTATTATTAGTTTCATCTTCTAAAGAATGATGAATTCGCTGATTATGAAATCTTCTGTTGGTACTAAATCTAGCTGTTGTAATTGGTTGACTAACATTGTGAATGACCGCAGTATCGTATTATGGAATCCTGCAATGTCAGATATATGGGAGCACAATAAAATAACAATAAATCCAGGGTTACACTAGGGGACAAATGTCCTGCGACACGTGTCGCCGACGATGTCGAGTGAAATGGCGCGACGTTGCCAGACTTCGCTCGACATGTCTGGCAACATGGCGCGATATGTGTCGCCAACGACGTCGAGTGTGGCGCGATGTCGCCAGATATGTCAGGCGAAGTTTCGCGAAGTCGCACGACTTCGCCTGACGTCGCTACGGACATAAGTCGCGCGATGTCGCCTGATATATCAAGCGAAATCGCCGGCTTCGCTTGACATGTCGCCGACAGATGTCGTGGGACATTTGTCCCCTACTGTATCCCTGGCTTAATAAACTCGCCCCCTATTACATGGGACTTGAACATAACTGGAAAATTACATAGACCCCATCTTCCTCTATTCTAAAATTAAATTTATCTCTACAGAACCCTGCATCACTGACTGGTAAAAAGGCTACATCTATAATTTCCCATGTTACAGATCTAGCGTATGGTTTTAAATTAAGATCGTGTTGATGTTGTAAGCAGCCATTTTGTCAGAGATACGCATCTCCTACGACTTTTTATTAAACGAGTCTACATATTTTAGACGTTTTAATGAATATGTAGACACAAATTACACATTGAAGCAATTTGTAAATATTTTTAAATGGTAACATTTAACAGATCTTATCAAAGGAAAATTGCTAATTTTTTGGTGTGTCATGCTCGAAATTACTTTACTACGGTTTTATGAATTGAATTTATGAACACGTTAGTATTAACTTTATCTATGCTACAACTCTACAAGTGACCGCTTGTTCTTCTTTATCAAAATTACTTCAAATATAAATCAGTCTAAGGTCATTCTGCAATTAATTAAGCCATAACTATCAGAATATGATGTAACATTACTTTACAATAATTTTAAATAGGCGAATATTACACTCGGTATCATAATTATATCTAGATATATGACAATGTTATATAGACAAATTAATCAATTATAAGCTGCGCTAAAATGTGGATACGACAAGAAATGAAAACACTGGCAATACTAAAGCATATGAATATTTTGGAAATATCACATAAATCCTAGCACCGAAATTAAAAAAGATTTTTTTTCTAACAAACCAAATAGCAGTGATGACTATAGTTTTGCCAATCTTTGACAAGCTTGAGTGACTAAACTATTAGATTTATTTGTTTTAATTTTTGTATGCAGACTGAGAATGTTATTAGATATACGAATATTAATATTGTCGTCTCCACCTTGTATATGCTTATTTCTTATGTTTTATATATGATTCGTCGAAAATTATAGCATCATTATCTCTTATATAAAATGAATTATGATTGAATACGATCGTGCACTGTATAGGCAGTTTTTAACACTTTACACCTCCGGTAATAAAGTGACAGAGGTCACATAAGCCTGCACTTGCTTCCTTATAAGTTTTATACAAGATAATAATATTAAATATGTCATAACATAATCAATATCATAAAGCTCGTCTACCGTCCATTTCTATTCCTGTTTAGGAAGTAGATAGCTATATTAATCCTTGGTCTCGTGCCAATTTCTTCCTCCGTTTCCTCGTAGGCACAGTTATATTATAATAAAGTAACTACTAGCATATTTATATTTCCTCTGTTACCATATTGTTGTTGTGAGTCAAAAGGGCAGCTGTTTATTTTGGACTAGGGGAGAAGTCATGCTCTACTAGTTAGTGATGACGAAGAGTTTAGTTTTACTAATAAGGTTTTCGCGCGAATCCTCTGGATGTGGTGAGTATAGTGCTGATAGTTCTGGCGATGCTTGGGGGAGACCTATGTTAAGTCAGGGAAATGATTTGTTAAACCAATTGACTAACATCCGTTTTTTTTCAATTTCATGTCACATGTAACGGTTTTAACACGGCATAATGACGCAGGGTGTCAATTTGCTTAACAATTAATTTTACTGACTGTATGACCAGCAGTGAACTGCTTCCAGTTGAATGATGACGATGATAAATAACTTCTTTGATAGATACTTACACAGAAACACCAGTCAGTCACTCAGTCAGCATTGCATCAGTCATGGGTAATTTCTGTCACATATTGAGGTGTTCAATACTGCTGTAGACACACACTGAGGCAAATTCCAGTATGAAGTGAGGTCCAAAAGGATTGAACATTTATTCCTAACTTCTTAATCTGGAATAAACAACCTGGGTTTGTGGTACAGACGCCAGCACATCAAGCTACTACAATCTGTCAAATTTCTTTAATAGATTTTCAACTTTATCGCTAAAGCATTAAGGTTCAAGGTTGATTGGGAAAATTTGACAGTTTCGGGTAGCTTGACCTGCTGGCGTCTGTAACTACCTAAATATATTACAAAAACATGTGCTTCTTTTCGTAATTGGTTACAAAAACAATTACCAGCCTATTGCTGTCTCTGCTGGGCAGAAGCCAGAGAAGACAGACTTCTCAGACAAAGAAGGCACGACCATTGATCAGCACGCTTGCTCGGGCGGTTTGAATATTGATTCACGTCGTGTTATTGCTGCGTTTTTATAATATTTTCACAATTTTCACCGACAAACATAAGCAACCAGCACGTAACACGCGGACATCCGACCGGTTGATCTATATCCACGGTTAACGGTTAACGTTCTACCGGGCAACCATTAGGTGTGTTGTAATAAATAACATTACTCCTTCCGTGTAGGATCTGTATTGAACAATATTATGCTTTATTTACGTAATGTGAGGTTGTTTTATCGTATCTGTGTCAGAACAGATTGCGTAATAGACTATCAATCTCAATCTGAATCATTTTGAAAGATATTGCTAATCCATTGCTTCATATGTTCGAAAAATGCGTCTACTCAACAACGTAAATAACGCAATGAATGTCGTTGAACTGTCAAAATGAAAGCCATTGCTAGCGGTGGCGTAACAATACCATTGCTAGCGGTGGCGGCCCTCCCTCAATGTAAAGAAGCTCAACCAACGTTATATTTTTTTTACTGGCACTTCGCCCGCGATTTCGTCCACGTAGATTTCGTAATTTCCCCACAAAACTGAATAACCGACCGCTTCCTTGGTCTAGTGGTCGAAAAAAGTTTGCATTTCTATACTTAGGTATGTTAGGATCCTCCTGGGGCATGGCCCTCTCGGGCCGGGGGGCCCCTCCGGCTGGGGGCCCGTGGCATTTTGCCACTCCTGCCACCCTATATTTACGCCACTGATTGCTAGGTACTGTTAGTGTGTTACGCAATAGGGTAGTTGCCTGGGTAATAAAATAATAATTATATTTAGTCCGTCAGTTCAGTTAGATTATCGAAAAATAATGGACACGTATTTTTTCTTTTGTCAATCAAACAAAAAATGACAAAGATAAAGCGCGTCAAAATTTGGGAGTGGGGGTCGTGACGTCACTTGCTTGCAAAAATGTCGCAAGCAAGTGACGTCATGCGGAACTTTAACGGGCGATATCTTCATCATTTTTTTATATAATTGACAAAAGAAAAACTACCGGTTCAATATTTTTTGAAAATCTAACTGACGGACTAATTAGATTTTTTTTAGGAAAATAGCCTATTACCTCGCTGATGTTTTGTGTAAAATTCACAGACGTCATGGGCATCGATATGTTAAAACGATAAAAAGTGACACTACCAAATCAAAACATTTATTGGTTTGGAAACATGGGTATTTAGTACATAGATGTTTTATTATAAGAGTGCCAGCGATCGTTGACTCCAAAACATTTAAAAAAAAAACCCAACTGTCAAAATGAAGCCATTGCTACTTTCACTATGATCACTTAACGATTCCTTACATCGAAACCACGTCAATTCTTTAGATAATCCCGCCAATCTCGCGTTGATTTCGCGCGGATTCGTTCATTGTGTCATAAGAATTACGGCGCTGGTCGTAAACTAACAGATAGTAGATAGATGCTTCTTACTGGGGAATTTGTTGTGCCACTTCTTCCCAGCTATAGCACTAGGAAGTGGTAAAGTGTGAGCGTTTTGGGGACTGTCTTACGTAATTTTGACGTTCAAAAAGTGCTGATTTTCAGCCTAACTAGAATAAATGACTTTGGCTTTGATTTTCTTTTATTAGCAAGAAATATCCGATTGTGAGAAGAGAATTTTCAGTCATGTTAACTAAACAGTTATTATTTTGGGCCCTTATTTTTTACTTATAACAATTTAATATGTTAATGCTTGTAAGATTTATGTATGAGCATAGCCGATATCATTCAATACTTTCCAACTTTCTGTATGAAACATCAGAATATATTTTCATACAAAAACATATGGTTAATAATTTACTATAGAAAACGTGTGTTGGCACAGGTTTAATTGATTCAGTACCTTGTTGGCATCACCGACGCCTTTGTTTTGTAGTGACAGTGTTAAACTAAAAACAATACAGCTGCTCGAGTACATACATTACTACTACTCACTGTACCTACGCTATGTATTACTTAGGTACTCTGTCGTCTGCAGCACAAGTTCATTTTTTGGTCTTAAATATGCGCCTAAAACATATATCAATCTAGCCACAGAATATATAATAGTAGACGATTACTCTTGGCTATGTGTGTCAGATCAGTCTTCTGGCATATAATCAGCATTTCTTGTCCAACTTTGAGTCCCTCTGTGTGTCCTGATGGTCTGCAAAGGTTGGGTTTAAAGACTAAAAATAAAACTGACGCAGATATACTGCGGTCGTCAGTAAAGAGGTTGACGACCTTATAAAGGTTGATATGATTGGCAGAGAATATTAGGTACTAACGTAGGTATATTATCAATGTTTCAATGGTCTAAGCAGGATTTTGTGACCTTATCGGCTCTTAATAGCTTCTATTTTCCCTTTTAGGTCGATTTATCAGGTTAACCGTTATAAACAATATTCAATCAACTTGTAATCATATACCGCATGAGTAATTACGGACTGCATTGTACATTGTTCATCAACAACAATAAAGTGATACCTGTTATACAATTATGTGGGTCATTGTACAAAAGAGGTGGGATATCTAAAGGTCGTTGATAAAAAACGGTGGTAAATTATATCGTACTCTCAATATACTTGTCAGTTGCTCTTGGCTTCTTTTGCAAATAAATTTTAACCCGGACTCGAAATTTTCGGCTGTAAAACACTTCTTCTTAGTCCACTTCTACATCCTCTATGAAAGATATCTTTCAATTTTCCATGTTTCTATTTTCAATTTAACAAGCGTTGTATCAGACAGTTACCGAAAAAAATTTGGCCGTCTTCCGGAAAAATATGAAAGTAAAAAATTGCACTACGTACGTATTACAGTGTGTTGTTATGTTATGTATATAACGGCCCAGGATAGCCTTTACCAGAAGTGGTCATCGTATTTGTGGTCCCGCAGCTTCAATATCATCAGAATTGTGCCGGGATATAGCAGAAGCCAATTCTCGTAATTTAAAACGTTCAAAATCTAGTCGTAGTCAAAATGTAGGGAAATTAGAGGTTTTTTTGACAGATTGAGGTTGACATCAGACTGTGAACCTTCTTAAAATTACGACTTCCCCTTCAGTTCGTCGTGGACGTGATGCGACAGCGGCTCCCCTGACATCATCTCTGTCATCAGAAGACAGCCGCCACGCAACCATCGACGCGACGCTCTGCTAGAGTGACTATCACCAGCCAGTGTCACTGTTATCCGACCTCTTCAGTGATTCCTGTAACTTCGTAACAAACTGAGGTGGCGCCACTTGCTGCGCTGTCATATACATATGTATGTCGAATTGTAAAAGCAGCGTGAAAAGAAAGAAAGTGATCTAGAGTTAAGTGTTAATTTTGTTTGAACTCACTAAAGATTTAAAAGACGTGAAAGCTTACTGGCTATAAAAAAAACTGACGATGAATTAAGCACAAAACTCATCAGGCAGGATGGATGATGAACATGAGTTTTGTCAAAAAACTTCGCACTGAGTGACTAAACATAAATTTTGTCATACATTACAAAGCAACGTGTTTCTATTTCAATAACGTAGCGTTAAATTAACTATTTTCACATCACAACTACTTAGCACGTTCATTTACTGTGAAATTATTTGACATCGTAATCCATTTTTCGTCAGTATTAACGACTATGAAATGCTTTATAAACGACCATGTGATTATGAATCATGTTTTTGTACAAACTGTTCATTTCTTCTAAGTTATTCCAATTAACTTATTCTAAATGCAATCTTAATTTTATTCAAATGGTATCCTCTTATTTTTGTTCTTTCGTTGGTTTTGTTACTTTTACACACCATCTTAACTGACTCAAAACCATTCTTATTTTTGTTTACTGACTGACTGTACTATAAAGTAGACTTATCTTTCAAGCGACAGTAGGTACCTACAAAAATCGTTATTATTTTAGAAGTATACGGTAGGCTAGATACCGGAAAGTCACGTCATTTCCGTTTTAATACAATTGGAAATCTTTTCTCTTGTAGTTGAAAGTTTGTTTGAACCTGTATCGGTCATTATGCCACCTGCACCGTAACCACCATTTTGACATGCTAAAAAGTGTGGTATTTAATATTTATTACGTTAATGTAATCCGTCACACTTGGAGGGGTGCTCAATGAGCTAATTAGTGTGACCAACCACCGCAACACGGGCTCACATACGACGCCATTTGTGCAATTATTGACGCTGTGGGTGTGGCTTTTCTAATTGGGTTCGTAAGTGCAGTTTAGAAAACTTTGTCTTCAAGTTTATTTAAATGGAATACCCGCACCCCAATTGCGTAACACACTTTCAAACACAATCAGAATAATTTTGAAGGATATAGGTTTTTAAATACTTTATTTTCAAAAAGACAAAAAGCCACTTACATGAGAACATAAGATAACATATTGTAATTAACTTATTCTAGGTAACGGTCACGGTCACAAAAATGGAACCTAACAAAACCGCTCGGAGACGTAAAACACAGAAAGCAGAAATATTGACAAGCACTCCTATAAAAGACCAGGAAAGGGAAAAAGAGGCTAAAAAAGAGATTTAATCAAAAAATTTGATGCAGCGAAAAGGAATCTAAAAGGATCAAAACATTCAAAACCTACGAGGTCCAAAATATAATAAAAAAGATAAAGCTGAGTACCGGTGCTTGGTATGCAGCGAGCTTTACAGAGAGCCACCAGTAGAAGACTGGATTAAGTGTGATGATAGCGAGATATGGGCTCATGAGGCCTGCACGTCAATAGTCTTAGAATTATTTTGTTTTTAAAATTGTTGGGTTTTATTCTTAACTATGTAGTTAGGGCTAGTAACATTATTAGTCCATAACGTTCGTAACGTTTCCATTATGTGATGTGACAGTTTTGATTTAAAACCACTGAAAGAGCTTACATTTTTTATGTAGGATGGTGAATTATTATAAATTTATGCTCCTTCATACTTAGGTGATATTCTTTTTAGCATAATTTGTACGTGTCTTTGACAGGACAAGTAAGCTGGGTCGACGAAGACTGCGTTCACATATTTGAGATTTTTTGGTAAATGTTGCGTTTGCGTGAATGGTATATTGCTAATCCATTGCTGCATATGTTCAAAAATATTCGTCTGCTCAACAACGTAAATAACGCAACGAATGTTGTTGAACTGTCATTAGATATTTTTCACTGGTTAAAAAAAAACGACTGTTCTAAATCATGTACTGAATCCATGGGAATAGGCTATGCGTCGATGCCCCTGGACCTTGTATATCAATTCTGACCTGAAAAAGTGTACCGTATGAACATCAAATAAAAATACAATGTAGTTGCACCCTTTTTACTCACATGCAGCAGCACTGTGCATTGCAGATTCTCTTCGGAAATTATCGGGCATGACGCCTGCGCATGTGTGAATATAATGTAACTCATACAGGGTGATCAATGATCGTCATGCATCCTGTTCGAGTCGTGAACTAATCGCCGAGCGAAGGTTCCGCCGAACCGGAACCAAACCTGTTCCAGTGCACACTGTGAAGGCAAAGAGGAGAAGTGCATCTTTGGAATTAAGTTACAATATTTAATCATTTGTATGCAATCCATTGAAACGGTGAAGTAAAACATCGTAAGGAAACCGGCATGTCCTAGAACCAAAAATTCGTAGACATGTGACATGTACCAACCCGCACTGGGCCCGCGTGGTGGATTACGGCCCACTCCCTCTCACCAAGAGGAGGCCTGTGTCCCAGCAGTGGGAAAGTTATAGGCTGATTATTATGCTATTATTATGCTTATCTCCTACCTTGTAAAAGGATATACAGTTTTTCTAAAAAGGTTTGATTGATATCGTAAACTGAATAACTATCTAATTGAATACTGTTTTACGACATTCGTTATTTTTTCATTGTTTTAATATAGCTATTAAAAGTGCAATCACATTATCAACCGAAATCATATAATTTTCTTTATATCTTATATCGTATATTATTATTTGCGATTTTATCAATTCCGAAAACAATAGCTTAGTTGGTAAAAATACAATGAAAGGCTGACTACGGACGGATACACCTTCAAGCCATCCATATTCATTGGTGCACCAAATATCGTTACTAACATGAGATATCATGACTAAAGTTAAAAAAAAAGTGCTTGAATGACTTGGTAAAGATAATAATATCAATATTTTCATGTTTTTTATAGCTATCTACACGTCGCTAGATAAACCTTCCGCGCATCGAAAAGCAAGTCGTTGGTCCCGGCTGTCATTCGTGGATTTTTGACATAACAGCCGTTACGGGTCGTCAGAAGTCCGAAAGTCTGACAACCAGTCTTACCAAGGGGTATCGTATTACCCAGTAACTGGGTCGTGGGGGTCAGATAGGTAGTCGCTCCATGTAAAATACTGATCGAATACCATCCTGCGTCCGGTTAGACTGGAAGCCGACCCCAACATAGTTAGGAAAAGGCTAGGCAGATGATGATGACTTTCATGTTTATTAAACCTATCTATATGTCGCTTGATAAAGATTTTGGTAATCTCTGTCTGACGTCACATAATAAGCCGAAAGTCGTGATCCAAATCAATTATAATCACGCTTACATAAATATATAAAATTTTGCAGTCGTGATTAATTCGGAGAAAAGCCGGGTTTAAAAAAATCGCGGAAGTTTTAAGTACAAGGACAAAATCAAAATTAAAAGTAATTTATTCAAATTAGGCTGAGAATCAGCACTTTTCGAACGACAAAATTACACAAGACAGTTCCCCAAAATGCTACTTCCTAGTCCTTTCGTTGGGAAGAAGTGGCGCAACAAACTCCCCAGCAGCACAGCTGTCTGTTCAGTAAGAAAAACCAGCACCCTAATCGGAATCTGAATCATTTTGAAGCAAATTGCTAATCCATTGCTTCATAAGTTCGAATTTGTCTGCTCAACACGTAAATAACGCAATGAATGTTGCTGAACTGTCAAAATGAAACCGATTCCGATTGATCGTGTTACGCAATTAGGGTGCAGATTCTATACAATAGTAGGTATGCAAAGTAACATTACAAGACACAGGACATTAAATTATACCAATTAAAATTGGCCATATGTTAGCTAACTATGCACAGACAAGTGACATTTGATATTTACCTATCTACCTTTCAATACAGAAGTAAAAGATAATAAAGTAATCTGTTTATTTAGGTAAATCAATATTCATAATCTTATCTGTTTTGAACTACTAGACATGCTATGATTATCGGGTGTCTATGATTACCATAGATATGTGTGATTTGTTGTCACAGTCGGCTGCCCAATAAGACCTATCATTTATCAATATTCTAAATCAACAAAGCCAGCGATGATATAATGAGATTAGTATTTACTGTACCTACTTGAACTACTTTCATTATACAGGGTGGCAGGGACATCGACCCGCAAACTGTAACCATGAATTCAGCACATGAGTTTAGACCCCATAGCGTAGTTTTTCGTCGGTTATCAAAAAAAAAATCTTCTGTTTCATGGAAAAGTGCAATCAAAATGTATGGAACAGAAATATTTTTTTTTAATAACCGACGAAAAATTTCGGCGTTTTGGGGTCTAAACTCATGTGCTGAATCCATGGTTACAGTTTGCGCATCGATGTCCCTGCCACCCTGTATGCGTGGTTGATAAACATTTATACAACAACTACTTATATATGATTGTACTGCTTCTTTGGTCTAATAGTCGCCAGCGCTACTGCTAAGCATAAGGTCCTGTGTTCGATTGCTAAGTCGGGAAAACTGTTACTGGGTTTTTGTAGTAGAAATTTCTCAGTAGTAACACGGAGTACGAATGCGTGCCCAGTTGATGGCAATAGGCTCGCCCCCAGCTATTACATGGGACGTAAACTTAACTGGTGAAATGTGGGTGTACAGTCACGAGCACCAATATGTCAACACTTGGCAATTTTCAATTGGGATTGAAATAACGAATGCAACGTTGAAATACGACACATTACATAAAGCTATGGGTTCGAAAATGCTATGTTCGTAACAACATAAAATTTCATTAAAAAATAAAGGAGTAAATCGCTTTTGAATAAAGCCGAGTGTATACATGCTTTTGCTCGTGACTGTACCTATTATCTGTAAAGTCTGAAGTGTAGGTACACCTCTGCCCAACCCTTCGGGGATTACAGGCGTTATATGTTATCTATACATGATTGATTTTTTTGATTCATTGAGAATCTTGTAAAATATGTTTTACCATATTGCAATAATAATTCTTATTATATTACACACAAAATAATACATACACCAATGAACCCAATGAAACCTTCTGTACTATGAGTACCTACCTTTTGTTTTCTTTTGGGCGGTTGAACTCGGTACAAACGAACTCAAATGCGGAACTGTAGTACTGTTACTTTCCTGCACTATGCCTGTGAACGATAGTACGGCATCACACATGACTGTCATCGATGTCGACGAACTACAACTCAGCCCACTCTAAACGAATCGGAATAACAAACAAAAAACCGTACATATCGAAAACCGGTTCTTATGATATTGGCGGTCCAATTTCTAGTTATTAGGCCTTATCCGTTCCACTATCGTTTAGTTAGTACAACGAGCAATAAACTAAAGTTTATTAATCTCAAGTTAATATTTAATCCGTAGATAAATGGTTTATAAACTGGTAAATGAGTAGATTGAAACCGTTTCCGAATTTTGGAACAGAAGGCCAGCACGAAAGTATTTTTACCTAACAGTCAATCAATGAATTCAGCCTATCGCAGGCCTCTCCCAGACTGAGCGCCACAACACCCTGTCCTTCGCCTTCCGCCTCTAGTCTGTGCCAGCCACCTTCTTTAGGTCGTTGGTCCATCTAGCTGGGGGGCGTCCCACACTACGTGCTTACTCTGCAAGCTATGTCGGTAACTCCGGTTCTTCTCCGGATAATCACCTAACTGTGGCGAAGCCTAATGTAGTACTAATATTTTTAAATTTGTTGAGGAGTTGATTCAACGTTGTTACGTTCCATGACGGTGTTTTCAAATAGCAGAGTTTCTAGTTTTGAGAATGATTATCATATATTTATATAAATAAAAACAAAATCCTATTCTAGCCATGCTCAAGTGATGCGCTTATCAACGTATGCAGATCAATTGAGCACAGTTAGACCGACTTGGCAACTTTTTGTTATAAAATATTCTAGTAATCAGAATGAAGTTTTTGGGGGAAAAATATTGGAAAAGGCTCCCGATAACATTAAAAGTTTGGAAAACACTGAACTTGTTGAGCACGGCGTTTCAATATGACAGCAATATCGGGTTAGCTACTATTTGTAGTAAAATGCCGATTTCCGACAAACAGCCCACTCTTGCTTCAAACCAGTAATAACACCACACTTCACAAGCGCGTGTACTAAATACGTGTGATTGGCTGAATATAAAACAGAACACAGATTTACCCAATACCCACTTACTGGCCGATTATGTCTATCAAGCGTTTGGCGTGTTCCGTACGGTACTACGGTATTACGGATTCCACACGCAACGTGCCCGGCATTGGACCCCGAGTAGGGTTACCATTTCGAAATTTGAAAAATCCTAACGAAACCGGACATTAGAAAAAAGTCCGGAAATTTTATTAATAAAAAGGGGGTTGCATTATGCGAGTCTTTTTTTGTAATATTGCTTGTTTCAGAAATAATTTGACATTTTTTATTGTATAATAAATCCCCTTTGATTGAAAAATCCGGACAATTAATGAACTAAAGAAAAGAAAGAAAACAAATTTTTTTTTCTGCATATATGAGACGCACATTAAACGTCAGGTACAAACTAAAATAAGTACTAACTTCTTTTAAAGGGACAATAACCTAAGTTGCCAAGAGCCTTGTATTCGACAATAAGAGACATAAAAAAAAAGTTAAAAAGACCGGACAATGTCCAGACAGACGGCAAGACAGCCGGCCATGTCCGCACAGATCCGAACGGATGGTAACCTTACCCGAGGGCCGACCGTTAGAACATGTGTTGATGTGTCCGTCAGGTGGGCCCGTGGGCCAGTGCACGTTTGACCCACACTAGTGTTGTGACCTCAGGTTCTGTTGTGTACTGGCTTCCCAGGTAGTGTTGTGAATTATGTATGGGTTACAGTTACAAATAGCTTGATTCTTTAGGCGTTTGCTCTTTAGGACCTCTTGGGAATCTCTAGCTGGGACGAAACGTATTTTTGTGGTTCTTCAGGGAGCATAGCCCTACCGGTGTGCTAAAGTGTTCGCTGTTTGCTTCACATTTTTTAAATGATGTTCACTTGTTTATCAATAGTGGTAGTGTTTGTTAGGGTCGTGAGTAATGAGCTAGAAAACTAAACCCTTTTGTCATTGCTAGCTGCAAAGATCTCATATTATCTATAGCTTCTCTCCCGCGACTTCGTCCGCGTGAAATTTCTTATTCCCCCGACCTACCCCGTCGCATCGCATCGTCTGGCCGCGCTATTACTTCATTTTCACTTAGCGTTCTTTCTTGCTTGTTTGCTTGGCTCCTAAGAGTTCTAGCGTGATGTTCCAAAACCCTTCCTCAAAAATTAAGCTATCAAATGTAAAAATAATTATTCAAATCGGACCGGTAGTTGCAGAGTTTAGCGTGTTCAAACAAACAAACTCTTCAGCGTAATTATTTAGTATATTAGGTTCTAGAGCTCTTTCTTATTCCGACCTTAGATGGGCAAAGTTATTTAGACTGTGAACGCTTCGTTTTTTACTATACTTAGCTTAATTTATGCCTCTTTTGTTCACTTTATAGCCAGTATTTATCAAGTCAAACGACGCAGCAAGCGTCACAACTTCACAAGTAAACGACCTTAAACAAATGCGCCATTTATACTCAAGAATTCAAGATCTTTTGTTTTTGACAAACGAGTATAATAATTTATGTTAATAACAACAACAAAAAAACGCATTTTTCACTAACTTCAGAGAAAAACGTGAAAAGTACAGACGCCAGCACATCAAGTTACTACAATCTGTCAAATTTCTTTAATAGATTTTCAACTTTATCGCTAAAGCATTAAGGTTCAAGGTTGATTGGGAAAATGTGACAGTTTCGGGTAGGTTGACCTGCTGGCGTCTGTACAAATTCAATGTCAGCTTTGTGTTGAAATGTAAATAACAAGACATATATTATTATGTCTTTTATGTAGTAGTATATAAGGACGTCAGCGAAGCAAAAGGAGTATATAAGGATCGGAGCAGATGGTGTTCTGTATTTTCTGACTACCCCCAAGGAAAGAAGGAATGAGTTTATGTATGTTTATATATATTTTTTTTCTTTTAGATTTACAAACGTTATGAGACTGATTATGTATTTCTAAAGGCAAGGACTTATAACTATTTGTTTGATTGCAGGCTTTAAAAAAAACATACATTTTGACTGAGTAGTGTACTTTTCTATATACAAACAGCGGATTTTTTTTGACCGACGAAAAGAATCTACTCTGACCCCCGTCTAGAATCATTAACCATGGTTACAGTTTACGCGTCGATGTACAGACGCCAGCAGGTCAAGCTACCCGAAACTATCAAATTTTCCCATTCAACCTTGAACCTTAAAGCTTTCCGGATAAAGTTGAAAATCTGTTAAAGAAATTTGACAGATTGTAGTAGCTTGATGTGCTGGCGTCTGTACCTGCCACCCTGTATAATATTTAATTAACTATTTAAAAGTAAATGTAAAATAATCGAATTAATTATAGAGCATTATTTAAGATAAATTCTAATGTGATACATAACAATCACTGCACGAATTGTCATACCAGGCGGATGCCTTCTTGGTGTTGCCAACAGTCGTTAACACACCGCTGCACTTACCATAAATTCATACCTCTGACAGTCTCAGACCGCTACGATGATGTCATAATCCGACAGGTACCTACAATTTGGCAGACAGATTAGTGTTAACAGATAACAGAACGGTGTGTGTGTATATCGTACATCTAAAATTTAAATTAATCCTACTTCGTACTAATATTAGAAACGCGAAAGTTTGTGAGGTTGGATGGATGGATGTTTGATGTTTTTTCCCTTTCACGCAAAAACTACTGAACAGATTTTGATGGAACTTTACATTAATGTAGCATTAAATTACACAGGATACTTTTAATCCCGATACTCACACGGGATTGACATTTATGAGGGTGAAAAAAAAAATTTTTTTGTTTGTTTGTTACGCTTTCGTGCTAAAACGGCTGAACGGATTATTGACGGAAATTTGGCACATGGGTAGACCATGGCCTGTGTTAGGACATAGGGTACTTTTTATCCCGACATTCTCACGGGATCGAGACTTAGGCAGGAGAAACCGCGGGGCGCAGCTAGTTCGTAAATAAACCAATCGATAAGTACAGCACTCTATAAACAACGCTAAAATATATTTATTTAGTTATGCAACCTAAACTAAGTTGCATAAAACACATCACATACACTAAGTTTACGCTAACAGCGCTTATTTGAGCTAATAACAACAGCTAGTGAGCAGGCATGCGCAGTTCCGTGGCCGAGTGCCCGCCGTCAGCTGAGCGCACCTGCTGGTCGATGACCCCGACCTGACATGTGCTACCTACCTTGATCCTGCGCATAAAATAATATCACGTTAATAATAAAAAATAGTTAATAATATATAGGCAGGTATAAAGAATTTTAAACACACGGAAACTATTGAAAATAATGGTCAAAATAAGGCTATTTGGCAGTGATAACTAACACAGCGTCTTGACGTCGTGGCAGACAAACAATGACACTACGCGGGTACGCAACTATACGCCACCACGTGACTATGACGCGGCTAAGCCACTACGCGGCTACGCTACTACGCTGCTAGGCTGCTACGGCCCCGCTGCTACGAAAACCGCCCGTTTTCGTAATTCAAGTGACAACCTCACTTGAATTACGAAAACGGGCGGTTTTCGTAACATATTCCGTACATATTTTTTTAAAAACTCCTTGTGCGTATACGAACATCTTAAAAATGAACCTACGTATAAATATTTACATTCTGATATCATTATTTTATCAGTTGAATTGGTTATGAACTGAGCATCTAATTATGTATTACATAACTTTTATATAATGTAAATTTAAACACACCCAATTCAAGAACTTGACCTTCTAACGCCAGATAATTTTATCGGAGGAATAATTTTGAAATTTTGACAGTTATCTCATACAAAAACTGTCAAACGTCAATTTTATTCCTCGAATGAAATTATCTGACGTTGGAACAAGCAGCCCTTAGGAAGATAAACTTCGATTTTAGAGTTCAAGCTAATAGCTGTTTAGGTAAAAATACGATGATATGTTTATCGATAAGATAATGAATGTAGGTAGGTACCGAATATGTGGCTAGTAAAAAGCGGCCACGTGCGAGTCCTGCTCGCACACGAAGGGGTCTGTACCACTGTACAATATTTAAACATCGTAAGGAAACCGGCATCGTCCTAGAACCAAAAATTCGAAGACATGTGACATCCGCAAACCCGCACTGGGCCCGCGTGGTTGATTAAGGTCCACTCCCTCTCACAGAGAGGAGGCTTGTGTCCCAGCAGTGGGAATGTTATAGGCTGATTATGATGGTAGTTAATAATTATATATAATCTATATCTATACTTATAATAAATCTGTAGAAGTGAAAATTCTGTACATTGAAAATATCAAAAAAATAAATGGCAGGGGGAGTTACTAGACCGACACCGAACCCAAAAATGTGATTAAAAAAATTTTTGTCTGTCTGTCTGTCTGTCTGTCTGTTTGTTCAGGCATCACGCAAAAACTACCGGTTCGATTACGTTGAAACTTGGTATAATTATTCTTTAATATCCTGGGCACCACACTGGGTACTTTTTATCCCGGAAAAGTATATACAATAAAAAACAAACTTAATTTTGCGGTTCGATCCCTAGACCCGATTACTGCACCAACCGCAAATAATAAGTTTGTCGTAGGTTAAGTCACCCGCAATGGAGTTCATTTTTATTCCTTTTAGTTTTTAGAGTTATTTAGGTTTATTTTTATGTAAGTCGTAGGTATAGATTTTAATTTTAAAGTATAGGTAGTATATTTGATAGTGTACGTAGTGACCGTAGGTTATTTTATAATACTGTTAGGTAGGATTAGTCATTCGTATAGATATTAGTTTTTAGGGATTTTGCTTATTTATTGAGTTTAGATTAGTTATCATCAGAAATAGGTTTATTTAGGTAGGTAGGTACTTAATTTTCTGTTATTGAGTTTTTTTTTTTTAAATTAGGTAGGTACTTAGGTAAAGATATCATATAGGTACCCTCTTAATCACCACTAATGAGACACAATTGGTTTTCTATTGTAATTAGCCACAAAGGGCCCGCGAGATAGATGGCATTCTGGGGAAGCACATAGGTACATTTTATCCTGTTAGCACGTTCCCGTGGGATAATTTCCGACATCCACGCGGGCGAAGCCGCGGGCAGAAGCTAGTTATTAATAATTGCTTCAGCCCTAAATGTTAATTTCATTGACTAAAAAAGCTCTCTCTAATGCTAATGCTATATTCTGGTGTTTTTCTCTCTTTTACAATCTGGCAACAAATAGTATTGCGCCATGTGTAAAAACTTAACAATAGTTAATTAGTATTTTTTTTTTTTGAGGAACATCTGTTTTGAAAGCACTAAACTTAAGTGTAATATTAGGTAGTCTAAATTAATCCGGGATTTTCGAATCTTAATCAATTGATTTCGCCACTAATTTTGCCTCTTCGTAATTAATTACTGTAACCCGGCAAAACGACAATCTCATTCTCATCCTTGGCCTTACCCTCGTAATCTAATTATGAATTATCAACCTTATCTTCATTATGATAAGGTGGACATTGTAACAAGTGGATAACTTATCTATGCGCTACCATATGATTTAGGTTTATGATATGACTAACATTTTGTATCAAAATAATTACATCATCGAATGAGGCAACGAGAGAAAGTTCTATTGTAGTCCAACACATACCCATGTACTTCTACTTACTATTATAATTTTATGCGGGAAATTAAAATAACAGTGTGGGCGTACCTAATTTTGACTTGAGGGGCTTGTGGCTAAGAAAAATAACAGGTACACGGGTCGATCGATCAGGTTAAGGTACGCTTTCAGCGGTTGGTGCGCGGATGGGCGACCATCTTTACATAGCAAGACCCCTACGTGCCTCTAGTATGTATAATAGTTTCAAAGTCTCTTCTACCACCCCCGGTTCAGCACTATCTATCGGAAAAAGTCAAACATGACAGAGTAATTTTTTTAAGTTATCTGCCTGATAAGTTAATAGAAACTTACCCGGAGATGATAAAACAATCACAGAAGCTTGTAACACAATGTCCCTCTTAATAGTCATAACTCTAAGAAAGACTCGAATGGGAAGAAAACACGTGAAAATTAAATATTCGCAGTCTGTATGTATCT
This sequence comes from Apamea anceps, assembly GCA_951799955.1. Classification (NCBI taxonomy): domain Eukaryota; kingdom Metazoa; phylum Arthropoda; class Insecta; order Lepidoptera; family Noctuidae; genus Apamea; species Apamea anceps. Next base: position 4,901,143 of record OX637502.1, on the reverse strand, counting down.
CCCTCCGTAGGTAACTTATGAATGCGGTCAGGTAGTGAGATTTAAAAGACAACCATTGTATAAAGTATGAATAATTAGAAGACCATTGTTGTTCAGCCGTTTCAGACTAATTCTGATTAGCATGCAGGCGCCAATTCTGAATAGATTTTTGTACACCGAGATTATTGTTATTGCATTGTAACGTTAATGATTATGAGCGTAAGGTAATTTCGCACTTAATTAAACTGTCAAATCTTACTACCATACCTACTGCTTAAAATTAGACCTAATTTAAGTACTACAAATAATAAAAATCAATTATACATTACGATTAATACACACAATTGCAATTACAATTGTATAATTATTATCTTACCCGTGCATATTATGTTCAGAATAACTGAATGTTTATTAAAAAATAATACTGTATTTAATACTAAGTACATCAAATACCTATTGTGAACACCGATAAGGTATGTTTTACACAACGGTATCGCTATTTTACTTGAGCAGAATCGAATTGGAGCATGAAAATGCTCTACATAAACATTAAAAAAAAAATACCTACCTAACGTTACAATGACGGTTTCGCTATTGTTTTTATTATGTAATTTAGTAATTCTGCACACAAAAAACAATATTAATTATGATGGGAAATACGGAGAATATAATAACATAAACAGAGCTTGAAAATTATTATGTGGTACAGCGCCATCTAGTGTCAAGTAGAAAAAGTAAATAAAGTAACAAAGGTACAATGTTAATGTTGTATTCTTTGTATTTGTTATGTGTTTTCCATTTTCTCTTCACTATAATAAATTTATTTATTTCTTCCCACAGGTGAAAATGGCAGCACTCACGCATTATACCTCGAAACGATAGTCGAGGAAACGAGCGATGACTTGCGCTCCGAACGCTCCTCTGCCGCAACATGGCTCTCAGATTCAGATGCCGATTCCGTCATCCATGTGCGTGGAACTCAAGGTAATTGTGAATTTATTTATATTTTAGAGACATCTAAAATAAATGTAGTGCCCAGTATTGTATAACATTTAATTTAGCGCCATCTATCGGATAGTAGCGGTACTGTAAGGGCAACAGAGCTCAGTATAAGTTCGTGTACTGTCGTAAAGATGGCGTTGCCTTTAATAAAAACAAAAACATTAGGGTAACTTCACATACAGCATCAGAGTAATTACATCACACAACATAAATATTAGAACGAGTCCTTCATTGTGTCTAGACCGGCTTTGGCAAGTACATTGAATGCTATCCTATATATCTCTTGGACTAGTTCCAACTAGTAGAAAGAATACTCATTTTTATTCGGTGTCATTGTCATTGTCGCCGTCTGGACGTGGCGACGTGTCGCGTTTCGGGAGAGTTTCAGTGTAACGTGTTCAGTGCTTTACGGAGTTTGTTTCCTTCAGGGTCAGAGTGCGACAGCGAGTCGGAGCGCGAGTGGGCTTGCCCGGCCAAGCGCAGGCGCCGGGAACGAGCTACCTCGCCGGCCAGCTCGGGATCGCTCTCGCGCTCTTCCAGCCTCGCGCAGTTCGAGTCGCTCGAGCGGTCCTGCGCCGCGCCCGCATCGCCCAGCCTCTCGCCCGACTCCTTGGAGTCTCCCCCGCCCTCCCCACCGCCCACGCGTGTGCCGGCGCCGCGCACCCACCTGTCTGCCGAGAACCTCAGCGAAGACAGCGGCTACAGCGAGCGCTCGCGCCGGCCCCCGCCCGCCGCGTGCCACCCGCCCGAAATAGCGCGCCGTGAGGCGGCCGGCAGCGCGCCCTGCCTGCGCGCGCCCAGCTCGCCCAGTGCCGCACGCCGCCCGCCCCGCGCCGCGCGCGCCCTCTCGCTCCCCGCCGAGCTCGACGTGTGCGCCGAACCGCGGCGACACGCGGCGCATCGCGCGCGTTTCCGACAGACCTTCGAAGTGTCCGACAGCCTCACCGTCAGCGTGGCCGACCTCACCGCGCTCGACTACCGGGGGGCCCCGCGGCGCCCGCGCCTGCCGCCCCCGCCGCCGCCCCCCAGGACGCCTCGACATGTACCGCCACCACCACCCCCAGTCGAGGTGGTCGTCCGGCAACCCACCGAGTCCCCGGTACGGGAACCTAGTGCCGGCAGTGATTCCACCAGCGAGTCAGAGCGAGCCTTCGCCAGAGAGATGGAAGCGACGGCGCGTCGGCTGGACGAGACTGCGCGGCGTGCACTCGCTGAAAGTGAAAACTACGACCGCGAACTGTCAGTGATGACAGCTAGACGACTACATGACTCGTGGGGCGCCTGGGACGACGTGCTAGATGAGCTGCGCCGGCGCATTGACGGCCCCTCCCCCTCACCCACTCCGCCGCGGACGCCATCCCCGGACCCTCTCAGGGAACCAGTGTTCACATCCACACCGCTGAGATCCTCGTGTGACGCTAGAGTAAGATCTACACCGGAGTTGCGCGCGCGAGCCACCCCACACAGGGAGACGCCGGAGGAACTTCGCGCATCCTTACAACTGGTGGCGCCCCCGCCGCCAGGCGCGGCGCCGCCCGTGCGTTCCGTGTCCGCGGGCTCCAAGGGAGTGACGTTCTCGCCGGTAGTCGCAGAAGTGAGTTGGCGAGAGACAAGTACGAGCACCACAGAGAGCGAAACAACCGCGAGCGACGACGCGGACGACGCCGAAGTGGTGGAAGTGGAGGGGGGAAGCGAGGAGCCGCGCGCGCCGGCCGCAGAGCGCGCTGCCGCCATGACGGAAGCGGGCGCGCGTGCGCCGCGCAGCCGTATTGCCGGCTTCCTCTCGCGATTCGCGAACTTCCGATTCTCGGGGCGCAAGGAGAAAAAAACAAGGGGCGCAGGCGCGAACATACGACCCTCTACGAACGGTGCGGCGACGGCGGCAGATGCGGGGCAGGGACCGCGCGGGACGGCCGCCGGGCCGCAGTATGTGCGAATCCCGCTGAAGGAGGAGGGTGTGTCGCGGGCGGCGGGCCCTCCGGTGGCGGGCGGCGTGGCGCACAAGCCACCCCGGCCGCGCGCGCCGCCCGCGCCGCCGGCCGGCGTGCTGGAGACCGATGTGGACACACAGCGCACCGTGCTGCACGCGCGTTCGCTGCTCGCGCTAGCGCCGCCTGACCAGCGCGCGCCTCGTCCGCACAAGTCCATGGAGTTCCTGCTCGACAAGGACAACGTGCAGATCGTACAGGTGAGTCCCATAAGCCCTACACCTGACACCCTCAGATTATCGCTCGAGCTGCAATGTTTACAAACAGCGCGATCAATGCCGGGCGACGACCGGCCGGCGACGCCTCCCCTTCCCCGGCGATGTACCGTATGACATCTTTATGTATTGCACTCCAACACACGTATTTCGGCTAAATGTTAGATACGGGTAGCGAAAGCGTAGATAGTGTCACGCTTCATGTCGGTACGTGGTGCGGACACCACAGCGATGTAGGCCGGGGCGAGCTTAGAAATCGTCCTCGACCGACTATTCAACGTCGCTCACAAAAAGAGCGCCCTACCCGGTACTCGTCTAACTGACTTTAATAAGCACAATGCATCAAGTCCGTTAACTGCGTAATAAATTACCGGCGGCCGCTATCCCCAGAGGGACATTACGCCACTATGCGGGTCGGATCACACGCGATACATTTGAGCAGGGCGGAGGTGAAAGTGTGCACATCTGTAGTGTCGCTAGGCATTATGTTCGCACTCCATATCCGTCGCAATAACAACGGTGGGCGTACTTCTATGTAATTGTATCAAACTGTGACATGCGCTGACGATGAATATCCGCAACAACGCGCTCACTAATCGATTTTCGTCCATCAATAACTTCTCGTCTCCGTGTTTCCTTCCGCAATCCATCACCCCTTCCGCCGAGATAATGACTCAAAGTAGATATATAAAGCTACCGAGCTCAACAGCTTCAGATAAGATAACAAAGGGAACATTAACAAAGGGAGCGGATAACAGCGACTTCTGGAATTAGATCGTAAAGTGCTCGGCACAAGACAAACTAAAAGTCTTGTTATATAACCAACAAAAAACCATTTATTCCAAGTAAAAATGGCTTGACTCATCTGTTAGGTACAATGCGGCTCATAAGACTTGCATAGAAAAGGTATCGTGCATCACTAAGCATTGAATTACACCTACACAAGCGTTTTGTGCCACTCCTAAAGTAATATAAGAAACAGAAGTCTTATTGTAATCTTAGACACGGCCAGATATTTTCTTTACGTCTTCCTATTCTTTGAATTGTGTCGCCACTACCGCATCAAACACAATACTACGGAGAGCATTACGTTCTACAAAAACTATTCTACATGCTTCTCACGGCAATCAGCAGTAATTTGGTGCCACTTAATAACACGCATGACATAATCGCGTCATGAGTTTAACATATTCCGTAAAAGAAGTGACACTGTGTCGCATAGTTGGAAAATGAGGGCGTACGAATGCACCGTTGCATTGGACACTGTTATCTATTCAGTAACAGGTCCTAGTCGGAACACTTAGGTAATTTCTGCCCATGACACACTAATCGTGTTGTACATGATGTCACTGTATACCGTCGTGAATAATTCCTCTGCATTATAACACTATATTTCCTTAAGGTTATACAAACGTCTCGAGGGGCCAGAGTTTGTATTATGTCAGTTCTTGTTTATGTTGTTAATTCAAGAGACGTTCTCGATATTATACGCTGTTCAGGTGTTGTAAGGTGTCTAAGAACGCAAGTTTATCGACGATGACACAATTGGTGTTAGATGTAGCAGTTATAGTAAAAAAAAAAAAAACTGAAACAGAACGTATCAGAGATTCCAAGGATTTTAACGAAAGGGACGAAGCCTATACTTAGCAAAGCTGCCAATGATGATGATAATGATGATGATGATGATAAATGTTGACAAAATACTCGTAAATACAATGCAAGCAATATCATATCCTATACTGTTTCTAAATTTCTAAAACAACACACAAATCGAAGCAGCTGAGCGTGATTCAATAAGTAACCACAACAACGAAACAACACAAGTTGCACAATAGCCTAAATCGTGAACCCCAATTACTTCAAAGTAAGTCACACGGCCATAAACTAAACTGGGCTATTGTTTCTCTTTACCGAACACCTTAATGTCCAATGGCCATTGACACACCATAATGGTAGTAATGTCCAAGGGCCATTGACATTCTTGGCCATTCATGAGAATTACAAACGAATTTCTATTGGCCTCGTCCGACTTGACCAAATCTGACCTCGTACACCGCTAGATAAATGGTACTGTCAATATTTATTTGTGAAAAATTAGCTGGCAATAGACCTCCTAATAAAAGCGTTTGTGGTTTTGCGGATGTAGGTACAAGACAAGTTATATTTGGTAACAAAAATCAGGATAATTTAACACAATATCCTGTAGCAGCGGATAACCCTCTGATTTATTCTACACAAACGGAGCAAAAGTAAAATAAGATTAGGTATTCGCTTCATCAATCAATCAGCAAGACTAAAGAACTCATTAGACTTTCTTATTGATTGATCTGACTGCTAAACAAATACATACACTTACATATAGGAAATATAGGAATCTACATAATCAGCCTATCATGTTATGTGCCCACTGCTGGGACACAAGCCTGCTCTCTGCAAGAGGGTCATAATCAACTATGCGGGCGTAGTGCGGGTTGGCAAATGTCACATATCTTAGAATTTTTGGTTTTAGACACGTTGGTTTCCTCACGATGATAATAATGATAAGACTCTTTCAACACAAAAATTTTACTTACAACTTTAAGTCTCGTGATTTCTTTACTTTTGATCAAGTCCACATATCGGTACATTGTATTGCATTTTATTGAAGTCCAATATTGGTCCGTGACACAAGGCAAAAAATATCAATGTATTACTTTACAATATATAACAGTCGACACGATTTTTTCTAGTTCATTTCAATATGACCAATATTGAAATGAACTAGAAAAAATCGTGTCTCTTAGAAAGCACAATAATTATTACTTCGAAATAGATAAAAGACGACTCTTGGAATTTTTCTGAAAAGTGCTATTACCTGAGCCAGACAAAATTACGGCCTCTATTCGCAATATCAGTAAAGTGCTATCTAGATTTTGCTCGGCAAACGATATTGCACGCGTTTCATCTTTCAGGCATATTTCATCTTACAATGTTATATTAAGTTTTATATAATATCTGCCTATTATATTCAGTTTGGTAGATATCGCTTTGATTTCGGGGCTTGTTAAGCTACGCATGCCGCGCTTCGTCCGTGAATGGGTGACCATCTTTACATACCAAGACCCTGTAGCGGCGCGCTTGACCTGTTCATCATACCTCTAAAACCCCGAGACCGTGTCTCAGAATACACGTTAAGGCCCTGCCCAAGCGCCGTGTCCCTTTCTTTATTCTCGAGAGGGGTCCCGGCAGTCATTCTTGGATCTTTGACAGCCGTTACGGGTCGTCAGAAGCCCGAAAGTCTGACAATCAATCTTACCAAGAGTTATCGTATTTCCCAGTAACTGGGTAGTGGATTTGTGTAGGTTAAATAAGTAGTCGCTCCATGCCAAATATTGGTATTATTAAGCTGCATCCGGTTAGACTGGAAGCCGACCCCAACATAATTAGGGAAAGGCTAGGCAGATGATGATATTGAGATATCGCTTTATGATGTTATGTTTCAGAAAATATGTTTAGAACAGCTGAGAATTCTGCATCTCAAAATAATGTTACAGTACTGAGAAAGTCTGCATTAAATATTCAAGAAACCTATTTGTAATCTGAAAGTGTATTCAGCGTTGCATATTCAGAGCCTTAGCTGTCGCCGTCCTTTGATGCGCGTTTCTAGTTTCTACATAGTTAAAGCTTCATTGAGGAAATCAACATCGTTTTCAGAAACTATAGGCGTATCTATCTGAACATTTCCCTTAACATTTGTGAAATTCACCTCTTCAATAGAAATATTCTCTCTCTATTCTAATGAAATATTTCCTAAATTAAATTCTTCAATAGAATTGTCCGTTTCTTTATTCCGAAAGGGGCCCTCTAGGAATAAAGAAAGGGATACTTATATATATAAAAAAATCTTAACCCTTTCCAAATCTTTTAAGCCATATGTGGGTCGTGAGTCGTGACGCTTCTGTTTACTGTTGATATTTTACTGTTGAGCTCTGTAAGTTTTGAGTTGAGCTGCACGATTACGGACAAATGTGCACTGACTGGACCGGTCCCTCAATATGTGTGGTTCTTTCTTCAAAACACCATTTCAGACATTTCTACATGATGTTCACGTGTTCTGGTCAAGATTGTGTCTGGACTTTAATAGAGACTGTGACCTCTGAGTTAGTTTCAGCCTTTCTTCTCAGAGTAGTCTGTCACCGACCTAATCTAGTTTTTAAAATATGATTGACATTTAAAAATGTTTGTACAAACCTATTTACAGAAATAAATACAATCACTTATCGGACATTTACCAACCATTTTGAAATTCAAACTCTTCAATAGGAATACTCTCTCCAATGATAAAAGACTTCCTAAATTAAATTCTTCACTAGAATCGTCCCTTTCATTATTCCGACAGGGGTCACCCAAACAAATTCTTAACCCTTTTCCAGTCCTTTGAACCACACATGGTTCGAGGTGACAAGTAGCAAGGAAAGAAAAAAACTGGTTTATGTATCTCAGAAACACGTGCACATAAAAAAGATAAGTTAATTTGAATAAAAAAACAAAATAGACCAATAATCACGAGTACACAAGAGAAACGGCAGCTGCGCGTCGTGACTGCGACAAGAAGGCTTCCACTCAGCACAGCGCTGATTTTCAATGGTCACCTGAAACCGACGTTCGGAAACCAAGTCAGGGTTTAAAGAAGGAAATGCACCCGGAGAGATGGGCAAAAATCGTCACTCACTGGACGCCTGAGTCCTAGACCACGGTGAAGGTGGTGTGGTTTGCAGGGCCAACTTGGCTAGGTATCGCACATGACAGGGAGGTTTGGAAGGAAAAACGGGAGGCCTTTGACCAACAGTGGACACAATATAAGCTTAGCAAAAAAAAAAAAATGAATAGGTAGTATTCTATTATATTCTAACAAAGGAAACGGTGTTTGTTTAACTATTGTGTCTGCATCACGAACAGTGAAAGTGTTAAGAACGTCTGTCCCATAAATAACAACCGTCTTTTTATTATTAATACTGAATAGGTTATTTTCCCTGGATGCATCAGTCTGATTTACAACCAAACTTGTTATATCAGCTAGGTCAAACAGGACCAGATATATTACAACCGGTCGGGTCACAAGCGTTTTATTTAGCGACCTTGTTTGCAATTGCATGACAGCCGTGAGATTTTTAGCAGATAGACGAGCTGTTGCAATCATTATGGCTGCTGATGCTGCAGAAACAATAGGTTACGTGGCGCTGTTGTTAAGTAACATTTGATTTGAGATTAGCGATCGGATTGACGATTATATACTGTTAAAATTATATGGTGAAGTACTTCTGTATGTTCTTTTAGAGACTTAAGCTTGCAACATATAGCAATGTCTCGTGCTTGATCATATAGATTATAACCATTTTCTTTTTGTTTAAACGGAATTATAATACAATTATGTTATATCATTACGATACTAAAGGCCGTACATTAATAGATTGATTAAGCCATACGTATTGTATACTATTTTATAGCTCGAGTGACATAAGTCACGCTTTTCTGTGTAAAAATAGATTCAAATTCAAATTTAAAAAATATTTATTGCTCAACATGCAACATTGCATTGCATTGCAACATTTTATACATTTCCAGATGTTAATTGAATGCGCAGTCCACTGTATTGTACCAATTCAGGCATGCAAAATTTATAGTTATACAATTTCATAAAATCCAATTAATCCGTTACATAATGTCATAAATTAGAAAAAAAAAAAACAAAAACAATACCTTGTACAATGATATAAATTCAAATTAATAAGTAAACAATGTCATAGATTCAAATTAAAAGGTAATGTCAGAGTGTATAAATGTGAAAATATTTAAGCGAATTTATCAATTTATAATTTTTCATGCATTGTTTTATTCAAATTAAAATATATGCTATTCTGAATCATTCAATAAAATAAATTCAATAAATAAATAGGACATTTGACATATCGAATTATTATTTAGACTACTTAAGTAACAATTAAGCGTGTCTTAAGTGTGGGTTTAGGTCACACAGTGCTTCATAGTAATATCACACCGAGTCCTGTTTTCGAGGACGACGTCTGCAAGTGTTACTGCTTACTGTTCGTAACAAAATGTTTGCTCATACAAAAGAATCATATGCAAAACGCAAAAACGGTTATTGACGAGCTTAAATAGTAGCACTCATCCAATACCACATGTTTATTTATCTTCAAACCAAACTGCAATGCAAACACTGTGTCCCCAAAAAAACAGACACCACTTTACAAACGTCGAAAAGAAACGCAATAAAAACGCGCGACCCGTCAGAGGTCAGCAGTGTCGTCATTCCGAAGAGCTCCGAACACTGCTGCGATTATGTATGTATGTATGTATGTTAGTCATACAGACCGAATACCTACTAACTGCATACCGTTGTATCGCGCGTGATGTTATGAGTACAGCCAGCTGGGGGGCTAATTAAAGAGAGCGTAATTTGAGGGGCAACTTTGTAGAATAGTTGGTCTCTGTGGGGGGCCAAAATTATATTCGTTTTTTTTACTTCACTCTGTTCATAACTATTTGCATCTGTTAGATTATGGTGACTAAGTATTTTGGAATTTTCGAAAAAGTATTGAATCGTTTGTTATTTATTACATCCAATTTGACATCAATGAAATGATTTCGAAATTAAAACTTGTATCTAAGGCATTAAAGAGAATCTACACCATAACTGCGTAACACACTAAAAATCACAATCTGAATCATTTTCATACAAACATTTGTTCCGTGCGGGAATCGAACCCGCGACACGCAGCGCAGCAGTCAATCGCTTAACGACTGCGCCAACCGTGCCGCCATCCATTGCTTCATAATATGTTCGAATTTGTCTGCTCAACCACGTAAATAACGCATTGAATGTTGTGTAACTGTCAAAATATGAAAGCCATTGCTACTGTTAGTGTCTGACGCGATTCTCCCGTGGGTTAGGCTAAACTGATACTGGAATTTAGATATGTCTAAAATCGCCTTCCTGCAAACCATTTGGCAATTAAGGTTCAGTGAAAAAATGATCGTAGTTTTACCTATCCATCATTTATAGTATTCTATAAGAATCTCCAAATTATTCAATACTCTTAAATGTAACATACTTACAGCCAAGTACCTTATTTACGTACCTTAATAAAATTGTTATCAATCGGGTTCGGTAGTAATAAAGCCGTAAACCTCAATAGCTTCATGACTCGACGCAAGCACCTGTTACATTTGAGGCAGCGTGTTCATAGAAGTTATTGTTAAATAACAACGACCATGAGTCAGCTTTGTTATTTTACATAAATAACTAAAAAAATCTGGAACAGGTTCTACGAATGAATGCTGATGTTCTGTCGAAGAAATATCATGTTTATTTGAAACTAGGTATTTAGCCTAGTTTTTTTCGGAAATATTCCATCCGGGATCAAAGTTTGATTGAAACTAGCCGGTCTATTCTGTAGAAATCTCACCGTGAAGACTTAGGTGAAGTGAGCTGTCATTCCGTTTGCTGAAGGCCCATTTCCGTAATTAAAAACATTCAAAATCTAGTCGCAATCTCATCTCAGCGACAATCAATGTCAAAAACTTGTCAGAAATGTCCCTACATTTTTTTTTCATTAGACATATTTTTGACAGATTGAGACTGAGATCAGACGTTCTTAAAATTACGAGACTATCAATAATGACAGCTCACTTCACCTAGGTTTTCACCGTGAGATTTTTACAGACACATGCTGGGTCGGATAAAATATACCTTTTTTAACCCCCGACGCAAAAACGACGGGGTGTTATAATTAACCCCCGACGCAAAAACGACGGGGTGTTATAAGTTTGACGTGTCTGTGTGTGTGTGTGTGTGTGTGTGTGTGTGTGTGTGTATGTCTGTCTGTGGCATCGTAGCTCCCGAACGGATGAACCGATTTTAATTTTGTTTTTTTTGTTTGAAAGGTGAATTTGTCGGGAGTGTTCTTAGCTATGTTTGATGAAAATCGGTCCAAGATGGCCGCCGCTACAAAATGGCGGATTACATATTTTTTCACAACTCCCTCAATATGGGTATCAAATGAAAGGGCTTGACTAGTAGAATACTATACACTATGGTAAATTTCAAATCCAAGATGGCCGACACCACAAAATGGCAAATTACATTTTTTTGTCACAACTCCCTCAATATGGGTATCAAATGAAAGGGCTTGACCAGTAGAATACTATACACTATGACAAATTTTAAATCCAAGATGGCCACCACCACAAAATGGCGAATTACAAAATACCTGATTAAATACCAAATTACCTGAATCTTAAAACACAAGAAAATAAAAGAAAATAAATAATAAGGAGTCCCTACAAAAAGCATGAAATAAAAAATTAAATTAAAAATTTAAAAAACCCCCGACTACGTGAAAGACTATAAAAAGAAAAAAATAACCTTGAAATTATGACCCTACGTAAGTACGTATGAAATTTTTTGATTAAATATTGTCCTGTCGGGGGACCGCTACTATTTTAAACTTTAACAGAACGTTAGGCTAATAATTAGAGCGGTCCGCCGACGGGACAACATTTAATCAAAAAATTTCATACGTACTTACGTAGGGTCATAATTTCAAGGTTATTTTTTTCTTTTTATAGTCTTTTTATTTTTCGTTGCCAAATTGTAGCACAAGTGTGTACTTTCATATTCTTTTCAACACGAAGACATTAAACATGGTGCTTCACATTTTTCTTTTTTCGTGAGAATGTTTGTAAATTGTCATGTTGCTTGCAGCTTTTGTAGCACTTTAATTGCACTTTCATTTCAAACATGCGATCATTTTCTGTAATGTTGACTAAATGAAGTTGGACTAAAGGCGCTCCCTCATTGGGACCATTCGCCTGTAATGTAACAATCCAATATTCTACTGTAACGGGTAGGGCTTTGCAAGTACACTGCGCAGGTCACCTACCGCTGGGTAATGCAGAAAGATAATTGAAACTAGCAGGATAGGTTAAAACATGTACCTAATTAAATAGATAGAAGCAGTTGCCTAAAAGTCTGACAACCAGTGTTACCAAGGAGTATCGTATTATCCAGAAACTGGGTTGTGGATGTCAGATAGGCAATCGTTTCATGTAAAATACTGGTATTCAGCTGCATCCGGTTAGACTGGAAGCCGACCCCAACATAGTTGGGAAAAGGCTAGGCAGATGATGATGGAATACGTAGAAGAAACGCGGGTAGGTCGCGGATAAAGGCTACATTACAGACCTATAGATATAAGAATTCTATGTTACAGACGAATGCGCTCGGTGAAGGAAGCACCTTAAGACAAATGGTCGCAAAAAGTAAAAGAAGTACCGTAATATCTTCCAACATCTGTGACAAAATAAATCTTACTAACGTAATCTCAAAGAACACCGACACCTTTCCCATCTTTTTTTTTCATTTCGTTCAAAGAATCTAATATCGATACGGAACATATTCATCGTAAATAGAAGTGGGCTACTAGCGCGGATATGTCCGAGTATTCTGCGGATATCCGCCTACCTGCCCGGACGGTAGCGGTTATATTAAATCCACTGTATCCTGCGCTCTGCACTGACGCGCACAGATGTAAGATATACTCAAAATATCGAGAGGAAATATTAGTCTATGAATTTATTGAATCGAATTTGGTCGGAACTTGGAGGTCATTGACTTTCGGTCGTTTGGAGGGAAACGGATATATTATTTGAATAGGCAAATATATTTGTAAGGCGTATTCATGTCGTGTTTGATAATATCAATGGAATTGGTACCCTATTTGCGTAATACCTCGTAATACCTTATTTCGTACTAGCAGCGCCCCGCGGTTTCACCCGCATAAGTTTCGATTCCGTAGGAATATCGGGATAAAAATCCTATAGTTAATCTTGGGTATAAACTATCTGTGTGCCAAATTTCATTCAAATCCGTTCAGTAGTTTTGGCGCGAAAGAGTAACAAACATCCATCCATCCATACAAACTTTCGCGTTTATAATATTAGTAGGAAGGATTATATGTATCTCGACAGTGTGTATCAGATAAATAGGTAAACCACAAACTGTAATATCTACCTAAAATGGCAAAATTAGCAAAGTTTCCTTGTTTTTCACATCGACGACGCATGCAAAGTTATCTTCGGCGTAAGTCTCGCTAACAAGTCCATGTGCGCATCACATAACACGTCAGTTATAATATAGACTAATAATAAAGCTGAAGAGTTGGTTTGTTTAAACGCGCAAATCTCTGGAAATACCAGTCGGATATGATTTTTTGTTTTTTGCATCTGGTATCCCAATTCTTGAGAAAGGCTATAGGCTATTTAACATCATGCTATGACCCTTAAGAGCTAAGCAAAAAGCAAAGAAGTCAGAAAGAACGCTAAGCGAAAACGTAGTAATATGGGGTGCGGTTGGTCCACCTTTGTACCTTTTTGTGAGTGGTAAGTTTCAAATGAATACATATAAATAACAAGAAATTTCACACGGGCAGAAGCTGGCAGTACATTAAAAGATCTTTGAACAGCCACATGTTGGGATGATGTTACAATCGGGATTCACTGCGCATGACTCACTGACCGCATCATCCAGACCGACAAACACTAAACACAACGTTACTCATTCAATTTTTAAAAAGAGTCCACTACTATTGTCTGTTGTTTTCTACGAAGGCATACCTACGTTACCTTTTTGGTGTTTATGGGAATATTAGCCCTGGATTTAATGACGTCATTGATGAGACATGACTGAATTGTGGCTATGGTCATACGACTTGGGGAAATTACGAGTTGATAACAGTTAACTAGAGCTAACTTATTACTGCGTTATTTATTAACTAGAATGTTAATAACTTACTTTATATGTATTTAATCACTAAAACGAAAAAAAAAGTGATGTATACTATAAATAAAACGAAGTCGAGTTAGCTACACCATTTATAATATAACTCAAGAACGGCGGGACCGATTTTTATGATCTTTGATTTGTTGGATTTGTCTCCGCCCCAAATAGCAGAATAACTATTAAAACATGGGAAGAATTCACGAAAAAAATAATAAAGAAGATTGATTCTGATGCAGTATGAAGTTCACCGGGTTATCTAGTGTCACAATATTTAGCAGTTTTTTGCCATTACGTAATTTGACCCCTTGTTAACCCAACACACCGCGCATGCTCTGAAAATAACCCTCATAACCTTTATCAGCTTCATCTAATTTTACAACGATAAAATAAAATACCTATTCTGTAGGTATGTTAATTAAAAGGCAATCCAATTAAGGTTTCCATTAGATAGTATTAATTTAAAATGGACACACGGCCTACTTTCAGATATAGGCGCCGCGCTTATCCGGCCGGGTCCATTGATCCGGTTATCTGGACATACTTATCTGGTAATATCTGGCTCATCTCTAGTAGGATAGGTATTGTAAAGTTTGTGAACGATGCGGCTTTGTATTTATGGAGGATAAACTTTTGCCGCGGCTTCGCCTCTGTGCATTTTATATTTAATCATTTTAAATACAAAATACCTACACGACTTGGTATGTGACGATAGGAAGAGACCAGACGGCATGACATTGTTGCCTTGGAAGGTGGGTAGGCATCTGGTGTAGGACGCAACCTGTATCGACACCCTTGCGCCATTTCATGCTCCTAGCACGGCCGGCTGTGCTGGAGCCACTGCTTTAATTAAACATTTTAGTACTTGATCAATTTTTTCAAAACCAAATTGTACAAATATCTTATCTAGATTAAATACTTTTATCCTGGATCCTCTCCAGGTCATCTATCTGTCCAATTTCATAGCGATCGATTAGGCACGAAAATGCAACAGACAGGCAGATACTTTCGCATTTATAATATTAATATGGAATGTATGGATAGGTACTCGTCTGCGTATATAAAAATGGTTATGTAATTCGTTAGATGAAATCATAACGTCTAAAAATTTTCATTTTCGACTACATAATATGGACCCTGGAGGATAAATTCTGCTTCTGTCCTTCGCCTAAAATAATAAATTTTATTCCAAATTTTCTTGGTTAGATTTTACTCATCATGAGTCATCATTATTTTCCTCTTGTCTCTCATCCATTTCACCAATTATACTTCTTTAGATATACGACCTTTTAAATCCACCGCAAGAAATGGAATGCCCAGTCTAAGCCAGGGGATTACATCTAATATATCAATTAAGGAATATATCTTATGCATCATTTTGTTTTGAAAAGCTTAATCACTGCAAGCTCTTCAAGGAATTATGTCATCGAATTCTACCGGTGACATACGAGTAAGTAACGTTCCTGAGTGCGCACTAAGCTCTGTAATATAGTGTGCAGTTCCAGCATATCAAAGCTCTGAACAATTTCTATTTTTGATCGTACTTTTGTAAACATTTCCAGCAGGTCTTGTTATCCTTGAATTCCATGGAATGTTATGTTTGATCAGCACGTTAAAAGTAACATAAACTTTTTAAACGAATTTGTTGTTCCTTTTGCAAATATTCTCCGCAGCGCTCTTCAATTTTCATACAAACAATTCCAACATTCTATATTCTGCCAGGTCTAAAATTGCAATGAACAGAGGCACCCACGTTATCCTCCTAAAGTACCAAGTCTAAGGATATCGTAGGCTTGTTTGGCCCATAAATATCAACTCAAAGGAGCGTGGGAAGTCTTTTGAAAGCTCAATTGCCTGTGCTTCATTGTAATTCAAAACCGGAGAAGTAAATATTACGCCATAAATATCGATAAGAACTTGCTTTACGCGTTACTTCCACCTCTATTGACGTACTTCAGTTCATGTCTTCGCTACACAATTTGAACGTGAAATACACTATTTGCCTGCCTTTCTACTAGAAATTGAACTCTAAAACAAGAATGAAAGAGTCTAGTTTTAAATGGTGTAGTTTCTGCTATCAGAGCCGTAAACGTTTTCCGCTCGCTGACGATTACGCGCTATTTCGTGACATGTCGTTTGACAGCTAGGTAATAAGAATGGCGGGAAGCAGATCGTCACCTGTCAATTTGCCGCCAATTGAGTTAATTTCCTGTTACTTTACGATCTGTAATAAGACCAATGTAGATAATTTGCTTATTTGTGATGATTGTGATGAACGTTGTTATTTTGAATATCATTGTCTTTTTGCCCTGTATTTTAGAGATGAGTGCAGCATTGTGTTTTATATTTTTTAACGCCTGTCATAGATTCCTACTGAACCACCAATACATATCTCCAAACCGGAATGGTAAATTGAATTGCACTGCATGTATATTAAGGAACACAATTTATTTTTAATTACTCATTAATAACCTATCGAAGTTATACTGTAGCTATTTATTAATACATTTCTCAAGATACTTCTTAATTGCCATCAGTTTAAATGAAAATGAGAATTTATTTTACTCATTAATTATGTGAAAACCTTTCAAGAACGCATGCGTTATGCGGGCATCGTGCTTCGTGATATTTAAGTAATTTAGTAATATATACTGCCATCTTTAATTTAAACTTTGATGGCCGCACCAAATTACTCTCGACAGCTTTACGTGTGTGTTTGGAGAAAGTTATGATTATCCCATGAGAGATTACCTAGTATTAAAACACTGTAACTATGTATAATTTTATATAAAAATTACAATTTGTATTTAATTTCTTACTAAATATGGAAACCAATGAGTCAATGCAGACTTATCCTGTTTTACGTAAAAGGATATTATATTTTAATACAGAAATAAAATAAACCATTAGGTAAAATAATGAATAATATATTACCATATTAATATAAATATCATCTGAATCTTAATAAATAAATATCTTCTGCGATTCTGTTTCATGTTTCGAACCTTTCATTAACAAGTATGGGTTACCTCACTAGCGGAATGTGGCGGCCATATTCAGTAACGTTGGCGGAAGCTTGGTTTAAATTTGGAATAACATCGTAACCACGCAGACGATCGTCGAATGCTAATTCTACAACTATCCTATTTGAATTTGGTACGTTCCCGACGAGTGATGTCCTACGTACGGCGTATGATGAATAAGGAGCTTAGTATTAATTCGAAGAATCTGCTTTTATTGTGCAGATTATTTTTTTAAATGAAGATTAAGCTCTTTAGCGTTAATTTCTTAAGATCAGTCCGCACACTAATTGCGTAATACACTATCAATCACAATCTGAAACATTTTGAAGGATATTGCTAATCCATTGCTTCATAAATGTTCCCGTGTCTGCTCCACAACGTAAATAACGCTATGAATGTTGTTGAACTGTCAAAATGAAAGTCATTCCTACTGTTAGTGTGTTACGCTATTACCCTGCCCAAAAATGTACAGACGCCAGCAGGTCAACCTACCCGAAACTGTCAAATTTTCCCAATCAACCTTGAACCTTAATGCTTTAGCGTTAAGGTTGAAACTCTATTAAAGAAATTTGACAGATTGTAGCAGCTTGATGTGCTGGCGTCTGTACCTACGCTAATTACTAGATTACTTAGATACTGTGCTACGATACGTATTAAGTACAGTGCGGTTGAAATCAGTCTTTGATTTTACATTTAGCTTTGTTGTAAATAGATAAAGTAGTAGTACTATGTACAACGCCTATGTGTCAATAGTAATAGGTACTTACCTCTTTATCCTGTCGTAAATGTTGAACATTCAAACACTTAACAAATTTTATAACAGCAAACCACCTACCGTTAAATATATCCTTCTACTTATTTCATCCAAGATTACCATTAAATTAACTTATAAAACTGACCACAAAGCTTTGACGACACTTTTATTCATATTCCCTATCTCCGAACGGCTTACACAAACGTCCGGCAGCCATTTTTCAATTTATTCGTCGTCGTCCATTTCAAATTGCATTAACAATAGTCGTATCATGGGCTGTGAGATGGAGCGGGATCCAGTTACAGTTACTTAGCGACGTAGACATTTAATCCTGTAGAAGCTGACTGTAATTCCGTTTTAAACTCTTCCTTCGCGAAAGTAATTTCTTATGCTACTAAGGAAATGAAGTAATGTTGCTGTTAAGTTGTGTAGCGACAAAAAGTGTTGTAGGTAAGGAGGTTTGTTGAGAAATAATGACGATCCAGTTTTCAAAAATTTAGATAGACGATATTACAAACAAGCAAGTCATCTGTCTACATTTTTATTAAACTTTGACCTTCCTATGATTGACGTAGATTTATAGAAGGCAGTTTATTTATCGTCGGCAAAGCTAAAACCAAAGCATAGAAAAGATTGCAGTCTGCCAACGCCGCTGATTCATAATTCATATCGTTATTTACAAATCTGTGCAAATCTAGAGTCAGCTGTTTTATGGAGCGATAAAAAAGTTACGACCACTCATCGCTTTCCAGTATTAAATCGCCGAGATTATTTCTCTGACGTCATAAAACTGGCATTAAAGCTTTTACTCTACTAACAGGAGCAGGTAAACATTCTAGAGAATTATTTGTGTCACTTGAGACGAACCTCTTAATTGTGTGTAATTTGATAGACAGCGGTATACTTTGAAAACTTTGGCTTTGTTAAAGCGTTTGGGGTTTTATAGTCAGATAGGAGTTATAAAATAATGAGATTAGATTTGACGGTCTTTACTTAGAAAGCTTCTTAGAAAGACAGAAAGTAGGATATAGTCAAACTTGCGTTACGAATCCTCGTCCAATTCTGCTAAAGCTTGGATTTACTGCAGTATCTCTATCTGTTTCTTATTATCCTCTTACAAATCTGCTTATATAACACTCACGTATTACATTACATTTCCGAAAACACGTTGTCCTATCACGGAATCTCATAAAAGGGTTATTATTCTCGTGACGTCAGCAAAAATTATTCCAATATACGTACGTCAAACAACCCCTTTCATATAAGTTCGTGTTTGTTTTGAGGTCACCTTGTTTCCTATCCTGGAATGTTCAGTTGCAGAGCTAAAGCGTATTCCGTAAAGTGTAGATAAAAGTTTAACGTGCATCGTGAAATGGAACGCAAATAGAGAATAGAATAGACAGACTGGTATTTTTAATCTGTGTCAGGTTTTGACTTTTGTTTGTCGATGGAGTTGGTTGTGTTGTGTTATGAGTTTTTGTTGGAATGTTTTATGTAAGTAGATGTAAAGAGCTTATTTAGCTTTTATATTAATGTGAAAGGTACCTAACTGCCTAGTTGGTCTAGTGGTCCCAAACGCTATTGCCACACATGAGGTCCTGGTTTCGATTTCCGGGCCGGGCAAAGTGTTATTGGGTTTTTGCATCTGGAATTTCTCAGTAGCAACTCGGAGTCTGGATTTGTATCCGTTGATGGCAATAGGCTCGCCCCCATGGGACTTAAACATAAATGGTGAAATGTGGGATACTGGGCTGCCTTATCTTTCGGGGATTAAAGGCGTGAACGATATGTTATGTAAAAGGTAAATAGAAAAAGAATTGCCACTTAAACTCAAGACTCGCTACGATAGCTTTGCAAATTCACAATTCATACAATACAATTCGGCTATCCACAAAACACAAATTACATAATTTGGGCAGTAAATACTCCTGACACGAAAAGGTTGGTCACGAATCTGACGAAGGTTGTTAAGTGTTTGAGAGCGGTGCTCCAACGAAGTTTGGCAATTTTCCAAATAGGAAATTGGGATTCGGCGGCGAGTGCTCTCCATTGCATTTTCGGTCCCAATTTTCCAGTCCCAAGCACCTCGCCGGTACGCTAAGCATTTGCGTCAGCTCTACCGCGAGTAATGAGCAGAATTTATAATATTCTATGACAGGCTGGCTATACACGGGAGTTGCCTGTGCCAGTTCGTTAAATTAAAAAAAAAAGTAGTTGCCTTCCTTGGCTCTGGACAGTAAAAAGCTTATGTTTTTTTAGGTCAAAATAATGTGAGCGGAATGTTTTATTAAAAGTCCTGCAAATAATCACATTTTTTCAAGTTTGTGGTGAGTTTAAATGTACCTGCAAATAAAAATGCACGATCATTATTTTATGATTTGCTTGCATGTGGCACTTATGTACACAAACGATGCACATATCTATTTACTTGTTTGTCATATAAAGAGCATATCAAATATTTAAAGCTAACATAAATTCTACAATGTGTGTCAACTCACGTTGCGTAACTCGAACGATTCTAATTAAAATGCTGCGAGCATTCCAGAATAAGGATGTCAGTTATTATGATATTGATACGTCATTTGGAAAAACAATCATGGCGCCCTTCCGCAGTGATGCGAACAGCATTTTGATTTTCCAATGTTGAGTGGAATGACCTTAATAATTTTTAGCCATAATATTCTGGAACCATCTATAATATTATAGAAGCAAATGGAATGTTTCCACAGCATGTGGGTTTGGTAGTACCTACATAAGAATCACTTTTAAATTTTTTCCGAAATCTATGATCAGTTTCAAAATTAGACATCAGTCTGCATGCTACAAACAAACTTCTTTTGAAGTGTTATTAGTCCTTGAACCTACATTCACCCTTGCCCTTTTCTCACCTTAACCCCATGAATTTCGAGCCCCTTCTCATTGAGTAGAGCTTATGCATGACGCAATAAACAAGGGAGGAATATGGCCTGGAGTCAGACAGAATCTATTTATTTTCGCAATTAACTGTCTCCATTGCAAAGGGGAGGAAGATTTTGAGTTTGGGTTTAAAATAGCAAACGTAATTCTCGTAACGCCAAATTGTTTATAATATTAACCAACTTTTGTACTGATAAAAGCTCCATTATGTTCGTAGAATACAACATTTACAACTTAATTTACTTTCAAATGAAAATATCACGTTCAAGTTTTTGTGTCTATGGCCCGCTGGGCGCCAAGATTGAATTTCCAATTCACTTAAATTGACTTGTCCGCCGAATGATTTGAAACTGCTGTCAAAAATGTACTTACGACAAAATGAAAGTAGTTAGTTAAAAACGGCCTCAGTGATACCTATCAATCATTTAATTATGAACATGTAGTTACCTGGCGGGCTTCCAGTTCAAATTAATAATATATCTGCTAACGAACAGGCAGCCATTGTAGAACATGAAGCTTTCATTAACGTTGGTTGTACGTTTTAATGAGGTCCATTGTGAATCTGGACCTTTTTGTTTGTTATTATGTTGGCTACTGATTTTTAGGCGGTTCACGAACTCTTGACTCTTGTTACCAACATTGTAACCTGTAGGTACTTACATTATTTTTCATTTGTGGCATATAAGTAATGCCTATACATACTTGTGATAAAGGCAATTTGTACATACCAAGCCGCTGTAGACAAAAAGGTTTTAATTAAAATTGCGTGGTCACTGGTCCCATCGCATGATTAAACTCAGAATAAAGTCGCTATACCTAAGCTATGTCAAGTTTATAACAGCACACATTATAATAACTTTGTCCATTTCAGTTTTACACTACCACACAAGGCGCATCATAATGTCGCACTTTGACGTAAAAGGCATAAAGACCAACATTCATGAGTTTCCTAGAGATAATAAAATGGTTGATGCACACTATTCTTCTTTGTTACCTACTACTTTTTAGTAGGCCACGAACCATTTACTTTACTGCTGACTCGTTAACTTTATTTTGTTTTATATTCCTATGTCGTCTACCATGTCTCTTTATACTATGACCATGTATTCGAGAAAATGAAGAAAATTTTCTCATAATAAACACACCATATTTCACGTCGGTAGACTTTCAACGAGGTTGTTATGTCTGTTTTGTAAATAGAACTTCCTATGATAAAGCTCCTTTGACAGCGCGTGCAACAAGTCTTCCTTTTAATAGTTAAACAAAACTGACATTAACAGATTATTATTTCGCTAAACAATCCGGCCTAGATTCCCACAAACGCAATAAAACCGTGATAAATTCGACATAACTATGCAGCGCTACTATAGATTTCAAACATCGAACAGTGCAGTTCCGTGTTCGTCCGAAAATAGTTTAAACGTTGGATCGGTCGCATTCCAGCACAAGCCGACTGTTTGGCCGCCATATTAACATAGGCATTTCCGAACGTGAGGTAGGTGTTAGATGCACCGCGCTTAATGTGAATGAATGTGTGTTTTTGTGTTGCAATATGACTGCTTTCTAATGTTACCTAAGTACTTAAAGGTTAGATTGGGGAACCAATTAGACCCGCTAATAGGGTGTTAGTCGAAACACATTCTGGCTCTTTTTTTCTTATTATGTTACGTGTAGTTTATCAATCCATGAAGCGCTACAAATTACGTAGAGATTATTATGTAAAAGACTAAAGTGTCACCTCAAAAGCATTCTCCACAACACTCTACTTAATAGCCGTCCAAAAATAGCCCTAACGAACTCGTCCAAAAAGTCATTGGATCAGAAACAGTCGCTATTTACGGGATATAAGAAGAAAAGGTAATGGCCTTCGTAAAGCGTCCACTTCGTTGGCTTCGCAGCCATCCGGTGGAATTGTCCGCACATGCGTGAACCCTTTTGATGTAGGAGCGATGAGCAGCAAAGAAAGGGTCAACAGTGCAGTGTTCTGCATTGGAAGCGCATTTTGGAGGTTACCAGGCTTGTATAAAGTTGCAGCAGCTGCCAAACGAATTTCATTTTCGGTTTTTGGCAAATTTTCGGCCTAAAACCATTTTCCGCAATTTTCGTCTTCAGCCAAAAAAATAACTACTAGCAAGTAAATACTTTTAATTCATTTATTCAGAGACATTCGACACGTACTACAACTAAATCACAATAAGTAATTGTGTAAATGCAGACAAAATGCATTTTCTCGCATATGACATCAGATTGTTGGATAATTAAGTAAGCACAAAATAAATATTGAAAAATCAAAGAAAAACCTATCGACCAACAAGAAACCATTTTATTTTTGTTTCGGTTTTCGGGCGAAAATGCAAATTAGGCCGAATTTCGTTTTCGGCAGAAAAAATAAACATATTCGGTCAGTCTCTAACTGCAGCAAAAGAATCCATAAATATGTATTGTAGTTGGTAATGTAATAGACGCTTCATGCCATACGCTAATAGATAGAATTCTCCGTGTCATGGTTGCCAAAATGCACAACCAACCGTACTCGGTACTCGGAAAGAATGAAGTATGAATACAGAACGTAGGTATGCCCCACAATATTTGTCTCATACGAGAATCGAATCCAAATGCCAGTCGATCGTCGAAATCATAAATAAAACTTTGCCAGTTCATCGTCGAAATCATAAGTAAAAGTTAAGCATTTGAAACACTGAAATTAATTAATCAGGCATTTTAATGTACAATTAGTATTCCGGTATTCATTAAATCTGAAACAAAATGTACGAGAATTTTTTAGCAAAAACCGCAGACGAATGGCATTCTGACATTCCAAATTCAAATAATTTGAGTTATAAAATGGCTGCGGTCTGAGTATTGAAATCTTGAACAGCGAATTAATTATTCGCGTCAATTGCAATTCATTGATTCTCGCTGACTGATACTTATTACAGGTTTAAAATTTATGTAGGCTACAGTTTGTGAATATTGTGAATTCTAATGAATCCACCTTTACAAAAACACCTTTAGAGATAGACGGATATAAACCTGCCAGCTCATTGCAATATTTCATTCAATTCATAACCGGAAGTTTTGCATCTGGGATAATAAAGAGGTATCGTTTTTTGATAACCAACAAAATCAATAAGCGTAGACTTTTCCATGTTAAAATATGTTTTTTTTAAATATTATAGGTAAGTATTCTTCATTTTCATAGTTACGTACTGTCTCACCTGTTTCTCGTTCCTACTACCTACTTCTACCAATTTCCTTTGCAGCTAGGCATAAGGAAATCACTTAACCATTTCCCATTCAATCTCCTTTCAATTTCACAAGCAAAGCTATCAAACTAAAGCACAGATCATTCAGCTCTACAGCCACCGCGTCTGGCTTATTGTTTACTGCCAGTATTTGCGGAGAAAGCCGCAACGTTTATTGCTGGCCATTTCTTTTGAACACAGCTTTTACGGTGCTTAGCCATAGACAAACACGGGCTTCAGATTGAAACCACTGGTATTTGCAGCGCTTTCAATTCTCGGCTGTCGAATTTAGTTTGTCTGTGGTTTTGACTTGGAGGTGGTTTTTGTTTTATGCGGCTCTTATTCTGTATAAATGGCTTCTGTTACTAAAAGTCTATTTTAAACTACTTTTATAATTTCCTATGTCGGACGATGATAATATTTACCCATAGCAGGAAGATAATTTTCATCAAAACGTCAAGATAGAAGAAATATGCACTTATATCGTATAATACCGTTCAAACACCACTAAATTAAAAATAATTGAATCTACTTCCATCTTCTCCGACTTCTATAGAAGAATTACCGACTGAAGATTTACGACCGGCAATAAATTGTTAACAAAGTAAATTTTACGAATCACTATCGATAAATTTCTGACCACTGGGTATTGACATGAATAACAACCTGACTAAATTATGAACTATGTTTTAAAAACAGTTGCCAAGGGTTCCGGCCTTCATCGCCGGGAAACTCCGTCTAATTTTCCCATTGTTTAAATAACACGTGCCACTTACGTAAATACAATTTTTATTAATAATCATGTTGTTCCGGTGAACATGAGTTCATAATGTTGCAATAGGTAGGTACCTAAATACTATTCCAAATCTTCTTCTTAGCGTGTCGATAGTAATCTAAATGGACTCGGCCCAGAATTCGGCTACTTGTTTGGTGCCATCACTAGTGTCCATCAGTTCTTGTAACGTGCAGCTGACAGGACACACAGGACACGATATTAAGTGTCCCATTGTTTGTGGAACAGTACCACATTTACACTCCAAGGCGAAGTCGTCTATGAATCTCCACCTGAACAGGTTTTGCTTGCTTCGCCCAACCTGGGTCCAGCCAGAGTCTGT
Organism: Apamea anceps; assembly: GCA_951799955.1. Classification (NCBI taxonomy): domain Eukaryota; kingdom Metazoa; phylum Arthropoda; class Insecta; order Lepidoptera; family Noctuidae; genus Apamea; species Apamea anceps. Next base: position 4,876,069 of record OX637502.1, on the reverse strand, counting down.
TTAAAGACTTCCAGGTTACCCAAGTAGATACTATTCCAAATTAACATAAAAAAAAGAATATTTATTTAGCACAGACTAAAAGACACGCAATATACCTACACAATAACTTATAATAAAGGTACTTACATATATAATACTGAAAAACTGTAAATGCTTGACACATGTAATAACCTCAAATTGCGGAAGTCTGTCCCGATGTCACTGAAATGACAAGAGGATGTTGTTATTCATGCAAATTGCTTCTGTGATAGAAACTAATGTTGACTACCTTTATAATTAACTGCTTGCTGCTTGGAAGCTTAAGTTTACAACAAAATCAGCTAAGAAAAAAAAACACAGCAAAGAGTTTTTAATCAAAGATGGGCCATGTCATGCGATCCTTCATCTGTATCTTCAAAGAGCTCTTTCACTTTCCATCAAGTAATTCTAAATTTAAATGCACCAGAATCAAATCCATTCAGCCTACATGTTGATATATGTAGTGTTTGCCAAAGTTTTGGCCTTCATTCGATTGGATGGCCACCTTGATCGCGAGTTCATCTATTTGTGGCTGGCACGCTCTCTCTCGATTAATGATCGAATAGCATTCAATCGAATCAATTCGACAGCTATAGGAATTCGAATCGCTTATTTATGGTCAGGTGTGGTTTGATATGTAACTTTTTGGGTTCCATTAATGTGTTGCCTTATCTTATTACTAGCTGACCCGACAGACGTCAGCTAGTAATGACTTGTCAATAATTCATACCAAAATCCCGAATTTACAACTTTTCCAATTTTCCTTTCATGTAAAACCTTGTTCAGACTATTATGAACATGTTAAAACTCAAAAATAAAAATAATCGGTCCAATCGTTCTCAAAGCATTTTATTTTTTTATTTTTATACTCACTGCGCCCCACGGTTTCACCCGCATAAGTCTCGATCCCGTGGGAATATCGGGATAAAAAGTATTCTATGTCCTAATCCAAGTCATGGTTTACCCATGTGCCAAATTTCATCGAAATCCGTTCAGTCGTTTTAGCGTGAAAGCGAAACAGACAAACACAAAAAATCAAATGCAGAAAGCATTTCTTCTTTATTATTATATTAGTTTTAATCTTTTCTATATAATATTAGTTTAGTTATAGAAGATTTGAGGTAGGATTATGAATAATTGGACATTTTAATAAATATAGGTAATTACCCTAGCGAAGAAAAAGGCAAAGGAAATGTACCAGCTTTAATAGAAATAATTTCTATACAGATTATAGAAATTATTTCTATTAAAGCTGGTACATTTCCTTAACTTTAATAATAATTCAATAATAATAATAATAATATTCTTTAATTCTTTCTTTTCTTTTTATTCTTTAATAATATTTTTTTTTTTTTTTTTATAATATTCTTTAATTTCCTTAGCTTTAATAGAAATAATTTCTATACAGATTATAGAAATTATTTCTATTAAAGCTGGTACATTTCCTTTGCCTCTTTCTTCGCTACGTTTCCAGTTCTTAATAAAAGCTTTTTTTAATTAAACCTATCGTTTGCTCGTCGTCCAGCCATGCTATTCTCTAAGAAAACAGCCTTGCGGACAGCGCTGTCGCAGCGGTGAAACAAAGTTTGGTATTCCCTAAGCTGCGAACAGCTACACTAGCGCTCAAGGCTGTGACGGCCGTGAGTTAAACTACCCAACGGCACAGCCTCGGGAGGGCCAATTGACAGTTCTTCATACATTTTGGTATTCCCTAACAAAAAACAGCGTCGAAGTCACTTACAGCCTCGCCCACAGCCTCGCTTTTAACTGTCAAATCTAAAAGCTACTATTATTCGTGCGTAGTCTTGACAAAAATAATAAACTGTACTTAAATTATTTCGATTCTTTTGATACTTCTTTGAAAAAATGGCAGCTCGGTTAATTATAAAGCGACATTTGTTAGAAGAAGCTAAGAAAAGTGATGATTTGAAGAAAGCTCGACAGGCGAAACAAAAAAGAAAGTTCAAAAAAATATCCCGTGACTATCCATATTTACAGGCTTTCTGAGGATTTCATTAATGTATTGGAAACTGACCTAATCCCTAAATGCGTCCGCGAGTTCGTTCCAGTGGTTTAACTAAGAGGCTAAAGGTTCGTTTACAGCTAGATTTCTTGAGATATGATGGGTACCTCACCACACCAACAAAAGCCTATTGAATTCCTGATGTTTCAAGATATTAAGCACACTATCATTTTTGGCCAATGGAAGTTACCAAAAAATCATTGCCAAGAATGTAGACACATACATTATCTCAGACTTCTGCCTCTAGGGCAATCCGCGAAGTTGTTAAATGCTCTGAATGATAAGAATCTGATTAGTAAGTAAATATATTAGATTCCACAAAACTAGAATGATCAACAAGTGCTAAAGTCAAGGCAAGTATCAAAAGTACTTATATTTTCTTGTTAGTCTCTCAAGTCTTGTTTGAACAAGAGCCATTGTTTGAAATTTGAATGCTTATATTAATTAATTTAAATGGTTTTATGAGAAATTCAAAATTCCAAGGGTGCTAGGTTGCGTTGATAGCACCCTGATTTCCGTCATACGTCCTAAGAAACATGAGGAAAGGATAGGTAAACTGTTGGGCTTTCTTAATTAAAATATATGTACCGTATGTAATTATTATACTTTTTTCAGATTAATGATGCTGATCTAAACATCTGGCATGTGGATATGACTTTTGGGGGTGCAACACATGATAGTTTTGTTTTTTCAAACACTAGAGTCACGAGAGTAAAAGAGCATTTGGAAAATTTAAATAATGAAGAAATAGTCAATCAATTATGGCGAGCACATCATATCTAAAATTATAATATGCTTTCCTTTCTTTCCAGATGTGGAAAACATGTTTAGATAGAACATAGTCACCATTATTGATTGGATACACTAAATAGTTAGGGATTTCAATTTTTATTGAAAGTATAATTTGTGAATGTTAATGTAAATATAAGTGCATAGATTAACCAGTATTGACTTTAGATAAGCAATTACAATTACTTATGTCATATATTTATGGTGTGTGTTAGTGTGGTGTCTAAGGTGTAAGTATATGATTGATCAAATATCAAAAATTTTAATATTAAGTACTTAATTAATTATTAACAAAATTTTATTAGCCATTATGTGCGTATTTATACCTTTGACTCGTTTTTTACAAAAAAAATAAATGTGTATACAGTATGGGGCATGAGAAATAAAATAGATATTTCCATAATAATGTTTTTTTATTTACCATTAAAAACAATCATGTAATGGATTGGGACTGTTTTATGTTACATGATGTAACATAAAACAGTCCCCCAAAACACCCACCCTTCACCACTTACTCCCCATCAGCACAGCTGTCTGTTCAGTTACAAAACTTGATTCTATACAATAGTAACGTCTAGCAAATTAATTGACCATACGAGAAACAGAACATTAAATTAAATTATTTACTTTAACTATGTCAGCTATCAGATGCCAATATACCAAAAAATACAACTCGACCAAAAAAAATAAAAATGTAAACAATATTAAATAATTACCTAAATAAAAGCGGCATAAAGAGTGTGCCTGCTTACAAACATTAACATTTACTACAAAAAACAGTTCTTATACTTAAATTTCTTAAACATATATTACAATTCTAGTAGATCCATGTTTTAGGGATTCAACTCCCTCGTCTGATGGATGCACATAAATCCTTCAGTGCCTGTGTCTGCCTTGACCATGGCTCACTTATTTGCTTAAAAGTCTAACATCCTCTACTGGTTGTCAATAAGGAGTCTCATTTTCCAAACGCCTCTCTTCAATGGCCAAAAACCGTTCAGTCAGGCTCGCCATTTGTGATTGCCTTTGAGAAGGTGATGAGCGCTGGATCAGACAGCAGCGTGCCGTTCAACGCCTACGAGGTGCTATGAACATAAAAAATGCAACAAATTACTAAACAGAGGTAAAGCAAATATGTAAGCATAAACGCATCACATCACTCTCTTTCTGAAGGAATGGATATTATAATGTCCTCTACATAATAGATCTAGTACATAAAAATGTTGATTGAATAAGGGCCGCTGTTGAAAAACCTACAGAAAATCCCAACCTGGGAATCAAAATGAGACCACTACTATGTAGTGCTTTTTACATTAAACCAATGCCTAATTAAACAAATTATAATTAAGTTAACCTTACATGAAGAGGCAATTGGGGCATTAATCTTATGAGGCACTGCAGGTGGTGATCTAGCATCAAACTGTAATACAAAGAAAGTTATCTAAATATCCACTAAAACATATTGTAGTAATAAGACTTTCATTTAAAACCTCACCATTGTTCCATAGTATGCTGGTTTTCCATTGGCATTTTATCCCTATGCCAAGATGGACCCTGGTTGTACGTCCTGCAAATATATTTTATATTGTAATCAGCATCATAAGCCTAATTCACAATTTAACATCACAATATTATATTTTACTAGAATTAACTTACTGATATTCACAGTGTGGACTGTTCAGTCTGGAGCATGCATCTGGTCATACATCAAGTATTACATACATTTCAGCAGATAGGTATATTTATCCTTTTAGTCACAGAACTAACTATGTTTTCAAAGCACTCGCTGATACAAATAATTAGATAAATATTATTTTACAGCACCCAAAAGTTTAGCGTCGCGTCGGTTGTGATTGTTTTTGTTGACGTTTTGTATTCATCGCGTTGCTCGAAATGAGCAAAGGAATCGTCATTCAGCCTTAAAATGTAATATGAAATATGCAATAAACTCTTATAAATTATGATACTGGTTATAGTTTTACTGTATTCCTTAAAATACTTAAGGATAGACCTTTATTATAAATTTTAAACCCATAAAACTCTCAGTCGAGATTGATCGATTATAATTTATACAGTTTGTTTCAAGCCCTACGTTCGTTCACGAAACAGCGACGGGAGGTTACAGCCTTGGGTTCGTCGACGACCACAACTACGTTAGGGAATACGGTTTGAAGCAGCGCTGCGCGCTCGGTCGATCTCAAGGCTGTCTCGTCGACGAGCTCGTCGCAGCTTACAGCCATGAAATTGTGTTTTAGAGAATAGCACTGCTGTAAGTTTCTCCTCGGTAAATTAAATTCTTATGTATTAATTGAATTTTAATCTTCTAAACGGAAGTTATATGAACATCAAAATGAATTCCAAGTTTATTTAACGATATTATTATTTAAATACTTATATTATGTTCTGTCCTTCATATTCCTTCGTTGACGTCATATTGCTAAAAGTCACTGAGGTTAAGGTTGTACACAACAATTAAAATAATAATATTCATTTGTTTCTGTGTCACGAGTGATGTAATAATCATCTATATACTTAGGTACATGTTTTTTTATTCATAATATTATAAATGAAATTTCCGCTTTTCGTTTCTATCTGTGGGACCCTGTTGTTCCTCAAAACAACGGACATAATGCTTGAGTACGAGCTTTTTGACTATGTCCTATGTGTTTTTTTAATTTTTTAATGTGAATTTTGTTTGTGCAGGATAAACAATTTCTCTTTCTTTCTTTTTCATAAAACTATGCAACGGATTGTGATGCGATTTTCACCATCATTTATAAAAAAATCCGGAAGGTTTACATGTATTATACCTACATGAATATTAAACTTAAGTACAATAAAAAAAAATGATGTTTTGTCAAGTCGTAAAAACTGTTCAAAGCAAGGGCGGGTCGCTAGTCAATTATAAAATAATAATATTAATTTGTTTCACGTGTACAACGGTGTACTAATCATTAACTATGATGAGGTATTCAAATAATTAGGTACAAATCGATTTATAAGTGACTGAACATCGAATAAAAATGCGGGCGCGGTGTTCACGATTATCATAAATTATAAAATATTTGCATAAAAAATATTTTTTCTGCTGGTGTGGTGATTCATATAATTTATTTATCAAGTTCACGATCTTGAACAAACTTTAACGTCTATTGATAAGATGGAATTCAGATCAAATTGAAAAAGAATCATTAAGTATCTATCAATTAAAGAAGAAGCATTCCTACAAGCTTATGTTAAGACTTACGAGAAGAACTTCCAAGGAAATTAATGAATAAAATGGAAAAATACGGTCATAGAGGTAAATAAATATTACCTAGATACTTGCTGACCCGACAGACATCCTACCCTTTCAATAATTCGTACAAAAATCCCATAGAAAAAGGGACGTAAAATATTTTCGAATTAGAATTTTTTCCGATAAAAACTTCCAATTTTCTTTCCATAAAAAACTAGTTCGGACTATTACGAACATTTCAAAACAAAAAATAATCAAATCAGTCCAGCCGTTCTCAAGTGATGCGCTCACCAACGAACAGCATTTCATTTGTTTAAATTAAATTCTGCCAACAAACGGTTTACACGCTAACCTCACATAATTCACAAGAAGACAATAATTATACACAGTAAATATGAAATATCCAATTAATTCGAAGTTATGACGAATAAAATACCCATTGTTGTTGAAGGCCAGTTACCTATTTAAAAAAAAATAGATACTTATATAAAAACTATTGTTTACGTCAATTTCACATACCTACCGCGTGACAGTAGGTACCCAGTTATTAAAAATGTAGTTTTAATTTATAATTGGATGTAATTTCATATTTGACAAGAATAATTATTATTGTTTGAGTCTTCGCAAGTAGGTAGCGCCAATCCCCACGCTCCTGTGCCAGCCTCTTCCAGGTTTTACCCGCGATGATAACAATGGCGTCCGCTCATCTCGCCGCCGAAATATTGTATACCCATAGACACTTGCTTGCTGTACAAATAATAAACAAGTAGGTACCTAATGGCGTCAGCAAGAACCCATTAGGATCAACACTCCCAAACTTTCCTTGAATTCTTGACACATCAAAAGCATTCCACACTTTCAAGCTACATAGAAAAATCATCCACCCATGAGAAACAACAATATTCCGTATACCCAGCCAGTATTATAGCGAAGTGTTATGACTTGACCTATATTAGTAGGGTTGTTAGCCGTCTGGATTGTCTGAACATGTTCGGCTTTTAAGACCCCCCCCCCGCACCCCTATCAGTCTCAATCTGAATAATTTTGAAGGATATTGCTATTTCATTGCTTCATATGTTTGAAAAATTGGTCTGCTCAACAACGTGAATAACGCAATGAATGTTGCTGACCTGTCAAAATGAAAAACCATTGCTACTGATAACGTTACGCAATTACCCCACAGCCTTGTCATTTGTCCGGACTTTTCGAGATACTTAAGGAGACTTTTTTTTAAATAAAAAGTTTAATCTTCTTCTTAGCATGTCGTCGGCTATCTAAATGGACTCGGCCCAAATTCGGCTACGTGTTTGGCGCCAACAGTAGCATCGTTCAGTTCCTGTAACGTGCAGACGACAGGACACGCTATTAAGTGTCCCATCGTTTGTGGAAAAGCACCACATTTACACTTCAAGGCGGAGTCATCTATGAATCTCCACCTGAACAGGTCCTCCTTGCTTCGGCCAACCTAGGTCCGGAGTCTATTTCAAGACTTCCAGGTTATAAGGGTCCTTCTGAGAAAAGAAAGATTTAGGGACTAACCACACTTATTCAGCTCTGTTCAGCTTCTGCCCATACAAAATCGTTGTTTTCTATGTACAAAATCTGAACAGAGCTAAATAAGTATGGTGAGTCCCTAAACAGTAAAAAGTCCGGATTGTTTTTCAAATGCCATATTTTTGTCAGGACTTTTAAATTTTCGAAATGGTAACCCTACAACGAATAGATCACACGTGTGCGCAAGTATTTATAGCTGGCGCCCGCGATGATCTGCGGTTTCCGTCCTGAACTAAACTGCAAGATTTACGCGTTTTCGGGAACATTTATGAACTAATTTTCGTTTCGTACTGGTGTTTGATGTTTGGCTGCTGGTTCTCTGTGCCTTAGTTGAGTTTCAATTGTTTGGTTACTGCGAACTGTTTCTGAACTGAAAATATTAGAAACCTATTATACTCGTACTCTACAAGTATAACCACTTAAAAGGTAATTGCAGTTTTCGCTAAAGAGAAAACGCGTCATTAACGGTCGGTCACAAAGAAACTATCGGTTCGGCTGTTCCCATAACCTACACCCGCGGGGTAATTGCATAACACACAAACAGTAGCAATAGGTTCCATTGACAGTTCAACAACATCCATTGCGTTGTTTACGTTGTTGAGCAGATATATTTTTCGCACATATGAAGCAATGGATTAGCAATCTCCTTCAAAATGATTCACATTGTGATTGTAGCGTGTTACGCAACTAGGGTGCTGGTTATAGGAACCGCCGAACTGACCGTTAGCCTTTCTAGTCTAGTATTTTCACGCCAGTTTTCCTGTTCAGTTTTTCGCGTATTAAGTACACATCCAGCTTTTGTTAGCAATGTCTGGTTTTGTTTGTAGATTATTAGCACTGCTGGACACCGCTTTGATTAAAAATACAGTCCAATTGGTAACTCTTCCATTTTTAACATCTGTTATGACTGTTATGAGTATCGTTTTTTTAAATAGCAAAAAGATCTCGAACATACTCGTAGCTACAAATAACAGTGTTTGGTCGACTACCTATTACTTAGTTTAAGACTGATTTTTTAATATTCAAATAACTTAAGAATAGAAAAGAAAAAAAAAGTAGAATAAATATGACAGTTTCACATATGTAAATATGTTCTATACAAAAGCTGTCAAACCGCAATATGTATTCCTGCGATGGAATTATCTGACTATGGAAAAATCAGGCCTAAGGGCTAATTTTTCCAACGCCAGATAATTTTATGCGAGGAATAATTTTGAATTTTTGACAGTTCTTCCATATATAAACTGTCAGACATAAATTTTATTCCACGAATAAAAATTATCTGTTGATTGAAAAATTTGCCCGTAGCTAATAAGTGCCTGAAGGAAAGTTTCTGAAAAATAATGGAAATACATTTATAATTAAATTATGTCGTATCCTCATCTACTTCACGTCTATACAGACGAAGCCAAAGGTCAACTTAAACTTATAAAAGATTTGTTAGCAATTTCCTTTCTACTAAAAGGACATGTTATAAAGGAGTTTCCCAAAGGACCGGATAGTGTCAAACTTATGAAAAGGGAATACCCTTTTCACAAGTTTGACACTCTATCCGGCCTAGAAAAGGCCGTCAAGAAACTGCCACAGATTATGAAAAAAAAAATGCGAAAGTGAGGATGTCTGTCTCTCTATTATATTATTATAATAATGTTTATGAAAAAGTTTAACCATAAATAAGAAACGCGAAGCGTAACAAACCAAAATTAGGAAAGACTTTAATTTTGGCAGTTCAACAACATTCATTGCGTCATTTACGTTGTTGAGAAGACAAATTTTTCGAACATATGAAGCAATGGATTAGCTTCAAAATGATTCAGATTGTGACGACCAACCGCTTGATAAGTTCACCAACGCGATTTATAAGTTCCAATAATATTTGCAAAATGTGCTTTTAATCTGAAAATTAAAACTCTCTCTCGTGCTACATTTTATTCGCCTACATAAAGGTTACTTATTTTAACTTTTCTTAGCGTTTTCCTTTAGCAGTATTTTATAGAAGAAAATGTAAAAATAACATCTCTTTCTTTTAAAAGCGTGAACTTTTATCTTTTTTTCATTCTTATTTGATTTTCCGCAGCGTCTCTTGTAAGTGAGTAGATATCGATTGACCTTTTAGAGAAGCCAGGTTGACGCAGTATGATATTTTAGGCCTGGGTTAGGTACACCTACGGAATAGGGTGGGCTGACCTATTCTTGATAAAGACTTCACCTTTACTTATAATAGAAAGTATAGTACGTTACCTATTATTAGAGTCAGGTCAACCATTAGAGGTCAGTTTTTCTTGAAATCTATGTAAAGCAGACACATTCTTGTGGTAAATATTGCAATGCGAAATAATGTCAAAGCGTTTAATTTAAGTGAGCACATAAAAGGCAGTTTTGAACAATAAAATATAATTGATCTTAGTCGCCCCTTTCCAAAAGATAGTTTCGTATGGAGAAGAATGGGCAAGAAACTCCACCGTTACTCTTTTAAATGTTAAATGGTTTTATTTTGTAAGTAGGTTTGTACAAACAATTTTACACGTCAATCATATTTTAAAAACTAAATTAGGTCGGCGTTTCCTATCTGACTAACCTGAGAAGAAAGGCCGAAACAAACTCAGAGGTCAAAATCAAAAATCAAAATCAAAAGTCATTTATTCAAATTAGGCTGAGAATCAGCACTTTTCGAACGTCAAAATTACAAAAGACAGTCCCCCAAAAACGCCCGCCCTTCGCCACTTCCTAGTGCTATCGCTGGGAAGAAGAAGTGGCGGAACAAACTCCCCAGCAGCACAGCTGTCTGTTTAGTTAAAATATAGTTGCATGTATACAATACTAGGAACCTATGTTCAGTAATGAACATTACAAGAAGCTTAAATTATTTGCCATATTATGTCAGCTAGCCACGCCAATATACCAACAAATATAATAAAAACTATAAAAAAAAAAAATTAATTAAAATAAAAATAAAAACTCACTACCTAAATAAAAGCCTCCAGGCATAAAGGGCGTGACAGCTTACATATTTATGCATTGCTGGGTTCGTCACATAGCTGTCACTTGCAGTCACAGATGATGAACTAGGACCATCGATGTGAAATAAATGAGTTAATACTAATAATAGTAACCTGTCAGTACCTAAGCTAATTCTGGAGAAAGAACATGAACATTGTCTTGCGTTAATTAGGGCGACCAACTATTCTTATCGTGTAAGTAGTCGTTGATGGAATAGTAAGCCTTTGAACAAAGGTTGGATTTTACTTGAGCTTTAAACGCATTAAAAGGCAAGTCTAGCAAAGAAGACGGTATCTTGTTATAAAAGGTTATAGCAAGCCCAACAAATGAGTTATGAACCTTATGAAGCCGGTGAAAGGGGGCACGTAGTTTGTCCTTATTTCTAGTGTTAACACTGTGAATATCACTGTTTTTAGTGTACAAGTGCAAATTTTGCCTAATATATAGGATGTTGGCGAAGATGAATTGTGATGCAACCGTGAGAATAACAATATCTTTAAATAAATCTCTTAGAGAAACTCTGGCACCTAGCTGGTAAATTGCTCGAACAGCTCGTTTTTGAAGGACAAATATATTTTGTATATCAGCGGCTTTGCCCCACAGCAGAATACCGTAGGACATAACACTGTGAAAATAACTGAAATAGACTAAACGAGCTGTATCAACGTCAGTGTATTGTCTTACTTTCCTGACGGCGTAGGCAGCCGAACTGAGCCTTCCTGCTAGACTTGATATATGAGGTCCCCACTGAAGTTTGGCATCTACTGTTAGTCCTAGAAAAATTGCCGAGCCTACTGTTTCAAGCACCTCTTTATTTAAGTCACAATCTCTTTTAAAGTCCAGACATAATCTTGCTTACCTACATTAATTATAATTATATGTCAAGACGATGCACTATGCACCTGGAATAAAATTACTATACAACAAAAATTAAAAATGAAGGAGTGCCAGATAAATTAATTATGTGATAGATACATGGTGCTCACATATTTACAAACATTATAAAAGTACCTATACGAATAAGTAGATAAGCTTTTCTTATAGATACCTACTATACGAATTATGCAGCAACAAAATCTATGAATTGGAATCTTGGAACGCCATATGTCACAAATCTCCAAGTTCATTGCCATCAAACATTAGTAAACCAAACTTAATCTAAATAAACAACTTTATCTAACAATTACTTCCACAGAGCACTTGATTTCCCTTACAGATTTATCTTGGCACTCTTCCGAGACCTCCCATGCTGTTATCAATGCATTCCGCTGGATTAGATTCCTTGAACGTGTCTGTGACGTAATCGCCGCTGGCAATGCAGTTACATGCGTATAGGAATTATATCATACTAGCAGCACACCGCAGTTTCACCCGCATAAGTTTCGATCCCGTGGTAGATCGGGATAAAAATTATCCTATGTGTTAATCCTGGTTATAAACTATCTGTGTGCCAAATTTTTATCCAAATCCGTTAAGTAGTTTTTGCGTGAAAGAATAACAAACACACTTATCCATCTATCCTTACAAACTTTCGCGTTTATAATATTAGTAGGATTGATGGGGGTGAGTATAGACTTATTGGTTATTAGAATTTAAGCTTTATAAGCCGGCATTACAAAACAATTCAAGATACCGAATGCTTGTGATAAACCTAAGTCCAGTGTCCGGCTTCGAAAATAAATTGGGAGATAGGTCACATTTAATAAATCACGCAAAAATATGCATACTTAAAGCATCATTTTGCGTAACATAAAATGTGACCTGATTTAGAAAAAAAATCCTAGGGTGTTTTAACGAATAGGAAAAAAAAAAAATCCTAAAAAAAATCCTAGGGTGTTTTAGTTGTGCTGTTTGAGGACGAATCTCCTTTGAATGTGTTCATCACTCACGACTGTTTCAAGGAGGTTCTAAGAGGGTCAAGGACCTGGCTGGGCAATTAAAAAGGTGAATGCTGTGATCTATTTTCTAAATGTCACTGTCATAATACCTACGCTTGACATTCTTATCTATTGTTATTAGTATCGTAATAAGATTCTATTGTTTACCACAAATAAAAGACAACGTGACACGGTGTAGCTGTAAATAGTTTTCAAGGTCTCACAGATCATGTTGCTTTTATTATGCAGTTTTCAATGAAAGTGTGTGTTGCCTGCTGATATTTATTTCTCTAACTATGTAACGAGATATTGCGTTGATACATTGTTCATAACGTATATTTGCTATGCCCATGGGACCGGTCTTGTAGACTGAAATGTAGTAAAACCTAGCCAGATAACTAGACATAATAAGAATTAGAAAAAAATAATTCTTGAGTTATAAGCACACTGAAGGGCTGACATAAAAAGACAGAGACTTACTAGCTGATCCGACAGATGTTGTCCTGTACAAATTTCAATAGTTCATACAACAATCCCGAAGAAACAAGAACGTTATGTTCTTCCCGAATTTGATTTCCTCAAAACTGTTACAATGTTTCTTTCAATAAAATACAGTTCAACCGTTCTCATGTGATGAGCTTACCAACGAACACCATTTAATTTTTATTGACCTAAGTATATAGAATAGATATATTATAGGTAGTAACTGGGTTGTGATGGTCAGAAAGGCAGACGCTACATGTAAAATACTGGTACACAGCTGCATCCGGTTAGACTACAACATAGTTGGGAAAAGGCTAGGCAGATGATGAATAGATAGGTAAGACATAGTGAAGAAGTCAACAAACCAAAACGTTGCAAAAGAAGCTATCAATAATAATAATAATAATAATATCCCTGGACATTTCACACAGCGCCATCTAGTCCCAAGCTAAGCAACCTAATGCTTGTGTTATGGTAACAAGATGGCTGATAAACTACTTATACTTATACATTTTTTTTTTTTTGTAAATACATACATATTATAGATAGAAAAACACCCAGACTCGGATCAAATACATGTAGGTCATACAAATATTTGTTCCGTGCGGGAATCGAACCCGCGACACGCAGTGCAGCAGTCAATCGCTTAACCACTGCGCCAACCGTGCCGTCAAATCAATATAATCGCATGCCAAAATAATCGATCGCTAATGCTATCTCGCGAGTTCACGACATCAATTAAGACGAACAAAGATTCAGATACTGCAAACTGCTAAGTGAATTTTGGCAAGAAGCCAGGAACACGATAGAGTGTAGATACTAGATAGTGACAATCTTAACATTGGATCTAGGCGTTTGAAACTGATGACAAAGATGGAAATAACGTCAGGCCACTCACGTTTTTTTGCCGTGAAAAACTACGGTTGATTCGCCGTGTGTAGACACGGCTCTCAGTGTTTTATGGATCACAGTGGATGTTTGTCGGTGGCACTGCGTTGTAGCCGGTATACCATACAACCCGTGGTTTGCCGTGTTATATACAAGCTCACACGATTATTCTGCAGTGCGGCTAGCGCGCCGTACCGTAAAGAAACCGTGCCGTGTATAACGGGTTTAAAGTAAATACTGACTAACTAAATAACTAAAACGCTTATTCGTTTTGGTTTACATTTTGGAAGGAATAAGGGTAACCCTTTGCCCAACAGCGAGACAAAATATAGGCAAAAAAAAAACCTGAACAGCTAAATCGTTTCCAGTAAATAGGTAGATTAGTTGATGTTAGGCAACGTATACAACCCAGTAGACTTTAGTATTCGGAGTGGAAATTCCGATGAAAATTCCGATTTAAAGCGCCAGGAGCTTTAGATTACATCAACCGAACTTTGAATTAACGTCGAAATCCCAATCTATTACAAACGTTCGACGTGAAACTGATTGATTGATGTAGTATTCTGTTTCACTAGTTAGCGTCGCTGTAACTTGATAGTGAAACAATTTATCTGAAGCCGATAATATCGACGGATTTGCATATACATCGTTGTAAATGGCGGCCGTAAATCTTGGCAGTAGGCGCTGCTACTAGATAATGTGGCAGTACAGCCGAGTTACAAGTGTAGGACGTAATTGTTACGTTAGAATCTTGTATCTTGGCTCTTAGATTGCTTATTGTATAAGATAACAAACTAATAAGGACATCAGCAGAATAAAACGTCGTGCTCAGGCCCTCTGTATACATTTTAGTAGTTTGTGATAAGTATTTTTTGATCACCACTACAACTGCTCCCTCCTCACTGTGAGAGGAATGGAAATCCACCACGCAGGCCCAGTGCGGGATGGTGGATGTCACATTACTTTGAATTTTTGCTTTTTGTTTCCTCACGTTGTTTTTATTTACCGTTATAAGAGCAGTGGTGATGAAATTAAATAGGTACACAAAGTAAAGTGCCTGCTTCAGTTCGAACTCAGGACCTACAACTGCCCACAACTCTCCTTCATCAAATATTTTAGACAAATTGCCCGCGGTTTGTGGAATTCGTTGGAATTTACATTACATATACTTCGGGCGTTCATGCTGGGCCTCTAATCTTCTGCATCTGCATCATTGCTTCTGTCTGTCTGTTTGCTAAACTTGGCCATGATTCAATGTAGAATAATATTACCGGACGTTCAGACCTGGAAACTGCAAACAATAGACATTTAGTGGCTAATTGAAACTCCGGTATCGCAAATGGCCACCACCTCTTGCGTCATTGTGGTTGACGGTGGCAATGTAAACCGCATACATTGCCATGTTTTACCACGTGCCATCGTAAAATGATCAAAATCATGGCTTTTAATAGCTTTGATTGGAAGCTGCTCTAACATCTGACCAAGGGTAGCAACAACGCTACCGTTTCTGTTAAACAACCTACCATAACATCATGCTTGTAATCCTCGAAGGGTTAGGCAGAGCTGCACCTATAGTACAGCCACGTTTTAACAGCACTTTTTGAACATCATCAGTGCAATAACCTGAATACTTCAATCTTAGGGCTGATTTTTTAATATTCATATTTTTTTTATATGAAGAACAAAAATGCGTGTTTGATATATTTTCTATACAAAAGCTGTCAAATGTCAATCATTATTCTTCAGTTATAAGTTATTTGATATTGAAAAATTAGCCCTTAAACAATTAAACATCGAAGAGATTAACCTTTAAGTACCGACGTGCGGTCTGACAGGCCTCGACAGCCACTTGACATGCTACTTTACCCCTTTCCCCGCTGAATTGGGTCCGTGGCTTAGGCCCCCAGTGGTCGACGCACCTGTGGCCGACGCCCCCGATACGATTAATTTAATATCTTTCTTTTTTTGTGCTTTTTCATTTAGTACAGTAAATGAGAAAAGTGTTTCACCCTATTAATAAAGTATTTTTCCTTGCTAAACAAAAGTTATCTATCAAATAGCAGAGAAAATAGATCGCCACTTAACCTTATCCTTACACACCTTTTTCCCCATTAGAAGCATATTTATTATGTACAAACATCCAAAAAATCAAAAAGACTTCATATAAAATGTTAGTGAATGTTTATAATATACATTTATAATAAATTACCTTATGGAAATTTTATCTTTCAACTTCAACCAACTCGTCAACTAACTGAGCCAAACCAGTTATTGGTAACAAATAAGTCTTTTTGTCTACAAAATTGAAAACAATAAGGAAGTATGAATAGATATTATGTCTATCTCTTTCACACCTGAGTCAAGTTATTGAATATTGCAATATGCAACTGATAAGAAAGTTTAGTGTGTCATCTCACAATGACGAGCGAAGGTCCCTCGCAAGGGCTCGTACGAAATAATTACGATATAGTTAAAAATAGACTTAATGGAAAAACATTGTTGCACGCTGGATTTGCGTATAATATTCATAGAAAAAATCAAAACTCTAGTGTGTGGGTGTGTGTGAATAAAAGACATGGCCAGTGTTGTGGTGCAGTTAAATTGATAAATGAAAGTGACAACGTCCAAATGATAAAAGGACATAAGCCTGAGTGTCAGCCGAATTTATTAAAAAACGACATCAAAATTCTTACGAATGACTTAAAGAGAGAAGTCACAACTAATTTTGGCTCCATTCAAAAAATGTATGAAACGAAAATTGCAAAATTACAGTAGGAAAAGTACAGTAATGAAATTCCAATCTACAACAATATTAAAAAAGCTATTTACAGAAGCCGATATACAGCCCTGAAGGTAAAAAAAATACGATTCAAGGATCCAGCTCAAGTTACTATTCCTGAAATTTTTCAAAAACACTTGTTATTTGATTATAATGAGGACGGCAACAGGATCATCGTATTTGCATCAGATATAGCTTCGGATGAAATTAAAAATGTGCACCACTTCTTCTGTGACGGTACATTTGATTGCTGCCCCTGTCCCTTCAAACAGATTTATACTATCCACGGAGATATTGGGAATAATTCAGATGAAACCAACATTGTGCCCATATTTTACGCGCTGCTGGTTAATAAAGAAAAAGAGACATATGAAATGATGTTCAAAAAAATCAAAGAAGCTTTGCCAGATTTCAAACCCTTAAAATTCACATTGGATTTTGAAATGTCAGCAATAGTCGCAATAAATAACGAATTTCCGACTGCTGCAATTCATGGGTGTTTTGTACATTTCCAAAATGCTGTATATAGGCGGGCAAAATCTCTCAAATTATTAGAATATGAGGAGACCACACAGTACATAAAACTGTGCATCTGCCTTGCGTATCTGCCAAAAGAAGAAATTGAAGACGGCTGGCTTGCCATAATGGAAAACAGGTAGTTAAGTATTTTTTGCACTTTATTAAAGCTTGTCTGTCTATTCCTTATATTTTTACTTTTGCACAATCATTCAATCGATTATTTTCTTTTCAGTATTCCAGACGACCAAGTAACTAAGTTCAATGATTATTTTGTTGAACAATGGCTTGAGCCTGCGGATATGATCGCAAAGTGGTGTTGTTATAAGGAAAAACATAGAACCACTAATTTAGTAGAGGCCTGGAATCACCGTTTAAAAAACCACCTGGGAACGAACCCGTCTTTATTGTCGTTTTTAGAAATGGTTAGGATTGATATTTCTACCTACGGCACGGCACAAGCGAGGTAATAATATTATTTATTTTACTTATATATAAAACAATTTAAAATATTACAAAAAAAAATTAGTTTAAAATAAATTTATTAAGATATTTACCTACTTTTTTCTTTCAGACTGAAAAACAAAAACATTCCTGTGAGCAGAAGAAAGAACAACACAAGGAAGAATGAAAAAATGATTGCCAATTTAACTGAACAGTATGAAAACAAAAAAATTAGCACAATCATGTTTTTAGAACAAATCCGCCCATATGTGGCAGTTCGTCCTAAAAAGTAATAATTTAACTTACATAATGAAAAGAGATTATTTTGCTTGTATACTATTTTTAAGTTTTAAATTTTGAAATTTTAATTTTAATATTTGTTTAAGTTTTTACAGTTGATTATTTCTATGCTAGCAAAATTTCATAACATGTAAAAAATTTGTTACTCTACGAGTACGTTTGTTTTTTAAGCCTGATTATTTTGTTGTGTTATTGCTATTGAAACTGACTGATATAATTAGGTAAAATTATTCTCATTTAATTTGTTTCACAGTTGAATATGTTTAATTATTATTGTTACAAAGATAAAAGAACATTTCACTATGTAAAAAGTTAGTTGCTCTGCAGTAATTTTTAAGACTGATTATTTAAAATTACTTTCTTATTTTATTACATTTGAGACTGATTATTATAATTAAGTTAAATGATTCTCTTGATTATAGGTGATAAAAACTGTGATTTATATAAAAAAAGCTAGATTTCTTATCGAGATATATAAATAAATAATGAAAAATAACTAAGACTTTAATTTTTCAAAACATACCTCTAATATAAAAGCATTTCTATGTTATAAATATAACTACGATTTAATGTTATGCATATACTTACAATCAATATAAGTAGGTACATTTAAAATTTTTGTAAAACAATTTTTGTGCCTGACAGGACATTTGATCAAAAATTACTTTGATTTAAATTAATCGAATCGGGGGCGTCGGCCACAGGTGCGTCGACCACTGGGGGCCTAAGCCACGGACCCGCTGAATTCCGATCCCTGCTTTTAAGTAGCTGCAAGGACAGTGCCCACGTTGACATCAGAACGGGAAGACGTGACGTCTCACGCGCATTTGGTGAGTAATTACGATTTGAAATTCCGACGCGGCCTCTTAGGCCTCACGTCGGTACTTACGTAAGTTTTTTGTTTTATTCCTTTGTTACACTAAACTATTATTTTTACAGATATTGTAAACTATGGATAGACCAGGACCTTCAGGTAGTAAAATAAATAGTTCTGTGACAGATTTACAGCATTCAAAGAGAACTCGGATAGAAATAAATGAATCTAATCCGAATTATATGCAAGTGATTGAGGGCTGGATCGCGGATGAAGACACCAGCGGATCTGAGGTTGACGACGTTGCCGAAGATTTTTGTCCGGAGCACAGTGAGCATGATACAGATACGAGCACTGATATTTCTGATATCGAAGAAGCTCCATATACACTTGCAGTCGCCGATCAAGACGCTGGCATATGACAATTTTTTACCGGATTTTGGATATAAGCTCCGTCAATTCTCATCTTCTAAATGATGTACATGTAGGAAGACAAACTGATAGAGGAGCCTTCATAAAAAAATTAGCTCGACAGTTGGTATTAGAGCCCATGAAGCGAAGATTTTGTAAACTAAGATTGCCTCGTGAACTTAGGATGAGTTTGGCAAGAGTACTTGGTTCTGATAAGCCAGAGGCATCTGAAGATCAAGCCGAAGAAGTCAAGACAGGCAAGACTTGCCTCTCTTGTCAACCTAAACTCAAAAGAAAATCGAAGTACAGGTGCTATTCGTGCAAAAAACACATTTGTTTACGGTGCGCGAAACAAGTGTGCCCAGACTGTGCTTATAATTTAAGGTGTAGTTCGACTATGGACATTTTTTTTTACAGAGCTTTAATGTTCCTACTATAACTTTTTTCTTAAAGTTATATTAGTCTTAAGTACGAAATACCATTTTTTGTTATTCTCAGAGGATTATTCTTTGTGTTATGATTTTTTATATCTAATAGTCGAATTTTCCCCCAAAATTCAAGCCAAATATTATTGTAGTCTTAAATTTAAAAATATAATAAAGTTTATTTTCTTTCTATGCTTATTTTTTCTTAAAACCCTTTATTTCCATTATATCGCGGAGACAAATATTTAAATCAACACTTTCTTTAAAAAACACAACATAATATAAGCGGCTTCTTAGGCCTCACGTCGGTACTAACGTTACAAAAAACGCACGTCGGTGCTTAAAGGTTAAAAACAATGTTACGGCAAAAAGGAAGTGTGATAGAGTTTTTAAGCGAAATTGGCTAGTAGCCAACGAAATCTTGCATCGGTTTGTCTACGCTGCTATAAAAAAGTTTGCTCTTTCTATTATTTCTATAAGAATTTGGCGTTCCAAGTCTAGATTGCAAACGCCAGTTTGCAATCTAGACTTGGAACGCCAAATTCTTATTTTGTTTTATATCGCCAATCTAATAACACATGGGGGGTGAGAGCTTTCAAAAATTAAGCCATCTTAAAAAAAATAAACAATATGGCTAGCTTTTTCCCAACTATTTTGGGATCGGCTCCCAGTCTAACCGGATGACGCTGAATTCTAGTATTTCACTTGGAGTGACTGCCTATCTGACCTTCACAACCCAGATACTGAGTAACACGATGCCCCTAGACTGGCTGGATCATCACTATCTGTAATTTCATACCTACATAAATCGATATCATTCCAATTTTTCAAGACACCTCCCCTGCCTTGAATAAAGAATTCAACAGAACACACCGAACACAGTCTGTACCTACTCAATTGTTTATTCGCTAAAAACTTGACAAAAGAACCATAAAATGTCAGCCTGTCAAACACGGTCATAGACAACAAAGTTATTTTTTAAAAAAAAGGAGGAGGTTGCACAAGTTGTCGCGTATTTTTTCACTAACCAACATACCGAAAAGAATACAGTCCTACATTTGGCGGCACTAAAGCCAATCCCATTCATAGTCAGGCGTCACTTCCCACGTCCGTTGCTAGCTTGCATTGCCTACCAACTATTTCGCAAGCACAGTACCATATGGCGCGCAACGGCAACGCTGATCGTAACTATGCACATTATAAATTAATACCATATGGATTGTTAGGAAATATTGTTAAGATAAATTCTCTATCTATTTATTGCTTCTTCATCCCGGCAGATGTTATTTTCCTGTTTGTGTTTGCGTTGTGCATCTTCTAAATATGCAGATGCGTCCTAAATAAAAAAAAAACGATCTAGTTAATTGTTAAAATTCTCATAGCTTGGTCGACATAACTGTGATGGTGGTTTACGGTTTTCACTAATGCATGTTTCGGAATTTCCTGATTAGTTTCAACCTTCTTTCTTAGGTATATCTATGGTTCCAAACATCATAACTGTCGTGCCAGCGACATGAAGTAGAAGAGGCCTGCCTTAAAGATACGCTGCTGTTCGAAAGTCGAATATATTGTGACTTCAAATACTAGTATTCTATAAAGTCTAACGTTTGTCCAGCACAATTTAATTTTATTAAGGCTCTAAATGTGCTCCAAAGATTAGCATCATTACTTAGTAGACTTTCCGCCAAGTCTAAACGCATAAAATATCTCTCTTTACGAACTTGGAGTGCAGACAAATGGACGCTGAAAACAGTCACGGGTCGCTAACTAGTAATGAATTAATTAAGACTTCCAAAGGACGAACCTCCTCATCTGTCCCAGCTTTAAGACTTCTGCACACAGGCTCGACGCGACTTCGATAGAACAATTTCCATGAAGTTTTCATAGAAATTGCTCCACCAGATTCACGTCGCACCTGTCTGCGGAAGCCTGTTGTAGGAACGTATACTTTGGCTTTGTAGAGCGTAGTGTCTCTCTGTCATACCTATGTGACCAACGATGAATAATGATCTGCCATATTGATGGCCGGCTGACAAAACTTTGTGTTAATTGACGGGGACACCGTTTTCCGATTGGAAAATTAACTTAATGGCTACTAAAGTTTCTCTTTACCTTTTCCATTTACTTAAGTATTATTGCCACAACCCGTTTTAATTATGTTTGGGACCTAACTAAGGACTTGAAGGGAAATGCAATGGACTGTAATTAAAAGAAATGTAATAAATAAGGTACAACAATGGCGTTGGTAAACGTATAGACTGCGCGCGCGTGCCGTCGTCCGAGATCGATAGTGAAGTGGTCCCAGTTTATATATATTAGTCTATGAGTGGTCCGACCGCCCGCGTCCCGCACGCCGCACTTCTCGCCGCCTCCCGCCGCCTGCCGCTGTCTCACGACAGCAGCCGAAGATTGCCGGAGGCGTCCGAACATCCTCCCCGGGTTGAAGGATTCAAGTGAGAGGAAGTGGGCAGACATTGTTGTAAGCCCGCACCATCGTTCCTCTCTTCGTCTTCAGCTCCACTACCCGTGTGGTCCCGTCGCAGCCAGGGAAGACCTTGATGACGCGCCCCAGTGGCCACACCAGGGGCGGTTGGCCTTTCTCTTTGATGAGGACCAATGCTCCCACTGAAAGTTGACCTGTTGACGCTGTCCATTTGGTTTTTTGCTGGAGCAG
Organism: Apamea anceps; assembly: GCA_951799955.1. Lineage (NCBI taxonomy): Eukaryota > Metazoa > Arthropoda > Insecta > Lepidoptera > Noctuidae > Apamea > Apamea anceps. The sequence goes on along the minus strand of OX637502.1, from coordinate 4,853,836 downwards.
AGAAACATATTCTAAGTTAAAGCGGTTCCAAAAATGTTGCTTGATGTGCTCCACTCTTTGGTAGCACTCCAGTCGCCCAATGTTGACATCAGTAACCTGTGGATGCGGAACAGATATTAGTGGTCGCCCAATTATGAAATGTCCAGGAGTAAGGACGGAAAAATCTAGAGGATCAGTGGAAAGGGGGGTAAGGGGACGGGAATTTAAGACGGCCTCTATTTGAGTCAAGCACGTGACCATCTCCTCATATGTGAAGTGCGTTAAGCATAAAAGTCTCTTTAGGTGATGTTTGGTAGATTTGACGGCGGCTTCAGCAATGCCGTTGAAATGGGGGGAGTATGGAGGCGCAAAAGAAAATTTGATGCCTTGTTGAGCAACTTCAGACGCGAGATTCGAGTCTTGTAAAAACTTACGCAGCTCATTGCAAGTACCTATAAAGTTTGTCCCATTGTCGGACAAGATGCTTTCGGGTTTGCCACGACGAGACACGAACCGGTTCAAAGCAGCCATGTAGGCTTCTTTCGTAAGGTCTGTAACAAGCTCGATGTGAACAGCCTTAACGGCAAGGCAAACAAAAATACACAGGTACGCCTTTATAAGCCTACACCCTCGCCCTTTGCGATCAGCTATCAGCACTGGCCCAGCATAATCCACACTACAATTTAAAAATGGGTGTTCTAAATGTGTCCTTGAAGAGGGCAACTGACCCATTGTAGGTTGCACAGTTTGACACTTGTATTTGAAACATTTGATGCATTTTTTAACAACAAACTTTGAAAGATTTCTACCGCCAAGGGGCCAATACATTTGGCGTATATTTGCCAAGAGCAGCTGAGGGCCAGCGTGTAAGTAGTCGAGATGATATTTATGAAATAATATTTTAGTTATATGGTGCTTACCACATAATAGTACCGGGTGCTTGACATTATAATCATAGGGTGAGTTGTCAAGTCTCCCTCCTACGCGTATGAGACCATTGGAATCTGTAAAGGGACTCAAAGAAATAAGCCTATTTTTTTTTGGTAAAGACTTTCCTGATTGCAGTAAATTATACTCATTAGGAAACATATCCATTTGAGCGTGGCGTAAAATAAAATTTGTAGAATTTGTAAGTTCTTCACAGGAAAGGGAACCATGGAATTTATTATGTTTATGTTTTATATTGTAAATAAATCTTAGTATATAAGCGACGACTCTCTGGAGGTGATTGTAATTGGAATATTTGTGAATAAGTGACTTAATGAATAAATGATTATCATTATGATGTGACAAATGATTTGAAGTTAAATTGTTGTATGATTGAAGATGGGATGAGTGATCAGTAAAATGTGATGATACAATTTCAGGTAGATCTTGTTTCAAGTTCTCATTGGGCATTTTTGGCCAATATATTTCATCACTTAACAAAAAGTGAGGACCTGACCACCATAACGAACACTCGCTGATAAGGTCAGCCTTCAGCCCGCGAGAAACAAAATCCGCCGGATTTTCCTTCGACGGCACGTAGCTCCACGTGTGCCCTTTAGTGCATTCTTGTATTTCATTGATGCGATTACGGACAAAAGGTTTTAACAAATTAGGTGTCATGGAAAGCCAACTTAACACTATTGTCGAATCGCACCAAAAGTAACATTTACTAACGGGTTTGGTGAAGGAATTCAGTACATTAACACAGAGTCTTGCTCCTAATAAAGCCCCACATAATTCAAGTCTAGGGATGGTTGTTGGCTTGATTGGTGCAACACGATTTTTAGATACCAACAGCTGTACTCTTACCAATCCATCCTTAGTACTAGACTTTATATAAATACATGCACCGTAGGCCCTTTCGGATGCGTCTGTAAACACATGAATCTCATTATTAGTTGAATTGTCACATGAAATCCATCGTGGTATTTTAAGGGTATTTAAACATGGTAGACTATTCACAAACATTAACCAGGAGGCATGTATGTTATCTGGTACTTGCTCGTCCCAGTCACACTTAGCCGTCCATAGACTTTGAATGATAATTTTAGCCTCGATAATGCAAGGACCTACCAGACCTAATGGGTCAAATATTTGGCTAATCACAGATAAAATGTGGCGCTTTGTGATTGGTTTGCTGGCATCGATCGATATTGAGAACTCGAGGGAATCAGATTTACATAGCCAATATAGGCCTAACGTTTTAGATGACACATTTCTATCCTCAGACAAGTTCAACTTACCAGGATGCCCTGAAACACCGGCTATTTCTGTTAAAATATCTAAACTATTAGATTGCCACTTTCTCAAATGAAAGTTGGCTGACGCTAAAATCGATGCAACTTCTCTACCCATCTGGACAACCTCGAAAACCGAGTCGCCACCACTCAGATAATCGTCGACGTAAAAATCTCGTTCAATGGACGATTTTACAATGTCATTAGAGGCGGTTGTTGCTAGACTGACTAAGCTTTTAGTAGCTAAATAAGGGGCAGAAGCTGTACCATAAGTAACAGTATTAAGACTGTACGTTTGAAGTGGTAGCTTGGGGTCAGCACGAAAGATGATTGGTTGTAAGTTACGTTGTGATGGTGTTACCTGAATGGCTCTATACATTTTTTCTATGTCACCAGAGATAACAAACTTGTGCTGACGGAAACGCAGCAATATAGAAAAGAGGTCATCTTGGACAGTGGGCCCCACCATTTGGATGTCATTAAACGACACTCCAGAAGTAGTCGCTGCTGATGCATCGAAGACTACCCTGAGCTTAGTTGTGGTACTGGATTCTCGGATGACTCCATGATGTGGCAAAAAATACTCAGTTTTGTTACCTGAATGAGGTTTCCTTGTTGAGTTATTCACAGTCATATGCCCCAAGCTCACGTACTCCTCGATGAACGCAAGATATTTTTCCTTAAAGGCAGGTTCACGTTGGAAGCGACGCTCCAATGATAAAAATCGACGTTTAGCCATTTCATAAGACTCGCCTAACTCACTGGGATCATTTTTAAGAGGCATTGTAACTATGAACTGCCCATTTTGATCACGTACAGTGTTAACACGAAAGCTTTCTTCGCAAGCTCGTTCTTCCTGTGACAAGGAATGCTCAGAAGAAACTGAATCGAGTTCCCAAAACTTATTTAGGCTGTTATTTAAATCTGTCATGGACATATTACAGAAATGTGAATATGTATTTTTGGATGGATGTTTTTTATGAAGAGTCACAGAGCCTGATACTATCCATCCGAGCTTTGTCTCATGTAACTTGGGTTGATTTTTGCCTAAATTAATAGATGCACTGCCTAGAATATTCCAAAATATTTCTGCACCGACCAGTATGTCAATCTCTGATGGAACGTTGAATGACGGATCGGCCAAATTTAAATCTACAGGTATGGGAATGCTACTTATGTCGACTAAAGTAGACGGTAGTAATTTGGTAATTGTTGGTAATATGAAGCAATTTATGTCTGTCTTATAGCTGCCGCTGCACGATTCAATGGTTAGTTTGCAAGACTCTGTGCTTAATGTAGTATGACTGTTTATACCTGTCACCGTGGAGCTACGTGCCGTCGAAAGAAAATCCGGCTCGAAGGACCATTTGTTTGGGACCTAACTAAGGACTTGAAGGGAAATGCAATGGACTGTAATTAAAAGAAATGTAATAAATAAGGTACAACAATGGCGTTGGTAAACGTATAGACTGCGCGCGCGTGCCGTCGTCCGAGATCGGTAGTGAAGTGGTCCCAGTTTATATATATTAGTCTATGAGTGGTCCGACCGCCCGCGTCCCGCACGCCGCACTTCTCGCCGCCTCCCGCCGCCTGCCGCTGTCTCACGACAGCAGCCGAAGATTGCCGGAGGCGTCCGAACAATTATGTTTGTGAAAATTGAGCGCCTGCTACCCGTGCTTGTTATGGTAAAGGCAAACAGATTTGATGCCGATTGCCAATTGTTTTCGACATAAAATAAAACAAATATTAATAGAGAAACGTACGGAACGACTTGGTAGTCGATTTGCACGAATTTACTCGCCCGAAACGTGCGAATCGTCACTCCTAAATTTTTGTCGACTCGTACAAAGGTAATTTATTTGTGGGCGAGTCGACAACTTCAGAAATATGTATTAGGTAATTGACACATTTTGAATTTATTTATTTATTCAGGCAACCAACAGTGATATTTTATGCAATAAAGAAAAAAGGACACGAGCGCACAAAAATAATAATTGTTAACTATTATAAAACATATACTTTTTACATAACATAAAATTCAAGCCATAATAAAAAGTGACGAATCGTACATTTCGGGGTAGTAAATTCGTGCGAATCGATTAATACAGAATAACAGATAATTTATTACAGTAATTTTCGCATCGTACTGATATCAAAACTTTAGACCACATTCTATTGTTTATACGAGCTTCTAAATAGATGGCTCATTCTGGATAACGATATGATTATTCCATTTATATTCTATTGTAGGTAGCTCCAGTACCCTGATGGTAGCTTATCTCAGACTTGCAAATAGTTAGAAACGTTGTATGGACTGGAAACTGGCTATCAAAGTACGGTGCTCGATCACACTTGCTTCTGACCTGGTTTGATGGGTCTCGCTTGTTTTGAAATACAAAGCAGAAATAACAAAATTCCATAGAATACTAATTTTTCTTCATTACTTTATGATAGACTAGCTGCGTCCATACAAACTTTGGCGTTTATAATATTAGTAGGATATTCAAAATCAAAAGTCATTTATCCAAAATAGGCTGAGATACGACACTTTTTGAACGTTAAAATTACATAAGACAGTCCCCCAAAACGCGCGGTTCGCGGGAGGAAGTGGCGCAACAAACTCCTCAGCAGCACAGCTGTCTGTTCAGTTAGATTTATTCTCTTATTTATATCTTAGATTCGACGGAAGCATTATCTTGTTAAGCGCCTAAATAATATGTACCTATTAAAATTCTCAAGCTCTCAAACTCCGATTAAAATCGAAACTGATATTCAAATAATTTACCGGCTTTACAAGCGATCTATTCGACAAACAAAGTACCGAGCTGTGAGCACCGTAAGTCATTAGCAGTGTGGAAAATGATCCGTCTAGAAAGGAAGTATTCGATTACTTTCGTACCATCGACGCTCGACTCGAATCGGTTCGACGCTCGATTTGGATCTTGTATTTCCTTATTCTTTAGCTCTTTTATGTTGCCGTAGACTAAACGTTTCGCGGGATTGTATATTTTAGTTTTAATTAAAACTTAGAACAATTAATGGATCGCAAAGATTTTGGATTTCTCAAATAAAAGTTGCTCCTTTTATAACTTTTGTTTGTTGACTTTAGAAAAGCAATATGGCGTCATAGTTCAGGTACAGCCAACTTTAGTTCAGAACATTTTTGAAAAAGGAACACCGGCAGTCACATTTTTTTTCTTTTGTTTTTCAACACGCTACAAAAATACTAACGTGACATTTCTAATTGTTTCAGGTAAACACAAAACAATCTTTAATTACCGCCATCGACAGCACAGGTTATATATTTTTTTTTTTTTGTCTAATTCACCAGTCATCGCGTGCAGGCAACGAACTAATTGAATTAGCTCATTATTGAGTGCTCTTTAATTCAATTAAATACGCATAGCACACAGGTAACAGGTAATATTAACATTGTAACATCAAACTGGTGCCTTTTAGCGACAGATTTAATGCATTATTGGATTTCGCTTCAAGTAAATGTATTACGGTACATAGGTTACCAACGGGCGACGTATCGTGGATAACCTTGTTAATTTAGTATACCTACCTATTCAATTTTCGCGTCTGTGATTTTGCGGTGAAAATACTAAGGATTAAACGATGCTACGTCATATTTTTTAAATTATGTGCGGAAAATGGAAAGCTCAGAAAATTACAGCGATATTCCAAGTTCTTTATTTCTTTTAAGATAATAAATTACTCAGTGTCTGCTTTGAAAACGGTAAATTTCGTTTTTCATAGATATATTTTAATGCACAAAATGAGGTCGGAACACTTGAGGTTTTCACCCACGTGCAACGAATTGTGCAATCGTTGCTGCAATTTTCTTGGGCGCACAAATCCGTTAAATTATCACGTTGAGTTATATTTGAAGCAAAAGGAGGTCACCCACACTTCAGGCTGATGATATCCCTGTATCTTGAAGCGAAGCATGTAGGGTTTACATGTATTTTTTTTCGGACACTGTTTTTCAAAGATGTCGACTTCATTCGACGTTGCACCCTCAAATAATCACACCCGCCCTAGGTGTGATTCAGAAATGTATTATTGTAACAATTATGTAAATAGCTATGACAGTTTTTTGCTGTATATTTATTCCACAAAGTAAACCACGACGTAGATTCTTCAAGGTTCGCATTCAATAAACTTCCCTTCAGCAAATAATATGCAACCGCAATATGAGAAAATACAGAATCATTTTACAAAAAAAATATGAAATCCTTCGCTTTTTAAAAATAGCATGGCAACCCTGCACACGTTCCATTCATCTGAGTGAAGCATTAGCCATTCAGGAACGTTCATTTCATCGCTCTTTCATTCCGCGGGCAAAGGCATGCTGCATTGAAAGGATACGCTTTTCAATCCGCCATATATGAGGAAGAAAGGAGTTCGTACGAGGCTGCGGGGAGGCTAGCTTTCCAGCGACAACTGTATAATAGTTATTGTTGCCAGTTTATCTGCTTTTCTTCCTTTTAACTGTTATTTTGAAGCGTCAACGTTTGTGCTATGGAGTTAGGAATTCAACAAAGGGAAGCTTTTTAACTGCCGTGTGACTATTTTACTCGTTATTTTCAAAATAGATATAGGTAGGTGTATGACGAATAATAAAGAAGTATGGAAGAAAAAGACATGTTGCGCCGACCCCAAATAAATTGAGATAAGGGCGGGAGAGTGATAATGATGATCTACATATAAATGTCGTGAGGAAAGTTTTGAGTATGAATGTGGATGGCTATACGAGTAGGGGAAGGCCGAAGAAACGATGGATGGAATGTGTAAAAGATGTTAAGTATACGGCTAGATAGGGAATGACTACCGAGATGACGACTAATAGAGAAGTATTGAAGAAAAGGACATGTTGCAACGACCCCACATAAATTGGCATAAGGATAGATGATGATTTTCAAAATAGAGCTTTCTCATTAACACGGTATAATTGAAAGTTGAAAGCATGTGGCAACTGCACGTGGATATCGTGCCAGAGTGCATTTCGCCCACAAATAACTCGTTAGTCGTTCCGTTTTATGGTTTCGGAAAATTTCATCTGTCAAGGTGTAAATCTCTTGATAACAACGTAGGTAATCTGGTTTATTTTAAGCAAATGAGCACAGAGTTAATTTTACTGTAACGACAAAGTCGAATCATTTATTTCCAATAGGCACATAAAAGGCACTTTTAAATGTCAAAATTTACAATAAGATAGAATTGATTCTAATTGCCCCTACAATAGGAGAAGAATGGGCAAGAAACCAACGTTGCTCTTTTAAAATGTTTTACAATTACTTAGTATTTTGTATACATTAATTATTTACTTATAAGTGAAGACGATGCACCTAGAATAAAATTACTATACCACAAGAGGTGAACAGAATTAAAAATAAAGCAATGACAGATAAATTAATTATATTTATTTATTTATCCATTAAATAATAAAAAATAAATAAAATAAATGAATTAAAAAAATATAAATTATTATTTAATTTTTTACTTTTATTTTTTAATAATGAATTATTTTAATTATGTGATAGCTATACTCACATAGTGCCCACATATTTACGAATATTGTTAAAGTAGATGATTTTACTTTGTACTGTGCAGAGAATTTGCTGGTATTCAGCTGCATCTGCACCCTAATTGCGTAACACACGATCAATCGGAATCGGTTTCATTTTGACAGTTCAACAAGATTCGTTATTTACGTGTTGAGCAGACAAATTTTTCGAACATAAGTAGCAATGGATTAGCAATTTGCTTCAAAATGATTCTGATTCCGATTGTTTGTGTATTACGCAATTAGGGTGCTGGTTAAACTGGAAGCTGACCCCAACATAGTTAATATAGTTAGGAAAAAGCTAGGCAGTTTATGAGTGTACAGTGGTACAGAATATAAATTAGCAAAGCCTTACAATATTCACAAAAACACGATTTTGTAAAAAAATAATAATTCTAATTGAAATCGTGACTTCCATTACCTACATATTTTATTTAAAATCGCCTTGTACGATAAGACCCTAGACTACACTAGTTTTAAATAGCTTTGTCCTTTTTGTATTATGTGCTTTACAAATAAAGTATTTATTAAATAAATCAACGCATCATCCATCATTGTCCATAAGGCGTGATCTTCGCCAAGAGCAGGCAGATTCAGAAATAAAAAATAATTAAAAGGAATACCCAACGTCTTATTTTTAAGACTCGCCATGTTTATAATAACTTTTAACAACTTCACAAGTGTGGTCCGATGACAGATTATTATGTTAATGGACTGATAAAAGGGAACATGTTTATTAACAAGCTGTTTGTTTATTGTTTATCTTCAAAAAGCTTTCTGACGTGTAATATTCGTAATTTATTTGTTTCCGACTTTGTTAATGACTTAACTTTGTATTTGGGTAAAATTTTCCTGTTTTACTATTATTTATTTTGCTTTAATGATATTATATCTACCTCTACCTCGTTGGTTTAATGGTCGCAAGCGCTACTGCCGAGCATAAGGTCCTGGGCACGATTCCCAGGTCGGGTAAAATGTTATTGAGTTTTTCTATCTGAAATTTCTCAGTAACAGCTCGAAGTCCAGATTTGTGTCCGGTTGATGGCAAAAGGCTCGCCACCTTGGACCTGCGACCACTGGCGGCACCATAGATATAGGAATACATTTCTATGAGCGGCACGGTACGGCAAGGGATTTTTATGAGACGAATAGGAATATAACTTATATGTATGACAATACAATTGAAATTTCAATGATGATACCTACTGATGTCGCGGCATGCCTAAGGATACCGCGGCATCGTTGTCGTTGAAATTTCAATTTTATTGTCATACTAGTAAGTTATATTTCTATTCGTGGATTAATAATCCCTTGCCGTGCCGTGCTGCCAGTGAGCGCAGGCCCCATTACATGAGACTTAAATATAACAAGCGAAATTTAGATGTCTGATGTACAGACGCCAGCACATCAAGCTACTACAATCTGTCAAATTTCTTTAATAGATTTTCAACTTTATCGCTAAAGTATTAAGGTTCAAGGTTGATTGGGAAAGTTTGACAGTTTCGGGTAGCTTGACCTGCTGGCGTCTGTACTATTATAATAAGTTCACCTCTACATAACCCTTCGGGTATTACAGGCGTCATGTTTTATTACTAGTCTACTGTAATATTTTACTACGATTTCTCTTAAAAAAACGTTACCTACGCTACTATGAAAACACGTGTAACCAAATATCCAACATTACAAATGCGTTCACATACAGACAAACCAGTCATATCTCTCGACATTCCAATCGTCATATTTTTTATTAACAGACCAATATAAAGGGGGCACCTTGAACCCTATACGGGCTGAACACCAACGAACCAGCCAGCATACCGATAAACTTCAAGAGCGAATCTATTCGAGATAGCTGGTAAGTATTCTCCACCAATAGCCATCAGTCATCGTTAGTCGGAGGATTTAGTTAACAAATTGTTCATTGTATAGCTAGTGTAGCGGTCAATTTTATCCAATTTATGCGAGCGCGGCCATCACTTATACTCTATTGGCGCGGACAGATGACAGGATGTGTGTGGATTAGTGCATTAGGTGTCTATGTATCTTTTTTGTGTATCTAGCGTCTATGGTTACTGAATTTATAGCACTGGCACGTGGAAAAAGTTCAATGGCAACATTTTTTTTTGTGCTGAGATGGAATGAATGAGCATAATAGCCACCTTGTACCTATTTTTCTGTGTGTGTATAAATGGTACAATAAATAAATAGTATTATACGAAAAATAAAAACAATGAATTGATCCATTATCGTTGCATAAGTGGTATATTATAATATAGAATAGAGCTATCCTAAAATAATTATTATTACAAACTATCTTCTGCCCGAGAGTCAGCCCGCGTGAAATTTTTAGTTTTAACATAAAATATAGCAAAAAAATAAATAAATAAAAACTTATAGCTGTGCCCCATTACTTTATTTTAGCTTGACGTTTTTAATTAAACTTTTTTTCTTTTTACTCGGCCCCAAAGTGTCGTAGCGTGATGTTTTTTTTTTAAATCCAACTGGTACTTCCAGAGATTAGCGCTTTCAAACAAACAAACTCTTCAGCTTTATTATATTATAGGATAGATGATAGTACTGTCGCAGTAGCATTCTTGCAATCTACTAGTAGGTACTTAAAAGAGTCATCGTCATTAGTACCATAATGACCGCCAATGAAGATAAAAAGATTATATCAATGCCATATTATTTCCGTGGGTGGACCGCAATCGCCATTACAATTGTTAAATGTCTTTGTTGTAAATCATCATCACTATCATCATCCTCCTGCCCTTTTTGTTTTTTTCCTTAATTGTGTCCCACAGCTGGGCAAAGGCCTCCCCTTGTATTCTTCCAACCCTCCCTGTCTTGTGCGATCTCTGACCATGTTGGCCCTGCACATGTTACCACATCGTCACACCACCTTCGTCGTGGTCTACCTCGACGGCGATGTCCTCCCTCAGGCGTCCAGTGAGTGACGATCTTTGCCCATGGCTCCGGGTGCTCTTGTCCTTATCTCAATAAAATTTATTTGGAGTCTGCGGAGCGTCTCTTCGACACATCTCTATGAATCGTCATTTCAGAATTCACCAACCTTTCTTGCCATATATCATCAAAATTCAATTTCATTTACTTGCCAGAAAGTAGGTTTACAACCGGGGCTCGTGGTAATAACAGCGGCACGGGTTGATCGACCAGGTTAAGCTAGTTTGCCACGGTCGGTCCAGGGATGGGTGACCATTTTTACATACCGAGACCCTTTCGTGCCTCGGAAAGCACGTTACGTCGTTGGTCCCGGCTGTCATTCGTGGATCTTTGACAGTCGTTACGGGTAGTCAGAAGCCTGAAAGCCTGACAACCAGTCTTACCAAGGGGTATCGTATAACCCAGTAAGTGTGGGTTGTGAAGGTCAGGTAAGCAGTCGCTCCATGTAAAATACTGGTATTCAGCTGCATCCAGTTAGACTGGAAGCCGACCCCAACACAGTTGGGAATAGGCTAGGCAGATGATCTGTTTTTAAAATAAAGGACTGTTTTTTAAATGTTATCAGTACTTTAAATAATAACACTACAACAGTACTCTTAATAGTTTCTCGGAATGATAACGATGGTAAGTGTTCATAAAATTAATGAATGAATACTATTGTTTGTATGTAGGTCAGACTTTCGGGCTTCTGACGACCCGTAACGACTGTCAAGGATCCACGAATTACCGCCGGGACCAACCGCTTAACGTGCTTTCCGAGACACGGAGGGGTCTTAGTATGTAAAGATGATCACCCATCCGCAGACCAAGCGCGGCAAGCGTAGCTTAACCTGATCGATCGACCTGTGCGGCTGTTATTATAGATATCAACTAGCTGCACCCCGCGGTCTCACCCGCATAAGTTTCGATCCCGTGAAAATATCGGGATAAAAAGTATCCTACATGTTAATCCTGGTTATAAACCATCTGTGTGCCAAATTTCATCCAAATCCGTTCAGTAGTTTTTGCGTTAAAGAGTAACAAACATCCATCCATCCATCCTCACAAACTTTCACGTTTATAATATTAGTAGGATGTTGATAAACAATCCTTGAATGCGTCATTGGTCTAGTGGTCACAAGCGCTACTGCTGAGTTTGAGGTCTTGGGTGCGATTACCAGGTCAGGGAAAAGTGTCATTGTGTTTTTACATTAGGAATTACTCACCTGCAGCCCGGAGGATGGTTTTGTGCCTGGTTGCTGGCAATAGGGTCGCCCCTTGTCACGTACTATAGGTACACATCTGCCTAACCCTTTGGGAATTACAGACCTGTGTTTATTTATGTGTAAGTAATATAAATGCCGATATCGTCGCTTAAGTTCTAATACTATGTAAGTCAAAAATAACAACTTTACAGGAGAGTGACAAAATGGCATAGTGTACATAGATCTACTATATACTGTATACTAAAAAATAAAGTTACATATTTAATAGATCCAATTTGAAGTATGTATACACAAATTATAAAATTGTATTGTCCTGAGGGGTAATTCTCGTAATTTTGAGATCGTTCACAGTCTGATCTCAGTCTCAATCTGTCAAAAATCCCTCCAATTTCCCTACATTTTAACCAGTTTTTGACAGTTGTTTGTCGCCCAGATGAGACTGCGACTAGATTTTGAACGTTTTAAATTACGAGAATTGACCTTCTGATATCTTAATGTAGGTAAAATTATGCATTTTTTTCACTCTCCTGTAAAGTTGTTATTTTTGACTTACATAGTGTTAGAACTTAAGCGACGATATGCAATATGATATTTACCAGCTGACAAATGCCAATTTTTTAATCACACAGCGCTAAAAACGTTCAATAAGGAGCTCCTTATCGAACTCTTGGAATCTAAAGCGTCACTCGTGGCTCTATTTACACATAATTAGCTAAGTCGTTAGATGCTAACTACTGTATAATGTACATTGCAAGCTTCTACATAATAGCTATAAGTGGTAAGGACAACGACTCAATTTGCGCAGTAGTTAATTAGATCCTACTAATATTATAAACGCGAAAGTTTGTGTGGATGGATGGATGGATGTTTGTTACTCTTTCACGCAAAAACTACTGAACGGATTTTGATGAAACTTTACAGTAATATAACTTATACATCTGAGTAACACATAGGATACTTTTTATCCCGATATTCCCACGAGATCAACACTTTTGTGGGTGAAACCGCGGGGCGCTTTTCTAGTACTTTAATACCGACTGCCTATACGCTATACACTAAATATTTGTATGAACTATAAATTATATAGCTACTTGTCAGTGGCGTAACTATAGGGTGGCAAAGTGGCAAAATGCCACGGGCCCCTAGCCGGAGGGGGCCCCCGAACAGAGAGGGCCATGACCACAGGAAGATCCTAACGTACCTAAGTATAGAAATGCAAACTTTTTTCGACCACTAGAACAAAGAAGCAGTCCGGTATTCCATTTTGTAGGGGTGAAATCGCGGGCGAAGTGCCAGTAAAAAAAAAATTATAACGTTGGTTGAGCTTCTTTACATAGAGGGAGGGCCCTACCAATCCCATGAATTTGCCACGGGCCCCAAACGGTATAGTTACGCCACTGCTACTTGTTCTGGAATTGGGTTTAAATCAAAATCAAAAGTTATTTATTCAAATTAGGCTGAGAATCAGCAGTTTTTGAACGTCAAAATTACATAAGAAAGTCCTCCAAAACGCCTTTCACCTCTTCCTAGTGATTTAGCTGGGAAGAAGAAGTGGCGCAATACACTCCCCAGCATGTGTAGTGCCAGTAGTGTGCAGTGTTTAGATGTAGTGTATTGTATGTGCACGTGTTATTTGCACCCATCATAAGCAGAAATCTTACGAGCTGAGAAACTTAAAAAACAACGTTGTAGGTAAGTGTCATTACGTCAACCTGACCATTAAAGTGACTACTATAAACTGCACCACTGATGAAGTAACATAACATAACATCACGCCCCTGTTCCCCGAAGAGTTCGGCAGAGGTGCACCTATAAGTACAACCACGTTTCGCCAGTAATGTTTAAGTGCTCATGTAACTGGCAGCGAGCCTATTGCCATCAAGCTAGCACAAATCTGGGCTGCTACTGAGTAATTCCATATAAAAACCTATTAACAGTTTGCTCGACCCGGGAATTAAACCCAGGACCTTATGCTCAGCAGTACCGCTTGCGACTACTAGACCAACCAGGCAGACCAAGGCCAAGTAAATAGGAAAAAACCTTGTTTATTAGCATAGTTTTACCAGTAACAACATTATTGACAAGAAACAAGTAGTTTAAACTGAACTATGAGGCAATTATTCTTAAAATTTTTAGGGTCTACGAAAATGTAGCAAATTGCTACGAAAAGCGTAGCACTTTTGCTACAGATTTTATTTCGGTACTATCGATTTGCAACGTATAACTATTTGCTAATTTGGTATAAGACAATGCTAAATAAGAGTTTTTATTAGACCAAGAGAAGTCGTTGGCCCAACTGTGGGGTAGAATAAATAACCTAAAAAAAATGTTTTCTTTGAATTCAAGATGAAGATTTATTAAATTTAAGACAAAAGCATTTTAATAATATTTCTACACAGGTGAACGAACTTCATTTAACAAATTAATTCTTATAAACAAAAGGTCGTTGAACTCTTAATTGAACAATAGCCAGTTTACATTTAATTTAATTGTAGTTTCGTTTTGTGGCTCAATGGATAGCGTGTGATAAGACTGAAACATTACGTTCACTGCGGAACGAATGAACGAATGAATGATGTAGATAAGGGAGTAATATGACTCACTCACTGTTAACTAATGTTTGATTTTAAATATCGGTTGTTTGTTAAACCCTTTTTAATTCTTTTGTAGCGATAATGTACGTAACTCCACCTATGTAAGTATGTAGTTTTTGTAAAATTATTATAAGTTTCAGTTTCATAACATAATGTTCACGTTTGAAATGGCATATTTGGCAACGGTTGTTTATAGTACTAACTGGATAAAAGACAAACAATAAGAAAATACTGTTGTTATGAAAACATAACTCATTCGCATAAGAATAAACAGCAAACACAATTTGCATTCGCAAACTTTTGCAAAACTAGAAACGTAGAAACCAGAACACCGATAAAAATAAAAATAAATCATAGTAGAAATATTCAAAAATAGAATATAGCGCTGAAAATTCAAACCAGCCATCTATCTTCTACGCATAGACAAACCGTCGGTATGAATAAATATAAATAAAGAAAAGTGCACGAGTAACGTTGGCATACAGCCAGCGTATTCGAATGAAGGAAAATGAAAATTACCGTTACGAAGTAGGGCTAGATAAAAATAAATATTTGTTGTTTACATACAAGTCGCCAAGCTTTGCTCGTTGACAGTTTGATTGGTAAACAAATAAGCATGTCACGATACTGGTAGAACTTCCATTTTATATTCAGAAACTTTTCTCGCAGGTTTATAACTTGCGACAAATTCAGATTTGTTTTTTTTTTCGCTCTTGCGTCTCATTTCTATTTACTTTATATTGGAGTCTAATATGAAAATAGACTATATTACTATAGTACATTTTCTTTAATAATTATTTGCCAAACGGGTAACGAACGACTCATGAATTTCCGTATTCGCAACAAAGATGGCAGAGCTTACTACAATCGGCCGCACCAGCGCCATCTATTAGCTTGAGGCCGAACTAACTCGCGCCGGTCACTGAAACACTACAAGCGCTGGTTTATAATTTTACAGGGCGTTTTCTTTTTCTACTGTTGACTTACTTTTTATTATTAGATACATTTCAATTAACACATTATTTTTCAAAATATAATTTGTGAAATATTTTATGTCTTTCAATATTAAGTAGTATAGTAGTATCTAATTTTTTAAATTATTTTTACTTAAGGTGGATGCTCCAAGGTAGCCCGCAAAATTTAAATTTTCTTACGTTTTTTTGCAATTTGCATTAAAATATGATTCGCGGCCGCAACAAATATGTATTTACAGAATTATAACCATTAGAATCAGTAATACAACTTGTTAAGTTAGCATAATCCTAAAATGTCAAGATTTCATGAAATAGTCATTCAGTAGGTTTACTTGATCTTAGAGAGTTGTGTTGATGACTTGTATTTTTCAGCAATAGGTACACTGACTTAATAAAGACAAGCGAAACAAAAAAACTTTCAGTAAAATACCGAAATCAGAAATTTTCCGAAATCTTCCTAAAATAGCAACACATCAGACCGAAATATAAACCTATTTCAACGTACTTTGACACAAATCTCTCAAAGTTAACCGGGCTCATATAGCAGTGTTGCCACACTAAACCATTGCGGTTACCCACAACTCACAACCTGACACTCATGCCTAAATACCTAATATGTCCAAACTTTGGGTAAACCACGCAGTTTAATATGTATGAAGTTAAATACTTAGGTCGACTTTATTTTATTAGTAAATGTATAATTATTTGATGTTTATATAATATCCTACTTATGTATATTTGTACGCTGTTGAGGCAACACATAACTATGATATAATTAAATGTAACATCTTGCATGCCATTTGTGTGTACCTATACAATGTACAGACGCCAGCACATCAAGCTACTATAATCTGTCAAATTTATATACCAGATTTTCAACTTTATCGTTAAAGCATTAAGGTTCATGGTTGATTGGGAAAATTTGAGTTTCGGGTAGCTTGACCTTGGCGTCTGTACCTATACTCATGTTTTAGACAAATAATTTATCTTATCTTAGTAAAACCCCAAGAGTTTTAAAGGTAATTTTATTGGATGACATACCTAGATTTAAATATTAATTATTTTTATGTCGGTACAAGCTAAATATTTGAGCATAGTTCTGTCTGGCCGTGATGAAAAAGATTAACCATTTCATTACTTCTCAACTGAAATAAATATACAAACGCACTGATAGACAACTTTCCGACTCCTATAGTAAAATATTTGACAAAAACCTTTGATCTTCAACTTGACTTTTTTAAGCTCTCCACATAATTGCCATATCTTAACTAGCCGTCGGAAACTACCCCACAGGAACGCAATACCGAGATGAAAAATTAAAGTTAAATCTGTTCCCCCTAAATGTCAAGTGCAATACTTATTCGTATTTCTTATGCCCGGGTTACACGAGGCTATTTTTAGGGTTCCGTAGTTCACATCTCTCTCTGTCCGTCCGTTCTCGTTTTACTTTCCAAACGGTTAGTGCTAAGAAGATGAAACTTTGCATGGATATGTGTATTTACCACGTCGACAAGGTGCTAAAATAAAATCACCAAAAATACTTTTTTTTTTGGGGTACACGTATAGTGGGGATGATTTTTTTTTCTCGCGTCTACCCCATAGTGTGGGGTATCATCAGATAGGTCTTTTAAAAACATTGAAATCAAAGCTATTTAAAAAAAAATATTGATATTTGAAACTGTGTTTCGCAATTAGGGTTCAGGACAGTAAAGTCAGTGGTGGTGGGCGCTATCAACTCAAAAATACAAACCCATCCTATTAAACTATCAAATCAGCTTACTACCTTTCTCACAATAGCTTACTAACCTAAAAATGAGGATAGTTCTTTAAACACTAGTCTAATGTGACTAACTTGCTAGCTTACTAGCACTATCTTGCTATCCTAGCTTCAAAAACTAGCCTCGTGTAACCAGGGCA
Organism: Apamea anceps; assembly: GCA_951799955.1. Taxonomy (NCBI): domain Eukaryota; kingdom Metazoa; phylum Arthropoda; class Insecta; order Lepidoptera; family Noctuidae; genus Apamea; species Apamea anceps. The sequence continues at coordinate 4,836,406 of OX637502.1, read as the reverse complement.
TTACCCCTTATCCTCTCTAACACGTTCTAAACTTCTAACGTTGAAATTCAATTTGACTTGTAACACTCTCCATATCATTGTACAGACGCCAGCAGGTCAAGCTATCCGAAACTGTCACATTTTCCCAATCAACCCTGAACCTTAATGCTTTAGCGATAAAGTTGAAAATCTATTAAAGAAATTTGACAGATTGTAGTAGCTTGATGTGCTGGCGTCTGTACGCACATATCTTAATCTTCATCAGAATCAGATACTTAATATGACCTGAACGGTCCTCAATAAAAGCGATATCGATAAATTTAAAGTTAATTCCCTTCCCTAAAAATGTCAAGTGCAATATTCGCATTTCTTATCCCTTATCCTCTTTGAAAGCACTTGACCTTAATCTTGCTTTCAAAAACCCCTTTTTGCACTTAGGACGGTGTTCTCCAATATAAGGTCAAAGTATTTATAGAAAGACAAACGTGGGGGAAGAGGCATCTGTAATGGATGAACTTGAAATAAACCTTTATCAATTGCTTCTATTTCGGTTGACAATCCATTTGTCAACGTTTATACAAAGGTATTATTAGGTACAAATGAAATGAAATAGTTTATTCTGTAGATATAGGAGTCACTTTTACTTTAACTTAGGCAGGCATTACTTAGTGTGTTTAATTTTATCACCACTAGTCCCAGAACAGTGAAGAGGAAAACATCGTGAGGAAACCGGCATGTCTAGAACTAAAAAATCGAATCATGTGACATCCACCAACCCACACAGGGCCCGCGTGGTAGATTATGGCCCACTCCCTCTAACAGAGAGGAGGCCTGTGTCCCAGGAGTGGCAACTTTATAGGCTGATTATGCTCAATAGACTAGAAATTGGGCTGTTCCATAGGTTTCATAATAACATTATAAAAAAACAATTTCCAGGAAATAATGCCACAATAACCACGAACATGGTCCTGTTCCAAAAAGTAAATCCTCATGGGACATTACATCATCATAATTTAGGTCATCACCACGTTAATTTAATTACCTATATCCCTATACCGTCACTGACAAGTGTACTACCTTGTTGACAAGCGAAGGAATACGGGTGGGACACATCGATGCGTAAACTGTAACCATGAATAATTCAGCACTTGAAATTCTAGACGTAGAAATTATTCATCGTTTATAAAAACAAATCTGCTGTTTCATAGGACAGTGCAGTACCTACGTCGTGAAAAATTATGGCAGAGCGGTTTTTTAGGATTCCGTACTCCGTACCAAAAACAGAACCATTATAGGATCACTTCGTTGTCCGTCTGTCTGTCCGTCCGTCTGTCAAGACGCTTTTTCTCAGGAACGCGTGGAGATATCAAGTTGAAATTAATATCAAATACTTAGGTCTGTGGTCCCTTGCAGCAGTGAAAAAATCAAACTTCTAAGTTGACGCGATCAAAAGATACGGCATTTTATGCTCCGTTTTTGCTGCATATTTTGACACTCGCAAGGGAATCAAAACCTATAGGGTACTTAATTCCCGTTGACCTGGAATCATGAAATTTGGCATGAAGCAATATCATGTAGCACAAGTAAAGGAAAAAATCCGAAATTTTGTAGTTGCATCACTAAAAAAAATATTAGGTACTTGTCGATTACAAACTTATTTGCAGTTGGTAAACTAACCGCGACCTATGTCGATGTATGGGGACAACAGTTTTCGTTAGATCAATGTTCGGTACTTTCATAGTTTATGAACTATTTACTTAACTAAAAGTTTGTACGGAACCCTCGGTGCGCGAGTCCGACTCGCACTTAGCCAGTTTTTTTTTTTAATTACCGTCGAAAAAGAAGAATGACCAAGTCGTACGAAGTCTCATGCATCAAGATCAAAATATTATAGTAATTATTTTCATATTTTTTTACGACATTACGCGTCGGGGATTTGGTTTTTGAACAGGGAATTTAATTTAAAGTAAAAATGTGTCGATATTTTTTAATTCCCTTTACATGACGTTCCGTTTCAAATTATATGATTAATATAACCTTGAATTTTGAAAGTGTCATGCCAGTCTGACGGCGCTCTGTTTTTAGAGCAATAATGGTCGTTCGTGTATGACATGTCAAACAAAATAAAGTACAGGGTGGGCAAATAAGAGATATACACTTTATTTTTAAAATTTTATTCTATGAAATACAAAAAAATATTAAGTACTTTTCTCCTTTTTAAAAAAAAAAAGTTGCCCCACACTAGAAATTACATGAGTTTTTACCCATAGCGTCGCAATTTTTCGTCGGTTATCAAAAAAAAAAATCTTCTGTTTCATAGAAAAGTGCAATACCTACGCGGTCAAAATGTATGGAACAGCCATATTTTTTTTAATAACCGACGAAAAATTTTGACGTTATGAGGTCTAAACTCATATGCTGAATCCATGGTTACAGTTTGCGCGTCGATATCCTTGCCACCCTGTTATACTCGTTTCTGTAAAAATACCTGACCACTAATGCCTACATTACGGTCTACATGCATGCAGCAAGGGGTGATTTCCAGGTCGGGTAATGTGTGATTCGATATCTCCATCCCTATAGCTACAGGCTCACCCCCGCTTACATGGGATTGAAAAATTGCTGGCGAAAAGTGGGCATACTATACACCACTGCCTATCCCACCTAGAAATGCAGTCCTATTGTTATGTAACCCTCATCGCTATTTGGCTTTAAGTACCACAAAATACACATAAATACTTAAACCTTATTATCATTACAATACCGACCATATTATCATGCTAATTGGCAGCCCACAAAGGCAGTCTGTGCATCTTTAGAAATCGTACGTACCTACATCTGTACAGGGTGCATCTGAAACGCAAGATAGCCGCAATTAAATGCATTTAGTCAGAATCACTGTGTGCACAACGTCCTTTGATGTATCTTCCGCGAGATCCAGCTTAATACGGTACTGAACACAAAGGAGTATTTATGAGGTACCTACCTAATGGTTCCGGGATATCGCTGTATCGGAAAATGAATTGGATGCTTTATTTATATCTATACTATACATATATTTATAAGTTATAAAGTCGCGTTTCATGTGTCTATGTGTGACCATGTCGTTTTTCTAAACTACGCAACGGTTTATGGATTTTTGATGCGGTTTTTAACAATAGTTTATGTGTATAATACACAACTTTTTGCCCGCGACTTCGAACGTGTGAAATTTCGACCCCCGACCCAATACGTTGCATCCATAGAAATGGAAGTCGCATTCCACCGCCTGCCCGCGATATTATTTCTCTTTTCCTTAGCGTTCTTTCTGACTTTTTTTGCTCAACTCCTAAGGGTCCTAGCGTGATGTTTAATATGCCTACTTATAGCTTTCCTCAAGAATTAGACTATTAAACATATTTTTTTTTTAATCTGGCTGGTGATTCCAGAGATTAACGCGTTCAAACAAACTAACCCTTCAGCTTTATTATTAGTATAGATAATAGATATAGATAAATTATTATTTCCTTTATTTCAATAAACACATATAAATAGCCCACCGGTATCGGGAACAGGGTCCAAGCTACCGGTCAGGGCTCCAAAGAGAGGAACCTCCTGACAATGCGAGCCGTGTCCAGAAGTACCGCTTTCTGAATCAAGCCCTTGATCCAGCTGCCCAACGAGAGCCTCCTCAGTTTCAGGCTGTTAGTATAGATTCATATTTAAATGTCACATTTGATAAAGAAATTCGATGTTTTGTCAAGTCTTAGGAACCGTGCGAAGCAGGGGCGGGTCGCTAGTTTCACACTCACGTAAATCTTAACTAAATGGGTGCCCGGTTACAGGTAGGCTCAGGTAGTCCTGACCTGAGCCTACGAGAGTTTAAAGACTTAGTTTAAGAACTTAAAGACTTTTAAGTTACGAGAAAAACTCTAAAGCCTGCAAGTTTTCATTTGTCTGGCTTTTTTTAAAAAGGAAAAGTTTAGTAGGTAGGTACTCTTTCAGAACGGCCAGGCTCCGGCCATGTTTTTTTTTAAAGAATAGAACATTTTTATTGCTTCTGCTGACGTAATAAAAAGCTTTTATTCTGGCTTTAACTGAAATAAGCTGCACCATTAACTATGTCCATCATCATAACATTATCCATTGCTTCATATGTTCGAAAAATGGTAACGTAATGAATGTTGTTGAACTGTCAAAATGAAACCCGTTGCTGCTAATAGTGTGTTACGCAATTACCCTGCAGAACACAGCAAACAACATATATTTCAGACCTATGTAAATCACTCAACAAAGTTACAATTAATTATAGGTAAATACAGCAAATACAAAATAATAACTATAAACTTTTAGATTTACGTAAGAAGTATCTAGGTAGGTACCGTATACCATTCATTCCCGTTTATTTCAAACGTTTCTCTCTTTGCTTTCTAAGAATTCATCCTTACGTTTCTTCCGTTCTATTTCCTTCAAAGGAATACAATTTAATAAGTGCATGGATTCAGTAGAGCGGTTTGAGATAAGCCCTGTGAGTCTGTGACGTCATCTTTAGCTTGGCGCTTAGCTTGTTTTCCCAGACACTCCTTGTTTATTCAGCACTTTCCGTTAGTTGAAGATAAGTAGTAAGTGAGCGTGAATAAGTAAAGAATCTATGAGAGCCCATTGAAAGATTCGAAAACGGAATTCTCTATGGATTGACCTAGGCAACGTTATAGTTAAGTACATAACACCAATGGGCTCAAACACGCTTCGACGGCACGGTTCCCGCACGGAACAAATATTTGTATGCATCAAAGGAGATAAGTAACCAGGGTCGTCGGATATAGTTGAAGTTTAGTAAGAAACCGATGGATGTTTTCGAATAAAATTTAACTTAATTAATAGAAAACAAACAGTACATTTATCAAATTAAATTTCATTCGAAAATATCCATCGGTTTCTTGCGAAACTTCAACTATATCCGACGACTCTGGTTACTTATCTCTTTTGGTGACTGTACATATCATAAGTAACATGGCGCCTTGTTTCTCCGAAGGGTTAGGTATAAGTGTACCTAAAGAACATACACATTTCGCCAGGTATGTTTAAGTCCCATAGGTAGGGGGCGAGAATTTCCCAGGGATGTGCCTTACAGGCGTTGCGCAAGGGTGGTTCCGGAATTAGTCTTTCAAGAGGAACCGGGACCACCCCTATGTGCGAATGGTGATCACCAGGGTGGTTTTAGTGAGGTAAAAATCCCACACTCCCCGACCTCACTCCCCGGAGGTCGGGTGCCTTTTAAAGGTTTCAGCCCAAAAAAAGTTAGGGGGCGAGAATATTGACATCAATCTCATCAATTCTGACTCCGGGTTACTCCGGGAGAAATTCCAAATAAAAAAAACTCAATAAAACTCCCCGATCTGGGAATCGAGCCCAGGGCCTCATGCGATAACGACCACTACACCAATGAGCCGATCAAAGCGAGGCAGCTACATAGGTACGTGATTTTCCACAACCCGCTTTCATAAAATAATTTTTCGAACTTTGCTGGTATGTACATCGAAGAAAAAGGTCGTGCTATCAATTCCACCCTTAATTATTTATTCAGGATCAAACAAGCTCAATGAATAAATTCCTAAACAGTGTACACATAAATGGCGACATGGAAAATCGCGAAAATTGCGACCACGTTAGCAAAATCTTCGCTATTAATCTTCATACAGCCGACACGGGCCGTCGCGTCGTGATTAGCAACTACGCCCCCGAGTTTCAAGACAAATCCCGATTCCCGAAGCAATTTCCACGATAATCCGATATGTGTGTGAACCTGACCTAATTCTTTCTTGTCACACGGAGACGTTAATGTAACGAGGCTGACGAGGTGAGACCAAGTGCCAATTAGGAGCCACAGTGTAGCTATTAGCGAGAGGAAGACGTAAATGTACTGTCATTAACACGCGTTCACTGTGCGATAAATAGTTGGACTGTGCATGTGTGTATACGGCTGTGTTCATGGAAATTGCCACAGTGTATCTTGAGGTTATGCATTTAAATTGCGAGTTACATAATCTGTTGACTATGCATCATACCGACGAGGAAGTTGGAATGCTTGAACTTGACATTCGTATGCAGAATTGATGAATCTTTGAATGTATTAACTTTGATTATGTGGCCGTTGCAATATTAACACATTTTTTTCCATAATACTGGTAATATGGCCAATATTTTTACTGTAAACGTTAAGGTAGATATTAAATTTTCTCATTAAAGAATTAGTATTGCCATTCAACGTGGCAATGTTGCCAGTCTTCTAGGCAAATTTCCGGATGACAGCGATACGGACGAGTACTTCGACGCCTGAGTGTTCTTTTGTTTTTGTATTTATTTTTATAGTTAGTTAGTTAGTCATTTAATTTAGTACCTAATTTAAATAGTTAGTTGTATTAAATATTTTATATTTATACAATTTTCTCATTATTTGTTTCTTTCAATTAATATAATTATTAATTAATTAATTATTCAGTAGATACTTATTTTTATTTTCAGTTAGCATCAACTACATAAACGTTGACATATTTAATTGACAATGATAACGCTAATAATAATTGTGTAAATGTAACTTTAACCACCCTCGCGCGTGTAATCTAATTCTTAAACACAAAATAATGCCCCATTACCGGAATTAATAAAAGCGATAACAACATTCACCCTCGTATTTTAGGGCATTAATGTTTAAATGGCATGTCATGCCGGACATGGTTATTTATATTTATTTGTTCAATTTGACCTCAGTCGTTCGACCACTGTTTATAACACTTTATCAAGAAGGTCATCCGAAAACAGTACCTACCTTTTGTTCCAAAATAGCGCGTATGACAGATTGTAATTCGAAGTTAAAATAGCCATGAGTTTCCATGCGCAAAAAAAAAATGAGGCCAATTCTAATAATTTGAAACGTTCAAAATCTAGTCGCAGTCTCATGTCGGCGACAAACAAACACCGAAAATTTGTCAAAAATGTAGGTAAATTAGACGTATTTTTTACAGATTGAAACTGAGATCAGACTATGAACATTCTTAAAATTATGAGAACGCCCGCTCAGGTGTGAAAATATTTCCGTCGAATCACGACGATTACAATCAAACTAAGCTACCTCCTCTTGAAGTTTAAAAATAGTGTTTGATTGAATGCAGTCATCCTGCACATGATCAGAATCAACTGAAGGAAACCGTTCACTACTGCCTTCCTTCGTAGATAAGACATTCCTGACACTATAAAGGTCTAATGGGCCACATCCATCCACTCGGGCTGAAATATCCTTCAAACCTCCGATTGCTACAGTCATATATGTACTTACCTACATAAATTCCTACACGACACGAAATATTGTCCCATTTGCCTCCTGTATTTACGTGAGGACATTTCGTGGCCCAAATTCGGGTCACAGTTTCGTCTCCCTACATTTTTATGGGCAATATTAAACTTTGCAAATTCCGGTATGTGTTTTATGATCAAAATGACTGCGTGCAGAAAGTTTTAGAATTTTATGTTTATGCGTGACTGTAATTAGCATGAAAGCTTGAAGAATCAAATATTCGGATAGTATTTTTCGATATACAGACCAGTACTTTACGTAATAATGTCATTATAGGTACTGATGTGTTTCTACTACACTCCTGGGTAAACAGTAGTACCTAATCGAACCTGAACATCGGTAAATTACTCCAAAAATAGAGCAAGGCATTATTTTACCATGTTTATTTATAAAATAAATGAACATGAAAATATTGTTTCTGCAAAATGACAATAAAACTTAATTGGCAATACTCGAGTAACCGGTAACTAGGACCAACCTGTCACGCTATGCCACACCCACATCCAAACAAACGCTCCACTTGAGCGAGCCTCGAACAAGTGCACAACAGCTGATCAGCTTCCCTGTGCCGATCGACTCGACACGCATCCATCGCTCCTTACAAATCCAATAAATCAAACAAACACCCTCAAGCCAGCAATGTACTACAACCTGTTCAACATTCAAACGATTTTCTCGAAAGTCATGCTTACAATAGACATTTTCATCTGAGTAAGCGAAACTCGGATAGAGCAGAGAAGAAATGTGTCATCGTAACAAAATGATTGTTGAAGCCACTAGAATCTGATACGAGTAGTAAGGGTGTGTGAACGGAGCATGCGCGCTTGCCAAGGACACGCGCCGCGCCTCAGTCTGGCGGGAGGCAGCGCCGCGGCCGCCTGCCCTCTCGGACACCACCTCCATGTCCCACGATGCGGAGTGCCGCAGTGGCCGACGCGTAAGTCCGACCCGAACACCGCATGCCAGACCCAGCGCGAGACCCGGCACCGGCCCGCAGAGCGACCTTAAGCTCGGAAGCCCCGCGGTCGCTCCGATTCAGTCTTGTAATTGGATTTTGTCGTTCGATAAGCAACGTTATTCTGATTTGATTGGCGAACGCTTTCCGCTTCGATATTGCAGCTTGCTTCTTTCACTTCCTCCGGAGGCTCTCGTAGCTTTAAGTGTAGCCGCTTTATATGTATCGAAACAATTTGTTTCATATCGAGTGTATATGACGACTTACGTAACTAAGTATTACGGAATCACTGGTGCATCACGATGCGATTATAAGATCGGCACACGAGTGCAGAGTTGAGCGGGCACTGGACGTGAGTGTAACAGTTAGTGGACATGACTTGCTGGGAGAGTGTAGGACTGCTGGGGCCATGTGCGCTCCTCGCTTCGTCAGACGTCAGGGTGAGTTCGATCCCCAAGGAAATCATTGTCACCAAATGTTCTACTTCCGTGGATTAATAATATACAATCTATCCATTGTAGGACCGACATCCTTTAATAAAAGTTCAGTATCAAAAGCTCAACTGACCCTTGAAATTGTCCTAGATGTAATTTTCTAATTCAGTGAACTCTTCCCTTTACAGTAGTTTGTGGTAGACCAACGTTCGTGATTTATTGAGACGTCATCAAGAAATTTAATCCTTTAGGCAGTGAATAATATTTTTGTTTTGGTAATTAACTAATTGCACCGTTATTAACTAATTAGGTAAATGTTTTTAAAAATAATTGTTAACTACTCAAGTGTTACTAATATACTAATATTGGTTTTCTTAATGGGCTCTTTTAAGTGTGAGAAGTTCCAGTTATGTTCGAACCCGCGACTAGTGAAGTGTTCAGTTGAAATGGTGTCGACAGTGCTTCTGACAACCGAAGAGGTTCTTCAAAGAAATGGATTTTGGTACTGCCTGGATTCAATATGGTTTACCGAGGAAATGGAACCGTTTGAAGAAGTTAAACGTGAGCATATGTTTATCAAGCCGCTGTCAAGAGACTTATATTACGCGAAAAATCCAGATATACCACGAAGTGAATCGGAAGACGAGAACTCTTTAACTTTAAAAGGGTTCATCAGTAAACATCAAGAATGGAAATCTAAGATCTGCATGAGAAGATTTGATGCGCAACGACGTAATTCAAGACAACCGCATTTGAGTTGGAACGGAATTAAAACAGCTAGCAATGGCTCGCTTAATAATGAACCTAGAAGAGCTACTTCTTTGACAGAAATCCTTCCAAGTGCGAATAACTACAATAAAAGCGGAAAAGAAGAGAAACCCATTAAAAGTAACGACGAACGAGTACAAGATTTTTTCAAACGTTTACTAGAAAGTGTGCCTCCACCGCCCCTAGAGGATTTGCAAGATCCTATAGCAGATATTCCTTCGTGTTCCATCTTAAAGCAACCAAAAGATTACAATGAAATTAATGATATTGAAATACCCGAATATGCAGAATTTGAAAAGGAAAAAATACTGCAAACTGAAAACAAACACCGCTTATTGCCAGTTACGTCTACCCTAAAGAAATCTCAGCGGAAAGTCAGCTTTAATTTAAACGCATTAAAAGCTGAATTCGAAAGCAACGAATCTTGGTATGATTCCATCTACGGTGTATCTGATATGATGCTGCCTACTTCTGGAGAAAACATAACAGTGGATTTAGAAGATACTTATAACAGAATCCCTGATCCAGATGAACAAGATAATTTTCCATCTTGGTCTGAAATAATGATCGAGTGTGAAGTAAATAATAGTATTGTAGCAAGTGAAGAATCTTTAATCTCCGCTGAAAAGGTCATAAGTCGCTCACATTGCGTTGGTGCTACAATTCACGAATTTGGATTTGACGAAATCAATGACGAAGAGGCTGGATATGCAAGATTTGCTATTTATAAAATACACCAATCTATAAAAACCCAGGGAAACATGATGATAGATTCGTCATCAATGAAAGACCTTAGTGAAAGTGACTGTAAATTAGTTAATAAAACACACAAAGACTCTTCATTTTTCGAAGCAGTATACCGATTAGCTCCTAATTCGTTTGACGATAATCAAGACTTGATAAATGATATACTATCAAGTACGTGAACACAAGTATTGTGTGTATTTATACATTTGTAACTAAATTATCTATTAATAAACGTATGTTCAAATATTCATGCTGCATTATTTGCTCTCTCTCATCTCATTTTCTTTTTCAAATAACATAGATAGTGCAAAATTATAAGTTTAAAATATGCTAATTTAGGAACTAGTGTCTTTGTGCCCACTGCGCTTTTTGAAACCGTATAATTTTCTTTGTATTCTGATTGAAACAAACTGTACGTGAGCGGAATTGTGTAAATGCAATTTTATTTGTTGCAGCCTCCAGAGAACGAACTGCAGAAGAATTCAGATCGCGTGCTTTCTGAGCACGAATTGCGAGTCCAGCGGTCGTTGCAGAAGCTCAATGTGCCGGAATGGTGAGTGTTAAATTCATTTATACATCATATTTTCTGACATATAGGCCAGACCACAATAGGTTATCGAAAGGGCAATCAACATCTAGTCGAGCTATCTAGGGTAATGACAAATATAACCTGCACTTTGATGTTATACTAGATTAGTCACGGCTTTCTAACGACGTCCTATATTAACTTGAAGCATTAAATTAAGAATAAAATGAGTTCCGCGTGTTTGTTATATTGCATAAAATCTTTAGCCTACATTTTGTAATGACGTCTAAACAAGCCGCTAACAATTTAATATTAATAATAAACTTTATGTTCCAAAGAAATATACTTAAGCCTAACATTTTTCTAGATAGATATCTAATAACATGAGCATTAAACCTATAGGCACGTCTCGCTTCACTACCAATCATGTCAAGGCTTTAGGAAAGGCGTTCGATGAATTATAGCACGACTTTATCCGAACTACTTTTAAAACTTCTAACATTCGGTCGTGTTTTATATATCCTTAGTACTTTTTAAGATTTTAGATCCGGGTTAAAAGCATGAAAGGATTTAAAAATCGGTTTGCACGTAATGCTATTTAGTTATGCTGCAAGGTTCCTATTTAGGTTCAAAGTTTTTATACGAGACAAAAACTTTAAAGTTTCCCTAACAATAATTTTTTTGTTATATTGTTCATCTACGTTGTCTTCAATTGTTTTTAGTTTTTGTTCGCAACAATGTTGTCTGTTGACTTTTTGCTTTCATCCTTCTAAACTTCGAATTATCTGGAAACTTATAGAACAGATAAGATAAGTTTAAATTACGATTTAAATACGACCCTCAACAACTACGTTTAATGTTCCAAGTCATAAACCTGTATTATACGTATAAAGGTGTTCATACCCGGCAACAATAATGGCCAGGTTTCATGCTTAATCCTCATAAGTGTCTCCCAGCCTCACGATAATGAGTCTCTGGTCGGTCTTTATTGTAATTAACGATGTCCTAATTGCATCTCGTCTAGCTGGACTACACGTGACCTAAGCTAACCTTTTATGTGGAAGCTTGTTTGTGGTAATAGCTACATGGAGTACTTATTTATCTTCACCATGCTATAGTAGTATATCATGGGAAATAGAGCTATAAACACCGGTTCTGTGAAGCTGATTACTGCTGCTGTTATATCTTGAATTTTTCAAACTTGCTTTTCTACAAGCCACGTTCGAAGAATATACTTGTCAGAGGCGGGTTTTAGAGCTTCGGGCGAATACTTCATTCGCATTTTTACAAAAGAAAATTAGGTAGAACTCGACAAAAACGAGCGTCTTGTCTCGGGAACCCGCGGCGCGACGCGTCGTCTTGGGTGATTGCCTGCCCCTTACGTTGCTACTGGAAGAAGCATATACTTACCATAATAGTTAGCTATTTGTAGCTTGAAACAATCGCAATGTTTTAAAAATAATTGTTATCGTCGTAAAGTCATTGAATAGATTGTTCTTTGACCTGACTGTAATGAAGTCGTCTAGTATTTTGTCTCTTACCAGAGAGCTGGCCTATTTCTTGACCAACGAATCAGCATTGCCATACACCGTGGCAATGTTACCCGCTTTTTGGGCACTTTTCCTGATGACAGCAAATCCTGTTTTTACTTGTACATAATATTATTATTTTAAGACAATTAGCTTTTAAATAATATAGGTAATTCGAAATATCACTAATCATTAAATTAAAACTAATCTTAAGATTAAAATGGTCTTACAGTTTTTATAAATACCATTCAACCCTATGCTAGGTAGATTAACTCGTAAATGTATTCGTACCTTAACTGGTATCTTTCTGTTTCCGTTATTTATGGCTCACTAAAATTTTCTAATACATTAGGTTTTCTAATACATTTAATCCACGTTAACTTCTGTAAGTAATCCGCCGTTTGCACCGTTTAACTGAACATTATCATCAACCAGCCGGTTTCGATCAGTCAATTACGCGGTAATTAACCTATTGACTTCGTTCCTTAATTCAAAGGTATTAATTAGTCATTTAGAAACGTGTTTTTTGTTTATTAGCTAATTAACTTTACAACTTATGTTTAGTTGTTCACGAATCTTGTAAATATAATTACCTAATCGAAAAATAACTCGTTTTTCTCAATTATTTTAGTATTAGCAATAGTTTCGCATCAGTTTTTAAACCCTAGGTAGTTAGTGACACAGAAAGATTAGTAGATTATTAACCAAGGGGATAAAGCAGTGTCTTCTGTCGCGGGTGACGATTTAAATCGCGAGCGTAACGAAGGACTCGAGGTTTACTCCCGAGCGTAGCGAGGGTGTTAAAAGCTTAAATCACGAGCGAAGCGAGGGATTTAAGACGAGTCCTGAGTGTAGCAAGGGATTTAAGGTCACCCAAGACTAAGACAGCTTTATCACCGAGGAAAATACTCTACTTTTCGTACCATTTGCGAAAAAATAAACTTAACGTTTATGTATTTGATGAAAACAAAAACGCGGTAAATTCCTAGACTAATATTTTTTTGTCGGAAAAGCAAAGGCATCAAGCTCATACGGCCTCGTCGGTTTTCGTAACTTTATTTAATAATCATAACTGCATAATAAATGCGTATTCCTTTTTCAAAAAGATGTATAATGCTTTATATACAAACTCAATGGTGTAAACATAGATGTAGTTCAGTATAAATTTCGGTAAGTATTCCAAATTTAAATCACATTCTCCCCCTAGAGGATGAATGAAATTCAGTACAATTTTCTTTCCCTGTTTTTAACAGATTAAAAATGACTATTGTTATGTTCGCTTTTTGTGGCATAGAATGTCACTTTTTTGAGCAAGTGGTATGAAAAGAGTATTTATTTCTTACTTTATCTTTCTGCGTCAGTACCGCCCATGAAAATTTCGTTTGGTTTTTCCGATACTCACATAGCATGGCATCATTCCAGTAGGAAATGACATTTCCTTTCCTTGACTTGATTAGGTTCATATCTTACGAGAATATTTCTATACCTAAATACCTACTTCTTATCAGCTTTATGTAACAGGAGCAGTGGTAACAGCCCCGAATAACGAGTTGTATGTCGTAGTTTTGAACCTAGGCAGGCGTTTTAATTTTGTGTAAATAATTTCATCACCACGGCTCTCAAAACATCGTCGTGAGGAAACGTGCATGTCATAGAACCAAAAATTCGGAGATTATGTGTCATTTATAAACCCGCTCTGGGGTAGGTAACCCGCGTGGTAGATTATAGCCCATTCCTTCTCGAAGAGAGGAGGCCTGTGTGTGTCCCAGCAGCGGGAAAATTACAGACTAATTATTAATCATTATAATTATATAATCATATGATTGAGTAGAATTAAGTAGTGAGTGGCGCCGATTCCCTTGTTCACAAACTAAACTAAAAAGTTCAGTGCATCTTTTTCTTCCTATTTCATTAAGAAAAGGACAGAAGATAAATATTAGTTTAATCCTGTCAAATTATGATACTCCATAGACAAATTAGACGTGATTAAAATCATGGCTACTAAAAATACCTTAATTTACGTCAGGCGCTGACTAATTTGACAGGACTAAACAAATATTTATCTTCTGTCCTTTTCTTAATGAAATAGAAAGAAAAGGATGCACTGAACTTAAATTTAGTTTAGTTTGTGAACAACCTGTGAACAATCGGCGCCAATACCTAGCTGTATCAACCAATTTTTGATCAGTCATAGTTTTATTCAAACCCCGTGTTTTAGAACCATTCCTAGCATAATTCCTAGTCATGAATATCAATTTAAAACTGACAGCTTTGAAATCGCGACTCCAATCTAACTTTAAATCAAGTTCAATCATGCCAAGTCATAGTTTTAAAAATATTTTCTAACAACGATGCTTTGTCATGACTCTCGATTTATTCTAGATTCGAGTCTATAGCTTTTAGTCCGCAATATCAAAGTCAAAGGCAAACCTAACGAGCAGTTTCCCGCATCAAAAGAACTAAAGAAGTCGGACTCATCAGGGAGCATCTTTGTGGAAAATGGACAACGTCCCCAGCCTCTCACTCAGGAACGAGTCTAGCAACTGACCTAGTTTACTCATTATATAGGGTTAAATTAAATTATTTAGCGAAACTCTGTGCAGATTTGATGGATATCGATATCTAAACTTGATAAAAACTGATTTTGTCAACTCACACTTGCAACTCTTCCAGCGGTAGTTGACCCCAAAAAGTATAATTACATCAAATTATGATTTTTATATACTGCATTCGCGATTTATTTGCTAAAACTGTATACATTCAAATATGAGTTAATGGAAAAACAACTTTAATTCCTACACAATAAAGTTCAGTTTACGGTACAACTTCAAACATTTTTATAACTTTTCAATAGTGCTAGTCACTCTGAAATCTACTTAATTTCCATTAAAATAAAGTTGATATTTGTTTAACTTGAAATAACATAAATTTGAAACTTTGGTTTGAATAGACTTTACATCTATTGTTTATCCATCACGTCTGCAGTTTCACTATAACTTTACTTTGTATATTTAGGTAATTAACACACATTTGGAAATTCATTTACTCCTTCCTCTTTGCAGGTACAAGAACGCACCCGCGCCCCGAGAGGGCTTCCTTCTCCGCAAGCGTCTGTCTGACGCATCCGCCTCGGCAACTCGCTGGAGCGGGCTCAACTCGAAGACCACCTCACTTGGCAGCCTGGGTGGCAACCAGCAGCCGCCGCCGCCACAGCTGTCGCCACACACCACCAGCTTCGGCAGGTGGTCTACTAGCCGGCTTAACTCCAACCAAGTGAGTTTAAACCATGTTTAAACTAAGGCAAATATTATAATTAATTGAATTGTATACAATGTGTAACTGAATTAATGCACATTATGAAAGTAGTTTGTTCAGAATCGTTTACTGAATCGATTTCTGTAATTTTTAATATAGGTAATATTTTATCCCAAAAATAATTAAAACCACGTAAATTACTGTCACACTTCCGCTGTGCAGTCAAAACAAACCAAAATAATAATAATAATAATAATAATGAAAACGAACTAGGTCCTCATCACAACACACCTTTAACATGACACACCACACGCTGCATTTACTTGACTTCGGTCCGTAAATGTTGCAAAAACCAGCCAAAGAGCTGAGAAGAGAAAACACTCAAAAAAAAAAATAATAATAATAAAATGGATAAAATACACACTGAGCTAGACCCTTATACGAGTGCGACTGTGGGTATGCGTAAATTTGTAATGTGACCATAATTTTCTCCCACAATCAGTATAAGTAATTTATTAAAAAAACAATGTTTTTTACATAATAATAAAAATTCAGTGTATGTATTATGATTATAATATAATATTCTAATTGGGGTGTCTGGTGGTGTGCGTTAATTCCGGGACATGTTGTATAGGTAATGTTATATAACATAACATCACGCCCGCATTTCCTCGACCTTTCTGCCGGACCTTGTACCTGCAGTACGTACACCCACATTTCACCAGTTATGTTTAAGTTCCATGTAACAGGGGGCGAGCCTATTGCCATCAACCGGCACAAATCCACACTCTCGGTTGCTACTGAGAAATCCAAGATGGTTAAACCCAATAACACTTTGCCTGACCCGGGAATCGAAACCAGGACCTCATGCTCAGTAGTAGCACTTGCGACCGCTAGACCAATGTGGCAGTTTCGTGAGTCAAGTTCATGTTTATTTATGTTTACGGTTTTAATCACGTAACTGAAACAATGGCTTCAAACTGAGAGTCAAACTACATAGGTACACAGTTCGCCTCGCGATGTCGCTGTTCGATGAGCTCATGAAGAAAAAAGGCTCCGTTCGGAACAATCCTGAAACAAAAACAGGAGTAAGACTTTGAACATTAATAAATACGTTCAATGGCGCCGATTTCCTTGTTCACAAGGTAAACTAAAAAGTTCAGTGCATCTTTTTCTTTCTATTTCATTAAGAAAGGGACAAAAGATAAATATCAGTTTGGTCCTGTCAAATTAGTCAGCGCCTGACGTAAATTAACGTATTTTTAGTAGCCATGTTTTTATACACGTTTAAACTGTCTATGGAGTATCTTAATTTGACAGGACTAAACTAATATTTTCATCTTCTGTCCTTTTCTTAATGAAATAGAAAGAAAAAAATGCACTGAACTTAAATTTAGAGTTTAGTTTGTGAAAAAGGGAATCGGCGTCAATGTCTAATATTGCTTCCTTCAGCTGTAGTTTGTAGTCATCAGTGCTTAAAATTTTCTCTCTTAAAAATAATCACTATTGATGTCGTTCAAAGCATTGTCTGCAAGTTCATCCACCTCAAGCGCAGTCTAGATACTTCTAAGACTGCGTTTCTTCGCTCATACGGCAGGCACCGTCATACGGCTTCTCCCGTCATTTCCGCGGTAACGGTTCATTCACCGATTTACTCTTGTTATGTAAACGAGTCTATTGTACGAGTACTACTACCTAATGATAATGTTGCTAGATTTTAAATGGTGACCGACCAATCGACCGTAAAATGACCAGTAGTTAAGGAAAAATTTACAGGTAATGAACCGTGGCGATACTTCCTTGCTGAGACAATGTGATTCGTTGGACAGATAATAATGAACGATAGTTTTTTTTTATCTCCGTTGTAGAATAAATTAACGACAAGGAATGATCAATGATATTGGACTGGATTAAGATAACTTGCTGGACATAGTGCACTCGTTACTTACTACATTTGATTACCGTATCGTTTAGTGGTACATAATACAGTGCAACCTTAATAAAACGTACCTCAATATAACGAATTCTTCGTAATCCCCTTGAATTATCCATAAGAGTCAATGTAAAACACACAATATACATTGCGAAGATTTTTTGCGAACAACCTCTTTATAACGAATTTTCAATTATCAAAAAAAGAAGTGTAAACCTCTAATTAACGAATTTTGTCAACCCAAATCTTTATATAACGTTCCCAGTCCAGTCGCGACAGGCTTCGACACGTTTTTACCTCTTTATAAAATAGACCAACCTAACCTCAATATAATAAACCTCAGTTTAACGAATTACTTGATATAAAGAATATTTACTTGTTCCCTTCCGATTTGTTATATCGAGGTTGCACTGTATGTACTATCCACTATAACTTTTACACTACTAACCCACTAAGCAGATATCATCTGCTTTTAAACGAAGTTGTCTGTCAATGTTATCATAATCCAGTGATTGACGAAGCGGGACAGAATTAGAGTGAATGAGTGCTCATCGAATTGATGTTGATAATTTTTTAGTCCATGAACTTATCAGAATGGAAAACTAGCCACAATCACTGTCTTAAAAGAGAATTTCTGTATGCCACGAGGCGGGTTTTAGATACTTATCCTGTAATGTTTCCACTGTTGGGAGTGAGCCTCCTTTCGGAAAGAGCTTCCTATTTTATAAATACCATGTTGCCTTCCACAGACGTCACCGTGTTCCTCAACACGCAGCAGCATCAGGGGCACCAGCCCTCTATGCTCGCCGTCAGCAAGATCCTCGTTCAGTGCGCGGCAACCCTACCTTGGCTGGCGGAGTCAGGAGAGACTCAACAGTACCCCGCGAACGCCACATGAGAGGTAAGAACAAACAGAAGAAGATCGAAACGATAAATAAAAACAAATGCATGCAAGTATGTATTTTAAAATAAGAAACAAGTGAAGTCTACTCCACGGTAACAACTAGTTTTGAAAACGTCACCTTTGTTGTACTCCCATCAACAAATGAATGGAAGAGTATCATCATTAATTTTGGATGGAATTTGGATTATTTTATCTAATGCGGGGTACAGATTGGTGATACGTAACGCGAACACACGTTGAAACAAATTCATCTAGTTGTTGTCTTATATTTCACCTATACAACCTGCGATAGTGCATGTTTTAATAGAAGACAATCTTTTGTCGACTATCGAAAAACCGTATTGAGCATAGCTTGTGCTTTGGTCAACTTATCTAAATATTAAAATCCATTTTTGCTCAATTTTCCAGGCTAGCATCATCCCTGCTCCAGTCGACACCCAAATCAGAAGCGTCTGAGGCGTCAAAAGCGTCAGAAGAGATTCAGACCTCGATCAAAGAAGTGACGTCAGCGATAGTACACTACGTGTCAGGATTAGAGCCAGCTAACGGCGACCTCGACCGGCAACCCTCGCCGAGGTCCAGTCAGAAATTATTCTGGCTTGAAAGCTCTTTTGTTGGTAAGTTTCTTTACATAACTTCGACAAGAAGCTTCCCTTTCGTGAGCAGTTTAATTTTATTAGAGAAAATGTGGTCTTCGTTTTTACATCACAATATTATGACTACTTTCAGCTTTGTAATGTTAATGGTTATGTCGTTCTATCAAGCATTCTTGACATTTAGCTTTTCAGTCACGATCACGATATAACAAATCTTCTCTAGTTTTAGGGTTCGCTATTTAATTCGATTTTCGATCAGGCACAGAATCTCGCACTATTTTGACTAACTCATCGAATAGGTAAAACCGTCACCGTCAATTCACCTACAATTTTCCTCTGTAACGTTCCAGGCACGAAGCCGCTGGAGTCCCCGCAGACGCCGCTGGTGGTGTCGGAAGCACTGCCGCCGTTGCCCCCGCACCCCCGCCCGCCCTCGTCGCTGCGCCTCGACCACCGCGCCGCGCCCGGTGAGCCCGCGTGACCACTCCACTCCACCAAATACACTGCAGGTTTCACACCCAACTAACGACACATTCCCGTGTACAAGCAGCATTGCACATGCTCGCAACGAAACAATTCGACACGACAAACGCAACGCGTGGTTTGGGCATCGGCCCTTTTTGAACTTCAAAGTTCTCTCGATACAGAATTTGATAGTTGCGAAAAATCATGAAAATTGCATTTATGTTATAAGAGTCTGAACCTGCAGTGTCCACTTTGTTAATTTTTATGTTACGTTAATACTCTGTGCGTTAATTTTTGTGCTGTTCTGTGTATTTAGTTATTTGTGAAATGAACTCGTTCAGTGCTTAGGAGCTGAAAGATTTCATTTTGTGAAAACCTATGTGTAATAGAGCTTTATAGACTGTGTGTAAGACTCAGGACCATTATTATATTATATTATTAATTATTATTTGTGTCAATTTATGCACTATTTTGGACTCCCGATATCAATTATTGTGTCAAGTGTTTTTAATTTTTCGCATTGTGGAAGAAGCACTGGCTTGTAGATGCTTACTTTTAATTTATGTGTTTGTCACACGCAGCTTTATATTTATTTCAAGATGGCGGTGAATCGATATATGATTTTCAAAGTAAGGTTGCAGCTTACCAATATTATTGTGTATGGTATAAATACGACAATAGCCGCCTAAATAATTATTATACCGTGAACATAAAATTATAAAAGGTACAATAGTACCTATAATGCAATGTTTACTTTTGATGCATTTCTGTTAACAAGTTTCACTCTTATTAATTTTATAATCATTGTTACGGAAATACAGTTTCCATTAATATTCTGGTACCTAAATCAATTATATATATATGATTATAATGAAATAGTCATAGTTAAGATTTTATTTTTGTTTTAGATATTGCCATAATTATAATTTCAATAGTAATCTGACATGAACCAGTAATATCTTTTAATAATAATTTCGTCCGATGTACAGATTAAATTATTTTTGTTTGTGTGTTTATTTTAATGCAAATCTCTAGTAATTAGTTTAATGGCTAGTTAATATACATAGTTTTGTAAATAAAATATTATGTTGCTATGTTTTATTTTAGGTGCTAAATCAATTTTTATCTGCTTTCAAACCTATATTTTTCAGTTCTAAATTCGTAAACACAGGCTTTAATAAATGTCACAAAATATTTGAATAGCGTAAAACGATTATGTTATTCACATAATATTTTATAAATATTTTTTTAAATATTACCAACAGTTATCAGAACCATAATGTGATGTGGTGGTGAGAAGTGACGGTATAAGTCTGAAATCTAGAAAATTTCAAGTTCCTTCTACTTAAATCACCTCGTAATTTATGTTGGGGCAAAGCTCCTAAGTAAATTATACAGGTTCTGATTAGGTTAGAAAAAATACAAAATTATTTTTGCGTTCAAAATTCGCACCGCCGAACTACGAAAGCGTCACGAACCATAGACGACATAAGTATGTTAAAATGTCAAAATAAAAAAATAAAAATAATTGTCTATGACAGTTTGTAATGGCCGCCTGTATTTTATAACAATGGCGCCAAAATCAGTACACTTAACTTTTACTGCAGCTCTCTAAATCTAATAAATTCCAAATAAAAAGTACCTAAAAGAAAATGTAATATCAGTACGTAGTTATAGGGTATAATATTTGTATGTTAGAATCTCGGTACCTTGTTCATGTTTATAACGAAGACTACAGGATATTGTCTTTATTAGGTATCATTTCAATATTGTACTTTTAGTTACGTTTTAATCATAATGATTATTGAATATATTCATTTTTATTTTATATGTTTTGTTTTATTTTTGGAACGAAGTTCCTTATCGCGCGTTGCGAAAGGGGGAAGCTACACGGAAAAAATTAAGACCAAAAGTTGGAACGACACTTTTTTTTCTTTTTTTTTAAATAAAATTTTGTTACAATTCCTTCACTAATTAATCGAAAGGAACTTCGTTCCATCCGGGTGTCCCTTGACACCTCTCAAGTTTTTTTTATTTATGTGTATGTGAGTTAAGTTTATGTTATTAATTTTTATTGCTTTAAGAGAAAGTCAAGCGACAACTATTGGCATTTTCACAGCTTAACGTACCTATTTAACTTTAACAGCACTTTTTTAAATCTTTTATTTTGCTTTTATGCAATTCGGACACAAGTCAAAATTATAGATACTCTTTTTATTGTGTCTCCAAATCACACGTCAAATCATAAGAATCGCTTGTATCTCTGATTATCCCTGTGCCTAGGACTTCCGACATAGGTACCTACTCATTGTCAATGAGATCATGTTAAACGATAAGGTAAGTTCAACATACAATTCAATGGTACCTATTGTCTATAGGTCTTTCAAATCATAATATTAAACGTACAACGCTACACGTCTTCACAAAGCACCTATCCTTTGTCCATTCTAATGAATCATTGATACCGACTTCCAGACTGGCAAGATTCCCAACGTTCCCTGAACTTAGGTATCACGCGGCCGTCTCCAGGCTCCACTACTCTTGAAGACGTGCTGGACTCACTCTTGGGGTTGCCATCGCAGCCAGCGAGGATACCCACGCCTCAGCCCAGTCCTAGGAAGGGTTCAAGCCCCTATTATTTGATGGGCGGCAAGGTACTTACATAAGTTTTTTTACTTATGACTTTTTTATGCAATATTTACTTAATTGATACAATTTGTATCTCCATGCAGGTCTTTTAATTATTATCGCTAAATTGAAGTTGGCCCATAAACAAATCATAAATTGAGTTCGATTCTGATGTAACAGCTGTTGATTTAGACAAAATTGAATCAACAGAAATATAATAAGTATCATCATTAATCGAAGAAAAAAAAACTTCGGTACGAGTATTTGGTCAATTAGGAATTCCGGCCATATTGGTATAACATCCCAAATTGGTCCTACCAGTCCTAAATAACCGTCCTCAGAGTCCCCGGTACGAACAACTGGCCAGTAGCGGGCACAGCAGCGCCTCCCCGGCGTCGCGCTTCCTCGGCACGCCCAGCGAGACCCACAGCTCAGTCACGGACAGTCCCGAACACGACCGACCAGGTAGGAACGATATGTAAGTCTGAGCCGTTCCAATTTTTCTATTACATTACCACACCTCCACAAAAGACTAGGTCCACATCTATCTTACACTAAGCACCAGTAATCAGTTGTTTTTGTTTAATGTTCATCTGCTACGCTGTCTGACGGACTTATCAGGTATCCTGTCTAGTGTCTAGGCGTATTGTGTAAATGGTTCTCTTTTGATATTACCTTGTCGTTTATCGAGTAGGCAGCATGAAGTGTCCTCCGCGGCATGGTTGTATTTTGATTTTCCGGTGTTCCTAACAACGTTGGTTCTGAGTCTTACTAAATTTTTTGATGTTAATTCATTAGCTTAAGGTTCATCCAGTTAAATCAATTCCAAACTAAGTTAATCGATGTTCTGTACTATTTCAGGCAAGGATACAGTTGATAATCTTGGCGCCATGCAAGAGTCGAGGAGGCCGCGTTCGGCGCAGGGCGAGCACTCCCGCCGGAGAAGTGAGCCCTTTGCCCAAACAAGCGTGTCCCTCGACCGTCGCACCAGCCTCGATGCCGCAGCCCTTCGCCCTTCCGATGCTCACTTAACTCATCATGATTCCCGAGCTTCCCTAGCTTCTCTTCAGACTGAAAACAGCACAGACGAGGCCTTCGTCAGGTGCAAATATCCAAAATGTCCCTCCCGAGCCCCATTACCCGATGCCAAACGACACTACAAGACTTGCCACAATTGCACCACAATGTATTGCTCAAAGGAATGCCGCAGGGCACACTGGGAGAAACACAGAAAAGTTTGTTTGCACACGCGAGCAAGCACCCTGTGCAGACAGATCATATCAGCGGCCAAGGAAGACGCCGATGCTTTGCATCAAATTAGCACCATAGCTCACAGAGGCTACCTGGCCCTCGGAAGAGGTGTTGTTAAAGTATTCTTTACAAGTCCCGAGTCGGCCGAAAAGTTTACCACGCACGGTTTTCAATATTTAAGTGAGCCGGAGTTTATGAAGTGGACGTCTCTTCAGCCGAATGAAATGGGTGTAGAATTATACACTGAGGTGGTTAAACTTTGTAAAGCTTACAATCCTGAGACGAGAGTAATTTTATATGTGGCTGTGTGTATTATCAGTGAAGTGCCGACAAAAGGTGCCGTGAAATGGGAAAGACAGATGGTGTCGAGATGCGCAAAACTACGTCTCAGTAAAACGGTAACCGCTGCAATTCAGGAACAGAATAGAAGACGGTATAGACGAGATAGCAAGTCTACACCAGAGGATAGAGAAACTCTTATTCTAACTTCGAAATTAAGCAACGCAGGTGAGAAGAATGCAGCTACAGCGCACAAGTTTAGACAAATATGTTTCCAAAACATATCAAAAGAGCTGGAAAGTAGAGGAGTGAATTTAAAAAAGCATTTCCCCGAAGTCTACTCGAGATTAGGAGCGTACGTGGATGGTACGTGCGATAGGTTCATTCCGATGACCATTTACCCCAAAGATGTGACGAGTGGGAAGTCTTTCATGTGCGTGATCATGCCGGACAATGAAGTGGAGAGCGGTACGCCGGTGGACGGTAAAGTAACGACCGTAGACGTAGGCGTAGACCGGTCCCGACACCAGCTGTCTACTCCCATGTGAGAGTATTATATAAAACGTAGGTCGTTAGAAAATGCCGCTAAAGATGGCAGTTAACACCTACCGATAATGGTAGTAGTGAAAAAGACATTGTGGTTATTGGTGATGGTGTATTTCCCAATACCAATTCTTCTTAAATATTATTTAAATTTTAATCTCCGAATATGAATCTCGTGTATGAAATGAAAGTATAATATTACGTGCCCTTAAAATTGTATTATGATTATTTTAGATACCTATGCTACATAGAATATATGCTAAACGCGTGTTAAAACCGCGCAAGTCTTTGAGTGTATTTAAATTGTGAAATATATAAGATCTATGTTGAGAAATTTTGACATGCTCTCACAATATTTAGGACGCGTGCAAAATTAACATCATAAGATATAATACAAGTTTTTTCTAACTTTGTACAAAAGATAAGAATTAATATTTACCAGAATAAACTGCAAATTAAATTAAAAGAGGTTGTCATCAATATTTATTTCTATTAAAATATTTAAGAGCCCCGTAGAGTGTTTTAATAGATTTTTTGAACAAAGTTACCAAAAACGAGAAACGAAATAATATAGCGTGCCCTGAGTAGTGCTTGTACCTAATATTATATATTTACCTCTTGTTACTTTCTCCGTTACTATGAATGTGCACTTACGTTAGATAAATATTAATTTAAGAGAATTATAAGACGTTGTGACGTGTGTTATAAAAGTACATTTTTTATTCTAAGGATTTAGAACTTGTTTCTGCAATTTGACAATAGTTTAAATTAAAAATGATATTTATTGCAAAGCCTATATTGGCACAGAAGGATGTATTTAAGATTTTTTTAAAAAGATGGAGTAGGTATGCTTTATTATTCAGAAAAGAAGTGATTTTTATACAAAACGTAAGCTTTTAATGCATGCGAGCGATTAGTGAGAATTAAAAACAAAATAAAACAATTCTAGTGTTTTGTCTTTAGATAGATGATTCAATTAAGATTTTTTTAATGGAAATTTACACATTTAGGTATTTGTAGTAAATGTTTTTGTGGATGAGTCAGGTTGTGTTTCTAACGGCTCATTAAGAACTGATGTGGCGTAATGAGTAAGGAGCCATTGGGGAAGAAAAAATACAGTCATAACTTAAAAACATGGCATGATGGGAAATAATCAGTATTCTAGTCATCAGTCCCTTTACATATCTTCAAGAGGTACCTACCTAATCAGCTCCATATTTCGATGCTCAAACCACACGTCATTGAAGGCACTGGCTCCGAGCTACGCCACATACATTTTAGAATTTTACTCATCGGCTGGAGCGGGAACGGACAGTATGGATATGCAAGTGTCAAATATTCCTAAACCTTTACATTCCATTCAACCATTTAAAAAGGCACAAAATATTAAATAGTTTTGTAACTAACGTGAGGTGCCAACATAAAAATGAGAGGTTATGCTTGAAAGATTAGAAATAACATAAGCATGTGCTCTACAGACTCTTCCAGGAAATTCTACCAAATTTACTGTACCTAAACAAAATAATCGTGTTTTGTACGAAAGTGTTAATTTAAAAAAGGAAAGAACGCGGGAAATTGCATTAATATGATTGGCAACCCAAGTGGTGGGTCGCCATTTTGGTTTGGCGGTCCAGTAAGTTCAAAATTAGTCATTTGTGTGGAACGATGTGTTAACAGAGAAAAGTAGGTTCCTATCTACGATAGGTATCCACCTTACCTGACAGTTTACTTGGGTATTGTGGATAGCTATGTCTATACACCAACTGGACATTATTGGATAAGTAGCTGCTTTAATTACTTGCAACGCGAGGTAAGACTCCCGGGAGTCTCGCAACACTCGACGCTTGATAAGTTAAACTTTCGTACAAACACCTTGACTTTCTCTCAGCTGCGGCGCTGGCAACAATTCTTCCAAAAAAATGGCATTCTATGTGGTGACTAAGCTGTAATGTGTAATTATTTATATCGTTGTTATATAACATATAAGACAAGATATATGTTTAATGTTCAGGGTTCTGTTTCATTTTGTACTCATTGTAACGGCTTTTTGGATCGAAGAATGTTTGTAAAACACTGGATGTATAAGGTATCTAACCTAACTTAACTCTCAATAAGTTGGTGACAAGGGGTTGTAAAGTTCTTTGAGCGCAAAATAGAAGTAGCCCTTAGTAATAGAAACCTTTAATGTTGTGTTGTCTGCATCTAAACCGAAACTGTCGATATATAAATGCCTCATCCTTTTATATTTAGTTCTACGTATTTCTCGCAGTCGACAAAAATCGATTTATCTATAAAAATGTTCAAAATACATTCATTCCTTCAAAAATCGGGCATTATAAATATTTTTTATATTATTAATATCATTGCCTAAGCCAATGTGTTGGAAAAAAAAACATATTTTATTATACAAAAAAAATTGGCCCATGATGATGCGAGTAAAAATTATTGTCTTGACCTGTGTATGTAAACTAACGCTCATTAAAGTTTTTTCTATATAATTCTATAATAAATTATAATTTAGACATTTTTAAAACTAATCTACTATACTACCTACTTGTAAACGCCTATAAAGATTTTCATACATTATTATATTCATAATGTTGCCATATCAACTGTTTTTCATAGTCTGGAATCCAGATTTTTTATCTAGTTGTCCCTTATGTATTTCAAATAAACGGCCCAGCTACTAATTTTGTTTCATTTCTTGCCTTTCCCAACTAAACGGATGAAAGTGAACTAACTGCCAGAATCAAGAGCCCGATGGTATGCAGCGTCAGCACTTATGGTCTTGGTCAACACTCTGCACCGAAATGAAGAATTCTATCTTCGAACACGAACGCGACACGCAATGTACAAACATCAGCTATCTAAGAAAGTTACTGTAAGAAATTGTGTTGTAGCAGATAATTTAATTACGTGGAATCGGTGAGGAACTGAAGACTTTGACCGGAGCTTTTTTTTTCTCCGAAATAATCTGTGTAAAAAATTAAATAACCGGGGCGGCGCGGAAACTATTTTATATTTGGCGCTAAAATTAAAGATCTTTGATTTGGCGCCACATTTGTCACTGAAGTTAAATACGCGTGTTATTCTCGACAGTATCAGGATTAATTTATAAATGCGATAAATAAAACTTTATTATTTGTGGTTATTCAAACTAGCGGTGGTAAAAAAGAATAGGAAATGTTTCAATGTATAAATATGCCTTTAAAATAAGACTGCAAAACCAAAATAATATCAATATTTTTTAAGTTTAACGTGTTATCGAGAATATCAGTCTGTATACTGGTAAAATACTTTTTCTCTGATATATTTCTGAACGAAATCAAGTTTTTGACCTTTGACCGAATGACATTATTATGACATTTGATCAATTGAATTCGTGCGTGCGAAATACGGAGACGGACTGTAATAGGTCGTGCTGTAATATCGAAGCGCATTCTAGTGAATTGTAGTGTTTACTCCTCTTTAAATTAATGTTAAGCATGGTGCCGTCGACTGTCGTGTACGTTGCGGCGGTGCCAATCTCAGTAATCGTTGCCCTGGGTTTGCTTCGTAAGTGGAGGTCTAGGAAATGGGGTACCTGTGTGAGCAATACGTGTTTGAGAGGGAAAACCTTCCTGATCACCGGAGCAAATAGTGGCATTGGGTATGAAACCGCCAAGACTATTGCTAGGAGGAAGGGACGGGTGATATTCGCATGCAGGGACATTGGTAAGGCCAAGGAGGCCATCGCTCACATTCGTAAGGAACAGCCGAATGGGGGCGAGATGGTGAGTGAAAACGAGTAAAATGAGAAACGTTTTTTTTTTTATTTAATACTTTGTATGTTCACTGTGTTACCTTCCATTGTAAAATCATTCTATTAATATTATTTGACATCATTCTAAAATAAGGATTACTATTTTCTGCTTTGACACTATTATGCGCGTGTGTACAACACCTTCTCCCGTACAAAAATAACAATGTCAATATTACTTATGAGTTCATGACATTTAGCAACTAGAAGTGCATGAGCACCTGTTTTCTACCTCAATGGTGTTATTGCATATTCCTATTTTTGTTTTGTTTTTTTCCTGTTGTTGTTTTTCTTGATGTTACTTTCGCTTCAAGAATAAAATTTGTGTGACTGCGAGTTTAGATAAAATAGTCTTTATTTATTTAGACAAAGACTATGTCATACTTTTTTTTTTAATCAGTGGTAACGTATTTTGTCTTCAATTTCATATTTTTTTAAGTACACTGTATGTGTTAGTCGTAAGTTCCCCAAATAAAATACTTTTATGGAACACTCATACTTATATGATAAGAGATTATGTGGATGTACTATAGTTACATCTTTGCATTACAGGCGTGGTATTATTTTATGTTATAAGAGATTTCTTGAAAAAAGAGTAACCATGGAGTTTCTTGCCGGCTCTTCTCCATAGGAAACAACAAATTGGAACCGTGCACCTAGCTTCTGACGTTTTCTTAGTGCCCATGTAGGTTTATGTGAAATGAAATATTTTGATTTCTATTGGATTTAAAAAAATCAAGTCATAGGATTTGGTATAATTCTTCTCAATTCTTAATTAATATTGGAAACAGAATGTTAAATTAACTAAAACAAAGTGACACAAATTCTTATCAACAGAGAAAATGTATTTATTCTTGGCAAATCCACAGGTTATCAACATTTTGTTATGTAAATACCTACGATGGGTTATCTTGTGAACAATAATTAATAAGATGAAATTCTAGCAGTCACAATTTTTAATGAGATGTGCCTTATTTGAATCATATTATTATACTAGAGAGCTGCAGATTTATAAGCGTGTCTGTGGAGTTTCTTGCCTGTTCTTCTCCATAGGAACCTACTACACGTTGGAATGGGCAGCTAGCTTCATCTTTCTGACTGACATACCTCTTGACAAAAGTGCCTGTAATTGGGTATAATTTAAATAAATGCTAGTTTGAGTGACTTTTTATCTCAATTTGAATCTATCTTAGAATAGAATACTCTATTATACAAATACACCATATACATTACAGACATAAATATATAAATTTTACAAAGGGCGATCTTTTAAAGACAACAACAACTTTGGATGGATTAAAAAGGGGAAGGAGTTACAAATACTGTAGGTAGTCTAAAGATAAATAATACTTTATTCTTTCATACATTAAACAATGTAACATTAATTCAGGACTTATGAAAACATAAATATTTCCTTACACTTTAAATAAAATACCCTATAACAAAATAAAACCTAAAACAAAGACGATTGACCCTAAATTGTAAAAAAACAAGATGGTAATTTAAAAAAAAAAACGAAGGTCACCGGCTCTAGGAGTTAGGAAAAACAACTCTATTTTATCTCATAGGTTATGTCAAAAAAGATCAGTTTTTTAAATAACATAACATCACACCTGTATTGCTGAAGGGTTAGGCAGAGTTGTACTTTTAGTACACCTACAATTCACCAGTTATGTTTGAGTCCCATGCATCAGGGGGTGAGCCTATTGCCATCAATCTGGCACAATTCCAGACTCTGACCTGCTACGGAGAAATTCCAGATGGAGTAATCCAATAAAACTTTGCCCAACCCGAGAACGGGAATCGAGACCAGGACAAGCGTTACTTATTTTTTTTAAGTGTTATATCAAATTGTGTTATTTCAGATCCCCATGCAGCTAGACCTAGCATCATTCGAATCAATAGAAAACTTTGTAGAAGTAGTAAAGGCAGGCTTCAACAAGATTGATGTACTCATCAACAATGCAGGTGTTGTTGTACCGTTGAACCAAGACCTTAAAACAAAGGAAGGCTTTGAAATACACTTTGGTGTTAACCATTTGGGTCATTTCTACCTCACAAACTTACTGTTGGATCTCTTGAAGAGGGCTACACCAAGCAGGTATGTTGAAAACTCATTAATGTCTGTTTGGCTGTTCATTAGCACTTGCCTTGCATTAGTTGCATTTTACCTTAGAATCTATGTTTGGTAAAATAATTATGGTAGTAGTGAGGTAGCACCTCTATTGGAACCAGTGAATTGCATGAGTACACAGAAAAACAGTTCAAGAGGAAGTTGGATACAGAGCAAAAGCAAACTCAGACAATCAGACCGCATAAAAGCTCATACTAAGGGGCTGTTCATTTATTACGTAAGACGATTTGAGGGGGGAGGGGGTCGGAACAAGTTTTATTTTTTCTTATGGTGGGAGGGGTCTAGACTCTAGATTGTTCTTATGTAAGATCATAAAAGTAACAAAAAATTATAACTTTTTTTTTGCTAGTTTTTCTTTGCAATTTTGGTAGCTATAGCTACTGATCTTACGTAAGATCAGTATCTATCGAAAGGGGGGGAGTGGGTTCATCCAAGTCTTATTTTTTCTTACGAAGGGCGAAATGAACAGCCCCTAACACCCTAGCAACAGCGTTACGTGAACCAATCAATGACAGAAGGCTCAAAAGACAACAAAGAGCTACATTTCTGTACGCATTGTCCTGTCTCGGGTGTGCTGGAAGAGATTTCTTGTGAAATAAGCACCACCTCTTTACCTATTTTTTCTGTTCTGTTTTTTCTTGTCTGTTTATTTATGTGTGTACATAAATGGGACGTAGTTTAGCAGAAAGGACTCAACTCACAAAATGAAATTTTTAAGTTATCGAGGTTTTAAGCGTAGATGTGTATTGCTGCGATGATTTTGTTTAAGGAATATTTTGAAATATTGTCACATAAGGGCAAATATAGCAATATTTTTATGAGTCAACTTGTATTACATATAGACTAACGCAATTTTAGAGTTATTGGGACACATTCTTCCCAATAACTCTAAAATTGCGTTAGTCCTTTCTGCTAAACTACGTCCAATGGTAAATGGTAGAAAGAGCCGAATCCCCAGTCTGTCATACATACTCTAAAGGTGCTGAATGCCCTTCTGACTGCCAACCCTGAATATGATGTGTTTGCGGATGAATGGATTAAAATTATGCGTATATGTCTGGTGTTCTGTGAGAGAAAGTATGCAAGGGAGTCCACTGTGCCATGTTAGTTTCAAATTAAACTATTTTTAACGTACTTAATAATTGTTTCTATGTTAATTAATGTAATTGGTGTTGTACCGTTCCAATTAACTATTATTAAAATACATCCCATACCTACGTGTCTTATTACCTTGTTCACAAAAAAAAATCTAATATAAAAAGAGACAGCTTCTTCACTGGAGGGTCAGTTCTGTGGGAGGTGGCGGGGTGGGCGAGAGAACGCGCCTTGCGCACCTCACGACTCAGCCGCCGCGGGAGACGCTCCGGGCGTCGGGAGCCGCGTGACGACTCCCGGCCACCGTAGGCGCGGGCCTGCGGGCGGTGAGTAATGGGTAACTCACCGTCCGATCAGGACCAGGCCCGTGCCGGACGGCGTGTTGTGTTCCACGCGCGCCTCAAAGAGATGTCAGCATGAGTGACGGGGCCCCATAGGGCCCTAGCCTGCCAGGGTAGCGGGATTGTCCGAAAGGGTTACCGCTGCCCTGGAACATAAAGGGCTAAGGAAGGAACACGGGTGGGTTTTAGTCAGTAAGAGTCTGACACTCCCTCCTGCTCCACCCAGAGCGGGAGGAGTCATATGATGATTTCCCATCCTCAAAAAAAAAAAAAAAAAAGGGTCAGTTCTGTCCTGTCAATAAACTCCAACAATAAATCTGTTAACGGCTTGTCAAGCAGATCGCAAGATGTTTAATAATCAAATTTTTAATTAAAACAAGTAGTAAGATTTATTCCCTCATATTTTATAGGTAAATAATTTAAATAGGTCTTAAGATTAAATCAAGGTCTTAATCTATTAAGAATCTAATCAAAATAGTTTTGCGTTAGAACTGTAACAATAATATACTAAATCTGCGGTCGCGATGTACAGATGCCAGCACATCAAGCTACTACAATCTGTCAAATTTATTTAATAGATTTTCAACTTCATCGCTAAAGCATTAAGGTTCAAGGTTGGTTGGGAAAATTTGACAGTTTCTGGTAGCTTGACCTGCTGGCGTCTGTACTTGCCAAAAATGTAAACAAATATGAGTTTATGGAAAAATAACTAATTTCTACACAATAAAGTTCAGTTTACGCTACAACTTCAAACATTTTTATAACTTTTTCAATAGTGCTAAGTAGTCACTCTGAAATCAATTTAATTGCTATTAAAATAAAGTTGATATTTACTTATACAATTATAAATAACATCAATTGGAAATATACATTTGAATAGACTTAGCTAATTTAGCCTTCGAATTCCTAACTAATCTATTGATAGTTTCTAATGAGGCTTGCCACTTGACAGTTTGATACTTATTAAGAATAAAGAATTAATTAGATAACTATAAAATAAATCGTTAGAACTATTTGATAATAACAATACATCCATTAGAGTGTTATAACTAATTATATGATTGTTTACACAGATTAACTTGTTGTTCTAACAAATGTTGCCAGATATTTTTGTTGGTTATTACAAATCTTTATCATTAAACATTAGGTAGGTGGGTTGTATTTACAAAAACAACCTTTAACACATTTTCTATAGCATACATTTAAGTAAGATCAACAATAATCAGCAAGGTAATCCCGTAACAAACTCACAATGCCATACAATTCAACAATTTATTGCGTTATTTACTTTGTTAAGCAGACAAAGTTTTCAAACATATGCAGCAATGGATTATGAATTTCTTTTAAAATCCTTCGGATCGTGAATGTGATAGAAAGTGTGTTAGGTACGCAATTTGGATGGTAATCAATTAGTGCTCATACACACGAGCGGCACGTTGTCGACGGTTGCGATTGCCTTTGCCTTTGCCGGCCGTTGGCGCGTGCCGCTCGCGTATAGGGGCACTTAATTTGTACAACCGATTTCCGATGTATGTTTCGCCACAGCTCTAAAATAACCATTTAACATGTGTCAAATCCATCTTGATAAAATGAACCGAGCTTACCCAATGGAGGCACACAAATTATCTTGAAAGAAAGAAAGAAAAAACATTTCCCAAACCAAACCAAACACCCAACCAAACCTTCTTGTTAATAATAAATAAACATACTCATACTCTATGTGCTATAACTAGGCCAGGTGGCTCTCCTGATATAAACAACGGCCACAACACATTTAACGCTTCTGTACGTGTGTTCTTCACGTTATCCATAAACTTTGGTAAACGCTACTATAGCTTTTACAAATCGAATGTAACAAAGGAAGTATTACTTAAAAAGGCTTCGTTACAAAGATACTTGTAATTTCATTTAATGAAATTTAATTGAGCTATGCAGTAAGTAAGGGTCTTAATGTGGCCTATGTTGCCGCTTAGTGCAATTAAAATGATAATATATCAAATGCTTCCGATAAAGATATATCGGGTGATTTACCTACATCAAGGTATTTAGTCTGTATGAAAATTAACAAAAAATAAGAATTAATTAATGTAGGTATCCATGATGAAAAATGCTTATTTCCATGGTCTGCACATCTGGTCGAAGTTTATGTATATCGTCCGGAACATGGTGTACATACCTATTCTATACCCTCAGAGTATATAAATAGCATGTATACGATACTGTATTACGTAACCTTTGGTCAAGTGGATGAACGAAAACATCGAAAGATAAAAAAAAATCGATACATTTATCTTTTCAGCCTCGCGGGTATGGAATACGCAGTTGTACTTACATATCGGATCATAGGCATAAACATATACCCCTTTATTCATAAACGTTGCTTAAAGTTAATTCGTGATTAGCGACTGTTTAACCATACATTTTTGACGTTTACACGTTACTTTACTGTAATCATCGTTTATAAATAAACCACACTCAACAATGTAGGCATGGGCGACGCTAGGGAGGGCGGCAAAGGTGGGCAATGCCCATTCTAGAATCTTCATTGCCCACCCTAGAAAAATCGACAGTATTGAAGAGTTACTAACGCTAAGAGTTACTAGCTTCTCCTTATAGGATCACTTCGTTGTCCGTCAGTCTGTCTGCAGCCTATTAAGAGCGGGAAGTAACCAAAACAGCCTAACTTCAATATGACTTTTCATGAAATTGATAAGACAGGTATAAAATAAAAATAACATGAGTAACTACATGATATTTCCACACTTATTGTGCAACAGAAACACAAAATCATAATTTTTTTTCGATAAAAAAACATCACGACATCACCTCCATTTTTCACGACTAGGATAAAAATTAGGCAACAAAAATTGTGCAAGCTTTTTTTTCAATTTTTTTAGTTAATTTTCTACGATTTTTGATTGATTTGTTCAATCATATTCGTCCTTGGATGCTCCAAGGTGATTATAATTCTGTAATACATATTTGTTACGGCCGCGAATCATATTTTAATCAACGTACAACTTAGTACTGACCAGCAAATTGCAAAAAACGTAAGAAAATTTGATTTTCGCGGGCTGCCTTGGAGCATCCACCTTAATATGACCATTATGACGTTGTCATTCTAAAAAGTAAGATTAAGCAATTTCATTAGCTCAAAGTAAAAAAGTGTAAGGTAAGTGATGATATTGGCTTTATATCGTTAAAAAAACAAATTTATTGAGTTAGTTTTCGTAAATAATAATAAATAATAAGACTAAAGTTATCTTTAACCTCAGACATTACCTTACAAAGTACATACTAAAAAAAACCGGCCAAGTGCGAGTCGGACTCGCCCATGAAGGGTTCCGTTACGTTACGATTTATGACGTATTAAAAAAAAACTACTCACTAGATCTCGTTCAAACCAATTTTCGGTGGAAGTTTATATGGTAATGTACATCATATATTTTTTTTAGTTTTATCATTCTCTTATTTTAGAAGTTACGGGGGGGGGGACACACATTTTACCACTTTGGAAGTGTCTCTCGCGCAAACTATTCAGTTTAGAAAAAAATGATATTAGAAACCTCAATATCATTTTTGAAGACCTATCCATAGATACCCCACAAGTATGGGTTTGATGAAAAAAAAAATTTTGAGTTTCAGTTCTAAGTATGGGGACCCCCAAAATTTATTGTTTTTTTTCTATTTTTGTGTGAAAATCTTAATGCGGTTCACAGAATACATCTACTTACCAAGTTTCAACAGTATAGCTCTTATAGTTTCGGAAAAAAGCGGCTGTGACATACGGACGGACAGACAGACAGACAGACAGACATGACGAATCCATAAGGGTTCCGTTGCCATTTGGCTACGGAACCCTAAAAAACATGATGAACATGGGATTATCTATTACTATAGTCCATTTACAATAGCATTAGAAAGAAGTTAAAAAAGGTTATTTTTAATGCACACTTTGTAACAAAAATACAATAAACATTGTTACATTATGATAGACGCCGAATTTATTGTGATCTATTTTTACAGCAGCTGTCACACTTAATTGTAACCATTTTAACTATTTATCTTATGAAATTATGTGGGTTTAATTTATTTATATTATATAACTCCAATTTAAAATTACAGTGTCAATGCTAAAAACCTAAAAGAAGCAGGGATGAACAATACTTGGAACGTTATTCGTTTCACTATAATTCTACCGAGTTTTATTTTAATTAAGGTGGATGCGCTGCAGTAGTCCGCGAAATCAGACGAATTCGGAGCAATTCTAATTTAAAGGGATGTATTGATGATTTTTAAGGTTAAAATTGTATTATTGCCTACATATTTCTTATTGTTGCGCATCATATTATTTTTATTAAGATACAACCTTACACTGACCTGCAAATTGCAAAAAACGCAAGAAAATTAGAATTTAAGCATCTCCCTTAAAATTGTTTTATCATAACTTTGTAATAAAATGTTTTGCATTCCTGCTTCTACGAGCCTCTTTTTTCTAATGCTATTATAAATGGACTATAGGTGTCATATAAGATCTCTCATCTCATTAAAAGACTGGTTACTTCAGCTGGAAGGCTGCTCCCATCTAAACAAAATCCGCTACGCCAATTAATGTATTTATATACATTATGAATATTATGATTTTCGTACTTACCTTGCATCCAAGGTTGAAGGTCCTAAATTAGATATAGTCAGGTACTAATAGATTTTCCTGTATGAGACGTGCTAGTACAGCCGGGCCACAAAATATACATTCGATTTTGCCGCCCGCCCTGTGCCAAATCATGCCGACCCGAACATGTGTGTAACACCCTGTATGTTACGTAACTGGAATTAACTTTAAAAACTTAAAAAGAGTTTGAAAATATCTTAATCTCGGGAAATAATTTGATGGCTAAAAGATTAACCCTTTATTTATAAACGTTGCTTAAAGTTAAGTTATGATTAGCGCCTGTTTAACCGTACGTACATTTACATATCTCGCTAACTTTAAGTTACGGTTGTTCACTGTGTGACTTAAATCCACACTTAAGTAGTCCATATTTACACAGAAAAGCGTGATTTAAGTGCGGGTTTAGGTCACACGAGCTATAAAATAGTATACGATACCCAGCCTGTCTCTTCTCTCAGCGACTCTCATTAGCGTGCAGTCGTTTAGTTTTTAAGTTTTTTTAAGCCCTGGCTGGAGGCCTTAATTTATTGACAGATGAGATTGAGAGTAACACCACAACCAACACCCAACCAACAACCTCATAGGTTAAAATGCGAAAACCCATTCCCAAAAAAAAAAAAAAAAAATATACTTGTCTGTCCATTAGGTAAACCGTTTTTTGACAGCTGTCTTAGAACGAACTATTCCAGTTTACGTACAAATTAACTTTAATAAATAAATATATAAACTGCCTTATCTTATTGAATTATCTTGTTTATCGCTTCTTACAGACATTATAATACCGTAAGTGTATCAATTAATATATTGTGTTGCTGTTCAAAATCATCTATGTCCATCTGTCAAAAAACGGTTTTCCCAATGGACAGGGTATACGCCATACGTATCGTAATATACTATTATATTGCGCCTTACACAGTAATAATGTACCTAACGTTCTGTATGATAATCCACCTCCATATGGCAACGCAATTGTGCATAAAATAAACGATTTATTTACAACGTCAAACAGAATAACAATACATCTGTTCCATATTTATTACAGAATAGTAGTTGTGTCATCAACGTTGCACGAGCGTGGGAATATCGACTTTGACGACCTGAACTTGAAGCAGCAAGTTGAACTGGCGAAGAAAAAGGGCTCTCCCCGTCATAACCCGGGGTACTGCAACTCGAAGCTGATGAATGCGTACTTCGCGAAGGCGCTGGCTGCTAATTTGAGGAACACTGGCGTAGATGTCAACATGGTCTGTCCTGGATTCTGTGCTACTAATCTGTTTAGGTAAGTTTTGAAAGTAAAGCACTCGTGGTAAAGTAATTCTTCCATACTTCCTATCCTGCTAATATTATAAACGCGAAAATTTGTGAGGATGGATGGATGTTTGTTACTCTTTCACGCAAAAACTACTGAACGAATTCTGATGAAACTTTACATCAGAATAACATATAGGATACTTTTTATCCCGATATTTCCGCGGGATCGATACTTATGCGGGTGAAACCGCGGGGCGCTGCTAGTAATATTATATATGCGATAGTAACTCTGTTTGTCTATTACGTTTTAACTCCAAAACCACTGAACCAATCGTTTTGGGGAATTGATGATAGGTAGCCTGGTACTTGGAGAAGGGCATAGGCTGCTTTTCATCCTGGATTATTATTTATTACTAGCCGTTAATGTCCCACCGCTGGGCAAAGGCCTCCCTACTCTTTTTCCCCCTGTCTGTCCAGAGCTACCAAGGACCAATCTTTATGAAAGGAGTCCAGCTCATCCCGCCATCTCCGTCTGGGCCTGTCGCGATGTCGTTTCGTTCTGGATATTTGTGTAAAATACATAAAGACGAAGTCCCGGGCAACAGCTGTATTCAAATTTTATTTATCATTGAAATTGACGTTATTTCAAGTTAAACAATTAACAACATTATTTCAATGGTAATTAAGTTGATTTTAGAGTGACTAGCATAGCTAGCTATAAAAATGTTTGAAGTTGTAGCGTAAACTGAACTTTATTGTATATAATTAACCCATTCCTGTCCCATGAATCATATATGATTCATGTTGATTGTTTAACTATTGTGTCTACTTTGTGGACAGTGAAACTGTAGTTATTTTTCCATAAACTCATATTTAGTTTAGTTTAGATTAGTCAGATATAGTTCGAAAAGTACTGGAAATACTTTGCATATTATCAGCCTAGTTATGTGTCGTTTCAAGAGCACGAAATAGTTGATGTCGTAGAAAATTAAGCTAATCGGCAAGTTATGAAGCGGGGCAGTTTTCCCCGGGTGCACTGGAACGTTTATACAGCCAAACACTGAGGAGGTCTGTTTCCAGATAGATGACCTGTAAATGAAATCCTACTAATATTATAAACGTAAAAATTTGTATGGATGGATGGATGGATGTTTGTTACTTCTTTCACGCAAAAACTACTGAACCGATTTGGTTGAATTTGGCACACAGATTGTTTATAACCAAGATTAACATATATGATGACTCTTTATCCCGATATTCCCACGGGATCGAAACTTTGTGGGTGAAACCGCAGCGTGCAGCTAGTACTTAATAGGAACAAACATTATTACAACTGGCAAATGTTGGTGCACTAAGACTAAGTATAGGTACACCGCTGTCTAACCCTTCTAGGCTTACAGGCGTGATGTTACGATCATCGTCATTCTCTGGCCTTTATCCCAACCATCTTTTTTTTTCCGAAACCATAAAACGTAACGAGTTATTTTTGGGCGAAATGCACTCTGGCACGATATCCACGTGCAGTTGCCACATGCTTTCAACTTTCAATAATACCGTGTTAATGAGAAAGCTCTATTTTGAAAATCATCATGATTCTTCTGCCCATATCCCAATTTATTTAGGGTCGGCGCAACGTCTTTTTCTTCCATACTTCTCTTGGCTTGTGGCTATGTAATATAACAGCCGGACGGGTCGATCGATCTACCGCGGTTGCTCCGTGGATGGGTGACCATCTTCACATACCAAGACCCCTCCGTGCCGCGGAAAGTACGTTAAGCCGTTGGTCCCGGCTGTCATTCATGGATCTTTGCCAGTCGTTACGGGTCGTCAGAAGCCCGAAAATCTGACAACCAATTTTACATAGGGGTTTCGTATTACCCAGTAACTGGGTTGTGGAGGTCAGATAGGCAGTCGCTCCATATAAAATACTGGTATTCAGCTGCATCCGGTTAGACTAGAAGCCGACCCCAACATAGTTGGGAAAAGGCTAGGCAGATGATGACTTCTCTCTTCATTATGGTAGTCACCCCTCCCCTTCCAGACATATCACAGTTGAGATTTTTTTTTTATTATTCTGCAGATATTTTTTAATAAAGTCTTATATATTTCAGGTATTCAATAAAATGGTACCACTACATAATAATGGCCCCTATATTTCTTACCATCATGAAGAGTGCAAAACAAGTAAGTACTTACCTATTATTATTATTTCAACTTTAGATTTAAGGCAATGGCGCCGATTCCCTTGTTCATAAACTAAAGTAAATTTAAGTTCAGAAGCATCATATTCTTTCATAAGGAGAGAAGATAAAAGTTTAGTCCTGTCAAATTAGTCAGCACCTGACGTAAATTGACGTAGTAGCCATGTTTTTAATCACGTCTAAACTGTCTATGGAGTATCTTAATTTGACAGGACTAAACTAATATTTATCTTCTGTCCTTTTCTTAATGGGATAGAAAGAAAAAGATGCTCTGAACTTAAATTTTGTTTAGTTTGTGAACAAGTGAATCGGCGCCATTGACCTCGTCTTCGCGGTCACCGGTTACCGCCAACAATAGATTTTCTATGGTGTCTGTTGTTTGGCAGTCAACGTGTTAACAATGTTCCCACAATATCTTGGAACATTCATTATTATTTTAGAAAAAAAAAAAAAAAACGAGAGAACAAGATTTCGTTATTTTCTTATCTTAGGTTGAAAAAATACATTTTCTGAACGTTTACATGCAAGCGAGTATCTAAACATAAAACCTTATCTTTTCTTATATGAGAACAATAAGATATGGTTAGTTTTTGTCTCTCTCTGAGTCTAATCTTGTTTTACGTCTAAATAAAGATGCTGACGCAAACCAGACATCTAGTTTTAAAATATTGACCAACAAAATAATGATGTGTAAAAGTAACTTAAAAAGTCTACTGACAGTGATAAACATTTATTTTTAACAAACTATTAGATAGTTTGCGTAATAATTAATGTATTAATACAAACTTATACGCGCTGTTGGATTATCAACTTTCGGCGCTGAGCCGAGCGTTTAAAATCCAACAGCGTGCTTTTATTCAAGTAGGTGTCGCCTAGTGTTAGTGAAAACGCTAATTATTATTATTAATCATTTTATTTCAGAATAATTTACATCCAATAAATTGTTATTATAGGTGTAATATTCAAATTCTGGCAAACCAAATCCAAAACTACAAAAAACATGGAAAAACGAAAGCGACTAATGCTCAAATATCTCTTCCAGGGCTCGGAGACAGTAGTCTTCTGCGCAACAGACCACAGCATCGAAGGCAAAACCGGCAAGTTCTACCGGGACTGTGAGGAGTACGCCTCAAAGTACGAGTTCGACAAGGACGTGGAAGATAAACTCTGGAACGTCAGCGAAGAACTGGTCAGGGCTAGGAAACCGCTATGAATGAGGAGTGTGGAATAGGCATAGTTATTAAGGTAGTGTCATTACCGCGCTGTCGCGGACTGAAAATGTTTACCACCTTTAGGGAGGGCACAAGCGATCGTAAAGAAACGTTGGTAAAAAATCGGTAACAGAAAAAAGTTCTTCTGTTTTCTCGCTAAGCTCTAAAATTGCTTGCACAATGAAGCAAGCAAGCAAGTCAATTTCATTGTCATAAAAAGTTGTCTGCAAAGAGTTTAATAAAACAAGTGCATCGAATTTG
This sequence comes from Apamea anceps, assembly GCA_951799955.1. Classification (NCBI taxonomy): domain Eukaryota; kingdom Metazoa; phylum Arthropoda; class Insecta; order Lepidoptera; family Noctuidae; genus Apamea; species Apamea anceps. The sequence goes on along the minus strand of OX637502.1, from coordinate 4,795,316 downwards.
AAATCTGATGAACATTTTTAGTACGCAACTGTACACGGTAAATGACTTAGGGCTGATTTTGCCAACGCCAGATATTTTTATCCGAGGAATAATTTTGAACTTTTGAGTTCTTCCAAACAAAATCTGACAGACGTCAATTTTATTCCACGAATAAAAATGATCTGTTATCAGCCCTTAGATGTTGTTTTGATCCATATCTGCGTTTTGTGTGTGCGAAATTTTTATATACCTAAGCAAAAAGGGTGTATCTGAAAACATCTTGAAGAAAGCTGCACATACCAATTTCATAGGCATAAACCGCTTGATAAATCTTTTACATTTCGACCCGTCCGTGCTTTGCACAGCTGCAATGACGTCATGTTAAAACATCGAGAATTCTGTGTTATCTCTAAGTTTCTACTATGCTGCTATCTCTATCTTTAAGTCTTAAATATAAATCTTCACAGAGATCATGCTCGAAGATTGATACCACGATATGAAGATACAGAAAGGTGTATAGAGGTATGAGGAAGAGGGTTTAAAGTTCACTCATTCTATATAGAAAACGGAGGATCCTCCTACCAGACGGGTGTTGTGTCTGGCAAGCAACTGCCCAATAAATCATGTCGGGCTGTTGTATGGCTAATTGCGCGGTAAACTTTGCTTGCGCGATGCAGGATTTTGCGTGACTTCAGTATGACTTGTAGTTCGCATGTGGCGTTGTAGATTCCGTTACAGGTGCTCTTATTACTAAATATGTTAAAATAAACAAGCCAAGTGATCAGAAAATATTGTAAAAGTGATTCAATGAATACAATGAATATTTACTGTTATGTGCCATAAAGTGTTTATTTATTAAATTAGTTATACTGATCGTGGAAGAGAATTTTGGTCACATTACAAATATACGCACGCACACGAATAAGTGTCTAGCGTAGTAGCTACTTCGTCCATTTTAGTTTGTTTTGACTGTACAGCGGAAGCGTGACTGTAATTTACGTAGTTTTTAAATTACCTATTTTAAAAATGACAGAAAACGATTCAGTAAACTATTCTGAACAATACTTACATCTAGTGCATTCATTCAGTTACACATTGTAGGTGCAACACACGTAAAACGCAGATATGGACTTCGCCAAAGCTATATTTCTGTTGTTATACTAATTAAGAGTTCAAATATACTTACGTACACTTCCACAAACTATGGATACTTAAATTCAACTTTTGAGTTACTTAAAATAATTTAGATATAGTTTGCCATATTTCATTTAGTTTGAAAATGGCTGTGGTTGTGTTGAATTTTTCGGTAGGTTGTTGGTACTGTAAAGCATAATTCCTAGTAATGTATAATCTCAAGATACTCGGATACTATCGTTGTTAAAACAATATTAGTTTTACTTTTCTTCGTAGGTTAGTTGTTTAGAAATGTGGATATATCTGTAAAATATTTATTACAATTTTTTAAATGGGTATTTGTTTGTTTTATTGTCATATGCTTATTAATCTTTCTATTATTATTACTGTTTAGAATCTAGTCTGTTTCATTCGGGACGGCTACGGAATTTTTTCAAAATGCTTATTCTTCTATAATAACATTGCGGACACTGGCGGTGGACCACTTCAATCTTAATACTAAGGGTAAATTTCACCAAACTTTTATACCTAGAATAAGTCTTATCATGAGAATAAATTTTGAATTTTTGACAGTTTTTCCATACTAGAAATGTCAGGGTATAATAAGGGTGAACAATGGTCAACCGCAAATGTCCGCGGTTGTTACATACAACGTGCAACCGGCGCGCCTTCGACAGTCAGCCTCGCTTGCTACACAAGAGCAGACCATGAAAACAAGTGAATAAAACACATGAAGTTTTTCAAACCCTTTATTAGGTACCACAACTGTAAAATATGAAGCTTTTAATCAGTTATTACATTTTGTGAGTAAATCTCAATGACGAAGGAGCAGGTCACCTCAATTCTACGTGCATTATTTTTAAATTATACAAATATGGCTCCTTATCCAATAGTTTGCTTGAGTTGACCGGATGGTTCACAATAGTGCAACAGCTCATGCTTTCTGTAAAAATCTCACCGTGAAATCTTAGGTGAAGTGAGCTGTCAAGTACAGTCCCTAAGCATTAGGTGGAATGACCAATGACCACTCCCCTAAAACTCACTTCCCTAAGTTTTCAGTGAGATTTTTAGATAACACCAGCCGGTGCAGTACAACCAGCCAGCAACGAAAGTTGGTTAACACAAATTAACACTTACTTTTACATAACATCTAGAATGAAATAAACAATGAGGCTGTGTTTTATCATTTTCACTAACCTAATCGACATACTTTCAGGAGCCTATTAAGATGTAATACATTGGTTTATTAATGTAATTGTAATAATGGTTTCTAAACTGAAGTATTGACCGACATTCATTGCTTATTCTCACGTTGGGACTGGCAATTGCATAAGCATAAACAGCCTATAATGTTCCCACTGCTGGGACACGGGCCTCCTCTCTTCGAGAGGGAGTGAGCTGTAATCCACCACGCGGGTCCAGTGCGCGTTGGTAGTTGTAATAAGTCTTCGAATTTTTTGTTCTAGGACATGCCGGTTTTCTCACAATTGACAATATGTCAATCATTTGTCATTGGTTAATGAGCCATATAGTGAATACTAGCGTTACATAAATAACAATCATTGAGGTAGACTTTCGAGACGGTAAAATATTGACCAGGAGTTACTTATTGTGCCAATAATCTACCATTACTTAACGTACCTAGTTTACATAAAAATAGAACTATTTATCAATACAAGACGTGCAGCGTGTTTTAATGAGTCAGCTGCTCTTTCTTTACAATTTATTTACTAGCTTGCATCAATCATCATTTAGCTTTTTATCAATTCTACTAAAAGGAATCGGTAAATAAAATGACAAATTTCAGCGTAAATAAAATACTAGTATTTAGCTGCATCCGGTTAGACTGGAAGCCGAATTTAGGCCATTGCAGCCACTCTCAACGGAAACTAGCCTAGACCATCTACGCGGGAGATATTATAGTGCTCAGACACAGGTGCACTCACTCTTCCCTCACTTTCATAATCCGATGGGACGGCAATCCGACACAACTGGAGATATCAGGCGCAGTTTCCGAGGCATGGGGCATCACAACACTAATTTCGAAACTCCGGGCTGTTACTGAGAACTTCGTAATGGAAACACCCAATAACACTTTGCCCAACCCAGGAATGGAACCCAGGATCCCACTGTCAGCAGTTACGCTTGCGACCATTAGATCAACGGGGCAATTTGGAAGCTGAAAATAGGGAGAAGGCAGCTGATGATGATGAATAGAAATGATTCAAATGATTTTGCAAAAATAAATAAATCGTAACGAAGAGCACTACAAATATATCTTAATATGAATCATGATATTCTTCTGTTCAAGACATAGTTTGTAAAAACAATAATTTACATATAACTTTACTGCTTAACAATAATTATGGTAACCCGAAGCTAGGCACTTAGTGAGAATCAGCATTACAACTAAATAATTAGGTATAATGGCGCCGATTACCTTGTTCACAAACTAAACTAAATTTAAGTTCAGTGCATCTTTTTCTTTCTGTCCTGTCAAATTAAGATACCTACTCCATAGGCAAGTTTAGACGTGATTAAAAACATGGCTACTAAGAATACGTCAGGCGCTGACTAATTTGACAGGACTAAACTTCTATTTATCTTCTGTCCTTTTCTTAATGAAATAGAAAGAAAAAGATGCAATGAACTTAAATTTAGTTTAGTTTGTGAACAAAGGAATCGGCACCAACCAATATAAAACTATTTAATTTCTAATATAAATAGTTAAATACAATTCATACTAGAATGGAGACGACACTGCCTATATTTGATATTTTTAGTATATTTTACAACATCATAGCATAATCAGCCTAGTGTCCAGTGCAGGGACACAAGCCTCCTTTTTTATGAGAGGGAGTGGGCCATAATCCACCACGCAAACCCAGTGCGGGTTGGTGGATGTCACATGTCTTCGAATTTTTGGTTCTATATAATGCCGGTTTCCTCACGATGTTTTCCCTCACCGTTTTGAGAGCAGTGGTGATGAAATTAAATATACAAAGTGCCTGATACCACTGGACCACCACTGCTCTGCAACATCATAGCGACATTAATATTTAATACAACAAGAATCTAATACACATTGCATACGAGTTACATAGACCTCAAAGTCCAAAATATCTTCGAGTAAATCTATGAGGGAGTTTATCTATGAGCCTGAAATTCACGCTTTTTCATGATACAACCTTTAAAACGTTCATAAAAATATATAAATACAATTTTACATAAAATTTCACAACAATAGTTACTATGCATTATGATGCGAACAATGGATAAAATTTGCAAAAAAAAAACTGCTGTTTGAGGGTCTTTAAATAGACTGGATATGCATGAAATGTGCCCTAAGTTATTTGTTTACCTATTATTAAATATATTTTTTCATTAAGGCAATCTACGCAATAAATGTGAAAATAGGTACAGTCAACAGCAAAAGTAGATGATCAAAATCAGAAATTCAATACTAATGAACGGAGTTCGCGTCAGAACTGTGTGCCGTACTAGTAGTAAATGTTTGGTATAATTAACAATCACATACTTTTGAATCACTTCGACGACGCCACACAGTTAGTATTGAATTTCTGATTTTGATCATCTACTTTTGCTGTTGACTGTACAACCCGTATATAGGAATAATGTTTCTATATCAAGTTTTGAGTATATACAAGTTTTATCTGATCATATTAATTTTTTAAAGTTAGAACAATATGCACTAAATATCGTCGTTTCAGATCGCAAACTTACTAAGTCGCATTTTAGCCATTTTTGCGTACACGAAAAAGATAAAATATCTAAATATCATACATATACCCACTCCTGGGCCTGTAGCGTTGTCATTTGCAGCTGGCAGGTCATGCAGGCAGGAGGAAATAGCTGGTCGAACTAGTCTTTTTTCATAAAGATTATAGATTAGATTATTTATTTATTATTATTTTTATTATTTATTGGCCATAAATAGCAGTAGAAAGGAATAAGTGGAAGGAGGGAAGGAAGGCCTTTGCCCTGGACTGAGAAACAAACGGCTGATAACAATAGTCAGACATAATTACCTATCTGATATTCCTGATTTCAAATACTTTTTAAGTAGTAGTGAATGGTTGTTTTAGTAAAAATCTTGGCCATATTGCGACTTAATGAGCTCTGTACATTTAAAAGTTTTACTACTCCTGTAGGTTTTAAATACATAGATAGGCACTCTAAAACTCTTTTATGGTTGACCAAGCAAATAAAACACGAGTACATATAGCATATTTTATCAAACAATAAATATTTATATCACACAACACTAAAAAGGACGGCAACTACTTCTGTTAGTTTTTCTTTAAACGAATTTAAAAAAATCTATCAATAATTTATATATAATATATTGAATAAACTGGAAAGCTAACGAAAGTTTATAATTCACACAACAATACATACTTGATACATCCGATATTAAACCCTATGTACAAAAGTTTAGGCCGAGTTTTCATTAAATCTAGTTATACAAGCTTCAGAGTTAAGTTATTAAATTATAGTATTTCAATTTATAAGGGTACATAAAAACTCATTTTATAGATCTTTGGTTTACTACAATGGAAAAAAAACACATACAAACAACCCGCTGATTTATTATGCAAATATAATATAAAATTTCCCTAAGTAAAGGGTTAAATGAGAATAAATTAAAATGTAAATTAAACCCAATCACGTTAATGTAAAAAAGTGTCAAAAAACAATAAGAAAATTGACACTCGCTATCTCACAAAGTGTAGTATTAATATTGTGACTTAAACATATAGGAATGTTCAGCTTTCAATATTATATGTTTAAGAATAAGTCCCACAACCAAATTGCACATTATTGGAACATTTACAATGCATCTGTATATTTTACGTATACTGTTCGTATAGTATATTTAAATAATTAATATTTTCTGTTTATTTCTCAAAAACTCAGGCTGGCAAACCTTAATACAGGTTACCGTGTAACCCAGCTAGGACGCCAGATTCAATTCGTTTGTAACTCTTTATGATTTTTCCCTAAATTGTAAAATTATATTTATAGTAACAGACTGCATGAACCACACTTTTTTGAGAAATAAATAAATTATTATAATATTTAAATACTCGTAAAACTATGGAATTAGTTCTACATTTATTTGTATTTTAAGTGGAAATTGTCCCGCAAATCCAGACTTATAAAATTCATTATGAACAAGCGTAAAATTCTCTATTATATTTATACTTTTAGCATCAAACATTTTAAGTAGGTAAATATGTGCCTAAAAATAAATTGTCTGTGCAAACTAAACTATGTTTAAACATTGGTGCAATTGTTTCCTATTCAATCCAATTTCTACAGGGTCAAATTTTAATAGTTAGCGAAACTCCGTAAACGTGGTGGGCATCGATATGTTAACAAGAACAAACAAAAAAAAAAAAAAAAATTGATGATGTATTCATATTTTATTTGGTCCCGGCTGTCATTCGTAGATCTTTGACAGTCGTTACGGGTCGTCAGAAGCCCGAAAAACTGACAACCGGTCTTACCAAGGGGTATCGTATTATCCATTAAGAGAGGTAGTGGGCTAGTCGCGCGCGCTCGCGTAATCTCGACCATCAACATCGGATGTTGAATGAGATCTCAAGAAGATGATCTTTCAAAAATGAGACTGAATCTCGAAAAATGGCTCGAGATCGAGTAAAGCCGTTGGTCCCGGCTGTCATTTGTCGATTTTTAACAGTCGTTACGTAGACTTTCGGGCTTCTGACTACCCAATCAGAAGCCCGAAAGTCTGACAACCAGTCTGACCATGGGTCGTATTACGCAGTAACTGGGTTGTGGAGGTCAGAAAGGCAGTCGCTCCATGTAGAATACTGGTATTCAGCTGCATCCGGTTAGACTGGAAGTCGACCCCAACATAGTTGGGAAAAGGCTGGGCAGATGATGATTTCATATTGAGAGACCGACAGTAGTATAGTTACTTGAAATATCATTTAAAAAAATCTGATGTTTTGTGTAAAATGCACAGTCATGATGGGCATCGATGTGTTAAAAATATAAAACAAAAAAAGTGACACTACCAAATCAAAACATTTATTGTTTAGCAAACATATTACGTATTTACTACAGACGCCAGCACATCAAGCTACTACAATCTGTCAAATTTCTTTATTAGGTTTTCAACTTTATCACTAAAGCATTAAGGTTCAAGGTTGATTGGTAAAATTTGACAGTTTCGGGTAGCTTGACCTGCTGACGTCTGTACATAGATGCTTTATTATAAGAGATTGTTGACTCGAAAAATATTTAAAAAAAAAACTTCTTTAGATATCGATGCCTATCACGTTTGCGGAGTTTCGCTAGCTAATTTAATTTGACCTTGTATTAAAAAAAAACATATTTACATGGAAAAACTTGGTTGGATTAAGAATATGTATCACATGCCATGACAATGTAGAAAATTACGTAGTACTGTGAATTACTAGTACAAAGGTGATTCTGAGGTATATTCATAACGGACAATGGTATGGAGAAACTTGAGATTCCAGCTGATAGACAAATTACAGTATATATAAAATTACATCTACAAGCATTCAAAATAGTAGAAAATAAAACGAAATTAATGCCCGTTTCGCTAACACAAGACGACAACTGAATTAATTCTTAAATAAAACTGCGCTGGTGGATTTTCAACTTTCGGCGCAAAGCCGAGGGTTGAAAATCCAACAGCGCGCTTTTATTTGGGTGTTAATAAAAAGGGGCATTATAGTTTTCCAAGAAAGAGACTCAGCTCATTGCGAGTAAGAACTAAAGAACACTTGAAAAAGTACCATATTCTCTTGTCCGTTTTTGACATACCTCCATCACATAAGGTCTATAAACCTGAAAGTAGCACCAGTGCCTCATACTTCGCTGAACCGGGAGCAGCAGGTGGTCCTAATGCTCGACGCTGTGGTGGAACCGTGCAGCGTCACCGTGTCCGGGTGGTGGAGCAAGCCCAGCTCCTTCTCCGCTCTCTGCTCGAGTTCCACCCATCTGGAATAATGGAATTTCATATTTTTAACCGACTTCTAAAAAAGGAGCAGGTTCTCAATTCGGATGTTTGTATTTTTTTTTTTTTTTTAATATTTGTTCGCGCATAAATCCGTCGCTTGCCAACCGATTTGAAAAATTCTTTTGTTGTTGGAAAGGGTATAACTTCCCAAATGGTCCCATAGAAATTTCATCAAAAACGGTTCAGTAGTTTGGTTTTTAAACCAAAATTACTGATAAAAATTACAACTTAAAAGTGAAAAATAAAAACTTTTTTTGCAAAAAAATATAACCGACTACCAAAAACGACACTACAAAGTGAAAAATAACTTTAATTTCGGAAGTCGGTGGTAAACAACGAAAATGCCAACCCAACGACACCGACTTCCGAAATTAAAGTTATTTTTCACATTGTAGTGTCGTTTTTGGAAGTCGGTTATATTTTTTTGCAAAAAGTTTTTTTAGTACTATGGAGGCAGGCATCTACACCGACACATGCGAACAAAACATCAAAAAACCTGACGTCACACAAATTCTGCATCGCGCAAGCAGAGTTATCATTGCAACTAGCGTGTATACAACATCCCGATAGCCACCAGTAGCCCACCAAACACACCACCAGTAGAGTCGGAGAAGCCTCCCGTTTCTATAGAGGATGAGGAAATACGCCCTGTTCCTCTTTCTCATACCTCTATAACCTACACCAAGTTCATTATCATTCAGCCGAAAGACGTACTTTGCTGAATATAGGCCTTACCTAGGCGTTGGCACAAAGACCAGCCGCGTTCAGCAATTCCCGTGACCTCCACAAGGGCCCTATTTTATATAACTGACAATGCAACATATTTGTCAAAAAAATAATATTTTCGTCACATTTTCACGACAGGTGCTGCAGGTAAAGCAGCAAAATGTATAAAGGAAACATGAAGAGACGCCAGCACATCAAACTACTACAATCTGTCAAATGTATTTCATAGATTTTCAACTTTATCGTTATAGCATTAGGTTAAAGGTTGATTGGGAAAAAGTTACAGTTTCGGGTAGCTTTATATGCTGGCGGCTGTACAACTGTCAGATTGTCGCCTATCAGTTTTATCAAATAGGCCCCTGGTCATCAATCCACCTTGTGGACCTGTGTAACCTAACCGTGCTGCGCTTTGCGGTACGCGGTCTGTCACCACTACAGAACTACTTAATATCGATGACATTTATTTACCAATAGTTTTAAAGGTCAGTTTTCCTTTTACAATAACGATACAAAAATCTGACAATGTAATTCCAGTGACCTTAGGTACTATCGCCAAAATCTATATCTGACCACCGTAAGGACTATTCCTGCTTGCAGCGCATATTATTAGTCGACCTTCAAAGGATCCTATTTTGTTTTACTTACGGACGCAGCTGTGGTCATCATGTGCACATGATTTTGTTTTCAAAATGGTCAGATATAGGTTTTGGCGATAGTACCTACAATAAACTGAAGCTGTATTTATCCTCAAATCTACCGGGAACCAGGAAGTTTAACCACATACCTACAACACACAATAACAATGTCAAACAGTGTGTGTAAAGCTCAGGGTAAGCCTAAACTGTTTGCACAAATACAAACAAGAGATAAAACACTAGATTTCGTTTTTCCGTCAACGTCATCGGCGAATCTTCTCACAAAAAATGTCCAACATTGGCTCGTCCACATTCAAAAAACTAAATGCCACAATCAGCTAAATTGGTGATTAAATAAATGAATCACCTAATGAGTCTTTACTGAGAAGAGCCGTGTCTCAGTGAAAAACTTCTTAATATTGCGTAGTTATCGTCCATTTACCCTATGAATCATATGGTACATGAACCATAGATGATATGCGTAACTATAGATGAGACTATGAGTCAGCAATGTGAGATGAGGATCATGAGGTTGACAAGAAGTTGTCTATCGAACTTAGATTAATTTAAGAGAATTGATCTCCTAACACAGCAATTCCTTGCTTAAAAGGTGATCTCCAATAACATCAAAATGCCCTTTGTAATTGAAATAAACTTTTTTTTTGATGATTTATAAGACTTGATGCCTCGTTGGTTTAGTGTTCGCTACAGCTGGGCATAAGGACCTGGGTTCGATTAACCTGCCGGGCAAAGTGTTACTGGATTTTCCCATCTGAAATTTCTCCGTACCAGCCCGGAATCTGGATTTGTTCCCAGTTGAGGGCAATAGGCTCGCCCCCTATTAAATGGGATTTCATCATAACTGGCGAAACGTGAGGATAATTTTTTATTCAGTGCGTAAATTTTTACAGGGTGTTCTACCCATGAATATGAACAACATTCACTATGGGACCATCTCTGAAATCACGAAAAAAAAATCAGCAGATTCATACATTTTGGCCGAGTAGGTATTGAACTTTTATAAGAAACAGCTGATTTTTTTTTTGTGATTTCAGAGATGGTCCCATAGTGAAAGTTGTTCATATTCATGGGTAGAACACCCTGTGAAAATTTACGCACTGAATAAAAATTTATCCTGTAGGCCACACATCTGCCTAACCCATCGGTATGTATGTAATGGTATCTTAAAGAATTTGTAATTTATAGCACTGTGTAACCTAAGCCCGCACTTAAAGTCACGCTTTTCTGAGACTTAAGTAGTCCATTTTTACACAAAAAAGCGCGACTTATTTGCGAGTTTGGGTCACACGAGCTTTAAGATAGAATAAGATACGTGTGGCCTATCTTAATTCCTTCCAGCAGTAGACCGCTATAGGCTGATGATGACGTGTGACTTAACTAGTCTAGTATTGCACGGCGTGACGTGTTACACGCCGTGCAATACATCAATAATGTACAGACGCCAGCACATCAAGCTACTACAATCTGTCTAATTTCTGTAATAGATTTTCAACTTTATCGCTAAAGCATTAAGGTTCAAGGTTGATTGGGAAAATTTGACAGTTTCGGGTAGCTTGACCTGCTGGCGTATGTACTATCATTTAAGTTTTTCAACTCGCCTCTGTACAGCCATAGAGAATGCTTCGACGACATTATTGTCGTTCTTCGCCGATGTTTCGATGTAGGTCGCGATCTTGTTCTCCTCACACCATTGCTTCAGCTGGTCGTAGGACACCTCCCTATCTTTTGAGGATACGTCTGACTGAAATAGATATACGGAAAATATGATAAATTTGTCTAGTAGAAGTTGTAGGGCAGATGGCGTTAAAAAATCTGGGGAGACCTTGCAAAACTGGTAATAGATTAATCCTATGAGGTGATAACGCCTTATTTATTTAACTTTATAAGAAGCTCAAAACATAATCTAATGTGCCTGACAATTTTTTCCAAATTTTATTTTGTACTACTATGGAGGATGAGTGAACTTTACACCCTGTTCCTCGTGCCTCTATAGGTACTGGTGACCCCGAGTATGAACGTCAGCGCAGCCTTCGTGCAAATACTTTAGCGTGACGTCATCATCATCACTCCCGCAAGCTTTAGCGGCGAGTCACCCAGTCAGCCAGCATCCACGGCTTCAACGGGTATCCTGACCACCAGCATGCAGCGTTCGCGCATACCTGTAGACCAATTCTCGTAATTTAAAACGTTCAAAATCTAGTCGCAGTCTCATCTCAGCGACAAACAAATGTCACAATCTTGTCAAAATGTAGGGAAATTAGAGGTATTTTTGACAAATTGAGACTGAGATCCTCATCACCCTCAGCCTCATCAGCAACCTTGGCACAGCACACTGCACCTTCGGCCGGTCAACAAGCAGAGCACCCTCTCCTGGTCGACGCAGCAGCCAGCCTCAACCCGTCGCTGTACGACATCCGACGCACTGGAGTATAACGCAGCGCCACGGCCAGAACTTTCCGGCCAAGACTTCGTCCGTGTAAAATTTCTTGCTCTCCCGACCAACCCCATCGCATCGCATCGCCTCCCCGCACTGTTACTTCGTTTTCGCTTAGCGTTCTTTCTTACTTTCTTTCTTTTTGCTCGGCTTCTAAGAGTAGTGATGTTAAATCCTTCAAGTCTTCCTCAACGATAGAGTTATCAAATGCAAAAAGATTTTTTCAAATCCGACTTAGTTCCAGAGGTGCGTTCAAACAAAGCAAATCAAAAGTCATTTATTCAAATTAGGCTGAGAATCAGCACTTTTCGAACGTCAAAATTACAAAAGACAGTCCCCCAAAAACGCCCGCCCTTCACCACCTCCTAGTGCTATCGCTGGGAAGAAGTGGCGCCACAAACTCCCCAGCAGCACAGCTGTCTGTTCAGTTCAAACAAACTCTTAAGCTTTATTAGTATAGATACAGATGATCAGCACCCTAATTGCGTAACACATTATTAATCAAAATCTGAATTATTTTGAAGGATATTGATTATCCATTGCTTAATATGGTCGAAAAATGTATCTGCTCAACAACGTAAATATCGCAATGAATGTTGTTGAACTGTCAAAATTAAAGCCATTGTTATGTTATGTTACTGTTAGTGTGTTATACCTGTTCCCACAGACATAACATGAAAACGGTTTTTATTTGTAGGGGCAAGTGTAAATAAATGACTACTATAAAGTTTTATAAATAAACAAACATAATAACATACCTACTGGGACCTAAAGAAAAGAAAAACTAAAGAAAAGAAAAAAGAAAAGTAGCTGCAAAAGACAATACTAGTGTACCATTACTGCTACACGCACTAATGGTAACAAGCATAGATATAGGTTACATTTCTATGGTAACAAGGTTCAAATTCAAATGACTGACGCGTCATCGTGAAATGCAACAACTGGCCTTAATTAAAGTATTCGTTTTGTAGTCTAATCACATTTTATTTATGACATCGCATTATCTACGCGGCTTAACAGCCAGGACTTGCGTAACATGACGACTCGCAACGACGTCTACATGTGAATCTATGATTTTATTATTGTAGGTAAACTACTGACTTATAGTTATAGTACTAGCTTTGTATTTATAGTTATAGTAAGTACTAGCTGCGCCTCGCGGTTCCACCCGCATAAGTTTCGATCCCGTAGGAACATCGGGATAAAAAGTATCCTATGTGTTAATCCTGGTTATAAACTATTTGTGTGCCTTTCATCCAAATCCGTTCAGTAGTTTTTGCGTGAAAGAGTAACAAACATCCATCCATCCATGCATTCATCCATCTATACAAAATTTTACGTTTATAATATTAGTAGGAAGTAGGATAGGATCAGCCCGTGGCTTCGCCTACGTAGAGGAATGAAATTATTCCATGGGAACGAACTACATGGTCTACCTGTGAGCCAAATTTCATAAAAATCTGTACAGCCTGTATGGAGGCATGGATTAATTTAACTTCGCAATATTTAGCTGGACATGTAGTGCGCTGTCGAGGCAGCTTAATATTTATTTCTCTGAAGTGCAGCCCATACTCCCGAAAAGGCTTTCCTTATATCCCTGAAATAAGTAGAGAGAAGACTTTTGACGCGAAGGCCGGTTCAAGGCGCGGGAATAGAGTATTTGACCAGTCGATTGATTCTGTAAAAATCTCACCGTGAAAAGTTAGGTGAAGTGAGCTTAGAGTGAGCTGTCAATAGTGTCAATCCCTAGCATTAGTTGGAATGACAGCTCACTCCACGCTCTCTCCACCTAATTTTTCACGGTGAGATGGTTACAGAATCGCACTGCTGGAGTGAGAGTATGGGCTGCACTATAGAAAAATGAAAATTAAGCTAGCTTTTAAAATACACCACCGATCCTGTGCTTAGTACACTGAGTATTTTCCCAAGAATGCTGCTCGAATAATTCGGTTTAGGTTGTCAAGTTTCGATGGCAGTTGGTCTGTGTTAAAAAACATGGAATTCTGGAAGTCGACCGAACCCAACTACTGCAGGAAAGGCTTTTAAGACAAGACCGAAATATTTAGCATGCGATCTTAAAGATAAAGCAAGCCAAAGGCCAATTCTGAAGCGCAATCAATAGCAAAAAACTAAAATGATGCTTCTTAAAATGGGATACCTATGGTAGATTTTCATTATAACATAATCAGCCTATAATGTTCCCAATGCTGGGACACAGGCCTCCTCTCTTTTTTAAAGGCAGTGGGCTGTAATCCACCACGCGGGTCCAGTGCGGGTTGGTAGATGTCACATGTCTTCGAATTTTTGGACGACATGCCGGTTCCCTCACGATGTTTTCCTTCACCGTTTTGAGAACAGTGATGATGAAATAATTTACACACAGTAAAGCGCCTGTGTGGGTTCGAACCCACGGACCTACAACTCGTAAGTCGCAGCCGTTACCACTGGGCCACCACTGCTCTAAAAATCTTTCTTTATAAACGTTACTTAATGTTAAGAGACGTTTAAACGCCAAAAATGTATGGTTAAACAGTCACTTATCATTACTTAACTTTGAGCAATGTTTATAAATAAACCCCTTTATAAAAATACACAAATTATATTGCGACGTAACCTAATCGTTCCAAAAACCAATTATTTTTAAGTTACGATCTTCCCATCGTCGTTTTTCAACATAGTCACGAATAAACTAGACGCAGCCAGTAGGGGAATTAAGCAACGGTCACGTGATATGATAATGTATAACCAGCCAGCGTTATTTCATAACAAGTTCAGCAGTTGCGTTGTGGTTTTCCCCGCTCCAACGTCTCTACGTCTCTGGGAGGACCCGAAGTGGAGCAAAGAAAAAAAGCAATCGTGTATAGAAAGTATTATAGTGACTAAGGCAAAAATTGTAATGGACAGTGTCATAGTTTTGCAAAAAAAATCTTGGACGTGTATCTCTTTGTGCTTAGAATTTTATGACGCATGTCTGTTTTTGCCATAGAAATGTAAAAAACATCTATGGTTGTTGCTGTTAAATTGGCGTAGTTATGGCAATTTCTAGAAATTATACTGTGTCCATTTATTCTGCATTTTCTCTGATAAAAATTAAACGTCATTTCCAAACCACAGTAGGTACCGTTTACACGAGAAATATTTTATTTTTGTAGACAATACTCGGGTACACTGCGATTCTTCGGTAACTATTATTTTGTGATTCACTTATTAATTAATTTCATATTTGCTTATTTTATTCCCAATGCTATAATTGAATAATCTATGCGGTTTCCTGGAGGTTGACTTTATTGAACGAGAAACGTAGTTAATTGGACGAGAAAAACAATTGCAATACTGATATACTTTTACAATAACAGACGGCCGTGCTACAATTAATGTTTATTATTTAAAATCAAATCAAAATCGTTTATTTGCAACAAATGTAGGTACAGACGCCAGCACATCAAGCTACTGTAATCTTTCAAATTTCTTTAATAGTTTTTCAACTTTATCGCTAAAGCATTAGGTTCAAGGTTGATTTGGAAAATTTTACTGTTTTGGGTAGCTTGACCTGCTGGCGTCTGTACAAAAGATGATATAACAAAATTGCAGTGCAAAGACACATTCCGCCATGTAATGATGGCATGCAAATATTTAATACATGAAGTTGGTATGTAGTAACATACAGTAATATACTAATAACGTAGTTAACTAAATCAACAAAGGAAGATAAATAATTAAAAAATGATTACAATGAATTTGTATTGCATTGTATAAGGAAAAGTAACATGATTGAGCAATATTGCTTAGCGTCTACACTTCACCCACTTAAGGAAAACATGCCTGTATTAGTTTTAATGGCAATGACCCAGAAAGAATACTTAAAAAAAAAATAAGAGGGTAAGATAGGGATTTCTTAGGGATTTCCAGCCTCAAATTCCCAAAGATAAATTTACAAAGACTTTTCGTAATTGCTTGTCTGTTTCCTTATTGCTTAATTTGTTCTTAATATGTATATTTTTATTCCGAATGTTTGCTGAAGGACCGATGGCCGGTGGAGCAGACGAGTCCTGCCCCAGCAGTCTCGACATTCATAGCGATCGCTTTACTACCGAATTCGGTCGCAAAGTCCTGTCACTCCATACATTTCACCTGTTAATTCGGGACTTTGCGACCGAATTCGGTCGTAAAGTAAAGCGATCGCTATGAATGTCGAGACTGCTGGGGCTGGAGTCTACTCCACACTACGCTTGCCGATACGCGGTAGAGTGTGGCCCCCCCAGCTAGATGGACGGACGACCTTAAGAAGGTGGCTGGAACGGACTGGATGCGGAAGGCGGAGGACAGAGTGTTGTGGCGCAGCCTCGGAGAGGCCTATGTCCAGCTGTGGACTGCAATAGGCAGAGTTGATTGATTGATTGATATTTTTAAACTACGGTTTCCAAGAAAACCGGTGACCACCACGTACTTTACTCTCATAAATAAAGTTTCAGTGACGTGACGTTAATTGCGGACGCTCTATGGCGGTCACCCACCGAGGCCTTATAGGAAATCATTACTACTCTGCAGGATAATTGCGTACCACAATATCAATAGCAATGGGTTACATTTTGACAGTTCAACAACATTCTTCTTCTTCGTTTCCTTTGTAAATTGTAAACTTAAGTTGTATTATTTTATTTATTCATTGCGTTATTTACGTTGTTGAGCAAACACATTATTTGAACATATGAAGCAATGGATTAGCAATATGCTTCAAAATGATTCAAATTCAGAGTAATAGTGTTACGCATCTAAATGCGAAGACTCATAAAAGTTCTATAAACTGTATCCTACGCACGCAATCATATCATAATATTTAACCTAGCTACAGGTACAAATCCGTGGTTCTGTATTTTTGAGGGGTGTTTTGATGTTCAGTCGTACGCACCAAATCACGCAACCTTTGTACTACATTAGTTTTAATGAACTCTGGAAATGACCCCTTCATGTTTTAGCACATATTACTATAGGTAAGTTCGACCCGCACGCCTATAGTAACAATGTGACTTTGACAGAGATTTTTGTTAAAATTAGTAATAAGTTTGGTTTTCGTAGTTCAAGAGCGCAAAACAAAGGTTAATCAGTATCGGATTTGGCGAACGTGATATATTTTCTATCACTGTACAAGCCGAAGTATGATTTGATGCAGCTTTAGACCTGGAGAAGAACACGGGCTACTTTTCATTATGGATATTTGTACTTAAGTATTTTAAAAAATATGAAATAAAAAATACACCCAGACGAAGTCGCGGGAAATAGCATTACAATCAAGTCAACTAATCTGCTTTTAATCTATCTTCTTCATAGCGTGTCGATGGCAATGTTAATTGTTTCTGCCCAGAAATCTAATAAAGGTCTAGTAATAGTTAAAAATATACAGAAATACAAATGCAATGACTGCTTCTGGTAAAGGCTATCCAATTTTTTTTCCTTGGGGAAATTCTCATGGGTACCCTCCGCCTAGGAAAACGGAATCATGTCGGACTCCTACCGAAGCAAGTCCGGGGCCCGAGAGATACTAGTACATTCACCGCACCCTGGTAAAGGCTATCCTGCGTCATACAAATATTATATATATTATAAACGACATACCTTATTCCCAACAACCATAAACGGGTATCTGTCGATGCCATTCTTGACTCCAGCGTAATGCAGGAACTCGTTGAGCCACATCTTGATATTGTTGAAAGAACTGCGGTCGTCGATGGCATACGCAAGGATGCATATGTCGGAACCTCTGTAGAAGGGAGTGCGGAGCGACTTGAAGCGCTCCTGGCCCGCTGTGTCCCATACCTAGAGAAAATAAATGTTTGTAAATCAAGATTATCTTTGGTTACATTGCTCTCTATTACGTGGACCGTCATCATAACTACGAGACGACCAATGGTCCAAACTTACGACCCAGTGGGTCCCGCTCAATGGCAAACGACACCGCGACAGGCCCAGACGGAGATGGCGGGATGAGCTGGACTCCTTAATAAAGATTCGTCCTGCCAAGGACCAATTTAATCTTTATTAAAGGCTCTGGACAAAGAGAGATGGAAAGAGAGAATTAATGGCTAATCCTACTCCTAATAATATTATAAACGTGAAAGTTTGTATGGATGAATGGATGTTCGTTACTCTTTCACACAAAAACTTTTTGTTTGTTACTCTTTGACGGTGAAATGTATATTTGTTATTCCACGAATAAAATTTTTGTGCCGATTGAGAAACCAAGCCTAAGTACTATTAAATATCTATGTTTGTTTGAGCTTAAGTTATGAAGATACTTTTGGCTTTTAGTTGTTTTGCACGAATTTACTCGGCCGAAACGGGTGAATCGACACTTTTAAATCCTACTTCCTACTAATATTACAAACGTGAAAGTTTGTGTGGATGGATGGATGGATGTTTGTTTGTTACTCTTTCACGCAAAAACTACTGAACGGATTTGGATGAAATTTGGCACAAAGATAGTTTATAGCTTAACACATAGCATACTTTTATTCCGATATTCCTACGGGATCGAAACTTATGCGGGTGAAATCGCGGGGCGCAGCTAGTAAAAAAATAAAATAAATCATAACTGATGAAATGTGGGTGTACTATAAGTACACCTATACCTAAACCCTTCGGGGAATCCAGGCATAATGTTAAGTGGCCGTCTCCTTGGTCTTAAGCCGCAAAAACCCCCAGACCGGAAAAATTGTAATGGGATTTTTCCCTCGGGAATTCCCTAGCAGGAGCCCTGTCTCAGGCTGTTTAGATTTACACCATGGTTAGTGGCAATAGACTTTTGGAATTATGTATTAATAAAATTATGGGGTTTAAGGGGGATGCGCTAGGTGGCCCGCGAAATTCAATTTTTCTAACGCTTTTTTGCAATTTGCTGGTCAGTGTCAGGTTGTGTGTCAAAATTTTAATCAACATGCAACAAGAAAATGACATGCAAAAAACGTAAGAAAATTTGAATTTTGCGGGCTATCCTAGTGCTTCGCCCTTTAACATAACTGGCGTTTGGTGGTGATTGTGGAAATCTCTGCCCACCCCTTCGTGGTATACAGGCGTTATATTATGTACATTGTATTGTTATGTAAAAAATCATTTCGTGTTTATAGTGCTACAGTATTAGGTAGTAATTACCATAGGATGTAATTACTCATGCACTGATGGTCAGACACATGTCGTATTTTGCAAAGAGGATCATTATGTTTATTACACAGTAGTTCTAGTTACTTACTGGAAACTTTGTAGTACATAATATTATGTATATTTTACTGTCCAAAATGCTGAGGATAATTATATTAATTACTAATGCTCCTTGGTTCATAACAAACCAACAATTACACCACGACCTTGATCAGAATAGCTCAAGACAAAATAGTGGCGGCCATATGGAAATTATTACAATATTGAGTATTACACATTGTATTGTCTCCAGAACTAAAGGTGTATGCAAAATTTCAGCTCAATCGGATACCAACAAATGGTCGAAAAATGGTTTGCAAATTTTGAAGAACAACTAACAAACATACGAACAGAGCAAGTTAAATAAAAGCTTGTAAAAAGAAAGGCCCGTAGAGATTTATAGGGAATATTATACATAAAGGGAGCTCGTCGCAGGACTGCCCTTCAAGACAAATGAGAAATTCCTAACCTTATTCTGAATGTTCGCATGGAACAGATAGCAAGAAAACAATACAAAAAATAAATGCCTGTGGTATGTTGTTGCAAATTTTATTATAAACCATAAATCATACGACTGCTGTGCTCAAACATTATTGAAGTGAAACTTCTTAGGCGGCGATTCGATAAATTGCACGAGAATTGAGAGTGAAATTTCAAGGACACGTCACGTTTAGGCACTTTTTGTTACATGAAAGAGAAGAAAGATATATGTATTGTATAACTCTCTCTCTCTTTTTTTCAGAATATTTTGTTCATTCTAACCAAAATATTGGGTCAAAATTGTCTAAAACAATTAAACACATCCCTTAGGACTGGAGACGCGTCCTCAGCCCCCTAGTGCCACCTAAAAAGCTGGGAATAAGAAACGATACAGCAAACTGCTCAACATTCAAGAATAAATTAAAATAATATTCATTTAAAAATATATCTTCAGCTAATCTATCCTTCAAGTGACCTTCACAATACGACTGTTATCTGGTAATTTTATCAATTTGTTATTTTATTAATGCTATGCACCTGTTTCTACTTTAACTTTACTGTTTTACCTTGCTACTTCCTAGATATCTATGGTGCTCATACACATGAGCGTCACAAATCTATGGCAGAAGCAATTGCAGCAGCCGTTTACACGTCGGAGGCAGCCGTCGACAACGTGCCGCTCGTGTATTTAAGCATCGTACTCTACTTTCTAAGTATGTTGATGGTATAAAAAACTACTTTAATGGACTGCCTAGTGGTTGCAATGACGTACGTTGGACGCTAACACAGGAGGCTGTGTACAAGTTGAGAGTTGCACAGAGAGCCACTCCATGCTTGGCATAAGATTTATAGATCCAGTTCCAAACATCGAGATCCGAAGACGTACGAAACTTTTCGATAGCGGAAATCGAAATAAACAGTAAACTGATTTCCCAGGAAATTCTTAGAAGCAACTCAGCATATTATGTGGCTGTTTATTAGCGAATCATAAGATTATCGGAAAATAGTGAAAAAATAGTGGAAAAATAGTGTGTGATTAGTTTGATATTATCTATACTAATATAATAAAGAGGTGTAAGTAGATACATACATAGATGTAGAGGTAATCTTCAGAACTACGGATCCGATTCCGAAAATTCTTTCACTTATGGGAAGCTATATTATCCCTAACTGTCCCTAAGTGTCATAGGCTAAATTTAAAAACGTTATATAAAACAGTCTGCTTTACACGCAGGCAAAGCCGCGGGCGAAGCGCTAGTAATTTATAAGTGCATTTAATTTAAGCGCTGGTCATTTATAAGTGATGTTTATGTTTAACTTGGTTCTTTTTGTTCATAAAATTAACAATGGCATGACTGAACCATAATTTAAAGAAATGCCATCAAAAAAAGGCGACATTACTTGTGGAAAATGTCAAGAATCTTTTGTTTGCTTACATTCATTATGAAACAATAATATTCTTATAGTCAGGTGATCATAATAACCTTATGCCCTGATGCTGCTTGCGTGGATTTCATATACCAATACATACAAAGTTTTCAATAATCCTAGAGCCCATTTGGCCATCTAATGAGAACTCATCTAATGATTTCCCACCCAAAAGAAGGGGTTTTGGGTGGGAAATCATTAGATGACTTCTCTCGCTCTGAGCGGAACGGGAGGGCGTCTCAGACTTTTACTGACTAAAATCCACCCGTGTTCCTTCAGTTGCCTGTGCCAGGGGCCACGGTATCTCTTTCGAACAACCCGCGGCCCTGGCAGGCATCGGCCCTAGCGGACCTCGTCATTTGGTGCTGACATCTCTTTGAGGCGCGCGTGGAACACAACGCGCCGTTGACCCGGGCCTGGTTCTTACCGGGCGGCGAGCTACCCATTACTCGCCGCCCGCAAGCCCGCGCCTACAGTGGCCGAGAGTCAGCTATTGACTCACGGCATGCACGAAATGACCATGCACTAGGCAAATGGCCGTCTCCGCGAACTAGTGCGCTTACGACCGTGATCGTGAAAACATATAAGAAAATCAAAACTTTGTAAATCATGGAATCTCTTACCATATATAAATATAAGTATTTTACTATATTTGTCTTTAAAATCATGAAAAACAACATATTGTAAAATATTTCTTGCTTTTACTACATTAATTTTGTTTTCAAATATCGCAACGACTGTACTATTTTCGCAGTAAATACATTGGTATTGGTATTAGTCCTACTAGGTATAGTGCTCCTTAACCACTGCCTAAGTATGTCACTAAGTGACTAGACAAGTAATGTAAAAATCATAAAACAATACTTTATTTATGTGGTGCATCGCATGGTACGGCCGCTGCTGGTTGCGGCCAGCTAGTGATGTGGCTGTGCAGATCCACTAACATAGGCTATCGACAACAATGTCGATTACCCAACGAATATATAGTTAATTTTACAATTTGTCAACCGTTTTGACCCAGTTGGAAGACCTAAAAAGATGATGTTTAAATCCGGTTGGAAGACCCTTCAGAAGATTAAATATAATGTTAAAAAAAATTATTTACAAATTTTTTTTTTAGCTATTTTTTATTAATCTAAGTACTTATAATATAATATTTTCTAGACATATCGTTTTTTAATTATTTTATTTTCAGAAACCCAAATTTTTTGTTTGTGCAATAATAAATGGGAGAATGCATAATTTTCCGATTTAGTCAATCACTAGCGTATATGTAAAATAAATATTGCACAGCACAACGTTAGTGACAGTGATGTTTTTGTGTGCGTAAGTTGTAAGGTGCATGGTAAATGCACGCTATGTTTGATGAGTTAAGGTTTATAATTGATTGTGTAGTACGTTCCGATTTAGGAATTGCAAGTGTGTGAGCGCCTTTGTATTCATTGCTTTACTGAACTACATGTGTAGTAGTGGCGTGGTAGTGGGATCGTCTTAACAACATGGAGTTCTGATACATTTTCAACTACAGGGCATATCTCCTTCCATCCTATATCTATGGTCCTCACATTCACAATAATTAAAATAATATTATACTTTACAAAGTTAACCAGTTAGTCATGGAAGTTAGACTTAGACCAAATAGTATTGGTATTGTGCAATTTATCATGCAGATACACAATCATTTTCATTTAGTCATACTGCCTTATGCAATGGCATGCTAAGTAAGTTAGCCTTATACAAACTTTTTACCTCCAACCAGATAACACAACCTTGATTTTGAAGGCGACTGTTGTTGTAAATAGCAGAGGACTTAAACAAAGAATCTGTATCTTTTTTTATTAAATAATTAGGCACTTATGTACTTAGTTCTTTCTGCAGTTCTGCATCATGTATAAGTATTTACGTATATGTGTTAAATGAAGTTAAATTATGATGAGTTTTACAACGTTTTTAATTATGTGGCATTTTTTGTTTAAGCCTTGCCAGCAGAGGCAAATATATTTTTTTTTTTAAATAACAGATAAAGAACTGTAAATTCTGAAATTATAAAAATAATTATCAACAAAGCAATCGCTGCATACTTTTTATAAGAAACAATTACGAAATGTCGAGAAACACCGGTTGCTTTGTTAATTCAAGATAAAGTTTAATTCAATAAATGATATTATCTGAAGGTCAAATTAATCTAACCGTTATTATTCTGGCCAGATTCAAATCTAACCTCATTACACTATTGAATACAACCCACACTCTCACAGAAATACATTTATTTAGAGGAGTACGAGCAATTCGCTTCAAATACAATCCTAAAAAAAACAAGGCTCCAATGTCTTTCAAATGTATGTTTTTCGCAATAAACATAAAATAACCAGACTAACAAACAAACAAAACTCAAAACTTCATACTAATTCTACATAACTGAGTAATTTTGCATTTATTCAAGTCAAACAAGCTTTAAACAGGAAAACAACTACTTACTGGATTGAAGAAAAACTAAATTAACCTCCTTGATAAAAAGCTAATACATTTTCAAACTTTAACAAAGAATTAGTTAGTTTCCAACCTTGACAACTGTGTTAACAAAAAAAAAAAAAAAATTGCCAAACAGTTCTCTAGGTTTATTTCACTTTAAAAAGTTTAAAAGAGTTGTCTTAAGAAAACTTACCTGTAATGTGTACGGTTTTCCGTTAACATCAATAGTTTTGTTCATAAATTCTACGCCAATGGTGTGAAAACTGTGATCATCGAAGTGGTTCGATATAAACCTGCTCATCAAACATGACTTCCCAACGCCACCTTCTCCTAAAATCACAATCTTCAACAAAGTGCTCTTGTTGGCGGTCCTCCCGTAACTGCGATCATTATCTTCCACCATTATGTCGAACCACACATTATATTCACTGAAACGTTTCTTTATAACCGCAGCCTTGAGTTAAATAAGAGCGCAAAATTACACTGTTTAATTAATGACTCATTTTCGAAGCGATTTGTTGTAGTCTAACCACCAATGTCACTACTAATCAACTAACGTTGCTAGTAATTTATAGAAATGTAAGTTAGAGACATCAAGAACTCAAGGAATTATTTATATTTGTAAATATTCTCGCACGACGATTGCTCACAGCTGTTTCAACGAATTTATAAATCAAATGTCAGAAATTGTTGAAATTGACAATTTGTCAGTCAACTCGAATTAGTGAATTGCAAATGTTACTAAATAAATATTAGGTTTAGTAGATTTAAAAACTCAATTTATAGTCGAGTCAAAACGGTGCTGGCTGCATCCTAAAATTAAAATATAATCACATTTGACTGTAAAGGTAAATGGTAAACGAACGAATAACTGTTTGTTTTTGCCTGCATCTGTGGCATAAATAAATTAAGTCGAATACTGAAGTAGAATCGATAATGTTACGTGTTCGATTTTTACAAGAATCGAGTTTTACGTTTATGTCTTTGATAATTATTGTATATGGCAACACCAACTCCACCACTGATGCCGTTATTATTTTTGTTAGCTTTCTTTAATTTTACGTATTGCTATATTATATATTTTTGCCCGTGGTTTGCTGTACAGTTTGATTGTATCAGTCCTGCCACGCCATCTTACGGAGTATATTTAGAAACATATACCTACTGTCAAAGCCTACCACACTCAATGGTTTGTGAATATTTGTGATTCATAAACTATTTAATTTTGATTAGAGCCATCTATTAGCAACCTAACATTATTAAAGCAACCTTGAGTCTAGCTACATAGATAATTTTAAATATTGAATCACTATTTAAATACAAAGGTATTTTTTTTATCTAAAAGAATCCTTAAATTATCTAAATGTTATAGTCGTCTCATGAAATAGGTTTCTTTTGTGGAGGTGTTAAAAAATGAACAACGATATTGGTTTTACTTCCAGTATAAAGCGACATCTATTATAAATATTTAAGAATTATATGATTATAATAAACTGCGAAACAGCCATTGTGTTCAGTAACCGCCAGGTGTCGATAATATTTACCTTTTGTTTTGACGACCTCGACTCGCGAGTAGTCGCGAGATGTCACGCTCACTCGGCCGCGCGATACAACTTTATTCCGCTTTGTTTTGCGGAGGTGAGAGGACATGGTGTAGCTATCGCTCGAGTTTGTGCGTTGTGTTCAATGTTTTTCTTATTAAAAAGTATTTATTGAGTGAATAGACATAGGTAATCATTTTGTACGAAAAGTGTTTTTACATACGAACGAAGACTGTGTATGTGTTCGAGTAGGTGAAAAATCGCTACATTTGCGCAATCGTTGGTGAGACTTGATGTCAATAAACTTGTCGGTTGTATTTTATGGGAAAGGTGTGCCGCGTCGCGCTGGTACCTGTTCTCGGCGGGTGGGTGCTCGAGGCCGGGATAGTGGCTGCTAGGTTGGCAGCGGTCGGCTCGTCAGTACCATGGAGTCGTAGATAGGATCGAGGTGAGTAGTAAAGTTTGGTGGTTTTCGTTAGAGCAGCGGGCAAGGGGCGCGGGGCGCGCGGCCGCGTGCATTCACCTCTGACCCGCGCGCGGGGCGAGCGCCGCTCAAGGTCGGTGCGCCGCCTGAAGGTCGCTCGTCACGTGACGCGGAGGGTGCACACACCCCCGCCCCTCACGCCTGCCGCCCCTACCATGTTTGTATTGACAGTCGCGTACTCAAGTGTTAGCTCACAGATTCGTGCGCCGATTATTATTTTGCACGAAAAATTGCACAATTTATGTATGAAGCTAGCTGTAAGCTGAGGTTAGTTATTTTATTCAAGGTCTTAACTAACTAACTTTAAAATAACTTTTTCATTCAAACCAACAGAATAAAATTCAGCCGTCACTAATAAATTAAAAAATAAATAGAATCTATGATCTGGTTAGTTACAGTTTCAAGGTTTTCACCTAGTTTTCCGACTTCCTATTAGATTCTATTAACACGTAAAAAAAAAAAACAGTAGGCATAGATAACGGGCTTGCTAACAAAATGACAAATAGGCGCTAGCCTCTATTTTTAAATCGCATTGTCTCATGCCTCGGTAACGCATGCATTGAACTAACGGTTTATAAAACGAAGCTAGGCATCTATTATAATGTGATGAACCTGCTATTTGCTATGCCATAAATAATAGATGTGTAATAATGGTGAAATGTATCTGGCACCAGTTTCATAAACAAACCTTTGGGTCGGTCGTCGGAAACATCTGCAGTTTCAAATTTCGAACGTGCAAAAATAATCGTGCATGTTGTAACGTGGCAAAAGATAAAGCCAAGTAGGTATTTGGGTAGGTATGCAACGGAATTTTATCACAGATTTTATCTTTTGTGATGTCTACAACTGCTGATGGATAACATGAATATTGATACAATGTTAAATCGTTGTTTGTATGTCATGTATAGCGCACGAGGTGTTAGTAAAATTTGACGCGTTAGATATCTAGCTGTCATCACGCGATTCATTTAGATGAACTTTTCGGGAACATCAAATAAGATTTTAGCTTCACCAAGGCTTCACTAAAATCAAATTTCCTGAAACATTTATTTACACGCAAAAATTCTTTTCTCTGTCTGGCTCTCATAAAAAAATCTGAAATGACTGAATGAATTTTATAGCGCATTCCAAAAGATTTAAAATGCATCTTTTTTTGTATTTTTTATCATCCACGTCCGTTTTATCGTTGTTTCGTCTACCGATGAAATTTTAAATTTCAGGATGACCTTGCGAGTTGCGATAAGATGCGTGTAAGTAAAGAAATAACTGCATCTTTTTGTAAAGCATCTGTAACAATCTGGCCTCGCAAATCGTGATCTACGAATGCCACTAAAGCAGGGCCCCACGACTCGACTGCGAGCACGACGCGGACGCCCGACAAAAAGTTGCATATTAATGTACCTACAGCTATATACACGTATTATTAATTCGACTCCAGACGTTCGATTCCAAATGAATAATCGGGTAATATGCCTCAGCCAGCTGTACCTGATACTACGAATTCGGCGAAACGAATCTACCGAGGAAAACCATTGAGTTATAATTTACTACGTAGTAACATAAACATGGCAAATCGGATTAATGAAGTTGTAATTTTATTATGTATGTAATGTAAATGTAAGAGATCATTAAAATAAGTGACCTCAGTTAAAAATAGTGAATGCCTTGTTGCCGCACATAAAACAAAAGCCTTGATAATTTAAATATAATTTATAAACAATGAATTTATTCGGAAATTAAACGAACCATATTAACATACCCAATTCTGATTTGTCATATGCATTTGTATTACCTTGAAGGTATAGACACCAACTACTTCACGTTGACACACCTTCGTCACAGTATTCAATTTATTATACTGTGCCTTCGTTCACTAATGATTTCGTCACAACAGTCTGTGGGTGGTAATTGTATTGGCGATCGGTATCGGGTTAAGTAAATATTATATTATACTGTTAGATTTACATTAATTAATACAACGGTATTACGGTACATGGTCGAACGTTAAGCAACTGTCTGCTGTGTCTGCATATAAATTAGTTACCTATTACTTATTGGTATTGCATTCGGCTCCGTCGGTCGTTGTAATTAACATTCAATTCTAAGCCGGAAAGTGTACTTTTAAAGCGAAGAGCAACCTTGAGTACATTCTTTAGTGATAGTACGCCTTAAAAGGAAACATTAGACAGTTTGATAATATTAGCTGTCCAATTGAAGGTTTATTGAACACAATCGACTCAATTATTTTGAAAGTAGCATACAAAAACAAGCCACACCAGAGTATCTATTAGATTAATAAATTGGCTTGTAGCGAATTTGCATTTCCAAAATGGCTAAAACACAGCTAAGTAATAGTGGTATGAATAATGTAAAACATTATAATTCATTACAGACGATGTTATTATTATGGTAATGTTCATAAATTGTGGTCGTAGTTGTTTGGCAACAGTTATTGTTATCATGTCTGCATCTACGGACCGTTCTCCGACAACACTGCCTGTTTAATTGCAAAATGAATGTCGAAATAGGATCCTTAGCTGGCTCATTGTTTGTACTAAGCCGGATGGAATTGATTAATCGCTGAACTACTGCAGTAATTAACCATTAACTTTACAGTTAGCGGTCAGGCCGTGTTATACATAATGTTATTGACTTTTAGCCAATCCCACAGCTGTGGCGACCAGACAAACAACTTTTAAATATAGAAAAATGAGGGCGGCGTGTTTAAAATACATTTATAATCCGGAAACTTTACGTTTATGAATAGATTTGAATGAATAAATAACTGCATTATCACGTTTTTGGATGCTGTAATACGCAATACGCACTTACAAGTTATATTTATACTTAAAACGCTCTTTCTAACCACCCAAACGCGCATTCGTAAGTATGTTCAATTGCAAATAACGTCGACGACCTAGAGTTTTGGTTTACCTAAAATCGACTTGTTTTGTTACACACGTTTGTTATTCCTACAAAAAGTTTAATGATACTACATAGTATCGTTGACTGAATAAAAATGACTGCATAATTTATTATTGCATTTACACTGAAAGGAAATTTTAATGAAGCTAACTGACGTAAAACGACGAATCTGATTAGTTAATTAATAATAGCCAATGTTAGAGCTTTTCAGGTGGCTACTCACTGGTCGGTACATTATTATCATCTGGTCGGTTAAGGTAATTAATAAAATAATACCATGTGTTTTATCTGGAACTCTTGAGACGTATTATGTATCATGTGTATGACCCATCTATTTTTTTATATTTTTTACAGAACATGAATAAAATTATTAATAATATAAACAAATCCACCTATGTTTTAGTTATACACTACCTTGTTATGATTAGTTATCGCCGAGTTCAAAGGTCAAGTTTGTTAACGTCATACATTTGGCATGAAGCTAACAAAAAAATAAAAGAAACACGTTTGACTGCGAGTGTACTCTCACTACTTTCTCGTTTCGATGTGTGAGTGCTGTCGGTGGTGTGCTTCTCGGCCGGTGACCTTGCTATCAGGCGGAAGCGCGCGGCCGCGTGAGTCAGCGCGCGTCTGCCGAGGGAGCAGAGACCTTCGCGTAACGTCTATACTACCATGTTCCATTGAGTACTGAGCCGGCCAGTTTTTTCGGCCCCCTTCTGCCTTTGTTCGATTTTCAAAGTTGGAAGCTATTATTCTTTGTGGCGTTCGTCGCGTCATCGAGGACGTACCTACCTATAGTGTTCGCTGAGGAACAGACATGTTTGCCATAGTAAAAAAACGTAATTTGGTTCAAATCAGGTTTAACCCTTTATGAGAATTTGTCAAACCAAGCAGGATTACTCCTTGATTTTTCAAAACTTGGTTTGGTAAATACGAGCATCACATAACAGCCCGTCGCATGTTCCATTGTGTACCAAAAAGAGGTTCTCTTTGTTAAATTTTTTTTTATTTGTCGGAGAGAATGTGTGTTGTTTTAACAGGCTGTTTCTCTTTTGGATGTCCTCCGTCATGTCGTTAGAATTCCACTTTCTTTTATGATTGGTTTGGATTTTGTATAGTTTTGATGAAGGGATTTAGTAGGTAAGGTCAGTTAGTAAGTTATCTAACATACGCAACTTTCCTGCTTATTTATTTAATGTCATAGTGGTAAAGGTAACTCTCAATAGTGGCAACACTGCACAGAAGTCACTTCGTATCCCTCCGTTCGTAATTCGAAAATCAAACCTCGTCAGCCATCTTGTTTCATGACGTCACCCAGGCAACCTGTAGGTCGCCTGCCCGATCAAAAGCCCAGTTCTTTCTTCCTACTGGAAGTGTTTTGTAAGTGCCTATTGTACAAATTCCTGTAGCCTTGATAAGTAGTAACCATGACGTGTATATGGAAATTAAGTTATTTAAATTAAAACAACCTCGCATGGACGCGCGTTCAAAATATTGTCGGTACCTAAGTAGGCACGACTTTGCATGATACATAACATTGTATAACGTAAACTAACCAATCAGGTACTTTGTCATCAATAATGTTTCATAAGGTGTTCGACAGATAACAAAACAAAAGTTTTGTAATAAGTTTATCTTGAAATTAGTCATTAACGGCTGTTGACTTTGAAACAAGTTTGTCTGAATCTGAACTTCTAAATCTGAATGGTAAGTGAAAAGTATTCTGGAAATCGGTTGTTGTTTGTTGTTGTTGAGGAATGAGGAAATTTTCGTCTGGAAAGTTTTATTATGAATGTGGAGCGCAATAAGAGTAGGGGAAGAACAAAGAAAATATGGATGGACTGTGTCAAAGAGGATATGGCTAGAAAGGGAGTGACTACCGAGATGACGACTAATATAGAAGAAAAAGACATGTTGCGCCGACCGCAATTAAATTGGGATGAGGACAGGAGAATGATGAACGTATACCTAAATCGAATGGGTCTACAACGCTACACTAAGTGCTACCTACTCTACTAGGAAGGTATTAGTTAATGGGATCCTTAGGCTTATGAGATTCTGACTCAGTGTTAATAGTCAAATTAAGGTAAGTTGTTTCCTCAGAACTAACTGCACTGAAAATTAATTAACTAACTGCTTAAAATCATACAGTAGGTATCAAGCTATGTAATAAAGTACAAAAGCGACTCAACTTTGCAATTTGAAAGCAAAAAATGTTGCTCACAATCTCAGTTCATCAAAAGCTTTCAAAAATATTAATATTCATCTCAAGCTCAGAATACAGCCTGAGACGACCAGAGACAATCTCACGCGCGTAATGGAGCACATCACTATGACCCTAGCGGTAGTGCTGTGACACAATTCCCGCACACGACATAGATACAGCCAAGATCATACGATATTTCGCTTCCCTAACCGTTACGCGATACTTTTGATACCTTATTGATAATATTAAATTTATGGTTCCGTAGACTGTTAAATATTTGTTTTAGAAGTCTTGCAATGTTCGCTGTTTCCACCTGGGAGGCACAAAGGTTTCTTGTGTTTGATCAGAAGGCCAATTCTCTTAACTAAAACCTTTCAAAACTAGTCGCAATCTCATCTCAGACAGCGACAATAAATGTTAATAACTTGTCATTCGTTCCACCCGCTGAAGATCCACCTGGACATGAGTTACCTTGGGAAAGTCTTTAAACAGACTCCAGACTCAGGTTGGCCGAAGCAAAGAAGCCCTGTTCAGTTGGAGATTCATTGGAGTGTAAATGTGGTGCTGTTCCACAAACGATGGGACACTTAATATCGCGTCCTGCGTGTCCTGTCAGCTGCACTCATGGACGTTGGTGATGGCGCCAAACAAGTAGCTGAATTCTGGACCGAGTCCATTTAGATTGCTATCGACACGCTAAGAAGATGACTTGTCAAAAGTGTAGGTAAATTAGACGTATTTTTTACAGATTGAGACTGAGATTAAAATACGCAAGTTCTTAAAAAAATACGGGAAAATTGACCCTTTTTTTTTGGGCGGGATATCATCAAATGACTTCATCCGCTCTGTGCTGAGCGGAAGGGCATGTCAGACTTTTACTGACTAAAACCCACCCGTGTTCCTTCAGTTGCCTGTGCTAGGGGCCACGGTATCTCTTTCGAAAAACCCGCAGCCCTGGCGGGGAAAATTGACCCTCTGGTATCAGCAATATTGTTTTAATGCGATACAAAATGATTGTGCAAGAACTTGGGTACATACCTAGAAAATCTACGACTGCACCTAGTTCTACCCAGTAGGTGTAGCCGTCCTAAAATATTTGAAAACTAGTTTTCGTAGTTTCGATGTCGTAGGGTTTGACGTGACTTTATCTTGAGCTAGGAGTCAAACTAACGGAATAATATGCGCTTTAAAAGCCTTGTTTTACGCACTATGAATGCAGTTATGACGCTTTAAAAGTTCTCGTTTCATTATGACAGGTGCAAAGTTGTTAACCGTGGTTCTACCTGTTGTAACACTCAGGATCGAATTCGTGACATCACAAGATCGCGATTCAGAGCTATGCCCCACGCGTCAAGGTTACCCTTCCAATACCTCTAGCCTCTGTGTTATCTTGATTCTTGATGAATTGACGAATTACTACAAAGTGTGAACCATGGATGTGATCTGAGGGGCAATTCTCGTAATTTTAAGAACGTTCACAGTCTAATCTCAGTCTCAATCTGTCAAAAATACCTCTAATTTCTCTACATTTTTGACAAGTTTTTGACGTTAATTATTGTCGCTGAGATGAGATTGCGACTAGATTTTGAACGTTTTTTTATTACGGGAGTTGGCCTGCTGGTCGATTTGAAGTGTCAACGTTATTCATATTTATGTCTGATTTAATAAATAAATGAAAGAAGATTTCACTTTTGGCGTTTAAACTGTTCAAGAACTTTTTGTGCTTCACTTAGAGATTCGTGAGTGATGAATGTGCATCAGTCTGATAAACAAGGGATTTGGTATTGAAACACACTGTGGCGCTCCATATGAAATCTATTTCCATCTGCAGGACAGTTGCATAACATACCTAAGCCTGCAGAAAAAAGTAAAACGACAGATTCGACAAATGGACAAGAAAAGGCGTAGTAAATAAAATATTCTAAAATCTAACATCAACAAAACCATAATTTTAATAAACATTCGAAAGCTAACTAGCAGGTGATTCGTAACATTTGAATTTGAACCGCTCGCAGCGACTTGACCCCGGGACGCGTGTGTCGCAACAAAAGTAAAAGGCTGGGATGCATGGCCGACCGGAGAACGGTGAACAGAGCTCACACTTTTGAAACGAATGTATCCGCTCAAAACTACACGAACAGAGACATTTTACGAGCTTTTTCATGCGTATTTACCGATTGAGCACTGAAAGTTAGAAGCATCTACGCAAGAGGGATCAAGAATGATGAAAAAAAAACAAAGAGAAGTCGATCTACTTTTTTTTAAATTTGATAGCCTACATTGTCCCACTGTTGAGCAAACGCCTCTCTCAAGTCCTGCCAGGCATCCTTTTCTGGAGCCACTTCGATCCAACCCTTGCGGTTTGCGTTTAGGTCGTCTCACCACATCTTCCTGGGCTGGCCTCAGCGGCGAATGACAGCTTACTTCATCTAAGTTTTCACGGTGAAATTTTACAGAATAGAATGGGAATATCTAACTAAAGCTTCCAATATCTCTGAACATGCCAGGTTGCTAGTCCACCTTCAAATGCTAAGTAGCATAAGCATAGCATAATCAGCTTATAATGTTCCCACTGCTGGGACACAGGCCTCCTCTGAGAGGGAGTGGGCCGTAATCCACCACGCAGGCCCAGTGCGGAGTGGTAGATATCACGTCTTCGAATTTTTGGTTCTAGGACATGCCGGTTTCCTCACGATATTTTTCTTCGCCGTTTTGAGAGCAGTGGTGATGAAATAATTTACACAGAGTAAAGCGCCTGTACAGTCAACAGAAAAGTAGATGATCAAAATCAGAAATTCAATACTAATGAACGGAGTTCGCGTCAGAACTGTGTGGCGTCGAAGTGATTCAAAAGTATGTGATTGTAAATTATACCAAACATTTACTACTAGTACGCCACAGTTCTGACGCGAACTCCGTTCATTAGTATTGAATTTCTGATTTTGATCATCTACTTTTGCTGTTGACTGTACGACCGTCAGTCGCGGCCGTTTCTACTGGGCCACTACTCCTCAAACGGCAGGAATGGCAGTATCTAGCTAAAGCTTCCAATGTCTTGTGCCAGGTTGCTAGCCTAATAAATAATACCAGTATTATTTGTTTTCCTTTAAGAAACTTGACAAAACGCATTGCTGGAAAGATAAAGTCTCATACTCGTAATTCTGAAATATCCCGTTTCCATGTAAATGAACCACATGTTTTATTGTCTGCGATTACAAAAAGTCCGTATATAGGAATAAAGGCGCCTAAGCTTGTATTCGTCATCGCTTGTGACTCACCAATGATACTTACTTCTCGCTAGCTACATTTCTATTTGATTGCTTCTGAAAGCCTCCATAAATCGTAAGCGATCTGAATCAAAAGCTATCATGTAATAACTCGAATAATATTGAGTTACGCATAGTATTTGTCTTTATATAAGACTAGCTGCGCCCCGCGGTTTCACCCGCATAAATTTCGATTCCGTGGGAATATCGGGATAAAAAGTATCCTATATGTTAATCCTGGTTATAAACCACCTGTGTGTCAAATTTTATTCAAATCCGTTCAGTAGTTTTTGCGCGAAAGAGTAACAAACATCCATCCATCCATACAAACTTTCACGTTTATAATATTAGTAGGATTAGCAGGACTAGCTTTTCCCCGCGACTTCGTCCGCGTGACGTTTCATTTTTCTCCCTCTCTCTGAAAACCACTTCACTTCACCCCGTCGCAGCACATCGCTTTCGCTTAGCGTTCTTTCTGACTTTTCTTTTTGGTCGGCTCCTAAGGGTCATAACGTGATGTTACATAGCCTGCCAGCCCATGTCAGCCTTCTATACACACTTCCTCAAGAATTGGGCTATCTAATGCAAATCCGACCGGTAGTCACAGAGATTAGCGCGTTCAAAGAAATAAACTCTTCAGCTTTATTAAAAAAAAAAAATAGTTATATTATTAGTATAGATGGAAGGTATGAGCCGTAAATAACTGCGCCATTCCTTATGATTGGTTTCCATGAATTTCATCGCCATATTGTGTGTGACGTCTAACCGTAGACACGTTTAGAAGTTTCCAGTTCCGAATTCCTGTTTTACCGTAACTGACGAGTTTGTGTCTTGTCGCTAATTAAGTGCGATTTATAGTCTCCAGCATGCTGTATTTATCTTTACACCACGTTGGTAAGCTGGCCACGAGGCTTTCTTTATGTTGGCAAGACAAGATTCTAAAAAGATGCTCGGAAAATCTTTATTAAACGCATGGTTTTAAATATCATAACAGACTGCAAAGGTGTACCCCCCCAGTACACCCACATTTCACCAGTATGTTTAAGCTCTACTGTGTGCTGTTGGAAACCACGTTCTGCTTTGTAGACGACGCGCACAACCTTTTATAATTGCCGAAAACCTATGAATTTACGTTACGTTCCAATTGATCTGTCAAACAATGACTTGGTCATTTCGTTCAATTCTTTTCAATAGCGGTTTCAGCCTCGAACTTTCTCCAGTGTACCGCAGTTCCCACGTAAGTGATTGCGCGCCGAAACCATGAGACATCCTTGCAGGTTTCGCAACTCGCCTCGATACAGAGTGATTCTGAGAAACCATTTCTGCGTGAGTCAGCGCAGGGTTCTGTCTGGAACGGGTCTTAAGCCGACATACCCCGCTTAGGTAGCTTTGACTCACTGGCCAACTGTTTTTGTTGATAACTTGTTCACAAATTTTAATTTTCAGAGAGAGGGAGAAACACTCATAAGTACTCAGGTCAGCAACGGTAACATTCTGTGACTTCATTACAATACTTGCGGAACGGGTGTGCATATCTGAGTTCATCACACCGAGGCGTCAATGGATGAATGTTTAGACAAGCTCTACAGCATGAGGCATCATATAGTAATTTCCGGAGTGGTTTTTTTTTCATATCTTCGAGCGTCAATTAAATCGCTTTAATTTTGGCACAGGAAAACTGCCAGTGACGGTTGGACCGGTCCGACTAGACGCATTTGGTGCGAAGGATATTTTTTACGTTCACAAGATATATTTGGCCTTCTTCCGCGACTGTTCTGTACTGAAAGTCAGTTGTAAAACAGGTGAACTTTATTACGTGAGGCTGTTACGTGACTAATCCAACCGTGAATCCAGTATTGTGACTTTTATAGCCTTATTTCTCGGTAGTCGTGTCTTCTGAATAGCATTTAATAGTAGAATTTTGTCGGGGAAACATGAAGCAATACCTATTGAGCACAACCTTCAAGTGTCATTGATATGCAACTTTGTAAGTGGCACAGGAACAAACTATTTATTCATTATTGATAAAGCTATTTTTAGCAGCGCCCTTGTCTTAACATGGGTGTTTAGTTTGAATTCCAACATAGACTCTGAATCCAACCAAAATACTGGCACGTTCCATCCCTGCGAATTGTCAAAACCGTTATTCCAAATTCAAAGTTAACTTAACCCGCTGTTTCCCACAAACACACCATGGCTGAGCTCTGCTTTCCTGTGAAATGTCAACCGCCACGGAATGCGGCTGCGGCGACCCATTTACCCCCCCTCTGCAACCCTCACCTCCCCGACCAGTGGTGGGTGGGTACCGGTCCTGCGTGCCCTCGATGCGTTGATTCCGCGTTGCAAAACTCTCGTGTGAAGTAAGTTTGCTTTGATGCTGTTGTAAACTTGCTGACGGTGTGAATTATTGACTGCCCTTTGTACTTTCTTTGTGATTCTTTCATCCAACGGTCGTCTGAAATAATTCTTTTTCGCGATTATATCTCCTTTTGCAATTGAAATGAAACTAGGAAAGAAAAGTAAATGACTGACATAGTTATTTGTGCCGTTCTAGCATCCTTACGTCCCACTTCACCGTGTTAGAAGAATTAAAAATATCTGCTTGTGCTTGTGCTACACGTGAATTCACACACGTAGGCTTGATTTAATCAGGCGGGTTCTATCTAAAAGGCATCATTATCGCTCTGATAGAGTTCTGCTCCAAATGAGCCATGAATCATAAATTTTTCTACAGAATTTTTGCTGTTAAATAGTTGTTCCAAAATAAATAACGCAATTAATGTTGTTGAACTGTCAAAATTAAAGCTACTGTTCGTGTGTTACGAAATTACCCCGCGCTTTAGGAAAAACTTTGCTGTAAATGAAAAGTTTTTATGTTACAAACTTTAAACTTCACGTTATTGCCAACGAAAATAAAGTTCTCATGCGTTGAACGCAAATCGTAGATCGTTCTAATGAACCGATTAATTTCGGATTAGCCATGCCTGCGCCTGATTGGTCACGCATCCTTCAGGACTACAGCCAATCAAGACATTCGTGATCAACTGATCTATCTGTTGGTCGTGATTAGTATTTTGATCATGTCTTGGGAATGAGTGGTTTTTAATTGATTTTTCGCTAGTGTTTTGTGTTGCTTATGCAGACTGAGTTTTTTTTTAAACATAAATGGCGAACAAAATCATTTTGGGGGTTGGAGCCTAAATTAAAACTTTAAATAGTTTGGAGGAGTCGGTTGAGCCTGTTTGGCAGTTGCAATGGTTAAAATGTTCAAAGTTGATATATACAAATATTCAACAATTTGTTTTAAAAATCATCATTAACTATGTTGGGGTCGGTTTCCAGTCTAACCGGATGCAGCTGAATACCAGTTTTTTACATGGAGCGACTGGCTATCTGACCTCCACAACCCAGTTACTGGGTAATACGATACCCCTTGGTAAGATTGGTTGTCAGACTTTCGGGCTATTGACAACCCGTAACGACTGTCAAAGGTCCACGAAAGACAGCCGGGACCAACCGAGGCACGGAGGGGTCTTGATATGTGAAGATGGTCACCCATCCACGGACCACCCGCGGCAAGCGTAGATTAACCTGATCGATCGACTCGTGCAGCTGTTATTACTTAGCCATTAGCCTAATTGGTTTTATAAATGTTGCGGTGAAATATAATTATATATTTGCATTTAATTAACTGCGAATTCCATTTTGGGACAAATATTTAATCAAAATTTCGATTTTGCATAATATTTGCAAGCAGCGAAATCCTTATAATTTACCTACATATCTAAGATGATGTCAGTCACGAAATTGCGTATTTGACACCGAAGGCTGTATTACAAAACTTGTTTGTTTACAGCTATGCTTGGTTCATGAAATATCAATATACCTAGTAATTTTGAGTTAACAAAAATTTTTTTGCAAAAAAAAAAAACAACCGACTTCTAAAAAAGACACTACTATTTTACCAGTAATTTTCTAATTTTAGTTTAAAAACCAAACTCCTGAGCCGTTTTTGATGAAATTTCTATGGGACCAATCTGAAAGTATATCCTTACAAATAAGAAGAATATTGCAAATCGGCTTATAAATAAAGGAGTGCTGAGGTAACAAACAAAAAAAATACAGTCGAATTGAGAACCTCCTCCTTTTTTGAAGCCGTTTAAAAAGCAAAACAATTTTTTTTTTTTTTTACCAGCCTATCCTTCCCACTCCTGGGTAAAGGCCTCCTTCCACACCTTCCATCTCGTGAGCCCGCGCGACCTTCCAGTTTTGACGGAACCTATCCAGCTCGTCCCGCCATCACCTACGTGGTCTGCCGTGACCCCGCCTCACTACCTCAGGGCACCAATTCTGTGCTATTTGGCCCAGTTTGTCCGCCATGTGGCATTTATTAAAACTTATAAATTGGTTAAAAACTCAAACTCAAAGCATTTATTTCAATTAAACCATTTCAGGCACTTTTGAATTGTCAAAATTAAATTGTCGGTCAGTTAGAAAGTTGAAGCTAGTTGCCCATTCCAAAACGTAGATCTCTGTGGAGAAGAACGGGCAATGAAACTCCACGAAGATATTATTACAAAATCCTGGGTACATTATTCTTATTGCTTCTATATGTGAGAACAATGTAAAAAAATAAACAAATTGAAATAAAAAATAAAAAAGTAAGCCCTGGCAGTTAAGAGATGACCAGTCTCAACCGATGGCGCCCGTTCACGAACATGACGCGTGGATCAGCACCATCCAGCTCAACCATTTCGTAGGGAACCGAATGATCCAACAACACGAATCTTTATATGAACTAGCAAGACTGGCTGAAAAACAAGAGATTTCTTTCTTTTCTTCTTTCTATGTTCATCATTGGAAAAGATAAAACTTTAAATGAATGAGTTAAATGAGCTCTTCCCTTTTATTTATGTACAGACGCCAGCACATCAAGCTACTACAATCTGTCAAATTTCTTTAATAGATTTTCAACTTTATCGCTAAAGAATTAAAGTTGAAGGTTGATTGGGAAAATTTGACAGTTTCGGGTAGCTTGACCTGCTGGCGTCTGTACCTACTTACTTGTACATTAATATCCAGGGTGTCAGGGTCATTGACGCGCAATCGCTTACCATAAATCCAGTACATGATTCTAAATTCATGGTACGCACTGATTAATTTTTTTTTACTGTAAGTATATTTTTGTGTTAGCTTGTATATTACATCTAAGA
The DNA here is from genome assembly GCA_951799955.1 of Apamea anceps. Classification (NCBI taxonomy): domain Eukaryota; kingdom Metazoa; phylum Arthropoda; class Insecta; order Lepidoptera; family Noctuidae; genus Apamea; species Apamea anceps. Next base: position 4,756,142 of record OX637502.1, on the reverse strand, counting down.
TTTTTCATAATAGATAAAACTTAATGTATGTAACTTCCATTATTAAAATCAATAATTTTCTATTCTAACTTAGCTCGCAGAAAAAATAATGCAATAACCCTCCTATTACAGTTGAGTTCAGTAGGTCTTTTGTAAAGAATGTTGCCATTGACAACAAGTTATTTTTACCTCAGAGTAACGGAATAGGGACACAGGCATGCTAAGAATTTCCATTCTCCGTGATTTATAGTTATGTCTGTGCAATATCGACAAGGTTAGTTTGCTGTCAACGTGGTCCATGCATACTATTAAAGATTAATTTATTCAATATTTTGACAGATTATTTTCAAATATTTTATTTAATAAATTTATTGACTAATACTTTTTGATTGATGGCGTCAATGGCAGTAAATTGCATGTCAAACAATGTTTACAAGCGCAAAAATCAAACTTGACCTATCCTAAGATGCACTTTTACGTCATCGTTGATGTAGAATTTAAATAAAAACATGGCTTACCTTAATTACTCGTTGAATACATTATAAAAACATTCCAAAATTAAATGTAGGCAGGTAAATCTTTACCTACCAGATAGATAAATCCTATTAACAACTGTTGGAAAAAGAAACAGTTCTGCCGATATTCTGTAAGAACTCCCCGTGGAAACTAAGTTGAAGTGATCTTGACTCGAAGTGAGCTGTCAAAAGTGTCAATCCATAGCATCAGTAGGTGACAGCTCACTTCAATCTCACTTCACTTGACTAAAGAATCAGCATTGCCATACAGCATAGTAATGCTGCCAGCCTTTTGCGCACGTTTCCTATTGACAGCGATGCGGACGAATTTTTTGATGTCCTTTGATTATTTCGCCTCCTTTTTATTATACACTGAGCTTAAGTTTTCAGTGAGATTTTGTTCGTCAGTTCAGTACCTTTATGCATGGACTGGACCATCGCGTGTTGCTCACGGAATCGGCTCGAAGCTAAAAATATCGGAAAAAAAAAGTTTTGCAACGACACGCACGTATCTACGATTTGGACAATCTAAAAGTTGACTCATGGTCAGGCCTACACACCAGTCGTGTTGGACTTTGGCTTTCAGTAAAGCAAAAGCAGTTACAACAAAATGTATGTCAATTTCATTTTCTGAAGAGTGATAAGATAGATCAATAGCCAGACCAACAGCCAGGTGGGTGGACGACCTACAGAAGATTGTAAGGAAGACCTGGATGAGACTTGGACAGACCAAGGAACCATGGCACAAAAAGGAGAAGGTCTAAACTCAGCAGTGAGTGGAACATCCGGAACATGGCTGCTATGATGATGATGATGTTTAGATAAGGGAATCTAACTATCTCTATTGCTGAATTGAACTTTATTAACGGATCATCCTCCTCAGTCAGTCAGTGCGTCCTCCCCGTCATGATATATGGCGCCAAAACGTGGTCACTGACGGTCGGGCTGGTCCACAAATTCAAGGTGGCTCAGCGCGCTATGGAGCGAGCTATGCTCAGAGTCTCTTTGAAGGATAAAATCAGGAATGAAATTATCCGGAAAAGAACCGGAGTTACCGACATAGCAAATATTTTACCAATTTAATACTGAATAAAATATTATTATTATTATTATTATTATTATTATAGCATGCAGAGTAAGCAAACTGAAGTGGCAGTGGGCTGGCCATGTTTGTCGAAGGACCGATGGCCGATGGAGCAGACGACTCCTGGAGTGGAAACCGCGTATCGGCAAGCCTAGTATGGGACGCCCCCCAGCTAGATGGACGGACGACCTAAAGAAGGTTGCTGGGACGGACTGGATGCGGAAGGCGGAGGACAGTGTTGTGGCGCAGCATGGGATAGACCTATGTCCAGCAGTGGACTGCGATAGGCTAAGTTGATTGAACTCAGCCTAACCTTTTCCCAACTATGTTGGGGTCGGCTTCCAGTCTAACCGGATGCAGCTTAATACTAAACTTTATTAACGGATATTGGAAATAATTATTGAACTGCAAAAGATGTTGCCATTATGTTCTTTTTTAAATTACAATATATATTGCTTTAATGTTATGTTTTCAATCACCTAGTCTAGGTTAGGAAACCCAAACAACTAATAATGTTGCAAAATTATGATTGATACATTTAATAGAAGTCAGATAGAACGCCGAGGTCGCTAGCTAGCTCCAGATATTTGCGTACGGCCAGACGATGGGACCTTGGCCTTATTGAGACGAGAAATGAGCGAGAAATGATGACTTTTGAAATTGGAGCATTGGTGAATGCGACCTTCTTAGTCTGCGTGCTCTGTGAAATTTTGTTTTTTAAACTGGCAATTGTTTTTACGCGGGCTATTTATTTTTTAAACAGTTTACCACAGACAAATATAGATAAGTACTGTAATTTACTTTACATTTTGTGGATAAAATATTTAACGTCCGATTTTTACAGTACCTATTGGTCCTGCCATGCGATAAATAGACAAACCAAACAGTTAATTACAGACCGGGCAGTTATCTAGCAGACCAACCCTTTTTAGTTATTTCGTTAGCTCTTAACTCACTAGCCAATATTACAAATGCATTTTACAAATACAATCAACATTACAGACACAGCAACAAATCTGCGCGACCGCAATAACATAACTCGTAGTTAGTATCAAGGTGTACAACGTTTACTTGCGCGCGCGCCGCCTCGCCGCCGACATTATTATCGCATTACTTAACTAGCGTTGCTCCACGGAAAATTGTCTAGGATCTAAATATTTCTGAGGTATTTACAGTTAAGATTGTGCTAGATTTTATCTAGTTTTGAGCAAGTACTGTCGGCGGTAGACTGCAGTAGAGGAGCGGTTGGAAACGCGCGTATTCAGGGTATCGTGTGGGTTCGATCTAAGCGAGCTCGGTAGACCTTTGAAATGGCTACGTCCAGACCATGCTGCACATTTTATATTAGATATTTATAGCATAATCAGGCTATAATGCTCCCACTGCTGGGACACAGGCCTCCTCTCAGTGAGAGGGAGTGGGCCTTTATCCACCACGCGGGCCCAGTGCGGGTTGGTTGAAAAATGTTACATGTCTTCGAATTTTTGGTTCTAGGACATGTGACATGTTTCCTCACGATGTTTTCTTTCACCGCCTGTTTTGAGAGCATTGCAGAGGTGTCCTTCTAGAACATCCACAACAAACAATAATATTATTACGGCTTTTATGCCGCCTTTCGCATAAGCAGCATTCCATACCATTGCTCCGTAAGAGTTTAGAGAAGCCATTGACCTGAACTTTCGTAAAATTATGCAGTATGCAGCAACAAAGTTAACTAAATAAATTCCCAATAACCATCGCACCGGTTCGTTAGCTAACCAGAGACAATACGTAGGCGGTCGACCTGTCGGTGTTTAAATAATGATCTACAATACTACATGTATTATATGTAGGTACTAGAAATTCAACCTTTGACCTCGACCTTAGCTCTGATTTTTCTTCCTGTTACTGTTGGGTTGCGAAAGAGAACTTTTCCAGTTCAATTTGATTTGCTGTGCATTTATGTTCACCATTTTTAGCATAATTATTTAATGTAGATTTTGCATGAGCATCCCGCCCATTCAAAATCCGTATTAAATAATTTCTTGAAGAGTTGCTGCTACATTCCTTCCCTAGAGAAGCCATTGAACTCTTTTCGTAAAATTATTCACTATGCAGCAACAAGACTTCTGACTTATCCAAATAAATATCCATCGCATCGGTTCGTTAGCTAACGAGAGACAATAGATATGCTGTCGACCTGTCGGTATCCAAATTATTTACGGCCCAGCCTCCTCATTATGCAGCAACTTGTCTGGCCTGCGGTAATTCTAGATTTACCGTTTAATTGTGTGCAACACCACCTTTCATGAATGATTTAATGTTGTGGTTTAGTGGATTGTGAAAAAACTACGAAGTTTTTCCTCTTGAAAGTTGTAATTATTTATAGTCTTGGTTTTTATTTTCTGGCCTAATGGGTCTTTATAGCAGTCAGTTTTTTTTTTGTTCCTTTCTCTCTCTGTAGTCGGTCCCACATGTCTGAGGATCGTGGTCAGTTTCGGAGTTCCACCTGGAGCGGATGATCCGCCTCCACCGGTTTCTGTGCAGCGCATCCCTTACTACCGTGTAGAATTTAGAGGACGATGATTCCTTCACCCGATCGGTCCATCGTGTTGGTGAACGACCGCGCGATCGCTTGCCTTCGGTGTTTCCAACCACAATCAGTTTTTCCAAACTTTCATCGCCTTTGTGGCATACTATGTGACCGAAATAGGAGAGAATGCGTTGTTGACATATGGTCGACAAGCGGGTTTTTATTCGAAGCTGGGTTAAGATCGCTGTATTGGTGCGTGTGGCAGTCCACGGTATTCACAACATTCAACGTTTTGTTTCCTTAAAGCTTTGGAATAAGTTGGGTCCTCTCTCGGTTCAGTTCCTGCTATACCCTCTTCAGTTCATCGTCAGTTATCATGAATCCTGATAACTGACGATGAACGATGATCCATGTTTAGCTTCCTGGCCTACGGGGTAATTGCGTAACACACTATCTGTAGGAATAGCTTTAATTTTGACAGTTCAACAACATTCATTGCGTTATTTATGTTGTGGCTGAAATTTTTCAAATATAGCAATGATTAGCTATATCCTTCAAAATGATTCAGATACTGATTGATATTTTACGCAAGGGTGCTGATTGTGTCTCCACAATCTGGCAAACAATCAGACGGCTGTTATTTTTTCACAGCGTCCTTTATTATGTTTTACTTTTAACTTCTGTCTCACGTTTTCTCCAGTCTCTTTACCCACTTAAATCACTATGCTTTCCGTATCGAAGTTTTAAAGTTTGCAGATAAGCCTCAGAGAACAACCAAGCTGTTTTCCTAACCTTACCTACGTAAGGCTACGTTGACTTAGCAATAAGTTCCGTGTTCAAAGAGATCTTTCACTACAGATCTCAGGTAAGTCCGCTGCTTACTTGCTGGCGGCATGTTTGTAATATGAAGCTACGTGTATTTTGCACTGACCCCTGGCTTGACCTCTTGCTTCATAAAGATGAACAGCCGCGGCTATTTCTTGTACAGATTGATGCTCAAAACATTATTTAAAGGTTTGTTGTGTAGGTACAGTTCAACCAGAAAAGTTATGCGCTTCGGTAATTTTTATGTTTCCGAATCAGCACGAATTTTGCACCACAGAGTAACGCTCCACAGACGCAAAGCTTTTAAGTTTTTTAATGCCGCGTTTTGTGGCGGTGCATTGCGCGTTTTTTTTTTTAAGTTTTCTCTTTGTCGAATACCTACTCCGCAGATCGTCATTCGTCACTCAAAAGTAAATTTGGAATTGCATAGAATTGTTAATTTGTATTTTAATCATGGTAATACAAAATAGGCAAGTAGGTACTTTCATGGTTGTAACAGCTCTACAATATATCATCATTGCGTTTGTATTTCCGAAGATCGACGATGAATCCCGAAATGAAAACTTTTCTTGGGATATAGCTGTATGAAATTGTTTATGATGGGTTTCTTATTTTCGATGTTTCTTCTCTTCCCTTCTTAATTGCATGGAGTCACATAAGAGAAGAGCGCCAGCTGAATCATCCGTTTATCATTCTTTCTCTCTCACTGAAATACGTTGGGCTTCTTTTCGAAGCCCCAAAGTATTTGCGAGCTATGATCGAGGTTCCTTAATGAGATTATTTGGAAAAGAACTGCGGAATAGAGACTAGACTAAAATAGCATGGACATAATTGCTTATAGTAGTATGAATGCGAATTCCATATGTTTCCCTCAAGTAGTTTGAACAGCTGCTGTATGGTATGACTTAGAACCTGTTGTAATATTACGTACTTAAGCGTAAGTACTTCAGAGAGTACTACTAGTAGTACAAGCACCTACAACTTGTGATAAACTCGTACTTGTTGTAGCTTATCGTTGAATGAGTTGAGTTTTTTCATCGGAATGTTTCTTATCGCTAGAAATTACATTATGAGAGTGTGAAAGAATATGCTTCTTTTGTAATGCCCTGAATAAACTACCTATTTAGGTGTATTATACCTGCTGCTTAGCCTTTTCCCGACTATAATAATAATAATATATCTTTATTTCAGACATAGGTCTATGTTGGGGTTGGCTTCCATTCTTACCGGATGCAGCTGTTTACCAGCATTTTACGAAGCGAATGCCTATCTGACCTCCACAACCCACTTTCTGTCTTACACCCTACCTCTTTGTGCTGGTTGTCAGACTTTCGGGCTACTGACGAGTAACGATTGCCAGCCGCGACAAACGGCTTCATGTGTTTTTTTTTTGATGAATGGGCCTGTTCTTGCCCTCGATCACGCCTGATGGAAAGCGATTGGATGAGGTCTATGATGGAACGAGCCTGACACTGACCTTCAAATTGCAAAAACGTAAGAAAATTTGAATTTCGCAGGCTATCCTGGCGCTTCAGCCTAGTAATAAATTTCCCTGACTGCAAAGACTTTTGTACGCAAGCACTAAAGTGCCCAGAAAAAAAAGTATTGCTGTCTTATGGGAAATCACGTCTAGACATTTTTTACTATTACAATGAAAGTCTACCAAGTTTAATAACAAGTTTATAAGTAGTTAAAACATGTTCAGAGTGTTAAATTCAATTAAAAGTTGGTATTTCTGTAATGTTACGCTTAAAACACTTGTTATATGTATAAATATGATTTTTGGCATTTTCAATCTCAAATAGCAACCGGGGGATTAATTTTAGGCTTTCGCTGTAATAATAAAAAACCGGCCAAGTGCGAGTCGGACTCGCCCATGAAGGGTTCCGTTACGTTACGATTTATGACGTATTAAAAAAAAACTACTCACTAGATCTCGTTCAAACCAATTTTCGGTGGAAGTTTATATGGTAATGTACATCATATATTTTTTTTAGTTTTATCATTCTCTTATTTTAGAAGTTACAGGGGGGGGGGACACACATTTTACCACTTTGGAAGTGTCTCTCGCGCAAACTATTCAGTTTAGAAAAAACTGATATTAGAAACCTCAATATAATTTTTTAAGACCTATCCATAGATACCCCACACGTATGGGTTTGATGAAAAAAAAAATTTTGAGTTTCAGTTCTAAGTATGGGGACCCCCAAAATTTATTGTTTTTTTTTCTATTTTTGTGTGAAAATCTTAATGCGGTTCACAGAATACATCTACTTACCAAGTTTCAACAGTATAGCTCTTATAGTTTCGGAAAAAAGCGGCTGTGACATACGGACGGACGGACAGACAGACAGACAGACATGACGAATCCATAAGGGTTCCGTTGCCATTTGGCTACGGAACCCTAAAAAAACATGCTCAAGATGTTATTTCCATAAGAAAATAGTAAGTAGGTACTCTTTTTCACTTTAATTTTTGGGTATACTCGTAAAATGTTCGACACTTGAAATGAATACCTACCTATACTTAATAAGGTGACAAACACTTAAGCAGAACCACAATGATAAAATAATGTATGTGATAAAAACGACCTTCCTGTTGAAGGTCTGATTTGACAAGTTGTCTACATTGTACATTCAAATTCAAAGTCGCTTGCAGAAGGATGAAAAACAAAGATACTCGTACAATAAATACATAAATATGAGACGCTAGTTAACATAGGAAGGAAGACACTGCCATTATTTATTATACTACAGATTATGAGTTGAAGGACGTGTGGGTTCACTTTAAACCCAGACAGGCGTTTTACTTTGTAATTTCATCTTGAGGAAACCAGAAAGTCTTAGAACCAAAAATTCGAAGACATGATTTGACATACACCGACCCGCACTGGGTTCGTGTGGTGGATTACGGCCCGCTTCGCCTTATGTGTACTTACCAGCAGTCGGAACGTTATAGGTTCTGTATTGTCTGCAGCAGAGTTAGAAGATCATTTCAATGGTCTGCAGAATATTATCCTTCTTCTATTCATCTCTATCAGCAGTCTTATCAATATTCAACCTCTTTTCAGCCGTACCATCCTACCATTATAAATGCGAAAGTTTGTAAGGATGGATGGATGGATGTTTATTATTTTTTCATGCCAAAACTACTGAACGGGTTTTGATGAAACTTTACAGTAATATACTCGTAGTTTATACATCAGAATAACACGTATTATACTTTTTATAACCGATATTCCAACGGGATCGACACTTATGCGGGTTAAACCGCGGGGCGCTGCTAGTTTTTCATACAATCCATCGATCGTTTCTTGGTCTTCACATAATAATAATACCCCTGCTTTTATAGCCACAATTTAATCTTTAAACCGCTTATAGCCATATACAGACAGACTCTGTCCACACTCCACACTACCCTAGGAACTAGAAAGACGGACCACTCCACCAGACTCTAGAAAGACGGAAATGTCCATAAATATCAATTTGGCGGTAAACGGTAGTACGCTAAATGCCACCTGTTGGCTGTCGGCTGCTGGCGGCAGACTGAGGGCATGACCTTTGCCTGCAATCAATAAACCCAGCCAGTCATATATTAATAGTTATTATGTTGGTACTTACTTATAGACGTCTCGAGTTTTGTACACTAGGGCCGTATTAATATGTAGTTTCCTCTCAAGTTAGGCGAGACCCGTTTCACCGTTGCTGTGAGTTGTTTGTCGTGAAGTTTGGAAACACGCCTCTAAGGTTACAGAACCATGAAACTAGTATCAACCTATCAAATGGCTCTAAACTTCTTCATCTTCGTATTGCTGGCACGACTGTATGTTAGGGGGGCTAAAAAGGCCAGTTTGGCAGAATCATAATAGGATAACAATATGAATCATATTAAAAATCGTAAAATGGTCACAAACTGACAATCTGTGTGCAATTCATATCACAATGAAATAACATATAAACTGTAGAAATAAAAAATAAAAAAACCAATTTGATTAATAAAAACTGTGATAAAAAATTTACCGATAAAATTACCACCGTTTTTTTTTTTATATGCGTCAATGTTTACACCAAATATGAAATGAAATTTTACGAAAATTAGAGGATTGCTAATGATCTGCTGGGAATTCAGGAAATGAATAGCTTAGAGGTATTGCTTAAAGTGGCCTTTGTAGGCCCCCAGATCTTGTTGGCCCATATCTTCGCCGCTTCCACTGCATCGGTGGCAGCACAAAGGTCTCTTTGACTGCTTGTTTTGGGACACAGAGGGCAGGATAGGAGGTGGAGCATAGTTTGGCATGGCTCTAAACTTGTTTTAAGTAATGCTTGACTCTAAATTGGCTACCAACTTAAATTTAAGTAAATGGCTGTTATACGGGAAATTGACGTAGTGTATCATGTTGATGAACAATTTATTTCTCTGACCGTATAAAGTCATACGGAGTGACTACTATAGGCTTTGACTGTTATCAATTTCGGTCTTTATCAAGGAAAACGTTGTAGAAGAAATATCTAAAAGAAATAAGAAACCCCAACCATATTTTTTGCATGACAAATTTTCTGGTGGTCTCTGAACTTCTTATACAAAAATCCTCATAGTGCCAAAATACGTAGGTAACGCCGTGTTTCATGTATTAATTAATAAGTGGTGACTGAGGCCTAGTGATGAGTTGTTGACAATACACCTGTTGGCATGCCACCAGGAGCAGGGTCGTTGGCATAAACACAGGTCTTCGCACTCCAATCTATGTATTTACCTAACACCAACAACCCTTCTTCATTTCACCACAAAATACTGTAAACGAAGAATTTATGTCTAAAAATATAACCACAATGTTCAAAAATGTACCAAAATTCACTAGGGTTGGGTAACAACTCTTTTCCTAATTATCGATATCGAAATAATATATAACATAATCAGCCTACATGTTCCCTCTGCTGGGACACAGGCCTCCTCTTTGTGAGAGGGACTGGGCCGTAATCCACCACGCTGGCCCAGTGCGGGTTGATAGATGTCACATGTCTTCAAATTTTTGGTACTAGGACGTGCCGGTTTCCTCATGATGTTTTCCTTCACCGTTTTAAGAGCAGTGGTGATGAAATTATTTACACAAAGTAAAGCGCCTGGCTGGGTTCGAACCTACAACCATTCATTCGTAAGTCGGGGCGGTTACCACTAGGCCACCACTGCTCGCATATCATGTATGCCCAATGACAATATCAATTTTAAAATTGATCCTAAATTGACACGGGGCGAATCAATCGTCATTGATCGTTATGCCCGGGCTATGACCGCCAAAACGAGGAAACCCTCACTGTCAGTCATTCGCTGATAATTTACGTCATAATGTTATTTATGAGTGATAATACGGAAGACACCTGTTGGCATGGCATCAGGGAAGGCCGTTGGCACACGACCGTAAGATCAGACATTCACCTCCGTTACTTTCTTCTATGACTAACGCAGTCACGCTTTTTACAGTCAAGACTTTTGTATTTGTCTACTTTATGAACAATAGATTGAAAAAGCTGTGTTCAAGGAAGTGAATAAACAAATATTTGGAGCATTATAGGTTTTTTTTAGTGTGCAAATTGTGGAATCTTTTTGTTCGACTGTTTTCGACTAGTCACAATTGTAAAACTTATATACTACATACTAATATGTCCATATTTGATGTATGAAATCATGATGCAATCAAATGAAATGTCTATGAAATCGGGCAAATAATGAAGACGAGCAAATTATTGAGCTTTCCTGCATAGGTGTTTATATTAATTTGACTTTCTAAGAAAAAGTGGTTTGTATCTACTTTGTGAGTACCTAATATCCATTAAAGTTCACATTTATGATTTAATTTAGCTTTCCTCATTCACTTTTATGGAGAAAATTGGCATTGACGTAGGCCTCGGAATACCAATAACTTGTGGTTTAATTAAAAGACCCATAATCATAGTTTACCGTCACACCTCCACCCCATAGTTCTTTGTTCGCAATAGAAGCGTGCTAGGGGGTATTAACCTCTTCTATTTCAGTCTTCGTGGGCGATAGGGTGCGTCGCCCTCAAAGACGACCTCACTCCATCGGGGTCAAGGATGTAGGAAATTAACGTTCACAATTTTCCTCAACGGTATTCGTACAGTCACTTGTAATGCTTTGTCACGATCTGCTCGTCTTTTTGGTTGGGTGATTGTGTTGTACTGTTTGGATTTGTACTTTGGACTCTTTGAGTGGGGCAAAATGGACAGGTCTTGTTTGTATCGAAACTTTGAAAAAATTTTGAGCAAAATATCAAACGAAATACAATATGTTCACGTGTATCAGCGTTTGGCCCATCCATCACTATCACAATGCATGGAACTTAGTTTACATCACAGATAGTGCTGTGACCTTAAGATAATTATCGGTCGACGCCTCGTCTCACGTAGCCTTATCGATAACTTCTGACTACAACAAAGCAAGGACATCACTTGTAGAGCCTATAAATACCATTCCAAGTAATCTGATGCGCAACGGTTTTTCCTCGTTACTTAAGCATTTCAGCAACCACTAAATGCTTCAAGTTGGGCAACAGATGCCAGCTTAAGCAGCCGCGATAAATTGCTGCATATTTCTGTCAAAGTATTATCATTATCTCAGCTTGGTGCATGATATCTTTAGTAACTTATGCAACTTTACGAAACTGGTTCTGTACTAATGTATTTACTGAACGTTTCGAACCGGTCTGGACGCGGAAAATCCTGGTTTAGATATTAGGAAAACCACACTTTTTCTTCCTCTGTTTATAATCAATTTATAACGGTGCGGTGTGGCTATAATGTGCGTATTGTGTAACATTTCCGGTGATATTTCAGAACAAATATTGACCGAACCTTGTTCAAATTTGCATCCGCCACGTTGCGTTGAAAAGATAATCCATAAATAGGAGGCAGACAAAGCAGCTCGTCTGGCGTATCGTACAAATGACCGCTCGGCCTTGTCTAGGCCACGGTGACGCCATCTTGCGTGCGGATGAACTCCTTTTATTAGGACACCAAATTATACTCGTCTCGCTCTGAAATACTATTTGACTATCCAAAAGAAAGAGATGAATGATTTCAATCTCAACTGAATATAATAATAGAACATGATAGACGTCAAGCGCTATAGATTAGGATAAAGACATTAGGATTTATTTGAAGTTCATGTTTTCTTTGTCGTGATTTCGATAGTAAAGTAACAAACGCTGGTGATTGCAGTGTTTTGTGCTAAACGTTAGGTAAATAATAAGCAGGTTTGAATAATAATAAAGGGGTATGACAATAACTGTTTCTAAACACTACGGTAATGGTTTAACCTAGGCAAGCTATACGTTGTGTAATTGGCGGTTAATTGCGTTGCCAAGGCGACTGCACTGCAGCCTGTCTGAGAGTCTGATAGCGATAACTGAGAAATGTCTGGGGGCAAGGGACTTTATTGGACGCTAATTGGCCCGCCAGACGGTAGTGACTGATATCTATCCTGCATTATACATGTGTATCAAATAAACATTTCGACATTCGGGACGAATAATTGAAGTTGAATGGATGGATAGTGTGCACAGCGGTATTGAGTTGACTTTAAAGTTTAATTTCAACGGTACATTGTGACTCATGCATGGTTGTCTGTAGCATTCGCAATAGGTTTCGTATTTAATTACTCAACTTGGTACATAATACACTCATCTCACACATTATCGAGTGTGCTGCCGTGGCTCGGTATTGGGAGCGGCGGACCAGTCCTGCGCGCGAAAGGCGAAATGCTCGCGGCCGGCCGGTCGCTACAACCGGCTCCGTGAAGGCCGCACAACGCCCCTCCCCCACTCCCTTCTTTGAATTGTGCTAGTGACTGGTTTTATCGATAACTAACCGTGTAATCCGAACAATAGTGGCAGGTATTTGGTACTGATAAAGTGTGTGTATTTCCTTTTATTTGCTAATGTTATCTACAAGAACTGATAAGCTGTAGTAAATTACGAGTATTTTCATTTCCACTAGTTAATCTGCATGGTTATTGTTCAGAACAATGTGAAGGTGAGCTAACAAAAAAAAACACGTTGCATTGTCAAAACGGCAATTCATTCAGTAAGTGGGTATGACGCGTTCCGTCGCTATCGCGACCGAGCTTCGCCCTCGTAAACAGAATGCCAATGACACGAGGCGAGGGGTCGAGAGGCGTATCGATAATAATACCGCACGCTATCGCGCAGCACTGGGTGCGCTCGCAAGGCCGCGCGACCAGGGTCTGTCAACTTTGTTCTACGAACTGTATGTAGGTGGGCTTGAAAACAAGAGAGAGACAACGACATCAGAGTAAAAGAGATGAATATATAATGTGGCCACCAAAAATACAATTTTATATACTTCATAATAAGGAGCTTATTAATTGATTTTTAAAGTAAAGTACCCTTGAAAATACCTTTAGCTATTATTCTGATGCCAAACAAATATATTTTATTGAGAAATATTAGATACATAATTGAATATTACATAATAAAAAAAATTATATGGGGGATAATGTGTGGCAACACTAACGTCCACACGTCATATTGATTATGTATGACATTATTGACGTCACAAGAAAAATGTCTGCCGCCGCTTGCACACCATTTTATCTTGTACTAATGTTTATTTGTATTAAATAAACTAGTTCCATTTAATTCTTCATACATTGATAACGTTGGGTCGAGCTTGCTAGCCTCCGTTGCTGTTTTGGTGAAATTAAGTGTGTATTTGTGAGTTATAGACTCGGTGTTGAGACAGTGACTTGTTTGATTTTGTGTTTAATTTTGCGATGAGTTCGCAAAAAGAAAACACAAGAATCTGCTGCATGTGTGGATCTTCACCTTCTAAAGATCCCAGCATCACTTTGCATCGGTTTCCAAAGCCTGGCTCTAAAAATGCTCTGCGGTATGTAGCTACCTATGTACTTTCCATGCTTCGTTTTAGACGACATAGAATACCACAATATTTTTTTAATCCAGCTTTAATCCAGCTACCACAAAATAACGTACCATGTATACATACTTAATGTATTTGAAACCCTTTGCTAAAGTCCTAACTTTCGTTGCCAAAAATCATTAGGTACTTAGTATGAAAAGTTTTCTTGCTTACACCATTCCCGTATTTTATTTTACATTTCTTTCAATCAAAGCGAATACAGAAAGTTTAGATTTTTATTTAGATATAGCTTAATCCATACTAATATTATAAATTCGAAAGTAACTGTCTGTCTGTCTGTATGTTACCTTTTCATGCCTAACCACTGAACAAATTTCGATAAAATTTGGTAGAGAGATAGATTCCATCCTGTGGAAAGACAGGATAGTTTTTATCGACATCCTCGTGGATGAAGCCGCGGACAGAAGGTTTGGAATATAATTATCATGGTGTGTAATTTTGATATTTTTTAATTTCCAGTTGTGAATCATGAACAAAGTATTGCTTCAAACGAAGCCTGGTCTTCACCAAAATTCCAGGATGGACTCCATAATAAACATAAGATGCTATGCAGCAAACATTTTAAAAGCACATGCTTTAATGAGAAGAAGTTTTTCACAACAGCTATACCTGGTGTTCAATGCCATAAGGTTAGTACAATTAACACTTGAAAAGTGGATTTAAGAGTAAACTAGTCGCAAGCTCGAACTCGCTGGGGTCATGGCCAAAAAGCACGCTGTCTCATCTGGCCTCGTGTCTGACAGAGCTAGTATCAATGATACTAGTCTAACTGTTCAAGTGTGTTGTGCTTAAGGCACAGAAACACCGCTCCAAATTGATAGGCACGTAAAAATATTTAGGTAGAGTTTACTTGAGGAAGGACATAGGCTAGCATTTTTATCTAAAAGAAATAGGTGTACCTATACCTAGCACATCTATTTTATTTACCTATACCTATTATGGGTATGAGTATAATTATCTTTTTTTTGACATATTCATAATTATATCATCAAGCTTAATTTAATCACACCAATTCTCTTATAGGTCGCTTACTTCATCAATGACTTATTTTAAATAATTTTAAATCAAATTTTTATTTTCAGGATACATCAATTTCTAATCTGCCAGATCAACCTGCCGTATTTGAACCTTTTGCTGGTTCATCCAAAATTTGAACACAAACACCTTGTTTAATTTAAGGACGATGGCGCCATCATCAATATTGTGTATGAAACATAAATTTGAGGTCTGCCTTCAACCAAAATATAATAACTCTTCCTAATCATTTCTTTAATAATACCTTCATAATAAATAATATGATAGGATAATATAAAATATATATCTGATATATTTCTGTTTAATGAAATAAATAAAGAAATGATTAGGAAGCGTTATTGTTTTTTGCTTGCCTAGGTTTTGATATTCAAATTGTATGCAATAGGCCTGTCCATACTTGTTATTTTCGTCGAAGATGACTGCAATACCTAAACTGATTAAATTTATGTATTTTAAAATTCATTACATAAACATACTTGTGATTTGTGAGCACCTTTGGTACCATATTTCTGGAAATTAATATTTAGCTTATTTAATCAGTCATAATATAATAATGGATCTGTTAAGTAAATTGTAATTATTAACATGCTAAATAAACAAGTCAAGTACTAATCTTGGTTTTATTAGATTGTTGTTCTATAAAGATAAATTTTAGCATTTTATGCGCAAGTACACTGTGTTTCTCGATAATGATTCTGTTTAAATGTCGATTATTGCTGAACAAAAATTGGCCATCTTGTAGGAAAATATCGAGAAACGCACTGTACTTGTGCATAAAATGCAATACAAAGTATCCATAAAATACACTGTAGTTTGAAATTCCCGCCCTAGCTTCTACTCTCTAGTTTTCGTGGGCGGAATATAGATGGCGCTGGTTGGTAAGGAAAAATTTCCTCATAAAATTTGTACGGAGTCGTTATTCTTCCCTTTAGGGTATATATGTTCTGTGCGCGCGACGCGTCCACGTCTCGTGCGTGTACACAAACACTGTTTCGAAACGTCCGACACTTTATTCCAAATTCGAACAGAGCCTCGCGCGGATCGAGCTTCGTTTTTTGGCCTCGATTTTGTTTATTTTTAATTGTAATTTTTTTTATCATCCGGTATCATAATCATAATGATTAATATGGAGTTTTATTTTTAAATTAAAGTCTCTCGATAATATTGCTTAGCCTGGGTCAGTGTTAATATTTAATTTCGATGTACATAATTGAATTGATAGTGACAATAATAACAATAGTAATACCTAACTAACTATTATTTATTTTTGTTTCAGGTTACCCAAGATGCTGGTTTTATCATCTGGCTGTAATCCTCTACATCCATATTTGACTTTGAAGCGAACATTTTGGTCTTTCGAAGAACATTCAGTGAGACAAATATGTAAAAGGATCACGGACACTGCAAGACTGAATTCAAAAGTTGCCTTAAAAATGAGTGGCGATGCAAGATGATGAAGCGTTCAGAAATATTTTTGTACTGAAACATTATGCGGAAAAGAGAAAATAGTTATTGAAATTTTTTCGAACCTTATTTTTCTATGAATTTACCATAGACGAACTTTAGTGTGGTGCTAATAGTGTAGTGAAGTGTTTTCGATTGGGACAAGAATATCGATAGTTGGTGAGGTGAACTGTGGGGATGGTGTGAGGGTTGGATGGTGATGAGCACCGCGATGAACAGTGAGGGCGACGCGGTGAAGGTGGAGGGGGGACACGTTTCTGTCACCACTATCAGCATGTCGGGCCCGGAGACTAGCAACGGTAAGGTTCTTGACATTAATATGGATAACGATGCAAATCTTAAGCCTGTTTTACTTGGTTCGAATTAATTGCTTGTGGCATGCAATAAGAATTTATACGATGCAAGTCAGTTGTTGCTTCAATTTTATTGAAGGTATGCCATACCACAGGCAAGAAAGTTGCATCATGTATATGGCGCTTTATTCAGTAGCTGTAAAAAAAGGTTTGCAAAAACGATTAAAGAAAAACTATTATTAGCACAACTAACTCGCATAGCACAGCACTAGGTACCTATTAATAGTTACTTATTTATTTTACACATAACTTGTATTGTTTTATCATGTAAACACATCACTAATATTTGTTTTCACGTTTATTTATTCCATTTTGCGAGACTCTCCGAAGCCATTAAACTTTCTGTTTGCAAAAAAAAAAAACTTTTCCATTACTTTTGGGTAAATATGTTATTTATTTGTATGTATAAGTGAATATCTTATCTAAGAGATTTGCTAAACTCACAAATATTAAAACGCAGACGTATCAGCTGGTTTTGATAATGTTGTAGATATAGGCACAGTCATTTGCATATGCACAATACTTTAGTGATGAAAAAAGAAATACGAACAGTTTAAAAATAATTTATCGAATAATTTTATGTCAATTTAGAAGCTATGTAAGCAAGCTATGTATGTGAGTTTGTGTGGCCAGACGAAGACCACTGGTAGGATAGGGAGAACGGTTGGTGTGTCCAAGAAGAGTACGTAGGTAATCTAAATAAAATAAATTAAATAATCAACTGTACGTACTTTTCACAAACTCAAAAAAATATTTCCAGTGAGGTTCTTCACTTTATTGAACTTAGATCGAATGAAACATCATCATCTGCCCAGCCTTTTCTCAACTATGTTGGGGTCGGCTTCCAGTCTAACCGGCACCCTAATTGCGTAACACACGATCAATCGGAATCGGTTTCATTTTGACAGTTCAACAACATTCATTGCGTTATTTACGTGTTGAGCAGACAAATTTTTCGAACTTATGAAGCAATGGATTAGCAATTTGCTTCAAAATGATTCTGATTCCGATTGATTGTATGTTATGCAATTAGGGTGCGGATGCAGCTGAATACCAGTATTTTACATGGAGCGACTGCCTAACTGACTTCCATAACCCAGTTACTGGGACTAAGACTGGTTGTCAGACTTTTCGGGCTTCTAGGTTTCGGACTCTCGGTATGTTAGGATGGTCACCCATTCACAGACCAACCGCGGCATGCGTAGCTTAACCTGATCGATCCACCTGTGCAGCTGTTTTTATTTAGCCACGGACTAATGATTAAAGATATTTTTTTTTAAATCCTACTAATATTATACCTAAACGTGAAAGTTTTTATGGATGGATGGATGGATGTTTGTTTGTTACTCTTTCACGCAAAAACTACTGAACGGATTTGGATGAAATTTGGCACACAGATAGTTTATAACCAGGATTAACATATAGGATATTTTTTATACCGATATTCCCACGGGATTGAAACTTATGCGGGTGAAACCGCGGGGCGGAGCTAGTATTTTTTATAATATACTCGTAACTAGGCATCATTATCTTGCCCTTATATCCCAATTTGTTATATTATACTAGTATCACGATATAAAATTGTCTTTGACATAATTTTCTTCCGGGTTTATCGATTTTATGGAGAAATAGCCTATCTCATTGGCGGCGCGCGGCAATTTGTTTTTGTTTCCATGCACGTGCACTGCTTACCTCACATTGATAACGAGTGCATGTCTTATATAAATGTAGATAAATATCATGATCTTGCTCTAAGTAATTTATTCAGGTCGAATCCAGTGCAAACTTGGAACTCAAAACATACTTTTTTTTCAGTAGATACTGGCTGATTTTTCAATCGACAGATAATTTTTGTTCGTGGATTAAAATTTATGTCTGACAGTTTTTGTATGGCAGAACTGTCAAAAATTCAAAATTATTCCTCCGATAAAGTTATCTGGCGTTGGAAAAATCAGCCCTAACTAACTAACTAACTAAGTACTTATACGTATAAATAAATACAAAAACAAAGGACACGGCGTCGCAGTACTCGTCCGCATCGCTGTCATCCGTCCGTTTTTTTCCCGGTTGCGAATGTTTTTTCTCCATACTAACTTGGATTTATTATACCTAAAGATCTACATTATTTTCTAGCCTAATTCATTTAAATAAATAT
Source organism: Apamea anceps (assembly GCA_951799955.1). Taxonomy (NCBI): domain Eukaryota; kingdom Metazoa; phylum Arthropoda; class Insecta; order Lepidoptera; family Noctuidae; genus Apamea; species Apamea anceps. The sequence continues at coordinate 4,737,248 of OX637502.1, read as the reverse complement.
TGAGTAACAAAAATTGTCTCCTATTCATTGATCATACAGCATAAAAAATATAACTGATACATGACTGTCAAGACAGTGTTTTATGAATGAAAAACTTGTTTATTCATTAAAAATACATAATACAATGCCTCGTTGGTGTAGTGGTCGTAAGCGTTACTGCTGAGCATCAGGGTTCGATTCCTAGGGCTGAATTTTTTTCCATCAGGAATTTCTTGGTACTAGCAGCCTGGAGTTTGGATTTGCGCCCAATATATAGCAATAGGCTCGCCCCCAGTTACATGGGACCTAAACATAACTGGCGATATGTGGGTGTACTGCAGGTACACACGGCTACACTTCAAGCTATACAAAACCAGTTTGTCTTGGCCTCACTTTGTATGATATTTTCTCACAATGAACGGTCAGCCAATACTGGTTTTGCATAGCTTGATGTGTAGCCGTGTGTACACCTCTGCCGGCTTAGGCAGAGGTGAAACAAGCGTCATATTTATGTTAAATAAAAATAATTAGGTAAATTATATAAAACAAAGGTATACCTAATCATTATTAACCCCATAATAACAAAATTCCTTTCCGAAAGACTCGCCGTACTACCTATGTAACCTACCTAATTATGTATACGACAAAAATTATTAGATGTAAAATAAAAATGGTTTTTTTTCGCGTTCGACGTTGACATTTTGTTTGCCGGTAAACACGAGCAAAGCCAGGCAAAATAATATTATTCACGTCACGTTATAATAAAAAGCGGTGATAGCGGGGTCATTGCACCCGCCACGGGGGCCTGAACTCTGTTTATGTCAAAATGCTATTGCGCGTTATGTCGTCTGTATTTGTTCTAATGATGGCAATCTTTGACGGTGAAATGTATATTTATTAATTATGACTTAGGGCCGATTTTCAAACGCCAGATAACTTTATTGGAGGAATAATTTTGAATTTTTGACAGTTCTTCCATACAAAATCTGTCAGTCGTCAATGTTATTTCACGAATAATATTTTTGTGTTGATTGAGAAATCAGCCCTAAGTACTATTAAATTATCTATTTTTGTTTGAGCTTAAGTTATGAAGACACTTTTTGGCTTATTAGTCGATTTGCACGAATTTACTCGGCCGAAACGGGCGAATCGACACTTTTAAATCCTACTTCCTACTAATATTATAAACGTGAAAGTTTGTGTGGATGGATGGATGGATGTTTGTTTGTAAAACAAAATAAAATGTATAAATCCGTTCAGTAGTTTTTGTGTGAAATAGTAACAACTCTTTCACGCAAAAACTACTGAACGGATTTAGACGAAATTTGGCACACAGATGGTTTATAACCAAGATTAATATATAGGATACTTTTTATCCCGATATTCCCACGGGATCGAAACTTATGCAGATGAAACCGCGGGGCACAGCTAGTAATATATATTTTTTTAGAAATAAGGACACTAGCCAACAAAAGTGATAAGAATAAAATATTATAAAACATGTACTGTTTTCTTAACTTTATTGGATAAAATTCAAAACGTGCCAACTCATACAAATATTTTTGAACTTGTCGACTCGCTTACAAATAAAGTAACTTCGTGCGAGTCGCCTAAAGAAAAGAAAAAAAATTACGATTCGCGTTTCGGGCGACAAAATTCGTGCAAAGCGATTAATAAGCCCACTTTTTGAGTGAAACTTCGTAGGCTGCGATTCGACACTATACCGTGAATTGAGAGTGAAATTTCGAGGACGCGTCACGTTTAGGCACATTCGTTACATGAGTAAAAGAAAGATATAACCCTCTCTATCTCTCACACTAAATCTCTCTAACTCTTTATTTTTGAAGAAGCTTCACTCCTATGCTGAACGCGCATTTTTATTTTATTTTATTTTAGTACATGGAGGACTTACAGCTAATAAAAACAAACACAAAAGGAAATCATAGTCATCCGAAAGCCAATTACAAATCCAAAAAAAAAAAATGTCAATGTCAATGTCAATTTTTTAAAATGTTTTAGGGTTCCGTAGCCAAATGACAAAAACGGAACCCTTATCCCCCTTATTTCGTTATGTCCGTCTACGCCCTCACTTTCATTCATAATCTGAATCATTTTGAAGGATATTGCTAAACCACTGCATTAATATATTTGAAAAAATTATCTGCTCAAAAACGTAAATAACGCAATAAATGTTGTTGAACTGTCAAAATGAAAGCCATTGCTAGTATTAATGGTTTACACCACTCTGTTTTTTTTTTCAATTTTCATTCGTTCACTCACTCTATAATTTTTTTTCTATGTAAATGAAAGAATACATACCTATTGGTTATTAATGAAATGTGTACAGACGCCACCACATCAAGCTACCCGAAACTGTCAAATTTTCCCAATCAACCTTGAACCTAATGCTTTAGCGATAAAGTTGAAAATCTATTTTAAAAAATGTGGCAGATTGTAGTAGCTTGATGTGCCCTTCTTAGGGATGGACATTACTGTTATTAAACAAACTGTTACTGTTATTAAAATAACTAATTGTTGACTTCAGTAATTAATTGTTTATCAAATGTCCCTGACTATAGGTACTTACAAATTCTACAATATGTGACATGATTTATTGATAAGTACCTAACTACCTAATAAAAAACATAGACTTTAATTGTGTTGTGATGTGTTTACAAACGCTAAAAGCTAGTACAAAAAGCCATATTTTTTCGCAACTCAGTTACCTTTTTCGGATTTATACTCGATTTACTGTCTGATTCGATTAATCAGGACTCGCCGCAATTTTTCCGCTTGCAAGCTCCACTCCGCTTAAACCGGACATCCTGTCTGGGGGCGGATTGCGTATTTTTTCAAATTATCGGTTTTATAAACGGATTTGCGAAGCCTCGTCTGCGCCGCCCAGTAATACCTGCCTAACATTTCTGGTATATTTTTCACAAAGTTTTTCCATGACGTTTATAATTGTTTCCGCTTAAGACGAGTTAATCAATAAGGCTTCCACTTAGCTTCTTAAATAAAATCTACCTACGCCAATATGTATTAAACTTCCCATGGTTTCGTCCGCGTGAAATTTCTTGTTTTAACAGAAAATTATTCCCGTTACTTGATTTTCGTTTAGCTTTCCTTCTGACTTTTTTTTATTTTTGCTGGACTCCTAGTCCTAAGGGTACGTAGCGTGGAATCGGACTGGTATTTCTACAGATTAGCGCGTCATTATTAGTACAAGATGTGCAAAACTGTTTAACCATAGATGTTTGACGTTCAAACTCAAACGTCACTAACTTTAATCATCGGTTATAAATAAACCCCTAGGTATGTAATACGCAAGCCTTCCACCAGATAACGAGACTCACAAATCAACTTATAAATTAATAGTATCTCTGAAGTCTGAATTATGCGTTGCTGTCTTGTCTTTTACCGAGCCGGAAATCTGACTGCTAAACGCATTTAAAAAATGCATTCCAAGAATTCCAGTGTCCCTTGCAAGGTACTTAAAAAGCGTTGCACGTTTTAAAAGCAAAATCTTGGATATATTTCTCGGTAATTTGGCATCGTGCGCATTATTTATGGTACTGTCCTCACCAAATATAGCTAATCATATTACATGCTAATTATATTACATAACTCCTCACGACTTGAGTAAGGCACCTAATTAATTACTGGTGTAACAGATTTAGTGACAAGTTTATTTGACAAAACATTCAACAGTTACTTAACGCTTTAGTATTATATTTTAAGGATTAGTTCTATTTAGTGTCTAACTGTACCCACTAAAACATTTTTTTTTGTGCGAATTATAAGATTTTTAGGGGATACCACGTTGGATGTACAGACGCCAGCACATCAAGCTACTACAATCTGTCAAATTTCTTTAATAGATTTTCAACTTTATCGCTAAAGCATTAAGGTTTAAGGTTGATTGGGAAAATTTGACAGTTTCGGGTAGCTTGACCTGCTGGCGTCTGTACGAAATGAAACCCGAATGTCGATTCAACTAATTTACATTTATTTTGATCTATTTATGGTACCTACATATTGTTTTGTAGTTCCTTGCATTTAGTGCTTATTCCATCAATTAATTAATTTAATGCTTATTCAAAATATTTTATTTCAAGTAAACCTACATCAGAAACATCAAAAGCTAGGCACGGTTCCAATTGGTAGTTCCCTATGGAGAAGAGCCGACAAGAAATTCCAGTCCACTTCAATAACCTTGCACCTCTATTTCCAGGTCAATTCTCGTACAGCTCGAGCGGCGTGCGCATCAGTGTGTCTTCAGTGCCTCATGATGAAGACTCCACTGACGCCGAGATCTCTAAGATTGACTTCTCACAACATCAATACGAGGTAACTATAGCATTTACTCACACTATGTCGGCTAAAACGATTCTAAAACGTTGAAGAAAAACATCGTGAGGAAACCTGCATGTCCTAGAACCAAAAATTTGAAGACATGTGACATCCATCAACCCGCATTGGGCCCGCGTGGTGGATTATGGCCCACTCCCTCTCATATAAAGAGGAGGCCTGTGTCCCAACAGTGGGAACATTATAGGCTGTTTATGATGACGACTAAAATATATCAACGCTAGCTATATACATGGATAAGGCTATATACAATGTGTAACTGAATTAATGCACATTATGAAAGTAGTTTGTTCAGAATCGTTTACTAAATCGATTTCTGTAATTTTTAATATAGGTAATATTTTATCCCAAAAATAATTAAAACTACGTAAATTACTGTCACACTTCCGCTGTGCAGTCAAAACAAACCAAAATGGATGAAATACACACTGAGCTAGACCCATAGACGAGTGCGACTGTGTGTATGCATAAAGGGGTTTGAGTAACATTGTATGGACTTGTGGCGTCATTTTTTTTTCCAGCGGCCACCAATAATTTTCATGTTACTTTGTTCTGCTGTGTTAAGTACACATATATGTTCAATTATTTTTATCCTAAGTGATATCGAAGCTGAGATATTTGCATTTGAAGATTTTAAAAATGTAGTCTCTATAATTACCGGCCTGCGTGAAAAAAATCTTAGTTATGTTTTTTGAAGATTGATATTAGATATTGGCTTTACTGTTTCACGACCGTCTGTCAATGTGACGTTAGTATTGGGCCTTAGGAAATAATAAAAACACATCATTATACTTTATTGCATTTATTACATGACATGTAAAAACACATTTATTAACTTTCTTCGTCCATTTCGTTCTCAATGTCATGTCGAATAATGGTATCTAAAAATTGTGCCGGCGGAGTCAGATTATTTTGATATCTGCCCCATCCCATGTACCATATAATGGACATTACATGCGAACAGCAGCCTAAGGTCCGTTTCCCGATTATACATGAGCAATAGTGGCCCAATATTGCATCCAGCCCTTGTGCATCTTGCCCTTCCAGTCTTTCTACGAGAATATACACGTAATATGTCCGTCTAGATGAATGTCTGGATTGGATCCTGCCTCTAAGAAGCCACGGATCAATCCAGTTGTAGGTTTCCGCCGAAAAATCATTAATGGGCTCTCTGCATACTTCAATCACATATGAACCGTCACTTTTCACATGTTCTCCGTAGTAGCTACGAGCTTGTTGTACTTGATACGTTCCAAGTGCATAGAGAATTAAATCATCTTCACTTAAAATAGGAAAGTCATCCAGCCCAGGAACTTCAGCATTCATAGATTCAAAATCAGCCTTTCTTCTGTTCAGATTATTCGCAATGATATACTCGCCTGGTTGATTCCGTGGACTATGGTGAGGTATACGATTGATTATTTCCTGTGTTAGCCTATGATCAGTCAGTGGTACCCCAAACGCATTTAATGTGACCATAATTTTCTCCCACAACCAGTATAAGTAATTTATTAAAAAAACAATGTTTTTTACATAATAATAAAAATTCAGTGTATGTATTATGATTATAACATAATATTCTAATTGGGGTGTCTGGTGGTGTGCGTTAATTCCGGGACATGTTGTATATGGTGATAAGTCCTCTCCAAATTTTATTCATAATATCTTTTGCTGTGCCCGACAGGGTCCACGATTGTTACCTACCAAATAAATGTTTACCACGTAAGCCTACATTGTGGAATGCAATAAAGAATTGAGTATTGAGTATGGAAGAAGACATGTTGCGGTGACAGCAAAGCAATTACGAAAGGTTAAGACTGAGTACAGACGCCAGCAGGTCAAGCTAACCGAAACTATCAAATTTTCCCAATCAACATTGAACCTAAGGCTTTAGAGATAAAGTTGAAAATCTATTAAAGAAATTTGATAGATTGTAGTAGCTTGATGTGCTGGCGTCTGTACCTTAATAAATAAATAAAGGGTAAAGCTACGGTTTCTTGACTCCTTAATGTCAAATACGTGTGAAAAGGACAGATTTCCATGACGTCTGTTATAAATACGACGGAAACGCTTTACTAGGAAACCAAATCTTTAGAGGGAGAATGATGACGCATTAGTTTAGTTTCCCTTATAGTCAGGATTGCTTTTAGCGATAAGACTGCCCACTGTGTCACCCCTTGTAAAATTTCTACACTCATATCTGTAATATTTATGTTGTACCTACATAATAAATAATAGTCTATTCTTTTCTATCGATGCCTTGATGACTAGCTAATCTTATCGACATAAGAAAGAATTTGCATTTGCTTTCTCTCCCTTTCTCAAAACCCACGGGAAGAAAGCAGGACTTTACTGGCTTATACTCTTCGTTATGCTCGAAAATCTATAAGTATACATATAAAAGGTAACTGACACATTATCGCCCAGCCCCCCACAGCTTAGAGTTCATACAGACGAGCGGCACCAGTCAACGGCAAAGGCAACTTCAGCCGTCGACAACGTGCAGCTCGTGTATGGGCACCTTAGTCAAATACAGGAGCGGTATAATTCCGATCCAGCCTGACCCTTGCTGTCCTCTCCCAGCGACGCCCTAAGCTGAGGTCCGTACCCCAAGGCGGTGTCCTTAGCGCGTATAATAGTCGCCTAGTTTTTAAGTTTTTTAAGCTCTGGCTGGAGGCCTTAATTTATTGAGGCATCCACAGGCAAGCCCGGTTAAGCAGACGACAACCTCATAGGTTAACTGCGAGAGGCAATTCACAAAAAAAAAGAGCGGCACGTTGTCGATGGCTGCAGTTGACTTTGTGGTTGACGCGTGCCGCTCGTGTGTATGCACACTTAGGGCGGGTTTTTTGATCCGTAGTTAAACTTAACCAATAGTTAAAAATAGTAACTAATGGATAAATATTTGCAAAATGTGTTTTTCGATCAGTTTTTAGTTTATCTAATGATGTGATATCATTGCTAATGGTCAAATAATTAACTATTAGTTTAAAAAAAAATAACCATTAGTGACCATTAGATAAACTAACATTTGATCAAAAAACACTTTTTGACCATTAGTTACTATTTTTAACAATTCGTTGAGTTAACTACGGATAAAAAAACCGAACCTTAGGGTGGAAATTCGAAACTGAGAGTTTCCGAGGCTCTTATTAAGCGAGGTAGGCATCCACTACAAAATTCACGCGGACGAAGTCGCGGGCGAAGTGCTAGTATACCTAAATAGATAGTGCTATCGCACTCGCTACTCAAACATTAAGCTACACATTGACGGATACAGTCAGTCAGTGTTTGCAATCGCAATGTAAACTTGATCTTCAAGCCATGCGGGTACTTGTAGACTGTAGTGTTTTCTTAATGTATCGGTCAATTGAATTACCGTCGGTTCTGTCTGTCTAGAGATCGTAGCATCACGTAGAAATAAAATAAAGTAAGCAGGAGACTAATTAGTCACTAATTGAAAGACATTAGCGAAATCTGATTGACAGACATCATTAGAAGGTTACCTACCTTTTAATCATGTCTGTTAATCAGATTTTCAAGTAATTTTGGACACCAATACCTACATTAGACTCAATAATGGTTACAAGTCGTACAAGTTAGTAGAACAGATTAACATTGCAAACTCGAAATCCGAGGATCCTAAAAATTTAAGCACTCTGGCTACGACCGTTAACTTCAGAAGATCTGTTGTGGCATCTACACCGCCACGTGCGAACTACACATTATATGTCAAAGTCACGAAAAAAACCAGCATCGCGCAGAGTTTACCGCGCAACTAGCATATATACAACGTCCCGACTGCAATCGCCGCCGGGCAGTTGCCCACCATAAACGACATCCGAATGGTCGGAGGATCCTCCCTTTTCTTTGGAGGATGAGGGAATTTTACACCCTGGGGCCATATTTTCTATTACACAATGAACGAACCCGCGCGAAATGAACGCGAGATTGGCGGGATTAGCTAAGAAAATTGACGTGGTTTCGATGTAAGGAATCGTAGTGAATTAGGGCTCTGTTTCACATACCTCTATAGAGGGGGATCTATAGAGGTATGTGAAACAGAGCCCTAATTCACTGGGTGGTGGTTAATAGAGTTGATAAACTTCTAGCTGTGGTTAAATTTTGTAACTGTAGTTGCTGTCAAGAAATCTATGGCGACATTAAATTCTAAAGACATAAGTAGTCACTCACCTCTCGTTAGACCTAGGGAAGTTAGGAAAATAATACTAAAATGAAATCCCCGGCAAGCTCCTGCTCTCAGCAATCGGCTACTTAAAAACCTGTCTCAAAAAGCTCTGGTCTATCTCGCAAATCAACTGAAATGATGATGCTAGATATTGCAAAAGCCTTTGACACTGTCCGGCACGAGGGACTACTTCACAAGCTAATTGTTAACGGCATTCTTTTCTCACTTGTCAAAATAGTCCAAAACTATCTTATTAACCGCCACTTCAAAGTTTTCATAGGTGAACATTGTTCTAAGGCGGAATTGATTGTATCTGGTGTACCACAAGGTTCAAATTTAGGACCAATTCTCTTTATCCTGTATCTAAATGACATACCTAAGCAACCTAGAACTCATCTTGCAATATATGCTGCTGACACTGCCTCATTTACTTTTTCAGAGGATACTGATTCAACTTGCATTAAACCTACTTGGTAACTAAAATTAAACTCCAGTAAAACAGTAGTTATTATATTTTTTCGCGTAAGTGATCATTACCCTCCAGGCGCTTTAAAAATCATTCCAAACCTTGGAGCAGTTCGGTCAAATATCTCGGTGTAGATAGTAGCCTGACTGATAAAAACTACAATAAGTTATTCAAAACAAAGCAATCAATAGTTATTTGTTATACAAGAGTGCAAAGTTGCTTTTTAACCGCGTGTTCAATTTTGAATCACGAGCGCAGCGAGTGATTCAAAATTAGAATCCTGAGCGTTAGCGAGGGAATCAAAAGAGCACGAGGTGAAAAATCTTTGCACTCGAGTGCAACACGTAACTTTTCATTCCACCTCAGCGAGGAAATGACTAAATGCAAAAATAGTAGATTATTAACCAAGGGGATAAAGCAGTGTCTTCTGTCGCGGGTGATGATTTAAATCGCGAGCGTAACGAAGGACTCGAGGTTTACTCCCGAGCGTAGCGAGGGTGTTAAAAACTTAAAGCACGAGCGAAGCGAGGGATTTAAGACGAGTCCTGAGTGTAGCGAGGGATTTAAGTTCACCCAAGACTAAGACAGCTTTATCACCGAGGAAAATACTCTACTTTTCGTACCATTTGCGAAAAAATTAACACAATAATAATATGAGATAAGCGTTTATTAAAAATAATGACAATTAAAAGTAAAAGTTAACATTCGAAACATTGGTCCAATTATTGATAGAGAGTGTTACATTTTTGTTTGGTACATTTATTGTTGATGAGTTGATTTGAGTATTTCTCTGTTCTTGCGTCTGAGGAACTTGCGTTTCATTGTAGATAGTATACGTCGGAGATAGTGGTGGTGGTGCATCGTGAGTTACGGACGAAGATAAGATGCCGGAAGTTGATGGTTGTGGCTCTGATGGATTAAGTTTTATATTTTTGTTAATTTGACTGCTTAATATGGATTTATTCGCCATTGAGCTTTCGATATAACCCTCAGCTACTCTATCAGAGCTCCAACCACCGTGTCTTTTTATTGACGTAATATCCGCCCCTGAATCCGCCAAGAAAGTCGCCGAAGTTCTTCTAAAGCAGTGACCGGTGTAGAGTTCAACATCTTTAAGTTTTAAATATTTAGCAATTTCCTTTGGCATATTGCTAATTTTATTTTTGCCGATGGCTTGTCGAGTACATTTCCCATTCCGATAGTTTATAAAAAATCGATTGTTTTCCATGTTGGTGGGACGTAATGCTTGGTATTTATGAATGATTTTAGTATATTGTCCTTGTACAATGAATGACCGATTTTTCTTTGTCTTAGTTTCCTTTACATTAATCAACAGTAACTCATTGGAATGATTTTCAACGTCCTCCACCTTTAAGTTCACAAGTTCACATCCGCGGCAAGCACCATTGAGTCCAAAAATTAAGGCCACCTATAACAAAGATAAAAAACAGGTAAATATATAGAATAATTACCATTACTAAGATACGAAATATTCATAGTTAAATCATGTATACTTACTTTTGTGGCTAGAAAAATTTCGTCAGGAGCTTCATTAAGAAATTTTTCCACATTTTGAGTCGTAAAAATTTTAGACTTCTTTGCGCAATGCCCTTCTGATTTTCTTTTTAGAAAAGCCAGTAATTTTGTGAATCTATTTATTTCAATGCTGTGTTTGATGCTTAATGTAGCTTTCAGTTTTGAGTATATGCACCAAAGTGTATTCGGATTCTTTGTCTTGGATAAATAATCAAAATAGACAAGAAGTACTGATTCTGAAATTGATAGGCCTTTCGCACTTCTCCACGTTGAAAATTCTTCATAAGTTTTTAAATAATTTTCCTTGGATTTTGTTGGAAGCAAATTATTTATAATTGCGGCAGCATTTGCACTGATGGAATCCGACAATTCACTGTCACTGTCGCTTTGATTTAACATCGTAATGTATTTTTAGAACATTAACTTATTTATAAAAATAAATTAAAATAAACTTAACGTTTATGTATTTGAAGAAAACAAAAACGCGGCAAATTTCTACACTAATATTTTTTTGTCGGAAAAGCAAAGGCATCAAGCTCATACGGCCCCGTCGGTTTTCGTAATTTTATTTAATAATCATAACTGCATAATAAATGCGTATTCGTTTTTCAAAAATATGTATATTGCTTTATAATGCTATACAAACTCAATGGTGTAAACACAGATGTAGTTCAGTATAAATTTCGGTAAGTATTCCAAATTTAAATCACATTCTCCCCCTAGAGGATGAATGAAATTCAGTACAATTTTCTTTCCCTGTTTTTAACAGATTAAAAATGACTATTGTTATGTTCGCTTTTTGTGGCATAGAATGTCACTTTTTTGAGCAAGTGGTATGAAAAAAACGTTTACAATCACAAGATAGGTACACTTTTATTTCAGTTTAGGTATTAATTACTACATTATGACAGGTAAGTATTACAGAATAATCTTTTTAATTCACAAACTTAGTGCACACGATGTTCTAAATTCAATTTACTTTATCCTCTAGAGAATAAAAACGGCTTTTCCACTCAGATATTGAAGATTAAAAATACTCTTTCCGAGATGGTGGGATGAAAAATATCTTGTAGCACTGCCTTTCGCACAAATTTAAAACGAGTTCACGAACAAATTAATTTTCCAGCCATTAAATATTGTATATTAAAATCAGCTCGAAAATCCTATATTTATAAAAATCCCAAACATGATATGATAACCCATTAATTTCATCCATATGCAAAAGTAGACCTAATAAGTTATCGTATTTAACAACATAATAATCGATATCGTTTACCACATCACAATCACTATTTTTGAATAACAATATCTACCTACCACCGGACCGACGAGCCCATAGCCATCAAACGGGCACGAATCAAGACTCCGAGCTGCTGCTGTCAAATTCCAATTGAATCCAGGACCTCATGCACAACAGTAGCGCTTGCAACCACTGGACCAACGAGGCAGTCAATGAGTTACTGTTAGCCTGCATCATCCCACTGCTGGGCAAAGGCCTCTCCCAGTGACTTCCAGCTCTATCGATCCAGGGCTAAAGTAGACCACTGGTCGTTTGTTTTGTCCAGTTCGTTCCGCCATCTTCTACGGGGTCTGCCGCGACGCCTTTTAGTAGTGTCAGGGCTCCACGTGGTGGTTATTTTGGCCCATACCTCATTGGGCATACGGCAGACGCGGCCAGCCCAGTCCCACTTCACCTTTGCGGCTTTTTGAGCAACGTCAGTAATCTGTGTTTTAGAGCGCAGTGTGGTGTTGCGAATATGGTCTATCTACGTCTGTGACGCCTAGAATACTGCGCTCCATTGCACGTTGGCAAACCTTGAGTTTGGACTTTTGAATGTTTGTCAAAGACCGAGTCTGGGATGTTAATGAGTAAACATCATAATCTTGAATTTCAGGTGAACATGCGAAATAAGAAGAAGCGTTCATTGGGCGGCGCGCACGAGCTAGCCAGCAACGAGCGCGAACGACCCATGTCGTGGGAAGGCGAGCTGTCCGACTCCGAGATGGTCATAGACACCAGTGTTAATAATGGTCAGTATTATCTACTTATGTACTTTATTTTATTTTTTTTCAAAAGGAACAGTGTATTTATATTTCAAGATACTTAATTATTTACATAATTTTAAAGGCTAAGGGTCTTATTACAAAAACTTAAACACTTGTTGAACGAGTGTTTAATGTCAGTCTTATGTCAAAGTCCATATAATTATGTCGTGTTAAAAGGTGTTAAGCCTAAACAACTGATAAACACTGTTTTGTGGTAGTCAGGTTAAGGTTTTACCACAAAAACTTAAACACTTGTTCAACGTGTGTCTAATGTCAGTGTTACGTCAAAGTCCATATAATTATGTCGCGTTTAAAAGGTGTTTAGCCTAAACAACTGATAATCACTGTTTTATAGTAGTAAGGCAATAATAATAAAATACTAATAATAATATTTACAAGTATATAAAAAGGACGGAAAATAATCAAAGGGCATCAAACAATTTGTCCACATCGCTGTCAATAGGAAACGTGCCCAAAAGGCTGGCAGCATTGCCACGTTGTATGGCTATGCTGATTTTTTGGCCAAAAAATAGGCCAGCCCTATGGTCACGTGAAGACTCGACCAACCGCTTGGCGATGTCTCGAAATACTAAGTGGGCACTCGGAACAACAAAAGGCTACAATATAAAACATAGAAACAAGAAGTACCAAATAATGTAATTAATAAAAATCTTAAATTCATTTAAATTCGTTTAGGCTGTGCGTTGTCTGTGTAGATGCTTAAAGTTTTGCTCAAAACCAAACCAAAATGAGCACTAAGAAGGATTTTTGAAAATTCACCCCCTAAATGCGTTCAATAGAACTTTGTATGGAAATTCGTAATTTCTACCGATGGAACATCCCATCGGACACACGGCTTGTATCTTCATAATTAGATCACACTTATGGTTGCTATCAGAACTCACACTCTATAACGGTCTTCGCTAATTCGCTTTCGGTTGAGTGCGTAATTTGGGAATCCACGAAGCAAGGACGTGATTAAAACCAAAAACAATCAAACAGGCGGTCTATTTTCGTTCGTATCGTTATAACATTCACGTAAATCCAATGACGATGCTACGTTATAAATAGGGCTCCATAACAATAAAATAGATGTACTTTATGTATGCTACTGAGTAATTGAGGGCCCGAGATCTATAAACGATACTTAGCACGTACTTTGGCTGAGCATTATTCCTGTTCCTTACACTCAGGGGTTTCAAAGGTCTGATAATGGTTCCTAGTTTATGTTTAACTAGTTTTCTTAGCGCGTCGATGGCAAAAAGTTCAAACATCTTTGGCCCCAAAATACAGCTGCGCGAACTTTGCTCACTGACACAGTCATAAGATCATCAAGTACACAGGTGACAGGGCATGCGGCGCCGGATGGAAGGTGAGCCGTTGTCGGTGGGGAGGTACCGCATACGCACTTGAGATATGAGCCGTCGGTGAACCTCCATCTGTGGAGATTGTCATAGCTATGGTCGACTTGGGTTCAAAGGCTCTTACATGGTTGTTTATGAACTACTGTTAAAGCATAAACTAACAACCTGCTCAAAACCTCCACTAAAGATTTTTCTTGTCTAAAACTTGAACGAAACACCTGCACCCTCATCCATATCTTCATTCCTTAATTATCTTTCCCCAGACGAGACCAACAGCTCCCTAGACCTGCAATCATCAAGGGATTCAATCGACACGCTCCGCAATGTGAGCATCAAGACGGAGCCCGTCAAGACCGAGGGTTTCCAGGGCGTGGATGAGCAAAGGGTGCTGGACCTGAAATATAGCGCGCCGCTGCAGCCGCATCAAAGGAGTCTTAGTATGAACAGGGTAAGAAATCACTGCATTTTCAAGGTTGCTCCCATTTTGGGACATTTTGATACGTGACTTACTAAAAGTTTTCCAAATAAAGTCTTTAAAAAAAAACTGTTTTCTCACTTAACTGTGCATACACACGAGCGACACGCGTCAACGGCAGAGACAACTGCAGCCGTCGACAACGTGCCGCTCGTGTGTATGAGCACTAACTCGTCGGCCACAAAATGTCTTATGTGTACGGCTTGAAGTGAGCTTCTAGAGTTTGTACACAGCAAAGTAGAGATATATACAATTAAAACAGTTTAGTTGGAAAGCCACAACCTCCCTAAAAAAATCTTTGGGTAACTATTACGCTCTTCGCTAAGAAAACGTAAGGAAGCCGAAACATGCTTTGCCTATATTTTATTCGGAAGACACAAATATTTACTTCTTCCATTTTCGTCTTCCAGATATCAGTGCTGACAGACGGCACATCCCTCTCTCTAGCAAGACGACCATCCTCTCCGACTAGTAGTGCCAAGTCCCTCGCACTAAGTGACCAGGGCTCGACTCACATGCCACATACTGGACTCGATCAAGTACAGAACCTGACCATCAAGAAGGAGACGCAGTTATCTGGTGAGCCTATAATTATGAAAGTTACGTACTTAGTTACTTTTTGAAGAAGGTAAAGCAAAGTTGGGACGGGTCAAAGAGAAGTGCGTTGATACGCACGAAATCATACCCTGCAAAGTTTGTCCTCCTGAAACCTCACTACATATGTGCTGACAATGGCAAACTTGGGAAGCATCATTTCTTATCTCTGCTGTAGGAAAAGCTTGGGCTGCAAGTTTAAGCACAGCATCGCTAGCTATGCTACAGTTTTCAGCTTGGTTTTTGCTTCGTGGTTTTCAGTTAGTTTGCTTTTATTTTATCCAAAAACTGTTTTCTAGACTATGCATGACTTTTTTCTGACGATATAACCCATTCTCCCACAGAGTTAAAATGCGAGTCGGTGGGTATGGACAAGCTGATCGGCGCGCTGCACGGCTCACCACTGCTAGGCCGACTGCCGCGCGTGCAGTCCAGTGCCAGCACAGACTCGGCAGTACACTCCATGTATACACACAGGTAAGTTGACTTAGCTTTTTGAGTCTTCTGTTCCAGTAGAGTTGACTCGAGGACCAAAAAAGTTTCTCTCAATTGGGGTCCCCAAGGTTTATAATAAAAAAAAAACATGAATGCTGATGGGACTTACTAGTTATCCTAGGTTTTTTGAAAGATACCTAAAACAGAGAGTCAACGATGGAAACCTTGCAAAAGACATATTCAAATTCAGCCATAAACTGATAGGATTTAAAGGCCCTACAGTAGTCGAACTCCCGTCTCTCCAAGACTTGGTTACCCAGCTTAAAGAATATTTTCTTTCGCTTCTTTATTTATTTATTTATATATATTTTATTGTACACCACAAAAATACATAGCATAAAAAATACATAAAACACTTCTTTCTTCACTTCTTTGTCCTATGTGTTCCTTGATCCCTTTGCGACCATATCCATCTTACGCTAATTGTTACTAAAAATAATCATTTATTTTGTTCACAGTGTATACAGCAGCCCTTCAGCGAGTCCCCGCGCGTCCCGACACTACACGCCGTCCTTGTCTCGCAACAACAGCGACGCGTCGCATTCCTCCTGTTATTCTTATAGCTCCGAGTTCTCGCCCACGCACTCGCCAGTACAGGTAAATACTTGCTTATAGAACTTTCATCCTAGCCACTTGACCCCGTTTTTTGTATCTAAAGAATATTCAAATTTATGTTTTAAATTGATGTTATTTCAAGTTAAATAAATATCAACTTTATTTTAATGGTAATTAAGTTCATTTTCAGAGTGACTAGCATTGAAAAAGTTAGAAAAAAATTGAAGTTGTAGCGTAAACTGAAATTTTTGTTTAAGTTCTAGGGAAAAAAAAATTTAAGAATTAAAGTTATTATCCCATAAACTCATATTTTTGGCTGATAAATCGCGAATGCAGATTAGAACTATTACGTATCATTAGCAGCTAAAGCTTCTCACCCTGAAAAGAACTTCTTTCGTCATACAAATCTTAACCAAGTGTCTGTTCCAGGGTCGTCACCCACATGTGATGTACCGCGAGGCTGCGGCAGCATACGACGGCACTCATGATGACGAACCCGACGCGCCTGAAGACAGGCTGCATCACCATCAGGGTATTAGCAGACAACAGCTTATCAACAGGTAACCACTATTTAAGTACTACTTGATTTCCAAAGGATGGAGAGCGGACTTTCAATATAAAATCCTATAAAAATGGCGTTTTCCGTAGTCATATTAGTTCGCTGTGCAACAGGATTTGCTGGCACTTTCATCACTCCAAACTACTGATTATTGACCGACCTAGTTTAGCCCAGGATCGCCACTGAAGGTATTAAAACTGCCACCGAAGGTCTTAAGCTTCCAACATATTCTCTGAAAACTGCACTTCAAAATGTCACATAATATTATGACCAAACCAACCAAAAAACCAACCCGCGCTGCGCCCGTGTGACAGATTATACCCCACTCCCTTTTGAAGAAACGAGGCCTGTGTCCCAGCAGTGGGAACATTACAGGCTGATTGTGCTTATACATATACCCCAGAAATAATATGTATACAAAAAGTAGTCGTCAGAATCTCGTTGAACATGGATATCCCGCCCGTTAAGAAATCATTCTGCAGGTCATCATCTGGTTGTCTTTTCCTGTAGACATGTAACGTATGAAAAATAACTGATTTAGATCGTTGTCATCAGGATACAATATAATGGTACGGTCTACTAAAAAGTCATTTAATAGTTTAAACGTGTTTAAAACCAGGTAAAATGAATTACTGTCTATTCCAAGGTTGCCTGGAAGAGAAAGCGATAAGGCCGCCCATTGGTTGTTTT
Organism: Apamea anceps; assembly: GCA_951799955.1. Lineage (NCBI taxonomy): Eukaryota > Metazoa > Arthropoda > Insecta > Lepidoptera > Noctuidae > Apamea > Apamea anceps. Next base: position 4,719,929 of record OX637502.1, on the reverse strand, counting down.
GTAGTGTAAAGTGTATTTTAATGCTATGTATTTTCTGGTGTACAGACGCCAGCACATCAAGCTATTTTTAAAATAGATTTTCAACTTTATCGCTAATGCATTAGGTTCAAAGTTGATTGGGAATTTTGTTTCGGGTAGCTTGATGTACTGGCATCTGTACAATGTTATAAAGAAATAAAATTATATTAGAATTTTTTTTTTCATAACATTCTTTCTTTATCCAACAGTCCATGCCCAATCTGCGGCGACAAGATCAGCGGCTTCCACTACGGCATTTTCTCATGCGAGTCCTGCAAGGGCTTCTTCAAGAGAACAGTTCAGAACCGCAAGAACTACATGTGCTTGAGGGGGGGCAACTGTCCCGTCACTGTGACTACGAGGAAGAAGTGTCCCGCGTGCCGGTTTGACAAGTGTCTGGGATGCGGGATGAAGCTGGAAGGTTTGTTTTTTTGAAAATTGAAAATTATACTTTTTTGAAGAAAAAAGATGCTTCTATGAGTTAAAAATATTTACAAATATTGTCGTATTCTATTGAAATTACTACTATTAAGCTGGATTTTTCCCACGTTCATATGTCTCTCAAGAGTTTTTTTACATTTCGGCAGAGATGTAAAAAAACTCTGGAGGCAAAAACTCTCAGGCGTCGTTTATGATACCAATAGGAGGGGAGAGGCCCTTTCGCCCCTTTTTACTACCTGAATCCAATAAGGTCTAGGTGGCGCTCCTACTTGCTCCAACTGTATGCGGGGCAAAACGTTCGTAACTTGCGTTGTTGTTGTTGGGTACTGAATTTGGCGCAGTTATGGACCAAATCAGCTGTTTTTGTTCAGTACTCCACCGTCCATTGCCGCGCTGTGTTCTTTAGTTTAACCGTTTTTTGACAGATTGAACTAGTGATTGCAGCAACAACACACAATATATTAATTGATACACGTACGGTATTATAATGTCTATAAGAATAAGAACCCTTCAATAAGATAAATGAGTATATAAACTGCCGTATCTGGCAGTTTATACATTTATTTTTTATTACGAATTTTAAAGTTAACTTTTACGTAATCAGGAATAGTTCGTTCTAAGACAGCTGTCAAAAAACGGTTAACCTTATGGACAGGGTATACGTGTCTCTTTAGCAACCAATACTAAGGTTCTTCTTTCCCTCTTGTCCACAGCTATCAGAGAGGACAGAACTCGTGGCGGGCGCTCCACGTACCAGTGCTCGTACACGCTGTCGGGCGCGGCGTCCACGGGCTCGCTGCTGTCCGCGCACGCGCCCACGACTCTGCGCCACGCCTCCAGCCTCACTTGTGTGAGTTGGAATATATACTTTATCTCTATAAGAATAGGGTATATTTTGCATTACAGAAATAACGCGAATATTTTTTGACTCATACGCTAAGTGAAGTGCCATATATGAGTTGTAGAGTTAATTTAATTTCAGTGAGTTTAAGGTATATTTTGTAATACCCAAGTAACTCCAATATTTTGACGAATTCACGAAGTGTCAGTATAATAGGACTGCTTACATGCCAGTCATATATCTGATGAAATGTAGAACTTCCTTATAGAATCCTCTTCATTTTGTATAAAAAATAAAAGATTTTTTTTTTTATAAAAGTTTCCCCACACACTACATAAAGGGATCGATCGCTAAAGTCCAACGCGTAGTCAGCGACGAACAGTGTTGCAAAGACTCAAATAAACACATAAAAATTATGTTAAAAATTATGTTCTTTTTGCAGGTAAACGGTCCCGGGTCATACAGCAGAGGAGAGTCCAGTAACAGTCAAGTTACACCAGATATACCGCCGTTATTACAGGTAAATAAAATAAAACCACTTAAGAACATGGACATCTATCTATCTATATATATAAAAATTAATCCCTATTTCCCTTGGTCACGTCATAACTTGAGAACGAATTTACCGATTTCATCCATCTTTTGTTTTAAGTTTTCTAATACTTTGTAGAAGGTTCTTACGGGAAAAAAAATTAAGAAAGTTGCTTCACGCGGACGAAGTGGCGGGCAAAAGCTAGTTCACAATATAAATTATTTACGTTCATTATATTTTTAGGTACTAGGTACTAAATTAAAAGACAACTGACTAACTTTGTAAATAAATACAAATTGATATTTAGGCGTCGAAGTACTCGTCCGCATCGCTGTCATGTCAAAAGACTGGTAGCATTGCCATGTTGAATGGCAATGCTAATTCTTTGGTCCACAGCAGTAGGTCACGTGAAGAGTAAATCAGTTTTAATCTTTTATGTAGCTCGGTCGATTCTATTACAATTTTTGAGTATCAGCAGGATAGTGTCGTAATTCGTTTATATTATTATTTTGTCTTCGTAAAACTCTACTACCAGGATATATTCTTGGCTGAGAACTCCTCACAAGCAGTAGTTATTTAACGTCATCTAGATCTCAACAACCAACAGCAGGATCTTCATGACATCTGCATATCCATTCACAATCATTCGACACGCTTCCGTACCGAATCGAACATCAATCAATGTTATCGTACGAGTCCTCTAAACGTTGTTCACAAATTCAAAATCCGAAAATTGTATTAGTTTAAATCAAATTGACGACCGCAACTTTAAACTAATTCTTCTGCGGGGTCAAGGCAAATAACGTTATCTAAATGTGCCATTTTCGATACAAATAGCCTGTCGAATGATTGGGAATAGCTTTGCAGGACCCAAACTCAACCCAATAAAAAAAAATCTGAAATCTCCATAAACTTAACCATCCTCAACTCCTCAGGAAATAATGGACGTGGAGCATCTGTGGCAGTACAACGAGTCAGAACTGAGCAGGCTTGGCAAGTCCACCGGAGGCAGTCCTTCTGCCAACCCCCTGCTAGCTGCAAGCGGGATCACGGCACACAACTCCAGCCCCGACTTCCTGGCTGACCTGTGCAATATAGCTGATCATAGACTGTACAAGATTGTGAAGTGGTGCAAGAGTTTACCGCTTTTTAAGAATATTTCGGTGATTACCTATTTCTTTATGTGCAAAAATTATTTTGAACGTTGAAAAAGGAGAAGGATTTGAATTTCACGCGTGTATTTTTTTAGCATTGTAACTGTAACACCATTCTCATTCGCTCCGTGAACGTATGCGCCCTATAGTTGGAGCGAGTAGAATTAAGTAGCCAAGGTAAAATACTTACATAGCGTGCAATGGGAGTGGCCTTTCTCCAGCAGTGAACCAGGCTGATGGTAATAGCATAATCAGATATAATAATGTTCCCACTGCTGGGACACAGGCCTTCTCTCTCTGAGAGGGAGTGGGCCGTAATCCACCACGCGGGCCCAGTGCGGGTTGGTGGATATCGCATGTCTTTGAGGTTTCCTCACGATGTTTTCGTTCACCGTTTTGAGAGGTGATGAAATAAAATTGGTACTCAAAGTATAGTGCCTGCCTGGGTTTGAACTCAAGACCTACAACTCGTAAGTCGAAGTCACTGCGCCACCACTGCTCGTTATGATGATAATGACTCCATAACTCCGTTTAATCTGAACCGATTTCAACAATTCGTGAAGACTTGAACTCTAATAGATCGTCTCTTTCTTCAACAGATCGACGACCAGATCTGTCTGCTGATCAACAGCTGGTGTGAACTCCTAGTACTGTCATGTTGTTATCGCGGCGTGAGTACTCCGGGAGAAGTGCGAGTTGGAGGAGGACGCGGCATCACGCTGCATCAGAGCGCTAAGTAAGTCCAATTTATGTGCTTTCCGAATAATAACTTTAATGCCTGCACTGAAAGACTAGTTTCCTCGATAAATTCAATATTTTGTAATGTTTCAATAGAACTACGTTGTCATTTTGAATTCAACTTTATTGTAGTATGAATAACGTGGAAAATTCTTTGAAAAAAAAAATAACCTTAGTTGGAAACTTTGTCTTGCGTCGTATACTGGTGACCAACTGGTACTAAGTGCGATTCGGGAGCGTAAAAAGGATTGCTTTTATCAAAATTGTAATGAATGACACTTGGTACCTAAATATTTCGACAGACTTCTACTTTCTAATATTACAGTTACAGTGTACTAACCTAATCCCTATTTGTCTCCAGGCTGGGTCTGACGCCGTGTATCGAGCGTATGCTGAGCTTCACTGACCATCTGCGGAGGCTGCGCGTGGACCGATACGAATACGTAGCGCTCAAAGTTATCGTACTCCTCACTTCAGGTAAGTGCGGTATCCCTTGTCCTGTAGTATCTAGATAAAAATATATTATGATTCATGAACTACTTATATTTTATTACGGTTATTCTTTTCAAAGTTACAGAGTTTGAAAGGAATTAAGTTTGCAAATCGATATTCGCTCTTTTCTACTTTCGACTGAACAATGCATGGCAACATATAGACGACAGTAAATCAAGGCAATTTCCAAGCAATAATAACAGTATCTAAAGTTGTCAAAAAATAAAAGGCCCGTTTTGACATTGACTTTCGTAATACCTAATAAATTTTATCAATATTTTGCACTTGCATCATTGGCCCGGATTCCCTTGTTCACAAACTAAACTAAATTTAAGTTCTGTGCATCTTTTTCTTTCTATTTCATTAAAAAAGGACAGAAGATAAAATATTAGTTTACTCCTGTCAAATTAAGATACTCCATAGACAGATTAGACGTGATTAAAAACATGGCTGCTAAAAATACGTCAATTTACGTCAGGCGCTGACTAGTTTGACAGGACTAAACTAATATTTATCTTCTGTCCTTTTCTAAATTAAATAGAAAGAAAAAGATGCATTGAACTTAAATTTAGTTTAGTTTGTGAACAAGGGAATCGGCGCCATTGTAATTCTAAAGGTGCGAAATACTTTTGTCTAAGTAGAACTAAGACAACAGTATTTAGGCACATCAATTTAAATCTCTGCTTAGGCATAGGTGTTTATTTCCCTTCCTTTTTGCACAGACGCACCAGACTTGCGTGAAGTGGAGAAAGTACGAGCTTCCCAAGAGAAGGCGTTGGCAGCACTACAGGCGTACATCGCGACACACTCCCCCGGCACTCCAGCCAAGTTTGGGGAACTGTTGCTGCGTATACCTGAACTGCAGAGGACTTGTCAGGTGAGAAACGACGACAAAATTAAGGTTTAATATTGGATACACTCACAAAAAAGCTTGAGTGAAGAATGGAAGAAGCGAGAATAGATCTTAGGTAGGTCGAAAGTCAAATAGCATATTCGGTCTTGTTCACAGTCGCTTACTGATATGTCATGTGCATTTATTTATATTGTGTATGTATCAGATAAGCGTGAGTACCAGCCACGCTTATTTATAATTTTAGAGAATAGAATCTTATTTCGTAGAATCTAAAGTTTATAATATCGAAACTTGACAAAAGTCAGTAGGTAAACGATAAAGCGTTTGGAATTTTATAATTAGTTTGCACTTTTCAAGCATCCTAACTTTCTGAAATTGCTAATTTAACGATACAATTATTCCTCTTCCACAGTTCTTCATGCAAGTCGGCAAAGAAATGCTGAACCCCGCCAACAAAAGCAAAGATGGCGACGGACCAAGCTTCAACTTACTCATGGAACTGTTGCGCGGCGACCATTGACCTTGACCTCACTTCGTCCTTCAAGGTCACCTCACAACGTCCTCCAAAGGTTAACTTCATACATTGCTCAAGAATATATTAAGTGAATTCTCTCTACTATGACATATAAGGGCTGAGTTGATTTCAATCCTATATTTTTGTATTTTCATCAGTCATTCAATGATAACTAGTCCGCGCCTTTCCTCGGCCTTGCCTCGCCTTGAAAAAGCCTTGAAAAATATACTCGAAAATGCGCATTTTCTGGCGGTCATCAAATTATTATCTTTCTACCTAATCTGACATTTTAATCAATCATTAAAACTTGTTTGGCCTTAAAAACGTGAAAAGACTGTTTTTGATAAAGTCATCATCATTCTTATAAACATTTGTAATTTTTATCAAATTAAATAAATAGATAACATCTCATGTGACTTAAGACTATTACTAAGCTTATTTTTGTCATTAATCAATATTTATTAATTTGATAAAAATGAATATGTTATCATTCGTTTCATAATAAATGACATATTTTATCTAATAAGTGCCAATCTAGCTTATAATAATGCATTTATTTTTATGTCTATCTGTTTAGCTCTCCAAACTGAAAATATTTACTGAACATTTTTCTACTTTTATAGTAACTTTCAACGTGTGTGGGTAACATGGACATGAATTTCCAAATATTCATACAGTGAAATCTTATTTTTCTGTTCAAATAATTTTGTTAAACGATTCGTTTATAATTATTTCTAAAAGTTAGGGTTCTAAATATTTAACATTTTCTTAGCAACTATACCTAAATATATACCTACTTTATCGAGTTTGCATCTTGCAGTGTTGCCTGTCACATAAAAACGAATGCTTTCCAACGACATGACATATTAAAGTAACGAACATACACTGCCACGATTGCTTTTATATGTGTATTTATGTAACATTTAATAAATATAAGGCCAAGGGAACAATGATTAAGTAAGGTACTGAATAATCTAAATACAATTTAGAATGACACCCATGATTTTTGTAAATGGCATGACAATTTTGTATAATCTGTATAATGCTGGTCCTGTTTTAAATGGATTTTATACGCACCGAAATGGACCTAAATAAGGCAAATATTCACATAAATAATTTAAATGTTCATATACTTTTGGAAATGTGAAAGTCCATAAATGTAACTTTGACGGTATTAAACGCCCGTCTTAAACTAGCAATTTTGTATTGAGTCCAGGGACCGTACGATTAAAATAAAAGTGTTGAACTATAGTCGATAACTGACTCTTGCCTCTGCATTTTTTAAACATATTAATGACTTTTTAAAATGCATATTTTTCGAATGTGGCCATGCCAAGGGAATTTTATAATTAGGAAAAAAATATGATGTAAATACAAAGATTACCCATTTTTGGTATTTTAAAATTTCATGCGCGAGCATATTTTGATACGACGATGTTTTTTAAAACCCATTTGTTTCATAATTATTTATTATGAATATGAAAAAGAATCCATTGAGTAAGGGATGTCTTTGTAATCATTGCCATTTTGATTAAGTTACTTAATATTAGTGTATAGAGATGTGGATATGTGCAGCTTAGAATATTAATAAATTTAGACATTTATTAGATTTTTCTGAGGGTGAAACTTTCAGAAAATCAAATTAATTATAAAGTTTTTATGAAAAACTCATTTTTAAGTTATAAATTCGTTTTCATTTGAAACATTCGTGTAATACGTTCGATTTATTTTTTCGCTTTTTAACTAAGGTGTTGGTGCAATACTTAGCATAAAGTGTATTTTGCTGTTTAAAATTCTTAAAAAAAATCTTTTTTAATCTTAAATTCTCGCTACCTTTATGCTATGTCTTCGCCTATTTTTCGACAAAGCTGGCAAAAACAGCTTTGTGAAACCAGTCATTCACTGCCGATTTGTAAAATAAGACATTGCTATGAGCAAAACTCTCTTTATTGCAATACTTATTATTTTTTTAAAGAAAATATTCTCAATTAAGTATATTATAGATTTTAGTATTAAAGTTTAGTGCGTAGTGTTTATAAATAAAGCTTAGAAATGCCTTAAATTGGTTACATAAATAAGATAGACGATCGAAAAATCTAAAGGTTCGCCTAATATTTTCGAAATAATTTGTATAAAAAAAAAAACGGTTTAATAAACTCCATTTATAAGCAATAATATGAAAGCTGGCAATACCACAGGTCCCCATAGTTTATGATGGATAGCCTAGAAAGTGTTACTACATTCCATGCAAAAGTTACATCAATATTTAGTTTTCATCTGTTTTCTTTAATTTAGGGCTGATTTTTCAATCATCTGATAACTTTATTCGAGAAATAATTTTGAAATTTTGACTGTTATATCATACAAAAACTATCAAACGTCAATTTTATTCCTCGAATAAAAGTATCTGGATCCATGGAAAAATCAGCCCTTAGTGGAGCTAAATATTACTCGCAGCGCCTTCTTGGGCCAGTGTGTACATCCTAAAGGCCATACTGCGGGCTAATTGCGTAACACACTATCAGTTGCAAGGGGGTTTCATTTTGACAGTTCAACAACATACATTGCGTCGTTTACGTTGCTCAGCAGACACATTTTTCGAACATATGAAGCAATGGATTAGCTATATCCTTTAAAATGGTTCAGATTTAGATGAATAGTGTAGGTGTTACGCAATTGGGGTGCTGGTCAGTGTTGACCTCTGTAATTGGCTGTCACTTGAAGCCATAGCAAAAAAGCGCCATTTGGATGATTTAGGAAATAAAAAATAACCTATAAAAATATTCAAAGGGCTCGCTACACAGAAATATACGTTCAAGTTGCGAGTACAGGTGGCCTACCGCGAGTTCTTAACGCGATTCAATTTACGCTCAGGGATCGAGATGGCGCTAGACGACTTGTATAGCTCTGTCTCTTTCCAACAGCCTAAACTGCATCGCGTTAAGAGCTCGTGGTAAGGCCTCAGTTTTCTCCATAGCTATCAAACTCAGGAAAATAAAAGACGTAAACAAAGTTAATTTTGCATAGTTACTAGGTTTTATAATATCAGATGGGCACAAGTACTTCAGTTATAGTTTAGTTAATATATCAGAGCTCATACTTTAGAATTGAATTATGTTATCAAATGTGCCACACGAAAATGTAATAGATTTTTTTTTTCATTGAGATTTTTATGTGATTGTAATTTTCTTCGTTTTTTTGCCAATAACTACGGTTATAATAGTGGCATCTATTTATAGTTGTGTAGACTCTTTACTGAACTGATAAATTTAAGAAGTTAGTACGTTAGATTATATTTTTATATTCAGTAAAGTAGCAGATGTGAGTGCGGCAAGTCGATATGATTGTGAGGTCCGAATAATTTTTATATTAAAAATTAGTAGGAGCGTAAGAGTGGTATGGCGTCCATGTTTACTGTTATTATTTTATACATAAGTATTATAGTGATATTGTATTCTTCTTTATTTTGTAGAATTATAAAGATTTTTTTTTTATATATAGCGCAAAATGAATAAATTTGAATTTGATTTAAACTGATTTTATTTTTAATTTCTTACTTCCCTCCTGCCTCTACTCTCTAACCTCAAACTGGATGACTTTAACATCACTATGAAGAGGTAACTGACTAAGGAATGCAATCCCGAGTCGAGATCTCGCGTGCTAAGTCTGTAGTCGAGATTGGCTATTAGAGATTTCGCGATTTTTTTTTTTTTTCGATTTAGATCGAGGCGCTAATGAAAATGAAAACTACGCCAACTTAAGGTATTGGTGTTAGAATCAGCCTATAACATTCCCACTGCTGGGACACAGGCGTCCAACACGCGGGCCCATTGCAGTTTGATAGATGTCACATTTCTTCGAATTTTTGGTTCTAAGACATGCCGGTTTCCTTACGAAGTTTTTGTTCACCGTTTTGAGACCGTATTGGAGTTATATTTTATAAATAAAACTGTATGAATCATCTGCACTACGCATACTTACAGCCCACACGCACCACGATAAATCCATTAGGTATTTATTTTGGAAATGGCTTCTCAAGAAGCATAGATAGGTAGTGGGCTAGTCGCGCGCGCTCGCGTAATCTCGACCATCAGGGTGTTGAATGAGATATCAAGAAGATGATCTTTCAAAAATGAGACTGAATCTCGAAAAATGGCTCGAGATCGAGTAAAGTCGTTGGTCCCGGCTGGCATTCGTCGATTTTCAACAGTCGTTACGGGTAGTCAGAAGCCCGAAAGTCTGACAACCAGTCTTACCATGGGTCGTATTACGCAGTAACTGGGTTGTGCAGGTCAGATAGTCAGTCGCTCCATGTAAAATAATGGTATTCAGTTGCATCCGGTTAGACTGGATGCCGACCCTAACATAGTTGAGGAAAGGCTAGGCAGATGATGGTCTCTCGTTTCGAGATTGCATTCCCTACCTAAAAACAGAGTTTGCACATAATCTAAACTCGAAAGTTTTTAGTGAAACCTACATAAAAAGTCGCCAGTCATGCCGATTAATTACGAGTTTCTCGATAGATAATACAACATTCAAACATGCAGCATCATCAAGCTACGGCTGGACATCCTCAATGTAGGCCTCTCCTATTGCAAGCCATTCAACTTGACTTTCGGCAACTGCTATCCAGCTGTTACTAGCCACCACGGATATCACCCCTTTTTTTTTTTTTTTTTTTTTTTTTTTTTTTTTTTTTTTTTTTTTTTTTTTTTTTTTTTTTTTTTTTTGAGGATGGGAAATCATCAAATGACCCCTCCCGCTCTGGGTGGAGCAGAAGGGAGTGTCAGACTCTTACTGACTAAAACCCACCCGTGTTCCTTCCTTAGCCCTTTATGTTCCAGGGCAGCGGTAACCCTTTCGGACAATCCCGCTACCCTGGCAGGCTTCGGCCCTATGGGGCCCCGTCACTCATGCTGACATCTCTTTGAGGCGCGCGTGGAACACATACACGCCGTCCGGCACGGGCCTGGTCCTGATCGGACGGTGAGTTACCCATTACTCACCGCCCGCAGGCCCGCGCCTACGGTGGCCGGGAGTCGTCACGCGGCTCCCGACGCCCGGAGCGTCTCCCGCGGCGGCTGAGGCGTGAGGTGCGCAAGGCGCGTTCTCTCGCCCACCCCGCCACCTCCTTCGCTAGCATGACTGCTTCGCAGAAGGAGGTGACTGCCTCCCACTCCCTCTCGCCCCGGACCATGGCTTGAACCAGGGCCGGACGCGAGAGGTCGCCGCCGCTGCCGATCGCCTCTACGAGGACACGGCGGTGCTCTGCCCAAGCAGGGCAGACCTCCACCGTATGCTCCACCGTGTCCTCTGGGCGATCCTGACAGTGGTGACACCCGGGCGTCTCCTCCCGCCTGATTATGTGCAGGAACCTCCCGAAACATCCGTGTCCGGAGAGGACCTGCGTCAGGCGGTAGGTGAGAACGCCGTGACGTCTCTCTAGCCACTCCTCAAAGAGGGGTCTTACCGCCGCTATCGTGGCGTGCCCTGCGCTGGGTTGCGATAGTCGCTCCTTCCATGCCGCCATGAGATCGCGCCGGAGGTTCGTCCGCTCCGCCGCAGTCTGCCGCGGATGCGGAGTTTCCCCCCGGCGTAGTGCCTCCGCGCGCCAATCATACAGGCGCGCGAGCACTATCGCCTCCAGATCCCAAGGCGGCAGTCCGGCAAGGAGGCTTGCTGCCTCGCCCGAGATCGTGCGGTAGCCCCGGATTAGCCTTATGGCTACCACCTTTTGGGGCGCGTTCAGGTAGTGTGCGGCTCGTAGCCGCAGTGAACGCGCCCATACCGGGGCCCCATATAGGGCCATGGACCGCACGACCCCCGCGTAAAGCCTCCGGCAGGAGGCGTTTGGCCCCCTCAGGTTGGGCAAGAGCCGCTTTAGGGCGACCCCGGCCCGTTCCAGTTTGGGGGCCAAACGTCGGAAGTGCTCGACGAAGTTCCATCGGCTGTCGAGGACGAGACCCAGGTACCTCATCGTGGTCTCGACGCCGATGTGAACCCCTCCTACCACTAGTTGGGATCCGGGAGGTGGCCCGTACCGAGGCCCATGAAAGGACATGGCCTCGGACTTGTGCAGTGCCACCTCGAGACCCAACCGCCGGATCCTTTCCACGACTATCGCAACCCCGCGTGTCATCGCGTCAGCCGCCGCCTGATGCGACCTCCCCTGCGCTAGGACCAGCGTGTCGTCAGCGTAGCAAACTACGCTGACGCCTTCAGGGAGGTCGGCCCGCAGCACCCAGTCGTAACCGATGTCCCACAGAAGCGGCCCCAGAACCGATCCCTGTGGGACACCGCACGACATCTCTCGCCGGTTCCAGTTCCCGTCGCGACCGGGGTAGATGACGGCTCTGTCCGTCAAATACGCCCCGACTACTCGACGGAGGTAGGTCGGCACCCGGTGATACCGGAGTGCCTCCCCAATGCAGCTCCAGGGCAGGGTGTTGAACGCGTTGGCGATGTCGAGTGACACCGCCACGACCACCCCACCCCGGGACACCGCGTCCCCCGTCGTGAGGGCTCTCACGCGCATGATGGCGTCCACCGTAGAGCGCCCCTTGCGGAAGCCAAACTGGCAATCCGCAAGATCCGGCCCAGTCCTCACCAGGTGCCCGACGAGGCGGCCCGCAATTACTCTCTCAAAGAGCTTGCCGACCTCGTCGAGCAGCACTATGGGCCGGTATGCGGACGGAGAGTCCGCAGGGCGCCCCGGCTTCTGAATGAGGACCAGCTTCCCCGTCTTCCAACGGAGCGGAAACTGGCCTCTCTCCATACATGCGCTTAAGAGCGCCTCCAGTCGAGGCCCGAGAGCCGTCGAGGCCAGGACCCAGGCTTTACCCGGCAAGCCGTCGGGTCCTGGGGCGGTGTTTTTGGCCTTCAGCCTGCCAACCGCCGCTCTCAGATCTACCCCGGTCACTTCAGGGGTGTCGTCGTCGCCTTCCGCGTGGTCCGCTTCGGGCACCGCCAGTGGCGGAGCCATAGGCGGGGGAGTATGCTCCCCCCGTGAAGGGAACAGAGCGCTCACCACCTCCTCCACCAGCTGAGGGCGGAGACTCTGAGTCAGTGGGGGGGCCCAGGTGCGGAGTTTATTCCGCACCATTTTGTAAGGGCGCCCCCATGGATCTCTGTTCAGAGTCTCCAGCATCTCCTCGCGGGCCGCATCCTTGGCCCGCTGGACAGCCTCTCGGAGGGCGGTCTTCGCCGCTCTGTACCCCTCGTACAGCTCCGCCTCTGTGGCTTCCGCATCCGGAGGGCGGATGCGGAGCCTGCGGTGCCTGGTGTACCGGTGTCGCGCGTCGACGCACGCCTTGCGCAACGCCTCCACCTCCTGCGACCACCAGTACACCCGACGTCGGGCGCATCCTGGCCGGACTCGGGGCATTGCCACGTCACAGATCTCGGACATGGCCTCCCGGAACCACTCCGCCTCATCGTCAATATCAGCAGGCCTGTCCGGTGAAGACACCCAGGCCTGCACGATCGAGGCTTCCAGGAGAAGCTCCCGGTCCAGCTGCTTCGGATATCACCCCTGTGGACATCATCGCTCCACGTCATGTCGAGAACGAAAGATGCACCAAAACTAGAGAATTCCAAGTTTGATAAGGTTAAGGATTTTGGGCGAGCACCAGAAATTTCTCCGTACCGTAAATAAATACTTACTAAAAACAATAATTAATCTTGGGTGTCAATCGTAAGTACATAGCTATTCCGATTTATATCTAAATACTTATCAGACTTGGGCTGTATGCATCATATCGTAACAAAGACTTGTGCTATATACCTACCTCAATAATTAATCAAATATTTTTATCGCTGTAAATGGTATGGTAAAAGTTGATGAGTTTTAGTTTTAGTGTTTTTTCAGTTACAAGTAAAGTACCTACTTTGTTGGCTAGTGGTCGCAAGCGTTACTGCTGAGCAGAAGGTCCTGGGTTCGATTTCCGGGTCGCAAAAAAATGTTAGGCTTGATGATTTTTCCGACTTACAGCGCTATGAAACGAGCTATGCTCGGATTTTCAGGGACCTGAAAAGAAAGGCTCCGAAAGATTTTGCCAAAAGCTGAAGTAGCAGTAGGTTTGTTGACGGGTTCGACGAACGTAACAGGGGGTACGCCGCGCCTCATCTAGGTGTATTATTAGCACAGTCATGAAAATTGAGTGGAGTTGACAGGTGGCTGTCGAAAAGCTAAAAAAGACTACACATATCCGTATAGACAAGACAAGACAAGTATGTTTCAAAAAATCAGAGAGCCATAATTTTTGGAGACGAAAATTGTACCTACCTTACAATCGGTTTGGGTTGTATTGCATTTACCTAATGCAGAAAGATTACCTACATAGATATCCTAACTAAGTAATCAATCAATCCTAATTTCTCATTCCTCCCTCAGTGTATTATCTAAATAATAACTGGTCAACACTTAAAGAAAAAACCAAAACCATTCATATTATCCGCTTATCATCTCCTAATACTGTAATTAGGTAGATTTATTTAATTATTTTGGGAGTTCTTCTAGTACCTATCTGTAATTAAGTAATTATTAAGATAATACGATTAATATATAAGGTTGAAGTTTTTGTTATGATGAAAGAGCACAATGTGGTCTTCTGTAGTGCTGTTGTCGGTGATTGGGTGCGCCGTAGCTGGCCCACCAGTCAGCAGGTCCAGGAGCGATATAGAATCGTTCAAGACTTTCCTGGAGAGGAGCAGACGAGGTTTGTGCAAATTTTTGTTTCGATCTAATTTGCCAAGAAAACTGTTGGGTCAAGTGCGTGTCGTATAGTTGCGCAAAATAGGTCATTGTAGTGTTCAGGGTATGGAGTATTAACAGTACAGACGCCAGCAGGTCAAGCTACCCGAAACTGTCAAATTTCCCCAATCAACCTTAATTCTTTAGTAATAAAGTTGAAAATCTATTAAAGAAATTCGACAGATTGCAGTAGCTTGATGTGCTGGCGTCTGTACATCGAGTGCACATTATTATATTGTGTAATTATTGTATTACCCAGTAACTGGGTTGTGGAGGTCAGATAGGCAGTCGCCGCGCTCCATGTAAAATACTGGTATTCAGCTGCATCCGGTTAGACTGGAAGCCGACCCCAACATAGTTGGGAAAAGGCTAGGCAGATGATGATGATGATTATACAGGGTTATTTTTCAAAGACCAGCCAAATTTAAGGATGTGGTACAGACCATCAAACTGAACACCTTTCTCAATGGGACCAACATCATAATCGCAAATAAAAATTCAGCCGTCCCCATTTAGGTCGAGTACCTAGGTATTCAAGTTTTCTATGGGACAGTCGATAAAATTTTCGCGATTAAGCTATTTGTCCCATGGAGAAAGTTGTTCAGTTTGATGGTCTATACCACATCCTTAAATTTGGCTGGTCTTTGAAAAATAACCCTGTATTGTGTACATATACATACTACTACACTCGATGTCTTTGTACAATATTTGCCATCAACACGCTAAGTATTAAAGTATTTTGGTACTTTTTCATTGACAATGCTTATTTCAGTAGTTATACGTGTTAGGCGTGTTGTATTATGCCGTCGGCACGTCCGGCTCGCACACGCTCAGCGAGCGCACTGAATTTTTCAAAAATTTCAAGTTCTGTCCGGTAACGTGAGTTGACGTCGAAAGGTCATTTTCAGCCTATAAATTAATATTAAGCGACAAACGTCACAAGTTTGCTGCAAAAAATCTGGAAAAATATGTTATTGTTTATTGTCACAAGAATCATAATAAATAAATTATAATTTTTGTCAGTTTATTATATGTTATAATAATAATTTATAACTAACGTTAATATATGTATAAATATAATGTGAACACGAACGTAAATTCTAATAATAAATGATTGTCCATATTTAGCCCCTTTTTAGTGCATATTTGCATGCATATTGTGGCATTTTGATAGTGCATATAACCTGTCAATGAAAAGTAGCCTATGTATGTTCTTCTCCAGGTGCCGGCTACCTCCCTATTATAGTTGTGGTTATATATATTGCTTCAATGAGCTTTCATCTGGCTATCCACGAAGGGCATTGGCTTTTAGAAAACCTCACTGGTTTGATAAGTTAATAGACGTTACTGTACTTATTAGACGTTAGTAACTTATGTCCATGCTCATACGGATGCTCCGCACCCACTATTAACCTCTCGTGGGTCCTGGGGCCCCCGAGCCACCACACATCGAGTTTTCTTTAGTCAGTCTGCCTCCTTTTGCATATTGTTGTCAATTTCGGGGTAGAACTTATCTGCACACGTGTCACCACCTTTATCGATTAGGCATGTTTTGTAAACAACTTAATAATTACAAATCTACTTGTAATTAGTATCACGCAATCATTTCAAGATAAGGGCGGATTTGTTTAACTGATTGATTCTAAATCTAGACGCCGATAATATGATTTAAAACATGTGCGGAAGGACTTTGTCCGGCCTTGTTATTTGTCCGGTCTTTGCGACTGAGTGGTTTTTTTTACAAAATTTAAAAAGATTTTTTGCATTTTTCGCAAAAAGTTGAATAACTTACATAATATCAAGATTCACACTAAGTACCTAACCTATAAATTCATTCCAACAGACGATGGCATCCTGCTAGAATCCCGCATGCTCGCCAACCCCAAGGCTTCAGTATGGGAGAACAGCGGCAAGTTACAGGGTGACATACTCCTCAATGATGAGCAGGCTGAGATGCTCCTCCAGCAGTATGCTGAAGGCAGGAAGGCTTACATCTGGCCCAACACCAAGTGGCCTGGCAACACCGTCGTCTACGAATTCAACAATGAATTTAGTAAGTAGAATAAAATTGAAGAATCCCAGCAAAGCATATTTCATTACCAGTGGCATGCCATAAGTTGATGCAACAATAAAAGTTCCACCGTCTAAACAGCGTTTATACGATGCAAGTCATTTGTATGCCACAATAAATAATAATCTATCAATTAATCTTCATTTGTTATTGTATACTAGAGCTAAGCAACTCGCATCGTGTATATTGGGGCTAAATTGATTGATTTGAAAGTGAAACTTTCTTTTAAACCATGTACTCGTAGACAAATGTTTAGGTTTTCACAAACACGTACCTGGTTTCGTACTGGTTGACGTCATCACGTTAACGCCGGCTGTCGCTGAAAACCAGCGTTGGGGCTCTGTCTAGCATTATGCTGAGCGATAACCGTTTTGCGTGGATGTGACACATGTTTTCCCCCACTTTTTTTTTGTTTCTTTTATGCGTCAGGTTTACGGCAAATAAACGTCTTTTCTTTCTTTTTTTACCTACTATTTTTCCATTTTGGACATCAGTCTTTACTAACAAACAACTTTAACACTATGACTAATGATAAGTGTTGTATAAAAAAACCTTACTTATGGTATGTATCAAATACTAATTTCCCTCTGCATTATTTCAGCCACGGCCCAAGTTAACGCCGTCTACGCCGCGATGAGGGAAATCTCCGCAAGGACCTGCATCAGGTTCCGTCGCCGTGGGGCTGGGGATTTCAACTTCGTCAGGATCACAGTAAGTTCATTAAATTACGCGTTTAATTAAATTACCTTCCCCTTCTTCTATTAGCAGACCAAACTAATAAAAAAACAAAATAAAGTTTTTTTAACCAAAAGGAAGAGTTTCCTGCATCACCATTTATTTTTGACAACGCGATTTGCGAATGTCTCACCTAAATATATGTAGGTAGACATTGTTCACAGTTGCTCATTTTAAACTTTTATGATTATGATTGAGTTAAACTGTTTTCTGGAAATCGATCAGATAAGGATCTACGTGCGTGATTTGCTTAGTCAGGCGATAAATATAACCAATTCTATTACATTATCCCTTGTTTTGTATGTCGTCTCAGGGCCTAAATAATCTAGCGCCATAAAAATACCGATGATATCTTTTTATAATATTGTTTTAACGCTAATTGGTTAGGTATAAACCCACTATCAATTTATTGTAGAATGGTATTCCGTTATAGAGATTTTTCATAATTATCTTCCACGTAATTATTCACTCCCATTTCATTCATGTCATCTCTCACACATTGCATTCATTCTTTCGTCGTCCTCTCACCCTCCATCCATTTAAAATCACCAGTGTCTTGTCTAAACCACTTTTCTCTATCACTATCCAGGGTAGAGCCGACGGTTGCTACGCTAGCGTTGGTTTCTGGCACACGTGGGGCCTCCACACCCTGAACTTGGCTCGCGACACCCCCGGCCGCGGCTGCTTCCACCACACCGTCATCATCCACGAATGGCTCCATGTCATCGGTTTCTTCCACATGCAGTCTACACACAACAGGGACGACTACGTCCGCATCATGTGGCAGAACGTCTGGCCAGGTGAATAAACTTTTTTGTGTTGTCTTAGGATCCATATGTAGTAAAACCAGAAACAAAAGATTGTATAGACAGGTAAAGACAAATTATTAGGTATCCATTTAAGGGTTAAACTTGAATATCAGGCGGGAGGAGACGCCCGGGTGTCACCACTGTCAGGATCGCCCAGAGGACACGGTGGAGCATACGGTGGAGGTCTGCCCTGCTTGGGCAGAGCACCGCCGTGTCCTCGTAGAGGCGATTGGCAGCGGCGGCGACCTCTCGCGTCCGGCTCTGGTTCAAGCCATGGTCCGGGGCGAGAGGGAGTGGGAGGCAGTCACCTCCTTCTGCGAAGCAGTCATGCTAGCGAAGGAGGTGGCGGGGTGGGCGAGAGAACGCACCTTGCGCACCTCACGCCTCAGCCGCCGCGGGAGACGCTCCGGGCGTCGGTAGCCGCGTGACGACTCCCGGCCACCGTAGGCGCGGGCCTGCGGGCGGTGAGTAATGGGTAACTCACCGTCCGATCAGGACCAGGCCCGTGCCGGACGGCGTGTTTGTGTTCCACGCGCGCCTCAAAGAGATGTCAGCATGAGTGACGGGGCCCGTTAGGGCCGAAGCCTGCCAGGGTAGCGGGATCGTCCGAAAGGGTTACCGCTGCCCTGGAACATAAAGGGCTAAGGAAGGAACACGGGTGGGTTTTAGTCAGTAAGAGTCTGACACTCCCTCCTGCTCCACCCAGAGCGGGAGGAGTCATTTGATGATTTCCCATCCTGAAAAAAAAAGAAAAAAAAAGGGTTAAACTTGGATGAAACTAGCAATTACTTCTAATGATTATAATTCTGTAAATACATGTTTGTTACGGCCGCGAATCATATTATAATCAACGTACAACTTAGTACTGACCAGCAAATTGCAAAAAACGTAAGAAAATTTGAATTTCGCGGGCTACCTTGGAGCATCCACTTTAAGGGGGAAGGGCTAGGTGGCCCGCGAAATTCAAATTTTCTTCTTTCTTCGAACTTTTATTTTATGATATATGTACCTTTTCTTTCAAACCTTTTGATCAGTGGCATAAGTCAAATTATATTAGCTGACGTAATTCGTAGATCTAAACTTCTAAACCCAGTAGTGAGAACATTACAGGCTGATTATCCTTATGCTTATGATGTAATTCACAGAGTTGATGGGTATCTATGTGAACTCCCGCCTACCATGGTGATCCTGAGAGTTTAAATTTTTATTTTCATCATCCACAGGCATGGAACACAACTTCGAGAAGTACGGAACGAACATCGTCTCCAACCTGGGTGTTCCTTATGAATACGCCAGCAACATGCACTACGGCAGATTTGGCTTCAGTACCAACGGACAAGCGACCATGTTGCCTATCTTCGTAAGTACCTGTCAAACAGCATATAATATCTTATAGGTGTTCTTTGCATTGAAAAGGACTATTATGTACCTACCTGGGTGTTAGGCACATTGGGTTTAAGAAAAAGTTCGTCTTTGTAGAGCGGCCTCTGACATTCGTACAGTGTGATAGTTTTAAAGAACTGCCTTTGCAACTGCCTCATACTATAGCTACTTACCATTGTATTTCCTGTAATGCTTCCACATGGAAAATGATTAGACATGACTAGGGAAGAATCGTCGAATACTAGGTATATACATCATAGCTTCGTGCTAAGATGTGTATACCAAGTATTCACAAAAATATGCTGGGTGAGGATTCCAAATAAACGTCTCCTTTAAAGTTAAATAAGATCTCTCTTTTAAATTTTCTTCCTCTTCTTTTTGGCGACACTTAGATGTTTTCAGAACTTTCCTGATCTTAATATTCCTTATTTTTCCAGAATGACCACGGTCTCATGGGCCAGCAGCAGTTCGTTACCGCCTGGGACTGGCTCAGGACCAACAGACATTACAACTGCCCCGGGGCCTGGAGCACTGAAATCAATGCTGAAGAGCTTTCCAAGGTTGTTCCCTATGAACATGAGTACGTACCTGAAGAGGATGCCGTAGTTGAAGATATTCAAGAGGATGTTGCAGAAGATGTAATGCCTCAAGAAGATGTCGTTGCTGAAAATATGCCCCAGGAAGAGATTGTAGCTGCTGCAGTGTCTTTCGTTGAAGATGCTCCCCAAGAGTTCTATGACCAAACCCTATAAACGAAGTACTTACCCACTAATAGACTGATTTCCAAATAAAATAAGTAAGAACAATGTTTTATTTATTTATTGGCACACTGGTCCGAAATAGAAATATCTGTCTATTTTCTATCAAAATCAAAGTCATTTATTTAAATTAGGCTGAGAATCAGCACTTTTCTAAAGTCAAAATTACAAAAGACTGTCCCCCAAAAACGCCCGCCCTTCACCACTTCCTAGTGCTATCGCGGGGAAGAAGAAGTGGCGCAACAAATTCCCCAGCAGCACAGCTGTCTGTTCAGTTAGAAAATACTTAATACTTGATTGTATACAATACTAAGTAGGTAATTAACATTACAAGACACAGAACGTAAAATTAAATTATTTGCCATATGTCAGCTAGACACGCCAATATACCAACAAATATTAGGGGTTAAAGTATGAAATTGCCGATTTGTACTGAAAAATTGAAATTCGTTTTTTTTTTAATTTAACATATTTATTTAATCAAAATTATTACCATTATTATCTATACATTGCTGCCATCTTATAGGAAGGTCATTTATGCCTATGCGATAGAACTGTCGTGATCTAGATTCGACAAACTGTGTGAAAGCATTTTTTTCATCCCACCATCTTGGAAAGAGTATTTTTAATCTTCAATATCTGAGTGGAAAAGCCGTTTTTATTCTCTAGAGGATAAAGTAAATTGAATTTAGAACATCGTGTGCATCAAGTTTGTGAATTAAAAAAAAACATTAAACCTATTTACTGCTACCTCTATGGTGCCGAATATATCATACAACTTTTTTTTAATTTGTTAAAAACTCAGACTCGGAACCTTCTTGGTGTTCTTTTTTTCAATTTGCTTTGTACGCGGTTCATTACGCGGCATTTTTTCACGTCATTGTTAAACCTTATATTAAAAACAAGAAACTTGAAAACAAGTGAAAAAACTAAAATGAGTGATTCTAGCGACGAGGAAGTTTGCTTGACGCCTTTGCATTTAGTCATTTCCTCCCTGAGGTGGAATGAAAAGTTACGTGTTGCTTGCACTCGAGTGCAAAGATTTTTCACCTCGTGCTCTTTTGATTCCCTCGCTAACGCTCAGGATTCTAATTTTGAATCACTCGCTGCGCTCGTGATTCAATTTTAGAATCCTTCGCTTGCTCGGTCATCAAAATTGAACACGCGGTTAAAAAGCAACTTTGCACTCTTGTATAACAAATAACTAGTATTGCCTCCTGAGAAGAAAACGTTTTATCACGTAGAAAATTGTCTAAATCTCGAAATAATGATAGTCCGTTGGAGCAAGGTCTGGCGAATACGGAGGGTGACGAATGGTTTCTAATCGCAGTTCCTGTAGAGTTAAAACGGTTTCTCGTGGTCTCGCGTTATCATGGAGCAATAATGGTGAAGATCGATTCATGAGTCGGGGCTGTTTCACTGCTAGTTTTGTTACCATTGTTCGGAGTTCGGCACAGTAGACATCTGCCGTTATTGCTTGATCAGATCGGAGAAAGCTATAGTGAATAACACCATGCTGAGACCACCAAACAGTTACCATTACCTTTTTATTGGTAAGCTTTGCTTTAGGACACTGTTGCGGGGTTTGACCTGGGGTCAGCCATTGCATTTTTCGCTTACGGTTGTCGTAAAGAATCCACTTTTCATCACATGTCACAATTCGATCCAATATTTCTTCATTTCTGTATCGATTCAACAAGGCAACACAAGTTTCAACACGCGTTCTTTCTGCAGATCAGTCAAATCATAAGGCACCCATTTCTCATATTTTTTTATTTTATTGATTTGACGCAAATGAGTCAATATTGTTGGTAAGGTAACGTTAAACCATGTCGCTAATTCCTGGGTAGTTTGGCTCAGATCGGCTTCCACCATCTCTTTCAATTCATTGTTATTCACCTGTGTGGGCGGTCTTCCACGTGGTTCGTTCTTCAAATCAAAGTTTCCATCACGAAAGCATTTAAACCAAAATCGCACGGTGCGTTCATTAGCAGTCCCCTCTTCAAACGCAACATTGATATTGCGACCTGTTTCTGCCGCGTTAGTTCCGCGTCGGAACTCGTATTAAAAAATAACTCGAATTTTCGAAGTACCTATTAATCTTTCTTGTCTAAGCCGAGTAAAAAAAAAAAAACAACTGAAAGTCGATAATCGAATGTTGCACATTTTTTAAAAGAAGAACTTCATAGGTAGGTACACACGGCTACACATCAAGCTATACAAAACCAGTATTGGCTGACCGTTCATTGTGAGTAAATATCATACAAAGTGAGGCCAAGACAAACTGGTTTTGGAATAGTTTGACGTGTAGCCGTGTGTACCATGTGAAAAAAGTTTTACTCAAAAATCTCAAACTATAAAAGGTTCTATGTCAATTCGAAGTACCTATTACAACAAAACGGCAATTTCATACTTTAACCCCTATTGTAATAAAAACTATACGTACTCAAGCGGAAAAATAATTAATTAAAATTAAAATGTAAATAAAATCTTACTACCTAAATAAAAGCCTCCACGCATGAAGGGCGTGACAGCTTACATATTTATGTGATGCAACCGTGAGAATATCTTTAAAAAAATCTCTTAGAGAAACTCTGGCATCTAGCTGGTAAATTGCTCGAACAGCTCGTTTTTGAAAGACAAATATATTTTGTATATCAGCGGCTTTGTCCCACAGCAGAATACCGTAGGACATAACGCTGTGAAAATAACTAAAATAGACTAAACGAGCTGTATCAACGTCAGTGTATTGTCTTACTTTCCTGACGGCGTAGGCAGCCGAACTGAGCCTTCCTGCTAGACTTGATATAAATAAATCCTCCTAGATGCAAATAAATGATTTATTATTATTATAGAAAAATTGCCAAGCACACTGTTTCAAGCACCTCTTTATCTCGATGTTGGATCCTAGATTTCTTTCATTCGGTAAGGCGAACTTTACACATTTCGTTTTCTTGGCATTGAGAACTAGGTTATTTGACGTAAACCAATCTGTAACTATTGAGAGTGCACTGTTTACGTCGTCAAAATCTTGTCTATTCCTGTCTACTTTAAAAATAAGAGAGGTATCATCTGCAAACAGTACAACGTCACAGATGCCCTTCAATTGGAATGGTAAATCATTGATATATACTAAGAACAAGAATGGACCAAGTATTGAGCCTTGCGGAACTCCTAACTAACTGGTAGCCTGGAAGATTTCGCGCCATTAACATCTACACATTGGACCCTATTATGTAAATAGGAAATTATTACGTTGAGAGCCTCGTTTCGGACACCGTAATGACGTAACTTACGCAAAAGCGTGTCATGGTGCACGCGATCAAAGGCTTTGGAGAGATCACAGAAAACTTCAATAGCTTTTTGCGATTTCTCCCATGTGTCAAATATGTGTCTCAGCAGAGCAACACCCGCGTCTGTAGTTGAACGACCTTTTGTAAAGCCATATTGCTCATTATGGAGGAGGCTGTTTAAATTAAAATGTCTTAGCAACTGCTTGAGTGTTAACTTTTCAAATATTTTGCTAAATGCAGGTAAAATAGAAATAGGCCTGAAATTGCCAACGTCATTCTTATTACCTGATTTAAATAATGGTATGACTTTACTACTCTTCATGAGGTCAGGAAAAGTTCCTAAATCAACACATTTATTAAAAGTAACAGCTAGATAGGGGGCTACGATGTATATTATATTACTTAAAAGTTTAATGGAGATGCCCCACTACTCACCGGTGTTTTTAGACTTAAGTGTATTAAAAATATTAACTACATCACGCGGGGTTACACGTTCGAAACTAAACAAAGGACTACATTTAGGTACACTACTATGCAAAGGTTTTCAGCTTTAGACGGGGACGAATTTAAGGAGCGAGTCGTAGTTATCGGTATGTTGGCAAAAAACTCATTAAATGCCTCAGCTACGTCAGCTGCATTACTAACTAATTTATTGTCTACCATAATCTCAAGTTGTTTTTCTTGTTTAACAGATTTACCCGTTTCATTGTTAATAATTTTCCAAGTGATTTTTACTTTATTTTTAGAATTTTTAATTGTATCGCCTAAAAATTTTGATTTAGCAAAAGTACTACTTAATCTTTTTCAATAATTTTGAATAATTTTTGACACTCTAGGAAAGGAGTATCAAACCTGTATTTTTTTTCAAAACATATAACTCGTATAGTCTCGCTCTATATTATTAAAAATAAACTAAAAACGGTACACTTCGTATGATTTCATATTTAAATACAGTGATGAAATAATTTAAACCAAGATGTTTTATTTTTATTCACGTGATACTCATCCTCAATTGACAACCGAGATGACGACTAATAGACATCCCAAATAAATTGGGAAGATAAATCTAAAGCTACCATTGTAATACATATTTTGATAAAATATTCACACATCTGATGAGCTGACAGAAGAAATGAAAGTCAATCCGTCAGATAGCTAGTAACGGGGAAAAACAAGTTCAGTAATTATCTCTATCATAATATATACGAGTTCATAAAATGGTACCACCTAATATTAGGTTTTCCGAGAAAAATACTTGTCACACACAAAATATGAAAAAACAAATTGCGACTTTATTTTAGTTACACATTTTGTTCCGGGCGGAAAATTTATAAACCTAAATGGCCCACCAAGCCTCCCCCCCTTTCTTTTTCCATTCAAGACCACTTCGGCGTATCAAGCCAAGAGTCTGACTGTTAATACTAACTAAGCTTGTAAACTTAATCCATGAGCATAAAATATACCTAATTAGCCTATAATGTTTTCACCGCTGGGACACAGGCCTGCCGTAATCTACCACGTGGGCCCAGTGCGGATTGGTAATGCCACGTCTTTCCTACACCGTTTTGAGAGCAGTGGTTATAAAATAAATTACACAAAAACCTCAATGCATTTATATAATGACAGGCATTTTTCAATTGCCAAGGAATCGGTCAGTCAGAAAGATGAAGGAAAGAAATAAAGAAACAGTATTTGTTTAGGCTCAACTGCTGCCTGTTTACTGGCACCGTGTGCGACCAAAACACATTGCGTTAAAACTTTGGCAAGGCGCAATTACCGTGGCGGTGTGAGTGAAAAACTTTAAGGTCGATGTATTTTTTTGTCCTCTGTAATTTGAATAAACCAAAATTTTCCAAAAGTTCATTAAATTAATCATTGAAGAAACCAAATTACCAATTATTCACCTCTTTATGCCGTAATAGTATTATTGTGACTCTTACAGGAAGCTCGTTTCTCATTCCGCTGCGAAGTTGGTAACTATGGAGAAGAACGGGCAAGAAACTCCATGTCTTTCCAGTCTATTAATAACTGATCTTCCATGTGTTGGCAAGGTGGTCGCCCAGCCCATTTGTTTCATAATTATTTAATAATAGAAGTCTGTGAATAATAGAATATGAAAAAAATCCATTGAATAAGGGATGTCTTTGTAATCATTGCCATTTTTATTAAGTTACTTAATATTAGTGTATAGAGATGTGGATATGTGCAGCTTAGAATATTTATAAATTTAGACATTTCTTAGATTTTTCTGAGGGTGAAACTTTCAGAAATCAAATTAATTATAAAGTTTTTATGAAAAACTCATTTTTAAGTTATAAATTCGTTTTCATTTGAAACTCTCGTGTAATACGTTCGATTTATTTTTTCGCTTTTTAATTAAGGTGTTGGTGCAATACATAGCATAAAGTGTATTTTGGTGTTTAAAATTCTTAAAAAAAACTTCTTTTTTAATCTTAAATTCTCGCTACCTTTATGCTATGTCTTCGCCTATTTTTCAACAAAGCTGGCAAAAACAGCTTTGTGAAACCAGTCATTCACTGCCGATTTGTAAAATAAGACATTGCTATGAGCAAAACTCTCTTTATTGCAATACTTATTATTTTTTTAAAGAAAATATTCTCAATTAAGTATATTATAGATTTTAGTATTAAAGTTTAGTGCGTAGTGTTTATAAATAAAGCTTAGAAATGCCTTAAATTGGTTACATAAATAATATAGACGATCGAAAAATCTAAAGGTTGGCCTAATATTTTCGAAATAATTTGTATAAAAAAAAAACTGTTTAATAAACTCCATTTATAAGCAATAATATGAAAGCTGGCAATACCACAGGTCCCCATAGTTTATGATGGATAGCCTAGAAAGTGTTACTACATTCCATGCAAAAGTTACATCAATATTTAGTTTTCATCTGTTTTCTTTAATTTAGGGCTGATTTTTCAATCATCTGATAACTATATTCGAGAAATAATTTTGAAATTTTGACTGTTATATCATACAAAAACTATCAAACGTCAATTTTATTCCTCGAATAAATGTGTCTGGACCCATGGAAAAATCAGCCCTTAGTGGAGCTAAATATTACTCGCAGCGCCTTCTTGGGCCAGTGTGTACATCCTAAAGGCCATATTGCGGGCTAATTGCGTAACACACTATCAGTTGCAAGGGGGTTTCATTTTGACAGTTCAACAACATACATTGCGTCGTTTACGTTGCTCAGCAGACACATTTTTCGAACATATGAAGCAATGGATTAGCTATATCCTTTAAAATGGTTCAGATTTAGATGAATAGTGTAGGTGTTACGCAATTGGGGTGCTGGTCAGTGTTGACCTCTGTAATTGGCTGTCACTTGAAGCCATAGCAAAACAGCGCCATTTGGATGATTTAGGAAATAAAAAATAACCTATAAAAATATTCAAAGGGCTCGCTACACAGAAATATACGTTCAAGTTGCGAGTACAGGTGGCCTACCGCGAGTTCTTAACGCGATTCAATTTACGCTCAGGGATCGAGATGGCGCTAGACGACTTGTATAGCTCTGTCTCTTTCCAACAGCCTAAACTGCATCGCGTTAAGAGCTCGTGGTAAGGCCTCAGTTTTCTCCATAGCTATCAAACTCAGGAAAATAAAAGACGTAAACAAAGTTAATTTTGCATAGTTACTAGGTTTTATAATATCAGATGGGCACAAGTACTTCAGTTATAGTTTAGTTAATATATCAGAGCTCATACTTTAGAATTGAATTATGTTATCAAATGTGCCACACGAAAATGTAATAGATTTTTTTTTTCATTGAGATTTTTATGTGATTGTAATTTTCTTCGTTTTTTTGCCAATAACTACGGTTATAATAGTGGCATCTATTTATAGTTGTGTAGACTCTTTACTGAACTGATAAATTTAAGAAGTTAGTACGTTAGATTATATTTTTATATTCAGTAAAGTAGCAGATGTGAGTGCGGCAAGTCGATATGATTGTGAGGTCCGAATAATTTTTATATTAAAAATTAGTAGGAGCGTAAGAGTGGTATGGCGTCCATGTTTACTGTTATTATTTTATACATAAGTATTATAGTGATATTGTATTCTTCTTTATTTTGTAGAATTATAAAGATTTTTTTTTATATATAGCGCAAAATGAATAAATTTGAATTTGATTTAAACTGATTTTATTTTTAATTTCTTACTTCCCTCCTGCCTCTACTCTCTAACCTCAAACTGGATGACTTTAACATCACTATGAAGAGGTAACTGACTAAGGAATGCAATCCCGAGTCGAGATCTCACGTGCTAAGTCTGTAGTCGAGATTGGCTATTAGAGATTTCGCGATTTTTTTTTTTTTTCGATTTAGATCGAGGCGCTAATGAAAATGAAAACTACGCCAACTTAAGGTATTGGTGTTAGAATCAGCCTATAACATTCCCACTGCTGCATAGATAGGTAGTGGGCTAGTCGCGCGCGCTCGCGTAATCTCGACCATCAGGGTGTTGAATGAGATATCAAGAAGATGATCTTTCAAAAATGAGACTGAATCTCGAAAAATGGCTCGAGATCGAGTAAAGTCGTTGGTCCCGGCTGGCATTCGTCGATTTTCAACAGTCGTTACGGGTAGTCAGAAGCCCGAAAGTCTGACAACCAGTCTTACCATGGGTCGTATTACGCAGTAACTGGGTTGTGGAGGTCTGATAGGCAGTCGCTCCATGTAAAATACTAGTATTCAGTTGCATCCGTTTAGACGGGATGCCGACCCCAACATACTTGAGAAAAGGCTAGGCAGATGATGGTCTCTCGTTTCGCGATTGCATTCCCTACCTAAAAACAGAGTTTGCACATAATCTAAACTCGAAAGTTTTTAGTGAAACCTACATAAAAAGTCGCAATTCATGCCGATTAATTACGAGTTTTTCGATAAGTAATTACAACATTCAAAGACGCATCATCATCATCAATCTACGGCTGGACATAGGCCTCTAGCCACCCTGCAAAGATCAAGATCATCGCTCCACGTCGTCGTGTCGAGAACGAAAGATGCACCAAAATAAAGAATTCCAAGTTTGGTAAGGTTAAGGATTTTGGGCGAGCACCAGAAATTTCTCCGTAGCGTGAATAAAATACTTACTAAAAACAATAATTAATCTTGGGTGCGGTCAATCAATCAAATGCGAAGCTATTCCGATTAGTATCTAAATACTTATCAGACTCGGTCTGTATGCATCACATCGTCACAAAGACTTGTGCTATGTACCTATCTCAATAATGAATCAAATATTTTTATCGTTGTAAAGCATTTGTAAAGGGTATGGTAAAAGTTGATGAGTTTTGGTTTGAGTGTTTTTTCAGTTACAAGTAAAGTACCTACCTTGTTGGCTAGTGGTCGCAAGCGTTACTGCTGAACAGACGGTCCTGGGTTCGATTCCCGGGTGGCAAAAAAATTTTAGGGTTGATGATTTTTCCGACTTACAGCGTGCAGCGCTATGAAAGGAGCTATGCTCGGATTTTCAGGGACCTGAAAAGAAAGGCTCCGAAAGATTTTGCCAAAAGCTGAAGTAGCAGTAGGTTTGTTGACGGGCCGATGGCCATCTACGCGATCATCACTACATCCTTAAGTCCGCGTTTCGACGAACGTAACCCCTGTTACGTTACGCTACGTACTTACGTTACGTTACGTACGCCGCCCCTCACCTAGGTGTTATACTAGCACAGTCATGAAAATTGAGTGGAGTTGACAGGCTGGCTGTCGAAAAGCCAGAAAAGACTACGCATGTCCGTATAGACAAGACAAGACAAGTATGTTTCCAAAAATCAGAGAGCCATATAATTTTTGGAGACGAAAATTGTACCTACCTAACAATTGGTTTGTGTTGAGATTACCTACTTAAATATCCTAACTAATCAATCAATCCTCATTTCTCATTCCTCCCTCTGTGTATTATCTAAATAATAACATCAACAATGAAAGAAAAAACCAAAACCATTCATATTATCCGCTTATCATCTCCTAATACTGTAATTAGGTAGATTTATTTAATTATCTTGGGAGTTCTTCCAGTATCTGTAATTAACTAATTATTAAGATAATACGACTAATATAAAAGGTTGAAGTTTTTGTTATGATGAAAGAGCACAATGTGGTCTTCTGTAGTGCTGTTGTCGGTGATTGGGTGCGCCGTAGCTGGCCCACCAGTCAGCAGGTCCAGGAGCGATATAGAATCGTTCAAGACTTTCCTGGAGAGGAGCAGACGAGGTTTGTGTAAATTTTTGTTTCGATCTAATTTGCCTAGAAAACTGTTGACCCTAATGACCTATTTTGCGCAACTACGACGCCTACGTTGCGCAAATTAGGTCATTAGTGTTCAGGGTATGGAATATTAACAGTACAGACGCGAGCAGGTCAAGCTACCTGAAACTATCTAATTTCCCCAATCAACATTGAACCTTAATAATTTGGCAATAAAGTTGAATATCTATTAAAGAAATTCGACAGATTGTAGAAGCTTGATATGCTGGCGTCTGTACATCGAGTGCACATTATGATGATGATTATACTGTATAACTACTTAAATACCTATACTCGATGTCATTGAACAATATTGGCCATCAACAAGCTATTTCTACTTAGCGTGTTGATGGCAAATATTATGAATATTACACAATTATAATAGGTTTTCTCGAAATTTATCCCATGGGAACGTACTACTAAAAACCCTATAACCCCAACCTATGTCATAACTAGACATCGGATTATATGCATATGCATGTTTGCATATGCAAATGCATATAATGTTAAAATGAACGTAAATTCTAATAATAAATGGTTTTTTGATTGTGCATATTTAGCCCTTTTTTAGTGCATATTTTGGCATTTTGATAGTGCATCTAATCCGATGTCCATGTCCGATGTGTGTAATAATTACAAATCTACTAGTAGTTAGTATCACGCAATCATTTTAAGATAAAGGCGGATTTGGTCAACTGATTGTTCTTAAATATAGAGGATATGAATTAAAACGTGCGGAAGGACTTTGTCCGGCCTGGTCATTTGTCCGGTCTTTGCGACTGCGTGTTTTTTTTTTTACAAAATTTAAGAAGGTTTTTTGGCATTTTTCGAAAAAAGTTTTTTTCGAAACTTACATAATATCAAGATTCACACTAAGTA
This sequence comes from Apamea anceps, assembly GCA_951799955.1. Taxonomy (NCBI): domain Eukaryota; kingdom Metazoa; phylum Arthropoda; class Insecta; order Lepidoptera; family Noctuidae; genus Apamea; species Apamea anceps. Next base: position 4,689,385 of record OX637502.1, on the reverse strand, counting down.
CCTAAGCTATTAATTCATTCCAACAGACGATGGCATCCTGCTAGAATCCCGCATGCTCGCCAACCCCAAGGCTTCAGTATGGGAGAACAGCGGCAAGTTACAGGGTGACATACTCCTCGATGATGAGCAGGCTGAGATGCTCCTCCAGCAGTATGCTGAAGGCAGGAAGGCTTACATCTGGCCCCACACCAAGTGGCCTCTCAACACCATCGTCTACGAATTCAGCAATGAATTTAGTAAGTAGAATAAAATAGAAGAATCTCAGTAAAGCCTATTTAATTAGCTGAGGTATACCATAAGTTGAAGCAGAAATAAAAGTTCCACCGTCTAAAGAGTGTTTAGACGAGCAGTGGTGGCCCAGTGGTAATGGCCGCGACTTTCGAGTCCTAGGCCGTAGGTTCGAACCCAGACAGGCGCTTTACTTTGTGTAAATTATTCCATCACCACTGCCCTCAAAATGGTGGAGGAAAACATCGTGACGAAATCGGCATGTCCTAAAACCAAAAATTCGAAGACATGTGACATCTACAAACCCGCTCTGGGCCCGCGTGGTGGATTACGGCCCACTCCCTCTCACTGAGAGGAGGCCTGTGTCCCAGCAGTGGGAACGTTTTAGGCTGATTATGTGTGTACATTATTTTATTACCTGTGGCATACCATAAGTTGAAGCAACAATAAAAATTCCATCGTCTAAACAGTGTTTAAACGATGCAAGTCATTTGTATGCCACAATCAATTATCTATCAATTAATCTATCAATTAATCTTCAATTAATATTGTATGCTATAGGCAAGAAACTTGCATCGTATATGGGAGAAACGATTGATGGAAGTGATTGATTTGAAAGTGAAACTTTCTTATAAACCACATGGTTTATAAGAAAGTTTCAAACCTAAATGTTTGTCTACGAGTACATACTCGTAGACAAACATTTAGGTTTTCACAAACACCCTGCACCCTAATTGCGTAACACACGATCAACCGGATTCGGTTTCGTTTTGACAGTTCAACAACATTCATTGCGTTATTTACGTGTTGGGCAGACAAATTTTTCGAACTTATGAAGCAATGGATTAGCAATTTGCTTCAAAATGATTCGTATTCCGATTGATTGTGTGTTACGCAATTAGGGTGCTGGTTTCGTACTGGTTGACGTCTTCACGATAACGCCGGCTGTCGCTGAAAACCAGCGTTGGGGCTCTGTCTAGCATTATGCTGAGCGATATCCGTTTTGCGTGGATGTGACGCATGTTTCTCCCAACTTTTTTTTTGTTTCTTTTATGCGTCATGTTTACCGCAAATTAACGTATTATCATTCTTTCTTTACCTACTATTTTTCCATTTTGGACTTCAGCCTTTACTAACACACAACTTTAACACTATGACAAGTGTTGTATAAAAAACCTTAGGTACTTATGGTATGTATCAAATACTAATTTCCCTCTGCATTATTTCAGCCAGGGCCCAAGTTAACGCCATCGAAGCCGGGATTAGAGAAATCACCGCAAGGACCTGCGTCAGGTTCCGTCGCCGTGGGTCTGGAGATTCCAACTTCGTCAGGATCACAGTAAGTTCATTATTACCTAAATGTCTACCTACCCATAGTTACGTCATCCATCTTTTCCTCCTTAAAGTTATCACAATTTATTTGGGCTCGGTGTAATAGAGTAGTGGTAGTCTCTTTATTTCCATTATATCTGCATTAGCCGTCATCTTAGAGTCCGTTCCACGAAAGAAATCCGGCAGACTTTGCAGTAAAGGCATGCGACGGAGACATAAATCTTTATTTATATGTATATTTATCTCAACATCGTGTTACAGGCACTGGTTAAAAAAAAACATAATTTTAAATAGAGAAAGGTAGGAGGGTTGTTGTAGGAATATTGCTAACTATCCTACTAACATTATAAACGCGAAAGTTTGTGAGAACGGATTATCCATCCGTGAGAGTAACAAACATCCATCCGGATGCTTGTTACTCTTTCACGCAAACACTACTTATTCAACGGATTTAGATTAAATTAAGCACACAGATAGTTTGTAACTAGGATTAACACATAGGATACTTTTTATCCCGATATTCCCACGGGATCGGAACTTATGCGGGTGAAACCGCAGCTAGTATAATAATAATTAGTTACACTTATAGCCACGGGACTTCTTTCGTGGGATGGACTCTAGTAGCCACCTCCCTTCAAACAAGAAAGGAGATTAGGAAAGTTGGAATGCGTTTAATTAAATAATCTAATTAAATTACCTTCTCCTTCTTCTATTAGCAGACCAAACTAATAAAAAATCAAAATCAAGGTTTTTTAAACAAGGTACAAGAGGAAGAGTTTCCTGTATCACCCTTTATATTTGATAACGCGATTTGCGAATGTCTCACCTAAATATAGGTAGACATTGATAATTTCATAGTTGCTCATTTTAAACTATATAAAGATAAATATAACCAATTCTATTACATTATCCCTTGTTTTGTATGTCGTCTCAGGGCCTAAATAATCTAGCGCCATAAAAATACCGATGATATCTTTTTATAATATTGATTTAACGCTAATTGGTTAGATATAAACCCACTATCAATTTATTCTAGAATGGTATTCCGTTATAGAGATTTTTCATAATTATCTTCCACGTAATTATTCACTCCCATTTCATTCATGTCATCTCTCACACATTGCATTCATTCTTTCGTCTTCCTCTCTCCCTCCATCCATTTAAAATCACCAGTGTCTGGTCTAAACCACTTTTCTCTATCAATACCCAGGGTAGAGCCGACGGTTGCTACGCCAACGTTGGTTTCTGGCACACACGGGGCGTCCACACCCTGAACTTGGCTCGCGACACCCCTGGCCGCGGCTGCTTCCACCACACCGTCATTATCCACGAATGGCTCCATGTCGTTGGCTTCTTTCACATGCAGTCTACACACAACAGGGACGACTACGTCCGCATCATGTGGCGGAACATCTGGCCAGGTGAATAAACTTTTTTGTGTTGTGTTAGGATCCATATGTAGTAAAACCAGAGAGAAAAGATTGTACAGGTTGTATAGACAGGTAAAGACAAATTATTAGGTATCCATTTGAGGGTTAATCTTGGATGAAACTAGCACAGGAGCGTGGATATATTGGCACTATGAGAGAGCAGCACATCTATGCATATAACTGCAGGTGAAGTCGGGCTGCGGATGAGGATGAAGAAAATTTCTTAGGTGCATGCAACTGGCTCTTAGAATCCTATATCTTTAAGTGACAGGTCTACTTTAAGGGGGAAGGGCTAGGTAGCCCGCGAAATTCAAATTTTCTTATATTTTGTTATATTGATTGATATTTCATGAAATAGTCATTCAATAGGATTATATGAACTTAGAGGATTATATTGATGATTTTAATGGTTATATTTCTGTAAAGTCATATTTGTTTCGCTCGAATCATATTTTAATCAACATTCAACATGACACTGACCTGCAAATTGCAAAAAACGTAAGAAAATTTGAATTTCGCGTTCTACCCTGTCTCTTCCCCTTTAACGTATCACAACTTGTGAAATATTACAGAAATGGCCTTATTCTTTATGACACAATGAATGAAACCGTACGAAATGAACGCGAGATTGGCGGGATTTTGCCCTGATTTATGAATCAACCTTTATATATTTATGACCAATCACAAATTGGCTAGGTCGCGTCACACACATTATAGGTAAAGCAAAAATTTATATGATCTATAAAGATAACGTAGGGTTTTCCTATATTGAGAACGATTTGAAAACATCAAAGGTTTTGAAGCCAAGCCGCAGACAACAAAAGTTTATAGAATTATATTATTGATATTAATGTAGATTATAGGATTTAGATAATCTAGCGGATCGTTTTGAACTGATAAGTTGAAATTGTAAGTCAGTGATAACCTTTGCCATATCTTTGTGTGTTTATGGCAATTTTATTGGCAACATATTTTCATTCATGACTATACGAGTAGGTTATTGTTAGAAAAGCTCATCATCATAAGTTCCGAACTTTTATTATATGATATAGGTACCTTTTCTTTCAAACCTTTTGATCAGTGGCATAAGTCAAATTATATTAGCTGACGTAATTCGTAGATCTAAACTTCTAAACCCAGTAGTGAGAACATTACAGGCTGATTATGCTTATGCTTATGATGTAATTCACAGAGTTGATGGGTATCTATGTGAACCCCCGCCTACCATGGTGATCCTGAAGTTAAAATTTTTATTTTCATCGTTCACAGGCATGGAACACAACTTCGACAAGTACGGAACGAACGTCGTCTCCAACCTGGGTGTCCCCTATGAATACGCCAGCAACATGCACTACGGCAGATACGGCTTCAGTACCAACGGACAAGCGACCATGTTGCCTATCTTCGTAAGTACAGTCTGTTGTCAAAATTATCTGACCCACCCTAAAAATAAACGAATTTGGACACTCTACCTGTAACATTAAGGTTTTTTCAATTTATATGAGCTTATCAGACAAATGCTCGAGGACTTGATGAACAAATACAATAATAATACAGACACGCAAATTCATGTATAAAACAGCATATAATATCTAATAGGTGTTCTTTGCATATATATGATTATAAATATGACACATTGTTACTGAAAACACTAAAATAACAAAATAATATCCTAAATTAATTAAAACTATTTACAAACTAAAATATAGCGTCGAAAAATTCATTGCCATCGCTGTCGACTGGTAAGGTACCTACCTTCTTTGCATTGAAGGACTATTATGTACCTACCAGGCTGTGAGGCACATTGGGTTTAAGAAAAAGTTCGTCTTTGTAGAGCGGCCTCTGACATTCATACAATGTGATAGTTTCAAAGAACTGCCTTTGCAACTGCTTCATACTGTATCTACTTACCATTGTATTTCCTGTAATGTAATGCCTTCCTTCCACATGGAAAATGATTAGACATGACTAGGGAAGAATCGTCGAATACTAGGTATATACATCAGAACTTCGTGCTAAGATGTGTATACCTAGTATTCACAAAAATGTGCTGAGAGAGGATTCCAAATAAACGTCTCCTTTAAAGTTAATTAAGTTCTCTCTTTTAAATTTTCTTCCTCTTCTTCTTTTTGGCGACACTTAGATGGTTCCAGAACTTTCCTGATCTTAATATTCCTTATTTTTCCAGAATGACCACGGTCTCATGGGCCAGCAGCAGTTCGTTACCGCCTGGGACTGGCTCAGGACCAACAGACATTACAACTGCCCCGGGGCCTGGAGCACTGAAATCAATGCTGAAGAGCTTTCCAAGGTTGTTCCCTATGAACATGAGTACGTACCTGAAGAGGATGCCGTAGTTGAAGATATCCAAGAGGATGTTGCAGAAGATGTAATGCCCCAAGAAGATGTCTTAGCTAAAGATATGGCCCAGGAAGAGATCGTAGCTGATGCAGTGTCTTTCGTTGAAGATGCTCCCCAAGAGTTTTATGACCAAACCCTATAAACGAAGTACTCACACTCTAATAGACTGATTTCCAAATAAAATAAGTAAGAACAATGTTTTATTTATTTATCGACACACTTGTCCGAAATAGAAATATCTGTCTATTTTCTATATTACTAAAAATAAACTAAAACACGACGTATGATTTCATATTTAAATACAGTGATGAAATAATTTAAAGATGTTTTATTTTTATTTACGTGATACTAATCCTCAATTGACAACCGAGATGACGACTAATAGACACCCCAAATAAATTGGGAAGATAAAACTATAACTACCTTTGTAATACATATTTTGATAAAATATTCACACATCTGATGAGCTGACACAAGAAATGAATGTCAATCCGTCAGATATCTAGTAACGGGGAAAAACAAGTTCAGTTATCTCTATCATAAAATATACGAGTTCATAAAATGGTACCTAATAATAGGTTTTCCGAGAAAAATACTTGTCACACACAAAATATGATAAAACAAATTGCGAATTTATTTTAGTTACACATTTCCGGGTGTTCCGGGCAGAAACTTTATAAACCTAAATGGAAAGGTAAGGCCCACCAAGCCTCCCCCCTTTTTTCCATTCAAGACCACTTCTGGCGTATCAAGCCAAGAGCCTGAATGTTAATACTAAGCTTGTAAACTTAATCCATGAGCATATAGTATATCTAATCAGCCTATGATGTTTTCACCGCTGGGACATAGGCCTCCTCTCGGTGAGAGGGAGTGGGCTGTAATCTACCACGTGGGCCCAGTGCGGATCGGTAATGCCACATGTCTTTCATTCATCGTTTTGAGAGCTGCGGTTATGAAATAATTTACACAAAAACCTCAATACATTTGTTAAATTACAGGCATTTTTCAATTGCCAAGGAGTCGGTCAGTCAGAAAGACGAAGGAAAGAAAGAAAGAAACAGTATTTATGGTGATTCGTACAGGAAGCTCGTTTCTCATTCCGCAGCGAAGTTGGTAACTATGGAGAAGAACGGGCAAGAAACTTCATGTATTTCCAGTCTACTTTTAATAACTGATCTTCCATGTGTTGGCAAAGTGGTCGCTCCATACTAAAAAAATGGCTTTACAGCGCCCGTTTGTATAACGAGACCCTAATTCTATATAAACAGGTGAAGTTTTAATGACGGTGCAGATGGAATTAAACAGGTAATCCTATAGGTAATTCAGATTTAGCTATGATCTTAATTTATTAAGAAAATGTGAACAAGGTTCTCGCTTCTGGAATTGCCTAGAGATTACCTATTTAGGCAAGGACAAAAGAAGGTGCCTTGTGGTGCTCCTAGTTTTATTCGGCACTCTGAGTGCCTGAAACTACTGGAAACTATGTAGGAATAAGATTTTATGAGTGTTATGTTATGATACCTATAATTTAATTCACAGACCGTAAGTAAATTATGATCAATTCAATCAAATGCCTTATGTAGATCCAAAACAAAACTATAGTGTTGAAACACACTAGTTTTTTTTTACTAATTTTGTAGTGTTTCTGCTTAATTGCAACTGGTGGCTGGCTGGTTTTCTGCGAGAATTTGTTAGTGAGCAAAGCATAAAATGACAAAAAAGAATAATGTAGGTATTCATTATAAAAAATTTAAATATTTCCTGGACATGCAATAACAGCCAGTGCTGTTTTTAAAGTGGTTTTCTTTTTTGTTTTGTTACATATAATGTGTCGTCAGTTGAAGTAAAAGGATAAAAATATAGGAAGGAAGTACCTAGTTAAATTAAAAGAAAGCCGATAAAGTAGGATGCAGGATGTACCCGCCTTTGATGATAAAATCTGTAAATAATTGTCTGATGACACAATTAATCTTTGTAAATATGTTTATAAACATTTTGACATACTTTCCGTCATTAATCAAGATTTGTAGATTAATTTATTGTTGTTGAATGAAAATAACAACAAAAACGTGACATCACTGAATATGTATATATCCGTGCCTTGGAAAGCACGTTAAGCCGTTTGTCCCGGCTGTCATTCGTAGATCTTTGACAGTCATTACGGGTCTTCAGAAGCCTGAAAGTCTGACAACCAGTTTTATCAAGAGGTATCGTATTACCCAGTAACTGGGTTGTGGAGGTCAGATAGGCAGTCGCTCCATGTAAAATGTATTCACCTGCATTCGGTTTGGCGGGAAGTCGACCCCACCATAGTTAGGAAATGGCAGGCAAATGATGATGACCCTGACAATTTCTAAGAAGAAACAAAAACACAATAAACTGAGGTAACCAAATTGTTTACCAGCAGAACATACCGAGAAAAATATAAGAGATTAAAAGCGCACAAATTACATAAAATCTATTTTTTCGTGATCGTGTTGTACAGACGCCAGCAGGTCAAGCTACCCGAAACTGTCAAATTCTCCCAATCCACCTTGAACCTTAATGCTTTAGCGATAAAGTTGAAAATCTCATCATCATCATCTGCCTAGCCTTTTCCCAACTATGTTGGGAAAAGACACATCAAGCACACAATCACACACACACACAAGCACACAAACAGACACACACACACACACACACACAACACACAAGCACACAAGCACACATCAAGCACACAAACAACACACACACACAAGCACACACACACACACAAGCACATCAAGCTACTACAATCTGTCAAATTTCTTTAATAGATTTTCAACTTTATCTCTAAAGCATTAGGTTCAAGATTGATTGGGACAATTTGACAGTTTCGGGTAGCTTGACCTGCTGGCGTCTGTATACATTGCATAATCAGCCTACCTTTCCTACGGCTGGGACAGGCCTCCTCTTTGTGAGAGGGAGTAGGCCACGCGGGCCCAGAGCGGGTTGTTGGATGTCACATGTCTTCGAATTTTTGGATCTAGGACATGCCGGTTTCCTCACGATTTTTTCCGTCACCGTTTTGAGAGCAGTGGTGATGAAATTAAATACCCAAAGTAGAGTGCCTGTCTGGGTTCGAACTCACGACCAACAACAACTCGTAAGTCGGGGCCGCTACCATTGTTCCACCGCCGCTCTCCAATGTAAAGAAATATCAGAAAGAAAATAATTTTATGCCGGTGTACTATATGTAGGTACCTCTGCCCAGCCCTTCGGGAAAACAGGGCATGTTATTCATATACGTATATTCGTATTATGATCGTATGAAATAATTTTAAAATGGCATGAAAATTAACATGTAAGTATGTGCATGTATATTTTGTGATATATCTAAATAATGAATAATCATCTGCCTAGCCTTTTCCCAACTATGTTGAGGTCGCTACCAGTCTAACCGGATGCAGCTGAATACCATTTTACATGAAGCGACTGCTTATCTGATCTCCACAACCCAGTGCTGGGTAATACGATACCCATTAATAAGACGGGCTGTCAGACTTTCCGGCTTCTGACGACCCGTAACGACTGTCAAAGATCTACGAATGACAGTCGGGATCAACGGCTTAACGTGCTTTCCGAGGCATGGAGGGGTCTTGGTATGTGAATATGGTCACCCATCCACGGACCAACCGCGGCAAGCGTAGCTTTACCTGATTGATCGACCTGCGTGGCTGTTATAACCAGGGATGTTGCGGATGCAGATTTTTTCACATCCGCGGATGCGGATGAGGATTTTAAGAGGCTCACATCCGCGGATGCGGATGCGGATCTGTACAAAAAACTTAAGTGTGGGTAGGGTAAAAAAAAGACAGTAATATTTATCCTTTCTTTATTTAATGTTTAACAAAAGTCAATTTGAATTAAAAAAGCAAAACTCACTTTACTTAACGTAATACTATATAGTACTTACGTACGTAAACAATACAGTTACATGTATAATGCGATGACACTTTTTAACAAAAAGCACAATAAAAAAGTAATAAACTTGTGATTGACTATTTACCGACAAAACAACAAACGTGCGCGTCAGATCTTGTCACAACACAAACAATAGTGAGGCGCGTCACCGTCACCGATTCACCGAAGTCCAAAACAAAATTATTGCTTTCTTATTGGTCAATCAGCACGCGAAGTCGACACGCGCCACTCGCCGGGCCCGCCCTTTTCTTTCTTGTCGCGACCTGCTACACATCCGCATCCGCATCAGCTTCGCATCGATTCGGATGCAGATGCGGATGTCTAAATCGATGCGGATGTTCCGCATTTATGCGGATGCGGATGCGAATATCCCTGGTTATAACTTAGCCACAAGTATGAATAAGATGACATTAAAATAATCAAAATTACGAAATTAAAATCTTCAAAATTACGGTGGAACCCCATAGCACATTATCCCGGCAGTACGTAATCATGAGGAAAAATTGGAAGTGGAACGACGGGGTGTGATTTATACTTAAATAACATACCTGATATACAAGTCTAAATAAAGAGACAAAAACTAAGCACTTATAAACACGAATAAGTAAACAATAGATTTTATTGCAGTAAAAATCCGAGTCACCAACAATTTGAGTTATAAAGTTTACTGATAGTATCTGTTTATCTATATAGATGCAGATAATTGTTTAAATAAAAAGCTGGTCTCTGGGTTGTGTGTATGTTATTGTGACAGGTTCCCGGGAATCAGAATGTCGCGAGTTTGCGTTATTTTTGTGGCGCTTGGTCTGGTCAGTTTAATCACAGCCGGCCCCCCGGTTGTGAGGACTAGGAAGGATATTGAAGATTTCAGACTTTTCTTGGAGGGAATCCGGAATGGTATGTTAATTTAAAATATTTTTGGACTGTACCTAATTCAAAAAACGCAATTATTATTTTATTTTTAAACTTATTTTTTACGGTATTTAAATATTAATATTGTTATAGTTGGGAAATATTAATATTAATATAGTTAGGAAAAGGCTAGGCAGATGATGATGATGATTTTCATACTAAAATGTATTAAAGCTAGTTTCAGTCCGACTGTCTTAATCTTCATGTGACCGATAACTTTTATTTTGATAAATTCTTCCTTTTAGCACCAGGCAATGTTGTCTTCCAAATTAGATCATACGACTTATTAAAATTAAAAAAAAAATTGAATCTCCAAGTTCTCATTTAATTTCATCAAATGCCATTTTTCGTAAATCCCCTTATGTTGTACAGACGCCATCACATCAAGCTACTTCAATCTGTCAAATTTCTTTAGTAGATTTTTTTTCAACAATTTCTTCAACTTTATCGCTAGAGTATAAAGGTTCAAGGTTGATTGGAAATTTGACAGTTTCGGGTAGGTTGACCTGCTGGCGTCTGTACCTTCAAAAGGAAATTCAAAATAAGTAGGTATCTGGCGATTGGGCAGTGGACCTTTTTATCTTTTCAGTCCCTGCATGTCTTCTTTTTATAAATATTAGCCAAGTTTGACTTTATGTATTGTGACAGGTGTGTCCCTGTCCTTATGTACCAAACTAGTTAGCAGACAACAATAAAAAAAAGTTATCCAGATAAACGAAGGTGTATTATCAATCAAGTGATCGAAAGTGAAGATGGTACGATAAGGGTGATAAAATTATTCCATCTTGATTAAAATGCTAATTTCATTTTCATTTATATAGAAATTGGTATTTTTAATAGATGTATTAGATAAAGGATATTAGTATTTTTTAAATACTTACAGCTATATCGGGTTAGACTGGAAGTCGACCCCAACATATTTAGTTGGGAAAAGGCTAGGCAGTGATACATATTGTATTTTTAAAAGATACCTCTTATTTCACCTAGCCAAGGATTAAGCTGCTAAAGCTAGTATAAGTTACAATAAAATCCAAAGCTATTATTAGTAGGTTAATTAGCTAATCCATATTTTCTCACTTAGGCAACGGAAACGCCGCGCGTTTCCAAGCGAGAAAGAGGACTCTTCCGTTTGTCAATGATGAAGAACTAAGCGGCAAGTACCAGGGAGATATAGTCTTGGACGAGGAAGACTATGAGGTGATGCTGCAGGAGTACGCAGTAGGTCGTAGTGCTTACAGCTCATCTTCAATCGGGCCCTGGCCTGCAAACACCGTCATTTTTGAGTTCGCCGACGGAGAATTTAGTAAGTTGCCGTTATTTTTTTCTTTTGTCTTACTTCATTTGGTTCTCAAATTGTTTCTAGGAGCCGAGTCGCTTTTTTTTGTGTGAGCGTAAAAGAAGAGCTGTATTTGTAAGACATTATCTGTCAGTTGAATTATAGAGAAACAGACCACTGTCCTTTTGATTTGTAGGCCAAAATTATCACCAGCTAAACTGTCTTATTTTTTTGTCTTCGCTAATCCATACATTTCCTGTAATATCAGAGAACTAGGAGACTTTAAATAATGATGAAACATAAAATAATAGTTCAACACGATTATCATCACTATCGATTAATCATTTTATTGCCCTTAAAAGTGACGATTCATTTGCGGAAATACCTTTCCTTATTCATAGTTATTTGGTTTATGGTCTAATAAAATATCGCATATAAATAGGATAAGGAAATACTTAGTGCGATTAAAAAATTGTTAGAACATTATGATTAGATTTTACTAATTTCACAGAATGTTTTGCTTCTTTTGATAACAGAAACGTAGGTAGAACATCTTATTAATATCAAACTGAAAACGAGTGTCTTCAAAAATAACCCCATTTCAAGATCAAGAATAAAAACAAAAGGTGTGCGATTCTGTAACCATCTCACCGTGAAAACTTAGGTAAAGTGAGCGTCGAGTGAGCTGTCATTCTAACTAATGCTAGGGATTGACACTATTGACAGCTCACTCTAAGTTCACTTCACCTAACTTTTCACGGTGAGATTTTTACAGTATCGATCGACTGATTCACTTCGTCAATGAGAAGTCTATCAAAGGGAATCAACGACATTGATCATATCTCCCCAATGTTGAACAAATAAACATATCAAACGATGTAGATAAAATCGACACATTTATAAATGCAATCAAAGATTAGAATTTTGATAAAATGCAGTGTGAAAATACTTCACGGTTCAAAAATCAAGTGCAAGTAGTACGAGTAGTATCCTACTAAACCTACTTCCTACTAATATTTAATTATAAATGCGACAGTTAGTATGGATGGATGTTTGTTACTCTTTCACGCAAAAACTACTGAAGGAATTTGGATGAAATTTGGTACACATATAGTTATTATCCAGGATTGACACATACTATATTTTTCATCCGGATATTTCCACGGGATCGAGACTTATGCGGATGAAACCGCGGGGCGCTGCTAGTTTCTAATGTTTTATAGAAGGAAATGGTTTAGCTAGACTGCATTAGAAAAAATAAAAGATAGGCTCACGAATTGTATGATGTAGGCACCTATTTTCCACACGCATGACTGATCGGCGAATTTAAATTAGGAAGTATTGTTTTTTTAAAGAATATTTAAAGGGATTATACCCTTGGGAGAGAATCATTTCCCTCTTATCGACATAATAATCTCATCTGATTCTGATCTTATTTAATTAGTACCTGCAAAATATCTCTAATTAAAGTCGTTAGGAAAGTTTTGAGTATGAATGTGGATGGCTACACGAGTAGAAGAAGACCAAAGAAACGATAGATGGACTGTGTGAAAGATATGAGAATGATATGGCTAGAAAGACCGAGACCGAGATGACTACTACGAGTAGAAGAGTACGGAAGAAAAAGACATGTTGCGCCGACCCCAAATAAATTGCTTTATGGGCAGAAGAATGATGAATATATCTCTAATTAAATGTTGGTGCTTGTAGATGACGCACAGATAGCAGCTGTTTGGGCAGCCGCAAGAGACATTGAAGCACACACTTGCGTGAAGTTCCGATACAGGACATCATCGGACAAAGTCTATGCAAGAATTACTGTAAGTAATGCAAGATTATTAAAAGAACCATAAATCTCGAGAATGTTTATTGGAATTAAAATAAAGCCTCAAATAAAAGAACATAATCCACTAAATCAAAAGAGCTTATGTGAGATATAAACAAGCTTATGATACGGGTTGATCATGTTTTCGGTGAAATTAAAGACTTAAATAGCACAAGCCCGTCAATAAAAATCACATATTTTGATAAAAATATGACCTGTATCTTATCGATTCAGGAATATATGAAACCTAAGAGAGTCAGCGCGATTGGTGTTTTTACATTTACAATCTGATTGGCAATAAGGTTGTCTTGACCAGGATTACAAATATACTCCCTGAAAGTTTTAACCTCTATTCAATCAAATAACAATTCACGATTCTACAGGGTGAACCAAGCGGCTGCTACGCCAACGTAGGCCACAGGGTCTCCCGCGGTGCCCACCAAATGAACCTGGCCCGCAGCGAAGTCGGCGTCGGCTGCTTCAGACACGCCACCATCGTTCATGAGTTCATGCACGTCCTCGGCTTCCTCCACATGCACACGACCTTCAACAGGGACGAGTACGTCAAGATTCATGAGGAGAACATTGCACCTGGTAAGTCAATTAGTCAATCTTTATTTGTTTACATAGGTGCATAAAAGGTTTTAAGTATACGTTAATTTGACTGCAGTCTACTGAATCGATTACTTGTACTTGTTATTTCTTTTCTGTGTCTTGAGATTTTTTTTTACCTGTCCGTACAAGACTATGTTATCAACTTTTCAGTTATAGTCTAATATAAATAATAAAAAGTGCACCCATTGTTGTATTTGCTTTTCTCGCAACATGCAAGATACCACTGTCACTTGTAAAGACTCCACTGCTGATGCAAACGTTTCTGTTTCTATTGTTCTAACGTTCTTCTTCCAATTTCCAGGCAATGAACACAATTTTGACTTGTATGGAGCTTCCAGAGTTGACAACTTGGGAATAGACTACGACTACGTCAGCTGCATGCACTACGGACCTTATTCATTCACCGCTAACGGGGCGCCAACTATTGAGGCTCGGAAGGTTTGTATATTTGGATACTTGAACTTTGTGTGAAACTTTTTTAGATATTTTTATTTCCTTTTGAATGAGTTCCTTTGTGATTGTAAATTACTACCATTTCTTTCTCATGATGTGTACTGCTACTACCGTTTCCTTTACATGGTTATGTACTGCTCCGTACTCCTACTGCTTTCACCATTTCCTTGTCATCCTGTAGTCAGTTACCTACTTGCTTTGAGAAGGCATGTATTCATATTATGAATGGATTTTGACTTTTCTTATTATTTATTCTTCAGAGTACCAAGAAGGTCGGTGACATGGGCCAGCGTGACTATATTACTGATAGTGACTGGCTTCGCATCAACAGATATTACAACTGCCCAGGCGCATGGAACTGAACATTAACCACCACTGTTTAAACTTTTACTTTTAACCGAATGCTTAAATTGTACGAGTTTATATACACTGAATAATGTAAATATGAATATTATTTGAATACACCCTTTTTTAATTAAGTAGTAAGTGTTGTAATTAAGATTCTTCAATTTAAATAATATTATCTCATCATCCGCTTAGCCTTTTCCCAATTATGTTGGGGTCGGCTTCCAGTCTTACCAGATGCAGCTGAGTACCTACCAGTATTACATGGAGCGGCTGCCTATCAGATCTTTACAACCCAGTTACTGAGTAATACGATACCCCTTGGTAAAACTGATTGTCAAACTTTCGGGCTTCTGGCGACCCGTAACTACTGTCAAAGATCCAAATGACAGCCGGGATCAACGGCTTAACGTGCTTTCCGAGGCGCGGAGGGGGTCTTGGTATGTGCTTGATGAGAGAGAGAAGATGCTTGGGCCAACCGCGGCATGCGTAGCTTAACCTGATCGACCGACCCGTGCGGCTGTTATTACTTAGCCACAAGCCCCTTAATAATAAAATATATGGAATATATATATAATTATGAAAGCCGAGAAAGATAAACAAATCAAGTATCTTGACTTGGCTCGCGAGGTTGTCGACATGTGGCATGTGGACTCAGCAATCATTGTGCCGATAGTCGTGACAGCAAATGGCTTAATAGCCAAGAGCCTCGACCAACACCTGAGGAGGCTCTCGATGGGCAGCTGGATCAAGGGCTTGATTCAGAAAGCGGTACTTCTGGACACGGCTCGCATTGTCAGGAAGTTCCTCTCTCTGGAGCCCTGACCGCCGGTAGCTTGGACCCTGTTCCCGATACCGGTGGGCTACTATCTTTTATATTTTTAAATGTTTTTTTTTATCCTTTTGTTTATAAAAATATTTAAAAATGTAATTTGTATTTAAGTGAAATAAAGGAAATATATGGAAGGAAATAAAATAGCCCTAAAAGTAATTATTTAAATGTTGAGATAAGTAATCAATTGACTCAATCATTGAGCTTATTAAGTTACTAGCTACTGAATAAAAAGTTCACAAAAATGTCGGTGCCGCCGTCAGTGACGAGTTGGGTACAAGCAAAAGAAATCCTAAGACCAATAAGATATTATTTACAAAACACACAAGCTCACTTTTTGTAAGTGCTCCCGAGGGGTATCGGCGACCTACATGTTGTCGAGAACACATGACGATGCGTCTGCGGCTTTGATCTCGACGAATCATGCGCCCGCGCCGCTCCTACACTGTCGCAGTAAATTTTGTCAGGACAAATTTCGACTCTTTGAAATTGTTGAGATTTAAACGCTACGGGCGCTGATTTAATCAGATTTATTAGGTTTTAACTACAAGAATGAATGAGTGCTGAAGTCGGCTATAATGTCGGTGTTTTGATGGGTAAGTAAATTGCTTCAGATGGCAGTTATTGCTGCTTTAGCGGTCTGTATTAAGAAAACAAACTCTTATTATAGCGAATCCTCTTCGTAAGAATGTCGGTAAATAAAATATAATATTATTGAGCCCCAAGATACAGACTAAGTGTCTAGTTTGGGGCTGACTGTGTAAATAATATATTTTAATCTAGCCATCTCAACTAGCTATTAACCTGTGAACCTGCTTACTGCACACTATCTACAATCTGAATCATTTTGAAGGATATTGCTATTCCATTGCTCCATAAGTTCGAAAAATGTGTCTGCTCGACAACGTAAATAATGCAAGGAATGTTGTTGAACTGTCAAAATAAAACCCATTGCTACTGATAGTGTGGTACGCAATTACCCCTCAGAACAATAAATATTTTCTATTTACTATTTCTATTAAGTGGAAATATCTCAAAAATGTTGCTTTGAATATGTCTTTCTTAATCTCTTACATTAAAAAGATGCACGGAAATCTTAATTAGTCTTGCATTTATTAAGTAACTTTGGCCAAGTGATCACCCAATGTGCCACATTTACTTTTAGCAATTTATATGCAATAAGTAGCAAAGTATCAATATTTGACCTATTCAGAGATGTTTCCGATCACTAAACCTTGACAGGTCACGGTCTGGTGACGCGACTGTTGACAGCTGTAACGCCGACAGTGATGCGCAGGAGTTGAAACCGATACCCCGCGATACCGCCAGCGGCGCAGGCGCGGTGGTCGGCTATTTACGAAGTTTCGCGGAAATTCGACGAAACATGCCGAAAGTATTAAGTTACTAGGGCGTAGTTACTGCTCTTTTTCGAATTGTATCATGAAATAATTGAGCCTTATTTTCAAGAAGGGCAAGTCTACTAATGACGGTTATTTTTTCCTTCATTCATATATCTACAAAATGTAAGCTTGAGATCGTGGTGATTCGAATGTTGACATAAAAAGAAAGATGGAGACATGAACTGGCTAAAACTGTATTTTTGTTTTGTAGCATGTGTTTTATCTTTAGCAACAACAAAAAAGTGGCCAAGTGTGAGTCGGACTCGCACGCGAAACGTTCTGTACCACTGTACAATATTTTGCATTATCAAGATCGGGCAAAGAACACCGAAACAAACACGATCCTTGTATGGACCCTTTAATTTTTTACTTTTTTTGTTTTGTAATAGCGGCTACTGTAGTACACATTATTTGAACATTTCAAGTGTCTACTTATTCCGGTTCGGAAAATACAGCCCTGTGTGACAGCGTACCCGTTGGCACCCTTAGGGTAAGGAACCCTAAAAACTCAACAGGAGTTGCCAAAAAAGGACATGTCAATAACGAAAATGACTTAAAATCTCCAGAGAGTAAAACCGGCATCGAACAAACGATTACACCAAAACTCTCCGAAGAACTAACACTGACAGGCACTTAGAGAATTCAGTAAAAAAACGATAAAAGTGTGTCTGTAAAAAAGTGTCAAAGTTTAACGACATTATTGACGTAAAAAAGTTAAAAGCCGTCAAAGAAGGAACTATTTTCGTACGAGTGTTTTTAATTAAAATTATAGTAACGGGCACAAATTACTAATTTCCTGAGGAAATATCTGATTAACTATTATTTTTATCTTGAAACATTATTTGTAGGTTTACGAGCACTTCGGCACTGATGACTTAATATATTATGACAGATTTTACCCAAATAGCCATGTGACTGAAATGAAAACCTTTCTTTAGCTTGCTAACTCCACCTACACATGTTCCTTATTTAATTTATCAGATAGGTTTAATTTGATTGCAAAATTCGTTAGAATTAAAATAACTTTCTAGGATTTAATGAGAAGACAGTGGGAGTTCCGCCGGGATCAGTTCTTGGCCCATTTGTTTTTTTTTCTGTACGTCGACCTTTATTCATTATATTTCGTATACTGTACTGTTATGTTATCTTTTTGAGCAGGTGTAGTATCAAATTGATGTAAATTTGAAGTTCATTACCTGGTTACTGACGAGGTGGACTCGTCATTGGTTAAAGCATATTAGGCAATTAATAAAAATAGTTAAATCCTTCTAACCAAAACATATCAAAGCCGTACCTGGTTATTTTTTATCCTTTTGGATACAACATCCACAAAATATTTGTATTCGTTTAGAAATACACTCCCACAATATGAGAAATTAGAACTCATTTTTAACAACGGCGCCTACCTCCGTGGTGGCATCCTTCCGGATGCGCTTGCGCCGCGAATCGCACGACTCGTTAGCATGGAAGCCCATTAATTTAGCGAACACGTCAACACAAGAGTGGTCGGCGATGGGCCGCAACCGATAATTATGTTTCGGTGATAAATTATCATTAAGTCAAATATTTTTATGTTTTCAGATGCTGTGTAAGGAGTGTGATTTTTTGAAGTAGGTAAATCCTAGAATTTTTGATTGTTGGGTTTGCTAACTGTGAAGGGTGTAGTTTTCGTCGAATGGGACTTACAATAGAAAACTTTTGTGATATCTAATACCTACTAGCAGGTAATGAAACAGCTCTAAATGTTTTTCTACCAGAATTTACTTTTAGGTGCATTCACTGCAAATGATTAGGTATAGCAGATACAGTCATCAAAAAAGATAATTTATAACCAGTGTCGTCGGATATAGTTGAAGTTTAGTAAAAAAAAACCGGTGGATATGTTCATTGTCTCTATAGCATTCGCTCCATTCCATTTTCTTCTCCTTCTTCTGTAGAACAACGCAAACAAACAAACAAAGGATAGACTCCCAAAACAATAAATTCCGCACATTCTTAAAGAAGCAAACTGTTTTAATTTTTTAGCAAAGCTTCGCCTCAAGTCTTGCTTTCTAATCTGAGCGGTAATCCATCATCAATTACGGTTTCTATTTACGTTGAACATTTAATTGTTTTAGTATTTTTCGTGTAAGTGCTAAAATTGTATCGTTAATTAATCTTTGGGACCAACTGTTGCGTGGATGCGACGTGAGTAATGGCTCCACTGATTTGATGTAATTGTCATGCGTGCGCGCAAGGCACTCGCCATATTTTGCTGGAGATTTGGGATGGAGGACTAACGTTTTTATGCTCACGTCCTTGAAATATAAATGCTATAGTTCAGTGGGTTCAATATTTTCTATAATATAGATATAATAGTCTCTAAAAACCAATTTGCTTATTCCGAGTTTTTAAATCAAGTAGGCTTTGGATTAACACCTAAGTAGGTCCCTGCTTGTTGTTAAGTATCTATATTAAAACAATTAACAAATCCCAAACATCAACAACTTTACAGTAGGTACATTACATACAACCTACAAAAAATACAACTCCCGATTGTATAACTTTTGGGGAGGTCCCACTTTTTCTCTCAATTTATCCTCCTAACATTCCCATACATGGCCACCATACCGGATGATGTGGTGACAAATGGTTATGTTCACGGGTTATTGAGTCGCCGTCCCTTCAGAATGAACACGTACACGTCACGTTAGACCACACCGTGGCCAAATTAATTATTATTGCGTTTTTACTCACAAATTGACGTCAGGTATGATTTATTAGCGTTGTGAAATAACTTTTTTGAACTTGGTTTAATTGTTGCGAAACGAAATAAAGAGGAATTCATTAAAGCTCGGATAAACTGTTTATTTAATTAATACTAGGTTTACCCATGACTTCGTCCGCGAGAAATTTCTTATTTTTTTTTAGTTTAGAAATTTCTTAGTTTAGAAATTTCATAGCCCGCGCTATTACTTCGTTTTCGCTTAGAGATTTTTCTGTCATTTGTTCTTTTTGCTCTGTACCCTAATTGCGTAACACACTATTAACCTCAATCTGAATCATTTAGAGGGATATTGTTTATCCATTGCTTCATATGTTCGAAAAATTTGTCGGCTCAACAACGTAAATAACGCAATGAATGCTGTTGAATTACCAAAATTAAACACATTGCTGCTGATAGTGTGTTACGCATTTACTCCGCAGCTCCTAATGGTCAATAAGTTTCTAAAAGAATACAAATGTAAAAACATTTTTTCAAATCCGACTGGTAGTTCCTTTGATCAATATTAATAGTACTAGATTAAGGATCAGGAACAAAAATCAGTCGCTTAAGTGGCCACGTTTGCACACACGTAAACATCTACATTTCTTCGAAAAAAGTTTAATAATATTAACAACTTCAGTTTATTATAAACCTTAATGCTTAAACATAAAGTTTAATTACCATTGCAAAATATATTTAAAATGTCGCTTGAAAATAAAATCATTCTATTTTTAAATTTTCAGTCATTTATTCTAAAATGAAACTTAAAGTCTAAGTAATAAGGTTAAAAACACACTAATTTGAAATAAGACCACAAAAGTATTTGTGGTCTTATTTTTCGGGTCGTTTTTGAAGCGCTTATCGGGAATCTAGTACTATTATTGATCGAAGGGTAGTTCCAGAGATTAGCGCATTCAAACAAACTCTTCAACTTTATCAGTATAGATAGATATATCTTGAAAGATCTCTTTATTAGGACAGACCTAATTAGGTACGTCTACAGTCTACTACATGTGTTCGAAGGGTTAAAACTTCTTATCAAGGTTATCCGTCGGTACATAAAGGTCACAGGTACCTACGTATTCATTTCAGCCGTTATTAATTGTAGATAAATATTGATTAATTTAAGGCTTGTGGCACTGCAATGTATAAGTAAACAATTCAGTTAATATTTTGTGGTATAAACAACAATTCTGCGGAAGCTGGGGTTATGACGCCCCTGAAATAGCGGGGTATACCTAGTGAAGTTAGGTGTATCCATATCTTAACCACATATAAACTCAAATTTTAGGGCCCCAAAGCACGTAACCCACACAATCTAAGGATTCATTGTGTTAGCTAGTATGTATGTAGGTATTTCTTGCAACCTCTGTAACTTATTTCTTGTGTCATTTTATATTTCTGTTTATATAGTTGGTTACCAATCAATTTTTATACATTTCGAACTTAATTTTTTTTTTCTTAATTTTTATACTTTAGGTTATCACTGTATTTGAGAATGTTGGTTCACCAGTGATTGGAAACTGTATAAGCCCATGACTGTTATCTACTGTTATTTGATATTTTGTATACAGAAGCTGTTAGTGTACCTTTATAAATAAATAAATAAAGACCCGGTCTATTTCAGTGCGATCGACTGTATCTGGCTGTTAAAGATATAATACGAGTAAGTACCTAATTTTTAAACAAACATGCGATGAATTTACCAAAACTTCAATCAGTTCACGAAATGAATTAACTGTCTCATTGGTCACCAGAAGAATGGTGTCAAGCTAAGAAAATCTAGCAGCAAGGCAACAATAATATTGGTGACATTAGAATTTTAAATTAAATTACGTTTCTCTTTAATGTAGATCAGTTATACTATTACTGAAGAACAAGACGAGATTAGTACAGTCTCGTTATGCTCAGGCGCAAACGAGCTGTCTTGCGCCCGAGTCGCGCGCGTTCCCGCCGACAACTGTCATCCCCAATTATGGCCGCCATGACACCTTGGCGCGCTTGCATTTGAATATAGAACGTTTGCTTCAAAGGAATCCAAGTTTTAATATTTCGTTTTTGATTTCAAGATGTGTATTCCTTGTAAATAATCAATTAAATACGTCTTCATATTGTAAACATTTCATCAGGTTCAAAGAATTCGTAAACTATCGTCATGAAATTAATAATTTTATTAGCTACGTATTTTAGAAATAAATTCATAAAACATCACTGTTTCAAATTATCTCGAAAACTAGGAATAGAATACATATTATGTATTATGTTTATACATAGATACGTACTGATCTATGTGTACCTAACTACCTACTCCTTCCCACTGATTTCTTGCGTAGGTTTTAAGGAGGTGCCACGGAAAGAGTCAAGATTGCATCACATTTACGATTTCGGTCCAAATACATAATAAATACATAACATCACGCCTTCTCTACATGGGGTAGAAAGAAACAACAGAACGACACTGTTACGATCCTTACATACAGACAGTGTATCAGTCTGGATATTTATATTTTATATTTTAGCAATACCTACATATAAATATTCGGATCCCGGTTTCCCTACCCAGCTACTACTAATCGCATCAAAGGGCATTCCTTTCGTTCTCCTAGGAGTTTTCTTCTTTATCCCTTCTTTTAAGGAAACTAGCTATAATAATAATAATCGTTTATTTGCCTGAAATATGGTGCTTACAGATGTCATAATACAATTTATAGTACTTCATATTCCGCCTACTAAATTCAGCATGCAAATTTTGGATGTGCCGAATGTATTCATTAAAAATTATGTTAGAAAATGTCGATAAAAAAAGAAATTACAAATGTCAAAATAAGAATACAGGTAAGTCAAAATTAATAAAAATACAGGAATGTCAAAATTGATTAAATTACAGAAATGTCAAAATTAATTGAATTACAGAAATGTCAAAATTAATTAAATTACAGTAATGTTAAAATTAATTAAATTACACTATTCATGTCTGTGCAATATTAGGAATTCATATTATAATTCAAAAATTCATTAACAGTATAGAAGCAATTTTCAATAAGCCATGTTCTGAGTCTTTTTCTAAACAACAAACATTTCTAGTCTGAATCTAATCTGATGCCAATGGG
This sequence comes from Apamea anceps, assembly GCA_951799955.1. Lineage (NCBI taxonomy): Eukaryota > Metazoa > Arthropoda > Insecta > Lepidoptera > Noctuidae > Apamea > Apamea anceps. The sequence goes on along the minus strand of OX637502.1, from coordinate 4,666,578 downwards.
ATTTTAAAATTATATTTTTAAAACTTTTATTCATTTTTTAGGGTTCCGTAGCCAAATGGCAACGGAACCCTTATGGATTCGTCATGTCTGTCTGTCTGTCTGTCTATCTGTCTGTCTGTCTGTCTGTCTGTCTGTCTGTCTGTCCGTCCGTATGTCACAGCCGCTTTTTTCCGAAACTATAAGAGCTATACTGTTGAAACTTGGTAAGTAGATGTATTCTGTGAACCGCATTAAGATTTTCACACAAAAATAGAAAAAAAACAATAAATTTTGGGGGTCCCCATACTTAGAACTGAAACTCAACATTTTTTTTTTCATCAAACCCATACGTGTGGGGTATCTATGGATAGGTCTTCAAAAATGATATTGAGGTTTCTAATATAATTTTTTTCTAAACTGAATAGTTTGCGCGAGAGACACTTCCAAAGTGGTAAAATGTGTGTCCCCCCCCCTGTAACTTCTAAAATAAGAGAATGATAAAACTAAAAAAAATATATGATGTACATTACCATATAAACTTCCACCGAAAATTGGTTTGAACGAGATCTAGTGAGTAGTTTTTTTTTAATACGTCATAAATCGTAACGTAACGGAACCCTTCATGGGCGAGTCCGACTCGCACTTGGCCGGTTTTTTTTTAATTCGTTGCGGATCTCTACTTACAGAACCATCGCTCTTGTTTTAGAATCTTTCTGTTTAAAAAATCTGAATCTTTCTGAATCGGAATCTTGAATCTTTCTGCTTTCTTTGTGTTATAAATTTCTAAAATCTGCCGTCGGCATAGAAATAAAATAGAAAACTCTTTAGATAATAATAAAAATTCATTCAATTCATTCTTTATTTAATTTATATGGTGTACATAATAATGCACACCATATAAATTACAGGCATAAATAAATAACTTTTACAAAGGGTGACACAATGGGCGGTCTTATCGCTAAGAACGACCTTTTAAAGACAACCTTTGGATGGATTAAAAAGGGGAAGGAGAGACAAACACTGTAAGTAGTCTATGGTGTACCATTTACACAAAATAAAAATACTTTGCTATTTCTACTAAAAACTCAGTCAGTCTTCAGAATTCCTTTCTCTTCGACTAAATAAATATTCTAACTACTCTATGGCATCTGGCAACGTCCGTGGTGCGTTACGGTACGCTTCAGGCGTTTTTCAACATTTCACACTAATTCGAAGCGACGGGTCGCCGGTTCTATTCCGGGCAGACGGGAAGGTACGGCGGGATGACTACGAACTTACACACGAATGTAGTACAAACAAATATAAATAATTTGATTAAATTCAATTTATTATTTCTTAAAGAATGGTTGGATGATCGTTTTATGCTTTAGTCGCTTTTGCCCGGGGTTCGCCCGCGCGGAGGTCGGGAGTTATCCCACGGGAACGTATTACCGGTATAAAAAATAGTGTCCTATGTGATAAAATTTTGCATAAACGTTTGCTCATTTTCATCCAAATCCGTACAAACGTTTTTGCGTGATTGAGTAACAAAATCCAAACATCTAAACATGCAAACATACTTATAAACTTTCACATTTATAATATTAGTAGGATTAGCGACCCCCCCCCCTGCTTCGCGCGGTTTTTAGGACATAACAACACATGAAGATTTTATTATTATACATAATTTATTAGGTATACCTACACATAAACCTTCCGGATTTTTTTTCTAAAAGTTGTTGAAATAGCGTCCAAATCTGTTGCGTAGTTTTAAAGAACCACACGGTCACACAGGCAGTCACAAAAAGTGACTTCAAATTTATAATACTTATCCTATCATACTATACTATAATATTATAAAAATGAAAGTTTGTATGAATGGATAGATGGATGGATGTTTGTTACTCTTTCACGCAAAAACTACTGAACGGATTTGGATGAAATTTGGCACACAGATGGTTTATAACCAGGATTAACAATATATGATACCGAATATATAATATGAAACCGCGGGGCGCAGCTAGTGTAAATGCCTACCTATAAATGCGACATGTCCCGTTGGCAAATTCGGTGTCAGCTACGGTTTCAGGCATAGATACATTTAGGAAAAAAAAAATACTTTCAAACAAGGTAGTACCTACTTGTATCTACTTCTGTCCTAGGACTGATAAGTCCCGGTTTTCAGGTTTTTTACACCTATAAACCTATTAGGTCATAAGACCAATTCTCGTAATATAAAACGTTCAAAATCTAGTCGCAGTCTCATCACGGCAACAAACAAATGTCAAAAATGTAGGGAAACTAGAGGTATTTTTGACAGATCGAGACTGAGATCAGAAGGCCAATTCTTGTAATTTTTAACGACTAGATTTAGAACGTTTTTAACGTTCAAAATCTAGTCAAAATCTCATCGATCTCAGCGATTATCAATGTCAAAAACTTGTTAAAAATGTAGGGAAATCAGAGGTATTTTTGATAGATTGAGACTGAGATCAGACTGTGAACGTTCTTATAAGTACGAGAATTGGCCCCTCTGTTTACAATGCGGCTACAGAGGGTAGGTATGATCCCCAAAGATTACCGCAAATATGCTTGAAAAAGCTTGATTTATTGAATAAATTAAAGTTTATTGCCCCAGAACTTTATCAAGATCTATGCCCGACGCGACCATGTTAGTGGCAGCGTATGTACTACCTATCTATGCAGTAGGAACAATCAATCTGCATAACCTTCTCGGAACTATGTTGGGGTCGGCTTCCAGTCTAACCGGATGCAGCTGAATACCAGTATTTTATTTGGAGCGACTGCCTATGTAATCTTCACAACTCAGTTACTGGGTAACACGATACCCATTGGTAAGATTGGTGGTCAGACTTACCAATGGGTAAGACTACATGTCTTACTGACTATGCATTATGAACACCTAGATTTATTCAAAACTAATAAAGAAAGAAAAATAGTTTATTCTGCACAAACAAAACGCACAGTTACAAATAAAAATAATAATAGTAAAAAAAATAACTAAACCAATAATAATCATCAACTTTTGCAAACCACCGCCATTTTGTCTATTATCGTTGTCATGTCCAATAGATCGGTTAATGACAAACAGATTGCCACAAATTGATGCCAATAGTGACCACGCCAAGAGACTGTCCGCTCCAATCATTATTCCGTGATGATCAGCTTGGCAAGACTGTGATGACACGTGGAGAGTATGATGCTACAAAATGAGAATGAACTAGGTACTTGGCGATTGTGATTTGCAGCGAGGTACCTAATTGCGTAACACAGCAATAATTTGTAATGCCTTTCATTTTGACAATTCGTCAAAATTCATTGCGTTATTTACGTTGTCGAACAGGCGAATTTTTCGAACATATGAAGCAATGGATTAGAAAATCAGGACGACTTTTATTAAAATTCAATAATCGCTCCACTAACTACTGTTAAAATTATCGGTGTAAACGCAACTTAAATCCTAACACTTCATCATCATCTGCCTAGCCTTTTCCCAACTATGTTGGGGTCGGCTTCCAGTCTAACCGGATGCAGCTGAATACCAGTATTTTACATGGAGCGACTGCCTATCTGACCTCCACAACCCAGTTACTGGGTAATACGATACCCAGAAGACGTAAGACTGGTTGTCAGACTTTCGGGCTTCTGACTACTCGTAACGATTGTCAAAGATCCACGAATGACAGCCGGGACCAACGGCTTAACGTGCTATCCGAGACACGGAAGGGTCTCGGTATGTAAAGATGGTCACCCATCCACAGACCAACCGCGGCAAGCGTAGCTTAACCTGACCGATCGACCTGTGCGGCTGTTATTATTTAGCCACGGGCCCCTAAAAAAAAAATCCTAACACTTAAACCCCTTTATTCATAAACGTTGCTTAAAGTCAAATAGTGATTATCTAAAATACTGTTTATATAACCATACAATTTTGACTTTTATACTTCACTTAATTTAAATCATCGTTTATAAATAAACCGCTTCATCATCATCATCATTTCAGCCGAAAGCACCTCTACTTCGACCGGTTCTGTACGCCGGTTTTGGTTCTTTAAATTTTGCACAAAGCACCCTAAATATGTAACGCAGGTGAGCACACTGAGCACTGAAGAAGGATTTTTTTTTCGAGAGCCTGGCGTTTTAGCCCAAATATAAGTTCCTCCTAGTTCGGCTCTAGACGTTAAAACTTTTGTGTACTTTGGTTTTATCGTAGCAGTTAACTGTAATGTAAACTAAGTACTTTTTTAAAAAAAGCTTATTTACTTAACTAAAAAATTCATACCCTAAATGGGTAAATAAGTAGTGGATGAAAATTTGAAAATTCGTCATTTTTACCGATGGGAAATCCCATCGGGCACACTCGTAACGGCTCGTTGGGAATAATATGCTTAAAGTAAGTACTTACCTAATTAATTCTCATCCCGCAATAGGTAGGTCTCATCTGCTTGTACTGGCTTTCAGTGAGATGTTACTTTCTTATAATAAAAATCTAATTTCCACATCCGCACCGCAAGAATTCAACCACATAAACTTATCACATCCAATTACTTAAAAACTTTATGTTAATTTTCTCCCGAACGCTATAAATAATACACGTTGACGTGTCAATTATTGCCTGAATCGTTTCCCGCTCAAAATATTTTACTTTTTTTTACTCGCAGGCGGGCCATAGCAAACCACGCCTCGCGGCCTTTGAAACCAAATTCAAAATTAGAACTTGGTGAAACTCCCACTTTAAACAACCAATACAAATCTAATCTTGAAGACGTTATTATAAAGTGTTAATTTCCTTTGCCAAACTTAAAGGCTGCAGGTTTGTGATTTGAAATCTATGCCAGTGAACATAGAGACGAAAATCACGTTTTCTTTTTCAATCAGTGGGTGTGCTCAGACGGGGGACGTTTTCAGAGTATTTTTTGTACCAACACACATGTTGTTTTTGAGATGAAGTAGCAAAGCAGCCAGATCGCGGCACAGACTCCATTAGTTCGCACATTAGCATGAGTTAGTCGAATTATTTAATTAAATAAAGTAATTCAATAAGAGGGCGAATTAATAACAATTATTCGGTTTGGCCGCGTTCGATTGGCGCCGGAGTGGACGCTCAGGGTTTGATATAAAGTAAAAGTGACAGTGTTTACGAAATATTCGAGTAAATTAAAATCAAATTCGATATTTTAAATCGTTCGGTGTGTCAAAATTACCTAGCTGTAATATGGAGCAAAATAAAGGTAAGTCTATCTTCGTTACCCTAAATTAATGAGCATCGGTCAGTTTATAATATTTCTATTGCTAAAATGTTGCAAACAGCAGTGTCAGTATTAATTTTGTATGACCCTAAATTATGAATATATGTTGTACGAGTATAGGTCTAGGAATAGCGATGGTGATAGTGGAAGTTAGAAAATGGCTGCAAAATGGATTGTTATTCCCGGTCGGTCTACGATATTCTAAATCTGAAAACTTCTGTAAAAAAAAAATACCTATCTAGTATCTAAAATGTTCGCGTCAAAGGAAAAAAATATTAGAGACCTTTATGATAGATTTTTAAAGTGCGTTTTTTTAGAGAATTTCAATCTGCATTTGTATCTACTTTAATAGTCAATCTAAAACTTGGCTAGGAGAGACGGAGCCATAATCCCAGTAGATACCTACTTAGGAGCTATAATTAGGAGCTTTTTTAAGCCTACTTGTCTGGATTTTTTATTATTTATTGTGGCAAATTGATTGTACTTAATATACTATGACTTAGCTACAAATCAGCGCATATGACATAAGTGACTCATTTAGAATTAAAATCAAAATATGAAAAAAAAAAAATGAAAAAAAATGTTTTATTCGATAACAAAATTTGTCTTAACAATAATGAGGCTGACTTCTCCTAATAAAACATAATAAAAAAACAAAAGGAAAAATAATAGGTAGGTAATATGAAGGTTTCCATCCGTTACCTACCTACTTAGTTTGCTCTTGAGCCTGCGTGCTAGACACCTGGACACACGCTGGGACACAGGCCTCCTCTCTTAGAGAGGGAGTAGGCTATAATCCACCACGCTGGCCCAGTGCGGGTTGATATATGACACATGTCTTCGGATGTTTTCTTTCACCGTTTTGAGAGCAGTGGTGATGAAATTTTTTAGACAAAGTAAAGTGCCTGTCTGGGTTCGAACCCACGACCTACAACTTCTAAGTCGGGGCCGTTGTGACTGGGCCCCAACTGCACCGCTAGGCACCTACCTATCGAATATTTATGACAACCACTTAGCAGCTCTATTGGATAAAGTTAGGTAATCTAGTTCTAGGTAAATATGTCTCCCAAAACTTAAGAAGAATAGATAGTCTAAACTTATGTTACATCTAAAGCGGGTCTTCTATCAGAAAACTACGGATGCCGATTTGTAGTGCCACTTACAATAATTTAGATTTTTTTTTAAACATATATCCGAAGTTCCAAGTTCTAGTTTTCATTTGATATTTAAGGTTAATTTGATATCCTCAATTTTCGTCGATCATCGTCGATTCAATTACAGTTTAAAAATGTTGTTCCAGCAATGATTGTTGGATAAAGTGGTGAGACGTATAGTTGTAACCTTATACAGATGAATGTGTTACTAATTCTCTTTAGTGAGTGATTGCGTAAGAATTTAACTTGAACAAGGTTTGTTTACCTTTTCATCGAATAATTTTGGAACAGACTATACCTAGTTAGCTACCCTTCTACGATTCATAACGTAGGTAGATACGTAACCTTCGCGAGTTCGAAGGAGCATGAGCAACTGTTTTCACGTGCTCGCATTGTGCAGTAACCGATAGGGTTGCGCTTGCGCACACGCCGCCTGCGCAACAACGATCTACAGACGTTAGCCGCCGGTGCGTGTGCGATCTGCTTCACAAACGGGCTTTTGTGTGGAACGTTTGTTTTGGTGTTATTTTAGTGCGAATCGATATGGGGGGTAGATAAAACAAAATAAATTAAATCATTTGTAGTGTTTAAGAAATCAGCAAAAGGACAATGATCTTAGGGTCAAAACATATATGTTCGCACAGCTACACATCAAGCTATACATAACCAGTATAAGCTGACTTCTGATTGTACGTGGTCAGGTAAAACTGGAAATGTATAGCTTAATGTGTTGCTGTATGAACAGACGCCAGCACATCAAGCTACTACAATCTGTCAAACTTTAATAGATTTTCAACTTTATCGCTAAAGCATTAAGGTTCAAGGTTGATTAGGATTTGACAGTTTCTGGTAGCTTGACCTGCTGGCGTCTGTACATAGGTACAGATCTACACTTTTTTTAATATAAATGTTTGTTCCCCAGATATACAGAACACACGCCAGCCCATCACGAAGAACTACGACCCGAAAGCCCAGAACACTGCCAACTATAACGTGAACCCTGGAACCTACCCAGAGAACAACCACAACCTCTTCCAGATGATCAAATGCCATGAGGATAGTCTACTTCGGCTCCATCACTTAACAGCAGGCCGGCAGATCAACAGCACTTACGAGCCAAGTTACCAGAACGATTTAACTTGGTACCCAAAAGACCTCCAAAGACCGTACATCAAACCTGCCGACTACCTAGCATACGAAGACATGAGGCGGAAGTACGAAGACAAGGGCGCGAAAGAGAGAGAGAACCAGAAAGAGTCTGAGGAGGAAAGAGACGTAAAATCGGATGATAGGAAGAAGCCAAGGAGGAATAGGACTACGTTTACTAGTCAGCAGCTGGCTGCTTTGGAGAAGGTGTTTGAGAAGACTCATTATCCTGATGCCTTTGTTAGGGAGGATCTCGCTGCTAGGGTTAATCTGACTGAAGCCAGAGTACAGGTGAAAAAAAAAGGGTTACTTACCTTATTTAATGTTGAATTTTGTTTATTAAACACAAAACATAATGAGAGCTGTGGTGGCCCAGTGGCAAGTTAGTTTAGTTTGTGAATAAAAACTAAACTAAACTAAATTTAAGTTCAGTGCATCTTTTTCTTTCTATTTAATTAAGAAAAGGACAGAAGATAAATATTAGCTTAGTCCTGTCAAATTAGTCAGCGCCTGACGTAAATTGACGTATTTTTAGTAGTCATGTTTTTAATCACGTCTAAACTGTCTATGGAGTATCTTATTTGACAGGACTAAGCTAATATTTATCTTCTGTAAATAGAAAGAAAAAGATGCACTGAACTTTAGTTTAGTTTGTGAACGAGGAAAGCGGCGCCATTATCTATTAAGAGGGCGAGAGGGCCGGGGGGAGGACGAGCCTATTAAGTTTTAAAGTAGAATTCATGATTCATAGAGTTCCACAAATTCTGTCCTCTTTATTACCTAGTTCATGTACTTCATAATTATCTTGTTTTAAAAAATTATCCAACAGGCTCAATAGTGGACTGAGATAGTCCAATTTGATTAATTTGGTTTTGTTCAGTTCTTTTTGTTCTTGTTCTTTCTTGTTCTTCCACAGTTTGTCATTCTACCTTCTAAACCTCGTTTTCAAGTTTTTAAATAATTTGGATATATGTCGATTTTCTCATCAGGTATGGTTCCAAAACCGTCGAGCGAAATTTCGAAGAAACGAGAGATCAGCACTGTCGACTCACAGAAGCTCAACCAACCAAAGTTCGCCAGAGCCCATAGCCGTTCCTATCGGGATCCCACACCAAGATCCTAGGCAGGACTTTGCACGCAACTCCAAAGAACCATGGCTCCATCATTTTCAAGCCAACAACCTGAACTTAAACCTAGGGATCCCTATAGCAAATACAGGGCTGTACCAAAACGATTACTCCCTAATGATGCAGAATGTAGGCAATAGACAGTACGTCCCAAATTCCAACAGTCTGATGGGACAAAGTGTGGTAGGCTATGGAAGTACGACTGACAATGGATATGGTTCCTGCGGCCTAATCGGTGGATATAGCGGATCTCTGCAGCCCGCTCATCACAGCTCTTATAATTTAAACTTAAGATTAAGACCTCACGATTTCAGCATAAACAACATAACGTTATGAAATGGCAAGTCATGTGTCTTTGTAAATAATATTTCTTATTTTGAAAATTTTGTTACTTATAATTTTATTAAATAATAATTTTTATTTTTTTTATTTTTTATTAATAATAATTTTATTTAAGTTATTTTTATTTATTTTCCACCTTTATAACTACATAAAAAAATATCAGATATTTCTGATATTAATTTTTTAATAACTTCAGTGTGTCATAACGGCAGTGGGCTGGCCATGTTTGACGAAGGACCCATGGCCGGCAGAGCAGACGAGTCCTGAAGTAGAGACCGCGTATTGGCAAGCGTAGTGTGAACGCTCCCCAGCTAGGTGGACGAACGACCTAAAGATGGGATAGACTAGATGCGGAAGGTGGAGGACAGGTGTTATGGCGCAGCCTGGGAGAGGCCTTTGTCCAGCAGTGGACTGCAATAGGCTGAGTTGACTGAATAAAGGATATTTCGTAAGGACACACACGCACACCGATATATCTCACAGTTTTTAACTTTATTACTCCTTCTTTATTAATTATACATCTGAGAACACTTCACACACACATTATTAAAATGCCGATTGCGATCATTGTTTATTTTATCGACATCTGAGTAAAAGCCCAGATTTCAGATGCCAACAGAAAAAAAGTAGGAAAGATGCGCGGGAACTTTGGATTTTTGACATAACTGACAATGTCATACATGACGTTTATAGCGTCTTTCTATCTCATTTTGCAGAAACAAAAAAATTGTTTTATTGATAATTCAACAAAAAAAACGCTGTAGTTATTGTTAAATTTTACGAAAGTCTTGATTGAAATATGTGTAACTAATTTCACAAACGTACAAAACCACAGTTGGGATTTTTTACTCACGTTACTCACTTATAAACATCATCATGTCGTTAAAAACTTTCAGCAAAACTTTATTTATATTGTTATCATTTGCATTTGCTACGCGTGCTACGTTTAAATACTTAACCAATAGAAGGATTAAAAAAGAAGAACGCAAGGCCAAAGAAATTCAGGAAGTTATTATGTTTTCTTATGGAATTGATGAAATTAAGAAGAGTAAATATTCTCGCTGCATGATTTCAAAAAGTATGGACAGATTGTTGTATTATTTGAATGAGCCTCGGCATAATTTGGATATATGTATGTACGTATGGACTAATATGGATATTACTAACGCTATATTAAAGTTACGTTACCGAGGCGTCAAGATACGAGTGATATTAGACGCTGATATGGCGTTTTCTTCTGGGTCCAGTTTGAGGAGGTTAGAAAAGCAGCGTATACCGGTTCGTTGGATGAAGTCGACGAATTTAATGCACCACAAGTTCTGTTTGGTGGATACATTGAGTGAAAACTCTGTTTCAACACCATTTGTGATGGCAGGCTCATTAAATTGGACTAATCAAGCTTTGTGCGGTAATTTTGAAGACTGCCTGGTGACTTCACAGAAGGAACTAGTAGAACAATATAAAAAAGAGTTTGAGAGACTTTGGATTCTTTTTAAACCAATAGTAGATTAAGTTTAGTTCTGTAAGTTTTAACAGTAAAACTGTTTTACCATAACTTATTTTATAAGTTAGTAAGTACCCTTTTTTTATTATTTTTTTACTAGAGTATTCCTTAGTTCCATGTAAAAGATAGCAAAAGCAAGCAAAACTGTTTTCTTTTCCTTTCATATTAGTACTTTCTGTAATACAACATAATAATATTATTAATTTCAGTGTGGAATGTTTTGTAATTTAAAATGCATGCATTTATTTTTGTAGTTTTAATACTTTATAGTTGGCAATAGTTTATTGCTGCAAGTTTTTACCCATTTGGATGAAAAATCGCAATTTGACTATGCAAAAAAATATTAAGATACAACAAAACTTTCAAGCTATGTATACAAAAATAATGTTCTCTGACACAACATGTGTTAGTAACAAAATGTGAACTACAGTCAGACAGTACAGTGTATAAATGATTTGATTTGATTTGAGTCTTGCTCTCGGGAGAATGTGTTCTTGTCAACACAAATAAGTGTTTTGCTAATTTGATCTTTATGAGTTATTAGAATTATTGTACTGACAAGTTACACACAAATGGACATTCTGTCGACGTACAGATGGTAAGGCCATGGTGTGTGATTAGCAGTTACAGGAATAGGTAGTGCCTATTTGCCTAAACTTCGAAGAACGGAGACAAGAAACGGAGACTTCCTTAGGACTAAATTTTTTCCGGGACATGTGTCCAGAAATTCGGGACAACACTTTTAATAATAGTAATAATAATTCATTTATTTCAGATAATAATAATTGATACAATACATTAAATTATATTAAAATCAATTGGTACGTAGACCACAGACACTGAAATAGAATTAAAATCAATTTAAACAATACTAACATTACATTAAATTAAATAATTTACAGTAAAATCAAGATCAAAAATTGTGTTAGTATATATACTATATGACGTACACAATGTGTTAGTGAGTGAGTGAAAAATTTAGTCCTAAGGAAGTCTCCGTTTCTTGTCTCTGTTCTTCGAAGTTTAGGCAAATAGGCACTACCTATTCCTATCACTGGTGATTAGACCTCTAAGGTTAATGTTTATATCAATAAATTATAGGTAGCACCTTAAGTGAAACTAGTATTATGTGTGGGTAAGCCACAAAGCACATTTTTATATTTTTGTAATGTTTTAAAGTTATTGTAAGAATAAAATTGAGCTGATGGTTTGGTATGTCTAACTGAACTGACTTGAAATTACTAAATGAAAATACAGAAATGTTTTAAAGCAAATGTCTAAAAACATGACACAATTTGGCTCAGCGTCAGCATTTTAAAAGCGAGGGGCGAGTATAGCCTAATGCAAATTGAATGGAGGTTTGGAACTTGTGGCGAGTTGCTGCACAGTAACCAATTCATATGTCAGCGGGGTTACTGTTGCTGCAAGGAGCATACTTCAGAGCCGCCATAAAGTACTATAACTGTTAGTATAGATTTGATTTAGAATTAATGGAAGTGAACGACAAAAAAATTTGGTAATGACAGATGTTAATTTAAAACAATGTTTTTAATGCTCATATTTTTTTATTACTTAGATTAAGTACTTAAGAGAAGGTTCTATTTTTAGGGTTCCGTACCTCGAAAGGAAAAAACGGAACCCTTATAGGATCACTTTGTTGTCCGTCTGTCTGTGTGTGAAGACCCTTTTCTCAGGAACGCGTGGAGATGTCAAGCCGGAATTTATATCAAATACTCAGGTCTACTGACCCTTGGAGCTGTGAAAAAATCAAACTTCTAAGCCAACGCAATCAAATGATACAGCCGTTTAGGCCGCAAATTTTCGACACTCGCAAGGGAATCAAAACCTACAGGGTAATTCCCGTGAACTCAGAATCTTGAAATTTGGTACGAAGCAACGTCTTATAGCACAGATAAAGGAAAAATTGCGAAAACCGTAAATTTGTAGTTACTTACCTACTTTGTACGGAACCCTCGGTGCGCGAGTCCGACTCGCACGTGACCGGTTTTTTTGTTTGCTGCATGTACCTGTGACATTGTTGATAAGAATAAATCTATATTAATTTGTCTCTATTTTTTTACTGTCCTGTGGTTTAATATTTTTTAATTATCACACGCCGAGACGAATTCAAGCATGCATAATCCGGTATGACCTGTGCCTTTGTTGAGCTACCAAGGTTTATTAAGTACAGAGTAGATATTGGTCTCAATCTCAAGCCAATCTCTTCTTCCAGGTAGCTTACCGGCCCGCACAGAGCCTGTATTTTAAAATAAGTTCAAAAATAATGTCAACTGTTCCACCTAGACCCTAACCAGAGTATATTACAATGATGTTCTGCGGCCCTAACTGGAAGTTAATGTCTTTCAAGTCCAGGTCTTTCCCTAGTACTTTAGCTTATCTGAATCCTTTCTTAGTTCCTAGAAGAAAGGCTAGCGAGGAGCCTTAAAGTTTAAAAGTGCTAATGCTGTCAGTATATTATAATGTACTCTGTGGCTAATGCAATACAAAGAATCTTTTGTCTCGTGTGCTAGGTACAGGCGGCAGCACATCAAGCTACTACAATCTGTCAAACTTTAGTAAATTTTCAACTTTATCGCTAAAGCTTAGAGGCTCAAGGTTGATTGGGAAAATTTGACAGTTTCGGGTAGCTTGACCTGCTGGCGTCTGTAGATATTTCTGTAACGTAAGACCAAAAAATGCGGGCTTAAAAAAGACATCACTAAACGTATAAAACAATTTCTGATCTATTTTTGACGTTTACGTTCCCGAACGAAGACACAAACGTCATACTGATGACAGAATTTACAGTTGTTTGATAAAGCTGATAAGCACTGATAAGACTACAGTAGGTAGGAAAGTTCAAAGTCAAACTTTCTAAACATCTACGATAGATACTCGGCTGCCTACATAAATTCAGAACTGATTTCTATAGAAAAATCTGTGAAAATGGTGTCAGGAATAGTTGGAGGAAGGCTAGCCTTAGTAACTGGTAAGTATTTGTAAATCACTATTCAACATATCCATCGAAATTAATCGAAAAGAAGATAAGTTCATGAAGTAAGCTAGATTAATTTCATTTTATAGCAGCGCATAGTCAATAATGATGACAGAAAAACTACCTCAAAACGTTAATGCAGAAGCTTCATAAAAAAGTTGAATGTTCATGATTTTTATTAGGTAGATGCCTTATCAGTTTACAAAATGTCGACCTTTATTACCCTGAATGTTCTTTGCTTAGCGGTCACACATAATAATAACGGCATTTTTAAAGACGTAAAACAGTTTTTTTTTTTTTAGAAAATTGACCCTCAAAAATTGTTGTTGTTGCTCACTGTACTCCATTAATTTATTACTTATTAGAGCATTAGAAAAATAATGGTTATAATATAACCCTTTAGTTAGATCAATATAAACATATACTGAGTTCCAATTTTTAACAATAAATATAGGTACCTAAAGCAATGTAGTATGTAGTAACGTAAAATGCAGTCATTTCAACAATATTACAGAATAACTAATAATAAATGGAGTACAGGAAGGTAATGTTTAGAATTTTTTGGTTAACTTGATGTGTTATAAACTATATATGTGATAGACTAAGATCTATCCTGGGTCGAATAATCGTACTTAAACATAAAATGCCATATAAAACTTTAAGACTGCTATACCTAGCATTAGCAGACTCCATAATTAGTTATGGTCTCAGTAGCTATGGGAGAACCTATAAAACTAATTTAGATAAAATTTACAAACTACAACAACGAATCCTTAAAAATATTGTACCACTTAAAATTAAAGCAAAATACCAAAATGATTACTCTGAACTATTTCAGTACTGCAACATACTGCCAATACAAAACATGTCCAGACTTTCAATACTAAAAGACGAATATATCAATATAAATAATTTAGTTAGGAGAACACGTCATCCTAAATTAAGAAATTTGGCTAATATAAAAACGTTTACCTTACCAAGACGTAACAATACATATGGTATGAGAACTTACACCTACATACTACCAAAAATAGTAAACGAACTTCCTACGGACATACAAAATAAATACCTCTGTAACCCTAAAAAAGCAAAATGTTTATTAAAAAAGCATTTTCTTCAAATAACAAACTATGAATATGTACTTTAGTTGATACACTTACTACCGTAAAACCGGCCATCATTGCCCTTAGCGGATATGTTTGCCCGAACACGAAAAATAACTAAAATAATGATTTGTAAATAATTGTATTTAGCTGACAACATTATCTAATTTTTAGGGTAAATTTAAACATTTTTCTGGCAACATTAAATATTAGCAACGGTGCTAACTTCACTCAGTTGTCAGCAAGACATATTGAAAGGAGGACTAGTGTGAGGTGGTGCCAAAATCTTGTGTTATGTTTTTACTTACTGTCAGCGTACTACATCTCTCAGGTAAGTTATTTTAATATCAGAGTAATTATAAATATCGCGCTTCATTTTAATGCTACTTTGAGACCTTTACAACATAAAATCTTGAAGATAATGGAGTGGGCAATGATTCCCGAATTTGCGCGAACATAAGAGTGACAACATTGCCCACTACAAAAATAATGTTAGGGTTGGCACCCATCAGCACTCAGTTGACAAATATAAACTAGGTACCTACATTTAGTTTGTTTGGTTGCAGTATGGGAAAGCCTACGAAAAGAAATCGCAGAGTCCTCGGGTCTCGGCCCTATAAAAATTATTCAGAAGAGATGTTACAGCTCGCGGTTGAAAATGGATGTTCTTTTTAAGGATTGTTTTACCATTTTTGTAAGATTTGATTTAAAACCCTTTAGGGCATAAAGCTCATAATAGGTAGGTTTACTCATAGTTTTATACCTGCAATTTACAACGATTGTACTTGACTGATTATTGATAATAAAAGAGTTTATATTTGAACAGATTATTATTTATCACATTAATATGTATCAACCCTAATCCACTGTTTTACTATGTATGAAAAAGTCCCTGGTGTGTAGTGTAACATTGCCCACCTCAGTAAAATAAAAAGTAATATGTTTTTGACATATTGAACACGAAGGATGGCAACTTTGCATAATTCACTAAAACATACCCTATTACCCAAGCTTTAGAACTGATAATTTTAGAGAAATTAAGGTTGAGCAATGTTGGACGGTTGTGCGTATAATTTTGCCCGGCTATTTAGGCGCCTTTTTCTTGGATTCTGTTAAAGTTAGAAACACTTTATTTTGTGATTTTAGGCCTTTAACAGTAATTGCTACCATGGTCGACTTTATTACGAGTTCTGGTGAATATTTTTTGCAAAATCTCAAAAATACGTGGAAATGCGGGCAATGATGGCCGGTTTCACGGTACCATCTTTATTTATGCGATTAATATATTTTATGTATTAGTTAAGACTTAAAATATTTTTTCAATGTAAAACTAACTTAGCATCTAAATTTGTTTCTTTGTAGTAGGTACTTATATTAGATATATTTTTTCCGAACTCACTAGCCATATATAAGCCATCAAAGGCTTCTGTGGTTTTTAGCATATAAAAATTTAAACTCTGCGATATACTTTTTGAACATTAATAAAAAAAAAATAAAAAAAAAACACTCAGGGCTAATTCTACCAGTCAGATATCTTTGATCCCTGGAATAAAATTAACGTCTGACAGTTCTAGTATGGTAAACCTCTCAAAAATTCAAAATTTATTCTTAAGTTAAGACATAAATATGGGTATAAAAGTTTGATGGAATTCGATTTTAATAGGATGTATTACAAATTTTAATGTAAAAGCTTTCTTGCAATTTAGATTGTACAACTTTAGAAGGAGGTGGGTATTATCACATGGGTAGGTATGCCCCAAAAACCCTATTTACTTATCCATAGATGTTTTGTGTTAAATATTATTACATATTAATCTTTTAATGTTCCCAGGTGCTGGATCTGGTATAGGCCGTGCAGTATGCCAGGTGCTATCCAGAGAGGGTGCTATTGTCATAGCCGCTGACAAGCACTATGATGCAGCTGTAGAAACTATTAAGACACACACAGCCTTAGCTTCAGGGAGAAATGGTACGTATAGCATGAATAAACTCTAACTCAAAAGCATTTATTTCAAATAAACAAATTACAGGCACTTTTGAATTGTTAAGGGGTCGGTCAGTCAGAAAGATGAAGCTAGTTGCCCATGCCAAAGCGTAGTATGTAGCTATGGAGAAAATGGGCAAAAAACTCTACAAACACTCTTTAAAATCGTTATTACATTTTTTTAGCGACATTACTTGAAGAAGGTGCTGACATCTGTAACACAGGTTTTTACCTAGTTCAGAAGTTAAGTTTAGAAGTAGCCTAGGTTTCATATATAATTGTATAATCTGTTTTATGTCATAATATTCCACCTTGGAGTGTAAATGTGGTGCTGTTTCACAAACGATGGGGCACTTAAAATCATGTCCTGGGTGTCCTGTCAGTTGCATGTTACAGGAACTGATGGATGCTAGTGATGGCGCCAAACACAGCAGAATTCTGGGGAGACTCCATTTAGATTACCACACGATAAGAAGAAAGCATGTTATTATGATTAGTAAATTATTGGCCAATTGTTTGACCAAAAAAAATTAATATATTCCAGATGCGGAACACATGGCTGTTGAACTAGACGTGTCTGACTCAACAGCAGTGAGGAATCTTCTGCAGACCACATTGAAACAGTATAAGGCACCGCCAACAATAGTTGTTAACTCTGCTGGTATCACCAGAGACAACTGGCTTTTGAAATTGTCTGAGGAAGATTATGACAATGTTCTTAATACTAATTTAAAGGTAACCTTAGAATTTAATCATTGATAGACCCAAAAAATATACACTTGAATAAGTTTCGTAAATTAAGTCCTAAGTTTTAATTTTTAGAATACAATAAAAGTGGAATCTCAAGGGTGAAAACATACAGTAGGTATAATCTTTATACTTTTGTTTAGTGAGATTTGCCTTAAATTTTTTGTTAGCAATTAATTTAGTAATATATAAAATAATAAAAATACAGGACGGATTTTTGAGATGGGGCAGCAAGGATGGGCAGGCACCTTAACAGGAACAGGAAAACGGTCTTAGGAGACTGCCCTTATTTTTTTTGAGAAATCTTGATCCCCTTTCACAGATTTTGAAAAAAATTAAAATTAAGTACCTACTGCCAAAAATCCACTCTGTAGGTATACAATTATTATACCACTAACATTATTTTATTTACACAAGGTAGTAAATAAAATGAGTAACAATACAAATAAATACAAAAAAAAAGATATTTAGGCATTGAGGTACAGTCAACAGCAAAAGTAGATGATCAAAATCAGAAATTCAATACTAATGAACGGAGTTCGCGTCAGTACTGAGTGGCGTTAAAGTGATTCAAAAGTATGTGATTGTAAATTATACCAAACATTTACTACTAGTACGCCAGTCAAAACTGTGTGACGCGAACTCCGTTCATTAGTATTGAATTTCTGATTTTGATCATCTACTTTTGCTGTTGACTGTACTCCTACATTTACTCGTTTAGTCTTATTTTTTCAGGGCACTTTTCTAGTCATGCAAACATTTGCAAAGGCGATGACGGAAGCAAGCCTGCCCGGTTCAATTGTAAATCTTTCTAGTATTGTGGGCAAATATGGAAATATAGGTGAGAATAAAGTATTATTTTAAATAATATTAGTTATTTTACTATTGGAATAGTGTCTTGTAAGATAATTTGTGTGTAAATATCTTAGATCATTTGGAGTATCTATTAGATCATTCATACCTACTTAAATATATCTCTTGATAGTAATTTCCATCTTAATAAAATTGGATGGAAAATGACCCACTCAACCAATTGATATACTTCTCTACCAAGTACCCTACATAGTTATTGGTATTACAAATATCAATTTCCGAAGTCGGTGTCAAAAAATGAAAATGCGGAACCAATGACACCAACTTCCGAAATTAAGTTATTTTTCGCTTTGTAGTGTTAAAAAAGTTTTTCTCAATTGGGTTTATGTATGTCAGGTCAAACAAATTATGCCGCCAGCAAAGCTGGAGTGATTGGTATGACACAGTCTGCTGCTAAGGAGTTAGGGAAATTCAATATTAGGTAAGTATCATAACTTTAAAAATATTCCAGCCTATTAATGTCTCACTTCAAAGCAAAGGCCTATTGTCATACAGAGAAGGCATGAGCATTGATCGCCATGCTTGATCAAGGTGGTTGGCAATTTCAGACTTACATCCTTCCTACTTTATCTTAATAAATGCGAAAGTGTGAGGATGGATGGATGTTTGTAACTCTTTCACGCAAAAACCACAGAAAGGATTTTGATGAAACTTTACAGTAATATAGCTTATACATCAGAATTAAATATAGGATAATTTTTATCCCGATATTCCCACGGGATCGACACTTATGCGGGTGAAACTGCGGAGCGCTGCTAGTTAATCATAACTATCTATTGCAAGGTTGCCTGGAAGAGGTCGCAGAAAGCGATAAGGCCGCCCATTGTATGTTTTGTAGTGTTAAGTGTATTTTTTTGTTATGTATTTTCTGGTGTACAATACCTAAAGTATTACTTATAAATAAATAAACTCCTGGTTTCCTCACAATGTTTTCCTTCACCGATGTCAGTGATGTTCAAGATAAACTTATAGAAAGTACATCATTATGAATTGCGAACGTCAAATTGGTATTTGCCCGTGTTTAAACGTACATCCTTGTGCATGAGAGGTGAGGCTTTCACGTCATCATAACTTACCATGATTTCAGGGTAAACGCGATATTGCCTGGCTTCATAGAAACTCCTATGATGAAGACTGTCCCTGAGAAGGTGGTCCAAAGCATGTTGAAGTTGGTGCCTTTGGGGCGACTCGGACATCCTAGTGGTGAGTGTGCATTCACTAGTTAGTGCTACAAGGATCGGCGCTAAATGCCGTTGACAGGGGGGCGTTGGTAAACATTTTGTGAAACTATCACAGAAATTGTGTTGAAAAAACGAGATGGCGGCATTAGTTCCGATTTTGGCAACGCGCCCATAGAACCTTGTAGAGCTACGAGTATGCTCACCGAACGAGTTACTTGACAACGTTCAGTCGTGCGTGACACGCTCTGAAAATATGTTACTGATTTAAAATAATACTAACGGCCGAACCCAATTACCTATCACCAGTTTAGGTATACTGGAGGTAGAAAAGCCTATCTATCTCTGGTATTACCGTCCCAGTAATCTATACCTATTAGTAGTGATCTGCATATACTATTGTGATCTGCATATACAATTATGATTAGGGACTAACTACACTTATTCAGCTCTGTTCAGCTTTTGTCCATAGAAAACAACGATTTTGTATGGAATGCGTACGCGGTCGTAAAGTTAAACGGATGCGTACGCATTCCATACAAAATCGATGTTTTCTATGGACAAAAGCTGAACAGAGCTGAATAAGTGTGGTTAGTCCCTTATACTGGCTACCATCAGTAGCGATCTGTCTCGAACTGAAAATAGGTTATTGGGTTCGGCCGTTAGACGACAATAGAACTAAGTTTTTTTAACTATACCTATGTCACCAATCGAGTTTCCTTGCTGACCGTACCAAATTCTACCTTGCCGCTGTTGCCGGCGTCGTGTTCTGTATGCTGTAAGAACGTACTAATCTGTCATAATATTTATTTAATTTCAGAATTAGCCGAGGTGATAGCATTCTTAAGCTCTGATAAGAGCTCTTTCATGACGGGAGCGTCAATCGACGTCACTGGCGGTTTCTAAACAGATAAAAAGCTAATAAAATTGCACATAGCTGCGAATTGGCGATACAAACCAGCGGAGTGATTGCGTAACAGACTTCGATTGGCAATGCCTTTCATTTTGACAGTTCAACAACATTTATGGCGTTATTTACGTTGTATACATTATGAAAGTGTGTTACGTAATTAGGGTGCAGGTGTATAAATTATAAGTACTTATGGTTCATGGGTTGGAGTAGGTGTAACAATGTTGAAAGTATTTTTAAGAGATGTGTATGGTCAAGTATGGTGTCATTTTGAACCTTAAATTAAATGGTTCTAAAGTTTAAACTTGATCAATATTACAATACAATTTCTTACCTTTGTTGCTCAAACACTTATCAAACGCAGTTATTTTTAAGATACATTCGTATCCACTGCCATTTAGCATAATATGTAGAGTGCAAAAGACAAGTTTTGTCATACGTTTTTTTATTGCAAGAATGTATTGGATGTGTTTTAGGTACTCAACTGGGCCCAAATTCACTATGACCACTTAACGATTCCTTACTTCGAAAGCACGTCAATTCCTTAGCTAATCACGACATCGCATAACGTATTCTCTATAGCCGGGTACTCATTAGCGAGCTGTAGGTAACTGTAAACAAACAGATACGGTAACGAGGTTCTAGTGTGTACGTTACGGTTCCATAGTACACTATGTTCCCTGTAGGCGTCTATCAGCGAAAGACATTTATCCTCTGACCATTCACTCATGACGGACACTCGAATTAGCTGGTTCGCAGCGGCTAGCAACCTCTCCTCTTGACGTCCACGAGCGCACTGCGAGCGCCCTTTGATTCGCGGCAAAAACCGACAATCTTCGGCTCGCTGCGGGTCGCTCGTGTAGCGTTCGTTGCAGGCTCGCGAACCACGTACACACTATGTTTTTGGTAACAGTAACGGTTACAGTTACGTGCAATATTACGGGTTCAGAAATGATTACGTTGTAAACGTCAGCTCGCTGCAAACCGCACGCGTACCGCTCGCAGCAGGTTAGCGAACCACGTACACACTATGTTTTATGGTTACAGTGCATGCAACGGTTACGGTTACAGCACGCTAATGAGTACCCGGCTTATGACACAGTGAACGAAACCGCGCGAAAAAACGCGAAGTTTGCGTGATTTGAACTGTCAAAATACCACGCTTGACAACCGTAAGTACCTACCTACGTGGTTTGCACGTGGTAAGATTACGCGGGAAATATGATTACCATACAGAATTGGGGCCCTGGTGTAAGTTAAGCCCTTATTTTGGGATATATTATATCAAATCTACAACTTTACAGCTATAGGTACTATCACCAAAATCTATATCTGACCACCGTAAGGACTATTCCTGCTTGCAGCGCATATTATTAGTCGACCTAAAAGGGATACTTTTTTGTTTTCCTTACGGACGCAGCCATAGACTAGTATATCATATTGGGGAGGACGCAGCTGTGGTCATAATGTGCACGGGATTTTATTTTCAAAATGGTCAGTTATAGGGTTAGGCGATAGTGCAATACTAGTTTAAATGTAGTCTCGTCCTGTCTAGTCCTAAGCTCAATTTTGTTGCGATGTGCATAATATTTTAAAATCATTTTAATGATAGTCTTAAAAACGATTTGTTAAAGTTTATAATATGTTCTGTTGTAATGGTGCTATGCTGATATCTACGGTACACGGCTACAAAGTGTCTTCTACACCTGTGATATTTTCATTATACTATTTAACTTCGGATTATAATAATATACTTATTATCAAAGATACTTTAATTGTAATAAAAGGGTGAATGATTTGTATGGTGTTTTATTTGACACTGAAATGAAATAATTTCCTTTCGTTTTGGTTAATACCATTATACCCAGTTTTTATAGTTCCGTAGGTACCCAAAGGGTGGTAATGGGACCCTATTGCTCAGCCTCTGCTGTCCATCAATCTGTCAGCGGGCTGTATCTCGTGAACCGTAGTAGACAGTTGAATTTTTCAGTATGTATTTCTATTGTCGCTATAACAACAAATAATAATAATAAAAGGTAAAAATTCAAGGGGGTCTCCATACCAGAAACATGTTTTTTGCCTTGTGGTACGGGACCCTTTGTGTGCGAGTCCGTATTGTTTGTCTCGGCTATTGCTTGGCTTTAAATAATTATCACCTATATTCAAATTTTATTTGTTTCAAGTTAAACAAATATCAACTTTATTTTAATAGTAATTAAGTTCGTTTGAAGTTGTAGCCTAAACTAAACTTTATTGTGTAGGAATTAAAGTTCCATGGAGTTTCTTGCCCGTTCTTCTTCACAGAGATCTACGTTTTGGAATGGGCAACTAGCTTCAACTTTCTGACTAACTGACCGACAATTTAATTTTGACAACAAAAGTGCCTGAAATGGTTTAATTGAAATAAATGATTTGAGTTTGAGTTATTTTTCCATAACGTAGTTCCATATTTGTTTAAATTTTAGGCAAATATGTCGCAAATACAGATTAGACTAACTATTGTCATCAAAAGGCAAAAAAACAAATAAAATTCAATGTTTTTTATTTACTTACAACTATTTATTTACTATGTCTTCCTAGTTTTTAACTTATTTTTCTTCAACTCCGCTTTATTCTTCTGTCTCTTGTCCCTCATAAAGGTTCTGTACTCTGTCCGTCTCTTCTCGTCTACAATTTCTTTGTACTTCTTCTTATTGTACTTCTGGAACTCAGCATCTGCTAGAAGTTCGTCAACCATGGTCCTCTTCCTTTGCTTTTTAGTCAGCCTCTCATTTACGTGGTCTAGTGTAGAATCCATGATGCGACCAACCTGAAAAAGACATGTTGCATGAGGATGATGATTTTACAACAAAAAATTGTTTATGCCTAAAGAAAAAAGGTAGCTTTTTTTGAATAGATCAATGAATTTAATTTCAATTTACAAGTTTTTAATAGCATTTAGTTCATACACTCAATAATGAACAAATGAAAAGAAACCCCAATAATTTGCATTGTATCCATATACACCCTATGTCCAGCACCACGAAGCTGGTTATCAGAAAATAATTTTTTTTAATGCAATTCTTTTACTTGCTGGAGAAATCTGATCAACAACTGCTTACCTGAAAGTACTTAGGCAACACTTCCATGTCGTTCTTCTTATAGAAATGTTTGGGGTCCAGAGCTGATCTCATCTTCAGCACTTGAAGGTCATTCTTCAGCTCCTCGGTGACCTCTGGTGCTGGCAGGTTGAACCAGCCAGGTCCTTTGGTCTTCTCTCGTTCTTTCTGTAATGTTTTACATCAATTTGAATAAAAATGAAAAAAAAAAAAACGAAGGAGCTCATGAGACAAATTATCTTTTGGGATATCTTCTGTTTCATTAAATGTGAGATGTTGTGAAGTGATTGCCAGCCCTTTTTGTTATCTATTTTTAAGTACCCGGTTATCCGGGTCTAAGGTCTAATCTAACCAGTTTTTATTATAACTTGTAATAATAATTAATCATATTGACGGCACGGTTGGTGCATTGGTTAAGCGATTGACTGCCGCGCTGCGTGTTGCGGATTCGATTCCCGCACGGAACACATATTTTTATGACCTACAAGTAGTTGTTCCGGGTCTGGCTGTTTGTGTATGTGAGTTTAAATGTTTGTAAACGCACCCATGATACATGAGAAATTCCTAGAGGGGCCACTTTTTTTTTTTAAAAAAAGAAAAGAAAGGATTGTCAAAGGGGCCTCAGAAAGTTTGCTTTGGCCTACACCTTCCAAAGTAAAGTTCCGGGACCCAAGGATCCCGAGATATGTCAAAGACATTTTTAAAATGAATAATTATGCTCTTCAGAGAATGACCAACTGAAATCTCTCCTTGCTTCTTTTTTTTATATCATTTGGTCAAAATAACTTACCCTCCTCATTGCCTTCAGTTTATTCTTGCTAACATCATAACTAGGCATTTCATGCTCCTTCTCAATGCCTGGCTTCAGCACACTATTCTTCATCTCCTTCTCAACATCCACACCGCCGAGGTTTGATTTTAATTTCCCCGTCTCTAAATCCAGCTGGTCAAAATGAAACAATCTCCTTTTCTCTTCTTTTTTGAAAATGATGGACTGTGACCATCCCATTTCTTGGAAGAACTCTTCAAATAAACTGTCAATCTTTAAGTTTTTTAGCTTTGTGTTTACTTCTTCTTCTGCAGACAACTTCGTGTCTAGCTCTTGTTGCTTTTTGTCAAATAATTCTAGAATTGCTGCTTGTCTGTCTTCTTTGTCTGTGGAATATGAATTTATGTGAAATTAAAGTAAAATTATAAGAGTATTGGCTTCTTCCTAGCGTGTTAATGGCAATCTAAATAAACTCAGCTCAGAATTTGGCTATGTGTTTAGCGCCATCTCTAGCGTCCTTAGGTTCCTGTAATGGGCAGTTGACACATAGGACATGTTATTAAGTCTATTGGCTAATATAATATTGTAGGCGAAACCCCTTATTCTTGGATAGTGTTCAGTGTTGACGCACCCAGTAACAATCCTTTAAGTACTGTCAAAATATTTTTATTCACAGACACAACAATTACAATTTACAAGCTAACACTAAAATAACAAAATTATATCCTAACTTAACGTAAACTATTCAAAAACTAAAATATAGCATCGAAAAATTCATCCGCATTGCTCTTGACTGGTAATGCACCTAAGAGACTGGCGGCATTACCTCATTGAATGGCAATTCTTAGCCTCTGGCCAAGGTAAAAGCCAGCCCTTAGGTCATGGGAAGTGCCAACCAGCCGTTTTGAAATTTCTTTAAAAATACCATTAGCACTCAGACCCCAGAGCCCGAGGGGGGCCGAAGTACTTAAATACTCATATTTTTATATACACAAGGATATTTTATTTAAAAACCAAGGTGAAAAATCAGATAAATTCCAGGTTCCAGTGAAGAGAAAGAATTTTAAAGACAAACATTTGAATTAAGGTACTAACCTATAAAATAAGGTTTCTGGGCATCATCAATTAATTCAGTCCTTATTTGGAGATCCTCATCTCCAACAGTATCGACAATGAAATCCATTTTGATTGTTTTAATTTAATTAATCATTGAAACTTAAAAGTTCACACGTTTTGTAAACAGCAATCACTCTGCAGCAATCTACGTTCTACGCGTGGTTTTGACACTTGATTTGATTGACGTTTTTGAGTTTGACGTTATCCAATAATGTTGCCAATTCGCAAATGCAAAAAAAAAACTTTTTCGTCCAGAAAGGGTGAAAGATTAGATCCTTAATTTTGAATTTGATTTAAATCCATGCATACACATAACATAACACAGCTATCAAAGCAATCGCACCCAATGATTAATGAGGCAATCCACAAAATGTGACGTGGCTTCAGTCCTACTAAGAACATACTGTGGATACCTAAGGTGATTAAAGGTGATTAGGAACTAGAATGTTCATACGTACTAACTTATTCACGTTAAAAACCACACATGAGTAGAGATGGCGTCGGCTTAATATCCAAAGGGAAAATATCCAGGTAAATACCTTGAGTAATATTTATTGAATATGCAGCATGCATGCATGCAGCATGCATGCTATGCATGTTAAGCTATGCTATGCATGCTATGCTATGCTGCGCATGCTGAGCTGTGCATGCTCTGCACGTAATATAGTTTAAAGATTGACGAAGTGGCGATGGTTATTACATCAAAATTGCACTTATTATCTCAGCACGGTCATAACATTTGTGAAAATAATGATTAAGCATGAATAGGTAATAATAGCTCGCCGGAATTTTTCCCGTTTTATCCAATTCCCTCACAAAACGTTGCGAACAAACAAGTTTAGTACCTAACATGAAGTACCATTATAAACCGAGCGCATCATTTGTCACTTTTACTTCTTTGAATTAATTATTCAAGGCCTACTTTTGAGGGTCTTCGTTAAGGGTGTGTTGGAGAGTCGTTATTTTCGCGAAAGCGGGCCTCGAGGCCCCTTGACTGAAGGTACAGACAAAGTTACAGATTCGGAGAATTTCCACGCGGGTAATAATGTGACCTTTGTGGCTTAACGCAAGTACTTGACGGGGTAAAAACCCTTTTTGTTGTTATGATTTACCCGACAACAAGCATAGGAAAAAAAAAACCGATGCTTTTAGTTAGTTTTCACACCTAAGCTCTGACCCTGAATTCAAAATTTTCAAAACTATTTTAAGGTTTTTTGTCATTAGTTAGGTAGGTAGGTAAGTTATTCATTATCCCCTTGGGTTAAAAAAATCCCAACAATCGTATTTCGAAGTGACGCCGTATCCCCCTTAAGCCATTATTTATTTGCCTACCTACTTAGATTAGCCCATGTCCAACTAAAAACGGTAACTACCGAAGTCAAACCTCAAACCATTCGCGAGTCCCACCAAAGGTAAAGAGAATTAACGCCTTCCCACAGTTCTCACATAATGACCGGTCTGTACCCTAATTGCGTAATGTAGGTACTATCAATCTCAATCTGAATCATTTTGAACGATATTGCTAATCCATTGCTTCATATGTTTGAAAAATGTGTCTGCTCAACAACGTAAATAACGAAATGAATGTTGTTGAACTGTCAAAATGAAACCCATTGTTATTGATCGTGTGTTTCGCAATTACCCCACTGATGACGCTTACTATGCGGAACATTTACGTTAAGGACCCCATAAGTCGTGCACATTCGGTCCATTAGCATGTAATAAACGCGAAACTGTAGGTACCTTAGGTACCTTTGGGAGGTATCCAACAGAGTAGGTACCTTACAAGGTCTAATTAAATTAGCTTGTGAAACGCCGCAGACGTTTTCAAGTAACTAGTTAACTACACTACAGGTCATAGATATGGTTACCATACCAAATAAATAGAGTATTGTCCTCTATTTCGTGTAAGTTTAGGTACTTTATAATCATCATCTACCTAGCCCCCTAAATCTATGTCCTAGCCTTTTCCCAACTATGTTGGCGTCGGCTTCCAGTCTAACCGGATGCAGCTGAATACCAGTATTTTGCATGGAGCGACTGCCTATCTGACCTCCACAACCCAGTTACTGGATAATACGATACCCTTTGGTAAGACTGGTTGTCAGACTTTCGGGCTTCGACTACCCGTAACGACTGTCAAAGATCCACGAATGACAGCCGAGACCAAAGGCTTAACGTGCTTTCCGAGGCACGTATGGGTCTCGGTATGTAAAGATGGTCACCCATCCATAAACAAACCGCAGCAAGCGTAGCTTAACCTGATCGATCGACTTGTGCGGCTGTTATTATTTAGCCATGGGCCCCTATTCTATGACACCAAAAAGGACGTTAAAATATTTTTCATACCACTTGCTCAAAAAAGTGACATTCTATGCCACAAAAAGCGAACATAACAATAGTCATTTTTAATCTGTTAAAAACAGGGAAAGAAAATTGTACTGAATTTCATTCATCCTCTAGGGGGAGAATGTGATTTAAATTTGGAATATATACTGAACTACATCTGTGTTTACACCATTGAGTTTGTATATAAAGTATTATACATCTTTCTGAAAAAGGAATATGCATTTGTTATGCAGTCATGATTATTAAATAAAATTACGAAAACCGACGAGGCCGTATGAGCTTGATGCCTTTGCTTTTCCGACAAAAAAATATTAGGCTAGGAATTTGCCAAGTTCCTCAGACGCAAGAACAGAGAAATACTCAAATCAACTCATCAACAATAAATGTACCAAACAAAAATGTAACTCTCTCTATCAATAATTGGACCACTGTTTCGAATGTTAACTTTTACTTTTAATTGTCAATATTTTTAATAAATGTTTATCTCATATTATTATTGTGTTAATTTTTTCGCAAATGGTACGAAAAGTAGAGTATTTTCCTCGGTGATAAAGCTGTCTTAGTCTTGGGTGAACTTCAATCCCTCGCTACACTCAGGACTCGTCTTAAATCCCTCGCTTCGCTCGTGATTTAAGTTTTTAACACCCTCGCTACGCTCGGGAGTGAACCTTAAGTCCTTCGTTACGCTCGCGATTTAAATCGTCACCCGCGACAGAAGACACTGCTTTATCCCCTTGGTTAATAATCTACTATTTCATCCCACCATCTCGGAAAGAGTATTTTTAATCTTCAATATCTGAGTGGAAAAGCCGTTTTTATTCTCTAGAGGATAAAGTAAATTGAATTTAGAACATCGTGTGCATTAAGTTTGTGAATTAAAAAAAACATTAAACCTATTTACTGCTACCTCTATGGTGCCGAATATATCATACAACTTTTTTTTAATTTGTTAAAAACTCAGACTCGGAACCTTCTTGGTGTTCTTTTTTCAATTTGCTTTGTACGCGGTTCTTTACGCGGCATTGTTAAACCTTATATTAAAAACAAGAAACTTGAAAACAAGTGAAAAAACTAAAATGAGTGATTCTAGCGACGAGGAAGTTTGCTTGACGCCTTTGCATTTAGTCATTTCCTCCCTGAGGTGGAATGAAAAGTTACGTGTTGCACTCGAGTGCAAAGATTTTTCACCTCGTGCTCTTTTGATTCCCTCGCTAACGCTCAGGATTCTAATTTTGAATCACTCGCTGCGCTCGTGATTCAATTTTAGAATCCTTCGCTTGCTCGGTCATCAAAATTGAACACGCGGTTAAAAAGCAACTTTGCACTCTTGTATAACAAATAACTATTATTTTAAAATATTTTTTATTTTTATTTAACTGAAGTGTAAGTAAAGTGAAGAGACAAAAGGAACAAACCTTCCGTAAACTTAATTAAAAACGAGCTAATCAAATATTTTAATTCAAAGTTTGATTGCAAAGAGACTGCTACGTTTTTAAGCTGTGTAATTTATTTTCGTTCTACCGAAATAAAAAAAATACTTAAATCGTCCCAAAAGAAGGTGGCAACCAAACATACAAATATATTAGTTGTAATAGCATAGCACTATACAATTGTTTTATATATCTACTTATCTGGTAGATATCGATGTCTATTACAACTATGGAGTTTCGCTAGCTAATTTGTGATTTGACCATGCACTACTGACCTATGATAAACAAATACGCTGGACTTTATACTATCGATGACAAAATGAAGACATTTGATTTTCGCCATTTTGGCGTTGACAGCAACGTGAGCGTCCTGGAATTAATATTTTTGATAGTGAGTTTTACAGGATGCGCATACTCTCAGGATAAAAATGTTCTAAATATCTCGTAGTAAACACGAAATACACAAAACAAGTCTTATTCCACGATTTACAGTGGCGTAGCTACATGGCTAGGGACCCCAGTGCGAAAAAAAAGTTGGGGCTCTATCTAAACTGGTTAGGTTTTATTTTTTCTAACCTAACCTCTAAATTCTTCTTTTGTTTTGTCCCGGTTTGAAAATCCTTATGGATGTCCTCCGCCCTCGGGGGACGACTAAAAACCACCCCTGTGTTCCATCTCACACCTACGCCGGGAGTCGCGGGAACATACGATTCTTCTGCAATCCCCGGCCCGCCCGCTCGAGACCCCCAGATTGGGAAGCAGCGTTGATAGCACCCCAGACACGCCCAACGACATGGGCGGCGCAACCGGAAATGGGGGTCGAAATCCCACCGGCTGTCGAGCACCTATCCCAGGCACTTTCATGGTAGACTCGACAGCGATTCAAACCCACGCAAATAAGCGATCACGATGTGCGATTCAGGTGACGGCGCCCGCCGGGGGCCATGAAAAACCATATCCTCCGACTTGTTGAAGGCCAGCAACCTAACTTTTCTGTCAAAAAAAAAGGAGTGAAAAAAGCAGTTCATTACTAATATTTCGGTAGAGTAAGCTAGTATTCATAAATCGGTCACATAACAGCCGATTGATTGAAGTGGCTAAACACAAGAACTTACACAACACCACAGAAAGAATGTAAGTATTATATTTATGTTCTGAAGGTGGAAGAAATTTTTTGCTAGGTCAGTTCGAGGTTTGCTGGTCAGAGGCCGAGGGGCCCCCTGAGCTTGGGAGGCCCGGTGCACGGCACCGCCTAGACCTCCGATAGCTACGTCACTGATCATTAGAGACGTACAGACGCCAGCAGGTCAAGCTACCCGAAACTGTCAAATTTTCCCAATCAACCTTGAACCTTAATTCTTTAAAGATAAAGTTGAAAATCTATTACAGACATTTGACAGATTGTAGTAGCTTGATGTGCTGGCGTCCGTACCAAAACAAAACGACTGCTATTTGCGGCAACGTGTCAATTTCAGTCCCTGAGACGCTCGAACGGGGCGCTTTGAATCGGCACAAAAAACAGCTGTCATTTCATAAAGTAGGTATATTTAGTCCAGCTTACTTGTAATTATAGGTCAGTGCCCTGTACCTACACCGATCGTGGGAGAGTTTCTACACGTTTCAGGCAAAATAGGTAAGTTTTAACTCGTAAATAGCTGTGTCACTATGTATTTGTTCCATATTTGCTTTGCTTACATTGTGTCAGGCACACTGGCACACGGTTATTCTGCACGTGACAAGGTTGCGGCAAAAATACAACAGGCCGAGGACATCTAGAGATTTTCCGTTATCAGGACGCAAAGAAAATAAATAGAAAACCAGAAATAAACCTGCTTGCTTAGACACTGTGTATTACATTAGATAAAAATACACAGTTTCCCAGAAGTTAATCTCAGGATCTTAAAATAATGTTATTGAGGTGGTGACCATCAGATTAGGTACTAACTTCCGCCTGCGACTTAGTCAGCGTAAAATATATTGTTTCTCCGACCCACTGCGTCGTATCGCATCGCCTGCCTGCGCAATTACTTCATTTTCGCTTAGCTTTTTTTGTGACGTTTTTTTTTGTTGTTGTGTGATGTTATTGGGTTACCAAATGCGAAAAGAATTTTTCAAATCGGACTAGAGTTCCAGAGATAAGCGCGTTCAAACAAACAAACAAACTCTTCAGAGCTTTATTACAGGTTCCCACTCAGTTTTACAAGAATATCTCAAGGAAAGCTGAAGGCAGCAAAATTCGTACCTACACTTTGCGGTGGTGGAACGTAATATTTCCATATAATATACGATGTGCGTTATAAACCCTTGGGGTTCCGGGATATTTTGCTTAGTGGCTTACTCCATCATTTCTCTTGGGCCTCCTAAGGAGCGTAAAAGCAATTGCATGAAAAAGATGGAGGCAGCAGCAGTGGGGTAGTTGCGTAACACACTAACAGTAGGAATGGCTTTCATTTTGACAGTTAATTACGTTGCGTACATTGCGTTATTTACGTTGTTGAGCAGACAAATTTTTCGAACATATTATGAAGCAATGGATTAGCAGTATGAGATTTTGATGGATAGTGTATTACGCAATTAGGGTGCAGGTACAGACGCCAGCACATCAAGCTACTACAATCTGTCAAATTTCTTTAATAGATTTTCAACTTTATCACTTAAGTATTAAGGTTCAAGGTTGATTGGGAAAGTTTGACAGTTTCGGGTAGGTTGACCTGCTGGCGTCTGTACGTTAATGTTAATTGATAGGTAATATGAGTAGGTAGGTATTCGTAATACTTCTTTTTACTCATGACATAATGACATTTTTCGAAATCATCGCATGATAAAAATGAGGAAGACATCCTAACATCCTAACTAATATTATAAATGCGAAATTGAGTTTGTTTGGCTTCCACGCTAATATTGCTGAACGGATTTGGATGAAATTTGGCAAATAGGTAGACCATGACCTGGGTAAGGACATAGGCTAGACTAGACTAGACTTTTAATCCTCGATCGCAGACGAAGTCGCGGGCGACAGCTAGTTTACAATAATATTAAACACAGAAGCCAGAAATGCTATACTCCAATCGAATTTGCACAAAAAGCAGTTTTGTTAAAACATGCACGAAATTTAAAAGAACATGCAAAATAGATAGACCACGGACCATGGATGCGTTTAATTACGGCAACCATTAAAATGAACATGAATATAGGATCCCCCACCCGATATTCATTTTGTTTACCGCCATTGATGCGATCCACGTCGAATGAACGGCGAACTCTATTAAGGCTGAATGGACACAGTGTCATTGCTTTCTACAGATTACAGATTATGGATGGCTTTTAATCAATGTTGCCAGATTTATTTTCGGGCAAAGCGTGATTTTGACACCTTTTTTGTTGAGTAAAAAAGCGGGATTCTTTCTTCGAAAGCGGGACATAACATAAACACGTTTTTTGTTTACTTAGCCTACACTTCTAAGCAAAGGCCTCCCTCAAATCCTTTCAGGCATCCTTTTCTCTCATCAAGGTCTTAGCATTATGCTGAGCGATGGCCGTTTTGCGTGGATGTGACGCATGTTTTCCTCCAACTTGTATTTTTTCTTTTTAAGCGTCATGGTTAATGCAAATAAACGTATTTTCTTACTTTCTTTCTAATAGTGTATATAATTATTTTATTTAAAGAAAGCTTTATCTATCACGTTTCCGTTCCTATAGACGCTGTTCACAAAACTGAAACCCGAAATTTTTATAAATCAAATTAAGTATTTAGACGATGTTCCGCTATTCTAGGCAAATCAGGTAATCATGCCATTGTCGATACGGAAGCTTGTGGAATGGTTGTGAATAGCTATGCAGACGTATGAACTTAAACAAAGCAAAAGGAGTATGTAAGGATCGTAGCAGGTGAGGTGCTGTAGTCTCTGTCTAGGTACAGACGCCAGCACATCAAGCTACTACAATCTGTCAAATTTCTTTAATAGATTTTCAACTTTATCGCTGAAGTATTAATGTTCAAGGTTGTTTGGAA
Organism: Apamea anceps; assembly: GCA_951799955.1. Classification (NCBI taxonomy): domain Eukaryota; kingdom Metazoa; phylum Arthropoda; class Insecta; order Lepidoptera; family Noctuidae; genus Apamea; species Apamea anceps. The sequence goes on along the minus strand of OX637502.1, from coordinate 4,633,513 downwards.
AAATTTGACAGTTTCGGGTAGCTTGACCTGCTGGCGTCTGTACATAGGAAGAACGCGTGATGTTATGTTTGCATGTAAGGCTCAGACAAATAATAAACTTAAATATCTGGCATAGTTAGGGCGCTATTTACACATTTCCAAGTATGTAGTGCACAATCCCAAGTTTTTGAGGCCTTTTTTAGTGTCATCTCGTTTAAAGAATGGCCACGAGCAAAATATGCAGCAGACAAAGAATATAGCGTAGACAGTCGGCTTCAATGCTCCATTCTGTAATTTGTGAATCATCATCATCTGCCGAGCCTTTTTCCCAACTAAGTTGGGTTCGGCTTCCTGTCTCACCGGATGCAGCTGAATAGCAGTATTTTCTCCACATCCCAGTTACTGGGTAATATGATACCCATTGGTAAGACTGGTTATTAGAGTTCTGGGCTTCTGACCACCCGTAACGACAATCAAAGATCCACGAATGGCAGTCGGGACCAAAGGCTTAACGTGCTTTCCGAGGCACGGAGGACTGTTTGTATGTAAAGATGGTCATCCACGGACCAACCGCGGCAAGCGTAGCTTAACCTGATCGATCGAACCGCGCGGCTGTTATTACTTAGCCACAAACCCCTCCTTCTCGTTCACTCCTCCGGTTGTAAAATATTGATACGTTATAGTACCTATAATAGGGTGTCTACGGTCGGGAACAAAGGCCTCTCGGGAAACCCTACGTCACGTCCTCCCTTTGTCGTTTGTACAGTAATTTATTGGAACATGGAACGGTGAAAGGATAAATAATAGGTTTATTATTTTCGCGTTCGCGTAGGCTTGAAAAATTGGTGATACATTTTAAAAATAATAACTAAGCTAAAGTGTCGCTAGTGGGCGCAGCACCCTAATTGTGGCACAAACTACTAATCTCAACCTGAATCATTTTGAAGGATATTGCAAATCCATTGCTTCATATGTTCGAACAATTAGTCTGCTCAACAGTCTAAATAACGCAATGAGTGTTGTTGAACTGTCAAAATGAAAGCCATTCCTATACTGTTAGTGTGTTACGCTATTACCCTGCCGGCCATAAGTGTCCTTTTGTTTATGTTTTCTTTTTTTTTTTTTTTTAAATGTTGCCCCACACTAGGAATTTCTCCTGTATCGTGGGTGCGTTTACAAACATTTAAACTCACATACGCAAACAGCCAGACCCGGACCAACTACTTGTAGGTCATACAAATATTTGTTCCGTGCGGGAATCGAACCCGCGACACGCAGCGCAGTGGTAGTTAGTGGTAGTTAGTTTGTCATTCAATTTAATACCTAGTGTAAATAGATAGTTGTGTTATGTATATTGTACAAGCTCACCCGTGCTACTACTTCGTGTCCGCTGAGTGTTCTTTCTGACTTTTTTTAAATTTAGCTCGGCTCCTAAGGGTCGAAGCGTGATGTTAGATAGCCTATAACCTTTCACAAGAATTGGGCTATCAAATCCAATAAGAATTTTTAAAATCTGACTGGTAGTTCCGGAGATTATCCCTTACATACATATAACCAAACAAAAAAAAAATTACCTCTTTATAATAGGCACCGATTTAAAGAGGCAGTTGTAAATAGCGGTTTTGGTAAGTTAAAAATTATAAATGGCACGTTTAATAACTAGTTCAGCAGTTAAAACTAAGCAGTAAAGTAAACAAAAATGAGTAATAAAAAATAATGAAATGGATCAGTGAATATATAATTGAGCAGGAAAATAATTAAATGGGCGGTAAAAATTATTGAACGAGCGGTTACGTGTGGGCATATATTTAAAATGTTTGGTTTTGTATTCAAAAATATGTTTCTGGCACTCGCCGGCGCCGGCTACTACCGCGGCACCGCTCGCTTCGCTCGCTCGGCTCGTGCGTTGTGTGGTCACAGTTCTAACCTAACCTAGCTGTTTCCGATAAAATAACCGACTAATTGATTTTTTATTACTGTCCTTGTTTTACTGTCGCAATAATTAATCAACCGCCATTAAATTAAATAACTGCTCAATATGTTTTTCAACTGATCATAATAACATCTCGAATATTTAAATAACAGTTCAAAAAATTAGTTCCCTTTATAATATTAGTAAGTAAAGAAGTATGTAGCCCGCGACTTCATCCGCCTGAGTTTTCTTGTACCCCCCCTACCCCGTCGCATCGCATCGTGTGACCGGGCTGTTTCTTGGTTATCGCTTAGCGTTCCTTCTGACTTTTTTCGTTTTGCTCGTGTCTCCTAAGGGAAGGGACCTAAGTAGCGTGATGCGCAGCCCAAATTCAATTGGGCTTAGCTATAATCCTCCGACCAGACGGGTGTTGTGTCTGGCGGGCAATTGCCCAACGACTGATGTCAGGAAGTTTGTATATATGCCAATTGCGCGGTAAATTCTGCTTGCGAGATGCAGGATTTGCGTGACGTCAGTATGACGCGTTGTTCGCATGTGGCGTTGTAGATACCGCTACAGGGCTATCAAATTGTTTTTTTTTTTTAATCCGTTCTGTTGAAACAAACAAACTCTGTAGCTTTATTATAAGTATATAATTATTATAGATAAGCATTTTAATGCAAGCTAAAGTTCACTTAGGCGTAAAAATTAAAGCTTGTTCAATGAAAATCTGATTCAATATCAGTGGAAATAATCTTAGAATTAGTATCAAACTTCGGAAGCAATATAGATACAAAATATTCCAAAAAAGAACTAGCTATAGATCAGTTAAATACTACAGAGTGAGATGATCATAGACAAAACTAACGATCGGATTTGATTCTGAGTATCGAACCGATATTCTTCGAGCCAGGCAAGCCAAATCTATCTAGATAGGTACAGGCATTAAGGTTCAAGGTTGATTGGGAAAATTTAACAGTTTCGGTTAGCTTGTTTGTACGTAGGTTTATGTTCCCAGAGCCCGGAACAGCCCCAAGTCGTAACAAAAGCTAACACGGAGTTCTGTTTGTGTTCTCACATCAATAGACATGGGATAATAATATTGTGCGAGTTAGCTTCACTTCCGAACTTTCTTGCTGATTGCTAGGCTTACGCGTAACTGATTTTCTTGCTCATTAATGCGAAGGAAACTTGTATGTAATTACAGTAGGTAAACTTACATACAGAAATGATTTTTTGTTTGCATTCTAATGGTATTGTAGGAAAAAAGCTAGGTTAGGTCAGGCACAACCTTAAAAAGTGAACTGTAGTTTCAAGTCCCCGGAAAAACGATCATATTTTTAGGACTTGACAAAACAATTAATGAATTATACTCATAAACCTTTTGGAATACATTCTCTAAACGATTTTCAAAACCGCATTAAAATCCGTTGCGAAGTTTGGAAGAAAAACGCGATCGTACAGACAGTCACGAAAAGCGACTAACTAGCTGCGCCCCGCGGTTTCACCCGCATAAGTTTCAATCCCATGGGAATATCGGGATAAAAAGTGTCCTTTACAGGGTGGCAGGGACATCGACGCGCAAACTGTAACCATGGATTCAGCACATGAATTTAGACCTCATTGCGTAGGAATTTTTAGTCGGTTATCAAAAAAAAAAATCTTCTGTTTCATAGAAAAGTGCCTACGCGGTCAAAATGTATGGAACAACAATTTTTTTTTTTAATAACCGACGAAAAATTTCGACGCTATGGGATCTAAACTCATGTGCTCAATCCATGGTTACAGTTTGCGCGTCGATGTCCCTGTCACCCTGTATGTTAATCCTGGTTATAAACCACCTGTGTGCCAAATTTCATCTAAATCGTTCAGTAGTTTTTGCGTGAAAGAGTAACAAACATCCATCCATACAAGCTTTCACGTTTATAATATTAGTAGGATATGTATACATAGAAATCAGGGAGGCCTTTGCCCAGCAGTGGGACATTAATTGCTAATAAACTTTTTTACCCGACTGCGCGACGCAAAGGAGTGGTAATGTTTTTATCAGCCTATGTATGTTTGTATGTTCCTTTGAAACACTATACAGACTTTGGTCTGTATAGTGCTTCAAAGGAACATTCTACTGTTCAACTGAACAGTTGGGATCCATTGAAAAATTAGATTGGCTGTCGAATAATGGATCCCGACTGTTCAGTTGTTATGTTCCATTATTACAATAATATTTTATTTTCTTCAATAGTATTCATTCAATAATATATTATAGAATTCTAGACCACCGGACATTTAAGAGCTTGTTTTGTTCTTTTCAGTTTTTTAGGGTTCCGTAGTCAACTAGGAACCCTTATAGTTTCGCCATGTCTGTCTGTCCGTCCGTCTGTCCGTCCTCGCTTAGTCTCTGTGACCGTTAGCACTAGAAAGCTGAAATTTGGTACCAATATGTATATCAATCACGCCGACAAAGTGGTAAAATAAAAATTGTAAAGAAATGTTTTGTAAAGTGGGAAGTGATTTTTTTTTTATTTCAACCCTAACGTGTGATATATTGTTGGAAAGGTATTTAAAAATGAATAGGGGTTTACTACAATCATTTTTTGATAATGTCATTAATTTCGGAAATAATCGCTCCAAAAGTAAAAAACAATGTGTCCCCCCCCTCTAATTTTTGAACCATAAGTTTAGAAAATATGAAAAAAATCTGAAAAGTAGAACCTTATAAGGACTTTCTAGGAAAATTATTTTGAACTTGATGGAAACAATAGTTTTTGTACAAAAAAGACAAAAAATTGTACAAAATAATTTCTGGACTAAGTTTGTAGTATAATCGTATATGCAAGCATTTTTTTTTAACTTCGTTTACATATTTTATTATCCTGAACGTATCTTTTTTCAGACAAAAAAAGAATGATTAAAATCGGTTCTCGCAATCCAAAATTACCACCGAAAACTTCTGGCAAGTCTATGTATTAATTAGTAACCCAATTCCCCGAGAGATGGCGATGTAGGTACTTATTATATTGGATATTATCGAATTGTTCGGTTGGTCTATCCGTGTTTTAGTTATCACCGTCCTTTGTGGGCCCGTTTTTAGTGTTCCGTAATTATTAGAGTTCCGTAACAAATAGCCTTTTTTTAAGTTGGGTTACCACTATGTTCGCGCTCCAGCAGCGCTCCGCGCTCCTGTAACTGCTCCAATGGATACGACGCGCGCACTTCTACATGCGCTCCCCTTTGACACACCGCGCTCCCCTTTACGTTCGCGCTAAAAACCGTCACGAGTCGGAGCGCCTGCCGCGGAGCGTGCAACGTTGCACGCTCCGTGTTCGCGCACGTACCCACTACCGGGAGCAGTTGCAGGAGCGCGGAGCGCTGCTGGAGCGCGAACATAATGGATACCCACCTTTAAACTCATAAGTGGGAACACTTATTGTGACGGACGGGAAACTACGGAACCCTGCACTGAGCGTGGCCCGACACGCTCTTGGCCGGTTTTTTTTTTTTTATTATGTAGGTACGAATTTTGGTTCACTTTTAACGCAGTCGGGTTTTTTTATTTTTTTGTAGAAAGAAAGTTTAAGACTTGTGCAAAACTTTCTGTGATCTAATGAGATTAATAATCTAATGACATTTAGAGCTAATAAAATTTGTACGAAAGTAAAGTCGTAGTCAGCTTTCAGTTCTAAAACCACCCTTTAAATTGAATTTAGTCTTGAAACTTTATCTTACTTATAATTTGTCATACCTCCATCCACCTAATGTACACCTATTATCAATCCTACGGCCACTCGATGGTCAACCTTGAGCGTATCGAGCGCGGCATTGACCCATTTCTCCCTGCGTGTGTACCGTATGTGACGGAGGACGGTATACCGCGTTGGTACAGGTAAACAGAGGTAATCGGGAATTGCGGTATACTTCAATATGTTTGTATTGCGACTGCACGGGAGGGGTAGACCACCGGTAGAGGTAAATATTATGAGTGGCATTGATCCATTTGATCGCCATTTTGTTTTTTTTATTGCTTTGGGTGGATACTTATCTATTTATAATAATAATAATAAAGTTAGGTGGTTGGCCTGACTCAAAAGGCTGTACTCCTCGATACGGCTCGCATTGTGAGGAGGTTCCTGTCTCTGGAGCCCTAACCACCGGTAGCTTGGACCCTGCTCCCGACATCGCGGTGGATCCCAATTTTTTTATATTTTTAAATGTTTTTTTAATACTTAATTTTTATATTTAAATGATATTTCAAAATGTATTGAAATAAGATAAGAAAATAAATAAACGACATAATAATAACTTTATTTCAGGTGGCATAGACCCTAGAAATCTTAATTAAGTAACAACGTAACGTAATCTTAACACATTTAAGTACATAAACTTTTATAAATTGCCATGACTCGCCACACCTACACACCACTAATTCTGAAAGGGACAGTCAAAACTTACTGCTATTGCGTTCAGAATGCCGTTGTTGCTACCCCGTATACGGGCCAGCAGGGAAGCTGCTTTTTTGCGCATGATGGTCTGGAAACCAAGTGCGTGCTTCAGCAAACATCCCAGACGCGCTGCACCGCCACGGCAAATCCAACAACATTCTGAACGCATTATTGTACCCGATTTATGATGCCATAATTCCGATCCAGCTTGTCCAATTGTATATTATTATAATATTTTACTAGCTTTAAGTGCCAGCGGCTTCGCCCGTGTGGATGTCGGAAGTTATCCCGCAGAAACGTACTACCGGGATAAAAAGTATCTTATGTGTTAATCCAGGATATAGACTGTTTGTGTGCCAAATTTCATCGAAATCCGTTCAGGAATTTTTGCTTGAAAGAGTAACAAACATCCATCCATCCTCACAAACTTTCGCGTTTATAATATCAGTAGGATTACCTATGATGAACAGTTTTATTAGATACTAGCTTCTGCCCGCGGCTTCGCCCGCGTGGATGTCGGAAATTATCCCACGGGAACGTGCTAACAGAATAAAATGTTTGTGCTTCCCCAGGATGCCATCGATCTCGCGGGCCCTTTGTGGCTAATTACAATAGAAAACCAATTGTGTCTCATTAGTGGTGATTAAGAGGGTACCTATATGATATCTTTACCTAAGTACCTACCTAATTTAAAAAAAAAAACTCAATAACAGAAAATAAAATACCTACCTACCTAAATAAACCTATTTCTGATGATAACTAATCTAAACTCAATAAATAAGCAAAATCCCTAAAAACTAATATCTATACTAATATCTATATATATATTTTATAATACTGTTAGGTAGGATTAGTCATTACTAATCCTACCTAACAGTATTATAAAATAACCTACGGTCACTACGTACACTATCAAATATACTACCTATACTTTAAAATTAAAATCCCTACGACTTATAAAAATAAACCTAAATACATAACTCTAAAAACTAAAAGGAATAAAAATGAACTCCACTGCGGGTGACCTAACCTACGACAAACTAATTATTTGCGGTTGGTACAGTAATCGGGTCTAGGGATCGAACCGCAAAATTAAGTTTGTTTTTTATTGTATATACTTTTCCGGGAAAAAAAGTACCCAGTGTGGTGCCCAGGATTTTAAAGAATAATTATACCAAGTTTCATCGTAATCGAACCGGTAGTTTTTGCGTGATGCCTGAACAAACAGACAGACAGACAGACCGACAGACAGACATACAGACAAAATTTTTTTAAATCACATTTTTGGGTTCGGTGTCGGTCTAGTAACACCCCCTGCCATTTATTTTTTTGATATTTTCAATGTACAGAATTTTCACTTCTACAGATTTATTATAAGTATATGCTTATTAGTATAAGTTTGTTTAGTATATTTCTGCCATTGCAAACAGTCACAATCCAATTAAATCAATGTCCATATGCTAGCCAGGGTCACAACGATAGATTCATGTAATCAAAATAAAACGTTCCAGGGCAATAAATGGTCTATGTGTTTAGTGTATTTTTAGTCAAACACCAGCTATCTATAATCCTAGCCCTATATATAGTGTATAATCTATGATCCTAGCTACTGACTGACAGCTTATTATAATTTAATATCAAAATAAAACAAATTAAAAAAACCGCAAAAAAAAACATTTTTGCGCTGGATTTGAACTTAACTGCCATAGAATGAAATAAAGTACACACCAAGAGGTTTCATATGACATATAATTCATGACTGTTGAACAATGTTGAAAAAGTAGGCCCAAAATGACGCATGGTCCTTTTATCCAAATCCGTTTGGTAGTTTTTGCGTGAAAGAGTAACAGACATCCAACCATCCATCCATACAAACTTTCGCGTTTATAATCTTAGTAGGATTTTACATAGGTCCTTCGTTCTGTGTAAATATGTCACTTAATGGTGTCACAACACAACCTAAGTATACTAATAGACATGTGATTAATTTAAATTGGATTAATAAATTAAATTGAAAAATACATGGATTACTAAATTGATAATGAATTAAAAATCAGTAAGGATTCAATTGCATACATACGAGTACATTTGATTTAATTTATTAGGTAGGATCTGAAGGCCAATTCTCGTAATTTAAAACGTTCAAAATCTAGTCGCAGTCGAATCTCGGCGACAAACAAATGTCAAAAACTTGTTGAAATTAGAGGTATTTTTGACAGATTCACACTGAGATCAGAGGGGTAATTCTCGTAATTTTAAGAACGTTCACAGTCTGATCTCAGTCTCAATATGTCAAAAATACCTCTAATTTCCCTACATTTTGACAAGTTTTTGACATTTGTTAGTCGCCGAGGTGAGACTGTGGCTAGATTTTGAAAGTTTTAAATTACAAGAATTGGCTTTCAGACTGTGTACGTTCTTAAAATTACGAGAATTGCCACTCTGATTATTTTGATAGATACAATTTCTAGCAAATTCAATAATTCATTAGAGAAGCAATATTTATACAATTATACATTTATTTTATTTATACATTGGTTGTTATTGGCAAAACACTAACAACCTTGCAGGACTGTACTAACATCATAAACAACAACTTTTGTTTTATGAATTGATTAATTCATCACACTTCCATACAAAAATAAAAATATATCAATTCAACCATGTTCAACTCATTCAATAAGTTACTCGGAGTACTTAATAAATATTTATGTTAATATAATTATTAAGTGGAAATATGATTGAAAGTAGACTGCCAGCTCACATTTCGCTCATTGATGATTCTATAATTTTTTACCGTTTACTCTAGTAAAGTTAAGGTCTTCTCGGTATTGAACCCAAACGAATATACATATGTATCTACATACTTATTTAAAAATAGAGTTGTTTCTAGACTAAAACAAAGCCATCATCTATCTTGCCATGTCCCTAACTATGTTGGGCCAGTCTAACTGGATGCATCTGAATACCAGTGTTTTATTTATTTATTTATTATTTATTTATTTATTTAACCATTTTTTTTTTTTTTTTTTTTTTTCCATTTTTATATGGAGCGACTGCCTATTTCATCTCCACAACTGAGGGGCCGTCTCCACGGGCGAGAGAATCGCGGCGATATTATCGTCGTGTAACGTATTTCTATACACTCTCTTAGAACGTGTATCCACACGGTGATATCATCGCGGCGTCAATAGGATGACACGACGAGACTATCGCCGCGATTCTCTCGCCCGTGGAGATGGCGCTTTATACCCCTTGGTAAGACTGGTTGTCTGACTTTCAGGCTTCTGACGACCCGTATCGACTGACAAAGATCCATGAATGACAGCCGGGATCAACCTTCCGAGGCACGGAGGGGTCTCGGTAAGTAAAGATAGTCACCCATCCATAAACCAACCGCGGCAAGCTTAGCTTAACCTGATCGATCGACCTGTGCAGCTATTATTATTTAGCCACGGGGCCCTCCACCAGATTGAACAAAGCCCAAAACTATAAAATCAAAAAGTAATATTTAGTGCAGATGCAAAGCTTATGTCGTACACTATATTATGATATGCGACTGCAACACCTCGGCGACTAGACAGGCTGCGGCCAACAGTCTTCATATATTTTGTTCAAAGGTCCGCACTCTTGGCTTCGAGTTGCAGAGTCGCAACGACAGGCTAGGGGAGTTGAAATCTCTTGCTACGAATCCCAGCGTCCAGACGCATGGCGTACGGTGTACAGTCACGAGCATAAGTATGTATACACTTGTCTTTATTCAAAAGTGATTTACTCCTTTATTTTTGAATGAATTTTTATGTTTCTATGAACATAGTATTTTCGAACCCATAGGTTTTTGGAATGTGTCGTAGTTCATTGTTCTTTTCATTATTTTACGCAAAAATAGCTATTGAAAGTTTCCAAGTGTTGACATATTAGGGCTCGTGACTGTACACCCGATGACAGCCGCATGCGACAGGTCAGTTTCTTGTCGCCAAGCTATCGCAGACGCATATCACATAGTTTGCGAGGTGATATATTCAGTGTCTCAGTGTAACATGATTACAAACAAACGATAAAAAGATTAACCAGTGAGACGGACAGCCTTCAAAAACAGCTTATAAAGCGAGTTCTATGTTCTATCTACATATTGGTTGAAATCTCAGCAGAAGTAATTGATTGATCGGTCCATCGGGGGCCGTTTGATCTACCATAAGTATGTTTACCAAGATCAATCATCATTTGGCAAATATAGCGACTAGTGGTTGATCATAGAACGTGGGGAATGATGATAGATCGAACTGTTCCGAGATTGTACTGTGGGTTAACTGGGACGAAGCGTGTTTTGAAGATGTGTGTTTTGTAAACATTACCTGTTTGTTATAGTTGATGATTAACTTGAAATATGTGTGGAAGATCATTCATCATGTTTGGAATATGTTCCTTCATATGTTTTTGATGTATAGTTTGAGGGAACTTTCCGATACGAATCGGAAAATTGACTAACGAAATGGAATAGGTAATAGTACAGACGCCAGCAGGTCAAGCTACCCGAAACTGTCAAATTTTTCCAATTAACCATGAAACTTAATGCTTTAGCGATAAAGTTGAAAATCTCTTAAAGAAATTTGACAGATTGTAGTAGCTTGATGTGCTGGCGTCTGTACCTATTTATGTTCTTACTAGTTCTCGACCTATATTGCAACTGGTGGGGTAAATGCTCATATACACGAGCGGCACGTTGCCAACGGCAGAAGCAACTGCAAGCGTCGTCGGGTCACGGGTCTACGGCGGCCGCCGACGAGTGTCAACGGCTGCCGCCGACGGGTGTCAACGGCTGCAGTTGCATGACTTCTTGCACTACAGATTTGATGCGCTGCAAACTCGTGAAAATAGTTTTTGAAGTACAGACGCCAGCAGGTCAAGCTACCCGAAACTGCCAAATTTTCCCAATCAACCTTGAACTTTAATGTTATGGCGATAAAGTTGAAAATCTATTATAGAAATCTGACACATTGTAGTAGCTTGATGTGCTGGCGTCTGTACATACTTAGTAAAAGATTCTAATTCAAAAGTTTGAGCCAGCCTATAGCCTTTTTCCATCAATATTGGTGTCGGCTTCAAGTCTAACCTAGTCTATAAAATATAAAAATATTAATTTAATATTGAAAATATGTATCGATTAAAAATGAAAAGCGGCTGGCTTTACGGGCAGTAGTAGGTTTAATAGGTTGATTGGAAGCCAAAAGGTGGGCTATTTAAAATTTAAAATTTGAATCGGCTATAAAAAAAAAACTGCAGATTATTTTTTCAAATTTCTGGTTTTATTAGAAACGTTGAACTTTGTCATTTAAGAATGGAACACAGTATCATTCATATGAATACCACGACTGGCTCGGCAGTACCCCATCCGATCAACCCAATTTTTCAGTACATTTTCGATTGTTTCGGCTTGAATCTCTTCAGTGGCAACTTCGATTTCATGTTTCAACGCTTCAATTTTCTCTGGATGGTTTGCGTAACATTTATCCATATTGGTTGCCCACAGAAAATAATCCAAACGGCTCAAATCACAGCTTCGAGGCGGCCAATTGACATCAGCATTTCGGCTGATTATTCGATTTTCAAAAACTTTGGTTCTTGGACCAATTGAACTTTGTAAGCCTTCATACCGAGGTCTTTATGCAAAATTCTTCTCAGAGATGTGCGAGAAATGTTCAGCTCCTGAGAACGATGACGAGTTGATGTTGATGGATGTTCTTGCACAATCTGAGCCACAGCAGCAATGTTTTCGGTTGAACGCACTGGACGAGAACGTAAACGGGTTGCTTTGTCCAATAACGATCCATTTTCATGAACTCGCTATACAAACTGACGCACAAACTGAAGAAGGCAGATCATTTCTCGAAAATTTTTCACGTAAATTTCTTACAGTTTGCGTTAAAGACTCACTACTTTGGGAGTAAGTTTTGAATATTTCCCAATTTTGGTTGAGCGTCTAGCGTCCCATTTTGCAAAATAATGTCAAACATAAAACTAACTTCCTGTTAAAAAATGAATATCATTCTACCTTTCAAAGTCAAAGTAGTCGGTACTTCAAATTTAAAACACTAGATGGCCCACCCGTTAAATCAAATTATGTTTCGTGGCCGTGCGGGAGCAAAAATTGATTTCCGTCACTGTAATCTCGCGATACACCGGACATTTGAAACCCGAATTTTAGGAGGAAAATTTACGGATTTATGAAACAGATATTAGATTTATATTGTGACTGAGTGCATTATTTTACCAATTTATATGTTATCTGAGCGCCAGTATAACAACATATAGATAGATACTGAGCAGTGGCGTAACAATAGGGTGGCAGGAGTGGACCCGGACGGGCCCCCGGCCCGAGAGAGCTATGAGCACACGAGGATCCTATACCTAAGTACAGAAATGCAAACTTTTTCCGACCACTAGAACAAAGAAGCAGTCAGGTATTCCATTTTGTAGGGGAAATTACGAAATCTACGCGGACGAACTCGCGGGCGAAGTGCCAGTAAAAAAAAAAAAGATAACGTTGGTTGAAGTTCTTTCCATTGAGGGAGGGCCCTAACAATCCCATGAATTTGCCACGGCCCCCAAAGGGTATAGTTACGCCACTGATACTGAGACAAGTAATCCATTTGTTATGTGTGGTGACTTTGCGAGGGGTTCGTGAAAAGGGACCTCTGGACATTATTTTAAAAAGAAAGTTTACTGTTTGTGGCTGTTTATAAACACCGGCCTGAATAAAGGCCAGTTTCCGTAATTAAAAACGTTCAAAATCTAGTCGTAATCTCATCTTAGCGACAATCAATGTCAAAAATACCGATAGATTGAGACTAAGATCAGACTGTGAACGTTCATAAAATTACGAGAATTGCCCCTCAGATTTCACACACCTATTGGGCATCAGCTAAGAATATCTTTTCAGGTCTTTGTTCTTAAAATGAAACGAAACGATTCAGTTCTACATATATTTTTCTAAACATTCAAGGCAAAGGCATTCGTCTTTATAATTCCTACAAGTCACAGCTTCAAGAACTGTTCCACGTTTTCTCTATAAATCTCAGTTTTGTGAACAAGTGTACAATGACACTACCTACGCGACATGCTTGAACGTACTTGCTCATATACACAAGCGGCACGCGTCGCCGGTAGAGGCAACTCTCACTCACTCACTGTAGTTTACTTTATTGTTATGATCCTACTACGCGTTAGTGGTGGATCGTTGTCGAATTTTTGATGGACGAAACGCAACCGTTTTCCCGGTTGCAGAAAACGGTCCTCGTTGCAACTGGTTTGAAGACGAATTCAAGGAAGAAACTTATCCAACATGCAATACGAGAAGGCGTTTTCTAGGTTTTCGTTTTAACGAAAATGAACGCGGAACGAGAAACGACGCGACGGACAAGTGTCGACTCGACTGTGTTTTCACAGGCGTAAAATAAAAAATCGCTCCAAGTAATTCGAAGACTGGTTTGTGTAACGAAGACTGTTTAAACCCAGGACGTAAAACCGTTGCTTCGTTGCAGAATGGAACACGGTATTTGTAAACGGTTCGTCGTCGCAACGCCCACCCCTACTGCGCGTCTCAAGCGCGAAGTTTTCAGAAGAGATCCCAAGTTTTAAATTGAGAACATCGCCATATTGTTTTATTAGCAATTACTTACCTAGACACACTTTTCTTACGCACTAGCTGTCCCGACAGACTTTGTTCTGTCCAAACAATAGTTCATACAAAACTCCTATAGAAAAAAGGACTTTCCCATTTTTCGTACTTCCCGGGAAACTTTTCAAATTATTATATTCCTAAAAATGTTATTCAGACTATTACTAGTCTGTATTGAGTTACGGCTTATTCCTATGGGGCAATACATCACACATACAAAGAAATTTCATAGCGCAAAAAAAAAAGGCTCATATTAATTCTGGGGTTATTTATAAACGATGATTAAAGCTAAGTAACGTTCAAACGTAAACATGTATGGTTAAACAGTAGCTAATCACTGCCCAGCGACGTTTATGAATAAAGGGGTTAGTGTTTACATTAATTTTGACAGTCATTGTGTTTCAGTCACTACATTGTATTTTTTTCGAATTTCACATCTTTTCGTTTACGCCTACCAAAATAGATGTCTCGCAAAGTTAGGTGCAGTTATAATAACGTCAACGGCAGCCATATTGAAAAGTGTAATTACGTGAGCGGAAAGCGGAGGGTAGTTGTGAAAGTCCCACGCGTGACGTACACCAAGCGATGCGCTGGCTACTTGAACTTTTAATTGGCGTACACTTTGTCTGCTTATATTGAAAACCCTGTATTAAAACTTCAAGTTATTGTTTCGAAATTAGTTTTTATCGGCGGAAGTTTTGTATTGGAATTCTGTACATAGTTTGGGCACTGAAAAAATACATTGTTTGATAAACAAACCGCACTGGGTCCGCGTGGTGGGAACGAAGGCTTATTATAATGTTTGTTGTTGGTCTCTTTCTAGCCTTTTCCCTAGTTGGGATCGGTTTCCAGTTTAACCGGGTACAGCTGAATACCAGTATTTTACATGAAGCGACTGCCTATCTGACCTCCACAACCCAGTTACTGGGTAATACGATACCCCTTAGTAAGACTGGTTGTCAAACTTTCGGGCTTCTGACGACCCGTAACGACTGTCAAAGAAACACGAATGACAGCCGGGACCAACGGCTTAACGTGATTTCGGAGGCACGGAGGGGTCTTGGTATGTGAAGATGGTCACCCATCCACGGACCACACGCGGCATGCGTAGCTTAATCTGATCGATCGACCGTGCGGCTGTTATTACTTAACCAGAAGCCCCTTGTTATAAGCTGTTTGGTGTAGGCAGTGGCGTGCATTGCATAAAAATCACCATAAGCCTGTCAATTACATTTTAGTGTGTGTGCCCCCTAAATTATCATACCTAACAAAATCGTCATACAAACACGCGCGGCAGTAGGCAGTCGCCAGCAGCCTACTCAGCTCCCGTACTATTCACACATTGGTCTTTACTCGTTCAAGTTAATACGACGAAATTAAATTCCTGCCTACTTATTCTGAAAACCAATGCACGCCACCGGATGTAGGTGAGTATTTTAATCAAAGTGTGGCGTTTTCTATGTCACCATTCGTTACATAGCAGTTCTGCACCGTCGAGCTACATAATAGACCATTCTCGAAATTGACGAAACCCAATCCTACATCAAGAAAGTTGATTCTTCACTCATAATGTAATTTCTACTTTATTAATTTGTTTCGTGCAACTTTACAGCAACCGGTAACAAATTACTTGATTGCAGGTTCCGTCCTCAAGTTCTTTGAACAAAACGCTCAAGTTTCAAAGTTATAATTGTTTGGTTCTAGTCTCCAATGACGGTTGCTTTGATAATGTTGTCGAGGGAGAATAATGGAGGTTTCCGAGAATAGCTTTGGGCTCGGGACTTTTGCACTGCAAACTATGATCTTTGAGGGGCTCGTGGCTAAATAATACCAGCCGCACGGGTCAATCGAACTTAATACGCTTGCCGAGGTCGGTCGGTGGATGGGTGACCATCCATTACATATCGAGACCTCTCCGTGCCTCTGTCTGATTTTCAGTCTTACTAAGGGGTATCGTATTACCCAGTAACTGGGTTGTGAAGGCAGTCGAATGAATAATATTATATATTAATTCGTTTTTATTATTATAGCTAAAACTGTTTGCGTGCCTTAGTTAAGGTAGTTAGTATAAGGATCGTTTTAAACTCAACATCTGTAACTTGTACCTACTGTCTGTGTAAATAAAGATCTATTTTATTAAATTCTATTCTATGGTATTTCTCAGTAAAAAAGAAGCCACAAAAGGTCGATATATCGTAAAAACGAAAAACTTTACATGTCGCCAAGTACCTAATAAAATCTCGCTCTCAATACTTTATAAAATATTGTCGTAAAATCTTCTAGAGCGACGTATTGAAATATGCAAAATTTTGCTTTAAAAATAAAAATATTATACAAAGTTTGTAGTCACCCAATTTCGCTCGCAGCTGCTGCATTTACAAGATACTGAAGCGCTGTAAAAGCTCAGTTCTTTATCTAATGAAATTTCTTTTCGGTCCCCTTCCATGAAATCGAGAAAATTGGATCGCGCAATCTTGTTAGGTGGGTACAGCCAACAGCAAAAGTAGATGATCAAAATCAAAAATTCAATACTAATGAACGGAGTTCGCAGCTATATGGCAGCTGTATTAGTAGTGAATGTTTGGTATAATTTACAATCACATACTTTTGAATCACTTCGACGCCACACAGTACTGATGCGAACTCCGTTCATTAGTATTGAATTTCTGATTTTGATCATCTACTTTTGCTGTTGACTGTACAAGTTCTACGTATAGACTGAGGACTTAGAACTAATGTATTTTTGCTGTTAGCTGTAGATATCAGACGAACTTGTCGCGCAAACAAAAACAATTTGATTAGGCTTTGTCCGTTGATAAACACAGTAATGTCAAAGCCTATGTAGTGTTTATTTACTAGATCTAGTCAAATCGAATGACGATAGCTTTGAACAAGAACAGCAACTTCCCAGCAAAATGACTTAGTTGTCGCGTTTTACGAGTGGCATGGCAAGCGATGGGACACTTTATATTATGTCCTACGCGTCCCATCAGCTGCACGTTACAGGAACTGATGGACGCTAGTTATAGCGGCAAACACGTAAAATTCTGAAAGCTTATAAAGTAACTGTTTGCTGTTGCTTTAAATAAAAAAAAAACTTGAGAGGTGTCAAGGGACACCCGGATGGAACGCAATTCCTTTCGATTAATTAGTGAAGGAAAAAAAAAACAAAACAAAAGATAATTGTAGATTTGGAGAAAGAAAGAAAGACGAAACGAAAATAAATGGCTTGCTTTCTATAAGAGAGAGAGAGAGAGAGACAGACAGAGAAACACGCGCACGCCGCACGGCTTACAACTATAGCAAAAAGTGTCGTTCCAACTTTTGGTCTTAATTTTTTCCGTCTAGCCCCCTTTCGCAACGCGTGATAAGGAACTTCGTTCCAATAAATAAAATAAAAATAGAATGCCATCGACTGGCTAAGAAGTAGGAACCAGTAGACTTATAATTTTATTCTGAACTCGCTTAATTTCATATTCTACAGACAAAGAAGATAGACAATCAGCAATTCTAGAATTATTTGACAAAAAGCAACAAGAACTAGACACGAAGTTGTCTGCAGAAGAAGAAGTAAACACAGAGCTAAAAAACTTAAAGATTGATAGTTTATTTGATGAGTTCTTCCAAGAAATGGGAGATTGCCTTCGACACACTAAGATTCTTCTTAGCGTGTCGAAGGGAATCTAAATACTTCTATTGTAGCGTAGCCCTTTCCCCTTCTCTGCCCTTTTCCTAAGGCAGGGTTCCCACTATACCGGACTGGCAGATTTACCGGCTCGGTAAAACTGCCGGAAGAGCTAGTGGCTAAAGAATATATATGAGCATGATGAGAATATATATGAAGCTGTTCACATTATGCCGGATCCAGCAAAAATACCGAGTTCGGCATTTTGGCCGAGCGTTTCGTCACTGCGAAGCGCCGGTAGAACACCCGGACTGGAGTAAGGTGAACCAGTTTGCCCCGGATCTATGTCCCCCGCTCACCCCGCCCGTGCTCCCCTCACGTCATTCGGCTCGCATTTTCTGATAAAAGTAGACGTGTGCGCTCAGTTCCAAATTCGACTGGGGTGAGTACTTGACTGTCCGATTTTCTTCTGGGATCCGGTGTAATGTGAACATTCTGTCCGGTGTTCGGTTTCCGTCAAATCTACCGGTCCGGCATAGTGGGAACCCTGCCTAATATCTCTCCAAAGGAACCCAAACAATGAACTATATATAGTTACTTTATCGGAACATCATGTTTGAGATCATCATGATTGACGTGTAAAAGTGTTTGTACAAACCTACTTACAAAATAAAATCATTTATCATTTATCACGATATTGGATGGTTTCAGGACGTTAGCGGACTTTATTTTAGTTTTTGAAATAAAAGTGCTAGAAAATGTAAGCGGGTCAGTGACCGCTATTACCATGCTAAGACGCGACAACATTAGCTGCCCATCTCGTGATCCTAGATGTCAGAGTAAATTATTTCAAAAATCAAAAGTCATTTTTTTCTAACTAGGTCGAGAATGAGCAGTTTTTGAAAGTCAAAATTACATAAGACAGTCCCTTCAAACGCCCCCCCCCCCCTTTATCACTTGCTAGTGCTTTAGCTAGGAAGAAGTGGCGCAACGAACTTCCCACAAGCACAGCTGTCTGTTCAGTTAGAAGAACTTGATTCTATACAAGTAATTAACATTACGAAACACAACACATTAAATTACATTATTTGCCTTAAGCTAGCACACGCCAATATACCTACAAAAACACTGAACACTATACTCCTAAAACTAAATACCTAAGTAAAAGCCTCCAGGCATAAAGGGCATGCCCGCTTACATATGTAACATATTTTTCAGAACATTTTATTTTAATTTCAATTTAATTCTTTGCTAAAATAGAATTTTCCTAATAGCAGGTTTTCTTTCAATCACGCTATACGTGAACGTGCAGTCGACGAATGGAATTCTACTGCACAATTTTCTGTACATACATATGAAAAGGAATTCACAATTTAGCTAGATCAACGGTAGAATTTATTTAGCGCTGCAGGGAAAGTAAAGTATAGCGTAGTTTGAGTCAGTGTAGTAGGTACTAGATTAGGAGGTCCTAGCTTGATATCTTCAACTGTTTTCATAGTGACTAGCTGTTTATAAGTTCTAGGACTTTTGCTGGAAATATTCAACATCATAACTCATTTATTCAAACTAGAGTGAGAATCAGCACATTTTGAACGTCACAATTACAAAGTGGTATCGGCCCTGACTTACGAGTTGTAGATCGTGAGTTCGAATCCAGCCAGGCACTTTGCTTTGTGTATTTCATTTCATCACCACTACTCTCGAAATGGTGAAGGAAAACATCGCAAGGAAACCGGCATGTCCTAGAGTCAAACATTCGAAGACATGTGACATTTACCAACCCGCACTGGGTCCGTGTGGTAGATTATAGCCCACAGAGGAGGCCTGTGTCCCAGCAGTAGGAACATTATAGCTAGGCTGCATAATCTAGCACCCTTTAGGATGCTCATACGTTCTTTATTCATTATAAGCATTTTAAGGCTAATCCTACGTTATACTAGACCGACTTAAAAACATAGTAACCCTACTCCAGCTCCTCGGAGTAAACTTGTGCATTTGCATTGATCCCTCGGGGTCAGGGAGACGATAACGAGGCTTTCTCTCCCCACGACTGTCTCTTTCTGTAAGAGCTGCAGTTAATTTGTGGGTAGTTGGGTACTAACTCTAACCAAGTTTAAAACCACTTTGTTTTAGATCGGTATCTTTGGCTAAGTGTCTTTTTAACTTCGAGTAAGTCTTAAATTGTAGGGTGATTTTTGCTAATAGAACAAGGATAGTTTAGCTTTCATTTTCAAGTTTATTGAGAGCGGTCTTACATGATACTAAATCCTCCTGGCAGTTTTTATTATCCTTCAGTAATCCTCAGTTTCGCAAACTACAAAGAAATAATATATCAACCAAGGTCACCACCAAAAGGAAATGTATGGTGGCTGGAAGTGTCAGTCCTTTTACCGTAATTTCCTAAGTATCTAGTATTGTTTAGGTTTTCGCCAAAACACCACTTTTGTCAAAAAAACTGACACATAAAATGATATTTTTAACCATCGCCTATCGCAGGCACTGCTGGACATAGGCCTCTCCTAGTCTGAACTACAGCACCCCATCTTCAAACTTCCGCATCCAGTCTGTCCCAGCCACCTTCTTAAGGTCGTCAGTCCATCTAGCTGGGGGGCGTCCCACACAAAACACACAAAATAAATATCATTATTAATTTATTTAAATCATCATCTGCCTAGCCTTTTCCCAACTATTTTGGGGTCGGCTTCCAGTCTAACCGGATGAAGCTGAGTACCAGTATTTTACATGGAGCGACTGCCTATCTGACCCCACAACCCGATACCCCTTGGTATGACTGGTTATCAGCCTTTCGGGCTTCTGACGACCCGTAACGACAGTCACAAGAACCAAAAACTAAACAACAATTAACAATTATTCGTTATTTAAATAAAACAAATAATTTAAAGGGACCTGCCTTTAATTTATTCGTTATATTTTTAGCGACGTAGGCAGTTAATTGGAAATAACGTTTAGGCGACCTAATTAATTCCTATTCATTCCTTTAAAATTGAAGTTCTACGTGTCCGTACTATAGATGAATAAGCATTTATGTAAATTCCTACCAGACGTAATTGGAACTTAAACAAAAACCAGCCCAAATGTCTCTCTTTACCGAACTTAAATGTTTAATGAATTCGAATAAAACATTAAATTAACACACAAACAAAGATTTAAATCATTAGATTCGCCCTACCGCGTCAAAAAATAATCGCCGTTCTGTTTCGTTTTGACACCTGTGACGAACAGACGCAGTGACTTTACTTAATTGTCAAGGAACCGCTTTTTAATATGAGTGAGTTCCCTCCTCTCAGTATGGACACTTTTCCGCGTGACTAAGTACGGTATGTATGATCAAATCTAGCGATTTAAATCCTTGCACATAAAATGACGCCGCATTTTATGTTCAATCGCTTTTAACACCACATTGATCCAAATAAAACCTCAAAGGAATCACGTTGTCAACGAGACTATGAGAAGACACGAATACTGGCAGTAAATATTTTATGCGATTCTGATTTGTTCGCGTAATGTGAATATTTATAGAAATACAACTTGAAACCATGTTTAAATTAGAATTAAATTACATTATCATCATAATTTATTTAATTAAAAAAATAATTAATCTTCACTATACCTTAGTTTATTTTTGTTATTCGTGGAAAAACAGGACAGTTCAGTCATTTATACTTAACATTTTATTGTTTTCTTTGAGACAAAAATAATAACTAAAAACCGTGTGAAAAGCAGCCATTTCATATTCGCCTTTGTAGCGAATATCTACAAATTATTAGCAAAGGGACAAAACCAAATATAATATACTTACACTAGCAAGTAGTGAAACAGATGGGGTACTCCTGACGACGGTCTCATTTCCGACGTCCTCGGTCCTTTTATTAAATGATAAACATATATTATGTACTCGTATACAACAAAAGGTATCGTTTGTCGACTAGGCCGAAACCAAGAAAATTTTAAATTGGCTGTTTCATATGAAAAGTAGCCATAACCGCGGCTGTGCTCGCGATTAATAAGTCAATTACACAAATAAACTACGTTGGAAAATATTCGTAAAAAATGCTGAATGTATACAGAATTCCTGCTTCAGTAAAAGCAAGACATTCTGAACTTTTAGCAACAAATCCGCCGAAAAGAAGTTAGGCGTTACGCCGATGTTTTTAGGGTTCCGTAGCCAAATGGCAACGGAACCCTTATGGATTCGTCATGTCTGTCTGTCTGTCTGTCTGTCTGTCTGTCTGTCTGTCCGTCCGTATGTGACAGCCGCTTTTTTCCGAAACTATAAGAGCTATACTGTTGAAACTTGGTAAGTAGATGTATTCTGTGAACCGGATTAAGATTTTCATAGAAAAATAGAAAAAAAACAATAAATTTTGGGGGTCCCCATACTTAGAACTGAAACTCAAAATTTTTTTTTTCATCAATCCCATACGTGTGGGGTATCTATGGATAGGTCTTCAAAAATGATATTGAGGTTTCTAATATCATTTTTTTCTAAACTGAATAGTTGCGCGAGAGACACTTCCAAAGTGGTAAAATGTGTGTCCCCCCCCCCCCCTGTAACTTCTAAAATAAGAGAATGATAAAACTAAAAAAAATATATGATGTACATTACCATATAAACTTCCACCGAAAATTGGTTTGAACGAGATCTAGTGAGTAGTTTTTTTTTAATACGTCATAAATCGTAACGTAACGGAACCCTTGATGGGCGAGTCCGACTCGCACTTGGCCGGTTTTTTTTAAATTACCTATGACAATTCGGGCCGAAATAACATCGGGTAATTTCATAAAAAAAGAATGCAAAATTTCCATTGCCGTCGCGGAATTTTCGGCAGGTGTGCTACGCGCCCGAGCTACGCCGTAGCTGTGCTACGCGCCTCTACGCTTTTAGGGAGATTTCTTTGTATATAAATAATCTTGAGGCCCTTCAATGAGGCATAATATTTTCTTAGCTTTGAAATGCTGAAATTATTGTTATTACAAATGTTTTGAAAAGGCATTTTTTTTATCAAAATCGGTCTAGTCTGGATATTATGTTACGAGTATAGCAAGAAAAAGAATACATACACCCGATGGAAACGCAAGTTTTTTCAATTTTTCTCTCCTGGATCCCAAGAGACGTGTCGATGGAGAAAAATAACCTCCTTTGTGAGCTGAATAGTGGAGAATTATTTATTAGCCATAAAAATATTGAACAATGTTCAGCTATTGATTCGCAATTTTCAACTTTATTGCTTCGAAATAGTTCGGGATTTTAATTGTTGATCCTGTGTTACAATGTAGGTATTAATTCGCTAGAAGAGGTTTCTACAATTATGCCTTTTTGAGAAAAACAACAACTACCTTGATTGATTTTAGATTAAAAAGATGATTAAGGTAACTTTAACATAATTTATCTTCTCTATGTTATAAATAGCCTGATGAAGTTTCTGGAGGTACTTGAATTAAACCAGAACATGGAAATGCCTCGGCGCGGCGGCTAAATTTTTAAGCTATAGACAGTATAGAGGTATGAGGAACAGGGTGTAAAGTTCACTCATCCTCTAAAGAAAAGGGAGTAAAAAATCGAAGGCATGAGACGATCACCAACCCGCTCTGGGCCCGCGTGGGCCTACTCCTTCATACAGGGAGGAGCACTTGTTAAGCCGTACCAAGATGCTTCACGTTGCTAGGTGTTTTAGCAATAAAACAAGACGATGCTGTTTTTGGGTTATTTAATTAATAATATTTGGTTCCTTATAGCTAATCGTGGGTAACGAAACCATAGCCTGCTTTTAAACAGCGCAACGCCATTTATCGAGCTATGGGACAAACCTTTGCGATTATTGACTTAAGGTGGATGCTCCAAGGTAGCCCGCGAAATTCAAGTTTTCTTACGGTTTTTGCAATTTGCTGGTCAGTACTAAGTTGTACGTTGATTAAAATATGATTCGCGGCCGTAACAAATATGTAGGTATTTACAGAATTATAATCATTAAAGTCATCAACACAACTCTCTAAGATCAAGTAATCCTACTGAATGACTATTTCATGAAATCTTGACATTTTAGGATTATGCTAACTTAACAAGTTGTATTCTAATGATTATAATTCACCGCAAAGCATATTTTAACCAACGTACAACTTAGTACTGACCAGCAAATTGCAAAAAACGTAAGAAAATTTTAATTTCGCGGGCTACCTTGGAGCATCCACCTTAACAGCACTGTCTGCCAGCAGTAGGAACATTATAGGCTGATTATTATGACTAATTACTAATCAAGGTTCGTGCTGAAGGCATGTTTATTCTGTCTAGCCTTTTCCAAACGACGTTTGTATTTGTTATTTTAATGTATTGTATGTCCCCAGAATTTGCAGGCTTCTTAATAATATTGCGATGAATCAATATACATATATTTTTTCCACATTACTTCAAAAATTCAAGCGCCAAGTCCATAGAAAGTAACCAACACAATTTACTGTTTTTTTTTCTTTCTTCATTTTGTATTATTTTTTATTTTTTTTCCTTGTCATGTTTTCTATAACTACCCACTAGTGCTGTAAGCGTTATTTCTGCACAATTATTACAATTTTATTGATGTTATAATTTTGTTTTTGCATGTTGTGTCTATCGCATCATATTGTACAGACGCAAGCACATCAAGCTACTACAATCTGTCAAATTTCTTTAATAGATTTTCAACTTTATTACTAAAGCATTAAGGTTCAAGGTTGTTTGGGAAAATTTGACAGTTTCGGGTAGCTTGACCTGCTGGCGTCTGTACACTATGCTTGTATATTAAGCATAAACAGTGTGACAATTGTAGATAGGCCAATAAATAAAATAAATAAATAAATGTAAGTAATGGTTGGTTGGTTGGTTGGTTGGTGGTTGGTGGTGTGTGTAATGGTTTCTATGCGAATGAAATAAAATAAGTATGTAGATAGCGGACGCTGGCCGCACCTGCACGACTAATGTGGAACTGGGCTGGCCTTATCTGTCGCATGTCGGAGCAGCAATACGAAAAAGCTACCACTCAGTGGATCCCCAATGGCAGGACACGACTGCGCGGCAGGCCCAGAAAGAGATAGCGGGATGGGCTGGACTCCTTCTTAAAGAGTTGGTCCACAATCGCAGTAGATCGGGAAAAGGGGAAGGAGTGAAGGGTCTTTGCTCTGCAATGCGATAATACAGGCTCATCCTACAATATTATACGTGTGAAAGTTTGTATGGATGGACGAATGTTTGTTACTCTTTCACGCCAAAACTACTGAACGGATTTTGATGAAATTTGGCACACAGATAGTTTATAAGCAGGATCAACACATAGGATACCTTTTATTCTGATATTCTCACGGGAGCAAAACTTATGCGGGTGAAACCGCGGGGCGCAGCTAGTAATAAAATAAATATAATAAAATGTAGATTGGAAAACCATGTTTGAGATGCGGAGTTTTATAGCAAAAGTTAGACGTATGCTATTAAACCTTTATTTCAAGACCTTGTTTGTCTGACATAGCTGTAGGCACCAATTAGCCGTTAGCATGAAACTTGTTGAGAGCTGGCTAGAAACTTTAAGACACATAATCAAATAGAAGATAAAAGACTATGAGCTATAAATAAGTTTCTGAGAAAGATATTGTATTGGTCGTAACAGTCTCAATGACGCGACCTCAGACAAAACAATGATAGGAGTATTAACACTTCTACTTCCCGTTTTCTCATGACGTATGTAGGTCTTTAGTAATAAACTTTATAGACATGACACGTGTTCGCACTGAAAGTTATTAAAAGAAGAGGAAATACACACAAAGTTAGTCGCCCTTTAAGAGAAAAAGAAACAGGTAATAGAAAAACTTTTTAACAAAAAAATTAAACTGCCAAAAAAACTGAAAAAAAATAGTAGATTATGCACCGAGGGGCTAAAGTTGTGTCTTATGTCATGGGCGTCATATTGAATCTCGAGCGCAATGAAGGATTCGGGATTTAACTCACGAGCGAAGCGAGGGAGTTAATACAAGAATCCTGAATGCAGCGAGGGATTCAAGCTAGCCCAAGGCAAAGACACCTTTAGCCCAGAGGAGGATACTCTACTTTTTACACCTATTGTGAGAAAATAATAGCCATAGTACGAAAAACAAATAAATTAACTAATGTTACAGCCAATTACTATTACGGTATTACGGCGCGGTACGGTATTTGTTATTATTAATGCCAGTTTTAATGTTATTCCATTCCTTTTAAAAAATGGTTCGTAGTTATCTAATTATTCTTACAATATTATGTCTTCGAAAACATGGCAACGATATGAAGAAGCAGTCGTTATGATTTTGTAGGAAATCGAGAATATCATCCACGCGTAGTAAGGGTATCGAGAATAGTTTTCCTCTTTCTGGCACCATAGGGTGTTTGTTAGTACTATACTGGCAATTTAGCTGAGCATGTGAGATTCCAAATTCAAATCACATTATTGACCAGCGGGTCATAATGAAATCCAGTACAACATTATTGACCGGCTGTGCCCCGGGCCACTAATGACTCACTTTAGGTTAGGGTTGCTTGACATATAATTTGACATTTTCGAGCAGGTGGTGTGAAAAAAACTTTTTTATTGAACCTTAATAACTAAGTTCTTAAACCAATGTAAGTATACTTAGGTAATTCGGCGCCAAACAATCAATAAACAAAGATCACTAATTTGTCTTAAAAAACGGCGCCGACTCAAAATTATTAAGGTATACCTACTTACATTATTTATATGTGGCACTGAGTAAAGTAATAATACACAACTCAGCATTCAAATCTGTGAGTGAACAATAAATCACCCCTATTTTCTCACCTAAGAAGATGGGACCAACTTTGGGGTATACCCTTTGGAATAAAAAAAGAATGATCAAAAACTTTTTACAGAGTAGTCCCTCTGTAAAAAGTTATGCGTGGTCATACCTAAAAAAAAAAAAAAATATACGCGTCGACTTGAGAACCTCCTCCGTTTTTTTTCGTCGGTTAAAAAGTTAAACCTGTCTGTTATGCATAAGTAAAATCAAAAAGCAGAAACTGCAGGCAGTATAAACAATCAAGCTCTGAAAGAAGACAGGCTTTAGCCTGCGGCTTCGACCGTATGGTGGCCGAAACTATCCCGCGGGAACTTATTACTGCGATCAAGTGTCCTACATATGTCATGGTTTAACTGTATCGAAGTCTGTTTTGAAAGGTAGGTTGCAGACAGAGAGAGACGGAGGAGTACTTTCGAATTTATGATATTAGTATGGATAGTATGTTTATTTTTGCACCTGGCTTCATCTTGTGTGAAACTTCACATGTATTTTTTTCTTATAATCAATAATATTGGATCATTTAATCACTTATAAATGTTTTTAAAATTAAAAAAGTTAAATTTTTTTTTGTCACCCCAACAAAATAAATAACCTATTTTTTATTTAAATAATCTTAATTAAAATTTGACTATTTCAATACCCGAATACTTTTCTTGAAATAAAAAGAAACAGAACTTTGTTTGATTGCAAAGAACGTCATTATTCATCATTCTGACAATTCAAAAGTGCCAATGGTTTAATTGAAATAAATGATTTGAGTTTGAGTTTGATTCTCCTGTCCATATCCGGTTTTTTTGGGGTCGGCGCAACATAACTTTTTCTTCCATACCTATAACTCGTCATCTCGTCCTATCTAAATATACATATAAACGGGAACAAACATCACAATTTATTTGAGCCTACGCGATTTCTTATTGATTTTGACCCGAGGGAATCGAGGACCCATGGAGGACAACAAAGGCCCTCTTAGCCTCGGCCTTGACTGCAAGCCTTATAAATAAAGATGGCGGCTTAAAACCCTCTTAGGGAGGAGAGGTTTCCATCAGTTGTGCTCATATCATTCACGTAAGTAATGCGCCTCGTACGGTTGTAGGCTCTTTCATTTCATGATAGTACTGTTGGCAAATAAGGAAATGAACGTACCTAATCAAATACAGTTAACAGTCGTTTTGCAAAAGGTGCCAGCGGGTGATGAATGCATAATAAATAAGCAGTGAGGTAATTGGGTAACACACTATGTACGCTGTCCATTCGATAAACCGTTTTTTGACAGATGGAACTAGTGAGTGCAGCAACGCACAATACATTGATTGATACACGTACGGTATTATAATGTATGTAAGAAGCCATAAATAAGATAATTCAATAAGATTAGAAGAAGAAGAATAAGATTCAGTTTATATATTTATTTTATTACGCATTCTAAAGTTACTTTTTACGTAATCTGGAATATGTACGTTCTAAGACAGCTGTCAAAAAACTGTTAACTTAATGGACCAGCACTCTAATTGCGTAACACACAGTTAATCGGAATCGGGTTCATTTTGACAGTTCAACAACTTTCATTGCGTTATTTACGTGTTGAGCAGACAAATTTTTCAAACTTATGAAGCAATGGATTAGCAATTTGCTTCAAAATGATTCAGATTACTATTGATTGTGTGTTACGCAATTAGGGTGATGGTATAACAGTAGCAATGGCTTCCATTTTGACAGTTCGAACACATTCATTGCGTTATTTATGTTGCCGAACATATGAAGCAATGGATTAGCAATATCCTTCAAAATGCTTCAGATTGTGATAAGCAAATTATGGTGCTGTTTTCACAAATTGAGAAGATGATGCAATAGGATAGTTGCCTGGGTAAAAAAAATAATTATTATATTTAGTCTGTCAGTAGATTATCGAAAAATAATGGACACGTATTTTTTCTTTTGTTAATTAAACAAAAAAATGACAAAGATAAAGCGCGTCAAAATTTGGGAGTGGGGGGTCGTGACGTCACTTGCTTGCAAAAGTGTCGCAACGTACGTGGAACTTTAACGGGCGATATCTTCATCATTTTTTATATAATTGACAAAAGAAAAAATATGGATTCAATATTTTTTGATAATCTAACTGACGGACTAATTAGATGTTTTTAAGAAAATAACCTATTGATAATTGAGACTGTACAATTTCTTTGTACCACAAGTTAACAGAAAATAGATAGATTGGTTTATAAAGCTAACAGACCGATCTATATATTTTCTGTTAATTCTACGATGACTTGCATACATTAATGTTGGTTTTTTTAACAGTTTCCAGGATAGATTTTATCAATATCCGAGAGCAAATTGTTCTATACCGTTATTTTATACTTTATGGTAATTAACATGGTCAGAGATCGCACAAGATAAGGGGGTTTAAAAAAGGAGAGGCGCCTTTGTAAGGGCAACAAAAAAAAAAAAATGGTCATGGAGCTTTAAGCTTGTATAAAGTTCCAGCTCTAAGATATTTTGTAAACATCGTGTACAGCTTATACTGCTGACTGTACATACAACCCCTAAAACTCGGTCAGGGTTGAGAGGGCAAATTTATTATTGTTTTAGGGTGGGTAAAAGATACTTTGTTGTTTACCATATTAGAATGAAAATTCATTACGTTACTTGTCTTACCTTTGTTACTCGTGCTCCCCGGGGTACGGAGGGGTCTAAAAGTCAAATGGCCACTCATGCTGGCTCCTAGAACTCCTAGTACAAGAGCCAGGGTTATACAGATGTCGGTGACTTTGAAGAGTCTAAAAAAAAAATAATAATCCGCCGACCGATTTCAGTCACGGTGGCCAATCTCAACGAAGATTAGCCAGGTTCGCAGGAGATATTATAGTGCACAAGAGTGTGCGCAAACATGGTGTACTCTCTGTTCCTTTACTCTCATAGTCCGTCGGAACGGCAATCCGACACGACCGGGGAGAGATCAGGCGCAGGACCAACGGCTTTACGTGCTTTCCGAGGCACGGGGGTATCACACCACCAACTTCCAAACTCCAGGCTGCTACTAAGAAATTTCTAATGGATAAACCCAATAACACTTTGCCCGACCTGGGTATCGAACCCGGGATCCACCACATAGCAGTCGCGCTTGCGACCACGAAACCAACGGGGCAGTTAAAAAAAATATCCACGGAATGACGGCCGACAGTGTAGCACGAACTGACTCGTGTAAAAATACAGTATATATGTATATATGGTAGTCAAACTTTTTATAAGATATTTAAGAATACAGTAGAGCCTTCTTTCCTAAATCTATGAGTAGAACTATTATTACAATAGTAAACAAGAAAGAAAGAAAGAAACACAAAAAAGAAACAAAGATCCATTCGAAACCTTTCATGTTTCGCTTCATTCAGGTTTATTTTACTCCAGAAGCTTTGCTTTTAAAGATCAATTTAATAAAACTAAGAACATGGATTTTAACCAGCGTTTGACGAACAATAATTTGGATATAAATATTTATAATAAAACCATTGAAAGCGTTGATACTACTTAATTCCTCGGACTAATCATTAACAAAAGACTGGACTGGAAATCACATATAGAGAATCTCTGTAAAAAAATGAGTAGTTCTGCTTTTGCATTCCCTAGCTGGAGCTGTGAATGTAGATACCTTAACTGTCTGACAACCAGTTAGTAAGACCAAGGGGTATTACCCAGTGACTGGGCTGTGGAGGTCAGATAGGTAGTCGCTCCATGTAAAATACTGGTATTCAGCTGCATCCGGTTAGACTGGAACCCGACCTCAAGATAGTTGGGAACAGGCTAGGAAGATGATGATGACTTTAATGCAAAACCTATCAGTAGTAGGTACTTTCCTAGAAGCAAGCACAATTTTAACTAAATACTTATTTTGTTAACTTAGGGCTACTGTATAAGAAATTTGCTTACCTAAAAATATTATTGAACACTCTAATATAATGAATGTGCCTCTTTTTGTGAACCGATGAATGGATGTTTGAATGGATGAATGGATGTTTGTTATTTTTTCTCGCAAAAACTACTGAACGGATTTAAATTAAATTTGGTGTACAGATAGTTTATAACCAGGAATAACACATAGGATACTTTTCATCCCGATATTCCCACAGGATCGAAACATATGCGGGTGAAGCCGCGGGGTGCAGCTAGTGATAAATAAATAAAAAAAAACGTTGTACTATTTATGATATTGTTTATTAGTGCTCCATAATACATTCGAGTAGTTAAACTATAATCACTATCTTGAAGAGTGGGGCTGTGATACCACTTTTGTATAGTAATGGTACTACCGTTTGTGATTTAGAAACAGAAAATATTTTAAGTAAGAAGGTTCACAGGTTAATAGCTAGTTGAGATGACATAATTACTTTAAAGTACTACCCACAGGTAGCCCCAAACTAGACACATACTCTGTATCTTGGGGCTCGGGGTAAAAATTCCAGATTTATAAGGCAGCATGATACCTATCAAGAATGTTTGTGGCCAAATTTCGCAATACCTGATTTTTGTTTAAGCATAGATGCTATACATAAATAATATTACTTACCTTACCTGCATCGGCCTGAATGAGCCTCACAATTAAACTCAAGGCAAGTAACACAACTAATCACCTGAATAACACTTGCAGGTGTCTCGGAAGCCAGTAATTAATTAATTAAGACAAACACTAGCGTACTAATTGCAGGCGTGTGTTCCACGTGGCCTGTTTATACATGTGATTGTTTATATAATACTAGCTTGTGGCCGCGGATTCGCCCACGTGGAGGTCGGAAATGATCCCACGGAAACGTATTACTGGGATGAAAATTGTCCTATGTGTTATCCAGGTAAAAACTATCTATGTGCCTTTCATCCAAATCCTATTAAAATCATAATACTTATGATTGAAATACTATAGTGAATTCATGCAAGCATACTGTTCAGAAAGTCGGGCCATATTTCAGTCATGACAAGCCAGTATACTATTGTAGTCTTTGGTCATGACTCGAAAGACACGTAGCGTCCTAAAGCAATTGTGACCGTTCAAAGTTATTGTTCTTTTCCTCGGGAACAGTAATTTTTTTCTGGTTGAAAGGTACCCTATGTCCTTTTCTATACCCCTGACAACATATGCAAAAGTTCATGATGGTCGGTTCAGTGGATTAGGCGTGAAAAGGTACCGGTCAAACAAACTTATTTTCGCATTTATAATATTAGTTAGGATTATTTGTTGTTCGGAGGGGGTCACTCGTGGTAGTTCGTTGTGGCATGTTTAGCATAATCAGCCTGTAAGGTTCCCACTGCTGGGACACAGGCCTCCTCTCGGTGAGAGGGAGTGGGCCGTAATCCACCACGCATCCAGTGCGGGTTGGTAGATGTCACGTGTCATCGAAGTTTTGGTTCAAGGACATGCCGGTTTCCTCACGATGTTTACCTTTACCGTTTTGAGAGCACTGGTGATGAAATTTACACAAAATAATGTGCCTGTCTGGGTTCGAACCTACGACCTACAACTCGTACCTAACTCGCAGAACAGTGTTACCTACCACTGTGCTGTCTGTGGCGTATTTAAGTTCTATTTTTCCGGATAAAAGAGATAAATTTTAACTAAATACATATTTTGTTAGCTTAGGGCTACTGTATAAGAAATTTGCTTACCTAAAAATATTATTGAACACTCTAATATAATGAATGTGCCTCTTTTTGTGAACCGATGAATGGATGTTTGAATGGATGAATGGATGTTTGTTATTTTTTCTCGCAAAAACTACTGAACGGATTTAAATTAAATTTGGTGTACAGATAGTTTATAACCAGGAATAACACATAGGATACTTTTCATCCCGATATTCCCACAGGATCGAAACATATGCGGGTGAAGCCGCGGGGTGCAGCTAGTGATAAATAAATAAAAAAAAACGTTGTACTATTTATGATATTGTTTATTAGTGCTCCATAATACATTCGAGTAGTTAAACTATAATCACTATCTTGAAGAGTGGGGCTGTGATACCATTTTTGTATAGTAATGGTACTACCGTTTGTGATTTAGAAACAGAAAATATTTTAAGTAAGAAGGTTCACAGGTTAATAGCTAGTTGAGATGACATAATTACTTTAAAGTACTACCCACAGGTAGCCCCAAACTAGACACATACTCTGTATCTTGGGGCTCGGGGTAAAAATTCCAGATTTATAAGGCAGCATGATACCTATCAAGAATGTTTGTGGCAAAGTTTCGTAATACCTGATTTTTGTTTAAGCATAGATGCTATACATAAATAATATTACTTCGTATGGCAAGAAAAATACTTCCCATAGAGGTGAAAATCGCACTCCAATTGTGCACATTTATAATTTCTAACGTAACGATAATATTGTGGTCGTCCACGTCACGGCATTAGCATAACACAGGGAAGTAAAATATATGGAAAAGCTTTTAAAAATTTCCGACCTCGAGAAAGAAAAAAAAAATATTTGCGACTAGTACAGAAGGATCACAAACTAAACTAAACACAGTAAAAAAAAAAATAACAAAAAGATAAATGAAACAGAAAGTCCTATACGAGGCCAAAATGCTCCTATCCAAGCATGATGACTCGCGCTGGTGTTCTGATTGGGCCCGCCGTGATGTCACGGGCAGTTACAGAAATAAATACATAATAAAAAACAATACAACAATACATAATAGAAATAAGCAGTACCTTTGTACTCATATTATGTTTATGTCATATCAATATGTATTTTTCTGTGTGTACATAAATAATAAAATAAATAAATAAAATAGACATAATTTGTAAAATATTGGCAAATAAAATAAAATATTCATTCAGAACGTTATAAGGTGCAGGTATTTCCATACATTTCATGGACGTGGTTAGAAATTACAAAAGCGCCATGTGTTAAAAATTCCGCTACTAGTGTATAGTAGAGCTTGAACTGAAGAGTTTTGGGGCGTATCATACGCCCTCACATTTATATTCAAAGTATTATTTTCTTCTTTTATGGTAGTGTATGGCTATCAAATCTAAATAAAAAGTTTGGTAAAGTATTCTACATCAAAATAGTTTTACGTTTTCGCTTCATCGGTAACTATGGAAGATTTAGTTCTCTTCGATCTCAATCTTCGGCTGGATCCAATCTAGGAAGGAGTATACCCTGGTGTAGACGTCGGGGTAGCCGCGTGCGCAGGGCATGCCCCACGATACTATTCCCACGACTGTGTTATTAGATACCAGAGGGCCGCCGGAGTCACCCTGAAAATGTGAAGAAAAAGGTCAGCATAAATTTACCTATTTAGGGTAAAAAAAATTGCCGCAAGTTTGGCAACCGTGAATGAGTAAAGAGAATTCACATAAGCTACGACGCTAGCGACGAGCTACCAGACGCTTCAGTTTATGTTGTTTTTCATTCTTCGGCATCTTTCGATTCGGAGTGAAACGTGGACGAAAAATGAATTCTGCTATAAGCTGGTGGTAAGTCCCCAGATGAGCGTTCATAGTAGTGATCGTAAACTATTTCTGCGTATATGGCAATTAATGTTCCAACTACAACAATGCCTTTTTTGTAATGTAATATTGACACATTGTTTTGTAATAATTCCTGAAATAACTGATTCATTGTGGTTATAATACTTATTTATATTGTTACTAGCTGGCCCGGCAAACGTTGTTTTGCTATATAAATTATTTCTAGCTGCCCGGCGCTACTTCGTTCGCGTGGTGTCCTATTTTATTGTTATTCGACGTGGCAACCAAAAAAAGTCTCCAACGTCCGAAGTTATCAAGATAAAATAATTCGACAATAAAATATAAGGTGTAGTGTATCTAAATAGATCTATTAAATAATAGGCATATAAACACTGTCTCATTCACACAAGCAGGGTAGCTGCTATCACTTTTATCATCTGTCAGTCACGAGGAATGGCGGGAAACAGACAAAGTGATGCAGGCTAAAGACTGGAGACTTGGTGTGTTAGTGAGCCAGTGAAGTGATATATTCAACATAAATACGGAATCAATAGGATTCTACTTAGGGTATAAAATCAAAACAACAAAGGTAAGAAATCGGGAGACTGACATAACTAGAAGAAAAGAAGCTGAAATTATTTATATCTGAAATGTATGTATTTTTACCTAAGCTTTCGACATTTGCCGATATTTGATCGAATACGACTGATATATAAATAATAATATCCGTCTGAGCTATCAAATGCGATGATGGAATATCTCCGAATCTAATAATGTCGTGATTCATTGTGTAAGCCGCCATGTTGTACGTTAACACAATATTTGGAATGACATTAGACTCAGATTGAGGAATGGAATTAGATCAATCCGATTGGCAGGGACATCGACGCGCAAACTGTAACCATGAATTCAGCACATGATTCACCCCTAGCACATAAATTTTTAGTCATTTTATGAAAAAAATCTGTTGTTTCATAGAAAAGTGTCAAGTTCATTGTTTCATAGAAATACCTACGCGGTCAAAATGTATGGAAAAGTTTTATTTTTTTAAATAAACTACTATTTCAACGCAGGGGAATTCAGAATCATGTGCTGAATCCATGGTTACAGGTTGTGCATCGATGTCCTTGCCACACTGTAGAGTGCAACTTGAGCGATGTACTAAGTTGTAGAAAAATGGCGTCGTATAATCTTATATGTCGGAGGTGCGAGCAGTGCTGAAGGAGTCTGGTTCATAGGAAACTAAAGCTACGGTTTCCTAAAAGAGCAGTGGCCGCGAGATAACAGCCGCAGTGACGGCTGCCACGAAAATGATGGCAGCGGAGTTTGACAACACACCAACTTACTTTTATAATTTACGTTAAAGTAACGTCATACTCCGGTAAATTGCGGACGCTACGTAGCGGCCACCGCTCTTCTAGGAAACCGTAGCTTTAGACAGTTTAGGGCTTAATCCATATAAAACAGTCCGTTTATATCTTTATCGTCTATGGAGTTAGACATTTGCAATAGATGATGCATCGCCGATGAGGCATCGCCGGTGTGTCTTAGAAACAAAGCTGAATTGTCTCACGTCGGACAAAACATCTCCTGTGTCTATCTAAGAGCTTGGTTCACAGTTAGGCAGTATTATACCAGATATATTCAAGAACTAGCTGTGCCTACGACTCAGTTTGCATTGGTTTAATTTTTTTTTGCGTGGAACTCTAATTCTTTTTCTAAAATAAAAAAGCCTAAGTTACTTCTTATAACATTAGCTATCTACCACTGAAAGCCCTGTCAATATCGGTCCAGCCGTTTCGGAGATTAGCCGGAACAAAGAGACAGACAAACAATTTAAAAGTAGTTTTTTTGTTTTATGTACCGTATATACTTTCATATGCATTTAATAAAAAGCTGTTATTTTGACATTACAAAGAAATACTTTAATTTATTTGTGTAGTAGATGGTACAAAAGATGAAATCTTCTTCTACAATATAAATTAATTTTTTATGTTAAGAAAAAGTACCTACACGTTCTCTAACGTTGCCTACATACATATTTCTGGAGTTGTCGACTGGCTCACAAACAAATTCACTTCGTGCGAGTGCCCTATAAAAAAAAATGTGAGTGACGATTCGCACCTTTCGGGCGAGTGAATTCGTGCGAATCCACTGCCGACTACTGTTCGTTTCGGGCGAGTAAATTCGTGCGAGTCTGCTGCCGACTGCTGTTTGTTCGTTTCGAGCCATGTGGAGGTGGTGGAACAGCCCAAAAAACTTCTAAATAGTGTACTTACATGACAAGCACCTTCCCCAGTCTTAGTGAGGGAACAGATCTGTGTGCTGTGGACAACGTTGATGCTGCTGTAGATGCTCTGGCAACGTTCCACGCTTAGGGAGGTCAGGTTGATCATCTGTAGCTGAACTGGTAAGCTGCCAGGGTACTGAAACATAGGAACATTATGTCAGACCTTCATCTTGGGATATTTAGTTAGTACTTTTACAAGTATGGTTTAGTTAGTACTTAATACAAGAATACGACCATCCGTTCCATCACAAAGATAACTGATATCACTTGGAAAGCTGCCACGCTAAAATGGAACTGGGCTGGACACATCTGCCGCATGTCAGACGTACAATGAGCCAAACCTCGTACTCAATGGGTCCCAAGCGACATCGCGGCAGGGCCAGACGGAGATCGCCCGGCAGGATGTCGACGCTTAAGACCGGCTCCGTACCGTCGCTTGCGAACATATCCTATAATATTTAAATAATATCGTAATATTTTAATTCCTACCATGTTGATGTGTTCTAATGCCGAAAGGATTCGATCGAATATGACGACAGGCGAACGGAGTCGATCGCGCGTCGCAGCATACTTTCGGCTACAATCGCGTGTCGCGGAAGATGCCCGCGGTCAAGCTGGTGTGCGCGGCTTAGTAATATAGACTTTAAATACTGTGTACACGATTTAATATCTATTTATTTATTTATTTATTTTTAGGAAAACTTACAGCTAAACAGATACAGTAAGTAATAGATTATACAAAAATAAGGCCAATTACAAGTTTCCACGTGTAGTAAGTATATACGTATATATTACACAATATAATATATAACCATATATAATACAATATAATATATTATCATGTGAACAGATGATAAAATGTATAACAGAACAGTAAATAAGAAAAAGAAAAGAAAAAAAAGATAAAGATAAAAAAAAAGGAAAAGAAAAGATAAAAAGAAAAAGAAAGAAAAAAAAAGAAAAAAGAAATAAAGATAGCAAAATCCGTTCCGATCCGATCTGGTTCGAGCTTAACTCTCTCTGTATAATCTGCACAAATACTAGGAACGGCACTGAAGTTACTTCTAACAGGGATTATAATAAAAATGCTGATCAGAAACTATGAACGTAGACGCAATAGTTGAAGAACTAACAAAATAGATAAACAAAAGTGACACGGTAATGGTTCTCCCGAACGGTGCGTCGTCGTAGGTTCTAGTACTAGTGACAGGGTTGTCACATTAAAACATGATAATAACCTGAAGGCAAATCTAGTCGCAGTCTCACCTCGGCGATAAAAACATTTCAAAAACTTGTCAAAAATGTAGCGAAATTAGAGGTATTTTTGACAGATTGAGACTAATATCAGACTGTGAACGTTCTTAAAATAAAATTACGATAATTGACCTAATTACAGTTTGTTGGTTGGACTCCGGTGTCTGGTTCCACATCTGAAGCACTACGAATTGCCAGCGATGATATGTAAACGCCAGTAAATTATAGCTTTGCCGACATATATTTTTTATTAGGAGTGTTTGTGCACATACCTCTACTACTCGTATATGGGTAAGGAGTGACAACTACAGGGGAGGAAGGAAAAAAAAAGAAGACATATAGTCGATTTTAAGAAAAGAAGAAAATGTGGGACTTCTTAAAAAAAAAATGCCTGCCATTTACTTTCTAATACTTTTAATTTGAAAAAAAAAAATGTAAAGTTTTGTGTTCGACAGCCCTAGCCAGGTAAGGGGTGCCACGAAGCACTAATGACACAATTAGGGAGCCCTACGAATGTGCTGGGAATAATAATAGTGGCAGAGGGTCAGCACCCGCGCCTTCTGTAACTACGCAAACTTTTGGTTGAAGGGGAAAATAATGAAACAGAAAATATGTGTTGTGGTTTTTTAAGTAAGTGTGGATTTTTGCTGATGTTGTTGGACCCTTTGGAGAGTTAACCCTAAAATAATAGACCTAAAACACTATTTGACCCTAAAATAAAAGACCTAAAACACTATTTGTTCAAGTACCTACTTAATAAAGTTTTCAATCATTTATTGAAACGTAAGCAGCCGATTAAGTACTTAAAAATATTTTGAAGGTCTTAACATAACTCAGTATATGAGAATAATTAAATTGTACAGTCAACAAAAGAGATAAGTATGCAGGGTCGTCGGATATAGTTGAAGTTTAGTAAGAAACCGATGGATGCTTTCGAATGAAATTTAGTTTGATAAATGAACTGTTTGTTTTCTATTAATTAAATAA
The DNA here is from genome assembly GCA_951799955.1 of Apamea anceps. Classification (NCBI taxonomy): domain Eukaryota; kingdom Metazoa; phylum Arthropoda; class Insecta; order Lepidoptera; family Noctuidae; genus Apamea; species Apamea anceps. Next base: position 4,595,051 of record OX637502.1, on the reverse strand, counting down.
AATTTTATCCGAAAACATCAATCCGTTTCTTACTAAACTTCAACTATATCCGACGACCGAATCGTGAAAAAAAATCTGTTGATGCATATATTTATGTTCGCATAACTCGAGATAATGTATGGATCAACTGATTTTTTTTCATGATTTCAGAGTTGGTCCCGTAGTAAAAGTTGTTCACAATGATGAGTACAATGACCCCTTTAAAGGATTAAAACGATCAAAATTTAACGGTGTATAAACGCTTTTGAAGCCTAAGGGCTGATTGGTCAATCTACAGAAAATTCCTATTCGTGGAATAACACTGACGTCTGACAGATTTTGGATGGAAGAACTGTCAAAAATTCAAAATTATTCCTCCGATAAACTTATCCGGCGTTGGAAAAATCAGCCCTAAATAAAAATACTTAATTAGATGAATGAAGTCTCTCTTTACGTATTTAAACAACAAATTATGCTGAAACCCAAATTACGTGTAAAATATGTGTTACGCATATATAGGATATATCCCTAAAATCGTGAAAAAAAACAGTTGATCTATAAGATTTATGTTCGCATAACTCGAGATAATGTATGGATCAACTTTTTTTTTTTTACGATTTCAGGGTTGGTCCAGTAGTAAAAGTTGTTCACAATGATGAGTACAATAACCCCTTTTAAGGATTAAAACGATCAAAATTTAACGGTGTATATAGGATTAGTAAGAGGGGCCTGTTAACCGTGCGAGCCTATGTATTTGTCTACCTACTTATTTATATATTTTGTACCTTTTTGTTTACTAATAAACTCAAGAGAGTGGCGTGCGTCCGAGGAGCTTGTAAGGTGCGGGGGGCTGAAACAGGTGGGCGCGGGGCAGCGACGCGCGGGCGCGCGTCGCGAGCCAATCGGCAAGTAGTCGTCTATGTGGTCAAGGCAGCACGCACGTACAAACCCCTCGTCCGCGACACTTTCAAAAATCTTAAAACCTTGATTTCTTCATTGCCTCCGCTACATTTTGGTCTTCGAGCCGAATCTACTGGATGTATCATACTCCACCGAAACCGCGAGCTATGGTGAACACACGGAACCAAGCGAAGAAAAATCAAGAACGTTATGGCGAAATGTCTAAGGGCGCTGAAGGCTTGGAAACTGCTGCACAAGAGGATTCCAGGCAACCAAATACTGCAACCAAACACAGTGACCGTGATGAAAAGAAAGAGGACCCAAAACAAGTCGAAAAACCTATATTTCTAGCCGAACAAACTGGAAAAGTGAAACCGATTATGGGTCTACCCTCAAAGTCAGAAAAAATATCCAAGTCCGCATCGTCATCAGTGTTAGCTAGAAAGAAAAGACTGGAATTAGAAGCAGCAGAAGCTAAAGCAAAAATACAAATGGAAATAATCGACAAAAGGTTGGCGGCCGAGTTGGCCGAGATAGAAAACGAAGAATACAGTTCACAATCGGAAGGAAGAGAAGAAGGAGATTATACTAAAGTTGAAGTGGAGAAGTGGCTAGAACGAAGTCATCGCGAACTGGAGGCAGAGGCTGCCCAGCCGCAGGAAATAAAACTGGGTGACCTTGACCTTCCGCTACCGCTGGTGCAGCAAACAGCTGCCCGAGGTGGCACTGATGGGACAGTTCACATGTTGGCAAGCGCTCTCAAGGATCTAGCCGCTGCTACCACAGCTAACGGATCGCATGCTCAAATGCTGAGCCGATTGAGTACACCTAAAGACTTGCCTGGTTTTGGAGGTGACCCATTGGATTGGCTACAGTTTAAGCAAGCATACGAAGACTCAACAAAAGTGTGTAACTTCAGCAATCAGGAAAACTTATGGAGACTACGGAAATGTTTACATGGAGCAGCCAAAAATGCTGTAACAGCACTGTTAATTAGTGCAACGTCACCTGATGTTGTGATGTCCACCCTGGAGCTACAATTTGGAAATCCAGATATTATCATAGCTAAAATTGTGTACGAGATCAATAAGCTTCAACCGATGGCCCAGGAGTATCACAAAGAAATAGTAACGTTCTCTGTGAAAGTTAAAAACTATGTCGCCGCTGTGCTCGCTATTGGTCAAGATGAGTACCTGAAAGGAACAAACGTCATATCAATTATCCTGTCTAAATTACCTACAGTGCTTATCTCAAAATGGGCAGACTACAGTTATCCAATCATCAGCAGCGAGGATAAACCTAAACTTGTGATATTATCCGAGTTTTTGAACCAAGAAGCTGTAAAAATATCGAAAACATCAGTGAATATAATATACAATCCCAGTGACTACAAACGTAGACAAAGTGATAACGTAAACAGAACTCATACGGTGCTAGTGCAAAACGCTTCGGACAATAACATTGGTGACGATAAGTGCCGTTTTTGCAAAATAAATAACCACAAAATAATAGAATGTAAAAAGTTCAAAAAAGCGTTGCGTAAGGACAGATGGCAGTTTATAAAACGTAACGGCTTATGCTATAAGTGCCTAGTGTCACGTCATAATCGTGACGCATGCTCAGCACCCGCGTGTGATAAAGATAACTGTGGACAATCGCACCATCAACTTCTGCATTTCTCTGATGGGCGCGGTAATGCACAGTGTGAAGCGTCTGTTGCGGCAACTCCTGCCGCGGCGGCGTCGGCCTCGGCCTCGGTGCTACCTAGCGAAGCTGTCGCCCACATTAACGATGGCAGTAATTATAGTCAAGTGTTGCTAAAGACAGTGCCTATTAATATACACGGACCTTACGGAACATTGAGCACGGTGGCCTTACTGGACGATGGTTCCACTGTGACGATAGTGAGTGACGAACTGATGGTGAAGTTAGGTATACGCGGACGTAAACAAACATTAAAAGTGCGTAGCGCATGGGGCGGTAGCGAACTTATTTGTGATAGTCAAATAGTGGACTTAAGCGTGTCAAACAGTGACGGTACGATGTTTACATTGCAAGCACGTACTACCAAAGGACTTGACTTACCTATGCAATTTATATCGCTCGAGCAACTAAAGTGCAGTGATACAATTAACAATATAAAACACAAATTATGTTTTGGACAATGCAAACCGGAAATACTAATAGGACAAGACAACTACTATTTGTTATTGCCTCTGGAAGTTATTCGAGGTAATCCTACCGAACCATACCTAACTCGTACTCCGCTGGGTTGGTGTTTACATGGCCGCACGCCCTTGAACAACAACCGTCGAAGCAAGCATTCAACTTTGTTTTTAACTGAAGCCGATGAATCTCAAATAGTAACTAAATACATAATGGACGACTTACATGAGGAAGTCCGCCGCTCGTTTTCAATAGAAGCTATGGGCATATCAGGAAAACCTCGTCTAAACGCAGAAGATGAACGAGCAATAGCCCACCTCGAAAGAACTTCTACCCTGAAGGATGGCAACTGGTACATCGGCCTACTGTGGAAAGATGAAAATTGCAAGATGCCAGAATCATATACCACTGCCTTGAACAGACTAAAAGGAGTTGAAAGAAAACTAAAGAAATGTGACACTTACGCGAAGAGATACAAAGAGAGAATATACCATCTACTGCAAAATGACTACGCACGAGAATTGACCGATGTCCAAACCACGCCAAAGACCTGGTATCTTCCCCACTTCGGCGTGGACAACCCCAATAAGAAGAAAATGCGGTTAGTTTTTGAAGCCGCGGCGAAGAGTCATAAATTTTCGTTGAACGATTATATACTAACCGGACCTGACTTACTTGTATCACTATACGGAATAATGTTGAGATTCCGCGAAAGCCGAGTGGCTGTGACCGGTGACATCCGCGATATGTTCCTGAGAATTAAAATACAAAGTGAGGACCAAAACGCACTACGCTTCTTGTGGAGGGATTCACCAGACGATCCTGTAAGGACATATGCGATGACGTCATTAATCTTTGGTTCGAATTCGTCGCCGTTTATTTCACAATTTATAAAGAATAAAAATGCTAAAAGATTCGAAACAACTTACCCCGAAGCAGTAAATGCAATTTGTAATCAGCACTATATCGATGATTATATAGATAGTTTAGAAGATGAGTCAACAGCGGTTCGATTAACAAAAGAGATTGCATACATACACAAATGCGGAGGGTTTGAAATAAGAAACTGGAATAGCAACAGCGCGGCCGTGTTAGAAAACTTACCAAAAGAAACCTTATGTTCTACTGCAGTACATTTTAAAGTTGGCCAGCAGGAAGCTGGAGAACGAACTCTTGGACTAATCTGGTACCCGAAGGAAGATACGTTGGGATTCGATACCTCATTTAAACGAATTCCTGAAAACATAATAAATGGCCTGAAACGTCCTACGAAAAGGGAAATGTTACGATTGATAATGTCTATTTTTGACGTTTACGGATTCCTGTCACCATTCACGATCAAAGCTAAAATACTATTACAACAAATGTGGAAGATTAATTTATGCTGGGATGACGAAATACCAGACAGCGTTTATGACAAATGGTTAAATTGGCTAAAACTCCTAAAAAACGTTGGCCGTATTCGATTACCTCGTTGTTATCATGCGAGTGTACTTAAGAGCGAGACGGTGATAGTTGCACCGAATGTACTGGATAGCGGGTCGTCGCCGTCGGCGCGCGCGCAGCAGCAGCCTATTATTTCAAATGAGTCACGCGCGCTTGCCTACCCCGCTACGAGATTAAGTTATACAAACCTACAGCTACACATATTTAGCGATAGCTCAACTTATGCTATGGCCGCCGTGGCGTTCTGGCGCTGGCAAGAAAATGACGCTCAAACTAAATTAGCATTCATTTCGAGTAAGTGCAGAGTAGCACCACTAAAACATACGTCTGTACCACGATTAGAACTGCAGGCGGCGCTCCTTGCTGCTCGGCTTGCAGACACTATAACAAAAGAACACAGAAATATGTTACCACAAGAAAGGTATTTCTGGTGCGACTCGTCAACAGTTCTACACTGGATTAGGAACAATGCGCGAGATTATAAAGCGTTTGTGGCGCACCGGCTTGGCGAAATTGACGAGTTGACACAAATAAAAGAATGGCGCTTTATACCTACTAAAATGAATATAGCCGACATCGCCACGAGAGACTCCTGTGACTTAGATATGCTACAAAATGAATGGTTATATGGCCCCGAGTTCTTGTACAAGGGAAAAGAGACATGGCCAGCGGATGTGCAACCGGAAGTCAGCACCGATGTCCTGGAACGAGTTTCTCTCGTCGTTACTGAGAAGTACTTACCTGCTGTGCCGGAACCCGAGAGATTTTCATCTTGGCTACGCCTCCTAAAAAGTACTTGTATGGTATTATTATTTATTGATAAATGTAAAAAACTTACCAGTGCAATCGATGGTGATATGATGAGGAGAGCTGAACGTCTGTTGATCATGCACTCCCAGAAGCAGACATTCGCCGAAGACCTGGAACACCTGAAACAGAAAAAACCATTAAACCGAAAAAGTAAGCTACTTACCTTAACTCCTGTGATTGACGAGTACGGAGTTTTACGCGTTGGAAGCCGCATCGACCAGGCACCTGGAATACCCCCTGAAACCAAATATCCAGTAATACTTGACGGCCGCAACTACGTCGCTCAGTTGATAGTCAAGCACCACCACGTGTTGGCGGCCCACGGAAACCAGGAAGTTCTCGTCAATAATCTGAAACAACATTATTGGATTATACGTTTGAGACCTACAATTAAACATGTAACTTCAAAATGCATGTTTTGTAGAATAAGAAATGCACAGCCGCAACCACCTAGAATGGGGAACTTACCTGAGGCCAGAATGGCTTATAATCAACGCCCGTTCACGTTCTGTGGAGTGGATCTTTTTGGGCCCATGGAGGTGACAGTACAGTACAGGCGACGAGAGAAAAGATATGGTGTTCTATTCACTTGCCTGACTGTTAGAGCCATACATATTGAAGTAGTATCAAAGCTTACCTCCGACGCATTTATTATGGCTTTACGTCGCATGGCCGCGAGGAGAGGGTGGCCACAACATATGTACTCGGATAACGGAACTAACCTGAGAGGGGGCCTAAATGAACTAAGGAAGTCGATAAGCGAACTCGATCAGGAGACGCTAAAGGGAGAAGCTGCGAATTACGGCACTACATGGACTTTCTCTCCACCTGCCAGCCCACATTGGGGTGGGGCGTGGGAACGCCTAATACGATGTGTAAAAAATTCACTAAAGGTCGTTCTGAAGGAACGAGCACCCCGCGACGAGGTTCTAAATACCCTACTGGCAGAGGTGGAACACATGGTGAACAGCCGTCCGCTGTCCCACGTGAGCGTCGAACCGCATTCCGATGAGTCACTTACGCCTAATCATTTTCTTCTTGGCTCCTCATCTAACCTACCAACGATCGGAACATACGACGAGTCAGATACTTACCTACGAAAACAATGGCGCATCTCCCAACGACTCGCAGATTTATTTTGGAAGCGTTGGGTGAGGGAGGTACTACCGGATATGCGACCTAGAACCAAATGGCACCAGGAACAAACGCCCTTGAAAGTGGGTGACCTTGTATTAATCGTCGATCCTGATTCTCCGCGCAATGTTTGGCCGCGCGGTCGCGTGCAGGCAGTAATGGCAGGCAGAGATGGACGCATACGAGTCCTTGATATAAAAACCAAGACTGGTATGTTGCGTCGGTCAGCCGCACGGCTCGCTCGAATCCCGACGGAAGATGAGTGCTGACGCACTGGGGTGGGGGATGTTAACCGTGCGAGCCTATGTATTTGTCTACCTACTTATTTATATATTTTGTACCTTTTTGTTTACTAATAAACTCAAGAGAGTGGCGTGCGTCCGAGGAGCTTGTAAGGTGCGGGGGGCTGAAACAGGTGGGCGCGGGGCAGCGACGCGCGGGCGCGCGTCGCGAGCCAATCGGCAAGTAGTCGTCTATGTGGTCAAGGCAGCACGCACGTACAAACCCCTCGTCCGCGACACTTTCAAAAATCTTAAAACCTTGATTTCTTCATTGCCTCCGCTACAGGGCCCGTGGCTAAATATTAACAGCCGCACAGGTCGATCGGTCAGGTTAAGCTACGCTTGCCGCGGTTGGTCTGTGGATGGGTGACCATCTTTACATACTGAGACCCCTCCGTGCCTCGGAAAGCACGTTAAGCCGTTGGTCCCGGCTATCATTCGTGGATCTTTGACAGTCGTTACGGGTAGTCAGAAGCCCAAAAGTCTGACAACCAGTCTTACCAAGGGGTATCGTATTACCTAGAAACTGGGTTGTTTAGGTCAGATAGGCAGTCGCTCCATGTAAAATACTGGTATTCAGCTGCATCCGGTTAGACTGGAAGCCGACCCCAACATAGTTGGGAAAAGGCTAGGCAGATGATGAAATAGGATTAGTAAAGGAAAATAATTTTCTCCTCGACTCGAATCTCGCTTCTGATTAAAAGGAGAAATAAATTTCAAATGTTTAATTTCCCAGTTGACTTGGGGGTATTCATAAATAAAGCCTTTGAAAGGAGGTTGATTTTCTTCCTTTATTTTGTTTCCCAGAACCTGAATGGCATTTTTCTTCGGTTGATTGATTCTTTTTGAAGCAAAAAGAATTATCGAAGAAATTATCGTGTTTTGTTTTACCTCACTCTCGGTAATTTTATTTATTTATTAAAACTTTATGCACAAGTAAACAAATACTGTACAAATGCGGATTTTATGCCTGAGGCATTTTCTCCCAGTCAATCTTAGGGTGATACAGAGAGAAATCAAAGCAAAAATAGAAAAAAAAGGTTTTTTTTTTTCTTATGAACAGCGGTTTTACAATGCTAATGCACGGTTATTACAATAAAAATAAGTTTGACTTCTCGCTACATTGTAAGTTGTTACAATTTAGCTGTAAAAGTAACAGAGCTCTTGGTTTATATCTTTGGGTGATACTAATTGTGCTGGTTGCAAAACTTTAAACCAAAATGCTAGTTAAAGTGCAAAATGCAACGAAAATCGTTAGAATTTACGTGGCATTTACGTTGCACGTTTATGCTAGGGCCCGGGTGGGTATATTGCACTCATAGATAGTCTGCGTTAGTAATTTGTCCTTTATTTTATTGAGACAATTAAAACCCACTAAACTCAAACTCAAACTCAAACTCAAATCATTTAATTCAACTAAACCAATTACAGGTACTTTTGAATTGTCAAAGGGTCGGTCAGTCAGAAAGATGAAGCTAGTTGCCCATTCCAAAGCGTAGGTACCTATGGAGAAGAACGGGCAAGAAACTCCATGGACACTCTTTTAAATCATAAAATTGTTACAAAATATTTTATTACATCATTCGTGTTGAAATTAACCATGTGAGAACGATGTAGAAATACGTGCAAGTTAAAAGCGTCCGTTATAAAAAAACAAAAACAATTCAGAAATTAAAAATTAAAATAAGCCGAGGCAGCTAAGAGATGACCAGTCCCTACTGGCGGCGCCCGTTCACGAACATGACGTATGGATCAGCACCATTCAGCTCAACCATTTAATTAAATTAAATTTAAAAACATTTTATGTAAAGTAAATTGCCAAGACTTACATAACGCTTTCACTGTTAAAACGTTATTAGTTTGAATGTAGAGCCCCATAACTCTACAAACTTTACATCTTGATCAAAATGTACGGCTTGGTCGTTTCGGTCCTCGCACAGTCACTCCTAGGGGCTCATGGTATGAAATTAAATCACTGGTCTTTTAATGCTGAGTCATGCCTTAGTTCAATGGAACGGCTAAGCTATACTTCAAAAAAAGCTACTATGCAGGATACATGTTTATCAGTGCGCAAACTAACCATGAATTCAGTACATGATTCTGAACCCCTTGCGGTTTGTAGTCGGTTATATTAAAAAAATTTGCTCTGCCACATCTTGACCACGTAGATATTGCACTTTTCTATGAAACTGCAGCTTATTTATTTTTTGATATCCGACGAAAAATGTCTACGCCAGGAGTTCTAGAATTATGTGCTGAATTCATGGTTACAGTTTGCGCACTGGTTAAAAATTTATCCTGTATATCCATACTTACAGAAAGTCTTCCCCATCCACTAAGAAACAGATCTGCTCCGGCACCAGTATCCTCGGCAGGAAGCGCTATCGGCTGCACGAGGTTACTGAACTTGATGTCAGATTTGACCTTGAGGAGGCTGACGTCATTGGTGATGGACGAGCTGTCATAGTCCTCATGGCTGATGATTTGGTCAAGAAAGTATGTGTCGCCGCCAACCAGCCGGTTGTTTGTGCCGACTACCACCATTATCCCGTATTTTGATTGGCTGCAACGGAAATAGGGATTGAATTATGCTCTTTTATGATATGATTCAATTATGATATCTTTGGTTAGACGCACTGAGCGCTGTGGTAAAATTTCTCCATCTATTTTAATTGGACCCTGTATAGACTACGAGTACATTGTACTGGTCAGAAAAATATTCCAATATATATCAATCAAGTACAAATAGTCTACACATGTAGGTGATTACTACTTGACCATTACTTGATTAACCGAATTCCGTGACTCAAAGGCAGAAATAAATACTACGGAATGGTTAATATACACTACTAAATATAAAGATATCTCATAAAGGTGAGTATAAACTAGAGCATTTTTTCGAGAATTTCCATGTAATGTAAGTTCTTACGAATAGTAAAATACAAGCAAAAGCTCAGTTTCTAAAAGCATCTCCATGTAATGTAACGTTTCTGCGAATGCTCGACGCTGCGTTTGACGTAATGCTCACGGCGGGTGAGCGAACCTGGAACATTTCTTTCTACCTTGCGTTCATTGTTGATGATTTGTTTGTTGTTCGTGCCTTTGCTCGATCAAATGTTACACCAATATGGTCGTTCGTTTTTAAAATCAGGTTGTAACAAAACATCGAGAGTCGTGTTCGAAGTTTGGTTCGATAAAATTTAAAAACAGCGAATGCTCGATTTTATGTTACGAGTAAATGTTCTAGTATTTACTCACCTTAATGTGAACAGGCATTTGTTACGCGCAAATGAGGTTGCATAACGAATAGAAAATTGCCAATTACGGAAACCTTATCACACTATTAACGCCCGATGGTAGCCCACGCGTTCTATTTGCCGATTTGAGGAATATGGCTAACGTGGCATAGCGTTATATGTCTGTTTGCAGCCTAATAGTTTGAGTTGGAATGATTAGAAGTGTATCTTCTGCTTATTTAGTTCCGAGAAAGGATTTATAATTATTAGAAAGTGAGCGATTTATTTTTCATTCTTTATCTTTTTCTCAACTTGTTTTTGTTTGCTGCTTTCCCTCGTTGACCTAATTGGTATTAAGCTAAATATCATGACTGCAGAAAAACAATGATCAAATTTTTTGCATGCCTTTCAAGAATGGTTTGCTATAAAAATGAATTGTGTATACTTAATATATAGCATAATTAAAGTAGAGAACCCTGCACCCTAATTGCGTAACACACGATCAATCGGAATCGGTTTCATATTGACAGTTCAACAACATTCATTGCGTTAAATACGTGTTGAGCACACAAATTTTTCGAACTTGTGAAGCAATGGATTAGCAATTTGCTTCAAAATGATTCAGATTCCGATTGATAGTATGTTACGCAATTAGGGTGCTGTTCCGACATCTAGGCCACCGTAACATTACCGTGGCTAGGCTATCAAAATTGCTGACTGGTTTATCTTTTTACGGCTAAGAGAATGTTTCTAAAATATTCACAATGGCGCCGATTCCTTTGTTCGCAAACTAAACTTAATTTAAGTTCAGTGCATCTTTTTCTTTCTATTTCATTAAGAATTAAGAAAAGGACAGAAGATACATATTAGTTTAGTCCTGTCAAATTAGTCAGCGCCTGACGTAAATTGACGTATTTTAAGTAGTCATGTTTTTAATCACGTCTAAATTGTCTATTCTTCTGTCCTTTTCTTAATGAAGTAGAAAGAAAAAGATGCACTGAACTTAATTTAGTTTAGTTTATGAACAAGGGACTCGGCGTCAATATCTGCCGATCGCTTTACTAAAGAGTAATTAATTTCCGATATCCCTGACGCATACAACATTAAGTCTTATGTTGCATAAAACACCTGACTACTCGGCGATAATCGTTAATCACGGTATTATTATATTATGGCAACCCGCATGTAATACTTTACCTATATTATTATTATGTAGATTACAAAGAACCTTGACTTTCCCTTTCATGATCAAGGATCTATTACCTATTTTATTTGTTGATACTATACAAGGTGTCGTTTTGCATCCTCGTCAAATTCAAGTAGGTAATATGCTACTGATTCTCGGCACGAATCAATAATAAAATAAGTCGTTTTTTTTTTCTTCTAATTTTCGGAAATTGGCATGTATGGGACACGCATTTTAAAACGTGGCCTGTGTGAGACTGCACAGTTACACAGATAAAAACGCGGCCGCTTATACGATACCATAACGCGATTCTGTTCTTTGAAAGTGGTGTATTCTGAAATACTGTCAAACTTAAATAACTAAACAAACAAGTATGTATTCATTATTTACCAGGGATCGTAATTTTATTTGATTATTTATGTGTTTCATAACAGCTTCCTGAAATTTGACGAGGATGCAAAACAACAGCTTGTATATGTTATAATCTAAAACTGAAGAGTTTGTTTCTATTTTTTTTTTTTGATCGCGCTAATCTTTGGAATTAATGAAAATTCTTTTTGCAATTGATAACCTTATTTTTCAGGTAGGTTATAGGCTCGTTTAACATTACGCTACGACCCTTAGCAGTCAAGCACAAAAAAAAAGTCAGAAAGAACACTAAGCAAAAACGTAGTAACAGCGCGGGCGGGCGATGCGATGCGACGCGATGGGTCGGGGGCCGAAATTTCACGTGAACGAAGTCGCGGGCTGAAGATAGTTTAATATATTGTTGTAATTATAATTTTCTAAAATATATATTAATAAAGTTAATGATTTCACTTATCTCTTATCTCTATCACTGGTTGACACTTCCCATGACCCAAGGGCTGGCTTTTACCTTGGCCAGAGGCTAGGGTTGCCAACCGTACTCTAAAATAGAGTATTGTCCTCTATATCATGTAGGCGTACTCTATAATCTATAACACTAATAGAGTACGCTAAAATACTCTTTTTTACACAATGTTTACTTAACTAGTGCCAGTCTGTAATAATATGCAAAAACCCATAATGAGAATAAAAAAGTAGAGTAAAGTTTTAGATGTTTTTGGTTTAATGGAAAATTTAAAATCAGAATTACTGCAAAGACAGAAAGACAACTATTTTGGCTATACAACAAAACAGAAATTAAAATCTCTTGAACAACCTGACTTGTTTTATCAAATTAACACTAATTTTTCATTGTGTATAGACAAATGTTTAACTTATTTACAAAAATGGTTTGATTTTAGTAGTGATAACTGGCTGTATTCACTAAATACAATATCTTTAAAAACTAATGTTGAATTTAATCATTTAGAACAAATTATAGAAGGAAAACTTAATTTACAAAGACTAAACATATGGACTACTACACATGGACAGTTTATATTCAGAAGTAATAATTTTAAAAGAACTCCAAGCCGAATTGTTTAATAACACAGATTTTATGCAAAAATCCACTGCAGAAAAATGGCAATTTATTTTTAAAAAATGTCCTGAAGAATTTGATTGTTTAAAAAAAATGATTAGCTATATGCTCTCTGTTCCCGCCACTTCAGCATTTACTGAAAGAGTCTTTTCGGTCATGAATGTGAAGTGGCGAGAAGAGAGAAACAGAGCTTCATTGAAATTGATCAAAAATGAGCTCTTGATATATATAAATTTAGAGTTGGAATGTTTGGACTCATACAATTCCTTTAAAAACAATGAAAAATTGTTATGTGCTGCAAAAAGTACAAAAAATACCTTTTTAAAAGTACAAAATAAATTATACTCTTTTTTTGTAAGTCCGTACTCTTTATTTACCTCCTTTAAAATCAGGTTACTCTATTTCTTCTAAAAAAAGTTGGCAACCCTACCAGAGGCTAAGCTTTGCCATACAACGTGGCAATGCCGCCAGTGTCTTGGGTACATTACCGGTCGACAGCGATGCGGACGAATTTTTAGACGCTATATTTTATTTTGTAAATAGTTTTAGTTCATTTAGGATATAATTTTGTTATTTTAGTGCTATCTTGTACATTAATTGCGTTATACTTCTCTTTTGAATATCAAAGATTTATAAAAACAAAAACAAAATTCTAAGACCCATACCATAATGGGCATATTGGCTATAGATGGCAAAATGCGACCCATTTTTTTTAAAGCTTTCCTGTATAATTCACAAAGATGTGGCAACCCTGTGTTTCCAGTTCGTCCTTTATGGCGCGAAACCTTTGTACAATATTAAATCAACTCTCGTTTTGTTTTGTCCGTAAAAAATGGTCTGTTTTCCTGTTACGTGTTTATAATTTTTTTGAAAATAGATTTTTATAAAGTATGTTTTTATAAAGAGACGAGATATGATGAGAAACACCACATCCATCATGCGGGCCCAGTGCGGGTTGGCGGATGTCACATATCTTCGAATTTTTGGTTCTAGGACGGTTTCGTCACAATGTTTTCCTTCACCGTTTTGAGAGCAGTGATGATAAAATTATTAACACAAAGTAAAGCGCCTGCTTGGATACGAACCCACGAACCACTACTCGTAAGTCGTAGTCGATTCCACTGTACCAGCCCTGCTCCCAGTCTTTAGTTATTTTTATTTCTTTTCACGCTTCTTTCTAAGCAAAATGATCAGTTAATTTTTGTTCGTGTAAAACCATCGTCTAACCTAAATAATATACAAACAAAAAGTTGTCAACAAAATAGTTATCAGCTCCTTACCCCGCAGTACAATGCGCAGCAGTCAGCACCCATCGTTTATTCAAGACGGTACCACCACAGAAGTGAGAATTAAACAAACTCCTCAGCGAGGCCTGGTACGGTACCCGGCCTTTAGGGGCGGCCACACCTCCCACGATGCGAGACCCTGGCAGGTGGAAAAACCCTGGCAGTTCGAATGGTACGTCTTCCTGCGTTGGTGAGGGTAAAATAGGTGCTTGCTGCAGAAAGGCACCTGAAAAAAGATGTTATGGATTAGTCTTGAAAATTTGTGTTTGGTATGAATTACTCTTAAATCACGATAGATAGAAAGCTAGAATAGATATATATATAGATTATTATGCACGCTGTATACAGAATGATTAATTTTACTTATGGTGACTAAGTCTAAAAGCGATCTTTTAAAGACAACCTTTAGATGAATAGATTAAAGGGTGACGGAGAGACAATATAGTTAATTGAATAAATTGTCCCGGATCTTAATTTTAGTGTTGGAAGCCGGCATTTTTATTTTCCTACCGACTTCCGAAGTTTATTTTTCACTTTTGGAGTCGTCCCTTTGCGACCAGCTGTTATGATAACGATAATTTACTTGTTTATAAATGATGTGTCCGTTTGGAGACAAAATAGTGAACCTCATTAATTTCAGTTGTTTTCAGTCAAATGGAAAGGGGGCTGGCAAAAAACGGAGGGACGAAGATGGGATGTCACACAATGGGAACAGCTAGTAACAGTGTAGACAAGTATTATGAATATAATGGCGAAAATCATAGTTCGGTTTGTTAATGCTATTTTTTCTTAATTATTTTTTTTTCTTTATAAAAACGATGCCCCACACTAGGATTTAAAAAAAAAAAAAAAAAAAAAATCTGTACCTGTAGGCAATACAAATATTAGTTCCGTGCGGGAATCGAACCCGCGACACGCAGCGCAGCAGTTGATCGCTCAGCCACTGCGCCAACCGTGTCATCAGCTTGTGGTTAAGTAATAACTAAACTAATAAATAACCCGTGCGGCTGTTATGTATTAGCCACAATTGCTTGTGGCTAAGTTATAACAGCCGCACGGGTCGATCGATCAGGTTAAGCTACGCTTACCATGGTTGGTCCGTGAATGGGTGACCATCTTTAGATATCAAGACCCCTCCGTGCCTCGGAAAGCACGTTAAACCGTTGGTCCCGGCTGTCATTCGTGGATCTTTGACAGTCGTTACGGGTCGTCAGAAGCCCGAAAGTCTAACAACCAGTCTTACCAAGGGGTTTCGTATTACTCAGTAAATGGGTTGTGGAGGTCAGATAGGCAGTCGCTCCATGTAAAATACTGGTACTCAGCTGCATCTGGTTAGACTGAAAGCCGACCCCAACATAGTTGCGAAAAGGTTAGGCAGATGATGAATGGGTCTTTTTTGTTACCTTAGAATTTGTATATTACAAACTTAAGTCTAAGTGTCTCATTACTCATAGAGAAGCACATCATGCCCTACATTATGCGCAGATAATATCACAATATTCCATTAAAAAGTACTGTTCCATATTTTAGTTTGTTTATATTAAAAGCAAATTAAACAATTTTTCTTTAAAAAAATAATAAATTTAATGATGGAACTAAAACTACAGTAGGTACAACTGTTATTGATTTCTGTCATAACACGTAACAAATATTTACGATACGGCGGTTATGCACCCTTCCGCGAAGCTGTCTCGAGCAAAAGTGATCTGACGTTTGTGTCGAACACTGAACGATGACGATGACCGATTGTTGGATCTGTCAGTTGATTTTGACAGTTCAACTAGCTTCACTTAGTTGATGTTTACTGATAAGATAATAATACATGATTAGAAAAGTGAAAAATGACAACGAAAAACTGTTCAGGACGTAATAAGTACCTACATTGAAAGAGCTCAAAACAAACTAAATTCGACTACGAGACATACCATATTTACAATGGGATTTGAACACTAGGGTTTTATGTAAGGTCACTGATTATGTTGTATGCATCTTCGATTTTTTGGTTCTAGGACATACCGGTTTCCTCACGATGTTTTCCTTCAACGTTTGAGAGCATTGGTGCTGAAATAAATTACATAAAGTAACTCGTCTGACTGGGTTTGAACCCATGACGTACAACTGTTAGGTAAGTCGGGACTGTAGCTACGGGGCTCGGCCACCACAGACAACAGAGTAAAAACAATTTAGAATAAAGATGCTTATAAATCGGCACTGATTTAAAGAGGCAGTTGTAAATAGCGGTTATGGTAAGTTAAAAATTATAAATGACACGTTTAATAACTAGTTGAGCAGTTAAAACTAAGCAGTAAAGTAAACAAAAATAAGTAATAAAAAATAATGAAATGGATCAGTGAATATATAATGGAGCAGGAAAATAATTAAATGGGCGCTAAAAATTATTGAACGAGCGGTTACGTGTGGGCATATATTTAAAATGTTTGGTTTTGTATTCAAAAATATGTTTCTGGCACTCGTCGGCCGCTACCGCGGCACCGCTCGCTTCGCTCGTTCGGCTTGTGCGTTGTGTGGTCAGTTCTAACCTAACCTAACCTAGCTGTTTCGATGTAAAAAGATATATGCGTGTTACTAACCGACTAATTGATTTTTTATTACTGTTCATGTTTTACTGTCGCAATAATTAATCAACCGCCATTAAATTAAATAACTGCTCAATATGTTTTTTAACTGATCATAATAACATCTCGAATATTTAAATAACAGCTCAAAAAATTAGTTCCCTTATAAATCCTACTAATATTATAAATGCGAAAGTTTGTATGGATGGATAGATGTTTATTACTCTTTCACGCCAAAACTACTAAACGGATTTTGATAAAATTTGGGACACGGATAGTTTATAACCAGGATTAAAACATAGGATACTTTTTATCCCGATATTCCCACGGGATAGAAATTCATGCGGGTGAAACCGTGGGGCGCAGCTAGTAAATAAATAAAATACAATTCACTGTGACACGAC
The DNA here is from genome assembly GCA_951799955.1 of Apamea anceps. Taxonomy (NCBI): domain Eukaryota; kingdom Metazoa; phylum Arthropoda; class Insecta; order Lepidoptera; family Noctuidae; genus Apamea; species Apamea anceps. The sequence goes on along the minus strand of OX637502.1, from coordinate 4,578,200 downwards.
TACACGAGTTTCTTTTGAAATCTACCTTTGTTGAAAGGTGAGAGATAAGTCTTCTCTGCCCTTTCAATCAGCATTTCTAGTGAGTGGGTTGCAACAGGCACATTTAAATAAAAATAGCTAGCATTATCCTTGAATGGCAGACATAAATGTTATCTGAATTCTCTGGAAATCTGCTCTTATTATTAGGGCTTCATACGAATATCCTTTATTACACTGAAGCATTATTTTAATTAAATTCATATACACGAGTTTTAATTAACGTTCGATGAGGATGAATAAGAATTAACATGGCTGGCAGACAGACTGGTGATCGAGTTTGGTGTTGATGCCTTATTACATGATGCTATATTTATATATGATGCTATATTTATATACCTATGATGCTATATTTTGTGAGCAGTGGTGGCCCAGTGGTAACGGTCGCGACTTGCGAGTTGTATGTCGTGGGTTCGAACCCGGCGCTGGGTTCGAAACGGTGAAGGAAAACATCGTGAGGAAACCGGCATGTCCTAGAACCAAAAATTCGAAGACATGTGACATCTACCAACCCGCACTGGGCCCGCATGGTGGATTACGGCCCACTCCCTCTCACAAAGAGGAGGCCTGTGTCCCAGCAGTGCCTAGCCTTTTCCCAACTATATTGGGGCTGGCTTCCAGTCTAACCGGATGCAGCTGTGTACCAGTATTTTACATGGAGTGACTGCCTATCTGACCTCCACAACCTAGTTACTGGGTAATACGAAACCCCTTGGTAAGACTGGTTGTTAGACTTTTGGGCTTCTGACGACCCGTAACGACTGTCAAAGACCACGAATGACAGCCGGTGACAACAGCTTAACGTGCTTTCCTAGGCACGGAAGGGTCTTCGTATGTAAAGATGGTCACCCATCCACGGATCAACCACGGTAAGCGTAGCTGAACCTGATCGATCGACCGTGTGGCTCGAATTACTTAGCCACAAACCCCTTAAGAGATGTTTGGAAGTAAAATTGGAGAAGAGCAAGAAGGATGATATTAGCATTATTATTAGACAGAACAGAAGGGGACATGCATAAAACACTAACAGTAGGAATGGCTTTCATTTTGACAGTTCAGCAACATTCATTGCGTTATTTACGTTGTTGAGCAGACAAATTTTTCGAACAGATGAATGAATGATTAGCAATATCCTTCAAAATGATTCAGATTGTGATAGATAGTATGTTACGCAGTTAGGGCGCAGACTACTTCAGGCTGTTACTTCTAGCCATGTTTTTTTTTCACATTTGAGTAAGAGGATACCTTTCATATACCTGTAGTAACCATTTAACATTGGCAGGATGATGAGTTTAGTATTATTATAAGAGAGAATGTGGGTTCTAGAAAACGTCCGGCGACATCGAGGCAGACCCAGAAGAAGATGGCGGGACGAGCTTGACGCTTACATACGGTCCACACTACCTCAAGACAGAGAGGAGTGGCAAAGAGAAAAGGAGGCATCTGGCCGGCTGTGGCTCAGCAAATAAATAAATAAGACAGAACAGACTACCTCAGACTGACGAGAAAGTGAAGACCTTTTCTATGCCTTTAGCTAAAATTACCACAGAATAACTAATAGTACAGACGCCAGCACATCAAGCAACTACAATCTGTTAATTTTTTTTAATAGATTTTTAACTTTATCACTAAAATATTAAGGTTCAAGGTTGATTGGGAAAATTTTACAGTTTCGGGTAGCTAGACCTGCTGGCGTCTGTACTGACGTACATTACTCTAATATTTAATAAATAATAAACTTACCATAGGCTCCCAGAAACAAACCAACAAATACAATTGTATACATTTTTATCTGATTCAATGGACGTCCAATTAAAGTTAATACCACAGCCCTTATGCGCTAAGCACTTAACTTCATCCTTATATAAAACGAACTTGGCAATAGATAAGCACTTCAGCACTTGACAATGAGATTGCACTTGAGAAACAATTGATGGGTGTAAGGAACTTTGTTTATCCGACACTTTTATTACTTGCTGATGGACTTGAAAATTTTATTTTTTTCTGTTTGATTTGCGATTGTGATTGACTCGTGCTAAAGATGGCGAAGATTAGTTATTTGGAATTAATTGTTGTGGCAAATTCCCTTTTGTTCGAAAGTAACTCTGTGTTACCTTTTCACGCTTATACCACCGAATGGATTTCGATAAAATTGGATGATGGTGAGATAGATGGCATCCTGTGGAAGGACACAGGCTTTTGTCTCGATAGCATACTTCTGTGCGATAATTTCTGATATCTAAAGTCTATCTCATCGGTCTAGTGTTGACAAGCGCTTAGTGAGGCAGGAACTTATTCATCGCGGTTCGATTCAAAGTGTTATAGGGTTTATAAATCTGGAATTTCAAAGTAGCAACCTGGAGTCTGGATCTGTATATGGCTTAAACATAACTGGCGAAATATCGCTGTACTACAGTTATGCCCAACTCTTCGGGATAACAAGGTGTTATGTTATCATCATCTGCCTAGCCTTTTCCCAGGCAGATGATGGCAGGTTATGTTACATAAATATGAATGTTGGTAAATATATAATAATATGAGGTTGATAAACTCCAACACCATTGGGTCAGTTGCTATGATAGTCGGCATATACGTATTCTTTCATGGAGAAGGTTTTTTATAGATTTTTTTTTAGCTCTGACGTCGACGCAGGAAAAAGCTTAATAACTATAAATAAAAAATATCTGGTAATAGATTATTTCTAGATTTATTTATTTATCTAATACTTTAAGCACACAAATGTACACAGGACTTAATGCTATAGCCATTTTCTACCAGTCAAGCTTTGGGTGATGCAGAGACAAACAGTGGTAGGTACAGACGCCAGCACATCAAGCTACTACCATCTGTCAAATTTCTTTAATAGATCTTCAACTTAATCGCTAAAGCATTAAGGTTCAAGGTTGATTGGGAAAATTTGACAGTTTCGATTAGCTAGACCGGCTGTCGTCTGTACAATAATGAAAATTGAGGAATTAAAAATAATGTATTATTATTTTATTAATTATTTTTGGATTTATTATTTTTTATTAATTAATTTAAAAAACGAATAGGTACCTATAAATTTTTTATTGATTAATCTAAAAACGAATTCCAAATTTCTGTGTTCAGTAACTTAAAGGAAAAGCTGATAAAAACATTACTCCATTACCGTTCACCGAAGTCGGATAAAAAAGAAAAGCCATAAAGTTGCGCACAATCATGATTACTGGAAAAACGTCGAAAGGCTCTGTTTTTAGTCAAGCAGTGAGACAGCACACACGTTAATAGAAATACGTAAAACAACACTTCTTAGCGTCAAGTACAAACTACTTCAAATGATTTGTTTATTAAATTGAGATATCATTGTGCTGCGTGGTTTGGAAAACCTTCATTTCTTATCTATTTTTTGCTAGGGTATTCCCGATTTCAAAGTTCATAGAGAAATCCTTCGTCATCGTTTGGTGTAGTGTGTTACAAGGACCTTTTGGCGTCTGAGTGACATTGAGAGGGTAGCGTTTTTTTTTCCTTTTTGGCAACTGTACAAACTGTACTGTGCGATACTGACACAGAAATTGTATATACAAAACAAGATGGCGGCGTTAGTTCCGATTTTGGCCGCGCGAAGAAACTTGTGGCGTCGTTGTACAGACGCCAGCACATCAAGCTACTACAATCTGTCAAATTTCTTTAATAGATTTTCAACTTTATCGCTATAGCGTTAAGGTTCAAGGTTGATTGGGAAAATTTGACAGTTTCGGATAGCTTGACCTGCTGGCGTCTGTACGTACATGACATTGTATTTTGTTATTCCGAGAGACTATTTTAGTAAGAGCCCTCTGCATTTTAAAAGGGTAACTAGATTTTATCTAGACTCGGAAGCCTTAAGCATTTAAGTCAAATCTTTTTGCATGCAAAAATTTTACAGGAGAAGGTTTTATTCGATTGGTATAAAAATAAAAATGTACTTCGGTTTTTGTTTTTATTATTTATTATTACACAATTATGAACTAGTCACACAACAGAGTATGAATATTAAGGCTATAATTATTATTTACTTAAACATCTGACATAAGTTTCTTTGAACGTCGTTGAATATTATACAACTTGTGTTTGCAGTTTCTGCACATTGCTCTGTAAAGGAGACTACTTTATATTCTTTAGTGATTATTTTATTTTATGTGCATTTCATATAACCTTTTTGTTGTCTACTGTCTCTGTGTCCACTGCTTGACAAAAGCCTTTAGCTATAAGTACTAATAATAAATAGGTAAAATAGGTGACTTTGTACAGACGCCAGCAGGTCAAGCTACCCGAAACTGTCAAATTTTCCCAATCAACGTTGAACCTTAATGCTTTAGCGATAAAGTTGAAAATCTATTAAAGAAATTTGACAGATTGTAGTAGCTTGATGTGCTGGCGTCTGTACGTAGGGAAAATTCCCCAAAAATTCTTTCACTATTAGGAAGCTATAATAGTATTGCTGAGTGTCATAGGATATATTTTATGTTAAAACAAGAAATTTCAAGAGGAGACGGAAGTCGCGGGCAGAAAGGCTGCGCCACAAAATTTTGTAGGTAACTAAACTTGATTTCTAGAAGAGTAATCGATCTCTGATGGGTTTTACTGTTAAATCTCACGGCTGCTGTGATTGTGACAAATACCAACAATCAATCACAGGTTAGTTGGCACGAGGCTTGAGAACAGCCTAAATTGAATTTTTAGGATACAGTACTAGAAGCAATACTTCCAGGAACATTTAGAATTTGATGTTATTTTGTTGATGGTCGAATCGGCTCACCACTGCTCTCAAAAACGATAAAGGAGAACATCGTGAGGAGGCATGTCCTAGAACAAAAAAATCGAAGACATGTGACATCTACCAACCCGCACTAGGTCCGCGTGGTGGATGACGGCCCAGTACCTCTCATGGAGAGGAGGCCTGCGTCCCAGCAGAGGGAACATCACAGGCTGATTATGCTTATGCGAATCGGCTTCGATCAATCTTTAAATCCCCTTTGTCACAGCAGGATAATTATAAAATATTAATGAATAAGTATATACTAATTTTACGTACTTGGTAAATCAATAAATCTTTGATTCCGAGGTAACAGATAAAGATTTTCATTTCAATACCACGTTATCCAGAGTAGCGGTCTTGACACGAATAACTTTAGATAATAATGAATACTTACTGATTTATCAATTAACATACGGTACCTATATAATGGTAGGCGACATCGCGGCAGGCCCAGACGAAGATGGCGGGATGAGCTGGACTCTTTTTTTGAAGATTGGTGTTTGGAAGCTCTGGATAGAGAGAGGTGGAAGCCAAATTGGGAGACCTTTGCCCAGTTGTGGGCCAAAATTACTGTACAAGATGGTAGGGACATCGACGTGCAACCGGTTACCATGGATTTTTCGTAGCGTATTAAAACAAAAAACGCTATAAAAAAAATTACCGACTATAATCATGTGCTGAATTTATGGTTTTAGTATGCGCGTCGATGTGCCCACCAACCTGTATATAAATGTTGTTCTTCTTATTTATTTATTTTATTTTTTTCACGTCTCGGGACCCTCGGGCCCCGGCCTTTTGGAAGGCGTACGAAGGGCCAAATTCAACTCGCAGAGGCCCCTTAGACAATTTCAAATGATGAGGAGGCACCAACCGACGATTATCTCTGTATGCAAGTGCACCCAAGGACGACCCCCGGTTGGTGCAGGATCGTTGCAGAACATGGAAATAAAACATTAAACCCATACCGGGTTTGGGTTGTTATAATGGATTGGTTACCTTGTTCTTCTTTTTGTTACGGGATTTACTTAGAATACCTTATCCGTGATCAGAGAAAAAGTCATTCAGGCAGTAATACCTCTATTACTATAAGCCTCCTTTTACACAATATAAAGTAAAGTTATTGCTTTTTTAACTAGAAGAATTAGTAACCAAAAATATCATAAAAAGCCAGGGGCTACCTATATATTTCTTAGCTCCTAACAATTTAACTTTAAAAGGACATGATCCACAGTAATTGAGTTTTAAACAACAGTCTCAGGAGACACAAAATGGCCGCGTTTAGAGGAGATATAATAAAAATAAACAAGCTAATACAATTTTGAGAACCGTCTAGACTACCTTCCATCGTAAAATAACCGCTTGGGACACAGGTTCTGTCAGAAACTTTTTAACTAACAAAGTCTTAACAAGGAAAGTTTTTTTTGACAGTTTAGTAGTTTTGATGAATTTAAAGAAGGTTTAGTGAAAGTGTCGCTGGAATTAGAATTAAGAGCGTTCATACCGCGCGGGCTTTTTTTTTTGGTTTCGCGGTGGAAATCCTCATGGACTTCTTCCATCGTGGGGGTGATGGTTGGTTTTCGCCATATTAAGCCGGGTGCACACATCTTTTACTCAAAAGCTTTTGTGTTCGCGCTCAAAACCGATAGCCGATGGATCAGCGAGAGCGCCGCCCGAGGGTTACATGTACAACCCCCAAGAATTGTCTTGAGACTTCGCTCGGGTGACGTAAGTGCGCGATACTGAGGCGTCGATAGCGAGAGCGGTAACAGCGCGGGTCTCAAGTTAGCTCTTAAGTATTGCAACTAATCCTCGTAGTGCCGTCCACACAGAATTAGTGTAACATTACTTTTATTCATATTCATTTATTAATTTTACGAACACAGGGTACAATCAACAACAACAACAACAACAACATCATTGTACCCTGTGTTCGCAAAATTCGTGGCAATTCGTGAATTCGTGTGCATTACATTATCTTGAATTTACCGCATATACAGGGTGGCAGGGACATCGACGCGCAAACTGTAACCATAGATTCAGCACATGAGTTTAGACCCCATAGCATCAAAATTTTTCGTCGGTTATTAAAAAATAATATTGCTGTTCCATACATTTTGAACGCGTAGGTATTGCACTTTTCTATAAAACTGATGATTTTTTTTTTAAAACGACGAAAAATTTCGACGCTATGGGGTCTAGTATCGAATAGAATAGAATAGCATAGGTCTTTATTTGCTTAGAATATAGATACATAAAATAAGTTGTAAAATTATATAATAGGATCCATGTACATTCTGCCTTAATATAGCATGCAAATTTATACAAAATACGAGAAAATAATTACTACTACATAACTAAAGATTATCATTTAGGAATTATTTAGGAATTATCATTTATCATGTGCTGAATCCATGGTTACAGTTTGCGCGTCGATGTCCCTTCCACTCTGTATATTCACTTCAAATCAGCCAGCGATGACGAAGCGACTGAGCATTTTGATTGCAGTGTTCTAATTTGTAATGTTATCAGTGACTCGATACTGATAAAGGTGCTCGAGATTATATTAATGAGAAAAGCCTACACGTCACGATTTGTTGTGCCCATCAACTAACAACACAAATAAATTGAGCAGAATTTGCATTTTAAATAAATAAACTCTTTATTGGCATAAACACAGGTTACAGAAAAAATTAGAAATTCTGACGGCGGCGGCGCTAGGTTAGAGTATCTACCGGTATTTCAAAAGCGAGTGACTTCTCTAGATTACAATTAAACAAGTCTTATGCAGCAAATATATAAAATTTTATCATTTAAAATTAAGTTTAATAAATTAAAAAGCATGAAGAAGAAGGAAAGAAAGAAAATACACGGAAGCCCGACTCCCCTAGTTAAACACCTTCAAAATCTAGTCACAAATCACAATATTATCTCAGCGACAATCAATGTTAAAAACTTGTCGAAATGTAGGTAATTAGATGTATTGACAGATTGGGACAGATTAGTAAGAAACGTTCTTTAAAATACGGGAAATAATCTTCAGACATTGTCTTAGTTATTGAAATACTTTTTTTAATGGTACTTTTATAATTATCATGATAATGACGACATAGCTTGCAGAGTAAGCAAACTGAAGTGGCAGTGGGCTGACCATGTTTGTCGAAGGACCGATGGCCGGTGGAGCAGACGAGTCCTGGAGTGGAGACCACGTATCAGCAAGCGTAGTGTGGGACACTCCCAGCTAGATGGACGAAGTTGGCTGGGACGGACTGGATGTGGAAGGCGAAGGACAGGGTGTTGTGGCGCAGACTGGGAGAGGCCTATGTCCAGCAGTGGACTGCGATAGACTGAGTTGATTGATTGAGGTAATGGCTGACTTTGGATATGACGTACAGCGTCATATCAGTACTCCCAGTACTAGTCCAACGAAAAGGAACAGACGATCATAAACGAAAGATTTATTAAAATAATAATTGAAGATGACGAGTACTTAATTCATCAATGTCTAGACCTTTTCTCGGGGGACCTCTAATAGGGTTTAGAACGATAAATTTTTGACTCCTGGGTCAATCTCAACCTTACTCAACCCCCAGAGCGCGAGGCTAATCAAACAACTCGTGTATTTGTAACTAAGTTACGACCCCTGCAAATAAGCTTATAGCTCGCTTATAAGATCTAATGAAAGATACAGTGAAGTCGTTATGTTCAGCTCAGGGGATTTTATGAAACGTTGAATTTGAATCTTAATTTTTGTAATATTTTGAAATACAATTTTAATATGACGGGATTTTCAATTAGTTTGCTATTTTGTGTGTTTAACCAATTTTTTATTAGCCATTAATGTCCTACTGCTGGGAAAAGGCCTCTATATTCTCTTTCCATCTCTCTCTCTGTCCAGGTCCCAGTGGGTCCCGCTTAATGGCTAACGACATCGCGGCAGGCCCAGACGGATACGGCGGGATGAGCAGCTGGACGCCTTTCGTAAAGATTTAACCAATATTATTAGATTTTAACTTATCACCATTGTACCTATTGAAGACTTTTGGTCATTCTCTACCGAATGCAATAATGGATATTAAACCTTCGTATCCGGAACGTGGATCCACGCGGGTCACATTGGTGTAATGAATAAATAATAAATTGTTTCTGTCATTATAGCATTCAACCGGTTAACGGAAATTAAATTAAATTTAAATGAGTCGTTTATAACCAAAATCTAAATTAAATCCTGACAAAATGTTTTAACGTAGACATGAAAATGTATGTAAATTGTGACCAGATCACAACATTGGCAGACATTTTGTTTTATCGCGCAGCATCGCCGACCAAGGAATTTTCAAATAAAGAGGCGGCCGCTTGTCACACCGTAGCATGTATTTAATGGTATTATTTCGTAAAAAAAATATATCACAGTTTGTTAACGTTAATATTAAAAGCACCATGAAAAACTTACACGTGACAGTTTTATTTATGCCTTTGCGTGGTAAAGTTATAATAAGTTAACTTGTCAGTAATTAAAATATCGTGAAGCACATTAATTCTGACGCGGCACGCTATGTTAGTGACTGCATAAATAAATTAAATTGACTCGAAAATATACACTTAAATGTATAGGTACTTTTTGTTTGTAAATTATGGAGTCACATATTACTATGTAGTTAGTTACCTACTAGGTACGTGTTGTATGAATTTGGAGTTGTTCAATTTTTTACTGGACTTGTAACAGTTTGTGTAAATACCTAGCCGAAAATAAAATAGGGAAACAAATAAAATTGCATTAGTTGGACGGTCTCAGGTTAGGACGAGCGACGGTCTTCTCAGGGTGGCTGGTAGCAGTTGGATGAGAGTTGCCGTAGGAGAGGCCTATGTCCAGCAGTGGACTGCTGTAGGCTGATGATGATGATTGATATTTTACTAATACTTTAAACCAGATAAATACTAGTTAGTTTACCCACATTAAATCGGAATTTTCACTCTTTTAAAATGTGTTTCGTAAATTCTATTGCAGCTTACGCTTTTTTTTTGTTCGACCTTTCGCCCCTCAATCAAATAAGAAATAAAGTCACATCTATTTCCGATTCTATGACGTATGAGCCTACCTACTATGATATATAATAATCTTATAAGACGAAGGAGCCACTTCCCTGGCACCACTCCGCCTGGTCGTTGATGTCAGCAGGCCGGCTGGTCCGGTGGTGACACCCACTAGTCTTCACGATAAAGTGCATCCTAGTGTGGAGGTTAGGGGTGCATGTTGAAGAGCCTCCTCGTGGCGCACCCTGGGCAACGTCGGCTCCAAGTGCCCACCAAGTTTTGGTGGACACTTGGGGCTGGCGGCTAATCTTCAACAAACGGGGAAGGGTCATGGTTCCAATCACCGATCATCCTTGATGGTCGGTGAAGGGAACCGGGCTACATACGTCTACTCCCCCTCTGCTTACAGAGGAAGGTGAGTGGGCGTAGACTGGGGGGGGGGCGGTTCGCGCCGCTGCACCCACTAGAGTGTGGGTGGTGGAGGAGTCCATGTCCGCGCTGCGTCTGTCCGGCATCCGGCGGCAGCGTGGGGACGTCGGGGCGGTGGTTGGTTCTGCCAGCCGCCGGCCACCCCGTAATCCTGGGTTCAGGACCGGGGGTCCGAGCCACTGAGGCCCGGGCCGCGAGGTAGACAACCTCTCTAAAAAATCACCCCAATCCCAAGGTCTAGCGTGCCGATGGGACGAATGGCCGGAGGGGATCCGGTCACTAGCGCGTCCAAGGGACCTCACCCTTAAAAGGAAAAACAAAATGAAAAGTCAGCTATTGGAAAAGAATCCCCAGGCGGGCAACCTCCTACTCAAGGAGGCACAATCCCGTCCTTCTTCGGAAGGCAGCTCCACTGTATATGGGGGGGGCAACAGTAGCTCCGTAGGCCGGCAGACCACCGCCGACCTTCGTCAACAGCAACCTCCTGCGTCGCAAGAAAAGGAGCTCCGGGTTAGCCCGGAGCGCCTGTGCGACGCAGATGAACCGCATGCCGTCATGGACGGCAACAAGAGCCGAGGAGGCTCACGGAAGAGTGATGCGGGGTCGGAGTCCGACGTCGCATCCGGAGGAGCGAGCTCGGGAGGCTCAGGGAGCCCTTGCCGAGACGAGGAGATGGCCGCTGCAACAAAAAGAAAGGCACGAAGCAAGCGGCCAAGGTCATTGGACGGCCAGGGGTCGTCCTCTGACGGGGAGCTGGCCTCAGCTCGAAAAATCCCCACCAGTAGGCGGGGAGGAGCCCGAGAGCGAGGCAAAGGGAGGGGGCTCACAGACCGTGAGGCGGCGGAGCGAACGATCGCAAAGGAGGGGGGGACCGATCACGCGGTCGCTTCGGAGCCCTCCAGCGACGAGGCGAGTGAGGCTGGCGGTCCTGAGGCGGACCGCAAGAAAAGGTTTGCGGCGGTCGTGGAGGCCGCGATCCGGGACGTGTCCCTGAAGAAGTTACAAACTTCGAAAAACAGGGCCATAGTCTCGGCAAAGGCCTCCATCATGGCGGCAGCGGAGGAGGCCAACTGCACCGGTCCTTCGGCTGGCGAAGTGGCCGAATTGCGGGCGCAGGTCGCCCGCCTGACGGCGGCCACGGAGCGTCTCCAAGAGGAGAACCGGAGGCTCCGAGCAGACCTGGCCATCTTGAAGGTCCCCGACAAAGGGCGGGCGACACCAGAGGCCAGCCAGCCAGCCAGCCAGCCAGCAAGCGAGCCCGTGCCAGTGGAGAGCCAGGTTCTGAACCTGGTTCGGCAGGAACTGGCGGCCTTCCAGGCGCGGTTCACCGCCCTGGAGAGTATGGTCCTGCGCCCGCCCTTAGCTGGTAGGACGGCCCCAGGGCCGAAGGCGGCCTCGTACGCGGCCGCTGCCGCCCCTAAACCCGGGCCGTCCGGCCGGGCCCAGGCCGCGGCCAAACAGGCGTCGGCTGGAGGAGCCGCGGCGCCGGCAAAACCGGCGTCGGCTGGCGGAGCCGCAGCGCCGGCAAAACCGGTGCCTGCCGGCAAACCGGCGGAAAAGAGGAAGGGCAGAGCGGCTGGGGAGGCGAAGGCCCCAGAACCTACGCCTCCCCCAGAGAAATCTCCCACGACCAATGCCGAGTGGCAGGTGGTCGGGGAGAAGAAGAAGGCGGCCAAGGCGGCCAGGAAAAAGGCGCAGAGGAGGCGCCGCAAGGAGCGAGCCGTTGCGGCTAGGCTTCGCTCTCCTAAGACCGCGGCTGTAGTCATTACACTACAGCCAGACGCGGTTAAAAGGGGGGTGACCTACCGTGACGTGCTCACCAAGGCGAGAGCGACGGTGGATCTTCAAGAGCTGGGGATCACCGGGGGCCTCCGGCATAGGGTGACCGCCACTGGTGCCCGCATGCTGGAGATCCCCGGTGCTACGAGTGGCCCCACCGCTGACGCCCTAGCTGAGAAGCTAAGGGCGTCCCTCAACGCGGACGAGGCTCGAGTCTCCAGGCCCGTCAAGTGCGCAGACATGCGCATTGTGGGCCTGGATGACTCCATAACGGAGAAGGAGGTGGTAGCCGCCGTCGTCAGGACGGGCGAGTGTCTGGCCGACCAGGTGAAGGCGGGCACCATACGTCCTGACTTCACGGGCATGCGAACCATAACGGTAAGCTGCCCAGTGACGGCGGCTAGAAAGATAGTGGAGGGCGGAAGGCTCTTGGTGGGCTGGGTGTCCGCGCAGGTCAAACTGCTGGAGCCCAGACCTCTGAGGTGCTATCGATGCCACGTGGGTCACCACGTGAGCGTCCAGTGCACCTCGGAGGACCGCAGCACTCTTTGCTTCCGCTGCGGCAAGCCCGGACATAAGGCCGGCTCGTGCAACGCCGCGCCGCACTGCGCTGCATGTGCGGCTGCTGGCAAGCCGGCCGATCACCGGGCGGGCAGCAAGTCCTGCGCCCCACCCACCGAAGCCAGGAGGAGAGGCAGGCCCTCCGCCGCCGTCGCCACCACCACCACCGTCGCCGCCTCTGCCACCGCCGCCGCCGCCGCCGCCACCACTGCCGCCGCCGCCGCCGCCGCCGCTGCCGAGGGTCCCTCACAAGGGGCCCGGGAGGGGGCTGAAATGGAGGAGTAATGGCTCCGCCTTTACGCCTCCTCCAGGCGAACATCAACCACTGCGCCTGCGCTCAGGACCTGTTGCTCCAGAGCATGGCGCAGTGGTCGATTAATATCGCCGTGGTCGCTGAGCCGTACTTTGTCCCGCCCAGGGATAACTGGGTGGAGGACCTTAACGGCTCAGTGGCCATAATTTCGTCGGCTGCCGCCGGTACCCCGTCCCTCGAAGGTGTCACGAAGGGACAGGGGTGCGTAGCAGCACGGTTCGGAGAGATTGTGGTAGCGGGAGTCTACTTCTCTCCGAGCCGAACTCTCGCCGAGTTCCAGAACTCTTTAACAGAGTTGAGTGTCGTCGTCGCCAGAAGTCATCCTTCCTCCGTGCTAGTGCTCGGGGACTTCAACGCCAAGAATGTGGCCTGGGGTTCCCGTTGCACGGATGTGCGGGGCAGGATGGTGGAGGACTGGGCTCTGGAAACAGGCCTGGTCGCCGTGAATCGGGGTTCTGTCCCTACGTGTGTGCGGATGCGGGGCGAGTCGGTAGTGGACATCACGTTCGCCAGCCCCGCTCTGTCACAGCGTGTCATTGACTGGCGCGTCATGGAGGAGGTGGAGACCTACTCCGACCATCGGTATATCCGATTTGATGTCTCCACCCAGACCTCTAGCGCGCTGGTCCGACAGGCCCCGAGTGGTCCGCGTTGGGCGCTGAAGCAGCTGGACCGGGAGCTCCTCCTGGAAGCCTCGATCGTGCAGGCCTGGGTGTCTTCACCGGACAGGCCTGCTGATATCGACGATGAGGCGGAGTGGTTCCGGGAGGCCATGTCCGAGATATGTGACGTGGCAATGCCCCGAGTCCGGCCAGGATGCGCCCGACGCCGGGTGTACTGGTGGTCGCAGGAGGTGGAGGCGTTGCGCAAGGCGTGCGTTGACGCGCGACACCGGTACACCAGGCACCGCAGGCTCCGCATCCGCCCTCCGGATGCGGAAGCCACAGAGGCGGAGCTGTACGAGGGGTACAGAGCGGCGAAGACCGCCCTCCGAGAGGCTGTCCAGCGGGCCAAGGATGCGGCCCGCGAGGAGATGCTGGAGACTCTGAACAGAGATCCATGGGGGCGCCCTTACAAAATGGTGCGGAATAAACTCCGCACCTGGGCCCCCCCGCTGACTCAGAGTCTCCGCCCACAGCTGGTGGAGGAGGTGGTGAGCGCTCTGTTCCCTTCGCGGGGGGAGCATACTCCCCCGCCTATGGCTCCGCCACTGGCGGTGCCCGAAGCGGACCACGCGGACGACGACGACGACACCCCTGAAGTGACCGGGGTAGATCTGAGAGCGGCGGTTGGCAGGCTGAAGGCCAAGAACACCGCCCCAGGACCCGACGGCTTGCCGGGTAAAGCCTGGGTCCTGGCCTCGACGGCTCTCGGGCCTCGACTGGAGGCGCTCTTAAGCGCATGCATGGAGAGAGGCCAGTTTCCGCTCCGTTGGAAGACGGGGAAGCTGGTCCTCATTCAGAAGCCAGGGCGCCCTGCGGACTCTCCGTCCGCATACCGGCCCATAGTGCTGCTCGACGAGGTCGGCAAGCTCTTCGAGAGAGTAATTGCGGGCCGCCTCGTCGGGCACCTGGTGGGGACTGGGCCGGATCTTGCGGATTGCCAGTTTGGCTTCCGCAAGGGGCGCTCGACGGTGGACGCCATCATGCGCGTGAGAGCCCTCACGACGGGGGACGCGGTGTCCCGGGGTGGGGTGGTCGTGGCGGTGTCACTCGACATCGCCAACGCGTTCAACACCCTGCCCTGGAGCTGCATTGGGGAGGCACTCCGGTATCACCGGGTGCCGACCTACCTCCGTCGAGTAGTCGGGGCGTATCTGACGGATAGAGCCGTCATCTACCCCGGTCGCGACGGGAACTGGAACCGGCGAGAGATGTCGTGCGGTGTCCCACAGGGATCGGTTCTGGGGCCGCTCCTGTGGGACATCGGTTACGACTGGGTGCTGCGGGCCGACCTCCCTGAAGGCGTCAGCGTAGTTTGCTACGCTGACGACACGCTGGTCCTGGCGCAGGGGAGGTCGCATCAGGCGGCGGCCGACGCGATGACACGCGGGGTTGCGATAGTCGTGGAAAGGATCCGGCGGTTGGGTCTCGAGGTGGCATTGCACAAGTCCGAGGCCATGTCCTTTCATGGGCCTCGGTACGGGCCACCTCCAGGATCCCAACTAGTGGTAGGAGGGGTTCACATCGGCGTCGAGACCACGATGAGGTACCTGGGTCTCGTCCTCGACAGCCGATGGAACTTCGTCGAGCACTTCCGACGTTTGGCCCCCAAACTGGAACGGGCCGGGGCCGCCCTAAAGCGGCTCTTGCCCAACCTGAGGGGGCCAAACGCCTCCTGCCGGAGGCTTTACGCGGGGGTCGTGCGGTCCATGGCCCTATATGGGGCCCCGGTATGGGCGCGTTCACTGCGGCTACGAGCCGCACACTACCTGAACGCGCCCCAAAAGGTGGTAGCCATAAGGCTAATCCGGGGCTACCGCACGATCTCGGGCGAGGCAGCAAGCCTCCTTGCCGGACTGCCGCCATGGGATCTGGAGGCGATAGTGCTCGCGCGCCTGTATGATTGGCGCGCGGAGGCACTACGCCGGGGGGAAACTCCGCATCCGCGGCAAACCGCGGCGGAGCGGACGAACCTCCGGCGCGATCTCATGGCGGCATGGAAGGAGCGACTATCGCAACCCAGCGCAGGGCACGCCACGATAGCGGCGGTAAGACCCCTCTTTGAGGAGTGGCTAGAGAGACGTCACGGCGTTCTCACCTACCGCCTGACGCAGGTCCTCTCCGGACACGGATGTTTCGGGAGGTTCCTGCACATAATCAGGCGGGAGGAGACGCCCGGGTGTCACCACTGTCAGGATCGCCCAGAGGACACGGTGGAGCACACGGTGGAGGTCTGCCCTGCTTGGGCAGAGCACCGCCGTGTCCTCGTAGAGGCGATCGGCAGCGGCGGCGACCTCTCGCGTCCGGCCCTGGTTCAAGCCATGGTCCGGGGCGAGAGGGAGTGGGAGGCAGTCACCTCCTTCTGCGAAGCAGTCATGCTAGCGAAGGAGGTGGCGGGGTGGGCGAGAGAACGCGCTTTGCGCACCTCACGCCTCAGCCGCCGCGGGAGACGCTCCGGGCGTCGGGAGCCGCGTGACGACTCCCGGCCACCGTAGGCGCGGGCCTGCGGGCGGTGAGTAATGGGTAACTCACCGTCCGATCAGGACCAGGCCCGTGCCGGACGGCGTGTTGTGTTCCACGCGCGCCTCAAAGAGATGTCAGCATGAGTGACGGGGCCCCATAGGGCCGAAGCCTGCCAGGGTAGCGGGATTGTCCGAAAGGGTTACCGCTGCCCTGGAACATAAAGGGCTAAGGAAGGAACACGGGTGGGTTTTAGTCAGTAAGAGTCTGACACTCCCTCCTGCTCCACCCAGAGCGGGAGGAGTCATTTGATGATTTCCCATCCTCAAAAAAAAAAAAAAAAAAAAAAAAAAAAAAAAAAAAAAAAGTGTGGAGGTTAGTGCTATTTGAATATTGTAATGTTTTTCCCGAAAAATAAAGTTTTTATTACTTATTTATTATTTAGAACGGTACTCTACAAATCTTGATAAAGCAAAATACCGCAATAACCAAGTTATCTTACAAAATTATTATATTTTGGAAGCTATCTCGCTTATTACGTACTAAAATTATATCAACCCAGTATTATATTATTTGGAGATAACAATGTAAACGCGAAACAATAACTCTGAATGTTTCATAGTTGTTTTGTGTTAAGTAAACAAACTAAAACTAAGGCAATTTTGCTTAGATTGTCACTTAAAATAATTTATGGACAAAAAGGTAGATGGCGCGACGGTGCAAATGAAATTATGAATGTTTCAAACGAAATTTCCCAGGAAATGATATTGTTGGAACGCGCTTCGTTTAATAACCATTTCTGCGCTAATTTAACAGGATTTTCTTAGTATAGTTGTTAGTGAAGGATTTAGATTTTCCCGCCATGGCACTGTTCATAATGATTCATTAGTCGTGAACTATAATCAAGTGAATGTTTTAGTTCGTTAACTAACTCGTTAATAATACGTATTGTGGAACGTGCACATATCTACATATAAAGATTATCTCTGTAAGTTCCAGAAAAAGCTTGCTTTGTTTTCAGTTAACCAATGTTGTTCCACTGCTGAGCAGTCTCCTCCAATTTTAAAAGCTTGCTTATTTATGCTAAATACTTACGACTTTAGATATGTAAGAAAAGTTTACAAAAAGCAAAAATCAACAAATCACGCAAACAAAAAAAACTTAATATAAGAAAGACGAAGTAGTAGGTATGACATTTTAACAGACTACAATACGGTGTGATGCACATCCAATCGACTGTTTCGTTTTACATTTTCAATTCGAATTCATTTTCGTATCGACCAGTAAAAGGCGTGAATTTTTAACATTGCCACGTATGGCATGGTTCGGTCGCCATTAAAGATTCAGGGGCCTGCGTGAAACAATAGCACGTTGAAACACGTTTCAGGCTGAAAGCGGTCACGGCCAGCGGTTGGGTGCAGACAACGATGTTTAGTTTCTGTTGGTTGACCAGTTTCTGTGTTTATTATGTTTTGGCTGTTTCGAGGTGAAGTTTGTGTATGTTCTTTGAAGTAGCGTGAAAGTTTATTTGTTTGTTATCATCATAATATTTGGTTGAGTGTGAGCGAATGTATAGAGGATGGAGATAAGTTGGGAGTTAAAAAATCAAAACTATTTTTCTAATTAGGCTGAAAATAAGTTTCGTCAAGGTCCAACGTTAGAAAAGTTAACCCTAAAAATGTCCACGCCACGATTCTGTAAAAATCTCACCGTGAAAAGTTAGGTGAAGTGAGCTTAGAGTGAGCTGTCAATAGTGTCAATCCCTAGCATTAGTTGGAATGACAGCTCACTCCACGCTCACTTCACCTAAGTTTTCACGGTGAGATGGTTACAGAATCGCACTGCAGTTCCTAATGTTTAAGCTGGGTAGAAGCAAGATGCAAGTAGCTGGTAGGGATACTTAGGGCTGATTTTTCAATCGACAGATATTTTTTATTCGTGGAATAAAATTGACGTCTGACATTTTTTGTATGGAAATGGAAAGGACTGTGCTTAGGTTGGATTTCCTTATATTATTTTTTATCTAAACGACTATAGGGAGAAAGTGAGATCTAGTGGTAATTTCCTACTGTGAGAGAAAACACTTTTCTTCGAAAGTCCCATTATTGTAGGTCAGGGAGGCATATAATATCCCCTACTAATACATAATAAGCTGAGGAAGGCTACGGGGGTGAGACCACCTATTTATAGGATTCGTAGTAACCGTGGGTTGTATTGTATAATTCTATCTAACTGAAATTCAGTTAAACACCCACCAGGCACAAATTCAACCCCTAAATACCTGTTACTAAGCCAATGAAGCGGGTACTAAATTGAGCAGAGTATTATCCGCTCAACGAAATAGGCGTCCTAAATTCTACGTTCAATATTCTAACAACTTCATACAGATAATATATTCGCAGTTTCTCTGCCAAACCAGAAATGTGCTTTGTGAATAGAGGAGTAAAGTTGTTTTTATCTTGTCTGCGTTCATTTCCGGCGTAGCACGGGGATGTTTCAATACGAGGGAGCTTAGCAACGCGTTTTGAAAGACATTGTCTAGATGTAGGGCTGACATTGTCATGTCAGGCTGTATTACGAGGTGAGAGCTGGGATATGCTGGAGTTTAGTTTAGATACCTCACGTCTTAATGCAGCCACAAGTAGTAAATGTTAAGCTGGGTAAAATATTTTATATAAAATTCGAGATGTATTTATTATATTTAAGTTTAATTTTAAAGAATTATACACACCTTGAGAGCAGTGGTGGCTCAGTAGTAACGCCCCGAATTACGAGTTGTATGTTCAAACCCAGCTAGGCGCTTCACTTTGTGCAATTTATTTCAACACCACTGCTCTCAAAAATGGTGTAGGAAAACGTCGTGAGGAAACAGGCATGTCCTAGAACCAAAAAATCGAAAACATTTGACATCTACCAACACGCACTGGGTCCTCGTGGTGGATTACAGCCCCTTCCCTGTCACCGAGAGGAGGTCTGTGCCCCAGCAATGGGAAGTTATAGCCTGGTTTTGCTATACACACTTTTCGGAATACATTCATTCTCTGAACAATGGCCAAAAAGCGCAGTTTGGAAAAACAACGCACTCATATACCAACCAACTTTAATTTAGAATATTTATAGATATCGACATAGTTAGATAGAGCATGAAATAACGTTGTTCACATTTTCATATATCCATAGCGGCGAGGATTCTCAGGACGGCTACGAGTATACAGCGACTATTCCCAGAATATGACATGCAGTCATAACGATTTTAGAAACATAAAATGATTACCTGCGCCCCGCGGTTTCACCCGCATAAGTTTCGACCCGTGGGAATATCGGGATAAAAAGTATCCTATATGTTAATCCTGGTTATAAACTATTTGTGTGCCAAATTTTATCCAAATCTGTTCAGTAGTTTTGGCGTGAAAGAGTAACAAACATCCATCCAATCCATCCGTTTCGAAGAATTTATTTATTTACGTGTTAACGACTATCACGCGGCCGTCTCATTATATTTGTCAGTACTTTTTGGTTTATTTTTGCAATATTACTCAACTCACACTATTTTATGTACATATTCGTTACTATTTGTTATCTGACACATATTTATCTTATTTAAGTATGTATACACACGTCACGTTGCAGTGTAAAACTAATTTACATCCGTCACCTCACACATAAGGTTCAGTTGAAAACCAGCGTCAGGCACTACTTGTCTGGCATTTGTGCTGAACTGGGCCTTTTTGGTGCAGCCGTGAGGCACACTTTCCTGCTATTTTCTTACATCGGTCTTTATACTTTCTATTTGTTGCTATCTGATGTATCTGGTTTACGGTGTGTCTTTTAGTCTGTGTTAAATAAATGTATTTTTTTTTCTTTTCTTTATCCATCCATCCATCCATCCATACAAACTTTCACATTTATAATATTAGTAGGATAAAATGTCCGGTGAAATGTAGGTTCGAACACTTCTGCATGCTCCTTCGGGGAATGCTAGCGTGATAACATGACAAATCATCACACCTGTTTTTGCGAAGGGTAAGGCATGGATAAGGCACAAGTACACCCACATTTCACCAGTTATTTATTTATTTATTAATTATTATTCCCAAATTTCGTAAATAACACCCGCCAATGCAATGTTACTACCCAAAAATTCAATTTAAAAAAACATCGTAATTACAATTAAAAATACAATCCTAATTACCTCCATTAAAACAATTAAAAATACAATCAAAATTATAATAAAAAAAAAATACCGTTACAATTAAAATACTCATACAATTAATAGCACTTCTCAACATTTTCAATGTACTTCACTGCTACTCCTGTGAACTTCATCAGGCTGCAGTGAAATATATCTACATCCATTGAAATCAAACTTAATAATCTAATGGCGCGTGACAAGGGGGCAAACTTGTTCAGTTTGTTTGTTAAGTCACATGAACCATGCCCCTCCCCCCCAACCACCACCACGCCAGCAGCCTTATTGCAATCAACCCGGCATAAATCCGGGCTCCAGGCTGCTGCAGAGAAATTCCTAATGAAAAACCCAATAACCCTTTGGCCGACCTGGGCATCGAACCCAGGACCAGTATGCAGTGGCGGTTGCAACCACTAGACCAACGAGATGAAAGAAAGAAAGAATGAAATAGTATTTATCGCGACTCGCACAGGAAGATCATAAAACTAAACTAAACACAATAAAAAATAAGATGAGATAGCTTTAGGTATTATTACATCAGATACTAGTGTGATGTCATACCTAAAGCTATGTTCGGGTTCAAATATTTTATTCAACACTTTTCCATTCTATTCCCCAGCAGCTCTATCGTATTCATAGCATATACATACATATCTCAATTGACATGCCACATATATTTATCCCGTTTTTATCGAGATTCCATCGTCAATCCCGCGATACGCGGAAATTCTGTCGAAACAACGGGCGTGTTACAGATTTTATGTTTTTGTGAAAACTTTTCAGAACGACTGCTGTTCTGTAAAACGCTGGGAGTTTGGGAGTTAGTCGGCAATCTGTCAAATGGTTTTATGTGAGGAAGTTCGTGCGAAGCAGTTATGTTTCTAGTAACATTTTAAGCGTTGTTTGTATTTTTTACGATGTTCTCTAGTGTAAACGATCTTTTCTTGTCAAAAATTTGGAACAATGATGTCTGACAAGAATAAAGATCGCCACCTTCTCAGTAACTCGGCTTATTGCAGTCCACTGCTGGATATAGGACTCTCCCAGGCTACGCCACAACACCCTGTCCTCCGCCTTCCGTATCCAATCCTTCCCAGCCACCTTCTTTAGGTCGTACGTCTATTTAGGTGGTGGGCGTTGCCGATATGTGGTCTCCACTCCAGGACTCGTCTGCTCCACCGGCCAACGGTCCTTCGACAAACATGGCCAGCCCACTGCCACTTCAGTTACCTAACTATATTGTTTGTAAAAAGCAACTTTGAGATAGCGACAAAATCAATACGACCACGGCAATAAGAGCTACTTCCAGTAACTTGTAAAAAACAGTTGACAATCAAGAGAGATCAATCAACTCAGCCTATCCCAGTCCACTGTTGGAGCCACAACACTCTGTCCTCCGCCTTCCGAATCCAGTCCAGTTTGATAGTCAATCTGTTAGTCAGTCGGTAGTTAAGCCCGTGCACTTGACTATCGCCAAGATGATTTTGGCAGCGAGACCGTTCATCCTCCTCCCCACCCTTAACACGCTCTGCTAAGAAGTGAAGTTATTAAAAACTCAGTTAATTAAAAAAAAGGTCCTTCATATCTTTAATTATTTTTTATTAACTACTTATAAATTAATGATAATATCCTCAGGATCCTGTTGATTGGTTATTTTATTAAAATTTATTTTTCCCTTAGAATCTTTCGTTGTGCTAGGTCAACGGCTCCAAGAAAGCTTCACCAAGAACCATAGAAAATTAATGGACGTACCTAATGGTTCTTGCACCAAGACCATTATACCTTTTAATGAGAATAAAGGGGACCTATAAAATACAATTACGTTTTTAATGAAAACACATTTGGTACACGATTTCACATCCTTCTTCCTTAGAATGGTTAGAGAAATGTAAATAACTGTGTACGGTATGCTATGCGGTTGTCACGGACAGTAATGCTTCTTCTTCTTCGGGTCGCTGGGACGACTATATTTTAAATCTCGTTTTCCCAAAACTTTGCCATTTCCACGGCGTTGTCGGTGGCAACGCAGAGGTCACTCTGACTGCATGTTTTGGGACACAGAGGGCAGGATAGGAGGTGGAGCATGGTCCACAGTGGTTCATATGCTCCACAGATATACTGAACTTCGAAGTATAAAATATCGATGTTAAAGTTTAAAAGTACGAATTACGTGAGTTAGAAGATACGCTATAACGACTTGTTTAATTGAGAAAGTTCATTATTGCGATGTACGGAACTTCGAAAGCTTGGTTCTTGAATTTACAGAGTTGTATTGGTAAGTTTGGCAATCCTTCGGGCTATGTTCGTTACCTTGGTTCAACTGCGGATCTCTTCATTTCTGATTCGATCACGTAGGGGAACTCCAAGCATAACCCTCTCCATGGCCCTTTGGGTGACTTTTAGCCTTCCAATAAGGCCCATTGTGAGCGAACACGTTTCAGTGCCACTGACAACACGCACTGGGCAAGACTTTTTTTGGCCCCTAATAATTTGGCCCTTAATAATTGTGTACACGAATTCTCGTACAAATAACTAATTCCGGTCACTAATTAAGTTACATAATTGCTACATTACAAAATAGTTTGCCAAATATCCGAGGGTCCGATCCCACTCATAATGCCGCTAGCATAATTGGGATATTTATTTGATCATATAACGTTCATGTAGTAGGTAACTAATGAGAAAGGGAGAGTTACATGTGTTTGACTTGTTTTTCTTTTGGAATAGCAATATTCGTATATTTTAATATTATTATAGTTTTTTGGCACGTTACAACTACAAGAACAAAAATAAAAAATATTTTTTCGTCTTTGGCAACACACGTAAACGTGCCGCAGATAACCTTAATCCTAACACCATAACACGAACTATCGCTTACTGAAAATAGTGAAAGAGGACAGGTCATTGATCGGTCCCAACACAACAATATCATAACACGTCATAGATTCGCAATAGTCTGAGTGCGAATCCGTGTACCGCCTGTAATAGAGAGAATAATGTACCAGTTCCAACATTGCTCTCTGTGGGACGCCTGCAGCGAACACTGGAACGGAGGGGGGTGCATTGATTTTGATGATGTGACTAGAATATCAAGTACCAAGATTGCGTACTCAGAGTATGTAGATAAGGGCGCATGTATTATAGCAAGCGAGAGATCATATCTTACGGTAGAGAGTGTGTCAATGGTCTAAGTTTAAAGAGTAACGATTGGGAGAACATAATTTATAATTAGTTTCTCTTTTAATTCTACTAAAAAATAATAATAAAATTAATTCTTGCATTTTATTCATCAGAGGAATTCGATGCCGTTTTTATTTCGATATTTCCATATCACCCAAGAGCTGTCTGTAAAAGAAATTGAATTTCTGCATTCCATTTATTTCATTTGTTTGTAAGCATCAGCTGTGAAGCGCATGTGCTCTTTGAGTGCACAGGCATCACCCAGATTAGATCAGTAACCCTCGGGACACCCAGATCCTACACAGATGTTCTCGACGGACCAGGAGACCTAATAAGCCTCTGGAGGGAGGTGGGCTGGTTGGAATAACCACCGACGGCCGCGATGGCCCACGCACAATGGTCCACCTGAAGGACTAAGTACGGAAACCAAACCCGTAACATAGAACATAGAAGCATCAGCTGTATTTTAATCAAGCAAGTCTGTGAACCTCAAAAATATCGAAACCTTAATAAAATGCAAGTTTTACTGCACTGTTGCCTTCATAAATTGAATCGGAGATTTCAATTCAGTTTTCATTTTGTGCTAAATTTTAAGTGCACATAGTAAACTCTCAATTGCAGTGGCATTTTATTCCTCTTACAACCAAATTCTTGACTGTAGCTTGCAGATGGCGTACACGAGATAAGCAGAAGGAACTTTGAGTGAGCGCTTAGTTCAGTGAATCGTAAAAAGGTACAGAATATTTTGGGAGAGGTATAGACAAACTTCAGAGGATTAAAATATCAAAAAGGTTTAAGTGGTCAAAGGTAAGGGTTTAGGTGGGTGGTGGTAGGTTTAGGTGGTCGACGTAATAAATCATCTCTGGCTTAGAAAAAAAAAAAAATAGCACGATTGAAGTGTATTTACATTTTGATTATTACAACATACATCATACATTTAATGTTACTTGGGTCGTTTCCTCAGCCTTTTGTTTTTCTTTTAATATTTCGTAAAGCTATGTTTTTTTTTCTAACATTGCGTATAATAAAAAAGAACATTTTAATTTACTACGGTCCATATATCTAACTACGTGTTTTTTTAAATTAAATACGGCAATTATGTTGCTCTTAATTGTTTCTGTTAAAACCCTCATTAAAATGCTTTCTATTTAACTTACAGTAGAGTTCTTGGAACATTTTTTTAACCCACTTTCCCCTTATTGACTTGAAATCTTTAAAAAAAAATCTACTGCACTAGGCTTAATTTTAAGACGAACTACATAATCTTATTTTAGATTAATAGCAGTTTCATGTTAGCAGGATTTTATACCTAATTTTAGATAGAATTAAAGTACAAAACGATGTTGTGTTAAAATACAATGTAGGAGGAACCTCGGTGGTAAATATTTCAACATTTAATTGCCTTTCGCAGTCAGGGCAGGTAGTTAATCCTGGTTCATTTGTTGTGTGCTGGAAACGCGGTGCTATGTAGCCATGTCAGGTCGTTAGTTTGTGCCTGCTTGACATATGGGTTTACTTAACATCGTCTTTACAATGCAGGAGCTAGTTTCCTTAAGATTTTCTCCTTGTTGCAAGGCTGTGTGAAATATTTTTCGTCTCTTCTCCATAGAAAGCCAATTTGGGCCAAGTGAGGCCATTTTGAAGTTTGCTTATATGATACTGTAGCAAGTAACGTTAGCTGTACAGATAGATTGTATAGCTAGGTATACATAATTATGTGGTTACAATTACAATATTTTTTGTAGTTACTGGATGTTTGGCCAAATGTAAGGTAGGTAAGGTAAAAAGGTGGCTCGCAGAGACTGGATACGGAAGGCGGAGGACAGGGTGTGTAAAGTTCACTCATCCTCCGTAGAAAAGGGAGGAACCTCCGACCAGAAGGGTGTTGTGTCTGGCGGGCAATTGCCCGATGATTCATGTCGGGCCGTTGTATATATGCTAGTTGTACGGTAAACTCTGCTTGCGAGATGCAGGATTTCGTGTGACGTCAGTATGACGCGTAGTTCACATGTGGCGTTTGTAGATACCGGTACAACAGTATAGAATATCCTTTATATAGGTAAATGTACAACGTTTTACGTAATCAGATCTTAGTTAATCCCAACGTAGCAATAAAACTTAAGCTGTTTTAATATCCTGTAGATATAAACTAAAGCCCCTACTATACAGACTCCATTTTTCAATAATATATAATCCACTAATCGGATTTCAATAAACTAGCTGGAGTAAGTCGGTAAATATGCGAGTAGTGATATAAAAGTTGGATACAAGTCGACGGTAAAAGTTACCGGACGATCTTGATTCGTACGGCTCTCAGATAAGCTCAGCAGATACGGGTTCTCAGGCGCGGTGTAAGCTTGGCATATAAGTCGGTGATTTGTAAGTTTTGCACCTACAGTACTTAAGTATTATAGCCCTTTATATATGGTCAGCTATCGGGAATAATTCCAAATACGTGCAATGTTTTACATATTCTTTAGTGCGGTGTTAGGGACAAAGTTGAAATGTCTCTAGAGATGACTGTTATGTACAGTGCACATCAAGCTACCCGAAATTGACAAATTTTCCCAATTAGACTTGAACCTTAATGCTTTATACGCTAAAGTTGAAAATCTATTAAATAAATTTGACAGATCGTAGTAGCTTCATGTACTGGCGTCTGTACTTATAAACTGTAAAAGGATCTTTCGGTGCGTGGCCAAAGTCGGAACTAACGCCGCCATCTTGTTTTTTAATACGATGTCAACGTCATTCGAGCGCCAAAACATCCTTGTAGTAGCTTGTGACATACCCTATGCAGTCAGTTTGCATCACCAAAGTCAAAGTGATCTTTATTTTCTTTATAATAAGGTTGCTGTTGGGTTGTTGCCACTGACTAGTCTGTCAAAATCACAATGATCTTTTATTCACGTTAAAATAAGGTTGTCATTAGGTTGCTGCTGTCAGAGGTAAAATAACTATGAAAGGTCCATACTTTTACCACGGCGTGAGCTATTTTCATATACCTATGTGGGTAGAACGTGACTGTCGTCAAGAAAAACATAATGTATCTTTGTTTCCTTCTTCAAAGTTTCCTCCTCCCGAAAATAAATATACTTATGTACCTACGTGCTTAGAAATATAAAATCAGGGGGAGAATTCAGTCACGTGATACATAATATTATGAAGTAGTTTCATAATATTGGAGGCACTGCCTAAGGTTTTTTAAAAGAAACAAATGAGTCTGGTCACGAATACGTTTTAATGTGGACTAACTCTAGCTTAACCTAAATCAAATACAGTGTTCTTAATACTAGGTCCTTATCTCTGCGGGATCGGGAGAGGGCTGATCCTGCTTGGAGAAGGAGGCGCCGGGGAGGCCTTGGCGCCTAATACGCCAAAACCCGCTTACCAATTAAGGTAGGTGGACCTTTGGGGTCTCTTGGGTCTTTGGGGACTCTGTCCGCCTACCAAGTGACCCCAGGGAAGACGGTGGCACAGTGGTCACGTGCTGCCGTGCATAGCGAGGCTTAGGGGAGGCCCCTTTACAGTCTCCCCAGGGATGTGCCTTACAGGCGTTGCGCAGGGGTGGTTCCGGAGTTGGTCTTTTAAGAGGAACCGGGACCACCCCTATGTGCGGATGGTGATCACCGGGGTGGTTTTAGTGAGGTAAAAATCCCACACTCCCCGACCCCTCTCCCCGGAGGTCGGGTGCATTTCGAAGGTTTCCCCCCGAAAACAAAACAAATAAAAAGGTTCTTATCTCTACTGTCGCCGGGTGCTATTCATAACATTCCGCGACTCTACCGCGAATGCTGTATCAGCGTGGGCGGCCCAAGCCGCGTTTCCACTAACACGGTGTTATAATATTAGGGGTTGATATAGCATGTATAACTAGGTATTCATAACATTCCTTTTGTGATGAAAATTCATCAGAATTTCTAATTGAGTTGCTCCGTGACGTGTACTCCAACATTATTATGTAGCAAGTAAAATATTCATGGTGTTCAAAGAGCGTGAAAATTCAGCATAAATAACCTAATTTTGTGCATTTTCCGGACACTTTCCTATATTTACAACTAGCTTCTTCTCGCGTCTTCGTCCGCGTCGCATCGCATCGCCCTATTACTTTATTTTCGCTTAGTTGTTTGTGACGTTTTTTTTTTTTGGTTTTACTTGGCTTCTAAAAGTCTTAGCGTGAAGTTAAGTATTCGTTCTCAAAAATTGGGATATCGAATGCAAAAGTAATTTTTCAAATCCGGCTTTGCAGTTCCAGAGATTAGAGCATTCGAAAAATTAAATAAACTCATTGCAACAAAAGCGAATTATACAGTAGGACTTGATTTGTAACGATTGAAAGCTCCTATAATCTGTTCCAAAACTCTGGCATGAAAGCGAAAACGAACTCTTGTTTGAATAACATTATTAATTTGTACCTAATTGAAAATTCATTGACAAAAACTAACAAAACTGATGAAACAGGTCATCAATACTTAAACTTCAATTGTCAAAAATTAAAAACTTTTTTAAGATGATTTAGAAATTGAATTAGAATTTTGGGTTTAAGTGAGCTTGTGGCTAATTAATAACAGCACGGGTCGATCGATCAGTTTAAGCTACGCTTGCCGCGGTTGGTCCGTGGATGGGTGACTATCTTCACATACCAAGACCCGGCTGTCATTCGTGGATCTTTGGCAGATGATGATGGGCTTAAGTGTTCAAATAATTAAATCAAAGTGCTCAATTTGTAAGTTAAGTTTATGATTCATTTGTTTACATTTTCTTTCTATTCTTGAAGATATCCTTCACACGACTCACTATAAAAACACTAGGCGTACTCTTTATTGTTTGTATTTTTTTACAAACCATCAAAGCAAGGTCGCATTAACATAGAAATATCATAAACCCAGGATATGCTATACACTTAACGTCCCCCAAAACAAATACATAGACATAATATCCACTCAACTTTTGTTTGTCCCGCCGTATTTTACTAGACAAAAGTGGTATGCTTTTGCCAAGAGTTATTTAGTATTATGCCAAGGATACACTTACATACGTTGAATGTTCCCGAAGTAGACAGTTTACGAAAATTGTCCGGAATGTGTATCGTGACCTTGGCAAGAACCTTATGGTTGAACAAGATGAGATGAGATGTCCCATCGACAAAAATTACTTTATATATTTTTTTGTTTAGCATATACTACCCCTCTGCTGAGAAAAAGTCTCCCCAAGTATTTTTTTTTGTTATGTATTTTCTGGTGTACAATAAAGTATACATAAATAAGTACATATACTCCCTGCCAGGGTCGCAGGTTGTTCGAAAGAGATATCGTGGCCCCTGGCACAGGCAACTGAAGGAACACGGGTGTGTTTTAGTCAGTAAAAGTCTGACACGTTCTTCCGCTCAGCCCAGAGCGGCAGAGGTCAATTGATGATAACCCACTCAAAAAAAAACCCCCTCCTTAACTAGCTCCTTAGGGACGATTTGATCCGTAGTTAAACTGAACCAATTGTTAAAAATAGTAACTAAAGGTAAAATTTTTGCAAAATGCGGTTTTTGATCAATTTTTAGTTTATCTAATGATATATATCATTGCTAATTGTCAAATAATTAACCATTGGTTAAAAAAATAACCATTAGATAAACTAAAAATTGATCAAAAACACATTTTGCAAAATTTTAACTAAAATTGGGCATTTATTATTATTATTTATTTATTTATCCTCACACTGGAACGCCATACGGCAATTACACCAATGGACTGGTTGTCAGACTTTCGGGCTTCTGACTACCCGTAACGACTGTCAAAGATCCACGAATGACAGCCGGGACCAAAGGCTTAACGTGCTTTCCGAGGCACGGAGGGGTATCGGTATGTAAAGATGGTCACCCATCCACAGACCAACCGCGGCAAGCGTAGCTTAACCTGACCGATCAACCTGTGCGGCTGTTATTATTTAGCCACGGGTCCCCCCATTATAAGATACCGAGTAAGTATCTTAGCTAATCTTATAAAACAACAAAAAGACATTTAATCTGATTCATTACACAGTAATTCCTCGAAAATAAGAGAACATTTAGGGGCCCCTCCTTTGCACACATTTAGCTTCAGTAGGTACAAATTGGGAACAAGTTAACCCAGAAGGGTCATCTCTCTCCTCTAAAGATTACGAATCCGTTTTGAAAGTTACCAAGTGAATTTGAGCATTTAGGGCCGGTTTTTTGATCCTTAGTTAAACTCAACCACCATTTCTTAAAAATAGTAACTAATGGTTAATTTTTTGCAAAATTGGTTTTTTGGTCAATTTTTAGTTTATCTACGGAATTTAGCTACGGATCAAAAAATCGGCTCTATGGCGGGAGGGGCAGACAAGTTTCTGTTGACTTTAGTAACGAAATTTGACGTTGCTCTTAAGGAGACATGGTCCCTATCAGTCCTTGGACTGGATATTAGATAGATGTGGTCACCCAAACCCCTGGAAGTTCACCCTTTGCACAACAAGCAAGACACGTGTTCATGTCAGTCTGGCCGAATTATTGGTCTGAAATAAAGAATACAACATTCAAGAATTACTAGATAATAGAGTTGAGATTCGAAACTCAAGAACCATCATTTAATAATTTTTATTTTTGACATTGTATATTTTATATTTTGTAATTTCAATTTTTGTTTTTAATTGTGTTTTTATGTTATGATTTAATTTGAATTTTGATTTCCATTTTGGTTTTAATTTTTATTAAATTCTGATTTTAATTCTGATTTTAATTTTAATTCTGATTTTAATTTTGTTGAAGATTTTTGTGTTGATTTTATTATGTGTATTAATTGTAATTGCTATAGGTTATTACCTGAAATAAAATGTTATTATTATTATTATTATTATTAATAAAGTTTTGAATAATCTCTCTTAAGGCACTATTATTGGCCGGAGGCAAAGAACACAACGTTCGAGAATTATAGTACTAGGATAAATAAAAAATAAAAATAGTTTATTTCTCACCATTAAAAATTACACTAGAGGTACATGAATGATAATATTTCTAATTTTCTGTGGTGGTTTATAAAAATGCACAGAGTATTGACCAAACCCCCTGAGTTATACTAGTTAATAGAGCAAAGAGTAAAAAATTAAGAATGATTAATTAATAGAGTCGTGGATCAACCCTCTTGAAGGTCTACAGACAGCCCCAAAGCACCCGCCCTTCACCACTTCCTAGTGTTTTGGGCCGGAGAGAAGAAACGGCGCAACAAACTCCCCAGCAACACTTCTCTGTTTGATTAGCCATAAGAACTTTAATAACTCTATCAGCCTAGGATAATTATTATAATGTAGGACTCACTCGGTCACATCAACACACACACCACTTTAAATACTAGATTAGCCTAATGTGGGCTCCAACCCAACTATATTTAACTTAATAACTGATACTCGCTGTCTCGCGGCAGCCCACTCGGACATAGCCTCTTGGTATTCCCTATTTTTTTTTTAATCTCCTAACTTAACTAGCTTGGACTAGGAAGTCCGTATCCTCCCCCCCCCCGGTGGGTTCCCGCATTGTCGAGGCGGGGGGGCTCAGTAGCCGTGGTTGGCTGGAGCACGGTGAAGCTAAGAGGAACCCAGCGGGGGCCGCTCGAAAGGGCTTGGCGGTTAAGCCTACGACGTAGCGGCCAGCGGGTAGGTTGCGATGCCGCTTGCGCGACATCGCAACCTACCTGAGGCGGGCCGCGATGTCCCCCGTGAGGGAGACGTCGCGGCTGAGGATTGGAGCCCGCGGCGGGAGAGGAGTGCCGGTGTGCGGTGCGCCGCTGTCCCTACCAGCCAGGAGGCCAGCAAGCAACGGGTGCGGGGGCACCGTTGCCCGTATTGCACAGGCCTCCACTAGTGTGACGAGTGGACGGGAATGGCCAGGTGTTCCCGGCCATTCCCGTAGCCCCCCATTCCGGGGGGCATGTGGGGCCCGCCATACCATCTTAGCGGGCATGCGCCGCGAGGGCTGTGGAAGTAAAGGCTATGCCGGTTTCCCATGGCCCTCCCATTACGGCGATGTGGGAACACCGCTGAGTTTTAGTGGGTATACTGTCATTCCGACAGGGAGTCCCACATACCCCGTCTCGTCCCCCGCGAGGCGGGGATGCACAAAGCATTTCTCAGCGAGAAAAAAAAAAAAAAGGAAGTCCGTATCCTATAGTGGTTTGACATTGACTGCCTCCCTTACTTAATACCTCAGTCCTCTCAGTTCCTCAAAACACCACGCTCAGCCACACTTTCGCAGGTACAATTTCTCATTTCTTTTAAGGGTTCTCTCGGTATCCCGTATCTAATGGTTACCAGATGTTAGTCTAGTATTGTTTGTTAAAATTAGAAATCGGATATTTCTCAAGATTTTTTGGATTTCGTAGATATATTGCATTCGAACCGTCCGCCGGTAATTGGTCCTTTATTGTTTCCCATTAAATAGAGAATTTCTGTATTCCCTAGTGGTCCGAACCATATGCCGATTTTAAAATAAATATAATAGTTTGTTATTAAATAGGAGCAAGTGACAGACAGTCACAACTGGTTGTCAGATTTTGCTTCTGACCAGCCGTAACGACTGTCAAATATCCACGAATGATAGCCGGGGCCAACGGCTTAATGTGCTTTCCGAGACACGGAGGAGTCTTGGTATGTAAAGATGGTCACCAATCCACGGACCAACCGCGACAAGCGTAGCTTAACCTGATCGATCGACCCATGCGGCTGTTATTACTTAGCCACAAGCCCCTCTAAACAAATCAGGTCAAATTTTAATATTAATTGATGAAAGATTTTCGATGAACGGGATTAGATTTTTCGAGTCTTCGATTTCAAGACCCTTTACAAGATCGTAATTCAAAAATTTTCCTTTCAAATCAGGTTTGATTTATCTTCACATTTGAGGGTCTGATGGGTCAGACCCTCCAAGTTCTAACAATGACGGTCTGATATTGATGTTTTTGCAATAACACGTTCAAGTTTGCCCTTTTCGGTCGGACACGATTTGTTATTGTAACTTTGACCCACTGAGGGTTTGTTTATGTTTGTGAATCGAAGTTCAGCTGTTGATTTAATGTTATATTGATAGAGACTGACGGGCGTTTAAGGTTCCAACAGAAGTTGAAGCTACTGGAAATTATAAACTTAACGGATAAGTACAGACATAGTATAAAGAGAGGAAGTACGTTATCTTCATACAAACGCACCGCGCGCGGCTTGTATGTGTGCGCCAAAGTATCTATGCGTCGCCGCACGCACACTTACACAAATCTCGGCGGGTTTCGCAGCGCGCCAGACGGGGCTAACATCACAGAGTACATTAGACATGCTAACATCGCACGAGGTTCGCGCGTCACGGCTTTTTTTGAAAAATGTGTGATAATCGCAGGAGAACGTATTGCTGTGTGTTTGGGTGTCTTAATAATTCATCGATTCCAGAATTGTCTCTGTTCAAATTACCTATTGAACAGGAAAGGTAAGAAAGTCACTTTTTCTAGCATATCATTTTTACTTGATGATGAGATACCTACCTACTTACTTATTTTTTGTTGTATTAGTTTTCTATCAAACAGAGGAAGTAGGTAGGCCTAATTTCCCACTAGAATGTACTAGGTACTTTTGATCTGTTAATTGATTTGCCGCTATTGCTTTGTTTAGTCATGCCGATTTCTCAGTACCTATTGTAGGTATAGTAACTAAGTACCTACTTACAGTTATAAAATCGTACTTAAAAAATAAGTAATTGACTAATTGTGAATCAGATAAATAGAGCAAAGTTCGAATCATAACAGCAGAATAAAAATTTGATTATAGTCTAAGAGACAGGCGTTAGTTTTTTTATGTTGTTTTACAATTTTTTTTTCTTTTAAAATAATACTGCTATGAATCTTGAATTTTCTGTGTTTGTTAGGAAAACCATTGTTGAACTTTATTGACTAATGATCACTGAATTAGTTATTCAGAGATATGTGTTATCTTTGGCAAGGGCCGGGCTTTAAACTAATGAATTGGTGACAGTACTATCAGTAACCTACCGTTTACTCGTGCTCATCACCGCCCCGCGCCGCCCGTCTGCTGGCCCGTCGCTCTTTCTTTCATCGTGAAAGGTTTCATCATCGTTTAGGTACCCAGACAATACAAGTAAAAAATACAACATCCCGACCCTTGCCCATTTATTGGCACTGAATTAAAATTTAACAAAAAGTGACAACCCTAAGGCAGTAGGCAATTATGTCGCGGATTGTGCCGGAGATAGCCTACTTCCTCTCTTTATACTATGGTACAGACGCCAGCACATCAAGCTACTACAATCTGTCGAATTTCTTAATAGGTTTTCAACTTTATCGCTAAATCTTTAAAGTTCAAGGTTGATTGGGAAAATTTGACAGTTTCCGGTAGCTTGATGTGCTGGCTTCAGTTTAGATACTACGAGTAATTATCAAAACTATTATTATAAAGAGAAAAGATTTGATTTTTTGTATGTTTGTTCGTTACAATTTCGCGCTAAAACGGCTGTACGGATTTGGATTAAATTTGTAACCTGGGTAGACCATGACTTGGATTAGGACATGGACTTTTTATCCTGATATTCCAACAGGATCGAGACTTATGCGGGTGAAACCGCGTGGCGCAGCTAGTCGTAAATAAATACGATAATTACTCGCATTGACAGGAGAGAAGTACTCGTATTACCATAATTTTAATCTGTAGTGCCGATCAGATAACCTCATTATTCCGATCTGCAAATACACTCGCGAGCAATGAAAAAGTTCCAGTGACATAGCACCAAATTACTCCTAAACGGGAAAGGCTAGCTTAATGACGCCGTCTGCAATATTGAAGTACATTTAACAGCGCATCAGAATATTACCGACTAAAAACGTAAATATTGTGTTCAAATCTTAGGAGATATTAAGGTGTTTGTCGGCATTTTGTGGGTGGAACTTTTTCATTGCTCGGCAGTGTAATTTTAATTAAACAAAGGTAAAGGGTATCGGTGATGCCATTATTCGAATACTTGCAGCAAGTAAAGAAATAAACATCACACGCATATAAGCCCACAATTAAATAGCTTTTTTTATAAGATTATTACGAACCTCATAACCCTGTTAAATTGAATCAGATAAGTTTACCTTAAATTCTTACATCACTAGATCGATATCAGTTTCATAAAGCCGGATAAGTATTTTTAATTTTAAATGTCAAAGTCAAAATTGATTCCGAACACATAAACAAACTTGTCGTGCTGGTATTTATTGAAAATATTAATACTCAGTTGGATTGAGGACAACAGAATTTTTGACAAAGCGACCTAATTGTATAATTTAATAAATATTATAGTTATTAGTTGAATGAAGTTCTTTGGGAAACTGCGTATTTTGTATTTTATCACGTCGCGACTATCTATCATCTTTCGTCCACCCTTGAAAGCATCTTTTGTTCATTGTCACGTACAGAGTGGGCGTTGGCGTGACGTTAGAATGGCTTAGGCCCGTCATCCACGACGCTAGGCAAAAGTAAAGGGACTAACAGCGTTATTGTGGTTGGTTGCGGCGTATACGGCCCACCATTTAAGTACCAACTAGTGCTGTGACAGCCTGGCCATTCATTGGTGAATTGAATTCTGCATGCAATTAGCAGCGTAACACACGATGAATCACAATCTGAATCATTTTGAAGGATTTTGCTAATCCATTGCTTCCTATGTTCGAAAAATTTGTCTAATCAATAACGTTATTAACGCAATGAATGTTGTTGAACTGTCAAAATGTTAGCAATTCCTACTGTTAGTGTGTTACGCAATCACCCTGCAGAGTACCTTCGTGGACGATGGGCCTTAGACGACAATCAAACAGTATCGTTACAGTTATAAAGGCATAATTCATTACTGATGGCATGCTGGGTCTTGGCGGCAGTGGGCAACAGACATTGCTCGCAGAACAGATGGCTGATGGGACCGAAAGGTTCTGAAGTGACGTCCACGTACCAGACGTAGCGTTGGAAGGCCTCCCACAAGGTGGCCCGATGACATTGTGAAGGCTGCAGGAATCCGCTGGGTGCGAGAAGCATAGAACCGGTCGAAGTGACGAAGCTTGGGGGATTCCTATGACAACTATCGGCTAAAATGATGATGATGTAGAGGTATGAGGAGCAGGGTTCAGGTTCACTCATCCTGTATAGAAAAGAGAGGCTTCTCCGACTAGATGGGTGTCGTGGCTGATGGGCAACTGCCCGACGATTGATGTGGACGTTGAATATTTGCTAGTGACTCAGCATACTCTGCTTGCGCGATGCAGGATTTTGCTTGACGTTAGTATGATGCGTAGTTCACATGTGGCGTTGTAGATGCCGCCATGATGATGATGTTGAGTCTATCGCATGATCTGACTATAGCTTAGTAATCTATACTAATAACAAAGCAGAAAGGTTTTTTTTATTTGTTTGAACGCGCTAATTAATCTCTGGAACTACAAGTCAGATTTAAAATAATTTAAAATAACGTTTGCATTTGATAGCCCAATTCTTAAAGCATTTTAAAATCGCGCTAGGATTCTTTGGAGCCGAGCAAAAAAAGGAGGAAATAGCGCTGAGTAAAAACGAAGTAATAGCGCGGGCAAGCGATGCGATGCGACAAGGTGCGTCGAGGGAACAAGAAATTTCACGCGGACGAAGTCGCCGGCAGAAACTATTTTTTTTTTGATACCACAATTACACACACACATTTACACCACAGACACACACACACCCCCATACCCTCACACACCCCCATACCCTTCCTCACACACACACACACACACACACACACCCTATTACACACAGACACGCACCCCCACATTCACACACACACCACATCCACCACCTCCATTCCACATTTATTTCTTTATACTTTATTTACATTACAATCTAGCCTATGAGGTAATAAGTAATTTAAATATAACTTAACTGCTAAGTAACTATAACATTAAGAAATCGTCCAATAACGTCTTCCTTAGTCAGTATAAGTTAAGGAAGAAACTTGCTTCACGTATTCTTTATAAGATTCAACACTTGCACTGCACTTAACTAACTCAAAAAAACCCATTTTAGTTTTTGCACTTTTAAATAAAGAAATGATGAAATGTGCAGAAAAATCTAGAATGCAAACTTGTTTGTGGGTAAAATCAAGTTGCCGTTTCTACTCGTATTTATGAAAGGGTAGAGTTGAGTTGTTTTATTTTGAGTTTGTTTTTATGCATTTATGAATGGAACAGAAGTTATTAAAAATAGAAACTTAAAAAATACAGTAAGAAATATGGCTGTAGTCAGAACAAAGGCAAAAATACACGCGTTGTGTTCTTGATTTCTCGTTTATTGTAATGAGAACGGTGTTAGAAATGAAAATATTAAGGAAGAGCTAAAACAAAACCAATAATTGAAAATCGACTTCCCCGAATAATATAGTTCTGACAGGAAGAAAACCTTTGTGTGCGCAACTGACAACGTGGTGCAAAGTTTTTTTCTGGGAATAATTTTGTTCTACGCGATTAATTCTGGCTGATGGAAGAGGGTTTTTTGCTTGAACTCTTGTATTTTCAGCTGTCATCATTTATCTTTTCTGATTCGGGATAGCGTTCATTCGGGATAAAGTGATTCGGGATTTCGAGTTTCGGCCTAAGGTATAAGGGACTTTCTTTTACAGTACGGCAGATGATTCATGGCCGGTCTGCACTTTGTACAGAAGGCTGCGCATTTACATTTTTTAGGAACCAAAGGTGATTGAGGAGAGTGTGAAGGAACTTGCGCGAAAGTTAGTAGTGCCTAAGTTCAGACCACTAAGGAGTTATGGAGCGGGTTATGTTCGGAGTTTCTTTGATGGATATAATCAGGAATGAAGTTATCCGGAAAAGAACCGGAGTAACCGACATAGCTTGCAGAGTAAGCAAGCTGAAGTGGCAGTGAGCTGGACATGTTTGTCGAAGGACCGATGGCCGGTGGAGCAGACGAGTCCTAGGGTGGAGGCCGCGTATCGGCAAGTGTAGTGGGGAACGCCCCGAAGCTATGTAAGATGGACCGACGGAGACGCCCTTAAGAAGGTGGC
Organism: Apamea anceps; assembly: GCA_951799955.1. Taxonomy (NCBI): domain Eukaryota; kingdom Metazoa; phylum Arthropoda; class Insecta; order Lepidoptera; family Noctuidae; genus Apamea; species Apamea anceps. The sequence continues at coordinate 4,540,703 of OX637502.1, read as the reverse complement.
TGGGACGGACTGGATGCGGAAGGTGGAGGACAGGGTGTTATGGTGAAGCCTGACTGCGATAGGCTGAGTTCATTGATGTTCAAACCAGCTATGATTTATCAGCGGTACTGCACAGACGCCAGCAGGTTAAGCTACCCAAAACTGTCAAATTTTCCCAATCAACTTTGAACCTTAATGCTTTAGCGATACAGTTAAAAATCTATTAAAGAAATTTGACAGATTGTAGTAGCTTGATGTGCTGGCGTCTGTACATCCTCGAAGTCTATCATTCATTTGTTATTCGTGTAACCAAAAGCTTGTGCTGTTTCACAGAATTTTTCTTTGTTTTATTATTTTTATTAAATTGCTTTAGTTCACATATTCGTGCGATGCGATTCGTGATTATATTTTGGAAGGATTCATAGGTATAATGTTTTCAACGAAGGTACGCATGATGACCAACCGTATCAACCTATTTCTTTTTACATTTCCAGTATAAGCTGGGTTCTCAAGCCCATACAATGTGAGGTCAGCTAAAGCTGGAAATATATAGCTTGATATGTCGGTACCTGTTCGCCATTTTTCATGATCTGTAAATGTTTCAATTCGGTCGTAGTAGAAGGAGCCACTAAACAGAATTATAACAACCACCAACATCATCTGCCTAGCCTTTTCCCAACTATATTGGGGTGAATACCAACATTTATCATGGAGAGCCTATCTGACCTCCACAATCCAGTTACTGGGTAATACGATACCCCTTGGTAAGACTGGTTGTCAGACTTTCAGGCTTTTGACTACCCCGTAACAACGGTCAAAGATCTACAAATGACAGCCGGGGACCAACAGCTTAACGTGCTTTCCTAGGTACGGAGGGATCACGATAAGTAATGGATGGTCAACCGCGTACGGAACGACCTCGGCAAGCGTACCTTCGATAGACCCGTGCGGATGTTAATATTTAGCCTCGCGCCCCTCAAACTCCACCATTCCTGGTGGGCTACTGATCGACAGCCACCATTTGGGAAAAGGCTTATTACTTATTAATTATTTTATCTTCTTGTTACTGCGTCAAAATGTATCTATACCTTTATGCACCGACGTGCATTTTTTGTAACGTTAGTACCGACGTGAGGCCTAAGAAGCCGCTTATATTATGTTGTGTTTTTTAAAGAAAGTGTTGATTTAAATATTTGTCTCCGCGATATAATGGAAATAAAGGGTTTTAAGAAAAAAATAAGCATAGAAAGAAAATACACTTTATTATATTTTTAAATTTAAGACTACAATAATGTTTGGCTTGAATTTTGGGGGAAATCCGACTATTAGATATAAAAAATCATAACACACAGAATAATCCTCTGAGAATAACAAAAACGGTATTTCGTACTTAAGGTAACACGATAAGAATAGTTGGTCGCCCTAATTAACGCAAGACAATGTTCATGTTCTTTCTCCAGAATTAGCTTAGGTACTGACAGGTTACTGTTATTAGTATTAACTCATTTATTTCACATCGATGGTCCTAGTTCATCATCTGTGACTGCAAGTGACAGCTATGTGACGAACCCAGCAATGCATAAATATGTAAGCTGTCACGCCCTTTATGCATGGAGGCTTTTATTTAGGTAGTGAGTTTTTATTTTTATTAATTATTTTTTAGCTTGAGTACGTATAGTTTTTATTATATTTGTTGGTATATTGGCGTGGCTAGCTGACATAATATGGCAAATAATTTAAGCTTCTTGTAATGTTCATTACTGAACATAGGTTCCTAGTATTGTATACATGCAACTATATTTTAACTAAACAGACAGCTGTGCTGCTGGGGAGTTTGTTCCGCCACTTCTTCTTCCCAGCGATAGCACTAGGAAGTGGCGAAGGGCGGGCGTTTTTGGGGGACTGTCTTTTGTAATTTTGACGTTCGAAAAGTGCTGATTCTCAGCCTAATTTGAATAAATGACTTTTGATTTGATTTGATAAGACTAATATAACTTTATGAAAAAAATAATAGTAGGAACACTAAACCTCTGCAAAAAAAAATGTCCACAGTCGAACTACACCTTAAATTCTAAGCACAGTCAGGGCACACTTGTTTCGCGCATTGTAAACAAATGTGTTTTTTGCACGAATAGCACGTATACGTCGATTTTCTTTTGAGTTTAGGTTGACAAGAGAGGCAAGTCTTGCGTGTCTTTACTTCTTCGGCTTGATTTTCAGATGCCTCTGGCTTATCAGAACCAAGTACTCTTGCCAAACTCATCCTAAGTTCACGAGGCAATCTTAGGTTACAAAATCTTCGCTTCATGTGCTCTAATACCAACTGTCGAGCTAATTTTTTTATGAAGGCTCCTCTATCAGTTGGTCTTCCTACATGTACATCATGTAGAAGATGAGAATTGATGGAGCCTATATCCAAAATCCGGTAAAAAATTGTCATAGGCCAGCGTCTTGATCGGCGACTGCAAGTGTATATGGAGCATTTCTTATCTATTTCATCTACACCACCTTTCGTAGAATTATAAAACTGTATAATTTCTGGCTTCCTTGAGTCCGTATCTGTTCCTTGAGTATGATGCATTGATGAAGCCAAAATGACCGCTTTTCCCTTCTTGGGAACATGAGACAATAACGTTGTGTCTTTTGTAAAACCATATAAAGTTGTTTTTTCTGGTCTCGTTTTAGCAGGCAAAAACTCTGGGGGTATTTCCCTTTTGTTTTTTTTTACCGTACCTACACAGGTCAATCCTCTTTGTTTCAATGCATCAATTAGTTGTATTGACGTGAACCAATTGTCACACGTTATATTTTTGTTACTGCCATGTAATGGTTTACTCAAACGAATCACAGCCTGCGTAGGAATTAAAAGCTTTTTTTCTTCATCTGATAATGTTTCTCCATCTGAACCTTTACCACAATAAACATAACAATTGTAAAAATAACCGTTTTCGGCATCACACAGGCACATTAGTTTTAGTCCATACTTAGCAGGCTTCTTTGGCATATATATCATCAAAAATGATCGCCCTCTGAATGGAACTAGCAATTCGTCAACAGTAGCGTATTGACGTATATTATATACCCTCTGGCAATTTGATACAAATTTGTTAAAAATATTCGCTATAGCAGCCAATTTATTAGTCTCCTTTCTCTGTGCTCTGTCAAGTGCATTGTCAAACCGAAGACAGTGAAGCAAGCACAGAAATCTGTTTTTAGACATAACACATCTAAAAACATCTCTTCCTGTACCATCTGTAGCAAATATTAAATCTGCGTCTTCATGGTTAGATTTGAATACAGCTGTGTACATCAATAGGCCAATAAAAGCTTGCAACTCAATCATATCGGTATCTTTTAGTTCTGGGCGATCCTGCTTCCTATATTTACATCTATATTCAGCCAGCTTCTCATTAGTTCTTAGCAAAATCTCCGATAACATCTCGTCATTTATGTATTGTTTCCATATAGAATAAGGATCTTTTCCATCATTTTCAGTCAAATTGGATGTAGGTAATAGGGAAATAATATTATGTTGTGGTGTTCTAACAGATGATCTGTTTGGAGGTGATTTAGACCACTTATATTTATTTTTTCCTCTAAAACATCCCAGTCTTGAGAGCGGAAAATCTTCATCTGATGACGATGACGGCGCGTCCAGGTGTTCAGGTTGAGCTTCTTCGGTATCAGAAATATCAGTGCTCGTATCCGTATCATGCTCACTGTGTTCCGGACAAAAATCTTCGGCAACGTCGTCAACCTCAGATCCGCTGCTGTCTTCATCCGCGATCCAGCCCTCAATCACTTGCATATAATTCGGATTAGATTCATCTATTTCTATCCGAGTTCTCTTTGAATGTTGTATATCTGTCACAGAACTATTTCTTTTACTACCTGAAGGTCCTGGTCTATCCATAGTTTACAATATCTGTAAAAATAATAGTTTAGTGTAACAAAGGAATAAAATAAAAAACTTACGTAAGTACCGACGTAATTACACACCAAATGCGCGCGTGACGTCACGTCTTTCCGTTTCGATGTCAACGTGGGCACTGTCCTTGCAGCTACTTAAAAGCAGGGATCGGAATTCAGCGGGGAAAGGGGTAAAGTAGCATGTCAAGTGGCTGTCGAGACCTGTCAGACCGCACGTCGGTACTTAAAGGTTAACATTACAAAGAGGTAAAACTTTGTCTGTGTGTGTAGGGGTAAGCTCTGGAACTACCAGTCGGATTTAAAAAAATATTTTTGCATTTGATAGCCCAATTCTCGATGAAGGCGATATGCTATTACAACACGGCTATTAACATCACGCTATGACCTTTAGGAGCCGAGCAAAAAGAAAAAAAAGTCAGAACGCTAAGCGAAAGCGAAATGATAGCGCGGACAGATGATACGATGCGACGGGGTTGGTTAAGGGGAATAAGGAATTTCGTGGAATAGAGGATTTTAGTCGCGACCAGAAGCTAGTTTTTACATATAAGCATAATACTTCTAAACGTCTGTATGTCACGGAACTCCTGCTGAACGGCTGAACCAATTTTGGTGATTCTTTTTGTGTGTGTTTGAGTGTGTCCCTGGATGGTTTAGATTCATAATATTGGACCCTGTAAGTGGCTTTGTTAGGCAGGACAACGTCTGTCATGTCAGCTAGTCTTCTATAAATTCTATGGGACCTTTCAACGTTGTAGACTTAAGAAATCAACTCGCAATCACCTCTTTGTGATGAAAAATCTTTAAAAGTTTATCTTTGAACTTCCCACGTTTTTTTGAACTCAAAGGCTTCACGGCTCGATTCTATGAAATATTACATCGATTTTCTTTTCACTAGTTTTCTAAAATTAGATAGAACTCAGTTATTTAAAGTTTTCGTTTCTTAAAACAGGTTCTTTAGTGAAAACTTAAAAAAACATTGAAACTATTGTATCACCGTAAGCATCATCATCATTTCTGCCGAAAGACGTCCACTGCTGGACACTCACGGTACGGCTGGCCCATAAATTCAAGGTCGCTCAGCTAGCTATGGAACGAGCTATGCTTAGAATCTCTCTGAGGGATAGAATCCGGAATGAGGTTACGCGGCAGACCATCAAAGTTGTCAACATAGCTCACTGAATTAGCGAGCTGAAGTGACAATGGGCCGGCCATATTAGCTGTAGAACCGATGACCATTGGGGTAGACGCGTTCATGAGTGGAGACCGCGAATCAGCAAACGTGACGCCCTCAGGCCAGGTGGAACGACAATCTTCCCAGAGTGGCTTGTAGCAGCTGGATGAGAGTTGCCGAGAATCGAGCGGAATTATATGCAATTGGGGAGGCTTATGTCCAGCAGTGTATTACTGTAGGCTGATGATGACTTCGTACAAATAAATCCCCGATAGCAAAGACATTTAAATATACGTAAGTAACTAAAATCACTTTGCCCAAAACACACAAAATGGCGTCTGTAATTTGCTAGAACTGAATAATTTTTAGACAGACGTAAGCTAAAATTTATCAATAAACACTAAAAGTTCACTTTACAGCGAATTTCAGTGAATAAATTCCCGTAATGCTGAAATAAATTAAGCTGTCGATGGCAGATATTTTACTGTAGCAGCAGTAGCCAGTACTATTTATTCTAAGTCATTAAAATTGCAGTCTAGACGCGTAAATAACATTCGAAAGGATAGCTCGCTGCAGGGCATACTGTTTCAATTACAAAAGTTAATACCTATTGAAATATCGAAGAAGTAAATAATGGATCTAATATTTTCAATTATATTTACGTTTGAAGATTCGATCAGCAAATCGATTCTGTAAAAATCTCACCGTGAAAATTTAGGTGAAGTGAGCTTAGAGTGAGCTGTCAATAGTGTCAATCCCTTAGCATAAGTTGGAACGAGCTCACTCCACGCTCAATTCACCTAAGTTTTCACGGTGAGATGATTACACTGTTCTGTAAAAATCTCACCGTGATAACTTCGGTGAAGTGAGCTGTCATTCCACCTCAGCTAAGTTATCACGGTAAGATACACAGACACTCACAGACAGAAAGAATAGACAACAACTCAACTTGTGTGAGGGGCTTGTGGCTAAGTAATAAAAGCTGCACGGGTCGATCGATCAGGTTAAGCTACACTTACCGCGGTTGGTCCGTGGATGTGTGACCATCTTTACATATCAAGACCCCTGCGTGCCTCGGAAAGCACGTTAAACCATTGGTCCCGGCTGTCATTCGTGGATCTTTGGCAGTCGTTGCAGATCGTCAGAAGCCCGAAAGTCTGACATCCAGTCAAGGTACAACCAAGGGGTATCGTACATTTGATGATTTCCCATCCTCAAAAAAAAAGGGTATCGTATTACCCAGTAACTGGGTTGTGGAGGTCATATAGGCAGTCGCTTCATGTAAAATACTGGTATTCAGCTGCATCCGGTTAGACTGGAAGCTGACCCCTACATAGTTGGGAAAAGGCTATTCAGATGATGATGAGACAATGATTCAACTTGATAAAAATAGGCAACACCATGATGCAGTAGGCAGGGATTGGACCAATGAACATTATTCAAACTTTGTTACAAAACTTTTGGGTCATGAGCATGATTGTACAGAGTCCTACAAAAGTTAGTTGATAGTTTTCCACTTCAACTGAGATGCTACATTATGATTTAAACTTCTAGTTGAAAAGGTTTGAACTGTATCACTATAAGGTTTTTACTGACTCATTATTCATCTTTTTCTTATTCATCACCGATGACTTCATCATCATCTGCCTAGCCTTTTTCCCAACTATGTTGGGGTCGGCTTCCAGTCTAACCGGATGCAGCTGAATACCAGTATTTTACATGAAGCTATGCCTATCTGACCTCCACAACCCAGTTACTGGGTAATACGATACCCCTTGGTAAGACTGGTTGTCAGACTTTCGGGCTTCTGACTACCCGTAACGACTGTCAAAGATCCACGAATGACAGCCGGGACCAACAGCTTAACGTGCTTTCCGAGGCACGGAGGGGTCTCGGTATGTAAAGATGGTCACCCATCCACAGACCAACCGCGGCAAGCGTAGCTTAACCTGACCCATCGACCTGTGCGGCTGTTATTATTTAGCCACGGGCCCCTCTATCTATCTCCTCTATCCTCTCATCACCGATGACTTATCATTAAAAATATGTACATAATCAGCCTACATTGTTCCCACTGCTGGGACACAGGCCACCTCTCTGTGAGAGGGAGTGGGCTGTAATCTTTCACACGGGCCCAGTGCGGGTTGGTAGATGTCACACGTCTTCGAATTTTTGGTTCTAGGATATGCGGGATATTTTTACGATGTTTTCTTCCACCGTTTTTAAGAGCAGTGGTGATGAAATAAATTACACAAATGTCGGGTACTGTATGTCGGTTTCGGCTACGAAATTAAAGGTATTTTAATTCGGTGTAGCGTGAACTAGTCTAAAACTAAATCAGACCTTATCCACCGATTCAGAACCTCACTATAACTCATTCAACGCTAGTTTCTTAAACCGTACTATATGATAGTAAATAGGTTCATCTTGTAGTCATTTGGTCGATTTTGAATCATTTAAGTTTATCATTTATGAACCTGTAATTGGCTCTGTGTCGCTTATACAATTGTTATTAATTTGGTTTAACTGTTGGTTCTCCTACTTATAAATAAATTACTTTTAAAAAGAATTTGCAATTACAATGCTCTGCTGAGTGGCAATTCTCGTAATTTAAAGAACGTTCACAGTCTGATCTCAGTCTCAATCTGTCAAAAACACCTCTAATTTCCCTACATTTTGACAGGTTTTTGACATTTGTTTGTCGCCGAGATGAAACTGCGACTAGATTAAAGTTCCTTGAATTTTATACAACACAGCTTTTTCTAGCGGCTTGCCCGCGTGGATATCGGAAAATATCCCATGGGAACGTACTACTGAGATTAAAAGTACCTTATGTCTTAATCCAGGCTATAAACTATCTGCGTGCCAAATTTCATCCAAATCCGTTAAGCCGTTTTTGCGCCAATCCAGACAAAAAACAAAGGGACAAAAATTCTTCATTACTATTTTATTATATGCCAAGCGGTTCGTCGACTCTTCACGTGACCAGGGGGCAGGCCTATTTTTTGGTCAAAGAATCAGCAATAGCATTGGTGGAAATGCTGCCAGCTTTTTGGGCACTTTTCCTATTGACAGCGATGCGGGCGAGTTTTTTGTTGCCCTCTGATTATTTCCCTTATTTTTATATACTTGTAAATATTATTATCATTTAATAGATCTATATAAATAAAATGAAAGGTTTGTACGCGCATAACTTCCGATAGATAAATTGGATAACTATTTTTTTTGTGTTCATATTCGTTTATTTGCATTCCACAAGGTATAAAGATGTTCATAAAAGGTTTATAAGCTAAGACCCGTTGTAGACCCTGTCAGGGTAAAGCAAAATTATAGTTATACTTAGTAATATATTATTATAGTTGAGTTAGTTAGTGTAGTAAGTAGATAGTTATATATTATTGTAGTAGTAGTTATGATATTATAGTTAGTTATAGTTAAATTATTGTAAGTGTGTTTGTTGTTGTCAGGACAAGGTTTATATACAAGAAAATTGAAAGCAAAAAAAAAATATGGTTGTACGACGTTCTCCGCCGGGTTAGCTCGTTATATATATTATAAAAGATAAGTAATTACCTTAAAACCACGTCTGCAGTATCTAATGCGTTGTTATTTCAGTCAGAAACCATTAAAGCAGCGTTAAGGTGCCACAGTAGACTAACATTAGCATTTAAACGACCTCCTTTGAGGCAAGAGCCGCGTCTTTGCTTACAGGTGCTGTAATTAGTAATAAGTCGTTAAGGACCCGCCGCGTTATAATTAGAGTAGCAAGCAGAGAGTGAAGGAGTTGAGATGATCTGAAGTTTGACAAACTGTAGTGTTGGGTGTGGGAGTGAATGGTCGCGATGGGATTTTGAATGGGTAAGGGGTAGAGAGCCTCTTCCTTGGATATTAGTTGGTAAGGAGTGTTGGATTTAAAAATCTCATGTAACAGGGGGCGAGCCTATTGCCATCAATCGGGCACAAATCCAGACTCCGGGCTGCTACTGAGAAATTCCTGATGGAAAAACCTAATAATACTTTGACCGACCCGGGAATCGAACCCAGGGCCTTAACTCAGCTAAGCTCAGCAGTAGCATAAATATAAACTAACGGAACATAACAGAAAAACGGGTTGCACTCCGGGAGTGCCGGCAGAAGTGAAAACTTGAATATTAACGCTGTGTATTTTTGATATTTTGGAATGCGGTCTACTCTCCCTCCGTTTACGAATTTTCGATCAGGGCCCCAAGTCTGCTAATTTACAAATGCTGCAATTGAATCTCAATTGCATCTCGATTGAATAGTTTGGCACATTTGGTATTCTACTACTTATTTAAGACCAATGGTGTTCCATTGATATATCATCGAACTGCCACTCAATCGCCATTGAACAATTTCCTATTCTGCTCTTCAATCGTGTCACAGTTGTGTCTCGATCTTAAAATTATTGGTAGTCCGCTCGTTATTTGACATTTATGTGAATCGTCTCTCAATGACAATCTTACCATTGAAGTACAATTCAACAACGATAGATCGTCACGCGTAGCGTTTGAACTGTTGTATAATTGTTTTAATTTAAAATAATAATGAGGCCATCACCAAGTTTACGTTGGCGTATTTTGGCTTTAGCCAATTCCAATGATCGCCTTTGACGACAGCGATATTGGCTCGGCAACGTCGCAAATCCCGAGCTACAATGAGGTGGTGCTTAGATATAAATTGTCTAAGTATTGATTAAGTAACTATTATATTTTAAACAAATACAATTTTTGTAATATCAAATTGAAATATTAAATAATTGCAGTCAACGAATTTGAATTAACTCTAACAAAGATTTTAAGTAGGTACTTATTTAATTTGTCATTTTGCAAATACACGTTTTTAACTTTTAAGAACTTTTTACAAGTACTACCTATATAGAAAAATTTAAAACACAATCAACAGTCACTTTATATTTTGACAAGTTGGTTGAATTGAAAGTGACATTTCCGTGACAGCAGCAATTTTTTACTTTGGCAACACAGTCCCCGTATTATAAGTAGTGTTTTTTACAACATTTGGTCTTATTCTATCGAGAAGGCATTTCATTATAGACAATATATTTATTATGAGTCGTAATTCAATCACAGAAATGAAAAAAAAAACCTTTATTTAAAATAAATTATAACTCATTCATTCATTCAGTGTCGTGGTAGATTTTAATAGGCAACACCGCGAAATATTTAACTGACACCATTGCAATCCAATTACGATTCTATTACAATTCAATTGACACCACATTTAAGTTTTAGCAGAATACGCATTTTGTCACAATGATAATTGAATTATAATTGACTCTCGATTGAATCGTAATAGTGGGACATGTCATTGAAATTAGCAGACTTGGGGCCCAGGTCACGTGTCCTGACGCGAGTTTAATATTTTTTACCCACCACAAAAAACTCTCCCAGAGTCTTACGAATTTTCGATCAGGTCACATGTCCTGATGCGAGCTCCGTCTTACGAATTTTCGATCAGGTCACGTGTACTGACGCGAGTTTAACATTTTTTACCCATCACAAAAAAGTGCACAACGCCGCTAAAGAAGTTTCACTTCAAAAAAATCTGACTTTAGTGCAAATGATGTACCTACTCATCATTTGCACTAAAGTCAGATTTCAATTTCAACTAATAGAGCTACTAGAACTCATCATTTGTAATAAAGTAAAACGTATGCTTCCTATTTGATATCCACAATACAGTTATGCGTCCAACTTAAATATTGTTTTAAAACTATTCTGCGAGCTACGAATGTACTTCACTTCGGGTGTGGTATATGCGATACGCCTATGACGTTTTTATAAGTTTGAATGTTTGATATTACCTGGTAAACTGCTTACGGTCTATATACGGACTTAATCCATTTATGTACATATTTTTTACATTTATAAGAGATATTCAGGCTTCTACATTTCTGTTCCCATCAAATCGCTTCAGCAGTTTATTTCTTTGGCTTACAACTTCATGTCTTTAAGCCTTTTCGAACTTCGTTACTGCATGCCTTTATACTCATTATACTTTCTCATGAGACAAAATAAATCTATACTAATATTACTTGTATAAATTCGAATATAACTCTAACTCTGTCTGTATGTTATCTTATCACGCCTAAACCACTGAACGAATTTTGATATGACAAGGAGATAGATGGAGTCCCGGGGAAGGACATAGGCTACTTTTTGTCCCGGTAGCACGTTCCCGTGGGATAATTTTTGAACATCCACGCAGGTCAAGCCGCGGACAGAAGCTAAGTAGTGATATTATAAAAATATTTTTACCGTCGTTATTCCATAGTCTCCATTTCCTTATAACTTGTAAACAAAAAGACAGCCAGCGTCGGTCTACCGGGAGCGCACAGACCGTGGCTAAAACAAACTTCGTAAACGTTTCTATACACTGGGGCTGACCCTATTTACCCTTACCCCGCTTTGAAGTTACCCTCCGTACCAGTAAGATTTTAATTAGGATTTATTTTAACATCTTGATTGCGTCTGCATGCGAAAGTTAGATTGTTTTCTTGTAGATTAGTTTCTTCTTCTTGTTCACACAAGGTTTTCTCCTTGACCAGGAAGTTGGAGGAAAACCGGTTCGAGTGTAATGGAATGTAGATTTTATGCAAGTAACATGAGAAAATATCTGCCATCATGGAGCACTCACCTTTGTGCTTATAAGTACACTACACTTACCATTGTACTCTTACATTATGCAAACTTTTACATACACATTCTTACACGGCAGTCTATGTTTACAACTATAAACATGGCTACTAAATTTTCAACAAAATTTTCAAATACTTTCAATCATAGGATGCCACTGACCTGTATTATACAAGTACGCTGGACTAAATATACTATACGAAATGACAGTCGTTTTTTGTACTGATTCAAAGCACTTCGTTTGAGCGTCTCAGGAACTAAAATTGACACATTGCCGCAAATGGCCGTCGTGTTGTTTTGATACGTCTCTGATGATTTAGGTTTAAATCGTGGAATAAGACTTTTGTATTTACTGCGTAGATATTTAGAACATTTTTATCATGGAAGTATGCGCATCTTGTAAAATTCGCTATCCAAAATGTTAGTCCCACGAACGCTCACGTTGCTGTCACCGCCAAAATGGCGAGTAAGAATGAAATGCATTACTAAATCACTTCCTAATATATTCTCGGCACCCCAGCATACCTCACACGATAAGATGTGCATTAAAACAAGCGACTTAGCGCTTGCATGCAGCCAACTATCTTGAATTCAGCTGCATAAGAATTAGCTTTTTGGTACTCATTCAGATTAGAAGAAAGTGCCACCGTATTTGCATTGCAAAGTTGAAAAAGCATTGAATGCCTACAGTTTAAAGCTAGGGTTTCCTAAGACTGCGGTGGCTGCCACATAGCGTCCGCAATTTACCGTCGAATGTCGTAAAACGTTCTATTATAAAGATCAAATATTTTTACCGTCTTGATTAGATTACCAACCTTCTGAGCCATAAGTAAATATCTAGAGAGATCCATGAGACCATAATTTTTTTATAAAGTAGGCCCGACAGTGTTGTTCTTATTTAAATTAGGGTAAACTCAAGATAAGTGATCGAATTCCGTTTAAATTAGATTTGTAACAGATCCTTCGTTGAGAGAAGATAAACATTTACTTAATATTCACTCAGTATCCTCATAATATAAGCTAATAATTAAAATAATAATATCTATGTATATATGAAAAAAACATCGCTATCAACAGGAACAGTGCCCAAAAGGCTGGTAGCATTGCCACGTTGTATGGCGATGCTAATTCTTTGGCCAGTTAATTGATTTAATAACAGGTGTCTCCACAATTTAGCGACTGGTTTATTAGCAATATCAGCCTATAACGTTCCCACGGCTGGGACAAAGGCCTTGTCTCGGTAAGAGGAAGTGGGCCGTAATCCACCACACGAGCCCAGTGCGGGTTTGTAGATGTCACATGTCTTCGAATTTTCAGTTCTAGGACAGGCCGGATGCCTCACGATGTATGCCTTCACCGTTTTGAGAGCAGTGGTGAATAATGTACACAGTAAGTAATGTACAGACGCCAGCAGGTCAACCTACCCGAAACTGTCAAATTTTCCCAATCAACCTTGAACCTTAATACTCTAGCGATAAAGTTGAAAATCCATAAAAGAAATTTGACAGATTGTAGTAGCTTGATGTGCTGGCGTCTGTACAAATTAAAGCGCCTGTCTGGGTTCGAACCTACGACCTACAACTCGTAAGTCGCGGCCGTTACCACTAGAGCACTGCACCGGTTCATTAATCAGAGACAATTGAAAAAAAAAAAAACTCTAAATTCTATCGTTTATAATAACAAAGCTAAGTTAAGATTAAAGTTACATTTTAATTTATTTGCACACTTTATTCAAATTCTACTCAGTTTTGTTAACTTGTACAATCAAGTTTATCAAGTTTCGTCTTAGGAGTTATTTTCAATATCAAATCAGGTTATTTAATTCTGTTAAGAGTTTTAAAATGAACTAGATTATAAAGTAGTTAGACGAGACGTTTATTTAATACTTCAAGCAAATAAATATACAGAGGTGGATGAATGGCATGACATTTTCTGCCAATCCACCTTTGAATGATGCAGATATCCAGTGTTTTTTTTTTTTATTTAAAGCACCATACTTCTTTTTTTGCACAAAATAAGTAACGGATTCAAATGAATAATTTATTCCTCAATTAGTGAAATAGCATCTACCTAGTTTCCTCTGCTTCACCCAAATGTATAGTAGGTATAACTATATATTGGAAATCTGGGAAATATTGATTTAGGGCTGATTTTTCAATCGACATATAATTTTTATATATTATTATTTATAATTATATTTATTTTTATTTTTTTCGTGGAATAAAATTGTCGTCTGACAGATTTTGTATGGAAGAACTGTCAGAAATTCTAAATTATTCCTCAGATAAAGTTATCTGACGTTGCAAAAATCAGCCCTTAAGGAAATAAATAGTAAACATTTCATTACTCATGAAGATTTCATTTTTTCCACAATATGTAAATTCGATTCAATTCAATTTATTTATTTTTCAGATCATAAAATCCGATTCGTTAGTAGATACATACACAACTTAAACACTAGTGTTAGTGCCTCCATAATAATTGTTAATTACAAAGGTCTTAAAACTATGTTAGTACCTATATTACACTACAAACTTTAACAAAAGTTAACAAAAACAATGAGCATAGAGCATTTTCATCATCTACCTAGCCTTTTCCCAGCTATGTTAGGTTCGGCTTCCAGTCTAACCGGATGCAGCTGAATACCAGTATTTTAAATAGAGCGACTGCCCATCTGACCTCCACTATCCAATTACTGGGTAATTTTTATCTTATTTATTTATTTCAACCAACTTTGGAGCATACAACTAAACTAAAATTAGAAATTATTATAAAATTACATTTGAATTGATAATTATAAATTTAAATTGAAAATTATACATTATTATTGAAAAGAAAAAATGAATTTATAATATATAGATAAATATAATTAAAATAATATCACATTAGTCAGTACGTGAATCATACAAAAGAAAAATTGAATTTATAATATATAAATAAATATAATTAAAATAATATCTTAACATTAATCAGTACGTGAATCATACAACAGTGGTTCACGTACTTGACAGTCGAAACGTTCAGCAAAAGCGGTCAGGATATTGTTGCCGCTTGTCCGCACCCTACGCAGCAGGGATGTGCGACGCTCGCGCGTGATTGTGTGGAAACTATCTACACGTGCCTCGGCAAACATACCCAACGCGCTACAGAAGCGAGGCAGCCCCAAGAGCACCTTGAACGCGTTGTTCTATTGGACGCGTAGAGCACTGTACTGTTACCGCGTGTAACCCATCCACAGACTGCCCGTGTAAAAGGACGTACAAAATGCCCTAAATAGGGCTATTTTGACGCCCCTTGAACACCGAGCAAATCTGCGGGCAATCATATTCGCACGAACAGACAGCGCCCTACGTTCCCTTTCAATTCTGCTTCGTCTTCCAGGTCAGAGGTTAATAAATGTCCAAGATACTAAACGTATCAACTCTATTAGGTGAGCATCCGTTGAGCTTAAATGCCGGCAAGTAACCAGGGGGGGGGCTACTCCGAAGTGCAAAGTGCGAATGTTCGGACCGGACCGACACATGTCCGAACCGAATATTATTGAAAAATGCAAAAAAAGTTCGGATCGGCTCAGTTGGGTCGGGACCATAGTCAATTTTCGAAAGAGTGTAGGACTGCAGGATCGGAACCGACCGAACCAAATAGTAACTTCGTAGCAGGAAACGGCCGAACATTCGGCCGATACTACTTCGGAGTAGACCCCCAGGACAACTCCTCTTGCCCGAAAGACCATGCACTCACTCTTATTCGTGTTATACAACAAACCATGGTCTTCGGCAGACTTTTCACAGATGCCAATCAGCCTTGACACCACAGACAAAACACAGGTACACAGGTAAAGAGATGTAAAATACAATGGTTTTTCACCAGAAGGGAAAACAATGCATTTCTTGTTCAAGTGTCGTTCCTGAAAGGTTTATACAGAGGCGACGCGCACCCTGTTACGATGGATTTCTAGTACAAGATTCTGAATCCACATGCGGTGAACTTTTTCGTCGGTTATTAAAAAAATAATGATTGTGTTCCATACATTTTGGCCGCGTAAGTATTACACTTTTCTAAGACACAGCAGTTTTTTAGATAACCGACGAAGAATTTCTACACTAGCTAACTACTACTAACATTAACTAACTTTTCATGGTTACAGTTTGCGCGTCGAAGTCCCTGCCATTCTGTATATGGGTCAAGTGTGCATCGGTTATAGGGCACTGGTATCGGTAGGCCAAGGACCTATTGTTGGTTACGAACATAGTACACACCGACATACTTATAGTATACAAGGCCAAATTAAATTAGCTAGCGAAACTCCGTAGACATGGTGGAAAACAACAAAAGAAAGATTTAATATTCTTTTTTTTTGGTTAACGACCCATGGTAGTGTTTATAGTTATTTGAAGTGTAAGTTTAGAAAAAAAAAAAAATTCTGTGTACAATTATATTTCTTACTAATAGAATCTACCTACAACAAAGTTATAATCAAGAAGGCGAGTCAAGAAAACTAATGAACAGATAATTTCATGAAGAAAGCTTCAGAAAATTACAGACAAGCTTGGAAATGCAACAATTTTCTCGATAAGGCAATTTTCCTAATAGTAGTAAACTAGCGGGTAATTGCGTAACAAACTTATGCAGTGTCTTTAATGTTGACAATTCAACAACATTCATTGCGTTGTTTACGTTGTCGACCAGACAACATTTAAAAAAATATGAAGCAATATGTTAGGAATTTCCCAAAAAATCCTTTAAATTGTTACAGAAAGTGTGTTACGCAAATTATACCCTGTTCTGTTAGATTAACCGTTTTTTGACAGCTGTCTTAGAACGTACAGATTCCAGAATACGTAAAATTTAACTTTAAAATGCGTAATAAAATAAATATATAAACTGCCTTATCTTATTTATGGCTTCTTGCAGACATTATTATACCGTACGTGTATCAATCAATGTATTGTGTGTTGCTGCAATCACTGGTTCTATCTGTCAAACAGCAGGGTATATGATGCAATTTCCATCAGACAAGTCGTCTGCTTGTTTGACGAAAATATATTATAAAAAAAAAATTGTTTGATTAACCAACACACAACAAGCAGCCGGATCTGACCTTTAGCAAGGTAGAAAATAGGCTTATTTTAAAGTCACCAATCCATTCGATGTATTTATTATTGTCTGCCATTTATATTTTCTCATATTCTTGTTAATTTTCAGAATGCTTCAATATCAGTTTATACTCTGCAATCAAGTGAAACGGGATTAAATTGTTTTTTATTTGCGCTGGCAATACCGTTTACGCGCCATTACGCCGCTGTGGAATGTTTCATGAATTTATTTGCATATGGCAATCTTCTGTGAGTGGAATGGCGGCAGTTATACTCGTATTTTGTTTATTTTCCTAGGGGAGTAGTTTGCTTGATCGTTTTAATGCTGTTTTTGTTTGCTTATTGTTCGATATAACTGTGGAATTAAATCTTTAGAGCTGTGGTGGCTCAGCGGTCGAGACTTACGACCTGTAGGTCGTTCGAACCCAGACAGTCGTTTTACTTGGTGTAAATTATTTCATCACCACTGCTCTCAAAACGGTGAAGGAAAATATCGTGAGGAAACCGGCATGTCCTAGAACCAAAAATTCGAAGACATGTGACATCTACCAACCCGCACTTGACACGCGTGGTGGATTAAGACCCACCTCCTCTCACCGAGAACAGGCCTGTGTCCCAGCAGTGGGAACATTATAGGCTGATTTTGCTGCAAATCTTTAAACTTCATTCAGGGCGCGTATTTGGTGGAGATACTTTTAATTATTGGTTACCACTATACTCTTGCTGCTTTTCACCAATACCGAAGCATAATTTCGTAGTTAAACATTCCTATAATATTATAAGCATACCAACCTACCTATACCTACAACGTTTACCGCTGAAATTCTCTCTGGAATTTTCTCGAAGAATTATGTATTTCAAACAGATTTAGGAATGTGAAAGAATGAAATATGTATTTATGCCCGATTGATGGCCATGTGCTTGCCCCCCTACTAGCGTCATGTGGGTGTACAGTCACGAGCAAAAGTATGTATACACTCGGCTTTATTCAAAAGCGATTTACTCCTTTATTTTTTAATGAAATTTTATGTTGTTACGAACATAGCATTTTCGAACCCATAGGTTTATGTAATATGTCGTAGTTCAACGTTGCCTTCGTTATTTCACGAAAACATCGCAATTGAAAGTTGCCAAGTGTTGACATATTGGTGTTCGTGACTGTACTGTAGGTTCTCCTCTGCCTAACCCTTCAGGAAATACAGGCGTGATGTTATGTATTTTATATTAAGTAGGTATCTGAATTTTATTCAGTATTTATGTTCGCTTCAGCCTGGCTTCTGTTACAAAATACATACCTATTCCTAGAATCATCTGCCTAGTCTTTTCCTAACTATGTTGGGGTCGGCTTCCAGACTAATCGGATGCAGCTGAATACCAGTATTTTACATGGAGCGATTGCCTATCTGACCTCCACAACCCAGTTACTGGATAATACGATACCCCTTGACTGGTTGTCAGATTTTCGGGCTTCTGACGACCCGTAACGACTGTCAATATCCACAAATGACAGCCGGGACCAACGGCTTAACGTGATTTCCTAGGCACTGAGGAGTCTTGGTATATAAAGATGGTCCATCCACGGACCAACCGCGGCAAGCGTAGCTTAACCTGATCGATCGACTCGTGCGGCTGTTATTACTTAACCAAGCTACCTATTCCTTGAATACCAAGTAAAATACATTCACGGTATGAACCAAGCTAACAATAGGCAGTATACTGTGGCTTCCCTAGCCACATGATATTGAAACGTCTGGGAAACTAGGATTATCGGTTTCTCGACTTAGTTCGGCTCGAATGAAGAGCAAGACCAATATGACGCGCAGCTTCTATTTAAAGCTTGTGTGGATTTCGGCTTAGAGGACTTATGTTGGTATATTATTGGAGATGTTTTGATTAATTGAATTTAATTGGATTACGAGTTTGTTAAATAGCTTCTTCCTTCTTTATTAATCTGTCTACCAGGTGAAAACCAGAGTTAACTGTAACCTTCTTCAAAGTTTGATACATTTTAATATGTGTGTGTCATTAGTTTGTTCATGAATAGTCTCGATTTATCATCATCAGCCTATAGCAGTCCACAGCTGGATATAGGCCTCTCCTGTTGCAAGCCATTCAACTCGATTTTCGTCAACTCTCATCCAGCTGCTACCAGCCATGAACAGCCAGCCAGTAGCCAGTCTCGATTTATGTACAGACGTCAGCACATCAAGCTACTACAATCTGTCAAATTTATTTAATAGATCAACTTTATCGTTAAAGCATTAAAGTTCAAGGGGAAAATTTGACAGTTTCGGGTAGCTTGACCTGCTGGCGTCTGTACCTTGTTAATTTTCCTAAGTAAAACTAATGGAAGCTGCTGCCAATTATTTCAACATTGAACTTCTAATTTATTTCAATTATATATTAAGTATAAATTAAGTAAAATCAATATAAACGTTATTATTATAAATACAAATTCTGGAAAAACAACAATCTACTTAATAAAAATCTTAAGTTCACTGACCCACAACGCACAGCCTGAACCGCTGGGTCTAGAAACATGAAATTGTGCACAAGAGATCCTATATATCCGAAAGTGAGGATTTCTAAAAATATATGATTGAAGTGTAAAAGTGTTTGTACAAACGTAGCTTACAGAAAATATAACATTTTTAAGTAAGGATTTTTGAAAAAGCATATCCTAAAGGGGTTATAACGACAAACGTTTATATGGATTTTTTTTTATCCGATGGTAAAACTCATCGGGCGGGCGGTATCATGGAAAGCTTGTTATCAAAATAAACCTGTCAGTCTCACTGGCTATTTGGCTGAAAGACAAAAAGGTTGACCTTTGGCGTGTGAGTTGATTAGTGTTTCAAACGAGTCCTTAGGGGTATACCCTCTTTGAAAATAGACGTTCCAAACCCTTTACCTGGAATGTGGGTAACAGTACTGCAGAATTACTCCTGAGGAATTTTGCGGCAGTAAAATTGCTAGATGAAAAGGTATAATCAATTTAAACAGCTTAAAAAAGCATTGTATAGAGTAAGGGGAATTGTTATACCGACAATGCCCAGTACCATTTTAGTTATACAGGATAATTTTTTATTCAGTGCGTAAATTTTTACAGGCTGTTCTACCCATGAATATGAACAACATTCACTATGGGACCATCTCTGA
The DNA here is from genome assembly GCA_951799955.1 of Apamea anceps. Taxonomy (NCBI): domain Eukaryota; kingdom Metazoa; phylum Arthropoda; class Insecta; order Lepidoptera; family Noctuidae; genus Apamea; species Apamea anceps. The sequence goes on along the minus strand of OX637502.1, from coordinate 4,520,694 downwards.
AATCACGAAAAAAAAATCAGCAGATTCATACATTTTGGTCAAGTAGGTATTGAACTTTTATAAGAAATAGCTGATTTTTTTTTTCCGGGGCGAGAGGAAGTGGGAGGCAGTCACCTCCTTCTGCGAAGCAGTCATGCTAGCGAAGGAGGTGGCGGGGTGGGCGAGGGAATGCACCTCACGCCTCTACCGCCGCGGGAGACGCTCCGGGCGTCGGGAGCCGCGTGACGACTCCCGGCCACCGTAGGCGCGGGCCTGAGGGCGGTGAGTAATGGGTAACTCACCGTCCGATCAGGACCAGGCCCGTGCCGGACGGCGCGTATGTGTTCCACGTGCGCCTCAAAGAGATGTCAGCACAAGTGATGGGGCCGAAGCCTGCCAGGGTAGCGGGATCGTCCGAAAGGGTTACCGCTGCCCTGGAACATAAAGGGCTAAGGATCCTTCCTTAGCCCTTTATGTTGCTGACCCGGGTGGGTTTTAGTCAGTAAGAGTCTGACACTCCCTTCTGCTCCACCCAGAGCGGGAGGAGTCATTTCATGATTTCCCATCCAGAAAAAAAAAAGGGGTAGTGACTTAATAAACTTCTGGAGGGAGGTGGGCTGGTTGGAATAACTAAAGACGGCCGGCATGGCCCATGCACAATGGTCCACTTGAAGGACTAAGTGGGGAAACCAAACTCATAACATAGAACATAGGGGTATCGTATTACCTAGTAACTGGGTTGTGGAGGTCAGATAGCCACTCGCTCCATGTAAAATACTGGTATTCAGCTGCATCCGGTTACACTGGAAGCCGAACCCAACATAGCTGAGAAAAGGCTGGGCAAATGATGGATCAAATCAATAGGTAACCTATACTTAATTAACTTACCTACATAAGTTTAAGATTCCATAGACAACAAAACCAAAACCCATCCTATTGAAGCTACATATTCCATTTACTAACATCACCAATGCAATTTTAGCTACAAAAGCGTACGAACGTTACCAGTGTGGACATTATCATGCAAATATGTGCGGTCGAATCCATCGAGCGCAGCCGACATGTGGCTTGCAATGCTGTTGGACTTCAAATAATGTCATTCTGAACTGAAATGTAATATTTGAATGTCGCGTGGCGGGTTTATTGAGAGAGAGCTTGGCCTTACTATGAAAAATATGTAGGTAAACTCAGGGAAATCAATTATTTTTCTTATAAATCACGAAAGTCATTCTTTGACAGTTGTACATGTTAAACGTACATAATAATTCCATTAATGGTTATAACACGGCCAATGGACCAACAACATCAACAACCTGCACCAACCCCCCCCCCCCCTGCATCTATCAACCTGAACTGGGTCCGCGTGGCGAATTACGGCTCACTCCCTCTCACCGAGAGGAGGCCTGTGTCCCAGCAGTGGGAACATTATAGGCCGATTATGTATGTGACAGTTATATCTGACGACACAGCAAACACGTCATTTTAGATTTATAAAATAAGGTACCTGGGTCGAATATGGCCACCCTAAGGTTTCGTGTCTATTTTTTTATAGTTTTTAAGATTGGAGGGCAAGCCACGGTATTTATTTATGAAGCGTACCTAAGAAGCTTTCGTATTGTAGCAAAAAAATAATAAAAATATTGAATATTAACATATATTCTTTACTTTTTCCTAAATTTAAAAAAATGGCCATATTTCCGACAGGGTAGGTAAATATGCCCATGGGTGTGGCCATATTTACTATATCACTTTAAAATTATTTAAAAAGGGAAATTAAGTAAAAGAAGATGTCTGTTTTTTATAAAAATATTTATTTAGGAATGGCACGAATGGAATGGAATGGTTTTAAAATTAAATGAGAAGGAATTATAAAAATCATCATCAGTGATAATGAAATAAAATAAAACTTAAAATTCAAAAATTACTTATTAAAAAGTGAAAATAGTAACAATGGTACATATGTAAGTACGATACATTTTGGCTTAATCAAACCTAATTTAGAAATAAACAACAAAAAATACTAAAAAAGGAACACTTAACTTTCTTAAATGATTAAGAAGTGAAAATAGTAACAATGGTACATACGTAGGTACAATACATTTTGGCTTAATCAAACCTAAACTAGAAATAAACAACAAAAATACTAAAAAAGGAACATGACATTGCCTGAGATCAATAATTGTAATTTATAAGTGTACTGCGTAAGTGTACCTTACATTTGTACCGCGCCATTGCCTAAAACAAAAAAAAGTAATAAGTATACTGGTATCAATAATTCATACAGTAAATATGGCCAATCGTTGGCCATATTTTCAGTCACGCCATTTTTTTTTTCTATATTCAGACAAATCTTAGCACATTATTATTTTGAGAAATACACAAAGAAATATCAAAATACAATTGCCGCACAGCATGGCAACGTAAATAAATAACAATAAAATCGAAAAATAACAGAAATATAGGACCGAACTTACTTGGATGTTTATATAACGGCAGCGCGGCTTCCCACTTCCACGATATCTGAGCGACTAGTGTCTGTGCGAGAGGGGTGGCGGGGGCGCCATTCGGAACGTGGCTCGGCCGCGATCCTATACCGTCGCGTTCAGTTTTATAAATCGTTGCGTTTTAGAAATAATAGTATGTGGCCATATTTATCGGCTGGCCATATTCGACCCAGGTACCTTACATATTTTTGACGATAAATGGTTGGCAATCTACCCCTTAGTTTGGTACAAATAGAATAGAAAATCGCGTAACTACCTACCCAAGGGATTTCACGATAACATTTCTAAAACGTTAACATGTTTTATCAAAGGACGTCACGTCATGTCGACTATTTTGTAAAGGTAATAAAAACACGTCCAAAGACTGTGAATACCTTCCATAAAAATGTATACGTGTCATATTTGACGAGAACATAACATGCTGAAGTTTTCGAAGTTAGCTTATAAACGGAGCGTGTTTTTTCCACGTACTTACTTAGTTAGGTCAACAATTTGTTTAGGGGCTGATTTTTCCAACGCTAGATAAATTTATCCGAGGAATAATTTTGAATTTTTGACAGTTCTTCCATACAAAAACTGTCAGACGTCAATTTTATTCCACGAATAAAAATTATCCGTCGATTGAAAAATCAGCCCTAAATAGTGTAGAGTCATCTCAATTACCTCTTTTCCTTGAATTTGTATACATGTGTATTATAAGTTTATGAGCTACTAGCTGACCCAGCAAACGTCGTACCGCCATCGAAATCAATCAATACGGTCTCGAGATATCAAAAAAAGCCGTTACATACCAAATATATGAGAAAATGAATAAACCTATTTTTTTTCGTGAAATTTTCCCACATTTTAATAGTTATTCTGCTATTCGGGGTGGAGAAAAATCCAACAAATGAAAGATCATATAAAATCTGTCCAGCCGTTCATGTATTACAAATGGCGTAACTAACCCGATTTTATTTAATTAATATGTATAGGTTTGTGTACTTGTGTACGTAAATTATTTATAATTCATGATTTGTTATCTCTTGTTTTTTATTATTATTTAATCCTCTAAAACTAAGCCCATGTCATCTTATCTCTTCACCATCCTTAGTTGACGGGTAGATAATGCTTAAGGCATTAAGTCCGCTTTTGTAGCTTATTGAGTGCGAGAATTTTAAATAAATAAATCACCGAACTGATTATTGTGATTTTTTGATCTTCAACATGAAAAAAAGAAAAACTCATCTTTGAGACACACGATAACTCATCACAACATAACAACCATCCAACCATCATAACCCATCTTTCATTTTTTTTTTTCTTTTCTTCTTTTTTTTTAGTTTTTATGTTACTAAAATCTTGTTACCCTTTGTAATGTTGTAATTATGGAATTGTATTCTGAATTAAAGAGATTATTATTATTATTTAAGGAAAATGGGATGGAAACTAGCAAGATGATAGTGAAATGGGTTTAATTTTCTTTTAGAATTTAATCCAGCGTATAAATAAGTTTAAAAGTAATAAACGGACGATTCCATTCGAGATGCAGAGACGTCGCAATCAACAGTAGCGGATAATAAATACACATGATATGCGGTACTTGCGTATGCTGAACTTAATGAAAACATTCATGGGGTTAATCTAGTGAATAAACTGAGCAATGAGGTTCACAGAATCTCCCCTTTGATATATCAAAACGGATATTAATTGAAAACGACGAATAAAACAATATCAACGTGATTGTACGGAAGTATAGGATTTGCGGATATTGGAATTGGAATATTTATGGTATCGTTTTTGGAATGGGTTTTTATATTTCTATTGTTCATTCCTACTGTACATTCATATCCAGCCTGTCAGGCTGGATATGAATGTACAGTAGGAGAAGATTACTGAAAATTGAAATTAAATATGTAAATGAAATTACGTGTAGGTACTTTTACAGAATCACCCTATAATGTTCCCACTGTTGGGACACAGGCCTCCTCTACCAGAGAGAGAGTGGTCCGTAATCCACCACGCGGGCCCAGTGCGGGTTGGTAGATGTCACATGTCTTCGAATTTTTGGTTCTAGGACATTTCCTCACGATGTTTTCCTTCACCGTTTTAAGATTGGGTATAGGTGTATTAGGTAGCTTTGCAGTAGGACAAAAACAGGTTTATATTATTATGAGAATTTTGCTCTATATGGTACTTTTAGCATCGGACGGATGCTGACGGTACACGGATAAATAAAGCGCCTGCTTATAGTACAACGTGTAGGTAATTTATTAGAATAAATAATAAAAAAAAAACTGTCTATATCGTAAAACGGGTTATAGGGATGCAGGGGTGAATCGGGACGAAACTTTAAAATGGATTTTAACGTTGAAATAATATAGTTTGTTGTCAGAAAAGACTCTTGTTTACTGTTTTTTAATTAAAGATTAAGTGTGCCTGTTAGCAACCAACTAAATAATTTTAAACCACAAATCCATTTCAAAGTTTTGTCCCGATTCACCCCTGAATCCCTATTCACCCCGTTTTACCGGTATATCTTTTAACTAAAATATTATAGAGAGAAAAGAAAAGGAAAAGATTTGTATGTGTATTTGTTACGCTTTCGTGAAATTTGAGGTTATATTCAAATTGCGTCATGAGCGTGGAAAATCGTGGCATCGTACGTCTATTTTGTTACTTGTGATCTCTGATTTTTATATGAAGATTCAAACGATAGACTTTTGAGGTTCAATATTGAGAGTAGAGGCATGTCTGTTTTCCATTTTAAAATAATTAAGGGGTGCCTTAATTATACCTTGCACCTACAAAAAAAAAAAAAAACTTTTAGAAATATTTCATACACAGGTATCTGTCGTATGTAAAAACTCTTGTCTTGTTAAAAACTCTTTTCTATAAGTAGGCTCGTGCACACTTGGGTGGGCCATGCTGCAACGCAAAGCATTGCAAAATTCCTCCTAGACTTCTTTAGTAAGTTTTGTATGAACCATCGCAAACTGCAGGAGGGCCGCACCGAGCAGCAGCGCAACGCAGTGGCGCGATGGCGGATCGCTCGCCAGGCGTATTTTTGTGGCAACTGTTTTGCGTTGCGATGTGGCCCGCCTGTAGTGTGAAATATTTCATACAAATATGTAGGAAAGTGATCTAGGAGGATATTTGCAATGCGCTACGTTGCAATGCACCTGGCCTTTCTGAAGAACATCACCAATAAGGCCCTTTTGCGGCGTCCCCTCCCGGCGTTTCCACACACATCTAAAATCATTTGTTCAAATTAGGCTGAGAATCAGCACTTTTCGAATGTCAACATTGCAAAAGACAGTCCCCCAAAACGCCTGCCTTTCACCACTTCCTAGTGCTTTCGCTGGGAACAAGAATTGGCGCAACAAACTCCCCAGCAGCACAGCTGTCCGTTCATCTGCCTTGTCCTTTCAGCCAACATATGTTCTGGCAAAATGTAAGGACCATTCTTACATAGGATTTTTCCGTCAAAATAGAGCATCCATTACATATTTTATAAAAATAGTCTAAACCTCACTGAACCCATGTCCTATATGTAAATCAATTAAACGCGTGTCGCTGTTCATGACGCTTGATATGCTGCATGGTCACAATGCTCTAAATTGGAGTGAAGCTTTTATTAAAGCTGGAGTTGGTAGCGATACTATTTAGTTGATTCTGTCGGGAATAACTAAAAACAGAACAAAAGAAGAACGGCATAATTTTAACTATTGTACGATGTTGATGAAAAGTTTTATTGAGCACTTGGTGGATACTTAGGAAGCTTACGCCGTTTCGACAGCATTTAGCGATAAGCGTAAGTTTAGGGATATGTGACCAGCTTTGGGTTTCATCTCGATAGGCCTCTTGAACGCAAAGAATTTCGCAGTGAGTTTTTTCGGTAAACATCAGAAAGAAAACAACGCCTTAAATACAACTTTGATTACATAAAAATATCAATGTGCCTCAACTGGATGCAGCTGATTACCAGTATTTTCCATCGAGCGGCTGTCCATAATTCTGACCTCAACAACCCAGTTACTGGGTAACACTGGTACTGCTGGTACGGGTACTGGGTTACACAATACCCTTTGGTACTGGTTGTCAGACTTTTGGGTTTCTGAGTACCCATAACGACTGTCTAAAATCTACGAATGACAGCCTGAACCAACGGCGTTACATGCTTTTCGAAGCACGGAGGGGTCTCAATATGTAATGGATGGTCACCCATCCACGAACCAACCGCCACAAGCATACCTTAATTTCACTACGAGCCCGTAACTTTGTTACACAACAACACAACATAATTACTTACTCCATCGCAACTTTTTCCACCAAATTTGGTGAACATGAATAATCGCCTAAACATGTCATAGAGCCACCTGCGGCACGACGTTGTACGGGGATTAAGATAATACATACATACATGATAACAAAATGTTGCCCACACCATAAATAACAAAGTTTCAAACCACTCACGGCGAGCCGAGTCATTCTGTGGGGAATAATCGGAGGTACATTTGGCAAAACAGACACGCAAGTTATTGAATTATTTAATTTTGTCTTTTGCCGTCCCACTTTTTCGGGGTCGCCGACACATTTTCTTCCATAGTTCTCTATTAGTCGCCATCTTGGTAGTCACATTCTTTATATAGCTACATGATCTTATATTTTTTTGGCATATTAAATATCTTTTCATTTGAATTGGTGTGAGTAAACTGAATTTACTTAATCATCGCTCGTCTAGATGTGTTTACACTAATAAATATATACTCAACTCAACTGTAAGGTTAATGTTTCAGGTTCTTGATGGAGCATCACCGCTACGGTTACAAATTGGTCTTTCGAGCCGGATCACATATAATGAACATGACGATTTCTTCTGTGCACACCAAACTCTTTTGTTGACTGTACTTCGTAGAGGTTTCCAGCGTTTTGGAAATTTGCGTAGCAACCGTTGTCGTGTTTATTACCAAGGACATGACCTGTAGCTTTATTCGCGAAGTTGACAGCCTCATTGAGCAAAGTCCAATAGGGAAAATGTCATGTTTTCTGGAAGAATATTTCTTACAATTCATCATTATCATTCTTATCAATTATTCTTATCATTCCTAATAGTCATCGGTAAATAGACTTCGAGCTAATAATAAATTATTCATTTCGTTTTAAAATCTTAATAATGGATAAAATCTTTGAGAAAAAAATACTGAGGTAAGGCGTCAATATATATGTATAAAAAAAAAGTATTAGAGAAATTTAGCGTGAGAGACAGACAGCTATATATCTTTCTTCTCTCTCATGTAACGAAATGTACCATAAATGTGACGTGTCCTTGAAATTTCAATCTCAATTCTCTTACAATTATCGAAACACCTCCTAAGAAGTTTCACTTCAAACATACAGTAGCCAACTATCTGCTTAAAGGCGAATTCCATCAAACTTTTACACCTAGACTAAGTCTTATTCTGAGAATGAATTTTTAATTTTTGACAGTTTTTCCGTACTAGAACTGTCAGACGTCAAATTTATTTGTATTTTATCATCATCATCATCATCATCATTCATTTATTCACAAGAAATGTGGTTACATAGTGGTGGTAACGTAATTCTAATCCCGTCACATTCTACCATAACAATGGTGCGTAAATATGTCAAAGTTGTACAAAATCTATTGATTTTAAAAATAATATAAATTGATTAGTAAATTAGTTAATTAATGTCAAAATGTATGTCATGAATAATTAATTATTGTATTAAATTAAATAATTGTACGAAAAAGCAAAGAACCAAATTTAAAAGTAAAGTGTTGTGTTGCCATGTCAGTGAGATTAATAAATTTCAACATTAATAATTAATCACATCATTTTCTTTATATGTCATAAAATCCTTCAAAGTATAAAAACATTTTTCTGCAAGCCACGCTGTAAGTTTTTCCCTAAACAGAGTAATTTTCAATTCTTTGAAATTATCTGGTAACTTTTTGTATATATCTATCGCCTGCACATATACATTCTTCTCATAAATGTCCAACCGACACCTAGGTCGGAGAAGTTCAAAATATCTATTATGTCTACCCACTTTTTCAGAATATTTACTAAAATATTGTGGATGCAGTTTGACAAAGACACATAGTTCTCTAATGTACATGCAAACCAGTGGTAAAATATTTGCGCTTTGAGCTTTGTAAATAGTGGCCTGCAACTGTCTGTAGACCAGGCTCCACAATTCCACGTATAAAAGATATCTGACTGGTATAATCAGCCCTAAGAAGAAAATAGCTACCTCACAGGTTTGATGCTCTGACCTAGATTTTTACAACGTTTTCTACGAGAACCCTGCACCATTCGATAGTTACCACGTAATCGTAAAAGCGACTTCAATCGATTCCTATCTTTTATAGTTTCTGCCTCACGCCATTCCAGCTTATTGTAACCCCTTGAGGCTTGCACTAACAACAATAGCTCCTGGTAAGCTGGCGCTGCCATCTATCAATGTGGTAATAAAATGCCCTTTAAAACGATTTTTCCGAATGGTTCAGCATTCAACACGACTGTAAAAAGATTGTAAAGCGACTCTCGATTGAGTTCTGTAAGAGCTTATGTAGGTGTTTTATGGTTCTTTCATAAACAAGGTAAGTACAACATGACACGAGCTAGAGGTATCAGCAATGAACACATACGTATCTATAGGCACTTATTTACCTCATCATCCACAGCTCGACTTCATCCACTGCTGGGCATAGCCCTCTTTTTCTTGTGCCAATCCCCACGCTCCTGTGCCAGCCTCATCCAGGTTTTGCCCGCGATGGTAACAATGTCGTCTGCCGTCGACGACCGACATCTCGTCTTCCAGCCATTTTTTTTTTTTTTTTTTGAGGATGGGAAATCATCAAATGACCCCTCTCGCTCTGGGTGGAGCAGGAGGGAGTGTCAGACTCTTACTGACTAAAACCCACCCGTGTTCCTTCCTTAGCCCTTTATGTTCCAGGGCAGCGGTAACCCTTTCGGACGATCCCGCTGTCTTCCAGTCCTTGGACGCCACTCTGTCAGAGCCTTACCTTACCTTATTATGAGTAATTAGAGATCAGATATGTATCACATAATCAGCCTATAATGTTTCCACTGCTGGGACACAAGCCTCCTTTCGGTGAGAGGGAGCGGGCCGTAATCCACCACGTGGGCCCAGTGTCACATGTCTTCGAGTTTTTGGTTCTAGGACATGCCGGTTTCCTCACGATGTTTTCCTTCACGGTTTTGAGAGCAGTGGTGAAGAAATAATTTACACAAAGTAAAGCGTCTGTTTGGGTTCGAAATTACGACCTTACAACTCGTAAGTTGATACCACTGGGCAACCATTGCTCTTCTATATCTGCTTTGATATGTATCTACAAGTTGATAATTAGAATCCTCAAGACGATGTCTAAGTTAATACGAGTATAATCAAACAAAGTTTCCATTGTGTGACATTCAGTTTGATGAACCAAATAAAAGGTACTGGTATCGGAGGATTGAGGTACAAAAACTCGTCAGAAAAATGTGATCTACTACTCTTCTAACCTAGCCTTTTCCCAACTACGTTGGAGCCGGCTTCCAGTTTTACCGTATGCAGCTGAACACCAGTATTTTAACACGACACCCGTCGGAAAATTTGATATACCATATAATTACTCCAGTAATTATTTTCGCCTTGTAATACGAGAATAATACTTACCCCTTTTAGCAAATTAACATAGAAAACGCGTCTATTTATTCCTGTTTCGAGACAGTAGTATGATTCAATACGGCAGGATTCAGGAACCCACCAGCTTGACAGACATAAACTCGGATTACTTTATACAGCCCTGTCTCAAACACTCCAGGAATGCCGGCAGAAGTGAAAACTGGAATATTAACGGTGTGCATTTTTGATATTTTAGTATGCAGTCTACTCTCTCTCCGTCTTACGAATTTTTGATCAGGTCACGTGTCCTGACGCGAGCTCCGGCTTACGAATTTTCGATCAGGTCACGTGTCCTGACGCGAGTTTAACATTTTTTACTTATCACAACAAAAGTGCAAAACGCCGCTAAAGAAGTTTTCACTTCATAAATAAACCACGTATTCTGCATGACAGTCTCGACACAGAGGCAAAGTTATATACCTTCCTGGATACATCTTATCTTCTGAATGGTTGCGGCTTAATAGCAACGCATCGGGGTGTTGAATAACTGACGGTGTGCGAGAGAATCTTAGTCTGAATTGGTTCTGATTCAATGGATTTTATATATATTAACGAAAATTTGTGGTGTATAATTGATCCAGTACCAAAATAATACAAGACAATGTCATAGTTTTCCAGCAGAGAGCAGAGTCCTAACGGAATGGTTACCGAGAAACGGTAGAAAGAGCGTTGGCAGACCAATAGCCAGGTGGGTGGCGACCTACAGAAGATCGCAGGGAAGACCTGGATGAGAGTCGGACAGACCAGGGAAGCATGATACAAAAGGAAGGTAGCCTGGTACAATGATGATGAAGATGATGAATTTCAGAGTTTCTAAATTTACAGACGTTAATCGTAAAATGATCACATTAGGAAATTGATTTCAGATTTCATTACAGGGGTTAAAAGTTTATTAACCTCGAGCTGTAACTATTACCTGATGTAAGTAAATATCAATTCAAATTAATGTACCATTAGTAACCATACCCAATATTTGCGAAAGTACCCATTAAACGTTCCTTTTACTTGTGTGCCACACACTATAACCTAGTTGGAACTAACGTATTTCAAGAGTAATTCTGCACATTAAATGAAAGAACATGAAATAGCTTTTCAGAACGAGGTCAAACGTTACAGTAAAATAATACAATGGGACATTATTTTCTAACATAGTAGGTATTATTTAGACGACAAGGATTTAGCTGAGACGTAGGTAAGACAATATAAGTAAAACGTAGGATTTTGTTAAACAAACAACAAAGTAACGAAGGATGAAATATTTGGGGAAAGGTGTATTTGCCTCGTCAATGTGGATAAAGAAAAATATTTGTAGAATCCTGTATTTTGTCTTCTGTGAAGAAAATAAAAGTAAGTAATACTCTTACTCCAGTAGACATGTGAGTCACACATTTTTCTTCGTGTTGATGGCACAACAGTGTATTCAATGTTGCCTGGCCCAAAACTTCGTCACTTCCACGGCATCGTCAGTGGCAGTGCAGAGGTCGATGAGGTCTATGGCTGCAGTTTTGGGCACAGAGGGCAGGATAGGAAGTGGGACGTAGTTTGCGCCACAGCTTCACATCCACACCCTGCTACCGTACCACCAGGTAGCCACATATTTATGCAATGTGACCTACATTGCTAGGTATAAATCACTGTAACATCATTTTGAAGACTTTGTAGGTTGCAGCAGTTGAATCTGCTACGTTTAGCATAGATTTTTTGCTATTTAGTTAATGTCACTCTCCTGCCATTATACCAATCTATTTGGGCTCGGCACAACATTTCTTTTTATTCCAACACGTATTTTTCTCTATTAGCCGTCATCTTGGTAATTAGAATTATCTATTTCTATCCATATTATCTTTGATACAGTCCATCCACCGTTTCTTTGATCTTCCTCTACTCTTATCCACATTCATACTCAAAACTTACCTTACGATATTTTTCTCATTTATTTATTTCTTGCTATTTAGTTGTCTGGTCACCGGTTGTACGTGCACCTCGAGTTGGTTTGATCAATCGATCGGAATCGCGCTCAAATAGTTCGAAATATCAAGCGATGTGCACAAACGCGTGTCGATGTAATCAATTGGAAGGTGTGTATGATATGCGCCGCTCTTTACGCACGGCAGAACGTTTGAATTGGTCCGAATATTTGAATGTCTGGTATTTGGTATCTAAGTTATTTCATACACAGTTTGCATATGGATGTAAATGGATGTAATCTGACGAGTACCTTATCGATCAAATAAGTAGTTTGCCTGAACAAAAGTTTTTCCTAGGTAAGCTGACACGATTCGTATCTAGATTTCATAATTATGTAAACTAGAAAATGCCACCATTAATGTAGCATTGTTTTAATTAATTCTAACTACATTTTATTATAACAGCAGCGTTGAATTTGATGTTATTAAAACTTTACTGTCATATGTGTGTTAAAATTTTGCTTTCAGCCGTAGTTGTTTTTGTAATTAAAATTATTAACGACATGTACAGTAAGTAATAAATAAAATTAAAATACACCCAACGTTGCTTGTACCATGTAAATGAATATCTAACAAAAAGTGCTTAGATAACTAATGGGGACCAAATTATGTTAGAAAACCGACTAAGTACGAAGAAATTTTGCCGATAATCAAATTAAACTGTTCACGTTGATAAATAATGATTTTATTTTGTAAGTAGGTTTGTACAAAGACTTTTACACGTCAATCATATTTTAAAACTAGATGAGGTCGGCGTTTCCTATTACTAGTCTGAGAAGAAAGGCCGAAACAAACTCAGAGGTCACAGTCTCTTTTAAAGTCCAGACATAATCTTGGTCAGATCATATGAAGACCATGTAGATTGATGTCTGAAATGGTCTTTTTTGGAAAGAACTATACAGATTGAGAGTTGCTTGTGACGTAAAAGGGAAAACCATTTATCAGAAAAACAGCTCGTATCATGTACTATTATAATGTTATCTACGTTATCTGTTACCATTAAAAGTCACTTTCACGCGCTTTCACGGTTGTCACCAAATATTTTATCAGACAGACACCAAAATGCGTTTAGTAGAGGGGAATGTTTATCTAAAGGTGACATCACACTTAATAAAATGGCAATTCTAGTTGATCGTTCAATATGGTAATATGTTCATGAAATATGTCGCCGGTCGAGTGCTCTCAGTCCCTGACTGAGAGCCATGGTGGCCCAGTGATAACGGCCGCGACATACGAGTTTTAGGTCGTAGGTTCAAACCCTGACAGACGCTTTACTTTGTGAAATTTCTTTCAACATCACTGCTCTCAAAAAGGTGAAGGAAAACATCTCAAACCGGCATGCCCTAGAACCAAAAATTCGAAGACATGTGATATCAACCAACCCGCTCTGGGCCCGCGTGGTGGATTATCTCTCAGAGGAGTCCTGTGTCCCAGCAGTGGGAACATTAAATGCTGATTATACTACTAGTCACTGACAGACAACGCACAGCCTAAACCGCTGGGTTTTGAAGCATGATATTTTGCGCAAGAGTACCTTGAATAGCGAAAGTCAGCTCTAATAAAGGATGTTTGAAAATTCACCCCTATAGGAATTTAATAGAGGATGAAAGTTTCTGTGGAAGTTCGCACAGCTTATGATTAATAATTTGTCACAATAAATAAAGTGAATAGAACCAGTATGATGACTGTGGATACCAATTATATTTAGATGTCTTTGGTGTATTTACGAACCGTCGCAAATGCTGCCCGAAAAAGCTGCTCTGAGTGGAAAATGTGGACACTCTAGTTAACGTGAAGGGAAACATAGGTATATATTTCCATCAATGTTGGTCATCTGCGCTTCAGTCAGTCTGTGTAATGTGTTCACACCCTATTTTGATGTACCCTCATGAGTGATCAGACTGTTAATCACCTGTCAATCACCTGTGACTTATCATTCGAAATTGTGTTTATATAAGTATATAGACCCAATTTCAAATGATAACACATGTGGCACATTTTAGGCGAAAGCTCGCCTAAAATATGCCACAATATTGCACTTATCTAAAGTGTTTTGTAGCACTTGTGGATATGACGCATTTAAAAACTTGTTTGCAAACAACTACAGTGTTTGTCTCGGTATCGTTACACTGTTCAATAAACGATCACCAGCTTTACGTATTTACGAATCACCTTTCCTTCCCTTACCTTACCTTACCTTTCTTTACTTTGCCTTCATCAAGCGTACTGGCTTTCTCTAATCTAGCAGTTAAGATTGCACAGTTCTCCCAAAAAATGATTGAGTATAGAGGTTGATGCAGGTGCACTACAAAAAAGAAGAAGCGGCCAAGTGCGATTCGGACTCGTACACGAAGGGTTTCGCACCACAAGGCAAAAAAGCCGCAATAAACGCGTTTCTTGTATGGAGACCCCCTTTAGTTTTAACTTTATTTTAAAATTACAACCAATATTTGTTTTTATAGCAGCAATAGAAATACACACTCTATGAACATTTCATGAGATACAGCCATCTCATGAACCGTTTTAGGTAGACAGTTGACAGTCAGACACGAAAAATCTTTGTCACAGACAGCCAGCTTTGATAAAAAAAAGCACCACAACGCAAAATACGTTGGATTTATAACGTTACGAGTATGTTATCAATCCAAATATTTATTTATAGCAACAATCAGGAGAAATGCGGTGATCTATATATCTCAGTATACACGCTGACTTCTCACATATTCCCGCGTAATTTACCTCACAATCGAAGACTATGACGTGTTACGTGGTGACATGTCTATCGAACTGTTGTATCACGGAAATAGATACTCCTCGATACGGAGATGTCGACGTTTCTTGTGGCTTTCGGTTTATTTTCCGATTTCCGTTGACATAGGTAATGGAGAGGAGAATTTTGTATTTTGTAAGTAAATGCTTATATTGTCTTTGTCGTTCGTATTTGGGTCTTGAATGAATGGAATAAGTATTGTAGCTAAGCTAACAGCTGTCTTACGATGATGAATAATCATAATTAAAGTAGATAAATTATTTACTATTTGTAGGAATTTTAGATAATACTTATGTATAATCACTTGAGTGAGATACCTGAGATACAGGTTTATTCCTAGTTCAGGTAGAATCCAATCATTTCTTACCTACCTCTAGAAGGCCCTACTCTGTGAATATTTATGTAAATCAACTATTTCAATAAACTTATAAACCTAATCTTATAAAATTAGTAAGTACTATTTGTCTTGTTATATAAAATATTTTGCACCCCGTCTCGGATTGTTAGGTTTTCTCAAGACTGTTGACTTCATACAGAAATGTGGAATCATGACGAAAAATTAAAGAATACATGTCATGCTCTTTCTTTAATATTCTAGTAGTAGTCTAAGTTCATTCTAGTAGTAGTCTAGGTTCTCTAGCTCAAGTGTCGCGAAGGACCTAAAATCTAACAACTTATCACCTGAGACAACTCGGTTCCGATGATCCTGGCGCAAATGCAGAAGGAGGTCCGGCCCCAGATAAACTGGAAAAAGGGCTGGAAGAAGAAGTCTAGGGTAAAGAACCTAGACAGCAAGAGCGAGTGAATCGTGCTCAAAAATGTTGCCAGCCGCCTTGGAACGAAATCTAACCTTTAGATTTTCTTTTGACCATTCGTTCTACGAATCGTCAAATTGGCCGTAGATAAATATACCTATTTCAAGTTGAGAACAGCTGCATAAACTTTCCGCCCCAAAATGCCCCGCCCGCCCTCGCTTTGCTACGCCACAGGTGCTAACGTTCCATAAAAGTCCTAACAATAGAAGGCTCTTCTAAAGAATTCCATGTTATCGCGAACCTGAGAGATTTCACCGTAAATTACCTGGTTTAGTTTAGTAAATACAGCCGCCATGACAGCCGCAGCTGGGAGTAATTACGTCGGAGCCATGTGTCCCGGCTTTTAAGACTAACGACTCATAACACATCCATATTGTGCCGACGGCTTTATGTGACGACTAATGACGTTTTTATTATGTTCTACTTCGTTGAGCGATGTTTGTTTTGACGGGAAATGGCGGCGAAGAATCATGGGCGTTTTGTATTACCTAATCTAATATAAATCTAATAAATAAATAAATAATAATCGCTTTTGAGTCGATAAACCATATTTATTTATAATTATTTTTAGCCGTTAATGTCCAACTGCTGTGCAAAGGCTTTCCTACTCTCTTTTCACATCTCTCTGTCTAGAGCTGTTAACGACCAATCTTCATTAAAGGAGTCCAGCTCATCTCTCTCAGTAGATAAACTAACAAAGTTATACATATAAACTAAAAAATACAGTATTATTTGACACCCAAAACACAGGATGTCCTAGTTTGGGAGTCAGGGTTACTCTATCTGTATGACCTTTAATTCACTGAAATTCACGTGACTTAGTCTTTAAGCAATGTTGAAGGTTTTTGTATAAATAAAGATTTTTATTGTTATTATTATGTTTTGACATATCTCGGGACCATGGGGTCCCGGTCCTTTGGAAGGCGTACGAGGGGCCGAAGCCGAGGCCTCTTAGGAAATTTTATTGGAAATGGGGCACCAACCGACGATTATCCCTGTATGCACTATGCAAGTGCACCCAAAGATAACACCCGGTTGGTGTAGGACTATTGTGTTATCAGGGAAAAATACAAATTTAGACTATGGGTTTGGGTGGCTAAAGTGAACTGGTCACCAATAACTATGGAAGAACTATGGCCCCTGCCTGATCAATGATCTATATATACACGGATAAAATGGCAGGGGGTGACTTGCACACTCAATAATGGGCCCCCGGAAACTGCCGCTAGCACATAGTGACGTAGCAACAAGGGGGCAACATTTCCTGAGGTGCTTATGAGGAGTGGAGCGGTATTCCACGGCTTTCAGAACAATCCCAGAGCCCGGAAGATGGCCAAGACCCCTACGAGCACTTACTGGAATACTTCCTTCCCCCGAGTACGTTTGCTCTTGCGAGTTTCCACTCAAGCCGTCCAGTAAAGGCAAGAATGAGGTAGGAGCTCTGTTCCTCGTCATTGTTCACTCCAGCTGGCCATTAAAAGCAAGCCAGAGGTGAGGAACAAGATTTCTCCCGGAAGATAGGATTCGTGGGGTCGCTACTGCCCAGCTCGCCACATGCTGCCCTGCGGGTTTCTGTATTTCTCTTGGTCTGGCTCCTCACCTCAGACAGCAAAGTAGACTCTTCCGGCTCAGGCCTAGGCTTCGGAGCGCGCAAGCCCCACCACGACGTCAACGTAGAGATACGGCGGTAGGGTTATTATTATTATTATTTTCATTCGCATCAAATACCTTATGTATTAATATTTCTATTATTTTGTTCATAATATTATTTCACATCTTTACGAGCCCAACAAACTGTTTATTTACTTTGTAGGTATTATTTACACAGATTGGTCGGCGGTGCCCGCATTGCTTTTTACCAGAAATAAGATTTTTATATTGTTTTGAATAAATTGAGGATGTTTTATTAGCTATAAAAACTATCATCATCATTCTCCTGTCCTTATCCCAATTTATTTGGGGTCGGCGCACTATGTCTTTTTCTTCCATACTTCTCTATTAGTCGTCATCTCGGTAGTCACCCCCTTTCTAACCATATCATCATTCACACAGTCCATCCATCGTTTCTTTGGTCTTCCCCTACTCTTATAGCCATCGACATTCATACTCAAAACTCTCCTCACGACATTTTCCTCATTTCTCCGTAACACATGTCCATACCATGACAACCGATTTCCACACAACGTTTTAGTTACCGGTTAGCTATAAACACTATGTTAAATGTATTTAAAAGTTCCTACCAGCGGCTGAAAACACAAAGGAAATGCCAGTACCACTTGTACCACGTACCTATTTCAAGTCTACTCAGAGCATAATCAGCCTATAATGGCCCCACTGCTGGGACACAGGCCTTCTCGCTGTGACAGGAATCTAATAGGCCGTAATCCACCTCGCGGGCCCAGCGCGGGTTGGTAGATATCGCATGTCTTAGAATTTTTAGTTCTAGGACATGCTGGTTTCCTCTAGATGTTTTTTTTTACCGTTTTGAGAGCAATGGTGATGAAACAATTTATACAAAGTAAGGTGTTTGTCTTGGTTCGAACCTACGACCTACAAACTCGTAAGTCGCGGCCGTTACTACTAGACCACCACTGCTCTCCGAAAGTAGCCTTTCTTCCCAGAAAACTTTTACAACACATTTTTTTTGATACGACATACTATTATTTATGCACGAAAACGTTAAAATACAGTTTCAAAAAGTCACTTCGTTTTCATCAATTCACTGTAAAAGAAATAATTATAGTAACACACAGAATTTTTCATTAAATTGAAAAGTTTTTCGACAAATCAATATTTGCTCAGAGCCGTGTATATTCAATTTATTAAAGTCCCCGTTTCCTTGTTATTATATTACTTTCTCGGAAATAAAATGTTGACGCAGACTGTTGAGTTTTTCTTTTATTAAGAGGGTCACGCGAACTTTCGTCTGTTTCTTTGATTCAGTTCATTTTTCGTGAAAAGCCTTGTTTTCTTGTTAAAATTCAAAACCTCGGAGTGAAAATATATTTTGATATATTATAGGTACCTACAGCTTTGATGAAATAATACCTTTAGTCCCATTCAAAAGTTACTTGAAATGTTTCCCCTGCAGCTGTGATGCCACATTATGATTTAAAATAAACATATAATCTAGTGGTCCTAGGGGATTCTTAGGACTACTTGATCTCTCACTCGGAATCGGACTCTATATTTCTATTTTGACCTGATTATTTTTTATCATAATTAATACATATTGAAATTAGTCAATAATTCAATTCAAATATGGCATCGCAGTTGAAGTGGAAAAATGTCAACTAACTTAAATTTTCAGCAATACGTTCGGTAAAATTTAAAATAACTGGCTAAATAAAAAAACCCGCCAAGAGTGAGTTGGGTTGCAAAGATCTCTAGGAAAATTGTTACTCACGGAAAATTTAAAACAGTGATCTTATAAACGTTCCATTTCTCTTTTTAAGGTTGAAACCCAAAAAGCCAAGATCCTCATAATATTATGAAAGATAACATTGTCCTTTTCATGTGCCACAAACCACAGGAATCTATGTTAGTAAAAAACTTAAATTCACTTACAGACAACGCACAGCTTAAACCGCTGGGTTTAGAAGCGTGAAATTTTGCACAAGAGTTCCTTATATAACGATATATATGTATAAGCCAGCATTATTAAGAAAGCCTTTTTGAAAATTCGTTACCGAAAGAGGTTAAATAGGGGATGAAAGTTTGTATGGAATCTTGTCATTTTTGCCGACGGGAAAACTGATCGGGCGTGCGCACGGCTTGTTGTTCGATAATTTTGTCCATTCTCCTAACTTCGAAGGTCGAGAGATAAGTGGATTGCACTTAGTAGATACCTACGTACATAATGTGAATATCACCCTTGGACATTGCATAATCTAAGGACCCTATAATGTTCCCACTGTTGGCTCACAGGCCTCCTTTCTGTGAGAGGGAGTGGTCCGTAATTTAACACGGGGACCAGTGCGGATTGGTCGTAGAACCTTCATAATGATGATCTATGGAAAGTCAGTGCCTGTTGCCATTGAGAAAAAGGCGACTGCGTTTTTATCACACGAATTCGCACCAACATACCTATATTTAGGAATAATATTTTCGTTTCATAATGGAAAAAGTAATAACAGCCTCAGTGGTCGATCGAAAGCTACGTTACGCTTGCCAAGGTTCGGTAATGGGTGACCCTGACCATCCATGTCATACCCCTCTGTGCGCTATTGTGACCAGGTTTTACTCGTAGATTTTTTTGACAGTCTTACGGGTAGTCAGAAATAAAGTCTGGCGCCAGGGTTATAGAGGTCAGATAGGCAGTCACTCCATATAAAATACTATTCAGCTTAATCCGGTAAGGCTGGAAGCCAACCCTAACATAGTCGGAAAAGGCTAGGCAGGTGATGAATAGATAATAGAAAGCCTCTATAAACGAGCTGACCACATTAGCAAATTACTTCGTAATGAGTTTAGGCTGGGATTAGACAATTTAACAGTTACAGCAATCAGGAAACTATTAAAGCTCTTTTACCAACGGTCTCTACAAAGCTCGGCGTTGGGCTCCCAAGTGTAATGCGGATGACAATTACAAGATAATTACTTGCAAACGACAATAATATGCTTAAATTTTAGATTTTCTTTTTGCCCATTGTATTTTTTGTAGTGCTAAATGTTTTTTTTGTTATGTACTTTCTGGTGTACAATAAAGTATAGATAAATATTATAAAAACTTGGGAAGCTTGAACTAGTAATAATAAATATTATTTTATGCAGTTTAGTTATAGTAGCATCAACCTACATAATTGTAAAAACTTTGTTTTCATCACAGATCACCAGAAATACAGAATAAAAGAATTTTAATTTCTGATTTAACTGAAATAAACATAATAAATCAGATACACTTAATATTTCATTATTAAGCAACAAAGCAACAAGCAGCAGCAGGGGGAGGGGGTTCAACTCCCCATATTATTTTTTTTGTCGATAAAATTAGATGTAGTACTCAGCCTTAACGGGTTAGAAGTCCCACCCCTATCACATTGTATAAACTAACTTAGCTAGTCCTCGTCCACAAATGCCACTTTATTCATAATAATAAATAAATAAAAATAACATTTTATTTCAGGTAATAACCCATAGCAATTACAAATAATATACACAATAAAATCAACACAAAAATAAACAAAACAACAACGTTGCAGTGATTAGCGAATGTTTCATACATTTTTGACGTTTAATCTTCACTTAACTTCGTTTATAAATAAACCCTATTATGCCTACGATCGCATCAGTGTATATAATTATGCTCTAATTGTGAATCTCCTCATAAACCGACAATAATTGATTTGCACAGTTTCCCTCCAGTTTATGTCCAAGCATTAGGATTTATGTTATCGCTCATCCGGCAGAGTGTCTGCTTCGGACGTATTTGGAACACAAACTTCATGCATGATTGTCCGTTCCCGTTTTAGCCTTCGATTCCGATAAATCAAAGCATTGTTAATCAAGGCTCACGCTTGTCTAAATTGTGATCAGGGTCCTATGTGTAAGCTTGGTTGTTTTGAAATTCTAAAGCTGTAGCCTGGATATGATTAGTTTGTTGATCAATAGAGGTATTAACTTTCAGTGCGGCCTTCAGGCCCCGTGTGTTTTGTTGATATTTGTATGCTTGGCAATAGTTATGATCTTAGCACTGTTGTCTGATACCTTTAGAATATCACTTAGGGCTGATTTTTCCAAAGCCAGATAATTTTATCCGAGGAATATATTTTGAATTTTTGACAGTTCTTTAATACAAAATCTGTCAGTCGTCAATTTTATTCCACGAATAAAAATTATCTGTCCATTGAGAAATCAGCCCTAAGGGTGATTTTTCAATCGTCAGATAAGTTTTATCTCAGGAGTAAATACATATTTATTTACTCCTGAGATATATAGTATAGTAGTTTGACAGCTTTTGTAAAGCAAATATGTCAAACCGCCATTTTTGTTCTTCAGTTAAAAGATAACATGCGATTGAAAAAAAAGTGGGCCCTTAGACGCTTACCAATTCCAAGTTCAGTTATGCTATAAGTACCTACTTTAAGGTCGAAGGTTGTCTACAAGTCCGCTTTCAATAAAACTATTTGCTAGGTACAGTTTATGGTAGCAGAATATTGCAATCCATAAGTTGGGGATTATTATGGACCTTGTGATCCTTTCTAATGAACATTTCTTATCGGATCTTCAATGAAAAGTTTTGATCCGAAATCAGTAGGTACCTTTCAAAAAGAGGTCTCCAGAGAAAGAGAGAGAGGATCATTATGGACTCTGTGATCCTTTGTAATGAAAAATTCTTACTCCAGGATCTTGTTTGATTGGTGATCAAAAGAGCTACCTATTTTAATTGATCTAGATTCTAAGTATTCTTTGCTTAGCAATAGTTATGATCTTAGCATATTTATTTGTGTTAGGAGCATTTCTTCTCCTAGATAAAATTCCGAATTCATTTATGCGATTCCGAAGTTACGTCTGAGGGTCGTCTACAAGTCAACTTTCAATTAAGCTATCCGCTAGAGTTTATCTTAGTAGAATATTGCAATCCATAAGTAAGTAAGGATTTTCATTAGAAAGAATGTGATGTGTGTGTGTGTGTGTAATCTGGGAATTATTATGGCCCTGTCACACCCTTTCTAATGAAAATCCTTCTATAATTATATTTATCATTCTTTATTCATCTTTTATATATTGTTACGAGCTTCGGGTTCGTGACAATAAAAACTGGCGATAAAAATTACCAAAAGTTACACTTTAATAAACAACACTAATAACAACTTAAACACACTAATTATAAAACACAATCGCTCTTAAGTCGCATTTGAAGATCGCTTTCGATGTATTCGCTTCTATCGTAGAACCAAATTGAGTGGTCGCGGCTAGTCCCAGCCTTATATACTTAGTGCCGCAGATAGTTCCAGAACCTTCTATTGTAGAAACATCTAGAATGTTCGAGTACATACCGGCCCCGACTGACCACATGTCGATAGTTCTAGTATCGAAATTTCTAGAGGATCTATTAGTTCTACTACTTGATACCAAATGGCGCTAGTGGTAACCAATGTCACCATGTACCAGGCATTCATTGTGGCGCGCAACAATATATTTCATCCTTTCTAATGGTTTGATTATTGACAAAAGAGGTATTTTAATTGATCTAGATCTTAAGTGTTGTTTGCTTAGCAATAGTTATGATCTCAGCATCTTAATTTGAGTTAGGAGTATTTCTTCTCTAAAGGCTGATTTTTCCAACGCCAAATAACTAGAGCTTTATTCGAGGAATAATTATGAATTTTTGACAGTTCTTCCATATAAAAACTGTCCGTATGTGTGTACGAATAAACATATTTGTGGATTGCAAAATCAACCCTTAGTTAAATACTTACTTATTAAATGCTATTCCGAAGTAACGTCTGAGGGTCGTCTATAAGTCCACTTTCAATGAAGATATCTGCTCTAAGGTACCTAGTGGAATATTGCAATTTATAACTTGAGCATTATTATGGGCTCTCATCCTTCCTTCTCATCATCACATACTTTATAATGAAAAATTCTTCTATAATCTTCATTGAAATGTTTTGATCGTAACTCTGTACCTTTGAAATGGATCTTTTGTAAAATGTGTAGGTAAGGTCAAAATCAAACAATGAGAAAATTTTGAAGTATATTTACAGTATATACAAACACTGAAAAATCTTTCGAGTTACATATTTTCAACTACAGTTTTAATTTACATACAATTTAGGGCTGATTTTTCCAATGCCAGATAATTTTATCCGAGGAATAATTATGAATTTTTGACAGTAAACATATAGACACAAAATCTGTCAGACGTTAATTTTATTCCACGACTAAAAATGATTTGTCGATAGAAAAATCAACCCTGTGTTCTTAAAATATTATAATTTCTAGTTTTGCTAATGAATATCTACAAAACATATAAAATATTTGTGTTACAATAAATTAATACTTAGCTACATAAATAAATGACTTCTGCTTATAATTTTCCATGTCGTTTCATTCTGAGTAACAAGATTTTATGAATTAATTTGAATTATGTTTGTTTTGCAACGAAGCGTAAAATGAATTTTAATTACCCGTCAAATATTGTATTAGTGTCCTGGGGATTATTAAATAATATATCAAGGTACTTTGGTACGTATAGTCACCCTCGTAATTGCTTTAAATAAATACCACCCTTCACAACAAATTCCCAGTACCTAAATTGTAACGGAGAAACCAAAATAGGCCTTTTCGTTTTACGGTGTGCAAGTGTCATTCCTAGAGGTGGGAAAGTAATTACCAGGGCGTATATACTTATTAATATAAATACTTGTTACCACTCAAATTACGCTTTCAATTTAATGACATTTTGCTTTTCACTATAAAATCAACACAACTAAGTAATAGACTAATTTCTTAGTACTACTTTCATTTTAACTTTTCTTATTAATTCTATTTCAATGGTGCTATTATTAAAATTGGATTCAGATGTTTCAAATTACTTATTACGTAGGTACAGACGCCAGCATTTCAAGCTACTACAATCTATCACATTTCTTTAATAGATTTTCAGCTTTATTTCTAAAACATGAAGGTTCAAGGTTGATTGGGAAAATTTTATTTTCGGGTAGCTTAACCTGCTGGCGTCTGTACCTTTTGATTTCCAAAAACTAAGTTTGATAATTGATTTTGGCTATAAATAATTTATTTCGTAGAGATATTGTATGCTTTGGTAAAATAAATAAATAGGTTACGATACGTACCTACTGTTAAGCTTATTGAAATAATTACTTAAGTTAGCTGTTGGAAGGTAATTGGCAAGGGCATCACACACATACCCCTTTACTTTATATACTTTGGCATGGAATTGACGAAGATTAGCAACATTCTTTAGCAGCTTTCCTCTATAACAACACATAGTTTATATTCGAAAGTGCCCTTTAGTCCTAGCTCATTTAAAAGTTTGCACGTTTTTGATAATGTACAACATAAAGAAGTTTTTCTTAGTGCCAAAAGTTCTCAGTGCTTTTTTATCTACGGCATGATTTTCTTGTTTATTTCATATTTTCTGAATATTTCTACAAGTTATAACGCTTTACCCAATTTTGTAAGCGCTCCGCTTACAAATGAAGCATTGAAAGAAAATCAAAAGGAACTAATGTTTGTCACAGATTTTGTATAAAAGAAAGTACATTTTTTTCGGCGCCCGTTCTTTTTTCAGCAAAGGTATCTTTGTGTAAAATACGTAGATAAAAACATGTTCGCGTTTTATTTGTCTACTAGCTGAAAAATATATTCTTTGATTATTTTTTAAGGACTAGTAAAATATACCTAAACCATATACGTAATACCGAAATTATATATAGACGTTCGTATTAACAATATACACTCAGAAAATCCCTTGACATTCATAAAGGAAAACAAAATATTCAACTTTTTGTATTTAATATGGGTACCTAACAATATTATAACGTCATTTATAAATGACATAACAATGAAAGTAACTGACTGACAATTTCAAAATTATCTTTATCAACTTCATTAAACATTGTAATCATAATTCAAAACATCTGCGTCCTACAACTTTAGATAACTTTTTTTAAGTGCAGTGATGAAAAGCTAATTTATATCTTGTCTAGAGAATGAGAATCAACTAAGAATTGATTGAATGAATTCAACAAAGTTTCTATAATGTGTATACATTATAGAAACTAGAAATTCTTAATTATAAAAGTACATATTTTTTTTTATAAAAGATATATGTAGATATATGTAAGTATAAAAGTATTTTTATACTTACGAGTACACTAGCTTCTTTTCGCTTAGCGTGATTTCTTGCTTTTTTCTTGTTGGTTCTCGGCTCCTTAGGGACTGTGATATCAAATAGCCTTAGAAACATTATTGTTGCATGTGATATCCTAGTTAAGAAAGGTTATACGCTATTTAACATCACGCTACGACCCTTTGGCGCCGAGCAAAAGGAACGAAATAATAGCGTTGGGGGAAAATGTGGCTGATATTTTTGTATGTCATGGTGTCTTACCGACTTCCACGCGAACGAAGTCGAGGGCAGAAGCTATAATACTATATATGTAAAGTTATGAACCAATGGGCTTGACACCAAAGGTTATATAGGATAACTGTCACTTGCCTGCAACTTGTTATAAAAATGTTTCAGACTTTTCAAAATGAAATGATACTATTTTTATTTTAGTGGCAGTTTTAACGAAATAAATTGATTTCTGAATGATTATTATTAAACTCGAGTCGATATTGAGTACCATAAAATGTGTTGATAGTAAAACCGAAGAGATGCATATATAATGCATCTGCAGACATAAAGATTAGAATATATTCCACTGGAAACAGTTTTTGAAAACTACACTGAAAAACTTTACAAATCGATATCATTAGTCTTAATTCTACCACTACTAACATTGACTACAATTTAGTAAGCGTAATATCCATTCAGGCTTCATGTGTCGGCGAACCAACTAGTCTTACATCTGTCAAAACCTTATAGTAAAATACATTTTCAAATTAATTACCTTTTTAATAATGACTAGATGCAATTCGTTAACTTCAGACGATTTTCGATTGACGTCGTTTTTGTTTAGTCTAGTCTTCTTACGGCTTCGAAATATATACCTAAAGTAACCCTAATTAGTAAAAAGTCAATTTAATATTTGGAATTCACGAACGCAAATGCATTGAAAAAAATATAAGAAACTGCTGTAATTTTCTGAAACGTGTGTGCTTTGAGCATATTTATTTGTATACGGAATTGAAGTATTTCTCGGGTGGTTTGTTTACTAGACATACACATTTGCCTTCGCGAATTGCAAATACTAGGAAGTAAGTATCAACATTGGTTTATATTTTTATTTCGTACTTTTATAACAATAATTATGAACAAGTATGCCCTAAGCTATGACTGTCGTCTTCTGTCTATACAACACACGACTCTTTTGAGATTTTCTGTAAAACCACTCTTATTAATTTGGACCTCTGCCTTGCATTTGACAATTGCTGGTTTCCTCACTTGTTTGTCAGTCTTGTCACCCTGGCCTGTATTGTCTAGTTCCTCGTCGGATCACGTGTCCGAACCTGGGTATTTGACAATAAGATCCAGCTCTTCATCACTCGGTTTCACAGTTCGCACTTCTGTTTGACC
Source organism: Apamea anceps (assembly GCA_951799955.1). NCBI lineage: Eukaryota > Metazoa > Arthropoda > Insecta > Lepidoptera > Noctuidae > Apamea > Apamea anceps. The sequence continues at coordinate 4,493,752 of OX637502.1, read as the reverse complement.
TTCGAATTTCTTTGGTCTATCCAATTTGTTTTCGATGTTGACTAGGACGTCAGCAACGCATCGGTGGTCTTCTGGGGACTTGACTTCGGCGGTATCTCCTGCTTCTCCTTCTCCGTTGTTATTTTGCTTGTCTCTTTCTATTTCAGCTTTGCTATCTTCATCTTCGCTATTTTCTTTTCCTTCTAGAATCATTTTATGGGTAGCTTCTTCTGTCACGCTGTCCGTAGGCGCCTCGTTGATGCATGAATGCGTGAGTGTGAAAGGTAGTTTTAGCGACAGGTCTCCGCCCATCGCGCTGAATGTGAGCTTCACCTTCACGTAATATGACACGTATATCGCAAACACATTTCTGTCTTCTGGCGTGTTGTTGCTAAGAACAGTTGAAGCGAGACTAGCGCCTGTTTTTGAGTATGAATCTTCGAGTGCTATCCAATTTTTGGTTATACCTGCGAACAAATCGATACCTTGAAAAACGGAAATAGGACACTGGTTAAACATTCATAGTGATGAAATATTGTCGTTTGTATATTGGGGGATATCATTGCTGGTAACACGTAGAACCAATCAATAAGGAAAAAATCTTACCTCTATGCGGCGTAAGCGTGTACGTGTCAGTATGTGTCTGGCTCGGCAGGACGACATCATTACCCTTCACCAGAGCAACCACATTCTTAAACTTGCCATTGGAGAACATGCATACGTCCACGTGCTGAACCACCAAAACCTACGAAAAAAAAACACATTTTTTTACTTCCGAAGCCACAGTTATTAAGCTCTCCATAATAAGGGCGTTTAAGAAAATGGATGAAATTTTCTGGTCGGAGCCTGAATGGAAATTGCACATTAAGTATGAAATAACGTCATAATTAAACGTCGCTTCATATTACGGGCGGCGCGGTTCGGCGCGACAAGCGTTACTAATGCGCGGTCCTATTTAATATACAAAGCTTGCTTAGTTACTGTATTAGTTACTCAGCAAGCTTGTTGCGGGGGAATGAAATATTGGTTAAACAAGCATTTAAATCGCATTTTTGTTCGGTGTTTTGTCCACAAAATTGACGTGGACTCATGACCATTGCATCTAAAATTTTAAAAAAGATTAGCACATCACCTATACAAGCACCTTCATTAGTATGCTTGAATAGTTAATTAAAAGTTTCCAGGTTGGCAAGGCGATAAACGCACTTATGTAAGGATGTTAAATCACCCTGCCAAAGTTGGGTTCCCTACAAGTAACATAATGTCGTTCATCGTTTCCTACGTATTTTATCAAAGTTAAATGCCGCGTGGTGACGCGCGATTATCGCGTAATTTGTCGCACATCGTGGGGCCGCGTCTACGCTAAAACGCGATAAAATGTGATTTCTTTATGACGCTCCGATTCTCGTCTCGTGACATATATGTGAAGCGCCTTTGCTGTAATTTTTCTGGCTTGAATGTTTACATCATTTTCTTTTTATTTCCCTTTCACTTTACTTTGTCAATATGTTTTGATACGTTAATTGGGAGGTACGGATACAGGTGGAAGATAAAGCTTTTCTCTTCTAGTAAAGAGCTTTAGATAACGTTTTGTAAAAACCTAATTATTATTTTATTTATGGAAATCCGTGTTGAATAACTGTACCAAGGACAAATAAACAGACGTCTAATATACATAACAATGTACACTAAGTAAATCTGTAAATGATGAGCTTCATTAAGTTCATAATAGGATTGAGAGCTGTCGGGAGAAGCTTATGATTGTCATTAATATTATGTGCGTATCATTTGATCACGAGCGGTTTACTAAGCTTTGTTAGGCTTGTTTACATTTTGATTAGGGTAAGTGAATAATGAATTAATTCAACACGGATCCGTTGTAGTAAGTTTTTACTTGATATTTAGATGCAAAAACCTTTTCGGAAGGTACTATTTTTTTAAATAGTGGTTTCTGTCCCACTGCTGGGATAGAGGCCTCCTCTCTGTGGGAGGGACCTGTGCCATAGTCCACCACGCGGGCCCAGTGCGGGTTGGAAGATGTCACATGTCTTCGAATTTTTAGTTCTAGCACATTCCGGTTTCATCACGATGTTTTCCTTCACCGTTTTTAGAGTAGAAGTGATTTTTGCAAGAAAAACTGTGATAAGCTGATAGATCTAAAACAGAATATCGAGCGATAATAATGGACATCGAAAATCGAGTAAATCTAAAGAAAGACCTCAAATTAAGTTTATTTACTGTAAAATTTTGTCGTTTCGTTTTCATTTCATAAATTTTCCTAATCAAAATATCGCAAAGAAAAATATCGTTTAGTCTGGTTTGCAAGAAAAATAACATTCATATTTTTCGTTCAGGTGCTCTCAAGGAAAATACGAACATTCTCTTAGAAATATAAGTTACAGACAACAAAGGATAATAAGTTTAATGTTTTTTCATAATTAGGTTTAACAGAGTTCTACAGCTCTTTTAATAGGCTCGTATAAAGCACTTATAGAGCTAACCAGGAATTCTGAGCCGTCAACGCGTGGTACATGTAATATTGCGCTGAAAATTTTCGCTGACGTTGTAAGGTTACACATAAACGGTTTTAATGCGGGTAGTTCACAAAAAGTTTACAAAGTGTAACGATTATAGGCATGTTCTTAAGTGGTACAACTTTTTTATCACGAGTACCTTTTTGTAAGCACTTAATAACTGTAAGAAGGAGGTTATGAAAGAAAAAATGAGAAAATTTTATGAATATTGAAAGTGAGCAGATTTATAAAGTTGTCCTTTGTGCAAATATGTACAGTAGGCTAGTATCGTATAATATTGAAACTCAGTGCTCCTGCTAGGTTCGCTCAAGGTCAAAGTAATACCACTTAGGTACGGTCGAATGTTCCCGATTTGGAAACATGAACCCTACTATTATGCTGGAGCATGGTTAGTTATGCTTCGTTAGGTTTGTAAAGGACATTTCAAAGTCATCTGTTTCATATCTATCTACTACCACAATAATGCCTATTTTCAGTAACACTAGGCGACACCTAAATGAATGCCTCAATAAAATCGCGCTGTTGGTTTTCATATGGCTCAGCACCAGAAGTTGAAAATTAAACTTTATGAAAATTAGAAGTAAGACAGTTTTAATTTCCATTTATTTCCTCATAAATCTAGAGATTTTATGTTAACATACCTTGATTCGTCGCACAGTCTTCGACGAGTGATTGCCGACGATTACACCAACTCTGATGGACTCTCCGTGGGAATACGTTGGTTTTTCCAGCCAGGCTTCCAGTTCCACTCTATAGAAAACAAAATAAAACAAGATGAGGGTAGTCAGAAACTACAGAATGCCACCTGCTTAGATCCTTACATACTCCTTTTGCTTGGTTTACGTTCATACATGCCCGCCGACAAGAATACTTGGGTCGATAAAAACTTAGTAAATTTGTAAGCGTTCTTACAAACCCCAATTTGCTTGCTTATTAGGTCCATTAATTAAACTTAACAAGTGAAAAGCTGTACATCTCAGCACATGGTTTCGTTTAAAAAAAACGAACGAACTTTTTCTTTTTTGTTTGCATATTTTTAATTTAGATTTCTATTTAAATGTCTTGGCTTGAATTCTGTTTAAAAAGGATTATAAAACAAATAATAATGTTGTAACCTTTGTACATTTCCACTTGCGTGTGTACCGTGTAAGCACCATTATTAGCTCATGCTGAGGTAAAGGGAAGTGGTGTTTGAAGTAACGTACATAATTTATTATTTCCAGTGGTGCCTACTCAACGTTTTATGAGTGTACACGATGAAAGCAAAGATATTTTAAGGTATACAAACATTCATTTTAATAAGTTGTTTTTACTTTGATTTTTTTTTTTTTGTTAGAGTCGAAGTAAGGTATCAAAATAAACTACATAATATGTACCTAGAAATATTTATCATCGGAAAATCGATGTTAAATCTGCGCCCTAATTGCGTAACACACTTTCAATTACAATTTGGATGATTTTGAAGGATATTGCTAATCCATTGCTTCATATGTTCGAAAACTGTGTCTGCTCAACGACGTAAATAACGCAATGAATGTTATTGAACTGTCAAAATGAAAGCCATTGCTACAGTTACTGTTACGCAAATTACCCCTCTGGTCAAACCTTTGGATGTAAATAAAGTCGTTTTCTAAAACTTAAATGGTTGCAGGGATTTAACAGTTTAACATTTATATTACACTAGAAGCCCTGAAAGGCGGAATATTCTCGACAATTTTAGAACCTAACGAATGCCATATTTTCCGGCAGGCGTTGAATAAGTTAGCAAAAGCCCGAGTTTTCTACCAACGTTGTCTACAAAATGTTTCCATTAGCATAATTGCACAAGTGAAAGTAACGATTATACAGTTTAAAGAGGGAGGCATTTTTAACTTGCAAGTTTGCGAAAATGTAGATTTTCTTGTGATTTGTGAAATTGCTTTGATTGTAGATAAGAACGCTTCAAAGTTATTTTTGGGTCGGTTTTATGTGAAACGTGAGCTAGCAAAATCAGTATTTTAAGTAATGGAATTTATTGAAACAAGGTACATAATAAATACGTTCACGTTATCCTGGAAAATAAAAAGCGTCTTCATATATTTCCATTCATTTAACTTCCCTGTGTTATCGTGATGCCGCGATGTGGACGTTGACGATAATATCATCATGTTAGAAATCATAAAAGCGCACAATAAAAGCAAGGAAAACAGAATAGATGAGAAAAGGTAACCTCGTTCGAAGTCACGTATTTAATACCACCTTCATTATTAGAACCCACTGCAACCGTACGTGCACAATATTTAATTCCAGTTATTTGTACCAGTAGGCAAGACAAATGGTTTGAGCTTTGATAAATTTAAACAAGTCCTTGATCGTGTTATCTCACCTTCCATCAGACAGCAGGAAAGGTTTCTCGACCGTCGCCCGCGGCGGCTGTACCTCTGAGTTTTCTGAAACAACACAAACCTTGTAACTAACTTCCTTTTTACCCTTTAAAGAAGGTATAATTAATCAAAGGGTTACGTATACAGGCATAAAATAACTTTCCACTACACTGCCAATATTGTAATCACAATAATGTTGGTTGTGTCCATGCCAGGCATTGAGGTAAGCCCCCAGCAAGCAGCCTGCGATGTATCGTAGTGAGGTATTCTTCGGCATGTGCATGCGTGTCTATCAGCATGCATTTGTTTTACATGGAGGTGACATCGAGGTAGCGAGCTAAATCGCGACCGCAAGGTTTCGCAGTAAGGCATGTTCGGCATGTCATTTTCCTTAGCATCAACTATTCAAGCCTTAGCTTAAGACATATGCACAGTGGTCTTCAAAAGTTATTTGAAATTTTTCCACTTCTGATGTGATGCCATAATATGATGACATATGATTTAAAATAAAAAAAATATTAGGTACTCCTAAAAGATCAATCATGACTATTTTTTATGATAAGTCAAAGGTACTTAATTTAGTCAATAACAACGTTTTAGAAGTTCAAACATTTGAAGCACTAGAATTTTAAATCATAATGTGGTGTGTCACAGCTAAAGTGGAGAAATGTCAACTAACTTTTAGAGGCTACTGTATGATGTAATTTATAAGAGTGCTCTAAAAGACTCGACTACTTAGACTCATAACATTGCTTAAAAGTAGTAGCAAGTTAGCAAGCTGTGCCTGTATATACTTATCTCTCTATTTGCCTACCCTTTATGAGATATTAAAGTTAATCCCAAGTTCATAACAGGTGAAATGAGCTGGCGCTACAAGTTGCTAATGTAATTACGACGTAGTTGGTTCTATGCTTGTTAACTTCTACGCTAATGCTGAATTTAGACTGGCACAGTTATATTAGGAATATAGAGAACCTTCAAAGTAGGTTAGGAAGAGAATGTACTGGGAATTTGGTGTCGGTTACGCAAATTAAATGGAAGTAATAAACGTTTGATCTATCTAAGAGTAACCACATGCCGAAGATGCCTCACTGCGATAACTCGCGGTAGTGGTTTAGCTCGCTACCTAGATGTCACCTCCATGTAAAACAAATGCGTACATGCAAATGCAATAGACACGCACTCACATACCGGAGAATACTGCGATACATCGCGAGCTGCTTGGGCCCATACCTCGATGCCTGGCATGTGCGTGCGTGTCTATTAGCATGCATTTGTTTTACATGGAGGTGACATCGAGGTGGCGACCTAAACCTTGACCGCGAGGTATCGCAGTGAGACATCTACTACATGTAATTACCCTAAACCTAGATGACATTTTACTTTTATCACACAAACTGGTATTTTTTTAACTGATTCAACAGAGGGGCAAAAAATAATTTTGTGATCACTCACATTTAGCCATGCAAACAAAACTTCCACAAACTTTTATTTTATTGCCAGTTGAGCGTGGGAGTCTATCACGCAAAAGAAAATAAGAATATTAACAATCGTCTTAAAGCCCCGAAGTTTTACTTTACCATGATTTTTGCGACATAATACGATTATAAAGATTGGAATTAATTTCGGAGGCAACTCAATTACTAAGACTTACCGATTTCTTCAGGTTTCGGTCGGCAGTTCTCAATATCCGATTCAATTTTTGTTTTATTTCTCAACCTGCGAACAAAGTTTGTCGTTGATAGTTAATTAGGTAATCAACTCTCTACCTACAGATTAAAGTTTAAATTTCATTGGACGATTGGGTTACCGACAAAGTTAGACTTTAAATCATTAATGCCGAATTCGGAATGGGTTCAGACCTTTGAATCATTTACGTGCTTTTGAAGTTTTTTGGCGACCAATTATGAAAGCTTGAGAATTTTACATTATTTCACTTCTAAGTATTATTTTAGGAAAAGTAGCTTTGAAATAGTAAACTCATCACACTCTATTGAGGAATGTTATAGTTTTCTTCGTCATGTATACATACACTCATGCCGTCTTCCCATGGGGGTAGACAGAACCTACACCACCTGCTACGATCCTTACATAGGTACACCCAATTCCTCCTTTATACCCTCATTTTCAAAATCATCATTTACGAAAATAAAAAGAAAGTTGCTTAGCTCCACATAAAAACCTAGCCGTAATTAATGGACAAAATTTAAAAGATAAAGTTGAACCACAAAAAATCCTAAGGCACATCTTTCTAATTTCCAAAGGTCAAATCGAATAAGACCTGAGAAGGCCACTTAGGCAAAAAACAGCAAAACAGCAATTAAAGAGCAATTTTCTTTAATATTTGACGTCACTAAGAAATAAAACTTAATGAAAAAGCTTTCAGCTATTGATATGCATTCTGCTCGGCTGCCAATAGTATAACAGCAACTACAGTTATTAGATATCCAATGAATTTGCAATTAGATATTAACACAATCGAAGTAGAAATCAATGCAGTTTGTACTCGTCATTATGAACGACTTTTACTACCGGACCAACCCTGAAATCGTGAAAAAAAAAGAAAACAGTTGATCCATACATTATGTCGAGTTATGCGAACACAAATCTATGGATCAACTGATTTTTTTTTCACGATTGCAGGGTTGGTCCCGTAGTAAAAGTTGTTCATAATGATGAGTACAATGACCCCTTTTAAGGATGAAAACAATCAAAATTTAACGGTGTATTGAACACTAGCTTCCGTCCGTGACTTAGCCGCATGAATTTTCATGTTCCCCGACCCACCGCGTCGCCCGCCCGTACTATTAATTCGCTTTCGCTTGGCGTCCTTTCTGACTTTTTTCACTTCGCCTCGGCTCCTAAGGATCGTAGCATGATGTTAAATATAAATATAACCTTCCTCAAGAATTGGGCAATCAAATGCTAAATCTAAAATCCAATTGGTAATCCTAGAGATTCGTGCATACAAAACAAGTTTGAACAACCAAACTCTTCAACTTTATTAAATTGGTAAAGATGTAGATTCAATGAATTTGCGATTAGGTATTGGAATAATTTAAGTATAAGTCAACGCAGTATGTATCTAGCTTATTATTCAATTGAACATTGAAATAGCACTTGTTAATCAATGTTCAATCAATTTATTGTTGAAAATATAAAAAACTTAGTGTATGAAATAAAATAATGAGAGAGTTACATAAAGTTTTTCATGATAGTCACTTGGATTTTAATTAATTTCATCATTTTGTTATAAATTAAACACATTAATAATAAAGCACTGTGTTTTCAAGTCATTTTCTGGCAGGTGTCAGGATGTCACAGCATGAAACTTTTGTGTAATATCAAAGCTAAATATGAAAAAGTATTTATGTTAACGCTAACATAGTTTTGTTGAAAAGCTGTTAAGGCCACTCAAAGACTAGCATATTTTTGAATCGTAAATACCTAGGTATGATGTAAGGCATTGTGGTTAATTTTTTACAACAATAATACATTTATATGAGTAAAGACAAAGATATGAGTACCCATAGATATGAGTAAAGAATTAAATGAAGTAAACATACGCGAAAAATATAATTTCAATTTTAAAATCGTTAAAATTTACGTTACGTTACCGTTACTCGTGTTTGCTAGGAATTTACGCCTGAGGGGGCGTAAATTATCGTAGCATCTACGGCAAGGTTGTTACAGTGCTACGTGCCGCTACGTAGGTGTAGCAAACCGCTATTACGCACGTAGCCACACGCCTACGAGCGTGTTCATACCGATAAATTATTAAACTCTCGCTTTGCGAACAAAAGAAATATAAGAGCGGGGTATTTGCGTAACATGCTAACAATTTCAATGTCTTACATTTACACAGTTCAACAACATTCATTACGTTGGGGATATTTATTAGCGCTACAAGGATATTTTAATTTGTATCACAGAAATTGTATTCTATTGACAAAATAAGAAGGCGAAGTTAGTTCCGATTTTGGCCATGCGCTAAAATAACTTTGTAGCGTTGCATTTACGTTGTCGAGCAGACGAATTTGTAAACCTCATAAGCACTGGATTAGGAATTTTCTTCAAAATCTTTCACTTAGAATAATACCACACCTCAAGAAACAAAGATTGAATACCCTATATTATATGCAAGCAATTTTTACAAGGAACGGCTTCTATACGCTGTAAAGAATACAAATCCCCTACCGGACCGGTCTGTAAGAGCAATCTCAAAGGCAATGAACCTCGTCGCAGCTCTGAAAAGGGTTCCGCCTGAATACGTTTGGGTGGGGCGAGAACTTTATTAGAAATCTGTATAGTGAGACTGGACGCTCTCTTTGACAAGACAATGTTATATATACAGAATGAGGCCTGTATGTTATGAAATAGGGATTTCACAGGGAATGTAATATTATTTTACGTTTCTGTAATGTTTGTTTGTATAGGTAAAGACATTAACGCAGTTTGTTTTAGGTTTTTGACAGATTTTTTATCTGCTCCTAGAATGATTTTTTGCGAAATCATCCTTCATCATTCTCCTGCCCTTGTCTCTGTTCATTTCGGGTCGGCATAACATATCTTTTTCTTCCATACTTTTCTATCTAGTAGTCGTCATCTCGCTAGTCACTCCCATTCTAGCCACATCATCTTTCACACAGTCCATCCATTGTTTCTTTGGTCTTCTCCTACTCGGATAGGCATTTACATTCATTCACAAAACTTTTGCGCAATTTAGATAAAAATTAAGTTCATCTCCACTTAGTATTCTCAAATAGGCAATAAGCTTTTTTTCCCACATAGCAAAGAATATTTGGGATTAGTTTTATTGTTTATAAGTTATTCATCAACTATAAAAGCTTATCTAGAACGACTTTGTCAAGATTTGGCTCATCTTCAACGTTCTTTTCACCTTCAGTCTGTACTTGTACTAATACTTTAATATTCAATGGTTCTAAAATAAGGAGAAGTTTAAACGCTGTTCTCAAAATACCTTTATATTTCAAGTGTTGTTTAAAGGTGTAGACATTTTAATAAAATATAGGTAAGTATGAGGCTTATATAAACACTTAGGTGGCTATTATATGTACAACGTAAGTGTTTAAATAAGCTTCATACACTCTTTAAGGACCATAATACCCTGAAGTCATAAAGAGGCATTAAAATGTTCCTCACAGGATCTACTGAATATTACTATGGTGTTTGAGAAATGATGGCCGACGTAAATTGAAAGCTTGCATAATAAGTATGATAAAAGATAAGTACCCATTTATGAAGTGAAGGTAGGCAGTGTGTGATGGAGTGCGTCATCTCTGATTTGGTAACAAAATACGTGAATAATTGGTTTTTAATCCCGTGTTCCTTGAGTGAACAGAATTAGGTCAGATAGGTAGTCGCTCCATGTAAAATACTGGTATTCAGCTGCACCCGGTCAGACTGGAAGCTGGCTTCAACATAGTTGCGAAAAGACTAGGCAGATTGATCTTGTTCCTTAAGTTAACACCCTTATAATTTAAATATAGACGCGCAAGTCAATAACCGCAACATTAAAGTGACATAATATCAGTGATAACAATGATGGAAAAGTTCAAAATGTATACTTAAGCGTAATGTAAATGTATGTATAATTGTATATGCTAACGAAAAGCTTATGACAATCCCGAAAGTGATGTAGAAATACAAAACGCTTTGAAAGCAATTGCCACTTGTGTAGGCCGGTAGGTTGCCCTCCGGAGACCTAAAAGTAATTACGTTTTCAGCCTGGCTTTTTCAGTTAAAATTTTCACACTTTCATTAAAATACCGGTGAAAATTGATTTACCAAGCTGCTGCCAAAATATATATGTCGGAGTAGGTATGTCTGTCTCGCGTTAGCATCAGGCATATTTTAATTACTGTGGGCGTACTATGGGTAGTGTTCGTTAGAGCACAATAGAGAAACGGTTTGCAGTTCAAATCAGATTATAATTTACGAACCAGTTTGTCACACTAGCGGATCACACACACACACAACTCAACGATACGGAACGCTGACAGTTTCTGAGCACATGTTGTTCGTACGATGTCCAATGTTTCGATGATCTCGAGAGCTCTGCTTACACCGTTCTTGTAGCTGACGCTCTCGTCTCACCACGAACTCAGGCTAGACTCTGTCCAGCATATTATCCAATGACTCCGACATATTATATAAATCATTGCTCCACACTAGGAATTGCTCCTGTAACGTGGGTGCGTTTACAAACATTTAAACTCACATACACGAACAGCCAGACCCGAAACAACTACCTGTAGGCAATACAAATATTTGCTCCGTGCGGGAATCGAACCCGCGACACGCAGCGCAGCAGTCGATCGCTCAGCCACTGCGCCAACCGTGTCGTCGAACGAAATTAACTACAGCTTGATAAGATCGATTGGTTAAGTTATCGGCCAGCGTATCTGTACTGCCATACAGCAGTGGCCTGTCCCAGCTCACTATTGTGTGTGGCTAGTGATGGTAAATTCCCCAGTACGAGTAAGTACTCGTATATACTCCTAGTGAGAATTTTGAGAATATTCTTTTGGAAGAAAGTTTACGAGAATTTAAAAATTGGGTGTCTGTATTGTGTCGATCTATTTTTATAGTAATAGTTTTGAATGTTTAAGAAGCTGTCGTCAAAATAATGTACTCCACAGCTTACGTTCTCAGTAAATTCTGCTGAGCGAAAACATTCTCCAGAATAATTCAAAGAAAATTGTCATAAATTCTCTTAAATTTTGTAAGAAAATAATGTTAAATTTGGATTTCTGTATTACAAATAATCAGCCTTCATAAAAATAACATTGTTGGAAGGGTAAATAATTAAAAACAAAATCATAATCACGAATTATTTGCAACAGAATACTATTTTGTAATTTAACACGTTTTTGATCGTTAGTTAGATGTTGGCAGTTACATTTATTGCCTCCTATCAACCATAATAAACACTACAATTTTTAAATTATTTCAATATTAAATTCTACCTGTTCCGAGAATATTCTTCGTCTAAAGGAATATTGCAGAATTTTCTTGATCGGAGAACATCTCCGTGAGAGAACATTCTCTCAACCCATCACTAGATATATGTGGTTGTTGAAAACAATAGCGTCATGCTAAGCGATATGCAAAGAACTGTCGCTGCCATTTACCCGCTATTCCCCTGTAAGAGCTAGAAGTATCATAAATCTAATATTGAAGAATCAATTTACGCTTTGGCAAATTGACCTGAATCTGGTAACATTGTTAGTTCAGGATGATGAAGTCTGCGTCAGATTGAATTGATAGCCTCATAACAGTAGTGTTTTAGGAATATTTTCGGGAGCGCACTCAATGAAACACTAAGTCAACGAACCAACTGTTTATTTGCGGCCTACCCATAACTTATAATATTATTAGCTAGATACCACAATAACTATCATATTTAAAGGCCACAAACTCGCAAACCACTTGTATCTCGAACGCTATATTTCGAATATAAAGTGACAATCTACACAACAAAATAGGAGCACTGACATGGACGCTGAACTTAGGAAGTAAATACAATTTAAATGCGCAGTAATTTGCTTGGTTTCGTCCAAACAACCCTGTTAACCGCAGATCGGGTTCAGGAAATAACGTTTCCTGTAGAATGCAAACTGGAGTACGCTGACACCACGTCGAGGCTGCACCGTTATTCATCTTGTTATGAGAAATTTCTCGTAAACAACGTGCTGTTTTCAGAGACCTTTGACACTTTCAGCGTGATTTAAGTTCTATTTTGGTACTGGTTAAATTAAACTTTGCACATAAATCATGGTTTATAACAAAGTTTTAACATGGGAAAAGAACGTTGACCTCTTGATTTGTCCGATTCTTGTGGTAACACATTGCGAAAGATGATATGGCTTAAAAGGGGGTGACTACCGATGAGAGAAATATGGAAGGAAAAGCTGACCCCAAAGAAGTTGGGATAAGGGCAAAAAGTGATGATTGTAGTAACACATTGTCTTTCTAAAGTTCGGTAACCGGAATAGGCAGGTATTTAAAAAAATAGGGGGACACAACTTACTCCTAGAGAGAGAGAGCGATAACTCGTAAAGTGGTCTGAACTTAAACTGAAGAGGAATTAGCAAAGCGCTCGAGCAGCTGTGTTCTACAGTAAACCACATTGTCATTATGCACAAACATAGTGGTACATCAACATCAAAGGCACGACGTTCCCACCGCGGTATCTGCTGGTTTACGAGAATTGATGCAAATGTATTAGAATAGAATAGAATACTCTTTATTGTACACCATACAAATTACAGAACGTAAATATATAAAATTTTACAAAGGGTGACACAATGGGCGGTCTTATCGCTAAGAGCGAGACAACCTTTGGATGGATTAAAAATTAAGGAGAGACAAATACAGGGTGGCAGGGACATCGACGCGCAAACTGTAACCATGGACATTTTTCGTCGGTTATTTAAAAAAAAAATTGTCGTTCCATACGTTTTGACCGCGTAGGTATTGCTCTTTTCTGTGAAACAGAAGATTTTTTTTTTAAAACCGACGAAAAATTTCGACGCTATGGGGTCTAAACTCATGTGCTGAATTCATAGTTACAGTTTGCGCGTCGGTGTCCCTACCACCCTGTATAGTAGGTATAGTCTGTGCTGTACCATTAAAATTATCTTATTAATATATACATAAAGTATATTTTACTCGTATTAAAACAGGAAGTTTTCTAAAACAGAGCGAATAATCTTCTAATCGTGTGTAGGTTTCAAATATATTTATAGATTCCCATAACTCCCAAGGTGAAAGTTGTAAGATTCAAACAAAACTGAAAGCCAAACATAATGTCCAATTAAACAGAAGTTACGATTAGTAGTAACCAAAATAGCCTATGTTTTGGTTTAAATCTCCGTTTTGCGTAGGTAAGTGAAATATAAACAAATCTAAAAATCTTAAATCCATTGACAGACAACGCACAGCCTAACATGATGGGTGGTACACGTATGAAATTAGAACTAGAAAGAAGAAGAGTAGAAGCATGTGTCTCTTATAAAGAAGGTTAGTAGAAGATTTTATTTGTCTCATGGGACCCACAATCCCATCGTAAAATATTCAAGCCAATTCGTTTTTATTCGAGATGAGCCTTTGACTCGTCTCGTATGAACTAAATGATAACAAGACTTGAATATTTTACTTTTAAAGGAAATGGGAAAAAAATGAGAGTGTTGCGTGTCTGTTAATTATAATGTAGGGTTGAAATGGTTACAGTATCACATTGTTGGAAAACAAACCTACATTATTTCTGACATGTGCGTGTCAGTGGAGGTATAATTTTATTTGCGTTACGTTACCGCTGGCCGTGTTTTGGTTAAACATGTTGACAGTTCATGTCAAGAATCATATTAACGTTAAAATTGGTTAATTTTAGCATGTACAGAGTGCTATTTTGTCAGCAGTTAGCCCAAACAATGTAGTGATTAATAATAATAATAATTTATTAGACATGAAAAAAGGTACACAGATACAGGGTGACACTTAATTTAAGCGTGCGAATAGCCTGGTACATAATAAATGATCAATGACCCCCATGCTAGGCAAAACCTGTGTTACAGGGGTCATCCATCCGTCCATTCTGGTTGTTATAATAATTACGTACAAATTAGTAGTGTGCACTTTTGTAAAAAATAAACTAGAGTAATACTAATAATGATTTTAAAGATAAAAACGGGGGAAGAAGGTAAAGGAAAAAAAAGTAACTACATAAACAACAACAACATAAATGTAGTGATTATAACACAAGTAATTTAGACAAAAACCAAAACCTACGCAAAAGGTTGATAAGTAATTCCTTTGTTCTAACAATTTAGCAAGAATTGTTACGTGCCGTGATTCGGATTAATGTCAATCTCGTTTGTGTCGACTCCTCGGGGAGTAAAGATTATCTTGTCTAGTTTACTAATTACTAGGTTCTTTAATCTTAATCTGCGTTCGATATAACAGGCAAATAACTTTTTCTTATACTACGGTACTACGTAGTACCTAACTATATATATTTAGTTAAAGTTTTCGCACAAAAAGGTACAAAGGCGGATTTAATGCCACGCCTCCGTAAGCCTATATTGTGTCCCACTGCTGAGCAAAGGCCTCCCCTTGTCTTTCCAAACGTCCCTGTCTTGAGCGATCCGTGGCCATTTTGGCCCTACAAACCTCGTCAGATCGTCATATCACCTTCGACGGCAATGTTGACTTTTAGGCATCTATATCACGCCTAACGACCCTTAATTTAACTATAAACTTTTGGTAATAAATTACTATTGAAAGAAAATCCATTAGATCACAAATCAAACTTTACTCCTTAAAGTGATAGTGTCAGTATTAGATTCAAAGGAAGTTTAAAATTGAGTGAGTGGGTCGAGTTTAATGACAAACGACATCACGGCAGGCCCAGACGGAGTTGGCGGGATGAGTGGGACTTCTTTAACCAAGAGTTGTACTTTGCAGCTTAGGACAGAGAGGTAGAAAGAGCGTAAATAGGTCTTTGCCCAGCGGTGGGACAATAACGGTAATATTAAAAAAAGCTATTAAAAAATTTTGCTACAGGTAGGTATGACGCGAAAAACATATAGTCTGATTGACAAAATTATACAAAGTAAAACATTGCATTTGAACCGAGCCATGTATCAACTTGTTGGAGCAGTACTAACACGGCATCCGAACCCAGTGAAGTAGGGTGATATGAATTATGTATGCTCAGGTAAACAGTTCCCGAACGCGTCAATTTGAAGTGCCTACTGTCAAGTATAGTAAAACCTCTAAAAGGATCAAATTGAGTTTAGTTGATTACAAAATTGGTCGGCTTGGTACCAAGTTAAATGGGTTCGATTAGGATTAAATTGGAAAACATTTTAACGAGGTAGCAATTAACTTGGGATGGCTGCCAATTTGCAGGGTGGCCCATTTTAGTGGTCCACTGTTTTTGGGCTTGCACATTTGGGCCTACAAACAAATTAATAATGGCATCAGTAACAGGAAGTTTATTTAATCCGAAAACCAACATTACTGTATTTGTAGGTAACAAGTTCTAATGTCAAAAAATATGAAATCACTGACTATGTAACTGAGTTGTTAAAGTTAAATTGAAATAGAAAAATATTATTGTGTGCTTTCCCATATTTTATAAAATTTACAAAACAATTTTAGTCATGCTTAATAAGCATATGCACTTTTTAGTTAGTCATTACAGTGACAAGCTTGTATATTTGGACACCAACAGTTTTGTGGAAACTTTAAAGTCGACTAGGGATACTATGTATCTGCATGTTAGTTTTAGACACAGCAAGGATATTAGCTTTTTACATAAACTCAGACATAAGTAGTATGTCGAAGTCTTGTATTATTAACACCATAATAGTTAGTAATAATACTAATAATAAGGTGGTTGACCTAAATGAGTGCAGCTCAAATGCTATAAATATTTATACAAATTGTACGAAGGAGGTTCCATTTCCCTCATGCACTATGAGCTCACTGCCTGGTGATGACATTGAAGTCTTGGGATTAACTCCGGATCATCATTTAAACTAGTCTGTAAGACAACAGAAAGTACCAGTAATAATTTACTTTTACCTAACAACAAGAAGGTATCTTCTTGCTCTAAATTAAGTAAATCTTAAAAAGGATATCAGCAAAATGACTTGAAACTATTTCATCAAAATATTCAAGGTATTTCTTCCAAATTATTAGAAATCCAAATGTTTTTAGAAAAAACAAAGTTTCACATTGTTTGTTGTACTGAACATTGGTTAAAGGATTACCAAATGCTAATTAATTATGAGAACTATAGTGTGGGCAGTTGTTTTAATCGTAAGTCTATGCTGCGTGGAGGTTCTCTAATCTTGATTAAAATTTGTTTAAAATCCAAACAACGAAATGACATAGTGGGTTTATCAATTGCATCGAAGTGTGCGTTTACAGACCCCTTAATTATCTGAAGTTTTCGTTATTTGAGTCAATAATGGAAGATGTCCTAGCGAAACTTGCATCCAATAACAAAGCCGCAATTATTTGTGGTGATTTTAAAATTAATATTTTTGAAAATAATTCAAATAGCAATAGATAATAATCTATTGCTATTTGAATTATTTTCAAACATTAGATAAACATTGATACATACATTAGATAAATTGAAAGATTTGAAAAGGCTTATTATAGCCTTTCAAATCTTTCAATTTATTTAATGTTATTGAATTTATTTAATGTTATTGAATTCAATTTATCTAATCTTTTTTATTATGTAACAGAACCGACTAGAATAACTCTAACTTCTGCTACTTGTATCGATAATGTCTTTTGCGATTGTGATTATTTAGATAAAGCCTTCGTAAATTATCTGCCGTCTGATCATAGACGACAAACGGTAACTTTTAAGTTTAAAATACCTTTGCAAACAGTACAAATACAATTTAGACCAATAACAACTGATAAACTAAATAGGTAGATTCAATAGTACCCTAAATAATAAGTTAAATGATCTGGGCCATAATATGGATGATGCAAATAAATTGTACGAGGATGTCTTTTCAGTTGTGCACACTCAATTCAATAAAACTTTTGAAAAGAAAACCAAAAATATTTGTCCTAATTTTATATTTAGGGACTGGGCAACTAGAGGTATTAGGATAAGTAGGGAAAGACTGTTCGATCTGTATCGCCTTAAGCCTTACATTAATACAGGAACATTCAACAAGTATGTTGCTACATATTCCAAAATTTTTAAAAATACCTGCAATTTAGCCAAAGCCCTGCATATTAGCAACAAAATGAAATCAGCGGAAAACCAAATAAAAACCGTTCGGAAAATTATAAATAACGAAACAAGTAGGAATAAAAAACGAAACACTGATTACACATTGGAGACTTCACGTGGTGCCATATGCTCTAATTTAGAAGTAGCTCAAGAATTTGTAAATTTCTTTACTAATATACCATCAAAACTGACGGAAGCCTTAAATTCCTCACCCGACGTATCACTTGATTTACTAAGAGCGAAGGTTCCAGGCTGCCCGGTTGAATTTCAATTTACCCTATGATAGTTATAAAAGCTTTTCGACAAATCAAAGTCAAATTGACCGAAGATCTATGGGCAATGTCTATCAAAGCTTGTACATCCATAATCGAGACATATCACCATACTTAGCTTTAGTGTTTATTTTCCGTGTAGATTAATGAGTATTCTCAGATTTAATGAAATACATTAAGATTATTATAATTTCTAAATCATGGGACAGCAAATACACCAATAATTATAGACATTTTAATGGCAGAAAATCAGAGCTGTAGTCATTAGACAGTAGCTTTTAATTTTATTGAACGATTCGAAGTTCTTTAACTCACTATCAGTGGCGTAGCTTATCCTAATGGGGCCCTTTTTTGGAGGCCCTTTTTACCCAACTGTGAAGCTACAGAGGGTATATTTTTTTACAAAATAAAGAATATTATAGCATACTGACTTAGAAGGTGAGGGGCTCGTGGCTAAGTAATAACAGCCGTACGAGTCGATTTAGCTACACTTGCCGCGATAGGTCCGTGGATGGGTGACCATCTTAACATACCGAGACCCCTTCGTGCCTCGGAAAGCACGTTAAGCCGTTGGTCCCGGCTGTCATTCATGGTTCTTTGACAGTCGTTACGGGTCGTCAGAAGCCCGAAAGTTTGACACCCAAGTATTTTGTATTACCAAGGGACATCGTATTACCCAGTAACTGGGTTGTGGCGGTCAGATAGCCAGTCGCTCCGGAGGTAAAATAATGGCATTCAGCTGCATTCGGTTAGATTGGAAGCGGAAACTCAATAACACTTTGCTCGACCCGCGAATCGAACCTAGGGCCTCATGCTCAGCAGTAGCGCTTGCGACCACTAGACCAATGAGGAAGACACAGTTTTCTTCCATACACAGACACAGTTTTCTATTAGTCGTCATTTCGGTACTCACCCCCTTTTTAATCATATTTTTGAAACAATTTACATAAATAAATATCATTTATCAACAAGAATTTTAGGTTCTGGATATTATTTTAAAAATGTTTGCTTATACACGTCACGTCGGGGGCCCCTGTAGCTCAAGGGTCCCGTATCGTCGATACGGCTGATACAACAGTAACTACGCCCCTGCTCACTACATTAGTCAGATTGCTCCGTGGTATGCTCCAAGAAATAGATCAACTTCTTGTTAGCCACAGAAACCCATTATGATGTTGCGAGCGTCACGGGAGAACTTAGTGAAACATGGATACGAACTTTAACCTACTGCACCAAGTTTAAATGACATCCAATGACCTAGAACGTATTAAGTGCTGTAAATAAACTTTACAATGATCGGATCGCGTGTTCCTAATCAAAATAATACATGGAGAATGAATCTCACAAATAATTGATCAAATCACTTAGTTGTAATTTCTGTTTTAAAACTATATTCAGTAGAGAACTACAAAAGTGTTCAGTTAGAATTTTAATGGGAACCTTATTTTAGATATCATAGAATGGGTAGGCATACCACAATATTGACCGACGACCTAAGTGCCTAGCCAAAGTGACATTCTATCAGCGATGACGATATTATGAATGTGTGGGAGTGACGTAAGCTACCGAAAACTTTATGTCAATCAATCCTGTTGAAATTCGCTGTGGGAATGCGAAACGCAATTAAAGCGATTGTCACCTGTCTAGGCCCTCTGATGGAGGTCGCGGAAATTCGGTAAAGATACGGTACGCAAAAGACCGGTCATTGTGGGAATTTTTAGGGGAGGCCTTTGTCCAGGAATACACATATTTCGGCTGAATAGTGTATTTTTTTGAGTCGATGAATAATATGTAAGTACTTTATGTTTGAGGTTATTCTAAACTCCAAATGTATGGTTATTTGGACACCCCAAAAGATGGAGCATGGTTTGGTCAGGAGCACCGCACTAGCACTGGGTGTCAGAGGGATATAATCCTCCATATTGCTAGATTGTGTGATTGTGTGTAAAACCAAATTTGGTTTTGCGAGTCATCAGAGCTCTCGAAAGGAATGGAAATTAGTCTGGGTCACTGTCGCCAAATACGGTGAAAAAGACTATAATAGTGACTTACTAGGGTCCGGAGACTACTGATCAGAATGGTGTCTTACCTGAGCATGTTGTACTGGGCAAGTGCACTGAGCGTGTGGTGAGGTGAAGGTGGTGGCAGTACAGGTGGCGGCGCACACTTGCCCGGGCCCTGTAGCACTCTGATGCCCATGCGCACCGTGCTACGCCGGGATACCTTTTCGTCTGGACGCTCCGCTGTGAGGAAAATTGTCTATGTAAGTGGTTTACAAACACAATGAGAAAGTTAGGTGTTATAGTTGTCTATGCGAACGGGGGGCCTTTGTTTTGTAATAGAACTATAACAGGCGGGTAAAATAAGAAACTAACGCTTATTTTTAACCAGGTAGCAGGTAAAATGATGTAGACCTTAAAAACCTACGATAGCAAGTTCCTGAATCGCCGTGAATAATACCTATAGTTCTAGCAAATTCAATATCACATTTCTATAGGATCCTACCCAGGAAAAACCTACATTAGATGAGATGTGGATATGTCCGCTTTTTGTATGGACGTTGGTTTTTTATTCCGAGAAAAATCTAACAAGAATCAAACTACATCCAAATAAAAGCTACAAAAATATGAAACTTGGAACCACTGAAATTATATTTTTAGACCCCCCATTTCAGAGAAAAATTAAAAACTATTTAATGTTAGTACATATAATTTATTCGTTATGGCAGCCCAAATTAAACCTCCCACACACTTTGACAATGTCAAAATAAGGAAGATGACAGTGTTGACCGTCAGGCAGGCCTCATCCATCTGATACGTCACACTAAAAAAATAATCTGACGAACAAACAAACTTTTCAGCTTTATTATTAGTATAGATCATTACAGAGGTAAATAAATAATCTGATTAGATTCGTTTCGTTCACATTGATAAACTCGCAAATCAAATATTGATTGACAGTAATGACAGTACCATGTGTCAATTTTGACAAGATTATTATTTTTTGGGGTGTGTTCACTTTATTATCCTAGACAATTAGAAAGGTTTGTTCGTTTTAGGGGTAAATTCACACTAAAATAAAAATACATTTTTCTCATAATTGGGGGCCTTTAAAAATATATGATATAGTTAGAACCACTAGTTTTCGGGATGTCTATCCAAATATATTTAATTTATCCTTGTTAGAATTATTAAATAATAAAAAACCATTTTTGGACATGTCCTTTCGAAAACACTTGAATATATATAGCAGTATTGTGTGCTATATATATTCAAGTGTTACCGTTAAATTTTGATCGTTTTAATCCTTAAAAGGGGTCATTGTACTCATCATTATGAACAACTTTTTTACTACGGGACCAACCCTGAAATCGTGAAAAAAAAAATAAGTTCGGGACCAACCCTGAAATCGTGAAAAAAAAAATAAGTTGATCCATAGATTTATGTTCGCATAACTCGACATAATGTATGGATCAACTGATTTTTTTTTTCAACAACACTTGATTATTACACGATTCTGGCTAACCGTAATTGCAACGCAAACCAATTTAACGTTTCAGTTCTCAAGCGAAACCAGTTATATCACAATGTGGCAGTGGACGCGCTGCCCGGGTTTCGTAAAAAGTGAAACGGATTTTCATGCATATCTAGCCAGCTCGTTATTATTTTCATTACTCACTAACCCATTGCTGAATTTATCGAACGTTATATTTTTAGTTATGTCAGAGATATTTGAACAGTGGTAGCCCAGTGGTAACGGCCACGACTTACGAGTGGTTGATCGTGGATTGGATCTAGACAGACCCTATACTTTGTGTAAATTATTTTCATCACCACTACTCTCAAAACGATGAAGGAAACCGGCATGTCCTAGCACCAAAAAATCAAAGACAGGTGACAACCCGCACTGGGCCGCGCGAGATTACGGCCCACTCCCTCTCACAGAGAGGAGGCCTGAGTCCCAACAGTGGGAACATTATAGGCTGATTATGCAGACATGTTTATACAGCATGTATCAGAAAGGTGTAGTCAGATGTAAGGGTTTGGTACAGACCATCAAACTGAACGACTTTCCCCATGGGACCAACAACGTAATCGCGAAAAAAATATCAGCCGTCCCATATATTTACATAGGTCGAGTAGGTATTGAAGTTTTGTATGTGACAGTTAAAAAATTTTTGCGTATTCGGTGTTAGTCCCATGTAGCGTTGTTCAGTTTGACAGTCTGCTCCACGCCCTTAAATATGACCACACCTGTCTGATACATGCTGTATAGAAGTTCTCTTTATTATGATGTAAAACAACACATCGGGAATATAGAAGCGCGTCATATCATAAGTGCCTGTGTCTGGTCGCTGATCTAACATTATTTTATTGTCCTTGATATTTCCATTATGATATAAATAAATCATAGCAAATAGTAGTGTTTCTTACTGTTCCAACAACAAACTGAAGAGAATAAAGAAATCCAATTAGATAGATATAAAAGACAAATAAAGACACTGTCACTAATCCTTATAATGTTCAGGAATGTCCCAAGGGCCGAGCTAAAGCTTATCAAACGCTTTCTCAGAGTCTACAAAGTCTAAGGATATCTCAACGCTGTAATTGTATTAATTAGTACGAAACAGTAAGAGAATTGTATAAGATTTGTTTTAGTTGTTGTTCTCTTAGCTTCACGTGTCTGCGTTTGGCAGGGAAGAATATTGAAGTTAATAATATTGTGCGTTTGTATTGTGCACATGTTTGGGTTTGTGTTTGTTATAAGTTCCATAAATGTTATTTTAATTGGTGTGGTTCAGTTTGAAACAGAGATTCAGACGATTTACAAACGAAGAATTTTAGATCTCATTTATGACACATTTTAATATAGCTCAGTAAGCGAAAATCGATTGTCTAAATGGCAATTCTGCTAGACAACAGGTGACTAAAATCGCAAGTTTCAATGTAGAGTAGGTTTAGACTTTTCTCGTACGGCGACAGCCGATCTATTCTGTAAAAATCTCACCGAGAACGTAGGTGAAGTGAGCTAGAAGTGAGCTGTCATTCCATCTGATGTTATAGGGATTGACACTATTGAGAGCTCACTTCATCTAAGTTCTCACGGCAAGATTTTTACACAATAGATCGGCAGGTCGTATGTGGCGGGTGACTAAAATCAACCATGAAACTCAGTCGCAGGCGATCGCCTGCCGCATGAATGTCACATTTTGATGCAAAATAAATTAGTCACCTGCGATTTTTATCGACCTGTGTGGGGGTGGCTATCCACTTATGAGGCGTTGTGGTAAGCAACCAGCCGCACGGCAAAAATCGACCCACTGTAAATCCCCCATATTATTTACTTACCTTATAATCCGAAGTTGCTTTTAAAGGCTTCTCGTTTGATGAACTAGCTATGTTTGTTGTTTGTTTATTGACGATGATTTTATCAGATGTATCAAACGACTAAGCAGAATGAGTAGTTTACATCAAGCAAGACATCACCCACATGAAAACACCCATTGATAACATTCAAAAGTAATTATGACCAGTAACTTACCAATATAAGCTCTGACATCATATGAAGTCCCTATGGGTGCGCCATGGTACTGCTTAGCTGGTACCAGCTGCACGCTAGGTGGCGCTAGCGGTGTCAACTCCAGATGGAAAGGGTACGCGTTGGAACCAAGGCGTTTCATAAGAGCTTCCTGTGTAACAGAAAACAAGTGTCAAAATAGATGAAAGCTTGGTTATCTATCTATATATATAAAAATGAATTGCTGTTCGTTAGTCTCACTAAAACTCGAGAACGGCTGAACGGATTTATCTTATCTTAGTCTTGAAATGTTCGTGGAGGTCTAGGGAAGGTTTAAAAGGCGAGAAAAAATCGAATAATTTCCGGGAAAACCCTAAAAACAGCCCTTTTCTATTTCCCATACAAACGTTTTCTAGAGCCAATTTGAACTTTATTGCTATTCAATAAAGTATTACTTATACTATTCAATAAAGTACGAAGTCTGCCGGGTCAGCTAGTAATAATATAATTATTGTTTAATTCAATCATAGCTCCTAAATGTTAAAGTAATTTCTAAGTTTCAGGGGCTCTCATTTGAATAAATATGTGTTCGCTGATTGAAAACGTAAGTAACAATAAAACTGATTGAGTTTGAAAACGTTAATGAAACTAGTAACTAATTAGAATTACTTTACAAAGCTTGTATAGACTTTAAAAGAGCTATTGTGTTTAGTCAAATTCGTGATATTACCTACCACTATTATTATTCGAACGTTTGCAAATATTGTATCTCTAAATGAAAGTTAAATAAAACAACGTTGAATCGGGCATTTCAGCCAATTTGTAACCCAAACAAAGAAGGGGTCAAGTTAATTAAATCAAACAGTGATCGCAATTAAGATACACTATAATATTATCATGTCAGCACAAAGTAATAATCAATTTTTCTACGCCAGTGCCTTTCCAGGAAACGGCAGAAGTTTCCTGTAGTCTATACAGTATCTTAGTGTAAAACAAAGTCGCTTTTCTTGTCTGTCTATGTGATAACTTAGTTCTTTTAAACTACACAATGCAACATTCAGTACATTGCACCTGTGTAAAGCCGGGCAAGGTCGCTAGTTTCACTATAAAATAATGTTTTGTTTAGCTTACGCCGCAAAACCCAAAAAGTTTTTGTTTTCCAAAATCATTGTTTTCAAAGAAGTTAAGTAAGAGCTTCGGTGAAATAATGTCCGAAGGATTTAGTGGAATACAATATTTATTTTAGGCATTATGAAAATCGAAAAAGATATTACATTTATGAGACAACAAAGTAAAAGGAGATTACGATGAGAGTTTTATTACACGCATTATTAAAAACGTTAAAAAAGATAAAGGAACGAAAGAAATATGTGTTCAAGATGATCAAACAATTGTTATGTAATTGCTACGCTTCGTGTTACGAAAGCTGATCGTTCATTATTTCTTTATATTTATTGGGAATATACGTAGAGAAACGAACATCTGAGAAAAAGGGAATGTGTAACAATATCCTATACAAATATTGTGACTTTATTAAAGTTATTTCAGTAAATGACATAATTTTCTCTTTATTGGTCGTCTATTTATGGAATGGTATTCAATTTGAACACGTTTCATAAATAATTTCAATTGTGACAACAATTTATTACATCACCATTTTGGCACGTGTAGGCGTATAAATAAATAGTTTTATGTACTCTTGAACTAAATATAGACTCTGTGGTCTACAAATGGATCAGGAAATGTACCGGTGGGTGTATCTTACAATTTAATTATGTTATTTAAACAAGAATTGAAAGCTTCTGAATACAGATGAATGTCCCTTTAGTAAGTGATTGCATAAGTATTTAACCTGAGTAGCGGTTTTCAGTTTGTTTACACTTTCATCAGATACTTTGTGAACATACTACTTAAAACTATCTCCCTTTTTTTTTTGAGGATGGGAAATTATCAAATGACCCCTCCCGCTCTGGGTGGAGCAGAAGGGAGTGTCAGACTCTTACTGACTAAAACCCACCCGTGTTCCTTCCTTAGCCCTTTATGTTCCAGGGCAGCGGTAACCCTTTCGGACGATCCCGCTACCCAAACTATCTCCCTTGATACTAGTTTGGGGTCTGTTCAGATACACTCAAGTGACATAAGTTTAATTTGCATACTTTGAACAAGAATATCGAGGGCCAATTGACGAAGTTCTGACTTTAACTAGTTTAGTATCAAGATGTTGCCATCTCCTCTCACGACATCCTTTGCACGTTCTAGTAACATAATGATAGCAGTTTCGGACAAAACAAGTAAGTCTAGGTAACTTTGTGTACGAGTTAGGTTTACTGTTATTTGTTGTTGTGTATTTGTTTGTTAAATTAATTAGCGTCATTCATGCCATCAAACTGTGAAAAGAGTCTGTCTTATAAATCATAGAAGTACTTGTAGACAAAACTCAAACATAAGATCGAGTCATACCAATAACACAGACAACTCAAAGAGCTTTGCAACAGGTAGAACGCTATCATAAAGCATTTGAAGTTACATGAGAAAACTTGTCTAAAACACGTAGTACTGTATACAAGCGAATAGTGTGAATCTGTCAGCGACCCACACCTGTAACGCCCCAGGCCTTTATGCGAGGAGCATAGAAAATCGTTTAGATGACCTTTACAGCAGCTGCAGCGCCATTACTTCCGAAGATTTACGAGCTCCAGCGAGGGGATTGTATCGAAAATACGAGCTCATTTTTTTTTAGGAATCTGTTCGGTTTTTCGAATGGAGTGTACTCGTATTTATTAGTCGGCAGAATGTTTTTATTAAAAGATAGGACGTAAGAGGCTTAGAGCTTACAAAAACATTTTTATTTAAAACTAGTGCCGCCCCTGCTTCGCACGGTTTTTACGTCTGGACTTAATAATGAGATTTCTTTATTTAGTATAAATTATATAAGTTTAATAAGATGAGGATGGCATAGGAGCGTGGAGATTGGCACATGAAAAGAGAGGCCTGTGCTCAGCAATGGGTGAAGTCGGGCTGTAGATGATGATGATGAAGTTTAAAAAGTTTGAATATATTATATACATAAACCTTTTGGAATAAATTCTCTAAATGATGGTGAAAACCGTATCAAAAACAACAGCGGAGTTGAGAAGAATATCGCGGTCACACAGACAGACACGAAAAACGACTTTAATTTACTTATAACATGTATAGATTCTGCACAAAACACGAACTTTTTAATAAATAAAATGCATAGGAATGGGCGCGCTGTCGAACTCATTATCAATATTTTGAGACTGCGACAATCAGTCTGTGATCCCAAAATGGTCCCTTTTTATGAAACTCTAAAACAGTACGTTGCTTGATTAAATATAAAATCTCTTTACGTCTATATTTCAGCGTACAACTTTTTATTAACTTTAATAAAATTTGCTTTTGCACCGTTACACAATGTTTCACCATAAATAAAGCCTTTGTAGAATTATCTAGAGATACTCGTAAAAGGAAAATAGGGAATGTATAGAGCTGTTCATTATACCCTTTTGTTGCACGAGTAGGTTTAAGTAAATTAGTAATTATAGACATACTCGTATTTTTTAAGTAGTTAAGTTAAGTAGTAGTATTTGATCTTGTTCCACGTTTCCGACTATAAACTAGATTTTTCTGATCAGTACTATTAATAAATGCACTACCGACCGGATCACCTTTATGCCAGTACACGAATGGTATCGTAAATTATAATTGGCTATGGATAGAACCTTTTAAAGAATTTTGCCCATGAATATTTTAACAGGTGCTGCTACTCAGCACAAAGTTGCATGTCCGCTACAAATAAATTAAAAACGACATATCGTTCTATTTCTGAAAAAAATCAATAGGTTAAAATTTACCTGGAGTGGAGTATTAGGTTCCTTGTCGTGGTTGCAGTGTGGCGGCCATATTTGTGCCAGGCTCATGATGGCTTCGTTGCAGAACTTGAGACCCATGACTTCTTCATCTTCTCGCCCATATCTGTGAAATAATTCCTGGTTGAAAAAAAATTTTCAAAGTCAATTTTTTTTGAGGTAATAAATCTGTGTCTAGGATAAAAATTCCAGGCCTTAGACCTTTTTTTTAGCTGTTATTTTCACTATCTATACGATACTTATTTTTGCTCTATTAGCTAAAGTATAACTTTGATTTGTGATCACATGACAGTTTTATACTGCATTGGTTTATAACCGTGTGATATTCATGTGTGATCCCACATTTTTGCCATAACATATCATAAAGGACAGCGGCCTGTGAACGGTCGCTTAATAAAATTGAGGATGCATCATTAAACATTTTACTAGGTATTCGACAATACAACTACACTTCATGTTCAAACATCCACCATCTTCTTGCTGAGCTCAAAGTTGTCTGTTGTTTTACTAAGCCCATAAAAGCATTACATTGGGTACTCAAAACATATCTTTAAATCAATCTTTAGAATAGACTTTTTACTTAAAATATACTTTCAAACGATTTAAGTATAATACAATGCCATCCATCAGGCACCACAAAACGATTCCCGACCACAAAATTGTTATAAATGGAGGGAAAAGCGGGCTTTAATTAATGGGCAAGGATGAAATGTGAGTGGAAATCCTGAGTTTTATCAGCGGAGGGTTCAATTACTGGGTCTTCTTGTACAATTTAGTGTTTTTAAGGTATTATTTTCATTTTTTGTGGGGAGCAGGTGATTCAGATGGAGGTAATATAAGGAAACTTTTCCAGGGTGGGCCTAAAAATGGCATGATGATATCTAAGATTGAAAATAGTACCTACTTAGTTTATATTTTGACCTCGGCAAATAATACTGTACCTTACTGTACCTATGTCTCAGATATACACGCACGCATACTTAGTTATTATGTATGTACGGTCACCAAAGGAGATAAGTGACCAGGGTCGTCGGATACAGTTGAAGTTTGGTAAGAAACTGATGGATATTTTCGAATAAAATTTAATTTAATTGATGGAAAACAAACTGTTCATTTATCAAATTAAATTTCATTTCATTTGGTGGTGGTGGTCATTTGGTGTACAACAGAGGGGCAATTCTCGTAATTTGAAGAACGTTCACAGTCTGATTTCAATCTCAATCTGTCAAAAGTACCTCTAATGTCCCTACATTTTTGACAAGTTTTTGACATTGATTGTCGCTGAGATGAGATTGCGGCTTGATTTTGAGCATATTTAATTTCGGGAATTGGTCTTCTGGTGTATAGTCATAGTGCTGAACTTGAAAGTCAAACAAAAAGACACAAAATATAAAAGATTTTTTTTCGATTTTTATTTCATTACTTTTTGTATTATGTTTCGCACAAACAATCTTTTAAGTTAGGTACTTACGGAAAAAGTATTATCTACGTTATCTTCGGCCCGCCTTTCCGTTCCCTTTGTAACTTTATATCTGTTTGCAGCCGTATAAGAAAACTGTCTTACATAATATTCGTAAGGCGAAATATCATGTTTCAGCACTTTCAGCTTGTCCGGAGGAGGTAGAAAATCTTTGACCTGAGGGGTCAATTCTCGTAATTTTAAGAACGTTCACAGTCTGATCTCAATCTCAATCTGTGAAAAATACCTTTGACAAGTTTTTGACAGTGATTGTCGCTGAGATATAAGACTGCGGCTAGATTTTGAACGATTTCAATTAAGGGAATTAGCCTTCTGATCGATTTAGGGATATTCGAAATTGTTTTTGTCGTTTTCAAGAGACGTTATCAGGTAACTAGTTTGTTATAAAGTTTAAAAAAAAAACAAGAAGATTTTCTTCATAAAAATTTATTAGTTAGGAAAACGTCTACATTTAAGTAGGTATCGTAGATGTAAAACCAAATCAATTGTAAACTCCCTTATCTATACATTTCAAAAAACATAATTCTAAAGTAAAGAACATTGACAGCGAAGTGTAGTATAACGATTGATCCCTTAAACAGATTTAAGACAAGAGATAGACTCAATACGAAACTCCGCTCACAAACCCTTTTTACTTCACCATACATACGAAGATCCACCTACCTATGTATATGTATCGAATAAATTGTTACCTCGAGGAATAGTAACGTGTAACAAAGGGGCTTAGGCCTACGAGAGGGTTACATCATTAAAGGTCTCTGCACACAGCGGGCGGGGCGCGGCGGGACGGGACGGCGACGCGACGCTGAGCAGTTGTATTGTACTAGATATTATTACGGACGACGCGACGCCACACAGAGCCGCCCCGCTCGACGCGACGGTAACCGTCGCGCCGCGCATCCGCCGCGCCGAGCGGGAATACAAGTCAGAAGCGGCGGGGCAGGGCGTGGCGGGACGCGAGCGCGTTTTTAGGGTTCCGTAGCCAAATGGCAACGGAACCCTTATGGATTCGTCATGTCTGTCTGTCCGTCCGTATGTCACAGCCGCTTTTTTCCGAAACTACATATAAGAGCTATACTATTGAAACTTGGTAAGTAGATGTATTCTGTGAACCGCATTAAGATTTTCACACAAAAATAGAAAAAAAACAATAAATTTTGGGGGTCCCCATACTTAGAACTGAAACTCAACATTTTTTTTTTCATCAAACCATACGTGTGGGGTATCTATGGATAGGTCTTCAAAAATGATATTGAGGTTTCTAATATCATTTTTTTCTAAACTGAATAGTTTGCGCGAGAGACACTTCCAAAGTGGTAAAATGTGTCCCCCCCCCCCCCCCCTGTAACTTCTAAAATAAGAGAATGATAAAACTAAAAAAAATATATGATGTACATTACCATATAAACTTCTACCGAAAATTGGTTTGAACGAGATCTAGTGAGTAGTTTTTTTTTAATACGTCATAAATCGTAACGTAACGGAACCCTTCATGGGCGAGTCCGACTCGCACTTGGCCGGTTTTTTTGATTAATTTCATGCACCCATTTCCGTTTACGTTGTTTTTTATTAGCTAGCGCAAATAAGAGCAATAGCGTTTTCACGTCTGAATCAGTCAACATCTTTTTGATGAAAGAAAGGCGCGGCGGGACCGGACGTGATCGCGCCCGCAGTGTGAACACTGCCGCCGTGCCAGCGCCGCGTCGCCGTCCCGTCCCGCCGCGCCCCGCGGCCGCATTAAATGTGGTTGCACGCGCAGAAAACATTGCTATTCAGTAGGCAGTATGCTGTAGATACAAATGAACCCAATTTGTCTTCTATTGTTAGGCAATGGTTTTAATTTGTAAATGAGTGTTTTAGATTAAATTAGCATCTTGATTTGAATTATTGTTTCTATAGAGTGCATTCAGAACTTCAGTGGTGGGAAACGTTGTTTTAAACGGTTATGTGTTTTATGTGTAAACCACTGTGTATTTAGTGTATGGGTTTTCAAAATAATTGCCCGCCCCCCAGCTAGATGGACGGACGACCTTAACAAAGTTGCTGGGACGGACTGGATATCAAAAAAATAATCTTCTGTTTCATAGAAAAGTGAAATACTTACGAGGTTAAAATGTATGGAATAGCATTTTTTTTGACATCAGCATCACATATAGTGTAGAAAAAAGTATATGTGTAGGATACGTGTATTTTTAATAATCGAAACCCATTTCATTGTTTGAATTTCTATTCAACAAGAAAACTTACTTATTTTAAAGAGAAACCTTCAAAAATAACAGTATCGATTTCATCATGCAAATATATCTCAGAGGACTTTCCTGACTCCTAAGCCGTCATTTAAAAGTTTCTCCATCTTTTATCGATTCTCTTTACACGTGAAGAAGCTTGGAAACATTCATAAAGAACGATTGACGTTTTATTCACTTTGTGTTAGGTTGAAGCTTGGATACTGACTTACTAATACTTTTTTTTTCTTGGAAATTAGGTATTTGGAATTTGCTATTAGACTTTGTGGGTAGATCAAAGGTAAAGGTAAGGACTTTTCGACTTTCATTTATTTTTGTCTGGTGGTATTTTGTTGTTTTGTTATTGTTTATGTTTACAAATTGATGATAAGTAACTGAGCTCTTTGCCTGGTGCGTATTATTAATAAGGTTTGTAAAGAAATACACTGTTCTCGACAGGAGAACAGCTGTGCATAGCTATACACAACTGTCCATTCTGCTATCGTATCGAAAATGACACATTTTGATAACCAGATTTGGCATGCCCCCGACAGCAAACAGCTGTCGGAAGAATAACGGTCGTCTTTAAACTGACAAAAATTTCGGGTTTTGGACTTGTGAATAGCGTTAAGAAGACTCCTACGATTACATTGATTGATGTTCGATACGGTACGGTAGCGTATCAAGTGGTTGTAGCTAAAATACAGCACAAAGACTGATGAAATTACGTCCGGCTTACGTTAACCCAGTCATTTTAATGTATTTTAGACACTTAGGCAAAGAAAACCGACGACACGGTTGGCGCAGAGCAAACACTGCAGAGGCTGAGCGATCAACTGCTGCACTGTGTGTCGCGGTTTCGATTCCCGCACGGGTCAAATATTTATATTGCCTACAAGTAGTTATTCCGGGTCTGGCTGTTTGTGTATGTGAGTTTAAATATTTGTGAACGCACTCACGATACAGGAGTAATTCCTAGTGTGGGGCAACGTTTTTAAATAGAAAACTTGAGAGGTGTCAAGGGACACCCGGATGGAATGAAGTTCCTTTCGATTAATTAGTGAAGGAATTGTAATAAAATTTTATTTTTTTTAAGTTAAGTATAATAATATTTTTTTTTATTATTAACAAATAAAAAAACACAGACAAAAAAACTGGCTTGCTTTCTATAAGAGAGAGAGAGAGAGAGGCAGAGAAACACGTGCACGCCGCACGGTTTACAACTTATAAGTATAGCAAAAAGTGTCGTTCCAACTTTTGGTCTTCATTTTTTTCGTCTAGCCCCCTTTCGCAACGCGCGATAAGGAACTTCGTTCCAAAAAGAAAGAAAGATTAAAAGCCGGTAACATTAAATCCATAAAATAAACCAGATGTAACCTAAAACAGAAAGAAAAATAATGATAACGCGGTAATAGAATTCGTTTTAGCGTTTTATTTTTATGGAATTACACCCTAATAGGACACAATAACGTGAACCGCAGTAAAATTACAGATTGTAAAAGCGAATAAGATATGTCTGGCATATCTTATTCGCTTTTACAAGATGAGTATTCATTTTTTATTGTATTACTATTTTATCTTTCAGTCATAAAATTAGGGTAGATGGAAATTATCTTCATGTAACATTAGCGCTGAAAGAGATGACATGCTTCGTCGAGCGGCAAACATGGCGTTTTATGTCTTTTTTTTTTAAAGTTCAAGCTAACTATTATCGTGTTAAAATCCCCTGGGTATAACGGGACCGGATGTAAGCTTGTACGTATCGCCGGTTTCCTTTGAACCGGTAAATTGTATAGATAAAATATAAGCAGCTGCATCCGGTTAGACTGGAAGACCCCTACGTAGTTGAGAAAAGGCTTGGCAAATGATGATGATAGGTACCGTGAAGAACTGCAGTGCGATTCTATAACCATCTCACCGTGAAAACTTAGGTGAAGTGAGCGTGGTGTGAGCTGTCATTCCAACTAATGCTAGGGATTGACTCTATTGACAGCACACTCTAAGCTCAGTTCACCTAACTTTTCACGGTGAGATTTTTACAGAATCGATCGGCTGATGAGCCATTTGAAGAAATCAAGCAACGTTAACATTTCTTTATCTTTATTTTGACTGAACGTATTTACCGACTAAACTATCACTGCTTTTTCCTAAACAAAAAAACCTAATAAAATATTTGACACCTCGTTCTAACTTTGCTTGACTGGAACCCGCGCCAAATTATAGCCAACCTGCACTACATAAGGTTTAGCGACTTTAGCGAAAAACCTTTACAGTACACAGGTAATGTTGTTTAACTCTCTATATATAAGAAATGGATTGGAAGATCGATAGTGCCTGATTTAATCGACGAAATCACCTAAATGGGATATTTTTCGAATTATCTGAAAGACACTAAGTTAACATGTCAATTGGTTTAAAAGAAAACTGCGATTACTACGGGAAGTACAGCCGATCTATTCTGTAGGGAATCACTGTGAAAGCTTGGGAGAAGTAAGCTGTCAATAGTTTCAATCCGTAGCAATCAGGTTGAATGACAGCTCACTTCACCTACATTTTCAGAGTAAAACTTTCACCCTGAATAGAGGTGCAGTATTTACAATCTATCATTTCGATACTGGTTATTTAAAAAAAGGCAAATGATGTCTTTGTTTCATTTCACCCTAAATCTAACATTTTGAACTCACGATATTTGATTTTCAGATTAATCAGTCCAGCCGATCGATTCTGTAAAAATCTTACCGTGAAAAGTTAGGTGAAGTGAGCTTATCAATAGTGTCAATCCCTGGCATTAGTTGGAATGACAGCTCACTCCTCGCTCACTTCACCTAAGTTTTCACGGTGATATGGTTACAGAATCGCACTGCAGTTATACAATAGTAGGTACTTATATGCATATTTTATTTGATAGAGAGAAACAGATAAATTATTTACTTCACCGGTAAAACATTATTGGTTCCGTTCCTCATAATTTACTATACTACTAGATAGCGTTAATTACTATTCTAAGAACACAGAAATAACTTCCATAAAGGATGTTAGGAATATAATGTTGTAGCGGAAACTTGCGTAATATCGTCAATATTTATTATACTAGTTACTAGTCTCACTGGCAACCCGGAATCTGTATTTGTGCCCGGTTTATGCCAGTAGGCTTGCCCCTTTTTACATGGGACATAAACAGAACTGGCGAAATATGGAGTGTACTCTAAAGGCTGGCAAGGGACATCGCCGCGCAACCCCTTACCATGGATTCAGTACATGAAATTTTTAGTCGGTTCCTAATAAACTCTAGGGTGTCTAGGATCATGTGCTGAATTCACGATCACAGTTTGCGCGGCGATTTCCCTGCCACCCTGTAGGTAGACGTTTGTCTAACCTTTAGAGAAATGCAAGCGTGATGTTATGTTATGTGTTACTAGTTCTAAGGAGATACTAGAAATATCTAAATATAGAATTTAATTTCTTGACTTGAATTGTGTCCTAAACATACAAATTGTGGTCATGAACTTCGATATCCAGTATAAGGAGATTATACCGAACTTATTATGAGTCAAGAAACTCCTAGATAGACTTGGCTATTTTTGAAGTATGTGAGTAAACATTCGAGATTTTTGGCAATACCACTAACCTATGGTTTGGATTATGTAATAAACTAATTTAATATTGAAAGATATATTTTCTGACGGCACGGTTGGCGCAGTGGTTAAGCGATTGACTGCTGCGCTGCGTGTCGCGGGTTCGATTCCCGCACGGAACAAATATTTGTATGACCTACATGTATTTGTTCCGAGTCTGGGTGTTTTTCTATCTATAATATGTATTTACAAAAAAAAAATGTATATAAGTAGTTTATCAGCCACCTTGTTACCATAACACAAGCATTAGGTTGCTTAGCTTGGGACTAGATGGCGCTGTGTGAAATGTCCAGGGATATTATTATTATTATTTTTCTACATGGCTTTTGGTGGACCTGTGTTCGATCCCTAGGTTGGCCAAAGTGTTATTGAGTTTTTCTATCAGGAATTTCTAAGAAGCAGCCCGGAGTTTGGATTCATGATCGGTTGATGGCACCAGGCTCGCCCCTATTACATGGTACTTAAACATAACTGGCGAAATATGGGTATACTATTAGGTACACTTCTGCATAACCCTTCAAGGATGACAGGCGTGATGTCATGTTATTGTTTTTATTAGCTACAGCCACGAGTATCTAGTATCTTAGAAAAAATAAGTCTATGCGAACAATTACTAGATACTTCTCAAAATTACCTATACCAAACTTTCCAGCATTGTATTGTGTTTTTGATCCATCAATTGGCATATTTTTTTTTTTTGTGAAAATTACCTGTTTCTGCATTTTTTTGAAAATTTGTGAATGCACATCAAAATTTCTCAAAAAGTTAAGGAAAGTCTCCTGAGACAGTTTTCTTGTTAGTTTCTGTTACTGCCTGCCCCATCTCAAAAATCCACCCTGGATATAGGTTATTTTGAAAATTATCTAAAAATTTCACTAACATAGCAACAAATAATTTAACTAACTAAGTTAGTTTTGCCTAATTAGTTAGATAGCACACAGTTTAGTAAATCATGATCCATTATAATCATAATCTACCATCACATTAAACTACCAACATTTAACAATGTACATACAAACTAAGCGTTTACTTTCCTAATAATGGTTAGACGTTAATGGATTTTGTTACCATGTACCAAATTATTAAGGCATTTTACGTGCCTGGAAAACTCTGTTATGGAAATTTTGGATTGTAGGGCTGATTAAAAACTAATACCCTGTTTATACGTCATGTCTAGGAATTAACGCACACCACCAAACACCCCAATTAGAATATTAGGTTAGAATCGAATTTTTTATATTTTTTTTTAATAGAATTTTTGCAGTATGTATAAAATATTGTTTATATATTAAATTAGTTATACTGGTTATGGAAGAAAATGGTGGTTACATTACAAATCTACGCACGCACACAGCCGCAAACGTAGGTATATGTGTCTAGCTTAGTCGGTACCTACTTCGTCCATTTTGCTTTATTTTGACTTTAAAGCGTATGCGTGGCTGTAACTTAAACTTACGTATTTATAATTATTTTTGTGATAAAAAATTACCTATATTAACACATTTTATACGTGTAAGTAGGTACATAATATAGTTTCCGGCAAATATAATAAATAGTAATAGCGAGTAAACCGAAACCGTATTTTCTAAGTCAATTTGCCAATTCGACCTTTTACGATCCATATAATTTCCTGAAAAAGTGATACACTGATTACGTCATAGGAATTGTTGCTAATCTCATTTACTTATTTCAAAGGGAATAAGAAAATTGTCGGAAAATCGGATTCTCATTAGCAGTAGCGAAGTCTTTAAAACAACTTCTTCTATCATTCCTCACCTGAATGTCAGTGTGACCTGTCCATACAGCTTCTTATTCTCCAAGTACTCTGGCTCCACGTGCAGTACACCCTGGATCCTGTCGATGGCGCCATTTTCCACCACCAAATCGCGTGACGCGAGGTACAGCGTCAGCTTGTTGTTCGGTGATGATTTCTTGAACACCCTGTAGAGGATTTGAGTGTTGGTATCCGACCTATTCTGTAATAATCTCACATTAAAAACTTAGGTGAAGTGAGCTGTAATTCCATCGGATGCTAGGGATTGATACTATTGTAACTCATTTAAAGCTCACTTCACCTCAGTTTTCACGGTGAAATTTTGACAGAATAAGCCGGCTGAAGCGTGATTTTATGTTATCATCTAAGGATTCATTATGTTAAAGAGGAAAGCTTATAAATCTTTAGCGTCTGCTTTGGGGTCTCGAAACAAAAGATAATTAATTATATCTCATTGTTTCTCTTGTCAGCGCTTGTGTTATTTAATTAGGAGACACTTTTATACTCTCGTAAGTTATGTAGGTGTGTTCATTGGGAAGTAAATTCGTTTATTATTATGATAGCTGCCTAGTTTATCTCGTGGTCGCAAGCGCTGTGTCCGGTTTATGGCAATAAGCTCGTCCTCTATTACTTACATGAGACTGAAACATAATTGACGGAATATGTGCGTGTACTTGTAGGTTTATCTCTGCCTAACACTTCGGGAAACACAAACGTGCTATTATGTGTGTCTCGTAAATAAAAACGTTCAAAATCTAGTCGCAGTCTCATCTCGGCGACAAACAAATGTCAAAACCTTGTCAAAATGTAGGGAAATTAGAGGTATTTTTACAGATTGAGACTGAGATCAGATTGTGAACGTTCTTAAAATTACGAAAATTGCCCCTCAGGTGTCAAAGCTACATTACCATAAGGAAATTACTCCATCTCAAGTCTGGACACATCAAGATTACATGCGTCGAAGTCTAAATGAGCAGCACATGTTGATAAGGTCAATTGCCAGGCCAATTGCCACCAATCCTGCAACCGTCCGCAACCAGAGCGGTTCAAATTATCTGATACATCAACCAATTTATACACTCAAGAGATATTACGTCAGCATCACATTTTGTGGAGCGCCAAATAAAGTTAAAGACATGAAAGTTTGGAATGTGATGTATAATTTTTTAAGTATTAGTCATAGACGTCACCGAGAAACGAAATAAATTTGAAAGATTGTCAGAGGTAACTGGAGCCGTCGACACTCGTCGACGGCATGTCGTCGACGACGACAACGTGCCGCTGGTGTATTTGAGTAAGTTGATCAAACAACAACACTAACATCAGATAGAACTACTGGAGCACTTTATTTACCAAAAAATTTCCCCTTTTAGTAACATTAAATTGATTTCTTTTCACTATACCCAATAGATTAATTCGATAAAAAGCTCGTTCAGGATTCTTGTCACATCCAATCGCACAATTTAGCGCAAACAATTTTATTGAACCCTGCTGCCATTTTCTACATTCTTCACGATATTTCGAGAGAAAATATACTTTATTGCTAGAACTTACCGTTGAGAATTGAGTGCGTTGTCACTCGTCATGCTTAGTTTGTTTTGTGACCTGTGGAAGAGAGAATACTGTGTTATTGTTCGCACAAATCAAATGGAATTTATTGGATCTATAAATATTTAAGAGAACAGTATCTAAGAGTTTATTTAAACAAGATATTTTTGAATCGTGTGACCCCATTATTAAGATATATGTACATTCTTCATGGGCACTTAAAAAGTGTAGATATCGTTCACAATGCTGTTGTAAAATAATTATGTAAGAATAATAAAACCGTGGTCATTGCAAGATGCGATAAGATCAATACATGGGGTACAAATCTACCCATCATCACCAATATCAATGTTCCTACAAGAGACATTAGTATCAAAATGACGTCTATACTATGGACTTTAATAAATTCACGACACTATTTCATTGATCGCTCTATTTATATTCAACGACTGCAGATTATTTGGGAAAATCTACCTATAGTTCAATGAAATCCACTAATATTTTTCGAAATTACTAGTCACAATACACTTTTCACTTTGTTAAATAACTTGTAACTTATTATTAGTTTTTCTTTATTATTAAGAAACAATCAAAATCAAAAATAACACAAACACAGGCGGCAACAACTCGAATAAAACTGTTTGCGTTCTAATTATGAACATTTATTTATAAGTAATAATAACAGAGCTTGATGAATATTAAATGTGATAACAATGACGTAAGTAAGCTTATGAATTTTCATTAAACGGACGGATTAACTTACTATCTATGGAAAACTTACTTGATTATATTATTTTATGAGGATATTATTATTTTAATTTAAAATAGGTACCATCTCACAAGAAAGAAACACACATTTCGATTCATTTATTATTTGAAAATAGAAGTCATTGATTTGTATTTTTTTTTTTTGGCTATTGCTATTTTTTTTTTATTACCTTTCAGCATCCAAAGTATTCGGCCTACATCTTTTTATTAATGGAATTATAAAATTGAAACACATCTTTTTTTTGTCACTGTCACACACTTTAATTACTTTTAGGGAGTTTTTGACTCCGTTTTTGTATCGATTTTCTAAGTTGATTCCCTTTTTTAGTCCATAAATATATATTAGATATTTTATAGATATTTTGTAAACAAATTAAACGGTATTTAACGACGTCTACAGCTGTAGGTACTAAGTATATCGCAATAATTATGAATAATTTATGGGTACAACGCAACACTGAGTCACAGTCCAGGCGGCTATCTTATGACTTCAATTAATTACTTGATTCTCAAGAATTCTCCTCGGAGCAGAACTAACTTGAAACAATATCGTCACAATACTGACATAGTTTCAAAGACAATAGCATTATTTAATATCCACTTTATCACAATCGATTTAATTCGCAATTTTGGCGACATATTTGAACAAAATATTCGACAGCTGACGAACGATCATTGTCGTCAAACAATTGAATCTAGTATCTGTTTTTGTAGCTATAATTCTCAATGTAGATTCTAAGAGTACCTAAATAGTAATTTGGTATGCATGGTATGTGACGCACAATTAGCGATTGAATTTCGACGGATGACATAATACGTTGAAGTGTTGCTGCACCGAAATAACCGAATTATTTTGCTGGCGAACTGTTGTTACAAACAATTTTGATTTCATTGTCCTGTTGGTATGTAGACCATGAGTAATTGCTCTGAGTGATGTTGTATGAAGCCATCTTCCTATGTAGGTACTAGAAAGCCATACAGTTACGTATGTATATACACAATGGCCGATGCTGGACTTAGCAAGTCCATTGCTTCATTTGAATAGGTACTTACAAGATGTCGGCAACCTTTAAAATTCTTAATTCTATAGTCCTCAAGGCCGAATTTTAGCCATAGGAGCCAATCTCAGCGGAGACTAATTAGCCATGGACGCGAGATATACATATACTAGTGCACTAGTGAGTGCACAGACAGAGGTGCACTCTCTCTTTCCTCACTCTCATAGTCCTATAGAATAGGTCTCTCTTTTCTTCTTCCAATCTCCACGTCCCCGTGACAGTCTCATCCAGCTGAATAAATAGCCTTTTCCCAACTATATTGGGGTCGGCTTCCAGTCTAATCGGATGCAGCCAAATACCAGTATTTTGACTGCCTATCTGAACTCTACAACCCAGTTTCTGGGTAACAAGAAACTCCTTGGTAAAACTGGTTGTCAGCCTTTTAGGCTTCTAGTCAGAAGCCCAAAAGTCTTACTACTAGTTTTCTTAGATCTTTGATGGGTAACGACTGTCAAAGATCTACGAATGACAACCGGGACCAACGGCTTATCGTACTTCCCGGGGCACGGAGGGGTCTCGATATGTAATGGATGGGCACCCATCCACGAACCAACCGTGGCAACCTTCGATTGACCCGTGCGGTAGTAAATTTTATTCCAAATGATTGTGAATAGACTTTGCGATATTACAGATGACTAGTTCAATAATTGTTCACAATAGAGTATGCTCATCGTAACAAAAACATGGCTGTATCAGCTATAAATTCAATTAATTTTAGCTCAAATGCAGTCTGACATTGTAATTTGATAATATTGTTACTGGCATTTATGACAACAATACTGTAGGTACCATATCGGAATTAAAATGGATTCACTGATCGTTTAATTAACTTATGAAACATGATTTCAAAAAAGGTTTTACAGGAAATAGATAGAACTGGCCATATTTGCTCAAAAAATAATGTGTAACGCCATTTGTTTAAAAAAAGAAAGATTAAAAAAATAAAACTTTAATGGTATTTCATTTTTTTTTTCACCTTGTGGCCATATCTCGTGCTTTGGGTACTTATATAAAACCTTTTTGCTAACATGATTGTTGTCGTTTTTAATTTTTTGTTTTTGGAAAATATAAATGGTGACAAACTGCGGTGTTGGGCCATAAACCCTTATGTATTTATTATAGCACCGACTGGCTGGCTAGGCAGTAAAATTAAATATTCTACGACCAAGGCTGCTAATTTAAAATATTCATAAAGGGACACCACCCCCATTTAACGTTTTGTAGAAGAGTCTTTGCTTGCTTGCGTACCCTTGAGTTACCTTGACCCAGTGAAATGCTTATCAGTCTTAAATTATACGTTTCCAAGGCCATCGTCTTTAAGGGCTGCAGGTAGGCCTACGGTAAGTGGCCGGTTTTAGGGGAAGCTTTTTTGTAAACAGAGTGACGGGTTTCCTTGTTTTGAAAATTCTTTTAGAATAAAATAAGTACACAGGCTAATATTTATAATGCTTAGTTACCTTTGGATCGATGTTGATAATAATAATTTGGCAAAGATATTTACAGTGGTCCAGTGGTTGCAAGCGCATGAGATCCTGGGTTCAATTCTCAGTTCGTGCAGTCTTATTTGGTTTTTCGATCAGGCGTTTCTCAGTAGTTGCCTGGAGTCTGGATTTATGCCTGGTTGATGGCAATAGGCTCGCCCCCTATTACACGGAACTTCAACGTAACTAGCGAAATGTATATTTATAGTCGTTTTGAAG
The DNA here is from genome assembly GCA_951799955.1 of Apamea anceps. Classification (NCBI taxonomy): domain Eukaryota; kingdom Metazoa; phylum Arthropoda; class Insecta; order Lepidoptera; family Noctuidae; genus Apamea; species Apamea anceps. The sequence continues at coordinate 4,452,216 of OX637502.1, read as the reverse complement.
ATTTTATAGATACCTTATTGCTTATGCACATAATTATGTGCAAACCCATAAGTCGTCATTTTCAATTTTCGAAAGTTTTTAATACACCGTTTTTTGATCGTTTTAATCCCTAAAAGGGGTCATTGTACTCATCATTATGAACTACATTTACTACGGGACCAACCCTGAAATCGTCCACGATTAAAACGATCAAAATTTAACGGTGTATACAGAATGTTACAAAAATAAAACAAGATTTTAACTATCAACCCAACTTTTTTACACCAAATTAATATAATAAACAGTTTTAATATCAGTTTTATTAAAGAAACTAAAATATTTGTTTCTTTTATAATAGAAATGTTTACTTTTTGGTTTATTCACGAGATCATGAAGGTAATCTCGTCTGTAATTAAAAGAAAAACGGATGTTTCAAAGTCTTTGAAGTTCATTGGTGCGGTTCGGACTGGTTTGATTAAACGAACCGCGGTATTAAAAAAAAATAATTTTGCGAAGCAGGAAATAAAAATTAAATGGAAAACTAGGTTAGTTTTAATTAGGATTATGATTGAGATTATGGAATTTTTTTTCATGTGGTTGTAAATGGTATGCTGATCAGATTTTTGTATGTGGGTGACATATCGAATAATAATAATTTAATTCAGATCAAGTCCATAATTTGTTAGTAACAATGTACTCAAAAAACTAATGTTAGTATTCAAAATCAAAATCAAAAGTCATTTATTCAAATTAGGCTGAGAATCAGCACTTTTCGAATGTCAAAATTACAAAAGACAGACCCCAAAAACGCCCGCCCTTCACCACTTCCTAGTGCTATCGCTGGGAAGAAGAAGTGGCGCAACAAACTCCCCAGCAAAACAACAAAATTAAATTATGGTATGAAGCCGCACCCACCTTTGCAGCATGGGGGACTCCCACCGATTGGGAAAAACATCCAATATAGTGTTGGTATTGCCACGAACGCGAGCGAGTAGGGAGGCGGATCTTTTCCTAACGATAGCGGCAAAGCCATCCACCCGCGCCTTAGCAAACATCGATGACGCACTGCAACGCCATGGCAGCCCCAAGAGTACCCTGAGTGCATTATCAGAAATGTGTGGTCATATTTAAGGGTGTGGTACAGACCATTAAACTGAACACCTTTTTCTATGGGACCAAAATCGTAATCGTGAAAAGTTATCAGCTGTCCCACACATTTGTCGAGTAAGTATGGGAGTTTTGTACTTATATATAAGTTACTTTTTCTCTTCTTTCATAGAACTTCCTGCTGGTTTTTTCTATAAGTCCGAAAGTCTCTAGAAGAAATATTTTGCGTTGGAAAATTATAAAACGTAGTTAAGGGTTGTGGAGGTCAGATAGGCATGTGATATACTGGTATTCAACTGCATCCGGTTACACTGGAAGCCGACCCTACCATAGTTGGGAAAAGGCTAGGCAGATGATGAGTTAGTAGAGTTCCCGGAAGTTAGTAGGTACTAATGAGGTTTTAATTTAAACCTAAATCCAGCAGTGCGATTCTGTAACCATCTCACCGTGATAACTCAGGTGAAGTGAGCGTGGAGTGAGCTGTCATTCCAACTAATGCTAGGGATTGACACTATTGACAGCTCACTTCACCTAACTTTTCACGGTGAGATTTTTACAGAATCGATCGGCTGATCTTTTATTGAGTCACTCATAAGTGTAATTCTGAGGCATTCTTCTGAAGGAAATGAGCAATTCGAAAACCTAAATTCCTTCTTTCAGCTATAAATATACCCTACTGAAGACATATTTCTGTCACTTTCAGTACGAGTGGGTTACTCGAGACACTCGTAAATATCGCCTCTCTCGCTTGACCTTCAGATTGCTCCAACTTTGGTATTTATAAATCAAATCCTATATAACCTTTTTTTTTCATGAAACGTCGTGATATTTTCGAGATGAATGTATCGAGTATTCGATGTTTGGGTTTTTTCGAATTGAGAGATTGTCGCCTGTTTTGGTCGTTATGATAATTTGAGTTTGGAGTTATGTTCAAAAACTTTTGAAGTAGGTAGTAAGTACAGTCACCGAAAGAGATAAGTAACCAGGTCGTCGGGTATAGTTGAAGTTTAGTAAGAAACCGATGAATGTTTTTGAATGAAATTTAGTTTGTGAATGAACTGTTTGTTTTCTATTACCTAATTAAATTAAATTTTATTCAAAAACATCCAATGGTTTCTTACTAGATTTCAACTATATGCGACGACCCTGATTACTTATCTTCTCTGGTGACCTACCTGGTACATAAATATACTTTGCAAAGACGCGTTATTTGAGTCACTGTAGCTTCATGGTAGACCGGGGTAATTGCGTAATAAACTAACAGTAGCCATGGCTTTCATTTTGACCGTTCAGCAACATTCATTGCGTTATTTACGTTGTTGAGCAGACAAATATTTCGAATGCATGAAACAATAGATTGGCTATCTCCTTTAAAATGTGATTGACAGTCAAGAAAATAATTTTACTACAATGCTACCAGCAAGGGCGTGCGTGTATGAACGTTAATGAAGCAAGCGAAGGATCGTAACAGTAGTGTTATACTGTAAAAATATCACCGTGAAAACGTAGGTGAAGTGAGCTTTACATCACAGCGGGCCTTATCATAATAGGTACCAGCGCTGCGACATTTATTTTTTTAAATGTCGTAGCATCATGCTGAGGTAGGAGCCTTTTGGCCTCGTATAGTCCTCGTACTTTTTTTTAGTATAAGTAGGTAATTTGTTTTTTTTAATTTTGGATTGTGTTTAGTTTAGTTTTATAATCTTCCTGCACGAGGCGATAGGTGCGCATGAAATAAGTAAATTGTTTGACGGGAATATTATTACTTACCCAGTAACTGGGTTCTGGAGATCAGATAGGCATCGCTCCATGTAAAACACTGGTATTCAGCTGCATCCGGTTAGACTGGAAGCTGACTTCAACATAGTTGGGAAAAGGCAGATGATGATGAGGTTTGATAGGAAATTTTAGAAATTAATATAAAATATGCCTTCTATTTATTTGACCCGGTAATATAAGGGCACGGAGACCTTATAAGTATTAGGTATCTAAGTACCTAGTTGTTCTTGGAGAGTAGGTACCTAATATTAATAGCAATCACAATGATACTGAGATGTATAATTTTTAACATGAATGATGTAAACAATATTTTGTAACCATACTATTTTGATTTAAAACAGTGTCCGTGGAGTTTCTTGCCCGTTCTTCTCCATAGGTACGAGTACATTCTACACTTTGGAATGGGCAACTAGCTTCATCTTTCTGACTGACCAACTCCTTGACAATTCAATAGTGCTTGTAATTGGTTTATCACACTATTATTATAAAGGCGAAACTTTGTGAGTGCGTGTGTGTGTTTGTTACTTCTCCACGCTCAAACAGCTGGACCAATTTTGATCAAATTTGGTATGAACGTAGCTAACACCCTGGATTAACACATAGGATTTTATTCCGGTATTCCCACGGGATCGAAACTTATGCGGGTGAAACCGCGGGGCGCAGCTAGTTTGAAATAAATGGTTTGAGTTTGAAATGATGATCGATCAGCATAGCATCATCGATACGAACACTTTTTGATACATAACACGTCATTTTATATATATCCTCACAATTATCCATTTAACGACCATGTTTATTATTTCCGCAGGGAAAACAAACACACCATAGCGAAATCTGCGTCAATGTATTTACGTATGCATGGTTAGCGAATATACCTATGTACCTTATTAATCGCCATAATTGTCGGCATCATCATTAACAGCTAGTGAACGACCATAATATTGACAGCGTGGTCGGTCGAGCGACAGACTAGGAGACCGCAGCGTGCGGGGTAATTGCGTTTAGTGTTCCAGCAAACAGGCGCGACGCGATGGTGCGACTCAATTCTGGTAGAACAACTTTCGCGCGACACGGCTCTAGTATAAAAAAGCACAATAACATTTTTTTTTTTTTTTTGAGGATGGGAAATCATCAAATGACTCCTGGAGCAGGAGGGAGTGTCAGACTCTTACTGACTAAAACCCACCCGTATTCCTTCCTTAGCCCTTTATGTTCCAGGGCAGCGGTAATCCTTTCGGACAATCCCGCTACCCTGGCAGGCTTCGGCCCTATGGGGCCCCGTCACTCATGCTGACATCTCTTTGAGGCGCGCGTGGAATACAAACACGCCGTCCGGCACGGGCCTGGTCCTGATCGGACGGTGAGTTACCCATTACTCACCGCCCGCAGGCCCGCGCCTACGGTGGCCGGGAGTCGTCACGCGGCTCCCGACGCCCGGAGCGTCTCCCGCGGCGGCTGAGGCGTGAGGTGCGCAAGGTGCGTTCTCTCGCCCACCCCGCCACCTCCTTCGCTAGCATGACTGCTTCGCAGAAGGAGGTGACTGCCTCCCACTCCCTCTCGCCCCGGACCATGGCTTGAACCAGGGCCGGACGCGAGAGGTCGCCGCCGCTGCCGATCGCCTCTACGAGGACACGGCGGTGCTCTGCCCAAGCAGGGCAGACCTCCACCGTATGCTCCACCGTGTCCTCTGTGCGATCCTGACAGTGGTGACATCCGGGCGTCTCCTCCCGCCTGATGATGTGCAGGAACCTCAGGCGGGAGGAGACGCCAACAATTGCAATGCCTCTCATTTTGACAGTTCGACAACATTAATTGCGTTTTTACGTTGTCGAATTTTTAAACCATATGAAGCAATGGATGAGCGATATCCTTCAAAATCCGTCGGATTGAGATTGAAAGTGTGTTACGCAATTGGGTATCGCAGTCCACTGCTGGACATAGACCTTTCCCAGACTACGCCACAACACCCTGTCCCCCACCCTCCGCAGTCTACCCCAGCCACCTTTTTTAGGTCGTCTGTCATCTAGCTGGGGGGCGTCCCACACTACGCTTGCCGATACGCGATCTCCAATCCAGGTAACCTACTCCGAAGTGCAAAGTGCGAATGTTCGGATCGGACCGACACATGGCCAAACCGAATATTATTGAAAAATGCGAAAAAAGTTCGGATCGGCTCAGTTGGGTCGGGACCATAGTCAATATTCGAAAGAGTGTAGGAGCGTAGGATCGGAACCGACCGAACCAAATAGTAACTTCGTAGCAGGAAACAGCCGAACATTCGGCCGATACTACTTCGGAGTAGACCCCCAGGACTCGACTGCTCCAGCGGCCATCAGTCCTTCGACACACATGGCCAGCCCACTGCCACTTTAGTTTGCTTACTCTGAAAGCTATGTTCGTAATGCCGGTTCTTTTCCGGATAATTTCAATCCTGATTCACAGCACTTGACAAAAACTAATTAAATGACAATTTGTGATCCAATCAGCCTACCAACACAAGATGGCTCCATAATTTTCCTATAGGCACATATTCCTAGATATTTACAAAGGTATATCCGTTCTTACATCCTTACGTATGTCACGTTTTCTAATTAATTCTAACACGAGCCGAATTTAATTAAATTGCTCATATTTCTTTCACTGTCTCGTCAAATATGTTTCAGGCCATGTTTAAGTGGGCCAATGGAACCGATCTTACTCGGCGAACGCTTTGTGAGACTTTCTGAAAAGCGTAACCTGGACATAGAATGGTATATATGTATTTGAATTTTATGATTTAAATGGTCCATTCCACATCCTATGTCGGTCAACTGAATTATGTTGGTATATACTTAATTATAAATATTGTTCGATTCTGGAGTGGCGACCGCGTATCGGAAGACATAGCGTTGGAAGGTCTCCCACAAGGTGGAGCGACGACCTTATGAAGGCCGCAGGAACCCGTTGGATGCGAGAAGCACAAAACCGATCGAAGTGGAGGTGCTTGAGGGACGCTTATGTCCAGCAGGATGTCTTCTGGCTGAAATGATGATACTTAATTATATAGGTAAGAATTTTATTTACCACTAGCTTCTGCCCGCGGCTTCGCCCGCGTGGATGTCGGAAATGATCCCACGGGAACGTGCTAACAGGATAAAATGTATGTGCACCAGGATGCCATCTATCTCGCGGGCCCTTTGTGGCTAATTACAATAGAAAACCAATTGTGTCTCATTAATGGTGATTAAGAGGGTACCTATATGATATCTTTACCTAAGTACCTACCTAATTAAAAAATAAATAAACTCAATAACAGAAAATAAAATACCTACCTACCTAAATAAACCTATTTATGACGATAACTAATCTAAACTCAATCATCATCTGCCTAGCCTTTTCCCAACTATGTTCAGGGCCGGCTTCCAGTCTAACCGGATGCAGCTGAATATTTTACATGGAGCGACTGCCTATCTGACCTCCACAACCCAGTTATTGGGTAATACGATACCCTTGGTACGACTGGTTGTCAGACTTTCGGGCTTCTGACTACCCGTAACGACTGTTAAAGATCCACGAATGACAGCCGGGACCAACGGCTTAACGTGCTTTCCGAGGCACGGAGGTGTCTCGGTATGCAAAGATGGTCACCCATCCACAGACCGACCACGGCAAGCGTAGCTTAACCTGACCGATCGACCTGTGCGGCTGTTATTATTTAGCCACGGGCCCCTCAATCTAAACTCAATAAATAAGCAAAATCTCTAAAAACTAATATCTATACGAATGACTATCCTACCTAACAGTATTATAAAATAACCTACGGTCACTAGTGTACACTATCAAATATACTACCTATACTTTAAAATTAAAATCTATACCTACGACTTATATAAAAATAAACCTAAATAACTCCAAAAAGTAAAAGGAATAAAAATGAACTCCACTGCGTGTGAACTAACCTACGACAAACTTATTATTTGCGGTTGGTACAGTAATCGGATCTAGGGATCGAACCGCAAAATTAAGTTTGTTTTTTATTGTATATACTTTTCCGGGATAAAAAGTACCCAGTGTGGTGCCCAGGATATTAAAGAATAATTATACCAAGTTTCATCGTAATCGAACCGGTAGTTTTTGCGTGATGCCTGAACAAACAGACAGACAGACAGACAGACAGACAGACAGACAGACAGACAGACCGACAGACAGACAGACAGACAGACAAAAATTTTTTTAATCACATTTTTGGGTTCGGTGTCGGTCTAGTAACACCCCCTGCCATTTATTTTTTTAACCCCCGACGTAAAAACGACGGGGTGTTATAAGTTTGACGTGTCTGTGTGTGTGTGTGTGTGTGTGTGTGTGTGTGTGTGTGTGTGTATGTCTGTCTGTGGCATCGTAGCTCCCGAACGGATGAACCGATTTTAATTTTGTTTTTTTTGTTTGAAAGGTGAATTTGTCGGGAGTGTTCTTAGCTATGTTTGATGAAAATCGGTCCAAGATGGCCGCCGCTACAAAATGGCGGATTATATATTTTTTCACAACTCCCTCAATATGGGTATCAAATGAAAGGGCTTGACTAGTAGAATACTATACACTATGATAAATTTCAAATCCAAGATGGCCGCCACCACAAAATGGCAAATTACATTTTTTTTTTCACAACTCCCTGTATATGGGTATCAAATGAAAGGGCTTGACTAGTAGAATACTATACACTATGACAAATTTCAAATCCAAGATGGCCACCACCACAAAATGGCGAATTACAAAAACCTGATTAAATACCAAATTACCTGAATCTTAAAACGCAAGGAAATAAAAGAAAAGAAATAATAAGGAGTCCCTACAAAAAGCATGAAATAAAAAATTAAATTAAAAATTTAAAAAACCCCCGACTACGTGAAACCCTATAAAAAGAAAAAAATAACCTTGAAATTATGACCCTACGTAAGTACGTATGAAATTTTTTGATTAAATATTGTCCTGTCGGGGGACCGCTACTATTTTAAACTTTAACAGAACGTTAGGCTAATAATTAGAGCGGTCCCCCGACGGGACAATATTTAAACAAAAAATTTCATACGTTCTTACGTAGGGTCATAATTTCAAGGTTATTTTTTTCTTTTTATTGATATTTTCAATGTACAGAATTTTCACTTCTACAGATTTATTATAATTTTATTTACCATTTAATACATTTCTAATTGTGTTAAAAACTTTGAGGCTAGTGGCCAAATGATAACAGCCGTACGGGTCGTTCGAAGGTTAAGCTACGCTTGCGGCAGTTGGTACGTGAATTGGTGACCATCGAGACCCCTCCATGCCTCGGAAAAAAAGTTAAGCTGTGAGTTCCGGCTATCATTCGTAATCTTTGGCAGTCGTTGCGGGTAGTCAGAGACCCGAAACATCTGTATATTTCATTCAAAGACGTTTACGTTCGAATTATTTAATCATTCAATTTATTTCCGAGCAATGAACCCGAGCCGCACTAGCTGACAGTTTCAAATTGAAAATGTGTGTAGGTGCTTTAACATTAGCACACACAAATTGGATAACTTAGCTAATTGGGTAACTAAAACATAGCCAATTTTAGTTGCTTAAGTTATTAAGCCTATTTTCGAAGTATATTTTGATCATAAGAGAACTAACTGTCCTCTATAATTTTGTAAAGCGAGAAAACTTAGGAGCTTTCTTACTAATAAGATAAAATAAATATTGTTATTGTAGCTAAACCATAAGGATATATACAAAAACAAATACTGCTGTTAAAAACAGATAAAAAGAATATATAATAATAAGGAAAACCATAAAAGCGCTTTTCCTCTCTCCTACTTATTCAAAATTTTGGTGTGCCCGACATTTGCTGTGCCCCATAATTGATTCTATTGATTTATACTTACCACCTGTAGCCAAATTATGGATGCAATAAAGATTGAATTGAATTTAAATTACAATTTGGAAAGTAACGGCCTCATTAGGCATTCATGCAGAGGTAGGAACCTTTTGGCCTCGAACAGGACTTTCTGTTTTTGACTAATTTTATTTTTTAAGTTTGTGTTTAGTTTTAAAGTTTGTGATCCTACTGTGCGGGTCACAGTAAATACGTTTACTTTCTTTCGTGCATAGAGTGGTTCTATGGACGAAGTTATCGTTAAATAAAAAGGATTGAATCTTTTACAGAAAAAACCACTTTCAACTTTGCATGTTGGTCGACAGCGAAGATAAAAACAAGCTTTAAATAATGTGCCAAACGGATTGGTTGTCGTAGTATTTCATTCTATCAAGTCAGCCTATCGCAGTCCACAGCTGGACATAGGCTTCTTGCAGGCTTCGCCACATTAGCTTATCCTGCTCCTTCCGCGTCTAGTCTATCCCAATCCTTAAAGGTAGTCGGGCCATCTAGCTAGGGCGCGTCCCACACTACGCTTGCCGATAAGTGGTCTCCACTCCAGGAGTTGTCTGCTGCTTCGGCCACCCCACAGCCACTTCAGCTTGCTTACTCTGCAAACTACTCGTATATCGGTAACTCCGGTTCTTTTGTTGATAATTGCGGTCGTAATTTTTTTAACAAAATAAAGAGTAAATCGATATAAAACGTCTTGCACGAAGACCTAAAGAAAATGCTCCAGTAAAAAACCCTCATGTTATGGGCTAGTACTAGTGTAGTAGAGGATAAAGAGGGTTACAAATGTCAATGGAATACTCAATATTCCTCTTCATAAAATCCGTTCAGTTATTTTTGCGTGAAAGAGTAACAAACATCCTTCCTTCCATCCTCACAAACTTTCGCATTTATAATATTAAGGTTGGTTTTAGGGTTTATCAGGTGACTAGCAATATTAAATACTGGAGGTTTTTTTCTCCTTAAAAATCTAGTCCCATCGTCAGTCGGCTATTATGTCACCGCACCGATATCTATCTCAATTATCATCCATCAAGTACAGACGCCAGCAGGTCAAGCTACCCGAAACTGTCAAATTTTCCCAATCAACCTTGAACCTTAATCCTATAGCGATAAAGTTGCAAATTTATTAAAGGAATTTGACAGATTGTAGTAGCTTGATGTGCTGGCGTCTGTACTTCCTAACGTCTACACGTTGTCGTAACAAAAATTATATAAATACCACGGATATCTTTTCCAGGAGCGAATTATCGGAGACACAATGTCCAGACGCCAGCGTATCAAACCACTACAATCTGTCAAATTTCTTTAATAGATCTTCAACTTTATCGTTAAATGCATAAGGGATAATACACCGTTAAATTTTGATCGTTTTAATCTTTAAAAGGGGTCATTGTACTCATCATTATGAACAACTTTTATTACGGGACCAACCCTGAAATCACGATTTACTCAAATAGCTTAGTACAGGGACTACTAAGCTATTTGAGTTTTCCGTAGTTGTGAACGTTACAAGGGAAATTGCCCCGTAGAGATTGTTATACTGATAAGTTTATTTGCTAGGGTGCTTCATACTACTAAGTTTGTTGTATAAATCTTATTTTACTTAGACAGGCGCTTTACTTTGTGTAAATTATGTCATTACCACTGCAGGCTCTTAAAACGGCGAAGGAAAACATCGTGAGGAATTCGGCCATGTCTTAGAACCAAAAATTTGAAGACATGTGACATCTACCAACCTGCTATGGGCCTGCGTGGTATATTACGGCTCACTCCCTCTCACCGAGAGGAGGCCTGTGTCCCAGCAGTGGGAACAATATAGGCTGATTGTGCTTATAACTTTCATGAGCCTTTCTGAAAGTCTATCTACAAATTGTATTAGCGGGTTTGTGTCTGCTTGAAGAGACATTTTGAATTAATATTCTTGTCAGTACTGCCACGTCGCCAGCGCTTGTGATGAGCATGAGGTCCTGGGTTCGATTTCCGAGTCTGGCAAAGTGTATTTGGGTTTTTGGGTGTTCAATAGAACGCTGTAGGCAGTCTGAACTAGTTTGCATGGCAAACAACCGTATCACGGAATCTATGCTGTTATCGAGCTTGCATGTTTGGCTTCTCTATAGACAGAGTCGGTTGGGCGTTTCGCCACAGGTATTCCAAGAATGAATAATGTAAGCTAACCGCACATTAAAGCGCACTGATGGCCCAATGACTTACGAGTAGGTCGTAGGTTCGACCCCAGACAGGCGCTTTACTGGTGTAAATAATTTCATCACCACGGTATGTCCTAGAACGAAAAATTCGAAGACATGTAACATCCACCAACTCGCTATTGGCCTTCGTGGTATATTATAGCTCACTCCCTCTCGAAGAGAGGCCTTTGTCCTAGCAGTGAAAACATTACGCCTTGGATACACTAGGGGAGATTTTGTCCCGCAACATGACGCGCAACACTCATTCTACGTGTCGCTGCAACGTTACAAAGTGCCCCGCAACAAGTTCCGCAACATTTTACCTGACGCGGGAGATGTTGCTTGCTGCCGCTCGAAGAGCGTCCCGCCTCAGTGTCGCCGGTCGCGCCATTTGTAGGCTTGCAAAATGTTCCGCGACATTCTCTCGGGACATTCACGTAGTTGTCGAGCGCCCTGTTCCGCAACATGTCGCTACATTTGTCTCCAAGTGTATTCGGGGCTTTATAGGCTGATTATGCTACTACTTAGTGTTTGACAGATTTATGGTGTGGTCAATAGTACGCTGTAGGCAGTCTGAACTAGTTTGCATGGCAAACAATCGTATCGTGGAATCTGTGCTGTTATCGAGCTTGCATGTTTGGCTTAGGTCTAAACACATGGTTTGGTAGGCAGGTATTCCAAGAATGAACAGTTTAAACCAAACCAGCAAAATATGCCTGGCGAGTTTTTTTTTTTTTTGCAATTTGCAGGTTCACGTTGATCGAAGTATGATCCGCGGCCAGTTATCCCTATTGAATGACTATTTCATGAAATCATGTTATAATGCTGAGACTAATAATTATAATTCTGTAAAACCGTATTTGTTACGGTCGCGAATCATATTTTAATCAACCTGATACTGAACCTGCGAATTGCAAAAAACTAAATTTGAATTTCGTGGGTGACCTTAGCGCACCCCCCTTTACTAATGAATACTGTACCTAAGCTATAAGCTATAATTAATATTGTCCTCGAGTCACCTTAAATACATATAGGTAGCCATCAATCGATGTGTGAGACAAGTGACGATGAAAATGGCACCGGAAACATGCACTGAGTTTCTGGGGACGTATGCTCAGATGGGCATTGGAAAACAAAACAAATGAAGGTTTTAAAAAGCCATAATAAAGTAAGGGCCAGTATTTATGAAAGGAGTCCAGCTCATCCCGCCATCTCCGTTTGGGCCAGCCACGATGTCGTTTGCCATTAAGCGGGACCCACTGGGTCCTAAGTTTGGCCCATTGATCGTCTGACGTGCGACAGATGTGTCCAGCCCAATTCGAGAGAGGTAAAAAGAGAGTAGGGTGGCCTTTGCTCAGCAGAGGGACCGGCTAATAATAATAAAGTAAGGATTTTTCGAAGGATATTTCATCTAGTTTTTATATACACGAGCGGCACGCGTGCACGGCAAAGACAACTACAGCCGCCGTAAACGTGCCGTTCGTGTAGTTGAGCAACGTGATGCAATACACGAGCGGCACGTCGTAGACGCCTACATTAGCCTTTGCTGTTTGCGCCTTTGCATGAGTCAACAGCAAACTTATACCTACTTACATAAATAAATTAGGTACAGGTGTTAGGTCAAATAGATGCCCATTTTCGCTAACACGACTCCTGAAGCCAAAATATTATTGGATTTTGGATTTTCAACTCTCGGTGCCGATCCGAGAAAACCTAGTGAAAACAAGGGGTAATCACACAAAGCAGCCACTGTTACTGTTAGCCTGCATCTTCCCAATGCTGGGCAAAGGCTTCTCCCCATGACTCCCAGCTCTTTCGATCCAGGGCTAAAGTGGACCACTGGTCGTTTATAGAATATATGACCAGTGGTCCACTTTAGCCCCGGATCGATCGTCCTGCCATCTTCTACGGGGTCTACCGCTACGCCTTCTTTTTCAGAGTAACTGAGGCGCTTTAAAAAGGTCAACCTTTCTACGACTCCTAAGTGTTTGTACAGACACCAGCTGCAGTGTGATTCTGTAACCATCTCACCGTGAAAACTTAGGTAAAGTGAGCGTGGAGTGAACTGTCATTCCAACTAATGCTAGGGATTGACACTATTGACAGCTCACTCTAAGCTCACTTCACCTAACGTTTCACAGTGAGATTTTTACAGAATAGATCGGCAGGTCAAGCTACCCGAAAATGACAAATTTTCCCAATCAACCTTGAACCTTAATACATAAAGTTGAAAATCTATTAAAGAAATTTGACAGATTGTAGTAGCTTGATGTGCTGGCTTCTGTACAAACTTCTTTCTGTAATTTTATGCAGGCTGGAGGCTCAAATATGAATTTTGATCAAAGGACAATCCTTTACTAACAAATAGGTTCTACCTACGTAAACGACACGTGATCAAACAAACGACAACTGGGACTTTACATTCAAACGGTATTGACCTTTTTGAAACTTTGCTAAAGGTCACTTTACTATCAAATAAAAAGTAATGCGACCTCTAAAAATTATCAGCTGAAAATATTCAGTATTCCTGAAAGTTATGAGAATTTTATACATGGTAGTAAAACTAGTTTTACATATATATTGGAATACGTAGACCTAGTTTTCAGGCAACACAAAAAATATAGTTCATCATCTGCCTAGCCTTTTCCCTACTTTGTTGGGGTCAGCTTCCAGTCTAACTGGATGCAGCCGAATTCAAGTATTATAGGTTATTAACGGAAAATATAAAATAAGAGCGATGTAACAAATCTGCCTAGCCTTTTCCCAACTAAGTTGGGGTCAGCTTTCAGTCTAACCGGATGCAGCGGAATACCAGTATTTTACATGGAGCGGCTGCCTATCTCACCTCCACAACCCCGTTACTGGGTAATACGTTCTGGCTTCTCACAGGTTTTTTCGATGTTCAAAGGTCAGAATAATCGAAAAGTTCTTTCGTAAAGGAAGTTGCGTGCGTATAATGGCTACGTAATAATCGGATTCGTATTATTTATTGAAAGACTCCTGAATTCAGGTCACGGCTTTTTGTTAGCTATGACTAATGGGCTTTATTTTTTTTTCTGGTCACATGTAAGCGTAAAAAGGACTGAGGAAGAAACAATTTTTATTTGCAACGGCGCAGGATAGCCGTTACTAGAAGTGGTCATGGTATTTGTAGTCCAGCAGCTTCAATATCATCATGATTGTGCCAGAATATAGCAGTTCGTCGTAGATGTGGTACGTACGACAGTGGCTCCCCTGACATCCACTCTTTCATGAGAAGACAACCAAAGTGTGAAACTTTCTACCGGCATCTGTTGTCCCTCCTACATTTAACCCTTCTGCCTTCAAAGCAAGAGTGAACAGGCATCTTCTGGCATGCTCGTTGCGTCATAGACCTCATCCATCGCTTTTCATCAGGCGTGATCGAGGTCGAGAGCAGACACATTTAAAAATAAAAATAAAATACCACGCACGCATTTGCGACGCTCCGTTGGAGTGGCTGTCGCCAGCCAGTGTCAATCTTATCCAACCGTTTTGGCGATTCCAGTGGAAACTTTGTAACAAAACTATAGCAGTGTTCATAATCTCGAATAATTTACATTCCATCAACACTTAATCAATTATTATCTACTTTAGTAAAATGTATTCTGAGTTGATTTTTGAGTGATTATTTGTTGGAAAAAGGTCCTATGTTTTTTTGGTTGCAATGACATTTGAACTTTGTTTAGTATGCCATTCAATTTGTTGTTCAATGACTAGAAAATTATCTCAAATTCTTAATTCAAGTATAGACGGCGCCAGAGACTGTACCACAGTTTATACTGTGACTGTACCGTCAAATACTTCTATTTAAAAATCAAAGAAGAGAAAGAAGAGTTGCCAAATTTGGTCCTTTTGTCCTTCTTCTTAACAGAAGATGGTTTGACGTCATAATTTACAACCTGCTTTTACCGATTTTATCATTCATCGTTATTATTTACACGCTAAAATGGAATTGGGCTGGACACATCTGGCGTATGTCAGACGCCATGAGCCAAACTTACGACCCAATGGGTCCCTTTAAATGGCAAGCGACATCGCGGCAGGCCTAGATGGAGATGGTGGGATGAGCTGGACTCCTTCAACAAGAACTGGTCCTTAGCAGCTTTAAACAGAGAGACGTGGAAAGAGAATAGAGAGGTATTTGCCCTGCAGTAGGACATCACAGGCTTTTAATAATTCTTTCGATTTCTTATATATACGAGTATGTCTCTTCTTTAACTATATACAATTATTTTTTTTGTAACTTCGCCCCGCACAAGGAATTTCTCCTGTATCGTGGGTGCGTTTAAAAACATTTAAACTCACATACACAAACAGCCAGACCCGAAACAACTACTTGTAGGCCATACAAATATTTGTTCCGTGCGGGAATCGAACCCACGACACGCAGCGCAGCAGTCAATCGCTTAAGTAACAACTGCGCCAACCGTGCCGTCGTATATTAATTGCTACCTCATCAGTATTACACATATCATTCCGTGCCATTTATGTTCAGTTTTTGTATTTTTCACCAAGGCCACCCTACTTCCTACCCTATCCTACTAATATTATAAACGTGAAAGTTTGTATGGATGGATGGATGGTTTGTTACTCTTTCACGCAAAAACTACTAAACGAATTTGGATGAAATTTGGCACACAGATGGATTATAGCCAGGATTAACATATGGGATACTATTTATCCCGATATTCCCGTGGGATCGAAACTTTTAACTTTACGAGAAAAACAGTGAAAAATATGGTTTATTACTTTATTTTATTTTTCTTTACTTTATACGGCCGGACACAAATCTGCCATAACTTCAACATATCCCATTAAATTAACGTTTAATTATAAAAATGTTGTTTACTCACGCTCGTACGTCATATCTTGATAAAAATAAAGGTTTTACGACCGGCCGTTGTGTTGATAAATGTTTCATGTCCTCTGTAAAATGGAGAACAATGTTTAGATTAGAGATTACCTGCTTTTTTGGATCCTACAATGAAACAATTAGTTTGGTTTTAAATGAAAAGCTTGATAACAGCCGTTTATAGGAATATGCGGTTTAATTGCATACGAGAGGCACAGAACCGGTCGAAGTGGCGGTGCCTGGGCGGTTTTTCGGCTGATATGATGATGAACAAGGTAAATTTTCCGCGTTTTTTACTTTTTTTATTCACCTATACTGTCCCAGTGCTGGGCAAAAGCCTCACCCAAGTCCTCCCAGGAACTCTTTTACCGCTGTACTTAGCCTGAGTAAAGTCTAAATTTGCTCTATAGATCTCAGCCTTATTATCAACGTCATTACTCTACAAATGGCATGGCAACCTAAGAAGTGGTTTAATCAATCCTGTGCCACATTTAGCCAAGCTTAACCTAATTGAGAACCTCACATTCAAAAATTTGATTAATGTTTAAAACTTTTTCCTTAAAGAAATTAGGATCAAGAGCAAAGATTACCTATAAGGAAAACTGACAGATTTGCTTTCAAAGTTTCACTTTTGAAGCTTTATTTAAAGAAAGAAAGAAAATACGTTTATTTGCGGCAAATATGACGCATAAATAAGAACATAAACACACACAAAACCAAAAACAAGTTGGGGATAGCCATGCGTCACATTTACGCAAAACGGCCATCGCTCAGCATAATGCTAAGACCCTATACGAGACAGAGTCCCAGCGCTGGTTTTCAACGGCAGCCGGCGTTGACGTGATGACGTCAACCAGTGCAGCATGCAATTATACCTACATAAATAAATAAAAACAACAAATAAAAAAAAATAAAAAGCAAATTTTGTTTCTAAAACAATTAGTCATAATGTAAAAGTTTAACTGGGCTATTCAGTCACAGTCAAATGTTATTTTGATACATTTTCTAAGTAAGTAGCCGCAAGTGCTACCGCTGAGTAAGAGATCCTGGGTTCGATTTCCAGATCAGGCAATGTTATTGGGATTTTTCACCAGGAATTTATCAGTAGCCAGGAGTCTGGATTTATGCCAAGATTTTTTGTGCTCTAGATTCATGGCAATAGGTTCGCCCCCTATTAGGGCTATTGCATATATACAATTTTTAGTTGAACAACTATTTTGTTGTGTTTCATAAGTTTATAGGTATGTACTGCGATCATAGAACTGGCGCAAACTGTCAACACGATAGTTGTTCGACAAAAACATTAAAAAAACCCAATCGATTTGCTTTTAATTAAAAAGTTGGACAACTATCGATCAAACGCTTCATTTGGACTAAATAGTCGATCCGCGACTGTCAGTCTCACATTAGCGTTTGAAGCGGCGGCACGTCGATTCCATTAAAACTTTCTTCACTCATTCTATAATATTAAAAAACTTATCTGTGTGCTCTTTTAGCTTAGAATGTAACGTATGAAATATTCCACAAGATAATCTGTCACTGAGTATAGGATGTACACAATATCTCCTTTTCTTATCTCTTTTAAAATGTCTGTATAGCAAAGCACAAACAAGAACTTTCTTGTTAATGGAAATTGTATGTAGCACCTTGTCTTGAATGTTGTCGAAAGAAGACTGGACGGTTTGTTTAGGAGATAAAAAAAAATCGACGACGACTAGTCAATTGTATGCGCACCTTCATCGACTTAACAGTCTAGTTGTGTGGAATTCACGAGAAGTACACAACTCGACTAAACAGTTTAGTCGATGTAGAAGTTGTATGTATGCGCTAGGCCTTACATGGGACTTCAAAATAACTATTGAAGTGTTGGCGTAAGTACTACAGCCGATCGATTCTGTAAAAATCTCATCATGAAAAGTTAGGTGAGCTGTCAATAGTGCCAATCCCTAGCATTAGTTGGAATGACAACTCACTCCACGCTCACTTCACCTAAGTTTTCACGGTGAGATGGTTACAGAATCGCACTGCAGGTACACCTCTGCCTTGCCCTTCGGGGTTTACAGGCGTGATGTTATATTATGTACCTATTACCTTTCGTGCAAAGTTCTGTATGATTGTCTAAAGTTTCGGACTACCACATACTGCTATGACACTTCAGACAGCCATCGCAATATCACGCGCGTATAAATTACAACACAGAGATCGCGTCTCCTTCGCATGATAAATGGAGACGGCAAACTGTTGTTACCGAAACAACAAACATTACAGCTATAAAATACAGACGACTAAAACAAGTCCCGCCTGAACATAGGCTTTCCGAACTTTCGCGCATGTTTTCTCGCTCACCCTCTCCTCATGTCACCATTTGGTTTCTAAAAAATGTTATTGCGCAGCCTTCTGCACAAAGTTCGGGCATGATTCTTCGGTCATATTGTACTTACATTAAAATTTGAATAAGCCAGAAGTGGCAAATAGACCAGGCGGGGTAATTGCGTAAATACACTAACAGTGCGAATGGCTTTCATTTTGACAGCTTAACAACATTCATTGAATTTTTTCGAACATAAGAAGCAATAATATTTTTATATATTTATTTAAAAAAAAAAATTAAGGCACGAAAATTAGTACAGTTTTGCTTAATTGTAAATTATATTCCTAAGATTTACGTGCCTGAACAAGGTAATCCTGTGTTTCAGGTGAAAAGAGCTAAAATAGTCTATTGTAATGGATCAGCGTAATATCCTTTAAAATGATTGGTAGTGTACACTGTGTACAGTCACAAAACTTTGAACATATAAGCCAGAAGTGGGAAGTAGACCGGGGTTTGGTAAAGAGGGATTTGTGGTCTTATCGCGAACTTAAAGTTTGTACAGACATATTAGTTTAGTGGGGACATGTCCCCTTGTACAGTCAGCCTCAAAAAGATTTAGAAGTAGGTACAATACTATAATTAATTCAAATATCTAAAATCTTTGTTACATAATATCGTATCAATGTTTGACCAAAAAATATACACATTGATACTGTACTGTGAACACAAATTGTAGGCAATCAAATGATTCTTGTTGATGTTTACATTTTATTGCGACTGACTGTACAGTCATGCAGAAATGTGCATCTTTCCTCTAAACTGCCAATATTCATTTTTGTTGAGTGCATAATAACTTTAAAGCTTATGGCCTACTTAAAAGAGTAACGTGGAAGAACAATATTGTACTAAACTAACTAGTTTAGGTATAAAATAACTAGTGAACATGATTTGGACATTGTCAATACCAGTGTTTCTCGGCTTAAGCATTTGTTGGTAAAAACCTTTTTTACGGAAAAGTAATTGTTTGCATCTGAATGCGTGTTATTTTGTTTCCTAATTTATGTTATAGGTATTTTGTACCGACCTTTTTTAGGGTTCCGTAGCCAAATGGCAACGGAACCCTTATGGATTCGTCATGTCTGTCTGTCTGTCTGTCTGTCTGTCTGTCTGTCTGTCCGTCCGTATGTCACAGCCGCTTTTTTCCGAAACTATAAGAGCTATACTGTTGAAACTTGGTAAGTAGATGTATTCTGTGAACCGCATTAAGATTTTCACACAAAAATAGAAAAAAAAACAATAAATTTTGGGGGTCCCCATACTTAGAACTGAAACTCAAAATTTTTTTTTTCATCAAACCCATACGTGTGGGGTATTTATGGATAGGTCTTCAAAAATGATATTGAGGTTTCTAATATCATTTTTTTCTAAACTGAATAGTTTGCGCGAGAGACACTTCCAAAGTGGTAAAATGTGTGTCCCCCCCCCTGTAACTTCTAAAATAAGAGAATGATAAAACTAAAAAAAATATATGATGTACATTACCATACAAACTTCCACCGAAAATTGGTTTGAACGAGATCTAGTGAGTAGTTTTTTTTTAATACGTCATAAATCGTAACGTAACGGAACCCTTCATGGGCGAGTCCGACTCGCACTTGGCCGGTTTTTATTGTTGTCTTTTTTGTTCATCAGTGGAAACTTTTAAATGGCCTTCAAATGCATATTGTCTAAGAACACTGTTTATATTAGCTTTAAGTTTCCCGAATAAAATAAAATAAATAAATAAAGTAAAGGATCATGACCATCGATGTATGGAAATCCGTCTTAAGTTGAAACACAATAAATCTTTATTTATTATAGACTACGCTTTATATACTATTAAATAAAAGTATTCATTTTCACACAAGTATCCGAGTTTTAAAGTAATTAAGCAAATTCGGAGATAACCTAAAAATTATGTCTAAACTACTCGCAACTTATAAAATGACCACAGATCACTCATGTAGGTACAAAACAACATTGAAAAAAAAACGAATAATCGTGCTTTTTATGGCCTTGCAGCGTTGATGTGACATTATCGAAATAAAACAACTTCAGTCAGATAGAGATTTTATTTTATTAACTTCAATTTATCCCAGATCTATACACAAATAAACAAGTTACCTACCTAATGTATAAAAAGGTATAAAACACATAATATGAACAGACTTTTCATGTAGGTAGTCATTAGGTGTATTTAATGTTACCAAGAAGTATAGGTAAGTACCTATAGATGTTCTACGTATTTGACGTGTAAAATCAGCAGAAATACCATTGTGTTAAGTACCAATTACCTTTATTATTCCTCATACTCATCAAAATAATTATCTAAATACGAAGCTGGAGCAGTTATATCGTTATAACGTCCCCAGCTCAAGAACCAAACTATAGTCATTATATGAGCGCAACAGCCCACAGTTCTCTTTCCAACCAGGCAATTGCATGAATAGCCGACTATTGCATCTAATGTATTAGCTACAGCATCATCTTTGCTAATTAATAAATACGTAAAATAGGTGCGACTATTAACGTGCCTCGATTTAATTCTGCCTCTCAAGAGGTAGTTATTGTACCCTAAAATCAGAGGTATGTCATCCTCAACCTCATCATTCACTTCCACATAATATGTACCAGTTCGCCGGACATGTTCCCCATAGTACGATCTAGCTTGTTTAAGCTGGTAGGTGCCAAGGGCAAATCGCTTCAAATCATTTATTGAAAGTCGCGGAAACCTGGTTAAATGTGGATTATCCTGATCAATCATTTGGAAATTCGCTCTCCTTCTATTAAGGTGTTCTCGTTCAACATATACTGCTAAATAGTTTTCAAGTGCAAGCCTATCTTTTGCAATTCTTAC
Organism: Apamea anceps; assembly: GCA_951799955.1. Taxonomy (NCBI): domain Eukaryota; kingdom Metazoa; phylum Arthropoda; class Insecta; order Lepidoptera; family Noctuidae; genus Apamea; species Apamea anceps. The sequence continues at coordinate 4,431,198 of OX637502.1, read as the reverse complement.
ATACTCTGCAGCCTCCGGTGGATCCTGTATGGATGTGTGGAACTTATTAGTTAGCGCACAACAAATTCTAAAATCGTCCTTTAAATGCAAAGCAGCACGATTATTAAATACATGCCGAAAGAGTCTGAAATCCCTCTTAATTCTCCCATTAACAACTTCTACAACCCAGCGACACATGGTTACAAAACGAGACCGATTTGCTTGTTGTGTTGTTAATTGAAATTCATTTTCAAGTAAAGATTCTGGCATTTGTGTCATAAAGCCATATTCTTGTAATTCATTTATGACATCTCTAAATCCTCTGTCAAGTATAAAAATGTCACCGGTCCGGAAAAATGACCTTAGAACAGATTCCTCACTACGAAGGTTTAAACTAGTAATTGTAGCATCATTAGTGGTAGCTTTATAAGGCCCTAGACAATCAATTATGTGACCATCACAACATACCATCATAAACGGTTTAACTAGATTATCCAGTTTCTGCAAACTGTAAGTTTGTTTTTGAAATAAATAATTAGCGCTACTTTGGATAAATACATAAGTTGCATCACACATAACTATTGCTGGTTTGGTATTTGAGGGCAAATGAGGATTGCCGAATAATCCTTCGGGGATTATTCGGTTTCTAGAAGCAACATCTTCTACAGTTAGGTGATTAAATCCCAAATGCAACGGTACAAACTGTCTAGTTAGACACTCTCTAGTTGAATTCATCCAGCGTTCTAAGGTAGTTCGAGATTTCTCAAATAGTGTAGCCAATCTTTCATTACTGTCACCAGTTCTTAGCTTAACTAAATACATGCACAAAGCAATAGTGGCATTAGGTACAGAGTTTGATAGATTTGGTATAGAATTTAATAAATCATAAAATTGATTAGAAGTCATACCTAACCAATAATGACATAAATATTCTGGCATAATTGCAATATTCGAAAAATCAAAGTGGTATTTGGCAGTACGCTGCAACATATTTAAAATGTTGTCAAACTGTGTACCAGTAAAGTCTCTTAACTGGGAGGTTAATTCATTCCAATGGCCATGATTTAAGTGATAATTACATATTCGTGCTCCTGGAGGTATATAAAACTTGTGATTTAAAAGTAAAAGCTCCTTTATGGCAGCAGGTATAAGTAAACGTTCCGATTCGAAACAGTCAACAAATATGCAATGACTAGCTGTATTAGCAGCACGCCTGTATACTGCTGATGTTATTTTAGCTCTTGCTGGAGAAGGTTGCCTGGAATGTTGTGAGGTATGTTGCGGAAGGGGTGGCGGTACAGGTATATCAAATTCTCCACTCGTTCCTACTTCAGACAGAATGGGGCGATTGGTGTCATGTTGGTTTTGACGTCTCACTTCTCTATAAGCTGCCAACCAACAAGCATTACATACTCTTTCCAATCTTGAAACCTAAAAAAAAACAAATTGACATGTACTGACATTGACTATGTATTCAGAATTAAAATAAAACAATCATCATTACCATTTCAGCTGAAAGACGCCCACGAATGGACATAGGCCTCCCCCAAGTGTTGCTACACCTAACAGTCCTGTGCGTCTCACACCTATCAGATTCCCATGACACTCACAAAGTCATCCATCCACCTTCCAACACTGTACTGCTAATATTAGTACTAATACAATATTATTACATGGGTCAGTATATCTCAGAACTCTGGGATCCTGTACCTTTGGAAGGCGTATGAGGAGCCGAACCGGAATGTGGTACCAACCAACGACTATCCCTGTATGCGCTATGCTATTGCACCCAAGGACAACCCACAGTTGGTAGGAAACTATTGCAACATATGAAAAAGTCCTAAGTGGACTGGTTACCAGAAACTATGTTAAGACAATATTATTATTACTGAGAAAAATATCAGCGTTAGTCCAGTATATAGATTATTACTGCTCAATGTCAAATACTTTTATTAGAAATCACCGCTGGCTTTGACTTACCGGTGACCTTAAATACACTCACAGAAACAACATAGTTGTTTTGCTGTAGTTTTCTGGGTGGTAGTGAAGTTCCCCAAGAATGAAAATTAACATTATAGATATATGTGTTAATCAAAAAATATTTACCAAGTGCAGTGGAACGTTTCTTAATATAATGTTCCTTTCTTGGCGGTCAGATCTCACAGCATGTGTTCTTGTTGTACGTAAAATAGACTTTCCACAAGAAAAGCATAGACTTCTGTGACCAAATGCAGGCAATGGTATAGCATTTCCATCAATGAAAGTGCTTGCTCGGTCTTGAAGCATTACCATACACTCCGTACATAGTACACTTTCTGATGAAAGCTGAAATAAAAGAAATTATTTCTCAATGTTGCTGTTTTTCTAAAATATTTAACTCAGGTTATTCACCAATCATCAATCATCATTGAATCCTCACATAATTATTATATAACAAAGACACACACTTACACATTGCAAATCTTTATTGAATACACATACTATGATTTAAAACTGTTTATTACTGTAACTGTTGGTCTGTATGAATATGATAAACTCAAAAAGTACTGAACAGATATTCATGCAGTTTCCACCAATAGACAGGGCGATTCATGGGGAAGGTTTAGGTGTGAAAACATGCATATCATATTATAGAAAAACTGAGAATTTCAAACGATTTTGCTGTGTCTTGCTGTGTTCCCCACATATTCTTGTAAACTATAGGACTTGTAAATTATACCCTAAACTAAGCTACTGAAGTATTCTTCATGAATCTGATAATCATATAATAAAATACTTTTTTCAAATCAACACAATAATTCCAGAGATTAGAAACAAATCAAAAAAGTATTCTGGTTTATTATACAGTACCTACATCAGTATATTACATTGCTGTATTCTTCACATCAAAGTTCACTATTCCAAGATTTAATTATCGGATCAATAGAAAATCTTTGTTAGGTTTAATAACATGGTAACATACAACGTAGAAGTTGCACTGCACTAAGGTTATAGGATATTAGTCAGCTATTCAAAGTACAGGATGCTAGCATGTCTAATAATCTAGAAGTAGGTAATTGAAACTTACCTCAGTAGGAGTTATCCAAGATCGTAATATAGTAATTATTGTCGTAGACGCTTGTTGCAAGGAATGTTGCGGGTGATTTCTGGGTATCAAAAGTGAACAATTGACACATCGGCTTCTCATTACCACCGGCACCGGTTGATCAGAATCAAGCATCGACATGATTAGAATCTCAAGAGTTCAGAAACACAACACAAAAACGTCCTGGCGGGCGTAATAAAACACAATTAAATATGAAAACGTCCTGTCGTTAGTTACATGAAACACGCTAAGTTGTTTAAAACAAACACCAACGAATTTCCGTAAGTATTACTATTTAAGTGGAGAGATAAATCGCGGTGACTATTCTCAATCGACACATAAACAGTAATGGCGGCTTCCGCAGGCGCCGGCTTAGGGATGGCATGGCGATCTAGAATCGATTTTATAGGTCAGGTAAATTGTTTTTGTTTATCGATCATAAACAATGAATTATAGATTTTTTTAATCGATTTTAGAAACTTGAAATCGAGTTCCGATGTTTTTCCTGCGGATTGCAACTTTTAAGTTTTGATACGCAGTTTCTTTGTTCTGTTTTTTGTAACCAAGAATGTTATTTAATTTATTTTGTATTCGATTATTCATTACATTTGACTAATTATGCTGGCAACACCAAAACGAATAAGTGATTATCTATAGTAAAGCTGTCGATGTAGAATAATGGCGGGAACAAATCTATCAGAACTCAATTTATTGCTGAATCGATTCTTTTCTGTGATTTAGATAGATTTAAAAATCGATCTTGTTTAGGAATAATTGGCATCCCTACCGATACGTCTGTCATCTGCCTTAACAGTTGCATCTGCGTGAGACGAAACACAAAAATAAATATTTTCACAACGGAACTATGAAATACATATACAGTACCTATGTAATGATTATGATATTACTAATTATTTAGCTATTTATGAGTTTAATATCATTTTTGTGATGTTTTTATGTAAAGGCTCATACTTACGTAACTCGTACAAATGAAGAGAACGAAACGTCCATCATGACTATACGGAAATGTACCTAGCAATCGTTAATTTACTGTTTATCTTAAAATCATAATTCCGGATACAAAAACAAAATTCCTGAAGTGAAAAGCTTGTAAAAAATAAGCAAATAATTTGTATATTAATTTGGTTTTCATACGTGCAACTTTTCTAGACTGGATTTGGTCATTCTCCTTTATGTAGTTGCGAGTAAGCTGCCTGTATACGAAATACATATCATGTTCGACTGTACCAGAAATAAATCCTCGACTACTATAACTACAAAACGATCTTTTGACGCTCGAATGACTTTCATAAAGAACAATTGTTTTGTTACAGAACAAGATGGCGGAATTAATTCAGATTTTGGCCACACACCAAAAGAACCTTGTACAACTCTAATAAATAACATATTCCAAGACGTTTCCTCAAAACTTCCTCGATTCCACTCAACCTCATTCAAGGAAATCGATATTCACAGTTGTAAAAAATCACCTCCACTTGGCGTCCCTCGACATTTTTCCTCAGTCAAGGTGAGGAAACAACTGTCAAACTCAAGGTACATCGCGACGTACAAACGCCAGCAGGTGAAGCTACCCGAAACTGTCAAATTTTCTCAATCAACCTTGAACCTTAATGTTTTAGCGATAAAGTTGAAAATCTATTAAAGAAATTTGACAGATTGTAGTAGCTTGATGTGCTGGCGTCTGTACCTTAAGAAACACTCAAGGAAGATTTACGCCATTCTTTACGTTGTTTTCGCTCACGCTTGTAAACAGAACTGATTAATTTATTTGAATAGATTTTCTAATAGTTTTTTCAATGGATTTCCAACAGTTTCTGAATTATCTGTATGTTAATCCGTACGATTACCCTGCACGCCGTTATTTGCAGGATGCAGATAATCCCATAGAATTTTATGACAATGAAGAATTCCAAAGACGCTATCGTTTTAGGAAAAAAAACAGTGCTGAATATGTTGTTACCGCTTGTGTTCAATTAAATTAAAAAAAAAAAACAGTTAAATTATTAAAGTTTCAACGTTAACCTACCAACCGTAGACAGAGTAAACTAGTCTACGCTACCAACACAGGATGACAGGACCGACGCGATCACACAGATAAAAAAAAAACGCAATCTGACAATTGTTGAGTGACCATAGACAAAAAACACAAAGTGTATACTGTAATCTATGATTCAATGACGTATTCAATGAAGTTTTACCTCGACTCGACCTCGACTCAACCTCACTGGAGGATCCTCAAGATTACCTCATGACAAGACCGAGTTTTAACTAAGAATACCTATTTCGAGGATTCCTTGAGGTTATAGTCCATAAGGTAACCTCGAATGAGTGGAGGTGGAGGAACTTTCGAAGTTACTTCTTAGAATATGGGTGTTAGTGTGTGTGCATTGTATGTGACATAGACAAACTCAGTGCGTGAATCAATCTATGTCTGTATTTGAAAAGTAATCATTTTACTCCATTCGTGCGAATGAGTAAATCTATTTATACTTTAATACTATACTAGCGACGCGCCCCTGCTTCGCACGGTGTTTACGACTTGACAAAACATCGAGATTACTGTGCTACGAGTATATCTTAGTTAAATATCAACTTATCATTACACATAAACCTTTCGGAATAAATTCTCTAAATGATGTTGAAAACTGCAACAAAATCCATAGCGTAGTTTCAACGCAGTCACACAGACAGACACGAGAAGCAAGTCTATGTGACTAAAGACTATGTTCCTAACGCTCCAGCGCCGCACGGATATTACGACTTGACAAAATTTTATTTTACACATTAAGCTTCCGTATAAATGCTCTAAATGATGAAAACCTCATCAAAATCCATTGCACAGTTTAGAAGAACAACGCAGTCACACAGACAGACACGAAGGGTGACTATAATTTCTTCTATGAAGATTATTATGTATAGATAAATACTATATTTAGGCGCCTTTTGTCTAAATTTATTTCGACAGCCATGGTGAACGATCCATCAGTTAACTAAATCATAAACTGTTGCTTCATGTAGGTAATACAAAGCCGGTTTTATTATCTTTCGTTCAAATGTAAGGTTTATGGATGTAGGTAATCTATACGGATTAAGGCTTTAAAGCTTTATGTGATTAGATTGCCAAAGACCATGTGTGAGCTTGCAGAACGATGAAGAAAAACATCGTGAGAAAACCGGCATGTCCTAGAACCAAAAACATCGAAGACATGTGACATCTACTAACCCGCACCGGGCCTGCCGTGGTGAATTACGGCCCTCTCACAGAGAGGAGGCCTGTATCCCAACAGTGGAAACATTATAGGCTGATTATGGAATGACATCTGCACCATAAATTATAATAATATCATGCCATAATATACGATAAAAATATAAGTGATTTTTTTTATCTACTTATTGGAGACTCTTTATAAAATCAGAATTAATTTTGTTTTGAAGTACCTACTACCCTAGTCTTTAAGCAAGGAGGCAGTCGAGGCAGATGCCATTATCTTCCCTATGACTCAAAATGGGTAGGTAGTGTGGCGCTGCGGAGACCACAACCAAACATAGAACTGGATAGAATCAAATATAATGTTCTTTATTAGTTTCTTCATTAACACATTACCACATGGCAGACGGTACAGGGTGACAGGGACATCGACGCGCAAACTGTAACCATTAATTCAGCACATGATAAGACTACGTTAGACTTGCTGACGTAGAAATTTTTCGTTGGTTGTCAAAAAAAGAATCTAATATATAATTCTTGTTGTTGTTTATAAGTATGTATTAGGTATGTAGAAACTGTGTGTACTCCCCGTCACTTTTCCCTAAAGGTTCATTAGAAAACCAGCGTCAGACAGCATCTGTCTGGCATTAATGCTGAAATGAACCTTTTTGGCGCAGCCGTTGGGCACATATTATTGTTGTCTGAAACATTATTATTTATTTTATTAATTTTATATTTTGTGTTTCACGAACTGTGTCCAAATAAACTTTTTTTTTTCTTTCTTTCTTTCTGTTATTTTTTTATTAAATAACTGACGAACTTTTATACGCTAGGAAGTCTAGAATCATGTTCTCAATTCATGATGACAGTTTGCACGTCGATGATTCCATGATTCCAGCCTGTATAATACATTTCCTACGAGTAATACCAACACATTTATTCCAAGAAATTACAACGGAGAACTACCAAACAGCTGACTGCCTCGTTGATTCGGTGGTCGCACGCGCTACTGCTGTCTTGGATTCGATTCCCACGTCGGGCGAAGGGTCTGTGGGTTTTCCCATCAAGAATTTCTCAGTAGCAACTCGGAGTCTGGATTTGTGCCCAGTTGATGATATAAGGGATGAGGAACAGGGTATAAAGTTCACTCATCCTCCATAGAAAAGGGAGGATCCTCCGACTAGACGGGTGTTGTGTCTGGCGGGCAACTGCCCTACGATTGATGTCGGGAAGTTTGTTTATATGCTAAATGCGCGGTAAACTCTGCTTGCGAGATGCAAGATTTGCGTGACGTCAGTATGACGCGTTGTTCGCATGTGGCGTTGTAGATACCGCTACAATGGCAATAAGCTCGTCCCCTATTACATGGGTCTTAAACATAGTTAAATGGTGACATATTAGGGTAACAATGGTGTAAGTACTATTATATAATGTACAACCTCTGCCTAAACCTCCGGAGAAAAGCGGCGTAATGATGTCATGTTAATTCCCAAACGAAATATCTTGACAAAAACAGCGTTCTCTTATCATACCAGCACCCTAATTGCGTAAGGCTCTATTAATCACAATCTGAATCATTTTCAAGGATATTGCTAATCCATTGCTTCATATGTTCGAAAAAATTGTCTGCTCAACAACGTAAATAACGCAATGGATGTTGTTGAACTGTCAAAAAGAAAGTCATTGCTACTGATGGCATGTTACTCAATTACCCTGCAGGTATAACTTGTACCTGTGATCAGAACCGCCATGTTTAGTTTCCACTACATATTAATATGTACCAAGTTTAGTACCTAATTCGATTCTCCGCAGTTGGTTATTAGCGGTGGTTAGCTAATTGCACAGCTCCCCACGTCGAAACGTTAAACGCAGGTAATTTGTCATCCACATTAATAACGGTTTCAGATAGATCAGCATTAAATGCTACACGCTATAATTAGTTCAATTTAATCAATAGTGGGGATGTGGTACGGTGCTCGTGAAGAAAGTCCATGAAATGGTCCATTGGTACATTCATCCAACCGTCAGTGATAACACTTTGACCTAGAGCTGGTTTGTTACCGCTGACGTGCAATTGGCTCATAATCTGCGTAGCTTTTTCCCAACTATGTTGGGGTCGGCTTCCTGTCTAACAAGATACAGATGTATTTTACACATAGCGACTGCCTATCCGACCTCCATAACCCAGTTACTGGGCAACACGATATGCCTTGGTAAGACTGGTTGTTAGACTTTTGGGTTTCTGACTACATCTTACGACAGACAAATGACAGTCGTGCGGCCGACTATAGAATGAAATACTTTTTGTCCTTTCGATACAAATGAAAATTTTAATTTGCATGTTTTAGTACCTATATCATTAAATTATTTGTGAGACTCATTTGGGACTTATTTGGGAGTGCCACAATTTTTCGCTTAAACATGATTAATGATAAAATGATACCTATGTTCCTTTTTTATTACAATTAATACTAGACAATTATAGGACCAACGACCGCTTCATTGGTCTAGGGGTCACAAGTTCGGCCTAGGGTGTAGTTTTAACTTCTAGGTAAAATTATTACTGTACCTAGGTTGTACAAGGCCTAAGTTATTAATTAGGTCGTGGCAAAACGCAATTTTAGAAAACACAACATTTTAATTAAGAAAAGCTAGTCAAATAAAACTTTAAAAGCTTTTACTTATCTATAACGTAATTGTATGTATCTACACGTCCTATAGCTTAGAAAAGCATAGTAGGTACTTATGTCTTAAACTAACAAAAAGATGTTTCCTAGAAATATTCAGTAATTCTATATCTACAATATGAAACATAACAACTTTTTTATTCAACTTTCGATCAAAATGTATTATAAGACTGGCTGCGCCCCGCGGTTTCACCCGCATAAGTTTCGATCCCGTGTGAATATCGGGATAAAAGTATTCTATATGTTAATCCTGGTTATATATCATCTGTGTGCCTTTCATCCAAATCCGTTCAGTAGTTTTTGCGTGAAATAGTAACAAACATCCATCCATCCATACAAACTTTCGCGTTTCTAATATTAGGAGGATTTCCTTAAATTCTGTAGATATTTCCCAGAAATTCCATAAAGCGATATTGTCAGTATGTGTTCCCAATATTTTTCAATATCCGTTGACGGTACAGCAGATTGGCTGCGACACTTAAATATTTTCTACCTGGTTACCGGGTAGGTACCTACTAACCAGATAAGTTTCGTTATTTCCAAAGTAAAGGGTTCGTAAACTTTCAGCGCGTAACTTGAAAGGAAAATACGCCAATATTTTAGGGGTAAGAGCGAAGAGATTGACAGGATAAACATCCCAATTTTACCTGACAAAACTTCTAGGTTATCTATTCTTACAATATCATAAAGAGGTAATGTTTGTGGTTAATCTTCGGAACTCATCATCATCATAATTATTTCAGCCGAAAGACGTCCACTGCTGAACATAGGCCTCCCCCAAGCACCTCCACTTCGACCGGTTCTGAGTTTTTCGAAACCATCGTGTTCCTGCAGCCTTCACAAGGTCGTCGCTCCACCTTGTGGGATGCCTTCCAACGCTACGTCTGCCGGTACGCGGTCGCCACGCCAGAACCTTTCGGCCCCATTGGCTATCGGTTCTGTGAGCAATGTGCCCTGCCCACTGCAGTGCACCATCTTCGGAACTGCAGGGCTCTAATAGGTTAGTTGCCTGGGTAAAAAAAAATATATATTTAGTCCGTCAGTTAGATTATCGAAAAATAATGGACACGTATTTTTTCTATTGTCAAACAAACAAAAAATGACAAAGATAATGCGCGTTGAAATTTGAGAGTGGGGGGTCGTGACGTCACTTGCTTGCAAAAGTGTCGCAAGCAAGTGACGTCACGCTTAACTTTAACGGGCGATATTTTCATCATTTTTTATATAATTGACAAAAGAAAAAATACGGGTTCAATATTTTTTGATAATGTAACTGTCGGACTAATTAGATCTTTTACTTTCGAAACCAGGTCAATTCCTTTGCTAATCCCGCCAATCATAGAGAATTACGGGCCTGATCCGATTCTGAAAATTCTTTCCACTAATGGTAAGCTACAGTATTGCCGAATGTCATAGTATAAAGAAGAGAGACAAGAAATTACACGCGGACGAACTCGCGGTCAAAAACTAGTCTGTATGAACATAACAAGTCGTGGAGTCGACTTGTTATTTTCCATATATTTTATGTTTTATAAAATGTAGCCAAGTTTTAAAATTTTGCTGCTCAACCAAATTAAACCAACTCTCCGAAAACAAAGCCACGGACTTTTTGTTTTGAGTTTTTGACAGAGTAATAAGATTTGCGCTGATTTTTTCCTTGTTTTTCTTCCTACTTCTGAAAGCGGCCTAACGCCCCAGCAGAAACTTCGGAATTAAAACTCAACGGGCACTTACAGCGGGAAATTGCCCGTAAAACCGTTTTAATCAAGCTTAATTTCTTTCTTTTTTAATAGCGTTGTGTGAAAGTACCAAAGTTAATTAATTGAATGCAACGAGAGAGATCGTAACATTGTACTTAAGTGGTTTTAATTAAAATATTGCTCACACATAGTAAACAGAAATATAATATGCTAATTGATTGTTAAGTAATTCAACCAAATACATTTACCAAATTATAATATTCATCCGTTTTTAGGGTTTCGTAGCCAAAGGCTGCCAACGGAACCCTGTTACTAAGCCTCCGCTGTCTGTCCGTCAGCGGGCTATATCTCATGAACCGTAATAGGGAGACAGTTGAAATTTTCACAGAGTGTGTATTTCTATTGGCGCAATAACAAAAAAAAAAAAAAAAATAGTGTTTTTGTCGGGGTTTTGTCTTGTGGCACGGAACCTTTCGTGAGTGAATCCTACTCGCACTTGGCCGATATTTTCTATTCGTTGTTTTTATTCTATTATAGATCTTGAAATACAAAACTACAATTCTTAGATATTAACGTATATTTTAATAAGTAGATTTGAACAAATTGTATTTTTACTAAATCAATGGAATCCATATCTAAAATTAAATCAGCATTTTTATCGACACTTGTAAAGAGTATGTAATCCAATTTAATTCTTTGTTCGTCTGTCAATTACTTTGAAACTGGGATTTGATTTAAAAGAAAAGCGTAATTGGAATTTTGCAGGGAATAGCAGATAGAGATCTGTGTAATATTTTTGGGGTGGTTCACCTCGAAATGTCTATGAAATGGCTACGCTAGGTGCAATATAAACAAAATGTGAGGATGACACGATAGAAATAAAATTTAAGAGACATTGACAGCGATGTAGACGAGTACTTCGACGCCTAACTGTCCTTTCATTTTTGTATTGTTAGGGCTGATTTTTCAATCATCTGATAGCTTAATTCGAGGAATAATTTTGCAATTTGACAATTATTTCATACAAAAACTGTCAAACGTCAATTTTATTCCTCGAACAAAAGTTATCTGGCGATGGAAAAATCAGCCCTTAGTTATTTAATTAAGGGCTGATTTTTCCGTCACCAGATAACTTTATTCGAGGAATAATTTTGAATTTTTCACAGTTCTTCTATACAAAAACTGTCAGACGTCAATTTTATTCCATGAATAAAAAAATCTGTCGATTGTAAAATCAGCCCTTAGTACTGTACAAATTATAGCTTATTTGGTGCTTACATGCAACCTGCGCGAGTTATTGGCAATAATTACGAGACATCCTTAACTTAGTTAAAGATCAGAAGACCATAGGTGTCAGATTTGGTTGACAAGCCGTGAGACTAATATATACAATTAATGTTATTAATTTAAAGATGACATTAATTAAGCTATTTAAAAGTGAATAGTATTTTATTCATAAATCCTGGTACAGTTAGCATCCCCCCAATGCTAACATTACTGAGTGTAAATAGTTAGTTGTGTTAAATATTTAGGAAAAATATTTGATAACCCAACAGTCATGTGATTCTTGACATTCCTTTATAATAATAATAAATCATTTAATTCAGACTACAGTGATCCATATTTTGTTAGTATTACACACAACTTATATTCTATTGTTAGTAACATTGATATAGAATTACTAGTGTTAGTAACTTTATGACCATTCCAGCCCCGGCAGTCTCGACATTCATAGCGATCGCTTTACGACCGAATTCGTTCGCAAAGTCCTGTCAATCCATACATTTCACCTGTCAATCCGGGACTTTGCGATCGAATTCGGTCGTAAAGCGATCGCTATGAATGTCGAGACTGCTGGGGCTGGAAGCGATAAAGCCCATGTTTACTTAGCGAAGAACGTAAAAACATGCTCCAGGAGTTAGCATACTTTTGGTCCTTTAGTCCCAAAGTTACGAACACGACGTAGTTAGTACCCATAACAGTTACCTTTCATCGCTAAATCAGCCACAAAAAATACAACACGCATTAAAGCGTTCAACTAATTATGTAAACCAGTTGTTAATAAGTCGAAAATTCCGTTAATTTACTTTTGAAGCTCGAAATGAATAGTCTTGCTATTTGGCACACCTTGGCGCGACTTGGCGACTGGCCAAGTCAGCCAAAATACATTCATGACATTTACTTGCACATTAATTACTACATCTGTTTTGTAAATAAACGTGATTGTCGTCTTTGGGGTCTTAAAATGATTGATGTACCTAATGAGGTTTGGGTTTTTTCTTGCTTAAAGAACCAGCGGGATGATTGCGTAACACACTATAATATAACAGTAGCAATGGCTTTCATTTTGACAGTTCAACAACATTCATTGCGTTATTTACGTTGTTGAGCAGATAAATTTTTGGAACATATGGAGCAATGTATTAACCTTTCAAACTGATTCGGATGGTGAATGATAGTACATTACGAAATTAGGGTATAAAAAGGACCAGTGATTGATGTGTTCTCTTTTTAGGGGTCCTCTCATTTGTCACTGTTGTTTCGGGCTTAAAATAGGCGGGCCAAATAGACTGTAAAAATTAGGTCAAGTACCACGCGTCTGTGTCTATTGGTCACTACCCTAATTTTGTTAAGTTAGCTTAGAAACTGACAAAAGTGGCGATTCTCGTAACTTTAAGAACGTTCACAGTCTGACCTCAGTCTCAATCTGTCAAAAATACCTCTAATTTCCCTACATTTTGACAAGTTTTTGCCATTTGTTTGTCGCCGAGATGACACTGGGACCAGATTTTGAACATTTTAAATTACGAGAATTGACCTTCTGATCTCAGTATCAATCTGTCAAAAATACCTGTAATTTCCCTACATTTTTGGCAAGTTTTTGAGATTGATGGTTGCTGAGATGAGATTGCGACAAGATTTTGAACGTTTTTACTAACGAGAACTGGCCTTTAGGTACATGCTTACTATAGAAGCACATGTCTATGATTCAATAGTAGCAATCAAATCAAAGAAAGCCATCTTAATGTTTGCCGGTGACGTCACAGGTTCCAAAACTCTACGAAAAACTCAGTAGGTATTAGATAGGTGCGCAATGGGACCTACAAATTATTTTATCGTCATGTTTATTGTTGCTCTCAGCTTATTACAAAAGTTTTTTCATTTATTTGGTAGTAAATCCGTAATGTGTCAATGAAATGGTCTAGCACATCAGGCTACTCGAAACTGTCAAATTTTCCCAATCAACCTTGAACCTTAATGCTTTAGCGATAAAGTTGAAAATCTATTAAATAAATTTGACAGATTGTAGTAGCTTGATGTGCTGGCGTCTGTACAAAAGAATTTGGCTCTCGTAAGTATCTAGTAAAAAATATACTTACACCGTTAAATTTTGATCGTTTTAATCCTTAAAAGGGGTCATTGTACTCATCATTGTGAACAGCTTTTGCTACGGGACCAACCCTGAAATCGTGAAAAAAAAAATCTGTTGATCCATACATTATGTCGAGTTATGCGAACATAAATCTATGGATCAACTGATTTTTTTTTTACGTCCCGTAGTAAAAGTTGTTCTTAGTGATGAGTACAAAGACCCCTTTTAAGGATTAAAACGATCAAAATTTAACGGTGTATAAATAGAGTGATCAAAGCAGTCATAAAAAAACGGGTGGCACTCCGGGAGTGCCGGCAGAAGTGAAAACTTGAATATTTACGTTGTGCATTTTTGATATTTTGGAATGCGGTCTACTCTCCCTCCGTCTTACGAATTTTCGATCAGATCACGTGTCCTGACGCGAGTTTAACATTTTTTACCCATCACAAAACACTCCCTCCGTCTTACGAATTTTCCATCAGGTCACGTGTCCTGACGCGAGCTCCGGCTTACGAATTTTCAATCAGGTCACGTGTCCTGACGCGAGTTTAACATTTTTTACCTATCACAAAAAAGTGCACAACGCCGTAAAGAAGTTTTCACTTCAAAAACAAATAAATGAATAGCTATTAAGCTCACCATGATGATGGGCAGCCTGCGGGGCTGGTAATTACGTAATACACTATAAGTAGCTAAATAATAACAGCCGCACAGGTCGATCGGTCAGGTTAAACTACGCTTACCGCGGTTGGTCTGTGGATGGGTGACCATCTTTACATACCGAGACCCCTTCGTGCCTCGGAAAGCACGTTAAGCCGTTGGTCCCGGCTGTCATTTGTGGATCTTTGACAGTCGTTACGGGTAGTCAGATGCCCGAAAGTCTGACAACCAGTCTTACCAAGGGGTATCGTATTACCCAGTAACTGGGTTGTGGAGGTCAGATAGGCAGTCGCTCCATGTAAAATACTGGTATTCAGCTGCATCCGGTTAGACTGGAAGCCGACCCCAACATAGTTGGGAAAAGGCTAGGCAGATGATGATGACTATAAGTAGCAATGGTAACATTTTGACAGTTCAACAACATCCATTGCGTTATTTACTTTGTTGAGCAGTAGCACTAGTAACAGCAATATTCTTCAAAATGATTTAGATTATGGGCTGATTTTTCAATCGACCATATTTAAAATAATAGCAGAGATAATTTTTATTCGTGGAATAACAGATTTTGCATGGAAGAACTGTCAAAGATTCATAAATTATTCCTCGGATAAAATTATCTGGCGTTGGAAAAATCAGCTCTAGATTAATAGTTTGATCTTTTGATTGTTTTTTTTTTAGTTTAACACAATTATCTATCTATACCCATCACACCTGCAGAGTTTCACCAGCTAATTTAATTTGACCCTGCATCGACCTTCGACCTTCTTAACCTTACATTGAACCTGTAGAATTTCAATCGAAATTAACCTTACCAGATTCAAATTTATTTTTAGAGCTACACAACATTGAACATACATAATTACGTTCTTGCAAATTGGTACACTCGATCTTGAGAGATTTCCAAAGTACTTTTATTAGTTATTTACTGTGAAGTTATTGGCTTGACGTTGTCTGTCAATGACCTGAAGAATAAACCTCCAAAAATCTGACTGAAAGAATCAAGTGTTCTGCTACATAATCTACCAATACAGCATATTTAAGGGCGTGGTACAGACCAACAAACTAAACAACTTTTTCCATGGGACTGTTCCAAATACAAAACTTCAATAACTACTCGACCAAAATGTATGGGATGGCTGATTATTTATTCGCGATTACGATGTTGGTCCCATGGAGAAAGTTGTTCATTGATGGTCTGTACCACTCCCTTCAACATCTTTCTGATACATGCTGTATAGTGTTCAGTCTATACATAAAATAATACATTTTGGGACATGCATGATGACCAATATGATTTATGTGATGTGATACTTAACGAGCATTCATTGTCTCCTCAGTGGCTTCCTCCTCTCTCCTACTGTTTTTGCTGTGCCCGACAGAGTCTACAATGATCACATATCATTTTAAGTTACCACCTAAGTACACATTGTGGATTGCAAATTATCGTACTTATTGAGTATTGACCTAAAAACGTTACAAGTTAGACTATGTATATAATAAAGAGTACCTACTGTGATTTGTTGAGAGGGTAGGACATACAACCCGGTTCTTCAAAATATTTCGCCTGAAATAAAATTAAATCCAGCTTTTTCATCTCACAAGCCACAATCGTTAGGACTATCAAAAGTGCCTTTTAAGCTCTGTCCACACATATCAGGTCCGTGCCCGAGTCGTGGGCGGACCGTGCTCCGTCAGGGGCTCAATAAAATATCCGTGTGTATATTTTATATGAACTCGTTAACTCATATCAGCGGTGTCCAGGCCGACAACGGAGCTTCAGTATCTGAAATGTGTTTGCCACAGCCCTGTCACGTCCCGCGGGTTAATTGCGTAACACACTTGCATTTTGATAGTTCAACAACATTCATTGCGTTATTTACGTTGTTGAGCAGACAAATTTTTCGAACATATGAGGCAATGGATTAGCAATATCCTGCAAAATTGTTCAGATTGAGATTAATACTTTGGTACGCAATGAGGGTGCCGGGCACGGCTGACACCCACGTGATATGTGTGACATTTAAACGTAAGTTTCATATTGCCTTTCGTCTACAAGTGAACGTAACTTATTCCAAACACTTCGATCAATTTATTTATTGAGTAGACACATAACAAATCATATTTAATATTTGGCATTCAACGCATCCGCTACATCAATATCTTAGGACAGACGTGACATACAAGAATAAATTACCGACATCCATTCATGCAACCAACATCAGTACCTACGGTTTTGAGAAAGACCTGGCACCTGTGCATGCTCCAATGAAGATCGTGAATCATTCTACTAATACACTAAAGTATTATTTACTACCTAACTATAATAATATCCTATCGACCGAATTTCGGTCACGGCGTCCAATCTCAACCGAGATTACCCAGGTACGCAGGAAATATTATAGTGTACAAGTGTGTGTGTAAATACAGGTGACCTCTGTTCCCTTAGAGTGAAGTTCGAAGGGACGGCAATCCGACACGACTGGGAAGAGATCAGGCGCAGAACTAAAGGCTTAACGTGCTTTCGAGACACGGGAGTATCACACCACAAACTACTGAGAAATTCCTAATGGATAACCAAATAATACTTTTACTAACCCGGGAATCGAACCGAGGACCTCATGCTCAACAGATTCGATTTATTGGTTCTATGACATGCCGGCTTCCACATGATGTTTTCTTTCACCGTTTTGAGAGCAGTGGTGATGAAATTAATAGAAAATAATAATTTCGTCACCACGGCAAAGATATCATGGCAGACGGATTATTATTTCAAACTTCATTAATTAATAAAACTGAGTTCTATGCTATTGATAAAACACGCTTCTTTTGATCAGCATAATAATGCATACAGTCAATATACTTAATTAAATTTTCCCAATAAAGCTCATGAAATAAAACCATGGTCTTTTTGATAAAAATCAAGGTTTATTTCATCATGATAATGCATTATGAACAGTAGTGATGTTAATATCCTCAAACGTTATATCACGATTGTATAGGTAAACGTTTTCATATCTATCAATAGGTTGATAAAGCCCTTGATATATCAATGAGTGTTAGTCTTTGGGATATTTAATTACCCTTTATGATAATTATAACTTTAGGTAAGCTTAGGAGCTTATAAACTGGCCGCTATAATACTAAAGTTCATAGGAATTATGGGTATTCTGATACCCATCCTTTCCTCGCAAAGCTCGTTAAGCCGTTGGTCCCCGCTGTCATTCCTGGGAAGTTCAAAAGTCTAACAACCAGTCTTACCAATCGTGTTACCCAGTAACTGGATTGGAGGTTAGATAGGCAATCCCTACAAGTAAAATACTGGTATTCAGCTGCATCCGGTGAGGCTGTAACCTGGCTCCAATATAGTTCGGAAAAGGTTAGCCTAGAATATCATCAACTAGGCATTCTCTTAGGTGTGATACACACTTGTTCGCGATGGCACATTAGGTTCGGCTGATCTGTTGAACGACAAAGCCGAACTGAAGCAATACTCAGCTTTCATTCGGCTCGTGCTGATCTTCAAACTCCGTTCGGCATGTACCTTTGCTGAATTGGCATGTTGCAGTTGGTTTTTTACCGAACATGACAAATATCTACAAAATTTATATTCGATGTTAGTATCCGGCTGTGCCGTTGAATGTAGTACGTCATACGGATTTCGAAATAATACTATAGTAATATCATTATCGAAAACCAAACTGTTGTTGTGGTTTTACGTAAAAACTAAAAATCTCAAACTCTAAGTTATAAATCCATATTTTGAAACGAATCACGAAGAAGTAGCCCGGTACCTACTTCGTTGTGAGCCCGAGTTTAATCTTTACTAAGCTGGGATTTAAAAGTATGAAAATGAAAAATATTTTCCGAACAGCTCAGAAATGAGCTTTCGGCTTTTCTAAGCAATATTGGTTTATGGAAACATAAATTTTAAGCTGAAAATCGTGTTTTGATAGTCGCATTTCGCATTGACTTAACTTATTTTTATACTAAAAGTATAACGTAGTATTTTTACTTTTATGTCCGTAAATCATATGTGGTAGGTAGGTACCTACATAATAAAGAGTATTTTATTTTATAGACATTTATTCAAACAGCTACGCAAATCCAGGTAGA
Organism: Apamea anceps; assembly: GCA_951799955.1. Classification (NCBI taxonomy): domain Eukaryota; kingdom Metazoa; phylum Arthropoda; class Insecta; order Lepidoptera; family Noctuidae; genus Apamea; species Apamea anceps. Next base: position 4,412,372 of record OX637502.1, on the reverse strand, counting down.
ATTACTTTAATTGACTACAATTTCATAACTAATTAATTTTAATTTTGGTAGTAGTTTATATAACACTACGCGTATTTTAATAAAAGAAACTGTTGGTAATCAAATTACTTACTAACCGCGTCTGTATGAAGTGCCCTGAATATAGGTATTATTCACTACGCTGTAATTCCAGGAATGATAAAATTATAAATGCCGACATTTACGTCGACCTATTTATATCACACATAATCTTTCCAAAGGAATTTGTAACAGACCTTACCTATATCCTTCCAAAAGAAATATGAAAAGGGTAAAGAAAATCCTAGTTATATGAGTCCATCTTCGATCAACAATTTCTAGGAATTGGTATTACTGGAATAACTACAAAACGGACGCTCTTCGGACTTACACAGATTCCAACAGTGATTCGTTCGACGACGACGGTTCGAATTTCGAAGTACTGATCAAGGTTTAATAACAGAATCTTTTCGCAGGTCTGCCTGAAGAAATTTCTTAAGAAATAAGCAGTTCCTTTGTACTCATATTATAAATGTGTCATATCCCTATGTATTTTACTGTGTGTACCTACATAAATAATAAAATAAATAAATACAATTTAAGGAAAATACCACTGCCTCATAAAAAATAAGTTGTTTGAAAACTGAATCGAAAAAAAAGTTCGATTCTATTTATTTTGGCGCGAAACGTGGAAAACTACGACCATTTTATGGGCTATTTATTTTTTATACGGCAAGTCTAATTTTACGCATAGTGTTGTTTGCTACACGATCAGATAATTTATGTAGTCTATTTAGGTTAAACCAATTGTTGATTTTTTAAGATCAATGAAACCATAAATTGATGGAAATGATTACATGGAAGTTCAATGTATGAGAGTGTGTTGATTTTCTACGCGTATGTATTATTGGAGCGATCTTAAAAGCTTTTGTTTATTTTAACAGAGTTTGGTTTGGTGGTGGTTTACTTTCGATCATTCAGAATTGTTTTTGACAGCTACGGAATTATATTCGTTATTAGTAGGAACTAAGTATAATGGGTTCGGTGGTCTAGTGATCGCAAGCGCTACTGATGAGCATGAGGTTCTAAGTTCGATTACCGGGTCGAGCAAAGTGTTAGTGGGTTTTTCCGTCTGGAATTATTCAGTAGAAGCCGGAGTCCGGAATTGTGCCCAGTTGATGATAAAAGCCTCGCTCCGTCATTACATGGGACTGAAAAATAACTGGCTTAATGTGGGTGTACTATAGGTACCTACACTGCTGCCTAACCCTTCGGGACCAGGCCCGTGCCGGACGGCGTGTATGTGTTCCACGCGCGCCTCAAAGAGATGTCAGCATGAGTGACGGGGCCCCATAGGGCCGAAGCCTGCCAGGGTAGCGGGATTGTCCGAAAGGGTTACCGCTGCCCTGGAACATAAAGGGCTAAGGAAGGAACACGGGTGGGTTTTAGTCAGTAAGAGTCTGACACTCCCTTCTGCTCCACCCAGAGCGGGAGGGGTCATTTGATGATTTCCCATCCTCAAAAAAAAAAAAAAAAAAACCCTTCGGGGTAAACAGGCGTGATGTTATGTGTTATGAACTTTATGGTGACCCAGCTTTTATGGAAAACCGTTTTATATCATTTGTTTTCAGAATGGGAGAAAATTCTTGATTTTCCTTGACGAAACAGTCAGTGATATTCAAAGGAGATGAGCTCAGTGTTGTTACATTTACATAATAATATATAGATAGGTATATAGAGAGTGGTGTGGCATTGACTGATTGGTTGCAAAAACGTATACTCGTATAGACAACTAGCTGCGCCCTGCAGTTTCACTCGCACAAGTTTCGATCCCGTGGGAATATCGGGATAGAAAGTATCCTATACGTATCCTGGTTATAAACCATCGTTGTGCCAAATTCCATCAAAATCCGTTTAGTAGTTTTTGCGTGAAAGAGTAACAAACATCCAAAATCAAAATCAAAAGTCATTTATTCAAATTAGGCTGAGAATCAGCACTTTTCAAACGTCAAAATTACAAAAGACAGTCCCCCAAAAACGCCCGCCCTTCACCACTTCCTAGTGCTATCGCTGGGAAGAAGACGTGGCGTAACAAACTCCCCAGCAGCACAGCTGTCTGTTCAGTTAGAAAATACTTAATACTTGATTGTATACAATACTAGGCGTTAAGTAATTAACATTACAAGGCACAAACATAAAATTAAATTACTTGCAATATGTCAGCTAGCCACGCCATCCATCCATCCATACAATCTTTCAGGTTTATAATATTATATTAGGATGTACATTTACATTTTATTCTGACTTTCTTCTGGTTCTTTCATCCGAATTCTTGATCATGACTACAAAAGAGGGTAAAACATATTTGTGGCAGATTTCTTCACGTTTTTAACAACATTATAACATTACTTATTCCTAAGTAGTCTTCAAGCGATATTTATTCGTCCTGTACAAATGTTCATTTTGTTGTCATTGGATTACCTTGATTTATTGACATACTGTCGCCTCAAAGGACCGTGAAATATCTGCATGACGCAAAAAGTCACATTTTAAAAATAAATCTCAAAAACATTCTCGGCATTCTTTTCCGTTTTATAAACAAGTTATGGTTGAGGGCTGTGCAATCAATCAATAAGCTTAACTGTTATTTTTATTAAATCGTTAATTAACCTACTTTAAAAGTTAATTGGCTTTGCCTCCTCTTGGTAATTAGCGGAAAAATAGGTCCCTTACACGATATTAATCTTAAAATTCGTCTTTCGAACATCAAACAGCAAAACTTTTCTATAAATAAATCTCTTAGAATTTGTAAAAACGGATAAGAAAAAGTAAAGTAGTAGTGCTACATGAGATCAAGGTAATATATTAATTTACAAACCAGTGCTGGCACTGGTACCATAGATATATGAAAGAAGTCGCTGTGATATTTGAAAACAAAAATAATGTAGTAAAGAAAAACGTAACGTAACGTAGTAAGACACACGGCATTCTTATATTTTGTTACGATCACGATCGAAAGCGCACTAGCCGTCTCCGCGAATTAGTGCGCTTTCGATCGTGATCTATATTATATGATCGTGATACGGTACGTGTTACGGTCGCCTGCAAATGCAAAAAACGTAAGAAAATTAGAATTTCGCGGGTTATCCCGGGCTTCCCCCTTAAAATAAGAAATAAAATATCGAATAAAATAATTATTTAGCTACCTATTACCATTCCTTACAAACTATTTCATAATTGCAGTTAGTAATTTTTACTGTAATACTTATATAATTAACTAACTAACTCGAGGGGCTTGTGGCTAAGTTATAACAGCCGCACGGGTCAGTCGATCAGGTTAAGCTGCGCTGGCCGCGGTTGGTCCGTGGATAGGTGACCATCTTTACATATCAAGTCTTCTCCGTGCCTCGGAAGGCACGTTAAGCTGTTGGTCCTGGCTGTCATTCGTGGATCTTTCGCAGTCGTAATGGGTCGTCAGAAGCCCGAAAATCTGACACCCAGTCTTACTATTACCCAGAAACTGAGTTATGGAGGTTATATAGGCAGTCGCTCCGTGTAAAGTACTGGTATTCAGCTGCATCCGGTTAGACTGGAAGCAGACTCGACTCATCATCATCATGGGTCATGAATCGTGACTCATACAACTACAGAAACTGAAAGTTTATAATACTCGTACAAATATGTCATTAACCCTCATTTCAATTATGCTAACACACGCACCATTTAGCATAAAGTGATATTAATGCAAACCATTTATTGAAAACTAACCGCAAATACGCTACGAAAGCACAAATGTGGAAAATACATCCAATATTTAATTATTAAAATCTGTTCCAGGTAAAATAAACTATACAAGCAAACAAAAATAACAAATTCAGAGAATCCCATTTGATCGCCATCACATATTATAAAACATAGTTCCCCCACTGTGTATGTCTGTCTGTCTGAACGCGATAAACTCAAAAACTACCAAACGGATTTTCATTCGATTTTCACCAATGAACGAAGTGATTCATAAGGAAGGTTTAAGTGTATAAGTCATTGAGGTTTTGTGTAAATTGGCTAAAATATGACGATGATTGTTGAAGATGTCGGAAAACATGTCGACTGGGAGCTTTACTGGCGTGTGCGGCGTAAACACGTACCAAATTTGGCACACAGACAGCTTATAACTTGGATTAACAAATAAATCCCAATAGTACGTTCACTAGGACACCTATATTATATTTATCATACCTTTTCTTAGGATGGGTCGTGGGAAAACGTGCAAATGTTTTATCCATTCCGAGATCAGTGTTTACAATTTCCAAACAAAGAATGAAAATTACTATAACCATGGATTCAGCACATGAGTTTAGACCCCATAGTGTCGAAACTTTTCCTCGGTTATTAAAAAAAAAATATTGCTGTTCCATACATTTTGACCGCGTAGGTATTGCACTTTTCTATGAAACAGAAGATTTTTTTTTTTGAATACCGACGAAAAATTTCTACTCTATGGGGTCTAAATTCATGTGCTGAATCCATGGTTACAGTTTGCTCGTCGATGTCCCTGCCACCCTGTATATACACATACTTTTTGCAAGAACTGATCCTCAGAAGCTTTAAACTGACAGAAATGGAAGGAGATTATGGAAGCCCTTGCCCTGCAGCAGGACATCAATTTACTTTTAATAATAGTAATAATACACATACTATCTATTAAATTCGCTTTTCGTGTTTGTCTATGTGACCGCGTTGTTCTTCTACTACGCAACGGGATTTAATGCGGATTTACTCATCATTAAGAGAATTTATTTCGGAAGGCTCATGTGTATAATACGGTATTATACACATATATGAACCTTCCGAAATAAATTAGAGGTATTATTAATACCTGTAGTGTATCTAATTGATATTATTTATTTGTTTATGATATATTCAACACTAGCTGTGCCCCGCGGTTTCACCCGCATAAGTATCGATCCCGTGGGAATATCGAGATAAAAAAATTAAAATCCTATGTGTTAATCCTGGTTATAAACTATTTGTGTGCCAAATTTCATCCAAACCCGTTCAGTAGTTTTTGCATGAAAGAGTAACAAACATCCATCCGTACAAATTTTCACGTTTATAACATTAGTAGGATAAATTCGGAAACATCAGGATTCTACAATACCTTAATATTAAACTTACATAATAATAAAGAAATGTGAATGTTTTGTCAAGTCGTAAAAACTGTGCGAAGCTGCAGCGGGTCGCTAGTTAGGTAAATAATAAAATGAAAAAATGTTTTCTCTCGCTTCCAACATTTAACATTCCGAGATGAGATAAGTAATCTTGCCATGAATCTTGAAGACATGAAGCGATTAAGATTTTTCTTCCAGATACCGCCGCTTTTTTAAATTATTTATATCCTAACCTCATTGCAATTTAGTTATTATTACTATAAGGAAAATTAAGGTAAAAGCGAAGTAAAATTATTCATAATAAATTCAGCATTTGTAGACTATCTATATTTTCTCGAGACAGTTAATAAATCAATATGCAGTATTTGAAAATCAAAACCTGCAACGAAGACACGCTTTAAAATCGACTTTTTACTTTTAAACTATTTTTTTTTAATTCAAAACTAGGGTGCGATTTCCTGGCTTGTTTTCCTACATAATCAGTCTTTTTATTATTTATCCACTTATTTCAGGCATCAAGGCCCATATAAACACATACAATACAATATTAATATAACTTAAGAATACTATAAATACATACAAAATTATAATTACACTATAAACTAATGAAAACCACTGCTGGACACACAGGCCTCCTCGCTATGAGAGAGAGTGGGCCGTAATCAACCACGCGGGCCCAGTCCGGGTTGCTAGATGTCACGTGTCTTCGAATTTTTGGTTCTGGGACTGTTTCCTCACGATGTTTTGAGAGCAGTGATGAAACAATTTACACAAAGTAAAGCGCCGTCTGGGTTCGAACCTACGACCTACAACTCGTAAGTCGTGGTCGTTACCACTGGGCCACTTCTGCTCTCTTGTTTCCCTCATTAGCAGCATAACATAAAGCCCTGCCATGGCCACAGTAAGGCGAATCTCGTGCGGGACGCGGGACACGACTCCGAGTTTCAGTTGTTTTAATAATTACGAAGTCACGCGAAAATTTGCCCCAGTTTGCACACCTCCATACAAGTTGGTTTTAGCAACCAGCGCGAGTGAATCCCGAGCGGGATTGGCTTGGGTCCTGGCAGAGCTTAATTGCAACATTGTACTTCACCGCTCTTACAAACTTTGCCTAAAAGCTTTGTTTGTAAGTAGGTCCCCTGAAACCGCCAGTTTCCCTTTAAATGGTAATACCTACTTTGCCTTATGTACATAACAACAAAGCCACGTAGGTATTATTAGTCCTCGTTTACACGAGAAGAGTTACTAGACTGTCGAGAGCCAAGAATGATTTACCCGATAATTCACTACCATATGTATAATTAATAACACATATTTTGTAAGTCCCTCATGTACTACAAAACCTTTATGTACAGACGCCAGCAGGTCAAGCTACCCGAAACTGTCAAATTTTCCCAATCAACCTTGAACCTTAACGCTTTAGCGATAAAGTTGAAAATCTATTAAAGAAATTTGACAGATTGTAGTAGCTTGATGTGCTGGCGTCTGTACCTAAATAAATTATTATTATTATTATCAGCCTGTGATGCCCCACTGCTGGGCAAAGGCCTCCCTAGTCTCTCTCCACGTCTCTCTGTTCAAACCTGCCAAGGACCAGTTCTTATTGAAGGAGTCCAGCTCATCTCACCTAAATTAATTAAATTAATGTCCATCCTATACTGATATACTTCAGTGAAAATCGTTAAGCAAGTTTTCGTACTCACCTGTTTACTCAGAGTCATACCTCACCGGACGTCCCCATGGTGAGCCATACGTCACCACGTCGCCAGGTCGTGCTGCCAACTAAATGTATACAGCTATACAATGTGGAGACAACCATAAATTAAAACACTGGCAATACTAATGCATAAGAGTCTTTTGAAACTATCAAATAAATCCTATCACCGAAATTAAAAAAGTGTTTTTTTTTTTCAAACAAACTATTTAGTTTGTTTGAAAAAACAAACTATTTATCTATTAGTTGGGCCGACGATGGGTTTTGCCAATTCTTGACTAGCTATAGTGACCTAACTATTGGATATCTCTGATTTAATTTTCGTATGCAGACTGGGAACGTCATTAGATATACGCAGTTTAATTTATTGTCGTCTCCACCTTGTATTATGGGTGGCTTAGCTGACGACTGCTTGGTTACGCAGCCAACCATACATTATGTTGGCGACGCGACCTTTCTGCACCGCTATGGCGTACCAGCGAGGTAAAGCTCTTCCTATCTTCGCGTAAACAAGGTTTTATACCTCAAATTAAAGCCTTCCATGTGGGCGTTAATTAAATAAAAGAACAATAGAATGTATGGTAGACCGACCTCAAAGGGCTTTGACCTCTAGCTACCTTCATTACGGTATCCGTATCGGACCCTGACCACGCATGGTCGAAATAATATCAGCTTACGGGAATATTCATCACGCTGACCGGTTTACATAACACAAACATAACAACGCGCCTTGTTTCGCCGAAGGGCTGGGCAGAGGTGAACCTACTTCAAAGTTCAAGTACATCCACATTCTACCAGTCATGTTTAAGTCTCAATAACATTTTGCCCGACTAGCAATAGGAATCCAAGACCTCATGCTCAGTTGTAGCGCTTCTTACTAGACCAACGCAGCAGTTCACATTGTAAACAGAATACACCATCTATTGTGGAAATAAGCAGTTTGCCCTTTGACTAGCCTAGTTGAAGAGCAAACTGCTTATTTCTGGTAATTTTTAACCGACAAAAAGAAGAAGGAAGTTCTCAAATCGACGCGTATTTAAAAAAATTGTGTTTCGGCTTGAACAGTCACAAATATCACAACACAATATCATGGATGCCGCTAAAAATATAGTCACATGAGAAATTTCAGCTTGTCAGTAAGGTTTGTAAAGCATCAGAATACTCCTTGCTGACGCAGGTTTATTTGCCAACCTAACAAGAACATCTAAACAGATACTACCTAAAATTGTTAGAGGGATTGAAGACCGCAATTTGCTTTTGTTAGGTGACAAGAGGACACTACTCATCCTACAACATAACTCCAGTCGCATATAATGATGTCCACAGATTAAATGAAATTGTTTATTCTGCCGGCTGTCGCTGAAAACCAGCGCTGGGGTTCTGTCTCATATAGGGTATTAGCATTATGCTGAGCGATGGCCGTTTTGCGTGGATGTGACGCCTGTTTTCCTCCAACTTTTTATCTTTTTGTGCTTGAGTTCTTTTTATGCGTATAAACGTATTTTCTTTCTTCTTTCTTTCTGTAAATATGATATCAGAATCATTTCATATAAAATTATATGAGCCAGATGGAGTCGAAATTTCCTATCTGAATTACCCTTGAAAAGATATGGCGAAAAAGAACTCAGGCGGCAAAGAAAATTCGTAACCGCAATTGTTGGGAATCTATAATAATCTATATCTATAGGAATAAATAAAATTTAAATGTCTGATTGCAAAGTCATAATAACAGGGCCCGTATTCCTGTAATTTAAAACGTTCAAAATCTAGCCGCAGTCTCATCTCGGTGACACACAAATGTCAAAAACTTAATATGTAGGGAAATTGAACGTATTTTTGACAGATTGAGACTGAGATCAGACTGTGAACGTTCTTAAAATTACGAGAATTACCCCTCAGGTGTTTACATATAAAGCACTTATAACAAAAAAAACTATTTTATTTTCTTTGTCTGTCTGTCTGTTTGTTCCTTGTCTCCTAAACGGGTGGACCAATTATGACGGGATTTTCACTCGCAGATAACGGAGGCCAATTCTCGTAATTTTAAGAACGTTCACAGTCTTATCTCAGTCTCAATCTGTCAAAAATTCCTCTTATTTCCCTACAGTTTAACAAGTTTATGACATTTGTTTGTCGTCGAAATGAGACTGCGACTAGATTTTGAATGTTTTAAATTACGAGAATTGGCCTTCTGATGTTATAAGCAGTAACTTAGGCTACTTTTATTTTATAAACAAAAAAAAAATTAGGGTCCCGCCCGAGAATAATTAAACCCTATGAAATCCATGCACACGAATGAAGTTTCGGGAACAGCTATAGTTTATAACAATGAAAGTATAAATTATTTTTTCGAATATCTGTTAACGTGCCAGCTGCGGGTTTACAACTTTGGCAGTAGTTGATATTTTGTTATTTATCATAAACAACTGTTGATTTATGCTTACCTCGTGTAAATAAACAGAAGAGGGCCAATTTTGGCTTAATGTACAGACGCCAGCAGATCAAGCTACCCGAAACTGTCAAATTTTTCTAATCAACCTTGAACCTTAACGCTTTAGCGATAAAGTTGAAAATCTATTAAAGAAATTTGACAGATTGTAGTAGCTTGATGAGCTGGCGTCTGTATATTTCAGGTGAACTGTGAAATCAATTCGGAATATGATTTAGTAACGGAGTAACATTACTTCACATCTACCGATTCTACTTATTGATAAAAATAACTTTTTTTAGGCTTCCGAACCTTAAAAGGAAAATGGAACCTTTATATCAGATCACCTTTTTAGTCACCTTCGTGATCTAGTGGTAATTGGCACAAGGACCTGGGTTCAATTCCCGGGTCAGGTAAAGTTTTTTTTTTAATAAATTTCTCAGTGACAACCCGGAGCCTGGATTGATGCCCGATTGATGGCATGATGATGATGAATAGGCTTGCCCCCTATTACATGAGATTTAAACATAACTGGTGAAGGCTGCAGGAAATTGCTGGATGCGAGAAGCACGGAGCCGGTTAAAATGGCGGTGCTTGGGGAACGCCTGTGTCCAGCAGCGGATGCTTTTCGTCTGAAATGATAACGATGATGATGCTGATGAAAGATACACCTCTGCTTAACCCTTCGGGGAACACAAGCGAGATGTTATGTGTGTGTGTTTTTATTCTATAAACTAGCTGCATCCCGCGGTTTCATCCGCATAAGTTTCGATCCTGTGGGAATATCGGGATAAAAAGTATCCTATATGTTAATCCTGGTTATAAACTACCTGTGTGTCAAATTTCATCCAAATCCGTTCAGTAGTTTTGACGTGAAAGAGTAACAAACATCCATCCATCCATAAAAACTTCGGCGTTTATAATATTAGTAGGATTTATGACAGGCAAAGATCATTTCATCACTTCAAAAATTAAAAAGCGTCGTAAACTAATAATCAATTAACTAGTTTAATCATCTAAAGTACTACATTACTCACCTAAGTAATTACTACAGAAGCCTTCCGTGTAAACAATTTTCCTGAACCGTTAACAGCCTTGTAGGTGTAAACAATAAATAAGGTCATTAGCCTTGCTTAGGTCGCTATGTGGAAGGCTTTACGAGTTAATCAGTTTCGGAGGAAAATGCCAGGTGTGTCCGACAGCCGGACGGTTTGTGGCCAAATAAAGGGGCCTATTTACCTAGACGAATTTCCTATCTTGGTTTGTTTACGTTCTTACCCATTGAGGAAAGTAATACTGCAAGAGTGTTATATTAGCCGGCTTCCATCGTAAATTGATATTTTCATGACCTTTTGCTATCGTGAAGTCGTTAGCACCTCGTAAAGTCAAATACCGATAAGAAAACAAGATTTTGTTTTGACATATTGGCACTCCATGTAGTCTCAATTTAGGATCTAGTCCTAAGTGTAACCAGCACAAAAATGCATCCATGTAACGCGCGTCGTATGCAGGTTGACGACACGTTCTCTGCCTTGAAAAAGCAGAGCTTTTTGCGTTTGCAGAGTATATCCTATATTTGAATTGAGTATTTGAGATAATTTTTAAGTTATGGAACAACAAACTGAATGATATACTCAACGAAGTTCAAATTCCATTGCAACCAGCATTCCATTCCATTTTTTCCGTTCTACTTTTTTTGCATTCCATTGCATTCCTCATATGGTAGTGACCACACACCTAGCTACACACCCTGTTCCTCATAACTTTATAATAGGACATTTTTCTTACAAATGGTCACTGAAAATTCAACTTAAAATACATTTCACTAAAGTAAATTATCTGAAATTATGAACACTGCATCGCAACGGTCAGGGGTACTATACACCTGACTGTAGTGATGATCGTTATGTCAAAGACATCTCAAGCCAGCAATTCGCTCGTACCTCACACAATGGTTAATACTATAATTTATTATACTAGGTACCCAGGTATCTCAGAGCCCCTTTTTTTCTCGCTGAGAAAGGCTTTATGCATCCCGGGACGAGACGGGGTATGTGGGACTTCCCTGTCGGAATGACAGTATACCCACTAAAACTCAGCGGTGTTCCCACATCGCCGTGATGGGAGGGCCATGCGAAACCGGCATAGTCTTTACTTCCACAGCCCTCCCGGCGCATGCCCGCCAAGATGGTATGGCGGGCCCCACATGCCCCCCAGGGTGGGGGGCTACGGGAAGACCGGGAACACCTAGCCATTCCCGTCCCACACTGGTGTCTGACTCAACTCATTTGTGTGGAACTAAGGAATCTGATGCGGTTGCAGTAAGTTCTTATATCAAGGGCCTTTGAAGTTGAGAGAGTTATCGAGGTGGAATAACGAATGTTTGAAGCCCTTATACAGCTGTTTGTTTGTAGAAATTCAATCGTGACTAATTTAGGGCGTTGGTAATTTGTTATCAATGTATTTACTTATAAATAGAAGTCATTCAGGGTCTTAGCAGACATGCTGCTTTGAGTATCAACGAGTAGAGATTTATTAGTAAATGTGGGTTGAAATGAATTTTTCTTCAGTCATCTTTCTTGAACATGCAAACCTCTGTGACAGGCGAGCAAAATAGTAATAACTAACTTATAAAGTAAGTCAGCTGCCGAGCCTTTTCCCAACTATGTTGGGGTAGGCTTCCAGTCTAACCGGATGCAGCTGAATACCAGTACGGAGTGACTGCCTATCTGACCCCCACAATCCAGTTACTGGGTAATACAATGCCTCTTGGTAAGACTGGTTGTCAGATTTTTGGGCATCTAACTACCCGTAACGACTGTCAACGATCTACGAATGACAGACGGGATGAACGGCTTAACGTGCTTTCCGAGGCACGGGAAATTATAAAGTAAGTATCAACATATAAAGCTTATAACTTATAAAGCCCATTTTCCTTAGAAGGTTAGATGCCTAAAATTCAACCAAAACCTTTACCTGCTAATCACGAAAAAAGCTTAAAATTGCCTAAAAAGAAAAGCAACACCTAAAAAGGTCAAAACCCACAAACATTTATAGTCAAGTACTGGCATATTTTAACGAGCCTTTCAAAACGTCAACTTCCAAGCTTATGGTTATGATAAGCGTGCTTCAAAATCCTTCCCTACCAATAACGTCTGTGAACCAATTTAAACTTTATACGAAGGAAATAAAGTTGGAATTACAAGAGTTGGATTAAAGCTTTCAGTTTCCAAGAAGCGCTCTTGAGAGCTCAGTTTGACGTTAGGATAAAACTGGATGGTTTTGTGTTCAGACTTTCGTCCCTCATCCCCATAATTGATTAGTAAAGAAAGCTTCAAGCATCTTGAAGTTGAGACAGTTCGGTAGTTGATTTAAATTGTAATTAGCATAATGACTGTTTCCATCAATCAACTGAATTAAGCTGAGTTTAGACTCGTAATTACACGCTACCGCAGATATTTGTTGGAGTTGTTAAGATACGAATAAATCCTGAGATAAACTTGCTGCGTTTTTATTGAGTTCATTAAGAAATAATGGTACACACAGGTAGACCCTGACCTGGGTTAGGACGTCGTATACTTTTCATCCCGCTAATGCGTTCCCGTGAGGGGCTTGTGGCTAAGTAATAACAGCCGCACGGGTCGATCGGTCAGGTTAAGCTACACTTGCCGCGGTTGGTCCGTGGATGGGTGACCATCTTAACATAGCAAGACCCTTCCGAGCCTCGGAAACGTTAAGTTAAGCTAAGCGTTAAGCCGTTGGTACCAGCTGTCATTTGTGAATCTTTGACAGTCGTCACGGGTCGTCAGAAGCCTGAAAGTCTGACAACCAGTCTTACCAAGAGATATCGTATTAACCAGTAACTGGGTTGTGGAGGTCAGATAGGCAGTCTCTCCATGTAAAGTACTTTTACTCAGCTGCACCCGATTAGACCAGAAGCCGACCGCAACATACTTTGGAAAAGGCTAGGCAGATGATTGGACGTTCCGTGTGATAATTTCTGACTTCCACGCGGGTGACGCCGCGAGCAAAAGCTGGTTATTTATACAGCAAAATAATGCCCTTAATAAAACCGGTGGGATGGATAGAAATTCAAAATTCATGAAGACTTAAAGAAAACAAAATGGATCGTGGAAAGAGATCGTCACCTCTTCGTAATTATTTCTTGTCAACACAAACATGAACTGGCTTTTAAATTGGCCACAGGGTAAGCATTGCCATATAACGTGGCAATGCCGCTTTTCGACGCCATATTTTAGTTTGTTAATAGTTTGCATCATCGTCAAATTCAAGGAGGTAACTATGCTACTGATTCTCGACAAGAATCAATAATAAAATATGTAGGTTTTTTTTTCTAATTTTCGGAACTCGGTGCGTGTGGGACACGCATTTTAATACGCGGCCTGTGTGAGACCGCATGTAACTGCCCTTTTACACACACATACAAACGCGGCCGCTTATACGATACTATAACGCGATTCTGTTCTTTGAAAGTGGTGTATTCTGAAATACTGTCAAACTTAAATAACTAAAAAAACAAGTAGGTATTCATTATTTACCAGGGATCGTAATTTTATTTGATTATTTATGTCTTTCATAACAGCCTCCTGAAATTTGACGAGGATGCAAAACAACAGCTTGTATGTTTAGTGTAGTTTGTTAGTTATGTATGAGAAGTTTATGCAGTGTAGATATGTATTCTTATCTACATCAAGGTGACCTACAAAGCGAAGTTTCCAAAAAATATATTTATAACAAAATTAAATTCTCATTGCCGAAGAAGTTTGTTTTCTTTACGCAAAGAAATGAAAGAACATCCTGTAATCTTGGTTTGGTAATAAAATATGGTCATAACGATTTTATGGGTTGTAATAAATTCAAATGATATCTTAGTAAACTGAAAATTCTTAAAGAGATACTTGAAAATATTTTTTAACTTGTAAAAGCTGATGGTTCACAAACAGATTGCAAATGATATATTACAAAAGTTTTTACAAAGAGAAAATTCTTATTGAGAAATCGAACGAAGCTGGGAAAGTCAAGCTCAAGGACGAAATCACTATAGGAGCAAAGAAAATGTGATATGATTTATATTGTCTCAAAGTATAATAACAACGTGTCCTCGCAAAGTGAAAACTTTTACAGCAAAAATAGGGTAACGTCAATCACGTGAGATTAAACAAACATGTTCTTTAGATTCCAAAAGTAATTAAGTGAGCTTCACAGCCGTAGCCGAAATTGGCTTGGCACGACAATAATAAAACAACCGGTCAAGTGCGAGTCGGACTCGCACACAAAAGGTTCCGTACCACAAGGTAAAAAACGTAAAAAGAAACGCTTTTCTTGTACCCTTTAATTTTTATTTTTATTATTTGTTGTTATAGCGGCATGCGGCGGATTGAAAAATACACACTCTGTGAAAATTTGAACTGTCTACCTATTACAGTTCATGAGATACAGCCCGCTGACAGACAGACAGACGAACGGACAGCGGAGGCTTAGTAATAGGGTTCCCTTGGCACCCTTGGAAACAGAACTCATTAATCTTAGAAAATTCCCGTTCACTCATGGAAAAACCACAACTAAGGCAAGTAAATCAGGAGTTGGTGTTTAGATGAAATTGAGCAGAGCTTCATTTGAACCAAGTGTAATGCTTCTAAACCTTCTGGCCCTGACAGTGACTGATTGCTAGCTTACTGGTCCCTTCGAGTTTGTTAGTCTGTGTTGTTTACACGTTAACAGGGCTTATTTGTAACTTTTTAATTTTTCTTTAACTTGACAATGTGTTAATAAAATATCTTTAACCGCCTGTTTTTCTCAAACAGTAAGGCAGAGATGTATCTGTAGTACGCGTATGACCAGAGGGGCAATACTCATAATTTTAAGAACGTTCACAGTCTGATCTCAGTCTCAATCTGTCAAAAATACCTCAAATTTCCCTACATTTTGACAAGTTTTTGACATTTGTTTGTCGCCTAGATGACACTGTCTACCCCCATGTGAAGAAAGCGTGAGTTTATATAGGTATATCAGTATGTATGATAGCAGCCAGGAGTAATCCAGAGTCCGGGCTGCTGTTGAGAAATTCCTGATGGAAACACCCAATGATAAATGATATACATATAATAAAAATATTAATTATAGTGTTTCTTATTTATTTCCTTACATAATAACACTAAACAAAAACCATTTTGTTCCAATCTTTTTTTCGGTTATAAAAGTTTCTTTCGTTTTAACTTTTAGGTTATAAAAGTTTCTTACCTTAATGGAACACGAGACTCGATGCTCTCATAACTTAAACGTTTGGCAGAGTGATCTCATCTATTTGCCGCGTGACAAGACAAATCTGAAAGTATCTAATGAATAGCCTTTTATTACTTTTCACGCCTACGACGTAGAAAATATCAAAAACGATTTATGAAAAAGTATCTGCGCCCCTAGCTTTCACCCACATAAGTCTCGATCCCGTGGGAATATCGGGATAAAAAGTGGCCTATGTCCTAATACAGACCATGGTGTCAAAATTCATCAATCCACCCATGTGCCAAATTTCATCCAAATCCTTTCAGCCGTTTTAGCGTGAAAGCGTAACAAACAAACATACAAAAAATCAAATCTTTTCTATTTATATTATTAGTTTCTCTCTGAGTGAAAATAAAAATTCAATTTCACTTGGTAAGAAGTTCTATACGGATTTCATCACAGCTTTTTGTTTTAAAAACGTAGTTTCGAGCTTTTACGAGCGAAAATTCTGAAAGTGAACACTTCATCGTTTTCAGGTACCTCCACGTGGAAAATATTAGACTAGACTATTAAACCTTTTTGCCGACGCTTCTCGTTTGGCATAAAGTACTCAAATTCTGCAATCGCTCAGTTAACGTACATAACTGTTAACATAAAACCAATGAAGGCCCTATTACAGAGCTGATCTTATCTGCGTATTACCCACGCAGCGGTATTAAAGCAAATTTTCATGCAAATAGTACATTCGTATGCAAAAGCAGTACGAGGTTGGTGACGTATAGAGAGTGGCAGTTTGCAGCCACTGCAATTTGATAGCATTGTCCGTTATCATTGGGGACTAGCTACAGGAGTCGCACCCCTTTGTTCTGCAGACGTGACTGGGGCTGTAATTAGAGATAACTAGAATTAGGTTCGAGACGCTTGTTATCTTGTTCTTGGAGTTGAATGTTGTTAGATTTTAACCATTGAGTTTCTCTTCAAATTGTATAAAGTCCTAACAATGCCTTCTCAAATATCGGTGTTGATATCAAAGCTTTGAATGACTTGCCCCATCTGGCACATTTCATCATTGTAAGCCGGTTCAAGGTTTTAATAATGTCCTAAACGTTTTTCACTTTCCTGGCTTTACAAATGCTTACGGAGCGTGACCTTTGATTCCAACAAAAAGAAAGGTCTGCAATAATAAATCACTGGTCTATCTAGAGAGTAAATTACCACTTTAGATCCAAAGACTTTGCCAAATAACGTATTTAAGTGTTGTGCCAACAGAAATGCCTCATGGAATTTTCTATAAATTACTGCAAATTCATGAATTAGATATGTTTTGTTGTTTTATCGTCTTTGGAGAGTCGTTAAGAGTTTTGTATTGTTGTTTTTATCTGTTTGTTTTTAAAGTTATGATTTATGCATGACTAGTAATCTCATAATGAGTATGTATACCTAGAAAAGAAAATACGTTTATTTGCGGTAAACATGACGCTAAAGAACACAAACACAAAAAAAATACAAGTTGGGGGAAAAACTAAACCAACCTAAATAAATAAAAAAAAGTACTTACAAACTTTTTTCTGGAAATGCAAAATACAAAGATGAATCGTCAGCCTAGTATCTACGCGATGAAAAAGTTTAACAGCCCATCCACGTCAATGTTTATTCAAAAACTATCTAAACAAATTAACATTGGCAATGAAGAAAACTGGAGAAAATATAAAATGCAGTCAAGGTTTACAACCGAGAATCGATTTAGTAAAATACGCAAATTCACCAGAATTTTTATTTCCATTAGATCGGTTTTCTCAACATTAACACTTTTTCTCAATGTTGTTTATATTTTATTTTTCTATCAATACATAGAAACAGTACGTTTGAGCTTCTGTTTGCTTTACCAAAGCTTTGTAATCCAAGAATGCTAGATACTTGTGCTTTTAGTAAAGCCTTTAAGCTTTGAGCTTAAAACTATCTGGAAGTTTCAACAATTCCACAGTTACACTCAATTGCTAATGTTTAGTTCTTTATTTTTATACTGAAATCTTTAAATATTTACACGATTTAGAGTCATTTACACCTTTTTGTATAAAACGTAGGCGAAACTATGAATGTGCTATGAATAAAACTTTTGGCATTCATCCCGGAACAACGTTGAAGAACACTCAAGCAAGATCCGGGTTATAAATATGATTTTTAAATGCATATCTATTTAGACTAAATGCTAATTAGAATGGAGAGGGCTATGCTTGGAGATTTCCTATGTGATCGAATCAGAAATTAAGGGATCCGTAGGAGAACCAAGGTAACCGATATCGCCCGAAGAATTGCCAAACTTAAGTGGCAGTGGGCACGGCACGTTGCTTGTAGATCAGATGACCGATGGTGTCGAAAGATTCTGGAGTGGCGACCGCGTACGGGAAGATGACGCGTTGGGAGGCCTCCCACAAGACCGACGACCTTTTGAAAGCCGCAGGAATCCACTGGATGCGAGAAGTACAGAACCGGTCGAAGTGGCGATTCTTGGGGGAGACCTATGTCCAGTAGTGGACATCTTTCGGCTGAAATGATGTTGATAAAATGAAAACTAGTTTTCCAGTACTGATGGTGATTATTGTTAATGTAACGTTTCATGATTTGTAAACAAATGACGACCGAGCAGTTCCAACTTCGTCAATTATTTTGACTAGACGAGTGTATTCTATTGCCAAATGTCTTTCATGATTGTTTACATACTGTATGCTGTAGTGTGACAGAAACATCATGTTGGTGTTACATAGTTATGTTCCGGTACTAAAATATTGACATAGACAGCAGTAAATATACCAAGTCAAACTGCAGCCAATCAGCAAATGTTGATTTCCCATCCTCAAAAAAAAAAAAAAAAAAAAAAAAAAAAAAAAAAAAAAAAAAAAAAAAAAAAAAAAAAAAAAAAAAAAAAAAAAATCAGCAAATGTTTATATGTTTGGTATTTAAAAAACATGTAAAAGCAATAAAATAATATTGTTATATTATCGTTTCCGGGATGGGAGGAATCCTTTAATAAAGATTGGTCCTTGGCATCTCTGGACACGGAGAGGTGGGCGCCTTTGCCAAGAAGTAGGACATTAAGGGCTAATTAAAAAAAAAAATCTTTGCCTTAGTATGGGCATGTGATGAAGAGGGAGCAAACGCATGTGACTAAAAGAGTGATGAATATAAATTATTATGAATGGAGAGGGAGAGGAAGACCAAAGAAAATATATAAAAAGAATATGATAGCGTGACGGTTGACAGGGAAACAAGAACAGGAAAAAAATAAAACGTTTTACGTTGACCCCATAATATGAAACACGGGCAGAAGATGATGTAAGTAATAAAATAATATCCAAAGTCAAAAGTTTAGGAATAAGTAAATTAAGAACTTTCAAATCACTGCAATGAATTCCCACTGGAACTAAGTATTCAGAATTGTTCAACTATGAATTTTCCATTTCAGTAATTCAATTGTTATTCTATGAACTTAGTATTCTTATAGTTTTCGTCTTGTTAGTTCCAAATAAACTGCAGAAAGTTTCAAGTAAGATTTTCGCTCGATCCTTCACAGACTTAACTAAGTCTTCTAAATGGCGAAAAGCGGGAAAAAATTAGTGTTTTTCCTATTATTCCTTGACCCGAAGTCTAGTCCTCTGTGACATTATGTGGGTTACATAAGGAAATATCACACGGAGGCTAGACTAATTTCACTAATTCCTCTCGTGGGAGAGCTCTGAGATTAAAAGAGACGGGATAAGTCTTGAGTAAGCCCGCATAACTTATTGAAACGTTTCTTCTCCTGTCAACTTGCACGAATGAGGTAATAATATTAGAGGTATGTAGGTACAGACGCCAAGTTATCAAGCTACTACAAACTATCAAATTTCTTTAATAGATTTTCAACTCTATCGCTAAAGCATTAGGTTCAAGATTGATTGGGAAAATTTGACAGTTTCAGGTAGCTTGATGTGCTGGCGTCTGTACCTACTCCACATTCATTTACATAAACACGTGACATCTACCAACCTGCCCTGGGTCCACGTGGTGGATTGCGGCCCACTCCCTCTCATCGAGAGGAGGCCTGTGTCCCAGCAGTGGGAACATTATAGGCTGACTATGCTAGCCTTTTGCCAACCATGTTAGGGCGGCTTCCAGTCTAACCAGCCGATCGATTCTGTAAAAATCTCACCGTGAAAAATTAGGTGAAGTGAGCTTAGAGTGAGCTGTCAAAAGTGTCAATCCCTAGCATTAGTTGGAATGACTGCTCACTCCACGCTCACTTCATCTAAGTTTTCACAGTGATATGGTTACAGAATCGCACTGCAGGTGCAGCTGAGTACCCGTATTTAACATACATAAAGCGACTGCTTATCTGACGTTCACAACCCATTTACTGGGCAATACGATACCCCTTGGTAAGACTGGTTGTCAGATTTTCGGGCTTCTGACTACCCTTAACGACTGTCAAAGATCCACGAATAACAGCAGAGCGGTCGACATAACGTGCTTTCCGAGGCATGGAGGGGTCTCGGTATGTAAAGATGGTCACCCATCACCCACGGACCAACCGCGGCAAGCATTGTTGCCTGATCGATCGAACCGTTATTATTTAGCCACGGACCCCTCTAAGAGTTAAGGTCTGTGGGGAAGACCACACTATTGAAGAGAGAAGATTTTGTTATTTCCCTTAGCGAGATATCTCTTAAGACAGTAATCTCACATCCCATTATAAGTTTATACGTACATTTATTTATTTTTAGGAAAACTTACAGCTAAACAGATACAGTAAGTAATAGATTATACAAAAATAAGGCCAATTACAAGTTTCCACGTGTAGTAAGTATATACGTATATATAACACAATATAATATATAACCATATATAATACAATATAATATATTATCATGTGAACAGATGATAAAATGTATAACAGAACAGTAAATTACTATTAACGCTCGAAGAAGCAATTAGATAAAATTTTCTTTAATTTAGCAACACTAGTATTAAAAATGTCGATATCAGCTTCCCAGCAGGTCGTGTTGTACATACGACTCGCTCTCACCATGTACGAGTTCCGTCTGTATGTAGTGGCTACCACTGGGGTGTGCAATAAATGAGGTCTACGTAAGAACACAGACGGCACTCGCAGCCGGATTTTGTGCAACCACTCGGTAACACCAGTTGTTCCGTTGGCAATTTTGAAAAGGAACACAAGATCTGATATTTTTCGCCTTTCATAAAGTGGAAGGATATGAAATTTTTTGCAACGGTAGGTATAATTCGTTAAAAATGTCTTAGAACGATACTGAATGTGCCTTAAAAACCTTTTCTGTATGCTCTCAATACGATTTATGTAGACATTATAATTGGGGTTCCAGACTTGAGAGGCATACTCCAAATGACTGCGAACAAAAGAACAGTATAATATTTTAATAGTCTTAATGTTTTTGAACTCCGAGGATACCCGCAGAATGAAACCAAGTGCTTTTGATGCTTTTTTGACAATATTGTCTATGTGTGCATCAAAGAGGAGCTTAGCGTCAAAGGTAACTCCCAGATCCCTGATAGTGTTGACCCTATTTAGTGCTGTATCCAAAAGCAAGTAGTCATGGACGATTGGGATAGGTTTCCGTGTAAAGGAGCAAACATAACACTTGGAGACATTCAGGTCCAACTTATTATTGATGCAATAACCCTGAAAATTATTAAGGTCTGTCTGCAACAGATGAGCATCTGCCACGGTACTTATTTGTCTCATTATCTTCATGTCATCAGCATATAGTAATAATTTTGAATACCGAAAAGAAGAAGAGATATCGTTGATAAAGATAATAAATAACAAAGGCCCTAGCAAGGATCCTTGGGGAACACCCGAGGGGACATTCATAGTCTTAGAGCAGTATCCATTCAGGACCACAGTCTGACATCTGTTCTCCACATAGGACTTGAACCATCGGTAAAGATCACCCCTAATGCCCACCGATAAAAGTTTACGCAATAGGATCACGTGATCTATCCGATCGAAACACTTCCGGTAGTCGGTATATATAACATCGACTTGCGACCTCTGTGACATATGTTCGGAGAGGTAGTCGCTACAGACTGTGAGATTAGACGAGGTCGACCGACCCCTTACGAAGCCGTGCTGGCTTTCACACAAACTGTGCTTGAGTGCCGAATAAACCTGTGTGTGCACAATTTTCTCCAGCACTTTAGCAAACACACACAGCTTCGAAATAGGTCGGTAATTCTCCACCAATGTTTTTGACCCTTTTTTATGTATCGGTGTTATATATGCCGACTTCCATATCTTAGGCACCACGCCAGTCGCAAGCGATTTTTCAAACAGGATGGAAAGAGGCACAGAAAGATCCTTGGCGCAGTTGACGATGAATATGGGCGAAATGTTATCTGGATCCGCAGATTTGTGTAAATCCACTTGTTTTAGCAGCATACATACCTCACTTAGCCGTATTTCCACTTGACTTATATCGTGCGTGTTGTCATTGGGTCCATCGACATTACAAGCTGAAGGTTGACTGTTGGCATTACTAGTATCGTCAAGAAAGTTAGAGTGAAAACACTTACTGAACATATCACAAATTACGTCACGATAACTGGACGTTACCTGGCCAAATTGCATCACTGCGGGGTAAGAACAAGATTGTTTTTTAGACTTGACGTATCTCCAAAATGCCCGTGGATTGTCACGTATATCAGATTCTATTTTAGCTATATAATTGTCAAACATATCCCCCTCTAGGTCTTTAGCCCGTTGCCGGAGTATAATGAAAGATTGATAGTCAGATAAGTTCCTGTACTTCTTAAATTTAGTGTGAAATTTAGCTTTTTCCTTTAAGATTTTTATCAACGGACTTTTGTACCAGAGAGGGTATTTTGAACTGGGGACGACAGTTTTTGTCGGTATATACGCGGAATGCAGCCCACTTATTACTCCATAAAAGTATGCTACCGCCTCTTCCATCGACCTACTACTTAACTCCGACTGCCAGTCTACACGATTTAACTCGCCTTTTATATTTTCGTAATCGGCAGACTCGTATAAGAATTTTACGTAGGACCTACCTGGTAGTAGATGTAGTTCAACGAATTCCGCGGTTACACATAAGGCCCTGTGATGAGGATCTTCAGGGACTAGTGGATCATCACAGCAGGTGACGATAACTTCATCATTAGAAAAAACCAAATCGAGGATTCTACCATTGACGTTCAAGTGACTATTATATTGTATTAAATTACACGTGTTAAGATTATCAATTAAAGTAGTCTGAACACTGCCATGAACATTTGTAGGGTATAATGATAGTCCGTCGCCGGCCCGCTGCCATACAATATTGGGTTGATTGAAATCGCCTAAGACGATAAACTTATCGGACGGACGATTGAGGGTAATTTCAAGTACTTTGTCCGAAAAGTTGCTCAGTTGAGCCGTTAGAGAATTGCCATGATTCTGACAGCAGACATTATTATTATTATAGCCTCTTTATTTCCACATGCATAAAATAAAAAAATATAATACAATTCATATCATGATTATAAATTACTATCGCATAACAGATACTTTCTAAATTAATAAAATAATTACTTTCCTACATAAATAGATTTCTAAAATATTAAATAATTTTTAAAATAATTCACAATTACATTTAAATATTTCCATATGGACCCCTCAGCGGGTGGAGGCCTCCCCCATTTTGTTCCACGTTTGTCTGTCCTTTGCCTTTGTGATCCAATTTTCACCGGCTTTTCTTATTATTTCATCGACCCATTTTTCTTTCGGTCTACCTCTTTTCCTTTTGTTTGGTGGTCCTTGCCAAGTAGTTACTCTCTGTGTCCATTTTTCCTTGTCCATACGTGCAATATGACCCGCCCATTTCCATTTTTGTTTTTGAGAATGTTCCAAAGCATCTATTATTTTTGTGGTTTTCCTTATTTCTGTGTTTCTTTTTCTATGTTTTCTTTGTATGTTTAGTATGCTCCTTTCCATCGCTCTCTGGCATACTTGTATTCTGTTTTTAGTATTATTATTGTATATCCATGTTTGGCAGCCATAGGTAAGACAAGGTAATAGGCATGAGTCCATTACCTTTTTCTTGAGATTTATAGGGAGTTTAGATTTTAGGGTTTCTTTATTGCTCCAGAATTTGTTCCAGGTTATGTTCACTCGTCTTTTAACCTCATCTTCGTGTCTTGTCTTAGAAAAAGATATTTGTTGTCCTAGGTAAACATAGCTTTGAACATATTCTAATGTATTGTTACTGACCCGTATTGGAATAATATGGTAGTTCGTCATGACTTTAGTCTTGGTAGCATTCAATTCTAGGCCGATCTTAATGCTTACATCATTTAGCTCATTAATCATTACCTGTAATTGAGATGCTGTTTCAGAGAAGAGTACGATGTCATCCGCAAATCTAAGGTTGCTGAGGCGTTTCCCATTTATATGAATTCCTTTCTTTTCCCAGTTCAGAGTTTTCATTATGCTTTGAAGCACAGTTATAAAAATTCCAGGTGACAGGGGGTCACCCTGTCTGACGCCTCTACAAATGTTTATTTCAGGGCCTTGCCTCTCTAATTTTACCCGGCTTTTGCTTTTGTAGTAAATGTCTTTTATAAGATCTATAGTCTCCGATGGTATTTCGCACTCATGTAGAGCTTTCCACATGCTCTGATGTGATATAGAGTCGAAGGCTTTGGCGTAGTCGATAAAAGCCAGGTAGAGTGGTCTATTGTGCTCTGTATACTTCTCTATAATCAAATTTAAAGTGTGGATGTGATCTGTTGTAGAGAAGTTTTTCCTAAAACCTGCTTGCTCCGTCGGTTGAAACTTTTCTATGAACATCGATAAACGATCCTCAAGACATGAAGCAAATAATTTGTACATATTTGGTTGTAGGCTTATTGGTCGGTAGTTTCCAATATCGGCAGGATCACCTTTCTTGTAAAGTAAAATTATGTCCGATTTCGCCCATTCTTTCGGTATAGCTCTGTCATTTAGAATCTTATTAAATAAGGTTGTTATGTATGGAGCTAGTATCATTTTCCCCAATTTCAGTGCTTCGTTTGGGATTCCATCGGGTCCGTTGCTCTTGCCGGTTTTTAGAGATTCGATTTTCTTTATTACTTCATAAGTAGAGAATCTATCCAGAGTAGTAGAGTCCTGGTGGGTCGTTTCGATTTCCGTAGTAGTATCTTTTACTGAGTACAATTTTTCATAAAATGTTGTTGCTTTTTCTATTATATCAGATCTTGATAATATTTTCTTGTCATTAATGTCATCCTTTATATAGGGTATCCAACGTTTAGTGGTATTTAGTTTTTTAAGTCCTTTCTTTAAGCTACCGGTTGATTCAAGGTGTGTTTCAATTTCTTTTATTCGGCGTTCTGTGCGTTCTCGTTTCATTAGTTTGTAGATGTTTTTGTAGAGGTAAGTGCGTTCGTCTTTTTCTTCTTTTGTTAGGTATTTCTTCTGAATTAGTTCACTTCTTCTGGTAATAAGACATTGTATGTGAACAGGGATGGTCTCCCGTTTTGGTGTTGGCTTCTGTCGGATTGAATTTAAACTGTTGAATATTGGTTTTTTAATTTTGTTGTATAAGGACTCTATATTTTCATTTTCTTCTAGTTCAATATCGTTTATACAGCTGACAGCAGACATAAACAATACAAATATGCATTTTATAAGCTACTCTTGGTTTTTTATGATGCAGCGTCAACGTAATCCATAAATCCTCAGCGGACGAGCACCATTCACTGCAGGTGTCAGCGGCAAGTTCACGCTTAACTGCAATTAATTACATAATTATGTTTTTGAAACCCACCCAACTTGGTTGGCTTATCTTATTAAAAATTGTTGCCTTTGTACTTAATTTATTATAGCGGTACCTACAACGCCACGTGGAAACTACGCGTCATACTGACGTTACGGAAATACCTGCATCGCGCTAGCAGAGTTTACCGCGCAATTAGAATATATACGAGTACAACAGCCCGATATGATTCATCGGGCAGTTGCCCGCCAAACACAACACTCGTCTAGTCGGAAGATCCTCCCTTTTCTTTGGAGGATGAATGAACTTTACACGCTGTTCCTCATACCTCTATGGTATCAAATACCATTACCTATATGATTGCTTATTTGTATAATTTAAATAATCTATAACATTTACCTATCTTTACTGTAGGTACCGTTAAAACGGGATAAATTTCAGTGTACCTATTTTCACACATAGGTAACTTTTGGAATACATTACCCGTACCAATACCGTTCAAAAACCAATTCTTTAAGATTCTAAAACATAGATATTCAGTAACAAAACCATTTACATAATAATTTTGTATTGACGATATTTTAATGTTTTGTGACGACTATGACTCTCTAAAACATTGGAAATTGTTGGACCTGTCTCCCCTCTCCTGAGCGAATTCAATGGACAGTCACAAAGGGTTATTGATTGCCATAATCTCCACGCTTGACAGACTAGAATGAGAATCAAAGACAATTGGATTCAGTTGTAAAGATTGGATGATAGAGACTTCCGCTTTTTAATTCAGTCCTGCCAGAAAATATAGAGTAACAGTGCATAAAAATACCGAGAGGGACCCGTGGCTAAATAATAAGCCGCACAGGTCGATCCATCAGGTTAAGCTACGCTTGCCACGGTTGGTCGGTGGATGGGTGACCATCTTTATATATCGTTGGTCCCGGCTGTCATTCCTGGATCTTCGACAGTCGTTACGGGTCGTCAGAAGCCCGAAAGTCTGACAACCAGTCTTAGCAAGGTGTATCGAATTATCCATTAACGGGTTGTGGTTTGGAGGTCAGATAGGCAGTCGCTCCATGTAAAATACTGGTATACAGCTGCATCCGTTTAGACTGAAAGCCAAAGGAAAAGACTGGGCAGATGATGAGTGCATAAAAATGCCTCACACGTACGTACGTAAAAATATCCCGTACAAAAGTAAATACATACCTGCCTTCTCAAGCTGAACAACTCACTCCCAACATAAAAAGTACAACGGGCAAACAAGACAATACAATCAGCAATAAACAGAAAATACACCATGAATGTATTACCTCAACAAAAAGGTCCGTACATAAACAAAACTCCCTGAAGCCTGTCAGGAATACAGATGCTTCCTTTGAGGCAAAAGATACTATCTTGTACGATCACCAAAGGAGATAAGTAACCAGGATCGTCGGATATAGTTAAAGTTTAGTAAGAAATCGATGGATGTTATCGAATAAAATTTAATTTAGTTAATACAAAACAAACAGTTCATTCATCAAATTAAATTGTGCGTTTTGGTGTAATTGTTCGAATTGTGCGACAGGAATAAACTAATATTTATCTTCTATCCTTTTCGAAAGAAAAAGACGCACTGAACATAAATTTAGTTTAGTTTGTGAACAAGGGAATCGGCGCCAATAACATAACAAACACTTCTTTAGTCACCCAGTAACATAAGAATACTTCTCTTAGCGATATCCAAATTCAGTAGCAAAAAAACCCTAACAAGTTCAACAACCTCTTATTCTCACTTCAACCCCACATAAACAATCGTTCCTATGATCCAGACACAACAAATCACTATTAATAGATATGCCGATGCTAACCGAATACTGATAACAGTGAATAGTAAGTTCCTATCGATTTTCGGTTCCCTCCGGTAAACCCGACTGATAACATCCCTCGACTGCCGATGAAGAGGAAACGATCGTATATTACTTAGGTATCGTGTTTTTAATAAATAAGTAGGTACCAAAAACATTTTTGGAGAAGTTATTTTTATTCTTTGAAGTCTTTTTTTTTTGGGGGGAATCCTTCAATAGGCGCCCGGGCACGGTAATGTTATCTATATATAAATAAACATGTCGGAGAAGGTATGTCTGTCTCTCGTTAACATCAGGCATATTTTAATTACTGTGGGCGTACTATGGGTAGTGTTGGTTAGAGCACAATAGAGAAATGGTTTGCAGTTCAAATCAGATTACAATTTACGAACCAGTTAGTCACACTAGCGGATCATACACACACACAACTCAACGATACGGAACGCTAACAGTTTCTGAGCACATGTTGTTCGTACGATGTCCAATGTTTCAATCATCCCGACAGCTCTGCTCACACCGTTCTTGTAGGTGTCACTCTCGTCCACCTCCACGAACTCAGGCTAGACTCTGTCTAGCGCCACGAGATGATGCTAACATTCCGAATAGTCAAACGAATGACTCCGACAAACATATATAATATGTATATAGATAATATTACCGTGACCCGGGCTTTGGATAAGATCGTAGAGTGTGGGATTTTAAACTCACAAAAAATCACCCCGGTGATCACCATCTTCTCATGGAAGAGGCCCAGATACCTATCAAAAGAGCGTTAGCATTAAACATTAAACCGCGTTAGCATTAAACCCTGTCCATTAGGTTAACCGTTTTTTGACAGCTGTCTGACAACGTAACTGTTCCAGATTACGTAAAAGTTAACTTTCAAATGCGTAATAAAATAAATATACAAGGTGTTTTTTTTTTATATTCCATAACTCTAGGGGGTCATTGTACTCATCATTATGAACAACTTTTACAATGGGACCAAACCCGAAATCGTGAAACAAAAGCTGGTGTTCCCTACATTTTGACGACAGTACAATGACCCCCTAGACTTATGGGATATCAAAACAAACACGTTGTATAAGCTGCCTTGTCTTATTGAATTATCTTATTTATGGCATTACAATACAGTACGTGTATACAATCAATGTATTGTGTGTTGCTGCAATCACTAGTTCCATCTGTCAAAAAATCGGTTTACCTAATAGACAGGGTATAAAGACAAACCCACACACTATGTTTCAAAGATAAAGATAATTTTATTTGTCAAAACATGCGTATACATGCAAATTAAGCGTGCAGGATTTTTCGGCCATTTCAATCCACAAGAATCTAATTTAATAGTTTTATTCAACCAGTCATAATTTATTTTCCTTTTAGGAACTACCTAAGCTAACAGTTTACCTTATTCATAGTCCTGGCTTCAGTTTCTCTCGACAATTTATTAAAACACTGACGCACAATTTGGCTCCCGGCGTGATATTCTCACCTCTGACCTCGGCTCCCGGAAAGTTCATAAATAATAAAGGTATAAGTAGGGTCTGAAACGGGATGGACCTGACTGAAAATATAACAGAGTATGCAGACTAAAGGTTGTTGTTGGGTAGCCGAAGTTTGAAATAAATGGGCGAAATGTCCATCACAGTTTTTTTTTAACCGACTTCTAAAAAAGGAGGAGGTTCTCAATTCGACGTTATGTTTTTTTTTTTTTTTTTGTGTGTTTGTTACGCGATTTCTCCGCCAGTTGTGGACCGATTTTCAAAATTCTTTTTTTGTTCGAAAGGAGATACTTCTGAAGTGGTCCCATAGAAATTTCATCAAAAACAGTTCAGTAGTTTGGTTTTTAAACCTAAATTACTGGTAAAAATTACAACTTGGTTACTAACATAATTTTTAAGTATACTAACATAACTATGGATCACTGTGTCTGACTTAAATAAATAATAATAATAATAATAACAACTTAAAAGTGAAAAATAAAAACTTTTTTGCAAAAAAAAACAACCGACTTCCAAAAACGACACTACAAAGTGAAAAATAACTTTAATTTCGGAAGTCGGTGTCGTTGGGTTCGCATTTTCGTTGTTTGCCACCGACTTTCGAAATTAAAGTTATTTTTCACTTTGTAGTGTCGTTTTTGGAAGTCGGTTGTTTTTTTTTTTCTTTAAATCCAATTCAAACTTAACGAAAACATATTGACAAATTAATAATCCTGTAACTTTTGCACAAGCGCCGTAATTAATAGTACAATCAAATTATTTCGGTAGACTATCTAACTAGCCTGTATTAAACCACTTCCGGGCAAAGGCCCCCCTCTCCCTGTCCCCCAAAATTCTATCTTGCGACTTCCGGCCAGTCCCTACGGTAGGAGTCAAGCTCGTCTCGCCGTCTTCTTCTCGGCTTGCCGCGATGGCGTTGTGCGTTTAGTGGGACCATTCGGTGGTTCTTTTAGTCACAGACATGTGGCAAACATGTCCGGCCCAGTCTCACTTAAGTTTAGCTGCTTTCTGGGTAACGTCATCTTGGTTTTGGCGCGCAGTATTGCGCTCTTAAAATAGAAGCACCTATCTAATGTACCCATTCAAGCAAATTGTAATGAATAACGAGAAAATTCTATCGTAAACAAATAAGAAGAAAACTGAACTTTTTCAATTGGGACATAAGCTATAAAAAACTGTTTCAAACAAAATATAATTTTTTGCCAGCTCTCGCCCTCAAGAAACGTTTTAAAATAATTGCGCATTTTAAGTAATCCATTCTGTATAAATTATTAAAGTGATTGCAATGAAAACAGTTATATTATTATTGTTATAGCATAATAAGCCTGAAATTTCCCACCGCTGGTACACAGACCTCCTCTTTTAGAGGGAGTAGGTTGTAATCTACCACGCGGACCCAGTTCGGATTGGTAGATGTCACATGTCTTCGAAGTTTTAGTTCTAGTACATGCTGTTTCCTCACGATGTTTTCCTTCACCGTTTTGAGAGCAGTGGTAATTCAATTATTTATACAAAAGCGCCTGCATATGTTGGAACTTACGACCTGCAACTCGTAAGTCAAGGCCGTTGCCACTGGGCCACCCCTGCACTTTATAATATTATTATTACTAGCAGTGCCAAATTTCAGCCAAATCCGTTCTGTAGTTTTTGCGTTAAAGAGTAATAAACATCCATCCAACCATCCGTCCTCACAAACTTTCGCGTTTATAATATTACGTAGGTTTATAATATTTTCTATTCGATGAATTAGTTATCACCACCTACTCTGAAAAGTCTATGACAAAAAAGCAGTCTTATATTTTCCTCCTACCATAACATCGAGATTGATGTGACCTATATCAATGTAGCTCTTATTTGTGTGTGACCTTTAAGCATTGCTTAACAAAATCATGATTATCCTGGCCTTTACCTTTCCCGTAATAACATTAGCCAAAAATCCCTAAAAATGGAACAGAAAAGAACGCAAATAGAATCAAATTAAAATGATTTGTCATCTGATACGCGTCGGATTTACATGCCACTCAATCATCCGTAGATATATCAATAAACGTCTACTTTTTAGAACCCTATTCATTCACGGTACATACCTTCCGATGTACCTATGTCGTTATTTATTGATTAAAAAAGCCCGTTGGTCCATTGGATATTTTGTGCTTTTGTTCGTACGAATGAAAAGAACTGTCATTTCATGATCGTCCAATCAGCTATTGTGATGTCAATGGCAGAAATGTCGTGAAATGAAAGTACATTTGTTTCCTTACCCTGTTGGCCTACAGCAGTCCACTACTGGACATAGGCCTCTCCAACTGCACGCCATTCAGCTTGATTCTCGCCAACTCTCATTCAGCTGCTACCAGCTACCCTGCGAAGATCGTAGCTCCACCAAGCCTGAGGGCGTGCATTTGTTTACTTCTAACGATTTTAAAATGGTTACAAACTTATTACAAAAAACAACCAGCACCCCAAATGCGTAAGACGCTTTCGCAGTCTCAACAGGATTTCCAAAAGAAATACCTAATCCATTGCTTCATATGTTTGAAAAAATCGTCTGCTTAACAACGAAAATAACGCAATGTATATTGGATTGTCAAAATGAAAGTCATTGCAATTTAGTGTGTTACGCAATTACCCCGCTGGTTTTGTGATGCAGATGGAACTCCAGAAAAACATTTTCCAGCAGCAGGACTGCCTTTGAGTAACATTCATCAGGATTTGAATCAAAGGCCATAAACCGCCTTCTAATCCCTAGTACACAAAACATTAATCAACAAAATGACATTATACCACAGAAGGTGTACCTTTACTCAATTCTCAGAAGATCTCAGCCATGTCAGTGACGTCATACTTCGAGCCCGTATTTCTGTAACTACGGTGTCATCCGAACGAACGGGCCCCCCGCGTCACATTGCAGTGACAACATGTAATTATTCAGTGTCATGTGTGGGCTCGATCATGAGTGACCTCGTTTGTACGGGACAGCAACGTGATGAGAATCCGTTAATGAAAATTGGGCGGCCATTTTGAATTTCTTTATTCAAAATGGCGGTTTTGTTTTTCCTTTGTGTTCACAACATATTTATAAGGGTTTAATAGAGCTGGCCTTGAATGTGGCAGTATGACCCTAATAAGATTTGGCAGCTTATTTAAGAGAAAACGTCACAATATGTAGATGAATAGACCAGTTTGATCCTATTGATAATTCTTGATTTGATCGCTTAGTGTTCCTGCGAAGGTTCGCAGGAGCACTAAGCGATCAAAACTAACCTGTATTTACCAGAATCCTGCGTTATGCCAAAAAAAAAATTGAGAAAATTTCATTATCCAAACAAATTTTAGTAACCTTTTTTATACAAAACCAATACAATATTTGGAATGATTTTAGTACGCACATTTTCATTTGGCCAAATTTTTACTCGGCAGAATGTTACCAAGGATAATGCCATTAAGGCTGATTTATTACAGCATCTTTAGACAGTAAACATTTAGTCAAATGATTTGTTATGAAAAAAAAATATAAAGACAAAAATAAGATTTTTGGGAATGATATAATTAAAAAATGCACTTTTATTTGATATCATTGAATTTGTTTGAAACAAGTCAAATTTATGGTTACGAACGACGAACCAAAAACGAACTGCTTTCAGAACTGTAGGTTAGGTTAGAATCCATTTTAATATTATATAATATTACTTAATTGCCATGTATAGTATATAATTTATAAAAGATGCAAATACTTATTTTATCATTGACTAAGCAATCGACTGAATAGAAATGGTAAATTGAAAACTGACGATACTAAATATTTGGCTTATTTTATTTTGCGTAAAATATGTTATACCAAAAAAGTACAAAAAGTACTAGTCGGTAAGCAAATTATTGTTTAAACGTGCACTTGCCAAACACTAGGTTTGCGTTACAATTATTTGTGAAGAGATTATTTGCTAAGAAATAATTTGGAAAATGAAATTATACGGAATTATTATTATTATTACGGAAAATTGTTTGGGAAGTGATAATTTCAAATGTTTTTTGATGAAACAACCGTATTTACCTTAAGGCAAGTTTGAGATCTGAATACAAATGTTTAATAGGATTAGTCGTTTATTACGCTGGATCCATCAGATTATTATATACTCTGTGGAAGTTATTATTATGGTATTACATAATTGTTTTAAAGCTTTGTTATTGTTCTAGAAAGCTAAACACAAATAAAAATCTACTTGCTTTTGAACAAAAGTCCTACTTTTGTGGTTAGATAATTATGTCATCATCATCTGCCAAGCTTTTGCCCAACTGTGTTGGGGTCAGCTTCCAGTCTAACCGGATGCAGCTGAATACTAGTATTTTATATGGAGCGACTGCCTATCTGACCTCCACAACCCAGTTCTTACTGCGTAAGACGATACCCCTGGGTAAGACTGGTTGTCAGACTTTCGGGCTTCTGACGACACGTAACGACTGTCAAAGATCCACGAATGACAGCCGGGACCAACTATGTGAAAATGGTCACCCATCTACAGACCAACCACGGCAAGCGTAGCTTAACCTGATCGATCGACCCGTGCGGCTATTATTACTTAGCCACAAGCCTATTTAGTTACCTATTTATAATCTCTAATGGAAAACCGTTTGTTACCAAAAAATACAAATCGCAAAATGTTCCCTCGATATTTCCTCTCCTAACAGTACAACTATTAAACTCATGACTATTCATGTACAGTCAATGAATTTCCGACTCTTGATAAACACGCCCCGCGTCAGTACAAACAGGAAGGCAGGTCGTTGAAAGGGGTTGTTCAGGTTAAGGCTAGGCTACACTAGTGCTGTATTATATTACGATGTTTCGAGGAAATAATAATAATAATAATAGTTTATTTCCAAAAACTTAGTACTACTTTACAATGGCAATGTGGCAGCAGTTTCAGATAAGGTAAAGAGATTAGCGTCTGTAGCCGAACTAGGCATAGCCTGTATTTCGGCTATCAGCACCATTCCCCTCGAGTATTATAATACAAGAATAGGTGCCAAGCAATAGAGGCATATAAAATTAAATCAGTAGGTACTACAGAAATACAGAATAATATTTGATAAGTAGGTAAGTAATCTATATGAGAATTTGCAAATAAGTACATAATTTTAATCCAAATTAATAACCGAGATGTTTTGCAATATTTGATTCTGTTGCTGGCATCTACTACGGCCACATGCGAACTACGCATAAAAAACCTGACGTCACAAAAATCCTGCATCGCGCAAATAAAGTTGTGTTGGAGCGGTAATAATGACTGATGGCCTTAAAGATTTTGTGGGTGTTTTTTGCGCAATAAACAGTTTTCTGAGATAATGACAGGTCAATTTGAGATGATTACATCGAAATCCCTTACGGATAACATGTAAAGAAAGAAAGAAGAAGTATTTATTGTGACTCGTACAGGAAGATCACAAACTAAACTAAACAAAGTAACAAAAAAAAACCAAATAACATAAAAAGTACCAAAAAGAAAAATGAATCAGAAAGTCCTATACGAGGTCAAAAGGCGTCTATTACAGCATGATACACACATATACATATGTACCTGTATTCTAGACAATGCTCCACTCAATATGGGGCACCTCCAGCTTACTGTAGTATTGTATTGCATTGTATCGTATTGCAGTATCTTTCATATTGAAGTCGGTTCTGTGTACAAGAGCCCTAAACATTGAAATATGCGAACGAATTCGCGGTATTTCTAAATACCGGGCTGTTTGCCGTTGTTATCGGATATCGAACGTTTTGTAGTGGATTCAAAGTGGGAATAATATGTATAGATCGATCACTTGCTGTTGGGTTTAGTTTTTCCTGTAAACCGAGGGAAATATTATTTGATCTTTATGTCTTACAGATTGACCAAGAGACTGAAAGAACATTTGAAGGAAATAAGAATGTGGTAGCATCTACACCGCTACATGCGAACTACGCATCACACTGACGTCACGCAAAAATCCTGCATCGCGCAAGCAGAGTTTACCGCGCAACTAATACAACGTCCCGACATCAATCGTCGGGCATTCTTTCACCAGACACGACACCCGGAGTCGGAGGATCCTCCCTTTCCTATAGAGTATGAGTGAACTTTACACCCTGTTCCGCATACCTCTAAGAATACCTCTAATTACCTTCGCTAATCCATAGCCGGAAGGCAAACGCAAACTCTTTCAAAGGGTTTCGTATGTCTACAGCATATTTCATCGAGATTGACACTAGCTTTTCGTCAGCGATGTCAGTTCCATACATTTTCGACTTTCCGTCATTTTTGTCGCCCATAGAATGTGACTTTGTCAACCCACTGGTTACCCCCAGGATATGCCTATTGTCATAGCTTACTGATATTCTGTCTTGAAATATGTTTATGTATGTATCTTTTATAACAACCATTTTCAAAAGACAATTTAAATAAATTTTATTTTTTATTAAAACGTGAAAAAAAATACAATATAATTATTATATTTCTAAATATACCGGGTTAAGAATAGAAAAATCCGTTCCTTCACGTGTCAGCTTTCCTAGTGACATCAGTTATTTTAACTGCCATGCTTACTTAGATGGAATTGGGCTGGACACATCTGCCGCATGTCAGACGATTAATGGGCCAAACTTACGACCCAGTGGGTGGTAAACCACATCGTGGCAGGCCCAGACGGAGATGGCGGGTTTAGCTGGACTCCTTTGATAAAGATTGGGCCTTGGCAGCTCTGGCCAGAGAGATGGGGAAAGAGAGTAGGGAGGCTTTTGCCCAGCCATGGGCAACTTAACGGCTAAAAATAAAAAAAGTATTTAGTTATCAAGGCCATTTAGGATAAGAATAATTATCCAAATTTTTCTTCAGTCACAGTTCAGACAGATTACTAAATCCGCGAACGTTTCCTCGTTTTCGAGTTATTTTGTTGAGAGATTAAAACCAGACCAATCGGTTTTATGATCCATGACGAGATAAACATTGGTTGAATCATCTTATGTTCACGTTTGGATAAACGTGGAGATTTTAAAATGAATACTTAATCAATAGTTACCTAATTACGACTAGCGTGAAATGATGAGATGCTGATAAATATTCAGGTATTTTTCGTCGATTTGTTAAAAAATTGTAAACAGGGAAGTATTTATAGAGATTGTAACGTAGTAAGTTGTTATAATGACGAGATCATAACTCTAAAGAGTTCTTAAACAAAGAAGAATTTATAGATTTAAGAAAATGTATGTGTTGTTTATAAGTAAGTGAATAACTGCAGTTATTCTGGACTTCTATGTAAACTTGAGCTAAGAATAAAACATTGCACCTGAGTTAATTATAAAAATATATTATCTACGTCTAATTTAAAAGCGAAGTATTTAATGAAAGCAGAAAATAATTACCTATTTCTTGGCTCACAAAATGGCCAAGTGCGAGTCGGAATCGCACACAAAGGGTCCCGTACCATAAGCCAAAAAACCCCGAAAAAGACATGTTTCTTATTTTTACTATTTGATGACATAGTGATAACACACTGAAAATTTCAATTATCTTCCTATTACGGTTCATGAGATACAGAGAGGCAGACGGATGCACGGACAGACGGACGGACGGACCGGGGAGGCTTACTAATAGGGTCATAGAGTCACGTTGGCACCCTTTGGGTTCGGAACCACAAGAAAGAAGAGGTAGGTACTAAAGATAGTCTATTTATTTGCTGAGGAAACTGCGTCTGGGAGGTGGGCTAAGCTTTAATGGAAAGGTAAACTGGTCGATGTTCTCACCAACTCTCTCTCGCTTTCTGGGACGACCCCGGCGGCGGCGCGGCACCGTCCATCTTCAGGCGCCCATTGTGTGAACACTTTTGCCCAGCGCTCATCCTACATGCGGCTGTTGTGACCTGACTTACCTATTAACTATCTTACCAACGGGATTTAGCCCCATTGGTAATTATAAGATTGTTAATAGGTAATTTCAAACTACGAAACTTATAATGGCCTTTACCATGTAAACGACATGGGTCCAAGGAACACAGGAGCTATTCCAACTTTCAAGATTAAGTCAACCGAACGACCGATAAACTCCATAATATACCTACTTACCTTAGTCCGTAATTCATACTCGTATACTAAGTAAAACTTAGTACTTAAGATAAAACTTAATAGCTTTAGGAGACAGTTAAGTTGAACGTTGCGAGCGACCTCAAGTTCCATAGGTGATTGTAACTTGTACTGTAGTGAACTTATAAAAGTGTGTGGTTAGTGGTTAGCGTCAACGACAGCGCTAGTTACTGTTGGTTTTTGTTTGGCTAAATGGCTAATTGCTTTGCTTAGGTACTAAGGAGTACTAGGAGTTCATATACTGTCTATAGTTATTTATAAAAAAATATTATTTGAAGCAGAGCAGTGGTAGCGGCAGAGCAGCCCAGTGGTAACGGCCTCGACTTACGAGTTGTAGGTCGTAGGTTTGAACCCGGACAGGCGATTTACTTGGTGTAAATTATTTCATCACCACTGCTCTCAAAACGGTGAAGGAATACATCGTTAGGAAACCTGCATGAGCTAGAACCCAAAATTGGAAGACATGTGACATGTACTAACCCGCTCTGGGCTCGCGTGAAGGAATACGGCCCACTCCCTCTCACCGATGTAGTTTCATATCTTATGCCACGATCTTAGCTCATTTGAAAGGAGCAGAAGATGTCTTAAAACGCCTCGTAGGTATATCCTACTAATATCCTACTTCGTACTAATATTATAAACGTGAGAGTTTGTATGTATGGATGGATGGATGTTTGTTACTCTTTCACGCAAAAACTACGGAACGGATTTGGATGAAATATGGCACACAGATGGTTTATAACCAGGATTTAAATACAGGATACTTTTTATCCCGATATTAATACGATAAACCGCGGGGCGCAGCTAGTCCTTCATACTTAGCAATATACAGGGTTAAATTAAATTAGCTAGCAAAACTCCGCAGACGAGATGGGTAGCATGGGTATCATTTTCATACATTAAAGTGCGGTGCATCCCACCCCAATTTGCGTTAAAGTGTACATTTGTACATGCTCTCTAAGTATGTAAAAAGTTGATGTAAAATGCTTTTTTTTAATTCCCTTGTTCACAATCTAAACTAAATTTAAGTTCAGTGCGTCTTTTTCTTTCTATTCCATTAAGAAAAGGACAGAAGATAAATATTAGTTTAGTCTTGTCAAATTACCGGACCATCATGAAAGGCATGACTCGTCATAATGTTAATTTTACATTTCAAGCATTGTGCTAAAAAACCCAGTGATGAAAAACACTCGTTGGTACAGCTGGAAATGTAGTTTTTTTAAACGTACTTACCTACATATTAGATAAAATAAACATTACTGTTGAGACCGTTTCATGTTTTATGTTTTCCTAATATTTATAAATATGTAAAACAAAGTCGGCTTAGTAACACCCTTTATACCTTCAGAACGGCTGGACCGAATTGTATAATCTTTGATTTGTTGGATTTGTTTCTGCTCAGGGAAAAAAATCACGAAAAACAAATGAATGAAGACAATCTGAGGCGGTACGAAGTTTATAGGCCAATTCTCGTAATTTAAAACGTTCAAAATCTAGTCGCGTCTCATCTCAGCGACAATCAATGTCAAAAACTTTTCAAAAATGGTATTGATTAGGTTTGGTGGTGATTAGTGGTATTTTTAACAGATTGAGACTGAGATCAGACTGTGAACGTTCTTAAAATTACGAGAATGATGAATTATGCATGAGACTTTTTGGAACGACTTTTGGTTGTCCTTTACAAGATCTTTCATGATGATGTAAAACTTTTAATTTAAAAAAAAATCTGATTGGTAAGGATAGTGGAAAATATAGTGGACTGTTTATTTTCTGAATAAAATCACCAAGTCTCTGACATAACTAATTTTAATTGTCAAAACAGAAAAAGAAACAGCACAACCTTTTTCTTCATAAACATACTAGGCACTAGATAGAGTCTAGAATGAGTTCGTGGAGGGGTACGAGAGCTACAACTGCAATAGCGGTGTGAGCAGAGCTCTCGGGAACATCGAAACATTGGACATCGTACGAACAACATGTGCTCAGAAGCTGTCTCGCGTTCCGTATCGTTGTGTACCTACAGAGTGTGATTTGCTAGTGTGACTAACTTGTTCGTAAATTATAATCTGATTTGAACTGCGAACCGTTTTTCTATTGCGCTAGAACCAATACTACCCATAGTACGCCCACAGTAATTAAAATATGCCTAATGTTAACGAAAG
Organism: Apamea anceps; assembly: GCA_951799955.1. Taxonomy (NCBI): domain Eukaryota; kingdom Metazoa; phylum Arthropoda; class Insecta; order Lepidoptera; family Noctuidae; genus Apamea; species Apamea anceps. Next base: position 4,373,410 of record OX637502.1, on the reverse strand, counting down.
ACAGGCATACCTTCTCCAACGTATATATATATTTTATTATAATATGACGTGTAAAAGTAATTCCGATATCCTACTTACAAAATAAATAATTTTATTTCATTTCATTTCAGAAGCAAAAACTATGAATAACCACAATAAACATTAAACATCACTAAATACGTACAAACAAACAACAAAAACTCTACATATCGTGCCCTACTTGCCAATACAGATTTACCTTGTTCTACACAAAGGTAAGTTGGCAAGGTAAAGGTAACTATGTGGGGCATAGTAATTAACAGTGGCAACACAAATGCGAGCTTTTTTTACCTCCGCCGTAAAGATGCTTATCAATAGCTATCACGGTAATGGGGTGCAGGGGTGACAAACCTACCGTTTATGGCTATAAGTGACAGAATAGTTTTTTTATTTTTTTTTATTTAGAAGAGAACAGGTCGATCATGTTTGTACAATGGCGATGAAAAAGTTACGATGAAACAGGTAGAAACAAGATATCGATACCTATCACGTCTTCAGAGTTTCGCTAGCTAATTTAATTTGACCCTGTATACAGAGTAACAGGAAATCTCGACGTATTCCTTGAAAGGCGTTATACTAGAAGTCTTAGCAACAAATTTAGTCCAGTTAACACTATGACATACTTTAAATCTAATAACGAACAAAGTGCGGTGTACGTCTCAAGGTTGCACCAAAAGGGAGTCCAACTCACCATATTGTGTCAAGCTATATACCTGACGCTGATATTAAAAAGTTAAGTCAAAGGATTTTTCTGGCCCTTTTTTTTGTTTAGCCTATAGGCACTGTCCCACTGCTGGGCTGGCTGGCTGGGCAAAGGTCTCCCCCAAGTCCTTCCAGGAACTTTATTCTTTTCTTTCCTCTATTATGGACTTAACCAAATCAATTAATTTGGTGCCTAAAACCAGCCACTGCTGAACATGGATTAACAAATTACCTCCACAATGAACGATCAAAGAGAACATTGATTGAAATCATTACGCTTGGCAAAAGTAGGTATTGGTAATCGGTTTCTATTTATTTTCTTGTACGAAATGCTGTTTTTATTTCCCGTTAACAGAAGTATAGCTATTAAATATATCGCCTCATGTGTTTCGTTAGCGGACAGTAAGACGCTTTTCCCTCCATTCTCTTGACGTAATCCCGTTGTCGCAAGTTTCCAGCATTGATTTCATTTTCGTATTTTCTTTGCCATCTGCCTATTCCTAGCCTATTCCCAACCATGTTGGAGTCAACTTCTAGTCTAACCGAATGCAGCTGAATACCAGTATTTTACATAGAGCGACTGCCAATTTGATCTCCGCAACCCAGTTACTGGGTAGCACATACCCCTTGGTAAAAATGGTTATCAGACTTTTAGACTTCTGACTAGTGTGCGGTGTTTGAATTTGAAGACTATAGATATCCCTGCCAGCACTTGTAATCACATTCGGCGCAATGATGGCGAATATTTACTTTGGAAAACACAGAACATAGCACACTCTCTGGACACTTGATATAACGTCGAGGTTGCGGTAAACGATTTTTTCCGATTTTGACGGCGCGCAGACTTATAGTTTGACCGAAACTGCTGTACCGCGCCTCAGGATTGCGCGGCGAGGCGGGGACGGGACGCCGTGAGCGATGACGAATGAGCGGCCTACACTGCCCCCCGTCTCGCCGCGCATATACCGAAGGCGCGGTACAGCGGTTTTGGTCAAACTATAGTTTGCACGGACTCTACCCGTAACAACTGTCAAATATCTGCAAATGACAGCCAATCAAAGGCTTAACGTACTTTTAATTAGTAAAAAAGGTTGGCTACCCCTGGTCTAGTACTTATGGTTTAGCAGTAGGGTAAGGCGTGTCTGTAAGTAATCACACTTGTAACTAGGTGACATTCCTTTAATGTGAACATGCAAATTCTTGTGGGTTTCCTTTATAAGGTTGCGTGGTAATCGTTAGGTTGTAAATATTGAATATCTAACTACATATAATTGTAAGTATCCTTTTTGGCTTTGAAATAAGTAAAACCATTAATGGTGCATGTTGTGTTAGCCTGTAAGTAATTGTTGCACTTATAAATGTATCAGGAAATGATTTGTTAAATGTACTCGTATTGTGTAAACAATTGTTGGCTAACCTAAATAAATAAAAAAATAAATAAGCACCTTTTGCTCTACTTGATTATGTACTACGTATTTGTTCTGTACTTTGTAAATTCAAAAACTGACTTGCAACGTTTGTTTGTGATGTATCGAGTTTTTGTACCGCGTTACAGTAGTCAGTGCAGGGAGCAGAACCGTAAGATGCGAATAACCGCTCAATGCAAGAATTGCGAGCGCATGTTTGCAAACAAGTCACTGCAGGTTGCTGAATCGTCGTAACCATAACGTATCTCGTTTTACAGCCGAACCCAATAACCTATTGACAGATAGCTACTGATGGCAACCAGTACAAATTATAACTGCCAGTATTAAATCATAAAAAAAATTGTAACTTATTCGATAAAACCACTAACCTATGATGAAACGGAGGCGCTGCTAGGATAAAATATAACGCTACACCTGCCTAATGCCTGCACCATTCATAACCATATGCAATTATGCATACACTCTGATTCATTCGTGAACACACCCTCACACCCTCGCATTTACATTCACTCACACACCCCCACTCACTCTCACTCACACACTCACAAGCCTGCGTGCGTGCTGCATGTTTAGCTTTAATTCTCTCTTTTTTTTGTATTATTATTCCCTTTAAATCTGCATACAACAAGTACATACCTAAACGTTACTTATTAAGTTATGGAAGAGCGGAGTCTCCTAACACAGGCTTATCTGCTTAAAACAATCACTAGTTTTTAAGGTTCACTTCTTAAAATAATAAACCATTTTTCATTTTCATACAAATCGCTACTGATATAGATTCATCATCTCCCTAGCCTTTTCCCAAATACGTTGGAGGCGGCTTCCAGTCTAACGGGATGCAGCTGAATACCAGTATTTTACATGGAGCGACTGCTTATCTGACCTCCAGTTACTGGGTAATACGATACCCCTTGGTAAGACTGGTTGTCAGACTTACGGGCTTCTGACTACCCGTAACGACTGTCAAAGATCCACAAATGACAGCCGAGACCAACGGTTTAACGTGCTTTCCGAGGCACGGAGAGGTCTCGGTATGTAAAGATGGTCACCCATCCACAGACCAACCGCGGCAAGCGTAGCTTAACCTGATCGATCGACCTGTGCGGCTGTTATTACTTAGTCAGGGGGCCCTCGGCTAAAGATAGGTAGGTTTTTCTACCTCCAGTATGCCTACATTGGATAATCTTGCAGGCTTAACATGAGGTGAGATAGTGGTCAAACAAAAGCCTATTCAATAAAAACCAGTGTTCAGTTTTATATCTCATTTAACACCTTATATTGTAACGTCAGACGTCAAGGTTGTCTGCCTGAGATTGCTGATAGTGATAAGCCCTTTGTACTTTATTTTTAATAACTTTTCGATGCGATCATAAACGGCTGAACAGTGGTGACCCAGTGGTAAAAGCCGTGACCTACGAGTTGTAGGTCGTAGCTTCGAATCTAGACAGGCGCTTTACTTTGTGCAAATTATTTCATCGCCACTGCTTCAAAACGGTGAAGGAAAACAACGTGAGGAAACCGGCATGTCCTAGAAATAAAAATTGGAAGACATGTGACATTTACCAACTCGCACTGGGCCCGCATGGTGGATAACGGCCCACACCCTCTCACCGATAGGAGGCCTGTGTCCCAGCAGTGGGAACACTTAGGCTGATTATGCTAAATAGTAAACACATTCAATAAACCTTCAATGGCGGCTGTAATACAACTCAAACTTTTATACCTACAATGCCAACAGTCTTCCTTCATTTGAAGCGGCACAACAGTCTTGTTGTTGCCGGTTCAGCCGATCTATTCTGTAAAAATCTCACCGTGAAATCTTAGGTGAAGTGAGCTTGAAGTGAGCTGTCAATAGTGTCAATCCCCAGCATCAAGGGGAATGACAGCTCACTTCACCTAGGTTTTCACGGTGAGATTTTTACAGAATAAACCGACGGATCTTCGGTCACGTGCACCTACGACTTGCCCAAAGTGTCATTGTGTTGGACCTGTCACTAAAAAATGATATACAAGACTTGTTGGTAGCCCTTCAAGCCTTTCAAAGTAGAACAAAACAATGCTGAAAGTATTACATTTCAACGGATGAACAGACAAGAAGCTTACTTCTACAAAACGTTACATCATTGTCCTTGCCCATCCAGAAACGGTACAGCTTATCTTCAATGAATAGAGAACACAAACGGGCCGAGACTACCCACGAAATCAATGTTTTAACATCCCCAACGGTTAATAGCCGAAACCCGAAATCCCGATCATATCTGATTCCCGACGGAGTGTTTCCGGCGGACCGAAATTTGATTATAGAGAGCAGCTTTTGTCTTAAATCCGTAAAAATGTTTATTGAAAAAGGCCTATCAGGTTTCTTACACACGTGCTTATACATACACACCCTCACCCTCACCTCGCACAGATGCTAGGGATTGACACTATTGTCAGCTCACTTCACCTAAGTTTTCACGGTAAATTTTTTACAGAATATATGGGCAGGTACGAAGGAAAAATATGGAGCATTCATGGAAAACTTCCAATAAATTGCAAAACATAATTTTGACCACCATCATAAGCATCGTTAAAGCCGAAAGACGTCCATTGATGGACATAGAGGGGCTTGGAGAAGCCAAGCTTCGCCATATTGACCAGCAGCTGGCATCCAGCAGATTTTGCTGATTTACAATAACGTAACAAGTTATATTTGACATGGTCTCTGCAATTCGTAATTATAATTTCACCGAAATAAAGATATGGTTTTATTTTATTTTATTGTCTTTGGGTGGCTTACAGGTATCAAATACAGAAGTAGTAGTGAGGTAATTGACGAAAAGCTATTTACAAGCCTCCACAGTTAGTAATAGAGTATTGTTGTACACATTTTCAAATTGACTAATGAAATAAAAATAGTTAACGAATAAACGAATAATTTATACATAACTAGCAGCGCCTCGCGGTTACAGCCGCATAAGGGTCGATCCCGTAGAAGTATCGGGATAAAAAGTATTCTATGTATTATTCTGATATATAAGCTATATTACTGTACAGTTTCATCACAATTTTGTTTATTGACGACACGGTTGGCGCAGTGGTTAAGCGATTGACTGCTGCGCTGCGTGTCGCGGGTTCTATTCCCGCACGGAACAAATATTTGTATGACCTACAAGTAGTTGTGCCGGGTCTGGCTGTTTGTGTATGTGAGTTTAAATGTTTGTAAACGCACCCACGATACAGGAGAAATTCCTAGTGTGGGGCAACGTTTTTATACAAAAGAAAAAAAACCGGCCAAGTGCGAGTCGGACTCGCCCATGAAGGGTTCCGTTACGTTACGATTTATGACGTATTAAAAAAAAACTACTCACTAGATCTCGTTCAAACCAATTTTCGGTGGAAGTTTATATGGTAATGTACATCATATATTTTTTTTAGTATTATCATTCTCTTATTTTAGAAGTTACAGGGGGGGGGGACACACATTTTACCACTTTGGAAGTGTCTCTCGCGCAAACTATTCAGTTTAGAAAAAAATTATATTAGAAACCTCAATATCATTTTTGAAGACCTATCCATAGATACCCCACACGTATGGGTTTGATGAAAAAAAAAATTTTGAGTTTCAGTTCTAAGTATGGGGACCCCCAAAATTTATTGTTTTTTTTCTATTTTTGTGTGAAAATCGTAATGCGGTTCACAGAATACATCTACTTACCAAGTTTCAACAGTATAGCTCTTATAGTTTCGGAAAAAAGCGGCTGTGACATACGGACGGACAGACAGACAGACAGACAGACAGACAGACAGACAGACAGACAGACAGACAGACAGACATGGCGAATCCATAAGGGTTCCGTTGCCATTTGGCTACGGAACCCTAAAAAGAAGAACAAAATTCCGTAGCTCCGTAGTTTTTGCGTGAAAGAGTAGCAAACGTCCGTCCATCCTCACAAACTTTCGCGTTTATAATATTAGAAGAAGGATTATTATAAATTAAACTCACTTTTCGTGTCTGTATGTAGGACCGCGTTATCCTTCTAAACTACGCAACGAATTTTGAAGTGGTTTTTACCATAATTTAGAGAATTTATTGCGGAAGTTTTTAAACGTACAAATGATAACAAAATCTCCATATTTTGTCAAGTCGTCAGAACCGTGCGAAGCAGAAGCGGGTCGCTAGTAGGCATATAAAATAAAAAAACCTAATCCAATCAGAAAACAACGTAAACTGTTTAGATATTTATGAACACATTCTACTTACCGAAACAGGAAAAAAAATCGATAAATATTAATGACGAATTTATGATAAACGTTCCTATGAATAAAATATCTACATTATGGGCCTTTGAATTTTTCTCCATTCTTAACGAAAATTACGGAAAACTTTTTAGATAAAATGTCCTTACATACAAGATATAATAAGAAGAAATCTCCATCTTGAGTAATTTTGTTATCTCTTAGTAAAGGGATGGTGATATTGTCTTCTGATCAAAGAATAACACGATCTCTGATGGTAATTTATTCGATATTTATTCGATTTCTCCGTGCCTCGGAAAGCACGTTAAGCCGTTGGTCCCGGCTGTCATTCGAGGAACTTTCACAATCGTTACGGGTCGTCAAACGCCCGAAAGTCTGACAACCAGTCATACCAAGGGGTTTCGTATTACCTAGTAACTGGGTTGTGGAGGTCAGATAGGCAGTCACTCCATGTAAAACACTGCTACTCAGCTGCTTGTGGTTAGACTGGAAGCTGACCCCAAAATATTTGAGAAAACGCTTGACAGGTGCAGATGCAACTTTTAACGGATTCACGGAGGTTGCACGTAAGCACCAAATAGGCTATTATTTATTTATTTATTGACCACACCAACGATTTATTTAATATTACATTACAATTTTGGTTTGTACGGAAATAGTTTGCGGTGAACTCGTCACTTATAGGTGTGCACAGCACTTACATAGTTAACAATAAAAAATAGATAAATTACATTATTTATAAATCAATTTAAATCACATTGAAATTAATTAAAAATTTACATTAAATCAATGAGTAACAGAAAATTTAAATTAAGTAAATTGAACATTGAACTTAATTAACAATAAATAGAAAAATTTAATTAAAAATATTAACAAATAAATTATTTCTTATTATATTCGATATCTGTAATCCGTTAAAAGTCAAGTCCGGAAAGAATTACGAAGGAAACATTATTTTCAGAAAAAAGTAGGGAGCGAGATTAGCTGACAGCTAATCTTTCTCTACTGTTTTTCTGTATCGTATAAAGATTAAAAATATATTTATATTAAAACGTAGAACGGTTTTCTAGCAATAATTTTATATAACAAGCCGTTGTTGTTTAATTTACTCATTCCGGTACCGAAAGCTTGTAAGGAGCTCACAGTACCTACATATACTAATAGATAATGTCATTGCCTCATGTCCTCATTCCTGAATCTACTGATGCCTTTTATAACAAAGTATAATTTATTAACAGAAGCCGTATTTATTTTTAAACACACCCTTTCGGGTTCGACATTCACTTCAGTCCATAAAGAGTAAGTAAAAGATTTCAAATTCTGAAAAAAATAAAAAACACCATTCAGCCTATAAAAAATCACGAAACAACTTAATTTGCAATATTTTTATTACTGAAAAGCGTAAAACCTTTTTAATTATGCCAGTAATACGAGTACTCCTATAAGATCTTTACGGTCCATTAAAATTCAGCTGAAATCAACTTCAGCGATCGCCATTGTTCACTGAAGCCGAAATTCTTAAGGTCGGAGCACTTCTGCTTAGCTCTGACCTCAAACGAAAAGTGCTGAGTACGTCTCCTGAGACAATAAATAATGACCTTGACGATAATTAGTGTTTAAGTTTGACCACACATGTATAATAATTATAATATTAATTAATAATAATTATAATATTATTAATTATAATAGGTATTACATAAGTAGTTTATCAGCCATCTTGTTACCATAACACAAGCATTAGGTTGCTTAGCTTGGGACTAGATGGCGCTGTGTGGAATGTCCAAGGATATTAATATTATTATTATAATATATAAGTACATTACATTACATTGCTCTCAGAACAGATGGTCGATGGGGTCTAAAGGTTCTGAAGTGGCGACCGCGTACCGGAAGACGTAGTGTTGGAAGGTCTCCCACAATGTGGCCCAATGACCTTGTGAAGGCCACAGGAATCCGCTGGATGCGGGAAGCACGGTCGAAGTGGAGGTGCTTGGGGGAGGCCTACGTCCAACAGTGGACGTATTTCGGCTGACATGATGATGATGATGACGATTTAATGAGCTTGGATTTTCTACCCAAGCTCATTATAATTTGATTTAAAAGTATCCATTGTATTTCTTGATCGTGCTGTTTGATTATAAAATAATCAATGGGTCCTTACCTCTATAAGAAATAAAGATTTCATGATTTTTATACAAATGTTGTTTGTATTTCCTTTTTAAACTACTTATTGGGGATTTGAACCATTTTTCCACAAATACCCATTGATGGGGAATACCAATGGGGATTAGTGGAATAACCCCTTCTCCATAGGGCTTTAGAATGAGCAATAAGCTTCATCACAATTAAAAGTGCCTATAATTGGTTGATCTGAAATAAATTGTTAGAATGTTTGACTTTGTATTACAGTTTTTCTTCGGTCGAGTCGGAACATGTAGCTCATTCTATGATTAAAAGATAAAGCGGTCACCAAGATTGGCAGCGAGGTCACTGCCCAAAGCGCGACAGGCGTATCTACTTAAAAGTATAATCATTTGTAGTAGCTCTTTTAAGGTAAAAAAAGTGTGATGAAATATCAGCGGCGTAGTTGCATAACACACAATCAGTACCAATGGCTTTTATTTCGACAGTTCAACAACATACATTGCATTATATACGTTATTGAACAGCTTTTTTTCGAACACATGAAGCAATGGATTAGCAATATCCTTCAAAATGGTTCACACTGTGATTGATAGTGTATTGCGCAATTAGGGTGCAAAAGCTATGGAGTTTTGCAATATTTTATCTCCAAATCCCGGCTTGGAACACCCCTAAAGCGTGATGGGATTGTCTATGAGCTAATCTAGTATTCGATAAAAAAGATAAGACTGTTTAGTCAAAGTTCTGAAAAATATCGTTTGTATTGGTAATTATAATTGCGGTTATACGAAATAAAGTCGTAAAAGTTATTCTTCCATTTCTTAAAACATAACTTTCTTAAAACTATGAAAATAAAATCTTTAAATTTTACCTGTTCGCAGAAATAAATGCTTTTTCGAGTTTCCTCTGAAAGTTCCACTTATTCACTAATTTAAGTATATTTAAAAGTTCACTATTGCCATTGCGAACAACAGCATTTCACACTAACACATAATTTGAAAAGTTTCTTATTTTTTATTTTTGTAGAAGAAAACTGTTATTGTAGTCAATTGTCAATGATGCAATAATTTATAAGACAGAAATAAACCACACTATAAGTTAAATATTTAAACGAATTTCCTACCAAGTTCTGAATTAAAAAGTAAAAAAAAAACACAGTTAGTTCAACCGGAAAAAATCCAACAAGACTCAAAAAAAGTTTTTAAAAAGTTATCATATCGTGAATAATTTATCTTGATTCACAGTTTTTTTTAATAAGAATATAGATTATATAGAACGTGTACTTCGAACCGCGGAATCGCGCCGTACGAATCGACAGGCGCGTTCGAACGCCGCAAGTCTTCGAGCACGACTGAAGAATTGACGAGAGTCGGAACGTACTGAAACTTTGTACATGCAACAAGTACATACATTTCTGTTCTCGTATACATATATGATAACGACATGTGGGCTTTGCTAAGCTTGGCCCTGCTTTTCAGTGTGTTATTGCATTGTATTTCATAATTTGCTTTTGAGTTTTAAATGGGTTTGCTTATTAAATATTCTGTTTGTCGTGTTTTTAGCACAGTTGAGTTTGTAGATGAACTTTTTGGCTGGTTGGAGTTTAAATGAGTATCTGTTGGGGAGACAAACATGAATTCATTTGATGAAGGTACGTTTTACATAGATATTAGCTACGTGCGTTTGAATGGCAATTTAATTAAACAATGAAGTACTAATTAATATTCAAAACGGCTCTGGGAATCTACTCCCTGAGCACGAAATCCGCAGTCCGTATCACTTACGGACATAGGATTATTTTGAGGCCCAAACTAAGAATGCATGGCAACACGATTTAACAGCTGTCCCTAATCCCGATATGATTTGGTCCGCCTGAAAAATAAAAAATAAATTATAAAAGAAATAAAATAAATGAAACTACATTTATTTTTTTCTGTAATGTTTAGTTATAATAAAAAATATTCTATTGTATTCGAATATGTTATTTGTTCTGACGGACCACCTACTTGGACTGGCCCGTATCTTCATTGATGAACCCCTGCTCTCAAAATGGTGAAGAAAACATCGGTAGGAAACCGGCATGTCCTAAAACCAAAACTTCGATGACATGTGACATTCACCAACCCGCACGCATTATTTGGTTTTCTTTATTTTCGGAAGGCTTACAGACTACTAACATTATAATAGCAGTAATCTCTAACTAAATTGCTAATTACAAACCGCCACAGATAAATACAAAAAACTTGAGAGGTGTCAAGGGACACCCGGATGGAACGAAGTTCCTTTAATAATATATTTTTTACTAGCTTCTGCCCGCGGCTTCGCCCGCGTGGATGTCGGAAATTATGCCATGGGAACGTGCTAACAGGATAAAATGTATGTGCTTCCCCAGGATGCCATCCATCTCGCGGGCCCTTTGTGGCTAATTACAATAGAAAATCAATTGTGTCTCATTAGTGGTGATTAAGAGGGAACCTATATGATATCTTTACCTAAGGACCTACCTAATTAAAAAAAAAATAACCTACCTAAATAAACCTATTTCTGATGATAACTAATCTAAACTCAATAAATAAGCAAAATCTCTAAAAACTAATATCTATACGAATGACTAATCCTACCTAACAGTATTATAAAATAACCTACGGTCACTACGTACACTAACAAATATACCTACTACCTATACTATAAAATTAAAATCTATACCTACGACTTATAAAATTAAACCTAAATAACTCTAAACACTAAAAGGAATAAAAAGGTCGCACAGATAATACTCCGGGTGACGTAACCTTCGACAAACTTATTATTTGCGGTTGGTACAGTAATCGGTCTAGGGATCGAACCGCAAAATTAAGTTTGTTTTTTATTGTATATACTTTTCCGGGATAAAAAGTACCCAGTGTGGTGCCCAGGATATTAAAGAATAATTATACTAAGTTTCATCGTAATCGAACCGGTAGTTTTTGCGTGATGCCTGAACAAACAGACAGACAGACAGACAAAAATTTTTGTAATCACATTTTTGGGTTCGGTGTCGGTCTAGTAACACCCCCTGCCATTTATTTTTTTGATATTTTCAATGTACAGAATTTTCACTTCTACAGATTTATTATAAGTATAGATTATTAACAAATAAAAAAACACACAAAAAAAACTGACTTGCTTTCTATAAGAGAGAGAGAGAGAGAGACAGAGAGACAGACAGAGAAACACGCGCACGCCTCACGGCTTACAACTATAGCAAAAAGTGTCGTTCCAACTTTTGGTCTTAATTTTTTCCGTCTAGCCCCCTTTCGCAACGCGCGATAAGGAACTTCGTTCCAAAAATATTACTCCTTCATAGTCTAAGTTACATGGCCCATTACCTCTCACAGAGAAGAGGCCTGTGCTGTGTCCCAACAGTGGGAACATTATATATAAGCTAACTATGACAAATAATATTCAGTGTTTAAATTGAGGTTGTAAGTGAGCATTTGTTTACAAATTGTGTTTATTTTGTTAGAAAAACTAATGCAAACTATTCCTGACCTTTAAAGTAAGTACTTTATTAACCATCAATCCGTCCCTTTAATAACAAACTAAAGACGTTATTTGACGCCTCAAAGCTCTTAGCGTTAACTTTCAGTAAACAAATGAACGACAGATTTTCCCTTTACAAGAAAAATATTACATTATGTTACATCTAAAACTTTTCAAAATTATCCTAACTAAAAGTGTCATAACCTAGACTTTATATTTATTGTTTGAACCAAGGATTGGGTGGGTAATAGACGATTCGCTTTACAAATGATTAGTAGGTACAGTTGAAGTAATTAATTGTTCACCAAATAGACTAAGAACTTAGTGTCCGTACAATCAAATCAAGCCGCCGCGCGCCGGCTGTCGCTGAAAACCAGCGCTGGGGCTCTGTCTCGTATATGGTCTTAGCATTATGTTGAGCGATGGCCGTTTTGCGTGGATGTGACGCATGTTTACCCCCAACTTGTTATTTTTTTTTGTGTTTGTGTTCTTTTTTAACCCCCGACGCAAAAACGACGGGGTGTTATAAGTTTGACGTGTCTCTGTGTGTGTGTGTGTGTGTGTGTGTGTGTGTGTATGTCTGTCTGTGGCACCGTAGCTCCCGAACGGATGAGCCGATTTTAATTTTGTTTTTTTTTGTTTGAAAGGTGAATTTGTCGGGAGTGTTCTTAGCTATGTTTGATGAAAATCCGTCCAAGATGGCCGCCGCTACAAAATGGCGGATTACATATTTTTTCACAACTCCCTCAATATGGGTATCAAATGAAAGGGCTTGACTAGTAGAATACTATACACTATGACAAATTTCAAATCCAAGATGGCCACCACCACAAAATGGCGAATTACAAAAAACCTGATTAAATACCAAATTACCTGAATCTTAAAACGCAAGAAAATAAAAGAAAAGAAATAATAAGGAGTCCCTACAAAAAGCATGAAATAAAAAATTAAATAAAAAATTTAAAAAACCCCCGACTACGTGAAACCCTATAAAAAGAAAAAAATAACCTTGAAATTATGACCCTACGTAAGTACGTATGAAATTTTTTGATTAAATATTGTCCTGTCGGGGGACCGCTAGTATTTTAAACTTTAACAGAACGTTAATTATGCGTCATGTTTTTCCGCAAATAAATGTACTTATTTTCTTTCTTTCTGTGTATCCGTATTAGGCGTTTTAAATGGCTTAAATACGGACGAAGTGTACCAATCTGATAATTATAATCAATTAGTTTATCTGGCTGTACATACTACTTACTGAACCCTTCGAGTCGGGTCTGTGCACAGCCTTATAAAGTACAATACAAACGACCGTACGATCCTTTTAACAAAATATCATTTTGTATGGTTTCGTACCCAAAAGGTATCAATGGGACCCTATTACTAAGCCTCGGCTGACAGTCCATCCGTTCGTCTATCTGTTAGCACTCAGCGGGCTGTATCTCATGAACCGTAATGGGTAGACCTTTGAAATTTTCACAGAATGTATATATTTCTATTGCCGCTATCAACTCAGTCTATTGCAGTCCACTGCTGGACATAGGCCTCTCCCAGGCCGCAACATAACATCCTGTCCTCCGCCTTCCGCATCCAGGCTGTCCCAACCACCTTCTAACCTAAAAACAAATAATAAAAATAAAATCAAGTTTTTTTTAACTTATGGTAGATTCGAGTCGGACTCGCAGGAAGTCCGACTCGAATCTACCATAAGTTAAAAGCACTTGGCCGCTTTCCTTGTGCTATTGTCGTTCAAAGTACCACAATGGAGCGTCATGTGGAACATTGGAATCGTCTAGACTAGAAAGATATTTCAATACGAACGATCAACTAATAGGTATATTTGGCAGACGGTTCGGTACACAGATATTTACTTAAAATAAATATGTAATTTTGGTAGAAATGTTGCTTGTAGTCTGACTTCATTTCAAAATAAACATTTTAAGTAACTTTCTGTAAATGGAAAAAAAAAATATTGAAATATAACTTTTTCTTTTTACTGAAATATTCATTGAACATTTCGATTTTAGGGTCCCGTACCTCAAAAGGAAAAAAACAGAACCCTTATGTCTGTCAAGACCCTTTTTCTCAGGAATCGCGTCAGTGTTATTATTATTGAAAGTAATATTTAAAAAACGCAGGTCTACGGTTCCTTGGAGCTCTTAAACAAAAATCAAGCTTCTAGGTCAACGCAATAAAAAAGTACGACCAGATTCATCACAAAAAAAAATTACATACATTTTGCAGTTGGAGAATTGACAGTGACCTAGATCGATGAGAACATTATACACTATAGGAGAACATTTTTTCAACTAAAAAGCTAAGTTTGTCCTTCAATTCGGAATCGAATAGGCCGTTTCACATGAGTGAAGCCGCAGGCAACTCGGCACAGATTTTAGACGGAATCCTCAGGACACGCGTACTCGCACTTATCCGGTTTTTTCTCTTTAACGTAACTCAGAATAATCTTATTGAGAAAATCTCCATTCAATTTGCATAGTTTGAAAAATATTTACGAAAAAATACAGTATGAAAAAAAAAACAATTTAAATACCTACGAAAATAATATGAGACCAACTTTACTCAACCCTCCGGATGACAATATAAATAAAAATAAGAAAGACAGGGGTAAATAATATATAAAGACCCCATCAGCCTGAGTGTCTTGGTCGAGACGACCCGGCAACCGAGTGCCACATTACTGCAGGAGTGTGAGCGACGATGGTTATTATTTATGAGGGATATCAAATACCTGAGGGGTTATAATAATATGTAGGGAAACAATGCGTCGGATTATGTTGAAGATCGTCATTTGTCACTTGTCTTTGGGTCAGTTCGTGGAGTCATACGGTGAAGGATAGATACTTGTAGAAGGTTGGTAGCTATTTTTAGTTAATAAACTGTTTTGTATCATAACTTATCATCACGCCTGAGTTTAATAATTTATTTATTTCACCAAAAGTTATACAACATGTTACACATACTTATAGGCTAGTGCTTGAGAATATATAACATGGGAGTATTTGTAACTAAACTTGGACGAGTCCTGTATCCCGGCAACAGTGCCAGACTCCTCAAAACAGACAACGAGACCTATTAGCCCATAAGACATGCACAAAGATGTATTAGTAGATTATCTAAGATAAGAAAAAAACTGAAAAAATACAAATATGAGTGTTTTTTTGTGAGTATTGTGTAAGTGTAGTGATGAAAGGTGTTGGGTAGTGTTATAGAGGCATGAGGAACAGGGTGTAAAGTTCACTCATCCTCCATAGAAAAGCGAGGATCCTCCGATCTGACGGGTGTTGTGTCTGGCGGGCTACTGCCCGATGATTCATGTCGAGCCGTTGTGAATACGTTTCACCAAAAAAAAAGAAATAAAAATTTATTAAAATTGTATTATTGACAAAAGCATTATTCTTCAAAGGGTTAGGCAAAGATGTACCTAATAGTACACCCACGTTTTGCGAGTTATGAGTAAATTCCATGTGATAGGGGGCGAGCCTATTGCTATCAACCGGGTACGAATTTAAATTCTATGAACTAGAACTAACTATGGGAAAAAAATGCTAACCTTTGAAGGAGCACAGCTTTATAATAGAATACCCGCTAGTATAAGAAATCTGCACTCTTTCAATGCATTCAAAACTCAACTTAGTCCATATATAATGGCGGATCGAGCACTTCTGGAGAAATGAAGGCATTGAATGGGTGTAGTCTAGTTTATAACTAAGACGGCGAACTTTGTGTAATTTATATGTATGTTTGACTATAATAATAATAATAATATCCCTGGACATTTCACACAGCGCCATCTAGTCCCAAGCTAAGCAACCTAATGCTTGTGTTATGGTAACAAGATGGCTGATAAACTACTTATATACATTTTTTTTTTGTAAATACATACATATTATAGATAGAAAAACACCCAGACTCGGAACAAATACATGTAGGTCATACAAATATTTGTTCCGTACGGGAATCGAACCCGCGACACGCAGCGCAGCAGTCAATCGCTTAACGACTGCGCCAACCGTGCCGTCACTATTGTTCTCAAGTAGGTGATATTTGTCTTTATTGAGAATAAAGTTTCTTTAAACCTAATTCCGGGCTGCTACTGAGAAATTCCTTATGAAAAACCCAAAAATCTGCCCGACCCGGGAATCGAACCCAGCGGGGCAATTGCGTAACACACTAACAGTAGTAATGGCTTCCATTTTGACAATTCAACAACATTCATTACGTTATTTACGTTGTTGAGCAGACAAATTTTTCGAAAAAATTAAGAAATGGATTACCAATATCCTTCAAAATGATTCAGGTTGTGATTAGAAGTGTTACGTACTTAAGTAAGTAAAAACATCACGGCCGTTTTCCCCATAGGGTTAGGCAAATGTGTACGTAGTACCCCACATTTCACCAGTTATGTTTAAATCCCACGAAGAGCGAGGACGCCCTTGCCAATATACAAATTCATGTCGCTCTATGTAAAACCTAGCTAAAGAAAAGATATCCAACGCTTAAATTTTTAAGAAAACCTTTTCAAATAATAAACGGCCAGCACAAAAGATATTCCAAGCGAGGGTATTCAAACTCGGTTGTCAAACCCTTGGTCATTATGTATTGTTATGCCCAAATCGATAACTATTGGGAAATGTCCTTCGACCTACTAACACAGACTCATAAAGGAACCTATCGTTAATATTAACATAAAACATCCCTTTGATCTGAAAAGATTTATGTGCTGGAAATCTTTTACTCGTTAGTCATTCTACGTGATAAGCAAGAAATTTAGGTTAAAATTCAAATATATGTCTAAAAACCACAGCCTCACGCGTTTACATAAGTTATTTACATATAAGAAAGGCGTAAAGAGCCTGTTGTATAAAAAATGCAAAACGCAATAACACTAGCGAGTGAAAAATTGCCTTCATCGTGCCTGCAGGCGCTTACGTGGTTTAACTGAACGTTTTTATACACACGAAAAACCTGATAACGCTTCCTCGCAGCCCCGTATTATATGTAATATTTCTTGTTGCACGGTCTTATCTAAGCTTTGGTTATAATAGGGATGTATTTTGTATACATGAATCGCTTTGTTAGGTACTAGAAATTCTCTTTCTACTCGTAAAGCGTAACATCCATCAACGCTACTAAACTTTGCTAATAATCTAGAACATTGCGATACTCCTGTATGAGAGGCGTACCTACAAAGTATTCCAGTCTTTATGTACTCGCGTAAGTTAATACTTTAAACTGATAATCGCTTGAACTTTGTTAATATACAACATGGGTGTTGTTCGAGTTTTCAATGTATTAGGTACTTAGATAAATTAGTTTATTAGAAAATTAATTACTTATAGATTGACTTTTTATACAAAGCAGTATACACCTTAGGTAAGTAGGTGATATGGCTCAATACACAAAATAATATTTACGTAAAACCTACTTATATATAAAAATAAATTGAACAATCTCACGATGCATCCATTTCGTGAATGGCTATCCATTTAATGTACAACCAACGCATTTACTTAATTAATTATTTTTGTAGTAACAGCAATATTCATTCAATAACAAAAATACCGTCCCATAGTTATAGTTTGTTCAAAAAGTATCTGATGAAAATGTAAACAAATCGATCAGAAAACGTACCGTGATTTTCCGACTACGAGTACTTCCCGAAATTCTGTTTTACAAAAACCTAAAGAATTTTTTTCAACGTCGTAGTGACCCCGACTTATGAGTTTTAAGGTCGTGGTTTCAAGGCCGGGCCGGCAATACTTTGTGTTCAATTCATTTTATCACAACTGCTCTCGATACGGCGAAGGGAAATATCGTGAGGAGACCGTCATTTCATAGAGCAATAAAATCGAAGACATGTGACATCTACCAACCCGCACTGGGCCCGCATGTGGATTACGGCCCACTCCCTCTTACAGAGAGAAGGCCTGTGTCCCAGCAGTGGGAACGTTAGAGACTGATAATGCAAAACGAAATTTTTGTTCATGATTTTTCAATTAAACAATAATTATTATTGGCAAGTGGTGAGATTTAAAATTGAAACCTTCTACATACAGATTAATGTGTTGCAAATTCGCTTTAGTGAATGATTGCGTAACAATTTAAACTGAACTGTTCAATAATTATTTGATGAAAGTGTAAACAAACCCTGTTTACACTTTCATCAAATAATTATTGAACAGACCATACCCGATTGCCAGTAAAACGGAGCTATTTATAATATCAAAGTTTCCGCACGCACGCAATTTCTTCGTAATCAATTTAATTGGTCAGGTATCATTTAAATTGATTACATCCTTAATCAATTGAATGCAGCAAAACTTAATCAGCGTGTTGTTTCCGCGGGAGGCAATGTATCAAGTACCCGACTGTACAATGTTGTACAGGATATTATTGTATCCGTAATACATGCACAAAATAATACTATGAGCAATTCTGAGTACTTTCAGATGGCATTAAAATTATGATTTTATAATTATGATATCTTAATCTGGTGAAACCTATGATTTAGTATGAAGTTTTAATATTACCTACTGCAGTTAACTTCTCGTTTCCTTACTTTCAAGTTTTAGTGAGTAGGTAAAGACTCAAGTTTGATTATTTAGAAACGGTGAAGAAAATTTTGGAAAAATCTTAAAACGTAATGTTTTGTAAGCTTTATTATGAAGCGTGGCTGTCATCGTTCACTTTTCTATTCTTTAACATCATCATCTGCCTAGCCTTTTCCCATGTAAGTTAGGGTTGGCTTCCAGTCTTACCGGCTGAAAGAGAGAAAGAAAAAGTATTTATTGCGACTCGTACAGGAAGATCATAAAACTAAACTAAACATAATAAAAAAAAAAAACAAATTATATAAAAAAAAATACAGTAAGTAACAAAAAGAAAAATGATACAGAAAGTCCTATACGAGGCCAAAAGGCTCCTATTTCAGCATGATGATGATGCAGCTGAATACTAATATTTTACATGGAGCGACTGCGTAGGTATCTGACCTCCACCCAGCCAATCCAGTTACTAACACGATACCCTTGGCAGACTGTTTGTCATACTTTCGGGCTTCTGACTACCAGTAATGACTGTCAAAGACCTACGAATAACAGCTGGGACTAACGGCTTAGCGTACTTTCCAAGGCACGGAGGGGTCTCGATATGTGATGGATGGTCACCCATCTACGAACCAACCGCGGAAAGTGTAGCTTAACCTTCGAAAGTTCGAACAGCCCAAGTAGCTGTTATTTTTAGCCAGGAGCTCCTCATCATCGTTCTCTTCTCTTCTTTAAATAAGAAGAAACTATTCCAACACTACAGTAAACAATCTCTTCAGTTTCTTCAACTACCAAATGTTCGAACTGAATTTTTCACATTACTCCCCAGGGACATATTAATGAACAAGAACGAAGGCTATGGCCAATAATCAGCAATAAAACTACTAATCGTAACTCATAATCTGCTAAATGGACAGTTTGCAAGGACAGTCGTATAAATCAGATACTTATTTTTATGAGGAATCTTTAAGGTGCCCGCAGACAGTTGCGACGTGTCACCACGACGATCGACGACTCTAGTCGATTTTATCGAACAGTTTCTATGAAAACTTCATGGAAATTGTTCTACCAGAATGGCGTCTCACCGTCGCGTCGCGCCTGTCTGCAGGAGCCTTGATGGCAGACAACGACAAGGCTATTAATTTTTATCCTATATTTATATCCTTTGATGTATTAATCTTCATATAATCGACATTAAAAAATCATACAACGGCCAACTTATGAATATTCCACATGTAATCGGATTACTCCACAAAGCACTCCTCTCGGGGTCACAGGGAACTGATTGGCGTACCCCAGGGAGCTAAACTAGGACCAAGCAAAGTTGGGCGAGGGTAACCTCAAACTGAATCAGTAATCAGTTCAGTTCAGTCGCTGTTGATGTTTAAATTCAATAGTATCCTCGGTGTAGTTGGTCAATTTATAATTATACAGGTAAATATCATAGGGGCCCGTGGCTAAATAATAACAGCCGCACAGGTCGATCGATCAGGTTAAGCTATGCTTGCCACGGTTGGTCTGTGGATGGGTGACCATCTTTACATACCGAGCCTCGAAAAGCACGTTAAGCAGTTGGTCCCGGCTGTCATTCGTGGATCTTTGACAGTCGTTACGGGTAGTCAGAAGCCCGAAAGTCTGACAACCAGTCTTACCAAGGGCTATCGTATTACCCAGTAACTGGGTTGTGGAGGTCAGATAGGCAGTCGCTCCATGTAAAATACTGGTATTCAGCTGCCCGGTTAGACTGGAAGCCGACCCCAACATAGTTGGGAAAAGGCTAGACAGATGATGCTCTATCACACGCATCTCTGTATCTATTGTCCTATCTCAGGTATGCTGGAAGAGATTTCTCATGAAATAAGCATCACCTCTGTACCTAGTTTTTCTGTTCTGTTTTTCATTGTCTGTTTATATATGTGTGTACATAAATGGTAAAATAAATAAATAAATTTAATTTTTTATTACGCCACAAATAGGTACCCTATGTAAAGCAAAATTATTATACGAAACGTTCAATTTGCTTCAAAGATTTTTTTAACGTCTTTAAACCGTGCAAGGAATTTAAAGCATGCTCCTTTTATTTCCGGCTTTAAATATTAAAAGCCTTATTAAAATTAAAAAAGAAACAATTATAAAAGCGAAACTAGGTCAGATCCATTAACTAGTGTAAAGAAAATTAAAACTGTAAAGTTAATACCGGGGAACATTCTTGGCAAAATGACCTCCTGGGTAATATTGATGCAGTTAACTTCGTCGTAAACGCCAAAGTACCTCTTTGCAGGTCATAATCACTTAAGGGGTTTTGAAGGGACTGTTATATGTATGTATAGGAACTTGTACATCACTTGTAATTGTTCATCACAATGTAACACGCTTTTATTTATAAAAACTTGGGATTTTTTTATCAGTTTTAAATTATTTTTAACTTTTTAGTTCTTTTTATTAATAAGTAATAAACGGTTGTTTTTAAATAGTTTTTTTTTCTTTAATTTTTCTTTCTCTCTTTCTTAGTAAACTATAAAATAAAAGAAGAAGACAATAGTTTTATTTACAGTGAACATGACACAAAGAAAAAACACAAACACTAAAAAGAATAAGATGAAGGAAAATATGCGTCACATCTTCGCAAAACGGCCATCACTCAGCATAATGCTACGACCCTATGCGAGACTAAGCCCCCGCGCTGGTGTTCAGTGCCAGCCGGCGTTTACGTGATGCCGCTAACCGGTGCATTATACGAAGGTATACAAATAACACATAAATAAAATAATTACACAAATACTCGGTCCTGGAGCGAAAATGTTAAGCAATTTTCAAACGAATTCTTTTCCCACTAAGGGCCGGTTTTTTGATCCGTAGTTAAACTCACCAATTGTTAAAAAAAAATGTAACTTATAGTAAAATTTTTCCAAAATGTGTTTTTTGATCAATTTTTTGTTTGTATAATGGTCAAATAATCAACTATTAGTAAAAAAAATAACCATTAGCGACCATTAGATAAACTAACAATGGTGCAAAAAAAACATTTTACCAATATTTAACAATTAGTTACTATTTTTAAGAATTGGTTGAGTTAATTACGGATCAAAAAACCGGCCCTAAGTGGGAAAACAATTCGCGCGTCACCTTTTAGAACAGTCATGTTCAATCAAAATGTTGACCATACGTAGTCCAAAAAACAATAAAGTGCAATTAAAAAATAATCTAAATATGATTTCAACGCATTGACTGTTCTGTGTAATACATACAAACAACACTGCGCTGCGCTGCAATTCTTTTCACCAGAGATATGCTATGCTACGTTGATATGGGTGCGATTGACATCCACCAATTATATTCATTGATCCACATTGCATAGCACTGGTGGAAACAGGTTCAACTAAGCTATGTTTTTTATACGGGAGGATGCGTGTCATGGATGGGAGCTATGGATGCGCGAGTGGCGTAACTATGTATGTGCAGAGCAGAGTAGGCACTCCCCTTGTTGGACTTAACTTTAAGCAACGTTTATAAATGAGGCTGCCTACTTATATGTTTAACATATTCATTGCTTTACTGTACCTAGAGTGGATCACACACTATAACGCGCCACGCAACAGCGCGCAGGAAACGGAGCCCGATTCCCCCCGCGTTTTTATTGAATTTGTGTGTAATCAATCAATCGACGCGCGTATGATTTGTTGGGCGCGTTATCTGCGCCCCGTCGCGTGGCGCGTTGTAGCGTGTGATCCGCCTACGCTTGCTATCTTTTTGTGGATCTTCATATTGAAAGACTTGGGCGTGGGACATTAAACGAAGCAAGGAAATAACTATTTCTTACCATTCACTCATAAGATTTCGTTGACAAAACCAGCCATTCGTTCCGTTATCATGATCACTCAGAATGGTCCCTTGAAGAACAAGAATCCGTTAATTACCGAAGAATCCGACTTCCCGAGACCATGGCTGGTGGATAGCATAGCTGCTGATCATAGTTATCATCAGCTCGGCCAGATTGGGCCAAGGTGGGTACACAATGGATCGTTTGCGTCCACAATGGTGGGAAACTCTCAAGCGGTGCGCTTATACTATTTCTGCGAGCGCTTTGATGGGTTGTGCTGGGTTCAAGGTGTAAGCAGAAAGCGGAACTATATAATTTTAAGAAAAGTAGGAATGTTCCTGTAGATTTGATTTTTAAAGATCTTATTCTGAATGTACTAGCTTATTCCAAGCAATGTTAAATAGGCTAAATCACCTCTTTTTACAACAAGTAACATTGTAAGTGTGACTATTAATTGTTATTAAGATTGTATCTTTGATTGTATTTTTTATTGTATTTAAATTGTATTTTTGGGTAGTCAATGTAAGTTAGATGTATGTGTATCTTTGTGGTAGAAACATTGCATTGGCGTTGTAGCTGTCAAGGTGTTATTTACGAAATTTTGAATAACTAAAATAAAAAAAAATATATAAGACAGTTTGGATTTGTAAAAAATGGCTCAATTCCTGCTTGAATCATTTCTATTTAAGCTAATATATACGAACAATAAACGCGTGGTATTTCACTCAAAAAGAATACTACTATTCACTTCTATGTATAAGAAAAACGTAGGTAATAATTATTAAGGTATGTGATTTTTCTAAAATAAACGGTAAAAAAAATCTAAAAACTAAATAAAAACAGTAAAACTGTCAATTTAAATATTTTCAAACTGGTGCTAAAGCACCAAAAAAAAAAAAAGTTGCAAAGTTGCTCGTGGGCGTCCTCCCTAAAAGACTATTAAAATAGTCTTTTAGGGAGGACGCCCACGAGCAACTTTTGTTTCCGCAACTAATTTGCCTCTCACAGCAAGTCTACAGCTGGGAGACATCTTTGTCCATGGGTTTGGACGCAACTGTCGCCCGTCTATAGGTGGCACAGCAAGTGCGCGCACGGCGACAAGAAAGTTGCCGGCTAGCCAGTTGCCGCTCAACCACAAATTACCAAAAAACTAGCGTTGCTTTCACTCCCGTGCGGGCAATGTTCAAATCTCAGCAACGGAGACAAAAATATTGCTAGGTAACTAAATTGCTTTAATAGTTGGAAAAGATTTTGATTTACACAAAAACTTATTTAGACAAGACAGCGCTTGGTACAAGAATTGTTGTTTTCAGCTTGGTTTACGTATAGGTTTGGAATGTTTTTTGACTTTAAATCTTTCTACTGCCATACGTAGAAAGAAAATTTTCTGTCCACATACGGCAGCAAAAGACTACAACAAATCTAGAAGCTTCCAAATCTCTCTTCGTTTGTCACTTGCACCGCCAGCTCACCTCTGGACATATGATTCGACCTTGCGATGGGACTATTACGCATTTAGAAAGGAAGGAACGGATGGACCTTGTTTTGACTGGTCCGTTTCCGAAACGAGGGCATTTTGAAAGTTGACTAACTCCTACTTCTTGATTGTTACTTAATTTTATTGAGTACCAATTATTTTGTATGCGTACTTGTAAAAATTTGGATCTTTGTTTGTACCAGAAGGTTCTATACTGGGTTGTTGAAGATTGTCATGTCTGCGGGAGAACTGGTCTTCTTTCTGCCGCTCCTGTTTTGGAACGATATTTGTCTCAGACAATGTGAACACAACCCAATTTAAATAAATTTAAAAAATTGTGTGCTTGCTGTGCTTTTCTGTAAGTTATGAGGCGCTTAGACTTAAGTTTGCAATGTAGAAATTATAAAAAAACATACCGTCGAATTGAGAACCTCCTCCTTTTCTGAAGTCGGTTAAAAATAACAGTGTACTCATTGTTGAAAAGCCTAATAAATAAATAAACATTACTGACGTTACGCATTATAGTACTATAGGTATACCTCTGCCGAACCCTTCGAAGAGTACTGTCGTGATGTTATGTATGTGTAATATGTCTCTGATGTTGATTTTAGAGGAATTAAGAAACACACTCTTGATGTGTTACTGTGTGAGCATTATCATCATAAAGGCGAGTCATCGTAAATCACTACAATGTAATAAACTTACTTTACTGTTCCACATACTTTTTATACCAAAACTTGAAAGATTTAGCTCTGTTGCATAGCCTTTTATTTTTTTCTCCCATCACTAACACTAATGATAGTAATACTCATCCACTCCGGATTATTACGCACTATGGTGGATTTTCCCGGATCTTTCATAGTCACCATAATTTAGTTATCTATATATTTATTTATTTGTTTGTATTAATACGAGTAAGAACTTGGTAATTTATTACAATCTAGCCTATTATACTAATAAGCAATATTATATGAGATAGATTATGTTAGAAATAAGAATAGTGTCTGATAATTGATAAAAACACTTTGTTCATAAGTTACATGTATAGCACAGCATTCTTACTATTATTTTTTCACTATTTATACACTACACTAACTCAAATGGTTTAGTTCTCTCTAGCCTACGCACTATGTTCGTGTTGCCTAGCAGCTGAATTGCCTCAACATTCTACATCTAGTTACATGATTTTTCTTTCATGAACTACATTTTTATAAACGTAAAGTAAGTAGGTACTTACTTTACTTTTCCACAAACTTTTTATTCCAAAACTTGAAAGATTCAATATAAGCTCTGTTGCAGTCTTTTATTTTTTTTTCTCCCAACACGAAGACTAATGAGAGTAATACCCATCCACTTGGGATTATTTCGGATTATAGTGGATTTTCCCGGACCTGTCATGGCCACCATGATTTAGTTACACGAACTTTATTTTTATCTGGCGCCACACACGCCTCAGATTTATAACTTTGATCCCTTAGCTACCTTCATCTACTGAATAGGGTCTACAACACCCAAACCATTAGTTATATTACATATTATGATTACATTTTTGTCTCCCTCGTATAGGAAGGTAAAAGTATTGTTAACTTTATATTATATGAAGATATGTGTAGATTTGTTGTTTGTTACTACCTACTTATAAAGATTAATGGACAAAGCATTGATTTCAATTAGAACATTTACAAGCAATTTAGAATCTGTCAAGATCTCCGACATAACCTTGCCATAAGGATCTTTTGGCGCGGGGCCATTACCGAGTTACAATATCATCTACTTATCTGCATAGCTTTTTTTCTAGACTATGATGGGGTCGGCAACCAGACGCAGCTGAATTAACCAGTATTTTACATGAAGCGACTGCCGATCTGACCTCCACAACCCAGTTACTGGGTAATACGATACCGGCTTTTGGTAAGACTGGTTGTCAGACTTCCGGGCTTCTGACACGACTGCCAAAGACGACGCCCGTAACGACTGCCAAAGATCCACGAATGGCAGCCGGGACCAACGGCTTAACATACTTTCGGAGGCACGGAGGGTCCTTGATATGTAAAGATGGTCACCCATCCACGGATCAACCGCGGCAAGGGTAGCTTAACCTGATCGATCGACCCGTGCGGCTTACTTAGCCACGAGCCCCTAACTATGACCATATCTATACCTGTATCCAGCACATTTTTTTTATTCACAAACGTAGGACATTCTTTTTTTTTCTTACAATTTTACTCGACAGACTTTCTAGTTAATTTTTTTTAATCTAGAAAAAAACTAGAACATTATTTTAGACCACGCAACGTAGAATTTTTCATATTAGCTTTTTCATAAAATAGACGGTCAAAATGTACCTATAGAATATCATTTTTTTTTTTTATAACCGACGAATAATTTCTTCTTTGGGAGGTCCAGAATCATATACTGAATTCATGGTAAAAGTTTGCGCGTCGATGTCCCTTACACCGTATGAATTGAAGTTGGTACTACATAGAATAGAATAGAAATACTCTTTATTATGTACAGACGCCAGCACATCAAGCTACTACAATCTGTCAGATTTCTTTAATAGATTTTCAACTTTATCGCTAAAGCATTAAGGTTCAGGGTTGATTGGGAAAATTTGACAGTTTCGGGTAGCTTGACCTGCTGGCGTCTGTACACCATATAAATTACAGACATATATACATATAGAAATTTTACAAAGGTTGACACATTATCGCTAAGAGCGATCTTTTAAAGACAACCTTTGGATGGATTAAAAAGGAGAAGAAGAGACAAGTACTTTAGTCTGTGGTGTACCATTTACACAATATAATAAATATATACATAAAGTATATTATACATATCAGTAGTATCAGCATATCAGTATTATTGAAACAAACTATCTTTAATCCCGATTGTCGACATAACATTGCTCAAATTACAAAAACTACACCTGTTACTACCAACACTAGACCGTTTCAACACTAAATAAACCATCCACCCAGTTAGCTATGACGAAAGACAAAGCATGGCCGTACTACGAATCTGTTTTATTTACATATGCGTTAACTTGGGCCCTGATGCAACATGCAGACGCGAATGATTTAACAGCTCGTGCAAAAATGTAAACGATAAATGCACGTGAATTTTGACACTTCAATGTTATTGAGATTTCGTAAGATTGGAAATTGTTGAGGAATGTCGAGAAACAATATTGGTTGAAAAGATTTTGATCGTTGGCGGTGCGATTGAGTTCATTTACTGTGAGAAATATTATACCACCGTTGTTTTTGAAGTGAAAACTTCTTTAGCGGCGTTGTGCACTTTTTTTGTGATGGGTAAAAAATGTTAAACTCGCGTCAGGACACGTGACCTGATCGAAAATCCGTAAGACGGAGGGAGAGTAGACCACATTCCAAAATATCAAAAAAACACAACGTTAATATTCAAGTTTTCACTTCTCCCGGAGTGCAACCCGTTTTTTTTATAAAGACTTAACAACATAAAATGCAGTGCAATTACAGCGCAATATTTTGCAACAATTAGAGGTGTAGATGCACACATAGATTAGGCAATTAAAATATCACTGTGTACAACCGTGTCCGTTCACAGTTTTGTATACTCTACAGGTACATCTATTACCGATGACATAATATACAAGAAATTACAGTTGCTGCAATGAACAAGTTGCAGCCTGAATCAGCTGCACTTTTAAGAACATAGGTGCGTTTTTATAGCTTAAGCTTATAAGAGGGTGAGAAGTCCTACGGTGTGATTGAGACACTAGTGACCCGGTCACACATCCTACAACCACACCACATCCACACCACAACGACACCACGTGGACGGGCGCTAATTTTGTATGAAAATGAATAGTAGATTCACACTATTCTGAAACAGTTCCAGCGTACGATTTGCCTACACGACTCTTAGCCTCACAGGTTAGCCTATTCGTCGGTCGTCGAATCATTCGCTGGAGAAAGGTATCGACAAAATACTCAAAAGTGAATCTTTCTGTCGGCGTTCAACGGAAAACGAATGTCGGAAAGCTGTTTCAGAATCGCACATGATTCACACGGACGACATTTAGCCGTGAGTGCGTCATAATGAACCGTGTGCGCGATACCGACCACATCAAGGCGACGTCGCAACCACAACGCAATCACAACGATCTGCCTGTCTGCAAACACTAGCCACAACTTAACCACAACGCAACTACTAGCGACAACGCAACAACAAGAGCGATATCTTATTAAAAAAAAATAGTTACATTAATAACAAAAATACTATACTTAGAATATGGTATAATTAAATCAGTATCATATTCTCATGAATATTCATAAATATCTGGAATTTGAATTGAAAAGATTGTCTTCTTAAAATACGAATATTCCAAGTAGTGTATTTCTAACGGAAAATGCAAGGACGAAAGTTAGTTTTGTTTGGTGGTGTAGAATTGGAAATGTGGTGAGGGGTGAAAGTTCTTATTTCGTCAGACCGTCAGCCGAATCAACCCTAATGGATCATCTCCCGTCTTACAGTAAGGAGAAGACATTACTTTAAAAGTACAAACATAGAGTTGCACCCCCTAAAGAAGAAATAATTCGTCGGTTATTACATTTTGACCGCCTAGGCATTAACTTTACTATGTTATGAAAAAGCTAATATTTTCTTATTTACCGATGAAAAATTCTACGTTGCGTGTTCCAGAATTTTTTACTAGATTTAAAAAAATGAACTAGAAAGTTTGGCGAGAGAAATTGTAAGAAAAAAATATGTACGATTGTGAATAAAAAAATGTGTTGAATACAGGTAACAGTTAGGGGCTTGTGGCTAAGTAATATAAACCGCAGAAGTCAGGTTAAGCTACTCTTGCCGCAGTCGGTCCGTGGATGGGCGACCATCTTTCTATATCAAGGCCCCTCCGTGCCTCAGAAAGCACGTTAAGCCGTTGGTCCCGGCTGTCATTCGTGGATCTTGGCAGTCGTTACGGGTCGTCAGAAGTCCGAAAGACTGACAACCAGTCTTACCAAGGGGTTTCGTATTATCCAGTAACTAGGTTGTGGAGGTCAGATAGGCAGTCGCTTCATGTAAAATACTGGTATTCAGCTGCATCTGGTTAGACTGGAAGCCGACCCCATCATTTGCGAGTGAATGACTGTTACACCCAGTATTTGCAAAATAAAAGAATAGATAAGACTAGAATTTATAATGTCATCGTCCTCGACTTCATAATTTAAGTAGGTACCAATAGCAATGTAGATACGTAACCTCAGCCCGTAGACATCCACCGTTTCTCAATTACAGAAACAATGAAGGGTCAAAAGCTAAATTGCCATGACAACCATGGTTGTGAAACCAATTTTTTTTTTAGTTATTATAACGCAGCTGCTATGAGAATGCTTAGAGGGATGTGTGGTGCTACGCGAATGGATATAATTAGAAATAAGAACTTATGAGAAGTCTGAAGGAGAGGAATTTGAGCAATGTCGTCTGGAAAGCTTTGAGTATTAATGTAGATGACTATAAGAGTAGGGGAAGACCAAAGAAACGATGGATGGACTGTGTGAATGATGATATGATTAGAAAGGGGGTGACTACCGAGATGACGACTAATAGAGAAGTATGGAAGAAAAAGACATGTTGCGCCGACCGCAAATAAATTGGGATGAGGACAAGAGAATGGTGATGACTAAAGATGACATATGATAACGCTACTATCCATTCTTTGACTCTAATTCTACTATAAATTCACGCGGATATCTCACTATAGGAAACACATTTATTATATTAATATGTATATTTATACATAACGCATTATTCCTATACACGTTCAAAACAAGCTAACACATTCACTTTATCATCATAAAGGAATTTCAAATTTAAAACATAACCATAAACACATATTCGTACCAGGAAACCATTATCTAATAAAAAAAGAATCCAATTTTTCGTAAAAATGAATGTGGCGAAAATCCTTTTTTAAACCTGTGTGATATAACCGCTCTTATTCCTCTTGTTAAAAAGAGCTATTTTTCCTTGTGATTTTTCTACCGTATTTGACAATATTACTTTCATGACAACGTGAGGCCACAAAATCAGATTAAATTTGTAACATTTGTCTACAGAAATTCCTACTTATTATTTCACACACATTTCTGCAATTTTCATGAAAAATTCTAGAGCTTTTCATGAATATTCCTATCAGTCTTCCAGGGTTTTATTTTTTTAAAGAGGGCTTATAAAATTCGAAGAGTTGCTATAATAAAAAGACATCGGATATGGTAGGTACAAAGATGGTTGGTACATATGGATAAGTTCGACACATACGAATGTTTTTAATGGCTCTTCCAGGTTTTAACATTTTATTTATCTGTTATTTTACTAAACAAAGAGGGACTGTGAATGGCTTAATGTTAACAGCCGCACAGTACGATTGCCGCGGTCGTACATAGACCCCTCCATGGCTCGGAACGCACTTTAAGCCGTTGGTCCCGGCTGTCATACGTAGATCTTTGATAGTCGTTCCGAGTAGTCAGAAGCTCAAAAGTCTGACAAACTGTCTTACCAAGGAGTATCATGTTACCCAGTAACTAGGTTGTGGACGTCAGATAGGCATTCGCTACATGTAAAATACTGCTTGTTGCTACACCCGGTTAGACTGGAATCCGACCCCGGCTATCCGATCCGGCTAGGCAGGTTGATTTTATTTTATTAAACTATGACTAGATATTCAAAAATCGAAAGTCATTTATTCACATTAGGCTGAGAATCAGCACTTTTCGAACGTCAAATTTACAAAAGACATTCCCCCAAAACGCCTGCCGTTCGCCACTTCCTAGTACTTTCGCTGGGAAGAAGAAGTGGTGAAGTGGCAGTGCCAAGTAAACACCAGCACGTACTCTCATTTTTCACACTCTGGCACGTCTCGCTTTCATAAAAGAAACCGTTCACTAAAAACGTGTGACAAAAAGAAAAGCTAATAATTCTATGACAACAACAATATTATTTATGTAACTAATTAAGTTGACAATGTTTCAGCTTCAACTTTACACATTATTTCTAATTGGCTAATTAGTAACTTTAAAATTAAGAGTTATTGTTCCACTAGGGTTGAATTACTAGAAGAATGGTAAAACTGTGTACTTTACGTTTACGTGTAGGTATGTGTGTACTTATGTTGACCCATAGGTTTATGTAATGTGTCGTATTTCAACGTTGCATTCGTTATTTTACGAAAAAATCGCAATTCGCCTACTCTTTATTTATCATCATCTGCCTAGCCTTTTCCCAACTATGTTGGGATCGGCTTCCAGTCTAACCGGATGCAGCTGAATACCAGTATTTTATATGGAGCGACATCCTGTTTGACCTCCACAACCCAGTTACTGGGTAATACGATACCCCTTGGTAAGACTGATTGTTAGACTTTCAGGCTTCTAACTACCCGTAACGACTGTCAAAGATCCACGAATGACAGCCGGGACCAACGGCTTAAGATGCCACAGAATACTCTTTATTATGTAAGTATACCATAAAAATTACATACATAAATGCTTACATGGGGTGACAAACAAGGCGTTATGTTATGTTACAAATGAGAGCACTGGTGGCCCAATGGTGACGGCCGCAATTCACGAGTTGTAGGTCGTAGGTTCGAACTCAGACAGGCGCTTTAATTTGTGTAAATTATTTCATCACCACTGCTCTCAAAACGGTGAAGGAAAACATCGTGAGGAAACAGGCATGTCCTAGAACCAAAAAATCGAAGACATGTGACGTCAACCAACCTGTAATGGGCCCGCGTGGTGGATTACGGCGCACTCCTTCTCATCGAGAGGAGGCCTGTGTCCCAGCAGTGGGAATATTATAGGCTGATGTATACGTGTACTTTTCAACTTGAAACTATTATTACATAAGACAAGTAAACAAGCCAATATAAATAAGAAGTACCTAGAAGTTTCAATTATTCTGTGGTTGAGTTTAGTTGGTAGATGGAATCCGAGTAGTCTTTCTGGCTAAGTTGACGGACTGTCTGGAAAGTCTCATGGATGTCGTCCGTGCTCTGGAGGGCAGAAAGCCGCGTCACTGTTACTGCCTGAATCTAAACGGTATTTCCAACTTTACTACCATCTATGGTCAGAGGGGCAATTCTCATAATTTTAAAAACGTTCACAGTCTTATCTGTCTCAATCTGTCAAAAATACCTCTAATTTCCCTACATTTTTGACAAGTTTTTGACATTGACTGTCGCTGAAACTGCGACTAGATTTTGAACATTTTTTATTACGGGAATTGGCCTTCTGCTTCAAAAGTATCTAATGAAAGTGTATACAAACCCTGTTCGGGTTAAATTCTTATTCAATCGTGCCAACCATTAACTAAAGAGAATTAGTAACATATTTATCTGTATTTAGAAAGTTGCAACTGTATAACTTACCACCTTTTTCCAACAATTATTGTTAAATTGACATTGTCGGCCTTAATTGTAAAACGAAACGCATCCATAAAGAAATATAAAATTAGAATTTTGGGTTTAAGTATTCAAATCAAAGCACTCAATTAGTAAGTGACACTACAAACTATGAGCCATATGATTTTTTTTTATACATTTGTTTACATTTTTTCTCTAGATACTTTTGGACCTTACTGTCACAATCGGGAAAAAGCTGTCACAGTTTGTTTGTTTAGTTGCTTGGTAGCTTTCGTAGTAGGTACCAACATGTTTTTTTTTTGAGTTGTGATCTTTCTCTGCTTCATGAAAACCAAATAAGTGTATTTTCGACGTTCCGTTGCATTTGAGCTGCCTGAAAATGAATAGTACCTACCTACGTAAAACTTTCTTCAAGCCTTTTTGCAACTCACAAAAAAGTTACAAGCAAACATTTTTATTAGAGCAATTATTTTACAATTTTAACACCAATTTCGTTGTGAATTCTTTCAATGTTAATAATTGTTCAGTAAACTATAAGTAATTGTATTGTTGACCTTCAAGATCCTCTGCCGAGTGAAGGTCGGTCAGTCGGTGAATGACTCTACTGGATCCCTTTATTGTCTTCGAACTAAAGGGTATTCCACATTCCTGGCATGTAGCTGATGAGTCAAAACTACCATATATGTGTAGACAAGTAAAGAGGTTCATTAACATATTTATTTATTTCCGTGCTGAGATGTTGAAAAAGGACAAGTTATACTGGTTATCATAATATAACAGACAACCACGAATAAACTTCAAGAGTCCAATACCAGTCAGTGTGGTTCTTTCGATGAAATTTATTTATAGACAACCGTGCGTTTCTAAATTTATCTCTCATTTATTTAGTTATAAAAGTTAATGCTACAGGCAAATAAAAAAAAACTTCAGTAAGTTAAAAGCGTAGTTCGACGCACTTAGTACTCAACCTCAAAGGATTTATTTGAAGTAAACCATTTACAGGTTCTTTTGAATTGTCAAGGAGTTGGTCAGTCAGAAATACGAAGTTAGTTACCCATTCCAAAGCGTAGGAGGTTCCTATGGAGAAGAATGGGCAATAAATTCTAGGTGCAAAGAATTATTAAAGCAAATTATTGTTAAAAAGCATTGATTACATCAACCATGTTGAAATTAAAAGTACATATGAGAAATATGTGCACGTTAAAAGCATTCAGAGCAAAAAGTAAATTAAAAATACAAATACAACATTAAGTTAGTAATTAAAATACACATTTCACATAATTAAAATACAAATTTTATTATAACTTTATTTTTCTGTTTTTTGTTTTCAATTGCATACTTATTATCACGATAACTGGAAGAGCAGAGTTCACCTAACACAAGTATCTTCTTGCTTAAAAGGTGATCTCCAAATAATGTGTTTTTCATTTGTATGTAATTGCAATAAACATTTTAATTTTTTTTTTAATTTTTTTTCGGTTGTTCGTATACATTGTGGCTAAGACCACCACAACCACCGCCGCCGTGTCCTCGTAGAGGCGATCGGCAGCGGCGGCGACCTCTCGCGTTCGGCCCTGGTTCAAGCCATGGTCCGGGGCGAGAGGGAGTGGGAGGCAGTCACCTCCTTCTGCGAAGCAGTCATGCTAGCGAAGGAGGTGGCGGGGTGGGCGAGGGAACGCACCTCACGCCTCAGCCGCCGCGGGAGACGCTCCGGGCGTCGGGAGCCGCGTGACGACTCCCGGCCACCGTAGGCGCGGGCCTGCGGGCGGTGAGTAATGGGTAACTCACCGTCCGATCAGGACCAGGCCCGTGCCGGACGGCGTGTATGTGTTCCACGCGCGCCTCAAAGAGATGTCAGCATGAGTGACGGGGCCCGATAGAGCCGAAGCCTGCCAGGGTAGCGGGATTGTCCGAAAGGGTTACCGCTGCCCTGGAACATAAAGGGCTAAGGAAGGAACACGGGTGGGTTTTAGTCAGTAAGAGTCTGACACTCCCTTCTGCTCCACCCAGAGCGGGAGGGGTCATTTGATGATTTCCCATCCTCAAAAAAAAAAAAAAAGACCACCACAACATGGGTCCCGCAAAACGTCCAACGGCATCGCGGTAGACCCAGGCGTAGACGGCGGGATGAACTTGATGCCTATCTGGGTGATTGGTCCATATTTGCTCAGGATCCAGTTAAGTGGAAAAAGGAAAGGGAAGACTTCGCCCTGTGGTGGGACAATACAGACTGATTATTATTATTTTAATGAAAATAAACCGTGGCAACTAAGAGATGACAAGTCCCAACTGACAGCACTTGTCTACGAACGCGACGCTGATCCATTCAGCTCAAATTAGCTCAACCATATTGAAGGGAACCAAACGATCCAACACATGCGCCACCATCAGCAAGACATTTGGACAAAAAGCTTTCTTGTTTTTCTTTCCAGTACTAACCCCACAAGATCAACTGTAGGTATCGTTGAAGATTTTATCTCCCTACCCCCCCCCCCCCTCCCTCTTATTTATTTTTTAATATACAACAATGCACACTTGCTTTTCCAATTCACTTTAGACATTGGCAGAATCGTCGACATCGACTTTACTTGCCATAATAAAAAATAGAATAGAAAAAGCTTTCTTGAACTTTCTTTCAATGTTGAAATAGGTGGGTAGTCTGAATAATTTATACACACGATTAAACGGAGTGCAGTCGTGAAAGCAAACGTGCTCTGTCATTCATCATCTTGTTTAGGCACCGTGAAGTTTTGTGAAATGCGAACATTGATAACTCCGTACATTACTTTCTTTTTCTAAAATAATTTGTCGACGAATTTGATGGATAAGCTAATCTGTATTAAAAGTTTCTTTCTTAAAGTGCCATCATTCTTTATAAAACCTAAACGATGATTTTCCAATTTCAGAAATCGATGTTTCACACTTATGCCAAGTGATTTTAGAGCTTTTATTT
Organism: Apamea anceps; assembly: GCA_951799955.1. NCBI lineage: Eukaryota > Metazoa > Arthropoda > Insecta > Lepidoptera > Noctuidae > Apamea > Apamea anceps. Next base: position 4,338,134 of record OX637502.1, on the reverse strand, counting down.
CCAAGAAACCGGACAGTTAGTAACAACAAACGACAAAACTTACAAATGCATAAAATAAACCCTAATAAAAATGGAAGACGCATCGCAAGAACAATCGTCCATTCAAATAGGCAAAGTTCAACGTACATAACAAGTGGTATAGTCCTGGCGAATGAAGTAGGCCCTTCATGAGTGAAATAATAAAGAAGGGAAGGTGCATCTATACGCGGCTGATAGTACGCGAAACAAGAGTGGTGGTGTGACGTGCACATTCACCTGCGCCGACGACGATTCCGCAGTTGTATCTCGCGAACGCGCCACTGACAGACGCCATCTTTGCAACGGTTTTTTTTTATAATTCGAACTTTTTTTTTCGAAGTGTGTGTTGTCAACGGTGACGGATCTTTTTACGCGTAAGTATTTATTTCTTTTTAATTTTTCTTTCGTGCCGATTGTAATTTTTCTTTTATTGCGTGAATAGGTTTGTTATGTGTTTTTTTTTGCGTTTTTAATGGAAATATTGTACCGAAAAAAAGACGACTTTTATAAATTGAACCAATTGAATTCACTGATGAATGCAGAGAATTTTATAATATTTTTCATGTGTTTCCTTCTAAAGAACATACTAGAAGTAAGGCCGGTTTCTGGCCAATATGTATTGTATGGAGATTTGAACACTATGGTACTATAAAAACAAAATAAAACATTCAATAACGTCGAATATTTTTTGCTGGAATTTGAAACGATGCAACATAAATTATGTAAATAAATAAAGGACTAGGCGAAAAATCTGCATCGTTTTTTAGTCAAGAGAGTCAAGTTTTTAGTTAAGATATATCGATTACCTACCTACAAACAAAAAACTTTATATCTTGAACCATCTATTAAAAACTAGTAGGTAGTTTTTAATAGATGGTTCAAGATATAAAGTTTTTTTTTTTTTCCCTTTTTCCAATTCAATTCAAATTAAAACACATATATATATTTATTTTGACTGTTCCCTACTTTTACACACGCACCTATAAAAGTACAAATCGGGCCAGAATTACCAACCAACATGTAATAAGTCCTCATATGAGCACAAAAAGGTAGTATTACTGGTATCACACGTTATGTCACGTCTAGGTAACTTAGCTCATTCTGAGTGAAAGTGAAGCAAGCGCTGCCCATGCGCAAAAGATGAGGGGAAGTTTGACTGAGAACACAACGAGAGTTTCCTTATTACTTCTGTCTTGTACACTTACGTTCATTTATACACACACACTGTTATCTAATGTGTTACGAACTTATGACTGTAGTTATGTTATTTGTTTTTTCCCCGATTCTTGTTTGTGTAGGTATGTAACATGTAAAAGTATTAACTGTATAAGGACTTGAACTTGGACAGGTCGTTTTGATTTTATGTCAATTCATAATGATCATGTAGGAATATCGGATCGGCAGTTGTGGCGAAGTGGTAATAGCCGCGACTTACAAGTTGTATGTCGTAGGTTTGAACCCAGACAGGCGCTTTACTTTGTGTAAATTATTTCATCACCAATGCTCTCAAAACGGTGAAAGAAATCATCGTGAGGAAACTGGCATATCGTAAGTAGAACCAAAAATTCGAAGACATATGACATCTACCAACACGCACTGGGCCCGCGTGGTGGATTACGGCCCACTCCCTCTCACCGAAAGACCTGTGTCCCAGTAGTGGGAACATTATGATTATGCATGTAGGAATATGAATCACTTGATTGATGTTTATTTAAAGATTTATTAAGGACCACGGCTTTGAGGGATTAATTGCTGCCCAATCGACTCCTGAGTCTAATTACGACCGATGCTGGACATAATCCCTTTTGTAGTGTCGATGAGGATATCAGTAGTTTCACCAAAAATACCTTAAAATACCAAAAATTAGGTACAGTTTAAGTCAAAGTCAAAGCATTTATTTCAAATAGGCACAAAGAAGCCACTTTTGAACGTCAATATTTACAATAAAATACAATTGATTCTAGTCGCCCCTTCCCAAAGGTATCGGATGGAGAAGAATGGGCAAGAAACTCCACCGTTACTCTTTTAAAATGTTTTACAATATTTTTTATATGTGAAGACGATGCACCTAGAATAAAATTACTATAAGTATCACAAACGGTAAAAGAATTAAAAATAAAGCATTGACAGATAAATTAATTATGTGATAGGTACATGGTACCCAACTTTCATGGTGTTTAAGTTTCAAGGAAACGTTAGATATTCAGGAAACTATATCTAACTCTGCAGTCTGTAATAACCGTTGCCATTCAATATTTCCTTAACTTAGGCCATGAAATCTAAAGTATAAAGATAGAACACTTTATGAACTATTCTGAAATGGTACTAAATATAAAAGTTTTCTTATCTTTCTAACGGATGGTCTAGAACTAGCAGAAGTCTATTCCGCTATATCTAATACTTATACTTCGCGAAAACGATAAGAGAATCGATAAATATAGACTACCAACTTCTGCCCGCGACTTTGTCCTCGTGAAAATTATCCGTTTTAACATAAAATATATTCTATGACAATTGGCAATACTGTAGCTTTCCATTAGTGAAAGATTTTTTTAAATCGGATCTGTAGTTCCGAAGATTACCTTACATACCTAACCTAACCTAACTCGCAAATTCTACCTCTAAAGTATTTTTTTTTTTGTACTATTATAACCAGCCTATAATATTCCCACTGCTGGGACACAGGCCTCCTTTTGGTAAGAGGGAGTAGGCTGTAATCCACCACGCGGGCCCAGTGCGGGTTGGTAGATGTAACATGTCTTCGATTTTTTGTAAAAAAAATTAAAGTATAGTTAGGACAGAATAGCTGTTATGTTAATCTATAACATACACAACGGTATAAAATTTGAATGTTTGTGTAAAAACTGGTATCGAACTGTTATTGACGTTATTTTTCCAATTCTTAAACAACTGGACCAGTGACTTCATGATATAAGCTTCGGACAGATAACAACATACATACATAGAATTGTATGGTTTCCTTTAGCTTCCAACTTAAGTAGATTCATTTGTTTTGTGTGTGTAAAACAATCAATTTCAACATGGATTGAAGGCCGATTGGATATCTTTCGAACCCAAGTCGGCCGGAGCAAAGAGAATCTCCACAAAGGAGGGTCCACGGAAGGCTCAGATCTCAAGTGCGTATGCGGCACCTCCCAACAGACAATGGCCCACGTTTAATCCTGCGCCGCATGTCACCAGTGAATTTGACGATCTTATGACTGCGTCAGTGAGCGCAGTTCGCGCATTTGAATTTTGGCTAAAGATGTTTGAACTTTTAGTATCGCGATACACTAAAAGGCCCGATTTACAAGTTTTTTGCTCATGGCATAACATAAAATTGAAGCAACAAATAACTTGCACCATTTACCAAAACACTGTTTAAACGGTACGACGTTAATAATGTAACTAATATTTTTTTGTAACAATATAATTCAAAAAAATGTCCCTGGAGTTTCGTGCCCATTCTTCTTCATATGAACCTACTACGCTATGGAGGCAAATAGCTTCTTCAATATGTCTGACTAACCGACGCCGTGACGATTCAAAAGTAAATGGTTTAATTGAAATAAATGGTTTGAGTTTGAGCGACTATTAAAGTGGTTTCAATTTATGTAGGTATGCCAAAGGCAATTAAAATACACCGTGTTAATCAAACTACCTAAAGCTTAGATATTCATTTGTTTTTTATAATCTCTGGCAAAGCCAGCCACCCCTCTCTCACCTGTTAAGTTGGTTGAAAGCAATTAAGGGCTTGCTTTAACAAGGTAGGCAGCTGCGTCCTCTTCTCATTTTCAGAGTAACAACACAGACTTAGATGTTCTAATAAAAAATTGAAGGAGGAAAATCTAAATTCGAAAACATCCACTTCTGAGGTTTAATAGTGGTGGTTTTCATCATATTTAGCCTATAATTATTATTTGGTTAGACACACTAGCAGCTAATTAGCTGATGCGTGTGTTTCGTATAGTTTAATAATATTCCCACTGCTGGAACACAGGCCCGTCTGTGAAAAGGAATGGGCTGTAATCCACCACGCGGGCCCAGTGCGGGTTGGTAGAAGTCACATGTCTTCGAATTCTTAGTTCTAGAACATGTTTTCTCACGATGTTTTCCGTTTTGAGAGCAGTGGTGATTATATAATTTATACAAAGTAAAGTGCCTGTCGGGATTCCAAGCTACGATCCTACAACTCGTACACGTTGAGGTCACCACAGCTCTCATGATCCCGACTTCTAAATTATAATACGGTAACTTACAATTTCTCTAAAATAACTTGTTTCCAACTTAACTGTAACTTCACAGACGGGGACAGGTTTCATGAGAACATTCTCAAGTTATCCGTTCATTGGCTTATGTACAACTTGAACAGGAAACTAAGCAGTTAGTCTCAACTGTTTCTTATTATGACGGCTTTCTATTTTTCTTTCATTTCATTCACAGGATGGGAAAGAGAAACGGAAAGTATGTTTGAATAAAATAATTTTAAAGAGGAATTTTGTTTTACATAATCAGTCTATAACGTTACCACTGCTGGGACACAGGCCTCCTCTCGGTGAGAGGGAGTGGGCCGTAATCCACCACGCGGGCCCAGTGCTGGTTGGTAGATGTCACATATCTTCGAATTTTTTGGTTCTAGGACATGCCGGTTTCCTCACGATGTTTTCCTTCACCGTTTTGAGAGAGGTTATGAAATTAACTAAAACAAAGGTTTGACTAAGCTAATTTATTTATCAGTCAAAAACGTCATGTTTTTCTGAAGTTTAACGAACATTTTCCTCTTCGGAACAAATTAATCTAGAATAGTTTCTGCAAGGTCTTATTCTTCGTGATATTGGGGCTGACTAACCAGGGTGCTTCGGGTGACAATTGAAGTAATATCACCATTCGTAGAGCTATTTAACATACCCAAATGATTTAACTTTGACTTTATTCAGAACACACATGATTCTCAAAAATAATGCCCAAAAAATCCTTCTTTTCATCTTGCCTCAAAAAAATGCTCCTCGGTTTTGTATGCGTTCGTGGTCACTTCAAACTTTACCATCTTTTCTTTTTTTTTCTTGAAAAAAAAAAAGAAAGTGCTCCTCAGTTACTTAGGTAGAAGCTCTTATACTTAGTTATCCTGCTTGCACACACAACATTTTACTTAGTTCAAGTAAATGCTGAGAATCAGCGGAGAGTAGGCTGAAGATCACTTCAACTGTATACTCAGAAGCACATATGCCAACACCACATATGAGGAAACTGTCGACCGGTTGCTTGGACCCGGCAATATTTAGCCAAGTTAGCAAAGTCCAGTGCGTTAAGTAATGTTAACTTTAATGCAATCGCCTAAGGGAAACGAACGAATACTTGGTTGCGTATGTCAATTAAGTATTCTAAAATTATGCTAGATACCTAATTACAGTGTGAGGAAAAAATATTGAGACATTTCACAACATAACACAACACTAGAAATATGTAGCGGGATCGTCCGAAAGGGTTACCGCTGCCCTGGAACATAAAGGGCTAAGGAAGGAACCCGGGCGGGTTTTAGTCAGTAAGAGTCTGACACTCCCTTCCGCTCCACCCAGAGCGGGTGGGTCATTTGATGATTACCCATACTGAAAAAAAAAACACTAGAAATATACAGGGTGGCAGGGACATCGACGAGCAAACTGTAACCATGAATTCAGCAAATGATTCAAGACGTAACTAGAAATTTTACGTCGTTTACCAAAAAAATGAAACTGCTGTTTCATTGTATATTGCAATCAATACCCACACGATTAAAATGTATTTAGCGGCAAATTTTTTAACCGACTTCAAGAAAGAAGAGGTTCTAAATTCGACTGTTTTTTTTTTGTGTGTCACCTCAGAACTCCGTTATTTATAAGCCGATTTGCAAAATTATTTTTTTATTTGTAAGGATATACTTTCAGATTGATCCCATAGTGATTTCATCAAAAATGGTTCTGTAGGTTGGTTTTTAAACCAAAATTACTGGTAAAAATTACAAATTTTAAAGTGAAAAATAAAAAAAAACAACCGACTTCCGAACCGCAAACAACGATAATGCGAACCCAATGACACCGACTTCCAATATTAAATGTATTTTTCACGTTGTAGTGTCTTTTTTGGAAGTCGGTTGTTCTTTTTTTTGCAAAAAAGTTTCTCTTTTATAACCGACGAAGAATTTTAACGCAGCAAGTCCAGGATCATGTATTGAATTAATGATACGTCGATGTCCCTGCCACCCTACATGTTTTACCGGAAACTACATATATTATGTATCTACACTAACTTCCGCGCGCGACTTCGCCTGCGTGAAATTTCTTGTTTCCCCGCCCCACCCGTTGCATCGCACCGCCCGCCCGCGCTTTTACGTTTTCTTACTTTTTTTTCTATATTCTCGGCCCTAAGAGTTCTAGTGTGATGATAAATAGCCTATAGCCTTTCTAAAGAATTGGGCCATGAAATGTAAAAAGAATTTTTCAAATCCGACTGGTAGTTCCAGAGATTAACGCGTTCAAACAAACAAACTACCTATTCAGCTTTATTATTAGTACTTGCGCGCGACTTCGTCCGCGTGAAAAAAAACAAACATGATAAACATGGCTATTTGTTTTAAATCAACCCTAATTTCCATGCCACGTGCCCCGCTTCTGTTCTTCCTCTATTATTTTGAAAAATATAATACAATATTTAATTAAACGTTGCAAGTAGTTTAATTAAGTGTTATAGGAAACAACTTTAAACATTACGCAAATTATAAAGTAGCAGTATCTAAGGTCAAAATTCAGAATCAAGTAAAACAATGAACGCGTCGTTTTTTCAACGCGAACGTCCATTAATTAAAAACAAGCAAAAGTAGTTCCTCGTAAAAGTAGTGCATTATTAATTTCACTCTAGATAAATCTCATTTATAAAGATATTAATAATTATAAAGGATTTATTTAGAGTAAATAATTCTAAAAACACGACAACATTAAATACTTCATCTGCAGAAAACATTTATCAAGCAGGCATTTAATTTTCTAACCAATTTAATCAATGTGCATCTGCACTAATAAAATCTAGCCAAGTTAAGGATCTTGGCAATATCTTGGAAGAATACAATCTTAATTCTATTGCAAGATAAATTAAGATTATATAGGATATACAGGATAGGTTGTTGACAAGCGGATTTCATCGATAGGTGCCTACTTTGCTTCTACGAGCAAAGGTCAAGGAAGGGTCCGGGCACTGACCCAGGATTTTCCCGCAACCGCTTATTTCCATTTTTAAACAATTTCATAAATGGTATTTATTTTTAATATAACAATTTTATGAGGTTTAGGTAAAGTGTAAAGTAAAATCAAGTCAATAGACAATTTAAAAATGGCAGGATTCATATACAACTGCCAAGTTTTTTCTTTGTTCTTTTTGTTCGAGTTTTAAAAGTCCCTTGTTGTTTTATCATATCTTCTTTTTCGATTTCTTGTGTAAGAGAAAGTCATCTTAGCAATAGTTTAATACTACGTGTTCGGAAATAAGTTAAGTAAGTAAGTACATACATTCCAATAGATTATCTAAGCTAACTTAATCAATTAAATTGATTTTACTTTACGACCTATCAATAATTTTACGACCTTTATGTTCATTTTATAATATCTGATCACTTATTTATCACCAGTAAACCATAGCTCAGAGTGTAGCTTAGACTTTTCCGCCAAGTCAGGTAACTTGGCGGAAGAGTAAGTTACACTACACTATCACTACACACACACAATCACTGTCGTATGTTATACTATTACTAGCAGAAATAATACTTACACACAGCATAAATAGGTACCTACATCATATCCAAAATACATGCTTAATTACTTAATAGCATGCCTAATAATTACGCATTAGGCACCTAACTGTCATTGCCTTACAATCACGCTCATTTCGCCTCCAATTAATTGTTAATTTTTTGCATTTTAATTTGACTTTTCGTTCAACTTAAAACTGACGTGCCACTAACTACCGACAGTCTTTCAGCTTCAAACATCTAACATTCCATCGTAAACTCATATCGTGTATAAAATCGCACATAAACATTTATGTAACAAGAGTAATAGCTATTAATTCATACATACTCGAGCCAGAAATGACAGCAATTCATTAGGCTGTAATGAAAACTTGGCGAAAGTACAAAAATAGCCGTTAACTGGTCGTGAATGTGATGATTTGATTACTCAAATAAAAGCGATTGTATATACTACATATTTATGTTGTTATGTACGTAAATAGCTGCTTTATTGTGTAACAGTAGTTTATTCTAATGACTGTTATATTTTGGTGTTATTTGTTGGGTAATAAGTCTGGCCGCGAGTGTATTTTGTTGGTATTTTCGTTTGCCTCAAGGGGTTTTGTGGTTAAGATTGCCATCATATCTTTTGCCTCTGATTGTATCTGTATGCAGCTGAATACAGTATTTTACATGGAGCGACTACCTATCTGACCTTCACAACCCAGTTACTGGGTAACACGATCCCCCTTGGTTAGACTACTAGTTCCAGTTTGATGAGACTGGTTGTCAGACTTTTAGGTTTCTGCCTACCCGTAACGACTGTCAAAGGTCTACGAATGACAGCCGGGACCAACGGCTTAACGTGCTTTCCGAGCCACGGAGAGGTCTCGATACGTACCGAATGGATGATCACCCACGTACCGACCGCGGCAAGCGAAGCATAAACTTCGATCAACCCGTGCTCCTGTTATTATTTAGCCACAAGGCCCTCCTAGTTTTAAATAACTCAATTAACCATTATAGCTTTTCGCACAAAACGCTCAACAGGCCTATCAAGGTTGATGAGTTTTGAAACTATTAAAATTCACCTCGCAACAATTACATAACACGTACTAAATTTATCCATTGATGTTTATTGCTGCTTATGTTAAATGTCCATTTCGGTATTGTCTTACAAACTATTCGATGGTGCGTGAATACTGATGGTGGTCATAACTTCGTAAGTCGGTCAGTGAGCCCGATACTTCATTATGTAAGAGGTTGGTTTGAATGAATGGAGCCGTCTCTTGGTTCTTGATCGTGATCGAAATTAGAATGAGCTAAGATTAGTGGTTGATTATGGAGAAACGTTGACTTTATATTGATCAAGTTACGGATACAACACCGCTAATAATAAGCGAGACCGGTTAAATAAGAGCTTGAATCCATTGTGTTCATGTGCTTTGTTCTAGCAATAATTCATTTCTTCCATTTAATTTCGCTTATTCACAAAGACTGACAAAAAGCCTTAGTTACAATTTACAAGCTGAAACTAAAATATATATTAAGTATATACAAGTAATTACAATAAAAAATAAAATAAAAAGGAAGTAGCTCATTGGGCATCAAAAAATTCTTCCGCGTCGCTGTCAATGGGATAAGTGCCATATTTAACTCCCATGTAATAGGGAGCGAGCCTTTTGCTATCAGCCGGCCACGAATCCAGACCCCTGGCTGCTTCTGAGAAATTCCTAATGGCAAAACCCAATAACACTTAAGAGCGCGCCTAAAGCCAGCAAAATTTTAGAATAGAAAATAACAAACGTAGTATGCGCCAAAACTGTTATATCGTAATAAATCCAAAACTAAAAGGAATTACATAAAATGCCTAAGCACAGCCTTTACTCTTGTATAAATATAATTATTTTATCAAATTTTTTCGCAATAGGCATTACCGTATTGAGTACAAAACGGAAAAATATGAGAATTAGAGGTTACATCGTGATTTTTTTTCTATAGAGGAAATGTTATTATTTCATGTTTTTGATCAAAGTGAACCCTCGAAAATATCATGTAGTTATTCATACATTTTTATTTTAAGATTTGGTCCGGAATTTTTCATGTAAAATCAAATATAAGATTGGTAGTTTTGCTTTATACGCGCTCTTAACCCGGGAGTTGAACCCAGGACCTCATACTCAGCAGTAGCGCTTGAGACAACTAGACAATCGAAGCAGTTTATCACTTGAATACAAAGTATTAAAACTCTTCATATTCAACAAAAATGTTGCGAGACCGCCATTTGATGCCAACCGTGAAATAATTCGATCGACTGTTTCGTACGTTTCACTATACATTATTTATTAGACAGCGTAACGTGAAGATACACACACACTCACTAATATGTATGCACGATCACACACACATAATCATTTGTCACATATGCACATATGCATAGGCAAGTACAGACGGCAACATAGTCAGGTGTGCAGGTTGGAACATCTTTGCATTAGGTATGCAGGTTTTTTTTTCACAGCCTGGCTTATTTACCCACATAAAGACACTCAGTCTGCCCTTAATTTTATGGTCACAATTGTAATCGGGTGAAGAAAAATACCTTTTAAAACATAAACAGTAGATACTTTTCAATGTTACACCACAGACTACCTGCAGTATTGTGGCTGCTTCTCCCCTTAAATTCATCTAAAATTTGTCTTTAAAAGATTGCTTTTAGCGATAACATCACCCAGTGTTAAATGTCGTTTATGTTAAATGTCTTTATTTCATCATCATCTGCCTAGCCTTTTCCCAACTATGTTGGGGTCGGCTTCCAGTCTAACCGGATGCAGCTGAATACCAGTATTTTACATGGAGCGACTGCCTATCTGACCTCCACAACCCAGCTACTGGGTAATACGATACCCCTTGGTAAGACTGGTTGTCAGACTTTCGGGCTTCTGACTACCCGTAACTACTGTCAAAGATCCACGAATGACAGCCGGGACCAACGGCTTAACGTGCTTTCCGAGGCAAGGAGGGGTCTCGGTATGTAAAGATGGTCACCCATCCACAGACCAACCGCGGCAAGCGTAGCTTAACCTGACCGATCGACCTGTGCGGCTGTTATTATTTAGCCACGGGCCCCTCGTTAAATGTCTTTATTTATATCAGTAATTTGAATGGTAAAATAATAATAAAGAATTTTCTATTCTATGTAGTCTGAATGTCACACTTTTTGACACATTAGAAAGAAGTTGAAGTTAGCAGCCTACATACTTATTTCTTTTCTTGTCTGTACTGAGTGTACGTTGCAGGCACGCGTGCACGCAACTGACCATGTAGAAAATCATTACACCATTTATATTTGTATGCGAATCCCGACTTCACATTATTTGGTATAGAGGTTAAAATAGCGGGTCAGTGTATGACAGAAATAAGAATGCGTTTCCTAAATGAATCATCTTGACGCTTTTGGGCAAAACAGCGAAAACTTCGACCAATAAACTTTAGTTTTTACTGAGAATTATATCATCATCTGCCTAGCCTTTTGCCAACTATGTTGGGGTCGGCTTCCAGTCTAACCGGATGCAGCTGAATACCAGTATTTTACATGGAGCGACTGCCTATCTGACCTCCACAACCCAGTTACTAGGTAATACGATAGACTGGTTGTTAGACATTCGGACTACTGACGACACGTAACGACTGTCAAAGAACCGCGAATGACAGCCGGGACCAACGGCTTAACGTACTTTCCGAGGTACGGAGGGATCTCGGTACGTAAAGATGGTCACCCATCCACAGACTAACCGCGGCAAACGTAGCTTAACCCGGTCGATCGACCTGTGTTATTATTTAGCCACGAGCCCCTCTTACTTAGAATTAGATAATTAGTGATTATTATAAGTAATCTGCTCTTGTTACTGAATATCTCTTGTTACTAAAAATCTCTCAATACGACAATATTTTGTACTGTGCAGCAGTTGTAAACACGAAAACAAAACATAAATTTAAACTAAAAACACATTTGTACTTATTGTAATATAACTAACTTGTTGTTTTCAAATATAATAATTTTTCATGAAAATAAATCTGAATTTCATTTTGTTAAAATGTAAACGAGAGAAATTCGCATTTCACACACAAATGGCTGCCAATAATTTAAATAAAACATCGCAGGTCTGACCTCGAATTAGTAGATTTGCACATCTATAAAACATGCAACCCAAAGTAGGTACTCGTAGACATCTCCTTAGACACTTACTCTGCAAATCTCAACTTACTCAAAGCAAACTTCTGCCAAGTTTAAAACACAGAGGCCAAGTTTAAAGCAACATTTCATTGACAGACTACACCCTTCAGATTATTGCTTGGACAAGCCGACAAGCTGCCAAGTCGGTGCACAAAGCCACCTTTGAGCCTGCCTCGAGAAATTTCCTTTAAAACACACAGTGTAGAGGAAAATATCGAGACGTTTTATCGATAAACTGAAATGGCACTTGACTTAAAAGATGGAACTGATATTGTTTGCAGTCGAGGAGAAATCGATTTTTATAGTGCAGAAGTTAACTGTATAAATATGAAAGTTTAAATAAATATGTATGCTGCACTGATTGACGTCATCACGTAAACAGCGCCTGCGTTCAAGAACCAGCGCTGGGGCTCTGTCTCGCATAGGGTTGTAGCATTACGCTGAGCGAGGGCCGTTTTGCGTGGATGTGACGCATATTGTCCCCCAACTTGTTAGTTTTTATGTTTGTATTCTACGTCATGTTCACCGCAAATAAACGTATTTTCTTTATTTCTTTTTCAAATATTTGCTGAAAGAAAATCACGTGACGTTAAAGCGGGTTGACGAAGAGTATCAGAGAAACTAATTAAAACCTTGTTTAGCTGTAACCGTCATAGCCAGAAAGGACTAGTAATAGTGGTATTCAAACAGTACCCGGAATCGTGTTTAAATCACATTTAAAGTTAATTTAAATTTAGTTCTACATTTACATCTGTAATTTATATGGTATGCCTTATAAAGAGTGTTCTAACTATCTAATGATGTGAAGCAATACAATTTATAAAGTATAAAGGTTGAAGTAAAAATCCTACACTCCCTGACCTCACTCCCCGGAGGTCGGGTGCCTTTTTAAGGTATCCCCCCGAAACCAAAAAAAAAGGTCCCTTAAGAGCCGAGCAATAAAAGAAAGAGTCACAAAGAAAACGGAGTAAAAGCGCTGGCAGGCGATGTGATGTGACGAGATGGGTTGGGACAGACATTTCACACGGAGGAAGTCACAGGCAGATAGTAGCTAGCGAGCGCTAGTAAATAAATACGCGATACATTAATAATTTCACGAATAATTTCAGATTGATACTGTAATATTGAAGGTTTTATTTTAATCACAACAAAAAAAGTGTCGACACGGTCACAGCATTAGTAGAAGCTTGATCAGTTTATTTTTTAATTTAATAACCAGGGGCTGGCCATACTGGCTTTATAAAGGTTGAAATCGAATCTTATTAAAGGCTACAATGTTCAATAAGGTCACCCTGAGATTAATTTGTGAAAAGGTATGACTCATAGATATAATTTACTTACAACATTCGCACGCTCGATAGAAGCTATGCTAATAGCCGCGGTCGGTTTGTGGATGGGTGATCAGTGAACATTCATTACATGTCAAGACCCTTCCATGCCTCGGAAATCGCGCTAAGCCGTTGGTCCCGGTCGGTTGGCGGTCAATCGTGGATTTTTGTTGGAGTTTTGATAATCTTTACGCAGTCAGAATCCCGTAAGTCTGACAAACTGTCTTATCGGGGTATCGTGTTACCCCTGTGTGTTATTTGTTCACATACCAGAAGGCCAATTCTCATTATTAAAATCGTTCAAAATCTAGTCGCAATCTCAGCACAGCGACAATCTATGTCATAAACTTGTCAAAAATGCTGGGAACGTACCTATTTTTGACCGATTGAGACTGAGATCAGACTGTGAACGTTCTTAAAATTACGAGAATTGCCCCCTGGATTAAGAGCTTGCATTATGGACGTTGTTGAACTAATAATGTATTCCCAATAATATTCAGTTATCCTGTCAATCAGGCTCCGAACATGTATTGGGTTATATGCATAATTAATATTAACATTTGCTCCCAGAGCTTAATCAATTTACAGAAATGATGTAGCGAATTATTAATGAGTACCTAACCATAATTTAAATTGGGATTTGTGATCCTTTGATAGGTTTAATATACAGACTATTAATAATACACTCGCGAGCAATGAAAAAGTTCCAGTGACATAGCACCAAATTACTCCTAAACGGGAAAGGCTAGCTTAATGACGCCGTCTGCAATATTGAAGTACATTTAACAGCGCATCAGAATATTACCAACTAAAAACGTAAATATTGTGTTCAAATTTTAAATTATATGTCTTAGGAGATATTAAGGTGTTTGTCGGCATTTTCTGGGTGGAACTTTTTCATTGCTCGGCAGTGTAAAATTAAATATTTATTTGAAAGAGGGCTCTAATTGTATTACCTTTTTTCTTTAATAATGAATGTGTAATAGCAAACACAAATACAAAATAGCACAAACAAACAAAACAGCTACAAATTTTCAATCATAGTTGTCGTAATAGCTACTAGGGAATTAGGCGGATCACACACTACAGCGCGCTGAACTCGCGAAAAGGAGCCAAATTTGCAGCGCGGAAGCGCGTTTTCATTGGATTTGTATATAAAAAATCACGCGTGGGGGCGCGTTAATTATTTATTAAAACTTTATGTACAACTAAAAAAAATGCTGTACGAAGGCGGACTTAATGCCTGAGGCATGTTCTACCAGTCAACCTTAGGTTGATACAGAGACAAAACATGGCAGATACGTGATAAATAGCTAGGCAATGACAATAAAATACAAGAATAAATACTAATACATAGATAGATACATACGTATAAACAAAATGATCTGTCAGGAGAAAAAAATATCGGTAGAGGAGAAAACGAATCCAGCAAACCAGCGCTGGGACGTTACGGCCAATGTGCCCGTCGCGTGGCGCGTTGTAGCAAGTGATCCGCCGTTACGGTTTCCTAGAAGAGCGGTGGCCACCACATAGCGTCTGCAATTTATCGACGAATAACGTCACTGAAACGTTATTTTTGAAAGTAAGTTGGTATGTTTTTCTAGAGAGCGTTTTTGTCACCGTATAATCAAACCCAGTCGCCATCATTTTCATGACAGCCATCACTGCGGCCGTTATGTGGCGGCCGCTCTTCTAGGAAACTGTAGGCTTTTTTTTTTTTCAGAATGGGAAATCATCAAATGACTCCTCCCGCTCTGGGTGGAGCAGAAGGGAGTGTCAGACTCTTACTGACTACAGCTATTAGCCTATGGCATTTTTTTTTCACTTCGTTCACCTTTTGTATCCTGTTTTTGTCCAGACGGTCAAAAAATTCTGCCGATATAGGTATGTGAATTTCAGTAAATTTAGGAACCCCGTTCATAAGGGAGCTACGTCTACCAACAAACTCACGATTCAATAGCTTATCTGTCAGTAGAGGTAAGTAAAAGTTCCAAGTTCGGAACGGTGAAATTAAAATGCCACTTACTTGAATATTTAAAAAGATCAGTGAAATTAATTGACTGAAACTAATCCTGTCGAAGTTTAATTAAATTCTTAAAACCATTTAGTTCCGTCTAATAAATTGATGACTTGAAAAATTAATCTGAAAGGTTTATTGCCAATTACCACCATGGCTTAAATCTGTAGATAAACAAGTAATCCCGATTATTATACAGTATGTCTAATCTCCTTTAGTTTAATACTAGCCTTTGCCCGTGGGTTCGCCCGCGTGGAGGTTGGAATTTATCCCACGGTAACATATTTTAGGGATAAAAAATATTCTATGTGTTAATCCAGGTTATAAACTATCTGTGTACCACATTACATCCAAATCCGTCTGGCCGTTTTTGCGTGATTGAGAAACAAACATACAAACTTTCACATCCTATCCTTCTTATTATAAAATCTAATTTATAATATTAATAGGATGTAGTTACCTATGTTCTAAGTTAGGCGGGTGTTATTTAAAATCATAATTTTAGTATCTTATACTCGTTGAACCTGTTTCAGAGCACAAAACTTTACGTACACTAACACAAATCTTCAAACCATGATCCTAAAACTAATAACAACCCCTAACAATATTTTATGTCAAACGAGAATCGAACTTGCAGCCTACAGCTGAAAAAGTGTAGCACACAAGAACTTCGCCCATCAAATCGATTGTATCCACGACATAGCAACTCCATCATTAGGCATAACACACTAGATATCACGTACCTACATTTTAGTTATATATATAGAAACTAGATAAATATTTATACATTTATACAATTGTGACCACCACAAACCAGTTTGTCTAGATTCTAAGGCCGTACTTATAACCTAGGCAAGAATGTATGATAATGAGTCTCGTACATAATAAAGAGGTGCACACCCAGGTGATTATGACAAAAACAAAAGGTAAAACATGACACTCCTTTTTTTGGGCAGTCGTGTAAAAAGTTTCAAGTTTATTTATTGGGTAATTAGTATCGCCCCGCGGTTTCAACCACATAAGTTTAGAAGAATATCGGGATAAAAAGATGTGTTGTTCTGATGTATAAGCTATATATATTGCTGTAAATTTTCATCAAAATCCATTCAGTAGTTTTTGCGTGAAAGAGTACCAAACATCCATCTTATCCATCCTCACAAACTTTCGCGTTTATAATACTTGTAGGATTAGTAGTTTATTATCATATTGTACAAGAATAGATTGCACTGTGACCCCTAAACTAGGCATTTGCATGTATGTTAGGGGTCGGAAAAGTGGTGTAAATATCTTGACGCAAAACACAAAGGGACTGAAGGGGCTTATGTCCAATAATGAGATGAAAAAAACTGAATGGTGATTATCCAGGCTACACACAAAATTGACTTTCTGATCTGAAACTTTCGATGGTGATAGGGTTCAGTGAAGCAAAACAAGAAGCCTTTCGGTCAATGACCCCATTGCTACACCGAGGCGTACAGACGTAGTACGCGTTCGAACTACCAATCTGTAGCTTATCTTATTGAAGGAATCTAATCAGATTCGCTACGATACGTGGAAAAGAAGCCTTGATCTACGTTTATCGACCTTTTTGTCCCGTGCCGTGGTATGAATTTAGACCAGCATTTCGTCTATTTACAAAATCCTATGTCCGATAGCCTTGGTTCCTCGCTAAATTGTGAAATGGAACGAGAATCTTACGTATGTTTGCCGTAAACTTTGTGCCGTCCGCACTCAAAACCCGACGATTCCAATCCTTTTACAGTCTCAACATCCAATCCTCGGAAAATTCCGCTAACCCAATAGCTAAGTATGAGCAAACGCCAAACTAAGTGCCCAATCAAACCGCATCTAAAGCATTTTCTCGGAACAAGTCCAGCCGCATACTTCACGTCAACGCGCCAAATTCGGACGACGCGATACGATCTCTTGCGTAATTCGCACTAATTGTGTGCTTTCACCTGCGAACCTATCATCTTGCGCCAGTCGCGTCATTTTTTGCCGAGATCTGAGAACTGATCGCGTGCGAACGCCTGCGGATCGCATGTGCGACAGAGTTACGACAATGTGAACAGATCCGAGTGTCGTAATATGGTTTTTATTGTTACAGTGTGATGAATGGGTGATTTTGTACGGTTTAGTGGCGTTTATGTTTGTAACGCAACTTTTATCGTTAATATTAATTTGTTTGTGTTGAAAATTTGCAGGTCAGTAGGTAATTTGTTTTAACATGTACTTAAGTATAACAATTTTGATTGCAGCTAGCAGGTATTATGATTTTATAATATTGCTTTAGAACCAGCGTGATATTAGGTATGTAGGGCATTTGCATGTGTGAATCTTATGTTTTTTTTTTAATTCTTTTACTATTATTATTTTTTATTTGTAACTTTGCGTTTTGTTGGTGCAGAATAAACTATTTTTCTTTCTTTCTTTCTTTAATAATAATACTTACAATATAGAACGCATTCTTTATAATATTTTTCCTCATGTAGGTAAGGCTATATGGTCGTGATATCTGGTGCAACCTTAAAACCCCTAAACTCGCTAGCTTTGTTAAGATATACAACTATTACCTTCACAAATTGTACAAGTTTTGAAGACATGCAACTTACAATTCAAAAATTGTATGTAGTCACCGGCTGGGTTTTACTGCATTTGACATCGCCCCTCAGTTAACTTACAGTTTTAACTCAGGGGACCTACCTCTTTCTACTAAGTCCTTATAAGTATACCTACTCATATTCTGCTTAATTAATACCTACTTTATAACTAAAGAGAGCAGTAGTGGCCCAGTGGAAACAGCCGCAACTTAAGAGTTGTAGGTCGTAGGTTCGAACCCAGTCCAGCGCTTTACTTTGTGTAAATTATTTCAACACCACTGATCTCAAAACGATGAACAAAAACAACCGGCATATCCTAGAACCAGAAATTCGAAGACATGTAACATCTACCAACCCGCACTGGGCCCGCGTGGTGGATTATGGCCCACTCCCTCTCACAGAGAAGAGGCCTGTGTCCCAGCAGTGGGAACGTTATAGGCTGATTATGCTTGTAAATAAAACATAACATCTCCAATACGCTTCACGTTACCTGTTAGCTACCTGTGTTTTGGCCACAGACTTTTAAAAAAAGATGGACTCCGCGCCACGCATATCGAAATTATATCGGTTTTGGCAAACATTCTAAAACGATGACTCATAGAAATAATTATCACTTATTTAAGTTATCATCGAAATTAATTAGAAACTTGTGGAATGTAGACTAACATAATGAATGAGCTGTACAATATATGTAGATGCAGTTTTCTAGACACATTCTAGACTCGAGTGTTAGTACTTTCTATTTCGTTTAAGCGTCTATTTGCGAATAACACTTGCTAACTTTTTATTTATTCAGTATTTTAGTTTCACTTATGTGTATGTAAGTAACTTATTTGTACAGAATGTGCTATTTTTGTGTCTTTTCCTGGGGAATCCAATGTTTAACATACCAGCTGTCTTTTTTACCGTCTGCCAGCCTGCGCCGCTGAGCCACCTATATCATTCCGATCCAGCCTGTCCCTTGCTGCCCTCTCCCAGCGACGCCCTAAGCCGAGGTCCGTATCCCACAGGGGGTGTCCTTAGCGTGTAGTCGCTTAGTTTTTTAAGCCCTGGCTGGAGGCTTTAATTTATTGAGGCATCCACAGGCAAGCCCGGATAAGCAGACGACAACCTCACAGGTTAACTGCGAGACAACATATCTAAAAAAAAAAGCCACTTAAATATGACACAGAAATGTATTTTGGCTTAGACCCAGCATTTTTAACCGACTTCTAAAAAAGGAGGAGGTTTTCAATTCCGATGTTTGTATTTTTTTTTACGTTTGTTTGCGCATTACTCCGTCCCTTGTCAACCGATTTGAAAAATTCTGTTTTTGTTGGAAAGGGTATAGTTTCCAAATGGTTCCATATAAATTTCATCAGAAACATTTCATTAGTTTGGTTTTTAAACCAAAATTACTGGTAAAAATTACAACTTAAAAGTGTAAAATAAAAACTTTTATGAAACAAAAAACAGCCGACTTCCAAAAACGACACTACAAAGAGAAAGTCGAAAAAAAAAGTTTTTATTGTTTAGCATATTAAATGATAAAGGACCGCAATAATCCATCTTTAAGTTAAGTTGTTGTTACTAATAAATTCCCTTTAACTGCTTTCCATACGTCCTTTGAGTTATTACCTTACAGTCACCCGTTTCTTTACGTAAATCTACAAACGAATTTTCCCATAACAGTTCTCAAAATATAATCTAATTAATTGAGCGTTTTATCTCCCATAATATCAAAAACAGAAATATAATATTCGTCAATGTATGTTCTACCAACCCGCACTGGGCCCGCGTGGTGGATTACAGCCCACTCCCTCTCACAGAGAGGAGGCCTGTGTCCCAGCAGTGGGAACGTTGTAGGCTGATTATGAATGTATGTTACTTATGTATAATATAATATACCACTGTAATATACCAAATTGACGAATATTATATCTTTTTGCTTTTGTGGTTATGGTAATGGAAATTATTCGCAGATTTCAAGTAATTTGATTTCAATAACATCCGTAAATAAGAGAGTAGTGGCAGCCCAATGGTGACTGCCCAGACTTACTAGTTGTAGGTCGTGGGTTCGGAGCCAGATAGGCGCTTTACTTTGTGTAATTTATTGGTGAAGGAAAACATCGTGAGGAAACCCGCATGTCTTAGGACGAACAATTCAAAGACATGTGACATCAACCACCCCGCACTGGGCCCGCGTGGTGGATAACGGCCCATTCCCTCTCACAGAGGGGACGCCTGTGTCCCAGCAGTGGGAACATTATAGGCTGATAATGCTTATGCAATAACATATACAGGGTGGCAGGGACATCGACGTGCAAACTGTAACCATGGATTCAGAACATGATACTAGACCCCATAGCGTCGAAATTTTTCGTCGGTTGCAAAAAAAAATCTTCTGTTTCATAGAACAGTGCAATACCTACGCGGCCAAAATGTATCGAACAGCAATTTTTTTTTTTTTTTTAATAACCGTCTTAAAATTTCGACGCTATGGGGTCTAAACTCATGTCCTGAATCCATGGTTACGGTTTGCGCGTCGATATCCCTGTCACTCTGTATATTTTATTTAAATTACTCGTTTGAAGCCTCTAAAGTTCTTTTCATATAAATTAATTAACTGTAAATATAGCCGAGGGTTAGTAATTAACTGTGACTTAAGAGCTTATTGCTTTAGATATGTAGAATTCATTTTATTGGCTTCTTTTAATTACGTTTGCACTTTGAGCACGCAAACAAGGTATAGTGCAAAATGTTGACTTCCAGGTTACCTTGACTTTCTAGAAGAAACCGTTAATTGCATGTAAAATTGATTAAAACAAGACTTCCGTGCCTGAGAGCTTTGCGCTGAAATTTTTGTAGGAAACCAATTAAAAGTATTTTCTCCTAACTTTCTACTGTGTTCTGTAGGTACCCCTGTGCTTAACCCTTTGGGGTTTAATGTGTGATATTATCTAGTTAAGATTAATACGACATCGATTTGGGACGGTGACAGGCAGACAACTAATTACTTAATAATATTGTGGCAGTTGCCCGGCCATGTTTGTCGAAGGACCGATGGCCGGTGGAGCAGACGAGTCCTTGAGTAAAAGCCTATCGGCAAGCGTAGTCTGGAACGCCCAGCAGCTAGATGGACGGAGGACCTAAAGAAGGTGGCTGGGACTAACTGGATGCGGAAGGCGGAGGACAGGGTGTTGTGGCGTAGCTTGGAAAAGACCTATGTCCAGCAGTGGACTGCGATAGGCTGAGTCGATTGATTATGCAATCAACACGTATTATGCGCTCCAAACTAACAATTACTTACTAATGAAAAAGCTACCTACATCATATTACACAATACATCCAAATCTGTCTGCTAATTAGGCTGAAAGCAACCGTCCCAATCATATAGAGCACTATAGCAGCTATCTCAGGAATGCCTATCACATAGCTAGTGTCTATAGTCTGTTTCAAAATTATCTGATGAAAATGTAAACAAAAGGATCATAAAACGTACCTGTGGGAACCAATTTGTAGTGCCACTTACAAATTGAGCAGTTTTTGTTACTTGATGAATACTCGGAATTCTAATTACAAAACAGTTTTACGATGTTTTTTATGATGATGATTGATTGAATGATGATTTGAGAATTGAGGTTAATTTTATAACCTCACTTCAAGTTATGTCGATGATTTTTCAAATACAATTTAATAATGTTATTGAAACAATATTTTTTGGAAAAATTGGTGAAATATAAAGTATGAGCCTCCTCAATACAGATGAATATCCTACTAATATTATAAACGTGAAAGTTTGTATGGATGGATGTTTGTTTGTTACTCTTTCACGCAAAAACTACTGAACGGATTTGGATGAAATTTGGCACACAGATGGTTTATACCTAGGAATAACATATAGGATACTTCTTATGCCGATATTCCCACGGGATCGAAACTTATGCGGGTGAAACCGCGGGACGCAGCTATTGATACTAATAGTTTAAGAACTTAAACAGGATTTGTTTACAGTTTCATCATATACCTACTTTTGGAACGGACTATACCTACATAGTTTCATTGCATATACTGACGTATACATGTATTGTGTATATGCATTCACAAGTGAACATAATTGAACCGTAGCGTGGCCACCTAAGCCTACTTAGTTTTGACGAGGTCGGCAAGCTCTTCGAGAGAGTAATTGCGGGCCGCCTCGTCGGGCACCTGGTGGGGACTGGGCCGGATCTTGCGGATTGCCAGTTTGGCTTCCGCAAGGGGCGCTCTACGGTGGACGCCATCATGCGCGTGAGAGCCCTCACGACGGGGGACGCGGTGTCACGGGGTGGGGTGGTCGTGGCGGTGTCACTCGACATCGCCAACGCGTTCAACACCCTGCCCTGGAGCTGCATTGGGGAGGCACTCCGGTATCACCGGGTGCCGACCTACCTCCGTCGAGTAGTCGGGGCGTATCTGACGGATAGAGCCGTCATCTACCCCGGTCGCGACGGGAACTGGAACCGGCGAGAGATGTCGTGCGGTGTCCCACAGGGATCGGTTCTGGGGCCGCTCCTGTGGGACATCGGTTACGACTGGGTGCTGCGGGCCGACCTCCCTGAAGGCGTCAGCGTAGTTTGCTACGCTGACGACACGCTGGTCCTGGCGCAGGGGAGGTCGCATCAGGCGGCGGCCGACGCGATGACACGCGGGGTTGCGATAGTCGTGGAAAGGATCCGGCGGTTGGGTCTCGAGGTGGCATTGCACAAGTCCGAGGCCATGTCCTTTCATGGGCCTCGGTACGGGCCACCTCCAGGATCCCAACTAGTGGTAGGAGGGGTTCACATCGGCGTCGAGACCACGATGAGGTACCTGGGTCTCGTCCTCGACAGCCGATGGAACTTCGTCGAGCACTTCCGACGTTTGGCCCCCAAACTGGAACGGGCCGGGGCCGCCCTAAAGCGGCTCTTGCCCAACCTGAGGGGGCCAAACGCCTCCTGCCGGAGGCTTTACGCGGGGGTCGTGCGGTCCATGGCCCTATATGGGGCCCCGGTATGGGCGCGTTCACTGCGGCTGCGAGCCGCACACTACCTGAACGCGCCCCAAAAGGTGGTAGCCATAAGGCTAATCCGGGGCTACCGCACGATCTCGGGCGAGGCAGCAAGCCTCCTTGCCGGACTGCCGCCATGGGATCTGGAGGCGATAGTGCTCGCGCGCCTGTATGATTGGCGCGCGGAGGCACTACGCCGGGGGTTAACTCCGCATCCGCGGCAAACCGCGGCGGAGCGGACGAACCTCCGGCGCGATCTCATGGCGGCATGGAAGGAGCGACTATCGCAACCCAGCGCAGGGCACGCCACGATAGCGGCGGTAAGACCCCTCTTTGAGGAGTGGCTAGAGAGACGTCACGGCGTTCTCACCTACCGCCTGACGCAGGTCCTCTCCGGACACGGATGTTTCGGGAGGTTCCTGCACATAATCAGGCGGGAGGAGACGCCCGGGTGTCACCACTGTCAGGATCGCCCAGAGGACACGGTGGAGCACACGGTGGAGGTCTGCCCTGCTTGGGCAGAGCACCGCCGTGCCCTCGTAGAGGCGATCGGCAGCGGCGGCGACCTCTCGCGTCCGGCCCTGGTTCAAGCCATGGTCCGGGGCGAGAGGGAGTGGGAGGCAGTCACCTCCTTCTGCGAAGCAGTCATGCTAGCGAAGGAGGTGGCGGGGTGGGCGAGAGAACGCGCCTTGCGCACCTCACGCCTCAGCCGCCGCGGGAGACGCTCCGGGCGTCGGGAGCCGCGTGACGACTCCCGGCCACCGTAGGCGCGGGCCTGCGGGCGGTGAGTAATGGGTAACTCACCGTCCGATCAGGACCAGGCCCGTGCCGGACGGCGTGTTGTGTTCCACGCGCGCCTCAAAGAGATGTCAGCATGAGTGACGGGGCCCCATAGGGCCGTAGCCTGCCAGGGTAGCGGGATTGTCCGAAAGGGTTACCGCTGCCCTGGAACATAAAGGGCTAAGGAAGGAACACGGGTGGGTTTTAGTCAGTAAGAGTCTGACACTCCCTCCTGCTCCACCCAGAGCGGGAGGAGTCATTTGATGATTTCCCATCCTCAAAAAAAAAAAAAAAAAAAGCCTACTTAGTTTTCGTCATCTGGGACTGTTGGGCTGGGATTGGTTAATTCTGCGTACAGTTGGCTGTAGACATTATTAAACTGGAAACTTATGTATATGTGAATATAACCAAAAATTTGAAGATGTAGAACGAAAGAAAAATTGTTTATTCACGTAGTTAAAAGCAAATAAAATGTTGACAATTTTGTCCATTGCTTGTCAGGGCCAGGGAACAAAGACATCACACATTAATATTGACATGTGTGACGTAACCCGCACTGGGCCCGCCGGTGGATTATGGCCCGCTCCCATTCACAGGGTCTGTGTCCCAGCAGTAGGAACTATAAAGACTGATTATTCTTATGCTTGTCTGTAAAACAGTATCCCGAAGTAGTTAGAGCCTATCCCCGCCTAAACTTAACACCAAATCCTACTTAAATTAACTCAAAGTTATGTTTTGGTTTCGGTAACAACTTGCTAATTTCTCTTGTCATGTTCAGCAAGTGAATAATAATGAATAAGACTCTGTGATCATTGTGCCGATAGTCGTAACAACCAATGGCTTTATAGCCAAGAGCCTTGATCAATAC
The DNA here is from genome assembly GCA_951799955.1 of Apamea anceps. Taxonomy (NCBI): domain Eukaryota; kingdom Metazoa; phylum Arthropoda; class Insecta; order Lepidoptera; family Noctuidae; genus Apamea; species Apamea anceps. The sequence goes on along the minus strand of OX637502.1, from coordinate 4,313,525 downwards.
CTGAAGAGGCTTCTACGAACTGTTTGTGTATGTGTTTTTCAACGGCAATATAATCCAAATGTACCACCGTTCTACATTTCATGTCTGGAGGAATACATTTCAGTAGCTCATCCTAAAATGTTATTCCATTTTTGACCTTAATTCAAAGTTGCTAAGGTTCAATGAAACTGCATTACAGGAGCCCGACGCTTCAGGTCCCGTGTACACAATTTTCGACCTTACGGCAAACACGTGAAGGTACATTATGATTATATACACACATACGTATCATCACGACAGTTTGTGACCAATGCCTGCGCGCGGACAGCAAATGAAATGCAATTACAAGGTCTGATTGGGATTCCTATGTTAGTTCACAGACTGAATTATAGAAGGTCAACTTAGTCTCAGAGTTCTAGCAGTAAATAAAAGTTTTGCTGACTTTGTTATGAAGCCAGTTTGTACCCAGTAAGCAAAGTGACGTCACCCCAATATCCCTTATACAGGCTTACAAGATCTTTTATAAACACCATGCTATAGTTCCAAATGGAAGATGAAAACAAAACTATGAACAAAGTTGGAACTAAGATGTCACTCAAAGATGCGTTTTACTAGAAATCCCATCTTATAATCCTTTACTTGGTACAACAACAGTCGAGAGCTGTCGTGGGACACCCAGTTGAAACGAAGTTCCGCTTTTGCGTATGTCGTGACGGTTAAAATGTTACACTTTTTGTGGCTCATTCGCCAATTGTTAAGAGTCATACTGCACACACAGTCTTTACCTATTACGCACAGTTAACAGGATTTCCAATAGGTTATAACATAACACGTTATGACTAATATCTATGCAAAACATATTTTAAACGTTGTATTAACATGTACTTCTGTCACTAACCTGTCCTTTCATTTGTTACAGTGTTTATCGGAGTCACAGCCTGAAAATGTTATCCAGGCATCATTGGACGGCGCTCATTGGTGAGTTCATTTTAATATTTACTGGGAATCTTATATCGCTGTGTAATGGACTTTATCCAGGACGAAACTTAATTAAATGCTACAAAAGGGGTTTGATTTCTACATGGAGCCTGGCATACCTCTGTCGCGCGTTGTTGATCACGTGACTCAATTATTCATTTTGAACGTTAATATCTCGGTAACTTGACACTACGAGGTTTGGTCTAATTATGTTTTCTGTTTGTATTGATGTCAGCTATCGATTTATATAGGTCTCGAGCGTGGCCGCCATTTTCAAATTGGCGCGAGAGTAGGTGTGCCACGGATCTGCAAGGTCATTTAAAGTAAAATAACTTTGAACTTTGCAGCGTCACTGGGGATAAATCGAGAGATAAAACAAATGAAAGATGTCATGGGACACCCTGTTGGAACGAAGTTCCTTTGGCTGTATATTATGTAGGTAAACGGACAAAATGAAACACACACAAACACACATACTTACTATATGCAAAAGTGTAGTGACGGCCAAAATGTTATTTACACATTCCGGTCTAGCTCTCATTCACCATGTGCGCAGTGCATTTTCTATATTTATGTCTGTAATGTATATTATGGTGTACCTACATAATAAAGAGTATTCCATTTTATTCTATTCTTTAATACCGTGCGATAAGGAATTTCATTCCAAAGTGAGTGTAGGTAAATTTCTGTAGCTATTTGTGTCATTTTATTTTGGGATTATAGTAAATCGATTTCGATAAAGTATCGATTAGCTAATCGAATTGTCGTGTTGATGTGTCGAGCTTTATCAGACAAATTAATGGCACAGTATTTATATCCAAACTTAGTCAAAAGTACGAAGAAAAATACACGTCTTAACATAACATAATACCTGTAACCTGTAATTCCCGCAGTGTTAGGCAAAGATGGACCCTTAGCACATCCACATTTCGCAAAGTTTTGTTCAAATCCCACGTAATAGGGACCGAGGCATTTGCTATCAACCAAGCACAAAACAACTCCAGGCTGCTACTGTGATGCAGATGAAAAACCCCAATAACACTTTACCTGACATGGGAATCGAATCCAGTACCTCATACCCAGCAGTAGCGCTTGTGACCACTAAACTAACGAGGTAGTCCCTCATTTTATAAAAGGTATAGCATAATCAGCTTAATGTTCCCACTGCTGGGACACAGGCCTCCTCTGTGTGAGAGGGAGGGCCGTAATCCACCACGCGGGTCCAGTGCAGGTTGGTAGATGTCACATGTCTTCTAATTTTTTGGTTCTAGTGCATGCCAATTTCCTCACGATGTTTTCCTTCAAGTTTTATAAAAGGTATATTGGTGACCAATAATCCTCAAAATAAGACCTTGTAAGAAAAACGGAACTTCGTGATTACTTTTAGATTGTAATCGATTTATAATGTAAAACAAAATGAAGCGAAGGAAACTTGAATCGAAGTTCTGATAGGAATACTTACAAAGTCAACACACTTACAGTTTTAACTTAATTACTTTGCATTTTAACGAACAGTTTGGTTGCGGCACTACTGTATTGTTTAGTAACTTACTTAGGTAGGTACTTAAATTATTTAGATTTCGTGAAAACCTGATTTTGATCTCACTGTATTGTGTGAGATGCAAATTTGCAAGATTAATCTTAATTATTTTTTCTTGATTAAAGTTTGCAGTAACGAGAATATAATTTGGCTTTTTTTAATTAAAGATTATATCCTTCGAATCATACTATCAAGTCATTCCAGCCGATCTATTCTGTAAAAACTTACCATGAAAACTTAGGTGAAGTGAGCTTGAAGTGAACTGTCAATAGAGTCAATTCCAAGCATCAGCCGATCGATTCTGTAAAAATCTCACCGTGAAAAGATAGGTGAAGTGAGCTTAGAGGGAGCTGTCAATTGTGTCAATCCCTAACATTAGCTGTTGGACTGACAGCTCACTCCACGCTCACTTCACGTAAGTTTTCACGGTGAGATGGTTACAGAATCGCACTGCAGGTGGAATGAAAGCTTACATCAAGCTCACTTCACCTAAGATATCACAGTGACTTTTTTTACCGAACCAATGTTCTTTTGTTTATAGGGGGTAATTTTCAGAAATACACATCCGATTCTGAAAATTCTTTCACGAATGCGAAACTACCGTATTGCCGAGTGTCATAAGTATATTCAATATAAAAACAAGAAATTTTACGCGGAAAAAGTATCTAAAAGTTTTAGAAGCTAGTATTTATTATAGCCTTTATTCTACAAAAACCCTTGAGTTATTCCCTCATAATGTCATCACTCAGCTACGCAGTACGCTGATCCATCACTTATGGCCTTTATAAAAAGAAACACGATGTTCTTGTCTAAAAATAAAATCTCTACACACCACCCCCATCCAAGATTCAATTTGCATGAAAAATATGTGGAGTGACAGGCATCAGATTACGACTTATTTCTGTCTGAAACCACTGAAAGAAAACATATCATTTACATCGCGATGAAATCTACATTTTTCATGTTTTTCTTTCATTTATTGACATCAGTCGTGTTTATGGAGAAAAAGAGCTGTGTGTCCTGGATGGCGGGGACATCGACGCGCTAACTAACTGTAACCATGAATTCAGTAGATACATGATTCTGAACCGTTTAAAATTTTCATAGGTTTAAAAAAAAAATTGCTGTTCCATACATTTTGACCGCGCAGGTAAGGACTTTTCTATGAAACAGTTGATTTATTTTTGATAACTGATGAAAATCTTTTTCGTTGGGTTTTTTAAGATCATGTGCTGAATTCATGGTTTCAGTTTGCGCGTCGATGTATCCCAACCTGTATATCTATGTATATCTATCTATATATATAAAAATGAATCACCGAAATGTATGTACGCGCACAACTTCCGATCGACTGCATCAAACTGGGTAATTCTTTTTTTTTTGTGTTTTTTATTGTCAGAACAAGGTTTGTACAGACGCCAGCAGGTCAAGCTACCCGAAACTGTCAAATTTTCCCAATCAACTTTGAACCTTAATGCTTTAGCGATAAAGTTGAAAATCTATTAAAGAAATTTGACAGATTGTGGTAGCTTGATGTGCTGGCGTCTGTACATACAAGAAAATTAAAAAAAAAAATAAAAAAAAATGCCGGTACGACGTCAGCTAGTAGAAAATAAAATTAATTTTAACGTAAAAAAGAGATCAGATATTTTATAGGCAAATGAAAATAAATTTGTGATAGCTTTGAGTTCGGTCAACAGTGGCAAGGTGCCACAAAAGTTGGGTTTCATTAGCTCGCCTGTAAATTGCGGCGCGTACCGCTCCTGAAAATAATATCCCTAGATTGCCTGGGCTGTAATTTTCACAACAGAATTGTTGTGGAAAAGTAATTTTCAGAGATCTGAGCTGACAGTTGCTATCTTTAAGCATAACTGTCAATAATGCCCAAATCAGCAGACTTGAAAGAAGCATTGGTAATTGCAGTCTGTGATTATTACCCGATACATATACTCACAGCTTCTTCACTGCCTACCCCCATAGGAAGGTGAGTTCTGTGCGCGTGAACGCCACCCTTGATCCTTACATACAGGGAGTATTGCTACGTTTACTGCATGCGCTTATGGCAAGATGTGTGTCAATAAGGGGAGGGGAGGGGGGTGTGTGTGTACGGGACTCAATTCTCGTAATTTGAAACGTTCAAAATCTAGTCGCAGTCTCGTCTCAGCGACAAAAAAATGTCAAAAATTTGTCAAAAATGTAATGAAATTAGAGGCATTTTTTACAGATTGAGACAGGGTCGTAAATGCACGCTAATTGCGAGTACTGCTCACCTGACCTTTCTGAACAACATCATCACTAAAGAAATGACCATCATTAACATCGTCACTAGATCATCGTCGTCTAGGGCGTCCCCTCCCGGCATTTTCACTCACATCTGCCTTGTAAATACCTTTTGCTAGTCACCTTTCATTCATCCTTATATTTTTGACGTTATCCCATTGTCGCAACTTGCTGAAGCTAACCCAAGACACAAATATACATGATATTTTGAGCCGTTTGAAGTTTGTGCCCCCAGTTTTCACACAATTAAGTAGTTTTTAAGTTAAATTTCAAACTTGTTGTCCCTTTGGCATCGCCCACGTGAAAAGTTTGAAATTTTCCGAGATGAAAAGTGCTTTAAAGTCTGTCGCTTTCTGACAAGTTTTATTATCGTCCCTGAAGTTTATTTGTGGAAATAAACTTCAATGATAAACATTTCTATTATTACTGTGGATGAAACATGATACCAAAATGGTGGTTTTCATTTCAACACGAATGAAAAAACTTTTGCAATGCAGCAGCCGTAACTCACCATCGTATATTTTAATGTCCAGCCCAATAAAAACTCTTTGAAACTTGACCAAGAACATTGATTACAGATCATAAACATAAGTTTTAATTAACAGTCATTAAACTATCTAAATATTTAGTTGCAACTTTAAACTAAGCATCATTTCTAATCGTTTAAAGTTGAAATTAAAACGAATTTTTTATTACAATTTGTTTCGAAATTCGCGAATGATGTTAATTGTTACTATAACCCCGAATTTCACAAAGATTCGGGGTCAGGGAATATTATAGTTAATAATATTAATCACAGTTCAATGCAATTTTATGATAATTAGTCAATATTCTACGAGTGCATTTTGAGAAATGTAGCAATATTTCTAGAAAGATGCAAACAACAACAAATTGCCTTATTAGAAATAATAGAAATCAGAAATATTATTCTTGAAAAGACTACCCCTAAATACCCTACGATTAAAAGATTATCTCAACACTGAGATAACCTACCCCATGTGTCTCATAACTGTATTACGAAAGAGTACCTACTCTAGTCACTTATCAAGGGAGGATACTGGCATGTGCCAGTTAAACTAGCCCAGGATTCGGGGAAGGAATTCTTTCTCATTTTCGACTTCTAAGTATTACAATTTTTTTTTTTTTTGTACGTTTGCCATCTATGTTGCCTGTGTCAAAAATATCAAACGCTGGTAATTGTGGCACCATTTTCAGTTGTAGCCCTGAGCGCCTGATAAGATATACTACACACATACATAAACTCTCGCCCTCTTCCCACGGGGGTAGGTAGATACTGATGCCGGTGTATTCTGTAAAAATATCACCAGGAAGACTGAGGTGACAGCTCACTTCAAGCTCACTTCAAGTGAGCTGTCATTCCACATGATGCTAACTATAGGGATTGACATTATTGACAGCTCACTTCACCGAAGCTTTCACGGTGAGATTTTTACAGAATATATCGGCAGAATACCACCTGCGACGATCCCTGACCCTTATCTTAAGATAAGATAATGGCTTATGTTTAAATTACCGCCAGATATAGTAACATATAACAGACAAAAATAGTAAATGATCACCAAAATTAAACCCGCATTTGAATGTAAACTTATAACCAAAGTTTTAACATCTCGCTATCCTATTTAAGCAAAATAACTCCAAATAAACCAGTTCGGTTCTCGACAGCCTACAAAAAATAATCTCTTTTTTTCCATATTTTTTTTTTTCTATACAATCTAGTCGTTTCTGGCACTCGCCGGCCGCTGCCACGGTACCGCTCGCTTCGCTCGCTCAGCTCGTGCGTAGGACGTCACAGTTTTAACCTAACCTAAACATATTTTTTTTAATTAACCTCGTCTATCTAGTTTGCAGCAAGCCGGAGAAATAACTTAATATGACATCATAATACTTTATTTAGTAATAAACCTACATTTTATGGCAATTATAGTGGTTGTGGTGGTGGTATTTAAGCAGAAATAGCACATTAATTTACTCGCTAATATTTAGTGATCATTTACTACATTTGGTGTTCGAATTCAATTTGAAGTGCAAGAACTAACTTGGGTATCAAAGCATTTTATGGTGGTCATTATATTTAACCCCATAAGATATTTAAGATAAAATGAATTAAGCTACTTTAAAAGTATTAAAAAAGTTCTGCCCATTAAATACTCAATTAACGACGTTTTTAATTAGTTCATTTCACTACCTTTGCCCAGGAAATTAAAATGTTACGCAGAATTATTCATTACTGAGTCGGGAAAGTTTATAAGCTAATGCTTCTACTATGTGCATAATATTTCTATCCGTAACTGAATTCTAGAATTTTTAACAATAAATCTACCACAACATGAAAAACGACCTACGATTAAAAATAAAACTCGTAAAAAAGAAATATTCTTTCGGGCAAAAGGTACATTCAACCGCACGTACTATCGCCAAAACCTATATCTGACCACTTTGAACACGAAATCCCGTGCACATGATGACCACAGCTGCGTCCGTAAGTAAAACAAAAGAGGATCCTTTTTAGGTCGACTAATAATATGCGCTGCAAGCAGGAATAGTCCCTACGGTGGTCAGATATAGATTTTGGCGATGATACATGGTAGCAATATTTGACTTTCACAGCGCCTTTATCGCGTGAAAGGGTAGTTTTCGTAGATCAATTGTTACCACTGACTTGCGGTTGATTGTACGAATTTTTACGACTAATCTTCATCGTCCATCACGTCTTGAGCTTGTTATTAACTTACCCAGAGTCCGTTTAGTGTAAATCCAATCAAGTTAATGGAAGAAAATAATAAAAAAGTATTACATTTGCAGTCATCTATGTTTCAATCTTGACCATTTGAGGTAGAAGTGGGGACGTGTCTCGACGCATGATAAATTAGACTTAAAAGTTGAGAGGTCAATGTTTTAGCTGATCCAACGGAAACCAATTCTATATTTCTTTGAGACTCCAAAGCATTACTGGTACAATGTTTATCTATAAGTTCATGTAGTGCATTCAACAAACATAATACAACATGTATACATAATGCGTGCACTGACTGGACAGATTCACGTAATCTGTATGGTTGCTTCCTCAATATACCATTTCAGACATCAATCTACATGGTCTTCACATGATCTGACCAAGATTATGTTTGAACTTTAAAAGAGAAATTTCTGCTTAGTCTCGGCCTTTCTTCTCAGAGTAGTCTGATAGGAAACGCTGACCTCATCGGTTTTTAAAATATGAGTGTAAAAGTGTTTCTACAAACCTACTTACAGAGATCATCAGTTATTAACTTTGCCTACTAAACATTCTAATGCCTATAAAGGTACTTCAATTTATTTGAGGTGACATTTATTTATTTATTTAGTTATTTATTTAATTATTTATTTGTTTATTTATTTATTTATCCTCACACTGGAACGCCATACGGCAATTACACCAAATGGAGCAAAAACTCACTGGATGTGCTGCTTTAAATCCATCCTGTGCGCGAAGGACATCGAACGAATGGCGATGGTTACGTGCAAGTTCAGCATTTGCCCATAGACCCATCACTCCTTCCATATTGCGCACTTTCATTGCGAATTTTTGAAACTCAATGATCTTTCAAAGTAAATACATTAAAATTGAAAAACACGGACAATTTTGAGGTGTCATCCTGCCTGTCAAAGCCAAAAAAGCATGTCTTTTTCTCCCTTACTTCACTAGTAGTCTTTATCTCAGTAGTCACCTCTTACCTAGTCATAGTATAATATATCATCTTTCACACAGTCCATCCATCGCTTCTTTAGTATTCTCACTCTTTTAGCCAACTTTGCCCACTCCTTCGAGGAAGTCAAGCGTGATGACAAGTTAAAAGTTTTTAGTTACGTACATACTTGTTTTGATTGTTTTATAATTTGTCATCTATTTTGGCAATAAATGTACCTAACAAAAATAATACCAGGCACTAAATAAAGTCAAAGAAATTATTTGTAAAGCAAATTGACTAGGTACCAAGTTAGACTGTATATTTATATCTCAGCTGTAATTCTTCGACCGTCGACCGTTATATAAAAATGGCTCAACGGCAAATTGAAGTGGGATAATTATATAAGATTCCTTAACAATTAATATTTATATCCCAGACTGTATGTTTGAACTGAATAGATATCCCTGGACAACCTTTTTCATAGATTTTTTGTCTAAAATTCTAACATTTTAACATTTTAGTAGAGTCTAGATAAGATTAGAAGAGTTATTAGACTTCACGTCATAAAAGAATATTGCGGTCTTTAAATAAAAGGTCTAAGGGTGTATTTATGAACAGAACAACCTTCAAAAGGGGCATAGACCGCTCATAACAAGAGAAGTGCGCACAAATAATATAATAATATTATTTGTGCGCTCTGTTGTTTGTATAAATAGATTTGAGCACAAAATCTATTATACAGTGTTTAGGTATCAGAAGGGTGTCGTCATATGTAAGGGTGTGGGACAGACCATCTGAACTGAACAACTTTCTCCACGGGACCAACATCATAATCGTGATATCAAAATATCAACAGTCCCATAAAAAACTTCATAACTAGATCCAAATCTAGGTATGGGGCGGCTGATAATTTTTTTGGTGTTGGTCCCATGGAGAAATTTGTTCAGTTTGATGGTATTTACACCATTAAATATGACTAAAGCTTTCTGATATGATAATATCCTCCCGACAGATTTCGGTCAGGGTGGCTATCTCAACGGAGATTAGCCAGGTACGCAGGAGATATTATACTGCACAAGTGTGTGCGCAAACACGCGTTCACTCTCTGTTCCTTTACTCTCCGACCGATGAAGCCGATAGGGCGAACTCCGGGATGTTACTAAGAAATTCCTAACGCAAAACCCAATAACACTTTGCCTGACCTGGGAATCGAACCTAGGACCCCACAGTCAGCTGTCGCGCTTGCAACCATGAGACAAACGGGGCAGATCTATTATTGACGACACGGTTGGCACATTGGCTGACTTATCGACTGCTGCGCTGCGTGTCGCGGGTTCGATTCCCGCACGGAACAAATATTTGTATTGCCTAGGTACAGGTAGTTGTTCCGGGCCTGGCTGTTTGTGTATGTAAGTTTAAAAGTTTGTGAACGCACCCGCGATACAGGAGTAAATACTAGTGTAGGGTAGCGTTTCAAAAAAAAAAAATGCTGTATACATAGATGCTGGATACATTTAACTATATACACCTACTGTTGTGTTGCGCCGAACCTAAATAAATTGGACTATGGGCAGGAGAAGATAACGTAAGATAACTAATAAAGAAGTACGGAAGAATAAAACATGTTGCGCGGAACCCATTAATTTGGGATAAGGAGAATGAGGATGATATCGGCTATCTGATTGGACGCCATTTGCAATACAAATTCTTTAAAAAGAGCCCAAAGCCCGATGGGAATTCCCATCGGGACAAATGACAAACTTCCTTACAAACTTTCATCCATTATTTAACTCCATCAGGGGATGAATTATTAACAAATCCTTCCTTAATGCTCACTTTCGTTGTATAAGGAGCTCTTTCAAAATGTCATGCTTCAAGACCCTGGGGATTAGTCGGAGCGTTGTCAGTGAATTTAAGAATTTTACCAAGTACCTAGATGCTTAACGGGTAGAACCTGGATAAGGCTAGATCAGGAGCGTGGAAATTGGCACAGGAAAGATAGATCTATGCTCAGGAATGGGTGAAGTCGGGCTGTGGATGATGTTGGCCCCTGAATATAAACAACAAAACATACCGTACAAGCATTTAACGCCCCCACAGAACCTAAAAATTCTCAAACAAGGCCTTGCATTATAATTAATCACAATGTACCTAAGTCACATAATAGGCAATACAGCTAATAACTAATTAATTTTCCACTTGTCATATACATAGTTAACCCTTTTTGCATGCGTAGGATGTTAACGTTGCCCAATAGAATGGGCAATCTTGTAATCTTGTCGGATCCGACAGAAGCTCACTATTGTTTGTACAACAATGTGCGGTGGGTGTCAGGTTGTAGGCTTTCGATTACTGCCAGATACGCGAAGAGATGTTAGAAATATGATTAATGTTTTGTTACGAATGATAAATGATTTAATTTCTGTAAATAGGCTTGCTTGTGTGTGTGTTTCCTATCTGACTACTCTGATAAGAAAGACCGAAACAAACTCAGAGGTCAGAGTGTCTTTTAAAGTCCAGACATAATGTTTGTCAGATCATGTGAAGACCATGTAGATTGGTGTCTGAAATGACCTTTCGAGGATGTTATTCCATCAAGTGTATTGGCGACTAAAACGAGTTGTTCAAGGTAAACTATTTTGGAATGCGTAAGCATTCATAAAGGTAAACATACGTTACATTGCATCTAACAAACATGTTTAAACCACAGACCGACTAACTCTCAGTTAAAAAAATAGTTTTACTGGAATAATTATTACCATTAAAAATGAAGCAGTATATGTACTTACTGTGCTGTCTGAACATGAGGCGAAAAAGTTTAGCTTTGGTAGAACATTTTCCGAAAGAAGGTAAAAGAAACACATTTTTTTTTTCGGTGGGAAATCATCAAATGACCTCTCCCGCTCTGGGCTGAGTGGAAGGGCGTGTCAGACTTTTACTGACTAAACCCCACCCGTGTTCCTTCAGTTGCCTATGCCAGGGGCCACGGTATCTCTTTCGAACAACCCGCGGCCCTGGCGGTAGAAGAAACACCTAAGAGCTTGAAGCGGGTAAGGTTGCCTGTCCACTTGATCGGAGGGGGGAGTGCAAAAATGCAGGGATTGAAAACAATAACCAAGAGAATTCCACTAAATTCACGTCATTCATTCTTCAGTGGACAGTATCCTCTACGCTTACTCGATCCACTTAAAGGACGGGCAGCCTAATAGCCAACAAAGCTTTCCTTCATTGCGTCAGTAGGGTGATTCATCATCATCATCATCAGCCTATAGCAGTCCACTGCTGGACATAGGCCTCTCCTATTGCACGCTATTTAACTCGACTTTCGGCAACTCTCATCCAGCTGCTACCAGCCATCCTGCGAAGATCGTCGCCCCACCTAGCCTGAGGGCGTCGTTTCCACTCAAGAGCACGTCTACCCCAATGGTCGTCGGTTCGGGTAATAGGGTGATTATTGCAGTCCTAATAATCATTGTTAGTGACATAGCATTGCTTCAATTTATCTTCCAGTGTGTGCGGTACCTGTTATGTTACGTTCTCACGACCTTGAGCAGAGCCTAGTGAATGCCTAATTAATTTATCTATTTATACACCGTATGCGAATTGTGTGTGACTTGCAAGTGTTATATGTAGGCTACGCTTGTTACTCGGTCACATGTCGTATCAATCAGGCTTGTCAACTTATATACAAAGTTGAATTGAGGTCAATGAGTTAGTGATTAAGTGACAAAAATCCACGAGCTAGGAATTTAAATGACGTCTAGGTACCTCTTCTTAGCGTGTCGATGGCAAAAATATCATGAAAAATTATCCATAGTCCTATTAATATTATAAATGCGAAAGTTTGGATGGATGGATGGATGGATGTTTGTTACTCTTTCACGCAACAACTACTGAACTGATTTGGATTAAATTTTTACGCTTTAATTACGCTTTAAATACGCGAACTCACAAAGTTAACAAAGTTTTTTTATAGAATTAAATCAGTTAATGAACTCTTTAGATCACAGTTCTATTAAAAGAGGTAGGAAGAATCTTGCTGGGAGCTTAAACAGCTATACCCTAACCTATCATAATTGAGGTTCGAGATAAATTTCAAGCCTAGATTGCTAAATATTTTCCTTTAAATCTCTAACTACTGCTTAAAATCTTGTAATTAAATAACCAGATCCAGGGCAGCTGTATTTTATGAAATATTTAACGGTAAGTGGGAAGACTGTATACATAACTTAATTAAATGAGCTCGTAGAAATATTTGAGAAAAGTAGTTTTGCTATTTCGACAATTTGGTCTAGAAGCTTTTGAATTGAGATATTACAGGGCGGCGGTCGATGAATGAATTTCATTAACTTGTCAATCATGATACCTATTTTAGAAGCCCCCGTAACGGCTTTACCGGCAGGACCGGCCGGATCTAGCTACGAAAAGATGGCTGATGGAGTAGAGTTAGGCCAAAGAAACCAGGGCCGTCCAAAAGCGCGTTGGGTTAATGATATCGGCAAAATCGCAGGAAATAACTGGATGAGAGACGCACAGAACTGTATTAGCTACAGCTCAGAAATGAAAAAGGGTTCGCAATCAAACTAAACACATTATCTAGACACAAACATATTTATTTCCTTTTCCATAATATCTGTAAAAACACTCAAATACTCTTAACAAATAAATTCTGTAGGTACTTACTCGCTAAGATTTAGATTTTAAATTGCCAAGACTTATTACGCAGATGCTGAAGCTTTCTGAACGTGTTCACTGCTTGACGTCTCGAGCAAGAAGGCCGGCTGTCAGTTGTCTTCCATAGAGAATGACAGCGAATGTCATTATGAACGAATAAAGTCCCACTAAACGCACGACGCCATCGCGGCAGGCCAAGACGAAGATGGCGGGACGAGCTTGACTCCGACCGTAAGGACTGGCTGGCACTCGCAAAAGACAGAATTGTGTGGAAAAGGGAGAGGGAGGTTGAGTGACATACCTACGAATATTAGTGGATTTAATAAGCAGGGTTACCAGATGCAAGCTAACAACAGGGAAGTATGGCAGAAGAAAGGGGAAGCCTACAGCCAGCAGTGGGTGATTCCGGTCTGAAATGATGATGATAGTGATAACGACAGTAACGTCCAGGGACCTTATTCTCTATGACACAATGAACGAAACCGAGCGAAATGAACGCGAGACTGGCGAGATTAGCTAAGGAATTGATGTGATTTCGAAGTAAGGAATCGTTAAGTGGCCATAGTGAATTAGGGCCCTGGTCTACTCCCTAAGCACGAAATCCGTAGTTTCGGCCGTAGTTATGTGGGATTCTAACTCCGTATCACCTACGGACATAACTTTAGTTTGGGGCCCGACCTAAGAATAAAAGACGTATATGTTTTTACCCGTCCATAAAAGTTAATCAATCGAGAGTAGGGTTCACTTCGAAGTTTCGAACTAATTCCGGACGGGCCCATATCTTTGCTGACGGACTTAGATGTTAGGGCCCCAGTTTTAAACGTCTTTTGGCGGATATTATTATTATTTATTTATTTACTGGAACGCCATACGGCAAGTACACCAACGGAGCAAAAAAATTACCTACTTAAGCCAGATAATGTATGGTTGGTTGCGCAACCGATCGGACGCCTGATGAGATACCATAAAGCTGTGTATATTTAGCTGGAAGCGCGACCATGGATGCGCCACCATGGTGCCCTAGTGAGATATAACCCTAACTACTCAGGCAGCAAGATAATCATGAACACACCACCTCAATCTAACTGAACGATCCGATGGAGTACCCTACAGTAAATTATGTACCTACTCAAAATAGCACCGTTTTTTCAGGAAACCTTTTTGCTATTTTCAGGCCCAACATCTTACGTTAACGAAAACATCTCGTTAAGAGGGTGAACCACTCATCTCTTAATTACTTCACGTTTTTAGCCGACAGGCTTGAATTAGGACTAGCTTTTTTAGAGATTAACTTTCGACTAGGACTAAGACGCTAATTGGGTCACGATCTTCAAACTTGATGGACCGAATGTAACGGAGATGAAGGTCCAAGGTTATGGTCACTAAATATAATGTTAAAATAGGGTTTAGGATATCGTTGAGATAAATTTTTGGGAGATTGAAAAAAGACCGACGAAGGCGTATTACATGGGACTTAGGTACACATAACTGGCGAAATGGGTGTGCAGATACAGGATAAGTTTTTAACCAGTGCGCAAATCAGTACCTAACCATGACTTCAATACATGATTTTGAACCACCCTGGGTAGAAATAAATAGTCAGTAATTTAAAAAAAAATACTCTGCCATACATTTTAACCACGTAATTACTGCACTTTTATATGAAACGCAGGGGCTACAGAATCATGTAACGAATTCATGGTAACAGTTTACGCACTGGTCAAAAACATATCCTGTAGGTACACCTCTGCCTAAAGCTTCGGGGATTACAAGCGTGATGGTTATGAAAAAAGCACGATAATCTTTAGAAATTAAAAGTGCCCCTGATGTTACACGGTCATCTATGAAAGATGAAAATAAGAGTTGACAAAATAACTAACTTTAAAACAGAACCATTGATTAACAAATCCATAGGTAAGTAACCTCTTTTGTCAAAGAACCATACGAAAAAGCTCGTAAAACCGGTAAATCAGTAAAATAAAAGTGCATTCAAAACAATTTCACCGCATTTTTCCGCCTTAAAACAATTTACGAGTACAACACCAAAAGAAAACTGTTTTCCGGGACATATCTTTCAATTAAAGTTTCATTTCACCCCGTTCGTTTAATACGTACTGTAAGAAAAGCGAGGAAAGAAAATCCGAAAAGAAAGAAAGAAAATAGACAAAAGATGAACTCTCGTCCGTGAGACAATGGCGGGGTCTTTAGCGTTCCCCGAATGAATGGGGAAACGGTAGACGGAATCAATGTGGTGTCAGTGAGTGTTCCATTTGCTCTTGTTTTGTTTTCTTTTGTATTCTTAGTTAGTTTGTGAGTTTATAGAGTATCTATTATTAGCTCGATAATGATAACCAGCGGGATAATTGCGTCACAATTGGTTTCATTTTGACAGTTTTACAACACTCATTGCGTTACATACGTTTTTTTTTTTAACGAAAACGTTCGCCCACACTAGAATTTTCTCCTGTATCGTGGGTGCGTTTACCAACATTTAAACTCACATACACAAACAGCCAGACCCGGAACGACTACTTGTAGGCCATACAAATATTTGTTTCGTGCGGGAATCGAACCCGCGACACGCAGCGCAGCAGTCAATCGCCGACCGTGCCGTCAGGTTGTTGAGCAGACAAATTTTTTGAACGTATGTATGAAGCAATGGATTAGCAACATCCTTCAATATGATTCAGATTGTTATTGAAAGTGTGTTACGTAATTAGGGTGCTGCATATTTTATCAGCTTAATATTCTGGTCGCAACTAATAAGGAAGGTAGGTATGACAATTTTCTGGGACAAATTGGGTACTTGATACTTTGTAGGCATAATTTACGCTATGCTACGCGCGTACACATCTTAACGAACTAAGTAGTACGCTTAGAATATTTATATTTACTTTACTTATAAAACCAAAACTGATAGCAGTACAGACATAATTCGAAAACCCTACTTGATAGTGTCACGTGAATATGCAATTACAGAAATTTATTGTTAAACAAAACTGACACCCTACGTCAATTAGACGTGTTTTAGCCATTTCAGATATGATTGTTAATATATTTTTACAAGCTAACATTAAAATATATATACAATTATATACAAGTACATAATACGAAAAAATATAGAAAAAAGCAGGAGCTCATTGGGCATCAAAAAATTCGTCCGCATCACTGTCAATGGGATAAGTGCCCAAAAGGCTGGCAGCATTACCACGTTGCATGGCAATGCTGATTCTTTGGGCTAAAAATAGGCCATGATAATGGCAAAATAGGTTATGTGAAGAAGGTTGTTTGTTGTTTCATGGTCTGTTATGATTTGAATATACGGACAATTTAAGTTGGTAGTCAATGTGCTTAACAATTATTTTCCCTGACTACGAACCTAGTTCGGTGTCGTGACCGACAGGCCAAACAAACTCTAGCGTGACGATTTGGAGTCGTTCCTGACTATATTTGCCGGAGAAGGCACAAGATAAAGAAAATTGGAAAGTATGGAGGGAGAACTTTGCCCAGCAGTGGGACAATGTAGGTTAAAAAAAACTTATTTCGTGTAAAATATTTCTTCCACATAAACGACAGCCAACGAAAATCTCGACCATACACATTTCATTTCCACATACAAGCATCTTTCACATAACCTCCTTTCAAGCCAGACCAGAAAGTAGTAGAGTAGCCCACTTAGACAAGCCTAGCCAGTCCAGGAACGTCGATACCGAGTTATTTATATTAAAAAGAGCGTTCAACCACAAGTAGCTTGAAGCACATAGCTCCGTTAGATATTGCGATAATCCCCCGCCGGAAAATATCCCGGAATTATTCGGGAATATTTCCTGTAAGGCGTGGAGAAACTAGCTTCTGCCCGCGACTTCGTCTGCATGAAGCAACTTTCTTATTTTTTTTTCCGTAAGTTACTTCTATAAAGTATTAGAAAACTAAAAAAAAAGATGGATGAAATCGGTAAAGTCGTTCTCAAGTTATGGCGTGACCAAGGGAAATAGGGATTCATTTTTAGATAAATGAAATGTTATGAACGCACAAGAGATGAGGATGTTGTTCATTTTCCCAAATACTGTTAGAAAGTCAATAGCCAGAAACTGGGTTGTGGAGGTCAGATAGGCAGTCGCTCCATGTAAAATACTGGTATTCAGCTGCATCCTGTTAGACTGGAAGCTGACCCCAACATAGTTGGGAAAAGACTAGGCAGGTGATGATGATGTTAGAAAGTCAATTAAATTACTTCTTAAATACTGACCCATTGTTGGGCAAAGGTACCACAAATCCTTCCCGGAACTCGATCGCCGAATCGTAAGCCTGGAAAAGTTACTGGTCCAAGAAGATGCTAATGAAGGGTGATTTGCCGAAGCTGAAGCGCTGAAGCGCAAACTCATCGACATGTGTGTAACCTACGGTGCTCAGACCTGTTCGCTTACCGAGTCGCAAAATTCCTTGGAATTTGTCAAAGAGCGATAGAACGCAGCATTCTGGGTGTAAAAAAGAGTGTAATAAACAAAAAAAAAAGTGCGTATTCCAGCGCAGCACCGTACACGTCATAAAGTGAAACTTCTTAAAATAAAATAAAGATTAAACGTGAGAGACAGAAAGAGTTATAATATCTTTCTTCCCTCTTATGTACCTAACGAAATATGCCTAAACGTGACGTGTCCTTGAAGTTTTGCTCTCAATTTTCGCCCAGTTATCGAATTGCTGCCTTATAAATTTCACTTCAACAGGAGAGCAGTTAGCAGTAATCCTTGCCATTTATACTCGTAGTTAACAGTAATACAGAAATCGTTATCAGGCCAAACTTTCCCTTTTCCTCAATAAACATTTGACCACCACGATAATGACCTTTCTCTACGCACCAGTTTATTTCGCAACCGCACCACCAAACAAGATCACATCACATAAAAGTAAATCCTCTGATAATCACAATGATGCGGTCGCACGGTCGTACGATGGTGATCGCACGACTCCACAATAAGATGCTATCGACGCAAGAAAGTGGAAAGCGTGGGCTTTCAACGTGAACTGTCATTGTTGTCTAATATCCTGGTTTATTTCTTTAGATCATTATCAGCGGTATCACAGGCTTTAATTTGTGAATGTCGAAAGAGTAGTTTAGAGATCGATTCTAAACTTGGACGAACTGACATGATTTTATTTTGTTTCGGCTTAATGTGGTATTTACACATGATCCAGAAAATGGTAACTTTGTTTAAAATTGGTAGCAGTGGATAACGTAGACCGGAAACCATTAGGTTAAATACTTTCAAGGGATGACCTTTTTTTTTTTGAAGATGGGAAATCATCAAAAGACTCCTCCCGCTCTGGGTGGACCAGGAGGGAGTGTCAGACTCTTACTGACTAAAACCCACCCGTGTTCCTTCCTTAGCCCTTTATGTTCCAGGGCAGCGGTAACCCTTTCGGACGATCCCGCTACCCTGGCAAGCTTCGGCCCTATTGGGCCCCGTCACTCATGCTGACATCTCTTTGAGGCGCGCGTGGAACACATACACGCCGTCCGGCACGGGCCTGGTCCTGATCGGACGGTGAGTTACCCATTACTCACCGCCCGCAGGCCCGCGCCTACGGTGGCTGGGATCCGTCACGCGGCTCCCGACGCCCGGAGCGTCTCCCGCGGCGGCTGAGGCGTGAGGTGCGTTCCCTCGCCCACCCCGCCACCTCCTTCGCTAGCATGACTGCTTCGCAGAAGGAGGTGACTGCCTCGCACTCCCTCTCGCCCCGGACCATGGCTTGAACCAGGGCCGGATGCGAGAGGTCCGGCCCTGGACCTACGCGTCATAAAGACCCTGACCTACGCGTCATAAAGGTCCTGTCGGTGTCCCTGCCACCCAGCAAGCTGTGGCAGGGAAATCGTCACCCAACCTGTTACCATGAATGCAATCATGATTCTGAACCTCCCTGCGATAAATTATTTCGTCAGTTACTACAAAAAAAAAAAACGGGTTGCACTCCGGGAGTACCGGCAGAAGTGAAAACTTGAATATTAACGTTGTGCCATTTTTGATATTTTGGAATGCGGTCTACTCTCCCTCCGTCTTACGAATTTTCGATCAGGTCACGTGTCCTGATGCAAGTTTAACATTTTTCACCCATCAAAAAAAAAGTACACAACGCCGCTAAAGAAGTTTTCACTTCAAAAATTGCTATTCCATATAATATTTTGACCGTGAAGGTATTGTACTTTTCTATGAAACAGCAGAATTTTTTTGATAACCGACGAAATAGGTATTTCTTCGCCATAGAAGAATCGTTTTTTGAATCATGGTCGCAGCCACCCAGTATTGCTTCAATAATTGCAAAGATACAAAAGTCTTAACATCTT
The DNA here is from genome assembly GCA_951799955.1 of Apamea anceps. NCBI lineage: Eukaryota > Metazoa > Arthropoda > Insecta > Lepidoptera > Noctuidae > Apamea > Apamea anceps. The sequence goes on along the minus strand of OX637502.1, from coordinate 4,294,039 downwards.
ACGACATAATAACTCTCAACCTCTTTGCTACGGTCATAGGTATCCGGCATAACAGTATAACCTATTCCATTCTTTTCACAAGGACACATCAATTACAGATCCGTTTATAAACAATACAAGTAGATTGTTTTAGAACGATCAGTTCTTAAGTATTGTGTGTCTAGTGTCAAGGCAAGGATCAATGCTGAGGTTAGCTCCGCAGGCTCAGCCGTGTCAACTTACCGGCAGCTGAGGGGTCAAGGTCAACGCATCTGCTTGCAACCTTCGTGGTTCTGAGATAAGAAGCTGGATGGTGCAACTGCTTTTGTTTTGAGGCTGGGGTGTTTTTGTAGTTAATATTGTGTTTAAAAAAGGAGATTTTCGTATCTTTTTCTTCGAACCTTGGCATAACCTCCTACTAAGTCTGGGGTTTCCTGAGAAAGCGGTGCTGACATAATTATGATGGCCGCCAAATTACAGCCGTTCATATAGAGAGCGTTTTTTAACAGCGTAAACTACAAATTGCGTATATGAAAATTGCGTTAGATTTTGACTATAATTACGAGTATGTTCGGGATACCAGAACTTCATAATATTGTGTCTATCTAAAAACCTGTTTTTTAACAAGGTAAAACCAATGTTTATTTTATGTTTCAAATTCATTTCCGAAGCAAACATTAGACAACTTTTCAAACAGCGTTTAATAAAAAACAAATATAAATTTATCCAGTCTTCTTCAACAAATAACACTCTATTTACCATTGTATTTGATTTCAATTTAGAAAACAACCATGTGAGTTTAACCGTTCAGTCTGAAACGTTGGAAAGGTTTCACAATTCGAGAAGAAAAAAATGTATTTGAGAAAGATTTGTAAAAATTAAATGGTTTACTTTTCATTACTAAACTATAAATCTACTAGTTTAGTAATGAAATGTAAACCATTTAATTTTTACAAATCTTCCTCAAATACATTTTTTTTAGTGTGAGAGGCAGAGAGAGCCATATCTTTCTTCTCTCTCATGTAACAAAATCAGCCAAAGAAGTTTGAAAAATTACCACTACCTTTTTCTCACCGTAACTATAAAAAAAATAAAAAACCTTTTAATTCCATTAGCTGTTAAAATTACATAACAATATTACATTTAATCATAAACATGCGAAACTAGAATAGATTTTATGTTATTTACAAAATTTCTTTAAACCTACCTGTATAATCTTACCTACATAATCAGTACAGACCTATATAATCAGTCTGTAATGTTCCCACTGCTGGGACACAGGCCTCTTTGTCGCTGGCCTTAATCCAGCACGCGGGCCCAGTACGGATTCGTAGATAGCACATATCTTGAATTTTTGTCTCTAGGACATGCCGATTTCCTCACGATGTTTTCCTTCACCGTTTTTCTCACCATAGCACAGGAATAAGAAATTGTTACAAAAGTAAAACCCGCACTTTTTAAAAATTAAAAAAAAACCCATTTATTTAAATGCACCTGAACAAGCTTATGTACCTACGTAACAAACGACCACGGAAGACCTCAACCAGGGCATTGACAACACAAATAGTGTGATCACTTAATGGGATAAACTAATCAAGTACTGACTTGATTAGTGTATCCCATCATAACTTGTCTAATAGGTAAACCGTTTTTTGACAAATGGAACTAGTGATTGCAGCAACACATAATACATTGATTGATACACGTACGGTATTATAATGTCTGTAAGAAGCCATAAATAAGATAAGGCAGTTTATATATTTATTTTATTACGCATTTTAAAGTTAACTTTTACGTAATCTGGAATACTCGTAGTACGTTCTAAGACAGCTGTCAAAAAACGGTTAACCTAATGGACAAAGACAGGCATTTCATTTTTATACAGGGTACTGACCCTGTAAAAATCAAATGCCTGCGTAAAATATGCTATCTACCTAAAGCATTTATTAACAGAGGACCACTAAGCAAACATAAAATTCAAAGGGTATTAGAGACTTCGGAATTTTTGGGATCTTTCCAAAACATGCACCAAGATCAATGACATCGGTAAATGGCAAATAAAGTGGCTTCTAAAGAAATTCAGGCTCTAAAATAAATTCGAAGCTGTACCTAACTTGAATAAACTAACTTAGCCTTTTTCGTGTGAAATAAGATCCCAGGACCAATTTATGAGACTCGAGTTTTGGCTTAAGTTAAGTTTATTTTGTGGCGAATAAATCTTAGTGTTTTGTGTACTTTTTTTCGGGTAAAACCTGATATGTATGCGAATCTTTTGTGTTAAATGAGAAGGGAATGTTAATGGATCAGAAGAATGGTATAAGTAAGTTATAGTTTGTTTATTTTAGTATTACTTACATAACTTAGTAGTTACGTTACCAAAGATACTGTGATAGTTTGTAATAGAAAATGTTTTAGTAGCTTCAAAAAGCTTTTCTTTTTAACAAGAACGAAAAAGGTCCGACATAGCTTTTTGTAAACGTTGTCGATTATTGATTAGTATTTATTTTTAAACTATAGGGACACTTAATGGAGTAGCATGATTCCTCTGTAAATAGTTTTATATACTTTGAAAAGTATTAACTCGATACGAGGTTTCATCAGTAGGTAAGTACTTAGGTGAAGGTGCCTCTCTCGCCAGAAAGTTGTGATGATGCCTTTTCCCAATTATGTTGGGGTTGGTTTTCAGTCTAACCGAATGCAGCTGAGTACCAGTATTTTTCATGGAGCGACTGCCTATCTGACCTCCACAACCCAGTTATTGTGTAGGTAATACGAAACCCCTTTGTAAGACTGGTTGTCTGACTTTCGGGCTTCTGACAACAACGGCTTAACGTGCTTTCCGAGGCACGGAGGTGTCTTGGTATGTAAATATACTCACCCATTCACGGAGCAACCTGATCGATCGACCCATGTGGCTGTTATTACTTACCCACAAGCCCGTGCAACCCATCATTTGTCATAATTATTTCTCTCTGGCCTCTGGTCCAGATGACTCCAAAGACCTTTAACAACGACAAAGGTAAAAGGGATGCGTAACAACATCACTGTCCGTGAACTATAGAAGGTAATAAGTCACTTATTACGCAGTGCAATAATAATTATTAAGGTCGTTATCTTATGACGTAAGAGTTTGTGGTGCGCTGTTTGGCCATGTTGTAATGGCCGCAGGGAGTCATGATGAAACTTAGTTATGAATGGAAAGTTCGATGGGCTTCGAGATTGTGCCATCTTAGTTTACTCTACAAAATTGATGGCTAACATCATTTATGTAGTTCATTGTGTACCGTTCATTGAGTACAGTACAGTTTATAATTTGATTCCTTGATGATAATTTTGCACCACTTTTACATGGAATTTGAACTAATCATTGCCTGCAGAGAATAGTGGTGGCCCAGTGGTAACGGCCGCCACTTACATGTTGTAGAACGTAGGTTCGAACCCAGCCAGGCACTTTACTTTGTGTAAATTATTTAATCACCTTGCCCTCAAAACGGTGTAGGAAAACATCGTGAGGAAATCTACATGTCCTAGAACCAAAAATTCGAAGACATGTGACAAATACCAACTCGCACTGGGCCCGCGTTGTAGATTACGGCCCCTCTCACAGAGAGGAGGCTTTTATCCCAACAGTGGGAACATTATAAGCTATGTATTTCCTGCATTTATCTCACGGTATGCAGGCTCAGAGATGCATCATAGTAAGCCTATTAGATCACTACACGTCTAGCGTATGTGTAGTTATTAACATAAAAATGTCAGTGAATGCATCCTGTCACACTACATTGCTGATCTCGAATGAACTCATACGCAATCACTTCACAAGTCTAAGTTATAGACTTACCTTCTTATTTGTAAACGTTGCTTAGAGTGAAGAGACGATTATCCGTTAAAAAATTATGGGTTATCACTTATCAGACGCTAATCATTACTTAACTTTCCGCAACGTTTATAAATAAGCATTTATCGCCTTTAAACGTTCTCCTATAAGTAGTCATCTTATTTGTTTATTGAATGATTGGTCTAGCAGCGGTTGTAACTGATGCAGGGAAAACAGATTGTTCTGTATTGATTAATAAGGACAAACCCACAACACCAAAAACATTTGCACTAATGTTCACAATTTTTCGTGCAAAAATGTGCTTTTAGAACCTTTGACGAACTGTCAGATAAGGTTCTTGGGCTCCGTTTTGAACCAAACTAAATGTGTCTGTGAATATCAGAGGGGATTTTTTCGTAATTTTAAGATCATCCACAGTCTGATCACAGTCTCAATCTGTAAATACCTCTAATTTCCTGACATTTTTTACAAGTATTTGACATCGCTGAAATGAGATTGCGATTAGATTTTGAACGTTCTTAATTACGAGAATTGGCCTTCAGTTTTCGACACGCGTGCTTTCTGCCAACCATCCCCTCTGCATCATATAATAATAGGTACCCTACACAAATAGCTACATTTCTCTTAATTACAATTCGCTTATCACTTGCATCAGGACCGAAGCCACATAAGAGCCTAGCCTACATACCTTCCTGCTTATGTAGTAACAGCATCCCATTAATTTCCCAACACCGGCCATTTGCCGACATTAGGACTGTGTACCGACTCTAATGAGCATTTAACCTTTATTGAATCGCCTGTCATTTGCATAGTTTGAACGTTATCTCGTTCAGACGCGTATCTGGAATTAAATGGATCAGTGTTTTACTTTCATTGTGATTCTATTTTTTTCGAGTTTTTATTTCATTTGCTTCGTTGGTGGTCTGTGTTTTATCATCTAGCCTTTTCCCAACTATGTTCGGGTCGACTTCTAGTCTAACCGGATGCAGTTTAAGACCAGAATTGTACATACAGTGACTGTCTGACTGACTATCTAACCTCCACAACCGCATTGCTGGGTAGCACGATACCCCTTGGTAAGATTACTGGTTGTCAGAATGTTAGGCTTCTGACTACTCATAACGTCTGTCAAAGATCTACAAATTACTGTCGGGATCAACGGCTTAACGTGCTTTTAGAGGCACGAAGGAGTCTCGATATGTAATGGGAGGTAGCCGATCCACGGACCGACCGCAACAAGCGTAGCGTAACCTTCGATCAACCTGTGCGGCTGTTATTATTAAGCCACAAACCCCTCTGTTCTTTCATGGTTTTTCTTTCCTGTTCAAAAATTGTAATCCATTTTTCAAGCATTTTCTGGCATCCGATTGAGCTGAAATTTGGCTCACCTATGTAACTTCGATGACATTGTAATAATATGGTACCAAGGAACTGGTCTGGTGACGGTGGCCGTACAAACTTCTCAACTGTTTCCTTGAAAAGTTCCTATGGCCACCGTTTCAGCATCATACATACATAGTTTAGGATACAGATACAAACACTCTTACCCATCGCTCTCTTTTTAACTTCACAAATATCTCTGAAAGAAAAGCCGTAAATATACGGGAAAAAGACGACAAAATCAAATCACAACCGAACCAAACGGAACGCATTTCTTCACGATAATAAGTGGTAAATCAACGCTAACATGCTAACTCCCGTGTTTATTCATTACAAACATTACTGTGATTAACTTGAACAGTTTCCCGGTTTGGCTATAAATTCTAGTTAATTAGTTAAACGATATAATTGTGGCAACTTGCTGTTAAAACAGCAGACATCGCTGTTTTAGAAAGTGCAGATTTTACGTTATAATTTGATGCTTTGAATTATTAATAAAATTGTAGTCAGTAAACAGTTGAAAGTCGGGCATAAAATGGCGACTAATAAAACACATTTGCATTTAAATTAGGAACAAAGATATCTTTTTTTTACCTGACAGCGCGACAGCAGTCGCGACAACGTTAACGACAGGGTTATTTTTTTCATGCGTATCTATGTATCTTTGTGTGGGATCTGGTTAAGTTACGCTTGCCGCGGTTGGTCCATGTATGGGTGACCATCTTTAAATACCAAGACACCTCCGTGCCTCCGAAAGCACGTTAAGCCGTTGGTCCCGGCTGTCATTCGTGGATATTTGACAGTCGTTATGGGTTTTGAGAAGCCCGAAAGTATGATACCCAGTCTTAGCAAGGGGTTTGGTATTACCCAGTAACTGGGTTGAGCAGGTCAGATAGGCAGTCGCTTCATGTAAAACACTGGTACTCAGCTGCATCCGGCTAGACTAGAAGCTGAACCAAACATTGTCTGACGGCACGGTTGGAGCAGTGGTTAAGTGATTGACTGCTACGCTGCGTGTCGCGGGTTCGATTCCCGCACGGAACAAATATTTGTATGACCTACAAGTAGTTGTTCCGGGTCTGGCTGTTTTTGTATGTGAGTTTAAATGCTAGGCTATATAGGCAGATGATCTATGTATCTTTGTAAATGGGATTCATAAACCTTCGAAGCATCCAAAGTACCGCTGGATGGATTTTAATACCATGAGGTGTATATCATCACAATCATCACCATCATCATCATCAGCCTATAGCAGTCCACTGCTGGAAATAGGCCTCTCCTATTGCACGCCATTCAACTCGATAAAAACATAAAAGTATAAATAAAAGTTCCTAGTAGACAATACAAAAGTATAAATAATTTCTTCTCAAAAGAGGTTAAGTAATAATCAGTATTCTTCCCGAGAATAACAATTTTACCTTTTACGTCCATAAAGTAGGTTTAACAGAATGAGTCTTGAAAGGTTAAGGTCGAGCGAAGTAGACGCTTTTTATGAAACTTTCTTTGAATAAGGTAAACAATACTTATTTATATTTATCGCCCAGACCCTATTTAAAAGACAATTAATGATACTTTTCTTTCCTTTCAAAGAGGAATTTCGAGGGAAAGTCAGTAGGAAAAGCACAGGCTATTTTATTGATAACTAGCTGTGCCCGCGACTTCGTTTGCGTGCATGTTGGAAAACAAATTGAATTTCATGGGTTTTAATTTTTTTGCGCGGAACCCTAATTATTTTTCTAAAATAAAAGTAGCTTTAGTTACTCTTTATAACATCAGCTATCTGCGATAGAAAGTCCCGTCAAAATCGGTCCAGCCGTTTCGGAGATTACTCGGAACAAAGACAGACAAAAATTTATAAAAATTGTTTTGTTGTTATGAGTACCGAATTTACTTTCATCAGACACTTCAATGTTATTTATTTGTATAATATATAGATCATTATTGATTAATTGTATGTGAAAATAAAGAAACTCTAAAATGCAAAAACTGTTGTTAGCAGCTACTATGACTATCTATTCTAAAATGTGTAGTCTGGTCTTATATCCCATATAACAATAAATAATTAAATTAAAGAAAGAAATAAAAATAATTTAATTCTGCACAAACAAAACGCACAATTACAAATAATAAAAAATAAAAGACATAAGATACACGGTGGCAAACAACATAAATTAGGGTTCCATTTTTCGGTCTGTGGCTAACGCAAGCCTTTCCTTTGATCTCGGATAATTGGGACAGAAAATACCGACTCAAACCATCGGCAGGCAGCATATCTGCCCAAAACCGTATGATAAAGGACTTTGTAATTCGGCATTGTTAACCCGCGTTTATACGGGTATAATCTGTTCCAAAAGTATGTGATGAAAGTGTAAATAAACCCTGTTTGGATCAAATTCTTAAACAATCACTCACTAAAGAGTTTTTAACTCATACATCCATCTGAAAAAGTTGAAATCTACTTAAACACAGCTATCTGTGTTTAAGTAGATTTCAACTTTTTCCAACAAATCACCAGCAGTGCGATTCTGTAACCATCTCACCGTGAAAATTTAGGTGAAGTGAGCGTGGAGTGAGCTGTCATTCCAACTAATACTAGGGATTGACACTATTGACAGCTCACTCTAAGGTCACTTCACCTAAATTTTCACAGTGAGATTTTTACAGAATCGATCGGCAGTTTGTCCAACAAAATATTGTTAAATAAAATTATTAAATTGTTATTGAAAAATCATCGGAGAAAGTTGAGGTTTTAAAAATTAACCGCAATTATCAAATGAAAAACAATGTGATTTAAAATATGATTTATAATAATAATCTAATGTTGGGTTTATCTATATCTGTGAGTCTAGACGAGAATCCACAGGTGACTTTTCACACTGTGTTTACATACACTCATAGTGTATTAAACAATGCTTAAACACATATGCGTGACATAGTTTCATTTCTAAAACAACTAAATTATGCATGATGGTTATACTATCCTTGACACAATTCTCTACAATAATAATACCAGCTTATTTATTTATTTATTTTACCATTTATGTACACACATATATAAACAGACATTGAAAAACAGAACAGAAAAGATAGGTACAGAGGTGATGCTTATTTCAAAAGAAATCTCTTCCAGCATTGCTGAGATAGGACAATAGATACAGAGATGTAGACAGCGTGTGATAGAGCAAAGGAGACAAAAAATAATACATAGAATCAAAAAAACAATTCACTTAAAAACTAAACAAAAATTACGAGAATATACTAACATACATACAAATAAACATACATAAATACTTCTAAAATAAATATTACTAGAATGGTAATAATTATATCATAGGTACTCAAAAAAATTAATAGTTAGATTAGATTAGTCTTCTTCCCAAAAAGAGAAGGCATGAGCATTGATCACCACGCTTGCTCAAGACGGGTTGGCGATATCAGACTTACCTTAAGAGCTCAACTGTCACCAGAAAAAGTAATTGTGTCTCATTACGCAATTACTTTTTCTTTTGTCATCGAACATAATAAGCTTGCCTAACAGACGAGGGGTTAACTACATATAAGACGAGGGGTTTCCTCGCGTTTTCCTTCACCATTGTCAGTACTTTTCAACTGAAACACAACTATCCACAAGGGTTTCTTCAACTCCTCACCTCTTGTTAGAAATCGATACTAAAAGGTCAAATCAACCTACCTTCATCAAACTGCCGCACATTTGCAGCTCCAATCCAATATATTCGATATTAATTGGCAGCGATTGGATATTATAATTAATGGCGCACACCCACGCGATCAAATGTCATGTATCATGGTCAGAGGTGAAGGCCTTCAGTTTGTGTTCGTTTCCGTCATTAATATTATAGGCGGAACTAGACGTGCCTAGATTTTAAGACTGGTTTCGGTTAGCATCATCTTAGGTTTTTTTTGTAATGATTTCAATAGTTTTTTGAGCTGTTTGTGAAGGAGCTTGATCGGCAGGGTAGTTGCGCAACACACTATGAGTAGTCATGGGTTCCATGTTGACAGTTCAACAACATTCATTGCGTTATTTACGTTGCTGAGCACTGAGCAGACACATGTTTGAACACAAATGAAGCAATGGATTAGCCATATCTTTCAAAATGATTCAAATTGATAGTGTGTTACGCAATCAGGGTGTTGGAAAGTGATATTTCTACTAATATGTATTTCTTACTATTATTTATTTATTTATTAAAACTTTATGCAAAAGTAAAAAAAAATAATAAGTTAAAAATCAAAAAACCCGACTGTGTAAAAAGTGAACCAAACTACTTAACTACATAACAAAAAAAAACTGAAAAGAACAAAACAAGCACTTAGATGTCCCGTGGTCTAGAATTCTCATGTGCTGAATCCATGGTTACAGTTTGCGCGTCGATGTCCCTACCACCCTGTATAAGGAAAATAAACATTTTTCTTTTTTTTTCCTTTCTAATACAGGCTGTGGAACAGATATCTACATACATTGTTATGTACCATCATTGATCTTTAGGTAGGTATATGTATGTGCCTAGATATGCCTAGATCTTTGATATGTTGACCCGTAGGTCGAATATACAGAGTGACTTTAAAATACGGTCGTATATAATAGGGAAATTCACGTCCCTATTTTATACGACCGTATTTTAAAGTGAGAGTGTCCTTTTACGACCACCGAAGGCCTACTATTCGCGAATCTCCCAATCGAGCTGTCTAGCTTTTTCGCAACTACCTATGTTGGGGTCGGCTTCCAGTTTTATATGCCAGAATCATTCGCAGAGCATAATTATTATGGCTAAGTAATAACAGCCATACGGTTCGAGCGATCAGGTTAAGCTACGCTTGCCGCGGTTGGTCCGTGGATGGGTGACCATCTTTAAATATCCAGAGCCCTCCGTGCCTCAGGTTCCGGCTGTCATTCGTGTATCTTTAACAGTCGTTACAGGTCGTCAGAAGCCCGAAAGTCTGAGAAACAGTCTTACCAAAGAGTATCATATTACCCAGTTACTGGGTTGTGGAGCTCCATGGAAAACACTGGTACCTATTCAGCTGCATCCGGTTAGACCTAAAACCGACCCCAACACAAAAAGGCTAGGCATATGATGAATTATTATTTTAATAACGAATCACATTTATGTACATAAAACGCTATATTCAAATTACCTCCAACAAAAACGCTACAAACTAAAATATTCAAAACATGTTTAGTTCACTTGGATGAATAAACACGAATTCTAGAAACTCGCATAAAACCAACCAGTATTTAATATGCACAAAACAAAAACACACGAACGCAACAACGAATTTCACAATATTTCACGCACGCATGAAAATTCTTAGCCTATTTCTGTCTCCTGTCATCACTTGTTAACAAATACATAAAAAATACATATGTAAACGCAGTTAACCTAACATAAAACAATATTTATTGAACAAACCGGTGTGACCGCGTTGTATTGTTTCACGAAGTTACCCGATGTTACGCGAGTTACGTCAGATGCACGGGTGCGCAAGCGCGGAGAAAGCGCTCCTTGTGCAAGAGTCGCGAAGATACACGATGTGTGAATTTGGAATATTGTTTGGTATTGACGGAATTTTAGACGATCTCATTAGTTTCCGCTTTTCTGGTTAGCTGACGTTGAAGGACACTTGCTCTGGGAGCGCTGGAAGCCGACCCCAACATAATTGGGAAAAAGGTATGCAGTTGATGATAGGGGTTGGTACCGTTATATTTGATGTTCTGTGATTCAACATCCCTTACATAATAACAGCCCTCCAGACCGTATTTCGGACATGGCGGCAAATCTCACCAGAGAGTAAGCCTTCGGCGCGGGAGATATGATAGTACACAAGTGACACAGGTGATGGCAGACACAGATGCACTCTCTTCCCTCACTCTCATAGTCCGATAGGACGACACGACCGAGAAATCAGCCGCTGGACCGACGGCTTAACGTACTTCCCTCTATACCAAATAACATGAGTAGCAACTTCTTATGCTCAATTGACTTGTAGGAAGACTAGGTTAACATCGGTCAATATACGAGTATATGATCTTTACATACCGAAACCCCTCCGTGCCTCGGAAAGCATGTTAAGCCGTTGGTCCCGGCTGTCATTCGTGGATCTTTGACAGTCGTTACGGGTAGTCAGAAGCCCGAAAGTCTGACAACCAGTCTTACCAAGGGGTATCGTATTACCCAGTAACTGGGTTGTGGAGGTCAGATAGGCAGTCGCTCCATGTATAATACTGGTATTCAGCTGCATCCGGTTAGACTGGAAGCCGACCCCAACATAGTTGGGAAAAGGCTAGGCAGATGATGATGATACGAGTATATGATCATCGCGGAAAGCGCGTACGTTCATGTGATCCCCGGCGTAAATGTGGGAAGGCAGCATTCAGTCAGTAAGAGTCTGACAGACCCCTACGCCCTCCCCAGGGCGGTGGACATCCATAAGGATTTTCCTATCTGGAACCAAAAAAAATATATCTCAAACATAATTTTAATTAAATATACCCTCATGAAACTTCCACATTCCATTACATTTAACATTAAACGTGGGCCCTTTGTAACATTACGCTTTCAAACAGCAACAAAGGCACAATACAACTTCTTAATAAGTTACAAACGTGCGTAGGAGCATACAAATCCGATAAGTACAACAAACGCAGAAATAATTACGCACTTCGACACTGAAGCTACATTATTATGTTGTTGTGTGCTGTACCTACAATAGAAATTCAGAAGTTCCGTTTAATACAGCGGGTCATTGTGTAACATACTAACAGTAGGAATGGCTTCATTTTGACAGTTCAACAACATTCATTGCGTTATTTACGTTGTTGAGCAGACAAATTATGAGAACATTTTTCAGCATTTTTCTTAGCAGTAACTTATTGACATCATAACTATTTATTATTGTCATTATCCTATTTCATTAAAGATTAACATTACCTGACATTACCTAATGCATTTTTATTAAAATTGATACTGACATTAATTAAACTTTTACCTTTTTATAATACTAGTACATACCTATATAGCTAATTTATTCATTTCATTAGCAAAAGCCTCCTTTAAATGTATATTTGTACGCCAAATGGCAAAACATACAGAAACTATAATAAATGTATAACATTGACTGTAACATCTGTACTGTTGTAAACTATGTTTACAAATAAAAATTGATTGATTGATTCATAATGAAGCCATAGATTAGCAATGGCCTTCAAAATGAATCAAATTGTGATTGAAAGCGTGTTTTGCTATGAAGGTGCAGGATAATAATGATCATGTTTATATCAAAATGTAGGTACCTGTATCCGGACTCAACTACCCGCCTCGCTGAAATGCGGCCCCGTACTGTACGGAACAGTACTGTACGAGTGACGTTACAGCGCCAGGTGTCTAGTTAGCCCGCATAAACTAACTTCACAGGACATGCCCTTAGCGTATAGTCGCTTTGTTTATGAGTTGTATGCCCTGACTCAGGCCACATGATAGTCCAGCTAAGCAGCCTCCTGGGATAACCAGCGAAATGCCAATCCCAAAAAAAAATCATTCGCCACAGTACTTTAAATTTTACCATCGTAGCAACACTGACACATGTCCATCAAACCTCTAAACCGTGCAGTAGTAAAGTGATATTGTTCTTTTTACTTATGGCTTTTTATGGCTGAACCTTCTCCATCCTCACTCTAAGAACATTACCACTCAATTTCACGATTACCAAATAAAGTCCAGATTAGACTAAGTTATGCGCGGTCACGCCAGTAATGGCGGTTATAGTCAATTGATACGTGCTAGACCATAAATATGTCTGCTCTCCTACATCAACTAGTTTTGCGAACAATAGAACTTGAATTGAATGCCTAGTAGTATTCTATTATTTTAATTATTGTGAATGTGAAATCTATGTGGGTCTTTTTATTTTTTATTTTTCTCTCTGTTCTGTTAGTTTTTGTCATGGTCTGGCAGTTTGAGTAATCAATGTGGCCTACCCAAATGTCCTTTCTTTGGTATTGTTCGTCGAATCGTTGAGCTCCTTAAGTTTTGAGTTGAGCTGCACGATTTCTGACATATGCGTGCACTGACTGGACAGGTCCTCGCAATCTGTGTAGTTCTTTCCTCAAAAGATCATCTCAGACATCGACCTACATGGTCTTCATATGATCTGACCAAGATTATGTCTGGACTTTAAAAGAGACTGTGACGTCTGAGTTTGTTTTGGCCTTTCTTCTCAGACTAGTCAGATAAGAAACGCCGACCTCATCTAGTTTTAAAATATGATTTACGTGTAAAAGTGTTTGTACAAACCTACTTACAAAATAAAATCATTTATCATTTAGCATCGGCTGTTTAACGATTTTTCCTTATTACCTACTATTCCTTTGATAGTGTTGCCGTGATGAAAATGCGTGAAGTAAGGATAGAGATAGCAATATTAAATGCATCACTTAGAATGTCGTCAGTAACTCGTTAACCCTAATTTGAGTTAGTTGGCGTTCTGAAAGTTTTAGTTATTAGTTTCTGGAGGAAAAAATATGGGGTGAAGAAGTGAGTGAAGTAGACCGAGTTAATGTTCTGTATTTTTTTTTTTAACCGATGTCATAATGGATAATAATATCCCATTTAAATACCTTGTTGGTCTAGTGGTCGCAAGCGCTACTGCTGAGCATGCGGTCCTGGGTTCGATTGCCAGGTCAAAGAAAGTGTTATTGAGTTTTTCCATCTGGAAATTCTCAGTAGTCCGGAGTCTGATTTTAGGTACATGAGACTAAAAAAACAAATCAAACTTACAGGGCGAATGTGGGTGTGCCTAACCCTGCGGGGATAACAAGCGTGATGTTATGTTTTGTAAATTTTTCAGACAGCGTTATATTGGATAATATGTCGCTTGATTCAAAGCCCACATTGTTTTCCATCTCTCTTTTTAATATTTTTCGGTTATGTAGTTATGAAAAATATTAAAAACATTCTCTGAAATCCATTCAAAATGCGTGATAAAAGAACATTCCTGTAACCGTTTATCTTTGTAATAGTTCTTATTGACATTTTAATTTTAATTAATTATTTTTCAGCTTGAGTACGTATAGTTTTTATCATATTTGTTGGAATATTGGCGTGGCTAGCTGACATAATTGGCAAATAATTTAATTTTATGTTATGTGCCTTGTAATGTTATTATTTAACGCCTAGTATTGTATACAATCAAGTATCAAGTATTTTCTAACTGAACAGACAGCTGTGCTGCTGGGGAGTTTTTTTGTTAAAAAATAAAAGCTCAACGTTATGAAGAGAATTTTCCCTTTATTTGAATATCGTACTTTATCATTATAAAATAAAAGCTTTTGATTCGAGTAACACTCATCACATCATCTGCGTACCTTTTTCCCAACTATGTTGGGGTCGGCTTCCAGTCTAACTGGATGCCCCTTGTTAAGACTGGTTGTCACACTTTTGGGCTTCTGATTAGCCGATACCGATTTTATACCTAACTACTATGCATGCATACATAGGCATACAGGCATGTCCTAGAACGGAAATGCAAGATATGTGACATCTGCGAACCCGCACTGGGCCCGCGTGGTGGATTACGGCCCACTCCCTCTCACCGAGAGAAGGCCTGTATCCCAGCAGTGGGAACATATTAGGCTGATTATGCTAAGCATAAATCTTAGATTATACTAATCAAAAGCATATCCAGTATGTTTAATATACAATTTGAGCTAAACATGACCTTAGGTCGTAATGAAACACGTGCCTAAGCAATCTAAGGCATTTGTTCTTGGGTTCATACATTATTCAAGGTACCTCCGCCGTCTATTAAGGAATGTTCAAAGAGGAATTAAATTTAGGTGTCTATTTTCCAAAAATATAATTAATCATAACACATAATATAACATCACGCCTGTAATCCCCGAAGGGCTCGGCAGAAGGTACCTGTAGTACACCAACATTTCACCAGTAATAGGGGGCGAGCCTATTGCCATTAACCCCGGCACAAAGCCAGACTCCAGGATGCTACTCAGAATTTCTTGATGGAAAAACCCAATTTCACTTTTCCCGACCAGCCGGTCGATTCTGTAAAAATCTCACCGTGAAAACTCAAGTGAAGTGAGCTTGATGTGAGTTGTCTGTAGTGTCAATCCCTAGCATTATTTGGAATGACAGCTCACTCCACGCTCACTTCACCCAAGTTTTCACGGTGAGATGGTTACAGAATCGCACTGCTGGAATAGTTTCACCAATAGAATTAATGTAGGTGATAATTAGAAATGAGTTGAATATCGAAAAATGTAACGTTACTCACATTTGAGTTACGCTGGAATAGCAGCCATAATTAAAAAAAAAATATCAAAATCAATATGAATTGCGAACCAACCATGTATATGAAAATAATGAAAGAAAAACATCTTCTCTAAAGAACATGGTTACAAAACGCAAAATCTACGAATGTATGTAAATGTAAAATAAATTTTCGTAACATAAATAAAGGCATTCAAAATACCAAGCAGCAAGATAATAAAGGACACAGAGAATGAAATAGGTATGCTTACCCTCACTGAAATTCTTTGACACAAGGAGTCACAATGCTCAAATTGCATTTTAGACCTTATGCCACCGTAACAGAGGTTAGTAATTTAAGTACCAGATATAATGACTCGGTATTCGGTATGAAACATTGCTGTGCGCAAAGACTTCCTGTGGTGGTGAAATTGTGCTGAAACTGCGAGACGAGGTCCTTTTCAAGGGTTGTTGACATTTAACTTGACAGCGGGTCTCAAGAGAAATTATGTTCAGCTTTCAGGGTCGTCCTTCATTATTAATAGGTACCAAAAACGTATATACTTTACTATACTAAGTCTTTATTTAGGAACGGTATACACCATTACATTTTAATCGAGTTAATCCCTAAAAGGGGTCATTGTACTCATCATTATGACTGTGGAAATCGTGAAAAAAAATCAGTTGAACATAAAATGTATGGATCAGCTGATTTTTTTCACGATTTCAGTGTATAGGTGTGTAGTAGTAGTTTTGTGTAACTTTCATCTTCGAAGTTTGAGGATTTTACAGAGATAAATAAATCCGAAATGGAGTTTTAGGAGCCTATCTGCTTTGAGCAAGCCTGGTGACCAATGCTCGTGTCTTCTTTGTATCCACCAGTGAGAGAATCGCGGCGATATTATCGTCGTGCCACGTATTTCTATGCACTCTCTTAGAACGTGTCTCCACACGGCGATATCATCGCGGCGAGAATTGGATAGCACGACGATAATATCGCCGCGATTCTCTCGCTCGTGGAGACGGTTCCCCGAGAAGAGGACATTGCCTTGCCAGTAGGATAATAATAATCTTGTGTAATTATTGTAAGTTTTGGACTCGGTGTCAGCCCTTACACCTGCAAATACCAGTCAGTCTGCAAACGCCTCTTTATTTAACCCTCTTCTTCGGAATTTTCGAAACCGACATGACAAAGACATGCTCACCTATTCTTAAACTACGTCTCCGAAACAATTGTCTCCTAAAAACAGATAATCTAACCTCCTTTTCCATCTTTCCAGTTCTGGTGGCAGTAACCTTCGTGACATGCGCCCAGATTGACGACCCCTGCAAGACAAAGGTCAGGGTGGTGGCTGACGACAAGTACTGCGACAAATACTGGGAGTGCGACAACGGACAGTCCGTCCAATACGACTGCCCGAATGGGCTGGTCTTCGCGGGCAAGCATCGGGGTGTGACGGAGGGGTGTGACTATCCTTGGAGGTCGAACTACTGCGAATATCCTAAAGTTCAGATAAGTAAGTAGCTTGATTTTTTTTATAGTTTTGTTATGATTTTAATTGTCTTCTTAACTCCTCGCCGGCTAGTAACGTATTGCCAAGACGTATAGCTTATACGTCTTATTTAGATTCTATTCTTTATCAGCCGTTCTGAGAAAAAAAATTGATGATGTGGTTGGTATCCATCTTTAGCAAGCGTGGTGATTAATGCTCATGCCTTCTCCTTATGTGAGAAGGCCTATGTCCTGCCAATGCCTGGGACAAAAAAAGGCTGGTATTACTTATATAATTTTTATTGTAGTTGGAACAGTTATGGCCGGTTGCTTCAAACTGTTGGTTAACGTAACATACATACGTCAAATAATAACGACGTAATAATTACGTACGTACTCGTTATAATTTGACATACGCCAAGGCCATAATTATGTAATTGTCATTTGAAACAACCAACGCTTCTTTTGGTTTGACGATAGTTAGCGCCATTTTGACGTGACGTGACGTGAAATAACCCGCCCTTAGGGTTTATTTATAAACGATGATTTCAGTTAAGTGACGTTTAAACGTCAAAAATTTTTTGGTTAAGCAGTCGCTAATCACTACTTAACTTTAAGCAACGGTTATGAATAAAGGGGTTGAACACTAACAAGACATGGAAAAGACAAATTCTTACGAGTTTTTAATTAGGCTAATAAAGGCTGCCCTGAATAATGAGACCAGCAGAAAAGAAAAAGAAAGAAATCTTGTTATCTTATTTCAAATATAATAATATACAAGTGTCTCGTCTCCTTACGTAGGTCGTAACATTTGCAAGGAACTTCTGTAGGTGGCACAAATGAGGCTGAATAAATACCTTCCAGTACGTGTACCACGTAGAATACGGGACCTTTGAAATGATAAAAAGGTTTACTGAACTTATCACATGTCTTGTTCGTCAAATTGAACATGAATATTATAAACAAAATTTGGTGTACCTCTACCATACATTTTGACCGAGTGGGTATTGCATTTTCCAAAGAATCGGCTGATTTTTTTTTATAACTGGACCAAAATTTCAACCTGGGCGGTCTAGAATCATGTACTGAATCCGTGGTAATAGGTAACGCGTCGATGTCCCTAGCACCCTGTAGGTACTATAAAATTGCAACCGTTCTTTCGTTTCGCCAAACATGACACTTCGGGTATTTTTTACCTATTTTCGCAAAGTACTCCATCATAATCTTATCTGGCGAACCGGCAGAAGTGTACTGTAGGAACAACTCTGCCTGACCCTTCGGGAAATACATATTTATGTATGTTGTTTTGCATAGAAAGTTTTGTGCGTGACAATGCAAGCTATTGACCCGTTTTCATCTACCGTGTGCTTAATTGCTCGTCGGTTGACGAATTGTTATGAAATATGATCAATAAGCACGCTACAGTCGAGTTGCATAGCACTCCCCGTTACAAAACGCAAATCATCTAGCTAATGTTTGTATAGTCGACTAGCAGTTGCTTTAAGACTGTTCACAACAATTCCCAGTAAATTAAAACTTTACTAAGGTTGAAATTATCTAAGTGTCAATAAGGGCAGATTTTTCAATCGACAGATAATTTTTATTCGTGGATTAAAATTGACGTCTGACAGTTTTTGTATGGGAGAACTGTCAAAAATTCAAAATTATAACTCTGATAAAATTATCTGGCGATAGAAAAATCAGCCCTTTGACAGATAGACCTTCAGTGCTATTCTGTAAAAATCTCGCCGTGAAAACTCATGTGTCAGCTGTCACTCTTGTTATTCATATATTCTGTAAAATCGGGATTGATGGGGGTGCACTTCACTTCATCTAAGTTTATGTAGATATAGATATATATTTACAAAATAGCACTCAAGGTTGTTTTATGACGTGCAGGTGACATTCAACCTTAGGGTGATAAAACAGGTACGAGGTCCACTATACCTCACACAACTTAAGATATTCTCCTATATATTTTTTTACGACTAGTAACAAGGTTATCTCCTAGGGCCGCGTCCTCAGGAGTCTCGGTTACGACTCGTTACTGAAAGCGAAACCCGCGAATACGCGTTATATGAATATGACGTACTCGCGCGAGCAATCAAGCGTTTGTACGTCATAATTCTTGTAAATGATCGCGTAATCGCGTATTCGCGCTACTGTTAGTTTCGGTTAGGACACAGCAATCAAGCGTTTGTACGTCATAATTCTTGTAAATGATCGCGTAATCGCGTATTCGCGCTACTGTTAGTTTCGGTTAGGACACAGCAATCAAGCGTTTGCACGTCATAATTCATATAAACGATCGTGTAATCGCTTATTCGCACGACTGTCGCTTTCGGTTAGGACACATCAGAGTATTCCATATCTCTATCTATTTCCACCAATAGCTTTACATTTAAATCATCATGTACCTACAATCATCATGAACCACCATCATGTAACCTTCATCTTTCCACCTCCAGACCCCCCACTCGGCACGGAGCACTGCGACTGGCTGTACGGCATCTTCGGACATGAGACTTCCTGCACGAGGTACTGGACCTGCTGGAACGGAACTGCCACTGAACAGCTGTGCATCGGAGGACTGCTGTACAATGAAAACGCTCACTCCTGTGACTGGCCCGAGAATGTTGATGGCTGCCAGAAACATCGTGAGTTTTTATTTTAATTATTTTGTTCTTTTTCATTCGTACGCTTTTCAAAACAGTTATAATGGTTAACTTTTTTGAACCAAAGTATTGTTACATAATCAGCCTATAATGTTCCCATTGCTGGGACAATGTTGGGCCTTCTCTCTATGAGAGGGAGTGGGCCGTAATTCACCACGCGGGACCAGTGCAGGTTGGTAGGTGTCACATGTTTACAAATTTTTGGTTTTTAGGACATGCCGGTTTCCGATGTTTTCCTTCACTGCTTTGAGAGCAGTGGTGATCAGACTGGTTTTGAACCTACGACTTATAATAAATACAACATCAATTTAATTAGGTTCCAGATCACAAACTCAATACAATCCTCCTTTCACGACTCACAAAGACTTTCCGCCCTGTTTCCCTAACACAAATAGCATTGACAAACCAAATGAGAACCGCGAAGCCATGAACATGAACAATACTTCCAGGAATTAATTAATTTAACTCCGTGTAAGCCCCACATTCACACTTCCACCCTGATTAGTCAAAGAGACGACAACCCCGGCAGTAATTGGAGCAGTTTGTCGCAAGAACTCTCATTTGAAACAATAGTAATCTTATTTATCTACTTAGCTCTCTTTAGTTTTTACTCTGTTATGTACGGTTACCAAAGGAGATAAGTAACCTGCTACGAAGTTACTATTTGGTTCGGTCGGTTCCGATCTTACAGTCCTACACTCTTTCGAATATTGACTATAGTCCCGACCCAACTGAGCCGATCCGAAGATCCGAAATTTTTCGCATTTTTTAATAATATTCGGTTCGGCCATGTGTCGGTCCGATCCGAACATTCGCACTGCACTTCGGAGTAGGCCCCCAGGGTCGTCGGATATAGTTGGAGTTTAGTTAATCTAGTTTTAAAATATGATTGACGTGTAAAAGTGTTTGTACAAACCTACTTACAAAACAAAATCATTTATCATTTAGTAAGAAACGGATTGATGTTTTCGGATAAAATTTTATTTAAAAAATAGAAAACAAACAGTTCATTTATCTAACTAAATTTCATTTAAAAACATCCATCGGTTTCTTACTAAACTTTAATTATATCCGACGACCTGATTACTTATCTTCTTTGGTGACTGTACGAAGAATGTTGAAAGGAGCTCGTGGCTAAATGATAATAATCATACAAGTCGATCGAAAATTTAGCTACGCTTACCACACTTGGTTCTTGGATTGGTTACCATCCAAACCCCTCCGTACTTCGAGAAGCACGTTAAGTCGTTTGTCAGTAGTTACGGGTAGTCAGAAGCCCAAAAATCTGACAACCAGTCTTTAAGGGGTAGGTATCGTGTTACCCAGTAACAGGGTTGTGGAGGTCAGATCTGTTTAGTTTAGTTAATATGTGGATAACGTTGTGAGTACCTAGTGCATTTGTTACCTCTATTATTAAGTTCTAACTTATGTTTACTTATTATTACACTACTGTCTCCTGTCCCTAAATAAATAGATAAGCTGTTATTCTATGTAAAAATACTGGTATTCAACTGCATCTGGTTAGACTGGAAGCTGACGTTAACAAAGTTGGGATAAGACTAGGCAAACTGAGTTGATAACGGATTTTTTTTAAATTTTTATTAGCCGTTAATATTCCTCTGCTGGGCAAAGGCCTCCTTCCTCTTTTCACCTCTCTCTGTCCAGAGCTACCAAGGACCAATCTTTATGAAAGGAGTCCAGCTCATCCCGCCATCTCCGTCTGGGCCTGTCGCGATGTCGTTTGCCATCAAGCGGAACCCACTGGGTTGTATGTTTGGCCCATTGATCGTCTGACATGCGGCAGATGTGTCCAGCCCAATTCCATTTAAGCGTGGCAGCTTTCCGAGTGACATCAGTTATTTTAGTGATGGTACGGATTGTTGTATTCTTAACCCGGAGCACAAGTTTAATACCCAGCATACTCCGTTCCATAGCTCTCTGGCAAACCTCAAAAGTTGAACCTCTGCTGAATTGTCAAAGACCATGTTTGAGAACCATACGTGAGGATGGGAAGAATACGTAATCAAAATGTTCTTATCACGGCCCTTAATAACAAAAATGGGCTTTCCTTTAGACAGAGAATGTAACCCATTCTAACCTAACAAAGACAAGTATTAGGGGTACACATTCCATAAAGCATAAACAAATATTTCACATACTTTATGCTCACACACAATACACATAAATGTCTAATTAAAACAGTAATTTGTCAGTGCTCTCACATTGCGGGTTATACAATAATGCGTTTAATAATACGACTTACAACGACGACATGAAAAGCCCATATAAATAATGTGCGCTATTCATAAACAACGTACGCAATGATGTACAGGCGCCTACGCAAGTGTTACTTGTAGTGCTGATGATAAAATAAGTGCGAATCTATGTAGCGCTAAGTAGAAGTATTATATGTTTTTATTTACGTCATTAAGTATAAATAATTCAAATCAGGAGCCCAAAAATTTGATAACCAGTCTTATCAAGGGTTATCGTATCTATTACCCAGTAACTGGGTTGTGGAGGTCAGATAGGCAGTCGCTCTATGTAAAATACTGGTATTCAGTGGCATTCGGTTAGACTGGAAACCGACCCCAACATAATAGGGAAAAGGTTAGGCAGATGATGATGAAGTATAATCAATTCGGTTATTTTTGTTCTCAAAGATTTGTTTCAAGAGCCGTTCGTAAAATTAATAACTATATTTTAAAAACAAGGACTTTCTACGTAATAAAGTTAAGGCACAAAATCAAGAAAAGCTTTCTTATGTTAGAGAAAATCCTTTCTGAAAACTCCACAAGACAGAAAAATTTACGAACCCTCATTTTGGTTTAACGACATAAACAAAACACAACGAATTTCTTCATAAAAAAACGGTGTAAACATTTCATATCTTGAATTCATGAAATGCATTTCTTTTAACACCGCATTTTAAAAGACACTCGTGTATTCAGTACTTCATAAAATATAATAATTCCGGGCTGACAAGCAACGAGGGATGTTTTATTTTACTTTCTTAGAAGACTTTCCGCAAAATGAGGTTATTTTTCTTTGAGGAAATCTTACGCAAGAAAACATTTGAACCCAAATAAAGTTGAAGATTCTTTTTGTAGTAATATAATAAGACATGGAAGGAGGAACATGGATGGGCAAATAACTTCGATGTACTTGCTTTCAATCGTCCACGGCTAAGCCCTGAGCTCCCAATGGACATTCAAAAGGAATATTACTGTAATCTCTAAGCTTCTGCCGATGGATTACTTGCTGGCGCTTGTGATATTTATATCCATAGACTTTGAAGTCGCTGGTATTTCAGGGGTGAAACTACCAATGAATGCAAACAACTTGATACATGATAATTTTTTAAGCAGTGTGCAAACTGTGACCATGAATTCATTACATGATTCTGATTCCCTGTGTTGAAATATTTCGTCGGTTAATAAAAAAAAAATTGCTATGCCATACATTTTGACCGCGTAGGTATTGCACTTTTCTATGAAACAGCTGATTTCTTTTTTAATAACCGATGAAAAATTTCTACGCTTGGAGTTCTAGAATCATAATTATGCTGAATTCAAGGTTAGTTTGTGCAATGGTTAAAAAATTATCTTGTATAGAAAAAAAAAAACTGTAAAACAATCAAAAGACGCAACTTCCCTAGAAAAAATACATACATGCATACATAAACTCACGCCGTCTTCCCATGGGGGTAGGCAGAAAGTACAAAACTCCACCAGCTACGATCCTTATATACCTACTCCTTTCCCCAGAAAAAATGCGTGAAACACCATTTTTCGATAAAGTTGATCCTATAGCAAAAGTTTAGTTGAATATGAAAAGCTTTGCAAATCTACGAACGGGGTGAGACTCTTCACCCCTGAAGGAACGGGTTCAAAGTCAACCAGTATAAATAGAAAACAAATCGAAGTAGCACTTCAACTAAATGGAAAATTCCAATTAAAACTTCTACCCCCAACTGTACTATAACACTAGTGAATGAACGGCAATCGTTTCATCGATCAATCACGCAACTTTCACACTAATTGCTTTGCTTAATAAAGCGTATAATAGCATAATAGGTGCGTCGGCTTCCTTACGTAACCCAGTAATCGTTGGTTCGACATTAATCGTGGATCAGGCCATCGGCTCGGACGAAATCGAAAGTACACATTGACGGATGGTTTAGCATAGAGAAATGACAGGTATGGTCTATGGCACATGATTGTGGGGTCATTAGTTTGAACCAAGTCGTTGAACAAAAGGATATGTTAAGTATGAAAGGTGCTATGTCAGTTGGCATGGGAAATACCTTCAATATTACAATTGTTCATTGTAGAGTTATAGGAACTTTGTTCTGAAAACAATACAGCGTCAAATTATAGTTAGCTAATATTCCGTACTGACGATTTAATTCTTTTCGTTATACCTAGCTATTAAAATACTCTCAAAACTCTGTGGCTTAAAAAGCGGTATTGGAAGAATAATTTTATTTTTTTTTTCTTAGGCAACAATGGTCCATATTACGTTAGTGAGTTAGGTACAGACGCCAGCACATCAAGCTACTACAATCTGTCAAATTTCTATAATAGATTTTCAACTTTATCGCTAAAGCATTAAGGTTCAAGGTTGATTGGGAAAATTTTACAGTTTCGGGTAGTTTGACCTGCTGGCGTCTGTACATACAAAAAAAAACTTTAAAGCTATCTACCAGAAAAACAATATTTACATAAATTCACCGGATGAAATGAAACAGTCCTGCCTTACCACCATCGCACCTGATTGATTGATTTGAATTATCGGCGAGTTAAGTTTCAACTAATAACAATTCGAAGACATGTGACATCTACCAACCCGCACTGGGCCCGCGTGGTGGATTACGGCCCACTCCCTCTCACCGAGAGGAGGTCTGTGTCTCAGCAGTGGGAACAATATAGGCTGATTATGCTCATGCTAAATAAAAAACTTTTTAACAAAAAATTGAACCGCCGAAAAAACTGAAAAGCAAAAAATAATAAACCTTTTTATTTAACCTTAATAAGGTAAGTTCTTAAACTAATGTAAGTATACTTATGTAATTTTGAGTCGGCGCCAAACAATCAATAAACAAAGATCACTAAATTGCCTTAAATTTAAACGGCGCCGACTCAAAATTATTTAGGTATACTTACATTAGTTTAAGAACTTACCTTATTAAGGTTAAATAAAAAAGGTTTATTATTTTTTGCTTTTCAGTTTTTTCGGCGGTTCATTTTTTTGTTAAAAAGTTTTTATTTTATAGTTTTTTGTGGCTATACCTAATCTACTAATTGTTTGCCAAAGGGCAGGAGGCATATGTGGCACTGAATAGAGTAATAATACACCACTCAGCATTAAAATCTGTGAGTGAACAATAAATCACCCCTATTTTCCCACCCTTAGGGTTGGATTTTCTTTTTCAAATTTATATGGGACCAACTTTGGGGTATACCCTTTCCAATAAAAAAAGAATTATCAAAATCGGACTACTCTGTAAAAAGTTATGCTTGGTCATACATAAAAAAAAAAAAAAAAAAAAATATACGTGTCGAATTGAGAACCTCCTCCGTTTTTTTTTCGTCGGTTGAAAACAACAATCAATAATAATGTCAACAATCACCACACATGATCAAGTTTTTTTACATTACCTACATGAAGTATGAGCGTGACCACAGAACAGATAAAAGAGGTTAGAACGGCCTTGTGGGCGGGGCAGGCGCGCCGCCACGTTGATCAGACGCTCACAGTCAACAGAAATTTGAATCACCGCTCAACAATCGCGCTCTTGTTGTGACAGCGGTCGAAACTCCGCGGAAAAAAATTATTATGCCGTCTTGCGCTATCATAACGTGTCGGAAAAGAAGTCAGGAGTGTAATGTGGCCCGAGGAGGGATTTCTTATCACCGGTAAGTCCAAAAACCTTAAAATACGAGTGATATTTGTAATTATTGCAAAAGTATTATGTAGTTTGTAGACAAAAACGATAAAATCGCATTCAGATGCAAAATTATACATTGCTTGCAATACATGGGTACGATCTTGTACGACGTGAGCGGTCGCGCAATGTATTGCGTTCACTGCGAACGCCGCGTGTGTCGAGCCAAAGCATCTATTCAAGGAAATCTATGCGCATCGATAGTGTTGTACCAAATTGTAAACAATGTCGATATTAAGTATGTGTATTATACGAATGATTATTTTCAGTAATGTTACAATTAATACAACTTCGTTTTTATTAGCACTAATTTTATTATTGTATAATGTGGATTACTATTATTTAGCCCATATCTTTGTACGCTTGAATGACGTTAATCCCGGACACAGAGCCTATAAGGCCAATTCTTGTAATTAAAAACGTTCAAAATCTAGTCGCAGTTTCATTTCAGCGACAAAAAAATTACAAAAACTGGTTAGAAATGTAGGGAAATTAAAGGTGTTTTTGACAGATTGAGACAGATCAGACTGTGAACATTCTTAAAATAAAGAGAATTGCCCCTCTTAATTAATCCTCATCCAAATAAATACGTTACTCATCACAAGTATTTAATTTTGAACAAAATTGTCCTTGATTGGATTTTAGATTTCAATGAATATCTTAGGAGATATCATGGTTTTAAAATAACTCCGCAAGGCGGCCGGTCATTAGCTTCCTATAGTAATGTACTAAGTGATAATCGTAAATAATACTCTTAAAGTAATGGAATATATGTATTATTTAAGTAGGCTTTTGCCTCAAATTAACGCGGGTGAAACCGGCGGGCACAGCTATTATTCATAAATTAACATGATACAGTTAATAAATACATTTTTCACAGAGTAATTCACAATACATTAATTAGATTTTATTATGTTAATTCGACTTAGCATTCGATATGGCCGTGAAATTTAAAATTTCGTTTTAGTTTTTTTGCATATTGTAGCTTTGTTTTACGTTATTCAAAAATTCAAAATGCTATTTTTCTTTCTTTCTATTATTATGACGTAAAACAGAGCTGCAACGCGGCAGTATCGGATGTTCCCCCTTAAATTGACTTTGATTTAATTTTATTTATATGTAATTAGGATGTCCACATTATTCGTACCGTACCCGCAACTAAAAAAATTGCAAAACTTTAATTAACAAAATTACAGTAATTTTATCGATATGATTAATCGACCTTTTGGTCGCCGTAACTATTTGCTTTTACACGTGTGTGAGTGTACGTCCAGAGCAGTATTTGCGTTAGTGTGAGAACCAATAGCAAACACGCGATCGAAGTGCATGTGGTTTATTTGTGTGCGTAATTCGCGTACGTATTGATGTCTTGCTTGTAGTGGAGAGACAGGAGTAGGAGACAGGCGGCGACACGCGTTTTAATACAAATCAGGAACTATTTCCTTTCTAACCTATTTTATCTGTTCTGTGAGCGTGACTACCTCGTTAGTATAGTCCTCGCAAGCGCTACTGCTGACCTGGGTTTGATTCCCTGGTTGGGTTAAGTATTGCTGGATTTTTCCATCTGTAATTTCTCAGTAGCAGCCAGGAGTCTGGATTTGTGCCGGTTGATGGCAATAGGGTCGCCCCCTCTTCCATGGGACTTAAACATAACTGGTGAAATGTGGAAATACTATAGGTACACGTCTGCCTAACTCTCCGAGGTACAGGCGTGATGTTATGTAGTATAAACATTTGCACATAAAGGTTAAATAACAACCGTTCTCAAAACAACTAAATTTGTGCCTTTGTGTGTCTTATTTACATGATTTGCAGTACCTTGGAGGCTTGGTATTCATTTCCGTGCCAATCAAAATGTTAATTTAATCATTTATCGGAGCAATATAACGGTCGTGTTTACCCACGCAAGTATCTGTAGAATGTTCTGGTTATACATATTGATGTGGAGTACAAATCGAATCCTTTGCTATTTCAATTAAGTGGGTACAAGAGAGGGTTTAATCATTTACAAGATGGCAGGGATATCGATACGCAAACTGTAACAATGAATTTAGTACACGATTCTATACGTACTAGCGTAGAAATTTTTCGTCAGTTTAAAAAAAAAAAATCTGCTGTTTCATAGACAAGTGCGCTTTGACCTACGCGGTCAAAATAATATTTACAGCAAATAATATTTTTTAATAAAAATAATATTTACAGCAAATAATATTTTTTAATAACCTACGAGAAATTTCAACGCTTGTCAAACATTACGTACTGAATCCATGGTAACTGGTTGTGCGTCGATGTCCCTGGCACCTGCACCTGCACCTGCACCGTCTCTACTGTAGTACGAATCTATCCAAATGACGAACTCTTAAATAAAATATCAGATGGATTATTCCTTCCTTTTCTAAATCCTCTCTTGGGCAAAAGCTTCTTAAATTTTTTCCACTGCCATACATGTTATGCTTGATCTTATCAACTTAATAAAAAAAAACGTCATTGTCAACATTTGATGTTCTGAATAGATATGGATCAATTTAAGACCCATATTTCATAAGTTGGTGACGTAATATCCTATGTCGACTGCATCTCCCATAGCAAGAAAACCATCTACCACATTGTCATAGAATTCTTTTTTAACCGACTTCTAAAAAAGGTTCTCAATTCGACGGTGTTTTTTTTTCTGTTTTTGTTACGCGATTTCTCCGCCAATTGTGGACCGATTTTCAAAATTCTTTTTTTGTTCGAAAGCAGATACTTCTGAAGTGGTCCCATAGAAATTTCATCAAAAACGGTTCAGTAGTTTGGTTTTTAAACCTAAATTACTGGTAAAAATTACAACTTAAAAGTGAAAAATAAAAACTTTTTTGCAAAAAAAAAACAACCGACTTCCAAAAACGACACTACAGAGTGAAAAATAACTTTAATTTCGGAAGTCGGTGGCAAACAACGAAAATGCGAACGCGACGACACCGACTTCCGAAATTAAAGTTATTTTTCACTTTGTAGTGTCGTTTTTGGAAGTCGGTTGTTTTTTTTTTTTGCAAAAATGTTTTTTTACAGTCATCTTTCGGCATTGATTAATGACATTGTACACAAACGAAATAGAACTACCTCCCACAATAACTTCATATTTCTTAGTCCATCTGTGAGAATATCATGAAATAATAGCCAACTGACATTGGTGCAGTCGTGAACTTAGGCGTGGGACAGAAGTGGCCTATAAACGGATCTAAGTTCTCAGGCTATCTGATAATTAAAAGTATCATATGCCCGTAGAGTACTCGTGTTCACGATCGCGGTCTGAATAGGAAATGAAGGCGTGGGACTGGTTGAAAAGAAGTGTGTTTAAAAAAAGAAAGCAAATAAAAAGCAAATGAAAAGTTTGTTAGTAAAAAAGTTGCAATTATTTTTCTTTTTTTTTTAACCCCCGACGCAAACTGTTTTAAACTTTAACAGAAGTTAGGCTAATAATTAGAGCGGTCCCCCGTCGGGACAACATTTAATCAAATTTCATACGTACTTACGTAGGGTCATAATTTCAAGGTAATTTTTTTCTTTTTATAGAGTTTTACGTTTATACCTTGTTCTATTTGTGGCTATTTGTTCAATAGTTTTTTTTTTAATTGTTTTAGGCTTTTTACATTCATACTATTTTTATTATTATTTTGTGTCGGGGCTTTTTTAAATTTTTAATTTAATTTTGAGCAAAGAGGTAGCATGTTGGAAAGCAACCCATCATGAAAAATGTCACTATCTATCAGGTTGTGAACACGAAAACCAATAAAAAGTATAATTAAATCTACCTTCATTAAGCTTATTGACTTTGAAAAATAAGGTCACGCTTTTCCTTGAAACGGAAAGCGCTTGGTAGCCGACACAATTTGGAAGGTTGCTTCCTAGAAAATAATAAAAACCAGAATGCATTATCTCTTAAAACATCAGAGTTTTGAGACACAATTTCCAAGAAGAATGAAGCAGCTTTCCGCTCAACATTTTCGTTAAAAACCTTAAAAAGGAGCTCATAATATAAGATGGCCAATTCGAATGTATACAACTTTTTTTAACCACCATTCGCCTTTTTTGGCCACCGTTCTTTGATATCCACTATTTGGTTGAAGTATAGCAAATTCGTTATCCACTATTTATACCACCATGACTGCTCGATAATTTGAGTAATTTTACCCTAAAGTTCCTAAACGGATTGAAAACTGTCCCAAATTAGTATGAGTACCTACCTAATCCCAATTTGATCACAGAGGATTTGTAAATAAACCACATTTTCACTATTGTGGAGAAGTGCAACCTTGACTCCTAACTATTTCCTGTCGGATTACCTGAAGGGTCGTATCGTAGTTAATTTTGAACATTAAAAGCAGAATATTTGTGACTCTGATGATAGTGGAACACCTAACAAAGTATCCGAAAATTTGTTGAAAAACACGATGAAGATTTTAAACCAGCAAAAATGTAGATTTGGTAGCTGTTATTTTTCATAGAAAATTGCCAAGCCTGTGATAACACAGGCTTGGCAATTTTCTAGTAAAACGGTATTGGTGTTCTATTATTTAAAAAAAAGCGGCCAAGTGCGAGTCAGACTCGGCCATGAAGGGTTCCGTTGAGTTGATTGAATGAAAGGTAAATTGCGGTTTATGATTTATGACGTATTAAAAAAAAACTACTTACTAGACCTCATTTAAACCAATTTTCGGTGGAAGTTTACATTGTAATGTACATCATATATTTTTTTTATTTTTATCATTCTCTTATTTTAGGAGTTACAGGGGGGGGGGGACACATTTTACCACTTTGGAAGTGTGTCTCGTGCAAACTATTCAGTTTAGAAAAAAATGATATTAGAAACCTCAATATCATTTTTGAAGACCTATCCATAGATACTCCACACGTATGGGTTTGATGAAAAAAAAATGTTGAGTTTCTGTTCTAAGCATGGGGATCCCCCAAAATTTATGGTTTTTTTTTTCTATTTTTGTGTGAAAATCTTAATGCGATTCACAGAATACATTTACTTACCAAGTTTCAACAGTATCGTTCTTATAGTTACGGAAAAAAGTGGCTGTGACATACGGACGGACAGACAGACCGACAGACAAACATGACGAATCCATAAGGGTTCCGTTTTTTGCCATTTTGCTACGGAACCCTAAAAAGTCAGCCAGTTTATACTGGCTGACTTTTTTTACCGTCTTTAGAAAAACAGGGTATAAAAGGTGAACGGAGTAGAACAGAAATCTCTTTTATCTTCCACAATAACAAAATCATAGTCTTCTACTCCGTTCACCTTTTATACCCTGTTTTTGTCCAGACGGTAAAAGAACTCAGCTGGTATAATTATGGGAAAATATTTTGTAATGTTCGTTTAATGTAAAAAACTTATCTTCATTTAAAGTTGTGTACCTTTGAATTGGCCACCCTGTACAAGAAAACAGATAATAAAATCTAAGGCTTAAAAGGTTTATAAAATAAACATTTAACGTTTGTCGATCACGAGCAAAATAGATGGCCATCTTAGTGTTTGTAAATAACTAATTCAACTGATGCATCGATTCGATCGATTCAATCCCCAGTGCCGGACACGACTCGAGTATTGTCCTCGTTTCTCGGAAACATGGATAGACTAGAAGCTTTTAATGTTAAGTTTGTATTAAATAGACTTTTTTTCCTTATGGACGGCTTTGGTAGTAGATATTGTGGTAAATGTCATTAAAGTTGAAAGATCTTCAAAATTGAATACCAGTCAATCTAAACTAACACTTATTACAAAGATGTATTGCTTTAAATTGAGTAAAATTAAATACTAAACTAATGTTATTACAAAGAGGTATTGCTTTGTATTGACTGGTTTTATGTTTTGAAGATCCTTCAAAGGGGAGTCGTATTTCCCTGTGACTGGGTTGTGGCCGTCAGCAGATAGGCAGTTACTCCATGTAAAATACTGGTATTCAGCTGCAACCGGTTAGACTGGAAGCCGACCCCAAGATGATTGGGAAAAGGCTAGGCAGATGATGAAATACTATTTTAAGTAACTTCTTTAATGTAAACTTGTATCATCATTATTTATTTTAAAGCAATGTGAACCAACAAGCAAACAGTAACTGTTTAAATACTTGTTTGTAAAAGGTTATCTCTGGAAATACTGATCCGATTACAAAAAATCTTTCACTAATAGAAAGCTACAGTATTCCCGAGTGTGACAGGATACGTTTCTTCCACGCAGACGAGATTGAAATGACCAAAGCTCGTAGTCTCATCATCATCATCAGCCTACAGCAGTCCACTGCTGGATATAGGCCTCCCCTATTGCACGCAATTCAACTCGATTTTCGGCAACTCTCATCCAGCTGCTACCAGCCATCCTGCGAAGATCGTCGCTCCACCTAGCCTGAGGGCGTCCAACCTTACGTTTACCGGTTCGCGGTCTCCACTCATGAACACGCCTACCCCAACAAAGCTCGTAGTGAAAATGATCAAATTCTGAAACTTTATACGGTCCGGAAAGTCACAAATAAAACTTATCAGCACTTTATTGTTGTACGCTACTTAGAAAGATTTATCAAGAAACTTGCCTTGAACTTATATTGGTACTGATTATTTCTCTAAGTTAGAACATTACTAATAAGATAAATGAAGTTTTAGTAGGCTACCAATCTCTTGTTATTAATGCAGGAGCTAACTACGGAGTTGGAGTTGCCGACTTTATTATTGATGAAAATGCGTTGCCATAATTGGCTGCTAATTTCATCTGACGCTAGTGTAAAAGTTTTTCTTTATTGATCGCTACCTCTGATGTTTCTCTTTCTGACGAAAATTCGAATTAAGTATATCTAAAGAAAATCATGTGAATTGTCGTCTATGAATAATGTTTCCTATAGCATACCTAAATATTATAATCTCAATTCTCACTTAAAGACAGTACTGACGTAGTAAAATATTAATTTTCAACCCCATGTTTTTTCTAAACTCAAAATCAAAGCATTTATTTCAATAAAACCAGTTACCAGTTAGGCACTTTTGAATTGTCAAAGCGTCTGTCAGTTAGTCAGAATGTTAAAGCTAGTTGCCCGTTCCAAGACGTAACTGTTATTACTGCTCTCTATGGAGAAAAACGGGCAAGAAATTCCAAGGATGCTGTTTTAAATCAATATATTATAACAAAATCTTGGGTACACTAATTAGATAATTCTATCTTTTCTATCTCATAAAGGTATTTTCAGATGTGTCTATGCAAGTTAACTTGATCGCTTCGATGTTTTTTTGAGCAGTTTTCATCCGTATTTCTGTTACCAAGATCAATGGCTAATCTAAGCAGATTTCCAAACATCCCATCAACCCACTAAATTAGAAACTTCTTCATCTTCCAGCCCTCTGCAACGACGACCCCAACGGCAACGTTCCCCTGGGCAAGTCCTGCAACCGCTACTGGCAGTGCCAAGGAGGCTACCCTCGCCTGCAGAGATGTCCCGCCATGCTGGTGTTTGACAGGAGGTCGCTGAGGTGTGTGGTCCCACCCACTGAGGAATGTGACGTGCCCACCACTACTGCACCACCACCGGAGGAGGAGAACCAGCCGGAGATAAGACAGGTATGGAAATTGTCAATATTTTTGATAGAATACACTTTTTTCCTATTTATATGCAAGAAGGGTAGCCTCGTAGCAGAGCTCCGCAGTCAACACTAAGATAATATTTTCTTTTTACACAAGAGGAATACAATGGATAAATACTATGAAAGTGATATTGTGCAAAGCGCTCAATCGTCACTGAAAGGGACTACAAGACATTTCTTTTTTAGTATATGTACTTTGTGTCACTTAAATTGACACAAGGTGACGACACTTCTTACTTCTTAACTTTAGTCTCATTAGAATTCATTAATTCTCTTACGTACATGAGAATGTTTGAAACTGAATATAAATCAGTATTTTTGAGCGTATAGCAAAAGCTAGACAATGTATGTAAGTACAATATTAACAACCCCACCCATAGAATATTTTGGTTTAGGTTCCTAGCTAGCTAGGAACCTAAACCAAAATATTCTATATTAAGTATTAAATGTTCCTTGCGTCTGCTTTGGTCTGGCAGTATAAAATATTCATATACATATATTTTATACTGCCAGACTGATTCCTTCTTTTTACAAAACCAGTTCTAATCTTCACATCGAACCAGTATTGTATTTTCGGAGTACGTTAAAGTTCTTATTACAAAATTGACAACTTAGACTAGGGTTTGGTATTGGTATTTTTTTTATAATTAGAACTTTATTTTTGTCGGAAATAATTTCGAATTTCAAAAATGACTCGATCTTCTATAGAACCTGGTGTTCTACATAAATAAAATTTGTTTTGTAATAAGACCACTCAAGTTTGCCAGTATAAACATTAAATCAACTCAAATCACTTGTTTACATGCCTGTAATATGCAGATGTATCCATCAAGGAATAATGTAAGCAATGAGCGTGATTTACTCAAATTCCACTACCCATTAGTCTAACCAGAAGTTTCTCAATATTCGATAACACTCAGTATTTAGTTACCAGTCTATTTATCGAACCGAGTGCGCTTCACATTCGGCAAAGCCCTTCAGGGTAGTAACAGGATATTCAGTTGTTTTGTTTCCTATGGCCGCAGCTTGAAACGCGGCAGGCGGAGGCTGGAACACGTGTAACTGTAGGCTTTTTCGGTTGCTAACACAACCAGTATAAAAATAACCTGTCTCTTGCTTGTTGCCGCGTTCTAACCGTGCGAGTACGTGATCGCCGCGCGGGTACTTTGCATTAATTTCTATTTTATATCCATGTGACGTACTCGCGCGATGTTTCCAGTCGCGGCTGTACATCATAACTCATACAAACGATCGCATTGTACTCGCGCGGCAGTAGCTTTCGATTAGGACACGGGGCAAAAGTTTATTGATTTGAGATAAAAATATTGCCAAAAATTAAAAAATATAACTTCATGTTGCATCATTCCATTTCTACCATTGAAAATTCCAATCATTTTTGCTGTCAACTATTTTAAAATTCAAATGTCTGGTTTAGAGATTCGCACATATTGGATTTAGACGTGTGACTGACAGTCTGACATCCAAAATTCCGGAAATTCCTCTACGAATGGAAACCCACACCGTTACACGCCATTTGCCTAAACCAATTGGAGCCGTGGTCTGTCAGTTAGAAACAGAGTTTAAAATTGAGCTTGACAAGCTGCAACAAGGTAGTTTTTTGTATCCTGACTGGGTTGGAGTTGGTCATGTGCATGGGATAAGTAGGGATTTACGCCTTCGAGCCTACTTTCAGATTGATCACAAAGGACATAGGAACTTATCATTGTTTAGGGGTTGTTGAGGAGTGTCGCCTGTGATCCCCGAAGGGTTAGACAGAGCTGTACATAAAGTACACCCACATTTCGCCAGTTATGTTTAAAAGCCCCATGTGTGTTGAGGGGGTTAGTCTATTGCCATCAACCGGGCACAAATCTACACTCCGAATTGCCATCGAGAAATTCCAGATGGAAAAACTCAATAATACTTTGCTCGACCCGGGAATCAAACTCAGGACCTCATGCTCAGCAGTAGCACTAGCGACCACTATACCAATGAGACAGTAAAATATATATGTAATATTGTACCTACCTTACATCACGCAATTTTTAGCTGATATGTCTCTTAACACCTACTCTTAACGTTAAATACAGTTACATGACCACAAATACCATCACAAAACCACAAGAACCATAAAAATAAATACCCTAAGGTTCTCTCAGACACCTGAAGCACTGAACCAGTCATTAACACGCCAATCACAGCCATTAACCTTAGGTAAAGGAGCATTCCGAACCAATTGGAAGCGACCTTCGAGACGCCAAGATCTAGAATGCTGATCTTAATTAAATGGACTGGCAAATCGAATTGTCTATTGATTCACGCCCGAAGTTGTAGGTTTTGGCTTGACGTCTACTTTTACACTGTAGAGAGGGCCAGAAGGTTCAGAAGTTAAATGGTTACTATATTAACCATTTTTGACAGCTGTCTTAGAACGTACATATTCCAGATTACGTAAAAGTTAACTTTAAAATGCGTAATAAAATAAATATATATAAACTGCATTAACTTATTGAATTATCTTATTTATGACTTATTACAGACATTATAATACCGTACGTGTATCAATCAATGTGTTGTGGGTTGCTGCAATCAATAGTTCCATCTGTTAAAAAATGGTTCATCTAATGGACAGGGTACCTATAACTGGAACATTTTTTTAAAATTTTGCTAAATGGTAACATTTTGAAGTGGATAAATGTACTCAATACTCAATACTCAATATATTTATTTGCATTCCACAATGTGAACTTAGGTGGTAGGTACATTATAAGATATACATAGTTTGAGATCATTGTGGACCCTGTCGGGCATAGCAAGATAGGATAGAGGAAGAGGGCTATTATTATATGAAAAAGTATAATATTAATGTTTTTACTCACTTCAACTTTATTATTTTTGGTATTCATTTTATTTATCATTAAAATATTCATTAATATTGTAATAGCATTTGTGGACTAGGTATTGTTTTAGTTTATTTATAAATATATTAAATTTTTGTTCATTTTTAATTGCTTTTGGTAATTGATTATATATTTTAACTGACATTACTAAAGTGCTTGCTGAGTGTATTTTTAGCTTGGAGCCACCAGGTAGGTTTAGCCTATTTTTGTGTCGTAGTGTATATTTAGTTTGTATGTTTTCTCGTGTAGTGAAGAATTGTTGGTTATTTCTAACAAATTTGCATATTTCTAGGATGTATATACAGGGAAGTGTTAAAAGTTTGAGTTCTTGGAAATGTGGTTTGCAGCTGTCTGTGTCTTCTATGTTAACTAGGATTCTGATTAAACGTTTTTGTAGTGTGAAAAGTGTAGGTGCATGTGTACTGTTTCCCCATAATATTACGCCATAGTTTAACCATGCGTATGCATAAGCAAAATACGTAACCAGGGCTGTCTGAAGGTTTGTAGTTTTTTTAATTTCGCGGAGGGCATAGGCAAATTTAGATAATTTTGACCGAATTTTTTTAATGTGTGATTTCCAATTTAAATTTGTATCTATGGATAGACCGAGTAGGGTGAATTCATGTACTGTCTCTATTTTTATATCATTGTAAATAAAATTTATATCTAGGGGTGCTTTTTGGCGTGGGTGGAAGGACATGATTTTAGTTTTATTAAAGTTAATCTCGAGGTTGTGTTCTGTCATCCATGTTTTTATTTTGTTGAGTGTGTTTGTAAGTGTTTCAGTTAGGTTGTTATTGTTTTTACATGAAGTTAGTACTGAGATATCATCAGCAAACAGATGAGAGATGTACTTAGTAGTAAGCAACATCGTTAAGTAAGAAACCTTTAGGTAGTTGGTTATAAACGCTTGTCTTGATCAAACGTGTTTCCATTAACTTCCATACTTACTTCAATTTACTTACTTACACCAACTTGATGGCAAATAGGCTCGCCCCCTGTTATGTTACATAAGTCTTAATCATTACTGGCAAAATGTGGGTGTTCTAAGATACACCTGGGCCGAACCGTTCTTCCGTATGTTACGCCTGTTAGTTTTCACGGCTGCCTCTCGCTCCGGACCATATACAGAAACCTTGCTGATAGCTTTTATTACGTTGTTTGGCTTTTCTCTATTCACGCCATACCCTGTTTGCCTACAATGACAAAAGTAAAGCCCTATAATCTTCCACAAAGTTCCGATGTTTTAAAGTTTAAAAACAAAAAAAGAAAGAAAGGAAATGGTTTTGTTTGCAGCAAACATGACGCAGAGAGAGAATACAAACACAAAAAAGAACAAGTCTGGGAAAAATTTGCGACAGATCCACGCAAAGCGGCCATCGCTCTGCATAATGCTATGACCCTAAGCGATAGCCCCAGCTCTGGTTTTCAGCGACAGCCGGCGTTGACGGTGACGTTAACAGTTCAGACATACAGACATATCAGAGTGGATCTTCTGTAATAGCCTGTCTTATGCTCTTCTTGCTCGATTGATTCAATATATTGAGCCATTGGTACTTAAATGGAAGTCTACAATTCAGGTCTCTAAAGTTAAGGAAACATTAGCTTTTGGAAATGCCTTGATTACTTTGTATCGACCGCGGTTAGAACGTCTAATTAACTATCAAAACTTAGACATGGCTTCGTAGAACCTTTTGCTAATTATTTCGAAAATCAATGGACTGGGTAATTTGTTACTGGCTTCTGTAAGTGACTTGTGTTGAACCTTCCCAAATTCCCTCAATTTTGAATCTTAAAAAAAAAGGGCTTTTGCAGAAACATTTTATTACAAGATACTTCTGCCAAACTGATGTAGGTCCTGTTTTTTGTACATATAAACATAATTCCAACCAAACAGACTCCCTGACCCCTGTTCAAAGTTTTCTTGTATTTGCTTCTAGCAATATGTACGACATTCTTTTTAGTTACCCATTTTTAAAAAATACACAAAAATCATTAATAATAATCTCTATTTTTTCTGTTCCAGGGTCAACATCACAAGCGGCCAAGCGGCGAATACCAGGAGCAGCAGGGCCGCCAAAGACAACAATCTAGAAATTAAGTCTTCACCATCTAGAACCTCCTAGAACACCTTCCATTCCAAATTCTTCTTCTTCTTTCGTCTCGAAAGTCTTTCCCACCATTGTACTCTCTTCTCCATTAGAAGTAATTTATACTTCATTGTTTTTATAATTAGTCATGTAATTAATTAAGTGATTATTGTTAAGTGCTATTATTTTACTGCCGTGAAACTAAAAAAAATACTCAGTGAGTGAATCAGGCGAAATTCTTGTCGGGTTAAATCACCGTGGCATGGGGAAAAATATTTTAGGAATTGACAATATAAATGACTAAGAACTGCAGACCATTAACAATTATTATTCTATGGACGAAAATTTCCGCCCTTTTATCTCTGGCCAGTATTATTTCTGTCAGAATCTTGCAACAAACTACGAAGGGAGTCGGAGAAAATGTCGTCTAATCCTTTGAATTCTTGACGAAACCCTACTGGGACTTGCCGACTAAGTAACGAGTCTTTGTTACTTTAATACTTTGCCAATTGTGTTTGAAGTTTGAAGGAAAAGTTAAACGGCAAAATGAAGCTACCAATAATATAAGGGATAAAATTTCATGTAAGGCGGAAGTTTAGTCGCAAAGCTTCGGACAAAGTCTTTAACATTTTATGACGATACATTTGATACTTGTACATCATTTGTAGAAACTATGTAACTATAGGTAATACTTTTAAAAAGTGAGTGTCATGATGATCTAACCCGACTGTAATAAGTTCTTATACTTAGTCAATATTTATACTCGTAAGTTCATATTGTTCTTAATAATAGTCAATAAAAATATTATTTACTTAAGTATTTCGTTTGAATTTGCCCCTAGTTTCAAGTTATTGTGGGTATTACTAAAGCTTCTTTCAACTGGAGAAAACTGTTGCAAGCTATCGACATAATTTCCTCGAATATAACCGCTGTGAAGATGAACCTTTTTTCGAATTTTGAAAAAGTGTTTTATAACAAAAACTAGACAATATATTATATAGTCTTTGTCCTTGCATCTTATAGGCATATAGTTGGGAGTGCAAGCCGATAATTTAATGCTGTATAACTACGAAAATCACTCGTTGAAGACTGACTGCCTTTGAGATACTACGCAGCAACCAATTTATTGTAGCTCTGTGCATTTATGTTGTGCAAATAAACTGATAGAAAACTTTATTTTTCTCTTTACTTTGTTTGCTAGTAAAGAGAGACCGGAAACGCAATTTATTTTGTTTGTTAAAAAGTAAATATAGTTTGTGTTTGAACTACAAAAGGTAATGGAAATATGGAATTGAATTGATTTTAAAAGAACCTCCTGCACCACTTTGAAGAATCAACTGCTTCAAAAATGACAAACTGCTAACTGCTGCTGAAGAATCTTGCTAATCCATTGCTTCATATGTTCGAAAAATTGGTGTGTTCAACAACGTAAATAACGCAATGAATTTTGTTGAACCGTCAAAATGGAAGCCATTGCTATTGATATTATGCCAGCATGGTAGCTGCGTTCTCTTATCTGCTTTTTACAACCATCATTGAGGGAATGGTCTTTAGTTCTGAATATTGATCAATGTAATTTGGTATTGAAGGCTGGCCTATATTTCGGCCAAAGAATCTTCATTGCCATACACCGTGGCGATGCTGCTAGTCTTTCGGCATTTTTCCTGTTGATAGCGATGCGTACGAATTTTTTGATGCCCTATGATTCTTTCTCCTTCTTTGTTCATATACTTGTACTTATTAGTTCATGTTTCTAAACCTTATCTGGTGATTTGTAAAGTTCATAATTGGATGTTGCAAAAGTTTTCATGGCGAAAGAGTTAGATCCTTACACGGGTAAACACGGCACAGGTTAACTAATCTACCTAATACCAACAAACTACTTCATAGCAATAATATTTTACGTTCTTACTAACCTAACACGCAAAAACCATATTTTCATACATAAAAAACTACCCACGCATGTTACCCTAAAAAAAGGTGACCCTTCCCACAAATTAGGGTAAGTACCCGCACATGACTTAAGAGTTTAATGTCTTAAAGTATCCTAGTAAAAGCCATTAAATCAACAAAATCCATAGGGAAAGAACCCATCCCAAAAATCTTTCCACTTATCGTCCCAAATATATAATAATAAATAATATTTATGGATTGGATTGGATTATTATGGATTATTATTTCAATATTATGGAGTCTCGGGGGAAGCAAACTCTTTTTGATTGCTTCCCAAATTAATTATGTGTAAAGGGAGTATTGTAAGGAAGTACGTGATCGGCCCTTTTTGTATTAATACGATAAGTATACTTATGTATACTATATGTATATATACACTATAGGCTGATGATTATTCATCAGTCTATAGTGTTCCTACTACTGGGACACAAGCCTGCTCTCTGTGAAAAGGAATGGTGAAAAGGAATGGGTCGTAATTCACCACACGGGCCCAGTGCGGGTTGGTAGATGTCACATGTCTTCGAATTTTGGTTCTAGCTCATGCCGGTTTCCTCACGATGTTTTCCTTCGCCGTTTTTGAGATCAGCGGTAATGAAATAAATTACACAAAGTAAAGCGCCTGCCTGGATTCAAACTCACTCGTAAGTAGAGAATGCAAATCCGTTCTCTTTTAAAATCCGGATTTTTAAGAACGGATTTTTGATCCAATCCGGATTATCCGGATTTTACGAAATTTTCATTAAAATAAACAAATCTACCCATAATAATTTGTTAATATAATGTTTCTTATATTTGTGTGAATGGGTTAAAATAAAAGCAAATCATATGAAAATCAAATCAAATGATTTTCAATTATTTTGTTTTTGATATATGGAATTATTCAAACTAACATCATTAAATAATTATGGTGTTATTGCTATAATATGTACGTATTCTTATTAAAATAATCCGTCTGTGACTCCCGTGCTGAATATCACACACTCACGACACTCGCAAGACGCGACGCGCGTACAGCGAACTCGCTCGTTTCGATTTTTTTGTTACAATTTCTTATTATTAAAAAATTCGGATTCGATTTTCAAATCCGGATATGGAAGTCTAGTAAAAATGTGCGGATATCCAGATTTTTCGGATTACGGGTAGTCCGGATTGCATTCCCTACTCGTAAGTCGGGGGCCGTTACTACTAGGCTACCACTGCACTTTAGTAAGTACGTACGAGATATATAAACGCAAAAGCCGTTTTTACTTGAAAAGCTGGAATGAAAAAAAAATAACCGTTAAATATTAATGAAATCTAAAACAACTTGATATGTGAAGATTGGCAGGAGCAGGTTTGAAGTCGATGACTTTTACTGACCAACTGTTCGATTAACAGATGCATTACATAAGCACCTGCTATTACTAAACCAAAGCAATCAATCTTCTTATTTCAGAGGGAGAGAGGGAGTGGGCCGGAATCCACCACGCGAGCCCAGTGCAGGTTGGTAGATGCCACATGTCTTCGAGTTTTTGGTTCTAGGACATGACGGTTTCCTCACGATATTGTCCTTCACCGTTTTTAGAGCAGTGGTGATGAAATGATTTACACAAAGTAAAGCGCCTGCCTGGGTTCGAACCCACGACCTATAACGTAAGTGGGGGCCAACACCACTGGGCCACCACTGGCCTTGCTTATACTATTGCTCGTACTATGGCCTTCAGCCGAGCACAAATTCAGACTCCTAGCTGCTGCTGAAAAAAACCAGATAGAAAAATCCAATAACACTTTATCCGACCTGGGAATCGAACCCAAGATATAATAATACCGAATTCCACCCAGTTACTGTCCCGCTGCCAACCAAACCCTACGTCGTATCACACAGAAAAGAAACGATAGTTCCTAAACTCTGGGCCAGCCTTGTGCGATCCTTAAACCCGGCAATCTCAAATATTGGGGTAACCTTTTAGCACTATTTGCACGTGTAGTTAACCCAGGAGGGTTAACTACACGTGCAAATAGTGCTAACACACAACGAACACAATTGAGCACAGCAATCAATTACAAACAAAACTTATCGAAAACACACACTCAATTGCTCACTTACAAAGTAATACGAAATAAGCTAGGTAC
Organism: Apamea anceps; assembly: GCA_951799955.1. Taxonomy (NCBI): domain Eukaryota; kingdom Metazoa; phylum Arthropoda; class Insecta; order Lepidoptera; family Noctuidae; genus Apamea; species Apamea anceps. The sequence goes on along the minus strand of OX637502.1, from coordinate 4,251,773 downwards.
CTTCAACCTTCAGCCACACACGCAGACAACACACGTCTGATAATAGCTCCCAAATTAAGTCCCTGCAAGACAAACTTACCCCAGTCTAATGGAGGAGCTCGATCCTGGAATTTAATTTGGCCGTGAGTGCTCCCAAGTCTCGAAGCGTCGTAAGTCGTACGACGCGTAAGTGGAGGATACGTGACTCTTCGCAAAATATGTAGATCGCTGTGTTAATAGGTGTTCGGGTGATTCGTTGGGGGAGGAATTAGGGAATTAGAAAAGGCGATTAATTGAAATTGGAATGTTCGCTCGGTTAAAGGACAGCTGAAAACATGGAGATGTGAAGATTATAATTTGAAGATGGGTGCATGGAACATAGTAAAATAATATAGAGGTGATACCGACACGATCTACGCTAGTTAATAAAAAGCAAAAACTTTTGACATAAAGCGAAATGTAAAAGCACTGAAAGCTTCCTTCGAGCGCAAGAAAATATAACAGCACCTTCAAAATAAACAACTTTCAAAATATAAGCAGCATAAAGGACGTTGTAAGACGCGAAAACACAAAAGCGTCTTAGTGGGAACGCGCGGAGTCTACGTAACGTAACTTAGAACGATTTTAATATTGAAAATACTTGTTTCGCACATAATATTTACTTAGATTGGAGAGTTTTTTATTCATATTTATGAGTGAAACTAATTACGGCTGTCGTATTTTTTTTCTAGGTTCTCTCGCTGCTCGGGTGTAGATAAAATAACACTTTTTAAGCTATGTCAAGTATTATAAAGAGAAGCAGGAAAACAGTGGTGGCCCAGTGGCAATGGCCCCAAATGACTTATGAGTTTTAGGTCGTGGGTTCGAATTCAGACAGGCGCTTTGTTCTAGAACCAAAAATTCGAAGACATGTGACATCTACCAACCCGCATTGGGCACACATTGGATTCCGGCCCACTCCTTCTCGCAGAGAGGAGCCCTGTGTCCCAGCAGTGCCATTTAAAAATAAAAACAGTTTTATTTTTTTTATTTTGTATATATGGCCAACGCCAGATTTTTTGAGCTCATTTAGCCAGTGACACAGACCAATGCCAATGGAGCCAGAAGATTAAGTGATAATGTTTTGTAAATACTACTAACATAGTTTGTATGAAACTTATTTCTAACGTTATGAGTCCATGTTACTTGATTTTTTTATTTTTAATTATTATAGGATAGTTGTATTTGCGATTCAATTTACGTAACGTTTTCGTCGCTCGTTCGTGCTTGGGCTTCATCAGGCTAGAATATCAAAGCGCATATTTTTATTTTTGTAAAGCCGAGGAATTCCTGGAAGGTTGTCTCCATCTTGAGACGGTTCGTGAAAGTATGAGATGTCTAAGGATCTCTAGGAAAAGTTTATCATCTCTACCTGAAAGCTCTAGAAATAGCTAGAAAGTGTTATAAAATCCTTATGTAAGGCTGTCCTTAGTCGCAGAAAAGTTTTACAAGATGGGCGACGGTAGAATGCATATTTCTGGTGAATAATTATTTTTTACTTTGAATGCGAACAATGATCGTTAGTTTTTCTGCAGGACCTTTTCTTTGAAAGGATTTTTACTCGGAGAGAACGTATTTTTTCCTGTTCTCAGACAACATACGGGACGCCTTTCTGTTTTGAGATTAGGGAAAAAGTCGCTATGTGAATTTTTTGGAACGAAGCTTAACGCGGCTTGCGGTAAGAGTTTATTTATTTTTAGCTTACGTTATTGCACTGCAGGGCAAAAGCCTTCCTTCGACTTGACTAGTAGAAATTGTCGCGTAACAAAAATGCATTATGTCCCCTCCATGCGACTATTACTGTCTCTCTTCTTTCTGTTATATACGAGTGTGTGTGTGTGTGAACGAGTATCGCGTAAGGAGCTTCGTTCCTGACAGGAGTCCCCCGACCAGCATTATCAGCCTATAATGTTAACTGCTGGGACACAGGCCTCCTCTGTGAGAGAGAGTGGGCCCAGTGCGGGTTGGTAGATGTCACATGTCTTCGAATTTTTGGTTTTAGGACATGTCGGTTTCCTTATAATTTTTTCCTTCGCCGTTTTGAGAGCAGTGGTGATGAAATAATTTACACAAAGTAAAGCGCCCCAGACAGGCGCTTTACTTACTTACTTTACTTTTTGGAACCTAAGACCTACAACTCGGTAAGTCGCGGCCTTTACCACTGGGCGACCAATGACCTTCCCGTCCTCCGACCGCAAAGGTTTTTTCTTTATGGGATGGACTACTTTGGATTCTGAAACTAACAGTTATTTTTTAGTCTCCCCTCACCGATGAGCTCATTATTCCTCATACCCTTTGCAGATAGTCAGGTATCAGCGTTAGTACTTATTTAAGGGCTGATTTTTCCAACGCCAGATAACTTTTATTCGAGGAATTGACGTTTGACAGTTTTTGTATGAAATAAAAGTCAAAATTTCAAAATTATTCCTCGAATAAAGTTATCAGATGATTGAAAAATCAGCCCTTATACTAATAACGTTGTTGCCTTTTTACAAATAGTCTCTTCAAACACACTTTACTATAAAATTAGACTATACAGAACCCAATATAAATTCCAAAAATAGCTTCAAACTCTAATTTCACATCTATTAGGCAGCACGAGGCTAAAGGTACTCCCACGCAACACCTTTCATAAAGTAATCTACAAATGTAATAATAATCCGCTTATGTTTTCACTGCCCTGGGACTCAACACTTCTCTCTGTAAGAGAGAGTGGGCCGCAATTAGGGTTACCATCCATCCGAGTTTGTCAGAATATGTCCGGCTTTTTGGGCTCCCGTCCGGAGTGTGCCCGGTCTTATCTTTTGTCCGGACTTGTCACCATTAGGAGTTTTTTTTTTTTTTCAGAAAAGAAACAAGATGAAATGAATACTGATGAAACAAACTGTTTTGTAAATGTCGGGTTTTTTGTAAGGCCTTTAAATTTCGATATGGTAACCCTAGCGACAATCCACCACGCGGGTACAATGCGGTTTTCTGAGCTCTTGGACGTAATCTAGTAAATTTGGACGGGATTTCAGGATTTACCAATATATAAACTTAACACTGCCTCGGCAGTTTGTTCTAGTAAATGTGTTTTGGAACGCCCGATCGTTGCGGCAATTTTTGACGACACTGTTGGCACAGTGGCTGAGCGATCGACTGCTGCGCTGCGTGTCGCGGGTTCGATTCCTGCATGGAACAAATACTTGTATTGTCTACAGGTAGTTGTTCCGGGTCTGGCTGTTTGTGTATGCGAGTTTAAATGTTTGTAAACAGTCTCAGTTTTTTTTTTATATAAAAACATTGCCCCACACTAGGAATTACTCCTGTATCGTGAGTGCGTATACAAACATTTAAACTCACATACACAAACAGCCAGACCCGGAACAACTACCTGTAGGCAATACGAATATTTGTTCCGTGCGGGAATCGAACCCGCGACACGCAGCGCAGCAGTCGATCGCTCAGCCACTGCGCCAACCGTGTCGTCAAGTTTAATAACGCTAGACTTATTTCCTCAATACTAACGCGAAATAACTTAGGCAGGTGAACCAGACCGAGTGAGGTACCCTCTTAATTGAATACACAGCTAACTAAATACACGTGTAGCCGATTCCGGGGAACGGGTAAATGATGGTACGGAGCTAATGTTGTTCAGCGTACCGTTCAGGAGAGTAAAGCTAATATTAATTATTATCGTTCTTCGATCAATAATAAATTATCGTTTAACAGGTTTGGCAATGTAGTATGGAGTAGTAGGTTTAATTGAATTGTTATTACTAATATCACTGAATTTCAGCGGATACTAGCATTCGGCATGCTTCACGCTGTATCATCCGGCATCCTGCATGCTTAATTTGCATGTATACGCATTATTTGACAAATAAAATTATCTTTATCTTTATCTTTGTCGGCGCGGGAGATATTATAGTGCACAAGTGCGTGTGCAGAGTGGTGCACAGGTGCACTCTCTCTTCTCACACTCTTATAGTCCGATGAGACGGCAATCGGACCGGAGAGAGATCAGGCGCGGGTCCAATGGCTTCCGAGGTATCCCACCGCCAACTTCCAAACTCCGGGCGGTTACTAAGATTCCTAATGAAAAAAAACAATAACACTTCACCTGACCTGGGAATCCAACCAGCATCCTAATTGCGTAACACACGATCAATCGGAATCGGTTTCATGTTGACAGTTCAACAACATTCATTGCGTTATTTACGTGTTGGGCAGACAAATTTTTCGAACTTATGAAGCAATGGATTAGCAATTTGCTTCAAAATGATTCTGATTCCGATTGATTGTGTGTTACGCAATTAGGGTGCATGACCCTACACTCAGCAGTCGCGCTTATCCGCTTACAAGTGGAAATGATTGTTAATTCGTTTATAACTACTGCATGAATTCTTTGTTTTAACTTTTATAAATAAGTTTACTATAACTTTAACTCGGATTTTGTATGCCTATCGGCGGAACATGGTTTGTGCACTTGAAATTTTATATTAAAAAACCCCTGTAATCACCTATGTTCACAAAACAAATAAATAAATAAAATAAATAAACCTTTTCGTCTACCAAGCAGTGCTTATGGCAATGCCCCTTGAACTGCATAGTGAGAGGTTTAGTGAATGATGTAAATGTTGCTTTCATAAGATAATGATATTAATTGATTATTGACATTTTTATTGCATTTATTAATGTATACGAAATTGTGACGAATTACCTATTACCTATTTTGTTTATGTGCCGTCTTAATTTATTGACATACTAGCTTCTGCCCGCGGCTTCGCCCGCGTGGATGTCGGAAATTATCCCACAGGAACGTGCTAACAGGATAAAATGTACCTATGTGCTTCCCCAGAATGCCACCTATCTCGCGGGCCCTTTGTGGCTAATTACAATAGAAAACCAATTGTGTCTCATTAGTGGTGATTAAGAGGGTACCTATATGATATCTTTACCTAAGTACCTACCTAATTAAAAAAAAAAACTCAATAACAGAAAATTAAATACCTACCTACCTAAATAAACCTATTTCTGATGATAACTAATCTAAACTCAATAAATAAGCAAAATCCCTAAAAACTAATATCTATACGAATGACTAATCCTACCTAACAGTATTATAAAATAACCTACGGTCACTACGTACACTATCAAATATACTACCTATACTTTAAAATTAAAATCTATACCTACAACTTATATAAAAATAAACCTAAATAACTCTAAAAACTAAAAGGAATAAAAATGAACTCCATTGCGGGTGACTTAACCTACGACAAACTTATTATTTGCGGTTGGTGCAGTAATCGGGTCTAGGGATCGAACCGCAAAATTAAGTTTGTTTTTTATTGTATATACTTTTCCGGGATAAAAAGTACCCAGTGTGGTGCCCAGGATATTAAAGAATAATTATACCAAGTTTCAACGTAATCGAACCGGTAGTTTTTGCGTGATGCCTGAACAAACAGACAGACAGACAGACAGACAGACAGACAAAAATTTTTTTAATCACATTTTTGGGTTCGGTGTCGGTCTAGTAACACCCCCTGCCATTTATTTTTTTGATATTTTCAATGTACAGAATTTTCACTTCTACAGATTTATTATAAGTATAGATTATTAACTATTGCAAGAAATTGTGACATCTACTTACCTATTGAATTTATTTTTATTTTGTTAATGGACATTCGCTTACCTAAGATATTTTGTATGCCTTTTGGCGGGACATAGCATGGATCAACATTTTTTGTATAACATCTGTATAATTATACCCTATGTTCACAAAATGAATAAATGAATGAATTGTGTTACTGAACTATTTTTGTGTAACATTACCTACTTGGGACCTACTTTAGATGTAAGTTTTTTACACCTTCGCACCAATACATTATTATTTTGTTTCGTGGCAAGCCTTCAAAGGATATTTATTACAGGTAAGATTAATGAATATTTTATGTGCGTTCCGCGTAGGTTTCGCCTTGGTAATAAGCCCAACAGGTTTTCAGCAGAGCATGATCTTTTCCCGTAGAGCAGACATGAAAAGGAAAACATATTAAGAGTAAGTATCTCAAGGGGATTTTAAAATACTCTGAATCGCTAAGTGAAAACATTCAAAGTGTTGAATGTTTTCACTAGTAATTCGGAGTATTTTGTAAGACCTCAAAAAAAAATTTCTCAATTCAACTGTATTATTTTTTTATGTTTGTTACCTCTGAACTCAGTCATTTTTTTTATTTGTAAGGATATACTTTCAGATTTGTCCCATAGAAATTTCATCAAAAACGGTTCAGTAGTTATGTTTTTAAACCAAAATTACTGGTAAAACAACTGGTTACTGGTATTACAAGTTAAAAGTGAAAATTAAAAACTTTTTTGCAAAAAAAAAAACAACCGGCTTCCAAAAAGACACTACAAAGTGAAAAATAACTTTAATTTCGGAAGTCGGTAGCAAACAACGAAAAAGCGAACCCAACGACATTGTGTCACCGCACGTTTGTTGGCCTCTTTTGGACGGAGGCATTAACCCCATGTCAACAAATAGTTTCTGAATCCCTCAAGAACAAAGTCACACTAACTATTAGACAAGTCACAATTCAGAAACCGGGTGTAAGACTACAATCAAATACTCAAACAAATAAAAAACTTTTTTACAAAAAAAAAAAAACAACCGTCGCGCTTCGTCGGAAGTTTTTATTTGTACCTACCTCACACAAATTCATATAACACTACTTGCTATGTAAATATCAGTGACAGGAAGTTATTAAAACATCATCAATATAAACAACAACAATATAAATTCTCAGAGTGTGGCTATGGGTTATGCAGCTAATTTGAACATAAACACGTCCTAGACGACACCTATAGGGTGAATTATAAGTACTTTATGTGACGCTGCAGAGCAAACATTATGTGGTAGGAGGGTGCAGGCCAAGGAGAGGCAAAGTGGTGTGTGGATGGAACAGTAATGTTCGTGATGCTCACTGAGAGGCCAGGCTTAAATTCAAAGAATGGGTTAGACAAAAGAGACCAAATAGTGAAGCAGTTTTTGATGGGATGTGTGAGACCCGTAAAATCTTCAAGGGTCGCCAAACAAAGAGCAGGTCAAAATGGACAACATAGCAAAGCAAAGAGCCACGAAAAATTTTAGTAAATCTTGGAAGTCGACACGTAAGTGATACTAGGCCTGATCTACCGGCGAGCGTAGGAGGGGCCAATGATCCGGTGGGAATTGCAGATATGTTTAGGAAACATTTTAAAGTGCAATCTCCACTGGGCCCGTCGGTTGAAGAGGCCGATGCTGAGTCTGACAATAGGGTCGGAACCACTCACTCTTTTCTCGCCTAAACAAGTCAGATCCGTCATTCAAGGCATGAGCAGAGGTAAATCGCCCGGTCACGACGGACTCAGCATCGAGCATTTCAAATATGCGGGAGTTCACCCGAAAAATGCCGGTGTATGCCTGCTTCTTGGATCTCTCCAGAGCCTTCGACCTGGTGTCATATGATGTGCTCTGGAGAAAGCTAGGTGACAGGAATGTACCGTGCGTAAGCTAATAATAATAATAAAGGTTTATTCACAAAAAATACAGAAACACATTTACAAGCACAGAAGCTCATGCAGTATTGGTATGCGAACCAAACCAATTATGTAAAGTGGGCCGGAACTTTCTCTGAATCATATGGGTTGGAGTGCGGTGTGAGGAAGGGGGGGTTGACGTCTCCACGGCTCTTCAACCTTTATGTTAATGATCTCATAGTCGAGCTCAGTAGTATGCGTGTCGGCTGCCGGGTTGGTGGTGTTAGTATTAACAGCATCAGCTACGCGGACGACATGGTGCTGCTGGGCCCCACTGAGGGATCTATCAGAGAAATGCTGAAGGTCTGCGAGAAATATGCTGCCTTGCACGGCCTTGTGTACAATGTCCGTAAATGTGAATACATGGTCTTTAAGGCCGTCGGTAAATGCCCTAATCATGAACCTAGCTTTTTTTCTGAATGGTATAAGCATAAATAAAGTCTACCAATTTAAGTACTTAGGGCACATACTTACCGACGACCTTAAAGATGATGTAGACATTGAAAGGGAACGTAGGGCACTGGCGGTCCGAGGTAACATGTTGGCCCGTAGATTCTCGCGTTGTGAGGACCAAGTCAAAATCACCTTGTTCAAGGCGTTTTGTCAAGGTCTGGGTCTGTGGGTCAGCTGTACCAAAAGGTCGTTAGATGTCTTACGCGTCCAGTACAACAATGTTTTTAGGATGTTGTTGAAACTGCCCCGTTTCTGTAGCGCATCGGAGATGTTTGCTCAGAACAGAACTGACGGTTTCCATGCAGTAATTCGTAAAAAAGTCGCATCACTGATGCGTAGAACGCGGGGCAGTGACAATAGCATCCTAAAAACAGTTGTGGAGAGTCCTTACTCCCCTATTCTGAGGCACTATGTGGGGATAGTGGTCGGGTAGGTCATTCCTCACTTTGTCATTCTTTGCATATTCTGCCTCAGACACCTACTTTGTTGTTTGTTTCTTGGTTTGCTTTCTACTAACACCAGTTATAAGATATTTTACTAACAAAATGGACTTTATTGTTGTCTGATTCTGACATAAAATATTAAATAAAATTTATAAATTCGTATTATTGAAACTAACTCAAAAACGTGAACAACAAACGTGATGTGGAATAAGTTGTTGTCTGAAAATTCTGTACCATTTGAAGTTATATCAATATTTAAGTATTGGTATGGCAATCAACGCAATTGTGTAAGGTGGAACGGTTCCTTGTCGAGTATGTACCGATTGGAGTGTGGAGTGAGGCAGGGCGGATTAAGCTCGCCTCGCTTGTTCAACCTGTACATTAACCGGCTGATTGTTGAGCTCAGCAGCACCAAGGTCGGATGTCATATTGACGGAGTGTGTACCAATAATCTTAGTTACGCAGACGACATGGTGTTGCTGAGTCCATCAATCAGTGCTATGAGGAGGTTAGTGTCGATATGTGAGTCATATGCGGTGGCTCATGGGCTCAAATATAATGTTGGGAAGAGTGAACTAATGCTCTTTAAAGCCCGTAGTTTTTCTTACCCAGCATTTCCCAATGTGTCACTGTGTGGCACTCCTCTGTGTAGGGTGTCTAAATTTAAATATTTGGGTCACTGGGTCACTGATGACTTATCTGATAATGTAGACATAGAAAGGGAACGCAGGTCGCTGGCTGTCCGTTGTAACATGCTGGCCCGCAGGTTTGCAAGGTGTACAAATTCAGTTAAAATCACGCTTTTTAAAGCATATTGCCAATCTTTTTACACCTGCAGCCTGTGGGTTAGTTACTCGCAGCGGGCATACAGCGACCTGCGTGTCCAATATAATAATGCACTCAGGGTACTGTTGGGGCTGCCATGGCGTTGCAGTGCGTCATCGATGTTTGCTAAGGCGCGGGTGGATGGCTTTGCCGCGATCGTTAGGAAAAGATGCGCCTCCCTACTCGCTCGCGTTCGTGGCAGTAACAACACTATACTGGGTGTTTTTACCGATCGGTGGGAGTCCCCCATGCTGCAAAGGTGGGTGCGGCTACATGTCATAATTTAATTTGTTTTATTTTTTTTTTGTCAATACTAACAATAGTTTTTTAAGTACTTACATTGTTACTAACCTACTATGGACTTAGTCTGAAATAAATGTTTATTATTATTAAAAACTACCCAAGCAAAGATAATAAAATTTATATCGAGAAATTCTATAAAGTACCTATGTGTATTCAAATTTTATTAATGGATAAGATATGCCTCAGGGGATCCAGAGGCGTATCTTATCTATTAAAAAATTTTGAATACACATACTTAATAGAATTTTGCAAATCGGCTTATAAATAACGGAGTTCTAATGAAACAAAAGATCTCATGGCGACATTGAGAGTGCGACTGTCGCAACTTTTGCGGCGATAAGTCCCCTCTTTGAGGAGTGGCTGGAGAGGCACTACGGCGCTCTCACCTTCCGCCTAACGCAGGTCCTCACCGGACACGGTTGTTTCGGGAGGTTCCTGTTCAGGAAACGCCAGGGTGTCACCACTGTGTGGATCGCCCGGAGGACACGATGGAGCATACGGTGGAGGTCTGCCAGGCTTGGGCGGAGCACCGCCGCGTCCTCGTGGCGGCGATCTGTCGCGTCCGGCCCTGGTCCAGGCCATGGTACGGAGCGAGAGTGCATGGGAAGCCGTCACCTCCTTCTGCGAAGCAGTAATGCTGGCAAAGGAGGAGCGCGTGAGGGAGAGGCAATCTCTGCGCCCTCATGCCCCTAGTCGCCGCAGGAGACGCCCTGGACGTCGGGAGTCACAAGCCAACTCCTGGCCACCGTAGGCGCGGGCTTGCGGGGGGAGAGCAATGGGCAGCTCCAGGCCCGGGTCGACGGCGCGTTGTGTTCCAGGCGCGCCTCAGTTTTTAGGCCCGATGCCTGCCAGGGCCGCGGGTTGTTCGAAAGAGATACCGTGGCCCCTGGCATAGGCAACTGAAGGAACACGGGTGGATTTTAGTCAGTAAAAGTCTGACACGCCCTCATATGATGACAATCCAACCAAAAAACAAAAAAAAACAAGAAAAAATGGGGATACAAGGGAATGGCGAGCTCCCCAGGGTAAATGGAGGCTGTTTACAGAACCAACTGTAACGTTGTGACGTCTGTACCTCCCATACACTTAGTGTTTAATCGCGTACTGTGGCAAAAGTAGATGATACGGGAAAGGTGTGACTACAAAGTTATGACTACTTTAAAAGTGTATTAACCCTTTGTATGAACGTGGATCCACGCAAGACACAATGCGTTTTTAATTGTTTCTGTACTAACGGCATTCAACCGGTTTAACAAATCAATGGACGCAGGCGGAACAGTGAATGTTGGCGATTATTTAACGATGTTTTTTTAGGGTTCCGTACCTCAGAAAGAAAAACGGAGCCCTTATAAGATCACTGCGTTGTCCGTCTGTCTGTCTGTACGTCTGTCAAGACCCTTTTTCTCAGGAACGCGTTATCAAGTTGCAATCCCTTGAAGCAATGAAAAAATCAAAGTTCTAAGTAAACACAATCAAAAGATACAGGCGTTTATGTTCCGATTATGCCGCATATTTTGACACTCGCAAGGGAATCAAAGCCTATAGGGTACTTCCCGTTGACTTAGAATCATGTTTGGCTTGAAGCTATGTCTTTTTATTTTATTTTTTAGTATAGTTTAACAAAATATCAATTTGGTTATAAAGTAACCCACAACGCTGTCCACAATAGTAGGCCTAGAAGTTTAAGAAAAAAAAAGAGCTAATCGCTAGGAACATTAATAGCAGTACGTGCGGCAAATACTTAATTAAAAGTTAAATGATGAAAAAGAAGATAAATAAAGACTGAAAACCGAAATAATATATATATATATATACATATGTATTTAGCACAAGTAAAGGAAAACATCCGAAAACCGTAAATTTGTAGTTACATACCTACAAACGTACGGAACCCTCGGTGCGCGAGTCCGACTCGCATTTGACCAGTTTTTTTATTGTCTGTCACAAAGAAACACATTGCAATTCAATTGCTGTTGCTGCCTTGTAGCATCTAAGCTAATCAAACAAGCCTATACTGTCCCAGTCAGGGCAGAGACCGCTCCCTCCTTTACCCCACAATTCTGTAGCATGTTTCTGTAAAGTTAAATAAAAGCCGCAGTAAGCCTACGTGGTTACTTATACTTCTATTAAAATTATGCTATAAAAACATTTTTGCAAAAAAAAAACAACCGACTTCCAAAAACGACACTACAAAGTGAAAAATAACTTTAATTTCGAAATTTTTTATTTCACGTTGTTTGCCACCGACTTCCGAAATTAAAGTTATTTTTCACTTTGTAGTGTCGTTTGTGGAAGTCGGTTGTTTTTTTTGCAAAAACGTTTTTATTTTTCACTTTTTAAACCGTTTTTGATGAAGTTTCTATGGGACCATTTGGGAAGTATACTCTTTCCAACAAAAAAAGATTTTTTCAAATCGGTTGGCAAGCGACGGAGTTATGCGCGAACAAACATAAAAAAAAATACAAACATCCGAATTGAGAACCTCCTCCTTTTTTAGAAGTCGGTTAAAAATGAGAAAAAACATTAACAATTTAATATTAATATTCATTAGTTAGTACACTCAACTTGCAGTTCTCATTAATAATTACGAGCAAAGCCCACGCGCTTCTGTCTGCGACCACATGCGACATGGCGGTGAGTCCCCGTGGCACGTCACACGGGTGAATGTCTCAATACCCTTAGCACAAACAAATAATCATCTTTATCTATTCTATAGATTCGTGGCTAAATAATAACAGCCCCACGTGTCGATCTTCAAGGTTAAGCATCGCTTGCCGAGATCGGTCCGTAGATGGGTAACTATCCATACACATTACAGACTCCTCCGTGCCTCGGAAAGGTCCCTGCAGTCATTTTTAGATCTCTAACAGTCGCAAGGGGTAGTCAGAATTCCGAAAGTCGGACTACCAGTCTTCTTAAGGATTATCGTATTACCCAGTAACTGGGTTGTGGAGGCAAGATAGACAGTCGCTCCATGTAAAATAAATAAATAAAATACTGTAATCAGCTGCATCCGGTTATACTGGAAGCTGTCCCCATTGGTATAGATGAGAATATATTTCAATCTAAAAATGTACCAAGAGCACATAAGGTATCCACCAACTTATAAAAAAGAGGCCAGTCTCTTATCATCATCATTAATTAGCCTATTGCAGTCCACTGTTGGCTCTATAAGCCTCTTTTAACAGCATCTGCTCGGCCTTTACCCAAATATGTTGGGTTCGGCTTCCAGCCTTACCTGATGCAGCTTAATACCTGTATTTAACATGGAGCGACTATATCTCAAATCAAAATCAAAAGTCATTTATTCAATTTAGGCTGAGAATCAGCACTTTTCGAACGTCAAAATTACAAAAGACAGTCTCCCAAAAACGCCCGCCCTTCACCACTTCCTAGTGCTATCTGACCTCCACAACCCAGTTACTGGGTAATAACGATGTGTTGGTAAGATTGGTCGTCAGACTTTCGGACTTCTGACGACCCGTAACGACTGCCAAAGATCCACAATTGACAGCCGGGACCAACGGCTTAACGTGCTTTCCGAGGCACGGAGAGGTCTTGATACATAAAGATGATCACCCATCCATGGACCAACCGTGGCAAGCATAGCTTAACCTGATCGATAGACCCGCGCGGCTGTTATTATTAACCACAAGCATCTTTTAACGCACATCATTGTTTGAACTCGATCCTCAGCCACTCTCGTCCAGCTACCAGCCACCCCAAACATATTTACTCCACCTAGCCCAGGGTCCAGAGTTTCCACTTAAAAAAAAAGTCTACCCCAAGGGTCATCAGTTCTAAAGCTAATATTGCCCGCCAATTGTCGACTTAGCCTGCTTATTTTATGAGTTATTTCAACTACTAAGGTTTTCTGTTCAGACTCTTATTATTTTAAAATAAAAAAGACTGACTTGAATATTTTAACACGAACTTCATAAAATAAAAACCAGTCATTTTCTTTCATAGTACTACCAACATCATAACACCTTTTATAATAGGTACCAACTTTCATAATGTTTTGAAAGCATTCATAATAATATTCAACAAGCAGCCTTGTGTTTCTAGTTCTTAACTCGTAAACCTCTTAGAACAGGTAGGTACTAATGCTGCCTTGACCTACCTACAACGCAGGTAAGAAAAACTTTCCCAGACGTTTCTACCCACATCAAACACAGATGTTTTATACTCAATCCAAAGAAAAATAAAATCTTACACAGCCAGCCATAGATACTCTATTTTCTCCACGTCAAGACGTCAACTACACTTTATAATATTCACTAACTGCAGTGCGATTCTGTAGCCATCACACCGTGAAAACTTAGGTGAAGTGAGCGTGGAGTGAGCTGTCATTCCAACTAATGCTAGGGATTGACACTATTGACAGCTCACTTCACCTAACTTTTCACGGTGAGATTTTTACAGAATCGATCGGCTGTACGTTTAAAAGCTCTAGCGTCTAGCGGAAAGTGATGTAACAGGGCACATGTAAAAGCAAAATGTCTGGATGGATTACAAGGTTCCGCGTGGATGTCTGTCTATGGAATATTACAAGTTTCGATGTCATAAGGAAAGTTTCTGTGAAGGTAAGGCCCCGTTCACGGCCTTCGGCGTCGTACGACGCGACCTGTGTCAAGCGACACCTGGGGGCTAGTTGCGTATTACAGTAAATTAAATCAAAATCTGTACAAATTCACATAATATACGAGTGGGAACTTAATACAGGAATCCAACGGGGTAATTGCAAAAGTAGCAATGGTTTTCATTTTGACAGTTCAACAACATTCATTGCGTTATTTACGTTGTAGAGCAGACAAATTTTTCGAACATATGAAGTAATAGCTATATCCTTAAAAATGATTCAAATTGTGATTGAATGTGTATTACGCAATTAGGGCGCTGTTTTAGTCCATCACCCCGCAAGTAGCGTCGCGGGGATTCGTGGCATGCTCTAAACAAAGTCTTCTTTCATTAGTTTTCTCCGCTGTCGTTGCCGCAAGACACGTGTCGCTCGTAGCACAGAGTGAAGTTACACAATACAACGATATAAGATAGGATAGGATGGTGTCCTGTCGACCTTTAAGCCTCTTCAAGAATGTTTGTTAGAATAAAAATAAAATAGAGCCCTATTTTATTTTTCTTGTTTTTTTTCAACTAAGGTTTTTATTTGATCAAGTTTAGCCAATCTTGTTGTATTCTGTCCAATTTTGTGTAATGTTACCTATTTTTTATCTCATTTTGTTTAATTTCATCTTGTCTAGTTTTATGTACTTTAACTAAATTTTATAATTGGTGTAATTTGTTTCATTCCAGGAAAAGATACCTATTATGTATATTAACGGAAATAGAGAGATTCAATCTAAACAGATAGGTACTACAAAATATTCAAGTAATTCTCGTGTAATTCTGTTAAAACTAGATTTTAGGAGAGACAATACTCGTATACATGATTTGAATACTAAGTAATATGAATAACCTTTTGTCCGGGAAAACATTCTCAGGATTTCCTCAAGGTTATTCCTGATTATATTAACAGGTTCACTGTCCACAAAGTAGACACAATAGTTAAACAATCAACATGAATCATATGTGATTCATGGAACAGGGAATGGGTTAATATCAAAGAAACAATGTTCAATGTTCTCGAAATAACATTAAATTTCAATCCAGAATAACACCACCCGACCCGGAAAACAAACCCCAGGCCCCACGCTTAATGCGGTCGAACAGAGGGCAGTGACTAGGCATAGTCTCGACCTCGTTAGGCCCTTTGTACATAGTACGGTTTGTTTACGGTACGGTAAGTAAGCCGTGCCGTAGC
The DNA here is from genome assembly GCA_951799955.1 of Apamea anceps. Lineage (NCBI taxonomy): Eukaryota > Metazoa > Arthropoda > Insecta > Lepidoptera > Noctuidae > Apamea > Apamea anceps. The sequence continues at coordinate 4,236,347 of OX637502.1, read as the reverse complement.
AGCAAAAACATGTCCGTCAACAAGCTTCCTTAGTGCTCCATACAACACTGACAATCGTGCCTACACACGGCTAGTAAACCGTGCCGTAGAAAAAACGTGTCCGTCAACAAGCATCCATAATTATCCATACAACACTGACAACTGTGCCTACACACGAAGAATAAATCGCAGTTTTTCACGGCAAGAAAAACGTGTGTGCACAAAAGGCCTAGTTGCTATACCACCCTGCGGTTGAATGTCACTTGCATGATAAAAACGGCATGGTATACCAACTTGTCTATATCATAGTTAAATAATTTCAACCTTCAATAAAGATTTAATTTACTAAAAATTGTTATGAAAAGTAGTAAAGCAATGACGAAGTCGACTATAGGTACCAGCTAGACCAATGAGGCAGTCAGAATAATTTAAGGAAAATATTTAACTGACCCTCTAAAAACATTTTTGCGTTTCTAATGGTGGACACTTTTTTTAATTTAAGGAACCTCTAAAAACATTTTATTTTGTAATGTTGCACACATTTTTTTAATTGAGTTTCTTTTTTACTTTTAACTTTCCTCACAGTTAGTCGCAGTAACTAAGCTAAGGCACCCCGACCAAATAGGTTAGGTTAGAATTCTGACAAACCGCGCGCGAGCCGACCAAAATGGGAATTATTATAGATTCGATTTAATACGTGCGATAATTGAAGCATAAACAGTTATCAACAAAAAACACAATAAACACTGACGCGTTATAAACTTTGAATAATTTAATTAATATTTGGTAGAACGCTGTCACATCATATTTATCGTTTCAGTAGATAGAACTGATTTGAAGGGATTAGAATCATAATGAATAATCTATATTTAAGGCTGAATTTCTCAGTAGCTGCCCAAAGTCTGGAAATAGCAGCCTTGAAAAGCTGGTCATTGTTGGTAATACCTTCCTGAAGGTAAGTGAGCACGAGGCCGGTCGCCAACACGGTGGCTAGGCCAAGTAAAAGAAACTAGGTCCTCAAACAAATTTCAGGAGGTGATGATGGCAACTTTGAAAATATTTATTCCTAAATTTTTCACAATTGCACCTACCATCGTTTGTCTCGGCATCACCCAAAGGTTTACTGGTAGAAAATGCATCATTCATCATCATGATCATCTGCCTAGCCTTTTCCCAACTATGTTGGGGTCAGCTTCCAGTCTAACCGGATGCAGCTGAATATCAGTATTTTGCATGGAGCGACTGCCTATCTAACCTCCACAACACAATTACTGGGTAATACGATACCCCTTGGTAAGACTGGTTGTCAGATTTTCGGGCTTCTGACAACCCGTAACGACTATCAAAGATCCACGAATGACAGCCGGGACCAACGGCTTAACGTGCTTTCCGAGGCACGGAGGGGTCTTGGTATGTAAAAATGGTCACCCATCCACGAACCAACCGCGGCAAGCGTAGCTTAACCTGATCGATCGACCCGTGCGGCTGTTATTACTTAGTCACAAGCCCCTTACTGGTAGAAAATGACTATGGCAATAAGTCCGCCTGTATACTTGTGTGCTTAAAATATTAAATCCCACTAATATTATAAACGCGAAAGTTTGTAAGAATAGATGGATGTTTGTTACTCTTTCACGCAAAAACTACTGAACGGATTTGGTTGAAATTTGGCACACAAATAGTTTACAACCAGAATAAACACTTAAGATAATTTTTATCCCGATCTTCTTATGGGATCGAAACTTATGCGGGTGAAACCGCTGGGCACAGCTAGTAAATAAATAAATACGTGCCAGTGTTTGCTGCCTCTGTCTCCAGTTACTTTTGGGAACGGCCCTGGACGCGTCAGAAGGTCAATGAAGTAAAAGGGTTGAGTAGGTATTCCTGTTTACTTGAATATTAATTACATAGCTGTGGGAATACCTACCCGTTACAAGAGGCGCCGAGAGCCGCCACTCCACCAAACAACACCGGTTTTATAACATACGATATGAGTTTAATTTTCATACAAGCATACTAATAATTGCAGATGTCTTCTTATTTTTGGTTCTTGGACATGCCGATTTCCTCACGATGTTTTCCTTCACCGTTTTGAGAGCGTGGAGAGAGAGTGGTGTTTAATTAATTTACACAAAGTAAAGCGCCTGGGTTCGAACCTACGACCTACAAGTCGTAAGTCGCGGCCGTTACCACTGGGCCACCACTGCTCATAATTTATTTTAAATTAATTCGTGAGAGATACTCTCATCAAAAGCTCTATACTAATAGAGAAGCTTTTATAACTACTGCTCCATCCAACCTTCCTAAACTAACTGACTAAATCGATGAATAAAAGAGAAGGTGTTTATTAACACCACCCTCTATTGTAAGGTAATCGATAAGAGTTTATCGACAGTGGCCCAACACTAGACCTGTCATTAACATTATGAACGCTTTCGCTACACTACCTATTAATAATGTATACATATAATGATAAACTGAATCAGTTATACTAACGTTTATTTGAATGAATACCTACCGCAGCCCGCCTTCATGGTAAACCCCTAACTTCATATCGTAGTCGTGCGGTCTAAAAACACATTTAGCCTGTATAAATTAGTAGTTTCCACTTTGCTGCGTTTACAGTTTCGTGCGCGAAAATCTAATTTAGCTATCATGCGATGTAAACTTACACCAAGTTGGCAACGGTTTTTCAGGAAGTTTCATGAACTGATATTATTTTGCCATTCATTCCATTTACCTTTGTTTAAATTACTTCATCGCCACTGCTCTTACAACGGTGAAGGAAACCTAATCTAACCAAAAATTCGAAGACATGTAACATGTAGATGTTACATGTCTTCGAATTTTAAAACCGGTTCCAATTTTTAAACCGCGGTTTGGTAGCAAACCGCATTGTGTCCGCGTGGTGGATTACGGCCCGTTCCCTGTCACAGAGAGGATAAAATCAAATCAAAAGTCATTTATTCAAATTAGGCTTAGAATCAGCACATTTTGAACACCAAAATTACAAAAGACAGTCCCCCAAAACGCCCGCCCTTCACCACTTCCTAGTGCCTTCGCTGGGAAGAAGAAGTGGCGCATCAAACTCCACAGCAAGGCAACGAGGCTTGTGAACCATAATCTGGATCAGGACAAAAACGATACTTTTTGTCCTGGTAATACGTTCCCGTGGGATAATTGCCGACCTCCACGCGAAGGGCGGACCCGCAGACAAAAGCTAGTAAAAAGTAATAACCTTTTTCAGAACGACAACATATTTTTTGTACCTATTTGTCAGTATATTTGGTGGGGCTAAGTAAGAACAGCCGCACGGGAGATCGCTACACTTGTCGGGGTTGGTCTATGGATGGGTGACCATCTTTAAATACCAAGAGTCCTCCGTGTCTCGGAAAGCACGTTAAGCCGTTGGTCCCGGCTGTCATTCGTGGATCTTTGACAGTCGCTACGGGTCGTCAATGTCGTCAGAAGCCCGAAAGTCTGACAACCAGTCTTACCAAGGGGTTTCATTTTACCCAGTAACTGGGTTGTGGAGGTCAGATAGGCAGTCGCTCCATGCAAACTACTGGTACTCAGCTGCATCCAGTTAGACTGGAAGCCGACCCCAACGTAGGTGGGAAAAGGCTCGGCAGATACGGCAGATGATGGTGGTGATGTGGTCAGTATATTTGAAATCTTAGAAAATGTTCAATAAATTCTCAATCATCAGACATCAGCGTAGGTCTGAAGTCGCTATAACCCAACAAATAATTAGGTACATCAATGTTTTGCCATTGAAACAGATCGGAACAAATCGGATGCCAGCATAAATACTTACTACAACATGTGAATCCGATTCGGAATAGAATTTAATCAAAAAGGGATTTTGATTAAATTCTATTCTGAATCGGAAACCCACAATAGCAATTGAGAAGAATGAAAGCAGAAAAAATACGTATCTCAGTAAAATTCAGGACATCTTTTACATGCTAACGTTATTTTTGTGCGAATTGAAAGGTCGATCTTTCTATATTGATATGGTAAGTAACTTGCGCATCGGAAAACCACGTAGGTATTGGAGAAAAACCAATGCATTTTGCCATACAGCACCATTGACTAATATTTTATCGTTTGGTATAAATAGTTTTAGTTGTGTAACTTCTAAATTTGGTTGACCGTACTTTCCCAAGACATTACTTTGTTTATTTTATTTGTGGTCCCAAAATACCACTCAAAATAATTATTATATTTTTAGGGGGAAACCGGGACCGCGGTCCCGATCCCGAAAGCCCCCCGACCCGAAATTAGCTATCCCTGCCTGCTTTTCATTCTAATAATTCACTTGTCTAAATTAATTCAAAAAAATCTAAAGGTAATGAGCCCTATATTATCGCTTATCATAGTAATCTCTTCGTCTACAGGACCTGCGTAGCAGCTTTAACGTAGATCTACGGCAAAATTTGTAACGGCTACGCGGTCGTAGTAAGGAGCGTAGCATGTGGGAGATCGTGCTACGAGCCTAGTTTACAATTTTATTTTTTGTATTTTTGTTGGAAGCGTTTGCGTACTATTCCATTGGCGAATTGTTGGCAGACAATTTAAACAAATGTTGATTAGATATAGATATGTCGTTGTGTGAGTCAAATGTCCGATTTATTTAAGCTAAATTCTATATCTAAGGGTAATTTTATAATTTAATTCGAATGGTTAATAGTATATAATTTAATTTGAATGGTTAATAGTATAACATAATTTGAATGATAATTTTAATAATACGAATTAATAATACGAAGTGGGTATGCACCGTGATGTGGTCGCAGTGAACAAGGGACTCGCCCCGCTCTCCATGGCTAAAGAGAACTGGCGCAAACCTGTAATACTTACTACCGATGACCGCAAGGAGGTATGGCAAAGCAAGGAGCTTCACGGGCGCTTCTATCGGGCTCTTCATGAGCCAGGTGTAGACTTCTTAGCTTTCGTATCCTGGCTACGTTTTGGGGACCTTTTCGGGGAAACTGAAAGTTTCATCTGTGCAATTATGGACGAAGTTATCTTGACGAATAATTACCGGAGACATATTATGAAGGACGGGACAGTTGATGTGTGTCGGGCATGCGACCGTCCGGGTGAGTACAACTTAGTACTGACCAGCAAATTGCAAAAAACGTAAGAAAATTTGAATTTCGCGGGATACCTTGGAGCATCCACCTTAAAGTGGCCTTTTTAGGCCCCCAGTTTGAGAGTGAGTCAATAATTAGTGTTCAACATAAACATTTGTTTCTCCTCAACCACACTGACGCTACGTACCCCGACAATAATTTTGCTATAGGTACTTTCGCCAGAGCTGATACAATGAAACAAATCCGAAATTAAAACAAAACATTGAGATAAATAAACTACCATAAAAATAACAAAATTTAGTGGTAGGTTATTTTAAATAACCCTCACCTCATTTTCCAATGCAGCCACCGACATGCGCACATATTAGGTTACTTGAATTTTTATTGAATATAAGAGTAGTTTTCATCGTAAAAAAGATATTAAATGAAAATGGAGAACGTGACTGGACCGCAGACAGCGACATTGTAGCAGCGGTAGTCTGCAAAGAGTCCTTTCTTTGAAAATAATAAGTTTTATTTAAATTTCCTTTCCTTATAGGTACTTTTCGAGACACGTAAAGGTAGTTTGAAAGGGCTCCGCAGTCTTCATAATGTCAGCCCAATTTAACGTTCTATTTTTAGGGTTCCATCCGTACCCCAAAAGGAAACAGAACCCTTATAGGGCCACTTCGTTATCCGTCTGTCTGTCCATTCGTCTTTATGTATGTCAAGATCCTTTTTATCAGGAACGCGTGGAGGTATCAAGTTAAAATACTTAGCTCTACCGTCCCGGAGCTGTAAAAAATCAAGCTTCTTATTAAACGCAATAAAATATATATGGGCATTTATGTCATATATTTTGCTCACTCGCAAGCATAGAAATATAAGAAAAATTACATTGTACTCGCAAGTAAATTAAAACCTACAATTCATGACTATGTCCCATGGCACATAGGCACGTGAAGCTGCGGGCAGCCAGGCACCAGGTTCAAAACGGAACCCAAGGGCACGAGTCCTACTCGCACTTGCCCGGTAAGCACAAGTAAAGGAAAAAATCCGAAAACCGTAAACTTGTAGTTACATTACAATATTCGAGACACGATTCCCGTGATAAACTATTTACATACCTACAAAGTACGGAACCTTAGGTGCGCGAGTCCGACTCGCAATTGACCGGTTTTTTTTTTTCGGTACCGCTATTACACCCACCATCTTTTTCCCGGATGCAGGAAAAGCAAACAATAAAATAAAATAACAAACACTATTATAAAAGGTTCCAGCCCCACTATATTTATCTCTTCAAAGAAAAGTCACTAGAAACTTTGATATCAATTTATCAGGAATAGACAAGAGAACCATCAATTATCTCTGCTTCTATAAATAGCCAGCAGATTCCACGTGTTGCGGCAAGTCAGGCGGAAATTGCAATGCGCGATGTACCGAGATGAATTACAGATGTAGGCACAGAGCCCACGCAGATATGTGTTAACGAGCCTTACTATACATATACCTAAATGGCAAACCAGCCACAGCTCGTTTCCCGTAAAAGATGAGATATAGTAGACAATAATTGAAAAGATTATGCTTAGATGGTTTGGTCCCGATGAGAAGATGAATGAAAAATGCAATAAAAATGTTTCTGTCCTATACATGCATAGCACTGCATGCATAGCACAGCATGCATAGCACTGCATGCATAGCACAGCTTGCATAGCACAGCATGCATAGCACAGCTTAGCATGCATAGCACAGCATGCATAGCACTGCATGCATAGCACAGCATGCATAGCACTGCATGCATAGCACAGCTTAGCATGCATAGCACAGCATGCATAGCACTGCATGCATAGCACAGCATGCATAGCACTGCATGCATAGCACAGCATGCATAGCACTGCATGCATAGCACAGCATGCATAGCACTGCATGCATAGCACAGCATGCATAGCACTGCATGCATAGCACAGCATGCATAGCACTGCATGCATAGCACAGCATGCATAGCACTGCATGCATAGCACAGCTTAGCATGCATAGCACAGCATGCATAGCACTGCATGCATAGCACAGCATGCATAGCACTGCATGCATAGCACAGCATGCAAAGCACAGCATGCATAGCACAGCATGCAAAGCACAGCATGCATAGCACAGCTTGCATAGCACAGCATGCATAGCATAGCTTGCATAGCACAGCATGCATAGCATAGCTTGCATAGCACAGCATGCATAGCATAGCATGCAAAGCACAGCATGCAAAGCACAGCATGAATAGCACAACATGCAAAGCACAGCATGAATAGCACAGCTTGCATAGCACAGCATGCATAGCATAGCTTGCATAGCACAGCATGCATAGCATAGCATGCATAGCACAGCATGCAAAGCACAGCATGCATAGCACAGCATGCAAAGCACAGCGTGCATAGCACAGCATGCATAGCACAGCTTGCATAGCACAGCATGCATAGCATAGCTTGCATAGCACAGCATGCATAGCATAGCATGCATAGCACTGCATGCATAGCACAGCTTGCATAGCACAGCATACATAGCACAGCTTAGCATGCATAGTACAGCATGCATAGCACTGCATGCATAGCACAGCATGCATAGCCCTGCATGAATAGCACAGCATGCAAAGCACAGCATGCATAACACAGCATGCAAAGTACAGCATGAATAGCACAGCTTGCATAGCACAGCATGCATAGCATAGCTTGCATAGCACAGCATGCATAGCATAGCATGCAAAGCACAGCATGCATAGCACAGCATGCAAAGCACAGCATGCATAGCACACCATGCAAAGCACAGCATGAATAGCACAACATGCAAAGCACAGCATGAATAGCACAGCTTGCATAGCACAGCATGCATAGCATAGCTTGCATAGCACAGCATGCATAGCATAGCATGCATAGCACAGCATGCAAAGCACAGCATGCATAGCACAGCATGCAAAGCACAGCGTGCATAGCACAGCATGCATAGCACAGCTTGCATAGCACAGCATGCATAGCATAGCATGCAAAGCACAGCATGCAAAGCACAGCATGCATAGCACAGCATGCAAAGCACAGCGTGCATAGCACAGCATGCATAACACAGCATACACAGTTTTAATTCACAGTTTCAATTTCTTTAGTTCATGACAGCCCTAAACTTCTACAAATACATTCTACATTGCTTGATCAAATGAAACTGAAATTGATTACGCAGGTAGTAAATGCATAGTTCGATGTAGGATACGCAGAGTAAGTACACCAAGTTACATACACGTGTACTTTTACAACCCACGCATGTGATAAACATAATGAACGCAAAACACACACTAAACTCATACCAGAGCACACCTACTTACGTCAGAAGTTCATACTCGTATTTATCTTAAACTAAGATACCTCTCCACTCCTCATAAGCACCTCAGGACATGTTGCCCCCTTGTTGCTACGTCACTATGTGCTAGCGACCGTTTCCGGGGGCCCAAGTGCAAGTCACCCCCTGCCATTTTATCCGTGTATATATAAAACATTGATCAGGCAGGGGCCATAGTTCTTCCATAGTTATTGGTAACCAGTCCACTTTAGCCACCCAAACCCTGTTTTTCCATATCCTGCAATAGTCCTACATTAACCGGGGGTTATCCTTGGGTGCACTTGCATAGTGCATACAGGGACAATCGTCGGGTGGTGCCACATTTCAATGAAATTTCCTGAGGGGCCTCTGCGAGTTGGCTTCGGCCCCTCGTACGCCTTCCAAAGGACCGGGACCCCGTGGTCCCGAGATATGTTAAAATATAAAAATAAATAATAATAATAGTAATTTATTTCTCTGAAAAAGGTACAGTTTTGATAGGATCGAGTTACATTTTAAAGATTATCCTTTGTGAGAGCTGGAGTCTATACTGGGTTCGGGACCTGTATGACAGATCTCCAGGCTCACACCCTTAAAATTACAATATTTAATGACACTTACGTACTATAACATTATAAAGCTCCAAGTATTGAGAAGACAAGAATAAATAGAAGAAAAAAAAAAGGAAATGTGCAATGTATATGTGTGTCTTTGGAGAGTGTTGTGTGTCCGTGAGTACAATATAAGTCCTCACGCCCAGCGCCCGCGAAGGCCACTAGGCGTGAGCACCCACTTGCCCAAAAGTGTGTGTGTGTGTGTCTGTATGTGGTTAACAAGGTGAACCGCGATCTAAGTATATAAGGTTGACCTGTCAGATTAGTCTCCGGGATTAAAAAACGAACTATAGATTAGGTGGGAATGAAGCAACAACCAGCGGGGTAATTGCGTTACACGCCATCAGTAGCAATGGGTTTCATTTTGACAGTTCAATAACATTCATTGCGATGTTTACGTTTTTCAGCAGTCACATTTTTCGAACATAATATTATGAAGCAATAGATTAGATTAGCAATATCCTTCAAAAGGATTTAAATTGAGATTGATGATAGTGCCGCAATTAGGGTGATGTTAAACAGAATTTTGCAGTGTAGTGTAGCCTTTATTCACGCCTCAAATCATCTCTTAACTTTTGTATTATCTGTGGAAATTGGGTTTATAACGAAAATTTAGAACGTAAGCTTCCGACCTCGTTCAGTGCTCCTCATGTAGGCTCCGTGAGCTGAATTAATTGCAAACCATAAATCTTCATAAACCAGCTTCCTTTGTAAGGTTTTGCTCGTGAATAGCTGGCGTTTGTATAGATTAATTATATGTGCTTGTGTACTAAATAATTCCTATAGTGTGGCGACGAGAGAATGCGTTCTTGACATCTGTAAGTTTCGTACAAATGAATAATTATTTTCCGAGTTTGATCTTTATTCGTTACTAGATTAATGTCGTAGTGACACGTGTCAGAAAAACATTCTCTCGACGGCCCGACTTTACGTTATTGGAATGGGTACGATAGGCGCTACTGCTGCGTATGAGGTCCTGGGTTCGATTCCCATGTCGGGCAAAATACTCGTATTATTCGGATTTTTCATCAGAATTTCTCAGAACTCAGTATTTGTGCCCGGTTGATAGAAAAAGACTCACCCCTTGTTACATGGGACTTTAACATGACTGGCGAAAGGTGGGTGCAGGTACCTTTTTTTTTTTTTTTTTGTTTTCGAGGGGAAACCTTCAAAAGGCGCCTGGTCTTTGGGTAAAACCAGGGAGTGTGGGATTTTTACCTCACTAAAACCACCCCGGTGGTCACCATCTGCACATGAAAGGGGCACCGTTACCTCTCAAAAGACCAATCCGGAGCCCCCTCTGTGCAAAGCCTTTTAGGGCACATCTCTGGGGAGACTGTATAGGGGTCTCCCTGAAATCCGACTGTGCAAGTGTGCAAGGCAGCACATGACCACTGTGCGCCGCCCTCCCCGAGGTCACTCAGTGGGCCGACAGAGTCCCCACTCCAATCGCCCGCGACCCCAAATTCCCGCCTTTGTTAGATGATGCAGGCGGGGTTTCGGCGTGTTAGGCGTCGAGGCGGTTGCCTGCTCGACGCCTTCTTCTCCGAGCGGGATCGGCTCTCTCACGATCTCGCTCCGCAGCCTCCTTCTGGACCATCACGGTCTCACAGAAGGAGGCAACTTCCCTCCAGTTTTCTGTCTCCGACAGCATAGCCCTCACTACTGCTGGCAGAGACAGGTCTCGCCCGATCCTGGCGACCAAAACCTGCCGCTCAGAGGCCCACGCTGGGCACTCCTCGAGCGTGTGCTGTGCAGAGTCCAGGTCGCTTCCACAGTGGTGGCAATTTGCCGTGGCCTCACGCCCAATCTTATTCAGGTACTCACCGAAGCAACCATCTCCGGTCAGCACCTGAGTTAGCCTATAAGAGATGCGCTCTTCTCTTCTCAGCCAGGCTTCGAAGTGCGGCAGAACGGCTTCGACAACTCGCTTATGCGAATATTGCGGCTGTTGCAGCCGCTCACGCCACCGCTCGAACGCGTGTCGCCGTTCCTGCCGCCTCAGCCGAGCAGGGTGCAGGTACCTACTACAGGTACTCCTCTGGCTAACCCTTCGGGGAAAACAAGCGGGATGAAGTCTTTACTTAGGTAGACAGGTAGGTACCTTCTTTCTCTTGACGTAGAGACCTACTTACAGTCAGCGAAACGTATTTTTAATCTGCGGTTGCCGGTTGACTGTACCCATTACCATACATAACAGAGTAGAGAGAGTGTTCGAAAGGGCCCAGAAGGGAAATTAACCGTAATAATTAGGTAGGGACACATTTATTTATTAACAAAAGTTACAAAAAGAACTTTAATTTTTTGTTTAACTTGCTTGCCTTCTCTGAAAGTCGGACCGACACTAATGCGCAAAGAGACCATTCCTTATTTTATCGAACCAATCGAAAGGTTCAAATCCCGAGGGCCTATTCTATTTTTCCATCCTATAGACTAACTACTTTACGTAAAATATACTTGATTTAAAAATAACGGAATTTATTAATGTGAAATAAACTTTTTCAAAATAGAAATAAACTTACAAAGAGCGTTTAGTTAATAGAATACTAAGCAGAATATTGCACTTACTGAGAGTCTGAGACATTAAACCGCGTTTAGTTCAACGTCAAGTATTTTGACAGAGCTTTATGACAGCAACTCAGACATGACAGTGACACTAGTGATTTCAATTTCAATCTGAAGACAAAAACATCGTTTTGAATTGTGAACATTGATATCGATTCAGTAAAAATCGGTTAACTAAAAATCAAAATGTAATAAATTGGTGTTATAGTTTTTGGGATTTCTGTCCTATTAATTTAATCTATTCGCTGGTCATACAAAACAGGTAAAATTAGGTTAGTTAGACCATAATATATTAGAAAATCCCCGGTAATACGTTCCTAAGTTCCTACTTAATACCCAAAAACGAAAAATAGCGCTAGCTGTAACTTATTGTTTTCTGTTCTTTTCTACCAAATCAAATAAAACAAAATAATGTAAGTAATGTGCAGGTTACAAATTAAAATACAGGTTGGAAAAAAATAGGAAAATTGTTGTCTTCGGTCTATCAAACTACTCATTTCGTTACGTATTATTCTCAGACCAATAAACTGAGGTATTATTACGAAATTTTTGGGCAAATCGTACCCTTACTGAGTTTAAAAACCAACCGATTTCGATTATATTCAATCGAGTAAACCTAAACGTCAACAACATTGCTTTTTACTATCTATTTGTATTGACGGTGAACTCTGAACAATTTACAAAAGTTACCTAAACTTCTTAACATGGTAGCATAATATTCAAAACATCTGATGTTGTATGTATACATAAACAGTTGATTATCTAATTACCTTTCAGTGGTGAACCAATAAAAATTCAGTGAGTTTTCGTATGTTTTCGTTATCATTTTATTTGACTTCGTGACTTGACAATCCCTAGCGGTTTTTGCTGTCATGTCTTAATAGGTTAAGTTTACTGTTTCTCGTTTATCAGTTTTATTATCATTTGTGATGTTTAGGTTGGGACAATCGTGGTTCGCGGCTGTGCGAGGACAGAGCGGTGTTGTAGAGCTAAAGAATTTAAACTACTTATTTAAAAATCTGAGTTGTACTGCTAGCCAAATGACCGACAAATTCAAGTTACCTGCGCGCTATGGAGCTGGCGAAAAAAGTGTTTGGTGAGTGAAATTTAGGGAATATTTGCATTATTTAGAGTGTTTATAAGTAGATCAGTCATCATAGTTGGAATGTTTCGTTCTTGTTACATAAGCGGTGTTTGAAAGCAATAAAGTTTCATTTCCAAACTCCATGTAATTGTGTTTAATTTAATATTAAAGAGATAACAGACATGTTATTATTCTAGTTAATTATTAATACTCAAATACATGTTCATGAGTGTACCTATAGGATGTACTAATTAAGTAGTTGAGACTATAATTAATAGGAAAAATTATATGTAAATGAAACAGTGAACAATGCTGTTGATGTTTGCAGCCATAAGATCACCTATTGTATTGTACTGTTCAATGTCTGTTTTCTTTTCTTTTGAGTTTCATATATTCTTATATAATAAAGGGTACCTTCCATAACCATCTAATACATTAAGTAGGTACGGTCAGCAACAAAAGTCGGTTAACACTTTAGTTGTTTAAATCTTAATTATTGAGCAAAATATTCTTAAAAAACATATAGTAATAGAATATTTAAGAATAATTAACTCTTTGAGAACATGAAATAGAGAAAACCAATGTATCGCATCACTTTGTATCAATTTAGATGATTTGTAAAAGTAACAGTGTTAATTGACTTTTGTTGCTGACCGTACCTAATATATTTATTTCATACTAAATTTAAATAAGTTAATTTCAACTTTCTGACAGTTAAGTAATCTTTTGTCATCTTTATTTTTTCTATTCCTTTTCTTTATCTTTTTTCTTTTCTTTATCTTTTATTTTCTTTTAAAATTCATAGATATGATTTTTCATATTATTCTTACACAATATCATCAAAAGCTTGCAACTCAAGTTCATCTTTGTTTCAGGGTGGAATACATCCAACTGGCTGCGGAATACAAGCCTGCAGTCAACTTAGGTCAAGGTTTCCCCGACTACCATGCACCCAAACATGTCACCAAGGCCCTGGCGGAGATCGCAACCAGTAACAATCCACTGCTGAACCAATACACCAGGGGATTTGTAAGTACCATACCCCTTTTTTTCTTTTGCGGATGGGAAATCAAATCCTCAAATGACCCCTCTCGCTCTGGGTGGAGCAGAAGAGAGTGACAGACTCTTACTGACTAAAACCCACCCGTGTTCCTTCCTTAGCCCTTCCCAGTACCATACACCTTGGGTGACATTGCACATGCAAATCTATTTAAATCAATAAATAGTTGAACATAGATTCCTGCAATATCAACATAATACATGAATTAAAAATACATAACACAGTTTGTCTTGTCTCCAATTTTATATTAAGCTTCTCTTTATCTAACTCTGCAATATGCAATAATCTGCTCTTAAGCCCACTTATAAATCCAATCATGCAATGGTTATCTTGGCAGACATAACTCTTTATTATAGATTTAATTCAATCTTTTCATTTACAGGGCCACCCCTCGCTCATTCAAAGCTTAGCAAAGGTTTACTCCCCACTAGTAGGCCAGCAGATAAACCCACAGAATGAGATCCTAGTCACTTATGGTGCTTATGAGGCTCTTTATTCAGCTATTTTAGGTGAGTTTTCCTACCATAACAGCTAGCGTTAGAATCTTATGCTTGACTGATAGAGAGTTGAGTGACTAACTCTTTAACACCATTCTCCTGCAATGATCCCAATTTATGGAGTTGGTGCACTATGTTTTTTTCTATGCTCTCAGGTGCTCTCAGCATTAACTTCCCTTCTAGTCAAAGACTATGCCATCACTATGTTACTATCATCAATTAACTAGCTGTAAACTTATTATTAATATGGAGAAATATTTATCAGTTAAGATTACCTAGATCTATCAACAGCCTACATGGTTGAAGTTGAAACAACCTTAGCACCACTAAGAAGCTTATTTTAATTAACAAGAACATCTTAAAACTGAACAAATAAAATTTTATTTCCACTCTTATCAGAGACCTTAGACACTACTTCTGTATCATTAGAGATAAGATTTTTACTACTGCAATTAACTTATTTCAACTATCAATGTATAATTTCCAGTGTTGCTTAAGTTTATTACCATAAAAAAAATTGTCCAGTGTCAATATGTCCTATGTATCAAAGACATGTTTTAGATAAGGCAAACATGATAATAAGCTAAGCAATTACATAAATTTGATATAATTATGACCTATGACATACCATGATAAATGATAACTACGTGATTTTCTTACCGTCAATGCAACACCATCATCCTATTATCATTTTTATATAGATATATATATATGTATATGCCCCCTGACCTGGCTGAGATAAGACAGTATCCCCATCACTTCTTCATGATACATACATATTATTACGTAGAAACAAGAAAAAACTGTAAACATAATAGACGGATAGACATTTTGCGTTAATGTAAAAATAAATAAATAATAATACTGCATGTCAAAATAAATCATCAGATTTTAAATTACTTACTGCTAAATCATAGCCATGCCTGGTTATCAAGATTAAATAGTTAAGAGATCACAAGAACTCGTTCAGCTAAATCACGGCGTAATTTGCGCCCTTCAAAGCTCTTGACGTAGCGATGCGCAAGCGCAAGCGCAGGTGGTGGTGGTTTTCTATTGATACCTATAGAAGGGTATTTAAAATATATTTATTATTATTTTACAATTCCAGGTCATGTGGAAGAGTGCGATGAGGTGATAGTCATTGAACCTTTCTTCGATTGTTACGACTTCATGATCAAGTCAGCGGGTGGCATCCCTAGGTTTATTGCACTCAATCCTGTAAGTATTTTTTTCCCTTTGACTTAATTACCTTTTACCTACCTAGCTGATTGTTACTTAACATTCATTATTTATTTTAATGGTAATTGAATTTACATTTAATTGCGCGTCACGCGAATTCAATCTGTCATGCTGTTGCATGTCCGATTGAATTGAAGAAGAAGGCCACAGAAGCCATGACCATCCATCCATTAATTCCTATCTTGTGGCCTCCTATGGCCACAAGATATAAACTGCAAGTCTCAACTCTAAAGACAATTTTTATGCAATTTCAACTCATAGATTTAGTGCTTTTATACGCTAGTCTTAATAATCAAAGGATAAACTTCTTACTAACTTAACTAACAAACTAAAGATATCCTAACCTATAATTTGACCAAAACCGCTGTACCGCGCCTTCAGTATGTGCGCGTCGTGACGGGGGGGGGGGGGGGGGTATGGGGCAGTGCAGGCCGCTCATTCGCCATCGCTCACGGCGTAGCGCCCCCCGCCTCGCCGCGCATTCCTAAGGCGCGGTACAGCAGTCTAAAACTGTTAACAAACTAAAATATGACGTCGAACAATTCACTTTAAAATTGTAGGATTTTGTCAATATGTATACAAATCAACAAAACAAAAACACAAATAGGATAGTAGGATTGTATTGTGAATAACAAAATCCTACAACCCTACCTGGGTTGTAGGATTTTGTTATTGCCAAAATCCTACAATTTTAAAGTGAATTTTTCTGCAGTGACACAATAATAGGCTACTTTTTTTTTACCAGCTTGTCGCCTTTTCTAATCTCAGTTATAATTTCCACACCAGAAAAAAACATCAGGCACTGTAACCTCAGCAGACTGGGTCCTAGATGAGAAGGAGCTGGAATCCCTCTTCAACCCTCGCACGAAGATGATAATTCTGAACACTCCCCACAACCCCCTGGGCAAGGTGTTCACCCAGCAGGAACTGGAGCTGATCGCCAACTTGTGCAAGAAGCACAATGTGCTGTGTCTGTCTGATGAGGTGTATGAGTGGATGGCCTATGAACCCGTACAGCATATTAGGATTGGTGAGTTTTTTGGGACTTGTGTGTTGAGCACTTGATTCGTTTTTATTTTATTTAGCCGCCCCGTTCCACTGCTGACCACAGCCGTGTCCTCAAAATTTTTCTTGATTATTTGCTCGGCCAAAAGAGCTCCCGGATTGTCGTTTATCAATGCGGGATTTAAAATGATTTATAATTGTTAGCAAACTTGACTCCTTTGGGAGGCAAGAAAAAAAATCCTGTGTCTATAAAATTATCCGATTAGAAAAAAAAAAACATTTCACTGCCTGGGGCAAAGTCCTATCACTACATACATTACACCTGTCAATTTGGGACATTGCGACCGAATTCGGTCGTAAAGCGATCGCTATGAATGTCGAGACTGCAGACCCTGGACATAATTAGTCTATCCCAAGTTGTGCGACAAAATTCGTTTCGCCGTCCGCATCCAGTCTACAATAGACGGAATTGTAAATGCTATTGAAAAAAAATTGATAAATAAAGTATCCTTTCCACAGCAACATTACCCGGAATGTGGGAACGCACAATCACAGTTGGCTCAGCAGGCAAGACATTCTCAGTGACTGGCTGGAAGACAGGCTGGGCATACGGACCTGCCGCACTCATGTTGAACCTGCAAGTGGTGCACCAGAACTGTGTATACACTTGCTGTACACCTATCCAGGTTAGTACTGGACCAGCACCCTAATTGCGTAACACACGATCAATCGGAATCGGTTTTATTTTGACAGTTCAACAACATTAATTGCGTTATTTACGTATTGAGCAGACAAATTTTTCGAACTTATGAAGCAATGGATTAGCAATTTGCTTCAAAATGATTCAGATTCCGATTGATCGTGTGTTACGCATTTAGGGTGCAGTTTCTTTATTGATAGGCCAATTTTTTTAAACTTATCACAACTGGAAACTCTTTGCAAATCTAGCTGATGCATTTTTCTTAAAAAAGTTTATTCGCGCCAAGAATTTAAGACACTACCTTGCAAACTGTGTTACTATTCAGGTACCTTACTGGAAGTTTCGTTCCCAGTTGCCTATCTGGGAGTGAAATTCCCAGTTGCCCAACTTGGAGTGCAATTCCCAATTGCCTATCTGGGAATGCAATTTCCGGTTACGAAAGTGCTTCAAATAAACCCACATAGGATAGGGCACTCAGACGTACCCATTTGAATTAAAATTTTGTCTTCTCTCCTTTTCACTTACCATAAACAACTTACAAGTTTCTATTTTTTTTTGTTCCTCAGGAGGCGATAGCCCGCTCCTTCGAATACGAGCTAGCTCGTCGGGACTCCCCAGACTGCTACTTCAAATCCTTGGCTCGGGAACTGCTGCCCAAGAGAGACTTCCTAGTGAATACCCTCAGAGAAAACGGGTTTAACCCCACCGTCCCTGAAGCAGGGTACTTTATTATCGCTGACTGGACTAATTTAGGTGAGTTTTAAACAAGGTGTCAAAAAACGAAACAGACATCGGGCCGAATTTCTAAACAATGTATGGGTTGATTTCGTTTTAATAAAATCATAGTTTTTGAAAGATTTTTTTTGGAATTCTAATTTCAACCTTATAGTAAAACGGCTAAAGACAACTTTTAAGTTTACACGACTAGCATGCTGAAGTAATTTTTTTTTTGTGCTTAATAATATTTTTTCTTTCTTTCCTACAGCCAACAAGATCGACTTATCATCGGAGCCCGATAAGTACAAAGACTACAAGTTCACGAAAAAGTTCGCCAAAGAGACCGGTGTCCTGACCATCCCACCGACTGCCTTCTACTCCGAAGGACACAAACATCTCGGAGAAAACTTCGCCAGATTCTGCTTTATCAAGGTAAATAGATCTTTTAATTATTTATTTAATACCAAAATTTATTAACAGCAACATCTTTCATGCCTGTCGGTGCGCTTGTAACTCGACTACGCATGCGATTTACGTTGTTCAGTCATTGATAGTGGCAAGGTAGTATGGGACGCCCCCCATACTGATGGACCGACGACCTTAAGAAGGTGGCTGGGACGGACTGGATGCGGAAGGCAAAGGCTGACTTGATAGAGTGGGTTTAAACAGGCTGGAAGATTTACTTATACAAGATGATTTTTGAACGAGGGTGGGTAATTACTCCGTATTGCAGCTATGTCAACCGTTAAATAGGAAGATAAGTTGCTACAATCCCTTTAGAAGTTAAGCGTATCAAACTGCTAAATACTTTTCAGCGGAGTAATTGCAACACAGTAACATTGGCAATGGCTTTCATTTTGACAGTTAGGCAACATTCATTGCGTTATTTACGTTGTTGAGCAGATAAATTTTTCGAACATATGAAGCAATGGATTAGCAATATCCTTCAAAATTATTCAAGATTGTGATTCGAGTGTGTTACGCATTTAGGCTGCTGGTCCCGATAAAAACAGTAGTTTGGATTTTTGCTTATTCTTGAAATTTAATTTTTACAGAAAGACGAAAACTTGTGCCTTGCCAACAAACTAATCAAGGAATGGAACGCAAAGAATCAAAAGGAAACAAATTAAATTATAATATTGATATAAATTTTATATATTTTTATACATTGTTATTGTTATACTTACTTATGTTGTCGGCCCATTATGTTAAGTAAAAACATTTTTTATATATTTACGATGATAATTTTATTTGGTTAGTACCAAACTTAAAAGACTTATTAAATTGCAATTATTGTCTTAGTTAATTCAGTTGTTTGTATACTTAAATATAAAAGAAAAAGGCAGACTTTCTAATTCGCGTGTTTTATTTCAAATATCAATTCCAAAATAAAACAGTATCATTTGATTTCATCAAAATAGTATCACTTTCGATTTGGACCGTATTGCGTTTACAATACGCTTCAGTATTGTTTGTCCGTCACACGTTACGATCCTAGGTTGTTTATGAGGTGAAATCTCCGCGCAGCCAGCGTTTCGCGTCTCTTGTGTCATTCCCGTACGTTTTCCCAAACCTAGAAGTAAGAATACATTATTATTATTATTATTAATTATTTAAAAATCAATTGCTGTTCGTTTGTCTCGCTAAAACTTGAGAGCGGCTGGGCCGATTTGGATGAAATTTTGTGTGTATATTTCAACGGGTTCCTGGATGGTTTCTGGGTAGGAGTAGTGTAGAAGTAGGGTAGGAGTAGGGTAGGGGGTAGGACATCACGCGAACGAAGTAGCGCCGGGCAGCTAGAAATAATTTATATGTCAAAACAACGTTTGCCGGGTCAGCTAGTACAGGATAAAATTCAATTAATTAGCGAAACTCCGCAGACTTGATATGTCGATATCTAAATATGTTAAGCTAAATAAAAAATTGATATTTTGTTTTGGGATGATTGTAGGCAGTGTAGTTGCTTGAAATATATGTTTAAAAATCTGTTTGTTTATTGTGTATATTTACAGTCGTAATGGTTATAGATATCTAAACACGATAGAACAAAAAAGTGATCTTGTCAACTCATACTCCAAGTATGAGTACAAGCGGTCGTTATCCCCAAAAAATGTATCATTTTTCAAAAAATTTACGTTTCGCTAGCTAATTTAATTTGATCCTGTATTTTTATTTATTTGCATCTCAGAATAATACAAGGCATTATTGGTGGGTCCATATATCCATATGGACCGACTAATCATCCAATTGAAGCCTGAACATTGAACCTAAAGCCGGACGATTATGCCAATTTTGACCCACCTGGGGCCCAAAATTGGCATAAATCGTCCTTTTTAAAATTGTTGACATTTTGTCGTGGATGAATAATTATTAAAACTTAATATCAATGGGGCCGTACCTGCACTAGCGGTACGATTTTGACGTGTTTAACCTGATACAGATTACACCTACAAATAAAAATCACTACTGAACTTAATACATTATCTTCAAAACAACAAAAGAATTAGTTTTCAACTAAACTAGCATAATTAGCCTATAATGTTCCCACTGCTGGGACACAGGCCTCCTCTCTTCGAGAGTAAGCGGGCTAAATCCACCACGAAGCCTGTGGGAGTTGGCGGCTGTCACTTGTCTTCGAATTTTTAGTTCTCGGACATGCCGGTTTCCTCATGTTTTCCTTCACCGTATTGAGAGATGTTGTGATGAAATAATTTTCATAAAGTGCCTGCTTGGGTTCGAACCTACGACCTACAACTCGTTAAGTCGTGGCCGTTGCCACTGGGCCACCACTTCTGTAGAAATTCAATATGTATGTTACCTGAACATGCATCCAGGAACGTGTCCAGCGTAGTTGGGTAGCATTCCAACGTGCTTGTGATAGATCTCCGTCGGGTTGATCGACAGCGGTGGATCCGGTCTGCAAGGCGAGGAAAAGGATGGGTGGGTGGTCAAAAAGATACGTTCGACATGAGTTGGGTGGGGGGAAACTACGTAAATAACTACAAAACAAAGTAGGAAAAATGCTGAATTCTTGACAAATTATCAGCTTAGCTGCTGCATGCACGATTGCGCGCTATTCAGTTGTTTGTTTCTCGAATTTTGGTTCGTCAAACTCATTCATTAATTCCTGCCATGAAACTGGGAGGTTCCTCTGAAATGGTTTGTTTGGTTACTATCCCTTTCTTGACGAATTTTACTTTCGTGATGTAGGACGTGGGACAGTGGCTCCATCTACAACTTATTTTTCACTGTCAACTTGCGTCATGCTTTGAAACCTATAAAGGTGTCGCTACAGACTATAAATTAATATAAAAATTAAAACACGCAGGTATATTTCTTTAACAACTTTATTGTCACACAAGCATCTTGACCATGTAAGGCCCTTCGAGGCGGTAGCCTATCTTAGCGTAGTAATTCCTGGTGCCGACTCCAGATATGACTGCAATCTTATCTGAGCCATGCTCCTCCTTGGCAATCCTTTCAGCTTCCTCCATGAGTAACATGCCGAAACCTTGGTGCTGGAATTTTGTAGGGTCTCTGGCGTTTACCTGAAAAAACAAGTACAGGTTTTATATTACTTTTAAAACATCATTACTTAACCATAACATAAGATTACGCTTGCATTTTATTCCTTGATAGCGAGGTGTATAACATCTTCAATTTTCTTGTAAAATCTGAACTAATCTGCCATTAACTAGGCACAAATCCAGATTATTGGGTGCCACAGAGAATTTTCTAATGGAAAAGCCATAATTAACCCCTTTTTTATTACAGCGAAAGCACTAGGAAGTGGTGAAGGGCGGGCGTTTTGGGGGTCTTTTGTAATTTTGTCGTTCGAAAACTGCTGATTGCTTGTGCCAGATAAACATTTTTTTTTTTTCTTTTCCCGACCTCCGCAAAGAATCTGTACAGAAACGAAATCGCGCCGAAGTTCTGTGTTATTGGCTTCTTTAGCGTAGCTACTACGCTAATAAGACAAACTAGTTTCCCACTTACCGGTACAACAGATCCATAAACATGCAGCTCTCTAACAATACTGCACTGTTTGAAGTTATCCTTCGGCCCTGGCTTCAACTCTGGCCTGTATGTGTCCGAGGCACACTTCCTGAGCCTCAGTAGACCCACCAATATGTCCTGGTCTGGGTCTTCGTACGCTAGGAATGTCTCCCAACCACCGTTGGCTGTGTAGTCACGTCTTATTAATTCTACCTAAAATCAATAAATATACACAATGTATTATGAACAAATATACTATTATGGAAAGTAAAAAGATAGCCTTCGCATTCGTAGTTTGTTAGTTACGTAGCGTGTGCCAATGTAGTCAGCATCTTTGTTACCGATACGCGCGTCGATAATTTAGCTACTTTTCTGTTGTTGTTATATTGTTTTTGGACATTATTGTTACGTTTTAATTATTGTTTTGTTAAGTTTAGACTATTTTTGTTACTGTTCATTGTTTGGACTGTGGTTCAAACCCCAAAAACATGAAGAAAGTTAATGTGACCGCGTTGTATATACCAATTTTTATGTCTAGGAGTCGGTCAATCAAAAAGATATAGTTTAGTTGACCATTCCAAAGGGTAGTAGCTTCCTATAGAGAAGAACTGCCAAGAAAATCTATAAACCCTTTTAAATCAACAACTTAAATCCACAAGGAACTTACCTCATAAGGCCTGACTCTATTGTGTATCTCCTGTATGCCGACCTCCCTAGTCCTGACATCTCTGCAGTCAGTGCCCAGGTCGGCCATGCGAGCGAGCGCCAATTCTCTCAAGTTGCCGTGTTCCACGCCTGACGAGACTAAAGGCATGGGAATGTCTCTTTGTACTCTGAAAAAGTTATTGAAAGTTAAAAACACAAAGGTAATTTTGTCACTGTTGGTCTATGCTTTCAAATGGGAAGAGTTCTAGTCTAGGTCAGTCAAACTAAAATGTCTGGTGGGGCTTTTATTATTCTCAAATCCAAAGCCTACATTTAGGCAAAAGGTATTGCCTTCATCTCCATCTGCGTTGCCTTTTCTACTCAATCTGCCATGATCCCAGCCCAATAATAAACGGATTTATTATTTAAGATTTTTCTCGAGAAAAATATATTATTTTACCATGTTTCAAAACTTCCGATGTCAATACAATCTTTGTTACAGTCTATTGCACAAAATTGCATACAAAAGATATGAAGAATGTCTTACCTATATACCCTGGTCCAAGGCGGAATTAAAGCCAAAATCTTAGCAATCAGATCCACGAGAGTCGACGGAGGATAACTCCTGTACCTCCCAGTCTTCCACAGCTCATACAAACCAGTTCCTCTAATCACCAGTGTGGGGTATATCTTGAGCCCGTCAGCCCTGAAGGCGGGGTTCTCAAAGAACTCTATGAACTGTTCTACATCTCTCTCAAAGTCTACATTTGGTAGGTCTGGCATCATGTGTGCTACAATCTGGAAGCAAAAATTTGGCATTACAATATGGTTGTTGATAGATTTAAAAAACACCGGCTAAGTGCGAGTCGAACTCGCGCACGAAGGGTTCCGTACCATTATTTTATTACATCTATAAAATTCACGTCTGTTGTATTGTAGCCCCCCTTAAATATTTATTTTATTTTGTTTTTAGTATTTGTTGTTATAGCGGTAACAGAAATACATAATTTGTTAAAATTTCAACTGTCTAGCTATCGCGGTTCTTAAGATACAGCCTGGTGACAGATAGACGGACGGACAGACAGCGAAGTCTAGTAATAGGGTCCCGTTTTTACCCTTTGGGTACGGAACCCAAAAAAAATGGATTGAGATGGTCTATTCACAACATAATTTTCTTTATACATAAGCATTTAATTATTTTATAACAAGGTAATCATGGGAAAAACATTATATTATTTGAATGTTTCATGAAAAGTACTCAAGATAATATTGCATCACACTTGAAACTTACAGTATCTGGATTGATTATAAAAGGCACTTAAAATGACTAATACATTTAATTGCATTATCATTTAAAACTTTATAGAAATAAATTAATAGACATGTTTTTGCAATAACACTGAACAAGATTTTTTTTTTTTTTGTTAATATGTCTGAGGCAATTCAATGTGATTTTTGTTTATATGCAAAAATTGTTTTATTACTTTTTTTTTTTTTAATTTTCTTCTATACAAACCTTGTCCTGACAATAACAAACAAAAAAAAAGAATTATCCAATGTGGTGCAGTCCATCGGAAGTTATGCGCGTTCATACATTTCGGTGAGACGTTTTTATTTATATAGATAGATGAGGGTGTGTGCTAATTACACCAATAACAGTACCTTATATCCAGCGTCCTTTGCCAGATTAAAGTTCTCACAGACAGCTTTTACTGTGTGTCCTCTGTTAGTGTCCCTGGCTATATCTTCATATACAGACTGAACACCAATTTCAAGTCTGGAATGATACAACACATTATTTGAATATGCATAATAATAGTCTTGTCCATTTTTCAGAGAAGTTATTGGATTATTTATACGTTTTTCCAAGATAATATGAATATCACCTCCATGCCAGTCAAAAGGTGGTAGAGTAATAACTGCGGAGCAGTAACTTTTATTATCGACTAGCTGGCCTGACAGACATTGCACTGTCAAAATCTCAATACGTAAAACCAAACCAAATTGCTCTCTCAGGATGTCCCAAAATTCACATTTTTTTAAACCTAATTTGGTCTATAAAAAATATTTTAAAACAAAAAATAAACAAATCGGCCCACCCATTCTCAAATGATGCACTTCTCAACGAACAGCATTTTAATTATACTAGATAGATTAACTGTTTTTTTTGCCAATTGATATAGTGTTAGAACTTCTCAATGCATTGCATTTTGCTAAGTATGGTCATCAAGTAACTTCAGTTTACAAACTGGACAGCAACTAACCTGGTACATCCATAGTTGAGCATATCACTCATGTGTCTCTGCAGGCAGTAATCTGGTCTTGTCTCTATTGTGATGCCAATGCACTTGGTCTTAGCCTTCTCCGAGAACTTCACCGCCTCAGCCACACTGCTTGAAGTGTGACCTGAAAGGGCATCGTGGAGATTCCTGAAAGGTAGTTAAAAAATGCTCGCCTCATCAATACTTTAACAGGATCTACGTAGATTTTAATTTAAAAGTCAAAGTCATTTATTTGTTAGAAACACAGAATGTGTAGGATGTCATTAATTTTTATTTTTTTAATTTTCGTTTTTTTCTCTGTGATATTATGTTATGAAAGTAGTAAATACAAGTGAATTTATACCAAGACAGATTATAATTTAGGTATATAAAATTGGTACCTATTCCTCTTCCGAGGTCGCAGTTGTTAATTATTCAAAAAGTGATTATGATCCAATCATACACAATCATCATATATGGATCAACGTCTGAATTAAAAGTATTTTTATTTTATTTAATAACTTGAAATAAAATAAAAAAATAAATAAATAATATCCTTGGACATTTCACACAGCGCCATCTAGTCCCAAGCTAAGCAACCTAATGCTTGTGTTATGGTAACAAGATGGCTGATAAACTACTTATATAAATTTTTTTTTTGAAATGAACTTACCTAATGAAATAATCTCTGTAATCTTCAGGGAGACTCATAAAAGTGCCGCCCATCACAATAAACTCAACTTTATCTACACTGTGACCAAGCTGCTTCAACTGTTCTACTCTGTGACGCGTCTGCAGGTACGGGTTGTACCTCGCTCTGATCGCCCTCATAGATGTCGGCTCATAGCCTGTGTAGCTCTGTGTGGAGTACTCGAAGTCCGAGTCCGGACCCCCGGGACAGTACACACAGATGTTACCGGTGAAGTTTATATGAGGACATCTGTGTGGCTTACACATTACCGCGACAACAGCAATACCTGACGCTGTACGAATAGGCTTAGCCTTCAACTTAGGCAGCAGTATTTTTTTAGCATCAGCAGGCACAGCCGCGATTATATCCACCAGTCTCGGTGAAGTTCCCAACCCATACTTCGAGGAAATCCTTGTTTTCATCTTGTTGAGGTTAACATCTTTGCCGTGACGATGGGCCACTATTAACTCTTGTATTATCTCAGAAATCACCATTACCATTTTCTCCTCTTTAGACAGGTTTGGCATCAGTTTCTTTTTTGCCATTTTGTAGGTTTTTATTCAAGTTTTTACGAAAATAAATAAACTGCGCGTGTAACCTTTGCTTTCACAATGACAGAAAAACTTTGACAGTGACAGTCTATCTAATTGAGTCTGACAGTTAGGTAAGGTGTTGTGTCATCACAAAACTCGTTCGGAAATTTCAACAAAAAAAAAAAAAACTCAAAAACGTAGCTGTTATTTTACAAATAAACACATAATTCTTATTATTACTCACTATTCTTACAAAATAAACTCACATTAATGTTATCTCAACGTACGTTATTGTTTGAAACTTACTTGACTACGTTCACTGGTGCCCACTCAGTACTCTGTCTTCGTCTGTAGTTAGATGAAAAGTCACAAAGCGCCGAGTTTGTGAGTTTCTTAGAAGACTCACCGAATCTTTGGAAACCGTATGGAACATGACCCGCAAAACCTAAACACAAACATACACAGTTTAATAAACATTCGACACGTATCTTACACTGAAGCCTCCAAGACTAAGGTAGGTAATTTATATCAGTTTATTAAACTCACGCACTGATTGCGACGGATTAAACCCCCATATTTGAGTTCGCACAAAAGAGCCGTGTAGTTTTCCGTAGGACATTTAAATGAAAAATATTACGTAACCTACCTAAATATTGTAAAATAAACTCCGAAATGACAGCATGCGATGTCATAAAAAAACAACGTTGTCAATGTTTAAAACACAAAAAGGATTTCCAAAAAAGAGGTAGGAGTTGTTGTAGGTTTGGATTCCGTCTTTGTTATTCTCACCTTTCTTTATGAATTTGTCAGGATGACCGTTTTCCATGAAGAATGGACTAACAGAATGCGATGCTGGTGATAACTTTGGTTCGTTCATGGGTACGTCTCGTAATATTCCTGCACATTCTGGTCTCACTGTGACTAATGGGAGCTTGAACTCGGCTGTCGCGGACTGTGAATATGAAAAACGTTGGTGTACTGGTACTGCTTATCAGAAACTTCCACTTCAGCAAGAGCTACTATGATGTTCTTTATCATATCCTTCCATTCTTCTTTCTTCATCCATCTCTATTCTTTCTTATTCTATTCTTGGTCTATAATGTTATTCAAATTAAGGTTTCAGGAACCATTTTCGCTTGTCACAAAGGAAATTAGCAAAATTTCAGGGTGCCTTTTAAAAACATTCCATAGGACTTACGAATCTGTCGACCAAATCCCAAGGTTGTCCTTTCCCGGCTTGTAAGTCGACCACTCTTTCTAACTGGTTCTTTGCTGCTCTCTGGTTGAGTTGCACCCTTTGAAACTCTGACAGGGCTTCGGTTGCAGCGACAGTATATCGCTGACCGAAGTGGTTGTTCAATCGAGGGAGGAACCCTATATTTTTGGGAAAATTTTAGTAAAGTAATAACTGTCCAAAACACATTACTTAGTTCTTCTTAAGAAAAACCAGCTCTTCACACTGGGTGGCTTTCCTTCTCTGTGGTTAGTTGGTTGGTTATCTATCTGTGATTTGCGCGAAAACCTTTTACGCTAAGCATTAAGATATATGAGATTACTACAACCAAGTCCCGATCCACGATAGCTGTATAACAAACACTAAATAAAACACTGCCCGTTAGTTTCGCGAACGCTAGTCACAAAACAACTGCTTGCCATCTGATACCCATGACGTAACTAGAGCAACGATTGATAAAGAACAAGTACCGTTTTATTCGAAGATTATGCACATATTTTGTAGGCCTTAGACTTAATAATATGACACACTGGAGACAACACTGGGAACATTTTCCGTTTCAAGAAAATCGCTGATCGTATGCACTTATATGCTTTGCCAGATGTTTGCTTGTGTGCATTAGTTGCGTTAGTGTGCATCCAGTCTTATTGCATTTATACTAATTATTTGATTTGTGTGTATATGGTATATGTTCACTTATGTGTGTGTGTCCCATGCTTACCTCGACCCTTAATAAAGGACGTAAGAAAAAATGTCTAGGCAATGAAACTACGCAGTTTCCAGTTTATATGAACTAGTCTAAGGTCTAAAATATGCTCCGAGAGGGATTTGAGGTCAACAGACATCTGTTTGATACATTCATCTTGATAAATAAGACAGTTGTCTTGTGGAAGAGATCAGGCAGTTATTATTTATGACGTTTGTCATAAATGTTTAAAATCTAGATCAGCTTTGAATGATTTAGTGCCACTTTGGAGAAGTCGGTAAAGTATTGGTATCTTTAGTAATATTTTTAACAGTAAGTATAGGTACGCATAGTTCTGTGGTTCTGGCTCTGCGATCTCTAGTTCCTTTTTGTTATCGTTTGAATCGAATCGAATCTATCGAACTAAGCAGACTGAATCTGGTATATAATGTTTCACAGCTCACTTTAATGACTGCCTGGGCCCGCACTTCGATCACTTCGAAAATAATACGTTGCTGTACAAGTAGCTATTTCATTGTTGATTTGTTGTCCCCGCAGGAAAATCTTACTGGTATCTAATCAACGCTCAAACAATCTAACAGTCGGTTCAGCCATAAATATTGCTGTCTGACAATGACTGTCCTATATATGCAAATCCTTGGCGAATTAATAGGCACTGCCAGCTGCTTACGTAAATAGTGCAAGCGTTGAACTGTAGACTTAAACAATTACTCACACCTACCTCCTACATACAGCGGTCAAGTCAACTAGAATGTTGTGAGAGTAAGAGAAATAAGTGAACATTAGCCGAACACCCCCGTTTGTCATAAACTAAGTGACCAAGTCGAAGTCCCAGCGGGGTAATTGCGTAACACAATAACAGTCGGAATGGCTTTCATTTTGGCAGCTCAACATCATTCATTGCGTTATTTACGTTGTTGAGCAGACAAATTTTCCGAACATATGAAGCAATGGATTAGCAATATCCTTCAAAATTTTTCAGATTGTGCTTCATAGTGTACTCGTATTTTAGAGTGCTGTTTTAGCAAATTTCTTGTATTTTTTTAACATTGTTCCTTTACAGTGTATATTAATATTTATATCGTTATTTGCGTTCCAGAATGTTAACAAGACCTTACAATGGTTATGGGTACTTGAGTAATGAAAGCCGAAGACGGAACGGTACGTTATGGTATCTTTAAAAACATCTCGAGCCCCGCCATGCGTTTCTTGGCACGCATTGATAACTTCCAGGATGTTTAAAAGTCATATTTTTGTCCCAGAAATCTTTTGAATCTTGCTAAGCAGCCGGGTAATTGCATAACACTAACAGTAGGAACGGCTTTCATTTTGACAGTTCAACAACGTCCATTGCGTTATTTACGTTGTTGAGCAGACAAATTTTTCGAACATACATGAAGCAATGGATTAGCAATATCCTTCAAAATGATTCAGATTGTGTTTGATAGTGTGTTACGCAATTAGTGTGCTGGATGCCTGATCAAAGCCTCCATTAACAGACCCATTATGACAAAGCAACGCGGCCAAAACAAACAGCCATTTAAATGTAACCGCATAGGTATCAAAAGCCGCGTACGAAATTACATTTTTGTTTGCTATTCCCACAAACAACACCACATTAATAGGTTTCCCTTCAATTCTCGAAGTTTTTACACTTTAATTCAAAATGTACGTGTCCTAACTGTAATAGAGAATGTAAACATCTGTAGACTTAAGGTTCTCACCGAGAACTCCTCAGGAAACTGTGGCATGCCTCGGAGGCTCGGACCGGTCTAAAGTGACTCACAGCGATCTGATTCATCGGAATCGAGTTATTTTCGAGACAAATTCTTTGAGATTTCACTTAATTTAAGTATGTGAAATTATTTTATTTAAATAACATGTTTAGTAAGATTTTTCAAAATCCTTATCAATGCAGTTAAAATTAAAATGTATGCTAAAAATGTTGTCTGTTGCTGAATGCAGAGTGCGATTTAATTAAAACGTAAAAGTGGTCTAGTTAAACAAAGGTTTTTAATTACTGTCAATGCCAGCAAAAACCTAGGAGAAAAAATATAACATCTTCAAAAAAAAACAAAATGAAAATCGGTTCATCCGTTCGGGAGCTATGATGCCACAGACACACACACACACCCCCACACACCCCCACACACACACACACCCCCACACACCCTCACACACACACAACCCCACACACACAGAGAGAGAGAAAGAGAGACACACACAGACACGTCAAACTTATAATACCCCGTCGTTTCTGCGTATGTCGAATGTCATGGTCGCTTAGGGCACTACGAATAACGAAGACTAAAAAAAAAACAGAAGTGAAGAAGACCTTCTCCACTTCAATGCTTAGACCTCTGAATCCTCTAGATGGTTAAGAAACAATGCATCATACCTTCATATCCAGGTATCATAGGATGCTTGTACACTGGGTCACCATTCCGAAATCTTGCGTTCACTACATCGATGTCTGTTTGTGGCGGCCGGTAGATCTGTTCAATAACAACATAAGGGTTATGCAAAGCTGTACGCTATAGTACAACCACATTTGGCCAGTTATATTTATGTCCCATGTAACAGGGGGCGAGTGGGTACAAATTCTCCGTTCTGAAATAAAAACCCAATAACAGTACCCGAGCCGGGAATCGAACCTAGGTTCTCATACTCAGCAGTAGCGTTTGCGACCGCTAGACCAATGGGGCTATAACAGTTTATTTGAATAAGGTAATTATATTATACTAGCGGACCCCGGCAGACGTCATCCTGCGCGACCGGGTCCAATTGTGTTTTCAATTCAAACCATCCAGGAACCCATTGAAATATACACACAAAATTTCATCCAAATCGGTCCAGCCGTTTAGGAGGAGTTAGATGACAAACACACGTACAGAAGAATGATATACGAGTATATTAAGATTAAGATAGGTAATCATTAACGTTCATTGTTCTTTTATCCTCATGATTTACAAGATTATTTCTTAAGGTGTGTTTGCCAGTGCGAAACTGCGAACCAGTTTGGTTCATTTAATATTATCCCAGATCAATATTGCCTGCAAAGGCTGCAGATATGGTTTAATTTTGTTACTCAGACAATCCAGGATTTTGCAGAACCTATATGAAATTGTGTAAGGCTATATTCAGACCATCCACCGGAATCCGAACCCTTGAATGACAAGTGGGGAGATGGTTGGACGACACTATCAATACACAATACACAATGCGTAATACACAATATCAATCTGAATCATTTTGAAGCAAATTGCTAATCCATTGCGAAAAATTTGTCTGCTCAACACGTAAATAACGCAATGAATGTTGTTGAACTGTCAAAATGAAACCGATTCCCATTGGTAGTGTGTTACGCAATTGGCATGATGAAGCTGGTACAGGGGCCTGGGGATTGGCAATAAGAAAGACAGGAGTATGCTCAACAGTGGGTGAAAGGAAGCTACGGATGGTGACGTTAGGTGATAAGACAATATTAGTGCCATCTAGGCATAAATGGAGAAAGGTGTTATAACTTCAAATGCCTTTGTACCACAGTATAACCTTCCCTATTATCGATTTGCAAAGCTTTCTATGAGATAAGGCCCTTCAAAAACCATGCCATATTTATGACCTTGCCTTATCAGGTATGTTAATTAGCAGATTAGATACACCCACACTGACTGGCCATGGTAAATGATAAATGATAAGTGATTAAGTAGGGTTAATTGGAAGGACACGTGTTAGGGGACGTCAATTTATCTGAAAAACATGTTATACCTTCCTGTTGTTATCTACTGGATACATTTTTAACCAATGCGAAAACTGTAACCATGTATTCAGCAAATGATTCTAAATTTATTCGCCAGTTAAAAAAAAAATCTGTTGTTTCAAAGAAAAGTGCACCTACGCGGTCAAAATGTATGGAACAACATTTTTTTTTTTAATAACCTTTGATAAATTAGAACTATATGACTAGAATCATATGCTGAATACTACAGTTTGCCCACTGGTTAAAATTTTTTCGTGCATATGGTGAGTCATAGCTTGAACATCAACCGACAACATGAAGCTATTCATAGAAAAAGATAGGGGAAGAACATTAGAATGCTAATCTGAGCACTTCAGGAAAACTCGTATGCTAATAAAGAGCTTTTGTGATAAGCACCGTACTCAGAATGAATTATTAGACCGTAGAATGGTTTGTTGCATTGCGACTTTGAGCAATTTATTTGGATTTGAACATGAACGTACTGCTAAGGATAGCTTCCTCTCGTGCCTATGCGTTACCAATAAGTGAATACGCACCAATTTGCGTCACCCTACCTTATAAAGGTTAGGTTAGGTTAGTGGAAATGATAGAACAGAAGTTGATGACACGAGGAATAATGAACAAGGTATGAACGTAGAGGAGCGTTAGGATGGCCCTTGGCACGATGGGTTATCGACATAAGAGAAGTTCCTACTTACACCTAGATGCGACTAGATCGTCGTAGATGGCTTGCTAAAAAGTAGGCCGAGCAATTGTAGAGCCTATACAGGGTGGCAGGGACAACGACGCACAACCTGTTAAAATAGATTCACTACATGATTTTGAACCCCCTTGCATTAAAATTTTTCGTCGGTTGAAAAAAAAAATTACTCTGCTATATATTTTGACCGCGTAGGCATTTCACTTTCGAAACAGCAGATTTTTGTTTGATAAGCCACGAATCCTTTCTACGCTAGGCTTTAGAATCATGTGCTGAATTCATGGTTTCAGTTTGCGCGTCGATGTCCCTGCCACCCTGTATAGGCTCTACAATTGCTGTCCTGCTTTTTAGCAAGCCATCTACGACGATCTAGTCGCATCTAGGTGTAAGTAGGAACTTCTCTTATGTCGATAACTCATCGTGCCACGGGCCATCCTACCGCTCCTCTACGTTCATACCTTGTTCATTATTCCTCGTGTCATCTACTTCTGTTCTATCATTTACAGTGAAGGTATAATCGTCTTGAAAGTTACTAACCTGAAAGTCATCAGCCGTTCGATCAGATAGTACAAGCCTCTCTGAATGCAGGACACTGGGATCCAAAAGGATCTTGTGAGTGGTCGAGCCATATGTGTCGCCTATTCTGTACTTGTACTCGGGACAGTGACCTGTGTACCTGCAAACAATTAAAATGATTAATATTTGGTTAAATTCGGACCAATTAAATCTGACAAATTTTAAGGGGCTGTGAACGTCCGTGGCATACCTACTGTCGCGCCATTTTGTTTATTTTTTCAAAATGGCGGCCACTCCTGAGTCCTATACATATAAATCGATAGTTGATGCTGAGTAGAGTTTGCATTGATGTATTACTTATATAGGTTTTATGCGTGGCCGCCATTTTGAAAAAAAAAACAAAATGGCGCGACAGTAGGTATGCCAGGTTCCATATAAAAATCTTCAATCCCCTTTAGCACCATGTCTTTGACGTGGCCCAACTAGGTTTGTAGGTTTCCCTCGTCGATTTCATACCACATAACACGGTTAAACAATTTAATTGACTGAATGGAACATTACCTGCTGTCCCTACATAAAAAATTTACTCACTTCAAATGAAGAAAACGATCATTTACGAAAACTTCACACACGAGCCATAAATACATTAAGTATAAACGAGATCATTTATCATATTTGGACACGCGACACGACCAACGCAACGCCCTGAATATATTGTCAACAAGAACCACAACACAACACGAATTACCTAACGATCCTTATAAGTAAATTCGTACAAACGGACACTCGGCTCATCAATAAAATATATTTGTAACGCTCTCTTGACAGGGTGAAATATGTGGCGTCAAAAGTAAACCAGTGTCGTTACATCATTGGCGCCAATTTGGCAACAATCGTAACTTTACTGATGAAAAACGGCCAGACGGCGTCGCTTAGTTTAATTTCGTCATACGCAAATGCGATGCAGTTTATTGTGGCGACGAGAGCCCTTTTTTGGACCTTTAATCTTATAAAAGGAATGTACAAAGTGCAATCGTAAATTAAAATATTTTAATATGGACATGAGACATTGAATTCCTTGTCTTGACTACTAAAAGTGCAGAACTTGAATTAACGCCTTGGGCTATGTTGTTGCTATGCTAAATATACGCAATGTTTGTAGGTAATGAACATGGATAGTTTACTGCACTGCACACCGTTTCTAAACTGTAGTATCATTCATCAAGTTATGAGACACCTAAGGAGCGAAGGTGAATTTAAACTGCACTAGTTTGCAACAAGCTGCATCTAAGTTTGATGAAAACGGTTGTGCAAGGAGAAAGGCATGAAATTACAGGTGTTGTCACCACAGTGGGTTTCCCAAAGACTGCATAGTTAGACTCACCCTGGTATGTAATGGGGCTGGGCTATGCTGACTAAGTCCAACGCCATTTTGTGCTATTTCTTGCTTTGCCGGGAAAAGGATCAACTCATAATTTCCATATAAAAACCGGATAATTGTTACTGACGCTAGAATTTAATTAACACCACACATTTGTTGATTTTGATCTTTTGATAAGGTTTGACGTGAAATTTTGACATAATTGACATTGTTGTTTTAACCTGACGTACCGGTCGAAGTGGCCAGTTCATTAGTGTAGGTGTAAATCCCCAAAGTTTGTTTACCTGAGAATGAGACTTTTTTTTCCGTAAAATGTTTAAAAAATCTAGATGTAAGACAAATCATAGCACACTGTTACACAACAGAAGTGTGCGATGAAAGAAAGTTGGGTCACAGAACACCATTAGCACAATATAAAGATATTTATATCAGTGCTATAAGTCCTAGCGGATAAGTTGGGTTGGGATTAGGAAACAATAACAGAAGGCTCATAAAAGACAGTAAACTACAATAATTAGGGAAACTGTTAACTATATAATTCCGAATACAGATAGTTGATTTAAATATTATGGTCTCCAAACTTCGAGTAACTACAATTAAACTACCTACTAAAGAACCGACAAATATTCAAAACAAAACAAAACAAGTCTCGCGGACGTTTCTGTGCCTGTACCTGCGCAGGCTTCGTTAGTTCAGTTCGGACTTCATCGGTCATCGTTCGTGCTCTTTCGCAATTCGTTCGCTCGGCCTTCGTTCTTTCGTTCGTCCGCCATATTCAATGTAACCGCCGCAGCGGTCGGGTGTGTTTGGCGACGCGCCGCGCAGTGACAGTCAGATAACGATGAAATCATAACTTTCAAAAACTTTGTGCTACGGAGTGCTCTTTTATCATAATAATCCCAATAAACTGTGAAGTGTTCTTATATATTTACCTATATACAATTTAGTTTCGTTATTTATAACCGATCCAGCGACTTGAAATGCATGCATTCCATCGAGACTGTTGAACTTTTATTTTTTTTTTCGTTTGGTGTACATACATTTTGGTTCTTATCAAGTATTTTTTTTTTATAATTCATACGCCGTGAACTATGGTTTTATATAAAGACAGTATATAATAAATATTATATATTTATAGTGTTATGTGTTGATTAGACTGTGTTATCAAAGTTAGCAATAAAAGCTGATTAGGGATTGCCGAAACATTCAAGGTAAGGTCACTCATAGGTATAATGCACTACTTAATCATTTGTTTACTTTTCAGATATAGAAGAAATTCATAATTGAGCATTTGCCGCGTAAAAATGATGAAACCGTCAGCATCTCTCTTTCATCTCATTTAAAATTCTTCTGCTGGACAGAAACCTGACCAAATCATACCTACTTACCAATGCAAATCATTAATCAATGGAAACCAATGAGGTTGCACTTTTGAACCCTCTGACCTACTTTACATAAAATTTTCACTTTGTGTGTTTGTGTGTTTACTTACCCAGTTACCTGGGTTTAGTGGACACACCTATTGACCATTAATCAATACTCGTATATCTATATGTAAACTTTAATTATAAGATGGTCAACGTTACAGCTATAAACTTCTCCTAAATAAATCACTACCTGTTTTTACCGGTCACCTCAGAACCTCGATTTTTATTCAAATCAGCTTGATTGCAATCAGTTAACTTAATTCATATGTGAAATATTCATGGGGAACTCATTTTTCGAACTGTGAAGATATAGAGGATATGCAGCAAAGAAAAGAAAAATGCAAAGATATCAATTTTCCAAAAACTCATTACGATCAGGCCTAAAACATGGGAATACAAAGTCAAGAAAGGAATTATCCAAGATTCAAGAAGATTTCGAGATAGAATGGAAGTTCTAAACAAAACTTTTTCATTCAATGCAACTCCCAATCTATTGCCTGAAACAGTTTGCAATAATATGGGACATAAAGAAATAGAAGAAACACTAACACCTAATATAGAAGATGCATCTATTCCTAAAGCAACACCACAAGACCAGAAAACCAAAAAAAAACATGAAACAGCCAAAAAAATACAATCTTGTGGATATCTGTGATGTTCTCGGAGACAAAAGAGATAAAGCCACTTGAACAGATGTTATCTGGGTTACCTATCGTCTATCCGTTTCATCACAACAGATGATGTTGTCCAATTTAGATGGAATGCGAGTTTGCGACATTTTAACACCAAATGACCCAAGACATGTTGGCGTTATGGAAAATATTTTGGGCAATAACAAATCCTTGACTTTGTTGATATTGAAATGTGGTCCTTCATTGCATTTGTTTGCTAACTCATTGGCAGTTGATAGATAAGACGAAATGATACTATTATTTATCACTACTTAAGATATATGACGAAATCTGGACTACCCGTGTTTAGAACATCTTACTACAGTTTCTATTGCTTTTGACGAATTCAGAACAGTTTCTAGTCTACAAGAGTTTGAGTTTGAAAGCACTGCCATTCTTTCATTGTTGATTTTCTCCATCAATATCATCCTTAATCGTAATAAAATAAGAATCGTTTTGCTTACCTTCAATTTCATCATCTTGTAACGCCTTCCTTTTCAAAAACGTTTCAAGTTACTTTTGTTTTCATGCTGTATTCATCTGCAGTAAGGAAAACTCCTCAGTATTAACTAAATATCTGGTAAAATGCAGATTTCTGAATTGAGTCCACAATGCCCCCATGATTCTCATTTATGAAAAATAACGTGACATTGAGCTAAATACTGCTTTGTTAAACGATAAATCAATTTAACGACCGAATTAACTGCAAAATCGCTAATTGATTTGGTCAACTACGGTCTGCCAATTATTTTTACCTGGTTATTAGAAGCCATTGACTTGAGATCGACAGGAAATTATAGACAAAATAATGAGAAGAGAGGAAAGGCCGCACTTTGACGTAGACAGACAATTCCTTTGATATAAAGGATAAAAGTTCGTCGGTTCTTTACATAAAATCGCCGTTACCCCCCCAATAAAAGATAACACGTTACCAAACAATGAAACAGGCACCCATTCAGTCTCAAGTAGACGTTTCAAAGGAATCCTGTTTGGTGGCCGGGAGAAACAAAACCCCGCGACGACATCGTGGCGACGTCGTTCAAACATGGCGACAACCGCCAACGAACGAATTTCAACATTACCACCCTCAACATAACGTACTCAATGTAATTGAAGCATTTTTGAAAACATTCCTGCAAATCCCATTCTAGAAACTAGACGCTTCTTTGTTTTTGTTATTAGACTTCTATATGTATATCTACGCTGTAAATAACTACTGAACGGTTGTCTAAACCGCTTTCGAACTATCAACCAGCATTTAAAAAGTCAACTCCAACTTTTATCTTCGAAATAGATTGCTTTGAGATAAAAACGGAAAGTATTCAAGTCCGTTTAATTCAAATTGTCTGTTAATAATAAAACTCAATTACTGACGATGCTGATATCCGAATTAACATAGGTCACGTTTTTTTCTTAAACCATAGAGCACATAATCGTTCAGAAATAGTGTTCTGCGTCCCCAGCAAGTTTCGGAGCAGACCGGTTTAGAGGAAGACTCTGAATGGCGGTTTGCGATGTTAAAAAACTGGCTAAGTTCGAATTTGTACCTTTTAGGAGCTTTGTAGCCTCAACGAAATGGTCACAAAGAATGATTCAAGGATGTGCAAGAGGCTTTTAGACAAAAATACTGATTTTGGTCAAGATTTATTGATTTTTCACAAAATGGTCTTCTAACAACATAGATACTGATTACAGCTATCGATAAATTAAGATCTTGGGTACGGAACTCTAAAAAGAAGACCCGCGTCGGCTGATATTCGAGGTCACAACCCAATTGGGGACCAGTCGCAGGTACGCTTTTGTAGTACACTTTCTCCCGTGCGTGACGCGCCCAGCCAGACATTTCACTGAAGACCGTCTGCAGGTGCACGGCCAACTCAATGGTTAACATGCGAATTAATGATTTGCGAATCATTTAATGATCCGCTAAAGTTACACTTTCACCCATGAAAACAGGGCGCAAAAAATCACAAGAAGAATTGCCTCTAATTAGTGTACGGTCGCAAAAGTCGCACTCAAGCGATGTTTGGAAACAATGTTGACACCGAATAAGTCATCAGTGTCAACGCTTCTTTGAGATGAAAGAGACAGTAGACCTCTTGTTAAAACTAGGTTTTGAGAACGACATTCTAGACCAAAGACGTCGCGTCTGGTGCCTATTATATTAAAAGATGACAAATCTTAAATATCATTGATGCCTAAAACCTAAATTCCAACATTCCTCTTTACAGGAAAGAATCACCATTATGATGCAAAATAAAACACGTGCTGCGTTGCGTTTTTAGACATCCTGCGATCATTAGAGACGGTAATGGTGAGAATCTCATAAAAACTAGTCCAGCGAGCGCGAAACAATTGGCTACGTAACCATTTGTTCGTACTTTCGTTCGTAAAAACTGTGTGTTAACACGAATGGATATAAGTACCGCAAATTATTCGAGAAACGATTTGGTCAATCAATTATAAAGATTCCAATAGAAATCGTTATTTAAATTCGCCACTATTCGTTATCGAACAATTATCGAGATGGTGACGAGTTTCTGACATCACTTTGGGAAATAAAGAAACACAGTTGAGGAATTCAAAAAAATAATATCGGTTACCTCAGCACTCAATCATTTTGTGGTGAACATCAGATGGATTGCTCAGCTGTGTAAACTTTGTTTCTATACTATGACTCAGATTATATTATTATTATGTAGATTTTCTTCGGTCGCGGCTCATGCCTTTCAGGTCTGTGGAATTACCATTACAAAAATATCAATAACATGTTTCGGCAGTTGATTGACAAAATGTAACTACAAAACATTTTATTTCTCAAGCTTTTCTCATAGGTAATGAAGAAACTCCCTTTAACAACGAAATAGAAGCAACCTTTCCAAGAAATGGTGCAACTTGCTCTGATAAAGGTGAGAACAATCTGTAGGCTAAAAAAAAACCTTATCAAAGGGATATTCTTGTTAGGCCTGAATGGACTTGTGTCAAAGATACGGGAAACTATCATTGTCTTGGTAAAGACAAGTTGCATCTTGCCCTCACAATGGAAGCCTTATCTGAGGTCTTGCCTTTCTTGGGATTTTATAAAAGACCTATTGATGACGTGTAAAATTTCTCGGCTGTTATCTACCGGTGATAATGAAAATAGTCATTTAGATAGTATTCAAATATCCTCAAAACATCCGGTTTTGACTTGGTGGGAACTGTGTGGATGAAAGAGACGGAAGACCACGGAGACGGTGTTAAATGAAAACATAACGATATTGTACATATAGGTAACAAAAGTACGAGGAAAACCAAAGTAAGATAACACGTCTGCTTCCTTCAGGCCTCAGTGATTCTAAATTATTACCGATCTGTTTACTTACATAAACTTTAGTTTAACTTGCTTCTTCATCGTGAGCACGATAAAACAAATGATTTCTCTGATGACTTCCAATTTACGCCGGATCTTGAGCAGCTGATTCATTCTCCTCATGTTTTAATTTCATTCTTTGATGCACATCTACAGTACCAAGTTATGAAGCAACGTTACAAAGTGCTTCATTCATAGTGTATGTCTTATTATACGAGGTGGTCTCTGTATAATTACGGTGTTGCAATTAGGGACGAGAGAGTGTTGCAAGTGTACTGCGCATTATGGCCATTTACATTATTATTTTTGGGTTTCGCTCTTTTGTTATGTTCTTTCGAAATGTGCGTTAGATTACCTTGGATTTTAAATGAAACTAAAAGTAAGGATTCATTAATGTTAGCTTTCAACAAAAGAAAAGATAAAATTAATATGACATGTGTTGATATTCAATTATGCAGTATGCTCAAGAATGGCTAATTAAAAACAAAGCCGCCTAACGCACGAACTGTCAGATCACCGTAGATACCAACGCAACTACGCACTCCTACGCATTCCACGTCACGGTTCTATACTCAGCACAAATACATCAGAATCCCGTCCATAATACGTATTGTGCAACCAAAGTATCAATAATAACAAAAGCAAGGCCGGTCGGTGTTGGGTTACATCGGAATTTATGCGAGAAACACTTTGTTCACTTGTTAAACCAAGAATAGGGTTATCTATCAACCAAAACTACCTAAAAAGCCCGAGAAACTCGAGACTGAAATAAAAATTGTATATAAAAGAATGTACAAGGCTATAATCAAAGCGATAAGTTTTGATAGTTTAAGGAATTCCACAGTTTTATGGTATTTTAACGATCCATTAGAGTATCGCTTACATTCGTGTTACATTGCGTAACATTGCACCTCATAATACATGGTAACGGTTATTTTAAATCCACCATCATCTAAAGGCCTTCCATTTACTTTGTCATTATACTGATACTTGACTTTTTCATCTTCAATCAATCAATGAACTCTGCCTATGATAGTTTATTTATGGTCATAGACCTCAAGTTGCGACACCACTCCCGGTTCACAGCCTTCCGTGTTTAGTCTACCCCAGCAGCGGTCTTCATGTCTTTCGAAATCAATACCTTCCTGTGGCATTCCAAAATATGATTAAAAAATATATTACATTAATACTTCAATTTGTATATCTATAACTTTATCCTCTAAAAATCTAATTCTACATATATTTACACAATATTTCATGACGTCCATTTGAAAAGAATTGGGAAATTAACAATAATCCCAATACCAACTCTGAAAATATATAGACCTTCAACCCTACACAAGTTTCGCTGAGTATACGAATGCCAAAGACATGTGTCTTGTTGTGAATATCAGGCATGTTTTAAGTACCTACATCTCATGGTCTGATCGATCACGATCTGTCTTTCGAAACTGGTCGTATTCATGAACCACGCATTAATATGTAGTAAGTCTGTTTTGATCTTTCTAACAATACACTTCCAACCCAATTTTCATATAGTTTACAATGATTAATGATCTAGATTTCATATACGATAATAGAAATCTCCACGGTTAGTCACGGCTAAAAGTGAAGCAAAATATATCATTATCTTATCTCCGGATTAATATGACAAAGATAATTTTAATGGTGGTATAATTGAAATTAAATTTGCTGTTGTTTTTACAATCAATCATCATACTTTTATGATTACTAACAAGAGCCAACGTCATCAAGACACCACGGCTTCACAAAGAAGTATTTCAACAGACATTCCAAGGAAAATTATAATTTAAATAGTGCTATCAGGGACTTATTACAGCTTACATCTCGTTGTTATCTGTTCACTGCACACAATTGTAAGTATAATAATCCTCTCGTTAGTAATAACGCTGGAAAAGCGAACAGACTGTCAGATGTGTTAGAATTTTTCTTCTGTTACAAAGAAAACTGTGCTCGTGACAAACTCATTTCGTAACATTACAAGATGACGCTGTGTTAGTGACATTTGTTCGTAATAATGTCATAACAATTCATAATCACATGAAATAAAACTTTACTCAAAAAGCTTGCAGGTTGGGTGACCTAGAAGCGTTTCAAAGAATAGTTGATACTACTGCTGTATGACTCTAAAAAATATCATTCATACAGTCAGTCAATTACACTGTAATTAAAGTAACTGCATCTAAAATTACCGTTTACCCATCCTAATTAAAAAACATTAGTCATCCATAGTGGGGTCAACACCGACCATAAAATAAAAGTGTCGATTGATTTGCTACATTATGTACATCTCTATTAACAGTTACATTAACATGTTAATTGATTCTCCGATTAAAACTATCTTACGATCAAACATCGTCTTTTGATTGTTCAATCTATCGTAGATATGAAGACATCAAAATTAAATTGATTTTGATCGTTACAGTTTGATAATTCTGTTTTTGTTTGGTCATGAAGGTGTCTGACCGCAAACTTCTAGGATCCAAACAGGTCATCCTTGTGGTCATTCTAAGAATTTTAAATTGTACCATTTTTCCTGGT
Organism: Apamea anceps; assembly: GCA_951799955.1. Classification (NCBI taxonomy): domain Eukaryota; kingdom Metazoa; phylum Arthropoda; class Insecta; order Lepidoptera; family Noctuidae; genus Apamea; species Apamea anceps. Next base: position 4,194,017 of record OX637502.1, on the reverse strand, counting down.
ATTCATTAGAATCTTGGTTTCCAACCACTATTGTTAAGCCTAAGAAAATTAGGACAAATTCCAGAAACAATCCTAATTCCAGCTGCAGGCAATTCTGCGAAAGTAAGAATAATGTAATGGCTGAATTTCCCACGGGAGTCTTGAGATGCGACCATATAATTATGACAGGTATTATCAGTGAAACATCTGCGTACTCCTGTGAACTTAATGCGAAATTATTTATAGTTGCGTTAACCGTTGTGGATAATGCGATAAGCTCTTATTAACCTTATTAATAAACGGTAATAGGTGGTGAAGAAAATACTTTAAAGGTATACTTTAACCTCATATTTGTATAACATCATTTATTCGTCTCCCAAGATATAGTTTTACACTAACAAAAAATATGATATTTTGGAGAACTATATTTTATTATTGTATTCTTTCATAATTGACGTTACCCAACATATTATTATCACTCTTTAATTAAGATTACATGAAAACTGATTACCTCATACAGCAGTCGTTTCAATTTGTTGATCGCAATCGCCCAGTTGCTAGTTACACAAATTTTCTAACTAATAAACAAAATACTAAGTGGGTTTCATGCTAACAAGACTGTTCCACGGCAATTACTGCAGATTGAAATTGTTTATACGCAGTATTAATCTAGTTGCAATTAAGATAAGCGGTAATGGGCCTTACTTATTAGTTGTTAGATCGTTTTACTAGATTTAGAAGATTAAAAACTTTATTAAAAGCAAGACCACAGATGTTATCGACACCTTAGGTATAGACAAAGAAATGATTAATGAATCCATGATGGACCTAATATGGACGAATCGGAATCGTCTATTATTTTGTCCAAGGTATAATATTGTCGTAAAAAGGCCACTTTCCATCTTTGTTGGCTTCGGCTTACAAAACAAGCGTGAGTAGTTCAAGAGGCCTTGGACTAGCACGATAACTGGAACACAAATCTAATTTGCGTATGCCCCGTGAAGCTTTGCAAATGCATTGTTAGAGTTTTGAAATTGTACACAAAAAAATATTTTTACGTAAACAGAAAACAAAATTAAGATATGTCTGATAAATTGGCCTATCGTGACCACGCAGGCAGACGTTATTTAAATGAAACGTTTAGAAGATACCTTTGTCTGTCGTAACATCAAAATATTTGCCTAATTGCCCTATTATATTTGCGTCACCCTTACAGCGAGCATCGTCGTATACACGTTTATTTATTCAAGCCATTATAACAAAGTTAAAATCATAAAGACCAGTCCATTTTACTGGTCCATGACGTCACCGCAGCTGTGCAAACTTGGGTTTTGCGCAGATATAGTCTACTGCATGAAGGTAAAATGTAGGTGTTCAAATACAAAGATTTACATTCTTTTTACATTCAAGTCTTTGTTAACATTGCTCGTTTTTGCCTTGTTTGAAAAAAGAGCACAAAATAAAACCTGAAAACGACTGATGATTCTCATTTCATGGCGTCATGCGCATTCAAATTAACATATAGCACAAAGACAATAACGTAGCTAACATAATTACGAGGATATGCATTCGAAGCAAAAAACGAATCCAAGAAACTATTAAATTACGTATTTCAAATTAACATATTGTTGAGAAGCAATTTTAAATTAAAATTAATTAATAAATTAAAATTAACATTACTCGAACGCTTTAACGATTCTAATACCTAAAGAGAAATGGTCGAAGCCCTTTTCCGATCGTAGAAGTACTGCTAACTAATCGTACTTTGGAAACTAGGCGATGCTCAATGCTCATAGAATCCGTAATGGTGTTCGAGAGTCGGAATGCCAGCGAAGCCCACCATAAAGGCAACAACGCATGACCCGTTTTCACATGTATGGATATCCGGTTAGCTTATGGCCAAGAATAATGGGTGCATTTTAATGATAAATAGGAAAGGAATACTGAACGCATTCTTTTGACAGACAATGATTTTCAGTTTAAAAAAGTGGCTCCACGTAACACCAATTCCAAAGTTGACATACTGCAATTTGTCATGAATAACGGTACCCAAGATAATGTTACATAGAAAGTAAAGGGTTTTAACGATGCTGATTTCGATTTGAGTTATGATTTACTCGGTTTTATTGTCGAACAAACTATAACGACTGTTTTTACGACCAACTGTATGTTTGTACATTAAAACTGAAGTAAGTTATCGCAAAACGTTGTGAAGCCTTTATCGAAGGTAATGGGTTTAAAATCTTGCTAGAATTTTAGTGCAAACTAAAAATAAATTAACGGATGTGGAATCGGAGCGAACTGAAAGCGACATTATTGTATTTATAACCTATTAAAAACGCATTCGAGATCGTTATCCTAGTCAACGAGACATCTATGGAAACTTGTTTCTTTAAGTTCGAAACTACATCAGCTAGATCGTAATTTTGAGACGGAAACGTTTTGAAATTACTTGCTTCCATAGTACGTACTTAATTATGTCATTTCCTATTGCTTATACACTGTCTCAAGGATTGGTGGATACTGAGCAACACTGTTATTTGTTTTATTAACTTTGTAAATAAATTACCTCGGTTAAAACATGAGTAGTTTATAAGCCGTAAACTCATTCAAACCAAGCATAAAAAAACTATCCATAATAGTTTCAGTTTTTAAACACTCATCCTAAAATAGTCATCTTCATTGTGTATTGAGAATCCTTTCTTCTCAGTAACCTGTCCAAAATAACTGTCAACTAATTAGAATAACAAATCCTGTAGAGAAGTTGTAAAAACTTGTCATTCTAAACTAGACCTCGTTAGAACTACCAGTTCTATTATTGTCCTCTTGTCTTGTAGTTATTTCTAGTATTTTATGTGGCTGTTTTTGTAATCTAACTTTAATTGTTTATTAGTTATTATTTATATTGTAGTCTAGATATTAATAAGTTTTCTTTGTTTTGCCATTTCTTCATTTACATCATTGGATTCTGTGTCTATATCGTGTGAATGCTTTCACTGTTCTTTCTTGAGAAATATTTCGTTGGAATTGAAATGTATCAAGTGTGTAGTACAGTAGTAGGTACCAGTACTATGGTGTGAATTGTGTTAAATATTAATGCACATATCTCTATTGGCTCAATGGAAGTCAACTTTTGTTTTGCGTGTGTCCCCTAAAATTTTTAGCAACTAAAAATGACTGTTGAATTTATTGTCTCTTCTTTTATATGGGCCCAAAATATTGACTGTTCTAAGTTGTATTGTTTCCCTTTTAACTTGTAACTCATAATAGTGTTCTACCAAGGTAGGAATAACCTGCTTTGCTTTATATTTTTTGCAATGAGATGAGCCTCCCACAGTGCCATTATAATAAAAGATGTCCTCCATGTAATGGATCTATCAGTCTTAACAGGTAGCAATATTTGTACGTCCCTTTCAAGTAAAGTACCATCTACTCTACTTTGTACATACTTTTTTACATACAATTTTGCGCGACACAACACAATTTTATGTACCAAAGTTAAATCTTATAAAGGGGCATCGGAATGTGTTGTGGAATGCCCGAGTCATGGCCCAGGTAACCGGGAAGACCACGGGCCATCAAACAGGTTTCGCTCCAAACCTTTTTTTTACCAACAATCCTCCTAATTTATTAGTTAAACTGTCATTTAAGTTATGGTGGCTTTTAATAGCTGTCTTGGCGTTTAATTAGGGGTGAAATTGTCTACATGTGTGACATCGTCATCATGTTTAGGGTGAATTATGGATTCATCACCTTTGTCATTTACAGTTTTGACACGCGCTTGTATTTTATTGTACTGTTAGTCCCTTATGGTGCAAATATTTATGATTTTATTATAGGTATGATCTATCAAGACTATGAATTTTGTTACCTATGACCTTTCCTGAAGTGACTCTCTGGTATGTCGGTACTATCAACAGAGAGACATTGTATGTCCTAACATGTTGGTTTTTAATGACCATTTTAGATAGTCAGAATATTATGTAATCTACATATCCTTTTATTAAACGTTTCGCAACCGGCCACTTGTCAGAACCAAATGGTTCTAAATTGAATAGGTCGCCATTTAATTCAAGCCGAATCCGGATTAAATATGTATGGTTGTTACCACAATAAAACAACAAATCAAGTAACAAAGTGTCTGATAAATCTTAATAAGGCAAAAGTCGTGACTGCCCTATTTGTGTTCAAGGTGTACGAACCAAATCGAATGGACAGCCGTTTTTGACAATGTCCTGGACTTAAAAATCCCCAAGGGTAACAACACACATGCAGTTAAGTTTCTTTCGACGTGCCGATCGTGACCTAGGCATTTGCTTTTCAATCGCAAGTAATGCAGCCTCGAATGACATCAAGTTGATCAGACAGGTCAAATATATCTGTCGCCGGGCCAACTGTTTGCTACATACAGCCAACATAAATCACTGGTGAAATGTGGTCTATCTTGAATGTCACAGTTTTTTTTCGCCAGATCTTTATCTACATAGATGGTAGACCGCACACGACGCACGGACTGGAACATTATTATGCGTAATATATCCCGTGCCCATAGAGAGATACGGGCAACATTAATAAAACTTAGCTTAACTTCAAGCTATACGGGTATGATAAAGGTGTACTTTGTGATAACAGTGCGGGTGTGGTTACCAGTGGACCTTGTGAAAATGAATGTGGGTGTACATTTTGAAATACAACAGCAGAGGAATGCAGTCCCTTTGAGATTACTCGGAGCATTCATGCGGATCAAAATATATACGTGGGCGACGTTTTTTGCTTGCCAAGTTATGCCGCCAAGTTGTCCGTCGAGACGGATCTCATTGCGGAACTAGCTGTAACGCAGTTATGAGAGCAGCGATAATGAGATCCTGTGTTGACAAGTCAAACACATCGGAAACGGATAATCAGATAAGACATGTACATGTTGCATTACGTAAGGCATCCAACCCGATTCCTTTTAATTTCAACCGCCATTTAAATTCCGCGCAATAAGTTCGAAAAAATCTTAAGCACTATATCCAGTTCGCAGACGGAGCCGAACACGAGCACTTTAATAAGCGCAATTAACGTTTACGACCGAAAATTAGATATTGAGGAAACTGCTGGATATATTTTTTTATCTCGCACCTGACCTCCGTGGTCATTGAACTTGAAGCTGTAGGCTTGACGAAAATATCACGTAGACTGAACGGCGCTGCGTCACGCGCTGCCGCGTGTTTTCAAAGAAAATGACCAGTCAATCACTTTGCATCATTGGAGAAAGAAATCAGCTAACCAGAAAATTGCTCCCAATTTACTCTTCGACGTTGCGTGTTCAGAAACCATCTTGTTAATAAAGGGCTCATCAAAATGTTGGTCAGCGGCTGTACTGGTTGCCGCTGCAGTCAAGTATGCATTCGAGCATGATTTAATTTCTCATTTTATGTAACGCGGACTTTATAGCTTTTATAATAAGCGGTATAATCTTATCAGCACTGACGTGGTTTTATTTTTAGTTCCCACTCGCTAATGTTTGTCGCAAGACCATATAACACTTGAAGTAAATAATCTTTATAAATTCCTCCCGATTCGGGATGGTGAATTTGTTTAATTGACTTGATGGTATCAATTTACGAATCGAACGGTTCATCCTCGTAGGCTTTGGGATTTTCGACCTTATGTTGTAGGCGTTTATCTCAGAGATGTTATAAGTTAGTGCTGTGAGACACCGTTAAGCTACAAATTTTGATTTTCTTGCGTGTATTGCGTGTTTCGCTAGCATTAATTTGTTGTCGTTGCGTGCTGTTCCAGCCGATTGGTCGCGCTCGCCGCCCGCCTGGCCCGAGTGGACCTGCAGCCTCAGAAGGAAACACCTACCTACGCTCATCTGCATATCCAGTTAGTTAATGTTTACGGTAGATGCGTCGGTATTTGGAACGTTTGAACTTTCTTTTGTCAGCTAATTTGCTACCGAATTAGCTACCGTATTGTTGTTTTTATCACTTCTCAATTCGTTCCTTTTAAATCGATTTTAGTTGGGGATTAAAAGTATTACACTTCCAATATTTGTCTTTCTGTGCCGTGAATATTTATCGCTTTCTTTTCCTTGGTATTAGAGAACCGCCATTTATTTTAATATAGATCATTTCCTTCAATTTCTCGTCTAGTGTGCTATGCTAATCGACATCCTTTCTACAAAATATAGTAAAGAAACCATCGCTACGCACATTTCCTGTCGCTTCGCCTTGCTAATCACTAATCATTGATTCAATATGCATTTTACGCGGTTGCGTGTGCGCTTCAGTTTCCTGAAAAAGTGGGACATTATCATATTTATATAAAGTGTACGGTGGTTAGGATTCAGTTCGGTTCGTGACCGCGTGTGCGCAGTTTCCGGATTCAGTAAAAGGGAAATGTGTAATTGAAGATTCGGAAGTGTTAGTATTTTTGTTGTTCTGGGTATACTCGTATATCCTAGTAAACAAATCTTGTGTAGTTTTCTCTAAGTGAAGGTTTGTTGTGTTAAGTGAAGGTTTCTCTTGTTCTGATGTTTGTGAATTCGCGTTATCAAGATCTGTGTGCGATGCTTGTTACTTATCTATTTGACGTTTGTATGACAACTTTTACAATCAGACCAAGCGCTTTCTTCAAGTACTTAGACTCAGGTTTCACACCATTCTATTTCTCTAATTCTTCCTTGTTGTTTATTTATTCTGAAACGTTAACTTTCTGATTTTTTTTCTTTACTAATGAAATGAACGTTTAATTACTTTCATCTCGAATGTAGGTTTATTGTCGTTTCTTGCGTTTAAACGGTACTAACACGAGGTATGTGGAACTACTAACAGTTGCCTTCTGTGATAACGTATCGACATATCGAGAGTAATACATACTCGTAAAGTTGGCATGTACATAATAGTTTCTAGTAAACAACACAATCTTTTGAAACAATTGCATTCCTATGAAGAATTCAATTCCTACTTTGGCTGATGAAAAAGTGAGTACAAATCATAATCTTGAAAACATTTCTGGTCATTTCATTGTTTTGATGGACCATTCCTCGTTCCATGCTCAATTCTTATCGATTTAAGGATGGTTCTGACCCATCAAATTTTTCTATCGCGTGCTCCAAAATCTTCCCTCTTATTTCTCCACATATTTCTATTTAATACCACCATATGGTCCAGTATGATAATTTCCTAACCATATTTTGCGTGTTTCCAACTTTATCATTGTTAAGCCATGGTTGAGCACAAATGGCCACGCTTACCCATTTGCCTACAAATCCCACGCAGCACAATATAGTTCGTTTAATTGTCGGCGTAAGCGCAACGTTCTCATACGTAAAGCATTGTTTAACGCACGGGTTTCTTTACTATGTGAAGGACGGAGAGGTTAGCAGTTACTGCAGTTAGGTTTTATTGAAGAATTGTTAGCGCTATTTCTTCTACGGCCATAGATTCTTGATTTGGATTTACAAAGTATTGGACATGTATTTCTTCAACAACAGTGAGTGTGCGTGCCTGTATTAATCCTTCATTTCCTTTTGATGATACTTCTTAAGAAACAATGTCATCTAGTTTTGTGTCTCCGGCATTGATTCCTTTAGTCTTGATTTCCTCGTTATCGTCTATTTTCATATTAACTGTTGCGTACCCTGCATGCTGCATTAAAATTACGTTTCTAGAAGTGGTATATATCACAAATCTGTCAAACTAGTATCAAAATTCCGTTCCATTCATTTGACTTTTACGACTCATTCTAAATTACCATCTCGCATAGGTTTTCTTTCAATTTCCACAACATTAACAAGTTATTTTACATGCAAGTGGGCAACTTGTCTTGGAGATAAGATTATTATGCAAAGATATGCTGTCCGGGTGGAAGGAAAGCAATCAAAGAATTCAAATTAGAAAGGTATAACACGATTGAGATTTACAACGAGTTTTGTCGGGTGATAGTAAACGCGATCCACTATCTAATGAATTCTCATCATAACAATGAGTTTCTTTGGAGTTCCTTGAATGATTTATTTTGAAGCAAAGCTTGCAGCAGGGGCTACAGCGCTGGCAAACGACATGAATTCTTCTTAAATAGCTATTTCGCTTTCCTTTGTAGCGGCTTCTACACCGCCACATGCGAACTACGCCTCACACTCACGTCACGCAAAATCCTGCATCGCGAAAGCAGAGTTTACCGCGCACCTAGCATTATACAACGTCCCGGTTTCCCGACATTAATCGTCAGGCAGTTGCCCACCAGACACGACACCTATTTCTATGGAGGATGTGTCAACTTTACACCCTGTTCCTCATAATGCCTCATCGTCAGCTGCTTCGATAATGGTGACCATTTCAAAAACATCTTATCTTTTCTCTTAATTAATTTTGAGTTCGGTCTACGGAACCCTCCGCATTACTTGAACTCACTTCACCACTTTTTTATGCAATATCCATTAGGTAACCATGATCATCACCCGGTAGCTTTGATTCATCAGGCCCGAGTTAAAGCCTATTACATAACTGTTTTTTATTCGTTACCAAAATCTTGACAATGCCACCATAAGCTATCAATTATCCTTATTCTTACTCAGTGGCGTGCATTGGTTTTCAGAATAGGTAGGCAGGAATTTAATTTCGTCGTATTAACTTGAACGAGTAAAGACCAATGACAATGTGCGAATAGTACGGGAGCCGAGTAGGCCGTCTGGCGACTGCCTACTGTCGCGCGTGTTTATATGAAGATTTTGTTTTTTGTTAGGTATAATAATTTGGTGAGTTTCTCTATTCTCTACACACACTAAAATGTAATTGACAGGCTTATGGTGGTTTATCGAGGTAGGTACTGCTTATATGCCTTTATGCAATGCACGCCAAAGTTCTTACTGGGTTAAGGTTCAAAATAGTATAACAAAAGGAGTCTTATTGGAAATGTGAATCATGCCATGCAGTCGTAAGCACTATTTAAAATTCCTTAAACCGTTCGAAATTCGAAACTGGCGTATTTACCGTAAATACTGTTTTATATATGGCGGTCGTGCGCGGGCGCTTACTTGTACGCATTCATTTCTATAGGCTTATACTTTACCCTAGCGTTTTGCTTGCATGTTCGCTGAAGTCTACTTTGGCTGGAATACTGGTCTTGGCTTCATGAGTCATTCGAAGTAAAATAATGTGACTTATTTTGGGTTCATACAAAAACTTGAGCTTCGAAACCTGAGGTTAACCAGTAACCAGTTCTCATCGTCATTGATACACACAGTAGCCCTTCTCATGAACTTAAACAAGAATAGTTTCGCATCCAAATATGGACACGGCAATTCTTGAGAAAATGACTCAATTGCAGCCTGAGAAATTTGTACCGCATAACGGTGTAATAGTTCAACTCGGTGACTTTACACAATGACATGACAGTAAATATTTGTACAATGCTCCACATTGGGGAGCAGTGGTGAAGTTGGCCCAGATGTACCAGCTGCGACTAACGAGCTGTAGGTCTTAAGGTCGAATCCAGACAAGTGCTTTACTTTGTTTAAATTAGTTATCACCACTGTTTTTACAACGGTGAAGGAAAATATCGTGAGGAAACCGGCAGGTCCTAGAACCAACATTTCGAAGACATGTGTGACATCTACCAACCCGCACTGGGCCCGCGTGGCCCGCTCACCGAGAGGAGACCTGTGTCCCAGCAGTGGGAACATTAAAGGTTGATTAGTTTATGCTATGCTCCAATTTGTCCGTATGAACTTTCTAAATACGGTGCGGATTATCCCGACTAACATGATAATCGAGATTAACATGTTGCTCAATCGTTTTAACAAAATTGGTCTGCGGTTTAAGAGGATTTAGGGTTGTTGACATTTTGTCAATGGTTTGTTTTGGCCTTCTTTTTTTTCTGTGGGTCTGTTTTTAAAGGCAATGTATGCTCGGTTTGTTAGGTCCTTAAGGTATACTCTAAATAGAAAGAAAAAGCAAAGAAAGAAAAATGCGTTTATTGGCATTACCTACAAAAAAAAAATCACCCTAAAATTATAAAAAAAAATTATTTATTGCGACTCGTACGGGAAGATCATAAACTAAACTAAACACAGTTAAAAATAAAAAATCAAATTATATTGAAAAAAAAAGTAACAGAAAAATGAAACTGAAAGTCCTAACGAAGCCAAAAGGCTCCTATCAGATGACAACACAGGCTGACACTGATTTTCAGCTGCAACCCATGAGTGCCATACGCTAGTTTAACAAACAGATAGGAAAGTGTGTGTGAATAGCCATTGATTGAAAGTTAACTATAAAGCGAAGTTGTATGTGGCTTTGTTTTCTGAAATGCAATGTGTCAATGTTTCGCACCAAAGCAACCTCTAAGAGACAAACTCTTGTTAAGAATAACTCAGAAAATAGGTAACAAAGATGTTGAATACTTTGTGGATGAAAACGACAATATTGAAGTCGGAGAAATCAAAAATTAAGAAACAAATTACACTAATATATGAAGGAAAGGAAGTGATCATGCAAATAAACGTTCTAATAATATTTGTGTGGATTCGAATTTCACTTAAACTAAAAAACCTCATATTTTCTGATGACCTGGTTCAATAAATTGGTCATGTGTTTGTTCATCAGACCATTATCAATGACGAAAGTACTTGATTTTCTAATCTCTTTGATAAAAAAAAAACTCAGAAGAATCTTACTTATCATTTTAAAAGTTATCAGAATTCATTTGATGTATTTTGGCATTATAAAATTGACTAAAAGTTATAGTGTTTCGAAACTAGTTGAGTCGATATCCATAACCCTATCAATATTCTATCTACGATATCATTGTATACGATATCATTTATATTGAAACCAAGATGAAAATCTCTTCTAAGTACATTATAATTATTAGATTTAGTCAGCTTAAGCACCAAAGTAAAAGTTATAAGTAGGCATACTTATCTGTAATCCTAAGATTTTTTGTTTGTCTATTCTGTTCCAACTCCCACTGTTGGGCAAAGGCCTCCCCCAAACTTCCAGGAACTCTTTGTCCGTTTTCTTTTAACTAGTGTCATAATATACGCTTTGTTAAATAGCTTTAAACCAAAACGCTGTTCAAACAGACCGAAGCAAGGACGTTCTGTAAATAGAACGGCTGGCTTTAATAATAAACTTTATCTTGATTCAATCGAACTATATTAAAATACACAACACAATGAAATCATCAACATACTTCACCTTTACGAGGGCTGCAACTATTGCATACAATGCCACCGATATCGATCATACGATCTACACTTAATTGATTCGATCCCTCCATCGATGTATCGACGTGGCTTATCTAAATTACTCGAGTCCTTGTACTATTTCAACACATCATTTAAAAGTGGAGCAATGCAAAAAAGGCAATGAGAATCAATGAGGTATAAAAAACTATGAAAACTTACGTAAGGCCATAGTTTCTAAAATATAGCTATCAAATTTTACAATTTGTGTATCTGTCGATTACAAATCGATATAACGTGATCGATCCTGGCATCTTCACCGACATTATAGACGTTATTGCTCTCTAATGTTGATGATAATGATCTATAGAAAATCTTACATGGAGAACCTATTTTTAGCATTTTACGATACTATGAACATAACATATATGAACAACTCAATATGTCTATTACATTTGAACGGTTTTAGATATGGTCCGCAAAATGTGGTATTGCCTAATGTAGCAAAACTGATTCATGTTTTTTTATTTGCAGGCTAACAGTCATCGAAAATTCCGTCCGCATTGACAACGGAAGACCTTGGTAGTCCGCAGCTGACTTTGAACGCACAGTACCACGGTGTCACTTGCGCAAGCGGTTCACCTACGACCCGATACGAAAGTTGAGCCCGACTGAGAACCGACGAGGACGGTGGAACCCAGGTGACTCGCACCCGTGTGATGTGCCGGCAACATCACATTGATGTGCAGGTAGACGTCACCTGATTCCCCACCACTCCTGGATGAGGCCGAACCATGAAGTTCTCAACTGGCTCCAGCTCGAGCAGTCTTGCCAGCGATTCGCTGTCGAGGAAGTCAACTCTATGCATCTACACGGAGGTCGATGCACCTACTATGCCGCTGCCTTGTGAAAGGGTTAGTACACTCAAACTCTTCTACATCGTCATTATATTGAAAATTTTAAAACCACCTCTGTGGGTGGGATCATAAAATATAGCCTTTTCCAATACTAGGCACTTAAATTGTAGATATAATCGGCTATAAGGCCAAAAAAATGAAAGTGCTCACCGATAAAGGTAAAGGTAACCTTAATGTTATGGGGGAGTCAAACATTTGGGCAATTTGCTTTCGATTTTCCACAGCCAAGTATATAGTACATTAAAACTTTCAATTTCGGACAACGATAATAATAATATCGCATTAACAAAAACAATGCAAAAAGCCGCGCGTCCGGGTCGGAGAGTTCGGTGCGTTTGGTCCAGCCGAGAGAAAGTAGCATGTCATCTCTGGCACAGCGACTCGCGAGCCACCTGGCCACTGCCTCCAAAGTTATTTTGCAACACATTGAATATTTATTTTTTCGCATTGTGTCCAGCCCTATTCGGTGCCTCAACTCTTTGTGGCTCTGCATCAATAAATCCTCATTTAAATTTATAAACGTGGCCTTGCCACTTTTACTACGTAATTAATCCACGAATACTTGATTTCTGACATTTATTCCTTTTATGCATTTTTAGGTACGAATTTAAAGCTATTATGAATTCACGATTCATGAACAAATTATACAATTTAACGCTTACAGAATTACGTGCAATTGAACAACATAACATTGCAAACGCGACAAGCGTTCAGTTATCGATATTGAATTATAAAGTTATTTGTTTACATATTACGTATTCTTTCCAACCTTGAATTATTTCGAGCTTTATCCCGAAGTGATTCACCTTCTAGACCACAAAAATCATCTGAATCATGTTCTTGAAATTTGACATTCAGAAGATTTACAATAAACCTTTGATTAATGACTGGTTCATCTCATAATGGTTGTATATTGGCTAATATCTTGTTATTGTTGTTGCTTATTTCGTTATTCGCGTCCGCACGATCGAAATATATTCATGGCATCGTCTCAAGGTCTCTATTGTCTTAAATACCACATACGAAACATTATTACACTTTGTTTCCACGCCTTTATCAGGTCGATTTACTTCACAATCTTCCGACTGTTCTCTTGCGTAGAAATAGTCAGTCGATCAACTTTCGAAATTATTATTTAGCGTAGCTTACACATCTAGCTAATCTTAAATTATATCAACTGTAACTGTAATATAATTTCCATCTGTTACGGCGATAATACCTCTTAACAAATTAATCTTACGCTGCATTTTTTTCTATTAAATAGATTATCAGCTTCTACGTAATACAGTGGTCGAGATTTCAATTACCTCATACGACACCCGGCCATCACTTTCGCCGTCAGCGCGTGGGTGTTCAATCATCGTATCAGAAGTATTATCTGGTATTTATTCATCGTCTATTGTTCTCTCAGCGGCTAATGAACTTTTACTGGATGAAAAGAAAGTATGTTTTAATGAGTGAGTTTAGAGAAGTGATCGCTTGTAATGGACGTTATCGTTGTCATCGACTTGATGTTTATTGATGGTCTGTTTGCTTGTATTGTTTATTGGTTGGTTGCATGCTTATGTGACGTCATCAGTTTTTTGTGGTGTGTTGGTGAAATCGCCTGCAGCATTACACAACTGTCACGATGGTGACTGCCACGACTGTGACCTAGGAGTGGCCAGAGGTTACAATCTTGACCTCTATCAAGAGACCTAATGGATAAGGAAATGCCTGACACTATATTCAGATTCCAGTGATTAGTCATTCTTGTTTCTAAATCTTTTTTGTTGTAGTTTCCTGACCTAATCAGTATTCTTGCTTTAAAGTTATCTCGGCCTTCGATTAAGATTGGTGCATAAAACATGTCGCGTAGCGAATTGCAATAACAGCTGTGTGTCACGTTGGTATAACTTTACCAAGCCTAAGATTATGACGTCAACCATAAACATGTTGTGGCTAGATTTGAAAGGGTTCTGCGGTCACCAACCTCCTGCCCAAACGCAGTGACTAAGATCATGAACTTTGGGAGGTATGTTTTTTGTGTAGATTAACGAATGTGTAGATATATATATATTAAAGTCTTTTTTAGTTTCTTGCCTATTTGGTTCTTGACTCTTAAATATAATTATGACTTCCAAAACCAGCCAATGACAACTAAACAAGTGTGTGATCTATGTAAAGTCTGAGCATATACATAATCTAGTCCGCATTTGAAGACATTGTCGTTTCTTACGAACTATTATAAACAGGCCTCTATTATTATACTCACAGTCCAGAGACTAGCAACCTGTCATTACACTATCGTGTCCATTGAACCCAAGACGTTACGCTACACGTTACTCATGACGACATCGACAGTCAGCGTATGTTTCTTCGCACAGATACTTATCCATTATAATATTATCCCGGCTTTTTTGAGCAATGTTGGTGTACACAATCTTCCAACCTTAACAGAAGCATTTGTAATTTTATTCATCTACAATTGAACTTACCTACTTCTCAGTATTGTGCACATTACATGGAGGAAAGCAACTGTGAAATTAACTGACTTAACTTGTCATTACTTGCTTCGAAAACCCCAATTTACAAGTGATTTCAACAGCTTTCATCTTGCGACCTTAACTCCGTTCTGCTTGTTTATCGGACTGTATATTTACGCTCCTTTTATTTTATAGTAATCTGATACGAATTCGTTTACTGCAGTCGGGTCTACCTCATTGTGCACCTTCTTGTTCACTATTGTCTGTGGTGCACGTCCTACACGTCGCTGAACAATACATATCGATTTATCGATATCGCTTGTCTTATCTGCCATTGTGATTACATCCGATAGCAAAAAAATGTGATCGTGTTTTTTGGTTTTTATAAAGTGCATTCACGATCTGTTCATTCTTTTCTAATCCATCAGCAGTAAATAATGCTTGAGATTCCTGCGAGCGTAGCGTGGGGGATAAGCAGACATTTTTCTCTCACAGGAGCACATAATTTCCTTAAACGATCGACTTCCATTCGCATCGGAATCCGCTCGCACCTGGCAACAAGAACAGGAATGTTCGCATTCTTCATTGTAATCTCTAATTCCATAGCTATCGCGCCATTATTTTAATAAGCTTTTCAGTGCTGTAATAACAGTGGCGTGGCGTCGCGTGATCGTCCTTGAGTGAAGCGTGCACAATCGCACGATTCTTTTTCTAGCAGCCGCTAGTTACATCAACTTGTGAGATCGTTACCATAGAGTATTGGAAATACATACTGAGAAATTCATCTTGTAAAAGATTTTTCTGTCATTGTCTCACGTGGGAAACGTAGTAAGCTTAAAGACTATGGTTTCTTTTCTTGGAATTAAGATACTGCTTATCTGTTTAGCTGTTATGTTTTTTTCTTCTGTGTGCAATTTGAAGTTTGGGTCAACGAGTTCAGTAGTATCACGTTTGTCCTGTGAACCGAGACTAGTTTGTTTAGTGTCTATTGTGATGGCCGTGTTTGCAATTTTCACGGCTTGTTAAACTTCACTATCAATACTTTCATCTAGTGTGACCTCACGAGAGCTCATTATATGTTTGCCTTGTTCTGTTGTTCATCGCGCATGTTATGAGTTTATCTTAGCACGATTATGTGTTGTGTCGTCAACATTTACATTTATACATGGCTTTCTCTGAAAAAGAAATTCTTTGTATTTGAATAGACATGTAAAATTGTTTTCTATGCAAGTCCTGGCATTCTTTTGCTCTACCTTCATTAAGGCTGTCTAGAGCATTGTTAGCATGTCTTACGGATTCTCTGGACTATACGTTTATGTAGTACTAGCAGCACCCCGCGGTTTCACCCGCATATGCTTCGATCCCGTGGGAATATTTGGATAAAAAAAAAATCTGTGTTAATCCTGGTTATAAACTATCTGTGTGCCAAATTTCATCCAAATCCCTTTAGTCGATTTTGCGTGAAAGAGTAACAAACATCCAGCCATCCATACAAACCTTTCGCGTGTTATAATATTAGTAGGATAGTAGGATGTGCTGTAGTTTCCCCTGTATCGTATTCGTAACAAACAAACTCTTACTAAAATTGTAACAAACAAAACTACGAGATGAACAGAACCTGCCTGTAACAAAAAGAGGTGCCTTGAAGCCTGAACGTCATACTATTTAAGTATGTTATATTATTCACCAAATACGATATGTTATATTATTATATTATCATTATTTTTTTATTATTATTTAACAATTGCAGTATAATACCACGTAAACCCGTAGTTTCGACTATCGAAACTAATTTTCGATCATCGAATAAATTCTTGCACTGCAGTTTCTAAATGATACTTTTGCTTAGTAAAACTCTCTATGTATATAGGAAATTATAGTAATTTTGTGTTTAATGATAGATATATCGTGACTATTAACATTAGTATAATGCTAAAATAAATCTTGCACAGTTAAAGCAATTTCACGAGCGCTGCTAACGAAACAGATTTAATAACATGTAATAATACACGTTTTTTTAAATGGTTACTGAAAGTGGAATGTTGCAAAATAACACGACCTAATAACTTAATTAGCTAATTTAAGTAAAAATAACAAGATCATAACAAAAATTAAGCCGTAGATCATTTCTTGTCTATTGACAAACTAGTCGTCGATTAAGAAAGTAATTATGATTATGGTCTCTTTTAGAAATCTTTAAAAAAAGAACAGGTATGCTGTCGGTGTAACATAAAAAAAACTCAAGTTATCTATGATTTCTAACTTTTACGCGAATGTACATTGAAAAAGAACAACTCGTTTATATTATGGATTATCTTGTTAAACATGCTTTTAGCAGTTTTAGCACGGCTATAAAAAATAGCCGGTCAATTTCTTTATATCCAGTGTTGATTTGCCTGACAGCGATTTTCTTACAACTGTAAAAAGTTAGAAATGATTTCGTAAAACCTCACCGTTTGCAAACGATATGAGGTTTTTCATGTCAAGAGAGCAGAGGTGGCCCAGTGGTAACGGCCGCGACTTACGAGTTGTAGGTCGTAGGTTCGAACTCAGACAGGCGCTTCACTTTGTGTAATTTATTTCATCACCACTGCTCTCAAAACGGTGAAAGAAAACATCGTGAGGAAACCGGCATGTCCTAGAACCAAAAATTCGTAGACATGTGACATCTACCAACCCGCACTGAGCCCGTGTGGTGGATTGCGGCCCATACCCTCTCACAGAGAAGAGGCCTGTGTCCCAGCAGTGGGCACATCATAGGCTGATTATGTAAGCTTGTTCATACCCCTTAGCTGCTCTACTACCTATGTCGCGGTAACTGATAGCTCTATTATCTACAGGCTTATCAAAATACACTATGTTATCATGATCAGTTTCTTCTATAAAGCAGATTTTACTTCAAAACTTGGGAGCAGTGAAGTGTGACTGCTTAACATGTGAATGTCTTAACAAGAACGTTAAACATTTACGCACTTCTCACGCAACGTTCGATGTCAACATCTGTGTAATTTTGTAGATAGAACTGATAATAACATTTTATTAAGACAGTGCTACTTATATCGAATTATTAAGCATTTACTTTTATCGTTTGTTTCACTGTGTCTGCACCGTATGCCATTTATTAATCTCCATAATCATGAAGCGTGTCATTCTTAAATTATACTGTATGTAAGTTTTTGGCGCAAGAAAATGTATTTTATGTAAACGTACTGTAATTTCATTCAGGTAAAGTCCAGAATTGCCATTCAGCAAGATTAATGCAAATAAAATTACAAATCACCCTAACAGTTGGCGTTAGGGAACACTATCTACCAACGCGCCCTGTGCCCGTGTAGTAAATTACAGCCCACTCACTCTCTCTCGAAGAGAGGAGGCCTGTGTCCCAACAGTGGGAACATTATAGACTAATTATGGTAGTGTAACACTGACGATATACGAAGTATACGATAGTGAAAACAACCCCGTCGCTTCCAAAGCCATGTTGCATTGATCCTATTTCATTGCTCAAAGAATTTCACGTGCAAATCGAACCCTTTCACATCCAAACAGCTTCGAAACACCATCTCCCTTGTCAACAAGTCTTCGGGTAATGTAGCCCTCGATTCCTACAGTGCATCTTAGTATCTCCGAATCACATTTATGTATGTAACTTGATGTAACGTTAGGAAGAGCCCGTATCTCATGGTGTTTCGTTACGCTGTTACCCCTATTGTAAGACATTCATTTGCAAATGTGGGCCTTTACGGTACACTGCAGATGTTTACGGAAATGTATTTAGATACAAGTAAACGTACATTTGGTATTGTGTTTCTTGTTTTTTCTTTTTCATCGTAACTGTAGTAAGGATGGGGGTAAACCGTATAAAGCCGTCAGCATTATGGTTTGTTTATTCATCATTAACATTTTCTGAAAAACAAGGTTTAGTATTCGTTTTGTTTTCGACAAAAAATATGTTTACTATAAAAATACTTAGTCGTCAATATAAATTCGTACAAAAACATTTCAACTGTAGTATCTACGTATTGTTTACCAACAATCGTAAATTCCGCTGACCCAGCAAAAAGTTTTGTTGTTTTCTCTATCCATGTGTTTTTGGTATTAAATACTTAGTGTTGTTTTGATTGCAACATAACTATTTATCCCTTTACTAATACCAACAAAACTTCCCATAAAATTAATTTCATTTTCATACCTATCCTGACGTTTCTAAGCTGTGCAATAACACGCTTCACTTAAAGCTATATCTTAGATAATATCTCCCATCTTCACGCACTTGGTTCTAGTGACGGGAGAATCTTTCAACATTTTCTTCTGTTACATTTCACAACGAGCCGTGCTCGGTACTTCACAATGGTTTCGTGAAGAAATAGATGGCTCAAGATTAGTCTAAGTAAAGCTGAACGCAAAATAAGAAAAGTAGTTACCAATGTTGGAGGTGAAAACAGTTTTGGAGGTTATTAGGCAGAAACAAAAACAAACTTTGAATGACAAACAGAATTTGAAAGAGTTACTAAATTAAAAAAAAAAAACCAGCAGATCAAGTCTGGTCTAAAAAAATTCTGCAGGTGCTATAATATAATTAAGGAAATTAATAGAATCGTAATTCTATTCACCTTTCTCTATATCAAATTAACGGTAATACTATATTTACACTCAAATAGACACACATTAAGCAAACAGGCACAGAATACTAACCAGTAATTTCACAAACCCTATATAAGATCCATCGGATGTAGGACGAAGCTATACGAAGAATGACAGGGAATTTCTCAATGATTCTAGTTGAACTTTCGTTCTTATTTCATTGCAATTTCACGCAAATTTGCATACGCACAGATCGTCGTGTGACCTAATAAAATAAATTGTATCGTTTGTATGCCCATCTAATTTTCCGCGCGAGAAACTCGCTGCGATGCCATGGCGATGGATGTAAATAGAGTGCGTATAAGCATGTTCATGTTATGTGCACTAGTGAAAGATGCGTCTGAGATTGGACAGCTTTCGTCGCTTCAAGGGGTATGTGTTTCTTATTAACGACTGCTGCGGCGTTGACCACCGTTTCGAATGTGTGCTTCACTTCCGTACTACTCCATGTTTCATGTTCTAACCAAGTTTTGTGACGAGACACAAACGTGTTTTAAAAGCGATTGCCATATTCATTAGAATTACAAATTGCTCATTCTGGTTCGCGGTCAGTGTTTAACAGGACAAGACTAAACGTATGTAACAAGTTTTTTGAAATTGTTAAATTAAGCATTATAATTAATGCTATTTAGATGATTCATGGAAGCGAGGTGTTCATGAGTGTCTGAACAAGGTAATCAATGATAGCTATCAAGAACGAGAACATTTCTTTAGAGCAAGTGTAAGTGAGATTATAAAAGAAATATCTATTAACATCGATACAGATTTAAAAGAGTTGAATACAGTAGAGAATGAAAGCAATAATGGTATAGCTGAATTAAAGGGCAAAGAAAGTAATAAAAATGTTTCGTTACGCAACAAAGCAACCCAGCATGGTTCAGATCGATAGTTTTAAACGGATCCGCTCACTTGGAAGCCTCACAAGTTACTGGCTAGCTCTACTTACATATTGTATAAGCTTTTTATGCTAAACATTAATACCGGTTACTTTTTTTCGTAGAATTGATTTCTAAAGAACAAGTGAAGCGGTTATAATTAAATCAATGGAAAAGTACTTGTAGCTGGTTGGGTTAACATGTTCAAAATTTGATTAAAATTGAGCCTTAAATGTTTCATTCATTGATAATGTTGACTATAGTTGAGTCACCCTTTTAAACAAAGGAGGTACTGGAGTAATACATTAATATACTAAGTACATAGGTACCCAGTGAAGTTAATGATATAAATGAAAACCCTGCTACTAAATTCAAATACAGGTATTCTTTCAATAATTTTCTTATGCAAACACTTGTCAAGTTTGAAGATATTTATAACCATTTATTTAAAAAAGCTAGAGGTACATGCAATAAATATGAAAAACAAACAATATTTCATAGCTAAGGAACACAAAGGGACTTCAATAATAAAGTCAGAAAGGACAATGAAAACCGAAGTCTTGTCATGACTAAAGGCAGTACAAAATACAATAAACAATTATAAACGCAATATTTATGTGTTTCTCTGAATTTTAAAGACGTTTTGGTATTCACCCTCGAGAATAAACCTTACGTGTTGTAGTTTTTTTAAGGTGGAACAAAGTTACATCTGGTAATCGTAAAATACCACGTGAAGTTAAATTTGAGGGACACGACACTACAGAAAGACTGAAAGGTTGACATGACCACAACATAGGAACAGCCAAAGATACTTAGGAAACTACTAATGTTACAAAAGGGAGGTGGTCTGTCTGTACTCACCAGTGGATGGAACAAGGCTACCAATGATGATGATGATGAATGTAAGCATACTAAAGACACTAAAATAAGAACGAGAAAATATAGCTAAGCTATCTACAGTAATACATGTAATCCCTTTGAAGCCGTAAAAGTTGCTACTTACATACACGTCAATAAAGGCAAGCTTAAACCGGTGAAAAGTTGCTCCGGGCACTTCGATAACCTATTTACCTTAATAAAAATCGATGCACGTGCTGCAATTTTTACAACAATCTTATGAATAACAAATCTTGCAATTTCAAAACTGTTACTATACCTATGTTTCTTTAACATTAAGTAATTAATACATTCAAACTATGTCAATGAACGTTTTTATCTGTTATGGCGTTAATATTATCGTTGTTGTATTGTTTAAACAATGGTGCAATGTTAATTAGTTTGTATAAAACATGCTATTGTCTCTATTAAAGATCGATTGACTTCAATTCAATTTTTAGTAATGCTACAGACCAAAAGATATGTTACCTAGTTGTGATGTTTGATAAACTTTAACTCAAAAGTTTTAGCCGATTATGTTTTACCTGCTACCTGTACGCAACATTGATTTAAATCAATTTTTAATTTAAGAGTAATTAATGCAATTGACCCTTTGGTTAGAAAAGCTTATGATAGTAGACATATTATATGGTAGACATACATATGTATAGTGACACTACAGAAGGAAACCATGTTCTATTTTCTAATAAGCCACTTTATAAAACAAACCTTTTTGCACTAAGCGGCCTTGTATTCAATAATAAAATGGGAATAGTGGGATTAATTTATACCATGCTAGAGCTACTTCGTGCTGCAAGAGAAAACGGGCTCAGACCCATAGAAAATCAAGGCCAGCCATACTGATCCGGCAATAAAACATAAATAATTATCACTCTCGCAATACTTTATCATTGTAAAGTTATTAACCTCATTATAAACTATGAAGATTCACGAACAGCCAAGATGCTGGTGACAAGGCACGTGCATACGACACCTTTCTTGTTAACATACTTATTTTCGAGAAAGTTAGATTTTATATAGTCGCCGAGAAACAGAACAATATAGAATTTTCTCCATATACTTAAATATGTGGGGCGATATAATGTTGGACGCGTCAAATCCTTTCTAAAGCATTGTTGATACTTTGTCGTTTCTGTGGGTAGAATATAGCCCGTAAAAGCGAATGGCTTGATTTCTTATACAAATAATGAAGAAATTCTATCACCAAACAAATTCTTTAAAATAATGAAGTGAAGTCACACCTACATTTAAGCTTTTTACTTTTGTCTGATCTTGTGGTTTCAGCAACACTGCTCATACTTGTTTACAAGTATAACAAATTATTTCACCCACTACTTGATTTTTTTCCTTTCACCACCACTTAAAATGAACCCAGAATCCCAACATGGATGGAACCACTTAAAAACATGTGTAGCAACGTTCCTACTGGTTTTAAGATTCCAATAGATAAGTGTTGACATGGTACAAGTCCCAAGTATTTGTATCCGTCAATTGATTCATAATTTGTTTTGAAAGATTCTTCTGCTGCTTTCCCTATTTCTCCATTGGCATTTCAAGTTCGTGATATAATAGAATCGTTATCATCACTATCATAATAAATTATGTTACGTCTTTCTTCACATCATTAATATCGCATCGATTGAGATTTATGGATCCAGATTTGCAAAATTTCTCTAAACTTGGCGCTAGATTTGATTCAGTTACGTAGTAATTAAGCGTTATGCATGAATATATTAATTCTTGGTGATTTTAATGCTCACACCTTTAATCTGTTCCTTAATTAAGTTTTTTCCTAACATATATTTTTTTAGGATTTGTAGTTCAAAAACAATCGATTTTCTTCAGGTTCTTGAAACCTATCATTCAAATATGAAGTTCTTTTAATTTCAATTCAGAACAAATAAAAATAATACCGTTCATGGCGCACAGTCTTCGAGCATCGTGATGATAGATTCAGCTTATCCGGAATGACTGTCCATCAGGAGTCTTAATTAAGAATAATTAACACCTCTCTTTCATCAATTACACAATATTTAATAATTACAAACAACTTTCTGCTATAAGTCACGCAAACACCTGTCCAAGATGATCTAATATTGAAATCAGTAATAAATCAGTCAGATGCTATAATTAAATACATGTTAATGTCAACAGAGAAATCAAAACTTGACGACTCTGTAATATGAATAAACAATTGACTAATATACATAATGTTATAGATATGAATATTGATGAGAAATGGGCTCACTCAAATGTATAGTTTCTGACGGTTGGAGAATCAAATTAGTTAAGACAGATGACTGACAACGTAGAATTGTAAACCTTGATGGGTCTACTGTTGACAAAGTGGCTAAATATTCTATGGCTAAAAATTAAGAAGAATAAAGCCTAATTTTACTCTTAATACTTCCTGCCAGATATAATTTGCTTAAGGTTATGAAAATGACTATAAGCCTATAAGCCTTTCCAATCTTTATATATAGCTCCATAATGCAAACGAAAGAAACTCCAACTACATAGATTGATGAAGAATTTGACAGTGATCGCCTGTCAATTCAGCTTCGAAGCTTCGTGTATTAGTACTGACGTTGTCATAAACCTTTTGTACTCACCTTTTTCTTTTAACAGTTCATCATGTTTGATGTTTCTTTTGTCTCAAAGACTTGTCTTCATAATCTTAGTCCCTGACAGTGGAATTAAAGTAACGGATTAGAAATTTCCCGTTTTCAAAGACCCTGTTTCACCTTGGGATAAATTTAAACTATCTGTCAGATATGTTCATACACTAACACCATTTTGTATTAATCTTTTGGTTAATGCTTATCCGGAGATGGTCAAATAGTTGCTAAGTAATTCAATTAGTGCTGTTCCTTTGTTAGTTGTTATCATCGAGAGCAATATAACTTCGACTTCCTCATGACAGTGATAACGTTGATTTATAGAGGACTTAATGTAAGCAAACGTAATGTTGGACGTCACTGAAGATCTAATATTATGTTTAGATGTTTACAAATTACTGGAAATGTTGTTGTCAGAAGCTCTGCGTATAAGATGAAGTCCTGTTATCGTTATGTTCCACAACAAATTTCAAAATATAGAAATTAGTATGCTGTGCTACCAACATTTCTTGCGACTTATTTATACCTGCTCTGCATTTCTGTCGCTTCCCTCCAACGTATTCCAATATAAGATAGCTGTTATTTATTTGTTAACGATACTCCTTTACTTAAATAACCACTTGCTCACAAACACTTCTGCGTCCCTTACATAAGATGGGCCATCATCCGTCTGTAGTTAATCTTTACTGTCATCCAGTAATTGCAGCCTTCTCACTGCTAAAGTTTACATAAACGTTTCTTAACTAAATGGTAATATTCATTGCAATTCATCATTGAAGTTCTTAGGTTAAACTTCAGTTTATGATGGCGTTAACAAATGAAGTTAAGTTTTTAAGCATCTTTATATTTTCGTGTCTTGTTTCAAATTACAAAGGACAATTTAAACCTACGAATTGTAGAAACATGTTTGCTGTCTTACTTACCTATAGTTTTTGTACGTAGCTGTTGCTTCTTGAACAGGTTCGGTTAATTAAAAAACCCTCGAAACAAATTCATTGTTGTGTCACCTTGCACTATTTCTAGCAAAGTTTTTGCCTCAGACATTCTAGTCTCCATTAACATCTAAATTGTGGCAACCAGCTGATATTGGTGCTAAATATCAATATTCATTGACCATTGCTAAATGTCTAAAGTTTCCAATTTAGAATCAATTCACTTGATTATCATTTTGCCCGCGTGCTGTCGTTGTAATTTCCTGCAACGTACATTATATCTGTGTGTCTGTCTGTCGGTCGGTTTGCGCAAAACTGGCGTGTTCTGTGTTCAACACCGTAAATATCGCACGGGTCGCCTTCTCTATGGTGTAAGAACGATGTGTATCACCTTAACTAAGTTCCTGTTTTGTACTGCAATCGGCGTTAAATTAATGTTTTGTAGTTAAAGATAACTTTGTTGTACTTGCTTTTGAATTTTGACCACATTTAGCTTACTCTCATGCTTTGCTTGGACTTGAAATATGGTTTTAAAAGGCAGCGTATTATAAATTATACAAACTAATGGTGACGCTTCAGGAATAGCAAAATTGAGTACCTATAATAAATTCCTGACTTTTAAAGGCTAACAAAACAAAATAAAAACCAAGAGAAAAATCAAACTTAAATAACAACATTTCACAGGAAAGCAATTCTAATAACTACCTCACATAACCTGGCATGATTGCCAGCAAATGCGGCATGACTCATGGTAGTCATAACATAATTACAACTGCATACGCACTTGACAATCGACATCCGCCGTGTTGTGATACGGGTTACTAAGCAACTATCGAATTGTTACCCTATTAGGTCCTTGTTTTAATTAATCATTTAGGGGAATAGGAATTGGAATGTTAATTAGGTTATGAGAATAAATGGGTTGAAGACACGAATAGCAAGAGAAGCGTGTAGGATAAATGGGTTAAAGACACAAATGATAACAGTGACATCAAAGAGAGTGAGAAAGCAACAAAGTCTTTTGAATGATTTGAGTGTTGACCCAGACTACTTCTAAGCCATATTTGGTAAATGGGCTATCAATAGATTCGTTTGTAATAAAATCGATGGTAATTTGAATGAATCACCCATTATAAGCAGTAATACTTTCTCCTTAAAAGTCAGCAAATTTGGAAGTAGCACAAATGTGAGATGGGCTAGTAATGGCGGCAATGTTCAAGTTTTGTATGACTATAAGGGCGCGTTCACATATACTTACGTTTTTACAGGATCCTTTTTAACGGATCCGTCGCTACTGGAGATAGTATTCACACAGGACTAATTTAAGAGATCGGATCAGTATACTGGATCCAAAATACTGTATTATATGTGAACTGGCTCATACAACTACATACGCTAATAACACATACGTTTAAACGGACCTGTAAAACGGATTGCTGTTTATTTTGTCGGAACGGTATTTTCTACTGGATCCGGAATACTGTATTATGTGTGAACTCGCACATACAACTACATACGCTAATAACATACACGTTTTAACGGACCTGTAAAACGGACGTTAAATGTGAACGTGCCCTTACTTAAACACAGTAGGTAAGGAAGCAGCAGTGACTACTGATAGATGGCTGTCATTAAATAAATGAGGTACAACTGATGATGCCTTTTAGGTCGAAAATGTATGCAAATCTTTGCAAATGACACCTCAGAATTTGACCGTGATTTATGATATGATATCAAATATATCAAACTTAATGTAATTGTTACGTAACCAAATGACAATTTATATGCAGAAGCATGTTTTAATTGAAAGTCATAAATATTTCGGTAGTGGAAGATTTTTGTGATGAAGATGACAAATTCGTTGCAAATTAGAAGATGCCTGTTGAATCATTCTCATAGTTCGTGATCTAATCACTGATAGAACTATAGAACCAGTAGTTACTCTGTAGATACGAGTTCTATTCTGAGACCTTTAATAAGTATTACGAAACGAACCATCAACGTTTTATTAACGGCAGCATTTCCCTCCATTTCAGCTGCTAATCGGTCACGGTCGCGAGCAGCAGTCGTTACATCAGGCAGGGCAGTAAAAAGAGTTTCATAATTATTCAACTTAATCTGTAAAACTAGTTTCAACTGTTTTTCTTCGTTACTTTGCTAGAAAAACAGAACCCTTTGACGTGTTCGTCCGTGGCACCTGCGCGTGCCTCCACGACCTTTTATTTTTTGCATCGATACAGCACTGCGGGATTTATTTAATTAACATTCCGATGCTTCCAACGGCGCCAAGCGGAATACTGCAGCCATGTTGAAGGTCTAACAAGAACTTGGGGCAGCCATTTGCTTTTCCCGCGTTAGTAGATAATATGGCGTTAATGACTAATTCAGGTTGGAAGATTAGTTTTTTGATGTGATGGGCCTTGTTTCGTGGTAACGGTGGACTGTGATGGGTGAGGTTTTTTTCAGTCTTTGAGTAGCACGCCTTTATTGACTAATCTACTAGACTGAGACCTTTTGTACTCGGCACGGTTCCTTTAGGCACGGCGTATAAACCGCGCCGTAGAAAAAACGTGTCCGCCACCAGGCTTCCATAGTGATCCATACAATACTGATGACCAGTGAAAAACCGTAGCTTTTCATGGCAAGAAAAACGTGTAAAAAGGGCCTGACGGTTATTTTCAACATCCATATGAGAAAAAATCGATCAGAGAACATACATTTCCTCTAAAAATCGACCTCCTATACTGCAAATGTTGTAACAACAAACATAATCACAGTTAAAAACAAAAGGTAACGTAATTCAAGTCCGGATTACTCCAAATCCTCTTTGAATGAACTAACAAGCAGATTAATGTCAGTGGAAGATTACCTATCCTTTATGTAAAAGATCCCTAAATCATGAACTGTTACGTAAAACAAAATGGTCGTTAGACAAACGATGATATTTCATAGTGCATCGTTTTACTCCCCGCTGTGGTCAATTTAAGTACAAAATGTCAACTACATCAGCGGTAGTACTGTTATGAAATTGATATTATACAATAAACAATATGGCATTCAGTTTTAGTGTTATCGTTTGTAGGAAATTGAACTTTGGTTCACCGTTCATGAACCTTTAAGACAAACGGATACAGGTTGCATCAACCAACGAACTCGGTGAACCATAACACGCCGTACCTCTTTCATAATACCTGACACTATTTTGTCTGGCTAACAAATGAATGCTTTCTTATCTTCCTAGACTAAAGAGCCGATTTGTGAATGTTAAAGTAGGTATGGTGTATGAGACTCGCACGGACCAGGGTAACATGACTCAAAGGGAAGAAGCTGTATCTATGCAGCAGTGGGTGGAACAAGAACAAATTTTAATGACGATGATTATGTTGAAAGTTTCATGTTTTAGGTAGGTATGTACCTACTCGAATTATTTAGCTTGACGATTGTAAAGTTCAGAAAAACATAGTGAGGAAACCGGATGTTAAAGATCCAAAAATTCGAAAATAAATCATGACATCTACCAATCTGCATTGAGCCCGCGTGGTAGGTTACCACCCACTCCCTCTCACCGAGAGGAGGCCAGTGTCTCAGGAGTGAACACTACAGGGCTGATTATGACGTTTAACTAACGTTCTGTAGCCATTTCTTCACACTAGCCATTTAAATATATTTTAAAGATTGTTTTTATTAGAAAAAAAAGGCGTCATTGAACCTTTTGACCCCACAAGACAGACCTAGTATCGTAAAATAATATTTATACTTAATCTTTTTAATAATCTTAATTTATTTCCTTATGCAAAATAAGTAGGTATTTCGCACACTCCAATGACGGAGAAACAACCATTTAAACCTGTAGAAAGTATTGAAGAAATTATCGATAATTCTCAATGTCAACATCAGAAATAGTAAGCTAAACATGTGTCATTTGATAGTAATCTTATTCATTAATATCGAGCGGAACCAGGTCGATATCATTAGTCGATTATCGAGCACTTTCCATCATTGACCGTTTCGTGAGTCATTATAAAAAATTGTTACACATTTTATGATAATGTTTGGTCGTGTCTTGTGAAAGAAAGTTCTTGTTGAACAAAATCTAGGCCAATGTTGTTAGTTAAACGACGAAATTATCTAAATAATGGCTTCAATGCTCCTCTAAACTTCGCATATTCACAATATTTTTTCTTATCTTATCTATTAAGCCTTGTGGGTTCGCGAAAGATCAATAATGTAGGCAGTACGCAAGCCTGCGTTTATGTGACGTCTCTTATTTCAAGTATACGCTTCTGTGGTTACAATAAAGGCAGTCACGTGTCCGCACTGATTTATAAAAATAAGCAGAAAACGCAAAAAGTTGCGCCCAACGTGGGGCTCGAACCCACGACCCTGAGATTAAGAGTCTCATGCTCTACCGACTGAGCTAGCCGGGCTATGTTGGACATTTCGAAATTTGATATACCTTTCCGGAATATTTAATCTACTTACGATTGTTATAGTTATAGTGGAATGTTGCCAGCGCGGTGCTCGAACAGTGCGCACGCGCCGCTTTTTAAGTTCCTTATTTGAACCGGTCTCCCAGTGGGAGTTGCGAAAGCTACGTTCAAGGTTGATTGGAGCTTTCTTTATTTTAATAATATCTATAAGAATACACGTCTCGTATGGTCTACACGGGTACTTAAATTTTACATTGAAAGGAAGTCTGAAGTTTACGACTGGACGTTGGTGATTTGTAAACAATGGATGTTCCTATCTACCTAGGTCATGTTAAAGCACTTCCTAGTAACCAAATAAGGTTATTTATTTTCCTTATCACAAAAACTCTTCCTGATAATCCGGATTGGTAACCTCCGATAAATCAAGTGCAAGATTGATGACGTGTTGACAGTGACCATGACCAGGTTTCAATGAAGATGACTCAACGACGCACATTATGATTTCATACATTGTATGAAAGCTGTCCTTACGGAGAGTACGAAGAGTAATGATGCAATTGATTGCTTCCTACTGTCAATATTTTGTATGACTGACCTACGACTTACCTATGTACTTACTGCTAAGAATAAAAAGTCCGATGATAAATTACTTTGACGGAAAATAGTTCCTGTTCGGAGGGTAGTTTGTAAAAAGGAAAAGCACAACTTGTGCTATTCCTGTGCTGTGTATAAAATATATATCCTACACGTTTATGTCTATATATCTGTAAATAAATAGGCTTAACACAAAAAGAACAGCGATGGATGCATTGTTTCTGGAAGGCCTATGTAGGCTATGTCCAAATTTCAATCAATTAGTGGACATCTGATAGCTGAAATTATATGGATGATAAAAAAAAAAAAATGTGGCGGGAGCGGCATTTTTCAGTTTTTGCCCCGCCTAAAAAAAATTTAAGATCCGGGGCTGAGCACAAGAGATACAGGGTATATCAGAAAGGTGTGGTAAATTTTAAGGGTGTGGTGCAGACCACAAAGGGTCTGTCCCACACCGTTCAGTCATTACTTATCGT
Source organism: Apamea anceps (assembly GCA_951799955.1). NCBI lineage: Eukaryota > Metazoa > Arthropoda > Insecta > Lepidoptera > Noctuidae > Apamea > Apamea anceps. The sequence goes on along the minus strand of OX637502.1, from coordinate 4,164,011 downwards.
CCTATACATTTGGGTCGAGTATTGAAGTGTAGAATGGAAAAGACGATATTTATTTTTGCGATTATGATATTGGTCGCGTGGAGAAAGTTGTTCAGTTTGATGCTCTGTACCACACCCTCGAATTTGACCACACCTTTCTGATACATCCTGTATAATGGGTGAAATTATTAATTAGCTAGCGAGACTCCACAGACGTGTATCGACATCTTAACGTGATAAAACAATAAATATATACCTATGGTATGTTATTTTTTTTTTGGGACGAAGGTCGCTTGTCTCCTATGTAAGTACCCATTTACTTGAAGTATGTGTCAGTTTTTTTTTAAACTAAAAAACCATCACGTCTGTGGAGTTTCGTTAACTAACTCAATTTAACACTATACAATACCTATAACAAGATAATTGAAACAGTTATTTTAAGTGTTACTAAAATAAAACTTATCTAAGAATAGTTTCACGCAGATTTGTATTCATTCAGCAATCGTGCAAGCGCAAGTGTTAACAATGACCGGTGCTTGGCTCTTTGCCAACATTGACTACAACTACAACAGACGATATTTAATTTTATGTTAATCGTCTGTTGTGTAAACACTTCACTAACAGATACAATTCTAATAATAATAATAAATAATAATAATAATATCCCTGGACATCTCACACAGCGCCATCTAGTCCCAAGCTAAGCAACCTAATGCTTGTGTTATGGTAACAAGATGGCTGATAAACTACTTATATACATTTTTTTTTTTGTAAATACATACATATTATAGATAGAAAAACACCCAGACTCGGAATAAATACATGTAGGTCATACAAATATTTGTTCCGTGCAGGAATCGAACCCGCGACACGCAGCGCAGCAGTCAATCGCTTAACCACTGCGCCAACCGTGTCGTCAAAATTGTCGTCATTCTATGAAGTTGTTGTATTGTTATCAAGGGAAAGTCTCATCAAGACAGTTGTTACTTTGTATATGAAACATTATCATCATGCACAGCCCGACTTCACACACAGCTGGGCAGAGGGCCACAGGCCTGTCTCTTCATGTGCCAATCCCCACACTCCAATCTCTTCAATATCTCTATATACTCAAATCTGAATAATTTTGAAGGATATTGCTAATCCATTGCACCATAATGAAAAATTTGTCTGCTCAACAACGTAAACAACGCAATGAATGTTGTTGAACTGTCAAAATGAAGCTATCGCTACTGTTCGTGTATTACGTAATTACCTCACAGGTTCTAACCGCTATACAACATGTCCCGGAATTAACGCACACCACCAGACACCCCAATTAGAATATTATGTTATAATCATAATACATACACTGAATTTTTATTATTATGTAAAAAACATTGTTTTTTTAATAAATTACTTATACTGATTGTGGAAGAAAATTATGGTCACATTACAAATTTATGCATACCCACAGTCGCACTCGTATAAGGGTCTAGCTCAGTGTGTATTTCATCCATTTTGGTTTGTTTTGACTGCACAGCGGAAGTGTGACAGTAATACGTAGTTTTTAATTATTTTTGGGATAAAATATTACCTATATTAAAAATTACAGAAATCGATTCAGTAAACGATTCTGAACAAACTACTTTCATAATGTGCATTAATTCTGTTACACATTGTATATTTTCCGCCAATCTCGCTGGAAGACCGACACTTCGTCTTCCAGTCCTTGGATGCCACTCGGTCACCTTGTTACTTGATTCTTATGACCGTATCGCGTGCACTTTGACACCTTTTAAAAGCCGTTACAAAAAAAACGGTCAATTGCGAGTCGGACTCGCGCACCGACGGTTCCGTATAAATTTGTAGGTATGTAACTAAAAATTTACGGTTTTCGCTATTTTTCCTTTATTTTTCGCTTTCAGACGTTGCTTCGTACCAAATTTCAAGATTCTGCAGAGTTCATGGGAAGTACCCTGTAGGTTTTGATTCCCTTGCGAATGTCGAAAATTTGCGGTTTGCGGCATAAATGGCTGTATCTTTTGATTGCGTTGGCTTAGAAGTTTGATGTTTTCACAGCTCCAAGGGTCATTAGACCGAGTATTTGATATAAATTCCAGCTTGATACTTCCACGCGTTCCTGAAAAAAGGGTCTTGACAGACAGACAGACGGACGGACGGACAACAAAGTGATCCTATAAGGGTTCCGTTTTTTCCTTTCTAGGTATGGAGCCCTAATTAAGTTTAGCAATTAATTTTTGTCAAAAAGTCGACCATTGTGATGCAACAGATAATGGGTTAACTCTTAAATACGGGTAATAAAGATTCTCTCAGACTGAGTGAAAGTTTGAAAACTATTACTTAATCATTTTGTCGGTCAGAGAAAACAATGCCTTTGGTCAGATGTCACGGCATTGGACGCTTTATGTCAACGATTTTGTTAATATTGCTTATAATAAAAAAAAATACATCTTCCTCTTCTTCGTTCGACTCGGGGGCCTATATTATACTCTCTAAATCTGTCAACGAAGACACGGGCCCATCTGAAAGTAGTTCGAAACTTCGGAGTGAACCCTAACCCGATTAATGAATTGTAAATGAATGGCACCATTAAGGCCAGTTGTCAAATTATGGTGTCAATCATTCTAAGGTTGGGCCCCAAACTAATTTTATGTCCGTAGGTGATATATTATGTAGTATGAATCGCCCACAACTTCTACCGAAACTACGGATGTCGTGCTTTGGGAGGAGACCTCCAGGCTCATTTTGACTTCAGGAGAAACTTTCATTTCTTCTTGTCATAAGTGTGCCACCTTGCCTAGAAGGTCCCATTACCAATATTTTACCCCTTTTTTTATTTGTGATCTCTGTTATATTGGCTCTAACCTGTACCTAACTACTACATACTCAGCCTATAAGGTTCCCACTGCTGGGACACAGGCCTCCTCTGTGAGAGGGAGTGGGCCGTAATCCACCACGCGGCCCCATTGCGGGTTGGTAGATGTCACATGTCTTCGAATTTTTGGTTCTAGGACATGCCGGTTTCCTCACGATTTTTTCCTTTACCGTTTTGAGAGCAGTGCTGATGATATAATTTACACAAAGTAAAGCGCCTGACTGGGTTCGAACCTACGACCTACAACCCATAAGTCGCGGCCGTGACCACTGGGCCACCACTAACCCAACCTAACTACTTTCTACAGTAAATTAGATTCTAATATTTAAGTTCATACTAGTTATGTAGTTAAATTTACGACACTCATGATCTGAATAACACTAATTGAAGCAGCATTAATTTCGCATTACCTAGGTAAGATCTTAGTTTTATTAGGTACCTATTATAGGAAAATTACCCGCATTCTCTACAAATCAGATCCCATAAAGTTAAACGCAGGTGAAATTATATGGATTAATAACCTATTACGTCATAAATGAGTCCTTCTCACTGAGAGGAGGCCTGTGTCCCAGCTGTGGGAACATTATAGGCTGATTATTATGCATATGCTAGATACGTCATAAATGTTGTAATCTGTAGAGATTTACTCATAAACTACACAAAACAATTTCGTTTTATTGTCAACCCTGTAGATATTATTGAACTTTCTAGAGCAAGAAATCTGAAAGGTGAAAGACATCACGCTGATATCACACTGGCGATTTGCGAGCGAGTTCAAAGCGAGGCGAGTGCGCAACGAGATCGCAACGAACGAACACGCCACGAAGACGCGGTGGGCGCTCGGATTTTCGCCTCGCTTTGGACTCGCTTGCAAATCGCCAGTACAAAAGGCCCTCGAGTCGTTCAAAGCTGAACGTACCATATTCCAGTACTAAGCGAAACAACTTTACATCTATGACCAGAACTTTTCTGCAACGCAAGTATACCGGTGTATACTTTTTTTTTTTTTTTTGAGGATGGGAAATCATCAAATGACTCCTCCCGCTCTGGGTGGAGCAGGAGGGAGTGTCAGACTCTTACTGACTAAAACCCACCCGTGTTCCTTCCTTAGCCCTTTATGTTCCAGGGCAGCGGTAACCCTTTCGGACGATCCCGCTACCCTGGCAGGCTTCGGCCCTATGGGGTCCCGTCACATACCGGTGTATACTTGGGTTGCAGAAAAGTGCTGGTCAAAAAAATCAGTTGATCCATAGATTTATGTTCGCATTACTCGACATAATGTATGGATCAACTGATGTTTTGAAGTGAAAACTTTTTTAGCGGCGTTGTGCACTTTTTTTGTGATGGGTAAAAATGTTAAACTCGCGTCAGGACACGTGACCTGATCGAAAATTCGTAAGACGGAGCTCGCGTCAAGACACGTGACCTGATCGAAAATTCGTAAGACGGAGGGAGAGTAGACCGCATTCCAAAATATCAAAAATGCACAACGTTAATATTCAAGTTTTCACTTCTACCGGCACTCCCGGAGTGCAATCCGTTTTTTTTTTCACGATTTCAGGGTTGGTCCCGTAGTAATAGTTGTTCATAATGATGAGTACAATGACCCCTTTTAAGGATTAAAACGATCAAAATTTAACGGTGTATGATGGAACATCTAAACATATATGTCATGATGAAAATAGATGCCTGCAAAAACAAATAGGAACTATTTTACTATCTAACCGATAGGTATAAACCTAGTAACTGCGGCATGGCCTAATCGTGGCCATTCTTAAATTTACTCGATTGGAAAGTCGTAACATTTTCCATAGAATCTTATCTGAACACAATGATTGTCTGCCTGTCTGTCCTTCACCGCTTTCTACGCGACCTACAAATATCGGCCCTTCGTCAATTCATACAATCATACAATAGCCCTTTATTGATGCACAAATCGTTTTGCCAATTAAGCTCATTCCGTGATTTGACCAGTCAAAACCGTTAGACATTAGTATTGTAGTTTGTGTTGTTATAATTTAAATATCGTCGATTGTTACAGTTTTAAATACTGGAAATACAAGTTCTTCAATAAAGTTTTATAGCTTTGGTCTTCCTTTATCAATACAAAGCATTATAAAATGAATTCTCTTGAATTTATGATACTTATTTAAAAACAAGGGGTCAATGCTTCAAATAATTTCTCAAAGCATAGAAGTTTAATTTAATTTGAGATTTTTCTTAGCCTTAAGTGTAACAACATTCTACTAACAGATGACGTCACTCTTTTACATATCAGGAGTTATGGACCGTTTTATGGCATAAGTCGAGTGTATTGTTTTACCCAACCGGCTCACCTTGAAAACAGTCAAGAACCTGAGGCCCTTTTCAATTCATACTGCTCAATTATTTACTCCAAGATCTGCTTTGTTACCTTCGTTATTCTTTTCTTGTCGTAACAGCAACAATATTTGTATCTACTCACTATCATCATCATCAGCCTACAGCAGTCCACTGCTGGACATAGGCCTCTCCTATTGCACGTCATTCAACTCGTTTTTCGGCAACTCTCATCCAGCTGCTATCAGCCATCCTGCGAAGATCGTAGCTTCTCCTAGCCTGAGGGCGTCTTACCTTACCATGAACAGACGCCAGCAGGACAAGTTACCCGAAACTGTCAAATGTTCCCAATCAAAATTGGGAAAATTTGGGGATAAAGTTGAAAATCTATTAAAGAAATTTGACAGATTGTAGTAGCTTGATGTGCTGCCGTCTGTACCTTTTGTATCTACTATTCAAGTTTAAACATCAAACATGACGAATTAGAATGTGACCCAAATAACCTTAACGGAAATTCAATACAAATAACACATGTCTATAAGGGCTGGCTATTTTTCTCGAGGCTGACTTTTATTCGAGGAATAAAATTGGCGTTTGACAGTTTTTATATGAAAAAATTGCCAAAATTACAAAATTATTCCTCGAATAAAGTTATCAGATGATTGCAAAATCAGCCCAAAAATACCGAACATTTATGCAAATAAAATGAAAAGAAACCACACACTATTTTGAACTTAGACAGAAAAGAAAACAAAAGAGAAAACGGGCTCAGACAATTCAAATTGACGATCAAATAAATCTAAACATTGATGGACGCCGCTAAACACGAAAATAATCCAATAAATTTTATTTTAATTGCATTACTGCAATCATCCATTTGCATGATCAAGTAGACTATAAAGAGAAACACTTCACTACGTGTCAAAGATTAGTCTTCGTCGTTAATTTATTTACGGATCGCTGTTTTCACTTGTTTATTACCGATACACTCTCAACGAGTAATGTTTTTGAATGGAGCTTAAAGGTTTACGGTAGAAAGTGCTAGGTTTTATTGACCTCAGATTGCCACATTTACTGGCTAAATGTCAGGTCCCACTTAGTGGGTGTAGCATCCGGACTCTCGTTAGGAATTTCTGTTTACTTGTCTAATTTAAGGGTGAACAAAATTCCAAGTTAGTTGGTCAGCTTTTTCAATCACATGTTCATAATTTTCTTATTCTTTCTTTCCTTCCTCGATAACGACCTTTTAGTCAACTCTATATATGCATAGCCAGGATCTTTCAATATACTTACCAATATGTACCGGCTTTTTGCTAAGCTAATTTTAACGATTCAGCATTTTTTTTTTTTGTGGATAGGAATTCGTCAAATGACCCCTCCCGCTCTGGGTGGAGCGGAAGGGAGTGTCAGACTCTTACTGAGTAAAACCCACCTGTGTTCCTTCCTTAGCCCTTTATGTTCCAGGGCAACGGTAAACCTTTCGGACGATCCCGCTACCCAAGGATTCAGCATTAGGTCGACTTTAAAACTCCTGAAGAATAATGGCATTGTTACGCGGTGTTAGGTTTAAAGTTCATGACTGTGCATAAATACACATATGCAGGTAGATTCTAATGAAGCAGGCCCAGTAACCTAGGTATTTAGCATTAAGCCTCTCGATTAATAAAAAAACTACAGGCCCAACATTCCGATGTACCTAACCCATAATAGTAACTAGTAAAAACTGAGATGGTAGCACGGTGATGTTGAATTGTTAATGTGATCTGAGGTGGTCTTGATTATACCAAGATTTTTACCTAGAAGATCCTCAAGATTTTAACCATTTTGAAGAAGTCGCAACAGCCAATTTAACTCATGCAATCTTTTAAATTAATACTGACGTCATTATCTTGCAAGACTTGCACATAGTGTTGAAATAAAGACAACAGACAGAAATATGGTTTTCTATTTCCACGGAAAACAAAGATATAGTTAGTTATAGTTACCTTACGATGTAAAGGGAAACCTGACCGCAAAGATCCTTGAAATCTACATTGCATACATTGAAGATATATCGAAGACATATAACAATAATATGACGTAGGCGGATGCATTATCCGATTTCACAGTGATATAAAACAATCAGAAAAACAAGTTACGGCTACATTTTGATGTAGTTTATAAACTCGGTTTTAAAATTTTTTTGTTCGTTGATTCAGTTCTGGCCCTGGTTATAAATGTTTATGTTGTTGATTAACCGTTACGGAGACGTATAGTATATTTTATGATCGAGTTAATTGAAACAATAAATGGAAATTGTGAGCAAAAGTTTATGTTTATGAGTGAGAGCTGCAAGAACTTGATAAATTACATGTTATTTTTTTGATTTGTTAAATTTGCTTTAATAATGAGAACTTATAGTTGTTCTATAAACAAATGGCTCCTAACTCTTAAGAAATGATGAAAAGCGTCATCTTCGTCGTTACTAAATGAGTTAGGAGACCTTCACCAGATTTTTATTGATTCCTTTTATTTCATAAATACATAGTTCTCTTTCTAATGTTAGGTAATGAAATACGCGGATGAATACAGTCCTATGTTTGTAAAGAAAATATATTAATTTCCTTTAATTAGAATTCAGGCTGCGCTACTACCGCCATTACGGTAGCAAACGCAATGTCGCCCGCATTTATTGTATCTGTGGTCGTGTTAGAACAATTGTGAAAACTATTACTTGTTAGTTAGGAAATAAGAATTGATATTGTAATTATAAGCATTAAATGTCGTTTCTTTTATTACACGTAAGGTTTTTATAGTTCATTTAATGTTATATTTAGAAATTAGTGTCGAACAAACATGTAAATAACAAATATAAACCTTATATTACAGAGAAACTCAATTGTGTTTTGATTGACGGTATCATCTCACCTAACTACCGAACAAATACCATTATAAAACGACATTTAATGCTTAAGTTAATAATGTTTTTTCAAGATCACGTAATTTTCGAGCACGGTTTGACACTTTAACCCTAACGGCCACCAGCAATGCAGACGTGACTGTTCCAAATGAACACAAAATGCACATTTGTACTGATATTAACCCCTTTTAATGAAAACACGGTCACCAATCTGTGGAGGCGTGAGACTCGCACTTTTACGCACTAAATTAATGTTAATAAACGCTTATATTAACGGGTTAACGGCGAGAATGACTGCTACGAAAAGCTACTAAACAAACATGTTGTTAATCAAAAATAAACCTTCATGATACACGATAAGATAGGATTTCGTGCTTCTAAAGACGTGTTTGAAGAATCCGTACGATAAAAACAAATTATTTAAAAATCGACCCTAACTTAAACTAGATAAAGTTGTATTTAAATCTTCACAATATTTGTATGATGATGTCGTGTATCAGCTACTGCTAAGCCCTAGGGTCCGTTATTCGATATGACACTGTTTTTATCGCAGAGCGAGTCACTATCAACACGGAACTGTATTTTATATGAGATTTATGAAAAACTAGGCCCGACTCGCTATTCTAGGTCTGTCGACATAGTTTCGCCTGGATTTAGGTCTATAATCAAACCTAGATAGAATGTTGTAGCTTGCACCTACTATTATTGATCTTGTGAAACTTGTATCTTAGGCACTTCACTCTTTTTAACCCCCGACGCAAAAACGACGGGGTGTTATAAGTTTGACGTGTCTGTGTGTGTGTGTGTGTGTGTGTGTGTGTGTGTGTGTGTGTGTGTATGTCTGTCTGTGGCATCGTAGCTCCCGAACGGATGAACCGATTTTAATTTTGTTTTTTTTGTTTGAAAGGTGAATTTGTCGGGAGTGTTCTTAGCTATGTTTGATGAAAATCGGTCCAAGATGGCCGCCGCTACAAAATGGCGGATTATATATTTTTTCACAACTCCCTCAATATGGGTATCAAATGAAAGGGCTTGACTAGTAGAATACTATACACTATGACAAATTTCAAATCCAAGATGGCCGCCACCACAAAATGGAAAATAACATTTTTTTTTTCACAACTGCCTCAATATGGGTATCAAATGAAAGGGCTTGACTAGTAGAATACTATACACTATGACAAATTTCAAATCCAAGATGGCCACCACCACAAAATGGCGAATTACAAAAACCTGATTAAATACCAAATTACCAGAATCTTAAAACGCAAGAAAATAAAAGAAAAAAAATAATAAGGAGTCCCTACAAAAAGCATGAAATAAAAAATTAAATTAAAAATTTAAAAAACCCCCGACTACGTGAAAACCTATAAAAAGAAAAAAATAACCTTGAAATTATGATCCTACGTAAGTACGTATGAAATTTTTTGATTAAATATTGTCCTGTCGGGGGACCGCTACTATTTTAAACTTTAACAGAACGTTAGGCTAATAATTAGAGCGGTCCCCCGACGGGACAACATTTAATCAAAAAATTTCATACGTACTTACGTAGGATCATAATTTCAAGGTTATTTTTTTCTTTTTATAGGTTTTCACGTAGTCGGGGGTTTTTTAAATTTTTAATTTAATTTTTTTATGGTATGGAATATATTCATGCGCAGGGTATGAAAATCGATTGGAGAAAAGATCGTTTTTCTTCTTCACTTTTACAAGAAATTTAGCTAGCGTAACTTCACAGACGTTATAGCTATCGATGTCTCAACAGGGTAATAAAAATGATTTGATGATTTTTTGTTTGAGGTGAACGACCGCTGATAGTAGTTACACAAAAAAAAATGTTAAAACTAATATTTCAAGTAACTACACTGCCAGGCGTCGTTGATCCCAAAAATTCAAGTCATGAAATTAATTTATTTTTATCATGTGTACCCATCACGTCTGCGAAGTTTTGCTAGCTAATTTAATTTGATCTTGCTTTTTCTCCATGTATAAATAATTATGTTTTTATAGAAGGTTCACTTCGATAAACCTTAATACCAACTACAGCTACCAGTTTAGCCCAAAATTCAAAATTACCATTCATTTAGTAATTAAGTAAATGGTTTCCACTACCATAACCCGTTTACACGGTGCTAATAAATTCTTTGAACTTATCATAACAGACAATGGGCCATTCCTCGGCCACTTTCGATTTCCCGAAGTTTCACGATTTCGTTGCGTGGGCGCATGTGTAATTGGATTTTAGAATGTTTTGAGTGTGTCGTTTTGTTTTCATTTGAGTTAGAATGTTTCTGAGCAACGTTTTCTGTATGTACAGACGCCAGCATGTCAAGCTACTACAATCTGTCAAATTTCTTTAATAGATTTTCAACTTTATCGCTAAAGCATTAAGGTTTAAGGTTCATTGGGAAAATTTGACAGTTTCGGGCAGCTTGACCTGCTGGCGTCTGTACCTAAATCATTTTCGAGTGAATATTGTGTTGAAAGAAATTAATTGGAGTTGATTGAGATTATGTATTCAAGGAAATTATAACTTTCTCGTGCTGTTTTTGTTATGTAAACACCTCTTTTGACTGCTATTCCATACCACCATAACAGTCGTACGTGTCGATCTTGAAGGTTAAGCAACGCTTACCGAGGTTGGTCCGTGGATGGGTGATCATCCATAACATACCGAGACCCCTCCGTGCCTTGATAAGCAGTTGGTCCCGGCTATCACTTATAGATCTTTGACAGTCGTTACGGGTAGTCGTAAACCCGAAAGTCTGACCACCAGTTTTGCCTATCGTGTTACCCAGTAACTGGGTTGTGGAGGTCAGAGAGGCAGTCGCTCCATGTAAAATACTGGTATCCAGCTGCATCCGGTTAGATAGGAAACCGACCCAAACATAGTTAGGAAAGCCAGATTGATTTTGAAGGTTATTATGGTCCGATAATTAAAAAGAAGGTTTAGGTACTTAACTGCTCTTTCAAGATCATTAGAATTCTATGGGGCCAGAGAGACCATATTTACATTCATCTTTCTACAGAAGATTGACAGTGAACTCTACGGTACAGTTCAACTGCCGAACATTGGCACACATTCATTCCCATGACTTGATTAACACGCAAATTGTAAACAAAAAAAACTTAATAATACGTACGCATATTCATTTCTTCTGCACCTAACAGTAAAATATCCGTTAGGAGAGTAAAATATAAATACATCCTGATTCTCGAATCCAAAGTAGAATTATAATTATACAAGCTGTCGCTCGTGACTTCACTCTGTTCTTGTAAAAATCTCTTCTAGAATTCGTATTTTGGAAGAGATTTTTATTCTCTCTAGGAGTCAGGAGATCTCAAGCCTCCATGAAACATGTACCTACACTAATTGCGTACCACTCTATCAATCAGAATCTGAATCATTTTGACGGATAATGCTAATACATTGCTTCATTATGTTCGAAAAATCTGTTTGCTCAACAACATAAATAACGCAATTAATGTTGTTGAACAGCCAAAATTAAAGTCATTCCTGTTAAAATCATTGTCTATAGGAGTTAATATACTTTGGTGTAGCTGTAGCCTAGGCAGTAGTGTAAACTATGTATTTTCCTGTCAATTAATTAATAATCAGCCTAGGAACTGCATGTAAACAAGAAGCAAAGAGTACTTTCTACCCGTTTCATCGCTCGAGTGAAAAGTCGTAATTTTAACGGTATGAATATGCCCTACGTCAGACTAAGTGCTTGAAACTCAAACTCAAGCATTTACTTCAATTAAATCATTTACAGGCACTTGAATTCTCCTTCTTCAGGTTATAATGAAGAAATTTCAGCAAAACCATCATGGAAATCCCAACAAACCGGCAAACCTTATTCACATTATAAATCTATTCCGATGTTATAAGCATAAATGTTTTGTTCTATAGCAATACGAATGCTCGCTCCTATTTATCACGAGTCAACGGCCGCGACTTCCTCCGACCGAGTGCCGAAGGCGAGTGTTACATATTTAATTAAGTATTAATTACTTACCAATGGGCATGTATTATTATCTATATATTGTAATAGGTACGCAATCAAAATCTGAAATGGTAGAGGTATGCCGTGAAATTACTGAGAGTTTGCCTTGGGCATTGGGGTCACTTATAGCCATATTTTTCTGTTTTTGGAACTTCCTAATTACTTTTGTAAGCCAATGAAAATAGAACAAACGATGAAGAAAAACGGGATTACGTGCACATAAATAAATAAACGAGAGGTATTATATTTCGCTTCGTCAAAGTTTTTAGGAGAATAGTGGATTATGCAGATGAGTAGCAACCTAAAAGAAAGGTCATTATACTCTTCTAAGACAGATGTTTTCATAATGCAGTAGGTAGTCAGGTGGAGAGTGACACTACCAAATGGTTTTTAAAGTTCTACACATAAATAAAAACAACACGGTCTGAGGACCTAAATCAGGTACACAATTGGCAATAAGCAACAGACTGTCTGGAGGAAAGTTTTTAGTATAAATGTGGATAGCTATAACAGTAGAGGAAAGACCAATGAAACGATAAATTGACTGTGTGAAAGATGTATGAAAAAGGGGGTGACGAGAAGTACATATAAAAGAGAAAGACATGTTGCGTCGACACCAAATAAATTGAGATGGGCCAGGAGAATGATGCCAATGTCTGGAAGTTTAAAAAGTTCTTGAAGATAGAACACTTATAAGTAAATACGTGACAAGTAAACATTGTTCAATGTTTACTGTAGATACGTTTGTATGATTTACAAGTCCTTGATAACGTAGGCAAGGGTTTATTACTAATAGAGTGCCCTTATCGACAGTCAGTCAACATAGTGTCGTTACAGAAGGCACTACCAACTTTGTGTAGCTGTGTTATCGGCGGCACGTGTGCAAACTATCCAACATATTGAAGCCAGGTTTGAACAAACACTTCTTTATACATCAATAACATGTTGGACAAATATGTACACAAAATCCGATTTCAGTGCGTGTTTGAAAAGATGTGGCGAATGGTGACCCCTAAGCGAAATAGTCGTGTGATTTTGTCTCGAACTTTACAAGTGTTGTGCAATGTGTATGCGTTATCGTGGTGGACAAAAGTGGTGATGTTATTGTTGGTATTGTCTTCAGGGACTTTATTTTGCATAGATAATTAATTATTGTTTTAGTATCTTGATAGGTTTTCTTGAAACATCGGCAAAATTAACCGTGCAAAATCAGTAAAAAAAGATTGTAAGCAAGTATCAAGGATATATTCGTATATTCGTCGGATTATTTACGTTTTTTTTTTAAATAAAATTAATAAATAATAAGTAAATAAATAGATATTTATTTAAATAAATAAATATTTATTTATTTATACACTAGCTCCTGCCCGCGACTTCGTCTGCGTAGAATTTCTTCGCATCGCATCGTCTCCCCGCGCTATTATTTCTTTTTCGCTTAGCATTATTTTTGACTTTTTTTTCTTTTTGCTCGGCTCCTAAAGGTCCAAGCGAGATGTTAAGTAGCCTCCTTTAGGGAAAATGTAAAAAGAATTTTTGAAATCCAAACGTTAGTTCCATAGATTAAGTACTCTTCAGCTGTATTATTAGTGTAGATTTCGCGCAAAAAAAATGGTACGACGGCGAACTTAATGCCATAGTCATTCTCTACCAGTCAACCATGTACCTAAGCAAATGTAAATAATCATCGTCATTAGGCCCCTATGCACTAATTAACGTAACAATCTAGGTATCTTTCTAATGACTAAATTGTTTCAACCTTCCTTCGTAGTAGGTGTGAACCTGCATAGTAGTTATAATTTTATCTATCTCAAATTAAGATTTATACAGCAATTAAACATACAGCCGTTATTCCGTGATATCCTTAGAATTTCCTGTGGCAATAACCTATAGGTTTGCGCAGCAGTAGTGCGCAGGCGCAGACGCATAACAAGCGACTTCCTTCAGCTGGTAACTATGGCGGTTATGTCAGCGGATGCAGGAGAGTTTTGTTTCATTAATAACATTTGTTAATGGATGAAATTACATACAAATTGTATGGGACATTGTATGGTTGACTATGGCATGTAGCCAAGTATTTTCCGGCCAGAGGATGGGAAACATCTCATCTCTCAGGCTCTGTTTAATAAGCTAAGATGTAAAATATTTTCTGAAAGATTTGCGGAAATTGTTTTCCATAATGCTTCTTTGCATTTCCCAGTTAAATGGATACAACACTGGCAGTTCTATTAATCTTCCAAATTATTAAAGATTTGACCCACTTACGGTAGTGCTGTGCTGCCATGTAGCTCAATTTTCAAAACGAGTCCCAATGATAAATGATAAATGATAAATGATTTTATTTTGTAAGTAGGTTTGTACAAACACTTTTACACGTCAATCATATTTTTAAAACTAGACGAGGTCGGCGTTTCCTATCTGACTGAATGAAAATAACGTTCATTTTTAACCGACTAAAAATAGGAGGTTCGTTTTTTTTTCGTTCTCAAGTCGAGGTGTATATATTTTTTGGTATTAGGTAGGTATAGGTAACCTGCACTTTGCTGCATAAATACATACATAATCAGCCTATAATGTTCCCACTGCCGGGACAGGCCACCTCTCTGTGAGAGGGATTGGACTGTAATCCACCACGCGGACCCAGTGCGGGTTGGTATACAACGTGTTTTTTTTTTAATATCCCATAACTCTAGTATCATTGTATTCATCATTATGAACAACTTTTACTATGGGACCAAACCTGAAAGCGCGAAAAAAAAAATCAGCTGTTCCCTACATTTATGTTCGTATCACTCGTCAAAATGTAGGGAACACCAGATTTTTGTTTCGCGATTTCGGGGGATATAAAAAAAACACGTTGTATATTACTTAATTACTTCGAATTTTTGGTTCTAGGACATGCCGGCTTCCTCACGATGTTTTTCTTCATCGTTTTGAGACAAGTGATGATGAAATACTTCACACAAAGTAAAGCGCCTTCCTGGGTTCGAACCTACGACTTACAACTCGATAAGTCGCGGCCGTTACCAGTTTGCACTTTGCTGCGGATATCTGATAAAAACATTGTTTTTAAGGTGCAAGCTAGCCATTTTGTAATAACTTGAACAAAATATTAAATTACGTACATTCTATTACGTTCCCACTGAATCATCAATGAATGCCAATACGAACTGCAATTGTACACTCAGGAGTCATTTTACGTTCATGAATGACAAAAGCATCACTTTAGTATTTATCTATGTAAATGAGAACAATGAAAAAAGTATTACGCGCGAAAAAAAACTGAAATCGTTGTTTCGAGGAATTAATTTAAATTAATTAGCAGTTACGATGTAATTAGTGATATCGGTATCGACCTTGACAGTGCAAATGAAGATTTTTACCTACTTTGGAAAATGTGTCACAGTTCGGTAACGATGATACATTTTGATTTATACTTACTAAAGCTATAGTTTAACGGCTACAGTGACGGACGTCATAAAAATTATGGCACCGGGGAGCGGATATTACGGTGTCAAAAACCGCTCTCTAAGGAAACATACCAACTTACTTTCATAAATAGCTGACGACGTTTCAATGACGTCATTCGACGGTACTTTGTGTACGCTATATGGCGGTCACCGTAGTCTTAAGAAACCCTAGCTTTAAGTAAATCAGAGCGCCAGTGTTCTTCTCAAAAATACGAATCCTATAATGCCTATAAACATACAACTATAATTTTATACAAGCTACCTACGCCCCGCGGTTTCACCCATATAAGTCTCGATCCCATGGGAATATCGGGATAAAAGTATCCTATATGTTAGTACCTAACAAACATCCATCCATTCATCCGTCCTCACAAACTTTCGCATTTATAATATTAGTAGGATATATAACTTCACACAACAAAAAAAATAAGACAACTTATCTGGCAGGTTTGTTTTTACGTCGTCGCTACTACGGCGCCAGCGCAGGCGTCATTATTTAGGTATGCTTAGGCCTAAAATGACTATGAAACAATATTTTCCGCTGATTATCATATAAGTTGACGGTTGTTGACATTATAAATTAATAACGTCGACGAAATGATTAATAGAGAATCAAAACAATCGTACAGCTCAAAGTCCATTGCATCGGCTACGACCGACCTTTGATTTATAGGTGAAATTCTATGTAATTAATTGATTGTTTACTGTAAACTCACGCGCATTGGGATTGCCTCGCCAGTTAGCTCGCGATCTCGACGCGAGAACAGCTTATGATTAGAGCTCCGTGTCCTGAAACTAAGTTATAGTCGGAAAATACTGAACAAGTATGCACTTCCCACATGTAAGTATCTAACTAACCCGAAAGCCCGGAATACACATGCCTGTAATTTGCACAAAAGTATGCAAGTAGCTAGCATGTCGTGTGCCAAAACAACTTCTGATTGGTGAATACCATAGTGGCATGCAAACTACTTGCATAATTTTGTGCAAGTTACAGGCATGTCTATTCCGGGCTGAAGGCCGAAATTAGCGCCGCCGATTCCCTTGTTCACAAACTAAACTAAATTTAAGTTCAGTGTTTATTAGCCAATTTTTTTATCACGTCAAACCTGTCTATGTAGTAGGTATCTTAATTTGACAGGACATTTATCTTCTGTCCTTTTCTTATTTAGTTTAGGTTGTGAACAAGGGAATCGGCGCTACTGTCTGTCAACCCAAAAGTGATGCTATTTAGATAAGTAGATTATCCTCATCAATGATTGGAAATTTGAATGTGCTAAGTGAACCGTGAATCTGTAATGTAGTGAAACCAACGTAAATTGAATTTTTCTCTTTCCTTGTGTATAAAAAAGGACGTTTTATTTTATTTTATTAAATAGGAACAACAAACAGCTACATTATGCATTATGTTTTGAGCAATCTTTTATTCTTAGGCTCTGTTTTTGGACTCCGTCCATTCGATTTTTCTGGAGATAGGCTAGTGTCGGTGTTACTATAGATACCCCTCTGTCCAACCGTCTGGAAAATACAGGCGTGATGTTATGTTTTAACATAATACTTATTCTGCAGGATACTTTACTTAGAGTCTGTTGTGTACCTAAACTATATGTTGAAAGAGTAAACGAATTCTGGGGGCCTAAAAAGGCCACTTTAAGCAATACCTCTAAAAGCTATTCATTTCCTGAATTCCTAGCAGATCATTAGCAATAATGTTCGTAAAATTTAATTTCATATTTGGTGTAGGTAAACATTGCCGCATGAAAAAAAACAGTAATTTTATCGGTAAATTTTTCATTACAGTTTTTATTAGGTAATCAAATTGGTTTTTTATTTTTTATTTCTACAGTTTAAATGTTATTTCATTGTGATATGAATTGCACACAGATCATATTATGAATTGTCAGTTTGTGATCATTTTACGATTTTTAATATGACTCATAATCATAATGTTATCCTATTATGATTCTGCCAAAGCGGCCTTTTTAGGCCCCCTGTTCAGG
This sequence comes from Apamea anceps, assembly GCA_951799955.1. Classification (NCBI taxonomy): domain Eukaryota; kingdom Metazoa; phylum Arthropoda; class Insecta; order Lepidoptera; family Noctuidae; genus Apamea; species Apamea anceps. The sequence continues at coordinate 4,146,459 of OX637502.1, read as the reverse complement.
ATAAATTCTTACGCAATCACTCACTAAAAGGAACTGTAACACATTCATATGTATTTAGACGGTTAAAATGTTATATTATTAAAATTAATGTAATTGAAAAATCGTCGTCGAACATTGGGGGTTCAACATGAGCATGTGATTACAATAATTACGTATTAATCAAATCAATTCTAAAATCGCACTTAGTGACGTTTTCTGATTCATTTGTTGACAGTTTCATCGGATATTTTGGATAACAGACCACACATTCTAATATTTGAAATCTCCTGTTATTATTAAACGCGAAAGTTTGTAAAGATAGATGGATGGATGTTTGTTACTCTTCCACGCAAAAACTCTAAACGGATTTGGATGAAATTTGGCATACAGTTTATAACCAGGATTAACACAGATAATTTTTATGCCGATCTTCCCACGGTATCGAAACTTATGCGGGTGAAACCGCGGGGCGCAACTTGTTTGTTATATATTATCTAGCTACTAGTTTCAAAGCCGGAGGTTGGGCAGCTTAAACTTTCGTCAATGCTAACACACATTCATAGAGGTTAAGTACACTCGTACTGTCAGACTGCCATTGACACGACTTTTACCTTGCTTCTAACGTGATTAAAGTATTAGAATACCTACCACATTCTTTATTCTTACCTTCGTTTGTGAATGGCTTTGTGATGAGAAGGTGGGCATGAGTTGGCGAAGATTTGATGTACTTAATGCCATGTTAATCTATTGTATGAATTTCCATAAGCAAATCATAGTTTTACTGCAGATGTTTCAGTACGATTAGAAATCTGTAATTTACAGAATGATCTAGGTATATACACCTACGCGATAATTAGATAGATACCTACCTAGGTTCTAATCATACTACCTACCTACTTCAAACTATCCTCTTGTGATAGTAATAGATAACACAAAAGCATTACTCATTAGAATCAATATGACATAATTGTCATTGATATTATCGACCCTGACTTATGAGTCATTGTCTCACTGAGTCGTGGCCTTACATTTAGCACACTGACATTATCAAACTTCAAAAATAACAAGGAAGTGTGAGATTACGGTTACGATAACACTATGAAAAACATTCTCTCGCGTCCGAGCGTCTTATCTGCACCCGCGCAAACGATAAGCTCAGGTATGCTCTGATTTTCTTCATATCAAACATTAAAAGCAGTGACGAAATACCTGCTTTGTATTTTAAACTTTATTGTCACGTAACAGAACTGAGAATTCACCGATCGTTATCAGAAAATACTGACTTTATTAAATTAATTATAAAATATTCCGCTTTTGATAACTTTATACACAAGACGTTATTTCTTGGCCAGTGACCTCGTTTACTTACTATTGCGTGGTGGACTCTGACCGCTCGTTGCATCGCTGTACAAGATAACCATCATTACAGTGTTTATGCGATGATCAAAGACGCACCGTCATTAGACGACATTAATTTCTTCGAGTCGTATATGGAATCGTGTATCAATCGTACTTGACATTTCGCCGCTATCGGATCGATCTTTTAAATAGACTGTACGAACCTTTTATGAAGTTAAATGTCACTGTTATTGCTGTTATTGCAATAATAGTTACCTACGACTTACTAGTTCACTGTTTATTGACGCATACTTCTCTCTCTCTTTCCAGATGGATAGCAGCTCAGAAGCGATGGAGTTGAGGCGGGAGTTGGACGCGGTGCGCAACGCTCTGCAGCAGCAGTCCGAGTCCGTCCTGAAGCAGAGGCACCAGCTGGTGGAGGCGGGACACGCCCTCGCCGCCAGAGACAAAAAGGCGGCGCAAGAGAGGCGGCTCCGACAAGACCAACTAGCGCTGGTACTGCGTTCGTTAGTCCTCCTAGAATCCCGTCTCACCAGGGAACAGAAACAAATACACGTCGCACTCCACCAAAAAGAGAAAATTATCAAAACACAGCAGGAAGAAATTGCAAAACTGAAAGCCCGCAAATCGTATTGCAGCAATTGCCAGCAACTGCTCGGCTTCACCAGCGAACAAACCAACATTGAAACAGATCCGGAATTTCAAAGCTTAGAAAGCACGGATTCCAGATTTCAAAACACGTTCGTTAGAAGCTGTAGTTATCGCGAAAGAAATTCTCCACCGGTATTCCAAAAAAATACTAGGTTAAGTAAGAGCTTTCAGTTGCCGAAGAGTGAAATTGTTTACGGCAACACGAGTTCCAGTGAAGAAGGGAACACCGCTAGTATCGGTAGCAAGGGTACATTCATCAAAAATAAACAAGCGTTTGTGAGACGAGACGTCTTCAGAAGGTCGAGGAAATATTCAGGAAGAAAGAACAACAACAAGTATGCAGACAACATGCAAAAGGGTTACACTAACCAAGCAAACAACAGCAGTAGTGCTGAAGAGTGCATTGGTATGAGCTACCAAGTAAACCACGATGACGAAATTACCGCAAACCAAATAGCTAATGATATCAGAAAAGCTTCTCTGAAAATTGACCAGCTCATTGGTGAAGCTGCCAAAAAAGAACAAGAAAACACTGCTAGTGAATCCGAGAAAACTTATTCTACAAAAATGGAGAGATCACACGGAATCAAAAGGCAAGCGTCAGATGAAATAAAAGCAAACAGACAACTTTTTCTGAGTAATGTCCTCAGCGAAGAGAGCAACGAGAAGCCCTGGTATTGTAATGTTAGTGATCCAGAACAAGAAGGAGACTGCATGGATCAAAGGCCACTAAGCAATAAATCTAAATCAACAGATGACCTGTTAGGAGTAGGGTTCAACAGTGGCATACTTGATGCTGGAGTAGTAGCCGCCAAAAACGAAGTATTATGCAATAACATAATGAACAACAATGAGAGATTCAGTTCCATGTTTGATGATAAAAACAATAACATAGAGTCAAACTTAAGTAAACGAGCAGGTAATGCTGAAGTTAATGAAAATTGGTATGCTAGCACTAGTGATGCAGACGACAACCCTACTAATGAGATTTATAAAAATAATCCGGTACTGGAGTGCGTCAATCAAATATTGCTCCAAACTTCTTTAGATGATAGTAGTAATGACAATTCTAAGTCTAGTGAAGCACCCAGCCCTAAAGCATCAACAAAGCGTGTTCAGTTTTCCACTCTTAACAGCATTTCTTATGATGAAAAAGTAAGATCCAATAACATCAGCAACACGCTGCCTAGATCAGATAAGAGAGCGAATAAGATCGTTAAGTTCAGCTTAGAGACCGCATCTGAACACAGTTATGAAGTACCAAACACAGCTCAAGGCTTCCAGTACGAGATACAAAGTTTGTACAGCAATGAATATGAGCCCATCATTACGAAAGGTAATGATTCTAAACCTGCGCCCATTCCGCGTACCGTACAAGCCATTGATAAACCAGCTGTTCCTAAAATAAGAGGCTCTATAGTGAAAAACATGGCCGCTAACTTAGAAAATCGTAACGTTAACCATGTCGTTGAAAGAAAAATTGATAATGAGCTCGGGTCCATGAAGATATTCAATAAGAGAAAAGTGCCAAGAACTCCTCCCGCCCTACCGCCAAAGCCAAAGAACCTTTCCGCTAAATGGAAAGCCGAAAACACTGTCAAACAAATGACAGAGCAATTAGACTCTGAAGCCGTTGCGGCTAACCAACGGGTTGCAGATGTTAAGACGAGAAAAGTGGGACAAGTAGCAACTGTCAACAGTATAGAGCCTGACTACTGCTCCATTTCAGAGATAAATGTTCCAGTAGTCAGCAATGGTAAGAGGGAGTTGCTACTCACACAGCCAACGGTCGAGATCCACAACGAGCAGTACCCAGTGCACGCCGTCAGTCCAAGAAACAGCGTTGCTAAAGTGGTATCTTTGCCAAGGATCCAGAACAAGATCAGTGATAAAGACATTCCTAAACTTCCTCATGTCACTGAGATCATCATTCCGGACGAAGATGAGAAGCCGAACGATGAACAAAGCCGCTCCTTCCAGCAAACTACTGACAGTTACTTGGCTAACTTTGCTATGCACCCTCTGCAACCAAAATTGGACCCTCGTGCCTCCATACAAATGGGCAACACAGTATCTTCTATACTATCTGAGATCAACAAAGGCGGTAAGGGGGGCAATAAGCTGATTAATTTGACAGAACTGGACAATCAGTTTAACCATGGACCCGAGAAAAATCAAACGATCAATGCAGAATTGCACAAAGCAGAATACTTCGACGACATGGACAAATTCGATTTGTCCCAAAATTTTGAAGAGTTTAAGATAGACGATGAACTCGGTAGCATAGTTGCAGAGGAATACCGCATCAGCTCCGGCAGCAGTGACGGTTCCATGTCTGATGTTGTAACCGAAAATCTTACCAATGTACCTGATAAAGATAAACAGCATAATACTACTACTAAGGATGACAATGGAAACAATGATAATTTTCTTGAAAATAACGAGAGTGCCTTGAACAAGGGCTTGTCGAAAAACGCTAAGTTGTCTAATAAGCCTGATCTCCTATCAAATATAGAGAATTTAGAGACTGAATCTGTAAGGAACTCAGATATTGAGTCCAGTAATTCGTCTGGGAGCAACAGCGGCTCTTACAATACTGTGAAGTGCGAGCCAAGGATGGTACTGAATAATAATCCAGAGATAAACGCGCCCAAAACAAAGGGTACCTTCGATTTCTTCTTAGAGACGTCTGGCCTTAGTTCTAAGTCTATTTTCACGCCGAGCAAGCACTACTTGGGCCTGAGGCCGCCGAGTGCCAACCACAAGAGTGTGCTGAAGCCTAGAGATATAAAGATGCGCGTGAAGAATACTATTACAACGAACAAAATCAACGAAAAACCTATGACGACTGCTATTAAATATTTCGAGCCCTATGTGTAAACTAATTGTTAGTTATTGTGTATTTTATTTTTAATGAAATGCTTAAAACTATTTATTGTAAAAAATGAACTTGCCGGCGTAATACTATGTACTAATGTATTTATGTTATTGTAAATATTATAATTATTATACCTAGTTATTTTTCAATTATAAAATATTTAACATTTATGAAGTTGTTTCATTTTGATCCAAAAAATTAAAATTATTATCTGTGCAAATTCATATAATATAGGACCTTAATCTAGAAATCCAGCGGAGTAATTGCTTAACACACTAACAGTAGCAATAGCTTTCATTTTGACAGTTCAACAACATTCATTGCGTTATTTACGTTGTTGAGCAAACAAATTTTTCGAACATATGAAGCAATGGATTAGCACCCATCAAAATGATTCGGCACCCTAATTGCGTAACACACAATCAATCGTAATCTGAATCATTTTGAAGCAAATTGCTAATCCATTGCTTCATAAGTTCGAAAAATTTGTCTGCTCAACACGTAAATAACGCAATGAATGTTGTTGAACTGTCAAAATGAAACCGATTCCAATTGATTGTGTGTTACGCAATTACGCTGCAGATTGTGATAGTGTGTTATGCAATTTGGGTACAGGTTTAGGATTAGGGTTTAGTTTAGGAAGCTGAGTGTGCCGTATGAACAAAATAGATGTAGAATATAAATGAGGAGAACCAGAGTTAATAAAGACCGTCTCAACATAATAGATGAATCGAAAAGAAAGAAAGTAGGAAATAAACAGAGAAAGAAGTATTTTACGATCAATAATTTATTTTAATGTAATAATAATACATAAATTACATAAAACTGGATGTTGGTAATAACCATTTTAACAACAACTAACAGCAATAGGTAGTCTTATCTTACAATCTTAAAAAAAATATTATTAACAAATAATTAGGATAAAAAAATAATTTAGAGACAGAAAAGAAAAAAGTAGGAAGGTATAGAGAAGAAAGAAAATAAAAATATTATACAACTTATAAAATAAATTTACAAAATCACTTAAATCTAAATAAAACAATTAAATTTATTTACAATACTATCTTAAAAGTAGTCTCTTGCACTTCTTATTAATATACGATTTCGCACTATCTTTTAACAGTCTGATTACATTCCGCTCTTTGCTTCTTCCTATCCCTGAACCCAGGGTCACTGTGGCACCTCCTTCAAACTTCTTGTGATAGTCATCGAGATATTCGTCGATATTCCTATCAAGATCAACTGGAAATCCAGTTGTACCTGAACAAGATCTTCCTCTAAAACTGGACAGCTCTTCAAGATCCGACACTGAAGGAATTCTTGCACATGATATGTCCGAAAACGAATCGTTCAATTTCACATTGTCCTTCCTTCTCTTTTCTTCACAACGTGAATACGGCTTTGGTCTCCTCCTTGTGGCCAAGTATTCCTCCGAAGAGAATGTAGCTGTTGGTCGGTCAATAACAGCAGGAATACACGTTGAGAGGTTCTCAGGAGTGTCCAAATCAACCGGCGTCCCCCATTTGCGATCCAAAGCACGAAAAGCAACACTCAAATGCAGATGGAGGTACATTTTTATTTACTTAGATGTTTCACGATTGCAAGTTGGTGGTTTAATGTCGAAATTAACAATTGGTAGCCCCTTTTATATGCATTTTAACCCCCTCCTAGTGATGAACTAATCAGTTGCCCCTAATTAATAATTAGGTGTGAATCAATTAAACCTGCTCATTATTAATTAGGTGCCAGTTAACATTAACAATAACCATGGCTTGTGATTAATTAATCAGTTACAATTAGGACCTGATTCATAATTGGGTGGTAATCATTTCCACCTTTTACATTGGTAAGGTAATTTATTAATTAGGTGTCAGTACCTAATCACTGTGTGAATGGTAATAATATGGCATCGTTACTCCTGTTCTGTCAAAGGGTTAAGCAGAAGTGCTTAGTTAGCCCACATTGCGCCAGTTCTACTACTTACATAGTTAGGTACTAGCTTTTACCCGCGTGTATTTTCGGTCCCCGATCCATCGCGTCGCATCCCATCGTTCGCCCGTGCTACTTCTTCGTATGCGCTTAGCGTTCTTTCCGACATTTTTTTCCTTTGTTTTCGGCTCCTAAGGGTCATAGCGTGATGTTAAATAGCCTATAATCTTCCTCAAGAATTGGGCTATCAAATGCAAAAATTGTTCAAATCCGACAGGCAGTTCCGGAGATTACGCCCTACATAAAACAAATGTTATCATATTAGTAGGTATAGATGTAGATGTATGTACAGTTACACATAAAGCCTCGAATACACTAGGGGACAAATGAAGCAACATGTTGCGACACATGGCGCTCGACCACCATGTGAACGTCGCGAGATTTAGAACATTTAACGGGATGCGTGCACCAGCTCTCGGAGCGGGAGCAACCAACATGCCCCGCGTCACATATAATGTTGCGGGACACTGCAACGTTGCAGCGACACCTAGACTGAGTGTTGCGCGTCATGGTGCGAGACAAAATGTCCCCTAATGTATCCGAGGCTTAATAGTGAGCGAACCTGTTGCCAATTTGCCATCAAACATACATCACAAATTCACGCCGTTTCTCCCATGGGGGTAGGCAGAAACTTCTGAACCCCTCTGCTACGATCCTTACATACTCCTTTGCTTCGTTTGCATTTATATATCTGGTCATACACGCACGCCAGTTGCGAGAATTACGCACCTGACCTTAAGGTACTGAAGAACATAGGGTACCGTAAAACGGGGTAAATAAGGATGCAGGAGTGAATCGGGACGAAACTTCAAAATGAGTTTTAACGTTGAAATAATATAGTTCGTTGCCAGAAAATACTCTAATAGGTTTACAGCTTTTTAATTAAAGATTAAGTGTCCTTGTTAGCAACAAACTACTTAAAGTACAAATCCATTTTAAAGTTTCGTCCCGATTCACCCCTGCATCCCTATTCACCCCGTTTTACTACAGTAAAACGGAGTGAATAGGGATGCAGGGCAAATAGACATATACCTAGTGGTGCAACATATGGTACACCATATGTTGCACAATGGACGCACGGGTGCGACTATTGTGCAAACTCGAAAATTTTCAAACGCACAGAAGCGTCGTGCCGCACTCGGAGCCGCACTGGGTAAAACTTTCTTCAACCGCGCATGCGCGTTCATAGCACCACACGAAAATTATTTGAACGCGTGTGAGCGTTCGTCGCACAGGATTAGTGAGCTATTTTATTAGCATTTGCGGAAAATTCGCTAATAATTCAGCAGTTAACGCGTTAATAGATTTTCAACATTACCGCTATAGCGTTAAGGTTCAAAATTGATTGGGAAAATTTGACAGTTTCGGGTAGCTTGACCTGCTGGCGTCTGTACTATACGAAGATACAACTCTGCCTAGACCTTCAGGGAACACAGGCATTATATTGTATGACATTAATTAATTGGTATAATTACGATCTAATTGATAATTAGATATTATGTTAATCGAATCAACCTACACCTTTATATTTAGTCAGTCAATAATCACCATGTGATTAACTAATCGGTTACAATCGGGACCAATCATTTCACACCTGATTACCATATTAAGTGTCTGCTAATTAGTAGGTAATATTCGCGTATTAAAGATTATAGATAAGTAGGTACTTACCAAGTCGTAGTCGTAATCGTTAAAGATGTAATTAGGAAATTCTAGGAATACATACATACCATAGATATAGGATAGAAGGGGATAATGCCCTGTAGTCGAAAATATATCAGAACTCCCAGTCTACTGCGAAAATAGTACAGTCGTTGTGATATTTGAAAACAAAATTAACGTGGTAAAAACAGGAAATATTTTACAATTTGTTGTTTTTCGTGATTTTAAAGACAAATATAGTATAATACCTACTTAAATTTATATACTGGTAAGTGATTCCATGATTTACAAAGTTTTGGTTTTGGCTTCGGTTTTTACAAGAAACCACAACAATACAATATTCTTATATTTTTTTTACGATCACAGTTGAAAGCGCACTAGTTCGCGGAGACGGCAATTTGCATAGTGCATGGTCATTTCGGGCATGCCGCGACGACAAAGACGCGCCTCTTTGCCACTTCTGTTTTTTACATTTCTATGATACATACCTACATAAACTTACGCCTTCTTCCCATGAGGTTAGGCAGAAAGAGACCGACCCTACAGACCGCCACCTGCAGTGCTATTCTGTAACCATCTCACCGTGAAAACTTAGGTGAAGTGAGCTGTCATTCCAACTAATGCTAGGGATTGACACTATTGGCAGCTCATTCTAACCTCACTTCACCTAACTTTTCACGGTGAGATTTTTACAGAATTGATCGGCTGCTCCGAGCCTTACATAGGTACTCGTTTGCTTTGTTTAAGTTCATACATCTGTCATCTTTTTCTTAAAGAACCTTTTGGAGTTAGTCCTTAGTCCATAGTGTCCATAGGAACCTACTGCGCTTTGGAATAGGCAACTAGCTTCATCTTTCTAACTGACCTACTCCTTGACAATTCAAGAGCCTGTAATCGATTTAATATTCCTATATGGTTTGAGTTTTTACGTTACATACCTACCAAGACCCCTCCATTAGACATGTGCAAAACAGTGCACCACGAAGTGATGTGATATGTCATTACATTTCGTGCCGAGCAATATTACATTACACCATCACTTCAAACATCACGCGTGATGTGATGTAGCGCCATGCGATAGCACACCATCGCGCGTTCTAATGTAATGCAATGTTCTAGTGTAATAGGACATGTTGTATTACCTACGACCGTACAACGGGTGGTGGTGTCAAGGAAATATAAACCCTTTTATAATAAAAATAGAGTTCTAGTCTAGTTCCGGACTTCCGATATAAACCGAACATTGCCGCTACTATGCGTTCGGAAAGGCTCGGTTCGAGCGAGTCTGCGAGTCATGTCGCGAGCTACTGCGCTGCTACCGCGCGCGTAATGTTTAGTGTGATACCCGTATTATAAAGTGCTCTGTGCATGTCTACCCTCCATGCCTCGGAAAGCACGTTAAGCCGTTGGTCCCGGCTGTCATTTGTAGATCTTTGACAGTCGTTACGGGTCGTCAGACGCCCGAAAGTCTGACAACCAGTCTTATCAAGGGGTATCGTATTACCCAATAAGTGGGTTGTGGAGGTCAGATAGGCAGCCGCTCCATGTAAAATACTGGTATTCAGCTGCATCCGGTTGGACTGGAAGCCGACCCCAACATAGGAAAAAGCTAGACGGATGATGATGTTTTTATAAGCATTTCACAAAACTATTAGTGATCAAACTGTGATCTTCAAAGGTTCCTTTTCATTAACTGGGGTAGGTGATTACTTGCCAATATGTTAACACGTTCAGTGCCGGGAGCCCTCCTGGAGGGCTCACTCAAAACCCATATGGGATGCCGGGAGCCCTCGCGGAGGGCTCATATTAAATGTACGTTTTTCTTAGCGAATACAACATTATAAACTATTAAAATAAAATTAGTCTTATATTTTAACAAGATTTATCAGTATACTCGTTGGTTTTCAAATACCAGCATTTTTATTTTCAAAAATAATTGGGAGCTATTTCAGGGGTGGTCAACCATTTTGCGGTTACAAATTCACTAAAAATAAAAATATTTATTTTGAGATTATAAATTACGAGGAAGAGTTTAAAAATAGAAGCTTTTTAGGGTTCCGTATCAAAATGGTAAAAAAGAACACCCATGGTGCGACTTCGTTTACTCTGTCTGTCCGTTCTTTTGTAACAGCTGCTTATTTCAGAAACTACTAATGCTATAGACTTGAAATTTGGAATAAATATAAATAATGCTTGTCAATGAATTGAAAAAATATTACGATGCCTTTACCTACTTTGCATTTTTACCTATTTTGAATCTGCAAAAATCTTTAACATGCATAGGTTGGTACTTACAAAATCGCAAAAAGATTAAATTCAAAAGTAACATAAGCGTTTTCCCTCGTAATGACTAGTGATAGGAATAGGTAGTGCTTATTTGCCTAAACTTCGAAGAACAGAGACAAGAAACGGAGACTTCTTCAGGACTAAATTTTTTCCGGGACATTTGTCCCGAAATTCGGGAAAACACTTTTAAATACATTAAAAAAATATGTTATATGGAATAAGTAATTCGTCTACATTTACCTAAAGTTTGCGACTAGACATAACATTTATAATTTATAACTCCATAATAATAACGTTATTATTATGGAGTTATAAATTATAAATGTAATGTAGACGAATTACTTATTCCAAATAACATATTTTTTATAGTAATAATAAACCAACGTAAAGCTAAAATATTTATTTATTTTTTAAATAATTTTACTTCTCTTCCTCTTCTTCTTTGAGCCCTTGTCATCCTTTTTCAAATCTTTCTTATTTACCTGGAAAGGAAAAAAAGTATCATATTAGAATAAGTGCAAACCTTCTGCTATAAGAAAACCCAACTGTTCATGAGGTAAATCTAACTAAGATTTAGATTATATAAGTACATTCTTTCTATCTCTACTGGTCTGAAAATGGCCGAAGATGACATAAAATATTATAGTATTTACAAACTAGCTTACATTCTGACTAGCAAAAAAAAAAGAGTCACATAAAAATGAGTCTGATATACGATAATATATCGGCCACATTGGCAAAACAGAAAAAAAAATCTCACTTCACATCATGCAATCATAAAGTATCCGTATAGTATAATATCCAGTGATAATAACAAACAATACTCCTGTCATTGTTATAATTAATAGACTCCTAGTATTTTCTTTACAAGTTATCTGCAAAATACATTTCTTTCAGCCAACTATAGTTGTCGCGTTTTAGCATAGTAATAGCGGTCATTGACCCACCTACATGTTCTAGCATTTTTTATTTCACAAACTGAAACAAAGTCTGTCAACATCCTGAATTCAAGATCTTCAACATATTCCAATAATGGAGAGCCACGTATAGTTCACTTTTTGGGTTCCCAGGGAGAGATATTGGAGAAAGGGCAATGACTGCTATTGCCATGCTAAAACGTGACAACTATAGGCCAGCCCACAACATAGGCTGGTCCTAACAGAAGGAAAAGTTTTGCTGATCTATACAGGGTGGCAAGGAAATCGACGCGCAACCTATAACCATGAATTAAGCACATCATTTTAGACCCCCTAGTGTAGAAATTATCAGTCAGTTAACAAAAAAAATCTGCTGTTTCATAGGAAAATGCAAGACCTACGCGGTCAAAATGTATAGAACAGCTAACTTTATTTAATAACCAATGAAGTCCATCAACATGAGGGTGTTTAGAATCATGGGGTGTTTAGAATCATGTGCTGAATCCATGGTAACAGAGGGGCAATTCTCGTAATTTTAAGAACGTTCACAGTCTGATCTCAGTCTCAATGTGTCAAAAAATACTTCTAATTTCCCTACATTTTGACAAGTTTTTGACATTCGTTTGTCGCCGAGATGAGACTGCAACTAGATTTTGAACGTTTTAAATTACGAAAATTGGCCTTCAGGTTGCACGTTGATCTCCCTGCCACCCTGTACATCAGCATAGTCACAGCTAAAATAAAAAAAAAAAAAAAGCCTTCTAAAGTTTACTAATTGGAAATGACAACAACTGTGGATTTGTTGCTGTCTTTATCAATTGTTCTGTAAAAATCTCACCATAAAAACTTAGGTAAAGTGAGCTGTCAATAGTGTCAATCCTGACCCTAGCATCAGATGGAATGTCAGCTCACCTAACCTAAGTTTTCACAGTGAGATTTTTATTTTTACAGCAGGTGCTGGTCTTGGTTATAACAAACCATGAAGGTTATTACTTTCCATGTAACCAGCAAGCAGGTTGACAACCTTTTGGTGGCAGGAGGGATAGAAAAGTAAAAAAAGAACTTGTCTATTTTTTAGTTACCTTTCCATAACTACTAAGGAAATGCCCAACATCATTGTTGGCCTTCTTCTTCTTGCCACCTGTCTGTAACACACTCTTAGACCTCATCTGCTGTTTCTCCTCCATTTCTTTTATTTTCTCTTGTTTTCTCTTCTGCATAAGTTCTTTGTAGTTTAAATACTCCTTTTTGGGAGGTTTAGCACCTGCAAATTGAGGGAATAGTATTTATGTTTCAATTTTGTTAATATTAAACCTATAAAATATAAAGACAATGCGACTCCTACTTCAGTTACAGATGATTACAGAGTAATATGAAATATATTGAATGGATTAAGAACAGTGATAGACTGTATGACACTGCGGTGATGGTAGTATGGTAAAAAGAGTACTGAACTAAATACTCCATGTTGAACAATAGAGGCTGGAGCAGGGTTTTGTATGAGCCCTGTAAGGATAGAGAGTTTATGGTAAGACGGTATGTACACTAATTATTTGTATTTGACATTCGGAAAGTGCTGATTCTCAGCCTAGTTTGTTAATGGCTTTTGAATTGATTTAATTAAACTTTTTCTTATTAAACTAGAGATTAGAGAGTTACTGGTATAGACTGGATGATAATGATTTAAAGATAAAAGGTGAAAGGTGTATACTGCATTCGCGACATATTCGCCAAAAATGTAAACAAATGGAAGTTGGAATGGAAGTCGGAAAAATAACTTTAATTTAATTAATTCCTACACATTAAAGTTCAGTGTACGCTACAATTTCAAACATCTTTATTCTCATTAAAATAAAGTTGGTATTTTTTTAACTTGAAATAACGTCAATTTCAAACATAAATACAATTTGAATATAGAAAAGGTGTCTGTTGTAAACTAACCTAAACTAACTGCCAGTGCAATTCTTGCTTCTTCTTTCCTTGTGGGGTCGAAACCGGACATTCCAAATTTGACAACTTCATGTCGTATCTTCTTAAGGTCTAAATCTTTACTAGCACGCTGAGTTTCAGGTCGTAATTCACTTTTTTCACTGTTTTCGGCAGCTAGCTTTTTTTTGGCCTTGTGTGCTTCAAATTTAACGAATTTAAAATTGCTCTCGGGATTTTTTAATGCTAGTGCGGCCTTAGTCATAATAAGCGACATTTTCTAGCTGTACTTATTACTATTATTCTAAAATACAGAAAATATGTACACACGACACACGTTGCTTTATTTATTTTCGTTTGACTTTTTTTTCAAACCATAATGTCATTGTCAAATCTGTATCTGACAGCGGTGACAGTGAAATGGGTAGGTAACAGTATTCTGAGCCAATACAGATTAAAAATTAAAATGCTTATGAGAACGATGTAACTATAAGAACGTTCACAGTCTGATTTCTATCAATCTGTCAAAAATACCTATACAATCCCTATATTTATAACAAGTTTTTGACATTGATTGTCGCTGATATGAGATTACGACGACGAAAATAAGCCAGCCCTCTGGTCACGTGAAGAGCCGACCAACCGGTTGGCAATATCCTACTAGCCCTAGTGTTTTAACCCTCAAACGGTTCGAACTATTATTATAGATAGGCAATCACCGGGTTTAAACCCGGTGCTTTGATAAACACCAAATTTTGTGGGTGTTTACGCCTACGGGTGTTTATTGGGTGCTTTTTTTTTTGAGGATGGGAAATCATCAAATGACCCCTTCACTCTGGGTGGAGCGGAGGGAGTGTTAGACTCTTACTGACTAAAACCCACCCGTGTTCCTTCCTTAGCCCTTTATGTTCCAGGGCAGCGGTAACCCTTTCGGACGATCCCGCTACCCAAAATATATGGGATTAGAGATTTATTGGGTGCTTATGCTTACCAAAGCACCGGGTTTAAAGCTGATGGATTGCCCATCTATAGTTCGAACATATTATTTTCACAAAAGATTGAGTATTTGCACCGTTTGAGGTTCGTTTTCTTTCAGGCCCGTTTTACACCTTTCGTAGATGATGAGTTTTGCGAACGAGAATATCAGTACTCTATGATACAAATGTCAAAAATACTACCAAATTATCTTGGGATACGACGCATCGAAATTCGAAACATATTAGCTATGGCTATCTCTGTTTGACTCGAAGTGATTCAAATATCCCTATCCTGTTGTCAGAAATAGGTAATCATGGGCTTGTGGAACTGGAACGATTGATATTATTGTTCTGCTTCAAGACTTCGTTACTGTTACATTTACATCGATATTTGGCTTGCTTTCCTCTCCTCATTTAACTCTTCATGACGAAATGCTGATCTAATAATAGTACTGCTTTTTGTTTGTTTTTAATTTTGATATGCCGGCTGTAGTCGCGTCTTCACTAAAAATAATGTAACCGCTATTGAGTAGTGTTAAATTTGGACCGGCAGGTAGAGGGGCCAAATCATATTTTCGGCATCCGCAAGAACACCTCGCCTCGTAACTCGTGGAGCATAGAACGTTGACATTCCTAATACATTCACTGTCGAATACGTACGCTTTATTCCTAGGTTATAACTTAAATAACTTAAGATTCAAATATGAAGAATAAGTATAGAAACACGGACTCGTCAATAAAAGCTGGTGATTTGATCCTAACTGAACAGCCTTTTGCTTTTGTTTTGTCGTCTAAAGAACAAGGGAGCCGGTGCGATAGTTGCCTGGAAAAGTAAGTTACAAAATTATTTTTTACTTTCATACAATATCCACATCTAAGTAAGGATCTCGTCAAAGAGAATATAATATGTTTGTTAGCTGGTAGTGTTGTTTCATGGGAACCAAAAAATAGTAGCCCCCTCAAGCACAGGCTGAAGCCTGTAGGGAAGCTGTGTATTTTATTTATATGCTGTTTAGAATTTATAAATCAATAAATTGAACATCTTTTTTGTAACTTACAAATTTTATGGCTGTAGTAAGTTATATAGTATCTGGTTCTATAAAATGACCTCAAAACCATCACATTTTGTCATTAAAGGACTAATAATTTATTACACTATTTCAATAAAGCAAACTAGCTTTACTGATATAGTGTAATAAATTATTAACAAAACTTTTTTATGTAAACTTTTTCTATTACAGGGTAAGGTTATCAATAAGAGGGTTTAAGAGTTTTTTAGTGCAGAAATGGTAACAGGTCATGGCCATCAACTAGCACTATTAAATTACAAATATCTTCAAATAACTGTAACAAATGGTATATTTTTATTTATGTTGGCTGTTTATGGAGTTAATTTATTTTTTGCAAAGTAATACTTTTAACTGGAAGAAGGGGGGAAGCCTTTGCCCAGGAGTGGGTCAGCG
This sequence comes from Apamea anceps, assembly GCA_951799955.1. NCBI lineage: Eukaryota > Metazoa > Arthropoda > Insecta > Lepidoptera > Noctuidae > Apamea > Apamea anceps. The sequence continues at coordinate 4,130,372 of OX637502.1, read as the reverse complement.
TAGGCTAGTGAAAAAAAAAACTAAATTTAAAACAGTAATAAAATGGTTTCATTACACAACAAATGTTAAGGTAAAAAGTAAAACATAGTGAGTACCTAAAACATTGTTAATTTAACAATTACCATTTCTTCACATTACTTCTTATTTAAAAATATAACAAATACTGGTAATAATTATTTTTCGGTTGATTTTTTTCAATATTTCTTTTTAACTTTTTACTGAAATTCTGTTCCATAATGAAAAAAAAAAAACGAAAATTAAAGTGGTTTTCATCATTTTGTTGTTATTAAACCATTTAAATTAAAAGAGTGTGCGGGTGATTTATTTTTGATTTTCTCAATAACAACTCATTTTACTTCATTGACATTGAAAATCATTTCACGCAGATGTTGTGCCTGTATTTTTAAACATGCATCAGATGTATTGTGTCACGCAATGACCGTGTCTTGTTGCATTTCAGGGGCAAAGTGCTGAAATGTTCAGGATGCCAGTTTGTCTACTACTGCGGCCGCTCGTGCCAGAGAGATGCCTGGGGGGATCATAAGGTATGCCTCTGATGTATTGTGACACTTTCTCTGTATATCAATTAGCTATTTTTAGAAGCAGTAAGCTTACCCAAAGTTTTATAATTTCTTATGTATTTTTATTTACTTTCTAAAAGCACTGAAAAGTTCTGCTGTGAAATAGACATGTGTAAAAGTTAGATAAAATGATTGGATAGACAAGGAAGTCCTCACAAAGACAGAAATAGCGGACCTAAGAAATATAATAATAATATTTTATTCAGTATCAGTCAAAAAATAAACCACTATATACCCTGTTTTACTTTAATAGGAAGAAGCAAAAGTACGCCCTATCACACGCCCCAAAGCTGTAAAATAATAGTGAAATTTTTATCTCCTTTTGAAGCCCAATACGGTTATCCAGACAGGATTTTACCGAAAACCCGACTGGTTGATCCTAAAAGTTTCATAGAGGGAAGGGTGTAAGTTTGCATTTATATACGAAGCTATTTCTGCCAACCCCTCTGTTGAAAATATAGCGTAAATGCATGAAAATCGTAGGCGTTTGCTCAAATTAAGTCTGTAATAAATTACTCGTAATAACGCGCACGGCCGTGACAACCAAATGTTGCAACTTTATCATCAAACGTCTTATTTCTAAAACAAAAATTCGTTGAATAAATATTTATGCAACGCGCCTCGTTATCCCGTACACTATACAAACATTATGACATGGCTAGTACGTAATGCTCGAGTTGGCAGCTCTGCCCAACGTTTTGTATTTTATTTTCGCGAACTAAATCTTCGATAAATGTCGGCCGATACAAACAGCGGTGAGATATCCGGAATACCTGCGCAAACGCCGACGCACGACGTCAAACAAATGACGCTTGACGTAAGAGGGCGTTGTGTAACGGCAGATTTTTTTTTTATCACTGTTAAGTAGGCTTTCAGATGTTCCCAAAATAATTTCCTACCTGCTGCGAATTAATCTTAATTCTGGGTTCTGAGACAGTTTTGGCGCAAGTCAGTGCGACTTCGGCGTTACAAAATTAATCTTCCTCAAACACTTTCGAATAAATCTTTCGGAACTACTGCCAAGTAGGACAGAGGACTACCTACTACTACTATTTGTGGCAGAAGTGTAGATATTTCGATATGAGTTATACATCTATGTGGTAGAAGCGTTTGATCCTTTTGAAAAGCACTATTCGAAAGGAATCCTATCTGTTCATTTTTGGCACCACCTGGATCGAACCTATAACAAAGTATTTTACCTTTCACTGCCAGAAGGCGTTCTTTCAATAATTATCTACACGAGTTGTGTTTGTTCCAAGGTATTATCATAAATCCTTACGCCATAACTTGCGTTGTTTAGAAATCTACGCTAAATCTTCACGTCCAAATTATCTATTCTTTCAGGGTTTCTTTTTAGGGTTCCGTAGCCAAATGGCAACGGAACCCTTATGGATTCGTCATGTCTGTCTGTCTGTCTGTCTGTCTGTCTGTCTGTCTGTCTGTCTGTCTGTCTGTCTGTCTGTCTGTCTGTCCGTCCGTATGTCACAGCCGCTTTTTTCCGAAACTATAAGAGCTATACTGTTGAAACTTGGTAAGTAGATGTATTCTGTGAACCGCATTAAGATTTTCACACGAAAATAGAAAAAAAACAATAAATTTTGGGGGTCCCCATACTTAGAACTGAAACTCAAAAATTTTTTTTTCATCAAACCCATACGTGTGGGGTATCTATGGATAGGTCTTCAAAAATGATATTGAGGTTTCTAATATCATTTTTTTCTAAACTGAATAGTTTGCGCGAGAGACACTTCCAAAGTGGTAAAATGTGTCCCCCCCCCCCCCTGTAACTTCTAAAATAAGAGAATGATAAAACTAAAAAAAATATATGATGTACATTACCATATAAACTTCCACCGAAAATTGGTTTGAACGAGATCTAGTGAGTAGTTTTTTTTTAATACGTCATAAATCGTAACGTAACGGAACCCTTCATGGGCGAGTCCGACTCGCACTTGGCCGGTTTTTTCATTTAAACTCCTACATTCAAAGCTCTATTTATGTTTTCAAATGATGCTTTTAAATCCGCGAAATTATGTTCAAGATATTTCAAATCTGCGTACTCATATGATATTTTTGAGCGGTGCAAAAGTAAACAGAGTTACATAAAACAAATGGACCGTTACTCAAAACATAAAAACTGCTCGTTGAGTGAATTGATACATTTCCTCTGGGAGTTATTATCATAATCTGTTTCTATTCTGGTTTAAAATTTGTTAGATCTTTATTCATTTCGTTGCTATTATATCTTGGCCACACACATAACATAATCAGCTTATAATGTGCCCAATGCTTTGACACAGGCCTCCTCTCTATGGGAGGGAGTGGGCCGTAATCCACCACGCGGGCCCAGAACCAGGTGCCAGGTGGCGGCCAGGGATCTTGGCAGCCACCTTTTTATTGCAGAGTAATGTCGGTTCCAAACAGCCAGCAGGCTTTTATTTATTTTTTCTTCTCGAAAAATTGATCGATCCGAATCTGCCATATCATTGCATCTTCTGGGCACGATTGTTACATCGTAGACCTCATCCATCGCTTTTCATTAGGCGAAATCGAAGTCAAGAAATGGTCCATTAGGCAATAAAAAAGAACATTGTGGTGCACATCACTGATGCACTACCTACTTTCATTAGACACGTCGACAGTCTTTGTTTTGCACTTTAAACAAAGACGTACCTAACGCCAGAATTCTAGAAAAAAATTATGAAACTTTAAGGGTCGTCCATTATTTCTAGTGGGAATGCGCTAACTTCAAGCGGGTGGCCCCGAAGGTGCTGCCAGATGGGGCACGCATGCTGGCGAAGATCATCAACCGACTGTACCGGGGTGACGGTCACTCGTTCAGATCATTCTACTCCGGAACCGGGTTCAGAATGTGGAAGGATCTGATGTCACGTGAGTTCACCTTCTACTTCCTCGCTATGCTAGTGTTCACTAACGTTACGTGCCTGCTGGCTTCCTAGGCTTGATGTCAGGGTCGGCTATTTTATAATTTCAAACACACAAATGCACGACTTAGGTGCTATGCCCGTATTTTGCGTACGGGAAAATCGATTATTCAGTCCACACCAGTTCCTAAGGCCAGCAACGCCTTGATATTACTGGCCATCTCGCGGAGGGTACCTGCCCCCGCAGTCTCGACTTTCATAGCGATCGCTTTGCGACCGAATTCGGTCGCAAAGTCCTGTCACTCCATACATTTCACCTGTCTATTCGGGACTTTGCGACCGAATTCGGCCGTAAACCGATCGCTATGAATGTCGAGACTGCTGGGCCTGGGCTAACGAAGTGCTTTGCCCTGTACGTGGAGACCACCGGGCGGTTTAGAAGCAGAGGGGGACATAATGCTATAAGTATTTTCATAATAACAGCCCGTAGTCTAGAATAGTACCCGCTAAATGACTTAGCTCGCTTCCTTACTAACTTGGGACTTGAATCTCACGCAAAGAGGGCATGTTCATTGCCTACTCCTACACGTAATACATATGAAATTAACCTATGTAACAAACTGAGGTACTGATGTAGGTAACTGCCGATTCTTCTCCTTCTTCATGTCGCTGGCACGACAGTTATTTATATTTTGTTGGCCCAATACTTCGCCTGTAAGTATCACGGCATTAGCGGTGGCAGCGCAGAGGTCACCTACAACTGCCGATTTATTCCTGTCGATCCCATATTAAACTGGCCTAAGAGCTGCCCAATGTAGGTGTAGGTAATATATGTTATTGACGAGACTAGACAAACTCTCAACCTTATTGACGGCACGGTTGGCGCAGTGGTTAAGCGATTGACTGCTGCGCTGCGTGTCGCGGGTTCGATTCCCGCACGGAACAAATATTTGTATGACCTACATGTATTTGTTCCGAGTCTGGGTGTTTTTCTATCTATAATATGTACGTATTTACAAAAAAAAAAAAAAATGTATATATGTAGTTTATCAGCCATCTTGTTACCATAACACAAGCATTAGGTTGCTTAGCTTGGGACTAGATGGCGCTGTGTGAAATGTCCAGGGATATTATTATTATTAAATTGGGTGCGGCTGAATATGCGGTATCACCGTATACCTGATACCGTATCAGGTATACGGTACGGATAGCGACGTCGATGGAGCGGAACACTAGGGTTAATTTGTTGGTTATTAGGCTGGAATTAGTTCTGACCTTTCAGAAAGGAAACACCACACGTTAATAATAAATGTTTATTTCAGGCATTGCCATTCATAAAATTGAAATAACTTACATAGCATAGAACAGAGCAGTGGTGGCTCAGTAGTAACGGCTGCAGCTGACGAGTTGTAGGTCGTAGGTTCGAACCCAGACAGGCTTTAATTTGTGCAAATTATTTCACCATCACTGCTCTTAAAACGGTGAAGAAACACATGGTGAGGAAGCCGCCATGTCTTAGAACCAAAAATTCATCGTCATGTGATCTACTAACCCACACATGGCCCGCGTAGTGGATTACTGCCCACTCCCTTTCACTAAGAGTAGTCCCAGCAGTGGGAATTTTGTTTTTTTTTTAATGACGTATTAATTTTGCCTCGTGCTATATGACTATAATAGTATATATAGTTGTGCGGAAGATCTTGAAATTCGTGACCGTCCATCAAACCTCAGTAATTCATCATTTGCACGTGATTAACGATAGAGATCGCGCCAACTCCTAATTCACCTGGTTCTGCGTCATTGGGCGAAATAACAAACAAACTTCCGAATACTATTCATGATTTATTTCAGGTATTATGGCTTCTTGATTGCTACCATATGCTAAGATGTTATTCCATTTCAATGTATAAATAACTTTTAATCCGACACAATATTATTCCAACCCAACACTCAACACCGACTGCCTCGTTGGTTTAGTGGTCACGAGCGCTACTGCTGTGCATGAAAAAATCAAAATCAAAAGTCATTTATTCAAATTAGGCTGAGAATCAGCACTTTTCGAACGTCAAAAATACAAAAGACAGTCCCCCAAAAACGCCCGCCCTTCACCACTTCCTAGTGCTATCGCTGGGAAGAAGTGGCGCAACAAATTCCCCAGCAGCACAGCTGTCTGTTTAGTTAGAATATAGTTGCATGTATACAATACTAGGAACCTATATTCAGTAATGAACATTACAAGAAACTTAAATTATTTGCCATATGTCAGCTAGCCACGCCAATATACCAACAAATATAATAAAAACTATACGTACTCAAGCTAAAAAATAATTAATTAAAATTAAAATGTAAATAAAAACTTACTACCTAAATAAAAGCCTCCAGGCATAAAGGGCGTGACAGCTTACATAATATTTATGCATTGCTGGGTTCTGTTCACATAGCTGTCACTTGAAGTCACAGATGAGATGGTGATGAGGTCCTGGGTTCGAATCCTGGGTCGGGCAGTGTTATTGGGCTGTAGGCTCGGAGGCAATAGGCTCGCCCCCTGTTACATGTCACATGGAACTTATTAACTGTCGAAGTGTAGGTTTTCTATAGGTACGTACTCCGCATAACCCGTCGCGGAATGCTGGCGTGATATTATGTTATGTACACTCAACAGGACTTATTGAGTAGGTAGGTATTGATTTTCTTAACAAGAATGTGTTCAAATTCTCCAATGTGTCCAATACATGCCCAAGTGTGTACAAGACAAGTCAAATATGACAATAGAGTCAGAGTTATGCAGGCGGAAGAAGTCGCAGTTCTTTTGTTTACTGTGTTTTTATAAACTTCCACTTTTCTAGACATCCATCATAGACCTCATCCATCGCTTTCTATCACGCGTCATCGAGGTCAAGGGCAGGCCTATCCAGAAATATCGCATCGATGCTATTCTGCAAACTTATGAAAGCATGTAAGCCAGGAAAAAAATAATATAAAATGATGTCACTTCGATTTATTTGACAGATTACTCAGACCTGAAAGCGGATAAGAAAAGGATGGAGCATTTCACGACGCTATGTGTTGTGCTGTACGAGTTCCTAAAAGACATATCACTGCCAAACACTGTGGAACTTATGGGATTGTATGGAAGGGTGAGTATCAAACAATTACCTACATCTTTAGTTATGTGTTTTTAGAATGTAGAGTGGCTGTCAATGTCGCTAAGGAGAGGTTTAAAAAAACTGGCCAAGTGCGAGTCGGACTCGCACACGAAGAGTTCCGTACCACAAGGCAAAAAGCGCCGGAAAAAAAACACGTTTCTTGTATGAAGACCCTAATTAATGATTTTATTTTTATTATTTGTTGTTATAGCGGCAATAGAAATACACACTGTGAAAAACTGTCTACCTATTATTGTTCATGAGATACAGTCCTCCGACAGACAGAGGGACAGACGGACCGCGGAGTAATAGGGTCCCATTGGCACCCTTGGGGTACGGAACACTAAAAAAGACAAATAATAACAGTTTTTTAATTCTTCAAAACATTACCTGATCCAGGTCTGATCTATACTGACTTGAACTCCGCCTGGTATATCCTCTATTATAGGTATTTATTTATTTATTTATTCTCACACTGGAACGCCATACGGCAATTACACCAATGGACTGGTTGTCAGACTTTCAGGCTTCTGACGACCCGTAACGACTGTCAGATCCACGAATGACAGCCGGGACCAACGGCTTAACGTGCTTTCCGAGGCACGGAGGGGTCTCGGTATGTACAGATGGTCACCCATCCACAGACCAACCGCGGCAAGCGTAGCTTAACCTTATTCCTACCGGTATAGTACCTGGTAGTCTTTAAGGTTTCTCAAGATCTCCAGTGATTAGTAAATGCACCATATTCACAATTGCATGACCCCTTGATGGACGAATAACAGTCGGTAGAATCGTTGGAACAAAATATTTCCTTAATTTTTGAATCGACAAAGTCAATTACTGGCATAGATATAATTCAATAAATAACATTTATATTTTACTACTATTTCCAGATGGTAATAAACAGTTTCATGATCTTGGACATCGACTTGAACTCAATCGGAACGGGCATCTACCTGGCATCCTCTATTCTGGACCACAGCTGTGATCCAAACGCGGTCGCCACGTTCGACGGCAAGACTATCAACATCAGAGCCATTAAGGACTTATCTTGCTTGGATTGGAATCAGGTAATTGGTAGCTTTGAACGTTTTACTTTCCGAGAATTGAAAAAACCAAGTGTTAAATCTCATGTCAATATAGGATTAGTCTTAAGATCATTTTCTCACTTGGACGCCAGTGTGCTGGTCACTAACGGCGTCACGGTAAAATGTCTGGCGCCTGCAGATCGCCAAAATTAACGGTCATATGGAGTACATTCCCTGATACAGCAATAACTTTTCATTCTATGGTCGATTGTCGAAACATTGCAGGATGGAGGAGAGATCAATATTCTTCTTCTATTCTTGGTGGCAAACTTGCAACTGTGGGTGCGTCAACCGTGGGGTAACTGCGTAATACACTAACAGTAGCAATGGCTTTCCTTTTGACAGTTCAACAACATTCATTGCATTATCAACGTTGTTGAGCAGACAAATGTTTCGAACATATGAAGCAATGCATTAGCAATATCCTACAAAATGATTCAGATTGTTATTTATGGTCGAATATCAAAGACACTTTAAAAGAAGGCGAGCAGGACTTTTTTGCTGTAAGTCATCAATCATTTTCCTTCAATCCTTTCAGATGCGCATATCCTACATTGACCTGATGAAGACCCCGTACGACAGACAGTCGGAACTGCTCCAGAACTACTACTTCTTGTGCCAGTGTGACAGGTGCATGGGTAAATGCTTTAGATGTGCCTACTAATTTATACTTCGGCATGCTCTTTATCTCCCTTCGTTTGAAGTCGCCAGGGTGAAATTGGAGACGGAGTAGATGAAAAAAAAAAACTAGAAATACACTTTTATGGCACATTAGCAATCTTTTAGCGATACACTTTTATAACCACGATCCCAATATTTTTGTGTTAACTGCTAATAATTTCATACTACCCCCATTTTATTAAATATATTTGCCATCATTTCTAATACCTAGTAGAAATAACGTGACTAACTCAGGTTTTGACGCGGTAAACAAGATACAGTAGAATTTTTATTGTTATGACGGCTATATAGCCATATAGTGCCCTTGAAAGCGTTACGTTCAATACACACACAAACTCACAACTTAAGCAAAGTTGGCAGGTAGAAGTCACGCATACTCTATAGATTGCCCTTTAAAAAGATAAACTCGGCTACCCTGGCGACTTTCATTAGCGTACAGCATCCTTCTGGGCTGTTTGTAGACTTAGCTTCGTTGCTCATGCGCACTCCGATTTCGATAAATGTCTTAACAGACCTCCAAATTATTCAGGACTCTTTTTTTAATCAGTGCGCTAGCTGTATCCTTGAACTCGGCATATATTTGTAGGCGTAGAAATTCGTCGGTTATAAAAAAAATATTAATTGTTCCATACATTTTGATCGCGTAGCCTGTATTGAACTTTTATATGAAACAGCTATTTTTTTTTTTTTGATAACTCATAAAAAAAATTCTACCCTTGAATCATAAATATGATGAATTCATGGTTACAGTTTGCGCACTGGCTCAATTTTTTGACCTGTATTATACCATCTCTCATGGCAACAATATTATAATATGAAACTATTAGAAATTAGCAACTATCTTTCTCTCTTCTGCATCGCAAAGCATGCTATCATAGATCATCACTTATTTCGCGAAATAACCTACAAGTTATTTACAGATGACGCACAAATCAAATACGTGCATGGCGCAACATGTCTGAACAAGCAATGTGATGAACCAGTCAGTATCCCTTGGAAAGAAGATTGTCAATTAGTCAGAAAGCCTGAGAAAAAGGAGAACGAAGAAAATGGAGAAGCAAAAACGGGGAAAATTGAAGAAAATACAGAAGATTTGTGCAAAGAAGTTTCTGAGAACGGTGTTGAGAAAGAAGATGCTTTACATTGCAAAGAGTGTGGCACGAAATATACTGAGAAGCATGTAGACGTGTTTGTTAAGACTATGGAGTTCACTCATGTGCATTTACAGAATATGGAGAGGGCTTCTGTGGCTTGTATCCTTTTCAAAGCTAATTCATCTCTAAGTCTAGAATTACCATACTAATACTAACTTATCCAGCGTTTCCTGGATTGCCATTATTGACACGATAAGAAAAATAATTGGCAACCAACTTGGCAGGAGAAATTGCCACACTGCAAAATAATTAGTGATCTTAGTTCGTAGTTATTTGCAATATATAGGTAGATTTCACTTATCCCGATCTACTGCTGTATGTTTCTCATCGTTAAAAATCTTTCTTATTGTAGTGAATAAACATTTTATTGTCTCAACTATGCACTTAATCACAATCCTCTTGCAGAAGTGTCTCGTTGTGTAGATATCTACTTAATCCACAAATTAATCCTTAACTGCGACGCAGACGTGGACGTATGCCAGTATTGCCTGGACAGGCAGGAGGGCGTGTTACACCCACTCAACGTGATGCACGCACAGACGCTAGACCACGCGTTCGATGCGCTCATTCAGGTGCAGCTGTGGGAGAAGGCCTGTGGATACGCTGAGAAACTCATTCCTTGCTTCAGGTAAATACATGTGACTATTTTTTTTTTCTTGCAGACTTGCGTTACAGCTGTAGTCTGTATATGCTTAACACTGAAATAAAAGTCTCAAAAAGAGTTGTATGACTTGCCTCCATTATCTCCAACGCAAGTCAAACGCCGGAAAGTTGGGTACCAAAAAGCTGGCGAAACAACTTTTTGTCGCTTATCTAAGCTGACCGACGTTACGGGTAGTCAGAAGCCCGAAATTTTGACAACCAGTCTTACCAAGGGGTATAGTGTTACCCAGTAAATGGGTTGTGAAAATCAGATAGACAGTTACTTCATGTAAAATATTGGAATTCAGTTGCATCGGGTTAAACTGGACGCCGACCCCAACATAGTTAGAAAAAGGCAAATGATAATCTAAGCCTAAGCTGACAAACTATCCCACCAGTTGAGAGGTATAGCTAGCTATATACCCGATAAACAAATTGAGTTTATCACTTCGAAAAACTGAAATGGAATTGATGTCTGGGAGAACTGGAAGCTGTTTTCATTGTTTATTTTAGTTAAGTTATACATGCCAATATCTTTTCCAGGTTTTACTACGGCGACAGAAATCCACTACTTGGTCTTCTTTACTTAAAATACGGAAAAATCTTGCTGTACAAAATGGAGGTTGAAAAAGCCTTAGCCCAGCTGAAATCTGCAGAAAAGATTATAAAGATGACCCACGGGGACAGACATCCCCTTTACAAGCAACAACTAATGCCTTTACTACAACAAGCAATAATGGAATCGTGAATTTACATTTTAGTGCCTGTAGAAGGGTCATTTTAGTATGTAATGTGATAAACAATAGCTATACTTTAATGAAATGAAATGAGCAATAACAAAGCTACAAATTTACACTAGTGAAATATAGGTTTACGACTTTTTAGTGCATATCTATAGTGGTATATGGATTTGTTGAGGCAACCTCTCCTTTGAAGTAAAGAGGCTATAGCTGTAAGTAAAAATATGAACCGGTTATGCTGCTAATCCACCCTATGGTGGGTACGCGGAAACGCATGTCCGAGAATCCACCCTAAGGCCCAGCACACATGGTGAAACGCAACTGCAACGAAACCCTTTTGAAATTACAGGTTTGAAACCAGTTTCAAACGTTTTCCACACACGCCGCAACCTAAATATGATGAAATTAGTCACAATCATTCCGATTTTGAGACCAGACAGACGTCTCCAAAATGTCTAGTTCAAGTGATGAAGAAGTTCTGGTTCTGTATTTGTATCTTCGACAAAGAAGGAGGCGTAAAAGAAGAAGTATGTGGTTACATCCCTACATTGAAAAGAATATCAACTGCCGTATGTTTGTGGCTGCCAAAGAATTACAACAAACTGACAGAAAATTAATGGATTGTTATCGTATGAGCAATTCCAATACGAATTGAATGTTTTTATTTTCGTCGTCAGCCATTTTGTCGAACAGAAAAGACGCCAAATCCGACACGAGTTTCCTGCACGCTGGTTTCAAAGCAACTGATCTGCAACGCGTTTCAAACCGGTTTCAAACTAGTTGCGACGTGTATTGTCTCTCAAAGGTATCTATGGCATAAACTCAAATGAAACTCAAAAGTAACTAGTAGTTGCAGTTTCACCATGTGTGCTGGGCCTAAGAGTGGTTTCGCACTACGTTCGATCCGAATCCGGGAAATGACGGTCCTATGTAGCCATAGTACTATTTGTATGAGGGGTTGCGCACGACATCCGAATTTAGAACATTCCCAATTCGGAGATTGAACTCGGAACTTGAGTTCGAATTCAGATCGGACATAGTGCGAAATCGCTCTAAGGCTATTAATTCGTTTGACGTTCGTTTTCGCGTTTCCGTCTTAGGCTGGATAAACGGAATAACCCTTATGAACAGTGGATATTTGGCAACAGTCTCCTTAGACATTGTCTGGTATATATTTACCCTAATTGAACTGTGAAGCACTATTACTTTTTGTGTGCAAAAGTGATAGCATAAAATTAATATTTACAAAAGAGAAATAATAATCTTCAGTTATATTTTATGTGTGAGCCACACTTCAGAGGTGTCATAAAATGTGTTATATATTTTTAAAGAAATATTGTATAAGTCAAGGTCCTCACTTCAACGGAATTCTTGTATTGTGAAAGAAAATATTTCGTTTGTAGTCAATTAGCATAGCATAGCATAGCATAATCAGCCTCCTCTCGGTGAGTGGGAGTGGGCCGTAATCCACCACGCGGGCCCAGTGTGGGTTGGTAGATGTAACATGTCCGAATGTTTGGTTCTAGGACATGCCATTTCCTCACGATGTTTACCTTCACTATTTTGAGAGCAGTGGTGATTAAATTATTTACACAAAGAAAAGCGCCTGTCTGTATGTGTAGTTCATTATTGTATGAATAATGAGCAGTGATCGGAGTAGGTAGATTGATTTTTGGTACTTGTATCATAGATGTTCACAGAAAGAATAACATAGATAAGTCATTTTCCCGGAAAGTAATTCCGGTGTTTCCGGATCCAGTTAAATATTGTTAATGTTGGTAGTGATATTATTACTACTCAATTCATTTAAAGGAACGAGTGAGCTACCTGGTATCGTCGCCGGGCGTTTGATAACCGGTTAGTGCACCACCCATGATCCTTTGCTCTGATTGGTCGTTGGGTTGTGTCAAATCCTGACTGGATAACGTTTAAAAAAATTATGAACAATATAATATTGCTCATTTTAATACAATTCCTACCTAAGTTCCGTTTTTTTTTTTTAAATAATCAAACAATTCCGAAAATCCGGGGGAATGTCCATATTAATATATACGTTTCGGATCAATGACCCCAATTCAATCTACCTACTCCGATCTCTGATAATGAGTGTCAGTGATGTAGATTATTTACAATTTCAGCACAACTGCTTGTCACCAGGGATGAATCAAATAATTATTGTCAGATTAGATATTAAAGTGACCTTAACATATTGATAATTGTCAATTATTTAATAAGTCACAAGGCTGTGTGAGCAATAAATTGGATTAAGTTGTCCTGTCTAGATGCCTTTTAAAAATAAATAAATTAAGTCTGCACTGTGGTTTTTTATAAAATTTTACCCTCATTTACTGCCATATATTCAAATATCGTCCTTGCCCCTTAGGCCCTTGTTATTCATTTACTCTGATAAGGGAAAGAAAGCCGAAATTTATAAAATGACCGATTTTAATAATCAAAGTCATTTCCTAAATCTCTGCTCAAGAATAATGTCCTTAGTAATGTAAACATGTTTATTTGTCCAAACTACATTGTCAAATAAGAATTGTCCGTAGTTGTCCTTGAATATGTCCTTGTCCTACGGTGGGTGACACTGTCCAGTCAGTCATTCTGTTCGTCCGATGCCTGTCCAAGTCTCCTTTTCTTAGCAGAAGCTGCTTCATCTGCCGCTTCTAATACTTTCATGCGGACACCACAAACCTCTGCTCCATGCAACACACGCATGGCTTCTTCTGCTGCTTTTGCAGATGCATAACGAGCATACCCTACTGTTTTATTGGGCAGAGTGTAAACATTAATAAGGTCCCCGAACCTACAGAATATATCACGTAACACAGTCAGGGGGGGAGGCTGGGGCTTACAGACCAAGAAACACCTCTTGGCAACTGTGCTGTCAATGTCAGCTAAAGGCTTTGGAGGAGGCAGGTGCACACTGCAGTAGTTCAAGTCATTGATGGAAGGGGTGTTATCTTCTGCTACTCCTTTTGTAGCCATCTTAATGAGCTTAGAAGCTTCTGCAATAGCTGAAGTTAGCTGCGCTAAGTCAGGAGCATGATTAGTATTAGCAGACCTCATTGCATGCCTCAAATTATATGCAACATTCGACAAGTTATTAAAAGAGTGGTTGTGCATATCAAACCTAGACTTATCAGGTTTAACAAATATTTTCATCCCAGGTGGATATTCAAACTCATTCAACTTGTCAACTGCATACGCTGCAGAGATTGGATTAGAATATGATGCAATGCCTTTACCACAGTGACGAACCAAATCAACATAAAACTTGCAATCTATGAGCCCTGGTACTATATCAAATAAAGTTTCAACATGCATTCGGCTTAAATTTGGACAACACATGAAGTTTACTCTAGTGTATCCCCTGGGAGGAGTGTTCATGAGAGACATAAGGGCAGTACTGCTACTAGAAGGGGTATTGGCTAAGTCATTAATGCTGGACTCAAAAGCAGATTCAGAACGCTTTGGAGTGGTTCCTTTTGGCATGGCAAATATAGCTCGATACTTTTTGTCACATTCTTCAAAAGCAAGTGCAGCTTCAGAGAACTTATCAAATGTGACGTAAGCAAAACCTCTCGGGTCCCCAGTGTGTCGGTCTCTTTGTATGCTGACCCCCTGAACCTGACCGTACACACCAAAGGCATCATATATGTCCTGTTCAGTGGTTATGTAAGGGATAGTTATGAATAGCCGTTTGAATTTGTTGTCATGGTTGTCGTCGGAGTGGATGTCGGACCGATTACACGCCACCATAACTTTCAATACTCGACCAGAACCTTTAAGTGGTTTCTGATTCATCGCCTCCAAAGCGGCAGCCGCTTCAGAAGTTTTGGAGAACTTTATGTACACAACACCTTTTGTTTGTCCCGTGTGGTGGTCGCGCGGCATCCGTATGTCCTCGATATTACCGAATTTTGAGAAACCGTCACGGAAATCCTCCTCAGTAAATCGTCGTTCACAAACAATAAATAACCTCGAATGAGGTGGCGACTCTTCCGAGATGTCCTCATTTCGCTTTGGTCTGTTATTCTGCATTTTCAATTCCAATTCTGAATGAACTCAAGAAAACTTAACAATAAATCAATTTTTTGTGGACTTCACATAGGGTAGTGGAACTGGAAGAACGGAAGAACCAATAAAAAAATTTGGTAATAACACAATTATTGACATTGACAGAAGACAATGCATAGGTACACATGTCATAGAATGATCTACCAATCTAAAAAATGAAACCATAGACAGTTCAGACAGAGGGCCCGTGGCTAAATAATAACAGCCGCACAGGGGGCTTACCACCAGCTCTTATAGCAGGGCAGAAGTTGAACTGCACTGCTTTTTTGTTCTATGACTAAGAACAAAAAAGCAGTGCAGTTCAACTTCTGCCCTGCTATAAGACCTGATGTTATGGCCCCAGGTCGAATGGGTGACCATCTTTACATACTGAGAACCCTCCGTGCCTCGGAAAGCACGTTAAGCTGTTGGTCCTGGCTGTCATTCGTGGATCTTTGACCGTCGTTACGGGTAGTTAGAAGCCCGAAAGGCTGATAACCAGTCTTACCAAGGGGTATCGTATTACCCAGTAACTGGGTTGTGGAGGTCAGATAGGCAGTCGCTCCATGTAAAATACTGGTATTCAGCTGCATCCGGTTAGACTGGAAGCCGACCCCAACATAGTTGGGAAAAGGCTAGGCAGATGATGAGACAGTTCAGACAGACACAAACATAGATAGTCTTGATCACAAACAGAGAGATCACAACCCCCTATTGTCCCCTACAAAGATAGCTCAAGAGCTCAAAACTGGGACCGCGCACCGAAAGAACCGCTCGCAGTACCAAGATAGCTACAGCCCATATTTATACTGTGGTATAGCGTGGAATACGGTTTCGACCGGTATCTTTTCATTCATAACTGGCGCGCTCTGCGTCGACCACACATGCACGCGGTCATCTTTTTTCATTGTTGTTTCCGCGGTGTGGATAGATATAAGATAGGTACAAAAATAATTTAATGTCTTTGATATCTTTGATAATAAGTCTGTGATATTAAGTCTCTGCTATTATGCAAAAAAACACATTATTTACTCACACACTTTCGCCTTTATAACATAAGTGTGACTATGCCCCGGCCCCGACAATATTTTATTGCAGAGTATGGTTTTAAACGGGTTTTAAGTATGTACATATGTACAGTACGCCAAACAAAATGTTTATACAGACACGGAACTATTTTATTGTCTAATTGTCTATAACCGTTGTTCCATAACTGTGTATCCATGTGTGTTACAAAATTTTCCAAACACCCTATGACCAAAATAAGGTAATTTCAAACGCAACTCTCACACATACAGTAGGTAATCGTGCAATAACGATGTAAACTGTCAAGTTCTCGATGTGTATGATGCCGGTCCTACACGCTTGCCAAATCTTGATAAACAAGCTGGATAGGCCGTTTAGCTTGTGGTGCTTAGGCTAGTACTGGTAGCTTGACCTGTGGTGGGATTGTTAACAATTACTGTCATTGCGCATATCAAAAGGAATCTTGCGGTAAGCGTTTACGATGCACCTCCGTGTGAATTTGTACCTGACTTAAAAATTCCGAAAAGCAACCTAAAGAGTATAATTTACTTGTCTTGTTGGTTCTTTAACTTTAATTTGAATTTATTGTTTCTAACAAACAATTCAAAATACCTAGAAAAAACCTGGACAACAATAAAAAATGACAACTAGCGCCATTGTTTACCTCAGATTGTGGTTGAGATAAATACATTTCTAGAACCGTTGCATTCAAAGATTTTCTATTTTTTTAGTCTAGCAATACTTTTTTTATTTATGCTGTGACATAGTCCGCGAAAGAAATATTTTATCGTTTTTTTTACAGAATTGTACCAATTTATAACGTAAAATAACGCCTGGAATCCTTAAATTGTGCCTGCGGAACTATATAATATCAGTTTACAAAGTTTTGTGAGACAATTTCGTTATGTGCTTTATCTTTCAGTACTGTGAACGATGTGTTCAGTTGCGCTATGGAGCATGTCGAATGTAGTCAAATGGTTCACAGCAGTCAATGAGAGCGCTCCTGCTTCCGATTCTGATGTGGTTTGTTTGTTTTGACTCCGGACACTGAAGTAAACAGTGTGGTCGGGAAGTATCATCGACGGACGATGCTCGGTTGAGGACATACCTGTTTTATATAAAATATTCTAGTCTACATACTTCCATATACCCTCAAGATTTTGTGTTTTAGACCTTTTTAGACCATTTGAATTTTGGTCAGTTAGTGTGTGGGACTTGAGTGAGGACTTGTAACGTGAAAATGTTCAGTAAGCACTACGAGACGAGGCTGCTGCAGCAGTGCAGCCCCTTGAGCAAGAAGCAATGCATCAGATTCCCAGCAGAACACACAAATGGAGACAGATTTACACCGTGTCGGGCTGGGAACAACTGGCAGACAGCATTCCAAGGTAATTTTTATGCCAAACAATGCATTACTAGCTTTAGTGATAATTTCTACAATAACTCGAGCAAGCGTAATTTCATAAGTAGAACATGTCTAAGGTTAAGGTTACAACGTTGGTTCTTATTTCAAAATGTAATTACACAAGAATTGATACTCATTTAGGGCACCAACATTGATAAGATGTTGAGTAAATACAAGAAACTTGGTTTTTAATTTTGTTATCTCGAGTGCTTGCCGCTTCACATGGTTTCCTATTGTTGGGAAATGGTTGGAAGTTCAGTAATAATCTTAATTACAATTATTCATCAATAGTTTTGTGCCTTATCTTTTGTTTTAAGCATGTCAATAGTAACATATTATATTAATACATTACTTATCATTTATTCAATGTTATGTTGTCTACTTTAGCTACCAATTTAAATATTAATTTGGCCCATCTTATGGTTTTATTAATTTATTTATTTAGAGCGGACAATATTTATTATTTACTTAAATTAATTCACAATAATTATTATTTCAAGTTTTACTTTGATACCTGAATGCCACCCGCATTCAGGTATCTATTGATATGGGTACTTAGACAAATATTTAATTACTGTATTCCAATCATTCTTTTGCTGCCTTCTTGTAGAAGGCTAACTTAACTTTAGTATTTACTTGTTAACCTGACAGACATTGTCCTGTCCAAAAAATAAATTCATAAAATAATCCCGTTCTAAAGAGGACATTCAGTTTTAGAAACATTTTAAAATAAGAAATTGCCAAATGTGTCCAGCTTTTTCCAAGTGATGAACTTACCAACACACATCATTTAAATTATATTTATATAGATTTGGTTAATTTGAATAAAAGAAGAATTTTCTCATTATTATATATTTTAAATCCTTGATTAAATAATTAACTGCTAATTGTTTCATACAATTTTTAAAATGAATGAAATTGAATAGTTCTAATAAGCGTAGCTAAATTGAAAAAAAAAACAATTATTTAACTATCATTCTTCAAAAATGTTACATGCTAAGATCCTCCTAACATAGGGACCTTTTACTTAAAAGGAGGTCCCTATGTAAGTTACTGTAAAATTGTACAAGTTTTTGTAATATAATAAACCTTTTTGTTTTTATTTTTTTTTATTTAAATTAGATTAGGTCTTTATTATTGTGGAGTGATGTGTCACTAGGACTCATCAAGGTTACATTTTTTAGTGATTGATTCTTAATGTTATGAGGTAATTATTATCATTAGCAAAAAATAAAACAAAACGCTAATGGCACATTGTTTCCCTTACCTACTTAGTAAATGGCCTACCAAATTATTAACAACAGAACAAAGACTAAAAAAAAAAGGTATGAAATATAAACAGATAGGAATATAGAGGTAGATTTTAAATAAGGAATAAACTAAAGATAGGAAAAATGACAAATAAATTACCAAAAATAAGGATAAAGCAATAAATATTTCAAAGTACTAGGGAAACCCATTATTTAAGTACATAAAATGTATCATATTGTTCTATATTGGATTATCCTAATATCTAGAATACAATGCCTGGCTGCTAGCTAGAAGCAGTGTCTGGTAATTAACATCACGGTTACACAGCAAGCGGGCCTTAGCTATGGCCGTTCTCAGTAATTGTTGCCTGCCAAATGGCTAAAGGATGCCGGCTGTTGCATGTCTTGATCAGAAAAAATCTGGCAGATCTGTGGACACCATTGCAGCATCATGTTCGCTGCAAATATACCTATTCTGTCCTTCAAATGGGTTTAAATTACATAAACAAGCATTATGAAGTGAGCGAGAGAGCTGTGGTGTCCCAGTGATAATGGCCCCGACTTACGAGTTGTAGGTCGGGTTCGAACCCAGACAGGCGCTTTACTTTGTGTAATTTATTTCATCACCACAGCTCTCAAAAACGGTGAAGGAAAACATTGGGAGGAAGCCGGCATGTCCAAGAACCAAAAATTCGAAGACATGTGACATCTGCCAACCCGCACTGGGCCCGCGTTGGATTACGGTCCATTTCTTCGCACAGAGAGGAGGCCTGTGTCCCAGCAGTGGGAACGTCATAGGTAGATTATGCTATGAAGTGTTAGGTCATTGACCTTACTGCAACAGACACAGTTGTTGCTAAGCTCTATGTTTTTTCCATAATACATGATTTCCCCACTGGCGACCTATGTAGGTAGTTAGGTTCATAATTTACATAAATTATTTAAAAATTGACTTAAAATTCCATCGTCTCCGTTCGAGTAAAGTTCACCACAGTTAACCAGTAGGAAAATCGTGAGATGAATCGCATACTAATTATCAGAAAAGCATCATCTGCCTAGCCTTTTCCCAACTGTGTTGGGGACGGCTTCCAGTCTAACCGGATGCAGCTGAATACCAGTATTTTACATTGAGCGACTGCCTATCTGACCTCCACAACCCAGTTACTGGGTAATACGATACCCCTTGGTAAGACAGGGGCTCAGACTTTCGGGCTTCTGACAACCCGTAACGACTGTCAAAGAAATACGGAAATATTATTACCAGAGATATACTGACGAGGTAGTTGCGACCGCGGTTGCACTCAAGAGAAAAGTTTTCACTTTCAGGGCTAAAAAATGAGCCAGTTCAACCGAATGAACTAATCTATATGAAAGAAAAGTTCTGACTCACCCATTGACTGACTCATCAACGCTCATCTCTTACCCGTTATAATGCAGACAAGGAATAAGGCCGGGAATTTTTTGGAATTCCTAAGGAATAAGGAATAGAGGGCGGATGAAGTCGCTGGCAAAGTGTTCTACTACTTCTGCTTCAAAACGATATATTTCAAGAACTCCTTCAACCATAACTGTTAACTTTCCCATACCGACTAAAATCGTCGAAACATCGTATCCAAGTAAATTCGAAAAAGCATTGAAATCAAAATCAAAAGTCATTTATTCAAATTAGGCTGAGAATCAGCAATTTTCGAACGTCAAAATTACAAAAGACAATCCCCCAAAAACGCCCGCCCTTCACCACATCCTAGTGCTATCGCTGGGAAGAAGAAGTTAGTTAGTTAGCAATTGATTAAGCAAAATCCTATTCCCAGTACTGGTGGCAAACATTAAATAACGTAATAATTCTGATTTACCATGCTTGTCTTCTTACATCTAGTAATAACAATGCCTATTATTTTTGGTCTAGGCAAAAAATTTTGCTCGTAGCTCAATTTGGTCACGCTTCAGGGTTCTCTGATGTGAACAAACTTCCACAAGTTTCTCAAGGCCAATTTTATGCGAGTTGAAACTGTTGAAGCAGCCTTCCGCCCAGTTTCATGACTTCAGCGAAAGGAGGTTGCATTCAAGATAAAATAATGTAATAGGATAGTGTCTGGCTGAGACAATGAAATTGCGGAAATGTAAAATGGTGGCGGAAATGTAGCATAGTCGCGAAATGCTGCTCAAGTGCGCATGGCGTTTTCATTGCGGTTGAACTTTTTGTGTGTGATCCAAAATCTTGGGATGACTGACACTGCGTTTTCTGGAGTCTAATAAGCATTTATTCGGAAAAATTGGGCCAAATTGCATAGTAAATGTATTGGCTTCTCTATCTTTCCAGGAAGATGTAGGAAACAGTTAGAACTATGCTTGGACTCGCCTAATTATTAGAATCTTCATGAAAATTTAGATTAGGAATATTAAAACCCCATATGGCTCACAGACTAAGGTAAAGGTGTGGGTGGTTGGAACACTACACCGACTGACGTATAAGGTTACTACCGTATGGCAGCCGTCTATATCAACCGCATATTAGGTATAGTAATTTTGTTATAAATTATTACTAAGTGACATCATATTGTCCGCAATTTATTTCAATTGTACTTTTTCCCGTATTTTTTTTTGTTTAAATAAGGTACCCATTTTATGGCGAGTTATGAGATAATAAAATTATGATATGTTTTTGTGGTTACAAGATACGCCAAGTTGGCCCAAACGTTGCCCAAAGTTGGCAATAACATCGATGCTTTGCAGCGTCCTAGCAACATGATGCAGCGTTTGATTCTGATTAAATCGCTTCTCGGTTCAGTCAGAGCCGTAATTTGAAAAATTATAAAAAAAAATAAAATAAAATAAACCACGAGAGCATTGCAATTTATGCAATTTTTCTGTTGTCAAGCGGCTCATTCGAGTTCAGACTAGGCGCAGTGCCACTCAAAAGATAATAGCTAGCACAACATAATTTAATTTATCTCCGCGCGGAAAAAGGTTTTGCTTATTACTCGACGGAAATTCTAGCCTGCAATTTAGTCAGCAGATTACAAGTGCCTCCATGACAATTTATGATGGTCGTTAGACAATTTTCTTCCGTATTAGTGGAATAAGGAACGCAGGCGATCGTAATCACCTTGGCTAATTAAATCCGTTTGGAACGTAAGCCATTGTGGAAGATACTTGGTGCTGCAACTTAAAGCGTTTTTACCATCTTAGTCTCTGTAATTTACTATTTTTTTATTCTTCTTTGAACCATTAATTGATACTGCCGATAATGGTTAAAGTGTTGTCTTTCAGATCTCAGCAGCAGTAGCTATGCTATTAATACTCATAAAGTCGGTAGCATCGTCTGAAGTTTCCTCTTTCAAGGCTTGATATATTTTTGCTTACTGTCTTAAGTGTAACTAATAATAAGTGTTCAGCAGCACAAAAAAAAACAGCTATTAAGTGCTGTACCAATCAAAAGTCAATACTTCTAAACTTATTGTCTTTTTGCTAGCTACCGCCTAATACACCGTAATGACAATGATTCGGTCAAAATTTCATATCTGACCGTAATGATAGGTTGTCGGCTGGGCTGACACCGACGCTTTATTTTGTTATTTTCTGCTGACCTGCAGTAATTGAAGCTGGGTCTAACGGTGCCTGTATCGTCTGGACTAACATTGATCAAAACTAGAGCAAAAATTTCGCTTGGAACCCTACGAGAGTTGACTTTTAAAGCTTGCTCATTTCAGAACCTAAATGAACACTGCGCGGGTAATATGCAGACTTTTTTGCAATTCAATTAAGCCTGCAATGCTTGAATACCTATAGCTGCGATACAATCTTCGCTGTCTAACTCGCACTTAAAGAATGCGCTCATAAATGAAAGAGATACCACTAGAGTTATACGATTCTAGTCTAGACTTTGATCACTTTGAATCCATTAAGCCGTATCCGTGTTCGTCTGAAACTACCAAAAATTAAGTGCGATCATGGAAACCTGCCGCGTACGGCGAATTGCTATCAACTGCGTTCAAATAATTTGTTTCTTCGACTTTTGATTAGTTTTCGTAAGAAGTTTAATCAGTATCGGCGGTGTCTGTGCTGCAATAAAATAAACTTTTTATGATATATATATCTAAAACCTCACAACTACTACTACTGTACCGGCTAATAATTAACTTTGCAGAGATCTAATTAGCAACCAAGGTTAACGGCCCTTCGTTATTTCTCACGTAATTAAAACTCTTTTTTGTTTCCTAGCAAAATTAAAAATGCGACTAAATCATGGCACCATGAACGATGGTGGTTTATTTATAATTCATAATACTTCGCGCTTGGCTGCCTGGACGCTATTGTAAATGTATGAACGAGAGAAAGTTTACAAGTCATTGTTTGACTTGCCTAGACAAAATGTAAATTAAGTCTTAATTGCAGTGCAATTTGGAATAATCTATTTTTTTTATAATTACGGAAAGGGTCTTCCTCAACTAAAAGCACGTGTCTGGACCCCTCGGTGTTCGACACGTGTTAATAGTAATGTATAACCGATACGAGTGTGGAATCCGTTTCGCCTTGTCCTTCTTAAGGACGAGTTTGGTCACTCAAGCGGATCCTGCACGTGCTAGTTACGGGATACGGAACTTACGACCGCAATGCACGTGGGTGTATTGTTTTAGATTTTATTTATTTATCTTGCTTTATGTAATGGGTTTCCTATGGGTTTTTGGATTTGTGGAAACAAACAAAGGATATATTATATTGATAAATTCGGTTAGCTACTGGGATCAAATACCATTTGTTTTAAATCCATAGTAACGTTAATGCTCTTCTGC
Source organism: Apamea anceps (assembly GCA_951799955.1). Lineage (NCBI taxonomy): Eukaryota > Metazoa > Arthropoda > Insecta > Lepidoptera > Noctuidae > Apamea > Apamea anceps. The sequence goes on along the minus strand of OX637502.1, from coordinate 4,106,919 downwards.
CGCATTGAATATAATTTTAGCAAAGGTCGGTTGAATTTTAGTTCAAAAGTAAGTGCACTGTGGTTCAAAAGCAAATTTAATTAAATCAAGATCATTAATTCCAACTTGCAAGGCAAAAACGCAAAGTTACTTGTGTATTCTTGTGCATCGTTTTCATATTTCTTCCCAATTAATGTTTTTTGCCTTTCCATGTTTAATATCAACGTGCTATATGATATGATTGTGGAATAAATGAGTCTAGGGTTTGGTACATCGAGCGTGAAGTTTACGTGTGAGGACTGGTCCTAGGTAGGGCTGCGCCTTAGTGCTTGAACTAAAGGTGATCAACCTTTCATTAGTAATACTAAAGAATTTTGAACTCTGCCTTACTTAATGCCTTGACTCACCATAAGTCCGTCGTGGCATGTCGTCTGCTATCTTTGTTTTTTTGTTTGTAACTACGTCTTTTCACTGCCCTATCTGTAACAGGTCCCCATTTGGTCTTGGTAACAAAAAGGTGTGTTGCTTCTCCATCTTTCTTTTGTAGGTATATTAAAAGGAACTAGGATGTGCGGTACTAGTCATTGATGAGTCACTTCTTGCATTATAGCGGTCTTTAAACTCAAAATTTACATAGATTTATGCGTCTAGCTTAAATGCCCACGCATTTATTATTTAATATTTTACTTAGATCATGCTCGTCATGTTACTCGAATATAATATTATATGGGCGGTAAGCTTTGAGAGGGGCTTGTGGCTAAGTAATAACAGCCGCACAGGTCAATCGATCAGGTTAAGCTACGCTTGCCGCGATGGTCCGTAGATGGGTGACCATCTTTACATACCAAGACCTTCTCCGTGCCTCGGAAAGCAAGTTAAGCCGTTGGTCCCGGCTGTCGTTCGTGGAACTTTGACAGTCGTTACAGGTCGACAGAAGCCCGAAAGTCTGACAACTACTCTTACCAAGGGGTATCGTGTTAGCCCATGAGGTTGTGGAGGTCAGATAGGCAGTCGCTCCATGTAAAATACTGGTATTTAGCTGCATCCGGTTAGACTGGAAGCCGACCCCAACATACTTGGGAAAAGGCTAGGCAGATGATGATGGGTGGTATGCTTTGCTGGGCGTTAGCTTTTCCGGCACAATACGTCAACCGGACATACATTTGGCGGTAGATATTTATAAAATGAAAGTGTTACCCTCTTTATAAAATCGCTTGTGGTCAATTGAATGCCTCTCAAACCACTTAAGCGAAGAGATAGGGTGTTTAATTATAGTATACAAGATATATAAAAAGCTAAAGTTAGCAGCCCTAATCCTATCGCGTGCCAGAGCAATGAGAGGTGCAGGGCGTTCACACTCAGACGTATGATAGTTCATTACCTTGCATTAGTTAGGGCAATAAAATCACTCGGGCAGGACCATTATGCAATTCTTGCTCAGCTATCGCCGAGATTAATAACTGGGAAAGTTTTTTTGATAGGGAAAAACACGCCGATTTTTTTGGTTTTGAAGGAGGTTTTGTTTGTCCATTGGGGATTATGATAATTTGTCCCATGACCCTTCCAAGTTGAACCTTATGCAAGGGACCCTTGTTTGTTTTAATTGCTAAATTGCGAACCACAGCATAATTACTTGCTCATTGCTGCATGAAACATTGCTTTAAAACGTTGTATTCTTCAATTAAAAAATTCTAATACAAACATCATTTATCTTAGTAAACCCCAGTAATTACACCCCTTAGGCCACCATACAGTGGCGTGCATTGGTTTTCAGAATAGGTAGGCAGGAATTTAATTTCGTCGTATTACCTTGAACGAGTAAAGACCAATGTGTGAATAGTACGGGAGCCGAGTAGGCTGCTGGCGACTGCCTACTGCCGCGCGAGTTTGTATAAAGATTCTGTTTTTTGTAATTTTGTGAGTTTCGTAATTGTGGGGTACACACACTAAAATGTAATTGACAGGCTTATGGTGATTTTTCGAGGTAGGCACTGCTTATATGGCTTTATGCAATGCTCACCACTGCCACCATACCAGTTTCGCTTGAACAATTCTGCACAGATTTTTTCCGTTCCACCGCTGAAGCATGAAGCACCAAGACCTATGATAAAGGACGATGCCCTTATCTATAAATAAGGCTAGTTCCTGATGACTTCTCATCCGGAACGGATTATGACGGCACGTTTATTTTTGCCTACTGTTGCGAATAGCGTGAGCTCTAAACCGTGTCGGAGGCTTCGTTTGGGTCATTTGAGCGCTTTTAATCAGCGCCACCGCAGTCACGCTTGGTATATAATCGTATGATAGTGTATCATTGGATAGCAGTTTTGATTTGGTTGAAATTGCTTGCCTTTTAAGGCAGACAAATTAATAAGGAGTTACTGGGCGTGATATGTGTTTAGTTTGCCAGGAGTGTTTGGTAGTGCAAAATGTAATGCTAGTAGCTAGTTTTGGAGTTCACCGCACCAATCTGCTAGTGAATATAGATTACCTTGATAAAGGTGCATGTTGGAAGTGCAATACGCTTGGCTAATGGAGTGATCGCAGTATGTTGTTTATGAGTATACGGAGGTAGTGCCCATTCGTCTTGCCATAAACGTTTATTCGCCTTTAACACCCACGGGCCACGGGAGGAGAGGGATAACGATTATTCCCTTTGTTCTTCTGCACACAATCTTTTGTGCAGTGTATCACTTATTGATTATTTTGGACAAAAACTATACTTTAGGCTGGTCACTTTTTAAGTCTTGCATTCAAATTAGCAGTTGGCCAGACGGATGTAGCAGCGATATCCCTCCATTAGCATGGTAATTAAGGGCCTATTATACCAATCACAGGAATCCCGGGTCAGAGGCCATTGGAGTCAATTATAGGCAGTTAATTTTCCGTCTCGAACCGCTGCTTAAGAAATTTTCGAAATTTGTTTAACACGTTTTCAAGTATTGTGTTAGTAATTGCTCAATGGCTCTTAGAGCATACTTACTAGAACTGTTATCTACTTGTCTGTAGGTACATGACTTGAGGCTTTAGTGTTGTTATTTTAAGGTTTCTTTTCGATTATGATGTTTCTAGCTAACGTTACTTTCACAATGATGTTAATGTGTCACTTTTCTGTAGTCTCTCAGTTATTCAAGAATGTAGTGACTAACTGCGGCAGGTTATTATTATATCCTATTGTTTATTGCTTTCAGATTTCTGTGTTTTTCAATTCAAGGTGATTTGAAGTATCACTTTAGGCGCATTCGATTAATTGGGTAAAAAAATAATTGCTTTGTTATCTATTTGCACTTATTGCAAAAAGATAACTGAAGCATCCAAAAAAATATGACTGACCTCTGGTAACTTTATTTACGCTTTAAAAGTGCGATATTATTCCCGAAATTATCACAAACTTCGTTATCAGGTTCTGTAAAGTAATAAAATGCACTCTAGCGATAGCTTTTGCAACCTGCGATAAATTCTTCATAAGCTGCTTTACATGCACTCACATATGTGCGTTGCGATGGTACGTCTCTTTGAACTGTCGCAAAGTATTTATTCTGAGTCTTCCCATAGATGAAAAGCACATAATTATCCCACAGAATACATGTTCCTGTATTTGACAGACAGGATTGTCATTACATTCCCTGCTGAGTCACTAATTCCTGGGCCCAAGTGAGAGGTGAACTATATGCGTCAGCAACATCCACCTCAAAAGGGCAAACCCTTTTTAAAGTCTAGGGACTTAATTATACCCTAAAGACCAAAAGAATTTCCCAGATTCACTGAATAAGTTCTATTAACCATATAGCGGGAATCTGAAGGCCATGTAATCATTTAAAGTCGTACTTTCAATTCAGAAGCCCAGAAAAGGCTAAGAGGAAAAGTCGTGCGCCAATACGTACATGTATGCACCTCCTAATAAAATAAATTGTCCCACTAACATCGGGAACAAATTGCTTGACTTTTGATAAGGCCCCTTATCTCACCATTGCTATGTGCATGAAATTGCGTATCAGCACCCGAAGTGGGATTATTTTTAGCATCGTTGATTTTGTTGCTATTCGACTAATTAATCATTGCAACGTTATCTCGACGATCCTTCGTGAATTCAGCAGGATGTTGTCTTTTAAAAATGTTAAGATGCCTAATCAGTCCTTGTCGTCTTCCTTCTACTAAATATGTTTTAGGTTGCCTAAACAGTACATAATGATGAATCACACAAGTATATTTTATTCGGATTATTCAAATTTCCCTCAAAACGTATGCTAAATACTTCATTGTTACTTACAGCAATAGGTATTAAAAAGCTTACTGTCATTCACAAAATATGTCCCTCCTTCAAACGGAGGTACCGTCTCAGAAACGAAAAAATTCTAATCAAGATAATCAAATTCCACAAATTTTAAAACTTTTCTCGCTAACTTTAATCAAGCGCCGGATCCAAAAAAGTTGATAGCAAATAATTGCACATGACGCGAAGGAGATCATTCTTGCACCTGTGTAAACTTTACACAAGCCTGTCACTTTTGGGTGGGCGAATGCATATTTGCAAGTTTTTAACCAACAAATTAACACTTTCGGCCACATCAAGTACTATATAGCTCCATATTTTTCGCAAATCTCGGTCGCTTGCATTGAAATGAATAAATAAATCTTGATTCATCATTTCGTGTTTTGATATTGCTATGCTTTTAGCTTATCTTTAATGTTTAGTAATGATTTATGGACGTATGCAGACTAATGAAATGTCATTTTTATTGCATTGTCGTGTAGGTAAGTCGGTATAATCATTCGCTTTTTTTTCTAATATTGTGACTGCAGAATTTATTTTATGTCCAGTTTAATAGGAGATTGACATTTTGGACAGGTCCATAGGCAAGGTGCATGACATGCGCAAGATTTTGCACACCTACATCAATAATTTAGGAATGACCAGCCTTCAACTTGTGATCAGCTGAATTGATGATATCATCTGGAGTTGCTATTATTTAATATTTGTTTTGCTGCATAAATTTCGCGGTTTGACGTGATTTTACTACAATCGTGTAATTTTTGTGTTCTAAATCTGTTTGGGCACTAAACATTTTTTTATTGAATGTATTTCGAGTCAGCTGACCGTGATTCAGAATTCGTGATCGTATGCCATAGTTGGACTTTCAGTATTCCAAATGTATATTAGTTGTTCTCAGAAGTTCAATGTACCGATCAGCTGAGTCAACTACCTTTGATTTTTCCCTTTGCACGTTAAGGACAAAAATATGGCGACAAAGTCGCGAAAGTGTCCAATATTCCGGCTTGAAATCACGTATAGTAAGGAATAAATGGACATTTGTTAAATGCTTCCTTTTATTTTACCCAATACAAATTTTATTTCGTCTGAATCGATAAATTGGTTGTCGACATTCCGAATTTTCGTCCGTGCATCTCTTTTATCGATTTCGACGCAAATGATATCATCTGTTTGCACCTCTGTTGAATAACTATTGTATTTTCATGTATTGACGACAATCTTAAAAATATCCGTTTTTGTCTACTCCGACAAGTCTAGACATGTTGAATCCCTCCCCGCTGTCAGAGATCAGCTGTGATGCTGTATTAGGTTAGGTATCTACTAAGACGACAAATACACATTGTTCAACATTCATCATTCAAGTCATCAACACGAGGATTTAGTCGAGTTTTTTTGAGATATATTTTTATAGACTTGTTCGTCGGTGCCTAACCCTATCACGGAATTAGATGCAAGTTTTTAGACGATGATTCAATAAAATTTTGATTGATGCATGTTTTGATTTCTACTGTCAATGTATCCTTAATTTATGCATGATAATTGCTCATATTATATGATTTTACACAATAAAATCATCGGCTAGCTACGGACGTGCTGAATTAAGATATTATTTATACTTGATTAGATTCATGCATCTTTCCTCTAATTAGTTGAATGTTTTCGAAGACGCACGTCTGTGGCGAGTAACTGTTTGTTCGGAGGTTTCAATAGGTACCACTTGGACAAGCACAATTTGAAAGTAGGTTGGAGAAACGAAGCCGCTTAGGAAAAGCACTGAAGCGTATATACAGCACACCACTGTAACAGCACGTTGTGTAATACAAGACCACAATTCACTAACGAAAACCATATATTCTGAAGTAGTGAGTGCATGAACGTGCACCGTGGTTAGCTTAGCGGTACTCAAATGAAGGCTCGGTTCCTGACGACATTCTAAATCCTGCGTTGTTTCACCGTCTGTGAGCAGTTAGTACAAAATTAAACACTGCCTGTTACATTGTTTGCCCACTTATGCCAACAGTTATGGCCTCATTGAGGTGCCTGCTACCTCTTATTTTGAGCCGAGAAATATACAGCATGCTACAAAAAACGGATTGAACAGTAGCTCTTATAATAAGTAACTAACATTTCAGGTGTGATGACTGGCCGTGGTTTCCAATGACACATGGCAACTAATAACAAATGATTCTCTGTACAAATATTGTCAGCAGTAGAGATTTTTTTCCCCTCTTTATTCGTCGAAGTTGAATTATTATTGCAAGATTCCGCACACGTACGTACCAAGGCGATCGTAATAGAGCCAGTTGTATGTCCATCTATTTTCTAACATTGTCACATGGCATTATTTAAAGCTTAAAACCGGATGATTAATGTCCTAGACATTAGCATGCATTGTTGTTTCTCTGTATGTAATTGCTACAGTTTTTTGTATTGTCTCCGATCTTGACACCTGAGCTGGAGCATAAATCAGTTGTCAAAGTGTTGAATTTAGGCCGATGGCATACAATGCCTGGTGATCAATTGACGTCTTCGAGATTTGTCCGTCTGACATCACCATCCTTGCTCCAAAGTCTGATGATCTTTGACATGTTTGAGCTCGATCGTGTCTAGATTATACGAAGATGTATTTGAATTTAATACCTGCCAATGCGGTTGTATATTTTTTGCCAGCTAAAAATATTGATTTTTCGAGATCATTATAATCGCTGTTAGTAATGAAATGCTGAGCAAAAACGTCAACATATTCTATTGGTATTAGGTAAAAATTGGACAAAAAATGTTTTGCATGCAAAAAGCAGAATCGCTCACGACCCCAGCTATGTGTTAAGTAATGGACCACGTTTTAGTTCAATGCACTCACGAATCTTTATTTTACTGAATATCAAATGCCATGATTATCAATTCATTTGTATTTAAACTCATTATTTGCATCGTGTGCACGATTTCCTTGGACTAAATAAGTATCTAGAATGATTGGCTCTATAATTTTATGGTTGGAGCTTAGTGCATTACGAATGCAGGATCCTATTTATTAATATGTTATATCATGTATCGTACATATGTACAATTTGAGTCTGTCTGTACACGTGGGTGGGTGGGTGCTGCTCTATAATATCCCAGTCATTTCATTGGTTAAAGCAGACAATTGCGTGCAGTTCAACGCACCGCATTTGGGTTCACAACTAATTTTCCTATTTCCACCGTTCCGAGTTGCGTCAGGCAGTCAGGTGCGGCTACTGACTACTACCGAACTACTGATCGAGTGAACTTCACGGATATAGTAGCGAGAGAAAGGTCATCGACAGCATTTTATGCACAAGTCGCAACATGTATTATTTTAAGGAAACTTCTGATATTTTTATTCTATGAACTCATTTGTTGAGCTGGCAAAATTACGCACGAGCTTGAAATGCAAATTGATATTCAAAGGCAATCAATCCAAATTGTGAACTCCATACCTACTATGGGTACTATGTGTGGTTTGGCAGTTAAGAGATGCTAATTGATGTCATCCGTCAAATGATTTTGCAATTCACTTCCAGGTCCTGGAACCCACCTCTTTACTACCGTACTTCACTTTGTCACAGAATTGTGAATCAACCTTCTCAGAATAATGTTTGAATGCGTTACGTGCGTCTGGCATAATATAGTTAAACAATTGTTGGCCGGGTCACCCGATAAAGTAGAAAGACCCGATAACCGGTGCATTAAGAAAGTACAACACCGCTACTGTACGATAACTTTTCAATAGAACTGTGTTGTTTGTGGTCCTCATAGCTGATAAAGTTTCTAGGGTTAAGGAACTTGTCTCTATCTGGTTGTGAAAGCGCATCGGCGCAGGCGCAGATGCATTAGAACTGCTTGCGATGCGCTCGCTGCGTTGGGTACCGTTATTGACCTCACTCTACTAGGTACTAGAGCCAAGTACTTGCTTATATACGCGACGAGTCTAGAATTCTCCCAGGGCATATAGCGGCGTTCTCTAGGTGGAGCTAATTGCATTTGAAAAACAATCACTGTCTATGAAATAGGATATTGCTGCAGTTATTTAGTGTTCCGTTAGCAACGTTTATAGCACAGCATTTGTAGGTTATTGGCGAATGAGTAAACTGTAAACTATTTCCCATATATTTGTACAATTCAACAGGTATGGCTTTGTTCGAATTGCTCGTTACGCAATGTTCTCATAATGACGTAAACACTTGAACATTATTCATAGGAAACGTGCTATGCGGTTTTTGCCTTCACTTCTAACTTGGATTGAAGTTTTTTGTCATTGGTTCGCACTTTTTCTTTTAAGAAAAAGTTGATTTACTAAATGACGCTAACATATACTCGTATCTAAAGCACGCGCCAATTATGACGAAGGATTTTAAATTAGTGCACCAGTAGTTTTTATATGTAGCCTGTCAGAGTTTCAAACAGGTTGTCTTTCGGGCTACTGTGCACATAAATTCATTTCATGCCATTTGCTTCAACTTGTGTCATTCTAACTTGTTTTCCTTTGATGGATAGAGCATCTCGCTTCATAATTATGTTCGTTTTCATTGAAAATGTGTTCATTAGCTTTCTCTTCGAATTGATCGGCCTTCACAATCTAACTAGGCACATAGGCAGGCCCGTATGCTATCGGTGATCGTAGAATCTAGGCCATGTTATCGACTTCTGTGACTGCACCTGCCACAACTTGCCTACCGTAACACTCCTGGCGTAATTAGTCGTTAGTTACGGGTTGTAGACGGAGGTGGAACGAATTTCAATCATTTGTTAACCAAATAGTAGGTCTGGCAGCTCACGGCATAATGAGGTGCGTGCGGGAGGTGTTATGAGCAAAATAAAGATGTCGGTGCTTCCACGTGGAGATTTTATCTCTGAACATGAAGGTATTGCATCCATCATTGTTAGATCTGTTTAGAATTTTAGATGGTGATTAATTTAATACCAAACAAAATATATTTCCTTATTTTTGTGAATATTCCTGTTACCAATAAAGACGTTTTAGTTGCGGTTGCTATAATAGTTATTCCTTAATTGACGTTACCTATTTTCATTGATTCTCTATAAATCTGACTCAAGTGTAGGCGCGTCAAAGCCCACTGTCGCATACCTAGATAAGTTAACATTGTGCAAGTTTTTTGTATCAGGTTTTTTTTTTTCAACCTGCTGCCGTCTCTCGATAACACACATTCTGGAGTGTATGACACACTTTTAGTATCGATAACCATTATCTGGGCGAGGCAGCATAGTTTTCTCCGATTTGGCTTTTAGCTTTTATTGAAAATTCTATAAATCAGTCATTTCTATCATCATCACCATGGTTCATTTACCCGTGGTGTACCTAATGACCCTTATCACTTTATCTTGTGTACAAAACACAAAATTCCCAACAATTTACTTACGTATAATATTTACTAGAACAATTCTATTGAGTCGTAGTTACGACCAGAAATTGGGGCCAATTTGTGTCCGTACTCCGTGTCCAGGGCAATTGGATGTGGGCAGACACCACGTAGGTGGGGGCCTTGCAAAAGACTGTTACGCTTAGACAATTAGTTCTATTCTCACCTCGGCAAAATAGACTCTATACCTTTAATAATTCAGCACGGATTCGCGTCCTGGACGGATGTTGACAAATTTGGCGATGTTCCGAATTAATTATGTTTGTGCCAATGGTCTGTCACGTAGGTAACCAAATATAGTTGCAGGTATAACGTCTCCCACCTTGTATGGAGGTGCCCCAGGAAGGAAGGAGTGTGATTGAACCCGCGCGTGAGTTAGTGACATGGGAACAATAGATGTTTTTATTCATTACGTTACGATTGAAATGCAATTTGGGAACGTGCTTCCGATGTGCGTTTGTTATTTGGGAAGTGCATCGACCAGGCTTCGCAAATGTTCTTTGAGCGTCAAAGTTGAATATTAATACGTCGATTATACGGAGCCAGACATTTCAACGATAAATAAAAATAGATATTAAGGTAGGATTTTAAATCGATGATTTAAATGCAGTCTGTAAAACATTCTGACTATAAAAAGCTAGACGCAGCCGTCGTAATTTGTGTCATAATGCCATATCGTAAATGTACTAATAATTACAATCGGTATCAAAATCAATTTTATTAATTCGATATGTTATAATTTGTCAATAAAATGTTAAATATATAGTTTATTCACTTTTTTATTTAATTTTCTTCTAATATAAAGTTTCACAATATTGCCAATACAAGAATTTATGGTAATATTATGCAGTTTTTATCTTAAAACATTCACAATTATGTATTTTTAAAACTTGTCTAATATCATGCAGGCGTTATAATTGTGGTTATTTAGTGGTTCTAAGGATCACCATGAATCACTGTCGTTAAGTGCATTATATTCATGTTTTGTGAATCACCGTCTTTAAAAAAGAGCAAGCAGTGTGCAAATGGTATTTTTGGCTATATCCCCCAGGTCGTTGCTAAATTGTCAGTCAAACTCCGGCCATGTGTTTTTTGGTGGTATAATTAAAGGTAATTTGATGATTAGCGATGTATGAAATCGCTGTCTAAAAACATTATATTATTTTTAATATCTGTTCCATTTCTTAAAATATAAGATTTATTACTCGAGCACTAAGCTACCTTAATTCATTTGAATGTTTTTTGAGTGATATTGACTAGACTAGAACTGAGGTCGTTGATTGATTTATTTTTTGTTTCGATTAAGTATTACTATTTTTTACACAAATAGGAGAGAACTTGGGGTATCCACTTTCCTCAAGTTTATTTTATTTCGCGTCTAGAGTTGAAAGCTTAGATTTTTTTTCTGACATCAGACGTGACTAAATTAGCATTATTTTAAAACTTTACAAGCAGCAAAAACATGCTTGTTCTGTTTCTGTATAATTAATCAAGAGCTGTTCAACATTATAATTAATTTGTGCGATGTGCTGTGTTTTTGAAATATTGTCAATTTTAGTAACATATTAGACGAGGAACTTTTTTTACTGCGCGTGAGTCACGTGGCACGTGCGACGGCGCATATGGCTGCGACAAGACAGGATACCGACTCGCAAATAGTGTGGCGACACATTATAAATACACTCACCTGCTTTTATTATTCGGTTTATAGATTTGCATGATTTATTTACTTGTTTAGATTTTAATGTCCTTTTTTCATATATTCGTCCACGATTTTGATTTTTTTCTTAAATAAATACAGTTTTTTTTTACTGGATGTTAAATTAAACGATGACGTTATTGCCATTAAAAATAATCTTTTATCTTTATGAAATATTTAGTGACCTGATGATGTGAAATTATGTTTTTTTTTTAATCATGCTAACGTTACCTGTATTTAGTTACATGCCTAAATACTAAAACCGAGTTAATTCAATCACCAACCAAAAAATACTGAAAATAGTTCTTGTATACCTAGAGTTTGCCGCAGACCAAACATGACATACAGTATTTCGTTGATTTTTCCCTATCAGGCACTTACAGGTATTTAGTCATTAAAATAAGTTTATTTTTGGACTCCAGTTACAACGTATTGTTATTGCAATAACATTACCTTATTTTGAAAATTATCCCTCAGTTTTGCTGTATGTAGGCTAAAAATATTTATATTAAGTACTTAGTTTGCTAAAGATGTGAATTTAAAATATAAATTATGCTAAACAGGAAAAATTGTAAAATAAATCGAAATCACAAATAATTAAACTCATATTATATTAGGTTAAATAAAGCTGAAAGATTCATAATAACACAAATTCCTTTTGTTGCGTCATTTGATTATGTGAGTGTATTTTCAATTTTATGTGTTTTATTTAGGTATAATTGTTATACTATAAAAGAATAGATCTTAATTTATATTTACTTAAAAAATAACATAGTATTACACATGCTACTAGTCAAGATGCAAGTAGAATTAACCTAACTCTTACTTAACCTTCTCATTCTCCGACTTTTAAAGATAGACGTCTCTCTATGGTCAAATTGTCCATGCTTTTATTTGAGAATGCCCCACTTGACATAATCGTTGACGAGTCCATTCAGCCTATCCGTTTAGGAGTCGCTGGTCTGGTCACTGGCTGATCTAAGTAAAAAATATTCTAGGTTTGTCAGCTACAAAATTTAAAATTGTAGGGTTCATTTGCAAAATAAATCATGAATTATAATTTCATTTAAATTTGATTTCCCCAAAAACTTCGCTCACCTCGAAACAATTTCTTTTTTCCAGCAATACACAGAGGGACAGAAAACCAGCCTACAAAGAAAGCCAGAGGAGATGGCGCTGGCGACAACGGCACGGGTGCACGGGACCAACAAGCCTACAACTGCCTCCTACAGAACGAACTCCTTGGTGCTCAGATAGAGGAGGTTCGAGGACCCTCGGCATCCTGTGCAGAAGGGAATAAGGCCAGCTTAGGAACCGCACAGACCCCAAAGTCGTCGCAAGCGTATCTGCCAGTCTACAGATTTAATGCGCAAAGTCATAATGCTGTGGTAAGTGTTTTTTAATGATCTTTGGCTAAGCGAAATGTTTCCGGATCTTTCTTCCGCATAGAGATGATTCGTTTGATGTTTCAAACTAGTCGATTACGTTACTTTAGTTCCGTTTCAATACTCCTTAATATGGATAGCTCCCCCATATTTCTCTTTGTACCATTTTGACAGTTTCCCACCAATTCCAACTAAGTCGTCCTGTGGTTTCCGCCGTTCTACGAGTCGCATCTAACTGTGTCAGGGCTCGTGTAGCATTTGACCAAGTCTTTAGTACCGTTATTTCGACTTTATTCATTCTAGAAACAGAATTCTAATACATCAGTGTCCTTCTGTTGCCTACCAACAGTGCAACCTTTTTGTACTTTTGGAATCGAATACCTGCAGCCTAATTGCGTAACGGATAGAAGATGCGTGAAGGATATTGTTAATCCATTGCTTCCTATATTCGAAAAAATTGTCTGCACAACAACTTAAATAACGCAATGAATGTTGTTGAACTGTCAAAATGAAAGCCATTCCTACTGTTACTGTGTTACGCAGTTACCCCGCTGGACTTAAACTTAATCTGGGCTTCCGTCTCACATTTCTTCTAGGACATTTTTAAGATCCATCCTGTCAAAATCCTAATGCGTTTGTTTTAAAGGCGATAAAAAGATAGCGATAACAGTCGAGGACAAGACATACAATCTATCTACATAAGGTAGTACCAGCGCTCGCCTTGTGCCCAATAGAGTGTGTTGACGTATTTTAAGCTGATTCTAGTACATTCTGGGCTCATTCCGATACGAGGAATTTGCTAAACTGCTGTTCACATGTATCAGGGTGAAATAGCCTTTTCTGTACTTAGAAAAGATGCCATTATTGAGTAAAGTTATCATGGAAACGTCAATCTTGGGCGTTATATTCTATTGTTTCAAATAAATTGCCCTCTGTCGATTTGGAAAGAAGCCAAAACGCAAGCAAAAGGTTATTGACTGAACTAAATCTCAGTTTTAATATTATCTGAAATTGTAGTTCTCATGCTTATCAGCTTCTTCGACGTTTTTATCTAGATATTTCTGGTCTAGACTTCCTTGTGTAAAAAGATACGTAACTTCGGCTAATAAATGTGGATTATCGTACAAATTCAATTGTTCTCAATCACTTTTCTATAAAAGGCTGTTCTGTTTCTCAAAGACGTGACGTCTTCAAGCTTCGTCTTCGAATTAGTGATTGGTACAATTGTCCGTTGAGGCGTGAGGTCATTTAATGCGTAACGTAACTTAACGGTCAGAAAACCGAGAAATGCTGTGTCACGATAATTTCCAATCTTTCTCGATGCAATTTATTTTCGTGCCGATCAGGGGAGAAAAAATTCAGAGCAGTATCTGCTCATCTTTGCGCAAGACTTGGAGACTTCCGTGAGAAATATGTCATCTTAGTTAGTTGGAGAATATTCCGTCAATGCACTATTGTCTATTTTTGTAGTATTTTAGGATTAGAAGGTCTATGGTTGGTAGGGTTGACCAAACCACTCGTTTACCTGTCCCGGATTTTTTCTCTTCTTTCAACTTTGAGTAAATATTCGAGTATGTAAGATGAAGTGTATCCAGAGCTGTTGATAAATACGGATAAGAAAGCATGTGGAAACATCCCTACCATTTTTATTGTTCGAACCTAAGCTGACGCTTTACTTTGTCTAAATAATTTCATTACCGCTGCTGTCAAAACGGCGAAGGAAAACATCGTGAGGAAACCGGCATGTCCTAGAACACAAAAAAATCGAAGACATGTGACATCTATTCACCCGCACTGTGTCCGCGTGGTAGATTACAGCCCGCTCCCTCTCCAAGAGAGGAGGCTTGTGTCCCAGCAGTGGGAACGTTATAGACTGATTATGATATGCTTATGCTGGGACTAGCAGGTCTATGTTCGGTAGAGTTGACAAAACCACTCGTTAACCTGTCCCGGAATTTAGGTGCTCTAATTTTAATTTTGACTGAATGTTCGAGCCTGTTAGATAGTGTTGCCAGCTATTGATAAATCCGGTTAAGAAAAAAGTATCTCTAACATTTTTAATTTATGTTGTCTAGATAGCATCGCTGAAAGTTCTTTAGTCAACGAATCCCATCGCAAATATCGTTTCGTATTACTCCTGTCATTACCTTCATAAAAAGCTAATAACAATAAAATCTTCCTGCAGTAAACTCAGGTCTCACATGAAATGCGTTACAGTATAAAAAATATGCATGTCTAATTAGTATATTTTATCCCAGTGTGTAAAATGAATCGATATGCGATGTGTCTGCATGCTTCGCCTGTGTCTAATTGTATCAGAAATCTTTATTCGCGCATAAAACGCGTTTTTTGTAAAAATGTAAGCGTAATTGGTAATTCGTTTTGTTTTTTGTGCAGTTTTTGGTTATCCTTTGTTTGTCTGGCTACCCATCTAGATATTTCCCAGGCAAAAATTAATCCATGACTAAACAGCGAAGTACTGTGTCCATTCAAGACATGAACAATACTTTCGCAGCGACGGGTTATTTTTTGTGCTGGTGTAAAAAATTACTAAAAACTTTTCTCTTTATAAAATTAGCTTGATTATTGTGTTAAAAAGAAATATATTGAGGTCTGTATGCCTGAATTGAGCCTTTTATGTCCTGACAATATTTATGGACGCGTCACAGTGATGTATTTGAACATTTCGTGATTCGATGAGTTATTTAGACGGCGATTGGCGTATTGTCAAAATGCATTTGGTTTATTGCACTATAAATTGAGTGAGTTCTTAATTTGATTTTGTATTTATTGGCCTTTTACGGCGTCATTTGGGCAGGTTATTCTTGATTTGACGATGACAAAAAGTTGTGGATCACCGAAGTCAAGAATTAAAGATAAAACTTATACTTTTTCATGGAAGGTGACAAAAATGAGACAAGTATTCTTCGATGTCACATAAAACCCTTCATATGACGAGCATTTGAACATTTATTGCTTTGCTTTTAACACAAGTTTAAAAACCCCATACCACCCGGAAAAATTACACTTAACAAAATAAACATAATTGTTCTGACCCGAACAATTAACCCCCGCCTGCGCCAAATTAAATTTGGCCAATATCGGCTCATAATGTCACGTAAAGTACCCCTTCTAATGTGACCCAAACACTGTTGTGACAGTATCTCCGGTCGTAAGTACCGATTTTAAATATAAAACTTATTAAAAGTCGGCGGACATCGATTTTTATTGTAGGGTTAAGTGACGTCGCATCGCCGTCCGGTCAGACGGAATTCTCGTTATGTATCGAAAACGTACGAATCGATACTTTTGGAAATGTATTTTTATTGGTTTTTATCGATTTTTGCTCGAATTTCATATAATATCAATAAGATACAAGCGCATTAGCGAGCAGGGTATAACCTAATGTGTTGCGCGATTCAAGACATCGCGATTTTGGGTTTTGATTGCAATGTGGACACCTATCGGATCCACGTGGTAGAGAGAATCAGAATAAAAATGGAAAATAACTTATCATCATCGTCTCTGCAGCGCGATATCACCATGTGTTGGGTATATGCCTCCTTTTTAAGCCATACTTTCCGGTTCCGCGCGTCCCTCATCCAGGTTTCCACGGCTTTGACGAAATCGTCAAGCCAACGCGCTTTTGGACGGCCCTGGTTTCTTTGGCCTAACTGTGGCCACCATTCGGTTAAAGCGTTACTCCATCGGCCATCTCCGCTTCTAACCAGATGTCCTGCCCAACTCCACTTATACATCGTAGATTTTCGACCAACGACGGATTTCGGTGTAAATAACTTACACTCTCCATTAAAATACATAAAAACATACTTAGTAAAGCATCTATATTTCTCTCCTGGGATCCATCCCAGGAGAGCTTATTCGCCAAGTCAAGCTAGATGTCGTTGAAAGGATAATCATGATTATGATTGAAGCTTCCAATCACTTCAAACAGTTTGACTTCCTTGTTCATATCAATATCTATCTGCCTGGATTTAAGTACGCACTAGGCAGCAAGACCCACTCAATTGATGGCTAGAATCCGGTTTCGTTAGCCTTTCTAGCTTACTGTTCAACATAATCTTAGATTGCCTGTATAGAATATACAATTGTTTATTTATAGTAAACTAACTGTTGCCCACAACTTCGTCTGCGATCCGAGTTGAAAAGTAGCCGTATCCTTTTCCCGGTTCCAGGCTATCTATTTGTCAGATTTCATATCAAATGGTTCAGTTATGTAGGCGTGAAAAGGTAACAAACAGACAGGTTTACTTTCGCATCTATACAAATAAATATAACTGAAGTGTCTGTTTATAATGTCAAAATACCAGCCTTTTTCTAAATGCATATGAAAGTAACGGTACATATCGCACCCTTAAAGACAAACCGTTACTAAACGAAAATATAAGATTTTACACAGGAGTTTAAATTAAAAAAACGTACGCTTTTTTAGAAATTAAAATCATGGTGCTTTGAGCCATATTTTGAGGTGATAATAATTATGGGTACTTATTTATTAGCACTATAACACAAAATTCAGAAAAGTTTTTTTTTTCATAGAACATTGTTAGTGAAAATATTCGTTTAGTAACGGTTTGTCTTTAAAGATGCGATATAACAAAAAACTATTTTTAAAATTTTTGTCTGTCTGGTTGTTCCGACTAATCTCCGAAACGGCTGGACCGACTTTGATCATGTTTTAAGGAGTAACTTAGGCTTTTATTTTACAAAAAGTAAACGGATAGAGTTCCGCGCAAAAAATAAAACCCATGCACGAGAACGAAGTTGCCACAGCTAGTTTATAATATTAATTTAGGTTTGTATAGATGTAAGCAAGCGAAACAAAACTCACTGTTTGCTGACGGGACACTTAATCAATGTGCACACTCATTACATTCCAAAACTATTGATCCACCAATGATTGATTGACGTTTGGTGATGGACTCTTCAAAACCCCAAAGTCTCAAGACTCTTCAATACAATGTGTCTAAATTATGTTTAAACTTTTTGTAAAGAAAAAAGGTGTTAAAACATATTTTGATGTCATGTAGGATTTTATGAGTGTTAATTATAAATTGTTGGTTTGTATCGTTTAATTAGCCTTCAATAATTTGAAGAAGGATGAATTAGCTACTGCTGTACGTATGTCATGTACTTACAAAGTAACACAAATCGCTGAATCGAGGCGGTTTTACTTGTAACAAGACGCCCGTATCGAATGTCACGCCATTCTTGTCAAGTTTGTGTCATGTGTATGCACTACCTATATCCACTTGTGTTATATGATAATTAATGATATAAAATGTATTTGCGATAATGCCTCGTTGCTCTCGTGGTCATAAGAGCTACTGCTGAGCATGGAGACCTGCGGGATAATTGCGTAACACACTAATAGTAGCAATGGCTTTAATTTTGACAGTACAACAACATTCATTGCGTTATTTACGCTGTTGAGCAGACAAAATTTTCGAACATATGAAGCAATGGATTAGCAATATCCTTCAAAATCATTCAGATTGTGATTGATAGTGTGTTATGCAGTTAGAGTGCAGGGTACGATTCCCGCGGGTCTGGCAAAGTGTTATTAGTTTTTTTCCATCTGAAATTTCTAAGTAGCAACCCGGAATCTAGATTTTTGCCAGGTTGAACGCAATAGGCTCGCCCCTTATTACATGGTGCTTAAACATAACTGGCGAAATGTGAGTGTACTATAGGTAAACCTCTGCCCAACCCTTCGAGGAATACAGCCGTGATGATATGTTATGTATTTCCAATGCCATACATGAATATTGTTATTTTTGAAGAATCTACAAAAAGTACTGCACTTTAATCTTTGACTCGTCGAGTGTTGTCGTTTTTTTTGCTGCCAGTAATATTAATTAGTTTTATTCATCCACACATGAATTCTTTCATGCTGTTTTTGAACCTAACATGCTTACTGCTATTTATTAAAAATAAAATAAGTACTTCAGACTTTTTTTTCTATTGCCTAACAAAACAAGATGACGGATGGACAGCTCGCCGATAAATGCAATATTATATTTTATTTTTTGTATATTTTTTTCAAAGGAGATTTTATCATTTGGCTTAGTAACAGAAAGGCGAAAGTGCTCAGCATAATGTTGCCAGAGCAAGTTAAAGTGCGCAAGAGTCTATCAAACGCTTTGTGTGTCAATTATCACGAACTGAACGTTTAGCGTATGAGTGACAACGAGGATATATGCTAATCAGCACAGCACCCAACTTTTTGCTTTTTTTTATCTCTTTCTACCATGCAAATGTTATTTAGTGACTTTTTTAAAATATTTATTCTTCTGCATTGTTTTTTCCGGCCATTAAATTCGCGATACAATGCCATTGTTTTTTTTTTGCGTGTGCAACTATTTTTTTGTCCAATCATTGGTCTGTCTGTCTGAGATCACTCAGTGACAACGACCCAAAATAATAATTTATTGAAATTTTACTGCCAGACGTTAAAATTTTTAAATGGTGTTTGGACGGATTTAATTTTATGTGTCATTTAGATAAATATGGCATTAAAAGAAAATTAATGTTTCCTTAGCGTCACATTAACGTTTGTAAGTCACAATAAACATCTTTATATGGAAATAGGAGCTAATTCTTTGTGACGTGTCCTATTTGCGGCGCATGCACGGTGGCTTCACGCCGACAGAATGCAGGTCCTTGTGTATTATTTAGTTTCAATTTATCGCCGTGATTTGAATAGAAACGACAATATTAAGAATTTATTGACGTCCAAGCAGTTTAGAGTTGTCAAAATTCACAATTTATCTATAGCATAACTTACATAGAAAATTATGGCTGCATGTTGGTTGTCAAGACGGTCCGTGCCACAGTAAAAAACACTGCACTTAAAAAACTTCTAATCCACGTTTTGCTAAATAAACAATTTCTACTAAGCTATCTTAATCCAACAGAAAAAAAGGAATCGTGTAAACAGTTTTTATCCTCATGCATTAGTGGCTTGTCAGTTCGTACGGAGTGATGATGGTCATGCACGACCCGGTTGCTGCGCGCGCGCAACCCCGCTGTCAACAGATCGGTATTGAAAAAAGAAACGTCAAAAAACCTTTTTGTATAAAGTTATAGAGCCAGTTAAATTTATTTTATTGCAAATTATTGCGTTTTCGTGACAAAATAGACAAGTGGGTTTTTTATTTGGAGAACAGAATTAAATATTCATCATGCGAATCCGTCAAAGTCGTGCACAATCGTGCATGTTATTAGTGAAATTCGGCGTTCTTCAAAATCCGCACGTAGTCAAAATCGAAACAATATAATCGCCCATTCGGTTAAAGGAAAAATGATTGTCTATGTTGACCATAGATCACAGAAAAAACACATTAAAACCTCGCATGAAATTCTAAATCTGTCTGGCGGTACCCACCCACTGTATTATCCTTGCATTATGCACTGAATACAAATTTCGCATATAAAAAATGCATTGTTATTTTGATTCAATTCTTGATGCGTCCCCATATAAATTTTTGCCGCTCTGCACATGTTGAATTTGGTGAAGACGGCGAATAACAAATAAGCTTTTTAAAAATTCAAGCTGGTCTGTCTTAGCTAATGCCTATTTGCAATTTTGATTGTCATGCATGACTTCAACACGTGGGAAAACTTTTGCATTGCTCCTTTCCTGATTTTGTGTATTATATGTAACTATGGCAATGTTATATAGTTGTAAGACCAAATTCTTTTCACTACACTAAGTCAATTTCATCATCATCATCATTTCTGCCGCAAGACGTCCATTGCTGGACATAGGCCTCCCCCAAGCACCTCCACTTCGACCGGTTTTGTGCTTCTCGCATCCAAAGTAAAGTCAACTTACACTAACATATTTTTGCCGTGCTATATGGTAGCATTTGCAAATGATCTTCAACTAGCCTAAACATATGTGCAGATCTCATCGCATACCAAAGTCTGGTCTGTTCATGCCTTGTTATGTTACATGAGAAGTTATTTTTCGATGGATCTAGAAATTTCACACTTGTCCATAACTGCAAGATCACGAATGGTATCGTTACACGCGATTTAGGATTCCTGTGACTATATTTTGCAACAATATGCCAAAGCTTTTAAACTACATTAGAGTGTGTCGTTATTGCGTTTCGGTCTGTAATTTTATTGCGGCTAATTCCATCGTCAGATGTTGCCAGGTGTAAAAATATCGAGGATAGACAATAAAAATTTTAAACATTAAAATGGCAATCGATTGTTTCTATGGCAGTCTCAAATTGATTTGCTATGTGCATATCATTGATGTCTAGATTGTCTTAGGATCTGGGAATACGTGTAATTAATTCGTTTCATAGTCCATAACAATAAACACAGATGCATCCATCATTTTATTTAAAAAAAAAGATGATATTCTTCATTATGTTCAACTCCACCGTTAAACCTGTCGTCGAGTCACGACTTCAGCAAGCTAAACGTTCCTGTTTCTAATCGTGATGATAAATAAAATTTTATTTTAGTGAAATGTTTTCTCAACAAAGATTTGAGTGTTTTCAAATGACTAAAAGCTTTCCTTAAACCACTTTTTGTACAAACATTCAGTATATTATTAACAGGAAGGTTTGGTTCGACAGTAGGCTACCACATATTAACAGTAGTCATTAGAAAACTAAACGTAATTATGCACGACCGTAACCACATTTGACGTCTCGTGATGCGTAATTTCATTATTATAAATACTATCCCCATTTGTAAAATGTCGCCTATTTTGAGCTGCCTCATCAGAACCACAGTTGATCTAAATTCGTGCGCCTACTTCAATGGCCACTGCAATTATAATATCGAAACAATCGACATGTTGGTGATTCACAGGCGCGACTAATCGTAAGAGCAACCTCTCAGCCACATCTTAAGCTTTTTGTTACCCAGTCCTTGAAAAGATAGATAAAAGTCTAGACACTTTGCGATTTACAGATTTTGCGCTTGCGCATTTCAATGATGCGTGTGATACTAAGGTTCGTCGATCCGATTGTATCACGACAAGTATTTTTCCGTCATCAAAATGTCCTAAGACACGTCGTGATCAAAATTTTCAACAAAGCTCAGGCACACGTGACGTATTTTTGCAGCGATGCAAAAAGTAGCTGCGGCCCGAATCGGCTTTTGATGCTAATTTTTTAGCACCACACCACAAAAAATAGAAATGATATTAATTCTATCAGTTCACGCTAAAATAATCGATTCGTCTATCCTTGTAACTAAGAAAGATTATTTCTCGAAATGATAAGTTCGAATTAAACACGGTCACGGAAGTAGTCAATATAAATATGAAACTCTTATAAAGTGAAGTTTCCATTTTATAATCCACTCGTCACTATTATTTAATAATAAAATTTAATCTGAAATCAATTAGCTTGAGCCGCACGATTGCTGCACGCCGGTAATTATTTAAAACGCTCAAGATACATTAGAGTTAGTATTTGCAAAGTAATAGTCTAAAATGGTCGGCTATAAAAACATTTCTAAGTAATACACCACGGGGATTGCGTATTTGCTCATCAAATCGTTATTATAAAGTTTTTTCATTAGAGACAAGTCTGATTAGATACAAACTTTAGTCTAGACCTGAGGTCATTGGCAGGGGATGAATCGTAAGTTTTGCTATGCCAGTTTGTATGAATGCATTTTTTTTCTTTTAATTTTTTATCCAACTGCATGAAATCGATTTCTTTGTAGTTGTTTTTGGACACACGTCTGTCGGCTGCCGTAGTGTTGTTACAATCTAGATCATGTCTTAGATTGTCCTCCCGAATTGCTGCACAGTCACGTTTCGGGATCATTGTGTGGGTGCTCTTTTAATTTTCGAGACATCTCGATACGAATTTCTCGTTAATTATATCAGAATTATTTTTTATGATCAGTGCGAAGATATAGATACTGGCAACCTTGAATCGGAGTTTGTTGCCGGCACCTCTGTGCCCATTTTTTTGTCATCGAGCATTGATACGAAAGCACTGATTGACACTAACAACATGCTAATCATAATGCAGATGTCCAAATAGTTATCTGATACGGGACAAGTTTAGTTTCCAAATGCGACGGGCCCAGTGACTGACACATCACACGACTCGAACGATGTATCATTACAATAGAATGTGATGCGGCCATTATTGGCTGTCTAGGTATTGTGTATTATGTACGGTCTGTGCCTAGGTTTGGCCTTTGATATTATAGGTACGATGTTCGTTTGCTGCTATTGTTAGCTGAGCAGCAACGAGAAAAAATAACATCATATCCTTTAGATTCAAGATTAAATTGCAGCAGAAAATAAAATTTAATAACTGCCTCAATTCGAGAGTTATAAAACTGCAAAAAACAGTCTTTATGTTTCCAAACATGTTTTGCATTATTCTAAAAGGACCAGTCTGTTGTCTGGCTAATGGTGCGCATGCGCACAAGCGGCTCCCGTGCCATCATCAGCCAATGAACCGGTCACCAGAAGTGCTCATGCGTGTTCGCTCAGTGGTTTGTTTACAGAAACAACAAAGTCTACTGGTACCTACGCGAGGGAATTTCGCGTGAGGCCTCCACTTGGCCTTAATTTTTTTCCAAACTACATATTGACTTAAGGACTTGTGCAAACAGAGGCTTTTTGCGATCGAGGCCCGGTAGGGTTACTCGTGTTGACAGTGCTAAATCAATCGATCCAACTACGAGTTTCTTGAGATCCATGGTATCTGGCTGGCGTAATTAATCTATTTTTGAACCGACACTGAGATGTGTTGCAGACGAACTCCTCTATGTTTATTACCATCTGGGGATTACATCCTATCCCCTACATAAACCAGGTTGGTTCCTTATTTATAATTTGTTACTAAAATAGAACAATTCTGTTCAACGGTTAGAGAAATTATGGGTTTTGAACCTTCGTTGCAATCGTGAAAATAGAAAAGAAACGCTGGTCGGCTGATGCCGTAACCGCAGCACAGCTTTGGCGGTTTTTTATTCACATTCCTGATGCACTTGACGAGCTGAGCAGATATTGTGCATTATCGGGAAACAAGCTTTTTTCGCTTTTTTATGAGATTAGAAAGTCATGTTATAATTGTTGGAAAAATACGTCCAACGTTTTTCGACCGGTGTTTTGAATCAGAGGAGCAATTCTGGTTAATTTAAGAACGTTCACAGTCTGATCTCAGTCTCAATCTGTCAAAAATACGTCAAATTTCCCTACATTTTGAAAAATTTTGACATTTGTTTGTCACCGAGATGAGACTGCGACTAGATTTTGATTGTTTTAAATTACGAGAATTGGCCTGCAGGTTTTTGTATCTAAAGCTAGTTCCGTGTTTTTAATTTGTATTCTCCTCGTATTATTTAGTGTTCGCTGAAAATCTATCTATACATTCGTCTTGCTTCTGCAGTGGTTCATTTTGTTTTATTGCAGTGCGTACGACGTGACCCGCTTACGGAACTGCCACAGGTCACAATTGTACTTCATTTATAGAACCAATCAATCTGCAATCTGCGATCTAGTCACTGCTGGATTTCTAGCTTTTTATGCGTCTGATGTCTGAGGTTAACAAACTTGCGTTTTTGATTGCTCATTCATCTTACATCATTGTGGTTTGGGCTAGATTGAAATTTTTCATTTACCTGTGTACCCGGCTCCTGTATCATTAGTATCTAATACAATTTAGTTTCGCTCGCTAAGATTAGTGTTCATATCTGGTTTTTTCAATCTTTGATTGGACACTGCGCTTTTTGCAGTTACAATTCGATTAGCTACGTCGTTGTTATGTCTTTTATGATCTTGAGCTAGACCAGACAGACGTCTATTGTGGACAATTGTACGATCCATTGTTACGAGGTTTTTGTCTGTTTGCTTTGAATAAGCCAATTGTGGTTCGAGGAAGTGGACGATTTGGGATCACCAAGTTGCTTACAACGGCGAACCAACTCACGCTACTTAAAATTTTCTCGCCATTATAATTACTTTAGTTCCTTCGTTAGTCGGCCGTTGGTGCGTGAAGGATGTTAAGTACACTCTAAATATTTTTTATATCACTTTAAGTAGCCACTTGAGGTGCTGTTGACTTACAAAACATGTAGCTTAGGTAGTTAAGTAAACGTCTATTTATTATGGTATGACGTGACCACTGGTATCGCCGACAATTTGGTGGTTTGATTGCGTAAAAAAATCAGTAATTCGCGTAATCAAAACGGCATTAGTGAAGCAGAAGTTGTTAAAAAACGTTTGCTCTTTGTTTCTAATAGAAGGTAACTCTAATGTTTCGATAATTAGTCACGCACTATTTAAATAAATTGTAGGTAATTATTGCCGTTACTCGATCTCCATAAGAGGCTTCCATTAACCCAATCAAAGAACAATTGATTCGAAGAGATTGATCTTTGAAAGCATCGGTTTTCCCTCTGTCAGTAGTAAAGACATTAGTTAATTTAGTTCCATTCAGGTTTTTATAATACACGGAAGTTGAAAATGCGGTCGAATTTGTTAAGCTTCTGAACTAGAATCGTTTGTGTGTTATATTTATTACAGTGCAGTACATCTGGTAACTGCGTTAGGAACTGATGCGTCGGTAGCGAGGTCGTTGGTACACGATTGCTATCTAACATGCAGTCTAGTCTAGACCAAACGTGATGTCAACGCAGAAATTCTAAAAATACTCTATCTTTTCCCATGCCACTCGCATCGCGCTCATATCAACTAGGTACCGTCGCTAGTAATAGCTACTTTTCATACTATCATTCCAAATCACAGCTGACACACCTGTTTTTGTATCATGAAACCTGTTGCAACCTGCTGCAGAAGATTTACGTCTTACGTAATACGATTATATGCATCTAATTTGGAACACCAAGGTCATTATGTCGATGACCATTCGGGGGCGGGGCATCTATTAAGTCAATATCTCCTTAAGTGGCACTTGCGAATTAATCATCGTGCATGTCTCGATGCACTTTCCATCTTACTCCAACTGTTCCGTTAGTATTTTGATTCATTCATGATTCAGCCACACGTGAAAAGATTTGTTGTTTTAGCACTGCTGCTATTCTCGTACAGTATATCATTGATTGAAAACCAAAATCGGGACGACGCAACGGTGTCGTATGCGTTATCTCGTAGTATTACATGTAAATCTTCTCTTTATCAGCGATTTATTGGGTGCGCTTGACTTTAAACATTCATGTTTATTGTCCCTGTGCGTTTGTACCACCTTATGTTTTTCGTTGACGTAGGCGTCACAGCACAGTTGTGTTCCCATCTGAATTACATTACAGTAAAATGTCCGAAGTGGACGCGACACATCCTTTTGTTGTTGTTTCCTTTAACTTAAATATGGCTCCGTTCGCGCCCGAGAAACTACCAATATCTTCCACCCACACGGCCAAATTCTATGCTGCAACAATAAAAGGATTATTATCAGCCCCAAAAATACACATATGGTAATGGCGACCCACGTTATGTCTCAGGAAATTTGAGTCTCTTTATAAAGGTGTTATTCATCTAGATTACTTAGGAGTCCGTAATAAAAGCGGGTTCACGGACACTGAATTGCCGTGAGTTTAACGAAATTCTGCACTTTTTTGCAGTAGAATACTTAGAATTTCACGCGACGTTTGTCGGTGCGAAAATTCACATTAAAAATGTCAACATACTTGTCATTTCGGACGGCAATAAACAAAATAAATGCAAGTTTTATATCTCTGTAAATAATTGTTCCTCTCAAACAGACGTTCTTGACGAATTACTGTGTTTGCTTATTATAAGACGGTGTAAGCGTAGATACACAGCGAAGATATTAATCTTGAGTCGCGTTCGTTGTTCGATAGTCGAATGGTAGCAGTGGCAGATATATCATCAGGTGGTTCTAATTCCGGTCGTCAATAAGTCCAATCAAAAATGCGCTGTATAGGAATTATTCTAATGATTAATTGAAAGCGTGCCGTAAAAAAATCGCTGACAAATCGAGACGCTATCAGACAGATACACGTTAAGTTTATTGCGTTTTTTTTTCAGCGTCTTTTTATTCGCTCGTTTCTGACAAAAGGCTTTGGGTGGCCGAACTTTCAAGGCCTGTGTTATGCTTCAGGAGGTTTCAATTTGTTTCCTTCTAAGAGCTCTAACTTTTTCGTAAACTCTATCCTAATCGGCTCGTTTATCTCCATTTCCAGACGGCCGAAAAGCGGTTTTGCATAAACCAATTTGAATATTTTTGCATTCAAGTCTAGATTTACAGAGACTTTTAAAAAAGTCGTAATAAAGTCTAGGTAGGTTTTTTATTGTTAGGACATAAGCTTTTTTTGCGAGTTTCGTCATGCTTAATTTACGGATCTTTTACCTCTCGTGGCGATTGTTTCGTATGCATGCGTCTTGTATTTTATTATTTTTTTGTGTAGATTAGGATTCATCAAAATAATATTGTTTGCCACTAGCATGTAGTGTCGAAATTAGCAGATTCAATTTGTCAATAGTTTTTGTATAATTATCATCATCATCATCTATAGTGCTCGCAAGTTTCTGTTTTACGACTGTTGTATAGCTAATGACGGCTGCAACATTTATAACTTTAACACCATCTAATATTTTTGCTCTTTTGACAAATATGCTCTTTTTATACTTTGTTCTTTGACCACGTTTAGTTGGCAGTTTAATTATTATTTAACTTGAAATGACTTGTGATTTTTTTGAGGGTTTATACAGAAATCTTTATCTATTGTTGCTGTGGTCAGATCTGTAATGAGTTTTTTTATTACGTTTGTAATGAGATTGTCAAGATAGACAGCCTTTCGTAATGGCTGTTTATTGACTACCGTTCATTGTAATGCTGATACTACCTTATAAAAACTTTTTCTATATTTAGTTATTATTGCTTAGAATCAAACTTGTTATTAGAAAACGATTATTATAATTATTAACTACGTTGGATGTTGCAGCTTTTCGTAAATTTCCTTAGTTTTTGTGAGAATGTCTAGCTCTGCGTTTTTTTAAGTTTTCGGAACATAATTCCACATGGTTATAATGAACAGGTTTTACTACATGGGATTGCTCATTTATTCGCATATTAAAAGTTGCATGTACTTGTAAATGTATTTTATGTTTAGTCATTCTGAGAATTACCTTATAGTTTGTCTTTACGGCCGTTTTCAACGCTATTACATGTTTTGCTAAATGAGAATGCTCTGCGTCCTTTTTTTGCACCCGTCTTCATAAATTTTCACTATTATTCTTATGTAATTATATAGACTTTAAAGTTTGAACTGTTTCGTAATTCTGTGTGTCATAAATATTATTAGGTACATCGTTTAAAACAACCTTCGTGCTAAACCCCCATTCCTTTTCCAGGAGAACATAGACCCGTCACCATACAGCCTGTCCCCAATATCAGCAAAGTCGGAGAAGCTGCTGCGTTCACCCAGGAAGGCCACGAGGAAGATATCAAGGATTCCGTTCAAAGTGCTGGATGCGCCTGAGTTGCAGGACGACTTCTATCTGAACCTGGTCGACTGGTCTGCGCAGAATGTGCTCAGTGTAGGACTGGGCAGCTGCGTGTATCTGTGGAGTGCTTGTACTAGTCAGGTGAGAATAGATCTTGTTACCAAAGCTGCATCTAGTTTGCGGTCGATTGACGTCGACAAGTCGGTATTGATCACATCAAATAATGTCACCTGTGCCTCATAGTTATAGGTATCATGTCTCAAAATATGTCGTCGTGATGTCGTCGATAAACCGCAATCTGGTTCTGCTCTAAGAAAGAACGTTCTATGTAGAGTTAGATAAAACCGAAAAATGGTTGGCGTTAATGCATGGCATGAATATGTGCGATATTTTTCGTTTTGGGAGACATGTCTATTTGTGAATTCAGCTGTGGACTGCAGCTGATTTTTTTTGAATAATGATGAAATAAAATTTGGGTTCTGGCAAAAAATCTGAACGCATCTCGCGTATTTGTTCAGAAAGAAGCATAGCAAACATTCGAATTTAATTTTAGTGATTTTAAATGCGGAATATAAGAGACTCCTAATGTGAAAAATTATAATATATTTCTGTACTAACAGGCGCGTTTAATTGCATGCAGCAAACATGCAAAATGCGCGTGTTTTACTAGATTCACGATACGAATGCCCGTGCACCTCGCGGCGCTTCCACAATCTGTAGGTTGTTGCCTCCGTTGTACTACTTTAACAGCCTCATTTGTTACCTTATTCAGTAATTCTAAAGGGCTTACGGTTTCGTGCACGAGATTGCTCGAGTTCACCATTATCAAATTATCTATTGCTTGAGAACATAGAGTTGTGAGCAGATGGAGTGGACAACAGCCAAATACGCCAAATATTTTTTTATGGTGGACCACAACATACATTGTATCTCTGTTTTACCTTATAAAGCTCGGTAGAGCTACCGTGTAGGTAGCGTAACATTCTGGGCGTGGCTGGCAGAAATTACTACACCCTAATTGCGTCAATGAATCAATGATCTTTATGAAGGATATTGCTAAAACATTGCTACATAATTAAGTTCGAATAATTTGTCTACTCAACAACGTAAATAACGCAATGAATGTTGTTGAATTGTCAAAATGAACCCCCTAGTCCCGAAAGAGAAAGAGGAGATCTTTGCCCAACAGTAAGATGCAATATACCTACATAGACTGTAAAAAGAAAAACACATTTTATTTTTACCATGCCATGCATATTTGCAGTCTTGACGACTTAATTTTTTACTGCTTCTTAAAACTACTTACCGAGGCATTAACCCGTATAGTGTACAAATATTTGGCGTCCATTTCTCGCATTGTTAACAACTATATGTTGTTTGCCAGGTGACGCGGCTGTGCGACCTCTCCTCCGAAGGCAATGCTGTGACGTCAGTCGCGTGGAGTGAGCGGGGGCATCTAGTGGCTGTTGGGACGCAGAAGGGACACATCAGCGTCTGGGATGTTGCTGTCAATAAGGAGGTAAGATCTCAGTCGAATTGTATGAAAAAATACCTAAGTAGATGGATCTAGAAGTCATCAACCTACACTAGGTTCGCGTGGTAGAATTTGGCTGACGATTTCACAGAAAGGAAGCCTGCTCTGCTTGCAGCAGTGCAGGCGGCCACTAGTGGTTGATTATTTAGAAATATGTATCGAATCTTAGGACAAGAGGACCAATTTTTAGCTACTCATATGCGCGGTGCTGTAATGGTGCTATACATGTAACACATGAACAAAGTGTTTTATCAATTATCAGACCCTAAGAAAGTGCCACGAAACTGTGTAAAAGTGCAAATTGACACTATTCTTAGTTATAACATAATCTATCCCGTAAAATATTAAGTTAGAGTTAAATTGCTTATTAGTCTGTTAGGCTAGATTGTAATCCATTACTAAGAACTTTAGTTCTTATTAATAAAGAAAAAAAAAAGAATATGCGCGGTTTCGTTTCATAATAACAGTGTAGAGTTCGTATTACCAGTGCTTTGATGGCACTGACAGGCTATTGATAAGGAAAAAATTACTATGCACACAAAGACCAGTATGAAGCTGTTATGATAATTGCAATGATACCCGCGCAAGTTGTGAGTAATCAAGTATTATCATTGTGTCAACTATCTAAGTGATGAGCTATCTGAATGTCACGAAGTAACATTAAATCAATATTATTGCTTACACGTGTCGCGTCTATAGAGAAGGCACTGCACGAATGCACTTTATGCCCTTAGATCTACCGAACGGGACTTTCCAATGCCATACGCATATCGAAAACTAGAAGTGCGAACTTGAATACCACCATATATATATAAAGAAAAAGCGATAAGGCCGCCCATTGTATATTTTTAGTATTCGATAATTTTTTTTGTTGAGTGTTTTGTTGGTGTGCAATATAAAATATGTATATAAAAATAAATAAATATATTAGTAGTGGTGGTCCGAACACGGGTTTTACCGAATATTAATAATCGGACAAATGTTCGGTTAGGTTCTAATCGAACATTCGTAAACTTCTAACCGTTAGAAGTTTACAGAACCGAATATTTGGCAGAATTTGCAAGCTATTAGCAAATAAAGCCGAGCAATTAGTATTTTTGCATCACAACTAGCTAAGCTTCAAATACTTTTTTTTTTAAACAGCGGTTTCATAGAAAAGTGCAACACCTACGCGGGCAAAATGTATGGAACAGCGAATACGAATATTCGGTAAGCCTGCCGAATACCGAACATAAATCGAATACTCAGCCCATCCCTATATATTAGTGCACTGCAGTGTATTTTATCACTCCTGTCAAATATTTTACGATGACATGACAGCATCAAAATAAAACAAAGAATAAAGAATGATTTTCAAGTATTAATGTGGGAATTTGTCTAAATAATTTAAAGAAAATTAGGTAGCAATACAATAAATTATATTCTGTGTATGCAGGTGTGAGATAGTTAATTGGTAAAATTATGGGTCTTTATAGTTGAATGACTAATCAGCAATCAGTTGAAACAACCAGCGGATGCATAATTTATTGAACTAGCGCAAACTGCTGGTTCATAAATTATGCATCCGCTATCTGCCCAGGCTTGAGACACGGATGCATAAGTTTTATTAGAATACTGCCTACGCTCCCAGCGTAATTTATATCTTGATTTATTTCTAGGATATTGCTTCTGTTCTTACCATTTTCTAGGCAGAGTTACTCTAGTTTATAATGTACTAGCTGCGCACCGGGGTTTCTCTCGCATAAGTCTCGATCCCGTGGGAATATCGGGATGAAAGTGCGCTATGTCTTAATCCAGGTCATGGTCTACCTATTTGTCAAATGTCATTCAAATCCGTTCAGCTGTTTTAGCGTGAATGCGTAACAAACGAACGTACAAAAATCAAATCTTTTCTCTTTATAATATTAGTTTAGATAAACAACATCACTCCTGTATTCCCCGAAGGGGTGAACAGAGGTGTACCTATAGTCTATAGTTCACCCACATTTCGCTAGTTATGTTTGAGTTCTATAATAATAATAATAATAATTTATTTATCTCAGACAACCTGTAGTCCATACTTTACACTCATACATTAAAATTACTTATAAACTATTTAAAATTATAAACAGATAAAAACCCAAAATGAAATTTTGACTAATTAAATTAAAATATTCATAAATAATAATAATTAAAATTGTCAAATAAAAAAATATATATAAAAAAAATGCAATGCAATGCAATGTAATAGGAAGCGAGGTTATTGCCGTCAACCGGGTACGATTACAGACTCCGGCTACTAATATTGATGATGATGTGTGTCTTTTCAAAACTAATACTATAAAGAGAGAATATTTGATTTTTTGTATGTTACTCTTTCAGGCTATAACGGCTGATCACACGATCAAACACAATCTAAATGATTTTGAAGGATATTGCTAATCCATTGCTTCATATGTTCGAAAAAATTGTCTGCCCTACAACGTAAATAACGCAACGAATGTTGTTGAACTGTCAAAATGAAAGCCATTGCTATTGATTGTATGTTACGCAATTACCCCGCAGATTTGTGTGAAATTTAGCACATGGAGAAGACCTTGACTTGGATTAGGATATGGATACTTTCAATCCCGATATTCCCACAGGATCGAGACTTATGCAGATGAAACCGCGGGGCGCAGCTAGTAACGTATAAATTGTTGGTTATTCGCTTCCAGTAAAGTTAAATTTGCAAGACTGATGTGCTCATTCGTCAATGTCGCATAGATTTATTCGAGTCGAGTTTTAGATCTTCCGAGGATAGTTGGTAGCATCACTATTTATAACAGGCGACTCGGTTCTTCCGGGATTTAAGAATTTATCAAGACTGATGGCATATTACCTAAAACTGTTGACGACTTGTTTTGATTTTGTAGAAAATGCGGATAAGCATGCGTTTAGTTTTCCATAGGATTTTCCAAAGGCGTCAGATTTTCTTCAACTTGATGCTATCGGATGATTTTTCAGAAAATGAGGTTTAGCATGTGTTTTTATTTTTATTTATTTATTAAGGAAAAACAAACAGTAACATATTACAGTGTTATAACAAGGCTTACATACTAAACTGTGATAAATATGCTATCCACTACGTTTTCCACAGATTACTTTAAATACTTACTTTATAACTAGAGAGACATATAGTATATCATATATATATACATAATTATATATGATGTAAACTAAAATTACAGTTAATTATAATTTTGATGCACAATATACAAAACTCATACACAATATGCATAAACCGGGCCACAGTAAATATGAACAGATATGCATACATTACAAGTTCGACTGCCGATCCTTAAAGTATTGCCCGAATTCGCTGCCTAAATATATTTTTACTCAGAAAAAGTATGTCGATTACATTGTGTTCAGTGACAGTTCTCTATAGGATTTCCCAAAGGCATCAGTTTCTTCAGCTCGTTCAGGATTGCTGCATTTTCTTCCTATTCTTTCGCGAATCGTCTTACCGAAATATATACCTAACGAACTTTTCCATTTCCTCAGGTGACCAAACTACAAGGGCACATCGCTCGGGTGGGCGCTCTGGCGTGGAACGGAGACATCCTCAGTTCTGGCTCCAGAGATAGACATATAAGACAACGAGATACAAGGACACCACGTAAGTTGGATTATTTTTTTAATTATTTTTGAGTATATTACGATATGAATTTATCGTTCCAATTAATTTTTCCTACTAATATTATAAATGCGAAAGTTTGTAAGGATGGTTGGATGAATGTTTGTTACTCTTTCACGCAAAAAGTACTGAATGGAAAAAATAATTAAATAACAACGATACGATAAAATCAAATAAAATTTGGCACATAGATAGTTTAAAACCAAGATTACACAGGATACTTTTTATCCCGATATTTCCACGGGATCGAAACTTATGCGGGCGAAACCGCGGGGCGTAGCTAGTAATGTCAATAAAATACCCAGTCACGTAAGCGAAGCCGCGAGTGGGCACGGTTAGTCCCTTTTTATTTTTTATGGTGGACACCATTTACGAATTTCAGGAAGTTAGAAGGAACCGGCGCGGCGGCGCTTAGCCGTTTAGCAAGTTCTTTACTGAAGTTATTTATCAATTCTCACCTACCGCCTGACGCAGGTCCTCTCCGGACACGGATGTTTCGGGAGGTTCCTGCACATCATCAGGCGGGAGGAGACGCCCGGGTGTCACCACTGTCAGGATCGCCCAGAGGACACGGTGGAGCATACGGTGGAGGCCTGCCCTGCTTGGGCAGAGCACCGCCGTGTCCTCGTAGAGGCGATCGGCAGCGGCGGCGACCTCTCGCGTCCGGCCCTGGTTCAAGCCATGGTCCGGGGCGAGAGGGAGTGGGAGGCAGTCACCTCCTTCTGCGAAGCAGTCATGCTAGCGAAGGAGGTGGCGGGGTGGGCGAGAGAACGCGCCTTGCGCACCTCACGCCTCAGCCGCCGCGGGAGACGCTCCGGGCGTCGGGAGCCGCGTGACGACTCCCGGCCACCGTAGGCGCGGGCCTGCGGGCGGTGAGTAATGGGTAACTCACCGTCCGATCAGGACCAGGCCCGTGCCGGACGGCGTGTTTGTGTTCCACGCGCGCCTCAAAGAGATGTCAGTGTGAGTGAGTGACGGGGCCCAATAGGGCCGAAGCTTGCCAGGGTAGCGGGATCGTCCGAAAGGGTTACCGCTGCCCTGGAACATAAAGGGCTAAGGATCCTTCCTTAGCCCTTTTTTTTTAGCACGGGTGGGTTTTAGTCAGTAAGAGTCTGACACTCCCTTCTGCTCCACCCAGAGCGGGAGGAGTCATTTGATGATTTCCCACCCTGAAAAAAAAAAAAGTTATTTATCAAACTGTATTTTTTCTCTTCCAGAAAAAACATCTATTCGGAAACGCCTTTAAGTTGCCTAAGGGCTGATTTTTCAAAAATCTGATAACTTTATTCGTAGAATAATTGTGAAATTTTGACAGTTATTTCATACAAAAACTGCCAAACGTCAATTTTATACTTGAATAAATTTATCTGGCAATGGAAAAATCAGCCCTAAATCAGACTAGGGACTGAATTTTCAATCGACCGATAGTTATTATTCGTGGAATAAAATTAACATCTGACAGTTTTTGTATGGAAGAACTGTCAAAAATTAAAAATTATTCCTCCGATAAAGGTATCTATCTGGCGTTGGAAAAATAGCACTAAGAGCAATTTGAGTGTTGTGATATAAAGTGCTCTTTGTGCCCACCTAGGTCCCCACAGCGATAGTTAAATGTAACCAAAGCGCCAGCTTACAAAGGTCTAGACACAGACGGTTCAGACAAAGGGTAGGACAGCTCATAAGTACCAGCTCGGTTAGTTACTTGCGATTAGAACAGCGGCTGTCAAAGTTTAGAATATCTAAAGGAAGAAAGAAAGAAAAAGTATTTATTTCGACTCGTACAGGATCATAAACTAAACTAAACACAGTAAAAAATAAAACAAATTGTATAAAAAAGTAACAAAAGGAAAAAAATATACGAGGCCAAAAGGCTGCTATCTCAGCATGATGCTTCGACATTTAAAAAAAATAAATGTCGTAGCGTTGGTATTCTACTGCATTTGGCCACAAATACTTGCTCGATCTTGTGATTTCCCCAAAAGTTAAAAGGAAAGCTAATTTTAATACACCCCATATAAAAAGTACGAACATGCTCGATGTTTCCTTGTGATTAAAAATCTCGCTCTAATTAGGGAGAGCAGGATTTATAAAACATTTTTCCTGAATTAAAAACTGTTTAAAATATTTTTTACTAGCTTTTTTTGGTTCTGAATGTAAGGACGAGTTTTACAACTTTTAACTTGTATGAGGAAAGGCGTTTGCTCTGCAAAGAGACAATTACTCGCTGGTATTTTGATATCATGCACTGAGTCGCAATTAGTTTCCAAGTTTGAGAACCATTTCCCAAGCCCCGTTGCATCTCAAAGGCTGCGCGCACGACTTTGTGAGTTCAACGACAATGCAATTATGCGGCGGTGTTATACTCAGTACTCTCTGTAGGTACTTTGACAGGTACAGGCACGAGCATAAAAAAGTAAATACTCAGCAACAGTGTTCTCTCAAAATTTTGATTAAAATGAGTTGTTAGGTTCCAACCAAGGCAGGCGCTTTACTTTGTTTAAATCATTTCATCACTACTGTTCTCAAAAACGGTGAAGGAAAACATCGTGAGGAAACCGGCATGTCCTAGATTAAAAAATTCGAAGACACGTGACATCTACCAACCCGCACAGGGCCCGCGTGGTGTATTAGTGCCCACTTTCCCTCACATGGAGGAGGCCTGTGTCCCAGCACTTATTATAGGCTGATTATGTTTATGTGTAGACGGAATCTTTTAAAATTCATGACATTTAAATCGATACTCTACGAGAAAACCACTTTTGAATCTCGCTAAATGTGTACATATTTATGCTCGTGAGTGTAAAATGTACTTCTCTGTGTAGATACTTTGACATTGTACACTGCAAGTTACGGTGCATCGAGATAAATCGTACAATGATCTTGTTAGTAAATATTCACTTAAAACTGAGAGATTCGTTTAGAAGGGGTTATGTGAACTGTCAGTGCATTATGCACTTTATCAATAATGATGAATGTGTCCATTGTGCATTTTGTGATACGACGATTATCTTGTCATAAAAGGTTTTATGTATTGATGACATATGAGTGCATAAACAGTTTATAAAAAAAAAATTATTACTTTATAAATATTTTATCTAGTGTTTCAACCAACATCATAGGAAAGTAGTTAAATTAATTAAATAAATAAGTCCCAATAAACTTTTGGTACCTACTGAAAAGATACTGTAAATAAGATCATTTATTTGTCCAAAAAATGTGCATGGGCAAGTAATTAAATTATTTGATAAAATAAATGAGCCCTAATAAACTTTTAGATAATTTATTTGTCCAAAACATGAGCATAGGAAAGTAATTAAATTAATTGATAAAATAAATAAGTCCCAATAAACTTTTGGTACTGAAAATATAAGATTAGATAAGATAAATAAGATTATTTATCTTGTCTTAAATAAAAATATTTTATTTATTTATCGCCTACCTTTTTACAAATATAAAAAGGTAGGATATTCTATAACATCAAATAATTATAAAGGAGGATGCTACAAAAACACCCAGAGTCGATTAACAATCAATTAAGTCCCAAATTAGAATTTAATAAAATAAATAAAACGTGCTAAAGAATAGTCGTCATTTAAAGACTGTTTTTTTAGAGACGGAGAACTTTAAATTGGTTTTCTATATAACACAGTAAAATGGTTTACTTATCCATGAAATTGGCTTTATTTGACTGATAATAATGAATGTTTGAATATGTTTTCGGGCATGTGGCCGCCGCGGCTGGCGCGAAGGCCAGGATTACCGAAAGCAAATTTAAAAAAAATTGTATTGTATTTTTTTTTTCCCAGTATTATGGTACAGACGCCAGCACATCAAGCTACTACAATCTGTCAGATTTATTTAATAGACTTTCAACTTTATCGCTAAAGCATTAAGGTTCAGGGTTGATTGGGACAATTTAACAGTTTCGGGTAGCTTGACCTGCTGGCGTCTGTACATTGAGGTCTTATATTAAACATTGTTTCACACATACTACCATTGGCATAATTTACTGAAAAAACCATTTGACGAACGACTTATTTCACGAACGGTAAAACAACAAGAGTTTATACCAATACCAAAACATTTATATACTTATACTTATGTACATAAATATATAAGTTATTATATTAGCCTATAACGTTTCCACTTCTATCACAACTTGAATCTAGATTATTTGCAAAATGTCTAGCCGTAACGTAGGAGATTAATTTATTTTAAAATATGCAAGAAGTCATTTTAGCATTACGGGCTTCAGTTCTGAAAAAAGGTTTTTTTTGTTTTTAGTTTCAGTTAGGTATTTCAAAGGCCTTTTAGTTTTAGGCGTAAGTTATTAAATATATTAGCTTTAGCATGATCAACCTACAATGTTCCCAACGCTGGGTCACAGGCCTCCTCTCTGTGAGAGGACTGTAATCCACCACGCGGTCCCAGTGCGGATTGGTAGATGTCACAAGTCTTCGAATTCTTGGTTCTAGGACATGCCGGTTTTCTCACGCCGTTTTCCTTCACCGTTTTGAGAGCCTTATTAACCAGTTAATATTTACTATAATTACCAATTATTTATTTGTAAGGAAGGAGTAATTTTATTAGTACTAACTCATAAGTTCAAAGCCTCTAAAATCACAGGAGATTACGTTGGTAGCACTCCACAAAACTTCTCACATTTGCGTTCTTATACTAAAGGTACTACAGGTCTAACAAGATCTAGCTAGTACCAACTTCTTCCGTAATATAATACTCCGTACAGTTACCTCTTCGATCCGCATGCACTTACGGTGCATCGAGATAACTGGCCCGTGTTGGCCCATGTTGGCCTGGCCCATGTAGCCTGTGCCGTGTTCTTGTTAGTAAATACATGTTCGCAGATGTGTTTAGGAAGATTTTACTCGTATTAATCGTTGTTTATGGTTGTTAGGCTAGTTAGACTGGTACTGTGGGGCATAGGAAATGTGAAATGAAAATTAATATAAAACTTTTTACAAATAAATTTTCTGTTTTTTTAATCAACAACCTTTTTTCAGAAATAGTTCAGATACAAATTAGATTTATGAATCTATACAATATAGATTGTTGCAGTTAGGTCTCGAAACCTGTTGCGTTCAACTTATACTTAACGTACTTACCATATCAGTAGCTTCTACTAGCTGCGTCGCCCACGTGGATGTCGGAAATTATCCTACGGGAATGTATTACCGGGATAAAAAGTATCGTATGTGTTAATCCAGGTTATAAACTATCTGTGTGCTAAATATTATCCAAGTACCGTCAGCCGTTTTTGCATGATTGATTAACAAAGTAACATAAAACAACAAACATTCACTCGAAGGCCTGTAGTGTGTGAAGCAACGACATCACTGTATTTTCCTAGGACATTACTTGAGTCACTTGTCAAAAAACCGTCCGACGTTAGGTCTAGTCTATACCTATCGTGGAGAAGGTCATTTAAGTTTAGACACTAATAAATTGAATTTTACGTTAACTGGGTTATTGACCTTCCATGAATCATACTAACATAAATTTTTGTTGGTTTCCAGCGGTGCAAGCATCCCGTGTACTTCAAGGCCATAGACAAGAGGTGTGCGGACTCAAATGGTCGCCGGACGGACAGTCGTTAGCGTCCGGAGGTAACGACAATAAACTCTTCGTTTGGTCTATGGTAAGTGTCGCAAAAAAGTTGTTAAATACGGATATTGTCTATTAGATTGTTTTTGTGAGAGTGTGCATGCAGAGTTTTGTAGAGGAAATTACTGGTTGAAAACAGAACCTCTTTTTTTACGTTACTAAGTACCTGTGTAGGTAGATACTTAGCTGATTATCTCATTATTAACACGTAGAGCGGTTGTTTTGGGCAATTTATTTCGAGCAGGAATGATGAAAATTGCTACGAAAGGTAGGTCAATGAAGTGGTTGACGTAATTCGTTTGTTAAAACGCCGTTGAGTCAGAATACAACTCATGTAACTAAGAGCTCTATGACCTATAAAATAGAGGCCAAAATTCCCTATTTTACTGTACAATTTTAAATGTTAACTACTCTTAATTAATGTTAGAATTAGCACTAAAGTCTAAAGGTGACTAACAAACCATGGTACTGCAATTTTGACTCACAGAAATAAAAAGAAAAAATACCTTTTATCACATTAATTTACCCATTGTTTGTCGTGGGAACAGTTTCGAAGCGGGAATGATGCGTGATAACAGTTGCGGTATCACGCAAAATTTAACGTATTCAACTGCGATAAGAATAGTATTAATTGTTTCCGCTTTGATTATAATGGGAACTTGTTGTTTGGCCCATTTTCTTCCCCAATTCAGTTTTTTTTTTTGAGGATGTCAAATGCGCCTAAACACAAATTCCTTTCGATAATATTTAGATACTTATTCTGTTTTATTTTCATATTAATCCTACTATAATATTATAAACGTGAAAGTTTGTATGAATGGATGGATGGATGGATGGATGGATGTTTGTTACTCTTTCACGCAAAAACTACTGAACGGATTTGGATGAAATTTGACACACAGATGGTTTATAACCAGGATTAACATATATGATACTTTTTATCCCGATATTCCCGCGGGATCGTAACTAATGCAGGTGAAATCGCGGGGCGCAGCTAGTGATGGATAAAATGATGTCTATGAGTTTGAGTTGTAAATGAATCAATCAACTTTGTGTTTTTATCAATCCAAATATCATGGGTGTGTAAAGTTACTACGAACTTTGTAGACTTGTTAATATAAAGGTGCCACCTTCATCATCTGCCAAGCCTTTTCCCAACTATGTTGGGATCGGCTTCCAGTCGTAACTGGATGCAGCTGAATACCACTATTTTACATGGAGCGACTGCCTATGTAACCTCCAATCCAGTTACTGGGTAAAACGGTACCCCTTGGTAGGAATCATGTCAAAGATCTACAAATGACAGCCGGAAACAACGGCTTAACGGGCTATATTTGAAGGTACTGCCTCCTTATTATTCAAAATTAATTTACTAACCAAACTCTTCTATTCCAGCACTCGACATCTCCCGTACAAACATACTCAGCACACGTAGCAGCCGTGAAAGCGATCGCGTGGTCCCCTCACCAGCACGGCCTGCTGGCGTCGGGTGGAGGCACGGCTGACAGATGCATTCGGTTCTGGAACACGCTGACGTCGCAGCCGATGCAGTGTGTTGATACTGGTATGTAATACTGTTGCGCGCCACAATTGATGCCTGGTACATGGTGACAATAGTTACCACTAGCGCCATCTAGTATCACGTAGTAGAACTAATAGTCACTAGCGCCATCTATTGACGAGTAGATATGTCGAAGCTAGAACTTACTATAACTATTGACATCTGGTCAGTCGGGGCCGGTATGTACTCGAACATTCTAGATGTTTCTACAATAGAAGGTTCTGGAACTATTTGCGGAACTATATAAGGCCGGGATTAGCCGCGAGCAATCAGACTTGGTTCTTCTATAGAAGCGAATACATCGAAATCGATCTTCAAGTGCGACTTAAGAGCGATTGTGTTTTATAATTAGTGTGTTTGAGTTGTTGTTAGTGTTGTTTAATTAAAGTGTAACTTTTGTAACTTTTATCGGCAGTTTTTATTGTCACGAACCCGAAGCTCGTAACAATACTTATATTTGAATGAACCTATATGCTGTAAAGTTTGTGGAAGAAAGAAGAAATGGTGGTGCTGTTGCATGTAAGCAGGGCAGGAGTATTTGTGTTAGTCAAACCGACTGATATCTTACTAATATTATAAACGTGAAAGTTTGTATGGATGGATCCATCCGGATGGATGGATGTTTGTTACCCTTTCACGCAAAAACTACTGAACGGATTTAGATGAAATTTGGCATACAGATGGTTTATAACCAGCGGGTCTACTCCGAAGTGCAAAGTGGGAATGTTCGGATCGGAGCGACACATGGCCGAATCGAATATTATTTAAAAATGCGAAAAATGTTCGGATCGGCTCAGTTGGATCGGGACCATAGTCAATATTCGAAACAGTGTAGGATCGGAACCTGAACCAAATAGTAACTTCGTAGCAGGAAACAGCCGAACATTCAGCCGATACTACTTCGGAGTAGACCCCCAAGATACATAGGATACTTTTTAACCCGATTTTCCCACGGCATCGAAACTTATGCGGGTGAAACCGTAGGGCGCAACTAGGTATACTATACTATTCATAAGAGGCCAAAAAATATTGTGTTTATTTCAAGAACACTGCCAAATTCAGGCTCTAATAATTTCGGCTAAGCTGCTGTGATATTTTGGCTAGCAACGCGACTGGGGCGTTGCTTGCAAAGGACATTAATCTGTTCATTCAGTACGTTAAACATTTAAATGTACGTACGACTGCAATTCTGCAATGGCTCAGTAAAGGTTGAAAACAGTCTTAACTGATCCTATTTTGATTGACCTAATTTCTTTTGTCTGCAGGGTCACAAGTATGCAACCTAGCGTGGTCGAAGCACTCCAGCGAGCTAGTATCAACACACGGTTACTCACAAAACCAGATCCTCGTGTGGAAGTATCCGTCCTTGACGCAGGTTTGTATCTAAAATCTTCGCTTTATATTATGTATTACTGATTCTAATGATTATAATTTTGTAAATACATATTTGTTACGGCCGCGAATCATATTTTAATCAACGTACAACTTAGTACTGACCAGCAAATTGCAAAAAACGTAAGAAAATTTGAATTTCGCGGGCTACCTTGGAGCATCCACCTTAAGAAAGAAAAATATGTTTTTTTTAGAAGGCATTTCGTATGGCTCAAATTAGCACTCGCTACATTTGTAACGGCTATTGTAATTCTATCTTGTCTATTTTTAAGGACTTAGGAAAGATTTTTCCGATTGACGTTTGACAGTTTTTGTATGAAATAACTGTCAAATTTCAAAACTATTCCTCTAATAAGTTATCAGGTGATTGAAAAATCAGAGGGCTGATTTTTACAGACATTTTGTCAGTTATTTAGTTAGTTACAAAAACTGTCAAATGTCAATTTTATTCCTCGAGTAAAAGTTATCTGGCGATGGAAAAATCAGCACTTAGCCACAGATTAAAAAATTAAGTAGTTTAGACGATGTGAAATATTATGTAAATGAGTTGCCATAACTAATTGATTTTCTTTTCTCCTCAGGTGGCGAAACTAACAGGCCATTCTTACCGCGTCCTATACCTTGCCCTCTCACCCGACGGCGAGGCGATAGTCACCGGCGCCGGCGACGAAACGCTGCGTTTCTGGAACGTCTTCTCCAAAACACCCTCACATAAAGAAAATAAGAGCGTTCTGAACCTCTACACGGCACTTAGATAAACTTATATCATAGATATATAGACGTTTTGTATATACTAGCTTTATTTATTTATAGAACTTTAACCCATACGGTGTTTTGAAGTATTTTTTGGGTGTTAAAGTAAGCTGGACTATCGTTTGTAATTCGTGTTCTTTTGGTCTTGGTGGTTTGTTTTGTGTTTGGATAAAAATAGTTTTTTTCAAGTGGCAACATTGTGTGAGAGAGATGGCGCTATAAACGGTAGTGTTGTCTCTTTTCCACAACGTTGCTAACTTCAGCTTTTGGTCCTTATTGCTTTATTGTAAAAGCTTCAAATAAATCACCATACTGTACCAAATCATTATTTTATACATAATGTACACTAGTTTGTGTATAAGTTATACAAATACTGTAACAATGTAAATTTGTTTAGATTTCTGATGTACATAGATTTCTGTACAGATTTATGCGATAATCTGCGGTTCTTTGATAGAATCGTGTTGCGTTGCTAATATATTTATATGTATGTATTTACCAAAACTGGATGCAGACAAAGGGCTGAGCCGATTAAAAATATTGATAAACGCGAAAAATATATAAAAATGCGATTATTAATAATAAAGCGAGCCGTTTCGGCTCTTTATACAATAACAATAAAACATGTTAAATGCATATTTACCTAAACAGGGTAATTAATATATTCTTAATTTTTTTAAGTTTAATACTAAAAATATTACCATTAATTCAATAAAAAAAAAAACCAAACTGCTGGACAGGAGCTACCGGTCTTTAGTTTGCATTCTGTATTTTCCGGATGTATTTGAGCAGTGGATAACAGCTACGACTTACGATTGTAGGTCGTAGGTTCGAACCCAGAGAGGCGCTTTACTTTGTGTAAATTATTCCATCACCACTGCCCTCAAAACGGTGAAGGAAAACATCGTGAGGAAACCGGCATGTCCTAGAACTTCGAAGACATGTGACATCTACCAACCGCACTGGGCCCGCTTGGTGGATTACGGCCCTCACGAGAGGAGGCCTGTGTCCCAGCAGTGGGAACATTATAGGCCGATTACGTATTTGAAAAACTAGATGATAGAGAGATTGGACTATTCAGTTTATGGAAAAGGTACAGACGCCAGCAAGTCAAGCTACCCGAAACTGTCAAATTTTACCAATCAATCTTAAACCTTAATGCTTTAGCGATAAAGTTGAAAATCAATTAAGGAAATCTGACAGGTTGTAGTAGCTTGATGTGCTGGCGTCTGTACCATGCAAGATAGTAATGCACTATGTGATTAACCAGCCGGACGACCGTCATATGACGTGTCATCTGTACGTGTGATTGGTTACCGTAACCGAGGTTAAATACTTAGTTCATTTCCTGTCTATAGTTTGATTGCTATAAACCCAGGTTTTCTGATGGTCTGCGAGGCGCGAGACCGAGCAATCAGCTGAACTTTTATCAGCGGCCATATTTGCCATAAGTCACTTTGTTCCTCAAAAATCATAGGGAGAGTCGCGGTTACTACGGTTAACTTATATTTACTACGTAAGTATTTTCCGTGATATCTTCCGATGTGTCTCCTTATACGATGGAAGTCAGATTTAAAGTCAATTCGTCGTATAACAACACCGTCCCGTCTCTCTATCCTCTACTTGAATTTTGACATAACCCGTATACAGATAATGAAATGAAAAATAATTTTTGGAAAACTTTTTTTTTAACCAAATTACGTTTCTAAAGTTGCTTTGGTAAAGCATTTTTTCGTTTGATTAACTAATGGTTACGTTTTTCTGTTCCAGCTTTTTTTTTTATTTCGACTGCTGTTAGTTGATAGGAAGGTATTTAAAAAATATCGTTCTCTCAAATGAGTTCAGTTGAAAGTAGTTCGAGGTGTTATTTTGGCGGAGGAAAAAGGGGAGGAATAATTAGGACGAGATAGAAGGGTACAACCATACAAGGCTTTTGAATTCAGCTAAATCTTTATTATGATAGTTTCTAATAGATGTATAATAAATGAAATCGCATTTATTAATTAATGTAAATTTTAAGTTTATGTAGAAAGTAGACTAGAGGTGCCTCAGTAATGATCTCATTAACAACACTACGATCTTGATTATGGCAACACTTTTTTTTTATAACTTTTCGTCTCTACGTTATTTATTGTTTTCTTCTGAGTAGTTTATTTT
The DNA here is from genome assembly GCA_951799955.1 of Apamea anceps. NCBI lineage: Eukaryota > Metazoa > Arthropoda > Insecta > Lepidoptera > Noctuidae > Apamea > Apamea anceps. Next base: position 4,062,062 of record OX637502.1, on the reverse strand, counting down.
TATTTATTTTCTTGTAGCTTGTAGTGTCGTTTCGAGTAGATAATGTTAATTAAGCCGTCTATACTTAGGAACCTAACATTTTTTTGTTATACCTATAAGCAGATATATAAAAAACACTACAAGTTGCAATTTATTTTTCCGAGGCATCCTCTATTTCCTTATATTTATGTAAAAACTTTTCAATGTCCTATTAGGTGTGTAAACATACTATGTAAGATTTATTTGACGCGTGCAATGTAGTTAATAAATTGTATTGTGTATATAAACGAGTGTGACTAAGATTATTAAAACTAAAAAGAGTTTTCAATCGATTTTGCAGTGTTCTAGGATGGCGATTTTTGATACTTTGTATATAGCGATTGACTTTACTCTGTTGCTTGAAATGTGGTAAAAATATGCCAAATTATCGCTGAATCGGGCTAAAATTCTACGCTTCATAAGTCACTTATACTCCACTATTAGACAAATAACGGCTATAAACTCTGATATTTCACGATAAATACAAAGCAACATAGTCTATTCACCATTTACATAAAAAAATAACTCTTAAAGTGCAGCAACTTCAACAATATTTCACAATAAACTAAATGTCGTTATTTAACTATTATTTGTGAGTTATAAATGGAGTATAGATGGTCTCTATACCTGTTATATGCAACGAAATGCATGCAATACCCTCCTGGTTGCTCAAAAGTTTCCAATGTACTCTGGTCAGAAAATCTATGTAGCTATTTTTGTGTGGCAATAACGTAATAGTAGAGTTTCTGGCCAGAGGCCTTGGGGACCAGGACCGTAGCAAATCGCGTCAGTTCGGAAGGAATCGTGTATCTTCGTATCGTCTCGCCATCATCGAATACTGCTACCTAAATGAATTATGTTCCAGAAGGAGTTAGGAACCAAAACTTATGTAGAAATTGATTGTGAATGTGTGAATCAATAACCCGTCAGATGCGTTTTTTTTTTTTTATTTCTGTTCAATGTGTACTGGTGCCGAATTATGACGGTTTAATGCCATCATGATTCCAGTGTAAGAGAGAGACGGAGCACCGATAGCGCCATCCCTTTTCGCACTGGAATCATGATGGGATTAATACTTCGTAATAGGGCATTGTTTTTAAGTTGTCAGCTGTTTTAATGTCATATTGCACAAATTAACTTAATCGCCGTTTATACGTGCACTGTTTAAAGTATTATTTTGTCTTATATGACTTGATAACTGACAATTTTATTTGCTTATACTAATAGTTTAAGAGACAACAACGTTGGGACATATCAGACTAATTGCTGATTTTTCAATCATCTGATAACTTTATTCGAGGAATAATTTTGAAATGATGACAATTATTTCATACAAAATCTGTCAAACGTCAATTTTATTCCTCGAATAAAAGTTATCTGGCGATGGAAAAATCAGCCCTAAATTAATTTTTTTTACTACAATTTAACATTCCGTTTTACAAGCTTTTCAATAATATAATATTCATGTAAGTTAACGTAAATTCAAATAAATAGTTATTAATTATGACTAACGTTCTTATCTCTGAGACTAAAAATAAAAATACATATTATAAATATCAATACACACATTTTAGTAAGTAATTAAAGAAAACTTCAATTTAAAAAAAATCTGTATCTTCCTAACGAATCTAATATCTGAACATTCTTGTGAAATTCCTTGTATATTAAATATTAAAAGTTAGTATCTTAAGAATTAGTAGCCAACTACTATTTATAGAGAAAAGAGTTATTATTTATATAAAATAGAGAGCGAATAATATATTAAACTTGTATAGACTGACGTATCCATTTTATGTTGTTAATTTTTAATATGTATTTTAGATAATTAAAATGTTTGATTGTGTGCTGTATTAGTTCGTTTTTTTGACAACTACCCCTAGCCCGTCAGACAAGTAACTTAGCCTACTTATACGGCCAAAAATCGATTTTTACACACATATCCAATAAGAAGATAAATACGAAAAGAAAAGATTGTATTTTTTTTATTGATGGCGTATTCAGGTTACCACAAGGGTCACACTGAGTATGCTCAAGCAATTTTCATTGATCGCATTTCCCCGAAGATTTATAAAACAATGGTAAGACCTGCCACAAAAGGGATGAATGAAAGGCAATTAAATGCAGCTGAGATGGGAATTATAAGAGGGATGTGTGGTGTTACGCGTATAGATAATAATATAATAAATGAGTACTTGAGAGAAAAAAACCTGAAAGTCGCACCGGTGACTGAAAAATGTGTGGAAGTCGGTTGTCATAGTATAGGCATGTGATACGGAGGAATGAGGAAAGTTTCAAATATATATACAACGACAACAACAACAGTTGGACTGTGTGAAAGAATGTATGGCTGCTGGGAGGGGGTTGACTACCAAGATGACAACTAATATAGAAGTAAGAATGATGATAATGAACTAAAATAGGGTCAAAATAGCTTGAGAGAACACATGTGACAAGAAATTGGCGCCGATTCCCTTGTTCACAAACTAAACTAAATTTAAGTTCAATGCATCTTTTTCTTTCTATTTAGAAAAGGACAGAAGATAAATATTAGTTTAGTCCTGTCAAACTAGTCAGCACCTGACGTAAATTGACGTATTTTTAGCAGCCATGTTTTTAATCACGTCTAATCTGTCTATGGAGTATCTTAATTTGACAGGAGTAAACTAATATTTTATCTTCTGTCCTTTTCCTAATGAAATAGAAAGAAAGAGATGCACAGAACTTAAATTTAGTTTAGTTTGTGAGCAAGGGAATCAGGGCCATCTCTTGCACACCATTTTTGACTCTATTAAGTGCTGTATAAAGTTTTAATAAAACAACTTCAAATCCATATCTTCAAGTCTATTTAATGACTCAAAATGAACTTACGTGCACCTAACAGTTTTATCAGTTAAATGCTCAACGCTATTCACGACGTGCATGACGTATTCCTTCAACCTGTCCTTGCTGTTCTGAAGGTACGGAAGCACGCTGCCTTTCTGTGTAGCTTGGTTGAACTCTTCGATGTAAGGGTAGTAACTTCGAGCGAGGTGGGAGAGGGCTTCAAGGGTCTCCAACTCTTTCACGTACAAAAGTGGGGAAGCTTTGATTTTGTTGTCCACAGACACGGAGCAGAAGAGGTCTTTCTCGCAGAGTTCTTGTTTCAGTTTCTTTATCTGGAGTCAATTGAATATAATTATTATTCAGATAGTGATGTTTCTTCTTTCTAAGTTTATCTTGGAAATCACTGACATCGCTGTAGGAAAACCTTTTGAGGGGGAACCTGGACTAATGTAATTAATCTCTGCAATCGTAAATCCGCCTTGAGCATAATAATCTCTTGTAATTTTCTACGACAAAGTCAGGGAGCTGCGATATTTTAATGTTGTATTTCGATCGCGCCATGAAAAATCTGGCTGTCTAATCTTTTCACTGCGGTATGAACTTTGTGCCAACACAAAGAGGTACAGTCCGTTCACAGTTATTTTACTTCTGACAACAGTAGCAACCCTTATTGCAACGAGAATAAAGATCACTCTGATTTTTACAGATTGGTCAGTGGCAGGTGGCAGCAACCCAACAACAACCTTATGGCTTATCGTAACGAGCATAAGGCGGCGCTAGGCCGACTGGTAACATTATATTTTTCTTTATTGGGAACAAATTACAAGGATATCAAGCCTTGTTAGTCATAATGACGAAAAAGGCCTTGAGTTTCTTTGGGAGGGTCGCATACAGGGCAATTACTGATGTTGTGAACATATCCTGGTACCTGAAAGTCGGAAAGAGGTAGCCTGAAGAGAAATTTTACGAAGTACGAATAGTTCTCGTGGACTTACTTTGGGCATGTGCGAGTTTCCCTTCCTGATATAATCGTCGATCATGCCTGCGACCTTGTCCGCATTGGTCAGTCCATACTTATAGTAGGTGTCGACGGTTGACAAGTATACTTGATCGTAGACTTGATCGAAGCTATAGAATAAATAATCAGATTATAATATCCTTCGCTGGACTTAGAAAGCACCACTACTGGTTACCTACGAGTAAATCTGTACCATAAGTATAATTAGGCTAAAATGAAAATCTGTAGGTAAGTACTTATGCCATAAAACCCAGCCAAGTGTGAGACCCACTTACCAGAAGTACCTAGGCTCATCAATACTTTGGTAGGTACTTGGAAAATAGATTGTGTTGTACGAGTTTGTTGGATCTTTTTTAGTTCGCAGTATAATTGCCTATAGTATACCTAGGTTCTTGTTGGCTTTACCATTTTCATGATATTTGTTTTTTTACATTTTTACATGTGATATCCACTAACCCGCTCTGGGTCTGCGCGGTGGAGCACGTCCCACTCCCTCTCACAGAGAGGAGGCCAGTGTCCCAGCCGTGGGAATGTTATAGGCTAAAAATGATAGTTTTTTATTCGGATATCCAGTTTCCTGTACCTAGTGTTGTGTTGTTCGTCGATTAAGAATATCTACCTATCGATATTTATCGAAGAGGAGGTGCTACTTACTCAGCGCAGGAATTCCTGACGACTCTCGCCAAAGCGATTATAACTGCTAATAGCGCATTGTATTGGTGGGCGGCGTCGTTAAGCGTAGTGGAAGATCCATCTAATAGCCTGAAAAAATATAATTATGAAACATAGGAGGCAGGTACTTAGGCACACTTTGTAGTCATAACTTCTGCAATAAATATCTGTGCTAAAATCGGCCTCGGCCTCACCGGCGAGAGGGATGGAGAGGAGAGAGAGCAATTCCTACACTCGTGTAAGACTGTTTGCGTATAAGACTCAATCTCACAGGTTACAAAGGTTAAGTTAGATAAGAAGAGAGATAGGCGCATGTGATAAGTTTACTTTACTTACGTTCGTCTCTTCAAATAATTCCCGAAATTCTCTATTAATTCAAGATCTGCAAAATATGACTGCCCTTCCAAGGAAGTCTTGGGATCAAAATCCATGTCAGAGTCATTGCTATAGTCCAATTCAAAAGGAAAGGTCTCCGCTGTCAACAGGTTTGGTTTCGTTTGAGATTGGGTCTGACGTAAATTATTAGCGTTCGTGTTGTAGTACATCGAGCCTTGCATACCCATTTTGTTGTATGGTGGGGCGTTATAATAAGGGTCTTCTATGTACAGGGGTTGTCTTTGTGCTGGGTTGTTATAGGGAAGTGGGACAGTTGAGTAATCAGGAAATTGCCTAGAAGGAGCATAATTGTACGGCGCTTGCACAGGCGGTTGTCCGGGGTAATACGAATAAGGCGGCAACTTCGTGCGGTCGCTGTTGATGATTACAGCCGAATAAGGGCTTGGTTGTCGGTGATGGTGTCCTTGGACACATGCTAGGTAAAAGATTGCCGGTATCAGGTACCACATTTTGCCTGAAATAAAATGAGTATCTAATTGAGTCTAAGTGTGTTACTTTTCAACATACCTATTCAATAACACATAATTTAGAATACATACCATACAACCACTGTTAGAGATTTATTTTACTATCATTACTGCTCGTCAAACGGCGAATGGAACATCCTCATAATTTTTTTATTTTGTAAGTAGGTTTGCAGAAACATATTTTAAAAACTAGATATGGTAGGCGTTTCCTATCTGACTAGTCTGAGAAGAAAGGCCGAAACAAACTCAGAGGTCACAATCTCTGTCCAGACATAATCATGGTGAGATCATAATGAAGACCATGTAGATCAATGTCCGAGATGGTCTTTTGAAAAAAAGAACCACACAGATTGGGAGGACTGAGGAAACGGACAACTCCTAGAGCGAATAGATGGGTTTTCCATTGGTCCGCACTGGGCCTGCGTGGTTAACACATACAGCCACAATCAGGCTTTGATGCAAGCTCACAATTTAAAATTTATTTTACAATCACTACTGCTCTTAAAACGGCGAAGGGGTTCTAGAACTAATGTTTTCCATTGACTGGGTTTGTGTGGTTGATAAGATTCGGTCCCCGGTCCGTTACCTCAGAGAAAGGGGGCCTGAGTTCCAGCAGCAGTTTGAATTTGTAGGCTGATTATGGTAATTAAATAAATCACAATCAAATGAAAACTATGAAATAGTAGATAGTACGAGAACATGCTTACCCAATGGAAGGACGCTTTGGTCAGTAAATTAATATGAAATTCATCAGTATTTATACAGTATTTAGCTATTACCGTTAGCTTGTTCTTTCTTGTTACTTGTAATTTTGTTTATAAAACCACTGGTTCTTAAACTTCCATTCTATTCCACCTTCGAACGTGGAATAGAATGGAATATATTTACTTAATTGTTTTAAAACATGGTACATTAAGGTCTTAAATAAACTTATGATCTTACATGTTTCGCCATGTTAAATGTAACAAATTTAACACATTATTTGTTAAAATTATAACATTTCTAAAAACATTATAAGGGTTATTAGGGTTTTGTATCTATTTGAACACTTAAGAGAAATATATATATTTAAAAGATCTCAATATCATCATCATCATCTATATAAAAATCAATTGCTGTTCGTTTGTCTCGCTAAAACTCGAGAATGGCTGGGCCGAGTTAGATGAAATTTGTGTGTATATTTCAACGGGTTCCTGGATGATTTCTGGGTAGGAGTAGGTTAGGAGTAGGGTAGGAGTAGGGTAGGAGTAGGTTAGGAGTAGGGTAGAAGTAGGGTAGGAGTGGGGTAGGATTAGGGTAGGAGTAGGGTAGGAGTAGTGTAGGAGTAGGGTAGGAGTAGTGTAGGAGTAGGGTAGGAATAGGGTAGGAATAGGGTAGGAGTAGGGTAGGAGTAGTGTAGGTGTAGGGTAGGAGTAGGGTAGGGGTAGGCTAGGGGGTAGGACACCACGCGAACGAAGTAGCGCCGGTCAGCTAGAAATAATTTATATGGCAAAACAACGTTTGCCGGGTCAGCTAGTATCTTATATTTATCTGCTACTATTTTATCAAAAAATTCTTTTACACTGTAGAAACAATTACCAATAAATTCTACGCCTAAATTCTACGCCTAAATTCCACGCGGATCCACGCGAGACAAAATGGTTTTTAATTTTATTGTTTGTGTTATTAAGGCATTCAACCGGTTAAACTCAACCCGTACTGGACCCGCGTGGTGGATTATGGCCCACTCCCTGTCACAGAGAGGAGGGGTGGGTCCCAGTAGTGGGAGTGTTATACGCTGATTATGCTATGCTATTTTAAACTGAAAATAATTCTTTAAAACAGTCTCCACGGGTAGCGTTATGTAAATATACCTATCAATAATGATCGATGTCAGTATTTTGTCAAGTTCTGTGAACATCGGTATACCAGGGTGGCAGGGACATCGACGTGCAAACTGTAACCATGAATTCAACGCATGATTCTAGAGCCCCAGTAATTTATTGGCGATTTCGGGGTTGGTCGTATAGTAAAAGCAGGGATGAAACGATACCATCTAGGTATCGATACTTTTACTCGTTTTAACAACATCATCATCAGCCTGCAGCATTTAGCTCGATTCTCGGCAACTCTCATCCAGCTGCTACCAGCCACCCTGCGCAGATCGTCGTTCCATCTAGCTTGAGGGTGTTCTACGTAACCTACGTTTGCAGATTTGCGCTCTTCACTCAAGAACACGTTTACTCCAAGGGTATTGGTTTAGATATAGGTAGGTTATAAATGCTAGTTGAATTTTTCTCATGCACTACTTTGCAAAAAACTTTAAAATGATTGTTGTAGGTATAGGTATTAATTAATCAATATCTATTCATTCTAGATAGTGAAACCTACTGTGACTAGACTTTCTTATGTCTATGGACCAGATTGATGTGATGATAGATGTAAAAAATTAAGGGATCCATTTCTTCCATCGTCCAGGGCCCCAATTATTCCCCGCGTAACATGTACGGTTGTCAAGCGTGGTATTTTGACAGTTCAAAAACCACGGCAACTTCCCGTTTTTTCGCGCGGTTTCGTTCATTGTGTCTTAGAGAATACTTTAAGCTGCATATTTTGAGATTAGGGAAGGAACTGACGTGGTTTCGAAGTAAAGAATCATTGTGTGTGTGGTCATAGTGAATGAAGGGCTTACCACCAGCTCTTATAGCAGGGCAGAAATTGAACTGCGCTGCTTTTTTGTTCTATGACTAAGTACAAAAAAGCAGTGCAGTTCAACTTCTGCTCTGCTATGAGAGCTGGTGGTAAGCCCCCAGGTCACCCCAAATTAGTATGAATATAAAAACTTTGAGAAAGAAAAGTTAAGATTTCATTATTTTTGCGACAAAAAACTTATTAAACGGATTCCGAACACTTAATTATTTTTAGTTAATTTGTAAAAGACCAAGTGTGTTAAAGCAATTAGTCATGCGTTAAACAATATGGTATCCATTAATAACAGTTAAGTAGGTAATACGGAATGACGTAAGCGTTTAAAATGAAAAACCTCGTTGCTAACTTGATTCTTACCGTTATTTTGCACATACAATAATACCCTTTATCAGCTTTCTTTGTATATACCTACTTAACTAGTCTGTAATGTAAGGAACGCACGCGGGGAGTAGCAGTTCTAGATCTTCTGTGGTCGGACGCTACGTCGCCACTACCTTTGCGACTGAATTCGGTCGTAAAGCGATCGCTGAATGTCGAGACCCAGCCCCAGCACATCAAGCTACTACAATCTGTCAAAATTCTTTAATAGATTTTCAACTTTATCGCTAAAGCATTAAGGTTCAAGGTTGAAACTTATCTGAACAAGTGGCCAAAAGTGGAACTAACGAAATGATTGACTGGAATTCAAAAACTTTACTTACATTGGCATATATTTAACTTTACTCTATGTCATTGGCTTTGGCTAAGCATTATTCTTGTCACTGTCGCACTAAACTGTCAAACTAAAAGTGCGAGATAAAGGCGGAAACATCATCATATCATCATCTGCCTTGTGTTTTCCCAACTATGTTGGGGTCAGCTTCCAGTCTAACCGGATGCAGCTGAATACCAATATTTTGCATGGAGTGACTGCCTCTACAACCCAGTTACTGGGTAATACGATACCCCTTGGTAAGACTGGTTGTCAGACTTTCGGGCTTCTGACGACCTGTAACGACTGTCAAAGATCCACGAATGCCAGCCGGGATCAACGGCACCTGCTTACCAATGCACGGAGGGGTCTCGGTATGTAAAGATGGCCATTCATCCACAGACCAACCGCGGCAAGCGTAGCTTAACCTGATCGATCGACCTGTGTGGCTGTTATTATTAAAGCCACGGGCCCCTCTAAATATATAATATTATTTTTCGATCCTCCGTTTGCAGTTTACGTAATTTGCTCATTACCCATTCACCAAAACAATTGCAAATGTTTACCAACCCCATTGCAACGTCATTTGAGCTCCAAAAGATCGTAGCAGTGTTATAAGTAAGAAAGGTTTAAAGAATGTTTACTAAAAAGAGGTTTACTTAACATTTTCATTAAATCTTTTTAGGAAACTAGCTGGTACTGGCCATTCTTGGTCGAAAAATTGGTGGACACCATTAAAGTTTTTTTTTTTAGTTTTGTTCTTTCACGATATATATGGCTGTTGGTTTTTTTTTTTCAACAAACCTGCCAGTCTTTTATAAGTAAATAAGTGTGAAAACTTTTTGATTCTTGATTATAATCATATTAAAATGTTTTTTCATCCCACCATCTCGGAAAGAGTATTTTTAATCTTCAATATCTGAGTGGAAAAGCCGTTTTTATTCTCTAGAGGATAAAGTAAATTGAATTTAGAACATCGTGTGCACTAAGTTTGTGAATTAAAAAAAACATTAAACCTATTTACTGCTACCTCTATGGTGCCGAATATATCATACAACTTTTTTTTAATTTGTTAAAAACTCAGACTCGGGACCTTCTTGGTGTTCTTTTTTCAATTTGCTTTGTACGCGGTTCCTTACGCGGCATTTTTTCACGTCATTGTTAAACCTTATATTAAAAACAAGAAACTTGAAAACAAGTGAAAAAACTAAGATGAGTGATTCTAGCGACGAGGAAGTTTGCTTGACGCCTTTGCATTTAGTAATTTCCTCGCTGAGGTGGAATGAAAAGTTACGTGTTGCACTCGAGTACAAAGATTTTTCACCTCGTGCTCTTTTGATTCCCTCGCTAACGCTCAGGATTCTAATTTTCCTTCGCTTGCTCGGTCATCAAAATTGAACACGCGGTTAAAAAGCAACTTTGCACTCTTGTATAACAAATAACTATTATTTTATTTAACTAAAGGGGCAATTCTCGTAATTTTAAGAACGTTCACAGTCTGTTCTCAGACTCAATCTGTCAAATATACTTTTAATTTCCTTACATTTTTGACAAGTTTTTGACATTGATTATCGCTGAGATGAGATTGCGACTAGATTTTGAACGTTTTTATTTACGGGAACTGGCCTTCTGCTGATTTTCGTATTATTTAGTTATTGAATAATCATGACTTTTTTACAGAGTGCAAACTATGCCAATTTAAAATATTAAAAAAAATCAAGTCCCTACCTCACAAAGTACCTATTCATATGATTTCTTTTCAAGAAAAAATTTCCAAAACTTCAAAACTTATTTTTTCTACGTCATTCAATGAAGAATTCGGAAGTATATCTATAACTATGTCATCTTACATAACTTTTACCTTGACCTTAGGCTGAAGGACGAAATGGAATGGGACAATGTATATTAAAATTGTATTTATGTTTCAAATTGACGTTATTTCAAGTTAAACAAATATCAACTTTATTTTAATAGTAATTAAATAGATTTCAGAGTGACTAGCTTTATTGACAAAGTTATAAAAATATTTGAAGTTGTAGTGTAAACTGAACTTTATTGTGTAGGAGTTAAAATTATTTTTCCATAAACTCATGTTTGTTTACATTTTTGACAAATATGTCGCGATTATATGTTACAGTGGACTCCGTAGCTTTTTATTTACTTAGTGAATGTTTCCGCAATGCATTGTTGTACATATTTGTATTGACAACCGAATGGAATCGCAAGGTTCTATTCTGAAAAAAAAACCTTTCCGGTACGTTGTGCTTCATGTGTCTATATTTTTAACCGACTTCAAAAAAAGGAGGAGGTTCTCAATTCGGTTGTATTTTTTTTTTTTTTATGTTTGTTACCTCAGAACTCCGTTGTTTATGGATCGATTTGCAAAATTTTTTTTTAACTTTAAAGGATATGCTTCCAGATTGGTCCCATTTTTTTCAAAATCCAGTTCTGATGATGGGATCCATGAGGAATCGAGGGAACTCCTCAAATGTTATAGGCAACTATATAGTAATTTTAATATTTTCATCGAGAAATCAAGCGTTTACAGTCAAAAAGTAACATTTGATGAAGTGGAACTGGTGAAGAAGATCAGATATGGCTAACGGAACTTGTCACTCGCATAGATATCACAATCAAGATAGTTAAGCAACTATGACAATACAAATAAACATACAATCCTGAATAGTTATATTGAAAATGTTATCATTGAACTGATCTGATGATCATGATGGAGCCGGAAGACAGGTACCGGAACTCCGTAATTAATCAACGTATTCTAGCCGTGTTTGGGTTTATTAGAATTGTCATGAAATGCACTTTGGCTATAAGTTACTATCGAACTGATCTGATGATGGAGCTGGAAGGTGGAAGGTTGGCATGAGAACTTCAAAATAAAACAATGTATCCTAGCAGTATTTGGGCTTAGAACTGTCATGAGATGCACTCTGAATACAAGGTGCCATTGAAAATCTAGTTTTGATGTTATCATCAATGTGTCCACAAAACAACTTCTGAAATATTAAAGGCAATTTGCTTACAGTGTTTAAAAAAAAATCGCTTCTATTATTTACTAAAATAAAATTGTATTCTTGGTAGTATGCACACGTTTCCACGCCACCTATGAGGTAGTGTGCTGGGCGCGTTTTTTTTAATGTGGTTTCCCCGGTAGGCCTATTCCATGGCACGTTATGTGTTGTCTTGATTATCAGATGGCAGATTCCGCCACATTGTTATCTCTGTCATCGCTCGAACATCGTGTGGTCGATTCAATAATTTATTGGCGTCTAAATCTGATAACACTATGCCTTCCAAACTTCTGACACGACTTAGCGCGACATATATTTGTCCTTTTGCAAAGTTTTTTTTACCAAGGTCGATCACAGCTCTCTCTCGAGGGTGGTCCCTTGTAGTTTATGGACTGTTACCGCCCAGCTCAATATTAGAGGCAGCATACGACGCATTAGAATCGACAGTATTTCATGCGTCATATTATCATCTCTCTACGGGATCAAATTAAAGATCAGAAAGTAGACAGTAATATGTACCTACTTGTATGATATTGGTACTTCTTCAAAATAATATTCTATGTAGAAAAGATATTAACTACGTTTCCATTAGGATATTATAATAAAAAATACACTAAACGGCTAGAAATAAAAAAACTTTTTACAAAAAAAAAACCGCCTTCAAAAAAAGACAAACAAAAACGTTCCTGCACTAAAAAGTAAAAAATAAAAAATTGAATTCCTGTAAAGAAACATAATTTAAAGGTAAACTTATTTGACATTAATATTTTGCAAATATTCAAAATTGTTTACTTCTTTTTGGAGTCGGTGCTAGCCAAGGCAAGGAAATACGTATGGGCAACAATACCTCGAAAAACGACCTCTAACATTTACTATAAAACTACCAAGATACCTATTGCATACCTAGAATAATTAAAACACAAATACAGACAAGACTGTACTCTAAAACAAATTGACACAATTTTCACAATAATTTCTTTTAAATAATAATAATTATACATACGTATAAAAACCCCTGCCACTTTTTAAGTACTTTGAAATTTTTGAAGCATTAAGTTTGTAAGCATCTGTTTTAAAATTTTATAATCGTGAATTGAAAAAATAAATGGCACAGGATACAACTGCTGGCACCGACTCCAAAAAGAAGTAAACAATTTTGAATATTTGCAAAATATTAATGTCAAATAAGTTTACCTTTAAATTAAGTTTCTTTACAGGAATTCAATTTTTTATTTTTTACTTTTTAGTGCAGGAACGTTTTTGTTTGTCTTTTTTTGAAGGCGGTTTTTTTTTTTTGTAAAAAGTTTTTTTTTGTATAAATAATTAGCCTGTAATATTCCCACTGTTGGGACACAGGCCTCCTCTCTTTTTTTGAGGGAGGGAGTGGGCCGTCGTCCGCCTCGCGGGCCTTGTGCGGGTTGGTAGATGTAGATGTCTTCGAATTGTTGGTTCTGCCGGTTTCCTCACGATGTTTTCCTTCGTGGAATTATTTACACTAAGTACAGCGCCTGGCTGGGTTCCAACCCTACCTACTATTCGTAAATCAGGGCCGTTACTACTCGGCCACCGCTCTGCTATCTTGTTTAGGGCTGATTTTTCAATCATCTGAGAGGCAATTCTCGTAATTTTAAGAACGTTCACATTTAGATCTCAGTCTCAATCTGTCAAAAATACCTCTAATTTCCCCACATTTTGACAAGTTTTTGAAATTAGATTGTCGCTGAGATGAGATTGCGACTAGATTTTGAACGTTTTTCATTACGGGAATTGGCCTTCTGATAACTTTATTCGAGGAATTATTTTGAAATTTTGACAGTAATTTCATACAAAAACTATCAAACGTCAATTTTATTCCTTGAATAAAAGTTATCTGGCGATGGAAAAAGAAGCCCTAATTCTGATAACTTTATTCGAGGAATAATTTTCTAATTTTGACTGTGATTTAAGTACTTTGCATAAAATTGCTAATGGTTCCTTTGACATTCAATTACTTGACCAGATAAACTTTAAAATACCTACTCGATCTGTGCGCACTCCACAATGATCCAGTATTCCCGCTAGTAACAATAATGTTTCTGAAAACACTCCGTTATCTAGAATGTGCAGTCAATATAATGCAATAAGTTAGACTTGTTTTTGAATAGTTTTAATGAATTTAGAAATTCTTTATATAAATTGTAATTACAACAGCGTCATTTATTAACTTCTTCATATTATTTCACCTTTACACAGTTACTAATGAAGCATATTAAACATTGAACGCTGTGTACAGTAATAATATTGGAGTTCTGATTTATGTACAGACGCCAGCAGGTCAAGCTACCCGAATCTGTCAAATTTTTCCAATCCACCTTGAACCTTAATGCTTTAGCGATAAAGTTGAAAATCTATTATAGAAATTTGACAGATTGTAGTAGCTTGATGTGCTGGCGTCTGTACTGTATTTTGTCATAACTGTGCTAAATTGTCTTAGTCTGTCACTGTACTCATTAAAATAAAACAAAATTTCATGAAAAACTGTCAAACGTCAATTTTATTCTTCGAATAAAAGTTATCTGGCGATGGAAAAATCAGCCCTTAGTTTATTAATAATTATTACCAAACTTAAAGTTGCTGCTAAAATATCAACTAAAACAATAAGATGTATGGAAATACGTGCACGTCATAACGATATCGTGGACGGAAAAGCGTCTTCATATATTATTTCCGTAATTTTTTCTTTCCTGTGTTTTCGTGATAGCGTGACGCGGACGTCCACGATAATAGTATTATTCTTTCTTTCTATTCAATAAGTGGTTATGAAAATATAAAGGTACTGAAGTGCTAATTAAAGTGTAGGGGTAGTTGAGGGGTTTGACCTAAGTTTTAGCTCACGACTCATTACACTTTAGTCAGGTCCATTGCTACCGCACCCTAATTGCGTAATACACGATCAATCGGAATCGGTTTCATTTTGACAGTTCAACAACATTCATTGCGTTATTTACGTGTTGAGCTGACAAATTTTTCGAACTTATGAAGCAATTGATTAGCAATTTGCTTCAAAATGATTCAGATTCCAATTGATCGTGTGTTACGCAATTAGGGTGCTGGTCACCAATGTTTCTTTTTCTCATCATTATCATCATTTCAGCCGAAAGACGTCCACTCCTGGGCTTCAAGCATCACCTCTTCGACCGGCGGGGTAACTGCGTAACACACTAACAGTAGCACGGCTTTCGTTTTTACAGTTCAACAACATTCATTGCGTTATGTACAGACGCCAGCAGGTCAAGTTACCCGAAACTGTAAAATTTTCCCAATCAACCTTATTTCTTTAATGATAAAGTTGAAAATCTATTACAGAAATTTGACAGATTGTAGTAGCTTGATGTGCTGGCGTCCGTACCTATACGTTGTTGAGCATACAAATTGTTCGACCTATGAAGCAATGGATTAAAAATATCCTTCAAAATGATTGAGATTGTGATCAAAATCAAAAGTCATTTATTCAAATTAGGCTGAGAATCAGCACTTTTCGAACGTCAAAATTACAAAAGACAGTCCCCCAAAAACGCCCGCCCTTCACCACTTCCTAGTGCTATCGCTGGGAAGAAGAAGTGGCGCAACAAACTCCCCAGCAGCACAGCTGTCTGTTCAGTTAGAAAATACTTTCGATTGTATACAATACTAGGTGTCAAGAAATCAACATTACAAGGCACAGAACATAAAATTAAATTATTTGTTCCACAATTAGGGTGGGTTCTGTGCTTTCCGCATCTTGTAGAAAGTAGTCAACCGTCGTTCCTTTATCAGCTCCCAACAAATATTCATATACCTACAAGCAAGCTCTCATTAAACATATTATTTCGAAACAATGATCTCATACAAGCCTTCGTTTGACCCAAATTAAATGAGGTTACAATTAAATGAGGCGAATATAATTATTGCCGTAATTTTCCCTACCTTTAACGCTTGTAAAATGAAGTGTACATACATAGGTTAATGCCATTTATTTTATCCGTATATATTTTTAAAGCGTTAAAATGTGATATTATGTAGATGAAACAGTGATCCTATAGTCAGTCTTTGCAGTCTGTGGACCAAATATAGTCAGCGGGCCATCAGCAACGGGTCCATTTTTTTTAACAATATAATAACAGGTTGAGGATGTTGATGGGGCTGACCCGTTTTTGCAGTGCATCAGGTATGT
The DNA here is from genome assembly GCA_951799955.1 of Apamea anceps. NCBI lineage: Eukaryota > Metazoa > Arthropoda > Insecta > Lepidoptera > Noctuidae > Apamea > Apamea anceps. Next base: position 4,046,071 of record OX637502.1, on the reverse strand, counting down.
TTGCACAAGCACACGCCACGCCGTTCTACGCCATCGTCAGACAGAAATCTGCCTCTTTGCTCTGCAGAGTGAGGGAAAGCTTCAACTCGGGGAGGTGTGAGCTTCCTTTATTAGGCGATGTTGTTCGAAGATGTATTTCGGACAACATCGCCTAAGGAGTTTCTCCAAATCCTACTAATATTATAAACGTGAATGTTTGTATGGATGGATGGATGGATGGATGTTTGTTACTCTTTCACGCAAAAACTACTGAACGGATTTGGATGAAATTTGACACACAGATGGTTTATAACCAGGATTAACATATAGGATACTTTTTATCCCGATATTCTCACGGGATCGAAACTTACACGGGTGAAACCGCGGGGCGCAGCTAGTAGATCATAAGTTTGCTAAAATAGGTATAAATAATCTTTTTGTTTACTTCCCACTATAGATGTTGCATATCCATAGAAAAAAAAAATGAATCACCGAAATGCATATACGCGCAAAACTTCCGATCGACTGCACCAAATTGGATAATTCTTTTTTTGTGTTTGTTATTGTCAGGACAAGGTTTGTATAGAAGAAAATTAAAAGAAAAAAAAATATGGCGGTACGACGGTCAACTAGTCCGAAACAGAGATTATTTTATTTAATTTATTTATAGTAATCATTAGATTGCCTTAATGGTGAAGATCGCAAGCGCAACTGCCGAGCTTAAAGTTTTGGGTAAACAAAGGGTTGAGTTGGCTTGGTCTTGGCTAATGTCTATGGATGCTTCCCTTGTCTAAGGATTGGGCCCGGCTACAAATAAAAAGACTAGGCCTACCTTCTACAAGAACCTTAAGCATAACCGGGTGAAATATATATAGCTGGTCCTATCTGACCTTCAGGGAATAAAAGCATTATGTTATGTAAGATATGCATACCATACCAGTAATTATATACATAGATCTGCATAATACTTATAATCGTGTGTTAAAACTAAGTAGGTAGATACAATTCGTTGTGCTAATTAGTCGCTGATTTTTATAATAAGTATCGACTCATCATCATCAGCCTACAGCAGTCCACTGTTGGACATAGGCTTCTCGTATTGCGCGCCATTCAACTCGATTTTCAGCAACTCTCATCCAGCTGCTACCAGCCACCCTGTGAAGATCGTCGCTCCACCAAGCCTAACGGCTTCTTACCTTCCTTTGCCGATACTCGGTCTCCACTCAAGAATACGTCTACCCCAGAGGACACGGTGGAGCATACGGTGGAGGTCTGCCCTGCTTGGGCAGAGCACCGCCGTGTCCTCGTAGAGGCGATTGGCAGCGGCGGCGACCTCTCGCGTCCGGCCCTGGTTCAAGCCATGGTCCGGGGCGAGAGGGAGGCAGTCACCTCCTTCTGCGAAGCAGTCATGCTAGCGAAGAAGGTGGCGGGGTGGGCGAGAGAACGCGCCTTGCGCACCTCACGCCTCAGCCGCCGCGGGAGACGCTCCGGGCGTCGGTAGCCGCGTGACGACTCCCGGCCACCGTAGGCGCGGGCCTGCGGGCGGTGAGTAATGGGTAACTCACCGTCCGATCAGGACCAGGCCCGTGCCGGACGGCGTGTTATGTTCCACGCGCGCCTCAAAGAGATGTCAGCAAGATTGACGGGGCCCGATAGGGCCGAAGCCTGCCAGGGTAGCGGGATCGTCCGAAAGGGTTACCGCTGCCCTGGAACATAAAGGGCTAAGGAAGGAACACGGGTGGGTTTTAGTCAGTAAGAGTCTGACACTCCCTTCCGCTCCACCCAGAGCGGGAGGGGTCATTTGAAGATTTCCCATCCACAAAAAAAAAAGAACACGTCTATTTATTTATGTATATATACTTTATTGTACACCAGAAAGTACATTACAAAAATTACAATTACCTAACTCTTAAAACACAATGGGCGGCCTTATCGCTTCGCTTTTTGTCTATCGCAGCGGTATTAGGTTCTACGGTTAATATGGCCGGCTCATTGCCACTACAGCTTGCTTATTCTGTAAACTATGTCGACAACTTTGATTCCCTACCATAAGTATCGTCTGCACTATACTATTTAAAAAATAAACTACGTAGATTAGTAGGTATCAAGAATGAAATCAAATGGAAAGCTATCAATTTCACTTACCTAATAGTATTTCTTCGATAACGTAGTATCGACGGGGATGCCTGTCCATTAAGGAAATGAGAAAGTCAATTACATTATTGACTAGCTTCTGTCCGCGACTTCATCCGCGTGAAATTTCTTGTTCCCCTGACCCACCCCGTAGCATCGCATCGCATTACCTGCGCGGTCACTTCCTTTTCACTTAGCGGTCTTTCTGATTTTTTTTCGTTTTGTTCGGCTCCTATATTTAACATCACGCTATGGCTCTTAGCCATAGCGTGATGTTAAATACCCTATAGCCTTCATCAAAAATTGGGCTATCAAATGCAAAAAGATTTTTTTCAAATTCGTCTGGTAGTTCCAGAGATTACCCCCTACATACATACAAACAAACAAACAAATTTTACCTCTTTATAATATTATTATATTATATTATATTATACTGGAGGAGTTGTATTAATGATTTTTATGATTGGACACTAATATTATAAACGCGAAAGTTTGTATGGATGGGTGAATGGAGGTTCGTTACTTGTTCACGTAAAAACTACTGAGCGGATTTGGATGAGATTTGGCACACAGATAGTTTATAACCAGGACTAACACACGAGATACTTTTTATCCCGATATTCCCATGGGATCGAAACTTATGCGGGTAAATCCGCAGGGCGCTGTTAGTAATTCTATATAAATAAATATTTGCTACGGTTGCGAATCATATTTTGTTCAACATACAACCAACCTGCAAATTGCAAAAAACGTAAGAAAATTTGAATTTCGCTGGCTACAATGACGCTTTCTCCTTAAGGTGCCAAAAAGTAGCTCCACGAGAAAACACCCCATTCTTCCCAATTTTGTTCAAGTCTTTCTGACCAGTTTGATCGAGTATTATTATCGTCATAGCTTGGCTTTATTGTCCCACAGCTGGGCAAAGGCCTCCCTCCATCCTTTCCATCGTCCACGTTGGTAGAATAGAATGCTCTTTATTATGTACACTATATACTGTCGAGCAATGAAAAAGTTCCACCCACAAAATGCCGACAAACACCTTAAAATCTCCTAAGACATATAATTTAAAATTTGAACACAATATTTACGTTTTTAGTTGTTAATATTCTGTTGCGCTGTTAAATGTACTTCAATACTGCAGACGGCGTCATTAAGCTAGCCTTTCCCGTTTAGGAGTAATTTGGTGCTATGTCACTGGAACTTTTTCATTGCTCGCGAGTGTAAATTACAGATATAAATGTGCCGTGTGCGCGTCGCTTTTTTCTTACCAATTCCTAAGGAATATATCTAATTCAACCTGCCATAACTATTATATAAAACCTAACAGCGCGAAACCTTCAAATAGCAAACGGAAACAGCACATACGACGACGTCGCGCCGTAGCCGATTATTTCCGGCGCCCCGACGCTGCGCCAATTATATCTTCTACAGCGAGGTCTTACGTAAATAATAAATCAAACAAAAGCGTTGTATTCAAATATTGCTTTACCGACTGCAAATCATCATCATTTGCCTAGCCTTTTCCCAACTATGTTGGGGTCGGCTTCCGGTCTAACCGGATGCAGCTGAATACCAGTATTTACTGACTGCAAATACGAACGAAAAAAATATTACCATTTAAATTTTTACACTCAGAAATAAATATCTTATTAAGGTTAATTAAGCATGAAAAATTGTAATCGTTAAGACCAATATATCTGTAATCTAAATCATTCTGAATACCCCGGCGTCGAAATATTTGGTAGTTTATTAAAAAAAAAAAGATAAAAGTTACAAGATTTAATAAACGCCTGCGTTCAAGAACCTGAAGTCTGTAGTGAACTTATTTACGATAACTAATGAATCCGTATGATTTTCACCGTCACCGATTTGATTGAACTCAATGAAAAATTTGAAGAAGTCTCGAAGAATCTGAACGCACATCAGTATGTTTGTACATCACCCAAAGATCTGGAACATATTATCGTGAACAGTATACCGAAGTCTAAATGCATATACAAGTGGATGCTAAAGTTCTATAAACCTTATTAACCTGAATAACTATTCATTGATATAGATTAGTTCAAACAAGAAAGGACCAAGAATTGAAACCTGCGAACCCCTGGTGTCACCCATTGTTGATGCCACTCAAAAAGTAGAAATTTAAATAAAGCACAAAAAAAGTAATAATAATAAAGATAATTATAATAATAATATGTATGGCGGAACAGTTCAGGAAGCCGGTGACATTTCTTCCATATATCAAACCAAATCAAAGGCTCTGTTAAATTTAAATTTTAAATCATTGAAGGAATTAGGCTGGAAGCGGCAGTTATAAGATGCTGCTCATGTAACCCACTGATATGGATACTGTATCCGATGCCAGCTAGCTGTTATTTTCATGTATTAAAAGAAAATATTAAGTAATAATTAATATAGGCAATATCAATGTAGAAAAATTAAGGAAATAACCATTGCACAATTTGACGCGATCTATGTCAGACGATCTGAGACTGGAATGGATTCTAGTCACTAGAAGATGTAGCAGGAGTTCTCAGTGTAGACAAATACGTATTCAACAAAACAACAACATATTCAAAGTATATACTTTATTTCATGAAAATGTATTTGATTAAATGAATGTTAAAATATGCCATTCGGATTCCTTTATAAAAGCCAGGGTTTGGGTATATCTCACTATTCGCTAGTCTAGTGTTAACTTGTTATCAAGCCGAAACTCTTGAAACCCTATGTAACTTTCGTGAGATATACCCCTCACCTCACCTCCGCTATATGGAAGTTTTCAGCATGTCTCGTGATATCCGTACAATAATTTATGAAGATTTGTTAGCGCCATCACGACAAGTTCTAGTTTTTGCGCTCCGGTAACAACAAAGTTATGTGCACTTAGATCTTGGGACCTTGCAAGATACTCTTCATGATTCTTGTTTAGTTGTGTTGCAACTATTCCCGTAGCTAGAAAAATGGCATTGGGACTTCCATATTTCACAACTTTTTTTTTAAATCTTCATCGACGGCTTTTTCAATGTCTTGATTGCCACTTTGAGCAATTGTATCTTTCAGTTGTACCTGAGAATGTACAACATTAATTTGCGCATGTTATATGAATAAAATGAATATACTTTAAGTAGGTACCTAAATAGTTCTACACGTACAGTAGAATACCCGACTAGCTGTGACAATCAAATTACAAATAAATTCAGAAATGGGGGTGATCTCTTATATTTATTCCAGGTAATAATTGGTAAAAACGCAGGGGAACATCTGGAATGGCGTTAGAATTAACTAGTCCCAACAGGAGGCAAGCCTGTGCAGCATAACCTAGAGCTCAACAATCCGAGGCACGACCTGCGAGCCTGACTGTGACATTAATTGTTATTGTAATTGTAGTACCTTATCTATGCTCTTTAGGATGTCATTGATCACTTTATTGGTTCTATCTACAACGCTTTGTGGATTGGCAATAGTAAAAGGTGCTGAATTGTTAATATTGGTCTGGTAGTCATTGTAATAATCATGACCGCTGGAAGAAACACAGAATAATGAATTTTAGACTAACCAACATTTTGCACTGTCCGAGCTTAGTATCGATATCAGTTAAATTTTATGGTGACATTTTCAAACTTAAAAAGGTACTCACAGACAGCTGTCCTCATGTTCTGCCGCATCGTAAATTACGTGGATAATCTTGGCATAATGACGCCTGGAGTCGTTCAGAAGCGGTACGTGGCCGTCCATGGATCTAAAGCAATAAAATTCTCATGAGCCTAGACAGCGTCCTCTTTATAAATGGTTCACGTCCACGCTAATGTTACTCTATAATATATATTGTAGCGAAATAAAAGCAGGGATAGCTTCGCTAGAATACGTTTTTAATTTTGATCTTAACTAAAGAATAACACGACAATAAAACAAAACTTAGAAAACCACACGACGAATATAGAGAGTAAAAAGAATTCGGAATGTCTTTGGTGTTTGTACAGTCGCCAGCACATCAAGCTACTACAATCTGTCAAATTACTTTAATAGATTTTCAACTTTATCGCTAAAGCATTAAGGTTCAAGGTTGATTGGGAAAATTTGACAGTTTCGGGTAGCTTGACCTGCTGGCGTCTGTACCATACATTAAATTTTCGTATATTATTGTTACGCGTCGACTAGAATTCGTTTGCAAACGTATCGTATTTCGAAATTAAATAAATAAAAGTACGTTTTAAATGGTAATATCGGCACCAAGTCAATTCGTTGTTAAAAAGAGTTGTTAAGATAATTATTTAAATGATCGAAGATCTAAGTTTTAGCGTCAAGAAATATAAGAATAAATGGTAGTACGAGTATATTATTATTAGGTTATTGTAACTAATAAACTACCACTACTAACTAAGTACTGTTATTATGTCCTATCGCAGGTAGGTATGCTGGAAGAGATTTCTTATGAATTAAGCATAACCTCGGTACCTATTTTTCTGTTCTGTTTTTTTCTTGTCTTTTTATATATGTGTGTACATAAATTGTTAAATAAATAAAGACAAAAACTACAAAATATCTGAAAAATCCTGTCTTAGGCTCCACAATGACAATCATCAGACATCTCGCTGGCCGGAATTTGAAACTTCTAAGCTCAGCAGGAAACGTCAAGAAAAGCCGAACGGAGGAGTCGAATCAAGATCGGCCTGTAATCTTCGGACGAATCTACAGCAAATAACGTAAAATGATGATCCGCGTGCAGGCATCGTATAGGGTCTTAGCATTATGCTGAGCGATGGCCGTTTTGCGTGAATGTGACGCATGTTTACCCCCAACTTGTTTTTTTTTTGTGTCTTTATGTTCTTTTTTATGTGTCATGTACGCCGCAAATAAATGTATTGTCTTTCTTTTCCTTCTTTCAGGCAGAATATTTTATAGAATAGAATAGAATAGAATAGAATAATTTATTTTGCCAGAAACATGGTTACAGGGTGTTACGTTACATTATACATTGTAGAAGTTCAGCATGTCTCACCGTATAATCGGTATAACAAAGTAGCTGAAGATAAGTTAAGTTACATACCGAGTCTTAATCAAGAAACTGAATTGCCGCGTAACAAGTTTTAGTGCTGCATAGCTTGCTTGACTTATTAAATGAGTTTTTCAGGAACACTGCCTATGGCAAAGAAAAAGTAGGATAAAATATAAATAGGTAACGAAAAGAACTTTCGAATAATCAATTGAAGAGCCCTTAAGATAGATACTTACGAACGCAGCAAGAAATTACAATTAATATTGAAATGTTTCTGCTACACTTTATATTGCTCTTGATGTGCTTAGCTATCGTTTAGAACGAATCAGAAATAATATACTTATGATTTAATTTTATTATCTTATCAGTTTCATTATAAATTGCATACTTATAAAAAAAATTGTTAAGGTACCTACTTGCATAATCGCGTTAAGTACAGTCAGCAAGATAATACGAAGAACAGTTAAATTTTTTAGATCACAATAACGAACAGAACAGACTTTAAATTATTGTATGAAGATTAATTGCCAATAAAGTTTTGATTATAAAAAGAAGACAGCCCGTTTAGTTATACATACTTTTGTTATTTCCATAGTGTGCTGTGTATGTGTACGTGTATTTTGAGCTGCTCGGGTGAGCAGCTCCCCCATCATTATGAAATCCTTGCAACATGAGATACTCTCTCGAAGAGAAAAAGAAGATTAATGCAACGACTGTGCTTTCTCAGTATATCTACAAAAATCTTTAAAATATAAAAAATAACAATAAAAGAAAAACCAGTTATATCCATAATATAAATACTAGGAACAAAACAACACGGCCCAAGAAAATATATGGCTCGTCATTTATCATTCTTTATTTATCATCAAATAGATGCAGGAAATGGGCAATAAGTAGACTAAGTTTATTTTTCAAGTTAATTTGAGTTTAAGTTTTTCTTTTACAAATGCTTTTTTTGTGTAAATCGATCGAAATAAACAAATGTTACCATTGACTACTTATGTTTGAACAATTTTTAAATGTCTAGTCCAAACATATGTATTATTATAAAAATCACTTAATCATTAATATTTTTAAATGACAGCCCAAAAACAGGATGGGCCCTATTTTCTTTTGAGTAGTTTAGATCATCTACAGCGAGGTCTTACGTAAATAAAAATCAAGCAAATGAGTTAAAAGCAAATAAGCAAAGCAAATTTTTTTTTTTACTGACGGCTCATTCCAACGAAAACAATATTATCATTTCAGAAATAATATCTTAATAAAGTAAATTAGGCATGAAAAATTGTAATAATTAAGACCAATTTATCAATGACTCGAGACAAATCAGGGACTGTATAAGTAAGTTGGTACTTAACTTAAACTTCACAACTTACTGTACTTTTATCTGTACTCGTTAAGGTAAGTAAGAAGGTATGTACTTACATTATACATAACATTTTCTTTATGTGTAATATATGACAATATTTTCAAAGAAAAGAATATGGAGTATTCTATTCTGAACTTTCAAAACATTGCATCAAATTCAAAATATTTTATCCCACGATCCTATGTAATTTTTTCACATGTATATCTGTAATTTTTACGGCTTTTAGCCTCTGTATTAGCCTCTGTACAGAGGCTGGCAGGGACATTGACGTGCAGTCTGTTACCATGGATTCAGTACGGATTAATTCGTCGGTTATTTAAAAAAAATTGCTGTCCCATACATTTTGACCGCATAGGTAACTACTTTTCTATGAAACAGCTGTTTTGTTTTTGATAACCGACGAAAAACTTCTACGCTTGTGGGTCTAGAATCATGTGCTGAATTCATGGTGACAGTTTACGTGTCGATGTTCTTCCACCCTGCATGATAAAGAGATTCAAGATTATCTGCAGTTTTATTATTCTGTTCCTAAGTACCAGGGACTGTATTAAAGCATGTTAGGTTAGAGCCATCATTGTTCCTTAATGGGAGAAACATTGAGGTTACAGGACGAAAAGGAACATGCCTTACGCAACATCACTTTATCACTTCATTGTCCCAACTATACCGATTTTACTTGTACAATTTCAATTTTGTTTTGTATATAATATATTGTTTACATATTGATACCCACGTCTGTGGAGTTCCGCTAACTAATATAATTTGATCCTGTGTAAAGTATGGATTAGGTACATGTACTCTCAGTTTATCTTGAACTATATCTTCGACACAACTAACGATCCGTACAGGACAACATCGCAGACCCTTCAAGGCTGTCCGCCACACAACACAGAACAGCCGATCGATTCTGTAAAAATTTCACCGTGAATAGTTAGGTGAAGTGAGCTTAGAGTGAGCTGTCAATGGTGTCATTCCCTAACATTAGTTGGAATGACAGCTCACTCCACGCTCACTTCACCTAAGTTTTCACGGTGAGATGGTTACAGAATCGCACTGCTGGTTACAACTCATAAGCGTGGTGGACTTCAGCGGTGCTATTCTGTATAAAGGTCACCGTGATAACTTAGTTGAAGTGGGCTTAAAGTGAGCTGTCATTCCACCTGATGCTAGGGATTGACACTGTTGACAGCTCACTTTAAACTCACTTCACCTAAGTTTTCACGGTGAGATTTTTACAGAATAGTTACAGTGGAAAATCAAACTCAAACGGAAAGCATTTGTTCAAAATAAACCAATTACAGGCACTTTTGAATTGTCAAGGACTTTGTATTCAGTGTCCTATGAAACTGATATATTTTCAGATGACAATGATTCTGCAACTCCTGGTAGCAGCCGTGGCCGTTGGCCTGGGCGTAGACGTGTATGGGATACCGCAGTACAGAGAAAGGCTACAGGCAATCAAAGACGCCACCGAAAAACTGGAAAAGAATGTGTTGTACGTATCATTGACTGTTATTATTAGCCGCGCCTCTAGAAAGCGGATAAGGTATACGAAGACGATTGCTCTTAACACGGTGGTTCCTGAAACATCGTAGCTATTCAGACCCACCTCTCTGAAAGCCGTTACACTATTCATTGAGACAGTAGTGCGCCATGTCAAGATTGTAGATCCAATTTTATGCATCAATGAAATCGAATTGTGACAACCTGCTTGCGACAAAATTATTTACTTTTTCAGTGATGAAGACATTTTGTTCATGTTTTATTGATACTCTGTTCATCTTTTGCTGCATCAGATCCCTGGAGGGCAAATCACCGCTCCTGAACGATTCCAGGCGTCACTACGCCGAGATAGTCCACGTCATATACTATCATGGAAATCGTCGATCTGGCTGCCTGTAAGTTTATTTTAGATTTGCATTAGATATAAGTAGAAATACTAAAGACAAAACAAAAAATGATTATTGGCCGTGCGTGGATCCATCTCAAACCAATTCTGAGATGAAGTTCAAATTCTAACTCTTAACACATTGTTTGATACATCTTTCAGCAACGGGGATTATTACGATGAATATTTTCCATATCTTAATATTTCGGCACCTGAGGCTATCAGTAATCCAGAACTGGTTGTATCTAAAATCAATAATCTTCGCAATGTTGTTCTCAACATCACCACCGAGGTAAATATAATGATAGCAAATTTGTTATTTATACAACTAAACATTATGGCTTCTCTACAGATAACAATCGTCTATTTTCAGTTAACAGATTTGATGAACGCCTGTGTTCTAGAATCTGAGGTCTGTAATGAACTTACTCACAAAACTGTACTAAAGAATCCGGATGAATTTCGCCATGCAGCTAATGTATTATTAGCTGCTGGTGACGTTGCAACAGATTTGAACGAATTAAATGAAAAATTTGAAGAAGTCTCGAAGAATCTGAACGCACATCAGTATGTTTGTACATCACCCAAAGATCTGAAACATATCGTGAGCAGTATAGCCCAGCTTTACCGAAGTCTAAATCCATATACAAGTGGATGCTAAGAGTTCTATAAAAGCTAAGTATGGAAAACAGAGACGAGTGTTAACGATTACGATCTAGATTTTAATTGTCTCACGATTTAGAATTTCAAACAAGTTGCTATTTATGTAGCGTCGATCCTCTGTTCTGCTATAATTATACCTTAATTTTCAGATTGTATTCAAATAAAATATTATATTTTCAAATGTTCATGTTTGTTTTGATTTCAATATGCACTCGCATTTTAAGTACATAACAAATGACACTGGTACAAAAACAAAAAAAAAATCAACTTTACCCCACTCCAAAGTTTAAAAATAAATAATAATGTAATCTTTATTACCTAATGACCTTTGCCGCATGTCAAACGAGTCATGGGCCAAAACTACCACCATTTGGGTCCCAGAAATCGTCCGGCGACATCGATGTAGACCCAGGAGAAGATGGCGGGATGAGCTTGTCGCCTACACACACGATTGGTCCATACTAACTCAGGATAGAGCGACCTAGAATAAGTCTTATCTTGAGAATATATTTTGAATTTTTGACAGTTTAACCATACTAGAACTGTCAAACGTCAATTTTATTTCACGATTAAAAGATTTGGACAAGACTTTGGTGAAATCAGCCCTTAGTGGATAGGAAAAGGGCCCTTTTGTGACGTAAGCACATACATTTTTAATGTCTATATTTCGAATTTCTGCCCTAAGCGGTTTTGGCTGCGTGATGATGAGTCAGTCGGGACACGTGCCGTTTATATACAAAGAAGATCTATTTGATAATATTGACTTTAGATCTTATTGTAACTCGATTCTATTATATACCAACCCTGTTATAGCCTGATGAAAAATATTGCAATAGGGGTATAGCTTTGAATAACGGTAGATCTTTTCATAGTTCAGGAAATTATTGTTTAGAAAAACTTCAGAGAAAGCACTGTTAACTTCGTTGAACGTAACTATATGACGTGTGTGAGAGGGAAGCCAGAGAAGTATCATCCGCGAACAATACACTCTTGTGATAATTCCTTACATAATAAAACCTTATTAAACTGAATAACTTTTCATTGATAAAGATTAGTTGAAATAAGAAAGGACCAAGAATTGAACCCTGCGAAACACCCCTGGCGTCACCCATTGTTGATACAACTCAAAATGAGAAATTTAAATAAAGCACAAAAAAAAATGAAAACCGATTACAAAACGATGAGAATAATAATAATATGTATGGTGGAACAGTTCAGGAAGCCGTTGCCATTTCTTCCATATATCAAACCAAATCAAAGGCTCTGTTAAATTTAATTTTTAAATTATCGAAGGAATTAGATTAGAAGCGGCAGTTATAAGATGCTGCTCGTGTAACCCGCTGATATGGATACTGACATCATTATTATTGATCTCTATTTTTAATATAATTTATTGTTTTAAATGACTAGAATTGTATTTAATTTTATTTTCTTAATTGTATTGTAATCCAAACAATTATGAAATTATTATTAGTATTTTTATGTTATTGATAATTACTAAATGTGTAGGTACTGTATGCGATAAGTATAATCAAGATGTAAAATCTAAACATTTGCACGGCAGAAATGCCGAATATAGTGAAACCTATAGATCTTAAGAACTTATGTTAGCTACCTATATTCTTGCAAATAAATCTATCATTCATTCATTTATATTACAGTTTTCTTCGTTAGTAGTCTAATTTGAAACACTGTCGATGGACTTCACTTGATTGAACTGTTAAGGTAATTCGTTAAATAATAGATAGTTTGTAAAAATACATCGTTTAATTATTTTTTTTTTTAATCTTGATTTTCCCTTTCATTTTAGTAAAAAAATAATTATATTATGGAGTCCCTAAGTAGAAAAACCTTAAATTCATAGTTAGGGCTTTTCTGTTTACAATTGAAAATAACGCCTTTTCAGGCTAGTATTAAATAATATAATTATTAAATACTCGCTTATAAATAATACTTTTTTTAAATAGTAAAGCCTTAATTGAAGTATTACGCCTTTTGACGATAGGAAACACGCGCTGTCATAGTTGTTGGCTTTTCATCTTTGTATTAAGTAATTGCGCGGTAATGGCATACAAAGATGAAAAGCCGTAACGACTATTACGGGTTTTGATTGTAGGATATCAAAATCAAAATCGATAAATTGTGATAATATGAAAATGCCTAAAACTAAAGTTACGGCTTTTCAAGTATGCAAACTGGCTTTACTAATACGAAAAGGCTTAACGGGGAAATATGGCTTTTCATTTTAGAGAGCAATGTTTTCGGGGCTAAATTATGCCCTTTTAACTACTTATTACTTTAGCTACAAAGGCATTACAGCTTTATCACCTACATAGAAAGGTAGACAATTTCTTGCCAAATCCGAACCTCGAACCATATTTAAGTAATTTTTGATAAAAAATGTTAGTTACGGCTTTTCACCGTATGACGGCAGAATAATAAAGCTGAAGAGTGTTTTTGTTTGTTTGAACGTGCTAGTTTCTGGAACTACCACTCGGATTAGTAAAAATCGTTTTGCATTTCTTGAGGAAGATTTATGGGCTATAACACCAGGCTAGGAGCCGAAAGACCCGAGAAAAAAAGAAAAAAAGTCAGAAAGAACCCCTTACAGCTAACGCTCTGCGTTCTCTTTCAATATCCATATCATCTTTCAAATCTTCAGTGACTATACTACTTAAAATGCTTGACTCTTGTTAAGGTTGAATCGCCAAGCCACAAAAAACAAAATGTGGGCTCTGGTTTTTCCCAACAAAAATATGTAGTTCAGTGTTAACAGAGTTGCACCTCCGACCATGTCTTTCAGCGTACCCTTGACATATAACCACCTGCCTTCTCAGACTACCAATCGACGGACTGAGCAACACCATGTCGTCCACGTAGCTGATGTTATTATAGCATGTGTCATCAATGCGACACCCAACATAAGTGTTACTCAGCTCCTCGATCAGTTCATTCACATAAACATTACATAACCTTGGTGAGGTCAGACCTCCCTGCCTTACCCCGCATTCTAGTTGGTAAGGGTTTGAGAATGTATTCCCCCATTTGACACAGTTCATCTGATTGCATACCAGTAAGACAAGATAGCTATATGCTTGGCAGGGACAAGCTGTGTCAATAAACAAGCAAATAAACTCAGAAATGAGGGTGGTTATCTTGTATATTTCGTCGAGATATTAATTAGTAAAAATGCAGGGCTACATCTGGAATGGCGTTTGAGTTGACCAGTCCCAAGAGGCGGCAACCCTGCATCAGTCATCGATTGGCTCAACCCTGTATTACAGAATTTACAGAGCTCTACCACCCAACGCACGACAGTACTAATAATACCTACATTGTAGTGAATCCAGCCGGCAGACCGGATAGTCTAACTTAACTCGTAACAGATAGTCTATAACTTGCTAACTACTTAACTAATAATAAAATTTACCACATTAAAAACCCAGTGTGCTTCCTCCTCCCTCCTACTTGATCTATGCTGTTCCCGACAGGGTCTATAATTGTGAATAATATAATAATAAATTACCCTATCAACTATATACATTATGGTACTGATGGTACGCAATAAAGGGTTGAGAATTGTATTGAATATTCTTGTTAATTTGACATCAATTATTATTGTAAATCCGTACCTCTTGGAGATGCGTTCCATAGTACTTTTGACTCCATCAAGTACGCTTTGTGGATTGGCAATAGCAAACGGTCCTGATTTGTTTAATATTTTTCTGGTAGTCTTCGTAATAATCATGACGGCTGGAAGAAATACAGATTGATGTACACGTCACCACATCACTACAATCTGACAAATTTCTTTAATAGATTCTCAACTTTATCGCTAAAGCATTAAGGTTCAAGGTTGATTGGGAAAATTTGACAGTTTTGGGTAGCATCAAGCTACCCAAGCTGCTGGCGTCTTAATATCTTCTCGTCCCACATACCGCAGTGTCTCAAGACGAAAGTCTTTGACCAGTGCGTATTGCCAGTGAAGCGACATAAGGTACTGAAACATGGCCGCTCACAATGGGCCTTATGAGAAGGCTTAAAGTCACCCAAAGGACAATGGAGAGGTCTATGCTTGGAGTTTCCCTGCGTGATCGAATCAGAAATGAAAAGATCCGCAAGAGAATCAAGGTAACCGACATAGCCCGAAGAATTGCCAAACTTAAGTGGCAGTGGGCAGAGCACATTGCGCGCAAAACAGACGGACGATGGGGCCGAAAGGTTCTGGAGTGGCTACCGCGTAGCAGAAGACGTAGCGTTGGATTGGCAACTACAGCCTGCAGCCGATAATTCAATACATTTTGTTCAAAGCTCCGCACTCACGCTTTCGCTACGTATCACAGTGACACACAAGACAGACACACACCCGACGACAGTCGTATGCGACAAGACGCAGATGCAAATGACAACTCTGCAACTTGTTGCAGCGTCTAGACGCAGCGACAAGACACACGGTGCACACACACACCTGACGTCAGTCGCATGCGACAAGACGCAGATGCAAACGACAACTCTGCGACTTGTTGCTGCGTCTAAACGCAGCGGCAAGGCGCACAGTTTGCGCGGCTTCTAATAATAACAGATTGCGATCCTATCCAATCACTTAGCCTGTTCCTTGCCCACTGCAACGTAATCCCAGGGAGGGCCGCTAATATGCTGGCGCTGGAATTGAATTTGCGCTGATAACTTACCGCTGACCGCGACTGTACAGACACGAGTATAATACACGCAGTGGCGTGCATTGCATAAAGGCATAAAAGCAGTGCCTACCTCGAAAAATTACCATAATCCTGTCAATTACATTTTAGTGTGTGTGCCCCACAATTAGACTCCCGTATTATTCGCACATTGCCATTGGTCTTTACTCGTTCAAGTTAATATTACGAAATTAAATAAAAGCTACCCGAAACTGCCAAATTTTCCCAATCAACTTTGAACTTAATGCTTTAGCGATAAAGTTGAAAATCTATTAAAGAAATTTGACAGATTGTAGTGGCTTGATGTGCTGGCGTCTGTACCTAGGAAAAAAGAGCTGCGACTGTAAGATAAATTAAGCTACTGGTTGGATGAAACAAGTAGATTTTCCCCTAATTAGTGAAGCCTCTGAAAGTTTTTTATTTTTTCGTCATATTTTCCTTTCGAGACGAGAGAGAGCGTAGCGAGGGATTTACCAAGAATAGTATTTAATTAAAAATCTGAATTGCATACAGAATTATATTTGAAGAGCTTAAAACTAAGTTACATGTAGTTGTTTCCAAGAAACTTAATCAGTCTTTACAATCCAGTTTTTTATCCTTTCAACACAGGATTTAAAACTATTTGAATCCTGAGTTGAAAGGATGGCTTTTAATTTTTCCAATTTATTAAAAGGGATTATGTGAATGGTTTTGATTTTATGTAAAAAAGAAAGATAATGGGTTTATTTGTCACAGAAACACGTGCATACAAAAAGATAATTAGCATCGCCATACAACGTGGCAATGCTGCCAGCCTTTTGGGCACTGTTCCTATTGACAGCGATGCGGACGAATTATTTGATGCCCTATGATTCTTTTGCTTATTTTTTCATATGTACATATTAATATTTGAAATGTTAGCTTATATAAATTTAATGTAAGTTAAGTTATGTTGTTTGTATAAAACAATAAAAAGATAATAAATTCTAATAAGAAAAAAAAAACAAAACTTTTTAACAAAAAAATAATAAACCGACTCAAAATTATTTGGGTATACTTACATTAGTTTCAGAACTTAGTTATTAAGGTTGAATAAAAAAGGTTTATTATTTTTTGCTTTTCAGTTTTTTCGGCGGTTTAATTTTTTTGTTAAAAAGTTTTTATTCTATAATTTATTGTGGCTATAATCTACTAATTGTTTGTCAAAGGGAGGCATATGTGGCACTGTAGAGTAACAATACATAACTCAGCATTCAAATCTGTGAGTGAACAATAAATCATCCCTATTTTCCCACCCATAGGGTTGGAATTTTTTTTTCCAAATTTATATGGGACCAACATTGGGGTATACAAAATCGGACTACTCTGTAAAAAGTTATGCGTGTTCATACATAAAAAAAAATATATATATGCGTCGACTTGAGAACCTCCTCCGTTTTTTTTTCGTCGGTTAAAAATATATCTATTTGCATTTTATCTACTTTCCTATCGGAGTTATGCTGGAAGAGATTTCTTTAGAAATAAGCATCACCTTTTTCTGATTTTTCTTCTTCGATGTTGAAATCTCTAAATAAATAATTGAATAAAAGACTTTTCTAATGAATTTTAATCAAAACTGCAACCATAAAGTTCTAGTAACTGTTATTGTACTCAGTTCCCGGAATATTCGAGACTTGTGGGTCCAGTTTGGTACAAAGGCCATAAATTCGTAACTAGAGAAGAATTTGTAATGGCCTCAGTCCGGTTTAGGAATTTGAGAAATGGCCTCGACGTGGCCTCGCTTCCGAAGTTTATATTTAGCAGGATATTGTTATAACTTAGTAGGTACTTAGTGTTACTTTGTAATACAACATCAAAGATTTTTTGATCAATGTTTAAAAAATATAAGCACCTTAATTGCGTAACACACAATTAATCGGAATCGGTTTCATTTTGACAGTTCAACAACATTCATTGCGTTATTTTGTACGTGTTGAGCAGACAAATTTTTCGAACTTATGAAGCAATGGATTAGCAATTTGCTTCAAAATGATTCAGATTACTATTGATTGTGTGTTACGCAATTAGGGTGAAGGACAGTGGCGCCGATTCCCTTGTTCACAAACTAAACTTTTAAGTTCAGTGTATCTTTTTCTATCTATTTCATTAAAAAAAGGACAGAAGATAAATATTAGTTTAGTCATGTCGAATTAAGATACTCCATAGATAGTTTAGACGTGATTAAAAACATGGCTGCTAAAAATACGTCAATTTACGTCAGGCGCTGACTAATTTGACAGGACTAAACTAATATTTATCTTCTGTCCTTTCTTTCCTGTGCTGAATCCATGGTTACAGTTTGCGCGTCGATGTCCCTGACAACCTGTATAAAAGTATATTTTCCTAATTATACACGCTATTTACGTTAGCACTTAAAAGTCGACTTTTATATTAGTCTGCTGTTTTTTGTCCCACTCCCAGCAGTGGGACAGACCCTCTTTCAATAAAGGAGACTAGCTCATCCCGCCATCTCTGTCTGGGCCTGCCGCGATGTCGGACCCACTGGGTCGTAAGTTTAGCACATTCGTCATCAGACATGCGGTAGATGTGTCCAGTCCAATTCCATTTAAACGTGGCAGCTTTCAGGGTGATTTTATTTTTTAAGTGTTAGTTAACTTTATCCCTATACCTAAATGGATAAGGTACCTAAGGTTACAAAGCTCTGTCCAATAACCCGATAATATCGGGTAGTTACAACAGCGGTTTAATTTCTTGTTCACTACAACGCGGGCGTAGCAGGAAGCGGAAAATTGACCCTAAATCTCAAATAACGTTCATTATAAATCCAACCTCAAATAGGCTAAGAAATAGACTATACACGTAGGTATTAGGTATAGCTCTGCCTAACCCTTTGGGGAATTTAGGTGTGATGTTAGAACGCCCGATATCTGTCTAGTAATAGTTATCCAGCCTAAATGCCCGTAGTCCAGAGGGTTCGCGTGAAATATGACCATGTTTCATGTAAAAATACTCACAATTTATAACAATAATTATATGTATGTATATAATAAAAGTATGTGTTACTATCTGTTTAAATAACGAAAACTAAAATGTTAAAGAAAGAAAACTATTACTAGATTTTCCTTACCGTGAAAATTGGCAAACTTAAGTCGCAGTATTGCTTGCAGAACGGATGGCCGATGGGACCGAAAGGTTCTAGATTGGCGACCGCATACCGGAAGACGTAGCGTTGGTAGGCTTCCCACAAGGTGGATCGATGACCTTGTGAGGGCCGTGGATTACACTGGATGCGAGAAGCATAGAACCAGTCGAAGTGGCGATGCTTGGAGGAGGCCTATGAGAAGCAGTGGACGTATCCTGGCTGAAATGACGACAATGAACCTTGAAATGAGTAGTCAGGCGTTTCCCTAACCTTGATAACATAAGAATCTCTTTTTCTTTTCTTTCTTTCTTCTTCTTGTCTACCCTGCTAAGTGAGCAATAAGGACGAGTAAGCTAGCCTTTCTTCCCCAAAGCCAAACAATCAGCCGGTCTATTCTGTAAAAAACTCACCGTGAAAGTGAAGTGAACTGTCATTCCATCCAGTGCGATTCTGTAACCATCTCACCGTGAAAACTTAGGTGAAGTGAGCGTGGATTGAGCTATCATTCCAACTAATGCTAGGGATTGACACTATTGACAGTTCACTCTAAGCTCACTTCACCTCACTCTTCACGGTGATGTTTTTACAGAATCGATCGGCTGGCATTATTGACAGCTCACTTCAAATTAAAATTCTCTTCTATTCTTCAAAATTAATGCGGAAAACCTTTTACCACCGCTAGCAAGCTGCACGACCGTCTAATTATATCAAAGGTTGCTGCTGTCCATTCAGCAAAATATATTTTTTTTATTTGTTTTACTAGCCTACGCTGTTCCACTTCTCGGCAAAGACCTCAACTCCTTCAATAATTCGCGAGCCTGCGCGTCCTCCTTCCAGTTATGACGGAACCTATCCAGCTCGTCCCGCCATATTTTGTTCATAATATTTTCCACATCAGCTAAAAAGATCCGCAGAATTGTCTTAGCAAACTACAGTATTATGGCATATAATATAACCGAAGAACTACCCACTTAACGGGAAAATCTCTTAAAAAAGCCATAAACTGACACCTCATAAGAGCTAAGTCCCGTCGCGTGCCACAACTAGGCCAGACATGATGCTATGTAGGTCACAATATGATCACTTGCTCATAAACATCTGAGAGACTCCCGGGAGCCGATGACCTTGCCAACTTTAGGATTACGGTCGAATTATTGTAAAGGGAATCGTTGTACATATGTAGGTATTTTCATGTCTCTATTTTCTATTTTCCTTTGTGAGTGGTTCAATAAAGTAAATAAAAACCGGCCAAGTACGAGTCGGACTCGCGCACGAAGGGTTCCGCGTACCATTATCTATACAACATTAGATACTATATTATAACCTTTTTTTTAGTTTAACTAAATATTCTGTGAATATTTCAAGCGTCTACCTGTTGCCGTTATTAATATCGAGCAAAAAATGGCAAAAACATCACGTCTGTTGTATAGGAGCCCCCCTTAAATATTTATTTTAATTTAATTATTTATTTTTAAAGTAAATATACAACCAAATATTCTGTGAATATTTCAAGCGTCTACCTGTTGCCGTTATTAATATAGAACAAAAAACGCCAAAAAATTACGTTTGTTGTGTTGTGTGTTTGTGGGAGCCCCACTTAAATATTTATTTTATTCTGTTTTTAGTATGTGTTGTTATAGCGGCAACAGAAATACATCATGTGTGAAAATACATCAACTGTCTAGCTATCACGGTTCATAAGATACAGCTTGATGACAGACAGTCAGACGGACAGTGGAGTCTTAGTAATGCGGGTCTCGTTTTTACTCTTTGGATACGGAACCCTAAAAAGAAGATTTTATGTTCTTGTTATGGCTGTAGCAACTAATTTTATTAATTTAATATTTTCTCCACATACTCGTTACTCATGGCTAAGTAATAACAGCCGCACTGGTCGATCGATTAGGCTAAACTACGCTTGCTGCGATCGGCCCGTGGATAGGTGACCATCTTTAGATACCGAGACCCTTATGTGCCTCGGAAAGCACGTTAAGCTGTTGGTCCCGGCTGTCACTCATGGATCTTTGACAGTCGTTACGGGTCGTCAGAAGCCCGAAAGTCTGAAAACCAGTCTTACCAAACGGATCGTGTTACCCAGTAACTGGATTGTGGAGGTCAGATAGGTAGTCGCTCCACGTAAAATACTGGTATTCAACTGCATCTGGTTAGACTGGAAGCTGACCCTAACATAGTTGGAAAAAGGTTAGGCCAATTACAAACCATCACTATTGTATGGAATCTCAAAAATGTTTATCCAAATATTGATCTGCAGTTCACTTCATGTCTAGATACATAATAATATACAATTTTGGTCACGAGCAGACTCCTCTTGGGGGATAGAGACCTTGCAAATCACAAGTCTAAAACTTTCCAATTGAGTTACAATGTATTACAGTATAGAACTAAACAGTAGACCAACTACGCATAAAAGTCCAAATCGACGCTATTACACCGAAAAGATTTTCTTAAGAAATTATATTTTATATATTATTGATGCAGAGCTTTGTACTTAGTACGGAAAGTTTTGTGTATGTAATCGTAGTATAAATGTGGATGCTTATAAAAGTAGAGGAAGACCAAAGAAACAACGGATGAATAGGGTAGTTGCCGGGGTAAAGAAATAATTACTATATTTAGTCCGTCAGTTAGCTTATCGAAAAATAATGGACATGTATTTTTTCTTTTGTCAATTAAACAAAAAATGACAAACATAAAGCGCGTCAAAATTTGGGAGTGGGGGTCGTGAAGTCACGCCATGCTAGAAACTGTAGCAAGGCGTGACGTCACGCGGAACTTTAACGGGCGATATCTTCATCAATTTTTATATAATTGACAAAAGAAAAAATACGGGTCCAATATTTTTTGATAATCTAACTGACGGACTAATTAGATTTTTTTAGGAAACTAGCATATTGTGTGAAAGATATGGTTAGACAGGAGTTTAAGAGGAAGACATGCTGCCGACCTCAAATACACAAATGAGGATAAGGATGGGAGAATAATCGTGATGTTCAGCAACATTTCGGTGGAGTGTCGCAAAAATAGCCTAATTCCATCAATCTGCCAAGCCTTTTCCCAACAGTGTTGAGGTCGGCTGCCAGGTTAACCGAATGCAGCTGATAGTAGTATTTTACATGAAGCGACTGCCCTTACTGGGTAACACGATACCTCTGTTGTTAGACTACCCGTAACGACTGTCAAAGATCTATGAATGGCAGCCCGGACCAATGGCTTGACGCGTTTTTCGACGCTCTGAGGGGTCTCTATATGTTAATGTTCACCCATCTCTGGACCGACCTTGGCTTGCGTACCTTTTTTTTTTTTTTGTGGATGGGAAATCATCAAATGACCCCTCCCGCTCTGGGTAGAGCAGAAGGGAGTGTCAGACTCTTACTGACTAAAACCCACCCGTGTTCCTTCCTTAGCCCTTTATGTTCCAGGGCAGCGGTAACCCTTTCGGACAATCCCGCTACCCTGGCAGGCTTCGGCCCTATGGGGCCCCGTCACTCATGCTGACATCTGTGGCATGCGTACCTTAGCCTTCGATCGACTGATGGATGTTATCATTTAGCCACGAGCTGTCACAGCCCCAGAAATATTGCTTAGTTGAGATACTGTTTGATATTTCCACTGTGGGTGTGTGTATTCAGGCCCTACATGTGTGACAACTGCTCTCATTTTTCTTACTTGTGTGAGTTAAACTTCTGTTTCTACAGAACTAATGCATTTGTCTTGTCCAGCGTCCAGCTAATGTGTCCTTATAGTTACCGCAGTTTTTAAGTTAGCTCCTATGTTTGAAACTAAGACTGCGTCGTTACTTTTAAGGATATAGGTGACTTTGAACTGAGCTGGGTTTTACTTTCGATGGTTGGGTTAAAATTTAAAACATAGGTTTTGTGAAGAATCGCTTTAGTGAGTCTTTGAAAACAACATAACCATCGGTCCATCGTTGCCTCTCATCATCATCAGCCTGATGATGATGATTCTGAATGCTGAATACTCTCATCCAGCTGCTATATCTTGTGGAGACCGTCTCCACACCTAGCCTGTAATTTGTAGTATTTAAGTTAAATAATCTAATTTAATGTTTTGTGTTTCCTAATGTTACTTTCTCTTGTTTAGAATCAAGTTCTTCTAACTGAACAGACAGATGTACTGGTGGGGAGTTTGTTGCGCCGCTTCGTCTACCCAGATAAAGCACTAAGAAGTGGTGAAGGGTTGGCGTTTTGGAGGACTGTCTTTTGTAATTTTGACGTTCAAAAAGTGCTGATTCTCAGCCTAGTTTGAATAAATGACTTTTGATTTTGAAATTACGTTACATGTCTTAAAGCAACGGTTTTAATGGTGTACCTAATACTACAAAGCAAAGGTAAGCCATGCCTTAAATATATTATTCTAGATTAACTTCCGCCCGCGACTTCATCCGTGTCAAATTTCTTGTCCCCCAACCCACTCCGTCGCATCGCATCGCCTGCCCAGCTATTACTTCGTATACGCTTACCGTTCTTTCTTAATGTTTATTTAATTGTTGCTCGTCTTCTAAGGGTCTTAGCGTGGTGTTAAATAGCCTATAGGCTTCCTCATGAATTGGGCTATCAAATGCAAATAGAATTTCTTAAATCCGACTGGTAGCTTTTGTCTTTTGATATTTCTCGGGTGGGGTCCCGGACCTTTGGAAGGAGTACGAGGGGCCGAAGTCACCTCGCAGAGGCCCGTTAGACGTTTTTAATGAGGCACCAACCGACAGCTATCCCTGTTCGCACTATGTAAGTGCACCCAAGGACAACTCCCGGTTGGTGTAGGACTATTGCAGGATATGGAAACAAAGATATTATGGGTTTGGGTGGCTAAAGTATTTAGAACTATGGAAAGTCTATATAGTGTAGTCGACTGGTAGCTTTATTATTAGTATAGATATATAGATAGTATCTAAAACAAGGAAGGTGAGGTCTTTTGATTTCTGCCAGGGCCGCGGGTTGCTCGAAAGAGATACCGTGGCCCCTGGCACAGGTAACTGGGTAACTACTATCTCTAGGTTAATAATTTTTATTTAAGAATTTAGTTAAGAATTTCTTAAATATTTTAAGAAATTCCCAAGTCTGTAGAATATGATATTACAGATTTATGGCGGTATATCTAGGGCCCTCACTTTATTATTGTCTGTACTGAGGAATCTCAAAAAAGGTCTTTTGATTTTAATACGATATTGTTAGCAACCAACATTAACAAAGTTCATAAAGTTCATAAACCTACAAATTACATAGGCTTATTATTTAGTGACAAGGCACTATGTTGTTAGGCAAAATTGAAAACTAAATTTAAATATATTCGTATATGCCAACAGTTTTATTTTTATTACATTTGTACGTTTACTAAATAAACTCCATTTATTTTCATTGTGCACTGTATAAAATAAACAATTCAAATTATGTTTCAGCTTCAACCATTCCAGTTTTACTTTCCAAATAAATTAGATTTCCACTGAAATTGTTTGTTTTATGTTTCCGTCCAGCGGGAAAGGGTAGTTATTTTGTGAATGACATTCGTTTGTGTACTTTACATGGTAGTATTATGTATCACCATTTGTAAATCGTCAGTGGTATTAGCTTTGTATCAATTCTCTCTTTTTACCCGACTGCTGCTAATAATTGCTGTTCCCAATTATTATTAATAATAATAATAAACGCCGTATTGGTTGGGGCCAGGCCAGGGCGCTTATCGGCAAACTAATCTGCTTCAGGGAGGGCAATATTCGCCCTAGACTGATGCGCTTTGTGAGACGGACGTTCTCAGGGACTGATATCAGTCCTCAAAACTATATGTCTTGTGTCACAGAGCGCATCGACTTCCTGCAGCAGAAAGTGTATGTATGGGTGAACCGTATTCGTCGGTATAAGCGTGCCATATGTTCCTTTTGGCGTAGTATCTGGTCGGCGCCTGTCAGTCACACCGAAGGTGATTGGGCTCGGGAAGTCGAGCGAGCTTGTGATCCAATACCAGAAATGGAGGCTATTACCATCTGCCCCCAAGATGTAGCTCGTGCAGTCCGTCCGTTACCTAACTGGAAGTCTCCAGGGCCGGACGGGCTGTTAAATGGTACTCAAGCCGCACGCTCGCTTGGCATCTCAGTTCCAGACTGCTTTGGAGTCTGGTTCGCTACCCCAATTCCTAACGACAGGAGTTACCCACCTGCCCCATAAATCAGGTAGCACCGCGGAACACAAAAATTATAGGCCGATCACGTGTTTACCGACGGTGTATTGTTGTGTGTGTTTCTTACATGCATTTTGAGACCTAAAATTAACAAACATAAAGACAACAACTCCATCATGTCTGCCTCTCAAAATGGATGTAAGAATGGGTTCCACGGCACTAAAGAGCTACTCCTCATTGATGTGGCCATTAGCCAACAGGTTCGTCGTTCCCGAATGGATCTGTCGACTTGCT
Source organism: Apamea anceps (assembly GCA_951799955.1). Taxonomy (NCBI): domain Eukaryota; kingdom Metazoa; phylum Arthropoda; class Insecta; order Lepidoptera; family Noctuidae; genus Apamea; species Apamea anceps. Next base: position 4,020,775 of record OX637502.1, on the reverse strand, counting down.
GGATAGATTATAAGAAGGCCTATGACTCGGTGGCACATACATGGCTCATGAGGGTGCTGGATTTGTATAAAGTAGATGCAACTCTGCGCACCTTCCTGATGTCGTGTATGGGGCAATGGAGGACGGTCCTTCGCTATCCAGGATGAAATATTCAGAGGAATAGCGAACCGATAAGGATCGAGCGAGGCATATTTCAGGGCGATAGTTTGAGTCCGCTTTGGTTCTGCTTAGCCCTGAATCCTCTAAGCACACTGCTGTAGGATTCAAGTCTAAGCTGTCGGATGAGGAGTTGTGGTCAGGTTATATCGCACCACCTCTACATGGATGATCTAAAACTCTTTGCTCCCAACAATTTGCAACTGATGGAGGATGGAATTTGGTGTGGACAAATTTGCGGTCATGCATGTAAAGAAATTAGCTAGCGAAACTCTGCAGACGTGGTAGGTATCGTCATCTAAACATGTTTTTTTCTTTCATTATTAATTCTATTGTATTGTTTTCTTTTATTTGTATAATTAATATTATTATTTGCACGCCGTAAGGTAAAATCTCATTTATTTATGCTACTAATCTTATACTGTACCTACATTTAGAGCAAATGATATTCTGATTCTGATAAAATTTTCTAAAGGCGAAGATTGTCACCTTATTGCTGTTTAACAAAAGAAATGGCCAGCTAACTGTACCCTTTATAAGTCAATACCATCAATCCAGTTCTTAACCAGAATTACCGCAGGTTGACCTTGACAATTAGCCGGGGCCACAGGGACCTACCCAAATAGACCCGGATGACCTCCGACCTCAAGCCTTGTATGAATAAATTAGCAGTTCTCAACAGTGCGGACTGCGGGGCTACCTTCCAATTAAATTACTAATTATTCGGGACGGGCCAACTGTGAATTTTGTTTGTTAGTCAATAAGCGAGCGACATAATATTTTTATGACAATTGTAAGTATTTCGAATTTGACTATGTTCTTACTTGGTACTACTCGGTAGAGAGCAGTGGTGGCTCAGTGATAACGGTTGCGACTTATGAGTTATAGTCCATAGGTTCGAACCCTGACAGGCGGTTTACTTTGAATAAATTATTTCATCACCACTGCACTCAGAACGACGAAGGAAAACATCGTGAGGAAACCAGCATGTCTTAGAACCAAAAACTCGAAGACATGTGCTAACAATCTACCAACCCGCACTGGGCCCGCGTGGTGGATTACGGCCCACTCCCTCTCACAGAGAGGAGGCCTGTGTCCCAGCAGTGGGAACATTATAGGCTGATTATACTTATGCTTACTCAGCAAGTACTGCACAGCTGCTAAAAAACATTCCCCTATTAAATACAGGCTGATTTTCAAGCAGGTTTCATAGCCTGCAACCCTAATTGCGTAACAGACTATCAATCTCAATCTGAATCATTTTGAAGGATATTGCTAATCCATTGCTTCATATGTTCGAAAAAATTGTCTGCTCAACAGCGTAAATAACGCAATTAATGTTGTTGAACTGTCAAAATTCTGTGTGTTGAAAATGAAAGCCATTCCTATTGATAGTGTGTTACGGAATTACTTATTAGTGAAGTTCACTTATATTTTTTATAAGATACTTATCTTGTTTCGAACAGAAACTTAGATATAGGTAAAGCACTATTATTAGTTTTACCTACAAGTTTGAAACTTTTTAATAGGTTTGTCTAACAACCACTTATGGAGTTTATATTTTAGTCTATACAATGTCTTGTGATAATCAAATTTCGCACTCCATTTCTTTGGAACACATAATGAACGTTATTCGCCTTCACCGACATTATCTCGATGTAAAACTAGAGGTGGTTATCGTTTCTCACAATGAAAAAATTAGAGCGTTCATCCCGCGCGGGCTGGCAACGTCGCATTTCTAGTGGTTTTACGTCTATTTATAATAATTTTTAAATTAACTCTTAAATAAAAATATTTAATCGCCATACTAGTCGTGAAAAGAAAATAATTCAATAACTGTAAATAGAAAATAATTGACAATAGTAAATTTTTATGACCAAAATTTCTGTAAAATAATAGCATACAAATTATTTTTTTTTTTTTTAATTAAATAATAAAAAAGAAATATAATATATTTTGTTCGATAATATATTTCGATTGTTGGTTAAATTACGTAGAATATATTAATTCATCTCCTCATGACTAACATACTTAGTTTTAAGATAATGTCATACTAACAAAATATGGACGAACTGAATTAAACGATTTTTTTATATACTTACATAATAATATGTACGTGCTGTAGGTCATTATCTGCCTAGCCTTTTCCCAACTATGTTCGGGTTGGCTTCCAATCTAACCGGATGCAGCTGAGTACCAGTATTTTACATGGAGCGTCTGCCTTTCTGACCTCCACAACCCAGTTACTGGGTCAGACTTTCGGGCTTCTGAGGACCCGTAACGATTGTCAATGATCCACGAATGACAGCCGGGACCAACGGCTTTTGCTTTCCGAGCCACGGAGGGATCTTAATATGTAAAGATGGTCACCCATCCACGGTCCAACCGCGGCATGCGTAGCTTAAACTGATCGGTCGACACGCGCGGCAGTTATTACTTAGCCACAAGCCTATATACCTACTGTAGGTATCTACTCAATACTGTTATGCTGTTTAGAACGGAACTTTTAACTTTGCCGTCCTTGGAAATAACTTCTTGTTTCCATTCTTCCGTGCAGCGGTAGAGTGGACTTCAAATAAAAATATCTTTTAACTGCAGTTCCGTGAGACTAGCTCGCGGTCGCGGTGTCATCTGATAAAGCATTTAGCCTGCCCTCGAATTTTTGTGGAAGGGGCAGTCTAAATGAGCCCTCGAATTGCTAGAAAAATAAAAAAAATGATTCACCCTTAAGTCGGTTCCTCTACCAAGTACGAAGAGAAATGACTAAAGATTAAGATAAGCAGCAATTGTACTAGGATAGGAAATAAATAGAAAGATATAATATATATATATATAATCCCTTTGTAAAATATTTCCAAGATTTTGATATTAATATTTAAGTACCCATTTTAATTCTGATTAAGTAAATACTTATTATTATTTCTTATAATTATTTAAATAAACAAAGTGTAATCTTCAAATCAAACGAGATGGTTATTTTTTAACAAGTTACCACTCATCACACACACACACACACACACAGATCATTTATTGAAGCAGTTATTGGGAAATTCAATATTATGTTCAGCTGAAGTTTCTATTAAAACGAGCTGATGAGAAAGAATTTCTGGAAGATTTATATATGTAACTGAAGATCTATTCTGTAAAAGTTTTAGGGCCAGTTGTTTCAAACGGTTGGACAGCGTAACATACGTACGTCAAATAATAACGAGTGCGTAATCTTAATTATTTGACGTAGGTCAAGGTCATTATTTTGTAATTGAAAGGAACAACGGTTTTTTTGTTTTGACGTACCTATACACCGTGCATCAAATGTACGTGAAACAACCCGAACTCACCGTCAAAATTTAGGTGAAGTGAGCTTGAAATGAGATGTCATTTCAAGCTAATGGGATTGACGCTATTGACATTATACAATCGAGCTCACTTCAATTTCACTTCAGTTTTCACGGTGAGATTTTTACAGAATGCTTCGGCTTGTTTCGTAATAATACACCATGATAAAAAGTTCAGATTTTCGTTAAAGACTTGACAGAGAACAGTTCAACTTCAACCATTCTCTTTTAAAGAGAATACCTACATTGGGCATGAATGAAACTGAAAATAAACTTTTACAAAGTAACACGCCACTATTTGTGTAGTTTGTCTTTATTCCAGTGTTTACCGGCCTGCTGCAGGGGCCGCTTTGCTTTGAAAGAGTTATGGTAGTTGGGAACTCTTGAGCTAGCGTAGGTTTTAATAACCATATTTTGATTTTAGCTGACGTGGCTCAAAAAGCTGCCCAACTTACATGGAATTGGGCAGGACATGTCTGCCGCATGCCGGACAAACTGTGGGCCCAAAGGACACAGAACTGGTGCCCTGAGACAGCGAGGCGGGGTCGCGGCAGACCACGTAGGAGATGGGGGGACGAGCTGAATAGGTTTCGTCCAACCTGGAAGGAGGACGCTCGGGCTCGCGGTAGATGGAAGGGATGGAGGGAGACCTTTGCCCAGGAGTGGGACAGCGTAGGCTAGCTAGTAAATAAAAAATATATATGTGTGTGTGTGTATGTGTGTGTATTATGTTTATGTCATATCAATATGTATTTTTCTGTGTGTACATAAATAATAAAATAAATAAATAAATAAAATAAAATTATCCATGAAGTAACTTGCCTTCTTCTTAGCGTGTCGATAGCAATGTAAATGGAGTCAGCCCAGAATTCGGCTACTTGTTTGGCACCATCACCAGCGTCAGTTCCTGTAACGTGCAGCACACGCAGGACACAATATACTTAATAAGTGTCCCATCGTTTGTGGAACTGCACCAGTTTCTTGCCAATACAATGGCAATGGACGGCTCGACGGCACGGTTGGCGCAGTGGTTAAGCGATTGACTGCTGCGCTGCGTGTCGCGGGTTCGATTCCCGCACGGAACAAATATTTGTATGACCTACATGTATTTGTTCCGAGTCTGGGTGTTTTTCTATCTATAATATGTATGTATTTACAAAAAAAAAATGTATATAAGTAGTTTATCAGCCATCTTGTTACCATAACACAAGCATTAGGTTGCTTAGCTTGGGACTAGATGGCGCTGTGTGAAATGTCCAGGGATATTATTATTATTATTAATGGACAAAATTTTCAACCTTTCATTGCTTGAATACGAGGCTTTTGGCTAATTTGTATGTGTATGTTTTATTTTTATTTTTTTGATAATGTGCGTTTGGTTTTTGCAGAATAAACATTTTTTTCTTTCTTTCTTTCTTGCACGTTGTTCTCCATAGGAACCTACTACGCTTTAGAATGAGTAACTAGCTTCATCTTTCTGACTGACTGACTCCTAGACAATTCAAAATTGCCTGTAATAGGTTTGATTTCTTTGACTGTGAAGTCCATAGAAATGCAAATTGTTAGATAGATAGGTATCTATCTATGGTGTAGTCCCACGCTAGCAAACAACCCTTTATAATTATTATTTACTAAATCTTATTTATTTATTTATATACTTTATTGTACACCATAATAATACATAACATAAAAAATACACCAAACCCCACAAAACATACAATGGGCGGCCTTATCGGTTTCTGCGATCTCTTCCAGGCGACCTTCGAATGGACAGTGATTTTCCTGGACATAAAATGGGGCTGCTTATTTATTACTCCTGACGTACCGTAGTTGTTTATCAAGACTGCCGAAGAAATTCTTATAACGTTGATAAAATATAATAAGGAAATCTTTGTGAGAAAGTATTTTTCGCCACAAATCTCAACACAGTAAATACATTTTGATTCACACTTTTTAAGTCCCACTTCAAAAGCAAGCCAGTCGACTGGCTCAAGTAGACTCGTACAAGTAGCTGTCTAGATCAAACGCGCCCCTTCGCGTGAGACAGAGGGTGGGAGGTCGACGACCCCGCCACGCCGGAGAGCCAAGCAGACAAACGTAATGCTGTACATGCAATAACTTCTACTTAACTAAAAAATACTCGTTTGTATTAAAATCACGGGTTGTTGCTTGATGCCAAGGTTTTTTCATTGGTTGTGCAGAATACTACGGGATAAAGTAGCAATGGCTTTCATTTTGACAGTTCAACAACATTCATTGCGTTATTTACGTTGTTGGGCAGACAATTTTTTCGAACATATGAAGCAATGGATTAGCAATTGTGATTGATAGGGTTTTATGTGGATTAACAGTTGGGGTTCTGGTTATTTTTTTTTTTTAATTCAGTACATAACTAGTCGCCCTAGGCATAACTAGGCTAGGTACCTAGGTAGTAGGGTGCCTAGTTTATTTTATTTTACGCTGATACCTTGTTCATTATTCATAAGAAAAAGTGGCCAAGTACGAGTCGGACTCGCATACGCAGGGTTCCGTAACACCGTACAATATTGAACAATATCTACATATTTCTTTAACACGATTTTTGTATGAGGACCCGCTCTAATTATTAACTACATTTAATTTTTATTATTTGTACTGTTATTTGTGTTACTAGTTATTTGTTTAAATAATTTCATCACCACTGCTCTCTAAACGGTGAAAGTAAACATCGTGAGGAAACCGCCCAAGTAGCATTGCAAGCTGTATACAAGCTGTATTTAAGTTGGTTTTTATACTAGAAGCTGCATATTCAGGCTGTATATAGGCTGTTTAAGCGCTTAAACAGCCCCTGTAAGTAAAAAAAGGGCCCATATTATACAGCTTTTGTCGTTAGTAGAGCTGTATAGTAGCTGTACAAGTAAAAGAGAAGCTGTACAATAGCTGTATTAAAGCTGTTATTTGGTGTACAAAGAAACCATTATACTACAGATATTATCTTATAATTCTTTTATAACGAAAAGTGTTCTAAATAGGTTTTTGAAGAGGATTACAAAAGAATAAAAATAAAACAAAACTATTTTCGATGACATTATGCGTGTAGTAGAAATGGCGACACTATTATTTAATATTTATTACTAGAAGTAAAAGATAACCGTAGACTTGTATATCTGATGTTGTTATTTGGTGAATTGAAAGTGCAAATTAAATTTATTGTGAACCTGTGTATGTTTTCCTTCAAAATATTCACGCGCCAGCAAAATAATCGAGCTGACATAAAGAAAAATACTAAATACGGTAAGTAAATGTTTGTTTTTAAGGTTAGAATAAAAAAAATAATTTTAAAGTAATAGATATAAGGGCACAGTGATCATTATTCAAGCTGATTATCATGATGCGGCTTAAGGTTTTGTAAAAAAATCCTTTAATTATACTTTAAATTTTGTTATTAAACATTCGAAAATGGCGACAATTAGCTAAGCAGCCTACACGATATTTGGAGAGTATTATAGTCTGAATAGCTGTACTAAGTAAGTTATGGATTACATTGTACAGCTATTGGCTTTTAATCAGCTTTATAATAGAATATTTTTATTACTTAGGCTGTATATTAGTTCTCTATGCATAACTTATAATGCTCTTTAGAGTTACTTAAAGAAATGAAAAACCCTGAGCTCAAAATTACTTTGATCCGTTCCTCACTTTATCAATAATATTTTATTAAAACGCACTTGTGATTTGGCAGTATAGTTCTCCTACACACAAGCCTAATGTTTATTTACTCAGGTAAAAAAGTTGAAAAATTGTTCCAAAAATTGTTAATTTAAACTAAAATATATGTTAACTTGCTATATCACTGTTTGATTTACTCGCAATCGAAGTGAAAAGTATAGTTTATAACTCGTTCATATAAAATACATTGTTTTGTATGAACATTATTATACCTAAGTAAACTTATTGCAAAGTATTATTAGTGTGTTGTGTATATTATATCTGTTTTACTTTATTTTCAGGAAAATATGCCGTTTAAAATCATAGAAACGTCTTGAAAAATTCTGTGAAGAGGAAACTCAGTAAGAATGAAAGAGCAACTAAAAGAATGAGAACCAAAAAAGATGCGCTTAAAAAAATATAGCTGAAAATGAATCAGATCAGGGAAATCGAGAGGAATCAAAATAAAATGGATACAGATGAAAAAGGTAAAATCGACAAAAACGCTACAGGCGAAAAAGAAATTATTGAAGAAGAGGAGGAGGAATCTCTTTGTTAGTTTTACAATAATGAACTTTTATAGGGTGATCTTTTCAAGTGGTTAATTTACTTTTTAAACCTTTCATAGAGAAACACTTAATAATCATGTTAATTTGATTGTCCATTGTCCTTAAGTCACAACGTTTATGTAAATGTTATTTGTTATTCAATTTTGTTTATACGAGCTTGTTAGTATTTAAGAGAAACACGTAATCTCGTGGCTGTGGTTGTCCCGGAGACAAAAAATTCTATTGTTGTTTTTGTAGCCTTCCTAGTCATGAAAGAGGAGAATCTTCCACCTCTGAAGTGGAGACTAGGAAGAGTCATCGCCATACATCCAGGTACTGATGGAATTGTCCGGGTAGCAGATATAAAGACCTCTACTGGAGTCATCCGGAGGGCCTTCAACAGGATATGCCCATTACCAGAATTGAAGTCTGGTTGAAAGCTCGACTTTCAACGCTCGGGGGAATGTTGGAGCGCCTACGACATTGATCATAGCTCTAAGTGTTCCGTCCTACCTAAACTATGTATTATGTTTTTGTTATGTGCACGTACGCACATCATTCATGTGTCACTTTTACTTGTTATTAAAAACTCATACACGTTATATGTGCCTGTTGCCTTTTTATTTAAATCACACTAATTTTCGCACATAATGAAAAAACTTCATTATCAGGTTCCGAAGGTTGTACTAAATCTACACATTTGATATAACTGTTATGATCATTATTATCACTGTTTAATGTTTTTGCTACGGAACCTTCTTCGTTGGACGTCGATGGAATTGACGCTTGACCGTAGGTTGTCCGATTTATTAATGATTCTCTTGCTTCCTCAATAAATGATGGTTCACTATCATAACTGTTACTTGGTTGATAATTTGTAATATTCAAATATAGGAAATATTTGAATATTACAAATTAATTCAATCCTCCTCTTGACTGCACCAGATCTTTTTCTTTTTTTCCACATGTTGCATTTCTTCACAGTGAAAACATTAATTTTATTCGTCATGCAATCAAGTGACTGTGTCAGTAATACAGACAAAAGCTGTACTATAGCTGTCATTTATTTTTTTAGTTTTAAAACACCCTCATAGACAGAAGTCATAAAACCACTGTATTTACAATAGTGTACAATTACGCCATAAAAATAAGCTTGAGAACGGAGTTTGCATACACCATTGTACAGAAACAAGTATCAAGTGATACTGTAATAACACTTAGAGTTGTAATAAGTAAGTGATCAAATGTAAAATACAGCCTGTATACAGCTTTAACGATGAAACCAGATTGAAGTGTCACAAAATACTTAAAGCTGTATAGTAGAATTTTAATATTCTGTTTAAGCACCCCAAGCTTACGCAGATCCCTCAATAAAGATTTTATACAGTTTGAGCTGTATAATAACTCATAAATCACTCTTATAAAGACAAAAGCATTTTATGACACTCTTGTAAGTCTCTAAAAGAACTCTAAGTTCTAAATAGGTTGGTATATTGATGTTGAAAACGCTTGTGTGCTGCTTGGGCGGCATGTCCTAGAACTAAAATACGTGTCCAGTGCGGCTTGGTCATCTACCAAGAAGCACTGGGATCGCGTGGTAGACTATAGCCCACACTCTCTCTCTCTCTCCTCTCTCTTAGAGAGGAGGCCTGTGTCCCAGCAGTGGGAACATTATAGGCTGATTATGCTATTTGTTGTTATAGCGGTATACTGCGCTACACTCTGTAAAAATTTACTCCTTGGGTATGGAACCCTAAAATAGGCTATCCATAGCGGTTCATTGCTCCAAATGCTGTAGAAATAAAATGATAATAAATTAGTTAGCTGTTTCTTTATAATGTTTGGACGATAACTCATTTCACACTTACAATGTAGCGAGTTTTGTACCTGTTTATATTGCGTCCAAATATCAGTCCAAAAGTGACAGGTTTTCATTATGAAGTGTCACGTATATAGTGGCTGAAATAAACCATTTTTATTTTATTTGGTTTTTTTTATAGTCAAGGGACTTAACTCGCTGCTTACCTAACGCAAAGTAAAACAGCCTTTAATGCTTTTGATCTAAAACTCATTTTAATAAATCACTACGTAAAACATGAAGATGAAGATCATAAAGCCCAGGTGTGTAGTACTCGCAATGTTAATATCGCTAGTGTGTGTGTATGTCGAGATGTCATCATCTCCCAACTATGTAAGGGTCGACTTCCAGTCTAACTGGATGCAGCTGAATACCAGTATTTCACATGAAGCGACTGCCAATCTGACCTCCATAACCCAGTTACTGGGTAACACGATACCCCTTGGTAAGTCTGGTTGTCAGACTTTCGGGCTGTCGGATTTTCGGGCTTTCGAGGACTACCCGTTACGACTGTCAAAGATCTATGAATGACAGCCGGGACCAACGGCTTAACGTAATTTCCGAGGCACGGAGGGGTCTTGGTAAGTAAAGATGGTCACCCATCCACGAACCGACCGCGGCAAACGTAGCTTTACCTTCAATCGACCTGTGTCTTCGACGTCAGTCGTATATATGTCGAGACGTAAAGAAAAGAAAGAAAGAAAACACGTTTATTTGCGGTAAACACAAAACGAGAGAAAACACAAACATAAAAATAACAAGTTGGGGGAAAATATTATGGTTTTCAGCGGCAGCCGGCGTTGACGTGAAGACGCCAACCGGTAGTATGAACGTTAACGAAGCAAAAGGATATGTAAGGATCGTAACAGGTGGCGTCTGAAATTTCTGTCTACCCCCATGGGAAGAAGGCGTGAATAGCGTCACTTAAAACCAGCGTCAGGCATTAGTTGTCTGACATTTATGCTGAACTGAGCCTATTTGGCGCAGCCGTGAGGCACACAATACTGTTGTAAGTTGTATTCTTTTCTGTTTGTTTTATTTTTTGTTTTTGTGTGAAAATTGTGCCTTACTTAACCTGGATCAAATAAATTTATTTTCTTTCTTTCTTTCTCACGTATATTATACAGTGCCGTCCAAAAGTTAAGTGACTTTTTTCCGCTTCAGCTGTGACACGCCATATGTATTACATATTATGATTTACAATTCTAGTGATCCAAATTTTTGTATTGTACACTATAACGTTTTTATTGACTAATTCGATCTATGAGTTATCATAAAAAATAATCAAGTAATCCCTCAGGAGAACCTGATTATTTTTTTTATTTTAATTCATAATCACAGCTGAAGCGGAAAAATGTCAAATGTCACTTAACTTTTAAAGGGCACTGTACTATATGTCTCATACGTAGTCACTACTTTACATTTATTTTTTTACTGTATTTTTGTATTGACTGTAATTATGTATTTGGGTTGATTGAATTTTGACGGCACGGTTGGCATAGTGGTTAAGCGATTGACTGCTGCGCTGAGTGTAGCGGGTTCGATTCCCGCACGGAACAAATATTTGTATGGCCTACAAGTAGTTGTTCCGGGTCTGGCTGTTTGTGTATGTGAGTTTAAATGTTTGTAAACGCACCCACGACACAGGAGAAATTCCTAGTGTTGAGCCCCAGCGCTGGTTCAGACGCGGACGCGGTGCGCGGATGTAAATCATTTATTTATATCCCACTGGTATTTTCCATCGGTTTCGCTCACTTAAAGTTCGGAAATTATCCCAAGAGAACGTAATACGTGCATAAAAATCTTATGTGTCAATCCAGGTCAAAAACGATCTGTGTGCCAAATTTCATCCAAATCCGTTCAACCCATAGAAATGTAATAAACATACAAACTTTCACATTTGTAATGTAACTAGCAGCGCCTCGCCATTACACCCGCATAAATTGGGAATATCGGGATAAAAGTACTTATCCTATATGTTAATCCTGGTTGTAAACTATCTGTGTGCTAAATTTCATACAAATCCGTTCAGTCGTTTTTGCGTGAAAGAGTAACAAACATCCATCCATCCTTACAAACTTTCGCGTTTAGGATAGTAGGATTAATTAGTTTAGTCTAGCATAAACATCTATAGAGTTTTTGTTTATACTAGACTAACTTTCCCCGCGGCTTCGCCTTGTGTCCAGTTCGGAAGTTATTCCACGGGAACATACTACAACCTATGTCCTAACCCAGACCATAGTCTACCTGTATGCCAAACTTCTTCGAAATCCGTTCAGCCGTTTAGGCGTGAATAAGAAACAGATAAACAGACAGAGTTACTTTCGTATATACAGGGTGGCAGGGACATCAACGCACAACCTGCGACCATGGCATGGATTTATTTGTACATGATTCTGGACCACCCAGGATCGAAATAGCAGTTTTTACTAACCTCCGGAAAGTATCCGCGCAGGGGCGTCCAGAATCATAACTTTTAAGTCCTTAGCAGCCTGTATAATTAGTACCTACTTACAAGGATTCATTGTTCCAGCATTTGGTAGGTTTCATTTAAAATGCTATTAGGAACAGCTCTAGGCGGTTCTCAAAGGTCGAGGTTGGAAATTTAGGTTGAACTATCGAAGAGAATCTATTTAGTCACGGGCAATTAGCATACATATTTAAAGGGCTCGCAGTTTAACCAGAAATCCATAGTAAATGTAGCACAATGAAAACGGTTTTATTTTTAAAAGGTCCTGGAATTGGCTGCGGTATTGAGTGTAATGGTTCGTTAACTTTAGTCTGCGGGTACTTAAAGTGCGGCCGATGAGAGAGTGCGTTCTTGACACCTGCTAGTTTCAGGTACAAGTCCGACATGGGCAAACTGCAAGCCACCACTGGTTTCTATGAATCTTTATGAAGTTGATTCCGAGCGCGGCAACACTGCGGTCTGCAGCCGCGGCATGCAGCGAACGCAGACTGCAACGCCAGTGGTGTCGCGAACCGCAGAGAGTTCGAGGCATATAGTAACAACAAGTCGGCATCATCTTCCTAGACACATTAGTGAACTATCGGTAGCGTTGTCCGACATTCTGTCTCGCACGATGGTACTGAAGTGACTGAGGCATGGGTCTATGCATTGTGCAGCCGCGGCTTGCCGCCGCGCTTGGAATGGACACAACCGCGATCGCGGGCAGCACTGCGGTCAATCGCAGCCGCTAGCCGCAGTGTCGCCTGCGGTTGCAGTCTGCAGCCCATCTCGGACTTCATACAAACGAATACGTGTTTTGCGAATTTGGTCTGTATTAGCTACTAAAATTGTCGCACTGATAGGGTCAGGAACGCATTCTGTCGCGACGGCCGGACTGTAGGCCCTTTTGGCGTAAACATTGTTTTCTTTGTGTTTTAATGGTTTTAAGGTGTTTTTTGATTAATAAGGTAATCAGGCCAATATATGAATATTCTTTCTATTAACTATTTTCATGCTATGACGGCCACATGCAGTTACCCAAAGTATGAAAGTAAGAAAGAACTAATACTTAACAAAGTCAACAAAAAAAACAAATGGCGCGAAAACAAATGAATTACATTTATCCGAAACACAAATACACAAGCCTTGATTTGGAATTTTCAATTTGGAATTCCTAACCAAACGGATATTTGAAACCAAAATGGCCAGACAAAACGCCAATTTCATATGTAGGGACCATATTATTATGACTGTGAGGATGTGCCTAATATTGAACATTTTTTTTGGATAACATTCACCAGGCTCTTGGCATGGCACTTGACATGGCTTGGGTTTCATATTTTATGCGCTTACCCTCGTATATCCTTCATAAAAAGACTCCTTGCGAATTTTTGCGAAAACTTGCGAATCCGCGTGATCTCCTGCGAAACTCCTAGGAGAGCGATCAACTAACAACATTTGGTAATAATGTAGGTACCCAATATTGTGATTATAGTCATATCTAGCTAAATGCTTTGATTTATAATCACAAATAAGGCTTCTTTACAAACATCTACAACCTTATTGAACTCTATTCACCCCCATAAATAAAAAGTATTAGTCTAATTAAATCGAAGTGCGTTGTAAAAATAACCGTGACGTCACCACAGTCACGAACTGAACGATGACCTGTTGAAGCTAATTGTATGATAGTTCATTCATGAACCACATAACTACTAGGTGTCTGAGGTTTGTCTGCGGATAAAAGTTTTTTTTGAGGTTTTTTTTTTGATGAAAACTGAGAAAGATAATAATTCTGGCTCTTTTTAAGACACTGTTCTTAGTTCATAATAATATCACTAATTCAAATTCAAAATATTATATCCGACTTTAAACTAACCAGGCACTTATTAAACTTCAAAACTTCAGACGTACGTATGAAGGTGCACGGTTCTAATTGGTCGTATCGTATCCGATGGAGATGAGCCTGTAACAAACTCCGGTAAAGCTCCATTGCCATAAAGAAATTATTTTATTTCCATGTCTGAAACATTGCAATTGAGATCAAGCAATTTAAAATATCTAAACCGAAATACCTTTCCACACCAACTATTGCTTGACGACAAGTACACTACACACACAATAGTAACTTAAATACTCTTAAATCTCTCAAAACGGTGAAGGAAAACATCGTAAGGCAACTAACATTTCGTAGAGCCAAATTCGAAGACATGCGACATCTACCAACCCGTACTGAGCCCGCGTGGTGGAATACAGCACCCTCTCGAAGAGAGCACGCCTGTGTCCCAGCAGCGAAAACATACTTAGGCTGATTATGCAACTCCAAAATCAATAACATTTCTGACAATTATGTACAGATGAACAGACAACAACAAACTCATCTTTATCACAAAAGATTGCACTACGAGAGAAAAAAGATTGCTTTATATGCGAGTACCCACTTCAGACAGAAAAATTGAAATGGATGGAGAGAAAAAAGTAGAAAGAATAACGTCCAGTCAAGCGTCTCAATCTTCGAGATATCAGAATAGTCTCGTTCGAGTTTCAATCTGTCTATTTTTGCTGTCGAGTTCAGAAAATCAGACTATATTGGATGAGTCTAGCTAGATTCGATTTACTCGTTATCCGATAGATTTTATTTCTGTTTAGTTGTCTCGTATCTGGGATAGAAAAATTCTGTTTGATATTTTGACATATGTCAGCTTTTGTTAAAATGTTTTAGTAGGATCACGTACGTGTTCTGGGGTGGAATTTCGATGGCCAGATTTGAGTTAAAAATTTTGTTGTGATTTTGGTATACAGATAACATAGCAGATTGCACAGATGCGACGCATGGTTTAACTGTTGCTAAGCGTTTGTTTGTTACAAAAGTTGTTATTTTGCCAGTCTATAATTGGCATTTTGTTTTTATTTCGATTGTTGTTTGTTTGTTGTAATTTGTATATTGTCTTTGGTCCCTGGGCCTGACATTAAGCAATGGACAAAACTGTCAACCTTTTATTGCTTTTGGCTACTTTGTATGTGTATATTTTATGTATTTTTTTTTTTGTAATGTGCGTGTAAAACCTTCATTTGGGAAAGTTCTCGAATTAAAATCTACCGAGGTTTTTGTGTTCATTATGGGTAACTAGCCATGTCGGATCTAATAACGTCATGGGTTGCATTGGATATGTTATTACGAAACTAAGGGCTGATTATTCCATCGCCAGATAACTTTTATTCTAGGAATAAAATTGACGTTTGACAGTTTTTGTATGGTATAACTGTCGAAATTCCAAAATTAATTGTCAAATAAAGTTATCAGATGATTGAAAAATCAGCTTTAAGGGAAAAAAGCGTTTTATTTTTTTTGTTAGTTGAATTAACAAAGAAAGACAGTTATCTTTCTAGGTATTGTTAATATAAATAATTCCTAAGTTCATTTGGGATTATTATCAACATTAATGAAAAAGTTACATACCAGCTATTTCGAAAATGAAAATAAGATCCCTATTTACTTAGAATAGTTCAAATTTTTATTAACAAAAAATGTAGTTCAATGTGCTCGTATGTGTTATATTTAGAATTTAATCTCAACGTTTCAATGTCCATACCAACGCAACGGAAACGTCTTTGAGGTCGACATCAAAGAATTAATAAGTAGGAGAGGTTCCGTTTGTTCATTATTTCCGACGTAAATTTTGTAACATCCTGTTTATGTGAACAGGTACATGTTACTGACATATAGGAAAAGACTAAAGAAGAAATCTTTTAATCCCAAAAATAATGTCACGATAAAAAAAACGTCAATTTTTTTTATTATTTTTTTAAATTATTTATTTATTTTTATTATTATTTTTTTTTTTTTTTTACCTACGGTTCTACGTACTGTTTTATCATAAGTACTCCAGAAGGAATTTTGGCCATGGCGACCAATCTCAGCGGAGACCAGGTTTCGGCGCGGGACATTATTATAGTGCACAAGTGTGTGCGTAGACACAGGCGCACTCTTTCTTCCCTCATTCTTATTGTCCGATGGGGCGGCAATCCGACACGACCAGACAGAGATAAGGCGCAGGTCCAACCGCTTAACGTGCTTTCCGAGGCACGGGGGTATCACATCGCCAACTTCCAAACTCCGGGCTGATACTAAGAACTTCCCAATTGAAAAACCACACTTGCCCAACCCTGGGTTCATCATCCTACTCACACACATAAACTCACGCTTTTTCCCATGGGGGTAGGCAGAAAACACAGAAAACCACCTGCTACGATCCTTATATACTCTTTTTACCTCGTTTACGATCATACATATGAGGGGCAATTTTCGTAATTTTAAGATCGTTCACAGTCTGATCTCAGTCTCAATCTGTCAAAATATACTTCTAATTTCCCTACATTTTGACAAGTTTTTGACATTTGTTTGCCGCTGAGATGAGACTGCGACTAAACTTTGGACGTTTTAAATACGACGCACCTTGGTTGTCTCACGCTGTGGAGGTGCTGATCAGAAGACCCCACAGCTAACCTTACCTACAATTTCTTTTTTATTTTTGTCTCTGTGTTTTTGTTAACTAACAATCGTTTTTAAGAACAATGTTACTAACAATTGGGCTTAGTTGCCATAAATAAACAAATGTTGATTGATTGATTGATTTAAATTACGAGAGTTGGCCTTCTAGTCATACATGACCACCGGCTGCGAGGACTACGCACCTTTTTGAAGACCATTACCAATAAGTTCACTAGAATGTCCTTCTAGAACGTGATCTCGGCGTTTTCACTCACAATGAGACCGTGATTTTGATTCAGTTGCCAGAAATAGGCAATTAAGAAGTAGTAGGTGAAGCTCGTATGTATCGCCAAAATCTATATCTGACCACCGTAAGGACTATTCCTGTTTGCAGCGCATATTATTAGTCGACCTAAAAAGGTTCCTCTTTTGTTTCAGCTCTCTTCCGGACTTCTCTTACGGACGCAGCTGTGGTCATCATGTGCACGGGATATTGTTTTCAAAATGGTCAGATATAGGTTTTGGCGATAGTATATCTTGAGGAAACCGACATGTACTATAACCAAAAATTCGAAGACATGTGACATCTACCAACCCGCATTGGGCCCGCTTGATGCGGCCCACTATCTCTCATAGAGAGAAGGCCTGTGTCCCAGCAGTGGGAACATTATAGGCTGATTATGCTAAAGCGCTTCAAACGGCTAAAACAAATTTTAGGGCTTTGAGTATTTCAAAGGCATAAAATTAGTTTTAGCTAACTGAAATTAAAAACTAAAAACCTTTTTCCAGAACTGAAGCCCGTAATGTTAAAATCACAGAACAGATAAACCTCTTTTATCTGTTCTGTGGTTAAAACGACGACTTGCATATTTTAAAATAAATTACTCTCCTACGTTACCGCTAGACATTTTGAAAATAATCTAGATTCAAGTTGTGATAGCAGCCTAGCTATAAACCCACTCGTTATAAATAAGAGGGGGGCCGGGAGGACTTATTAGATGCCTACCTTAGGCCGAGATTGGACGGTTGCGAGGTTTCTCATTATTGTCAGATTTGCTGGTCAAGACTCGGCTTTACAGGGAACATTGAAAGGGGAATGAGAATTCAATGGTAAGTATAAGAAGTAGTCAAGGAAAATACCAAATTCACTATCAACATAAATTGTGCGTATATTAAAATTACAATGAAATGAAATGAAATAATTTATTTGCTATGAATGTAGGTACAAAAGTATGTTGTTAAGTAAGAGAAGGATCCAGTACATTCTACCGTGAGGCATGCAAAAAAATTTTATAGTAGAATTATTATGATGAATCTTAAAAAATCAAATATTTAACGAGTATCAAATCTTTGAGCTTTGACATTGTATGCAATGGCTTCCATGCTCTTCTAATTTTAATATTTTTTTTTTTTTTTAATATTTATGTTCTGTAATTTGTATGGTGTACAATAAAGAGTATGTTACTAGCTGTGCTTGTAGCCCGGTTCGCGTGGGCTAAGCAAGTAATACTCAGAGCTAGACAAAGAGCAAATCCTTCATGTAATATTGTTTTTTTTTAAATTATCGTATTAGGGTTCGCAAGTTAAGTATAATCTTATCAACGGATAGTCAAAGAGACATTCCCTTAGTAGTTTTTAAGTTCTAGGTACTACAACCTTTATGCAGGATCAAATTAAAGCTAGCGAAACTCCGCCAGCGTGATGGTATCGGATATCTAAACGTGATAAAACAAAAATTAATTAAGTTGATGGTTGAAGTTTTATATAAAACTGTTTTTTTTTTTGTGTAAACTTCACAGGCGTGTTGGATTTCAATATCTAAACACGATAAAGCAAAAGAAAACCGTTTTTCTCCACTCAAACTTCTAGTAACAAAACTACCAGCGGTCGTTGACCCCCAATAAAATCATCAATAAAAAACTTTTTTTTTATTGTTTATAATTTACCCGTCGGAGAGCTGGAGTGGCCCAGTGGTAATGGCTGCGACTTACGAGGTGTAGGTCGTAGGTTCGAATCCAGACAGGCGCTTTGCTTTGTTTGAATTATTTCATCACCACTGCTCTCAAAACGGTGAAGGAAAACATCGTGAGGAAACTGGCAAGTCCTACAACCAAAAATTCGATGACGTTACATCTACCAACTCGAACTGGGCCCGCGTGGTAGATTATAGCCCACTCCCTCTCGAAGAGAGAAAGCCTGTGTCCTAGCACAATATAGGCTGATTATGACCCATTACGTCTGCAGAATTTCGCTAAATAATTTAATTTAACCCTGTACAATACTTTTTGTTTTTCAGGTTCCAAACTATCGTTGTTATTCCTGAAAGCATACTATTTAGGCTATAACCGCTAGATCATTGGCATATCTTCCGAGGACAGCACATATTTGCGGCCATAGAATGAAACCACTATTCGCCAAGTTATGTCACATGTACAAGCTACGTAGCGTACCGCTTAACCCTAAGCTCTTGTTACATAGAAGGCTAGGCGAGAGCGGTAAAATCAAAAGTAATTTATTCAAATTAGGCTGAGAGTCAGCACTCTTCGAACGTCAAAATTACACAAGATAGTCCCCCAAAACGCCCGCCCTTCACCACTTTCTAATGCTTTCGTTGGGAAGAAGTGGCGCAACAAACTGCCCAGCACAGCTGTCTGTTCAGTTAGAAAATACTTGATTGTACACAATAATAGGTATGCAAAGTAATTAACATTACAAGACACAGAACATTCAATTAAATTATTTGCCATAATTGTCAGCTAGCCACAAATACAATAAAAACAATAAGTGCTCAAGCAAAAAATAATAAATATATATTAAAAATGTAACCAAAAACTTACTACATAAATAGATGCTTATAATGAGGTGTTTATACACTCTATGATTAACGGCTGAACCCAATAACCTATCCACAGATCGCTACTGATGGTAGCCAGTACAAATTATAACTGCCCGTATAATATGTTACTGTTATTAACTTTTTTATGTGAGCGTAATTTTTTAGGCGGCTGTCATCCTTGGATCTTTGACAGTCGTTACGGGTCGTAAGAAGCCCGAAAGTCTGACAACCAGTCTTACCAAGGCGTATCGTATTACCTAGTAATTGGGTTGTGGAGGTCAGATAGGTAGTCGCTCCATGTGTGTGTATGACTGGTATTCAGCTGCATCCGGTTAGACTGGAAGCCGACCCCAACATAGTTGAGAAAACGCTAGGGAGATGAGTATAATATCATTATATACCGAAACCGATTCCGATTGATTGTGTGTAACGCAATTAGGGTGAAGATCGCTACTGATATAGATTATTGGGACGTTAAAACCAGTGATAGATAGGTTTTTCTACCCCCAGTATGCAAAACTGGTGATAGATAGTTAATTGGGTTCGGCCGCTATACACCCATCACTGTCTATATTTTTAAGATCATTGCGATCGTTTATTATATAAGGTCAAATGAAATTAGTTAGCAAAACTCCGCAGACCTGAAGGCCAATTGTCGTAATTTAAAACGTTCAAAGTCTAGTCGCAGTCTCATCTCAGCGACAAACAAATGTCAAAAACTTGTCAAAATGTTGGGAAATTAGAAGTATTTTTTGACAGATTGAGACTGAGATCAGACTGTAAACGGTCTCAAAATTACGAGAATTGCCCTCTGATATTGTAGATTTGACCTTTTTTTAACTGGGTTGCGGAGATCAGATAGGCAGTCGCTCTATGTAAAATACTGGTATTCAGCTATATCCGGCTAGACTGGAAGCCGACCCCAAAATAGCTGGGAAAAGGCTAAGCAGATGATGATGACCTTTTAGACGAAAAGTGAGGTGTCTTGCAATTTTGTTCCATGTCAACGGTCACTTTTATCTCCCCTGCACATCATCGGCTCTGCAACTCATAAGAGCTGATAGTTTTCACTCCGAAAAGGGAAAACATTTTGCATTATTTTAACATCAGTTGGGTGTCGATCGCGCCATCTGTTAGTGACCGTAAGCCTAAAAGGTTTGAAGCTTATTGTGCTTTGTTGTTTGTTTGTGTTTGCTATGTTGTTTTTTTTGACTTCTGAGCCGTGTATGGCTGGGCATTATCATGCATCAGCATCGATTTATCACCCATATTTGCTAAATACGGTCCTGTATACTAGCTGCGACTAGCTTCAACTTTTTGACTAACTGACCGACTATTTAATTTTGACAATTCAAAAGTGCCTGTAAATGGTATAATTGAAATAAATGATTTGAGTTTGAGTTTGCATACTCGTTGAGAATCTCTTGGGCATATCTTCACCCAGTCAGAGTGCCATTTTCTATGGCCACTAATTCTGTGCGACCTTCTGAAGATATGCCAGCCCATACATGTACACTGCCTCCTGGCTTTTCTTATAAATCTTATTTATCTTCCACTTATGTCGCGATACTTCTCATCATCATCATTTCAGTCCGGAATAACCCTCTGCAGGAGGGTAGGCTTCCCCTTTCTTCTGCCATATTTCCCGGTTCTGTGCGTCTTTCATCCTGGTGTTTCCCGCGACTATGACGATATCTTAAACTGTAGCCAGAGTCGAATCCCCAGTCTGTCGTACTCTAAAGGCGCTGAATGCCCTTCTGAGTGCCAACCCTGAATGTGATGTGTTTGCGGATGAATGAATTAAAATTATGTGTATACATATGTCTGGTGTTCTGTGTGAGAAAGTATGCAAGGGAGTCCACTGTACCATGTTAGTTGCAAATTATATTATATTACTAGCTGCGCCCCGCGGTTTCACCCGCGTAAGTTTCGATCCCGTGGGAATATCGGGATAAAAAGTATCCTAAAATAAAATAAATAAATAATAATAAATTTGGCACACAGATGATTTATAAGCAGGATTAACATATAGGATACTTTTTATCCCGATATTCTAGTTTCTGCGTGAAAGAGTAACAAACATTTATCCATCCTTCCAAAAAAACTTTCACGTTTATAATATTAGTAGGATTGTCTACGTAATTATTGTCTCTATTAATTAACTATAAATAAATAAATCTTCAACCCAGCGCGCTTTTGGACGGTTTTGGCTTTTGTTACTTTTCATCGGTACCGTAATCGCTTCGCTGTCTGTGTGATGATAGCTTTACAACCGCAACGCGGTTTTCAGAGCAGCTGCGTTGCGGTAGCCCATGTTTGACGAAAAATGTGCTTCGAAATATCAAACATTGGGTTTTCAAAAGGTTGTTTCATGAATTCATGATGTTTTTATCGGATCTTTTTTTGATAAGATTATAAAGTGGAAGCTGCAACAAAATAATGAGCATTGCTATTACGGAAAGATGATCCTGAAATGAGGTTCGTGAACAGGTCGTGGCTAAAAGATAATGGCCGCACGGGTAAATTGAAGCTAAAGCTGCGCTCGCCGCGGTCGGTTCGTGGATGGGTGATGATTATCCATTATATATCGAGAACCCTCCGTGCCTTGAAAAGCAAGCGGTTAACCCGGTGGTCCCGGCTGTCATTCGTGGATCTTTGACAGTCGTTAAAAGTCTTACCAAGGGGTAACGTGTTACCCAGTAACTGGTTTGTGGTCAGATAGGCAGTCGCTCCATATGAAATACTTGTTCTCAGATTTATAAGGATTTCCACACAGAAGTAGGAACTGCACAATATGGCGACTTATTTCTATACTGGTTTTATACTGTAAATAAATAAATCGATCCAAGAAATAAATAAATAACCCTTTAGAGTATCTACCTCGACGCTAATCCAAAAAAAAATCAAGGATACGAGGCGGAAGAAGCATTTGCTTGTCTGCTAATTAACCTCTTTATTTATAAACGTTGCTGAAATTTAAGTTATGATTAGCAATTATTTAACCATACATTCCTGACGTCCCTTAACTACAGTTAAGAGACGTGTATATTTCAGCAACGTTTATAAATAAACCCCTGGTGTTTATATACTTTTGCGTAAGGTATTTCAAAAATGTACGATACACGATTAATTTAATGAGTGAATGAAGAGCGTATAAAACCTTGAATACCATGAAATTGATAGTGAGCAGATGTTTATATTAAAATAAACAGCTGAGGTGTTAACATGTTGCCATCATTCACGAATATTGTTGTAACTAACGGAGTTTTGAAAGATATGCAGCGAAAACTGTTAGTTAGTCAATGAGTTACTTTAATATGTTTGTGTTGTAGTTTATCTTGTGTTATGTCTATAATTTTAATGGAATGGAATGTGATGAATGACGCCTGATCATGGCTACTGAAAAGATGATGCGTGAAAGTATGTCATAGGGTCGATTCAGCAGTAAATATCGCTTCAACATGTGAGAATTATAATTAATGTAAATTATTTTTGTGTGGGATGCAACATGTGTCAATACCCTTGAGCCATTCCATCTTCCTAGCACGGCGGGCTGTGCTGGAGCGGCTGCTGTAGGTGCGAAAAACGTCAAATGGAGCTAATATTCCAATCTTATTGGAACTTAGGGCCATGGGGTCCGAGTGCCCACCTAGTTTTTCGAGACATTGCCAAGCGGTTGGTCGACTCTTCACGTGACTAGAGGGCTGGCCTATGTTTTGGCAAAAGAATCGGCATTGCCATACAATGCGGCAATGTTGCCAGCCTTTTGGGCAGTTTTCTTGTTGACCTATGATGCTTTCC
This sequence comes from Apamea anceps, assembly GCA_951799955.1. NCBI lineage: Eukaryota > Metazoa > Arthropoda > Insecta > Lepidoptera > Noctuidae > Apamea > Apamea anceps. The sequence continues at coordinate 3,997,613 of OX637502.1, read as the reverse complement.
CTTTCGTTTTTCTGACCTCCACAACCTAGTTGTGTGGTCACGTAAGTAAAGTTAATGAAATGTGACTTTATCTCATTTAATGACGTTGCTTTTTAATGTAATTACTTCTACTCATTCCCAGTACCCTGAGGTTGCATTGGTTTAAAGTTTTAGAAGCTAAGTATCCGTTCTAGATGCTTCAAGTATCTAACTTGGGCAATTATTTCAAACATTTACTACAAATAACACAAGCTCCTTATTATCGAAGTTATGTTAAACTCGAACCTTAGAAGAAACTGCCACAAATAAGTAGCTCTTAGTAAAACTTTTGAACTAAAATTTTACATGCAAAAGCAGCGTGTACACAAAGCAAAGGAGATAAGTAACCAATCACGCACACTACAAAACTATATCGCTAATGTACGTACTGCTTACAATGTGAGCCACGCACACATCGCATTCGTAAAGTGAGTGAGCTAACGTCTTCTAAATGATACTACAACATTATTTCGCAATGTAGGATAATTGCTCTCGTGGCGCAACAGGTAAGCATTCAACCTGCAGTGGCAAATGATTTGAGTTCGAGTCGCGAGTTTACTACAATATCATTTTTGAGATTTTGTAATTTAGAGTTAATATACTAACTGAATAAAGTGATATTCTGACCGGTTTGAGAAACTACCACAAGTTTCTCGATTACTTAAAATTATTTGCCGGTTTAGAAGCTAACTACCTGCTTTAAAACTATATTCCTGCCTTTAATTGTGAACTTGTGTATGAGTCAGTCTGCATTAGCAACTAAACACCTCTAATACTCCATCTTTTGCACTTTTACGAAGTTTGTTATTGTGATAAATTGAATAACCATGCATCATTTGACAATATTCCAAAAAGCTCAGATTATTGTTTTGCCTGAGCAGAATATTTCTGTTAGTGAAATCGCAAGGCGCATAATGATATCGGTGAGTAAAATTATTATTAATAATAATGTATTAATTTATTATGTCACCGTGACCCAGTAATTCCAATGAGATTTTCTGTGGATATGAATAGTTGAAAATAATATGAAATAACACCGGAGTATTTATTTATTAACTGCAAAGCCACTCACTATAGGTATCGATATTTAATAATTACCATTATCTTTTACACAGTATTATGATAATAGTTTTTTTATCTGTATTTTTAAATGAAATATTCAAAAATATAATGAATAATGTTTGTAAATGATTAGGAAATAATAATAAAATAACAACTCTAAATAATGTATACATATTGATTAATACTTATTAGAAAAAAGTAAAAAAAAATATATGTGCAAATAAAGTAAATAATAAGTGTTATAATAATCATATTATATAAATATTACATTTTTTTATATATGTATTACATAATTTGTATAAACTATATATACCTATATGTGTATAAGTATATGAATTTTGTTTATATAAATAATATATAAAAAAAATATTCTCCGCATTGTATTTATATTGTGTCATTTTTATTTTTTAATTATTAATGCTAATATTTTCCCTTTTTTGTAGAGAAAAACCGTTCGACTGTGGGTGCATCGTCACGCTGACACAGGTGAAATAAACCGTCGCCAGTCTAGACCGAAACCATTACCTTACACAAATGCTTCGCCTCGGCACCGTGAGATTGTTGCCACTCATACATCTGATCCATTTGCTATAACAGCAGCAGCATACAACATCACTAAGCAAACTGTACGGAACCACCTGCGAGCGGACGGTTTGGCATGTTGCAGACCGGCATTATTAAAATAACGACAAAAATGAATAATTATTGTAATAATAACAATAATTATTACTATATAAAATATCCACTAATATTATTAATTACGGATCATCTTGAGAAAGTGTAATATTGAAAATCATCGCCGACTTATCGTAACATTTATAACCTTGAAATTTCAGACATTTTAACATATTTAAATCTATTATTATCCTAGAAACTGTGTTGGTAATACTGTTCCCGATACCGGATGGTTGATAACTGAATAAACGAAATACTTAATACTATTACATCTTCAATACTTTCACAGCATATTTAGCTATAATAAAATAAGTCGGCGGTACTGGAGTGTGAGTGATGTTATTGTTACTGGATCAGGATTATATTTTTCATCTATGTGACATGTTTATTCACTCCGCCCATTGTTTATTACATAATTGTATAAACTTCCAAAGAATGCAAAAGAATTGACTTCACTCAACATATTTAAAAATAAATATTTACTTTTATTTACAACGTCGAAACACTATATTAATTGTGTTGTGTTTATTTTTGTCCAAAACAGCCACATCTTTTAACTTGCGCCACCGCCTTATCTTAGGAATGCGGTAAACTCGCTTCCAATTTTGTTGACAATGATCATACTTTTTTTTTTTTTGTTTTCTTCTACCCGCACTGATATAATATAATTAGCAATAAGATTTATTGTTCTGATGTAAGTGAGTCTTAATGAGAAATAAAGTTATGACCGAACTTGTGATGTTCTTTTATTTTTTAAATAAAGATTTTTATTGAAAATGGTTTTACTTATTTAAGCTATTTTAAATAAATAAAACCATTCCTTAACAAAAAAAAATATTATTAGCTTAAAATTTTAAATCACAAAAGATTCACCATTTCCGAGATTCGAACTCACGCCGTTGGATTCAGAAGTATATGGGTTTTGCGTTGGGCTACGAACGCTTTAAATTTAGATGCGAAATTATGTTATACTATCATTTAGAAGACGTTAGCTCACTCACTCTAAGAATGCGATGTGTGCGTGGCTGACATTGTGAGCAGTACGTACAGTAGCGATATAGTTTTGTAGTGTCACGCACACTACAAAACACTACAAAACTGGTTACTTAACTCCTTTGCAGACTGTACCTTACAAAGTCTTCCTTTGGCTATATATTTTTAGCTTCTCTCAACCAACTTTGAGGAAGGCTAAACTTTGAGCACGGATCTGGTAATAGCCTCTAGCAATGGTTATAAAATAGACTGAATTTCCCATATCAAATATTCAATGTTTAAAACCTGAAAAAACCTACCTTTAAGGAAATGAGTAAATTAAATAACACAAAGGGTTGGTGAAGTTAATTTACGAGGATTGGCTCTTAAAAGAGCCGTTTAGGGTAGCTCTTGAGAAAGATCAGCTCGTGCCATCATGGTGAATCGATTAGTCACCAGGGCTCGGGGATTCGGGGAGGCTCCTTTCTTGCACCCCCGGCATCGACATGAAGAAGAAGAAGGAATTATTACCCACAACAGTTAGTTTGGAAGGTGGGCTGATCATCAACAGTATAATGATCGTACGACGCAGCTGCTTCTCACATTACTATAACCTGAATACTTAAGAGTTTTTTAACTTGTTGAGTTGATGAACAAAATCAGAAGATGGAGCTTTAGGAACCCTAGCACCGGTGAAACATACACAAGCCGATCTATTCTGTAAAAAATGTCACCATGAAAACTAACGTGAAGTGAGTTCGAAGAGAGCTGTCAATCCTTAGATTGAAAGCGATATGTAGAATGACAGTTCATTTCAAGGTCATTTCATCTAAGTTTTGACGATTAGTTTTTAACATAATAGACCGACTCTTCTTTGAGAAGAGATCAATCTCTTGGACACGTAAAACCTTTCTTGAAGGTCACACAACTGAAATCTAAGCAATATATCGAACAGCAAAGACAATGTCTAGAATACGTTCATATTATTTATCTTGGCCTTGGCAAGTCGGAGGTTGCATACCAAGCCGGGTCACATCGGTTATCGATTTCTATTATCCAAGTATTGGGTCCTTTCGTCCAAAGCTTATCATTAATAATTCATAAAAGCTCGGTTTAATGTTATTTATGCTGCTATGATATTCTCTTTAAATAGCTGGTCGTCATATTAAATGGTGTAGGAAAATATGAGGGACGGAGGTAATGATAGGTATTGAGACATAGTAATTTCGTCGGTTTTAGGATACGGAAATATAAAATTATAATGTGATTTTATTATGATAATGCAGTCATTAGGTGTGGTTAAGTACCTACACAACACCGGACAGGTCAATATTTACTGTTAAACGAATGACTATGAAAAACTGACAGATGTCGTTAGGTTAGCATATAGGTAGGTAGTGGTATAGAAATACATCATATTGATTGATAATTGACTAAACTGGGAATTTATCTACCCACAGAAACTGAAGATTTAAATATAAACGGCAGTCAGGGCAGATTCACCCCGATTATGCCTGAAATCGGGGAAAGCGCCAGGGTAGCCCGCGAAGTTCAATTTTTTTACGTTTTTTGTAATTTGTACGTCAGTGTCATATGCAACAAAATATCCATAAATTCAAGGTCGCTCAGTGAGCTATGGAACGGGCTATGCTTGGAGTCTCTCTGAGGGATCGAATCCGCAACGAGGTGATCCGGCAGAGAACCAAAGTTGTCGACATAGCTCACAGAATAAGCAAGCTGAAGTGGCGATAGGTCGGCCATATTAGCCGTAGAGGCTAGAGCCGATGACCGTTGGGGTAGACGTGTTCTTGAGCGGAGACCGCGAATCGGTAAACGAAAGGTGGGACGCCCTCAGGCTAGGTGGAGCGAGAATCTTCGCAGGATGGCTGGTAGCAGCTGGATGAGAGTTGCCGAAAATCGAGTTGAATGGCGTGCAATAGGAGAGGCCTATGTCCAGCAGTGGGCTGCTGTAGACTGATGATGATGATGAGCAAAATATCATGAAATAGTCATTCTATAGGAACTAAAAGCTTTGAATTAAATATTATAATTCTGTAAAGTCATATTTGTTACGGTCGCTAATCATATTTAAATCAACATGGTACTGATCTGCAAATTGCAAATAAACCTAAAAAAAATTGAATTTCGCAGCCTGGTGCTTCCCCTAAATATAGAAACATAATGATAATTAATTATTGTATCCTATAGTAGGACATAAACAAGTACAAATAAATAAGAACACTCGTCGCTCAGTCGATTACTACGGCCATTTATAACTGTGTCTGTCTGATGTAATTAGGGAACAAATGCGTGGCGATAAGATACATTAATGGCCCCCTAGTGAATGTTGTTACTTGTCTAATATAATATCTTACTTCGTGCAATGATTACTGGAACAATTTGTAACTTAATAATACATATGTCGTGAATGGAAAACGTAGCAAGGTAGTTTTAGACAACATAGCTTTGCGTGAAAACCCCAATTTATTATAAATAAAAGCGTGTTACATTGTGATTGTAAAAGAAAAATAATTAAGGTGTAATATGCTAAATGTTCTTTAATGTTCCATCAAAATGTAACACGCTTTTATTTATAAAAAATTGGGTTTTTCTTATCAGGTTCACATTATTTTTATTAACAAGTAATAAAAGCTTGTTTTTAAAAAGATTTTTTTTTTTTTCTTTTTGGCTCCTAGCGTGATGTTAAATAGCCTATACATATAGCCTTCCTCAAGAATTGGGCATTTTTTATACTGATTAACAAGGTACTCATACTCTTTTATTATTGCTAAATATGCCCCCCCCCCCCCATGTATGTCTGTGCTTGTGCCTCAATCCTAACTAAGAAACAGTCTTGCCAACAAAACTTAATAGCTTTCTCAAGCATAGATATAGAAGAAAGAAAGAACAATAGGTTTATTTGTCACAGAAACACGTGCATACAAAAAAGATGATTAATTCTAATAATAATCTATACATATAATAAAATCGTAGGAAAGTCAAAACTGTACATTGAATATTTTTTATAAAGAATACTTGGGGCGTGATCTACAATCGATATCGAAGCCAAAAATATAGTTTTTAGAATTTTTGTCTGTTTGTCTGTATGTATGTCCGGGCTAAATTCAAAAAGTACTGCATGAATTTACTTCAAATTTTGCATGAATATTACTAAGAGGTCGGACCAACATATAGGCTACATATTATCACGCTATCACCTACGGGGGAGGAGCTGTGAATCTTTATTTTTCTTACGCATTCTGTGACAGCATGTAATCTAACGACGCATATTTAAATGTTGTTTTTGAGTAAGCCATGCTATTATCTAGCTTTACACTATAAAAACTACGCCATTTAAGTAATTTGAGCAGAGAAACATAGTTTAATGAATGTTAGTAGTATAAAGACAATTATGAAGTGAAAAATAAATACAAAATATATCTATAGTCACGAGCATAATGCAGAAATAGTCGACGGCCGAACGTCATGACTGTGAAAAGAAGGCTTCCACTCAGTATGATGCTGTGCTATGGGGGACCCACAGCACAGCGCTGATTAAGCATATTAAACCAACGCGACGACGCGCGCGTTTGAGTAATTTATTATGATGTACCCACTAACCAAATTTATTAAAATAACTAATATAAGTACTTCCTAACTGCACGACGAGCGCTCTGGACAATTTTAACAATTATGTTAAAACTTTGTTTCTCATTAAGTGATTATGTAAATCTTTGAGATATAAATGATATTTTTAAACCGTATTACATAGATAATTCCAGTAAGTTAGTTTTCAGTATGTAGACAACAACTGGCGGACCAATCAATAACTTGAAGTGCAGCTTAACCCTAAAATAGCACAGTCACCAGCGTCAGTAACACTTTAAATATGTATAAACTAACTGTGGTCGGTTTGTCAATCGATCCGTCCGGTTCCGGTGCCGTGCGGCTTATGACGGTTAAGTATTTCGTTTACATACCACATTGGAGGGTAATCATCGGTAGGTAATCATAATTTTCTTTAAAAAATTTCTATAATGCCTTGTTTGTGTGAAATAACTGAGTAGGTTACTAGAGTTTAAACTAAGATCTTAGGGGTCTCATGGAATTTGGTACCTATAAGGGTTACAATAGAGTGACAATACTTATATGTACAGACAGCTACTACAATCTGTCTTTCTTTAATAAATTTTCAACTTTATCGCTAAGGCATTCGGTTCAAGGTTGATTGGGTATATTTGACAGTTTCGGGTAGTTTGACCTGCTGGCGTCTGTACGTCGGTAGTAAGTATCCTGAGCAGTTGCTGACCGGCTAATAAAATTGTATTTTTAGCTGTAGCACACAATGAGCTATATTTTTCACTAAGTTTGTGTCCTTGTGAGAGCAAAATTAGGATCGCCATCTGCTGATATGATCTGAAGACCAATTCCCTTAATTAAAAACGTTCAAAATCTAGTCGCAATCTCATTTCAGCGACAATCAATGTCAAAAACTTGTCAAAAATGTAGGGAAATTGGAGGTATTTATGACAGATTGAAACTGAGATCAGACTGTGAATGTTTTTAAAATTACGAGAATTGCCTCTTTGATCTCTGGTAAACCGTATGCTAAAAAAACATCTAGAAGGAAAAGGCAATGAATGACCACGATATTTTAGTAAACACGTTTTCAACGTTTTTATAATAATTTATCCCAACCTTTTTGTCGCCCCTGGGTCCGTTCAGGTTGAAATAATGGCCTGCGTATTAGTAATTCATGACATCAGGAGTTCTTTATTCTGATACGTAGTGATTTGTTGGTGTTTCATGCAGCTGCCATCTGGCTTATTAGACCCTCGGGGTAATTCGACAATAATGAAGATAATGTATTACGTATAAGTATTTCGTAATTACCTTCACTTGCCTCTTAATGATATTTTGATCATTAAGGGCGTTTGTCCACCGCATTCGTCACCTGGTCGTTACCGAGACGCGAGATTATTCGAACCGAACGTGACGTCTCAGTGACGGTGATTGTTCGTCCTCCATGATCGAACTTGGTGGTTCAATTTGTTACGGTGATAGACAAAATAAAAGTCGGGAGAACGGCGCTGGCGCGGCGGCGGTGCGACGATATTGTGTGGACAAGACCAAACGTGTTTAGTATTGCCAGCAGTTTGGTCCGTCACAATCTTGGGCCAAGTTCTAGTGGTTGCGTCAAACTAATCGAAACTTCGTCGTCTAGGGTGACGGCGCCGGCGCTCGGGTGACGGTCGTGCGGTGGACACGTGGCCATCGCTACTTTGGTGCTGTAATCTCGTTCTCGATGATGTCCCGGTGACGGCTGCGGTGGTAAAACCCACTAACAGTGTGGGTACCTACCCATGAGCACAAATGGGCTGAATTGACACTTTCCCATAACATTTTTCAACGCCCTAGAATCTAAAGGGTTAAATAAAACAAAGAATACGTTCGTTACCGTTATTATTGGATAATTTAAAATGCATTTCGGCACTTAAATGTACCATTTACATGTCTTTATCTAAACATACATTTAGATTCGTAAAGTTTCGTTTAGGTTTCATTTAAATAAATTTATACCCGTTTTTGGAAATGTAAAAATAAAATATAATAGCTCATTTACAAGTTTAAAATTAAAGTTGTAAAAATACAAAAAAAATATTATGTTAAAATAAATAAATTTGTAGTTTTTATACATTATAAATGACTCTGGTATGTAAATAAGTATAGTTAAACAAAATAACGTTTAGTAAGGTAAAGAAATGTATAAAATAAAGAAGTATAATATTTCGTATATTTATAAATTCATAGTGGCTACGACTTTCGAGTGATTGAAAAGAATTGGTTTACCTATAATAACGTTAAATAATTTTAAAAAGAAACAAAAATTGAATTCTAAATACAGATCAAAATGTCGGACTTATTTTTTCTCGTCGACGAGTCATTCAGGAAATAAGACTTTGATAAATGTTAATACCGAGAGTCGAGTTAAAAGCTTTTCACATAAAAAAGGCATTGTAACAGAAAAGAAGTCTAATAATATATATATATATAGATTAAGTATCTCTTTCTTTTTAACAAAACCTTTTTTTTTATAAAACATTTTAACAACTTCTGATAGTATGTTTTTGAGAGGGCGACACAGATTAATTATGTACAGAGTGCTCACTATATTTTGACAGTTGATAATGATGCTGCTTGCAATCTTTCAAACTCAATATTTTATACTCAGTTTCCTTTACCGCGTGTATCAAGTTACACTGGGCTCTCTGACATAATCATGGCTGAAGGGAAGCATTGACATTTTACGTTACCATTATCTACTTTGATAAGTTTAACACCGATCTTAAAAAAAATGTTTTCATTAGAATCACAATAAATACATTAATTTATTTTAGCAACTCGACTTACATTCTGCTTGAACGTTACTGTTTAAACAGGTAAGGCGAATATTGTCTTAATTAGTTGAGTATTCCATTTTATAGGGGAATTGTTTATATCTGTACATTTGGTTTGATTTTTTTATCTTTTCTTTAGACCTACCGGGAAAAGCGGCTCTAATTTTAATGTGGCACTTCCCAACAATGTATTTTGATGTGAAATATCTAATGGCGCGCCTTGGGGGTATGACGTACTTGTACGGCGTTCCCTTCCTGTTATGTTTGCCATCTGCCGCGCGTCCCTCCCGTGATGTCCAATTTTTTTATGTATTTGCCTGGTTTAAGTTCAAAAGCAGGAAATAACTCGAGTTGCATCTTAATAATAAGCACTTTGGAATCTAATTATTATACTTTACATAGCCATTACAACTAATCTACATACACTTAGAAAATCTACATAATTACAAACGTTTTCACTAAGAATCTAGACTTTTTGAATTTTTCAGAGATCTAGGTGGTTGTACAATTTTATTCTTTTTGCTCTTATTATCTAAACTAAACGTGTCACTGGTGCTTGAGGGAGGCGTGCTGAAGACTGAGTTTTTGGAGCTAGGCACACTGTTTCCCGGAGACACACCGCTGTCCGTACTGACGGACGCAGGGCTTGGACTGTCACTCACGTTATTACACACCGTCAGCTCCTGACCGGGGAGGGACACGATCTGACCTATCGGCTTCTGCCTGACTAGATTTATGCTTTGGCACACGTTATTCTTCACTTCACTATCACTCGGTTCCTTCTTGTGGTATCTCGTCAGGGTGCCGGCGGAACCAGCTGAGTTCGGCCGGTACATCGGCATGAACTGCGCCTGCGAGTAGTACTGCATCTCTGCGGGCGCTTGGCCCTGGACCCACGGGCCCATAGTGGACACCACAGGAGGCATGTGCGTCCACATTGGCATTTGTACCATATGCGTCCCATCTGCCATGGGGCTGAAACCGGGAGCGACTGGCATGGGCCTCACGACACCTACAGGAGTGGGCGCGCTGTGCGGTCTCATCGCAGGATGTGGATACTGACCAACATATTCTTGTCCCTCATACATTGTATTCGGAGGGGGATTCTGCGAGTAATCTATATTCGGGAACACTGTGTGAGGACTTCTCTGTAGATATGTAAACATTTGCTGCTGAGCTTGTTTCATGGCGACGTACTGCTGCAGGTGCATGGCGGTCTGCTGCCTCTGCTGGGCGATGTCCTGGGCCATTGCCGTCGTGGAGTTACCGTGTATGTAATAGATATGTGGTTGATTGCTTACTTGGGAAACTGGCGACTGTCTCTGTGTGCTAGGTTTGGTTTGGTTGTCTACCACGTTGTTCTGAGGATCCTGGTATTCTTCTGGAGGTGCAATATACTTTGGTGGTGATGGCGGGGTCACCTGCTGTGACATTGGGTAGCTTATTATCTGGGCTATGTACGGCTGCTGAGATTTAGCCGAGTGAGCTGGACTGTGTGTTTGGAATGTAGGGTTAAATGTAATCTGAGACATATCTTGACCAGGTCCTTGAACTTCTGGGGTGTTGTGGTGTGCTCTATATTCGTTCGCTTCGTTTTTTCTTGGTTTTTGATTGTAAGCTGCTACTTTTGGATTGTTCTTCCAGGTTGCTCCGGCGCTTTGTGGTCTTTTGACAGGTGATTTTGTGGGATCATGCCAGTTGTCCCCGTTGATTTGCCGTGGATCGGGCGCGTGGTGGGATTGCGCGCTGTGGGATCTTCTTGGCGGTGGTGACATGCCGTCGGGCACATGTTGTCTGTAGCATCGTCTGCCTGATCCTGGGCTGTTCTGCCGTTCTGGAGGAGGTGGTATCGGCCTCGGGACCCGTCTCCTGGCCGGAGTGGGTGGACTTGGCTGCAATGGTGAGGAATGTGTGGATATTGACGTTGACCGCCATTGATCTATTAGTATCTTTCGCCTCTCGTGCTCTATTCGGATTTCTGTTTCACTAGATGAGTCGTAGTCTCTGCCCTGTAAGGAAATAAGGTGTTTTAATATCATGAAACACTAAGGGCTGATTTTTCAATCAACAGATTATTTTTATTCGTGGAATAAAATTGGCGACCGACAGATTTTGTATGGAAGAATTGTCAAAAACTCAAAATTATTTTTCAGATATAATTATCTGGTGTTAGAAAAATCAGCACTAAATCAAATATTAATGTAGCATAAGTATAAGTTACATTTTCAATTTTCTCATCCAGCATCTTGAAGAAATCTTGCTGGCTGGCTGACACCTCACTGCAACAAAAGTTTAATTCATTTTGCCACCCATTTATAATGCCATCTAACTCGTATTGACTACGCTAGAAGACGTTTACGTAGATTTAATCGTAATTTTAAAATAAATCTAACGGATCGAATGCGCAACACGGTAATACACTCGAACACTGGCATCATCAATGTTGGCGATAAGACCGCGAGGCTGAAATGGGACTGGGCGGACCACACTAACAGGATGCATCAGAATATATGGGCCAGGGTCGTCATGCAGTGGATGCCTGAACAGGTCTTGAAGACGATCTTATCGCTGTGCTTATGTTTGGTTTAGTACGAGAATGTCTCTGTGGCCGATTTATATGATCTTTTTGAAAAAATAATGATTGCAGTTTATCGTTAAATCTAAAATCTTATTTTGTTCTAGCCTCATCTGCTACTGTAAAGGTTTACTCACACGACAGGCTGGTGGTTGGTGAGCGGTAGGATGTGTTTGGTCTGTTCTTGTTCAGATTCGTTATCATCCGGTGGTGGCGCAGCTCCTGTTGGGCCCTCCTCCTCGTCGGTCTCCTTGTCCACTGCGCCTGTGCAACAAGAAAAAATCTGCTTAATAAAATGTTCAATATATTCACTCTCTGACACAGCATAAACAACTGAGTCGCGAAACTCGACATTTTGACGAAGGTGCGCACTGAGGAAGGGTTTTTGAAAATTCATCCTCTAAAAGGGTTAAATAGGTAATGAAAGTTTGAAAGAAAAATGCGTTTATTGGCTTTACACAAAATGAATACACCTTAAAACTATATAAACAGAAAAAAAAGTTGTTTGTGTAGAAGTTCGTAATTTATGCCGATTCCTACTGGGGGCACGGCTTGTTGCATTTAAAAACTTTATTGTAGTACTCATACAGGTTGGCGATTTAGTCATCTGCATTTGTCAAGAAGTTTTCCTATGCGAGCTATTTACGATTAGTAGAACCAAAAAAACTTAAATTGGTATTTGACTACGTTCAACGTGAACAAGATCTATTAGGAGAAGTTAAATTGATACCACAATACCTCAACTTTTCCACTACGGTGCCCGAACTTGCCAACCAATTTTCGTTTATTGATTTGCCACATTTATTGGCCTGTTATAAGTTTGGCTTACCAATTCAATATTTTGATGATGTTTAGTTACTTCTATTTAGCTACTGCTTACATATGAAAACAAGCAAGAATCTTCCTAATATTATTATATTTTACTTAATATAAATTAACCAACCAAAAATTCGAAGACTTGGCCCACTCCCTCTCATAGAGAGGAGGCCTGTGTCCCAGCAGTGGGAACATTATTTATTTAACATAAAATGACCAAGGCCAATTACATTAGTTAAAGACAAAGAGACGAACACATTTTAAAAGTACAGTAAACAAAAGTATACAACTACTCGCCAGTCATGCGCTCATCTCACAATACCCCAGACATACTGACAAGATGTTTTTCCATCCATCCGGGAACACATCACAGTCAGGCTTAACGTCCAAGAGCGCGTTAAGCGCAGAGAGTGTGCGAGGAACAGGAGACTGGGCTCGCGCGACGGTTCCACTCCTAGGCACGGCGAACAATCTATGCCTTCTGCCACGGTTGTAGTTTACCGGAGCAAAAAGAAGGGACAACTCGTCAAGAAATTCAGGAGCATCTGTTTTACCGTGAAGGATCTTAACCATATTAATAATTTGGTCATTATTTCTTCTGACCTCGAGAGAATTGTACCCTAAGCAGCCTAAAAGAAAGTTTGAAGGGTACATAAACGGATAATAACCATTGAAACGTTTATATAAGTACCTAAGATAAGACTTTTGTACTTTTCCCAAGAGTAAAGTGTACTTCTTTTCGTGCGGGTTCCAGACGCATGCACTGGACTCCAGTTTACTACGAACAAGTACATTAAAAATAGATTTAATTGCGCTGATGTTGCTAAAATCTTTAGCATTGCGGAGTATAAAACCTAATCGTCTTCCGAATCCTTTGATACCATATGATCATGAAACATAAGCTTGTTGTCAAATGTGACACCCAGATCCTTCATTCCAGTTGTTCTGGCTGATTATGCTTAATCAACGTCGCTTTTCGTACCTATCTATCTGTGTGACAGCGTGGTGCTTCTAAACCACGCAACGGATTGGATAAAGCCTTCACGATCATTTTGAGAGTTTATTCCTGAAGTTTGATATGTATAATACTACATTAGGTAATATGTAACTTAGATATGGCATAGAGATTTCGATGTTTTGAAGTGTCGTCATTGCACCGTGCGCAGCATAGGTGGCCGCTAGTACCTATTATAATAAAATTCAATGTCTCTCTGTCTTTCCGTCTGTAAAGATACAGTCGAGAATCACTTTCCCAATATACAGTCACGAGCAGAAGTATGTACTTGGCTTTATTCAAAAGCGATTTACTCTTTTATTTTTGGATGAAATTTTATGTTATTAAATAGCATTTTCAAACCCATAAGTCTTTGTAATGTGTCGTATTTCAACCTTGCATTCGTAATTTCTCGAAAAAATCGCAATTGAAAGTTGCCAGGTGTTGAACTGTTGACATATTGGTGCTAGTGACTGTACGTGATTATTTAATTTTATTTAATTAAAAAATCTTTGGCTAGGTTACTAAAAACTAAGAGTGATGACAGTAGTGCAGATATGAAGTCAAGTCGGGAAGAGTTATCAGCGCGCAAAAGTTTGAGATCATTTTAAAAGCTTCAACAAACACATGAAACAAACAGCCAACAAACAATCAGATGGGTACATAGCTATAATATAACATCTGTTACGAAGGCGTTATGTTCCAAACTTTGGAGGACAAGGCTTGCGCGTGTCACCACAAGAGTTATTGCTGAGGCCTCGAAAATAGCGGGTTTTGAAATGAAAGGGAAAGTGGAAATCAAATGCGAGCATAGGATGATGTAGTGAGAGTTACGTACGAATATTTTATGTTTCAGCCAATAAAATATTTAATATTAATGATTAATTCTTTGGTGGGTAATTATTTTCATTTTGACAGTTCAAGAAATTTGTCTGCTCTACATTCAGACCAATAAAAATTTATTGGTCTGAAGCTCTACAACGTAAATAACGCAATGAAAACATTCATTGCGTTATTAACGTTGTTGAGCAGACAAATTTCTCGAAATCAAACTCAAAGCATTTATTTCAAATAAACCAGTTACAGGTACATTTCAAATGTACCTGTAACTTCATCGTTTTTTTTGTGACTGACAGTCAGTCACAAAAAAGAGATGAAGTTAGTTGTAGTAATATATGAAGCAATGTATTAGCAATATCCTTCAAAATCGTTCTGATGAGGGTGCAGCATTGCCATACAACGCGGCAAAATGGTGTCAGCCTTTTGGGCACTTTTCCTGTTGACAGCGATGCGAACAAATTTTTGACGCCCTATGATTCTTCCCTTCTTTTTTATATACTTGTACATATTATTATTCTAAGACTGTTAGCTTTTATATTATAAAACTATTATCTTGAGAAATTAAATAATAGTATAAAAATAAAGAAGATTTTCTTAAAGGGTGAACCTGCCTGCGAACCCAATCCGGCCTAGCTTAACATAAAATCATCCCTAACCGAAAAATAATGAACGGGAATTATTCAAGATTCGGAATAAGGCCACTCTCGTCATTATCATGGCCACACTTGTGGCCTTACTTTAAGTTTTGTAAGTAAGCACTTGTACGTGCAGGCTTTGAATGCTTAGGTAACTTTATGTTGTTTCTTTAGATCAAAGTAGCATCTTCTAGGTGTGTGCCATTAATGTGACATCTACCAACCCGCACTGGGCCCGCGTGGTGGATTATGATAGGCCTGTGTCCCAGCAGTGGGAACATTATAGGCTAAGTATGTATTAACGAGCGACGTGATATTTGCTGGGTTTTATTCATTTATGTCATTATTTTTATCCCTCTGTAGACCTGTAGTATGCGCGCATGACTGAGTCCATCTCATACGCTGCACACAACCACCGGCAGCGGCTCGGGGCTGGATGGCCCTAAGTCCCAAGCTCCTCGGTGGCCGGCCTCTCCCCTGCCGACGTACAGGTGTAGGCGACGTCGGCGGGGAAAAATATTCGTCGCTCGAGCTCGACGCAACTGCTACGGCCGGTGTCACAGCACCCTCGATGGGGCTAGGTTCCGGCGGCGGTGTGGGCGGGGCGCGGCTGAGCGAAGAATCCGGAGGTGGTAGATGTGCTGATCTCGTCAACATCTTCATCGTTTAATTTATGTTGTTTTCATGTTTTTATCGGAGCTAAACTTTTATTTTATTTGTATTTTATATTATTAATTTCCGATTAATTTCAAATTTTTATTTTTATTTGACATTGAGTTGCTTATTTTCATTTGACATTGTACTTTATGATTTGATGACATTATATTTATTTTTATATTGTGATTTTTTTTATGTATCTCGTTCTCGTGTTTCGCATCTTGTGATTTGATTTTAATATGGGAGAAACTGAAATAAATAGATTTTATTTTATTTATTTATTAATATATTTTGAAAGATTGATCGATAGCTTCACCAATGCAAACCACTGGTTGCATAGTAGAGTCAATCGTCGATGCTTATGATATTGTAGTTACGCCCTACACTATCAATCTCAATCTGAATCATTTTGAAGGATATTGCTAATCCATTGCTTCATTTGTTCGAAAAATTTGCCTGCTCAACAACGTAAATAATGCAATGAATGTTGTTAAACTGTCAAATTAAAAGTCATTGCTACTGATAGTGTGTCTGTGACGCACTTCTCCCGCTAATCTCCAAATATTCCCCACGACGCACATCGGCGCACAGCAGTATCTATAATTAAATTCAATTCTTACGAGTACTTCATTCATTGATTAAGACGTACCCGGATGTCTTTTATTCGTCGTAAGATGGGTTACCGCCATATTAAACACGTACTTCCCACTTTAATGGCGTCTGAATCGTTGTGAGCGTTTTATGTGCCCGCGCAGGTGTGAACCTATTTGTTCATAACCTCTTTTGTGTTGGTCTATGTAGGTTAAAAGGGGCCTGGCTGAATGGGTGATGTTGCGTAGTTAGCATTGTGTTAAGTTATTACGTCTTATTTTATGGTTCAATGGAATTGTAAGGGTCCACGTGAACGTTTTAAGACTCTTTTTAAAAGATATTAAAATTATAGGATCTTTGGAAGAAAACGCGGTGTTTTGACACAAATGAATATGGAACAAGGCTATAATGAAGGGCCATCTTTTTTGCAATTCGACATTAAGGAGTCATAAAAATTAAATAAAATGTGTGTTAAATACTTAAATTCATATCAGTGCTATTATTATTAACTCGTGGTAGGTATCGTATCGTTTCGTATCGTGGTAACTATAAGTTCAGCTAAAAGAAACCTTGAACATGTTGAAACAAAAACAAATTGGTGAAAAAAAAAAATTACAGCACATTTGCACCACGACATTTGCACTACAATTCCAACATACCTCCGTACTTAGCAAAAAACTTATTATTATTTACTAATTTATTTTAGCCATTAAAACATGAGTTGCAATTTAACCATTTTATTAATCTTAAAACACAACACGACACAAAACCTCACTTTGTCTAACTCACCAACGATCACTCAACTTCAATCTGACCCTGTTCCACTGTCCACCCCATCCCGACTTCCATGCCATTGTGTTCCCCACAAAAGAGCCCATAGCTCCGGCTCGCCATATGACGGACGCATTCCGTATTCACGGGACAAATATGGGACAAATAGAAGCCTATGAATTATGGAGTCTATTGAAAACTTGGAACAGGCATGGATATTGTGAAATGTTGGTTATTTGTGCTTGTAACAAGGTTTTTGTTGTATGTGTTTCTAATAAGCGATATTAGCATGAATGTTTGGGCACTCACTATATCTCATTACCCCTTTAGGGGATTAATTTTTGTTATTATAAATGGTCTTTTGTGTTTTCAAAATATCATATTTCTGGACCATGCGGTTTAGGTTGTGTTTACAAATGAATGAATTTAAGATTTTTATTAAGTAGAATATTTCGTCAAAATGCTGTTATAAATTTAATAAGGTCGAAAATTGTGTTACGAGCCGTATGCTCCGCTGACGCTTTGAGGAAAGCATGACAAGATCCGCTTACCTACCCCACAAATAACTAAATATGTTTAGCGCTAAACACATTTAAATCATCATTTGGTTTCTATTAATCATTTAGAGATGACTGAGACAGAATGATGTTCTAAATATTTTTAGCGATACATTTCATCGATTGGGCTACATCTAGTAAGTCATCACTCTCCTGCCCTCATGCCAATTTATTAGGGGGTCGGTGCAACATGTCTTTTCTCCCCTATTTCGTCATCTCGGTAGTCAGTCACCCCTTTTCTGGCACCTAGTAACTGATATAATTTTCAAACAATATCCTTTCTTCTCATTATTTTCGTAAGCAAAATCCTAACAAGTTTTACAAAATGATATTACGTTAAGCGACTTGTTACGCAACATTCAAGGAGACCCCACTAAAGATTACAAAGTCCTCTAACTTATAAACGTCCCTAGAAATCGATCTCCTTTATCGTTATTAACTTTATAGCCAGTTTAATTCGATAAATCTTACGAATTTGAACTTTATTTCAAAGGATTTATATGTTGTTAAATCTCGCTCCATTTAGATAAAATCTGCTGATAAGCAAAAGCTTTGAATTTCAAGTCGTATTTTAGTTTCTGAAATATTTGATGTAATTTTACAACGTAGCCTGGCAATACTTACATAATTATGTAGAGATAATTTAAACAGAGCTGAAGAATATTTATCTTATTATCTACTAGCGGCCCGCCCCTGCTTTGCACGGTTTTTGGGACTTAAAAAAACATCGAGTTTTCTTTATTAAATGTACCTAAGTTTAATAGTATTGTATTATACCTATATTGTAGAATCTACCTATGTTTAGTAAATAAAAACATCACTAGTCGATAGTGAGTGATGGATGGACGACACTAGAAGGAAGACAGTAATGGCGTCCGAAAAAAAAGTATGTAAGTTAACTGTGAAGCTAACTAAAATTATTGATTAATATTTTGTTGTTACATTGTTTTAATAAAAACAACATGATACAAACGGACGTGGGCGGCCATTCCGTACCTTGATTTGGATGAACTCATGTTGAGTATTGAATCATGATTGTGAAAACCGCATCAAAAACAATTGCGTATTTTAGATAGCTATTTTGAATCAACACGAACTGCTAATAGGTACCGACATAATTTAAATTATTTGTATTTTGAACACTTTTATTAAAGCAATATTTTATTATTTTTTTTGTAATTATTTGTATTTGAACTTGTTATCCTTTCTATTTTCATAACAAGATCTTGTTAGTTTCCCAGAACACCTGCGGGACTTGGAAAGGGATTATATTCTTGTATGAGGACTTTCTGACTAGAATATTCAGAAATACTTAGATCTACCTACAGAATATATAAGTCTAAGAATATTTCTTAGGTATTTTGAAGTAGATAGTTGGTAGGGGATAGTGGATAAATAATAACAGCCGCAAACTCGGTCGAAGGTTAAGTTTTCCGAGGTCGCTCCGTGGATGGATCCATTACATATCGAGACCTCTCCATGCCTAAGAGAGCAAGTTAAACTCTTGGTCCCGGCGGTCATTTGTAGATCTTTGACAGTCGTTACCGGTGGTCAGAAGCACGAAAATCAGACAACCAGCCTTCCTAAGGGGTATCATATTACCCAGTAACTGGATTGGAGGTTAGATAGGCAGCCTCTAAAAAAAAAAAAATTCCTCCATGTAAAATGCTGGTATTTAGCTGCATGCAGTTAGACTGGAAGCCAACTCCAACATACTTGGGACAAGGTTAAGGAGATGATGATGGTTTTGAAAGGCTGCAATTCTCCAACGAGTGCAATGACATACTCGCACTTTCCACACTTGCATCAAAATGTAGATACTATTTAATCAAATTTTATTTGTGAACCAAAAAGTTTTACATTAGTTGATGATTGGAGCCTCCTGTTAAGCAAGTAATGCCTGTGTTAGGAGACTCCGCTCTTCCATAGCAGTATACAATTTTTTTATTTTTTTTTTTATCTTCAACCCGTCTAAAACTTTTGGAGCCCAGAATTGTTGTTTAAAGCATCATTTCTAATATTATCAACAAGCGAAACCATAATTTACTTTTGAAGTTGACTAAACCAAACCTTGGATGAGGGACGCACGGAACCGGGAAGTATGGCAGAAGAAATTGCAGGCCAATACCCAGCTGTGGGTGATTCCGGGTTGAAATGATAATGGTGATGAAACCAAACCCTACAGTCAATTTGCTTTACGTTCATATAACTATCCTCAAGCCAAAATCTATCTAATTTACCATGGCATTCAATAGATTATCTCAAGGTAGATAATAAAAAAATAACATCGAAAATCAAATAGTCTGAGGCAACTCCGCATAGTAAGTTAAAACAATATGTTCTCTTCAAGCAGATAAATTTTTATTGGCGGATTTGCCCGAAGGAATATAAATATGAACTTTCCTAACTTATCCGTAACAGGTTATTGTTTTTTCTTCAATAAACAGGTTTAGTAACCTGTTCAGGGTAATACAGGTCTTAGTAATATTTTACGTAGTTCGGTTCTTTCCAATGATTCTGGGAAAGGCCCATCAAATTTTTCAAATACCTGTACATACTCGTACGTTAGAATCTACAGTGACCAAACCAATCCAAAATGGCAAAGACAATGTAAGTCGGTAGTATTTTATCTCAAAAAGCGACGCGCGCTTTACTTGTGGTTACCAACTGTACAAACACGCTGTGTATGCGTTGTAAACGCAGGAGCTTTCGGTTCCAGCGAAGTCGGAAGTTACAAGTATGTGTGTGCGTGAATGTTATGTGCTGACGCCACTCGTCTCCGCGCACAAATTCACTGCATGTTTGTGTAGTTGGTAACCACAAGTAAAGCGCGTGCCACTTTGTCTGATAAAATTCGGTAAAAGCGTCTTTGACCAGGTACTTCCAAGTAGGTAATATCTTCTTAGGTACCTACTTAGTAAATAGACCCTTTAGAATAGAGACGTATTAATTAAAATCCAGCTTAAATCATAACATTGAATAGTTCAATTTATTATTAATTAATAACAACACAAAAGATTACAAATTAAACAATTTGTCCATTACACGATTTTCATTTCACGCAGGCGAGCTTACCGCCACGTTATAAAAACTGACGATAAAATCAATTTATTACAATGGCCTGTGCATTAAAGCTTGCAGAGCAGTTTTTAATGGACTATGGTCAATATTAATTAATGTATGATGGGTTTATGGTATCGTTGGCAAAGTGATAAGTATAGATGGATTCATACCACGGATATCACATTCATACATACGTCGGTAGGTATTCTGTTTTGCATCAAGTAAAATTCCACAAAGTTTCGGTACATACCTTTGCATTCAACTTTTAGGAGATACATGAAAACAACCGAAACCGAATAAAGGCTCCCGCAGATAGGCGCGACGCGACGGTGCAACGCAATTCTGGTAGAATAATTTCTTTCATATAAATTGTTCAACTAGAGTCGCGTCGCACTGTCGGATCGCGGTTGTCTGCGGGAACCTTAAAATCAGTCGAGAAGTTTCGTAGGACGCCCGGTTGGAACTAAGTTCCTTTCACTTTTGCATACTTGGCGAATGACAGCTAGAAAAGTGTACAAGGAGATAGTTTTTTTTTGGTCGGCGATTAGTCCCAGCAAAAATTGTGGCTTCTACTAGTGAAACGTATGTTGATTTGTTCCTTATGATCTCTAGATTACAGTGGTAGTAATAATTATACTTCGTGTAACGGCAATACTGAGAAAAACGATAAAAAACACAATAAAACTATTGTTTAGTGAGTAAGAATGAGAATGAGAGCTAGAAAAGTGTAAAATTTTGACCGTCACTACAATTTTGTTACGCAACAAAAGTATCGTGATGGTCAAAGTGTATTTTTTTTCTGTCTAGTACTCATTCGCTCCAAAAACATACAGACGCCGCACATCAAGCCCGAAACTGTCAAATTTTCCCAATCAACCTTGAATCAAGGTTGATTAAGTTAGTAAGGCGATAAAGTTGAAAATCTATTAAAGAAATTTGACAGATTGCAGTAGCTTGATATGCTGTCGTGATATGATGTCGTCTGTACATTAAGATATCAAATCCACCTACTTAGTATTCTCCAAGGATTTTGCTTATTGAATTCTTCCTTATTAAGCACATAAACGTCTTTTAAAATTTATTTTTGTAATCCAGCTCCAAACGTCGGAATTAGCGTAAGATAAAATAAATTTAGTAAGCAGAAAAGGTACGGAGAGGATTCACCCAATTTTCTTAATATAAAGGACAAATGTCAAAAAAATTGCGAAAATTTACCTTTAACTTTTTCCTTAGAGAGTTTTTCAGGAACTTCTACATAATTATCAGTGATAGGAATAGGTAGTGCCTATTTACCTAAACTTCGAAGAACAGAGACAAGAAACGGAGACTTCCTTAGCACTACATTTTTTCCAGGACATCTGTCCAGAAATTCGGGACAACACTTTTAATAATAATAGTAATAATTCATTTATTTCAGATAATAATAATCCATACAATACATTAAATTATATTAAAATCAATTGGTACGTAGACCACAGACACTGAAATTATGTATATCTAAATGATCTAATAAAATTCCTATCACTGATAATTATGTATATCTAAATGGAAGAAAACAATGTGCTATTTACAGTTATTTAATTATTCACTATAGGTACTCCTTATTCACTACTTACCTATACATCAATAGCTGTGCCTATAAATGATCGCTGATGACAAAGATAATACCATTACCTAAGGGTAATAGTGTGATTTTGGGTGAATTTTGAGAGTAAGCTAATAATTACTACGATTTTTTGGAGTAAAGGATCAATCTTATAAAATCTCTTGATTATTGCACAAGCATAATCAGCCTATAATGTTCCCACTGCTGGGACACAGGGCTGTAATCCACCACGCGGGCCCAGTGCGGGTTGGTAGATGTCACATATCTTCGAATTTTTGGTTCTAGGACATGCCGATTTTTAACGATTTTTTCCTTCACCTCTTGATTACAAGGAATTAAAACTGTAAGGTAAGTATCTTAGGGATGATTTTCACATACCCTTTTATATTTACCGCAGTGCGTATTGCTCACGTTTTGAATGAAAATTACAGTTCGACAAAAGATAACGTCATCGCCCGCTATATGGAAAGGAACGTGTTTAAAAATTGCTTTTAACACGTTCGGTCCTAGATCATTCATACCCTAACGAGAACACAGATTTTCCTAATTTCGTTGTCAAATAAAGTTGAAACGAAACTCCTAAAACGTTACAGCGTTTCTCGAAACCCTATAGTAATACATTTCAGAACGTTACAATGAAAATGGCTGCTTTACAGTAAATGTAAAATAAAGCAAAAGTTTCGGCAATAGACCTCGTTTTATTGAAACGGCCGATAAATTCACTGTTTTTTAATTAAAGCCAAACATTTTTAGTTTGGTTACAGAAATATTTTATTTCACTACTCAGAATTTTTTTCTTTGGAGTACGGATTATGGAATCGGTAATATCATCTTTGTCTATTATTTTATTCCATTCATTTCTATGTTATTTATTTTATGCTGTAGTTGGGACAAAAGTCAGCACGTATTTAACTTTGCCCAAAAAAGGATTTTTAAACCAATTCTCGTACCCTTAAAAAACAATCTAACTCAAGTCGCAATCTCATCTCCGTGACAATCATGTTAATAACTTGTCATAATATTAATGTTAGTTTTTTTTTTGACAGATTTTGATTTGAATGCGAACGTTCATAAATAAAGCTTGCAAAATACGGAAATTACCCCTGGACCTTTAATCATTTTCGCAATGTGGTATCAACATCGGCATTCTAACGCCATCAGTTCTTGGCCGCAGAGTATAGAGTAGAGAAGGCGATAATTACAAGACTGCCCGGATCTGACAGGATGCTTATTCACCCAATAACCGCATGGAGGGTTATAAATACCCTGATTGTTAAACAGCATGCCTAACAATGAAGTCTAGACAATAAACCCGATGGGTTTGTGTGGCGCTAACGACCCGACCACCATCTGTTTAGCGTTGCTTACACTCTTCCTGTCTACTGTGCTCCTGGTGCTTTATATGCTACTAAAGATATGTTGTTATTATATATTGTTTCACAATTGATAATATTGTTAGCATTGAGAATGTTTCCATAGACTTGGCAAGATCAAAGTCTAGTGTCAAAACTATTATTGGAAGTGGTGTTTCTCCGTTCATGAAGTCGTTAAAATATGAAGGAGGGAATTGTTTGTTCACGCTTTAACACAGAATCTGGCAGAATAGGGAACTCAACAATCAAGTAGAAATGGGAAAGATAGCTAACCGATGAAGATAAAAATAATACCAAGGTATAACACTAGAAAGAGATAGATAATATGAAGGAACTGGCGATTGAAAGTCGCTAAGGAACCTGTAAGATAGAAAATATTACTATAGCTTCTACAAACAAACCAAATAATAACACATAAGCTACTTGATACAAAGTGAATTCTGGTTTTTATGACTTTAAAAGATCCTACAATAGAGAAAAATATTTTGCAATGCCAACAGCAAAAGGAGCTAATCTGAACAACATGTCATATTTAACAATAGTTGCATCGGAACGTAGGTAGCAAATAATAACACAAGGATTTTGTAAAGATTCCTTCGCCACACAATAACATTGTAGTCGTGGAAGACTTCAAAACAGAATGCACCTTATTTCCCACAATTTCTTAGGAGAAATGGGTCAGTAGAATAAGCGTAGGTGTTACATACTGTAGTAAATGGAACTTTGTGTTACTGTGTGGGGGAATGTGTCAGTTCCGTCCGTTTTCTTTTGTTGTAGCTATGCAGTTTGTTCCTTATATAATCCACATTACTACAAACCGGAGTTGCACGAAATCTTTTGTATAATAAAGCCAAGCTAATGAGACCAAGTGGTAGTTCAAAACTTTTTGGACCAAACCTACTCAGTTTTTAAAAGATTTCTAGCCACTAAACGCATTAAAATCTTCACCCTTTTCGTACAAACCTTCAGTCTTTATAAAGACTAACAAAAAACAGAAGAACACTGACTACACCAAAAAGGGAAAATATCTTCATACAATTCGAAACATTTCTGAGCAAGTTATGCATTATTTACTTTGCGTAGTCAGTTCAAAGGCTTCCTCGTTACTTGGTCTAAGTTCCATCCTTTTCGCTCAACTTTCGGATTCCGTTGGCGCAACAAATTTTCGTATAAATCCAACATAATCGCGCTTCAGGTTTGCTAGCGTAAGGTTTAAACTCCTAATAACCCTTAAATAAATATCGTTTGGGTTTAACGATTTTATAATTAACTTCTTTGCCACAATCTTAATTTTGAAGAAGGATTGGTAAGCATTTTGAAATATGTACGCGGGTACGGCGGCGAGATGGATGGACAACATTGTTACCATCGCGGGTAGAACCTGAATGAGGCTGGCATAGGAGCGTCGGGATTAGCACAAGAAAAGAGAGGACTATGCTCAGGAATGGGTGAAGTCGGGCTGTGGATGATGTTGACGCTGTTAATCCCAGAGAAGGCGGTGCACAGGCAAGGTCCAATGAGCTCAATTCAACGCAGCTAAAATTGCCATTTTCTGCCATAACTTGATTACCGGCTAAGAACTAGAAAGGCTTTGGTACAAAAATGCAATTGACTATCACTGACGACTAGTGGACGCCACGGGAGTACAGTGTAGCACAGGATTCCTAATCATCCTATATTTGATATACATATATACGATATAGGTACATAGTGGGGCCCGTGGCTAAATAATAACAGCCGCACAGGTCGATCGGTCAGGTTAAGCTACGCTTGCCGCGGTTGGTCTGTGGATGGGTGACCATCTTTACATACCGAGACCCCTCTGTGCCTCGGAAAGCACGTTAAGCCGTTGGTCCCGGCTGTCATTCGTGGATCTTTGACAGTCGTTACGGTTAGTCAGAAGCCCGAAAGTCGGACAACCAGTCTTACCAAGGGGTATCGTATTACCCAGTAACTGGGTTGTGGAGGTCAGATAGGCAGTCGCTCCATGTAAAATACTGGTATTCAGCTGCATGCGGTTAGACTGGAAGCCGACCCCAACATAGTTGGGAAAAGGCTAAGCAGATGATGATGATGATGATATACGATATACATATATCGAATATATGTATATCGTGTATTTAAAAAAAGGTGGTTTTCGTACTGTAAGTGGTTCATATATATATATATATGTTCTAGTTATAAAATAAAAGATTGTGTTTGATTATTTCTCGTTTTTATTACAAAAGTAACGAAAAAAAAACATTCTTTGATGAATAATAATATAATCAGTCTTACTTAATCAACAAACGCACGTTATTTGATATCCTCGAAACTTATGATTAGATTGCCACTTTGGGAAATGTAATCCAAATTGACAAGTAGGTAAAGTAACGATGACATCGGCGCAAACGTGCCGGTTGAACGGTTCATAAAGCATGTTGACCAACATAACTACAGTTTGGCCGACGTCCAACTGTTAACTGCAATAAGCCTAGTTTTATACGACCATATGTATACAAGGGAATTAGGGTGAATTTACCCAAAATATGGACATGATTACAGCAGTATACTTCATAAGTTGTAATTGAATGTTCAGCAGATATGAAAAGGCATCTCAGAACTCTGCAATCATCTGTCCTATTGTCAATATGCAAGCTTGGAAAGCAAACCAGGTCGCATTTCGCTTCACAAGGGAAATTCTGCGTAGCTCATAGAATTCTCTTTCGTGGAAGCTGTATTGATATAGAGAAATTGTCTGTAAAAAGGTGGTTTTCTAAGAATTTATATTTGGTTTTAGTTAATCATTTTGTTGCAAATTCTCGAGCAAGTGTATTGTTCACTAGTCTCATTTAGTCATCATTCATTTCATCATTTCAGCCGAAAGACGTCTACTGCTAGACATAGGCCTCCCCCAAACACCTCCACTTCGACCAGTTCTGTGCGTCTCGCATCCAACGGGTTCCTGCGGCCATCACAACGGCTGGTGGATTACGATTTTTTTAAACTAAACTGAACAGATGATTTGAAGTAATTTTTGTGTTTTTTTTGCCAAAATCTAGGAGTTCATGCTTAACTTTAAGAGTGTGTCAGAGTGTGCGAAAACTCGTGAATTTCGTACGGTATTTGTTTACCACTTTGGACACGTACGGAAAATAGACCATAGTACGTTAATCTACAAACTAGTTCATTGATACACTGAAACTACTAGTGCATTAATTTCGTGGTAACAGTGTTCCCCATTCATTGTATTGCAGCATATATTACAATATAAACGATTTCCCGGAATACCGAGTCTATGTAAATAATATTCAATATGCATTCAGTAGAACAAATGGAGTTGCGTGTATAGAGGACAATGGCGGCAAACACAAAATGAATAAACAAAGCTGCTACATCGGTTTTTCCATTTGGAATTTCTCAGAACCAGCCCAGAGTCTGTTGGTGACAATATGTTCGTCCAGTATAATATGGGGCTGACATAACTGTCCAAATATGAGGATCCTATTAATATCAATCAAAGCAAATTTTTTTAATGTTTTGTTTCGAAGCAAAATGAGTATGTAAGGATCGTAACAGGTGGCATTCTGTCTTCTACTCCCATGGGAAGAAGGCGTGAATATATGATATGTACTATCGCTAAAACCTATATCTGACCATTTTGAAAACAAAATCCCGTGTACATGATGACCACAGCTGCGTCCGTAAATGAAACAAAAGAGGATCCTTTTTAGGTCGACAAGCAGGAATAGTGCTTACTGCGCGGTGGTCAGATATAGATTTTGGCGTTAGTATCTTTTGATTTGAGTTGAAATGCACGTTTACTGTACCCTTTTTTGCTGTATGGAAAAAAGACGTGAATGTTTTAATTGTTATGCTACATCGGTGCTGTAGGAAATCTGTTCGATGCGAAAAAGACCGGCGTTGTGGTCATGTTTGGGGAAGATCTATGCCCTGCTATTGAACATCTTTTCATAGAGATAATGATAATAACTATCGTTATTGTAGCTACTTAGATACTAGCGCAGCAACTGAGGCTGCACAGTTGTTTAGTAACCTTAGCTTAGGTTTTCCCAACTATGTTGGGGTTGGCTTCCAGTCTAACCGGATGCAGCTGAATACCAGTATTGTACATGCAGCGACTGCCTATCTGACCTCCACAACCCGATGAACACAAAAAAACACACACACTAGAACAAAGAAAGTCTTTATTTTAATTCCATGCTACACTATGCGATTGTGTTTTCACAACAACAATCCAATAAGATTCCTTATCAGATAAATACATATACATCCGCACATACATAGGTACACCACATTCAATCTCCTTACATTCGGATGTACAACGCGTGTAACCAATATGTAGTGACCCAGTTGCAATGAAATGCAATATAAATTCCGGTTTAATTGAGACCGCTCCGAAGAATATCCCGGGAATATGCGGGAATATCCGAGAATCCGAGCTTTAAAATGCAAATATGACGATGTCCGTGTCCGTGGCATTCAGTAAACGCACTGAAGCTTTATTGAATAACTTTGTTCATTTCGTAGACGTTGGATTGGAGATGACGGAATAAAATGGTTGGATAATTTTTTTGAATGCATTAAGAAACTCAACCTTGGGACTTTAGAAAAAAAAGGCAGGTTATAGCATAATCAGCCTATAATGTTCCCACTGCTGGAGCACAGGCCTCCTCGCTGTGAGAGGGAGTGGGCAGTAATCTGCCACGCGAGCCCAGTGTGGGTTAGTAAATATCACATGTCTTCGAATTTTTGGTTCTAGGACATGCCGGTTTCCTCACGATGTTTTCTTTCACCGTTTTGAGAGCAGTGGTGATAAAATAATTTAAACAAAATAACGCGCCTGTCTCGGTTCGAACCTACGACCTACAACTCGTAAGTTTCGGTCGTTACTGGCCACCACTGCTCTCAAATATGGTGCTAGTATTTTAAATTTAGACTATAAAAAAATCGTAGTTAATATTATAAATCATTATTTACCATCAGTTACCATCCAGCTAGCTTGACCCAACTATGTTATAAATACCAGAATTTACATGGAGCGACTGCCTATCTGACCCCCACAAATCAGCCACTGGGTAACGAGATACCCCTTTGTAAGGCTGGTTGCCAGACTTTAGGGTTTCTGATGACTACCCGTAACTATTCAATTTAATGGCAAAGTAAATTCCTTTGACTGTGTAGCACGTGAATATGGCTAAACTATGAACCCTTTCTTAATGAAGGCAGAGATATATTTTGATACTTGAAAAAGGACAAAGGGTTTTTATTTCGGAGAATCATGAAATTAACACCAGACCGCGAACATATATACCCATATAACGCCACTATCCTTTATTTGCACAACTATAATTGTTCCTTAACTAACTTTATCTGAATCTCCACAATATTGATTGGCATCATAGCAAATTAATGTCACTTTATCCCAAATCGACGTTAAACTAAATGTTTTCATAAAAAAATCACTGATCGTTACATTGATTTCGTGGCCATCACAAAGCAATTTATCAAACAAACAATAAAAGAAACGTCACCACTCCATAATTTAGGGATTTTCGTATCTTGTCGGGTAAATCACTCTAGTATAAATCTGCTCCAAATTAATAATAATTATCTTCCTGATTGAGACATTTCCTCTTTATTTCTTCGGAATTTTCTAACTAAGGTAATAAACTCAATTATATAGGTCATAATTATTATGGTGGCAGGTGGGTGGTAGTATGTAATTTAATTACTAAATTCTTTGCTCCGGACACAACAGCCCGAACACACAACAGCCCGGAGTTTGGAAGTTGGCGGTGTGATACCCCCGTGCCTCGGAAAGCACGTTAAGCCGTTGGTCCTGCACCTGATCTCTCTCCGGTCATGTTGGATTGCCTTCCCATCGGACTATGAGAGTGAGGGAAGAGGGAGTGCACCTGTGTCTGCGCGCACACGTGTGCTCTATAATATCTCCCGCGCCGAAGGCTAGTTTCCGTTGACATTGGCCGAAATAGTCGAAATACGGTCTAGAGGACGTTTTTCTTTGTTCCCTGTCTCTGTTAGGTACGATCAAATTAACAAAAGGCAACGGGTTTGAACTTAGCAAAGGGTTTTACTAAACCATCGAGCTTTGTTTTCTATTTTCATTCATAAAAGATAGAGAGGAAAAACCGAAATATTCACGTTGATTCAAAGCTTTTCTTCTTCAGTAGATTCACAATTTGCAGAAAACATAAATCTTAAGGCATTTATTTGTTCACACAGTCGTACATACATACGTCTTTGAGACGAGGAGATTACTCCTGGGACACAGGTGGGACTAAAGAGGCTCATTTGACAGAAAAATAATTTGGATACTGTACTGTGACGGGAAAAAATTACAAGAAAATTGGTTTTTCACAGCCTTTACAGGACGTTTTATGAATTTTCAATGTCATTCTTCTGCTTTGTTGTCAAGGACCATCTTAGCGGCCACACTCACAAACGCTTATAAACGTTTTTGAATCTGAAAACCTTATTAATCACTGCGATTATGGCTGCGCGCCAGAAGCCCGAAAGTCTGACAACCAGTCTGTCATGAGCGAGGCGGGAAGTGCCAATAGGGCTAAATAATAACCGCCGCACAGCTCGACCGATCAAGTTAAGCTATGCTTGCCGCGGTTGCTCCCGAGACCCCTCCATCCCTCGTCCCGGCTGTCATTCGTGGATCTTTGACAGTCGTTACGGGTAGTCAGAAGCTCGAAAGTCTGACAACAAGTCTTACCAAGGGGTAGGGGTAGGGGTATTACCCAGTAACTGGGTTGTGGAGGTCAGATAGGCAGTAGGCAGATAGCTTTATGTAAAATACTGGTATTCCGCTGCATCCAATTAGACTGGAAGCCGACCCCAGCATAGTTGGGAAAAGACTCCTTTATTCCCAGTAGTTCCATGTAGCTAGTTTCACATGGAACTACTGGAACTCACTAGTTCCGTGTGTTCTACTTACGAATGGTCAGTAGATATAAGGCCCGTGGCATGCTTAGCAACAGAAGGCCCTTACCTACGTAAAATTACTTCCTCTTTGAAACTTCCGAAACCTGGAAATATTATTTAGTTACTCAAAACTTTAAAGATAATTGTTGAAAACTTTACAAAGAAATCTTACCTGAGGCAAGGCGAGGCAGTTCAAAGGATTTAGTCGAGTCTGAGCTTTTGCTAATGGACGTTTTGAGTGAATTTTACAACTTTTCCTTTGTGAGTAGTTATGAATAGCGTTTTTTTTGAACCTGTGAATGATGCTGTCCGTCTCAGTCTTTTCAGAAGAAAGTTGCTGTAAGCTTTACTTAGGTACGATACTATATTAGGTGCATGAAAGGAGCCTCCCCGAGCGACGTATCTACAGAGCCACTTTACGTCCGGCGCAACCTGGGCTATCAGCGAGTTTTCCACGCTGATTGGCTAATCCTTTCACCACGATGGCAATCTGGACGCTAGTGATGGCGCTAAACACGTAGCCGAGTTCTGGGCTGAGTCTATTTAGATTGCCATCGACACGCTAAGAAGAAGAATGGATTTTGACGCGATTTTTAGTACCAGCTGTTATGTGAATACAATTATTAAGACATAGATGACTTGTGAGTAGTTTTCATGGTCAAAAGGCGGAAAGTTTCAGAACGAATTAAACTACGCTATTACTCGTTTATTGATATTCCTCCTGATAGATACACCTTCGCATAGCGTAAGGTGGCTACGACCAACCGTTGCCAACTTACCTTTTTAGGGTTCCGTAGCCAAATGGCAACGGAACCCTTATGGATTCGTCATGTCTGTCTGTCTGTCTGTCTGTCTGTCCGTCCGTATGTCACAGCCGCTTTTTTCCGAAACTATAAGAGCTATACTGTTGAAACTTGGTAAGTAGATGTATTCTGTGAACCGCATTAAGATTTTCACACAAAAATAGAAAAAAAACAATAAATTTTGGGGGTCCCCATACTTAGAACTGAAACTCAAAATTTTTTTTTTCATCAAACCCATACGTGTGGGGTATCTATGGATAGGTCTTCAAAAATGATATTGAGGTTTCTAATATCATTTTTTTCTAAACTCAATAGTTTGCGCGAGAGACACTTCCAAAGTGGTAAAATGTGTGTCCCCCCCCCCCCCCTGTAACTTCTAAAATAAGAGAATGATAAAACTAAAAAAAATATATGATGTACATTACCATACAAACTTCCACCGAAAATTGGTTTGAACGAGATCTAGTGAGTAGTTTTTTTTTAATACGTCATAAATCGTAACGTAACGGAACCCTTCATGGGCGAGTCCGACTCGTACTTGGCCGGTTTTTTTTATTGCTAAATGGGCCTGCTCTTGGCTTCGACCACGCCTGATGGAAAGTGATGGATGAGGTCTATGATGGAACGAGCGTGCCAGCAGATGCCTGTTCACTCTTACTTTGAAGGCAAACGGGTTAAATGTGGGAGGGAACACAGATGCCGGCAGAGAGTTCCACTCTATGCCAAATCAGAAATTAAAAAACACTCGAAAGTAGTTAAGGTTCCACGCTTTACCCACTTTCCACGACTGAAGATTTAATATTACAAATTATTACTTTAGTGGCTTCTCTTGACGTAAGCAAGTTGATCCGCCCACATAATCCTATCGCAATATCGAATATCAATTAGCGACATAACTGAGAGCTCCCCCACACAAGCGCGACGCGACTTCGCGGCACGACTTTGCGAGATCTATCCTTAGTAAATTTTCGGAAAGCGGTGCTTGTGGTGTTTTGACTCAAACAGAAACTGTTTTAACTTACAGCCTTTTTTTGTGGATGGAAATCATCAAATGACTCCTCCCGCTCTGGGTGGAGCGGAAGGGAGTGTCAGACTCTTACTGACTAAAACTCACCCGTGTTCCTTCCTTAGCCCTTTATGTTCCAGGGCAGCGGTAACCCTTTCGGACGATCCCGCTACCCTACAGCCTTAACTGAAAGCCTGAACAACATAAAGTGTATCCGAAATTAGGTATCAATCCGGTTCAAATTAGTCATTTAATTTAGTACAGACGCTAGCACATGAAGCTACCCGAAACTGTAAAATTTTCCCAATCAACCTTGAACCTTAATTCTTTAGCGATAAAGTCGAAAATTTTGACAGATTGTAGTAGCTTGATGTGCTGGCGTCTGTACCTAGTGTAAATAGTTAGTTGTGTAATAATTGTGTATAGGTAAGCAATACACCCCTTTATTCATAAACGTTGCTTAAAGTTAAGTAGTGACTATTTAACCATACATTTTTGACGTTTAAACGTCACTTAACTTTAATCATCGTTTATAAATAAACCCCTTAATGAAAAAAATAGCGTTTTATCATGACATGTCGCGAGTCATATCGCGCCCGTGTGGCGGAACCTTTTTTTTACCTTAGCGTAGGCGTAAGACCTTTACTCCTACTTCCCAATGATGACCGCTTAGTCCCTTTGATGTGCCATGACAGTGGACTGACGGCATTATTGATGCCTTTAATAATTTAGTGATTTTGTGGCCATGCACGAGTTAAGCTAAGCTAAGATAGTCTGCCAGTATTAACTCCGTACAGTTGGTCAAAGCGAGTTGGTCAATCATAAGGTATTTCGTATTTAGGGCATAGTTAAGTCATAATAATATAATATATAATAATAATAATATAATAATAATGTTATATTTTTTTACATACACCAAGTTATGCTATAAAAATGTACCTAATGAGTTAACGATAAGTCACTGTTACTACTCCAATCCAGCGAAAACATGCTGATCGCACACATTGGTTTTCGAGCCAGATATGAACCATGCACAGAACTATGAATGCTGATCGCACCTAAACTGAGTTTAAACAAACCACAAATTCATCCCGTTTATTTTTAAGTATTGACTAGCGTCTGCTTAATCATACATTTTTGGCGTTTAAGCGTTTCTTAACTTTTACCTAATGGCCTGTGACCAATATTAGAAACTTTACATGAATTCTTTTAAAAAGTCCCTTTACTGTACAGCTACTTATAAACACTAGAAGCACAGTGTACAGTACAAAATTCTTCGAAGTTTCCGCCGGATCTCTCACTTTTCACATAATCCCGCCAACCTAATGAACACTATCCTTTGAGCTAGTCCACACGACTCAATCCAAACATAGCGGCGTGTAGCTAGCCTCCGGGAACCGGGAGAGTTCGCCGACAAATTGGCCCCAGGGAAGTTTACACTGGTATAGTAAGACTGGTTAGTAATGTAATCGTTTAAGATTTTTGATGACCGTAAGTTGAGACATTTTTATTATGTTGTGTAACATCAAAAATAGGCCTTCAAACGAGGAGGGTGGAAAGGTAGTAGATACGAATGTGTGTCATGATAGTTAGGATAAAATTTATTTATTTATTTAGGATCTGAAATAGAAGATATACACAATACATGACACATAAGTAAAGGGCAACATCAAGTATTAAGTAGGTGTACTCCTTCACTTATAAGAGACCACAGCATGCACAATAGAATTAACAACTTTGCTAACAAAGTTAAAATATTAATAATAATTAAAATGTTCAAAGAGAAACGTTTTTTTTTTTTTCGTAAAAATGAGAGTTTTTTAATCACTCCGTTGTCATGAATGAAAACATTAATGAAATAACTGCGTGTAAGTACGGGCAGTATTATCCTCTTATCTGCTATAATAACAACAAACAGCCACCACCAGGCTGTGTACCAAGAACTGATTGCGAATTTTTCCCTTTTATTGTTCAACATAGCGGGTATTGTGAGGTTCATATTGAAAGCTCTCATGCTTGAATGCTAAGAACTACGTAGTTATTGGCGATATTAATAACTTTGGGAGGGGTCAAGATAGTCCGAGTTGATTTCAATGCGAGATTATATTCCAACGCAAAGTGTTTGGCCGCAGCTTATCAATATTTAAGCGGGTGTCGCTACCGTGCACCTGATACAATCCCTTACCATGCCGTTACCCTTCTATTATGACAGCTACGAAGGATAAATAGGTCACCTCATAAAAAGACCTGTCATCATAACATTCTTAAATATAGTTGTGAAATACGACCTTGCAGAAACATAAGGTTTTATCTCCTTATATACGAAAGTTTTATGCTTTAGGCATTTTTCTTGCCAGCTATTTTTATTTATTTGTTTTCTTTAGTTGTTGAGTTACAAATTGTGTTCACATTGTGCTGTTTTAAAATTGTACCTAATAGTCAATGGAGACACGATGATGACTGTGTACTACACATTTTCATGATATCTACAATAGGTTTATAAGAGTATGGCTATTAACTCAACTACCTATACATTTAGAAGATTATCTATGGAATTGCATTCAATAGTGTTTATACTATAGTTATATTGTTATATGGTGCTGGGGAGTGTAATGTGCCACTTTTTCTTCTCAGCTAAAGCACTAGAAAGCTGATGAAGGGCGGGCGTTTTGGGGGACTGTCTTGAGTAATTTTGGCCTTTTAAAAGGTGCTCATTCTCAGCCTAGTTTGAATCTTTCGATTATGATACAAATCGTCGAGATTATTAACTTATTTTGATGTTTTCTTATTCTTGTTACAGAACTCCCAAAATGACTAACACTATACTTGATACAAAAATATCTTGAAAGGGTTTAGTAATGATGTCTGGCCTACAAATTGTAATATTATTATCTCAGCAGACAGCAAATTGTATAACTAAATTATACCTTTAGGGTGGTCTGGCAAAAACGGGTGTCCGTCGGCTGGCATTGAAAATGTTCTTCAGACAGCCTACGGCAGATTTTCTGCGACAATTTTTTTTTTTTTTTTAATCCCCGTTTTGCCCGAGCCCAGCGTGCTGTTTCGTATTCTGTCAGTTCATTTAACACCTAAAATGTTGTGCTCCATTGCTCTTTGGCAAACCCCAAGGCGGAACTTTTGCAACTCGGTAAGCAATCAGAAGGACAACTCTCGTAATTTAAAACGTTCAAAATCTAGTCGCAGTCTCATCTCGGAGACAAACAAATGTCAAAAACTTAACAAAATGTAGGGAAATTATAGGTATTTTTGACAGATTGAGTCTGAGATGAGACTGTGAACGTTCTTAAAATTACGAGAATTGCCCCCCAGATCTAAGCACCGTAGGTTAGGACGGGCACGATACACACATCGATGACGAGAAACGTATTCATAATTTCATATCAAAGAAAATGGAAGGGATATTAAATGAGGTTACATGCGGGATACCCATGGGATGCCCTAAACCTTCTTGGGTCAAGCAGCTTAAAATGTAGTACTTACTATCTTTTACGCTCTACACATTTGAAAAAGATACCAAAATTCCTTCTTTTGTATGATTTACATTTACGAAAATGTAAATACAACTAACGGCATAAAACATCCTACTAAAAGAAAGTCAGAAAGGGAAATGCAATACTTCTTTGCCATCCTTAGTATAAATAATTCAAAAGTAATCCCGCTACATAACGCAGATGCCACTCAATTCAGCGTAAAACGATTTTCCTGAACAAACTTCAAGCAGGAGCAGGTTTAACTCAGCGACTTCTAAACAAAGTCCAGAAGCAGTTCTAATTACCGTTATCTTGTCCAGATGATCACCAGGGGGAGACGGGAAGGGGTAACCGCGCCTTTGTGCTATTTATCTTTTGTTTTACCCCATTCTTGAGGGCAGTAGGCCTTGAAGGGAGCGCCGTTTCATAGCCACAACTTGATAAAGACATCTTTTAGGGCAAGGAAAGTATTTTTTTTTTTGTTTGTTGAGTTTAAGTTAATGCCAAAATAAACTCATTAGAGTTTTACTGTGCACCAAAATCATCGACTACATGATTATATATATATATATATTTAAGTAATAGTTAATTATTTGACGATTAGATAAACTAAACATTGATCAAAAGACACATTTTGTAAAAATTTAACCATTGGTTACTATTTTTAAGAATTTGTTGAGTGTAACTACGAATTAGGAGAATTAAAACCACGGTAAAGTTTACTTAAGTAGGTAATAGTTCACTTGTTGTTTAACTATTGTTTTACTTTGGAAATGTCATGACTAGTTTTCTAATTAGTATGGAAGTTGTTTGAGCCCATTTTCATGGCGTATATTTTGTTCTCCATCGAATGCAATAGTTGAAGCAATATTATTTATTCACCAATATTTTTGTATTGCATGAACTATGGCATTCAGCAAGTTCAATTTGCAATGAAATTGCACCGTGTAAATGAACTTTACAGCTTTTTGAGCAGTTTCGCAGTCGTTGGCTCGTAGCGCGTATTATGATACGCGCTACGAGCCTACGACTACACAACGACTGCTACGCTGCGAGTGCGCTACGAGATGCCACTTCACTTTCCGTCCAAAAAATAATTGTGTTGGGGTCTTGATGACCTACAGATTTATTTATCAATTTATCAACCTTACAACAATCATTACAGGCCTTAACCTACTGCGACAGTGTAGTTTAGTTATCAACTTAAAATTAACTTATTTAACCTTACATACCTAACAACAAATAATATAACTTGTTACCTTACATAACTAACTATATTTAATAAAACTGCAAATTCACTCGAAGAGCACGAAAAAATATCCAGTCTCTCATGGACTTCGTTCACCACACGGATTGTTCGGGTGAGGGGTGCTTTCGCCAGTAGATTGGTTCTGGCCACGGGCACGTTTAGCAGTTGCGGGCATCGCCGCCTCCACACGTACCGGTCCAGCATTAAGTTCCAGTTAACGCAGCACTCCCGGGTTATGTACTATGCCACGCAGTAGCTTCACTAAATACGCAGCAAGACTGAACTCCCGGCGAACCTTGAGCTCATTATACCCCACTATACCCAGTACAAATAGTGTGGGGTACATCAAATCAAATCGATGTATCCATACATACGTAAACAACTCGCTTTTTCCCACGAGGGTAGTTAGAAACTAAAAAAAGGCACCTGCTACGATCCTCACGTACATCAAAGAAATAAATACCGTATTAATGTGTCCTTTTCAGTCACAAAGTATGTCACTTCACAGCAATTAAAACTATAAATGGAGACCTATGTACCTTAATTGTATGTCACGGGGCCTACACCTGTCCTATATTTACAGTATATTTCACATAATTACAGGGCAGTCCATTCCGGTAATAGACACTAAAACAATAAAAGATGGGTGCGGTAGTTTGGTAATTGACAGAAGCACGTCGCCCCTCTGTAAGCCCACGAACATAATAATATCGCGCACTGGATTTTAAACTCTGGGTGTTGAGCCGAGCATTGAGAATCCAACAAAGCGCACTCCAGCGCGTCAAAAAAACAAAGTCTAGGTAATCCAGTTATGTTTTTTAAATCCAGACTCCTGGCTACTAATAAGAAATTCCTAGTGGAAAAATCTAGTAACATTGCCCGACCCAGGAATCGAAAAACCTCATGCAGAAGCGTTTGCGACTGCTACGCCACGAGGCAGTCAAAAATAACACCACCAATGATTAAAGTAACTTCAGCAAAATGGTGTTAATACCCGTCATCATCTTTAACACTCATTAGAAGCAACAAGCACCTAATCATAATTGTATATGTATAAGCAATACCAGCTGTAAAACCTAATAAAAAGCTGTATTCCTCCTAACACAATTGAAAAACATTTTGTTCAGTAAATCATTACATAATTCACACTGAAGATCTGAAAGTCAATTCTGACATTGAAATGGAACGTAGGTCGCTGGCTATCCGTTGCAACATTCTGGCCCGCAGGTTTGCGCGGTGTACGAAACCAGTTAAAGTTACGCTATTCAAAGCTCAGTCAGTCCTTCTACACGAGCAGCCTGTGAGTCAACTTCACTCAGTGGGCATACAGCGACCTGACCGTTCAATATAATAATGCACTGAGTACTGTTGCGGCTGCCGTGGCGTTGTAGTGCGTCAAGGATGTTTGCGGATAATAATATTAATGGTTTTGCCGCCATTATTACGAGTAGATGCGCATCCCTGATGACAAGTGTTCGCGGCGGCACCAACAGTTTTCTCAGTGTGTTCGCAGATCGGTGGGATTCCTCGATGTTGCGGAGGTGGATGCAGCTCCACGCTGAGTTTTAATTGTATGTACATCTGTGTCTGTAACCTACTAACACTAGAAGTTAAGTAAAATTGTTATTAACCCTATGGACTCCTGTCTGAAATAAAACTTTTCTATTCTATTCTAAAATCTTTGATTAACGATCTTCAGTTGACGTTCTGTAGTTTCGTTTGCAGTAGTTAGTGTGTAGCTAGGAAGAAGGCATATTATGTTTATGTATGTAATCTTTCTTTTTTTGTGTCGCAAAGTAAAATTATCTTTTTATTTTCTCGTACCACTGTCAGTTTTGATGAATTTCATTTTCTCGTAGTTTTCAGGCCCGATTCTGGCATGCACCGACATGACCGGTACACTGTCTTATGTACTGCACTTCACCGACAGTATTGTGACGTGAAAATTTCGGAGCGGAAATATTAGGTACTTTTTCAGTGGTGCAATCGAATGTGGTTACCGAAAATTAACCAATCAATTATTATCCTGAAATTATACACAAGCATAACATAACATCAAGCCTGTATACCCAGACGGGTTAAGCAGGGGTGTACCTACCTATAGTACATCCACTTTTCGCTTTTTGTGTTTATCCTGTAATTCTACTAAAATTTTTACTTGAAGAAAAAAAGAAAGAAAATACATTTATTTAGCACAGACACTGTACATCAGATAGCCATAAATAAAAAGTGAAAAGTCTGATGTAAGAAATTAGCAGGAAAGTATGCACCACGGCTGCGCCAAAAAGGCCCAGTTCAGTAAAAATGCCAGACAACTAATGCCTGACGCTGGTTTTCAACTGGACCTGATACACTGGAACTGGAGCTGATTTACATAAGTATGTGTGTATGTA
Organism: Apamea anceps; assembly: GCA_951799955.1. NCBI lineage: Eukaryota > Metazoa > Arthropoda > Insecta > Lepidoptera > Noctuidae > Apamea > Apamea anceps. The sequence goes on along the minus strand of OX637502.1, from coordinate 3,958,114 downwards.
CTTAATAATCTTACTTAAAAACAATCAGCATCCTAATTGCGTATCACTCTATCAATTAGAATCTGAATCATTTTGAAGCAATTTGCTAATCCATTGCCTTATAAGTTCGGAGTTCGTGTCTGCTCAACACGTACTTAAATAACGTAATGAATGTTGTTGAACCGTCAAAATGAAAGCGATTGCTACCAATAGTATGTTAGGAAATTACCCCGCTGCATTAGATGAGTATGTTTGTAATAAAATCCGTCAGAATTGTCGACGTTAATAGCATCAAAGAATTTAACTGCCCCTTATATTATGCGTAGGTTTCATCAAGAAAAATATTCGCCATCCTAAAGCAACATGGCGAGATTAACTTTCCGTGTCACATTCATTTTGACAAACAGAACCTATTATGAGAGATAAAATGAAATGGTTTTGCCAGTGAAACAGACCCGATTCTATGAAGTGGATTCGATCTCGGAAGTAAGCCCAGGTTCGCACGGGGGCGTTCTTTCCGCGGCGATTTTTTTTTCACACGCTGGATTTTTAACGCACGAGAATTGACAATCCAAAGGAGTGTTTTTTGACGCTCTGGGATGCGCTCTATTTAGATCCTCAACCGAGAGTTGAAAATCTAGTGTGTGAAAAAATCCAGCGGCGATATTTTTCCGTCAGTGCAAACGTCGGCTAAGGTAGGTACTTAATGCGTTTTGAAAGCTAAGTATGTTCAAAGTTATTTTGGTAGGTAGACAAAATTACCTACCTACTTAAGATCATAAACCTGTAGCGATATCCACAACGCCACAAGCGAATTACGCGTCTTACTGACGTCACGCAAAATCCTGCATCTCGCAAGCATAGTTTACCGCGCAACTAGCATATATACAACGACCCGACATGAATTAGCGGGCAGTTGCCCGCTTACAACACCCATCTGGTCGTAGGATCCTCCCTTTTCTATGGAGGATGAATGAACTTTACACCCTGTTCCTCATACCTCTATAAAATCCATGTAATTAGCCATACCTTTTGTTCTAGGTAAATTGAAAATACGTAAATACAAACATTCATTCATACAAACATTTGTGTGTACCTACACACATACAAAGACTGCAAAAAACATGAAATCTTCCCTTTGGCTTCGCCGTAGTCTGGTAAAATATATTATTATGTAAGTCAACATTAATTTTTAAAGACAATCTGGACTGCGGTCTGTGCACAGCCTTACAATAACAACTTAATAAACCATGTCAATGTGCTGATAACCACCCCATTAGTAGTCGCAATGAAAGTAACGACAAAACTTTACAGACAGATCACTAACACTTTTATTTGTATGACTAAGTATGTTTACTACGTATTTGTATGGACTGCGAATGAATGGAAAACTTCTTTATCACACATCGGTTCCCTTTAATAAAGTTTATGATGTTTATGGGATTTTCATTTTGAAACTTTCATAGTAACAATCTATAAAGTTTTCGGTAACGAACCACGTGAATTTAATTGGGTTTTCAATAAAAAAATTAAGGCTCAACCAAATAACTGACTACGCAAATATTTTGTTGCTTAGTATCAAAATGCGGATACATTTATATTAGTTACCAGGTTTTGCGGCTTTACCCGCATTTAGAGAAGTGGAGGTTAGAAATTATCCCACGGGAGCGTACTAGCGGGATAAATCGTATCCCAAGTGTTTATCCAGATTATAAACCATCTGTGTGCGAAATGTCGTCAAAATTCAGTCAGCACATTTATAATATTTGTAGGATTTATACATGGACGAAGCGTATATAACGTAAGACTCTTATTATGCCTATAGCTCTCACTGTTCAGCTCACAATGCAGAGAGGAGAGCGTAACGATACACTTTGTTACAACAAGACCTTATACGATACACACAATACAACAAAATACCCGTGTTCCCCGAAGAGGAAGGTAGAAGTCGAGCCCATGTTTCACCAATATTATTTAAGTCCGAATAACGAGCAAGCCTATTGTGCAGATAACCGAGCAGAGCACAAATCCGGACTGGGCTGTACTGAGAAATTCCTTATGGAAAGCGCAAACTCAGAGCATTCTTTCAAACTAGCTGCGCCCGCGGTTTCACCAGCATAAGTTTCGATCCCATGGGAATATCGGGATAAAAAGTATCGTATATGTTAATCCTGGTTATAAACCATCTGTGTGCCAAATTTCATCCAAATCCGTTCAGCAGTTTTTGCGTGAAAGAGTAAACAACATCCATCCATCCATACAAACATTCACGTTTATAATATTAGGATAAACCAATTACAGGCCCTTTTGAATTGTCAAGGGGTCGGTCAGTCAGAAAGATGAAGCTAGTTGCCCATTCCGTCAATTCAGTTGCACTTTCTCCAAACTGGGAACCGAAACAAGAACCCCAAGATCATCAGTCACGTTTGCGACTACAAGACCAAAAAAGCAGTCAACAAAACAATACAGGGCAGTCACGGCAGCAATACTTAACAAAATAAATAAAACAGAACGTATACTTAAATTGTCGCGATAATCTAGCCTAGACACGATTTAGGGCTTAACTAGGGACCTAAATAAGTTTCTAGGTCTCTAAATTGTGACGACAGACGATGAGGCTTTTAGTAAAAGTAGGCTGTTTCTTTGTGTCCTAAAAAAAATGCTTAAGTATATTTATGTACCGGTAAAGGGCGTTCGTTTTTGGAAGACTGACTTTTGTAATTTTGACGTTCGAAAAGTGCTGATTCTCAGCCTAATTTGAATAAATGACTTTTGATTTTGATTTATATAGTTGTTAGTTCGTAGATATAGGGATTGTTAATTACTATACAGACATATGTACTATTAAATAAGGTATTTTATTTAGTTACGTTTTTCGTGTGTGTCTATCTGACCACGCTGTTCTTCTATCCTAGATACACAACGGATTTTGATGCGGTTTCACAGTCAGTTAGAGAATCTATTCCGGAAGATTTATGTATTGAATAGGTACCTACATTGATATTTAAATTTATACAGAATAGCAGCGACATGGACGCGCAAACTGTAACCATGAATTCAGTACCGACCAGACCTAGCGTAGATTTTAGCATAGAATTTGTTGTCGGTTATCTATAAAAATCTGCTGTTTTATAGAAAAGTGCAATAATACCTACACTATTTATTAGGTATAGCTGACGAAAAATTTCAGCATACTTATGTGGGTTCAGAATCATGTACTGAATCCATGGTAACAGGTTGTGCGTCAATGTCCCTGCAAGTCTGTATATGTATCATCATCATCTGCCCAGCCTTTTCCCAACTATGTTGGGGTCGGCTTCCAGTCTAACCGGATGCAGCTGAATACCAGTATTTTACATGGAGCGAATTTTATCTGACCTCCACAACCCAGTTACTGGGTAATACGATACCCCTTGGTAAGACTGGTTGTCAGACGTTTGGGCTTCTGACTACCCGTAACGACTGTCAAAGATCCACGAATGACAGCCGGGACCAACGGCTTAACGTGCTTTCCGAGGCACGGACGGGTTTCGGTATGTAAAGATGGTCACCCATCCACAGACCAACCGCGGCAAGCGTAGCTTAACCTGACCGATCGACCTGTGCGGCTGTTATTATTTAGCCACGGGCCCCTCATAAGTCTGTATGTCTCTAAGTCTGTATATGTATAATGCTACATAAATGAGACATGTAATTTAATTGTCAGTATGTTTGATGAAAAACCCTAACATTGTTTGTTTGAAAAACCCTAACATCTACTCGGATCTTTTAAATGAGCAAAGACCCTTATCTTACTATAGAACAGCTACAAGATCATCATCATAATTACAGCCGAAAAACGACCACTGCTGGACATAAGCCTCCCCAAAGCACCTCCACTTCGACCGGTTCTGTGATTCCCGCATCAGTCCACCTTGTAGGAGGCCTTCCAGCGGTACGCGGTCGCCACTCCAGAAGCTTTCGGCCCCATCGGTTTTTTTCTTTTCTTCGAGCAATGTGCCCTTGCTGTTATTCTTCGGACTATGTCAGTTACCTTGGTTCTCCTGCGGATCTCTTCGTTTCTGATTCGATCACGTAGGAAAAGTCCAAGCATAGCCCATTGTGAGCCACGATCGCTCAGCTACAGAATGATAAAATTGAATTATCTGTGAATAAAAGCCAATCCATAGTTTGTCGTCCATTTTAAAACAAATACCAACGCTCAACTAACAAAGTTAAAAAGTGATACCATTTTATTCGTACCCAGTCCAATATTGTTTGTATGCAAAACTTTTAAAATAGACAGTCACAGTGTAAAGGTTCAATACTATTAGAGCGGTGTCGACAACATTCAGCCCACCTCGCGCTCGCCAATCAGCAAATTGCATCAACTTTCAACGTACTTTTGCTACCGGGTGGTTCAGGGATGTCGAACAGTGAAGATTTTTTTAAATGGCGACTATTTATTTGCAAAAAAAAATTGCTGAAATAGTAATAACAAATAAAATTATAATTATTCTGTAATTGATTATTACCAAATTACAGAATAGTGTATAGTAATAATAAAGCTGAAGGGTTTGTTTGCTTTTTTGTTTGTGGTTTCAACTCAATAATCTTTGGAACTACCTACAGCGCTGGCGGGCGATGCGATGCGACGGAGTGGGTTGGGGCAACAAGAAATTTCACGCGGACGAAGTCGCTTGCAGAAGCTAGTTACTAATCATGCGCGTAAAAATAAAGCGCAGGATAAAATTTATAAAATAAACCGCTGTTGAGAAATAAATGTAAGTAAAGGCAAATGACCATTACAATCACTATGCTTGGTAAAGAGATAAGTTTAGTAACTTACGGCATACACAAAAAGTAACTGCAATTCTTTTTGTGGATATTTCCGTGTTGTGCCTTAGCACCATTAAACTGCACATTCTATTTTTTCCGCGAACGTATCTATCTATACTAAAAAAGCTAATAACTTGTAACACAACCCTCATCAAGCTTTAAAATCCCTGATTGGATTCTACCCGTTGTTCCCCAATCCTCATTCATGTTGGCACCCCTGTCTCGATACTACGAGTAAATGGATCTGTAGGTACGTGCCATGTTGTAATCCTAATTGTTTGAAAGATATTCCGAGTACGGCTCTGTACTGATTTCATAGTGAATCAAGGTAATCCCTAGCAAGGTGGTGTTGAAGGTATTGTTAATCTCATTTTGTGTTTGTTTATCTGTGGTGAATGTGGTGATGATATAAATCCTACTTACGTAATGAAATAATAACAAAGAGCGAGGTAATTGATGTGAATCCACGAACGTAAATGTTACATTCGATACCAAAATATATTCATCCAACTATTTTTTCTCTTTTGACGTAGGTACTAAAGCTAAATGGGGAAATTAAATGGGGATCAATATTAAGTTTGCACACCGAAAATTCCCAAAAGCTCCACGAATTAATTTGTAAATGAAAAAGAATATTCCAAGTAAACATAATATTATTTTCAGGACAAAACTTAATTGTATGAATACCGAGAAGTGCTTGCGTTGGTACCTATTTTTAACCCCCGACGCAAAAACGACGGGATGTTATTTAAATTCATTACGCATAACAGAGAAACAGAACAATATCAGACGAGATTTAAAACTTGTAGACAAAAATCTCTTTTAAACATGCACCACTCTGGTAAAAATGTTAAAGGAAAGATTATGGATTGTGCGCCACGCGACGGTACGCGCCGCGTTACCGCCCCGCCGAGCGGGAATGCAAGTCAGAAGCGATTGATTTATTTCATGCACCCATTTCCGTTTACGTTGATTTTTCTTAGCTAGTGCAAATAAGAGCAATAGCGTTTCCACGTCTGAATCGCTCAACATCTTAGTTCATCATCTTAGTTTATCAGCCATCTTGTTTCCATAACACAAGCATTAGGTTGCTTAGCTTGGGACTAGATGGTGCTGTGTGAAATGTCCAGGGATATTATTATTATCTTATTGATGAAAGAAAGGCGCGGCGGGACGGGACATGATCGCGCCCGCAGTGTGAACTGTGGTGTGAACATTGCCGCCGCGCCAGTGCAGCGCCGCGTCGCCGTCCCGTCCCGCCGCGCCCCGCCCGCTGTGTGCAGAGACCTTAAGAGCATAAGGGCAAGAGGCTTTTTTTGGTACTTTAAAAAGAAATATAATGTACAAGCAGTGCCCGCGGTTTCAACCGTTTAAGTGACGATCCCGTAAGAATATCGGGATAAAAAGTATCCTATGTGTTATTCTGATGTATAAGCTATGTTACTGTAAAGTTTCATCAAAATCCGTACAGTAGTTTTGGCGTGAAAGAGTAAAAAACATCCATCCATCCATTCTCACAAACTTTCGCGTTTATAATATTAGTAGGAAATAGGATTTCTAATTGTTATTTCCTCAGAGCACGGAGAAGCCTCGGTAGCCGCTGCTAAGGATGGCATTGTTAACACTGTCAACATTTCATATAAACTAAGCGGCTATCACCGTTTACTCGCAATACGACACAAAAATGACATATGAAAATTGATGTGTGATGATTGATGTGTCAAAACTTATGCGCTCAAGGCACTGTCGGTACCAAACGCTGCTGGCGGGGCGATTCCGTACCCTGTTGTCACTTCAATTTGTCTGAAAGTGGTCTGACACGTTCCAAGTCGTGTCTAGACACGATTCAAATGAATGCGGACCACGCATGACCTGTCTAGACTGATTCCAGATTAACGGATGAAGCCAGCCTACGGGGATTATACCTACCTACTCCTGAATTTCAGATTCGAAGTGCAGTGCGATGTAGCTGACAATATTGATGAGTGTTGGGTAGAGTTTAATAATATTGCAGTGAACTTTGACTAACGTCAGTGTATTTACAGATATGTAAATAATTGAGGGTACCAAGTTATTTCGGTACAGACACGTAGGGCAAAAAAGTAACAATAGATACATTATAATCAGACTTTAATGTTCCCACTACTGGGACACAGAGCTCCTCCCGATAAGGAGTGGGACGTAATCCACCACACAGGCAGGTTTCCTCACGATGTTTTCGTTCACCATTTTGAGAGCAGTGGTGATGAAATTATTTACACAAAGTAAAGGACCTGTCTGGGTTCGAACCCTACGACCTACGACTTGTAAGTCGCGGCCGTCACCACCAGGCCACCACTGCTCCTACCTACTACCGGGATAAAAGTATCCTATGTTGAAAACCAAGTCATGAACTAGCTGTGTGCCAAACTACACCGAAATCTGTTCAGTCATGAACAATAAATAAAATCAATACAATCCTTACACATTCCTTTTGCTTCGTTTAAATACGTTCATACATTTGGTCATACACGCACGTCGGTTACGAGTACTACGCACCCGACCTTTCTGAAGAACATCACCATTAAAGTCACTACATGTCCTTCTAAAGTGTCTCCTCCACTCACATCTGCAAGCAATATTATTATCCTAAAGCACCTCTCAGCTAGATGGACCGACGATATAAAGAAGGTGGCTGGGACAGACTGGATGCGGAAGGCGGAGGACAGGGTGTTGTGGCGCAGCCTGGGAGAGGCCTTTGTCCAACAGTGGGCTGAATTAATTGTTTTATTGATCCTAAAGACGTACACGAACTTACGTCGTATCAAACTGATTATGAACACAGTTAGTAGTTACTGTTATTAACATATACAGCTCGGATACGATTTCATTACCATATATAGCCACCGGTTGTATCTACATGCCTTGTGTATGTAAATCTTGTATATTATATTACTTAGCGTGAATACATATGCAGGGTTATCAAGTGGAAGAGTGAAAACCCTTATTAGAATAAGATAAGATGCCTGATTTGTTGGGTACAACTATTGTACTCGTAAGTTAGAATTATTAATTAAGCACTGTTGATTTCAGCGAGAATTCTATTCTGACTTTTATCCACTCTTGGACGCTTGATTACACTTTTTGACCTGGAAACACTAAATGAGAAAAAAAGAAAATAATTTTGTTCATAAGGCACACAGGGGCAACAGTCACGAGTATAAATTACGAATCCAAAAACAATATTCTCTTAGCCGGAACCGAATGCCGTAATTACAGAAACAATTAAAAAGCTATTGTGTCTCGCGTGGATCCACGTTCCGGCGACATACGAAGGGATAAAGTATTTAAAGATATCAGATTATAGCGTTACGAATATAATCGTAATATTATCGAAACCATAATTTTATGAAATACATCTGCGGGAGTTAATCCCAAATTTATATACGAAATGAAACGTTGTTTGTTTTCTCAAAGTTGCAAAGTAAAATCATAAGAAAAATGCAAAAAAAAATACACATATTATTTTGTGTCAGTATAGTCCTTATTTCCAGCTTATCCTTTAACCGTACCCCCAGTATATCGTAATTGACACTGAACCAGTATCGACACCAAGGTTTTGTATACTTGACAAATATGATAAGAATTGGGATCATGAAGAGTCAGCCCGAACCCTTTTAGATGAAGAATAGCTATCGAGACAAACTTTACATAAGGGTTATGTCGATCCTGTATGTACTGTATACCTAAAGGGATCATTTCAAGTTTACTGAATTGTTTCGTGCAATGAAACGTTTTAATTCGTTACACTATTTAGTGGGGATTTTTTTTAGCATGAATGTGGATGGCTATATGGGTAGGGGAAGACGAAAGAAACTATGAATGGACCGTGAAGATGACTTGGCTAGAAAGCGGGTGACTTCTGAAATGTCGAAGTATAGAGAAGTGTGGAAGAAAAAGCCTTCAGAATCAGCGCTGTTGACGATAGGTTCGTCCGAAGTCACAGCATTTTTGCTGAGCTGTTCCTTGTTTGTTTTGTTACAAAAGTATGTAGTTATACTAGTTGTTTCGCCACTCTGCAATTGGCATTTTTGTTTTTGTTATGATTGATATTGTTTTGTGGGCTGTGGCCATCTGCCAATATCTGTATTGTCAATTTCAATTAATGTGTTTTTTTTTTTCTGGCTTCGCACGGTTTGTGCATTTAGCCAATGTCATGTATTAATGTGAGTTGCTGGCCCTGACATCAAGAAATAGACAAAAGTGTCAACATTTTTATGCTTGAGTACGAGTCTTTTGACTATGTGTATCTTTGTCTTTTTATTATTATTTTTTGTTTATAATTGTACGTTTCGTTTGTGCAGAATAAAATATTTTTCTTTCTTTCCTTCTCGTCACAGTCACGGCGAGCAGCTGCCGCCTATTTCTGTTATGGGCTCGTGATTATAGATCTGTAGAAAAAAAATTTAAAAAATTTAAATCTTTTCAATAAAAGAGGTGAAAGACACAACTATAGGACTAGAAATAGGGACCAATTAGTTCAAACAGGTTTCAGACTGGCTAAAGTAGACTCATCCTTCATGGGGTACTGTTTAAAATGTTACAATAAAATTCCTCCCCACATACTCCAACTGAATGAAACGAAATTTAAATCTTGTATTAAACGCACACTATGTAGCCAAGCATACTATAAGTTAGGAGATTACATCGCTGACAAAAATGCTTGGCTCAATGCTGGTCCTGCTCCACAGAGGCGCATAAACTAATTAGCATTCGGAAACAATGTTGGAGCTGCTGAACATTGGAAAAGAAAAACTATCTTTGCATTGTATAAACTCAATTGCTTAGAATTGTATAATTGCATAGCACACGTGTGAGCACTATGTACTTTCTATAAAGCTACCATTTACTGGGTACGACTTTCATTGACTTGAATGTGCCCTGGCAGCTGTGAGTATGTCATGCTCACTCAAATGTCTCGCTGGTGGTGGCGTGTGTGTTGGATCATTAAGTTCCCTCCAAAATGGTTGAGCTGAATGGTGCTGATCCATACGTCATGTTCGTGAACGGGCGCCGCCAGTAGGGACTGGTCATCTCTTAGCTGCCTCGGCTTATTTTAATTTTTAATTTCTGAATTGTTTTTGTTTTTTTATAACGGACGCTTTTAACTTGCACGTATTTCTACATCGTTCTCACATGGTTAATTCCAACACGAATGATGTAATAAAATATTTTGTAACAATTTTATGATTTAAAAGAGTGTCCATGGAGTTTCTTGCCCGTTCTTCTCCATAGGTACCTACGCTTTGGAATGGGCAACTAGCTTCATCTTTCTGACTGACCGACCCTTTGACAATTCAAAAGTACCTGTAATTGGTTTAGTTGAATTAAATGATTTGAGTTTGAGTTTGAGTTTGTAGGTTCGTCGATGCAGTGTAAACGAAATGACAGATGAAGGTACACAGGAGAAAATTAATAGTTTATTTCACAGTATAGTTCACAGTCAGTTACACAGCACACAAGAGTACCAAAGAAGAACGGGATAGAATGATAGTGGATAGCGAAGAACAGAAATAGCTATTAACAAAAAAAAAAAAACAACCGACTTCCAAAAACGACACTACAAAGTGAAAAATAACTTTAATTTCGGAAGTCGGTGTCGTCGGGTTCGCAGTTTCGTTGTTTGCCACCGAATTCCGAAATTAAAGTTATTTTTCACTTTGTAGTGTCGTTTTTGGAAGTCAGTTGTTTTTTTTTGCAAAAAAGTTTTTATTTTTCACTTTTAAGTTGTAATTTTTACCAGTAATTTTGGTTTAAAAATCAAACTACTGAACCGTTTTTGATGAAATTTCTATGGGACCACTTCAGAAGTATCTCCTTTCGAACAAAAAAAGAATTTTGAAAATCGGTTCACAATTGGCGGAGAAATCGCGTAACAAACACACAAAAAAAAAAAAAAAACATACCGTCGAATTGAGAACCTCCTCCTTTTTTAGAAGTCGGTTAATAATCTAATAATAATAAATAATCTACTAACTTCTGCCAGCGACTTCGTTCGCGTGAAAGTCGTAAGATAAATAATGCCTATACTAAAATAGACACATTTTTACAAAACTCCCCGTCGCTATTAAGTACTTCGATTTCGCTTAGCGTTCTTCTGTCTTTTTATTTTATTTTTGCTCAACTCCTATTGGTCCTACTGTGATCTTAAATAGCCTATAGTCTTCCTCAAGAATTAGGCTATCAAATGCAAAAATAATTCGACTGGTAGTTCCAGAGATTATCGCGTCCAAACAAACAAACTGTTCTCTCTTCAGCTTTAATATTAATAATAATAATAATTTATTTATTTCAGACCATTGATCCATATAGTGTTAGTAAAATCTTAACCTATTGTTAGTACATATGATGCGTACATAAAAATAAAAATCTTAAATTAATTAGCGACATGTACGCCAGTACGCACATGCCTAGCTGCCCAGTGCCTAATGAAAGGCCCATCAATTTTGTCCGCCAGTGTAGCCAGTATGTTGTTGGGGCTACCCCTGAATCGCTTCAGCATACTCGCACATCGCTTGCGCATAACGGCATAAAAATCATCTAACCTCGCTTCAGCGAACATGCCAGACGCGCTACAAAACCGAGGTAGCCCCAACAATATCCTCAACGCATTGTTATATTAGTATAGATTTTGTTTTTATTATTTGAGTTAACTTTTCGTATACGTGTTTCTGTGACAAATAAACCTAGCTATTTCTTCTTTCTTATATTGCGTCGACCTCTAATAAATTCTGATAAGGCAAGAGAATGATAACAGCATTGCTTAAGATTGCGTAACTAAAGTGTAATACGCGGTAGAATAGTCTTAAGTGCTGTGTTGTGTCAAAACGGTGAAGAAAAACATCGTGAGGAAATTCGAAGACATGTGACATCTACCAACTCGCACTGAGCCCGTGTGGTGGATAACAGCCCACTCCCTCTCACAAGAAGGACGCATCTGTCCCAGCAGTGGGAACGTTAAGGCTGATTAGATTATGCTGTGTTCTGCATGTGAGCCATTACGACTAGACATGATTATACCCTGCTACTAATAAGAATTAGACACCCTATAAAAGACGTGAGGCTATAAAGTGAACTACTCGACCTCGACTATCAAATTATTGCCACAATCCCTCCCCGACGCACCTAACTACCTAGAAGATAATGGATTGGATTACAGTTCCACGTGGAAAGTACTAAATAAAATACTATGTTATTACATGTCCATGTCCTATAATGAAGGTTGATCTCAATAGATTGATAGTTTAGATAGCATTGGACGCTGGCTCTTGTTACCGTATTCCCAATGACCATTCATTCCTACCTATAAAAGGAGAAATATTTAACTGATTCTCTAAAAACTTTTTGGGATTCATAATATATGATGTACAGTTTTTTAATGAATGAGCCTCTTTTTAACTTTCTGGCCTTTCGCCAGACCAAATGGAAGAGTTGTTTGGATTTGTGAACTACCACGCGCGAGCCGAGCAAGCGAAGCGAGCGCAGCGGTACCGCGGCAGCCACTTGGTTGCAGTTACTTATGTCGGTACTTAGTATTTTGAGGGCCTCAAAATAGGAATTATTTGAGGTTCAAAAAAAGAAACGCAATCATTATACATATTAGAATGTTCAATCATATTTTTAGGAAAACAAAATGGAAATAATTTAGTTTGATTTAATAAAAGCCTCCTTCTGGGACAGTCGGGTGAATAACAAAAACGAAAACCCTACCACTGTGAAAGTAAATAAACAAAACAAAATGGATGATATGTTTATATTTGCACAAAACCCAATTGTGCAACCTGACCCGATGACATATGTATTTGAACATAACAAAATAACGTATTGTTTAAAATATCTCGATGGCCCCAGGGTCCAGTTATTTGGTGGACTTTTGGTAGTTGATACGGAAAATAAATATTTTAGTGTATTAATTGAAACTAAGTACCTATACGAGAGCAGTGGTGTCCCAATGGTAACGGCCGCGATTTACGAGTTGTAGGTCGTGGGTTCGAAGTTCGAACCCAAGCAGGCATATTATTTCATCACCACTGCTCTCAAAACGGTGAAGAGAGACAGCATCAAGAGGAAACCGGCATGTCCTAGAATAAAAAAATCCAAAGACATGTGGCCAACGAAAAGGTATAGTCGTTTATGACTTTATGTGACAGATAAATAGTTTCTCCTTAGTGCATTTTCATACCCATATGTAATAACTGATACCACTTTAAGAGTTCGAAGCACTATTTGAATGGACCATTCAAGTAACTTACGAATAAGCCGGCGGCGAGCAGTGCTCAATCAGAATCAAACCGAGATCCTTAAACTTAGAGAAGTCAGCAGAAGTGACGGGGCCCGATAGGGCCGAAGCCTGCCAGGGTAGCGGAATCGTCCGAAAGGGTTACCGCTGCCCTGGAACATAAAGGGCTAAGGAAGGAACACGGGTGGGTTTTAGTCAGTAAGAGTCTGACACTCCCTTCTGCTCCACCCAGAGCGGGAAGAGTCATTTGATGATTTCCCATACTGAAAAAAAAAAAAAATCCTCAAACTTGAAAGCCTTTTCCTCTACCTCTGTTACTGTTACTGTTAGCCTGCATCATCCCACTGCTGGGCAAAGGCCTCTCCCCATGACTTCCAGCTCTTTCGATCCAGGGCTAAAGTGGACCACTGTTCGTTTGTTTTGTCCAGCTCGTCCTGCCATCTTCTACGGGGTCTGCCGCGATGCCTTCTAGCTGTATCAGGGCTCCACGTGGTGGTTATTTTGGCCCATAGCTCATTGGGCATACGGCAGACATGGCCAGCCAAGTCCCACTTCACCTTTGCGGCTTTTTGAGCAACGTCATTAATTTGTGTTTTGGGGCGCAGTGTGGTGTTGCGAATATGGTCTGTCGATTTGACGCCTAGAATACTGCGCTCCATTGCACGTTGGCAAACCACTACCTTGTAATAATAATTCGTTCATTCCATAGATATGTTTTTTATATTTCTATGGTTCCTTCCCAATAATTCGTCCAGTTATGAATAGGTATACCTAATCAACCGTTGAATAATTATGACGTGACCTATAGCTTTATTTCCGTTCCACTAATTACAGCGGTATCTAATACAACGTAATTATATACGTCTCGAGGAAGATTGCCGTTCAGGAAAAATATAATTATGGTACACTTCTGTTTTACTTATAAATAGCTACTTAATTGGTAAGTTTTATTGGTTACATAACTATGTAACCAATAAAACTAGACCGAATTACCAACAAACTTGTTGGTTATTGGTTGTTGGTGACCTGGCTTGTTATACTGTTTTAGTAACTTTCTGTATGATTAAACTGATTTACCGATAAAATAATGTCAAAAATAAAAGTTCGTTCTACCAGTTCCCCTAAATAGAATTGACTTTTTTTGTTGTTGAAGACTTGACGCGTACGCGACACTAATAACCAGAAGGCAAATTCCCGTATCAAAAACTTCGTTTAAATCTAGGCGCAATCTCACCTTAGCGACAATCAGTGTCAGAAATGTAAGTAAATTAGAGGTATTTTTGACAGATTGAGACTGAGATCAGACTGTGAACGTTTTTTTTACGAGAATTGCCCCTCTGATCGGAATTGAAAACCAACTCCAGGATGATCTTCCTAACTGAAAAAGTACAGAGATGTTAATTCTAGCATTATCTAATATGATAACATAAACACACATACATCACATCACAAGTGCCTGTAGGTGACACTTTGACAGTCGTTACGGGTAGTCAGAAGCCCGAAAGTCTGACAACTAGTCTTACCAAGGAGTATCGTATTACCCAGTTACTGGGTTGTGGAGGTCAGATAGGCAGTCGCTCCATGTAAAATACTGGTATTCAGCTGCCTCCGGTTAGACACGAAGCCGACCCCAACATAATTGGGAAAAGGCTAGGCAGATGATGAAGTGCCTGCAGGTAATGAACCAGACTTCTTTCCCTTGGGAACCTGTACCTATACGAATTTCTCCGATAAAATTCTTCGGGTTTAAAAAGGATAGCAGTAGCACATAGCCCCGACGAAATATCAGGTTTCCATTTTTTTTTCGGTTTTATCCTTTTTGGCAAATACATCCTCGTATTTTTGCAATCAACAGCTTTACAAAAAAAAAAAAAATGTATAGTGACAGCTGGCTGTCAAATTCTTAGACGCTGGATAGTAGCGACATCTGAAGTGAGCAAGTGACAGCTTTTATCCCCATTAAGTTAACTCATCATTAATACGAAAACACGATAGGGACATTGTAACGGTAACTAATTACTCATATAATATACCTCCTACTAACTATAATACTACTATTTTGTAGGGTAGGTAGCTTACATGTTGTTACATAACCACCCAGTTAACTATATCAGTCCCACAGAGTGTTTATCATAGCATTTACATAATATAATTAGTTTAAGCTCCAGCGCCGAACTTGCCAGCGATTGGTTACATGACCATATCACGTAATATCTGATGTTAATTAGGAAGCTGGAGAACCAGGTCATGTATACTGTATGCACTAGACACTGGTGAACTAAATTTCGCTAAGATTATATTATTTGGGGTTGCTCTAATTGGATAGAAGAAAGGTGGGCAGTAGTTATATTGTGGGCGGTGGGTTACCTAAATCTAAATAATAGGGTAAGTAACAACTGCAGTAATTCTACAATGTGATGACTTAGATGTGCTTACTGGAGATTGATCGGAGAAAGCAACATACAAGGAAGTGGAAAGCTATTGAAAGACCCTTGCCCAAGAGTGGGACAATACAGGTTGATAAAAAAAAATATCTGTAAGTGACAATAACTCTGATAATGATAATAAAGCCTTTTTTTTGGGTGGGAAATCAGCGAATTACTTCTCCCGCTCTGGGCGGAGCGAGAGGGCGTGTCAGACTTTTACTGACTAAAACGCACCCGTGTTCCTTCTGTTGCCTGTGCCAGGGTAACTCTTTCGAACAACCCGCGACCCTGGCATGCATCGACCCTAGCCGACCCTGTCACGAGGTGCTGACATCTCTTTGAGGCGCTCGTGGAACACAATGCGCCGTCGACCTGGGCCTGGTCCTTACCAGGTGGCGAGCTACCCATTGCTCGCCACTCGCAAACCCGCGCCTATAGTGGCCGGGAATCGGCTATTGATTCCTGGCGTCCAGGGCGTTTCCTGCGGCGAATAGGGGTGTGAGGGCGCAGAGATTGCCTCTCCCTCACGCGCTCCGCCACCTCCTTCGCGAGCTTTACTGCTTCGCAGAAGAAGGTGACGGCTCCCCATGCGCTCTCCTCCATTCTATGGCCTGGACCTGGCCCGGACGCGAGAGATCACTGCCACAAGGACGCGGCGGTTCTCCTCTTAAGCTGGGCAGATCTGCACCGTATGCTCCACCATGTCCTCCGGGCGATCCACACAATGGTGACACCCTGGCGTTTCCTCCCGCTTTATCCTGACCTGCGTTAGGCGGAAGGTGAGGGCGCAGTGACGCCTCTCCAGCCACTCCTCAAAAAGGGGACTTACCGCCGCAATTGTGGTGTGATCCCGCCGGAGCTCTGTCCGCTGTGCCGTGATTTTTCTCGGCAGCGGAATTACGCCCCGGCGTTTTGCCTCCATGCGCTACTCCCATAAGTGAGCGAGGACTTGTGCCTCCAGATCCCATGGCGATGATAGTAAAGACTTCCGCATACAGGCGTGACGTGACGGTAAGAGTTGTACTAGATAAGAGTCGCGTGGCGCTGTCAATTTGCGCTTGTCTGCTGGAGCCTTAAGAGAGAAGCATGTTAGTTTCCATAGGTTATTAATTTCCATAGACTGTTAAATTACGGTTTCCTAAAAGAGCGGTGGCCGACACATCCTACTAATCTTACTAATATTATAAACGTGAAAGTCTGTGTGGATGGATGGATGGATGGATGGATGGATGTCTGTTACTCTTTCACGCAAAAAACTACTGAACTAGTTGTATATAATTTGGCATACAGATGGTTAAATGATAAATGATTTTATTTTGTAAGTAGGTTTGTACAAACACTTTTACACGTCAATCATCTCTATCATCATTTTAAAACTAGATGAGGTCGGCGTTTCCTATCCGGCTAGTCTGAGAAGAAAGGCCGAAACAAACTCAGACGTCACAGTCTCTTTTAAAGTTCAGACATAATCTTGGTCAGATCATATGAAGACCATGTAGGTCGATGTCTGAGATGGTCTTTTGAGGAAAGAACCACACAGATTGAGAGGACCTGTACAGTCAGTGCACGCATATGTCAGAAATCGTGCAGCTCAACTCAAAACTTAAGGAGCTCAACGGTTTATAACCAGGATTAACATACATCATACTTTTTATCCCGATATTCCCACGGGATCGAAACTTATGCGGGTGACACCGCGGGGCGCAGCTAGTGCGTCTATAATGTCCAAATACAGAGCCTTTTTTGACACTTTAATGTCAAATACTGGTAAAAATAATTGTAATTTAATGTCAAAGACAGATTTTCATGATGGCCGTCATGACGGAAATGCTCTTCTAGGAAACTATAGCTTTACGGGACTTTAAAAGTAGTTTAAGCTTATTATTATACTTTTATTACAAAACTTCTAGCTAGAAGACCGTTTAGTTTAGCTTGTGATCTGCCTGTGGGAGTCCCAATAAATGCTTTCTTTTCTTTCTAACTTTCGCTTTATAATTCCAATGAAAGTCAAAGTAATACCTTCGATGTTACAGCAATTAAAAATATCGATATCGAACAATACTGTCAACTTAAATAGATAAGAATACTGGCGTTTAGAAATACACAAGTTATTCTGGATATTTTGAAGACAGTAAGAAAAACACAAAAGGAAAATAACAATACAAAGAAACCCTTTTCACTGTCTGCTGAGTACCAATTGCACTCATTAGCAAAAATATTTTTTTAAACTAGATAAGTATATATCTAAATAAATAAAAAATAAAAACAAAAAAAAAGTAAACTGTCGAAAAAACTGAAAAGCGAAAAACAATAAATTGCCTTAAACGGCGCCGACTCAAAATTATTTAGATATAATATTTACAATAGTTTAAGAACTTAGTTATTAAGCTTAAATAAAAAAGGTTTATTATTTTTTGCTGTTCAGTTTTTTCGGCGGTTTTTTTTTTAAGTTTTTATTTTATAATTTTTTGTGGCTATAATCTACTAATTGTTTGCTAAAGGGCAGGCATATGTGGCACCACTGAGTAGAGTAATAATACACAACTCAGCATTCAAATCTGTGAGTGAACAATAAATCACCCCTATTTTCCCACCTTTAGGGTTGGATTTTTTTTTCCAAATTTATATGGGTCCAACTTTGAGCTTATACCCTTTCCAATAAAAAAAAAATATCAAAATCGGACTATTCTGTAAAAAGATATGCGTGGTCATACATAAAAAAATGTATATACGCGTCTACTTGAGAACCTCCTCCGTTTTTTTTTTCGTCGGTTAAAACTAAGATGCTGTTCGTTAGTAAACGCTTCACTTGAAAACGACTGGATCTATATGCCTATTTTTTGTTTGAAAATGTTCGTAATAAGTAGTCTGAATTAGGATTTAATGGAAAAAAAAATAAAAATAAAACCTGGAAAGTGTTTTGGGAATTGGGGAAAAATTAAACGTCCCTGTTTCTATGGGATTTTTGTATGTACTTTGCTTTACTTTTAAATTTGGACACGATAGTAACGTATTTCAGGATCGCTAGTTGTTTATAAACACAAATTTTACCTGTTAACTACTTAGATATATCTTCAATAAGTAATGGAAGAATGACTTGACGACAGAAAGGTGTATACGGTCATCAAAAAAATTCGATTAACAAATAGTTTTTTTAATTTTATTAATGATCATAATTTCTCGTAACCGTGCATGTACAGTCAGGAGCACCAATATGTCAACATTTAGCAACTTTGAATTGCGATTTTTTCGTGAAATAACGAATACAACGTTGAAATACGACACATTACATAAACCTATGGGTTCGAAAATGCTATGTTCGTAACAAAATAAAATTTCATTAAAAAATAAAGGAGTATACCGCTTTTGGATAAAGCCGAGTGCATACATACTTTTACTCGTGACTGTACCTACTATCAGGGGAGCAATTCTCGTAATTTTAAGAACGTTCACAGTCTGATCTCAGTCTTAATCTGTCAAAAATACCTCTAATTTCCCTACATTTTGACAAGTTTTTGATATTTCGTCGCTGATACTGCAATACCGCGTCACTAAAAACAGACAATACCGCGTAACTTCGATATGGCAAATTTTACAGGAGAGCGAAAAAAAAATACTCGGCCAATCGGCATCGTTATCGTTAGCTCACTGCCGCGAAATCTAAAATTTGATATTTTTGTACTTCCGCGGTTAGTTACGCGGTATTGCAGTATCAGCGAGGATTTGTTTTTCGCCGAGATGAGACTGCGACTAGATTTTGAACTTTTTAAATTACGAGAATATGGCTTCTGATGTGTGAACGTAAAAGAGGCTAAAGTAATGTGTAAGGATCATAGCAGGTGGCGTTCTGTAGTTTTCGGCCTAACCCATGGGAAGAAAGCCTGAGTCTATGTATGTGTATTATAGCTGCGCCCCGCGGATTCACCCGCATAAGTTTCGACCCCGTGGGAATATCGGAATAAAAAGTATCCTATGTGTTAATCCTGGTTATAAACTTGCCAAATTTCATGCAAATCTGTTCAGTAGTTTTTGCGTGAAAGAGTAACAAACATCCATCCATCCATACAAACTTTCGCGTTTATAATATTAATAGGAAGGAAGTAGGGTTTTATTAGATATTTGCACACCTATTAAGGTACGACATAATTGAAAGAACTGTTGTTGTAATTATGTTGTATCACCTCGTGTATCTACCCATATGCAACAAAATAAATTATTCGATTTGATTTGAAAAAATGCATAAAATCTTGAACTGTCTAAGCTATTACATGAAATGTTAAAATCGCTTTTCAACATTTATTCGAATACTTTTGTATCAGTTTTGATGGTAACTTTTATGTACTTCAAATAATGTTATATAAATCAGTTTGAATCAAAACCATGAAGCCTGGCAGTTATAAAGTTAAGAAGGAAGGCAATTATAGAAGAAGTTCAAAGGATCATTCACTTTGAGTAAAAGCGAGCCAACCCGTGGCCTAAAGTGTTACTGAAATTAATTGCCCCTTACAAAATAAGAAACAAATTGAAAAATCTTTCGAAACTTTTATAATTGCCATCAAAGTCTTGTCGAAATAAAAGGGAAATTAATTGGGGTTATTGTAACAGTAGGACAATTTTTTTAAAGCATATCCGTGGTAGTACCAAGTATCGAGAAAATCCTAAAAGCTGGATTTTCAAAGGAATAAAAGATTATAATTACATCATATAACCACGGATATCTAGGTTCCGTTGTGGTCGCCAGAATAAACGGCAAATTTTTTTTTTTTTTGTGGATGGGAAATCATCAAATGACCCCGCTCTGGGTGGAGCGGAAAGGAGTGTCAGACTCTTACTGACTAAAATCCACCCGTGTTACTTCAGTTGCCTGTGCCAGGGCAGCGGTAACCCTTTCGGACGTGACATTGTATCAGCGATAACGATGAAGGAAAAGTCAAAATAGTATATGGGACTGACATAAGCTACCGAAAAGCTAATTTCAATCCTGTTGAAAGTCGTTGTAGAAATATAAAATACTTTGAAAGCGATTACCACTTGTCTGGCCGCTCCCTATTAGTCTATGTGGCAGTTAGATAGTTTAAACCGATATCCGTGGTTTAAACCGTAGGTAGTGAAGTTTCAATTTACTAGAAATTAAACATAATCAGCCCAATGTTCCCATCGCTGGGACACAGGCCTCCCCTCTTCGAGAGAGAGTGGGCTGTAATCTACCACGCGGGCCTGTGCAGGTTGATGAATGTCATATGTCTTCGAATTTTTGGTTCTAGGACATGCCGGTTTCCTCACGATGTTTTCCTTCACCGTTTTGAGAGCAGTGCTGATGAAATTATTTACGCAAATTAAAACGCCTGCCTGCGCCGACCTAACTCGTGTGTCGGGGCCATTACCACAAGGCTATATGTAAATAGATGTTATTCTGACCATACCATTTTTAAAATGTGTGAAGATACTATATACAGTAGCTGACTGGAATAGTTCAAGAAATATTATAATAGCAAATGGAGCTCGAGACCAATAATAAGAAACAAAAAGATCATCATCTGCCGAGCCTTTTCCCGACTATGTTGGGGTCGGCTTCCAGTCTAACCGGATGCAGCTGAATACCAGTATTTTACATGGCGCGACTGCATATCTGACCTCCACAACCCAGTTACTGGGTAATACGATACCCCTTGGTAAGACTGGTTGTCAGACTTTCGGGCTTCTGACTACCCGTAACGACTGTCAAAGATCCACGAATGACAGCCGGGACCAACGGCTTAACGTGCTTTCCGAGGCACGGAGGGGTCTCGGTATGCAAAGATGGTCACCCATCCACAGACCAACCGCGGCAAGCGTAACTTAACCTGACCGATCGACCTGTGCGGCTGTTATTATTTAGCCACGGGCCCCCCAAGAAAAGAAACAAAAAGATGTTCATACCAAAAACAAACTATCTAAAGAAAATCTTTACTTTCTTCCTATCGAAATCGATAAGAATGACAAGCCACAAAAAGCGGTAACTGAATACATTATAGATGCTGTAACATCTGTTTACCCCTAGCCTGTCGGACACAATATATCAGGGAAGGGTTGCCCAACTGCTGGCATATTTATCACCATGCTTGGCACCTCAATTTGAATAAAATTTAAGAAAGAAAGAAAAATATTGAATTTAATTAAATTAAAATTGTCTTTTGCCTTGTATGGTATTGGAGCTACAGCGCTTTTGTGAGAAAGAAGTAGCTAATGTGCTTATCCTGGCCACCAGGTCTCTGCCCCAAAAATACAATTTTATTATGGTTTCCCGTATACTAAAACTACTACTAATTACACAATACAATAAATAAATACATAAAGTATATTATACTTATCTAAATAAATAATTACGGCGTTGTTTATGACGATGATGGGCATGGACGTTGACCGTTGGTCAGCAGCATTAGAATTGATCATTAAATATTTTTTTCCGATTTAGCGTCACCGATCGACTGGAGCCGAGCATACCCGATTCAGCTTCACCGATCGACTGGAGCGGAGCATACCCGATTCAGCGCCACCGATCGACTGTAGCCGAGCATACCCGATTCAGCGTCACTGATCGACTGGAGCCGAGCATACCCGCTTCAGCGCCACCGATCGACTGGATCCGAGCATACCCGATTCAGCGTCACCGATCGACTGGAGCCAAGCATACCCGATTCAGCGTCACTGATCGACTGGAGCCGAGCATACCCGCTTCAGCGTCACCGACTGACTGGAACGGAGCCGAGTATACCTGATTCAGCGTCACCGACCGACTGGAGCCGAGTATACTAGTAATGACTGGATAAAGAGTTACTTAACAGACAGGTATCAGTGTGTCGAAATTGCTAAAATAGTAAACAATGGCAAAAATACAAGCAGATCGAGTTTCAAACTAAATAGATTTGGTGTGCCTCAAGGGAGCGTATTGGGACCATTTTTATTTATAATGTACATTAATGACCTACCTAATATTACTCACCACAAAACAATTTTATTCGCAGATGACACGACACTTGTTATCAGGTGTGAAAATAAAGACACATATGAGACTGACATAAATTTGACGCTTAATAAGACAATTGAATGGTTAAGTAATAATAATTTAAAAATTAATGTGAATAAAACACAAATGATACAGTTCCAAAATTATAGAAGACAACATATTGATTTAAATATAAATTATAAGAACAACAAAATAGAAGAGGTAAGCACTGCAAAATTTTTAGGGTTGATGCTTGATAAGCACTGCAACTGGAAGAAGCATGTAGAATATGTTTGCAATAAACTTGATAGATTCGTATATGCTATCAAACGTTTACGACAGACCGTTTCAACGGAGGCGGCACTTAGTGCGTACCACGGATACGTATCATCGGTACTCTCTTATGGTCTAATGATGTGGGGTAACTCGGTTGAGATTGAAAAAGTATTTCGGGTACAAAAGAAATGCGTGAGAGCAATATGTGGAGCCTGGTCTACAGACAGTTGTAGGCCACTATTTACAAAGTTCCATATTTTACCACTGGTTTGCATGTACATTAGAGAACTATGTGTCTTTGTCAAACTGCATCCACAGTATTTTAGTAAATATTCTGAAAAAGTGGGTAGACATAATAGATATAAATTTGAACTTCTCCGACCTAGGTGTCGGTTGGACATTTATGAGAAGAATGTCTATGTGCAGGCGATAGATATATACAATAAGTTACCAGATACTTTCAAAGAATTGAAAATTACTCTGTTTAGGGGCAAACTTACAGCGTGGCTTGCAGAAAAATGTTTTTATACTCTGAAGGATTTTATGACATATAAAGCAAAATGATGTAATTAATTAATGTTGAAATTTCTTATTCTTGCTGACATGGCAACACAACACTTGACTTTTAAATTTGGTTCTTTGCTTTTTCATACAATTATTTAATTTAATACAATAATTATTTATTCATGACATAAATTTTGACATTAATTTACTAATCAATTTATATTATTTTTTAAATCATTATATTTTGTACAACTTTGACATATTATTTACGCACCATTGTTATGGTAGAATGTGACGGGATTAGAATTACCTTACCACCACTATGTAACCACATTTCTTGTGAATAAATGATTATGATTATGATATGATTATGATTACGTGATTCCGCGTCACCGACCGACTGGAGCCGAGTAGGTATACCTGATTCAGCGTCACCGACCGACTGGAGCTGAGCATACCCGCTCCAGCATCACCGACCGACTGGAGCCGAGTATACCTGATTCAGCGTCACCGACCGACTGGAGCCGAGTATACCTGATTCAGCGTCACCGACCGACTGGAGCTGAGCATACCCGCTCCAGCATCACCGACCGACTGGAGCCGAGTATACCTGATTCAGCGTCACCGACCGACTGGAGCCGAGTATACCTGATTCAGCGTCACCGACCGACTGGAGCTGAGCATACCCGCTCCAGCATCACCGACCGACTGGAGCCGAGTATACCTGATTCAGCGTCACCGACCGACTGGAGCCGAGTATACCTGATTCAGCGTCACCGACCGACTGGAGCTGAGCATACCCGCTCCAGCATCACCGACCGACTGGAGCCGAGTATACCTGATTCAGCGTCACCGACCGACTGGAGCTGAGCATACCCGCTCCAGCATCACCGACCGACTGGAGCCGAGTATACCTGATTCAGCGTCACCGACCGACTGGAGCTGAGCATACCCGCTCCAGCATCACCGACCGACTGGAGCCGAGTATACCTGATTCAGCGTCACCGACCGACTGGAGCTGAGCATACCCGCTCCAGCATCACCGACCGACTGGAGCCGAGTATACCTGATTCAGCGTCACCGACCGACTGGAGCTGAGCATACCCGCTCCAGCATCACCGACCGACTGGAGCCGAGTATACCTGATTCAGCGTCACCGACCGACTGGAGCTGAGCATACCCGCTCCAGCATCACCGACCGACTGGAGCCGAGTATACCTGATTCAGCGTCACCGACCGACTGGAGCCGAGTATACCTGATTCAGCGTCACCGACCGACTGGAGCCGAGTATACCTGATTCAGCGTCACCGACCGACTGGAGCTGAGCATACCCGCTCCAGCATCACCGACCGACTGGAGCCGAGTATA
This sequence comes from Apamea anceps, assembly GCA_951799955.1. Lineage (NCBI taxonomy): Eukaryota > Metazoa > Arthropoda > Insecta > Lepidoptera > Noctuidae > Apamea > Apamea anceps. The sequence goes on along the minus strand of OX637502.1, from coordinate 3,933,479 downwards.
CCTGATTCAGCGTCACCGACCGACTGGAGCTGAGCATACCCGCTCCAGCATCACCGACCGACTGGAGCCGAGTATACCTGATTCAGCGTCACCGACCGACTGGAGCTGAGCATACCCGCTCCAGCATCACCGACCGACTGGAGCCGAGTATACCTGATTCAGCGTCACCGACCGACTGGAGCCGAGTATACCCGATTCAGCGTCACCTACCCGAGCGTGATGGTTCAATTTCGTCTGTAACCGAATTTACATTCTGCAGTGCGATTCTGTAACCATCTCACCGTGAAAATTTAGGTGAAGTGAGCGCGGAGTGAGCAGTCATTCCAACTAATACTAGGGATTGACACTATTGACAGCTCACTCTAAGCTCACTTCACCTAACTTTTCACAGTGAGATTTTTACAGAATCGATCGGCTTGTCATGGGTTTCCCTTAAATCAGAGCTATCATGGCAACCTTTGACAAAGATAGCAGAAACAAATGCTTATCCATTTAAAGTCCCGAGACAAAGGGAACGGAATGAAAAAATAAAATGTAAACGAGGGAAGCCTCATAAAGCATTATCCAATTAAATTTCATTGTGCCTAACTCCCATGTAATTAGGACTCTTAATTAATTATTGCGTGAAACAATGACTTCCCTTATTCTGGCAAAGTTTTAGACATTTCTTTGAACGGGGCCATGAGGTGAGCGAGTACTGTTGGCTTTGTTTGACGTAAAAGTTCACTACGTACAGTCACGAGCAAAAGTATGTATACACTCGGCTTTATTGAAAAACGATTTACTCCTTTATTTTTGAATGAAATTTTATGTTGTTACGAACATAGCATTTTCGAACCCATAGGTTTATGTAATGTGTCGTATTTCAACGTTGTATTCGTTATTTCACGAAAATATCGCAATTGAAAGTTGCCAAGTGTTGAGATATTGGTGCTCGTGACTGTACTTGAAATGGCAAGCTCCACCTGGGTGAATGGAACGCTTTTAAAAGTGCAACAGATAGTTCATGGTAGCTACTTTTCTAGTGAATGTTTTGGTTTTGTATCGGTAGTTGTAGAGTGTAATTAATTGTGCATCTTGCCGAATTTTGGGTTCATTTGGATGGGTTTGATGGGGTTTGTTTTTAGATGTTTTGTTCATTTACCATTGTGTTGACAAGTGCATTAAGCTCATTAAAGTCAAAGTAAAATCATTTATTTCAAAAAGGCAAATAAAGGACACTTTTGAATGTCAAAATTACAAGAAAAATTAGTTGTTTCTAGATGCCCCTTTCAAACGGTAGTTTCGTATGGAGAAGAACTTATTAATGTTTTGAAAAGTTTTGCAACATCATATATGTTAATTATATGTGCGACAACTAAAGAAAGTACTATATTTAGCACTAAAATTAACTTGTCATTTAGAAGACACCTTATTTACTTCATGATTACTGAAGTAAATAAGGTGTCTTCTAAATGACATGTTCATGTTCACATTCCCAAAATATTACAACAAACAAGTCACATTAAGGAAAAGCACCTCTTTATAAATCAAATAAATAGCTTTCATTAACCACTTGTTGGTACTAATCAAGTTCTCCATGATGAATGAGGGCTAAACACGCGAAGTGGAAAATGTATGTTCATTTGAAATAATTTACTTATTACAGGAAGCTATGGAATTTTTATTTTGTGACGATTCAATTGAATGGACTGAGATCCCACTGAGAGGAGGCCTGTGTCCCAGCAGTGGGAACATTATAGGCTGATTATGTATGTGGAGTTTCTTGCCCGTTCTTCTCCACAGATATCTACGTTTTGGAATGGGCAACTAGCTTCAACTTTCTGACTAACTGACCGACAATTTAATTTTGACAATTCAAAAGTGCCTGAAAATATGGTTTAATTGAAATAAATGATTTGAGTTTGAGTAATTGAATGGACAAACTTTGAGGAAGCATAAAAAGAAGGTATCCCTGGGTCAAACCAGGCCAATAATAAAATATCATGAAGACAAAAACACTCTTTGCACATCTGTGGAGTTTCGTGGAGTGATATAGTAACAGACAACTTCCCCCACATGGAATACAATGCATTATTATTATCAGCCTGTGATGCCCTACTGCAGGATAAAGGCCTTCCTACTCTCTTGCCACTTCCCTTTATTCAAAGCTGCTAAGGACCAGATCTTGTTGAAGGAGTCCAGCTCATCCTGCCATCTCCGTCGGGATATAATGCATTGCCCTCTAATAATTCAGAGTACCAATTACCCTTACTAACGTAAATAAATCACACAAACGACACTCTTCGTCAATCTCTTCAGCGTACCAAGAACCAATAAATACATTCATGCAAACAATGCCTCAAATCCCCACACTAATGCTGAAACTCCACGCAGCGTCAAAAGGCATCACTACACCCGCTTCCGCCTCATCTCAGGGCATGGACTAAGGCTCCGTTCACGGTATTGAACGATGCGACTTACGACGCGACTTGCGTTCTGCATCTTGCGAGGTAATCGGGTAACACACTATGAGTAGCAATGGCTTTAATTTTGACAGTTCAACAATTTAATTGCCTTATTTACACCCTAGTAGGACACCCTAATTGCATAACACACTATACTCGTAGCTTCCGTCCGTCGTCACCGCGACGCGACTCGTCCTCCTAATTGCGGTTCACTCTGTCAATCTTAATTTGAATCATTTTGACGGATATGGCTTACCTATCCTTTGCTGCATATGTGCGAAAAATTTGTCTGTTCAACAACGTAAGTAACGCAATGATTGTTGTTGAACTCGTTACTCGAGCCATGCTCTAAACAATGTCTTTCATTTGTTTTCTCCGTAGTCGCTGTCGCAAAACGCGTGTCGCTTGAGCGGGTAGCTCGTGGCCACGGTGTTAGAGCTCTTTCATCTCATGAATATTTAGAGCACGTTGGCGGATGCCTTTAGCGTTCCCTCCCCGCATACTTCGCCTTATCAAATATATAGAATAAAACTTCAAGGCACGGTTTTGGAAGGTAAATTTACCTTTAAAAGCGTCTAGGTAGGAATATCGGTTCCCAAAGGAGATTGGCTCTGTATCACTGTTTTAATAAGTCAAAATGTTTGTGGAGATTGGTCTTATTTTGAATAGAATATCATTTCTTTTTGAGTATAATATGGTACATTAAGATCTTAATATTAAACTGCTTCACATAATATACTGCCGTTGTCGTTGCGTTGTATGATATTATATGTGTTTTTTTTTGGAGATTAAAACAGTCAGAAACATTTCTTCCCACAAATCACACAGTTCCCTATATAAAACGAAGATTAAGTGGTAAAAAAAGAACAGAGAATATTAATTTGAAATCTATTATTCGTTATTCAGAAATCATAAGAAATTATTCAGATAAATCAATCCAATGGTCGAAGAAAAAGCATCGGTAATCCGTAAAAAAATACTTTTTCTTCAAATTCTGTTTGCTCACCTGACTTTTTGGCACTGTTTCCTTTACCGCCATTTTTGTTCCGCCTCGGGTAGAGATTAATTTTACTCTGGCCACACCCCATCACAGCGGCCGAGTTATTCACATGTCATCACTAGTCACTTGATCATCTTAATAATTTTTTTCACGAATTTAAGAAACACCAAACTTAATTTTGCGTCTAAATTTTATATAATTTCACACACTTCCACTTAATTTTATGTTTTTTCGATCTATACAGGCGTAAGCTTTGCTCCATGATTTCTTTCCTGAAAAAGAAATAAATCCAATTATAAAAGCGTTCTTGTATCAACAGGGTGGGGTATTTGGACAAAGCTGGAATAATAGGGTGTTTAAATAATCCCAAGCAAATAATTATGGAAATTGGACCGCAAGGGTACACTTACAAATTCAGCGGTGAGAATACTGAATGAAAGAATCCGTAGCTATGGAGAATGACCTTCCTACAGGGATAATTGCAAAATATGCGATGAAATAATAAGTCCAATAGAAAAAAAATACAGTTTATTATGTTTTCTTTTGATGATATAATCTAAGCCATTTACGACCATGTTTGAGTGGCTTATTCCCAGGAGTTCCAAATCTATTGTTCTTTCCATACATTAATTCTCAAGAGCTCCATAATAATTATTATAAAATTATTATTTCATTACGAACTTATAGAACTTCATTCTACTTATTGATTATTTCCCGCTTTAAAACGGACTCGAACACAAACATCATAGAGTAATATCAATAATCAATAGTTTCACTGTGTCATTAATTTTCAATAAGCCAGACGCTTTCAAGGCCTGCTTGCTCCTAGAAAGCGTTTAAAAGTTGAAACCATTGTTAGATTTCATTCAAATCGTATTACGCCCAAGTAATCACATTACTTATTCTAATACAGGCAGTTATGGCCCTTAAAAACAAAGGGTTCAACACAATTTACCCAAATATTGATCCAAAAACAACCCTAATTTGATTGGGCACGGGTAAGCGGTACAAGTTGTGGACTGACAAGCTCCTGTCAACATTATGCCCGAGGGTTTATAACAACAGGACTCAAATAAAATAAACAGTGGTGCCGATTCCCTTGTTCACAAACTAAACTAAATTTAAGTTCAGCGCATCTTTTTCTTTTTATTTCATTATGAAAAGGACAGAAGAATATTTCATTAAGAAAAGGACAGAAGATAAATATTAGTTTAGTCCTGTCAAATTAAGATACTCCATAGACAAATTAGACGTGATTAAAGACATGGGTACTAAAAATACGTCAGTTTACGTTTACTGGCGCTGACTAATTTGAAAGGACCAAACTAATATTTATTTTCTGTCCTTTTCTTAATGAAATAGAAAGAAAAAGATGCACTGAACTTAAATTTAGTTTAGTTTATGAACAAGGGAATCGGCGTCAATGGCGCTGATTCTGAAGGACATCGACTAAACTGCCTTAAAATATTTCTGTCTCTTTCACGCAGATTTGATAGAAAGAGACGGGAAAAGATGTAGAGCTATCACATTAATTCACATGTAGAGTTTTATGGTTAAGCGCCACCTTCTGAGGTTAGGTTCATCCTAATTTGTTAGCACATCTTACATCCCTTTCTTATTTGCAAGAGAAAGAAGCCAATAGTTTTAGGTTAAGTTTAGTTGATGTCCTATATATTTATTACGAGTCATTGATTGAATACACTGGCAACACAATGAATATACAGCTGGATTTTTTTTGTAGCAAACATAGACACTGCACTGGGGTTTAGGCTTGGTTTAGGCATGGTTTAGGCTTTGTTTAGGCATGGTTGATGCATGGTTTAGGAGACAGCAATTAATAAATTGTTTAGTAAGTTTTTATTTACTAACCTTTGCTATTAAATATTTTAGTGCTTCTGATTTCACTATTGGTAAAATATTTTTGTAACAAAAAGACGACAGTTCACAGTAGTATTAAAATGTTGCATTTTAAAAGTAGGTTGTAATCTGCCGAGCCTTTTCCCAATTACATACGAGTATTTTTTTTTTTTTTTTTTTGAGGATGGGAAATCATCAAATGACCCCTCCCGCTCTGGGTGGAGCAGAAGGGAGTGTCAGACTCTTACTGACTAAAACCCACCCGTGTTCCTTCCTTAGCCCTTTATGTTCCAGGGCAGCGGTAACCCTTTCGGACAATCCCGCTACCACATACGAGTATATTGGGTCAGCTTCCAGTCTAACCGGATGCAGTTGAGTATCAGTCATGGAGCGACTGCCTATCTGACCTCTACAACTCAGTTGGGGGTGATTGCGTAACAAACTATCAGTAGGAATGGCTTTTATTTTGCCAGTTCGCAGTTACTTACTTTTTTGAGCAGAAAAATTTTGCGAGCATATGAAGCAATATTCATCAAAATGATTCTTATATTGAAATTAATAGTGTATTACGCAATTAGGGTGCAGTTACTGAGTAATACGTTGATGACACGGTTGGCGCAGTGTGCTGCGTGTTGCGGGTTCGACTACCGCACGGAACCAATATTTGTATTGCCTACAGGTAGTTGTTCCGGGTCTGGCTGTTTGTGTATTATGTGAGTTTAAATTGTTTATAAACGCGCCCACGATACAGGAGTAATTCCTACTGTGGGGCAACGTTTTTTCTTTTGGCCGTAATGTGGGTAATCGTAATCTCTAATAATATGTTTTTAATATTTACACACATCATTAAACTGATTTTCATCCGTAAGACGTCCTCGTAACATAGGGCCCATTTGAAAACCAGCGTCAGGCATTAGTTGTCTGACATTTAAGCTGAACTGTGCCTATTTGGCGCAGCCGTGATGTACACAATACTGTTTTAATATTTTTTCTGTTTTTCTCTTAGATTGAATATGTTGTGCCTTACTTAACCTAAAAAATGAATTTATTTTCATAGTTTCTTTTCTTTAATTGTTCGTAAATCTGAATAAAATCCTGATATTTAATGTGTTCATTCTCAAGGCACCGCTTTTATTTACTTTGTAGATTAATTTTACTGTTCTCAGGGCAGTTTTATTACCTGTTAGTGTTTATTTAAGTATTGGATAAAACGTTTATTGCGTATCTACATTAAATGTATCTTGATGGCGGAAAATAATTATAATCTATAATTATATTTAAACACGTTCTGGATCATATTAAAACTTTTAGCATACATTTTGTTTATTTTAGGCGCCTGATTTGAAAACTTTTTCTAATTAGGTTTTTACAAATTAGTATCTTAGGTTTTAGGTTGATTAAGGTTCATTCTAGATTAGCGGGCCGGCACTAGCCGGAGATCGTGGAAGACGACCTTCTACATCCAAACTTATAATTTATAAATATTATTATTTACCTTCTTACAATATTAGTGTAGATCTATTGTACATTATGGGCAGATTTTGTAGACAACGCTTATATATTTTTCGTCACTTATACCACTATAAAATAATAAATTAATAGCCTTTAACCCAAAGGCTACACAAAATAAAACATTTTCATCAATACAGAAATGTCCTATTTTTCATCAAAGCTTTACATACGATGTATTACCTTATTTAGGTACCTTTACAATCTCTCATTGTTCTTCAGATAGATCATAATGTCCTGTACAGACGCAAGATAATGAGCAAATGTCTGAGCATTCATCGATGCAGCATTGTTAAATTGCAAAGTGATTTGCACATCAACTTTTGTGAGAAATTCACAATAATGATGTATTGATTTGTGATATTTACGTTAAAGTGGTGTTGTGTTAAGAAACGAGACGGGCAATTCTCGTAATTTTAAGAACGTTCACAGTCAGAAGGTCAATTCTCGTAATTAAAAACGTTTTAAATCTATCTAGTCGCAATCTCATCTCAGCGACAATCAACGTCAAAAACTTTTCAAAATTAGAGATAGAGATATTTTTGACAGATTGAGACCGAGATCAGACTGTGAACGTTCTTAAAATTACGAGAATTGCCCCTCTGATCTCAGTCTCAATCTGTCAAAAATACCTCTAATTTCCCTACATTTTTGACAAGTTTTTGACATTTGTTTGTCGCTGAGATGAGATTGAGACTAGATTTTGAACATTTTTAATTACGAGTTGGCCTTCTGGTGGTTTCGTAAACACTTAAATAATAAGTGGTTTATTTTGTTGAGTTTTGTGAATTGTGTTCCGATTCCATGTCTAAAGCTTTGGTATCCAACGAAAGCGTACAACGATCACACAATAACGGCTACATAAATACAGAGCGTTTTTTGACATCTTCACATGTCAAATACTGGTCAAAATGACACATGTTCATGGCGGCCGTTATTATAACAGAACTGCTTTCCCAGGAAACCGAAGCCTAATTACAGAGCCTTCAAACAGCCAGTGTAAACAAGATAGGCGAGATCAATATAATCTGACAGGTCTTATCAAAACTTGTGAAAGACATTTCTGCAAAATTTTGGTTTCTTATCAAGAGATCCGGAACACGTTTGCGTACAAACAACTTTTTGATGTGAAATAACCTACTAATACAAAAAAAAAAAAACAATTTTCCTTTATTCTTCTTTCTAACTGAACTGCCGAACAATGCTCGAAAAACAATTCATATCAGACATTTGCTCGCAAAAATATCTGACTGTCTACTTCAGTTAATCTGAGGATTTCCAGGCCATTGTTCAAGTCCAACTACTTTATAGCCGGTGAAAAGGCCAACTTTTCTTTTGTGAGCAGATTAATCATTCTCTTGAACATTGATATTTTACATCTCATTGTAAAAAGTAGTAAAATTGATGTGTTTTTTATGATAGACCACCTTTTGCCCAAGGCTTCGCCCGCGTGGGTTTCGGAAAGTATCCCACGGGAACGTCTACTCATCATCATTATCATCTCAGCCGAAAGACGTCCACTACTGGACAGGACGTAGTGGAGATGCTTGGGGGAGGCCTATCCCCCAAGCACCTCCACTTCGACCGGTTCTGTGCTTCTCGCATCCAACGGGTTACTGCAGCCGTCACAAGGTCGTCAAAACGTCTACTACCAGGATTAAAAGTGTGTTAATCTATGTTATAAATTATATGTGTGCAAAATTTCATACAAATCCGTTCAGCCGTTTTAGCGCCAACCCGGAACATATGTAAGTACATCCACACAAACAGACAAACGGAAAAAAATCTATTAACCATATTTTCGGCATTAGACTCATTCCCAGACCTCGTAATAATTACTTTTTTTTTAAATATTCAACGTATAGTTGTGACTTAGTATTTTATTATTTTTTATTATTTTATTTTATTTAGATAGGAAGTTGGAACAGGAACGGTAAGCGGATTGTAAAATAACATTTTTTTCCTTGGAGGTAATGTACGAGTTTTACTTATATTATTTTGAAAGAAAATTATTGTTTTGAAAGGTATATTTAGAATTTTCATAGGCCTACCAAGGCCGTGAGAATTTTTAGAATCTTCATTGTTGATGTTTACAAAAAAAATGTATGTAAGTAGTGTAGTTACAGACGCCAGCACATCAAGCGACTACAATCTGTCAAAGGGGTTTGAGTAACTTTGTATGGACTAGTGGCGTCATTTTTTTTTTCAGCGGCCACCTATGATTTCAATGTAACTTTGTTGTGCTGTGTTAAGCACACATATATGTTCAATTATTTTTGTCCTAAGTGATATCGAACCTGAGATATTTGCATTTGAAGATTTTTAAAATGTCTTTTAAAATACTTCAATTACTGTCCAGTGAAAAGGAATCTTAGTTATGTTTTTAAAAGGTTGATATTAGACATTGGCTTTACTGTGTTACGACCGTCTGTCAATGTGACGTTATTCATCGGCACTTAAAATAGGCAAGTCATCCAGCCCAGGAACTTCAGCATTCATATATTCAAAATCAGCCCTTCTTCTATTCAGATTATTCACAATTATTATTATTTGTTTTATTTCTTGTTTTGATTGTTGTTTTATTTATTTATGTATAATTGCATGCTGCACTGGTTAACGTCATCACGTCAGCGCCGGCTGCCGCTGAAAATCAGTGCTGGGGCTCTGTCTCGTATAGGGTCTTAGCATTATGCTGAGCGATGGCCGTTTTGCGTGAATGTGACGCACGTTTACCCCCAACTTGTTATTTTTTGTGTGTTTATGTCCTTTTTTTTTATGCGTCATGTTTGCCGCAAATAAATGCTTGTTCTTTCTTCTTTTTTCTTTTTTACTCGCCTAGTTGATTCCGAAGACTATGGGAGGTATTCGATTTATTTATTTATTTTATTTTTCATGTCCATTCATCTACGTCATTGTATTTGGTTTATTTTATTTGGAATTCTTAAAAAAATACGGCAGAAACCTAAAAGAGTGCAGTAGAATATAATAACTTCTTCGATTTTAACGAGCAGCACAAAACCAAATATCTCAGTTCCGATATGGTTTAGAGAAATGTCTCCATAATAACTTTTGATCGCTTTATTCTGTTCTTTCATAATATCATAGTTTCATTACTGGCCGCTCAACTTCAAAACGACGCCAACTTTACTCAAACCCCTTTCTTTAATTGATTTTCAACTTTATCACTAAAGCATTAAGGTTCAAGGCTGATTGGGAAAATTTGACAGTTTCGGGCGACCTGCTGGCGTCTGTACCAAGTGTTGTTTTACTGAAACAACTGCGTAGTTTCTCAGACTTGAGGCTACGTAATTTACGAGAAATAATGGTTATAAGTTCTGTTGTCTAGGGTTTACGCTCATTTAACTGTGTTAGAAAACCAAGTTAGTTGCTGTGGAAGTAACCTTAAGGTATTCCATTAAAAGCAAGTAAATAAAAAAAATATGTAAATAAAATAGCAGTGGGCACGGCACATTGCTCGCAGAACAGATGGCCGATGGGGCCCAAAGGTTCTGAAGTGGCAACCGCGTACCGGAATAGCGTTGGAAGGCCTCCCACAAGGTGAACCGATGACCTTGTGAAGGCCGCAAGAATCCGCTGGATGCGAGAAGCACAGAACCGGCCGAAGTGGCGGTGCTTGGCGAGGCCTATGTCCAGCTGTGGACGTCTTTCGGCTGAAATGATGAAGAACTAAATAGAAGCAACAGCTAATCAAGTGTTATACGTACCAAAGTAAATAAATGCCAGCATCATATAGCTATAAATCAAGGTTGCAAGAAGTTTATAGTCAATCCAACTTGACAAAACGTATACCTGCTACTATAGAAAACATATTACCTCTGCTTCATGTTCCGTAAGGGGAGGTAATAATCGCACGTGCCTTTAAAACGTGTGTGCATCTGTAGACACGGATCCCATTGGGAGTAGGAAATATAGGGCATCTCGACTGCACACGTGAACTTATTCCAGTTCATCTTTGTGGATATAACTTGGTAGCACCAAGTATAATTAAAAACTTGCGGGTGGAAAGTTGGAGGAAGATGTTAAGAGTTTAAGAGGAAATATGTTAATTATCTTTATGTAAGGTCATCACCCACAGACACACCCTCCATCCGGCGCCGCATGCGTCAGTGAGTGGAGTTCGCGCAGTTGAATTTTTGGCCAAAGTGTTGTGTTGCGCAGCGCAGCTGCATTTTTGGCCAAAATGTTTGAACTTTTTGCAATCGATACTATAAAAGGGGTCTCTACTTCTATCAACCCTGCTACTGAGTTTTCTAGTTTTTCATCACTGAATGAGTTTAAAACTTGCTGAAAAGAGAAGATTTACTAGGGTGTTCACGTTTTCATAAGAGTCTGAGAATTATTCTAACGGATTATTCTATCGTAGAAACCTACTCAAAGACTGCTGCAAATGAGCGCAGTTCAAATGCATACCCATTCACATGGGTCCCTAATTTGACCTCCAGAAACGGATAATCTTCTATTCTCTCCTGACAACCCTCACGATATCATTCTCTTTCATATCACACAATCCATCCATCTTTTCTTAGGCCTTCCTCTATTTCTCCATCCATTAACATTTTATATTCTTCACTATTTTAGTCACAGCAACGGATGAACAAAATATTGGAAATGTAAAGCCATATGACCAAAATTGGATACCAAAAAGATTGGAAAATTTTACTAGCAATCATAACAAAAACTACACACACTGACTACTACACTACACATCTCTACCATCTCTGTACGGACTTATCCAGTTATTATCCATAAAAGGCCTTTCCCAATTTAGTTTCATCAGAAATGGGCCAATAGCCGTATTTATTAATATCGTCGGGAACAAAGCAGTCCGCTCGAATGGCCCATTGTGTGAGCACATTGTTTTTTATACTTGCCCAGGGGTATACGCCAATTATTTTTGCCCGTTTTTCTATAGGATTGTTGGATTTGGGTGTGTGCTTGGCATTTTCATCAAGAGATGTGAAATTATTATAGCAATTGTTCGTTTGTCACTTGTTTGTGAATGTCCATTGTTATCCCGTATTTGAAATTTCCTGACCGTTGCCAAAGGAGAAATGGACATAATCCTCAAATAAATTGAGATCAAACCGGAAGATGTCACTGTCCTTTCTGTTAACTTTTGAGCCGAGTTCTGTATTGTCCATATCTTCCTTTCATAAGTCGCTTCATGATATTCCATTCCCCATTGAATAAGTAACAAATAAACTAAATAAATTCACTTATCATATTACTGTTATCGGAAATCAAACAGTTTACACAAATACAAACTGTTTGTCGTTCAAATATAACCGTACTTAACTGCATTAGTCACGAACACATTATTTGTGAACAAGTACTTAGTATTTTTATGTCACACGACCGCCTAGCGGCTGTAATAGTAGTTACGGTCAACAATAAACGTCCATTAACACTTTAGGGGTGATTGCGCGAAGAAAGTGGAAATGGGCGGGCCACATGGGGCGTAGAACAGATGGCAGATAGAACAGTGCTGGACTGGAGACCGAAACCTGGTAGAAGTGTGGGTAGACAGCAGATGAGGTGGACCGACGACCTGATCAAGATTGCTGGTCGTCTCTGGCTTAGGAGAGCTAGAGAAAGAGAAGAGTGGCCAGCATTGCAGGATGCCTACACTCAGCATTGGGTGGTGAAAGCCCGAAGAAGAGAACTGACACTTTTACATATCTACAAAATGATTCGATAAACTTCTTTTTAGCTTATCCTTAGCTAAAGTCAATATTCTTTAAACTTCAACTTTACACTATTACACACATACACACACCCCACACACACACACCCTCGAACACACACACACTTACAAACACAAAAACTAACTCGCATACACTACACAAGTGCGCTCCTTTTTTTCACTATATTTTTCTGTTTTATTTAAATTAGTTTTTTTTTTTGTTTTCAATTGCATACTTATTATCATGATGATAAGTGGAAGAGCGGAGATACATTAACATTACTTTATTAGCTGGACTTTTCAGGGGCAACCCTATAGTTTCCGTCTTGGAATCTGTACTATCGCCAAAATTTATATCTGACCATTTCTGCTTGCAGCACATATTATTAGTCGACCTAAAAAGGATCCTCTTTTGTTTTACTTACGGACGCAGCTGTGGTCATCATGTGCACGGGATTTAGTTTTTAAAATGGTCAGATATAGGTTTTGGCGATAGTACCTATCTTGTTTTATTTCGCGAGTAGGTGTATTACTGAATTAGTCGTGCTTAAATAAACATAAACTACCATTATCTTTTGCTGATAGGTAGATATAACATGCAAAAACCAGAAGAAAATTAGAGAGTTAGTTAAAACTTCTCTTACATCCAAGTTCAGCCCACCTCACCGTGAAAACTTAGATGAAGAGAGCTGTCATAATACCACCTGATGCTAGGTATATGTCACTACTGACAGCACACTTCAAGCTCACTTCACCAAAGTTTTCACGGTGGATTATTTACAGAATTGACCGGCTGATGACACCTTAGAATATCCAGTTTAAAACCTCAACGAAATGTCATGTCAACAAATTTGACAGCTTTAATCAGTCTCGTACTAGTAAGAGATAGAGTAATAATCTTATTTAGTTTAATTAACGCCCTACAAAATTACATTTAAACAATATCCAATCTGCCCAGCTCTTTCCAAACTATGTTATGGTCAGCTTCCAGTCCAACTGGATGCAGCTGTATACCAGTATTGTACATGGAGCGACTGCGTATCTGACCTTCACTACCCAGTTACTGAGTAACAATTAAGATACCCCTTGGTAAGACTGGCTGTCAGGCTTATAGGCTTCTGATAACACGTAACAACTGTTAAAGATCTACGAATGAATGAACCACGGCTTAACGTACTTTCCGAGGCACGGATGGGTGATATGTAATGGATTGTCACCTATCCACGTACCGACCCCGGCAAGCGAAGCCTAACCTTCGATCAGCTTTTACGACTGTTATTATTTAGCGACGAGCTCCCCCGGTCATTATATTCAAGCATCAGTAGACAAACTTTAAATACTTAGGTCAAAACAAACGTATAATTATTTAAAACACACATTTTTTGTATATAGTAAGTTTATATTAGCATATTGCAATAAACAAACGTAACAGGTGTGCCGTATTCACACGACTTTCATAGCTTCTAATTCTTCTTTTATTTGTCAGTTTTTGTATGTGTGTAAACAGTAGATGATAGTAACATTCTGTGATTGTACTGTAAATCTTTTAAGCGATTTCCATGATTTTATGTGTAAACCTGCTGGCGTTTGGTTTTCTCTTGGCCACGAGGAATTTGCTGGCATTCTTTTAATGGCTCGGAACTTTTTAAATTTTATAGGGTGGCAGGGACATTGACGCGCAAACTGTAAGTATGAATTCAACACATGATTCTAAACCCCTACGCGTAGAAATTTTTCGTCGGTTATCAAAAAAGAAATCAGCTATTTCATAGTAGTCAAAATGCAAAACAATTTTTTTTTAAATAACACAAAAAATTTCTTCGCTGGCGATTCAGAATCATACTGAATCCATGGTATCAGAGGGGCAATTCTCGTTATTTTAAGAAAGTTCACAATCTGACCTCAGTCTCAATCTGTCAAAAAATACTTCTTATTTCCCAAGCAAACATTTTTGACATTTTGTCGGTGAGATGAGACTGCGACTAGATTTTGAACGTTTTAAATTACGAGAATTGGTCTTCAGGTAGCGCGTCGCGATGTAACTGCTATAATATACATAATTATTATGTAGTGTACGAGTATGTAGGTAATTACTACAATTTTTCGTGTCATTTTTGCTAATTTTAGTTCCGAAAGGAGCACACCCCCTCTTACGTAATACAAACTAGATACCTATGTATATTCATATGTATCTTTCAGTCCAATGGAGACACACATTTTTGTAATACTCGTACTTAATGCTAATCTCAATTGGGTAATTTGAACTGAAACACGGGACATAAACGGTAATATTTGACTGAAAGTTATGAGCGTCGAAGGAAAAGTTGGCTAACACCAAAAGTTTCATCTTTAAGACGTCTTTCGTCCAATTTAGGCCCAGTATAATAACATCGTTATCGTAAAAGAAATATAAAGATGCAAATATTTTTTTATTAGTTGTCATCTTTTATTTTATGATGTGCATTGAACTTTGATATTTATTTATTTAATACTTCTGGACTTAATGCCATAGGCATTTTCTACCAGTCGACCTTGATATTACAATCTTTAGTATCATAATTGTTTTTGTGACTCATTGATAGGTATCACCCATAAAAAAAAAGTGTATTTCGCGTATTTATAACGAAATTAAATAAATAATCACCTCTCACTGAGAGAAGGTCTGTGTCCCAGCAGTGGGAACATTATAGGCTGATTATGTAAATAAATTAATTAATTAACGTATTTATATATATATATTTTTCAATAACGTTATAGAAGTAAATAAATATGAAACGTAAATAAATAGTACAAAATCTGTGTCATGACAGGAACTCTAAAGTCTGTGACTACCTAAAATACTCAATTATTGAAACAAAATAATAATGCCTTTTGCCCAATTTAACCAGGAGACAAAAATAGCACTAACTCGCGAACCTAGACTTGCTCCCTTATTGTGGCATCCCTTATAGAATTACAAAACAAGTATTTTTCATTGTCCCATAAGAGACTACATCCTACACACACACACACACCCCCCCTCTTTTACACACACACACACTCACCCACAGTTAGTTATAGCCTAAACAACTACAAAGGTGATACCCTCGATAGCTGAGAGGCGAGGGCTAGGAGAGCCCTCCTGCCACTTAGACAGGGCCTCACAAGTACCCGCAACTATGCAGTATGCATGCTGGTTTGTTTTCTTTTTAACACGAAAGCTAGTTTTGCGTGCGTGCGTGTGTGTTTGTGAGGCACACACACTACAATGGATGATTGTGATAAAAGGTAACAAAGATACTTTAATAAAGTTAGAGGAACAGCTGGTCTATTCTGTAAAAATATCACTCTGAAAATTCAAGTGAAGTGAGATGTTAATAGTGTCAATTTGCATTGGACGGAAAGACAATCTTGGAAAGGCTCACTTCACTTCAGTTTTCACGATGAGTTCTTTTTACTACATAGGCCGGTAGCTGTTAAGTTGCCAAAATGTATGTCAGTAAGTTTTATTTTATGAACAAAACAGATCAATTTGCTAAAAAGAATGTATACCTAACGTTCAAGTTCTCACTTTTTCATTTGGAATTCCCTAAACCAATTTCAGTTTATAAGTCAAAAGAATTGGAAATAGTTGATGTTGTAATGGATTTTTCCGGCAAAAGTCATAGCCAAGCTTATACTAAACCACCTATACAAATCAGCATTTCCCAAAAGCTACAAATTAAAATATTTAATGAACACTAAGCTCAAATGTTTAGATAGCTCAGTTTACACAATCCTACTCGGCTTGCTTACACGTTTGCAAATAAAAATGATTCATTGTTACAGCACCGGTCTACAACTTCACTTTGCACGACAAATAAACATTGAGTTTACAGGGCCCGTAGATTTGATTTAATGTAGTGTTGAAAATTGAATTTCTCAAGGGTAGAATTTCCTCACGAAATTCAAGCTTCAACAACCATTTCGAAGTTAAAGACTTTAGACACAAAAATCGCGTTAGATTGCAAAAAATTGCAATGTACTGAATTTTCAGAATGTTTTTAGGATAGATAGATAAACAGCTAATAGTATAAAATCGAGTTTACACTTGAGTTTGGAGTACATCTCGGGTTACATTATAAACCTACAGGAGCTGGTTTTCCTGAAATTGTTGCAAATTTGTATTCTTTAAAAGTGTAGTAATAAAACACACCTTCCGATGTATAAATAAAAGGATAATAAACGTATTGAAATCCTTAAAATGACCTTTCCTTTGGTGAAGTGACTTTTCTGTAGGATGCACTTTTTAGGAGTTATAAGTCAAAAACTGAAAGAAGTCCGAAAATTTCGAAGTTTTTAGAGCACCACGTAGTTAGTCTTTCGAAGATGTAAGCTTGGTTTTACACTATTGGTATCCTCTTCATCATAACAACATCCCAAAAAATCAGTACAGTGCATTTTTTGCGACCTTGGATGTTTTAAATGACTGGCCTATAATAAATAAGTTGTTACTATAGTAACAACTAACAAAAGAGAGCCTTGCGTCATTGAAAACGCTTCCAGGAAGTTGTTTATGAGGATTTGTAACTACAGTTGGTCTCTTCCCTGAATTTTGCCATTATATCTTCGGCCGATCTCTTTGCCGGGAACTGAATAATGACGAAGTACGACCACGAAACACGAACAAAATTGTGCTGAAATATTTGCACAGTTGAACTTACTCGTATTTCAGTCGGCCTCTTCTTACTAAAACTATTAAAAACACAACACCGTAATTAAACCCACAATTCTTTTCAGAACTACACTGAGCTATTCTGATTATTGAACAGCACTATACGAACTTATTCAAAACTCAAATTCAAGATCAGAAAGCATTCAAAACACATTTGAACCCGAAGTTATTAAGATGAAGACTCACCCCTTATCTCCTGACACCATAAGCTAAACACAAACGTATAGAAACATCACCCCTCGTTCACAAAGAACACCGTTATAATTATACGCAAAGGCAAAAGGATTAAAATTAAATTTTACGTGAAGGCAGATAAAGATAGTCTGTGCATCCAGGGCTGCTGAACCTGAGGCTGTTATTTCATAAAGCTTTTGTGCAGGTGTGCTTTCGATATAACAAAGAGCTGGGTGGATGCTTCCGTGAGCGAACACTTGGAGCCTTGGAGCGTACGTTTAGCGGATAAAAGACGGTTTAGGGTTGCATTATTAATAAAACCACAGGCATCGATATATATGTATGTATGTACTACGCACCACCGGTTTTTCTAAAGATCTTTTTGTATGTTTTCAGTTGATATTTGTGCTTTCTTTAAGAACTATATAGCTTACCTACATGTGGTTAGTCTCGTTTTCGATCAAACATTTTAGTGACATCTTATCATTATTATGGTGGGACGAGCTGGACAAAACAAACAATTAGTGGTTCACTTTAGCCCTGGATCGAAAGAGCTGAAAGTCATGGGGTGAGGGCTTTGCCCAGCAGTAGGATGATGCAGGCTACCAGCAATATCATTATTAAGGTAGTAGTCAGTTATTAGTTAAAATCTACATACTAGCCGAAACTTATTTTTGTAAAAGTGTGGACCAGTGACTATGAAAGCCAAATGTTCCAGTTTCAACAGTAACCTGCACAAACTTGTTCAACAAAGTTGCTTTCAAAGCAACAGGCGTTCCAACATTTCCACTACTGTTACAACACAGTCTTCCATAATTGTTTCCCGGAGGTTACAAACGAAGTAGTTCAAAGGTTTATTTGCCTTCCAGGTAGCAAATATAAAGTTAAGAGAAAATTGTGTGATTTAATTTATTTCAATCATTGGAAATGCCGTTGCTTCTGGTAAGAGATTTTATTTGAAATGTACTTCGAGAAAACCTTGGCTCTTCCTCGTTCTTCTTCACAGGAAAAGAAAGGGCTGACTCCTTGACATTTTGAAAAGTTTAAGTAAATTTTCTCATTGAAATAAAGGCTTTAGCTCTGACTTTCAAGTGCTGTTTACCTTCATAGCTTATGGAAATATCTCTGTTTTTAGAACTTTCCGTCGTTAATAATCCCTTTACAGATTTTATGATTAAAATCACTTTTTCCTTCAAACCTGACATCCCTAAATTGTGTGGAATTATGAGACCCTTTGCGTGATTAAATATGCCGCGGCGTAACGAGGCTCAAGTGTGTTGTGTAATTAATACATGGAAAGAATTTCAATTGTGGCGGGCTTAATGTCATAATAGATTACACGAATAAGAGACTCCTGCCTCACAGACAACCTTCAAAGGGATTTTAGATACAATTGTGTGTGTTTAAGCAAACATATTTACTGAAAAGGATACGACTAATAAGAAGTGGAGAAATTTTACACATAAGGACAACGATCTTCTAAAGTCTTGGAATAAAGCGGGAAGTGAATTACTGGAAGAGCAGTCATCCTAATCATCGTCATCATGAGCCTAAAGCAGCCCACTCCTGGACATAGGCATCTCCTATTGCACGCCATTCAACTCGATTTTCGGCAACTCTCATCCAGCTGCTACCAACCGTCGAAGCGAAAATCGTCGCTCCAACTAGCCTGAGGGCGTTCTACCTCACGTTTGTCGATTCGCGGCCTCCACTCAAGAACACGTCTACCCTAACGTCTCATCGGTTCTCCGGCTAATATTTTTATTTTATTTTATGGGACATAAAACAGATACACGTTACAATTATAGTAAATAATAATAAACTATGGTAATATAGGTAAACATGTAACCCACACCAATGTCCGCGGAATAATCTATTAAGGAGAAATAAAACAAAACCACGAATCGTCTACTGGAGACGATTTAGGTTAGGGAGAATTTAAAATTATTGTGCAAGCAATTGAATAGTCATTCTTTTCAATTTTGTTTGTTTGTTTGTAATATGGCCAGCTCATTGCCACTTCAGCTTGCTTATTCGAAACTTTGGTTATCTGCCGGATTATCTTGTTGCGGATTCGATCCGTATGTCAACGACGATGAAATCGACGAGAATTACGAGAATAGGCTAGTTTTAATCTAGTCGCAATCTCATCTCAGCGACAATCAATGTCAAAAACTTGTCAAAAATGTAGAGAAATTAGAGGTATTTTTGACAGATTGAGACTGAGATCTGAAGGCCAATTCTCGTAATTAAAAACGTTCAAAATCTAGTCTCAATCTTATTTCAGCAACAATCAGTTTCAAAAATGTCGGGAAATCAGAGGTATTTTTAACAGATTGAGACTGACATCAGACTGTGAACGTTCTTAAAATTACGAGAAAAAAATAAAATTACGCTCGATCAACGCTCAATCATAAAACAAAACATGGCTGAAAACATCATTCCAATTACAAATGACGACTCGAAAAAAAAACAAAAATTCACAAACACAAATTCCGAATTCAAATCTGCGGAGAAAATAACACGTGTAACGGACTAACGGATGAATCTAAAAATATGACTTTGTTTACGACAGAGGGCGTAATGAGGAGCAATTTGATAGCTCGGGATCATTTTATCGCCTATGTAATCGAGTTTAATGAGCCAATCATTGTGCAAGCATGTAGCTGCTATAAATATGCTACCCCTGTAGGGTGTGGTTATGTGTTACGATACAGAAAACTGCGGTTATTTATCTTTGCAAGTTTGCAAGGTATGATGTATCATGTTCTGAAGTTTTGCGTTTACGACTTTTTGAAATATGGTCGTGTACTGAACATACTTTACCTCTCTCATTATATCTAAATGTTTTAGAGTTATTGAGAGTATATTTTGGGGGTTATTGAGAGCGGTCAATACGCAACAGAAAAAGAATCGAAGAAGCTATTATGAGAGAACAAGCTATTATTATGAGAAGAAGCTATTGTGCTAGACAGAAGTACTTAGCCACTTCTGTCTAGCATAATAGCTTCTACCAATTTCTTCAAGGAGATAATGGTAGTGTCATATTCATCATGTTCAGGTGTGACAGGCAAGTATCTTTTATTGATCACTAAACAGCCTGCTCTCTAACTTGGTCAACGAAGATATGGACCGGCCCGAATGTTGTTCGAAACTTAGAAGTGAATCCTACACCCGATCACTAACTTTTTTGGACGAGCAAATACATATATAGTAGTGGACAATGTCAAATCGTGGTGTAATTCATTCTTAGTTCGGGCTTCGAACTAATTTTATATCCGTAAGTGATACGACGTACGATGCTTCCGTAACTTCGACTTCGTGCTTAGAGTAGGCCCCCTGTTCAATGACCGTATTCGAAAGCTTAAACAGAAAAACATAGAATGACTATTGCATCCATTTCTCTTAAAGAACATGGTATTCAATTTTTATTATTTTTCCTATGCATTACACACATTCTACCGACACGTTCTATCCCTCCGTCAATGTCTTAGAGCATCGGGCAGTAAAATGGTCACGTTCACCAAACGACAGCAGATTTGTCACGCTGTCATTTTGTTTCTGTATCGTCTGCTTAAACAGTTGGTCATGAATCATTGCGACAAAAATGCTGAAAATTCCTCTTATTTTTTTAATTTTATTACAGCAGAAGTTCAGCAGTGTTGGAAGCAGCCCCCAATTTATTTTGGTATATTGAACACGATACGCATTGCATAATCAGCCTATAATGTTCCCACTGCTGGGACACAGGCCTCCTCCCTGCGAGGGGGAGTGGGCTGTAATCCACCACGTGCGGCCCAGTGCGGGTTGGTGGATGTCACATGTCTTTAAGTTTTTGGTTCTAGGACATGGCGAGTTCCTCACTATGTTTCCCTTCTCCGTTTTGAAAGCAGTGGTGATGAAATTAAATACACAAAGTAAAGTGCATGCTTGGGTTTGACCTTTTTTTTTGGGTGGGATGGGAAATCGTCAAATGACCTCTCCCGCTCTGGGCTGAGCGGAAGGGCGTGTCAGACTTTTACTGACTAAAACCCACCCGTGTTCCTTCAGTTGCCTATGCCAGGGGCCACGGTATCTCTTTCGAACAACCCGCAGCCCTGGCAGGCATCGGCCCTAGCGGACCCCGTCAGTTCGTGCTGACATCTCTTTGAGGCGCGCGTGGAACACAATGCGCTGTCGACCCGGGCCTGGTCCTTACCGGGCGGCGAACTGCCCATTGCTCGCCGCCGGCAAGCCCGTGCCTACCGTGGCCGGGAGTCGGCTGTTGACTCCCGTCCAGGGCGTCTCCTGCGGCGAATAGGGGCGTGAGGGCGCAGTGATTGCCTCTCCCTCACGTGCTCTGCCTCCTCCTTCGCGAGCATTACTGCTTCGCAGAAGGAGGTGACTGCCTCCAATGCACTCTCGCTCCGTGCCATGGCCTGGACCAGGGCCGGACGTGAGAGATCGCCGCCGCCGATCGCCGCCACGAGGACGCGACGGTGCTCTGCCCAAGCCAGGCAGACCTCCAACGTATGCTCCACCGTGTCCTCCGGGCGATCCACACAGTGGTGACACCCTGGTGTTTCCTCCCGCTGCCTGGGTTCGCCTCACGACCCCGTAGGTTGGTGCTAATACCACTGGGCTACACTGCTCCCGATGCACTTGTACTATTTACTCTGTGCCGATACGGATTACCGCCAATTCATATCGCCGCCAATTCATTACAGCCGATTCATATCGTCAAACTGCCTTTACGAGAAGATACCCTAATTAGAAGTAATTGATCAAGTAAATAATTTTAGACACTATTCCTGTTGACAGCGATGCGGACGAATTTTTTGAAGCCCTATGATTATTTTGCTTATTTTATCTCTTGTACATTTCATTATTTTAAATGTTAGCTTATATAATGTAAATATCTATACTAATAATAAAAATACTGAAGTAAGAGACATAATCTATCATTACGACATATTTGTCAAAAATGTAAACAAATAACTTTAGCTCCTACACAATAAAGTTCAGTTTATGCTACAACTTCAAAGATTTTTACAACTTTTTCAATAGTCACTCTGAAATCAACTTAATTACTATTAAAATAAAGTTGATATTTGTTTAATTGGAACGTCAATTTGAAACAAATAAAATTTGAAGATAGGTACGATACTCCCTATTGCTGTCCTGTGGGACATAGTACTACCATTTAACTCCCAACTGGTATACAATGTGGAGACAACAATACGACAATAAATAAAAACACTGGCAAACTAAGTAATTCCAAAGAGTAATTTATAACTATCAAACTAAAACTTTATAGCTTAGAAATTTAAAAAATGTTTTTTATTCAAACAAACTAAATAGTAGTGATGGCCCGGTCAGTTTAATTTATTGTTATATTGTTGTCTCCATCTTGTATATTTTCATTTAGATACCAATAATTCTCAACCCATATTTGCTCAGATGTTCTTAATGCCATTTTACAAACAATTCCTGTGTAATACCAGCAACTTGCGAACAACAAAGTTTTCTCACACATTGACGCTAAGAAAATCTTAATTGCAACCAGCCAGCGTTGTAAAAAAAGATAAAAGTACTCTATGGTCGGCCAGCTCGTACAGAAGCGGACCTCGCAAATATTTACTGCCCACCTAAACAAATGCGAGTCCTTTCATTGCTAGGAATAAAAGTCTGGAAAGCATTTCATATTTTTCTCCTACGCTGATAAAGCGGTAAAATGAAAGCATAAAATGTAGGAAAGTGTTACAGTTTATCACACTTCCCTCTGGTTGTGAATGTTGGTTTAAAAGGGCTATTACTTTAGCAGGAGGGCTCGAAATTATACCTCATAAAAGAAAGCTCAAAAACCCAATATTGCAATAAATGGAATCGTACTAGCTTTTAGAGATTTACAGGTCCTCAGTCAATCTACATAGCCTTTTCCCATCTATGTTGGTGTCGGCTTCCAGTCTACCTGGATGCGTGCAGCTGAATTTCAGTATTTTACATGGAGCGGCTGCCTATCTGACCTCCACAACCCAGTTACGCAACACGATACCCCTTGGAAAAGACTGGTTGTCAGACTTTTGGGCTTCCGACTGTCACAACACACACAACAACTGTCAAAGGTCTGCGATTGACAGCCGGGACTAACGGCTATAATTGCTTTCCAAGGCATGGGGGGTTTCGATATGTAATGGATGGTCACCCATCCACGAATCGACCGCGGCAAGCGTAACTTAACCTTCGATTGAACCGAGAGACTATTAAAATCTAGCCACGAGCCCCTATGCCCTATACAATAAAGCTCATAGAACTCGTTATTACAGTACCAAAGTGGAATCGTATCATCTTTTAGAAATTGCCAGGTCCTCAATTTGCCAGAACGGGAATCTTTTCCACATACAAGTAATATCTGGAACATGTTATGAATATAATTCCCAATAAACATCTTCATTTGAAATCCGTACCAATTCCGGAAAGTCTTTGATAACATCACATTCCTTATCTTCAAGTTAACATGTTTGCTTCTCCTCAACGGTCGAATGTTGTTTGTTTTCTTTAATATTCTTTAATAAAACGCTCTCTTCGCTCTTCTTAATGAATTTATCGCAATTAATTTGAGGCGAAGCCGTTCTGAGTCCAGACCCTGGACTTGTGCAAATTATAGCATAACGTTCTTGTGGAAAAGGAGGCTTTGTGTAATAAACTCAAACTACAGGGTTTATGAAAAGGGTGAACTAAGTTTAAATGGAGTATTTGTTACGTTGCGGTTTTAATTATAAGTTTTTCAAACGAATTGCAAACAGTTAGTAGTTTTGTTACAACTTTATGGTAAGAACCGGATTATGTAATATATTTATAAACATCCCTTTCATCTTATTTCGCTATAGAAATGCTTACTAGATACCGTTTGTATTCGCAATTCAATTCCAAACTTCCATGAAATCGTAATATTATATTACCAACATAAACTAATACCTTGATTACGTAAAACGTGTTCTCCGAAATACCTGAATCAACATATGTAGTTTGTTGGTTACCGCAGATCTAGGAATTCTGTTTTCATTCGAAATATCAGGGTGAAGGGTTTCATGTCTCATGTTATTTTGGTATTGTGGCATTAAGAAACCCGTATCCTGGTATAGCTAACCTAAACTACTGAATTCCAAAAGAATTTTGGCAAAAAATAAGCAATTAATGTGAGTCTTGCTCCTGTTTATCTGACATGATGTCACGGATACGACTCTAGACTGACCAGTGCCTTATCAATAGATAGGGATATGACAACTTATTCACCAATTGTACACACGGCTACACATCAAGCTATGCAAAAACCAGTATTGGCTGACCGTTCATTGTGAGAAAATATCATACAAAGTGAGGCCAAGACAAAACTGGTTTTGTATAGCTTGACGTGTAGCCGTGTACAATCAACATTATTGGAAAAATCGATTAGTGGGCTCAGATAGCTTCATATAGCACAAATACGCGTAATCAGTCTATAATATTCCCACTGCTGGGATACATGCCTCCTTTGTTAGAGAGAGAGAGTGGGCTGTAATCTATCATGCGAGCCCAGTGCGGGTTGGTAGATGTCACATGTCTTCGTTCTAATTTTTGGTTCTAGGACATGCCGTTTTCCTCACAATGTTTTCCTTCACCGTTTTGAGAGCAGTGATGATGAAATGATTTACACAAAGTAAAGCGCCTGTCTGGGTTCGAACCCACGACCTACTACTCGTAAGCCAGGATCGTTACCACTAGGCCACCACCGCTTATTTCTGCGTATTTCAAATAATTCTAAGAAAAACTGCACTTAGCGAAATCTTATTTATACAGTTATTCTTTATCACAGTGAAAACACTAGGTACATGTTAAACAACGCCGCTGGTACAGCTAGTTATGTACAGTATTGTGGTACAGACCCCAGCAGGTCAAGCTATCCAAAACTGTCAAATTTTCCCAATCAACCTTGAACCTTAATGCTTTAAAGGATAAAGTTGAAGATCTATTAAAGAAATTTGACAGATTGTAGTAGCTTGATGTGCTGGCATCTGTACAACCAACTACAAATCCTTATTGCCAAGTCCCCGCACGAGTTTGTCACAGATACAAATGGGCCACTGGCGCCAATTTATCATAGACTTTTAACTGCAATCTACTGTCAAAGACATCTCGTATTAGAACCACTCTGAGCTCTGCATACACAAATACATAGGGTTAAGCTTCCTACACTTTATACTATATGCATATAACTTTATGTATATGAGGTGGAGTTAGTGCAGTGTTACAGTTTAATGGCGTTAAAGCACTACGTAGTACTTAGGTGGAGCTACTTAAGTCATAAACATTTCTCGGGTAGAACTATTTATATCATAAATATGGTGGTTTTAACGAGTTACGCAGGCTATATAAAATCACTAGTTTTTGGTCTTGAGGTCGGAAATTATACCACAGGAACTTACTTCCGGGATTAAAAAGTCCTAGCTAAGGTCATGCCTGTGTATATCCGAATCCGAAATCGACAGATTAACTTTCGCATAAGTATGGATTCCCCAAGCCAACAGCAATAGGGCTCTGATTGAATACTTCAAGCAGACAAATATAAAGAGGTGGACTTAATGCCTCATTAGGAGTTGTAAGATCTTTTGGGCCCGTGGCTAAATAATAACAGCCGCACAGGTCGATCGGTCAGGTTAAGCTACGCTTGCCGCGGTTGGTCTGTGGATGGGTGACCATCTTTACATACCGAGACCCCTTCGTGCCTCGGAAAGCACGTTAAGCCGTTGGTCCCGGCTGTCATTTGTGGATCTTTGACAGTCGTTACGGGTAGTCAGATGCCCGAAAGTCTGACAACCAGTCTTACCAAGGGGTATCGTATTACCCAGTAACTGGGTTGTGGAGGTCAGATAGGCAGTCGCTCCATGTAAAATACTGGTATTCAGCTGCATCCGGTTAGACTGGAAGCCGACCTCAACATAGTTGGGAAAAGGCTAGGCAGATGATGAGGAGTTGTAAGATCTTTCCTACTATTGTCCATTTTCTGAAATGAACACATCTTGGACATTCTAGGACTCTGGAAAGGCCTTGAAACGCAACAAAACATATTTTTGACGACAACTATTCCCTGAACGCATCTTTCACCAACGACGGCATGTAGATAGGAAAGACTTTTGAAAATAAGGTATTTGAAGAAACTATCGCTGTCGCTCTGTCTCGCTATCTCTCGTCTATTCGTGCGATAAGGACAACTGCAGTTCCGACTGAATAGCCTAAGTAAAAAGTCACATTTTCGAGGTTTGGCTCTCGCCTATTTTCTCCACCAATATTGAACCAATTTAAAAGATATTTCATAAACTGGATAAGAAGGATATATACTGTGTCGCCATGTTTTCTTTTTTTCATTAATAGTTGTCAAATTTGTACCCTAGGCCTCTGTTAACAGCGGTCTAAATAGGTAATTTTGAGCATTTTTTGAGGGTTCTAGTGCTTATAAAAATAATGTATTATCAAAAAGGAAAACATAGGGACATACAAGTAACTAACATTTATTATTCTGTAAAAAATCATAGCCATATGGTCATTAACCAGAAAGAAAACAGGCGAGAGCGTCTATATAGAAAAAACACCACCCGCATTTCCTCTTAAGAATGCTGAACGTAGTGAACTAATAGAAATCAATGAACATTCCTTCTGTCATCACCTGCCTAACCTAGCTATTCCCAACAATCTGGACACCAGCTTCCAATATAACCGGATGCAGCTATACTTGATATAGAGCGACTACCACTCTGACAACCCAGTTATTGAGTAATACGATACCCCTTGTCAGACTTTCGGGCTTCTGACTACAACTGACAAAGGTCTACAAAATGACAGCCGAGACCAACGGCTTAACGTGCTTTGAGGCGCGTAGGGATCTCGATAATGTAAAGGATAGTCACCCATCCACGAACTCGGCAAGCGAAGTTTTATCTTTGATCGACCCGTGTGGCTGTTATTATTTAGCCACGAGACCCTCCTGTATACATTGCTTCTGTGAAAGATAATAATTTACTGTTCTCTGGGACAAAGGAGGATATTATCTATTATTATTTATATCAGCCTTCTATTGTGGCCTGGAAAATAGCGGCGTCCACAAACGACACGCTGTTTACTATGTGTCTGTGTGTCCGTCTGCGTTGCCTCAGTTTGAGAGTAGCCAGGAATATCCGACCGCTGTTTACACGAGGCGGCTTTTAAATCCGATAGTAAAACGATTGATGAAATGACGTTTAGAGGAATGAAGGAAACTGTGAAGGAAAAGCTATTGTTTATTTCTGTGTTTCGAAATAAATTCCGCTTTCTATGGAACTAGGAATGACTTTGTTATGTTTTAGTGAAGGTGGGATAGGAAAAAAATCTTTGTAGTTTTCGCATATTGTTGTTAGTACTTTCAGTCATTTGATCTACATTATATTATGTACTACAATCGTTTTTTTAAGATTTTAAATAAGTTAAATCACTTTACTACTTCAGCACTTAAATAAATAAATCAAGAGGAAAATATTCAAATGCCGTAACTAAGATGAAAACGCTTAAGAAAAAAGCCTCCTCGGAAAAAGAACCCTGTCCATACATTATCTCAGGCAGGATTTCCCTCACAAGATGAACACACCCTTAAGCTAAGCTGTACCAAAATAATGTCTTCCATCTATCAACAACTCGCGCCTTTGTTTGTCCTAGTGTAGCATAAGCCTAAAATATTGAAAGAAATTATGAAATCTTTACATAATAAAATCATGCAGAGTATAAACAAAAAAAATACCTATGGTCTGTTCCAAAAATATCTTATGAAAATGTAAACAAACGGATCAGAAAACGTACGAGTAGATGTCAATTTCTAATGCCACTTACAAAGTCAGTACTTTTATTTGTTTATAGAAACGAAGTTCCTTGACGCGGTATGCGGTAGAAATTGACTGGTAGAAATCGTGACGTAGGGTCTCGACTCTCGATAGTCCCTTTCTCTCCGTTTCTTTGTGTGCGAGCGTGCGAGTATCCCCCGACCGCACATGAATTGTTTTCTAGTTTCGAATCACCCTAGAGATTTTTTCATTTGACAATTGAGGTTACTTTTATAACCTTAACTTTAATCGAAGATTTTACTAATTACAATTGAATAATTTTATTCAAACAATGATTGTTGAAAAACTGGTGAGAGATAAGGTTGAAACTTTCTAAATGTAGATTAATGTGTTACTAATGTAACAGATACTTAATGTAATCTATCATATACTTTTGGAACAGACATTAGTGTAGTCACCTTGAATGCGTAGAGAAATTGAAAGCGTTACGTGCGCGCAATTTGTTACTAGACAAGTATACCTACCTAAGTACCTACCGAACAAAAAAATCATTTCTTTCTTAGGATAAAAATATACACTGACTGGATAAACTTCTAATGCTAAATGAACTAACAAACTATTAAAATTAAAATATAATACCCTAAAGTTCGTTTTTTAATCCCAGATACTAATCTGACATTTAATTCTTTTGTGTTTGCGTTTTTTTAGGGCTGATTTTTCCATGGCTAGATAAGTTTTATTCGAGGAATAAAATTGACCTTTAACAGTATTTGTATGAAATAACTGTCAAAATTTCAAAAATATCCCTCGAATAAAGTTATCAGATGATTGAAAAATCTCAAATCAGGTGTAATGTCAAATTCCTATAGAAAGCCTTTCATATAGAAAGCCTTTTATACCGTTAAGGCTTATATCGAGGACAAAAAGGCTTGGGATTAAGCTGCTTCCAATCTTTACAATATATTGAATGTTTTTGTTTTGTTTTGTTGTTTTTTTTTTTTATATACATTTTGACATTAATGAATTTGATATATACTATATACTATGACATTTGCTTACTTTATAAAGTATTCTATTATTTTAATTATTGTGAATGTGAAGACTATGTGGGTCATTTTATTTTTTATTTTTCGCTCTGTTCTGTTAGTTTTGTCATGGTCTGGCAGTTTGAGTAATTAATGTGGCCTACCCAAATGTCCTTTCTTTGGTATTGTTCGTCGAACCGTTGAGCTCCTTAAGTTTTGAGTTGAGCTGCACGATTTCTGACATATGCGTGCACTGACTGGACAGGTCCTCTCAATCTGTATGGTTCTTTCCTCAAAAGACCATCTCAGACATCGACCTACATGGTCTTCATATGATCTGACCAAGATTATGTCTGGACTTTAAAAGAGACTGTGACGTCTGAGTTTGTTTCGGCCTTTCTTCTCAGACTAGTCAGATAGGAAACGCCGACTTCATCTAGTTTTAAAATATGATTGACGTGTAAAAGTGTTTGTACAAACCTACTTACAAAATAAAATCATTTATCATTTATACTAAGGGACACCTGTCAAATTAGTATCTAGGTTTAAAAAACGAACTTTAACCAAGGGCTGGCTTTTCCTTACGCCAGCCTCTTGGGTACATTACTAGTTGGCAGCGATGCGGAGAATATTTCGTTGCTATATTTTAACCGACTTCAAAAAAGGAGGAGGTTCTCAATTCGACGGTATGTCTTTTTTTTTTTTTGTGTGTTTGTTACGCGAGTACTCTGCCAAATGTAGACCGATTTTCAAAATTCTTTTTTTTGTTTGAAAGGAGATACTTCTGAAGTAGTCCCATAGAAATTTCATCAAAAACGGTTCAGTAGTTTGGTTTTTAAACCAAAATTACTGGTAAAAATTACAACTTAAAAGTGAAAAATAAAAACTTTTTTGCAAAAAAAACAACCGACTTCCAAAAACGACACTACAAAGTGAAAAATAACTTTAATTTCGGAAGTCGGTGGCAAACAACAAAAATGTGAACCCAACGACACCGACTTCCGAAATTTAAAAAAACAATGACTATAAAAAAGTTTTTTAGTTTATTATTAGCTTTAGTTAGGTTAGTACATACCTAAGTTTCCATCATCATCATCTGCCCAACCTTTTCCCAACTATGTTGGGGTCGGCTTCCAGTCTCACCGGATGCAGCTGAATACCAATATTTTACATGATGTCTATCTGACCTCCACAACCCAGTTACTGGGTAATACGACACCTCTTCGTAAGACTGGTTGTCAGACTCGGGCTTCTGACAACCCGTAACGACTGCCAAAGATCCACGAAAGACAGCCGGGACCAACGGCTTAACGTGCTTTCCGAAGCACGGAGGGGTCTTGATATGTAAAGATGGTCACCCATCCACGGAAGCGTAGCTTAACCTGATCAATCGACCCGTGCGATTGTTATTACTTAGCCACAAGCCTCTCCACCTACCTAAGTTTATTTAGGAAAAAAATGTATGAGAATGCCGTATATGTATATCTACCGAGAAAAACACAACTATACTGATACGTACGACTAGCTCCATACTGAAAATGTGTGATCTTTTCATCACGTACGACGGGAGATTCTGCGAACGGAGCGTTATATTGGTTGTTACAGGAATGTTTTCCTGAAGCGGGTAAGATAAATTGTTGAGGAAACAGTCCCTAGGTAATTTAAAGTTGATTGATAGCTCGGTTAAAAAAAAACATGTTAAATAATAGTTTAGTGAAGTTAAGGATCATTTTATTGGGTCAAGCCGAGGACAGAATAGAATAGAATACTCTTTATTGTACACCGTACAAATTACAGAACATAAATATATAAAATTTTACAAAGGGTGACACAATGGGCGGTCTTATCGCTAAAAGCGATCTTTTAAAGACAACCTTTGGATGGATTAAAAATTCAGGAGAGACAAATATAGTAGGTAGTCTGTGGTGTACCATTTACACTATACTATTAATATAATACATGAAGTATTTATTTTTTATTTTTTGGGGGACAGCCCATTTAATGTGGTGATTTATACACGACATCGTCCGCGTGAAATTTCTTGTTCTCCCGACGGGGTCGCATCGCAACACCTGACCGCGGTATCACTTTGATTTCGCTTAGCATTTTTACCGACTTTTTTCTCTTTGCTCAGCTCTTAAGATGTTAAGTAGCCTATAACCATCCTCAAGAATTGAACTATCAAATTCAAAAAGATTTTTTTAAATCCAAGTTCCAGATATTATGTAGGGGATTCGATAGTATGTAGGGGGTAGTTCCAGATATTACCCCCTACATACAAACAAACAAATTCTAGTTTTTTTATAATATTAGTTATAAATATATATACAGATCATCATCATCTGCCTAGCCTTTTCCCAACTATGTTGGGGTCGGCTTCCAGTCTAACCGGATGCAGCTGAATAACCGAGCTATCAATCAACTTTAAATTACCTAGGGACTGTTTCCTCAACAATTTATCTTACCCGCTTCAGGAAAACATTCCTGTAACAACCAATATAACGCTTCGTTCGCAGAATCTCCCGTCGTACGTGATGAGAAGATCACACATTTTCAGTATGGAGCTACTCGTACGTATCATTATAGTTGTGTTTTTCTCGGGGATATACATATACGGCATTCTCATATATTTTTTTCCTAAATAAACTTAGGTAGGTGGAGAGGCTTGTGGCTAAGTAATAACAATCGCACAGGTCGATCGATCAGGTTAAGCTACGCTTCCGTGGATGGGTGACCATCTTTACATACCAATACCCCTCCTCCGTGCCTAGGAAAGCACGTTAAGCCGTTGGTCCCGGCTGTCTTTCGTGGATCTTTGGCAGTCGTTACGGGTTGTCAGAAGCCCGAGTCTGACAACCAGTCTTACGAAGAGGTGTCGTATTACCCAGTAACTGGGTTGTGGAGGTCAGATAGGCATCATGTAAAATATTGGTATTCAGCTGCATCCGGTGAGACTGGAAGCCGACCCCAACATAGTTGGGAAAAGGTTGGGCAGATGATGATGATGGAAACTTAGGTATGTACTAACCTAACTAAAGCTAATAATAAACTAAAAAACTTTTTTATAGTCATTGTTTTTTTAAATTTCGGAAGTCGGTGTCGTTGGGTTCACATTTTTGTTGTTTGCCACCGACTTCCGAAATTAAAGTTATTTTTCACTTTGTAGTGTCGTTTTTGGAAGTCGGTTGTTTTTTTTGCAAAAAAGTTTTTATTTTTCACTTTTAAGTTGTAATTTTTACCAGTAATTTTGGTTTAAAAACCAAACTACTGAACCGTTTTTGATGAAATTTCTATGGGACTACTTCAGAAGTATCTCCTTTCAAACAAAAAAAGAATTTTGAAAATCGGTCTACATTTGGCAGAGTACTCGCGTAACAAACACACAAAAAAAAAAAAAGACATACCGTCGAATTGAGAACCTCCTCCTTTTTTGAAGTCGGTTAAAATATAGCAACGAAATATTCTCCGCATCGCTGCCAACTAGTAATGTACCCAAGAGGCTGGCGTAAGGAAAAGCCAGCCCTTGGTTAAAGTTCGTTTTTTAAACCTAGATACTAATTTGACAGGTGTCCCTTAGTATAAATGATAAATGATTTTATTTTGTAAGTAGGTTTGTACAAACACTTTTACACGTCAATCATATTTTAAAACTAGATGAAGTCGGCGTTTCCTAGCTGACTAGTCTGAGAAGAAAGGCCGAAACAAACTCAGACGTCACAGTCTCTTTTAAAGTCCAGACATAATCTTGGTCAGATCATATGAAGACCATGTAGGTCGATGTCTGAGATGGTCTTTTGAGGAAAGAACCATACAGATTGAGAGGACCTGTCCAGTCAGTGCACGCATATGTCAGAAATCGTGCAGCTCAACTCAAAACTTAAGGAGCTCAACGGTTCGACGAACAATACCAAAGAAAGGACATTTGGGTAGGCCACATTAATTACTCAAACTGCCAGACCATGACAAAACTAACAGAACAGAGCGAAAAATAAAAAATAAAATGACCCACATAGTCTTCACATTCACAATAATTAAAATAATAGAATACTTTATAAAGTAAGCAAATGTCATAGTATATAGTATATATCAAATTCATTAATGTCAAAATGTATATAAAAAAAAAAAACAACAAAACAAAACAAAAACATTCAATATATTGTAAAGATTGGAAGCAGCTTAATCCCAAGCCTTTTTGTCCTCGATATAAGCCTTAACGGTATAAAAGGCTTTCTATATGAAAGGCTTTCTATAGGAATTTGACATTACACCTGATTTGAGATTTTTCAATCATCTGATAACTTTATTCGAGGGATATTTTTGAAATTTTGACAGTTATTTCATACAAATACTGTTAAAGGTCAATTATACTTACGACGCTACATCCTCAAGATTTAATGATAACTATGTAGTTTCACTTCTCAATGTACTAGGCGTCGCACATAATTTTTAGAAAACTGTGAAAATAAAAATCAAATTATAAAATTCAAATTGGTTCTACTACATCCGCCGACTGCAGCGCCATCTCCACATAACTTCATTCCTTTTTTATGTGCGGGCGTCGTAACATCGTGTGTTTTGCAAAAATATAATTTTAGTTAAAAAATAGTGTGTATCTAGTGGAATAAACGTGTTATAATGGGAAAACGGAAAAGGGAACATAGTAATTCAAAAATTCGTCGAAAGATAAAGCGTTTGGAGCGAAAATTACGTGCCTCATCGTCAACAAGCAAGGATGAGGAAGGTTAGTACTTACACATCTTTTGTTATTCCTAATTTGAATATCGTAGCCAAATATTGGTGAGTCTATATGAATCATTATAACTATGAACGAATTTGTCTAAATATATTTTTTATTCGTCCTATAGTTTTGCGATATTATTTGCTATCTACCTTCGTTTAAGGTAACTTTTTTATTTTGTTGAAAATTGTACTTTATCATGTTCATAATAAGGACTAGGTTCGTATGGTTGGTGTTACTTTTTGTTACATTCGACATGTAAATGTAATATATGTAGGTCCTAACTACGATTGTAAATTACTAGTCATTCATTGAAATCTTGCATCTACATAGTTATACTCCGTGACGTGAGCACGGCTGATAACGAATTAGTCTAGTGGCGTATCGGGAATACGTACAATGACTTTAAAATGTATACACACTGCATACAGCAGTTAGTCAAATAAACAGTCGAATGGCGTAACGTGAGTACGTACAAAGACTAAAAGACAACACTGTCAACTACAACAGTTGTTCTGTTTCTTTTAACTTACAGAATATGACCGTTATCACTCAAGGTCACCAACACCAGACTCACTGCAGCTGTCTTTATATTCAGATGAATCAGAAGATAATATCCCAATCAGATCTGGCGTTGTAATTCCAGCTAGCCCACCGCGCACCGGTGATGCTACAGATAATGCAGATGCATCTAATTTACACCTTCAAGACCCTGGTACTAGTTCAAATGAGGTCCTAATAGCTGAATCTGAGGTTTTACCGCCTGAAATATTAGAGGCACTAGGAGATTCTACAGGCAAAGAAGAGGTCTTAGGCCCGACTATAAATGAGGAGATTTCTAAACGTTGGGGTAGGATCCTAGTTGAAGGGTTGACTAGAGAGATGAAGGAAGCCACTTTAAAGCAAACTTTAACGCCCGAAAACTTCACTTTATCGAAAGCGCCAAAGCTTAATTTAGAAATTTCTGCCATCATAAGTGACAACATTAAGCATCGAGATAAACTGCTCGAGAGAGCTCAGAACCAACTTGGGTTGGGCATTGCTGGTCTCAGCAATCTGGCTTCGTCTCTGATTAAAGAAGACCACCCAAAGGTGGAAATCTTGAAAAAGCTGTCGGAAGTCAGCAAGATTTTTCTAGATTTACACTACGAGAACTCACAACATAGAAGAAAGTTGATAACTTCTTCACTGGATAAAAAATTTACTACTACAATAACTGATATAAAACGAGATACATTTCTGTTCGGAGTTGACCTTGGAGAAAAGATTAAGGCCACAAAAACAGCAGAAAAATCAGGTCTTCAAATAAAGCGCAGCAATGTTAGTGTTCCTTCCACATCCAGACAACAGGGAAACTGGAGAGGCCCACCCAGGTTCCAATCAACCAGGAGTACCAAACCGGGTGGGCAGAAGCCGAGGTACACATCCAATCAAGGACACTTGACACAACAAGGTCGGAGGCAGCCAGCTGCGAATCGAGTCCCTCCTGCCCGGAAAATGGACTACAGAACTCGCAGGAACCAGTAGAGGTAACAGTTCATGCTGGTAGATTACGCCACTATCTTAGCTACTGGCAAGCAATAACCAAAGACCCAATAGTCTTAAACTATGTTAAGGGTTTAAAAATTACTTTTAATGAGCTTCCTTTTCAAAAATTTGAACCATCTAACCCAAGGTTTAGTAAAACAGAGCTTGAACATTTAAAGTTGTCTATTTCGAAATTATTGTCTTCAGGGGCTATTAAAGAATGCTATGACATGCCTGGCCAATTTATTTCTAGTATTTTTTTGATTCCTAAAAGCGATGGGTCGTTTAGGTTCATTTTAAATTTAAAATGTCTAAATAAATTTATCAGTCCAGAGCACTTTAAAATGGAAGACATTCGTACGGCTACTAAATTAATCAGTAAAGATTGTTTCATGACAACTATGGATCTACAGGAAGCTTATTTTTTAGTGCCCATTCACAATTCTAGTAGAAAATATTTGCGATTTAGATTTCAAGGTTCAACTTTTGAATTTCAGTGTCTCCCTTTTGGCTTGTCTATAGCACCTTTCGTTTTTACGAAATTAATGAAGCCAGTAGTAGCTAATCTTAGAAATCAAGGGTTACTCCTAGTTGTTTACTTAGATGATTTGTTGATTATAAATAACTCTTTTAATAGTTGCATAGAAAGTACAGCAGCAGCAGTACACGTTCTTGAGAGATTAGGCTTTATCATTAATAAAGAAAAAAGTAGCTTGATACCAAAACAAATTCAAAAGTTTCTAGGTTTTGAAATAAATTCTCAAGATATGTGTCTAATGCTGCCAGATATGAAACGTCAAAAAATACTCGACCAAACAAAACGTATTGCTAAAAAAAGGGCTTTAACAATTAGGGATTTTGCAAAGTACTTAGGTTTACTTTGCTCGGTTTGCCCAGCAGTTTCTTATGGTTGGTTATATACGAAACGTTTCGAACGCGAAAAATTTCTAGCTTTGCGTAATTCTAAAGACAATTATGATTGTGTCATGAACCTTTCGCCCAATCTTAAGTCAGAGTTTTCCTGGTGGCAAAATAATATTTTAACATTAACAAATCCAATACGTAGTGGTAGGTATGATCTGGAAATCTTCTCAGATTCATCCCTTACAGGTTGGGGTATATATTGTAATGGAGTCCGTGCTCATGGTTTTTGGAGTGACACAGAATCTAAAGAACATATAAATTTTTTAGAATTGAAGGCAGCTCTTATTGGCTTACAGTGCTTCGCTAAAGATCTGTATAATAAGGAGATTTTACTTAGGATTGATAATACTACAGCTATAGCTTATGTAAATAAGTACGGGGGAATCCAATTTACACACCTACATGATATAGCTAGAGAAATCTGGCAATGGTGTGAGCAAAGGAAACTCTTTGTTTTTGCTTCTTACATCAAGTCTAAAGAGAATACAGAAGCAGATCACGAATCCAGACAATTAAATATTGACATTGAATGGGACTTAGCTAGGTCTGCTTTTGAAAAAATCACATATACTTTTGGAAACCCTCAAATAGATCTATTCGCCACACGATTGAACGCAAAATGTAAAAAATACATATCGTGGAAACGAGATCCATCAGCATATAACATAGATGCGTTTACAAGAGACTGGTCGCCTTATTTTTTCTACGCGTTTCCCCCGTTCTCACTGATTCTTAAATGCTTAAGAAAAATAGTTACAGATAAAGCCACTGGGATTATAGTGGTACCATATTGGCCTAGCCAGCCATGGTACCCACTGTTTTTATCTCTTTCTAAAAACCAGTTTATTTATTTTAAACCGAGTCCCTCATTGCTTTTATCACCTTTCAGAACTTCACATCCACTCTGGAAAGGACTTACCCTGGTGTCGTCACTATTATCAAGCAAGCGTACGTAAAACAATTGTTACCAGATAATGCTATTGAAATAATAATATCATCGTTAGCAGACAGCTCTCTTAAACAATATAATGTAGTTTTAAAAAAATGGTGGTATTTTTGTACTAAAAAGAAGATAAATGTTTTTGATAACAATATTCCGAATATTCTTGAATTTTTGGTTAATGAATATCATTTAGGCGCAAATTATTCAACCCTGAACACCTGTCGTTCCGCACTTGCATTAATACTGGGTAAATGTATAAGTCAAAACGATCGTATTATAAGGTTTATGAAAGGAGTTTATAGGACCAAACCTTCCTTCCCTAGATATAAATCTACATGGGATCCTAATCTCGTATTAGATCACCTTTCAAATTATTATCCAAATGAAAACCAAACCTTGGCATCTCTATCCAAAAAATTAGTAGCTCTGCTCGCATTGTCAACTGCACAACGTGTGCAGACGCTATCGCTTATACGTTTGTCTAGTGTTGAAATAAGTAGCGCGAGAATAGTTATTAATATAAATGATCTAATCAAAACTTCGGCTCCTAAAAGACCGGCGCCTCATTTAATTATACCCTTTTTCTGTAATCGAGAACAAATCTGTCCAGCCAAAACATTGTCCGCGTACATTGAAGCCACCAAGAGTTATAGGAGCTTACCACTAACTGATAGACTTATTCTTACTGCCAAGAAACCAATCCATAATGCTAGTGCCGCAACTATAAGTAGATGGATTAGAAATGTGTTGACTGAAAGTGGTATTGATACAGGGGTTTTTAAGGCTCATAGCACCCGCCACGCGTCAACCTCGGCGGCTAGTCGTAAGGGGGTTTCAGTAGACATAATCAAAAGAACCGCAGGTTGGTCAGGCAACTCTTTAACCTTCGCTAAATTCTATAATCGTCCGATTACAGTAGACGAGGACAACGCATTTGCGGAGGCAATATATAATAATTGTTAATTTAAGATAAAAATGATAATTATTTAATACCTACCTAACATTAGATAATGGTCACATTATGCAGAGAATGCAATTTTTGTTTATTATGATTAATGTATTTTATATACCTACTATTTAAGTATGTACACAATAAAGGTTATTTTCATACCACTCGCTCAAAAAAGTGGCATTCTATGCCACAAAAAGCGAACATAACAATAGTCATTTTTAATCTGTTAAAAACAGGGAAAGAAAATTCCGTTCATCCTCTAGGGGGAGAATGTGATTTAAATATGGAATACTTACCGAAATTTATACTGAACTACATCTGTGTTTACACCTTGAGTTTGTATATAAAGCATTATACATCTTTTTGAAAAAGGAATACGCATTTATTATGCAGTTATGATTATTAAATAAAATTACGAAAACCGACGAGGCCGTATGAGCTTGATGCCTTTGCTTTTCCGACAAAAAAATATTAGTCTAGGAATTTGCCGCGTTATTGTTTTCTTCAAATACATAAACGTTAAGTTTATTTTTTTGCAAATGGTACGAAAAGTAGAGTATTTTCCTCGGTGATAAAGCTGTCTTAGTCTTGGGTGAACTTAAATCCCTCGCTACACTCAGGACTCGTCTTAAATCCCTCGCTTCGCTCGTGATTTCAGTTTTTAACACCCTCGCTACGCTTGGGAGTAAACCTCGAGTCCTTCGTTACGCTCGCGATTTAAATCGTCACCCGCGACAGAAGACATTGCTTTATCCCCTTGGTTAATAATCTACTATTCAATGTTATGATTTCATATTATCGTGTTCATTCTTCATAAAAACCTATACCAATCTCGTTTGAGTGAAAGCGCTAAACATCTACATAGTTATCATTAAATCTTGAGGATGTAACGTCGTAAGTATAATTAATGGTTAAACGAACTTACCTTAAGTGATGTTCGACCATAATTATACGAGACGTTACATCCGAAGAGATTTAAAGTCCCTCCCGAACCCATAAACTAAAGCCCATCAAACAATTCATCAAACGAGAGTAGTCTCTAAAAATGAATGAAGTTATGTGGAGATGGCGCTGCAGTCGGCGGATGTAGTAGAACCAATTTGAATTTTATAATTTGATTTTTATTTTCACAGTTTTCTAAAAATTATGTGCGACGCCTAGTACATTGAGAAGTGAAACTACATAGTTATCATTAAATCTCTTCGGATGTAACGTCTCGTATAATTATGGTCGAACATCACTTAAGGTAAGTTCGTTTAACCATTAATTTTATTCCTCGAATAAAACTTATCTAGCGATGGAAAAATCAGCCCTAAAAAAACGCAAACACAAAAGAATTAAATGTCAGATTAGTATCTGGGATTAAAAAACGAACTTTAGGGTATTATATTTTAATTTTAATAGTTTGTTAGTTCATTTAGCATTAGAAGTTTATCCAGTCAGTGTATATTTTTATCCTAAGAAAGAAATGATTTTTTTGTTCGGTAGGTACTTAGGTAGGTATACTTGTCTAGTAACAAATTGCGCGCACGTAACGCTTTCAATTTCTCTACGCATTCAAGGTGACTACACTAATGTCTGTTCCAAAAGTATATGATAGATTACATTAAGTATCTGTTACATTAGTAACACATTAATCTACATTTAGAAAGTTTCAACCTTATCTCTCACCAGTTTTTCAACAATCATTGTTTGAATAAAATTATTCAATTGTAATTAGTAAAATCTTCGATTAAAGTTAAGGTTATAAAAGTAACCTCAATTGTCAAATGAAAAAATCTCTAGGGTGATTCGAAACTAGAAAACAATTCATGTGCGGTCGGGGGATACTCGCACGCTCGCACACAAAGAAACGGAGAGAAAGGGACTATCGAGAGTCGAGACCCTACGTCACGATTTCTACCAGTCAATTTCTACCGCATACCGCGTCAAGGAACTTCGTTTCTATAAACAAATAAAAGTACTGACTTTGTAAGTGGCATTAGAAATTGACATCTACTCGTACGTTTTCTGATCCGTTTGTTTACATTTTCATAAGATATTTTTGGAACAGACCATAGGTATTTTTTTTGTTTATACTCTGCATGATTTTATTATGTAAAGATTTCATAATTTCTTTCAATATTTTAGGCTTATGCTACACTAGGACAAACAAAGGCGCGAGTTGTTGATAGATGGAAGACATTATTTTGGTACAGCTTAGCTTAAGGGTGTGTTCATCTTGTGAGGGAAATCCTGCCTGAGATAATGTATGGACAGGGTTCTTTTCCGAGGAAGCTTTTTTCTTAAGCGTTTTCATCTTAGTTACGGCATTTGAATATTTTCCTCTTGATTTATTTATTTAAGTGCTGAAGTAGTAAAGTGATTTAACTTATTTAAAATCTTAAAAAAACGATTGTAGTACATAATATAATGTAGATCAAATGACTGAAAGTACTAACAACAATATGCGAAAACTACAAAGATTTTTTTCCTATCCCACCTTCACTAAAACATAACAAAGTCATTCCTAGTTCCATAGAAAGCGGAATTTATTTCGAAACACAGAAATAAACAATAGCTTTTCCTTCACAGTTTCCTTCATTCCTCTAAACGTCATTTCATCAATCGTTTTACTATCGGATTTAAAAGCCGCCTCGTGTAAACAGCGGTCGGATATTCCTGGCTACTCTCAAACTGAGGCAACGCAGACGGACACACAGACACATAGTAAACAGCGTGTCGTTTGTGGACGCCGCTATTTTCCAGGCCACAATAGAAGGCTGATATAAATAATAATAGATAATATCCTCCTTTGTCCCAGAGAACAGTAAATTATTATCTTTCACAGAAGCAATGTATACAGGAGGGTCTCGTGGCTAAATAATAACAGCCACACGGGTCGATCAAAGATAAAACTTCGCTTGCCGAGTTCGTGGATGGGTGACTATCCTTTACATTATCGAGATCCCTACGCGCCTCAAAGCACGTTAAGCCGTTGGTCTCGGCTGTCATTTTGTAGACCTTTGTCAGTTGTAGTCAGAAGCCCGAAAGTCTGACAAGGGGTATCGTATTACTCAATAACTGGGTTGTCAGAGTGGTAGTCGCTCTATATCAAGTATAGCTGCATCCGGTTATATTGGAAGCTGGTGTCCAGATTGTTGGGAATAGCTAGGTTAGGCAGGTGATGACAGAAGGAATGTTCATTGATTTCTATTAGTTCACTACGTTCAGCATTCTTAAGAGGAAATGCGGGTGGTGTTTTTTCTATATAGACGCTCTCGCCTGTTTTCTTTCTGGTTAATGACCATATGGCTATGTTTCGTCTCGAAACAGTTTTTTTTTTTGTTTATATTTTGTTAAATATTTCTTTATTCGTGTTAGGATAAGATGACACAATTTGGTTCATAAACGTGGTTCTTTTTCATTTTTTTGTATACTGGGTCGACGATAAACTGCGTCGACTGGAACGCATCCTTTCCTTGAGGAATGGTTTTTGGTGCGAAGATCGCACCACCTGCAGTTAGTCAAAAAACGCCACCGTCGCGGACGCCTGCGTCGCCGATATGCAGTGCTAGTGTCTCCCGTTTGATTGAGTTCCCTAAAATCAAAATTCCCCTTTCATCTTCCTGGAAGACAGTGCTTTATGTGACCTATGGACCTATATGTTTGGGATTATTGACTGGAGATTTCCTGTGGTGTGCTCTGCCGACAAGCCCCGACGTTCTACCAGGCCAGGACCCTCGGATTGTGGCTGCGGGAAGGTTGAAGCGGGTGAGTCGCTGGACCCAGTAAATTCCCTACATATTTGTATGATCCTTCGAACCGGATAATATCTTCCAAATTGTGTCGTCTTGTATCGCGCGGGTACCTACGGTGTGTAAAATTCGCCATCTTTGTTTCACAAAATGCCGGATGACGAAGCATCTCCTTGCCAACAAGACATCTTCGAAAGGGATTTGATTTTGGATGAGCTCAAACGAATTCTGTTACTTGCGAATTCAAATGAGCAACAATTTCGGTCGCGAACAACAGATTTATTGGCTCACCAAAGAAAGTTCAATAAGGTTCAAGCTAAGATTGAAAAGGCGCTAATTAAATACAAATCTTTTTGCAAAGATGAGAACATAAAAATTCGTAATGATTTTAATGACTTGTACTACGAAATAGTCGGCCATTTAAACTCGTTAAAAGCAGACGAGGAGCGAAAAAGGCGTCTAAATCGTTCAAGTAATTTTTCTTTTGAGGCGACAGGTAACGATAGGCGGAACCTACCTACTTTACCTTTACCAGAATTCAAAGGCGATCCTATAGATTGGCCATCATTCTTCGATTTATTCAAATCACTCGTGCATAACAACAATGCTTACTCGAATACGGAGAAACTTAGGTACCTACTTCTTACCATTAAAAATGAGCCGTATAACCTAATCAAGTCGATACCTATAACGGAAGATAACTATGCCATCGCATTAGACATTTTGTTAACTCGCTATCAAAACAAACGGGTTATTGCATCAAAACATTTAGATCGAATTTTAGACATAGAACAGTGCTCCGAAAAATCTTCATTTAGTGTACGAAAATTACTAAATACCTACCAGGAAAACATTAAGGCATTAGAAGTCATGGGCTTTCCGACTGAGCAGTGGAATTTCGTTCTGTTGCACATTTTACTACGTAAAATACCTAACAGTCTGAGAAAGGGTTTCGAGCGTTCGTTAGCCAGTCCGTCCGATATTCCCGATGTGGACACGCTGATTTCATACTTTCAACGTGAAATAACCGCGGACGAGATTGCATCATCTAGTTCCACAAGTACCTCCACGCCGCAAACTAACAAGCAATCTACATTTCGGGTAGGTAACAAAGACGCCAATGCGAACGGTGTGTCTTCGGCAAAACGCGCGTTCCCAGCGAATGTTCAAGCGTCAGACCAAACTCAACCTACGGTTAATAGTAATAAGGCGCGATCTTGCTTGCAGTGCAACGGTTCGCACTTATTGACAAAATGTTCAGAGTTTTTAAATCTGTCACCACAGGATAGGCACGCCTTCGTGCAAAACCAAAAGGTGTGTTATAATTGCTTGAACGTCGGGCACGACGTAAAAAACTGCAAATCAAATTTCGTGTGTAGAACGTGTCATAAAAGACATCATAGTCTAATTCATTTTTCAACGCAAGCATTACCGGTCATCAACGAAGTCGCGCAACCTATAGCTGTCCCGCTACCCCCTACGGAGGAAATACCCGTTTCCGTTGCGATTCATGGAAATTGTGCATCTAACTTACCTCTCGCTCGCACACAGACTGTTTTACTATCAACCGCGTTAATTGATGTGTGCGTGGACCGCACAAAAGTATCTACGGTGCGTTGCCTAATTGATACCGGTAGCCAGGCATGTTTTATTACGGAAGCATGTGTACAACGACTCGGCTTAGCGCGTAGGTATAGCAATGTGCCGGTGCTTGGTATTGGTGACACCAAGCCCGTCCATTCAAAGGGTATAGTTTCGTGTTCAATTACGCCGATAGGTAAAAAACAGCCCGTCATTCCGGTTAATGCATTAATATTGCCTGAATTAATTTCGAAAATGCCAAGTGTACCACTGCCTTATTCGGGATGGTCACACATAAAAAATTTAAACTTAGCCGATCCGGACTTTCATACGCCGCAGCCCGTGGAGATGTTACTAGGAGCGGACATACTGTCCCACGTGTTACTAGGCAACATTATATCGGGCCCGCCGGGTACGCCGATCGCTATGAATAGTGTGTTAGGTTATTTACTTTTAGGTAAATTAAATTTCGATAATTTTGTTCCGACTCCACTCCAAGTGTGTTTTAGCTCGTTTGACAACGACAATCTTCAGAAGTTTTGGGAGCTGGAG
Source organism: Apamea anceps (assembly GCA_951799955.1). Classification (NCBI taxonomy): domain Eukaryota; kingdom Metazoa; phylum Arthropoda; class Insecta; order Lepidoptera; family Noctuidae; genus Apamea; species Apamea anceps. The sequence continues at coordinate 3,889,290 of OX637502.1, read as the reverse complement.
TCAATACCAGAGAAGCGGAGTTACACTCCCGAAGAAACGATATGTGAATCATTTTATCAAAATACGCATACTCGTGACACGAACGGGCGATATGTGGTCGCCCTCCCGTTCAAGCCCGACGCACCGCCACTCGGCGAGTCGCGGCCTACTGCGCTAGCACGGTTCCGTAAACTCGAGTATCGGCTAGAACGTAACCCTAAGCTGAAGGATGAATATCACGCATGCCTCCAGGAGTACGTGGACCTCAACCACATGGAGCCCGTCGATGCTCAACCTCCAGCTGACAAATGTTATTACATTCCACACCACTGCGTAGTCAAAGAGTCTAGCACGACGCCCACTCGTGTTGTATACGACGCCGGGTGTCGCTCGACGAGTGGTTATTCGCTAAATGACGTTCTACTAACGGGTCCTAAGCTTCACCGGGACATAGTAGACGTACTTCTTAAATTTCGTGTCCATTCCGTCGCGCTTACGGCCGACATAAAACAAATGTATCGTAACATACTAGTTCGTGAAAGTGATAGGGACTTTCAGCGTATCGTATGGCGTAAATCACCAGATGATCCCATACGGGATTACCGCTTGCGTACAGTCACATTCGGCGTGAGCGCGTCACCTTATCTCGCCTTGCGTACTATTCAACAGCTCGCTCACGATGAGGCTGACCGGTTTAAATTAGCCTCGCCCGTTTTACTCAATGACGTCTTCGTGGACGACGTCGTCTCTGGCGAAGACTCAGTAGCCAGAGCACTCGCTCTGCAGCAAGAATTAATAGGTATTTGTAGGACGGCAGGATTTGAACTGCGTAAGTGGCATAGCAATGCACCCGCGTTACTCGCTGCAGCGCTACCGCGAGAGTCTCATGGTGAGCGGCCGGAGAACGTTACGTTCGCGGAAATGGAAAATGATAAAAGGGTCAAGGTCCTTGGTCTACAGTGGAACCCTAAGTCCGATTCATTCAATTTTAAAGTGCAAGTTTCATCTCAAAAATGTACAAAACGTGTCATTCTTTCTGAGATAGCAAAAATTTACGATCCTCTCGGATTATTATCACCGGTTACACTGTTTGCCAAACATTTGATCCAACTTTTATGGATAGCCAACGTGGACTGGGACGAGGCGCCGCCCGTTGACATAACCAATTCGTGGACCTCTTTCGTTTCTGAACTGCCACTCATATCACAAATTTCGTTCCCGCGTCACATATTTAAAAATGATAAGTCAATGCCAATTCAAATTCACGGTTTTGCTGACGCTTCCAGTAAGGCGTTTGGAGCGTGTGTATACATACGCTATCTGCATAATGATGGTCTTATTCAAACTCATCTAATTATGGCAAAAACCCGCGTTGCACCGTTGCGTGTGTGCCTTACCATTCCGCGCCTCGAACTAATGGCCGCTGTCCTTCTATCTAAATTACTCGAAAAGGTAATACTTACCTACAGTAATCATGTAAGCCTCGACCAGGTCTACGCTTGGTCCGATGCCTCCATCGTGCTAGCATGGCTACGCTCATCACCGCACGAGTGGAAAACGTTCGTCTCGAATCGTGTCAGTGAGGTCGTATCTCGCGTGCCCGCGGATTGCTGGCGCCACGTCCCGTCGGCCGACAACCCCGCCGACGCCGCGTCACGTGGCCTGCTGCCCGCCGCGCTGGTACACCACGACTTGTGGTACCATGGACCCCCATGGCTCCGTCTAAGTCCAGACTCCTGGCCAGTTCAAACTCCGATAGCGGACACGGGCGAGGAAAAACGTAACGTAACAGTGTGTTCTAGCGCGTCTACGTCACCGCCTATACAGGATGTTGATTTTATCTCACGATTTTCGTCACTCGGCAAACTTGTTCGCGTCACAGCGGTTATATTTCGTTTCTTTAATAAATGTAAAGGAGCAAAACAAGTCTTTCCGACGCACATTACTGTGCCCGAATATAATTTTGCCTTAACGCGACTTATTAAAGTAACACAACAGTCCATTTTTTATGAAGACTTATCAAAGATCGCCCAGGGTAAATTACCGTCTACACGTTTACGACGCTTAACGCCATTCTTGGACAATACGGACGAGTTACTTAAGGTGGGTGGTCGAATCCACAAGTCGCTTTTACCATTTGAATCTAAGCACCAACTGATTTTACCTAAGAAACACCCTTTGACTGATCTTATTATTGATGACGCACATTCGTGTAATTTACATGCGGGACCGCAGTCCGTGCGACATGCACTTTTGCAACGGTATTGGATTTTATCGAGTCGTGACATCGTTCGTCAGCGCATTCATCGATGCGTGCCGTGCTTCCGCGCGCGACCCACTCGCAACCAACCGCGCATGGGACCGCTTCCTGCAGTCCGCGTCCGCCCCGCGCGACCTTTTATAAAGACCGCGGTAGATTTCGCCGGACCATTCTACGTTCGCGCCAATAAGGTGCGCAACGCAAAAATTATAAAATGTTATGTGTCAGTTTTCGTGTGCATGAGCGTTAAGGCGATACATCTCGAGTTAGTTTCCGAGCTTTCGACAGAAGCCTTTTTAGCAACCCTGCGCCGTTTCACGTCCCGACGTGGCTTATGCACTGATATATATTCAGATTGTGGAAAGAATTTTATTGGAACTGACAATTATTTAAAAGAACTTTACGCGTTTTTACGCAATGACGCGGTGCAAAGTGTGCTTAATCAGCAGACCCTTCAGCAAGGTATCACGTGGCACTTTCAACCACCTTATGCGAGCCATTTTGGGGGTCTTCATGAATCCGGAGTTCGAACCTTTAAGCACCATCTTCATCGTGTAGTAGGTACACGTACTCAAACATATGATGAGATGCACACCCTTCTATGTCAGGTCGAGGCAGTCTTAAATTCGCGTCCACTCTGCGTTTTAAGTGCGGATTCGTCGGATCCCTTACCCTTAACACCATCTCACTTCTTGATCGGAGAACCCATGACGGCCTTGCCTGATGTTTCCTTAATTGATGAGACGCCGAACCGTCTCACTCGTTGGCGCTGGATTCAACAATCAGTCCAGCACTTCTGGAAACGATGGAGCAAGGAATATCTCCATGAGTTACAGCAGAGTAGCAAGTGGCTTCAGGACAGAGGCACTGCCCTTCGTGAAGGCACTGTTGTGGTGGTATGCGATGACCATTTGCCTCCGTTGCAATGGAAGTTGGCGCGCATCCACGCTCTGCATCCCGGCTCTGACAATGTCACTCGCGTAGTGACTCTGAAAATGGGAAACTCCCTTTATAAACGACCAGTCGTTAAAATATGTCCTCTTCCTCTAGAGTAATTAGAATCATTACGAATCCTAGCTTTAAGTTACGTTTATTTTTTTTCCTCAATATTAGTTTAGACTTTAGTGCTTTAAAAGCAACTACGTACTTTTAAGGTGAGCGGCATGTTTCGTCTCGAAACAGTTTTTTTTTTTGTTTATATTTTGTTAAATATTTCTTTATTCGTGTTAGGATAAGATGACACAATTTGGTTCATAAACGTGGTTCTTTTTCATTTTTTTGTATACTGGGTCGACGATAAACTGCGTCGACTGGAACGCATCCTTTCCTTGAGGAATGGTTTTTGGTGCGAAGATCGCACCACCTCCAGTTAGTCAAAAAACGCCACCGTCGCGGACGCCTGCGTCGCCGATATGCAGTGCTAGTGTCTCCCGTTTGATTGAGTTCCCTAAAATCAAAATTCCCCTTTCATCTTCCTGGAAGACAGTGCTTTATGTGACCTATGGACCTATATGTTTGGGATTATTGACTGGAGATTTCCTGTGGTGTGCTCTGCCGACAAGCCCCGACGTTCTACCAGGCCAGGACCCTCGGATTGTGGCTGCGGGAAGGTTGAAGCGGGTGAGTCGCTGGACCCAGTAAATTCCCTACAGGCTATGATTTTTTACAGAATAATAAATGTTAGTTACTTGTATGTCCCTATGTTTTCCTTTTTGTAATTCGTAACTCGCGGCCGGTACCAATGGACCACCACTGCTCAAAAAATTGCTACCAATATCTATTTAAAAAATAATCAAATAACTTTTCATTAAATTTTCTTACTCCAACTCATTATAATTGCCCTTCAAACGTAATTCGCCGACATCTGGAATGCACAGACACGATCTCCTCACAAATTTATAGCATTACATGCTCAACCTACCCCACTTCACTATTCATTGCTCCATTTGCAACAGTAACCGATTAAAACGCCCTTACAAAATCATCAATGGACGTCGAAACTACATATTTCGGCGTTCCCCTTGAGTTTGAAGGGGTGATATCGACCGAGACTGCCTCCCCTGCCCTTAGGGGAACAAACTAACTTATATAAATGTCCCTCCGTAGACTAAGGCAGAAGATTTTTACTATATGTTTATTTTTGGTACAAAATGTTTTGGTGTTTCTCGGCAAGTTTTGTTTATTGGGAGTTTAATTTCATACGTGAGCTTTAGTAAAAGAATTTTGGTTTTAGATATGGTTATTTTATTTATTGACATGGCGCCTTCAACAACTTACTCAACAAAACACAAATTTTATAAAAAAATTGCGCGTGCACCGTACACGAGATAAAGATTTCTTAAAAAATAAAGGAAATCGATTTTTAACTGTGACAAACAGAGAGAATTATGTATATCGTTCTTCTCTCTCGTGTAACGAAATGTGCCTACACGTGACGCGTCTTTGTTTCACCACAGATTACTAATAGTTACTACGTAAGTTTCACTCTCAATTCTCGCTCAATTATCGAGTCGCCCCCTAAGAAATTTCACTTAAAAACTCAGCGGAACACACGATCAAACACAATCTGAATCATTTTGAAGGATATTGCTAATTCATTGTTTCATATGTTGGAAAAAAAATCTGCTCAAGAACGTAAATAACGCAATGAATGTTGTTGAACTGTCAAAATTAAACCCATTGCTACTATTAGTGTGTTTCGCAATTACCCCGCAGTTTTAGGTAGTTATTGTTAATTCATCACTTACCTACTGTAGTGTATAGCTCTAGTAGACAAGTTAGTTGAATAACATACACAAATACGATGAGAAATACAGAGATATTTAACAAAAAAGCCTGAACAAGATCAAAATCAAAAGTCATTTATTCAAATTAGGCTGAGAATCAGCACTTTTCGAACGTCAAAATTACAAAAGACAGTCCCCCAAAACACCCGCCCTTCACCACTTCCTAGTGCGTGCAAGAAAAGAATGAAATAATCTATCTATATCTATATCTATACTTATAATAAATCTGTAGAAGTGAAAATTCTGTACATTGAAAATATCAAAAAAATAAATGGCAGGGGGTGTTACTAGACCGACACCGAACCCAAAAATGTGATTAAAAAAATTTTTGTCTGTCTGTCTGTCTGTCTGTCTGTTTGTTCAGGCATCACGCAAAAACTACCGGTTCGATTACGATGAAACTTGGTATAATTATTCTTTGATATCCTGGGCACCACACTGGGTACTTTTTATCCCGGAAAAGTATATACAATAAAAAACAAACTTAATTTTGCGGTTCGATCCCTAGACCCGATTACTGTACCAACCGCAAATAATAAGTTTGTCGTAGGTTACGTTACCCGCAGTCGAGTTCACTAAAGTTATGCTCTAAATGTAGTGCTGAAGGTTGAATTTGGCTTGCACCGTTCGCAGCACACGCGTGGCGCGCGGCCGCCACGGTTCGCTACCTACCGTATATAAGGATATTTTTTGAACTTTGATTTGAACGGACGTGTTGAGTGGCGAGCGTTCGTTCTTATTTTATCTGCTACTTGCAATTCTAAACCGTGTTTTTCAGTGCGACCTTTTTTATTTCTATTAGTTTTTAGAGTTATTTAGGTTTATTTTTATAAGTCGTAGGTATAGATTTTAATTTTAAAGTATAGGTAGTATATTTGATAGTGTACGTAGTGACCGTAGGTTATTTTATAATACTGTTAGGTAAGATTAGTCATTCGTATAGATATTAGTTTTTAGGGATTTTGCTTATTTATTGAGTTTAGTTATCATCAGAAATAAGTTTATTTAGGTAGGTAGGTATTTTATTTTCTGTTAGGTATTGAGTTTTTTTTTTTTATTATGTAGGTACTTAGGTAAGGATATCATATAGGTACCCTCTTAATCACCACTAATGAGACACAATTGGTTTTCTATTGTAATTAGCCACAAAGGGCCCGCGAGATAGATGGCATCCTGGGGAAGCACATACATTTTATCCTGTTAGCACGTTCCCGTGGGATAATTTCCGACATCCACGCGGGCGAAGCCGCGGGCAGAAGCTAGTATACAATATTATTAATAGGTGGCTCGTGTCGCACAGACGCAGACGTCTCAAGAATCCGAGGGTTACCATTGTCATACAGAATTGACGGAATTTATTGGATAACATAACGTTGAAAGTCAAATCTAGAGAATAGTAGTGAATTTAAATATTTCCCCCTAATAACCTTTGTGGTTTTGATTGATGGTTAAAATAATTTTGTGGGGTAGGTTCATCCATCATACCGGCTTAATTACCTCCGGATGCTAACAGACTGCATCATTCGCCGTTTGCGTTGCAGATGTCAGCATCCCGTTTGTACTTTGTGAAGATTGGTTATAAATTCGGATGTAATATAATATTATTATATCGTGGAGATAAAACTGTCGACATCTCCACCTTTCTACGTCCACTTAAAATATCGCCAGTATCTTGTGAGGCTTGAGGAAAACACATGTAGACATAAGCCATACTTCTGTTGTGCGTGTTATTAGGTCCAGATAAATGATACGCGAATTTAGTTTTATACCTACTGAAATTGTTAATATATTTAATAAAGGTTCAAGATAACTCTGATTGCTTATTATAGTAAATGTCGACGTGGCAGGGCGATGGTACGTAAGCGACTGGCGAGTATAGCGCTCGAGTTCCTTTACCGTATCAAAAATGCAATTCAGCAATCGCGTCGCTAAGGTCGCTACATCACACCAAAAAAAAAAAAAAAATTCTCCAAACTTATTACATAAATTAAAAGAAAAAAATTTTGAAATACACTATGTTCACAAATGGTTTGTACAAACTACACATTACAAATAATTTGCTTATTCATCATTTAGTTTCAACCAACAATGTCGTTACCAGATATCTTGTGAGATATTAGGAGACCTTTAAGCTAGTCCGATCTCCTTAACCTATTTGAAACCAAAACTGACTACCGGGTCCAATATTTTAGAACACAAAAGACATTATAAATGATTTTAAAAGATAAATGATTTTATTTCTGTAAGTAGGTTTATAGAAACACTTTTACACGTCAATTATATTTTAAAAACTAGAAGAAAGATAGCGTTTCCTGTCTAACTACTCTGAGAAGAAAAGCCGAAACAAATTCAGAGGTCACAGTCTCTTTTAAAGTCTAGACATAATCTTATGAAGAAGACTATGTAGATTGGTGTCGGAAATGGTCTTTTGAGGAAAGAACCACACAGATTGAGTGGACCTGTCCAGTCAGTGCACGCATTTGTCAATAATCATACAGCTCAACTTGAACTTAAAAAGCTAAACGATTCGACAAACAATACCAAAGAAAGGTCACTAATAACCACACATCTACAATCAAACACCAAAAAGCAACGACTGGCAAATTCGAAAGCTAAACAGTATCCGTCCCAAAACCGCAATAAGCACTATACCCGAGGAAAATGCCCAACGGACATTTCACCGCATCCCGCACCATTTTACCTCATCGTTAGTGTGTGCGAAGTCATATTTAATAAGGGGCTTTTCGCTAAATTCTGTCTGATTCGCTGTTATTTACGGCGTGAGAATTTACCTAGACTATGACTGTGAGAGACTTAAAAGAAGGCTGCTAGGCTCAAATCTGTCTCGTATAGGGTCAGCATTATGCTGAGAGATGGCCGTTTTGTGTGGATGTGACGAATGCTTTCAACAAAAAAATATATATATATATATTGACTAAAATTTTGTGCCCGCCCAACACAATCTTTTTGGCGAAATCTCCAATCCGTATTTTATGAATACCTGGTGTTGTATTCTGTAGGTACTTTTATAAAATATTTATCGGAAATAAAAAATATATTTTTGTTGGAAAGAATAACTTGATACAGTTTACAGGTTTAAAATCTATCTCTAAGCTGACTACGTAGACGTTGAGCTGCTGGTACGGGTACTAAGCACCTTAGGAAATCGCTTGAAGTATCCGATTCGGTTTAGAAATACATGTTTGTGGATTAGTAAGGAGATGCGATAAATTCACAGCAACTTAAGTTTAGTTTTGACTAAAGTTTAGAGAGACCACTTAACAGGAAAGTTTAAAGTTTGATAGACAATACAAATAGTGGGATAATTACGTAACACACTTACAGTGGTAAAGCCTTTCATTTTGGGTAGCGGGATTGTCCGAAAGGGTTACCGCTGCCCTGGAACATAAAGGGCTAAGGAAGGAACACGGGTGGGTTTTAGTCAGTAAGAGTCTGACACTCCATTCTGCTCCACCCAGAGTGGGAGGAGTCATTTGATGATTTCCCATTCATTGCGTTTTAACGTTGTTGAGCAGACGAATTTTCCAAATTATGCATTATTTTTTTTTCAATTTCCTTTAATCTTCGTGATAGTAAGTGACCAAGAACGACGGCAAAAAGTCTATAAACAAATTAGCAACAGCATGAATCTAAAAAACTTTTTACAAAAAAAAATAACCGCCTTCAAAAAAAGACAAACAAAAACGTTCCTGCACTAAAAAGTAAAAAATAAAAAATTGAATTCCTGTAAAGAAACTTAATTTAAAGGTAAACTTATTTGACATTAATATTTTGCAAATATTCAAAATTGTTTACTTCTTTTTGGAGTCGGTGCCAGCAGTTGTATCCTGTGCCATTTATTTTTTCAATTCACGATTATAAAATTTTAAAACTGATGCTTACAAACTTAATGCTTCAAAAATTTCAAAGTACTTAAAAAGTGGCAGGGGATTTTTATACGTATTTATAATTATTATTATTTAAAAGAAATTATTGTGAAAATTGTGTCAATTTGTTTTAGAGTACAGTCTAGTCTGTATTTGTGTTTTAATTATTCTAGGTATGCAATAGGTATCTTGGTAGTTTTATAGTAAATGTTAGAGGTCGTTTTTCGAGGTATTGTTGCCCATACGTATTTCCTTGCCTTGGCTGGCACCGACTCCAAAAAGAAGTAAACAATTTTGAATATTTGCAAAATATTAATGTCAAATAAGTTTACCTTTAAATTAAGTTTCTTTACAGGAATTCAATTTTTTATTTTTTACTTTTTAGTGCAGGAACGTTTTTGTTTGTCTTTTTTTGAAGGCGGTTATTTTTTTTTGTAAAAAGTTTTTTTTATTTCTAGCCGTTTAGTGTATTTTTTATTATAATATAATGGCAACGTAGTTAATATATTTTCTACATAGAATATTATTTTGAAGAAGTACCAATATCATACAAGTAGGTACATATTACTGTCTACTTTCTGATCTTTAATTTGATCCCGTAGAGAGATGATAATATGACGCATGAAATACTGTCGATTCTTATAGTTACAATAAAAAAGTTAAATAAATTAATCTTTGTTATAAATTCAACAGACAGGTAAAATTCAAAGACTCCCAACGGAATGTAATCTATTTTAGCATTATTCAATACACACGTGCATAGATAAGCCGGTAAAATACAAAGAGACTGACGCAATTGTTACTTTATAAAACCAATTCAATATAAAAACCTATTTTATCATTATTAGGAACATTCAACACAGGCAAGTTGGAAATACAAAGCGACCAACGCTATTGTTATTTTAATGAGTCATTCAATGTAGGAACCTATTTTATCATTACTAGGAACATTGCACAAGTAAGTCGGTAGGTACCTACATAGCACAAGCATATCGGTGAAATACAAAGCGACCGACGCTATTGTTATTTTCTGACCCATTCATTTCATATTTTTCACCTTATTATATCATTATTATCTAGGAACATTCAAACAAATGACTTGCATTTGAGTAAAAGTAAAAACCACATTAAAAAAACGCGCCCAGCACACTACCTCATAGGTGGCGTGGAAACGTGTGCATACTACCAAGAATACAATTTTATTTTAGTAAATAATAGAAGCGATTTTTTTTTAAACATTGTAAGTAAAATGCCTTTAATAATTCAGAAGTTGTTTTGTGGACACATTGATGATAACATCAAAACTAGATTTTCAATGGCACCTTGTATTCAGAGTGCATCTCATGACAGTTCTAAGCCCAAATACTGCTAGGATACATTGTTTTATTTTGAAGTTCTCATGCCAACCTTCCACCTTCCAGCTCCATCATCAGATCAGTTCGATAGTAACTTATAGCCAAAGTGCATTTCATGACAATTCTAATAAGCCCAAACACGGCTAGAATACGTTGATTAATTACGGAGTTCCGGTACCTGTCTTCCGGCTCCATCATGATCATCAGATCAGTTCAATGATAACATTTTCAATATAACTATTCAGGATTGTATGTTTATTTGTATTGTCATAGTTGCTTAACTATCTTGATTGTGATATCTATGCGAGTGACAAGTTCCGTTAGCCATATCTGATCTTCTTCACCAGTTCCACTTCATCAAATGTTACTTTTTGACTGTAAACGCTTGATTTCTCGATGAAAATATTAAAATTACTATATAGTTGCCTATAATATTTGAGGAGTTCCCTCGATTCCTCATGGATCCCATCATCAGAACTGGATTTTGAAAAAAATGGGACCAATCTGGAAGCATATCCTTTAGGGTTAAAAAAAAATTTTGCAAATCGATCGATAAACAACGGAGTTCTGAGGTAACAAACATAAAAAAAAAATAAAAAAAAAAAAAAATAAAAAAAAAAAAAATACAACCGAATTGAGAACCTCCTCCTTTTTTTGAAGTCGGTTAAATATGTTTATTTCAGCATTTTTCATTCAAAATAATTTGTTTGTGTTACAAAAACTGGAGAACCATTTTCCATAATCCCTTAATCGCACATATAACTCTATTAAAACAAAATTTCAGTGTACAAAATGCTGAAAATACTTCAAACAAGTACAACAGAGTAATATCGTGCTGAAAACCAGATGAAACTAGTTTCAGGAATCACTTTGCGGTTTATTTAGCTTTTACATTTTCATTCCACACTGACGTGAATGAAAAATGGTTTATTTCGTAAAAATCCTTTGTTTTTAATTTATACATCGGATTATCAAAAGTTATCATATTGAATAACTGAATATGCGTCTAAAATAAAGGCTATAATAGACTGACAAATTCGCAGGAAAGGCTCCCACAGACCGGCGCTATACGACAGCGTGATTCAAGTAGAACAATTTCTATGAAATTTTTATGAAAATTCTTCTACTAGAGTCGCGTCGCGCCAGTCTGCGCGAGCCTTAAAGTAAAACAACAAACAGCTCATCGTGTCTTGTCATGAGGAAACATGATACTATCACTAACACGAAGTCAGCAATCTATAAACGTGTTGATCTTTTTCAACTACCTAGCCTTTTCCCAACTAAATTGGGGTCGGCTTCCAGTCTTACCAGATGTAGCTGAATACCAGTATTTTACAAAGAGCGACTGCTACTACTGCTGTTGATCAATAAACACTTTTAGTTAATGTCCTACAGCCGCCCGGGGTAATACCGGGGTAATAGGGTAGTTTCCTAGGTAAAAAAATATTATTATATTTAGTCCGTCAGTTGGATTATCTAAAACTAATGGACATATATTTTTTCTTTTGTCAATCAAACAAAAAATGACAAACATAAAGCGCGTCAAAATTTGGCAGTGGGGGTCGTGACGTCACTTGCTTGCAAAAGTGTCGCAAGCAAGTGACGTCACGCGGAACTTTAACGGGCGATATCTTCATCATTTTTTATATAATTGACAAAAGAAAAAATACGGATCTAATATTTTTAACCGACTTCTAAAAAAGGAGGAGGTTCTCAATTCGGATGTTTGTATTTTTTTTTTTTTATGTTTGTTCGCGCATAACTTCGTCGCTTGCGAACCGATTTAAAAAATTCTTTTTTTGTTGGAAAGGGCATACTTCCCAAATGGTCCCATAGAAATTTCATCAAAAACGGTTCAGTAGTTTGGTTTTTAGACCAAAATTACTGGTAAAAATTACAACTAAAAAGTGAAAAATAAGTCGGTGGCAAACAACGAAAATGCGCACCCAACGACACCGACTTCCGAAATTAAAGTTATTTTTCACTTTGTAGTGTTGTTTTTGGAAGTCGGTTGTATTTTTTTGCAAAAAAGTTTTTTTTGATAATCTAACTGACGGACAATTAGAATTTTTTAGGAAACTAGCTTATTGTAGGAAGGCAAAAGCTAAACCAAAATGAATGAAACCGGCATATCTTACTCGTAGAACCCAAAAGTCGAAGACATGTGACACCCACCAACCCGCACTGAGCCTGCGTGGTGGATTATGGCCCACTCCCTCTCACAGAGAGGAGGCCTGTGTCCCAGCAGTGTTAACGTTGCAGGTTGATTATGCTAAACTCCTCTAAATAGCTAACGTATTTTAGTCTTAAAACTTTTCTAGCAAACAAGCAATTTCACCGCCATCTCCCGAGCGTGTTCCGTAGGGGTTCGAGGGTGACAACAAATGAAATATGGCGGAGCAGAAATGAGGAATTACATCACATAAAATAAGGAGATTGGTGCGTAAACACCGGAACCTATTTATCTTGCTGTTTTTGTGAAGGAAGCTGTTTTGTACAGTAATTTTCCGTTTTTTCTGGAACGCGTGGTGAAAAATGTAGTCATATTGACCAGAATAATGTCCAAGATTTTAAGGATTTCAACTCGGGGATTTATTCTTCTTTTCTTTGCCTTTTTCAGTTTGTATTTTTGGACCTAAAATTAGGTTAAAGAAGACCTGTACATATATATTAAAAAATAATAAACCTTTTTTATTTAACCTTAATAACTAAGTTCTTAAACTAATGTAAGTGTACTAAGTAATTTTGAGTCGGCGCCAAACAATCAATAAACAAAGATCACTAAATTGCCTTAAATTTAATCGGCGCCGACTCAAAATTATTTAGGTATACTAACATTAGTTTAAGAACTTAGTTATTAAGGTTAATTAAAAAAGGTTTATTATTTTTTGCTCTTCAGTTTTTTCGGGGGTTCATTTGTTTGCTAAAAAATTTTATTTCAAAACTCAAACTCAAAAAATTTTATTTTATAATTTTTTGTGGCTATAATCTACTAAATGTTTGCCAAAGAGCAGGCATATGTGGCACTGAGTAGAGTACATAATAATACACAACTCAGCATTCAAATCTGTGAGTGAAGAATAAATCACCCCTATTTTCCCACCCTTAGGGTTGGATATTTTTTTCCAAATTTATTTTGGACCATCTTTGGGGTACTAATACCCTTTCCAATAAAAAAAGAATTATCAAAATCGGACTACTCTGTAAAAAGTGTTATGCGTGGTCTTACATAAAAAAATAAAAAATATACGCTTCGACTTGAGAACCACCTCCGTTTTTTTTATTGTCGGTTAAAAAAAAATTAGGGAGTAGCTACGTCTCTAAAAAATATAATGAATCAGCTGACCAAAGGGGCCCGTGGAAAAATAATAACAGCCGCACAGGTCGACCGATCAGGTTAAGCTACGCTTGCTTGCCGCGGTTGGTCTATGGATGGGTGACTATCTTTACGTACCAAGTCCCCTCCGTGCCTCGGAAAACACGTTAAGCCGTTGGTCCCGGCTGTCACTCGTGGATCTTTGACAATCGTTACAGATAGTCAGAAGCCCGAAAGTTTGACAACCAGTCTTACCAAGGGGTATCGTAATAACTATTACCTGGGTTGTGGAGGTCAGATAGCAGTCGCTCCATATAAAATGCTGGTATTCAGCTGCATCCGGTTAGACTGGAAGCCGACCCCAATATAGTTGGTAAAAGATGATGAATCAGCTGAAACATTTTAAAATCTACCAAAAACTTCTATTCTTTGTTTTCATTCCTTCCGTTCATCCTCTAAAGAGATTAAATAGGTGACGAAAGTTTGTATGAAAGTTCGTCATATTTGCTGATGGGAAATTCCATCGGGCGCACGGCTTGTAATGTAATAATTAATGTCATATCGGAATCAAGAATTTCGGCAGTACTATACAATCTGTCATAAAATTGCGATCACCGACCAGATCGTCAGTTAGGCCTAATGAGCTCTATATTATCAACTCAGTCACTCACAGGCACTGTGCTTCCTAATGCTAGTGAGTATGGCAACCCATTGACCACCCATTTGTTACCTGAACCTGAATTATTAGGCGCCATTGATTGCTACCGCCTATGCAATTATAATTACAATCACTGTCATTGTCAATAGGACAGTTAATCGGGTCGGCTCACACAGACATACTCGTATAATAATATATATATCCTACTATTGATCCATACAAATGCGAAAGTAACTGCTGCCTAAAACCAGCACTGGGGCTCTGTCTCTGTCCATCTGGGACGCATGTTTCCCCCCACCTTGTAATTTTTTTGTGTTTGTGTTCTTTTTATGCGTCATGTTTGCCGTAAATAAACGTATTTTCCTTTCTTTTCCTTTTTTTTCTTTCTAACTGTATGTTATGTACCTTTTCTCGCGTCAACAGCTGAATGGATTTCGATGAAATTTAGCCCGGTGTACGTTCCTGTGGGAATTCCGACTTCCACGTGGGCGAGCCGCAGACAAATCACAAAAGCAAGTTTATCTATGATAATTTTATTATTGCAGCACCATAGAAGTTCTCGCAAAAAAGACTGCCCCAATATAATAGAAACCGATATTATGGATATTGTATCAGATTCAGATATTGTAGTATCTAGTTAGTGGCAGATAATTCAATATTACTGTCCTCTCGGTTGGTTGCGGAACCCCCTGCTAGCAAGATGATATATAGGTGTTGTCAATAGCTTGTGTTGGAATATTGGTTAAATATATACGCTCTGTTACCGCAAACCTTGCCTTTTCGCAAATATTTTCTTTTCTCCAGACAGTTTTATTGTCAGAATCAAGCTTAGGCCCGTATTCCCGTGATTTAAAACGTTCAAAATCTAGTCGCAGTCTCATCTCGGCGACAAACAAACGTCAAAAACTTGTCAAAATGTAGCGAAATTAGACGTATTTTTAACAGATTGAGACTGAGATCAGACTGTGAACGTTCTTAAAATTACGAGAATTACCCCTAAGGTTTTCGGGTAGAAACAGATCTTGGCTACGAAAACCCATCTGCAAGAATACGGACTAAAGAAATACAAAATACCCTCACTATTTACTCTCTGGCAGTAAGAGAGAAATCTACTTCCTGACTTACATTTTTCCATTCTGTTTTGAAAGTCGCTCTACTAACACGTGTAGAAAACCTCCCAGCTTGTCAACCATATCATCAAATAACCTACATGCTGCCATCAAGGCCAGGTCGAGCACACTGTGGTTGTTAATTAAATCGCGATGATCTCGACTGACTGCCCCGGCTTCGCGATAGGTATCAATACTGGTATCGATGAAATATTCATCTATTTCTCTTGCAGGCGACGGGATCGTGTTAATAACACCGTTGTTAGTGCATTACTTACGCAAGTGTTGTGTATATCTACATACTTTGTAGCTAGAGTCTATTTAATTTTAATTTAAAATTAATAGCGTAATTAACATAATAATCAGCAACCATATGTATAAACAGTATTGTGTACCTTTGCTGCGACTGAACACTATCTCCCAAGATACAGGCTCCTGGCCTAGTTTGGGATTCAGCATCAGTACATATATATTGTAACAAACATCCTAAGACTGTCCATACTTAAGTACCAATGTTGAATTTTTTGTGTCAATAAACATTTTTTTTTTTTTTTAATTTATTAATGAATACCCTACAAATACATATTAATAATGTAGCTTAAGGTGATTAGAGGGCTCGCTGACCTTGTGTATGTGGGCGGAGCTAAGCGCTCTACCCCCGAATACGTAAAACGCGCGCGGTGGCGCGCTGTACTAAAACGACGATCAAAGAATATGCAGAGGCGCAGAATGCCGCACGCAGGTCGTCATTTTTGCCTACGATTCCAGAGGGGAATGGCGGATGCAAAGCTGATATATTTTGTATAGATTGATACTTATGTTACGTATATTTTAAGTTTCTGGACATTATTTTTTAGCAATTTTTCATTTAGAGATTTTGTTTAAAATCATACGTGAGAAGGGACTTAGTTCCTAACGGGGGTAAAACTTTAAAAATGATATTGAGTATTTTCTTAGAAATAGAATAACATTTTATTTGCATAGACTGTAGGTCTTCTTAGGAGGACTTACATAAAAATGAGATTTTATAAAAATGTGATCCTGTTTCATGAATTTGAATTACATATTATAAATCAGTAATAAATATGCGCGTCTGTCTGTGTTAGTGAAATATTTACGAACGAATTGTATTAGTGTGCGTTTATTGACTAGCTCGCTGCAGATGGCCCATTTCTATAGTGCGCGTGGACGCTTACGATAGTAATTCAAGTAGTAGGCATATATTTTAAACTAATATTAAAATGAGAAAAGATTGGATTTGATCAAAATAAAAGTCCAAGATGGCGACTGCGAAAATTTTCAAGTTTTTTATCATGGGTGTCGTTTTCATACTTTTCGAGGGTGATAAAGCCGATAGCGAGGTCAAAATAAAAATCCAAAATGGCGGCTGTAAAACTTTTCAAATATTTTCATCATGGGTGTTGTTTTCATACTTTTCGAGGGTGATAAAGCCGATAGTGAGGTCAAAATAAAAATCCAAAATGGCGGCTGTAAAACTTTTCAAATATTTTCATCATGGGTGTCGTTTTCATACTTTTCGAGGGTGATAAAGCCGATAGTGAGGTCAAAATAAAAATCCAAAATGGCGGCTGCAAAAATTTTATAATATTTCATCATGGGTGTCGTTTTCATACTTTTCGAGGGCGATAAGGCCGATAGTGAGGTCAAAATAAAAATCTAAAATGGCGGCTGCAAAAATTTTATAATATTTCATCATGGGTGTCGTTTTCATACTTTTCGAGGGCGATAAGGCCGTTAATGAGGTCAAAATAAAAATCCAAAATGGCGGCTGCATAAACTTTCAAATATTTAATCATGGGTGTCGTTTTCATACTTTTCGAGGGCGATAAGGCCGATAGTGAGGTCAAAATAAAAATCCAAAATAGCGGCTGCAAAATTTTTCAAATATTTCATCATGGGTATCGTTTCCATACTTTTCGAGGGTGATAAAGCCGATAGTGAGGTCAAAATAAAAATCCAAAATGGCGGCTGCAAAAATTTTCAAATATTTAATCATGGGTGTCGTTTTCATACTTTTCTAGGGCGATAAAGCCGATAGTGAGGTCAAAATAAAACTCCAAAATGGCGGCTGCATAAATTTTCAAATATTTTTCGTCATGGGTGTCATTTTCATAGTTTTCGAGGGTGCTACAGACAGCCGATAGTGAGCTCACAATGTAAATCCAAGATGGCGGCTGCAAAAATTTGTTTTTGTTTTAAATCATACGTGATAAGGAACTTCGAATAACCTAAGTTATTCTGATCAAACTAAAATTATTATGTAACTAATGATTACTTGATTTTAGGTACAGACGCCAGCAGCAGCACATCAAGCTACCCGAAACAGTCAAATTTTCCCAATCAACCTTGAACCTAATGCTTTAGCGATAAAGTTGAAAATCTATTAAAGAAATTTGACAGATTGCAGTTAAGTAGCTTGATGTGCTGGCGTCTGTACACGATACTTATTTAACAATAATATAGTGTGATGAGTTGCCAAATAAACAATGTTTTCTTATTACCAGACCGCATGAGTGAGTGTCTCTGTCTAGTAGAGTCTTAGCATAATGCTGAGCGATGGCCATTTTGCGTGGATGTGCGTGTTTACCCCCGAACTTGTTTTAGACAGAGACACTCACTCATGCGGTCTGGTGATAAGAAAACATTGTTTATTTGGAAACTCATCACACTATATTATTGTCAAATAAGTATCGTGTGTGCCAGTACATCAAGCTACTTAACTGCAATCTGTCAAATTTCTTTAATAGATTTTCAACTTTATCGCTAAAGCATTAGGTTCAAGGTTGACTGGGAAAATTTTACTGTTTCGGGTAGCTTGATGTGCTGGCGTCTGTACCTAAAATCAAGTAATCATTAGTTACATAATAATTTTAGTTTGATCAGAATAACTTAGGTTATTCGAAGTTCCTTATCACGTATGATTTAAAACAAAAACAAATTTTTTCAGCCGCCATCTTGGATTTACATTGTGAGCTCACTATCGGCTGTCTGTAGCACCCTCGAAAACTATGAAAATGACACCCATGACGAAAAATTTGAAAATTTATGCAGCCGCCATTTTGGATTTTTATTTTGACCTCACTATCGGCTTTATCACCCTCGAAAAGTATGAAAACGATACCCATGATGAAATATTTGAAAATTTTTGCAGCCGCCATTTTGGATTTTTATTTTGACCTCACTATCGGCCTTATCACCCTCGAAAAGTATGAAAACGATACCCATGATGAAATATTTGAAAATTTTTGCAGCCGCCATTTTGGATTTTTATTTTGACCTCACTATTGGCTTTATCACCCTCGAAAAGTATGAAAGCGATACCCATGATGAAATATTGGAAAATTTTTGCAGCCGCCATTTTGGATTTTTATTTTGACCTCACTATCGGCCTTATCACCCTCGAAAAGTATGAAAACGATACCTATGATGAAATATTTGAAAATTTTTGCAGCCGCCATTTTGGATTTTTATTTTGATCTCACTATCGGCTTTATCACCATCGAAAAGTATGAAAACGATACCCATGACGAAATATTTGAAAATTTTTGCAGCCGCCATTTTGGATTTTTATTTTGACCTCACTATCGGCCTTATCGCCCTCGAAAAGTATGAAAACGACACCCATGATTAAATTTTTGAAAATTTTTGCAGCCGCCATTTTGGATTTTTATTTTGACCTCACTATCGGCTTTATCACCCTCGAAAAGTATGAAAACGACACCCATGATGAAATATTTGAAAATTTTTGCAGCCGCCATTTTGGATTTTTATTTTGACCTCAT
This sequence comes from Apamea anceps, assembly GCA_951799955.1. NCBI lineage: Eukaryota > Metazoa > Arthropoda > Insecta > Lepidoptera > Noctuidae > Apamea > Apamea anceps. The sequence continues at coordinate 3,870,137 of OX637502.1, read as the reverse complement.
TATCGGCTTTATCACCCTCGAAAAGTGTAAAAACGACACCCATGATGAAATATTTGAAAATTTTTGCAGCCGCCATCTTGGACTTTTATTTTGATCAAATCCAATCTTTTCTCATTTTAATAATAGTTTAGATATGCCTACTACTTGTATTACTATCGTAAGGGTCCACGCGCACAATAGTAATGGGCCATCTGCAGCGAGCTAGTCAATAAACGCACACTGATACAATTCGTTCGTAAATATTTGCACTAACACAGACAGACGCGCGTAGTCGATCGATAGCCGGAGCGTAGCAGCGAGCGACACAGCCATCCCGTCTCAATGCTAACGCACGACTGCCGCCCGCGCCCGCGCAGAGCACCTCTGAAGCTTGATCTCAAAGTGGGGACATTCCCTATGCAAATGTTGATTGATTTAAATAAGCTATGTCACATCTGTAGTACCTCTAACCATCGATTTTTCAGTGTAAAAATTTTTCCAAACATCAAAGCCGTTTTGAAGTAATATCGAAAATCAGAAAAAAATAGCGAGTTGGTAAATATTTTTTTAAGGCAAAAGTATTAGCCATACGAAAAAATCCTATGTCAGAAATGTTGTTCATGAATCTATAGCAAACATATATTTTTTTCAGATCTTTTAATCAAGCCGTTAATGAGAAATATTCTTCATAAAGTGACCGTATTACGGTACTAAACGAGAGTAAGGCCCTTAATCCTTGATCGAACCGTGCGGCTGTTATTATTTAGTCACGAATCCCTACCTACTGGGCAATATCTAAAGAAAACTGTAACACTTTGTCCGTATCGCAGGCTATATGTACCTAACTAGGAATGTAGGTATTATAGAAAGTGTGCGATAGTCCTGTTCCTCGTTCCGAAAGTCCAATAACGGATCGTTCTGCTCACCGGAACGTAAACGCACGGTGCAATGGATATTGTTAAATTGATAAAATGAAAGCTTTGTAATACGCTAGAGCAACGTACTTAATTGGGCCCTGAAAAAGTTTTTTACTTGTAGAGATGTAACACTTATTTAGCATTAAAATAATATGTAAGTAAATAACAACTAATATCTAATTAATTATTAAAAATAATTCATAAAAAATGATAACCTAATTTAACTAAAACTATTCACAAACTAAAATAAAAAGAAAATTCATCCGCATCGCTGTCGACTGGTAATGTACCCAAGCGACTGGCGGCAATACCACGTAGTATGGCAATGTACCAAATTATGCTCCTGAAACCTACACTTCGATATATGGCAATAACATGGTGTTAGTTTCAACAATGTAAGGAAAATATGTACCTACTGGTAATCGCGCATTATTGAATATATATTTAAAATGAACTTACTTCGTTCGGGTGAAGTAGTTTGTTTTAACATACAACATATCCTATGGCACTTAGCAAAAGTGTAGCTTCCCATTAGTGAAAGAATTTTTGGAATCGGATCAGGAGTTCCGAAGAAAACCACCTACATACCAATTCCAAAGCGCATTGATGACAGGTGGATTAAGGCTTATGATAAATGATTTTATTTTTGTAAGTAGGCTGGTACAAACACTTTTACACGTCAATCATATTTTAAAACTAGATGAGGTCGGCGTTTCCTATCTGACTAGTCTGAGAAGAAAGGCCGAAACAAACTCAGACGTCACAGTCTCGACATAATCTTGGTCAGATCATATGAAGACCATGTAGGTCGATGTCTGAGATGGTCTTTTGAGGAAAGAACCACACAGATTGAGAGAACCTGTCCAGTCAGTGCACGCATATGTCAGAAATCGTGCAGCTCAACTCAAAACTTAAGGAGCTCAACGGTTCGACGAACAATACCAAAGAAAGGACATTTGGGTAGGCCACATTAATTACTCAAACTGCCAGACCATGACAAAAACTAACAGAACAGAGAGAACAATAAAAAATAAAATGACCCACATTGTCTTCACATTCACAATAATTAAAATAATAGAATACTTTACAAAGTAAGCAAATGTCATAGTATATATCAAATTCATTAATGTCAAAATGTATATAAAAAAAACAACAAAACAAAATAAAAACATTCAATATGTAAAAAATTGGAAGCAGCTTAATCCCAAGCCTTTTTGTCCTCGATATAAGCCCTAACGGTATAAAAGGCTTTCTGGCACAACTTACGTTTAATATGACAGAGTGGCGTCCAAGGACTGGAGGACGAGATATCGGTTGTCCAGCGGCGAGATGGGACATTGTTGCCATCGTGGGCAAAACCTGATGAGGCTGGCACAGGAGCGTGGGAATTGGCACAAGAAAAGAGAGACCTGTGCCCAGCAGTGGGCAAATGATGATGATGATGTGTAAGTATAGATCACACGACACATGTACGTCACATATGCAAAAAAAAAAATAGACAAATGCTGCACTTGCACGCTGCGTGAGCGCGCACAGGATGGATTGAAAGCAGTTGAAGTGATTTTTTGCTCCATTGGTGTAATTGCCGTATGGCGTTCCAGTGTGAGGATAAATAAATGAATAAATATACATATTTCTACATCTGTAATTTAAGTATATGGTGTACATAATAAACAGTATTCTATTCTAAACATCTTCTAGACTTAAAGGTGGGTGTGGTGGTGGCTCAGTGCCTATGTGACGCTTAAATATAAGTGTTATGCCAAAATCAATAAATTACCCAGAAATTATGTAAATCGGTCATAAAAAGTGGCGCCATCATTTGACACCAATCGGAGTAATAATTAGTATATAGTATAATTGGTAGTCGTTGTCAGATAATGTGTCGACTGCCCAGTAACCGTTCAAGCACTTACTGACTTACTGCGCTCAGACGAGGGTTCTACTGAATTATTGAGAGGGATTTACAGACTTTTTGGTGATTTACCGTGTTTATCTGTTACATCGTTTATTTGTGTAGGTATTAGTACTTTACAGACGAGGATACATGAGATGAGACATTTAGCCGCACTTAGTCAAAATAATTGTCATCATCAAATACTTACGATGAAGCACCAAGCTGGACCTAACAGTTACTCTCTCTCCTGCATACAATGTACGTTTAGCTATGTCTTAGGGCCTAGACTATGTGATATTATCAGCAATAACGATGATGGATAAGTCAAAAATGTATTGGATTGACATAAGCTACCGAACAGCTTGTCCCTACAGTCCATTCACATTATTTAACGTCTGATTTTGGATCACTATCAACGTCACAGTGATCTTTAATCTCGTCTCGGTTGCTGATGGTGACCGGTGATCGGTGGTTGACGTATGAAATTTTTTGATCAAATGTTGTCCCGTCGGGGGACCGCTGCTATTTTAAACTTTAACAGAACGTTAGGCTAATAATTAGAATGGCCCCCGACGGGACAACATTTAATCAAAAAATTTCATACGTACTTACGTAGGGCCATAATTTAAAGGTTATTTTTTTCTTTTTATAGGGTTTCACGTTTATGCCTTTTTTGTTCAATAGTTTTTTTTTTTCTTTTAGGCTTTTTACATTCATACTATTTTTATAACCGATGCACATCCATCAATCGATTTAAAGCCTACAACTTGAACCTATTGATCAATAATAGAGTACCTAATTTATTTCAATCGACCAGCTGCTAATGATGATGTTATTTAAGGCCAATAACAACATCTGCCTAGCCTTTTCCCAACTATGTTGGGGTCGGCTTCCCCGAAGTTTAAAGTTTATAATTTACCAGACTTAAAGAATGACTTTAGGCTTGTGCAAACTTACACAGTTTGCAAGCTAAATTACGTATAAAATTAAGTTAAGTATGTTAAAGTAATTAAGGGCTGATTTCTCCAACGCCAGATAATTATATCTGAGGAATAATTTTGAATTTTTGATAGTTCTTCCATACAAAATCTGTCAGACGTCAACTTTATTCCACGAATTAAAATTATCTGTCTATTGAGAAATCAGGCCTAAGTATAAATGATTTTTTGGTTCATAGACAGGATCAAAATAAATATTAGGTAAGAACTTGGGTGTCAACGAAAAAGAATTTAAGAAAGAGCGTACGAGCATTAACGATCTCAATTCATTAAAGTTTCTAAGTGTCATAATGGTTCATACAAGAAGAAAAGAAGGTTGTGTTTGTTTTAAACATGCCGTACGCATTTGCTCGCAAATAAACCACATAATAACCCAAACACCAGCGGTTCAGTAGAGGCTTCAAAATCAATCCCACACAAGGAAATAAACAGAGGGCGTTGTTCTCTTTTATGTACATTCGAGCAAATAAATAAAAAGAACACACAACACAACACATAAAAACAACTAACTATGGTGATATGAAACGTATCGGGTTGTACATAATATACCAACATGATATTTATACGAGCTTAGAAGTTTGCGTTTATGGGCATTAGAGGGTTACTTAAGGTCCATAATGGCCCAGTCGGGCTTATAATATGACCGTATTATCCTGTTGTAGTATGAATATGGGTCAGACAGAACTACTAGTTGTTAAAGTTTATTAATTTGATGAAACACTTGATTATTTACAGTCTGGGATTGTCAAGAAGACTAGACTGGAGAACTTTGTTAGCACTCAGTTTGAAGTAAAGCAAATTAATCAGTTAAGACTCTTGTAGTAAAAAGACTTGACTAATTAATGTCTTTACCTCCAAACTGAGCAAGTTTGTTGGGCTAAGATCTAATAACCAATAGCTCTTTACTGGACTATCTAAATTAAGTTTACGTTAGGCTTATTCCATTCGTGCATAAAAGACTCTGTGTAGGTCTTATGGTTATAATTAATTTGGTTTTCAACACCATTCACGAAACGCCCACTCGTTATCAGCATCATCACGATTCCAGCCGAAAGATGTCCACTGCTCAACAAAGGCATCCCCCAAGCGTCGCCACATCGACTAGTCCTAAATAATGTTCAGTGTCTTGAAAATCATATCAAATCAAATATGTTTATTTGTGAACACTGTACTAAAGTGGGCATCTCTGTATCCTGCCACAGTAAATGGCATACAAAATGGATTAGTAGCGAAAACAGTAGGTACACATAGGTACACTTTTCTTTTATGCACAGCTTGAAAAAGCTACCAGCATGTTTGATTACTGATAAGGAAACTGTATACTTAAAAAAATCAGTATATTAACCACAATATAACATTTTCAATGTCTCTATAACCACCTAATTAATTCAAACGTAGTAAATTCGGTGAGTTCGCTTCAAAAGGCGGATGAAAGGAAAATTTTGCCTTTCAAGAGATCCAATGCCTTCTTGATGCTTAAATAAACCCAATTATATACACAATTTGGTAGCATTTCCTTGAAGTACCACTTGTTATTCAATTGGGTTTATTTCGTACAATTTACCCTTACATACACCATTTTGGTACTTAGTACTCACCACAGGCGTGGGTGTATGACCAGATGTATGAACGTAGAGGAAGGAAAAGGGTTCTGCCTACCCCCTTGGGAAGATGACGTGAGTTTATGTATGTATGTCTGTACTATAAAGCTTTCATCATCATCATCATCTGTCTAGCCTTTTCCCAACTATGTAGGGGTCGGCTTCCAGTCTAACCGGATGCAGCTGAATACCAGTATTTTACATGGAGCGACTGCCTTTCTGACCTCCATAACCCAGTTACTGGGTAATACGATACCCCTTGGTAAGACTGGTTGTCAGACTTTCGGGCTTCTGACTACCCGTAACGACTATAAAGCTTTATAACTCGTAAGTTAACTTTGTTAGGGAATATAAATTTGAGATGGTAAGTTCACAAGTTCTAAGAACTCATATAAAGGTGAAGCAGTGGGATTTAGAGGAAAATAATGCCTTGCTTTTTGCTTAGACTTTTTCTTTAGTTACTTAGCTCGCCAACATTATAAAACAGAGGGAGAAAGTTGGTAACCTCAAGTCCTTCCACGGGTTTCAAGTACCAACCTAGTTCACTGCCAAGCCTTCACTTATCGAACTTTATCTTGCTTGTATTTGAATGAGTAAATCCCCATTTACACGATACAGGTTTTCTGCCTGCCTGTAAAGTGCAGTTTTTGACTTGCATCGTCAAAACACTGTTTAGATCTACGGTGCAACTTTTATTGTTGCTTAAACTTATTGAATGCCACAGGCACTTAAATCGCAACGTGTAAATCAGGCTTTAATTTGTCGATAACTGCAATATACAGGCGGCAGCATCTTTGACGCGCAAATTGTAACCAAGAATTCAGCACATGATTCTAGACCTGCCGAGCGCAGAAATTGTTCGCCGGATATTTGAACAATAAACTGATAACTAGACTGGATTGATCAGGACAGTTTTGTACTGTTTTTTTAATCAGTTGTTTCATAAAAAAGTGCAATAGGTACAGACGCCAGCACATCAAGCTACTACAATCTGTCAAATTTCTTTAATAGATTTTCAACTGTATCGCTAAAGCATTAAGGTTCAAGATTGATTGGGAAAATTTGACAGTTTCGGGTAGCTTGACCTGCTGGCGTCTGTACGTAGCCGATCAAAATGTTTCATACATTTTTTTTACCAACCATTGAAAAATTTCGACACAGGGTGTTCAGAATCATGTACTGAATCCATGCCATGGTCCAGCACCCTAATTGGGTAACACACAATCAACCGGAATCAGAATAATTTTGAAGCAAATTGCTAATCCAACGCTTTATACGCAATGAATGTTGTTGAACTCTCAAAATGAAACCGATCCCGATTGATCGTGTGTTACGCAATTCGGGTGCAGGTTGCGCATCGATGTCCCTGCCACCCTGTATTATATTATACTAGCTGCGCCCCACAGTTTCACCCGCATAAGTTTCGATCCCGTGGGAATACCGGGATAAAAAGAATCCTATATGTTAATCCTGGTTATATACCATCTGTGTGCCAAATTTCATCCAAATCCGTTCAGTAGTTTTTGCGTGAAAGAATAACAAACATCCATCCATACAAACTTTCACGTTTATAATATTAGTAGGATTTGTGTAAACTTCTATACACAAGGTCTTCGTAACATACCTACCTATCAGCAGTATATAACATATAGGTAGCTAGAAAAAAACGTTGTACTATTAATATCCTTATAACAACCTGTGTCTAGCCAAGTGTGAGCAGCATGCGAGGGGTTAAGCAAGATTACGTGAGCTCACGATCAGTGGGCAGTGGAGGGTTAACAGGTATTAATAGGCTAGTAGGACACTGCGCTGAGCCTTGGAAGAAAACGATCGATTTTGTGTTTATTCGGTTGAAACAATCTTGAATACTTGATATCGCACTAACATTGGCGAAGGAAAACTTCGTGAAAAAATTACCTGAATTTATAATCAATACTGCGCGCCAAAATCAAGATAGCGGATGTTACCCAAAAAGCAGCTAAACTTAAGGGCCTCATCACACTAGCGATTTGGGGGCGACTGCGGGGCGGGATGGGCGCGCAGCGAATGCGTCGCGAACACGCCGCGGCTGCACAGCGAAGACATCGCGGACGCGTGGCAAATTCGCGACGTTTTCGTCGCGTGTTTGTAACAAGTTAACGATGTACAATACACTCAGTAACAAAATGGATTCCGACGAGGAGACACTGCTGTTGGCTTTAGTACTTCGAAGACGCCGGAGACGAAAACGAAAGCATCAAATTCGTTGCGCGCCCGTAAAGTATTCGTTGCGCACCCGCTCCGCTTTGAGGACGCTCGCAATCCGCTAGTATGACAAGGCCCTAAGTGGGACTGGGCCGGACATATTTTCCGCATGTCAGATGAAAATTGGGCTAAGAGAACCGCCTATTGGGTCTCACTAAACGCACGACGCCATCGCGGCAGGGCAAGACGAAGACGGCGGCAACTCACCGTCCAATCAGGACCAGGCCCGTGCCGAACGGCGCGTATGTGTTCCACGCGCGCCTCAAAGAGATGTCAGCAAGATTGACGGGGCCCGATAGGGCCGAAGCCTGCCAGGGTAGCGGGATCGTCCGAAAGGGTTACCGCTGCCCTGGAACATAAAGGGCTAAGGAAGGAACACGGGTGGGTTTTAGTCAGTAAGAGTCTGACACTTCCTCCGCTCCACCCAGAGCGGGAGGGGTCATTTGATGATTTCCCATCCTCAAAAAAAAAAAAAAAAAAAGGATGAGCTACCGTAAGGAATCGCAAAAGACAGAATTGCGTGGAAAAGGGAGGGAAAGACGTTTGCCCTGCAGGGAGACAATACAGGCTAGTTAGATTAGATTAGATAATAATCAATATAAGTCTGAAATCGCCAACCCGCCATGAGGAAGCGTGGTGAGCAATGCTCGTGCCTTCTGGGTATGAGAAGAGGCCTCAGTCTTGCAGTAGGGCGGTAATATGCTGGTATATTATTTGTATTTGTAATCGTGTTTAGTTTCTACCTCTAGAGGAATTGTTGACAAGCTGTCACAGATTTCAAGGTTCTTTTCGGTTTCATGGCTTTCAAAGGTAGCAAGACAATCGGGACTGTTTTATTCAGTAAGAGTCTGACACTCCCTTCTGCTCCACCCAGAGCGGGAGGGGGCATTCGATGATTTCCCAACCTGAAAAAAAAAAAAAAAAAAAACTGGCTGACGGCTGAAAGTGTCCAACGAGGAGAGGCTCTTAATGGGATAAAGTCAACTATTTGATTGCGGAAAAAGAAAGAATGAAATTCATTTATTTAGCACAGACTAGAAGTCACAAACATATTCCGCAAATAAAAATCAGATAAAAAGTGCGTTATACGAGTGCCTAAGAAATAACAAAAAAATGTAGTTAAAAAAAAAACTCAAAAGCACGCTTTTGAAACGCATTAAAAATGATACAACTAATGAAATTGACTTCTAAAAACGTGGAGCGCTTTGTGAGTTAGCCTAGTTAAACTAAAGGTGCGTCCCTGCTTTTAGCATGCTTTTAATTTACTGTCGGTAAAACTGACCAATCACTGAAACTGATGAATCAACGAAACGAGAGAAACTGACAATGATACGCGGACTCATTTTTGCTTCGTGGTAAATACACATAAGACACCAATAACTACCATAAATTAAAACAATTAACCACATCTTTTAAGGAATTAAGACTAGAAAGGTGACAAAAAGAGCACGACACTGGAAACGTGCTAACGAGTTGAGTTTAAAAGTTGTAACGCTGAAATATGAAGTAGTGACAGACTGCTGGCTCGCCGCCAGCGGAAAACTCATCGCACCTTAGTGGGTACTAGGCAAGAGGAAATGCACTTACATTCCAATTGCCAGGTCTGTGAAAATAAGAAAAAATAAAAACGTTTTGAGTTCTTTACTACATAGTAATCTGCTGATGAAACAATTCAACTGAAAATAAAAGAATACTAATACGTTCATAACAAGGAACACCAAGAGAAGATATTTTTTTTAATTATTAAAAAGGATTGTTGCTCTTTATTAATATTTAAAATGAATACAGGTGCAGGCATTCAACACCGACAAAAAATCTTGCAAGCCATTACAGACTACGAAAAAGAAAAAAAAATAATTCGATTAGTATGAGGAACAGGGTGTAAAGTTCACTCATACTCTATAGAAAAGGGATGATCCTCCGACCAGGCGGGTGTTGTGTCTGGCGAGCAACTGCCCAACGGATCTCGGGAAGTTGTATGTATGCTAATTGCGCGGCAAACTCTGCTTGCGAGATGCAGGATTTGCGTGACGTCCGTATGACGCGTTGTTCGCATGTGGCGTTGTAGATACCGCTACAATTTAATGCCATTAATAAGATATTTTTGGCCTCATATGGCCAGTTTTTGTTTGCTGTTCTAATTAAGCTGCCAAAGAGGTTAGTAAAAAAATAAAACTTCTATTAACTAGTAGCGTTCTTCTCTTAAAAGGAAATATCACAAAAAATTTCCCGAAAATGTCTTAACAATACAGGAGTCTTTAATAGCGACTAATACCTAAATACAGTCCTCCAAAAGTTTCTGAATGCTACAAGCTACAATGATTCTTAAAATCATGTCTATGCACTCCGTAGATATAAGTTTATATTTCTATGATACACTCATAAAAGTTGTTATCATAATAAATCAAGCAGTCGTGTATTGTTGGGGCGTTATTTCTTTACATATTTCCCGTTTTTCAGCACTAGGGGCGCAAAAATGCGTCGGTAAGCAATATCCGTCCCCACTTATCATAATAATTGATTTCCATGTGAATGCAGTAGTCTCTGCGTTTTTATTGGAAGATTGTTTTCCGTGCATATTTCAGAGTAGGCGATGTTTAGGAGGCACGTAGACAAATATATTGTTGAAATTGAATGCGGGAATCATGTGCAGTGTGCAGCCCGGAGCATAATATTTTACGAAAATAATCGAAATCTCCCGTTGCAGTGGAAAGGTCTGTTTATGTAGACGAAATGATAGATTTCTAAATTGTCAGATAAAAAAAAAAGTGGTATCGAATGATAGCTGGACCGAAAAAGTGTCATTTCAACAAAAATGACGGGCAATATGTTACACTTTTTTTGGTCTAGCTCTTATTCGCAACTGTGCAGAGTATGACGTGTGATAAGCAGTGATAGGAATAGGTAGTGCCTATTTGCCTAAACTTCGAAGAACAGAGACAAGAAACTGCAAATTATTTAATTTAATATAATGTTAGTATTGTTTAAATCGATTTTAATTCTATTTCTGTGTCTGTGGTCTACGTACCAATTGATTTTAATATAATTTAATTTATTGTATGAATTATTATTATCTATACTTATAATAAATCTGTAGAAGTGAAAATTCTGTACATTGAAAATATCAAAAAAATAAATGGCAGGGGGTGTTACTAGACCGACACCGAACCCAAAAATGTGATTAAAAAAATTTTTGTCTGTCTGTCTGTCTGTCTGTTTGTTCAGGCATCACGCAAAAACTACCGGTTCGATTACGATGAAACTTGGTATAATTATTCTTTAATATCCTGGGCACACCACACTGGGTACTTTTTATCCCGGAAAAGTATATACAATAAAAAACAAACTTAATTTTGCGGTTCGATCCCTAGACCCGATTACTGTACCAACCGCAAATAATAAGTTTGTCGTAGGTTACGTTACCCGCAGTAGAGTTCACTAAAGTTATGCTCTAAATGTAGTGCTGAAGGTTGAATTTGGATTGCACCGTTCGCAGCACACGCGTGGCACGCGGCCGCCACGGATCGCTACCGTATATAAGGATATTTTTTGAACTTTGATTTGAACGGACGTGTTGAGTGGCGAGCGTTCGTTCTTATTTTAACTGCTACTTGCAATTCTAAACCGTGTTTTTCAGTGCGACCTTTTTTATTTCTATTAGTTTTTAGAGTTATTTAGGTTTATTTTTATAAGTCGTAGGTATAGATTTTAATTTTAAAGTATAGGTAGTATATTTGATAGTGTACGTAGTGACCGTAGGTTATTTTATAATACTGTTAGGTAAGATTAGTCATTCGTATAGATATTAGTTTTTAGGGATTTTGCTTATTTATTGAGTTTAGTTATCATCAGAAATAGGTTTATTTAGGTAGGTAGGTATTTTATTTTCTGTTAATGAGTTTTTTTATTTTTTTATTATGTAGGTACTTAGGTAAGGATATCATATAGGTACCCTCTTAATCACCACTAATGAGACACAATTGGTTTTCTATTGTAATTAGCCACAAAGGGCCCGCGAGATAGATGGCATACTGGGGAAGCACACACATTTTATCCTGTTAGCACGTTCCCGTGGGATAATTTCCGACATCCACGCGGGCGAAGCCGCGGGCAGAAGCTATCTGAAATAAATGAATTATTATTATTATTATTAAAAGTGTTGTCCCAAATTTCTGGACAGATGTCCTGGAAAAAAGGTAGTCCTAAGGAAGTCTCCGTTTCTTGCCTCTGTTCTTCGAAGTTTAGGCAAATAGGCACTACCTATTCCTATCACTGCTTATCACACGTCATACTCTGCACAGTTGCGAATAAGAGCTAGACCAAAAAAAGTGTAACATATTGCCCGTCATTTTTGTTGAAATGACACTTTTTTCGGTCCAGCTATCATTCGATACCACTTTTTTTTATCTCACAATTTAGAAATCTATCATTTCGTCTACATAGTACGAAGTTTAGGCAAATAGGCACTACCTGTTCCTATCACTGGTGATAAGGAACTTCGTTTTTCGGGACGAAATAACAGGAGGTTCGCAAGTCAACGCGTATATTTATTTTTGTTTATATGTATAACCACATGTCTTTTTATTATCACAACTCACGACAGTCTACAATATTTTGTAACTAAAGGCTAAATACCTTTATTATAACGAAAAATTAAAGCCTTGGATTGAAGATCACTATCGTTCCAGTCACAAAGACTGTCATTAAAATACTAAAACTACCTATAATTTGAATATTTTAATGATAAGCTTTAGTCTAGACTTCATAATTATCAAACGTGAAACAGTTATGTTTTAACATCAAATATTAATACTATAATTAGGTAGGGATAAGTTTATGGCATAAGTTTTGCAGGTAAAAGTATAATATTTTTCACTAAGCAAACGAGGGTCGGTGCGTACCGTAATTATAAAACGTTTCTACAAAGTAAGGGTTAAGGGGAGTATCACACTACAGGTTGAGCGATGAAGGCAAGGATATAAAAGTGTTGCAATAAGCTAGCGTGAAGATAGTGTTATGAAGTGATTTTCAGGAAGAGTTGAAGTCTTATCTTATTCGAAACAATTTAGTGACGTGTTAAAGTCAGCTATCAATAATAATATAAACTTTTTCTTTACCTTTATTTTGTTTTCTAAATAATACCAGAGTCCTCCCAGGTATTCCTGTATTTTGAAGCCGAGGAAGGACAAGAAGGAGAAGGAGGAAGGAGGAGAAGGATGAGGCTGAGATTTGGATATTGCATCCAAATCTCATTCCGTCACAAAACACCTGTACAGTCATTTCACATTGATTTTTTCCTCTGACAGCAGCAGCCGAATAGCAACGTTAAAGCAACGATAATAAAGATCATTGTGATTTTGACAGCTGTGCAAAATGAGAGGTAAAATTACTGTGAACGGACTGTAATTTTTGACAAGTTTTTGACATTGACATTTACTGAGATGAGATTGCGACTAGATTTTGAACGTTTTTAAAATACGGCAGTTACACTTCTTATACCAAATCGTGTAGGTTAATACAATTTTTGTTGTGCTCTTGTAAAAAATATTACACAGTGTAACAACCACTCGCCATCTCAGCAATCCTCGTGTCGTTCAAACACACTACATGAGTCACAAACTAAAAATAGCGCACAAGTAGCCAGACTATCGCCTAGCTCTCAGAGGAGCTTTACCCTCCCCTTTGAAAACGTAAGTTTAAATACGTGTTTCAAAAACTAACGAGCCGTGAAACGCGACTACACTCTGACCTGACGTCTGAAACCCTTTCTGTGACGTCACATACGTTTTAGGATACCTTATGGACCTGGCAGTTAGAGTACCTACAGCCGTATAAGTTAGGCTATGTTGTTTTAGAACAACAATTAAAACTTTTTTGTGGAAATTAGAATAAAATATTTCCAGCTGGTATTCTGGTAGTAATTATTTTTAAACTGCCACTTTGGTCTAGTGGTCGCAAACGCTACTGCTGAGCATGAGGTCCTGGGTTCGATACCCAGGTCGGACAAAGTGTTATTGGGTTTTTCTATGCGGAATTTCTCAGTAGCATCCTGGAGTCTAGATTCGTGCCCGGTGATGGCAATAGGCTCGCCCCCTGTAACATGGAACTTAAACATGACACCTCTGCCAAACTCTTCGGGGATGACAGGCGTGATGTTGTGTGTTATATTAAAAAATACAAATGAATAAGGAGAAATATTCGACGATGCGACACTTAGATGGCTTTCAATGCCAACCCTCACACATGCACCCTACTCATTCACAAATACATAATCATACAAATACGTACTAAACATATTAACACCAAGCACCACTAATTGCAACATTTGCAACTAATCTCCTTTTCTCTTTATTTTTATTTTTAATCCTAAAAGCCTATGATTTTTCTAAATTCTTACCACATTGATTTATTGAAAGTACATTAACATTAAAATATAAGCACCACCCAAGGGTTGGAGACCTGGTGACCTGAAATACAGACCTCACGTCTAGTTTAGGCACCAGTCTCCTACAGTATAATTATTGCTGTTACGTATTTTGTATTGATACCTCTCTAATGTACAGACGCCAGCACATCAAGCTACTACAATCTGTCAAATTTCTTTAATAGATTTTCAACTTTATCGCTAAAGCATTAAGGTTGATTAGGAAAATGTGACAGTTTCGGGTAGGTTGACCTGCTGGCGTCTGTACATATATTGTGGTGAGAAAATAAATTATTATTATTAAATTATTATTAATGCCGTTTATTATGTAGGAGCATGTATCTATACTAAAAGCTAAAGAGTCTGTTTGTTTGAACGCGCTAATCTCTGGAGCTACCCGGTCGGATTTAACAAAATATTTTGCGTTTGATAGCCCAATTATTGAGGAAGGCTATTGGCTATTAATATCATGCTAGGACCCTTCGGAGGTAAGCAAAAAGAAAAAAAGTCAGAAAGAATGCTGTACGAAAGCAAAGTAACAGCGCGGGCATGCGATGCGATGCGGCAGGGTGGATCAGGGGAACAAGGAATTTCACACGGACGAAGTCGCAGGCAGAAGCTAGTAAATGCTTTATCAAAACTCAAACTATTTATTCCAACTAAACCAATTACAGGCACTTTTGAATTGTCAAGGGTCGGTCAGTCAAAAAGATGAAGCTAGTTACCCATTCCAAAGCGTAGTAGGTACCTATGGAGAAGAACGGGCAAGAAACTCCATGGACACTCTTTTAAATCACAATAATATGGTTACAAAGTATTGGTTACATCATTCATGCAGGTGAGAACGATGCAGAACGTATAAAATATACGAGGAGACTGTGGCGCCGATTCCCTTGTTCACAAACAAAACTAAATTTAAGTTCAATGCATCTTTTTCTTTCTATTTAACTTAGAAAAGGACAGAAGATAAATATTAGTTTAGTCCTGTCAAACTAGTCAGCGCCTGACGTAAATTGACGTATTTTTAGCAGCCATGTTTTTAATCACGTCTAATCTGTCTATGGAGTATCTTAATTTGACAGGAGTAAACTAATATTTTATCTTCTGTCCTTTTCTTAATGAAATAGAAAGAAAAAGATGCACAGAACTTAAATTTAGTTTAGTTTGTGAACAAGGAAATCAGGGCCAATATCTAAAGAATACGACATCCGAAAGTCGTTTTATTTTGATAATGTTCTGACCGTCACTTCATAATTAAACGGATACAATTAAAGTAATGATCATTCATTTTAATTCCCCTTAATTTCTCAAATCACAGATCAACGCGGAACTACGGACTAATAAAATAGGTCAATTTAATTAATTGTTCCCTTTTCATTTAATTAATTTAATCAATTTGGGTGTTAGCGAGATTATTTAAATGAGTAAAATGACGGATTTACGCTTAGTAGGAAGATGTTTTAATAAGAAATTAAGATTATGATGGATTTTTAGTACTTGTAATTTTTAATCGTATTTCATCAAATGTTTAAGAGATCCCTATCTTTCAAAAGAGAGGAGGCCTGTGGGAACATTACAGGCTGATTATGCTAAGAGATGACTCATTTTGATACTTATTTTTTGTGTTTTGATAAGAACATGTTACTGAACCCTTCAAAACTTTTAAAATGGCTTATACATCTTGTTGAATAATTAGGTAGGGCCCAGTGGTTACGGCCTCGCCTCTCATTCATGAGGTTGTAAGCAAGTCCGGACAACTACTAATATGACTTTTCAATTCATACGTACAGATGTCAGCATATCAAGCTACTACAATCTGTCAAATTTCTTTAATAGATTTTCAACTTCTCTGAAGCTATAAGGTTCAAAGTTGATTGGGAAAACTTGAGAGTTTCGGGTAGCTTGATGTGCTGGCGTCTGTACTTTCTGAGTTTATCTTGGATGTTACTGGCATCGGTGAAGGAAAAGCATCGTAAGGAAACCTGGATTTATAGTAAATATACGTCTTGCGCAAGCGTGGTGATCAATTATCGTGCCTTCTGGGTATGTGAAGAAGCATTTGCCTTGCAGTGTGCCAATAATAATTATTAATTAGGTCCTTGGCACTTCTCGATAGAGTTCTTATGTCCAACAAATGACTGTGATAGTCCGCATTGATGGCATAAACATAATCAGCCTATAACGTCCTCCACTGCTGGGACACAGGCCTCCTCTCGGTGAGAGGGAGTGGGCTGTAATCCACCACGCGGGCCCAGTGCGGGTTGGTAGATGTCACATGTCTTCCAATTTTTGGTTCTAGGACATGCCGGTTTCCTCACGATGTTTTCCTTCACCGTTTTGAGAGTAGTGGTGATGAAATAATTTACACAAAGTAAAGCACTTGTCTGCGTTCGAACCTACGATCTTACAACTCGTAAGTCACGGTCCGGTCGTTACCACTGGGTCACGTGCATTGATTGATTGATACCAAAAATATAATAATATTGTACAGTCAACAAAAGAGATAAGTATGCAGGGTCGTCGTATATAGTTGAAGCTTAGTAAGAAACGGATTGATGTTTTCGGAAAAATTTTGTTTAATAAATAGAAAACAAACAGTACATTTATCAAACTAAATTTCATTCGAAAACATCCATCGGCTTCTTACTAAACTTCAACTATATCCGAGGACCCTGCATACTTATCTCTTTTGTTGACTGTACCTACTGTTACTGTGTAAATAAAGTTAAAGTATGATGATAGAACTTGTGTGTAGCTACCTACACGCTGAAGTATAAAGCGAACTGTAATGAAGATTATTAAGTACCAGAAGTTGGTCCTGTTTGTGTAAGTTACAAGGTATGTAGGTACTTAGTTGACTGATGTCAAGTTACTTGTGACTTGATTAGTGTTGACATAACATTGGTAAAGTTTTATTTATTTTCATAACTTAGTTCTGTCTGACTTAGTTCTTAACTCTTGACGAGAATATTCTGTCCTGTGGGGTAATTGCGTAACACGCTAACAGTAGCAATGGCTTTCATTTTGACAGTTCAACAACATTCATTGCGTTATTTACGTTGTAGAGCAGAATTTTCTTTACCCGACTGCGCGACGCAATGGAGTGGTAATGTGTTTATCAGCCTATCCTCCTTTCCTTCCTTCCTTTGAAGCACTATACAGACCAAACGCCTGGGCCGATTTTTATGATTCACACGTCAATCGATTCCTCTTAGTCCGGCGAGTGTCACTAAAGACATGACGTTAGTGAAAATTCAATATGGCGACTACTGGACGCCATATTGTGAAAATGAAAAAAATGAAAGTTAACAAACTATGTCAAGTGGGGTATCGTTGAATAGGTATTTAAAAATCATTTTTAGTTTTCTCTCAACATTTTTCGATTCGACTGACCGTTTAGGATCTATATCGATTTAAAGTTGCGTAACAACCATTGTCACATGTAGGTTTTGTGACAGTAGAAATTTACGATGAAAAGACGAAAACTTCGTATGACTGCGTGTGAATGTGGATGGACATATACTAAAGTATCTAGTAGGTATACTGGACTACCTAAAGTATCTAATGTCTGACACGGACACGGTCGCCCATCTCCAACTTCAAACTATTTAGTACTCAACTTCAGTCGAACAACTATATATTGGTAGGTACCTACTTATTAATAAATAAAGTAACTTAATTACAGCCTTACATTACGAGAACTTAAATTCCAGTGCAATTGTAATGTAGTACTGATGCTGATAGGAAATCCAGTCTGGTCTGGTCTGGTGGAACTGAACAGTCGGGACCCATTATTCGACAGCCAATCTAATTTTTCAATGGATCCCGACTGTTCAGTTGATAAGTTCCATTATTAGAATATATTTTATTTTCTTCAATAGTATTCATTCAATACTATATTATATAATTCTAAAATTGAACAATAATAAAAAAAAAAATAGGTTTAGTGTAATGTGTGTGTAGTGTGCAGGTGAAGTGTGCTGAGATGTTGAATGATGGTGTGAATGTGGGTGTGTAGGGTGTTAGTTACAGTAAGTAAAGTATCCGAAATTATTAAACATTACGAAGGAACTATGTCCAGCTGCTCCGTGGCATCATAGTCCAATTCAACAATCTAATGAATCTGCCTAGCCTTTTCCCAACTATGTTGGGGTTGGCATTCTACATGGAGTACAGACTGCTTATCTGACCTCCACATCCCAATTACTGGGTAACAAGATCTCCTTGGTAAGACTGGTTCTCAGACTTTTGGGCTTCTGACTACCCGTAATGACTGCCAAAGATCTACAATAACAGCCGGGACCAAAGGGTTAATGCGCTTTTCGAGGCACGGGGATTTCTCGATATGTAATGGATGGTCATCCATCCACGAACCGACCGCGGCAAGCGTAGCTTAACCTGCGACCGACCTGTGCGGCTGTTATCGACGAGCCTCTCATCAATCAATTATTATCCCACCCCATCGTTCCTTATCCCTTAAAAAGGTATCTTCGTCACAAACGGTAGCTAAGGAGCTACCTACGGATCTCCGTACGTAAGCCCATCCGAATCCAGAGCACACCCTGTAGTCAAAGTTTTCCTTTGCCGTCTAAAAACTTTGGTTATACGGACTTGTTTCGTCATTACAAGCCATTTCACGGGAGCTGGCTACGGCGGCTGTGTTTTGTGAAATAAGGATTTTCTATTTGGATAAATGCAGGTAGAAGTACTCAGAGATAAGGATTCGGTTTACGGCACATGGAGAGGGTTTCAGAGGTCCTCCTAACTTTTACTTTTTATAAAGCTTTTCCTCTCGGACAAGATAACCTAATGCGACTTGAAGTACAAGCTTCATTTTTGGGAAACAACAAACCGTAATAAGACAAACCTATACAGGGTCAAATTGAATTAGCTAGCGAAACTCCGCAGGCGTTATGAGTGTCAATATGTAAGTATGATAAAAGATTATTTTTTTTAATGGAGACAACGACCGTCTTCAAGTTCAAAGTTTGTGGTGTAAAGTTCACATTTGTGAAATTTACACCACAACTGATGTTACTGAACTGATAGTTCAAGTAACTACAGTACATTGGGTCGTTAAGCCGAAAAAAAATCATCTATTCGTTTTGTTTTTGCGTTCTATCTCGTTTAAATATCAATACCTATCACGTTTGCAGAGTTTCGCTAACTAATTCAATTTGACCCTAAAAACGACGAAAATATTCCAGCCTGATTGGGAGTTATATCTTCGAGCCGTTTGGGGTTGAAACACTAGGGCCATGGGGTCCGAGTGCCCATTTGGTTTTTTGAGAAATCGCCAAGCGGTTAGTCGACTCTTCACTTGACCAGAGGGCTGGCCTGTTTCTTGGCCAAAGAATTAGCATCGCCATACAACGTGGCAATGCTGCCAGGCTTTTGGGCACTGTTCCTGTTGACAGCGATGCGGACGAATTTTTTGATGCCCTATGATTCTTTTGCTTGTTTTTTCACATGTACATATTATGTATTATTATTTTAAATGTTAGATTATATAATGTAAATATTCTGAATAAATTTGACCCTGTAGTCATTGAGGAATAGAAACCCTGAGTGGCACGTGGCCGACATATTGCCCGTACCAAGTGCCATGCATCAGCGAGACAGTAGAACCATAAACTGACAATACAATCACGACGAGCTGATCAAAGAAAAGGAAGGTCCATGGCATACCAACTGACACGCCATTTTGATTTTAAAAAAATATGGATGTCGTATATGAAACGTGACGCTTTACGGGGTTTGGTCCCATGTTGTCTATCGATTTATAAAGGTTTCAGGCGTGGCCGCCATTTTGATAATAAAATAAAAAATGGCGCGACAGTAGGTGTACTAGTGGCAGCGAAGGTGCCAGGCTCCATATAAAAATCATCAAACCCCTTTCTTACAATCCGGCACTCAAGAATATTCTAATAATAAAAAAACAGATAAAATGGGACTATAAATAAACGTTCGCACGTACTCCATTCTTCAGCCCAAACCACACAGTATATCTGAAGTTCTGATATTAGTATTCCGATAAAGTCGTACGCAGATAAACTTCCTCTATCCAAGATAAAATGTCTTTATATTCCAAAGTGTGAGGATCGCGGCAATATTGCTTGCGCAACCACCTGGAGGCAACATTGTGTCAGAAAGAGCTACTTAGGCTCACTGCTCAATCTACCACCTCTATGGAAGACACGTGCTGGAATATTTCACGACGTTTGAAAGAAATATTTCACTAGAAATAATGATGGAAAATAGCTGCAGTTTCAGTGATTTTTTGTAATGTAACCTGGAAATGTATTGTAAAGGTCGCTTGCACTCGTTTTATAAAATCAATTTTAAATGGAATGGTAATACTTTGACGAAATCTAACACTCAATCAATACCTTTATCTACTTAACCAATAAGAAAAATAACTCAAAATCGTATTATTTTCTATTTAACAATAGGTATACAGTTTTTCAAAATTAAAACAAATAACAAACTTATACCACATACAAATGAATAATATCATAACTTAACTAAAACTATTAACACACTAAAATATGGCTTCGAACAATTCATCCACATCGCTGGCGATTGATAATGTACCCAAGAGACTAGCGGCATTGCCGCGTTAAATACTAAAAACAAATTAAAAAGTTTGCAAAATAACGCCTGATTACATAACTGAAAAAATATGACGCCAATCTTCGTCAAAA
The DNA here is from genome assembly GCA_951799955.1 of Apamea anceps. Classification (NCBI taxonomy): domain Eukaryota; kingdom Metazoa; phylum Arthropoda; class Insecta; order Lepidoptera; family Noctuidae; genus Apamea; species Apamea anceps. The sequence continues at coordinate 3,849,373 of OX637502.1, read as the reverse complement.
ACTCGCAGCAAAACCATTCTCTCTAAGCCTTCAACGTGACGTGCTCTCAAAACCACGTGGCACAACTGCCATCCCGCTGCGTTATCGATCGCTGGTAAAACATAGCCACCTAAAATAAGATTGGCTATTTATGGTACTGTCGCGTGTCCACCCCTGCAGGTCAGGTGGTTAATGAAATGTTCCATGTTTTTAAAAGGTTGGTAAAAAGAGAAGTGAGAATAGTTTAAAGAATAGAAACGTAAACGGACCAGAGAAAGATAAACGTGTACCACTCAAACTACATTTTGATTTAATCATTTTATAGCGGTAAGGAAAACAATTTTGTCTGGAACTAACTTTCATTGAATATTTTAACATCGTTTATGCAAAAGATTCGCCAAGAGGATCTATTAGCATACTAAAGCGACGAAAACGATACAGGACAATTATTGTTCAAGCGGTGAAACTGTTAACGCATTGGTTTTATCCAACATTTGGCCGTAGGTAACATGTCAGTAGCTAAACCTGCAGAATCATGCCGCAGTCAGCAGATTTTATTAATCCAGACTGATGGTCCATTCTCTGTATATAGGTAATAAATCATATACCAGTACCGAGGACTGCAAAGCTAATCTGCAACATATCCAGGGGTATCAGTTGAATTAAATCGATTGTATCCGAACAAACCCGAGTGTAATCTTCGAATCAAAATTGGATTGGATTGGATTTGGATAGGTCGATCCTGGGGTGGTTTGGTGATTTGAAAATGGAAAATTGGATGTTTGATGCATCAAAGTGTATATGTTTATGAGCTTTATCAAAAGTAACACAAGGCGAATCACTATATGAAGGCAGAAAATGTATGTTCAGGACCGCCGATCGCATAGTTTAAGCTTAAGTATAATAGTTATAGGTAGTAGTACGCGTTATTTTTTGCTGAACTCGGCCTTTTTGACGCAGCCGTGAGGCATGCTTTCCTGCTAATTTGTTACATAGGACTTTACACTTTTTATTTGATCTTTTATATGTTTTTGTCTGATATATGTATCGGGTGTTTTGTGTGTTTTTTAGTCGGTGCTAAATAAATGTATTTTCTTTCTTTCTTTCTACGAGTATCTTTGCGCAACAAATTGGTATAATAATATAGATAATAACCATTTCTAGAAAGCAGCCAGATGTGTGAGACCCTACGGCACTCAGGAACTTTGGATCACGTATTGTATTTAGTTATTGCCGAGCGTCGTGGTAAAATTCATTGTTTTATTAGTTTCTAAATGTTTTGTAAGTCGTAATGTAAACAAAGAAGCCTGCGCCCATTGATAGAAATATCCATTTCTTTAGTAACCTTTTTAACCGACTTCTAAAAAAGGAGGAGGTTCTCAATTCGGATGTTTGTATTTTTTTTTATGTTTGTTCGCGCATAACTCCGTCGCTTGCCAACCGATTTGAAAAATTCATTTTTTGTTGGAAAGGGTATACTTCCCAAATGGTCCCATAGAAATTTCATCAAAAACGGTTCAGAAGTTTGGTTTTTAAACCAGAATTACTGGTAAAAATTACAACTTAAAAGTGAAAAATATTAACATTTTTTGCAAAAAAAAAACAACCGACTTCCAAAACCGACACTACAAAGTGAAAAATAACTTTAATTTCGGAAGTCGGTGGCAAACTACGAAAATGCGAACCCAACGACACCGACTTCCGAAATTAAAGTTATTTTTCACTTTGTAGTGTCGTTTTTGGAAGTCGGTTGTTTTTACTTTTTGCAAAAAAGTTTTTATTAATTGATTGTATTTTGTAGACTTCTAAGTTTTGTGCCGACATTGTTATCCGTATCAAATGTGTTTACAACATGTTTTTAATAAGCAATAGCTTAGCGAGTACTGTTGTTAGACCCAAAATGTGGGAAATGGTAGGGAGAAACTAACGCCATCGAGGCATACAAAAGGACTTGTTTGTCCAAATATTATCAGTTCGTATTCAGATCTGGCACAAGACAGTAGGCTGAGTAGACTTCAGTAGTCGCTACCTTTGACAGTGGAAAATAGTATTTTCATTTAAATATTTCCACCGTGGTCCACCGTCCATCTTCACAGTGACTAGTGTCCTGTCATATTTCCACCCTCCAATCCAGTGCACTGTGCGACCCATCGCACAAATATCTTAACGCGAAAGACTGACGAGAGCGAGAGAGGGGTTGTTCCACCGCGCTCCAGGAATGCATCCCACTGGGCTCCAAGTTTTTATTACCTATATTATTTCAAAAATTATAAGTACCAAAATGATTCCACAGCACTCCAAAATAAAATAAGTAGACACAAATATAAATCATCATCATCATCTGCCTAGCCATTTCCCAACTATGTTGGGGTCGGCTTCCAGTGTCGCATGATTTTGCATGATAACGCGCGAAATCGCGCGCACCGCCCGGGGTCATTAAAATGGCGATCTAACTAAAATTTTGTATGAAAGCTTTTATAAAACGTTGAGACTAAAAAAATATAGCAGTTTCAAAATGGGTTAGTTCATAAACTTGTTAGGGACACGCTTGCACGTTTATTTCTTCCTGCAGGTGTTAGTGGGAAGTCGAGGTAGATTACATCAGGTGGGAGCGAAATAAACTCGATTCGTTTGCGCTGGCAAACCAATTTGGAGTGGAAATGTCGGATGGAATTATTAAACAAAATACCGACATAGAACACCATAGGATGTATACTATAGGATCCATTTGAAAATTGAAATCCTTTTCCATTGCAATTGCTTTTGAAATTAATTTTACAGGATAGGTAAGCCGGGGATTTGGTTGGATACAGTACATTGTGCGTATATAAATGTTGTTTTTCGTGTTCGTCTAATTCGTGAGTAAGTGTGATGTGTATAAACTGGAAGGCAGAAGCAATTATAAATAAACATAGAGGAATTTTAATGACGGTAAAGTCGAACTTCTATTGAAAAGGAAATATTATATTGAAAGGAATATTCAAATATTTTTAGACGTACGAAATGGGCAGTTGCTGAGTCATTTTTCCAATAAATCTGAAATGCACTTTTGAACCGACTACCAATTTCCTGACCTAGAAAGAGGTAATACTGTTACAAGAATTTTCATAGCCGACACAGCTATTTGTATTTAAGAGAACGTTTTTGCGGAGGGCGTCAAAATGAAGACAGGGGTCTACAAAGCCTAAGGCAATAGGGGAGATCGGCGAGCCCTATCGATCCTGTCGCCCTTGACTCTCCAGACCAGACTCTATGTAGATACATACGAATATAATATAGATATACTACTTGTGATACTTCTTAACGCCGCTTATCCTTTGGCATAAAGGTATAAAGCTTGTAATATCTAGCTCATCTTGGTTAAACTTATGTCCCAGGTGCCCTAGTAGTAACAGTAGGAATCAATACATCCAACCAGAACAAATAACTGACAATATTTGCCTCATACCATCCATAGCACACTAATTGTGTTACTACAAATATTAACCTTGAAGAAGACACGTCAAGGAAATATCAGAAACTGGAGACAGTACCATAATGTCAACTGTACAAATATTCCCAGATATTCCTACTGCTCCCAACAAACTGCTGAAAGACGAAAATAAACCTTAAATTCTTACTACTAAAGCAGAATATGATTTGGACGAAAATAATGACGAAACAGACTTCAAATTCGCTCATATGTTGGTACGGATACAGTTTTCTTTGGAAGATGTTTGGCAAATATTATTATGTTGCCTTTGGTGAAAAATATTTGAAAAGACTTATAGTAGGGTATTTATCAGCCGAGGCTGGACTGTAGTGTTTTTATTCCATTGCGAGTATTTGAGAGAATTGGTTTTATTTACGTCTTGATGGGTTTAGTCGTATAACTAATGTTGGTCATATCTCAGTGTCAACAGGTAACTAATGAGACGAAATTCTTTTAAATTCTCTTTTTTTAGTTTGTTTCAAGACCGTAATGAACTTAGCCCATTGTCTAAATTCATAAAATTATCGTTAAAAAGTGCAAGTTTTATTCCTATCTTTAAACGAATGCTTTGGAAATCAATTGACATCTTAACGTTTGCACCATAATCTGGATCACGAAATCTAACTAAGTAACATTATCAATCAGAGGACGATGTAACAACTACCAACAAAGACGTTGAAAAAGATCAATGCGTTAATTTCCGGGAAGCGGAGGCTGCATTTAACATCGTTAAACAACTGGCAGTAATCTCAGACACAATCGGATCGGAGCCATTGTTATTCAATTGGATGCTGATGGTAATTAAGTTGGACGAATTGCATTATACGATGCAAGAACGAAAATAGAGGCGACTTATTTAGTGGAAAACAAGTTTGTTGGACAAGAATTTGCATGAATACATGTGATCATATTCTGGATAAAGGATAGAATATTATAGACTGCTTTAGAGCTCAAAGAAAGTTTGTGAAATCGTTTATTGGGAATTGTCACAGTCTCCTGGTTGTCATTGCTAGCAAACTGGATTGTCCTATCCTTCACTTTTCGAGCCAGCTACATGTACCTGCTAATAGGAACGTAGTTGTTTAGTTACTTATAATGTTTATGTAAATATTACTAACATAGCTTGTTAGTGAATTTTTACTAACGTTATGAGTCAATGTTTCTCGAAAAGAAATGTTTTATTCTTTCAAGTGTTCAAATTTTAGTTTAGATGTTGTAAAATAAAGATAAGTTTACTGACGAATAATACGTACCTATACAACGCAGATTTCTAAGCAACCATTTTTAGTACGCCTTTTACATTTGTTATAAGATACAAACTGTAGCAGAACTCCGTTAGGTGAGGGTGAGACCCCAATAGGTATATCCAGAGGTGGTAGTAAAACACTAAAATTAGGTCGGCATACAGTCGAGCCCAAATTTAACCATCAAATTTCTGTTCAACACCTCTTGACGATCCCCACTCTTCAAACAAGACGGCATTTTATCAAACAATCCTAAAATCTCAACTCCCTGACACAATTTTACGACCATCTCCAAGTCCTTGTCATATATAGGAGACGGTAATGTCGCTAATAAATCAGGACTCGTAACTCCAGATTGTGAATAAGATATGTCAAAAGACTTTATACTTCTCTCCTGCTACATATGCCACGAATTGGTTGGGTAATAGTTACGGGAGGTAGTTTGTAGTACCGTTTGGCAAACTATTGCTATTTGGTGTACTTTCAACTACGGGAGTTTAGTTAACTTTTACTAAGTTTGCAGCCTGTGTGTAGTGTCTTGTGTAGGTTCGATTCCATCCTAATATTTGTCTGGGCTCCAGATATTTGTTCCGAGCTTGATGTTTGTCTGTAAACAACCGCGAGACGGGAGAAATTCTAGAGCAAGGCAATATGCTGTTTTCTTTCAAGCCATTATTTTTTGCCTTGTCTTTCACGACATCGCTTTTCATTTATGATCACCATGAATATAATAATCCCATAACGTGCAGTAAACCATCTTATGCCGGTAGGTAGGTACGCAGTTTATCATCGTCGTATTGAATTCCGATTCCGATTTATTTTGATCAAACCAATCACTGAAGCGTTCTCAGTAACGTTTTTAAATTATTCATGCAAACTGAAAATCAATCCAAGACTTATGTTTCAAAAATTAGTGATGAATATAACTATGCTTAAGTTAGTTTTCTATCGTCCCTTGTTCTCCGTAACAAGTTTGAACATAATTATAATAGTTGTTTAAGGAGTCGACGTCTCAAGTTGAAATGCGGAAAGTTTCAATGTGATCGAATCCGGGATTAAAATGTATGGAAAACATAGGGGACCAGGATTTTAAAACGGACACGCAGGGCTTGTAAAGCCATTTCTTTTATCATCTCCGTTGACTTTGAAAATGTTCCGGGTCAGGATGGAAATTCAATCCAATCAAAACCACACATGCATGGAGTAGTTAAAAATGGATATTATCCAACCACAGACTGACCGCAGCAAGTATAGAATTAATTACTATAAAATAAAGTAAAGTAACTTTGTCATAATTCTATGTCTTTTCTTTCATCAAATGGTACGTCCATTTTTTGTTTAGCAGAAAGGATTCAACCCACAAAATGTAATTTTTAAGTTATCGAGATTTTAAGCTTAGGTGTGTATTGCTGCAATGATATTATATATGGAATATTTTGAAATGTTGTCACATAAGGGCAAATATACCAATATTTTTATGAGTCAAGTTGTATTACATAGACTAACGCAATTTTAGAGTTATTGGAAAGAATGAATTCGATGATTTAATCATCGAATTGAACTGCTACCCGATGACTGAGCTACCGAAATAAAAAATAACTAATCTCAGGCCATCCCAAGATCCTTTAAATTAGCGATATTAGCGAAGAAGTGTCTCTTCAAACATTACCTTTGCCAAAGTCATCGTTACTTGCGAACATATAGCTATACAAAGGCCACACAGGCTTCACCAAGGCTCACACTGTGCACTCAATTTCCAATTTTTCCTTTCGTCTGTCGCTCTTTCGGCGATAACAGCTTAAATTCACGTGCGAGTCGCGATGGACGTGTTAAATATAAGGAAATAGCCTGAAAGCTATAAAACTTTAAAGGTGTGAATTGCGTTGCGTTTGGATTCATAACCGCTATTATACATATTTAAAGTGCGCTGACGTTACTGGACCGTATGCTTAACGTAGGCATCTTAGTGGACAAAAAGCATATTTTTTAGAAGAATATTTGAGACCATTATATCTCGAGGAATTGTCCCATGTTCCTTGGTATCAACGCAATACATTTTTTTCTTCCATTCTTCCCTGTCAACTGTCCGGCTATCGTTTGCTCCCCTATCTTTTATATCATTACTCAAACAAACTGTCCATCTTTTCTTTAGCCTTCTTTTACCTCTTCATCCATCAACATTTATGTCTTTTTATTCACTGGCGTTTGATCCCTTTTCAGCATATCACATACTCTGGAAAACAGTCAGCCTTATACTACTGTTTCTTCAGACTCATGAGGCAACGTTTAATGGCAGGTACCTTTTGATTGGCGTGTTTTCAGTCTAACAATCCTAACGACTGTAATTGTATAAGACAGATAAAATCTATACGGAACTTTCTTGGTTCTATTCAAAGGAACGGTTCGTTTAATGTCGTCAAGGAAATCGGTAGATATAATAACGGATAACCTGATTAAAACGTTAAGACACCACTTCAGCAGACGTGTGAAGGTAGAAAACTGGAGTAGGAAAAAACATTTAGTGTCAACAGGAACCGCATAAAAAGATGAAAAAAAAACGGGGCGATCCACGGGGTGGATTGGGGAAAATATCACACGGGCGAAGTAGCGTGCAGAAGTTTAATAATAAGTTATAATATGAAAAACCTATAATAGGTTTTTCATAACTAAAAAACCTATATATTAAACTTCTGCACGCTACTTCGCCCGTGTGATGTTTTTCCCCAATCCACCCCGTGGATCGCCCCGTTTTTTTTTCATCTTTTTGTTCGGTTCCTGAGGGTCTTGGCGTGATAGTAAATAAACAAGGAAACAAACTCTCCAGGTTTAGCAAGGAAACAAACTCTTAAGGTTTCGCGTAAGATTTCTCCTCCTTTGACCCACCCCGTCGGATCGCGTCACCAGCCCGCGCTATAAATTCGTTTTCGCTTAGTGATCTTTCTGACTTTTTTTCTTTTTACTCAGCTCCTAACGGCTGAAGTAGATTAGCTTGCCCATGAGTGTTCTAGTCTCACCGATACTACGCTCAATCCTGCACTGCAAGGTGGTACAGCTGGTTTGGTAGTGGAGCTCTATCAGTTGTGAAATTTTGCCGCTACAGCTGCACAATAGGTACAAGATCGAGTGGGTATCGGCGAGGGCTATGCTGCCGTCAAAACATTTGACACCTGCTAGTCTAGAGAAAACACCCGCACTTTGTTGTTCTTGTGCATGGGCAAAGGAGATACTTTTTCATATTAAAGTATTTATTATACTCTTTTACCCCAAGATAGGGAAGAGCAAAAGTACTTCGCGTTTGTGAGTTGCCAAAAACATTTGTTATTGATATTGTTTCTTTCTTACACGTCCTCCGTGTTGAATTATTGACAAACCACTAATATAATGTTGAATATAAGTTACGATCACACATATTATACATTCATTATAATTATAAATAGTCTATACAATGACACAACTTCCAAGAGAAGCCAGTAAAATTAGCATTCAGAACAGCGTCTGAAGTTATAAATTGAGTCGACAAGGGTTACACAGGAAAGTATTTAATTAACCTAAGTCCCTTCTATGTTATAATAGTAACGATTTGATGATAATACATGTTTAGAATTTTGGAGCTCTTGGCTAAATGATATTAGCCGCAAGGGTTGATCGAAAGTTAAGCTACGGTTGCCACGACCGGTTTGTGGATGGGTGACCATCCATTACATTTCCTTTTGGGCCTCGGAAAGCAAGTTAAGCCGTTGGTCGCGGCTGTCACTCGTAGTTCTTTGATAGTGGTTATGAGTAGTCAAAAGCCCAAATATTTCTGACAACCAATCTTACCAAGGGGTAACGTGTTACCCCGTAACTGGGTTGTGAAGGTCAGATAGGCAGTCGCTTCAAGTAAAATACTGGTATTCAGCTGCATCAGGTTAGACTGGAAGCTGACCCTAGCAAGAAAAGGCTAGACAGATTGACATCTTTAAAATAAGATGAGAGATGTCAGGAGGAACGATTCTTTCCTACTTACAATATTTTCTCCAGAAAGCAAAACCTATAAAAATCATACATTTCCCTCCTCACCGGACAGGCAAACAGCTGTTATGTTTTATAATAAACCCAGAAATGTACCGATGAAATATACACTTTTCAAAAACCTGTTACAAGTCCAACGTTGCTTCCTATAAATCATACTATGCTTTGTTTATTTTCATAATATTTAACACTTTTTTTCTAAAGTAACAACCACAGGTGGGCGTTAGGTAAACATTTATGCTATTATAATTTTTTGTCTGTATGTCTGAGCGTGTTTATTAAATGAATTATGAGCTCATTTTAGGAGCCAAAATTAGAGCTTCGGTTTATCCGCTGAAGTTAGTTGAAGCTTGGTTGTTTATGTATTTATACATGTATTGGTTGTAGAGAGGTTGAGTGGTTATTCGATGTCTTGTATGGTGTTAAGAGCTTGCGTTAAATGTCTTTAAAAATTGGTATTTATTATTTTTTTCCATTTTCATTAGGCTACGAAATTGTGAGTAATTAATGTTGATGGACGACAGCTTCTGAAAATATGACCGCCTTTCGTACTGGAAGTTGAGAATTTAAAAACTGTATAAAAAACATACAAAATATACAAAATTTAAAAAAAAGTATTTCTTATAGTGGGGTACTTTTGGTACGTGGACAATGTCGTCGACTCGATATCCGTGTCCTCGACTAATGAGCAGAGATCGGAAAAGGTAGAGTATATTTATAGAGGAGGTAAGTAACATAGAGTGGATAATACCTCCCTCTAAAATCACGGAATGATGGTCATAATATTTACTTCCCGGGATTTAAGAAATTACAAATCATTTATCGCACTTTGAATATCATCATCTGCCTAGCCTTTTCCCAACTATGTTAGGGTCGGCTTCCAGTCTAACCAGATGCAGCTGAATACCAGTATTTTACATGGAGCGACTGCCTATCTGACCTCCACAACCCAGTTACTGGGTAATACGATACCCCTTGGTAAGACTGGTTGTCAGACTTTCGGGCTTCTGACTACCCGTAACGACTGTCAAAGATCCACGAATGACAGCCGGGACCAACGGCTTAACGTGCTTTCCGAGGCACGGAGGGGTTTCGGTATGTAAAGATGGTCACCCATCCACAGACCAACCGCGGCAAGCGTAGCTTAACCTGATCGATCAACCTGTGCGGCTGTTATTATTTAGCCACGGGCCCCTCCGCACTTTGAATATGTAGGTTTTACTCCTACCAGATACCTAGTACAGAAATACGCCACGAGTAGCGCTGCTCTGATGTCAACTTTCTGTCATGGCTGAGACAGACGTCTATCTTCTATAATTATCTTTTCTTGAGTAATTGGAATTAATATTATTATTGTTGTTTTGTGTTCTCATCCTATCTATTGTGTTTCTCGTGTCTTACTCCTTCTGTGTATATATTTATATCGTGTTGTGTACAGCCATTATATGTATTTCCATAAAAGAATTTATGGAAATACATATAATGTAAATTGTACGGACGAACAAGAAACAAAAGTCAAGTTAGAAAACTTGACTTTTGTTTCTTGTTCATCCGTACAATTTCTACCACAACTAAACTGGTGACCCCGTAAAGAACACGGAGAGACAATGAGTGACAGTGAATTGGAACACACCGCGTCGTCACAGCCCGCCGACCACGGTGCGCACCGTGCGCGCAGGACCAAGCGCCTAGCGGATCCAAAAGTCGAGGCGGCCGAGGCGTACCGCGTCGCTTTGCGCCTACCGCCGTTTTGGCCCGAGGAGCCCGATATTTGGTTCGCGCAGATAGAGGCGCAGTTTGAGAATGCAGGGGTGACGAATGACGTCACCAAATTTAATTATGTGGTCGGTCATCTCGACCCACAATTTTCAAAGGAGGTGAAGGACGTCATCATGTCCCCTCCTACCACCAACCGATACGTCAAGCTGAAGACTGAATTAGTGAAGCGACTGTCAGCCTCCCAGGAACGGAAGGTGAAACAGCTGCTGATGCACGAGGAGCTAGGGGACCGGAAGCCGTCACAGTTCCATCGCCACCTGCAGGGATTGGCAGGACCAACCGTCCCCGAGGACTTCGTGCGCACCATCTGGTGTAGCCGACTCCCCACCAGCATCCAACCCCTCCTGGCATCGCAGCCCCACAGCACCCTGGAGGCGTTAGCCGAACTGGCTGACCGCGTGCAGGACATCGTCGCGCCGGCAAGCCACGTCGCAGCAACTTCAGCAGCAGGACCCTCGGTTAGTGAGATGGCAGCCGAAATCGCAGAGCTGAAGCGCGCCATGAAAGACCTTATGCTGCAGCTGCGTGACAACCGTTCGCGGAACCGCTCCCATAGCCGTGGTCGAGACGCGCAACAGCACTCACGCAATCGCTCATCAACTCGCTCGGATTCCAGCTACCGGCAGCACCCTGTGTGCTGGTACCACGCAATGCACGGCGAGAAGGCGAAGCGCTGCGCCAAGCCCTGCGACTACCGGCAGGGAAATGCCGCGGGCAGTCGGTAATGGCGACAGACGATTGCCCTCGCTCGACTGGTCGCCTGTTCGTCACGGAGCGGAGCACCAAGACGCAGTTTCTGGTCGACACTGGTAGCGACCTCTGCGTCTACCCCCGTCGTCTGCTAAGTGAACGCCGTGTGTGCACAAACTACCAACTTACGGCCGCGAATGGGACGCCCAATAAGACATTTGGTTTCGTGCAGTTAAATTTAAATTTAGGACTCCGTAGAGACTTTAATTGGTGTTTTGTAGTTGCCGAGGTAACCAAACCAATTATCGGTGCGGATTTTTTGTCTTTTTATTCGCTGGTCGTTGACTGTCGTAACCAACGACTAATCGACAGTAATACGAACATTTACTCTGTGGCCTCAAATCACTCAGACTCATCTATATTCTCTGTAAAAATTTCTTCTGGTGATTCGAGGTACCACAAAATTTTGGTCGGGTGATGGCAGGAATGCCATCACCCGACCCGCCGGTATACTACGCACTACACCGCACAACACCGTTCACCACATTCGCACCACCCCAGGCCCTCCAGTTTCATCTTCATTTCGGCGACTAGCGCCAGACAAATTGAAAATTGCTCAGCAGGAGTTCCAGCTGATGCTGGCCATTGGAACTGCTAGACCGTCGGAGAGCCCATGGGCATCACCACTGCACCTCGCCCCTAAAAAGGATAACAGTTGGCGACCTTGTGGTGATTACCGGATGCTGAACGCCCGGACCGTCCCTGACAGGTATCCGATTAGGCACATCCACGATTTCTCACACAGTATCTCTGGTTGTAAAATTTTCAGTACAATAGACCTAGTGAAAGCCTATAATCAGATACCTGTCAGTCCAGACGACATTCCGAAGACAGCGATCACCACACCGTTCGGCCTGTACGAATTTCCGTACATGACGTTTGGTTTGCGCAACGCAGGCCAAACGTTCCAACGTTTTGTCGACGAACTGACGAGAGGACTGGAGTTTTGCTACTGCTATTTGGATGACTTCTTAATCTTTTCAAGGTCACAGGCTGAGCACGAGGAGCACCTCCGCATTATTTTCGGCAGGATGAAGGATTTCGGTATGCTGATCAACACATCCAAGTGTGTTTTCGGTGTTCCTGAGGTAACCTTCCTAGGTTACCACATCTGGGAGGCAGTCACCTCCTTCTGCGAAGCAGTCATGCTAGCGAAGGAGGTGGCGGGGTGGGCGAGAGAACGCGCCTTGCGCACCTCACGCCTCAGCCGCCGCGGGAGACGCTCCGGGCGTCGGGAGCCGCGTGACGACTCCCGGCCACCGTAGGCGCGGGCCTGCGGGCGGTGAGTAATGGGTAACTCACCGTCCGATCAGGACCAGGCCCGTGCCGGACGGCGTGTATGTGTTCCACGCGCGCCTCAAAGAGATGTCAGCATGAGTGACGGGGCCCCATAGGGCCGAAGCCTGCCAGGGTAGCGGGATTGTCCGAAAGGGTTACCGCTGCCCTGGAACATAAAGGGCTAAGGAAGGAACACGGGTGGGTTTTAGTCAGTAAGAGTCTGACACTCCCTTCTGCTCCACCCAGAGCGGGAGGGGTCATTTGATGATTTCCCATCCTCAAAAAAAAAAAAAAAAAAGGTTACCACATCTCCGAGAAAGGCACCAAACCGCTTCACTCCAAGGTCGATGCCATCAACAACTTCCCGCCAAAGATGTCCGTCAGTTGCGCCGATTTCTGGGTATGATTAATTTTTACAGGCGTTTCATACCCCACACAGCTCAAATTCAGGCGCCGCTGCACAATCTCTTGATTGGCAACGTAAAGGGCTCGCAGCCTATATGTCTTGCGGAGAATACTTTGCAAGCATTTGAAGACTGCAAGGCAAGCTTAGCTAACGCTGCCCTATTAGCTCACCCCGATTGCAATGCCAATCTCGCGTTGATTACTGATGCATCGGATACTGCAATTGGCGCCGTGTTACAGCAGCTTAGCGATGATGGCTGGCAGCCATTAGCTTTCTTTTCCAGGAAGCTCAGCCCTTCGCAAACAAAGTATTCTCCCTATGACAGGGAACTACTGGCCATTTACGAGGCCATCAAATACTTTCGCCATATGCTCGAGGCCAGACACTTCGTCGTGTACACGGACCACAAGCCGATCAGTTTTGCATTCCACGAAAGGAAGAAAAACTGCTCGCCTAGGCAATTCCGGTACCTAGACTTCATTGCCCAGTTCACCACCGACATAAGGCACATTTCGGGCAAGGACAATGTCGTAGCCGACCCCTTATCTCGCGTGGAAGCGCTTCAGGTACCGGTCAGCTTTGACACTCTCGCGGAATCGCAAGCTGCGGATCCGGAGCTGTCCAACCTACTCAAGGAAGGATCATCATTGATTTTAGAGAAGGTGCAGGTCTCAGGGGAGCGTACATCTGTGTACTGTGACGTCAGTACAACGCCTCCCAGACCATTTGTGCCCGTAATGCTGCGAAAGCAAGTCTTCGTCAGCCTGCATACCCTCAGCCACCCTGGTGTCTCAGCGTCTGCCAAATTAATCGCAGAGCGCTTCGTTTGGCCAGGTATTAGGAAGGACTGCAGGGAGTGGGCACGAGCTTGTCTTGAGTGCCAGCGGGCCAAAGTGAGCCGACACGTTTCTGCGCCTTTAGGGTCGTATCACCTCCCACGTGCAAGGTTCACCACCGTCCACATCGACCTTGTGGGCCCGCTCCCAATTTCGGAAGGCTTTAGGTACTGTCTGACGGCAGTCGACCGTTTTACCAGATGGCCGGAGGTCGTACCTATTGTCGACATAACTGCCGAAACAGTAGCTAAAGCGCTGCTATCCGGATGGATTGCCCGGTTGGGCTGTCCCGCAGACATTATCACGGACAGGGGTCGACAGTTCGAGTCGGCCCTGTTCAATCAATTGTCCAAATTGGCTGGTTTTCAGCACAAGCGGACAACGGCATACCATCCGGCATGTAATGGCATGGTGGAGCGATTTCACCGGCAACTCAAGGCGTCCATCATGTGCCATGCAAATGACAAGTGGACAGAGTCTTTACCGTGGGTATTGCTTGGTATAAGGAGCGCATTCAAAAAGGATGTCCAAGCGTCTTCAGCCGAACTTGTATACGGCGAACCGCTAAGGCTCCCGGGAGAATTTTTCACTCCTAGTGACGTAGGAACGACCGACGTCACGGATTTCACTGCGCGCATTCGCAAGTTCGCTCAAAACCTGCAACCAACTCCAGCATCCCGTCACAGCAAGACCAGCATTTTCGTTTTTAGGGATCTGCAGACCACTGATCACGTGTTCCTTCGTGAAGACGCATTACGTGGTTCGCTACAGCCAGCGTACACAGGTCCTCACAAAGTTCTGCAAAGGGGAGACAAAGTCTTCAAAATATTATTTAAGGGCAGAGAGGTTACGGTCTCAATTGACCGCCTTAAGCCAGCTTACATTTTGGCAGACAAAGCTGACCCAAAAGAAGTCACTCCACCTTGCAGTAGCAGAGAGTACACCACTCGCTCTGGTCGTCACGTCAGGTTTCCTGATTTTTATCGCCCTTGACGGTCTCTGGAGGGGGGTGATGTAGGTTTTACTCCTACCAGATACCTAGTACAGAAATACGCCACGAGTAGCGCTGCTCTGATGTCAACTTTCTGTCATGGCTGAGACAGACGTCTATCTTCTATAATTATCTTTTCTTCAGTAATTGGAATTAATATTATTATTGTTGTTTTGTGTTCTCATCCTATCTATTGTGTTTCTCGTGTCTTACTCCTTCTGTGTATATATTTATATCGTGTTGTGTACAGACATTATATGTATTTCCATAAATTCTAACTTGACTTTTGTTTCTTGTTCGTCCGTACAATTTCTACCACAACTAAAAATATATTAGTAACAAATTAAAATTTCAAATTTATATTTAAGCAAATATTATAAGTACTCAACCTATTTCGCTCTCTGCTCATTAGACAACGTTACTGTCAAGTGTTCAAACTCTTATTTCACTTTAAGAATTAAATACAAACGATTATTTTTTCGTAGGGCTAGGAGGTAAAAACAATAAGAGTGGGCGAAGAACAAAGAAACGATGGATGGACTGTGTGAATGATGATATGGTTAATAAGGGGGTGACTACCGAGATGACGATTAATAGAGAACTGTATGGAAAAAAATACGTGTTGCGCCGACCCCAAATAAATTGGGATGAGAGTGATGATGATGGTGGTAGAAACTATACAGCGTGGCGCTTTAATGACGACATTAATTTAACACGCGTATACGGTTTCGCGTTTTCGTTTGATGGGCATACATATTTTAATTTCATTATAAGTACGCTATTTTTTATTTAATTATAATTTTCTAAAATAGCATCTTGGAGCAACCTGACTTAAAGAATTGTAGCGCACGGGTTATTTGCCGGGTCACGGATCATAACATCGCATCAATGAAATTAAAACGAATAACGTGCAAAGAGTAGGCGAATTAAAGGAAAGAGAGAGCCATATTTATGTGTCGGCGAGCGGCGCAGGAGGTGGTTTTCAAATTACGAATTATTTCATGTTGTTATATTTTTTTATGATTACTGGCCAGTAGCCCTACTTGTGTGTTAAATTAATGTCGCCATTGTAGCGGCACGTTGTAGGTATACATATACATGTCGCATGTTTTTCAGAAAATTAGGTTTTTGATGAAAAACCGGAAGATAACACATTTTAAACTCAATTTCATCATAAACCTGTAACAATCCAGATTTTTTATCAAAAACCTGAACTAGTTTGGGTTTATGATAAAGTTCTTGTCAAAATCAATTAATATAGGTACGTGAAATTGAAACATTTCATTTCATAATTGGATTGAAGGAGGAGAATATTGATTAGATCATGGATGTAAAATTTTGATAAATAAATAATTGTTTTCTTTCTACTAAGTTGCAAATGATGATGGATTGTTTTATTTATTTCATTTAAATTGATTTATTTGTCATAAAACAAAGCAAACCCGTGATCTTCCGTCTTTTCATCAAAAACCTAGATTTTTGATCAAAAACCTAATTTTATGGAAAACCTGCGACATACATGCCTACTTCTACGATTCTCTTTTTTTTGTGCACGTTCAAACTATTGCCAAAAACCACTGACCTATATTATACAAGTACGCTGGCCATCATACTATCCATGACAAAACGAAGACATTTGATTTTCCCCATTTTAGCGATGAATAGCAACGCGAGCGTCCGTGGATCTAATATTTTTGATAGCGAGTTTTACAAAATGAGATTATCTCATGATAAAAATGTTCTAAATATCTCGTAGTAAACACAAAATACACAAAAAGTCTTATTCCACGATTTAGACCTAAATTATCAGAGACGTACCAAAACAAGACGACGCACACTGATCAATTATTAAAAGTTAGCGTCCCATAATTATTTTTGGTCAATGTGTCGGTATTTCGAAAAAACATTTTATTAAGACTTGATGGTAAGTTGTTTACATTATACTAAAACATCACCGTTATGCAGACAGTAGTTTAATAGATATGCCATTTCAAAGTTATCTCGAAAGCTAAACTATTATAACAAGACTGATTTATCGTTTTTTTGCGCTCCTATTCAAGCTAAGTTGGTTAAGTTATCAGTGTAAACTGTAAATTGAAAAAAATGGTGCATATTAAGGAAGGTCTGTACTTTTTATTGGTATATAAACAAAAAATAAAATTGATCAATTTATATGATAAAAAAAATATATTTAATAATGTACTGATATTTACAAACTTTTCTAAGTTTGAACTGTGTTACGTTTAAAAGTACAAATTAATACATTATCATTTTGATTCTATTATATAGCAGGGCCTATTAGCTATATAGAAATATGCATTTTTTTTCCGGTGATTGCCGGTTTCTATAGTAAAAAGTGTTTTTTAGGTAATGGTGCCTCAATAAAAAATATTGATTTATTCAATATTTTGTCATTACATCGACCAGTGAAGCCGTTATCAAAGGACAATAAAGATAAAGTACTTAACTATATTTTGAAGACATTAGAAGTATCGGAACTGCCCACTACAAGCAGGGACGGTCTTCAAAATGTTATTATAACTTTTACTGTAGCAACTTCAAGATTTTGGAAAAAATGTTCCCTTAATATTATTAGATTCCGGAATCAAAATGAAAAATGGCTTGATCAAATAGTAATCACCTCTGGTGGACAAGAAAGTGCACCCTCTACGTGCTTGTGTGTGTGTCGTATAAAATGCCGATACAAAATAAGCAAGCACGTGGTGAAGAAAATAAAAAAAAATGTAGCAGACAGAAAAAACGCAAACAAACAGAATTTCGAAACCAACTAGGGTTATTGGTTGATATCCCTAAACCTGGATTTGGAAATACCAATGACGGAAATACGGCCAGACGCTTCTTTGCAAACCTCGAGATTACATCAAATATTACAGGCATAGATAAAACTTTAATAGAAAGATTTAGTCATTTTAAAAACATTGAATTGTCCGTACAAAATTAACAGTGACAAATTTGCAGAATATGCGAAAGATACTGCTACGCTTTATATTCAATTGTATCCTATGACACCAACAGTCCATAAGGTTCTCATACACGGCAAGGATATCATCGACAACTTTTTGTTGCCAATTGGTATGCTTGGAGAAGACGCACAGGAAAGTCGCCACAAAGATGTCAGATATTACAGAGAGTATAACACCAGGTGCCAACCCACCACCCCAGTGGCAAGCTCAAAGGGGGCAGATGGGAATAAAGGAGGAAGATGACCAGGAATCAAACTAATGAAGATCTAATTAAAATTTTGCTCATATCTTCAGATCCTGTAATATCTAACATCAGAATATTACCTGTAAAACAAAAACATATAATGCCAATTGAGGTACTTAATCTTTTACAAGAACCAGAAGTTGTGTTAGATGAGTGATGTAACAAAGTACATAAAATATTAATTACCAACTTAAATTATGTGAAAACGATTTTTCGATACTATTTAATGTTATAAATATACCTTTAATTCGCGGTTTCAGTATTTAATAATTTCGTCCCCCTAAATTGTTGAAATTGATCACTGTGCGACGGCCATTTGCAACAATGTAAGTATCAATTTTAGTTCCTGAGACGATCGAGCGGGCGATTTGAATCGGCACATAAACACCGCATTTCGTATAGCATGTTTAGCCCAGCGTACTTGTTTATTAGAGGTCAGTGCCAAAAACTCACATTCATGTCGAATAGTCTAGAATCTTGGATTGTATTTTATAAGTAAAACGTGTATGAATTTACCATAAGCTTAGTGTTTTCAGATAAAATAGCTTGTAGGTATTCCTCCAATGTCCAACTTATTCAATTAAACGGTATTCTCATCAACAACACAAAATACAAATAAAACAAGTTGTAGTGCAGACAGGATTTAGTACTACTTTTTAGTTTTATAACGCTTTGGGATTTTCTCTCTGGAAAAATACATTTTCAAGCTGCCAGTGTTACAGTTTGGAGTGTCTGTAAAATCCATTAGGTAAACCGTTTTTTGACAGGTAAAACTAGTGATTGCAACAACACGTAATACATTTATGACACGTACGGTATTATAATGCCTGTAAGAAACCATAATAAGATAATTCAATAAGATAAGGCAGTTTATATACCTATTTATTTTATTACGCATTTTAAAGTTAACTTTTATGTAATCTGGAATATGTACGTTCTTAGACAGCTGTCAAAAAACGGTTAATTTAATGGTCAGGGTATAGCTAGTTGTTTCCTCGTACAATAGAATACTATTTTAAAAAAGCATAACGTTTAAGTATTGCTCTTTTAACCTAAAAAAAAATCTGTTTTGGCAAATTCTCTTGGTATTTGTACTGGACTTATAGTTAATACCTAGATATGTCTAAAATCAAAAGTGATTATTCAAATTAAGCTGAGAATTAGCACTTTTCAAACGTCAAACGTCTAAAATCACCCGTCTTGAGCAAGCATGGTAATCAATACGAGTTATTCCGGTCGGATCCCCTGAACTGATCCCTTGCTGGTTGTTATTACGTTTTAATTCTGATCCACTATAAAGTTCTGATGTATGAGAAGAGGCTATATCCCTACATAATCAGCCTGTAATATTTCCACTATCATATGCGTCTATCCTACCGCGGTCAGGGCCTTCCAGAGTTCCGGACTCCGTGTCATCCAGGCCTAGATTCTCGTCGGACACGAGAAAACATTGCTTGCATACCTACATTTTGTATATTCACACATTTTTACTGGCTCGTTACTAATCTAACCCTTCTAGATTACAGGCATGATATTATGATATACAGTTTTAGAATAGGTAGCCTATACGTATTATAAGTTGTGAAGTTTATCGCAGTCGAGCGGACCCAAAATAATTAGGATAAAGCGAGTTGATGAAGAAAGTAAATTCGGCTTAGTATTTTCATTACAGTTCAGTAATAAATATTAATTTTAAGTTACGGTCTCAAACGGTACGGTCGCTTTAGCAAAAGATAATAGATTTCATCATCAACATAATTAGGTATCAAGTTTTACATCTAGTATCAAATACGACACCAAAGTCAAAACAGTTTTTTCAGCAGATTTTTGGCTTGATTATGAAACTGTTGTTGTATTATGAGCGATAATCTAATCCTAATTGCGTAACATCCTATCAATCAAAATCTGAATCATTTTGAAGGATATTGCTAATTCATTGCTTCATATGTACAATAAATTTGAGCTCATCAACGTAAATAACGCAATGAATGTTGTTGAACTGTCAAAGTGAAAACCATTGCTACTGATATTACGCAATTACCCCGCAGGGCACAGACTAGTTCTAAGTAGGTACCTAGTTTCAGTTCAAGTCATGCATGGTGACGTCACTTACTGACCAAAAGCAAGTCACTAAACATTTATTCATCATCATCATCAATTCCGCTGAAAGACGTCCACTGCTGGACATAGGCCTCTCCCAACCCTTTTGAACATAATTATCTAGGAACTAAAAACCAATAAGTCCTTCTGCCGGTCGACTCTGTAAAAATCTCACCGTGAAAACTAAAGTGAAGTTGATGTGAGTTGTCAGTAGTGTCAATCCCTAGCGTTATTTGGAATGACAGCTCACTCCACGCTCACTTCACCTAAGTTTTCACGGTGAGATGGTTACAGAATCGCCCTGCTGGAGTTAAAATCGCACTAACAGACAGACAGGAAAACGTTGGCTTTTACACAAATATTTAAAGATTGATGCCAAAGGACGCTCTTATCGCAAAAGCTCTCCCTCCTAGACAGCTTACCCTTTCAGCCAACTAAAGCTATACATCATAACTTACGAACCTTAAACCTGTCTTTTACGACAGCTACGAAGGAAAAAGGACAGCCGATAGGAACCAACTCGACAGATGGCCCTGAACTTTACATACATCTTGGTATACATGCCCTTGAGACATCGCAGACATTTCAAGGACGTCTATCACTATGTAGAGATAGACTCTCTTGAGAACTGAAATTCAATACGTGCCTGATATGTACGCAGGGTATGTAGGCAAAATCACACCTGAGGCGTTAGACAAAGTGACATTCTATCAGCGAATAACGATGATGGAGATCGGTGGAGCGATAAGTATCTAGAATGGTGGTGGAGTTTCTTGCCCGTTCTTCTCCACAGAGATCTACGTTTTGGAATAGGCAACTAGTTTTAACTTTCTGACTAACTGACAGACTATTTAATTTTGACAATTCAAAAGTGCCTGAAATGGTTTAATTGAAATAAATTATTTGAGTTTGAGTTTGAATGTACTGGAGGCTACTCCAAAGTGCAAAGTGCGAATGTTCGGATCGGACCGACACATGGCCGAACCGAATATTATTGAAAAATGCAAAAAAAGTTCGGATCGGCTCAGCTGGGTCGGGACCATAGTCAATATTCGAAAGAGTGTAGGAGTGTAGGATCGGAACCGACCGAACCAAATACACTCGAGAGCAATGAATCCGGGTCACTTGAAGAATCCTAAAAATCTCGGAAACTAAAAATGCTAGGTTAATGCAATAAATTGTATTTAATAGACAATGTAATACTCCTTAAATGAAGGTATTAAAACTTCTTAGTTATTGTAAAGTTATATCATAAAAAAATCAAATTTGAAAAGGGCCACTTTCGAAGATGGAACTACGAAATTACAGCATTTGGTTTTGCTTTTGTTTGTAATCTGTCATTTATGTGGGTACATAAACCATGTTGATAGTGCTCTATATTCATTATTCAAGCTGAAATTATGTCGCTTACGCCTGAAGAATGCACCAGAATACTTACAATGCTGGAAACCGGCCGGAGTCAGCGCGATACAGCCAGGACTGTCGGTGTGTCGCTGTCGACAGTACAAAGAGTTCTCCGACGTTACGAAGAAACTGGTTCTAACCTACGCAGACCAGGAACGGGCAGAACCAGGTGTACCACAGCACGAGAAGACCGATACTTGGTGAACACCATGCTTCGAAATCGCTTTCTCACAGGAACTGAACTCACAAATCAGTTTCGACGCCTCGGAGGAAGTAACCCAAGTGCATGGACAGTAAGACGTCGGCTTGCTGAATCTAACTTAAAACCCCTTAGACCTGCAAACGGCCCTAAACTGGAGCGTGGGCATCGTATTTCAAGACTAAGATATGCCCAGAGCCACGTAAATTGAAGTATTGAAGATTGGTCAAAAGTTATGTTCTCCGACGAATCAAAATTTATGCTCTACAAGCACGATCGAAGACACAGAGTGTATCGAAGACCAGGGGAAAGATTCAAGCAAGCATGCATCGAAGAAAAAGTAGCCTACGGTGGTGGGTCTGTACTTGTGTGGGCCGGAATTTCTTCTGAAAGTCGCACAGAGCTGGTGATCATAGAAAACGGCTCTTTAACTAGCGTAAGATATGTGGAAGAAATCCTCAATGATCACGTTGGTCCATTTATGGTCAATTTAGGTGAGGATGCTATATTTATGCATGACAATGCCCGACCTCATACAGGTAGGATTGTGAATGACTACCTTCAAGAGATGAACATTACTCGTATGGAGTGGCCAGCGCGCAGCCCGGATATCAACCCGATCGAGCATGCTTGGGACGAGCTAGGCAGATGCGTAAAACAACGAAACCCTCCCCCAATCACGCTTCGTGAGCTCAAAATTGCTCTCACAGAGGAATGGGAGAATATTCCCCAAAATCGTATAAGGAACTTGGTGTACAGCATGCCAAACCGCGTAAACGCAGTAATGGAAGCACGAGGAGGCAATACGAAGTATTAAAATTCAAGAAAATCGTAATAAAGTTCAAAAATTTCATGTTTCCTATTTTTGTTTTAAGGAGAGATCAGCAGTTTTTTTCTTTATGTAATTTTGTGTTAATAAAATGTATGGTGACTCATATTTTTTTTACTTTCATTTAAGGAGTATTACATTGTCTATTAAATACAATTTATTGCATTAACCTATCATTTTTAGTTTCCGAGATTTTTAACATTCTTTAAGTGACCCGGATTCATTGCTCTCGAGTGTAGTAACTTCGTAGCAGGAAACGGCCGAAGCTTCGGCCGATACTACTTCGGAGTAGACCCCCTGGAGTACGAAGCGATCAAAAAGCTATATCAATCCTGTTGAAAGTCGTTGTAGTATTACGAAACGCACAGGTTAAGGTTAAGCTACGCTTGCCGAGGTTGGTCTGTGGATGGGTGACCATCTTTACATTCCGAGACCCCTCCGTACCTCAGAAAGCACGTTAAACCGTTGGTCCCGGCTGTCATTCGTGGATCTTTGACAGTCGTTACGGGTCGTCAATAGCCCGGAAGTCTGACAATCAATCTTACCAAGGGGTGTCGTATTACCTAGTAACTGGGTTGTGGAGGTAAGATAGGTAGTCACTTCATGTAAAATACTGGTACTCAGCTGCATCCGGTTAGACTGGAAGCCGACCCCAACATATTTGGAAAAAGGCTAATCAGATGATGATGAAGACCTAGTTTAAATTCCCCTCATAGTGGATGCCATTGCCAACTTTTTACTGACAAAACTTTTCTAGCAGCTAAAAAATCCAATAACAATATTGCTCGACCTGGATACCGTACCAGAGAGTTTGTAATCGCCTTATCAAAAGGCGCACTTTATTTTTTCATTAAGTTCTGTAACAAATGCTCTTATTGACAAGCTACGAGAAATGAGAAGCTCTAGGGAAAATACTAGAATTAATTAAGTAGATAACCTATGAGAGTGAAGCACTAATCTAATCTTCTTTGTAAATATATAATTCACAATCGCTTTTGGACAATACTCATCAAACATAGAAAACATACCTATCTAAGCAATAATAGGGAATAGCATTTAAGAGGCTTAGCTTCTATAGGCTTATAGAATAGAATAGAAAACTTTTGAAGTGAAAACTTCTTTAGCGGCGTTGTGCACTTTTTTTGTGATGGGTAAAAAATGTTAAACTCGCGTCAGGACACGTGATCTGCCGATCGATTCTGTAAAAACCTCACCGTGAAAAGTTAGGTGAAGTGAGCTTAGAGTGAGCTGTCAATAGTGTCAATCCCTAGCATTATTTGGAATGACAGCTCACTCCACGCTCACTTCACCTAAGTTTTCACGGTGAGATGGTTACAGAATCACACTGCTGATCGAAAATTCGTAAGACGGGGCTCGCGTCAGGACACGTGACCTGATCGAAAATTCGTAAGACGAAGCTCGCGTCAGGACACGTGACTTGATCGAAAATTCGTAAGACCGAGGGAGAGTAGACCGCATTTCAAAATATCAAAAATGCACAACGTTAATATTCAAGTTATCACTTCTGCCGGCACTCCTGGAGTGCAATCCGTTTTTTTTTTTATTTCAGACAGGAGTCCATAGGGTTAGTAACAATTTGACTTAACTTCTAGCGTTAGTATGTAGGTTACAGACACATATATAGGTACAATTAAAATGGCGTATCGCCTACATAAAGTGTATAAACGACCTAGCTTTTATCTACGCATTATGTACATCAAAATAATTAACATTGAGCAAAAATTATTGCTGGGAAACTACTTTTATTTTTGGTGTAAAAATCGCTGTTTACTGCGCAATGTAACACACGCAAAACATAATTGTGCTTACGGGTGCATGCAATGGTACAGGATTTGTGGAGATATTTAAGCTAAATTATAACGTATAAAACAGGTTTTCGTCCAAAAAAGTTGCAACCTTCAATATCTCCATAACCAGCGCCGCCGCCGACACATTCATGGTCCAAAAAAAAAATATCACAATGGCTGGGAATGTAAATGACAATTGAGTGACTCTCGGCTTTGATAAGCGCCTTTTTTCACACGTTATATTCTCCCTAAACCTACATTTAATTCTAACGGTACTTTATTTTTATTTTATTAAGTACCAGGTACTTGTTGACAGGCCTACGCTGCTCTCCCATACCTACTGTAATTTGAAAACATTGTAAAAGCCAATTATTTTTAAAAGAGTAACCGTGGAGTTTCATGTCGGCACTTCTTAATAGGAAACGACCAATTGAAACCGTGCACCTAGCTTCTGACGTTTCATAAGTATGAATCGTCAGAAGTTAGGTGCACATGTCATTGTGGTATCGAGCCTATTGCTATCAATCGTACACATATCCAGCCTCCAGGCTACTACTAAGAAAATGCCTTCCTAAAAATAAGATTCAACAAAAACATATCCAAGGACATCTAAAAATAATCTAATCGGAGGTAGTATTACAACAAAATGGCCTTGTTCTATCCCTGGCACTGTAGCACATAAATAACTTCCACCCACGCCAGATTTGGGGGAAATTAGAGTGGGTAATAGGCTGTTTCTTTTTTTGTTACGGGAATGAGTTAATTACGACAGAATCACTTTGGCACAAGAGGGCCAAAGTGGGTCTTAATGTGGGTTAAAGTGGGTCAGAATGGACTGAAGATTATGATGTTGGGACGGGCATTTTACTAGATGATGTGGTCCTTGAGCTGGAACCACCACTTTTTATGAAAACTAACTTGGGAATTATCGAAAGTGTTGGTAACGCTGTAAGAACTGAAAAATCGACTAACTAACTCCATTTATACTGCA
The DNA here is from genome assembly GCA_951799955.1 of Apamea anceps. Taxonomy (NCBI): domain Eukaryota; kingdom Metazoa; phylum Arthropoda; class Insecta; order Lepidoptera; family Noctuidae; genus Apamea; species Apamea anceps. Next base: position 3,824,068 of record OX637502.1, on the reverse strand, counting down.
ATATACCACAGTTTTATAATGAAGTACCTACACAAGACATCATCTTCTTAACTTGCAAATTAAACTTTAAATCAGAGTTCCAGACAGTCTTATAGCCCAAAGCAACAACTCAGGCCTAATGAACCCCCAAATACCTACATACAAAGTTATTCATACAACGTAACATTTGCTCCGAACTCGCAATAAACCAGCGAAGTAGGCACTCATTACAAGAGGCCATATAACACACGTTACATTGCACAATTTGGGAGAGAACAACATACGACACGACCTACATAACGTGCGATGGACAGATCACAGTAACTTAATTTTCATCGGAAATGTCAGTCAGAAGGACGTCGACGAAAAACAGATGGTTGTTCTCACAGATCAACGATAGGAGATTTAGGTTATACGACACGATAGAAGTAAGGAGTTCTCCAACATTGGTGACACCAGCACAAGTTTTGGTCCACAATAAAAACATGCCAGCCTTTTCCTGAAGTTGAAAAATGAATGCTGCATTCATTTTTCAAACATCATTCTCTTGCCTTTATCCTAATTGATTTGGGGTCGGCGCAACATATCTTTTTCTTCGATACTTCTCTATTAGTCGTCATCTCGATCACCCCCTATCTAGCCATAATCAGCTTTCACACATCACACACATCACTGTCCATCGTTTCTTAGGTCTTCCTCTACTCTTATAGCCATCCACATTCATACTCAAAACTTTACTCAAGCATCCTATTGAAAAAACAGGAAAAAAGGGAGAGCTTCTTGGAAAAAACTGACTAACTGAAATCTAACAACCAATGAAGGGTTGGGTTGCCTCACATAAGTTTGAGTCCCAATGCTCTAAGTCAAGACCTGCCTAAGAAGGCGTCAGTTTATGTGTATACTTATGTTCTAAACTTATCTCACCCAAAACGATTAGTCGCAGTCGTATCGTCATCTATAAAACCTCGCAATAACATGAGGAACATCTCAGCCTGAATACTTGAATGAAGTTGAATGTCTATTGAATTCCTGAACAGCACCGCTCAACTATGAACTGAAAGGAATTGATTTTATAAGCGAAGGGGAAGACCTGATTGATGTGCTCAATAATGTGAGCGGTTTTATTAAGGTTGGTCGTGATTGTTTTGGTTTTGAAACAAACATAGTTAGGAAGAGGCTAGGTAGATGGTGATGAAACAGACCCAACGAATTGATAAATCCACCTTTACTTACGTAAACCACAGAATAATTTATGCTTATCTGCAAACTTAGAAGTCTAATCTAAATAAGACTCACGCACAAGCTACTAAATAGTTTTTCTAAACCTAAACCTACATCACTCATGCTGTCATTTAGAAGCTAAGCAAACTTGCCAAAGTAGGTACTAGACGAAAGTTTTAGTAGTTCTAGGAAAGCTAAAACTTGTCCGTTTTACTTATAAACTTACGCACTAAGATATAAAGACCATACTTATGGTACACTTAGTTTTATATGACCTAAGCCTGATGAGTTTTTGAAAGCATCAATAAAGATTATTTTGTCGATATCATCAATTTCTTGATACGACAAAGTGACCACTTCCTTTCAATGTAGCACTAGCTTCTGCCCCGACATCGTCTATTTGGACGTCGGATAAAAAGTATCCCATAGTGTGTTAATCCAGGTGAAATCCGTATCCGTATCGTTTCTATCCGTGTGATATTTCATCCAAATCCGTTCAGCCGTTTTTGCGTGATTGAGTAACAAACACCCAAATACAAACTTTCAGGATTAAGAATTTGAAATAAAGAAAACTCTTTTATATTTGGGACACACACGGGAAGTACAAAAAGTAAAAAAGGAACATTTCAACCTAACAAAGTTACACTAAAAACAACCTGAAAAAAAATAAAGCAAAAAAAGCGGCCAAGTGCGAGTCGGACTCGCCCATGAAGGGTTCCGTTGAGTTGATTGAATGAAAGGTAAATTGCGGTTTACGATTTATGACGTATTAAAAAAAAAACTACTTACTAGATCTCGTTCAACAAACCAATGTTCGGTGGAAGTTGACATGGTAATGTACAGACGCCAGCACATCAAGCTACTACAATCTGTCTTTCTTTAATAGATTTTCAACTTTATCGCTAAAGCATTCAGGTTCAAGATTGATTGGGAAAATTTGACAGTTTCGGGTAGCTTGACCTGCTGGCGTCTGTACATGATATATTTTTTTAGTTTTATCATTCTCTTATCTTAGAAGTTACAGGGGGGGTAAACATTTTACCACTTTGGAAGTGTCTCTCGCGCAAACTATTCAGTTTAGAAAAAAATGATATTAGAAACCTCAATATCATTTTTGAAGACCTATCCATAGATACCCCAAACGTATGGGTTTGATGAAAAAAAATGTAGTAAGGGGAACTCTCAAAATTTTATTGTTTTTTTTTGTTTCTATTTTTGTGTGAAAATCTTAATGCGGTTCACAGAATACATCTACTTACCTTTCAACAGTATAATTCTTATAGTTTCGGAAAAAAGTGGCTGTGACATACGGACAGACAGACAGATCACAGACATGACGAATCCATAAGGGTTCCGTTTTTTGCCATTTGGCTACAGAACCCTAAAAAGACTGTGCGAGGCCAAAAAGGCTCATCATCTTAGCATAATGCAGAAATATTTTAAAAAATAAATACCGCAGCGCTGGTAATTTCACTGGTCTAACAGCTCAATCCACACTTCAGGAAAACTGAGATCTTGGTACGATGTGGATCTTTCTAAAAATAAATAGGTAGGTTCCAACTACACCAGGAACTTAACATAGTTTAACACGAGCACAGTACCTACCTTCCCAAGTCCTAAAAACAAGCCAAAAATACTTATAGAAATATTTACAAGGTTCTCCTGCATATTCTCACTGACCAACAGCTGCATATTTTAGTGTCATGTAATAGCTACATGTTTGTAAAAAAAAATTATTAAAGCAACCACTAAAAGTCTTGTCTCTAATCTAATATTATAAAAAAAATAGATTTATTTTTTTGTATGTTTGTATGTTGTTACGCTTTCATGCTATGATGATGAAATTTGGCACATGGGTCGACCATAACCTGGATTAGGATATAGGATACATAGGACATAGGAGACATACTTTTTATCCCGTAAACTCTACGGGATCGAGACTTATGCGGGTGAAACTGCGGGGCGGAGCTAGTATTTTACGAGTATATAGATACTCGTATATAGGATCTACAGTGAAAATTAAATAATGTGATAAGCCGAAGGACTTACAACAAACATCTCTTCAAATAGGTAGAACAAATAGTGTTTTTCGTAGACTGTTCCCACACAAATTAATTAAAACTGAACGGTTCATTAAACAAGAGGCAATTAATAACACTATCTTGCACATCCTCACGCCATCTTGTTAACCAAATAATTGATTTACTGTTTCCGCAATATGTTACTTAGCAACGGGTGTCGTTGCTAAGGCAAAGTTTCCTTTACCTGGCGGGAAGCATGGAAACTAAACAAAAAAATGGATATACAGGGTGGCAGGGATTAGACACGGTTGGCGCAGTGGCTGAGCGATCGACTGCTGCGCTACTTGTCGCGAGTTCGATTCCCGCAACGGAACAAATATTTGTATTGCGTACAGGTAGTTGTTCCGGGTCTGGCTGTTCGTTTGTAAATGCACCCACGATACAGGAGTAATTCCTAGTGTCGGGCAAAGTTAAAAAATAAAATAAAAAAAGAGGGTGAAAAATTTAATGTTGAAATTTTTATTCGCATATAAAATAAAAATTGCTGTTGTGAATTTTTGACCCCGTAGGCAAAATATGTCGAACCACATTTATTTTACCACTTTTCTGTGAAACAGCTGATTTTTATTTTTTGATAAAATCATTTGTGCTGAATTCATGGTTACAGTTTGTGCGTCGATGTCCCTGCCAACCTATATTCTACTAAACAACGAGTTACCGTAGATGTAGTATTTTATAAGTTCTTTGGATGTATAAAGAGAGATGAATAGGTACTATTTCGTATTTAAAAGATCAAAAAATAATGGTGGGTCGCCTTGGAGAGCTGACGGAGCACGTCATGGCGTAGAATGAGTAGATTCCATGATTGGAATAATTAATATATTAATAATGAAATAAGCCTTTTATTTTTGCGACCCGATAATCTATACTTATAATAAATCTGTAGAAGTGTAAATTCTGTACATTATAAATATCAAAAAAATAAATGGCAGGGGGTGTTACTAGACCGACACCGAACCCAAAAATGTGATTCAAAAAATTTTTGTCTGTCTGTCTGTTTGTTCAGGCATCACGCAAAAACTACCGGTTCGATTACGTTGAAACTTGGTATAATTATTCTTTAATATCCTGGGCACCACACTGGGTACTTTTTATCCCGGAAAAGTATATACAATAAAAAACAAACTTAATTTTGCGGTTCGATACCTAGACCCGATTACTGCACCAACCGCAAATAATAAGTTTGTCGTAAGTTAAGTCACCCGCAATGGAGTTCATTTTTATTCCTTTTAGTTTTTAGAGTTATTTAGGTTTATTTTTATATAAGTTGTAGGTATAGATTTTAATTTTAAAGTATAGGTAGTATATTTGATAGTGTACGTAGTGACCGTAGGTTATTTTATAATACTGTTAGGTAGGATTAGTCATTCGTATAGATATTAGTTTTTAGGGATTTTGCTTATTTATTGAGTTTAGATTAGTTATCATCAGAAATAGGTTTATTTAGGTAGGTAGGTATTTAATTTTCTGTTATTGAGTTTTTTTTTTAATTAGGTAGGTACTTAGGTAAAGATATCGTATAGGTACCCTCTTAATCACCACTAATGAGACACAATTGGTTTTCTATTGTAATTAGCCACATAGGGCCCGCGAGATAGATGGCATTCTGGGGAAGCACATGGGTACATTTTATCCTGTTAGCACGTTCCCGTGGGATAATTTCCGACATCCACGCGGGCGAAGCCACGGGCAGAAGCTAGTATAAAATAAAAAAGAGACATTTTTTTTATTTTATTTATTTATTTAAGATTCATGCACAACATTACAGAATTGAATCCCAAGGCGTTGTACAGCGCAATTTACAAACTACAAAGTGACACAAATACATACTAAGTAGGTTAGATAAAATACAATTAAAAAATAATAATAATAATACAAGGTAATAACAAAATTAACGAAGCAAAAACACAATACAGTAACACTTGTAAAAATAAACAAAATGTAATTAAGAAGATTAATAGAATAATTTACAACATAAGATTTATACCTACAAACATATCACGTGTAACGTTACCTTTGCGAACTCGCTCAGTGAACATGAGAAAATATCCAATTTATCAGCCACCAAATTTAGTGTGCGCAACATGGATTCTTCATAAAAGTAAGAGCCAAATCTAACTTTTCTTGTTTGACAAAAGTGGAGTCCCAAGCAACCAATGTTGAAAGCTGATCTTTCAAAATAAAAAAAAAACATTTATTCAAACTAGGCTGAGAATCATCACTTTTTGAACGTCAAAATTACAGACGGACCCCCAAAACGGCCTTTGATTCGTAGGCCTCAAGTCTCCAAAGAAACACGTGAGTACGTATTACTACTACTATTTCACCAGATGCAAACATGACCGTCCATAATGGCACATAAGATGGCTGTCATGACATGGATAGAAAAGTTAGACACACCATTATATCATACGATGATGTATCGTAATACACCTCTCAAAATAAGGTACCTTGGTACCTTGATATTACAAGGTAATTTTATTAAACCCTTTATGCTGCCTTTTGGGCACGTTTCGTATTGACAGCGATGCGGACGAATTCTTTGATGCCCTTTGATTATTTCCTCTCCTTTTTATATACTTGTAAGTACATATTATTATATTATTTGAAGACTGTTAGCTTATTAAATTATGTAAATACTAGCTGCGCTCCGCGGTTTCACCCGTATAAGTTTCGCTCCCGAGAAAATATCGGGATAAAAGTATCCTATATGTTAATCCTGGTTATATACCATCTGTGTGCCAAATTTCATCCAAATCCGTTCAGTAGTTTTTGCGTGAAAGAGTAACAAAAATTCGATCCATCCATCCACACAAACTTTTACGTTTATAATATTACTCGTACTAACTACGCCCCGCGGTTTCACCCGCATAAGTTTCGATCCCGTAGGAATATCGGGATAAAAAGTATTCTATATGTTAATCCTAGTTATAAACTATCTGTGTGCCAAATTTCATCCAAATGCGTTCTGTAGTTTTGGCGTGAAAGAGTAACAAACAAACAAACAAACATCCATCCATCCATTCATCCATCCCATCCATCCATCCATACAAACTTTCACGTTTATAATATTAGTAGCAAGTAGGATTTCACAGGTAACCTAATAAATAACTCGAACCCTTTATCTCACATCACATCGTTCCCTACCCTGGTCCCTGTTCAAATAACCGTCTGGTTCTCATTTTCTTAGAAAATTGTTGAGAAACCTTAACGTGGTTGTATTGTAAACGACAGAAATAACATCGAAATATTATTTCTTCTTTTATTTTCGCATATAACATTTAAAGAAATATATATTTTTTAGGCTAAGAGATAAACTATTACTCTAGGTAATCAAAAGATGATTAAAAGCAGAAAACCTCAAACGGCGCAAAAACAACCTTATTGGGAGCTATATATGTTTGAGCCTTTTGGGGTTGAAACACTTGGGCCTTGGGGTCCGAGTGCTCATGGAATTTTTCGGGACATCGCCAAACATTTAGTTGACTCTTCACGTGACCAGAGGGCTGGTCTATTTTTAGCCCAAATAATCAGCATTGCCATCCAACGTGGTAATGCTGCCAGCCTTTTGGGCACTTATCCCATTGACAGCGATGCGGACGAATTTTTTGATGCCCAATGATCTACTTACTGCCTTTTTCTTTGTTTTTTTAAATAAAAACTTTTTATTTAAAAAAACAAAGAAATACAATATTTTAGTGTTAGCTTGTAAAAATACTCCAACTGAATGAAACGAAATTTAAATCTTGTATTAAACGCACACTATGTAGCCAAGCATATTATAAGTTAGGGGACTACATCGCTGACAAAAATGCTTGGCTCAATGCTGGTCCTGCTCCACAGGGGCGCATAAACTAATTAGCATTCGGAAACATTGTTGGAGCTGCTGAACATAGGAAAAAACTACCTTTGCATTGTATAAATTCAATTGCTTAGTATTTTATAATTGCATAGCACACGTGTGAGCACTATGTACTTTTTATAAAGCTACCATTTACTGGGTACGTCTTTCATTGACTTGAATGTGCCCTGGCGGCTGTGAGTATGTCATGCTCACTCTAATGTCTCGCTGGTGGTGGCGTGTGTGTTGGATCATTAAGTTCCCTCCAAAATGGTTGAGCTGAATGGTGCTGATCCATACGTTATGTTCGTGAACGGGTGCCGTCAGTACGGACTGGTCATCTCTTAGCTGCCACGGCTTATTTTAATTTTTAATTTCTGAATTGTTTTTATACTTTCTACATCGTTCTCACATGGTTAATTTCAACACGAATGATGTAATCAAATATTTTGTAACAATTTTATGATTTAAAAGAGTGTCCGTGAAGTTTCTTGCCCGTTCTTCTCCATAGGTACCTACGCTTTGGAATAGGCAACTAGCTTCATCTTTCTGACTGACCGACCCTTTGACAATTCAAAAGTGCCTGTAATTGGTTTAGTTGAATTAAATGATTTGATTTTGAATTTGAGTTTTGAGGTATTTAATGTGTTCAGTATGTACAAATACAAATACAAGTACAAGTACAAATGAAATAGTCAGAGCTTTTCTGGCATTATTACTTTATTGGAACCTACTGGTAACTTTTCCGAAGTCAAATCAAAGTAAAGCATTACTCTCAACCAAACCATTTACAGATACTATTGAATTGGCAAGGAATCGGTGAGTTAGTCAGAAAATTGGAGTAAGTTAACCCACATCAAGATATATATATGTCGTGGATTGATGGCACCACAGTACAGCGAACAGCGCCATCTAACAATTTGATGGGTAAACGAATAATCATGTGATCGGAAACGCAAGCGAGCCCTACCGCTTGGACACAATCGTCGGTGGAGGGGATGCAGCGAGGACTGGCGGAGAGACTGAGTTTGGCGACAGTCTACAGTGAACAGTCGAGCTCGGACAATCTTGGCAAACGCTCAGTACCGTACGCACGTGTTTGTTTCCGACGCAAGTGTGCGTTTCGGTTGATAATTGCTAGTTTATGAAAGTTACTTTAAATTCAAATCATGTTTTCGTTCGAGTACCCACTACAGTGCCCACACATACGTAAACTATGTCGGATCGTGAAGAAGACCCGATGTTTCGCATCTCGGCCACCCAGTGATGCGACATCCTAACCCAAGATTGCACCTAGACATGAACACTATTAAGAATTTCAGCTTCTTAAGTACCTAGGTACAGGAAACGACATACCTAAGCACACCCGTAATTGGCACTTACCTAACCCTGTATCTAGTAATTCAGCAATAGACGAACAACCAGTAAACCAAGTTACAATTAATAATTATCCTCCATCCTCTCATCAAAAATTTACATTGAAACTCCAAACGTTCAAAGGTAAGAAATCGTCTGCCGCCGACAACGTTAAGCGGGATTTCTGAACTAATAACATAATAAGATTATGTGCTAACAGCCATCAGGCTTCGCGGAACCCCTAAATGAAGCTAGAAATTTCGCATCGTCTTTGTAATTGGATTAGATTTTCGTTCTAGCAATGATCTTGAGAACCCCTAACGATGTTAGCATTAATTATTGAAAAGAATACTGTGTACCAATTTTAAGACTTAGGGCCGGTTGTTTCAAACGTTTGGTTAACATAACAAACGTACCCCCAATAATAACGAGTTACTGTTACTGTTAGCCTGCATCATCCCACTGCTGGGCAAAGGCCTCTCCCCATGACTTCCAGCTCTTTCGATCCAGGGCTAAAGTGGACCACTGGTCGTTTGTTTTGTCCGGCTCGTCCCGCCATCTTCTACGGGGTCTGCCGCAACGCCTTCTAGCGTGTAATAACGAGTACATAATCGTAATTATTTTACGTAAGTCAAGGCCTTTTTTTTTTTTTTTTGAGGATGGGAAATCATCAAATGACCCCTCCCGCTCTGGGTGGAGCAGAAGGGAGTGTCAGACTCTTACTGACTAAAACCCACCCGTGTTCCTTCCTTAGCCCTTTATGTTCCAGGGCAGCGGTAACCCTTTCGGACAATCCCGCTACCCTAACCTTGCCGCTCAGACACCCAGCACAAAGATGAAATTAAAGCACGAACAACGCAATAACTCTACAACTAACGTTATTCTTGAAGAAACCTATAATTAAATCTGAAAATTTTCCAGTGCATTGATCTGCCCTACGAGACAGATGAACCGTCTATATCACCCAGACTTTGATATCACGACTTAATGAAATTACGTCGACTTCACAAAGAGCTTTCCCATTACCAGCAAGCACAGAAAGAACATGGTTTACTTTAAAAAATCTTCATACATTCCTCCGCAGTTCTAAAACAACTTTATGGGCGTTATTACAATAAATCGCAGTCTGAATGCGATATGAATTAAAAGGAATAATTGTTTGTTTGTAGTCATAAAGTTGTTAATCGCCGGAAGAGCACATTGTTATGATTCAAAATGTTTAATGGTATTAGGAATTAATGTTTTCCGGAATAAAATCCAATATTAGTACTGTTGAAGGATATAGTGCGTAATTTTAGATGGCCCATCAAAATAAACTGAAAGGTTGTGTATGTTTGTGTAAGTGTTACGCTTGCTCTAGTATAAACAAATTTAAAGTGAAGCTGTATTAGAGTCTGGTGAAAAGTGTCTAAGTGCCTAAGCACATTTTTTTTTTTTGCACTGACCAATCGATATTCTGTCAAATACTTGACAGAAGAGTGATTGGTTCGCTAGCAAAAACATATAAGATATTCCAAAAGAAAAACCACTTTAAGGGTAATTAGATGCCGAAGATGCCTCACTGCGATACCTCGCGTTTGCGGTTTAGCTCGTTACCTCGATGTCACCGACATGTAAAACAAATGCATGCTAATAGACACGCACGCACATGCCAGGCATCGAGGGAAACCCCCAAACAGCCCGCGATGTACCGTAGTGATGCATCTTCGGCATATAATTAGCCTAAGGGATGCACAGCAGGATATTTCTAGCGAATCGTAAGTCGTAACCAAGAACAATGACCATATTTAGGAAGATTGTTGGTTGTAATTCAACAATACACCTTTTATAAGTTTTCATACTATATTCAAAAGTGCACACAGCAATAGTATTTTCACAGTTACCAGTAATTGACGAATAGAGGAAAATGAAGACAAACTATATCTATTATTTGTTAATGGATAACTATGGGAAATCGCATATCTGCATCAGCTGCTATCTTCCCACGCACAAGAATTATAGGGAACTGGGTTACTGGGCTGACGCCGTTTAAATACTTATCATATTTTTTTAATATTCAGCTCACATTTCTTTGATAAATACGACTTCGCGAGAGATTGAGGACAATTTTTACCTTTACTTAAAATTTTCATTCAGCAGAATCTAGAGCGGGCAGTATATTTTCTTCTTGAATGATGAACATTTAAAATATGTATTGAAAGAAAGTGATTTATTACATCGGTGAGAAGATACCTTTTGTAAGTGTAGTAGTAGTTTTTATCGATAAGACTTGTTTCGAAGTTGCAACAGGTGTGGACAATCGATTGTCATTTATTGGAAAACGAACATTATCATTATAATCTTACCGTAAGTGCTTACAATCTTGAAAACAAGCATTGTGAACCGTTCAATAATATAGATCGGCAACTACCAAGACAGGACCCGATCCCGTTACTAAAATGAGGTACCATTACCCGTCAGATGTACACCGATAATCGATCGTGTGCTCCATCCGTAACAACGAAACCGTTCAAATAACAAATTGACGTGCGATTAATTTAACATTTCATAAAACATCATTTTACAAAATAGCTATGTAAAACTGGAATTTAATGTAATTGACGTTATCTTTTGTCTAAAGTTACGAGTGTATCTTCAGCTTAATCTTTGAGATGAAACATTTTGACGAGACTGTTCTAAGACTTAGCTGTTTGTATAATTTTGTTATTAAAATAAGCAAGATTAATAAGAATTATGAACATCATTTATTGTTTGAAGTTTATAAGATTTCTAGTGAAGACTGTTGTAGTGGTATGGATATTGATAAAGATGCTGACGATACCTATAACAGTTTTAATGAACCTCTTGTACAAATGCAAAATAATAATTAAATAATACATACAAAAGCTTTGTATCAAAATGTGTCCGATAAAGAAATTAAACTCGCCAGAATTCTATCTCATTGCAATATTAGTTACATATCCATCTGGTAGTTTTCATAAGCCCAAAATTCTGAAAAGATAACAGTGATTGCAAGACAGTCCATTTCATATTAAAGACGTTTCATGGATTGCATCAGTATCGATATTGGAAAAGTATACGAACTCGTTTAAGAAAATCCTCTTTTGTAGGTTGCAAGAAACCTAAACATAGCTTTAAAAGCTAAAACGTGTCTCAATTACTTTCGTCTTCCGTGCTTGTGGTTTTATTTCAGCAAATAATATCAACATCTTCCATTCAATGGATTGAAAAGTCATTTACTAATGCACATTATGTTTAGGACAAAGGCTTGTTACGACAGTGACAACAACAGTACAGTCCTTGCTTTATTTAGTCCTTGCTTTTCTGGCATGCTTTTCTAGTCTGTGCTAGTCTCATCCAGGTCATATTCCTCGATCTTTTGAGTGTGGTGGATACACCATGCCTATGAATAATCAATTTTCAGAAAAGAGTCTGTTCGAATCTGTACTAACGCAGCTGTATGATTGGTCTACGTGACCTCCAGTCTCTAGAACAATTGTCTACGTGACGGCTGATAGCAACGAAAGATTTTCTGGAACATCTAAGAGCAGTTATGGTTTTTACTTCGACTTCCATGGTTTATTTGACCTATTTGTATAAGTTGCGGTAAATTACATCGTTTGATTTTTCAAATTAAGTATGACATTTTATTTTTTGGAATCATTTGAAATTTGAGTCGTCGTAAATTGTTTTCCTGATTCTTGGAAATCTTTCAATGAAATCGAAAATTTAAAAGTAAAAACTGCGATTTTGAATTAATTATTTTTGTTCGTTTTCGAGAGGTATTCTCAGTAATATGAATTTTAATTGGTGATTACGTGAAAGCTTTCTGGAATTCTTCAAAACGGTTAGGGAGGTACATTGTTTGAAGGAATTGGTCTTTGAAAAAATGTATTAAGTCATTAAATTCTTATTCTATTTAATTTTGTACCTTTCGCTGAATTATCTAAAACTTTACATTACTTTTTTATTATATTTTTTTTTTATTTATTACGACGGTTAGACTTAAATTAAAAAGTAGATACCTGCTTACTTTTGTACCTGTAAGGATTATAAGTAAACGAAACTTTAACATGTGTAACTTACCATAGAGCCCGATGCATTGAGCAATCCAATCCCACAAACAGTTATCATTATCACACCCATATCCACTTGGCATCGCTATCACAAATTATCACAAAACAAAACACGAAAAGTCAATACACGCCACTTACGAACCGAAACATCTTCACTAAATCACGCCATATTGGAATCCCATGACAGCAAAAATCAAATTCCATTTTTGAAATTCGATCTACAATTGGCGGGTTTTATTTGACGTTTACTTTTTTTTTATTTTATTGTGGTGGAAATAATTGATGAGGCACAGGCGACACGCCTGCGCGGCTCTCCCGACATTTCGCGACTGAGCGAAAGCGTCCATAGAGTTCACAGTACCTGTTACATTTCGGGTGGTTTGGCGCTTGCGTACTACTGAACGAGTACGGAACCATTAACAGAGGCGTTTATTATTAAGTTTGCATAATAGCCGTTGACAATTTCTTGATTGTTAGTTAGGATGCAATTAGAACCGAAGTCGGATTGAGCGCGTCATTCGCCATTTCCGCTTGTTCTATTTTTACTCGATACGACTGGATCTGTTTTCTCCTTCGTTAAGCAGCTTTGTCAATCACGGAGACTTACCCTTTGATTGACAAAGCTGCATGCAAAGCTTCTCAACCAATTTGGGAATAAATCGAAGGTTCACAGTTCAGGTACCTACAATGAAATGATCGTTGTATCTTTTTTCTTTGAACAAAATAAGCTCTATCTAAGTATAGGTATTGATTCATTTTTAAGACGTGATATTCTGTACTTTCTGCCCTCATGGAAAAAGAGCGTGAGTTTATGTATGTAAGAGGTATATGCATTATCTGAAATTAAGTAGTAAGATTTGGTAGAGAGGTCAACTAGAGGGCAAAGCATACTTCCTTGTGGAACCCTTGCCATCAGGTTTAACAAAACAGAATAATCCTTGTCAACGTGTACTGATTAGCGATCACAAAGTTATGTCAGGAACAAACCCGGAAATATATCCCTGCTTTTGATTGGAATCAAAAGAAATATTGACATTATATCTTTTAGACACGGATTACGTATATAACTACAAAAATATTAATTATTATTATGAGGCATTGTTACAGAATATTTAATAACTAATCTACTTAGTTAAAACTACATTTAATTATATTATGAAAATTGAGATATTATGTAAGAGAAGCTACTTAACTCAAGCCATAACAGTTCTTTTTATTAGACTTAGGACCGATATTTCAATCGTCAAATAACTTTTATCTGAAGACATAAAGTACAAACAAATTCCATAATCTGAAAAAAATAATAATAATGGCGGTTTTGGCATAATTATGTTCTATACAAAAGCTGTCAAACTGTCAAAATCGGCCCTTAGTACTGTTGCATTACGGGCCGATTTTTCAATCATCAAATCTTTTCATATGTTCAGCAGTTCTTGCAGCACCTAACAAAAGGTAACATCTGCCTATTATTACTACTACAATAATTACTTACGTCAAAGTTCACGTCATTCTGAGACGTGCCCCAGCTGGCCCCAAATGTCATTACATTAGGCTTGACCTCGAGACCAGGTTGAGATGCCTTATGTCCCTGCAATCACCAACATTAGCACTAACGTTGTAGGTATGTAGGGATATGATGGACTTACTTTAATACACATCTCCTGTTCTTCAAATATCATCGGCAGAGGATGAGGAGACCTCTATGTCCAACTACATTTCGCCAATTATATTCAATTCCTATGCAGATAAGGGTGGCAACACTATTCCCGTCAACTCGGCCCAACTCCAGACTCCAGATTGCTACTGAGAAATTCATATTGGAATAATCGAATAACAGTTTGACCGACTTGGGGATCAGTCCCAGGAACCCGTGCTCAGGCAGCCGCATATCTTAGGTCGGGAGCACACACCGGTGTGTCACCACTGTTAGGCTTGCCTTGAGGATACGGCGCAGCACACGTTGGAGGAGTGCCCAGCTTGGGCAGAGCTGCGCCGTGACCTCATCGTGGCAATAGGCGGGAGCGATCTCTCGCTCCCGGCCGTCGTTCAATCGATGGTCGAGGGCGGGAGCGCATGGGATGGGGTAGCCTCCTATTGCGAGGATGACATGTCTGCAAAGGAGGCAGCCGAGCGGGAGAGAGAAGCCGCATCCTCTCTCCTTTCCCGCAGGAGACACACCGGGCGCCCGAGAAGGGTGCAAAATGATCTGCGACCTCCATGAGAGATGGTCTGCGGGCGGCGGACTAGGGGCGTCCGTCGTCCAACCAGACAGGCCCGAGTTGGCGCCGCAGTATTCCACGCGCGCCACTCGAGAGTGCGTGCGATCATTGTTGGAATGGCCGCACGGGGAGGTGGGACCCACTGAGGAACAGCGGGTCAAGGCCTGTCGGGGGAGCGGTGAATGCTTATGCGAATCCCGCACTCCCGGCCATAGGCAGAGGTGGAACACCGCGGTGGTTTTAGCCGGTAAAAGTCCGGCACACCCCTCCGTCATTTCCCCCACGATGGAGGAAGTCCATGAGGATTTCCACCGTGAAAAAAAAAAAAGGCAGCCGCATATCTGTAGTTGTAGTTTTTGCCGATGACACAAGCGCTATTATAGCTAGCGACAATATGGAAAATTTAGAAAATAAGATTAATTTTATCCTATGTGCTCTTGAAAAATAGTTCAATATGAATTATCTAAACCTAAATCTAAAAAAGACTCAATGTTTATTATTTAAATCGACCGTGAAGAACAACGATACTGACAAAGTACCTTTATTAGGGAATAAAGTAGATATTATAGACAATGTAAAATTTTTGGGAGTACAAATAGATTAAGTTTTAAATTAGAAAAAGGAATTGGAAGTGGTCACTAACACTATGAGTAGTGCTTGCTACGCTCTCAGGAATCTTGAGAGTTGAATTAACCATTGCTCACCTCAGAATGGTATATTTTGCACTTTTAGAGTCTAGACTTAGATACAACATAAAGTTCTAGGGCAACAGCTACCAATACAATATTAATGCTGCTTTCGTTATACAGAAAAGAGCCTTGAGAACTATGCTCCGCATTAAAAACGGAGTCTTGTAGAGATCATTTTAAGAAACTGCACATTCTAACAGTACCATGACTCTATATTCTGGTCCTGCAGTGCGATTCTGTAACCATCTCACCGTGAAAACTTAGGTGAAGTGAGCGTGGAGTGAGCTGTCATTCAAAGTAATTCAAAGGATCGACAACTACTATAGCTCACTCTAAGCTCACTTCACCTAACTTTTTACAGTGAGATTTATACAGAATCGATCGGCTGCTTAGTCATTTTACTAAAAATATCCATAAGTTTGAGACAGAAGAACAGAGACTTAACAGAATCAAAACGTGAAGAAAGAATCTACCTAATTTGATACAGCCTAAGCTGTATGCGTCAAGAGTGCAGTCAGTAAATATGTACAATAATTTGTCTGTACAATTTAAAAACTCTATGAATCCAAACGCATTCAAGAGAAAATTAAAGTCATTGTTATTGAAGAAATGTTATTACAGCAAAAGACTTTCTCAAAGTTAAAAGTAGTTCGAACTAATATGATATTATAATATTTTAATGACTTTAAATGATATGAGTATGTAACAATATTAAGTTAAATTATTATAATTAATATTAAGACTAATAATGTTGTGACCAACATTCAATGTGGAATGTATTTTTTTTTTTCTTTATTTCTCACTTTTTTGGCTTTACTATGATTAGGTACTTAATTTTGTATTACATTTTGTTGTAATTTTGTATTAGTTAAAAAGGAAAGACGTGTACATTATAGTTTGTTTATAATTGAAGTAACAGGTAACCAGGTTACATAGAATGATTAGAAGAATTTTGAATACATAATGTCACTACAAAGACCAGTATTATTATAACACACCCCCTTAATCAAAATTCTCACAAATAAATTACATACAAAAATGAACTCAAAATATACCAATAAAAAAAAGGAAAATGTATACTAAGTTCTGAAGTAAACGTGTAAAAATATATTTACACTAAACCTAAGCCTAGTACACATCTACGATGTGCCACACGCTGCAATCGTTTTGTTAAGATGTCAGCGGGCATATCACTTGATTTGGTATATTTCAAGTTAACCGAATTATCACTAATCTTTTCTCTAATAAAGTGAAATCTGGTATCTATATGTTTCGTCCTATGGTGGTGTACCGGATTTAAGGCCAAACTCTGTGCACTCTGACTATCGGTACAAATAGTTACGGTATTAGGTAATAACTTTTGCCTTAACATAGGATCTGAAATTAATTCAGTGATAAACCTCCTTAAATAAATCGCTTCCTTCGTAGCTTCTGTTATTGCCATATACTCGGCTTCCGCTGAGGACAAGGCTACGGTTTGCTGCTTCCGCGAGGCCCATGATACCGGACTGCCTGCTAATTTGAAACAGTAACCCGTATAAGAACGGCGATCTATATTACAGTTTGCCCAATCGGCATCGGAAAATCCTACAAGGGGCATACTTGATTTTTTATAACAAATCGAGTAATCTAAAGTGCCTTTTAGGTATTGTAAGACTCTCTTCGCGGCTAACCAGTGAGTCTTGTTGTACCGAGTATTGAACTGACTCAGGTAACTAGTCGCGTATGCGATGTCTGGACGAGTATTAACACTTAGGAACATGAGGCAACCAATTAATTCTTGATAGGGATACTCTTCTTGATTGTGATCACTATCACTACTGGTACTAACCTCCAGTTTTCCAGATAGGGGAGTTGTACAAGTTTTACAATTCTCCATTCCAAACTTTTGTAAAAGATTGTTTATATAATTTTTCTGATGAACTCTTATTTCATCATTTTCTCTGGTGATATTTAAGCCAAGATAACAGCTTAAATAGCCCAAATCTTTTAACGAAAAATATTTTTGCAAGTCATTTTTGACAATGTCAAACGTCTTGTCATCACTGTAAAAAACAATTATGTCATCGACAAAGACTGCAACGATAACCACCTCTTTTCCAAAAAGTTTGGTATAAACGCATGGTTCAGATGGAGTTTTCATAAAACCAAGAGATGATAAAGTTTCATCTAACTTTGTATTCCAGGCACGTGGAGCTTGTTTAAGTCCATACAAGGATTTTTGCAGGAGACATACTTTGTTCTCCATACCTTTTACATTAAAACCTTGAGGTTGCTCCATGTAGACCTTCTCTTGAAGATCTCCATTTAAAAAAGCAGTGTCTACGTCCATGTGACGCATCTTCAAACCCAATTCGGCTGCGAGAGCCAGTAGAGTACGCAAAGAAGAGTGCCGCACGACAGGAGCAAATGTCTCAAAATAATCTACACCTGGCGTCTGGGAAAATCCCTTGGCAACTAATCTTGCTTTGTACTTCAGAACATTTCCTACTGGATCTGTCTTCAATTTATAAACCCATTTACATGGTATAACTTTCCTGTTTTCTCTGTCAACCAATTTCCATGTCTTCAACTTCATTAATGAATTATATTCATCTGACATTGCCATCTGCCACTTAGCAACATCTTCAGAAAATGTAGCCTCATTATAAGTTCTAGGCTCACCTGACGCTTTATTAGAAACCTGGTATGAGAAGTAATTAGGAGGTTTCCGGTCTCTTGATGGATATCTACGTTGTCCATCAGTATGACTAGTAGAAACTACTGCTTCCTCAATTGCTTCAAAAAATTGTTCCGTTTCAGCAGTTAGATCTTCAGTGACAATAGTATGGCCTGGAGCTGGTTCATCAGTGACCACTGGAGCATGTTCAAAAGACTCTTTAACTGTACTGGTTTCTTCCTGTATAGGCAGACTATTAGAAAGTACTAAAGGTTCAGTAGACGTCTTATTATTGTTAACATTCCTATTATTTAAAGTAGAAAAACAATCTTCAAAAAACGTAACGTCTCTAGACTTTTGTAAAGTTCTAGGGCAAGATGAATTTCTAAAAAGATAACTATTAGGATCTTCTGTATAGCCTACAAATATAGCTTCTACAGCTTTAAGATCCAATTTCTTACGGTGACAAGAAGGTATATGTATAAGAGCTCTACACCCAAAAACTGAGATTACTAAGGTCTGGTTTGCAACCATTCCACAACTCGTAGGGAGTTTTATTATTTAAGGCACGGTGTGGACATCTATTTTTCAGGTACACAGCCGTTCGAGTAGCATCTTTCCAAAAAGCTTTAGATAGATCGCTTTCAGCCATAAGAGAGCGTGCCTTTTCTATAATAGAGCGATTAGTGCGCTCGGCAACTCCATTCTGCTGAGGGCTATATGGTACCGTAGTTTGATGTTGAATACCACAAGATCTAAGGTAACTTGAAAATTCACTATTTACGAATTCCTTCCCATTATCCGTCCTTATTGTTTTAATTTGAGCCCCAGTTTGTCTTTCAACCATAGACTGGAAGTGACAAAACTTAGCCTTCACCTCTGTCTTCGAAGAAATAAAATATACAAAAATTGTTCTGGAAAAATCATCTATAAAAAGTAATAAGTATTTATTACCCTGAAAAGAGTCAACTGACATTGGTCCACATAAGTCAGAGTGGATCAATTCTAATATTGAAGTTGCTCTTTCATAAGAAATCGTCTTAAACGGTTTTCGAGCTTGTTTCGCTTGAACACAAGGAACACATGGATTTTTATCCACATCCTTATAATCAATAACCTCCATATATTTCAACAGATTTATACCGATGCGACATAAATGACCTAAACGCTTATGCCATACCTGATATCTTGAGATAGAATCAGAGTGCACATCATAGGCTCTAAATTGGGGAGTATTTACCGCACAATCAAGTGTGTACAATCCACCACAGGGCGAGCCATGTAGAACCGCATCACCTGTAAAGGAGAAGGTTTTTGAATTAAATAAATTACAACCGGATTTATCAAACATTACAGTAAACCCTTTTTCTACTGCTGTCTTCACAGATAGAAGATTTGTTTTCAGGTTAGGTACATAAATCACATCACTGATTGTATCGACGGCCTTTTCGGTATTTAAAGATATTTTACCGATGCCTTTAGCGTCAATCTTTGTCCCATTTGCAACTGTTACCTTCATATCCATAGGCTTTAAGTCTACAAACCAATCTCGTCTTGAAGTCATATGTTTGGTAGCGCCTGAATCAACATACCATTTGTCCATATCGTAATCATTTGTTACTCCTAAAGCAGATGAAGAGGTCGAGTCCTTATCAGTGGGATTCTTCCTTTTCATAATCTTCTTTTTCTTTAAAGGACAGTTTGGTCTCTTGTGACCAGGTTCTCCACAACCATAACACACAATTTTCTTTGACTTAGACTCAACAGAGGAGGCATCAACCTTTGACCTCATAGCTGTCTCCAGTGTTATCGAGCTTTCCTTGGACATTTCGCTGAGTAATTTTGACTTTACCAGTTCGGTGGTAACGTTAACGTTACTATTTTCGAGAGCCATAATCAATGGGTCATATCTCGACGTTAGACCTCCCAATAGAATAGCAGCAATGGACACATCATCTATTACTTTGTCTATATCCGCCAAATCTTGGGCAGTGGAAATAACAGCATTGATATACGACTCAATATTATTATCAAAGTCTTCAAGTCTCAATCTGTATAACTTCCTTTCTAAATGTAAACGCCGACCCATGCCTTTGTCCTCATATGCATTTTGTAACGCCTTCCACGCTTCAGCTGCCGTGGTAGCACTTCGAACATACGTAATTGCAGAAGCTTCAAGGGTAAGGCAAATTTTTGTTAGTGCCTTCTGATCGCTCTTCGTCTTTATGACATTCGAAACATTCATCCCTGTTGGGTAGCCATTAATCACTTCCCACAACTCCTCATGCATAAGGTAGTTACGCATTTTAAATTTCCACGTACTATACCCTTCTCTATTGTGTAGGGTGAACTTTGGAATAGAGGAACTACGCATACCTCGTTCATTTGTGTCTCCATTTGGGTTCGCCATCTCAGAAGAGTACACGGAAAAAACTATTTGGTTTCACACCCAAAAAAAATTCACACAAATATCACTTCCTAATTATTACGAAACAACTATACACGCATTACTTTTCTTGAATACAAATAGGTACTCGAGCTATTCTTCGTGCTGATAACGTTTTGTTGTAATTTTGTATTAGTTAAAAAGGAAAGACGTGTACATTATAGTTTGTTTATAATTGAAGTAACAGGTAACCAGGTTACATAGAATGATTAGAAGAATTTTGAATACATAATGTCACTACAAAGACCAGTATTATTATAACACATTTATTGTTATTGTTAAAACCACTGTTCGACACAAATGTAAATTTGTTGATGTATGAATAAATAAATAAATATCCGACCACTAAACGAAAGAGGTATATCTAGACTGTCCAAATATTGCAGGATGTAATGGTTTATCCACGTAAACTAATAAAAATACCAATAAATAATACTTAGTTCAAGGTTTGTCTAAAGAGGTTCGGTTCGACGCTTCTAAAGGCTGTAAATGGCCAATAAAATATTGGATTTTATAGCCTGAATGGGCTATATGTGACCATAAGCTATAAATAATCTGCTACGGTTAACAGTTGCTTATTAAATTGACACTTCCAGTTAACATTGTGTAAAAAGCAATTACTTTTCTTTGCTTTTGAAGTGAGGGTGGGCAAATCTTTTAACACCTGTGTTGTGTGTTGTTGACAGACTAATCTCTGTGAAAGCACATTGTGTTGGATAACTAGGAAACAAACGTATCTAGACTGAATTCTAGTTAAGAGCGATATAATAGCTTTTGTTGGACAAACTGTCGCACATTGATTTTGGTGAGAAAGTAAGTGGGCCTAAGTAGGTAAGTAACTACATGGACGAAAAGCCGTCAAAGTGTCTCCGGCATAGATTGTGATCTACAGGAGCTGTCGCAACTTTACTTTGATACATAGTATTCCCTCTTTTTAGGCGAGACACTCGGTTCAAAGTGAGTTTATGACGCGAGACTCGTTAGCAGTGGGAAATGAAGGTAAGTAGATAAGTAGGTACTTATCCTTTGTAGTCATATTTTCCTTTGCAATAAACTTTACATCTAATCACCTAGGTCTGAAGTTGTATTCCATTTCATTCAGGGCATGTAATAATTCCCAATTCCATTTAGCTTTCCTAAAAATATTATTGGGCCCGCGTGGTTTATTACGCCACTCCCTCTCACTTAGATGAGGCCTGTTTTGTTCCCACTGCTGGGACACAAGACACAAAGAAGGCTGGGCAGATGATGACAGTGCTCAATAATACATATACGTATGTATGTGTCGGGGTCGGCTTCCAGTCTAACCGGATGCAGCTGAATACCAGTATTTTCCATGAAGCGACTGCCTGTCTAACCTTCACAACCCAACTCGGTAATACGATACCCATTGGTAAGACTGGTTGAGCTACGTGAGACGGTCAGTAACATCAAGGCGTTGCTGGCCTTCCTTGAGGAGCTGGGGTGGATCGAATGATCGATTTTCCCACCCGTACGCAAAATACGCGCATTGTCGTGGAGTTGCGGATACCAGCCCGCTGTACCTATTAACTATTAAGACTGGTTGATTATTGAACACTGTAATATAACTATCGAACGTGCCTCTTTTTGTGAGTCTCGAATAATTCCGATTTTGGGGTTATAAATATATTTAGGCACTATCCATGTAACTGCGATTTGGATTTAGCGCTGGCCGAGCGCTACTGCGGCACCGCTCGCTCGCGCTTTGTCCCATAGAAATGTAAAAAACATATCTATGGTCCTAACCATAGATATCCGTGGTC
Source organism: Apamea anceps (assembly GCA_951799955.1). Lineage (NCBI taxonomy): Eukaryota > Metazoa > Arthropoda > Insecta > Lepidoptera > Noctuidae > Apamea > Apamea anceps. The sequence goes on along the minus strand of OX637502.1, from coordinate 3,801,717 downwards.
CTAACCTAACGAATTTGCTCGGGGTAGCTTAGTTACTGCGACCAATTCTACTCGCGCGTGGTTGGTCACAGTTCTAACCTAACCCGTTTGGTTGGGGTACTTACCCTAGTTACTGCGACCAATTACGGGAAAAGGCCAGACATTTAAAAAGGCTCATTTATTTTAAATTTTGCGTCATTAATAGCCCAAAAAGTTTTTATAGGTTTATTAATTATAAATAGCGTTCATCATTCGTTAGAAGGTCAATGAGTTTTTATAGGATCATTAAAATATTTACGTTTATATTCTACTTAACAATCTTTTGTTTTCCAAAGAAAACCTATTGTTTCCAATAACTTTATACTACATAAATTTCTACTACACGTGGAAACTTGTAATTGGCCTTATTTTTGTATAATCTATTACTTACTGTATCTGTTTAGCTGTAAGTTTTTCTAAAAATAAATAAATAAATAAGAAGGATTCGCTAAAGCGACGCGAAATTCTTCTACGTTCAGTTATGGTTGCGAATTACTTACATTAATTCGTTTATTTATTTAATTACTTATGTTATTGTTTACATTTTTAAATATTTCTTAAAATATAAAAATTAAGAATAAAAAACATTTAAAAATTGCGATCCGCCGGTGTCGGGAGCAGGGTCCAAGCTCCAGAGACAGGTACCTCCTCACAATGCGAGCCGTATCGAAGAGCACTGCCTTCTGAATCAGGCCCTTGATCCAACCGCCCAACGAGAGCCTCGATAGATGTTGATCGAGGCTTACGGCCATCAGGCCATTGACAATACGACAATCGACACAATGACAGTCGAGCTCACATTCCACATGTCAACCCTCGTGTACTAAGTCAAGATATTTGATATATATTTGACAGAACTATAATTAATCTAATAATGAATGACTATTTCAAGACATATCAATATAGGGTACCTTTACAGGGTGGCAGGTATATTGACGCGCAAACTGTAACCATGGATTCAGCACATGAGTTTAGACTCCACAGCGTCGAAATTTTTCGTAGGTTATTAAAAAAAAAATTGCTTTTTGAACGCGTAGGTATTACACTTTTCTATGAAACAAAAGATTTTTTTTTGATAACCGACGAAAAATTTCTACGCTAGGGGTCTAAACTCATGTACTGAATCCATGGTTACAGTTTGCACGTCGATGTCCCTGCCACCCTGTATTGATATTTCCTGAATAGTCTTCCTGTACTTCCTCCTTCAAACAAGACAGCTTATGTTACATAATACAAAGCAAAACAGAAGTGATCAATGAATTGACGACACGGTTGGCGCAGTGGCTGAGCGATCGACTGCTGCGCTGCGTGTCGCGGGTTCGATTCCCGCACGGAATAAATATTTGTATTGCGTACAGGTAGTTGTTCCGGGTCTGGCTGTTTGTGTATGTGAGTTTAAATGTTTGTGAACGCACCCACGATACAGGAGTAATTCCTAGAGTGGGGGCAACGTTTTTAAAAAAAAATTAATCAGAAATGTTCAGTAAACACATCCCAAGTTCCAAACACTGTACAACATGCCTATACTTATTACAACAAGGAAATTAAATGTTCGAATATCCACCGATATAAAAGAGAAGTTTTCCCGACATCAACATATTCCCAACCTTTTGACCTGGCCCGTCGGAAGTCGCGGAGCCAACTTCAAATCCATACGTTATCAGCCTGCACCTGGCTGCGGAGTTGGCTCGGTTCCAACTCCAAGAATTAATACCGTTTAGAGTTCCACTTACGAGGGAAAACAAGAGCGATGAGATACCTGTTGTTTTCGTTTTGAAGTACTGACTTACTTAGGTATGTACATAAATTACTGGTGCTGGGTACCTTTCAGGTTAAATGATTGTTCGTATGCAATTGGAAGACAGCGAGCATTTTGGGACGAAGCGTTTCCAACGCCGAAATGTTTTACTTGTGAATGACTGGGTATAAAATTAACTGCCTCACAATAAGTACAGTTGGTCTCGTGGTTGCAAGCGCGACTGTTGAGCATGGGGTCCTGGGTACGATTCCCAGGTAAGGCAGTGTTATTGGGTTTTTCCAATAGGAATTTCTCAATAACAGCCCGGAGTTTGGAAGTTGGCGGTGTGATACCCCTGTGCCGCAGACAGCACGTTAAGAGCGTTTACAACGTACGGCATTTCATACAAACTTTCAAATCATTGTTTTTCGAAATGTATGAACCGATTTTAATGAAACTTCATACGCATAAGCAGGATCGAAAATCGAAATGTCTTAATTAAAAAAAGATAATTGGAAATCTCTGTTTCTATGGAAAATTTAAAATCGGTCGAATTTAGCTGTAACACTATTTTTCGAAAATTTTCTCAATTAATTTATTAGACCTATATATCCTGCTTATGCGTAGGAAGTTCATTAAAATCGGTTCATGTATTTCGAAAAACAAGGACTTGAATATTTGTATGAAATGCCGTACGTTGTAAACGCTCTGAGGCCGTTGGTTCTGCGCCTGATCTCTCTCCGTTCGTGTCGTATTGCCATCCCATAAGACTATGAGAGAGAGGGCAGAGAGAGAGTGCACCTATTTCTGCACACATGCACACTTTGTGCACTATAATATCTCCCGCGCCGAAGGCTAGTCCCCGTTGAGGTTTACCGCCATGGTCAGAATACGTTCTGGAGGGCTAATACCTACTTATTTCTAAATAGCAACCAAATCATCCACCTACTAATAAGGTAGGTTAAACGGTGCTTGATTAACTTAGTTGCGACACTGAACAAATTAATTCTTGCGTAAAGTTTTAAGGCTTCATTCATATTTATTCTGATGAGTCATGGGTGACTTGCATATTTTTTAAGGAAGAAAATAATTTCTAAAACCTATTTTCTCTACCCTAGTCTGAAAGCTTCAGTTAATCTGCTGGAAATTCTCATTCATCTGTAAAAATTGAACAATTTACTTGCCTAATGGTTTTATGTAATAGTATATTACCTACTCTATCAGATGGGTAATTGCGTAATAATTGTATATTAAGCAATTACCCATCTGATAGAGTGTATGTGTATATAGTAGCAATCGGTTTCATTTTGACAGTTCAACAACATTCATTGCATTATTTACGACGTTAAGCTGAGACATTTTTCGAACATATGAAGTAATAATAATAATATCCTTCAAAATGATTCGGATTAAGATTGAAAGTGTGTTATGCAATTAGGGTGCAGATCTACCTAATCATTAGTAGCTGAACCTTGTCTGTTATACCTACTTATAAATGATGAAAGAAAATGTTAACACCTTCCATTAAATTCTTCTCAAAAAAGATCCACTTAACGTTACTCAGGTAATCATTTTGGCATAACCGCTGCGAACGGTGATTCTCTTCAGAATGGATGCAAAGAATCCGAGCACAAAAGGTTTTTCAGGTTGAATGGCTGGAAGGCCTCATCCGCTTACTATGTCCTTATCTATTGAGGTGCAGATGGGCTATTCTCTCCGTAGGCACGACAGATTAGAGGGAAATTATCTCCGTAAAGCCTTTGCTAATTTTATTGGGAAAAAAGCGAAAGTGCCTTGTTTCTTTGTTGTAATGTGCTAGCGGCTTCACCGGCTTGTTAAGTACCTACCTAGATAGGTACGGTCACCAAAGGAGATAAGTAAGACATGGCCGAACCGAATATTATTAAAAAATGCGAAAAAAGTTCGGATCGGCTCAGTTGGGTCGGGACCATAATCAATATTCGAAAGAGTGTAGGAGTGTAGGATCGGAACCTTAGATAAATGCTCTAAGATCGGAACCGACCGAGCCAAATAGTAACTTCGTAGCAAAGAACGGCCGAACATTCGGCCGATACTACTTCGGAGTAGACCCCCAGGGCCGTTTGACATAGTTGCAGTTTAGTAAGAAACCGTTGGATGTTTTCGAATGAAATTTAATTTGATAAATAAACTGTTTGTTTTCTAATAATTAAAATAAATTTTATTCGAAAACATCCATCGGTTTCTAACTAAACTTCAACTACGGGCAGTAATGGAAGTACTGCACTAAGTGCGACCTGACGGCGCAGGATTTTAGATTTAGTAAGGCCTAAATCACGTTACAATATTAACGGGGACAGTGTACGGGGACAACGGGAAGTATTTTTAAATATTTAATTGAAGTACCACTGTCCCCGTAGGACAGGGACATGGCGTACGGGGACAACGGGAATAAAGGTATCCGATGACCCTGGTTACTTATGTCCTTTGGTGACTGTACGTAACCTACTTATGTAAAAGATATTTAAAGGGTAAAAAGTAGATTAATATCCTAATACCTACATCATAATCGTTGTACAGACTTACATCCCTTAAATGCCTGAAATAGAAAGTATCTTGAACTGTTGTTCAAGATATTTTGATTGGCATCTTTCGGACACAGGAAGAGCTGTTGCTCTTCCTGTGTCCGAAAGATGCCAAGCTACTATTCCGTTTAAAAAACAGAATCGCTATAGTGGAGTGTTCTGTTTAGCTTAGCTGAGACGTTATACTAAATTTATGGCTGTGACTAACATTTGTACTTACTAATTCCATACATTCGCGTTCATAATTTTATTTTAAATCTCACGGCCAAAATCAATTTAACTTTTCTGCCGAAATATGATAGCTAAGCACAAGCACGTGTTTACGGTTTTGCATACCTACCTATAGCTATAGGACCACATGTTTCGGGATTTCCCGCTTAATTTAGGCCGGGTTCAAGCGATCACTGTCATCACAATCGCTGAAGCCCCACCGACCGAACTGTCTACTGTCTGGGGGGCAAGGTCGCGGCTACACGTGTGTGAATAAGGCCGTGTCTTGGAGATTAACTCATTATTCTAGTCCGGGCTTCTGACACAATCATAAACAGTTAATGATGGTAATTAATATGCTTGTGCAGGCAGGCTATTACAGATGAGCTGAAAATTCGTTTTATGATCTCCAGCATTCATTAATTTTCGTGTTAGAGCAGGGTTGGCCCAGAGATGGCTCTGGCTTAGGTAAGAGTTCTAGGTCGCGGGTTCAAAACCAGGTAGGCGTTTATTTAATTTTGTGCAAATTATTTTATCACCCTTGCTCTCAAAACGGTGAAGTAGAACCAACAATTCACAGATATCTTTATAACATTGGTATCTCCCTATATATTAAATAATTATTTTATTTGTATTTCCAACAGGTAGGTAGGTGTCCAGGGTCTGCCTAATGATTAACTCCGTGGGAACTCAGGTTACGGAAATTGCTGCACACAACTAGTTAGTTCGACTCCGATTCCCGTTGAACGCTACTGTCGGCTGCGTTTATTGGGTAACAGGTCCAGAGACGCTAGAAATTTCTAAAACTTAAACACTTGAATATCCTTTTTACAAAGGTATAATTATTGTAAGGATATTCATTATAATTCATATGGTGTACTTAATAAAGAGTACTATTCTATAAAAAAATGACACCTCTGAGATCCTAATTATAGTGCAATTATGCTTGCCCGGCTAAAACAACGCTAAGCTCTTAGAAAATACATGTTCAGCTATGAACTAAAGTATGGCCATTTTAATAGGTAACATTTGACGTCTGTCAGTTTTATCTTCTAGTGAGGTGACCTGCTTAAAAACCTCGATTAAAGTGAATGAATCGATACGGGCTTGAAATGTAATTGAAAAAAGTTAAGCAATTGTGCAGTTCTAACAAAACGAAAAAAAATATTATTTTATGCCCGCCGTTATAAGGACGCTTTTACATTTTTCTACAAATAACAGTGCTTTTCAGGTACCATTTTAACGTATAAGCAATCACAAATGTTAACATATCATAGTCTTTATTTAAAGGTAATATATTCATCTCCACATTGGCATCACAAAAATTGTATGACGTCATACAAAATTTTCGCACAAATACGTTTTTCCCTACTCAATAATCGCAGAAAATTTAAAAAATAGGTGTCCGAATAGGTACCAGTTTAGGTAAATTTACAGCATATTTTATCTTCAAAATTATAATAAATTGCGGTATATATAGTCCTTTATAGATTTAGCTAATTGTTTTGTATATAAATAAATATATTTTTCAATTATTAGCTAAAATAAAAACACTTGCAGACTTCTTCATACATTTTGCACTCACGGTTCATCATACCGCGCTCAGAAGCGCTCATGGAAGGACGGGTATATCGCTCTCTCGCAAAAAATAAATACGATAAAAGTAATAGAAAAAGATTGTTGTGTGAGTACCGTCGTTGGTTATCGTGATCGGAAGGAGTTGATACTTTTGGACTGAAATAAAAGTAAGTACGAGTTTCATATTTAAATTATTTTTATTTTGTAAGTATAAAAAAATATTATTATGTTGTGTAAGATCGGGATTTGGATGGGTGGGGTTAAGCAGCTGTGGACAAGGTTGAGAAATGGATGGGTTTAAGGAGCTCTTAGTAAGGTTAGGATTTGGATGGCTAAGGTCAACCTGTCGGCGGTGAGGTCTGGAAGTGGATGGGCGGGAGGAGAGTTATGATTTTAACCGGTTTGTATGTAGTTATGTATGTATGACCAATGTGCGATCAAAACCAAGACTATGACAAAAAGTGGTCATTTCATGGTTTTTGGGGTTGCTAATATCGAAAATGGGGTCAAAACCAAAATCCAAGATGGCGCCGATAAAAATTTTACAACTTTTCGTCATGGGTCTCATTTTTATGGTTTTTGGGGTCGCTAATAACGGATATGGGATCAAAACCAAAATCCAAAATGGCGCCGACGAAAATTTGACATTTTTTCGTCATGGGTGTCATTTTCACGGTTTTTTGGTTAGCTAATAACGAATATGGGGTCAAAACCAAAATCCAAGATGGCGCCTACGAAAATTAGACATCTTTTCGTCATAGGTGTCATTTTCATGGTTTTTGGGGTAGCTAATAACGAATATGGGGTCAAAACCAAAATCCAAGATGGCACCGACAAAAACTTGGCCACTTTTCGTCATGGGTGTCAATTTCATAAATATGGCATGGTAGATGTCACAAATAGCGTTTGACAAAAAAGACAGGCCTTAGCAGCGGAACTTTGTAATTTGTACTTTGTGAGCTCTGCCACCTAGTGTAGCATTTAGTTTTTATGTAGGTTATTTTGTTAATATATTTATCTTTTTTTTTAGATGCCCCGTATTCGGAAATTTGGATATAGACCAAAAAAATCTACAAACGTAGCAATAAGTTGGTGTACTTTTGTAACATGCCTTTATTAAATATATTATAGATTTTTACTACTTCCGTGTGTTTTAATTTTCATCAATGCTGAGCCTACACCACAGTCACAAAGAAGATCATTCGGGAGTGGAGATTTATTTTACCAAAAATTTTAACTAAATGCCCAGGCTAGTATGTCATAACTCATTACTCATAATATCACGCTTAAATATCATGCAACAATAAAAAATCGACCTTACACATGGACATAATAAACAAGCGTGTATTCAGAGTACCCATACCAAATGCCAAATCCGAACTAGCCAGACGCTGTACCTATTTTTCCCATCCCAACACGTACAATAAAGTTAACCAAATCTGCGACCTAAAAGACTGCTCTACCACCACCTATAAAAAAATCCTAACTACAGCTCTTTTAAAATTATCATACGACACCACCGAAGCTTTGATATAGCACCTACACACACATACACACACCCCTACAAACACGCACACAGTCTGACAAACACACACACACACACCATAGTACAAGCCTAGGATAAACCAATACCTAAATATTTTATTTTGTGATCAGAATCGCACGAATGTTTTATTTATTTTAACACTCTTTTTTATTTTTGTAACTATCTAACATCCTCAAACTGTAATGTAATGTTTAATATTGTAAAATTGCACTCCAGAGCCACAAGATACAAGCGATGCTTAGTTTGTGGCTCACCGAATCCGTCACATTGTATTTTTACTTTTTGAAGAATAAACTTTATTATTATTATTATTAGCTCACTATGTAATACTCGTAAAATTTTAGATAATAATATTTTATATGTTCCATGTAATAGCAATATCGATGGTCGTTTTTTATCCTTATGAACGGAAATTGTTTTATTTTAAGTACCTACTTATTTCACATAGCGTGCTTTACAAAATGAAAATAAATTTTCTTTTCGGAAGTCGGTGTCGGTATCTATTGTTTTTTGTTTTTCGACACAGGACAGTTTTTTTCCTTTTAGTTTTGGTTGGTACTCCATATTGGGTGTTGGTTGACATCTGTTTTCCTGCTAAAACCGAAACAGTGATAAAAACTTTCACACAAAAAATAAAACAGACTTCCAAAAAAAAAAATCACCACAAAGTGAAAAATAACTTTGATTTCGGAAGTCGGTGTCTTTGGTTTTGTATTTTCGTTATCTTGATGACGATACTAATAGTAACAGTTACCAAATGCATTTTCAAAGATCCAAGTAATCTTCCGGAATCAATTTCAATAAAATAAAAAAATAATATCAAGGACCAAGATTATATGTGATGTATAAAATCCAGGACTCAATGTGTGCGTACGTGTGATGTTGCTGTGTGCGACTTTAGATACCTAAATTTGAGTTCGTCGAAAATGTAACAGCGTCCATAAGGTTACGTTGTTGAATTTTTATGAATTGTCAAATGTTACCTATTAAAATGGCCATACTGTAGGTTCTCAACGTGGGGCGATAACGCCCCATCGTGAGCGCTTGAGAGTTTTAGGGGTCGCGTTGTAGATTACGGCCCACTCACTCCTCACAGAGAGGAGGGCTGTGTCCCAACAGTGAGAACATGCTTCACACATCTTGTCATACAAAACTGACAGCGCCATCTATGTTAACCGTAATTCAACAATATTTTCATGTCAAACAACTGCGTAGCCAATCACTTACTCTGAACATAGATGGCGCTTTTGAAACGACGTTAATTTATCTTCAAATGTTCTCTGCAGTTTTGAAATGTTAGTTGTGCCTCAAATATCCGACACTAGTAAATTACTATCCATCGACATCCAAGACGTGATTGGAAAAACCCTCAATGATTCATTTATGAGTAAGTAGATTTTAAGCTCATGATACTCGACGTGTTACGCCATATTTGGATGTAGTTTAGCAGAAAGGCCACAACCCACAAAAAGTAATTTTTGAGTTATCGAGGTTTCAAGTTTAAGTGTGTATTGCTGCAATGATGTTGTTTAAGGAATATGTTGAAAAATTTTCACTTATGGGCAAATATACCAATATTTTTATCAGTCAAGTTGTATACCTACATAGACTAACGCAATTTTCGAGTTATTGGGAAGAATGTGGGTTGAGTCCTTGCTGCTTAACTACGTCTATTTGTCTTCAACTGAAGTCAGGGTAACTAAATTAAAAGAATAAATAATATTCAAAAGAAAACAACAGCAAATACGTTAGGTCTTAAACTTTATTAGGCTTAGCCTTGTTTCTGCGCCAGCTCACGGGCCTTCGCCTTCTCGAGCTTAGCGATACGCGCGTTGGACTTGTTGCCGAGGACGCCACCGCCCCAGTGCTTGCGGAGCTCTTCGTACCTCTCGTTGAAGTTCGTCTTGATAGCTTCCGTGACCTTGGAGAAGGAGGCACGGTCGCTGGACTCAACCTGGTGGAGGGAAGGAGGAACTGGTGAGTATAGTTAACCGAGGTTATTTTTGAGGAAACTATGGTTGTTTACTCTTCACATTGATAAAATACTGTCAGTGGTTTTATTGATATAAACAAGACTTGTTAAAATTCTTGATTTGTTGTCTTTCATTGATGTTAAAACACATTTTGTTGCTTCTTATTACTGTGAAGGATTTGTGTGACAGATAGCATCCTCAGATAAAATCTATTGGTGGTAGAAGGGTTGTCAGCATAGCTGTATGATAGCAAATAAATCATCATTACATGCACATCTAGACACATCAAAACAATTAATACATACATGTGTGATCAAATTCGTATGCATGACTTGTGGTGGACTAAGGCTCCCAGACGGGACTTACCCTTCACAATACAATATGGATAAATTTTAATAGGCCCCCAATCAATCATCTTTGTCCTAGTCAGTCAAAAGTTCTATGAGAATACTAATGATCATTGGTGTTATATTATACCTTAGCTTCACTGGCTTACTTTAGGCGCTCTTTCCTGACGGCCTCAGACACTGGTCTGTATTTCTGCAAGACCTTGAACAATCCTTTGGCTGTAACACAAAGAAACCTATTTGAAAACTAACGTAAATGTAAACTTATAATAATTAATTGCTATTTGTTGGATATCAGAGTTAAAAAGCTCGTATATTTTTTGATAATCATAGTGATTCATCGTTGCATTTGGTAATCATCATGGTAAAACCTAAAATAACCTACAAAGTTACTCTATGGAGAAAAGTTGTTGATTCACAAGTTATAAGCTTACATGCCATAAGTCTAACAACAATAACCTAATCCATATAAATAAATATTTTTCTACTGTGTGTATCATAGTGAGTCCTCGTTGCATTTGGTAATCATCATGGTAAAACCTAAAATAACCTAAAAAGTTAATACATGTGTAGCTGTGACTACTGACCTCAATGGGGTCAACATCATGAGCGATTTCTACGAGCTTTGCCTTCTTGTTCTCAACCAGCTTGGTGCCGGTGATGGTGCCAGCGCGGATGGTGTTCAACCTCTTTGGGGGAGGCTCGCCCTTCTTGCCGACCTGAAAGAAGGTTGTGTAATCAAACAATATGCTAAAAGGTAAATGTAGTTTGTAGGTGATGTTTTATTCGATCTGAGATCTTGGTGGTAAGGTGTCCTCATGGCATTCAGAGTTTGTGTTTTTCTTCATTTCGATAGATATCCTATACTTATGTCTTGATACTGATAAGCAGTTAACAACAAAAAATATCAATATTTTTGACACTAGCAAATGAATTTGCCTTTTACATCTAATGTTAATGATTTGAGTTGAACATGTTCAATAGCCTTGAATGTAATGTTGTTCAATAAACAAGATTTACTTAGGTAAGTCTACAGTTCTATGACAATACTAATGATTAATGTTATCTTATACCTTCAGCAGCCTTCTTTAGATGGTCTTTCCTGACTGCCTTAGTCTCTGGCCTGTATTTCTGCAAGATCTTGAACAATCCCTTAGCTGTAACATAAAGAAACCTATTTGAAACCTAAAGTAAATGTTAACTTGTAATTAATTGCTATTTGTTGGATATCAGAGTTAAAAAGCTCGTATATTTTTTGATAATCAGTGATTCATCGTTGCATTTGGTAATCATCATGGTAAAACCTAAAGTAACCTACAAAGTTACTGCATAGCAAAATTTTGTTGATCAACAAGATACAGGCTTACATGCGCATTTGGTAATCATCATGGTAAAACCTAAAATAACCTCCAAGTTACTGCATAGTGAAATTTTGTTGATCGACAAGATACAGGCTTACATGCCATAAATGTTTCACCAACATAAGCTGTTTTGAAATCCAAATAAATGCATATTTTTCCATGCGTCTTTTATTACTAATGTACATTGCAGCTAAAACTTTTGGACAAAAAAAAATGACACTCAAAACTAGTAAAAATGCTGCACCCTAATTGCGTAACACACAATCAATCAGAATCATTTTGAAGCAAATTGCTAATCCATTGCTTTTGTCTGCTCAACACGTAAATAATGCAATGAATGTTGTTGAACTGTCAAAATGAAACCGATTCGTGTGTTACATAATTAGGGTGCTGGTATCTGTTGACAAATGTAAAATTACTGGATTTCATCACATTTTACTCAAATGGACTTACGAGATATAAAAAACATTATTTATTACTTACAGAGATATTATATAAACATTAACAAACCTGTGGTCTTGTCAAGAGTCTGGGTGGACTGGTTGATTGGCACCTTGAGCCTGTGCTGGAGCACGGCCTTCTGGCGGTGAATGCAGATGTTCTTGGGCCATCTTATGAAGTAGAATCCCTTGTGGGCTGGATGTCCTGACCTAGAAAGGGATTGTAATAGGTTAATTTCTAGTTGTGAATATTCTATTTCTATAATATTGGTAATGATTGTTTTTTTTTATTGATATTGGTGCACATATATTTGCTATAATAAACATTACAATAAAAGGTGTTTTTTATCTACAAATTAGAAGGTATGTGTGGAGATTGGACTAATCAGTGTTAAAAAGCTCTTATATTTTGTATCCACATAGTGATTTCAGACAAAGGTTCACATCATTTTATTCCAATATTCTTTAAGTGTGTAAATTAGAGGAAAACACCACACCATTTCAAAAACAGAATACCAAATGCAAGAACAGCAAGCCTCTTCTTGTTCATGTCGTAGGCACGACTGAATTTTATATCTTGTTGGCCCAAAACTGCCACTTCCACGGCATCGTCAGTGGCAGGTCACTTTGACTGTATGATTTTAGGACACAGATGGCAGGATAGGAGGTGGAGCATGGTTTGCGACATGGCTCCACAATCACACCCTACTACCGTTCCGTCAAGGAATAGTGAATGAATGTTACCTACAACATAATCTAGAAGAGCAGTATGGCACCCACTAACCAGATTAAGGAACTTGCTTGCTAGCTCGTGCTTTATTTTGTTTTACCTTGCCATGTAATCTAGTCACAGTTGAACAATAAATCTTTATAGTTATACATCCGGCTCTTTGTAACAAATAATAATAACAGAGGGCATTGGCATAGACGGTAGAAAAAATAAAAAGTAAGCTCACCAAAAGCAAAGTTCGCAGTCCTCTTCTCGAAGAGTGGGTTGACTACCTCTTTGGGCTCAAAGTTACGGAGGCCACTTTCTTTCCTCTTTTTCTAAAGCTGAAATAGCAAAAACTTTGTGAGCCTAGGTTTGCACATGCTGGTCTTATGAGCATAGGCAACATGTTGTCTTCAGATCTTGGTGATAATAAAGTGATAATCATGGCACTCATTGGAATTTAAACATCATGGTATTGATTTGAGGTTATGTGGAAACAAAACAATAGACTAAAAATCAACTGTAGAAATAATAATTATACAGGCCTTTGGCATCAACATTAGAAAGAATAAAAAGTAAACTCACCAGTAGCAAAGTCCTTGGTCTTCTTGAAGAGTGGGTTTACTACCTCTTTCAGCTCAACTTTCTTCACGATTAAAGGTGCGGCCGCTACTTTCTTTCCTATGTTCTTCTTAGGCTGAAATTACAAAAACCTTGTGAGCTAAGGTCGCGTGCTAGCCGGTCTAATGCTAATAACAAGATGTTATCAGATCTTGGTGATAATAAGGTAATAATCATGGCATTCATTGGAATGTTAACATCATGGTATTGATTTGAGGTTATGTTGTAACAATTTACTAAAAATAAGTTCTGTTTCAGAATGAATTAGATTTATGGATCATGTTTTTTCCAAACTTGAACTATTAGCCCGAGCGATTAGAAATACCTGAATGCATCAAGATAAATCAGTTTCGACGCCAAAAACTATTGGGTCACGTCCCGGGGAGCGCCGCGCCGATTCCCATCCGCTTATAATACATCAATGTTCCCATCCTCATTTTTTATATTTATGTTCCCATCTATACATATTGTTACGAGCTTCGGAGTTCGTGACTATTAAAACTGCCGATATAAATTACCAAAAATAACACTTTAATTGAACAACACTAATAACAACTCAAACACATTATTTATAAAAAAATGCACAGTCGCACAGTCCCTAACCATAGTAGGTAATCTATAAAAGTCTGTGGCACAGTCCAAAGAGTAATATAATTTTACGGAAGCACAGTCGTGACAGTCGCACTGCGCCATGAACTCAGATAAAGAATGGTAGTCATTCTTTATCTGAGGCCATGAAGATCGCTTGGTATATTTTATGTTCTGTGCTTTCGATGTATTCACGGTATTCACTAAACTTGTATCTACTTATCTTATCCAGCGTTGCCAGATTTTTTGCGGGCAAAGCGGGATTTTGAAGCCCTTTTAGTATAAAAAGCGGGATACTTTCGTCGAAAGCGGGACAAAAGAAAAAAAAAAACGTAATTAATAGAGGTGTGACTAATATATTCATAATAGGTACAGGTATCATAATACAAGCCATGTATATTCATATTAGGATATGCGAATAGTAGGTTACCAGTATTAGTCAAATAATAAGGGCGCGTATAACGAGGCGACTGATACCGCCTCATAGTGACCAGTGACCGAATCTCACAGCGACCCCATATTATTGCTGCACGCAGTGATTGATAACTAATACATAGTAATAACTATTCATTATTTCGTTAGTGTTTAGTGATTGGGTTGATATTTTATTTGTTTTTGTTGAAGGTTTTGGTCCGAGAAAAATGTAATCACCGTTTCACTTCTATAATAGGCATACGTGAATAACAAACGTGCAGAATCTCGTATTTCATATTAATTATTATGGAGACTATTACCGATATTACGCAGATATGCATATTAGATTAAGTAGCTATAATGAATCAGTTCACTAATATTTGACTAATATCCAGTAATAGGTATGATATCCTAATATGCGTTAACTAATATATTCAATAATAGGATTACCTACCTAAAAATTACCTTAATATAACATCTCTAGTAATTAATTTTCCGCTAAGACTGCGTTCTAGAAGAAAACAAATAAAAGTACTCTGTGAACAAAACTAAAATTTTCCGTCTAAAAAAAAAATACGTCCAATTTTTTAGTAAAAAACAGCGCCATCTATCAAAACGTTAAAGAAAACAAATTGAAGTGTTGCTACGGTTAAATATTTTGCTGGGAGAAATTATATTTTTTTTCTTTATCTGAGGTTTACTACCTCAGATAAAGAATGACATTCTTTAACTGAGGTTACAATATTAATCAAGAAAAAATATATAATTTCATAATCTTCTTTTAAAAAAATAATAGAATATTAAATTAGTACAGGTTTTTATTATGAGCTAATGAAGAAGTTATAGGTATTCTGTATTTAAACGTGCAAGTTTGTTTTTGTATGGCCACACTAGCCACAGAGCATGTAGGGTTCTGTGGACGTAACCTTTTTGAGAGAGTAATTCGTTATTTTCCTTTTGCAATAAAGTTCATGTTGTTTCGCTAGTGCAGTGCATCTGCATGTTGAGTTGAGCTTTCGTTCCTTCATGTTGTTGAACCGCGTTACAACGTCGTTCGTACGTTCGTGTTGAGCTGTGTATGGTCATCATCGAGAACTTGTGAAGTTACTGTGGACTTGCTGCACTCTTTAGAGTTTGGACCTGTAATTGCAAACAGTGAACTTCAACCATGTCTCAAAATTCTTGCTGTGTACCTGGATGTACTGTGGTTAGGAAAGACGGTAATTCAAGTAGATTTTTCTATGGGAGCTGGCATAGCACCCCATCACCGTTTTGATGACATGATGAAACAGAGGTCTAGGGAATATATTTCACATATCCTCATATCCTTAGTAATAGCTGCAGAATGTACCATGAAGCAATTAATCAAAGTCGCTATGAATGTTTTTGTTCTTATATCGTAAATGGTTATTACGCGGGGATTTAAACAGTTCGAGTGTTGCTAGCCAGATATATTGTGTTATACCCTTTCGTGACTGTTCAGTAATTTACATTACAAATTTACAAAACTGTACAGACGCCAGCAGGTCAAGATACCCGAAACTGTCAAATTTTCCCAATCAACCTTGAACCTTAATACTTCAGAGTAGAGTTGAAAATCTATTAAAGAAATTTGACAGATTGTAGTAGCTTAATGTGCTGGCGTCTGTACAATGTATCACACGGCACACCAATCAGTTTAATCATTCATGTTTTCAGGTGTGCCTCTACACCGATTCCCGGATCCAGAGACAAGTGAAGAGAAATTTAAAACTTGGATCTTAAATATTGGTGGTGAAATAGCTAAATTGGATCATCAAGCTTTATATGACAATAGACGTGTCTGTCATAGACATTTTGAAGATGTTTATAAATATCCAACTCGTAGACTGTCTAAATTGGCAATTCCAACAATACATATCCCAGGTAATACTAGTATTTAGTAGCAATATAATATTTATCAATGCATTTATTTTGTTGCAACAAATAATGAAAACACAATATTTTTATAATATTCTAGATCCACAAGCTCAATCACTTGGTGAAGCAATGGTTATGTCAGAGTCTGATACATCCCAAAGAAGTCAGTTACAAAAATGTGGTTTTAACACATCAGGTATGTATCTATTTAGAAAAAAAAAAAAAAAATGTTTCAATTAATCTTTTTCTTGTCTAATTTTTCTAATCGCACACGACAGAGCCTACCGGGGACGCCAGCCGATCCCCTCACACGGATACAGACGCATCCCGTGACGAACCCAGACCCAGACACCACAGAGGGAGGCAGGGTGGAGTCATGCACGCTAAGGCGGCCACCCTGCCGGGCACCTCCAAGCCGCAGCCTGGACCTAGCGGTACAGGGCCGGCTAAGAGGGAGCGCCCGGACGACTCTGCCTCACCGAGCACGCTTCAGGGGGACACCAAGCGTGTTAAGGTTCACTCCGCCCAAGGGGTGCCGAGAACCCACGTGCGGGCCACCAAGGATATTCCTGCGTGGCTCGCCGTAGCAATCTGCTTCCCTCCCCCCTCCAGAGACTTGACTAAAGAAGAGGCCGAACAGGTCAAGGTAGGCCTAGAAGACCTGCTCATGGGTGCAGACTCATCGTCACCGCTCCCTGCCTTCCGCGGATACCCACGGGTAGCGGAGGGTACTGTGCAAATGTGGTGCGAGGACGACAGCGCCCTGACATGGCTGACCCAAAATGTGCCCCTCCTGCAACTCCCAAACACCGAGCTCAAATTGACTGTACTGAGGCAGTCAGACGTGCCCACCCATGTCAGAGCCTCGCTGTTCGTCCCTCGGTATAGAGGTGACGTACAGAGGCTCCACAGTATTCTGATTCGTCAGAATATGTGGTATGACATTGCCAGGTGGTCACTGTACAGGGCAACTACTGTAGGTGGTGACAACTATGGGACTTTTTTGACCCTGGGTGTGCCACCGGAGGAAGTGCAAAAGGTCCTGGACCGGGAGCGACGGATATCGTACCTACTGGGTTCGATATACGTGCGCTTCTGGCCCACAACCCAGCCCTCTGACTGCAAGACAGACCCTACGACGACACTGACAGAGACACAGACAGACGACACGGACGACATCGCCCAACTGGAAGAGGTTATGGCCCGTGCGGCGATGGCTGGCGACGAGGCCACAATTCCGCCGACATCTCCCGGCTGGAGCGAGCAGCTTTTGACATCGTCGCCGGGAGATCAACACGACAGCCCGTACAAGGAGGAGGCTTTGGAGGTATTGTCCGATGGATCCACCACCGACTAACCCCCCCCTCCATCGCCGTCACCCGCACTCAACATCATCCAAACAAACCTCCAGCATAGCCAGACTGCCACGGCTAGCTTACGCTGGGCGCTGAAGGTTAAAACAATTTGATTTCAGGTTTGTATAACTTTTATGTGCATATACTTTAAAATAAAGGTTGCTAAGGTGTGCTAATTCAAGGAACAACAATATACTACGCAGAATTAATTCTAGACAATTTGTAAAATTTTCTTGAACCATCCCTCATCCTTGGAGCCAAATAGCAAACTGGAACTTATATTTTTTTGTTCATTGTTGTGTTTGTAGTTGATAAACCAATGCATTTCTCGCAGTAAACACAATTTTATGCGACATCTGTAGTATTGTGTAAACAGTCGTAACCCAAGGCCTCTTGAGAGTGATTAGGCCTACCTATTCACTAACATTTGAATATATCGAAGGCATAGAAAGAGGATTTGCTACTTTGATTCTTTGCATGTTATCTTAAAATTGGTTATCATAGTGTATTCAGATACACTATGATAAATTTAAACATGTTTACATTATAAGCGACTTGACAATAACTATGAAAATTTAATTTACAGGACATATTATACAACCTGGTCAAAGTTAATGCAGAGAACGAAGAATAAATAAGGCAACTAAATTAAAAGTATGTGTATAGTTTAACACAAACTAATATTATAAATGCGCAAGTAAGTTTGTTTGTTTGTTACCTTTTCACGCCTAAACCAATCAACCTGAAATTATGCATATATATATATATTTTTTTTACAAACGCACTTTCTTTTAGTTAATATAGGATTTCACGCGGACGAAGTCGCGGGCAGCAGCTACTTTAACATAAATAAAACACTAAATTACTTGCATAATTAGACTAAAGCGCAGTAGTAATGGAGGTCAAGGCCTCTAGGTCTCATAACTAAAAAGATATATACTGGAATAAAAGAAAAATAACGAATTTTTCAGGTCCTCGTGTAACTGTGGCAGAGCATAAGGAATTTAAATCTGTCTTAAAGAAATAAAAAAAAATGCGAAAGTGATAAGAAGAATTTTAAGACAAAATACATGTTTGGCAACAAAAATGAAAAAAAAACAACTGCTTCAATATCGTCTGTAAGAATAAGCCACATTCTACAAAGTTATTTTGCCAAATGCAGGCAATTTCTTCAAAGTGGCAAGAAAAAGAAAGGAAGGCGATTCACGCTTGACGAAAAAATTTTGGCAGTGTCCTTCTTATATCCGTCTCCTAAGGCTTATCGCTTTAGAGATGTCAGCATGAGTGACGGGGCCCCATAGGGCCGAAGCCTGCCAGGGTAGCGGGATTGTCCGAAAGGGTTACCGCTGCCCTGGAACATAAAGGGCTAAGGAAGGAACACGGGTGGGTTTTAGTCAGTAAGAGTCTGACACTCCCTCCTGCTCCACCCAGAGCGGGAGGAGTCATTTGATGATTTCCCATCCTCAAAAAAAAAAAAGGCTTATCGCTTACTTAGCAATATATGCGTTTTACCAAGCAGAAGAACTCTGCAAGATTTACTTCACAAGGTGAATCTAAAAGCTGGTATCAACGAAATAATATTTGAAAATTCGAGTCAGTAAAATGCCTGACAATTATAAATACTGCAATTTAGCATTTGATGAGATGACAATTGGAGCGGGCATTTCATATGATAGAAGAAATGACAAAATATCAGGATTTGTTGACAGTGGCTACATATCAGAAAAAGAATATTGTGATCACGTTTTAGTGTTTATGATAAGAGGCATTGTAAAAAAAATACAAGCAGCCTTTGGCTTTTTACTATTGCAGTTGCATAAAGGCTGTAATAAAAAAAGTGCAAGAGCTTTATTTGATTTCTTTGCCCAAGTGGAAAATACCTAAATGACATAGAAATTTAAAAAAAGCACCGCTATAAAAAAAATATTTCAGTGTATATAAAATTAATGTAAGCGTTTCGTTTATTAATTGTGCAGATCACACAGATAATTTGCGAAACTATTTAAAAATAAAGAGTACTATTTTTTATAAATAACTGGTGCAAAGATATCAATAATGTTCTCACTGGCAAAATAATCTTTTGGGATATTATTGATCCAATGAAAAAAAGGGTAATCGGCACTACCTTAATCATAAAGGACGAAAAAGGCGAACACAAAATTGTATTTTAAATGTGTGATGTTGATAAAATAAAATTGTATAATATTCAATTCTGTGGTTTTTTTCCTTTACGTAGTACGTATGCTTGTAGTTTAAAGTGGACACACTAATCTCTACCTAATATCCTTAAGGTCTCTGCACACAGCCGGCGGGGCGGGACGGGACGGCGACGCGGCGCTGGCGCGGCGGTAGTGTTCACACTGCGGGCGCGATCACGTCCCGTCCCGCCGCGCCTTTCTTTCATCAAAAAAGAGGTTGAGCGATTCAGACATGGAAACGCTATTGCTCATAGTTGCGCTAGCTAAGAAAAACCGGCCAAGTGCGAGTCGGACTCGCCCATGAAGGGTTCCGTTACGTTACGATTTATGACGTATTAAAAAAAACTACTCACTAGATCTCGTTCAAACCAATTTTCGGTGGAAGTTTATATGGTAATGTACATCATATATTTTTTTTAGTTTTATCATTCTCTTATTTTAGAAGTTACAGGGGGGGGGACACACATTTTACCACTTTGGAAGGGTCTCTCGCGCAAACTATTCAGTTTAGAAAAAAATGATATTAGAAACCTCAATATCATTTTTGAAGACCTATCCATAGATACCCCACACGTATGGGTTTGATGAAAAAAAAATTTTGAGTTTCAGTTCTAAGTATGGGGACCCCCAAAATTTATTGTTTTTTTTCTATTTTTGTGTGAAAATCTTAATGCGGTTCACAGAATACATCTACTTACCAAGTTTCAACAGTATAGCTCTTATAGTTTCGGAAAAAAGCGGCTGTGACATACGGACGGACAGACAGACAGACAGACATGACGAATCCATAAGGGTTCCGTTGCCATTTGGCTACGGAACCCTAAAAACAACGTAAACGGAAATGGGTGCATGAAATAAATCAAAAACGCGCTCGCGTCCCGCTACGCCCCGCCCTGCCGCCCGCTTCTGACTTGTATACCCGCTCGGCGCGACGGTTACCGTCGCGTCGAGCGGGGCGGCTCTGTGACGTCGTCCGTAATATCTAGTACATTTGCATGCTCAGCGCCGCGTCACCGTCCCGTCCCGCCCCGTCCGCTGTAGTACCATACATTTACTTATATAAATTAGTTCCCTTAACGAAATACTAGATGGCGCTGAGTTCGACCACTTCCTAATATTAAAAAATAAGGTAGAGTTGCCAGTATACTATTTTAGTCTTTGCTAGTAGCTAATAAAGATCAATTTCGCAAAACATGTATTCGTTTGTATGAAACTGACAGGCGTCAAGAACGCATTCTCTCGACGGCCGCACTGTAGATTTTTTTTACTACTTATTATTTTATTTGAGTTTCAAATTAAGTTTACAATGATGAATTGATGATAGATAGTCGTAGAAAATCTATGTTAAAAAAATATGTTACTTTATTATTCAAATAACAATATCTGTTTGGTTTACCCTGTAAGGCAGTTAAGTCTTCAGAGGAATATAATATTATATAAATAAGTAATACAAAAGGAAGGTGTGATTACCGATATGATGACTAGCAGAGAAATGTGGAAGAAAAAGACATGTTGCACCAACCCCAAATAAATTGGGATAAGGACAGGAGAATAATAATAAATAAGTAATTAATACACTTACGAATAACTTATTTATTTTTCTATCCCCGAAAAGCGGAACTGAGCCTGTCCCGCGCGGGGCATTTAATTTTTAGGCTAAAAATCGGGACACCCCGCCTATTGTTGCAGTCAACAGCAGCCCTATGAAAAACTGAAAACTTTTTTGGGGCAATGAGGGGCAATTCTCGTAATTTTAAGAACGTTCAGTCTGATCTCAGTCTCAATCTGTCAAAAAATACCTCTAATTTCCCTACATTTTGACATTTGTTTGCCGCCGAGATGAGACTGCAACTAGATTTTGAACGTTTCAAATTACGAGAATTGGCCTTCAGAAGTGTGTACCTAATGTGTAAACAATATTCTCACTCAGCTCGGTGCTGCGGAGGTGGATGCACTTCCAATGACGCAGTGACTACACCTGATTGTCATAGAAATGCTATTTAATAAGGTGGCTCACTCTTCTCAGTATGGACACTTTTTCTTGTGACAAGTACGGCGAAGGCAAATCTGGCGATTTAAATCTTTAGGGAGCGGGGTTTGACAGAAGACATGCTGCGAACACACGAGACAGACATGAGCGCGAGACATGTGATGCGGGGAAGACATGTGACATCTACCAAACCCGCCCTGCGACCTGGGCCCGCGTGGTAAATTATAGTCCACTCCTTCTCGAAGGGAGGCGTGTCCCAGAGTGGGAACAATATAGGTTGGTTATGATAATTCTATCGAAACAGACAGCCCACGAATGCTAGTTTCGGTCGGACCCCTATGTAGAAAACTATGCACCTGCATTACGCCATCAATAATTTTCCATTAAATGTATAGTCAACCAAGATTTTTTTTTATAAATTGGAAGACTTGTATACCTATAGAGGTCGTTTTAGCAGAGCTGTGATAGTTTTCCTTTTCACTTCAGTTATAAACCTACTATTGCTATGGCGGGTACTTTTTAGATTTACACGTCCACACATTTCGACATCGCGGCAGGCCCAGACGGAGATGGCGGGATGAGCTGGACACAATAGAATAGACAGTTTGACCAAAACCGCTGTACTGCGCCTTCGGTATGTGCACGGCGAGGCGGGGGGGGCAGTGCAGGCCGCTCATTCGTCATCGCTCGCGGCCCCCCGTCTCGCCGCGCATTCTTAAGGCGCGGTACAGCAGTTTCGGTCAAACTATAATAGAAAATCAAATACACCTTCCGTGTAACACGTGACAAAAAGACATTTTCAAGATTTTAATCCAGAACTTTGTGGACAGTGTGATTTATTCACATTGATTATCCTCCCACAACAGGTTGATTAGGTACCTACTGAAAAATCCCGTGTTGGTGTGTTCTCGGTTTTCGTACATATTTGCGCAATTTACTTGGTCAGTGGATAAACTAAAATAATACCTATTCAAAAGAAAACAACAGCAAATACGTTAGGTCTTAAACTTTATTAGGCTTAGCCTTGTTTCTGCGCCAGCTCACGGGCCTTCGCCTTCTCGAGCTTAGCGATACGCGCGTTGGACTTGTTGCCGAGGACGCCACCGCCCCAGTGCTTGCGGAGCTCTTCGTACCTCTCGTTGAAGTTCGTCTTGATAGCTTCCGTGACCTTGGAGAAGGAGGCACGGTCGCCGGACTCAACCTGGTGAAGGGAAAGAGGAAGTCGTGAGTATAGTTCAAATAACTTTAACTTGCAAGTTGTTTTTGAGGAGATTGTGGTTGTTTACTCTTCACATTGACAGCCACATTATAGAATAGTACTTGTAGTGGCTAAATACTTGTTATTTAAAATTATATTTAAAGTATTCATTGATGTTAAAACACAAAACTGAAGTTGTATTCGTTGCACATGTTATTATTGAGAAGGTTATGTGTCATTAATGGCATCCTCAGATAAAATCTATTGGTGGTAGAAGGGTTGTCAGCATAGCTGTATGATAGCAAATAAATCATCATTACATGCACATCTAGACACATTATTTAGTCTTCAGTACTCAAAATTATGAAGTTGTCAACAAAATGCTACATTTCTATGACATAAAATAATACATACATGTGTGATCGCAACGCAGGTGCATGTCTTGCGGTGGACTAGGGCTCCCAGACGGGACTTGCCCTTCACGATACAGTATGGTACACCCATCTTACGGCAGAGGGCGGGCAGGAATAGAACAAGCTGCGAACAACATTTACAATTAGTCAAATATTATAGTAGGATGAAATTTGGGAGTGGTTTATGGCGGAGCTCAGAGTCAACAATCTTCATGCAGCTAAAAATATTTTATATTCAAAGCCTCAGGTGAAGAAATTCTTACATCATCGCAACTACCAGCTTAGTAGTCGTGGAAGATTTTAGAATGTAAAAAAAACTTTCCATGCTATTTGATACAACAACAGTTAATGCTAGTTGTTTGCAATCTAGAAATTAAAATGGGAAGTATATTAATTACAGAAAGGCCCAAATTAAAAAAGATTCTTTCTTCAAGATAGTCATTGTAGTTTATTCAAGTTCAGTTGGAATTAGACTGTCCTACATGGACAAATGTTCAGTCACTGCTATTGCAGTATCTCTCTGCTAATTTCTCCATTTTGTCACTTGGAACCAAGAATAATAAATGCATAATGGTGATTACTTACCTCAATGGGGTCAACATCATGAGCGATGACAACAAGCTGTGCCTTCTTCTTCTCAACCAGCTTGGTGACAGTGTTGGTGCCAGCGCGGATGGTGTTTGGCCTCTTTGGTGGAGGCTCGTCTTTCTTGGCGACCTGAAAGAAGGTTATGGAGTCAAACACTGTGCTAAATGAAGTACACAGTTTGTATTTGATGTTTTGTTCGATCTGAGATCTTGGTGGTAGGTGTCCTCATGGCATTCAGGAGTTTGTTTTTCTTCATTTCGATAGACATTCCTAATTATTTTTAAAGTGTTGATACTGATATGTACTTTACAATGAAAATTGTCACTGGCAAGTGAATTTGCTTTTACATCTTATGTTAATTATTTGGGTTGAACATTGCTCAATAGGCTTGAATGTAATTTTGTTCAATAAACAAGATTTACTTAAATTAGTCTACAGTTCTATGAGAATACTAATGATTATTGTTATCTTATTGTGTCATTTCATTTCATCAATATTACAGATATTGTGCTTAAAACAATGAATTGTGGTTTTAATAAATAAGTGTGGAAGACACTGACGACTGTGGCACAGTTTATACTAGTATAGTCGTCAACGTAATCTCTTATAAATATGTATTCATTGCCATGATTTTGTACTTAGACAAATAAACTAAACTTATACCTTAGCTTCAGCAGCCTTCTTTAGGCGGTCTTTCCTGACTGCCTCAGTCTCTGGCCTGTATTTTTCCAAGATCTTGAACAATCCCTTGGCTGGAACACAAAGAAACCTATTTGTAACTTAATGTGAAAATCATCTTGTAATTAATTGCTATTTGTCGGGTATCAGAGTTAAAAAGCTCGTATATTTTTTTGATAATCATAGTGATTCATCGTTGCATTTGGTAATCATCATGGTAAAGCCTAAGATAACCTACAAAGTTGCTGCATGGCAAAATGTTGTTGATTCACAAGATTGTCTAGTAAGTGTAGAAAATGACTTTACAAAAATATTGGAAAATGTTAAGATATTTGTCTATGTATAATTTTCATGGACAAATAAATATATATTTTCTTTATCTTATTCTTTGTGTACTTAAAATAAAACATAAACCACCTGTAAATGCCAAGAATTCAATCTTGGCATTTACAGGTGGTTTATGTTTTATTTTATTTATTATGATTCAAATGATTTGACATTAATTTGTAAAATGGAATTATAATAATATTCTAATTGTTATTTAAAATGATATTTATTGATTATGATTTGCATGCCCATGTGACGGCAGAACTAACTTCTATGACAACATCTATGTACCAATTATTTACCCATGTTTGTAAAGAAATAAATTATTTGATTTAATTTTGTAGCTTATTCAGTTTCATTTAAAATACTTATTACATCCACTAATAGTGCATTTTATCTCAATGTAGTAGTAAAATCACCATCACCATAGTTGAGAATCTTTCTAAAAAGATATTATAACATTTATAACAAACCTGTGGTCTTGTCAAGTGTCTGGGTGAACTGGTTGATTGGTGGCGGCACCTTGAGCCTGCGCTGGAGCACGGCCTTCTGGCGCTGGATGCGGATGTACTTCGGCCATCTCACGAAGCGAGACAGATCCCTTGTGGGCTGGATGTCCTGACCTAGGAAGAGGGTTGTAATAGGTTAATATCTAGTTGAGAAGGTTTTGTCTTGGTAATGTTTGATTCTGTACTCTTGATATTGGAGATCACATTTTTGTGTTATGACATTACATTATAAAGTATTGTTTATCTCCAAATTGGGTTTATGTCGAATACTTGGTAGTGTCGAGATTGGACTAATCAGTGTTAAAAAGCTCGTATATTTTGTAACCACATGTGATTTCAGACAAAGGTTCACATCATTTTAGTCCAATATTCTTTAACACCAAAACTACCATACGATTTCAAAAACAGAATACCGAATGCAAGTATAGAAACTCCTTGAATGTATGAAACTCTTCCAGCTCTTTGTAATAAAAATAATAACACAAGCAACTGGAGTCAACAGCAGAATAAATAACAACTGAACTCACCAATAGCAAAGTTCTTGGTCCTCTTCTCGAAGAGTGGGTTCACTACCTTCTTGGGCTCAACTTTCTTCACGACCAAAGGGGCGGCCGCTACTTTCTTTCCTACCTTCTTCTTAGGCTGAAATTACAATATCTTTGTCAGCTAAGGTCGCGTGCTAGACGGTCTAGAGTGAATAACACGTTTTCATCAGCGATCTTGGTGATAATATGGTGGTAATCATAGCACTCATTGGAATGTTAACATCATGGTATTGATTTGAGGTTATGTTTAAACAATTTACTAAAAAACTATGTGTATTTAAGAATGAATTAGATTTGACAATCAATATTAGTTTAAACTTGAACGAATAGACTGCACGACTAATTAGAAATACCTGAACTTATCAAAATAAAACAGTTTCGACGCCAAAAACAACGACGATCCCATAAACATGTTATGGTGTAAACTTCACGGTAAAATCACTTTGTATAACGAAAATATCGTAATTTACTAAACGCACATGGCTTTTACCTTCTTCTGCACCATCTTGAATAAGTTTTATTTAAGTGATCTTAAGGCCACGAAAAGATACGTGACCAAAAGTTAACACCAAACGTTCGGCGAAAATGGCCGAACCAAAAAGATTTGACAGCTGTGCGGAACGTCAAAAGTAAATGTTGCCAAAAATATCGGAAACGCCGTCACATAATAATTTTGTGGAATCTAGCCTTTTCAGCCTAAAAAAGTTTAAGATTACTGTTCACCATGCTTGAAGGTTAGCAGCGTAGCAAATCAATATAAATAAAAATGAATCACCGAAATGTACGCGCATAAGTTCCGATCGACTGCACCAAATTGGATAATTCTTTTTTTTGTGTTTGTTATTGTCAGGACAAGGTTTGTATAAAATAAAATTAAAAGAAAAAAATATAGGATACTTTTTATCCCGATATTCCCACGGGATCGAAACTTATGCGGGTGAAACCACGGGGCGCAGCTAGTTATAAATAAAAATTTAACCACTTACTTGTCCTTGTCCTGCTTGAGGCATGGTCGACAGAAAATGTTTATATATTTTTGTACTGAATCAAATACTCCGTGCCAAGAGGCTGATTAAGGTTATTGATAAGGCTTGCCTACGACGTCTGTCTGTCACAGGGCCGGCAAAGAAAAGTGACTAAATTGAGTTTAGTGTTTAGGGGTTTCGAACCACCGTACAATATTTAACAATATTTTCTAAAACCGTCGGACAAACGCGTTTCTTACGGGGGAACTGGGAACCTTTAATTTAATCTATTTGTTATAGCGGCCATAGTAGTATGAAAATTTCAAGTACCTATCTATGTACCTATTACGGTTCAAAGGATACAGCCCTGTGACAGACGGACGGACAGCGGAGCCTTAGTAATAGGGTCCCGTTCGCACCTTTTGGACATGGAAACCTATAAACAGTGTAGAGAGTCAGAGTAATATGGTTAAAAAATGAGTCGTGAAATTAAATAAACGTTAATATCTACTTATTACTTATCTCAAACCAAAATATATATTTTTAGTTCCAGTTTTATAAACTTTTAACTAAATGCCATTTACAAAAAAAAAAACCCTGTTACTAAAATGTTAGCGATTGGCGACGGGCTTTTTAATCTTGTAGTACTTTCGTTTTTACCCTAAGAATATAGTATCAGGTATAGCAACACTGTCAATCTGTCTGAATCTGTCATGTCGATTCCCGCCGCGCCAAGTGAACTTAGGCGTTAAAAATAAAATTTTAACTTAATGTTGTAAACTAAAACTGTACATTTCATCATGAAAACTGGGTCTTATTGGTGCTCACAATCGCTAAAAACGATTGCATGTTAATCCGACCCATGCAGAGACTTCAATGTAATTTACGTATGAAAATAATTAAGCCATAGACGTGCCTACGAATGACTGTACTTACTAAGAAGACAAGCGTTTTCATTTTCCTATCGCCAAATACGTCGTGGCCTGCTGCGACTATTGCATCGTCGTAATGCCTCAAAACATCAGCATTATTGGCTTGTCATACAGTGATGCAGATGCAGAGGACATGATCAGACAGGACAGGAACACCACACCGAGGACACCCTTATGAACATTATCAGCTGAGTACCTGCCTATTTTTCTTTTACTAAAGAGTATAGCATCTATGTAATCTGCGCTCGCGATTAATTCGCCGAACATGCAAACAAATATGAGTTATTAGAAAAATAACTTTAATTTTACCAAAATAAAGTTCAGTTTACAATACAACTTTAAACATTTTTAAGTCTTTTTAAATAATGCTTGTCACTCCGAAATCAACTAAAGTTTTTTTTTAAGCTTTGTCCCACACTAGGAATTACTCCTTACCTACCGTGGGTGCGTTTACAAACATTTAAACTCACGTACACAAACAGCCAGACCCGGAACAACTACCTGTAGGCAATACAAATATTTGTTCCGTGCGGGAATAGAACCCGCGACACGCAGCGCAGCAGTCGATCGCTCAGCCACTGCGCCAACCGTGTCGCCAATTACTGCAATAATTACTACTGCAATAAAGCTGATATTTGTTTAACTAGAAATAACTTAAATTGGACACGTAAATTGCCAGATTAGGTAGGTAGTTGGGTAGGTACTTTTTGAAATACGTTTCAAGGCGCGTTGGCAGGCTTTGGTCTTTCGGTCTGGATGGTAGGCAAGGATTATGGAGCTAGTAGATTGTTTATTTTACGATAGAATATATTCTGTGATATTAGTTTATTATTACCTATTTTAGTTACCTTTTAGATATCAGTACCTAAGCATGTTATTCTTCGCCCAGAGGACACGGTGGAGCATACGGTGGAGGTCTGCCCTGCTTGGGCAGAGCACCGCCGTGTCCTCGTAGAGGCGATCGGCAGCGGCGGCGACCTCTCGCGTCCGGCCCTGGTTCAAGCCATGGTCCGGGGCGAGAGGGAGTGGGAGGCAGTCACCTCCTTCTGCGAAGCAGTCATGCTAGCGAAGGAGGTGGCGGGGTGGGCGAGGGAACGCACCTCACGCCTCAGCCGCCGCGGGAGACGCTCCGGGCGTCGGAAGCCGCGTGACGACTCCCGGCCACCGTAGGCGCGGGCCTGCGGGCGGTGAGTAATGGGTAACTCACCGTCCGATCAGGACCAGGCCCGTGCCGGACGGCGTGTATGTGTTCCACGCGCGCCTCAAAGAGATGTCAGCATGAGTGACGGGGCCCGATAGGGCCGAAGCCTGCCAGGGTAGCGGGATTGTCCGAAAGGGTTACCGCTGCCCTGGAACATAAAGGGCTAAGGAAGGAACACGGGTGGGTTTTAGTCAGTAAGAGTCTGACACTCCCTTCTGCTCCACCCAGAGCGGGAGGGGTCATTTGATGATTTCCCATCCTCAAAAAAAAAAAAAAAAAAGCATGTTATTCTTTTCTGAAAGTCCGTCGGAAAGTCTGTGGGTAGGCACTCTAGGCGGTACCTGCGTCTACGTAACTAAAACTCAGGTGGGAACATGAATTTCTATAGCCGCGTACGCACGTACGAACAAATTTGTTGCGTTACATGATGCGCAACAACTTGGTTCGCACGTGCGTACCACTATCGAACATCGAACACTCTGTTCATCAAACATGTTCGCGGCGATCCTTGTAGTGTGTTCTGTATGGACGGTGTTCGAAGAGCTTTGATAAATGTTACGCAACAAAACTCGACTCGACCACTTCCAACGGCGCCGTCATGGCTACTAAGATAGAGTTCACGACTGTTGTTCGCGAACTCGACTCGAACTATGTTTGCGTTCGTGTTCGAATATGCCGTCCATACGTACGAACCAAATGTTCGGGTCTGGTGTTTGTGTTCGCTATGTTCGTGTTCGTACGTGCGTACGCGCCTTATGATACACTGGCCGGTCAAACAATTTACGGAAAAGCATGACGAATTGTCTGGTCGATCGATCTTTGCTTCTCACTCTATATCTACCAAAGAGCACAGAATCGTCGTGCCGGCATCGTCTAGACTCTAGACTAGAGACGCGCCAGTAACTGCTAATAAAATTCATGGCGCCAAAAGTGCTTTCAATGCTCAACTTCTGTCATCTTCTCCATTCAATGCCGTCAGTTTCGTCATGTGTATCGTAGTGCGAGAAAGTATGCATACGAGTACACACAAGCGACATACGTTGACGACAGAGCCAATTGCAACCATCGAGGCGTGTCGGCGACAACCGTCAACGCGTGTTGGCGGTAGCAGTCGACGCGTCGGCCGGCTTTCGTCGACAACATGCCGCTCGCTCGTGTGTATGCAACGCTCATCGAGACGTCTCCGTGCTCTGTGCTCTTACCCAGGGACAGAATTCAATTGGATAAACATCAATGAAGCATGAGGCAAGGAGCACAAAACTCGAGTCATGCGCATACATTTCAATTGAAAACCGCCTTTAGTATCCTCTAAAAGAAATGTTTTATTTATTTCCCGTCTTCTAGTAAACCTGTTTACTTCGCTTTCACTGTTTACGACCGCCAAATTGAATCACGACTCCATTTTGAAATTTATTTTAAGGAAAATAGGAAAGCGTCATCCGTTTTATAGGTAATAAAATAAAATGTTATTTACCTATTTTATATTAAAATTTATGTTTTATTGAACATGGATTATAAAAAGTATTTGCTTGTTGTTTCAGGTGAGGGTTTTATTTATTAATTTACTGAAAAAAAGAATATTCGTTTTATTTTTTTATTTACAGTTATTAATAGCATGATAATAGTACGTATACCGTACAAAAATTATTATAAAATAAATAAGCACAATACCTACCTATTAGGGGAAAAAACTCAACATCGATTTATCTGTAAGTTTTCATTTCAGCTATAATATCCGTGAACGATGCAGTCAAAGTTAACATGCATGGATCGCTAAGCTTCGGGAAAGAAGTAATGGACACATTCTCACATTATATGCGACGAAACTTCATGGACGCTTCCGGGCGACGATCTGGCATTCCTAATCAAGATACCGATGTCCTATTTTTAATTATCCAATCTACAAACATATGTAGGGATCTACATTTCTGCGAAGGTTTTCTAGAAAAATACTTAAACGAATACATACTGGTACAAACTAAATCTATAGAAGCCATTCTTAAAGGAATAATTTATCAAAATGAAGTATCCAATGTCGAAATTCAAAAGAGCTACATGTTTGAAGAGGAGCTTAAGAAATGTTTGCAGAGAATACGAAAATTGCTCAGAAATGTTAACTTAAAAGTGAAAGAAAATAATTATTCTTTCGCGTGGATTGAAGTTATTAAAAGAATAAGCATAATGTTCCAAACAGAAGCCATTTTGTTTGCTACCGAAAGAATAGAAGGCACTCCGACTGATTTAAATGAAGCTAAGAAGAAATTGACGCAGAAATTCGTCGTGGCTTCAGTAATCATTGAAGGGAAGTATGAAAGCAAGCTCTGTGCAGATTACAACATTTGTATCAAAACTTATGAATGTACGAAAGCTTTGCACACTTTATTGGAGTCTTTTAAAGACATGACCGATGACAATTTGAAAATCTTTCTTCGACATGTATCAGAGACGTTAATGGAAACCAAATTTTACGACCACTTGAGTGAAGTGACTGCGAATGAGCTGCAAATTATATTGAACGATATGGCGTACTATGATAATGTTCCAACGAGAGAAGTGTTACTGTCAATATATAAAACTGTTGACGACAGACTGGCTGATCTAGAGTCGAAGAAACATAATATAAAAGGGAGAGACGTGGAGCTAGTACATGGCATATTGTCAGATCTGGATCATGCGTACAATAAGAAAAGTGTTATTGATCCTTTTCATGGGTTCATGAGTAGTTTTTTTGAATGGATAAGGACCGGTGGTCGCTTGGGTCCACAGATGCGCACGCTACTGAAAAATTTAACCGATCAACTGAACACGCTCTCTGCAGATTTGATTTTGAAGCTTACTAACGAAGTAAGAGTGTTTTTAGAATTAACAGTCGATCCGGAAAAATAAAATAAATTGTAGGTTTTTATTGGCTGCTCTTTTATTACCTGTTTCGGTTTTACGTGTTGTTAGACATATTATGTGCTGGCACGAGATTTTTTCATAGCAACTATTCCTTTGCGAAAATGCTGTTCTGGCGCCCGTTCTTATTTTGCGTACCACCCACTTTGAGAATTTTTTTTTTTTTGAGCCCCCCCAATTTTTTTCATTTGTTCCCACTAGTACAACCGAACTGTACCACCGGTGGTACTAGCGGGAGATTGTGTTCTCTATAGTACCACTATTTACTTAGTGGTACTAGTGAGACTGTTTGTTCTCCACCTTTGTTCCCACTAGTACCTCCGAACTGAACCACCGGTGATACTAGCGTGAAATCTCGTTCTCTATATTACCACCATTTATATTAATTAGTATTAGTGGTACAGTGAGACTGTTTGTTCCATAGATATCCGAGATATATACAATGTGATAGGGGTGGGACTTCTAACCCGTTAAGGCTGAGTACTACATCTAATTTTATCGACAAAAAAAATAATATGGGGTGTTGAACCCCCTCCCCCTAAAAATTATGGCTATTTTTATTTTTTTTAATGTACTACGGCGCGCTTGATACTTTATGTGATATCAAAGGTTGTATGCGTCGTAGAAACAAAAAAAAAACGACAAACGGTAGCTAATAACGTTGGCTAACTAATTCATTACTTTTTTCATATGTTTGATAATGTTTTGGTGAGAAAAAAACTTTTTAGGGGGAGGGGGTTCAACCCCCCATATTATTTTTTTTGTCGATAAAATTAGATGTAGTACTCAGCCTTAACGGGTTAGAAGTCCCACCCCTATCACATTGTATATACCAACGTAGTTTATGGGGAAGTGTTGTAAGATATGATACCTTTGTACGTATTTTTACTCTTTTGTGTCCTGGAATGTATTCTTGCATTATTTTCTCTATTTCCTTCAGTCACATCTCATGACTGAACTCAGCAGGATTCCCATAAAACTCTCTTCACTTGCTTCGCTTGCAAAAAAAACTCATATTTTAATGCTATTTTAAAAGTTGTTTACTTATAATGCTATAGCGACACTGGCATCTTAGGTATTTTTGGTGCTGTAGAGCCTTCACGCAGACGACGTCGCGGGCAGCAGCTAGTTTGCAATATAGGTATGTTGAAACATATCAATCGTGTGTGACAAAATAACAATGACAACTTACTTTGATTAATGATTTGTCTGTGGTTTTATACGGAGTTTGTAAGTGGATATCTCTCGGATATCGATCTATGGAACACACAGTCTCACTAGTACTACTAATTAATATAAATGGTGGTAGTATAGAGAACAAGATTTCATGCTAGTATCACCGGTGGTTCAGTTGGGAGGTACTAGTGGGAACAAAGGTGGAGAACAAACAGTCTCACTAGTACCACTAAGTAAATAGTGGTACTATAGAGAACACATTTTCCCGCTAGTACCACCGGTGGTACAGTTCGGTGGTACTAGTGGGAACGAACGATTTTTTTACTTACCATATGTCACGAATCTGAAATAATAAATAGTCGCAAAATAGGATATATAATTTTCTCTGGGTCTTGTTCTGCACTCCTGAAAGTCTCAAACGCCTACGAGGCCGCGAGGGGGCGTCATCGCCCACGTTGAGAACGCCTGGAGGATGTTATATGTGCAATTGTCTCGAAATTTCAAGGCTTTGTATATTAAATTCCTACAACGAATTCACTGCCAGATGATATGTCCAGAAAAGAATTCGTTTACGAAATAACTAAGAACATAATATTAAATTCTTTGCTAGGCTATTTTAAGAAAGATGACAATATATTATATATAATAATATATAATAATAATAATATATTTAATAATATATTTTTATTTATTATATATAATAATATATTTAATATATTATTTATATATTTGTGTGGGAAACGCTTTTAGGAAAAGTTTATGTTATGGTTTAAAATATAAGTCAGGCAGCAAGTAACAGCAGGCCTGACTGGTTAAGATTGCGTCTGACGAGGTACGACACTTAGGAAGATCAATTAAGCTATCTCAACTAGTTTGAAGTGAGCCATTTCACCTGATGCTAGAGAATTACACTATTGACCGCTCACTTCACCTAAGTTTTCAGGATGAGATTTTTACAGAATAGACCGGCATTAAAACTTTTATAACACATGAGCTTCTGCTCGCGACTTCGTTCGCGTGGAAGTCGTACGTCACCACTAAGTCACCAGCCTGTATTGGCCCTCTGCAGGGCAGGGGCCTCCGTCTCCCTTTTCCACACAATTCTGTCTTTTGCGGCCAGTCCTTACGGCAGGAGTCACCACTATATGTTAAAAATAAACACCAGCCCATGTTACTCGCTTATTTATTTATTTACAATAATAAGCACACCAACAGCACAATCACTTACAATTCAAACTAAATATCATCTAAAATTAGCATTACAGTACGAAAAGGTTTCGACGTACGGATTATAAAGCCAAGCATTCTTTTAGCCTTACTTACTATACTATCGATATGATCGCGAAAAGATAGTGATGAATCGACGAGTACCCCAAGGTCACGGATGACCGACACTCTGCTTAGTACTGATCCATCAATATGATAATCAAATTTAATGTAATTCACCTTATTCGTGAATGTAATTGTCTGGCATTTTTTAATATTGAGCGTCATTCTGTTGTTCAGACACCATTCTTGAAGTATCCCTCAGAACCCCCCCCCCCCCCCCCCCTCTTGTATCCCTTTGAAGCTTTATACAATCACTTAAGTCCGATATAAAGCTATATATATATATAAATTATAATAAAGCTATCTATATATGTAGATAAATATCAAATCATCTCTCTTTATAATATTCTATTATAAAATTAAAGAGGTGGAAATGAATGGCCAGTTTAAAACTAAAACTCCATGCTGCATTTTAAACGTTCAGTTTGAAACTAGTTAGCTAACTCTGTTTGTTTAGTTGTATCAATATGTCTCCCTTTTTAGTCTAGACCGCTACTTTTCAGTTCAAAGCGTAGTTTATAGTTTGGGGTCATCGTTTGTTTAACTAGGTAGATCAGCTGGAAAGTTTTAGTAGCAACTAAAACTTTAAATCCTGGAGTAAACTCTGGAAGCTTAACAGATGTTTGTCGTGTTATTATTTTGTGCTGTGCCACTGCTATAATATTTTGCTTTTGTTTCGGAAGCATTATGAATATCATAGTTACCATAACATTGTCATCATAATAATAATATGTGTTATAATAAGAGTTACTAAATTTAAGTACTTGGGCCACTGGGTGAGTGAAGACCTTAAAGATAATTTAGATGTGGAAAGGGAGCGCAGGTCGCTGGCTGTCCGATGCTGTATGTTGGCCCGTAGGTTCGCCCGTTGTACTGCACGAGTTAAAGTAACGCTTTTTAAAGCCTTCTGCCAATCCTTTTACACGTGCAGCCTGTGGGTGAACTTCACGCAGAAGGCATATAGCGACCTGCGCATCCAATACAACAACGCTTTCCGGGTGTTGTTGGGGCTGCCGCGTTTTTGCAGCGCGTCCGGTATGTTTGCTGACGCAAATGTTGACAGCTTTTCAACCGTCATGCGCAAGAGATGCGCATCATTATTATATCGGTTTCGCGCCAGCCCCAACACTATCCTGAGGACGTTGGCAGACCGCTGGGACTCTCCGATTCTAGGACGCTGGATACGACTCCATGCAGTGAAGTAGATTGGGATGGGAAAGTCTCTAGCGGGTCTACTTAGTTTAAAATTTATTTAATTACCCGTTAGTTTAGTTTATTTACTAACACTTGATATAAGGCATGTTATACTGGTACTAACAAATTATGGAACTTGATTCTGAAATAAATGTTTTATTATTATTATTTGTTGGTATACATTTTTGTATCTCGGCACTAATGTGCCGGTTTTATAGGATAACACGGGCCGAAGCCAAGTGCTAAACTAAGCTATAGATGGTAACATATTATTATAATCATTATTCTCTTCCTTTTTACGATAAGAATAGTTGGTCGCCCTAATTAACGCAAGACAATGTTCATGTTCTTTCTCCAGAATTAGCTTAGGTACTGACAGGTTACTGTTATTAGTATTAACTCATTTATTTCACATCGATGGTCCTAGTTCATCATCTGTGACTGCAAGTGACAGCTATGTGACGAACCCAGCAATGCATAAATATGTAAGCTGTCACGCCCTTTATGCCTGGAGGCTTTTATTTAGGTAGTGAGTTTTTATTTTTATTTTAATAATTATTTTTTAGCTTGAGTACGTATAGTTTTTATTATATTTGTTGGTATATTGGCGTGGCTAGCTGACATAATATGGCAAATAATTTAAGCTTCTTGTAATGTTCATTACTGAACATAGGTTCCTAGTATTGTATACATGCAACTATATTTTAACTAAACAGACAGCTGTGCTGCTGGGGAGTTTGTTCCGCCACTTCTTTTTCCCAGCGATAGCACTAGGAAGTGGCGAAGGGCGGGCGTTTTTGGGGGACTGTCTTTTGTAATTTTGACGTTCGAAAAGTGCTGATTCTCAGCCTAATTTGAATAAATGACTTTTGATTTGATTTGATTTTTGTTTATTTGGGGTTGGCGCAACTTATCTTCTTTCATGCATCTCTATGATGGTGATGAGTATAGTCGGTGATTACTGAGTCGCTAAAGACGATATCTCTAGACCATATCCTCTTTCGCACAATCCATCTATCATATTGATTTTTTTCCTTAAGTGCGCAAGGCACGGCAGGGCCCACTGCAGCCCTTGACAACGTGCTGCACGTGTATTTGAGTACGGCGCTCAAATACACGAGAGGTACGTTGTCGACTGCAGCCGTAGACGTGTCGGTGGCGGCCGTCAATGCGTGTTGCGACGGCTGCCTCTGCCGTTGACGCATGCCGCTCATGTGTACGAGGTCTAACACCTATTATACTACATACTATATACTTCCTATATACTTCAATGCTTTGCTTACTTACTTGAATACCAGGAAACTTACCTAACTTTAGCTATTTGCATGTTTAGATTTTGCCAACCTTCGGATAGCAACTTTAGAGTTTACTATAACACAACATAAACATAACATCACGCCTTTTTTTTTGAGGATGGGAAATCATCAAATGACTCCTCCCGCTCTGGGTGGAGCAGGAGGGAGTGTCAGACTCTTACTGACTAAAACCCACCCGTGTTCCTTCCTTAGCCCTTTATGTTCCAGGGCAGCGGTAACCCTTTCGGACGATCCCGCTACCCTGGCAGGATAACATCACGCCTGTCATTCCCCAAAGGGTTAGGCAGGGGTGTACCTTAGCTTTTACGCACGGCTACACACATCAAGCTATACATAACTAGTATAAGCTGACTTCTGTTTGTATGCAAAACCTATATAATCCAAGGTCAGCTAAAACTGGAAATGTATAAGTTGGTGTGTAGCCGTTTGTCCCTACACCCACCTTTCGCCAGCAATCTTTGTGTATGTGTTTCGCAAGATTTTATCTCTAGGAAAATAACTTGTATTATTATACCTAGATAATACTTACATATCTAACAAACCACGTAACCTAACTAATAAATAACAACTTAATACACGCACGAACACACTAAATAATCAACCTATAATGTTCCCACTGCTGGGACACAGGCCTCCTCTCTTTGAGACACAGTGGGCCGTAATCCACCACGCGGGCCCAGTGTGGGTTGGTAGATGTCACATGTCTTCGAATTTTTGGTTCTAGGATATGCCGGTTTCCTTACGATGTTTTGCTTCACCGTTTTGAGAGCAGTGGTGATGAAATGATTTACAGTAGACATAGGCGTTTTGGTATTTAGTTGCTAACGGATATGTAACCGATATTCAGTTTTCATATCGATATCGAAAACCGTTTTCAGATATCGATATCAGTACTTCAGTAGTACGATTTGAAAACCGTCGATGTCATATCGGCTCGTGATGTGAAGTTTGCGTTTTCGTAGTTCGTTCTCGTTGTTGCGCTTTGGATAAACCATAGCTCGATGAAGTTTTTGTGAAAACGGTTATGTATATTTAGATATCGATATGGTATGATATAAAACACATATCCGATATAAGTTACGTTTTGATATATCGAACCCATGCCTTATTTACACAAA
The DNA here is from genome assembly GCA_951799955.1 of Apamea anceps. Lineage (NCBI taxonomy): Eukaryota > Metazoa > Arthropoda > Insecta > Lepidoptera > Noctuidae > Apamea > Apamea anceps. Next base: position 3,763,778 of record OX637502.1, on the reverse strand, counting down.
GTAAAGCGCCTGTCTGGGTTCTAATCTACGACCTACTCGTAAACACACTTAATGCTTCTCCATAATTCCAAAATTCACACGAAACTCGAAAATTTACGCAGCCATTATCTACTTTCTCCATTACGATCCTATTTAGTTACCTGCGAAGTTACAATCTACATTAAAAACTTTATTATTCAAGGTTTAGAACGTCTCAACGTGTATCTAACGACGAGACCTCCGAATAGCTGGTATAAAAGAGAATGACTGGCTGAACTGGTAACGACATTTAAAACGTATTAGGATTTGTCGTCAATCAAAATGTTCAGTCAGTTTGTAGGTTGAAATCGACCATTTCAATTTTCTGTTAATGTTTGTATTGACGGAGATTTAAGATTAAACTGATGTTTCAAACAATCAACTCTGACTATCGCAGGCCACTGCTGGACATACTTAGGCCTTTTCCAGGCTGCGCCACAACACCCATCAAGTCTGTCCCAGCCACCTTCTTTAGGTCGTCGGTCCATCTAGTTGGGGGCGTCCCGCACTACGCTTGCCGATACGCGGTCTCCATTCCAGGACTCGTCTGCTCCACCGGCCATCGGTCGTTCGACAAACATGGCCAGCCCACTGCCACTTCAGTTTGCTTACTCTGCTACTACAACTATACTTATTTATATTTACCAAATAACTACGTAAATACCTACAGAAGTTCAGCATCCAGTATTATTTACCCAGTAGGTTAATTGCTAAGCATTTTCCCAAAGGAGTTTTTGTCTAGTTTTTTTTTCAATATTTTAGCAACGTTGCTTGGGTCCATTTTCCTGAAAAGCTTAAAACGACTGTACCAGCTTATCAGTTGTGACCAATGCTACAGTCCAACGCAGGGCATGGACTTTTCAAAGTTGACATACAAGAACATCCCACCAAATTTCGTAACAGAATATTAATCACAAACTGAATCATTTTGTTTGAAGAATTATGAGTATGTTTTGTTATTTGTTTTAGTTTAATTCTAATAGGCTGCCATTTTTTAAATAAAAGAAATATTTTATCGTTTTATAAAAATAGTTTTAGTTGTGTACCGTACTTTCCCAAGACATTACTTTGTTTATTTTATTTGTGGTCCCAAAATAGTACTCAATATAATTATTATATTTATAGGGGGTTATCCGAGACCGCGGTCCCGGTCCCAAAAGCCCCCCGATCCGGATATTACTAATCCATTGCTTGATAAGTTCGAAAAATTTATCTGTTCAGCAACATAAATAACGCAATGAATGTTGCTGAACTGTCAAAATGAATGCCATTCCTACTGTTAGTGTGTTACGCGATTATCCCGCAGATTCTCACAATCATCTTGCAAATTGCGAGCCATATTGAAGCCACACACAGTATCATGTTTTTGTCCGTCATCCGACGGGTCTAACCGCCAGTTATCATTATGTAACAGTTAATTACGCTCCAGACATGGGTAGATGTGGGTAATGCAGACACTTGGGTCGTAATGGATGCGTGTGTTGATTTCTCCAGTGGATTTGTTATCATTTAGTAAGCCACCCTTGTCAACTTTATCAATTTTCGACGACGAACAAATTAAAGTGTTGACGAACAGAATAGAATACCTTTATTATGTGCACGATGCGAGAAAAGGGGGGGCTCGTGTCGTGGATAAGTTCCTAATAACAGCCCTGCCGTATGGATCGATTGATCAAGTTAAGCTACGCTTGTCGCGGTTGGTTGGATCGTGGATGGGTGACCATCTTGATATACCGGTACCCCTTCATGCCTCGTAAAGCACGTTCAAAGTCGTTGGTCCCGGCTGTCATTCGTGGATTTTTGACAAGAGTTACGGAGTAACAAGGACCAACGACTTTATAAATACAACTGCATCCCCATTGATCTTTCATTTCTTCTGTCTTACTATAGGTACCTTTATACAGGGTGGCAGGGACATCGACGCGCAAACTGTAACCATGGATTCAGCACATGATACTAGACCCCATAGCGTCGAAATTTTTCGTCGGTTATAAAAAAAAATCTGCTGTGTCATAGAAAACTGCAAATCTATGCAATGCTACAAAATGTATGAAACAGCATTTTTTTTTAATAACCGACTAACAATTTCTACTACTCAGAGTTTTCAGAATCATGTACCTACTGAATCCACGGATACAGTTTGTGCGTCCATGTCCTTGCCAGCCTGTATAATGTTCCTTTATTGATATAATATAGTAGACCTACTAAGTGCAATATTTACAAACATAATTAGCAGTAATAGCACGCTCCTCTCCGGTAGAACCTTCCATTTAGCTAATAACACTCTCATACGAGATCAAAGCTAATGAGATTGTCTCCTGATTGCGACTCTAGAGAAAACGGTAGGTGCTATCAAAAAGACCACAACGTTTGGGAAAACGGGAACATTGTAGGCATGATTAGAAGTTTGTGGATCAATTAGTGTGATCCATTTCAACAGCATACCATCTAGTATTCTAGGTAATACGTGTACCTAACCAATTAATTAATTGTTTAGGTAATTCCATTGTACAAGAGATGAACTAAGTGAAAATATTAATCTAAATTTTAATGTAATTAATTTATTTTGCAAAAATTCGCAAGGAATGTGCGCAATATGGAAGGTGTGATGGGCCTATGGACAAATGCTGCACTTGCACGCTGCGTGAGCGTGCCCGAACCATCGCCACTCGTTCGATGTCCACGCGCACAGGATGGATAGAAAACAGCACATGAAGTGATTTTTTGCTCCGTTGGTGTAATTACTGTATGACGTTCCAGTGTGAGGATAAATAAATAAATATTTTTAAATTTTCTGAAAATCCTAATTTCTAATGTAACGCAGTTAATCCCTTAGTATCCATGACCACAACACTAACTACATACCCATAATATTTAATTGTACTTATTTTTAATTTCAGCGATAGCCCAGTGGTAACGGTCCCAACCGATCAGTTGTAGTTCACGGGTTCGAATCTAGACAGGCGCTTTACTTTGTGTAAATAATTTCATCACTATTGCTCCGAAAACAGTGAAGGAAAACATCCTGAGGATACCGGCATGTCCTAGAACAGACTTTCGGGCTTCTGACTACCGGGAACGATTCTCAAAGATCTTCAAACAACAGGCGCGACCAACTGCTTAACGTGCTTTCCTCGGAAAGCATGTCCGTGTCTCAACACGCAGGTGTCTCGGTATTTAAGGGATGATCACCCATCTACAGACCGACCTCGACAAGCGTTACTTAACCTTGAAATTCGACCCGTGCGGCTGTTATTATTTAGCCACGAGCCCCTCACGAGCAATATCTTTCTGATTATGTATTTGATAACTTTCTGATTAGGTATTTGATAACTAGATAATTTATAAACTAGGTACAGCACTTGTTTCTCTTCATTTATACATAGGTAAGTATAGTAGGTACTTAGGTGTTGTTTGTGAGTTTTTGGGGGTAGATACATATTTTATTTTACCCGATGTTCAGTTCATGGATTGCTAAAGTTGCTTGATCGAAATCGCCTTTCCCAAATAGGTAGGTAATACCTACTAATTACACCAAACGCGAAATATTTTCCTTTCCTCTTAGGAATTTTCCCGATTTTCTCAGCCAACATTTAAAAGTGACGGGGAAACTTTTCTTTAATTAAGTAGTAGGTAAATAATTACTTCGCTGATTTTAGGTACCTACTCGAAGGGTAATGACTTCGCTGATTGTAAAGATTTCTATAATTACCCGGCCCTGCTTTATTAACATTTTGTTACCTTAAGTATAAATACTAACGAAGTCCGTTAAATTTTCACAATAGTCTATTTGGGAAAATTTTACGAACTTCGTGAAAGTTGTAGTGCACATTAATGTAATTTTCTTGAATGTTTATTTAGGCAAACCGAACAATAATTTAAAACGTTCAAAATTTAGTCGCAGTTGACGGCATGGTTGGCGCAGTGGTTAAGCGATTGACTGCTGCGCTGCGTGTCGCGGGTTCGATTCCCGCACGGAACAAATATTTGTATGACCTACATGTATTTGTTCCGAGTCTGGGTGTTTTTCTATCTACAATATGTATGTGTTTACAAAAAAAAAAAATGTATATAAGTAGTTTATCAGCCATCTTGTTACCATAACACTAGCATTAGGTTGCTTAGCTTGGGACTAGATGGCGCTGTGTGAAATGTCCAGGGATATTATTATTATTAGTTTCATCTCGGCGACAAACAAATGTCAAACACTTGTCAAAATGTAGAGAAATTAGAAGTATTTTTTGACAGATTGAGACTGAGATCAGACTGTGAAAGTTCTTAAAATTACGAGAATTGCTTCTCTGATCAATTCACTCATTCACTCTTCTATTATAATCTTTTCACGCTATGTATGAGTCCCAAGAGTCTTGAGTCCATTTTTGAAGGTTGGGTAAATAATCGTAATTATTGTCTCGAATCAAGAAGGATTTTTTTTAAAACCCTTTTTTTTATTGTATCTGTATCACATCATAATCTGCTTATCCTTTTCTCAACTTTATGTTTAGTGTTATTATGATACCTCTTGGTAAGACTGGTTGTCAGACTTGCGGACTTCTGATGACCCGTAGGTAAGGTCCGTTACCTACGGGTCATCAGAAGTCCGCAAGTAACAAATACATGTAGGTCATACAAATATTTGTTCCGTGCGGGAATCGAACCCGCGACACGCAGCGCAGCAGTCAATCGCTTAACCACTGCGCCAACCATGCCGTCAACTGCGACTAAATTTTGAACGTTTTAAATTATTGTTCGGTTTGCCTAAATAAACATTCAAGAAAATTACATTAATGTGCACTACAACTTTCACGAAGTTCGTAAAATTTTCCCAAATAGACTATTGTGAAAATTTAACGGACTTCGTTAGTATTTATACTTAAGGTAACAAAATGTTAATAAAGCAGGGCCGGGTAATTAGAGAAATCTTTACAATCAGCGAAGTCATTACCCTTCGAGTAGGTACCTAAAATCAGCGAAGTAATTATTTACCTACTACTTAATTAAAGAAAAGTTTCCCCGTCACTTTTAAATGTTGGCTGAGAAAATCGGGAAAATTCCTTCGAGTAAAGGAAAATATTTCGCGTTTGGTGTAATTAGTAGGTATTACCACCTATTTGGGAAAGGCGATTTCGATCAAGCAACTTTAGCAATCCATGAACTGAACATCGGGTAAAATAAAATATGTATCTACCCCCAAAAACTCACAAACAACACCTAAGTACCTACTATACTTACCTATGTATAAATGAAGAGAAACAAGTGCTGTACCTAGTTTATAAATTATCTAGTTATCAAATACCTAATCAGAAAGTTATCAAATACATAATCAGAAAGATATTGCTCGTGAGGGGCTCGTGGCTAAATAATAACAGCCGCACGGGTCGAATTTCAAGGTTAAGTAACGCTTGTCGAGGTCGGTCTGTAGATGGGTGATCATCCCTTAAATACCGAGACACCTGCGTGTTGAGACACGGACATGCTTTCCGAGGAAAGCACGTTAAGCAGTTGGTCGCGCCTGTTGTTTGAAGATCTTTGAGAATCGTTCCCGGTAGTCAGAAGCCCGAAAGTCTGTTCTAGGACATGCCGGTATCCTCAGGATGTTTTCCTTCACTGTTTTCGGAGCAATAGTGATGAAATTATTTACACAAAGTAAAGCGCCTGTCTAGATTCGAACCCGTGAACTACAACTGATCGGTTGGGACCGTTACCACTGGGCTATCGCTGAAATTAAAAATAAGTACAATTAAATATTATTGGTATGTAGTTAGTGTTGTGGTCATGGATACTAAGGGATTAACTGCGTTACATTAGAAATTAGGATTTTCAGAAAATTTAAAAATATTTATTTATTTATCCTCACACTGGAACGTCATACAGTAATTACACCAACGGAGCAAAAAATCACTTCATGTGCTGTTTTCTATCCATCCTGTGCGCGTGGACATCGAACGAGTGGCGATGGTTCGGGCACGCTCACGCAGCGTGCAAGTGCAGCATTTGTCCATAGGCCCATCACTCCTTCCATATTGCGCACATTCATTGCGAATTTTTGAAACTCAATGATTTTTCAAAGTAAATTAATTACATTAAAATTTAGATTAATATTTTCACTTAGTTCATCTCTTGTACAATGGAATTACCTAAACAATTAATTAATTGGTTAGGTACACGTATTACCTAGAATACTAGATGGTATGCTGTTGAAATGGAGCACACTAATTGATCCACAAACTTCTAAGCATGCCTACAATGTTCCCGTTTTCCCAAACGTTGTGGTCTTTTTGATAGCACCTACCGTTTTCTCTAGAGTCGCAATCAGGAGACAATCTCATTAGCTTTGATCCCGTGTGAGAGTGTTATTAGCTAAATGGAAGGTTCTACCGGAGAGGAGCGTGCTATTACTGCTAATTATGTTTGTAAACATTGCACTTAGTAGGTCTACTATATTATATCAATAAAGGAACATTATACAGGCTGGCAGGGACATGGACGCGCAAACTGTATCCGTGGATTCAGTAGGTACAGACGCCAGCAGGTCAAGCTACCCGAAACTGTCAAATTTTCCCAATCAACTTTGAACCTTAACGCTTTAGCGATAAAGTTGAAAATCTATTAAAGAAATTTGACAGATTGTAGTAGCTTGATGTGCTGGCGTCTGTACATGATTCTGAAAACTCTGAGTAGTAGAAATTGTTAGTCGGTTATTAAAAAAAATGCTGTTTCATACATTTTGTAGCATTGCATAGATTTGCAGTTTTCTATGACACAGCAGATTTTTTTTTTTATAACGACGAAAAATTTCGACGCTATGGGGTCTAAACTCATGTGCTGAATCCATGGTTACAGTTCGCGCGTCGATGTCCCTGCCACCCTGTATAAAGGTAGAGGTACCTATAGCAAGGCAGAAGAAATGAAAGATCAATGGGGATGCAGTTGTATTTATTTATAGCGATGAAGATTTCTTTGGATATCCTTTCAATAAATCTAAAACAATATCTACGTAATTATACATAATCAAAAGTTGACTTAACAGGTTGTAAGTGTAGGTAATCTACTCACGACTTTTATGAAAAATAAGTGAACAGCATTAAATACCTTGGACATTGGGTCACCGAGGACCATGCCGAGGACCTATGTGATGACCTAGACATAGAGAGGGAGCGCAGGGCGCTGTCTGTTCGAAGTAATATGCTGGCCCGCAGGTTTGCACTGTGTACTTTTGAGGTTAAAATGACGCTATTTCGAGCCTAATGGCCCTGATTCCCTTGTTCACAAACTAAACTAAATTTAAGTTCTCTGCATCTTTTTCTTTCTATTTCATTAAGAGAAGGACAGAAGATAAAATATTAGTTTAGTCCTGTCAAATTAAGATACTCCATAGACAGATTAGACGTAACAACATGGCTACTAAAAATACGGCAATTCACGTCAGGCGCTGAATAGTTTGACAGGACTAAACTAATATTTATCTTCTGTCCTTTTCTAAATTAAATAGAAAGAAAAAGATGCATTTAACTTTGCCTTCAGAATGCTTGTGGGGCGGCCGCGGTTTTGTAGCGCTTCGGGTATGTTTGCCGATGCGAGGGTGGATGATTTTGCCATCATTCGAAAGCGATGCGCTTCTCTCCGTCACAGAACACGCGTCAGCTCCCATAGTATGTTGAGGGCATTGAGTGACCGGTGGAACTGCCCGATGCTTGGCCGGTGGGTGAGACTGCACACACAGATAGTCATAAGTCATTTATTAATTTGTTGAACATAGGTACAGACGCCAGCAGGTCAAGCTACCCGAAAATGACAAATTTTTCCAATCAACCCTGAACCTTAATGCTTTAGCAATAAAGTTGAAAATCGATTAAAGAAATCTGACAGATTGTAGTAGCTTGATGTGCTGGCGTCTGTACAATAATGATGTTATATAGAGATAGAATAGTGCGCTATGTTAAGCCAGAGGGCGTAAAAAGGTTTGTGTTTAATCAAGCAGCCAGGTCTCGACAAGAAAATTAATAAAATAAAAGTAAGCCTGGACTATAAAAAAATAATTGTAAAGAATGACACATTTTGACAAATTAATTAATAATAAATAGCAATAGCAATATATGTCAAAAGACAGAAAAAATAAAATACAAAATAAAATGTCCACTGCTGGACATGGTCCTCACCCAGGCTGCGCCACAACACCCTCCCTCTTCCGCATCCAGTCTGTCCCAGCCACCTTCTTTGGGTCGTCCTGGCTACGCTGGCCGATACGCGGTCTCCACTCGAGGACTCGTCTGCTCCACCGGCCATCGGTCCTTCGACAAACCACTGCCACTTCAGCCGATCGATTCTGTAAGAATCTCACCGTGAAAAGTTAAGTGAAGTGAGCTTAGAGTGAGCTGTCAATAGTGTCAATTCCTAGCATTAGTTGGAATGACAGCTCACTCCACGCTCACTTCACCTAAGTTTTCACGGTGAGATTGTTACAGAATCGCACTGCAGTTTGCTTACTCTGCAAGCTATATACAGGATAATTTTTTATTCAGTGCGTAAATTTTCACAGGGTGTTCTACCCATGAATATGAACAACTTTCACTATGGGACCATCTCTGAAATCACAAAAAAAAAATCAGCTGTTTCTTATAAAAGTTCAATACCTACTCGACCAAAATGTATGAATCTGCTGATTTTTTTTTCGTGATTTCAGAGATGGTCCCATAGTGAATGTTGTTCATATTCATGGGTAGAACACCCTGTAAAAATTTACGCACTGAATAAAAAATTATCCTGTATAAGTATATATATAACTATAGTTTACCCACAATTCGGCAGTTATGTTTAAGTCCCCTGTAACAGGGGGCGAGCCTATTGCCAGCAACCGGCACAAATTCAGACTCCGGACTGCTACTAAGAAATTCTTGATAAAAAAACTGAATAACACTTCACTTTAATTAAGTCTTTAATCTTTCCGGAAACAACAATTAATAGGTCAAGTCGATTAAGATCTAAATTACGTTTAGTTCGTAAAAAATTGCCCTTTTCCCGAGTTACAAAATAAAATAGGTACAGCTCATTTTCCCGTGCTACGCAAACCTTGGGCCTGGCCGGGGTAATAAAATTATTTACTAACAAACTTAATTTCGCCAACCATATTATTTTATTCAGAGTGTACTCGACCTACATTTTGTGACGTAAACACTAAAAATAGCTGATGTAAATCTATAAAACCTTTCGGGAAAATATTCCGCATATAATTTATACATAAATATTATGCGAGTCCAATTACTCCTCTCTTCATATTTTGTTAAAATTTAAATTGAAATGAATTTGAATGCTATCATATTTTGAATTTTTGACGTTTATTATTCATTTATTTTATTCTATTATATTATTGTTAGTGTGAAATGTTTTGTAAATTGTCTTCTATGGGCCTAGTTACCCGAAATAAATTAATTTAAATTTAATTTAAAATGTATTTTGTCAATAAACGTAGACCACGTAAATATCCGTAATCCCGTATAAGCGGACCGGAACTGTTGAATTCCAATCAATTTAATATGGAAACAAATTGCTTTCTGAAGCGTTACTGTATGGACAATGCTGTGAATTCCAATATCACCATAGATTATGGAAACAGAAGAGCTACTGTTTTTTTTTTTTCATTCTATAAAATAGGCTAGTTGACAGAGCAGTGAAGACAGAATGCCCCGTTTCGACAGTGAAAATTAAATTACCAACAATAAAAAAAGGAAATATTCATCATCATCATTCTGGCCATGTTAATATTTCACTGAAATATTCATATTTCGAAGGTAAATTAACCACACTGAACCTCAATAATTTGTTGAACTAGCCTAATGGCTAATTGACGGATTTAACAAAAAACAAATTAATAGGAATAGTGGAAAAAAATGTACTAGAGAAAGGGAATAAGTGGAAATGCAGGATATCATCGAATGAATTTTCTTACGAAAAACATATTAATCGAATTTATTAATTCAGTTAAAAAAAAGGTTTCACTAAAGTCTGCATACAAAAATGCTGACTGGACTGTACGACAAAACAATTTAACCATTTATTATGAAAAAAAAAACAAATTAAAAATAAAACATTTATGGCATCTAAGTTTATTTTGACAACTAATGGCCATGTTTTTAATTTAGCTAAAGAGGATTTAATAAAATCCAACAGCGGAAATCTTTTCGAGTTACCAACATTCCTTCAATTTTCTTCATTAAAATGAAAAAGATTTTCATAACCTTACTCTCAAGCACCAAACTGAAGCATATTCTACGGTATGAATAATCTGTGTTAAAATGACTACAGTGTTGGATGCAAATTAATTGGAAGTACAGGGTACACGGTATTGGGCTTACATTATTCATGAATCATGAATCACGCCCGAAAACGAGTAATGTCGTAATGTTTATGTATCAATTTCATTGTTCGTGTGAAAATTACAGTGCAACACTTGTTAGGTGAGTGCTTTATTTCTGGTGTCAGTTTTAACATAAAGAATTCAGGAGTTACACCGCAGCGCTGTTTGATGGCGTCTGTGAAAACTTGCAAATTATAAAACTTTCTGCCAGGGCCGCGGGTTGTTCGAAAGATATCTCTTTCGAACAACCCGTGGCCCCTGAAGGAACACGGGTGGGTTTTAGTCAGTAAAGTCTGACACGCCCTCCCGCTCCACCCAGACCGGGAGAAGTCATTTGATGATTTCCCACCCAAAAAGAGAAGCATAATAATAAATAATAAATCATTTTATTTCGGACAACTATGAGATCCATAAATTGTTAGCAAACAGTTTTGCACTTAAAATACTATTGTTAGTAACTTAAAATTAAAGACGAATGAAAGCGAAGACCAGAAACTAAGGAACAAGTCTTCGCACAAATTGCCTTATTTTGGCGGAGGAGGTATGAGTCGCCACAGCCCTCAGGATAAAACCAAAGGAGGGGTTTAAAACCATTACATAAATATTATAGTAGTTTCGGCCAATGGTCTCGGCGGTACCTAGGTAAGTCATTATTACGGCCCGTACCTACGTACCTACTACCTTTAACAATCTTGTATGTTTGGTAACTGATTCCTCACATTTTGAAACGTCAAAAGCCATCATACAATGCCACTCGTGTGGCATGGCATCATACAAATACAACCCTACTAAACAAAAGTCGTCTTGGCGCCATTTTTTTCCTGATTCCTTCAGCAGATTAAATCACAGTAATTCTAAGTCTTTTTAAATAAAGGTACCTCTAGCTCCTGTTATATCTGCTTGCATGAAATATGTAGTCGGTCTTCGTCGGTATGTCGTAAAATACGGGATATAAAGTATAAGGATGCGTTATATGATCGCAGAATGTATGAACTTTCCTCGCGTAATTGAATAATTCAAACGTTATCCTCAAGCGCGGAGTTAATCTAAGATATAAACAAGTCTGCGCTTGTTTTTATTATTAAACGTAGTGTTCTTTGTTGTTTCCTATTACCACAGATAAAATATAATACCTACTACGTTTTTACGGAAACATTACAGGATATTTTTCTCCTTGAGGAGAATAGTTTTCAAGGTGATTGTATCTCAGCGTCTCGGACTTCTGCGACGTAGAACTGTCAGTAATACTGGTGCTAACATTACAAGTTCCTTGAAACTTTTTACTATATCATTTGAGTTATGTAAAGTTCCTATATTCCTGCTTAAAATTTGGCAAAATATGTTGTCTACTGTCCGAAAGCATTATCATTACCAGGGGGCTGAGCAGGGCAGAAGTTGAACTGCACTGATTGTTTGTTCTATGACTAAGTATAAAAACCATTGCAGTTCAACTTCTGCCCTGCTATAAGAAGTGTTGGTAAGCCGCCAGGTGGTGTTGGAACTACATTGACAGAGACCGAAATCAAAAACACAGCCTTAAATAATGGCAATTACCTATATTCCAATTTTTCACCTATACAAATAAATAAAATTAAAGTGTCTGCTTGTAATATCAAAATAACAGTCTAATACTAAATTATGAAAGTATAGGGTATACGGTACCTACTCTAATGAAAAAAAAAAAAAATTAACGGGTTTGTCTCTTTGTCTATTTGTTTCGGCTAATCTCCGAAACGGTTGGACCAGTGTTGACGAGACTTTCACTGGCAGATATAGCTAATGTTATAAGGATTTATTTTAGAAAAATATTATGGTTTCGCGCAAACATAAAACCCATCATCTGCCTAGCCTTTTCCCAACTATGTTGGGGTCGGCTTCCAGTCTAACCGGATGCAGCTGAATACCAGTATTTTACATGGAGCGACTGCCTATCTGACCTCCACAACCCAGTTACTGGATAATACGATCCCCTTGGTAAGACTGATTGTCAGACTTTCGGGCTTCTGACTACCCGTAACGACTGTCAAAGATCCACGAATGACAGCCGGGACCAACAGCTTAACGTGCTTTCCGAGGCACGGAGGGGTCTCGGTATGTAAAGATGGTCACCCATCCACAGACCAACCGCAGCTAGCGTAGCTTAACCTGACCGATCGACCTTTGCGGCTGTTAAAACTTAAAACCCACAAGATCAAATTTGTGATTCATGTGTTCCGACATGCACGCGAACGAAGCCGCGGGTACCAGCTAGTAGAAAAATTACATTAATGTCAGGTGACTAAATTATGTAACAGAACCTTTCTGGTATCCTGACAGGAAGTAATCATAATAAAATCTTCTTCCATATCACGAAAACTCTAATCTTAATAACGCATAGACTTTCATACGCCTACTTTCTTACAAAGATCCCTATTCAAATTCCTCTTTAACCCATCTTATTATCCAAGAAAAACCGGGAAAAATACCTCCCATTTATCTAAAACGCTACTTAAACTAGTTAAAACATTTATATCCAAGAGCAAATCTCGTTAGCTGGCCGCTGCAAATCTTGGCAAATGTCTCAAAGTGGACGCAAATTGGATTGCGACATTCCACAGGCTGGGGGACGGGGGATCCACCTGTACAACCTGTAAGTTACGGTGGAGGGTAGTTGGATACTAATGTGTCTTAAGAGGACGGTATTAGCTTATTTATAAACAGAATGTGCTTAGAAGGCCAATTTCCGTAATTGAAAACATTCAAAATCTAGTCGCAAACTCACCTCAGCGACAATCAATGTCAAAAAGTTTAGGGGTATTTTTGACAGATTGAGACTGAGATCAGACTGTGAGCGTTCTGAAAATTACGAGAATTGCCCCTCTGAAGTGTGCGTTTGGAATTAGAATAGATAGAGGAACAATACCCTAATTTGCGTAACACACTTTTAATCACAGTCCGAGTATTTTGAAGGAAATTCCTAATTAAGCAATATTAGGAATTTCCTTCAAAATACTCGGTATTTTGAAGGAGGCATAGGTTTGAAAAAATCGTCTGAATTTAGCTGAACTGTCAAAATAAAAGACATTGTGATCAATTGTCATTTTATTTGTGTTACACAATATCCTAGCTGTTTGAACTTCAAACAATTCTAATGTCAAACGGAAGAGGGCATGCCCTGCGGTTTGTAGGAGTGGAGTGGAGTTTCTTGCCCATTCTTCTACATACGAAACGACCTTTCTAAGGGGCGACTAGAATTAATTCTATTTTAATGTAAATGTTGACGTTCAGAAATGCCTTTTATGTGTTTAAAAATAAATGCTCGATTTTTTTTTCTAAATAAAAGGTGTGGATTCTTTCGTACCTATTGAATTGAAACACCTACGTGGTAATTGCGTAACAATGGGTATCAGTAGCAATGGGTTTCATTTTGGCAATTCAACAACATTCATTGCGTTATTTACGTTGATGAGCAAACAACATTTTTCAAAAATATGAGGCAATGGATTAGCAATTAGGGTGCTGATTCAGGTTGATCGATTTTTTATTAATAACATTCAAGTCGTTAAAATAAATACAATTTGCGAGCCACCTAATTCAAAAATTGCTCTTCCTTTAAGAACTAAGAATAACTTCAGAACTTTATTTCTAAAAGGCATTCCAATTTGTTTCCTAGGAAAATGTATTTTCTTGTACAACGTTATTCTCATAAGAATCAAATTAAGTCTAAAATAATAATACATATGTACAAGTGAAAAAAAAGAATCATAGGGCATCAAAAAATTCGTCCACATCGCTGTCAACAGGAACAGTGCCCAAAAGGCTGGCAGCATTGCCACGTTGTATGGCGATGCTAATTCTTTGGCCAAGAAACAGGCCAGCCCTCTGGTCACGTGAAGAGCCGTTTCTAAAAGTCTATTAACTAAGAGTGCCCTAAGAAAATAGTTTTAAAAGTAGGGCAGCTAAATGACACAAGATGAAGCAGTAAATTCTGATGGACAAAGTTTGTAGGGTTCGTCTTTTCATACGTCGTTATTCTTCGTAGTTCTCGCTTGTTGGAATGCCAGAAACTGCCACATTCACAAAACCTATTTGAAGTTTTCATTACTTTGTTTGTAACATAAAAATCATAAGAACAGCCTATTTATGTCCCACTGCTTGCCTCTTCTCAGACTGAGAAGGCACGAGCATTGATTACTGCGCTTGCTCAAGACGGGTTGGTGATTTCAGACTTATGTTAACTACTAGCTCTTGCTCGCGGGTTCGCCCTCATGGATATCGGAAATTATCCTACGGGATCATACTGCCGGGATTTAAAGTACCCAATGCGTTAATCCAGTTTATAAACGATCTGAGTGCCAGTTTTCATCCAATATTTACGCAGCGTACGCCAGTAAAGCTGAAATGAGTTTGGTAGTTTTTGAGTTTATGGCGTTCAGACAGACATACTGACGCGGGGAACTTTGTTTTATAAATGACTAGCTGACCCGGCAAACGTTATTTTGTCATATAAATTATTTCTAGCTGCCCGGCGCTACTTCGTTCGCGTGGTGTCCTACCCCCTACCCTACTCCTACCCTACTCTTACACTACTCCTACTCCTACCCTACTCCTAACCTACTAATCCTAGATAATCCGAGTAATGTGGAAATATGTGTGTTGTCGATTCAAAACCCTTAATTTAATACGTGCTTCAATTCGAGTGGACCCGAATCTACTGTACTGAAGGAACGAACGTCAAATGTTTGACAGGAAAGTAGGTAGAACAGTTTATATGGGAAAATGAAATTGTTGTTTTTACTATCTTCCTCGCAATTATTCCATATTTTCTCACCCTTTAAACCTTCCCTGGACTACGAAAAATATTTCAAAACCAAAATCGGCTAAATCGGCCCAGCCGTTCTCGAGTTTTAGCGAGACAAACGAACAGCAATTGATTTTTATATACTCGTACGTATATATATAGATACATCTAATTTCCTCACGATGTTTTCCTTCACCGATGTTAGTAATGTTTGTTACATCAATCCGTGGAAATACCAATTGTCACCTCCACTCGTAACAATTTTCAAGTGATCGACATTCCATTTGACATGGTGTCAAGTACCTAAATGGTGGAAATAATGGAAGATGGATCGAGCTCGATACATTTTCGAGGAATAAAGAAATTCGTAATGGAATGTCGAAAAATAACACTTGGGTAAAATCGATCAATGCTCTCAAAATTCAATAAGACATTAACCTATGATATAATTATCTACACTAATATTTATCTATAAAATTTGTTTGTTTTGTATGTATGTAGGAGGTAATCTCCGGAGTTAATGATCCAATTCTAAAAATGTTTTCACTGGTAGAAAGCTACATTATGTGTGAGTGCTATAGGCTATAAATTATGTTTTCATTATGCATTTTAGATGAGCTATCATCACTTTTGTCTAGCAAGTCGGAAAGAAATCCCTCTTAAAACAGAATTATTTGCATGCGCTGCCTAAACAGTTGTATATAATTAAAAACAATGTATGGCTATCTGGTCCGCCGTAAACAGTTCTACAAAAAAGTCCGCGATACCATATTTCTATCTTTTATATTTTATCTTTTAATGTCGCTTTTATGTTTTAAAAAAGTATTTTTTTGACAAGCTTACGTTTGGATGAAAATATTTTTTTTTTAATATGAATCCTTATCAAAATAAATTATTTTACAGAGAGAATCAATGGACATCGACCAGTGCCACTGTTATTTTTTAGCCACGAGCCCCTCTCATCTACTTAGGTTGGTACTTACACTTCTACGTAGATTAATACAAACCCTCAAAATCAAAATCAAAAGTCATTTATTCAAATTAGGCTGAGAATCAGCACTTTTCGAACGTCAAAATTACAAAAGACAGTCCCCCAAATACGCCCGCCCTTCACCACTTCCTAGTGCTATCGCTGGGAAGAAGAAGTGGCGCAACAAACTCCCCAGCAGCACAGCTGTCTGTTCAGTTAGAAAATACTTGATACTTACCCTACTCTGTGAAACGATAGTGAAAGTTACCAGTTTCATATTTACCTATGTCTTAACATTTGCCTCGTGTAACTTAAGACCTTGCCTCGTGGAAGCTATAAAACAATAGAGAATTAATTAGTGACCAAGTTCAAACATGTCCATGAGAGTTCGCTTGCATTTAACGCAGCATTCATAGTTCATACACTGAAATAAACGAGTGCGATTCAGAAGCGATAACTTTTTGATTATGCACACGGGCGACATTGAAAAGTTGTTTTGCTGTTTAGCTATTTAACAACATAACCTGACATCACGCCTAGTTTACCGCAGGGTTGGGCAGAGGTGCCATGTACCTATAGGAGGTGTAGGCGTAGCTACTTCTTCTGTGACTTTTATAAACTTTTGGAGAGTATTATTCTTCCTTTACGTAAGCTGTGTGTTTGCTTATTTACTGCAACCCCGCTACTGCTTCAGGTACACCCACATTTCACCAGTTATGTTTAAGTATTGCCATCTAGCATAAGCATAATCAGCCTATAATGTTCCCACTGCTGGGACACAGGCCTACTCTCTATGAGGTAGTGGGCCGTAATCCACCACGCGGGCCCAGTGCAGGTTGTTGGATAATTGATTATGCCATCTACCGGGCACAAATCTAGACTCCGGATTGAGAAATTCCAGATATAAAAACCCAATAACCCTTGTCCCGGTTACTAGACCAATGCGGTAGTTTGGCTATTAAATAGTCTAGAAATCCAAGAAACCAAAGCTAGAATTGGTTTCCCAACAAAATACGAAGGATTTTAGTTTTCTTAGAAAGTGGCACCGATTCCCTTGTTCACAAACTAAACTAAATTTATGTTCAGTGCATCTTTTTCTTTCTATTTCATTAAGAAAAGGACAGAAGATAAATATTAGTTTAGTCATGTCAAATGAAGATATTCCATAGACATTTTAGACGTGATTAAAAACATGGCGACTAAAAATACGTCAGGCGCTGACTAATTTGACAGGAGTAAACTAATATTATTTATCTTCTGTCCTTTTCTTAATGAAATAGAAAAAAAAAATGCACTGAACTTAAATTTAGTTCAGTTAGTGAACAAGGGAATCCGCGCCAATATCTATCTATCCTGACATGATACGGGCGAACGGATTTAAAAGAGACAGTTATTAGAAAAAAAATACCTGAATTAATTAATTTATTTGTTACAAAAAAACGTTTTTAGGGTTCAGTAGGTACTTCAAAAGGAAAATATGGAACCCCAATTAGTCTCACTTCGTCGACCGTCTGTCTGTCACACAGAACAGATAAAAGAGGTCTGTCAAGACCCTCTTTCTCAGGAACGCGTATCAAGTTGAAATTGATTTACAATAGAATTATGGTCACTTGGAGTTGTAAAAAGGCAAACTTCTAAGTCAACGCAATAAAAAAATACGGCCATAAATAATATGGCGCATATTTTGACACTCGCAAAGTAATCAATACCTATAGGTACAGACGCCAGCATATCAAGCTACTACAATCTGTTAAATTTCTTTAGTAGATTTTCAACTTTATCGCTAAAGCATAAGGTTCAAAATTGATTGGAAAAATATGACAGTTTCAGGTAGTTTAATGTGCTGGCGTCTGTACTTCCCGTTGACCTAGAAACATGAAATTTGGCAAGAAGCAAGATCTCACAGCACAAGTAAAGGAAAAAGTCCGAACATCGATTTATCACATAAAAAACATGTTTATTGGAATAGTTGTTCTAATGGTAGTTGGGATAGTTGTGGTAGTCAACACACACCTACAGGCTTGCTACCTCATAGGCCTCATAGGGTTATATGGAAAAATCACAAAAAGTCTAAAAGCAATGGACACACGTCAGCGGCATGTTCGGGTCTGTCCTTTGATAGTGTCAGACTCATCCTCTGGTTTCAGCTGACTTTTGAATTGATCATATTTGTGTGAAATATACGAAAACGAACTGCTGACAAATTGTTTTGCAGTTACACTAACATATTTGTGTTGTAATTATGCAGTAGGTTTTTTTTACTAAGTAGTAGTAAAACAGTTTACTCTTCTAAACTCTCCTTTAGTAACCGACTATAATACGTATTATATTAGCCCAACAAATTGTGCAAAAAAAAAAAAAAGGCTAAAGGTCTCTCCCTGTTTTCTAATCTGCACTTTTTTTCAACCCTTCGAACAATAAAGTGCCCCCTACAACAAATACAATAATGGTATTACAAATAATTTGATTTGATTGCCGTCCAAACAATGTCAAACACAAAACCTAACAAAATCTACAACAATGGTGCCTTTCAAAGTTAAAATGAATTCCAATTTTTTATGATCCCGGGGAATTGAAAACGGACAATAGGAAGTCTCGTTTCGATTTTTGAGCTGTCCTAACATTTGAAAAGTTTTCGAGAAAGTTGAAATAATCCTTATATTTCAAAAAATGATTTTGTTTAGGTAGTACTTACCTACCTATTACTCGTAGAAAGAAGTCAAAAAGGTCACAGAAAACTTGCTATGAAAGACAAGTCAAAGTCGAACGATATCTACGGTTTACCTAGCTAGAAAATATGAAGGTAAGAGTCCTTTAAGGAAACAACAAAGGTATTACGTAAGTAGGTACTTGGAAGCAATAAATGTATTTTTCTGAAGCGAGCATTTTCACTCCACTTTCTCTGCCTCAGGCTTACTGCTTTCCTAGTAATGAAGTGACTGGAAAATAATTTCAATTCTTTTATCGTTTCATGTAAAATTAAATTAAATCCTCTATTCTTTATTTAAATTATTAATGCAGAACAACATGGCCACTAGTTGTATTAAAAATGTAGGATGCCATTTACATTTTTTTAATTGGTTTTTTTCTTCACAAATGGCATTCAATTGTTTGTTTCATACATTTTGGCCAGCCTCTTAATAAGTAGTCGATATGTTTTCTATACAACCTCCTTGCTAACCATCAGTAATTATTATAATTCTACATGTACATAATAATTACAAATTGAAGTCGCTTTTTTTTAAAAGAAAATGGAGAATTTATTCCGAAAGGTTTATTTAACTTAGAAGAATCTAGATTTTTTGTTAATTCGTAAAAACCGTGTGAAGCAGAGGCGGGTAGCTATTGTTTAAGTTATTAATAAGTATTAAATATCTTTGTTTTTAAGCACTGGTTAGAATATTCTAATGAAGCCTGTCAGCCTGTCAAGCTCGGTCACGTTCTGTCATCGTATTGCGTATGCCGCTGGCCGCATGAAACTATTATATGGAAAAATCACAAAAAGTCTAAAAGCAATGGACACACGTCAGCGGCATGTTCGGGTCTGTCCTTTGATAGTGTCAGACTCATCCTCTGGTTTCAGCTGACTTTTGAATTGATCATATTTGTGTGAAATATACGAAAACGAACTGCTGACAAATTGTTTTGCAGTTACACTAACATATTTGTGTTGTAATTATGCAGTAGGTTTTTTTTACTAAGTAGTTGTAATTCAGTTTTCTCTTCTAAACTCTCCTTTAGTAACCGACTATATTACGTATTATTTTTGCCTAACATATTGTGTAAATATAAACAATCCACCAGCCATTACTATAAAGGAAATGTTATTTTATTACTTACGTACAGACGCCAGCAGGTCAAGCTACCCGAAACTGTCAAAATTTTCCAAACAACCTTGAACCTTAATGCTTCAGCGATAAAGTTGGAAATCTATTAAAGAATTTTGACAGATTGTAGTAGCTTGATGTGCTGGCGTCTGTACATATCTAAGCATCTAGTTACACTTTGGTTATTCAATACGATACGCGTCCTGACTAGGTAATGCGCAGAATATCCGCATAGAATCGCAATATTTACTTACTACCTATTGAGGGAAATATCATTTTATAATGTTGAACTTTGTATCTAATTTCTACTTAAAGATGAGAGATAAAGTATCCAATACAAAGGTACAACTTTAATTCGGGAAGATACAATCATTGTCAGTTGTTATTTTATGTGTTTAATTTACGCTTAACGTCCTCAGATTCCCTATAGGTAACGCAAACTTGACGTAATTAACTGATGACATATTGCCTATAGATAATAAATACCCTGCCATAGGGTCCCACTCCCAGATTCTTATCGTATTAACCTACCGTACCCAGAAGCTGTTTATTTTCACCATTTCAAAATTATATTCTACTCAACTTCAATATTCACAGCACAGATCCATTTATTATTAATTGCGGGAACTCACACAAAACTGAAAGCCTATTTCAGTGCAGTAAAATGGCGGCCATATTGCAGGACGTGCCGGCCATTTTAAAATTTTCCCGCCGCTCGAAATTGGCGCGCATTTACCTTTAGAATTTTTCTGCAACGAGCTGTTGAAATATTCATTTGATTTTACACCTTTCAAGTGGCGGAGTGGTGACTTTTAATGTGATTATGAATAGGATTTTTAATTTTATGTTGCTACTGATTAAACCTGGGATTCATTGAAAAGCTACATCTATGGCTAATAAAAAGAGTTGAGAACATTATGTATAAAATTACACTGTTTGGCTAAAATAACAATGTTCTTATAAAGTTACACTTTTCTTGTTTCTTTAGTTTCCTGGACGACGAAGGAAAACCGCGTAATTGCAATACACGTTATTAAACAGGAGAAGTTAAAAACCGATATTAGGTAAACTCTCTGAAAAATGTTCGCTCGTTCCCCGAGAATTTTATTATCATTAATAGAACGCAATAGAAGCATCTTAGAGCTGTGCACGTTTGTTCTAAATATGCATTACGAGGTACAGACGCCAGCACATCAGTTACCCGAAACTGCCAAATTTTCCCAATCAATCTTGAACCTTAATGCTTTAGCAATAAAGTTGAAAATCTATTAAAGAAATGTGACAGCTTGTAGTAGCTTGCTGTACTGGCGTCTGTAGAAACAAGAAAAGACAATGAATTTAACCAACAAAAAATAAAAACTAGGGTCATACTACAAAAACTTAAACACTTGTTGAACGAGTGTTTAATGTCAGTGTTATGTCAAAGTCCATATAATTATGTCGTGTTTAAAAGGTGTTTAGCCTAAACAACTGATAAACACTGTTGTGTGGTAGTCAGGAATGTATTTAACCGACAAAAAAATTAAAAACAATGAATTTTGCTTTACGAGGTTTTCACTGCACGACGACGACAGCCAGGTAACTAATTACTTATGAAAGCTCCAATATCAAGATGGCGACCAAAACTATAACAAAAAAAGAATGTAGGTACGAAAAACTCTCCGACCCAATCACAGCTTCTAGCTTTTTCCAATTTCAAAATCAGAGGTGAGTATTTTTTAGATGTTTTTGATTGGAAAAACCTTTTCAGTTGCTTTTCAACCTTTTGCCAGCGAAACTCGTTTTCTGGGAACCTGACGGAACCCCAATAGAAAAATACATCAGTCAGTTCCTCGCTACGCTTTGATGGTTACGCTACATTTTAAGTACATTTTGAATATTCCCTCCAAAATCCAATAACGGTCACTACGGAACTTTGTAACGTTGGCTCGCTTTAATAGTGCACGGACTTGATTTAAATAACCAGCTTATATTATACTAGCAGCGACCCGTGGTTTCACCCGCATAAGTGTCGATCCCGTGGGAATATTGGGATAAAAAGTATCCTATGTTTTATTCTGATGTATAAGCTATATTACTGTAAAGTTTCATCAAAATCCGTTAGTACTTTTTGCGTGAAAGAGTAACAAACATCCATACATCCATCCATCCATTCATCTTCACAAACTTTCGCGTTTATAATATTAGTAGGAAGTAGGATGGGAATAGGATATTGAAAATGTACAGACGCCAGCACATCAAGCTACTCCAATCTGTCAAATTTCTATAATAGATTATGAACTTTATCGCTAAAGCATTAAGGTTCAAGGTTGATTGGGAATATTTGACAGTTTCGGGTAGCTTGACCTGCTGGCGTCTGTACTTATCCTGAATTCTAATTATTTTAGAAACTAGCTTGAAACCCTTTTTTAATTAATGAAAGATTGTGACTATTAACTTAACTACTTACCTAGTTTTTCATAGAACCGTAAAACCTGACCATTAAAGTTGACGTTACTTCACTGACTTATAAAGATGTAAAAAAATATGAGTAGGTAAAATGCTACAAGGTTCTTTTGGCGCGTGGCCAAAATCGGAACTAACGCCGCCATCTTATTGTGTCAATAGGACTTCTGTGACAATAGCTCAAATATTTACCAACAACACCCCCTTGTCAGTGTCATTCAGGCATCACTCGAACACTGTAACACTAGGTATTTATGTACAGACGCCAGCAGGTCAAGCTACCCGAATCTGTCAAATTTTTCCAATCCACCTTGAACCTTAATGCTTTAGCGATAAAGTTGAAAATTTATTAAAGATATTTGACAGATTGTAGTAGCTTGATGTGCTGGCGTCTGTACCATCTAAGTCCTGCGGGGCAATTGCGTTACACACTATCAGTAGCAATGGTCATTTTGACAGTTCAACAACATCCATTGCGTTATTTACATTGTTGAGCAGATACATTTTTCGAACATATGAAACAATGGATTGGCAATATCCTTCAAAATGATTCAGATTGAGATTGATCGTGTGTTGCGCAATTAGGGTGCTGAAGTGCAGGAGGTAAAGAAGTAAATACCTACCTAAAGCAAGGTTTATCTAAAGCTGATAGATAGGAAAATATAAAAAGCTACGCATCAAGGTTGGCGTTTGCACTGACAAGGCGATATAATCCCAAACAGGTAGACGTATTGAATATTATTACCACTTGGCTGAGTACCTATCTGTGTTATGGCTTATCTGCTGCTGTGGAAATCTACATGCGACCTACTAACCTAAATCAATGCACACCCTTAAATTCTCTTGAAAGATTAAGAAAAAACTTTTTTGAAAAAAAAAACAACCGACTTCCAAAAACGACACTACAAAGTGAAAAATAACTTTAATTTCGGAAGTCGGTGGCAAACAACGAAAATGCGAACACAACGACACCGACTTCCGAAATTAAAGTTATTTTTCACTTTGTAGTGTCGTTTTTGGAAGTCGATGGTTTTTTTTTCAAAAATGTTTTTATTTTTCACTTTTAAGTTGTAATTTTTACCAGCAATTTTTTTTTTTAAATTTTTATGGGACCATTTGGGAAGTATACCCTTTCCAACAAAAAAATAATTTTTTTCAAATCGGTTGGCAAGGGACGGAGTTATGCGCGAACAAACATATAATTTACTAAATCAGTCGATGCCTACTCCTTACTGTTAAGGAGCTGTACCTTCCATCATCAGCACAGTTACATGAGATGATGATTACCATACGCAAGTACTTAAATTACTTCATAAGATTTGCGAAAAACAATGTGTGGGCCCATAAAATTTGAGGGTTGCCCGCGATTTCTCCAGGATCCAATCATCAGATCCTGTCTTGGTGACTGTGGGACCACTTCAGAAGTAACTCCTTTCGAACAAAAAAAGAATTTTGAAAATCGATCCACAATTGGCGGAGTAATCGCGTAACAAACACACAAAAAAAGAAAACATACCGTCGAATTGAGAACCTCCTTTTTTGAAGTCGGTTAAAAATGGGTGATAGGAACTGTATTCGATGAAAGGGCATTATAATGCTCGCCCTGAGACCAAAATCATGTGCCTTTTTGTAAAAGTACATAGCACGTCCTTCGTCCTTTATCGAAGAACCGATGGCCGGTGGAGCAAACGAGTCTTGGAGTGGAGACCGCATATCGGCAAGCTTAGTGTGGGACGCTCCCCAGCTAGATGCACGGACGACCTAAAGAAGGTGGCTGGGACAGACTGGATGCGGAAGGCGGAGGACAGGGTGTTGTGGCGCAGCCTGGGAGAGGCCTATGTCCAGCAGTGGACTGCAATAGGCCGAGTTGATATAGTATGTATCAAATAGTGTGGTCGGTGTGGTACAGACCATCAAACAATTTTCTTGTTTTCAAACCAACGTAACCCATAGAATTGTTTTAGGTACAGACGCCAGCAGGTCAAGCTACCCGAAACTGTCAAATTTTCCCAATCAACCTTGAACCTTAATGCTTTAGCGATAAAGTTGAAAATCTATTAAAGAAATTTGACAGATTGTAGTAGCTTGATGTGCTGGCGTCTGTACAATGTCCTATGTAATCAATAGAATTGTTTTAGGTATAATGTCCTATCTAACCCATACATGGTGGCAGGGACATCGACGCGCAAACTGTAACCATGGATTCAGCACATGAGTTTAGACCCCATAGCGTCGAAAATTTCAAAGGTTATTTAAAAAAAAATATTGTTGTTCCATACATTTTGACCGCGTAGGTAGGTATTGCACTTTTCTATGAAACAGAAGATTTTTTTTTTTTGATAACCGACTAAAAATTTCAACGCTATGGGGTATAAGCTCATGTGCTGAATCCATGGTTACTGTTTGCGCGTCGATATCCCTGCCACCTGTATAATTGTTTTAGGTATACAGTGTGTATCAGAAATGTATGATCGTATTTAGGGGTCTATAGGCCGTCAATCTGAACAACTTTCTCCATGGGACCAACATTTTAATCGCGAAATTATCAACTGTCCAAAGCTGCCCTGCCAGCTGGGCCTTATTGACTGTCAATCCCTTCTTTCCTCTATCTATGGTCAATCCGTTAATTAACGAAGTTAATTTAACATTTCGAAAAGTTAACTTTAAAAATTGTTAATGGGCTCATTAACTTCCTTAACCTTCCTTATGTCCGCTTATCTTTAATTAAGCACTTGTACCCACTATTTGAAAACGGGCCACCCCGCGGACCGCGCCGCACCACGAAAATTCCGTTCTAATTGACAATCTCTAAATTATTATTCTTATTATTATAAACTCTAATGGTAAACCTTTCTTTTATAAATTATTCATGTTCTGCATAATTTTTTTATAAGTAAACCACCAACGCAACGACATATAAAATGCAATTTTTATCATGAGTTAACGATTAACAATCATCATCATTCTCCTGCCCAATTATTTGGGGTCGGCGCAACATGTCTTAACATAATATTGTTAACGATTAACAATATAGGTATGTTTAATAAAATCTTTCGAAATGTAACGCTTTAAAACGAAGGAAATTACCTATTCTGTTAACGGTGCCCAGCTAATAGTCCCATACAAAACTTCAATACCTACTCGACTCAAATGTATGGGACAGCTTACATTGCTTTCGCGCTTACATAAAAGTGCCTCTCAATCAAATAACACACTCGCTTGCTATCACCATGCATCGTTCATTCGAATCAATCATGCAATCTCTGACTCAATTGTCATATCGAATCATTTTACATCGATGCGAACGGTTTTCTGTCCAATATTCCAATATCAATTACAACAAAGCATTTCGAAGTGAATGGGCATGACATGAAAAGCTTGAACACTCCTATAGGCACGAGTCGTTTGAAACAATAGGTTTGTACGATTTAATATTGATTTTATTGCCACAAAGCTGTTGGAATTAGGGATTTGTCTTGTTCAAGCGAAAGGCGAATTTATCATGAATGAAATTGACAGGCGTTTTGAACGAACAGCCGATCTTCTGTAAAAATCCGTGAAAACTCTAGCATCAGAAGGCCAATTCTCGTAATTTTACGAACGTTCACAGTCTGATCTCAGTCCAAATCTGTCAATTTCGAAACGGCTGGTTGACACTTCCCGTGACCCAAGGGGTGGCTTTTAACTTGGCCAGAGGCTAAGCATTGCCATACAACGAGTTAATGCCGCAAGTCTCTTGGGTACCTACATTACCAGTCGACAGCGATGCGGATGTATTTCTAATTCTAATTTAATTTGTGAATAGTTTTAGGATATAATTTTGTTATTTTTATTTATTAATTAGGTAGGTATTAATTGTTATTTACTTTTAAGTATATTATTTTAATTCTATCTGTCAAAAATACCTCATATTTCCCTATATTTTTGACAAGTTTTTTAAATTAATTGTCGCTGAGGTGAGATTGCGACTACTTAGATTTTGAACGTTTTTCCTTCAGGTATGACAGCTTACTTCAAGCTCACTTCACCTAAGTTAATAAACCGGCTGTTCAACTTGATTCTTCAAACCTTTTCGTCGTATTTAATTTCCTTTTTTTTCTCAAAGCTTGGAGAATTCGTGCTGAAAAGAGAGATGATTAAATAACGTGTTATGCAGGAGATTCCTTTATTACGAGATATCTAATATGGCTCTGTGTGCTTCCAGAGTACTCGTGAATGTTTACTCATTTTATAACAAGAGGGGAATTGAGTATCCGTTTGATGTTAACGTTGATATGTGAAAAAGCCTTATGTATGAGTACGTTGTATGCATAACTGAATTAACACAAAGCTGTTACTAAGGGCAGAGCCGAGAGCAGTGGTGGCCCAGTGGTAACGGCCGCGACTTACGAGTTGTAGGTCGCAGGTTCGAACTCAGACAGGCGCTTTACTTTGCATAAATTATTCAACTTATTTGTTGAATCTGTTCAGGCTCGTTTTGTTAGGTATGTATGTATGAATAATGGGATCCTTATAATGTAGTGACTATTGTAATCGGCTTAAGGTGACCGATGACTTAATGTTGTTAAAAAAGTGGAAAATATTTTTTTCTTCCAAGCAAATTGAAAAAAAAAAATCTATAGCTTAGGTTAATACCTAAGCTATAGATTTTTTTTTTTGACATGGTCTAATGACCATGGGCAGAGACGGCAACGGCAAAACAAACAGGTACATATTCAAAATAAAGCTTGCTTCGTGCAGGTTTTAAATATCGCCATTCGTGGAGGTAAGTTTAGCCTGTCTAGACTATTTATTTTAGCCAGGCCTTGGCCGGGAAGCTGTGAGATAGAGCTAACCTGCTACGTTTTAACTCACCTTGACCATATTTATACTCCTATGATGCAGGTAGGAACGATGCTGTAATCAGAACTTTTCTCATTAATGAGCTTCATAACGCAGTTCTGTTCAGAAGCAGTGGGTAATAAAATACACACGTGCAGATATAAGACAAAATAATAAAGTTGTGAACTTCATTTACAAACTAAAGGGACAAAAATAAGAAAACCTACAATTTTGTTTCATACCTAAATAATAACAGCCGCACAGTTCGATCGACCAGGTTAAGCTACGCTTGCCGCGGTTGGTCTGTGGATGGGTGACCATCTTGACTTGCCGAGACCCCTCCGTGCCTTGGAAAGCACGTTAAACTGTTGGTCCCGGCTGTCATTCGTGCATCTTTGATAGACTTTACAGGTAGTCAGAAGCCCGAAAGTCTGACAATCAGCTGCATCCGGTTAGACTGGAAGCCGACCCATAGTTGGGAAAAGGTTAGGGAGATGATGACCCACAGAGAAAAGAGGTATCTACAGATATAATTATACATTTTACTAATTGCAAAAATATATAATTACACTTACATATCAACAATCTGCGGGGTAATTGCGTGACACACTAACAGTAGTAATGGCTTTCATTTTGACAGTTCAACAACATTCATTGCGTTATTTACGTTGGTGAGCAGACATATTTTTCGAACACATGAAGCAATGGATTAGCAATAATCCTTCAAAATGATTCAAATTGTGGTTGATAGTGAGTTACATAGAAATGTAAAAAAACAGCGTACTTATATGTAAAATAAATGGCTTTTGCACAGCACAACGATAGCGACAGATGTTTTTTTGTGAGTAAGTTGTACGGTGCATGGTAAATGCACGCTATGTTTCATGAGTTAAGGTTTATAATTGATTGTGTAGTACGTTCTGATTTATGAATTGCAAGTGTGTGCGCGAGTTTGTATCTATTGCTTTTACTGAACTACATGTGCAGTAGTGGCGCGGTAGTGGGATCGTCTTAGCGACATGGAGTTCTGATACATTTTCAACTACAGGGCATATCTCCTTCTTTCCTATGTCTATGGAGTTACGCAATTAGGGTGTAGCTATCTTCTCTCACTTTGACTGCATGTTTTGAGATACAAAGGGCAGGATAGGATCAGTGCAGCTTTAAAAAAACGAATCCATAAATAATATTA
Source organism: Apamea anceps (assembly GCA_951799955.1). Classification (NCBI taxonomy): domain Eukaryota; kingdom Metazoa; phylum Arthropoda; class Insecta; order Lepidoptera; family Noctuidae; genus Apamea; species Apamea anceps. Next base: position 3,735,371 of record OX637502.1, on the reverse strand, counting down.
TTATCTTAAAATTCTCCTCATAACTCATAACGAATAAAATTATGAACCGCATAACAATTAGTTAAGGCAGCTATGAAGACTGTAACTAGGTAGACTGTAGAGTATCCTGAAACTGTCCCATCTTAATTATTCACGCCGCAAAAGAAGTATGCTAACGAGTAGCGCTGTGGCCGCGGAAAAATTAATATTCTTGGAACAATACGGTGGAGGAAGCGTGGAGGTGGTACAATAAATTATTTTTGCTAAATATTTTTGCCCCACTGGTTTTCAACAACGAATAGACAGTCACAGACAGTGCAGTCAGCCCCAAAACACGGACAAGGAACCATTTTATTGTCTACATCCATTGTTAACATTGTATCCACCCTACAGTAAGTATACAGGTCATAGGGTGTATAGATGTTTTGGGACAAAATGTTTACTTTGTTTTGGTAAAATAAATTGTGTATACACAATTTTAGCTGACCTCGCATTGTATAGTTTTTTCGTACAATCAGAAGTCACTTATACTGGTTATATACCTATAGCTTGATGTGTAGCCGTGCGTACTGTGTTTTGTGCCTGTACGATGGATACAATGTTATGGAACAATGGTGGTTTCACGTCTGCGGAGTTTCGTTAACTAATTTAATTTTCCCGATATAAAAAGATTTTAATGGAAGCTTCCATCTTGATTCCCACATCTCAGGCACTCGTCAGACACTCTAATGGGGAAATTATGAAAGTTTTCAGCGAAACAAAACACTGTAGAGCGGCATGTTTTTAATTTTGAGCACACTGCGGTACAGACAACACAGAATAGTGGCAGTTTTTTTGTTTGTTTATCAAAACGGCGGGGATGACCCAGGAGGATACGGTATGAATGAGACGCAATCTGGTGACTGTGTATAGAACTGTAAACAGTCACCAGAGTTTTGCTGTAGTTTTTTTTTAATTTTTATTCATTTAAGTATTTATTTATCAACCTTACAACTATCATTACAGGCCTTTTTTTATATACGTGTATGTATGTGCCCACATTTGATTGGATTGGCCTATATTTTCTTTTTGTTTTTATATATCTAAAATAAGTTTTAAAAATTATTTATTTATTTAAAAATGTTTTATTTCAGTCAGTAATTAAATAAATAAATTCTTTATTTCACCAAAAGCCATCACATTACAATATCCAAAGACTATGAGCATATTATTAGAAGGCTTATAACTTGGTCAAAATAATTTTAATACTCTGACTCCTAAACTATATAGGTGTTGGTGCCACTATCTTGATGTCGGAGTCAGTGATTCTTCGTTACAAACCATATTATACTAAATCGGGACGTTTCCACAATAAGCAAATGGTGTAAAAGAAAACAGGATATAATTTATGTATAAGAAACACAAATGCAAGATGTTTAACTGTGTGGTGTGGTGAATTAATGTAGGGTAATTAATTAATTAATTGTGGCCATAGAATGAATATCTATGATTGTAGAACCAAAAAAACTTTTTCGCAAAAAAAAAACAACCGACTTCCAAAAACGACACTACAAAGTGAAAAATAACTTTAATTTCACAAGCCCCTCTACCTATAAACACAGAATTTAGCTCTTGGTAAGCCCTTGAAAGTATCTTGTCCTCAACTAAGTTTATGACTTAGTGAATACTATCGATTCGATACGGCTCTACAGTTCACGTGAAGAAGATATAAATCCTAAAAGGGACTTAATCAATAACGCGAAACAGGGACGAACTAGGGTCACTAGGTCAGTGCATCATAGGGTAAGCTGGGGATATGTTTTAGTTTTTTATCTTCGTACTTGCTTAACTTCTATGTAATCCATAAAGGTCTGTTCTATTGTTTGTCATTAAATCCAAAATCTTTATTGCCGATTTAAAAGTCATTCAAAACACATCACTTATGTGTCGAACACTTTATACTCAAATATATAAGTGGGCGGCCAGAAAAAAAAAGTACTATTTCCTTATGGACCCCCCGGCTGCTATATTGAAAATGACAAAAGGCATATTTTTATAATAAGCAGTTTTAAGCATAACATTAAAAAAATACCAACTTTTAATTGAATTTAAAAAACATCCTAAAAATGTTTTAACTATAAACTTATTATTAAAATATGATTTTTGGCATTTTCAATCTCAAATAGTATCCGAGGGCTGAATAGTAAGTAAGTAATAGTAAAAAATGCCCACGAGGTCATTTCCCATAAGACAGCAGTATTTTTCTTTCCGGCGACTTTAATTTTTAGGTGACATTTGGAAATGAACTAACTACAAAATCGAAATATACGAGGAAAACGCATCTTGAGAGAAAAAAAAATCCTGGAACTGTGCCAAACAAGTTATTTATGATGTTACTTTGGAATTATATCACAATCAATAATTATAGGAAGAAGTTTATGTAACTATGCAAGCAATAAGCATGTTATGAAACTTATCGACGAAAAATATGTTTTCATTTTACTATTTGCCTTCCAGATCTAACCCGGTATCTCTTGATGGTCAGAGCAAAAAAAAAACAATCGGAAAATTGTTGTAACAAAAGCTATAAATAAAAGAAACAACAAAAATGCCGAATGGACAACTAATTAAGTGGTACCTTCTACTCAACATCAATTACTAAATGCTCATGTTTGTGTCTGCACCTGCTACCCTGCCTACCAAACTCTACTAAGTAAGAGTAACTATATTTGCCTGACACATGCTGAGCTGGTCTCCCATTTGGTGAAACCTTGAGACGCACACCGCACTATGTCACTTTTACTTCGACATGTATGTTTTTTCTTTTTGTTTTTACACCGGCACCTTGTTTTTTTATATTATATTCATGAACTTTTGTGTGTTGTGCTGTCTTTTGTGTGCGCCAAATATATAATACATAATAGACCAAAAGGTTTATAAATGGTTAATCTATCTATGTATCTATAGGTTTCCAAACCTGTGTCATTTCAGAAAATAATATACTTTGCGGAATTTGGCTTTAATTTTGACAGTTCAACAACATTCACTGCGCTATTTACGTTGATGTTCACACATTTTTTCGAACTTAGGATGCAATGGAGTAGCAATGTCCTTCAATGAATTCCTCACACACTTTATATGCTCTAAAAAGCCATCATACTCAACACCTGTCGCATCACTCCAAAGTTCCTGAGTCAGGAACTTTGGAATCCTGACTTCTTCTACATTATCATCCACCTTAATCATTTAAATTCCCTTGGTTCCAGCCCGTGTGTAAGGTCGTAAACTCTCTTAAGAGAGAAGAAAAATAAAAAAAACTCAATACGAGTATATAATAATAATTTGCTTAAGCATACGGAATCTACTGTGATCCCTCAGAATTTTAACTAAGTATATTAACCTAACTTCCTAACAATCTACTTCCTACTAATATTATAAATGCGAAGGTTTGTACGGATGGGTGTTTGTTTGTTACTCTTTCACGCAAAAACTACAGAACGGATTTGAATGAGGCACAAAGATGGTTAATAACCAGTATTAACACATAGGACTTTTTATCTCAATATTCCGAAAGTAAGTTTGTTTGTTACCTTTCACGCCTAATCCACTGAACCGATCATCATGAAATTTTGCATATAGGTTGGCAGGGGTATAGAAAAGGACATAAGGGCTACCTATTATTCAGAAAAAAAACTGTTCCCGAGGAAAAGAACAATAACTTTCGACGATCACAATTGCTTTAGGACGCTAGATGGCGCTACGTAACTTTCGAATCATTATTGAAATACGTCCCGACTTTCTGAGCAGTATTCTAACAAAAACTACTAGGCTTGCATAAATTCACGATAGTATTTCAATCATTAGTAGGTACTCGTATTATGCTTTTAATAGCATTTGGATGAAATTTGGCACACAGTCAGTTTATTATAAGCTGGATTAACACATAGGATACTTTTTATCCTGGTAATAAGTTTCCGTGGGATAATCTTCGACCTCCACGCGGGCGAAGCCGCGTTTAAAAGATAGATTTTAACATAAAAGTAAAAGTCTCAAGTCTGTAAAGAAATCATTGTCTAAAAATATTACTTATGTCAAAAAAAAAATCCAAATTATGCGCTTTTGTGTATCTTTCTTTTGTTTTAAACTATCGAGGGAAGGTCACCCTGATTCCCTCCATCCCTTAGTCAGTATAGAACAAATGTGTCAAATGTCTCGCGGTATAGGGGCTTATTGGTCATAAATAATTCTATCGAACGTTGCCGTCTGTTAATATTTAACTTCGGTTTTTAACACCCGCCCGAATAGGGTTGACAGGGCGGATTTTATTTTAAATATAATTAAATATTTAAAATACTGTGAATTGAGATGAGATAACATGTAACTAGGCGACCAAAGTATAGAAGTTTTTTAGGGCCGTAGTTAAGTATAACTACCATCCAATACTTCAAAATAATGAGAGGAGATAGGAGCCTTTTTGGCCTCGCATATTTCTTTTTTTTTTGTTTTTTTTCGATAACGTGGGAATATCAGGATAAAAAATGTTAATCCTGGTTATAAACCATCATTGTGCCAAATTTCATCCAAATCCGTTCAATAGTTTTTGCGTGAAAGGGTAACAAACACCCATCCATCCATACAAAGTTTCACGTTTATAATATTTTTGTAGGATGTGATTGTTAGTTATGCTCATGTTTTACCGTTTGTATTTCCTGTGCAAAAAATATTTTTCTGTATTTCCATATTATGTAAGGTACCGGCGGTAAATAAGAGCCGGCATAATTAAAACTTAAATATTGAAGAAAATAGGTGCATTTGAAATAAAAATCAGGAATATTATTGAACATTATTTATTTGAGATCTAAAAAAAATGCCTCAATGGCTAGGTTTTAAACATTTTGTGAACAAAAATAAACTTTAAAAAATCCTTTACTAAGGACCTTAATAAACTCAGGTAGTCTATTAAGGTCCGAGATAAAATTAAAAGAAACTAAGCTGTTAAAACATAAAATAAATGGTTTTCCTCTATAACTCAACATAATTAATATTTTCAGACCAAATATTTAGCAGTTTACCATCAATCATACAAAAAAAACATAAATCGGTCCTTATAAAACTCAAGAAATCATTATTTTGTAACAAAAAGATGTTATTTAAGTAAAATCAACAAATTTATACCATTTTTAAATAAAAACCTCTTAACTAAAAATATAGGTTTAACAAAAATTAAAAAATAAATGCTTATTTTTTGCCCGGCAAATGCCCTGGCCCTTATTAAAATAATAAAATAGTAACAAGTACCTACGAAAAATCTTAATAGAATTATGAGATCAACATAAATATATTAATGGTCGGTGGACTCGCAGTATTATCATTATTAATCATTAAAATAGGTAATTAACTATAATCAAACGAAATCCTTAATTTTAACCTCTGTTTTAGCCTGCAAACTAAAGCTATCATTTAATTGCATTCGGGGCAAACAAAATTGATATCGTTAGGCCAAAACATTGTTCGTGGTACCATTTCTGACACACTGTCTTGACATTGTCGCATAATATCTTGGATCCTTTCCGTATCACATGCGTAGCAGTACCACGTATCATCAGGGCTCCCTTTGTTTTTTTTTATTTTCTTTGTTCTTTTTGCCTCCTTTAGGAGTTTGCTGTCTCTTTTGTCTTTTATTTTTGTTCTCCCTTTCCATAAATAAGTCTCTAGTAACCCGCTGACCTTTGTAGTTAATAGCTTTCCTCTTGGTTTATTTTGCTTCACCACCGTAAATTCGGAGTTGGTATTAGCTGTTGGAAAGGAGATTTCAAACTTTTATTCTGCTCTCTAAGATTCTGTAATGGTATATTATCCTCTGAGTCCTCTGATGACGAACTATCAGATCGTTGCCTTGCCACATTATGTATGTAACTGCTGTGGCTGATTCCTTTTTCTGGCGTATAGTCTTGCATCAATGGAAGAACGACATTTTGGTCTTCTGATGGAATGGGGCTGTATAAGTTTTGGCTATCTTGCCTATTGTGATAATTCGCTAAAAGAGACATAAGGTCTTCAACAGAAGTATCAGTATCTGAGCTGTAAATAATTGGTTCAGGGTTCTTCTCGGTATCCCGTACTGAATAGCTGCTGCATGCTCTGCACCCTAATTGCGTAACACACAATCAATTGGTATCAGAATCATTTTGAAGCAAATTGCCAATCCATTGCTTCATAAGTTCGAAAAATTTGTCTGCTCAACACGTAAATAACGCAATGAATGTTGTTGAACTGTCAAAATGAAACCGATTCCGATTGATCGTGTGTTACGCAATTAGGGTGCTGATAGTAGTCCATTTTGCACAGCTGCCATTGCAGCTGCCAATTGGTTGACTGTCCAAAGTGCACGACGTTTCTCAACAGGAGGTTCCATTATTCCAGTCTGTAATAAATTATTTGTTGAAAAACATGTTTCTTAAACAAGCTTTTATAAGCCTCGTGCTTTGTACTGTATGCTGATCAAAATTTGCCAAAAACCATAAAACTACTATTATTCGCTAAGGAATTCCGTTGTCTACCTTCTATCTCCATCATCAGATCCGCTCGTTGTTACTATAATATTGTATTTTCGTTGAAAGCATGCAAAGTTTTAAATCGGGAACACATACAAACCCACACACATAGCAAGTTAAAAAGCTTGTAAAAATGTTTCAAATAGATATATAATCACAATAACATCAACGTTAATAAAAAGATACAGCTATTTATCTACACGAAAGAAAAGAAAACAAAAAGTAAAATATTTAGACAGGCCAATAAGGGCCGGCCCTTATTCACTTCCTCCCAGGTGGCCCTTATTAGCAATGGCGTCACTTTTTACAAAACTTGATTTGAAAGTTGGCAAATATCAACAAAATAAAAGAGCTTACCTTGATTCGACAGCTCTAATGTCCACTTTGCAGTAATCAGGTGTTCACTTATTGTAAAATATACTATTTTCTTTAAAATAAATGTTCTTGCATCGGCATTTTTTTTAAAACGGTGACGTCGACCGTCCCCAGTGGGTTACTCGGGGCTACTGACAAAATAGCGGCACGCACGGCAATGCGCGCGCGCGAGATAGCAATACTAGTGGTACTTTTTATGTATGTGAGAGATCCAACCTATAAAACTATTGAATGTGTGTTTTTTCTCTGATGGACCTTAATAGCCGCTGGCCCTTATTTACCGCAGGTACCTTACATAGTTGGCATCGTAGTACAACATAATGTTGCTGTCCATGTTGAAGATACTACAATGTTTCTCCTACTATTTTATTGGCAGAGGTGTCAAACGTCAATCAAAATAATCAAGTTCCACTCAGCACACAAGCTTCACAAACAAACACTTAGCAGCGAGGTAATTATTATTGCGTAACACACTTATACTATTGTAGTCTTTGCTAACAGCAGCATTTTGACAGTTCAACAACATTCATTGCGTTGTTGAGCAAACACATTTTTCGCAAACATAAGTATATATAAAGCAATGGATTAGTAATATCCTTTCAAAATCATTCAAATTATGATTAAAAACGTGTTACACAATTAGGGTACACAATAATTAATGGAATCCAATTGGAACGTATGTAATTTCCATCCAGAAAAAACTTTTGAAAGGAAAGAAAGAAAGAAAATACTTTTATTTGCGGCAAACATGACGCTTAAAAAAGAACATAAACACACAATAAAATATATTATATTATATTTATGTATGTTTATTTGTATGTATGTTAGTATATTCTCGTAATTTTTGTTTAGTTTTTATGTGAATTGTTTTTTTTATTCTATGTATTATTATTTTTTTGTCTCCTTTGCTCTATCACACGCTGTCTACATCTCTGTATCTATTGTCCTATCTCAGGTATGCTGGAAGAGATTTCTTATGAAATAAGCATCACCACTGTACCTATTTTTTCTGTTCTGTTTTTCAGTGTCTGTTTATATATGTGTGTACATAAACGCTAAAATAAATAAATAAATAATAACAAGTTAGGGGTAAACATGCGTCACATTCACGCAAAACGGCCATCACTCAGCGTAATGCTAAGACCTTATACGAGACAGAGCCCCAGCGCTGGTTTTCAGCGGCAGCCGGCGTTGACGTTAACCACTGCAACATTTATGATACGACACAAACAAAAAAAAAAACCACAATCAAAACATGAAATAAAATAAAATAAATATATTAAGTAATCTGTGCGCGTTCGCATCTGTCACAATGCTATACCTACATAGATTTGACGTTTTGACATCGTTGATACATTTGGGTTTATTCTGACTGGAATCGATATTTTCCTAAAACTTCACCCAGCAGCCCTGTATTTCCGCCGCTACACTAAACGGATTACGGTGGTAGGCAGGCACGGTGCCTGCCGACTTTCCGGATTATCGAACATAATCTGATTTTACGATTTCCACACTAAAGTTTTCAGTTTTAGAATAAATAGTAACTGTTTTTAAAGGCAGCTTGTATTGAAAGCACTTTTAAAATAGATGGTGTGAATAAATAATGACTAGATTTAGCGAGACGGTTGTTGAATGTCAAAATAAGGTTTTAATTGCGTAAAAAATTGTTTTACCCTTAAGCTGACTGACCCTTCCTAATTGAATTATTCTGGATGCTAACTACCTTATATGTATAAATAATAGTCTTCCAGGTCGAATTTCAGTCATGACGACCAATCTCTACGGAGACTAGCCTTCGGCGCGGGAGATATTATAGTGCACAAGTGCGCGCGCAGACACGGGTGCACTCTCCCTTCCTTCACTTTCTTAGTCCGATCTGGCGCAGGACCAGTAACTTAACGTGCTTTCCGAGGCACGGGGGTATCACAACGCCAACTTCCACACTCACTGTTACTAACAAATTCCTAATGAAAAAATCCAATAACTCTGCCCGACCTGGGAATCGAACCCAGGACTCCACGCTCCGCAATCACACTTCCGACCACGAAACCAACAGGGCCCTAATTCACTTTGATCACTTAACGATTCCTTACTCGAAACCACGTCAATTCTTAGTCAATCACGACATCTGAGGGACAATTCTCGTAATTTTAAGAACGTTCACAGTCTGATCTCAGTCTCAATCTGTAAAAAAATACCTCTAATTTCCCTACACTTTGACAAGTTTTTCACATTTTTATATCGCCGAGATGAGACTGCGACTAGATTTTGAACGTTTTAAATTACGAGAATTAGCCTTTTGCTATGAATGTATTCTCTATGACACAATGGCGTGGTTTAAACTGTCAAAATACATGTTGTCCATACGGTTGACATTTCGATTCCTTGCCGTGAACAAGACAGGATATTGACGTGGTTTGCACGTGGTAAGATTTCGCGGGGAATAACACGGAATTGGGGCCCTCCTGGGCACCATGTTTCATCGTTTCATAATTTCTATCTGAACTCCAAGAAGGCAACAAAAAAAAGAAATCAACAAAGCAACAAAGGGACAGCGCGGTTCGTCTCCACGATTTGTTTTACCTTTAATTAGATTATTAGATACAGCGTATATCAGAAGTGCGTGCTCTTATGGGATGTGCTACAGACCATCAAACTGAACAATTTTCTCCATGGGACCGAAATTCGTAATCGAAAAAAAAAAACAGCCGTCAAACTTCAATACCTACGTACTCGACCCAAATGTAGGTACCGCTGATTATCTACCTATACAAATAAATAAAATTTAAGTGTCTGTCTGTAATGTCAAAATAACAGCTTTTTACCAAATGCATATGAAAGTATATACAGTACTTATAACAAAATCAAAATATTTTATTTTACATAAACCTACATGGGCACTTATGAAACGTCAGAGCTAGGTGCAAAAAATAATTTATTCAAATTTTTGTCTTTCTGTCTGTTATGAAGTTAGTACGGTACATAAAACAAAAGAACATTCTTTTTAAATTTGTCTGTCTGTTTGTTCCGGCTAATTTCTGAAACGGCTGGACCAACGTTTGACACCATTTGGTATGGAGATACTTTGAACCCTTTAGAAGGGCATAGGCTGTCTATCCACATACCACCCGGGCGAAACCGCGGGTGGAAGCTAGTTTTTAAATCAGATCACACTTTTCCGATACACGTGGTGTACGTTTGGTACAGACGTCAGCAGGTCAAGCTATCCGACACTGTCAAATGTTTCCTATCAACCTTGAACCTAATGCTATAGCGATAAAGTTGAAAATCTATTAAAGAAATTTGAAAGATTGTAGTAGCTTGATGTTCTGGCGTCTGTACAATAACAATATCTTAATATATGGTTTACAATACTAACTGTAATCTAAAGTAAATAGTCAAGTAGGTAGGTATTACGACTTGCAACTATAGTACACTTAGGTACTATATTTCAGTATGTACAAGCCTACCGTTCCTGATCGTAGTCGTGAGTTCGAGTCGTGAGTGGAACAGTTGCTGAACCCCTTTCTAATGTTAGCTTCCATTTAGAACGGCAGATTAATTGGGAAGGTTAGTATCCAGTGTTATCTACCCTTCTGACGTATTTTAGTCAACGTTTTTACTATAGCAGTATTCATAATCTCAGATAGTTTATATTCTCTAACATGTAAATTAATGTAACTACCTTTTGGTCTATTTTATTGTATACCGGTTTCTTTATGTTAGTTTTGAAGGTGCAAATAAACATTTATTTTATTTTATTTTTATTTTATTTATTCCATCGCCACTAAGGGCTGATTTTTCAATCGACAGATAATTTTTATTCGCGTAATAAAATTGACGTCTGACTTTTGATTTTTCATTCAAAATTCAAAATTATTCCTCGAATAAAACGTCAGATAATTTTATCGGAGGAATAATTTTGAATTTTTGAAAAAAATACTATTTTTAACTTTAACAGAACGTTAGGCTAATAATTAGAGCGGTCCCCCGACGGGACAACATTTAATCAAAAAATTTCATACGTACTTACGTAGGATCATAATTTCAAGGTTATTTTTTCTTTTTATAGGGTTTCACGTAGTCAGGGGATTTTTAATTTTTTAATTTAATTTTTTCGAGCATATGGAGCAATGGATTAGCAATATCCTATAAAATGACTCAGATTAAGATTCATAGTGTGTTACGCAATTAGGATGTTGGGGAACTTTAAAAACAGCTTTGTCGTAATTTTTTTGACAAGTAAATTTTAAACTAACCTGGTGTCACTTATGTATATCGACTAGAAAAGTTAGGTACTTGGTATCCATTCTCATTAAAAAAATCAGAGGGTTGCACTCCGGGAGTGCCGGCTGAAGTGAAAACTTGAATATAACGTTGTGCATTTTTGATATTTTGGAATGCGGTCTACTCTCCCTCCGTCTTACGAATTTTCGAGCAGGTCACGTGTCCTGACGCGAGCTCCATCTTACGAATTTTCGATCAGGTCACGTGTCCTGACGCGAATTTAATATTTTTTACCCATCAAAACAAAAGTGCACAACGCCGCTAAAGATTTAGCTACTTAGACCTTCTGATCAGGAGGGAGAATTTTCACTTCAAAAATCCAAAGAATAACTTTAGTTTGATCACATGGCTTGAGCCACATTTACTGACTCAAACTCAACAAGAAAATTCATAAGTATCAATGTGATTCACACAATCAATGAAAACTTCCACCCATCACGTCCCGTGACATCAGTTGCGATAGTTAGCATAACTTGAAATTAATACAAGTTATCAATTAAACTGCCATGAAGTTATGTTACATCTGTGGTGAACGGACGAGTACTTACAGACGTTTCTGGCTTACGTTAATTTATGATGATTGATAAACATGAAAATGGTGGCTATCAAAGTAAGGAAGAATGTATGGATCATATGGATCTACCTAGTAGGTTCGCTATAGTAACGTGTTTCTGGCTAGCCTATTAGACATTTAGCATCATTGTCATTTCAGCCGGAAGACGTCCAATGTTAGACATGAGCCAAGCGTCGCAACAACGACTGTCGCCTCTAGCGGATTTATGTGGCCTTGTTTTCCCCAATGTTTTTCAATTTGTATCTAAAAAAAAGTACTTTAAGTCGTCGTCGGTCCCTTGTGTCATTCGTAACCCTTAAACTCCATGTGAAATACTGGTACAGACGCCAGCAAGTCAAGCTACCCGAAACTGACAAATTTTCCCAATCCACCTTGAACCTTAATGCTTTAGCGATAAAGTTGAAAATCTATTAAAGAAATTTGACAGATTGTAGTAGCTTGATGTGCTGGCGTCTGTACCTACTCACACGACAGTACTCAGTTGCAGTTAGACTGGAAGTCGATCGACCCTAATTTAGTTAAGAAAAGGCTCGGCAGATGTCGATGACAATATGTAAACAGAATTTGTCAATGGCGATAGGAACGAACACGGAGACTTTCCTGTTTTCTACTACACTCCTACACTAATATTATAAAGAGATAAAGTTTGTAAGTTTGGATGTAGGAGGTAAACTGTGGAATTACGGATCCGGTTTCGAAAATTCTTTCACTGGCAAAAAGCAACACTTGCCAAGTGCCACAGGGTATGTTTTATGGTAAAGTTGACGACAACGCGGGCGAAACCGCGCGCAGAAGCTTCTGGTATAATTTTTCAGGTTCTTTTAAACAGCAGCTTGAAAACGAACATCCGTCTGTACCCAGATTACCAAGAAAAATTAATTAAATCAACTTAATATTCGCGTATACGAACTGCTCACAACAAAATTAAATATGGCGGATCCATTTCGCGCCAAAAAGTAATTTAGGCTTTGAATAATTAAGACTTAATGGCCGCCCGAATATTTCATGGTACATAATTCTCTTGCTGGTATTTTTGAATTAATTCTGGGTTATATTCGGTGAGCACCTGAAATTTTACTTGAAGGTGCTAATGAGTGAAAATTATTTTCCATTTTACGTCATGGATAAACTTGGCTAGGAAAAACGAAACCTTTATAAGATAACTTCGTTGTCTGTCTGTCCGTCTGTCAAGACCCTTTTTCTCAGGAACGCATGGAGTTATCAAGCCTACCTTTAGAGCGGATTCGACTTAACTTTAATACTTAAGGTGGATTATAATTCTGTGAATACATATTTTTTACGGCCGCGAATCATATTTTAATCAACGTACAACTTAGTACTGACCATCAAATTGCAAAAAATGTAAGAAAATTTGAATTTCGCGGGCTACTTTGGAGCATCCACCTTAATATAAGTCTTAAACTGCGAATAAATGTTTGACGTCTAACAAGGAAAAGCTGTCCAAAATTCAAAATTTATTAACAATAATATTTAGACATACTGAGATCATATCCACGCAGTCATACCATTAATTAACATCTAAACTATCAAAGGATATCAGTTCCCTTTGTCACGTGCAGTAGAAGCCAGTTCTTAGTAACAGCTGAGCCACAAACTCTAGAATATCAGTTACAAAGCCAGTATGTGAGTTTCCTAGTATTCATTAGTAACGGAGAGGATAAAGCCTCCGTGAAAGGTAACCTTAAGGCTTCCTAGAATTATGCTCGCACAGAACTCTGTGAAACTGTTTGAAAGATTAAATCGCATATTAATAAACTTATTAATATAAGCTTTAAAGGGATTTTGATGAACTGGGTGTACACGTTGAATGTTGGGAAGTAGGTTCACTGTTTGTTACATAACATCTCTATCATCATCATCATCATCACCAGCCTGTAGCAGTCCACTGCTGAACATGGCGTCTCCAATTCCCTGCCATTGAGTTCGATTCTCGTCAACTCTCATCTAGCTGCAACCAGCTTGCCTGCGAAGATCGTCGCTGCCGCGCCTGAGCGTCCTACCTTAGGTTTGCCGATTCACGGTGTCCACTGTAGAACTCGTCTACCCCAATGGTCACTGACTCTACGGCTAATATGGCTGACCTATTGCCACTTCAGCTTGCTTATTCTGTGAGCTATGTCGACAACTTTAGTTCTCCGCCGGAACACCTCATTCCGGATTCTATCCCTCGGAGATACTCTAAGCTTAACTCGTTCCATAGCTCGCTGAGGGGCATTAAATTTATGGACAAGCCGTACCGTGAGAGTCCACGTTTCGGCTCCGTAAGTCATAACAGGCAGGTCGCACTGATTGAAGACTTTAAGTCTCTGCGGAATACGCGATGAAAAGACTCAACGAAGCTTCCCAAACCCTGTCCAGCAAAATAACTGCAGTCCAGCATTCAGTACCTTGATTATAAAATGAACATAGTATAAAATTTCTTATAACTTTGTGTACCCGAAGGTCATATTGTATATGCATGTAGCGCTGTTGCATTTTACATGTATTCGTAACTAAAGTTAATATTTTCCGAGGTAGAAATTTTCCAAGAACAAGAGTTATGAACAGGATCATTTCCAAGGCTGCAAGTGAGATTTTATGAAGAAAAGTCTTTTATTTTTTTCGAAAACTACTTCTGGCAATGTGATGTTAGCTGATACGAAATAAATAGTATATTCTAGCAGTTACTTTTTTAATGAAGTAAGTTCCAAGGTTAAATACTAAGTTCCAACATGAGCTCAGATAAAATTTGCAAGCCTTTATTATTTTAGGGAAAAAAAAGTTCGTAGCAGGGCTGATATTTCCAGGTTGCGCCGAAAATAAGTAATGACACACGTTTTCTTAAACATGTCCCGGAATTAACTCACACTACCAAACACCCCAATTAAAATATTATGTTATAATCATAATAAAATCAAAGTCAATGTTTTTATTTGTTAATAAATACACTGAATTTACTATTTATGTAAAAACAATTGTATAGTTATTTTAGTTTTCTGATTGTGGGAGAAAATCGTGGTTACAAATCTACGCAAGCATACAGTCGAACACGTCTATGGGTCTAGCGTAGTAGGTATGTACTTTCGCCATTTTGTTTTGTTTTCATTGTTCAGCGGGAGTGTGGTTTATGTAGTGTTAATTATTCATGTGATAAAAATTATCTAGTATTAAAAATGACAGAAAGCGCTAGAGAAAACGATTCTGAACAAACTACTTTCGTTATGTGCATTAATTCAGTTACTTATTTATTTTAAATAGAACGGCCGAAGCCAATTGCGAACTGGACCAATTATGAACTGGACCAATTGCGAACTGGACCAATTGAGAATTGGAAAGTTGGACATTTTGAGAATTGGACATAATGCGCCCAAAGGGCACTATTTAAACATAATAATATGATTTATTTAACACAGTCATGCATTCTTCTCACAAAAATTCAAACATTCTGACAATGTCATCTTCTATTAATTCGCAAACAAATCAAGATCTGTGTTTGAGTCCAGGAGAGCGTTATTAGCGGCTAATGTCCGAGGAATAGGTGACTTGGAGTGTGCCACAGTACGGCAAGTTGGAACAGCCAATAAGCGGTGAGTTCTGCCACGACAGTAACTGTCTGGGACAAATAGATTGCAGATTTCATTATGCAGATCCAGAAAATCAATAATCCCCCTAAGAATTTTAAATATAACAGTCATCTGACCAGAACCGTCTTACTTCTAGAGAATTTCTAGTTACACAATGTATAACGCTGGTGAGAACTAAGAAAGCATTATGGAAATTTATCTCCTGAAGCCTAGTTGAGATAAAATGTTGTATGAAAGTTTTGCCGATATGAAATTTCCATCGGGAACGCAGATTGTTTGTCTATAAGCCCCTAAAATAAATTGGAAACTTACCAATTACCAACCAACAGATTTGGTAACACCCACAGGATTTAACTTATTAAGTTCAAGTAAGGTAGGTAACGCCTCTTAATACCGCAACAGCCGTAAATTCAAATTGGCTAACAATAACTTAGTCGCGGTTTGGACTAATTTGTAACTCTGGTCCGAAATATCTTGTTCACGGAATTACTTTCTTGGTTTAATAGCTTATGTTCCAAACAAGGTGTTACGCTAGTAGGTAATATATAATCCTACCTTTGTGATTGTAGGTACTCCACACGGCGGCACCCTAATTTCATCACACACTATGAATCACAACCTGAAATATTTTGAAGGTAAATAACGCAATGAATGTTGTTGTACTGTCACAATGAAAGCCGTTGCCAGTGTGTAACGCAATTACCCCGCAGGCTGCTACTGTTCCCCAATGGACTACACTATCACCTTTCCTATTGGGGATGAAACTCAGGACCCCACCCTCGGCAGTGGAACTGGCGACCACTTGTCCAACGAGGATGTCAAAAGTATGATAATATTTTCCAATTGTCTTCGGTCTTCGCTTTTGCGGTGTTCTGGCAGTCAGGAAATACACAATCAAATAAGAAGACTAATATTTTACGATGCAGAGGACCTTATTGGTGATGATCGTCAGGTGCGTAGTATACTCGCAAACCGGTGTGCAAGTGTGACCTGTAGGCCAAATCTTGCAATTTAAAGCGTTCAAAATCTATCCGCAGTCTCATCTCGGCGACAAACAAATGTCGAAAACTTGTCAAAAATCTAGGGAAATAAGAGGTATTTTTGACAAATTGAGACAGATCAGACTGAACGTTCTTAAAACTACCAAAATTGCCCCTCAGGTTTATAAACAAGGCAAAAGGAGTATGTAAGGATCGAGTATGCAGGTGGAGGTCTGTAATTTCTACCTACCCCTATGGGAAGAAGGCGTGGGTTTTTTGAGATAGAACCAAAAAGTATCTAATAAAATTAACCATTATACAATTTTATACATTTATTAATTCGACATTTAAGCAGAAAAACAAGTTCTATAATAGAAGGGATCAATTTCCATTATAGTCACAGGATATACAACCTCGGGGAAATAAATCGGGTACCTGGGGCCGTCACAGCCACACTTGGACATACATTGGCATACTGGCGAAGGTGTGTCACAAACATCGCAGATGTTGGCCGGATCTCTGAAGCATTTGCAGGGGACGCCGCAGTTGGGTATGTTGGTGCAAGAGTCGCCGCACATGTTGGTGCAAGACTTGCCACACATGTTGGTGCAAGGTGTGGTTGGCAGCATAAAAGGATCACGGAAGCAGCAGTAAGCTGTTGCATTCTAAAAAATTAAGCAATTTGATTAGATTATCTGACAGAACTGTAATGCAACCCTCTTGTTCTAACAGAGCGTGCTGCATCCGTTATACAGACACCACGGCCCCACTATTCAAAGGGAACAAAACAAAGGTGCTTAGTGATAGAAATCGGTAGATGTCTCTGCTGCAGATTTTGTTGCGCTACTTCTTCTTCCCAGCGAAAGCACTAGGAAGTGGTAAAGGGCGGGCGTTTTGAGGGATTGTCTTATGTCAGTTTGACGTTCGAAAAGTGCTGATTCTCAGACTAATTTGAATAAATGACTTTTGATTTTATAGTCGTTGAGCTCTACGGAGAAAGAAGTAAAAACTTGCACACGACAACAACGATAATTTATACGAATTATCAAACAATGCAGTTTCAAATAGCAAAATACAACTTACCTGACACAAATACAGGACAAACACAAAAATCAACAAATTCCGCATGATTGTTTATTTATTTTGATGTTGCACAGACAGACAAATAAATGGAATAATTCCCACGATGTGTTCTATATACACTGTAAATAATCCACACGCGCTGATTTATATAAGTAAAGCGATGTCAAGTGCGAGTCTAGAGCGTGGGTTCCGTACGTCGTTTAATTATATTTTTTTTCCAATTTGTACAGACGCCAGCACATCAAGCTACTACAATCTGTCAAATTTCTTTAATAGATTTTCAACTTTATCGCTAAAGCATCAGGGTTCAAGGTTGATTGGGAAAATTTGACAGTTTCGGGTAGCTTGACCTGCTGGCGTCTGTACTTACTTACTGTAATAAAAATTGCTCCAGTGAAACCTGCTTACATTTTTGGAAGCTGAACAAGAAAAGGATGTTAAAAATCATCTGCTTTTACATCAGAATTTTATAAAATGCCGTGTTTTATAAATTTTTGTCTGTTTACATAATCACTTATGTACAGACGCCAGCACGTCAAGCTACTACAATCTGTCAAATTTCTTTAATAGATTTTCAACTTTATCGCTAAAGTACTTTCGGGTAGCTTGACCTGCTGGCGTCTGTACGTTAGTAGGTTCCTAAACTTCTAACACAAACATAATAGAATTGAATAGACATTTATTTTGCAAATATGGGTAATACATAATAAATGTTATAATACACGGCATAATAAATGTTTTAATACGGCATGCAACATTTATATTATTAACATTCACTTAAGTAAAATCAATAAAGTAAGTTAATCTGAAGTTAAGCTGCGGCAATGGGACGGTCATATTAGCCGTAGAACCGATGACCGTTGGGGTAGACGTGTTCTTGAGTGGAGACCGCGAATCTGTGAACGTAAGGTAGGACGCCCTCAGGCTAGATGGAGCGACGATCTTCGCGGGATGGCTGGTAACAGCTGGATGACAGTTGCCGAATATCGAATTGAATGCCGTGCATTAGGAGAGGCCTATGTCCAGCAGTGGACTGCTGTAGGCTGATGATGATGATGATAAAGTAAGTTAATATGAAATATAATACTTATCTGTTTCAAAGCCCCAACTGAACAAATGAATAATAAACTTCATTATCATAATCTGCCCTTTTTGTCTTGATTGACACTTTGTCAGATGTGTCGAGAATGATGAAGGTGGAGCTTACAGGGATTTTACCCGGGGTTAACCTCTTTGACTTACAATATCCAGACGAACACCGCTAAGGCTCTAACTGATTAATTCACATTTCATGAAGATGAATTATTATGAAAGATAACAACGAAAGTGACTGTGAGTATGCCTTTCTGCACCCTAATTGCGTAACACACAATCAATCGGAATCGGTTTCATTTTGACAGTTCAACAACATTCATTGCGTTATTTACGTGTTGAGCAGACAAATTTTTCGAACTTATGAAGCAATGGTTTAGCAATTTGCTTCAAAATGATTCAGATTAAGATTGATTGTGTGTTACGCAATTAGGGTGCTTTTTAGTTTATTACTATAATGACTCCATGTCCCTATGCTACTGGGTCGGATCAATTAAATAATTTGTGTAGAATTAAACTCGTACTTATTTAAATAATGAAATCATTTTACATCGCTTGTCAGCTAAACCGACCCCTTATACTTTTTTCTGCCTTTTAAATTCGCACTGGCGTTTATCTCCTAACTTTACGCCACAAACGATGGATGTCATAATCTCTACAGTACCTACTTCTTCAAGGCTATTCCAGTTTTAACTAGGCAAAGAAGTGTCTCAAAACTTGCCTAAGGACATTGCCTAAGGACACTACTTTACCTACAGGAAAACAAAAACACTGATGTTATAATTACGCGTTCATTAAAATAATGCACTGAGAGTACTGTTGCGGCTGCCGTGGCGTTGTAATGCGTCAGGGATGTTTGCGGATAATAATATTAATGGTTTTGCCGCCATTATTAGGAGTAGATGCGCATCCCTGATGACAAGTGTTCGCGGCGGCACCAACAGTATTCTCAGTGTGTTCGCAGATCGGTGGGATTCCTCGATGTTGCGGAGGTGAGGTGGATGCAGCTCCACGCTGAGTTTTAATTGTGTGTACATCTGTGTCTGTAACCTACTAACACTAGAAGTTAAGTAAAATTGTTACCAACCCTATGGACTCCTGTCTGAAATAAAAGTTGTCTATTCTATTCTATTCTATTGCAACAATAAGCATTATCATCATCATTGCGCACTATAATAAAACATTCACAGCTAAAACCAGAAAAAAAGTCGGATTACGCAGTATAACTTGCCAGGACAAGTTGCATACCATGCAGGCAAAGCCGCGGACGAAACCAAACCTTACGATGCATCCGGTTTTTTCAACTGGAAACGGATCTCTAAAACTTATCAATGTTAAGAAACAAAGTTGTGTAAACGCAATTACTCGGTACCGTCAGTTGGTCAAGCGATAGCACTTTTTAGTAAAAAGTCACGTTTTTTAATAATTTTTTTTAATAATTAGAACTCGTGACTGTGACGTGACCACGTTTCAAAATGACATGTTTTGCTGATTGATAACAGTTGCTTCATACTTTAACCTTGAACTTGAAAAGTCACGTGCTTCTACAAAAAAGAAACCACCGAACTTAGTAAGTACTTACATAAAACAAAAAAACTTCGTAACAAAAAAAAAATTTTTTTCGAAATTTTTGACTTTTTCGTTGTGGTACCTAACTACCTACCCTACACAAATGGTATTCTACTTGCAAATGTACAACAGCGATTGGAAGTTTTATAACAGAACTAGCGGACCGAGCAGACGTCGCCCTGCCCGGAAAAGCAGCGCCACCTACCGGGTCCAATTGTGTTTTCAAACCATCCAGGAACCCATGGAAATATACAGACAACATTTCATCCAAATCGGTCCAGCCGTGTTGGAGGAGTTAAGTGACAAACACACGTACAGAAGAATTATCATCATCATCTGCCTAGCCTTTTCCCAACTATGTTGGGGTCGGCTTCCAGTCTAACCGGATGCAGCTGAATACCAGTATTTTAAATGGAGCAACTGCCTATCTGACCTCCACAACCCAGTTACTGGGTAATACGATACCCCTTGGTAAGACTGGTTGTCAGACTTTCGGGCTTCTGACTACCCGTAACGACTGTCAAAGATCCATAAATGACAGCCGGGACCAACGGCTTAACGTGCTTTCCGAGGCACCGAGGGGGTCTCGGTATGTAAAGATGGTCACCCATCCACAGACCAACCGCGGCAAGCGTAGCTTAACCTGACCGATCGACCTGTGCGGCTGTTATTATTTAGCCACGGGCCCCTCCCCCTTACAATTGCCGAAGATATCGCTGAATATAATATAAAAAACAAAACAGTCGAATTGAGAACTTCCTCATTTTTGAAGTCGGTTATAATTGACTTTGAAAAGTGATGATTTTAAAATGAAAACGTTTTTGAGACAAACTCTTCTACGCAGTCAGGTAGGTAAAAAGATGTAAAAAAAATTTTTTATTGGTGGACCAGTCAATCCCGTAAGTCATTAATGCCAAGCGACGTCGCCGCCCAGACGGACAACGCCGGTTGAGCTGGCGCTGTAGTCTCGACATTCATAGCGATCGCTCTACGACCGAATTCGGTCGCAAAGTCCCGGATTGACAGGAATAATGTATGGAGTGACAGGACCTTGCGACCGAATTCGGTCGTAAAGCGATCGCTATGAATGTCGTAGGCATGGGTTCGATATATCAAAACGTAACTTATATCGGATATGTGTTTATTATCATACCATATCGATATCTAAATATACATAACCGTTTTCACAAAAACTTCATCGAGCTATGGTTTCATCCATATCCATATCGCAACAACGAAAACGAACTACGAAAACGCAAACTTCACATCACGAGCCGATATGACATCGACGGTTTTCATTCGCTTTGTCTCTGTCTTACCATTCAATGTTTTACTGGCGTAAAAGTGATGAAGCGAATATTACGTAACTTCGGCTAGTGATTGGTTAGTTGGTTAATAATAGTGCGTGCGTAATATCTATATCCTAACGTGCTAGCAATAAGGTCTAGTTTCTATTTATTTAGTTACAACAAAGATTCCATAAGTTAGCAACTTTCCGGCGGCTACTCGATATCAGGGAGAAATTCATTCTTTAAACTAGACCTACGTTCAATAGATTTAGGGTTGAATTTATGTTGTTGGAATAAGAATTGCATCGAATAAAAGTGTGAGTTTGCGTTTGTCGTTAGTTTGCGTTTCGTTCGTTTCAGTTACTTGTGCAAATCGTACTACTGATATCGATATCTGAAAACGGTTTTCGATATCGATATGAAAACTGAATATCGGTTACATATCCGTTAGCAACTAAATACGAAAACGCCCATGTCTAGAATGTCGAGACTGCAGCCCCTGGACTCCTTCAACAAGAACCGATCCTTACTGCTTTAGACAGAGAGAAATGAAAAGCGAGTAAGGCCTTGCCCTGCAGTGACGCATCACGGGTATTATTAATAATTATTTTCAAGTTCACACTTGAATGAAAACTGTCCTCACCTTTAACAAAAGCAAGGCACGATAAAACACACTTGCAACTGTAAATCAGGCTCAGAAATATATAGCGTTGTCCCCCGCAGGGCTATAAAACTTCGCGGTGACATATCATTACCTTGAAAATGTACGGGATTTTATTTTCCTTAACGCCATCTTTATTTTAGACGCTTTCCGAAAAATTGCCAAGTTTAGGTACAGTCACCAAAGGACATAAGTAACCAGGGGGTCTACTCCGAAGTAGTATCGGCCGAGTGTTCGGTCGTTTCCTGCTACGGAGTTACTATTTGGTTCGGTCGGTTCCGATCCTACACTCCTACACTCTTTCGAATATTGACTATGGTCCCGACCCAACTGAGCCGATCCGAACTTTTTTCGTATTTTTCAATAATATTCGGTTCGGCCATGTGTCGGTCCGATCCGAACATTCGCACTTTGCATTTCGGAGTATCAAGGTCGTCGGGTAAAGTTAAAGTTTAGTAAGAAATCGCTGGATGATTTTGAATGAAATTTAATTTGGTAAATGACCTGTTCGTTTTCTATTAATTTTATTTTTATTCGAAAGCATCCATTGGTTTCTTACTAAACTTCAACTATATCCGTTGACCCTTGTTACTTATCTCTTTTGGTGACTGTACTTGCGTTCTGCTTGAGCTGTTTTTGCTCTTGTTGGCAAGCTAAATGATGAGGCTTTCAAGTTTTTGTTCATCATAGTTACTTAGGTACAGACGCCAGCAGGTCAAGCTACCCGAAACTGTCAAATTTTCCCAATCAACCTTGAACCTTAATGCTTTAGCGATAAAGTTGAAAATCTATTAAATAAATTTGACAGATTGTGGTAGCTTGATGTGCTGGCGTCTGTACATCACACAATTATAGTCTTGGTACGAGGATTTATTTCCTGCCGTCTCAATTTTTATTACCTATACCTCTAATTTTTCTACTTGCATAATAAACTGGGTGCCGGTAAGTGTGATAATGTTTCTTTATTAAATCTTACCTAAGAAATTACCTAACTAGGTTAAGCTACGCTTGTCGGTCGGTGGATGGGTGACCATCTTTACATACCGAGATCCTACCACTGTCATTCCTGTATTTCACTTGCTTGCAAAAATGTCGCAAGCAAGTGACGTCACGCGGAACTTTAACGGGCGATATCTTCATATTTTTTTATATAATTGACAAAAGAAAAAAAACGGGTTCAATATTTTTTGATAATCTAACTGACGGACTAATTAGATTTTTTTAGGAAAATAGCCTATTAAATCATGATTCAAAAGTCACGTGGCGCCATCCGTTATGATAATAACGTTATTGTTGTTTTCCTCGGGAACAGCACTTTTATTCGGGATGAAAGGTTGTAGCCTATGTCAGTTTCTGTACACCTGACAACGTATGTGCAAAATTTCAAGATGATCGGTTCAGTGGATTAAGCGTGAAAAGGTAACAAAGAAACAAACAAAATTACTTTCGCATTTATAATAGAACGTTACATAACAAGGAAATGCTCGAGTAAATGCTCTAGTGTATACCCACATTTATAGTTCATATATCCAGCAGAATCTCATGAATATTCTCGTTCCTGAAGCATAGTAACATTATACCATGCCATGGAAAGTGTTAGGTTTCAGTAAGAATGGGTGTCATTATCCTTTCAAAATGATAAACGCTATAATAGGGTCATACACGACCACACAAATGCGAGGATTTTAAGCGAATGAAAAGCTTTATTCACCAAAGGTTGACCCAAAATTCCTTTCAAAGCAAGCTTAAATTGGCAAACACCATCCTATAAAAGAGGGTTTTTGTGTCCGTCTCACTTGCGTAAAGTTCTGAAACAACTGAAACGTCTTTTACGGTGTTAAGTGTATTCAGTGTGATCTCCTTTTTCAGGATCAGTGGCAAAAGTTACACTTAAAGTGAGAGTTGAAAAGCAGTTTAAGAGAAAAAGAATTTTCCTGTATTTCCTGTGGATGTTAAGAAAAGGAATCCATTTAATGAAAAAGACAGCAGTATATTGGTAGGTTTACATATAGCACCTTTACTTGATTGCACCTTACTAAAATTGTTGGTACCTAAGTCTGGGTGAAGCCAATCCAAATTTTCAGCAATCGGGACTAAGATAGCATGACCGCAGTCCAGAATTTAATAACGCGAGTTAGGAGAGGTAATTAGATTCATAAACTGTGGTCACTCCTACAGGGGGGTGACACTCACCTAAGCGAAAACCAACTTTGCTTACGGGGCATAGCCTTCGCAAAGTGTAAGTTGAACCAATTGTGTGTTCACACAATTGGTTCAACTTATATTGGAGGGCTACAGTTCAATCAGTATTGACTGATGCTTCATGGAATTCGAGTTTAATGAGAATGAAGCAGATAATTGAATTTTTCCTCTAAAGTACCTATGGGCATAAGATAGGTTTCTTCGATGGACACTGATCTCTCAGCCTTTTCCTCCCTCTGGATCAATAGCGTCCGATAGGGTAAAAGAGTTTGAAGTGAATGTCATTTATTTTTTAAGCCTCATCTAGGCTGATGTGAACTGTTGCGTCCATTTGTTCGCATTTAGGAGGCCACGTCGCTTCTTTCACGTCACAAGTCACGAGGGTTAAGCATGACGACGTTAGTTTATGTTGGTGCACGGTGGCACATGTAAATATTAACTTACCCGACACTTGTCATCGATTCGCGATTCGTTCGTGCAAGAGTTGAAGCTCACATTGTATATATCATCTGGCGTTAAGTAATTATTATCATAGGGATAGACAGGAAATGCCTGAGTGTTCGAATGTTGTGAATAAAAGTCTTGTTTAGAAGCGGAAGTATACCTATCCTTTTATTCAAGGATGGGCGTTGCTCATGTAAAGGTTGTCTGCCGTAAGCAACCTTATGTTGTATAATGTTATATAATGTTATATATTTAAAAATAATATTTAAAATTAACACTATCGATAAATATTTTAGACGATTAAATGATTTTAATAGGAACGCCTACAAAACTTTTTGAGCAAAATCAATGTTATCTACCCGATACAGCTAAAGAAAGAAAAGAAAAGAAAGAGAGAGAGAGAGAGAGATAGTAAAGAATATTATCGCACCATCGCCCTTTTACTATTACCGGACTACCAGAAGTACTGCAGCGTGCCATCCACACTTGGTTGATATCCCGGCCAGTCGTACTGAGCGCTTCTCCTCCACGTTTATTATGCGCACAGCCATAATGTGGAACTCTCTGCCAGCGTCTGTGTTCCCCCTTCCACATTTAACCCGTCTACTTTCAAAGTAAGAGTGAACAGGCATCTTCTGGCACGCTCGTTCCATCATAGACCTCATCCATCGCTTTCCATCAGGCGTGATCGAGGTCAAGAGCAGGCCACAGACAAATACTAGTTTACTCCTGCCAAATTAGTCAGCGCCTGACGTAAATTGACGTATTTTTAGTCGCCATGTTTTTAATCACGTCTAAACTGTCTATGGAGTATCTTAATTTGACAGGACTAACCTAATATTATATCTTCTGTCCTTTTCTTAATGAAATAGAAAGAAAAAGATGAACTGAACTTAAATTTAGTTTAGTTTGTGAACAAGGGAATCGACGCTACAATCTTCTAATATCTGAGATAAAAAACCTTTGCGCCGGGCCTGGGTTTTTTTTGTATGGGATTTGCGCCATCTGCTTTTAGGTAGAAATAAACTACCACCTGAATTCAAACTTACCGATATTATTCCCTTTGTTCCTCAAACAAATACCTAACTAAATTATTCCATCTCTGCGAATCTCGCGAGAGAAAGAAACTACAAAGTTTAAGGATAGTTTTGCAAAACCATTCAAAACTTTACGATAAGTATTGATTTATCGATATTAAAAAGAAGTTCCTCAAACTTGCAAATCCATAAAATTGGACGTTTTTAAACCGTCGTAAGTTGGAAACTATTCGATTAATGAATAGTTTTTCAAAACATCGCCAAGCGGCTGGTCGATTCTTCACGTAAACAGAGGGCTGGCCTATTTCTTGGCCAAAGAATCAGCGTAGCAATGCTGCCCGCCTTTTGGGCATTATTCCTGATGACAGCGATGCGTGTTAGATTATTTAGTACTAGCTTCTGCCCGCGGCTTCGCCCGCGTGGATGTCGGAAATTATCCCACGGGAACGTGCTAACAGGATAAAATGTATGTGCCCCAGGATGCTATCTATCTCGCGGGCCCTTTGTGGCTAATTACAATAGAAAACCAATTGTGTCTCATTAATGGTGATTAAGAGGGTACCTATATGATATCTTTACCTAAGTACCTACCTAATTAAAAAAATAAATAAAGTCAATAACAGAAAATAAAATACCTACCTACCTAAATAAACCTATTTATGATGATAACTAATCTAAACTCAATCATCATCTGCCTAGCCTTTTCCCAGCTATGTTGGGGTCGGCTTCCAGTCTAACCGGATGCAGCTGAATACCAGTATTTTACATGGAGCGACTGCCTATCTGACCTCCACAACCCAGTTACTGGGTAATACGATACCCTTGGTACGACTGGTTGTCAGACTTTTGGGCTTCTGACTACCCGTAACGACTGTCAAAGATCCACGAATGACAGCCGGGACCAACGGCTTAACGTGCTTTCCGAGGCACGGAGGTGTCTCGGTATGTAAAGATGGTCACCCATCCACAGACCGACCGCGGCAAGCGTAGCTTAACCTGACCTATCGACCTGTGCGGCTGTTATTATTTAGCCACGGGCCCCTCAATCTAAACTCAATAAATAAGCAAAATCTCTAAAAACTAATATCTATACGAATGACTAATCCTATCTAACTGTATTATAAAATAACCTACGGTCACTACGTACACTATCAAATATACTACCTATACTTTAAAATTGAAATCTATACCTACGACTTATATAAAAATAAACCTAAATAACTCTAAAAAGTAAAAGGAATAAAAATGAACTCCACTGCGGGTGACCTAACCTACGACAAACTTATTATTTGCGGTTGATACAGTAATCGGGTCTAGGGATCGAACCGCAAAATTAAGTTTTTTTTTTATTGTATATACTTTTCCGGGATAAAAAGTACCCAGTGTGGTGCCCAGGATATTAAAGAATAATTATACCAAGTTTCATCGTAATCGAACCGGTAGTTTTTGCGTGATGCCTGAACAAACAGACAGACAGACAGACAAAAATTTTTTTAATCACATTTTTGGGTTCGGTGTCGGTCTAGTAACACCCCCTGCCATTTATTTTTTTGATATTTTCAATGTACAGAATTTTCACTTCTACAGATTTATTATAAGTAATATAGATATACTAGAAGTATATGTACCTATATATTACCCAAATAACAAGCTTTGAATATCAGAATGGTTACTAGTTAGTTATTTACTGTGTATGAAGGTTATTATTGAATATGGTTTGTAGGGAAGGGTTGAAATAAAGCACAGATAGACAAGGCTAAGCATTTATTTTAATTTAGGCTTGTCAGTAATTAATCAGAAAACTAGTCGTCCGTTCGTAAAACTAGGTCATCATGGAGAAGAAGGACAAGAATCTCCATGGAAGCAGTATTAAAGTATTCTATCAATACATTTCTAACGTTGTCATAAATTATCATTATCTTTAAAAATAATTAATTCCATCTCTTGTACAACGGTTCAAGAGAATTCAAATAATAGCAACATAATAACAATAGCTAGGAATATTGGCCATAATAATAACTTACAGAACAACATAGTCATAATAAGCAATAATTAAGGTATAATATCAAATTACATAAGTTACGTAACATCTGGTCGATCTATTCCACATAACGGCACTAGAACTAACCAACTGAACATCTGCCAAGCAACTGAACTGATACATTTTTTTTTTATAGAGAGGTCGTGACTACTTAGCCGGACTATCCTGTGGTTGCCTTAAGAAAACTTAAAGCCTCCAGCCAGGGCTTATAACTAAATAATTAAGTGACTACACGCTAAGGGCACCCCCTGTGGGGAACGAACCTCGGCTTAGGGTGTCACTGAAAGAGGGCAGCAAAAAGGGATTCGGCTGGATCCTGGAACGATTTTTTATTATTAGTGCTTTGATGAGCACGGCGTTTCCTAGGACTATCTCTGAGAAGAAAGGCTGAAACAAACTCAGAGGTCACGTCAAGAATTTAAAGTTATAGGCACAGCTATCGCGCGAGCTGGCACTTCATTTAAGAAGGATCGGGCGGGTTGAACCGATACGGTCATTACAATCCTTTTTATATACTACCAACGTCTTTTACGTCAAACATCTACCTCCATTTTGAACCAATCA
The DNA here is from genome assembly GCA_951799955.1 of Apamea anceps. Lineage (NCBI taxonomy): Eukaryota > Metazoa > Arthropoda > Insecta > Lepidoptera > Noctuidae > Apamea > Apamea anceps. Next base: position 3,707,077 of record OX637502.1, on the reverse strand, counting down.
CAGATCATCATATATTTTGGCTTAATATCTTTTAACACAGGTAGTAATAAACAAATCATATGTAGTGAAACCGTTTTAAAACATTATAAGGTAATTAATCAATTTAATAGGAGTTGATTCATAATTCTTAGACATCATCAAAAAGTATATCAATATCAACTGACAGTATTGTGCCAATCGTTTGAAGCAACCTATTATATTAAAATAGCAATATAAAATCTAAGATATACTACAAGTATAATCAAATATTACTTAATCATTTATAGTAATATCATTTAAGTATTTTTACAAGTTAAGACTGTTGTTTTTTGTAAAAACAATATCTAGTCAAATTAGGTACTTCTAAGTTGGTCCCAGGCTTCTTAAATGTGACAGATGCCATTATCCAACAAACAATATTCTAATATTATAATTATATCAAAATGAAATATCTAACAAGGCGAATTTTTTGATGCTCTAAGACTCTTTTTTCATATAGGTGTACAGACGCCAGCACATCAAGCTACTACAATCTGTCAGATTTCTTTAATAGATTTTCAATTTTATCGCTAAAACATTAAGGTTCAGGGTAGATTAGGAAAATTTGACAGTTTCGGGTAGCTTGACCTGCAGTGGCGTCTGTACATGGTTATCTATCATAAGTTCGAAAAATATTTGACCGAATTTCATTTCACCTAAAACTTTTCAACTATTACCGTTTCGTTTTTTTTACTTCCTCGGAGTCACCTCTGCCACTGTATCAATTAACCTATTATCAATTCGATTTTTTTCGTTACTCCGACGTTTCATTTGGTCGAAAAACTTTATACTGAAGTTACACTTAGCCGAAATAACATTTGTTCGAAGTATTATGTTTCCGAAAATTCATTATACCACTGTTTTAATTACCATTATATTTATTATATATTTTTATTATATATTATTATATATTTTCATTTCACCAAACGCAGCTGCATCCGGTTAGACTGGAAGCCGACCCCAACATGGTTGGGAAAAAGCTGGGCAGATGATGATGATGATGATTTTCATTTCACCAAACACCACTATTTCATCAATAATTTTTGCTGTTACTTTGGCAGCATGCAAACAAGCATGCAGTATGCAAGCAAGCATGCAGCGTGCAAACAAGCATGCAACATGCAAGCAGGCATGCACCATGCAGCAAGCATTGTTTCTGTCACGGCTCCGGCGCTGCGGGGTTTGGGCGACCCCACGCTTTACAAACATTTATTTGGCAAATGCTTCTTTTTAAGTACAAATGTTTCGTATGATATTTAATCATAATCGTTGCTTGTCAAATAAAATTTGTAAATTAATTTTTGGTGAACTGACATTGAAAATGCTACCAAGTAATCGGCTATATATTTGTAACCAAATAATATTCCGTAAAATGTTGTTTCGGTGTGGTGAAAATATGGGATTAGTCCATGTTCAACCCCCACAATCTTTACCCCCGACCATGTTGAACCCCTAATTGTTTACAATACATTGGTCATCTTTTCTTTGTCCATATTCAACCCATCGTTGTTAGGTAACTATTAATGACATTAAAGTAATACCTACTGAAAGCAGAAGTGTATTTGTTTTCTTTACAATTAATATTTTACAGGTATTATTAGCTGTTGGGTAACAAAAAAAACATGGCTTTTTGGTGAACATTGATGATGATGAGCTACTTGGGGTTTCTGATGTGCTAACTACTAATGAGATAGAGTAAACTCTTTTGTATTTCAAAATGCCCATGTTACGGTAAAATATGGAGAACTTTATAATAAAAACACCTACCTACGTACTATACCCACTTACCCATGTTTGCAAAGAAATAAATGATTTGATGTGATTTGAAAGTAACTGACGAAATATAGGACAAATAGAGGATAGGCAAACTTTGAAAATGTAGCTAATAGCAATAGGGTAGATGAGAAAAGCTTTTGTGTTTTACTGTCCATTGAGGGTTGAACGTGGATTAAACACATTCAAAAATAAAAGTCAAAACATTTAGGGGTTGAACATGGTCGGGGGTAAAGATTGTGGTGGTTGAACATGGACTAAACCAAAATATGGCAAATAAATCATTTGGCAAATGAAAAAAGTTCAAACGAGGCTTCGGCCAATAGCAAAAAGTTATTTTGCAAATAGGCGAAATATAGTTCGGTAAAATAATACCTATCTATGACACATGATACTTCGATGATCTAAAAGAATGTAAAATAATGCATATAGCCAAAAAGACGTCGTTCAATAGTTTTCGGTAAAAGAAAATTCGAACACAAAAAAATCGGAAATGTGATCGGTACCCCATTTACATATTATTATTTTAAGTATGTTAGCTTATATTACGTAAATATTATTTTGATTCATAAAAAAAAATCCAAGAATGTATGTAGAATTGGGTCAGGAACTCAGGACACTAGTTTACAGCTTCAAACATTCTTGAAACATTAAAACTATTTTGTGTGGCTTAGATACGAGACCTAGTTTGAATGAATGTAGAGCAAAGTCAGTTAATGTTGTATGCGAAAACGTTGAAACTATGAAACTATGAGGGTAGGAAACCAACAACAATGCTTGAAACTGTTGTAGTTATATAGGATTGTATAACGAGGGTATTTAATTGCTTACTACAGTTGACTTTAGGAACAATTAATCTGTTATTTCCGCATTTTAGGGTAAAGGCACTTTCTCACATAAGAAGCGAGGCAGCTTGTCATTTTGTTCAGTCTCAAACCATTATGAAATAAAATTAAATGATGTTTATTTCTGTAAGTACTTAGATCTTTTAAGACACTTTTACACATCAGTACTTTTTCTTAACTTTTTAGTTGTTTGGTGATCAGCGCTGTAACTGTATACTGTTTTAACTAATTATATTGTTATTGAATTTCATAGTTTCCCAAATAAAATAAATATTCTCTTTTCTTAACTCTTGCTGTAAATGTGTAAGTTCCATTACTACGTTCTGTTGATATTACATAAATATCGAGCAGTAGGCTGACGAGTCGTAGGTTCGAACCCAGAAAGGCGCTTTACTTTGTGTAAAATTTCATCAACACTGCTCTCAAATCGATGAAAGAAAACATCGTGAGAAAACCGGCATGTCCTAGAACTGAAAAATTCAAAGACATGTGACATCTACCAAGTCTACCAACCCGCAGTGGGCCCGCGTGGTGGATTACGGCCCACTTCCTCTCACCGAGACGAGGCCTTTGTCCCAGCAGTGGCAACGTTATAGCCTGACTATGCTATATAAATCTGGATTTACTGACGTCAAAGAACTTTTATTTCCTGTATGCCATTACCCACTTACACATATCTCGCTGTGTCCGTAATAAGGAAGATGTAGCTGAATATTTAACCAGGTATATGGGCCGTAAAGCTCAGCCAGCTAAATCTAATATAGAAATGTAGAAGCAAGGCCACACTTCATGGCTGTAAGGTTTTTAGTTCACCTGCAAAAAATATTTTTGGAGAGAATGTTAAAATATTATAGCAGGCTCATCTATGTATGTTATTCAGCTGCATCCGGTTAGACTGAAAGCCGACCCCGTAACATAGGAAAAATCAAGGCAGATGCTGATGAACAGCGTTATTACATAGAATATTAAGATCCTTTACTGTCCAGGCCGCTCGTTTGTGGAATGCATTGCCAGTTGAAATAAAACGCGCGCAGTCGTTACAGGTGTTCAAAAGACTTGTAAAGGAGTCGTTGTGATCTTGTTGTCCTAACTGCAATCATCTACAGTCTTCATTTATTTTTCGTTGCTTGTATATATAGTATGTATGTATTTATGTATCTATAATTTTGGATATGTATATATTCGTGTATCTATTTTAGTAAATACATTATGTTTGCACCAACGACAGTCCCATTTTATGTCGAGGAAAATCACTGTCCATTCTAAGGTTGCCTGGAAGAGATCGCAGTAATGCGATAAGGCCGCCCATTGTATAATATGTAGTGTGTCATGTATTTTATATGCTATGTATTTTTGCGGTGTACAGACGCCAGCAGGTCAAGCTACCCGAAACTGTCAAATTTTCCCAATCAATCTTGAACTTAATGCTTTTGCGATAAAGTTGATAATCTATTAAAGAAATTTGACAGATTGTAGTAGCTTGATGTGCTGACGTCTGTACAATAAAGTATATATAAATAAATAAATAAGATAAAGTTAGTAATAAACTTACAGTTAGGTATATGGCAAGGTAGGGCAAAAGTAATCACCCTATTGGAATGCGCTATAACTTTTGCAAATGGCGGCAAATGTCAAGTCTGTTTTGACATTATTTTGTGAAGTAAACAGAGGCAGAATACACGTGTAGCGGGATCGTCCGAAAGGGTTACCGCTGCCCTGGAACATAAAGGGCTAAGGAAGGAACACGGGTGGGTTTTAGTCAGTAAGAGTCTGACACTCCCTTCTGCTCCACCCAGAGCGGGAGGGGTCATTTGATGATTTCCTATCCTCAAAAAAAAAAAGGCAGAATACACGTCATTAAGCCATGGAGTGCTATACTCCTCAAGAACGCGGAATAATTGCGTCGCCGTCGTGTGGCGTCGCCTAATATCCGCTTTGGCGATTTGCGCTGACCGGCCAAATCACCCGATTTGACCGCTCCAGACTTCTTTTTGTGGGGTTACTTGAAGTCCCGGGTATATGTAAACAAGCCTCAGACTCTTGAAAAGAATATAGAAAGAGAATGTCCGACAGGAATGCGAGAACCTATCGGCGGAAGTTCTGACACAATGATGGAAAATGCCATAAAACGAGCCCGTATTTTGACGGCGGCCACTTGACATATCATTTCCTGGACTTGGTGGAAATAATTCTAATTCATTAAATAAACATAATCCACAAGTAGAACTAAAATGTTTCATTGCTAAAAAAATACAGTAATACAACATCGGGTGATTACTTCAGGTGATTACCCCGCCTTGTATTATTAAAATAATGAAAACAAAATAATTTACTTGGAAATCATATGTATCGGTAAAAGGGAACTTGATGAGTGTATTACGTACGTTCTCGCCTCGCCTGTTTTCGGATAATTACAAACCAACAGTTTTCAACGGAACAAGCTTGGCTACAAGATATAAACAGACATTTATATTTATTTTCTAGGAAAGCTTGCTTCGTTTGGAAGCCGATGAAGTTATTTTAGTCCCACGCAAATCTACTTGGGATAAAGCTACCTAATTAAATAATAGATACTGTGAGCTCTTTTAGAGGGGCCCGTGACTAAATAATAACAGCCGCACAGGTCGATCGGTCAGGTTAAGCTACGCTTGCCGCGGTTGGTCTGTGGGTGGGTGACCATCTTTACATACCGAAATCCCTCCGTGCCTCGGAAAGCACGTTAAGCCGTTGGTCCCGGCTGTCATTCGTGGATCTTTGACAGTCGTTACGGGTAGTCAGAAGCCCGAAAGTCTGACAACCAGTCTTACCAAGGGGTATCGTATTACCCAGTAATTGGGTTGTGGAGTTCAGATAGGCAGTCGCTCCATGTAAAATACTGGTATTCAGCTGCATCCGGTTAGACTGGAAGCCGACCCCAACATAGTTGGGAAAAGGCTAGGCAGATGATGATACTGTGAGCTCTTTACGAGCACCGAGCGGGGTAACTGCGGGGTAACTATCACTAGATTGAGTAGCAATGGGTTTCAGTTTGACAGTTCAGCAACATTCATTGGTAGGCGGATTTCGCTAGATTGTGCTTGCAGCGGCCTTCTTAGGTCCGCAGTAGATTGATTGCTTTCTTAAGACCACTGTAGGTTTAACGTCAAACTCCAGACATAATCTTACTCGTTTTTATGATAAAGCAGAAACTTTAGTACCTTTCTAATAAGACACGAATCATGTAATGCTCAAACACCTCTTGAAACTTGGAGATGTACATAAGTTAACAGGTGGAAGTAGATCGAATTGCGCCAGGATCGTCACGTCTAGTTCAACACAGCTCACTTCAAGTTGAGCTCAACTTGGCTCACTTCAAGTTGAGCTCAACTCGCGCTCCGTGAGCGTCTAATTATACTGACTTGGAGATCGATCCGACGCGGTGTCTTAATTAGGAAACTTTCGTGCCTTCGAAGTAGACGTAGATTATGGAAGGTTCCCATAGTAAGAATATAAAGTAATGACAAGTAGGAAGTTATGAGACTTTTAACTATGTTGAGAAAGTTAATTTTGAGAAAATTGTGAAATATTTAGTCCTGCAGCTACCTCTTTTGAAGTGGCAGATTGTTACGAATAATTGCTGTTGTTTTTGTTACTAGCAAGCTGGTCAGTCTTACGTCACCGTATCATCGATCATTATTATGTGGGGCTAGTGACAAACCCCTTTATTCATAAACGTTGCTTAAAGTTAAGTAGTGCTAAGCGACTGTTTAACCATACATTTTTGCCAATTAAACGTCACTTAACTTTAATAATCGTTTATAAATGAACCCCTAAGTATGTCTCTGGGACTTTTTCAATGACTATTTCCCCTATGTCCTATTTGAGTGTATGGGGATCCTGCTCCTAACATCTGATCCTTAAAGGTCAGCAGGATTTCTGCGGCCCCATCACTGAAAACTGAAAACTCATCTGTACTCTGAATTTGGAACGGCCAGTAATATTAATAATTCAGTTACCATATCCGGTTCAACCACAATTTAATCAAATCCCTCTAAAATCCAATAATTCTCGATTGCAATTTAAAGTTATTTCATAACTAAATAATAGTCGTCATTGCGGTATTCAGGTCCCGGTACCGATACCAATTAGAACTGTCAGCGGTATATTCTTCGGTCGATATCGTCTCATGGGAAATCTGATTTTGAAGGACAAAATTCAATTTTAGTTTATTAGAATCTAGATTATTCCGTTGGTGATATCAAGTCTTATCTTTAGTTACGGTACGTATTTAAATGACGGTAAGAACTTTTCTTTTCGGGAACAGTGGTAGCCCAGTGGTAACGACCGCGACTTACGAGATATAGGTCGTAGGTTCGAACCCTGATAGGCGATTTACTTTGTGTAAATTATTTCATCACCACTGCTCTCAAAGCGGCAAAGGAAAACATCGTGTGGAAACCGACTTCTCCTAGAACCAAAAATTCGAAGAAATGTGACATCTTACATCTGCCAACCCGCACTGGGCCCGCGTGGTGGATTACGGCCCACTCCCTCTCACCGAGAGGAGGTCTGTGTCCCAGCAGTGGGAACATTATAGGCTGATTATGTAAGAACTTTTCTGAATACGTCAACGCTAGAAATATTTAAAAAAAAATATCATAAAGAGATGGTATTTATTCTGGCACTCATTTCTAGAAAGTATTTACTTAGCATAAAGTTTGTTTTGGTAATAACATTAAAACCACTTTTCTTCATTTTTTTCTTTACCATCATAGTTATTTTCGTTTTCATTTGCGGAGTCTGAAGATTAATTAGTTTAAATTCTTAAGAAATATGAGTTACTTAATTGTTATTTATGACAAAATTACTCTAACAGGTAAAATTACTCTTACCCACCTTGCTCATTTTATTCTTGAAGAAGACAGTTTTCTATGAGAAGTCATTATTCATATAAATTAAAATACATAATAGGCACATGAAATAAAATATTTAGGTTAAATGAAAAGACTTAGGTATAAGAATGTGTATTAATTATTTGTTCAAAGGTTCCATAAACAGATACATAAGCCCTTTGTCCAGACGCCAGCACATCAAGCTACCCGAAACTGTCAATTTTTTCCAATCAACCTTGAACCTTAATGCTTTAGTGATAAAGTTGAAAATCTATTAAATACATTTGACATATAGCCATTTGACATTTGGCTTGATGTGCTGGCGTCTGTACACACACATTTTTCTTGTCATAAAAAAACTACGGTTTATTCGTCGTGTGTAGGCACGATCGTCAGTGTTATATGGATCTCTATGGAAGCTTGTTGACAGACACGTTTTTTACGCCGTACCGTAAAGAAACCGTGCCGTGTAAAAGAAAATACATACACAGACTAAAATACACACAATACCTACACCAGATACATAAATCAGATGGCAACAAATAAAATCAAATAGAAAGTACAAAGGGTCTTACAGTTTAAGAACTCATCAGCAATCCTTTTGTTGTCCCAACATCTATTGGCTTCAGTAACCACTTACAAAAAGATCGTATCACGTCACGTCCCACTCCTGGGCAAAGTCCTCTCTCCACTTCTTCCATCTCCTTCCAACCCGCCCGTCCTCTTTCCAGTTATGTCGGAATCTATCCAGCTCGTCCCACCATCTCCTACGTGGTCTGCCGCGACCTCGCCTCGCTGTCTCAGGGCACCAATTCTGTGCTATTTGGGCCCACAGTTTGTCCGGCATGCGGCAGACATGTTCTGTTCATGATCTTTGTTTTGGAGCGCAGTATTGTGTTTCGAACACGATCCGTTAATTTAACGCCTAGTATACTGCGCTCCATTGCTCGTTGGCAGACCTTGAGTATGGATTTCTGGATGTTAGTCAAAGACCAAGTTTGTGTACCATTGGTTAAGACACCTTTTTTTTGGGTGGGAAATCATCAAATGACGTCTCCCGCTCTGGGCTGAACGGAAGGGCGTGTCAGACTTTTACTGACTAAAACCCACCCGTGTTCCTTCAGTTGCCTGTGCCAGGGGCCACGGTATCTCTTTCGAACAACCCGTAACCCTGGCAGATAGGTTAAGACACCTTAGGTACTTACATTAAATAAAAACTGTCATTGCTATCCAAAATCTTTCAGATCCAATAAATACTGGACCTACAGGGTATCAATCTTAAATTCTATACCAATAGAAAGCAGAAAGTCCTATTGACATCAAACGTCCAATCAACGCTTTTGAACCGAGGCAAAGAATTGGCGCGAGAATTCGAGATATTCAGCCAAGGTAATTTCTATTAGGGGCACTTGGGGGCACTTGGGGTACCAAAGTACCCAGAGCATGGGTACCAATCACCCCACCAGCTATGATTAGGGAGGTAAAGTCACGCTTTGTGAGACTAACTCGCGAAATGTTGATTCAATTTTGCACAAATTGTTTAGTTAGATTAGAAGAATCTTATTTTTTTGTTGTACCTGTTTATTTGTCGTGATTGTTTAGATGGTAGACCAATTTCTTTGACGAATGAATTGGAGCTTACGTATTCCCCATTGTTACGTTTCCTGCCTCTTTCATTACTTACAAAATCAATTTATTTGTAGAGTATAGGTACCTACATACAATTGTTAAAGTATTACTCAGTAACTGAGTTGTGGAGATCAGATAGGGATTCGCTCCATGTAAAACACTGGTATTCAGCTGCATCCGGTTTGGCTGGCTTTGACTCGTATTTTTTGTATTACTCGCTACGAGTATATGTATAGTTGGGAACAGGTTAGGCAGGTGATGACCTACATACAATTTTAACAATGATAAAATTAAGAGCTGAAAAGTTAAACATAAAAGTTTAGCATTTTAAGTAGGTAACCAAGCCTCCAATATACTCTAAGGAGAGTCTTAATTCTTCAAGATGAAAATAATGTCAAAGAAACCTACGTCCTGCGAAGCCTTTAGAATGAACTTCAAACTGTAGCAAAGGAACTATCTTTTACAAAGTCCCTTTTATGCCGAGGAAAGATCGAATAGATTACTCACTAATCGAAGAAGCCTGGCGGATGTTTCGATAAAGACTTTGAATACAAATTTTATCAGGCCTGTTTGTTATTATATAAGCTTACTCGTATCCCCGCGGCGTTCGCGTGGAAGTCGTAAGATACACAACATACTAAAATAACAATCACATTTTTATAACACTCCGTCGGTCCCCGACACACCGCGGCACATCGCATCGCCCGCCCGCGCTAGTAGTTCGTTTTATTTTAGCAATATCGTTCTTTCGGCCTTGGTTTGCTCGGCTCCTAAGACTCGTAGCGTGATGTTAAGTACTCGTAGCATACAACCTTCCTCAAGTCTTGGGCTATCAAATGCAAACAATCATTTTTCAAATCCGACCGGTAGTTCTACAGATTAGAGCGTTCAAACAATCAAACTCGTCAGCTTTATTATTAGTATAGATAGATAAAATAATTTATATTAGTATAGAATAGATTGGCGACGATACAAGTGCCTAAGGAATAACTATTGTAGTTCAGACCATATCTGCTTCGCGAGGGAACCGTACTCGGGACTCGTAGCGCAATAACCCGGTTGCTAAGCCAGTGGGTGTCTTACAAGAAATTAATAGCAAAAGTAACAAAATAATTCAGTCTAGGAGTCCAATGTTAAATCCTACATAAAAGTTTTAAGAAAATACGGATAAAGCGGAAACTTCTTTCACATAAAATATTGACTTAAGCTTACAAAAATATCCCTTTGTTTCTTTTCTTCAAAGCGACGAACAAAGTTTCAGGCGGTTTCTCTTCAACTTTGTTCATATTTCACGTCTTTACAAAAGGTTTGGCTTCTCTGATAAAATGACACTGAATTTAGTTACTCGGCTAAAATTGATTCATCCATAATACTGTAAATGGAGCCTGAAAACTGTGGCCATTTTATTGAATGTTGTGATTTAGCCCAGGTATGCGTGGGCGATCTTTTTTATGCGACGTTTCTTTTTTGGCTCATTGGATTTTCAACTCTCCGTATTGATCCGAACATTGAGAATCTAACAGAGCGCATTCCAGCGCGTCAAGAAAAGACACTGTTGAAGAAAACACATTTTTGACTCTCGGCGCTAAGCAGAGCGTTGAAAATCCAGTGTGCGAATTAAAATCGCCCGTGCGTACCTACGCTTAGGTTTAACGTAGTCAATAAGATGTAACGACAGTCGGATAAATTTACGATACGATCACTGATACATATTTCAGATACATTTTGATAAATAACTGGAATATATCTAGTTTATTGAGTAAAATGGTCAATTCTCTCAGAATGCCTAAACGACGACCCATCTACACATCAATTTTACGAAGTTATACGGCCGATAATTTTGACGGCAAACCAGCCATTTTCATAGGTGGATAGGCTTTACCAGAAGTGGTGATAGTAGTATTGGTTTAGTGGTTCAACAGCTTGAATATCCTCAGGATTGTGCCGGCAGCGGCAGTTCGTCGTGCACGTGGTACGACAGCGGCTCCCCTGACATTATATGTGATCAGAAGACAGCCGCCACGCAACCGTCGATGCGACGCTCTGCTAGAGTGAAATGAGTGTCACAATCCAGACTTCGGGCTACTACTAAAATCCCAATAATATTTTGCCCAACCTGGGAATTGAACCCAGGAACACACGTTTAGCAGTAGCGCTTGCTTGCTTTGGACCTTTGCAGTTTGGACCTGTGTGTGAGAAAAACAAAGAGGACAAGATACAGGACAAGAGTTGGAGGTGGACCCTGGAAAAATCTGAATTAATAACGCCATATAAAAGAGAAAATTTGCCGCAGTCGAAAGATACCAATACGAACAAAAATACCTTTCAGTTACGAAACATTCAAAAGTGCTTTTTTCAAGAAATAATGATTGCTGCTTGAAGAAGGAAGGAAGGAAGTAACAGCAGGATTTCGAAATAAAATTTCTATATAGAAAAGATAATCTCCACAGATGGGGTTACACGGACGGCTTAGCAGTGCGATTCTGTAACCATCTCACCGTGAAAACTTAGGTGAAGTGAGCGCGGAGTGAGCTGTCCATTCCAACTAATGCTGGCTATGGATTGACACTATTGACAGCTTACTCTCACCTAACTTTTCACGGCGATATTTTTACAGAATCGATCGGCAATTTCAAGTGCCATGTCACCTGTGCAATTGATGGTCTTATGAAAGCGTCAGTGAGCGGAGTTCGTGCAGCTGAATTTTAAGCGAAAGTTGTTTGAACTTTTTGTTATCGATACGCTAAGATGAAGAAAGGGTTTTTTTTTTTTTTTAATAAACGTAGATATTATTTAAAAAAAATTCGCTTTCTTCGTCTTCAAATGAAAGGTATTTATGCTCGTAAATGTCCTGCTACAGTACAGACGCCAGCACATCAAGCTAACCAAAACTGTCAAATTTTCCCAATCAACCTTGAACTTAATGCTTTAGCGATAAAGTTGAAAATCTATTAAAGAAATTTGACAGATTGTAGTAGCTTGATGTGCTGGCGTCTGTACCTATGACATTAAACGTGAAATAATAAACATTTTGCCGTTTTACTGCACAAGGGAGCACAAGGAGGGGGTCGTAAACCTGAGGTAACTACAGTGGCCGATATTGAGACGCTCGTTAAATCTTGTTTGTTCTCTGATTTGTTGTACACTGTAAGCAATACTTATGATTATCTCAAACACTCCTTTAGTGAGAGTATAGGTACCTATATACTTAAGGACGGCAATCCGACACGACCGGAGAGAGATCAGGTGCAGGACCAACAGCTTACCATGGTTTTACGAGGCGTGGGGGTATTACACCGCCAATTTCCAAACTCCGGGCTGTTACCGAGAAATTCCTAATGAAAAACTCAATAACATTTGAAAATGTCTCCCTAAGATGGCTGGTCTCCGCTGAGATTGGCTGCCAAGGCCGAAATTCCAGATATTCCCGATCAGTCACACCTTGTCGTTTACACTGTTGACGATCAGGAAAAAAAAGTTTCATTCGTTCAGTGTTGACGAACGGGAATGCTTGTCGATTATTCCCGATCAGTAACATCCCTGTCGTTAACACTGTAAAGGAATTAAACTTTTTTTCCCGATCGTGACTGACTGACTGATATATATTTTTTTACATACTTAAAAGGTAAGTATTTGCTTTTGGTCTTTTATAGTTATGGCATAGTGACTAGTTGGAGATCCTGCTTGCAAAACAGCACCCTAATTGCGTAACACACTATCAATCACAATCTGAATCATTTTGAAGAATATTGCTAATCCATTGCTTCATGTGTTCGAATATTTGTCTGCTCAACAACGAAAATAACGCAATGAATGTTGTTGAAATGTCAAAATGAAAGCCATTCCTACTGTTCATGTGTTACGCAACTACCCCGCAGGGCCACAATTTGCAAAAGACATAAGAAATTTTGTATTTCGCGGACTATATTGAAGAATAGTTGGTCGCCCTGATTAACTCAAGACAATGTTTGTGTTCTTTCTCCAGAATTAGCTTACTGACAGGTTATTATTATTAGTATTAACTTATTTATTTATTTTACTTCGATGGTCTTAGTTTATCATTTGTGACTTCAAGTGACAGCTATGTGAACAGAACCCAGCAATGCATAAATATGTAAGCTGTCACGCCCTTTATGCCTGGAGGCTTTTATATAAGTAGTATGTTTTTATTTACATTTTAATTTTAATTCATTATTTTTAGCTTGATTACGTATAGTTTGTATTATATTTGTTGGTATATTGGCGTGGCTAGCTGACATATTATGGCAAATAATTTAATTTTATGTTCTGGGTCTTACAATGTTAATTACATAACATAGGTACCTACTATTGTATACAATCAAGTATTTTCTAACAGAACAGACAGCTGTGCTGCTGGGGAGTTTGTTGCGCCACTTCTTCTTCCCAGCGATAGCACTAGGAAGTGGTGAAGAGCGGGCGTTTTTGGGGGACTGTCTTTGTAATTTTGACGTATGAAAAGTGCTGATTATTAATTATATATTGATGATATTATGATGTAGCGGGATCGTCCGAAAGGGTTACCGCTGCCCTGGAACATAAAGGGCTAAGGAAGGAACACGGGTGGGTTTTAGTCAGTAAGAGTCTGAAACTCCCTCCTGCTCCACCCAGAGCGGGAGGGGTCATTTGATGATTTCCTATCCAAAAAAAAAAATGATATTATGATTGTATTAATTTTGTTTCACGAACTGTGTCCAAATAAACTGTTTTTCTTTCTTTCTGATTCTCAGCCTAATTAATTTGAATAAATGACTTTTGATTTTGATTTTGAAATCTGAAAGTTGACAGATTCAGGGTATCGGCAATTATTTTGTTCATCAAGTATTTCCCGATTTAAATTATTACGTATATACCTACATTTTAACTTATACAGTAAAACCTATTTACTCCTTGTTATACTGACATTAACGTTCCGGCAGTAGGGTGTGATTCTGCAGCTATGTAAAAAAATCAAACCATCCTATCCTGCCCTCTGTGTCCCAGGACATGCAGTCAAAGTGACCTCTGCGTTGCCACCGACGACGCCGTGCAAGTAGCGAAGTTTTGAAGTATTCCACTTAGAGCACAGATTTGAACAGCACTTCCGCGAATGGACCAACAAGATATAAAATCCAGTCTTGCCAGCGACATGAAGAAGATTAACGTTCCTTTCCATTCCATTAATACCTCCGTTTCAGCTGGTTACAGGGTTATTATTAAAAATAAAACAAAATAAAAATTGTTTATTGATATATTTATTTTCAATTCAATATCAGTGTTTGACTATTATTAGGAATGCGGTGTACACAGTTATTATATTAAAATATATTTCCAAAGCTATCGTCCATTTTACAGCGGAAAGTTGATATGTAGGGTGTATACAGGCTGGTCGATTATTGAAAAAATAATATATTATCTCTTGGCGATTTGGCGTGGGAATTGGGACACAATGCTTAGGCGCCATCTCCGCGAGCGAGAGAATCGCGGCGATAGACTTGCCGTGCCATCTAATTCTTGCCGCGATGATATCGCCGTGTGTGGACACGTTCTAAGAGAGTGTATAGAAATACGTGGCACGAAGATAATGTTGCCGCGATTCTCTCGCTCGTGGAGACGGCCCCTTAGGTTAGCTGACTCATAGGCATGCATGACTATATTCTAAATCCTTAATTTAGAATTTTTAGTCATGTAAAAAAGTCCTTTTGCTGTCATACCGAATTCTCACTGGGATAGTAGTAGATAGATGCTGTAGTCAAAAGTTTTACAAACTTATTACGTTCAAAAGTAAAATCACTTTTGAATATTTTCATAGCATGAAAACACGTTTGATAAATCCTTTTGTTAAAACCGAATTAATATCGGTATTGATATGAAAACCGTTAAAAGCAGGACTAAAGCCTAATCACCAAATAAAATATCCCAAAAAAAAAAATCCCAAATTTACTTTAAAACAAAGAAAAAATATATATTCCAACAAAGATCATTAAAAGTCTTCAACTTTTGTTCAAACCAACTCAAACACGTTGTATAATTACGTGAAAGCAACAAAAACACGTGTTTGGATGAAGGAAAGGGTAAATGGACACGTGCCCTCGTTTCTACTAATTACTAGAACTAAATTAGCACGTGCCAACAAGACGCATGTCTGTATTTAGTCCTACCAATTAGTGTAACGTTGCCCAAAAGAGTTTTAGTAAACTTTTTGTTTCTTATTATAAGAGTAAAAGTCTTCAGTTAATTTGGTTTTTATATTTGAGAGAAAAAATAGAGTGTATTTAATTTTTTATGTTAGCTTTAAGTCTGATCAGCTGAGGTCACGTTTCGTTTAAATATTAGACTTTAATTTGCTTAATTTCATAAACCTCTTTGATAAGATTAATTAGTTTTTGCGATTGGCAATTAAAATATTTAAGCTGCAACACTTTGTAAAATACATATTACCAAAGTATTAATTTTCGTGATTGATTTTAACGTCGTGTATTAAAGACAAGGTTTTTTTTGAGTATATGAATAAGATAATCAAAATAAAATTGTCATTGGGATATTAGGAGTGGTTTTAATTATTTGAAAAATAAATCTCTGTGAGACGTATAAAAATATAAGCGACCAGCCTGCAAACGGAAAAATATTAACTATTTAATATCAAGAGAAAAATTATTTTAATAATTGGCACCGAGACAATAAATATCTAAATTATTATAAATCTCCAGAATAATAATTATTATTCTGGTTTATATTATTTATTACCTTACGTAACAACGAATTGGCGAAATCAATTTGACGAGAATCACAAAATCACAGGAAATTTTCAATTCCAATCAAGCGATTTTTATACAAATTTGTATTTATTTTTAAAAGAAATACTCAAAATCAGTCGTGCGCGCGAAAATACATTTTTTTCTCAGTTTTCTATTGTTTATGGAACATTAATTGAAAAACTATTTGTACTATTACTATAAAATGAATACTTTTAATGAGAGAATGAATACGTACTTGCTTATTTTTTTACTACAAAACCCTTGAGGGTAAGCGAATGGAATGAAAACATTATGTCTATTATTTAAATATACATTAAACATTGATTTTACACTGTCCATTTATAAGCTCAAAATTGTAAATGTGAATAATATGAAGTATCTATTTTGGTAATATAATATTTTCTAGGCCAATAATGAATATAAAACCGACATCGAGAATATACAAGAGAGTACATAGTATACACAAAAATGTATTTATTCCAGTATAAGAATCACTACTAAATACGTTTATCTCTTTTTTTTTAAGTTTAAACATTAGTGTTAAACACTCA
This sequence comes from Apamea anceps, assembly GCA_951799955.1. Lineage (NCBI taxonomy): Eukaryota > Metazoa > Arthropoda > Insecta > Lepidoptera > Noctuidae > Apamea > Apamea anceps. The sequence goes on along the minus strand of OX637502.1, from coordinate 3,690,635 downwards.
GCTCATAAACAATAGAAAACTTGAAAACCAACAACTAACTTACCCTAATTTAATGTTGCACAATATTTATTTAACATAAAAGAAATATTTATTTACAATAGTCTGAGTATCAAGAATATTTCAATAGATTTGCCTCCTGGTTACAACCCTTATTTTAAAAGGTACTTTGATCCTACCATTAATTGTGATCTACTTAATCTGTGATGTAAAGTAAATCCTCGTTTACTTGAGAAGCGATTCACGCAGAATTCAGCACTTAATTAAAAGGAACTTTCAGTTTAGGCGTAACTTTGCGCGTGCTCTAAAGGTATGTTTGACAACTTGTTTCCCTTCTCCACCCAGTTCTTTAGTCTACCTCGTAACTCCTCCAAGCTTTTGGACTTGGCTTTGTTTATCCTTTTGTACTTCACGTCCTTAGGTTTGGTCACGTTTCGGTGGTTGGACATCACTCTGTTGTAGGTCACCACGTGGGTCGACTTTGGCTCCGGCTCCTCATCACTCTCGCCATTCGACGTGCCCTCATCATCTGATTCGTTCGCCGGAGTCATCCTCTTTGGCACATAAGTATACGACCACACCTCTTTACCGTTCTTCGGTTTTAGCTCCTTATCGTTGTCTATGCTCTTGACCTCAGCAGTAAGGACTACGCTCCTCATTCGAAAGTTATCCCGCCTTTGAGCGAGGAGGCTTGTTTCCTTGTACTTCTCTTCATCTGTTTTGTTGGCATCGTTCAGTTCTTTCTCTGTGCTATTCTGCGCACTGAGACCTTTTGTGGAGTCTCCATCCACCTCTTCTTCAACGCTGTACACAGTTTCCAGAATCTCTGGTCTTCGGAGGAAACCATTCGACCGCCGCACGACGTTGTATTTTAGGTTGGGGTCTATGGCATCCGATATTGACCGGACAATGGTGACGCTGTCGGGGTTCGTCGACCTGAATCTTGGCACATTGGGGGTGTTATTGCTGTCGAAATCAACGTCTTCCATGATGACAGCAGAATCTGAATCATTAAGTGAATCGAAGTCTCCAGTAATATGGGAATCTTGGAGCATGTCCCTGAAATCTGGGATATTCTGGGATTCAATGCCATTATCGAGTAGTTTAGCTTGGAGTGATTCGATAACTTTTTGTTGTTTCATGATGATTGTTTCTCGTACTGCGACCATGCTGCTGATTTCTTTCTGTTTACGAACGAGGCGCGACTCGAAGAGAAGAAGTTGGCTGGAGAGGGATTTGAGCTGTTCCGCCTTTTCCTTCTGCAAGCGAGTGACTAGTTCCTCTTGAGTTCGGTGCGCACGGCGCCATGTTAGGAGCTGGTGAGCCTGAGCACGATACTTCATTCGAAGATCTCTGTAACACCAGCAAATAAACATATTAGACACAGAATTTAAGGACCTTGGGCGTAAAATTGTAATAAAGAAAAATAAATAAATACATAGTTCAATTCGGGAGACTATTAAACTATCTTGAACATCGTATCTCACGCTAATATTTATAATTAAGCTGTCAATTCCTGCCACTATCCTCAACAGAACCACTTTATCGCGGTATATATACTCCAGAGATTTCTCGGCTACGTTCTATTTGTGTCGTGTGTTTTCTAGGAATTGGCTCGTATTGATAAATAATATTGTTTCAGACTTATTTTCGCAGAAACCTTTTCCGAGTCACTGTTAGAAGTCAATGTCTCTTATATGAGTTGGTAAATCAATCTGTTTGGGCCGCTTCCTTTGTATTCTCTAGCGTAGGTATACAATATAAAAATAATACAATACTAATGATGATCTATGAGAGGTTGCTAGTACCTGACATAGATTCCTAACTTCATACAGTTCCTACGTTGTCATCCTGACGAGATTGGACGGTGGAATTAATAAGATACCACTCCGACATCTAAGGCGTATTCTAGATAAAGAATCTCAGTCACTTCGTTGATCGCGATTAAAAAGTAGATTCGAATCGAGTTAGGAATTAAATAGGACTTCAATGCCAAATTTCTTTTGGGACTTAAGAGGAGACTCTTGCTACACAAAAACCCTTAAGTAATAATGATTATATGTTACCTGATACTCCTCCTGGCTTCCTCTAAGGTGTGCGCCTCTAAAGGGTCGGTGAGGGATGCCGCAAGCGATACGTCAGGCTCCGTTGGGCTGTTCAGAGCCGACTCACTCCGGCTGTGGACAAAGAAAAACAACATTTAATGCATTAATAAAGAGGTGATTAGTTAATGACGAATGCTTGAGGAGGACGGGCCCAAATAGTTGAGACATTTTATCGTATCGCACGAAATGTAGGAGAATAGTATAACCTATCCTAATATTCCTACTTATATTATAAACGCGAAAGTTTATAAGGATGGATGGATGGATGGATGTTTGTAACTCTTTCACGCAAAGAAAACTGAACGGATTTGGATGACATTTGGCACACAGATAGTTTATAACCACAGAACCGTTTCATCTCAATCGTCGAAAATCGATCGTCAATTTATCTGTTCTGTTTTTATAACCAGGATTAACATATAGGACTTTGTATCCCGATATTCCTACGGGATTGAGCCTTATACGGGTAAAACCGCGGGGCGCAGCTAGTAGGTAATATTAGCCAGTCAACAGTAAGCAGAATTCAAAAAGACACTTTATAGCTGGTACCAGGTATTATGACCCAATATGTCTTTATTTAGTGCCTACCTAGCACGAAATGTGCTGCCATAACGTTAAGGATCGGTCCCGAACGTAATAAATAAAAGATTTATCTGTATTGTTCCACAAAATAGGAAAACTGTAAAACAACTACAGCCGTTGTAAACTTCTCCTATTTGTAACAGCTCCTATTTCTATGAAAATACTTAATGTTTTTTACGAAATACCACGCATCTCGTAGAAATAGGAGCTTTTTTTTTTTTTTTTGAGGATGGGAAATCATCAAATGACCCCTCCCGCTCTGGGTGGAGCAGAAGGGAGTGTCAGACTCTTACTGACTAAAACCCACCCGTGTTCCTTCCTTAGCCCTTTATGTTCCAGGGCAGCGGTAACCCTTTCGGACAATCCCGCTACCCTGGCAGGCTTCGGCCCTATCGGGCCCCGTCACTCATGCTGACATCTCTTTGAGGCGCGCGTGGAACACATACGCGCCGTCCGGCACGGGCCTGGTCCTGATCGGACGGTGAGTTACCCATTACTCACCGCCCGCAGGCCCGCGCCTACGGTGGCCGGGAGTCGTCACGCGGCTCCCGACGCCCGGAGCGTCTCCCGCGGCGGCTGAGGCGTGAGGTGAATTAAAAAAATATCGCATCTCGTTGCTCCAGTGCTCAGCCACATAATAAACCTGTCCCTTGAGCATGGGGTGTTTCCCTCAAAATTAAAATTAACACTCGTAACTCCCGTATTCAAAAAAGAAGACAGAAAAGAGTTGAAGTTTTATAGGCCAATTGCATTAATACCAGTTATTGCAAAAATTTTTGAAAAGGTTATCTATAATAACTTGTACAATTACTTTGAAAATAATAACATATTTGCAAATGAGCAATTCGGGTTTCGAAAAGGTAGGTCTACAAGTACCGCTCTCTTTAAATTTTTAAAACAAGTAATGACAGGACTTGATAAAAAACAACAAGTAACTGCGATCTACATGGACTTGACAAGGGCATTTGATTATGTGGACCATCAAATACTTCTTAATAAATTAGAAAAATATGGGGTAAGAGGAGTTGCATTAAATCTTTTAAAATCATATTTAGCAAACAGATTACAAGTAACGCAAATAACTAGAATAACAAATGGCACAAATTATGAACAAACATATAAGTCGAATTCCAGAATTGTTCAACATGGAGTGCCCCAGGGAAGTATATTGGGACCACTTTTGTTCATAATTTACGTAAACGATTTACCCAAATCCATAAAACAGGAACTAATACTGTTCGCAGATGATAGCACAGCTATTTTTACTAAAGGCCAACAAGATGACCATGAAACAAATATTAACAAATCACTTAAAGATATAATAAACTGGCTGAATGTAAACAAACTAAAAATAAATATAGAAAAGACAAGCTACATGACTTTCTATAACAAAAACTCAAAAACAACAAAAATTCACATTAACTATAAAAACGAAACATTGAAAGAAGTTAACAACACAAAATTTCTAGGCATTCACATTGACTCTGGGCTGAACTGGAAAATGCAAGTCGATGATGTCTGCAAAAAATTGCATCAGTCCTCTTATGCACTTTATATGCTACGAAAGGTTGTACACGAAAGTGCATTACTAAGCGCCTACCATGCATACGTGGGTTCTGTGCTCAAATATGGTGTCCTTTTTTGGGGTAATTCTCCCAACAGGGAATCTGCGTTTAAAGCGCAAAAAAAATGTATTAGAAGTATATGTGGACTTAAACAAACTGAGACGTGTAGAGCAGTGTTTTCTAGTTTGAGAATCTTAACTCTTCCGTCAATATATATTTATGAGGCTGCGGTGATGATGAAACGCGATATTGGCAATTATAAAACATTAAGAAGTACGCGACATAAAAATGAATTGAATGTTATTAAATGTAGGACAGTTAAATTTAAAAAGAGTATATTTGGGATAGGGATAAAAATTTATAACAGACTACCAAATAGTATAAAAAGCATTGAAGAACTGAATATTTTTAAAGCTAAACTCAAAGAATTTTTAATAAGTAAAGCATACTACTCGATCAATGACTTCTTAGATGATAAAGATGTCAACATAAAAACATTGATATAAAGTATGTGAATATTAAATTAAAGTTGGTTTATGTGTATTTTTACATTTATATTTAATGATAATATATATTTAAATGAATGATAAAATTAATGTATATTGACATGAGTGATAGTATTAATTAGTTATTGTGTATTTAGGCATGAGTAATATTAATTGATAATAATGTATTTTGACATAAATAATGATAAAATGAATTTTAAATGACTGCTAGATATTGTACACCCTATGGGTATGTTACAGCGATCGTTGTATTATCATGGTAAGAACTGCTTTTTCACCTGTAGCAAACAATAAATGAATTTGAATTTGAATTTGAATTTGAATTTGTGCGTTCCCTCGCCCACCCCGCCACCTCCTTCGCTAGCATGACTGCTTCGCAGAAGGAGGTGACTGCCAGCCACTCCCTCTCGCCCCGGACCATGGCTTGAACCAGGGCCGGACGCGAGAGGTCGCCGCCGCTGAGAAATAGGAGCTTGACGTGAAGTTTTGTATTACTGGTCGATTAATTAACAAACGGTACACCTAAGATAACCCGGATTTTTGCAAAAATCCTGACAACAGCTTGTATGATACCGACATTATTTCTTTGTTCCCAATAATCCGGTCCTTTGCAAGAATTCCATGATCTTCGCAAAGCTTTGATTTTTACAATTATGCTGCGACAGTTACCTGAGATAGAGGAACTTTCCTGCAAGTCGATAATTTATAAGAAATATCTAGTTCGAGGCAGACCTAAGAAACGCTGGCGTGACAATTTGGATTCTTTCCTAACCGATTGGACGGAGAAGGCACAACACAAAGAAAAATATGAGGGAGACCTTTGCCCAGCAGTGGGACAATATAGATTAAAAAAACGAATTCTGAGCAGAATCCGGGTAGATTCTGCTCAGAATTCGTTTTTTGTTTTTATTAGAATCCGGGTAGATTCTGCTCAGAATTCGTTTTTTGTTTTTATTACAATCCGGGTAGATTCTGCTCAGAATTCTTTTTTTTTTTTATTCATGAACAAGACATTATTTTTCGAAAAATAAATTTCTATAAACCTAATTTGGAGGTGTTTGCTTCACTGATCGATAGCAGCAAATTTATTTTGACCTATTAGTCAGCTAAATCCATCTGATTCATCTAATTCGGAGGTTATAAGAACAAATAACCTACCCTCGAACAAGATTACCATTTTCATTCAGATCGTACCTTTGGTGTACCTTTGTCAAGGTCTACGGGCAGTAGACACATTAAAAGTTAGAGAAAAACGTTAACTTTGCACTTAACATTAATTACTCAGCTATTTTGTTAGACTCGTGTTTGTTTAACGCGATTTCGAACAAAAGGGGAGTTGGGAGGAAATAAATTAGCTTTTAGAGCAATTAGAAGAACTATGTTAATTTAGAAAGTACATTGGAGGTAGCGAAGTATTTGTATGTGAGCAGAGGGGCAATTCTCGTAATTTTAAGAACGTTCACAGTCTGATCTCAGTCTCAATCTTTCAAAAATACCTGTAAGTTCCCTACATTTTTGACAAGTTTTTGACATGGATTGGCGTTGAGATGAGATTGCGACAAGATTTGGAACGTTTTTAATTATGGGAATTGGCCTTCTGATATTTCGAGTCTGATGACTGGAAAAACCACAGGCTCTTCCGTTCTCCAACATACAAACAGATATTCAATTCTAATAATCACGAGCACAGAGCAGAAATAGTCGACGGCTGCACGTCATGACTGTGACAAGAAGGCTTCCACTCAGGATGATGCTGTGCTATAGGAGACCCACAGCACAGCGCTGATTTTCAGTGGTTACCCGATATCGGAAACTATTAATGAGTCAATCAAGACATTTGACGTAGATCTATGTAGTCTACGAGTGCGAGTACCTATGGGGTACGAGTATTAAGGCGCAGCGCAGACTGTCGAGTTTCGACAACCCGCACCTGTTAATAACGTTTTTCATATAATTTCAAAAAAATAAACTTAGGACTTAGGCGTTGCGGCAACTAGCAAGCGTTAACGGAAACCTTATAAAACGTTGACAGTTGCGGCAACTAAAACTGCTAATATGCGCAACGCCTAAGAAAAAATTTAAAGATTCAGCTGCAACTGGGCACTGACAGGGCATCAGGCAGCATTTTACCACGCAGCAGCTACATGACTTCGGATTTCAAGTACCACTAAGCCGAAAACATGGTTCTGACCTGAAAATATATTGAAACAAAGGACAGCCATTATTCACAATGCAAAAAACCATTTTCCTAAAACGTAGCTGTAAATGACTACAGTGGGTTACTGCATGGAAACATTAACTGTTATTCCGTGTGTAATACATACTGTACCTACATACATAATGTATATAACATGCGAGTGTCATAACATATTTACATACGCAATCACACACACGATACAAACAGAATCCGAGCATCGCTTCGTTTAATTAACTTCACACAAAATGGCTGCGGTCTGTGCAAAGTATCATTTTACAGTTGTTTACAGTCATCATAAATTCAGCTTTAAAGCTCGTTTACACGAGGCGAGATACTCGCCAGTCAAGAGGCGAGAATGTTCGAGCGAGTCTCGTAGACATGAATTGCACTCAACAACGCGAATACGATTTAGTCATACCAGACAACAAGTCACAGTGAACAAGTCATCTCAGGCGATTTTTCAAAAGTGATTAGAAAACTCGAAATAGTTTTTGTTGACATCATCATCAACTCAGCCGCTGACGCAGACTCTTCCAATTTTGTCGTCAAAAATACGAGTAAAGTACTGTTTTCACCAGTCAACTCCTTTCAATAATCTCCTATCCGAAGTCACCGGATTTAATGAAATACAGTAGGGTTTTACCGTTTTTTAAATCTGGGGACAGCAAAGACACCAACAATTATAGACCAGTATCCGTGTTGCCCGTATTCAGCAAGGTGTACGAAAAGGCAATGCTCAATCAAATGCTTAATCATTTTAATACCAACAAAATCTTACATGATCAGCAATGTGGTTTCACCAAAGGACGCACCTTATTAAAGCACATATTTACAGCATGAGAGGAGGCCCAAGATGCCATAGGTATCTTTTGTGACCTATCCAAGGCATTTGACTGCGTCAATCACGAAACCTTACTTTTAAACTTGAGCATTACGGACTAGGTCAAGTTGCACTCAGTTTAGTAAAATCTTATTTAAATGATAGACAACAAAAAGTTCAAATAAACGGTGTCAATTCTCTTGCTTTAAAAGTAAAAATGGGCGTTCCACAAGGCTCGATTTTAGGTCCTTTCCTCTTTTTAGTATATATTAATGATCTACCCCATTTATTAAAGAACCAACCGGTGTTATTTGCTGAACATACTTCCTAAATTTTTAAGATAAATAGACGTGCATTAAATCATGACGATGTGTTCACGCCATCTACACAAAGACAGATCAGAACAACATCCAATCGAACGCGGTGCAGGCGCCACCTATGATGGAAGAGTTGAAGCCCACCATCGATTGCAAATCCATTCGGTCTCATTCACTCGCGCCTCTGTTCATATAAAAAAACCCTTTTTTTTCTCTCTTGCAAACTGTCAGCCGCCATATCACATTCTGTAAAAAACGAATTCATTATAAACCTTTTTAAAACTCAAGAAGTCGCTTCATTTATTGGACGAGCAAACCTGATCCTGCACATAATATTGGACCTTCGAGACGGATGCTGGATTCGAGACTACGGAGAAACGAGTAACGACGCCGACACGGGACGGCGACGCCGTAGTTGGACCAGCAGCCATGTTATACGAGTTCGAGCCAGAAACGCAACGGTCAGGTCTTTGTTCCCGTCTTTCCCTAAAACGTTTAGATTTGTTTTAACGCTGTGTTTGTTTATACGATTACAGTTCGGTTATATGCGACGCGAGAGTTGCAGCCACGCGGCTCCGTTGATGCTTGCACGTGAGTACCTTGTACCTAACGTTTATTCGTAGCCCGCCATAATGTCTGTTAAGTCGGTAGAGGAAATTCTTTCTGAGCTTAAGAAACGTAGGGGAGTTGTAAAGGGCCGGTTAACCCTATTTAAAAATTATGTTGATACGTTCATGGGGGCCACCTTGACTGCCTTACAAGTAGCCGAACTTAAGTTGCGAGTTCAGACCGCCATCGATATATTTTCTAAATTTAATAGCATTGAAGGTGAAATAGAATTACTTTTATCGGAATCGGAATTAACCTCAAATTCAGAATATGTTGAAGCGTTCGAATCATTATATTTTACGGCTATGGCCAGTGCAAATTTTCTTATTGGCAATGCGGAGGCTTACAACGGGTTCCCTGTTGCATCAGCTCGGGATAGTATCCGACAACCTGTTAATATTAAATTACCGGATATAAAACTCCCCGCCTTTGAAGGTTCGTACGATCACTGGCTGGAGTTCAAACATTCATACGTCACTATGATCCATAACCGTACCGATTTAGATGAAATACAAAAATTCCATTATTTACGGTCGGCTCTGAGTGGGAGTGCGTTACAAGTCATAAGTGCCTTAGAGTTCAGTCCTGCCAATTACAATCACGCCTGGGAGCTATTAGAAAACCGATATCACAACGATAGGTTGTTAGTCAATAATCACGTCAAAGCGTTATATAGTATTCCGTCGTTAAAACAGGAATCACCATCACAAATTCGGAAGTTAATTGATACCGTTCTACGTAATTTACGCGCTCTGACGTCACTAGATGAACCCACAGTCAATTGGGACACCTTAGTTATATACTTAGTCGTAAACAAGCTTGATCCTTCCACGGAACGGGAGTGGGAAAACCACATAGGTGTCATGTCTTTAGGGTCACACAATAAGGTCAAATTAAACGATTTAATATCATTCCTCAGGAACCGCGCAGATACATTAGAAATGATTAGTGCAAACCACGTAAAATCAAAAGAATTACCTCAAAGTGATAAGCATCAAAATACAAATGACAAACGAAGTTCAAACCGCGTCCATAGTTATTCATCTATCAAAACTACCCGTAACAACTGTCGTAATAGTAATAATAAAAAGGATTTACCTGATTGTGTTTTGTGCAATCAAGGTCATGCGTTATACACGTGCATACAATTCCTCAACATGTCTGTTAGGGATAGAATGAAAGTTGTTACTGATAAGAAGTTGTGTTGGAATTGCCTGCGAGCGGGTCATACGTTAGACGTCTGTAGTTTCGGACCATGCAAGCAATGCCAGCGCAAACATAACAGTTTGTTACACTTAGAAAATTCTAATAATCAAATCATTAGTAATAGTAACAGTGCGTGTGTGCGTAGTGAGTCGCGCGGAGAGGTGAACGCTACACACACTACGTCAACTGCGTTGCATTCCTTACCTAACAATTCGCAAAACACTGTTGTATGCGATAAAACAACTAGTGATTTTATAGCGATAAATACGGTCTTACTTTCCACAGCGTTAGTGGAAGTAGCGGATAATAACAATGTTTATCATACAGCTCGTGCGCTTTTAGACAGCGGAAGCCAGAACTGTTTTATTACGGAAGAATTATCTAAACGAATAAATGCGTCTTATTTACAGTCCACAGTTCGAATATCGGGTGTGGGACAATCTGTCGCACAGTCGTGCCATTCATGCGATATTTCCATTCGATCAAAGGTAAACGATTATTATACCAAACTTAGATGTATTGTCTTGCCATGCATAACGTCCAGTTTGCCTACAATAAGCATAGAAGTTGGTCATATACGTATTCCGGAATCCCTACAATTAGCAGATCCGACGTTTTACGTTAGTTCAGATATTGATTTGCTGATAGGTGCAGATAGATTTTGGGATCTTTTAGGATCCGATAAAATACGTTTACCCAGTGGACCATTCTTACAAAATACGAAATTAGGATGGTTGTTGTCCGGTCCTGTGTTCGTTAGGGACTCGAAACCTACTCACGTTCATTGTCACTTCAGTCAGGACATTGACAAGCAGCTCCGGTCATTCTGGGAAATTGAGAATATTCCTTCATCACCATGTGTAATTCTTACAGATGATGAACGTATGTGTGAGGAATTATTTAATAATACGACTAAACGCGAAGAAAAAGGTAGATTTTCGGTTCGTATACCGCTAAGAGAATCACCAGACGCACTGGGTGATTCTTATATGTTAGCGAAGAAACGATTTCTATCATTGGAACGTAAACTTGAACGTTTACCAGAATTTAAACGTATGTACACTAACTTTATGCGAGAATACAATGACTTAGGTCACATGTCGAAGTTAGCTACTTGTAGTCTACCTAACTATTATCTCCCACATCACGGAGTCGTCAGAGAGAGTAGTACGACTACAAAATTACGCGTAGTGTTCGACGCTAGTGCTGTCACTAGCTCGAATAAATCATTAAACGACATTCAGTTTCCGGGACCCGCGTTACAAAATGACATTTTTTCTATTTTGTTGCGATTCAGACAGTATAAATATGTAGCTTGTGCAGACGTGGAGAAAATGTTTCGTCAGGTTCTTCTCCAGTCTGATCAAAGGTCATTACAGTTAATATTGTGGCGCGATAATCCCTCGGATCCATTAGATACCTACCAACTTAATACGGTTACTTATGGAACTGCGTCAGCTCCATATTTGAGTATGCGATGTATCAGACAGTTAGCGTTAGAGTGTGATGATGACGTCATCACTCGAGTCATCACTCAAGACATTTTCGTAGACGATCTAATCACTGGTGATGATGATTTAGATAATTTAATTCAAGTTTGCCAGAAAACTTCAGAAGTACTACAGTCAGGGTGTTTTCCTTTGCGTAAGTGGACATTTAATTTAGACGTATCCCAAAATAAGTCCACAGATCATTTTATAGGCGAGCATGCGCAAACTAAAACACTCGGATTAGGTTGGTACAACACTAGTGATGAGTTGCATTTTGTTACGAATATTGATAACAATGTTATCGAATCAAATTTAACTAAACGGGTAATGTTATCAGTTATATCACAAATATACGACCCATTAGGCCTTCTTTCTCCTGCAGTCATAATTTCAAAAATAATTTTACAAAGATTATGGTTAAGTAAAATTGACTGGGATACTCCGGTTTCTAGGGATATTGTTGGCACTTGGAAACATTTTGTTTTTACATTAAGATTTTTAAAAGACATTCACATTCCTCGTCACGTCAAGGGTGATCACACTCAATATACAGAACTTCATATATTTACCGACGCGTCCCAAGACGCATACGGTGCTTGCGCTTATTTACGTACTTATAGTGATAACTCTGACGTAACCGTTCGTTTGTTGTGTGCCAAAAGTAAGGTTTCGCCTTTAAAGGTTTTAAGTATTCCTCGTTTAGAACTTTGTGGTGCCTTAATTGGAGCTAGATTATACAAGAAAATCGTTGAGTCGCTTAGGTTACAGTTTAGTAAAATACATTTCTGGACGGATTCTACAATAGTCATGGGTTGGATTAAAATGTCACCACATTTACTTAAAACATTCGTACAAAATCGTGTGACTGAGATCAATGACCTCACGGGCGACTCGGTGTGGTTACACGTAAGTAGCAAAGACAACCCAGCTGATCTATTGTCAAGAGGTTATAGTTTAGATTTATTAAAAGATTGTGATTTATGGTGGTACGGTCCGTCTTACTTACGTAACAATTTACATTATTTCGATCAGATTAATTGCGATAATTCAGATGTTCGTAATTTACCAGATTTAAAATGTAAACAAACATGTTTACCTTTTATACAATGCGAACATTTAATAGACTTTGAAAAATATGCTTCATTTTCTAAACTTAAACGAATAGGTGCGTACATACTTAGATTTATAGATAACACGCGCATCAAGTCAACTACGAAAAACAGCTGTTCGTGTCCGCGTCGAACCGGTTCCTTATCAGTAAGTGAATTGAATGCCGCGCAAAGAATGCTCGTTAGGTTGGTGCAAATAAAATCATTTCCAGATGTTTACAATAATTTGGTTAACAATGTTTCTATTAAACGAACTTGTAAACAATATAATAAGGTTTCTAGTCTTAATGTTTTTATGGATGAACATAAAATAATTCGAGTTGGTGGAAGATTATTTAACTCGTCTAGTTTTACTTACGATAAAAAACATCCGGTTTTATTGTGCAGTAAACATCCTTTCACTATTACTTTATTTAGGTATGAACATATAAGATTATTACATGCGGGTCCTCAACTTCTATTAGCTACGGTGCGTGAATGTTGGTGGCCATTAAATGCTAGAAACTTAGCACGGAAAATAGTACACGAGTGCGTGACGTGTACACGTATTCGAGGTAAAACGTTAGCACCTATCATGGGTAACTTACCACTTGAACGCTTGGAGCCTGGCTTCCCATTTATGCGAACGGGTGTTGATTATGCGGGGCCAGTGTTCGTATTAAATCGAAAAGGCAGAGGTTCAAGATTAACTAAAGCTTACATATGTTTATTTATTTGCTTCACGACGCGAGCTATGCATTTGGAACTTGTTACAAGTCTCTCTTCAAATGATTATATTCTAGCATTAAAGCGTTTTATTAGCAGGCGAGGTAAACCTCGCGTCATTTACTCGGATAACGGCAAGAATTTTGTAGGTGCAGAGAAAGAATTTCCTTTATTTTTAAACAAAAATTCAGAAACTATTATAAATTACGCTTCAGAAAATACCATTGAATTTCGATTCATTCCTCCTTACTCTCCACATTTTGGCGGTCTATGGGAGAGTGGGGTACGCTCGTGCAAGCATCACCTGAGGCGCATAGTAGGTAACGCGCGATTAACGTACGAGGAATTTTACACAGCTTTGACACAGATCGAAGCCGTCCTAAATTCCCGTCCAATTTCACCTCTATCCTCAGATCCTTCCGACCTTACTCCTCTTACCCCCTCCCATTTCCTCATTGGCCGACCGTTGACAGCTCCACTTTCTGAAGACGTCACAGACAAACCGACTTCGAGGTTGACACGCTACGAACGAGTCGAGCAACTTCGGCAGCACTTCTGGCGACGCTGGTCCACAGAATACGTTTCGGAGCTGCAACTGCGAACCAAGTGGAAGACTAAGCAGGGCGACATCACGCTGGGCAGCCTTGTCCTCATTAAGGATGACAACCTACCGCCGTTAAAGTGGAGGTTAGGTCGTATTAAACGTATATTTCCTGGAAAAGACGGCGTGGCTCGAGTAGCGGACATCCACACAAGTACTGGAACCATTCGACGAACCTTCTCGAAGATTTGTCCGCTGCCACTGCAAGCGGAAAGCGATGAAGCTTGACTCCATTTTGAAAGCTGGAGCTTCCAAGGCCGGGGGCATGTTCACGCCATCTACACAAAGACAGATCAGAACAACATCCAATCGAACGCGGTGCAGGCGCCACCTATGATGGAAGAGTTGAAGCCCACCATCGATTGCAAATCCATTCGGTCTCATTCACTCGCGCCTCTGTTCATATAAAAAAACCCTTTTTTTTCTCTCTTGCAAACTGTCAGCCGCCATATCACATTCTGTAAAAAACGAATTCATTATAAACCTTTTTAAAACTCAAGAAGTCGCTTCATTTATTGGACGAGCAAACCTGATCCTGCACACGATGTAATAATTTGGTAATAATAATAATCTAATAATTTGGTATTAAATGAGAAAAAAACTAAATGCATAAGATTTGCTTTACCAAATGTTAAAAGTAGTGATTGTGACAGTATTGAACTAAAAGAAACTAGAATTCGTCAATAAAACTGTTTTCCTGGGGATCACGCTCGACTCAAGGCTGCAGTGGGGTTCTCATTTAACATCTCTTGCAGGACGGCTAAGTTCAGCAGCTTATGCTGTAAGAAAAATCCGTCAATTTACTAATGTAGATACCGCGAAGCTAGTCTATTTCAGTTACTTTCATAGTATCATGTCTTACGGTATTTTACTATGGGGACGGGCTGCAGATATCGAGTCCATTTTTATTCTGCAGAAAAGAGCCATCAGAGCAATATATGGCCTCCGCAGGCGAGATTCTTTAAGGGAACTGTTTAAAGATATTAACATCATGACGGTACCTTGTCAATACATCTATGAAAACATCATGTACGTAAGAAAAATTTAAATCTTTTCAATATAAGAGGTGAAAGACACAACTATATGACTAGAAATAGGAACCAATTAGTTCAAAAAGATTTCAGACTGGCTAAAGTAGACTCATTCTTCATGGGGTACTGTTTAAAATGTTACAATAAAATTCCACCCCACATACTCCAACTGAATGAAACGAAATTTAAATCTTGTATTAAACGCACACTATGTAGCCAAGCATATTACTCGTATAAGTTAGGGGATTACATCGCTGACAAAAATGCTTGGCTCAATGCTGGTCCTGCTCCACAGGGGCGCATAAACTAATTAGCATTCGGAAATATGGTTGGAGCTGCTGAACATTGGAAAAAAAAAACTATCTTTGCATTGCATAAATTCAATTGCTTAGTATTGTATAATTGCATAGCACACGTGTGAGCACTATGTACTTTCTATAATGCTACCATTTACTGGGTACGTCTTTCATTGACTTGAATGTGCCCTGGCGGCTGTGAGTATGTCATGCTCACTCTAATGTCTCGCTGGTGGTGGCGTGTGTGTTGGATCATTAAGTTCCCTCCAAAATGGTTGAGCTGAATGGTGCTGATCCATACGTCATGTTCGTGAACGGATGCCGTCAGTAAGGACTGGTCGTCTCTTGGCTGCCTCGGCTTATTTTAATTTTTAATTTCTGAATTGTTTTTATGTTTTCTATAACGGACGCTTTTAACGTGCACGTCTTTCTACATCGTTCTTACATGGTTAATTTCAACACGAATGATGTAATCAAATATTTTGTAACAATTTTATGATTTAAAAGAGTGTCCGTGGAGTTTCTTGCCCGTTCTTCTCCATAGGTACCTACGCTTTGGAATAGGCAACTGGCTTCATCTTTCTGACTGACCGACCCTTTGACAATTCAAAAGTGCCTGTAATTGGTTTAGTTGAATTAAATGATTTGAGTTTGAGTTTGAGTGAGGTGTCGAAAACTTTTATTTTTATTCGAGGCCAGAAACTCTCCTCGTGTATACCAGCCTTTACTCTCATGAAACTTATTTATTCAATACTGAAAATGGCTGCAGTAAATATTTACAGAGTAAAGTAGGTCATGCAATCATGCCTGTTGCAGGCTGACAGCGACCACAGTCCGGATTGACAAACACAAACCTGAAAAATTCCTTTGACATCAATCCCCGAGTGAAAATAACTATGTTTTGTTTACAATGAAAAGCTTCGGGGAAATATCGAGGTTTCAGCGAATATTTCATTGAAAGGATTTACATTTTTAATACCTCGTATGGAACCAATGTAATAATTGGAAAACTGTGATTATTTTAATAGCTTTCAGTTCGGATTGCGGATTTATTTTCAGTATTGCTTTTTATGATTGTGAACAATACGTTATAAAGGTGGGTTGTTGTGGCTACATAAATAAATAACACCCGTTCCGTTCCGCTAAATAGTACCCGTTCCTGAAAACCTGTTCAAGCTTCAGTTAATCTGCTGTTTGATTTACCAGTTATTGTATTATTATTATTTCTTTTTACCTTTTGTGGTATAGTAATTTTATTCTAGGTGCATCGTCTTCACATATAATTATATAATGAATGTATACAAAACCTTGTAAAACATTTTAAAAGAGTTATGGTGGAGTTCCTTGCCCATTCTTCTCCATACGAAACTACCTTTTGGAAGGGGGCGACCAGAATCAATTCTATTTTTTGTTATTTTTTGTAAATTTTAACGTTCAAAAGTGCCCATTTTAAATACATTATTTAATACTAATAATAATAATCTTTATTCATGAATATGAGACAACCATACAGAGCAACTTAAAAATAAACACAGGATATACAAAAATCGTTTAAAGTTATTTGATTTTGACTTTGTTAAATCTCATTTATGCTTTTACAAAATTGAGCACATAAGATTTATTTTTAATAGCCTACGAATTATTTTATGAGTAGGTCTAAATCGTACTAGGTGGTGACGTGGTGTCCTGTAGTTTCTGACACCCCCATGGGAAAAAGGCGTGAGATTATGTGTACATAACCTAGGGTACTTTTCTAGATCTCAGAAAAAAATCCACTACTAAAATTTTAAATGATGCCGAAAGGTAAAAAAAAAGAAAAGCGGTTAGGGTTCCCGAAATTCTAGCCGGGTCACGAAATACAACATTGATTTTTACAAGTATTTTCTTAACAAAAGTAATTTCTCTTTTCATTTCCAATTCTTAATAAATCTCCTGTGTCAATACACAGTAAATCTCGAACATTTTTCAGTGTTCGTGCTTACTCGGGCGTGAAACTAAATCGTAAGAGCAAATCGATTTAGCTAAATTGCGGAAACGAAATAAGAAAAGTCCTTCCTTTCTAGTTTCCTAAATTCATTTACTTACTAGAGAAGTTTTTGTGGAACGAGAAGGTATTTTTGTCGAGCGATTGATGTCGTGTGCGAGCTTATACTCGAGTTGCTGAATTTATTGTAACTTATTTACTGCGTATTAATACGATTTATTTGGCAAATTTAATATTAACTTCAAAATAATATAGTGTCGGTATAAAATACAAATGCTTTTCGCGTTTGTCTAATATTTGGTTTAGTTTGTTTTACCAAAAATTATTGATGAAGCTTCGATCAATAATAGTAGGTATTGAAATTGAAATAGAAAATATTTATTTCAGATTAAGCACACAGTAATTGATACAAGTCCATATTATGTTAGTAAGTAGATACTTATAGCTATGTTAGTAAAATTTAAAATAATAATTATTATTTATTTATTATTATTATAATTATTTTTATTTATTATTGATCGAAGATAGTAAGTTATAAATGACTACCAGATAATTAGACCTTATATGTCATCATATGTATATGGCCCAACGTGGCAATGCCGCTAGTCTCTTGGGTACATTACCAGTCGACAGCGATGTGGAGGAATACTTCGACCAATATTTTAGTTAGTATAGGATATTAATATTTTTATTTTAATAATTTGTAGTTTATTTAGTATTAGAAGGTGGCCAACATCCAACATGTAACGTGGATACAAATGTTTGAACCATAGTAGATCGGTGAAATCCTAGTTTTGAGGGTTCCGTACCCAAAGGGAGCCAATTACCCTTTACTAAACATACGCTGTCCGTTCGTCCGTCAGTCTCATAAACGACAAAGTTCGATAGGCAGACAGTTGAAATTTTCACAAAGCAAATAGTAAAACTAAAATAAAGTTGAAATTATAGGGGTTTCCATTAGAGAAACGTGTTTTTTCGGCGTTCTTGTCTTGTCAAACCAACTATAGTACTAAAATAAAAAAAGACTCCCATATTAGATTAATACTGTGTGGCAGGGACATCGACACACAACCTGTTACCATGGATTCAGCACATCATTCTAAACACCCACAAGTGGATAGATTTCATCGGTTATTAAAAAAAAAGTTAGCTATTCTATACATTTTGACCGCACTTTCCTATGAAACAGCAGTTTTTTTTTTTTATAATCGACAAAAAATTTCTACACTAAGGGGTCTAAAATCTTGTGCTGAATTCATGGTTACAGGTTGCGCGTATGTCCCTGTCACCCGGTATAGGAAACTATAGTAGGTACTAGTGAAGTAAGACTAAACTACAGCACACTTTTGTATGACCGACACAAATCGCAGGCGCATAACAACACAACGAATGGGTTGTAAGTAAGTACTTATGTATTATGTATTTGTTTCACATTCATTTCCATTACATCACGCTAAATAATCCATCATAATCCTTATATGTTATAGACATACATGATGTTACGTTGTTATGTATTTACTTATTTTTCAATTTCAGATTTAATCATTTTCGATATACCTGACTGCACAATATCAGACTTTGATTTATTATATGTTACGGCTACATTTATTATGAAATCGGAGTTTCATTACTAATTAAACTAGGTTATAAGTTATATTTACTACAGGATTATTATGAATGAATCTACCCGCTTAGCCTTTTTCCAACTGCGTTAGGGTCGGCTTCCAGTCTAACCGGATACAGCTAAATACCAGTATTTTATATAGAGCGATTGCTTATTTGACCTCAGACCACCCAGTTACTAGGAAACACTATACCTTGGTAAGGCCGGTTGTCAGATTTTTGGGCTTCTGACTACCCGTAACGACAGTCAAAGATTTACGAATGACAGCCGGGACCAACGGCTTAACGTGCTTTACGAGGCACGGAGGGGTCTCGATATGTAATGTCACCTACATTGGAACCTTCGATCGAGCCGTACGACTGCTATCACGTTATAAAATACACGACCAACCCCACCAACTATCCTACTAATAATATAATATAATAATATTATAAACGTGAAAGTTTGTATGGATGGATGGATGTTTGTTACTCTTTCACGCAAAAACTACTGAACGGATTTGGGTGAAATTTGGCACACAGATGGTTTATAACCAGAATTAACATATAGGATACTTTTTATCCCGATATTTTCACGGGATCGAAACTTATGCGGGTGAAACCGTGTGGCGCAGCTAGTGATAAATAAATTGCAGTTGCAGCCCACTATCCTACAATACTTTCACAGATATTGTGCCTCTGATTTTACATCATTACCCAAATCACAGTGATTTTTATTCTCGTCACAATAAGGTTGCTGTTAGGTCGCTGCTGTCAGAGTTAATATAACTATAGTTGCACTGTAACTGACTTGCATATGTTTTTACCACAATGAAAACAGCCCTTCTATTTTTATAACACGACAACTAGCAGAAAAGTTAACACGAATATTAATCCTCTACAGATATCGTGAACAAAATGTGTTTGTGCAAAAAACATCCCCTTAATGTTCTGAAAATTACTCCGATTGCCTGCTACTATAAACTCTCACAGATAAATGTTGACATTGCACTAATATCCAGTCACTACCCTCGGTCAAAGTAAAAGTCAAATTGTTTATTTCAATTAGCTGGAAGGCACTTTTGAATGTCAAAATTTACTAGAAAATAAAAGGGATGAAAGGATTAAAAACGTTGTTTTCTATGGTGGAGAATAGAAAAGAAACTCCGCAATAACTTAAAAAAAAAACTTTTATAATATTTTAACCCTTTGTATAAGAACGTGGATCCAAGGGAGACACAATGGGTTTTTAATTGTTTCTGTAATTACGGCTTTCACGGCTTTCAATCGGTTAATTAGCTCGAACGTGGCCATCTACTGGGACCAAACATTAAGTCATTTGCCTAGCCATTATCCCAACTAAGTTGGGGTCGGCTTCCAGTCCAACCGGATGCAGCTGAATACCAGTATTTTACATGGAGCGACTGCCTATCTGACCTCCACAACCCAGTTACTGGGTAATACGATACCCCTTGGTAAGACTGGTTGTCAGACTTTCGGGCTTCTGGTGACCCGTAACGACTGTCAAAGATCCAAGAATGACAGCCGGCACGGTCTCCGTATGTAAAGACGGTCACACATCCACAGACCGAACGTGCCAAGCATAGCTTAACCTGATCGATCGACCCGTACGGCTGTTATTACTTAGCTACGAGCCCCTCAGTCAGGGTCTCAGGGACCGTTGAAACGACAAGAACAAGGAGAAAGACGGAGCTACCCAACCCTCTAATGTAAAACTTCGTCTTTCACGACTTCTAATAAAATAAAACAAAGGCAAACCACACAAATGAGCTACATTATCAAAGAAAAACAGTACCAACTCTAACTAGAAATTCACCTTGGAATATTATACGAAACTAGCTTCTGCTTTTTCTAACTTTCTTGTTCTCCCGACCCATGCCGTCGCATCGCATCGTCTGTCCGAAGACAGACGATGCGATGCGACGGCATGGCACAAAAATATTCAGAAATAACGTTGAGCGAAAACGAATTTTCGCTCAATGTTATTTCTGAATATTTTTGTGTTTGCTCGGCGTCTTAGAGTCTTCGCGTGATGTTAAGTAGCCCATAGCCTTCATCAGGAATTCGGCTATAAAATGAAAAATATTTTTTCAAATCCGACTGGCAGTTCCAGACATTAGCGCGTTCAAACAAACAAACTCTTGAGCTTTATTATTAGCAGACTATAATGCATTAATAATAGACTAAACACGAATTCTACATTAGTAATGCTAGTTACACAAAGATATAATACATTATGTATGTTTGTTTGTATATATAGATCTAACCGAAGTGCTCTGCATAATTTATTATAGCTTCAATACCGTTCGATATCGAAGCTACTATCTAGTATCCACATAATATATCTGTGTGAATTCGTGATTTTATGTAGATTATGTAAATGTTGTTGTTTGTGTATCATTACACTAATTAGGGAATTGATACATTACACATGAAAGCCTGAATTGATTGATGGATTGGATCCTATTGTGGTACGGTTCCTAACTATTTAGAGAACAGTGGTGACCCAGTGGAAACGGCCGCGATTTACGACTAGGTTCGAACCCAGACAGGTGCTTTACTTTGTGTAAATTATTTCATCACCACTGCTCTCAAAACGGTGAAGGAAAACATCGTGAGGAAACCGGCATGTGACATCGACGTTTGAAACGACATGTGACATCTACCAACCCGCACTGGGCCCGCATGGAAGATTACGGCCCACTCCCTCTTACAGAGAGGAGGCCTGTGTCCCAGCAGTGGGAACATTATAGGCTGATTATGATGACCTAACTACTTTGTTGACATCCATCACTAGCTTGGGACAGTCATGTAATTAATATCGACACGGTTGGCGCAGTGGTTAAGCGATTGACTGCTGCGCTGCGTGTCGCGGGTTCGATTCCCGCACGGAACAAATATTTGTATGACCTACAAGTAGTTGTTCCGGGTCTCGCTGTTTTTGTATGTGAGTTTAAATGTTTGTAAACGCACCCACGATACAGGAGAAATTCCTAGTGTGGGGCAACGTTTAAAAAAAATTGGTTTATTGCCTTCTCTTTCAATCAGGTATACCTCTGTACCTTGGTTTACACCCAAGGTGAGATTGAAAAACTACCAGGTTCTATCAACCTGAAAAAATAATTAAAAAATATCTAACAGTATTACTTGTTTTCTAAATGCCAATCTATGTTCATAAAAAATTGTTTCACTATTGCTAACCAGAATAACATACTATTATTTCGATACATCGCCGTGTTCTAAGTAAACAGTCAATGAGCCCTCAACTGGGCTGCGCGGGCCTGTCGACGAGCATTACGTGGAATATTTATAAGCACCAACGTTACGGAGCCAGCGACACGGTAAGTGGACGCGTACCGAGTGGGACAAGGGATGGGAGAAAACGATTCACTACAATGTAATAATGATAATTAGTTCTGAGGAGTTGTTATGTCTCGCTGACTAAGCCAACCTCCTTGTAGATAATGCATAACATCCTGCCCATAATCCCCGGCGGGTGCGGCAGAGGCATACAGTATCCCCAGTCTATCGCCAGTTATCTTTGAGTCTCATGTAAATATAATAATAATAATATCCCTGGACAGTTCACACAGCGCCATCTAGTCCCAAGCTAAGCAACCTAATGCTTGTGTTATGGTAACAAGATGGCTGATAAACTACTTATATACATTTTTTTTTTGTAAATACATACATATTATAGATAGAAAAACACCCAGACTCGGAACAAATACATGTAGGTCATACAAATATTTGTTCCGTGCGGGAATCGAACCCGCGACACGCAGCGCAGCAGTCTATCGCATAACCACTGCGCCAACCGTGCCGTCAAAAAAATAATAGGGAGAGCCTTTTGCCGTCAACCAGTCTCAATTCCTGATTCCCGGGTGCTACTGTGAAGGCAGACCCTGTTACATTTTGTATTGTTTATCGCGAATCATTCTGAGCTATCAACTTAACTACTAATTATTTTGTGCTTCATTAAATTGGAAAACTGTGATCAGCTCAGTTTATTTACTTCATTGATAGAAATTGACGAACCTTAGGAACGATCCATAATAAATCGCTTTCGTTTATCCCTTGCCCCACCCTTCACATATGACTTATCCGTTACTCGTTGCCACGGAGCTATAATTTGACGCCAGCATTATGTTCCTGGTCTAGGGTTTAGTGCCATTACTAAAGTCTGAAGTCTGTCAGATGTAACCTATGATTATACGCCAGTAAAAGGTTAATTACGAAATGATAACGACTAACGTGGTACGGGAGAGTTTGATTTAAGTATTCGGTAAGTTTTATTTTATTTACTTACTTATTTGCATATGATAATGAATAACTACAGGATAATTGATTTTTATTTTTTTGCGTAGCGCGAGGGCTGGTTCGTGGTGGCGCGGGAAGAGTTCCTGGAAGGACTTGGCGGAGGCCTTTTTGCCCAGCAGTGGGACAGTACACGCCAAACGAAAAAGAAATTGTCTATCGAAATTCGGAAAGTAGGTAAACACCCACTTACTATTAAAATACAGGATGTCTTGTTTTCACAGTTCAGTAAATCCGTATCAGGTTAAAGGAAGCGTAAGCTTTTCTCTTATAGAACAAAAGATTCCGATATTGATGTTAGTACTTTTTCTATAAAGCTACCGTTTTTCCCTATATTTTTCTGGAGCCCGTAACGATCCTCTGGTCATCCAGGCGGTCATTAACACCTGAAAAAATATCGTTACAAATATCTCAAATGGGGAAAAGGTACGTCAGTCGATTTGTTACTATTTAATCACAATTTCAGCCGAAAATCCTTACGAATTCGTACTAACACCTTAAACCTTACCATACAACGTGGCTTGGGTATATATTACCAGTCGACAGCGATGCGGAGGAATATTTCGACGCAATATTTTACTTTTTTTAATAGTTTTAGGTCTGATTTTTCCAACGCCAGATAACTTTATCGGAAGAATAATTTTAAATTTTTTAACAGTTCTGCCATACAAAAACTGTCTGACGTCAGTTTTATACCAGGAATAAAAATTATCGGGCCTTTGAAAAATGAACCCTTAGTTAGGTTAGGATATTATATTTTTACTTAAACCTTAAACCACCCATACAACAATTTGTGGGCGCCCAAGGAAACAGGGTCCAGTTCTCGGCATTTAGTTTCCGACTTTCCGAGATATAAGAAGTTTTGTAAAGTTGGGTGAAAAATTGCATTTCTCGATTTTATTTGATTATTAATAAATGCTTAATTATCTACAATTTCATATAGTATTTTTATTTCTGAATTACAACTTCAAATGTATGATAAAAAAAATATGTGCCAGTTTTTGAATATTTTTTCTATCCTAATTGACTATTCTAGATACCGAATCTAGTCTTAATTCAATACCACACTACTGGACCCTTTTTGCCCACATATAGTTAAAAAAGAAATATATTAAGAAATATATTTTAACATACAATTATTATTATGTAAAGAGTAGCGAGCTCGTTATTGTTGATTCTATTCTCGGTAGGCCCCAGTAACGTTAGTAAATGATGTGAAAGTACCTGAATACATACTTTACATAACGTATGATAATGACAACATTTATATAACTACTAAGGGCCTGAAGTAAACTTTTCGAATCTATACAAATACTCGTATCAAAATTGAAGTGTCTGTTTTTAACGTCAAAATAACAGCTTTTTTCTACTAAATGCATATGAAAGTAGTTAAACATATAACAATTTTTATTTTTTGTCTGTCTGTCTGTTTGTTTGTTCCGGTTAATCTGTGAAACATCTGGATCGATTTTGACAGGAGTTTCACTGACAGATAGCGGATATTATAAGGAGTGACTTAGGCATTTATTTTATAAAAAGAATTAGGGTTCACGCAAAAAAGCAAAAAAAAATAAAACTCATGAAATCCAATTTGTTTTCCGACATGCACGCGAACGAAGTCGCGGGGCACAGCTAGGTATATTTTGGCCGATAATTGACCCCTTTTCATTCATTTTTTTCGCATTTCGTTGTTATCTTTTATTAGGGTACACATACAAAATTCGAAAATGTGTAAATATATAAATAAAACACGGATTTATCGGTTATCAAAATCGGAACCGAATGTCCTAATGGGTACCTATGTCATATATACCTACTTTATAGTCCTCCTTATCGATTTCGATAAGGAGGATAGAAGGCTTAGCGCGTAGGTATTGTATTTCTTTATGAAACAGCATTTTTTTTTTTTTTGTTTACAGACTAAATATTTTTACACTTAGGGGTTTGTTTAATCATGTGCTGAATTTATGGTTACAGTTTGCGCGACGATGTCCCCCTACCACCCTGGATAATATATTATGGGATGCGAAGGAATAAGGAACAGGTCGTGAGGAAAGTTTTGAGTGTAAATTTGGATAGACTATGAAAAAAAAGACGTTGTCTCGGTAGTCACCCCATTTCTAGCCATGTCAGGCTACAAATGGGGTGACTATCGAGACAAAGTCTAATAAAAAAGTTTCGAAGAAAAAGACAGGCTGCGTCGACCCCAAATAAATAGGGATAAGGGGTCGCTCAGCGCGCTATGGAGCGAGATATCTTCAGGGTCTCTTTGAAGGATAAAATCAGGAATGAAATTATCCGGAAAAGAACCGGAGTTAGAGACATAGCTTGCAGAGTAAGCAAACTGAAGTGGCAGTGGGCTGACCATGTCAGTCAAAGGACCGATGGCCGGTGGAGCAGACGAGTCCTAGAGTGGAGACCGCCTATCGGCAAGCGTAGTGTGGGACGCCCCCCAACTAGATTGACGGACGACCTAAAGGAAGTGGCTAGGGTGGACTGGAAGGCGGGGGACAGGGTGATGTGGCGCAGTCTGGGAGAGGCCTATGTCCAGCAGTGGACTGCGATAGGCTGAGTTGATTGATTGACTGAAGGGCAAGAGAATGACGATGATCTATGGTAAAAGTGCATCAGTGTTGATTTTGTTGACGGTACCAGGGTACCTAATATCACTGAATACATAATAGTACTACATTAATGAACAGTTGAATACAATCAAGATAGGACACGAGAAGATTCTTATCAATGGAGACATTAGCATATTGATCCGGAAATAGAAAGCATGAATCCTACATAATGTATGCAAATTAAACACCTACCTGGTTTTGCATATGGAGATCCATACTGATAAGAATTTCTGCTGTCTATTAAGAAATTTGATGCTGCATAAGTTCTAAGATAACATCTTAAGGTATAGTCTAAGGTACAAAGCCCACCTAGAATTTTAGAATTAAATAGTATAATCAGTGTTTTGTAAATACTGCGCTCCTATCCCTGAAACAACATGTACGAAACCCACAAGTGAATCGATAGTAAATACAATTTACTCAGCAGCGCAAGAAACAAATCACTTTAAAAAGTTAAAATCCCAATTACTCCTTTATTTTTGAATGAAATTTTATGTTGAACATAGTTTTTCGAACCCATAGGTTTTTGCAATGTGTCGTATTTCATTGTTGTTTTCGTTATTTCACGCAAAAATCGGTATTGAAAATTTCCAAGTGTTGACATATTAGTGCTCGTGACTGTACAGGACCCGCGTGGAACCCAAACAGGCACTTAACTTTGTGTACTCGTATTTAAATTCATCACCACTGCTGTCAAAATGGCGAAGAAAAACATCGTGAGGAACCTGTCAACCTGAACATGTCCTAGAACTAAAAATTTGAAGGCATGTGACCAACCCGTACTGGGCCCGTGTCGTGCATTATGGCCCATCCCTCTCACAGAGCGGAAGCCCTTGTCCCAGCAGTGGGAACATTATTATAGGCTGATTATGAATTTCAGCCACTCACTGAACTGAACTCACTCGCTGAACTTACCCCAAGTTTCATAATGAGATGTTACCTTACCTTGGAATACGAACAGCAAAATTGAGAGCCGTCTTACTTAAAATCGGTATAAAACCTAAAAACAATTCCCCTAAATAAGACACCGTAATTTTCTCACCAGACTAAAGAGATAGCTAGAAAATAAGATTACCAGCATTATGAAGCACTCACTATGCAGATTACATTCAAACGGGTAATCCGGAAGACTTATGTCTTCACCGATCGAGTTTAACTTTACTATTACTTAACCATTGCGGTAATAAACACGTTAAGTCTTAACTGTTAATGAGTACAGCTTCTGATTTTCCCGTTAGAGGTCATAGCAGTAGTAAAATGAGGAATAAATGTCTTTTTTATGCTGATTTTAACATGGAACCCAGCGTAGGCGCTGATACTGGAAAAATTGTAGTAACGGTTGCAAAAATGATTGAAGAGAGTCCATGAAGTTTCTTACCAGCCCCAGCAGTCTCGACATTCATAGCGATCGCTTTACGACCGAATTCGGTCGCAAAGTCCTGTCACTCCATACATTTCATCTGTCAATCCGGGACTTTGCGACCGAATTCGGTTGTAAAGCGATCGCTATGTATGTCGAGACTTCAGCCCCTGTTCTTCTCCATAGGTCACTATGCTTTGGAATGGGCAATTAGCTTCATCTTTCTGACTGACCAACTTCTTTAACAGGTTTAATTGAAATAAATGCTTTGAGATTGATTAAAGTTCTTTACAGATTTGTAAATAGAAAAATTTCAATGAAACACGTTCCAAAACTCTATCAACATAAAGAGTGAATTACTACTTCAAAATCCGAGGAAAAGAAAATGGTTCAAAGCGGAATGAAATAAATATGGAAGCAAATGAAATATTGCGATACATTAAAAGGATTTTTCAGTAATTCATGAGTTTCATGACTTAAATAATATTTTGTTGGATAAGGAAAAACGATTTTCTTTTTCACTGCTGAGCAAAATTAAGTGAAAAAGAAAAACCATTAGGTGAAAAAGAATCGAGATTCAGTTCATAAATACGTTACATTTTTTTCTCCCTTGTCTGTAATCTTGAAGTCTCGTTTATATTGTTGAGAAACGTTCAGGCTTAAAAAACATTGAAAAGTTGAGATTTGAAGAAATACTAAAATATCGTAATTTCTATTTACCAACTTGGTCTTTCAGAAACTTTACTCACAAATAGTACAAATCCTTAATAAGAATACATAGTTAAGTATTTCTTTAAATATATAATAAACAGAGCCGAAACAAATCAACCGAACCCGAAACAAATCAATTATTCAGTTCGTTAACACTTTCCGTTGAAAATCCAATTAGAAAGACAAACTCACCTGTCATCTTCCAATCTTACATAATTCATCGTAACTTCACATTTAAATAAAATCAACACAAGTTTATACATCAAGTTAGTACTTATTTTTAAAACACTATTCTTTAAAGAAACCCAACTAAGGCAATGTACCACACCGACCACGAACATGAACATAATACAATGTCCAACAAAAAAATATCGACTCCTGCGCAAGGAAGCGAAACAACGGACACCGCACCTTTCCCTGCAATAAGGGTCAGCTACGATTTGAAAAGACTATCTTCCTCACTCGTACTTGAAGTGAAAGAAAGGGATGGAAGATAGTTCGTGTTCGAATTAAGTGTGGAGTCAATGATGACCTGAAGTGAAGCCGATATGGAGTTGATAAACAAGTATGGAGGCATGAGACGAGGATAGGAACCTATCGGGAATAGAATTCTGCTATTAAACTAGGATGTTTTCGAGATAAATAACCTTGTTATCAACGTGAAAGATCTTTTCATATGTTTGATGGTGAGTACTATTGAAGAGGACATTAATTAGGTGATTTGAGCGTGTGATGTCCACCGCTGAAACGAAATATAAAATGACAGATTGTAGAAAAATTTTTAGGGCGCGATGTCACATATGAGCAAAAGAAATGTCTTTATTTTCGTAGAGATAGAAGTCATACTATGCGTGCTGAAGACTAATCAATGATTCGAGAGTCTGAAGAAATTAAGGAAGTCAATAGTAATAAGTATCCGCCCACAAATAAATAAAATCGCAAAAAAACGTTTTTTTTATAAGTAAAACCATAATGCCATCGTTACATGTCAAAGTGAGTTCATAACGATCTTTTAAACCTCATTAAGCCAGCATGGGGAGCTTACAAGCGAGTTTGGACGCGGTTGGCTGCGCATCGACACACGCGCAACAGGTGGCCTGCGCAGGAGTGCCTCGGTGACAGCTGCTGCGATTGTAACGAACTTTTGCATAAGGAAAGAGGTGAAATGGGTAATTTTTGCATAAAATATGCGAAGTGATACTGATTAGGCTGATATATTTTCTTTTCTTTTTCTTTCCATATAATAGTTTAGTATTATTTTTCCTTGGTTTAGTGAGAAGAAAGAAATGCTATTTGAACCTTCAAATCAAGCAACCGCAAGAGTTAACGACGATGGTGACTACTGATGGAGTAATTGTGAGCAATAACAGAAAATGTTTATGAAGTCTTTGATCAATGTCGAAAAATTAAAAAAAAACTATCTTATGAGGGAAGCGTAGGGTAGCCCGCGAAATTCAAAATTTCGTCTGTATATTCTGAATAACTATTTCATGAAATATGAATCCTTAGGATCATATGAACTCCGTCCGTAAATTGCAAAAAACTTAAGACAATTTGGATTTCGCTGGCTACTGAATAATATTACCAGTAAAAGATACAGACATTTTATTGCAACTACAACAACATGGTGAATTCTTAGACGAAGTGAATTTATTTTTAAGATCTGTTTTCAATTTAATTTTCAATCTATTTTTCATAACTATGTAACGAAGTTTGTCACAAATCTAATATTTTAAGCGTTTAATTCTCAATTTTAGTTCAAGTCTTTAAAACTAGAAATACAATCTAGATTGGATCCATTTCAGTCTGGCGGGGCTTCAAAGAGGGTCAATCAAAAGTTTGAAATTAAAATCTCGATCATATCAGTAACAAAAAGATTTTTTTTTTTAAAGAGTTATCTGCGCAGATAAAACATAATTATCACTAATTAGAGAAGGCTTCTAGCTCTTTTATCGATCTCTAGGTACGTACGGATTGAAGACGTGGGCTGTGGGTTGTGGAGGTCAGATAGGCAATCGCTCCATATAAAATACTGGCATATCACAGTTGCAACCGGTTAGACTGGAAGCCGACTCCAACATAGCTGGGAAAAGGAACGCAGATGATGATGATTTAACACGTTGCGGGACGGTACTGACTTTTTCAAATTATGCGATATGACAGTAAAATTGTCCATACAAATTCCGACCACTGCTTTATCCGTACCGCCCTAGAGCAATACTAAAGAATAATATACAATGACAGTAGTTTCACAGCCGGATTGATGTGGCATGACAGTAAAAACGCGTTTCCTTGTTCCTCTATACAAAATTTCGCTGTAATGCCCGTACCTCAGTTCAGATGAGGTTAAAATTGTACGGCGGTGCCCGTACTGTCATTTTGAACACCGAAAAATCTACTTCTAATGCAGTGCGTCCCGCAACGTGTTAATATTAACTACCTCGTTGGTCTAGTGGCCTTAAGCGCTACTGTTGAGCGTGCGGTCCAAGGTTCGATTCCCAGGTCGGGCAACGTGTCATTGGGTTTTTTCATTAAGAATTACTCAGGAACAGCCCGGAGTCTGGAGTTGTGCCCGATGGCAATAGGCTCGCCCGCTATTAAATGGGACTTGAACATAACTGGTGAATTGTGGATGAACTATAAGCGTGCCTCTACTTAACCCTTCGAGGATTATAGGCGTAATGTTATGTACTCATCAGAAATTCAAAGGACGGAAATATCTCAAAATAAATGATTCTTACTTTCATGGTCGATCTGATGTAATCACCCAGGAAGACTATCAAGGGTCGCATTTTATCTTATTACAAACGATTAGTGTCTATAATGGCGTGGCGTGTCGGAATAATAAAAACTTCATAGGGTTTGCCGAGTGTCGTTTTTCCCACAAAATAGGAATTTCCCCTTATTGTCGCTGTTTCTTGTTAGTAACGATCAATATAATAATGTAGGGGTGAGGGGTCTGTGAAATATTGATATGAATTTTTAAGCAGATGAACAATATTCATGTTTTTTTCTCTGTGTTCTGTTAGTTTTTGTCATGATCTGGCAGTTTGAGTCTTTCTGTGGACTACTCAAATGTCCTTTCTTTGGTACTGTTCGTCGAATCGTTGAGCTCCTTAAGTTCTGAGTTCTCGTTTGAGGACTTGGTGGATAGTATGCTTACACTAGAGGCAGCAAACACTGCGTTATGGTGTCCTGCGTGTCCTGTCAGCTGCACGTTACAGGAACTGATGGACGCTGGTGATGGCGCCAAACAAGTGGCCGAATTCTGGGCAGAGTCCATTTAGATTGCTATCGTCGAAAAAAAATTTTTCCTTTCATTTTATTTTTATTATTTGTTGTTGTCAATTGAAATACACACTCTGTGAAAATTTGAACTTTCTACCTATTACGGTTCATGAGATACAGCCCGCTGACAGACAGACAGACGGAAGCGGTGGCTTAGTCATAGGGTTCCGTTCATTAGGGTTCCGTTGGCACCCTTTGAGTACGAAACCCTAAAAAGATGTGCTACGGCTTAGCATAAATGGCATTTGATCAAATTAAGTGGATGATAAGCCAATGCACCTAAAATATATCAAACTTTGTCCTTATTTTCTATAGAATTTTGCAGACTGTACCTTTTCATACTTCACTAGCTAACATAACATTTTACCAGTAAACAACATTATCAACACCACAAACAGCTGTAGTTACTAGTAAACACAATACCCCCGAGGCAGCGTCGGCGCCGCCGGATGTCAGCTGACACAAGTAGTAGCTTCCGGCCGACTGCACCTGATAACAGGTTGTAGTACAAAATACACGCTGTTATCATGTTGTCGGTACATCGGGAGTGAAATCTTAAATGTATGGTAAGCTGGTTTGCCTAGAAGGGTCAATTTTAAAGAGGTCTAGACAGATTTTAACATATTTTCAGTGCTAAGGTTGTCATCATCTACCTAGCCTTGTCGAGGTCGGTTTCCAGTCTAACTGGATGCAGCTGAATACCAGTATTTAACATGGAGCGACTGCCTATCTGATCTCCACAACACAGTTACTGGGTAATACGATACCCCTTGGTAAGACTGGTTGTGAGACAGTTTTAAAATAATAAACGGAAAGGTTATCACCAATAGGTTTTTTTTTTTGTTTCAAGTTTAGGCCGACGATTTAGCGACTGAAATGGTTTATTCTGTTTATTTTGTTTGTTTATCGGAATCACTTTTACACGTCATATTATTTAAAAAGAAACAAGCTAGATGGATTCGACATTTCCTATCTGACTACCTCTGAGAAGAAATGGCGAAACCTCAAAGGTCAAAGTCTCTTTTAAAGTCCAGACATAATCTTGGCCAGTTCATGTGAAGGCAAACTAGATTAGTGCTTGAAACGGTCTTTTGAGGACAGAGCCACATAGATTGGAATGGACCAGTCCAGACAGTGCAAGTATTTGTCAGTAATCGTGTAATTCACAACTTGAGGACTAGAACAGCAATATAGCGAGAAGCTAGAGAAGCAGACAGGTAAAACTGCTCTGAAAACTTTGGATATAGACGAAATTTCAATAAAAAAACTTGAGAGGTGTCAAGGGACACCCGGATGGAAAGAAGTTCCTTTCGATCACGCGCACGCCTTATAATTATAGCAAAAAGTGTCGTTACAACTTTTGGTCTTAATTTTTTCCGTCTAGCCCCCTTTCGCAACGCGCGATAAGGAACTTCGTTCCAAAATTCGGACACATGTTATAAGTTTTAATTTAATTACGTAGGTAGGTATTACAAAAAAAAAAAACGACCAAACCATCAAATAAGAAATGAAAAAAGAATTCAATCAACTGTAAACCATGTCGCCTTCAAATAAAATTCGAATAGAAAAGTTACCCCACAAAGTAATTAATAACTTTTTTGTACTCATTCAAGAATTTTCCTCAAAAACTTTGCTTTAGGTTTCAGAGCCATCCAAACAAAAGTAAGGACCAAGTTGAGTGATTACATTAACAGTTTGAGTACTACAACAATGTTATTTTTTTAAACGAGTCTTTGAGCAATACGATCACGCAATTAAAATCAGCACATCAAGCTACTACAATCTGTCAAATTTCTTTAATAGATTTTCAACTTTATCGCTAAAGCATTAAGGTTCAAGGTGGATTGGGAAAATTTGACAGTTTCGAATAGCTTGACCTGCTGGCGTCTGTACTTAGCAGCAATTTCGGATTGGTAGATTCTGCGAAAACTAAACGTTAAGCCGTTGGTCCCGGCTGTCGTTCGTGGATCTTTGACAGTCGTTACGGGTACTCAGAAGCTCGAAAGTCTGACATCCTGTCTTATCAAGGGGTTTCGTATTACCCAGTAACTGGTGGAGGTCAGATAGGCAGTCGCTCCATGTAAAATACTGGTACTCAGCTGCATCCGGTTAGACTGGAAGCCGACCCCAATATAGTTGGGTAAAGGATGATGATGATGAGGTTCTGCAAAAACTAATTGTAGTAGATGGAACTTATATGTTCGAGCCGCTTGGAGTCGAAACACTAGGACCATGGGGTCCGAGTGCCCACTTAGTATTTCGGGACATCGCCAAGCGGTTGGTCGACTCTTCACGTGACAGGGCTGGCCTAATTTTTAGTCAAAGAATCAGCATCGACATACAAACAAAAACATCAGTTTAATCAATATTGTCTGTTTGTTGGTTTGTTCCGGCTAATCTCCGAAACGGCTGGACCGATTTTGACGGGACTTTTACTGGCAGATAGCTGATTTTATAAGGCGTAACTGACTATATTTATTTTAGAAAAAGAATAAGGGTGCGTCGCAAAAATAATAAAACCCAATACTATTTTTTTTTACTTGGCCTTCACTGTCCCTGCTGAGCAAAGGCCTTCCCCAAATCCTTCCAGGCATCCTTTTCTAGAACCACCTTGATCTAACCCTTGCGGTACGCGTCTAATTCAATACTAATATTACACATTATATTGATTTCCGACATACACACTAAGGGCTTATTAGTCGCACATTTTCAATTTTATTTATTTATCCTCACACTGGAACACCATACGGCAATTACACCAACGGAGCAAAAAATCACTTCACGGCTGTTTTCAATCCATCCTGAGCGCGTGGACATCGAACGAGTGGCGATGGTTCGGGCACGCTCACGCAGCGTGCAAGTGCAGCATTTGTCCATAGGCCCATCACACCTTCCATATTGCGCACATTCATTGCGAATTTTTGAAACTCAATGATAAACTCACTCTTTATGCAATAAAGTACAGAAAAAAGGACCCTAGCGCACAGAAGTGATAAGAGTTAAATATTGTAAAACGGGTATTATACTTCATTGCATAAAATTCAAATTGTGCCAAAACGTGGCGTCGAAAAAATAATATTATTTAAAAGTGACGATTGGCCCGTTTTCGGCGAGTAAATTCGTGCGAATCGACTAATAAGCCGAACAGAGTCGCGGGCACAGCCAGTTATAAATGTAATTGAGTTTTCAACGTTCACCAATACAATATTATTCTACCACCACCGACGTTATTTAACTAACTTAACGTCGCGTCGATCAACAGAACAACTGTTTACTCGATCAAAATTACATCAAACGTTTAAAACTAACTTTTTGATGCTTTTAACTTCGTCCAATATTTCGGCGTTTTCAGAGGACTTTATGAAGTTACAAACAATAATCTAAGGAAAACTTTTGGCCCAATAAGACACTAATTGGTGATTGGTAACTCCGTCGGTCTTGATCGAAAGATCTCTGAAGTTTTGTTGGTTAAAGATTAATGGTACAGACGAACACTCTTAAGAACGGTCAAGGAAAATTGTTATGAATTAGGATGAGAAAACGTGGGAAATATTGTTTATTTTATGGCAATCGTTGCTGGTTTTCTTCATATTTCCGATATTTTATTAACGTAAAGCCATTAGTAAGTCATTGCAATGTAACTCTTATAGGTAACATTGTAATAAAGTATAAATTAGAATGATGCTGTGAATTTTACACTACTCTTGGCAATAATTCTATCATTTTATACAGGGTGGCATCCCGGGACATCGACGAGCAACCTGTTACCATGGTTTTTAGGTAGATTATGATTCGGGACCCCTAGCGATTTAACTTTTCATGGGTTATTAAAAAAAATAGCTGTTCCATACATTTTGACCGCTCAGGTATTGCACCTTTGTAGGAAATAGCTGATTACACTATTCATCACATCGCATCGCATCAGCATTATTTATTACACTTTTATAAAGATCCTTTATTACACATTATTAGTATTAATAACACAAGATCTATTACAGACCCTCACAATATCACTTCCATTTATTATTTTCCTGCAATATCATCACAAACCTAATACAACAAGAAATCTAAATAGATACAATATCTAATAAATCCAAGATATATTTTATTCAGCCATTAATACAATACAACACGAGTTATAGATCTACAGAAGAGTAATCTTTCCATTTTGTAATATTAGGAATTTGGCTACACATGTGGAGTACTGTTGGTCTAGTGGTATGAGATACTATATACTATACAACACGGTTAGCGCAGTGGCTGAGCGATCGGACTGCTGCGCTGCGTGTCGCGTTTTCGATTCCCGCACAGAACAAATATTTGTAAGTCCTACATCTATTTGTTCCGAATCTGGGTGTTTTTCTATCTATAATACGT
The DNA here is from genome assembly GCA_951799955.1 of Apamea anceps. Classification (NCBI taxonomy): domain Eukaryota; kingdom Metazoa; phylum Arthropoda; class Insecta; order Lepidoptera; family Noctuidae; genus Apamea; species Apamea anceps. The sequence continues at coordinate 3,655,215 of OX637502.1, read as the reverse complement.
ATGTTTTTACAAAAAAAAAAAAAAAATGTATATAAGTAGTTTATCAGCCATCTTGTTACCATAACACAAGCATTAGGTTGCTTAGCTTGGGACTAGATGGCGCTGTGTGAAATGTCCAGGGATATTATTATTATTACTATGTTCGATTCCCAGGTCGAGTAAAGTGGTATTAGGTTTTTCTATGGAAATTCGCAGTAGCGGCCTGGAGTCTTAGATGTGTGCCTGGTTGATGGCAGTAGGCTCGCCCCCTCTTACATGGAACTTAAACATAATTGCCGAAAAAAACGATAGGTACGTACTATCGCCAAAACCTATATCTGAAGGTCTATAATTTAAAACGTTCAAAATCTAGTCGCAGTCTCATCTCGGCGACAAACAAATGTCAAAAACTTGTGAAAAGGTAGGGAAATTAGAGGTATTTTTGACAGATTGAGACTGAGATCAGACTGTGAACGTTCTTAAAATTACGAGAATTGCCTCTCTGACCATTTTGAAAACAAAATCACATGATGACCACAGCTGCGTCCGTAAGTAAAACAAAAGAGAATCCTTTTTAGGTCGACAAATAATATGCGCTGCAAGCAGGAATAGTCCTTACGGTGGTCAGATATAGATTTTGGCGATAGTACATAATATATGTCTACCCAACACTTCGGGGAAACAAGGCGTGATGGTAGGTTAGGTAGTTGTAAACTGTTATGTTATGTACTCGTACATGTGTGGAAAAATCGTAATTTTCTTGTCAAGGAAATCGCTGTGTTATGTAATGGAAACTGTTTGTACGGGTGTTTGTAGTGTGAAGAATGGAGCTGTAATTAATTTTTTAGGTGCGTAGTGATATAAATATCTAGAATTTCAACAGCAGCTGCTTACAAACTGGCTAGTTAAATGGACGCGCAAACTGTTACTATGGATTCAGTACATGATTCTGAACACCATGCGTCGAAAATAAGTGGGTTATCAAAAAAAAATTTGCTGTTTCCTACAAAAGTGCAATGCCTACACGGTAGGAACAGCATTTTTTTTATATTACCGACAAACATTTTTTACTCACGCGGCCCAGAATCATGTACCTACTGAATGGTATAATCGAAATCGGTTCAGTAGTGTGGCAGCTCTGATACGAGCCTAACATACAGACAGACCACCAGATTCACTTTCGCATTGAATAAAGCCAGGATACGTTACTTTGTTTCCAGGTCATTGACTACATTGACTTTCTCACAAAAAAATGCGCGTGCAGAACCGAACATCTGATAGAAGTGAATCTTTCTGGAACCAGAAATTTCCCGATTATAATTCTCATCCAATTTTATCGAATTATCCAATTATATAAAATTTTGAAGTGAATTAAATAAATCCAATGTTATCGACATTGGAATTATCCAATTCACTTCAAACACTTCTTCTAAGTCAAAACATTCACATAAGATTCACAAAACCCACTTAGAAATATACAAAAAGTGTGCCAGCAGATAAATATGGCTGAGTAGGATTCAAGACATGGCCACAGATGGGCTTTCTCTGAATTATGTATGCCGTGGGGGTACACCACTTGTCTCAGTAACGACGGTAGTGTTTACTTGGTTTTGCAAACGCATCTGCTTTGGTATTTTCTGTGCGCTGAATGATGTCATTGTTTCTACAATATTGGCAAAGAAATACATGTTTATCGTAGTATTTATTTCCGGAATTAAATCGATCACTAGGTTGTCCTAAGAGTTACCATTGCTGATGGCACACTATGTATAGTATAATCAGCCTATAATGTTCCTACTGCTGGGACACAGGCCTCCTCTCTTCCAGAGGGAATGGGCTGTAATATACCACGCGGGCTCAGTGTGGGTTGGTAGATGTCACATGTCTTCAAATTTTCGTTTCTAGGACATGCTGGTTTCCTCACGATGTTTTCCTTCACAGGGGTGATGAATTGATTTACACAAAGTAAAGCGCCTGCCTGGGTTCGAACACACGACCTGCAACTCGTCACCGCCACCACTGCTCTACTGCTGTACACTACGTATTATTGATCTCAATTATCAAATATATTAATCACAAAACATTCATTTTCTTTTCAAACTCACAAGTACAATAACAGTGAACCATTATTTCCCATTGATAATGTAGAAAGTACAAAACAGCTCCGACACTTTCAGACATGCTGTCTCAACGAGTAAAGCAACAAAGTCATCAAGAAGATGGATGAGGAGTTTCCACCTGCGTACAGCAGTGAAGGATCTATTTCGAGATTCCTTTGGTCTTATACCCAAGAAAGTCTAGTTGTTATAATAAAAACTTATATCCATTAAATGTGAAGCTTTCGTCAAAACAAGATATCAATCTATACTAATGATAAAGTTGAAGTTGTTTGGTTTTTTGTTTGAATGCGCTAAAACTACCAGAACCTGAAACTACCAGACAGGTATGGATTTTTTGAAAAAATATTTTTTTGCATATGATAGCCTAATTCTTGACGAAGGTTATAGGATATTTAACATCACGCTAGGACGCTTAGGAACTGAGCTAAAAGAAGAAGAGTCAGAAAGAACGCTAAGCGAAAAATAAAACGGAGTAATAGCGCGAGTAGGCGATGCTATGCGATGCGACCGGGGAACAAGAAACTTCACGCCAACTAAGTCGCGGACAGAAGCTAGACAATCTGTATATGGCAAGTTTTCTGATTAATAGCCTCCCCAGAACTGTTTGCTTGTCGTTGAAAAATGCCCCTTTTATCCTCAACATAACTTACACAGGAATTTGTATGAAAAAAAAAAAAACAGAAATAAATCATGGAAGCAATTGTGTATTTCGAGCAGAACACCTAGTCAAGGTTCCTGTATTACTGACACATCTGTAGGTACTTCATTTGTCAGTGTCTCGCTGCTTATTATTCATTCAATGTCCAACAGGTGATACGGCTTAGAGGGCTTTGAAGCCGACCGTCGGCGGAGCAGAGGCGAAACGATTGCCTTTCGTCAGGTTGCCCTTTCAATGGCTATAAGTGGGGGGTCACGGGCGTGACCTCGAAAACGGATAACTGCGGCCACTATTCTTATAGCAAATGGCGAATGGAAACTGCACTTTGATGCTTGTTCAAAGAAGTTGGGTATTTGAGTTCCTAGGTAAGAATAAAGTCAGAAGATAACCGTGGAAATTTTTATGAGTATGTATGATAGTTTTTTGAAACAAAGTGTTTGTCTTTTGAGGGATGATAATTATGATCGGAGAGTATTAGTACTTAAAAGGCAATGAGTAGAACAATTTCTATGAAAACTTCGTGGAAAAAGTTTAACCAGAATCGCGTCGCCCCTGTCTACAGTTGATTGATGAATGAAATTCCGATAACATCAATCCGTTTCTTACTAAACTTCAACTATATCCGATGACCCTCCATACTTATCTCTTTTGTTGACTGTACAGTCAACAGCAAAAGTAGATGATCACAATCAGAAATTCAATATTAATGAACGGAGTTCGCAGCTTTATGGCAGCTGTACTAGTAGTAAATGTTTGGTTGGTATAATTTACAATCATATACTTTTGAATCACTTCGACGCCACACAGTTCTGACGCGAACTCCGTTTATTAGTATTGAATTTCTGATTTTAATCATCTACTTTTGCTGTTGACTGTACATGGTCGTTATAGAACAGCAATAATTTATTGTTCTGCTTCCCCTAATTTAAACTACATTCATATGGATACCAAGTACCAACCGCACTCACATCAGCTGTGTCGCGGCTGCCATTACAGATGTCGTCCCGGAACAAATGTCAGGCCATTACGTCCCAAAAACTGTGGTTCCGGATCGTATCGACATCGTCCCAAACGTCCCGATAGAGAAGTCACGTCGTTACGACCCGCCATTTGGGGTTGAACTTATGATGATGACGACCAATAAAGGTAAACATGGACTTCTTTCTTTTAGTAAATATCATTACGCAGGCATTAAGGATATACCTACTATTTCCTCAAAAAGTGGAGCTGGTAGTGATGGTAGTGTGTTTAGTTGGTAACCCTTCATATAAACAAATTAAAGAATAAAGCAGACACAGAGTCTTATAGGCAGTAAGTATTAACAGATAAAAAAATAAAAGACAATAAAGGTATCTCCCAGATTCAAAGACAATAAAGGTACTCGTAACTAAAGGCTGATTTTTCCAACGCCAGATAATTTTATCCGAGGAATAATTTTGAATTTTTGACAGTTCCTCCATACGAACTCTGTCAGACGTCAATCTTACATTAAACTTTAAATTTTTTTGTTCACATTAAATCGAATGTTTTACATTATTCGAGCTGGTCACTAATTAATTCCAAGAAAAGCTTTTACATTATAAAAGATAAACAAAGCACATTAGGTTATTTTAGATTTTAATGTTGCACTCTGCACATACATTATACCCCTATAAATTATAGTCAGTAATATTAAAAAAGAAGTGCACTAGTATATTAATTGTAATGGCCACACAGATGTATATTTGTCTAACCTAACCCTGACCTACTGCCCAGCATTGAAGTCAACCAAGATAAATCTCTATCAACACAATGCTGAGTTTTTAAGCATTCTTACCAAGGTTTTTTAATGAATGAAAAGCGTCTTCAAAATAAAAAGGTTCGAGTGATGAATAGGCACAGTTTTACATTTACTTTCAGGCCATTCATCATAGAAACTGACTTTTTATCTGTTTTTAAAAGCGGGCTAAACGAAAATTTTGTGTTTTGACAGATTTTTGTTGGTTTAAGTAAATGGATATTTTATTTTTTTTTAATATGGGAATTTCCATTATTAGAATTAAAAATTCACTTAACCCTAAGTAAATAAAGTAGAATACGAGAAAGGCCTTAATTAATTATTATAATATTGAAATCGTAAGCACTATCACGCCTCTGTACCACTAAGTACACACAAAAGGCTCATTTAATACCTGTTGAACCTTAACCATTTACTTGTTCCTACTCTTAACTATCAGCCTGCATCATCCCACTGCTGGGCAAAGTCCTACCTGTCGTTATGACGGTCCTGCACCCTAATTGCGTAACACACTATCATTCTCTAAAAGGATATTGCTAATCCATTACTTCATATGTTCGAACAAGGTGTCTGCTCAAAAACGTAGATTATAACGCAATGAATGTTGTTGAACTGTCAAAATGAAATCCATTGTTACTGAAGAAAGTTGAACTAAGAAAAATCACCGATAACCGCAATACACTATGTATTGCGGTTATCGGTGATTTTTCTTAGAGTAGTCAGATTAGATAGAAGGCACCGACGTACTGACACCGAACACAGTTTAAAAAAAAAAACGTGTTGAAATGTTTGAACAACCCTACTAAAAGTATCATTAAAATATAAAATAAATAAGTATCATTTAGTTTTTTGTTGTATCGTATGTGTATTAATTGTTGGCTCTATCAAGCTCTTCCCGCCATCTTCATGGTTTTTGTGGTCAGCCAGAAGGCGCCAAAAATGTTAATTAAATAAAAAAGTAAACTACGCGTATGTTCACAGTTGGCAAAGTAAAGCTATAAATACTCGTATATACTAATAGTAAGTTAACGAACGCGACAGCAATGGTGGCCCAGTGGTAACGGCCGCAACTTACGAATCCGTAGGTCATGGGTTCAAGCCCAAGCAGGCGCTTTACTTTGTGTAATTTATTTCATCACCACTGCTCTCAAAACGGTAAAGGAAAACATCATGAGAAAACCGGCTTGTCCTAGAACCAAAAATTCGAAGACATGTGACATCTACCAACCCGCACTGGGACCGCGTGGTGGATTACAGCCTACTCCTTCTCATTAAGAGGAGGCCTGTGGTCCAACCGTGGGAACATTATAAGCTGATAATGTAGGTAACGATCACAGTAAGGTAATTTTCGCGTCCGCAAAACTGAAGTTGGGAACATCTAATCCTAAGTTTGCTTACCACATATACTAAGGGATGGTCTGATGACGTCTGTAGGCTGATGCCGCTGAGTGTAGTGGCTGTGGTTGTAGAATCTATAGTTGTGTGGGTAAGTACTCTGTATTCACATGCGGAATCTTTGCCTACAGAATCATGGTTTTAGTCTTAATTTTTCTAACTTAGATTTAATCTTAATGTTTAGTCAAGGAAAAAGTCGTGCAAAATCCACGAGAACCTACTGCCGACAAATTGCTTTGCAGTTTGGCAGGTGTTATGTAAATATAAAACTGTAACATTACGGATTAAATAAATATATTTTTAAAAAATCTTACAGTAATATTTTCAAGTCACTACGTAGCCAGGTGTTAACCCCCGCAGATTTATGCCCAAGGACACCGTGAAGGTTACACGAGTATGAACGTGTACTAAAGGCATGAATATGTACTAATGTCCCGTGTGGTGTTACTAGCGGAAAAGGAGTGAAAAATAACAGGCCATGTATTGTTGTGAGCTAAACGTTTCTAGGCAACAATTGTATGCGGGAGAAAATAGGGATTCTAGAGAAATAAGTTGGGTAAATGCTATGAAAACCTTAAATTATTCAAATACCTTAGTTAGTGGACGTCTTTTGAACGAATTAAGATAATTCTTAGACTGAAAAAAAATAGTAGGAACCCAATTGTTACCACCCAAAAGATGTAAAATACCCCAAAGACCGTGTCAACACGGGTTCTCTACAGGGCGCAGGTAGTCATAAATCATTTCAGCCATTTTGCCCAGACATAGCACGATATCAAGGTCAGTAAGAAGAAAAATGCTAGCTGCACAATCTGCCCAGTATTTTTCTAAGCAGGCAATTTAATACGGCACCGTGAGCTGTCCCATTTATTGCGTAACTTATAACCACGAGCTAGCTAACCCGGCGCAATCTCAGTTAGAAAAACTTGTTAGAACTAGGGAATGGAGTTATATCTTTGTATATTATACTTATTAATAATAAAACTAGACTTTTGTTTGAGCGCGCTAATCTCTGGAACTAACAAGTCGGATTAAAAAAAATCTTTTTGCTTTTGATAGCCCAATTCTTGAGGAAGGCTATATAGGCTATTTAACATCACGCTGGGACCCTTAGGAACCGAGAGCAGTTTCTTTAGCTAATTAAATTTGACATTGTAGTGATAGCTCGAATCTGAGGAAGGGGTAGTCATTCTTCTTTTGTTTTTAAAATCAACCCCAAAAGCGGCCAGCCTTTGGGCACGTTTCCTATTGACAGCGATGCGGACGAATTTTTTTATGCCCTTTGATTGTTTCCCCTACTTTTTATATACTTTTACATATTTTTATTATTATTTGAAGACTGTGAGCTTTTTAAATTATTTAAATATAATGTATTTTTTTATTCTCTTCTTAAATTTTGCAACATTTTTGATTAATCAACCCTAAAAGTGGTGTTGAATTTTTTATAGGAAATTCCAAGATCCAAGCGGGCCATCCATTTTAAGTAAGTAGTATATCAAAAAGTCCAAGAGCAATACGTAAAAGTTGTACTTGGCTTGAACAATAAAATGGTTTTGATTTACTGAATCGCTATTTTGGCTTCGAGAAAATATAGCTCTTGTGTTGTCACATCCACAAAAGTTATAATACCTTACAGTACCCACCAAAAGTTAGTTGATGTTTTTGAACTTCAGCGGCCGTATTCTTTATGACACAATGAACGAAACCGCGCAAAAAGAACGCAAGCTGGGCATAATTAGTAGACGTGGTATCGTCCTTACGTCGATACCACGTCAATTCCTTAACTAATTACGCCAAGCATCATTGAGTCATCATAATCAGCCTATATTGTTCCCACTGCTGGGACACAGGCCTCCTCTCTTCGAGAGGGGGTGGGCTATAATCCACCACGCGGGCCCAGTGCGGGTTGGTAGATGTCACATGGCTTCGAATTTTTGGTTTCCTCACGATGTTTCCTTCACCGTTTTGAGAGCAGTGATTCATTGAGTGGTAATAGCGAATTAGGGCCCAGCTGTGACTCACCACATTATGATTATAAATTCTAGTGATCCAAATGTTTGAACTGCTATAACGTTTGATGACTTATCATAAAAAATAATCAAGTAATTCCTTCCAGTCCATCCCAGTCACCTAGCTGGGGGGCGTCCCTCACTACGCTTGCCGATTCGCGGTCTCCACTCTAGGATTCGTCTGCTCCACCGGCCACTGGTCCTTCGACAAACATGGCCAGCCCAGTGCCACTTCAGTTTGCTTAAGGTGGCTGGGACAGACTGGATGCCGAAGGCGGAGGACAGGGTATTGTGGCGCAGCCTAGGAGAGGCCTATGTCCAGCAGTGGGCTACGATAGGCTGAGTTAATTGATTGAAGTAATCCCTTAGGAGTACCTACCAGATTTTTTTTAAATTTTTAATCTTCATGTGGCGTCACAACTGAAGTGTAAAAATGTCAACTAACTTTTGTAGGGCACTGTACATGTTTTCTTCTTTTCCCTATCATTAACAGACTTTATCTTTACATTACGAAGTATGAGCACGTACTAACGAAAGTTAACCTCAGCTCTTTCGTAATATTTTGTCTTGTCAATTTAGTGCCCGATATTAATTGTTGCCACCTGTCGAATAACTTCTTCTATTTCTTCCATCATCTGTCAAAGCACCTAAACCTCTTGTCATCATAATAATTTTAGGTAGTTAGTTTTTTTTTATACACTGTACTCAGGTTCTTAATTTGTATTTTTACATAACTTCTAATGTGTTCTGGGGAAGAGACTAGACCCCACGACACAGGAAATCCTAGTGAGGGATCCAGGGGGCCTACTCCGAAGGGCAAAGTGCGAATGTTCGGATCGGACCGACACATGGCCGAACCGAAAATTATTGAAAAATGCGAAAAAAGTTCGGATCGGCTCAGTTGGGTCGGGACCATAGTCAATATAGAACCAAATAGTAACTTCGTAGCAGGAAACTGCCGAACATTCGGCCGATACTACGGAGTAGACCCCCAGGGAATTTGTAAAAACCTAGCACCTAAGGCTCATGTAATTTATTACTAGTTTTGTTTTTTTTATATGTACCGAGCTTCTTTTCTGAATAAAGTTTATTTAATTATTATTATTACTAACTTTCTGTGGGTAATCATATACATATGTAGGTGTTGACACTGTGTGTACTCCCCGTCACTTTGCCCTAAAGGTTCATTAGAAAACCAGCGTCAGACAGCATCTGTCTGGCATTAATGCTGAAATGAACCTTTTTGGCGCAGCCATGAGGCCACACTATTGTTGTCGGAAACATAATTTTTTTCGAACATATGAAGCAATGGATTAGCAATATCCTTCAAAATGATTCAGATTGAGATTGATAGTGTGTTACGCAATTAGGGCACAGATAGAAAAATCCAATAACACTTTACCCGACCCGGGAACCGACCTCATACTTAGCAGCAGCCCTTTCGGCCACTAGACCTATGAGGCAGTGTAGGTAATCCTTCCTGCAAATCACAACCAGAGTCCAAAAAAAAAACTTTGAAATACTTTTTTGTGTGACCAGAACAACTTCTGCCTTCTACTGATCCCATAAAGATACGCAACAGTAGCCGACAAATCGGTGGTGTCGTAACACGAATACAACTAATAACAATGTGACAGCCGCATGCCACTGTTTGTCGGGTCCGTGCGCCGGCGCCGGTGTTGCGCGGTTGCGTCATATGAGTAGGTACACCATGCGTTTGTAGATTGCGGGATAATCTAATAAAAAAATTGGTGGAATATATTATATTAGCAGCTAACTTACATAATTACGGTCACACGTAATTAATACACCAGTTTTAATTATTTATATTGCTTATTGCTCATTTTGGCAACCAGTTTTACCTAGGGGTATCGTATTACCCAGTAACTGGGTTGTGGAGGTCAGACAGGCAGTCGCTCCAGGTAAAATACTGGTATTCAGCTGCATCCGGTTAGACTGGAAGCCGACCCCAACATAGTCGGGAAAATGCAAGGAAGATGATGATGATGATGATATTTCTTTTGCTCACGGCTTCGCCAGCGTGGAGATCGAAAATTATCCCATGGGAACGCACGACCGGTATAAAAAGAATACTTTCGCATTTATAATATTAGTATGGATAATATTATTCGTTAATGTGTGTACTTATCAAAGTGCCCCAGGGATTACACAAAAGTTACGAGCACCGCGTTTCCCTATTTATAACGCGAAATTCTTTTCGTATAAAGAAAAACAACATGAAAAAATACAATACCCTCCATCTGTTTACTTAATTTGTTTCGGAACATTCGTAATACGCTTTTCATTGTATCTACATATTGTTGTTTATTGAGTCTTATATTATTTTCCTCATATTTCGTAAGGAATATAACCTAAATAAAATATAACTTAATTAATTTTCGGTTTACATAGTATGGAGTATTAAATTACAACATATGTAGGTAGTCTTCATTTAACAATTATATAAATTGATAAAATGAAACCAAAAATAATAATAAATCGTGTTAAATTGAGAATCTTTAGGCTTATTAGTCGATTCTCACGAATTAACTCGCCCGAAACGTGCGAATCGTCACTTTGAAATAATAGCACTTCGTGCGAGTCGCATAGAGAAAAAATAATATTGCCTGCCCGCGCTTTTACTTCAAAATGCAAAAAGATTTTTTTAAATCCGATCCAGAGATTAGCGCATTCAAACAAACAAACTCTTCAGCTTGATTATTAGTATACATTAGTTACTACCATAAACAATCTACAAGAGGAAGAAAATACAGATTACACATACATACACATTACTTACACACTCCGTTACAGTGCACAGTGTAGGTACTCTTAAATATAACGTTTCATATTTGATCAACAGACTGGTAAAACAAAACATGAATTCTATTTGTGCCGCATTAAGGTTCCTTCTTGCAAGTTCAAAAGAGGTGGAATTCGAATTATCCCTATCACAAACTATCTACAAGAGACAGTATCGAGACCATCCATCATCATCTGCCTAGCCTTTTCCCAACTATGTTGGGGTCGGCTTCCAGTCTAACCGGATGCAGCTGAATACCTATCTGACCTCCACAACCCAGTTACTATATAATACGATACCCCTTGGTAAGACTGGTTGTCAGACTTTCGGGCTTCTGACTACCCGTAACGACTGTCAAAGATCCACAAATGACAGCCGGGACCAACAGCTTAACGTGCTTTCCGAGGCACGGAGGGGTCTCGGAATGTAAAGATGGTCACCCATCCACAGACCAACCGTGGCAAGCGTAGCTTAAGTATCGAGACCATCCGAACACATACAAAATCATGGTCACCTCAGCAGTGCGTTAGCCGGTAGCACTCACGCGCATGTCAATACGTTCAGCGAAAGTGATTATCATTGTATTACAGCCGCGCTTGCGCAATACAAGTTATTAATTTTTCTTGCGTTTATTGGGGATATGGAGCGATGACCAGCGATGACAAAAATTTACTTTTTTGATACAGTATAATGTAAGGTAGAGTATATGTTTTTTGTAGATGCAATTAAGTGTTTAACATTTTTTAGTCAGAAGCGCTTTTATGTTTAAAATGCCAATTGTCGTATTGTTAAGAACGCTTGCATTCTCTCAGTACCTCTAATTTGCCTACATTTTAATCTTTGACATTGATTGCCACTTGACAAAACTACGACTACATTTTGAACGTTTTTATTACGGAAATTGGCCTTCTGGTCACAAAATTTGTAGTAAAACTTGGACCCTAATTGCGTAACACACTATTAATCATAATCTGAATAATTTTGAAGGATATTGCTAATCCACTGTTTCATAACCGTCGAAAAATTTGTCTGCTCAACAACGTAAATAATGTAATGAATGTTGTTGTACATATTGTCAAAATGAAAGCCATTCCTACTGTTAGGGTTTTACGCAATTACCCTGTAGCTCTCATTATACAGAAGGATAATTCCGTCACATTTTTCCTTTTATATTCCGATTAAATATTAAAATAAAACATTTTCAGTGTGAAAGGCAAAGAAAGGAAGGAAACATTGGGAAATGGTAATCGTGTCGCGCGGGTTAGCCTATGCAAATAGCGGTTTTATGAATAAAACATAGTTCAAAAGCTTCAAAAATAACCCCTGAAACATTTTTCGAAATAGGAACTTTGAAATTTTATTACAGTGGTTAAAGAGTTTTTGCACACATGCAATTCATTCGTTTGGCTCACATACACCTACTCACGCTTAAACACCCTCAAACTCACCATCACACGATCACACACTCTCACACTCATTCACAACACACATGATCACACATTTATACTCACACTAATTCACATAATAATAGCGTTTTTCCTTTTCTAGTTTATCAGCCATCTTGTTACCATAACACAAGCATTAGGTTGCTTAGCTTGGGACTAGATGGCGCTGTGTGAAATGTCCAGGGATATTATTATTATTTTCTTTTAATTCTCGATTTGATTATGTTTTCTTTAATTTTGATTCTCAGATTTTATTTAGTTTTTTTTTTTTTTGTAATTTTAAGCAAACATATTTTACTTTAATTGATTCGAACATGTTGTTAAAATAAATATTTAAATGGTATCCCTCCGCCCAGGAAACAGGCTTGCCTAGTTTAGGGCCAATGTAAAATCTCTGTAATCTTTTGAGCAATAGTTTTAATTATAAAAAAAAAAAATACGTTTCCCTACCAAGAATTCAACTGTTGAGCCGGAAGGCGAATAAGATCATGCACAAAAGGAAGGAAAAGGGACTTTTTGGACCACAACAAAATTTGTTCGCTCTTATGTAAACGCGTACTTATTCAATATTTCAGACTTTGATAATATGATACTTTCACCCCTTAAAAGGATACCAATTAATTTAAAGTCAATCAGTATACAGGCTGGCAGGGACGGCGACGCGCAGCCTGTTAGCCCATGGAGTACATGATTCTGAAAATTTACGTCAGATATTTAAAATAATTTTGCTGTTCCATACATCTTGACCGCGCTTTTCTATGAAACAGTTGATTTTTTTTTTTGATAACCGCTGAAAAATGTCTATTCTAGAAGGTCTAGAATCATGTGCTGAATTCATGGTTACAGTTTGCGCTACCCTGTATAAATGTCAGTTATAACGACTAGGGCACACGAAATTAATCTGTTTTTACTTCCAATGGTTTTGGGTGAGACAACGCATCTATCTTTAGATATTGTCAAAATTCAAGGTGTTCTACTAACTTTGCCCACGGCAATCTCTTTTATTGTTAGCAATCAAGATCTTTAAGTTCAAGGCTGACTACTAGGAACTGTCTCCAATGAAATATGGTTTAAACTTTACCTTTGAAGTCGAAACTAGGTTGACCTATAAATCTGTAAAGGAACCCGCTTGAATTAGCTTCAAGCGCCTTGACCTGTCGCGCAGTTTCGGAGAAAAATGGTAACAAATATAATGTCACAGAGCGAATGCTGCGACTCAATTCAAATATCAGAATTCAACAAATGAAACGACGCGAAATATCAGTATCTTACACCCGGTTTCCGAATTAGAAATTTGCAGTTGACAACTTGTCAAACTTTAGCATTACTTTATTTGCAAAAACGTAAGAAATTTTGAATTTCGTGGGCTAAGGCAATAGTTGGGTAATTTCCTATTCCCACTTATTCATAATTCCTACCAAATCTCACCAATTCTTGAGACGTGACATGCAATTACTTGGTACAGTTTCCTTCGTAGTATAAAAAGGCTTTATAGAAATGTCTGCCTTAGTTGTGTACCTAATAAGATTTAGTTCCTAAGGGAAATTCTCAGCCTTAGGTACATAAGGAGGCCGTACTATCTACCTAATGGCCACCAGCTTTAAAACAAAGAACTTTTGAGTAAATTATGACGGAAAATTAGGTACCTAACAAACCTCGATTCAACGTACTGGAAAATTGGGTCAGTCAAATTATATTGTTGAAACCTCACGCCGCGGGAAGCCGCTGGATGCGGGAAGCACAGAACCGGTCGAAGTGGAGGTGCTTGGGGGAAGGCCTATGTTCAGTAGTAGATCTTTGACTATCGTTACGGGTCGTCCGAAGCCCGAAAGTCTGACAAACAATCTTACGAAAGAGTATCATATTACCCAATAAGTGGGTAGTGGAGGTCAGATAGGCAGTCGCTCCATATAAAATACCGGTATTCAGCTGCATCCGGTTAAACTGGAAGCCGACCCCAACGTAGTTGGGAAAAGGCCAGGCAGATGATGATGTCGCAGAGAAAGAACAGAAACACAAATAAATAACAAGTACACAGAGAACATACACATACACACAGTATTTATGAAGCTGTTTCCCTCGTGGATTGACCTCTGGCTACGGCATCACGACGTCTTTATCAAATACAATAGACCCGCGGTATTCCGACAAACGTTTTGCAAGGTGGTGTCGGATGATCGAATTTTTCGGACTTAGTACTGCCAGCAACCGACCCCTTGGAGTCCCGGAACTTTTAACAAAAGGAGTGCCTCCTTTGTAATCCGACAAATGCCGTAATAAATGTGCTTTGTATGAGTACTGTGAGAGGCACGTAGGATTGTACAGGTGCCAGATTACTGTAAAGGAACATGTCATCGGAACAGAAAGAGCTTCCCCGGATCCTCCTCAAAATATTAACGAGGAAGCTAAATAAAACATTTCAAAGGAAGAAAAGTTCCAAATAAAATGCTCTGAATGAAATAAAACATGCTAAATCCACTGAAACATTTCAGTAACTCACGTATGCCCGGAGGGAATGAATCAAAAGCGTTTAAAAGCTTTTATTGCTTCTATACTCCCTATGCGAATTAAAATCAATGAAAGAAATAATTATGGTATTAATTAAACGTTACAATGACGAGTGGTATCGACGCCGACGTCGTGTGTGGCTGAGTGGCTGTACATACTCGTATGTAAATACCTAGTTGTTTTTTCAATTTTTTACTAAATGGTAATAAACGCACTTGTCGATCGAAGGATTAGTTACGCTTGCCTCGGCCAGTTCAAGGATGGGTGAGAACGAAATCGAGATCCCTCCGTGCCTCGGAAAGCACGTTGAGCCGTTGGTCCCGGCTGTCATTCGTAGATCTTTGACAGTTGATACGGGTACTCAGAAGCCCAAAAGTCTGACCACCAGACCTACCAAGTGTATTTGTATTCGGTTACCCAATAACTGGATTGTGGCAAATAGGCAGTCGGTCCATGTAAAACACTGGTATTCAGTTGCATCCGGTTAGATTGGAAGCCGACGCCAAAATAGTTGGATAAAGAAGATATTCAGTTACTGGGTAACACGATGCCTCTTGGTAAACGGCTTTTTTTATCCTGGTAGCACGTTCCCGTGGGATGATTCCCGACATCCACGCGGGCGAAGCCGCGGGCGGAAGCTAGTTATAATATAAGTCGTCTGCCTAGCCTTTTCCCAACTATGTCGGGGTTGGCTTCCAGTCTAACCGGATGCAGCTGAATACCAGTATTTTACATGGAGCAACTGACTATCTGACCTCCACAACGCAGTTACTGGGTAATACGATACCCCTTGGTAAGACTGGTTGGCAAAATCGGGCTCCTGACTATCCGTAACGACTGTCAAAGATCCACGAATGACAGCCGGGACCAACGGCTTAACGTACTTTCCGAGGCACGGAGGGGTCTCGATATGGAAAGATGGTCATCCATCCACAGACCAACCGCGGCAAGCGTAGCTTAACCTGATCCATCTACCTGTGCGGCATTTCATACTTAGCCACAAGCCCCTCATATTATAATAATAGGATCTAATCTTAAATAACCTATTGTTGTGTAACAGCTTTACAATAAATAAACACCAGTCCAACGGTTTGTCATCTCGGTCACGGCCGCGCTTTTTCGCAGCAAAAAAGATTGAATACAGAGGTCGAGCTGATGGCAAACATTGAAGAAACCAATCTAGCGGTCACAATTGTGAACATAAACTTTATGTAGTTATTTTCGACATTTTAGTTATTATTTTTGTTGTTTTTTGGAGGGTTTGTGGAGGGGTTCGTTGCTAAACAATAACAGATGCACGGGTCGATCAAAGGTTAAGCTGTGCTCGCCGAGGGTAGTCCATAGATGGGTGATCATACATTACATACCGAGAGTTCTCCGTGTCTCGTAATGAACATTGCACAAGAACGTGTCATTCATAGATCTTTGACAGTCGTTACGGGTAGTCAGAAATCCGCAAGTCTGACTGGAAGTAAACTAGTATAATAGAACTTCTAGTTTTCGCAATAACACAACTTTTCTGAGAAAAGTTAAATAGAGGAAAATTCATACGACGTGAAATTCAGAAACATTTTTAACGCAGGAAGCAACATCCGAGAAAAAAAGTTGAAAACCTAAGCAATGCCCTGAATTTAAAACAGAGTAATCTATATTTATATAAAATTCAAAGTCCTGACTGACTGACTGATATATCAACGCACAGCCTAAACCGCTGGTCCTAGAGACATGAAATTTGGAGGGTGTATTCTTCGTGAAGAGTAAGTATCCACTTAGAAAGGGTTTTTCGAAATTCCACCCCTAAGAGGGTGAAAAGGGGGGAATTCCTTTGTATGAAAAATTTTATTCCTTGAGTTAATAAACTTGAAACTTGGCACGAATACTTATCTAAATAAATTATGAAGTTTGTCATTTTATGTTTTTTCTGAAATAACCCCTTAAAAGGGGATTGTGGGGTTTCAAAGTTTGTATGGAAGAATTTTAGCGCGCGGTCCGATTAACTCGAAACTCAGTATTTCCCCTGTGGGGGTGAAAAGCGGGGGATGCAGTTTATATGAATAATCTTCTTCATCAGGTTAATAAACTTGAAACTTTTCAAGAATACTCGCCTGAGTATGTAATAAAGTTTATCATTATAAGGTTTTCAAAACTACCCCTCAAAGGGGGATATAGGGGTATTGCAGTTTGTGTGGAAGAATTTGAATGCGCGGTCCGATTAACTCGAAACTCAGTGTTTATACTTAAGACCAAAAATAAAGAATAACATATATCAGGGTTTTTCGAAAATCTACCCTAACGGGTTGAAAAGGGGCAGTTAATTTTACAAGGGAGGATTATAATGCGTGCCTTGATTAAGTCCAAAATTAGTATTAATACTTTAGACAGAAAATAATTAATAATAAGTATGTAAAGTTGTCGAAAATTGACCCCTGACGGGGCAAAAAGGGGTAATTCAATTTTTAAGGGGAGGATTTGAACTTGAAACTGTATGTTACATTTTCACACCTAAACTTCTGATTTGGCAAAGAGATAGATGGCATCCTGGGGAAGGACATACTTTTTATCCTGGTAGCACGTTCCCGTGGGATGATTCCCGACATCCACGCGGGCGAAGCCGCGGGCAGAAACTAGTTTAAGTAATATAAGTTATACAGTAAAATTAAAATAATTTTACTATGATATCTTTTAAACAAAAATTTCAAACGTCGAAAGTTATTCACATGTCGACAAACATTCAGAAATTTTTCACGAAAACGAACAATTCGCGCGAAAACTTTCCCTGAATTTTACAGGACTCCAACCCAAATTCATGAACTCCAAAAGTTAGTAGGTACATTCCTAATTATTTATTCTAGTATTCATGTAATATTTTAGGCTTCGCAAGACCAAGTTTCTGACTAAATTCTGTCCAATTACGTTAGTTGTTCATACCTTGGTGGTCTACTAAGTTATTCAGAAGCCATCTAGGAATGTTAGTGATAAATTGCTTTGAAATACGAGCTACGAGAAACAGTCAGTTGATTGGTTTATTTCTACGTGAGCCATCGGGAATTGTGGAATGAAGACAAATAGATTTATTTAGATAAACAGTACAATGTTTGTAATACGGATAGCTGTAGACCGGGAGCCATAAATATTAGAAAGAAAGAAAAAAAGAAAAAGTATTTATTGCGACTCGTACAGGATCATAAACTTAACTAAACACAGTTAAAAATAAAACAAATTATATAAAATAGTAACAAAAGGAAAAATTAAACAGAAAGTCCTATACGAGGCCTAAAAGCTCCTATCCCAGCATGACGCTTCGATATTTAAAAAATAATATAAATATTAATTCATCTGTTACAAAAATGTATGGAATTTCTCAGTTGCAGCCCGGAGTGATCGATTAGCAAGCTGACCCAATTGACGTTGACCTGTTTAAATTTTAATAGTTAATACAAAATCCCACAGCAAAATAGATGTACAGTTTTTTGCCGAATAAAAAAAATGTCCGGGACACTTTTCCAAATATTTCCATACAAAAATAACACAAACATCTCAAAACAAAAAAGTAGTTAAATCGATCCAGCCGTTCTGAAGTGATGCGCTACTAACGAACAGCATTTCATTTTTATTTATATTGATTTCATGTCACTGCAATCTCCTAAAAATAATGCCTGATTTTCCGACTAACGGAGAATAAGAAAACTTTTCAACATACATTTTGCGCTAGATATTCACAAAACATAACATATCGCTCTACTATTCATACGATGTTGCGAGCGACTATGAATAAGTACTGGAGCATTCTCGACAACTCTCATTACGACATGAGATTGAAATATCAAAACTACACGGAAATTAATAGCATCTCAATTATAGCAAATACCGAATGCACGTATACGAATCTATAGTAATATAAATGTACTAGCAGCGCTCGCATAAGTTTCGATCCCGAGGGAATATCGGGATAAAAAGTATCCTATGTGTTAATCCTGGTCATAAACTACCTGTGTGCCCAATTTCATCCAAATCCGTTCAGTAGTTTTTTCATGAAAGAGTAACAAATATTCATCTTTCTTCTTTTGTCATTTGATAGCCCAATTCTTGAGGAAGGCGATAAGCTATTTAACATTACGCTACGACCCTTAGGAGACGAGTAAAAAAAAAATGTCGGAAAGAACGCTAAGCATAATCGAAGTAATACGCGGGCGGTTTATGCCAAAGTACTCCAAATTATTTATAAATATCTCAACTTAAACGGCGGGCGATACCATGAGGCACAGCTAGTTTTACATAATTATTATACCAAATGGCGAGTAGAACGAAAGATATTCATTTAATTCGTTGTTACAGACGAATTGTGCTGACAATAGAAATGGCGAAATTGTTTGTAATTATGGATAAGTGAAAATGGACGGACAAAAGACTCATTGTTGGGTGCTGCCTTTGTAAAACGTACAGGTATTCCTTATGTAACTATAGTTTTATTTAATTTGGTATATGGAACGAAGAATATACAAGGGAGCAGGAACATCGACGCGCAACCGGTTACCATGGATTCAGTACATGACTAGACCCAGATGCGTTGAAATATTTTGAGGGTATTTTAAAAAATCATTTGCTGTTTCATATATTTTGACCGCGTAGCTATTGCACTTTTCTATGACAACAGCTGATGATTTTTTTTATAGCCGACGAAATATTTCTACGCTAGGGGTTTAAAATCATGTGCTGAATTCATGGTTAGTTTCCGCGTCGATGTCCCTGCAACCCCGTATAACACAAAAGTCCGGTTAAAAAAAACAACGAAAATTGGATCAAAAATTGGGGAAAAGAGAACGAAAATCCTGACTAATAAACCCCGAAATTAAGTCAGCTGTTACCAGTAGACCAAGTAAGAAATGAAATATAAATCATTCCCAAAATAAAGGAAATTTCAGGTATCCGAGCTACTGAAAAATTCATCCCAAGGGACGCGTTACATTGTTCTATTCCACCGAATCTTGTACATAGTTAATCAGCTCACCTTGGAGAATCTAACATTGCCATACACACCTTACCAAACCGAGGCCTGAAGTCAAGGTCTTGACGAGATAAAGCAAGACGAAGACATATAGGAGTAAATATTGTATGATACTAAGATTCAAACAATCGTGTTAGGCTCAGTGCAAATATTGTAAGAAGTTGAGGAATGGATTAGGAAATTCCTTCAAAGTCCTTCCGATTGTGATAGAACGTGTGTTACACAATTGTGGTGCTGGGTTCCTCCTGCTGTCGTGGACGGATAGTTATTTAAATGTCACACACAGCCGTCTCATCTGCTCCCATCGTAACTCAACATGAATGATGTAACCAATATTTTGATTTAAAAGAGTGTCCATGGAGTTTCTTGCCCGTTCTTTTCCAAAGGAACCTACTACGCTTTGGAATGGGCCATAGCTTCATCTTTCTAACTGACCAACCCCGTGACAGTTCCAAATGCTGATGATGTTTTTTTTTTACTATTTAACTAGCCTACGCTGCCCCACTCCTGGACAAAGGCCTCCCTCCACTCCTTCTCCTCCGAGTTTGACTGGATTGTTTGAAGTTTTCAGGTTTGCAGTTTGAAGGTTTCTGTTTGTGTAAGTGAGTTTAAATGTTTGTAAACGCACCCACGACACAGGGGAAATTCCTAGTGTGGGGCAATGTATTGTAAAAAAAAAAGTATACTATGGTATAGTTAACTAGACAACTTCCTACATACGAGTAAAAGCTCGCTGTTGGATTTTCAACTTTCGGCGCCGAGTTATGCGCGCTATAATATGTAGGTTTCATCTAGTTCTAGTGAAAACTGGCACTAGTCTCTGTTTGACGAGTTTTCGTGTGTGAAAAACTAAATTCAATTTGTAGATTGTTTATGTCAGACTACTGGATAACGTTGGTGTTGGTATGTTTTGAAATTCCGGTGAAAATATAAAAGTGTTTTGAAAGGATGTCAATCTTTCTTCTTTTGTCACATTTTTGTGAAAGATAAATCGTCTTATTACAAAACAAGGTATATCTTTAGAACCAGGTTTAAACCATCAACCATTTTTAAATTTCGATCTATAATCCGGCAAAGTTAAAGTTTTTATTACAAAAACTGACGTTAAACCCGAGTCTAAGTTGTCAATTTTGCATTAAGAACTTTACATTCGTCGGAATAAAGTTTAAAACACAGTAACTATCCCGTATGTTTAGGCTAGGTCTAAGTTAGAGCTCGTTTTGTAATAAGATGGAGTGTGTTTAGACTGGCGATGGCGGTTTGATATTTTCGTGTGAGCTTTAGGGCTTAGGTAATGGAAAGATATTTGTCCTAGGTAATGTTTTATATTATGTAGCTTCTACGTTAAATTTTAATGCTACGGCCACATTGTCGCGATAAAGCGAACTACACTTCGCGCGCTCACTGTTTACAGCGAGGCGTCGAGCGATGTGCGATAGAGAGCGCAGGAAGTGTAGAATCAAAATTAAAAGTCATTTATTAACAGTATTCGCGTTATCGCGACAATCTTTGTTTTACGTAAAATGGGACCCGCCATCTTTTTTTCTTGCAGGTTACATATCAAGCTCTTTTGAAGGACGACAGGACAATCTCCTGTTATCAGAATAGTAAACAATGAAAATAAATTACAGGAAATTCCCTTGTTCTGAAATACCAGTAAGCTTGAGTAAATAGACAATGTTCTTTGTATTTAAATCACGGTGAAATGATATCCTGAATACCTCTGTTATTTTGTGTACAGTTTGTATACTTCGGTGGAAACAATGCGGGGTTTGATTTTGTTCTTTTTCCGAAATTTCTACATTAATCGTTGGGTTATTTTCTGCCTTGGGACAAAATTATTGTTTTCACCCGAGTGTTTAATTACGGCATGTACACACGACGACATATCAAGCTGTACATTTCACGTTTTAGCTGCCTACGCATTGTATAGGGTTTTCGTATAATGAGAAGTCAGCTCATACTGGATAGCTTGATATGTCGCCGTGCGTACCTATTTAATCGAACCTTAATAAATAATCTCCATTTTGATCTTTTAAAAATGTCCCAATAATATAATAAATGCGCCTCTTTGTGAACCTCTAATAAATCCCATTTTGGGGTCCTAAACATGCTAAATAGTCAAGTAGCTGGTTAGTCACAGCTCTAACCTAACCCGTTTGGCCCTGGTATCCCAGCTTAGTTACTGCGACCTGCGACAAACTGTAAGAAAAGGCCAGAAATTTAAAATCACTCATTTATTGAAAAAAATTGTGCTACATTGTATGCCCAAAAAATGTTCAGCGGCTCATTAATTTAATAAAAGTCATCATCATCATCATCTGCCTAGCCTTTTCCCAACTATGTTGGGGTCGGCTTGCAGTCTAACCGGATGCAGCTGAATACCAGTATTTTACATGGAGCGACTGCCTATCTGACCTCCACAACCCTACTGGGTAATACGATACCCCTTGGTGAGACTGGTTGTCAGACTTTCGGGCTTCAGACTACCCGTAACGACTGTCAAAGATCCACAAATGACAGCCGGGACCAACGGCTTAACGTGCTTTCCGAGGCACGGTGGGTATGTAAAGATGGTCACCCATCCACAGACCAACCGCGGCAAGCGTAGCTTAACCTGACCAATCGACCTGTGCGGCTGTTATTATTTAGCCACGGGCCCCTCCCGTAATTTAATAAAAGTGTACATCCTTAAAACATTTAACTATTAATATTTATTCCTCAATTTTTATGATGACCATTGTTTGTCTCTGCATCACCCAAAGACTGACTGGTAGAAAATGCCTATAGAATTAAGTCCACCTCTGTACATTTATGTGCTTGAAGTATTATGTAAATAAATTATTTACGGACCTCCTTGTCAGGCAAAACAAACAGTCACGCACCAAAGTGACTTTTCCAACGTCATCATTTTAAATTTTCTCAGCTGTTTTCCTCAATCGTAACTCCGTGGTGAACTTAAGGATAAGGAAAACGTCAGAAGGCCAATAATTCTCGTAACTTAAAATGATCAAAATCTAGTCGCAGTCTGATCTCGACGACAAACAAATGTCAAAAACTTGTCAAAATGTAATGAAATTAGACGTATTTTTGACAGATTGAGACTGAGATCAGACTGAGAACGTTTTTAAAATTACGAGAATTGCCCCTCAGGAGTTATTAGGTAGTCTGAAATCGTCAATACGTTGTGAACAAGCATGATAAATAATGGTATTTATACATACTAATAAAAAGCTGAAGAGTTTGTTTGAATGAGCTAATCTGTAGAACTGCTGGTCGGATTTGAAAAATTCTTTTTGCATTTGATAACCGAATTTCTGAGGAAGGCTGTATCATCACGCTATGTTTCTTAGGAGCCGAGTAAACAAAATTAAGTCAGAAACAAGGGTAAGCGAAGAGGTAGCGAGTGATAGCGCGAGCAGGTAATGCGATGCAGCGGGGTGAGTCGTAGGAACAAGAACTTTCACGTGGACAAAGTCGCGGGCATAAACTAGTTCCCAATATATACAGTCATTGGTAACACTTGCACAACGAATATCGCCCTTACTCCAACGGCATAAACGCCCTATCAATGTCAAATTATTACGATTGGTAGTACCGAAAAGGTCGCATTTTTGCCCTGACAAGGGATAATATCTCCAAAAAGTAATTGTTACAAAAGTAAGGAGCGTACCTAACAGAAAGTACAAAATATATTAAGAATCCCTTTCTACGTTCCTCTCTCCATTAGGAAAAAGGATACATAGATATAAAACCGGCCAAGTGCGAGTCGGACTCGCCCATGAAGGGTTCCGTTACGTTACGATTTATGACGTATTAAAAAAAAACTACTCACTAGATCTCGTTCAAACCAATTTTCGGTGGAAGTTTATATGGTAATGTACATCATATATTTTTTTTTAGTTTTATCATTCTCTTATTTTAGAAGTTACAGGGGGGGGGACACACATTTTACCACTTTGGAAGTGTCTCTCGCGCAAACTATTCAGTTTAGAAAAAAATGATATTAGAAACCTCAATATCATTTTTGAAGACCTATCCATAGATACCCCACACGTATGGGTTTGATGAAAAAAAAAATTTTGAGTTTCAGTTCTAAGTATGGGGACCCCCAAAATTTATTGTTTTTTTTCTATTTTTGTGTGAAAATCTTAATGCGGTTCACAGAATACATCTACTTACCAAGTCTCAACAGTATAGCTCTTATAGTTTCGGAAAAAAGCGGCTGTGACATACGGACGGACAGACAGACAGACAGACAGACAGACAGACATGGCGAATCCATAAGGGTTCCGTTGCCATTTGGCTACGGAACCCTAAAAATGGACTTAGCACTCAATAAATTGTACCATACGTACCAAATTGTACATGACGAGGGTACTTACGGTAACAAGTGGGGATGATAGAACTGTTCTCTGAATAAATGTAGACCCTTAGTTTTAGCGGTGAAACATTTTATATGTGGGATGTTTCAGGAATTATTTATTACTGAAGTTGTCTTATAACACATTAGGATTGTGATTAATGTGTTATTCTACTAATCTACTAGATGAATAAATACCGTTCAAAGTTGATGATTGAGTCACGTGATCAACTTCGAACGTTAATATCTCGAACGCGCACTCTACGGGGTCACTTTACGGGGTTTAGTCTTTTAATGTTTTCTGTTTGCATTGATATCAGCTATCGATTTACGAGTATATAGGTCTCATGCGTGGCCGCCATTTTCAAAATGGCGCGAGAGTAGGTACGCTACGGATGTTCAAACCCCTGTGTATGGTATTTCCCATTTATGAAAATGTAGGTGTGTCAATGACCGCTATTGCGATGCTTAAACGCAACAACTATACAGAAAAACTTTTTTAATAAAGTTAGTAAATGCTCGTAGCAATAGTGACGTGATTATTTCGTTTTAACACAAATCCCCAATGTTCACTCAAATATGAAAGCAAACAATAGGATAACACATAATATTCTGAACCCTTGTAATAGTCGGCTCTTGAATGTAGTATGTATACACCGTTAAATTTTGATCGTTTTAATCCTTGAAAGGGGTATTTGTACTCACCATTATGAACAACTTTTACTAGAGGACCAACACTGGAATCCTGTAAAAAGAATCAGTTGATCCATAGATTTATTTTCGCATAACTCGACACGATTTCAGGGTTGGTCCCGTAGTAAAAGTTGTTCATAATGATGAGTACAGGATTAAAACGATCAAAATTTAACGGTGTATGTACATTGTACAGTATATGTAACATAACGATTGTTGTGTGGTTAAGGGTCCCTCCGCCCTTGGGTATCATCATCATCATCATTTCAGCCCGGAATCACCCACTGCGTGGTATAGCCCTCCCCTTTCCTCTGCCATACTTCCTGGTTCCGTGCGTCCCTCATCCAGGTGCTTCCCGCGACTTTGAAGATATCGTCAACCCAACGTGCTTTTGGACAGCCCTGATTACTTCGGCCACCATTCGGTCACAGCTTTACTCCATCTGCCATCTCCTCGTCTAACTAGATGCCCTGCCATATCCCTCGATTATACTCAGATGTGTTTATTTCATAAATACATAGTTGTTTTTTTTTTGCTCAGCTATATCTTCAAAACTACAACACTTTCGACCATATTTCTTTAGATGCAAATATTCAGAATGGTTCACCCTATCAACCTGTATATTTATAGGAATCCTTCATATTACACCATGTTTACCTATTGTAAAATCCCCTTTACGTCCCACGCTGTAATTTATTTATTTAGTAATACCGAACAAAATCTCCTAAAATAAACAAAATCAATAAATTGGATATGTTAAATTAATATTCCAATATAAACACATACCTCTCCGAATCCATGATGCTGATGTTTTCAGATGGGATCCAGTTTTGACGAATTTTGTTAGCGCCCCGTGAAACTGAAACAACAAAAAATAGTAAGTTTCATATTTTTGTTAATTGAATACAAACTGGAACGCGAACCGTAAAGGCTTGCACGGACCGGTGCGGCGCGGCGCGACTCCGCGGGGTAATTACGTAACATATATACCATAGCAATCGATCGCAATGGCTTTAATTTTGACAGTTCAGCCATGTTCCTAAAATCAGAAACGAAGTTATCCGGAAAAGAACCGGAGTTACCAACATAGCTTGCAGAGTAAGCAAGCTGAAGTGGCAGTGGGCTGGCCATGTCTATCAAAGGACCGATGGCCGGTGGAGCAGACGAGTCCTGGAGTAGAAACCACGTGTCAAAAAGCGTAGTGTGTGTCCGACCCCAACGAGATGGACCGACGACCTCAAAACGGTGGCTGGGTGAGACTGGATGCGGAAGGCGGAGGACAGAGTGTTGTGGCGCAGACCGGGAGAGGACTATGACCAGCAGTAGACTGCTATAGGCTGAGTTGATTGATTTGAGCCGTGTTCATTGTGTTAATTACGAAGAAATACCTTCAAAACCCTCGGTTCGTGAATAAAAGTGTATTTACACAATTAGGATGCTGGTGTAACAATTTCTATGAAAACTTCATGGACATTGTTGAGTGAGTCGCGTGAATTCGTTGAAACGAGCTCGTCAAAATATTCGGAACCAGATTCGTTGTGTTTTGAATGGAACGTTTTCGGTTATGCTATGCTGTATTATTTTGTTTGTATGAATATTTATTTCCATGTCTGTATAATTTTGTCTCCACGATTCTATAGCTGTATGACATCATTGAATTCTATTGTCTTAGAATCTACACGCACACGTGTAGATTCTAAGACAATAGAATTCAATACCTACCTACCTACTTCATTTCCAGGGACGAAAAACATGGGTGAGATCAGGTTCTGCCATCGTCATCATCATCATCTGGCTTGGCTTTTTTCAACTATGTTAGCGGATGCAGCTGAATGCCAGTAAGTATTCATCATCATATTAAATACCAAGTAAGTAGATACATGGCGGCAGGTCACGGGAACAATCTGCTACTCCGTGAGGGAGTAGCAGATTGTTCCTGTGTTTCCGTTTCCCCCTTAAACTTAAGGGGAGGATATATAAAATGGTTAGACCTGCTATCTTGTATGAATCAGAATGTTGGGGCATGCAGCTGAGACGAGAATGCTAAGAGAGATGTGTGGTGTTACTCGTACACGAATGGATAGAATAAGAAATGAGTACTTACGAGCTTAACTGTTACTAATAAAACACAATTACATTTTCTATTGTTACCGACGTTCATAATAACGGACGAGGGAACAAGAGGAAGTCTGAAAGTGGCACCGGTAACTGAAAAGTTG
Organism: Apamea anceps; assembly: GCA_951799955.1. Lineage (NCBI taxonomy): Eukaryota > Metazoa > Arthropoda > Insecta > Lepidoptera > Noctuidae > Apamea > Apamea anceps. The sequence continues at coordinate 3,628,241 of OX637502.1, read as the reverse complement.
TGTGGAAATCCATAGCCCATACCATGACAACCATGGTATGGGCATGTGATACGGAGGAATGAGGAAAATGTCGTGAGGAAAGTTTGGGAGTATGAATGTTGATGGCTATAAGAGTAGAGGATGACCAAAGAAACGATGGATGGACTGTGTGAATGATGATATGGTTAGAAAGGGGATGACTTCCGAGATGACGACGAATACAGAAGTATGGAAGAAAAACACATGTTGTCGACCCCAAATAAATTGGGAAAAGAGCAGGAGAATGATCAACTAGATACATGAACGGTCGTAAAGGAATATTCTTCAAATTAATATTTTATCAAACACTACAATGATCCTATGGCAACTACAACACCACAATCCCAATGTGACATCAAGCACATATCCACACCCCGATTTAAATCCTGGAACACCACATCCACAGCAAGCTAATAATAATGTAGTACCTAAGTGATGTAACTAATACATTTGTTGCCGAGATCAAAAGGCAAAAAAGGCAAGTGTAAGCCATTTAAATGTTAATGTACGCAAATTGAGCATTCCAGTTAGTGTTCAATGTAACTGGTAATTTTAATCATTCAAAGGAAAAGCTGCTGGAATGTACAGAATTTACAACTTTCCCTCGTGGGCTGTGAGATAACAGTGTATAATAATGTTGTTACTGTATAAAATTGTACAATAAAAGCCAGTTTTTTTTTGTTTATATCTGTGACAAGCGTACCTTCTTACTACAGGTATTTGTATCTATACACAGAGACAAATAAATAAAATTGAAGTTTCTGCTTGTAATGTTCGGCGGTAGCTAGTAGAAAGAAAGAAAGAAAAAGTATTTATAGTACCTAATTATAATTACAACCGACCTATATTCTAACCTATCCACGGATATCAAAGGGGAAAATACTTAAGGGAAGTTATGTCTACCTGGTTCCACTATACACCGTTATTATCGTATGCTAGACTACAACCAAGGACGATCTCAAATCTTAAAAATACGTCAATTTACGTCAGACGCTGACTAATTTGACAGGACTAAACCAATATTTATCTTCTGTCCTTTTCTTAATGAAATAGAAAGAAAAAGGTGCACTGAACTTAAATTTAGTTTAGTTTGTGAACAAGGGAATCGGCGCTATTGCCTCGTTAGTCCAGTGCACTGGACTGTGGTCAGTGGTCGCAAGCGCTATTGCTGAGCATGAGGTCTTGCGTTCGATTCCTGGGTCGAGCAAAGTGTTATTGGGTTTGTAGCGGTATCTACAACGCCACATGCGAACAACACGTCATACTGACGTCCCGCAAATCCTGCATCTCGCAAGCAGAGTTTACCGCACAATTAGCATATACATATATGTAGGAATAGAACGCGACGGATGCATGAGATGTGTGAAAGAGACAGAAGTATAAGTGTGAGTGAGACAGGTGATGTATGCTTGAGATGATGATGAATGTTGAGGAAGACAAAGGAACACACAAATAAGATGGCAGAACGACGTTACGGTGTAAAAAACGGAGGGTGTCTTTAAGTTGGAAATAAACCGATTAATTATAAACTACGCAATTTGTTTGACTCAAGAACCTGATCCCACATATATAAACTTCCCAACATCAATCGTTGCGATTTGAAATAAAACAGTTACAACATATAAACCCTTGCTTTAAAAGACTATTTTCTTTTACGACGGCAACAGGCAACTCATCTCGACATGTTTCCGTAATCGTGCAATAAATGCAAACAATTCAAGTAGAATGCAATTTTCTAAACGAGCGTAAATAAACAAATGGCTCGTTTGTATGGGAAATACGATTTTGCTCAGCACCGGTGTTTGGTCCAAGATATGAGGAAGAGCGATTGGATAAATGGTTTAGTGTCTTAAATTGTTGTTATGTGGAAATTACGGTGGGTAATTAAAGTCTATTCAAATGTATGTTTGAAATTGATGTTATTTCGAGTTAAAACAAATATCACCTTATTTTGATAGTAATTAAGTTGATTACAGAGTGACTTGCACTATTGAAAAAGTTATAAAAATGTTTGAAGTTGTAGCGTAAGCTGCGTCATTTGTTTTTACATAACATCGTTTTTTAGCAGTTTATGAAAATCGACCAATCAACTGTGTGTCAATTATCTACTTGTATTGTGTATTTTGTTGCACTGAATATACGTTTTATCTATCTATCTAACTGTTGAAAATGAAAAAGTGAGGATTGGAGTAGTCGGACCCACAGGTATGGGCTCGAAGTTCAACGGAGTGCCAACCGACGGTAAATTTTTATTTTTGTGTCAATTTAATTAAATTAAATTTTACTGTTGTATTATGTGTGTTTAGTTTTGATGTTTATTTTTATCTTAATGATATATAGAATGTTAATGTGTTTATTTTAATGATGTAATGATTTTTGATGTAATGGTGATTTGTATATTGGGGCTTGGTGACTGAGAAAATAAATAACGTTTTGCTGATCAGTTATTTATTTTAAGTTTAGTTTTTTGGCTGGGCTAGTAGTCCTAACTAGTCAAAAACCATGTTGTAGAATGTATTTATAATTTTTGCGAAGTCTTTTATTGGTTTTGGTGCGTTTATTTTTATCAGCAAAAATGTCATAAGACTATGCAAGGCAATGCAAGGCGTAGGTTTTTTTAAAAGAAATGTGTAATAACAACAACCCTGTACAACTGACAGCCAATTTAACACTTAAGTTATTTTACTTCATAAAAAAACAACTCCAAAAACCTTGTAACTTGCACCGAAAACATGCGGGGAAATAGAATCTAGGACTACAAAGTGGAATAGATAAACTTAAATGTACCCCAACGCTAAACTAAAAGTTCACTCCTTACATTGGTTTCATTCAAATTTCTAAACAATATTACGAAGAATGTTGGAGAGGAGTTATTTCCTCATTGAAAGAGGAACAACTTTTTCATGTTCAATTTCCGATGTTAATTTAAGTGTGAGCGGAATTGTGAAATGAATACTGTTGCAGAGTACTTGTTACTTTCTTCGTCTTAGTTTTGTTTTGTTATTTCAGTGAATAATGTTTCTTTATGTTTCAATTTGAGACTTGTTGCGTGTTACGATGTTGAGTTTCCTATTCAATTCAATTGAGTTCACATTTTCTTTGAATTAAATTATTATATAATTTTTTATTATTATATAATTAAGTTGGTTTGGGAATGTGATGCGGATGAATGAGGAAAATGTCGTGATAAACGTTTGGGTATGAATGTGAAAGGCTACAAGAGCAGGGTAAGACTAAAGAAATGATGGTTCACTGTGTAAAAGATGATACGGGTACGGAGGGAGTGACTACCGAGATGACGACTAATAGAGATTATGACATGTTTCGCCGACCCTAAACATGTCATTTAATTGGGATAAAAGCAGGAGAATGACGATAATTAAACTAAGTTTTACAGTGTTGAGAATGTCAGTAACTGGGACTGAGAACTTGAATCATATTGTTCTGAAATCAAACCCGTACACCAAGCACAAGAAAAACAAACAATTTGAAAGTATCTATAAACTACATCTAACTCATAAAGTACACAACAATTCTCTTACAACACAACATCTAAGAAACCGATCCCAGACGAGAACTTATCTACCTACAAACCGAACCAGACCAGATGTCTATCACGACCAACAATAGTGTTCGATGGGAACCGAACGGTTTCTATCGTATGCTATCATTCATTAACACCATTGGCACAGACTGATAAATTGTGAGAACGCTTTTTATTGCCTTCGCGAAGAATTACTATAGTTAAGACTACCTATTTCATGTAGAAAGTGAGGCAATTTTGCCACGGATTGGTTAACAAATGAAGTGGTAATGTGGGAGAATTATAAAAGTAAACCTACAAGTATGTCACTGATTCGTCACAAAATGGAAATGGCAACTGAAAAGCAAAAAGGGAAAAAGAAAATGAATATATTTATGCATAACGATTATTGAAGTGCTTTTTTGTGCTTTATTATCTTATCTTTTTGTATACACGTGTTTCTGTGACAAATAAACATATTTTTCCTTCTTTCTTTTAAATTTTGCATCCAAAGAGTGAACGGCTTTATTAGTCACCTGATGGTAAGTGATCGCAGACGGCCATGAAGATCCGCAATACCAAAGAAGTCACTTCAGTCACGTTACCGACCTTTTGGGAAAGACGTACACACGTTTCTGCAAGGCCCAAATAGCATCGACATTGACTGTCTCTTTTCTAATTTGCCGTTTTCTATGCAGAAGTACCACCAAGAATCAATACTCGAATTACAGCCGTTTTGCGACTCCCGCGTATATCCCAAGGCCAACACCGTAGTACGAGGAGTAAAAAATCGTCTTAACACTCCATTTGTTAATTCTCCTTCTAATTTAACTAAGCCGGTAGGGGCAACAAGCGTAAATGAAATATACGCGAAGATTCCGTTTGTCTCGAGTGATGAATAGGTCTAATACAACTGGAAGAAATTACCGCCGTGACCGATGACTTGTAAACGGGCCGCCGTTCTTTCCTGTGAAGCTTTGTGTTTGTCGCGCACTATGATGCATTTTACTTTGTTTTTGTCGAGATTTGGCCACTGGTTGTGCCAGATTTGCGTGGGTGTGAATGGCCTTGTAAATGGTTTGTCAAGGTAGGAAAATTTTTTGCACTTAATAATATAGAGATGATACGGCACGTTTTTAACTAAAAAAAACCGTGCGCAATATTAAGTAAAGGTTTCGATTTAGGTACTGGCGAAAGTTAGTTGGGGAAAACGAGCGTCTTTAAGTGTAACAAAGGAATCAGCATCAGTATCTTAGTGCAATTTATAGGTAAAGTGTATTCAAACTTATGTTTCAAACTGATGTTATTTCAAGTTAAACAAATATCAACTTTATTTCATATTTCAGTGACTAGCACTCTTGAAAAAGTTATAAAAATATTTGAAGTTGTAGCGTAAACTGAACTTTATTATGTAGGAATTAAAGTTATTTTTCCATAAACTCATATTTGTTTAATTTTTTGGCAAATAAATGGCGAATTCAGTTTAGATAGAATACTCTTTATTATGTGCACCGTATAAATTACAGAATAAAAAAAAAATTACATAGGGTGACACATTAGGCTATTTTCCTAAAAAAAATCTAATTAGTCCATCAGTTACATTATCAAAAAATATTGAACTCGATTTTTTTCTTTCGGCAATTATATAAAAAATGATGAAGATATCGCCCGTTAAAGCTCCGCGTAACGTCACTAGTTTCCGGCACTTTCGTCACGACCGGGGGGTCGGGGGGCGCATCAAAATTTGGGAGTGGGGGGGGCACTCCCAAATTTTGACGCGCTTTATCTTTGTCATTTTTTGTTTGATTGACAAAAGACAAAATACGTGTCCATTATTTTTCGATAATCTAATTGACGGACTAAATATAATTATGATTTTTTTACCCAGGCAACTACCCTATTGACGGAATTAAGACTGATTTCTAAAAAGTCATTTAAATCTTTTTCACTTATGCTGTGTGGTCCAAAGGTAAAACCTCTCAGAGAGGCAGAAAAAGGCCAAAAGCAGTGGGATCTATTTCATCCATTAGGCATGTACTATCTCAAGCCCCGGTGCCAATAAATCTCAGTTAGACCGCGGCTTTAGGATTTATTCACTTTTAGTGCATCCGATTTAGAGAGTCCGTTAATACTATAGGTATTTAGTGATGATATGAAATGATGTTTATTTCTGTAGTAGATCTTTTATGACCGTTTTACACGTAAATTTTTTGGTCAGTGTTTGTAAATTAGATGGCGCTGGCATTTTCAGAGAAATTATCCAGATAGAAACCGCATCCCCGTCAAAATCTTTAAAAGCCTCTCCAGCATTCGAATCCATTTTCCTGGTCTCCATATTTTTAGATTCGTTTGAAACGTTTTAGTTCAAACTGGCGATATTATTACATAAGTAAATAAATTAATTTATTTTCAAGTAATTTACTCCCTTAGTCATACATAAAATAACAGACAATAAATTAAATTAAAATCAAAATACATACGTCAAAATAAATAAAGCAAATGGCATCCAAAATTATATTGTAATTAAATTTTTTATCAGCAATGTCAATATCATTTTCCATAGACTTTTGTCACTTATTCCCATAGGATTACCCATATCTTATGTCACTCTGGGGACATGTGCCCCTGACTGACACTGATTAATCGCCCCTGTATGTAATTAAATCATAAAGTAAACGAGAGGATGTCTCCCTAAATTTTAAAGTTTTTTTCTTCTCTTTTGTTGTGAATGCTGTGCACGTGTAATTGATGTAAACACTAGTCCATTTCTCTGTTCTCTGCTATTTGTAAATGTTTGTGTTTGTGTTGTGGATGTGGCTTAATAATAAATAAATAAATGCAGTCACATATATTATGGCCAAGGCCCGCGAAAGGAGGCTGATGAAAATAATTTGTGTTTTTAGTACAATTTGCAGATTTCAAAGGTAAAACTTGGAATATTCTTGAATAACAAAATATTAGGTCCTTAGGTACAGATGCCAGCAGGTCAAGCTACCCGAAACTGTTAAATTTTCCCAATCAACCTTGAACATGAATACTTTAGCGATAAAGTTGAAAATCTATTAAAGAAATTTGACAGATTGTAGTAGCTTGATGTGCTGGCGTCTGTACTTATGAAATTGGCAATTTTGAAAAAAAAAAAATGGCGCCACAGTGGCCGCAGTTGCGCAAGGGAGACCAAAGCCCTTTATTTCAAACTAGCTGCGCCCCGCGGTTTCACCGCATAAGTGTCGATCCCGTGGGAATATCGGGATAAAAAGTATCCTATCTTTTTTCTTTTAATTTTCTTGTATATAAACCTTGTCCTGACAATAACAAACACAAAAAAAAAGAATTATCCAATTTGGTGCAGTCGATCGGAAGTTATGCGCGTACATACATTTCGGTGATTCATTTTTATTTTTATATATTCGTACATAGATTTAGGGTTGAGTATTTGTGTTTAGAATATAATGATTCATTTGTTTTCGCGCCGTTCGATTTTTCTTTGACATCGATATGGAAAACTTAAAATATCACGTTATTAACGAATACGAGTTCCACCATGGCACCAGCGCTACAGAAACAGCTCGAAGGATGAATGATTTAAAAGAAAACACGGTACATACTTTGATTTAATAAAAAATATAATTTCATAAATTCTTTTTCGTTTTGCTTTTTCCATATAAAAACGCCAATTTCATATGTCAAGACCTAATACTTTGTTTCGACAAGACGCGATAGCGGAAGGCTAATAATTTCTTACTAAAAAAATACGTCCAAATTGAAGTCGCAATCTCATCTCAGCGGCAAATAATCACAACAATGTTGGTAAAATGATACATTTGTCGTCAGATTGAGATTAAAATGCGAACATTCTTAAAAATACGGCAATTGCCAAGAAACACGGATTGTGTTAGTCAGAAAAGACGGAAAAACGAGGAGACACTTGGCATGATCAAAATTTGAAATATTGAGTTTCAAAATTTCGCAATGAAATGTGCGCAATATGGAAGGAGTGATGATGGGGCTATGGAGAAATGTCTTGACGCTGGGTGAGCGTGCGTGATCCATCGCCACTCGTTCGATGTCCACCGAACACAGGATGGATGGAAAGTAGCACATGAAGTAATTTTTGGCACCTTTGATGTAATTGCTGTATGACGTTCCAGTGTAAGAATAAATAAATATAAGTAAATGATTTCTGCTATATCTACTCAAGTTGATATGTATTATCAAAATATAAACGATACCTTGAATATCACGAACCTCAGTTCCACCGCTACGCAGCAATCGATATAGATATCGATAGAAATAAATCGATTTATTCCTGTACAGATATATCAGATATCCAATATTGACCTTTGTCTGTCGGTCTGTTCGCCCGTGGGCGATAGTGTAACCAACACTAAAGATTCAGTTTTGTGTGCCACAAGTTATAAGAGACATTTTCCTATCTATTGTCGTATTTGCAAGATATTTTATCAGCAATGAGGATGTGATATGATATTTTATGTTTTCCATAGATTTATCCGCTTATTCCCATAGGATAACCCATCTCTTAAATCACCCAGGGGACGACTCCCCTTGAATGACACTGATTTTTGAGTGACCATTTGAAACAAAAAGTTTCGAATATGTTTTTGGTTACAATGGAATATAAATTTTATTAAATATGACATTCAGATTATTGTTTCATAACTTGAAAAGTATCTAAAATGTTCTTTCCTTTTCCAAAAGTTGGCTCTAATATCTCTTGTTTTTCGTTTGTTACTAACATAGCTTATAAGTAGTGTGTATTACTAACATCATATGGATCAAGGTCTGAAGTAAAGTTATTATATTTTATTTTATTTATTTTTTATTTAATATAGTCTATTTTCACACAGCAAAAGAAGTTCAATTAAAAAAACAACGTTTTTTGTACTCTATTGCTCTCAGATACGCTCGTGTCACGCAAGCACAATAAGTGCGCATTCTACTGCTACGCGCAGTACAAAGATTACACTCAAACTTAAACTTAAAACTGCAAATGCACCGCTACTTAATCTGCGCGACATGAAGTCACATGACTTAGCCTACAGGCTTTACGACACTAAAATTATTATACATTTCAAAAATATCAGCCGAATAAAAATCAAAACATTTAAATCGCTTTCTCCTCCAACTTGTGCCAGCCCGTATTTAATAGTGATCGTGACCGGTCCATACCGGGCCGGCCACGGTTCCCGGTGCCCTGCGGAAGTCTCACTTGACGGGCTACCATCCATCCCGGACATTCCTGGGACTGATCCCCTCACTAAAGGGTGTTCAACCAACGGGTAAACAAGGATGTGTTTGTTTCCGCTACTTCATAAATATGAACGTTTTTTGGTATTGTTCTTCGACGAACTTTTTTTTTCTTGTTTATTTTACTAATATTGGAGTTTAGGCAGTTTTGAGCCGTAAGTGCTTATTTGAGCGGAACGATCTCATTACAATTTTCTGCATTTCATTCAAGTGACTTACGTCATGAGTGTGCCCGAGATGTGGTTACATTACTATTGTGCTGCGTTCAGACTCATTCAAACAGCATATAAAATAAAGATCCCTACTTTACTGCGCACATAAAAGTAAGTCCAACAGACGGACAATTAGTGGGGCTTGTGGCTTAATAATAACAGCTGCACGGGTCGATTGATCAGGTTGAAGCTTCGCTTGCCGCGGTTGGTCCGTGGATGGGTGACCATCTTTACATACCAAGACCCCTCCGTGCCTCGGAAAGCACGTTAAGCCATTGGTCCCGGGTGTCATTATTGGATCTTTGACATTCGTTACGGGTCAACAGAAGCCCGAAAGTCTGACTAGTCTTACCAAGGGGTATCGTGTTACCCAGTTACTGGGTTGTGGAGGTCGCTCCATGTAAAATACTGGTATTCAACTGCATCCGGTTCAAATGCAAGTCAACCCCAACATACTTGGGAAAAGTTTAGGTAGATTGCACTACACAGTAATGTGGTTACATTACTAGCGTTCAGACTCATTCCAACAGCAAATAAAATAAAGACCCCTACTTTACTGCGTACTAAAAATAAGTTCAACAGGCGGACAATCAATCTAGTCGCCTGTCTTATCCATATTAAGAACACAAAACCAAGTAATCGTGCATGACACGCCCACATGGGACATTTAAATTCAAAAGATTTGCTTAAGAAACATTGCGTCCATACTGGCGTGATAAACTCCTTATTTACTGTGTGAGTAGGACTTAGTTAATTGATGTTAATTGTTAGGTACCTGCTTCAGATGTTTTTTTGTGCGCGTGCGTTGGTGAGGTGCCCACGCGCAGATTAAAGTTTAAAGATGATGTTAGCAATTAGTCTTTTAAATCGGTGTTGTGTGAGATTATTATGATGTAATTCGATTATTTACTACTACTTATATAATAACGATTAACTAGATGTAGTTACTACTTCATCGGTGTGTACAAGTTTATCTTAAGAAGAAAATTGCCCTATTTTGTTGTCTTGCAACATTCAGTCAATAGGTACAGACTAGCACATCAAACTACTACAATCTATCTAATTTATTTCAAAGATTTTCAACTTTCTTGCTAAAGAATTAAGGTTCAAGGTTGATTGGGAAAATTTGACAGTTTCGGGTAGCTTGATGTGCTGGCGTCTGTACTTTATAACCTTGGACGCGAAAACTGTTCACATGTAATATATAAAAAATCACTTTTTTTTACTAACCGTTCGTTTTCAGCCTTGGTGTGTTTAAAACCCGTCCAAACTACGAGGTATAACCAAATTAAGATACTCCATAGACAGTTTAGACGTGACTAAAAACATGGCTACTAAAAATACGTCAATTAACTTCAGGTGCTGACTAATTTGACAGGACTAAACTAATATTTATCTTCTGTCCTTTTCTTAATGAAAAGATAAAAATAGAAAGAAGAAGATGCACTGAACTTAAATTTAGTTTAGTTTGTGAACAAGGGAATCGGCGCCATTGTAGACCTTATTGTAGACTGAATAAAAAAGTTTATATAATAAACAAATTACGTCATCATCATCTGCCTAGCCTTTTATTTATTTATTTTATTTATTTATTTCAGGCATCAAGGCCCATATAAAACACATACAATATAATATTTATATAACTTAAAAATACTATAAATACATCATTACACTAAAAACCAACTAACGCACACGAAGTGTCTGCGTCGTGTTTCGCTGACTGGTGTCATGTAGCCGGCCACGAAACCGGCGGTACACAACACCCTTCGGCCAGAACTCTTCCTTGAGGAAATTCTCGAGATGATGTGTCGGAACACGCACCACGAACGACTTCCCAACTATGTTGAGGTCGGCTTCCAGTTTAACTGTATGCAGCTGAATACCAGTATTTTACATGAAGCGACTGCCTATCTGACCTTCACAACCCAGCTACTGGATAATACGATACCCGTTGGTAAGACTGGTGGTCAGACTATCGGGCTTCTGACGACTGCCAAAGATCCACGATTGACAACAGGGGCCAACGGCTTAACGTGTCCGAGGCACGGAGGGGTCTTGATATGTAAAGATGGTCACCCATCCACGTACCAACCGCGGCAACCGTAGCTTAACCTGCCCGATCGACCCGCATGGCTGTTATTACTTAGCCACAAGCCCCTCTTAATAATCAAATCACGTATGGACAACAAATACACTTTCGATCCCTTTCGCAAATATGTCGAAGAGTTTACTTTTCTTCTAAAGGTAAGCAGCCTACTATAAACGTGAAAGTTTGTGTGGATAGATGGATGTTTATCAGTCTTTCACGCAAAAACTACGAAACGGATTTGGATGAAATTTGGCACACAGGTGGTTTGTACCCAGGATTAACACTATACTTTTTATCCCAATATTCCCACGGAATCGAAACTTATGCGGGTGAAACCGCGGGGCGCAGGTAGTACTCCATACATATTATTAAATCACGTGCCATCCACCGTGATGGATGCTTCACTCAACTTATATCCAATATACTATTCACTCTGGCCATATTTAATATCAAAGTTCAGGTAAGAGCAATACGTGGACCTGTTGCGGCCTGAAATCAGTTTGGGAAATATATAGGTACCTATTTGAAGTTGAAGGCTTTCTGAAGGATGAAAGGGTTTTCAATAAAGGGATAAGTTTTTTTTTTTTGTTGAATGTTGGTAAACAGACTAATAGCTTGGTAGAGAGCAGGTTTTAGGCTGAATTTATTGATTACTACCAGCGCTCCGCGGTTTCACCCGCATAAGTTTCGATCCCGATCCAATATCGGGATAAAAGTACTTATCCTATAATGTGGCTAATTATTATTATTATTTTTATTTAAGTCAGACACAGTGATCCATAGTTATGTTAGTATACTTAAAAATTATGTTAGTAACCAAAGAAATAATAATGAAAAGTGGTTACCTTTTTCTCATCATGCATCATGCTGAGATAAGAGGCTTTTGGTCTCGTATGACTTTCTGTTGAATTTTTCCTTTTGTTATTTAAAAAAAATATATAATTTGGATTTTTATTTTTGACTGTGTTTAGTTTATTTGTGATCTTCCTGTACGAGTTGCAATAAATACTTGTTCTTTCTTTCTTTGCTACCTATAAGGCAGAGACATCGACGCCGTAAACTGTACCTAACCATGAATTCAGCACATGATTCTAGAGAGAGAGAGAGTAAAAGAGAGAGAGTGAGTGAGTGAGTGGGTGAGTGTGAGTGGGTGAGTCTGAGTGGGTGTGTGTGGGGTGTGTGAGTGGGTGTGTGTGGGGTGTGTGAGTGTGAGTGAGTGTGTGGTCATGAGTGTAGAAAGATTTCGTTGATTATAAAAAAAAAATCTGCTGTTTCACAGAAAAGCAATACCTACGCGGCCAAAATGTATGGAACAACAATTTTTTTTAATCACCGACGAAAAGTTTCAGAGCAAGGGATTTCAGAATCATGTACTTACTGAATCCATGGTCGATGTCCCTTCATGTGTGTATAGATTCATGTCACACCAAGACAGTTGTCGACATTTGTTGATCTTCGAGAAAATTTAAGTCTCATGTGATTAGAGTACAAAACACATTGACAACGCAAGTTTAGAGAAGAAATAATTACGGTAGTAGGTACTTCCTTAGACAAACAGTTCTTCAGTTACAAAGAATTTAAACTTACTTGCATTTATGATAATTATACTAGCTTCGCCCCCCGGTTTCACCCGCATAAGTTTCGATCCCGTGGGAATATCGAGATAAAAAGTATCATATATGTGAATCTTTGTTATAAACCATATGTGTGCCAAATTTCATCCAAATCCATTTAGTAGTTTTTGCGTGAAAGAGTAACAAACATCCATACATCCATACAAACTTACACGTTTAGCATTAGGATATAAGGAATAAGGATTAAGATATTAAAATTAGGATATTAGGAAGTAGTGCGAGAAATCAAACAACGTTATGATTTCTTTACGTTTATTCCAAGTGAACGTCTTTTTTTATGCGTCGTTTTTACCGCAAATCGTATTGTCTTTCTTTTCTTTCTTTACATACCCCCTATATTATCACTGTTTTCTTCTAAACAAAAACCCAATACAAATATTTGAAAACTCATTCTAAACTCGCTTGACTGGTCGAATCATAGAAATGTAAAAAACAGGAGAAGTGGCAAGGGGGCGTGTCTGTGTCGTCGCGGCATGTTCAAAACGATCATGTCTAGGCAAATGGCCGTCTCCGCTAACTAGTGCGCTTTGGACCGTGATCGTGAAAACATATAAGAATGCCGCGTTGTTCAGCTGTTTCTTGTAAAAACCGAAGCCAAAACCAAAACTTTGTAAATCATGGAATCACTTACCATATACTATACGAGTACATATAAGTATTTTACTATATTTGTCTTTAAAATCATGAAAAACAACAAATTGTAAAATATTTCTTGCTTTTACTACGTTAATTTTGTTTTCAAATATCGCAGCGACTGTACTATTTCGCAGTAAATACATTCGCATACATACATACCTAAGTATGTCGCTAAGTGACTAGACAAGCAATGTAAAAATCACAAAACGATACTTTATTTATGCAGTGGCTAGCTGACATGTGGCAAATAATTTAAGCTTCTTGTAATGTTCATTACTGAACATAGGTTCCTAGTATTGTATACATACAACTATATTCTAACTAAACAGACAGCTGTGCTGCTGGGGAGTTTGTTCCGCCACTTCTTCTTCCCAGCGATAGCACTAGGAAGTGCTGAAGGGCGGACGTTTTTGGGGGACTGTCTTTTGTAATTTTGACGTTCGAAAAGTGCTGATTCTCAGCCTAATTTGAATAAATGACTTTTGATTTTGATTTTGCAGTACATCGCATGGTACGGCCGCTGCTTCTTGCGGCTAGTGAGTGATGTGGCTGTGCAGATCCACTAATGTAGGCTATCGACAACAATGTCGATTACGCAACGAATAAATAGTTAATTTTACAATTTGTCAACCGTTTTAAACCGGTTGGAAGACCTAAAAGATGACGTTGAAATCCGGTTGGAAGACCATTTTTTTTCTTTTTTTTGTGGATGTGAAATCATCAAATGACCCCTCCCGCTCTGGGTGGAGCGGAAGGGAGTGTCAGACGTGTTCCTTCCTTAGCCCTTTATGGACTTCTGACACACACACAACTACAGGGCATATATTCCATCCTATATTTATGGTTCGAATGCTACAAGAGTTATGTTACTGCCAGCCTGCACTACAAAAGGTCAACTTTAGCAGACAACCTTTACAGTACCTACTTGGAACATAGCTCATATTATTATGTGCCTTAAAAATTCCAACTACCCACTTAACAGATTGATAGTACACATTAATATTTAGTGGTCCTCCGATCCGAGGCTATCGATAAGATTGCAACTATAAACCATAAAACTGATGAGAAGCACCGCAGATCCTATCGTAAACTATTTCATTATTATCATACAATGTATGTGCGCTTGCGCAGGGTCGTAAACTCTTTAGCTTTATTTTATCTAGAATGTAGGTTTAACTTGCATGGTATGGCTATGTTAATGAGTGTAAAAATAGGCATTCTATTTATAAAAAAAAATTGTAACCTACTTATATTGTAAGTTAATTTTAATATTTCTACACCGGCAACGGTAGTGTATGTGAAACTGTTTAATATTAAGACCTTAATGTACCATATGCTTCGATTTTTTTTTTAATTATTATTTTCTTTGACTTATCTCGGGACCCTGAGTCCCGGACCTTTGAAAGGCGTACCAGGGGCCGAAGCCAACTTGCAGAGGCCCTTTAGACAATTTTGAGTGATGAGGAGGCATCAATCCCTACCAGCATTTTACTGAAACACTTCCTTCCTCCGAGTATGTTTGCTCTTGCGAACCTCCACTTTTTTTTTTTTTTTTGAGGATGGGAAATCATCAAATGACTCCTCCCGCTCTGGGTGGAGCAGGAGGGAGTGTCAGACTCTTACTGACTAAAACCCACCCGTGTTCCTTCCTTAGCCCTTTATGTTCCAGGGCAGCGGTAACCCTTTCGGACAATCCCGCTACCCTGGCAGGCTACGGCCCTATGGGGCCCCGTCACTCATGCTGACATCTCTTTGAGGCGCGCGTGGAACACAACACGCCGTCCGGCACGGGCCTGGTCCTGATCGGACGGTGAGTTACCCATTACTCACCGCCCGCAGGCCCGCGCCTACGGTGGCCGGGAGTCGTCACGCGGCTCCCGACGCCCGGAGTGTCTCCCGCGGCGGCTGAGGCGTGAAGTGCGCAAGGCGCGTTCTCTCGCCCACCCCGCCACCTCCTTCGTTAGCATGACTGCTTCGCAGAAGGAGGTGACTGCCTCCCACTCCCTCTCGCCCCGGACCATGGCTTGAACCAGGGCCGGACGCGAGAGGTCGCCGCCGCTGCCGATCGCCTCTACGAGGACACGGCGGTGCTCTGCCCAAGCAGGGCAGACCTCCACCGTATGCTCCACCGTGCCACTCAAGCCAGCCAATAAAGGCAAGCCAGAGGAGAGGAACAAGACTTCTCCCGGGAGATAGTGTCCGTGGAGTCACTACTGCCCAACAGCTCGCCACATGCTGCCCTGTGGGTTCCTGTATCTAGTCTGGCTCTTGACCCTAGACCAGAGGGGCAATTCTCGTAATTTTAAGACCGTTCGCAGTCTGATCTCAGTCTCAATCTGTCAAAAAATACTTCTAATTTCCCTACATTTTAACAGGTTTTTGACATTTGTTTGTCGCTGAGATGAGACTGCGACTAGATTTTGAACGTTTTAAATAACGAGAATTGGCCTTCAGATCCGGCAAAATAAACTTTTCCGTAACAGACGTAGGATTTAGAGCGCGCAAGCCTCACCACGACGTCAACGTAGAGATACGACGCCGACGGGGGGTTACTATTATTATAACAAAGCATTTATTTCAATTAAACCTGTAGCGGTATCTACAACGCCACATGCGAACAACGCGTCATACTGACGTCACGCAAATCCTGCATCTCGCAATCAGAGTTTACCACGCACTTAGCATAGATACAATTTCCCAACATCAATCGTTGGGCAATTGCCCGCCAGACACAACACCCGTCTGGTCGGAGGATCCTCCCTTTTCAATGGAGGATGAGTGAACTTTACACCCTGTTCCTCATGACTCTAAAAACCATTTACAGATACTTTTGAATTGTCAAAGGAGTCGTTCAGTCAGAAAGATGAAGCTAGTTACCCATTCGAAAGGTATTACGTTTTTAAGGTTCCTATGGAAAAGAACACACAAAATATTAGTTACATCATTCTTGTTGAATTAAAACTCTCCAATTCTAAGGGGTTTATTTATAAACGTTACTTAAAGTTAAATAATGATTAGCGACTATTTAACTATACATTTTTTGAGTTTAAACGTCTCTTAATTTTAAGCGACGTTTATAAGCAAAGGGGAATATCGTACTTTTGTTTATTGGCTTGATCAATAAAACTTTCGTCTTCATTATACTTATTAGCGTTAATTGTTATTTAACTTGGCATTAATCAATGCCAATACATGTGTTCTTGGCGATCAGGCTTTAACGACCAGGTGGTGATTGATAAGTGAAAATAATACTTACACTAGTTGGAATACTAATCACATCACGAAGTAAGGAGAACGAGTGTGAAATTAAGGAAAACACTTGCATTTGTATTGAAACGAAAGTGAAATGAGAATTATCTGGAACATTAATTACAGAGGAGTAAAGCATGCCAAATTACATTTCTAATGCTAACTAGTAATGGTTTACTTATTGACCCTGTGAATAACTATATAAAGAAGCAGGACAAGTTTCTCGAGCACTGTTTTTCTTTGTTAGGGTTCCGTACCTAAAGGGTAAAAACGGGACCCTATTACTAAGACTCCACTGTCCGTCTGTCTGTCTGTCTGTCTAACACCAGGCTGTATCTCATGGACCGTGATAGCTAGACAGTTGAAACAATAAAATTAATATTTAAATGAAACAAATGTGATTTTTTTGCCGTTTTTTGCTCGATATTAGTAACGGCAACAGGTAGACGCTTGAAATATTCAGAATATTTAGTTGTATTTTCACTATAAAAATAAATAATTAAATTAAAATAAATATTTAGGGGGGCTCCCATACAACAGACGTGATTTTTATTTTATAGATAATGGTGCGGCACCCTTCGTGCGCGAGTCCGACTCGCACTTGGCCGGTTTTTTTTAATTGCAGTAGGAAAAGCGTACGTAAATTATTATTTTTTATGCATTACTAGCGACCTGCTCTTGCTTCGCACGGATGCAATAGCAACATGTCAGAACATCGAGATTTCGTTAAGCTAAATATTAATGTATTATACTCGCCCATAAACCTTCTGGAATAAATTCTCCAAATAATGTTGAAAACTCATCAAAATCTGTTGTTTAGACGACAACGCGGTCAAACAGACAAAAGCGATACGCGAGCGCGGGCGGTAAAAGCGACTTTAAGTCATAGTAATTATGTATATAGATTTAGAATTTTAGACTGTTATCTTGCTACAAAATCTATATAACCTGTTAAAAAGTGATCAAATCTTCAGTATACATTTTATAACTTCAAAATTCCAACGTGAAATGTGAGAGTGAGTAGGTACAGCTGTGCATATTCCTGCCTATTGCCAGCCACTGTAGCCTAATGATGTTAAATTGAGCGTTTATAAGCCTCTTGAGGGGAATATTACCAAGTTTATGTACTCCGAAGTACATTCTAAGTTCTCGAAACATACCGAAAACGTTTTAAAATGCATGAGAAATATTTTTGTACATTTTGCGTAGTAGTGACGCTAGCTAAAAGATTAAAAGGGTTATTTTTAGTTTTGGAAAGCGGAATTTACTAATATTAAACCTTCTAGATTTCAATAAAATTAGTTACAGACGCCAGCACATCAAGCTACCCGAAACTGTCTCAACCTTGAACCTTAATGCTTTAGCGATAAAATTGAAAATTTATTTAAGTAATACAGATTGTAGTAGCTTGATGTGCTGGCGTCTGTAACGTCTTCACGATTAAAGTGCACTGCACCCTAAATGTGTAACACACTATAAATCTCGATCTGAATCATTTTGAAGGATATTGCTAATCCATTGCTTCATATGTTCGAAAAATGTTTCTGCTCAACAACGTAAATAACGCAATGAATGTTGTTGAGCTGTCAAAATGAAACCCATTCCTACTGATAGTATGTTACGCAACTACCCCGCTGGGCAGCCGGCCCTATCGACCTTGTTTAGCTAGGTAATTACTATCTACTTCTCCGTAAGCCCGTCACTCAATTCTCAATCCCTGCAACTCCCGTAACCCAGAATGTTCGCTAATGTGCCGAGACAGTGAAGATCAACGATCAAAGGGTGATAATTTATCAAACTGTCTTGAAGCCCGCAATGAAATCAATCAGAAAATAACAGTGAAGAAATAAGGACAACCATAGTAGGTACTACATTTGTTTGTCACGACATGACAATAGATATCTCCATTGCCAAAATGTATTTTATCTATCTATCTATGTATATAAAAATCAATTGCTGTACGTTTAAGTGGCTAAAACTCGAGAACGGCTGGGCCGATTTAGCTGTTTTTGGTTTTGAAATGTTTGTCGTATTCGAGGGAAGGTTTAAACGGTGAGAAAATATGGAAAAAATGCGAGGAAGATAGTAAAGACAACAATTTCTTTTTCCCATATAAACTGTTCTACCTACTTTCCTGTCAAACATTTGACGATCGTCCCTTCGGTACGGTAGACTCGGGTCCACTCGAATTGAAGCACGTATTAAATTAAGGGTTTTGAATAGTGTACGAGTAGGAGTAGGGTAGGAGTAGGTTAGGAGTAGGGTAGGAGTAGGGTAGGGTAGGAGTAGTGTAGGAGTAGGTTAGGAGTAGGTTAGGAGTAGGGTAGAAGTAGGGTAGCGGGTAGGACACCTCGCGAACGAAGTAGCGCCGGGCAGCTAGAAATAATTTATATGGCAAAACAACGTTTGCCGGGTCAGCTAGTCATTTATAAAATTGAAGAAGATAACACTATCCCGCCCCCTACTTGCGTAACACACTTTCAATTTCAATCTGAATCATTCTGAAGCGTATTGCTAATCCTATGATCATCGTCATAATCATTTGTTCGAAAAATTTGTCTGCTCAACAAAGTAAATAATGCAATGAATGTTGTTGAACTGTCAAAATTAAAGCCATTGCTATGCTACTGATAGTGTGTTACACACTTACCCCGCCTTTTTAGTATAATATAATTTGTTAAATGAAGCAATTTCCCTCCCTTTTTCCTGCGGACTGTGAGAGCGACATAATCAGTTAATGTCTCTCTATATTTAATTAGCAAGACTCCAGCATTATACAGACGTTTTAATCGGATACCGAAACTCCATTGTTCCTTTAATCTTATAATAGTATTAGGTGCCTGTTTCAGATGTTTGTAATTTAGATTAAATTTGTTTTATTAAATTAAATTGTGCAGTGATGGCCTAGCTCTCACTTAAGAGTTGTCTTGGTTTTGAACCCAGACCAGCGCTTTATTTTGTGTAAATTATTTAATCACCACTGCTCTCAAAACGGTGACGGAAAACGTGGTGAGGAAACTTTGCATGTACTAGTACTAAAACTTCGAAGACATGTGACATCTACCAACCCGCACTGGGCCCGCGTGGTGGATACCTACTTCCTCTCACAGAGAGGAGGCCTGTGTCCCAGCAGTGGGAACATTATAGGCTGATTATGTAGGCCGGAACACAGTGGTTGTTGTCAATTGACTTTATTGTAGTAGTTCAGAGGCTTCTCAAACACTGGTACAAAAGCTGGCAAACACCAGAGTGAGTCAGTGAATTTCACCACTGACTGACGGTGATAAAAATATCATGACGAAAGGTCCTTCGAAGTCTCACAGTTCACGTACTTAAAATCATTTATTAGACACTAGCTGCGCCCCGCTGTTTCAACCGAATAAGTTTCGATCCCGTGGGAATATCGGGATAAAAAGTATCGTGTTAATCCTGGTTATAAACTATCACTGTACCAAATTTAATCCAAATTCGTGTAGTACTTTTTGCGTGAAAGAGTAAACAAACATCCGTCCATCCATACAAACTTTCGCGTAGTATATTAGCAGGATAATATCTCCGTGCTGCTTTTAAGAATTTCCACATTGACAAACTCAATCACACATTTTAGTGGCCCGGTAATGGAACTCGGGAACAAAATTACACTTCTCTTTCAGCCCATTAGGTACCAGACTAAATTCATCTTCTTTTCGTGTCGACGGTACTTTGGTTGATTATTATTACATTGATTGAGCCCAGTAGGTGGCCCTGTTGATGGATGTGCCATCATCAGTGGCATTCTTTAGGTCTTCTAAGGTGCAAGTGAACGGGCACTTATGAAACTTAGCGATACTCCAGCAAGTGGGACATGGTTTGATCAGTAGCACTAAATTCGCTCTGAGTGTTGGATGGGTCAGTAATTCAAAGTCAAAGTCAAAGTGAAAGATCTTTATTGTGAGGGTTACAGAGTTGTTATTATGTTAAGACCAGGCAGTCTAAAATAATTTCTACGCAAGCTCCGCCCCATGCGCCCCGCCACTCCGCGCTTCAGTTCCCGCGAGCGAGCCGAAGGTCGCCGCGTCGACGCAAAATTCTAACTTTACGTATTTTGATTTTAGAATAACGAACATAGATGGAATAGAAACACCTTTATATTATTATATATATTTTATTTTATGAAATATAATAGTGTATTTAATACTAACTACTACATTACTCAAAACATGGTCAAATTAAATTAGCTAGAGAAACTCCGCAGTCTAAAATCGACAAATTAAAAAGATTGGAATTGATGATTGTTTGTTTTTTGGAGTCAATGACCGCTGGTGGTGTTACTTGAAGTATGAGTTGAGAAATCTGTTTTTTTTTGTCGTGTTTAGATATCAATATCCATCACTCTGTTAAACAACATAAAACAAAATGTTTTTTAAACTGGTACAAAAACAACATTTCCAATAATAAAAGTAACGAGGTAAGAATAAGGCTCATATTTGATACAGAAGTATTCGTTGCCAGCTCGAGATGCTAAAGTCAAAAACAGCTTATCGGAATAGTTCAGATATCTACTTACTTTTACATTTATGGCTGAAACTTCATTTCTTTTCAACTGGAAGACGTAGGGTAACCTGGTCTAGGAGTACGCACTTAAGGTTCAAAATATTCTAAAAAAATAATAATGAAGTCTAGGAAATCAACTAGGCATTTATTACTTCTACAATTTAAACATCTTTCATAAAGTAACATAAAAAAAATCAAAATTACGTTTTATCTCTCAAAATAACAAAAATAATCACAAATGGGAATTGCGTACTCTTACAAGTACTATTGTATAAGAGTACGCGTCTACGTCGATAAGAGTACGCGGGACGTGCATTACTTTTTTTTTTCTTTCAGAGGTGGCAAATAAAATTTCCTTGACCCTCATATGTCGTACAAGCCTCATGTCACCATTCGGAGCATTTTGAGCATCCTATCCAGTCTTCTGCGGGGGGGTCTATGTAGATTACAGTACATGCTGGTCATCTCCAAACCTTTTTTTTTTTGCATTTTCTTTGGCACTTTAAAAGGTTTTTTGGCCTTTTTAACAAGAGATTTTTAATTTGGTTTTGGAACTTTCTTTGGTACTTTCTTTGAAGCCACTGACTCCTCGAGAGCCAGTTTGTATGGAGACCCACTCAAAATATCCGACTTTGCTCTTTTGCGGTTAGATCTTGAAAGGTATTTAGCTCGTGGTAGGGGGCTACATCTCATTTATATTTTCATTTATATATTTGCAACGAATAAGAACAAAAAACACCAACGAAACGAACTTAAAAATAATTGAATGTAAGAGTACGCGCGTACTCTTATAAGGCACATAACTGCGTACTCGTACACACTCTAGCCAAATCGTAAACGAGCGGAGTTCAACGCTATCTCTTGGCGTTGACCGGAATTACGCTTGCTGCATTCGTTAGGCATCGTCTTTGAAAACTCCGCAGTTTACTTCGTTTTTACAAAATAATTGCATTCTAGTCTCAAAAATACTTTCAAAATGGTAAAAACATTTAAGATTTTGAGCAAAAATCTTTAAACTTACATAATTTCTTTGTTTTCTTCCGGATTTGATTTTTTTTTCGCACAGCAGTTGTTATCACAGTTGACATCAAAATACGATTGAAGTTAGCCGCGCATCGTAAACAACTTCACGGCTTCTGGCGTTGCGTACTCTTATCGGATGCGTACTCCTAGACCAGGTTACCCTATTATTTATATACGATTTTTTAAGATTAGTTGCAAGTGGTTGCTGATCATAAATCTCTTTTTTAACTGGGGATTAAACTCGATTCAATTGGTTTCTGAACACCAAAATTTGACTTTTTTCTTGGCTAAATTTGCAGTGCATGATGTGCAATAAGAAATTCAAAAGAGGCATCGGAACAGAACATCAATAAAGACGCTGTAGCTGGAATACAAGCAAGTGGTGGTAGTCATGCTCAGTTGAAACAATTTAGTAAACAAAAAGTATTGATGCATTTGTCAAAAAAGTGGAAACGCTATAAAAGACCATATACGAGGGTGACACTGAAAATTCTTAGAAAATAAAAAACTGAACAAACTAGCAAGTTATTAGTGTTATTATATCTTTTCAAAATAGTGTCCAATTACATCAATACATCGCTGCATCCGATGGAACCACTGAGAAAAGCAATTTGCCCACTCGTCCGTAGGGGTCTCTTCGACGGCATTTTGAAATGCAGCCACTGCTTCCTCGGCGTCCATAAAACGTTTTCCTCGAAGTTTTTCTTTTATTTTTGGAAATAATTATGAGGTATCCACCGGGCGGGGCCCCATAGGGCCGTAGCCTGCCAGGGTAGCGGGATTGTCCGAAAGGGTTACCGCTGCCCGGGAACATAAAGGGCTAAGGAAGGAACACGGGGGGGTTTTAGTCAGTAAGAGTCTGACACTCCCTCCTGCTCCACCCAGAGCGGGAGGAGTCATTTGATGATTTCCCAACTTCAAAAAAAAAAAAAAAGGTATCCACCGGGCACAAAGCTTTCTGGCCGCTAAATGTTCATGGATGATGTTGTGCACTTGACTCATACCGATGCCTAAGCTTGTCCGAATCTGCTGATAAGTCACTCTTTTGTCAGTCTCTATCATACGCCGCACAAAACTGATGTTATCTTCAGTCGTCACCGTAAAAGGCCGTCCCTCACGCAGATCATCGGTGAGATTAGTGCGACCACGTTTAAACGCATTAAACAAGTTGTAAACAGTGTCGCGAGATGGCATTTCATCGTAAAAGGCCAATCGAAGTCAATCATAACTTTCTTGTTGACTTAAATGACATTGAAAGTCGTAAAAAATCATTGTACGAAATTTTTCTCGCGTTAAATTCATGCTGACGTGACGCAGACAATTTTCAATTTGCCGCCAAATCGTAAACAAATGACAAATGAATAAAATTCTGTCTGTAAATTGTATGTAAGTCCAATGCATCCTCTAAATATTTCTTTGTAAACAGATTTTATACATTTTTAGGTCCATTTCTATACAATAAATTAAATAGGAAAAAAAGTATTTATAAATTAAATAATTGCGACTGTAAAAAGGTTATTCTGCAATTTTTACTTAGCATATCATACAGTGAGACAGAGGATTTACTCGTTGTCTGTAAATAAAATATGTTAGTCTTTTTAAGGTAATATTAATTTTTAATTAGTCTTCTCAGTTGTTATTTTTTTTTGCACCTTTCTAGCCTGAAACAGGTTCCACCTAGTTCAGGCAAATGAGCAACTGTGTCCTCTATATTTTTTTTAAGATAAGTTATAGTAAATCTGCAGCATGTTTATAAATAAACGTTATTATTATTATATAAAATACATACACAATAATATTGGCAGAGTTCCATTTTCAAAATTTGAACTCATTTTTTTATTATATCCTTTACAAGTGGCCGGTTCTAAAAACTTTCAGTGTTGCCCTCGTATGTTACAAAAATTACGACGTCCCATCTACAGGCATGGAAGCAACAATCATAGCAGAAGGTTTAAAAAAATCGATTGAAATGCACAACATTATTTATGGACGATTTATAGCAGATGGCGATAGCAGTACCTACACAAAAATTATTGAGTCACGGCCCTACGCAAACATTACCTACAGTCGAAAAGATTAACTGTAGAAATCATATTTTGCGCCGATTTTGTAATAACATGCAGAAACTCATGACCGACACACGTTACCCTATAAAAGACAGAAAGCTTTTTTGTAAAATAAAAATTTTATCAGCTCGCAAATACATCTGTGACGCCATCAGAATTAACAAGCCAGACAAAAACTGCAACAACTTGCATCATGATTTCGCAGGAACAGAAACTAAATTATGCAACTGAGAAGGCGTCTCCAATAAGTTTCCTTGTTCCGGATGACATTCAAATTCGGGAAATTTGCCTTAATTTTTTTTTCCTAAGAGAGTATATACTTATTAGTCATTATTCGGATAAAACATCTTCAACAATTTATATATAAGCATAAACAACATAATTGTTATACTACTTATAATATTGTTATATAGGTACTTAATACAATCAAATCGCCTCCATAGCTTCCTATGTTCTCACAATCTCCAACACAACTGTAACAATCTGGCCTTGAACCCACGCGCTAGGTTGTAGTTGCATGCAATAATAATTATTAGCAGTAGTTATGATATAGGGCGGCTGCAATCAAATCAAATTTATCTGATCATCATAGAGATATCTATATTTAAATTTTATTTGTTTCAAATTGACGTTACTTCAAGTTAAAGGAATATCAACTTTATTGTAATGGTAATTAAGTTCATTTCAGAGTGACTAGCACTATTGAAAAAGTTATAAAAATGTGTGAAGTTGTAGCGTAAACTAAACTTTATTGTGTAGAAATTAAAATTATTTTTCCATAAACTCATATTTGTTTACATTTTTGGCGAAGTTCAGACAGCGGAAAAATCTTCGCGGAATTTACTGGCTCCATTGAAAATAGGACCGTATTACCATAGCCTAAAGTATAAAATTGTATGAATATCGATCGACTGTCATACAATTTTATACTTTAGATTAGACGTTTCGTCAAAATAATATATACGTATTTAAAAAAAAAATACTAATAAAAAAATACTGCTTTGCTTCTCATGATTCTTGCAATATTTTTTAAGCTTTCGTCTGTTTTTCTCTTCTGTTCATGACGTCTTTTATTGTGTTTGTTTCCCATTGTATAGGTAGCGTTTTAATGTGAATTTTATTAAAATAACTCTCAAGTAAAATACGTATTGAACGCGCGCGCGAGTGATACACCCTCTCACGATGGCGCACAGCGCGGCACTGACGAACCGGCTGGCCGTTAGGCGGGTTAGGCCGCTAACACATCAGTAATAAAGTTGAATACCGCGTGCACTCCTTGATCGCGTTGGAGCTCGAAACTAAATGTCGTAAGTCTCAATTCTTATTTCGTTTATAACTAAAGTAATAATTGATCTAGAGAAAAAATGTCTTATGGGTCGATAGTAAAGTATATTTTCTTACTGTGAACATTTATTTTAGACATAAAGGCTGAGCCATCTTGAAAAAAAATGCAATAATCCTTAAAAAACACATGATTTTCGAATAAATAATGAATCGGGCGAAAATGTTACAATTACGTTTCTGTCTTATACATGCAAAGATAAAAGATCCATTATATCATCTAACAAAGTTCAATTTTGATTGCATGTCTGACTGTCCCAGAATGTTAGTTCAAATTTACATGAAATTTAGGGAGCCTCCTCTTAATTGGTGTGCTTTTGCACTGCTCCGCCATGTTAGGCATACAATAGTTTACAGTTTGTTATATTAGACCTAAGTTTATGTGATATATTATATTAATTCAAATAGAAATTTTAATTGTAATAGAGCTTTATTTTGCATCAAAACAGTTTGGCACTAACTTATCACGAATCTCTCGGGCAAAATTACCCACAATGGTTTGCAGCGGCCTACTTCATCACGCAATCGATTGAGAGCTTTCCATATAGGAAAGCAAGGAATTTTCCACTGTAGTTCACACCCGGGATGCAAATGTTCCTGGGGTTTGAAGAACTTGAGGGTGGTGAATTTTCCTACCTTCCTTCATACAATTTTCTCCTCTCTTTGGGTGGTTTATAATGACCTGCGTAGAGCATAAGAAGCTTTACGACTTATAAGCCTGCCCGGGGTTGTTGTGTAGTCGTAAATTTATACCTATTAAGTCTATTCAAATTTATGTTTCAAATTGATTTCAAGTTAAACAAATATCAACTTTATTTTTAAGGTTTTTAAGTGGATTTCAGAGTAACTAGCACAATTGAAAAAGTTATAAAAATGTTTGAACTTGTAGCGTAAGCTGAACTTTATTGGGTAGGAATTAAAGTTATTTTTCCATAAACTCACATTTGTTTATATTTTTGGCAAATAAGTCGCGAATGCAGCTTAAGTACTTCCTTCCTTTATAATAATTGTTTCAAAGACAAAACAAACAATTTGTTTGTAATGTCTTTCTGAAACAATCACAACATCTAATTTAACATTAACTTATCAAAGCCCAGATCAGGCTTTCAGAATCTGAGAGAAAAGTAGGCAGTAAACTAATTAGCTATCCCAATTAGTAGTTGATTGGTCACGTATTATCGGACGATACGATACGTTCTCTGAGTGGGTGATTGGAATAGATAAAACATTAATATAATTACTATGGAAAAGTAGGATAGGTCAGACTGGATATCAGTCTATTATGTAAAAGTCAAAGGACTTCTGGTCCAACTATATTCTTAGTACATATCGTAATCGCAAAAGAAAATAGCAACTGTCCTACGAATAACTTATTGAAGATTTGTGTAGGACAGTTGGTTTTTGTTTCCCATACGTTTAGGTCGAGTAGGTATTAACCTAATCGATCTAAATGTAATGGAGCAGCTGAATGTTTTTGTTGGTCGCATGGGGAAAGTTGATTAGTTAGATGGTGTATCACACCATATTGTTACGAGCTTCGGGGTTCGTTACAATTAAAACTGTCGATATAAATTACCAAAAATGACACTTTAATTAAACAACACTAATAACAACTCAAACACACTAATTATAAAACACAATTGCTCTTAAATCGCACTTGAAGATCGCTTTCGATATATTCGCTTGTATCGTTGATCTAAGTCTGACTCGAACGTGGCTAATCCCGGCCTTATATATAGTGCCGTAGATAGTTATAGAACCTTCTATTGTAGAAACATCTAGAAGGTTCGAGTACATACCGGCCCCGACCGACCAGATGTCGATAATTCTAGAAAGTTCTAGCATCTAAATTTCTAGAAGGATCTATTAGTTCTGCTACTCGATAGTAGATGGCGCTAGTGTTGAATTAGTTCTGCTACTCGATAGTAGATGGCGCTAGTGGTAAATTAGTTCTGCTACTCGATAGTAGATGGCACTAGTGGTAACTATTGTCACCAGGCATTAGTTGTGGCGCGCAACAATATTATGACCATATATTTTTAATACACCTGTAGATAGATACCTCTCTAGGTTTGTATGATAGTTACAATTAAGTACCTACTCGGTATGTTGCTCGATTATTGTAACTAAGGACATACCTAGATGATCATGTCTGGAATTTAGATCATTGCAGATAAGCAATCTGTGCCTAATTAAGTGTTAATTATCAGTTAAATGCTTGAACAGACTGGTATTTCGTGCACTGAGCACATAATAGGCCGTTACATCACCTAGGATTTCTGGAAACCTTGTCGTAACTTATAAACCTCTTAGCTCAGGTATGCACGGGCGATTTTTATCGCGGCAATTGTTTTTTGAGCACTGTGTAGAGTATTTTTGACACGCTGGAATGGGCTCTGTTGGATTTTCAATGCTCGGCTCGATAGCGAGAGTTGAAAATCCGGTGCGCGAAAAAAATAGCCTCCCTTGCATACCTGAGCTTATTCTATGCCAATATACGCGACGCCAAGTTAGCAGTTTAGTCGCGCTCATAATTTGGCAACAATTAGTAATTGAATCTTCAATAAAGTTGAAAATGTCGAACTGTCAGAAAAATAAATAACCTTGTCGTTTTATGACGTGCAAGCGACATTCAACCTTAGGGTGATAAAGCTTACGAGGTAGACTATAGGTACTATCGCCAAAATCTATATCTGACCACCGTAAGGACTATTCCTGCTTGCAGCGCATATTATTAGTCGACCTAGAAAGGATCCTCTTTTGTTTTACATACGGCCGCAGCAGGCTGTGGTCATCATGTACACGGGTTTTTGTTCTCAATCGGTCAAGTATATAGCCTGTGGTGATAGTACATTACCTAATAGGTTTTTACCGACCACACTGAACACACGTAAGTCCATATATAAACCAACAACATTAGAATACTCTCGAAACTCGTTTAACAACCAAACAAAACCAAAACTCATAAATTCCATACAAACATACATACCAATGTAAATGTTTATACAATGCAATAAGCAAACAAAATCCGTGCACAGGAATCGAACTCAAAGATACTGGCCGTGGCGGGTGTCAAACACGAGGTGCGATGTGAACAAATACAGAATACATCTTCTACCCGATTGTACTGAGTCAATATTTGGGAGAAAGTACTGTTCTTGACAAAAGTTTTATTAGATTTTTTTGTGTGATAGGAATATCGGGTTTCTTTTAGCAATATCTAGAACAGCTTAGTGAAAGGCAGATGAAAGCAACCCTTTTACGTTTCTAATAAATTCAGGTGAATCTTATTGAGAAAGCGTACGGGAATTTACAAACATTTTGGATATACAACACACCATTACGCATGTAATCCCCGAAGAGTTAGACAGATGTGTACCTATAGTACACTTTAGTAATTTATAAGTATGAGTTACTTCAACTGTCCATTAAGCAACTAGGTTTTATAGGTCCGAATAGCGGAAATAGCAGACAGATCCTGGAGTGGAGACCGAGTATCGGCAAGCGTAGTGTGGCGCGTCCCCCAGCTAGTTGGACCGACGACCTTAAAAAGGTGGCTGGGACAGACTGGATGCGGAAGACGAAGGCCAGGGTGTGGTGGCGCAGCCTGGGAGAGGCCTATGTCCAGCAGTGGACTGTATGTGATAGGTTGTGATTATTTTCAAGGGATGAAACGTCGTCGGACTGTTTGTCAATACAAAGTTAAAAAAAAAACAAATTAACAGCTAAATCATTCAGCTAATTACTATGATCACGACAAATAAATCATAAACCTTAGTTTAATACCGATGATGATTGTAATACTTACCTATAATTATTTTAATAACTTAATGTGCGTACCTATACATAATAATGGCTATTTGGAGGTTCATTGACCAGTTACAAAAAGTAGCTATGTAAATTAAACAGAAGGATCAAATAAAATGGAAGCCTCACATAAAATATTCATACAGTCTCTTATACGTTAAAACTTCATTACCTCCCTACTAGCTTATAAAATCAGCTATCTGCTATTGAAAGTCCAGTCAAAATCGGTCCAGCCATTTCGGAGATTAGTCAGAACAAATCAATATACAGTTTCGTTAAAGTACCGTATATCCTTCATATGCATTTACTAAGACGCTGTTATTTCCACATTAGAAACAGACACTTCAATTTTATTTATTTGTATAGATGAATATTAATACAAAAATACAACCTACCCGAAACTATCAAATTTTCCCAATCAATCTTGAACCTAATGCTTCAGCAATAAAGTTTAAAATCTATTAGAGAAATTTAACAGACTGTAGTAGCTTGATGTGCTGGCGTCTGTAGGTATCTACCTACATGTTTTACTTAGAAAATATTAATTAAAAACTTTTTACTTTGCCTTAATTGGCATTCAATGAGCCTCCGTTAAGAAGAAGTATTAAAGTAATCATAACTTAATGAATTCTTGATCACGGTATTTAACTGTGATTAAGTTTGAAAATTATCAAAAGGTTAGAACCTAGGCAGAGATCACAAAGAGTTTGAATTAAAATTAATAAATTTCTGAATGAATGAGTATTCAGACTTTAAACATTGACACTGAAATCTTACTATTATAATTTGGCAAATATTTGACATTTTAAATAAAAATAACTATGATTTATGCACCAATTCTATTAGCTTCATTTATTTAATTAATGTAATCAATCATTTTGCATGCTAGTTTTAGCTAATTGGTTTACAAAATGTAAAAAATCGGACCATCTGTAATGTACAGACAGGTCAGCTATCTGAAACAGTGAAATTTTCCTAATAAATCTCGAACCTTAATGCTTTAGCGATAAAGTTGAAAATCTATTAAAGTAATTTGACAGATTGCAGTAGCTTGATGTGCTGGCGTCTGTACTACAATTTAATTAAATTGAATATAATCCGTGCAAGTCAGAACCGTTTCTTTATTTTAACCATCTTTACGTAACCATTTTTCAAAATCATAAAATTCGGCCTTCAATCAAAAGCAACAAGGTCAATTGAGGACGAGGGGTGGGTCGCTTTCGGTTACCTCTTGTTTTTACGACCCAATTTGCACTTAATGTTACTTATTGTAAATACGCCTTTCGCATATCATTTCAACGCCATTTGGGGCAATCCTAAAAAACGTAATTTGAATAATTTTATGTAAAACACAATTCAGGAATCCGAAGGAGGAGAAGGTGTTTTTGTTTTGTTTAGGGATTCGTATCCATGATATGAAACAACATTGGCAGTGGAACAATAACTCTAGGGCGGGTAGAGTATTAGATGATACAAGGTATGTCACTAAGCATAATCAGCCTATAATTCTGGGACACAGGCCTCCTCTCGGTGAGAGGAAATAGGCCGTAATCCACCACACAGGCCCAGAGCGGGTTGGTGGATGGCACGTCTTAAAATTTTTGGTTTGAGAATATTTTTTCGTCACGATTTTTTCCTTAATCGTTTTATGAGCAGTGCGGATTTGGGCAGTGCCCCCCCCCTCATGTCTAGAAAAAGAAAGGCGCAGCCTTTCCATCCTTTTCTCGAATGAAACAATTTATACAAAGTAAAGCGCCTGTCTGGGTTCGAACCTTCGACCTATAAATCGTGAGTCGCTTATCACCTAAAACAACAAAAACAAGATGTAATAAAAACCAATAAAAACTACTTCGACCCGGTAAACAATCGACTTACAATATTAAATTATCATCGCAGAAAAAATCTAAAGAACTCACCGAACTCGATGACTTTACAATATCAATTGAAACATCATACGAAGTTAACCGTATTCTCGAAAAAATACCGTTTATCACACTTTGAGATCAATAACGCACCATTGCAACCAATCAAGCACCATTGTTCACGACAGTACTACAAACGAAAATCATTGGTCTACAACTGAGCAGGTGCACGTGAATGAACTAAAGATTGCTCTTGCGCAGGTTCAACGACCTATCCGATCAATTGTGATTACTGCTTAATCATAATAGATCTTAACTGGATACTTTTAAGGTTGTTATTTGAGCGGGTGGTTAATATTGTAGCGGTTACATCAAAACTGTAATAATTGACTGGTTACTTCCGGTGGACAGGTGCAAAAACATGGGATGTGGGTGGTATCTGCACATGCTAACGGGTTGTTTAATGGTTAAGCTTTGCATTAATAAGGTCAAGATTAATAAATTTTGTTTGATATTGATATGCCTAGTTTTTTGTGTAAACGAGTTGTGAAAATGGCAGCGTGTAACCGAATGGCTTTTGGCATTATGCTGAGCGATGGCCGTTTTGCGTGAATATGACGCATGTTTACCCCCAACTTGTTGTTTTTTTTGTGTGTTTGTCTTTTTTTATGCGTCATGTTTGCCACAATTTTTTTTTTTTCTTTCCTTCTTTAGTGTCATAATAACCAATTTAACAATACCCAAAGCCCTGGAGCAGAGTTGGCTCAGTGGGAACGGCTGCGACTTAAACGTTGTAGGTCGTAGGTTCGAACCCTGACCGGTGCTTTTCTTTGTGTAAATTATTTCATCACCACTGCTCCCAAAACGGTGAAGGAAAACCTCTTGACAAAACCGACATGTCCTAGAGCCAAAAATTCTAGACTAATCGCATCTACTAATCCGCACAGGGCCCGCGTGGTAGATTACGGCTCACTCCCTCTAGAAGAGAGGAGGCCTGTGTCCCAGCAGTGGGAACATTATAGGTTGATTATGCTAAAGCCTTGCGTATTTCTCAGCATGTACTCATGGTTGATAAAATTCAAGAAGAATACCTGCTGTGGTAACAAGAAGTGTGTAGAACTACAATCAACGAAACAATTAGTAACAACAAATGAAAATCAGATTCTGTAAAGAGAAGCTATCTAAACTTTGAATTTTCTATGCTCAAAGCCGTTAGAAACACATAACAATAACGAGATAAGTGCCCAATTAAACCCTTAACCAACTATGCCCAAAGTCCACTAACACTGCGTAAACAATTCACATCCCGGGGGATAACCCGGCCGCACGCCTTAATATTCAGGGCTGTCCCAAATACCGTTCCTCCGGGCCTTGCGAGACCTCGCGCCACAGCTGTTAAAGGGTTAAGCTCAAACAGCCTATCCCACTATCCCGGGTTATCGGGTTTTTCCATAAGGAATTTCTTCGTAGCAGTCCGGAGTTTGGAAGTTGGTGGTGTAATACCCCTCGGAAAGCAATTGAAGCCGTTGGTCCTGCGCTTGATCTATCACCAGACGTGTCGGATTGCCGTCCCATCGAACTTTGCATGAGGTAGGTTTATTTTTTTTTTGTGTTTTATTTTGTAGATTTAATTAGATTAGTTATTTTTGTTTCTTGGTCATACCTATGTTAAGTTATAGGACGAAATTGCATCTGTGTTTGCGCACACACTTGTGCTTTATAGTATTCCCTGCATACCTGGCTAATCTCCGTTGAGATTGGCCACCAAAGTCAAAGCATTAAGTTCAAATAGGCACATAAAAGGCACTTTTGAACGTCCTCCGTAATATTCTTCTGACCGAAATCGGTCAGGAGAATATTATTATTACTTTTATTCTAATATCTCGGAGGATTTGATCCAGATCGAAAGTTGGTGACAGCCTTAGCACGGAAAGCGTGTCAATAAAAATGTATTTATCGTAGGAAAAGTGGGCCTTAAATATTTTATTGGAAGAGCGCCTTAGGGACAAATAGCCACTGTTTGAAGTCAAAAGTGGCGAGAATTTGCGTCCCTTGCTCTTCAAAGGGACGAATAATAATATGTATTTTTACTTCCATCGGGCTCTTCTAAGGAATTTGTAACGTTTAGAAATAAATTGGAATTTCTTTACTTGAAATATTAGACACGCCGAAACAATCCGAAAACTTCTGACAATTTAAATAAATTATAGACTAAAAGTTTGAGGAGAATTTAATAAATACAAAATTCAATTCTTCCATAAATTCTCAAGCACCTTTTCTGGTGCCGCTTCGATTCGGGGCCGCTGCCACTGGTGGCCCAGTGGCAGCGGCCCCGAATTACGAGTGGTAGGTCGTGGGTTCGAACCCAGACCGGCGCTTTACTTTGTGTAAATAATTTTATCACCACTGCTCTCAAAACGGTGAAGGAAAACATCGTGAGCAAACCGGCATGCCCTAGAACCAAAAGTTAAACCGCACGGTAAATTATAGCCCACTCCCTCTTGAAGAGAGGAGGCCGATGTCCAAGCAGTGGGAACATTATGGACTGATTATGCTATGCTAAAAACACTTACAAAGGAGCATAACATGCGTCTACACGTGACGAAATCTAAAAGCGAAATGGCCTCAATATGGCTATGATTATTGAAACGAACATTATCTACGGTATGAAAGATTAGAGGGTAGTCGGAAATTACAAGGTAAATTGAGTTATATCGCGAAGCTGTTATCCGAGACTAATTGAATCAGAGATCGGATTTCTGTTCGTTTCTTGATTACAGTTTGCGGAGAATTGCAATAGCTATGAAGAATATTTCGTTTGGAAAATTTTGAGAACGTATAAGAGACTAGCTTTTGTCTGCGTCTTCGCTTGCGTGGAGGACGGTAATCCCACGGGAACGTACTACCGGGATAAAAAAGTATCCCAGGTCATTGTATACCATTGTATTTGACGACACGGTTGGCGCAGTGGCTGGGCGATCGACTGCTGCGCTACGTGTCACGGATTCGATTCCCGCACGGAACAAATATTTGTATTGCCTACAGTTTAGTTGTAACGGGTCTGGCTGTTTGTGTATGTGAGTTTAAATGTTTGTAAACGCACCCACGATACAAGAGTAACTCCTAATGTGGGGCAACGTTTTTAATTTAAAAAAAAATTAATACCTGTGTGCCAATTTTTTTTTTAATCTGCGCTAAAATTAACAGACAGACAGACCAAGCTACTTTCGGATTTATGCTATTAACATATAGTATTAGCTGCGCTCCGAAGTTTTACCCGCATAAGTCTCGATTCCAGGGGAATAACAGGATAAAAAGTATTGTATGTCTTAATCCAGGTCTTCCCATGTGCCAAATTTAATTCTAAACCATTCAGCCGTTTTAGTGTAAAAGCGTAACAAACACACCTATAAAATATCAAATCGTTTCTCTTTATAATATTATTTTAGCTGGACATGGAAGTATGCATTTTAATTCAACAAATTAGTTCTCGGACCAGTGTAACATCTTTATTATGCATCGACACGGATAATTTTTCGTCTATCAAAGTGGTCGATAATATCTACGAATTCAATAGCACCGTGTAACGTACCTTGACAGAGAAAGATCTTGATTGTAACTTTTCAGGCAACTTTTACAATCGCTTCTTCTACTTTATTGTTCGACAGAAAAGCAGCATTATTTAGTACCTGCAAACAAAAAGAAAAACCAATTAGCCCAACATCTAAATCTTTCTGTTATTTTAAGAAGAGCAATAAACAGAACTCGTTTGTGTACAGACGCCAGCACATCAAGCTACTACGATCTGTCAAATTTCTTTGATAGATTTTCAACTTTATCGCTAAAGTGTTAAGGTTCAAGGTTGATTGGGAAAATTTGACAGTTTCGTGTAGCTTGATCTGCTGGCGTCTGTACTTTGGCATATCAGAAAACCAATTCCCGTCATTTCCTGTCAACCTTCACAACATAAGTACTATGAGGCTGACGAGTGAAAAAAAAAAAGCTACTAGAATTGTCGTGCTGAAAGTTGTCAGGAACGCATTCTTCAGGACTGTAGTTGCAATCTCCTCAGCGTCAAAAACTTTACAAAAAAAAGTAGGAAAATAGGGGTATTTTGGACAGATTTTTTTATGATATTAACTAGTGCTTGACTGCGATCCCGCCTGATGAAAAGCAGAGATGCATCACTAATTAATTACGAGCCTATTCACTCTAGCCTTGAAAACACCCAAATTATAATCGGACAGGAAAACCGCTGCAGGCAAATTGTTCCAGTCCTTCGATGTACGCGGTATAAACGACGAGGCAAAACGCTTCGTCCGGATCGCGGTGGTGTCAACAACGTAAGGGTGGACACTCGCCGTACGACGGGTTGTCCGATGAACGGTGTAGTTGTAAAACGGTGATGGCGGAATTAAGTCATGTAATTCCCGCGCACACTCTCCAGAATGCATCCTGAATAGAAGAATACCTTCAAAATACGGATATTGCCCCACAGATTATATGGAACCATAAAACAGAGCATCGCTGAAGTTGAAACATAAAAACCTTTTTTATCACAATTTATGGTCTGTTAACAATAGAAAGAAAGTGCCTCCATGCCCTTCATATGCAGATAAACCAGGAAATAGTCTACTCATCCTCTTCAAATAACTTAAGAATTCTAAGTGAGCGTCTGAGCGATTCTTAACTTGGGTACAAGTAAATGTGAGGGGACACTTTCTCCCCTTAAGGGAAAAGCTTGCAAAGTTTCAAGTGCGTACAAAATGCATGCGTGTAGTTTAGAATTTTGAACATGTTCACGTGTGTTTTAGTCACTTGTGCTTGGATTATGTATATGCTTGGCTTTGGGCGATATTTTGATGAATAAGATAGATATAAGTAGATTAACTAGTAAGTTAGTTAATAGTGAGGGGTTTGTGGCTGAGTAATAACAGCCGCACGGGTCGATCGATCAGGTTAAGCTACGGCTGCCGCGGTTGGTCCGTGGATGGGTGACCCCTCGGAATCCCCCTCGCCATCGGAAAGCACGTTAAGCCGTTGGTTCCGGCTGTCGTTCGTGGATCTTTGACAATCGTTACACGTCGTCATAAGCCCGAAAGTCTGATGTCTAAAAGAAATTTAAAACATTGTAGGTAATTTACAGTTTACTGTGTGGCAGGGACATCGACGCGCAACCTGTTATCATGGATTCATGACATGATTCTGAAGCCCCCTGGGTTGTGATTGTTCGTGGGATAGCAAATAAAAAAATTGCTGTTCCATACATTTTGACCGAGTATGTATTGCACCTTTCTATAAAACAGCAGTTTTTTTTTTGATAAACTACAAAAAGTTTGCTAGGTAGGGGGTCTAGAATCATGATTCTGAATTCATGGTTACAGTCCCAGATCACTGAATTCATGGTTACAGTCCCAGATCACTGAATTCATGGTTACAGTCCCAGATAACTGAATTCATGGTTACAGTCCCAGATCACTGAATTCATGGTTACAGTCTCAGATCACTGAATTCATGGTTACAGTTTGCGCGACGATGTCCCAGCGACCAATATAATATGGCATACCCATATCAATCGTATAATATTTCATTTCAAACTCTTTGTGTTTCTTCATAATTAAGTTAGTTAAGGAGGTTAAGTTTGGAGACGTTTTTATGAGTTTTATTTTGGTTTAGTCCTTTGGGGTAGTCGAAATACTTTCTTTTGAAACCAATTTACATTTAGTTTAAAGTCATTATTGCTGGATTCCCTAACGGGATGAAGTTAGGGTAGTTTTAAAGCACTTCTGGTGAAGAAAGTTTTTTTAATGTTGTTATAGCAATTTGAATACCTAATGTATTCAGAGAAGCAGTATTTTGAATATTCACATTGAAAACAGCGTCATCATTCCCCGGTGCTTTTGCAAATTTATTTGAGGTTGGCGCAACATGTTTTCATCCTATGAAAACCGGATTATAAATTAACTAGCACCTCACTTCATCTGCACGGATTTCGTAGTTACTCTCACTACGAACTTCAATATCCGATGTTATTTTGTTACGATGTTTTGTTTATACCTTTTTAGTTGGCGTTTTTGTCGTACTTGGGTTTTAGTTTTTAAGTTTTTTAAACTACAAACTACAACTAAGTACGGTCCAAAATCCAAGTCCCTCTCTTCAGGAAGGCTGTGCGAGTCTTACGAACATACCCTATTCTTTTATATAAATAAATTAGTAAATAGCCATACAGTGTCTTGATATCATCGAACTTTTTTACTCTATTTTATTTAAAGACAGTTTCATTCTCCATTGAACACAGACTCTTCTTCCTGAGTTCCTATGACCTACTCAGCATCCTAATTGCGTGACACACTTCAATCTAAATAATTTTGAAGGATATTGCTAATCCATTGCTGCATAAGTTCGAAAAATTTGTTTGCTCAGGAACGTATATAACGCATTGAATGTTGTTTAACTGTCAAAATTAAACCCATTGCTACCGACAGTGTGTTACGCAAGTAGCCCACAGCAATTCGCATCTCCTTTCATAAGCAGTTACAGTTACTCAAAGTTGAAAACTTTAATACCAGCCAACCAGCGCTGGGGCTCTGTCTCGTATAGGGTCTTAGCATTATGCTGAGCGATGGCCGTTTTGCGTGAATGTGACGCATGTTTACCCCCAACCCGCAACTTGTTTTTTTTAATGTTATTATGTCCTTTTTTTATGCGTCATGGTAGCGGCAAATAAATGCATTTTCTTTCTTTCTTTCTAATAAGTGTTTTAACTCCGTGACATCATTTCAGAACACCACAAAAATTACCTCCAGGACAACAAAGGTACAATAACAAAAGGTACCTCGTAACAAAATTTAATTTTCATTTCATTTTCCGTTCTGACAAAACGAGTAGGTACTACTTACTTTTTATCTCTAAGTAAGTTATAAAACAAAAAAAAAGATGGTGGAATTTCATTAAGTCGGTAAAAGCATTCAAAGGGGGTTAATTATGCGGACTCGATAGGACCGGGGAAATGTCCGTTATGTTATAAAAATACTAAAAATAGTTGAACTTCTGGAGAACGGATTGATGAAAGGAAAGCATATCAGAGATAATTATTATTTCCTCTGAAAAGGAAAAATAGTACTTCTCTATAAAAAGTAATTTAAATTTTATTATGAAGAAATTAATATACTCCTACATTCCTACCCTACTTCCTACTATCCTATCCTACTCTTACAAATATTATAAACGCGAAAGTTTAAGAGGATGGATGGATGGATGTTTGTTACTCTCACGCAAAAACTACCGAACGGATTTGTATGAAATTTGGCACACAGATAGTTTATAGCCAGGATTAACACATGGGATACTTTTTATTTCGATATTCCCACGGGACCGAAACTTATGCCGGTGCAACCGCGGGGCGTTGCTAGTATTATTCTATATTCTTTAAGTTCCATCACAACGATAATGTTTTCCCATTGTCTTATTTGTTTTAGTATTTATGTGTGATGGTCTTACATATACTCGTACACTAACTAAATAAACTATAAATATAATATATAAAGCTAATTATATATACACCGTTAAATTTTGATTGTTTTAATCCTTAAAAGGGGTCCTTCCTTGTACTCATCATTATGAACAACTTTTACTACGGGACCAACCCTGAAATCGTGAAAAAAAAAATCAGTTGATCCATACATTATGTCGAGTTATGCGAACTTCAATCTATGAATCAACTGATTTTTTTCACGATTTCAGGGTTGGTCCCGTAGTAAAAGTTGTTCATAATGATGAGTACAAGGACCCCTTTGAAGGATTAAAACGATCAAAATTTAACGGTTTATATAATTAGCTTTATATATTATATTTATAGTTTGTTTTAGGTATATGTATATTTTTCTTTATATTTAAACTAGCTAATGCGTTGTAATGCCTTTCTTTTGTTAGAAACACTCCGGCGCGCACACAAAAACTTACCAAGTTTCATCACAATCGGTCGAGCCATTTTCGAGTTTTTTTGCTAGGCTAACGAACGGCAATTGATTTTTATATATAAGATAAGTATTTATTCCTCTATTTTCGTCATTGCATCTACCACTGTTTGTCTATGCATCACCTAAAGGTTGCCTGGTAGAAAATACCTATGGCATAAGTCCGCCTCTGTACATTTGTCTGCTTAAAGTATTATATAAATAAATACATTACCTTATGAAGCAACACTGCCATATGTCTGGAGTTTATCCCGAACCGTTTACATTGAGCCGCAAGCTTCACTAAAATGATTGACACTCGATTAAAGTTTATAATAGGGGTGCCAGTCTGTCATTTTGCAAACATAAAGAGCTGCATAGTTGGATTGGAAATACAGGCACAGAATTGTATTTTGTAGTATATTATTTATATCGAACTAGCTACACGCCCCTGCTTCGCACGGCTTTTACGACTTGACAAAACATCGAGATTTCTTCACTATAATTATGTTATCGGTAATGTTATTTTTTTTATAAACACACACCTTCCTGAATACAGCCTATAAAAATGATGGTGAAAACCACATCGGAGCGGAGTTTAAGAGAACAACGCGGTCATACAGACCGACATGAAAAGCGACAATTATAATTGATTTATAATATGTAATTATGTATACTGAGATACTTAGTCAAGCCACCTTTTTTTATTTGACATTCTTAATCTCAAATCACGAGAGGCCCGTGGCTAAATAATAACAGCCGCACAGATCGATCGGTCAGGTTAAGCTACGCTTGCCGCGGTTGGTCTGTGGATGGGTGACCATCTTTACATACCGAGACCCCTCCGTGCCTCGGAAAGCACGTTAAGCCGTTGGTCCCGGCTGTCATTCGTGGGTCTTTGACAGTCGTTACGGGTAGTCAGAAGCCCGAAAGTCTGACAACCAGTCTTACCAAGGGGTATCATATTACCCAGTAACTGGGTTGTGGAGGTCAGATAGGCAGTCGCTCCATGTAAAATACCGGTATTCAGCTGCATCCGGTTAGACTGGAAGCCGACCCCAACATAGTTGGGACAAGGCTAGGCAGATGATGATGATTCTTAATCTCAAATCATCCAAGCACTATTTTACAATTCTAATAACACAGAAAATATACATAAACGCCTTCTTCGCAAGGAGGTAGGCAGAAACTACAGAACACCACCTAAGCTGCTACGATCTACACACAAACATAAGCCCAAATAACACAGAAATATTCTAGAAACTTTCATTTCCATTACAAATACACTGTTTAAGTAATGAAATTGATTCTGTACACATCGAATTAGTTTCAATTTCAGCGGAGCTGCCAAGTTATCGTAGTTCAAACAAATAGTTCGCATCGTGCATACTACATGGCTGGCTAATTACCAAATTTTGCGATAATTATTTATACTTGGCAGGCAAATACAGGCAACAACGCTGCAGTGAAATTCTCGCCGGTGCGAAGTTAATTTGGACGCGCGAATGAAATTTTCACGTGTAACAAAATTCCGGAGCGCAGTGGAAATCGAATTTGAAAGTACGCGCTACATACTTTCAAATTCGATTTCCACTGCGATGGATGCACAATTTCCTATATGCTATTTTCACTGCTGGACATATACTCTTTATCCATAGGGTTTTCATCATCATTTTAATCCCATAGTGGGATTTATATATGTCCGGAGGTGTGTCCGGGGCATCACAGCGGGCCCTATCAGAATACCAGCGCTGCGGTATTTATTTTTTAAATACCGCAGCATTTTATGTTGAGATAAGCCCCTTTTGGCCTTGCACAGGTCTTTTTTTTTGGTTTATTTACTTTTTTTTTGGTTGTTAGTGTCGTGATTTCATTGATGTAATTTTAAAAGCATGTAATATTTTAATACCGCATTATAATATCCACTGTGGCAACACTGTTAAAGTACAAATTATTATTAATATTGTAACAAACTTTTAAAATGTATTTTCACTATGACAACTAAATGTATTATTTTACTTTGGCAACGCTTAGAAATAACGGTTATGATATTATCGTTATTTCTGGGTGGGGCAAATGTCGTTTTAAATGGTAAAATGTAGTGTAAAGCTAGTCGTGGTTGGAATGTGAAAGAGTTTCTACAGATGGCTATTAAAAAGTATTAGCAAGAAAATTGTGTTTTTCATTATATTTATTTGTAAGGTAACTTTGTTACTTTTAAATGCTTTTTTTACTATTTGTATTTCCTGTGTGTGTCCCAAATAAAACACTTTTCTTTCTTCTTTTATGTAAATTCTAAAGCGAAGAGATTCCTTGATTTTTGGTAAACTAAAAGGTGAATTATAGCCGTTGCTTAGTTCTATAAATTACTTAATTAAGAACTGTTAAGCAAACATGTTTCACATAAAATTTAAATCCAGTGCACTTTCTTTGCGGGAGGCCGCAGGAATACGCTAGATATAAGAAACACAGAACCGGTCCAGCAGTGGTTCTGAAATGATGATGACAGGCGTATGTCCAGCAGTGGACGTCTTACTGTTGAAATGAGAGGCCTATGTCCAACAGTGGACTTCTTTCAACTGAAATGATGATGGCGTTTTTTTACTGTGTTTCTCTAATTATAATTTTGTACATCTTCATACGATAAAAATAAAGATTCCATTAACATCCAGACTTAAAA
Organism: Apamea anceps; assembly: GCA_951799955.1. Lineage (NCBI taxonomy): Eukaryota > Metazoa > Arthropoda > Insecta > Lepidoptera > Noctuidae > Apamea > Apamea anceps. Next base: position 3,586,345 of record OX637502.1, on the reverse strand, counting down.
CAAGCGCAAGTTTCAAGCTATTTCTTCAAAGTTCACTTGTTAACAGTTATTGTGCAATTTGAAAGAGTAAAAGATCCCATTTCCTAAGGAAGTACAACTCGCTTAATTGCTCACGAAGTGGGTTAATGAAAAATTCACAAAGTTTTTGTTCAAACTGTAGTAGGTAGGTACTTCAATTTATTTACGGAAATAAGAGCTGGCGTAGAGCTGAAAACTCGGTCGAGAGATTTTGCTTTTTGTTTTATCGTCGAGTCTATAATAATAATGTAGGTACTGACTGTTTTTTTCAGTCAGTGTCACATCAGGAATATTTGTTGGTATATTGGCGTGGCTAGCTGACATATGGATGGCAAATAATTTAATTTTATGTTCTGTGTCTTAAAATGTTAATTACTTACCACCTAGTATTGTATACAATCAAGTATCAAGCATTAGGTTGCTTAGCTTGGGACTTGATGGCGCTGTGTGAAATGTCCAGGGATATTATTATATTATTATTATTTTCTAACTGAACAGATAGCTGTGCTGCTGGGGAGTTTGTTGCGCCACTTCTTCCCAGCGATAGCACTAGGAAGTGGTGAAGGGCGGGCGTTTTTGGGGGACTGTCTTTTGTAATTTTGACGTTCGTAAAGCGTTCTCAGTCTAATTTTAATATATGACTTTAGATTTAGATTTTTTTTAATTCAAATTCGCCGTTTCGGGCGAGGAAATTCGCGCGAATCAACCAATAAGCCAGAAAATCGATCTAACTGCTACGACATAAAGGCACTGTCAATGTCAAATTGTTACCACTGTAGTGCGGGAGACTGTAACTCTAACTATCATATAGTCCCATAAGTACAGGTTTCTCTGTCATTATACATTTCTGCCTAACCCTTCCAGGAATACAGGTGTGATGTTATATTTTATTTAAAAATCTCATAAAACTTCTGAAACCACAAACAAATCATTAATTTGCTATTTACAGCATAGGTATTCTACTGCCTAAGGTGCAGACTTCGCGCCATATTCGTATAATACGTATTTTATTCGTATATATCATATAGACGTATGAAATACGTAAAAAACTCGGCTGTATATCCAAAACCACCTCAGAGCCATAGTGATATAAAAAATACACATTCATAAGTCATATTATAAAGACAGGCAGACAATTTATGAGTCGTTCTTATTCCGACGCACGTTCCCAATTTACATTTTGCAAAATTCAGCACACTTTTATCACCGCGGTTTTATGTTGGTACTACTTGTCTACCCAGTTGAAAATTTAGTGTATAATGTATCTTTTGGTTAATTCGTATATATCATAATATAGACGTATAAAATATATAAAAAACTCGGCTGTATATCCAAAACCACCTCAGAGCCATAGTGATATAAAAATACACGTTCATAAGTCATATTATAAAGACAGGCAGACAATTTATGAGTCGTTCTTATTCCGACGCACGTTCCCAATTTACATTTTGCAAAATTCAGCAACTTTTATCACCGCGGTTTTATGTTGGTACTACTTGTCTACCCAGTCGAAAATTTAGTGTATAATGTATCTTTTGGTTAACTCGTCTAGTAGCAGCCAGGTATAACTCAACCAGGTGTATTTTAATAAACCAGGACAACCCAATAAAAACGGGTGCATTAAAAAAAAAAACGTGTGACCAATCTTATGTCTCATAGAATTGGGACACCCAGTGTGAATGCGGTGCTAATGACCAAACCATGCTCCATATTGGAGTGATGAAAGTATCCAGGTTCATGGAGACACTTGCCGCGATTGGCGCGCCCACCGGCTGGGCCCAACTCATCTATTTATTTATTTTTAGCATATGTTGTCCCACCGCAGGGCTTGCCTTTCTCCTTTCCACTCCTCTGTGTCTTGAGCTTGGCCAATCCTGTCTATAGGCGTGAACTTGGACAAGTGCATACTCTCTATCCTCACTTACAACGTTCAAATCTTGTCTTTGACAGTTCAGCCTAGGTTCAAGCTTGAGGTGTGCACGTGAGCAATGCAGTGCAGTATTCTTGGATTCAGATTAACGGACCGTATTAGGAACACAGTGCTGCACTCCAAAACACATATCGCCGACGTCAACTCATATGACGTAATCTTTTTTTATACCTCCACACTAGCGAAGCCGCGGGCAAAACCTATTAATATAATAATTATTAATAATGGACGTCACTGCTACCTACTATAATATTGTAATTAATAACCGTATTAATTATTTTGAAACAAAAACAATTGAAACTAATGAAAGCTCATTTACACAAATGAGCTTTAAAGTTACCGTGTTCGATACGATATACCTACCAACAATGCGATGTGGCGAGTCATTTTGGTTCACTAGTTACTAATTAGTACGTCTGTCACAAAAACATTTAAATACATAATTATATTGAAACGCAAATCACCAGAATATTATAAATTTTTGACTGAGTGATTTCGAATGAGGTTTGGCGCTTATTTTACCTAAATTAAATTCGAGGTCCTTCAGAAGCAATATCTTCATTTTAAACTGTCTTAAGATTTTAGATAGAGAGGACTCGAGAGTTCAAAACTTGTTTTCTTATTTTCGAGTCGATGGCAAAAGAATAAAAGTAAGGAAGATCGTTAAGCAAAAACAAAGGAATAGCGCAAGCAGGAAATGTGGCTTATATTTTAGTTTATTGCGAAAGAAGTCGCGGGCATAGGCCAGTTCTAAATAAAGTCACGACATAAAGTCTAAAAGACCCTGACAAAAACTCACACATACTCCTCCAAACATCGCCTAGATGGTCGGGCCGCGTTAATTCGTATTACGGTCGATGAAATAGGTACTTAAGTACTTACTTACCTACAATAAAACTGCAACAGTTGGTCCTTCACTTAAGAGGTAAGAAGACCATTAAGGTAGCTATATCGTAAAGTATCTCTTAATCTACGACGTGGAACAGCTGCTACCAAATTAATGATACTTAGTTTCAAGATGGTACGCTTATCTAAACTGACCTAAAGTAAGTAAGATAAGAGTATGTAACTAAGATTTTATTTATGGAGGTTATAAACTTGCATCTTAATGACCATATGACACTGCCCCCCCCCTTCACTATGACACTGACCTCAGTGTCATAGGGGTACTATATTGATTAAAATTATGATTCGCGACCCTAACAAATATGGCATTACAGAATTATAATCAGCAATCAGAATTGGCCTCAAAAGAGTCGTGAATATAGTAAACGCGAAGATTAGTGAGGATGGATGAATGGATGTTTGTTACTCTTTCACGCAAAAACGACTAAACGGATTTTCATGAAATTTTACAGTAATATAGCTTATACATCAAAATAACACACAGGATACTTTTTATCCCGATTTTCCCACGGGATCGGCACTTATCGACAATTAGAAACAAATATTTGTTACGGCCGTCAAACTTTGGCGGGCTACCGTCTTTTGCCTTAAAAACTTGCATAAAAAAAAAAAGAAAAATATTAAAAAAAAAAAACATCCGAATTGAGTACCACCTCCTTTTTTGAAGTCGATTAATAAAATCTGGAGTGCATCACACATTTTGAACCTAACGAGAACGTCCTCCAATGAGACCTCTCATATGGAGCACGTACCAAGCATTTTCCACCTCGCCGTAATGTACCGTGTGCATTTTTTCCGAGCAATTTCAGTTCAATTTCCTACGCGCAGCGCATCCCGTTTAGATTATTTCTAGCTGGAAATATTTTACCTGGATATCAGTCTGAAATTACTCATTATGTAAGTGAACCAGTAAAATCCTGCCCTATCTTTCTTTCTACTATAATAATATTATAAACGCGAAAGTTTGTGAGGATGGATGGATGGATGTTTGTTACTTTTTTAAGCAAAAACTATTGAAAAAACTGTTAGAAGATCAGTTATACATAATAACTTTCCTTTTTCTGAAAAGACCTCACGTGTTTGTAAAACTAAAATATCGGCGATTGAATTTTTTAATAAATTATAGTGCAAGCAAAAAAAAGGATGGGAAATACTGAAAACAGATTAACAGACACAAAAACTTTTGAAAAAAAAAGTTTTGTGTCAAAAATAAGCAAAGAAAATGGTGTGCAGAGGAAAAATAAGTAGGAGAAAATCTCCCCTCCATTAGTGCCCATTTTTTACAGACGCGGAGACGAAGCAAATACTAAAATAATGCTATGTTGAGAGCAATAGTATAGTAAAACAACAATAAGTACATACATTAGTGTCTGACAGGGCTTATGGCTAAGTAATAACAGCCGCACGGTCCAATCGATCAGGTTAAGCTACGCATGCCGCGGTTTGTCCGTGGATGGGTGACCATCTTTATTTACCAAGACTCCTACGTGCCTCGGAATGCACGTAAAGCCGTTGGTCCCGCCTGTCATTTGTAGATCTTTGACAGTCGTTCCGGGTCGTCAGAAGCCCGAAAGTCTGACAACCAATCTTACCAAGGGGTATCGTATTACCCAGGCATTAGGTTGTGGAGGTCAGATAGGCAGTCACTCGATGTAAAATACTGAATACCAGTATTTTACATGGAGCTGCATCCGGTTAGACTGGAAGCTGACCCCAACCTAGGCAGATTATGAAGTACCAGAAGTACATTAGTGTCTATGTTAATGGTCGTCAGCATCATCATTGACATCCTTGTTGCACCCACGGCTGAGTTATAGATCTCCTTCCTTTTGTACCATGCTTCCCAGTAGGTTATTGCGTAAGAACAGTAACAACGGCTTTCATTTTGAAAGTTCAACAACATTCATTGCGTTGTTTACGTTGTTGAGCAGACAAATTTTTCGAACATACGAAGTAGGGTTTAGGTCCCGGGACGTCTCGTGTCTCGAAGTCCCGGGACTTTTCGTAATTTTAGTTGTCTCGAGTCCCGGGACTTTTGGGTCGAGACTGGAGACGAGACAAGATTGTCAAAATTGTTAGATTAGATACTAGAATTACTAGATAATAGTAAAGTTATTAAGAATTAGTATGATTTTTAACTAAGTTCGTTTTATAACTATAAGATTTAACTGCTTAAAAGTGAATCTGTGTGATTAAAAGAAATAAACAAAACAAATATTATGACTGAAATTAACGTTAAAGTTATTAAGATTTATTTATTTTTCTTTTTTTGTAAAAGTCTCGAAGTCCCGGGAATTTCCGGGACTTTGATTGTAGCCTGTCTCGTGTCCCGGGATTTTGAAATTGTCGGGAATTCCCAAACCCTAATACGAAGCAATGAATTAGCAATATCCTTCAAAATGATTCAGATTGAGATTTATGGTGTGTTACACAATTAAGGTGCTGGACGGTACGAGCAATGGTCTTCACACTTGGTTCATGGCAATAGTCTCTCCCCAAATTTACATTACTGTTCTTTGACCCCCTGCCTACCCCTTCTGTGAATTCTGTCAATTTCGTCATGAGGTTGTGTATGATATGTCGAGTAGCAGGTGTCACCGACGGACACAGACATGACACCTGACACCATCTCAATATCATTGATTCAAGCTCTGTAAGAGCCTATACACTTATGCCCACTTCAATTGATTTCGGGATGACGTGCACCTATTAGACTAACAATGGCTCTTCAAATCCGTATTATGACGTGGAGGAAATATCGGTTTAATTAAACAAAGCAATGATTTGGCTTGTGGCTAAGTAATAACAGCCGCACAGGTCGTTCGATCAGGTTAAGATACGCTTGCCGTGTTTGGTCCATGGATGGGTGGGTGACCATCTTCACATACCAAGACCCCTCCGTGCCGTTGGTCCCGGCTGTCATTCGTGGATCTTTGACAGTCGTTACGAGTCGTCAGGAGCCCAAAAGTTCAGCGACCAGTCTTACCAAGGGGTATTGTATTACCCAGTAACTAGGTTGTGAAGGTCAGATGCCCATCTGACCTCCACAACCTGTACCAACCAACCAGTATTTTACATGGAGCGACTGCCCAGTCGCTCTATGTAAAATACTGGTATTCAGCTGCATCCGGTCAGACTGGAAACCCACCCAAACATAGTTGGGAAAAGGCTAGGCAGATGATGACTGATTTGAAGTGCCAATGTTTAATTATTTATTTATATATTCTCGCCGATAGCTGATATTATACTCCTCATAATATCAGCTATCGGCGAGAGAAAGTCCCGTCAAAATCGGTCCAGCCATTTTGGAGATTAGCCGAAACAAACAAACAGACAGACAAAAATTAGGTAACGGTACTTTCATATGCATTAAGTAAAAAGCTGTCGTATTGGCATTACAAACAGACGCTACAATTTTATATATTAGTATAGATTGCAACGTAATTATGGCCAATCGATACTACAGCGTTTACAGCACACGTACCTACAATAAAGTTTCACACAAGTTTGCCAAGCCATTAAAAGATATTCTAACCACTAAACATGCGTAAGGTAAAATCGACAGAACCATGTTGTGGTTCTACAATAATATCCGCAGTTTTCATCAAGTTCACAGAGTGAGCAACGAACCCCGACCGCGCTGTCATCGACACGTATCGAACTATCGATATTTCCGACAGAAGTCGACCCAAGTCATAGTGGGCAGCGACGGAAGTAATCAAACATTGAAAGCCTGAGGGTCAATTCGCGTAACTTTAAGAACGTTCGGTCTGATCTCAGTCTCAATCTGTCAAAAATACCTCTAATTTCACTACATTTTGTGAAATTGATTGTCGCAGAGATCGGATTGCGACTAGATTTGAACTTTTTTAATTACGGAAATTGGCCTTCTGATCTTGGACGGAAAGTTTTCAAATAATTTAGAATAAGTTTATGCTGTTTTGTTTTTTTTTTTTTGATGCCTAGAATGCAGTGTAGTCCCTATGTTGTGGATATTGTGCTGAGCATGCAACTGTGTTTATTTTATCGATACCTTTTACTCTATTAACTGTCTTATTATTTTTTTATCAAAAGCGTATAAACGTACGTACGTACCTTGGTTAAAAAATGCAACATCGACGTAAGTGCGAGACAGCTTGTCCAAAATGTTGTTTAACGTTTGCCAACTGCATTCATTCATAAAAAGTTTTGTTAAAGTACAGATGCCAGCAGGTCAAGCTACCCGAAACTGTCAAATTTTCCCAATCAACCTTGAACCTTAATCCTTTATCGATAAAGTTCAAAATCTATTAAAGAAATTTGGCAGATTGTAGTAGCTTGATGTGCTGGCGTCTGTACCTACAGTCTGGCAACTGCGTATATGAGCTGAATAAATAAACAGTCACATTTCTCCTGTAAGACCTATACGACACATTTCAAAACAAACTACTCCATCGACACATCGCTTATGGTATGTTATAAACTACAATTATTATACTATGCTGTAGTTCACCTATGATTATAACAAACTCACATAAGTACAACCCTACCTTTAGAGCCACTGAATGCCCGTAGTCGCCTAAAAAGAACAAACAATGGTCACGCCACGCCTAACCTGACCATTCTTTCCATCAATTGAGCTTCGCAAGATGGCTGCCATAACCAGACCTAGTTACCATCACAAAGCTGCTAAATCTGGACAATAGTGAGCAGTTCTATCGAGCTCTTGTCACGAGCAGCTGCAGATTATATCGACATTTCAATGTCGACTGGCGTAAGTCACGGAAGATGGCGATCACAATGAGTCTGATAGGCAGGATGGGTGATGCAGAAAATAAGGGCGATTATGCACCTCATGGAATTATGGGTGGTTTGTTATTCGTAGTCTAAGGCTTTAATGATGGTTATTCTATATCAAAGACAGTTCTTGGTTAGTGGTAACACTCGTGTATCTGTATCAAAAACGATTATAACGTAGTTGTAGTTGTAGAGTTTTTGCAAAAGCTAAGACTAATATATAGGTTTTTGGAAATTACAAACATTCGCTAGAATTTTCAAAGAAATCGTTTTGCTTTTGAGTATCTGGGAATCGGACATGATGAAAATTTCCAAAACTTCCAGTTTTTGTAAAAATGGATGTTGATTTTACCCAATGGGTCTGCAGTAGGCCTGCCTATATTTCCTAAATCGAAAGCGGAGACATTTTGCTCCGATTGCTATAATTCAACTGACTCGCATGATGTTCCGCTACTCGCGACATAATGAATTAATGTTTCTTAGCGAAATCCCATCATAATTTTCGCGTCGGAGAGGTGCTAAGGCTCTAAACGCGTTCCATAAGACAAGTTGGCAACTTTCGGTACCGCGAATTTTATTAGTACTACCGTCTCTTTCTAACTAGACGCGGCGGACCAGTGCGGCGGTTTCGGGCTCTGTAGTAAAAACGAACACAGTTTAAAGTCTGATTTCTTTATTCATTAAAAGGTATTGCCGCTCTTTTCACTTTTATCTTTCTTATCTCTGATGTCCTCAATGTCAAATGTCCTTTGGTTATGACTAAATGTTTCAAGTCAAACCTTTGTCGTTTGGCTTTGATGTCGACTTCGGGTTTTATTAAACTTGTTTGATTCTTTTGGCTTCATTTCGGTTAACCCACAGTATTGATTTCTGAGGTATCTTGGTCCTTTGGTTCGATTGATTACTGTTAGCAAACTGTAAAGTTATATATTTACTTTAGTATGAAATAATTTGTAGGATGTTTTCTCAAACTGTTCGAACTTTTGCATTCATCCTCAATATTGCTTTCTCACTGCGAAACCATATAATAACTCTTCAATAATAATATTGAAGAGTGATTATATGGTTTCTATTGACCTTCAAATGATTCTCATCAATATCGATACTCGTTCGGAAGCTCGTTCAAAGACTATTGAAGAGTCTATAAAATCTACTTTTAGTGCATCATGGTTTTAAAGGTCTCCTTTTGGCAATTGTAAACCTATTTTTGATATTTAAACGAGTCTTTTACGAGAACTTGCGGACTCTTTATTATGTTCAAGATAAGCCGGTAGGGGTTTATCTCATCACTAGAAGGCATTTATTCATAAACGTTGCTTAAAGTTAAGTAGTGATTAGCGACTGTTTAACCATACATTTTTGACGTAAGTATAAGCGTCACTTAACTTTATTCATCAATCTAAATGAGTTGATAACAGGTAATCAGCAACTTATTTGTATAGTATAATTCGTGTACAAATCAAAGCTAGCATAACAAAGATAAATTTCATTTATACTCAGTGTCTAACTCTCTGAACGTTCCCTTTACAACCTTTAATCAATATGATCCTTTCAAGAGCTACTCCGAGCCTATGGAACACAAGTAACCGATACTTGGACGTTCAAACGAACTTTGCAGACTTTGAGACGCCTATAAATCGAATTCATAGAATCCGAAGACGAAACTTCGACAGTTCCACCTCAAGGTCGAAGAGAAGAGATGTTTCGTGAACTTTGAACAAGCTCTTGCCAGCGGCTTCACCAGTTTGGAGGTCGGAATTTGTATTACAGGAACGTACTACCGGATATAAAGTACCCTATGCGTTAATCCAGGTTATAAACTATCAGTGAGCCAAATTTCATCCAAATCCGTTCAGTAATTTTTGCGTGATTGAGTGACAAACATCCAAACATACAAAGTTTCATATTTATAATATTACCACCAGGAAGTAGGATAATAGGATTCGGGAATAATAAAGTTTGGAGTTTCGATAGGTTTGATACTGATATTTTACTCTCAACCTTCGGATTGTCCTGTGAAGTTGTGAAATAGATTTTCCGGGTAACACAGCCATATCTATTTCCGCAGTAACGTTCAATTTAGGCCCCAGCATAAACGCGTTGATTAAACGTAACGTATATGCGAACGATTTTTAATCGAAAATACAGGACGGCACATCGACGCGCATATTATAACTATGAATTCAGCAGAACAAAAACAGTTTTTAACTAGAGATTCAGATTTTCAACTCAATGTTAAGTTTGTTCTTGGGGATAAATTCATTCCAAGCGGAACCCTTCATTGTGCGTGGTCCGATACGCACTTGGCCGGTTTTTTTTTTTTTATTTTCTTTTTTCTCGTCTCGTAAGGGTAGCCTGATGTCAATGCCTTCTTCAAAAATTGGGCTGTCAAATACATAAACAATTTTTCAAATTCGACAGGTAGTTACAAGAGATTAGCGCGTTCAAACAAATTTTTTTTTTTTTTGCTTTTGCCCGCGACTTCGTCCGCGTGAAGCAACTTTCTTATTTTTTTTTCCCGTAAGAACCTTCTACAAAATATTAGAAAACTTAAAAAAAAAGATGAAATCGGTAAAGTCGTTCTCAAGTTATGACGTGACCAAGGGAAATAGGGATTCATTTATATATATATAGATTACGATCTTACTTGTCATTGGACAAGACAGATAAGAAAAAAAAATACTTCACTACAGCACTGCACTGTATTTCAGTACCCATATCCATCACCCATATGTCTGTGGTATCCAACAATAAACTACGGTTTAAATACTCGAGTTAAAAATTCAATTAAAAGCTGAAAAGAGCGTGGTCAGTGTTCACGAGTCATTCCAGTTTGATGACCAATCCTACAGCGGCACATGATTGCGTTGTAAACTTTTCCCTTGTTGACTTAATCAACGATTTTATATTTGATCATACGGTTTTTATATCGCCATTTTAATTGGAAGTGGACAGTTACAGATGCAGTAGTAATGGGAAGTTGATGGAACTGCGATTAAGATTAGGTTTCGGGTGGAAGTCTTTGGTGAAGTTGTTGGAGGTGGAACTGGCGAAGAAAATAAGGACTACAGGATGACAGAGACATCGACACGTAACCTGCTACAATGAATCCAGTACATGTTTTCGAACCACCCTGCGTTGAAGTCTTCGTAAGTTGTTACAAAAAAAATTGCTGTTCCATTCGCGTTGGTATGAAACAGCAGTTTTTTTTAACCGACTTCTAAAAAAGGAGGAGATTCTCTATACTTGCTCTATATAGGCGTAATTAAGCAAACATTGACACAATAGATAATTGGATAGTAGCAATTATAAGACGAGTAAATTTGTAAGTTTTAACTGCAAATCGGTGAAGCGATCTGTTGAGGCAGTTAATTTTCTGTGTCAGTCAGCTGACATAGTTGCCCTCCAGGAAACATGGCTGCTTCCGCATGATATACCTTATCTTGGACAAATTCATAAAGATTTCGAGTACACAGGAAAATCAGCTGTTGACACCTCAGCAGGAATATTGAGAGGGCGACCGTATGGTGGTGTTGCGATCCTGTGGCGTAAGCGAGCCTTTGAATCAGTGACGGTAATCAGCTGTGTCAGTGCGCGATTAACGGCGATTAAAGTTTCACTCGGGGACAGATGCATAATAGTGTTCAGTGTTTATATGCCGACTGACTCGAGTGAAAATATGACAGAATTCACAGAGTGCCTAAGTGAAGTGAGTGCGATTGTCGAAGCTAGTAACGTTGAAACAGTTTACATACTTGGCGATTTCAACGCACACCCCGGTGAGTCTTTCTGTTGTGAACTCTTAGAATTCTGTAACGAACAAAAGTGGAGGTGTGCAGACATTGAAAAATTAGGCTTAGAGTCAAGTAGCTATACCTTTGTCAGTGACGCGCACGGTTGTAGGCGATGGCTTGACCATTGTGTCGTCACACAGTCTGCTTGGTTAACGATTACTGAGATAGGTATTGTGCACGATGTGTTCTGGTCTGATCACTGTCCCATATTTGTAGAGTGTAGGTTAGATAAGATTAATCCTAAGTTAGTTGACCGTAAAACATCCCGTAACAGAGTAATTTGGGGCGAGAGGGATAGTGATCAAATAAGTGTGTACTATGATGTATGTAATAGTAAGTTAAAGCTGATTGATTACCCTCAGGAATTTGGTTTGTGCAGTGATGGACACTGTAGTAATACTGAACATAAGGTAATTCTTGACAAGATGTATGAAAGTGTTGTTAGCATTTTGTCAGAAGCCGCGGTAAAGAGCCAAGTGGAAAATGGGACTCATAGACATGTTGGCCGCGTTGTTGGGTGGAACAAGCACGTGCGAGGCGCCCACGAGAGGGCGAGGCTTAAATATCAGATATGGGTATGGCACAATAAACCAACTTCTGGCAATGTCTACAACGACATGTGCCTGACACGAAAGGTGTTTAAAAGCAAACTGGTGTGGTGTCAGACTCATCAAGAACAAATTAAGCTTGATATTGTAGCTTCTCTCCGTAAAGCCAATAATTTTCAGAAGTTCTGGAAGGCTACCAAAAAGTTTGATATTAAGCCTGGCCTTCCTGTGAGTGTCGGTGGTGCTGATCAGCCGGACATCATAGCCAACATGTTTATGGACCACTTTAAAGTGGAATCACCGCTGGGCTCTCCGTTGCGAGTGCTCGATGACGGATGCTGTCGTGATTCTGATCTGGTTCGTTATTCAGCCAAGCAGGTGTCAAGCACCATTAAGAAAATGACGAGAGGGAAATCGCCGGGTCACGATGGTTTAAGCATTGAGCACTTGCAGCATGCCGGTCCTCACTTGGCTAGAGTGCTCGCTATGTTTTACTCGCTGTGTATGTGTCACTCGTACCTTCCCTGTGATCTCTTGCAGACTATTGTCGTGCCTATTGTTAAGAATAAGACGGGTGACGTTTCTGATGAATGTAATTATCGACCCATCTCCCTGGCCACTATTATCGCGAAGGTACTCGACAGTCTGCTGGACGCACGGTTGGAGAGCTTCTTAAAATTACACGACGCACAGTTTGGGTTTCGTAATGATCTTGGCACTGAAAGTGCGATTCTCAGCCTCAAACATACGGTGCAATACTACACGAAACGTCGAACGCCAGTGTATGCTTGCTTTTTAGATCTCTCCCGTGCCTTTGACCTTGTATCTTACGACGTTATGTGGGAGAAGTTACGGGAGAGAAAAGTGCCAGCGGAACTGTTGCGTATCTTCCAGTATTGGTATTACAACCAGACAAACAGTGTGAGATGGGCCGATGGGCTGTCTGTGTCGTATGGGCTGGAGTGCGGGGTGAGACAGGGAGGGATAACATCACCTAAACTATTTAACCTCTATATAAACGATCTAATCGTTGAGCTCAGCAGCAAGAAAATCGGATGTCGCATCGATGACGTCAGTATCAATAACATCAGCTACGCTGACGATATGGTGCTGCTGAGCCCTACGGTTAGGGCGCTTAGAGAGCTGCTTACATGTTGCGAGGGCTATGCTCGAGAGCATGGCCTAGTTTATAATGTAAAGAAATGCGAGTTCTTGGTCTTTAGGGCTGGCGGTGCTAAATGTCCTGAGTATGTGCCCCCGATTAAACTTAATGGGAATGACATATTGCGAGTGTACCAATTCAAGTACTTGGGGCATTATGTAACCGAGGGCCTTGATGACCAAGTAGATATTGAGAGGGAACGTAGGGCGCTGGCAGTCCGATGTAACATGTTGGCTCGTAGGTTTGCACGTTGTAGCAAGGCAGTCAAAATAACGCTTTTTAAAGCTTATTGCCAAGTGTTTTACACGTGCAGCCTGTGGACCAACTATACTCAGCGGGTTATCAGCGCCCTACGGGTCCAATATAATAACGGGTTCAGGATGTTGATGGGGCTGCCCCGTTTCTGCAGTGCATCAGCTATGTTTGCACAAGCACACGTCGATGGCTTCCACGCCATCGTCAGACAGAAATCTGCCTCTTTGCTCTGCAGAGTGCGGGGAGGCTCCAACTCCATCCTGAAGACCATAGCAGGGAGGTGCGAGTCTCCGTTACTAGGTGACGTTGTTCGAAGATGTATTTCGAACAACAGCCTTGTTTCCAAATAGATAATAAGTTTACTAACATAGGTATAAGTTATCTTTTTTGTTTACTAACCCATATGGATGCTGCTTATCCGAAATAAAGATTATTTTATTTTATTTTATTTTTTATTTATTTATACTTCCCAAATGGTCCCATAGAAATTTCATCAAAAACTGTTAAGTAGTTTGGTTTTTAAACCAAAATTACTGGTAAAAATTACAACTTAAAAGTGAAAAATAAAAACTTTTTTGCAAAAAAAAAATCAACCGACTTCCAAAAACGACACTACAAAGAAAAAAATAACTTTAATATCGGAAGTCAGTGGCAAACAACGAAAATGTGAACCCAACGACACCGACTTCCGGAATTAAAGTTATTTTTTTCTTTGTAGTGTCGGTTTTGGAAGTCGGTTGATTTTTTTTTTGCAAAAAAGTTTTTATTATAACGTACTAAGAATTTCTACGATAGGGGTAGAATCATGTGCAGAGAAGAATTAAGCTATGAGTCGGCAATGACACATTAAGGTAAATTCTCCTTCTCGTGTCAATGACATACATTATGCCCGAGCAGTAGCATCGCATCGTATAAAAGGTCCATTAATTGAATATGTAAAGTAACAGTTTCAGACTTATTCTTCCAAACTGACGAAGAAGACACAATTATCGAAACAAAAGGTTTCGATATATTGGAATAGTATATAGGAATTATTTGAGGTTCACAAAAAAAGGCGCAATTGTTATATTAGAATGTTTAATAATATTTTTAGGAACACAAAATCGGAATTATTTGAGGATTAAATAAAAATATTTCCCGACAAACAGAAACCTCTAAAAACTGGCAGGACGTTGTAACTCCTACCAAAAGTTCGTCAACCTATTTTACATAAGTGATTGGTTTCACGAACTGTTTATTTGACCTTATCTCTTGACCATATCCGTGACAGCCACAAGTACATTTACCTAAGTACCAGAAATGTGACCGTTTAACTCCAGGATTAATTACGATATAAACGCTAGAAATTCTCGTCAACTTGTCGGATACGTTTCTACTGTAATTACGCCATCTACCGCAGGATATAAAATATTTAGTTAATTACTGATAACTTAAGAAGGCGTGGTCTGCTAATCAAGGGTAAGCAAAGAAAGCGCTTGATAAATGAAGGGATCATTTATCAAGCGCTTTCTTTGCTTCATCCGCATCGATTAAGATGGACCGAGGAAGCAAGAACTATATGAACGAGATTTGGGATTCTGATTGGATTAACGAACCATTATGTTCCGAGTTGTTAGGGTTCCGTACCTAAAGGGTGCCAACGGAACCCTATTACTAAGTCCTCGCTGTCCGTCCACCCGCGTACCCGTCCGTACGTCTATCAAGCACGCTATCGCGGTATCTCATGAACTGTTATAGGTAGACAGTTGAAATTTTCACAGAGTGTGTATTTCTATTGCCGCTATAACAACAATTAATAAAAATAAAATAAAGTTAGTAAAAATTTAAGGGGTCTCCATTTTTTTCGGTGTTTTTAGGGTTCCGTAGCCAAATGGCAACGGAACCCTTATGGATTCGTCATGTCTGTCTGTCTGTCTGTCTGTCTGTCTGTCCGTATGTCACAGCCGCTTTTTTCCGAAACTATAAGAGCTATACTGTTGAAACTTGGTAAGTAGATGTATTCTGTGAACCGCATTAAGATTTTCACACAAAAATAGAAAAAAAACAATAAATTTTGGGGGTCCCCATACTTAGAACTGAAACTCAAAATTTTTTTTTTCATCAAACCCATACGTGTGGGGTATCTATGGATAGGTCTTCAAAAATGATATTGAGGTTTCTAATATCATTTTTTTCTAAACTGAAAAGTTTGCGCGAGAGACACTTCCAAAGTGGTAAAATGTGTGTCCCCCCCCCTGTAACTTCTAAAATAAGAGAATGATAAAACTAAAAAAAATATATGATGTACATTACCATATAAACTTCCACCGAAAATTGGTTTGAACGAGATCTAGTGAGTAGTTTTTTTTTAATACGTCATAAATCGTAACGTAACGGAACCCTTCATGGGCGAGTCCGACTCGCACTTGGCCGGTTTTTTGCCTTTGTGGTACGGAACCCTTCGTGTGCGAGCCGGACTCGCACTTGGCCGGTTGTTTTCCTCTTCATCTCAAGCAGGGTCTGTCTGTAGCTAATAGCTACCAGTCTACCACACAACCAATAATGTTTATTTATGAACAAGATTAAGAATAATTTATGAACTAGATTTGGGATTCCGATCGGATTATTGAACCATTATGTTCAACCCTATTTGTAGTTTTTCTTCGTGTCTTAAGCCAGGTCTGTGGCTAATAGCTATCATAAAGATCAGTACCCTAATTGCATAACACACCATCAATCTCAATCTAAAGAATTTTTAAGGATATTGCTGATCCATTGCTCATATGTCCGAAAAATTTGTCTGCTCAACTACGTAAATAACGCAATGAATGTTGTAGAACTGTCAAAATGAAAGCCATTGCTGCTGCTGATAGTGTGTTCACAATCACTCCGCAGAGCTATGATTAGTCATCTGAAATCACTAGGGTCTTTATCTCGGTTAGTTAGATTTTTAAAAAATATTGAACCCGTATTTTTCCTTTTGTCAATTATATAAAAAATGATGAAGATATCGCCCGTTAAAGTTCCGCGTAACGTCACTTGCTTGCGACACTTTTGCGAGCAAGTGACGTCACGACCCCCACTCCCAAATTTTGACGCGCTTTATCTTTGACATTTTTTGTTTGATTGACAAAAGGAAAAATACGTGTCCATTATTTTTCGATAATGTAACTGACGGACTAAATATAATTATTATTTTTTACCCAGGCAACTACCCTATTCAACACTGTTTTCTGTCTTTTTCTCAGTGACTACTCATAGGATTTGTGAGTACAACCTATCAAGCAGGTCTGAACTATGGGAAATTGTTGTTTTATATTTGTCTACCGCAACCCGGCCCTGCTTCGCACGGTTTTACGGTACCTGGTACTTGTTGACAGGCCTACGCTATCCTCCCATACTTAAGTAC
Organism: Apamea anceps; assembly: GCA_951799955.1. Classification (NCBI taxonomy): domain Eukaryota; kingdom Metazoa; phylum Arthropoda; class Insecta; order Lepidoptera; family Noctuidae; genus Apamea; species Apamea anceps. The sequence goes on along the minus strand of OX637502.1, from coordinate 3,569,568 downwards.
TGTAATTTGAAAATATTGTAAAAGCCAATTATTTTTAAAAGAGTATGGAGTTTCTGGCCGGCTCTTCTCCATGGGAAACGACCAATTGGAACCGTGCACCTAGCTTCTGACGTTTCATAAGTTCCCATAAAGGTTTATGTGAAATAAAATATTTTGATTTTGATTTTACGACTTGACGAAACATGGATTTTTTTTATTATGTGTAATTTTAATATGATGTATGTAAGTACTGTAAAGATTGTCCACCAAAGTCAACCTTATGTAGTGCAGGCTGGCTATAATTTAGCGCGGGTTTCATTCGAACATTCAGGCAAGTTTAGAACGGGTTTCAAATATTGGAACGAAGTTCCTTTATCGCGCGTTGCGAAAGGGGGCTAGACGGAAAAAATTAAGACCTAAAGTTGTAACGACACTTTTTGCTATAGTTGTAAGCCGTGCGGCGTGCGCGTGTTTCTCTGTCTGTCTGTCTGTCTGTCTGTCTGTCTGTCTGTCTGTCTGTCTGTCTGTCTGTCTGTCTCTCTCTCTCTCTCTCTCTCTCTTTGAACTTCGTTCCATCCGGGTGTCCCTTGAAACCTCTCAAGTTTTTTTATTAGGATTTTTGTTTAGGAAAAGTCGGGGCTAGTTTAGTCGGGAATATGTAAAGACGTTATGTCAATATAAACTTGAAGGAATCGTATCATTGTTTGATTCCTCCCGGTACCTTGAAAGGCTCATCTCACGTTTAATAAACCTTCCACAATAAATTCTCTTAATTATGGTGGAGGAAACCGCATTACGTAAAATCCGCTGCGTAGATTAGAAGAACAACGCGGTAACACAGACAGGCACGAAAAGAAGAAAGATTACGTATAAGAATTTGATAAAACCAACTTGCAAATCTCTGTAAGTTTTCTTTTTCTGTGTGTATTTGAAGTCCTCGTCACTTCCTCGTGTACTCTTTTCTGTGCACACCAGTAATGAATAAGTGTCCTACATTTACTGCGAAGAGCTTCCCATCTTTCATTTCTTTTGAGATGTGCAGCGCGGAACAAATTGCACTTAGCCACACAGGTGCGCAGTGCGCCGCAATTTGTGTCGCCCTCTACATTACGATGTCTTTTAATAACTTTTATACGAACATTCAACACAAAAGATCTTATTTTATAGTTGCATTGATTGCAAAAGGTAGATCTTATCATTAATTTAAAATAATAGGTATATATATATAAATTTATTTACTTCGTATCGTGAAGTTTCTCGTTTTAACATAAAATATCCTGTGACCCTGAGTATCCCTCTCACTGAGAGCCCTGTGTCCCAGCAGGGAGAGCACTAATGTCAGATTATGTATGTTATGTTATGTATCGTGTGACACCAGGCAATACTTTAGCTTCCCATTAGTGAAAGAATTTTTGGAATCGGATCAATAGTTCCGAAGATTACCCTACATACCTACAAACGTACACCTCTTTAGAATATTAGTATAGATCGGCAGGAAATCGTTAGCGGTTCCGCATGAAATCAAAATAATAATGAGGATGTCAATTGTTTTCGAGCTTTCGCCAAAATCTTCGCGATTTCCCGTAAATACGGATTACAGTTTACTGCGTCAACTGAAATACTATTTTGACACTTATATAAAAGTGTTTTGACAACGTCAATTTTCATCCTGCAAACGTTATTAGGTACACCCTGTCCATTAGGTTAACCGTTTTCTGACAGCTGTTAAGTATAGAACGTACATTTTCTAAAATGCGTACTAAAATAAATATATAATATGCCTTATCTCATTGAATTATCTTATTTAAGGCTTCTTACAGACATTATAATACCGTACGTGTATCAATCAATGTATTGTGTGTTGCTGCAATCACTAGTTCCATCTGTCAAAAAACGGTTTACCTAATGGTCAGGGTATAGAGTAAGTAACAAACGCTTCTTTCATTTATAAATACCTACACATGAAGATGGAGGGACGAACTTGTCGCCTACAGACAGGATTGGTCCACACTACCTAAAGACAGAGAGGAGTGGAAATGAGAAATGGAGGCAATGGGACAATATAGACTAAAAATAATACCATATACTGCAATAGTCCTACACCAACCGGCGCGGAGGTTTGCCCTGGGTGCACTCGCATAGTGCGTACAGGGATAATCGTCGGTTAGTGCCTCATTTAATTAAAAGCGTCTATTGGTCCTTTGCGAGTTGGCTTCGGCCCCTTGTACGCCTTCCAAAGGTCCAGGACCCTTAGGTCCCGAGATATGTCAGACATTTTAGGAATAATAATAAGTAATACTAGTTGTAACTAGCTTTTGTTTCACTCTCACACACAAAATTCGCCAACATTTGTGTCACGTGTCTTGACGTGCGTGCTAAACCTTCATATCACTCCAAGGAATTTCCATCTCTATCCACGCCTACCAACATAGCAATTAATGCAAAACTCGCGTGTCTTCTATCATAACACTATCAATCTAGCTGTAATGTGGACGACAGATTCTGACTCTTAATTGCACGCTGTATCCGACTAACGGTGTTTAATTACGTTCTGAGCTTTGACTCGATAGCAGCCAGATCTGATGTGATTTTTTATTTGCCTAGTAATTTTAAGATCGTGTAGAGATAGCTTGGGTTTCTAGTATGAATTAAAAGAATTAGGTACGGTGACTAGTTCAAAGAAAAAAAGAATAAAGTTTATTTGGACACAGAAGGTGGAGCCTGGGAGAGGCAGGTGTCCAACAGTGGACTGTGATAGGCTGAGTTTGGACACAATTCGTGAAACACAAACAAAATTAAAAAGTGAAAGTAATGTCACACAGTTGTCATGTAGTTTCACACTCCTCCTCCTCCAACTCCGCCCTAAGACGACCATGACCCTTATTTTGCGGTACCGATACTCTATGAGTACAGTCACGAGCAAAAGTATGTATACACTGGGCTTTATTCAAAAGCGATATACTCCTTTATTTTTGAACATAGCATTTTGAAACCCCTAAGGGTTGGTTGGTTTATGTAATGTGTCGTTGTAATTTGTCATTTCAACGTTGCATTCATTATTTCACGAAAACATCGCAATTCAAAGTTGCCAAGTGTTGACATATTGGTGCTCGTGACTGTACACGGCTGCCAATGCCCATGATGATGAGGATGATACTTCATGAAAATGATGATAAGTCATGTTGTACCTACCATTGTGTTTGCAACAGTACTTAAATGTTCTTGTGCATCGTTACCTACTTGTCGAATTACTCATAATAAAATGTTTTTGTAAAAATAGAAAAAGCAACATATTTAGCGTTATCGAATTTGAACTTGCATGTCTTTTGCTGGGGTAGGTAGTGTGGCTAGTTACCTAGTGCGGTTTTCCGTTAATCCACCCACCCCAAATAATCGTAACACCGATAGCAACAAAACTTAAAATTCATATCTACTTCCCCACCGCTAAACCATAGAAAATTTCAAGCGGCCATTGTTGTTTGCAAATTTTGAAAGTTAAATACTTAAAAAAAACTTTTATTAAGTAGGCATCTAAGATCCGGCGGCACCTTAGATACTTAATAAAAGTTTTTTTTCCGCAGTTTGAATAAGGCCAATCGGCGTTATCCTTATAAAATGTGATTGCACGATCTTAGTTTTACAGTTAACATAAAACGAAAGTTATCAAACTTGCAAACGTAACTTTTCTTCTCGTTTCCACAACGCAAAAGCTAATGATAATATTAAAACGAAGTATTTTAAGCCTTTTACTAAGAAAGTTCGTGTCTGTAACTTCTCGACCTCCACACCTCCTTTCCTCTCTTGAAAAGAAAGATATTCATTCTCTTTGATACCGCTATTGAGACGACTCTTTATAATTATTGCGCTCTTCGCAGTCTCTGGAATAAATGTGTATTTGACTTTCTGAATCGCGGAGTGAGTTTCTTTAACATTTTATAAGTTTTTAAAGGTATTTTACCGGGTTTTCTGAAAGCCTAAAGGTTAAGTGCTGATTTTACCAACGCCAGATACTTTTATCCGACGAATAATTTTGAATTTTTGACAGTTCTTCCATACAAAATCTGTCAAACATCAATTTTATTCTACAAATAAAAATTATCTGTCGATACAAAAATCAGCCCTATTTTGGTTTATAGATCAGAAATCAGCTTACTGAAAATCAGATAAAATATATTTAATATAAAATTAGATATACGATGTATGCCTTTCCGAAAGAGCGTGTCTTCAAAAAGCCCTCATTAAATGTGGAAAATAGAAAAACGTGTTTAGCTGTATTTTTTTTTACTAATAAGCCATTGCATTTCCCCACTATTTCATCCGGCTTAGTATCAAGACTCTAAACATCGAAAAACTCACTAATTGGCATTTCAAAAATGAACAACAATGCACTATATATCCTTTAATCTTAGCTGTATTTTTCACTACGTTTTTAAACTTTTGGTAAATTTTCTTGGATTATTACGGGTACCACTGCTGAGCCAAGGCCTTCCTCCTTGTAGCGGGATTGTCCGAAAGGGTTACCGCTGCCCTGGAACATAAAGGGCTAAGGAAGGAACACGGGTGGGTTTTAGTCAGTAAGAGTCTGACACTCCCTTCTGCTCCACCCAGAGCGGGAGGAGTCATTTGATGATTTCCCATCCTGAAAAAAAAAAGGCCTTCCTCCTTCCAAACCTGCCTATCTTTTGCAATTCTGGGTTACATACTTACCATTTCATACACAGTTTTGACCATTTGGCCAATAATTGTAGCCACTGATTTAATGAATACATATTAGGTATAAGTAATCAGCCTGTAATGTTCCCACTGCTGGGACAAAGGCCTCCTCTCGGTGAGAGGGAGCGGGCCGTAATTCACCACGCGGGCCCAGTGCGGCGGGTCTTGGTGGATGTCACATGTCTTCGACTTTTATTTTTGGTTCTAGGACATGCCGGTTTCCTGACGACATTTTCCTTCACCGTTTTGAAAGCAGTGGTAATGAAAATAGTTTACGCAAAGTAAAGCGCCTGGCAGAGTTCGAACCCACGACCTATATATCCCACTGTTCTCTATTATGTATAGTATATTATTATTTCCCCCACATATTTTCCAGCCTTCAACACTGTCTAGTTAGGCCTCATGTCACCCGCGGCTGTCGACAGTGGAGGGAACAAAACGTATCATTACTGGAGAGCGTAGCGCTTTAATGATACCCGCATTATGTCGTGTGGCTGAAAATACCTTACATTATGAGATAATCTTTCTAGGTATATTTATTTTAGGTTTAATATCTCCGTTAACAATATTCTTTACGCACAGAAAAAGGGGTCTCCCCGGGGGTTTAGGAAACTCGAATTTTCCAAGGATTTCGTAGGTTAATAATTTATCTAGATTGATATCGCATTACGAGCTTGGGGTATAATACATATTAATTGTTACCCTATAGTAAGAAAGATCTGGCCCCATGGCGAAATAATAACAGCCGCACAGGTTGATCGATCAGGTTAAGCTACGCTTGCCGCGTTTTGTCTGTGGATGGGGCGGAAAACACATTAAGCCGTTGGTCCCGGCTGTCATTCGTAGATCTTTGACAGTCGTTACGGGTAGTCAGAAGCCCGAAAGTCTGACAATCAGTCTTACCAACGGGTATCGTATTATACAGTAACTGGCTTGTGGGGGTCAGATAGGCAGTCGCTCCATGTAAAATACTAGTATTCAGCTGCATTCGATTAGACTGGAAGCCGACCCCATTAAGACGCTACGCAGACGAGTAAGAAAGATCTAGAATCTATACTTATAATAAATCTGTAGAAGTGAAAATTCTGTACATTGAAAATATCAAAAAAATTAATGGCAGGGGGTGTTACTAGACCGACACCGAACCCAAAAATGTGATTAAAAAAATTTTTGTCTGTCTGTCTGTCTGTCTGTCTGTTTGTTCAGGCATCACGCAAAAACTACCGGTTCAATTACGATGAAACTTGGTATAATTATTCTTTAATATCCTGGGCACCACACTGGGTACTTTTTATCCCGGAAAAGTATTTACAATAAAAAACAAACTTAATTTTGCGGTTCGATCCCTAGGTCCGACTACTGTACCAACCGCAAATAATAAGTTTGTCGTAGGTTAGGTCACACGCAGTGGAGTTCATTTTTATTCCTTTTACTTTTTAGAGTTATTTAGGTTTATTTTTATATAAGTCGTAGGTATAGATTTTAATTTTAAAGTATAGGTAGTATATTTGATAGTGTACGTAGTGACCGTAGGTTATTTTATAATAGGTACTGTTAGGTAGGATAGTCATTCGTATAGATATTAGTTTTTAGAGATTTTGCTTATTTATTGAGTTTAGATTGAGGGGCCCGTGGCTAAATAATAACAGCCGCACAGGTCGATCGGTCAGGTTAAGCTACGCTTGCCGCGGTCGGTCTGTGGATGGGTGACCATCTTTACATACCAAGACCCCTCCGTGCCTCGGAAAGCACGTTAAGCCGTTGGTCCCGGCTGTCATTCGTGGATCTTTGACAGTCGTTACGGGTCGTCAGTAGCCCGAAAGTCTGCCAACCAGTCTTACCGACGGGTATCGTATTACCCAGTAACCGGGTTGTGGAGGTCAGATAGGCAGTCGCTCCATGTAAAATACTGGTATTCAGCTGCATCCGGTTAGACTGGAAGCCGGCCCTGAACATAGTTGGGAAAAGGCTAGGCAGATGATGATTGAGTTTACATTAGTTATCGTCATAAATAGGTTTATTTAGGTAGGTAGGTATTTTATTTTCTGTTATTGAGTTTATTTATTTTTTTAATTAGGTAGGTACTTAGGTAAAGATATCATATAGGTACCCTCTTAATCACCATTAATGAGACACAATTGGTTTTCTATTGTAATTAGCCACAAAGGGCCCGCGAGATAGATGGCATCCTGGTGCACATACATTTTATCCTGTTAGCACGTTCCCGTGGGATCATTTCCGATATCCACGCGGGCGAAGCCGCGGGCAGAAGCTAGTAGATAATAAGATATTGATATTGGTAAGATGGTGTCAGCAACTTCCCGTCAAAGTGCGTATTTTACGTACTAACAGTGTTTTTGTAATTATGTGTACAATAAAGCATAAGAGGAAAAGAAAGAGGAACGACAGGTAATTCAATATTGCCTGTTGAAATTCAGACAGCTCTGGTAACAGCAAAACCCGCTCCTAAATAAAACACTCTAAAAAAGGCTAAAATGGACCAAATAATCCACATTTTCCATGTTAAATTCAACACCAAAGTTTCACTGAAAAGAGTAAATTGTGGCCGTGTTAGCTACACGTCGACCCATTCATCGTGCTCCATTTCAGAATATAAGAGTCAACTTATACTATTTATGTAAACTCTAAAGCACAGTAAATTAAGCTTTTAGTACTTAAACGGGCTTTTAGGCCGTATATATATAACCTCGTAATATATTCAGTTTTGGCAAATTACTTTTTTTTATACAAAAAATGCCTATATTTTTTCCACTTTAGGGACGAACCACACTTAGTCAGCTCTGTTCAGCTTTTGTCCATAGAATACAACACAAAATTTTGTATTGAATGCGTACGCATCCGTTCAGCTTTACGGATGCGTACGCATTCCATACAAAATCGTTGATTTCTATGGACAAAAGCTGAACAGAGCTGAAGAAGTGTGGTTAGTCCCTTAGGCCATTTAAGTAACATTTTATTCGCATCTTTTATATCTATACTGTTAATAAAGCTGAAGAGTTTATTTGTTTACTAGCTTCTGCCCGCGGCTTCGCCCGCGTGGATGTCGGAAATTATCCCACGGGAACGTGCCAACAGGATAAAATGTACCCATGTGCTTCCCCAGAATGCCATCCATCTCGCGGGCCCTTTGTGGCTAATTACAATAGAAAACCAATTGTGTCTCATTAGTGGTGATTAAGAGGGTACCTATATGATACCTTTACCTAAGTACCAACCTAATTAAAAAAAAAAAACTCAATAACAGAAAATTAAATACCTACCTACCTAAATAAACCTATTTCTGATGATAACTAATCTAAACTCAATAAATAAGCAAAATCCCTAAAAACTAATATCTATACGAATGACTAATCCTACCTAACAGTATTATAAAATAACCTACGGTCACTACGTACACTATCAAATATACTACCTATACTTTAAAATTAAAATCTATACCTACCTACGACTTATATAAAAATAAACCTAAATAACTCTAAAAACTAAAAGGAATAAAAATGAACTCCATTGCGGGTGACTTAACCTACGACAAACTTATTATTTGCGGTTGGTGCAGTAATCGAGTCTAGGGATCGAACCGCAAAATTAAGTTTGTTTTTTACTGTATATACTTTTCCGGGATAAAAAGTACCCAGTGTGGTGCCCAGGATATTAAAGAATAATTATACCAAGTTTCAACGTAATCGAACCGGTAGTTTTTGCGTGATGCCTGAACAAACAGACAGACAGACAGACAAAAATTTTTTTAATCACATTTTTGGGTTCGGTGTCGGTCTAGTAACACCCCCTGCTATTTATTTTTTTGATATTTTCAATGTACAGAATTTTTACTTCTACAGATTTATTATAAGTATAGATTTGATCGCGGTAATCTCTGAAACTCCCAGTCGGATTCGAAAAATTCTTTTTGCATTTCATAGCCCCATTCTTGAAGCTATTTAACACTACGCTACGACCTTTAGGATCCGATAGAAATGTTTTTTTTTTTTTGGTTTCTTAACTATTTTATCTATATGGCTCACCTAATCTCAACCTGAATCATTTTGAAGGATATTGGTAATCCATTGCTTTATATGTTCGAAAAAATGGTTTGCTCAACAACGTAAATTATAGATCATTTTTTTAATAACAATGTCTGCTCTTTTTGTACTCACCTCAAAGGTCACGGCCTACGGGCAATGGATACGGCTTTCCAACAGTGTAAGCGTCCTCTGCTTGCCTGCCTCCCTGTTTAGATCCAGTCTGTGTCATTGTCATGGGTGGAATGGTAGTCCTCAGTTATCTGGGGAGTGTTGGCTGTGTGTCTTTCTGATGCTGCATTATCTAAGTTAGACAATAGATAGAATATTTAGTGAGGTGTCACAAGGATTACCAATAATTTTAAGCCTTTGTTCTATTTTATTTTTTCTCTTTTGTTATGTGATGCACTGATAACACTTACCATTAAGATCATGGAGGCTATGAAGGCGCTATGGTTTTGAACTCCATGGGTAGGTATGTCGGAAAAAGCATGGTTGTCGTTTGCGACGCCATGCCGGTGTGCAAATGGCCGCCATCGCGATCACAATTTCCCATGGTACAATCTAAAAATATAGTGTATCAAAGCAGGCTTCTTTGCCTATTTACCGAGTATGGAAGTTATAATTGTTAGAATAGAATTTATGTGATTATGAAAACACACCACACTGTACACAACGTACTTAAGAGTTGTTGCTTACTCAACATTTTTGTTTTAGTTTTGTAATGGTTATAATTTATGTACTTAATCGTTGTTACACATGAATACAAATACATATTTTTCTTTATTTTATTATAGCACACACTATATTCAGCTAGAATATCGCTTAATTAAGCAGAAAGTTAGACTTACCCGCTATAACGTGTCACATGGTGGGACCATGGTGGGACGTCATTACGTCATTCGATGGGTAGTTGCTGAAAATCAGCGCTGTTGACGATAGGTTCGTCTGAAGTCACAGCATTCTTGCTGAGCAACGACCTGTTCTTGCACAGATGCGACGCACAGCATAATTGTTGCTTGTTTTGTTACAAAAGTAGTTATACTATACTAGTTATTTCGCCATCCTGCAATTGGCATTTTTGTCTTTGTTGTTTGATTATTTGTTTTATTGTTATTATTTTGTGGCCATCTGCCAATATCGTCTTGTTGTATTGTCAATGTCAAATTGACAATTAATGTGAGTTGTCATTGGTCCCTGGCCTTGACATCATCCAAGAGGCAAAAGTGTCAACATTATTTTTTCTACGCTTGACTACGAGTCTTTTAACTAAGTGTATCTTATGTTTTATTTTTTTATTATAATTATTTTTTTATTTTTTTTATTTGTAACTGTGCGTTCTGTTTGTGCAGAATAAAATATTTTTCTTTCTTTCTTTTCTTTTCTTAAATAACGCAATGGATGTGGTTGAACTGTCAAAATGAAACTCATTGCTACTGATACATAGTGTGTTACGCAGTTACCCCGCTGAATTTGAAGGAAAGATTCGTTACCAATTTATTAACAACTTATCTAAACTGTATATTATAAAGAGAAAATATATGATTTTTTATATGTTTATATGTTACGATATCACGCTGCTGAACCGATGTGGATGAAATTTTGGACATAGGTAGACCATGACCGGGATTAGAACATAGGCTAATTTTTATTCAGACATTCCCACGGGATCGAGACTTATGCAGATGAAACCGCGGTGCGCAGCTAGTCAGATTATAAGGGGCCCACTTCTGAAACCCTTCAAAAATTACATGACAACTCATCCGTCCTTCCAGCCCCATTTACTCCTCCATATCTCTACGACATCTCATAACAAACTCCTCATCTGTAATCCTATCATCATCCCGATCACGTCATCTCAAAACTATCTCTCCTAACGTACCTTCACGAATCCTTCCTTAGACCCAATGTACTCGTAATAGAGGACCATTCAACCAGCTTATAAATAACTCCCGAAGTCCCGAATAGGGGATCAATTTGTATGATTGGATCGTTCGGTTCGTGCTCCGATAGTAAACGCACAGGATAGATAGGTAGCTACAGAAAGGCAGCTCCATTCAACGAGTTAGAACAGGTGAACCACACACCTATGGTATGTTCCAAAAGTATCTGATTTAAGTGTAAACAAACCCTGGTTTGTTTACACTTAAATCAGACTTAACTTACTAACTTACTTTTAAACAGGTTTAGGTTAAATTCTTTCGCAATCATTCACTCAAGGACTTACTACTTGATTAGTATCTAACACATTTATCTGTATTAAGAATAAGGTTTCAATTTATTTGTCACCATTTTTCCAGCAATTGTGGTTTATGGGCTGATTTTTCAATCAACCGATAACTTTATTCGAGACTGTCAAACGTCAATTTTATTCTTCGTATAAAAGTTATCTGGCGATGGAAAAATCAGCCCTTAATAACATTATTAAATAAGGGTTAAAAAAATTAAAAAATTGAGTTTATAATATTACACAGATGTTTATTGTCAAATGATAAACATCTGTAAGGTGATTTAAAATCAGAATTTCGGGGTTTAAGTATTCAATTTAAATAATCAAATCAAAAGCACTCAATTTGTAAGTGGCACTATAAATTGGCATCCACGGGTACGTTTTCTGATCCATTTGCTGTAGTCGGGGGAAAAGAAGTGTGAAATGCAGGATGAAAATACAAACAAAAAATTCAGGTAAAATGATTTGCCTATACACTTTAGGGGGAACCAGAGAGACCTTTTCTCATTCAAAACCAAATGAAATATTACCGATAAAATAGCGTGTCTAGACTTCGAAATAAAAGCTGTGAAGAACACTTCATATCTTTTCTCAAAAGGTAAGGACCCTCAAATTGTTAACACTGTACGTGACTGTATCGCTAGAGTAACATTGGTAAGCAATCAATATGCTGAAATATCTTCTCTTCAAGTATTAATGCCAGAAATTGGATTAGTTTACCTAGTTTCTCCATTTGTCAAGGCCACAGCAATGCCACAGACGCTCGTCAAACAAATGACGGTCGTACCGCTGTCGTCGACTAGTCGAATATCTAATGAAGATTGAATGCTCTATTGCATAACATGATGTACCTAATAGAGCTTGAATGTTGCTAGCTAAGGGTAATTCAATGCTGAAGATGCCTCACTGCGATACCTCGCGTGCTACTTAAGGGTTTACCTCGATGCCTGGCATGTGCATGCGTGTCTATTAGCATGCATTTGTTTTACATGGAGGTGACATCTAGGTAGCGAGCTAAACCACGATCGCGATGTATCGCAGTGAGGCATCTTCGGAATGTAATTTACCATAAGTCCCGCGTGGATTTCGGATTCTTCCATACAAAGTAATTTCAACACCTCATTTTTTTAAAATAAATGTCTATAATGTTCCACAGAGTTTAGGCTATTCGCATACCAAAGTTTAAATAACAAAATCGGTTCAGCGGTTTAGCCTTGGAAATGTAACAAACATACACACTGAACATCATCATCATCAGAACATCTATACTTATGTATAATATTATAAATACAAAAGTACCTACTTTTGTATTTATAATATTATACATAAGTACCTACCAGTATAAAAGTACCTACTTTTGTATTTATAATATTATACATAAGTATAGATGTGCTCAACTTCCGACAGCTGACTAGATCTACCTCAGGAAATACACAGAAAAAAAAAAATCCACATGAAAAGCATTAAAATACAATTATACAAATACATCGAAGGCATTGTGAAGTTTCAGAATCACTATATGCATATGCGATTGTATTTTGGCACACAACTGACATCGATCGTGCGAAAATAGCGCAGTTTATACCTGAATTTCAGATTCAAATTGCTGACCTTGCATTCAAAACAGTAATGTAAACGCTGGAAGCCAGAAAAGTTTGTGGAACGTGGAAGTAGTTTCCTATGTTATGGTAAGTTTGCTCTGGATAAACAGACTGTACCACTTTTATGAAATAAAATTATTATTATTAAACAGAAACCTGATACCCGACCTAGTTCCACAGAAAACTAAGGTCATAGGCAAAAGAAAATTCTAAAAATACTCTACTTTTAAATAACATCACATCAACCCTCAACTGTCAACCGCCGTGGATGACATGACAGTGTTGAGTTCTAGAAAATGAACTAAAATATAACAACAAGAAGCCTGTGATCCTCGAAGGATTAGACAAAGGTGTACCTATACGCCCATTTTTTTTTTCTTTTTTCAGGATGGGAAATCATCAAATGACCCCTCCCGCTCTGGGTGGAGCAGGAGGGAGTGTCAGACTCTTACTGACTAAAACCCACCCGTGTTCCTTCCTTAGCCCTTCATGTTCCAGGGCAGCGGTAACCCTTTCGGACGATCCCGCTACCCTGGCAGGCTTCGGCCCTATTGGGCCCCGTCACTCGTGCTGACATCTCTTTGAGGCGCGCGTGGAACCTATACGCCCTTACATGTTGATCGTTTTAATCCTTAAAAGGGGTCATTGTACTCATCATTATGAACAACTTTTACTACGGGACCAACGCGGAAATCGTGAAAAAAAAATCAGTTGATCCATACATTATGTGGAGTTAAATGCGAACATAAATCTATAGATCAACTGATTTTTTTTCACGATTTCAAGGTTGGTCCCGTAGTAAAAGTTGTTCATAATGATGAGTACAATGACCCCTTTTAAGGATTAAAACGATCAAAATTTTACGGTGTATACTGTATACCCACATTTCGCCAGTTATGTTTAAGTTTCATGTAATAGGGGGCGAGCCTATTGCCATCAACCTGTCACAAATCCAGACTACATGCCACTACTGGGAAATTTCTGATGAAAAAACCCCAATAACACTTTGCCGAACCTGGGAATCGAACCCAGGACTTCATGCCTAGCAGTAGCACTTGCGACTACTAGACCACTACCCAATATATTTGCATAGAAACCCTAAGTCATGGTCCACATAAAGAAACTTCTGAACAAAATCTACTTTTACTTTACCATCATAAATATTTGTTTGTAGATGCGGTACGCATACAAAATATTAATCGTTATACTGACATTTTTACTCAGCAACGTCAAATGCGCAAACGAAATTTTCGCATTTCAATCTTTTTGCATCGCTCGGTACTTAAGACCCGTAAAAGTAATACCCACTAAAAAAGATATATGGAACTTTTGTTTGTTAAGGAAAAGTAATCGTGCACGTGCTAAGTGGGTGTGAGACCAACATAAATTCACCTTAATTTATGTTGGTCCCACTGAAACGTTTAGGGGGTTTCGCGTTACTAACTTTTTTATAATCTTTGTTACCAACTCTCCAGCTGAAGTGGTGTGAATACATAATCAGCCTGTACCTAATGTTCCTTCTGCTGGGATACAGGCTTCCTCCATGCGAGAAGGAGTGGGCTGATAAATCTAAAACGCGGGCCCAGTCCAGGTTGGTACATATCACAAGGCTTCGAATTTTTGGTACTAGGACAGGCCGGTTTCTTCACGATGTTTTCCTTCACTATTTTGAGAGCAGTAGTGATGAAATAATTTACACAAAGCGAGCCGCCTGTCAGGGTTCGAACCCGCGACCTACAACTCGTAAGTCGGAGCCATCACCACTGGCAACTGGCGAGTGGGGTGATTAGATAGGCCAATTACAACATAAGACATTCGGGGTTATTACGTAGCACATATAAATCGGCAATCGATTGTAGTGCCTTTCATTTTCACAAATCAGCTACATTCATTGCGTTATTTACGTTGTTAGCAGACGAGTTTTTCACACCAATTAGGCAAACAAGAAAAATATATACAAACAAAAGCCAAATTCAAATTATGTAGGTTGAGAATCAGCTCTTTTCGAACGTTAAAATTAAATAACACAGTCCTCCAAAACGCCCGACCATCACCACTTCCTAGTTATTTTACTGGGGAGAAGAAGTAGCGCAACAAACTCTCCAGCAGCACAATGGATTAGGAATTTTCTCCAAAACCCTCGGACTGTGATTGAAAGTATGTTACGCAACTAGGGTGGTCGTCGATTACGAAAATCACAATACACAAGTCAAATAAACCACATCCTTAACATTTTCCCTATGTACGCACGGCTACACATCAAGCTATAAGTAACCAGTATATGCTGACTTCTGATTGTACGAAAAACCTATACAATGCGAGGTCAGCTAAAACTCGCCACACTGGGCACAAAAACGTGTCTTGTCTGATATCTAAGCCGAACAACTGATGAGGTACTTTTAAAAATATAGACATTAAGGTACAAATCATTGTACTCTATTCAAATTAAGTCTTCAGAAACTCGTAGTGTTTGGCCGCGGTGTGCGAGGGTGTGAGTTCGTGCCAAGTTTCGTACGCGCCCGACACGATAACTAACTTAATTACTTACGAGAAATTAAGTTGTTTGTTTCATTTGGAACATTTTAACTTGAGAATGAAATAAGCCTAGCAAAGAATTAGTATTACTTCTTTTCAGTACATAAACCTATGCTTTAATTAGAGGAACTCGAGGCTAAATAATAACAGTCGCACAGGTAGATACCCTTGCCGCGGTTGGTCTGTGGATGGGTGACCATCTTTCCATACCAGACCCCTCCGTGCCTCAGAAAATACGTTAAGCCGTTGTTCCCGGCTGTCATTCGTGGATCTTTCATAAACCTATGCTTTAAATAGAGGGGCCCGTGGCTAAATAATAACTATGGCACAGGTAGATTGATCAGGTAAAGCTACGTTTGTTGCGGTTAGTCTGCGGATGGTTGACCATCTTTACACGCCGAATCCCCTCCGTGCCTCGGAAAGTACATTAAGGCGTCGTTCCCGGCTGTCATCGTGGATCTTTGACAGTCGTTACGAGTAGTCAGAAGCCCGAAAGTCTGACAACCTGTCTTATCAAGGGGTATCGTGTTACCCAGTAACTGGGTTTTGGAGGTCAGATAGGCTGTCGCTCCATGTAAAATACTGATATTCAGTTACACCCGGTAACACTGGAAGCCGAAAAGGCTAGGCAGATTGAATTGCTTTTTACGTAAACAATCGTAAAGTATACTAATTCCATATTAACTATTGCGTCACTTCCTCACTAATCACTCATTTAAACAATTAAGAACTAATTTAATTAAAATCTATTTCCTTTACTTATAAAACATCAATTTTACCGGTCTTTTAACACTATTCTAGAGGAGGAAGTCTTTAATCATGTTTTTATTTGATTTTATAGCGGCTGTTAATTAATTATTTTCCTTACGTTAATATTAAGCGTATCTACATAATAAAACTTACATAATGTGCCAAACTTACAACCCAATGGGTCCCTCTTAATGGCAAGCGACTTCGCGTCGGGCTCAGACTGAGATGGCAGGATGAGCTGGACTCCTTCAACAAGAACTGGTGTCGTGTAGCGACAAGAAACTAACTTTAACTTTAAATTAAGGAATTAAATAAAGAAAGGGAAGTTGAAGTCAACTAAAGATTTATTTACAATGTAAGGATGGAGATGGAATGGCAGTGGTTTGTATAATGTGGAGGTGGGGTGTGGATGACAAATTTTGACAATTCAAAAGTGCCTGAAATGGTTTAATTGAAATAAATGATTTGAGTTTGAGTTCGATGCGCGATAAGTGAGTTGAGAAGGCTGAGGTGGAGTTGCAGTTGGAGCTGACGGTGTAGGCCGACACGAGGCAGGTGGCTTCAAGAGCCACGCGCGGAGTAGAGCGGTGTGCAGCACCTATCTATAATATAACTGTGAGTATGTACAGACGCCAGCAGGTCAAGCTACCCGAAACTGTCAAATTTTCCCAATCAACCTTGTACCTTAATACTTTAGCGATAAAGTTGAAAATCTATTAAAGAAATTTGACAGATTGTAGTAGCTTGATGTGGTGGATTTAATAATAATAATAATGTGTATAACACAGCTTCAGCACATTCACACACTTTCGACTTCGCCATTGTCTCGGACAGTGCCGAGAGCTCCAACGCTTACACAAACATTCACAGTGTTTTTACACTTGCTGACCACAAGTAAGGCGCGCGTCGCTTCGTGGGGTAGAATTACTGTATAAGTGAGAGAGACGACGTTCGTCCTGTAGTTTTCAATTTCTTTTTATTTTAGGTGTGATATTGTATCCGTAAGAAATACAGACCTGCACTTTTTTAGGAGAGTTGGAGGGAATCACTAGCAAATCTTAGCCTGCATATCAAATGTCTGCTTTCTAGGACTCCCTAGAGCTGTACCCCTGTTTTTTTTTTCTTTGCTCGTGTTTCATGTATATTATTATATGTATATATTAATTGTGTAATGTAAATGGTACACCACAGACTACCTACTATATTTGTCTCTCCTTAATTTTAATCTATCCAAAGGTTGTCTTTAAAAGATCGCTCTTAGCGATAAGACCGCCCATTGTGTCACCCTTTGTAAAATTCTATATATTTATGTTCTATAATTTGTATGGTGTACAATAAAGAGTATTCTATTCTATTCTATTCTACCCCCCAATACGTTAGAGGTTTGAGGGTGAAAATTACAGATTTCTTTTTTTTTGTTTATGTGGAAATCCTAACCCTCCTCCCTAGAGGTTTTGATGAGTGGGTGAGGCACTCAGTCAGTAATGTCACCGTTCGCCAGGTTCCCCTGGTAAATAACTTTCAATATTTGATTGATTGACTAGGGAGGGAACAATATTTTTTTGTTAAAAATTTGTAATCAACTTTGTACATGTTGACTGGGGACAGTGGGGACTAAAAATGTAACCTGTCGAGAGAAAACTTGATTAATGAACAAAAAAGGTAGCATGTCACTTTTTTCAGTTATTTTCTGACCTTTCATGTTAAACAAAGACTAAACGTTAACGCCTCGTTGGTCCAGCGAGCGCTACTGGTAAGCCGCCGCTGGTAGCGCCGGTGGTGGCCTGGGTTCGATTCCCGGGTCGGGCAGTGTAATTGGGTTTTTCCTTCTGGAATTTCTCCGTAGCCCGGACTCTGGATTCGTGCCCAGTTGATAGCCATAAGCTCGCCTCCATGGGACTTAAACAAACTGACGAAATGTGGGTGTATGTACAGACGCCAGCAGGTCAACCTACCCGAAACTGTCACATTTTCCCAATCAATTTTGAACCTTAATGTTTTAGCGATAAAGTTGAAAATCTATTAAAGAAATTTGACAGATTGTAGTAGCTTGATGTGCTGGCGTCTGTACTATGGGTACACCTCTGCCCAACTCTTCGGGGAGATAACGCGTGATGTTATGTTTTATGTAAACGTAAATACCATCTATCAGTGGTTCTACCATTAATTAAAGTTTTGTAATAAACTCTAATTGTCTACTTAGTACGCAGGAGCGCAATATTTACCTATTTGCTTCAGCCTGTGCGACGCTCTGAACGGTTTCATCACTCTTCGCCGATGGTACGGTTCGCCGAAATCACTCTTAGTCGACGGTTGGTTCCACGAAGAAATCCATCGCCGATAGAACTATTCGCCGAAAATACTGTTCATCGATGGTCACTTCAGCTATACAACACCTTTTACCGATGGTACGGGTCGCCGAAAAACTTCAAACATAAATAATTTCACATCAGCTTCCTGATGTAGGCCTCAGACATTTAAAATGAATAATAAGTAGAAATAGGTACTTTATATTAAAATACTAGCCTCTGCCTGCGACTTCGTTCGCGTGAAATATCTCGTTCCCCCGACCCACCCCGTCGCATCGCATCGACTGCGCGCGCTGTTACCTACTTCGTTTTCGCGTAGCGTTCTTTCTGCTCGGCTCTTAAAGAATCATAGCGTGATGTTAAATAGCCTACAGCCTTCCTCAAGAATTGGGATACCACATAAATTTTTTTTTTTTAATCAAATTCGACTGGTAGTTTTAGAGATTCGCGCATTCATACAAATAAACTCTTCAGCTATATTATTAGTATAGATATGAGTACTTACCTAGAATACCTACTTAGTGATAAAAACTTGCGAAACTGAAACGTGTCGCTCACAAATTCATAATATTATCATAAGCCTCTTAAGAAGGCTCGAAATCGCACAAAGCTCAATGGAGGAGTCAGTCGGAGTTTCCCCAATGGAAAATGTGAAGATGCGTAGAAGGTAACTGAAATAGCCTGTAGAATAGCTAAAGGTGAGTAGCATAGGTCGCAGAACAGATGGCCGATGGGACTGATAACTTCTGGAGCCCCAAAAGGTAGACGAACCAGTCCGGTAAAGATCTCGAAAATCTCTTCAGTGAAATTCTTTTGGCTGGGATGATCAAGACCACAAAATCAAATGAAAATTCAAAATTATTTATTCAAATTAAGCTGAGAATTAGCGTCAAAAATTATATAAGACAGTCCCCCAAAACACCCGCACTTCACTCCCCAGTGTTTTAGTTGAGAAGAAGTGGCGCAACAAAGTCTCCAGCATCCACCTTACCAATTTCCACATTACTAAGTCCTTATTTCATCCAAACCATTGTTTTTTTTTTTGGTTGTGATATCATAACTTCTCCCACTCTGGGCGAAGCGGTAGGGCGTGTCAGACTTTTACTGACTAAAACCCACCCGTGCAGGGGCCACGGTAACGCTTTTGAACAATCCGCGACCTGGCATCGGCCCTAGCGGACTCCGTCAGTTCGTGCTGACATCTATTTGAGGCGCGCGTGGAACACAACGCGCCGTCGACCCGGGCCTAGACCTTACCGGACCTTATCGGGCGCCTTCGATGGCCGGGAATCGGCTCTCGATTCTCGATCCAAACACTTTCAGCCGCTTTGTGGTATAAGAAAGACAAAAGAACATAAACCAGGATCCGTTCATACAACAAACACGCTTCAATCCGTTTACCGATACCAACAGTATTACTATCTATCGTAACCATCAATATTACGTATCGATAATAGGTTTAGTCAAAGCATCGCGTAGAAGCCTCCTTTGATGAGCGGCGCAGGTTGAAACTATCGCGTTTGATAACTTTGACGGCGTTATAATTAGCTTATAGCATCGAGCCGGTCTGTCAGACAGCTTTATGTGTCAATATTTGGTTATTAAGCGAGTAACGTTGCAAAGCTTTGATGGTTAGTAAGCTAGGTAAAGCATTTGATATTTGAAACATTTATCAAAGGTTTGCAGCTAAGGTAGTATGTAGTTGTTTTAGTAAGGTATATAGGATGGTGCTTTTAATTAAGTCTAAGCTTCTTAAATAGACTACGTACATCTTTAGAAATACCTATTGGTGATTTGTAATTATTGTAAAGAAATCATGAAACCTCAAATCGAATGATTCGTAATTTATTTTTTTTTAATTTATTTATTTATCCATATATATAGGCGCATATTTAAGAAGTCATGCACTCGATGGATTTCCCATCAGCAGAATGTTGAACTTCATACAAAATTGTATTCTGTTGTGTTCTGTCCCAATATTCAAAAATCCTTCCAAATTCCTTATCGTTGTCTGTCAGTGAATGAATTATTTTTTATTTTATTAGGTAGATTTAAATGTTTATAATGTTCACCAACAATGGTTTAAAATAGTCTTTTGCTATGAATTCGAAGAGCTTTTCATATAGAACTAGATATCAGCAGATTTTGGACTGCTTGTTTTAGCTCGGAGCTCAGGAAAATAGATCACTGTTCAATGATAATGTCGTGGTCGAAAGTTTGGTCAATTAACTACTCGTAGGAGTTTGTTGTGGAGCTGACTGCACTAGTTTAGAGTTGTATTAAAATACTTTGCTACCCTCCCATACTTATTATTACATTTAATATGTACTTATATAACTGATAATATCCATACTAATATATAGGAATTCGATAAAATTTGGCAAGGAGATAAATGTCATCCTCCAGGACATAGGCTACCTTTTGTCCCGGTGGCACGCTCTGCGGTTTCACCCGCATAAGTTTCTATCCCGTGGGAATATTAAAATAAAAATTATCCCATGTTTTAATCCTGGATATAAACTATCTGTGTGCCAAATTTCATCAAAATCCGTTCAGGAGTTTTTGCGTGAAAGAGTAACAAACATCCATTCATCCATCCATCCAAACAAACTTTCGCATTTATAATATTATGTAGTAGGATATAAAGCAATAACAGAGCTGCTTCCCGTATTACCAGCCACATTCCTCCTCATTAGTTTCCCAACCACCCAACCCAACAAAGCGATCCTCAAAGAACCGGAGCTTTACAGCTAGTCCATTGAAATAGCCGCAGTTAACCGGAATCGTAATTACATTAGAACTCTGTACCTAGACAAAGTTACACGGAAATTAAACTCCAGTAAAACGTTTTTAGTACAAAGCGTTCAGTTTGTACTAGACTAAACTGTCGGCGACTTATTTTAGAAACATAGTAAAGTCAGGGAAAATAATTGTAAAACAAATTGACTACTAATTTAAATTGTCCGTATATTCAATAAATAATTAATTTCTCTGGCCGAATTAAGGCTCCCGCAGACAGGCGCGACGCGATTCTATTTTACATGGAGCGACTGCCATCTGACCTCCACAACCCTACTGGGTAATACGATAGCTTCGTTAAGACTGGTTGTCAGACTTTCGGGGTTTCCGACTACCCGTAATGACTGTCAAAGATCCACGAAAGCCAGACAGGACCAACGGTTTAACGTGCTTTCCGAGACACGGAGGAGTCTCCGTATCTAAAGATGGTCCCCCATCCACAGACCAACTGCGGCAAGCGTAGCTTAACCTGATCGATCGACCTGTGCGGCTGTTATTATTTAGCCACGGGCCCCTCTACTCCGACTCTAGCAAGACAATTTCTATGAAAACTTCATGGAAATTGCTCTACTAGAATCGTGTCGCACCGTAGTGTCGGGCCTGTCTGCGGGAGCCTTTTCGGAAAGTGATACTAAATACAGTCAGGGAAATTAATTGTTCATCAATTTGTCACACTAAATCAATCTGCCGTGTTATAACCATTTCATACAACTGTTAAAGAGTTACAGTTGTGATTTGAATACGCGGACAATTTTATTAGGCAGTTTGGTATTCAATTTAGTAGACAATTAATTTTCCAGATTTGACATTACGACAGGCGTTTTACTTTGTGTAAATTATTTTATCACCACTGCTCTCAAACTGGTAAAGGAAAACATCGTGAGGAAACCGCCATGTCCAAGAACCAAAAATTCGAAGACATTTGACATCTACCAACCATCACTGGGCCCTACGTGGTGGATTACGGCCCACTCTCACCGTAACGAGGCCTGTGTCCCAGCAGTGGGAACATTATAGGCTGATTATGGAAATGTAAGATCAAATAATAAGGGAATATTTTTAACATAAAATTACGCCTATATTCGCAGAGTTAGCCAAAGGTACAGTCACGAGCATTAGTATGTATATACTTGGGTTTATTCAAAAGCGATTTTCTCCTTTATTTTTTAGTGAAATTTTGTATTGTTACGAACATAGTATTTTCGAACCCATAGTTTTTGCAATGTGTCGTATTTCATTGTGGTTTTCGTTATTTCACGCAGAAATCGCTATTGAAAGTTTCCAAGTGTTGACATATTAGTGCTCGTGACTGTACACCTCACACCCACACGTCGCCGGTAGGTTTAACCTTTCAGAGTACTAAAAAAGAAACCAAGGCATACAGAAAACTTCGATTTTCATACGGAATATTAAACGCCAGGCCATTATTTTTAATACCTTTCATAAATTCACAATCGTATCTAATATCATTTAACGACAGAACAGTCTGTCACTTCGAATCGATTTCACACTTTGATATGAATATTAAACCGTTCAGTCATACATATTTACCATAAACACAAAGGGAATATACAATACAATAGAGGACAAACTACTTCCATTTACGGGTACAATAGGGGACAAACTACTTACAGTTACGGGTACAATAGGGGACAAACTACTTACAGTTACGGGTACAATAGGGAACAAACTACTTACAGTTACGGGTACAATAGGGGACAAACTACTTACAGTTACGGGTACAATAGGGGACAAACTACTTACAGTTACGGGTACAATCGGGGACAAACTACTTACAGTTACGGGTACAATAGGGGACAAACTACTTACAGTTACGGGTACAATAGGGGACAAACTACTTACAGTTACGGGTACAATAGGGAACAAACTACAGTTACGGGTACAATAGGGGACAAACTACTTACAGTTACAATAGAGGACAGACTACTTACAGTCATGGGGACAATAGGGGACAAAAGTGGTTGCTCAATTTTGGTCAGAAAGTCAAAGATAAGCTTGATCAGACAGTACTTAATTAAAAATATCGAGTACAAATATGGGAAGGCTAGTAATAAGAGACCTTGGTGATGGAGCGAGGTTGCGATAAAGTAATTTAATACTTCATAATTAGCGTTCAAAGTAAAAGCTAAGTAAAATTAATGTTCGTTTACTTTGCCGTGAAACTTAATAGAAAAACAAATTGATACACAGTGTCTTCAAAGAACAGCGTACCGCAGAACAGCGGTCTATTATATAAAAAGATCAGCGTGAAAACTTAGGTGAAGTAAGTTTCAAGTATCCTTTATACCTGTAATTCCACCTTATTCTAAGAGATTGACACTATTAACAGCTCACTTTACCTAAGTTTTCACGGTGAAATTTTTACAGAATGCCTCCGCTGCATACCCAACATACAGATCATCATGACTGTCAAAGATCCACGAATGACAGCCGGACTTACGGCTTAACGTGCTTTCCGAGAAACGGAGGGGTCTAGGTAATAGAACTTGTAGATGTATCATTTAACCACAACTTACAGAACAGCTAACTACATAGAGACAAGTTGGGAATCAATGAACAATACTAGCAAAACAAAGTTTAACAACAGCTACCCTGTCTATACAGGATTATTTTTTATTCAGTGCGTAAATTTTTACAGGCTGTTCTACCCATGAATATGAACAACATTCACTATGGGACCATCTCTGAAATCACGAAAAAAAAATCAGCAGATTCATACATTTTGGTCGAATAGGTATTGAACTTTTATAAGAAACAGCTGATTTTTTTTTGTGATTTCAGAGATGGTCCCATAGTGAAAGTTGTTCATATTCATGGGTAGAACACCCTGTGAAAATTTACGCACTGAATAAAAAATTATCCTGTATAATATGCTTACATACAGGGTGGCAGGGACATCGACGCACCTGTTCCCATTCTACGGGGTAAATGCGTTACACGCTATCAGTAGCAACGGATTACGCTTTGACAGTTCAACAACATTCATTGCGTTATTTACGTTGTTGAGCAACCACATGATCTTGAATATTTATTTAAAATTAAATATTTATTTTATGAACAAATAAACGACAGACATGCTCAAGAATATTCCTCATATCAAAACACTACAATCAAGTTACACAAACATATTCACAGACACTACAAAATGCCTGCAACAGTACCGTTACCAGGCTGTCGCAAGACCCGTCAGCATTATGTAAATATAAACAGCTGGTAGACAGAAGAACATCGTTTTATCAAAAACAAATGAAACTTTCTGCACGCAACAATATCATTCTGTACCTGTTTACCTGTTGCAAGTCATCATCATCATCTACCTAGCCTTTTTCCAACTATGTTGGGGTCGGCTTCCAGTCTAACCGGATGCAGCTGAATACCAGTATTTTACATGGAGCGTCTGCCTATCTGACCTCCACAACCCAGTTACTGGGTAATACGATACCCCTTGGTAAGACTGATTGTCAGACTTTCGGGCTTCTGACTAACCGTAACGACTGTCAAAGATCCACGAATGACAACCGGGACCAACGGCTTAACGTGCTTTCCGAGGCACGGAGGGGTCTTGGTATGTAAAGATGGTCACCCATCCACAGACCAACCGCGGCAAGCATAGCTTAACCTGACCTATCTACCTGTGCGGCTGTTATTATTTAGCCACGGCCCCCTCTCGCCTGTTGCAAGTCAAATTCGCAATTATTTTTTAAACAGGAACCGTTACCTATAACAGATGTCGTCGGTCACTCCAAAGAAATTAATATAGCACCACTACTGTACACTGTACATGAATATTACATAACCAGCCTATAATGTTCCCACTGCTGGGACACAGGTCTCCTCTTGGTGAGAGGGAGTAGGCTTAATCCACGACGCGGGCCCAGTGCGGATTGGTGGACCACATGAAGATTAAATAAATATGATGCCTAAACAATGTACAGAAATGGAATATACAAACCAAAAGAATTTGACTACCTATAAGGTTTTCGACGACTGAAGAAACAATAGAAAAGTGTAGTCACCTATTTTCTAGCAGTGTCAAAACTCTCACCCTTAGATGAAGAGGGGCAATTCTCGTAATTTTAAGAACGTTCACAGTCTGATATCAGTCTCTATCTGTCAAAAATACCTCTAATTTTCCTATTTTTTTGACATTGACGGTCGCTGAGATGAGATTGCGACTAGATTTTGAACGTTTTTAATGGCGGGAACTGGCCTTCTGTTGTTTCTTGAAAGCCATCGCCGCATATTTGCCAATTTTGAAAATTAATTCTAAATTCGCTTGACTGATCAAATTCAACCAGCACCCGAATTGCATTACACACTATCAATCTGGTTTGATTGGGTCCAGTCATTTTAGCCAACCGATAACAGCTTACATAAGACTTGACAGCAGATAATCTGATCAAAATCTTGATCAATGAACATGCTTTTAGAAGTCTGTGGTAGACATAGTAATTGCATTCCTATTGTGTATCCTAATACTGATAAATTGATTCATTTTCTTTCTTTTTAGGATTCCGTACCTAATGGGTGCCAACGGAACCCTATTACTAAGTCCTCGCTGTCCGTCCACCCGCGTACCCGTCCGTACGTCTATCAACACGTTATCGCGGTATCTCATGAACCGTTATAGGTAGACAGTTGAAATTTTCACTGAGTGTGTATTTCTATTGCCGCTATAACAACAAATAATAAAATAAAGTAAAAAAAATCAAAGGCAGGAATTCCATACAAGGAACGTGTTTTTTTCGGCGTTTTTTGCTTTGTGGTACGGTACTCTTCGTATGCGAGTCCGACTCGCACTCAGCCGGTTTTTTTCTACAGGTTGAACGACCAGTCATTCATTTATCATCTAGCTGAATTTCAGCTCACAATTTTGGCTGTGGGGTGAACGTTTCAACTTCAATGCACAACGGACCTGTTGCAGACCCATCTGTATTTTCTTGAATATGAATATTTGGCGCCACCTGTGCGAAATTGCTGACATTGCCCCGAGCTCATTAAAACGGGAACCATGTTTTAAATGGGATAACAGTTTGCTGTACGTTTTTAGACTTGAATAAATAGAACTTAAATACTACATTGTAGGAATATCACTGAGCTGAAGTGGGACTGGGCTGGTCACGTCTGCCGTATGCCCAATGAACTGTGGGCCCAAATAACCACCACGTGGAGCCCTGACACAGTTAGAACGCGTCGCGGCAGATCCCGTAGAAGATGGCGGGACGAGCTGGACAAAACAAACGACCAGTGGTCTACTTTAGCCCTGGATCGAAAGAGCTGGAAGTCATGGGGAGAGGCCTTTGCCCAGCTGTGGTATCACTAATATACTTGCTTCACATTGGAGAATATAAAAACTGGGTACTTTTACAATTTCTGAAGAATTTCTGCTCGCATATTATCAAATTAAAAACAAACAAAAGCCACTTCAAAGCAAGAGTGAACAAGCATTTTCTAGCATTCCATCGTAGACATAAACCATCAGGCAAGATCGTGTTCAAGAGCAGCATAGTTTTTCACAACCATTCGACAGGCTTTCGAGTCAACAATTATACATTTACCTGATTTGACTAGTTTGACCGCAAATAGCCGTCGGAAGAATATAGTGGTCTTCTAAAAATATTATTATTTATATTATTATCTTCCCGAAAATATTGACTTTGGTCAATATTTTCGGGTTTCAGATTTGTGAACTGCGCTTAGAAGACTCCTTCGATAACTTTGATAGCAGTTCGATTCAGCATTGAAGCATATCGAATGGTTGTGAATAGCTACGCTGGTCCATTCCGTAATAATAATACAAAACCTTTAGGACTTTCCTCAATAAAAAACTTTCAAATTAAAATTATCATTTAAACAAGTAAGTAACTAAAGGTTGGATGAAAATTGAGATAGTCCGACAAAAGTCAAGATGCTTTGTCACCACAGTCTTCTTTCTAGTCCCCTGTTCAAACGCCGTACTTCAGTTAAAATAATGAAGAATTTTCCTCACTCCTATATCAAGTTCGTCGACATCTCGCATCTGGCAGACAGAGGAGGACAGGACGAGTCTTCACCTCTAGGGAAGCTTGTGGCTGACAATGTAATTAAAACTGCTATCAAAGTTCCCAGAGTTAATTTGTTTGTATTTGTGTGAATATGATATGTTTGTAAGCTTCGCTTTGGAGGTATTAAGAAAGGAGTTTGTCTCAGTTTGAATGGGAACTTTGAAGGGTTTAAATGTTGTTGGGTAAAGTTTGTTTGTTTATGAAATTAGCGTAAGTGGAGTTTTAAGAGTAGAATTTAAGAAAGAGTTGTTCTACAGGAATCGCGCCACACGTGCGGGAGCCTTTACTGTTTGTAAGCATATACCTGTAAATTCTCTCTAAAGACTTCTGGATGACGGAGTTTCTCGCCCGTTCTTTTCCATTGAGACCTACGTTTTGGAATGGCCAACTAGCTTCAACTTTTTGACTAACTGACCGACTCTTTGACAATCCAAAAGTCCCAATACTTAAACGGTTTAATTGAAATAAATGCTTTGAGTTTGAGGCCGTTTGTTTTGATAATTTTCCTATTTCTTAATTAAAGTCAAAAGTCATTTATTCAAATTAGGCTGAGAATCAGCACTTTTCGAACGTCAAAACTACAAAAGACAGTCTCCCAAAAACGCCCGCCCTTCACCACTTCCTAGTGCTATCGCTGGGAAGACGAAGTGGCTTAATGACTAATATACGTAATAATACGTTTCATAAACAAAAAAATTACATACATGCAGGAAAAAACCCGATTAAGTACCTACCTTTCAGCCTTATCCCGAAAAAATACTTAACATAAATGTTTTTTATTACTGTTATATTTTCCCAAACAGCAGTAACAATAAATAAAATGTATGACTGAAATGAATCTCCCAATCTCGGAAGCTGTCGAAATAACAAGTCATCCATCAATATTCTAATATGGATGAAAGGTTTCACTCACGGGACCTTTTTACCCGACTGTGCGACGCAAAGCAGGGCAATGTGGTTTATAGCATTTTTATGATGTGGGACAGGGTACGTTTTTATTTTTAAAAGAATAGGTATTTCTATTTGTGTTTATGCTTTTGGGGAAAAAATAACCATATTTATGTTCAGAAAACCGCATTTCAATGTTCAGGAATTTGGTCAATTCCTTAACAAATGTCGCTTCATGTTAGAAACTGATATTCAGCTGCATCCAGTTAGGAAGCCGACCCTACGTAGTTGCAAAAAGGCTAGTTATTATGATGACTACGCCTAGTCCTCCGGGGTAATATCGTAACACACAAACAGGCTTTAATTTTGACAGTTCAAAAACATTCATTGCGTTGTTTAAGTTTTTGAGCAGACATATTTTTCAAACATATGGAGCAATGGATTAGCAATATCCTTCAAAATGAATCAGATTGAGATTGATTGTGTGTGACGCAATGTGCTAACGCAGGACGGTGCTAGAAGTGGTAGTAGTGCATACGCATATTTCGTCAGTATGTTTACTGTTATATAACCAGAGGTCGGAATTAGGTAGAGTTATTTATGTACAGACGCCAGCACATCAAGCTACTACAATCTGTCAAATTTCTGTAATAGATTTTCAACTTTATCGCTAAAGCATTGAGGTTCAAGGTTGATTGGAAAAATTTGACAGTTTCGGGTAGCTTGACCTGCTGGCGTTTGTACTTACACTGATTTCATATTTCATACAGCGAAAGAATAAAGTGGATATGCCTCAAATCCCGAGATTAATTTTAAAGAGCAGAAAAATCCCGTGATTTATTAAATAAAAAAGTTATTTACTTTTACACAATTTAAACCACTGCACGCGCGACGTTGCCAAATTTCCATCAACGACATCGGATGTCCGAAGTTGCGAAATTCCAATCCGCACACGCGCGATTTTGCCACAGTTGTAGTTCGCACAACATAGCTTGTGAAAACAAAAGAAAACAATAGCGGAAGTTAGAAATAGCGGGAAGATCCATATTATTATAACTTATAACCCTGGACTTGCTAACAAATAAAAAAAAAATTTTTTTTTTAATAAAACTTTGCCCCACTCTAGGAATTTCTCCTGTAATTAAGAGAAGTACATCCTGCACTTCTCAGCATTCCAATATCAAGTATCACTGATAAGGACCTACCGCCATCGCCCAATTCTGAGGACACTTAGACCAGTCTCTCTCTGTCATTCTAAAGAGCCACACACGTTCTAAGTAATTCCTAATTCTTGTAATTTCCATTTTCTTTTTTAATACACTTTTTATTTATGTAAGACAGTTTTTTTTTTATTTATAAACCCTTTGTATAGGCACGGCCTAACATTACGCTCCATGCAATAAGGGGGCTAGCTCTTTGTTATTGATTACCAATCTGGTTTATGGTTGGTGATCAAATGGCTGGCAAATCCAGATCAATAGGATTACATGAAGCTCTTGTGGTATAGTCATTTTATTCTAGGTGCATCGTCTTTGACACATAATTATATAATTAACTAGCTACGCCCCGCGGTTTCACCCGCATACGTTTCGATCCCGTGAGAATATCGGGATAAAAATCCTAATCCTATGTGTTATAAATGGTTATAAACTATCTGTGTGCCAAATTTCATACAAATCCGTTCAGTAGTTTTGGCGTGAAAGAGTAACAAACATCCATCAAATCCATACAAAGTTTCGCGTTTATAATATTATAGTACTATCATTACTTGCACCTGTAATTAAAAAAATATTTTATTTGTAGTTTATTTTTAGGCACTATAATTGTATGGGAAAGCCACTCTTGGATAAATGTACACCTTTTGTAAACGTTTTAATTAAATAAATTATTATTATTATATTATAGTAGAATGTATACAAAATATTGTAAAACCCAGTAAAACCTTTTGAAAGAATAACGGTGGAGTTTCTTGCTCATTCTTCTCCATGCGCAACTACCTTTTGGCACCTGTTCCCTTTTATTGCAAATTTTGACGTTCAAAAGTGCCTTTTATGTGCGTATTTAATGCTTCGACTTTGCCTTTGACTTTGCTCTTAATTTTAATCGATTAGTATCAGAGCTCCATATTCAGATAAAATCTAGCATATATGAGAAAATAAACAGAAATTACATAATTATCTTACCATCCGACTTGGTTGCGAAATAATTATTATAAATTGCGTATAATAAAAAGTTTTATTGTTTGTTTATCATTAAACATTGCCCGTAAAAGCGTAATTAGGTAGAATTTATTAGAAGTAATAAAATGAACTACAGAACCTATCTACTGTAAAGGTTGTCTGGAACCTTACATCATTCAGACTGGTAGAAAAATAAGTCAGCAGGGTGACTGCGTAACACACGATCAGTAGGAATGGCTTTCATTTTGGCAGTTCAACAACATTTATTGCGTTATTTACGTTGTTGAGCAGACACAATTTCGAACATATGAAGCAATGGATTAGCAATATCCTTCAAAATGATTCAGATTGAGATTGATAGTGTGTAATGCAATTCGGCTTTCAAGAAACAACAGAAGGCCAGTTCCCGCAATTAAAAACGTTCAAAATCTAGTCGCAATCTCATCTTAACGACAATCAATGTCATAAACTTGTCTAAAATGTAGGAATTTTGGAGGTATTTTTGACAGATAGAGACTGAGATCACAAGGCCAATTCTCGTAATTTAAAAGGTAGTTGCAGCCTCATCTCGGCGACAATCAAATGTCAAAAACTTGTCAAAACTGTTGGGAAATTGGAGGTATTTTTGACAGATTGAGACAGATCAGACTGTGAACGTTCTTAAAATTACGAGAATTGCCCCCAGACTGAACGTTCTTAAAATAACGAGAATTACCCGTCTGATCAAGCACTTGATCAATTATTATGCTGGTAGTAGCATAGTAGTAGGGTAGGTACGGTTAACGCTTACAAAGTTAACATTACCTAATAATGTCTTGTATCTAATACAAAAGCAAACAAAATGGCCGAATCTAAATCGTCAAGATATAATACAACATCACGTCTGTTTTCACTGAAGATTTAGTTTAGTCCAGTTTGTTTGCCTTTGTATTAGGTAGGTACTAAAAGTCCTCCAGACTATATTTCGGCCATGTCGGTCAAGGAGGCTAGCCTTCGGCGCGGGAGGTATTATAGTGCTCAAGATAAGTGTGTCTGCAGACGCAGGTGCACTCCCTCTTCCCTCACTCTCTTGTAGTCCGATGGAACGGCATTCCGACACGACCGGAGAGAGAGCTGGAGCAACGGCTTAGCGCGCTTTCCGAGGCACGGGGATATCACACCGGCAACATCCAAGCTCCGGGCTGTTACTAAGAAATTCCTATTGGAAAAACCCAATAAGGTACAAGTATTAAGTACCTACTGTTTTAAAAAAAATCCTTTTCATCATAATAATTAAAAAATTAAAAAAATGTGTTTATTGCATTATCTTAAATAACTTATTCTAGTTACAATGGGGAGAATCCATTTAAGCAATTAGGTGTTTGCTGGTGTTAGGATGCTCCGCCCTTCCCCAGGTTATAAATTGATTATTATGTTATAGAGCCTTTTCAAGATAATGTAAACTTGTACAAATAAAAACAAAAGAATAAAATGAAAACACAGTATTTTTATGAAAATCAAAAAACACGCTAGTGATTATCTGCCTAGCCTTTTCTCAACTTTGTTGGGGTCGGCTTCCAGTCTAACCGGATGCAGCTGAATACCAGTATTTTACATGGAGCGACTGCCTATCTGACCTCCACAACCCAGTTACTGGGTAATACGATACCCGTCGGTAAGACTGGTTGGCAGACTTTCGGGGTACGACCCGTAAAGACTGTCAAAGATCCATGAATGACAGGGACAAAAAAGCCGGGATAAAAAACAAAGTTTGACTTTGATGCGGCATGGTACGGGATTCCATACACCCATAGCATTGTCCTTTAATATTGGTCCTATATTATTTCTTTCACAAGACCCGGTCCGAAATAGAACCAATTGTTGAACATCTCCCACGCAAGTTGATATCACTATTTGGTCCTAACTTTATATCTCCGTGGGTGTCGGGATAGATAGCGATTAGGGGCTTAGAGGATTTATTAATACTGTTTGGAAACTAACTAGATTTTCCCCGCGGCTTCGGCCGTGTGGATGTCGGAAAATGTCTCATGAAATGTACATATGTACATTCACCAAAAGCTATAAGTAACAAGGGTCGTCGGGTATAGTTGTAGTGATAAGAAACTGTTGGTTTTCTAGTAATAAAATAGATTTTATTCGAAAGTATCCTATGTTTGTGTTGATCCAGGTTATAAACTATCTGTGTGCCAAATTTCAGCCAAATCCGTTCAGCCGTTTTTGCGTGTTTGAGTAAGTAACAAACATCCATATTTCATATTTATAAAATAAGTAGGATAGTAGGATGACGGAACCTAGTGATTATAAATACCTGTAAGGGCGCGTTCACATTTAACGTTCGTTTTACAGGTCCGTTAAAACGTGTATGTTATTAGCGTATGTAGTTGTATGAGCGAGTTCACACATAATACAGTATTCCGAATCCAGTAGAAAATACCGATCCGACAAAATAAGCAGCTATCCGTATTACAGGTCCGTTTATACGTATGTGTTATTAGCGTATGTAGTTGTATGAGCCAGTTTACACATAATACAGTATTTCGGATCCAGGATACTAATCTTGTCCATCCTCGTAGAAAGTTGGCGGCGCACTGAAGAATGAAAGTCCAGTAGTGTCGGATCTCTTAAAATCAGTCCTGTGTGAATACTATCTCCAGTAGCGACGGATCCGTTAAAAAGGATCCTATAAATGCTGTGTGAATACTATCTCCAGTAGCGACGGATCCGTTAAAAAGGATCCTGTAAAAACGTACGTATATGTGAACGCGCCCTAAGTTCCTTAATCTTGAGGTGATCTGTAATTAGTCAGCTCACCAAACTGTAGTTGCTTACCTGAAACAAAGGAGTTGATCTGTTAATAAAGTCATTCAATAAAAATAAAAAAAATATCTGAAAATTGGTATCGTCGCAAAAAGCTATAGTAAAATTTTTATTAAGAATTGCAATAATTAAGATCGCAACTTGGAATATTTAGTTATAAGTGCAATAGTGTCCAAGTGGTAACGGCCGCGACTAACAAGTTGTAGGTCGTAGGTTCGAACCCAGACAGGCGCTTAACTTTGTGTAATTAATTTTATCACCACTGCCCTCAAAACGGCGAAGGAAAACATCTCACAAATTTTTCAAAAATTCGAAGACATGTGACACCTACCAACCCGCACTGGGCCCGCGTGGTGGATTACGGCCCACTTCCTATCGAAGAGAGGAGGCCTGTGTCCACGTGGGAACATTATAAGCTGATTATGCTATGTTAATAAGTATTAAAAAAAGTATTTGGTCGCTTTCCTCGACCTAAAACTAACGACACCTAATCTAGTCGATAGAGAGGGATATTTCATAATTTAAGTTGGTATTATTGTCAAATTAATAGAAAAGGCGAAATATTTGACAGCTATTTGCTACGGTGAAAAATGTTTCACAATTTTTTCGCGTAAAACCAAATACCTAACTATTCTTCAATAAATAATAAATGGAGGTCGTTGTAAATGATGGTCCGTTATTAAAAGTAAAACGGATCGGGTGTCATCACTCTTTCAAAAATAGATACTCGGGTAACTTTTACGAGCTGTAAAATAACCAATATCAATCAACGGCTTTCACGGTAAAGGAATAACTAAAACGTAATTTCATTGAAAATCGCTTTTCATTGAAATATCTCTCGGCCATATTTTACGCCTTTGGTGGTAAAAGGGTGACATTATTAAATGTATCAAAAGTCATACTAAAAATGTTATGAAAGTGTTACATTTGGGGTTTATGAATTTTCGTTTTGAGTATTGATTACCTAACATTTTGACGGCACGGTTGGCGCAGTGGTTAAGCTATTGACTGCTGCGCTGCGTATCGCGGGTTCGATTACCGCACGGAAAAAATATTTGTATGACCTACAAGTAGTTGTTCCGGGTCTGCCTGTTTGTGTATGTGAGTTTAAATGTTTGTAAACGCACCCACGACACTGGAGAAATTTCTAGTGTGGGGCAACGATTTTTTAAATAAAAAAATTACACAAGAATTAGTTACACCCCCGTTGGTGTAACTTATTTTTCCTTTAACCTTTTTATGTGGTGTATAATAAAGTTTTTAATCTATACTCACACTTATATTAAAGGGTTTGTTTGTTTTTTTTTTTTGTTTGAATGCGCTAATCTCTGTTAGTTTAGGAGCACTGACGTCTTTAAAATGGGACTTGTTAAATGGGAGAAGGGGTGGGCTGTAATCTACCACGCGGGCCCAGTGCGGGTCGAATGTCATGTCGTCGTATTTTTGGTTCTAGGATATCCCGTTTTCCTCACGATGTTTTCCATCACCGTTTTGAGAGCAGCGGTGATGAAATTACTTACTCAAAGTAAAACGTCTGCCTGGGTTCAAACCCACGAACTACATCTCCTAACTCTGGGCCGTTACGTCTGGGCCACCACTGCTCTCAACTATGGTAAACATGACATAACCGGTTATTTTTACCCATTACCATTTAAAACCATCTCTCCTATGTAAATATGGGACAGATGAAAGAAAAACATTTGAATATCAAAGGCCATGCAAGGAAATAAAATCAAAAACCTCTATAGTCAATATGTTGTGTAGTTCGCATAGAAAATGATTACTGTGTGTGCCTGCCTTAGGGTTTGTTCAGACGTGCTACAACTGCATCACGGCGACAAAAATGTTGCCGAAGGGCGAGCTACCCATTGCTTGCGGACGGCAAGCAATGGGTAGCTCACCGTCCGGTGAGGGCCAGGCCCGGGTCGACGGCGCGTTGTGTTCCACGCGCGCCTCAAAGAGATGTCAGCTCTAACTAATGGGGTCCGCTAGGGCCGATGCCTGCCAGGGTCGCGGGTAGTTCGAAAGAGTAACCGCGGCCCCTGGCACAGGCAACTGAAGGAACACGGGTGGGTTTTAGTCAGGAAATGTCTGACATGCCCCTGCTCAGCCCAGAGCGGGAGAAGTTAAATGATGATTTCCCACCCAAAAAAAAAAAAATGGTGACTAGAGTGATTGGTGTCGTTGTAGCTGCTTGGAATTGGGGTGTGGTAACCGCAAAATACCAGGGAAAGAGAAATGTGAAGTGAACGTAGACGTATGATGGTAGCGATGTGGTCAACCGCTGGCATGTGGCTGGACAATGGTTGCATTTCTGGTCGCAATGCCGTCGGTATTGACACAGTCACACACTTTCGCAAGTGGCATCGAAAGATACTATAAATTGGACTGGATTACCAACCGTACTGCAGGGTACCATCCGCACTTGGTTGATACCTCTCCTCAACATTTATTATGCGCACGGCCAAAGTGTGGACTCTCTGCCAGTCTCTGTTCCCTTCCATATAGAGGGTGGCAGGGACATCGACGCGCAAACTGTAACCATGGATTCAGCACATGAGTTTAGACCCCATTGCGTCGAAATTTTTCGTCGGTTATTAAAAAAAAATATTGCTGTTCCATACATTTTGACCGCGTAGATATTGCACTTTTCTATGAAACAGAAGATTTTTTTTTTTTGATAACCGACGAATAACCTCGACACTATGGGGTCTAAACTCATATGCTGAATCCACGGTTACAGTTTGCGCGTCGATGTCCCTGCCACCCTGTATAACCCGTCAGTTTTCAAAGCAAGAGTGAACAGGCATCTGCTGGGCACGCTCGTTCCAACGTTCATCCATTGCTTTCCATCAAGCGAGATCGAGGTCTAGAGCAGGCCCATTTCGCAATAGAAAAAAAAAAAACAAATTCCGTGCATGTAAGATACACGTAAGTATTTGTGACCGGCCACATTTATGATGTCGTGGTGTGGCTGTAGTTTTGGCAAGTCTAAATACACCCTTTTTTTTGGGTGGGAAATCATCAAATAACGTCTCCCGTTCTGGGCGAAGCGGGATGTCAGACTTTTACTGACTAAAACCTACCCGTGTTTCTTCAGTTGCCTGTGCCAGGAGCCACGGTAACTCTTTCGAAGAACCCGCGGCCCTGACAGGCATCGGCACTAGCGGACCCCATCAGTTAGTGCTGACATCTCTTTGAGGCGCGCGTGGAACACAACGCGCCGTTGACCCGGGCCTGGTCCTTACCGGACGGCGAGCTAACCGTCTAAACACACCCTTACACGGAAATGACGCGGACCCGTTTCAGAAACGTACCAACTTTATTTTGTTTTTAATTTAGAGGAGATGGAAAACTTGGACGATTTGAAATAAAATGCAATACCAGAGCGATTGAATGTACGTGGCCGCATGCCAGCGAAGTTGGGAATAAGATTGGATAAAGATTTCCTATCAGGTAGGATGAAATGGAAGTACAGTTGGGGATTAGAGCGAGTTTTATTAAAATCTAGAATATATCAATGTATTTTCTCTGTGTGTATGTCAGCATCGCTCCCACGCTAGGTAATGAAATTTTAACCGGAATAAGCTGAGTTCTAACAAATACGTTTTGTTTGAACGTTTCGTTTGACTTTCAGGCGAATATTATGTTCTATATTTTGCATAATATCCTATCTCTGGCATGTTTATATAACAGTAATCAAATTTTTTCGCTGGTCTCTTAACTTTTGGACACTTAAAGGTATATAAAATCAAAAGTCATATATTCAAATTAGGCTTAGAATCAGCACTTTTCGAACGTCAAAATGATAAATGACAGTCCCCCAAAAACGCCCGCCCTTCACCACTTCCTAGTGCTTTCTACTATAGCCTAGAGCATTTACTTGTTGTACAAAACACTGTGTCACCCTTTCACGAACCGAACAACGAGCATTACGTTCGTTATATTACATGGAAATGCTTTTTTAAATTGAGCATTTGTTTATATTGTACCATTCGTAAGAACGTTACATTACATGAAAATGCTTCAGAAAATGCTCTAGTGTATACTCACCTTAATATTTTCACCTTGTAAATTGGGGTTTATTTATATACAAAGGCATTTAAAAACTAGCCTTCTAGCATTCTCTGTGCTGAAAAAAAGGAACACTATTTCATGAGACGATTATCTTCCCATTTGATTTTGTTAGAGGAAATAATTAATTTTGTATTTCCTCCAGTTTAAATACTAACATAATCATGTGAGAAGTTATTGTCTTCAGAAAGCACGTAGGCGGTACATTAATGGGCTGTCGTGTCCTTTGGTCTGCGCATGCGCATCCGGTCGGGCGACACTGAAGTTCACGCTATTAATCCTTAATAGGATGAATGGACACGCAATAACTTAAATTAACTTATAATGTTGTTTGTTCAAACTTAATTTATTAAATATTAATTGCTTCCTATAAAATTGTTCTTAATTTTTCAGACACTTATTAAAATAGAAACAGAGAATAATAATCTAATAACATCAGCCTATTATTGTGAGGGGCTCGTGGCTAAACGACGCTTGCCGTCATCGGTTTGTGGATGGGCGACCATCCATTACATATATCGAGACCCCTCTGCCTCGAAAAGCAAGTTAAGTCGTTGGCCCCGGCTGTCATTCTTGGATCTCTGACAGTCGTTACAGGTCGTCTGATGCCCGTCTGGTAACCATTCTTACCAAGAGGTATCGTGTCACCCAGTTACTGGGTTGTGGACGTCGGATAGGCAGTCACTCCATGTAAAATACTGATATTCAGCTGCATCCGGTTAGACTGGAAGCCGACCCCAACATAGTAGGGAAAAGGCTAGACAGATTTATCGATCAGCCTATTATTGTCCCACTGGAGGACAAAGATCTCGTCTCACATAGAGGCACGAGCATTGATTGCCACACTGGCTCAAAACTCGTTGAAATAGAGAATAAGACACTTCTAATTATTACAGAATTCTTTAATGAAATCTATCTTCCTTATTAATTACGCAGTACATTTTTTCAATACAAGGCTCTTACACGATAAACAAGATTTTATTGCTAAATCCTTCCGTTATACCCGTCCCTCATCATTCTTGAGTCACGAACAAGTATTTTCCAAGCTATTTAAGTATACAGAAAAAACTCTTAAGGAAATCAACTCAGACATCCTCCTATTCGAAAGTGTCACGTCCTCTGACTTTCAAAGCACACCTTAAAGACTCCCGCAGAGAGGCCCGCCGGAACTCTAGTAAAACAATTTCCATGAAGTCTTCAGATAAATTATTCTACTAAAGTCGAGTCGCGCCTGTCTGCGGGAGCCTTAGGCTAAAAATAGATCAACCAGAAAAATAATAACAGAGACAATCTTGAAAATGTATTTGATATTTCTAGTTCACTGAAGCGTAACGCTCCATTTGAACGAAATGGGTAAAGTTTATTCAAATTCTAATCTGCAAAACAAAGGTCAATTTAGACATGAAGTTGTGATCAAATCAGGCGGGAAGGTTACATGAAAAGAGACTTTACGGCTTTCAGAATAAGGTTTTAAAGTTATCATAAGATCAGCGGAAAAGACTAAGGTCGGTTGTCGCGCAGACCGTGATACTCTAGACATATGAATAGCGCACTCCTGTTAAATGTCGCGAATTTACTAGTAAATGCTAATCAGTACCAGATACAAGGGATTCATGCAAATTATGCGTCTTTTTCGGTCGCTAAATGTTTTTGACAGTAATTGTATGGTAATGTATTCTTTTTGGGGACTGTTATTGAAATGCTTTAATATTATACGCCATATTAGTGAGGCTTCAAGTAGCTTTATGTTAGAAAATGCTAGGCCGCGTACATCAAACGACTGGAACAATTTGCCTGCAGCGGTCTTCCCGTCCGATTATAATTTAAGTGTCTTCAAGGCTAGAGTGAATAGGCTCACAATAAATTAGTGCGCTTTACCATCAACGATTGCATCACTGCTTTCCATCAGGCGGGATCGCAGTCAAGGGCTAGTTTATATCATTTAAAAAAAAAGGTTTAGAGCTTATTTTGTGGTTTGTATGTAAACGAGAACACTTGTATAGTTTCCTGTGGTTATACGGTGCTGATGTAGTAGCCCTATATATCATTTTATTAACCACAAATAAACATAGTAAACTGAAACATTCACCATTCTTGGACATCGGTAATGCTTATTAACCAGCACCCTAATTGCGTAACTATACTAGATATTGCTAATCCATTCTTTCATATGTTCGAAAAAGTTGTCTGCTCAACATTGTAAATAACATTTAACATTGCTACTGATAGTGTGTTATGTTATGCAATTAACCCGCAGATAAATAATCCCATGGGCTACTTTTATGATACTTGTACGAACAATAAAGAAAAAAGATTACTGAAATAATTTATTTATTTTTTTAAATTTATACAACATACTTATTCAAATAATTTGTGAATGGGCCGGATAAAGCCACAAACCACAGATTTTACAAAATGGACCAAGAAATCCTGCTATGTTGATCGCAAAATGAACAATGTAAAATTGTCGACTAACTTTTTAAATTCCTGTTTTTCTTTCATAATAAAAATCTTAGATCCGTCGGATGTTCCTCAGACATTTTTTCCAACATTTTGACATCAAAGAAAGTTTCGGAAAAATAATTTATCGCACAGAAATGTAATTCTGGTCAGTATCCGTGTATGAAAATTTTACTCGAGTGTCCTTTTATCTTGGCTTTTTATTTGGATGCGAAGTAAAAGATAAAATCTTTTCTCTGACGAGCGCTATTTTAATTCAATGTAATATTCTTCGTAGAAATACATATTTGTTATCTATTTAGTACGACAGTAACAAAATAACACTACTTACATTACCATCAGGGAGTCGTATTTTTTTTTTCTGCGTTTTTCGATGTCATGGTTGTATTCTGAAATCGATTTTAAATTACTTTTGTGACGTTTATTTAGATAGATAGTGACCACGTGGGTCGTTGCACTATAGGTACACATCTGCCTTACCCTTCGAGGAATCAGGAATGGTGTTATGTTATAATAACAACGTATATCACTTTAAACACATTATAAACCAAACATAACATTACTCAACCGGCTTCAGTATCTAATATCAAATCCGATCCGAGTGCCGCAACCAGACATCAGACCTTTCCGTTTTAGCCCGTGTCTGTATTTGGAAATTTATACTCTGTGCCATTACCGTGCCTAAACAAGGATCGATAAAGGCTGCTTTGAAATAAACAAGCATTGGCCCCGATCGGGGCCTGTTTGGCCACCATTATATGGAAAATCGTGTGTTCCTGGGACGTGGATTGGCTATGTGAGGCTAAGTGATGTTGACTAGAGAAGGTTTTCCTTGAAAAAGGTTGTTTACTTCGTTCAATATGTATGTACTAGAGGTATATATTTAACAATTTATGTACACACATATGTATAAACAGACATGAAGAAAGGTACAGAAAAGGTGATGCTTATTTCTAAAGAAATCTCTTCCAGCATACCTGCGATAGGAAAGTAGATAAAAAGAGATGTAGACAGCGTGTTTAAGAGTAGAAGAGAAAATAAAATACATAATATAAAATAAACAATTAAGTAATTTAAATCACCATCATCATCATCAGTCTACAGCAGTCCACTGCTGGACATAGGCCTCTCTTATTGCACGCCATTCAACTCGATTTTCGGCAACTCCTGCGAAGGTCGTCGCCCTACCCAGCCAATAGTAATTTAAATAAAACATACAATATGAGAATATCTCATACTGGTATGTAAAAAGGATACGAGTAATATTACGTTATATTTGTGGCTTTGTAAGAAAAAGCGGCCAAGTGCGAGTCGGACTCGCCCATGAAGGGTTACGTTGAGTTGATTGAATGAAAGGTAAATTGCGGTTTACGATTTAGGACGTATTAAAAAAAAACTACTTACTACTACTACTCTCGTTCAAACCAATTTTCGGTGGAAGTTTACATGGTAATGTACATCATATATTTTTTTTAGTTTTATCATTCTCTTATTTTAGAAGTTACAGGGGGGACACATTTTACCACTTTGGAAGTGTCTCTCGCGCAAACTACCTATTCAGTTTAGAAAAAAATTATATTCGAAAGCTCAATATCATTTTTGAAGACCTATCCATTGATAGATAGGGTCCACACGTATGGGTTTGATGAAAAAAAAATTTAGTTTCAGTTCTAAGTCCCCATACTTAGAACTGAAACTCAATTTTTTAAACCCCCAAAATTTATTGTATTTTTTTTCTATTCTTGTGTGAAAATCTTAATGCGGTTCACAGAATACATCTACTTAACAAGTTTCAACAGTATAGTTCTTATAGCTTCGGAAAAAAGTGGCTGTGACATACGGACGGACAGACAGACAGACATGACGAATCCATAAGGGTTCCGTTTTTTGCCATTTGGCTACGGTACCCTTAAAATGGTAGAATTTAACCTAGATATCAAAAGTAATATATTTTTTTCTTTGTTCAGATGTTTCGAAGAATACTTAACTGAGCCGTTTAGAGGTAACTTTTTTTATTAAACTCGACACAGTTTTACAAAAAGATAAAAGGTCAACCTCAAATATTTCAGAATTGTCACATTAAAACTTTTAGACTGTGACTGCATTTCACACCTTGACCTTGACCTAGAGGTCATTTTATCAGACTGTGTCCAAACAACAACTAAGTATATATTATTCTTGGTTAGGGGCCATCCTTTAACCAAGCCTTTAGAGTAGTGGTTGCCGAGTGGTATCGCCCGCGACTTACGAGTTGCAGGTCGTGGATTCGAACCCAGACAGGCGCTTTACTTTGTGTAAATAACTTCATCACCACTGCTCTCTAAACGGTGAAGGAAGGGCCCGCGTGGTAGATCCACTCCCTCTCATCCAGAGGAGGCCTGTGTTCCAGGAGTGGGAAAATTATAGGCTGATTATGGCTTTAACCTGCTGTATGCCGTTATTACAGAATCAGTCAACAAGTACAACAGTAGTGTCTCGAGTTTTCACATGAAGTTTTTTGGCTACTTTTATACCACCGCTTCGGTCATACATCGTCATTTTATAGGCTGCTCAGGCTAGCTCCTCAAGTATATTTTTTATTGTTCAAAAAATCAGATATAAGTATTTACAATTTGTTTTAATAAATAAATAAGTACAGACGCCGAGCACATCAAGCTACTACAGTCTGGCAAATTTCTTTAGTAAGTTTTCAACTTTATCGCTAAAGCAATAAGTTCAAGGTTGATTGAGAAAATTTTACAGTTTCGGGTAGCTTGATGTGCTGGCGTCTGTACTTATTATAAATTCGATTTTGAAAAATCATAATTATTAATAAAATTGAGATTTTTTTGTCGTACAAAAAAATACACGTGATTGTCACGTGTATGGTAAATTTTTTCTCTTCCCTGATTGCCCGAACCCCTTCTTTAGCCATCAAAACGGATGGCAATACAGTTCTTCCAGCCCTTGTCCAGTCCCGTAAACCAAAAGCGAATAATTTATAATTTATGACTATTCCTCGAACTAAAACTTGAGATGTACATAATTTCTGATCAGACTGATTTGGTATTCAAAAGTAGGTAAGTTGTTCTACGAAGGTTCGTCGCATTGAGCCCTGTTGCTGTCCAGAGACGATGAACGAAAATAACGCCTGTATTCCTCGAAATATATCTACACTAAAATAAATCATCACATTAACAAAAACTGTGGCAGGTTTAGTAACGCTTGGTCCGCGGTTGGTCCGTGAATGTTTAACCATCTTTACATATCAAGACCCCCACCGTGCCTCGGAAAGCACGTTAAGCCGTTGGTCCCGGCTGTCAATCGTGGATCTTT
Organism: Apamea anceps; assembly: GCA_951799955.1. Taxonomy (NCBI): domain Eukaryota; kingdom Metazoa; phylum Arthropoda; class Insecta; order Lepidoptera; family Noctuidae; genus Apamea; species Apamea anceps. The sequence continues at coordinate 3,526,813 of OX637502.1, read as the reverse complement.
GGCAGTGTTTACGGGTAGTCAGAAGCCTGAAAGTCTGACAACCAGTCTTACCAAGGGGTATCGTATTTCCAAGTAACTGGGTTGTGTAGGTCAGATGGGCAGTCGCTTCATGCAAAATACTGGTATTCATCTGCAATTGGTTAGACTGGAACTCGACACCAACATAGTTGGAAATAGGCTAGGCAGGATGAGGACATTAACAAAAAAAAAACCGTTAATAATACTCAAAAATTAAAAGACAGTGGAATCCAATTAGATAAGCCGCCATGAAACCTGTTCCAGCCAGTATTCTATTACATCAAACAAAGGAGTTTGTTATCCTCTGTCTGCAGCACAATATCCGAGAGTTGTGTTTCCAAAGATTTCTGAACGAGACTCTTTAGAAAAAAAATGTGGAAATTAAATGTTTGTACTTCTTTTGTTTAGAGAAAGCGATGGAAATGAAGGACGTCATTCATAATGTAGGTTTTAGAAGAAAAAAAAAACAGTTTTTTTTCATTTTACAGGATTTATTTATTGTATAAATGGTCTTTGGCCAGCAGTATAGTACACCCAAATTTCGCCAATTATGTTTTAAGTTCCATATGATAGGGGCAAACCTATTGCCTTCGGGGCACAAATCCAGAATCTGGTCTACTATTAAGAAATTCCTGATCGAAAAACCCAATACCACTTAGCTCGACCTGGCAATCGAACCCAGGATTCCATGATCGGCAGTAGCGCTTGCGAGTTGCTACCACTAGACCAAGGAATTAGTATTCCGCTTATACGAATATACGATAAGAATAGGTACCTATGACTAATTTGATCATGGCACAAGACAACAATTTACACATAATATTTTATTAAACTACTAGCTGCGCGCCGCGGTTTCACCCGCATAAGTTTCGATCCCGTGGGAATATCGGGATAAAAAGTATCCTATATGTTAATCCTGGTTATAAACCATCTGTGTGCCCAATTTCATCCTAATCCGTTTAGTAGTTTTTGCGTGAAAGAGTAACAAACATCCATCCATCCATACAAACTTCCACGTTTATAATATTAGTAGGATTTTCCGTCTGAAGAAATCAGGCTCTGATTCTATTTTTATCCGAGAACTGTGTAATCATAGTTTCTGTATTATCATTTGCTATAATTGTAGGTCTAATGCAGCCACAGCCAACACGAAACCTATATTTCCAAGGAATTGTGGATGTAATGATGTTGTACATCGAACCATAAAAGGCTAGTAATCTAAGCGAATAGATGAGGCTAGCTCAAAATAATTACTTCGTTTATGGATCTTTGATAGTAATTTATAGCAGCTTTGCGCATTTCATTGAGCTAAGATTAAGGTTATGTAAATACGAAACCGAACTTCTCAGTGTGGGGCAACGTTTTTTTTTTTAAATAAAAAACAATAACTTACATAACTAGTAGTAACAGAGTACTCGTACCGTGAGCCCTCACCAGCCCTTTTTTTTTTTTTTTTGAGGATGGGAAATCATCAAACGACCCCTCCCGCTCTGGGTGGAGCAGAAGGGAGTGTCAGACTCTTACTGACTAACCCACCCGTGTTCCTTCCTTAGCCCTTTTATGTTCCAGGGCAGCGGTAACCCTTTCGGATGATCCCGCTACCCTCGTGATCCAGCCCAGGTTCGAGGTGGCGCGGGAAAAAGAGTTCCTGGTCCCATATTGGCAATATGTGACTGTATCAAAGTAAATAAACAATGTGTTTCGTTTTTTTTTTGCCCAAAAGCTTTTCATTTTGCAGAAAAAAGTCTGTAAAAAGAACATCTAACTAACCTAATCAACAAAAATCTATTAGTTTATTATAACCTTTGCGAATTTCGTCCCAAAAGTGTTTTTCATCGAATTTCCTTTTATTCTTCTTCCTATTGTCTTTATCAATTTCGATTTCCGGTTTCTCGACACAAATAGAACATGAATTTACGATAATGCAGGCAGGTGCGTTGCGTAGGTGTGTACCTATGTGCACGAAAGTGTATCTACATACTGACGTTTGTGCAGTGTGCTACAGAATGAAAGGCATTCACAGCTGCTGTGCCTCTGAAAGCGCCGGTGCGAGTCGATAGTCAGACAAAAGATAGAAACCGCAGCTCCAAGCCGCAGTGCACATTATGCGTGGGAGTTAAATAGGTAACACACTCTAGCAGGTTGCTGTACGGGGACCTCGAACGTATATATATTTAAAAGTAAGGTAAATTTTAGTGGTACAGGTTAAGACTATTATTACTATTCTTTTCTGTCCTGAAGGCCAAATCTCGTAATTTAAAACGTTTAAAATCTAGTCGCGGTCTCATCTCAGCGACAAACAAATGTCAAAAACCTGTCAAAATATAGGGAAATTAGAAGTATTTTTTGACAGATTGAGACTGAGATCAGACTGCGAACGGTTTTAAAATTACGAGAATTGACCCTCTGGTCTTGGGAAAAGGTTGAATTAATGTAATGCTGTGGAACATTGTGGTTTATACATAACATAATCAGCCTGCCAGAGTGGGCTAAAATCGACCACGTGGGCTCAGTGCGGGTTGGTAAATATCCACCATGTTTTCCTTCACCGTTTTGAGAGCAGTGGTGATGAAACAATTAACACGTAAAGCACCCGTCTGGGTTCGAACCTACGACCTACAACTTGTAAGTCGTATGTGGGTTATATATAAAAGCTACGCCATGCTTAGAAAAATACGTGTCGATTACTTTTTTTAATATCCATATTATGTTTGAACTTGTAGAGGAGCAGAACTAACAAAAAATATCATCATAATGCAATAGCGTGATTTATCTTTGAAAGAACCACCAAATCCACGCGACTGATTTGGGTTTCATCAAAACGGATCGTGTTCGTAAGTTAATTGAATGGATTACCAATATCTTAGATCGGACCAATTTCCAATTAATCACCAGATTGGAATTCAGAATTGGTTTTCAGCTCTCTAGTTGACACGAGTTATAGGTAGCTTATGATGTGCTGTAATAAGAGTGAATCTGCAAGGTTGCTAGCTGGACCGGTGCTAGAAATCTGGTGTCTCTGCACTCTCAGAGCCTGTTTAATGTACCTACGTCATTCAAATCAACTCAGCCTATCGCAGTCCAGTGCTAGACATAGGCCTTTCCCAGACTGCGCCACAACACCCTGTCCTCCGCCTTCCGTATCCAGTCTACCCTAGCCACCTCCTTAGGTCATCCATCCATCTAGCTGTGGGGCGTCCCACACTACGCTTGCGTCATTAAAATAGACATTGATATTTACTCTTGATAATAGGACCCCATTGGTACGCAATATCAATGTCATCATCATCAGCTTATGGCAAGTCTGAACATTTTCATTTCCAATTGCTCACTTTTTAGGTCCATTTTCGACCACTCGCGGTCCACCTAGGACGTCCTATATACTAGGTGCACTAGGATGTCCTATAGCTACTATATTTGTCAGTTTCTAGTTTCTACATAAGTACATATGTATGCACCTTTATATTCCCAGTCAGACATCATACACTCACAGTCAGTGTGAAACGGTGAAAGATCTGGTGCGTACGGGTAGGCACACAGAACAGCCGGTGGCTTTACGGTTTGCCCGCTTCGAACAGTAGAGGAATATGGTTGTTATTTCCCTTTCCATCCTTTGTGGAGTGATTAGGTTCATATTAAGTGTTGCAAAAGGTTTTTGTTGTAGGTGTGTGTTAACTGAGGATATGTTATAAATGATTGACAACAGTTTTAAAGGTGTAGCAAGTTATCTGTAGCAAATATGTTCATAGTCACGGATTTCATAGTAAAATAAGAAAAAAAACCGGTCAAGTGCGTGTCGGGCCACGCGCAGTGTAGGGACTCGTAGTTTTTTTTAAATAAAACTTATTTAGGAATGAAACAATAGCGCGATAGAACTGACGCTTAGTGCCATCTATCTACATTTCTATGGAGTTGATCGAAATTTTTGAGTCTAATACAATTGGTCTACTATTACTCATAAACTTGTAAAGCCCACTTAAGTGTGATAGTTTTCCTTTAAACTTCGTTATATATAGGTACTACTGCCGTGACATTTGAATTTCTAACTACAACCGTTTAGTTGGTATATGGGGGGGCCACTTGACTCTAACGAAAATTGGTACTTTAAAGCTTTATAAGTCACGAACGGTTTACTTAATCAAAAAACGGTCTTCTCAAACCCCTAATATTTTTGAAAGACCTATCCAACGATATTCCACACTATGGGAAGGACGAAAAAAAATTATCATCCCCACTTTAGATGTAGGGGAGGTACCCTAAATAATCATTTTTTTCAAAATTTTATTTTACCACTTTTTCGGCGTCATTACAACTTTCTAATACCAATAGTTTTTGAGCTAAACCGCGGACAGACAGACAGACGACATGGCGAAACTATAAGGGTTCCTTGTTGACTACGGAACCCTAAAAACAACCTAGACTTAAATATATGTATAATGACCGGAAACGTGGCTAAAAAAAACAGCTACATTTCTTAAGAACTTATGCATACTAATGTCTTTAACTAAAACCAATGTTTGCAACCGCATCGCAGCGTCTTAAAACCAATGATTATTTCTAGATTTTTTTAAATTTCTTGTATCAAAAAACTAATATCCAATACAGAACTAATATTTAAATAAATATTCAATGAACTGTAGATCGTATTTGAAACACGATTTAATTTTCCATTTAACAGAGCGAGTCGGTGCACACTCAATTGAAAAGAACGTAGTTTTTTCTTATTTTCTTGTAATATCTATTTAGAATTTCATTCGCATTACATCTGCTTAGAATAAACACAATACCGTTTGATTAACACGCCGCAGACTAATACACTCTTGAATAGCTTTTATTTTACGAGGACCACGGACTAATACCACAGAATAAAAAAGAATAAGATAAACTAGTTTTTGTTTTATTTTTATACTAGCTGTTGCATGCGACTTCGTCTGCGATCCAAGATGAAAGTAGCCTATGCCCTTCTCCAGGCCATGGTCTACCCTTGTGCCAAATTTCATCCAAATCCGTTCAGCCGTTTTAGCGTGAAAGCGTAACAAAGAAACTTACTTACGCATTTATAATATTAGTTAGGATTGCAGATTATTTTCTATCTCATGTTTGATTTACGTTATCATCATCAGCCTATAATGTTCCCACTGCTGGGAAACAGGCCTCCTCTCTATAAAAGGGAGTGAGCCATAATCCATCACGCGGGCTCAGTGAGGGTTGGTGGTTGTCACGTGTCTTCGATTTTTTTTTTCTTGGACAAGTCGGTTTCGTCTCCATATTTTCCTTCGCCGTTTTGAGAACAGAATAATTTACACAAAGTATCGTGACTGGGTTCAAACCGACGACCTACATCTCGTAAGTCGCGACCGTTTCTATTGAGCTACCACTGCTGATGACATTAAAGTAGATTTGGTTTTTTACGAATATGTGTTAAACACGATACGACCCGTTAGAGACCAACTAATCCAACCTCAGAAAACTTGACTGAATAATGTACAAAATTAAGTCGTTTTATGCCGAATTTAATTTTGAAAGCCGAAAATCAACCCTTTTGCGGGTAAACAGCAAACATAACTAAGTCGGGTGTCAGTCATTGTGGTTTGTATATGGAATATTATTTAGCCGATATTTATACGTCTATATATATAAAAAACAATGGCCGTGCGTTGGTTTCGCAAAAAGTTGAAAATGCCTCGACTGATTGTGATGAAATTTGGTAAGATGTTGTGACCGCGCCAGAGAAGGATCCTAACAAAAATTGTAAAAGGCATTGCAATGCATGTGCATTAGCTAGTATTCTATAAATATTATAAGTCCTTTTTAGTGTATGTCTGTGTGACCGCGTAATTCTTCTAAATTGCGCAACCGATTTTGATGCGCTTTTTACTATCTTTTAGAGAACAGAGGCTTGCTATGTGTAACGCATAACTATTAAACTAATGTATGAAATGGAAATCTAAAGGACATCATTCATAACGTACCCAAAAATTAAAGTGTAAATTGGGGTTTGAAACTACTTACCAACAATCATATTTTTGCCAACCAACAGAAAGGGGGTTAATTGTTAGATCTATGTTGTAATAGTTCAAACATGTTCGGGATGTTATATTAAATTAAAAGTTAATATTTTTTAAATGTTACGCTTAAAACAATTGTTAATATGATATTTGGCATTTTCAATCTCAAATATCAGCCGGGGGGTTAATTGTAGACTTTTGTTGTAATAGTAAAAAATGCTCAAGATTTTATTCCCCATAAGAAAACAGTAGTTTTTTGCTGGCTTAATATTTGGGTATAAAATGTTCGACACTTGAATGATGTCCTTTTTTTAGTCAAGTCGTAAAAACCGTACGAAGCAGGGGCGGGTCGCTAGTCTCGTATAAACGCAATGTGACAAGGGTTGAGTTTAGTATAGGGATTGAGAGTGACGTATCGGGAATCCCAGGCCTTCAAGAAAATAACGTTGTACGGTTATATTTTGGTACACAATACCTATTTCGTTTTGCTCAATAAGCGAAGGGAATACTCGTTTCTTTTCTGTAGGGGATTATTTTCTTTACTACCTAGGATTATTAAGTCCTGAAAAGGTCCTCCCAAACCCATATCAAGTTTTATGACCCCATCAAAAACTCAACCAGTTGGAAAATCCATCCATCTTTCGTGTAAAATTTACACATAATTAGTTAAAATCTTAGTACCCAGCCACGTGAAAATTTATCTATTATCAATACATACATACATATGCATGTATTGATAATAGATACATTTTTTAATAAAACAGTAACGAAGAATTTTTGTCCGTTTGTATGTTTTGGATTGGCGCAAACGGCTGAACAGATTTGGATGAAATTTGGCACACATAATTATAGTTTTATAAACTGGATTAACACATAGGGTACTTTTAAGCCCGGTAGTACATTCCTGTGGGACATTTTCTGACATCCACGCGGGTGACGGCCGAAGCCGCGGGCTAGTTCAACAATAGGTACTTACCTAATCCAAAAACAGAACATAGCTATGTCCTTTGTACTTGTAAACTACCTGTACTTTGTGTCCAGAGAGACAGAACGCACAGTACTGCGGAAATTAAATCTGGCTAAACAAAACGTTTATAATTAACGAATCAAGTAAATTAATTTAATAAAGACTGTGTAAATTCAGGGCAGTTTTTAATTTATTTTGTTCATTGTGATTCATTGGGTAAGTAAATCAAATGAGTACGGGGATGTTTGTCTTTCGCAAAACTAATAGCCAAAATACAAGAGCTACCTTGGTATTATTATTAAGGGTTTAGTTTTTTGCCAATTGGCTACAGAACCCTAAATACCTAATGTTGGGTTCGTTCTTTTTAAAACCTAATAAGCGGCGGGCGACTCCGGGAGAACCATTTCAATGGAGTTTTCGTAGAAATTGTTCGACCAGTGTCGCGTCGCGCCTATCTGCGGCCTTGACGTGAAGTCCAGCACAAGCATATCAAATTAATTATCATAACCTGCCTAGTCTTTTGCCAGATATGTTGGGTCGGCTTCCAGTCTTACCGTATGCAGCAAGACCTTCACAACCTAGTGACTGGGTGGTACGATACCCCTTGGACTGGTTACCAAATTATGGAATCAAATACAAATTCACCCCGATAATACCACATTCAAAAAACTAGTTTTTAAACAGTACGTAGTCGCTCATTGTTACGTTCTCTAAGTCCTCGAAACGTCGATACGTAAAGTTGTAAATGAAAAAGTTGATAAATAGACCGCAATACTACGACCCAGTTACAAACCAATGTACTTACAAGTCTCGCGTAAATGTTGGAAAATGTTGAATTCTGTTCAATGCAGGCTTTTGTAGAAACTGATTCTGTCCATTCCGATAGTTCTTTTTTAATGAAAAACAATTCCCGCTACACAACAAAGCGAGAAAAAACATTTTTATGCCGAACTCAAAGCATTTAAAAAAACAAAAATTCAAATAAACCAATTACAGGCACTTTTGAATTGTCAAGGGGTCGATCCGTCAGAAGGATGAAGCTAGATGCCCATTCCAAAGCGTAGCGTATAGAGAAGAACGGGCAAGAAACCCTATGGACACTCTTTTAAATCAAAATATTGTTACAAAATGTGTGTGCGAATATCGATCAGATCGCTTTTTATCAAACAAAGATCTCAGTGTCACTTGTATGTTTTCCCTACCCGAGTGTTTGGTGGTAAACATTTACGGACCGCTGAACCTTACTGCTACAACACTTTCGGAACTCCAAACTGAACAAACAGCTGTGCTGCTGGACTTCGTTGGGCCACTTCTTCCCAGCTAGCATTAGAAGGTGAAGGGCGGGGGTTTTGGGGGGCCATCTTATATGTAATTTTGACGTTCAAATAATGCTGATTCTCAGTCAGCCCAGTTTCAATAAATGACTTGATTCGGTTTTTATTTATTTACTAGCTGACCCCGGCAAATGTTGTTTTGCCATATAAATTATTTCTAGCTGCCCGGCGCTACTTCGATCGCGTGGTGTCCTACCTCCTACCCTACTCCTACCCTACTCCTAACCTACTCCTACACTACTCCTACCCTACTCCTACACTACTCCTACCCTACTCCTACCCTACTCCTACCCTAATTCTACCCTACTCCTAACCTACTCCTACCCTACTTCTACCCTACTCCTACACAACTCCTAACCTACTCCTAACCTATTCCTAACCTACTCCTACACTATGATTTTCCCGCTTTTCTGTTGAAATTTTTCCGAATTTTCTTTGCTATAAACCTCACGGAGCCCGAGACCTTTCCAAAGAATGCAAAACCGTGGAAATCGGTTCGTGCGTTCTGGAGTTATAGCGTCAGGAAGGAAAACCCGACTTATTTTTATATAGTAGTAGTAGATTATGGCACTCCAACGATTAATTCACATAAACACTAACTGAGAGCTCAGTCTTATTATATAAAGTACTACAGTGAACTTGTTACTTAATGGTGTGGACGGCACTTACATAGTTTGCCTAATTGATTTACTAGGTAATTAAAGCGATAAAAATAACAACATAATCAAATAAGGTTCTTGTAATATTGCAGCGCGATTCAATCAAGGTTGATCTCCGTCGGTATGGCTGCGATTTGATTCATCGGCATGGTAATTTAAATAAATCTTGCCGATCTTATTCCGATATCCGTTAAAATATCCCACGATTTATCCCGAGCTAGATATAACAATAATTACGTCTAGATATCGACCTAGGCAATAAATTTACAGATTGATAAATGGTCTGAAGAGAAAGCTGAACGAATTGTGCCTCAAAAGCGGCAACAAATAGTTCATATCTAGATTTATTCATAAAAGAGAACCGCTTATTAATTTTATTTCGAGTCATATTTTCAGTTTGCTATTGTATTTTTTTACATTGTGGCATTTCATATCTACGGACATTAGAATATTACAAACGTGAAAGTTATCCCCTCTATCTTTGAAGCACGATTATTTCACCCGAATTTACTCACGAATAATTCCCATGCTGCGTGAAAACGCGTAAACACATGAAACCTCCGTTTCAAAAGAATTCTTCGAGTTAATAAAAATCATTCGCGGAAAATCAGAAGTTGGAGGACGTATTTATTTCTCGACCAACACCGTTGAAAATAATGAGACCCAACTTTTTCTCGGTAAATCAACCATTAGGTAAGTAAGGATCCTTTGCTCACAAAGAAATACCACGATTTGTCTCGGAATCCGAGGCACCAACAGAGACAATCTCTCAAGTAAGATGTAGGAAATTCTCACCCTAGAAAACTTGGTACAATCAAGTGGAAATCTTTGAACAACGAAGTAGGAAACATGGAAGACATTTGTATGGAAGAGCTCGAAGTAAATGCTTCCGCAATTATTTCACTGCGAAACATTTTTATCTCTTAAAATTCCACTGTGATGCTGGGCAAACGTCCTCACAGCTTCGTCAACTCCCTTAGACTTTGATCTTTTGTGACTTGTTTGGTAATTAGAATGATTAATGCCAACAGTAAAACCCAGGTACGCACAGGCGCATTTCCGCAGCGACTTTTATTTCGCGCACTAGATTTTCCACGTACTGCTTAGCGCCGAGAGTTGAAAATCCAACATGTCTTCACGAGCACTGAACTGAGATTCCTGAGCATTGCTACTCGATACCTGGAGTCTATTGCCACTCCCAGCACAATCTCCTTGGAGTAAATAAATTTAATTTTATCTTGTTCCTAATATACTAGCTGCGCACCGCAGTTTCACCTGCCAAAGTGTTGATCCCGTGGGAATATCGGGATAAGCAGTATCCTATGTCTAATCCAGGTCATGGTCTACCCATTAGCCAAATCTCATCCTAATCCATTCAGCCGTTATGGCGTGAAAGCGTTACAAACAAACATACAAAAAATCAAATCTTGTCTCTTTATAATATTTTAGATTATAATTATAATAAAGTTTAGATAATAATAAATAATCTAGATTTAACCTCGAACCGTCACCTATTAAATCATGATATCAGTCTTCTCACTTTAACATCATATTGTGATGTCAAATAACAATAGAAAATAACAATTTAGTGGCGTAGCTGTAGAACCAGCTCTCTCCACTTCGTTACCAGTTATAATAAAATCAATGGAGGGAAACAAATTGTTCGATGCGCATACGTCACAACAATGGGATTACACAGAGCGATAAAAAGATAGAATATCAGATTGATTACCTACTCAGATTATCCGTGAAGATAGCTATTGATTTACATAATCATAAGATTTGACTGATGATCTAACGATTTAGAATGAACTGCAGTGATTTATGGGGGAACAGGGTAGCCCGCATAATTCCACTATTTTACTTTTACAGTAGGTACAGTAGTTTTTGCGTGAAAGAGTAACAAATATCCATCCATCCTCACAAACTTTCGCGTTTATAATATTAGTAGGGTTTTGCCACGTCCAAATGGATCATTCCATTTTGCGCTTTCACATAATCATTAATCGGCACAATGTGGGGACCGCTGGGACTCAGGCCTACTCTTTGGTCGAAGCTTAGTGGATCGTAATCCACCACGAGGGCCGAGTGCGGGTTTATGGCCAATAGGTTTAGATACAATATAAAGGCAAATATATTATATCTTTTATTTTTACACTATGTGGCTCATTATTAGATTTTTTGTTTAACATAAATAGTTTATTAGAAAGTTTTTTTTATGTCCCACTGCTGCATTTTCATTGTTTGCCACCGACTTCCGAAATTAAAGTTATTTTTCACTTTGTAGTGTCGTTTTTGGAAGTCGGTTGTTTTTTTTTTTTTTGCAAAAAAGTTTTTATTTTTCACTTTTTGGTTGTAATTTTTACCAGTAATTTTGGTTTAAAAACCAAACTACTAACCCGTTTTTGATGAAATTTCTATGGGACCATTTGGGAAGTATACTCTTTCCAACAAAAAAAGAATTTTTAAAATCGGTCGGCAAGCGACGGAGTTATGCGCGAACAAACATTAAAAAAAAAATACAAACATCCGAATTGAGAACCTCCTCCTTTTTTAGAAGTCGGTTAAAAATAAACATAATTCGTATTATGAGAGTAAGAGAAAGATGGTGAATAAAATAAAAGTACCTACTAAAATCCATAATAACGCCCCAGAAATGTTTGGTACAGAGGTCCAAATCACTTGCCGAATCGAAGTGTCATATATTTTGCCAATGAGGCAGTCTCTCAAATTGATAAAGAGGTATACTATCAGAAATAAGATCACATTCCACTCATCATTTCCGTTATCGGTTGGTGTCAGTGACACATCGCAGGAACAAGTCCAACCCGTACTTACTATTGCGGTTATTATGGAATCAAGAAATCGTTTTCCTTGTAGAGAGTAGTTTTGGGTGCAGCCCAACTTTACTTGCAGATTCTCGCAAAAGAGTATTTAAGGATCGTAGCAGGTGATGTTCAGTAGGTTTTGCCTAGCCCCATGGGAAGACAGCGAGAGATTATGTACAAATGTATGCTACTGTATATCATAAGACATGATGTTTAAGTAGGGTTCCAAAGGGTGCTGGGATTGGAATTGTAAGTACTTCATCCCACAATGCCATGATACCACTTATCCCCGTGTTTACACCGGTACAAGTTGTGATAGAACCTATTGACGTTGCTTCAGACACCTTTTTGATATTTTAAGCTTTCAAACAGGTGTCTGAAGTTATTATTTAAGTTTTCTACATTAAAGTGTGTAAAAATAAAGTAAAGCCCTGACTCCTGCGCTAGCTAAAAACATCTGCACACTAACAACACAACACCAACAAACTTAACACCACTAACTACCCCCTTATTTATAAATGTACTAGCTTTAGCCCGCGACTTTGTCCGCGTGAAGCAACGTTCTTAATTTTTTCCTTAAGACAATTCTACAAAGTATTAGAAAACTTTTAAAAAAGATGGATGAAATCGGTGAAGTTTTCACAAGTTATGGCGTGACCAAGGGAGATTCATTTTTATATATATAGATAGATTACCGAAAGTTAAGTAATCATTAACGACTGCTTAACTAAATACGTTTTACTTAATATTTATAAATAGTCTTGTTTGAGGTGTACTTCCGTACCACATGTACCCTACATGGTACGTCGGGGTTTAACTTAAATACGATAAACGAAGACAGTATACACAACAACATGTAGAATACAGGTGTATATACCTTGGAGTCAACGAGAGGCAACAGTTCAAAGTGTCCTTTGTTTCATCTAACAACGTATAGCAAGATACAAATAAAAACCACACAGCTCAAGTTTGATTAAAAATAAAGACTGAAAAAAGGTAAATACACTGGGGGTCAGCTAATTAGCGCAGAACCTCTTTAATAAAAGCAGACACGGGGCAGAGAAAAACGTACAAACGCGAGGATGCAGAAAAACATAAAAAAAGTATTCCCTAGACCCACCTAACTCATTAAGGAAATCCAAATTAAAGAGAAATTTTCACAACCAAAGCAAAATTCTGGACATTACGCTATCAGGAATTATAATACCATTCATAATGAGTACTTTTGGCTTACTAAACCCAATTTAAAAGCCAATTAGAACAGTCTTGGCTTGCGTTAATTATAATTTATTGTTGGGCTAAACGGCGATCGTTACGAGGGTTGATTTAACCCAAAAAGCACTGTAAAAGGCACTCCTAACGTCATATTTCTTTTGGAGGAAAGGCTGGAAATATCGGGATTACTTGACATCTTCTAAAAATGACATCTTCTCTTAAAGAGATGGACATTTCTGAGATGGTTATAAAGGGTGGCAGGGTCATCGACGTGCAACCTGTTTCCATGGATTCATCAGCACAAGATTTTGACTACGCGGATAAAATGTATTAATTTTAGCGCGTAGATATTGCAATTTTCTAAGAAACAGCTGATTTTTATTTTGATAACCGACGAAAAATTGCTGTTCTAGAATCATGTGATGAATTCATGGTTACAGTTTGCGCGTCGATGTCATTGTCACCCCGTATGTTTGAAGGACGTTTGGCTAATCTTTACTAGCTGAGGTGACCCGAGAAGGTAAGAAGTAGAAAGGAAACGTGGGTTATTCATAGGGTTGCCAGGTCGCCTAACCTATTAGCCGGACAGACCAGCCAGTTTGGCCGGACATTTGGGTAGAAAGGCCGGACACCCTACATTATTGAGGATTTTGTGTCTCAGTATTAATAGGTACGACAAAATTTTTTTATGTAAAATCAAGCTTTTTTGATTATTGTCATAATCAGTCATCGGCGCTCATGTGTTTGCGAAATGTAAAAACCCTAACAAAAGCCGGACAAGCCGGACACCGTTTATTTTGGCCGGACATGCAATCAAAAAGCCTACCTATGTCCGGCTTTATCCGGACGCCTGGCAACGCTTAATTCAATTAGTAGACAACTATTTATGGTATTAGTACGTAGGTTCGAACCCAGTCAAACGCTTTGCGTAAATTATTTCAGCACCACAACTCACAAACTAGTTAAGGAAAACATCGTGAGGAAATGTCCTAGAATCATAAAATTCGGAGACACGTGCCATCTACCAACCCGCAATGGGCCCGCGTGGGTGGATTACGGCCTGCAGGAGGCCTGTGTCCCAGCAGTGGGAACGTTATAGGCTGATTATGCTAATGGATCTCACTCTGACCACAGCAACAATTTTCAGTATCAATACGCTGAACAATGTAAATTCTCCCCAAAGTTGTAGGTAAATACTTCGACCGACACAGCAATGTAGACCCCAACACTTGATTTACTATCTACGCAGTATTCTAAGTACTAAAGTTATACAATGTAATTCTTTCAGTCCTAAATAGGAAGCACAATGCACCTCCAAATAAGCAAGGATACAACGTATATTAGGGTCACACAAGGACTCACACGTAATAATGTCGTAATCGCACGAGTTCCGGGTCCGTTTCGAAGTCGTGTCGTAAACGTTATTTACGATAACGCGTTTAAAATCGTAAGTATATGTGTTTAGTTACGAAATGGACGATTTATGATATTGGAGTTAGTGGTGTGTGAGGGCCCGTAGCTAAATAATAACAGCCGCACAGGCCGATCGATCAAGTTAAGCTTTACTTGCCGCGGTTGGTCTGTGGATGGGTGACCATCTTTACATATCGAAATCCCTCCATGCCTTGGAAAGCACGTTAAGCAGTTGGTCCCGGCTGTCATTCGTGGATCTTTGGCAGTCGTTAAGGGTAGTTAGAAGCTCGAAAGTATGACAACCAGTCTTACCAAGGGGTATCGTATTACCCAGTTACTGGGTGAATACCAGTATTTTACATGCAGTGACTGCCTAGGCGCTGCATGTAAAATATTGGTATTCAGCTGCATCCGGTTAGACTGGAAGCCGACCCCAACATACTTAGGAAAAGGCAGATGATGAATAATGTGGTAAAGATTTTGCTTGAAAATGAAAAATAGAGGAAGATAACCATACATCATGATCTCCTTTTCTTGCCAAAAAAATCGTGGCTGCAGGAATTGTATGCACACGGAATAAGTACCACGATTTTCTACCAGATCTGGAATTTATTGGCAGGAATGATCAGAAATGAATCATAGTTATAGATGTAGTCACAAGAGCAAAAGCAAAGCATTAATGAAAAGTATGTAAGGCTCTAAAAATGAATGCTTTTATAAATCTGAAATCTGAGTTATAAGAACAAATAGAATAGCATAAAAGCAAGATATTCTTGCGTCTATTTACGTAACAACCAATTCTAAATCGACCTCTTCAGTCCAGTCCATCTCGACACTCGTAAAAACATTCATAACTTCTATACTACAATAAACACTATTTATTGCTACAATAAACAGTTTTCTACGCCTTTTAAATTCGCCTGTAAGTTTGTTTATGAAGCAATCATGTTTTTGGAGAGATCTTGGCAGTGTGCCGTGATTATAGTGTTATGTAAAAGTAACAATTTAAGTTGGTTGGATTTTTTTACATAGCATAAAATTACACCTGTAATTCCGATGATTTATTATTTATTTCTCTTCCACAAACGCGCCTTAAAAATATGAAGACACTTTATCTGATCTTCCTTTACGACTCGCAATAAATACCTCCTTTCTATCTGACAAATTGTTTGTAGGAGACTATTATCTGCATTAGGAAAAACGTGACCCCCATATAAAAAAACAACTAAATAGGAAGAGTACCATCGACACGAAAAGAAAAAGCCCGACCTGGGAATCGAACCCAGGACCTCATGCCCAACAGTAGCACTTGCAACCACTAGACCAAGGTGGTAGTACCATAGGGAGTATCAGTAGGGTAAAGAAGTCTTTAGGAAAATACACACTGTCAGCTTAGTGTTTGAAAGAATCTTTCGGTAATTAGTTACGGCAATATGCATGTAATGTACTATACAGGATAATTTTTTATTCAGTGCGTAAATTTTCACAGGGTATTCTACCCATGAATATGAACAACTTTCACTATGGGACCATCTCTGAAATCACAAAAAAAAAATCAGCTGTTTCTTATAAAAGTTCAATACCTATTCGACCAAAATGTATGAATCTGCTGATTTTTTTTTCGTGATTTCAGAGATGGTCCCATAGTGAATGTTGTTCATATTCATGGGTAGAACACCCTGTAAAAATTTACGCACTGAATAAAAAATAATCCTGTATGTAACATGATTACGTTACTATGCAGCAATCAAGGTTGATTTATGTGAATAGGTCATCAAAACTAATCTGAAGACACTTTATGCAGTCACGTTCTGCACTCATGAATTTGTAAGTAAACACAGTTACATAACAACCAATGTAAATGCAATCTTATAACACAAATCTGTCTATTCATAAGAAATCGGCAATGGAGTAAGCAAAACCTGATCAGTTCCAAAAGTATCCGACTAAAATGTTAACAAATGACCGGAAAACAGAAGTGGAGGATGCTTTGAAGTGCCACTTACAAATTAAGGGCTTTGAATTATTTGAATACTTTAACCCGAAATTCAAAAGATGTTTTTCATTTGACAAATTGAGGTAATATTTATGGTATCTTCGTGAATTTAAATACAATTTAATAATGTTGTTGAAACAATAACTGTTGAACAAAGTGGTTAGATATAAAATTGAAACCTTCTAAATACGGAAAATGTATTTCTAATTCTCTTTAGTGAGTGATTGCGTAAGAATTCAACCTGAACAGGGTTTGTTTACACTTTCGTGAGATTAGGAACAGAGTATAAGTAATTAAGTGGGTACAGCTTACGTTTCAATGAGTTGTTCAGGGGCCTTACCACGAGCTCTTAACGCGATCCAGTTTAGGCTGTTGGAAAGAGAAAGAGCTATACACGTCGTCTAGCGCCATCTCGATCCCTGAGCGTAAATTGAATCGCGTTAAGAGCTCGTGGTAAGGCCCCTGTACTTAAATACAGATAGACAGTCTGAATTAAAGTAATATATTTATTAAAAAAAAGCAATATAAAATCGAATAAAATAAATTTATTACACATTGCTATTTAAAATACTCAGACCAATTACAATTATTATTCACATGCCTATTAAAAGCACCAATTATTTCAACAGCAGTACCAACCCCTGCTTGACCTGCATATACGTTAATTAAACTCGCAATTAAACAGAGATCAGAATTAACAGGAGTTTCAGGCAACTACGAAGTGGGTCAGCTGGTACTGGTGCTGATTGACCACTTGTTAACTATTGGAGTTTGGAGTGCGCAACGTTGAAGGACTGGGCAAATTGACGCTGTTTCCGTAGTGAGGCGATTCGGCTGATGAAGATGGGTGATGGTGGGTGGATGGGTGGGTGGTGGGTGATGGGATGGGACTTTTAGTCAAGCGTGTATATCATCGTGGACTGCATCATCAATTCTACAATTTCGGACGAGAGAGATGTGAATAGCGACCTTTAAAAAACACACACACAATGTATTCAACACTAGAGTTATAACATTGCCTGCTGGGGAGTTTGTTGCGCCACTTCTTCCCATTGAAAGCACTAGGAAGTGGCGAAGGGCGGGCGTCTTTTGTAATTTTGACGTTCGAAAACTGCTGATCCTCAGCCTAATTTGAATAATTGACTTTTAATTGGATTTCATTGTTCATAATCTCGGATAATTTACATTCCATTGCCACTTAATTAGTTATCTACTTTAGTGGATTGTATTCTAAGTTAATTTTTGAATGGCCATTTGTAAAAAGGTCCTAATACGTTTTTACTTGCAATGGAATTTGAACTTTGCCAAGTATGACATTCAGTTTGTTGTTCCATAAATTGAAAATTATTTCAAATATAAACTCGGTGTTAAACTGTTGTGCTGTGAAAGAGTGATAATGGTAAGAAGGTACGTCTGACAATCCCTGGGCAGTCAGTCTGCTGAGCAGTTGATCAGTTTTGTTGAATAGTTTATCGTTGACCTGAAAATCGCTCGTTTCTATCAAGAGTAATCCAAGTAATCTTCAATTAGGCACAGATCTAATAAAAAGTTTTCACGTTTCACTCACTAGAAGAAAAATCTCACGTGTTTTTAACGAATTTTGTCATAATTAAGTATACCCTGACCATTAGGTTAACCGTTTTTTGACAGCTGTCTTAGAACGTACATATTCCAGATTACGTTAAAGTTAACTTTAAAATGCTTAATAAAGTAAATATATAAACTGCCTTATCTTATTTTATTGAATTACCTTTAATACCGTACGTGTATCAATAAATGTATTGTGTGTTGCTGCAATCACTAGTTCCATGTGTCAAAAAACGGTTTACCTAATGGACAAGGTTATAATAAGCTCACTACGTGCAAACCAAAATGCAAACAATTTTAAACAAAACACGCTACTAAACCGCACCCTAATTGCGTAACACACAATCAATCGGAATCGGTTTCATTTTGACAGTTCAACAACATTCATTGCGTTATTTACGTGTTGAGCAGACAAATTTTTCGAACTTATGAAGCAATGGATTAGCAATTTGCTTCAAAATGATTCAGATTACGATTGATTGTGTGTTACGTAATTAGGGTGCAGTTCAAAAATGTCAGTAAAAACTTAGAACCGTCGTCGCCTCATCTCACAGCGAACGAGGCGTGACGCTAACCGGTACAGATGTATCGTTGCATCGATGCTCCGACGCTCACTCGAATTGAATCGATTCCGTTATGCGTGTCAAAGCCTTGCCGTGTCACTTGTTACTCACGGGGCGTTCGTGATTGCTCTGAGGGTGAGCAGAGCGTGGAATGGCAGCTCTATCTGCTGGTATTATTAATGTGAATTTGAGTCTGTCTGCGAAGATAGTGCGTTTAAACTATGGAACTAGTTTTGTGGTAGTAAGTGTTAGGATTCAATTTATTAATATTTGTTGGATTTAGGGCTGATTTTTCAATCATCTGATAACTTTATTCGAGGAATAAAATTGACGTCTGCCAGTTTTTGTATGAAATAACTGTCAAAATTTCAAAAGTTATCTGGCGATGGAAAAATCAGCACTTATAAGGATAATTATATATTTTACTGGCAATATTAAAGCCGTAGTAGTAGTAGCAGTAGTATTTAATATATTTTACAAAACAGTTTCATTGTATTTTCACTGACGAGGATGAAGATAAATACGAAATTAATGTAAATAATTCCCTTGAATGTATTATAAATTGGTTAAATGTAAATAATCTTAAAATTTACTTAGAAAAAACTTGCTATATTTCGTTTGCTAATATAAATAAAAAAGTAAAGAACCTAAACGTAAAATACAAAGGTGAAACTTTAAAAGAAGTTAAGACAACCAAATTTCTTGGCGTACATATTGACTCTGCACTAAACTGGAAAATACAGATTGACCATGTTTGCAAAAAACTTAATCAGTTCTCATATGCCCTCTACATGTTAAGTAAAGTTGCAAATGAGAGTACTTTACTAAGTGTTTACCATGCATATGTAGGCTCCATACTAAAATACGGTATCCTATTCTGGGGTAATTCACCGAACAGAGAGTGTGCTCTAAAAGCACAAAAAAGTGCATCAGAAGTATATGCGGATTGAGACAGACTGATTCATGCAGACCAGTTTTCAAAAGGTTGAAAATCTTAACCCTACCTTCACTATACATATTTGAAGCGGCAATGATGATAAAACGCGATATAGATAAGTATGAAACGTTGAGAAGTGCGAAACACAAAACTGAACTTAAAGGCATTCAATGTAGAACAGT
The DNA here is from genome assembly GCA_951799955.1 of Apamea anceps. Classification (NCBI taxonomy): domain Eukaryota; kingdom Metazoa; phylum Arthropoda; class Insecta; order Lepidoptera; family Noctuidae; genus Apamea; species Apamea anceps. The sequence continues at coordinate 3,507,106 of OX637502.1, read as the reverse complement.
AAAATTTAAATCGAGTGTATTTGGTGCTGGAGTTAAATTCTATAACAAGCTACCAAACTGTATCAAGAATATCTCTTCATAAAAAGTTTTTAAATTAAAGCTAAAAGAATTTCTCTTATGTAAAGCGTATTATTCAATTAATGCATTTCTAACAGACCGAATTATTGACTAAACTTGTTTTTGACTTATTTAATGTGAATGATACGACTGTAATAATTATGTCTTCTAATTAATGTTAGTATGAGGTTGAATAAAACTTGACATGTTGAACTTATTTTAATTTAATTTACTTTTTTTGTACTGATTTAATGTAAATCGCATGACCAAAATAATTATGTCTATTAATAATGTCTGATGAGGTTGACGAAAAATTGACATGGTAAACTTATTTTTCTATTTTTATTTTTTGACTTATTTAACTAAATTGTGTGTCCTTAATAATTGTATAAAAATTAATGTAAAATAAGGTTGACTAAAACAGCCAATGCAATGGATAACAACCACCAACCAATTATGAGTGTAAATTATTATTATTATTCTTTATTTTAACATAACCAATAACATTGACATACCTACCTACTTACCTATTAATATAAATATTGTACACCCCATGGGTATGTTACAGTGATTCATTGATACTATTGTAAGATCTGTTTATTTACCTGTGACAAACAATAAATAAATAAATGAAAATGAAATAAATGAAATGAAATGTACTGGCAACACTAAAAGATTCGAAATGTAAAATAACGCAACAAAGTGGTCTTCTGGTTCGGGCGGGGAATTATAATCATCAACAGCCTAATAGGTACGCCTCTAATCACACACACACACCCCCACACACACACACATTTAACTCGTTCATCGACTTCTCTCATCCAGTTCTCTTCAAGGATATGAAAACTCTACAGCATTACATCATTCGTTTTAAAAAAGATCTGTCGTTAGCACAAAAAACACATTTAAACTGTACATTTGCTAATCTATTCCATACACTCATTATCTAAAATGACACCACTTTAATAACATCGCATCGCAGATAACATCGCATTATACTTCACTTTTTATGTAAGTATGTACTTAAAAACACATCTATCTATAATCCAAGCGCATGCTAATTAGATCTAGAACTCTAGATATTTAAAATGGCCGCCAGATACTATCGTGTATCGTTACGTGTTTACTGTTATATCGTTATTTGAAAGTAAGAGCTGTCGCCAATACGCGTGAAACATGCAACAGCGTAGGAGTGGTACAACTATCTAAGAAATCAAGACATGTACTACGGAAGACGGTATTATTTCTTGCATGTTTTATTCTCGGCACTGCTTTGATTATTTGCAGAACTGTTGTGGAAGGAATGGGCTGAAATATCAATTTTCTGCTCAGCGTCACCTACATCTGGCAATTTGGTCTCATGATTTTAATGTTATTCACCTCTGCTCCCATCTAGAGGACGACGAGTTTTGTTCAATAAAAGACATTGCGCAATCCAGTCAGTCCTCCAGGTAAGCACAACTCTATCTCTTTCGCGAGAAAGCGTTCAATTGTGCTTTTGTGTGTGCTAAATAAATGGTTTATCTACCCATTTAAAGTGTTAAACTCATCGTTAATCTAGTGCAAACTTAATTAAAGATGACTTTACATAACACTACCCTAAATGACCACAGGCCTTTCTTGCTCTCCTGGTAACTGGTGACCAACGAATCGTTCAACTCTTTCGGTATCACTTTCCTCTAAGCTTAGCAATATGCTTCCAAACATCAAAGTAATTATAATTATTATATTAAAATTCAATCTTTCCTCAGACAGTTTTTCAAGATAATGTTTTTCTAACAAACGCTAGCAACATTAAAAATGCATGCAGACTGCAGACTGGCAGAATGCATTCTGTTTGTCTTGCATTATGCACGAATTGCGTGCATAATGCAAGACAAACAGGATGTCTTTCATGGCCAGGGATGCGAACTGTTTTCTTAGATAATTTCACCGTTTCCTTATTATTGAGTTTGTATTGCATTTGCATCGGTAAACACGGTGCTGTGCCCACAGCAAATTCAATTCCAGGGCGCCTTGAGACAATAGTAGCTTCGTGTTCAGATAGAGCGTTTTATTTGTGTTGCATTATAGCAGTGGGAAAACAAACAGGCTGTATTTCCTCCATATTTGAAAACGAACCACAACTGCAAAATATCGACATTGTATGTGAAAACTTAAGCAGTATTCAAACATAGAAATTAAGGAAATAGGTTTTTTTTTTTATTATCAAAAGAAAGTCAATGAGAGATTTCTGATCACTTGTTTAAAAAACTACTAGTTTAAATAAAGGTTAACTTAAAACGCTGCATCTGATCCAGCCCTTAAGTTGTAACAAACAAGGAACAAAATCGATATTCCTATCTACCTACGTACATTTGTTTCCGGGCATTAAAATTACTGTTTACTTTATCATTCCGTTTGGAAATTGAAAAGAAAACAATTCGCTGTCAATTTATGGCTTCAAAATTTCATTAATTCAATGAAAATTGGAAAAAAATTGAATTCTCGACTTTCTCCGTTCTGAAGGCGAGAAATAACAGAAATATTGAGGACCATTATGTTTTTAAAGACGGTGTTTCAGTAGCCAAAGTATTAAAGTAATGTATGGTATATAATATGTGCCAGAAACTGTGTTTGTGGGGACATAAACGTTAGTTATGTTCCAGTTTCTATGTTGAAGGTCGACAGTTAAACTTTGTTTTTGAAATAGTTCATATGTATCTCGTGCAAATACATTGAAGTTTTAGGGCGTTTGCACGAAGCGATATTAACTTACTACTATGGATAAAAAATATCTCGATATGGTAGGCAATCAAGTCAAGGATCGAAGGATCCATTTAACTCATTGTTATAAAGACAGAAAATAAAATACGTTTATTTTCCGGTCAAAATACACAAAAAAAAGTTGGTGTAAATATGCGTCACAACCACGCAAAACGGCCATCGTTCAGCATAATGCTATGAACCGCAGCGCTGGGGCACTGATTATGCGGAACCTTACCTCATCTTACATATTCTACGCCAATTAAAGTCAAACTGAAGACATCACAGCCAGAAGACATACCTGAAACAAATAAACAACCATTTATTAGAACGATTGTGTAAAAATCTGTAGAGTGATAATATATCCAGGTAAGGCGTAGGACAGATAATCTGACTGTTTTGGTTGTACGCATAAGTACGAGCCCCTCACAACAATCTTGACCGCAAAAACGCAAGCCAACTGGCTTAGTTGGTATTCAAGTACCTAACGCAACCCACTTTCCAAAATGTATGAGTCTAACAGATTCGTTGCAACTTAATTCAATCATAATTTCTTAAAGAACATACACAAATTTAATCAAACGGCACTACCCACATTTACCCTGTATTCAAAGACCAAGGTCCACAATATAACGCAGTTACACACATACACAATAGCTAGCAGTTACATCTAACAGCTAGCGAGCTAGCACAGCTAAGAGAATAGCTAACCGGAGGCCGCCTGGGAGACAATATGGCGGACTATTCACAGGCTACAGAATGGCATATAGGCTCACAATCTGCGAGGTTGTGTTTGAATTGTAGCGTGATTGGTTATGTGATTGCTGAAATGATAAGGTATACATGATGGCATACTTAACATTGCTAAAAGTGAAGGTCCTGAAATAAATCATGTAAAAGTCGGACAGAAAACCGACATAACGGGTATTAAAATACGCTTAACGAAGCTCAGAGTCACTTGTTCTTCCCGCCATTGTGATTATTTTGTAATCAGACGAAAAAAAGGAAAATAATCAGCCCTTTTTGAGCGTGCTGATTCTCAGCCTTCATTAATTAGAAAATTACATAAGACAGTCCCCTTCATCATCTCATAGTGCATTAACAGGGGAGAAGTGGAAGGAACCAAATGTGAGAAAGGAATTAGTCTTCACTGTGGCTGATTGTTTACACATTAAAGTACTTATATTTTTCGATAATAAAACAACAAAAATGAAAAACACATTAAAAGGCAGTTAATTAGCATCTGGAGTAAACATGAAAAGCCTCGAAGCCTTTTTTCATTTCTAAAGTAAATTTCAAAATTTTCCTTAAACATGATACCTATTCGAAAGCAAAGTCAGTTAGTCGCTTTATGCTAATTAAAGACCCTCTGTAAACTCCGTCAAAAAGCTTAAGGTGAAAAATTAAAATAATAATATTCTTGTACAGACGCCAGCAGGTCAAGCTACCCGAAACTGTCAAATTTTCCCAATCAACCTTGAACCTTAATACTTTAACGATAAAAGTTGAAAATCTATTAAAGAAATTTGTCAGATTGTAGTAGCTTGATGTGCTGGCGACTGTACGTAGACTGTCCTTCGTGGTTTTTTGACAATCGTTACGGATCGTCTGTAGCCCTAAAGTCTGACCACCGGTCTTACCAAGGGGTATCGTAATACCCAGTAACTGGGTTGTGGAGGTCAGATATGCAGTCGCTCCTTGTAAAATACTGGTATTCAGCTGCATCCGGCAGATGATGATTTTTCTTGTACGCACGACGACATCTACAAGCTATACAATTCCAGTATAAGCTGACTTCTCATTGCACGAAACCCTAAACAATGCGAGGTCAGCTTAAACTGGAAAAATATAGCTTCATATGTCGTCGTGTACTTACTGCAAGAAAACGTATTATCCTTTTCCACCATACTTTTATTTCACGTATTCAACAGACCTTGCAATTGTATATGACAAATTGAATTTATCAGGAAATGCGGGGGAACCGCTAGTTTTTCTCATTAAATGTCGTTACATGGTCCTTGTCATTCTCTTAAAGTATTCTCCTAATGTTTCTCCTCGTCCGTCTCGAGACAAATTTGTGTCAAATTAGATCTTTCTTTTGTCTCTCGTAAGTAAACTTACGTATTTTGTTTATCTAATTTGTTTAGTGGGCAAAATATTGGCATTGTTTTTTTGAATATTGAGATTTCTTAAATGTTGACATATTGCAAGTACGGATATTGATATTTTTATCTTTAGCCTGAAAATGTCAAATAAAGAAAGCATTACCTTCTCCTAATCATCCGCCAAACCTTTTCCCAGCTTTGCTGGGGTCGGCTTCTAGTCTAACCGGATGCAGCTGAGTAGCAGCTGAGTGCTGAGTAGTATTTTACATGAGGTGACTGCCTATCTGATCTCCACAACCCAGTTAATTAAGTACAGTAAGACTGGTTGTCAGACTTTCGGGCTTCTGACGATCTGTAATGACTGTCAAAGATCCACGAAGACAGCCGGGACCAACGGGTTAGCGTGCTTTCTGAGGCACGGAGGGGTCTTGGTATGTAAAGATAGTCACCCATCCATGGACCACCCGCGGCAAGCGTAACTTAACCTGATAAACCGTCCCGTGCAGCTGTTATTACTTAGCCACAAGCCCCCTTAAAGCGTGACCTTTTTTCTATACTTTTAAACTTCTCGTAAAAGCGACACATAATCAGCCAATAATGTTTGCACTGGACACAGGCCTCCTCTCTGTGAGAGTGGGCCATAATCCACCACGCGGGACCAGTACAGGTTGGAGTATGACACATGTTTTAGAATTTTTGGTTCTAGGACATGACGGTTTCCTCACGATGTTTTCCTTCACCGTTTTGAGAGCAGTGAAAACCGCCGCGATAAACCAGCCATGGTCAAACATGTTGAGCCAAAAAATACCTTATAACACCTATAATTAGCACCATACCATGATATTATCTAAACATATTTTTGCAAACAAATTAATCTGAACAAACATTAATTGCTCACACCGTACACTGTACACAATACACGTATCTACCTTATTCGTTCTAATTACATACTGACATCTGTTGCACGAAGAACAGAAAATGTCTTAAAGAATATGTTCAGCCTGCAAAAGACAGCCTTTGTCTTCGCGAGGGTAAAATATAGCCTTTCCGGTTTTTCCATCACAGTCACACAATGTGTTTTGGCAGTAAATCACGTCCCGAAGGACCGGCGGAACAGCTGGTAGAATATCGCTTAGAACACGCACGAAACATTACTTTCTCTTTACCGACACTATAGACATTTCACAGGGATATAACATAACATCGCATATGCCTGTATTTCATATTGTATGTATTTTTATGGTACACCCACATTTCTCCAGTTATGTTTAAGTCCATGTACGGGCGAACCTATTGCCATCAACCGGGCAGAAATCTATACTAACAATAGATTGTAGATGGATAAACCCAATAACACTTTTCCCGACCCGGAAATCGAACCCAGGACCTCATGCTCAGCAGTAACGTTTGCGACCACAAGACCAACGAGAGTGTTTAGTTCACGGGCGCAATTCTGAAATGATATTGTTATAATACAATATCATCAAAATTACACGTACTTCTTATAACTCCCAGACTGATACTTATTGGTATTGGGCACCACATGGCTCAATGGCCATACTTGGTACAGAATACAGATAATGAAGAGATTGAAAGAATTATCTTTGTCTCGTTGGTCCCGGCTGTCATTCGTGGATCTTTGACAGTCGTTACGGGTAGTCAGAAGCCCGAAAGTCTGACAACCAGTCCATTGGTGTAATTGCCGTATGGCGTTCCAGTGTGAGGATAAATAAATAAATAAATAAATCTTGGGGTTGAAACTTACTACCGCAGTAGGCTGGGACGGTATATCTTCTACCATAATTAGAGCTGCTAGAAGTACTCTTATCCCTAGTATCTCCCGTGTCTTCAATCTCGTTTTCGAAACCGGGATCTTTCCCACTGTATTCAAAAGGGCTATTGTACAGTCACCAGCAAAAGTAGATGAACAAAATCAGAAATTCAATATTAATGAACGGAGTTCGCATCGGAACTGTGTGGCGTACTAGTAGAAAATGTTTAGTACAATTTACAATCTCATACTTTTGAATCACTTCGACGCCACACAGTTCTGACGCGAACTCCGTTCATTAGTATTGAATTTCTGATTTTGATCATCTACTTTTGCTGTTGACTGTACATCTTATTTATAAAAGTGGGGACAGGGCCAGTGTCAATAACTATAGACCTACCTCACTATTCTTTTCAAGACTCTTGAAAAATTTGAAAATGCTATTCAACAAAACTCTTTGGCTAACCGTGGAGGCTTGAAAATGGCTCGTCGTAATTTACTTTCTTTTAGTTTTTATATTTGCACCTGGCAGCCTCCAAATACAATAAAATAAAAACTTTAAGCGTTAGTAACGTATATTTGTGGATGTAAATACAGGGTGGCAGGGGGACATCGACGCGCACATTGTAACCACGAATTCAGCACATGATTCTAGACCGTAGAAATTTTTCGTCGGTAAACAAAAAAAAAAAATCCGCTGTTCCATCGATACCTACACAGTCAAATGTATGGAACAGCAATTTTTTTATTAATTTTGTTAATAATTACAACGCAGGAGGGGTTCAGAATCATGTACTGAATCCATGGCAACCTGCTAAAAGATCCATTGAAACGCGAATTTCTAACAAGCATCTATACTTTCATTAAGTTGCATAATCTGCAAAGATGCAATTAATCTGTCCGTTGCATAAAAGCAAAAGTTAACCGACAAAACCTCGTCTGACAGACACCTACACACCTGCTTACCCCGTATAAAATATAAAGAATGAAGATACTGTTTCATAACGACTCCTACACACAACACGACAAAAGATTTAATTAAGTACTGATAATTTTTATTCCTTTGAAGCTTTTTTTTTACATTTCAATTAAAATCGCTGTGGGCGTATGAAGTATTTACAAATATATTAATTACTGGCTGCGCCCCGCGGTTCCACCCACATAAGTTTCGATCCCTTGGGAATATCGGGATAAAAAGTATCTACATATATGTTAATCCTGGTTATAAACTATCTGTGTGCTAAATTTCATCCAAATCCGTTCAGTAGTTTTTGCGTGAAAGAGTAACAAACATCCATCCATCCATCCGTCCATCCATACAAACTTTCACATTTATAATATTAGTAGGATCTAACTTCCGCCGCGATTTCGTCCGCGTGAAATTTCTTGCTCTCCTGAGCGTTGCATCGCATCGCATCGCATCGCTTGCCGGCACTATTCCTTCGTTCTCGCTTAGCATTCCATCTTATTTTTACTGGGCTCCTAAGTCTCCTATTATGACGATAAATAAATAATAAATAGCCTCTAGCCTTCCTCAAAAATTGAGCGAAAAAAAACTTGATTGGTATAGTTTGACCGAAACTGCTGTACCGCGCCTTAGGAATGCGCGGTGAGGCGGGAGGAATGCGCGGCGAGGCGGGGGGCGGGACGCCGTGAACGATGACGAATGAGCGGCCTGCACTGTCCCCCGTCTCGCCGCGCACATACCGAAGGCGCGGTACAGCGGTTTTGGTCAAACTATAGTTCAGAAATTAGCGTGTTCAAACAAACTCTTCAGGTTTATTATTAGTATCTAACTTCTTTCTGCCCGTGACTGCCGTGCCGTGCCTGCCGTGCCGTGCCGCGACAACATGTTGCATCCTATCGCCTGCCCGCGTAATATTCCGTTTTCTTTCTTCCTTCTAGTTTTGCTCTGCACCGAAGTCTCCTAGCGTGATGTTAAATAGCCTTCCTCAAAAATTGGGCTATCAAATGCGAAAAGAATTTTTCAAATCTGACTGATAGTTCCAGATATTGGCGCGTTCAATCAAACAAACAGCAAAAAAAAGATACAAACTCTTCAAATTTATTATTAGTAATAATTATTATTCAGTGCAAAGCTGATTGATAAGTTTACATACTAATACTTAGAAATATAGCTCCAACCAAGCTAAAAATAGCTCACAGCCCATACCTGATAGACGTGGGCGTTGTAAAGGTGATCCAATCCATTACAACATCAGATTGATGCAGCTGGGTCCAGATTTCAAATAGTTATAAACAACAATCACTGATTTGATTTTGAATACGCTGGAGATCAAATTAGATTAGTAGAAGAATGATTGCTCTTAATTGAGAAAGCATGATTATTGTGAAGCGGTTTTTACATTTATGGTGAATCCGCCGAGCTGACGCTTGGACTACGTGTCATTTGGGTTGTTCCATCCGGAATTTCTCAGTAGTAGCCCGGAATCCGGATTTGTGCCCGTTTGATGGCAATAGGCTCGCCCTTGCCAGCAAAAATGAAAAAATAAACTAAAACCAACAAAAAAGCCAAACACAAAAAACAAAAAGGCCAACTCAAAGGAACAAAATAACATCGGTTTCAGTTTTCATATAACTGGAGTCACACGTAATCTGTGTGGTTTGAGCCTTAGTTATATGACATTTTTAGTAATTATCTATACAACAAAATACTATGAGTAGTTTAGGAGTTATGAGGGAACAGATGCACATACATACATCATCATCTGCCTAGCCTTTTCCCAACTATTTTGGGGTTGGCTTCCAGTCTAACCGGATGTAGCTGAATACCAGTATTTTACATGGACCGACTGCCTACCTGACTTCCACAACCCAGTTATTGGGTAATATGATAACCCTTGGTAAAACTGGTTGTCAGACTTTCGGGCTTCTCACAACCCGTAACGACTGTCAAAGATCCACGAATGACAGCTGGGACCAACGGCTTAACGTGCTTTCCGAAGCATAGATAAACATACAATACCTACATAGTTTATTAAAAACAGAACCCTCCTTTGGCTTAGTCGTAGTTGGGTAATACTGGTCCTTTTTCTTCTGAAGACCACACAGTTTCAACTCAAACAAATCAACAATATTATGAATGCGAAAGTTTGTGTGGATGGATGGATGGATGTTTATTGCTTTTTTACGCAAAAACGACGGAACGGATTTGAATAAAATTTGGCACACATAGCGTTTATAACCAGGATTAACACATAGGATACTTTTTATACCGATATTCCCACGGGATCGTAACTTATGCGGGTGAAACCGCGGGGCGCAGCTAGTGATCCTATATCCTCCAAAGCACACACAACCTTAACTCTCAACAGATTGTCAATTCCTCTACTATGCATACATCTTCGTACATTTACTGCAAAACTTTTGTAATTACACGTTTACTGCGTGGGAGCATATTTCATAATGTTTGTCTTCTTTACTATGAGGAGAGTTCAACGGAAACATGTCTCGGTTGTCTCACAAATGGTTTTAACTTCGTGGGAACAGCGTGTAATTTTATAGTTTTAGAGACTTATGATTGGTGTTAAAAACACATGGTTATATGCTTTGAAATGAAATGAAGAAGTAAATAGATACATCGAAGGAGTTTAACGATTTCAAGATACTAAAAGTGGCGATGATAGTCCCTGTTGTTTCTTTAATTGCTTTTACGAGAATGAGGACGTTTAGGCCCATGAGAGAGTGCTTAAACAGTGCTTTAACGAGAAATAAAAGTTAAAGAGAATTTGTTCAGTTTATTTTCTACAAGCTGTGGTCGCGACTTCATTTTATGTGCATGTCGGATGGGTTTTAATTTTTTTGCAGAGCCTAAGTTACTCCTTATAACACCAGCTATCTGCCAGTGAAAGTCCCGTCAAATCAGTCCAGCTGTTTCGGAAATTAGCCGGAAAATAGACAACGTATATACTTTTATATGCATTAAGTAAAAAGCTGTTATTTTGACATTACAAACGGTGTCTGTTTGTAATGTCAAAATAACAGCTTTTTCAAAGTTATTTATTTGTAAAGATAATATTGTCGAAATTTTATATTATTTTCAAATTCACTACTTTGAAATAAAGTAAAAAAGATTTTCACTACGTTTGAAATAAGTATGTGGTTTAACAATCAATAATGCAAGGATTATCCGCTATTTTCGACACGCCCTGCATAAAACTTTCATCTTTTCAAAAATTAATTAATTCAATACCTAGTACCTACACATACAGGGTGGCAGGGACATCAATGCACAAACTGTAACCATAAATTCAGCACAAGATCCTACACACTCCAGCGTAAAAAAATCATCGTTAATATCAAAAAAATATCACCCGTTTCATAGAAAAGTGCATTAACTACGCAGTCAAAATTTATGCAACAGCATTTTATTTTTTAATAACTGACGAATCATTTCAACGCAGGAGGGTTCAAAATCATGTACAGACGCCAGCACATCAAGCTACTACAATCTGTCAAATTTCATTAATAGATTTTCAACTTTATCGCTAAAATATTAAGGTTCAAGGTTAATTGGGAAAATTTGACAGTTTCGGGTAGCTTGACCTGCTGGCGTTTGTACTTAATCTATCGGAAGAGGTGGTGCGTCGATGTCAATGCCACCCTGTATAATTTCTTTGCCAACTTCCTAAACACCTTGCAGTGACAGCAGACCCCTAAAACATTGATCAATGGATATTTTTGCAAAACTGTCATGTAGACATGGCAATTTTTGGGGTAAACATATAGCTATTAATCACATAACGCAGAGACACGCCTCTATGTCAAAACGGCAATGTTTTGATTTATGTTCCCTTGGTACAGACGTCTACGGTCCTGTGTACGCAGTTTATTAGTCTGTAGTTAGGGATTTTTCTTCATATTATTTTATTCTACAAACAATGGGTAGTTAATATCGTGTCCAGCGTGTTCTGTTGTCTGTACGTTACAGGAACTGATGGATGCTACTCAAGGAACCAAGCTCGTAGCCAATTTCGGCCGATTCTATTTAGATTCCCAATGACGCGCTAAGAAGAAGATGAAAGAAAGAGAAAGAAAGAAAAATGCGTTTATTGGCATTAAACCACAAAATGAAGACACCTTAAAACTATAAAAACAGAAAGAAAGATTACAATGCCAAAAGGGCCTCAGCTCAGCATAATATCAGATGACAACACGAGTGTACCACCTGACGCTGATTTTCAGCGGCAACCCACGAGTGCCATATGCTGGAATAACAAACACATAGGGAAGTGTGTGTCTGTTATAATAAATTGTGAGAATTAATTTAAATGCTAGAAATTATAGAAAAGCTCATACAAAATCAAACAAAATGTCGTGACATACATGTATGTGTGTGTGTGTTTGTGTTGTATGCTCACACTTACACTTGCTTATAACCACCGTGTCATAATAATCATGAAGTAATCAGAATTATAGGTATTTCATTATTATTTCCCACATACGAGTACTTACCATAATTTTTTTCGTTATCCTATATTGTGTTCCTCAGCTGGGCAAAGGCCTTTTTCCTTCCAAATCCCTGTCGAAATCCAATTCCTGTTATGACTTACCTCATCATCATCTGCCTAGACTTTTCCCAACTTTGTTAGGTTCGGCTCCTAGTCTAACCTAGTCTTCTAGTCTGTTTTGACTTACCTAATTAAAAAAAAAACAACAAATCGTAAAACCCTCACCCACAAAATTTAGGCGAATTGAATTTGAAGTGAACTGTCATCCCACCTGACGCTATGTTTGTATGATTGACAGCTCACTTCACGTTTACACGTTGAGATTTAACAGAATAGCACGGCCAGTTTGGTCCTCACAATATCAGCATCGGTAGTCAACATTAACCGCTGTATAGAAGCTACTCACATAGCGCTGCTTAATCGTCCCACTGTTTACGAATACATACGCAGAATACGTAATGAGAACTGAACCAATGACATAGATTACAAATACCCAGCTGTGACTAATATGGGACGAGAACAGTTGTTATTAAATCGGCTTACTAGTCAATTCGCACGAATTTACTCACCCGAATCGTTATTTTTTCTATAGGCGACTCGCACGAATTGGCACATTTTGAATTTTATGCAATGAAGTTAGGAAAAAAGCACACGTTTTATAATATTTAACTCTATCACTTCGGTGCGCTAGTGTTCTTTTTTCTATACTTTATTGCATAAAAGTAATCATCAGCAGCATATAACAGTCCACTGCTGGACATAGGCCTCTCCTATTGCACGTCATTCGACTTTCATCCAGCTGCTACCGGCCATCCTGCGAAGATTGTCGCATTAAAATCAAAATGTGCCAATTCGTGCGAGTCGCCTATAGACAAAATAAAATTATTTAGAAGAGACGATTCGGGCGAATAACTTCGTGCGAATCTACCAACAAACCAATAAATCTGGTCGAAGTTTATCCTGCTTCTAGTTATGTAACACGGTTAGGCGGACAGATTGGGTGATAGTCGGGATGTCTTTGTTACCATGCTGTTGTTTATTCGAAAGCGAGATTTCTCAGTTACTAACTAGATTTAATGCGAATTTATGCGACATTTTGGTAAAGAAAATACGAAACTGGAAGCTGTATTCACCTTTTTGACAAATAAATATAACGTAAATAATTTTAATAATAACAAAACATCACGCATGTATTCCCCGAAGGGGACGGCAGAGGTGTACCTATAGTACACTCACATTATGCCAGTTTTGTTTAGTTTCCAAGTAATAGGGGATGAGCCTATTGCACACCAATATATTTATTTTTAGGTGCATCGTCTTCACATATAATTATAATAATTAATGTATGCAGAATATTGTAAAACATTTTAAAAGAGTAACAGAGGAGTTTCTTGCCCATTCTTCTATACGAAAACTACCTTTTGGAAGGGGCGACTTGCCTTTGACCAACTGGGCACAAATCCGGACTCCGGGCTGCTACTGAGCAATTCCAGATGGAAAAACTCAATAACACTTTGCCCGAGCCGGGAATCGAACCCAGAACCGCATGCCCAACAGTAGCGCTTGCGACCACTAGACCAATGAGGCAGTTAATTTTAATATTATTTTAAGAAGATATGTTTGTAGCGGTATCTACAACGCCACATGCGAAGAACGCGTCATACTGACGTCACGCGAAATCCTGCATCTCACAAGCAGAGTTTACAGCGCAACTAGCATATATACAACGGCCCCATATAAATCATCGGGCAGTTGCCCGCCAGACACAACACCCGTCTGGTCGGAGGATCCTTCCTTTCCTATGGAGGGTGAGTGAACTTTACACCCTGTTTCAAACAAAACAAACATAAAATTCATAATTAAAATTCTCTAAACACGACACATCACCGTCGGTCAACGGACCAGTCCATTTAAAGCGTGTAAACAAGGACCAATGAAAATAGCACATAGAATCCAACAAAGCAATCCTCACAGGATAGCCGACAAAGCTAGTATCACACACGAGTATTTACTTTACCGTCAGCTTCCTGCCAAGATGTGTAGCAAGCTGTGTTAATCTCTTTTGAAACCACGTCTGCACTGTGCGAAGATTGTACTGGGATTTTATGTGTGTTACGACTTCGAGTTTAATAGATAACTTTAGTAGCCACTGAGAAGACAGTAATATGTAGAATTAAGACTGCTTTACTGGTGTACCGGTCGCAAGGGATTTACATTTGCTTAGCATGAGGTACTGGACTGGATTCCCAGGACGGGTTTTTCTATAATAATAATAATCATGTATTTATCCAGATCATAGAATCCAATTTATTAGTAATTACATACACATTTTAAACACTTGTGTTAGTACATACATTTGGTTGATTTTTTTTTTTTTTTTGTGTTTGTAAGGAATTACTCAGTAGGTGCCCGAAACCTGAATCCGAAAGCCCGAATGTTGGCAATAGGCCCCTTATTACTTGTATTACATAAGTTACGAAATGTGTGTGAACCATAGGGACACCTCTGTCTAAGAACTAACAAGTAATATTTAAGCATTTAGTAGATACTACCTTTTGCGTGCGCCTTCGCTCGCGTGGATGTCGGAAAATATCTCATGGGAACTAACCACACACCACCACCACTACCAGGATTAAAAGTACCCTAAGTGCAAATTTTATCCAAATCCGTTCAGCCGTTTTCGCGCCAATCCGGAACATACATCCAGACAAACGGACAAAAATTCTTCGTTACTATTTCATTATACATAGTGGCGCCCTGCGGTTTTAGGCGCATCAGTCTCGATCCCGTGGGAAATTCGGGACAGAAATGTCATGGTCTAAATTTCATCCAAATCCGTTCAGCAGCTTTAGCGTGAAAGCGTAATAAACAAACATACAAAAAATCAGACGGGCAATTCTCGTAATTTTAAAAAGGTTTACAGTCTGATCTCAGTCTCAATCTGTTAAAAAAATACATCTAATTTTCCTACATTTTGACAAGTTTTTGACATTTGTTTGTCACCGAGATGAGACTGCGACTAGATTTTGAACGTTTTAAATTACGAGAATTGGCGTTCTTATCTTTTCTCGTTATAATATTAGTTTAGATACATAGACTCTTACACCAATCTTAAGGTAATTCTTCGAAACAAAATACACTTGGGAAATCAGTCTCCGAACTAGTTCCGAATATGTAATTAGTTAAGGCTCGTATTAATCTGATCTTGGTTTTGATACCGAATTTTGATACAAAAGGAATCATCGTCTTCTAAATTCTATACGGTACGGGAAGGGAAAAGGTAAGGGGGGGGGGGGGTAGGTAGGGGTAAGGTAAGGGGGGTACGGGGGTAAGGGATGCGCTGGACAGAAACCGGTGGCAGCGTATCTTCCTTTCCAGGTGTAACTCCGCAGCTGACCACGATCCTCAGACATAAGGGACCGACGACACAGAGATTTGTTATATTTAGTCCGAAGAATTTTCAAACTTAAGTGGCAGTGGGCAGGGCACGTTGCTCGCAGCACGGATGGCCGATGGTGCCGAAAGGTTCTGATGTAGCGACAGCGTGCCGGAAGGCCTTGGAAACACAGAACCGATCTTTTTATAAATTTGTATGCCCATGAGCCTGATGAACTCACTGTATATTGTAAGACCTATATTGTAACCAGTGTATCATAAATAAACTGTTTGTTTTGATTTGATTTGATCGGTGTGGCAATGCTTAGGAGAGGCCTATGTCCAGTAGCGGACGTCTTTCGGCTGTAATGATGAAGATGCAGTTACCCTATTTGACGTATTCCCTTTCAGAACAGACAGGTATTGTTCGCCCTATTATTCTCTGGGAACAACAAACTTCCTTATCAAGATACAATTATTTCCTTTTAGCAAAAAGCCTCAGAAGCCTGTGAAAGTGGCAGGATGTACACAGATCACTTTTACCTAACCAGGTATACGTAACACCACTTAGGCACGTACCTACTTCTATTTACACCAAACTCATTGTTTCAGGCTAGGAGAAAGTACTTGACTAAACGGCCCATTGTTTTGTCTAACTTTCTAGTCGATCTAGACTCGTTTGCTGTCTATCTGCGCTTTATCCGTAGTGGCTTAAATGGTCAGCTGTTACTTGGGATTAAATCAAGAAGGATTAGTAATAACAATGACAGAGAGTTTTAATCTTACCTCTGGACACAGAGAGGTCCATTAACATTTGTGAATCATCTCAAGCAAGTATTTGTTTTATGTATGGGTATTTATTGTGTATGTATATTGTAAATGGTAAACCACAGCCTCTGTAGTGAGTTCTTTAAGAGATCGCTGTTAGCAATAAGGCCTTCCATCGTATCTCATCATATACTGCACCGGTTTACATCATCACGTCAACGCCGGCTGTCGCTGATAACCAGCGCTTGGGCTCTGTCTCGCATAGGGTCGTAGCATTATGCTGAGCGACGAGACAGCCGTTTTGCGTGGATGCGACGCATATTTTCCCCCAAATTAATCTTTGTTGTGTTTGTGTTCTGTCTCTGCGTCATGTTTACCACAAATAAACTCACTTCCTTTCCTCCTTTCTTTCATTGTGTCACGCTATGAAAAAAATGTCTACATTTATATCTGTAACTCGTTTGGTTCTATTGATTCTATTCTATCCTCTGTCTCTCGTCTAAAGTGAAAAGCTCAGACACTATTAATTAAATCATTCATATTACTTCATTTGTTTTTTTATTGTAGGTAGATAAGTACTCGTACGTGGAAAACAACGGTCTCGTAGAAATTCCTTTCTTGCAAGGCCACTCACTTACTAGACCCGAGCCCTTAGTCAAGTGAAAATTGTCAAGAATTTCGGGTTCTATTTACACGACTCTCATGAACAGTAATAAATTCAGTTCAACATTGATTTAAATCGAAATAGTTTCATAGATTCTAAGACCGTTGTAGTTTTGGGCCTCAGGTCCGAAATTCGTAAAATTAATTGCCCATAATGTATACTATGTAAGCTGCCACGATATTGTCGTCTAAGGAATTTGGTTGTCTTCGTAATGCAGAGTTTATATTTAATACTCTGTAGGCCAAACATTCTGCTCGCAAGATTCAATTAATTGTAGACTTTAATGGCAGATACTACCTTCTAAATTTTAGTATTAAACATTAAGGATCAAATTCAACCAGGCATTAAACCAAAGTGTAGTTTTGGGTATGAATGTGGATGGCTATAAGAGTAGGGGAAGACCAAAAGAAATGGGCGGACTGTGTGAAAAATGATATGGCTAGAAAGGGGGTGATCGAGATGACGACTAATAGAGAAGCATGGAAGAAAAAGACATGTTGAGCCGACCCCAAATAAATTGGGATGAGGGTGATGAGTACCTAATATTCACGAGATTATAGCTAAGGATTATGTATGACGATTACTTTTACTCTCATGCACGTTTCACTATACCTTCCGACGAAAATTTTCAAACTCAAACGCAACCGTAGATAAATTCATCTACTTCTCTCAAATTAAGATTAACAACGGTAGATAAAACAACAAAAACTCGAGCCAATAAAGGCTTTCACATAAAAAACTAACATGAACATTGTAGTTCCCAACTAGATAGACATATCAGTTATCTAGTTTGAAACTAAAATGTATATAGGTAGAACATAACCCGGCTACATATTAGAGCACATTAACTCCGAGTCCAAACTGGCATAAATATTTATAACTCCCATAACCTAATGTTTCGCAAACGATATCAATCGGATACAGAATGTTATAGCTGTTTCGTAACATCGATAGAGGTATATGGTTATCGATATTGATAATATAAGCTCGTAGATAAAAAAATAACAGCCGCGTGGGTCGATTGCAGGCCTGGGATTCGTGGATGGGTGACCATATCCCTTCCGCGCCTCGGAAAGGACGATAAGCTCTTGTTCCCGGCTGTCATTCGTAGATTTTTGACAGTCGTTACGGGTAGTTAGAAGCCCATAAGTCTACCAAGACCAGTCTTACCCAGACTTATCGTGTAAACTGGGTTGTAGAGGTCAGATAGGCAGTCCATGTAAAATACTAATTCAGCTGCCTCAGATTAGACTGGAAGCCTACCTGACTAGGCAGATTGATTGATTGGTTATCGATATATATAAGCTCTAAAGCTCTTATTAATAAAACGATTACGAGTATATTTGACGGTGGCGGCTCCCTTTCAAGTATTACTTGAAGTCTTCTTGAGATGTTTATTTTATTAGAAAACCATTTCAGGCTGTCGAATATTGACGAGATGATTAAAACTTGAAATTTTGTTCTCGGGCGCCTATTGGGAAAAGTATTTATTAATATTGGCCCTAGCAAACATTGGCTTTAAAGACATTTATTTCTTGAAAAAAAAAAAATTACGGTTCACTTATATGTAAGTGACATCGGCACGAGTATGCGGCAGCGGCGGCGACCTCTCGCGTCCGGTCCTGGTTCAAGCCAGGGTCCGGGGCGAGAGGGAGTGGGAGGCAGTCATCTCCTTCTGCGAAGCAGTCATGCTAGCGAAGGAGGTGGCGGGGTGGATGAGGAAAAGGACCTCACGCCTCAGTCGCCACGGGAGACGAGCGGGCGTCGGGAGCCGCGTTACGACTCCCGGCCACCGAAGGCGCGGGCCTGCGGGCGGAGAGTAATGGGTAGCTCACCGCCCGATCAGGACCAAGCCCGTGCCGGACAGCGCGTATGTGTTCCACGCGCGCCTCAAAGGGATGTCAGCAAGATTGACGGGGCCCGATAGGGCCGAAGCCTGCCAGGGTAGTGGGATCGTCCGAAAGGGTTACCGCTGACCTGGAACATAAAGGGCTAAGGAAGGAACACGGGTGGGTTTTAGTCAGTAAGAGTGTGACACTCCCTTCCGCTCCACCCAGAGCGGGAGGGGTCATTTGATGATTTCCCATCCTCAAAAAAAAAAAAAAAGCCTCCCTCTTTCTTTTCCAGATAATTCTTCTTCTCTCTTCTTTTGCTACTACTAGAGTACCAATGATTGTAAAAAACATTTATTATCACGGAAGAATGCTGGAATTGCTGCGATACTGCGGGCGGAATTTCTTTGCAGCCTGACCTGGTTTTTGCCTATTTAAGTAAATGGTAAGTGTGGTAACAGATTTTTAATAATGGCACGACCGCGCGACATAGGACCAGTAGCCAAATATGCTCATAACATAACAAAGCCGATTGTTATATAATAAATAAATGAAGCCGACAAAAATATATTTATACCAAAATTGACTGCAAATATAATAATTACGATAATTTAGGCGCCATGCCTCACAACGCTTACGTATTGGGGTCATATTTATCACATATAAAAAGCAGGATTTCAAAAGTACTATGTCACTTCCAGATCTCTCCTCGGGGCTTAGGTAATGTAGTCCCTAAGATATCCTGTGACATGACACGGGTGCTATTACAAAATCAAATATCCTTAATCAATATCTGTGAATGTAAGTGTATGGATCCTGTCCACCAGTACTAAGTGCTGTGCTATCATTTTTAAACTATTTTTAAGGCTCGCCTACACCACAACTCGCTAACGAATTAAACGTAGGTATACGGATGGCAGGGATATCAACGCGCAAACTGAAACTATGAATTCGGCACATGATTCTGAAACGTTGAAATTTTTCGCCGGGTATAAAACAATAGTGGTTTCATAGAAAAGTGAAATACCTTCGCGGTCAAACTGTATGGAAAAGCTGATTTGTTTTTTAATAACAGACGAAAAAATTCTAAGCAAGTGAGTCTAGAATCATATGCTGAATTCGTGGTTCAGTTTGCGCTTCGATGTCGGGATGCTACACTACTAAAACATCGCTCTGCTTCTGCAGTTTTTTTGACGATGACAGAGATTGATATGGGTAGCGCTGACTGCGTTTAGTGATTTGTGGTGACAGCGATGCGATTCAACTAACATGAAACGCATCGCTGTTTTGACACTTCTGTGTTGTCGTTCGTTCAATTTTTTTGCCTGTTACCGCGCCTTTTATCAGCTAACTTACAACAGACGTGTCATAATTCCGCCCCGTCTTACCAAACGCCTAAATCCGCAATAAGTGATAGTAATATCAAGTTTTTGCAAATTATTCATAAGTACATATTTCGTCATTTTTAATGGCATGGTTTCTGTCAATTTCTCTCACAAACCAGCTCAATAAACGACATACGTAATCCAGGTGTCAAAATGTAAAACGCATAACAATCGATTCAATTAAGCACAGGGTTATAATTACGTGGACAAAAACTGGACTAAACTGGATTTAACTGGGCTATTAACTAGTTCAGCCTGGTTTTTGGTCTGAAAATGACTGATTGCGTCTTGGTCTTTCTGTTTCAAGTTTATAACGGTATCCTGGCTCACGGGCGTTTGTTTTAAAACCTATGTTTTACAACAGTATACTTCATTATTATGTGCATTAATTATATAGTAGGTTATATGCTTTACATGACCACAAGTTAATGTAATCAGTTGTAAAAAATATGCATAATTTCTCTTACGTTAGCGAGAAAACTGTTTTAAATGAACTCGAATGCGCCCTCGACCCCTTCGGCCCTAGAGATGGCCCCTATCTACCCCAACATTGACAAGTACGCAAAGCAAACAGAGATATAAGTTTCCATTTTAATTATTCGAAGGATCAAACCTCGGCTTCGAATGAAACTTTTTTATTATCACTAATCGACTTCAAACAAATGACGAGGTTATGCATTCGGCGGGGTTTATTTTTTTCATATAATTACATATGTTAATACTTCACTGAGCCGATTTACGTGTTTCTTTTTTTGTTTCTTATAAAAAGCTCGCGAAAGTTCATAAAATTTATATGGGGTCTTCCATATAATATTTTTAACATTATTTGGGTATTTTTTGAGTTAGCTTCAACATAATAAGTATTTATAACAATATAAAACATTGATATTAATCCCACAGACCCTCGAAAGGGTTTAAAATCAATGTTTTACGAACAGTGTCGAAAATGTCCGACTACCTGCAAATCCGGAATTAGACTAATGAAGGAAGTCTTTGTCTTGTTTGTCAGCGGTTTTGGAGGCTTTTAAGGGTTTTATGGAGTTACCCTTGAGGTTGTATTACGTGTGAAATTGTTGATGGTTTAATATTTTACTTATTGGAAAATCGTAACTTGCCGATTACTTTCTTGAAGAAAGCTGCATTTATTTACACACTTTAGGTAGTGTGTAAATAAATAATATGTAGGTAACTACAAATCAGTACTCGTTTCTTTTTTATCTGTCTGTTTGTTCCGGCTACACTCCTAAACGGCTGGACCGATTTTGACGGGACTTTCACAGGCAGGTAGCTGATGTCAAAAACTACTTTTAGAAAAAGAATAAGGGAACCGCGATAAAAAAAAAAAAAACCATGAAATCCAATTTGTTTTCCGAAATAGACAAGAACGAAGTCGCGGGCACAGCTAGTTTATAATAGAATTTAAAGTATGGAAATATCGATCTGTATTTTGCTTTTGAAGTATTTAGGATTTGTATAAATTTTCTTGTACGCATATTTATAAGGTAGTTGCTACGTTAGCAACTTCATTACACAGTAAGGAATTTATGATGAAATGATGAATAAGACTGAATGATGAAGAGGATCCTTGGGGAAGAACCACACACAAGTAATGTATTCATTTTGATAGATTGCGGTACCTACGCCATACCTACATATTTAATTTGTGATCGCAAGAAAGCGAGGCTACTCTGTGGAATCCTGGTACACACGGCTACACATCAAGCTATGCAAAACCAGTATTGGCTGACCGTTCATTGTGAGAAAATATCATACAAAGTGAGGCCAAGACAAACTGGTTTTGTATAGCTTGACGTGTAGCCGCGTGTGTACATAGTAAATAGTGAGTAAACAAAATATTTACAAGTTTAATGAAAAGAAAAATAATGAGAAAAAATCGCTATGATGATGATGGAGAGGCACTCTCCATTCGATGGCCTGAAACACAGGTTTGAATAAACCTAGTTCGGGAGGGTCGCTGCCTAAGATGCTAATTCCGAACCATCATTACTTGCACGTATAATAAAAATATTTTAGTTTTTTTTTTAGACAAAATGTACACTTTTTGTGAACGTTTTTATGAAATAAATTATTCTATTCTATCATCTGCGTAGCCTTTTCCCTACTACTAATACCCCCCCTAATTGCCTTTTCCCTAATACTGGTATTCAGCTGCATCCGATTAGAATGGAAGCCGATGGGTCGGCTTCCATTCTAATCGGATGCAGCTGAATACCAGTATTTTACATGAAGCGACAGCCATCTGACCGTCAACGTCTCTGTGCGAGGTAAAAAGTTTTTGACAAGATTTAACAAGACTTTCTCCTAAAACCTACACTTCCGGATGATAATCCAGTAATGACACTGCACGACCATTATCATAATAAGTTAAATTGTATAGACCTTAGTAATGATGTTAAACTTGTAGTTCCTAGATCAATTCATCATCGTAGAGTGCGTTTTTACCGATTGTTTGATCAGGCATCATACCGGACATACGCAGGTAAGCGTGCACCCCGTCAGCGACTCAGGCAAATATACAATGAACATTTCATAGATATTGATATATTTATGCTAAATAAAAATGCTTTTCGAAGTAAAGTTAGCAACTTGGATATATCTTGTGGTAACTGACTAGTTTGTTAGTTTGTAACAATATAAAATGTTTCCTTGAATAATAATATCTAGCTTACCAATGAGTCCTCATCATAGCATACCTCTTTTTTAATATGTGGAAAATGTGGTGGTTATTACATTGATTTTGTTTTATATAACTTAATGATAAGTGTTTATATGTAATATAATATCGTTTTTTTTCCAAATAAAATAAAATAACAACCTTGTCAGAACTTGCCACAAAAAACAACAATTACTTATCAAGTTCCACGAACCCAAAATGGTGCCAAAATTAACATTACTTCGCATAACTACATAAAAACTCAACAAGCAATCAAATACGAATAAATAGAGTTACCATTTATCAATCAGCATCGTGAATGGGACTTACATAACAAATACATAACTGTGGATTAAAATGGCGGAGTTACATAAGACATTAAATAATTAAAATGGACAAGACTAAGACAAGACCACAAGAGTGACACATTCTTATTGTATTTTTGCAGAATATTAATTTTTGGGGCAATGAAAAAGAGTGGCAACGATAGTATGTCACATAAGAGGGGCTTGTGGCTAAGTAATAACAGCCGCACGGGTCGAACGATCAGGTTAAGCTATGCTTGCCGCGGTTGGTCTGAGGATGGGTTGGGTGGGTTGGTGGTTTGGTTGGGTTGGGTCACCCAATGCCTCGGAAAGCACGTTAAGCCGTTGGTCCCGGCTGTCATTCGTGGATCTCTCTGACAGTAATTCCGGTACGTCTGAAGCCCGAAAGTCTGACAACCAGTCTCACCAAAGGGTTTCATATTACCTAGTAACTGGGTTGTTGACGCCAGATTGGCAGTCATCCCATGTAAATACTGGTATTCAGCTGCATCCGGTTAGACTGTAAGCCGACCCCAACATAATTAGGAAAAGGCTCAGCAAATGAGTATGTCACAGTTAACGAATAACATAACATTACGCCTGTCATCCGCGAGGGGTTAGGCAGAGGTGCACAAATCACTTAGTACATCCATATTTCGTCAGTTATGTTTAAGTCCCCTGTAACAGGGGGCGAGCCTATTGCCATACTGGGCACAAATCCAGACTCCAGGATGCTCCTGAGAAATTCCAGATGGAAGACCCCAATAATACTTTCCCCGACCAGCGAATAGAACCCACGACCTCACGCTCAGCAGTAGCGTAGACCAACGAGGCACAGGGAGACAGACAGAGGTCTTGACACGGTTTATCGGGAGAATGATAATTTTTGGGCGACAACAAAGATTTGGGATCGATAAGTTTATCAAAGTTCACAGATCTACAACTCTTTACCTAACCATATAAAAGACACTAGGTCAATATCTTTATTCAAAAATTTATTAAAACTTAAAACGACATATTTTCAAAGGCATCACAAAAAAGTTAATCTGTCCGATTCCAACATTATTATCGTACCAAATCCATGTAAACCATCCCTTTCATCTGCTCAAAAACTGTCGCCCAATGACAAAGTTAATTGAAATTATTACCTACCAATACAGAAATGTAATTTTGTTTCTGTTTTAAGAAAACCGTCTATCTCTGTGCGCATCTCTACTTTAAATTGCTTAAGTTTTGTTTTATATCTTATTTCTCCTCGTAAGTGATTTGTAATCTTTGAGAAATAAATAATTTTTAAATCGTAATGTTACCGAATATGGTAAGTGGCCTAAGCGGTAATCTGCCCCTAAGGCTACAATGACCGTATAAGGATTTCAAACATTCGTTTTTGACTTTCAGTTTTGAATGATACGGAAGTGCATAGATACCTCAAAACATTAATTATATTTTTGCCTTTTATAGAGTCGAAAGTCATCATCCATCGAGCCTTTTTCCAACCATGTTGGTGTCGGCTTCCGGTCTAACCGGATGCAGTTGAATACTAGTATTTTACACGGAGCGATTGTCTATCTGACGACCACAACCCAGTTATTAGATAACACGATACTTCTTTGCAAGACTAACGACTGTCAAAGATCTACGAATGACAGCTAGGATCATTTGATTTACGTGCTCTCCGAGGCAAAGAAGGGTGTCAGTATGTTATATATGGTCACCCATCCACGAACCAACCTCGGCAAACGTTGCATAACCTTGAAGATCGAACCGTGCAGCTGTTATTATTTAGCCACGAGCCCTTTATAGAATCGGTAGTACGAGCGAGATATCACGAGGTGAATCACATCAGGCCTCAGACAAGAAACTACATGAGGATCACGATCTGAGGCTTTGACAAAAGAAGAAGTAACGAACTAGTGGAAGTCGATAGTATAAGCTCTACCTGGTCAGCTGACACAAAAATAAGCAAGATAAGACCAAAAAAACCCATAACATCACGCCCTGTAATCCCCGAAGGGTTACGCAGAGGCGTACCTATAGTAAATACACTCACATTTCAGTAGTTATGTTTAAGTCCCATGTAGGGTGAATTTATAGCCATCAACCGGGCACGAACCCAGACTATGGGCTACTGAGAATTGAAAAACCCAATACCACTTTGCCCAATCTGGGAATCGAACCCATTAGATCAACGAGCCAAAATAAACCCACAAAAAATGTCCTTTTAAAAAACAATACCCAAAACGCTTACAAAAATCAGTTATGATACAGTAAGCAATGTAATTAAGTTAAAATATCACGGCGTCGCGTGCGGGTAGTCGTTAAAACGTTAGCCATAACCCGTTACACACGATCATAGATGTCGTGTACAGGCGAGCACACAAGTGATAACAATAACTTCTACTGGATTTGATTTTGCGAGATCAACTGTTTTGTACACAAAGCTTTTAACCCTTCGTATGGCCGGAACATGGATCCACGCGGGACACAATGGCTTTTTAATTGTTTCTGTAATTACAGGATTCAACCGGCTTAAAGCCTGTGTTTTTACTTTCCAATAGCGTTCTGTTTTTGAGTTATTGACTGGCCATGTAATGACAAACTGGCATAGAAGAGAATTGATATAGGCATCGTTGAGTACCACTTTCGAACAGCTATTTGGACGTGTTTGGTAGGCAACGACGGAAGAGCTCTAGCTCGTTTAAACCCAAGCAAGCACTTTAATTTTTGTAATTTATTTCACAACTGCTGGTCTCAAAACGGTGAAAGAAAATATTCTAAGGAAACCGGCATGTTCTAGAACCAAATCATTTTTAAGACAGTCATCCACCAACCCGCACCGGTCTGTGTCCCAGCAGTAGGAGCGTTATGCTAGACCTAAATATACGAACCTACCAGCGAGGTAATTGCGTAACTAACAGTAGCAATGGCTTTAATTTTGACAGTTCAACAATATTCATTGCGTTATTTACGTTGTTGAGCGGGCAATTTTTTCGAACATATGAAGTAATGGATTAGCAATATCCTTCAAAATCATTCAGATTGAGGTTGATTATGTGTTACCCAGATAGCAATTGAAAATCAACTGGGTTCGTAGGATATCTTGTTTGAAGTAAATCGACTGCATCATGGTTTTTTAGGAACACTGGCTCCTCCTCAATTTGTGTCAGTTTAAAAACCATACTTACACGTGGTTGTTAGGTAGGTACTCATTCATGACAATAAACCCTCTCTTAATGATAAATTACTTTCGCGCTCGTCAAAAGCCGAGTCTTGCGGAAACGTGATAAAACTTTAATGTAAGTGCTTTTGTTCTTTGAATAAACGCCATCTTGGTAATTTACTTTTGTTTTTTGGTCTTTTGGATAACCGCGACCTTTTAAGGCATGTTCAGTGCGTCACAACAAGTCATTTGTCAAAGACATCCCGTTGAGTAAGCTATGACTTTAGGCTTTTTAATTTTGTTACGTCGTAATCTAAAGACTAAACGATTTTTAAATAGTTAATGTTGTGAATACCAACCTATCTCTTGACAATTCAAAAGTGCTTGTAATGGGTTTATTTGAAATAAATGCTTTGAGTTTGAGACTAATATCATTATTAGTTTGGTAGTCACAACCTTATTGACAAATAGTGGAGTCTTTTAATTAAGCCTTCCTTTCTCTACAGAAGGAATAACCATTTTACAACTTGAAAGCTGGCCTTAGCATTCGATTGGGACTGCGTAGTGAAAAGTACTCGAGCCAACTCTTTTGTTTACGGTTTTAGACATTTATTTTCTCAAAAGATTTACAATCACTTACAGAGAAAATACAATATTATAATTAAAAATACTTATAGCCGATTGGCGTAGTGGGTTATTACCTACTAAAATTACATTAATATTTCTGTAAAAGGGGTAGTTGCAAAGAAGTTCACACAAAACTAAGTGCGCGACGTCGTATGCGTATCGCCACTGCGGGTAGGTGTGTTTCATAAAATCAGACTTTATTGTATCTGCATCTTTCATAATTGCTGTGTACAGTCACCAAAGAAGATAAGTAACCAGTGTCGTCGGATATAGTTGAAGTTTAGTAAGAAACCGGTGGGTGTTTTCGGATGAAATTAAATTTGATAAATGAACTGTTTGTTTTCTATTAACTAAATTCAATTTTATTCGAAAAAATCTATCGGTTTTTTACTAAACTTCAACTATATCCAACGACCCTGGTTACTCATCTCCTTTGGTGACCGTACATGCAGCTATGTTTATTTTCTTTAAAACGGTGTGTTTTAAGCGATAAAACATAACAAACTATATACACATAGAAAACACAGTGTTAACTTTACAAGTTAGCAGTTCAAACTTTGTAAGCGTTTCCACCATAACTTATTGCTGCTTACCTTCCCGCAGAAAACTTCAGAGTAAAGTCCACAAAACATTACCATAACTGTGTGAATATTTAAGTTATTTTAATATGATAAAATATAAGTTTCGCATTGCGGTACGGTCGTAAATGTTGGAGCATACCAGCAAAATACGAGCGTGAACACACTCGCAATTTTAAGAGTTTAAAAAGGCTACTGAAACCTTGCGTTGTAGCATAGTCTGAAAACTGTGTTTTGCTTCACGAAAAATTATTACTTGTACAGTCAACAAAAGAGATAAGTATGCAGGGTCGTCGGATATAGTTGAAGTTTAGTAAGAAACCTATGGATGTTTTTGAATAAAATTTAATTCAATTAATAGAAAACAAACAGTTCATTATCAAATTAAATTTAACTCGAAAACATCCATCGGCTTCTTACTAAACTTCAACTATATCCGACGAACCTGGTTACTTATCTCTTTTGGTGACTGTACATAAGTTCAGATGAGCTCGTGACAGTTGCAACACGACAGCAAAATGCAGGAGCTGTTTATTTTCAGAAACTGTATTATACAACGCAATGAATGTTTTTAACTGTCGAAATGAAAGCTATTGCTATTGTGTGTTACGCAATTATCCCGCAGGTTACAGTTTCTGATAACAATAGTGTATTTTAAAAATCTAGACAGACAATCAGGATATTATCAGGAAATAATTCTAATAATCTGAGGATCGTGGAAACGTCAATTAAGTGTGAAATTGGTATTCTGAGAGCCAGATGTGGCCAAAACATAATAAGCTATGGAATTTGGTACTTACTTTACTTATTACTATTTGAAGGAATTTGGTACTTATTAATAATTGAAGTACCATTTGATACTTAAATTGGCATGAACACAAACAGATTTCAAATTAGTATGATGAGTATGATAAAATTGCACAGTTTCTTCAATTGAACAAGAAATTTGACAGCAGATTAATACTAATCGAAGACTCAAAATCAAAACATCTAAATTTGACGGCACGGTTGGCGCAGTGGTTAAGCGATTGATTGCTGCGCTGCGTGTCGCGGGACAAATATTTGTATGACTTACAAGTAGTTGTTCCGGGTCTGGCTGTTTGTGTATGTGAGTTTAAATGTTTGTAAACGCACCCACGATACAGGAGAAATTCCCAGCGTGGGCAATGTTTTTAAAAAATACAACAAAAAAAATAATCTAAATATTTTATATCACATAAACCTACATGGGCACTTATGAAACGTCAGAAGCTAGGTGCACGGTTCCGATAGGTCGTTTCCTATGGAGAAGAGCCGGCAAGAAATTCCACGGTTACTATTTTAAAAATAATTCACTTTTACAATGTTTTCAAATCACAATGTTAACAGGTTTGGGAGGACAGTGTGACTTGATCAAGCATCATTGGCATTGCACGGCACTTTAGTTTTCGTATTACATTGGCGCCGATTCCCTTGTTCACAAACTAAACTAAATTTAAGTTCAGTGCATCTTTTTCTTTCTATTGCATTAAGAAAAGGACAGAAGATAAATATTAATTTAGTCCTGTCAAATTTAGATACTCTATATCAAGTTTAGACGTGATTAAAAACATGGCTACTAAAAATACATCAATTTACGTCAGGCGCTGACTAATTTGACAGGACTAAACTAATATTTTATCTTCTGTCCTTTTCTTAATGAAATAGAAAGAAAAAGATGCACTGAACTTAAATTTAGTTTAGTTTGTGAACAAGGGAATCGGCGCCATTGTCCTACTGTAACAGTTTATGGTATCCTAAAAATAAGAGGTAAGAAAAACAAAAGACGAACGGGTTCTGTCCTCGACTGTGCCACCAGTAGAATTGTCACTATGATCACGCTATCTTCACATTGCGGTGGCGAGGTGACGTGATACCCTCATATTGTTGTTATTTCCAACAACTATGCTTCCAACACACGTTTATTAATATTTTGGCAGTAAGTGTACAAGTTTCTGATAACAGACGTCCTTCGTGTTATTGTGCACTGTACTCGAGTGTACTGCAGGAATAGAGGGTAGATTGTTTATTTCTGAAAGCATAGCACAGTTGGGATAATATTGGCTGTTTTGTGGTTTTAATAAGTTGTGGATTTTGTTTTTATATCTTACGGCAACTGTTTCACTGGAGAAGATTGTGTATTATTGACCGTAAATAAAGGTATTGTGATTTCAAATGGGGACATATTGCACTATCTACTTTGTCATAATATCGACAACTCTGCTCAAGGTTTATACAGAGTAGCTGTCGACATCGATGCGCAAACTGTAACCATCAATCTAACACAGGAATCTAAAGTAGAAAACTTCATCAGTTATCAAAAAAATGCAGCTTTCATATGTAGCATACAAAAGTGCAGTACGCGGTCATAATGTATGGAACATCTTTTTTTCTTGGTAACAGACAAAAATTTGGTTCAGAATCATGTCCTGCCTACTGAATTCATAGTTGCAGGTAGCGCATCGATGTATGCCACCCTGTAGAAGCAGATTTTTTTTTTCTGAAGAAGGCTGTACGAGGCTTCGTTGTCAGGCAAGAATCACTAATGTCATGTTTTCACTAACTTGGATTTTGAAATTTCCGCACTGATCCGAGCGTTGAATATTCAACAGCCCGCTTTTATTTAATAAATAGCTTCTGTCCGTTACTTCATCCGCATGTTTTAACTTAAAATATATCCTATGACACTCGGCAAATAGCTTCCCATTAGTAAAAGAATTTCCCCCTCAAACAAACAAACTCACAAATTCTACCTCTATAAAAAATCAGTATAGATTAATTTAGGTGTCTCCTAAGTCCTACTGTTAGTGAAAACGGATATTACAAGCTCTGCTGAACGACAAATCACCCTTTTGGCTTAAGGAAACTGTCTTATCCTAACCAGGAAAACCTCATTCGGACTATAACATCAACATAAAAGGAAGAGAAAATCTCAAACAAGTTATCTACAAAAGCCATTTCCCTACCATCAGTACGGAAGCCATAGTCACACGCACACCGTACGATCTTAACCCCATCCAACTTTAATGGAGCCTGCTAAAGCCGTATAAAATTAGCCGGAAACGCCTCGTAGTTCGTAACAATGCATTTGATCGACGACATTTCGATTGACATTGGAAACTAGACCTTACCACCTACGTAATAAGTGTCTTCGTTGTGACGAATTTAGTCTGCACCCATTTTTGGGTCGGTAAGGTTGTGGGACAATGAGTGTTGGATTTAATAATAGAGTTAGTAGTGTTTTGGAGTGCAAGGGCAGGTGTTTGATTTGAATACTCGTAAATGCACTGTGTGGGAGGTGTGCAATGTTTACAGACAAATGACATAACAAAAAAAATCCTTCTATCCTCAATGGGCTGCAGAAAAAGAAAGAAACAATTCATTTTACTGTAACGTAACATAGAAATCTTCTATACATACATAGAAATAGATATGCTAATGAAAGTGTCTGTCACAATAACAGCTGTTTATTAAATGCTTATTATGTAAGTATATAAGTAGGTACGGTACTTATAAAAAAAAAAACATTTTTGTCTGTCTGTTCCGGCTAATCTCCGAAACGTCCAGCCGTTTCGGAGATTAGCTAATCTCCGAAACGGCTGGACCGATTTTGATTAAATTTGGTATGGGGATACTTTGAACCCTGGGGTAGGACATAGGCTACTTTTTATTGACATACTTCGCGTGCGAAGCCGCGGACCAAAGCTAGTCTTGAGTTTAAGGCTAAATTATTTCCCTTTATTCCAAATGAATAGCGACCAGCATTTCCAAAGCCATCACAATTCAATAACTCCAATAAGCAATTTAATTGCCGTATACACATTCCCTTCACACTAAATTAACCATAAAAACAATAAAACAATGTCGTTACGTCACAGACTACGCACGAAATAAAATCCAAGATGGCGGCAAGACATTACTCGCTTACTCGTCCGATATTACCCGCCACTTTCACTAGCGTCGAAAAACTATAATTACAGTGATTTGGTAGTGCTACAAAGGTTATGGTGGTACACATAACTATTGTCTTAAGAAGTTTAGACCATTATGGCGGTGTCCGGGTTGAAAGGTGACAGTTCGGCTACAGTTTGTTCACAGTTATTTTACCTCTGACAGCAGCAAGTTAACAGCCACCCTATTATGACGAGAATAAAGATCACAATGATATTGACAGGCTTGTCAGTGGCAGCCATCCAACAGCAACCTTATTAGAATGAGAATAAAGATCACTCTGATTTTAACAGTGATGTAAAATCAGAGGTAAAATGAGTGTGAAGACTGTTGTTCGGATAGTGTGAGAATGTTCGTTAGGTGTTTAAAAAAATGGAAACGTCAAAACATATTGTTTTAATGGTTATGATGTTTAATTATGGTTTTTTCACTTGGCGAAAGTGTCTGTTGTGTTTATTGGCGTGTGCGTTTTGTTGGCAGGGCCAACAACAAATACCGTTTTAATTGTTTTTCTTTCTTTTTTTATTAAGTTTCACTGCATCTTACTAAATGTAACTAGGTTGACGAACAAGCCCATCTGATGAATGATGAGTAGTTACAGCCTGCAATATTATGGGGCACCCATGTCCACAAAAACTGCTTTTGCCAGTCGAAATTGTCGATTTGATAGTAGAACAGCACGTTCCCACTGCTGGGACACCTCTTAGTAAGAGGAAGTGAGCCGTAATACACCAAGCGGGCCATGTGCGGTTTGGTGGATTGTAGCATATCCTGATGAAACCTAACAGGCAACAGTTGTGCAGCTATCAGTCTGCCTAGCCTTTTCCCAACTATATCGGAGTCGGCTTCCAGTCTAACCGGATCCAGCTGAATAACAGTATTTTATATGAAGCGACTGCCTATCTGACCTCCACAACCCAGATACTGTGTAACACGATACCGCTGGGTTAGGCTGCTTGTGCAGCACAGAAGCTTATTAATATCATAATACTTATCTAATATATCTTTTAAGGATTAACTTAAACCTGTTACCAACATATTAGTACACACTTAAATACACATCAATCATCTATCAAATGCACTAAAGGTCAACGCAGACTGTTTCGTAACACTGCATGCAGCAGTAAACTG
Organism: Apamea anceps; assembly: GCA_951799955.1. Lineage (NCBI taxonomy): Eukaryota > Metazoa > Arthropoda > Insecta > Lepidoptera > Noctuidae > Apamea > Apamea anceps. Next base: position 3,474,489 of record OX637502.1, on the reverse strand, counting down.
ATCCGTGCAAAATTATATCCGTTTATGTATGAAGTTATATCAGCATCCTAATTGTGTAACACACTATCTCAATCAGAATCATTTTGAAGGATATTGCTAATCCATTTCTTCATAAGTTCGAAAATGTATCTACTCAATAGCGTAAATAACGCAATGAACTATCAAAATAAAAGCTATACCTACTGTGTTACACCATTACCCCGCAGGATTAACAGAAGTAGCAAGGATTGGAAATGGCGGCAAACGTGTGGGTATATCCATGGGGATTAAAATGGTAGGTGTGGATAGCAATACTTGTCCGAATATACGCAGTACAGTCCCGGTAACGACTTGCCAGTAAAAAGAAAATGAAGATAGTAAGTACCAAGAACTGAAAACATGGATGAAAAGAAAACATCTTGTTATTTATGTTTTCATTCCGTACCAAAAGTCGTTAAAGCAAAATTTATGTTTCCTACCTGTATGGGAAAGTGACCTTTAAAAGTATGCTGCTCTGTGCTCTTGGGTTTCCCAATAGTTTTATTCTAATTCAAGGTCACAAGAGTTACTGCTGGGCGTGGGATCCTAAATTCGATCCCCGGATCACGTTATTGGTTTTTTTTATAAGATTTACAGCATCTAGGAACTTGTAACTTAGCCTGATAATGATTGGCAATAGACTCGCCCCATAAAATAACGGGTTGGTTAAACGTGGGTGTCAAAATCAAAAATCAAAAGTAATTTAGAGATTAGTGGTGGCCCAGTAATAATGGCCGCGACTAGGTCTTAGTTTAAATAATAATTTACACAAAGTAAAGTGCTTGCTTGGGTTCCAACTCCCGACCAAATTTCCGAGATCAAAGCGTGTCTGTATTGTTATTGTATTTGTTCATCGAGTCCTCGAGCCTCGACTTGTCTGATAAGCTCATATAAATTGAATAAACCTTAATATTACAGGCAGACGGTCCAAATTCGTTTGTTTTAGGGTGGGTCAGATAATTTTGACAACAGACTGTACTGAGCACCACTATCTAGCCGTTTGGGGAATGCAAACGTCATGTTAATTGAACTCCGAATCAGTTCATTTTGAAAAGCGACACATTAAAGTACAAAAGCTTAACCTGCATTGTTAATATTATACCATTCACAGAATTCGGTTCTCACATTATGTGCAACAGGCCTGCGGTTAATCGCGGCGTAATGTGTATCGACCTTAAGAGTTGCGCTTGCGTCACTATTGTGAACGAATTTGACATTAAAACACAAAATGTTCAGAGGTTATGTGGCGTTCTCTAATGTGCCAAGGCTGTATTAAGTTTAGATTATAAATAATAGCGTCATTAATTGTAAATTGCAGCGTAAGTCGTAGTTATTCACGAAAACGTACAAATATTCAAGAAAACCCAAGTGTGAAAAGTAATATTATCTACGTGATTATGTCAAAAAATCTATACTAATATAATATATATAAATTTTTCTTCTGTTGTTATCCGCGATCAGTTTTACTTTTAGAGGATGAGTTGGGGGTAAACATTGGCGGGAAGAGCGTGACTCCAGCGAGCCATAGATGGAAAATTTGTTTGTTTGAACGCGCTAATCTCTCTCTCAACTGCTATTTGGATTTGAGAAATATTAGCCCAATTCTTGAGGAAGGTTATAGACTACGATCCTGAGGACCTGAGCTAAACGAAAAAAAGTTGAAAGAACGTTAAGCGAAAACAAAGTAATACCGCAGGCGGAAAATGTGGCGTTTATAACATAGGTGAGCACTAAAGTGGTATTTATGGAACAAAAATACTCGTACTGTTGTGCAAAATTTCATACTAACCCAACTGTGAATTGTGTGTGGCTGTGAATTGTGTCAATGATTGAATGAAGATACTTAAATAAACACCAACTAGATTACAATAAAAACCGTGGCTCACGTCACCATTTCATCCCACAAGCAAGGTTTACTTTTTATGGTCCAGTCCACAAGTGTACCGATTGCTCTATGATCGTGACCGCCGCTCTTTATCATTTTCTTTCTCTTAGTGAAAAACTCATCTCAAGTTTTGAACATTACTTTATTCTCGTTAAAGGATTAAACTGTTATAATTTATTAAAGGATTACTTTCATTAATTCTTTGGGCCAAAGCTCTTAATTTAAATTAAAAAGTTGATTGGATATTGATTAAATGAATGGGATTAAGTACTAGTCTCTACAAAAGTTTTTGATTAAATCATTGATTTCAATCTTATTTTTTGTAATTTTTAAAAAGAAATATACTTAACTGATATTTTTTTCAACAGTTGCCACCATAGATTCGGCTAGTGGTGACGATTTTCTAAGTACCGTTATGAGTTAGGTTATTGCCTGGTATTGTATATAGTTCCTGGCTATCTTGTTACATGCATCTAACAACAATTGCATAATTTATCTTTCGAAATGTACAAAACAAAGAAATCGTTTGTAAATATGCTTATTTAAACACAAGTGTGATCGCGTGACGAGACACAGTAGACAACACGCGATATAACTTTATTCACTACTTAGCGATTTATAAGGCTAAGCTCGGATAGACGCGACGACGCTCGAATGCGCGACCTTTCACTCTCCACAGAGTCCATACGGCTAGGTAACGCGCGAAGAGCCAGTCACAACGAACGGTCTCGTGGTAGGATATTATGGCGTGACATCGGGACTGTTTAACGTAGGCCTAACGTAGGCCTAAAATATTACGATTAGCTGGTGCACGGTGATCATACAAAATAGAGCGTGGTGGATATCTTCCTGAAGTGAATGAATTATTGAGTGCATTCATTAGCGAATCGGTAATTAGGTAGTGAATGATTTGAATGAAATCTGAACAATTGCTTCGACACTGATATTAAGATGAAAATTTAATTATATATGTATACACTATTAATGATTGTAATTTTTCTCTAATTAGGTATAGTGTCGGTTGAATACATAGGTATAAATTATACATTCAATGTTTCTTTTTATTTCCACATTCAACCGTGACCGTTCGCATCTTCACAATGAAAAACCGACCGTACGTCATTTTATATTAATTTATTAAAGTAATTTATTATCTTTAGGCATTAAAATAACAATTTGTGTATTAAAATGTACATAATTAATTTGAATAAATAATAGTCCTTGTTTAATTAAGGGTCGATTTTTCCAACGCCACATAATTTTATCAGAGGAATAATAATTTTGATGTTTTGACAGTTTTTCCATACAAAATCTGTCAGACGTCAATTTTATTCCACGAATATAAATGACCTGTCGATTGAAAAATCAGCCCTAAGAGAAATATTTACAAAGAAGTTAGGCATTTTTTTTTAAAGATTGAAGACGAAAAAAGGGCTGTAAACAAATAGAAAAAAAAAAATGCTTTACAATTTTACATTAACGGGACAAAAGATAGATAAAGCACGTTAAAATGACGTGCTTTATCTATTTTTTGTCCCGTTAACGCTTCTTTCGTGCAAGATAAAATTAGGTAAATACTTATTATTCTTTTTATCGTATCGATGGCTGAGAGTTCAAACACATTTGGCCCAAAATTCAGCTGCGGGAACTCCGCTCACTGCGTAATTAATCAGTCTATAATGTTCCCAATGATGGGACACAAGTCCTCTCTGTGAGAGGGAGTGGGCCGGAATCCATCACCCAGACTCAATGCGGGTTGGTAGTTTTTTTTTTATGTTCCCCACACTAGGAATTACTCCTGTATCGGGGGTGTGTTTACAAACATTCAAACTCATATACACAAACAGCCAGACCCACAAGGATGTCACAAGTCTTCGAATATTTGGTTCTAGAACATTTCCTTCTAGAAAGTTTCCTCACGATGTTTTCCTTCACCGTTTTGAGAGCAGTGGTGATGAAATAATTTACACAAAGTAAAGTGCCTGACTGGGTTCGAGCCTACGATCTACAAATCGACTGTCGCGGCCATTACCACTTTCCCATCACTGCTCCGTTCACTGACGCAGTCAATATAGGTACATACTTATAAAATATTATTTATTTTCTCAGTCTAGACTTCACATTTTACACAATAAAGATGTTAAGTGTTTTGACCTTGATTCTGACCTAAATATTGGGCAGTAAACAACCAATTATTGCTGTTTTACTTGTAGATAAATATATGGGATTCAAAATCAAAAGTCATTTATTCAAATTAGGCTGAGAATCACCACATTTCGAACGTCAAAATTACAAAAGACAGTTCCCCAAAAACGCCCACCCTTCACCACTTCCTAGTGCTATCGCTGGGAAGAAGAAGTGGCGTAACAAACTCTCCAGCAGTGATGGCTTGAGTTTCTATTAGGTAAGTAAGAAGAAGGGAAGGGGAGGGGAAGGGTGGTGGCCCAGTGGTGACGACCCTGACTTAAGAGTGGTCGGTCGCGGGTTCGAGCCCAGGCAGGCTTTACTTTGTGTAAATAATTTCGTCACCACTGCTCTCAAAACGGTGAAGGAAAATATCGCGAGGAAACCGGCAGTGTTCCAGCAGTGGGAACATTTCTTTCTTTCTTTCTTCTTTCATTTAGGAGATCGATGCACATCTGTGATGATCTGTCACAAATTTAATAGCAGCCATAAATGTAAAGAAGAATTTCTAGTCCATTAAAAAAAACCTAATAATCCCGGACAATAAAACGCTCCCTTTAGTTAAACCAGATAAACCTTTAAGCTTTTACAGAGCAAAATAACAAAACGCACGAAAAGACAGTATTTTTTCACATAAACCCTTTTCTCGTTATTGCTCCACCAACCTGGCAGTTCAATGAATGGACCGTAAGCTCTGCAACCTTGACGGCTCGCCCTTGAATATATTTCGCTTCGAACCTGACAAAGGACCTCCTCCGTGCTGACCTCCAAAAAGAACTGGTTTTTTACCTGAAACCAAAAAAAGTTAGCGTTAGTTCGGGATATTTCGGAAAAGTTCGGTATATTCCGGAAAAGTTCGGGAATGTGGAGAGCTATTTGTGTCGCAACGGTGTTTCTAATCAAAAGGACAACAATGTTTCCGGGTTCCAATGACAAAGGAATAGCTAGGAATCAAATGTTATGTGTCAGGTTAGAACCTTGAATTCTGCTTCAGTAATAACGTTCTGCATGTCAAAGAAATTACTGGAAATTATATTTCGTGCATTTTGAACTTTGAATAAAGGCGAAAGTTTGTGAATGAATGCGTGTGTGTGTGATGGTCTGTTTGTAGGTTTGTTACTTCTTGACGCTCAAACGGCTGAACTAATTTTGATGAAATTTGGTATGAACGTAGCTGACACCCTGGATTAACACATAGATACTTTTTACCCCGATATTCCCACGGGATCGAAACTTATGCCGGTGAAATCGCGGGGTGCAGCTAGTATTATTATAAATTCGAAAGTAATGTCTGTACCCTTTGACCTCTTAACGACTGATTCAGTAGTTTAGACTTCAAAAGGTAACGTATCTATCATCATATATCGCCAAATTTGGCAAGGAGGTAGTTGGCATCCTATGGAAGGATATAGGCTACATTTTGTCTCGATAGCACTTTCCCGTGGGAAATTTTCCATCCACGCGGGTGTAGCTGCGGGCAGAATGTAGTACCAAATAAATACATTATGTTTTGCAGTCTGAAAACAAACTTCGACGACACGGTTGGCGCAGTGGCTGAGCGATCGACTGCTGCGCTGCGTCTCGCGGGTTCAATTCCCGCACGGAAAAAATATTTGTATTACCTACAGGTAGTTGTTCCGGGTCTGGCTGTTTGTGTATGTGAGTTTAAATGTCTGTAAGCGCACCTACGATACAGGAGTAATTCATGTTTGGGGAAAGGTTAAAAAAAAAACTGGTACAGAATATCAAGAGATGATGTCAATTTTGAACTGAAGTTCCTACCAGACAATACAGCAAAATTGTGAGACTATCATGTTGTTCATTGCAATTATCAATTCCTGTTAGGCTTGTGGCTAAAGTAATAACAGCCGCACGGATCGATCGATCAGGTTAAGCTACGCTTGTCGCGGTTGGTCCGTGGATGGGTGACCATCTTTACATACCAAGACCCCTCCGTGCCTCGGACAGCACGTTAAGCTGTTGGTCCCGGTTGTCATTCGTGAATTTTTGCCAGTCGTTACGGGTCGTCCTACAACCAGTCTTACCAAGGGGTATCGTATTACCCAGTAACTGCAAGAAAGAAAAGAAAGAAAGAAAAGAAAGAAAATGCATTTATTTGCGGCAAAACATAAAAAGAACATAATCAGAAACACACAAGAAAAAAAATATCAAGTTGGGGGTAAACATGCGTCACATTAACGCAAAACGGCCATTGCTCAGCATAATGGGTCGTGGAAGTCAGACAGGCAGTTGCTCCATGTAAAATACTGGTATTCAACTGCATCTGGTTAGACTGGAAGCCGACCCCAACATAGTTGGGCTAGGCAGATGATGATCAATTTCAGTGTATATTTAAATGTCTCACCCGTTACGCAGTTGTTATACGTATGTTGTTGTGCTTATTTCTAGTTACTATAACAACAAACTAGCTCTAGAGAGTCTAAGTTTACAAGAATATTATTATCTTAACAGACTTTTTTGACTGCCACATAACATTGTATAATGTTGGTCTTTCTTGAAGTAATGAACTACGCTCAAACACGGAGTCGCAAAAGCCACACGCGAAAACCCAGTACCGTATTTCGTAAAATAGTAAAATACCAACATTTTCCCCTCTTTGAAATGTCAGACCCCTGCTCATCAATCGAGAGCCGGTATAAAACATAAAGGCAGGCAGTCACGACCTTACCAGCGAACGGTTCCGTACAATCCGTACCTATTTTTACTGAGAGAGCGGAATTAAAATCACGACTTTGAACAACACGAAGACGGCTTACTATCGGTTCTCGTTAGCGGTCGGTAATTGGTGCAGGAAATAACATTTATATGTCATGATGCGTCGGAAACTTCACCAGTGATTACGTAGGGTAGTTTGGCATTTGCGTGCGATGGACACATGTTAAGTGGCGTGTCCGAAATGTTGGTATTATTTTAATATTAGTGTTTCACCCGGATCAGTTTTATTTCCGGAATGATAATTATTGCTATTTCCTAGATTTACCTACTTTGAGAGAGCCAACTTAGTTGGAAAAAGGCTAGACAGATATGATGACCTACTTTGAGAGACTATTTTTCCGGAAATTTCTTTTACTTTTTTTTAGAATACAATAGAATATCTTTATTATGTACTTACACCATATAAATTACAGACACAAATATAGAAATTTTACATAGGGGCGGGGGATTTTTTTTTTATTGCTGCTTTTGACCTCGGTCACGCCTGATGGAAAGCGATGGATGAGGTGCATGAAGAAACGAGCGAGCCCAAAAGATGCCTGTTTACTCTTTACTTTTTTTTTTTACTTACCCTACACAGACCCACTGCTGAGCAGAATTCTATACTTTCTCTCTTTACTTTGTTATTTTCCAAAAATAGAACAAATACCTCCTCATAAGGACATGAAAAACCTTGTCTTTCACCATGATATCTCGTCAACTTCTTCCACAAAACACAACTTGAAACACAAAAAAAAATATATCTCCCAAAAGTCTATTGTAAGTGTAACAACGTGAAGCACATAGTAAAGGGTCGTCTTATCTGTGAGAGGCATCTTATAGACCTGTTGCTAAACGAGAGGGGACGAGGGTATTCAGGACTGCGAATGGCCTGTAAAAATAAGGCCAGCCCCGCGTTTTGGTAAAAGGTTTAGGTCAGATGAGCGAAAAACTTCGTAATGTGCTTGTAGACAATAATATATAATCCGGAAACAAAATTAAGGTTACTTATGACAAAGCCATAGAAACAATTGCCGATCATGTCTTGATATTATAGTCTCGAACTTCATGTAAGCATCGTTCAATTGTTTCTTTTGCATACTGCACGCATTTGAGTTGACAATCTTAGTCGCACCCGCATGCGGTTCGACTCCTGGGGGGCCATATCATGACGTATTCATGCCACCATTTTTCCAGTGTGAGAGAGAGATAGATAGAGCTATAGAAGGCTGATATGACCATCCCTTTTTTGCAGTGAAATAATGATGGGATTAATAGTTTATAATGTGGCCCGTGGTAGAGCGGCTAACCAACCGCATAAGTAGTGGAATCATATTTAATTATAAAAAGAGAACGCTCTAATGCGAGATCGATTTTTAACAGAAGTAGGTAAGTTGTCGTAACCCGTAATGTAAATCGCAGATCACAGATAAAAATCGTTCGTCTATGCATAAGACCTTGTCCTCGAGGCCTCGAACCTAACTTTATTTGCAATGTTTTAGAACGACTTTTTGTCCACTCCTACGCAGCTGAACTTTGTCTCTGTTCGCCTACGCACCAGAATTTATAGGGATTTTAAGTAAAATTTATAGAAACGGATAAAAGTAAGTGATAAAACTGATGAAGTGCTATGTCCTAATACGATTTATAAGTATTTGAAGGCGCCGGCGGTGGCACCCGTCTAGAAAGAAAAGAAAGAAAGAAAAAACATTTATTTAGCACAGACTAAAAGACACACAATACACCAGATACATACATCAGATAAAAATTAATAAAAAAACAAATAGAAAGTATAAAGACCGAAATTAAGAAATTAGCAGGTAAGTGTGCCTCACGGCTGCACCAAAAAGGCCCAGTTCAGCAAAAATGCCAGACAATAGTGCCTGACGCTGGTTTTCAACTGAACCTGATATGTGAGGTTCAGTCTAGTCTAGTTCGGTTATGAAGCTACCGAAATGTGACTGTTCCTAAAATACCCTAGGCTGATAAAATTTTCATTTTTCCTAATTATGTGAAATATCAGTATTTGGATCGGTTCGTTCGCACTACCACCATAGAAATGAGCCTGAAGTAAAGCTACTAGACATGTCTATGGTGGCAGTGACAGCCTGTTGCACACATACAATGTTAGGGACCTAACTAAGAACTGAACTAAAATGCAACGGACTGTAATTTAAACAAATGTAATCCATTGCATTTTAGTTTAGTCCTTACTTAGGTCCCTAACAAATGGTTCTTCGAGCCGGATCTCTGACAACGACACGTGCACGGACTCTATACGTTTACTAACATCGATATATGATTGTACCTATACAATATTAGGTAAGATGTAAACGAGGCTATTCCATCCGACATACTCATAAAACATTCCTAATCTATGATAGGCCGTAAAATTGATAATTACGTGCCTCTGCCTACATAGTAAGCCTGCAGATTATGTACGGACAGTTTGTGTGTAACCGTTTAGCTCATAGGTAACTGGGTTCTATTTACAACTCAAGTGAAGGGTAAATGGCATAAGTCGTTATTTGGTCATAATACTACTACTGTCTGATCCAAAACTATCTGATGTAAGTGTAAACAAACCCTGTTCAGGTTAAATTCTTCAGCAACCACTTACTAAAGGAAATTAGTAACAGATTCGTCTGTTAGAAGGTTTGAATTTATAATGTTAATTTTTACTTAAAAAATTTTTTTTTAAAAATCATCAACGTAACTATTGAGGTTATAAAATTAACCTTAATTATTGTCAAATGAAAAACATAATTTAGGTGATTTAAAATTTAAATTTCGCTTTTAAGTATTCAAAGAATCAAATCAGTTTATTTGTAAGTGGACACTACAAATTAGCATCAGCAAGTACCTACGCTTTCTGATTGCTTTGTTTTTTCATGAAAAAAACACATATTTTCATGAAATACTTTTGAAACAGACTATAGTTATTTAGAAACGACTTGTATTTTTACGGATTACTGTCATTGGTGAAGTTTAGTTTTCGTTAAAAAATATTTCTAGAATATTTCTAAATGCACTATAATACAAGTGAGTAAGAAACGCGAGCATTAAAGAAAAGCGAAGAAACCTTAGTACTTTCGGAAGCACAGATCTTAGCCAGTTCCAAGTAGGTTAATTAGGTGTACGGAACTCTAAAATCCAATTAAGTCGGCATACAACTTCTACACCTCAAAACATTATCGTAGTATAGGCTCATACGCACAGAAGGCTCACCCCGATGACATCAAGTTCACGAACGATATCACTCAAACGTCGGTGCCATTACAATCGTCACAATATAGAGTTAATTTTTTTCACATGGGTATAGCTTCATTGGATCGGTCTGGAGAAGAAGGGTTATGTCCTTATGTCGGAATCCGACTGATTAGAAATCTATCGGGTTTATGTCGGGAACCCAGACCTGGGGCAGCCGTTTACACGCCGACTCTCCGTCGAGTCTGTGGTTATTAGAATAACCACAGACTATACGATATTCATGCCTTTTTGTGATCTGTAAATCCTCATAAACACTCTCCGTCTTGTGAAACCGGGATTGTACAAACGAACACCGCACGGTATCCAGTACTTTGGGGGAGATTTTTATCAGTCTTTTCCCCAATGTACACTTCGAAGTCAGTTCTTACGACGTTACATTCAGATCTACATTTTGGAATGGGCAAATAGCTTCAACTTTGTGACTCAAAGTCGATCACTTAGATCGACTTTTTGACAGTCCAAAAGTGCCTGTAAATTATTTAATTAAAAATAATGGTTTGAGTTTTGAGTTTTCTAACGTCGTAAGAAGTGAGACTTCTGTTGCTTTATTTCATAGTCTTGTTGTATTTAGCTGTGCACAAAATGACTATCATTACAGCGATGTTAACACTGTTGGTTAACCACCATGGTAATTTACAATTTGCCGCGCAATTCTGTTACCACCATGTGCTTTAACGGTGAAGGAAAACATCGTGAGGAAACCGGCATGTCGTAGAAACAAAAAATTTAAGACATTTGTGAAATCTACCGAGCTACCAACACGCGGTCCGCCTGACGAAGGCCTGTGTCCCAGCAGTGGAAACATTATGGGCTGAATATGACGATGTAGCAAGACCGCGAAAAATAAGTACTGAAATCCAGCTGCATCTAAATCGACTGGAAGAGTAGCCCTTGGGAAAAGCTAGCTAGATGACCTTTTGAGTTGTTAGAATATTGAAGTAATAATGTAAGTTACTCAACAGCGTCTCTCTGGGATTGGTTGGTATGTGTCCCAGCAGTGGGAACGTTATAGGTTTATTATGCGTATGCATATGCCTTAAGATGAGTGGTAAAAACACTATGTGCAAGAAGTTTTACAACATTGCAGATTGCATTTATGTTTCGTAAACTTTGAATGAAATTAGTGTCCATATTGATACTTGGAGAGATAATATTTGAAGAAGTAAGAATGTAATGTTTCGATAAAGTGGTGGTTATGCAATATTATAATGTTGATTCGATCAATTTTACTTTGTCAATTTGTATTTGGGATTGTTAGTGACATCTAATTGCGACGATAATTTGATTTCGATGCCGTTCTCGTTTGAGCGCTTGATGGATAGGCTTACGCCGGGAACAGCAAACACTGCGTTACTGTGCTTCGGGTAACAGATCTCGGCGATAAGCGTAAGTCCAGGGATGTGTAGCCAGCTTTGGGTTTCATCTCGATTGGTCTCTTGGACGCGATTTCGCAGTGAGTTTTTCATCAGAAATAATTTCATATTTGTCGAATGAGCACCCTTCGATGTTAATCCGACTTCGCCTTGGAGTATAAACGTATTGCTGTTCCACAAACTAGCTGCGTCTCCTGTCAGCTGCACGTTACAGAAACTGATGGACGTTAGTGATGGCGCCAAACATGTAGCAGAATTTTGGGCCGAGTCCATTTAGATTGCCATACCGAAGAATTTGATATTACTGCTGATAATTCATGCATCGATAGAATATTTTCTATCGATGCATGAATTCGAAGAAAACGAAATAATGGAAAACAAAGTATATAACTACATATCCTTGGCACTCAAATAGCGAAATTGTGGTAGTTACACTGGAAAGAGGGAGATTTTCATCATATTGGATATTTCACAAAATGCCACGACACGCGGAAGCTTACCGATTATAATACATCAATCATACTATCAGAACCACAGAGCATTACTTCAGTGTTACGAAAATAAATTAATACACCCATCTGCGGTTAACACTAGAAAAAAGATTAAACGCAAATTACTACCGGCTAAAAAACTTACAAAACCGATTGGCTACAGCACTATCCGATTATGTAACCCTTTGTCTGAACAAATGAAGCTGTCGGCTCAACACTTAATTAAAATCCGATTATGTACTTCAATTAGATTAAAACCAGGATAACCTGACACGCGGCGAAAATTATAGCTAACATTTTTAAGTACTGTATTTATTACTAACAGCGCCCCGCGGTTTCACCCACATAAGTGTCGGTCCCGTGGGAATATCGGGATTAAAAGTATCCTGTGTTATTTTGATGTATAAGCTATATTACTGTAAAGTTTCATCAGAATCCGTTCAGTAGTTTTTGCGTAAAAGAGTAACAAACATCCATCCATCTATCCATTCAAACTTTCCCGTTTATAATATTAGTAGGATTTAACAAGGGGCTCGTGGTAGCCCCTTGTTAAATAGCCGCATAAGTTAATCGAAGGTTAAGCTACGCTTGCCGCGGTCGGTTCGTGGATGGGTGACCATCCATTACATGTTGAGACTCCTGCGGACAGTCGTTACGGGTCGTCAGAAGCCTGAAAGTTGTACAACCAGTCTTATCAAGGGGTATCATGTTACCAAGTTACTGGGTTGTGGAGGTCAGAAAGGCAGTCGCTCCATGTAAAATATTGGTATTCAGCTGCATGTGGTTAGACTGGCTCCGAGCTATCCGACCCCGAGCTAGCATATGTAGTTCGGAAAAGGCTAAGCCGATTCATTTTGTATTTAACATTTTGATGTTACCTTTTGCAACTAGCGCCACCCCGAAATTCCAAGGTAAGCTGCTCTTAATAATTGCGCTGTTAATCTTGACAGTCTGTTGTCAAGTCAGCAGATTATAATGTTGGCAGTTTAAATTATGGTTGGATTATATTAAACTAGTTTAGATTTGGATATTATCTGTGAGATTGTTTAACAAAGTTTGTGATTGCTTCTGTCTTTCATAGAGCTAATCGTGGTTGTTCTAATGTTTTTTTTAAAGAAATGATTAGATAAGATAACCCAAGTGGTCAAGTGGTATTAGATGGAAGGTGTGATACAGGTAGAATACAGTGGGGTAATTGCCTAATACACTATCAATAGCAATGGCTTTCATTCTGACAGTTTAACAACATTCATTGCCATTGTCCTTATGTGCGACACTGCTGTGACAGACAAGTTACATATAGTGTCGCTCGTAAGAGACTACTGTAGTGAATGTAAATTAATTATGATTAAATATGCACTTGATTTATCTAATTTAGAACCTCCAAGCTCCTTTTTAGGGTTCCGTACCCGAAGGGTAAAAACGGGACCCTATTACTAAGACTTCGATGTCTGTCCGTCCGTCTGTCTGTCACCAGGCTGTATCTCAAGAACCGCGACAGCTGGCCTGCGGGCGGAGAGTAATGGGTAGCTCACCGTCCGATCAGGACCAGGCCCGTGCCGGACGGCGCGTATGTGTTCTACGCGCGCCTCAAAGAGACGTCTGCAAAGTGACGGGGCCCGATAGGGCCGAAGCCTGCCAGGGTAGCGGGATCGTCCGAAAGGGTTACCGCTGCCTTGGAACATAAAGGGCTAAGGAAGGAACACGGGTGGGTTTTAGTCAGTAAGAGTCTGATACTCCCTTCCGCTCCACCCAGAGCGTGAGGGGTCATTTGATGATTTCCCATCCTCAAAAAAAAAAAGAACCGCGATAGCTAGACAGTTGAAATTTTCACAAACTATGTATTACTGTTGCCGCTATAACAATAAATACTAAAAACAAAATAAATATTTAAGGGGGGCTCCCATACAACAGACGTGATTTTTACAGATAATGGTACGGAACACTTCGTGCGCGAGTCCGACTCGCACTTGGCCGGGTTTACTCATTCTGGGTACCGGGAGCCAACCCCGTCTGTTGTGGTGAAATGTAGATGTAATTCAGCACCCTTATTACGTAACACTCGACCAATCGGAATCGGTTTCATTTTGATAGTTCAACAACATTCATTGCGTTATTCACGTGTTGAATTTTTGGAACTTATGAAGGAATGGATTAGCAATTTGCTTCAAAATAATTATTCAGATTCCGATTGATTGTGTGTTACGCAATTAGGATGCTGATTGAGATTGATAGTATGTTGTGATTTGTATTCAATAAACACATACCAATAAGAGAAAGACCAAAGAATCGATGTATGGACTGTGTGAAAGATGATATGGCTAGATGACTACTGAGATGACTACCATAATAGAGAAGTATGGAAGAAAAATAAATGTTGCGCCGACCTCAAATAAATTGGAATAAGTGCAGGAGAGTGATGATCATGATGATAGTGAAATACAAAGATTACTAGGACTAGTAGGTACAGACGCCAGCAGGTCAAGCTACCCGAAACTGTCAAATTTTCCCAATCAACCTTGAACCTTAATGCTTTAGAAATAAAGTTGAAAATCTATTAAAGAAATTTGACAGATTGTAGTAGTTTGATGTGCATCATAGAATTACCTCCGATGTAAATTAATTTTGGTACTGATAAGTAATACCGAGCATGTTTTTAATCGAATTGGTAAGTAATAAAATTAATACCCGCTCGTGACTGAATAATAATAGCCGCACGGGTCGATCAAAGGTTAAGTTACGCTTGCCGCGGTTGGTTCGTGGATGGGTGACCATCCGTTGCATAAAAATGTCAAAAATTCAAAACTATTCCTCGGACAAAATTATCTGGCGATGGAACAATCGCCCTAAAAGTTACAACTAGACTTACCAAGGGGTATCGTGTTACCCAGTATCTGGGTTGTGAAGGTCAGATAAACAGTCGCTCCATGTAACATACTGTTATTCAGCTTCATCCGATTACACTGGAAGCCGACTCCAACAAAGTCGGGAAAAGGTTAGGCTTGATTTTATTTGGTAATAAAATTAAATCACTTCTGTTGTGAAAAACCAATAAAGGCTTTTATCAGTAAAACTAAAAGTAGGCCAGTTTATTTATTTAAATCGATGCGAAAATCGAAGGTTGGTTAAAATTGTTGCGGAGTAAGTCAATTTAATGTTGGTGGAAATGTGAAGTGATTGCCGGAAAAACAGAGGACAATATAATTTACGGACTATGTACAGACGCCAGCACGCCAGCTTGTAGAAAAAATTGTATGACAAGTAGTGGTCTATGGACCAGTAGCGATACATCATCATCTGCCTAGCCTTTTCCCAACTATGTTGGGGTCGGCTTCCAGTCTAACCGGATGCAGCTGAATACCAGTATTTTACATGGAGCGACCGCCTATCTGACCTCCACAACCCGGTTACTGGGTAATACGATACCCGTCGGTAAGACTGGTTGGCAGACTTTCGGGCTACTGACGACCCGTAACGACTGTCAAAGATCCACGAATGACAGCCGGGACCAACGGCTTAACGTGCTTTCCGAGGCACGGAGGGGTCTCGGTATGTAAAGATGGTCACCCATCCACAGACCAACCGCGGCAAGCGTAGCTTAACCTGACCGATCGACCTGTGCGGCTGTTATTATTTATCCACGGGCCCCTCTCTCTCTCTCCGACCAGTAGCGGTACAGACGGTCTTGATATTTGTTTAGGGATAGCTCATATATACCCGAGCTATACCCAGGCCTAAAGGGGCATCAAAATCTGACCCAAGTTTCGAGAAAAACATGCTTTTAGGATTTACAGGGTTTAGAAGGACAAAATAATACCTTAACACATATATGAAATACCCCTACACAAATATCAAATTCGTATCGCTTTTGTTTCAAAGACCACTTTTGGCGTCTCCTTTTTGGATGAAAACGTGGTTTTATATCTTTTATACCCAAGGGCTGGCTTGACCTTGGCCAGAGGCTAAGTATTACCATACAACGTGGTAATGCCGCCAGTCTCTGGTACATTACCAGTCGACAGCGATGCGGGTGAATTTTTCAACGCCATATTTTAGTTTGTTAATATTTTACTTGGGTTATGATATAACATTATTTAGTATTAGAAGTTTCTCCAGTGTAAAAAGCATAATAATAATTCTTTAATGTTCCCACTGCTGGGACACAGGCCTCCTCTCGGTGAGAGGGAATAGGCCGTAATCCACCAGGCAGGCCCAGCGAGTTGGTAGATGTCACATGTCTTCGATTTTGTTTTGGTTGTAGGACATCGGGATCTCTCACGATGTTTTCCTTCACCGTTTTTTTGAGAGCAGTAGTGATGATATAAATTACACAAATTAAAGCGCCTGTCTGTGTTCAAACCCACAACCTACAACTCGTTATCACTGGGCCACCACCGCTCTCTTTTGCGATCATCGAAATATCACAGCATCATGCCTAGGAGATAGGAGCCTTTTGGCCTCGCGTAAGACTTTCTTTTTCATTTTTATTTTTATTACTTTTTTTTTATTTTTGACTGTGTTAAGTTTAGTTTGTGATCTTCCTGTACGATTCGCAATAAATGCTTTTTCTTTATTTCTTAAATATACATTTATTTTAATAATCCCTGCTATATTAGTTAAGAGCGAGCATAAAAAATTAGATGAAGACTGTGTGCCAGAAAGGACATGACACTCACCCCGAGAGTGTAAATAAACCTTCTAAATATATATCATGTGAAAGCGAAAGAGTTTCTCATAACACCTCACCATTCTTTTACGCAAAAGTGGTCATTTCTATTCAGACAATTCGCGCACAAAGACGTGTTTACAAAGTAGCTCGCGCGTCTTACTTTGCTTTACAACTAGGCTGCCAAGATGTCCTAGTTTTAGTGAATACGCTTTTACAGAATAATGTAGAGTTGCTGTTTATTTTATAGAGTTTTTGTTTGTTGTTGAGTTGTTTTCTGTGGTTTCTTAAACGCAGTAGGTATTATTTGAGCCTTTATACCTCAGTTTTTAGTTTGCTTGGCAAAAATTGCAGCAAGAAATGAGAAAAGCTGATGGAGCCTTAAGGTAAAGCAGGCCAAAGTAAAAAAAAAGAAGAAAATTATGAAGAGAGAAGATTTGAATGTTTGTATGTTGATTTGTTACGCTTTCACGCTAGAACAAATTTGGGACATGGGTAGACCATGATCTGGATTAGGATACAGGATACTTTTTAACCCGATATTCCTACGGGACAGAGACTTCAACGGGCGGAACCGCGGGGCGAAGATAGAAATACATAATAGTCTACTGATGGCCCTTTCAGAGCAGAGAGAGCAGTGCTCAGTGGTAACGGCCGCGACTTACGAGTTGCAGGTCGTAGGTTCGAACCCAGTCAGGCGCTTTACTTTGTGTAAATTGTTTCGTCACCACTGCCCTCAAAACGATGGAAAGAAAACATCGTGAGGAAACCGGCACGTCCTAGAACCAGAAATTCGAAGACGTGTGACATCTACCAACCCGCACTGGGCCCGCGTGGTGAATTACGGCCCACTCCCTCTCACCGAGAGGAGGCCTGTGTCCCAGCGGTGGGAACATTATAGGCAGATTATGTATGTATGTATGATGGCCCTTTTAAGTTAAAATTCAATCCTTTGTATTCCACTATCTGTTTACGCCATATTCCCTCATTGCTCTCTATTACCTATAACTCTGCATAAACGTATTCCATCCTTCGCGCACAATTCAGCACGTTTCCATGTTCACGCAACAAGAAACGTTGATTAATTAAGAATTCTATTACGACTAACGTTAAGCAAGTTATTTCACACGAGTTCTGCACTAAATTATTCATAGGAAACTTGATTGGTAGCAGTGACAATAATATGGAGCTGTAAATTAAATAATACTACGTATTTACAGTATACGGGAACTACTGAAACTAACAATTGAATCCAAGATCAAATTAAAACCCATCTGTCCTGTGAAGTTTCGCTAACACATTTTTGACTAAGTAGGTATCTACCTAACTATATTACAACTATCTACTTATTCTACTTAGGGCTGATTTTTCAATCGACAGATAATTTTTATTCGTGGAATAAAATTAAAGTCCGACAGATTTTATATGGAAGAACTAACAAAAATTCAAAATTATTCATCCGATAAAATTATCTATCAGTCGATTGAAAAATCAGCCCTTAATAAAAATCCTTAACTCACTAACTGTCAAACAGCAACTGGCACAGTTGAAGCTGTGCATTGTCTGCCGGGTTGAGGGTCTTGGTACAACGAAGGCAACACAACTGATTTTCTGAAAGATACGTTCTCGTAGCTCTTGCTACGAGAACGTATCTTTCAGAAAATCAACACATGCGAGCGACATTTTATCATAGCTAATACATAATCTTTTATATAATAGCTATGATAAAATGTCGCTTAAACTATTAAATCAAAAACTTAGGATCTTCTTCTTTTCATGACGACGGTACTTTGGTTGATATTGTTATATTGTTTGAGCCTAGTAGATTGTCACGTTTATTGCGGCATCAGTGGCATTCTTTGGGTCTTCAAAGATGCAAGTAAACGGGCACTTTTCTAATATCATCATTCTCCTGCCCTTATCCCAATTTATTTGAGGTCGGCGCAACATGTCTTTTTCTTCCATACTTCTCTATTAGTCGTCATCTCGGTAATCACCCCCTTTCTAACCATATCATCATTGACACATTCCATCCATCGTTTCTTTGGTCTTCCCCTACTCTTATGCCATCGACATTCATACTCAAAACTCTCCTCACGACATTTTCCTCATTCCTCCGTATCACATGCCGATATCATGACAACCAATTTACACACAACTTTTCAGTTACCGGTGCCACTTTCAGACTTCCTCTTATGTACTCATTTTTTATTCTATCCATTAATATGTACACAAAAATTGCTACCCGTATGTGAAGTCTTATTAATCGTTTATTTATTAGTCAATAAAATAATGTTTACTCTAGTTTTTTCAAGCACGCAATTTTCTTCCTTGATCTCGCACTCAAAAATGCATCGACCAAACAAACTTCATATACCTGCCACAGGAAAATAAGGTAACTATTTGTGTCAGTCCAAGCGAAAAGGGTCCAGTGCGCGGCATTTAGTTTCCGAGATATAAGAGGTTTTGTAAAGTTGGGTATAAAAATTGCATTTCGCGATTTTAATTGGTTATAAATAAATGCTCAATTATCTACAATTTCATATAGTAAATGACTATATACGATGTTTCTAAGTACCAGAAACTTTATGAAAAAAGTTTACTAAAAAGGTACCAGTGGGTGGCATGTCGATATTCTGGGAATAAAATACGTTTCAATACCCCGTACTGATCACTTCTAATAATTTAATTATATTTTAAGATTAAAATGTTGAAACTACGTGTAAAAGGTCCCTTAAAGCGGGGAACTCCCTGCTACTATGCAACTACTAAGGGGATTTACTTTGCTTCACTTCGACATAGCGGGGATTTCCCTGATCGTTTTTTGCTACCTACGTGTCCTATAAATAGATCTGCCTGTGATGCAATAATTTATTTGTCATTTGACACCGGAAAGGAAACAATATCCGACAGTCTTTGTGTAAATATAGCAGTTTTTATTATCTTAGCTGTTTTAAATTGAGTGAGTGAAAAGTGCGCATAAAAATGAATAAAGGTAAGTCTTTACGTTGTCTATTATATCTACTAATACTATGTTTGTTGTTACGTGTTGTGTTATGTATCGAATAAGCTCCAAAAGTACTGAACCGATTTTGAAAATTCTTTCTCCAATACAAAGCTGCATTATTCAGTCATAGGCTATAATATTATTAACGTTATTACGCTTAGCGGGGCCGAGGTCGAAAAGCTAGTTCTATAAACCGGGGTATCGGAATGTTACGGAGTTCTTGTGTGTATCTACAGCTGTTACCTACTTTTCATATTTAGACCTCGACAGGGGCGAAGCCTCCTACAGACAGCAGTCGTCTTTAAATTCGATTTTTTATGGATTTTAGAGATTTAGAGATTTATGGATTAAGCGTAGATTACGTTACGTTCCTACTTATTTATTACATTTTAAAAGAGAGCAGCTTTAATCATAATAATTCGGCTGCATCCACATAGACTGAAAACTGACCGCGACAAAGTTGATAGGCTAATGAATCTCAATTAGTCATAATTTCATCCCATTTATACTAAATTCAAATTTGTTTTTAGGTAACATAATTATTGAAGATTCAACCGAAGGTTCCAGCTCTAGTGATGAATCTAAGCATTCTGATGGACCTGTACCACTTTCTATGGAGGTGGAAGTAAACACACTACCTGTTTTGGCCTCGACCGCAACAACGCCGGATTTACCAACAGAAGAAGAAACCGTTGCACCTTATTCAGGTACTTACAACTTAGAAAATAATTTCACAGAGTCGACATCTGAGATGGATGAAACGGATCAGTATTATGAAAAAAGCACTAATACAGAAGCAATCAGTGAAGATGAAATACATGAGTGTTATGATTTTGCTAAAATAGTTAGCCGAGCCTTGTGTAAAATCAAAAAAGATCGACGTGATCATTGTATGCATGCAATAGTACATATTCTTTATGACTACAGCAAGGACTCTAATACCAATTAAGAAGTTGTGTTAGGTACCTATGTCATAGACATAGTATGAAAAAATGACCTGTGTAGTATGTATATTTCAACTATTTGTTTTCAGAGTTTAGCTATTCAGCGTCTGTAGAACATGAAGACTATGAAAATTTTAATTTAGAGTTCAAAAGTCAACGGGGTACAGAATTATCGTGTGACATCGAATTTAGTGCTTGTGAGCCGCTCGAAGAGCGGCAAATTGGTAATATTTTACTAGATGATGATCCTTTAATTCTAGACGATGTAACTCAGGCCTCATTCTTAGATACTGGCTGTGGATGTAATAATAATTGTGTGTCCAAATTTCAAAAAGATGTAATATTAAGTAGTAGGTTAGATTGTATCGAATTAAATTCACGTTGTAATGAAGGAGTCAATCATCATCACTTGGTCTTGAAAGGAGCTTTAAATGCTCTCTTACGTACAAGTGAAAATACATTACATTCAAAAAACAGAAACTTGCAACGAAAAGAATACACGGTAAAGTATTTCTTTCGAGGTGTTTCAGTATGCAAGATTTTTTTCCAATATGTATATGCCACTGGTTTGAAAAGGTTAAAAAATGTAAAAAAGAACTTTCTGGACAGCGGTGTTGCTCCAAAGGTCCACGGGTCACGTAAACGACCTTACAATTGTATTAATTTGCAAACTAGATCAGACGCAATCACTTTTATAAGACAGTTTGCTAATGAAAACGGTTTATATTGCCGGGCCGATTACCAGGCCACCAATTTAAATCTGATTTAATAATTTTACCTTGTAGTATGTCTAAAGCGTATGTGTACAACAAATATTTGGAAACTATAGCTTTACTCGATAAAACTCCTATTAGTAGAAGTAGTTGGTATGATCTTTGGGAAGATTTTTGTCCATATGTCGTTATACAGAAACCGAAAACAGATCTATGTGCAACTTGTCAGAAAAACGTGACCACGTTGGGACGAATGGGTGGTTTAGATGAAAAGGAAAAAATACAGCTTGTAGAAAAGTCGAGGCAGCACCTTGATTTAGTGCAAAATGAACGAAAATATTATAACAATGTAATCAAAGTTGCGACTGATTCAATAACGGACTCTACTCTTATTCTTGGACCTCATGAACCATGTTCTTATGATGGCGTCATGCATTACTCTTTTGATTTTGCCCAACAGGTGCATTTGCCGCACAGTTCACAACAAATTGGGCCACTGTATTTCTTGACAGGATTTAAAGTCAGTTTATTTGGTGTTGCTGCAGAGCCTTTGAGAAAGTTCGTTTTGTACGTAATTCCTGAACCCTGTGCTACTGGGAAAGGAGCTAATGTAATAATTTCAATGCTACATCATTTTTTCGAAAATTTTGGTATAGGCGAAAAAGATGTTGTTTGTCATGCAGATAATTGTGCTGGACAAAATAAAAATAACTATGTCATGCAATATGCAACATGGCGAGTTTTAACAGGCAGACACCGAAGTTTCCGTATATCTTTCCTTCCCGTGGGTCATACGAAGTTTGCACCCGACATGTATTTCGGTCTATTCAAAAAAAGTTTTAGAAAATGGGAATGCAATAACTTAAAGGATATTCTTGCAGCTGCTGTTCAAGCTTGTCCGAAAACAAAATCTATAGTAGCTGTTCTAACTGGTGATGAGAAAGGAGAAACTTTTGTGAAAACTTACGACTGGGCCAATTTTTTTCAACCTGATTGTGTAACTATTAACCAACTTCTGCATTTTAGTCATTTTGAAACAAATGAAGATAATAGAGGGCACATGTTATGTTACAAAAAATATACTGACAGTCAACCAACTGTATCAAAGGTTTTGAACCCGAATAAAGTATACGGTTTTCCTTTAGAAAAATCCCCTGCAGGCATGACGTACGAAAGAAAATCGTATCTTTATAATAAGATTCGTGAATTTGTACGTGAAGAATCTAAAGACATTTTATGCCCGAAACCCATTCCAAATGTTGATGTTGACCACAACTCTGTCCCAACAACATCTGTCGAGTACTCTTTTCAGAAACCATCAATTGAAAAGAGTATTCGACAAAAACCAACATGTTCGTACTGCAAACAGGTTGGTCATAGGAATCAGGTGCGAGGAGGAATTTATTTTTGTCCAAAACGTAAGTTGGAGTCCCAAATAGAATAAGTTTTATTTTTATGTTTGTATTGGCTTTTTTCAAATATTATTGCAACAGAATAATGATTATTTTAGCCACTGGTACCTTTTATGACATTACATAAAAGGTACCAGTGGCTAAAATAATCATTATTCTGTTGCAGTAATGTTTGAAAAAAGCCTGTCTTGTTATTTTGTTAGTTCCTAAATAGAGTAAGAATACTTAATTTTAGTTTTTTATTGTTAATTACTATCGCAATAACTAACTTTTTATTAAATATCGGCAAGTGGACCTTTTTTACTAGACTGTGTATCCTTCTTTTATTTTGATAATAATTGTTTTAGTTTTGATGTCAAAAGTATAATTATAAGTTGATTCTATGGAAAACATATCAATCTACAATAATGAATAAAAATCTACGTAACAAGCAAGTAAAAGTGTGTTTTTTTTTCACTCAAACTTTCAAAATGCTTTTTCTCAAATCAAGCTTTTTCAGAATTTCAACTTCAAATGTCTGATAAAAAAAAACGTGTGCTACTTTTTGATTATTTTTTCAATCCATACTATCAATTGACTATTCTAGATACCGAATCCAGTCTTAACTCAATACCCCACTACTGGACCCTTTATGCCTGGACTGACACATTTATTTATAAAGAAAATAATAAACCTCTAACCACAGCAGACGAAGATAGCTAAAAGTATTGTCTTGTTAGAATTCCCAGACGGACAGCCAAATGGAATGTCAATCACTCTGGTAATACAAAGAGAATTTGACGTGCTTGCGATCTTACTAGAAATTGTATTTTCTGATTTCCTATTTTGGACTGTAGGGACTGGTTAATACAGGGTGGCAGGGACATCGACGCGCAAACTGTAACCATGGATTCAGCACATAAGTTTAGACCCCATAGCGTCGAAATTTTTCGTCGGCTATTAAAAATAAATATTGCTGTTCCATACATTTTGATCGCGTAGGTATTGCACTTTTCTATGACACAGATTTTTTTTTTATAACCGACGAAAAATTTCAACGCTGTGGGGTCTAAACTCATGTGCTGAATCCATGGTTACAGTTTGCGCGTCGATGTCCTTGCCACCTGTATATCTAATATTCTATACTGATAATAAAGCTGAACATTTAGTTTGAGCGCGCTAATCTCAGGCACTACCAGTTTTTTTTTTTTTTGCATAATTATGATAGCTCAATTCTTGAAAAAATCTATAGGCTAGTTAACATCAAGCTTAGCCTTACCTTTAGGAGGCCGGCCCAAAAACAAAAAAAGTCAGGAAGAGAGAAGAGAGAAAACGAAGTAATACCGCGGGCGGGCGATGCGATGCGACGCGGTGGGTCAGGGGAACAAAAAAATTTCAAGCAGACGAAATCGCAGACAGAAGCTAGTGACTTTATAAAGATACAAACACATATGAGTTTATGGAAAAATAACTTTGATTCCTACACAATAAAGTTCAATTTACACTACAAATTCAAACATTTTTATAACTTTTTCAATAGTGCTAGTTACTCTGAAATCAACTTAATAACCATTAAAATAAAGTTGATATTTGTTTAACTTGAAATAACGTCAAATTGAAAAAAAAAATTGAATATAGTCGCTTACACGTCATAAAGAGGTATTCCACTTATAGCACGGATTTGAACGGCACTTCCGCGAACGGCACGTGAGCACTTCCACTAACCGCACTGAAACAAAATTTCGTAACGTGCGGTTCGGAGGAACAGTTTATCGTTATTGGTTTCAGTTCCCGAACAGCACCTACGTAAAATATTGTTTTAGTGATGGGATGTACTATTTTGTTCATGGGATTATCAAGCAAAACATATCGATACAAATTAGCAGAGGTTTAGTCTTGTACCATGTATCTTATGTATCTTTGTATCTTTGTATTTATGACAATCAAATATTAGTAAAATACTACTACTTTTTTTCCCCAGTCTAGGATTTCTAACATCAGATCAATGATAAAATATTTTTGTATTTTCTTATTCTGTCACCGCCATTGTAGTATAGAGGTATGAGGAACAGGGTATAAGTTTACTCATCCTCAATTGAAAAAAGACGGGTTTTGTGACTGGTGGGTAACCAGGGTAACTACCCGACGATTGATGTCGGGGTGTTGTATAAATGCTAGTTGCGCAGTAAACTTTGCGCTTGTGCGACAGAAAGAAAGAAAGAAAAATGCGTTTATTGGCATTGGCAATGCTCTGAAATAGCGTTTATACCCGTTTCTCTTCTATACAAAATATAGGTATAGTAGTAGTAAAAAATTGTAAGTATTGTGAACGTGACAATAAAGCCAAGATTCATAGCAGACTGACGTGTACTATAGGGAAGTATTTAGACATACCGTCACACTGTATAATGTTAGGATATCTTAATTCCGTACATAACAGTATGCAGCGGGAAAAGTTAACAAAAGTCAGTTATATTATAAAAAATAAAGCGCACAAATCTCAACAATATTATAACGAAGGACTGCGCACACAGAAATATTTGTATAGTCTACGCAAGCCTATAGCTTGCGTAGACTATACAAATATTTCTGTGTAAAAATTACTCCTGCTAAAAAGCATTATAGTTTGACCGAAACTGCTGTACCGCGCCTTAGGAATGCGCGGCGAGGCGGGAGGAATGCGCGGCGAGGCGGGAGGCGGGACGCCGTGAGCGATGACGAATGAGCGGCCTGCACTGCCCCCCCGTCTTGCCGCGCACATACCGAAGGCGCGGTACAGCGGTATTGGTCAAACTATAGCAAAATCGTACGTTTACGAAATAATTTTGACTATATTTTTATTTAGTATTAAATTACTAATATTGCTTATTTCCTCGTAACAATCACTTCAAAATATTTCCGACATAACCTCGAACTCTGTTAAAATAAATTATGAATAGCTTTTAACCACAATCTACTAATCTTATGGTATTTCGGAAAATGGTGGGGTTAAATTTTGGAGTATTTAGAAACACAACAACGAGTGTCTCCCTGTCTTACACCTCGCTGCACAAGGATAGGTTTCGAGGTCTGATCCTGGAGTCGGACTGACATAGTGGCGTTTTTGTACAGACACTTCAGCACCTCGATGTACCGATAGTCGAGAATGCAGAGCAGCCCATGTCTCGATCGAATCAAAGGCTTTCTCGTAGTCTACAAACGCTAAGCCGAGAGGCAGGTTATTCTCTTCGGTCTTCTGTATAACCTGTCGTAGCGTATGTATGTGGTCTACGGTGCTAAAGCCTTTACGGACGTATACGTTTCAGGTGATATTTACGCGACTTGAATCCAATGCTAAACCAATAACATTCGTAAAGATTTAACCGCATTCATAACAACAACGGAGCCCTTTACTGTGCGCAGTTCTACACGCACTTGCCGTATCGATACGTTGCTAATGTCCTGAACAAAGAATACATACGTCCCATCACTACAAACTGTATGCAGGTGCTGTTCGGGAACTGAAACCAATAACGATAAACTGTTCCTCCGAACCGCATGTTACGAAATTTTGTTTCAGTGCGGTTAGTGGAAGTGCTCACGTGCCGTTCGCGGAAGTGCCGTTCAAATCCGTGCTATAAGTGGAATACCTCGTCATAAAACGATAAGGGTTTGTGCATGTGACAGTAAGGTAGTTTCAACCTTAGTCAAATTTCAATTTAATGGGAGTTTTAGTAAATAGTGGTAAAACAAATAACTAAAGGAAGACAAGACTATTTCTGAGAAACAGTAATGCCGTAAGAGAATTTAATGTTCGTAAACGTTTGCGTAGGAGTCGTAAGTTTTGTGCCATCAGAACATCTTGGTTTTTTTTTCTTATCCTACCTACACTGTCCCACTGCTGAGCACTTCCAAATCCTTCCAAGCATCGTTCTCCTCGATCCAACCCTATCGGTAAGCGTCTAGGTCGTCTCGCCATAAGCATCAGAAATCAAAAACTCATACCTACTTCAAGTAGGTAAATCTTTGAGGAAATCTCGTCTGTATGTAAAGAGGTTCTTGCCCAAAAGTACTAATTACAAGCTACTAACATTATTATTGTAACTGAACACCACCCTACCTGACCCCAAAATCCACCAAAAACTTGTACCAAACAAATCTTAACACGATTCTCACGGTAAGTGCAAACAGCGACCGGTTACAGTGAACCGCGTGGGTCGCCCGGTTCGATACTCCGACGCGATCATGTTAATCGTTTTGATCCATAACGAGGACCTAAGATTTATAGTGCTTTTATGTACTCGCGTTATTTTCCTGTTCAATTTGAAGAGGTGTTATGTTTGATTTAGTCGTCTTCAAAGCAATTATAGCAATGAAGGTAGGAATATTTATATTTCCGGTGGTTTTCTGACCAGGAAAAAAAAGGTTTTAGATTTGATTTGAGCCCGGGAAGTGAATCGGTATCTTCATTAGGGAATTTACATAGCAGCCCGGAGGGTATTAGATATGTGTCTATTTTATGGTAATGAGCCCGCCGTCCTTTAACACATTATTGTCACTATATATATATTATACTACTATTAAAACGTGAAACATGGGTGTACACGCGTGTACACCAACAATTCACGTTATCAAAGGGGTCATTGGGGACCCGACGCGTCTGCCCTTTGGTAATTAGTGTAGTATGTTTAGTCACTTACTAACTAGGAATTTGTATTAATAAAGTCCTCCACCGAAAGACCGAATTTCGGGCATAGCGACCAAACTACTACTTACACACACTCCGCTCTCCCTCTCTATACTCTTGGGAATAGGAATTTAACTATTCAAGAACCGGTCCACACGATGCGATGCGGCTACGGCACGGTGCCTGAGCGGTGCCACTGTGGCGTCCTCCATGAGGCGGTGAGCCGGAGGTGCACCGCTGCGACGCCTCTCAGTTGTTAAGTGTAGCGTCGCAACAGGAGCAACAGCACACGTCTTTTCTGATCCATTTCCGATACCAGATTGTATTTAACATACTACAGCACTATTCGCCCAATGCGGGGTCGTATATACGGAGCGGCGCGGCGCCGGCCCGCACCGTACGTGTGTACGCCCATACAGCGAAATCGTGCCGCAGTTAGATTTGTATTTCAACGTCAGCAGTGGACGATAACTCGTAGTGATGTAACAAAGTGACATTAGAGGATGAGAGGAACTAGGGCGTTTCATTGGATTTCGGAGCGTAGGTGCGGTGCGCCACACGGTCAGCGTGTGGTTTTAGTGAGTTGGAGTCATTGGACCTTCAGTTTATGAAGTATTACAAACGAAAGGAAATGGTATGGTAGCATATTGATGATTTTGTTTTGTGGGATTAACTATAGCCAACCCTTTTTCTGGGTTCCGTACCCTAAAGATGCCAACGGGACCTTATTACAAAGCCTCCGCTGTCCGTCCGTCTCAAAGGGTCTCCATACAAGATACGTGTTTGTTTTCGGCGTTTTTCGCCTTATGGTACGGAATCTTTTGCGTGCGAGTCCGCCTCGAACTTGGCCGGTTTAAGGTTATGGCCTAAAAAAGAAAAAAACGAAGCCTTTATCAGATCACTTTTATTGTCCGTCTGTTACAAAGGTACATTGCTAAAATCTGAAGCCAAGGCCGCGGGTCAAGTATGCAAAACAAAGATTTTTTTTCCTACATTACATTTTAGTTACACTAACCTCAATGGAGCCTCTAAACAAACCGATAAGAGATCAATATGGAATCAGTTTTTGTAAGACTTCATCACGTAGGCATATCATTGAGCAATCTTTTAATACGATACTCATTTATTTAGACGAGGGGGCGGACAAAAACTAGCGTGTACAATGAGGTAACAATTAATTTCTTAACTATTGCTTTGTTAATTTTGTGAGATGCTGCAATGGTTTGGCCTATTGGCAAACGAATCGGTCGTGAAAAGATCTTTCTTAACATGTTGGTAGGTTCTGGATTTGGTCGGAGTATGTAGCAAGACCGCGAAAAGTACGTTCTGAAATCCAGCTGCATTTAGGTCGACTGGAAGAGTAACTCTTGGAAAAAGTCGGCTAGATGACCTTTTAAGTTTTTTTTAAAATCCCGTTACTCACATCATTCCTTAACCTTACTCGATTTTCATGTAGGTAGACTCAAATTCTAGCAAGTTTTGTATAGGTATTTTACAAACGAATGTGATGACTTTTCCGAAAGACTTTTGAGAAGATAAGTCAAAAACTGAAAGAAGTCCGAAAAGGACATGGCTAAATGACTGCCCCAAGCATGAATAGTAACCTCACATTAACTCGTAATATTTAAATATTCGTTCATGAATTATGAAGCGTTTAATAATTTCCTAGAACTTTCGTGAACTGTTAGACATAAAAAAGTATCTTTATTTTCTGAAACTAAGACGTGGTTGCTTGCAGACTGGTTGCTTTATTTATTATAAATAATTCATGTGGGTACTAAGGTAATTAAGTTTGTTGTAGGTTCCAAGGAATGCCAACATTTGTCATCCTTGTTATGAACTGCTGAATTCAGAAGCAACTAGTGATGTACGTTTATTTGGCCATACAATGGTGCGCATAACTTGTGGCCGTTCTGTGAGAAGTATACAATGCAGTGGAAAGAAACGATTCAATGTTACAGAATTTACCAACGTCACATCCAGCTTTCCATCAAGTAAATAAATTGTTTTTTAAATACAGTGTGTTCTTTTATATTTACATGCCCATCCGGTAGCATTATGGATCATCTTCCTTTTCAGATATTCAGTTTCTCGGCCTATAAGTCGTCAGAACTACTGTCCCTGACCTCTCTCTCTCTCTGGTTGTGTTAATGAGCTAGCATCCAATCTGAATGATTTGATCAAACGGACAGATAACCTAAACTAACTTTTTTAGATAATGTTCTTATAAGATTCACAGAATAAATAAATAAATCGTATTTTTGTTGTTTTATTTCAATATCTTTTATGTCCTCCCAGGATTTAACAATCACCACATACTAATTAAACTAAGTCCCCCAGGTGCATTTGTTGGTCAGTCTGTCTGTACGGATGTATTGACAAACAGATTTTAATGGGGTTGTCACTAGTAGGTAGATTGGTTCTTCCGGAAGGTTTAGGTATACATTCGTGTAGGTTGTCTTGACCAATGTAATTCAAGTCAGAAAAATCCTGCCGCCTCAGTGTTATTCTTGCGCTCGTTGCCCCAATCAGCGCCCAGAATCCGCCTCTCGAGTCCATTTATTTTCAGTTAATATTAACCCTTATTTTTAAATACTTTCATCATTTCAACCACTACTTATATTGTCTGTGAAAACTGTCTTTATTTCAACTCATTTGAATAAGTAGTTTAGTATTTATAAGAGTTTAATACTTAAATACACGCGGGCGGGGAGTGATTTTTACGCGGATTGTAGAATGCTCGTTGTATCACGGTTTTTGGTGCAATTACCCTTTTGTAGATATTTACTCAAGTACCACCGTGCGAAATCGGGGTGGGTCGTTAGGCAAAAATACAATTATCAATATTATCGCAGATACATCTAAACGCCTAGGTAAAAGTTCATAGCAATATCTTTTATTTGCAGTTTTTGTATGCCTATTGGCGTAGGAGTTACACGATTTAATTTTCAGGAATAAAAAGATACTAAAAGTTCCTGAAACTTTTTTTATATGAAATACTAATATCCAGCTATTCAGAATTACATGTTGCTAGGTACCATGTTTATTCATTGTTGAAAAGTCGTCCATACTTGTATTTAGCCATCTCCTTTCAAGGTTTTTCGAGCACCACGCAGTTAGCAAAGAAAGAAAAAAGAAGAACGAAAGAAAATACTTCTATTTGCGGAAAACATGACGCATAAAAAAGAACATAAAAACACAAAAAAAAAAGTAACAAGTTGGGGGTAAACATGCGTCACATTCACGCAAAACGGCCATCGCTCAGCACAATGCTAAAACCCTATCCGAGACAGAGCCCCAGCGTTGGTTTTCAGGTTTCAAAGGACTTTCGAAGCTGCAAACTTGGTTTTACACTATTAGGTAACTATCCTTACAACATTCAGCAATTTTTTGGCGACCTAACTGGTAGAAACTGGACGAGGCCAGCACAGGAGCGTGGGGACTGGCACATGAAAAGAGAGACTTATACTCAGCAGTGGGTGGAGTCGGGCTGTGGATGATGATCATGATGATTGTGCATTTCAGATATGATAACAACTTATTACACAAACCGAACAGCGAACTTCGACCATGAGTTTTCAAATGACTCAACGCTAAAGTTCAAACAGCCTACAGTGTTTTACGACGAACAATTATAATTATTTAACTAAGACAATTAAGTAATACCGACTGAACGTGCTGTCTTTACAGCAAAACAAGCTTGTTTGTTCTGAACGATTAAATGCTACAACATTTTCAATTGTGTTAGACAATTGGGATTAAAACTTGAAGAGAACCTATAGTGTGCATACTTATTTAGATTC
This sequence comes from Apamea anceps, assembly GCA_951799955.1. Classification (NCBI taxonomy): domain Eukaryota; kingdom Metazoa; phylum Arthropoda; class Insecta; order Lepidoptera; family Noctuidae; genus Apamea; species Apamea anceps. The sequence goes on along the minus strand of OX637502.1, from coordinate 3,443,363 downwards.
AGTTAGCCTTGTTGTTGGTTGTATTAAGAGAATATTATGTAGGAGTCAGTCCAAAAGGAGATTTTCGATTGTCAAGTTTCCTTTTGAACAACGAAAAAGACGGCGCTTCTTGTCAAAGGAATTTGCATTTTAGTTTTACTATCGTATCATCAACATTACCCTCCCCTATCCCAATTTATTTGAGGTCGGCGCAACATGGTTTTTTCTTCCATATTTCTCTAGAAGTCATCCCCTTTAGCCATATCATTTTTAGCCACCCCTTTCTAGCCACCATGATGGTCCAGTGGTCGTGGGTTGGAACTCAGACAGGCGCTTTACTTAGTGTAATTTATTTCATCACCACTGCTCTCAAAAACGGCGAAGGAAAACATCGTAAGGAAACTGGCATGTCCCAAAACAAAAAATTTGAAGTCATGTGACATCTACCAACCCGCACTGGGCCCGCGTGGTAGATTACTCTCACAGAGAGGAGGCTTGAGTCCCGCCAGTGGAAATGTTTATAGCCTGATTATGCTAATCGCAAAATGTCACAGGCGTCATAATCAATATTAATTAAAATAAGATTGCATTTGCCATCTATAAGTATCACTTACCACCTTATCTGACATAAGCCCACGGCTAAATGACACGTTTTCCTGTTACACCATAGCCTCATAGACCGTTGGTAATTATGGACATTTCCCATACATGTCACCAAGGAACCCGTTTGAAGATGGTTATACTTGGAGTTGGTAATTTTATTAATAGCTACAGGGTTTATTAGCTTTTACAAGGAACTAGCTTAGCTTGAATATCTTGCTATCTTGAAGATGTGAAGTGCATTCAAGCATTTCAAAATAAGGTAGGTGCTATTCGACTAATTTAATATCGCGCTTTCTTCGTGAGCGTCACGAATTTGAGAGAGTTTGCGAAGTTTTAAATTGGATTATATCAAAGGTTCTTATAACTTGGGATGTCTTTCAATATAGGAAAAAGAAAGAAAATACCTAAGTTTATTGCGGTAAACATGACGCAGAGAAAGAACAAACACAAAAAAATAACAAGTTGGGGGAAAAGCCTCAAGAAAATAGGTGGCTCTTTCAGATGCCCATGTATACGCTTTTATAATAAAGAAGCCACGTTCAAGATCTAAGCCTTAACAAATTTACGTTTAATGAATGATTCTGCCAACCCTGAAATCGTGAAAAAGAAATCAGTTCATCCATACATTATGTTGAGTTATGCGAACATAAATCTATGGATCAACAGATTTTTTTTTCACGTTTTCAGGGTGGATTCCGTAGTAAAAGTTGTTCATAAGGATGAGTACAATGAGCCCTTGAAAGGATTAAAATTTAACGGTGTATAGTCTCAATACAGTAACAGTAGCATTTTAATGCTATTGAAATGCTACTGTTACAGCCAATCCTACACCCTCATCCCTGACCTTCCCGCCTCGTCCTCAAAGGCCTTAACTCACATTCTACAACGTTATCTAAGTCATCAGGTGTAGTGCCACTCTAAAGTTCGCAGGATCGTGAGAAACGCTGGATATTAGCATTCACATGCACTGTGACTTGGATACTAAAAACTGACACTAATAGATTATCGGCGTGTGGCATGTGACACTGCTTCATTGGGTCTGTTGCACGCGAGAAATATGATTTAATTAATCATTTATTTTCTTTAGATGATAATCTAAAGATACGTCTGCCCTCATCAGATACAACCTTTCTGTCTGTTTCTTCGTGCTTGATTATTCCTATTTGATCTCCGAATTTCTTGGACAATCGAGCACAGCTGACAAATCAGTCTTTGCAACATGATTCTAATACTAAATTGACACTATTAGGCAGACTTTGACGAAATGTGGATCTCAAAAGGTACACCTCTTCAGGAAATCCCCCAGATCAGCCCCTTAGAGAATACAGGCGTGATGATAGATGGGCAATCCACCGGGTTTAAACCTGGATTTTAGGCTGGATGTTTATGGGTGTTTATCGGGCGTTTACTAAAGCACCGGATGGATTGCACATCTATAGGCATGATGTTATGTTACTATTAGGTACCGAGATCTACCAGCTACCTAACTCGTGATGCGAAAGAATGATATAGTCATGTCAAACTGACAGTAAGCAGCGTCTTTCGACCAGAAAATAATTAAGGCCTGCTCGTTAATCAAGTTGTTGAAATCAAAATTGCTTACAGATACAACAAAATAATAATGAATTATTTACTTAATTGAAATAAACTATTTGACACACAAATTTTGAAGAGACTTGCGCAAAACAACAAGTTTACGACACCGACGTCGAAACAACGATTGAAAGTTCAAAAGTAATTAAACCCACATGTTTATTCATATTTGTGAACAAGCTGTGCCCGCGACTTCGATACGTGCATGTCGGAAAACAAATTGGATTAAAAGAAAAGAAAGAAGAAGTATTTATTCTTCTTCTTAGCGTGTCAATAGCAATCTAAATGGACTCGGCCCAGGATTCGGCTACTTGTTTGGCGCCATCACCAGCGTCCATCAGTTCCTGTAACGTGCAGCTAACAGGATACGTAGGACACGATATTAAGTGTCCCATCGTTTGTGGAACAGCACCACATTTATTCTATGAATCTCCATTTGAACTGGTTTTCCTTATAGGAAGATCACAAGTTTAAACTAAACACAGTCAAAAATAAAAATAAAAAACAGGTTATATAAAAAAGTAACAAAAATAAAAAATGAAACAGAAAGTCCTTACATGCATGCCTGATTGCATGTGTTTTAATTTTTTTTTCGCTGAACCCTAATTATTTTTTCTAAAATAAAAGTAGCCATAGTTACTCATTATAACATCAGCAATCTGCCAGTCAAAAGTCCTGTCAAAATCGGTCCCGCCGTTTCGGAGACAAGAAAATTTAAAAAATGGTTGTTGTATTATAACTATCGTATATTATCTGCCCAGCCTTTTCCCAACCATGTTGGGGTCAGTTTCCAGTCTAACTGGATGCAACTGAATACCAGTATTTTACATGGATACCAGTAGTTACGTAATACGATACCCCTTGGTAAGACTGGTTGTCAGACTCGGGCGACTACCCATAACGACTGTCAAAGATCCATGAATGCCAGCCGGGACCAACGGCTTAACGTGCTTTCCGAGACACGGAGGGCTCTAGGTCTGTAACGATGGTCACCCATCCACAGACCAACCACGGCAAGCGTAGCCCAACCTGATCGATCGACCTGCGCGGCTGTTATTATTTAGCCACGGGCCCCTTGTTTATATATACTTTACTAAATGCATACCATTTTGTATAAAGCTGTTATTTTGACATTACAAACGGACACTTCAATTTTATTTCTTTTTATGTATTAAGTATGTATGTATATGCAGATGTAGAGATATATGGAGATAGATGATTATGGCAATTAAGAAATAAGGTTCACAAGTCACAACTAATTGCCATGTCAATTATTTAATTGATTGTTTTGACACAATCTTCATGTGAAGGACATGTTGCTACACTTGAATAAATGTTTGAAACAACATAAAATAACGTCACACCTTCATTCCCCGTTCTGTACCTCTTCAACCACATTTCCCCAGTCATGTTTAAGTCCCATGTGATGGGGGGCGAGCCTATTGCCATCAACCTGGCACAAATCCAGATTCCGGGTTGCAAATTCAGACTTCGAGCTGCTATTGAGAAAAACCAGCTGGAAAACTCAATAACATGTTGCCCGACCTGGGAGTCAAACTCAAAACATTTATTTAATTTAACCATTTACAGGCACTTTTGAATTGTCAAAATTAAATAGTCGGTGTCGATATTAGTTAGTCCGAAAGTTGAAACTAGTTGCCCATTCCAAAACGTAGATCTTCATGGAGAAGAATGGGCAAGAAACTCCAAGGACACTCTTTTAAATCAAGATATTACAAAATCCTGGGTACATTATTCTTGTTGCTTCTATATGTGAGAACAATGTAAAAAGCAAATGAAGAAACAATTCAAAATATAAGATTAAAAATAACCCCTGGCAGTTAAGAGATGTCTCAAGTCTCAACCGATATGCGCCCGTTCACAAACATGACCGTCGAACCTCGGACCTCATGCTTAGCAGTACCGCTGGACCACTAGACCAACAAGTACCCTACAACTTACCTACCTTACTTAGTTAACGTTATCAATGTTAAAAGAAGAAACATAAAATACTTAATTAAAATTTTAATGTTCCTCTTTACTTTGCCATGGTATTTTATCGGCTTATTAATACGTAAAGTACCTACCTAAGTACTTAGTTAGTCATTTCAACTTTTACAAGCCTTTTAATAGGAAATAAAATATTTACAAAGTATTTATCAGATACTCCATAGGAAAGATCCTACAGTGTAGTTTAATGCCATCTCAGGTCTTGCATGGTCCTCATAAGGCCTGCGGGGTAATTACGTGCACAACGTGTGCACGTAATTACCCCGCAGGCCCAGGAATGGCTTTCATTTTGACAGTTCAACAACATTCATTGCGTTATTTACGTTGTTGAGCACACAAATTTTTCGAACAAATGAAGTAATGAATTAGCAATATCCTTCAAAATGATTCAAATTTCAATTTTATTAGGGTGCTGACCAAGATGAAATAGTGACCTCCTAGTTTGTTTCGGTCTAGAAAGACCGAAACAAAGGGGTAATCTGAGGGGCAATTCTCGTAATTTTAAGACCGTTCACAGTCTGATCTCAGTCTCAATCTGTCAAAAAACACTTCTAATTTCCCTATATTATTTTGACAAGTTTTTGACATTTGTTTGTCGCTGAGATGAGACTGCGACTAGATTATGAACGTTTTAAATTACGAGAATTGGCCTTCAGACTGTGAACATTCTTAAAATTACGAGAATTGCCCTTCTGGTGTATTGTGTGTCTTTTAGTCTGTGCTAAATAAATGTATTTTTTTCTTTCTAATTTTATCAAACTCTTCATTACCATTTCTCTTGAAGTACTAGGAAAGCATACAAAGTTCGGAGCTTTCCGTTTAGATAAATAGTTCCGATGGTAAACGAACCTCTTATGACCACAAAACAACTTTACAACCCGACCCCGACTTCTATTATGATAAAACTGATTACCACTATTATTTTACGGATTAAAATTTCTGAGTTTACTTAGAAACGGTTTTCATGTTGGACTGGTGAAACTTTAGTAAAATATATATTTTTCTCGAGGACTAGAAACTTTGGTACATTAATGAAAAGCTGAGATTTTCTATTGTGTTACAACAGAAAATCTAATTAAAATTTTATTTTATTTTATTTGCCAAAGATAACTGACAAACATGGTTATTTTGAGATTGTGTGTTACGCGATTATTTTAGATATTATTTACCAAGGAGAAGTCAAAACATTACCCACTTCAGTAAATTAAATACAGACATTTCTCAGGAAGTAAGATATTATGTATATCTTAATGAAAAGCCAAGATCATCTGCTGGGCAGATTTAACAGTTATCAAAAAAATTGTACCATCGCGGACACTGGCGGTGGACCACTTTTCAACCTTATTACTACGGCCATAAGAGTGAAAAGTGATCAACCGCGTATGGTAGTAGTACCTCTATTTAATATTATTCAAGGACAAATTAAAACATAACACGTAAATAGCTAGAGGCTCAATTCTTTTAATAAACGTACATTATGTAAATTTTCCATTATCAATAAGCGGATACGATAACTCACTTTCGTTCGAACAGCTACTTACTGGACAGGGAAATCGTGGCCATACATATGTATCACGTAATGTAGCGAAAACAATACGCTGGGCCGTTTGTCAACACAGCAGGTGTACTGCATGCAAAATCAATTGCGGCGCGTCACGCGTAGGTAGGTAATGGCGGCAAAAAAGTTGAGATGCGGACAAGTTACTATGTCCATGAAGTTAGGAACAGAAGATCCGCTACACAGTCTAAAGCTCAAACAATCGCTTAGTAATATCTTGTAAGTAACTTAATAGTTAATAGGAGGAACAAATGGATCTTCCTTTTCTTGACTTTAAAAACATGGGTCCTCTATGTCCATTGATGTTCGTGCTATTGCTAAAATGATAAATCATTTATTTAGTGCACACAAAAGCACGATAAGGCAAAATGATAAAAAATATTGGGTGTATTTGTGTCGTGTACCAGATATGAGAGAATATAACATCATCAGCCTTCTACCCTTTTCCCAATTTATTATGGGGACTAACAGCGCCCCACGGTTTCACCCGCATAAGTGTCGATTCCGTGAGAGCATCGGGATAAAAAGTATCCTATATGTTATTCTGATGTATAAGCTATATTACTGTAACGTTTCATCAAAATCCGTTCAGTAGTTTTTGCGTGAAAGAGTAACAAACATCCATCCATCCTCAGAAACTTTCGCGTTTATAATATTACTAGCTGCGCCCCGCGGTTTCACCCGCATACGTTTCGATCCCGTGGGAATATGGGGATAAAAAGTATCCTATATGTGAATCCTGGTTATAAACCATCTGTGTGCAAAATTCCATCTAAATCCGTTCATTAGTTTTTGCGTGAAAGAGTAACAAACAAACATCCATCCATCCATACAAACTTTCACGTTTACAATATTAGAAGGATAGGAAGTAGGGTTAGGAGAATATCGCACTTCTTGGTGTAAAATTAGTCAGTCACCAATTAGTAGCTGGGCTGGTTGTCCAGAGTGCACCGGACGCACATTTGCATTTTTGAGGGGTAGAGGTTATTTTATTGGACTTCAGAACATACGTTGATGATGTTTAAGTAATTCTTATTACAAGCGGAGTAAACCTACTGCTAGGTTATTGTATACCGTGACGACTCAATATGTCACGCAATTATGGGCTTAATTGACAAGAATGCTGTCCTACACCAACTCGGGACGAACAATCGACAAAAAGCGCTTCGGAAAGTAAGTTTCTCATAATAATTTTAAAATTCTCGAGTTTAACTTTTTTTGTTTTCGTTCATGTAATTTTTAATTAACGGCTCAGATGAAGTCGTTTTACGAAAAAGTCTTTTGTTGTCAGTCATGGAATAAATGAGTGGCTTAATTGTGGGAACTACGAATACATAAGTGACAAAATGATGACAAAATGTAGCGTTTTTAGAATAATTATACATATAATATTATATTTTTGGAGGAATATTACGAGTAACTATTGAATTAAATTATGATCTTTAGAGGCAATATTTACAAAATTAGGATACTGTAGGACAGAAAAAATATTTTAGGGAGATGTGGAACAGAGCTCTTTTGAGCTAATAACAACAAACAGAGATCACCAAGTGGTGATCTCTGTTTGACGGGGGTGACTTCACCAGTCATGGTGATAAGATAATAGCAACGTCCTCAAAGTCATACAGAGTTAAACTAAATTAGCTAGCGAAACTCCGCAGATGTGATGGGTACATATCGATATCTAAACATGATAAACAAAAGAAAACAGATTTTCTCGACTCATACTTCAAGTTACAAAACTATCAGCGGTCGCTGGCTTCCAAAAAACAAACATCATCAAATAATTTTCATTTTATAGCGTTAAGATATCAATACCTATCACGTCTGCAGAGTTTCGCTAGCTAATTTAATTTGACCCTGTATAGAAGGCCCTATTCTACAGAATTTGACGATGAAAGTAAACAGTAGGTAACGGTCTTGATGATCATAACCAAAACAACTAATGTTTAAATATTCATTGTAAAGACGACTAACATGTTATGTTAGCTGCTTCCGACCGGAATGTCCGGTTATGATGTGATTACAGATTTGTTCTAAGAAGAGAGTCTACCTATTGCAAACTGTGAGATGTACGTGGAAAAAAAAACATTGTTTGTTGCCAAGCAGCAAGATAACAATAACAAAACAGAAACGTATAGAATAGAAAAAAAAAATCAATAAATATTGATAACTTAACTAACGAAGAAAATTGCGAGGTATTAGGAGATAATATACTATTAAAAGAATAAATATCTAAAGAAATTAGTGGTTTCTAATAAATGATAGTATTAGACCTTCCGCCATATTTTGACAATATACTCTTAAATATGCTAAAAAAGCGCAGCTGCCAAAGTTGTTTTGGAATCTGATGAATGCGCCAATTCCGCTAAGGGCTGATTTTTTTGGCAGTTCTTCCATACAAAATCTGTCAGACGTCAATTTAATTCCTCGAATAAAAAATATCTCTCGATTGAAAAATTGGTCCTTAATCTATCATATATGGGGACACAGTAGGTATAAGGTTCCACCCAAGGGCACGTCTATATCTGTTTTGAGTGCAACATGAATAATTCGCCCATTCAGCAAAATCCATGATCTACGAAGAAATACGAAGACAGTATAAGTTTCCGGTCAAGGGCACTTCCATCCCTGTTTATGCATTGATCATTTGTTGTCTTTTGAACATACACTTGAGGAAATATAATATGCTGTTCCCAGCCAGGAAACACAATATTCAAGTACAAGTTGGAGTCAAGCACTAGTTGAGACATAACTTGTATCGATTTCGCTTATTACCGCACTTTGCATAAGCAGGTTGATGGCCGAGAATCATTTTATATGCCTACTGCTTAGTCCGGAATATGAGCAAGACAATCCAGTTTTAAATTGTTTTTAATCTCAGATGCATGTATATTTTGATATGAACGTATAGTCACGAGCAAAAGTATGTATACACTCGGCATTATTCAAAAGCGATTTACTCCTTTATTTTTTAATGAAATTTTATGTTGTTACGAACATAGCATTTTCGAACCCATAGGATTATATTAAAGTGTTGTATTTCAACGTTGCATTCGTTATTTCACGAAAAAATCACAATTGAAAGTTGCCAAGTGTTGACATATTGGTGCTCGTGACTGTATGTATAGTGGTAGCGCTACTGTTGAGCATGAAGTCCTTGGATCGATTCCCAGATTCCCAGGTCAGTTAAAGTATTATTGAGATTTTCAATCAGGAATTTCTCAGCAGCAGCCCAGTCTAGATTTGTGTCTGTTGATGGCAATAAGCTCGGTTCTTATTACATTCTCTCTTAAATAACAATTGGTGACATATGGGTGTATATTTGTTTTCTGGTTTTTAGTTTTAGGGTGCATTTATTTGGCTACAATGCCAATAAACGCATTGTTCTTTCTTTAGGTGAACCTCAACTGGCGAAACGTGGGTGTTTGAAAGAAACACCTCTGCTTAACCCATCGGGGAAGACCAGGAGTTATGTTTTGTATATAGGGAAGAAGATACCTATATTTTCAATGGTTATTGGGGTAATAGTATACAATGTCGGTGCCGGATGCGGAGGTATTTGCGGTTTATAGCCATAAGGTTCAGATGATCGGAGGAGTTACACTGCGCTTCCTGTGGTCAGTCTGTTTTATTTACGTAAGGTAAGTCTGTAGCTAGACTGTAAAACCTGCCTCTTGGCTTGTAAACATATAAAGTCCTCTGATACGATACCATCTATCAGTTTAGTTTACACACATATTGTTTTATACCAGCTGTTGTACCCGCGACTTCGTCTGTGATCCAGGATAAAAAGTAGCCTATGTTTTTCTCCAGGTCATGGTCTACCCATGTGCTAAATTTCATCCAAACGTTCAGCTGTTTTAGCGCGAAATTAAAAAGAAACTTACTTTCGCGTTTATAATATTAGTTGGGATTATTTAAAGTATAGAATAGAATACTCTTTATTAAGTACAAACGGTGACACAATGGGTGGTCTTATCGCTAAGAGCGAGCTTTTAAAGACAACCTTTGGATGGATTAAAAAGGGACGGGAGAGACAATATTTTAGGTAGTCTGTGGTGTACCATTTACATAATACAATAAATACATACATAATGAATATTATACTAGTCTATACAAATATATATATAATAATCATGAAACAGAAGCAAAAAGATATAATGATGTTGTTTAGGAGAGAGGAAGTGCTTTTGTAGCATAATTTTAAAAATATACAAAGATTGTCCATATACAGGGTGAAAGGGAAACTAGACGTATTCCTTGAAAGGCGTTATACTAGAGGTCATCAGCAACAAATTTAGTCCAGTTAACTAGAGTTAAACTGGATGGTTACCGAGCTGAGTCGGTTCTTAGATTTTTTAGAAAATTTCTGACTTGTTACCAAAAACAATTAATTATGAGAAAAAACCACTCCACTTCAAACATTTAATTGATTCTTTTTTGAAATTTGAAAAATGAGTGATCATTTAAAAAAAAAATGCTTGCAAAACATACATAATCTCAGAAATAAAAGGTCTTTATAGCAAATTTTTATTTTTAACGATCCAGTTTTGAACCCTAGTTCACTGGACTTAATTAGCACCTGCCATCTAATCTCTTCACCACCCTTGGTTGACTGGTAGAGAATGCCTAAGGCATTAAGTCCGCCTTTGTACCTTTTTGTGCGAAAAGTTTAAATAAATAAATAAATTAGTTGCTAATGACCTCTAGTACACGTATAACCCCTTTCAATCGGTCGAGTTTCCCTGTCACCCTGTATTAATGTAGGTAAAAACCGTCTTAAAAACATAATCAATGATATTTTTTTGTAATTTTGACGTTCGAAAAGTGCTGATTCTCAGCCTAATTTGAATAAATGACTTTTGATTTTTATTTTTGGTAAGGTTTCTTGACATGCGCAGGTCAGAGGGGTAATTCTCGTAATTTTAAGACCGTTCACAGTCTGATCTCAGTCTCAATCTGTCAAAAAATACTTCTAATTTCCCTACATTTTGACAAGTTTTTGACGTTTGTTTGTCGCCGAGATGAGACTGCGACTAGATTTTGAACGTTTTAAATTACGAGAATTGGCTTCAGTTCACAAAATATCCTAATGTATTCAGCCACATCTAGAGATTGTATTTTATTTAATACCAAGTTGGTAGCATATTTTTACTATCCATTAGCATTGTTGAATATTTTATTATTTTTGTCTTTTAGGTACCACACTTTAGTACAGAAACTTAGACCTGTCATTTCAAGACCTTTTTTTCTTTTAACCTCTTCTGTATTTATAGCTCCCATTTTCGTTTCAGGGGATCTACTCTCTAAGTCCGTAGACGTTCATCAACGACGACACGGGCTTCCGAAAGTAGTAGATCCGTCAAAACATATGTCAAACACAATTTTTCAGACGGGCATTTTCGATAGGTATGTATTTAATATCGGGAGTAGGCACAACTATCAAATCTTGTTGTCATTCATTAGTTCGGGCCCCTAACTAATTTTAGGTCAGTAAGAGACGCGGAGTATGAAATTGTCGTAACTTATAATTGTCGATTCCGGGCTTAGAGGAGTACCCCCAGATGACACATCCGCATTGCTTTTGTCCCTACAACGCTCGTAGATCCCACAACTTTTAAACTGGACTATCTCGTATTAAAACTTCAGAGCCACACAAACTTAGGATAGATATCATGAAAACTACCTCCTCGTATCTCCTAAGTTTTACGTCTTACTTGTAGTTTACTGAACGTCTTGTGTCGAAATTGAATTATTTAGAACTAGCTGCGCCCCGCGGTTTCACCCGCATAAGTTTCGATCCCGTGGGAATATCGGGATGAAAAGTATCCTATAAGTTAATCCTGGTTATAAACCACCTGTGTGCCAAATTTCATCCAAATCCGTTCAGTAGTTTTTGCGTGAAAGGGTAACAAACATCCATCCATCCATACAAACTTTCACGTTTATTATATTAGTAGGATTTCCTTTAGAACACTTACTGACCTCGTTGGTCTAGCGCTACTACTGAGTATGAGGTTCTTGGTTCGACTCCTAGGTCAGGCAGTGTTATTGGTTTTTCATCTGGGATGTCTCAGTAGCAACCCGGAATCTGGATTTGTGCCAGGTTGATGGAAATAGGCTCGCCCCCTGTTACATGGAACTTAAACATAACTGGCGAAATGTGGGTGTACTATAGGCACACTTCTGCCTAACCCTTTGGGGAATACAGTCTTGATGTTGTGTTATGTCCTTTAGAACAAAGAAAGGAAATCAACTACATATAAGGCATAGCGTGCACGGCAAAACATGGACGAAGTCGAGGTAAAGACTAAAGTTAGGCTTATAATCAACTTAGTACCTAGCAACGTAGTTACGCCTACGTTCTAGGGATAACAGATTTAGCTAGCTAACGAAATATTGTCAGGACAAAGAGCTTAGCTCCGGCGTAGTCAAGCTATATTGCATGCGGTCACATGGCTTATGGGATAGTGAAGTGACACACTGTATCTAGCTAACACATGATTAGTGAGATGATACGGTCTACCGTATCATCAAGATGATAATTACATTTAGTGAGGAGGAACAGCCAAGAAGAGATACAGGCACGTAACTTGCAAATATCAATCAACTCGGCCTTTCGCAGTAATACGTGCACAACAATAATGAAATATCAACAGTGTCGAAAGATGTTTATGTTTTGCTTTTGTTGACTGTACTTAAAAGTTGTAAGTTGTATGTGCGCTCAAGAGAAATACATATGGTGAAGTTACCAGAAGGCCGATTACTACAAAAGTGTGGAATAAGAGGAATCAAACAAACAATCTACATGAAGGAAACAGTCTGTATTGTTTTATTCGAAGAAAGTAACGCCTGAAGATAGCAAGAATCTACAAATGACACCTAAGAATGTCTGGTTGTAGAATGTTGCAATATTCCAGCAGCTTGGGAATGTCTCTTGGTTCCTACTAATTGAGACATTGAGACATTCTTGTGGACGTTACATTCCGGTGTAATAAGCCGTTTTGTCTCTCGGTCAAAATTGACGATTCTTTCCCTTTAAGGGTCCTGTCAGAGGACTAAGGAAGTAATATCGAAAACCGACAGCAACATCTTCCGGTACTTATGCAAAAAAACTATCGAGTATATCATTCATATCACCATATACTACTACACTAATACTACTATCATACATACTACTGCCACTTTGCCACCATGGACTGATCATGGTAGTTTTATGGTCAAATTCAAAGCATTTATTTCAATGAAAAACCATTTACTAGCACTTTTGAATGGTCAAAGGAGTCAGTCAGTCAGAAAGATGAAGCTAGTTGCCCATCCGAAAGCGTAGTAGGTGCCAATGGACCAGAACGGGTAAGAAACTCCATGGACGCTCTTTTATAATGAGCATATTGTTTTTACGATCATTCATTGCAGCGATGTAAAGAGGTGCAGCATTAGATCTTCAAGCTAATAATTATTTAACTACCTCGTTCAAGCTGCAACAAGTAAAGACATAGTTGTTTCAATACCGCTTAACTTCTAAAGCCAAACGACTTTAAACTGTATACTCAATAAGCCTCAGGTACTTATCTTTGAGAAAACAGTTAGTAACTACATACTTTTAAATGAAATGGGTACGTTCTCCTCGTTAATTTACGGATAAAAGGCTAAAGCGGGGCTCATTCACGTTGATCAGAACCGCAAGCACTAATCTCATGCAAATTGCCCTTCAGTAAACGATTGAGCAACAAATACCTATAGGAGGAAGACGATTAGTCTGTAGGTGGTGGATAGTAATAGTGCTTGTACAATGTAATGGCGCAGTTTTACAAGTACAGTCAACAGCAAAAGTAGATGATCAAAATCAGAAATTCAATACTAATGAACGGAGTTCGCGTCAGAACTGTGTGGCGTCGAAGTGATTTAAAAGTATTTGATTGTAAATTATACCAAACATTTACTACTAGTACAGCTGCCATATAGCTGCGAACTCCGTTCATTAGTATTGAATTTCTGATTTTGATCATCTACTTTTGCTGTTGACTGTACCCTCAAGCAAAGGATTTTAATAAATGATTGCCGTATTATGACTACCTACTCGTATATACGATTTGTTTGCTTGATAAACCTTTCTTTAACAACGTTATAGATATTACCAGTCCAAATATAATTGGAAAAGTGTCAGTCATATTTTCCACGAAATTAGAACTAAAATGATTTTGGGGTTTATTTATAAATTTTGCTTAGAGTTATGATCAACGACTGTTTAACCATAAATTTATGATGTTTAAACGTCTCTAAGCTTTAAGTAATGTTTATAAATAAAGGGCAGAGTTTTCAAACGTTGTGCAGCTAAATTACTTGTCAAATATTAATAAAATAACTTGTAGTTTTGATCGAATAGCAGCAGCTGAAGAGTTGTTTCATTAAACAAGCTTCAAACTAAATTGTCAATCAAAGTTAAATTGTTTGCAATTTCATGGAACATGGCTTTTAATAACCATCACGCTAGGAAATCAGAAGAGGTAGACTGATTATTACCTTCATCGGGCAGAAACAAGGAGACATTTGACACAGATTACTATGGCTTAACTTGGTGCAGTAAAATTGAGAAACAGAACTGGCGTATCTAAAGCTTCAGCGACGTGGAAATCTTCTGCTCACACTTCCCGAATAAGGTATGATGATCTCCTAAAGCACGAGATCAAGCGAAGAAGAAAAGGCGCTCTACCGGCTGAAGTTGTGTTAATGGAAAAACGAGTTCACGCGATTCAGCTTCACCGACCGACTGGAGCCGAGTTTACCCGATTCAGCGTCACCGACCCGAGCGCAAAGATTCAGTTTCGTTCAGTGTTCAAAAAGAGCGCTAAGTGCGTATAAAGAATTATTCATTTAAAAAAAAATAACTGATTAATTATATTACTATTATCAGCAGCATCCCGTTTACCAGAAGTTGACATTACCTGTATTACGTGATTCTGTACGTATACACGATTGTGAAAACATATGGATATAGTTACGATAGATAGGAGGGCATGTATTTCATCCGGTACAGGTAGTAAATGTCGACCAGGACTTAATTTAGTGCCCGTAAACGATACACTAACGATCTGTCAATTTAAATAATACAATACCTATAATAAAATCCCGTTTCCTGGTTTACTAGTTAAAGGAAACATTATAAGTATTGCTGTACAAGCTGTATAAATTGGACTGATTTGATTCATCCATGTTGTAGTCTGTGTAATTCACACAGAGGTCCAGACCTGGACAATAGATGTGTTCGACTGTTCGCATGACCCTTTCATCATATTATACTGATGATGAATATGCAATCTTAGAGAGGTGCCTAGATCTCTCTTATGCACCAAGGTTTAATGTCCTTAACAATCGCATAATTAACAGCATTAAACCTTAGAGTGAGTTGCATCAACTTACTATAGCCATAACCAATGTTTTGACAGCCTTCAAAACTCCGATTAAGCGAAATTCAGGTTGCATCATTTTGACAATTGTTATAATGACGTCATAAATAACTATAACAAACAATTATAACGATAATCACTGCTTTGACAGCCGTCAAATCTCCGGTTAAGCAAAAATCGGGTTGCATTATTTTGACAATTGTCACAATTGTCAAAAAAACGTCACAAATAACTATAACATTAATCGCCCAACTTCGGGCGGTTAAGGGCTATAGTTACGGTTTGTGTCACCATTTTTTTGGAGTTTGGCATTGAATTCCTTTTCAATGTTGTCCCATGCTTGTTTTTTTTGGTGTTTTGTGCTAGTCTCGTCTGTTCTTTGCACAACAAAAATGTGTTTTTCTGCAAAGATTTGTAATCTAGTAACTTCTACGTTGCTAAAATTAACACCTCAGTGCAATGATCATATTTGTTCCATAAGCACAATCAGCCTTTATTGTTTCCACTGCTGTGACACAGGCAGTGGCTGTGGGAGGGCACTCCCGCCCATCGAGAAGAAGCCTGTGTCACAGCAGTGGGTCGCACTGGGCCCGCGTGGTGGATTACATTGCGGCCCACTGGCCGCAACGTAATCCACCACGCGGGCCCACTGCGGGTTGGGTTGGTAGATATCACGTCTTCGATTTTTAGCTCTGGGACACGCCGGTTTCCTCACAATGTTTTACTTAACCGTTTTGAGAGTAATGGTGATGAAACAATTTACACAAAGTAAAGTGCCTCTCTGGGTTTGAACCTACGATCTACAAGCTGTAAGTCGCAGCTGTTACAACGGAGCCGCCAGTGCTCAGCGATTAAAGGGTGTTTTGAATGGTCTAAAATCAAACATCACATAGTATATATAACAAAGCATTTTTATTACTGTAAGTACTTATATTAATTTCAACGCCACACGAGTTAGAAGTAGGTAATATTTCATCTAAAGAAGATGCAGGTCGCTCCACCGATAAAAACTAAAATACCGCACGCTCCACATTACATGTGCACAACAGCCAACAGTACCAACGTCTGCCCACCAAACAGTTATCCAGCAAGAGCAGCTTGCTGTTAGAAATTGATGTTATCGATCGATATAAACGTATTCTAACTAATATTATTATTGTTCTTTTTGGTATGCTGGAATCCACTGCAAAATAATGTTCTTTTCCGCAATCATCAGGCACAGTATGCGTTTGTTGTGAAAATCGACATAGAACAATCGGCACATCTGCAGCAGTCTCGGGCAATGTCTTCGCACATTTCGTTGAAATCTTGCTGAACAATAAAATTAACACAATATCCTTCTGGAGTAAATGCTCTTATGCTGTAATGCATCTTCCAATAACGCAATCCTTCAATTACATACAGGAAAACAGAAATATCAATTTCATGCAATTCGAAAGAAACGGAAAAATATAATGAATTTTATAGTCACTTGACACGTCTTGTCTTTCTGACAGTGTCAGATAGTGATGCGGCTCGATTTTTTTTACCTCGTTACTCGAGTACATAAAAGTCCATTTTCTCTCGAGGTGCCACTCGATTAGATAAATATCACCAACACTGCCACACTAGTTAACTGTCATTCTTCGATAATAAACGTAGGAATAGATATATTTCGTGTAATAAACCGTCAAAATACTGTGATATACAGAGTCACAGAGTTTTAATAAGAGAAAATACATGTTCTGTGAAATACATGTTCTGTCAAATATTACACTTTATCAACTGACAGTACTAACCGTACTGTCAGTTGATAAAGTGTAATATTTTGTCATTAAAATCGTCATTGATTATCAGACCAACCTGATAATCAGTGGAATCTTCAATCTTTTTACAAAGTCGAACAAAGACAATCTTAGTCTTATGTCACACCGATGTACCAATACAGAACGGTTACTCTATTTTGGATATTGCTACAATTCTTTTCTTGAAGTTTTTTTTGTGTGCGTTTCAAACGTACGAAGCATCAACCGACTTGAATTGAGTTTTCGAATTACATAATCGAGACATCGAGTCCATTTATGACTGAGTAACATCACTAGAGCCAACAAAAGAAAGCGTGATGACAACAAGCTTGAAGTGTTGCCCTTGTCAAAAAAATTACCCAACTTTAACGAAAAGAGTTCCTGGAAAGATTTGAGGGAGGCCTTTGCCCAGCAGTGGGACAGCATAGGCTAACAAAAAATATATATATATTATGAATATGGATGATAATATTACTATTATTTATTTTATAACTTAATAAAAACAGTTTTGGTCACCACCTCAGACTGTGACATATGTTTTCATATTTGAAAATACGTTGCGTTTAATGAAAATAAGTTTGTTCTTGGTTATTTTTGAAAGTGTGATGACAACAAGCTTGAAGTGTTGTTCCTGTCATAAAAATTACCCATGAACATTTTGAGGAAATAAGACGTCTTATCACTTGTCACCCTTTTAACTTTAACTTTTTATATTTTACATGATGGTGCAACAACAGATAGTTAGATTCTATGGTCGAACTTATTGTTAAAATTAAAATTACCTTTGACATAACTATAGCGGAGCTTTTGATGCAACTCACCCTTAGTGTGGTCCCAGCATGACGGCAGATTATGTCATGAATTTAACTGTCATGGACGTATCGCGTCATCTTTTGGTGCCTTAACTTTTCGAAAGTCTACGCTAACCTTTACTTATCTATGACTAATAATATTTTAATAGGTCTTTAAAAAGTTGATCATAATATTTATACAGGGTTATTTTAAATTGGCTAGCTAAACTCCGCAGGCGCGACGGGTAATATCTAAGTCTAAACACGATAAAACAAAAAATTAATTAATTTGATGTTTTTTTTTGTAAACCGCTGTTATAGTTTTTGGGTCAACTTCACAGACGTGCTGGGTATCGATATCTTAACAAGATAAAACTAAAAAAAAAACTGTTTTTATCAACTAACACTTCAAGTAACAATACTAACTGCGGTGGTTGACCTCCAAAAAAAACATTAAATATTTTTATTTTAGTGTTTAAATATCGATACCTATCGCGTCTGCAGAGTTTAGCTAGCCATTTTAAAATGACCCTGTGTAACAAGTTGACTGAGAACAAAATATATGTATAGTTGGTGGCTATACCAAACAATATCGATAAGTCTTCTCGTCGCGCACAGTTCAATTATTTTCTAAGAGCTCGACTGCGCATGGCGCAGTCTTGAAAAAGAAAATACCTTCCCTCATTTTTCCTTTCAAATTTTTCTGCGTCCAGAACCCGGTCCACCTTTTAGTGGCTTCATTGATAATAAATGCACCGACCTTCTACGTCATACGGTGAGGAATGAAAGGCATACCTGCATGAATAGATGGTGAAACAAAGAGGATGACGCATGTAGTAAGATGGAAACCCATCCTTTTGTTGTGCCATAGGGACAGCAACGAAAATATGCACATTTTTGCAAGGGACACCTGAAATAGCAGTGAATAATAGGCATTTTTTACACGATTTCGCAACATTACAATTAATATTGTGCCTTAGGGAAATATTTTTTAGGGTTCTGTACCCAAAGGGTAAAAACGGGACCCTATTACAAGACTTCGCTGTCTGTCCATCCGTCTGTCTGTCACCAGGCTGTATCTCAAGAACCACGATAGCTAGACAGTTGAAATTTTCATAAATTATGTATTTCTGTTGCCGCTATAACAACAAATACTAAAAACAAAATAAAATAAATATTTAAGGGGGGCTCCCATACAACAAACGCGATTTTTTTGCCCTTTTTTTGCTCGATATCAACAATGGCAACAGGTAGGCACTTGAAATATTTACAAAATACTCAGTTGTATTTTTACTTTAAAAATAAATAAAAAAATTAAAATAAAATAAATATTTAAGGGACGCCCACACAACAGACGTGATTTTTATAGATAATGGTACGGAACCCTTCGTGCGCGAGTCCGACTCGCACTTGGCCGGTTTTTAAATATTGCTTTCTTTAGAAAGCAATCCTTTGCCACTGAAGGTCAAAAAACAAGGAGAAGGTGAATCGGCCAATCTAGTCGAAAGCGTTGATCTAAATATAATAGGGCGCAAAAAAGTCGTCCACATCGCTGTAACAGGAAATTGCCCAAAAGGCTGACAGCATTGCCACGTTTTATGGCAATTTTGTGGACAAAAAATTGGCCAGTCCGCTGGTCACGTGTAGGTACACGTGACCAAAGTATTTAGTTCTTTGTAAGTGCAGAGCCACGTCGTTAGACACGGCTTAAATTGAAACAAAGTTCTATTTAATTAGGTTTTGTTTTAATCTTAATATTATAGTTAAATATCAGCGATAAATTCTACGTCTACAACACAATATCTAGCCGCTAGCAGACAAGATACTAATTGTTCAGTAATCACAAGAACGACATAGTCTAATCGTTTGAGAGTATTAGTTACATAATTACAATCCTCTAAGTTTGTAATTAACAACGTAAATGCTTTAATTTATTCAACTGTTTGCTAGAAGCAAAACGTGTTGCCGAGTGGTAAATACATTTACATAGTTACAAATCGCCTCTCAGTTATTTATATTTGTGTTTTTTCTTCAGGAATACTTAAGGATAGGCAGGAGTATCCTTCAGTATCAAGGGCGTGTTTAGGACACCTTTGACCCGAATGCTTGACCCCGACCCTTGTTGATACAGTTGAGTATTTATTGCGAAATATTGCCATTGATAAGTACGTTTCACTGATCATCCATCTAATCCTGATCAGTCTGTCGTGTTATGCAAAGATACATTGCAATCTCTTACAACTTTATTTCTAAAATTCTAATAATAATTGCCAGCGGCACCCTAAGAAAGAAAGAAAACTAGTTTTATTTGTCACTGAAATACGTGTATCATCGTCATCATTTCAGTCGAAAGACGTCCACTGCTGGGCATCTAAGCTCTCTCCGCCAAGCACCACCACTTCGACCGGTTCTGTGCTTCTCACATCCAGCGGATGCAACCACACGTGCATACAAAAAAATAATTAGCTCTAGAAAATTATCATCCCAGCTAAAAAATGTGTACTGGTAGACACAGACCAGACCAGGAATCACAATTTGAAGAACAAAAATAAACAGCTAATTCATAAACACTAAAACCACTCATGATCAGTAAAACAAACCGTTATTAATGTTACACTTACGACTATTACGTGGCGTCGGTCCTTTCGCGCCATTCTGCTGAACAAAATGGCCGCCGGACTCAAATTGTCTCCAAATGATCCTCATTTACCTGGCTGAGGTCAGGTTAATGTTTAATGAAGGCAAGCCACAGGTAGCTATAGTAAAAACCAACAGTAGGTACCGCAGTAAATATTACTGCGTGAATGTGGAAGTGCTTGAATAATTATGTCACTTTCATGATTGAGTTTTAATTCTGGTGCTATTTGTTTAGATATTAAGCAAGTAAGTAAAGCACATTACGAGTTATAGTGATATTAGCGGTCAGATGGTTAGACCATGTTCTTCAGTAGTGGAAACATAGTCGCCAGTAAATAAAGAAGATTAAATACAATGTCTTGTTAATAGATTGTAATGCTGGATGATATTGAATCAATATTATCTAACTATTATTATAAAAACATAAGATTTGATTCCTTGTTTATTATGCTTTCACACTAAAACGGCTGTACGGATTTAGATGAAATTTGGCACAAGGATAGACTATGACCTAGATTGGAGCAAAGGATACTTTTTATCCCGATATTCCCACGGGATCAAAGCTTATGCGGGTGAAACCGCGTGGCGCAGCTAGTGACATAATGAAAAGTTCGCAAATATGTATTGATATTCGCAAGCAAATTTTCTAATGCTCTCGCAAAACCTGAAATATCCCTCGGATATACTACAGAATTCAGATTGATGACTTTGTGCTGTGTGCTTTGTTTTTCCCAAAAGCTTAGGCTGTAAAAGGTCTCGGAGAAACAACATACCAAAACAAAAAACTTGTAAGTAACAGTAAATCCGAGCAACAAAAATACTTTTGCTCGTCAAATGAACGAGAAAAACCGCAGTAAAAGTCAGGTAAAAATTTCAATAAATTTGCTACGTTCAGTTCAGTAAATGCGAGTAATAACTCCGGTCAGATCCGTACCAGCCAAATGACTTTCTTTTTGCAGCTGTTACGAGCTTGCTACATCAAATATTAGCTTTGGCTGTAGGATATACGCAGATTCAAGACTGTCTATAAAAATTACAATTGGCCAGTTCTACCTTCAGATTAGTCTAGAGTTCAGATACGTCATACCTTACCAATATTCGCGACATCAAGGGTGTGTTAAGTTTAGTTTCTGGTATTCCTGTGCCCAATAAATACTCTTTCTTTCTTTCTTTGCATCATCATCGGCAGCCTTGTTACACCCACTGCTGAGTATATGCCGCCTCCCTTTTTGCCATGTTTCCCTGGTCTGTGCGAGTCTCATCTAGTTCTTCCATACATTTGCGCCAGTTGTGCCAAAATTTGGCTGATACGGCCTCAAGATCTACAACACCGGAGCAACCACTCCTATGCTGGTCAAACCGATCTGGCTTAGGTTCGTCTGTTCAGATTAATCTCTATTTTATGAGCATATTATCAATCATTCAACACAATAATGGCATGCACACTCGAAACAAAACCTCTTAGTCAAAGTGAGACGAAAGACAAAAATGTTCTCTCTTGTCATAGACTGTTTTTCGGGATTAAGAGGTTTTTCCCCCGAAGAGGAGGTGAACGAGACTTGAAGATTGACTGTAAGCCTGAATAATGGGTTTAACGTCTTTCAAGTATCGACGGGTTCAGTTAGGATTAATGGGCTCTGCTGACTTTTGGCGCTGAAATGTTAGCGTAAAAATGCAATTTCGATGCAGTCAACACAAAACCGTATTAAGTATTCATTTTCTTTTTTTAGGATAGTTGAGATCTTCAAGAGCCCATGCAATACCTATACAGGTAAGCAAGCAGCAATTGAAAAGTCCGCATTCAAACGTTATGGAATTTAAGCTTGACTCTAATCCATATTTACAATATATACTAAGTCATCATCAGCCTAGCCTTTTCGCAACTATTTTGGGGTCGGCTTCCAGTTTAACCGGATGCAGCTGAGTACCAGTATTTTACATGGAGTGACTGCTTATCGGTTTCGAATCCCCTTGGTAAGACTGGTTGTCAGATTTTTGAGCTTACAATATAGGTATACTAAGTATAGATGGCAAACCACCTGGTTTAAACCCGGTGCTTTGGTAAACACCTAGTCAACATCTAATGTTCTGGATGTTTACGGGTGTTTATCGGGTGTTTACCAAAGCACCGGGTTTAAACCCGGTGGATTGCCCATCTATAATAAATACTAAGTAATAATATTGAGAAAAAGTGGCTCTATAATAACGATAAATCCATTAAATCTTTACACTACACCAAGCAAAACAATCATGGCAAAACACGACATGTCCTGGAAATCTAATATTCCTCTCATCTCAGTTTATGTTATGGTGGAGATAATGGCGTTACATAAACTACCATAATGCTGCACGCGCCGCAGCGGGTGGGCGAGCCTATGTTACGACAATACCGGGACATACGGACGAACATAACTGCTGGCTTTCTATTCTATTTTATTTTCCGTGGTGAGTGGATTAAGCATGCGAAAGGATAAGCGACAATTGAATGAAGATGATTTATAATATTACCCACCGCAGTGCGTTTCACCGAAATGAGAATGAAACTCGGGGTGACGCTGTAATTTTATTCAACGTGGATTAGTAGTTTGGACAAGTTGCACTATGTCGTAGTAGATTTTTTGTAACTTTTTGAAGGGTTATTTTGGAATCGAAGACAATGGGATTCCGGTTAAAATTCGGTCCTACTTCTTACCAAACGTCAAGCAACATTTTCTACTTTTTTCAAAAGGGTCAATTCTGTCTTCTATCTCCCCTCTCTCAGACCAGATCTACCTTATCAAGTTTCGAAAATTCACGCAAATTTTAAAAGGATTACGGCAACACAAATAAACAACCATTTATTGCGACACTCCATAATTTATAGCCAATTATTGTATCAATACATAACTGTATCATTTGACAATTTTGTAACGATTTACAATGACCCACTTTCGATATTTATTTTTGGTCCAAAATAAATCAAGTCAATAAGACCAATTTAAGAGTTAAAACCTCGAGCCTTTTACATGACACACTTACTCGTATTACGGGTTGACAGATTGCATTTGCATGTATCCAGGCAGCTTAATACATAATCTGACAAGGTACAAGCGCATGCAATTTATCCAGACAAATATAATGTTTTAAAACTTGCTTGCAATATAATTGAGCGTAAGAAAATCATTAAGAGAAAGATTCATCTTGCGAAACGGCCACCGCTTCGACGAGTGTTTTAAAATAACTCCTTATTTTAAAATATTAAAAATTCCTTAGAATATATCGATAGAAGACTTCTACTGCCATTTGAAAATCCTCTGAAGTACTGCTGACAAATGTATTTGTTATGCGTGAGACCCAGCCAGCCCAGAACCAGTAACCAACTAACTAACCACCACCACCCAGTAACTGGATTGTGGGGGCAGTCGCTCCATGTAAAATACCGGGTTCGGCTGCATCGGGTTAGGCTGGAAACCGACCTCAATTTTTTTGGGAAAAGGCCAGACAATGATGATGAGGCTAAAACTACCGTCGAACAATTTAATATCACATATTCGAACGACGAAACCCTTCTGGAATACATAATTAAACCCCAGTACGCTACCACGACTTTATTGCGAAATAGTTATGAAATGTAATCGCGCCGTGACCAAAGCCTACCTGAAACTCCTAACTTTCACCAGGAAGTTGGGAATCAATTTATAGTTTCATCTTCCCGTTATGCAACTAATTATGGCTACGACAAATTTGCTAACTGTATCACTAGTCCCGTGACCGTTACGTAATTTTCCGAACTTGTTGCTGCAGTGTCCGGCAAAGTTAGTACATTTTTGACCAGTGCCATCAACATTGAATTACCTAGGTTTACTTGTACAGTACTACGGTTAAAATAAACGTGTATCAAGCCTTGAAATGACTAGTTTAAAAACCATTACCACTAAGGGCAAAGCTGTCATTGCGAAGGACCGTATAGCTTGAAAATTTGTGATGCTCAGCAAAGACGGAAAGATAACGAAGAATTAGCAAGACTTTTGAATTCAAATCCTCTGCACACGTAGCATGACCACCATAGAAACGGGTTTTGTCGACGGAAGAATAGTCAAAATATATATCGGAGGAGACGAGGACTTAGAAATTGAAATATGAGTAACGCAGTCAATAGAAAAACCAGCATCTCATACAGTTAAATCTTTTAAACAACGTTAATATCTCAGGAAAGAGGCCATACATTTCTGTTTTAGCATCAGCAGACACACCTTTGTCCCAACGCAGCAGTTAAATCCAACTAGCACCTCAACAAATAGTTTTATAAGTACCCTCAATTGTAATGCATAGAGACTGTTGTCAAATATGGATTAAAGTTATTCAGGGTTATTGTTTCTTTAATAGCCTGGGACAATAGTGACCTTTGCAGCTGGGACAATGAACTGCTTTTAACACTCCTATTTATATTATTTAGGAGCTCGAGGTTTCATCGCGGTGATGTCGTAAAGTTTAAATTATGTTCGGCGTAAAAAAAATTCTTGAATCTATAAAAGTTTGTCGAAGAGATTATTTTGCGGTTTGCTCTGTAAAATGTTAAAAAATATGAAAAGCACAAGTCACCTTCCTACTTATCTTAGTAGATAATCTTAAGATATTATTAGGATTACGTCTCATATTAACAACAGGCTGTATGTTTAATCTGAATAGTTGCGTGTGTTTTCGCTTAGGTTTTATCTTGTATTTACAGTGAGGGAAATTAATTTTTAAAGAAATTGATACCCTACGTCGATTTCCGTCATCATCATCATCACCAACATCAGCCAGCAGTCCACTGCTGGACATAGGCCTCTCCCATTGCAAGCCATTCAACTCCATTTTCGGCAACTCTCATCCAGCTGCTACCAGCCATCCTGCGAAGATCATCGCTCCACCTAGCCTGAGGATTCGTAGTCTCCACTCAAGAACACGTCCGATTCGTCCGAACGATTTACCGTGGTACAGCCATTTTATACAACTGTCAAAGTTAAGTTGATAGTCAATTTGTTTATTATTTTGAGGGGCCGTGGCTAAATAATAATAGCCGCACAGGTCGATCGATCAGGTTAAGCTACGCTTGCCGCGGTTAGCCTATGGATGGGTGATCTTTACATACCGAGATTCCTCCGTGGCTCGGAAAGCACGTCATTCGTGGGTCTTTGGCAGTCGTTACGGGTAGTCAGAAGCCCGAAAGTCTGACAACCAATCTTACCAAGGGTTATCGTGTTACCCAGTAACTGGGTTGTGGAGGTCAGATAGGCAGTCGCTCCATGTATTCGGTTAGACTGGAAGTCAACCCCAAAATAGTTGGGAAAGGAGAATGTTAGGAAGATTCACTATCATGAATTTAGTTTACTCTGATTCAAAGGCGTAAATAAAACGACCTGAGCATGACAAGGACCATGCCATGTACAGTTAGTCCATGATACTTAGACAATAGGCTAGGCTGAAATCCTTAGTCCGTTCAGTTTTATTGTATGACTTGACATACGCGGTAAATTAGCCTCCTTCGTTATTGCCGACTATTATTCAAGGCACTTGATTATGTGTCCCTTTGTAGGATTCTAGTATCTACATCCCACCTACCTGGTACTAATGTTATACGTAGCTTTTGCCTGCGGCTTCACCCGTGTGAATGTCGGAAATTATCCCACGTATTTGACTCCCTTTTTTTTTGGGTGGGAAATCATCAAATGACCGAGGTCATTTCCCGCTCTGGGCTAAGCGGAAGGGCGTGTCAGACTTTTACTGACTAAAACCCACCCGTGTTCCTTCAGTTGCCTATGCCAGGGGCCACGGTATCTCTTTCGAACAACCCGCGGCCCTGGCGGACGTATTTGACCCCCTTGGGGGATGATTTTACAAAAACGCTGAATTACGTAAGTTTTATTTCTTACCAAAAGCATAAATTTTCATTTTCACTTAAGTTTCTCATAAAAACTTTCATCCCCTAAATCACCCCCTATAAGATTATTTTTGAGACAAAAAGTAGCCTTTGTTCTTCCCCAGGATGCCATTTATGTCCTTGCCAAAATTTTGGGGCATAGATATAATTTCTAAGTTTAAGCGTGAAAAGCTTACAAACAGAATGACAAACAGGCACTTACTTTCGAATTTATAGCATTAGTATGGATTATAGTACACATACTTGTAATAGTATAGTACATAGTATATGGACGGCTTAGGGATGTCAGCATCTGCTACTCTCTAATGGATATCTATTGAGAAATAAATGAGGTCTGTGGTAGAATTGTAATTAATTCTGATTGATTAATTAGTTTCCTGGTGTGGATGGCCAGTAGGTATACCTATGACTGTTTCTCTTAAATTGATGAGTTCCGATAATTACATCACCATATGCACAGGATTAACAAAAATCGCGATGCAATTTTACGTAATAGCTATTATGCAAATGACATACCTAATCATCATCTGCCTAGCCTCTAACTAAACAGACAGCTGTGCTGCTGGGGAGTTTGTTGCGCCACTTCTTCTTCCCAGCGATAGCACTAGGAAGTGGTGAAGGGCGGGCGTTTTTGGGGGACTGTCTTTTGTTATTTTGACGTTCGAAAAGTGCTGATTCTCAGCCAATTTGAATAAATGACTTTTGATTTGATTTGACTTTTCCCAACTATATTGGGGTCAGCCTCCAGTCTAACCGGATGCCGATTCCAGTCTAACCAGATGACATAATATCGGATCTATAAACTTTAATAATATTATGCCGTTATGTTTTGTTTTGAATTAAAATTGATTAGCATCTTCGGCCATTGTCCTCGTTTAGCAAAAAGTAGCTAATTAGTTGATCTTAGATAAAATTCAAGATATTAGCATATCGTTAAAAAAATAAGGACTTAAGATATAGTTTTGCCTCTTCTCATATAGGAGAGAGAGAGAAAGATTATTACTTCTCATATAGAGAAGGCACGACCATTGATCACCACGCTTGCTCAAGACGAGTACGCGATTTCAGACTATACGAGTATATTAACTTCGATCGCGTGCGTGTCGGAAAATAAATTAAACATGGGTTTTGATTATTTTGCACGGAACCCTAATTCTTTTCTAAAATAAAAGTCAGCCTAAGTAACTCCTTCTCTTCTTATCTGCCAGTGAAAGTCCCGTCAAAATCGATCAAGCCGTTTGGGAGATTAGCCGGAACAAACAAGACAAAAATTAAAAGCTGTTATTTTGACATTACAATCAGACACTTCAATTTTATTTATTTGTACGTATAATGTATAGTTAAGTCCAGAAGCCCAATTCCCGTAATTTAAAACGTTCAAAATCTAGTCGCAGTCTCATCTCGGCAACAAACAAATGTCAAAAACATGTCAAAATGTTGGGAAAGAGGTATTTTTGACAGATTGAGACTGAGATCAGAGGGGCAATTCTCGTAATTTTAAGACCGTTCACAGTCTGATCTCAGTCTCAATCTGTCAAAAAATACTTCTAATTTCCGTACATTTTGACAAGTTTATGACATTTGTTTGTCGCTGAGATGAGACTGCGACTAGATTTTGAGCATTTTAAATTACGAGAATTGGCCTTCTGACTGTGAACGTTCTTAAAATTACTAGAATTCCCCCTCTGGTCTCCTCACGATGTTTTCGTTCACCGATGTCAGTAATGTCCTAGATAAAGTCAGAAAGTACTTACATATGAATTTAAAACGTCACATTGCCCAGTACTTGTTTGGAAAACGTTTTTCGCAAAAAATTGCAAGGTCAACAAACTATTTGAAGACCAAAAGTCAATCGATGGACCAATTAGCACCCGGAACCAGTCCAATTACTGATGTAATCATTTGGATAGTTGATAAAGTAAGATCTTGCATTTGCGGCTTATTACTCGATTCGCACGAATTTACTCGCCCAAAACGGGCGAAAGGTCACTTTTAAGTAATATTATTTTTTCTATAGGCAACTCACACGAAGTTATTTAAACATCATCAAAATAAACTATGTGGAAATAAACCGTATTATTGAAGCTAACTCAAAAACTACATAAGCAAATATAATAAAATTTACATGGGACCACCCCTTAGGTATACCTTATCAATTTAAAAAGCAAATTGCAAATCGGCTTATAAGCCGATTTGCAACCAATTTGTCGATTTTTTAAATTTGCTTTTTAAATGAACTCCGTTATTTATAAATAACGGAGTTCTGAGGTAACAAATATTAAAAAAACAACCGAATCGAGAACCTCCTCCTTTTTCTGAAGTCGGTTAAAAAAGGACACTAGAGCACAGAAGTAAGAGAGAAGAATGAAGGAAGAATGAGAGAATATATTATAAAAACGTGTACTTAACTTTAATTTTTTGTTTCTCAAATTAAAAGTTACGATTCGCCTGTTTCGGGCGAGTAAAATCTTGCGAATCGACTAAGCCGCATTTGCAAATCGAGACTGGGCTTTCATCATTGTTGAAGCAACAGCATCTTACTTTTAAATGAAGTTGGTTACGAGCATTAAGCACGGTATTCTTGCAGAAACTATACAAAACCGGAATCGCATAAATTCAAAAACTTGTTTTGTGGGAAATAAAAGTGAGATAAGTTATCTCTGGCTTCAGTTACCTGCTTCCGAGGTCCGAGTCTTGTTTTTAGGGTTAAGTAAGGTGTTTAGGATCTGGTCTATATCTATTGTTCGGTGAAAAAGAAAACTCGTTACACGTGGCTTTACTCAAAAGACATTTATTTTCAACTAAACTTTCCTTCGTTCGATTTGACTGAGTGAACTGTGAATGAGTGAGTGAGTGGACTGTATGAACGTTGTTTGAATGTATGTGTGTGTGCAGTATGTGTGTGTAAAGAGACTACTTTTATGAAATGTATCTTAATCCTTTTAGACATACCGCCCACCAAAGGACGCAGTACTTTAATAAACCATATAAACAGTTGAGTATAAATAAAACATAAACAAAAAAATAACAAAATCGATCTCCTAAATAATGTGTACATTGTGTAGTGTACTTATATCTAACCATGTCTATATGAAAAATGTTAGTACTTAAATGCTATACTTATATAATGACACAGTATTAGTGTTATCATTTTTAATAGACTTAGAGAACTACTATTAGTAATTATCTAATTCGTTACCTCTATACAAAGACATAACATAACCGCCCACCGTGATGCTACATGGCAATTCAATGAATAATTGTATAACAAAGTTTTATACATCTAGACATGCTAAGCAAATACTTAGTACTTAATCCTAATTTATGAATATGTTAACTAACCAGTGGGGGTGCAAAAAAAATTAAAATTAACACAAATTATGGTTATGAAAGCATGACATCATGGATAAACAAACAATACAATAGCAAGTAAACAATCAATTCACTTAGGTAAAATACATAATTTACTAATGGGACGTTTAAATTCGCCATTCTTGCATTTAACAGATACAACCCTTGCAATATTGTCAGGCCCTAAGTATTTTTTAGTTATTTTCCCTAAAATCCATTTAGCAGGTGGGATATTATCGTCTTTCAAAATTACTATATCACCAACTTCAGGCTCAGATTTCTGAGTGTTCCATTTATACCGTTGGTTAAGGCTAACTAAATACTCCCTATACCATCGCTTCCAAAAATGATTAACCATCTTTTGTGTCAATCTCCATCTATCCAGACCTATAACATTATGATTTGAATTATCTTCATCGGGAATACTTATTAATGGCTCACCTATAAGAAAATGAGCTGGTGTTAAAGCTTGAGGTTCATTAGGATCATCACTCATTACTGTAATTGGTCGGGAGTTGAGACAAGCCTCGATCTGTGCTAAAACAGTAGACAACTCCTCATAAGTAAGTGTGCTATTTCCAATTACCTTATATAAATGTGTTTTAACACTACGTACACCGGCTTCCCAGAGACCTCCGAAATTAGGTGCGTGTGGGGGTATAAAATGCCATGTTGTGCTCTCCAAACTCAATAATTCTTCAATTTCACGCGGTACAGTGGATTTAGCTCGATCAAACATGTCACGAAGTTGTTTGTTGGCACCAACAAAGTTAGTACCATTGTCACTAAATAAATCTTGACAGTGACCTCGTCGTGCTGTGAAACGCTTGAACGCTGCAATGAACGCCTTTGAAGATAGATCAGTTACCACTTCCAAATGGATGGCTCTGGTAACCAGGCAAATAAATAAACAAATATATCCCTTGTAGGATTTCGCTCCTCTTCCAGGAGAAAATCTCACACTAATAGGTCCCATGTAATCACAACCAGTTGATTTAAAAGGTCGAGTCGGTTTCAACCTATGTTCTGGAATTTGACCCATCAGTTGATTGCTTTTAGACTGGGAATGTCTCAAACACTTAACACACGCTCTGTAGTGACTTTTAACGATCTCCCTTGCTCGCAATATCCAATATTTAGTTTTTAAATAGCACAACATAGCTTGCGGTCCTCCGTGACAGGTTTTATCATGAGCATCACTAATTATGAGCTTGGTAAGATGACTCTTAGCAGGCATAAGTATAGGATGCTTTGTATCATATATAACTTCTGACTCATCAATACGACCGCCAACTCTTAGTATTCCATTTTCATCAAAAATGGGATAAAGGGTGCGGAGTCTACTCCTTTTGGGGACGAACTTCTTCATCTTTAGCTGCTTTATTTCTTCACTGAAGTGCTCCTCCTGAACCTGTTTGATGCATATAACTAAACTCATATTTAGTTCTGTAGGTGTAATTATGTTTGAATATAATTTTTGTTTTTCCTTTGGTAGTCTTAAATTCTGTAAAACTCTTCTCCAATATGATATGGCCTTTAAGGTTTTAGACAGTGATGAAAACATAGTCCAAAATTCATTCTTCAATACAGGTAAGACAGTTAAACATGTATGTCTTTCTTCTTCGTGAGTATCCTCGATATTATCATTAATGTTATTGAACTCTACAGTTGATTGTGAAAGCCAAGAGGGTCCTGTCCACCATAGGAAATGTTCAAGTAAATCTTGTGTAGCTATACCTCTTGAAACACAATCAGCAGGATTCGAATCAGTTGTAACATGCCTCCATTGATTGTATTCTAAAATATTGAGAATTTCAGACACACGATTGCTCACAAAGGTAGTCCAGCGGCTAGACCCTCCTCTCAGCCAGGCCAGAACTATTGTAGAATCGGACCATGCATACAAGTTTTTCTTTGGTATGTTCATTATTTGTGACACCTCAAATATTAACTTTGCAGCTAGAACTGCCCCGCACAACTCCAGTCTTGGGATAGATATCTCCTTTTCAATAGGGGCAACCTTGCTTTTTGCTGATACCAAACCCACACAAATTTCGTTATCATTATTGATAACACGAATGTATACAGCAGCACCATATGCCAATTTAGAAGCATCAGCAAATGTATGTAATTCGACCTTTGACCCTGGACTGAAATGATACCATCGTGGTATGTTTATTTTTTCTAAATGTATTAAATTGGTTCTAAATTGTAACCATTCACTTGTTAAATCTGTACTCAATACATCATCCCAATCAAGCTTCGACTTCCATAATTTTTGGATGAATATTTTAGCTGTGATTATCACAGGGGCAATCCATCCTAACGGGTCATACAGCCGGGCCACATCCGATAATACTTGCCGTTTAGTAATGGGTTGTTTTAAGACTGGTAAATCAAGTGTGTACTGAAAACAATCTATATTTCTATTCCATTTCAAGCCAAGAACCTTCATGACAGTAGTTGTTTTTAATTTTAACGAATCATTGCTACTGTGGCTGTTTCCTTCTATGTGTGTCAGTAAGTCTTGATTATTGGTATTCCATTTTTGAAGTTCAAAACCACCACAGTTCATCAATTTGTTCATCTCACTATAGATATGAATGGCCTCTGGTAGAGTGTCACAGCCAGTCAAAAGGTCATCCATATAATAGTCCTTCTTAGATATTGTTGCTGCTGCTGGAAATTTTGTATATTCTTCATCAGCTAACCTTTGAAGGGATTTTACAGCCAAATATGGAGCACACGCAGTACCAAAGGTCACTCGCAATAATTTAAAATGTCTTAGTGGCTCGTCTATTTGTGGCCTCCATACAATTCTTTGGTAGTCTGTATCCTCAGGACTAACCTTCACCATTCTGAACATCTTGATAATATCTGCTACTATGCAGATCCGGTGGCTTCTCCATCGCATAAGGATGTGTCTCAAATCTTGTTGTAACTTGGGACCCACCATGAGATTATCGTTAAGTGAAAAATTGTTAAAACCTTTACATGAACCATCGAAAACTACTCGGACTTTGGTTGTTTCCTTATCCTCTCTAACTACAGCATGGTGTGGAAGATAAATCGCCTTGGGATTGTCTATGTCTTCCTTTTTTATTGGTGTCATGTGATTCATAGTAAGATATTCTTGCAAAACCTTGTGATATTCTTCTTTTAAAGTAGGATTTCTCTGCAGTCTCTTCTCTAAAAACTCGTATCTTTTTGTAGCTATAAGTACTGAGTTTCCATATTGACACTCTGGTTCTTCTTTGTCCAAAGGTAGCTTAACAACAAATCTTCCTTCTTCATCTCGGGTAGTTGTCCTGTCATAAAATTCTTCACATCTTTGTTCTGTTTCTGTCATCCTTTTCTGTATCAAGTTGGGCTCATTTTCCATTTCCCAGAATTTCTTAAGTAGCTCTTCTCCACTTAAGTGTAAGTGCATGGTGATTATTCTATTGACAGCAGAAGTTGAGTTTTCTGACACCCTCCCTGATAATACCCAACCTAAGGTAGTGTTTTGTGCCAATATTTTATTGTGACGTACAATACCATCCAATAAAATCTCACTGTAAACTTCTGCTCCAAGAAGAATATCAATTTTACTTGGTGTGGCATAACCTGGATCAGCTAGTGGTATTTTATCTAAATGTAACCAATCAGGTGTGTGTAACTCGGTTGAAGGAAGTAATGACGTAACGGATCCCAATACATATGCATTTACTTGGATGGATACTTCAGGGTCATGACGTGATACCACTTGGAGAGAAACCATGTGCTTTACACTCGTGTGGCTACCACCGCCTATACCGGAAACCGTACCACTAACATGTTTACGAGAAAGTCCAAGTAATTGAACTACTGATTCACTAATAAAAGATGCCTGCGAGCCTTGATCCAACAATCCTCTTAACTGTTGTCTGTAGCCGTGATCATTGTGGGCCCAAACAGACACAGTTGCTAACAAAACTTGACTCGGTTCTAAGTCTTTACTCGAAAAATTTGTTGAAATGGTACTCACGGTTTTGTCTGACTCACTCTGCACAGAGACGTCCTCACTCTTGCTGCTCGCCTCCCTTTCAAAATGTAATAACGAATGATGCCTCCTGCCACATCGCTTACAACTCACTGAATGACGACATTTCATAACTGGATGAGATGGAGAGAAACAATTAAAACACAAGTTATTTTTTTGAACATAATCTTGCCTATCCTTGACACTTAGTTGACTAAATTCCTTGCAAAGGTATAAATAATGATCTCCTTTACACTTATTACATTTGGTAGTTACGTTAGACTTACTCTTATTATTATCAATAGACCCATGAAAAGACTTTGACTTTGTATTTGTATTATTGTTGTTACGTACCTTATTAATGTCTATCATTTCCAACGACCTAAATTTTGATTCTAGAAACTCAGATAATTGAGACCATGTTGGTAATTCGTCACTAAGCATAGCTAACTGATATTCCCACTGCCTAACGGATTCAGGATCTAATTTAGAAACCACCAAATAAATAACAAACACATCATTAATTCGCTCAGTACTAATTCCCATACTACGTATCGATTGTAAACAAGTTGTAGTTGTATCTAATAATTGTCTAATGGCACTTGCTGATTCACTCGTAACTGGTTTTTGCGTAAACAATAATCTCAAAAGTGCATTACAATTATAACGTTTATTATCGTAACGTTTCAGTAACTGTTTCCAAGCTTCTTCGTAATTGTCATTAGTTGTAGAAAAATTACGTAACAAACATTCCGGTTCACCTGACAAGTTGCTTTTAAGATAATGCAATTTTTGCACCGGCGTTAAATTATTATTAGTATGAACAAGTGAATGAAACATATCATAGAACGTTTGCCACTCCACATATTTTCCACTAAACGTAGGTAGTTGCACACGCGGTAACTTAACCTCGCACTCACTAACCGCGTGTCCAGCACTGGATTTCGGGTTTACGGACGAGGTTCCACTCGATGACGCGAGATAGGGCTGCAGGGCTTCCTTCAATGTAGTCTTGTATGATACATATGCTTCTTCGAACTCTTCATACATATCCTCAGTAAAATAGGTATCCTGCCTTTCCTTTTGGGTCGCTCTGCCTGTGATAGCTTTGTGTCCATCTTTGAAAACTGTCCATAACTGCTCCAAATTGTCCAATCTGGTTTCTATATAAGGTTTTTTGATCCGATCTTTGGGTGTCTTTTTGTAGTTTTTCTCCGCTTTCTTTAAGTTCTCCAGTATTTCTTTTTGATAGGCTAGAAGCCCCTCCATTGTGCACAATAATGTATAAAACGTTGAAACTCCAAATCCGAATAAAATAGATATAGATTTTGAATGATTATTTTGCTATGACTTGATAAGACGCTCGATGGTAGCAAGATAATCCGCTCAGGAATGCTTTTGTTCTCACAGTGACGACGATCGCCCGATGTGACTCGATAAATCCGGCTCGTTATGGACCAATATGTTTAGGATCTGGTCTATATCTATTGTTCGGTGAAAAAGAAAACTCGTTACACGTGGCTTTACTCAAAAGACATTTATTTTCAACTAAACTTTCCTTCGTTCGATTTGACTGAGTGAACTGTGAATGAGTGAGTGAGTGGACTGTATGAACGTTGTTTGAATGTATGTGTGTGTGCAGTATGTGTGTGTAAAGAGACTACTTTTATGAAATGTATCTTAATCCTTTTAGACATAAGGTGATGGGAAAAACGAGTAGGGTGCATTGAAAAAGCCTCCGAGTGAATGCACAGTCAGGTCTAGTACAAGGTAATTAATTATTACAACACAATTCGCCGTGTTCAACCATTTTAAACAATTGTCAAAGAATGACAGTTTTTATTTAAGTTGTTAGTCAATTTGCATAAAAATAATGTACAGGCGTCAGCACAACAAGCTACTACAATCTTTTAAATTCCTTTAATAGATTTTCAACTTTATCGCTACAGCATTAGGTTCAAAGTTGATTGGGAAAAGACAGTTTCGGGTACTTTGACTTGACCTGCTGGCGTCTGTACCTGACTTTAGAAAGAAAAATCCGTTTATTGCCATTTCAGCGAAATAAATGCACCTTAACCAAACTATAAAAACAGAAAACAAAGATTATAATGCCAGAAGCTTTACGTCCAGCTCACTTTGGGTTACCAGCTCCTAGCTGACTGACAGAATTACCAATATTACTTTTGTTCTTTGGGTTGTAAAGTGGGTGAGCACAGCTAAACTAATCGATACGAATCAATCCAAAAACCGGAAATTTTGTCAGTTTAAATCAAACAGACGACCGCCTTTCTTCCGACAGCCATTTTCTGTTGGAGGCAAGGCAAATCAGTTATTAAAAATGTATTTTCGATGCGACAACCTGTCGAACGGTTGTGAATAACTATGCTGATCTCATTTTCCCGCTAGGTCGTTGTCACCTCTCTCTGTTACAGTTTCGACACTTAAGTAATACTTCGTCAAGTATGTGTTATGAACACGGAAGTGAAAATATCGCGGTAATTTAAGAAAAACTAGACTTTTTTTCTTAATTTCCGTGACTTTCATAAAATTCACGATCAATCTTTTTCAGAATTTGCAGTTTTCACTTCATTTCTATGGATATCGTCAGACATTACGTTAGAAGCCCGAAAGTCTGTCAACAAGTCTTATCAAGGGATATCGTATTACCCAGTAACTGAGTTGTGGAGGTCAGATAAGCAGTCCCTCCATGTAAAATACTGGTATTCAACTACATCCGGTTAAACTGGAAACCGACCCCAAGAAAGTTGGGAAAAGTCTAAGTAGATTGAAGGCAGTGCCCGTCTGTCTAAGGTCCGCCCGATGTTCATATTCTACCTGAATAAACATTTCTGAAGAGAATTACCAACGTAATCCTACTAATATTATAAACGTAAACATTTGTATGGATGGATGGATGTTTGTTACTCTTTCACGCAAAAACTACTGAACGGATTTGGATGAAATTTGGCACGCAGATGGTTTATATCTTTTTATCCCGATATTCCCACAGGATCGACACTTATGCGGGTGAAACCGCGGGGCGCAGCTAGTGCCATTGTAAACCCAATTGTTGATACTATCATCACCCTGTAATAATTATTCAGGTATTGTTCGTGACATATAATTAACCTATTGATTAGTACTGGGAATATAGAACATTCTCTACCGTGTTGCCTACTGAGCTTTATAATGAAACGTTTCACAGAACAGACTACTGTAAATGTCAGGATCACAGAACAGATAAAAGTTCTTCTGTGGTCAGGATAAAAAGATCTTTTATCTGTTCTGTGGTCAGGATATTATGCAAAACGATGGTAATACACTAATTAAGGATGTAGGTACGTGTTAAAATTATTTCAATTATGTTTTAGAAAAAAATGCTAATACTTTACAAAATTTGTGAGACAAGGAGTCCAAGACAATGTTTCTGATTCCTTCCTTATGTAAATTAGTAATATAATCAAAAGTAATTTATTCAAACTAGGCTGAAAATCAGCAACATTACAGATGACAGTCCCCCAAAACGCCCGCGCTTTACCACTTCCTGGTGTATGGCTGGGATGAAGTGGCGCAACAAACTGCCCAGCAGCACAGCTGTCTGTTCAGTTAGAAGAACTTGATTCTATACAATGGTATCATAATAAACCTATAATATTCCCACTGCAGAAATACAAGCCTCCTCTCAGGGAGAGAGAGTGCGCCGTAAACTACCACGCGGGCCCAGTGCTGGTTCGTAGATGCAACATGTCTTCGATTTTTGGTTTAGTTTTCGTTACTATACAATAGTATAGTAGCTAGTATTCACAAGCAGTAACAATCAATAAAATAATTATATTCCCGTACCCCGTACAATGTTCCCGCCGTATCCCAGAACTAGCCATCTTAAAACCGTACTGAGCCAATTAGCATAGTGCTGCGATACTATCGATATCCCGATAGTCGATAATATCGGTCAGTACATGTAGCAACACACGTGATTCTGATATAACGGGCCGCCAGACGACTGCTCAATAATCCTGTTCTTTGCTTCGTAAATTAATTCCGAGAAGTAAGCTTTTAAAATTTAAATGAGGTTTTAAACTGAATTTCGAAGAGTAGTTTTGACGGAGGTTGAAGGAACTGGCCATCAATAGAGAGCTAGAAGGTCCTATAGAAAAAAGTGTAGAAGAAAAATAAAAAGCTTTAAAGGATTTGACGTTATAGGTACCATACTTTTGCAAAAACTTACATTCAAAAGATTTCACTATCAGTAAGTCTACCATGAGTTGTTATCGAAAACTTACTTACCTTGAAACTCGCTAGCGTATTAACGTGGATCGAATAGATTTCGATAATGCTTACACCATGCTCTAAGCGCTAAGGTAAACTCGGTAGATCGTGTCGTCTAGTTAAGTTTTGTTTCTTCCTTTCTCAGTAATAAGAGAGAAAGGCGTACGCTCAAAATGTAGTGCTATCCGCCTGTACTAAGAATGAATAATCTGACTAAATAGAAAGGTTGGCGGTTAGTGAACTACTTAAGGTAATTTAGTGGTTGTTGAATTTTTATTCCTTATATGTCACTGTTGTGTCATTGAGTAACGTTAGTGACTATCGGATAGATTACCGTTAGGTTTCTTACCTATCGAAATCTTTAGTGCTCATGGTACGAATTTTAATTCTTTCTGTGACCGCTAGGGGCGCAGTATTTCATATATATATTATTTACGGAGACGCTAGCGAGTTTTGGCTGTGCAAACTCATAGTAGAGCTACAGAAGGTTCTTGAGGTCAGCACCCTAATTGCATGACGCACTGTTAATCTCAGTCTGTCTGTCAAAATGAAAGCCATTGCTACCGATAGAGTGTTACGCAACCAGATCAGCGAAAAGGCATTAAGTACCATTTATTACTAGAATTGATAATTCTTTGTAATTTTTGAAGTCTCTTCTTATAAAAACTTGTACTCTTCGCCACATAAAAGTAGAAAAAACGGCGAGTCCTTGTAACTAACGTAAACCTTGAAAAAAAGGCGATGAAGACCCTGAGAAGAAATAGTAAAATAAATCACAAGAATAGCTGTAAGTTTAATTGAAAATGTTGGAATTACTTTTCATAACAATTGCTCATCCTAAGTTAAAACTCATAAGCTGAGACGTTGAGTTCCTAAGTTGGTAACAAGTTTGTACGTAAGCTAGGCAAATTCTAGTTTATAACAGATGCAGTTATATTTGAGTTGGCTGTTGTTGGTATGTAATATCCCCTGTGTGTATGGTATGTAATATCTCCTTTGTTTTATAAAGGCAAAAGCGTATCCAGAGTATCCAGCGAAATTAAAATATTCTTACGTTTTTTTTGCAATTGGCAGGTCAATGTCAGGTTGTATGTTGATCAAAATATGATTCGGGACCGTAACAAATATATATATTTACAAAATTATAATCATGAATACAACTCTAGTATAAAGCAGTATATTAATAGAAACCCAATTTGCTGTTCAGTCTTTGGTGATCTATATTTGTTGTATTCTGGAACTTGCAGAATATGGCTAGGATCACTATCAGGTTGTGCTGAAATCTGCCTGCCTGTTTCTTTATCTGTATCGTGTGTGCTTCTATTTTAATTTCCGACTCCATAATCATAGACTTCGCTTCGGGCTGACCCCGTGGGAACCATGGCGTTTCGCTGATCTGTCAGAAAACCGATCAAAACGATGTTCGGTAGGATTGAGCAGCAACAGCAGCTCTTTGAGCCTCTTCGTATCAGCACAGAATAACTAATAGTCCTAACGTATGAGTAGACGCCGGCTCGTAGTAGAAATACCTAGTAGTAAGTACACATGCTGATAATGGGCATGTTTACTATTGTTTACTGTTTAGTTCAATACAGTTTTGACGAGGAGTAGGTATGATATTTTAAAGGATCTGCAATGTAAATAACGTACTTACGATTATGGATGCCAATTCGTAGTGCTACGTACAAATTGAGCGGTTTGGTTTGTTCATTTAATTAAGGGCTGATTTTTAAATCGACAGATAGTTTTTATTCGTGGAATTTAATTTACGTCTGACAGATTTTGTATAGTCATTACTGTCAAAAATTTAAAATTATTCCTCGGATAAAATTATCTGGCGTTGGAAAAATCAGCCCTGTCCGAAATTTTGTGAAATATAAAGCATCATCTTTGTAACTATTTTTGTGTTCTTTTTTTCTTGGATCTTTTATACCTATGTGTGTAAGTACATAAATGGCTAAATAAATATGTTTTTCATTTGAAAATCGAGGTTAATTTTATAACTTTAATTTTCGTCAATGTTCAAAACGTTAAAATCAAACTTAAAAGTCATTTATTCAAATTAGGCTGAGAATCAGTACTTATCGAACGTCAAAATTACAAAAGACAGTCTCCCAAAAACGCCCGACCTTCACCACTTCCTAGTGCTATCGCTGCAGCTAGCTATCAGCACTCCCCAGCAGCACAGCTGTCTGTTCAGTTAGAAAATACTTGATTGTATACAATATTAGTTGTTAAGTAATTAACATTACAAGACACAGAACATAAAATTTAATTATTTGCCATATGTCAGCTAGCCACACCAGTATACCAACAAATATAATAAAAACTATACGTAGTCAAGCTAAAAAATAATTAATTAAAATGTAAATAAAATTTAGTACATAAATAAAAGCCTCCAGGCATAAAGGGCGTGCGTGCGGCTTACATATTTATGCATTGCTGGGTTCCTGTCTGTTAGAACAAGTGGTGTGACTAAAGTTGAAACCATCATACAGATGAAGATGAATGTGATACTAATTCCTTATAGTGAGTGATTGCGTAAGAATTTAACCAGAACAGAGTCTGTTTACACTTTTATGAGGTACTTTTGGAACAGACTTTAGGTCGTTAAGTAGGTAGTAGCCTACTGGGAAGTTTGTTAAAAGTATTCAACACGAATTATTTCTAGATTAAATAGCTATGTTACGTATCTAGTAAGCCTGTCAATAGGCAGTCGCCAGACGGTAGTGTCCGACCGAAGCTTCGGCTTCGGCTTCGGCTTCGGCCACCTTCGGCCAAAAAAGCACCTTCGGCCAAATCTTCGGCTTCGGCCAAAAATTTGCCGAAGGTTTGGCCGAAGCCGAAGGTTTGCTAGTTGTCAAAATTTGAAATTTACTGAACGATGCTAGAGCGAGACGGAGAGTGTGCAGAGCAGCAGAGTTTCGCCACGCCGCCGCACCGGACCAAACGAATCGCAGTTAGTAAACTAAACGAGTCAAAACAAGTTTGAGAGCGCAAAAATGTTTAACTTAATTATCCTAAGAAATTACTTATAAGTATTTAATTTTCTCAAAAATTCCAAAAAATTATATGTAAAAAATAGATATTGAAAAAGCGTTAAACTTTGCTCAATTATTTTATAGAAATATTTTGTGTTCGTCTGATAATTAAAAAAATGTGACTGATTATTTGATTATTTTTGTTAAAATTACTTTAAGTAAATAAATATTTAATTAACATTGTATATTTGAAACTTTTATTTTAGACAATATTTTATTACCTACTTGTATATGTTGGTCACTCGGCTCGTTATTGGGCTAAATCTCTAAAGCTCTCACAATATGTATCTAGTATATTCTGAGATCAAAGTAACTATCGTATTTCTCAAGGTCAATGACACCTTCGGCTTCGGCTTCGGCTTCGGCCGAAGGTTTTGGTGAATACCGATTAATCGGCTTCGGCTTCGGCTTCGGCCAGAATTGCACCTTCGGTCGGACACTACCAGACGGCCTACTCGGCTCCCGTACTATTCGCACATTGTCATTGGTCTTTACTCGTTCAAGTTAATACGACGAAATTAAATGCCTGCCTACCGAATAGGTAGGCAGGCATTTAATTTCGTCGTATTATTTTTGTCGTATTCTTGAAAATCAATGCACGCCACTGGTATCTAGGAATTAACGATATCGTAAGTGTTTTATTATGTACTTCAGAAAAAACTAATGTATCTAAGTGCATTTATCTATTTACTAATAATAATGGCTAGTGGGTACGACACTATTTTTTAATAAAGGAATACCTACTGGTAACTATGGAGCATTTATCTACTTATGTAACAAACAATCTATAATCGAAATGTTACGTTGCTGCAATCACTAGTTCCATCTGTCAAAAAACGGCTTAACCTTGTGGCTGTCCACAAAATTACCTATGCAAACTCTGTAGTTTACATAAGTAATTTGATGTATTAAAAAAACAAACAGGTA
Organism: Apamea anceps; assembly: GCA_951799955.1. Taxonomy (NCBI): domain Eukaryota; kingdom Metazoa; phylum Arthropoda; class Insecta; order Lepidoptera; family Noctuidae; genus Apamea; species Apamea anceps. Next base: position 3,401,508 of record OX637502.1, on the reverse strand, counting down.
TGCTATATCTACACTATCTAACCTACCTACTTGACTAAAATTAAAAACAAAACAGAGGCAATGTTATGTCTCTGAAATGAAGAATGTCAAGAATTAGAATATTTACTTATACAAGGCAGGTAAAGTAAACAGGACGCGGGAAAAGAGGACGCGTGTTGTAGGAATAAGCAGGACTTGTATTGTGAGAGGCCTATGTCCTGGGCACAGTGGGCACGCTCGTTCCATCATAGAACTCATCCTTCGCTTTCCATCAGGCGTGATCGACCTCAAGAGCAGGCCCATTTAGCAAAAAAAAAGACGATGTCCGATGAAGATTCTTGTCTATACTTTTTTACACTACGCGATATTCAGGAACCCGGGCTGGTGTAATAAGTATTAAAAAAAAAAAAACAAAATATCGGGCCCTAAAACATTACGATAAAAGAATAAGATATTTTTTGACGGTATGCTTATTTACACCGGTCTGAGTTATAATCACAACTCAAGTAGGTAGGTGCTAATTTTGTAACATAACTTTATTGTCACCAAGCATTGCGAACATAGGTTTGCAAGACAATACCGGCCAAAAAAGGGTCGTCTTATCAAAGCCATACAATACATCAAAATCCCGTGAAATACCTATCGTAGAAATAAACAAACGTAGGTGTAACAATCACCGTTATTTATAAATAAACAGTTTACATGCAACCGAATTCATACGGGTTGAACGCTCACTAACCTGTTGCCAAAGAACGCCTGGGAACGGCGAAATATCAGCTCCGGACCGGTACAGCTCCAATTAGAATCCAACTCGACACTAATTATACGATAAAATCACTGTTTACAACACCTAACGAATCACAACAGCGATTCGAACAATCTTCCAGTCGAAAAGTTTTAGATTAAAAAGAAATTGCAACACTACTTTTTAGCATAAAATCTAAACAATTAATTACTTTAAACACACATAAAGTTAATTTTCAATGCTATTATACAATTAAGGACGTGGGAATACTTAAATATGTACACTTTTAAACAGATTCATCTTTGTTGACGATCGTTTTTGGCGGTAAACTCAGCACTGACACGTGTTCACGCGGCGCGGGTATAACTGGACTGAAGCAAAAATGGCGGTGGCTGACTGCGGTCGACTGGCGACGAACGGCGCCGCGCAGTCAAAGATCATGCGTGCAGTGCACAGGTGAAAGAATTTATGTACAGGTAGATTAATGATACGGGTAAATTTAATTAGCTGCATATAACAGATGCAATCGTTTGAAGTCGGGTTATTGGTTGCAGAGGGTAGCAAACTGCAGAGAGGATAGACCCTACCTATTTGTTAAAAGTACGTTAAACAAGCCAATTGTATCAAATAGGTAGGAACAGCCACTAAATAGATTTTGGTCAACTGATTTTCTTTGTTTCTCGTGCAAAGAAAGTTTATGACGTGATTCATGAGAATCATGGTTGAGTAACCTAACAGCACAAACACAACTCACTTTGAAGTACATAACTAAAGTATTTTTATGATTAATAAATGTTACATAATTACTTACCTAATGGAACATTCCAATGTCGCTACACCACTTATTTTAATCTTGAAAACTAGAGTGGTCTAGAGAGCAGGCGTTCTTGACGCATCTCTGCATTTCCTAGCTTAGTCTATGGCGCAAGCAACAGTGCAGTGCTACCGCGCTGCAAAAACTGGTTTTTAAAAACAAAAAGTACTAATATGGCTGCAAAATGCAAGTAGATACGTATTTATTTAAGGATAACATAATTATCTGTTATGTAAACATAAAAGCCGGAGCTAAACTTAAGCGCCTCCATACGAGAGCTATAGACCAATTTAAAAAAAAGTTATAGGTACTTACTCTATCTTCTACTTACATCTTAGAAATAGCCATATTTGTCAGGAAAAACTCTTCCTTCTTCTCCACAGTAGCCGAAAACAATAGATTTGCAAAAAGGGACCCCACCAAGTTAACAAACCAATTTTGTAATAGTACTCTCCACTACAGAAACAGCTACCATATGTTCATTAAAATACATAACCATATTCCAAAACTAATAAGAGAAATTTTTTACACTAAAAAAAAAAAAAAAAAGTTAAAAAAATTAAAGTTTAAAAAATTGGCTTCTCCAAAATAATTTTTACACATTAAAAGATTTTTTGATTATAAGTGTTAATAAGTAAATAATATTTTTTTTTAATAATAAGGTAGTTTTATTTAACTGTATAATAGAAATGTTGTTATTGTTACAGTGTTTTTATTTTATTTTATATTGTATATTAGAGTACAAATGTCCATAGTATAAGTGTTTTGTGTTGTTTACTAGAGAAAAAGTAATATATAAGTTAGGTTTTATACCCACGTGTACATTAGGTTCACATTGTAAATGTTCGTATGCCGCTAGGAGCGGCGGATGTGTCGATTTTTTTTTTTTTATCCATATGGACCAACCATCTTTGTCCCTACCTCAGATTATAGTCTTCTTTAATCTGAGGTACCATATCCGACGAGTAAATGTCTTTCTGTCTGCTTTCAAAACACAACTACTACTTTACTTTTACAAACTTTTAACGAGCGAGCATAACCGACAAACTTTTTAAAATGTTGTAGCAATTGATCAGCTCTAAACTTTTGAGATTTGAGTGAATATTGCGGAACTGACCTACAGACGCATACGTTCAACACTTAGGTAGCTAGTAGCTATACTAACATGAACAAGCTACCATACGTATTGCTTTTTAATCTGGGCAAAGGCTTTTATTTTAGTCTATGGCAAAAGCCTTCTCACCACCGACTTTTAGGTATTTATATCTCTTTTCAACCGAATTAAAAAAGGAGGAGATTCTATGTTCGTCTGTTTGTATTTTTTATGTAAGTATGTTCGTTTTTTTTATCAATTGTGGACTGATTTTGAACATTAATTTTTGCTTGTTTGAGGTAGTCCCATAATAATTTTATTAACTTTGCTTGGGTAATTTTTGAGTTAGCTTCAATAATATGCGTCGCATTTAATCAACTTGTCAATACTATTGCTCGCCGTTAAATAAAATGTCAAAGTGTGAGTTTAATAAACTCCTTTATAACACATTTGCTCGTAAAGGGTCTCTTATTTCACCAATTTCAATATCGTATTGTATCTCATTACGTACTTGTGCGTTATTGTAATGTAAAACGCACGAGTTTCTTTTTAATACGGTAAAACGCACGGTTTATCAAGATGCTCCGTCTAAAACGAACGGTACTTTTTTAAATCTTAGCAAAGAGTTTTCATGTGAGAAAAGTGGTCAACATTTTATGAATAAAATTAACTTTAGGAGATAAAATATAATAAATAAACTTTTCTTCCCACCATCTCGGAAAGAGTATTTTTAATCTTCAATATCTGAGTGGAAAAGCCGTTTTTATTCTCTAGAGGATAAAGTAAATTGAATTTAGAACATCGTGTGCACTAAGTTTGTGAATTAAAAAAAACATTAAACCTATTTACTGCTACCTCTATGGTGCCGAATATATCATACAACTTTTTTTTAATTTGTTAAAAACTCAGACTCGGAACCTTCTTGGTGTTCTTTTTTCAATTTGCTTTGTACGCGGTTCTTTACGCGGCATTTTTTCACGTCATTGTTAAACCTTATATTAAAAACAAGAAACTTGACAACAAGTGAAAAAACTAAAATGAGTGATTCTAGCGACGAGGAAGTTTGCTTGACGCCAACAGAATTGACTGAAACTGTTAATAATGCGCAAATGAGCTTTCTCCCTCAACAATCACGCGAGAAGTATTTAAAACAGTACGATATGTTCAACACGTGGCGACTAGCAAAAGGAGCCAAAACTTTCTCAGAAAACGTTTTGCTGGCATATTTTATAGAATTATCCGAGAACAAGAAAGCAAGCACTCTATGGAGTACGTATTCGATGCTAAAAGCAACAATAAAGATGAAAAAAGACAAACATATCGATACCTATCCTAAATTAGTGGCATTTTTACATTTAGTCATTTCCTCGCTGAGGTGGGATGAAAAGTTACGTGTTGCACTCGAGTGCAAAGATTTTTCACCTCGTGCTCTTTTGATTCCCTCGCTAACACTCAGGATTCTAATTTTGAATCACTCGCTGCGCTCGTGATTCAATTTTAGAATCCTTCGCTTGCTCGGTCATCAAAATTGAACACGCGGTTAAAAAGCAACTTTGCACTCTTGTATAACAAATAACTATTAGAGGCATGAGGAACAGGGTGTAAAGTTCACTCAACCTCCATAGAAAAGGGAGGATCCTCCGACCAGACGGGTGTTGTGTCTGGCGGGCAGTTGCCCAACGATTGATGTTGGGGAATTGTATCTATGCTAACTGCGCGGTAAACTCTGCTTGCGAGATGCAGGATTTGCGTGACGTCAGTATGACGCGTTGTTCGCATGTGGCGTTGTAGATACCGCTACATCACTCCCCTCCGGAGACCGGAGGTCGATAGTGGGCTGAGTCTTGTATCTTGCGATGCTTTGCCAGGCCAGCTGAGGTTCCAGTGAGTCGGAACCGGTTGTCGCATAGTTCACGGTGAGTCGGAACTGTCTGCGGAGATGTCCCCAGTGAGTCGGGGTGGCGCTGCGTTTTACTCCAGTGCGTCGGATGTCGTACAACGCCGGGTTGAGGCTGGCTGCTGCGTCGACCAGGAGAGGGTGCTCTGCTTGTTGACCGGCCGAAGGTGCAGTGTGCTGTGCCAAGGTTGCTGATGAGGCCGAAGGTGATGACCAGGTATGCGCGGACGCTGCATGCTGTGGTCAGGATACCCGTTGAAGCCGTGGATGCTGGCTGGCTGGGTGACTCGCCGCTGAAGCTTGCGGGAGTGATGATGATGACGTCACGCTGAAGTGTTTGCACGAAGGCTGCGCTGACGTTCATACTCGGGGTCACCAGTTTGGTGGTATGAGGAACAGGGTGTAAAGTTCACTCAACCTCCATAGAAAAGGGAGGATCCTCCGACCAGACGGGTGTTGTGTCTGGCGGGCAGTTGCCCAACGATTGATGTTGGGGAATTGTATCTATGCTAACTGCGCGGTAAACTCTGCTTGCGAGATGCAGGATTTGCGTGACGTCAGTATGACGCGTTGTTCGCATGTGGCGTTGTAGATACCGCTACAAACATTTAATTCTTTAATTTAATTAATTTTGACAATAAATTACAACCATTTATCTGTAACAAAAACACAAAAATATTAATTTACCTTTATTAGTAATACAGGCTGTTTATTGTGCCTTTGCCTTAAAAAAAAGCGCTGATGCGCGCGCATCGTTAATTTGTGAACAAGTAAAAATTATTCCGCGCGTTTTTTCTTTTCGTTGTACCTATTGTTTTTATTTGTCGTCAAGTAATGATGAATTTATTTGACACCGCCAGAAGTCTCAGAGGCAGCGAAAAAGGCTACTTTAAGCCTCTTGTCCAAAAATCGACCGATAGATACTTACAAGCGTATCAAAATTTCATCTTATGGAAAACAAGCAAAGATGCAAATACATTTTCAGAAAGTGTGTTTTTAGCCTATTTCATGGAACTTTCTCAAAAATATAAGTCAAGCTCATTGTGGTGCTACTATTCAATGCTAAAAAGCACTGTGAAAACAAAACTTGGTATTGATATCAAGTCATACTACAACTTGCTGGCATTTCTAAAAAGACGCTCAAGTGGCCATGTGAGTAAAAAATCGAAAGTATTTTCGGCTGACAATGTCAAGAAGTTCCTAAAAGAAGCTCCGGATTGCCGATATTTGGCAACAAAGGTCAGTTGAAACTAAATTATTGTTATTAACTTCTTTCACTTTCGTATTTCTTTACAATATAGGTGTTTTGTACGCTGTTTTTATCTCTTTTCAGGTTATATTAATATTCGGTATAAATGGTGCATGTAGACGTCAAGAGTTGGCAAACATCACAACTAATGATGTCGAGAACCATGGGCGGGTTCTTGTCCAGGTCAAAAACACAAAATATAAAATTCCAAGATCGTTCACAATACAGGGGCCTTTTCACAACATAGTGAAGAAATACGAAGCGCTTCGTTCAACAAAAGCGATGTCTAACAGATTTTTTCAAAATTACCAAAATGGAAAATGCACTAGCCAACCCATTGGCATAAATAAATTTGGAGCAATGCCGAAACAAATTGCCACTTTCTTAAATTTGGATGATCCATATGAATACACAGGGCACAGTTTCAGAAGGTCCTCGGCTAAATTGCTCGCCGATTCAGGTGCGAATTTATTGACACTAAAACGCCACGGAGGGTGGCGGTCGAACAGTGTAGCCGAGGCAAGGGCTACATAGATGACTCGATGAGAAGTAAAGAAGAAATTAGCTCCAGCATTACAAGGAATATAAATTTGGAGCCAAGTGTTGACTCTCGACCATTTACGAGCACACATGCGTACCTACATTCCACCATCGTCGCCGCCGCCGCCGCAGCCGCCTCCGTCGCCGCCACCGACTGCAGAACTCTGTTCTCCTACTTTCAATCAAGAGAGTGAGAGAGAGACTGGTGAAATTGTAACTAATAATAATAACTTGACAACATTAAAAATGCCAACTGGCAAACGTAATAATCAATTTTACAAATTGTTCAAATAATAACTGCTTTAACAAGTGATTAAAGATTTATTCGTTTAAGAAAGTCCGAGTTTTATTTATTTCCTCGCAAATATGTTGTAAAACGTCGTATGACATACGTACGCTTTGATAATTACAGCCTCTGCTTTCTTGCAGCCCGAGCCGTAGGCGAGGGCTAGCAATATCGCCTCGGCTGTAATTTTCAACTTACCGCACTTATATCATAATGTACTATTATCCCAAATAAGTTCACTTTCGGTGTTTTAAACAAAAGAATCAAACAACCAAAGCCAACTTCCGAAACTAAATTCATTATGGTCATTGGCGTAGAGCTAGGGATTTTGTCTAGGGGGGGGCAGACGTCCAGCTGAACTAGCCACAGTCATCTAGCGAGAGATCATAAATGGCTCCTCGTATAAATAATCCCATCAAAAATATTTCATGTAAAGTAGGTCGCCAAGATTTAAAAAACGCTTTTACTGTTAAAAAGTGATTAAACAGTAAGTAATTCTTCAATACTGACGATTTTTCTAGGGTGGGCAAAGAAACTGTTCTGTGCATACACCTACCTACAGTGGGTCATCCACGGTAGGTATGTACAATATTTCAGTGTCCATGGATTGATAAACAGTTGATTCGACTTCATTTTTTAACCGACTTCTAAAAAAGGAGGAGGTTCTCAATTCGGATGTTTGTATATTTTTTTTTTTTACGTTTGTTCGCGCTTAACTCTGTCGCTTGCCAACCGATTTGAAAAATTCTTTTTTTGTTGGAAAGGGTTATACTTCCCAAATGGTCCCATAGAAATTTCATCAAAAACGGTTCAGTAGTTTGGTTTTTAAACCAAAATTACTAGTAAAAATTACAACTTAAAAGTGAAAAATAAAAACTTTTTTGCAAAAAAAAACAACCGACTTCCAAAAACGACACTACAAAGTGAAAAATAACTTTAATTTCGGAAGTCGGTGGCAAACAACGAAAATGCGAACCCAAAGACACCGACTTCCGAAATTAAAGTTATTTTTCACTTTGTAGTGTCGTTTTTGAAAGTCGGTTGTTTTTTTTTGCAAAAAAGTTTTTTATAAGAACACAGATTGAGGGACGAACTTGACTCCTACCGAAAGAACTGGCCCGCAACGGCAGAGGGCAGACGTGTGTGGAAAAAGGAAAGGCAGGCCTTTGCCCCAGCTGTGGGTCATTACGGCCTAATTAGATAGATATCTACAGTCCGGCCGCCGCGAGAGAATATATTATTATGCGTTCTTGACACCTGTCAATTTCATATAAACGAATAAGTTTTTTGCGAATTTGATCTTTATTATGTAGCTAACAGAATTGTCGCACTGACAGGTGTCAGGAACCCATTCTCTCGACCGTTACAGTCGGCTGGACTGTAGATAGAAGAACACAGACAAAATAAAAAGACTACCTAACTAAATTAAAGTCGACTGAAAATTTCAAATTATTTCCGATTTCAATATTTTATTCTTCGAAACACAAATGTTCACGGTTCGAATGTAGGTCGAAACCAGAACGGATTGGATTGGTTATAAAGGCGATCCATCTCATTCATTGAAAATATTTTTTCTGCCTTTTTCCCTGTAAGAATTTCTTCAGTTCAATGAATTATTTCAGAGATGTGAGTTTCTTGTCGAGTTAAATTGATAGGTATTTTATGTCTAAGAAGGTGCCTACTTAGGTAGACCTACTTGAAAAAGTAAATACTAGTTACTTAAGTACATCATTCATCGAGGTAGTTAGGTATCTAGGTACCGTCAAACAGGGTAAATAGGGATTCAGGGGTGAATCGGGACAAAACTTTAAAATATTAGTTTGTTAACAAAAAGGACTCTAATGTTTTTACTGTACTATAATGATAATGAACGATTAGTGCCCTTGTTGGCAACAAACTATATTATTTCAAGGTTAAAATCTATTTTAAAGTTTCGTCCCGATTCACCCCTGTATCCACGGATATCCTATTCACCTCGTTTGTACGTACTAGTTACTTAGCCCATCCCAGTTCTTTCTTCAATTTTCGAGTGAAACCCAACCTTTGTTCATAAACTTAGAAAACCTAGCCACGTTAAAAACATCGAGGGCTTCTCGGCTGGAGCCAGTTAATAGAGTAGGTACCTACCCATCTACGTTGGTATAGTTTTAAATTTTAATAAAGCGAGCCACAGACGTATCGATTTTAATCTTATCAAAAGAGGCTTGTCGTTCGTTGCTTCCACAGCAATGATTAGGTAGGTGTATCTATGGCTTAAGATAAATCAGAGATTGGTACAGACGCCAGCACATCAAGCTACTACAATCTGTCAAATTTCTTTAATAGATTTTCTACTTTATCGATAAAGCATTATGTTCAAGATTGATTGGGAAAATTTGACAGTTTCGGGTAGCTTGACCTGCTGGTGTCTGTACCATGTCGAAGATAAATTCCAATCTTGCATAATCAGCCTATAATGTTCCCACTGCTGGCACACAGGCAGTGGCGTAACTATACCCTTTGGGGCCCGTGGCAAATTCATGAGTTTGGTAGGGCCCTCCCTCAATGTAAAGAAGCTCAACCAACGTTATAATATTTTTTTTACTGGCACTTCGCCCGCGATGTCGTCCGCGTAGATTTTGTAATTTCCCCTGCATAATGGAATACCTACCTGATTGCTTCTTTGTTCTAGTGGTCGAAAAAAGTTTGCATAAGTATCTATCACAGAAATCTTAATAATATTATTATTATTAAGATTTCTGTGGTATCTATACTTAGGTATGTCAGGATCCTCCTGTGCTCATAGCCCTCTCGGGCCGGGGGCCCCCTCCGGCTAGGGGCCCGTGGCATTTTGCCACGCCACTGCACACAGGCCTATCGGTGAAAGGGATTGGTCAGTCTTCGAATTTTTGGTTTTAGGACATGCCGGTTTCTTCACAATGTTTTCCTTCACCGTTTGAGAGCAGTGGTGATGAAATCATTTACACAAAGTCTTTAGTTTGTGTAAATTACTTGGCGCCCGCCCGCCTGCGTTTTTTTTTTTTTTATTTTTTTTATTATCATTTTTCGCCTGTCTGGAACCTACGACCTACAACTTGTAAGTCGCGGCCGTTACCACTTGGCCATCACTGCAACTCCAATCTTATTGGGTTTTAAATGTTCGAAAAGTTTGTGATAGAAAAAATAGGGCAATGAGGTCCGAGTGCCTACACTGCTTACTTAGTTTTTCGACACATCACCAAAGCGGTTGGTCGACTCTTCACTTGACCAGAGGGCGGGCCAATTATAGCAATTATTTATTATGACGAAAGAATCAGCATTGCCATATAACGTGGCAATGCTCAATTTTGCCAGCCTTTTGGGCACTTTACCTGTTGACAACGATGCGGACGAATTTTTTGATGCCCTATGATTCTTTCCCCTTCTTTATATACATGTAAATATACGTAATTATCATTATCAGAAGACTGATAACTTATATATTATGTAAAGTAGCTTCTGTCCCCGTGGAGTTTCTTGTGGGCCCCACAGGCGCGGTCGCAGCCCATTATTTTGGGGGGGGGGGGTCACCATGGGTGCCGAGGAATATTAATAAGGGAGGTACATCTCCTCGTTGGTCTAGTGGTCGCCAGCCTTACTGCTGAGCATGAGGTCCTGGGTTCAATTCCTAGGTTGGGTACAGTGTTATTAGGTTTTTCCATCAGAAATTCCTCGGAAGCAGCCTGGAGTCTGGATAGGTCTCTGTGGCTCAAGTACAGTTTTAAGTTAGTAAGACAAGTAAATCATTTAGACTCTCGATAGCTTCAATGATTTTGGGGGGGGTCATGACCCCCACGACCCCCCCCCCCTTGGACTGCGCCTGGGGCCCCCCACCCACCCCATCGCATCGCATCGCCTGCCCGTGCTATTACTTAGTTTTCACTTAGCGTTCTTTCTGACTTTTTCCTTTTTTACTCAGCTCCTAAGGTTCCTGGCGTCCAATGCAATTGGGCTATCAAATGCAAGAATTTATTTTTCAAATCCGACCGGTAGTTCCAAAGTTTAGCGCGTTCAAAGAAACGAACTCTTTAGCTTTGTTTGTAGTTGTAGATAGATAAATTTTATCTCGTTTGAACATATTGATGATTGCAAATAACACCTTTTAAGTTTATTTCTGATTTTACTACCAGGCAGAGAAGTGTCTTAAAATACCCAGGTTTGCGTGATAGTTTCAACGCAATACCTACCTACTATAGGTATTGCGTATTTGTCTATGAACCATAATCTCTCCTCTCTCTTCCGATAAAATCCGGTGGGGAAATTGAGTACCTAACACATAAAATGGAAATAGATCGCAGTGCCTGTCATTTGGACATCCATTGCTTCATGCGTTTGAAAACTTCGTCTGCTTAACGGCGTAGATAACACAATGAACGTGACTGAAATGTCAAAATGAACGTCATTAAAGAGAGAAACATTACGAGGCGTGTGCTTCAAATGGCAAGCCAGACATGTATCGGCTACATCAGACTTGAGACATCTAACATAATACCCTGACCATTAGGTAAACCGTTTTTTGACAGATGCAACTAGTGATTGCAGCAACACACAATACATTGATTGATACACGTAAGGTACGGGTATTATAATGTCTGTAAGAAGACATGATAAATAAGATAAGGCAGTTTATACATTTATTTTATTACGCATTTTAAAGTTACCTAACTTTTACGTAATCTGTAATATGTACCTACGTTCTAAGACAGCTGTCAAAAAACGGTTAACCTAATGAACAGGGTATAAAAAAATCATTTGCGGCGCATGCCTTGCTCTGTCTGGTTGCACCTTTATGTGTGTTATGCGAGTCATAGGTAGGCACTCTTGTCACAGGGTCAATTTGACAGGGCGTAAGTGAAGTAAAAAGACAAACGATAAGAATAGGTACGTAATTTAATTTTCCATGTATTTGTTAGCTCTTATAATTGTATTTTTATAAACTTTATTCTGTAACAGTTTGTCCCTTTTCACATTTTCAGGCTGCCAATGCTAAATCCGGGTGAATTGAGACAGCACCTTATTATCAATCTCAATCTGGATATTTTTGAAGGATATCGCTAACCCATTGCATCATATGTTCGAAAAATCTTTCTGCTCAACAAGGTAAATAACGCAATGAATGTTGTTGAACTGTCAAAATGAACATAGACAATAAAAAAAAAATACTTACTTACAAAAATTACATAAAGAAAAGCAGTACATAAGGAAAGTAGTATAAAACAGTAGGTACCTAGTTAAAACTACGGTAGTGAGTGATAGGCAGGTAAGCATGGACGATTTTTTTTCGCTCACTCCAACTCAACAGTCTGTTATTTTGACGGTGGGATGAGCTCTGTTGGAGCTCAACTATAGTTGTAAATAAACCGTTTTAAACCAAAAACCGTTCAAAATCGACGTCCGTACATTAATTACAATACGTGACTATAGTCTCAACGCTCAGCTCAATATCGAGAGTTGAAAATCCAGAGCGCCATAAAAAATCGCCCGTGCGTACTTGGGCTCATAAATTATTTATTACATTGGGCTTATAAATTATTTAGTACATACAAACGTTTTTTTTTTCACTCATTGGTTCATGAGGTTATTGATAAATTATTATTTAATAGTTTGATAGTAGCTGTTTGGTCTGCAACATAGAAATTCACACGGCTTGTTGCGCCACGATACCTAGTCTATTCCAATCCTTGTTTCCAATTGATGTTATTTCCACTTAAACGAATATCAACTTTATAGCCGTGAAACTTAAAGTGATTTCAGAATAACTATAAGTCCATTTACAATAGCATTAGAATTTAAAAAAGGTTATTTTTAATGCACACTTTGTAACAAAAATACAATAAACATTGTTACATTATGATAGACGCCGAATTTATTATGATCTATTTTTACAGCAGCTGTCACACTTAATTGTAACCATTTTAACTATTTATCTTATGAAATTATGTGGCTTTCATTCATTTATATTATATAACTCCAATTTTAAATTACAGTGTCAATGCTAAAAACCTAAAAGAAGCAGGGCTGAACAATACTTGGAACGTTATTCGTTTCACTATAATTCTACCGAATTTTATTTTAATTAAGGTGGATGCGCTGCAGTAGCCCGCGAAATCAGACGAATTCGGAGCAATTCTAATTTAAAGGGATGTATTGATGATTTTTAAGGTTAAAATTGTATTATTGCCTACATATTTCTTATTGTTGCGCATCATATTATTTTTATTAAGATACAACCTTACACTGACCTGCAAATTGCAAAAAAACGCAAGAAAATTAGAATTTAAGCATCTCCCTTAAAATTGTTTTATCATAACTTTGAAATAAAATGTTTTGCATTCCTGCTTCTACAAGCCTCTTTTTTCTAATGCTATTATAAATGGAGTTATAGTGTTATTGTAAAAATCGTAAACTGAAAAACACATATTTGTTTACTTGTTTGGAAATTAAATCACGAACGTAGTATGTTTAGAAAATGATATAATTTACTTTCCATTTAAGACTTTCAAGTTTATATATTGCTACTTCTATTGTAACATGTTGCAGTACAATCGATGCTTGTAAATATTAACCAGCAATAAATAAATCTTATCTCTATCAGGCAGCCTTATCTTACCCTAGTAAATTAATAAAAAATCGTATAAACTTGTATCTTGTTCATAAAATAAAATTTAAGTCATATTTGTACATTGCACATCTTTTAACCGACCAATTCGATACCTCCTAAGTATAATGAGTCAACTGACATTATAATTATTTTATAGGAGAGTGATTTGAAGGCAAATCGTTTATATTTTAATGAAATCAAATTAATTCGAAATAAAGTAAATGTTTTTTTAATAAAAATTGTAAGCTCTTCCTTTGGTATAAAATGATTTTGCTGATTTTTGTTTTTAAATGACATTTTATGTACATGACTTGGTATACGCCGGCGGGACTCAATAGTGAAATGGTTTAACTACCAGTTATATTCATGTACGTTGTCCACCAAAATCCATCGTTTACACCAAAATCACATGAAATATGATTGTCATTTTATTCATATAATTTTACTTTTGTTTGTTTCTGGGGTTTTCTGTCTCACTTAATAATAAAAAATGTTGAAATTATATCACTTGACTCATTATACTAGGAAAGTACTTAGCAATGTTAACATTTGAAACCTCAACGTATACTGGACCAATGTAATTTACCGAAGTATTTTATAAGTATTTTTTTTTTGTAATACCTTACGATATGTGGGATTAATAAAAGCTAGGAAGAAGAACAAGAATCATGAACCAATAACAACTCATTTTGAAGAATCAAAATGTATTTTTCGCCATAATTAAGTAGGAATATCTTTTTAACATAATAGCTTTACTAAAAGCTACAACGTAAACAAATCACTATTAAAAAAATATCAATGTTCCATCATTAAAGTTTCATAAAAAACAACAAACAATCAATCATAATAAAAACTAAAACAGGTACTTCTTTAGTAGGTCAATAAAAATAATAAGAACTAAAAATGGTAACTTAAGTTAAACAATAATAAAAATTATAGAAATTAATAACGTAACAGTCTAGGCATTTCTAATGCTCAAAAAATAGTTATAAGGTTTAACAAATTAGAAATCAGTCAGAATCGCTGTCGTTAGATCCATTAGAATTAGTTGAAATCAATTAATTTATTAAAAAATAAATGAAATACCTATTTTTCACTATAATTAAGTACGAATTTCTTTTTAACATAGTAGCCTTACTAAAAGCTACAAGTAACAACAAATCAACATTTAACGAATTATCAATGTATGGAACATTGATAATTTGTTACCATTTTTTAGTTCTTATTATTTTTATTGACCTACTAAAGAAGTACCTGTTTTAGTTTTTATTATGATTGATTGCTTGTTGTTTTTTATGAAACTTTAATGATGGAACATTGATATTTTTTTAAATAGTGATTTGTTTACGTTGTAGCTTTTAGTAAAGCTATTATGTTAAAAAGATATTCCTACTTAATTATGGCGAAAAATACATTTTGATTCTTCAAAAAAACAACCGACTTCCAAAAACGACACTACAAAGTGAAAAATACCTTTAATTTCGGAAGTCGGTGTCATTGGATTCGCATATTCGTTGTTTGCCACCGACATCCGAAATTAAAGTTATTTTTCACTTTGTAGTGTCGTTTTTGGAAGTCGGTTGTTTTTTTTTGCAAAAAAGTTTTTATTTTTCACTTTTTAGTTGTAATTTTTACCAGTAATTTTGGTTTAAAAACCAAAGTACTAAACCGTTTTTGATGAAATTCCTATGGGACCATTTGGGAAGTATACCCTTTCCAACAAAAAAAGAATTTTTCAAATAGGTTGGCAAGCGACGGAGTTACGCGCGAACAAACATAAAAAAAACCTCCTCCTTTTTTAGAAGTCGGTTAAAAATGGTAACTTACGTTAAACAATATTAATAAAAATAATAAAAATGAATAACACAACAGTCTAGGCATTTCTAATGCTCAAAAATATAAGGTTTAACAAATTAGAGATCAGTCAGAATCGCTGTCGTTACTGAGCCGCAATAAACTTGTATCATACTTGTATCGATGCGTCCTCCCTCACGCCCCGCGTACACTGGTACAAAGTTATTTAGATCAGTTTACAATGTACCATTTTAACTGATGTTGAAATTGATTTAGTATACGTGAAATTATCTCGGTAATTATTGTTCTTTTTTATTTTTTTTTAACACACACGTTAAGATCACGATTTATCATGTACGTTTATATAAAAATATAAAAATACCTAAATTTGTTAGTTGACTCAGTATACTTAGGAGGTATCGAATTACAAAAAATTGTTATATCGTAAATATTAAAAAGTAAATAAAATATTAATGAGACAGACACCTTGTAAAACAGGATGACATAAATTATCTTTAAATAATCTTTTTTTTTAATATACCTACTTTGTTGTGTACTTTATCTCCACAGAAGATATTTAAAACTGACAAGTAAAAATTACTGCTTTGATAATTCTGTTAATTACATAATTATTTATCGTCAAAAATATAAACGAAAACCAAATCAGTGAGTATTTTGATTAATGATTATGATAAAATAGGATTCAGAGTTATGACAAAATTCCCTAACTTTTTTGGTTCCGCATGCTTCTTCATTATATGCCTGCGCAGTGAATCTCTACGAAAGAAACCTTTGTCACAATTAGGACAGCAATAATTCTTTTCAGCATGTCTTTTCTGGTGTATAACCAACTTCTCAGCATTTTCTAAAAACATGCCACACAACAAACATGCTACATTATTATGTGTATGCCGAGATCTATGTGTCTTCAGTAATCCCGCTGTGTATGCTGTATATTCACACATGTCACATTTAAATGTCTTAGCCTTAAAATGTACTCTCCTTCGGTGATTGCAAAGTTCACCCATTGTGAAAAAGTTAGCTGAACATGTTTCACATGTAAAGCTTCTAACTCCGGTGTGTCTTTTCATATGATTTATTAAAATTGCACGACTCTTTAATGTTTTCTTACAGACCTCACATTGGACAGACTTGGGCTCATGTTGTCGTAAATGTTTGTATAATTTATTTCGGCCTTTTATGATTTTTCCGCAGTAGTGGCATGTTGTCACGGTTCGATAGTCTTTGTGTTTAGACTCCCGGTGACACTGTAGTGAGGCGTGCTGAGTGAAACATTTCAAACAATCTTTACATTGATACCGTCGATCTCCGCTGTGGGTCACCAAATGGGCATCCATATCCTTGATACTTCTGGTGTTATAGAGACAACTGTTACAGTGAAATACTCTTTTTTTCCCGAGACCTTCAATGCGGACTTTCGTGGCAGCTTGACAGCTTCTTGTGTTTTTTTTCTTATGGACATGGAAAGCTTTGTAAGATTTAAACGTCCGTTTGCAGTTTGGACAAACTAATTTGGTGAGTAAATGAACTTTCTTCCAGTGGACAGCAAGCTTACACTTACTTTTAAAGGAACCACCACAATCATCGCATATCAACTTTAAATCAATAGCCCTACTTGGTCTCAGTAGTTCTGCATTTCCTGCATCTTGAACATCATGAATGTCATTGTCGTTCTCAAGTGTTTCATTTCCAATTTCTTCATTATCTGGAGCATCAATTACAAGTTCTTCATCGTCAGATATTTCATATTCAGCTTCTTCATTTTTCAGTACTACATTAACAGGTAAGACAGTTACAGGTTCATTGTTTTCAGGTTTTTCCTTTTGAGAACTAATAAATTTATTTTTATGAGATGTGTTATCACCAGGTTTTTCACTATTAGGTAATACTTTATAGGGCACTTCAGGTTGAGGTATTTCTTTTTTGTATATTTCAAGTTTCGTTGTTTCCGCTTTAGACTTATAATTTTCTACGCAATAGTCAACTGTTCTATTTTCAAATACTACATCTACTTCCTTCTTAACTGGAACTCTAAAGGTTACTTTACATATTTTAGATGGCTGCTGGACTATGCTCAGCAAGATTTTGTTAGATGTTTCACATTTCTGTTTGAAGACTATGGCCGTTTCAAGTTGCAATAAGCATTCCGGACATATTTTACCAGGAAGTCCATCGCTTTCCTTTATTTCAATGTTTGCTATATACTTAATTTTTTCTGCTATCAACGAGTTGTTGTATTTTTCAAACAACGACAAACATTTCTGAGATCTTTCTAAATCATACCGTAAGCAGACTCGACAGTTAATATTCTTCTTTTGCTCGCTCATTATTTGTACTTATTCACAATATTCACATCAAATAATCACCAAGTAACTCGCAATGTCCAAGGTTTATCAAGGGTTTGTTGTTGCATCTCTTGTTATGAAAATGGAAATAAATTGATGAATTAAAGACTTGTAATTGTACGTAATGAACATAACAGGTATTTTGTTCTTGTTGTTATTTCTAAAACAACATTTTGACGAAAGGACACCCTAAAATTATAACAAAATCTTCTGTTTTTGTAAGATTGTAAATAAGAGTAGAATTCAGTATAGTGACATTATGAATTGACACTGACACGGGTGACGCTGTCTGCTGTCATGTGGGTGCTGTCAGCTGTCACATTAGAGCTGCGTTCAGTTATTAAGCTCACTTACGATTGAACTGGATTGAATCATGCTTGAACCACAGACATATTGGCTAGACGACGCAAGTGTATGTACTTCGCGTGTAAAAAGGGAGTAAAATTGACTTCCTTCAGCGTCATTTCTAATCAGTCCGCGCTCGAACGTTCTTGATGCCAGACGTCAAACAAAAACTAGAAAATGCCAAATTGTGCGGTATTGAGCTGTAAAAACTACACAAAAAAAGTGGGACGAGACAGTGGAAACGTTTCCTTTCAGCGGTAAGTCATTTTGTTATTAAATTATGTGTTTTTTATTGCAAATTCAATTATTTTGTGTTCATTGTGGTCGTACAATGAACATTATGCAACTGAGTGTGTACGAATAATTCATGATACATTGCCGTTTTTAGTTACAAGGTAGTATATAGGACTTGTCTGTTAAAACACGCAATGAAAATCAAAATGATCGATATTTTCACTTATCGCTCAGCTTCGTGGTACAGTAGCTATTCTCATTTTTCTGTCAAATAAAGCAAATAGTGGTGTACACACAGTTTGTTCTCGATTCTAATCGATTTTGGAAACAGAGGAATGATAATGTTTGCGTTGGGTATTTTGTGACATGTAATTTTTTTTTACTGCAATGTTTCAATTTAGTGATTTTGTTTAGAATATTATTAATTATATTTACAGATTTCCAAGTGATCCCAAAGTTAAATTATCACTGTTAACTTGCAAAAATCGATTAGTAGGTACTCGTTTCATTCTAAATGTAACGGGTCGGAAAATGTGGACGTCTTGACGCTGATATTAGGATTATTTAATAGTTAATTTCGTGTTACAGGACATTCACCAGCCGTCTACGTCAAATGAGGATACATCGTGTAACTTGAAGAGCGGCGAACTTAAACAATAACATGCAAGCGGAGGGGTGCGCGCACGCGACCTCTCGATCCAAAGAGTACTGGCGGACGAGCGAGGCGAAACGCGGATCGTTTTGAATCGTTTACTCGCGGACAGGGAGTTCCCATCACTAAATCGCTCATGTGACGTCACAGTAGGTAGAAAAATAATGGCACGCTTGGTTTCTATACAGACGATGAGACTTGCGTTATCTAGCCAATATAAGTCTGTGGCTTGAACGTTAGACCATTTAAGGTGGATGCTCCAAGGTAGACCGCGAAATTCAAATTTTCTTACGTTTTTTGCAATTTGCTGGTCAGTACTAAGTTGTATATTGATTAAAATATGATTCGCGGCCGTAACAAATATGTAAGTAAGTAAGTGTATGTATGTAAGTAAGTTAGCATAATGCTAAAATGTCAAGATTTCATGAAATAGTCATTCAGTAGGATTAATTGATCTTAGAGAGTTGTGTTGATGTGTTGTGTTGCGTTGTTTTGACTTTTGGCTTATTCTTTGAATAAGCCATTAATAACTATACAAAAGCCCTGTGCATTTTTCAGTTTCTTACTCAATAACAACATTACTATTAAGTCATTAGGGGTACTTCGCTTTTTTTCACTCGTTTCGGCAGGAATTAAATATAATTTAAAGCTACCATTTACCGGGTACGTCTTTCATTGACTTGAATGTGCCCTGGCGGCTGAGTATGTTATGCTCACTCTAATGTCTCGCTGGTGGTGGCGTGTGTGTTGGATCATTCAGTTCCCTTCAAAATGGTTGAGCTGAATGGTGCTCATCCATAATGTCATGTTCGTGAACGGGCGCCGTCAGAAGAGACTAGTCATCTCTTAGCTGCCACGGCTTATTTTAATTTCTGAATTGTTTTTATGTTTTCTATAACCGACGCTCTTAACGTGCACGTCTTTCTACATCCTTCTCACATGGTTAATTTCAACACGAATGATGTAATCAAATATTTTGTAACAATTTTATGATTTAAAAGAGTGTCCGTGGAGTTTCTTGCCCGTTCTTCTCCATAGGTACCTACGCTTTGGAATGGGCAACCAGCTTCATCTTTCTGACTGACCGACCCTTTGACAATTCAAATGTGCCTGCAATTGGTTTAGTTGAATTAAAGGATTTGAGTTTGAGTTTTGAATTAAAAATACGAGAACAGCTTCTGATCATATACTTTAGAGAACTTACGGTATCAGCTTCCCTTTCGTCAAACTTAGGTGGGATAGAAGTCACAGGGTTATTCACTACAAACGAGAAATAAAACGCAAATTGTAAAATAAATATTTTTTACTTTTTCTGTATTAATATTTTACTATAATACATATCACTTTCTTTTCTTACAATGGAATTCAGTTTTACTTACTAATATTTAACACAACTTATTATAAGTATTAAAGTAAAATACTAATAAAATATCGAAAGTTATAAAGAATCTAAGAAGACTAGCAAAACTTAATGGAGCACAGACACGCTTTCTTATTTGTTAAATGAATACATTCTTGCTGACAAAATTGAAAAAAAAATGATAATTAACAAAATATTAATGTTCGTAATGTAATGACTTATAAAAATGTAGACCTAATAACTGAATGCAATATCTTTTATATTATTTGAATTAATTTATACACTTTTTTGCTGACAGATTTAGAACAAAGCACATACGATAGCACAGAAATACAGACATTATTTTGAATGTACAATACAATCAGTCAGTCAAATAACCACATAATACAAATCATATTGAAACAGTCAAATCATTAAAATTACTACAGTGTGCCCAGTATATCTTAGTATGCGACGTAAACAGTTAACTAGGTAACATTAGGTACTCAATACTCATTTCATTTCATTCCAAGATTTACTGGGCAACCTTTACCTGTTGGTTAGATGGATCATGGATCTCCATTATATAGGATAATGGACCATTTAAAATGTGTTCAATTCTCTACACTCCAGCTGGAGAATTGCATAACAAATTAACAGTAGCAATGGCTTAGTAGGCTTTCATTTTGACATTCATTGCGTTATTTACGTTGTTGAGCAGACAACATTTTCGAACATATGAAGCAATGGATTAGCAATATCCTTTAAAATGATTCAGATTGAGATTGAACGTGTGTTAGGTACAGACGTCAGCACATCAAGCTACTACAATCTGTCAGATTTCTTTAATAGATTTTCGACTTTATTGCTAAAGCATTAGGTTCAAGGTTGATCGGGAAAATCTGACAGTTTCGGGTAGGTTGACCTGCTGGCGTCTGTACGCAATTAGGGTGCAGTTTAAGGACTACATGAATATTAAGGAACCCTAAAAACAACTTTCTATTCCACTGATGATGTCAAAGTTCAATATTATGTTGTCGTACTTACTAACATATTACAGAATAGAAAAAAAATGACTGAGAATATAAATTGCACAAAAATCAATATGGCGTCCTGACATCGTTTTCCCGCCAATTATTCAAATAAGACATTATGTTTCCAACTTTTATTCTAATTTTTATCTTACATTTAATCAGGGACTACAAATACTAAGGCACTTTTTTTTCAGACACACATTAGGTATTTTTTAATAAAACTTATATTGAACAGTTTTTAATGAATAAATCTGACGAACGAAGGTATTTGGTCCCAAAAACATTTCATTTTTTTTTATTAACGAAATAATGCACTAGTATTACTTTAATAATGCCGTCAACCTTACGTGTAATAACGTGAAAAATGATTAAAATTAACGTTAACCTATTGTACTTGACTACATGGCTTTTGTATTAGCTACCGTCTGTACTTTTCTTATTATCAAAATATCTACTAATTGATATATTATAATGTCTGTTCATTGGTCTTTAACCCATAGGTCCGCACCCTACCTATTTAGAATGTACCTATTATGAAATCTTGCATTCCAGTAACCATAGTTTTAGAACTTAGAAGGTCAATTTACGTGCGTATTTTTCGTAATACTTATATCAGCGGGGAAATTGCGTAATACAATATCAGTAGCGATGGCTTTCATTTTGACAGTTCAACGAGATTCATTGCGTTATTTACGTTGTTGAGCAGACAAAATTTTCGAACATATACAGCAATGGATTAGCAATATCCTTCAAAATTATTCAGATTGTGATTGATAGTGTATTACACAAGGGTGCAGTTCTTTGTGGTGTATTATTTTTGTGTTTTGTTTTTACTTTAAAGTATACTCTCATGGCCCCCATAGAACAAACCTATAACTAAAAAAAAATGTCTTTAGTTATAATATGTTCTGTGGCAGCCGCTTACAGCAGTTACAGGTAAATTTACTAACGAATTTCCTTATTTGAGGAAATACAAGTATAAAGGTAACATGGGCAAATCGAAGTTAGATTTAATGTAATGGTTCACAGTAAAATGACCTTTATTAATGGAATGCAAAGAGCTAATTACGTTTGGAATTACCAAGTCATAAACAAAGGTGCGACCAGTCATTAGTTAGGAAATGAATCAACCTTCCTGAGAATTCCAAATGTAATGTTTCATTGGTCGTCTACTATTAGTGGTTTTATGTAAACAGCTGATTAATTACTCATCTACAGATCGTCGGTGTCGAGACATTTTTAATAGAAATGACGTCATATAACGTCATAGGCACACTAACAAACATAAAAAGAAAATAATTCTTCGTAAAGGCAAAAGCGAAAACATAGTTTCGAACGCGTTAAAAATGGCTCTACCTTCTTGAAAGTTTTGGGGCGTATGAAACATTTGACGTAATAAAGGTTTGGTTTTCTAAGAAAGCGGTGAACGGTGACACAATAACGGCTGTCGAAGTACAGTGTGTTTTTTGACACCCTAATATTAAACTCTTGAAAATGACTGATTTTTATAACAGCCGTCATAAAATGACGGAACCGCTATCCTAGGAAACCAAAGTTTAAGGCACAGCTGCATAATAAGACATAGGCTTACTATCGTATGACAGGCTCATCAGTTACTGTTCTATTTAATCAGCCTATAATGTTCCCACTGCTGGGACACAGGCCTCTCGATGAGAGGGAATGGCCGTAAACCACCACGTGGGCTCAAAGCGGGCTGGTTGGGCGGGTTGAAAACCGGCATGTCCTGCTTTCCTTCACCGATGTTGTCTATGATGTTTTCCTTCACCGTTTTGAGAGCAGTAGCTGTTCCATATACGAAGAATTAAATATAACACTACCAAGCCAACTTGCGGCGTAACATAGTCTGCCAAAATTTTACAATTGGTCTTAACTAAAATATTGTCCTGTGTCAACACTGTCTTAACGTCACCACTAAACACTTAACCCTAAAATTGAAATACTCTTCCTAATAAACGTACGAACTAAGTTCAAGTCAGAAGCTTCAATCCGGCGGCTCCTGGTGAGAGCAGTGTGGTACCGGCGTGGGCGAAGACTTGAAGGCTCTCGGGAAGAGTGAGGAGTATGAAGGGGGTGGCTCGTATTCTGGCGGGGAGGGGGGTAGGGGCTGCGTGAACAGCTGCTGGGAAGCTGCCGTGACCGTGACGGTTGGTGAGAGGTCGATGCAGGATGGCGGGATGTTCATCGGCGTGTCTGATGGCTTGGAGCGCTTGCAGCAGCATTCTGAAAGGAGAAATATTGGGTTAAGTAACTGAGGAATGACAATTGCTGAGAAAAGTCTGACGGGGGTCTCTGGTTGTTTATTTGGAGTTGGTGTCAAGCTTTAAGAGGGATAGGTGCAAGACACCTACAATTCTTAACAGACTTCAAACTTGGATGAATCCAAATCCAAATTAATGTGTCGTAAAATTGTTATTTTGTTAATCACGAGAAATGAGTAGCATCTCTATCTCTATCTCGTATGAAGAAACGTGGAACCACGCGAGACACAATGGCTTTTTAATTGTTTCTGTAATTACGGCATTCAACCAGTTAATCATCATCGTTTCATCCTGGAATCACCCAATGCTGAATAAGGCACCCTCCTATCTGCCATTCTCCGGTCCCTTGCGACCCTCGTGCAGGTGTTTCCCTCAACTTTGACGACATTATCAGCCCACCACTTTCAGAAATCCCGGTTTTCTTACAGGTTAATAACGAAGGAATCTTAGTAAACTCACCCCAGGCCAAACAGAACATGAGTATGGTGGCGCAGACCAGCATGCCCACTACCAGGTAGCTCCAGGGTCCGTACGGCTTCAGGGCGGCTGCGAACTCCATGAAGGCGTTCGAAGACTTCTCGCTCTCGCTGATCTTCACTGAAAGAGTCAAATCACCTGTTGTCAGTTAGGTACATCTGCTGCTAGAGCCATAGCATGAGTTTCACTAGTTTTTTTCAAGACTTGGGGGTAACTGAACATTCAAATCTATTTAACAATAGTGATGGTGTCTACGGCTTTAAAATCTGCAGGCAAGAGATTTGATAATCTGTTGTTTTTTGGTCAACCAATCTCTACTAGCTACTTTGGTTTGTACCTAAGTAGGTACAGCCATCTTCTGGTGCGTGAGAAAAATTGGAACTAACGCCGCCATTTTGTTTTTTCACTACAATTTCTCAAATGTTTACCAACAACGCCTAATTAATGTCATTCAATCCCTAAAAGATCCTTGTAACACTGTATAGCTATTGTGACTGATTTATTTATTTATTTATTTAGGTTAACCAACAATTGTTTACACTATATACATTTCTGATTTAATGACTAGAGTAACATTTACAAGTGCAACAATTAATTACGGGTTAACACCACATGCACAGAAAACGGCTTCACATAACAACTGATTTTGGACATACCTAAGTATCTGCATTTAGAAAGACGGGAGACTATTGTAGTACTTGGTATTTAGCCATTCAATAAACCTAAAACTTAACGACACTCGTAAGGCAATAGGGCTAACTTTACAGGAGAACAGTCTAATTATTCAGAAAAAAAAACCTTGCAATCATCCTACAGACGTAATTCTTATTTTATTATCTGAATTAGAATTTATATGATTTTTTTAAATGAAATGTTAAACTTTAAACTGTTCTCCTGTAATTGCCCAGTTGCCCACGTAACCGTACCTATGCGAAAACAATGTAGGTAGGTATTGATGTAAAGTTTTCCCTCATCGACACAATTACCCATAAATCCACGTATCCCATTTTCCTACCTTATAGACACATAATATATGAATGGTGACAAATAAATATCCCCATTCAACAATTGCGAGGAAATATGCAGAGTACAATACTAATGTACTTTTGGTCCTGTAGTGCAACTAATAAGGAAACTTATAACAATATTATTATGGAGTGATATGTTTTGAAACATCCATTGATAATGGGGACATTCCCGTGACATAAAAATGTACCTAACTAAAATCAGATGGACGTCCCGTTACACTACGTCATTGGCTTGCCAATTTGTAATTGGGACCAGCTAATTGCGTAACACACTATAAATCTCAATCTGAATCATTTTGAAGTATATTGCTAATCCATTGCTTCATATGTTCAAAAAGATTGTCTGCTCAACAACGTAAATAACGCAATGAATGTTGTTGAACTGTCAAAATGAAAGCCATTGCTACTGTTAGTTGTTATGCAACTGCCCTGCTGAAAGCCGTAGCCTTATAAAAGAGACCGGTCATGGAAACACGCGACAGAAATTTGAATATTTGCCACAGAAACATGTGTATACAAAAAAGAAAATAAACATACGCATTAAACTATATGAATTAGGGATTAGAACTTTAATAATATTTGTTGAAAGGTTTACGAGACAAGGCAAAACAAGCACCAGTAGGTACAGACGCCAGCACATCAAGCTACTACAATTTGTCAAATTTCTTTAATAGATTTTCAACTTTACCGCTAAAGCATTAAGGTTCAACGTTGATTGGGAAAGTTTGACAGTTTCGGGTAGCTTGACATGTTGGCGTCTGTACTTTGTTCCAAAAATCTACCAATACCTTTACGCCATGAAAATTCCCACATTTCCCACCTAACATGACCAGAACACATTGAATCCCTTTAGAAATGAATACTTACTTATAACAGAAGGCTTCGTCATTCCGTCAGGCTGGTCCAAGCCCAGCAACTCTTGGTTCCTGGCCGCGAACCTCCTCAGCAGCTCCAGGAGTGGGGGGTCGTGGCGATGGGAGCAGGCGCTAGGGTCCTCGTCTTCACCTCCAGGACAGTGACGGACTCCATCGCAGACCAGGTATGAGGATATGCAGAGGCTGGTCACCCCGCATATGAACTGGGAGTCGTTGTTGCAGATTGAACCTGGAATAAGGAAGGAAGGCTTGTTGAAACAAAGTGCTGGAAAATGCCATATTCCTATGTGGGTAGATAGAAAGAAACAAACAAAAGACTTTGCAAGATTTATGTATACTTATAATAAAGTAATCTCTGGAAGTGCTTGATAGCTTAATAGCGTGATAGCTTAATTCTTGAAGAAGACTATAGGCTATTTAATATTACGCTAGGACCAATAGGGGCCGAGCAAAGAGAAAGAACAATAAGCGAGAACGAAGTCACCACAGACTAAGAAGAGAAGTACAGACGCGAGCAGGTCAACCTACCCGAAACTGTCAAATTTTCCCAATCAACCTTGAACCTTAATACTCTAGCGATAAAGTTGAAAATCTATTAAAGAAATTTGACAGATTGTAGTAGCTTGATGTGCTGGCGTCTGTACCTACTTGAAGTCACTGCGAGCCCTATCAGAATACCAGCGCTTCGACATTTATTTTTTTAAATGTCGAATCATGCTGAGATAGGAGCCTTTTGGCCTCGTATATGACTTTCTGTTTAATTTTTCTTTTTGTTACTTTTTTTTAATATAATTTGTTTTTTTTTTCTTATTTTTGATTGTGTTTAGTTTAGTTTTATGATCTTCTTGTACGAGTCGCAATGAATACTTTTTCTTTCTTTAAGTAATAGCGCGAGCAGGAAATCCGATGCGACGGGGATTGGGGAACAAGAAATTTCACGCGGACAAAGTCGCGAACAAAAGCTAGTGGATTATAAAAGACTATCTAAAATTAAGATGGTTTTAAAGCTAAGCCCGCCTTAGCTTAAGGATACTAAGCACACGATCTTAATGGTTTATTACAACTTTAAATGCAGCAGGTATTAAATACCTATTTTAAAGGGGAAGCGCCCATGTAGCCTGCGAAATTTTAAATGTTCGTACTTACTTACCACTTAATCCTATTGAATAACTATTTCAAGTAATATAAATCAAAAGGATTATATGAACTTAGAAGGTGATGATTTTAATGATTATAATCTATAAATTCATACTTGTTACGCTCCTGAATCATATTTTGTTCAACATATAACATGACACTGACCTGCAAATCGCAAAAAACGTACGAAAAATTGAATTTCGCGGGATAGCTAGTGCATCCCCCTTAAACAAAAATCAAATTCTTTGTTTAGAAACGAGTTGCTCACATTTGAATAGACATCTATCGGTGCAGCCACAAGCTAACCACATATGTAGCAATTATTCTACCCTGTTTAACTAGAAGATTACTATCATTAGATAAGTAGTTCTACTTATATTCGCGACGTATTAGGACACTCCATCATTAAAACATGTCACGACTTCGTTTGACACACCACCGCGCTGCCGCCATATTGCCGCTGTCGAAACCGTTGAGCAAAATTAAGTGCACACGTACATGACAGCCGCATCGGGCCCGCAGCGAATCGCATTTGTGCACCCCGCCTAGGCGTGATGGTTCATACAAAACGTACATAAATATAACATAACAACACGTCTGTGTACCTCCCAGGGTAAGGCAGAGATGTAATTTTAGTACACCCACATTTCGCTAATTATGTTTGAAGTCTCATGTAAGAAGGCGAGCCTATTGCCACCGAAGGGGTAAAAATCCAGACTCCTGCCTGCTACCGAGAAATTCTAGATGGCATACCTAATAATACTTTGTCCGATCCGAAACGAACCTAGGACTTCATCCTCAGCAGTAGCTTGCGACTACACGACCAACGAAGCAGTTCCAAAAAGAAATTTTATTTTAAAGGAGGATTTTTAAATGGTACCTACCACTATTAACCGCGGTGACGACCAGCCGCAACTTCTCAGTATGCTGGTAGGGGGAGGTTGGGGGGTTCCAGACGATCCTCAGTTTCGACGGCAGCAGCTTGGTGCCGGCTCTCGCTGCCACAGCTGCCGCGTTTCCTCCGCAGAGGTTTAGACGCCACGTCGGAGTTTTGGCGTCTCCGATATACTGGAAACGGAGAAAAAAAGTTATCTCATTTATTTGCAAGAATAAGAATACCTACAATAAGTTGATAAATATACATAAGTAGTAAGTTTCCGTCATAATTTATACCGACTTCAACAAAGGAGCAGATTCTCAATTCATCTGTACTTTTTATACTATTGTTTTATTGGAACACCTAACTACCTATATTCAGGCAATCTGTTGCTTATCGAGAAGGTACCCTTTTGACTCTTCTTCGTTTCAAGAAGTATATGCAGTCAACACAGGATGGGTATTTAAAACCAGCACGCGTGGGCTCCATTCCCAACGAGTACCTTAGCCCGTCGGAAAACAACAACATGGTACTTGCAGATATAATTGAAGACATTTGACTCCAATTAACCCGAATATTCTTGTAATACAATAAGTGTACCACCACGCATAAGGCTATCCGCACACGGACCAACATGACCCCACTGGTTCCTGTGAGAATACACTTATATCCATTGACTCATTTGCTTTGCATTGGCGCAATCATGAGAAAAAATTGCAGTCACATATACACCTAATTAAATAATTTTGGTGTTATATCTGCTTTACGAAACAATGAGATTTGGATCCCAAGTAAAGTTTCGAAAGTTATGTTTGAAAAGATAACGGAAAGAGATTGTTTGGACTTCATTTTCTTGATAATGAGTAATTTTAATGATGTTGTGAAGGTCGGAATAATTACTGACGAGACGAAAAAGTGCAATTAAACAGGATACTAAAGCAGAAAAACAACATTTGTGATGAAACTTACAAGTCCAGAATACAGTTGGAAGAAAAAGTAGTAAGCAAGTTTGACGTGGATACCGTTAAATATATGCTAATATAGAACAACCCGAATCATTCAGTACAGGAGGATCCATCAGAAACATTCGGTAATGAAAAAGGGCGGAAAGAGGAATTTCCTCTACAGCCTCTATTTACTGACAGCTGTATACTAAGGGTTTTATATGCAAGTATGGGTAGAATTATATTTGGTGTACTTACAATAAGCAGCTTGCAAGCATCAGTACTGTTGTTAACGGGCGCTGCTTGGTCGGTGGCGGTGTCCTGCGCATGTGCAGCTGTCCTCGCGCTCCATTTGCGGTTTAACGCCCCTGCTTGTGGAGGCACTTGGACGTCTGTTACGCCTGTGATGCCTCTCTCCCATTCTGCGAGTGACTCCTGGAATTAATGAAAAGAACAGTTAGGGTCCGATAAACAGAAATAGAATGAAGGATCATTTTGTTTTTCAACAATAGTGTTTATAATTTTCTAACTAAAGTAATCTATGAGTCTTTCCACAAAAACTTCGTCATAAAATATTATCGTCATAAATTCAACGCATAAATAATAATAATAATATCCCTGGACATTTCACACAGCGCCATCTAGTCCCAAGCTAAGCAACCTAATGCTTGTGTTATGGTAACAAGATGGCTGATAAACTACTTATATACATTTTTTTTTTTTGTTGTAAATACATACATATTATAGATAGAAAAACACCCCGACTCGGAACAAATACATGTAGGTCATACAAATATTTGTATGACATGTGTCTAATGTCAAACTCCATTCATAAATGTCATTATTGTTTAGCCCAAACAAATTTAAAACACGGTTTTATGCTAGTAAGATTGCTGTTAATGTAGGCCTGTATCATCTCACTGCTGGGCAAAGCATCTCCCTATGACTTCTAGTGCTTGCGATCCAGTGCTAATGAGGACCACTGGTCGTTTGATTTGTCCAGTTCGCCCCGCCATCTTCTATGGTACGGTAGTAAGGTATGTATTTTAACCTCACAAGTACTGTTAAAATCCGCGAGAAACTCTACCCTGAGGGCGAAATCAATACCAAAAAGGTTGCATACGCGACTAATTCATTTCGTGGTAAAGTGAACAACTTTACCACGAAATGAATTAGTAGTGAGATACTTTAATATATCATGGACCTTGTCAAACTAATTGCCATGGGAATTTTTACTCATCATGGTTTCTTAGTTCTCATAATTAAGTGCCGTGACCGACCTTAGCATTGCCACAATGTAAAAGACAGTTCAGTTAAAAATAAACCCCAATGTATTCGTCAGTGGCATGAAAAAATGGTCTTGAGTTGGTCTTGCGTCAGAGGTGCCAAAATTTTTGACAGGAGCGCAATTATAGTTGCCAAAATTTGAATGAGTACATAATTAGCTGACCGTGTCATAGTACATAACTGTTGAAAAATCATCCAAATAAAACAATAATTTCGTTAAATATCCTTAAAGACACTAACTTATCGTTAGGTCAATTTACATTGCCGCGGAACGGAGCGGAATCGAGTTTTCGTACATAGCAAAATGAACTTTATGTCAATGGTCTAACGTACAAACTAGATACGAGCTTATTACTGCCGGAATTCCCGAGTATACGCGATAATATTCTCCAGAAGATGCGCAACCTGTGCGTATGTGTGTATCTAATTTGTGCCTTATACTTGTGACATAAAGTTCATTATGATTTGTACAAAAAATAAATCGCATCAAATATCGTTCCACGGTAATATAAATTGAGCCTTAGCATTGCAGAGATTTAATCATCTTTACAGTTAGATAGCGTGAAGTTAACTCATAATTTTAGAGGACAAGCTAAGAATTAGAACGCATTAGCTCAAAAGATTAAGTAATAAACTAAAACGATTGTTTCAAAAGACACGATATTGTTCCTATTAAAATAATATCAGAGTCGAGCAAGCGATTAGGCAATATAATGGTCAAAGTTATTACGAAGATGATTCTTGATTTTATTATAAGTCTGTTGTTGCCTAATGCTGGTCATCTGGTAATGATGCGACAAGACAATCAGTACTTACTGACTTCATGCTAACGACGAGTCACATTTAAAATGAAATAAAGGATTCTGTAGACTAAAGTTTACTTAAATTCAAAATTTGAGTCATCAAGCCATCATTCGTCAGTAAAAAGTTAGCAAGTAAGATATATCCTAAGTCCAAATTCCATATTCATAGCTATCTTATTTTTAACATAGATTAATGAACTCAGACAGACAAATATAAACGTAAGAATACGTTTAAGTAATGTGAATTCCTAACAAAAATATCCAAGTCTAAAAGCATACACAATAAAAATGGAATGGATGATATCAGAATACAAAATAGGACTGTACAAATCCAAAAGGAGATGTCCGCTTTTTGTATGGACGTTGGTTTTTTATTCCGAGAAAAATCTAACAAGAATCAAACTACATCCAAATAAAAGCTACAAAAATATGGAACTTGGAGCCACTGAAATTATATTTTTAGACCCCCCCATTTCAGAGAAAAACTATAAACTATTTAATATTAGTACATATAATTTATTTGATGTGGCAACCCAAATTAAACGTCTAAATATGACAGATGTCTAAATATGACAGATGACAGATGTCTAAATATGACAGATGAAGTTGACAGTGTTGACTGTCAGGCCTCATCCGCAATACGTCACACTTTCGCTCGTACCTTTGTGTTATCCTGTTTTAATTTGTGCTTTGCTTTCCTTGATTTTCCTGATTTAACTGACTTGGCTTTTTCACAACGGACTCTTCTACTTTGCACATGATTAGGATACCGATAGCTTACGAACCTTCAACCCTGACGACTTTGCTTTTTTATACCGGTTATTTGATATTGCACGCGATTAGGACTTTGGCTTTTGGATTTGAAACTCCGGATGTAAGTACCGGTAAAACGGGGTGAATAGGGATTCAGGGGTGAATCGGAACGAAACTTTAAAATGGATTTGTACTTTAAATAATGTAGCTGGTTGCTCACAAGGACACTTAATCTTTTATTAAAAAACAGTAAACACATTAGAGTTTTTTCTGACAACAAAGTATATTATTTCAACGTTAAAATCCGTTTTAAAGTTTCGTCTCGATTCACCCCTGTATCCCTATTCACCCCGTTTTACGGTACTGTTCTTTATTCCTATTTAACGCTTTTATTTGCACAACTTTTGCCTCTTTTACGTCTTCTGACAGTCTCAAATCATTAACTTTAATTTCTCTCTTCAGATTATGGCTATCTGCATGAATTGCAATATAGCAATACGTGCGAATCAGCAGTATGAGTATAACGCTTTATGCATGAGCCCTGAGATAGTCTCAATAATTGAAGAATGGACTGCTCAAGAGGTAATGTATTCTTTAAATTACATTATTAGGTATTTTTGAATCATTTGTAACCAACCTTAATGGCTTATGTTGAACAAGATTAATTAGCACTACTTTGCTCAAAGAAGATGCAGAGAAACGATCCGGTATTCTTTAAATATTATTTTGATTCTAGGTAACAGATGGAGATCGCATTTGCCAAGAATGCATCAACCTTTTACAGATAGAACTAAATAACAGAAACCAGTACAACATTGGTGACCGACAGCTGGGTCATCAATCAGTATGTGTGTGTTGTGGCATTTCTATCTCAAGAAGATCAGGCAGGCTCTCTCGTCCCTTACCTGATGTTCGTCCTGAGCGGGCTTATATAGCTGGCATCATCAACCCCCGTCAGGTAAATATGTAAATTAAATACGTACATTGATTATTGTCTCTGATTAGTGGAACACACAATAAATGAAAACTGAATTTCAGATCCCTGCTAATGCTCGAGCATGTAATGCCTGCTGGCAAAGGGCTCATAACAATATTCACGAAGAGATGGAACCACCAAGAGAAGCCCAAGTGACTGATGATAATGTAGAAAGTAGGTCTAGCTCTGTGGCTGAACCTGTAAGTTCAGAAATTGATATTGAAAATGTAGTTCGAAATGAGAACAGGTATGTAGAATTAGATGGTTACAGCCGAACTCCGGACTCATCAAATCATTGTTTTGTTCCCGAGTGTACAAATCCGGAACGTTTAAGAGTACCCATGTATCTTAAAAGACAAATATTAACGGACTATAAATTGTATATCTCACCTAATGCTCGAGTATGTGAAGAACATGCAAGTGTTTATAATTGGGAACTGTTGAATGAATTTCAGTTCACAACACAATTTACCCTGAATCATGTTGTAGAAATGTTAGATTTACTAAGAAAAAAAACAATTAACATTATTGATTTTGAAAATGTAGAAAATATGAACAACCATATTTGTCGTTACTGGACAGGCTTGACTGTACTGAATTTTTTAACAATACTGAGCTGTATTAATAATCAATTATCAGCTGTGTGCCAAAAACCAAAATTAGCTTTAGGATTATACCTTATGAAAATAAGAACTGGGGAGCCAATAAGACGAATTGCATCATTAATCTGCATAAATAAAACAGTAGCATGCAGTTATATGAAAAAGGTACGTAACTGCATGAAAGAATTTTATGTACCAATACATTTAGGTTTCAATCGAATTTCTCGAGCAAGCCTGGCCAGTAGAAATCTTTTAATCCCACAGGGTCTTTTTGGAACAGCAGAAAATAACCCTATAATTATTTGCGATGGAACCTACATATACTTACAGAAATCGTCAAATTATCTGTTTCAAAAAAAATCATACAGCTTACACAAGTTTGCAAATCTTGTAAAACCTTTTTTGCTGGTGGCCACCGATGGCCACATTATAGATATATTTGGTCCATACGCCGCCACAACTTCTGACGCTACAATTATGCATCTGCTGTTCCAAAGTGAAAATTCTAATTTAAGGCAATATTTTAGACAGAATGATGTATTTATTCTTGACCGCGGCTTTAGAGACTCTATCCCATTGCTCACATCTTTGGGATATACTGTGTGTAAACCAGAGACCCTAAGTGAAGGGGAAACTCAATTGTCGACTGAAAAAGCCAACAAATCACGACTAGTGACACTGTGCAGGTGGGTTGTAGAAGTTATAAACGGTCGGTTTAAACGGGATTTTAAAATCTTTCGGAATAAATATTTTAATATTGGGTCTAAAAATCTAATGGATGATTTCAAAATTGCAGGAGCCATTTTAAACCAATTCCATCCCGTTTTGACTGACCGTCCTGATGCCCAAACTATACTGGAAAGAGCTCACCAGAGAATGAACATGCAAAATCATTTAGCTGATCATGTGATTGGGCATCAGCTTAATAGACGCCGAGCCAGTTTCGTCCAAATAAATGGTCAAATACCACAGCTCAATATGTTCCCCACCATGGAAATGTCAGATTTGGTTTTATTTAGTTTAGGAACTTATCAAATTAAACAGGCTCGCTCTTATTATGGGGAACATATTCGGCTGAACGGTACTTTTACTGTAGAAGTAAGTGAAGATATACAACTCATAAACATACCAGGCATTTCGTCATCACATGAGACAGCTTTGGTCAGAGGACGAATAAAGTCACGCCACCACAGCAATAGAGTGTATTACACATATATATTATTGAAAGTGGCAGAGACTAGTTGGCAAAGATGTATTTCTGACTATTATTGCAGTTGCATAATTGGGAAAAGAACTGTAGGAAGTTGTGCTCATGTGACATTTTTGTCTGAAAACATAACATAATAAGTACGCGACTTCGTCTGAGTAACGATTACTTCATTTTCGCTTAGCGTTCTTTCTGACTTGTTTCTTATTACTCTGCTTGTAAGGGTCGTAGCGTGATGTTAATGTATTCGCCATAATCTTCCTCAAGAATTACGCTAAAAAGAACTATTCAAATCCGACTGGTAGTTCCAGGTATTAGCGCGTTCAAACAAATAAACTTTTCAGCTTTATTATTAGTATAGATTATTGTTACAGAGGTAACTAAATAATCTGATCTGATTAGATTTGTTTTGTACATTGATTATACTCGCAAATCAAACATTGATTGACAGTAATGACAGTACCATGTGTCAATTTTGACAAGTTTTTTTTTTTTTTGGGTGTGTTCACTTTATTATCCTAGACAATTAGAAAGGTTTGTTCGTTTTAGGAGTAAATTCACACTAAAATAAAAAAATATTTTTCTCAAAATTGGGGGCCTTTAAAAATGTATGATATAGTTAGAACCACTAGTTTTTGGGATATCTATCCATATATATTTAATTTATCCTTGTTAGAATTATTGAATAATAAAAAACCATTTTTGGACATGTCCTTTAGAGAAAAGACATACCAACAACGAAATAATCCAATGTATTTCACATCGTCTTATCGTATGCTGCAACTTTACCCAATTTGGTCAGGGTCTAAATATTTATAGCAAGTGTACATACGCACTCTGAATTGCAAAAAAACCATTGTTACAAAACCATTGTAACGTACCTACATTCCTTACCTTATAAATTAAGAATCCTTCGTCGCCACTGCCGAGTGCCAATAACACCGTGTCTTATGGATTCCATAAGGTTCAATCAATCAACTAAGGTCGCAGTCAGTGGACTGCGAGAGCATAGCAGTACTGCGAGAGCATAGTAGAGACATAGGCCTCTCCCAGGCTGTGCCAAAAGACTATCCTCAGCCTCCCGTATCTAATCTGTCCCAGCCACCTTTCTAAGGTCGTCGATCCATTTAGCTGGGGAGCGTCCCACACTACTTTTTTTCAGATAAGAAATCTTTTGTTTAAAGTTTTTCTCCGTTTCAGAATTCACTTTTCGCAGATTGAATACATCGGACCCTAGCTCCATCTTGTAGTGATTATGGAAATAATGAGACAGTTTATCAAGACGCGATCTATGAAAACTAAGAAGGCTTGCAGAGGCTTATAATTATTATAAAAGAACAGGTTAATTAAAGCGATCCAAGTCCTCCAAAAGACGATAAAGCATAAGTGTTAACGCAAGTTGGAATAGTACGGTCAGTCTGTTTGGTATTCCATATGCAAGCAAGGTCGTATAATGCAAGAATTTACGATTGAAATTGCACATATTTTTTATACCAGTTTCAGAATTAGTACGGTAATCACGCACGATGAATCTGTTTCCTTTAATTTATAAAATAGGTACTGTTTTTGTAATATTGAATGTAAGCTTTGTTGTAAAATGACGAGAATATGCTTAGGTAGGAAATCCGGCTGCAAGATGTGATCGTATCAGAAGTTGATTTTCACGGAACGTAATGTTGTAGACGGTAATGCAACTTCTTTAGACAAAAGATACACAGTGAACGAACATGATCAACTACCTCCTAGTATCTAATCTTCTAGGGACACAGTAGAAGAATAAGCCCTAGTGTCTAGAACTTGACCCTTTTTAAAGAAGGATGAGGAATTTTCCACCCTACTCTTCATTCAATTTCGTCCAACTGATGATCGACTTGAAAACGCAGTTGTAGACAACAAGTTAGAATCAGAACATTTCCACCTGATAAAAGATAAGGTTGGCAAAGATAATTATGTCTTAACTATACACGTAAACTAAGGCCACATAGCATGCATTTTCGCCATAACTCCATAAACATTCTACAGCTAGTCAAACCGTCGAACATAAGATAAAAAATTTGAAACGCTAAACAATAGGTGTTATGAAAATCCTAACAATGGAATCTCTTACCCAACTGGTCGTGTTACCAGTGTGTTGCACATGAGGTAGTAAGGCAACAATTAAACCATTGTCTGAAGTTACTGAGCTGAAAATCTGAGAATTTGAATCTCAGGAAAGTTATGAAAACGAAATTTTTGGATCAACTCTATGAATCAAAGAAATGTGTTAATTAAATAGAAAGCCAAATAAATAATAGAAATAAGGTCACAAAGTTTTGAGTATGAATGTTGATGGCTATAAAAGTAGGGGAAGATTAAAGAAACGATGGATAGTCCATCTATCGATTCTTAGAAAGGGGGGGTAAGAAGTATTGAAGAAAAAGAAATGATGAATGAAGGCATTGGTCAATAGAGAGAATTAAGAAGACAGACAGGATAACCGGAGAACACTAAGGAGGAGATGAAGAGTGAAGTAATAAATGTTGCACATTCAAGAGGCGACCAGTTTCATGGCTCTACTTCATTTCGGGTTTGAAAGAAAATGACAAATTAAAGTACCATGATCCTCTCATTTTCTTTCCATTTTAGCTCTGGACGAATGGTCTTTAATTCCCTGATTATTCTCACTTCAATTTCTTCTTTCCATGAGCAATTTACTGTCTCCCCAGTGACTCCAACTGTTTCATGTTTTGCGATAAACTGAATTACTGCTTATCTTCTATAACACGAACATGGCGTGTGAGACAAAGGAACAGTTAATAATGTGAATGCAGTTGCATCTGCCTTCTGTTACGTGTAGGAAGTATTTGACGCTATTACGATGTTATGTAGGCAATTAAGTTTAGCTTGACTAACAATTTGAACCCTAATTGCGAAACACACTCAAATCTGAATCATTTTGAAGGATATTGTTAATCCATTGCTTCATAATGTTCGAAAAAATTGTCTGCTCAACAACGTAAATAGCGCAATGTATGTTGTTGAATTGACCAAATTAAAGCCATTGCTACTGTTTGTGTGAATGGGTACGTTTTGTTCAAAGTAAGTAGGTAGGTAGAAATATTATTGTGTCCAAAGCGAATAGGTAATCCGTATTCCATTGACATTTGTTTAATTACTTCGATTACATATCTTCCTCCGCAAGCGTTTGCCTTTTGTCATTGTAGCACCATTCACCTCATTATTGTCTTCGCTCATTGCCGCATTGTTTTTTTTTTTTCATTTGGCCTTGGCGTTACTACAGCATAATCAGCCTATAATGTCCCCACTGCTGGCCCACAGGCCTCCTCTCTGTGAGGGGGAGTGGGCCGTAATCCACCACACGGACCCAGTGCGGGTTGCCATTCATCCTATTAATATTATAAACGCGAGTTTGTATGGATGGATGGATGTTTGTTACTCTTTCACGCAAAAACTACTGAACGGATTTAGATGAAATTTGGCACACATATGGTTTATAACCAGGATTAACACAAAGGATACTTTTTATCTCGATATTCCCACGAGATCCAAACTCATGTGGGTAAAACCGCGGGGCGCAGCTAATAATCTAATAATATCCATGGCTAGAAAGAGAGTGACTACCGAGATGACGGCTAATAGAGGAGTTTGGAATAAAAAATAAGGACATGTTGGGCCGACCCCAAATAAATTGGAGAATGATGCTGATGTGGTATCTACATCCATAAACCGTCCTTTTTGCTTTTCACCTAAGTCTTTGTTACAGAAATATATATAGTATACAGACATAGAGATTTTCAATATTGTCTATAACACAAGTTGATTAATTAGTATAGCTATTACAAAAATCATAAAGAGTAACTGGTCAGTTGTTTGTTCCGGTTGGGACAGGGGCTAGACACTTCCTGTTCATAGACAATTTATCAATTGTCTATGAAGTCTAAAGTGAAAATGTAGGAAGCGGAAAGTTTATGTAACTTTAGTAGATATTGTTACTTTGTGTCTATACAGTTAGTCGATTGCATTGGATTATGGTCTTTCAAAACTTAGATGTATGTTTTATACAGGCTCAATTTTGAATAAATGAGACACTGTAGCCTGCGGGGTAGTTGCGTAATATACTATCAGTAGCAATGGTTTTCATTTTGACAGTTCAACAACATTCATTGCGTTATTTACATAGTTGAGCAGACAAGTTTTCCGAACATATGAAGCAATGGGTTAGCAATATCTTTCTAAATGTTTCAGATTAAGATTGATAAGTAGTGTGTTACGTAATAAGGGTGCTGTTGTAGACTTCTGGATAGATGTGTCCAAAAGTCTAAAGAAACAAATAAAAAAACCGGCCAAGTGCGAGTCGGACTCGCCCATGAAGGGTTCCGTTACGTTACGATTTATGACGTATTAAAAAAAACTACTCACTAGATCTCGTTCAAACCAATTTTCGGTGGAAGTTTATATGGTAATGTACATCATATATTTTTTTTAGTTTTATCATTCTCTTATTTTAGAAGTTACAGGGGGGGGGACACACATTTTACCACTTTGGAAGTGTCTCTCGCGCAAACTATTCAGTTTAGAAAAAAATGATATTAGAAACCTTAATATCATTTTTGAAGACCTATCCATAGATACCCCACACGTGTGGGTTTGATGAAAAAAAAAATTTTGAGTTTCAGTTCTAAGTATGGGGACCCCCAAAATTTATTGTTTTTTTTCTATTTTTGTGTGAAAATCTTAATGCGGTTCACAGAATACATCTACTTACCAAGTTTCAACAGTATAGCTCTTATAGTTTCGGAAAAAAGCGGCTGTGACATACGGACGGACAGACAGACAGACAGACATGACGAATCCATAAGGGTTCCGTTGCCATTTGGCTACGGAACCCTAAAAAAGAAACCATGTGTACAGTACTAGCTGCGCCCCGCGGTTTCAACCATATAAGTTTTAATCCCGTGGGAGCATCGGGATAAAAAGTATCCTATGTGTTAATCCTGGTTATAAACTATCTGTGTGCCAAATTTCATTCAAATCCGTTCAGTAGTTTTGGCGTGAAAGAGTAACAAACAAACATCCATCCATCCAAACATTCACGTTTATAATGTTAGTAGGGTAGTAGGATTCTATTCTTTTACTAAGACATGTTTCCAACAGTTGTTGACAGTTTTCCAATGACATTATTCCAATTTTGGTTGACCACCACATTATTCCACAATACATTCTGATTGACTGTAACGGTTGGTCCGTTACAGTCAATCAGAATGTATTGTGGAATTCAGAATAAGCGGTTCGGTGCCAAGATCTTTTGTGGGTACCGTTTAGAATGCCTGTGCCTTTGTAGCAGAAATGTGAATGTATCATTCACATGTTCATAAGCAGCATTTGGAAGTAGTCATAACCAGGTTTACTGCTCAATATATTTAGGATTTTAAAGAAAAGCAAAAGCTTTCCTAGGCCGGGTAATTTTTTGTTCGCCCATTTCAAAAGCTATTTTGACCCCAGATTCCGGGTTGCTACTGATAAACTCCTGATGGAAAAACCAATAACACTGCCCGCCCTGGGAATTGTACCAAGGACCTCGACCAGTAGATCAATGAGGCAGGAACAAAAAGTGTTCTTACCCTCAGCTATATTTTCCTCTTTAGGAAAGTCGAGCGGAACTACGGAAAAACCTATCGTAACCTATTAGAACACATAATAACTTATGTCCACACACTAATAGGTGTGCGACACATGTTATTATCATAAAAGTTAATCGCACCGTCACGCCTTCCGTGCGACCTTCAGCCCTTCACCTAGACACAGTTTCAACTACATAGATCTTAACAGATCTAGTTATTATGTGAGTGATATAAAAGGACTAAGTGGCTACATTGATACCTTTAATAAATGTAATTTAAATGTCTGTTTGCTTGATACATTTTCCACAGCCAGAGAAAGAAACTGATGTTTCGCTGAAAGTCGGTGATGTAGGAAGTTTACAAATAAAAATAGATAAAGGAAAGATAGAAATAAATATAAGAAGAAAAATAATTTAGGACCTTTATGACCTTACTCAGTTTCACGAAGATGTAAAATTTTCAGCTGCGAAGTAGAAAGCTTTTTTCTTCGTGTAGGTACAAGGTGTGAATGAAATAAATGAAAACCTAGTATTCCTCACAATGAACAAAGTTTTTTATCGGACCAACTTTGAAATCGCGAAAAAACAAAATGATTGGAATATTGAGACATGGGTTAAACCCATAGATATAAGAGAGGAGGTTAAATCATGGAACCCACGCTTGTCCAAACTAAATTCAAAGATACACTGCAAAGCCAGTACCTAACTTACTTTACTGACACATGATGAGGGACAGTTTATATAGTTATCTAGCTAAGGATTATGTGATAAAATTCCTTAATAATTACCATTTATATCGTCCTTTGTTTGCACAATAGGTAATAGTATCATGTTACATAATTACCCTCTGTCTTCCTGGTAGGTTAAATCTGAGAAAACACACATCTAGGTCTACAAGATATATTGTTTATATATTAGAAAATCGAAGTTATTTATCATGCATCAAACATAGTTGGTAATTACTCGCATCAGGTAAAAGAAGATTTATAATCAAATTGACCACTAATTACCTAAGTTTTTAACAAATATTAATAAATCATAGGCAACATTGTAATTACATGACATAATATCCAGAAGCAAGAAAACAAATGGAATAAACATATATCATATTCTAACTTCCTAACTAATAAAAAATACGGATATTAGTTATGCGTTCACGGCTAAACGACTGAACCGATTTTGATGAAATTTGGTTTGGGGATACTTTGAACCATGGGGAAGGACATATGCTACTTTATATCTACATAATATCCAGACGAAGCCGTTGGCGGAAGCTAGTAATATTATAAATGTGAAAGTTTGTATGTTTGGACGTTTGTTACTCAAACCGGCATTTCCTGGAATCATGAATTCCCAGACATGTGACATCTACCAAGGCGCACTGCGCCTGCGTGGTAGCTTACAGCCCACTCCCTGTCACAGATTGGAGGCCTGTGTCCAAGCCGTGGCAACCTAACAGTGATTATGCTTATGCTATCTAAAAGCCAACAATCCTATTTATCCCCATTATACTGTTTCATGTGTTAAAGCTGTAGAGATTCTAGCTTGATCAGACACCCAAAACCTACTCATTATCTGTGATACTGATCCAAGATATAGGTACAAATCTAGGTATGGTCTAGGTTCTAGATATTTAGCTTAAAGCCTGCCTACGCTAAGGCGACTGCAAGGTCTATGCGGACGTGATCCGAGGGACCTTGAGCTCAACTGCATGACTTACGTTTGCATTTCTATATAAACTTGGTTTTCTAGTAAAAACTGTGTTTTATGCATTCATTCCTTATATTATGTGCTTATCTTTACATATATACACAATATATGTAGTTGTGTTTCCTAGGACTGAGTAAGCTTTGAATAATGTATGTGTGATGTAGGCATTGGTTTTTATGAATGAACACAGGTGCGCTAGGGTCACATCGAAGCTTTTAGATTGGCGTTTTAATTATGAAAGACTTCGTGCTTTAGTTAATTGATATATCCTATTAGTTAGGTGAACTTAGGTGTAAGTTAATTGAATTTCCGTATAACTAACTATATTTACAAAAACTTGGGTATACTCTCTTAACCTTGGATGGCGGGACTTTAACTTACAAGTTTATAGATTTATAGATGCACGAATGTGACAAACCCAAACTTTTTTAGAACCATCAATTTATTCCATCTGAGAAGGTTCAGTTTCTCTAAGCCCTTGTTGGTGGCTATTTCTGTCCTTACATTTAACAAAGTAACAACCAAGATACAAACTTATGTAACTCGTTACAAAGGTATTCGCTCGTTCTATCTAGAATCTAAAACCGTACAATCCAAGGCTGTTAACCCTGCAACTAACTGTGTTATATACTTACTTAGGAACCTGTAATAATCAGTCGACCTCCGGCTGTGTCAGAAAAAACTGCAACGTGACACAGACAATGTGACATGAGTACATGACTGGTAGGGTTGCACGATCATTTATAAGGTTTCTGTGGTTACGCTGTAATGTATACACTTGTGTAGGTATTATACAGATCAAGGTATATATACAGGTTCAAAAGAGTTAGAAATGAAGGACTTTAACATAATAGAAATCACTTCAGAGGCCGACCTACAGAAAATCGTGGGGAAGACCTGGATGGGAGTCTCATAGACCAGGGAAGCGTGGCACAAAAGGAAGAAGGTATACAGGTCAAGGTATACATATAAATAAGTTCAAAGAAGTAAGAAATGAAGGACTATTAAATTATAGGAAGCACTCCTCAGGACGACTTACAGAAGATCGCGGGGAATGGCCTGGATCCAAAACGCACAGACCAGGGAAGCATGGTCCTAGTGGATGATGATGATAACTTCAGAGCAATATAATACGGAGCACTGAAGTGGAATTTAAAAAAGTCTTTGTATGGTTCATTTGACAATTAGGTGCTTATGTAAATCAAACGCTAGAGTAAAATCTATAAGTTTGAGAATGATTAGCTTTTCCACCCTGGCTTCTGTAAAACGACACAAATTAATATAATTGAGTGATTTAACTAACAAACTGCTATTTAAGTACCAGTTGTTGGCAACAGGATAAATATTTTATCGATTCATAACAAGGAAAAGTGTCCTAAGCACAGATTTTCGCAGAACGATCAAGACTAATTAGGTACAGACACCTTGATTTCAGATGCCGGACAAACCATTGGCAATGTCCCCCTTCTAACTAACGTTTCTAACATAACAGAAGGTGGAATTACTGTTCCAATTTAATGGCTATGGCTGACCTAGTTTAGTTACGAAAGATAACAGTCACGCATGAAACGGGCCAAGGGGGTATAACCCGCTGCCAGGGCCGCGGGTTGTTCGAAAGAGATATCGTGGCCCCTGGCATAGGCAACTGAAGGAACACGGGTGGGTTTTAGTCAGTAAAAGTCTGACAAGCCCTTTCGCTCAGCCCAGAGCGGGAGAGGTCATTAGATGATTTCCCACCCAAAAAAAAAGGGTATAACTCAAGGAGGCATGGATTTAGAACTACAAATGGCAATAATGACGATCAGAACAGGGCTGGGCAGCCGTGGTAGTAATCATAATGAAGGGTGTACAAATTAGGGAGAAGTTCTACACAGGGTAGATGCAGTTTCGTATAAGGATTAAACTCTCTGCCTAGAACAAAGTAAGAGTACTAGAAAATCCACAAATCACAAAAAAACTTCTCCCAAGCATTTCGTAGTGAACAATCATCTTATCCATTGGAGTGAAGCCCTTACAGCCCCATTTCAAAAATCCATCCCGTATAGACAGCATTTGTATCAAACCAACCTCAGGGTTGCATAGAAGTGCATCCAAAGATAGTTGAAGAACACAATGTGGTTTTAGTCAGTAAGAGTCTGTCAGACACCTACTGCCCCAAGGTGCTCCACCTTGGGGCAGTAGGTGTCTGACAGACTCCGACCTTGCGACCTTTATTCATGGATTCCTCAAGGATGTCCTCCGACATCCTTGAGGAATCCATGAATAAAGGTCGCATCAAAGGTATGAAACAACATTATTTTGAGGTTAGGTTTATGAAAGTAACTTGCAGAAATTGTCCTACTTAGTTTTATGTCTCTATAGGTGTGATTATTGTATAATTAGGTTGAACTTAATTATCTACAATATTAATTGCCGGATGACTCTTATAATTAATACTTCAAGTAAAGGAAAATTTTATAACAATGCCTTTGTATGTTAATTATCTGGAAATTGCTAAGTTCTTCCTCATTTCTCTCGACGTTATTTACGTTATAAAGTTGTTATAAAAAATACATCATAATCAAGATGTACTTTTTATAACAATTTTATAACGTAAATAATCTTGCGACGCCATATTTTAGTTTATTGTTAGGTTTATTTAAATGAGGATATTTAATTGTTATTTTTTTGTGATTAATATGTATAAGTAGTAAATTATTTTCAATTAAGTAGGTACAAGTAGTATACACAATGTACAGACACCAGAGGGGCAATTCTCGTCATTTTAAGAACGTTCACAGGCTGATCTCAGTCTTAATCTGTCAAAAATTACATCTAATTTCCCTACATTTTGACAAACTTTTGACATTTGTTTGTCGCCGAGATGAGACTGCGACTAGATTTTGAACGTTTTTAAATTACGAGAATCGGCCTTCTGGTCCAGCTACCCGAAACTGTCAAATTTTCCCAATCAACTTTGAACCTTAATATTTTAGCGATAAAGTTGAGAATCTATTAAAAAATTTGACAGATTGCAGTAGTTTGTAGCTTTGACAGATTGTAGTACTGGCGCCTGTACATAATATTATTTTTAGTACCAATAATAAACTCGACAAC
Organism: Apamea anceps; assembly: GCA_951799955.1. NCBI lineage: Eukaryota > Metazoa > Arthropoda > Insecta > Lepidoptera > Noctuidae > Apamea > Apamea anceps. The sequence continues at coordinate 3,356,851 of OX637502.1, read as the reverse complement.
TACACGTTAAAAAAATACGGTGTTCTAATTTCTACTGCTGACAATGAACACAGTCAAAAGTTACAATCACCCTAGTCACAGAATAGATAGTATAATATATTATAGTTAGTGTACTGCATATTGTATAGACTATGACTCAATGTCTACAATATACTGTGGCTTTGTATAGAAACATTCGTTGAAATTCCTGCACGTCTGCTAAAGGGAAAATGACAAGATAATCGCGGATGACCTGACGGTAAATGGTTGTTGAGTCGTAAAATTACTAACTAATTGTCTAACAGCACCTACCTATTGCATCAATCAATTATACATAGATGAGCACTAAATATGCTGGTCTTTCGAGCCATGAATTGCTGTAAATACAAGTGCAAGTTAAAACATCATTAAATAAAATGTATAAAGCTTTTAAACGTTTATGCAATGCACACAGTTTAATGATAACACTTAGTTTGAAATATGAAAATAATGATGACTTGTGCAAGATTTAAAAACGAACTTTAACGGTAAAATAATCATTCGGATGATTAATTGTCGACCCAAGGCTTTAGTTAAAATATCATTAAGGTTCAATGATTGTACTTTCTCATTTTATTTATATAATTTTGAGGGTACCAAAATAATTTAGTCTCTTCTATTTTAAATATTAGCTGCGCCCCGCGGTTTCGTCCGCATAAGTTTCGATTCCGTGGGAATATCGGGATAAAAAGTATCTTTTAATCCTAGTTATAAACCAACTGTGTGCCAAATTTTGTCCAAAACAAGAAAGACGCCATCATACATTCTGCTACAGATAAAAAATTCTGTTATTTTACTACTACTACTCCGCATTTATTAAGTATGTATCTGTGACGGTAAAGACACACCCACACAGCCTTGAAGGCAGGTGACATAACACACTGACAATCTTTTACTAAAGCCTTTACCGCTATGACGTCACAAGGCGGCTAATCAAATCAAGTTGGCGGGAAGTCATTTTGTATATTTACTTTACTTTTTTAATTATCGATGGTATATTTTTTCTCTGTGGTAGGTAATGCGGTGGTGGTATGAATATGTGGATATGGATTGCAGGACAGATCTGGCCAGAAGTCGCAAAAGATAGACAGGTTGGAAGGAAAAAGTAAGGACTTTTCCCAACAGTGGGACAAAATATAGGTTAGAATATTGCGTTGTAAGAAAATAATGTACTTATTTTGTTTACGTATTTATTTTATTTATAAATACATAATATGTATAGTTAGTTTGTGTAGTCGCACGGTTTTAACGATTTGACATACCATCGAGAATTGTTTATTGTATGTAAGTTTAATATTAACGTATTATACACAAACGTTCCGGGAGGGACTCGTGGCTGAGTAATAACAGCCGCACGGGTCGATCGATCAGGTTAAGCTACGCTTGCCGCGGTTGGTCCGTGGATGGACTATCTTTACATATCAAGACCCCTCCATGCCTCGGAAAACACGTTAAGTCGTTGGTCCCGGCTGTCATTCTTGGACCTTTCGACAGTCGTTAGGGGTAGTCAGAAGCCCGAAAGTCTGACAACTAGTCTTGCCAAGGGGTATCGTATTACCCAGTGACTGAGTTGTGGAGGTCAGATAGGCGGTCGCTTCATGTTAAATACTGGTATTCAGCTGCATCCGGTTAGACTGGACCAACACCCCAACATAGTTGTAAAAAGGCTAGGCAGATGATGAAGATATGGTAGATAAAAGTTACTTTACGCTTAAATGTCCTTTTGTTTCTGTATTTATTTAAATAGTTAGTTAGTCTTTTAATTTAGTACCCAGTGTAAATAGTTATCAATACATACAATATCTAAAGGCCTTTACGACTAATTTCATTACCTACATAAGATTTTACAATAATCTGTTATTACCAGTGATAGGAATAGGTAGTGCCAATTTGCCTAAACTTCGAAGAACAGAGACAAGAAACGGAGACTTCCTTAGGACTAAATTTTAAAAACACATTATTTTAACTTTAGAGCCCATAGAGGATAAGTTATAAATTATAAATGTTATGTCTAGTCGCAAACTTTAGGTAAATATAGACGAATTACTTATTCCAAATAACATATTATTTTAATGTATTTAAAAGTGTTGTCCCGAGTTTCGGGACAGATGTCCCGGAAAAAATTTAGTCCTAAGGAAGTCTCCGTTTCTTGTCTCTGTTCTTCGAAGTTTAGGCAAAGAGGCACTACCTATTCCTATCACTGGTTATTACATATATGTATGTGTTTTGTTTATCTTTACACCTTTATTGCATTAGTCAATTAACTTGTGTGTCAACTATTTTATTCAAACCGGTTAATTTAGTTACAGTAATCATTTAGCAATTTATTGATTAGTTTATTGTGAAATTATTGCTAATTGCATTATTAGCATTGGAAATGTAACCTTAATTACCCTATTTGATTAGGCAGTTTCTATAAGGAACATAAAATATCATCACGACTGTAGTCCCCGAAGTGTGAGGCAGAGGTGCACCTATAGTACAGACGCCAGCACATCAAGCTACTACAATCTGTCAAATTTCTTTAATAGATTTTCAACTTTATCGCTGAAGCGTTAAGGTGCAAGGTTGATTGGAAAATTTTGACAGTTTCGGGTAGCTTGACCTGCTGGCGTCTGTACTTTTCGCCAGTTATGTTTAGGTCCCATTTAATAAATAGGTGGTGAGCCTATTGACAACTAGCAACTAGCTTCAACTTACTGACCGACTATTTAATTTTGACAAATCAAAAGTGCCTGAAATGGTTTAATTGAAATAAATGATTTGAGTTTGAGTATGACATTCAAACTCCGAGCTGGCTACTACTGAGAAATTCCAGATGGGAAAACTTAATAACACTTTTCCCGACCTGAGAATCGAACCCAGGACCTCATCCTCAGTAGTAGCGCTTGCGACCACCAGAGCAACAAGGCCGAGCAAGGAAAGCTGCTTTATTTTATTCTAACTTTATTGTACGATTTGATGATGTCAGAGTTTATATTTAGGTTAAGAATTTTCTTCAAAAGAAGAATTTCCGCAACATAGTGAAGTTCGGAAATCTATAAGCATAATGAGCAGATGTTCCCACTGCTGGGACACAGGCCTCCTCTCTTCGAAAGGGAGTGGGCTGTAATCTACCACGCGGGCCCAGTACGGGTTAGTAGATGTCACATGTCTTCGAATTTTTTGGACATCCGGTTACCTTCGTGTTTTCCATGACCATTTTTGAGAACTGTTAAATTATCTAAATTATCAATATGTGATTCCCCGTAAAAACCAAATGATAATAATACTTAGTGACGTTACTTACTTTAAAAGGGGAACAACTATTTAAAATCGTGTTAACCTAATTAGTATCGAGATAACACAGTCATGAGCCAATCATAAAACGATCAACACTTCTCAGAAACATATTGACGTAAGTATACGTATAAAAAATATGGAGTTATGAAAATCATAACTTTATGCTCAATGTCTGCATTTGTTGTAGAAAAATGTTAATTGTTTAAAGAATGTGTTCAATGCATTAAAACCACAGTAACTCACGACTTGCTATTATAGTCATGTTGTTGTTTTTTACATTCACGATGTTTCAAGATCACGGACGTCACACAGAAAGCCGCTTAACTTAAGTGGGACTGGGCCAGATATGTCTGCCGCATGTCGGATGACAATAGGGCTAAGAGAACCACCGATTGGGTCCCACTAAACGCACGACGCCATCGCGGCAGACTAGGACGAAGATGGCAGGAACAGCTTGACTCCTACCGAAAGGACTGACTGACAATACAGACTGAGAATACAGGCTAAGTAGAGTAGACGATGATATATATCTACATAACAATATCTGTTGCAACGATGAAAAAATTAACACGTCAGACCATTTATAGTGGGTAGCGGGATCGTCCGAAAGGGTTACCGCTGCCCTGGAACATAAAGGGCTAAGGAAGGAACACGGGTGGGTTTTAGTCAGTAAGAGTCTGACACTGCCTTCCGCTCCACCCAGAGCGGGAGGAGTCATTTGATGATTTCCCATCCTCAAAAAAAAAAGACCATTTATAGTGTGGCACGTTATGTTGTGACCCACCTCTGCTACATTCTCGCACCCTACTTGGGTAATACACTTGTATCACAATTTGAATCATTTTGAAGGATGTTGCTAATCCATGGCTTGATATGCTCAAATTTGTCTGCTCAACAACGTAAACAACGCAATGAGTGTTGTTGAACTGTCAAAATGAAAGACATTGATACTGATCATGATAGTGTGTTACGCAATTAATGGTGGGTTATTGAAAAGGCTGATATTGAAGATTAAACTTTAATCTTCTCGCCACACATTTCGAGGCCTCTTCACCAAGCTCAAATTATAAGAGTCAATATGTCAGGTTGCCATGTTATGAATTCGTACACCACATAAAATTATTATTTCTTTGAATCTGAAAAACGGCGATATATTTACACAATCTTGTATTTTTTTTTTCTATCGTGTAATATTAAATAGTGAACTCATCAGTAAATATTCATAGATCACCTAGAACTTAAACATATTAGCCTAGCACTATTGTCACAAGACTTCCCAAATAATTCCTAGAACCAAAAATGTATGTGAATTTCAGTCTGAGTTTTTCCTGTTAGGACGAAATTCAACATCAAAAGCAGTGATGCGCAAGCGATAATAATCTTTTTGATTTGGCAAATCTAAGGCTTAAAATCAACGCAGATATAGTCCGTAGTCATTTAATACCCCCCTCCCTACTCCCTCACCCCTTCTTTACCCTTCTGACTGCCAACCCAGAATGTGATGTTTGCGGAAGAATGGAGTAAAATTATGCAAATGCAATTATGCATTCTGTGAGAGAAAGTATGCAAGGAAGTCCACTGTTACAGCATTCGGCCTATAATGTTCCCACTGCTGGGAGACACGCCTCCTCTCTAAGAGGGAGTGGGCTATAACCCACTGCATGCGCAGGCCCAGTGCGGGTTGGTGGATGTACTGTTCAAGGTTAGTTCTTAATTACAACATCACAATATAATTTTTAACCGACGAAAAAAAACGGAGGAGGTTCTCAAGTCGACGCGTATATTTTTTTTTATGTATGACCACGCATAACTTTTTGCAGAGTAGTCGGATTTTTCAATATTATGTTTCTAAGTTGTGTCTTTTTAAAATCAAACTCAAATCATTTATTTCAATTAAACCATTTACAGGCACTTTTGAATTGTCAAAATTAAATAGTCGGTCAGTTAGTCAGAAAGTTGAAGCTAGTTGCCCATTCCAAAGCGTAGATCTCTGTGGAGAAGAACGGGCAAGAAACTCCATGGACACTCTTTTAAATCAAGACATTTTTACAAAATCCTGGTTACATTATTCTTATTGCTTCTATATGTGAGAACAATGTAAAAAAAACAATTTAAAATATAAAATTAAAAATAAGCCTTGGCAGTTAAGAGATGACCAGTCTCAACTGATGGCGCCCGATCACGAACATGACGCGTGGATCAGCACCACCCAGCTCAACCATTTAGTAAGTAAATGAGTAGTTTTAACCAGTTTTGTTATTCTGAATAGAATAACAAAACTGGAAAAACCAATTTAGTCCGACAAACTGATATGCAAAACTGACACAGGTCTGACAGCGTTAATTTATGTTTCCATGGCACAAACATGGCGTCGTCAATCCTTTTGTGTATGTTGACTCAGAACCAAACCAGTTTCAGTCGTAGGACGCAATAGCAGGCGGTCAACAACGAATAACCAACCAACTAGAAAAGCCTTTGAGTTCCTGAAACGAAGGAAGATGTTGAAGACTTCCAAAATTGGTCGGGTGTTGAGCTAGTAAGGAATGTCACTATATTTACGCAGGCTTTTAGTATTATATTTGTTTAGAATATTAAAGAATATTGGAGTTTTTATACCAAGGTCAAGTACTTGATATTTTTTCTAAGGGATAAGAAATAACAATGAGCATATTTTTGCAATGAAATACTTAAAACGAGGAAATCTTAGAAGGAGCGTTGGCAGACCAATAGCCAGGTGGGTGGATGACCAACAGAAGACAAAGACCTGCGGGGTCTGAGAGGCAATTGCGTTACGCACAAAAAACGTCAATTGATCGCAATGGGTTTCACTTGACAGTTCGCCCACGTTCATTGCGTTATTTACGTCTTTGAGCAGACGAATTTTTCAAACCTACGAAGCAATGGTTTAGCAACAACTTTCAAAACTCCCGGATTTTGATTGAAATTGTGTTACGCAAATGCACAAAAGGGAGGAAGCCTATAGACAGCAGTGTGGGACAATGTTGCCAATGATGAAGATAATGATGAAGGATATCTTTGGAAAAAAAAAACATCAGAACAAAAAAAAGAAACGAAGGCATTTAAACTTTCATTTCCTTTGAAAATAATGCAGCATTTTCTTTGTAAGCTTTCAGACTTACTCAAAATAAACAGGAAATCAATAAACCGGATGTTTAAGTGTTTATCTTGTCGTTGAAAGGAAAATGAATTGATAGTAAGGTTTTATAAAATAACCAAATGAATATTCATTATAAAAAAAAAAAATGTTTGCTATTAACCAAAGAGATTTAAGATATTGTCAAGTAGATAATTTAATGTCTTTGCTATTAACTAAGTACCTACGTCAGTTAAAAAGGAAGAAAGTTGTAAAAAGTGGAGGTACTTAAATTCTAATATTCGGAATTCTACAGAAAAAGTCCCTGATATTTATTTATCCTCACACTGGAACGCCATACGGCAATTACTTCAACGGCGCAAAAAATCACTTCATGAGCTGCTTTCCATCCTGCGCGCGGTGGACATCGAACGAGTGGCGATGGATCACGGTACGCTCACGCAGCGTGCAAGTGCAGCATTAGTCCATAGCCCCATCACTCCTTCCATATTGCGCACTTTCATTGCGAATTTTTGAAACTCAATGATTTTTCAAAGTGAATACATTAAAATTGAAAAAAACTGACAATTTTGAGGTGTCATCCTGCCTGACAGATGACAGAAAAAAAAAATAGATACGAGGCCCTTAAAATGTTGGTCCTTGCAGTTTCTACTTAGTACTAAAGGACTTTTTCTGGACAGTTTTACTTCTGTTGCAAGTAATGATTGATTTATAATGACGAAAAACTTAAACATTAGTCAGCATTTCCTTAAGATCTTCTTTAAAACATCTTTTCATCATCATTTCAGACGAAAGACGTCTACAGATCGTTATTATCTGGTCCGAAGTCCGAACGTTTGGTCCTAAACGTTTGGTCCTAAACGTTTATTGACATCTTCAATCATCGATCATGTCTTATTGAACTCATCAGGAGCCCAGAGCGTGATTTTCACATGCAAAGCAATGGTCAACGAGATCAATTGCAGAGTATCAGTCTTATTAAGAGTACAACGGCCACTTATGAGAGTCATTTGGTGACGTCCGCAGCCTATTGAGGCTGAAGATGCCATGCATATACAGGGTTATTTTTCAAAGACCAGCCAAATTTAAGGATGTGATACAGACCATCAAACTGAACAACTTTCTCTATGGGACAAATAGCGTAATCGCGAAAATTTTATCAACTGTCCCATAGAAAACTTCAATACCTACTCGACCTAAATGTATGGGACGGCTGAATTTTTATTCGCGATTACGATGTTGGTCCCATTGTTCAGTTTGATGGTCTGTACCACATCCTTAAATTTGGCTGGTCTTTGAAAAACAACCCTGTATATCACACACATACCATATAATATATCATTTTCATTTATATCTGTAATTCGTATGGTATACATAATAAAGAATATTTAATTCTATCTATCATCGTACGCTTTTCCCAACTCTGTTGGGGTCGGCTTCCAGTCTAACCGGATGCAGTTAAATACCAGTATTTTACATGGAGCGACTGCCAACCTGACCACAACCCAGTTCCAGGGTAATACGGTACCCCTTGATAAAACTGATTGTCAGACTTTCGAGATTCTGCTAATTCTTTTGCTAAAATAAAAAAATGATTTTTTGTTATAAGTCCCTACCGTATATGCTAAAAAGCTGTTATTTTGACATTACAAACAGACACTTCTTCAATTTTATTTATTTGTATAGATTATAACTATAATCATAAATATTTAACTTGGATACAGTACTAAATTGTCACCCGTGCGAAGCAGGGTCGAGTCGTTAGTTACAAATAACTAAGTACGGATAACGATTCCAGTAATGACTGGCGTGGCTCATCGTTACGTATTACCACGGTAATTATTAACGTGGTATTACTATGGGTTTTACTACTTGTTCAGACTGAGCGGATGGTATTGGTAATTATGTAAGTATTATTGTTCATGTAACTGACAAAGAGTCACCTTTTGGCTCGATTTTCCTGTTTTAGTTAGAAGATTTTGAGAGACAAAATATTGACTTAGAACTTCGAGCATGCATAAGCATAATTAGCCTATAATGTTCCCACTGCTGGGACACAGGCATCCTCTCGGTGAGAAGGAGTGGGCCGTAATCCACCACGCGGGCCCAGTGCGAGTTGGTAGACCTGACATGACTTCGAATTGTTTTGTTCTAGGCCATGCCGGTTTCCTCACGATGTTCAACATGACAACTCGTCAGTCGCGGCTGTTACCACTTGAGAGCAGTGGTATCACTGCTCTGCTCCCATGAACTTCGAGCATGCTTTTAACAATAATGGGTTCTTTCCTGTTAGGATACGTCTGTTTATCCCTTAATGCTGACAAAAAAGTCAGAGGTTTCCTAAATGCCTTTTTTTTTTTTTGAGGGTGGGAAATCATCAAATGACCCCTCCCGCTCTGGGTGGAGCGGAAGGGAGTGTCAGACTCTTACTGACTAAAACCCACTCGTGTTCCTTCCTTAGCCCTTTATGTTCCAGGGCAGCGGTAACCCTTTCGGACGATCCCGCTACCCTTCCTAAATGCCTTTGAGCATGTTGAATAGAAGTGGTGGTGGCCAAGTGGTAACGGCCGCAACTTACGAGTTGTAGGTCGTAGGTTCGAACCCAGACAGGCGCTTTTCTCTGTGTAAATTATTTCATTACCACTGTTCAAAACGGTGAGGGAAACCGGCATATCCTACAACCAAAAATACGAAGACATGTGCCATCTACCACAACCCGCACTGGCCAGCGTGGTGCATTACGGCCTACTCTCTCTCACTGAGAAGAGACCTGTGTCCCAGCAGTGGGAACATTAAAGTCTGTTTATACTTAGCCTTGTAAGATAACATCTAAAAGTGTCCCCATTTGAGTAAACATTGTTCTCCAAAAAATTATAAAACTGTACACCGAAATGGTAATACCAGTTGTGGCTAATTAACATAACAAATGATATTTATCAGACAATAGAGAAAGTACCCGCAAGAAACAAAAGTTTCACCTACTTTTATTTTTTGCCATCTTGTTACAGCATTGTAGAGTGTCTATTGTTAATCATTCAATAGTGTTGTATGATGACGTGGACTTAAGAAATGATTTACGAATCGTAAAACCCATTTGTTTCAAACCCACTCGTTAGTCGTTATTGTCACAATCATCTCAGCCTAACAATATTATATTATTATACTATATCTAACATTATTATACCTTTGTAAGTTATTTCTAAGACTTTATGCAAATATTTTACCAATTTAAAACTGAATAAAATATTATTATTATTATAGCCTATTGCAGTCCATTGCTGGGCATAAGCCTCTCCCAGGTTGCGCCACAACACCCTGACCTCCGCCTTCCGCATCCTGTTGGTCCCAGCCACCTTCTTAAGGTGGATGCTCCAAGGTAGCCTGCGAAATTCAAATTTTCTTACGTTTTTTGCAATTTGCTGGTCAGTACTAAGTTGCACGTTGATTAAAATATGATTCGCGGCCGTAACAAATATTAGCATAATCCTAAAATTTCAAGATTTTATGAAATAGTCATTCAGTAGGATTACTTGATCTTGGAGAGTTGTGTACATATTTGTTACGGCTGCGAATCATATTTTATTCAACGTACAATTTAGTACTGACCAGCAAATTGCAAAAAACGTAAGAAAATTTGAATTTCGCGGGCTACCTTGGAGCATCCACCTTAAGGTCGTCCGTCCATCTAGCTGGGGGGCGTCCCTCACTACGCTATTCTATTTATATTATTATTTTATATTATTTTCTCCTTTATTTCAATGTAATCATATAAATTATATTTTTAAATATTAGAATATAAAAAGTATAAAAACATTTAAAAATATAAAAAAATAGCAGCCCACCGGTATCAGGAACAGGGTCCAAACTACCGGTAGTCAGGGCTCTAGAGAGAGGAACCTCCTGACAATGCGAGCCGTGTCAAGAAGTACCGCTTTCTGAATCAAGCCCTTGATCCAGCTGCCCAACGAGAGCCTCTTCAGGTGTTGGTCGAGGCTCTAAATTATTTTTATTATTATATTATTCGCTGTTATTGTCACAGCTAGTTTATAATGCTGCCAAATGGATGTTTATTTGGAATTATAAACTATCTATGTAGCATTATCAGCTTATTACGTTCCCACTGCTGGGACACAGGCTTGCTCTCTGTGAGAGGGCCGTAATTCACCACGCGGGCCCAGTGCGGATTGTTGGCGACTGTCTATGTGACAATGATGAATTATTTTATCTAGTAGATGGGTGTGCAATTCTAAATTAACAAATTTTAAAATTGACATCTCTCTCTTGAAGCCTCATTTCAAGTATTTAGCTGGATGCACGGATTTGTCAGAGCATATCCATATGCATACAAAGTTCTTAGTTCTAATAGTCTCCGAGTAGAATGGCAGAGTGACATACGAACGGATAGACGGACTGGACGAAATTATAGGGTTCCGTTTTTGCCATTTCGCTACGGAATACAAAGCAGAAAATAGACAAAAAATCGAATCGGATTCGTAGTTAGTTTTTCTAAAGCGGTTAGGTTCCATAAGAATTTAGTCGAAAATTTCCTATGAAATTCTTTCAACATGTCTTTTCATCCATTTAACATTTGTATATTTAATCTTCATCAAACCAAATTTCCATTTGGTAAATAAAACAGCAGAATCCCAACAAGTTTATGCAAAAAATTAATCGCTCAGATGAGTGACGCATTAACTTGATCTTCGTTGCTCGGGCTGTGGGAAGACCGAAGTTAATGTATTTAGATATAATATGGGCAATTTGAGGCGAATTAATCTTAGCTGTTTGCATACATGATTTTCTGAATCTGGTTTTTAATGGGTAAACTACCCAACAGGCAAGATCAACTTTATGACGTAAGACGCAATGCGTAAAATCAAAAGTCATTTATTCAAATTAGGATGAGAATCAGCACTTTTCAAACGTCAAAATTAGTCCCCCAGTCCCTCAAAACGCCCGCCCTGGTGCTTTCGCTGGGAAGAAGTGGCGCAACAAACTCCCCAGTAAGGTCTTCTTTTAAACAAGTGACCATTCAACCGATGACTTCATCACTACATCCCTGCTGTTAGGAAGCAGCCAAGTGTGAGCTGGACTCGGACACGAAGTGTAGGCTGTACCACAGTACAATATTTAACACTACCTACATTTTTTTTAAATACGTTTCTTGTATGGGGCCCCTTTAATTTTTAACTTATTCTTTTGTTATTAGAGTACTCACTCTGCGAACATTTCAGATGTCTACCGATTACGGTTCAGATGATACAGCCCTGTGACGGACAGACAGACGGAGAGCGAAACCGTAATAGGGTCCCATTGGCATGTTTTGGGTACGGAACCCTAAAAACTAGTTTTAATGATCATTGAAGACAAAGAAATTATTATACGACAGTCCCATTTTATGTCAAGGAAAATCACTGTCCATTCTAAGGTTGCCTGGAAGAAATCGCAGTAATGCGATAAGGCCGCCCATTGTATATTTTGTAGTGTTTTATGTATTTTTTATGCTATGTATTTTTGTGGTGTACAATAAAGTATATATAAATAAATAATAAATAATATACATACCCATGTCTCGTTTTGTCACGCAGTTTCCAAAGTAATTACTATCAGCTCGACATACCTGAAACAAACAAAGAAAAAACATTAGTAAAGTAGAAACAGATACCTAATTCATAAAATCATCATAGAATAGAGTTAAAAGTCCTCCAAAAAAGATCGATAACGAAGAAGACACTAGCGTGTAAATTAACACCAAATATTACAAAAATATAGAAGACAAATTAGAAGAATAACATGTTTTTAAAATCTTGTTAGCGAGCCTCGACGTTGATTATATGTGACAAATTGCGTTCGTTCGTATGGTACGTGACCATAGCGGCGTAGGACCGAATACGATCAAATAACTCACACTTTATTTAGGTACCTTGGTAAGTTTTGAATTATTTTTCATACATATAAACGCTTATTTACTTTTACTATGGAGGACACGCTTACACACAGGCACTTTGTGTAAATTATTTCATCACCACTGCTCTCAAATCGGTGAAGGAAAACATCGTGAGGAAACCGGCAGGTCCTACAACAAAAAATTCGAAGACATGTGACATCCACCAACCCGAACTGCACCCGCATTACACTCCACTCATAGAGAGGAGGCCTGTGTCCCAGCAGTGGGAACATTAAAGTAGATTATCCTTATGCCATAGACTAGGCATGAAATTGATTAAGGTCCTATACCTACATAATCGGCATGAGAGAATGAAATGTCCTATTCATTTCAAAGGTCTCAGAAGCTGTTATGAAAAATAACAAAGTAATAGACATTGTAAATTATGATAAAAGAAACACGAACAAATAAATCGAACCTAAGAACCAATATTTTGAAACCTGGGGCTTTCATACCTTATTCATGTACCTACAGTGTATTCGTTTGACGAATGATTACAAACAAAACAGAACGATAATATAATATATCTATCTCGGAGTGAGTAGGTACATAAAGCAACAAATGACAGAGAGTTCATCGCATGATTCGCATGCAAGACCAATTTACCCATTTCCTTCAATTGACTACACAAAACTTGGAGGGGAGCGCTGCAACGAGTGAATTACTCTCATCGTACAATAATTTATCAAATAAGAAGGAAAAAATGGGACTTGTTTAAAAGCTTTGGAAAGAAAATTCATTGATTAACGAAGTTTGGTCGATCGTGTCCCTACACGATGCGCCCGTACCCGCCGTATGCCGCCGATACCCGTGCGGCTGTTATAATTTAGCTACGAGCCCCTGCTCGTAGCTAAATTATAACAGCCGCACGGGTCCATCGAAGGTACGCTTGCTGCGGTCGGTTAGTGGATTTATGTATCATCCATTACACATGGAGACCCCTCCGTGCTTCGGAAAGCACAGGCCAAAAGTCTGACCACTAGTCTTGCCTAGGGGTATATAACTGGGTTGTGCAGGTCAAATAAACAGTCGCTCCATATAAAATACTGGTATTCAGCTGCATCCGGTTAGACTGAAAGCTGACCCGGACTTAGTTAAGAGATTGATTGGTCGATCGTGTCAAGAGTTAGGTCGTTAGGCTTTGTCAATGAAGACTGTTGTTCACATCTAAATAGGTAGAATTGAATAATTTGTTAAGTAGTTTGTGAAACGGTGGATTTACTGTGTGAAAGATGATATAGCTAGATAGGGGGTGACACACAGAAGTATGGAAGAAAAAGACATGTAGCACAGACCCCTAATAAATTGCAGGGCAGGGGAATGATGATGAAAAACACTTGGTAAAAGTTTCGTTGAATATATATTCAGAATGGAACACTGCTACTGTTATTACAACAAATTCTATATAAGTTTATTTATGAAGACCTAGATGGGTGCTAATCGCAATCATAAAATTAATTTATTAGCTAACCCTTGAACTAATAATTATTGATATCTTTTCTTTACAATAATAATTTTGTGACCTACGGCATTATGTTTAGCGGTCAGTGGCCCAGCTTATCTAAATGAGTCCATCTCGTGACTGGAGAAAGATAGATAGACAGTGAGATAGCCTTTAATCCTCTTAGGGGTCCGTCAACGAAGATATGAGCCCGTTCGAAAGTTGTTGGATACTTCGAAATGAACCCTAATCCCGATTTATTAACTTTTTCGGACGGGCAAAAGCCTATGCCTACACGATTTGACAGATGTCCTTACCCCAGGTAAGGACATCTGTCAAATCGTATCGTATCGTTGTCGTACATTTAATTCATTTTTAGTTCGGGCCCCGAAATAATCTTATGTCCGGAGGTGATACGGAGTAGAAAATGCCCGTAACTTCAGCCATAAGCACGGAATATTTACGTAAGATCACAAAAGTGAGCAAAAATTATAAGTTGAAAATTTTTTTGCTGCTGTTCTTTGCAATTTTGGTAGATACTTATGATCTTACGTAAGATTCAAAGGGGGGGGGGGGAGGGGATTTATTCAAGTCTTAGTTTTTCTTACGTAGGGGGGAGGGGCGTCAGAAATCGGTTGAAATTGTCTTACGTAATAAATGAACAGCCCCTAGAGAGTAGACTTCCAGATTACAAAGGAGTTTAGCAAGGAGTATTAAGTAGAAAATAATACACAGAGGAGTAAAGAGGTTGAAAAGAAAATTGTTTGGAAGGATTCTAGTTTGATTAGAGATTTTGACTGCCTCGTTGATCTAGAGGTCGCGTCGCAAGCGCTACTGCTGGACATGAAGTCCTTGGTCCGATTCAAAGTCTAGCAAAGTATTGGGTTTTGCAAACTAGAATTTCTCAATAGCAGCCCGCAGTCTGGATTTACCCTCTATTGCTGGAACTTAAACATAGCGAAATGTGTACTATAGGATGGGTTTTATTAACATAATAGTACCTGTAATTGTAATAATTTCCTACTACTAATATTATAAACGCGAAAGTTTTTATGGATGGATAGATGGGTGGATGGACGGATGTTTGTTACGGATTTAGATGAAATTTGGCACACAGATGGTTTATAACCAGGATTAACAATTATAGGTTACTTTTTATCCTGATATTCCCGCGGGATCGAAACTTATGCGGGTGAAACCGCGGGGCGCGGCTAGTAATTTAATAATTTATTTCTCTGTATTTTTATTTATAAATTGTAATTGTATGGATTGACTTTATTTGAAATAAATAATAATAATATAGGTACACGTGGTACACCTCTGCTTAAGGCTTTGAAGAAACAATGCGTGATGTTATGTATGCGATTCTAGATTAACAGAAAACCTAGCCATGGCTTCATCTGATGAAGCATTCTATTGTAGCGAATTTCAAGATTTTTAACCGACTTCTAAAAAAGGAGGAGGTTCTCAATTCGGATGTTTGCATTTTTTTTTTTTATGTTTGTCCGTCGCTTGCCAACCGATTTGAAAAATTCTTATTTTGTTGGAAAGGGTATACTTCCCAAATGGTCCCATAGAAATTTAATCGAAAACGGTTTAGTAGTTTGGTTTTTAAATCAAAATTTCTTTTAAAAAAAAATTACAACTAAAAAGTGAAAAATTAAAACTTTTTTGCAAAAAAAAAAACAACCGACTTCCAAAAACAAAAAATAAGTTTAATTTCGGAAGATAAGTTTAATTTCGGAAGTCGGTGTCGTTGGGTTCGCATTTTCGTTGTTTGCCACCGACTTCCGAAATTAAACTTATTTTTCACTTTGTAGTGTCGTTTTTGGAAGTCGGTTGTTTTTTTTTTTTGCAAAAAAGTTTTTTCCATGAGTTCAATGTCTAATAAACTATGATGAGCTGTATATTGATTAAATAACGTCAAAGTATCTAGTTATAATTTTATTGAAAGGAAAACCAATAATACTGTGCTAATGACATCTGTAGCCGGGGAAAACCCAAATTAATGAAGCTACTGCCGTGGAAAAATAATAATAGTTAGGTACTGTACTTCATTGTTAAGTAAGTTCTCAAATATTTATTTTTCTCATCAATTAACTACCTACTTTTAAAGTTGCCGTCCCATCGAACTATGAGGGTGAGGGAAGAGGGAGTGCACCCGTGTCTGCGCGCACACTTGTGCACTACAATATCTCCCGCGCCGAAGGCTAGTCTCCGTTGAGATTGGTCGCCGCCGTAGCCGAAATATGGTCTGGAGGACTTTCATAGTAGTCGGCACTCTATAGAGGAATTATACAAAAACAATTGATAAGACATTAATTGATGAATAACGAGTCACAAAACTGCAGTGCGATTCTGTTACCATCTCACCGTGAAAATTTAGGTGAAGTGAGCATGGAGTGAGCTGTCATTCCAACTAATGCTAGGGATTGACACTATTGACAGCTCACTTCACCTAACTTTTCACGGTGAGATTTTTACAGAATCGATCGGCTGGTCAGGTGCGGTTCGTTTTATGTTATATTCATGTAATCAATAATTTTGCATGATCGTTTTAGTGATTTGTTTCAGAAACTGTTAAAAAAACCCGACCGTCTGTAATGTATTACCATTCTTGAAAATAAATGATTAATGGTTTTGCTAGATTTAGAACATTAAAAATAGGAAACCATTAATTCCATAATTAAGTGATATCATTAATCAATCAACCTGCCAAGCCCTTTCCCACCCAACTATATTGGGGTCGGCTTCCAGTCTAACCGGATGCAGCTGAATACCAGTACTTTACATGGAGCGACTGCCTATCTAACCTCCACAATCCAGTTATTGGGTAACACGATACCCCTTGGTAAGACTGGTTGTCAGACTTTAAGCTTCTGATTTCCCGTAAAGACTGTCAAAGATCTACGAATGACAGCCGGCAATGATATCATTAAAATTGTTACTGAAAGGAATCCTACCAATTCACGCGACAAAGAATCTGCCTCTGATTTTGCCCCATATCTACTCTATACACTTACCTCACATCGTCCTTAACTTGAAGTGCGAAAAAGTTATATGTACCAAAACGTTTGAAATTAAAAATATAACAGTACCCATCATTGTTTAGGAGATGCACTGACGAAACAATTTGCAAGTTCTTGCACAAGTTGCAGCAAGTACCTACTAACGAATGTTGCGCTTGCGACACATCATGTGAATTGCGGTTCTGTGGGTCGCTGCAGGCTGGCCTGTCAAGGTCCTTTTAATTTGCTCACTGGTGCAAACAAACCTCCTTTGCTATTTTTAGGTCTAAGAGCAAATTATATCGCGTTTTTTATGATTTTTTCTGGTTTTTGGCTTTCTGGTTTTGTTGTAGTTTTGGCATACTGATCATCATCATGTGCATGGCCTTTTTCCAACTATGTTAGGATCGACTTCCAGTCTAAACGGATACAGCAGAATTCCAGTATTTTACAAGAAGCGACTTCTTGTTAGTTGTTTGGCCTCCACAACCCAGTTGCTGGGAAACACAATACTTACCCCTTGGCAAGACTAGTAGACAGACTTGCGGGCTTCGGCTTTTTCTCTAATAACAGCCGGGAGCAACGGATTAACGTTATTTCAGAAGCACGGAGGGGTCTCGACATGTAATGGATGACGATCCTATCCACGAACCGAACTCGGCATGCATTGCTTATCCTTGAAGAGCGACCTGTTCAGCTGTTGTTATTAAGCCACGAGCTCCTTAATGTTGGTTTGATTGTTAGGACAAAAATCGAAGGAGACAAGTAAATGTAACTTGAAAATTTAATTTAGGAAGATAAATTGTAAGTGGAATCAGCCTATAATGTTCACACCGCTGGGACACAGGCCTCCTCTTTCTGTGAGAGGGAGTGGGCTATCCACCACGCGGGAATATCGCGGGTTGGTGGATGTCACATGTCTTCGATTTTTTGGTTCTAGGATATACGGTTTCCTCACGATGTTTTCTTTCACCGTTTTGAGAGCAGTGGTGACGAAATAATTTACACAAAGTAACGTGCGGTGCAACTTGTCACCAATACTTGTCACCAAATTGTTATTAATAGTCGATGCAAACAGTGGAAAGTTTATTAGAGATATAAAAATGACAATAAAGAATTAAGGATAGGCATAGAATTAAACTAGATTACTAATTAATTAAAGCTACATTGAGAATAAGTCATACATAATTGTTAAGGTTATAAAAGTTGTTGATCAGGAATCGAATAGCCTCAACAGTTGATAAAGTCGGTCAAGTTCAGAGGATCCGTGATATTTCCACGTTTGCTCGATAAGCGGAATTTTTTTTTGATACATTATTCAATAATAATCCTAATTCATGCTAATTAATATAATACATCTAAGTTTTAGAAGAGATTGTTTAATAAAGAAGTGGTTGGGAGGTTGAGATTTGTTGCAAAAAATTTGATCCTTCGATCCACAAGACAGAATTCTTTTAATTTACATCGTGTTTGTTTTGTTTTAGACTCTCTACAAATGTGTTGTTCATAGCCCTGTGTGACCTACACCCGCACGCTTTTCTGTGACTTCAGTAGTCCATTTAAAAGCGTGCCTAAGTGGGGGTTTAGGTCACACGGGCTACAAAATAGTATTCGATATGTGTGACTTAAAAGTAGTCTATTAATGCACGGCATTTAGCACCCTCGACACTTATCGTAATGTACTATTTTTCTTTACAGATCTTTCTCCTTTTATTGTTGTTTAACTTTACGTAAAGGAAGTGTCTATGTGGTCATTATCGAAGGAACAAACAGTTAGTAGTTCCTTTTGTCCAAGATATCGGAAGTTTCTATTACTTTGAAGTTATATCCGTTCTATGATTGACTGACTGTCAATAAATACAATTTAATTGGCAACTTTAGTGTAAATATTAGCTGTATACACAGATATTGGTAGGATGTTTCATATGTAGTAACTATATGACATATAAGCTGAAAAAAGAAATAGAATAGAAATTGTTGATAACAATATTTGACGTAGCCCGTACAAATATTTTCCACATGCTAACAAAATTGACGTGGCACGACTCCATAGAATTTATAACAAAATCGTGAGTTGGACATTAACATGTAAAACGTTTGATTTTTACTATGTACTTTCCTCCTAGCACCCAGGCACCCACTGATTTTCCTATGATATTTTAGTTTATTGATAGTTCTTCGCTTCATAGAAAAAGAAATGAGTATACAATACGCGGAGGCGGGGTGTGTCTCTTCCTCTTCGGGGGAACCGACCTAAACACTTATATTTAACATAATTATGTATAAGATGAATTCTGAAAGTGGCACCGGTGACTGAAAAGTTGTTATGGTACGCATGTGATGCCGTAGAATGAGGAAAATGTCGTGAGGAAAGTTTTAAGTATGAATGTAGATGACTATAAGAGAAAAGAAAAAATAAAAAAAAGAGAAAAATAAAAAAAAAGATAAAGAAGATCAACGAAACGCTAGATAAATAGTGTGGAAGATGATATGGCTAAAAAGGGGGTAAAAAATGACGTATCGCCGACCCCAAATAAATTGGGATAAACGCAAGAGAATAATGATGATAGTTCTTCGCTTAAATCTAAAACTTTCAACAAATAATCAGTTTTATCAATTTTCACTCACTTGCGTAACAAACTCGTTAGCCTACGAATTGGTTAGTAGACTAACAAACTCACATAACTACCTCTATCTACGTAGCAGTATATAAAAACCTCGCTCGGGTACTTTTTGCGCTTAAATCAACGGATGGGAAAAAATGGCGCACGGTCATAGGCTTAGGACTGTATCAATATTATGTACTTGTGATTCGATAACTATACTATTATTGGAGAATTATGTATCAATTCATTGATATGGAATTATGGTGAAGTACGTAGGTATACCAAAAAACTGACATGGGAGCGAAGGTGAATTTAGCACTTCTATTTCAATAAATAAAATGCTAAGACGAAATTAGAAAGTACTCTTCTAATACTAATAATAAAGCTGAAGAGTCTGTTTGTTTGTTTCAACGCTCTGGTCACTGGAAGTACCAGTCGGATTTGAAAAAATCTTTTTGCATTTGACTGCCCAATTTTTGAGGAAGGTGTTACTGTTAACCTGCATCCTACCACTCCCGGACAAAAGCCCCTCCCCATGACTTCCAGCTCTTTCGAGGAAGGTGTATTTTTATTTAAAATACAAAAACACCTTCTCAAAAGTAAGTCTAAATAGAACAGCCATGTCTAAGTATCACTATCATAAACGTAGCATACGTCATCAGATTTCACCGTCAAAACGCCGCCGTAGGCTGCGTAGGCGCCACTTTCTCGCACTACAAACATGTAGTATAGAGATTATTATCTAATTTATGGTGCCAACCGATTTACGACATGCTAAAGTGAATTTTAGGATACAATAACTTAGCTAGATAGCTAAGTCAGTAGACAAAAGTCTATTGATAAATTCTCCAGGGAATACTAGTACACATTTAAACCCAAACTCAAACAAAGCATTTATTTCAATGAAACCAACTACAGGCACTTTTGAATTTTCAAGGAGTTGGTCAGTCAGAAAGATGAAACTCCATGGACACTCTTTTATGTCCAAATAAATATTGTTACAGTATCGTATTCTGTTTCTTTCAAATTCTGAAATCTTACCTACAGGGTAATTGCGTAACACACTAACAGTAATAATGACTTCAATTTTGACAGTTCAACAACATTCATTGTGTTATTTACGTTACTGAGCAGACAAATTTTTCCAACATATGAAGCAATGGATTAGCAATATCCTTCAAAATGTGGTTAATTGGGGTGCTGGTTCTTCAAGTCGAAGCAAAGTTCCTGCGTTTTGAACAATAGGACACATTTATCAACACTTCATACATTTACAACCTGTTTGTTGCAGTATGTAATGATAGTCTTCTTACATTGTTGTACCCTACAGAAGCCATTATGAACAGGTGTGTTGTCATGCGTGGATAACGGTATCACGGCTTTGTGTATATATTTTGTTGGAGATCAAATAAACGGTTAAAATTGGACTGGATGGCATCTTCCCAGCCTTACTACAATGGGGGCTCGAATATATCACACCATGCCTGATGGAGATCTATCGGGCCTGCATAGCACTCAGACATATACCCCTAGCCTGGCGCGAAGTGAAAGTCATCTTTATACCTAAACCTGGTAAAACCGACTACACGCAACCTAAGGCGTACAGACCAATAAGCCTCACATCTTTTCTACTAAAGACCCTGGAGAGACTATGCGATCGACACATCCGAGACGGTCCCCTCAGGGCAAAACCACTCCACAAACAACAGCATGCGTACTCCACAGGCAAATCAACAGAATCCGCGCTGCACAGCGTCGTATCCAAGATTGAATGCGCAGTGGACCACAAATGCTCAGCACTAGCCGCCTTCATTGATATCGAGGGCGCCTTTGACAAAACCACATTCAAAAGTATCAGCACGGCTCTAGACAGACACGGCATAGATCCGTCTCTGAGCGGCTGGATTACCAATATGTTGAAACAGAGAGCCGTACAGGTGACCGTAAATGATACCACAAGGGCCGTCGTGGCAAAGGGCTGCCCACAAGGGGGCGTCCTTTCGCCGCTCCTATGGAATCTGGTCGTAGACAGCCTGATAAAGACACTAAACAATAAAGGCTACTTTACAGTAGGCTACGCCGATGATTTAACCATAATCATAAATGGCACCCACGAAAACACCCTATGCAACCTAATGCACCAGGCACTGAAAATAGTAGAGAACTGGTGTAGTATACACCAACTATCAGTGAACCCAACAAAAACAGAACTGATCCTCTTCACAAAAAAGAGGAAACTAGCCACACTACAACTTCCACGATTCTTTGGCACTACCCTAAGCCTTTCAACTGAAACCAAATACCTGGGCATCTTTTTGGATAAACAGCTGAACTGGGCTAAACACATCAATCACATCACCACGAAGGCCAGCATATCCCTGTGGCAATGCAAGAGAATGCTGGGGAAAAACTGGGGGATTAGCCCCAGGGTCACCTACTGGCTTTATACCACAGTTATCCGACCAATCATCACATATGGCTCACTAGTCTGGTGGCCCAGAACAGACCTGAGCACAGCCCAAAGAGATCTCGAAAAACTGCAACGATTTGCTTGTGTGGCAATCACAAGCTGCATGAGAACTGCACCCACCGCTGCCCTACAGGCCATGCTTGGACTGCCTCCTCTACACCTCGTTGTGAGAGAGGAGGCGGCCCTGTCTGCCTTTAGGCTCCAGCTATCAGGAACCCTAAGCAAGGACTCGAGGATCAAGCACATACGCCTAAAGGACGAGGCAATTAAACGACAGCCAATGATGGCATCACCCTGCGACAAAGCCCCTAAGCAATACTGCTTTCAAAAGCATTACAACGTAGTGCTTAAAGAAGAGCAGTGCGACTACTCAGGTCCAGGAGAGCTGAGAGTTTACACTGATGGATCAAAAACCGACTGCGGAACTGGAGTCGGAGTCTTCTCACACGACCTCAACATAAAGATATCCAGCCCGCTAGGAATGCTCAACACGGTTTACCAAGCCGAGTGTGTGGGTATAATACAAGCGGCCCATGCCATAGCAGCCAGGAGAGTTACGGACACCCATGTTCGTATACTCTCTGACAGCGCTTCAGTCCTCCAATCCCTAAAGAAGGGATGCATCACATCAAATTTAATACTAGAATGTCATATGGCGCTTGAACAGGTAACTGTATCGAACCGCAACACAGTGACACTACAATGGATAAAAGGACACAGTGGATCACTAGGTAACGACGCGGCTGACGAGCTGGCCAGAAGGGCATCAAGCACGCCAGTCTACGGACCGGAACCAGTCGTGCCCATCCCCTTCAATCAACTACGCAGGTGGCTACAGAAGCACACCCACACACAGGCAGAGAACTGGTGGTCCTCGTCACCGGGCTGTAGGCAGTCCAAGGAAGCCATGCCATCATTAGATGGCAAGCTAACCAAAAGACTGCTACGTCTGGACAGGAAAGGCCTGCGCCTGGTGACGGGGACCATCACGGGACACTGCTCACTGAACAAACACTTCCATACGATAGGCATAACGGACAGCCCCCTGTGCAGAGCCTGCATGGAGGCTGATGAAACCGTTGCGCATGTGCTCTTTGAGTGCACAGGCGTCACCCAGATTAGATTAAGGACCCTCGGGACACCCGGATCCTACACGGACGTTCTCGACAGACCAGGGGACCTAATAAGCTTCTGGAGGGAGGTGGGCTGGTTGGAATAACCACCGACGGCCACCATGGCTCACGCACAATGGTCCACCTGAAGGACTAAGTGCGGAAACCAAACCCATAACATAGAACATAGAACGGTTAAAATTGCGTCACAGCAACGTTGTGTTATTGCGTTGCGTACATAATAAAGAGTATAATAGTCTTTAAAAGAATTTCCACAACTAGATTTACATCGGCGTCAGTTGTGTTCTGTGCATTAGCCGGTCAATTCTGCAAAAATCTCACAGTGAAAACTCAAGTGAAGTGAGCTTGATGTGAGTTGTCAGTAGTGTCAATCCCTAGCATTATTTGGAATGACAGATCACTCCACGCTCACTTCACCTAAGTTTTCACGGTGAGATGGTTACAGAATCGCACTGCAGGAGTATTATCCATTATCCATAAAGTATTTAATTGTTTGTACTTGTCTTGTAGGTCAAGGGGTCATGATTTATTATACTCATCTATCTCATGGCATGTGGTATCGTTGGATGTCTTTAAATATAGTGGTAGTATGCACGCGATTGAGATCCGTTGGCAAAATATTAAGCTTTAAAATGCTGGTGAAGGGCGGGCGTTTTTTTTTTCGATTGGTCTTCCCGCAATTCAACCTATGAGGTTGTCTGCTTAACCGGGCTTGCCTGTAGATGCCTCAATAAATTAAGACCTCTAGCCAGGGCTTTTGGGGGACTGTCTTATATATTTTTGACGTTCGAAAAGTGCTGTTCTCAACATAATTAAATGACTTTTGATTTTGCCAAGTTTTGTAACTACCTGCTAAAGCGTTGTTGTTAGTATTCGATAGAACGTTGTTAAAAGGACAAGTATTTCAGCTAATTAGACTTAAAAAGTTAACGAGTAAGAGTCGACCAACTAATAAAATGTATAAAAAAGTATACTTTATGTAAAAATTTCGCAGAAATTCCATGTTACTAAGGAACCCTTCACTGCGCATAGTCCAACGAGCACTTGGCTGGTTGTTAATGATCACTAATAATTACTAATTGTTTAATTTTTGTAACAAGCTTATATTTTTTCTTGAATTGTGTTTATGATTTATGTGGGAACCAGACTTATACAAAAACATTTCCAGAAGGAATTTATACGTTTTACTAGAATGAAAGGCATCATTTGAGTGGTGTCTACAACAGTGTTCAGTTCAACTGTTATTCTTGAGGTCCTGGTGAAAATGTTTCGAAAATACTTCAGGTACAAGATTGAATGTAATAAGTCTTAGCAAATAACACGTGAAAATTAATTAAAATAATTCCAGCACATTCAAGAAATTGCCGAACAACAAGCCATGGGCTGTATCAGAAGATGGAGTTGTGAAATTCGAATCCCTAACGAAGAAATCATTAGATGGAGCTATAAAAGTGATACGGGAATCATTCTTAAAGACGGAGCCTCTTTGCAAAGCCGTTGGTCTACTCCAAGAGCCTGGAGCTGCTGAAGAACTTCTCCAAACGTTACATGACGCTGCAAAAGACGGTGTCAGCATTGTGGCAAATGATACGAGTACTAATCAAATAGTTGGAGTGATATTCAACAAGTTGCAGGTAAGTCATTTGCAACATGCTAACTGTCTTAAAATAATAATAATTATGTAAAAGTATATAGAAGGCGGGGAAATAATCAAATGGCATCAAAAAATTCGTCCGCATCGCTGTCAACAGGAAAAATGCCCAAAAGGCTGGCAGCATTGCCACGTTGTATGGCAATGCTAATTCTTTGGCCAAAAAATAGGCCAGCCTTCTGGTCACGTGAAGAGTCGACCGCTTGGCGATGTCTCTTAAAACTAAGTGGGCACTCGGACCCCATGGCCCTGTGTAGATTTGCACCGTTTGAGGTTTTCTGCACCTGCAGCAGCCACCCCAACACAGCCCACCGTGCTTGGAAGTAGGATGGCGCAAGGGTGTCGACACACGTTGCATCCCACACCAAAGGCCTACCTACCTTCCAAGGCATTATGGTCATTCCGCCTGGTCTCTTCCCATCGTCGCGTATCAAACCATTGGGTTCTAAAACAGGTAGCACCCCGGCAGTGACAAAATGCAACATTACATCAAGCCAATGTGTGATTTGTTTTAGGACAATATTTTAGTTCAAAAATTAATGATGTCATTTGTTTGTACTTAGGTACTGGCCCCAAAAGAAGAAAGTTACTATGAGAAATTAGTAAAAAATTGCAAACATAAATCTGTAAAAGCTGTGTATGACTTTACCATAGATGTTGAAACAAAAGCTGATATATATAAACGCTACAATACTAACTGTCAAATGGAAATAATGGCTATAGCGACTATGCCATGTTTCAAGCAAAGGAATATAGCTGGATTGTTGGGTTTATCTACATACAAATTGGGACGGAAATTGTACAATGGTGAAAATGTTAAAACTCCTATTGATATCGAAGATGAAGAGATTACTAATGCTGATGCAATTCCGAGTATAATATCTGCACTGGCAACTTCAAATTATTCGCAAAAGATTAGCGAAAAATTCGGCTATGAAAATGTTCTGGAAGTAAAGTATGAGGACTATTCATTTGATGGGCAAACATTCCGCGAGCGAATAGGAGATGAGCATAAAACTTGTCGGGTTATTGTTAAAAGACTGGACCGCTAATTTATAGTTTTGGAAATACGACGAACTGCACCCCAATTGCGTAACACACTTATTGCTAATCCATTGATTTGTATGTTCGAAACACATGTTTACTCAACAACGTAAAGAACGCAATGAACGTTGTTGAACTGTCAAAACGGAAGCCATTGCTACTGATAGTGTGTTACGCAATTACACCGCCGAATCATTTTGATGGATATTGATAATTCATTGCTTCATATGTTCGAAAATTGTGTCTACTCAACAACGTAAATAACGCAATGAATGTTGATGACCTGTCAAAATGCTAATCCATTTAATTACCCCGCTGTGTTAATAATATAATCAGGTGGAGGATCGATTATACTATGATATATTTTTATTGGAATTTTATAGTCATAATATTTCTGAAATATCTTGTTAATTAAACTATTGTTAATAAAAGGAGCAGGTGGCTCCGTGATAACAGCCGCGACTTACGAGTTGCAGGTTCGAACCCAGACAAGCGCTTTACTTTTTGTAAATTATTTCATCACGGCTACTCACGAAACGGTTAAGAAAAAACATCGTGAAGAAACAGGCATGTCCTAGGACCAAAAATTCGAAGACTTGTGGCATCTCATCTCAATCACCAGTATTGGGGCCCGTGGTAGATTTAAGCTGTAGATTAATTATAGTCTATTAAAAATACGAGAACCTTCTAGTTTCTATTTATTTATTTGCAGTATGGTGGTATCTCTACATACTGGACCCCACAAAAGACCATTTGAACAGGTGTGTTGTCACGCATGATTAACTGTAAAATTTAACTATTTTCGGAACATTCACACAATAGGTCTTACTTTGACGTCATATTGATGTAGGTAATGTAATCTCGTGACATGTCCTTACTGAATGACAAATCGTTGGTCCAGATGAACAGGGTATTAACTCAAAAAAGCCTATTTTTCAGGAGAGCGATTTGAAGTTTTTAAATCAATATATTTCCATTTCTATAAATAATTGGTTAACCTCACCTATATATTTTTCAAGCTTACTTTATTGATAACGTTTTTGTTCAGGTCATGACTTTCTCAATTATGCTATTAATGAGAAAAAATAGAAATTCTACAGACAAGAACATAATAATACCTTTTTACACAAAAAAATACTTATATACCAAAGTACTAACTAGAAAATTAAATTTTCTTAAAATGCAATTTTAAGGGTCTATGTTCGATCTTTCGATTATTTTTTTAAGCCACTATTTTAACATAATGTTTTTATTTGCTATGCCATCCTATTTTTTATGATTTTTTAATTCATTTAGTTATATCTAAGGAACATTCATAATACTACCATGTTCCACAAATATGAGGAATAAGTTTTTAAAATAATACAAAATAAAAACAGAATTTTAATAATTAAATGTTTATTTATTTTAAAAAAATCACATGGAAAATAGTTTTACAACCTGTTTTTAGCTATGCTTATTATTTAAAACTAATTTAAATCACTAGCTACGCTTTGAGCACACAAAAGGCCGTCGTTGGTTTTGTACTAATTTATAACAGTTTTTGTGTGGAGTACTTATAATTAACTTCGTTTATAATTAAATGATGGCACATTGCAACAATTCACTTACTTTACTAATCAGTTAGGCTCAGTTTAATTCGACTAGGATTATAGGAACCAGAATAAAAATAATCATAATGAAATCTTCACAAAATCTTATATTAGAGAGAAAATTAGACTTAAAAAACATAAAGAGTACTTCTAAATAAAATTGAAAGATAGGTGATAATCATAAACAAGTAAATAGTTTCAAAACACAAGTCAAGTCAACTGTTTTATATAAAAAAAAATAGTTAAAGGTTTTCATAAAAGCTTCTATAATACTGAGGAATTATATTTTTTTCAATTAAATTTATTTATAACTTAACAAGCAAATACAATGTTGATAATCTTTAAAGGAAATACCCATAGATACTTAAATATAAGTAGGTATATTAAATATTTATACATAAATATAGGTATATCATTTAAAAAATACCTTGAGTAGACATACCCAAGGCACCATCATGAGAAACTGAAACGGATACTTCTCTTGGGTCAGGTGGTTTGACAGCATTTCTGATTAACCTTATTCTTTGTGAAATCATTCTGTAAAATTAAAACTGTAGTTATATAGAAAAGAGTTTTTTGCATAATTCAAAGAAATACACCACAAATTATGTTGAAAATAACACTTTTTAGTTTAAATTCTATTCTTTTTAATTTTTTTCTAAACGATAAAGAATCATAACCAATACAAACCATAAAAATCAAAATTATTTTAAATTTACATGATATTATTTCACGATTAATAATTTTTCATCGAGAAAGAATTACACTAAATTCAAAAAAACTTTTGTGAACATAGTAGTATCTCAAATTAGTTCTCTAATCTAAAAACACCCGTTAATAACCAAATGCAACAACTTATCGCAAAGAGTGTATTATCTTGAAGTTATTGCTCTATTTCACAAAATAATAGTATTCAAACAGAACTCACCTTTTAATGCATACAGCGTTTTCCAATGTTAAAACTGTGTACCACAAACGAACGACGTCTTCTCACCACAACTTCGCGAGTAAGACTGAATACGACAGTGTTGTTCAAACGGGCAGGCAAAAAAGTGCGAAAAGGACGAAGATACTACCCCGCACCCCCGCCAATCTGACGTTATATCGTTATGCAACCACGTTCATTACAAAGATCGCATGATATTTAGTAGAACTGTGTTTTTAGGTTAAAAATCGTAAATTTTGAGTTAATACCCTGTTCATCCAAACGAACGAAATGTGTTTTCCCACATAGAGAGCGAGTATTGTATGTACACTGAATTAACACCTAAATAGTTGTCCAGACCATTGACTTCATATTTCTGCAGACAATGTCTTTCATTAACCCCCGACGCAAAAACGACGGGGTGTTATAAGTTTGACGTGTCTGTGTGTGTGTGTGTGTATGTCTGTCTGTGGCATCGTAGCTCCCGAACGGATGAACCGATTTTAATTTTGTTTTTTTTGTTTGAAAGGTGAATTTGTCGGGAATGTTCTTAGCTATGTTTGATGAAAATCGGTCCAAGATGGCCGCCGCTACAAAATGGCGGATTATATATTTTTTCACAACTCCCTCAATATGGGTATCAAATGAAAGGGCTTGACTAGTAGAATACTATACACTATGGTAAATTTCAAATCCAAGATAGCCGCCACCACAAAATAGCAAATTACGTTTTTTTTTTCACAACTCCCTCAATATGGGTATCAAATGAAAGGGCTTGACTAGTAGAATACTATACACTATGACAAATTTCAAATCCAAGATGGCCACCACCACAAAATGGCGAATTACAAAAAACCTGATTAAATACCAAATTACCTGAATCTTAAAACGCAAGAAAATAAATAAAAGAGCCCCTACAAAAAGCATGAAATAAAAAATTAAATTAAAAATTTAAAAAACCCCCGACTACGTGAAACCCTATAAAAAGAATAAAATAACCTTGAAATTATGACCCTACGTAAGTACGTATGAAATTTTTTGATTAGTAAATATTGTCCTGTCGGGGGGCCGTTACTATTTTAAACTTTAACAGAACGTTAGGCTAATAATTAGAGCGGTCCCCCGACAGGTCAATATTTAATCAAAAAATTTCATACGTACTTACGTAGGGTCATAATTTCAAGGTTATTTTATTCTTTTTATAGGGTTTTTTTGAAAGTTCAACAACATTCATTGCGTTATTTACGATGTTGAGCAGATAAATTTTTCGAACGTAAGAAGCAATGGATTCGCAATATCCTTCAAAATGATTCAGTTTGTGATTGCAAAATGTGTTACTTACGCAATAAGGGTGCATGCCGTGTACCCGATGGCGCCATCGGCAAAACTGACGAACTTCTATACAAAGTTTCATCGCCTAAGAATGATTTTTAAAAACTCTTGTATAAGATTTCAAGCTTCGAGAGCCAGCGGCTTAGCCTGTGGGTTATCTGCCAGTAAATTTAAGTTTTTTATTAGTTAACGGATCGTATTCGTAACACAATACTGCGTTCCAAAACAAAGATAGACGTGGCTCAAAAAGCTGCCCAACTTAAATGCAGGACATGTCTGCCGCATGCCGAACAAACTGCGGGCCCAATTATCACAAAACTCTTGCCCTCAAACAGTAGACGATTGTTTGCGATAAACAGATACGCCATAAGCCGACATCACTCAGTAAGCATCTCATTGATTGAATATACGCATTGTAATTTGTAAGTACATAAATGAGTATAATCCATGGCTGTTAATACAAGTGTCCATTAAACGCAAGGTCGCGCAGACAGCCCACAGACAACATAGAATAGTCAATAGTGATTCGAACACTAGAAATCTCATTAGCTAAGTTTGGGCTCAGAGGACCAAAAAATCTTGTGTTTTGGTCTTTTGGGCCAAACATACGACCTAATGGGTCCCTCTTAATGGCAAGCGACATTAGGCCCAGACGGAGATGGTGGGATGAGCTGGACTCCTTCACCACGAACTGGTCTTTAGCAGCTATACACAGAAAGAAGTGGAAAGAGACTAAGGAGGCCTTTGCGCAGCAGTTGGACATCACATGCTTTTAATAATTAATAATAATTGGTATTTTGAGACTGGCTTGATACTGTGCCCTTAGAAATCTTTGGAGTCTGACTAATGAGAGCTGTTGATTCACAAAACGAGTGACTCACGTCTGGCACGGGGGGAGAGACTTACGAGTTCGAGCACTTTACTTTGAGTATATAATTTGATCACCACTGCACTCAAAACGGTGTAGGAAATCACCGTGAGGAATCCGGCACGTCCGAGAACAAAAAAAAAACGAAGACATGTGGCATCCATCAAAAAGCACTGGACCCGCGTGGTGGATTATCCAATCTCTCTCACAGAGACGAGGCCTGTGTCCCAGCAGTGGGAACATCATAGACTGATTATGATACCTGGCACTAGGTCAAGACCTCGGTCGGCATCAGGTAGGATGCGTCCTACCTGATGCCATATTTTAAACAGTAGCCAATTCTCGTAATTTAAAACGTTCAAAATCTAGTCGCAGTCTCATCTCGGTGACAAACAAATGTCAAAAACTTGTCAAAATGTAGGGAAATTAGAAATATTTTTTTAACAGATTGAGACTGAGATCAGACTGTGAACATTCTTAAAATTACGAGAATTGCCCCTCTGGTGTAAGTATGTCATTCATTGTGCTTGTCATTTTTTACGCTCTATTGGCAATAAGGTCAATATTTTGTTTACATAGCGTGACAATATTTTGTGAGGATGTTTTTCACAGGTGGCGATTTGTTTTTCAGATGCCAGGTATATAATATACCTAAGACTAAGTCTCATTGGTTTAGTGGTCGCAAGCTCTACTGCTGAGCATGCGGTTCTGGGTTCGATTCCCGGGTCGGGCGAAGTGTTATTGGATATTCTATCTGGATCCTCACACAATACATTGATTGATACACGTACGGTATTTTAATGTTTCTAAGAATTCATAAAATAATAAGATAAGGCAGTTTATATATTTATTTTATTACGTATTTCAAAGGTAACTTTTACGTATAACGTACCTAATATTTACATTATATAAGCTAATATTTAAAATAATAATATGTACATGTGAAAAAATAAGCAAAAGAATCATAGGGCATCAAAAAATTCGTCCGCATCGCTGTCAACGGGCGCAGTGCTCAAAAGGCGGACAGCATTGCCATTGCCACGTTGTATGGCGATGCTAATTCTTTGGCCAAGAAACAGGCCAGTCCTTTGGTCACGCGAAGAGTCGAATAACTAGTACCGAATAAAGAATATGAACATTCTAAGATATCTGCCAAAAAACAGTTAACTAAATAGACAAAGTTTATTTGATAGAATCTATATTATTCGACATTAAATTGTCACTTTGACATCTGTCCGTATCTTTTCGATTTAATGACTAGTGTAACCTTAATTAATGATGAGAATAATGTCTCATTAATTAAATTGAAATCTGTCTGAGTAACGGATAAGCCAGACTTAGGCAAAATAATTAGCATAATGACAGCGCAAATGCAATTAAACGTTCATTATAATGCACAGGTTGTTTGCCTACACTCCGAACAACAACCCACAGACTGTGCACAACTGTGCATATTAAATACTGTGTGTTCAAGATTTCGCACAGACTGTGGTACTGGTACTGTATTTGTGCCAATGTGAGTAAACACGGAACAATGGCTATAAGGTCTTGAACATGGATACGGGTATTAATTACTTATGGTTTGACAAACAAGGTGTGCAACACTTGTATTTGTGTTTTTAATGTATCTGGGTATCATTCATGATTATTTTTCATTTGAAAGTAATAATAATAATGTTTATTTCCGGTAAAATGTTCACAAAGGTTACAAGAACAGTAATATGGTACAGACGCCAGCACATCAAGCTACTACAATCTGTCAAATTTCTTTAATAGATTTTCAACTTTATCGCTAAAGCATTAAAGTTCAAGGTTGATTGGGAAAATTTAACAGTTTTGGGTAGCTTGACCTGCTGGCGTCTGTACAAGATAAAGTGCATTGAGTATTATCTCCTGGCACCCAAACTAATTTTATAGCCTGTGACATGAAAGTGGAAAGTGAGAAAGGAAGCTTTTGCCCTGCAAAGGAAACAGGCTTATCATCATCTGCTGGGGTCATAAATCTCTATCGGTGAGTGTCCCGTCTGGAGACGAGCTCTACAGAGCCGTACGGTGGCAGAGTGCGGCTCTTTCTCCAAAAGGGGGAACCGACCTAAATACTAATATTAACACAATTATAAAAAAAAAAAAAATCAGCCTAGGGTAATTTAGGAATAGTCACACTGAAAAAAGGTTCAAAATGCAGTAACGGCTCCATGGTTTAAGCCCAATGAAATAGAGTATGTTACTTTTAATCCACAGGCCTAGAGACCCGTAATATTATAGGTAGCTATTAAGTTGGAGCTAACCCTGACCAAGTTAATTTTCAAACCAAGCAACACAGGAAAGCTGATAAACGACGAGCCTGCCGAGAGAATAATAATTGAGAAGATTAAGAAACTTGCTTAACTGTTAAGATAAGAGGCTATACCTAAGATAAGATACTTTTACAGTATTGCCCCGCCTCTGTTTATTCCAAACGAATAAACTAACATACATAATTGCATGAAATGGCGGTCGAATGGAGGTATAACTGACAGCGCCGAGGTAAATATGTCATGACCGTATGATTTAGTGGTATGTCATTAATGCATGGGACATAATGCACTCGACAGCCTATTATTGCAACTAACGTGCTTTTTATTATGTCATACTAATGTATGACAAGTTAATAAGGTGAGTAGACATTTAGAAAATAGGATAATGCAGTCTTTCCATAGTGCCAATATTAAAAAAGGGACTCTGTCCTTTTTACGCCTTAAAAGGCAATAGATTTCGGTGAAATTGTGGGTCACAAGTACACCAGGACTTGTGGGGTAACAATTGCTTCAAAATGCCACACACACACACTATCAGTAGCAACAACACCCTAATTGCGTAACACACAATCAATCGGAATCGGTTTCATTTTGACAGTTCAACAACCGTCATTGCGTTGTTTACGTGTTGAGCAGACAAATTTTTCGAACTTATGAAGCAATGGATTAGCAATTGCTTCAAAATGATTCAGATTACGATTGATTGTGTGTTACGCAATTAGGGTGCCGCTTTTATTTTCACAGTTTAACATTCATTGCGTTATGTACTTACGTTGCTGAAAAATTAAGCAGACAAATTTTTTGAACATATGAAGCAATGGATTAGCTATATCCTTCAAAATGATTCAGATAGCGTGTTACGCAGATAGGGTGCTGGGTTGTGGAGGTCAGATTGTTAGGCAGTCGCCCATGTAAAGTACTGGTTGCTGGTTACGTAGGGAACATTTTCTTCTAAAAAAAAATGAGATTATAAAATCCTCAAATACTTGACTTTAATGTCCACCACCTGAGATTGTGTGGGGAAATCCAGAGGCGTGAGTAAATACTATTTCCCCGATAAGATGAATAAATAATAACTTCATTACGTAACCTCGGGCTATAAGATTCATATCAGCATTATAATTAAATAAATAATAAATAAATAAAATAAATAAAAATAAATAATAAAATAAATTCTGACAGATTCGTGCGCGTTAAATTGCAGGCTGCTAACTAGCGTTCAAAACATAACTTCAAAATCAAAATCAAAAGTCATTTATTCAAATTAGGCTGAGAATCAGCACTTTTCGAACGTCAAAATTACAAAAGACAGTCCCCCAAAAACGCCCGCCCTTCACAACTGTTCTACCGAGAGTGGTAAGCAGAAAAGTTTAGAACACCCAAATTTGGCTAGTTATAAATGTCAGGCTATAGCCTGTTACTGAGAAATTCCCTAATTGAAAAACCCAATAGCACTTTGTGCCCGATCTGGGGATTAACGCACTGTCAGCATGCGCCACTAGACCAACGAGTCAGCCTTATTTATTACTAGCTGCGCCCCGCGGTTTCACCCGCATATATTTCGATCCCGTGGGAATATCGGGATAAAAATTATCCTATATGTTAATCCTGGTTATAAACCATCTGTGTGCCAAATTTCATCCGAATCCGTTCTGTAGTTTTTGCGTGAAAGAGTAAGAAACATCCATCCATCCATACAAACTTTCACGTTTATAATATTAGTAGGATTTACTAGCTTCTGCCTGTGTCGTTGTCCGCGTATATTTAGGCCCCCGACTAACCCCATCACATCGCATCGCCTGTCCGCGCTATTACTTTGTTTTCGCTCATCGTTCTTTCTGATTTTTATTTTATATTTGCTCTGCTGCTAAGGGTCCTAGCGTGGAGTTAAATAGCCTTCCTCAAGAATTGGGCAACCAAATGCATAAAGAATTTTTCAAATCCGACCGGCAGTTGAAGAGTAAGCGTGTTCAAACAAACAAACTCTACTCTACAAGCTTTATTATTAGTATAGATTTATCTACTTATTTTTAAATGTATAACACGGCGTTGTCCTTATGTAATGTCCCATGTATTCACGGTTGTACGCTGAAGGTCCCATGGGACATAATTACTAGTACTCCTAGCTACTCTTATGTAATATGAGTAACTAGACGCGGCCTGAATACATACTGACAACTGGGAAGGGCTGTCAGCTGTCTGCAAGATATTGGTCCTTTGAGACAATCTCCGGTTTTCTAGGTTTGACGATGTATTTAATGTTTACTTCAATGATTCTAATTTAAGCATAATCTAATATGATCATTTCTAGAAAATGACATAAATATTCCTAAAAACACACATGTTTTAGCATGACTTTTCATGCATTGGGGGTATCAAAAAGTCAGCACTAGTGCCTTTTGAGAGATTCATACATGCCCTTTAAATACCCCACTACCAAGATTGCTGATAATTTTATGTTTTGAACTCTTAACAAGATAGATACAGACCCATTTATGACTATAATTCCCCTTTAGATACATTCTACACTACAATCTCAATGGTGAACAAAGTCGGCAAGGTTGACAACCCTGAGTACCCATCTTTGTGTACCTATGTCGATACATAGGTGGCATGACGAGAATCGTAAGAATCTTTAAAAGGTTTCATAATCTTTATGTAACAGAACAACTATGGCTCTCCAAGTTTGAGAGAATATTAATGAAGTTAACGCAGTTTCGGATTGATGCTAATTTTTATTAGCCAGTAGTTGGTTGATTTCCGTATCTTCGTAAGTACAAATTGGGTACATTAGTTATGTACGAAAATACTTCTAAACTGTAGTGGGACTGGGCTGGCCACGTCTGCCGTATGCCAATGAGCTGTGGGCCAAAATAACCACCACGTGGAGCCCTGACACAGTTAGAAGGCGTCGCGGCAGACCCCGTAGAAGATGGCGGGACGAGCTGGACAAAACAAACGACCAGTGGTCCACTTTAGCCCTGGATCGAAAGAGCTGGAAGTCATGGGGAGAGGCCTTTGCCCAACAGTGGGATGATGCAGACTAACAGTAAATACTCTAACATAATATCTGTAGTAACATGGGCCCACTATATACTCTCGCGTCAGAAGTTTGATAAACGCAAATGATTATAATTATATTATTATTATTATTATTTAAGTTAAATTAATGGATGTATCGATTAAAAATCGAAGCAGACACACTTCAAGATCCATCGCTCGCTTTATTTGCAAGATGTCCATGAAAGTTGTTTGTTATATATCAATGTATACCGAATATGTGCCAGTTAGGAAATTTGTACCTAAGCTATTAGTGGAAATAATAATTATTGTAATTTGCAAAACATGTGCACAATCCATTTAATTTGATAATTAATTATGCATGTAAAGGCGTAACACAAGGTAAGTATGGAAATAAAATAAAATAAATAAATAAATAAATCGATTCGGATAATCTCTGTCTGTGACGAGACAAAGTCCTAGCAAGCTAAACTATCAACTTGAAGCTCAAAATGCCAATGCATTCCACAACTTTCCTTGATAAATCCTTTACTGTCCAGGCCGCTCGTTTGTGGAATGCATTGCCAGTTGAAATAAAACGCGCGCAGTCGTGACAGGTGTTCAAAAGACTTGTAAAGGAGCACTACTTGTCGTTGTGATCTTGTTGTCCTAACTGCAATCATCTACAGTCTTCTTTTATTTTTCGTTGCTTGAATATATGGTATGTATGTATCTATAATTTTGGATATGTATATATTTTAGTAAATTGTATACATTATGTTTGCACCAACGACAGTCCCATTTTATGTCAAGGAAAATCACTGTCCATTCTAAGGTTGCCTGGAAGAGATCGCAGTAATGCGATAAGGCCGCCCATTGTATATTTTGTAATGTTTTATGTATTTTTTATGCTATGTATTTTTGTGGTGTACAATAAAGTCATATATAAATAAATAACTATGTTTCAAACTCAAAGCATTTATTCCAATTACTTAAACCAATTTACAGACAGACAAGGACCTCGTCAGTCAGAAAGGTGAAGCTAGTCGCCCATTACAAAGCCTAGTAGGTTCCTATGGAGAAGAACGAGCAAAAAACTCCATGGATACTCTTTTAAATCTCTTTTTCTCTTTTCGACGGCACGGTTGGCGCAGTGGTTAAGCGATTGACTGCTGCGCTGCGTGTCGCGGGTTCGATTCCCGCACGGAACAAATATTTGTATGGCCTACAAGTAGGGGTCTGGCTGTTTGTGAATGTGAGTTTAAATGTTTGTAAACGCACCCACAATACAGGAGAAATACCTAGTGTGGAGCAACGTTTAAAAAAAAATCAGAACCTTTTAATTACAAATTCAATGTTTGTTATATGTTGTATAGAACGACCACCTCGAATCTTATAAAAGAAAAGAGACTTAGATTTCATGCAACGGCTTTGGAACGCACCTAAGTCAAAGAAAATAAATTTTACACGTAGATAGGTATTGTTTCCTCTGACCAACCAGTCATAATTTATCGAATCAAGCAGCCCAATATAACTTTAACAATCTACAAATTCACCATTCTACTTCGTAACTAACTAAACGTGTGTGCGACCATGTCATCAATATGTCACCTTCACCTTTTATTAGTAAGAGTTAATTGGCTGAACTGTTTGCCTAACAGCCGACACATTCGAGCAAACAGCCCAACTGCCTAACCTAACATGTGTACGTACCCTGTTACGACATGTGCTGATCGAGTGACTGATTGGTCGTTTGGGACTTGGTTGATCAATTTTTTTTTTTTTATACGTTGCTCCACACTAGGAATTTTTCCTGTATCGTGGGTACGTTTACAAACATTTAAACTCGCATACACAAACAGCCAGACCCGGAACAACTAATTGTAGGTCATACAAATATTTGTTCCGTGCGGGAATCGAACCCGCAACACGCAGCGTAGCAGTCAATCGCTTAACCACTGCGCCAACCGTGTCGTCGTAATTAGTAGTAAACGCCATTCGCATCGTTTAGGAACTGCTGAGCCGATCTGTTTTTTGGAACGTAGTTCTTTTACGGAGCTTGCGGTAGGAGTAAAATGGTAGAAATCGTCATGTAACGTTATGGGACTTTTTATTAAAATGTAATAGAATGAGACAGAAAGAGAGAGTCATTCGTCAGTCGTCGTTTTCATGGTTTTCGAGGGTGCTGAAGCCGATACTGAGGTAAAAATGAAAATCTAAGATGAAGGCTGCGAAAATGTACAAATTTTCGTCATTTTGAAATTTTTGCAACCACCATCTTGGAGTTTCAATTTGAAATTCGTACATACCGGGGGGGTCCCCCGACCCCGCACGTTTTTTTTAATGTTCGTTATATTCCGAATAATTGTTTTAAGTAAAGAAAAATCAGCTAACTCAGGAAAAACTGACAGAATGTAAACTTTTTTTCTATGGGATTTTTGTATGGCTTATTGAAACTTGAACAGGACAGGACAACGTCTGCTAGTATTCAATAGATTTCATTAAAATTATCAATGTAATTTTCCGGTAGAGTACGATTTAAACTACAGGGTACTATAGATATTGTTGAACCTTCGAGGAGACACTTGCATTTTGCTACCAAGCAAATAGTTTATGCTTGACTTCCGAAAAAACCCTTGTATATCCATTCTGCAAACATATCAATAACATTATGTACTATCGTCAAAACATAATTATATCTGACCATTTTGAAAACAAAATCCCGTGCACATGATGACCACAGCTGCGTCCGAAAGTAAAACAAAAGAGGATCAGTTTTAGGTCGACTAATAATATGCGCTGCAAGCAGGAATAGTCCTTTCGGTGGTCAGATATAGATTTTGGCGATAGTACATTACCCCCTAAACCAAACTAAAAATGGTCCTTTCAGGCGTGCGATAACCGTTCGTATAAGTGCCTACGTGAGCCCACCCTATCTTAATTTTTTATTACCTAACAAGTTCAACGTAGCACGAAGGTTGATCCTAAAATAAACTTGTAATTATAGTCATACGCGCGCACATATCTAAATTAGGATTTAACCACTACTACCTAACTTGGGTGCAGCAAAATGACTAAAAAGGTAATCGGACTCACTGGCGCCGGCACGTACTTACTGCTAAATTAAGATAAACATTAAACCTATGTAGGTATGTTCATTATGTACAGACGCTAGCACATCAAGCTACTACAATCTGTCAAACTTCTCTTAATACATTTTCAACTTTATCGCTAAAGCATTAAGGTATAAGGTTGATTGGGAAAATTTGACAGTTTCGGGTAGCTTGACCTGCTGATCCTTTTAGTAGTAAATTGTGTTTGTAAGAGAAAATAAATATGTACTTAAGTTATGATATATTATGTATATGGCCTAATTGAAACTACGTCCTGTACCAAGAGAGCTAGTGTACTAGAGCAGTGGTGGTTCAGTGGTATCAGCTCTGACTTACGAGTAGTGTAGTCGAGTGTAGGTCGTGAGTTCGAACCCAAGCAGGCATTTTACTTTGTGTATTTTACTTCATCACCACTGCTCTCAAAATGGTGAAGGAAAACGTCGTGAGTAAACCGGCATGTCCTAGAACCCACAAATCGAAGACATGTGACATCCACCAACCCGCACTGGGCCCGCGTCATGCGTTATGGATTCCCCACTCCCACTCCTTCTCAACGAGAGGAAGCCTGTATCCTAGCAATGGGAACAGCTGATTGATGATTATGTAAAAGTTTCACTAATGTTTGTCTCGTCTCTTTTACCTCTCTATTTAGTGTCTCTTTTACCTCTCTTTTTGTGTTGTCTCATACGTGGCTAAGTAAATAGGATTTTTAGGGTTCCGTAGTCAACTAGGAACCCTTATAGTTTCGCCATGTCTGTCTGTCCGTCCGTCTGTCCGTCCTCGCTTAATCTCTGTGACCGTTAGCACTAGAAAGCTGAAATTTGGTACCAATATGTATATCAATCACGCCGACAAAGTGGTAAAATAAAAATTAGAAAAAAATGTTTTATTAGGGTAGCCCCTCTATATGTAAAGTGGGAAGTGATTTTTTTTTTAATTTCAACCCTAACGTGTGATATATTTTTGGAAAGGTATTTAAAAATGAATAGGGGTTTACTAAATCATTTTTTGATAATGTCAATAATTTCGGAAATAATCGCTCCCAAAGTAAAAAACAATGTGTCCCCCCCCCCCCCCCCTCTAACTTTTGAACCATAAGTTTAGAAAATATGAAAAGTAGAACTTTATAAGGACTTTCTAGGAAAATCATTTTAAACTTGATGGAAACAACAGTTTTTGTACAAAAAAGACAAAAAGTTGTACAAAATAATTTCTGGACTAAGTTTGTTTAAGTTGGGTTACCACTATGTTCGCGCTCCAGCAGCGCTCCGCGCTCCTGCAACTGCTCCAATGGATACGTCGCGCGCACTTCTACATGCGCTCCCCTTTGACACACTGCGCTCCCCTTTGTGTTCGCGCTAAAAACCGTCACGAGTCGGAGCGCCTGCCGCGGAGCGTGCAATGTTGCACGCTCCGTGTTCGCGCACGTACCCACTACCGGGAGCAGTTGCAGGAGCGCGGAGCGCGAACATAATGGATACCCACCTTTAAACTCATAAGTGGGAACACTTATTGTGACGGACGGCAAACTACGGAACCCTACACTGAGCGTGGCCCGACACGCTCTTGGCCGGTTTTTTTTAATTATTCTAAACTTGCGGCTGCCTTTCTGCGAAATAAACATACTAAGAAACCGACTCTAAAAAGTAAAAAACCTTTCACATCTTCTATGACGTATGTTTCGGGTGTTACAAAAAAAAATATGGCGTCACATAACCGTTAAAACCTGATACCTATCACCTTCAAAGTCCAAAGTATGAAAAATCGGACTGATCAGTTCCGAGAAAATCTTGCGCAAGAGTGGATCCATCGCCGATTTTTGGAAGTAACACGCCTTCTTTAAAGATTTTCGCCGAAATCGTACAATGTGAGAATCATTTTCCTGTTTCTTTTATTTGCAGGTTTTTTTATGAGTTTTGTGTCCTTAATAGAATAAGCGGAAGTATTACATTTACAGTCGTCGTCATCGACCAATCTTCAAATGTGTATTATTATGATTTTTAAAGTGACGGTATATTATTGTGAACGTCCGTATGGAAATAAATTATCGTGGACGGTTTAAAAGCGTCTTCACATATTATTCTACTAACAGCGCCCCGCCGTTTCACCCGCATAAGTTTCGATACCGTGGGAATATCGGGATAAAAAGTATCCTATGTGTTTATCCTAGTTGTAAACTATCCGTGTGCCAAATTTCATTTGAATCTGTTCAGTAGTTTTTTCGTGAAAGAGTAATAAACATCCATCCATACAAACTTTCACGTTTATGATATTAGTAGGATACATTTTACTACCCTGTGTTATCATGATGCCGTCGTGGACGTGGATGTCTACGATAACATCGTCACGTTAGAAATTATAAAAGCGCATGCACATTAATCATTAAAAACTTGTGGCGGGATGGCACTTTACGGATTGGTCTTTTGATATGCGCTACCAGGAAAGTACGTGCAGCAGAATTACAGGTAGAAACTATTGATTGACAGGTCGTGTCTATAATTAAAACGTAAATAGAAAAATACGTTAATGCGTTGGTCCTGGCTGTCATACGTAGACCTTTGACAGTCGTTACGGGAGGGTAGTCAGGAGCCCAAAAGTTTGACAACCAGGGAGTATCGTGTCACCCAGTGCTACGGAGTAACTGCGTAACACACTACCAGTAGGAATGGGTTTAATTTTGACACTTCAACAACATTCATTGCGTTATTTATTTATTTATTTAACCATTTATGTACACACATATATAAACAGACATTGAAAGACAGAACAGAAAAAATAGGTACAGAGGTGGTATTGGTGGTATTTACGTTGTTGAGCATACAAATTTTTCGAACATATGAAGCAATAGATTAGCAATATCCTTCAAAATGATTCAGATTGTTTTTTATAGTGTGTTACGCAATTAGGGTACTGGGTTGTGAAGGTCAGATTGTTAGGCAATCGCTCCGTGTAAAGTATTGTTGCATCCGGTTAGACTGGAAGCCGAGACAGTTAGGAAAAGGCTAGGCTGTTGATTGAGTTTGTTTTGGCACAATTTTCTTTACCACAAAACCTTTTCAACCTTTCATAAACTGTACGCATTGAAGCCGCTTGTTTAATTTACTAAGCGAAGGTTTTCGTGCCCTATCACAAAAGATGTTTCGCCTCATTCACGTCATTCATCATTCCTGCCTTTCCGTTTATTTACAAAGGCCTAACGATCGATAAAGTTATCGGTTTTGTAACTTGAACGTGGGCCTAACAACGTCATACAGTCGGTCTTTCGAGAAAACATTGCATAAGTTAGGATTTAACGCGTCGAAATTAAATCAACAGGTTTACGAGCATTATTTATTAGGTTTTAGATTTTAATGGGACATAGTATGAATAGCTGTTCGAAATGTTCAAATAGGTAATGATTTTATTTCATAACTATACATAAAGGTTAACCCATACTAATATCATAAATTCGAAAGTAACTCTGTCTGTATGTTACCTTTTCACGCCTACACCACTAAACTGATTTCGATAAAATTTGGCAAGAAGATAGATGGCATCCTGGGCAAGGATATAGGCTACTTTTTGTCCCGGTAGCATGTTCTGATCGGATAATTTCCAACAACCACGTCTTACCGGAGTGAGGTGACTAAAAGTTTTACTGGCAAATTGCTGCCAAGGTTCAGAGCTTTTAAGGTTTAGGGATTTGAGACCTTCAAGTCTATCTTCTGTCTTTAAAAAGTTAGCAAGACTAGTCGACTGCCTTTAATACAGTATTGACAGAACAATACAAACAGTACCAGAGCAAACACAAAACAAAATTCGTACTTCTTCTTCGCGCAAGCACACTTCTGAAAGCATAATATATTTTTAGCACAGAAATATAATTTGTAGCAGTCATCGCTTAAGGTACAAATTACTCTGTGAGTGAAAGGAGAAATGTACGTGTTGTGCTGCGCGTACGCACCGTTAATGGCCGCTGGTCGAGCTATTTTTGGATCTTAGAACCTGATTGGCGGGTCTCCGTCGGGTTTTGCAGCCTTCTCGGCTGTTCGGTGGAGTATAGCCAATTTTAGCTTGATTTGATCGCAAGATAGTTGCTGATATCTTTATATGTATTTAATTAAGTTCAACGGCTGTTTAAGTTGTTATTTAAGTTTTGTGATTTGGGCCTTTTCCAGTTTTGCTCACGATCAATGGAAAGTCCATTTATAATGGTCAAAATATTTTCGTAGTCGTTTCTGTTATATACTACTCATAGGTCCTAACAACATGTTCAATTAGTTACTGTTACTGTTAGCCTGAATCATCCCACAGCTGGGCAAAGGCGTCTTCCCATGACTTCCAGGGCCCCAAGTCTGCTATTTTTATAAATTCGTCATTCCAACACGATCCCATTCCCATCCCATTGTCATTTTGCTTAAAGTTCGTAATCTGCTAAATTCTTAATGGTGATCATTGGTCGGTCAATGGTCTCGTAATAGAATTGTGTCATAATGACATTGTCGTATTGCCTATAGTAGAAAACCCGTTAGTAGAAATGATTTTCGAAAAACTACCACTACTTTATTTATGCCAGATTTCATTTATATATATTTTTACATATTATTTATTAGTGTTTTATACAAGTCAAGTGTTTTATGTAAGTCAATTATCATTATGCACGAGATTACCATTCTATGCCATTTCTTTCAATGGAGTGTCAGTGGTTGACCACTGGAAAGTCATAATGACGCCATTATATTAGTAGATTACCAAACTTGTCAAAATCAACAATTATGAAATCAATGATAGACCATTCTGACACTATTGTAATAGCAGACTTGAGGCCCAGCTCTTTCGATCCAGGGCTACAGTGAACCACTGGTGGTTTGTTTTCTGCAGCTCGTCCCGCCATCTTCTAACGATAATTTATGAACATTAACCAAAGGTCTTACAAATCCAACTTCCAGAAAATTACAGAGATTGAAAAAATTAACAAAAGGTCTTATAGATCCGACTTCAAGAAAATTACAAAAAGAGATTCTCAAAACTGCAAACAAAAGCAATTTTAAAAAAAGCCCTTGAACAAAGACATCAAGATATTACGATATCATAAGGATGAACATCGGATTCTTGTAACGGTTCTGATTGGTATGTGCCCTTACCTGGTCATAACTTAAGAATGCGTTTGCGGTTTGTATTTATTTATTTTCTTTCTTTATGAAGTAACTGACCTCCGGATCTGCTGCATGTGTGCCGTTATATTGAAGCAATTTTTATTGGATTTAAACTTAGTTTTACAAAAGAAACAAAACCATACTAAGAGAGGAAACTTTATTTTTGTATCAATTTTCAGAACTTTTAAAAGAAAAAAAGAAAAATAATTTGTTTAGGACATAAAAACAGTAGAAAAAGGAACATTTAAAACTAACAATACCAAAAAAGTCCTGTGCAAATCCGAAAAGGCTCCCAGAATAATGCTGCGATATTAAAAAAATAAATACGGCAGCGCTATTATTCTGATAGGGGCATTTTCTAACCCTCAAAATCCTGCAGCTTATTCACATAATGCAAAAATGACAAAACTAACAATACGGATGTCGAAATAGAACTTTTTCAATGAAACTATAATATGTATGTCAAATAGTCAATGAAGTAGCAGCTATTCTGTATGAAAATTAATGAGTGTACCAGACAATATTATTAGAAAGCAACCTCAAAACGGGTAGGACATTATCTGCTGATTCATCACTAATAAGATAATGTCAGGCGGACACGAAACGGCACCTCTACGTTACTGATTTCACTTGGCAAAGTACAAACAAAATTATTTTCTCTTAAAACATGTCACGACATATGATTTCGTTTGTTTTATTCAAAAGTTACGCCATAAGGACAATGATGAATCCTTCGCCATCTATATTTAATCTACATGAGCAGCCGTACGACTTATGATCAGTGATAGGAATAGGTAGTGCCTATTTGCCTAAACTTCGAAGAACAGAGACAAGAAACGGAGACTTCCTTAGGA
The DNA here is from genome assembly GCA_951799955.1 of Apamea anceps. NCBI lineage: Eukaryota > Metazoa > Arthropoda > Insecta > Lepidoptera > Noctuidae > Apamea > Apamea anceps. The sequence continues at coordinate 3,312,020 of OX637502.1, read as the reverse complement.
CTAAATTTTTTCCGGGACACCTGTCCCGCAAAAAACACATAGAATATTGTTGTAACTTACAACAATATTCTATGTGTTTTATTTTTCCTTTAGAGCCCATAGAGGATAAGTTATTACTATGGAGTTATAAATTATAAATGTTATGTCTAGTCGCAACTTTTAGGTAAATATAGACGAATTACTTATTCCATATAACATATTTTTTTAATGTATTTAAAAGTGTTGTCCCGAATTTCGGGACAGATGTCCCGGAAAAAATGTAGTCCTAAGGAAGTCTCCGTTTCTTGTCTCTGTTCTTCAAAGTTTAGGCAAATAGGCACTACCTATTCCTATCACTGGTTATGATGCCTTGACCTTAAAAAGGTGGCTGGGACAGACTGGTGCTTCACTTTTCCAGTATAGAGGTCTAGTGGTAGACTGCGATATGCTGAAGATAGGCTTTTGAAGTTCAAAAGTATCTTTTTGTGTTTGAAATAAATGCTTTTACTTTGCTGAGTTGATTAAAAGCAGCCCTATTAGCTTTAATAATCATAGCATTATATTACTAAAACCTATAAAGGTTCCAAACGTCACACCAAACGTCTTTCGCAAAAAACCGAAGATGGATCACCTATTTCTTACGAACGAATGTAAGACGCATTTTGTATCCACGAGAAGCTCCACGTGCTTTGTGCAGTGCCGATAAAAATATAGATCAAAAATAAATCAAGGAAAATGTATTATCTGGAAGTCGGGAAAGTCCGATATCCAACAATGGAAATATATTAATTGGCCGATGATGAAAATAAGGAAAGATATTGAGTAAGACAAAGCCTTCATAATCTAACCCATGATTGATTATTATCTTTAAAAAATAATCAGATCTCACTTATCTCGCAGATTATTAAACAAAGGAGGAAAAATGACTCTCTCGACTAACGCCATCATTATTATGTACTCACATAATAAAGCCAGTGTGGCTCTAAGGACCAAAATTCTTAAGTAAAAAGTAATTGTACCAAAGATATAACAACACATAAAATCGCCCCTGTAATCCCCGAAGGGTTAGGCAAAGGTACAGTCAACGGCAAAAGTAGATGATCAAAATCAGAAATTCAATACTAATGAACGGAGTTCGCGTCAGAACTGTGTGGCGTCGAAGTGATTCAAAAGTATGTGATTGTAAATGATACCAAACATTTACTACTAGTACAGCTGCTATATAGCTGCGAACTCCGTTCATTAGTATTGAATTTCTGATTTTGATCATCTACTTTTGCTGTTGACTGTACAATTACATTTCGTTATTTATTTATTTATGTAGTTATGTTTAAGTTCTATGTAATATGGGGCGTTCCTATTGCCATCAACCGGGGAGAAACTCAGACTCCGGGCCGCTACTGAGAAATTCCTGATGGTAAAACCCAACAACTCTGCCCGGCCCGGGAATCGTACCCAGGACCTCATGCTGCTCATACTAACAATATATTATATTAAACTGTAGTTACTTATATACTTACAAGATTAGAGCGCAGAACTTCAGCTTTAATTAGTTCTAATGATTAAATAACTATGACGAAATAAGTAGGTACCTGAAACAAAAAAAAAATCGTGATAAGGAAAACAATTTAGTTATTTGATAACGATTTATGAATGCCTCGCTTAATGGTTCAGGCATTTTTGTTTTGATACAATTCTACGTTTCAGTGAAAGCATTTACGTTATTGGTAAACTTTGATGCAGCGTATTTTGGACTTAATTGACTCGTAATAAGGTAGCTGATAGTGATTTTTTCTTTGTTTGCACGTCGGTGTCTATGGCAACCTACGTAACTTTACGTTCCATAAAAAATACAGTGGCAATTTTCCGGATCGGACCGAAGGACCAAGTTTGACGCCTACTGGCGTATTCTTGTTTTTATGGTGTCATATCTGACTCATGATTATTGTTATGATTTCGTTTATTAAAAACTTTTTTGGCATTGAATTGTGTTAAAGCATACGTAAGCTGATGATGATCTGGTGAAGGCCGCAGGAATCCGCTGGTTACGAGAAGCACAGAACTGGCCAAAGTCGCGGTGCTTGGGGAGGCCTTTGTTCAGTGGACGTTATACGACTGCAATGATGATGATACGAATACATAAGCTAGGTAACATTTAACTTTAGTTTCAACACATGGTACGGTGCTTGTGGCTTATGAAGGACAAAGAGCCCAATATTTAACCATGACTCAGATAGTAAATAATATACTTGACTAGACGTTCCGACCTACAACAACTGATAAAAGGGACAAAGCAAAGAGTGTAGGGAATCTAAAGTTAACTTTCTGCAATATGGTCCATGAATTTAGCATATATATTTCCCAAGTTAGAGAAATATAGAACAATACGGATGTCGATGACAGCAAGCAATGACAGCCACACGTGATGGTATTTAACCTCGATCAACGTTGCATCCAATTCATTCCACTTGTCGTTCTGATTCCTATATCAAAGAGGAATATCTTATTGTTCGTAATTTGCTGTAACTATATCGACCTTCGTTGTGTGGAAAATCTCCGGGAATGGAAAAGAGGAAGAAGAACTTTTAGACCGTAAAGAATAAAGGATGACTAGAATAAAATATGAGAAAAATAAAGGCGATGAGTATTGAGACCTCAAAGAATACAAGTTGTTTGTAGACTACGATGGACATGAAGACAAACGTATAATTCTTGTAAGTGTGCATACACACGAACGGCACGCTTCAACGGGAAATGCATCCGTCGACACTCGTGCCGCTCGTGTAAGTGAGCCTAATTCCTCAAACAAATTAAAAAAATGGAAAAGATTAGTACTCATTTGCAAGATTATTCGGTGACAAAATCACAAATGAGATAAGAAGTTGTATGTATATGTGGCTTGACAGTAAACAAGACGACAATCTCGAAATCCGTCACATCAATTAAGTAAACAAATTCGCTACTGCATAAAGAAATCCTTTTAGAAGCAGCCGTTACCGATCATAGTGTAAAACATTGTAAGGAAAATAACTTACTATGCAATTGAAAAGGATCAGAGTTCAAGTGTTTAGACGTAAGTGTGCCAATGCTGTAGACCCGGTCAATTGACACTGATCAATCGTGAATGCACACAATTGCAATCATCACACTGTCCGTTGCAAATTGAACAGAGTTCATGCACTGGATCATGATACGAGCGCATGCGATGGTTCAAGCTTTGCTTCCAAGAATATGATGGTATACTGAAGTCACCAGCGTTAAACAGTATCTGTCTGGCATTACTGCTAAAGGCGCTGGCGCAGCCGTGAGGTCTCAATATGTTTTTAAAGCATTTCACTATTTACTTGGTTTTCGTGTTTCATGAATTATTGCCCAATAAATGTTCTTTACCAGTGGAAAGACCAAATCTTTGAAAACCCAGACACTATTTCTTAACTAACTTGTAGGAGAGTATGACAACATCCATATGCCAACGGGGTAATTGCGTAACACACTAACTATAGAAATGGCTGTCAGTTTGACAGTTCAACAACATTCATTGCGTTATTTACGATGTTAGCAGACCACTTTTTCGAACATTCGAACCAATAGATTAGCAATATGCTTCAAAATGATACAGATTCTGACTGCAGTGTCGCAATTAGGGTGCTGGCATAGTTATTTATTATATTACTGTAGGAGAGATTAAAAAAACGAATAGATCGTTTAAGTGCTTGGAAAGTTAAGGAAGAAACTTTAAGGCTCTGGAATCATCGAAATTCTTCTTTGATCTTTCGTACTGATACTGGTATTAAAATTGAACACATCTATTCTTTTTTGTTAGCATATGTTTACGAGCCATTTAAAATAATCAAGTTCAGTGCTTTTGTCACGTTGCAGATATATGTGATCATGACCTTTTTAATAACTTTTAACGACATTGCTTTAAATAAAACTAGACTAGATTTAAATATCCAAGTTTTCCATAATCAAGTTTGACCTTAAAATTAAATCAGTGTCAAGGTAACCGTTACTTTCTTAATATTACGAAATAACTTATTAAAAATTCAGACCAGTCTGATGCATAAAGTAAAAAATAATCAGTCTGTAAATGAAGTCTTTTCATTATAGGCGATCATTAAGAAGCTGATGAAATTAATATAAGATAAAACCAACATTCTACAGAAATGGCAAATAACCGGCTAAATCTATATAGTAATAATAAAGCTGAAGAGTTTGTTTGTTTTTTTGTTAGTTTGTTTGAACGCGCCAATCTCGGTGGGTCGGGGGGACAAGCTAGTTAATAATAAGAATAAAACTGCACCCAACCACAAATAACCGTACAAATTCAGATCAAATTAATAACCAAAAGATATTCGTTCCGGCTGTCATTAACGTCAACCACGTGAACAAAGACAAAGACAAGATAACGTCCGTAGACATTACAGAGGTGACACTGACACGAGGCACAGCTGCGGATCAATTGGTCGCATGTCCTCGTGATTAATCTCACGTGTAGCACCACGAGGACTTTAAGCTTTCTCACGTTATTTAATTAATAGGTGTAATCATAATTATGTATAGTGAAGGATAAAGAAAATTATCATAGGGACTGTAGACTGCACCATGTGTAGTAGAAGTTGCTATAGGTAGTCGATGATTTAACAGCCAAGAGGCTGGACCAACCTGCGGAGGCTTGGCATAATTAATTGGTCGCATGTCGTGATTTATCTTACGTGTAGCACCACGGGTCCTCTGTACTTTCTCACGCAATTTTTATATTTAAAGTGAATTTTTATTTTTATTTTATTTTATTTTTATTTATAGGGAAAACAAACAGTAGTATACTAAAAATATACAAATGGTCTTAAACATAAGACTTAACAAATATACTACCCACTACATTTTCCACAGATTACTACTTACACTAAGACAAACTGAATAGCAAACGTTAATTGTAGCCAGGGTATGTAAAAACATTAGAAGCTACTGTTGATCCTTCAAAATTTTGATTATGTCAGTTCTAAAGGTATATCTGCTTACAAATAATATATCAATTGCACAAAATAACTTATTGTATGTGTCGACTAAACGGCGTAGCGGTGAGCGCACACCAGCATTGGATTTGCAAGAGCTAGTAGCGAATAGCTGTCTGGTGCGCACCTCCCGCCCCTGCACTGTTCGAGGAACCAGGTAACACAAACTGTTCACCAAGTCGGGGCAATCAAATTTGTTTCGGCATACACCGTATAGAGTCATTGTCTCAAGGAGCGAGCGCCTTTTCTGTAATGTAAGGAGGCCATATTTTTTGAGCATGGACTGATAAGACGTTTTTTTTCGAAAACATCTATACTCCATGGCTCGAAGGTACTTACGTTGAACTAATTCTATAATTTCACAATACTTAGCATAATAGGGATTCCAGATAGGTACTGCGTATTCTAATTGCGGTCTAACTATGGACTTGTATAAGTGCAAGAAAGTGGAAGGTCGACGGAACTCAGTAGATGCTCTCATCACAAAGCCATACATCTGGTATGCCTTATTAACTATACGGTCAACATGACTATCCAGATGAAGTTTCGAGTCCAACTGTACACCAAGATCACGAATACAAGTAATTTTGTTGATAACACTATTAGCAAGTCGATAATTAAAATTAATAACATTTTTCTTTTTAGTAAATGTTATACTATGACATTTGGGCAGGCTAAGGTACAATTTGTTAGAAGAACAATAGTCAGAGAAACGATCAAGATCAAATCTAAGATACGATCGTTACAATTGGTCGAATGATTATACTGTCTCATATTTAGTTGTGAACAAAAGTTTAACAGTTGACGACTTACATTAGAAGTATTATTTGTATCGCATACCATGAATGATGATTTAGGGACCCAGCTTAATTGTGGCATGTTGAAATCACCTATTAAAATAGCTTTGTCTACACGATCATCACCGAACAACACCATGAGAGAATTAAAAAAAGTAATGTATAGTTCGTCCGTAGTGTTCGGTGGTATGTATGTAGCGCAAATTAAATTATAAGTATCATTACAAGCAGGAATTTTAATTATTATATGCTCAGGTAAAATTAAGGGAGGAGACAATGACAGACAGGAGGGCTTCAATTCCCGAGACACTGCTATAAGAACACCACCACCATCTTTTTTGTTTGTAACTACACGATCACGATCGCATCTAAACACAACATAACGTTGGTCAATAAATTCGCTATCTGAGATGGCCGGTGTTAGCCAAGTTTCAAGAATTCTAACTCTTATTGTCCTACTGCAGGGCAAGGCTTCCCTCCTTTTTCACACCATTCTGTATTTAGCTACAGCCGGCCAGTCGTTCCGGTAGGAGTCAAGCTCGTCCCACCATCTTATCATCATCGTATCAATCATCATCATCTGAAAGAAATTATGTTAGGGATTCTGCAACCTTTGCATTTGTACTGCTAGTGTTTTTACAGCAGATGGTTAAACAGCCAAGACCCTCGACCAACGTCTGCGGAGGCTCTAGTTAGGTTGGATCATGGGCTTCATTTAAAACATGGTGGGTATTTTAAGGTGTATCAGTAGATATCACAGAGGAGTCTATTATATGTCTGTTGACTTTGTAAAACTGTATTAGATTGCGTCTTAACATTGGGTTTTACATTTTTCTGCCATTTACCTTAATTTATGAAGGTATTGTGACATTTTGGCTTGCTCAAAAAGTTACCTACAATCTATTAATTTTGTAGTTTCTATGCGGATTTCGTTAAAATCTGCTACGGTATAGCTGCAAAAGGGCAATATGCCCTTTTGCAGCTATACCGTCAATGGATGAATCATCAGGACAAGTAAGGAGGCTGCACCCGGATAAACAGTTTGGCATTTCAAAAGAACCAGACATATAAATAAACACCTACGTTAGTGTCATTTAATTGTTGTCAGTTTAGTGTTAAGACTCCGCAGACAAGCGTGACACGACGATGTGAGTCGCACCGTCGTCGTCGCCGCGTCGCGTTTCATGATACGATAGTAGACTCTCCCATATGGATGTAGTCATCACAGGCTAATAAATATGTAAGCAAAACGTTCGGTTTTTGTTTATAGGAACCGAGCATTAGTCACCTTAGGGCTTATCAAGTTCATTTTCCAACACTTTTTCATCACACTAGCCATTATAATATGACAGACATGTACAGACGCCAGCAGGTCAAGCTACCCGAAACTGTCAAATTTTCCCAATCAACCTTGAACCTTAATGCTTTATCAATAAAGTTGAAAATCTATTAAAGAAATTTGACAGATTGTAGTAGCTTGATGTGCTGGCGTCTGTACATAGTCTAAGAAAATTCTCAGACTAGAAAATAAAACGAACAAGCGACATATATAGACGTCCTTGTAGTTTTTTTTACCTAGAAACTGGTTTAGTTGCCGCGACGTGTGCTGTTGAAGTTAGAAAAATACATTCCATTGTGTCTTAGCTGTTAGAGCATCATAAAAACACTACAAAATAAAAAAAATAAAAATGACACTGAGTGTTCCCATGATCTTGACTTCTACCGAAAATAAAGCTATTTTAATTTCAGGATAGCTACATCACCAGAAAACAGAAGTGTGTTGACAAGGTATGGGGGAGGTGTTTGGTCTTCGACAATACAGGTTATTAAAATGGAGTATTAGGGAGATATTGCAAGACCTTCTATAGAAAAAAAAACTGAAAAGCAAAAAATAATAAACCTTTTTTATTTAACCTTAATAACTAAGTTCTTAAACTAATGTAAGTATACCTAAGTAATTTTGAGTCGGCGCCAAACAATCACTGAACAAAGATCACTAAATTGCCTTAAATTAAAACGGCGCCGACTCAAAATTATTTAGGTATACTTACATTAGTTTAAGAACTTAGTTATTAAGGTTAAATAAAAAAGGTTTATTATTTTTTGCTTTTCAGTTTTTTCGACGGTTTAATTTTTTTGTTAAAAAGTGTTTATTTTATAATTTTTTGTGGCTATAATCTAATAATTGTTTGCCAAAGGGCAGGCATAAGTGGCACTGAGTAGAGTAATAATTTAATACACAACTCAGCATTCAAATCTGTGAGTGAACAATAAATCACCCATATTTTCCCACCCTTAGGGTTGGATTTTTTTCCAAATGTATGTGAGACCACCTTGGGGGTTTACCCTTTCCAATAAAAAAAAAGAATTATCAAAATCGGACTACTCTGTAAAAAGTTATGCGTGGTCATAAATAAATATATATATATATATATATACGCGTCGACTTGAGAACCTCCTCCTTTTTTCGTCGGTTAATTACAGTTACACCCATAGAAATATAAAAAACCGGCCAAGTGCGAGTCGGACTCGCCCATGAAGGGTTCCGTTACGTTACGATTTATGACGTATTAAAAAAAAACTACTCACTAGATCTCGTCCAAACCAATTTTCGGTGGAAGTTTATATGGTAATGTACATCATATATTTTTTTTAGTTTTATCATTCTCTTATTTTAGAAGTTACAGGGGGGGGGGACACACATTTTACCACTTTGGAAGTGTCTCTCGCGCAAACTATTCAGTTTAGAAAAAAATGATATTAGAAACCTCAATATCATTTTTGAAGACCTATCCATAGATACCCCACACGTATGGGTTTGATGAAAAAAAAAATTTTGAGTTTCAGTTCTAAGTATGGGGACCCCCAAAATTTATTGTTTTTTTTCTATTTTTGTGTGAAAATCTTAATGCGGTTCACAGAATACATCTACTTACCAAGTTTCAACAGTATAGCTCTTATAGTTTCGGAAAAAAGCGGCTGTGACATACGGACGGACAGACAGACAGACAGACAGACAGACAGACAGACAGACAGACATGGCGAATCCATAAGGGTTCCGTTGCCATTTGGCTACGGAACCCTAAAAAACAGTGCATGTGTATAGTAACTTAGTGGCGCGTGGTAGGGGCAAACTGGAGACACTTGTTCCGATGCATTTTCAATTACCGGGCATATCTCCTTGTTTCTTTCATATCTGATGATGCACGAATGCGTGAAGTGAACGTAACCTCGAACACGAACATTTTAAAAATTGCAAATACTCTTTTCGCTCATAATATAGGTTTAGGGCTTTATTCAAATCAACCGGCGCCGATTCCCTTGTTCACAAACTAAACTAAATTTAAGTTCAGTGCATCTTTTTCTTTCTATTTCATTAAGAAAAGGACAAAAGATAAATTTTTGTTTAGTCCTGTCAAATTAAGACGCTCTATAGACAGTTTAGACGTGATTAAAAACATGGCTGCTAAAAATACGTCAATTTACGTCAGGCACTGACTAGTTTGACAGGACTAAACTAATATTTATCTTCTGTCCTTTTCTAAGTTAAATAGAAAGAAAAAGATGCATTGAACTTAAATTTAGTTTAGTTTGTGAACAAGGGAATCGGCGCCAATGGGTGATAATAAAAATACTATAGGATTGTTGTGTTTTAGATTCATAAATCGTTCGCGTGCGTGCTAGGGCTTCTGTTTTCTTAGTTTCGTTCATCCTGCTTGTTTATATTTTCTTTCGTTTGATCTCTGCCATAACCCAAACTAGACATAAACTACAGACTTTGCTATTTCAACAACTTAAAACAATCTTGCGCAGACGTCGGGTGACGTAACTGTTGACAATCAGACGCAGACGATTTAAACTCAAAATGCAAATACAAAACTATTTGCTTGCCTCATTTATGTAAATGATAGCAAATGGGTTTGCATTTGCAATAAAGATTGGATGGTTAACGTACCTACTAGAAGAAATAAAAGTGTGTTTCTTTTGGTATTTCTTTAAAGTTTTTTTAACCTTTTACCATTGGTATAATAACTTGATGGATGTATCTAATGAAATAGGTATATTTGTTTAGATTTAAGTAGATAGAACTTAAAGACTGAAAGCCGACCTCAATATTTTTGTTGGGAAAAGCTAGGCAGATGATGATTTTAGTAGACAGAACGAACTAAGGGTAACTGTATTAATATGAACGTAAACGCAGTGACAGGAGTATGAAAGAATCGTAGCGTTCTATAGTTTCATCCATGGAAGGAGACTGAGTTTATGTATGTATGTATTTCAGTAGATAAGTCGATCCATATTTTTTGTTGTTTATATGTTTGTCAGAGGTCAGGAAACACTGATTCCATTTCAAAAAATCGTTCACTGATGGAATGCTACACTATTCCCGGGTGACATAGAAAACATTATCATAGAATAGAAAATGCACGGTTCTGGTGGGATAGACCCCGGGAACGAAGCGACGGAAATAAGCTAGAACAAACACCAGCACATCAAGCTACCCGAAACTGTCTTTTCCCAATCAACCTTGAACCTAATGCTTTAGCGATAAAGTAGAGATTTGACAGATTGTAGTAGCTTGATGTGCTGGTGTCTGTACATAAATTACTGATTATATTAGCTGTTAGACTTTTTTAATTAAAATTTTGAAATGAGTAAGTAGGTGACCAGAACAAATCTGCAAATTAGACTGCTTTATATAGATAGTTAGTATGTAAATGCGACGAATTTTTACAACACATTAGTTTTTTTAATATGTTATTATTACAGTTACGTGGCTGGCTAGCCCCATTGTAACTAGAGCTAGCCAAATCTAGGTCGAACCAGTTAGAAGTAGGTTTAACTGTGAACCGGCCTATGTAATCGACGCAACCGTAGTAAGTAATATTACATAATACGTCAAATATCGGTTGAAGGACTAGTAACAACAAGTCAAAACACCTGCAGTGCGATTCTGTAACCATCTCACCGTGAAAACTTATGCGAAGTGAGCGTGGAGTGAGCTGTCATTCCAACAAATACTAGGGATTGACACTATTGACAGCTCACTCTAAGCTCATTTCACCTAATTTTTCACGGTGAGATTTTTACAGAATCGATCGGCTGCACCCTAATTGCGTTACACACTATCAATCATAACCTGAAACATTTTGAAGGATACTGCTAATCCATTAAGTACTTACTTCATTATGTTCGAAACATTTGTCTGCTCAACAACGTAAATAACGCAATGAATGTTGTTGAACTGTCAATATGAAATTCATTCAGCTACTGTGAGGGTCTTACGTAATAACCCCGCTGGCGTCCGACACTGAAAAATGTGAAGGCCGGAACAAAATAATAGTTTCAGCTAAAGTCGTCAACCTCTTAGAAAACATAGTGTTTTAAGAACACCGCTTAAGAAATCTATACAAAAAATAAAAAAAATTGGAGTGTCAGTGTTTTAAATGTCAAAATAACAGCTTTTTACTAAATGCATATGAAAGTATACTATAACTACATTGGCAGATAGCTGACGTTATAAGGAGTAACTAGGCTTAGAGTGCTTTATTTTGGAAAAGAATTAGGATTCCACGCAAAAAAATAAAAGCTATGAAATGCACATTCACGCAGGCGAAGCCGCGGCAGAAGCTAGTTAAGAAACAAGTTGCTCGTGGACGATGCACCCTAAAAGAAGCAACGTAAGTATGAACATATCCATAAAATAACTAATTAACAGGTAACGACAAACACGATCAATGTTCAAATTAACATATGAATTACCCTCGCACGCGCATCAACAGACAACAGTAGTTGCAAAAACAATTAATGGCTAATAAAATATCAGTTATGTACAGACGCCAGCAGGTCAAGCTACCCGAAACTGTCAATTTTTCCCAATCATCATTGAACCGTAATGCTGCCTAAATTAAAGTTGAAAATCTATTAAATAAATGTGACAGATTGTACGAGTATTGCTTGATGTGCTGGCGTCTGCAAGCAAGAAGGTGATTCATCGGAACACCCGTTTGTTGTATAAATCTAAATGTATTTAATTTGTAATTAAGTTGTAAACTAAGCGTTATATAATTCATTGGTACAGTATTACGACTTATGTAACTACTGTAGGTACCACATGTACAGGTAAATAGGTGCCTGTTTTTAAAGGGTGGTCCTAATTTGTCCTTCGAGGCGGACTAACTTATTAATTGGTCCTTCTGAAGATAATAAGTGTTGTTGTTGTATAAAGTCTTGTTTGTTGTCTTGTTGAAAGACTCATATATACAAACAGCTACATAAAAGGATACAGACAGGATAACAAGACAAAAACTAACACTCACGAGGTAGCAATATGTCTGCTGCAGCATTGTTGGATATAAGGGCAATCCAGTCTGTTGGTTATGATCATCGCCTGGATGGTGATACACGGCCTACATTACGTATTTATTTATTTTTATTGGTCTCTAAATTATACACTGCCGAGCAATGAAAAGGTTCCACCCACAAAATGCCGACAAACTCCTTAATATCTCCTAAGACATATAATTTAAAATTTGAAAACAATCAATCAATCAATCAATCAATCAATCATTTTATTTGCATAATATGGGTTTACAGAAGATGTTACACAGGTACAGTTTCACCATATTCAGCTATGTTAGCATGCAAATTATATTAACAATACAATTGTCACAATATTTACGTTTTTAGTTGGTAATATTCTGATGCGCTGTTAAATGTACTTCAATATTGCAGATGGCATCATTAAGCTAGCCTTTCCCGTTTAGGAGTAATTTGGTGCTATGTCACTGGAACTTTTTCATTGCTCGCGTGTGTATAATTTCCGCGCATCTCCTTTTTAGGGGAATTTCTACCCGTTTCCGGAAGACAGCTATGTGGACGAGTAGGTACCTGCTTCAACGCCAAGTGTCCTTTGGTTTTTGTCTTTATTTGTATAGCAATTAGTTTGTCAATTAATTTTGTAGTAGTAAATGGCTAGAAAGAAAGAAAAATGCGTTTATTGGCATTACAACAAAATAAATATGTACACCTTAAAACTTTAAAAACAGAAAACAAGGAGTACAATGCTAAAAGGTCCTCAGCTCAGCATAATGTCAGATGACAACACAAAGTGTACCGCTTGGCGCTGGTTTTCAGCTGCAACCCACTAGTTAGTTGTGTAAGTAATTAGGAACACGCACCTAAAGAGAGACGAAGACAGAAAATCAACAAAGTATTTCCTGTCTCATGGGTCTAGTGGTCGCAAGTACCTGAGCACTTCGATCAATATTAATTTAGATTAATATTGATCGAAGTGCTCAGGTACTTGCGACACACACACAACATTTTGCCTGAACATTTGCCTGACCTGCTGAAGCTCAGCCTTAGGGCTGAGCTTCAGCAGGTCAGGCAAAATGTTATTGGGTTTTCCATCAGGGATTATATAGCTGAATAGCTGCCTTGAGTCTGGATTTGTGCACAATAGATGGCAGTAGGCTCGCCCCTATAATATGAGACTTAAACATCACTGGCGAAATGTGGGTGTAACGGGTACAGTACGTCTCTAACTCTACGGGGATTACAGCCGGTATTTTATGTTATACAAAAGAGACGTTGCCTGAGGTAGCTGCGCGGTACTGGAGGAGTGATAGTTGTCACAAGTTGACGGATCGCTGAGCTCTCGCATCACGTCACAATACCCCTCCCGCACCGCGCTGCTACCTCAGGCAACGTCTCAGTTAAGCGGTTGGCCTATAGCATAGAAATGTAAAAAAACAGTATATCTATGGCCTATAAAATGTAATTTATACAAAAAATAATTAGCAAAATGCCCCAAAACTAAGACGTAGACAGCGAATCAGCAAAGTATTTCCTCAATTCTACAAACTGAAGCAGTTAAAGTAAAAAAAAGCATTTGTTTGTAACGTCAAACAATAACCTTTTCAACGCTTTTCTTTGATTTTGGAAGCGACCTTGTTTTTCAATTACTTCCTAAAGCAAGATTCATTGATCTATTGTTGGGTGTATCCGTGCGACCTCGATCGCAGTTTTTCTGGTAAAAACCGCACTTATTTACACAAGTGGACTGCTATCTGTAGTAATTTTCCTTTGGCGGAAAAGCCGGTAAGGGAAGTTTTCTTTTTTTTTTTTTCTCGAGTCGTAAGTAATTGCGATGTTAGGAGAGCGAGAGAGATCATTATGCAGTACTACCTTCTCCCGAAAAAAGTCCCGTCCCGTCTAGGGGTTTCGAATACCGGATTATTTCAATACCGGTATCAATACCGCATAGAAAACTTCCAATACCGGGATCCCGGTATTAGATATTTTTTTTCCAAAATTGTTTAAAAAAGAAACGACTAATAAGTTGCACCACAAAACAATGAAATACCATTTTTTAAATACAAAATGACTTTTTTAATAAGACTATACTTTATAGGCCAGTTACCGTAGACACAAAAATCGCGTTAGGTCGTAAAAAAGTGCACTGTAGGTGCTGATTTTTTGGAATATTGTTAGAATAGATATGTATAATAGTGTATATCTAAGTTTCCAGCTTCGAAAGACCTGTGCAAACTGCGTGGTGCTCGAAGTTCAAAATTTTCGAACTTCTTTCAGCTTTTGACTTATGACTTCTAGCATCCTACGGAAAAGTCACTCAATACATTTTTATAGTATACAAAACGTATATCTCGAGTTTTATTGAACCTACAGAGTTATGGCTGCGCTCAAATTTTGTATACTTTAAAATTGTATTGGGTGACTTTTCCGCAGGATGCACCTTTTAGTGCATGGGGGAATACCCAGTCGTTCCCGCACCTTTCTTCTTACCTCAGGAATCTCAGGATAATACTTCTATTGTTTGATGTACTTCTTGCCTTGATCGAGAGGCAAATACAAAGACTTTTTTAATCCCATTCTTTACCTGCGCAAGAAGTAGTAAAATGTAAGTAACTGTCTAAATAAACCACGAGATAATTAAAATAAGCAGTTTTTTAAACTTACCCAGATAGAAAATTGGTTGGAAATATAATATACAACAGAACGAAATAATGTGTCATTGAAGTACTGCAAATAAAATAAAATCACCAATACCGGGTTTCCGGTATTGAAAAATGACCAAAACATCGGGATCGGGGTAATGGAAGCCCTAGTTCCGTCTTAAAGACTAAGGACAAAATCACATGTGAATTTTAAGGCCTTATGCCATCACATGAATGAATGAATGAAGGAGTGAATGATTGACAGGGGAGACTGGAAGAAAAAAACGTGTTTCGCCGTCCCCAAGTAACATGGGACAAAGGCAGTAAGATGATGATGCCATCACATGAAATAGAAACTAAGTATAGATATTATGTTCAAATGAGAACATATTCTTTGTAATTTCAACTTACGAGTGGAAATAACTAGATTCTGCAGAGTAAAAATCAGCGAGGTAACTGCATAACTAACAGTAGCAATGGCTTTCACTTTGACAGTTCAAAAATATTCATTGCGTTATATTGTTGTTGAGCAGACAAATTTTTCGAACATATGAAGCAATGGTTTAGCAATATCTTTCAAAATGATTCAGATTGAGACAGAGTTACGGAATTAGGGTGTAGGTACAAATACTACACATCTAACTACCAGGTACCAAGATGTCCAAACATTGGTTGTTAGACCATTGTCCACGCCTCGTTTGACCACCATATATGGCTGTAATGGGTTCCTGGTTACCACACAGTGAGTAGATGATGCAAACAATGGTATTGCACCATAATGTAATGGGATTTTGTAAGATGTATTACAAATTGGGTCGCAAAAAGTTGGAACACTTTGTTTGGCATGGCAAATCCTGAGAATTATTGCCAAATACATGTATTTCTCAAGGGTTAGGCAAACAAGGAACGATTGTAAGCCTTCGTTTCGCGAGGATTTTATAGACACTAAGGAAATCACGGATTACTCAAACAAATCTGTTAAAAAAACATTTTTCTTGGAGGCCAGCTTATGTGTAGCGTTGAAATTAAAAACATACGTAATGCTACGTAATGCAATGTTTACAATCATAATATACATATGACCAACAAAAATGACAGTTTCGTGTTGCAAAAAATGGTCCTTCGAGACCACAAAGGCGCAAGTCAAATAAATGTGACTATTAGAACTCTGGCGCAATGACTCGCAAATTGTCTTCCGTGAGTGCGTGTCAAATTCAATATGGGCATGATTATCACAATTACAGCACAAGGAAGGCCAGTTTAAGCTACATTGTCATTTCAGTCGCCAGAGTCAGAGCTATGACACGTATTATGTTGTGTATACTCTATACAGATTCAAAGTAGGTACAATGTCCCATTTGCTGTAGTCTCCAAACTCCTTACTGACCGTTCACTTGCACCTTTGAAGACCTAACTTAAAGAATGTCACTGTTGCCACCAGCAACGTGACCACCTACTGGACTCAAAGCTCAAATAACATAGTAATCTTCAATCAAAATCTAAGTACTGTCGACACTTAAACAAGAAGAAGTAGGTACAACGATGTTTAAAATGTTCACTCCATCAACTTCTACGGAGTTACCAGGGCGTTACGGAGTTCCCTTGCCATTAGGTACATTCGAAGATGCAAAACTTGTGTTAAAAATAGTCATAGGTACCTCTAAGGCCTACCATTGTCAATAAAACTTCGATAACCAATCGACTCACATAATTGATTACTCGGTGTTGCTACACGTGCTGTAATACTTGTATGACTCACACGTAACTCTAGGTGCACCATGAAATAATTGATTTTCCTACATGTAAATTCTACAGTAAAAAACTTATTAAATTGCGAATTTATTGCAAAAATACCGAGGTAATTGTAGCCATCATCACCATTTCAGCCGAAAGACGTCGACTGCTGGAAATAGGCCTCCTCCAAGCACCTCCACTTCTACCGGTTCTGTGCTTCCCGCATCCAGCGGATTCCTGCAGTCTTCACAAGGTCTTCGGATTGTATGGTAGCAATATTAAATCATTAAATGTTTAATTACTTAATAAACCATAAAAAAAGAAATAACACCTTTCAATGAATGTCATGATCTTCTAGACCTAATTCAGGATCCTTAGCAACAGAACCAATTGCTTGTAATGCTTCTGTCGGGGTTGTCATGTAAGTATTTATGTATCTTGGTCCTTTGATCCGAAGTTCAATCTTAAAAGTACAAAATGGACCTCCCATATCCGAGTTTCTTCTTCTTCATGTGGCTGGCACGATAGTTATTCAAATTTTGTTCACCCAAAATTTCGCCTCATCCACGGTGTTAGCGGTGGCAGCGCACAGGTCACTTTGGCTGCATGTTTTGGTGCACAGAGGGCAGGTTAGGACGTGGACCTTGGAAACCACAGACAGAATTTCTCGTCACGCGCTACACCACAGCAATTCTATGCATTTCTAACCGGGAAATGTGAGATTCCTTTAAGGAAAATGTTTCAACGGGAAATCTTGAAAAGAAAAATGCGGTGACCGTAATAGTTGTTTTTACCTGAGGTCAATGCCATATTGAGGAAAACCACATCTGTGACGATCTACGATGTCACGATGTCTAGACAAACGAGTGACGAAACTTGACGGAAGTCACGCCCCTTATTGTGGTAACAATTACTTCATTAATAAGTAATGAACAGATTTTCCAGCCAGAATGCGGAAAAATCTACTTCCCATAACATCACTGAAAAACTCTTCGAGATTAATTTTATTGTAGGTTTTCATCATACAACGAATTTCAAGGATACGGACGGGGACTTCGATGCATAAGGGTCAATTTACATCGCCGCGGAACAGAGCGAGTTTTCGTACAGACGCCAGCAGGTCAAGCTACCCGAAACTGTCAAATTTTCCCAATCAACTTTGAACCTTAATACTTTAACGATAAAGTTAAAAATCTATTAAAGAAATTTGACAGATTGTAGTAGCTTGATGTGCTGGCGTCTGTACATAGCAAAGTGAACTTTATGTCAATGGTCTAACGTACAAACTAGATACGATCTTATATACTGCTGGAATTCCCGAGAATGCGCTATAATTCTCCAGAAGATGCGCGACCTATGCGTATGTGTGTATCTAATTTGTGCGTTACAATTTTGACATAAATTTCATTATGATTTGTACAAGAATCGCTAGTTAATTAGTCATTTAATTCAGTAGGTACCAAGTGTAAATAGTTAATTGTCTATTCATACAATAAATATCTTATCTGTAAAAAGAATGGACAAGCTTGCATTGGCTTATTTTCAAAACTGTGTCGACAATGTTATTATATTATGTAAGTATTTAATTCAGTGATAAAACAGTATTGCATTCAACAATTAGTAGGTAACGACCTGGTTGTTTTGTAATAAAATTCTATAAATAAACTGGAATCATCATTTGCAAAACCTATTACACATTTAATTACTTGATTATGTCATTAGCCAATTAGCTAATGCAATTAACACCTAGATTTTGGGACAATTACCGACTAACAGTTTGTTTTAATGCCTACTGGTTACTTGTGAACAAACAGGCCGACGACATCTGCTTCCTGCCACCTAGGTTGTCTGAGGGTAACACGTTGGTCTTTAGAGACAAAGTAATTTAGCAATTTTTATTTCATCATCATTTTCGTATGTAGGAACTTCATCATCTGCCTAGCCTTTTCCCAACTATGTTGGGGTCGGCTTCCAGTCTAACCGGATGCAGCTGAATACCAGTATTTTACATGGAGCGACTGCCTATCTGACCTCCACAACCCAGTTACTGGGTAATACGATACCCCTTGGTAAGACTGGTTGTCAGACTTTCGGGCTTCTGACTACCCGTAACGACTGTCAAAGATCCACGAATGACAGCCGGGACCAACGGCTTAACGTGCTTTCCGAGGCACGGAGGGGTCTCGGTATGTAAAGATGGTCACCCATCCACAGACCAACCTCGGCAAGCGTAGCTTAACCTGACCGATCGACCTGTGCGGCTGTTATTATTTAGCCACGGGCCCCTCATTTCGTATGTAGGTACTTCGAGAAATAAAAAAAAAAGTATTAAAGGGTGACGCATTTTTACCTCTAAGAATTGATGATTTACAGCCACAAGCACTAATATGTCAACACTTGGCAACTTTCAATGGCGAGTTTTTCGTGAAATAATGAATGCAACGTTAAATACGATACATTACATAAACCTAAAGGTAAAAATGCTATGTTCGTAACAACCACTCAAAAATAAAGGAGGAAATCGCTTTTGAGTAAAGCCGAGTGTATACACACTTATCCTCGTGACTGTACACTGAGCTGCGGGGTAAATTGTGTAACACACAAACAGTAGCAATGGCTTTAAGTTTGACAGTTCAACAACATCCATTGCGCAGACAAATGTTTCGAACATATGAAGCAATGGATTAGCAATATCCTTCAAAATCATAATCGTCATACTTCAAGGATAAAGCCTAATGCATTTACACCCCTAGGAATTGATAACATACACTGAGTATGACCTAGTTTAAAACCTCGTAGAAATCGTGACCCAGCTGTAGCAACGCTTCCAAGCAATATCGTCATTACCGCAAGTGTGTTAGACCACGATTTTCAATAGAACGTAAGTACCTTTATTCCGTGTAACCAGGTAACCACAGACGCACTTTGAAACCGCAGTCTACAAACGTGTAGTCACACTCATCAATTACACTGTAGGTAGGATCATGGATAACAATTATAATTATGGGTCATAGAACTGGCAGGCTGGTAATGAAGTAATCAGAAAGAAACCCAGGCAAGTTGCATTTGTTTTCCTGGATTTTATGATGACAAAATTTTCTAATGAAAAAAATATATTATTTGAGTTATAGTGTCGGTTTGTTTCTAGGGTACGCGTATAATATGCAAAACTTGAAACAATTTATCAGAATATCTAATAGTTAAGGGCTGGCGTACACTGGCGGCACGGCACGGCAAGGGATTCTTATGCGACGAATAGAAATATAACTTAAATATGTATGACAATAAAATTGAAATTTCAATGATGATGCCAAAGGACGTCGCGGCATACCGCGACATCGTTGCCGATGAAATTTCAATTTTATTGTCATACTTTTAAGTTATATTTTGTAAGGCCTTCTCTGCGGGAGGCAGAGAGGCGCGAGGCGACGACAACGCGACGCGATTCTAGTTGAACAATTTCTATGATAACTTCATTGACATTGTTTTACTAGAATCGCATCGCGCCTGCCTGCAGGAGTCTATAACGGCTCAGGAAGAAATAAATAATAGATAAAAATAGTTGTTGGTACAACTTTGTAACTACTTGAATGACAAACACAACAGCAGTTTTTCCTTTTCGCCAATGCCTCCTTTTATCATTTAGCCTATCAAAGACAGTTTAACAGAATATACAGCTTCGCAGTATTGATTTATTGTTAATATAAACACACGATAAAAGTGCTAAGTGCTAACGTAAGCGATTAACATCAACGACGATATTACGTGATACGTATATTACGAGTGGGTTTGTAAAAAGAGGTTTCACTCCGATCGTTTGATAAGTTGTTTATTGTTCACGATTTAGCAGCAAACAGCAATATATAGCGTGACTTGTGTGAATATAACTTCGTTCAATAGTAACACATAACATTACGCATGTGACCCCGAGAGTTAGGTTATTGTAGTGCATCTACATTTCGCCATTTCAGTAGTAACTGAGGGGCACTTCTCGTAATTTGAAGAACGTTCACAGTCAGAAGGCCAATTTCCGTATTAAAAACGCGCAAAATCTAGTCGCAATCTCATCTCAGACTGTGAACGTTGTTAAAATTACGAGAATTGCCCTTCTATTCTCAGTCTCAATCTGTCATAAATACCTCTAATTTCCCTTCATTTTTTACAAGTTTTTAACATTTGGTTGTTGCCGAAATGAGACTGCAAAAATTTATATTTTAAAATTTTAAATTACTAGAATTGGCTTACTGTTTACTGTGTGTTCTTATAAGATCGACATTGACATTACAGCAACGTCAAAACCTTGATGAATGATTAAAATGATGTCTGCGTCTAAACGATAATCAACATCAATATCTTCATAAACATACGCTCTCTACTTATAAACATGGAGTAGGCATGGTTATGCCAAACGTAAAACATTTTTTTTTTCTTTTGCAAAATCTTCTTGACCTCGATCTCGCCTGGTGGAAAACGATGGATGAGGTCGATGATGGAACGAGCGTGCCCAGAAGATGCCTGGTCACTCTTGCTTTGAAGGCAGATGGGTTATACGTGGAAGGGAACACAGACGCTGGCATGCAGAGATGCGAAAAAATTATGGATTTACCGAAGTTTTTGGCGTAACTTCAATCCGCGTTTATAAAGTAATAAGGGGGTAGGAATGCATTAATAGAGCCTCCAAAAATGTGGCAACAGGTGCAAACAGTGGCAGCAGTCGGCCCTTCTACCGACTCACAGGTAATCAACAAGAAAAAAAGTATTTTCAAAAGTCCTACCTTAACATCAATAAGCCTAATAGCGAAGGCAGCAGCTTCAGGGGCGGTGAGGCTGAGCTGGCAGGGGGTGCGGGGCGCGGTAGGGGGCCGCACTAACGCAAGCGCAAGCGCAGCCCCCGCGCCGCTGTTGCTGCCTAACTCTAGCTTCTCTGTGCGCCCGCATAGCAGACTAGAACACAACCCTGGAACAAGAGAAAAGAAAATTTTAGATTAAGATTCAAGATGTAGCAGAAGCATCCTGTCGCATCAAAAATCAGGGACATCGAAAATTGTGGCGTGGAAAGAAAAATTGCACACTAATAAATGCCCAGCAGTGACATGGTGGCCGCTGACTGTGACTCAACTGTTTTACTTAAAAATTCGTTACTGCAAAACTAGTGGTCATGTGCGTCGCCTTGGGCCATGTCTCTTAGCTATTTCTTAAACTTATGACGAATAACCCTCAGACCCTGAACTCTTCAAAGGTGTTTTCCTAAGCGACTGGTGTAATTTTCACCATACAAAGCGTTACAGGAAACGTCGCCAAAAGTTTTTCAAATAACGATGCTAACAAAATTGTTTTTGTACAGCTACATAAACCAATTAATAATTTACTGGCACCAATTCGTGTAATAAAAGCGCAAACAGTACCAAAATAAACAATTACTATCATACTTCACAAAGGCATGTAATGTATAGCATTTATTGGACACTTACTCTAAGCGCAGACTTGTGCACTTTTAAGTGACTTGAATTGGACACAACACAACCAGCCGGCAATTAGCAACGTTTTATGTTATGTATTTTTGTGGTGAACAATAAAGTATATAGGTATAAATAACAACTTTCTTTGAATAATACAGTACGATTACGAACAATTTCAATTTAATGATGTACAGTCTAAGGACTGGATCAGAATGTTGGGCCACAGAAGGGATGAATGAAAGGCAAAAAATTCCATGCAGCTGAGATGAGAATGCTGACAGGGATGTGTGGTGTTACACGAATGGATAGAATAAGAAATGAGTATATCAGAGGAAGTCTGAAAGTGTCACCGGTAACTGAAAAATTGTGTGGAAACCGGTTGTCATGGTATGGGCATGTGATATGGAGGAATGAGGAAAATGTCGTAAGGAAAGTTTAAGTATGAATGTCGATGGCTATAAGAGTAGAGGAAGACCAAAGGAACGATGGATGGACTGTGTGAATGATGATATGGTTAGAAAGGGGGTGACTGTTGAGATTGTGGCTAATAGAAGAGTATGGATGAAAAAGACATGTGGCCCCGATCACAAATAAATTGGGCTAGGGGCAGAAGAATAATGTGTCTAAGGACACCATTTGTTGCTAGTTTATTTTACAAAAAATCCAATGGAATCTTCTTTGCTGAATACAATATGCACTATATACGTTGCAGGATGTTGAGTGAACGCGCAGTTCACTATGTTCTACTAATGAAGGCATGCAAAGTTATAAACATTCCATAGACTATAATTAAAACCAAACCAACTGTTGTTTTCAGTTTTACACGGCAATCGTAACTGAAAAGTGTTTAGTTTTAATGTTATTTTTCTATTGTTGTATTTCCCAAATGAAATATTTGCTCTTTCTTTCTTTCAATTAAATATTCAAGTAACAAAAAGTATCAACGTGTGCGCAGCAACTAAATCGAGTCAAGCAACTACGGACTCCTGCGTCGCTATACTCGTTATATTAACATAAAGATTAGCAAAATGGATAAAACCGTTTATTTTATTGCGAATTTTCATCCAAACGAGTAGTTATACTTAGTTATAGCTGCTATGAAAATATGAGCAATCAATGTTTGGCAAGGGAACCAGAGTGCATATTATAGTAATCATGTTTAGAATCATAGTGACTGTTGCTACTCGTAGATAGACATGAATGCAGTAGAAGGAAATTATAGTATGCCAGAGAAAATCAGAACCGCATTCTATCCCCGTGAATATCATTCTAATTAACTAATTAGGTAATATATTTATAGTTTTAATAAGGTTTTGCGTTATAATATTTAAAAACATTTATTTCACAATTTTAATAATTGCACTTACTACTTTTTTTTTGTCTCTGCATCACCCAAAGGTGGACTAATAGAAAATGCCATTGGCATTAAAATTAAGTCGGCCTCTATACATTTGTGTGCTTAAACTTGAAATTGAAATACAGAAAGAAAATACGTATATTTACGTTTGACATGACGCAAAGAAAGAACACAAACACAAAACAGAACAAGTTGGGAGACTATGTTTAGAACTATTGTAGAAAGAGACATCAGTAAATTGGTCAAAGCCACAAATGTAGTGTTCAAGTTGACATGAATGAAAATTAGGAATCTATTCTGAATCTGACTGAGAGGCTTTTTAAATGAGGGACTGGACCTAACAGGTATTACATAACCGATCAATACGTACTTACCGGATTTTGTCAATAGGTTGATATATATATATACATATAGCCAAACAGTCGTCTGCGCATATATTGTATAGAAGATGTCGTCACTGCGCCAATCTACACGTGTTCTATAATTTTGTTTACTTAGGCTCATGTAGATTTGTAATGTATTCCTTTGACTATTAATTTCTGTGCAAATATGAACAGGTTGTAGGCTGCTTGACCAAGCTTGCCTGTGCCTTAAAAACTAAGCGAATACACACTACGGGCACCCCCTGTGGAGTACGGACCTCGGCTTAAGGCGTCGCTGGGGGAGAGCAGCAAGGGACAGGCTGGATTGGATTTACCAAGAAAATTAAAACAACCTCTCGCATTTATAATTTTAGCAAGAGCATGATTGACGCACATTTTCCATCAAATAAACCGTAGACACGTCTTAAATTTTCTTAACCCGTCGCACGCGCAATTATAGAAAACCGCCATCCGCACTCAGAATGCGCAATAGGGCAATATAGCCTAATGGATGCGCAGACACATGTCCCCCTAAAGGGCATGCAGCCGGTCAGACAAAAATAAGACTATTTAAAATTCCTAGCTATTCCTAGCCTCATTAGTAAAACATTAAATTAAATAGCTTTAATGGATTCAACTAACCACCGAAAATAGCCTTCCATACGTCCGTTTGGTAATCGTTTTGCTCATTGACTCGTAGATTAACAGGTTTTTCGAGAACGTTTTAGAGTGATATTTAGGTTTCGTGTGTATAATGAGTCAATAATATCGACTTTTAAATAGGATGTTTTATGTTAAATACTAGTCTCACGTGTTTTTTAAATTCAACGAGGTTTTTTATATTTTTTGTTTAGTTTAATATACCCACATACAGACATACAGTCACGTCTTCTTTCCATGGGGGTAGACAGAAACTATAGAACGCTACCTGCTAAGATACTACGTATTTTCTAACTGAACAGACAGCTGTGGTGCTTGTTGCGCCACTTCTTCCCAGCGAAAGCACTAGTAAGCGCTGAAGGGCGGGCGTTTTGGGGGACTGTCTTATGTAATTTTGACGTTCGATAAGTGCTGATTCTCAGCCTAATTTTAATAAATGACTTTTGATTTTGAATGATAAGTACAGTCACGAGCAAAAGTATGCATACACTCGACTTTATTCAAAAGCGATTTACTCCATTATTTTTTAATGTAATTTTTTGTTGTTACGAACATAGCATTTTCGAACCCACAGTTTTCTGTGATGTGGCGTATTTCAACGTTGCATTCGTTATTTCACGAAATAATCGCAATTGAAAGTTGCCAAGTGTTGACATATTGGTGCTTGTGACTGTACTCCTTTTGCTTCGTTTACGACTTTACGTTCAATGTTCATACATCAGCGGGGTAATTGCGTAACACACTAACAATAGCAATGGCTTTCCTTTTGACAGCTCATCAACATTCATTGCGTTTTTTACGTTGTTGAGCAGACAAATTTTTGGAACATATGAAGCAGTGGAGTGGCAATATCTTTCAAAATTATTCAGATTGTGATAGCACACGCACGCTCTGGTAGCGAGTACTACGCACCTGACCATTCTGAAGAACATGACCAATAAAGTCACTATGTATAATATGTCCTTCTAGGGCGTAGGTAAACAAGGACACTAGTGTTATGTAATGAATCAAATAAACTATTAAATAGCACGTTTTATGTACCTATGCTAACGCTAAAACCTAGTCTAACATGTTTTTAAAATTCAACAATCTCCAATTTATTTTTAGTTCTTTTTAATCTGGCTTAAAAAAAAATGAGATAAGCATTATTTATTCACAATTTTTATTAAATGGTTTTCGGTGACCTTAACAGTTTCAACAGGTGTTTTGTTATCAATGGATCGTAATTAAACCGTTAACGTACTTAGTTACGGGTGTCATCCATTTTGTTAACATCTATTGTTAACAAAATTGAATTCATCGACATTGAAAATATATATATTTGTTTAACGAGAATAAAATAAGGACATACTTTTGGAGGTCGTACGGTTGTTTTGAAGCCTTTTTTTTTATAAAATATTAAGTTGAAAACACTAACATACATACATACATAGAAATATTAAGTTAATTCAATTAAGGAGTGCGCCCACGGATTTGTATGAAAGTGCTGTTTTTGTCGCGTCGCTACATGCGCGCACTTTCGTACAAACACGTGGACTAGATGTGAGAGACACCCATGAGCAACTTTTACTGACAGACAACGCACAGCCTAAATAAACTATTGAGTCTAGAAGCATGAAAGTTTGCACGAGAGTTCCTTTTAAAACGAAAGTGAGCACTAAGGAAGGATTTTTGAAAATCTATCCCCAAAAGGGATTTTAAGTTCGTAATTTATGCCGATGAATCCCATCGGGCGCAAAGCTTGTTTAGATACATAATATGTATCTAGAAGAAGAAGAAGAAGGTTATATTATAACCTTCTTATGAAAATACTAGCTTCTGTCCGCGACTTTGTCCGCATGAAACGTGTTTCCCCAATCCAACCCGTCGCATCATCATCATTACCTCGTTTTTGCTTAGCTTTCTTTCTCACTTTTTTTCTGATTGCTCGGCTCCTGACGAAATGGCCTAAAGCCTTCCTCAAGAATTGGGCTATCAAATGCAAAAATAATTGTTCAAATCCGACCGGTAGTTTCTGAGATTAGCGTGTTCAAACAAACATACAAACAAGCAAAATCTTCAGCTTTGATGAGAGGGTTACAAAATACTTGTAAAACAAAGAAAACTGTTGGAAAAGCGAAACCAGCTGGGTTAAACAACAGTTCTGAAGAATAAATATACTGTATTGCTGTTAAATGATTTGTTATTAAGTAATTGCCTATGGTGTTAGCAGAAAAATAATGAAAGAACGAATGAATGAATAATAAATTATTTATATTTTACTTCTGAAGCTTATGCTGTCATTTCAGATTTTACGAGCCATTAGACTATATTTAGATAACCAGTTCTTACACCTTATGGTCATAAAATAATGGTAGCCTCACCTTAATTTAAATATTACAATAATCTCTAACTTACCTACCTATCTGCCAATGAGGAAAGAAAACAAAAAAAAAATATAATACGGATTTATTTAAAACCAGTGGGGTATTTGTGGAACACATAACAGTAGGAATGGGTTTCATTTTGACAGTTCAACAACATTAATTGCGTATTAAGTACGTTGCTGAGCAGACATATTTTTCTAAAATATGAAGTAACGGATTGGGAATATCATTCAAAATGATTCTGATTGTGATTGATAGAGTTTTACGCAATTAGCGTGTAGATTTGCACAAAAATGCTGCAAAACCAACTTATTATAATAAAGACTGATAATAATCTTTAAAAATAACCTTGAGGAGTTAGAGAAAATTCTAGAAATAAACACAAAATAAGACCCTTTTCATTTGCATCGGTCGTCAGAAAATATTGACGTCAGAATAACGTCAAGGCATCTGGTCGGTTACACAATACCTACATTTCAGACGTTTCACAGATGAAGAGGCAAAAAATTATGGACGTTTGTCGTTGGCACGTACTCAACTGAAATATACGTAATTTCCTAAAAAGAAACAGCTTTCTTCGGCGTTTGAGATACGTACATATAACAAATAGCAGAGAACGTCTACATATTCAGTTAGTCCCTATAATTTGACGATGGCTTTCTTAAGTATAATCTTCATCTGTGCACTTGATGATCATGACAGTGAGCGGAGTTCGCGCAGCTGAATTTTGGGCCAAAGATGTTTGAACTTTTTGCCATCGATGCGCTAAAACGAGGGCTTCCAATATCCCGGTATTGGCTAATACCGGGATCCCAGTTTCTTTTTTTGTAATTTTTCAATACCAGTATTGAAATATCCAATACCGGAAACCCGATATTGATGTTTTTATTTTAATTTCAGTAGAAACTACAGTGACACAATTTCTTTCTATTGCATATTATATTTCCAACCAATTAATATGTGTGGTAAGTTTTAAAAACTGATTATTTTAATTATGTCGTGGTTTATTTAGACAGTTACTTAAATTTTACTCCTACTTGAGCAGGTAAAGAATGGGATTAGGAAATGGAAAAAGTTGGTATTTGTATTTGCCTCTCGGTCAAGGCAAGAGGTACATAGAACAATAGAAGATCCTGAATTCTGAGATTCCTGAGGTGAGAAGGAAGGTGGGGGAACGGCGCGGGGGAATCTCCCATGCGCTAAAAGGTGCCTCCTACGGAAAAGTCACCCAATACACTTTTAACACGCTCAGCGCCAAGCCCCATATGCCAATACCACTACACCAGGAAAATTCCCTAGGCCAGGGCAACATTTTTTGTATACAAAATGTATGGAAAGTGTGCGCGTTAGCGATACACGGCGCTTAGACTGGAATGGTGCTTGTGTATCAAAAAGGATACACAAGTGTTTAGACAGTGCGTATCGCAAAAGATACACATGGCGCTGAGCGTGTTAAAGTATACAAGTTTTAAGCACAGCCATAAGTCTGTAGGTTCAACGAAACTCGAGATACACGTGTTCTATACTTTAAAAATATATTGGGTTACTTTTCCGTAAGATGCTAGAAGTCATAAGTAAAAAACTGAAAGAAGTCCGAAAATTTCGAAGTTTTTCGAGCACCACGCAGTTTGCAAAGGTCTTTCGAAACTGCAAACTTAGTTTTACACTATTAGTATCTATCCTAACAACATCCCAAAAAATCAGTACACAGCAATTTTTTGCGACAGCACGCTATTTTTGTGTGTACGCCTGTACGGTGACTGGCCTATGAAGTATAGTTGTATTAAAAAAAGTGATTCTATATTAAAAAACAATATTTTATTGTTTTGTGGTGAAACTTATTAGTTCTTTAAATTTTTTTTAAACAATTTTGGATGAAAATAGAGTCTAATACCGGGATCTCGGCATTGGAAATTTTCTATGCGGTATTAATACCGGTATTGAAATATACGGTACGTATTTGAAACCCCTAGCTAAGACCAAATCAGCAACTTACTAAGTTTCTACCTTTAGCCTAGTAATAGTGCCTAAGTACTGAGGACCTTTCGGGTCTGATTCTGCCTGGACCTAAAATACGATACAATAAGTTTAGAACTTAGGCTTAATATGACCTACGAAATTCTTGACATGGTCCTATGTCAAGCATCTACAGCAGGAAGTCTTCATATTTTAATTCTTCCATGTCTGAAAAAATAAGAAGAAATCAGCACTTTTTGAACGTCAAAATTACTTAAAACAGTCCCCCAAAATGCCGTTCGTCCGTCTAGGCGACGAATGATCTGCAATAGATAAATGCTGTTTACGAATCTATTTATAAAGACGCACCTGGGGAAAAGAAGCCTCACCCATAAATATTGATGCCCCAACCCCGTTCTAAAGGTCTCATTATGCTAAGCCTACTCGCAGCCGTTCTATTTATAGAGCAGTACGCGCCTTGCGTAAGACGTACTGCAGAAAGCCGCTTCTAACTACAAACACGTCTTCGGCACACTGTCTGCATTGCAAGAAATCAATACTGGATAACTGCAAGCTTGTTTTCACTTAAAGAAGTTGGCATAACTGCTTAGGTTAGGTTTTTGCAACTGGTTAGGTTAAACGCAAAAGATTTGCAAGAATTGAAAAAAGAATAAGATTTGAGACACAAAAAACACCATCTGCCGGCTTTGAGAAAAGGTGAAACGATTTTCCTGTCATAGAGAGGCTAACTGCCCAGGGTGCGCCAGACCCATACATACCTACTTCAGTACCTATCTACACTCGAGTGGCCCGTTTAACGCCAATAACTATAAACAAAGACTCTTAACATTCCAGGAAACGGAGTTTATCGAACCAAAAGCTATACAGCTGTCAAGACGCCGTAAGATTTCCCGAAGACCCGATAACTAACTTTGTCGTACACTCAAGTAGGTTCTGCTAAGTGACTTCGAATGATGCCAATGCACTTAACATTCTAGTGATGATACCATTGCAAATGATCGGGCACAGTTCCAATAACTGGCCACAAATTTAACAAATGCAGGTGATGAAGCAAAGACGAATGATGTTAAGCACTCGAATGAGTAGTTCGCTTGAGTGAATGTTCATTTTTGTTCTATTCCGCGTTCAGACGACACCGACCAAATTACATAGGATTGAACGTGGTCCCGCTTAATGCCAAACGACATCGTGGCAGGGGCAGACGTTGATGACGGGATGAGCTGGACTCCCTTAATAAAGATTGGTTCTTGGTAGCTCTGGACAGAGAAAGATGGAAATAATTTTTTCACTTGATTTGAGATGAGGATGATGATGAGAATATATATATTCCGAATAAAGGACAAAAATGAACAAAAAGTGTAACGTTTTTACCTGAATATAAACTTTACGATTTGCAACCTAAACCGCAATTTACCTAATACTGGGTAGTCGTTCAGCCAGTTCGTTCACACCACATACCAATGCACGAACACTGACATAACAAAGAATCCAACCCTGTATTTATAAATTATATAGCGAGTTCCGTGGGTACGTTTCTATTGTGTTATGCATAGTGTACGCAACTCTATCGGTCGTTGGCCTGTGCTGACGTCACTGAACTTGTAGCCATGTCCACCATGGGGATTTCTGAAGTGCGATTTAAAGGGCTCGAGCCGGTTTTCTGTAAAAATCTCAGCGTGAAAATTTAGATAAGTGAACTGTCATCTCATATGACGGTAGCAATTGGCATTATTGACAGCTCACTTCAAATTCACTTCTCCTAAGGTTTCGCTGTAAGATTTTTACGGAATAGAACTACAGGATCTGAGTTTTAAAGGAAAAGATACCTAAGCGTTTCTGTAACGAGTGGGTAAATTAAACCTTTTGCCACAGTCTGTGCTTTTACTATGATAGGAGGCTTGGAAAAAGCAGTGCTATTCTGTAACCATCTCACCGTGAAAACTTAGGTGAAGTGAGCGTGGAGTGAGATGTCATTCCAACTAATGCTAGGGATTGACACTATTGACAGCTGACTCTAAGCTCACTTCACCTAACTTTTCACGGTGAGATTTTTACAGAATCGATCGGCAGGCTTGATAACATTAGGGAAGACAGGTTGATAACATATGAGACATTGCCCGTATTTTTCTTATTGTGTATGTTTCTATTGTGTTCCCAACATGACCCCAAGTGTTACTTATGCTATTTAAATTGCTGTTGTTGCGATGTTAAAATATCTGAACTTATTGAAGCAGATACCACAACTTTGTTTTTGGAAGCAAGTTATACCTACGTGCAGTCCATTTTTTCAGCGATATTCTTAAAGGAAATGTAATAATTAGGAACTAATGGTGTTGAGGATGGCTATAGGATGCTTGTAATGGAAATACGATCACAGCTTTTAGAGTATATTTTTAACCATTTTTCACACACAGTGACATTAAAAGACAAAGGAATAAATTTATAGAAATAGTACATTATTAACCAAGGGGATAAAGCAGTGTCTTCTGTCGCGGGTGACGATGGGTGTTAAAAACTTAAATCACGAGCGAAGCGAGGGATTTAAGACGAGTCCTGAGTGTAGCGAGGGATTTAAGTTCACCCAAGACTAAGACAGCTTTATCATCGAGGAAAATACTCTACTTTTCTTACCATTTGCGAAAAAACAAACTTAACGTTTATGTATTTGAAGAAAACAAAAACGCGGCAAATTCCTAGACTAATATTTTTTGTCGGTTTTCGTAATTTTATTTAATAATCATAACTGCATAATAAATGCGTATTCCTTTTTCAAAAAGATGTATAATGCTTTATATACAAACTCAATGGTGTATGTTCGCTTTTTGTGGCATAGAATGTCACTTTTTTGAGCAAGTGGTATGAAAAATAAACATAATCAATATAAAAAAGGTTGGTTGCTGGTCTTCAACAAATGGGTTAGGTAGGGATAGGTTAATTAAAACGTTCGCGCGTTTGTAATCCCCATCAGCGGTGTTTTTCAGGTTTGTTTACGTTTCCTGCAGTTTCAATTTCGACTGTCGCTATAACTATAAAAGTTCGCAGTTCGATTCCAAGATCGGCACAATTTATAGTCCTGACTTTTTGCTAATTCTCTAGAATTGTTTGACTTGGTTGCTAATCATAACTTTATTAGTGGATATAACATAATCAGTAATAACAGGCTAGGCTTCGACAGACTACAAGCAAGTCACATTGTTATGCCAAGTTACATAGTCTTCTAAACATTACTTTACATAATGGCGACATTACACAAACACTATCTCGAACATATACTACCTTGAACCGGCTTCAAAACGAGGCTTGAAGCCATCGTCACCACTACAAATAAGCCCTATACAATGTTTAATGCAAATAAGGGTACTTGTGTTATGAATCATGTGATATGAACTGCGTAAATCATTAAGCAAACATAAAAAAATCTGTACTTATCATTATGCTGTGTGACATCTCGTCACAATGTGCATAAGCCCTTTCTGGTACTGAGGAGTGAGGACTGACTACTGAGCTCCACGTGGCAGATGACCAGAATTCTTATAAGATGAGATACCGCAGAAAAGACTGAAAATGCTAAAACTGAACTTCTTCTTAGCGTATCGATGGCAATGCAAATGGAATCGGCCCAGAATTTGGCTATTCTGATGTCTACCGCAAAACTCACAGCGAGATTCTTAGCGTCTACCCACCCATCGAGATGAAACCCAAAGGTGACCATACATTCCTGGACTGACGCTTATCGCCAAGATTTGTAACCCAAAGTACGGCAACGCAGTGATTGCTGCTCCCGGCGTCAGCACACTATCCATCAAGCGCTCAAAACTGAACTTTTAACTCTTGATGTAACATCTTGGTCTTACGATCAAGATGAAAGGAATGGTCATGAGAATTTGATTGTTCATTTTAAACATCCAAATTATTTCTACTTTCAAAGATTTCGTTCATATTTACGTATCATGAAAGTAACTCGTTTCATCAACATTATGATAGGTCAGAAGAAAGTTTTCATCAGCAATATCTTTATTGTACAAGTCCTTCTTTATTCATCAGCATCACTTTAAATAATACCTTATCAGAAACCATCAAACTTCTCTCTTATTAGAAACCATCAAGCGTATTATTAAAATAGCGTCTGACTCTAATACCATCTAATATGCATTTTGTAATATTGTGGTGACTAAATGAATATTATCTTATCTTATCAAAGGTATAAATACGAGTAAACGTCGCGACCTTTAAATCAGACAGGGCAATTAGCAATTAAACAAAATTGTGACGTCAACGTTGGCTTGTGCAACGATTCATGCGTCTGCGCATAACACACGTGCACCTCCACGGTACGAGCTATAACGTTATCGGCGTGAACTTTTAATTGCTTCACAAGGATTTCGTATCGTAGTTTAAAAAAGTAGGAAATAGCCGAAATAGGATATGAAGTAAAAAATGTGAAACGTGTGAATCTAATTGCTGGAGCGATTTGTGGTTAATTGGAACAGCCTTTGTCTGTTCGGGTGATTATTTCGATAATTAAGAACGTTTTGATGTTTGGGAGACAAGGTGTTTAATAGTTTTAGCAATCAGTTTGGCGCCAAATATTACAAGCCAAGATAGCACCATTAATGTTGGTCCGAATAAAGTTGTGGTGTTAATTTTCACACTGTACAACTGCCTCAAAATATAGCTAGTATAAATTGAATTATGTGACATTGTACAGGATATCAGACATATCATATTACCTACTTAACCTTTGAATCGTTGCTGCTGCGGGCGATGATATCAATATGGCAGCAATTTGCATATGTCACAAAAAGTTTTCAAATTATCAACCGGATACAACTTTTTGAGAGTTTGAAACTGTTGCCAAGTTAGAAAATAAAGGCTGAACTTTCGATAAGGCTGAAATTGTATCCACATCAATAGCTAAGGATGTAATACAAACTATTCCAGCCACCTATTGTATTCTAACAGAAAGATACCGAGCCTTCAATACAAAATGGATAATACAGAAGCCATACAATTTCATACATGGATGACATAATCAGTGAGCGTTAATGATAACCAACCATTCGGCCGTGAAGATATATTTAGAAGACAGGTTGTTTGCAAACATTGTTTACTGTCGAGTGTTGTACCAGACTTGCACTGAGATACGCCTAGAAGGATAGGCCGATGTCCGCACGACGTAACACCATTTCCAGTATCTACTGGAAATGATCTCTCATTGTATTCTGAGGTCACCTTTTACTGGAAATGTATCGTTGTATGTACGGGTTCATACTCATTTATTAACTTGAGGTCGGAGATCGATACTCTTACTAAGGTCTTGTAGTAAATGCTGTAGGTAAGATGAGCTTCATTGTCATATTCTTCTATATAAGTATTCATATCGGAATGTCAACGTTCGCTTTGTTTCTTCTTGTGATCATCTTTATCTTTGATTGTTTTATCAAATACTACTCTAGGTACTGTAATTATATAATTGTGTATATATAGGTACATTAAAAATCATGATACAGCCGTACAGACCTACAACCGTATGTACCTATGTATTTATTTATTTATTGTGTTTTATGTATATCTTTTTTATGCTGTTCGACCTCAGATTCTATATCAACATGTAAATATAACTCTCCTATCAGAATTGAATTCTCATCTATGTGAGTTAATTGATTCTTATTGACTTTGGCGAGTGTGTCTTTAAAAATTAATAACTCCATCTTATTTTTCCGTAGTAAACACACCCACGATATATTTATTTTTGTTAGAAGCTGAAATTCTGGTTCGTAAAATACACGTAAATATTAGAGTTTAAAATAAATTACAAACGTGATGGTGAATAACAAAGTGACGTGGATAGGGAGGTCAGTGAATTAATAAAAAAAAAGCTGAAAAACAAATTTGACATTGACTTTGGTGTGTAAGGTTGGACGTGCGCCCTCCAAGGTCGGGAGTGCGTCGTGTGAACCAGAACTAATGGCAGCCATTGAATTATTCTTTGGAGTTCTTTTGAAGAGTATCTTTGATGCACTTGCTTCACCTTTTGATGAGTGTGAAATACTAGAAGAGGCAGAAAGTATACAATGGACAATGGATTTCATGTTTTTTGAACTTCCTTTTCAACTCCCTGTAAGGGCTGGTCGATGGCATTACACAAAAGTAATCAGTTACAAACTCAAGTCAACAATTGGTAGGGCTTAGGAAATGTGTTAGTCTTAGGTCAAAGATTGAGATCATGCAATCTTCCTACTCAATGTTTTGACCTGAGGCTGCTGTCGCTGATGGTGCCAATTTAGGCAACGCCGACTCAGTCTACTAGTTCACCTCCTCGAAAAAAAGTAAAATACATCAAGTGTGGTTGGTTATTTTTAATATCCTTCGAGTTAATTGCGCAAGTAACTGAAGTGAAAGCCGCGCATGTACCTGCGATGTAGAGGTTATCTCTGCCATTTATATGTAAATATAAGTGTGTTCAAACACAACTTTGCTTCAACAATGATAATTTTATTTGTTTTAACTGAACTGAGGAGTATCGTTTGTCCATTATCTTGTACCACACTTGGAAAATGTCGCAACTCTGACTCCCAAGATACAGACAAATGCCTGGTTTGGGGGTCACCATACAATCTATTCTTGTACAAATTGTGATTATTAATAAATAGAATTTGAATTATCTTGTAATTTGGCAGATAGGCCAGGGCTGAATTGACTACCACTTTCGTTAAAATGATCACTTCAATTCTTCTTTTTTTATTAGCATAGTCTTTAGTAAGTGGGCACATTTATGGTGGCATTGTTAGGGTTAAAGGGGACACCAAAGGAAATACGGTTCTAAGGATTTTAATAATAGGTTTATCATCCTTTTATTAATTATATATATATTGGAAAGTGTGTAAGTATAAGTCATATTCTTCAGATCGTTTAAGGTGACACAGCACAGTAGGTACAGTACCAAATAGGACATGCGATTTTATAAATGGGCTTTATATTTGAGTCGCCAACTTCAACTAAAAATCGATGTAACTATTTACATTACGACATGTCGCTTAACTAGAACGCCCTATACCAAGACAAAACCACCGCAGAGTTCCAATATGCTGTTCCACTGGGTATCTGTAACGACCATGTTCCCATGTGTTGATTCTCAGGCGAAGTAATGGTGCGCCATGCGGCCAGGTCAACCGTTTCTTGGCACACTTGGTTACGGATACAGTCTTGTATTCCATCATCTATTTGAGTAGGTATTTACTCCGTTCTTATGTTTTACACTGGCGTGGGAGGGATATTTAGCCTTTGTGTTTTAATTCTGCCCTACTAAGAGTGAGTTGCATCAACTAACTATAGCCATAACCAATGTTTTGACAGCCTTCAAAACTCCGATCAAGCGAAATTCAGGTTGCATCATTTTGACAATTGTTATAATGACGTCATAAATAACTATAACAAGCAATTATAACGATAATCATTGCTTTGACAGCCGTCAAATCTCCAGTTAAGCGAAATTCGGGTTGCATTATTTTGACAATTGTCACAATTGTCAAAAAAATGTCACAAATAACTATAACATTAATCGCCCAACTTCGGGCGGTTAAGGGCTATAGTTACGGTTTGTGTCACCATTTTTTTGGAGTTTGGCATTGAATTCCTTTTCAGTGTTGTCCCATGCTTGTTTTTTTTGGTGTTTTGTGCTAGTCTTGTCTGTTCTTTGCACAACAAAAATGTGTTTTTCTGCAAAGATTTGTAATCTAGTAACTTCTACGTTGCTAAAATTAACACCTCAGTGCAATCATCATATTTGTTCCATAAGCACAATCAGCCTTTATTGTTTCCGCTGCTGTGACACAGGCAGTGGCTGTGGGAGGGCACTCCCGCCCATCGAGAAGAAGCCTCGATGGGCATGGATGGAACATGTGATATCTACCAACCCACTGCGGGTTGGTAGATATCACATGTCTTCGATTTTTAGCTCTAGGACACGCCGGTTTCCTCACAATGTTTTACTTAACCGTTTTGAGAGAAATGGTGATGAAACAATTTAAGTACACAAAGTAAAGTGCCTCTCTGGGTTTGAACCTACGATCTACAAGCTGTAAGTCGCAGCTGTTACAACGGAGCCGCCAGTGCTCAGCGATAGATAGTAGGATTAAAGGGTGTTTTGAATGGTCTAAAATCAAACATCACATAGTATATATAACAAAGCATTTTTATTACTGTAAGTACTTATATTAATTTCAACGCCAGACGAGTTAGATGTAGGTAATATTTCATCTAAAGAAGATGCAGGTCGCTCCACCGATAAAAACTTAAATACCGCACGCTCCACATTACATGTGCACAACAGCCAACAGTACCAACGTCTGCCCACCAAACAGTTATCCAGCAAGAGCAGCTTGCTGTTAGAAATTGATGTTATCGATCGATATAAACGTATTCTAACTAATATTATTATTGTTCTTTTTGGTGTGCTGGAATCCACTGCAAAATAATGTTCTTTCCCGCAATCATCAGGCACAGTATGCGTTTGGTGAAAATCGACATAGAACAATCGGCACATCTGCAGCAGTCTCGGGCAATGTCTTCGCACATTGCGTTGAAATCTTGCTGAACAATAAAATTAACACAACATCCTTCTGGAGTAAATGCTCTTAAGCTGTAATGCATCTTCCAATAACGCAATCCTTCAATTACATACAGGAAAACAGAAATATAAATTTCATGCAATTCGAAAGAAACGGAAAAATATAATGAATTTTATTGTCACTTGACACGTCTTGTCTTTCTGACAGTGTCAGATAGTGATGCGGCTCGATTTTTTTTACCTCGTTACTCGAGTTCATAAAAGTCCATTTTCACTCGAGGTGCCACTCGAGTAGATAAATATCACCAACACTGCCACACTAGTTAACTGTCATTCTTCGATAATAAACGTAGAAATAGATATATTTCGTGTAATAAACCGTCAAAATACTGTGATGTACAGAGTCACAGAGTTTTAATAAGAGAAAATACATGTTCTGTGGGTTAGTACTGTCAGTTGACAAAGTGTAATATTTTGTCATTAAAATCGTCATTGATTATCAGACCAACCTGATAATCAGTGGAATCTGAGTAGGACATAACGCTTTTTACAAAGTCGAACAAAGACAATCTTAGTCGAATGTCACACCGATGTACCAATACAGAACGGTTACTGTATTTTGGATATTGCTACAATTCTTTTCTTGAAGTTTTTTTTGTGTGCGTTTCAAACGTACGAAGCAACAACCAACTTGAATTGAGTTTTCGAATTACATAATCGAGACATCGAGTCCATTTATGACTGGGTAACATCACTAGAGCCAACAAAAGAAAGCGTGATGACAACAAGCTTGAAGTGTTGCCCTTGACAAAAAAATTACCCAAATTTAACGAAAAGAGTTCCTAGAAGGATTTGAGGGAGGCCTTTGCCCAGCAGTGGGACAGCATAGGCTAACAAAAAAATATATATATATATTATGAATATGGATAATAATATTACTGTTATTTATTTTATTACTTAATAAAAACAGTTGTGGTCACCACCTCAGACTGTGAATTATATGTTTTCATATTTGAAAACACGTTGCGTTTAATGAAAATAAGTTTATTCTTGGTTATTTTTGAAAGTTTGATGACAACAAGCTTGAAGTGTTGTTCCTGTCAAAAAAATACCCACGAACATTTTGGGGAAATAAGACGTCTTATCACTTGTCACCCTTTTAACTTTAACTTTTTATATTTTACATGATGGTGCAACAACAGATAGTAAGATTCTATGGTCATACTTATTGTTATAATTAAAATTACCTTTGACGTAACTATAGCGGAGCTTTTGATGCAACTCACCCTAAGTAATTAAATGGATATTTTGTAGCGTTAGTCGACACAGAGATTCTGCTTTTTTGGGTTGATAAAATTTTGAGTTTATCTTGATTATGATTGGAGTCTGGTCTCTAAATGAATGCATAAACATTCTTACACAAGTTCAAGAGAATTCGAAAGGCTTCATACGATCAGGTAGATGGCGAAGAGCTAATAGCATTTGCAGCGTTCGTTATATCACAATAGGATTACCTGAAGCCATTTTTACGTCCATAGCTTCCTATGTTTTGCTAGCTAGATCTCGTTCTTCACCAGCAATTATTTTCTATTATGTAATTGCTAGCTTATGCTCGCGAGTTCGACCGCGTGAAATTTCTTGCTACCCCGACCCAGCCCATAGCATCGCATCGCCTGCTATAACGTTCGCGTTCTTTCTGACTTTTTTTCTTTTTGCTCAGCTCCTCAGGGTTAGCACCATGTGAAATAGCCTATAGCCTTCCTCAAGAATTGGGCTATCAAATGCAAAAAGATTTTTTACAAACAAACTAATATAAATCCTTTCTTTGGGAAGTTTGGAACAATGTCTTTGCATATATTCTGAGTTGGGCGTTGATAGCTGTGCCACAATATTTTACTTTTGTGGCTATCTTCGTTTTCCTTTGTAAATTGTAAACTTAAGTTGTTAAATAAACATTTTTTATTTATTTTATTTTATAGATGAGATCGTCATAACTAACTATATGTTTTGACAAGCCATAATCATCAGAGAAATACCTAAGTAACGAATCAGTTCAAAAGCATCAACCCAATGCTTTGTCATTTGACCATGTTGTCTTCAATTGACATCTTTTATTTCTAGGGTCAATCATTACAACCGTCAATTATTTATTTGGTCAGCGGACTTTGATTGACTTTCAAGGCCAAATACTTGTTTTTGAAGAACTTAGTGAAACTATTTGAAGTTTTCCAGGCCAAACAACATAATAGAAGAAGCGCTAGGGTTAGAATTTTTGTTATGTAAACAACTGAAGGCTACAGTGCAGAAAGTAAAGTGACAACAGTCAACAAGATATTTGAGGTAAATATTTTGTACTAGGTTCTGCCAGCAACTTTGTCTGCGTTTTATTTGTTGTTCCTCTACCCACCCCGTCGCATCGTATCGCCAGCCCGCGCTAGTACCTACTTCGTTTTCGTTTAGCGTTCTTTATTTATTTCTTCTTTCTTTTTTTTTTTTCTTTCTGTTTTTTTTTCCTTTTTGCTCGGCTCCTCAGAGTCCTAGCGTGATTTTATATAGCCTATAGCCTTCCTTAAGAATTGGGCTATCAAATGCAAAAATATTTTTTCAAATCCGACTGGTACTTTCGGTGGTACTTACATACAAACTTAAAAACATACTTTTCCTCTTTATAATGTTAGTATACATTACCTATAGCGAGATCATGAATGTAATTACAGTTTCTTGCCATTTGGTTGTCAGTTGCTGAGATTTGGCAAACTGTCACATTCAGGTAATTAGTGCTGCATATGTCACATCTAGAAATACAATTGGCGAATCTATATGAACTAGCAAAAACAGTGAGAAACACACGCTTTCCTACTTGGCAAGCAAGCAGGTGATAAAACATAGTATTCTCTATGATTAAGATCATTTTGTAATGAAAAGATATAAATCTGTCGATTATGAAGGATTTAAGGCACCTTCTTCGACAAAACCATTAACCTAATACAAAAGATTAACGGCTCTTAACAAGGTTAAATCTTTCCAAAGATGATGGATCGTCAAGAGATAATCATTTTGAATTAGCACATTTTGAATTTTATGCAAGAAGTTAAAAAAGAGTACACGTCACTTATCACATCTGTGCGCTAGTCGTTTTTTCTATACTTTATTGCATAAAATTCCAAATGTGCCAATTGACATATTTCTCGGTTGTCAACTCGCCCCGCAAATAAATTAACTTCGTGGGAGTCGCCTATAGAAAAAATAATATTATTTAAAAGTGAATTCATGCGAATCGATTAATAAACCACTAAGATGATCAGCAGCTTTCTCTAAATACTTCAGAATCAGTGTCAAATGTGTCGAGTGGTGACTGTAGCCAATGAAATGGAAGATCTTTTAGGGTAGGCGCCACATGTCTCATGCTATATTGCACTTAAGACAATGCCAGATACCTATACTAATAATAAAGCTGAAGAGTTTGTTTGTTTGAACGCGCTATTCTCTGAATCTACCGCTCGGATTTGAAAACATATTTTTGCATTCGATAGCTTGATTCTTGAGAAGGCTATAGGCTACGTAACATCAGACACCCTAAGGAGCCAAGTAAAAAGATAGTCAGAAAGAACGCTAAGAGAAATCGAATTGATAGCGCG
The DNA here is from genome assembly GCA_951799955.1 of Apamea anceps. Taxonomy (NCBI): domain Eukaryota; kingdom Metazoa; phylum Arthropoda; class Insecta; order Lepidoptera; family Noctuidae; genus Apamea; species Apamea anceps. The sequence goes on along the minus strand of OX637502.1, from coordinate 3,271,147 downwards.
GCCAGGTGATGCGATGTAACGGGTCAGGTCGGGACGGGACGGGACGGGTCGGGACGCGTCGGCTCGGTCGGGAGAACAAGAAATTTCACGCGGACGAAGTCGCTGAAGCTAGTAATGTATATAACAATGTTGAATCATAGATTGTTTGTGTTGTCTGCTCGTGGAGACTGATTCAAAACACATTGTTTGTTATTGAATCTTGGCAGAAACCATTGTGAGTTCACTCCTCTTGGGAGTAAAAATAGCGCGTTGCCACAACCGACTCATCGCCGCAATGTTTACTATTAGATCCTAGTTGCATCTCTTATTAATATATAGAAATTATGCAGTTTACATGTGTTGAACGCTTTTGGGAAATCGGTGCCAAGACAACAATATGTTCCTTCAAAATTCTGTGCACTGTAAAGTTTTCTTGTTTATGTCTGCTGCTATTATTGGTATCAAACGCTTTTGGAAAATCTGTGTTAATACAAAACAATTCTTCTGCCAATTTTGTCGCTTTTATCCTTATAGTAATGGAAGTCGCAGACATGTTTTTTTTTATTTATTTTTTTTATTTAAAGGAACAGCAAACAGTTACATTATAAAAACTTACAACTAATTTCACAAAAAAAAAAAAAAAACACTTAAGTGATAACATAACCGACATTAATTTTGACAAGAGAGAAATTGCAATTATTGTAAGTATAATGTATATTTTTTTCTTGATTAATTATATTATTTTCTAATCTTGCTGTTTGATGCTCCATTACTTATGGAACGTTAACATTTTTTCCAGCACAGGTTCACGGTCTGTAATATGACGTATTGCCAAATGCTTGACGACTTCTATTTTGAGTTATTTTAGGTAGGCACCTACCTACGCTACTTCGTGCCATTTGGCGCGTGGCACTGTCCGTGGCAGTGATGAGTTGATTGTTGATAATACACTTGCTTGCTTCGATAGTTTTGTTAACGGTGCCATCGTTCATATTAGGCTGTCTCATATTATTGAGCGTGGGGAACATTCGTTTCATAGCTGTCTCAAAATCATACAAAGCAGGTTTGTGGGAGTTGGCTCAACTCGTTCATATGTAGTTTATGTCCATATACATATAGTCGTAGTTGGGTTTTTTGCTTGTTTCATGGGTTTGTCTGAAAAATCTCATTTTCATTACAGGTATCGTGTTGCCTAAGATCCTTATTTCAATCATTATTAACGTCAACATCTGCCTAGCCTTTTCCCAACTATGTTGGTGTCGGTTTCCAGTCCAAGCGGATGCAGCTGAATTTTATATGGAGCGTCTGCCTATCTGACTTCCACAAACCAGTTACTGGGAAATATATCCTACTCCTCTTCCTCTTTGTAAGACTGGTTCTCAGACTTTCGGGGTTCTAACGACCCGTAACGATTCACGAAGATCCACGAATGACAGCCGGGACCACCGGCTTAACGTTCTTTCCGAGGAGGGGTCTTGGAATGTAAATATAATCACCCATCCGAGGACCTTCTGCGGACCAACCGCGGCAAGCAAAGCTTAGCCTGCTCGATGAACCGATGGGGCTGTTATTACTTAGCCACAAGTCCCTTAATCATTATTAATTAACATATGCATCAAATATACGTTGAGGGAATGCATTTGTAACTTCATTTTCTACTTGAGAATTATAACGCGTAGACAAAGCCAAATATTTCTCGAGGAAGATTTTAGATTTTCCAGTTGTACTCGTATGTGTGCGAACTTCTAGCGGGCTCGCCATAAATTCTATGGGACGTGATTAACCTACAGATTGTTATTGAAGTTTATTTTTGAACATTGTACGTTCCCGGAAATTTAATATAGTTTTTGCACGTTACCTACTCTTTTGCTATGTTTGTTATTAGGTCAATGGATTGTGCCTAGATTAAAGTCTAAATCTGTCGCGAAATAGGTTCCGTATCTGTGTCGAGGGCACACATAACATTAGATCAAGACGTAAAATACATCGAAAGTTTACTAAGACTACTTTTGCGAATGGTGCAATAAAGTCGGAACCACAGACTTATATTGGCTAGACGACGCAAGTGTATGTACTTCGCGTGTAAAAAGGGAGTAAAATTTACTTCCTTTATGGCCATATCCATTCAGTCCGCGCTCGAACGTTCTTGATGCCAGACGTCAAACAAAAACTGAAAAATGCCAAATTGTGCGGTATTGAGATGTAAAAACTACACAAAAAAAAGTGGGACGAGATAATGGAAACATTTCCTTTCGTCGGTAAGTCATTTTGTTATTAAATTATGTGTTATTTATTGCAAAATCAATTATTTTGTGTTCATCGTGGTCGTACAATGAACATTATGCAACTGAGTGTGTATCGAATAATTCATGATACATTGCCGTTTTTAGTTACAAGGTAGTATATAGGACTTGTCTGTTAAAACACGCAATGAAAATCAAAATGATCGATATTTTCACTTATCGCTCAGCTTCGTGGTACAGTAGCTATTCTCATTTTTCTGTCAAATAAAGCAAATAGTGTTGTACACACAGTTTGTTCTCGATTCTAATCGATTTTGGAAACAGAGGAATGATAATGTTTGCGTTGGGTATTTTGTGACATGTAATTTTTTTTTACTGCCATGTTTCAATTTAGTGATTTTGTTTAGAATATTATTAATTATATTTACAGATTTCCAAGTGATCCCAAAGTTAAATTATCACTGTTATCTTGCAAAAATCGATTAGTAGGTACTCGTTTCATTCTAAATGTAACGGGTCGGAAAATGTGGACGACTTGACGCTGATATTAGGATTATTTAATAGTTAATTTCGTGTTACAGGACATTCACCAGCCGTCTACGTCAAATGAGGATACATCGTGTAACTTGAAGAGCGGCGAACTTAAACAATAACATGCAAGCGGAGGGGTGCGCGCACGCGACCTCTCGATCCAAAGAGTACTGGCGGACGAGCGAGGCGAAAAGCGGATCGTTTTGAATCGTTTACTCGCGGACAGGGAGTTCCCATCACTAAATCGCTCATGTGACGTCACAGTAGGTAGAAAAAATAATGGCACGCTTGGTTTCTATACAGACGATGAGACTTGCGTTATCTAGTCAATATAAGTCTGTGGTCGGAACTGTCACCATTGACCAACATAAACTTTGAAGTGCAGGAGCCTAAACGATTAACGTTTTTATCGTCATGACCTTCGAGCTGTTTATCTAACATGCTTCCTATCACATTGATTTACAAACAATGGTTTTTCCTTATAGCCATTAATTACACAATTAAGAGCATGTATTAACCTGATCTCTTAAGGATTTAGCTGACGTTATAGGTAAATTGTTTTAACCCTTGACGTTAAAAGATTCTACCCGTTCTTCTTTTTGGTGTATTTTGAATGATGTCGCCCTGTCCAGAAACAGGCTTATTCCGAGTGCTCATGGTTTGTTCAACGAAATCTCCAAAGGGCTGGTTGACACTTCCCTTGACCCAAGGGCTGGCTTTTACTTTGGCCAGAGGCAGCCCAATTTATGTATTCAAGAGACTGGCGGCATTGCCGCGTTGTATGGCAATACATCGTGGCAATGCCGCCAGTCTCTTGGGTACATTACCAGACGACAGTGATGCACAGGAATTTTTCGACGCCATATTTGAGTTTGTTAACAGCTTTAGTTAGGTTATTAATTATTATATTTTTATTTTAATAGTTTGTTAGTTAATTTAGTATTAACAATTATTTTATCCCTTGTATATATTTTTATCCTGTTTAATTAAAGTATTAGGTTAATGTCTAGGGTCGTCATTATTAAACATCTTTCCGGAGACTGTTTTGTTGTCTGGTCTTCACCAACCCACCATGAAACTGCAAAAATGACCTTGCATCATGGTTCCCTAGGTTGGACGAATACTAGACATTGCCATAATTATCGTCAGAAACAAGCGGGATTATTAAATGTGTGCATGTGCGCAGCGACACACCATAATTGATAGGGTTGCAGTGCAAACATACTATAAACACTGATCTATCTTTATCCATGCTTCTTAACGAGCATGGTATGGAACTTTCCAAGACAAACAATATTTTACCCGCGAAAATTGCGGAAGTCGTTGCTCATGAGATCCTGTGTGAGTGAGTAGGTAAGTGATTTTTTAAAAGAATTCAAAATGACTGAAACTGGAAAGAATTCCGAACGAAAATATAAACGAAAAAATTACCTTTTAACGTAGTACAGAACTGCCAACAGCAAGCACACAAACATTGGTTTTAGAAAGTCAGACGGAACGAATCTGTTATTAGACTCCTAAAGACTTCCAATTTCAATGCTCGCATCAGGGAGTCTACTCTCTATCTCGAACGACGAAGATACAGGCCCATCCGAAAATAGTTGAAACGTCAAAACAAGTGACAAAATAAATTTTTCGGACGGGCACAAACACATCGGCAGTAAGGACAAATCATGTTGTCATTCATTCCTAGTTCGGAAAACGAACTAATTTTATGTCCGTAAGTGATAGATACCACAGTAAGACGAGCCCGTAACCTCGTGACGCGGAATGAGGAACGTCCGTAACTTCAGATGAAACTACAGATTTCGTGTTAAGGGTGTAGACCCCAGTTTTATGAACTACCTTACGCATAATCAGCCTATAGCGTTCCCACTGCTGAGACACAGGCCTTCTCTCTGTTAGAGGAAGTGGACCGAAATCCACCACGCGGGCCCAGGCGCAGCAGTCTCGACATTCATAGCGATCGCTTTACGACCGAATTCGGTCGCAAAGTCCCGAATTGACAGGTGAAATGTATGGAGTGACAGGACTTTGCGACCGAATTCGGTCGTAAAGCGATCGCTATGAATGTCAAGACTGCTGGGGCAGTGCTGGTTGGTGAATTGCCTTACATTGGAAGGTAATAAAAAAAAAAAAATTAGCCATATCGCAGTTCATTCAGTAGATAAGTACGTACGTACATAATGGTTTTTGTAGCTCACGATCCATTTTCTGAACGGAGCAAAAACTACGTTAATTTAATTTAGCAAATCGTGTGAATAATAATAATTTCGTCACGCGCTGATGCGGGTAGGTCGGCCTTTTGGAGTAAGTGGCCTACCTACCTCCATTTATACCATGGAAATTAAATTTTTGGAGGGAAATTATTCTGGAAAGCTGGTAATTTCAAGATGGGAGCTGTAGGTTGTTACCTACATATGCCGTTTAATTTTAGACCATTAAAAATATGTATTCTTACTGGTCTATATGCTTAATCCTCACTATGCATGCCATAATAAACTTTTGACTGCTCCTCATCGAGCAGTGGTTTCAAGAAAATCCGAAGGAATCTAATCTTCAGTTTAAAATTTTCCGGTTGATAGGAAAATTGATACAGACACTCGCTGTTCCTCTGTAGGTAAATCGAACTAAGAATTCTGTTATATATTTTTTGCAATACACGTTGGAAACAACAAGTTATTCAATAACGAAGGTCACATTAAAATTGAAAGAATTAAATAACAAGCGAACTCACCTGGTGGGATTACAAGTGAAACGAGCACACAAAACACTAGGAATCCTGTCAACATTTTCCCAGCAGTGCAATTTCGTACACACTTGTTAAATACTCAAAAACCATAACCGTTGTCATTGTGTTTGAAAAGAAATAACTAACATAAAAAATCACCAGTCACCACACATTTGTTATCAACTTATCACTCACAGCACTAAAAAACTGTTGATTTTGATCTGAGTAAAAAATAACAGTTAAAAAGCGATCGAAAATGTTTAAACGTTCGATGTGTGAAATCGGAGCAGAGCGACCATTTTGGCGCGAAATAACACGTCTGCGCGAGTGAACGCGGCGAGGCGGACTTGCGGACTTGTTTGTAGTTGATTAACAAACTCGGCCGGTAGCGGCGGCTGTGGCGCGAGGCTTGTTTGGGCGGTTCGCCATTACAAACTGACGCTGTTGCGACGCGGCAGTCGTTCAGTCCGCTCCCCATCTCCTCCAGTCCATAACCAATCTTGTTTGACCTGAAAACGTTTGTATTTCCTCAACCAGCAAGGGTCGATGTCTACTGGTCCGCTTGTCTATGCAACTTCATTCAACTACGCATGAACTCTCTCTGGCAGTCTTCCGGGGTGATTTCTTGTTATTTTACTGCATAAACAAGACCCTTTGTGAAAAAGGCTAATGTGATCGATCACACAGTGTGATTTGTAGTAAATTCAGTTTATTAATATAAGGTTCTGGACCTAACAAAACTTACTACTGCTGAATGCTATGAGCAACTTTATTTTGGTGACGCGATTCTCGAAAATGCTCCCCTATGCCTCCCTCCAATCATTCAACCCGCCTATCACTGACCACTGCTGGATATAAGCCTCCCCGAAGTCGCGCCTCGACACTGTTGTGCGCCTCCCGAAACCAGCTGCCTTTTTAAGGTTATCAGTCCATCTCTCCGTGGTTCATTTATGTAGCAGTGGGTCTCCATAATTACCTACTTCAAAATAACGACTGGCCGGGCTGAATGCAAATCTAGTCGTACAGTAGTAATAAATGTATTTTCTTTCTTTTTTCTTTACTGGTGGGCTAATTAGGCACTGAAGGACCTTAGCCTTTTTTTTCAGACTTTTACTGACCATGACCCGTGTTCCTTCAGTTGCCTGTGCCTGGGGCCACGGTATCTCTTTCGAACAACCCGCGGCCCTGGCAGAAGGACCTTAGGTCGCAATGCAAGTGTTGCAACTGTTCTTATGGTCAAAATTTTTGTATTTCTGTCTGTGGTTGCCTGACGTTGCCGATATGGACACTTATTTCGTAAGCTAATGAATGAGGCATAGTAAAAATACAGCCTCTCGTAGATCGTACGTTGTCATACTTATCATAACCATCGGCCAGCCCAATAAAAAAGTATAGGTAAGCGTGAAAAAGCAACGATATTCAAACTCAAATCATGTATTTCAATAAAATTAAACCATTTACAGGCACTTTTGAATTGTCAAATAGTCGGTCAGTTGTCAGAAACTTCAAGAATTCCAAAATGAAGATCTCTATTTAATGAGTACTCGTCCACCATACTTACATAGGTACTTATTAATATATAAATAAAATAAAACCATTATCAACACGAGTGCTTATTAACGTCAGCACTATCCAGTGCTTCTTTAATTAAAACAACCTCATTAGTCACGCACGAGCAAACGTCAGACATCGGGTTCTCCCAAATAACGACAGCGCAAAGTTCGCATGGCCTATTGCGAAACACCTTGTCATAATATCCAATGAAATTTTGGACTGCTTATTGACCACATTAAACCAATAACAACCGTTCCTAGTAAACAAAGAAAATGTTAGGAAACCCACCTCAATATACATTTTTTTTTACAAAATAAGAACAGGAGTAAGATCACACTACAAAATTTTCTACTATCTCTACTAAATCATAAAAACGTTGGCAACTTTAGGAATATTTCAGGGTGACATTGGGGTCTTGTTAAAACTCCCCAGTTGTCTGAGAATATTCCCGTTAGGTATTGGAATGATTTGTGTCAAAATCTTTATTTTTAATGTGTTTTTAATTCTGCATTTCATTAGTACCTACCTATTTCACATACATAATGCACAATTCTTTAAATACTTCAATGGTCCTAGTTTATCACCTGTGACTTCAAGTGACAGCTATGTGACAGTCGCCCTTTATGCCTGGAGGCTTTTATTTAAGTAGTAAGTTTTTATTTACATTTTAATATTAATTAATTATTTTTTAACTTGAGTACGTATAGTTTTTATTATATTAGGGGTTATAGTATGAAATTGCCGATTTGTACTGAAAAATTGAAATTCATTTTTTTTTATTTAACATATTTATTTAATTAAAATAATTACCATTATTATCTATACATTGCTGCCATCTAATAGGAAGGTCGTTAATGCCTTAGCGATAGAACTCTCGTGATCTAGATTCGACAAAGTGTGTGAAAGCATTTTGTACTGCCTCCTGAGAAGAAAACTTTTTATCGTGTAGAAAATTGTCCAAATCACGAAAAAAATGGTAGTCCGTTGGAGCAAGGTCTGGCGAATACGGAGGGTGACGAATGGTTTCTAATTGCAGTTCCTGTAGAGTTAAAATGGTTTCTCGTGCTGTATGATGTCTCGCGTTATCATGGAGCAATAATGGTGAAGATCGATTCATGAGTCGGGGCTGTTTCACTGCTAGTTTTGCTATCATTGTTCAGAGTTCGGCACAGTAGACATCTGCCGTTATTGCTTGACCATTGGAGAAAGCTATAGAGAATAACACCATGCTGAGACCACCAAACAATTACCATTACCTTTTTATTGGTAAGCTTTGCTTTAGGACACTGTTGTGGCGTTTGACCTGGGGTCAGCCTTTGCATTTTTCGCTTACGGTTATCGTAAAGAATCCACTTTTCATCACATGTCACAATTCGATCCAATATTCCTTCATTTCTGTATCGGCATATAAGGCAACACAAGTTTCAACACCCGTTTCTTTCTGCAGATCAGTCAAATCATGAGGCACCCATTTCTCATATTTTTTTATTTTATTGATTTGACGCAAATGAGTCGATATTGTTGGTAAGGTAACGTTAAACCATGCCGCTAATTCCTGGGTAGTTTGGCTCGGATCGGCTTCCACCATCTCGTTCAATTCATTGTTATTCATCTGTGTGGGCGGTCTTCCACGTGGTTCGTTCTTCAAATCAAAGTTTCCATCAGGAAAGCGTTCAAACCAAAATCGCACAGTGCGTTCATTAGCAGTCCCCTCTCCAAACGCAACATTGATATTGCGAGCTGTTTCTGCCGCGTTAGTTCCGCGTCGGAACTCGTATTAAAAAATAACTCGAATTTTCGAAGTATCCTTCTTTCTTGTCTAAGCTGAATAAAAAAAAAAACAGCTAAAGTCGATAATCAAATGTTGCACATTTTTTAAAAGAAGAGCTTCTTGTACCATGTGAAAAAAGTTTCATTCAAAAATCTCAAACCGTGAAGGTTCTATGTCAATTCGAAGTACCTATTATAATAAAACGGCAATTTCAGACTTTAACCCCTATTATATAGATAGATAAATAAAACCAAAATATGTGTTTATTGTATTAGATTATTGCATATTATTGTAATACCAGTCTTACATACATACATAAACTCCACGCCTTCTTCTCATGGGAGTACTAAGGTTCGGTTACCTTCGTAATCGTTACATATGATTAAAAGTTCGAGTACCTACGGTGGTAGTGCAACGAATTATTTATTACCTAAACGATCCGTAGTTGTAATTTTCTGCCCAATTTTTTATCAGTTTACCACTATTTTGGGTATTTTAACTCTGTGGGATTGGCAACCCTACACCTACAACCTAAGACAATGAAACTTTGACAGATTACCTATACGTGACTGACCGCACGTCACAATACATAGCCGATAAACTGTCAGTGTCATTCTGCGAAGTGTCAAGTCGGGTGCGCGGGCGCCGGGAAAAATAAAAATCTCTGCAACTTAATTAATTCTTTTATAACACATCAATGTGATCCTTCCAAAAAGTTAATTAACGACATCATAACATAATCTAATGAAAGTAAAGAAACAAGTATTAAACATGGGTGTCTCGTATACAACGGTGAATGTGTTTATAGGATGTTGCTCCAGCGCTTTTCTAATGGAAATTCTTATGGCAAGGAGGCCCAGCAGTGCTAATTTAGTTACATTTCTACAATTCTTCTTTATTAGTCTATACGGGTTCATAGTGACTACAAAGTGCGGAACGGTGAGTCATTTACATGTACATCGAAGTAATTACCCACGTCTGTTCTTGTTTCTCATCGTATTTATTTATGTTATTTTCCTTTTGCGTTATTTTATTCTCGCTCCGAGATAATGCTTTTAATTTGTGACTACTATTCGGTACATTTTATTCTGTTGATAACTTCATAGTTCCCTAAATTTTATAATTAAGTTTGTCAAACTTCTATCTTGGATTTTATTAGAAAGTTTATGTAGAAAGATCGTACATATACTGTCTCCACAGGAAAGCTGAATAGAGTTTGTTGCCAACAAGTGCACTTAATCGTTAATTATAATATAGTTAGTCTTTTTTGGCAACAAACTATATTATTTCAATGATTCACCTCGTTAGATGGTAACATTGTATTACACCTGAAACTTTCCCTAATATTGCATCACAATGAAACAGTAATAGATTTTGTACCTTTTTTTATCGTCGAGAAATAGTTCATGGATACCCTCTGTCTGGGAAGAACGGACCAAGTTACTGTATAAACCTTCAGACATTTTTCAAATAACTTATATGTACACAACACGCTTCTTACCTAACAATTGAAGTTTTTTCTAGTCCTAACTAGATAAATAAAATTCTTCAATTTATTGTTTTTCTCTTGTTTAGAAAGACTAATAAGAATTGTTAGGTATTTCATAAGTAGATTATTTACATCCTCATTCATTATATTTGAAGTAATAAACTATTGTTTGTTTCCATTGTAATGTGTACCATTGATTGATCATCCATTCTTACCTATAAAAATGGGAGGGGCTTGTGGCTAAATGATAACAGCTGCATGAGTCGATCAAAGGTTAAGCTATGGGTGGGTGACCATCAATTACATACCTATTTTATGGATGGTCATACAGGTCAGAAGCGCAAAATTCTAACAAGCAGTCTTACGAAAGGTTGTTAAATACAGTCTCTCCATGTAAAATACTCATATTCAGCTGCATCTGGTTGTCTTGGTGTCTCGTTGGCTTTGAGTCTGAAGCTGACCATAAGTTGGGAAAAGCCTAGAAACATTTATCACTTTATCTTACTAATAAAAACTTTACTGCTACTACTTTATATAAATACAACTATATTCTTTCAGGTAGGACCAAAGATACCTCTAAAGCATTATGTAATACTAGTCACTCTCTTCTTCATCACTACTGCGGCTAATAACTATGTTTATGCCTTGCATGTACCTCCTACATTGCATATGATTATAAGGTAATTATAAGTTATTTACACTACAAACCATTCATCCTTTTCCAATGAAATGTTTATTTTATCACTTTATTTGTCAATAAGGAAAGCCGACTCAGGCTTTACCCAACACTATTGTGTTGACAATCTAAATTGAGTCAGCACAGAACAACAACTCATTCAACAACAAATCATCCTTTACTTGATATAACAAAATAATGTTATAGTAGGTATGTATTTAATTTAATTAAACTAAGTGTACAAGAAAATGTTTGAGACAAAAGCTAGGTACGGGGTGGCAGGGACATTGATGCGCCAACTCCAACCCTTCCCACAGCCACACACCATTCATCACAGGACCTACAAATTATTCATGTTATCAAAAAAAATCTGATGTTTTATAGAAAAGTGCAATACCTACGTGGTCAAAATATATGGAACAGCAATTTTCTTTGAAAATTTTCAACACCTAGGTTTTAGAATCATGCTGCACTGAATTCACATTAAACAGGTTGCGCGTCGATATCCCTACCATCATTTACCATCCAGGATTGAAGCTCTTGACACTTCTTAGTCAATCATAGATTCATGTACTTACCACGCTTTTCATTCTCTATTTCCAGATCAGCATCCTCCCCAGCCAGCATGCTAGTGTATTGTTGTGTAAAGAAACAAATGCCAAAACTAAACAATGCTATAGGTTCAATACTAATCAGTGCTGGCGTAGCATTGGCCATGTATGGTGGAGCTCCTACAGATGAGGAAAATAAGGGGACATTCTTATATTGGTGCATCGGAGTGACTATATTGTTGGCGACGTTGATAACTGGTGCCTTTACGGGTCTTCAACAGGAGAGGTTGTATTCCCAGTATGGGAAACATCCAAATGAGGTAAGACTTATGTCATGGCATTATATTAATATGTTATTTCAATCGCAATAAAATAAAACCCACAGTAGGTAAAATTTTGATTAGCCTTTAAGTCTAGAAGCTTCGTTACTTTTTTGTTGTGAAACAGGACTATTTTTGGGTACCTAGAGATAGTAGATGTATTAAGAGTGATTGGCAAGATGTGTTTTAATGACACAATGTTTTGCTAGATAACATTTTGTACCTATATTTTTATCTTTTAATGTATGTAGGAAGCTTATCACACAGAATGAGCAATTTAAATTATCTTTATATTACATAGTCTATACTAATTACATAAACAAAATAGATAGGTAGTTATTTTGTAATGCAAGAACATTGTTGTTATGCGTTTTATTCTTGAAATAGAATATATTATATATATTATATTATATTACCATAACACAAGCATTAGGTTGCTTAGCTTGGGACTAGATGGCGCTGTGTGAAATGTCCAAGGATATTATTATTATTATTATATTTAGGTTAAGCTTTATGAGTATGACTACTGTGGGCCAATTTAGAGTTGGCAAAAAATGTTTTTTTCTTATAATGTGTATAAACATCAGTACTTTCCAGTGCACGGACAAACTTTCTCTTACAGATGCTGTTCTACACACATGCAATTCCGTTGCCTGTATTCTTCGGAATCTCTTCTCAATTAATGGACACATCATCAGGTCTGCCAATAGAGGCTTGGTTACTGATTGCAATGAATATTATTTTCCAATTCTATTGTACGCATTCAGTACATGAATTAGCAACCAAAGAAACTTCGGTAACAGTGACTTTTATTCTGACTTTGAGGAAGTTTGCTTCTCTATTGATCTCCACTGTAGTTTTTAAGAGTAATTTAAATATTTATCATGGAATAGGTACGGCGCTAGTTGCAGTTGGTACATGTGTATACTTCGACTTTTTCTCTACTAGACGACAAAGGCCAGTCAGTGCAAAAACTAAATCGAATTAAGTATTTTAGTACTAATCTTATACATTCCTATAGACTAAGTCTAGTGAAGAAAAATTGTGATTCATGTTTTCAGACTTTAGATCTTTATTACGTTTCAAGAATTTATCTAATGTTATTCTTCGAAATTTATTTTTAACTTATACACTGTTTGCATTTAATTAAAATTTACACTATTTAAAGAACATTATAAAAAAAACTATGTAAGTATTTTTACAAATAGTTAGTAATTATAATATTTATACTGAATAAATAAATAAAATAATATAGCTTTTAAATCCCACATTTATTGAGTCATCTTAAAAATATTTTGTTTGTAAACTATAGTATCAGTAATGATTCTTAAACAAGAAAATTATACAACTTTGTAAGGTATCTACAGCAATTAAAATATACAACCTTACAGCGAATTAAAGTTACTACATTACAATCGACAATATGAAGCTGCTTGTACCATAATATAAGAAAAAATATACTTGTTACCTACTAAGATTCATACACACAATCGCTCTATTCACTTTACATCACTTATATTACAGAATATTTGTCCAATTAATTAACTTTCTCAACTGCTAGTAGGTAGGTATCTTCACACCCTGAAATATAAACAAAATGCGGTTAATATTCCATTGTAATTTTTAACTTGGATCGCTGTTTGCGAGCGACCTCAAGTGCGTGATTAAATCGATTCCTACAAGCCCCTTTCAAGAACAAATTAAAATGTTGGGAGTCAATAATAAAATTTTGGGATTCATAATAAAATGTGTTGGTAAATAACAAAATGTTGGGATTAATTTATAAAATTTTGGGACAAATGATACAAGTCTCGGGAAGAACAAAAAAGTATGTTCTGTGGGCTTTACGTACCTACCTGCTCTTGCTGTCGGAGCGGCTGCGTCGGTCGCGAGATCGAGAGCGTCGCACGGACGGCGAGCGGCGGCGCACAGACGGGGAACGGCGAGGCGAGCCCGACCTTCCGCGCGAGTATGAACGCCTGCGGGGACTGCGACTGCGGGATCTAGCAACATAACCATGTCATGACAACGTCCAGTGTCGCTACTACAATAACACAGTGCAACTTCTACACCTCAAGGGTATTCAATTAAACAGCGCTTGAATTTAATCTATCCCTCTTTGTAAATAAATAAATTTAGTTATTCACCGCTTTGTTGAATTGACATCTCTTGTGTAATCTTGTATGATTTAATATTTTAACATAATTGGGGGCCCATTTAATATTTACAGTCTACATTACACAAATCCCTAGTTACCTACACCTTTAAACGCCAACACGACGTCTCTAAATCTAAGTATAGGTAAGGTAAGGTTCTAAGTATAGGATTTAAATAGTACCGAGACATGGTGAGCCTGCGAAGGTTGACCGTTGTGGGGCTGCAGTGAGGCCGAAGGGATATTACTGAGGCGGAGGCGAGTTTCAATGTTATCTTCCGTCGAACGGTGGCGTTAATTGGAAGTTTCAAGAAAAATTGCGGTAACACGGGGAAGTCGATCGCCGTGAGGTTGTATTCTAGCTCGGTGCCACGGTGACGACGAGTGTGTGCAGTCGGTGAAGCATTAGGAGTTGCAATGACATTCAGGATGTTTGTAGGATCCTATACTGTGTGGCCCTCTATAATGCATTTGATTCAAGTCCAGGTTCGGATTACGGTTGGGGACTAGGTGATGGCGGTCAGGAGGTAAGTTATAGGGACGCAGATGTTGGAGACTTCGGCTGCGCGCAGAAGTTTGAAGAGCCGATCGCAGAAGTTGAGCGGGATGTTGTTGCGAGCGGCGTTCGCGGATGTCAGATTGGTTAACGAGCCGTAGTTGTGGTGAAGACATGTGGTGAGGTCGTTGGTGTGTTGGTGGTTGGTTGATAAAATGGACCTGCAAACGTTCCAACACCCACCACTTTTAATATCTCCAGATCAACTTACTTAGCTACTTGTTTTTTTTAGCAGATTTGATTAATAGAATAGAATAACATCTTAAAATTATGGTTAATAATAATGTGTCAAAAGCAAATAAATGTAATCTAGAAGTCTATTTGCTAAGTAATAGTAGCATAAGACTCTTTAGAGGTAAATAATGATAATGTTCATAGTTCTTAATGATTATTATCATGAGTATTCAGAATAAATCCATTTGAAAAGGCACTTATTGTCAAGGATACAGCAATTATTGTTAATGATTTTATGACAGTTACTTTCTATGTATTTATAATAATTCCCAATGACACTATCATTATTTTCCCCTTTATTTTGAAAGAAATATATTGGTAAACAACACCAAAAAAAGCATGAAAATGTTGTAGTGTACATACCTGGAATATCGGCGATCTCTTCTGGTACGGCCATTAGACATTTCCACACGGATGCGAGTGCCACAGCATCGACTATAAGTAATTAAAAAAAAAAACTAAGTATACTTTGATCTGTTAAAAGAAAAATAATGATTATTGGGGCGAACTCATAACGACAGGCCACAATTGGCGCCCAAACGTGTTATTTATCAATTAGGAGAAAACTTTACCCAACTGAAGTAGCATACAGGCTTACAGGACCTTTCTAGTCTGTATGGTCTCCGCTTGGCAAAGACAATTAGTACGTAATAAAAAAAAAAATGTTCCCCATTCCAAGACAAGTGCTATCCATTTAGGACACCACATCTCAGTCTCAGTATGGAGGTATCATGATCTAGCACACTTATGACTCAAGCGTTTCACATTAAGGGTGAAACGGATCTAAGGAGCGTGCAGAAAACTAATTAAAGCGAAAGGTCAGATTTGAACTCGCGATCTATCGATCGGCATCCGACGCCATAACCGTTAGGCTATTATTGCTTTCAGAAAGCACGCGAATTTAGTATTCAGATACGAAGGTCACTGAATAAAGTAAATGAGATACTCAGTGGGCAAATAGTGATAACAGCTGAAGGCAAAAATAAGTGGTGCATAATTTATTAATGCTTCCGGGGATAGAAGGATTCGGCTCTATTCATGTTAGACATCATGTGGTAATTTGTTAGATACAAACATTTTGAATGACTATGTCACTAAGTTCACAGGTACATTTGGCAAGGGTAGCAGTACCACCACCAAATGGGTCAAGTGAAACCAAAATGGCGGATGAACATCAGCGGGAAACTAACCAAACACTGGGATTACGAGAAATGTAGACATGTACAGCTTATTCACTGAATATACAAAATTACAATGATCACTTACGTGCCGTCCAACCCTCGTACGGAATCTTCAGCGTCACGTGGATCTTCATATTCCACAAATGCAAATCCTGGTGGGTTTCTGGCCACCCACACATTCCTTATATTTCCATATTTAGAGAATACTTTCTCTATTTCATATTTGGACGCATTTGTACCGAGATTTCCCACGTAAACTTTGCAAGAAAGATCCCACTCTCGGTAGCGAGACATCTGGAAAGCGTAAAAGCAACGTGTAACATATTAATACGACGCCATTTTGACCGATCTTCACTGTATCAAATAGAATTGCGTCTAAACTGTAAGAAGTAGAACTTACTTTTATAATAACACTGCGAAAGCAATAATAAAAGAAGGATGTTCTTGAATAGTAATTAGATAACTCGATTATTTGAAACAGAAACACAAACTTCCACCCTTTTGCTAGCAACGTCGCGAACGGAATGAAAAATTATGGAACGATGAACGAACGAATTTCAATTTATTGATTCAATGAATTTTGCGTGAAAGAATGAACAATTATGGGGCCAAAGACAACGAAGCAGGCGGAAAAACCATAGTCAATTCTGTTTACGATTATCTATATTATCTATGATTCCGACTCGCCAATACTTCGTTCGATACAGTCCTATAAAATATAATGTCTACTCTGTGGATACAGTTGTGTATCCGTCCGTTTGTCTATAGTATTCCCCCCGCGGTCCCCATCCCCACTCCACTTTTTTATTTATTTGTCAAACAGCTGATTGTTTCATAGAATTGCGATGAATTTCTAGAATAGAGTTGAATAAAAATCGATATAGTTAACGAATATGGACGTGGTAGGACTGTTGAACAATATAAACGACAATTCGAACATGTTTGCAGTGAAAACATGGACGTCCGAGTGGTCAAACAATTTTCAAGACAACCAAGTAAGTATTGATTTTTCGGTTTCAGTATACTGAATTTCGTTGTTACTGTGAAAAGTATGTGATAAAATAAAATATTTCCTAAACGGCGTGACAATATTATCAAACCGGAAGTGTTTTACTAGGTTACAAGGGTAGAGACTTGTAATAATAGAAATCAGTATCCTTGAATTCAATGTTATCGTGTGCGGTGCAAGAATAGATTCGGAAATAGTCCAGTTATCAATTAATGAAAGACAATTATCGTGTAAACTTCCTCTAATTCGCCGAGTTAGGTACTTGTCTGATTAGCAAGCTTATGAACAAAGTTTTTTACGTCGTTTATACCTTGTTCTTGTTTCATGCTTTTCAACCTACTAAGATGCCTGTCTTGGCATCCCTCCCTCTCACAAAGTACATTAAAATTCTCTTTTATTTTACCTATCTTCAAACCAATTTACTAAATAATTGATAAACATAATTGATAAAACATGGACTATCTGTTTCATTGTTAGATGGCATTGAAATATACATTCAAATAGAATAGATAAAAAGCATATATTAAGATGTTTTTTTAAGAACAACATTGAACTAAAACTTATAAGCGGAGAGTCTAGGTGCCATTTTGGTGGTGTATTATTATTTTCCAATCAAGGAAAAATCACTCACAAAGTATCACTAAATACCTATATTGAATTTAAAAAGTTTAAGTACAGAAAACCCAGAAAAAAAAACTATTAATTAAAATCAATTATTATTTGTTTATTTATTTATTCTCACACTGGTACACCATACAGCAATTACACAAACAGAGCAAAAAAAGAAATTCATGTCCATCCTGTGCACTATGAAAATAAATGACCTTTGCATTGTACCCTGACTCATTATCCACTGAAGCTGTTAAACACAATTAATAACAGTGTGACTCATAAACCAAATCTTTTGATATAGCTATTCTATGTATGAGACATCATACCTAGGATTTTATTAAATTAAAAAGAAGAAAAAACCAGCCTATTAATGTCCCTCTCCAGACCAAAGGTCTCCTCTCATATAGATTAGGCACCGGCATTGATCACCAAGCTTTATAAAGACGGGTTAGGGATATCAGACTTATATTAACTACCATTATTTACAGGTTTCCTCATATTATATTTTCCTTCATCAATGTCAGTAATCTCCAAGATAAACTCAGGAAGTACATATGAATTGGTACTTATTGTGCAACATCCACCGCTCATGTCAAATGGGTCAAAACCTTAATCTCTATACAAATAAGTGAAATTTATGTGTTTGTTTGTAATGTCAAAAGACATATATTTACTAAATACAAACTTCCCAACATCAATCGTTGGGCAATTAATTGCCTGCCAGACACAACACCCGTCTGGCTGGAGGATCCTCCCTTTTCTATAGAGTATGAGTGAACTTTACACCCTGTTCCTCATACCCCTAAAGTCCTATCTCAGGAATACTGAAAGAGATTTCTTATGAAATTATATCATGTAGGTACTTTTCGCTTATCTTAGTAGGTACAGACGCCAGCACATCAAGCTACTACAATCTGTCAAATTTCTTTAATAGATTTTCAACTTTATCACTAAAGCATTAAGGTTCAAGGTTAATGGGGAAAATTTGACAGTTTCGGGTAGCTTGACCTGCTGGCGTCTGTACATATTATGAAGCCACTGTGATTCTGTATTAGATGTTTTGAAGTGCTGTTATATTTTCTTAGTTTTAATAATAGATTAAAAACTTTTATCACCTTCTTTGTTAAGAAACATTGAATCTTTCAATATAACACACATACAATCCGTCAGTCTTCAAAGCAAAAGTGAACCCCGCTACTTCTTGGCACACTTGTCCCATTGTAGACCTCATCCATCGATTTTCATCGGGCGACATTGAGTAGGCCCATATCACAATAAAAATTTCAATATCAATAAATTAGTACAGACGACAGCAGGTCAAGCTACCCGAAACTGTCAAATTTTCCCAATCAACCCTGAACCTTAATGATTTAGCGATAAAGTTGAAAATCTATTAAAAAAATCTGACAGATTGTAGTAGCTTGATGTGCTGGCATCTGTACATCGAGGTTTTCCTATTTATAAAAAAGCCATTTCTTTTTATTTCTAAAAAAATCTAGTCTAGGAACAAAGCCAGCAATGAATTAAACATTATTGTTTTATTTCGTCCTGTAACAATGCATTTCGCGAGTTCGCGACACGCTTCTGTGGCTTTGACCTCTCCCACAGGACATTGCACTCTTAGCCAATTAAGCATTAGTCATAAAAAAATTATGCAAACCATTTGTCGCTTCGGCAGACAAGGCTTTTACGGCGAAATATCTGTTATTTCACTGTAAAAGTCTTGTCTGAATAAAAAAACCGGTCAAGTGCGAGCCTGACTCGCGCACCGGGGGTTCCGTACAATTTTGTAGGTATGTAACTACAAACTTACGGTTTTCGGATTTCCTTTATGCTACATGACATTGCTTCTTACCAAATTTCATGATTCTAGTCAACGGGAAGTACCCTATAGGTTTTGATTCCCTTGCGAGTGTCAAAATATGCAGCATAAACGGAACATAAACGCCCGTATCTTTTGATTGCGTTTACATAGAACTTTGATTTTTTCACTGCTTCAAGGGATTGCAGCCCTGAGTATTTGATATTAATTTCAAGTTAATAACTCCACGAGTTCCTGAGAAAAAGGGTCTTGACAGACGGACGGACAGACATTCGGACAACGAAGTGGTCCGTCCGTGGTGGTGGTAGTTCCGTTTTTACTTTCCGAGGTACGCAACCCTAAAAAGAAATGCCGTTCGTTTCATTTAGTTCAAATGAGGCGTTTAGGGAAAGAAATATTGGAATAGTCGCCAAGAAAATTGGGAGAAACTGATTATTGAAACTTGAACAGGAAAACAGACGGGTCAGCTAGATCGAAATAAAATGAATTGAACCTGCAATAGTTTTACAGCGAGCAAAGTATAGTTGGTCAAATTAAAACGTGATATCGTTTTACATCTCTGATAAGCCGATACGGCTACTAAATGAACAGGAAAAAAGAGACGGAAGTAAAGATAGAACTTTCATTCCTCTGGGGTTCTGGGGAGCTAATCTGTTTCCTAGACCGTCATCTTTTCAAGGGCCACCCCTGTGCAGACAAGGTCTAAGGAAAACTGCCATACCAATGGTGATTGATTCTGTATAGTGAAAGATTTTAAGCGATAGGTATGCCCTTTAAACCTTTGCTCTGATGACGTAAGCGCGCGGCGTTGAGGATGCTGATGGCAAGACCGATAACAGCGCGGGGTCGGGAGGGGCCGCTCGGGTCTCAAGTCAACTCTTACGGGTTATATTGATTGGATTCACGTCGATAGTGGAAACCTACCTGGGTTTGAAGTTTTGAACTATGAACTATGAACTCGTAATATAATAATTAAGTTGGCACCATAATAAATCGAGCTGGCATCTCTAAAAACATTGTAAAGGGTCTGTAGTCGGCACAAATAAGTGATAAACATAGCCAGGACAGCATAGCTATTCTCAACCATTTTACAGGCTTCTGAATCGAAAATAACACATTTTCGGTTACCTGATTTGCCTAGGACAGCAAATATAGCCGTAGGAAGAATAGCAGTTGTCTATTTAGTTTTAAAAACTGACAGTCTTTGGGTTTTGCATTTATGAACAGCGTTTATAGGACTCCTTACATAATATTGATTGATGATTTGATACGGAAGTTTACTGACCTATGTTGGCATACGCAGTTCATATTACAATATCTTATCGTGAGTGAAATAAAATACGAAATTCAAATAAGTATAAATATTTTGCTACAATTTGCGTAAAACAATATCAGTGATAATTGACATGTATTTAACGTTCACGTCATCCAACTGTGTTGATGTTATCGTGGCAAATCATTGCTGTTATCATGATATTCTCGTGATTGTGGAAAAATTATATTCGTTTATTGTGAGTTCACAAAATATAAATTAATTTTAGTTACGTACGTCGTAGTCGTTTTAGTATGTACAAAAATAAAGTACTTACCTGGTAGTAATATTCCACCGGGGTGCATTTCGGACATTGAGCCTTCAGAGCGGGAGATATTATTGTGCAGGCGTGTGTGCGCAGACGCAGATGCACTCTCTCTTCCCTCTTATAGTCCGATGGGACGGTACGTTATCCAACACGACCGGAGAGAGATCAGGCGTAGAACCAACTGCTCCGAAGCACAGGGGTATCACACCGCCAACATCCAAACTCCGGGCTGATACTAAGAAATTCCTATTGGAAAATCCCAATAACACTATGCCCTGGGAATTCACCCAAGCGCCAACGCTCAAACGGCGCTCTTGCGACGACGAGACCAAACGGGGCAGTTCGGTTGGTGTAGTAGCAAATGTAGCAAGACTAGCAATGGTGGTTTGAGTCTGTAGGAGCCTAACATAATCCGAAAGGACAGAAATCAGAAATTATCAGAGGCGCAATTCTCATAATTTCAATGAAGGCCAATTCTCGTAATTTAAAACGTTCAAAATCTAATCGATGTCTTCTTGTTCTTGTCTCAGCGACAATCAATGTCAAAAACTTGTCAAACTTGTAGGGAAATTAGAGGTATTTTTGATAGATTGAGACTGAGATCAGAGGGGCAATTCTAATTTTAGGAACGTTCACAGTCTGATCTCAGTCTCAATCTGTCAAAAATACCTCTAATTTCCCTACATTTTGACAAGTTTTTGTCATTTGTTTGTCGCTGAGATGTGTTTGCGACTAGATTTTGAACGTTTTTAATTACGGGAATTACTTAGGCTTCTTAATGGCAATAGCGCCCTCCACACGTACAGTTCGGACCGCGCATCTTGGACTGCGTTCTTCCAAACCGCAGTTAGATCTGTATAGTTTGGACTGCGGATCAAACTGTTGTGCTAATCACGATTAAAAATGAATTCACGGTTTGGATTGCCGGCGAAACTTACATAATCTAGACAAACGTTCCGAACTGTGCGTGTAAATTGATTTTCAAGCGTTTGGACTGCAGTTTGGACTGGCGCGTGGAACGTTATAACTTTTAAAAGTTTTTTACGCAATAGTAAGAAAAATGGACGATCGTTTGGTCATCGCGTTAGCTGGATTTGTAGTTAGTTTAAACAGCCGAAAAAAACGAGGAGTGTGGGTAAAGGAATACAGACAAAGATATGGACAGACTACAGACTTGCAAAATTCAACGAGCTCGTCATAATGCTTTGTTTCTCATATTCCTGTTACTATACTCCTTACTTTTTATCTTCCAGAGACACGGATGTTCACGGAACAAACGAATGAACTCTGTGATAGCTTCGACGCTCCAAACCGCCATTTTTGTAATTTACGTTTATACGTGATGCGCGCGTAAAACTGTGAGACGTGCGCTTACGTCGATATGCCAGATCGGTTAGACCCGCACATGTACACGTACAGTTTGGAGCGAGGGATGGAACGGCGCGTGCTGTTTCCCGCGGTCCGAACTTTACGTGTGGAGGGCGTTATTGGGCTCATCCCTTCACCAACAACATGGGACTTACTGCCGAATTATGGGTTTCGGCTCTACCTACCGCTTCGGGAAATACAGGCGCGATGTTATGTTATGAGAATCTGCTAAATAAGTACTTCATTTTCATTTGCTCCGCAACCAAGGTCGCCAATCGCGAATACTTACTCGTGACTGTAAAGATAAACTTATTTACTTAAGTTTTTCTTTGTTTAATCGACCTTGAGAGTAATTAATAAAATATCAAACTATACTAAATGACGACGTAGAATTGTCTCGGACACACCTCCGGAAAAAAACATGTTTATCTGTATGGCCTTAAGCGGAATCAATCGCTATGTTGACAAGAATGAAAAGATTGGAAAACAACGACGGAGTGATTATGGGTACTTCCAGTTTGAATAGTTCATTAAGAAGTAACGTAGGTGCATAAGGAATTAATCGACCATTGAATCATGCTTGCTACTCTGTTTCTCCGTATGCATGAGCTACACATACGTAAGATCACGCCTTTCCACAACATCCCCAATAAGGTCACTGCCCTGCTGGGACATCTTGAAAAAAAAAAAAACAAGTTTTTGCTGTATTTTAAGCAGGTCTTACCTTCTTTTTGTCGAATCTCGCCCTGTGTGGCCTAATTACTATCTCCTGCGTACTCAAGCCTGTTATTAACAGTAAACACACACTCCCTTTGTCTTTGAACTTGTGAATCATTGTTTTGTTACAACTTTGGCCCATTTACACCTCATTATCGCTTATTGAATGTCACACGTGGTAGCATTAATTAATCTGCTATTACAAAATACCTAGTATGCACACGCTGATTTTGCAGAAACAAAACCTTTTCTTTGTTAACTTCTTACATATAAACAGAAAATAGTTGCAAAAAAAAAGGTCGCGTTTGCGTAATTACAAAATTGAGCCTAGCTCTAGTTCGTTCTAAACAGTGCAAACGATACCGAATGGTATGTGGTTTCGATGTGGCCACAATGCGTAGATAATGAATGCCGGAAACATTCAGAATTCGACATCACTATCAGCTGTTCTGTTTGTGTTGTTACAAGCGAAGCACAAACGAGTAATAAAGTCGTGTGTTGCAACGCGACGCGGTCGCGCTGCTGTAGTTGCGCTTGCGCTTACGACAGAAAATGAAAAGTCGCACGCAAGGACTCGACTTGTTTACAAACTCACGATTAGTTAATCCATTCTGTCAAGTATTAGACGGACGTATTACGGCATTTTATATTAAAAAAAATATTTCTAAAAAAAAAAAAACTTTTGTAATAAGTATTTATAATTAGAATAGTGCAGGATGTTAAGAAAATATAGTTAAGTGTGTAGTTAATTTAATTAAAATAACATAAGTGTACAATAGCAAAAATATGTGTGTGTTGTGAAGTGACTATGGTGTTCTTTGTGGCATGCGTATGCGTCATTTTAACTGCCCAGCTGGGAGATAAACAAAATCGCGTGAGTGTAATGATTATGTGGTTTATTAATTGTCATTTTATTTATTGTCTTTGCCTCAGGTTTCTTTCTATATGTTGAAGAACTATTACGTATTTTTTTTTCTTCTGTTAGCTCATGATATTACCCCTGCTGGGCTACGGCCTCCCCTTTTTTCCTTCCAAACCTGCGATCTGTGGCCATGTTGGACCTGCAAACGTTATCAGAATGCCAATTCTCGTAATTTAAAACGTTCAAAATCTAGTCGCACCTCAGCGACAAACAAATGTCAAAAACTTGTCAAAATGTAGGGAAATTAAAAATATTTTTTGACAGATTGAGACTGAGATCAGAGGGGCAATTCTCGTAATTTTAAGAATGTTCACAGTCTGATCTCAATCTGTTAAAAATACCCCAAATTTCCCTAGATTTTGACAAGTTTTTGACATTTGTTTGTCGCCGAGATGACACTGCGACTAGATTTTGAACGTTTTAAATTACGAGAATTGGCCTTCAGACTGTGAACGAAATATTTAGCAAAACTTCACAGGTCTGATTTTTCAAACGACAGATAATTTTTATTCGTGGAATAAAATTGACGTTGACAGATTTTGTATGGATGAACTGTCAAAAATTCAAAATTATTCCTCGGATGAAATTATCTGGCGTTGAAAAATCAGCCCTGTTATGAATCTAGAGACTTGATTAGGTATTTTAATTAAAGATCTACAAAAGCCTTAATGGCATAGAGGTGTATAATTAAAATAATTAAGAAAATATAAACACGACTAATTATTAGATCATGTGCTCATGTGTTTATGTTTTCTTTGGAATGTGACGCCACTTTCGCGCCTATTACGCTCTTGTATATTTATTATCGCTCCACTATCCAGTCTGTTTATCCAACATCACGCAACAAGAGTGAAGATACGAACGAATATATTCTTCAAAATGTTAATATCCGCAGTATTCTTGTTAGTTCAATGTCAACAACTAGTTGCAAAAATAGTACCAAATTCTCAAGGTCGTGAGGTTTGACACATTTTATAGCTGTCTTTGATAAATGGTATGTAAAGAAGTTGTCTATAAGGTCGTACTATTATAGATTAGAATATAGAATGTACTTAGGCATCTTCAAACGTTGTGGGCACAATTTAAGGTACCGGCAGATAATTCGGAATTCGACTTGCGTACAGTCACGAGCAAAAGTATGTATACATTCGGCATTATTCAAAAGCGATTTACTCCTTTATTTTTAAATAAAATTTTATGTTGTTACGATCATAGCATTTTCGAACCCATAGGTTTATGTAATGTGTTGTATTTCAACGTTGCATTCGTTATTTCACGAAAAAATCGCAATTGAAAGTTGTCAAGTGTTGACATATTGGTGCTCGTGACTGTACAAGCATAATTTGTATTTTTTGTATCGTAATCATGATATTTAAATCAAACTAGCTCGTTTAGTATCCTATATTATAAACGTGAAAATTTGTATGGATGGATTTTTGTTACTCTTTCACGCAAAAACTACTGAAAGGATTTGGATGAAATTTGGCACACAGATGGTTTATAACCAGGATTAACCCTTTATTCCCAGTAGTCCATGTAGCTAGTTCCACATGGAAGTACTGCAACTCACTAGTTCCATGTATGGAACTGAAAAAGGGTGCAATAGTACAATTTGGAACTCAACTATAATCACATACATGGAAGTGGAACCTAATAGTTGCAGCAGTTCCATATGAAATAAATGTCGGGCTATAAAACTAGTTTAAAATTACATGGAACTAATGGTACAAAGTATTAATTTTTTTAGGTTGTAAAAGGTCCATGTGGAACTAGCTACATGGAACTACTAGGAATAAAGGGGATTAACGTATAAGATACTTTTTATCTGGATATTCCCACGGGATGGAAACTTATGCGGGTGAAACCGCGGGGCACAGCTAGTAAATAATAACTGTACATGTTTTGGAAAGCCCACGAAGAGGGGCTTCTTAAATAATTTTTGGAGTTTTTATCAATACTACTAAATAGGTAAAGGAGATTGACCAAATCCAGTCTAGAAAAGTTGCACGTATGAAAACCAAATTAATATACAAATTATTTGCTTATTTTTTACAAGCTTTTCACTTCAGGAATTTTGTTTTCGTATCCGGAATTATGATTTTAGGATAAACAGTAAATTAACGATTGCTAGGTACATTTCCGTATAGTCATGATGGACGTTTCGTTCTCTTCATTTGTACGAGTTACGTAAGTATGAGCCTTTACATAAAACCATCACAAAAATGATATTAAACTCATAAATAGCTAAATAATTAGTAATATCATAATCATAACGTAGGTACTGTATATTATTTCAAAGTTCCGTTGTGAAAATATTTATTTTTGTGTATCGTCTCACGCAGATGCAACTGTCAAGGCAGATGACAGACGTACCGGTAGGGATGACGATTATTCCTAAACAAGATCGATTTTTAAATCTATCCGAATCGCAGGAAAGTATCGATTCAGCAATAAATTGAGTTCTGATAGATTATTCTACATCGACAGCTTTACTATAGATAATCACTTATTCGTTTTGGTGTTACCAGCATAATTAGTCAAATGTAATGAATAATCGAATACAAAATAAATTAAATAATATTCTTGGTTACAAAAAACAGAACAAAGAAACTGCGTATCAAAACTTAATAGTTGTAATCCGCAGGAAAAACATCGGGAACTCGTTTTCAAGTTTCTAAAATCGATTAAAAAAATCTATAATTCATTGTTTAGGATCGATAAAAAAAAAAACAATTTACTTGACCTATAAAATCGATTCTAGGTCGCCATCCCTAAGCCGGCGCCTGCGGACGGAAGCCGCCATTACTGACTTACTGTTTATGTTGTCGATAGTATAGTCACCGTAATTAATCTCTCCACTTAAATAGTAATACTTACGGAAATTCGTTGGTGTGTTTGTTTTAAACAACTTAGCGTGTTTCATGTAACTAACGACAGGACGTTTTCATATTTTAATTGTGTTTTATTACGCCAGGACGTTTTTGTGTTGTGTTTCTGAACTCTGTCGATGCTTGATTCTGATCAACCGATGCCGGTGGTAATGAGAAGTCGATGTGTCGATTGTTCACTTTTGATACCCATAAATCACCGCAACATTCCTTGCAACAAGCGTCTACGGCGATGATTACTATATTACGATCTTGGACAACTCCTACTGCTGAGGTAAGTTTCACTATATTACCTACTTCTAGATTATCAGACATGCTAGCATCCTGTACTTTGAATAGCTGACTAATATCCTATAACCTTAGTGTGGTGCAACTTCTAAGTTGTACCATGTTAATAAACCTAACAAAGATTTTCTATTGATCCTTTAATTAAATCTTGGAATAGTGAACTTTGATGTGAAGAATACAGCAATGTAATACTGATGTAGGTACTGTATAATAAACCAGAATACTTTTTTGATTTGTTTCTAATCTCTGGAATTATTGTGTTGATTTGAAAAAAGTATTTTATTAAATGATTCATATTTATGAAGAATACTTCAGTAGTTTAGTTTAGGGTATAGTTTACAAGTCCTATAGTTTACAAGAATATGTGGGGAACACAGCAAGACACAGCTTTGCATGGGTGATAAAAATCTTTTGAAATTCTTGGTTTTTCTCTATTATAAAATGCATGTATTCTACACCTAAACCTTCCCCATGAATCGCCCTGTCTATTGGTGGACACTGCATGAATATCTGTTGAGTACTTTTTGAGTTTATCATTTTCATACAGACCAACAGTTACAGTTATATACAGTTTTTAAATCATAGAATGTGTATTCAATAAAGATTTACAATATGCAATGATTTTGCAATGTGTATGTCTTTGTTATATAATAATTATGTGAGGATTCAATGATGATTGATGATTGGTGAATAACCTGAGTTAAATATTTCAGAAAAACAGCAACATTGAGAAATAATTTCTTTTATTTCAGCTTTCATCAGAAAGTGGACTATGTACGGAGTGTATGGTAATACTTCAAGATCGAACAAGCACATTCATTGATTCATTGATGGAATATACCATTGCCTGCATTTGGTCACAGAAGTCTATGGTTTTCTTGTGGAAAGTCTATTTTACATACAACAAGAACACATGCTGTGAGATCTGACCGCCAAGAAAGGAACATTATATTAAGAAAGGTTCCACTGCACTTGGTAAATATTTTTTGACTTACACATTTTCTATAATGTTAATTTTCATTCTTGGGGAACTTCACTACCACCCAGAAAACTGCAGCAAAACAACTAAGTGGTTTCTGTGAGCGTATAAGGTCACCGGTGAGTCAAAGCCAGCGGTGATTTCTAATAAAAGTATTTGACTTTGAGCAGTAATAATCTATACACTGGACTAAAGCTGATATTTTTCTCAGTAATAATAATATTGTCTTAACTTAGTTCCTGGTAACCAGACCACTTAAGACTTCAAAACCCATAGCCCTATTAACTTTGTATTCATATGTTTTATGTATGTATGTGTTTTATTTTAATTCTGAATACATAGTATGTCAATTTGTTCTTTTTTAGGTTTCAAGATTGGAAAGAGTATGTAATGCTTGTTGGTTGGCAGCATAAAGAAAAGTCAGACGTCAAAACCAACATGACACCAATCGCCCCATTCTGTCTGAAGTAGGAGCGAGTGGAGAATTTAATATACCTGTACCACCACCCCTTCCGCAACATACCTCACAACATTCCAGGCAACCTTCTCCAGCAAGAGCTAAAATAACATCAGCAGTATACAGATGTGCTGCTAATACAGCTAGTCATTGCATATTTGTTGACTGTTTCGAATCGGAACGTTTACTTATACCTGCTGCCATAAAGGAGCTTTTACTTTTAAATCACAAGTTTTATATACTTCCAGGAGCACGAATATATAATTATCGCTTAAATCATGGCCATTGGAATGAATTAACCTCCCTGAGACTTTACTGGTACACAGTTTGACAACATTTTAAATATGTTGCAGCGAGCTGCCAAATACCACTTTGATTTTTCGAATATTGCAATTATGCCAGAATATTTATGTCATTATTGGTTAGGTATGACTTCTAATCAATTTTATGATTTATTAAATTCTATACCAAATCTATCAAAGTCTGTACCTAATGCCACTATTGCTTTGTGCATGTATTTAGTTAAGCTGAGAACTGGTGACAGTAATGAAAGATTGGCTACACTATTTGAGAAATCTCGAACTATCTTAGAATGCTGGTTGAATTCAGCTAGAGAGTGTCTAACTAGACAGTTTGTACCGATGCATTTGGGATTTAATCACCAACCACCGTAGAAGATGTTGCTTCTATAAACAGAATAATCCCAGAAGGATTATTCGGAAATCCTCATTTGCCCTCAAATACCAAACCAGCAATAGTTATGTGTGATGCAACTTATGTATTTATCCAAAGTAGCGCTAATTATTTATTTCAAAAAGAAACTTACAGTTTGCACAAACTGGATAATTTAGTTTTAAACCGTTTATGATGGTATGTTGTGATGGTCACATAATTGATTGTCTTGGGCCTCATAAAGCTACCACTAATGATGCTACAATTACTAGTTTAAACCTTCGTAGTGAGGAATCTGGTCTTTTTTTTTAAGGCCATTTTTCCGGAACCGTCACATTTATATACTTGACAAAGGATTCAGGGATGTCATAAATGAATTTCAATTAACAACACAACAAGCAAATTGGTCTCGTTTTGTAACCATGTGTCGCTGGGTTGTAGAAATTGTTAATGGGAGAATTAAGAGGGATTTCAGACTCTTTCGGCATGTATTTAATAATCGCGCTGCTTTGCATTTAAAGGATGATTTTAGAATTTGTTGTGCGCTAACTAATAAGTTCCACACATCCATACAGGATCCAACGGACGCTGCAGAGTATGTAAGAATTGGTACTTAACACACTGGTATTTCTGCTGATTTTACATGTCAAATACGTAAAACCTATAGATGTTGATTTGATGTTGATTTGTTGTGACCTACATGAAAAGTCTGTTCATATTATGTGTTTTATACCTTTGTAGACATTAGGTAGGTAACTTATTCATTTGTGTATAGATCTGGGATAAATTGAAGTTAATAAAATAAAATCTCTTTCTGACTGAAGTTGTTTTATTTCGATAATGTCACATCAACGCTGCGAGGTCATAAAAAGCACGATTATTCGTTATTCACGATTATTCGCGTTTTTTTTTTTTTCAATTAGCAGCTGTTCTCTTATTTTGTTTTTAACTATCTTTGTTGTTTTATACCTACATGAGTGATCTGTGGCCATTTTATAAGTTGCGAGTAGTTTAGACATAATTTTTAGGTTACCTCCGAATTTGTTTAATTACTTTAAAACTCGGATACCCCTGTGAAAATTAACACTTTTATTTAATAGTATATAAAGTGTAGTCTATAATAAATAAAGATTTATTGTGTTTCAAGTAGTTTCAACTTAAGACGGATTTCCATACATGGATGGTCATGATCCTTTGTTTGTTTGTATGTATGTAGGGGGTAATCTCCAGAGTTAATAATCCAAATCTAAAAATGTTTTCACTGGTAGAAAGCTACATTATGTGTGAGTGCTATAGGCTATAAATTATGTATACATCATGCATTTTAACAGCTATCACAACTTCTGTCTAGTAAGTCGGAAAGAAATACCTCTTCAAACAGAATTATTTGCATGCGCTGCCTAAACAGTTGTATACATATAACTAAAAACAATGTATGGCAATCTGGTCCGCCTTAAATAGTTCTACAAAAAAGTCCGCGACACCATATTTCTATCTTTTATATTTTATCTTTTAATATCACTTTAATGTTTTATAAAAGTATTTTTTTATTACGAGAATTGCCCCTCTGGTGTCGTTTTGCATCCTCGCCAAATTCAAGGAGGTAATTATGCTACTGATTCTCGACGCGAATCAATAATAAAATAAGTAGGTATTTTATTTTCTAATTTTCGAAAATCGGCATGTGTGGGACACGCATTTTAAAACGCGGGCTGTGTGAGACCGCACTTTAACTGCCCTTTTACACACACATAAAAACGCGGCCGGTTATTACGATAATAATGCGATTCTGTTCTTTGAAATTGGTGTATTCTGAAATACTGTCAAACTTAAATAACTAAAAAAACAAGTACGTATTCATTATTTACCAGGGATCGTAATTTTATTTGATTATTTGTCTTTCATAACAGGCTCCTGAAATTTGGCGAGGATGCAAAACAACAGCTTGTATTTGTATAATCTTATAGGTTACCCTGTGAAAGAGCGGTTTTGCGCTTCATTCAATCTGAATCCGAGTTATGTCGGTCCGAAGTAGGCATAGTAGGTACTATTTGTAAAAGAGGTTGCGCTCAATTCCGAACTCTGTCCTTCCGAATTTTAAACATTCCCAATTCAGATTGGATTCGGATCGGATGCAGTGCAGTCTACTCCCTAAATCCGTAGTTTCGTCCGAAGTTACGGACGTTTCATACTAAGTAACACTTAAGGATATAGCCCGACCTTAGAATGAATGACAACACGATTTGACAGTTGTCCCTGCTCCCGATGTGATTTACGTTAATTGATCTTGAGTAGGGAACTCTGATATACCTAAGTAACTACTTTCAGACGGGCCCGTATTTTTGTTGATGGATTTGAAGAGTAGGCTCTAAGAACCGCTCTAATAGGTTGATGGGAACGAGAACTTATGTAAAAAACACTAAAGGCATTAGAAGAAAGTAGTTTACATGCATGAGGCACATTCAAACAGCGTAAGTGGGCAGATATTTGATCTGTTGACAAACGTCATCGACCCACATTACTAGGTTGTTTCGTAGATACTCCTAACGCTGGTGGCATTATTCAAATAAGGACTAGAATAGAATGCAGGAAGTAATAAACTTGTATAGCTAAATCAGGAAACTTGTCGTTGCCACGTAAATTCTTTAGTACCACAAACAATTACAACTAGGTATTCTTTATGCTATACATATACTATATGTACTGTATACAAGCTGCTTTTTTTTATGAATATCTTTATTTTGCATAAAATATGATACATAAACTTTCTTTTTTTATACTAGCTTACGCTGTCCTACTTCTGGGCAAAGGCATCCCTCCAAAAAGATCTTAATTATATTATAAATGGTTCCACAAATTTTGCTTATTTACTTAGCATGGAAAAAATACTATAGGTACTACAAATTAATATCAAATTATAATATTACTAGCAGCGCCCCGCGGTTTCACCCGCATTAGTGTCCATCGCGTGGGAATATCGGGATAAAAAGTATCCTACTGTGTTATGTATTCTGATGTATACGCTGTATTACTGTAAAGTTCTATAAAAAATACTTTTAAATAACTTAATTATGTTACTAGTGAGATCATGTGTATTAATGTTAATTTAATTACCTTAGGTATGATAACGATCAGTCCGATCAGGACCCTGGGCCCGTGCCGGTCGGCGCGTATGTGTTCCACGCGCGCCTCAAAGATATGTCAGCACGAGTGACGGGGCCCAATAGGGCCGAAGCCTGCCAGGGTAGCGGGATCGTCCGAAAGGGTTACCGCTGCCCTGGAACATAAAGGGCTAAGGAAGGAACACGGGTGGGTTTTAGTCAGTAAGAGTCTGACACTCCGTCCGCTCCACTCAGAGCGGGAGGGGTCATTCCTGGGGGACTTCCCATCCTGAAAAAAAAAAGGTATGGTAACGATAAGTTACTGTTGCAACTTCATGTTGACATAATTATTCAATAATTCGTGATTTTAATTAAAATCATTGTAGAAATAATTGGCATTTGTATAATTGATTAAATAATAATAATAATGTACAAACAAGAGAAACAAATTAAATATCTCGACTTAGCGCACGAGGTTGTTCACATGTGGAATGTGAGCTCGGCTGTCATTGTGCCGATTGTCGTATCAGCCAATCGCCTGATGGCCGAAAGCCTCGATCAACATCTATCGAGGCTCTCGTTAGGCGGTTTGATTAAAGGCCTGATTCAAAGGTACTCCTCGATACGGCTCGCATTGCGAGGAGGTTCCTGTATCTGGAGCCCTTACTACCGGTAGCTTGGAACCTGTTCCCGACATCTGTGGATCACAATTTTTTTATATTTTTAAATGTATATTATACTTATTTTTTATATTTTAAGAAATATTTAATAATACAATTAGACAAGTAAATCGATAAATAAACGAAATAATAATATGTACTTACTAGTAAATAAAAAAAGTTTTTTGAGACATCGCCAAGCGGTTGGGCGACTCTTCACGTGACCAGAGGACTGGCCTATTTTTTGGCCAAAGAATTAGCATTGCCATACAACGTGGCAATGCTGCCAACCTTTTGGGCACTTTTCCTATTGAAGAATAATATTTATCAGGGGATGATGGCATAATCATATAGCCATGTCATTAACAATGTAACACTTTCCTATACGAAGTTTTCACACGTCTCATTCAAGGGTACACTGATGAAAATAACAAACAGAACGAAGGCTTGTTTAGTTAGTAAATATTTATAATGTGTGTCGATAAGTAACATTTTATAAAGGAGGTCCATTCAAGGCTATCACGCGATCCATTAAGTCAGAATTTTGAAAGCAAACTACGTGTGGCTCCGATTTACCCGTGAAATCTTTTGGTATCAGGTTCACCCACCCCTTTGACTATGTATACAGTATACACGCATGACCCAGAAACAAAAACTTCGAAGGCTCGTATTACGCGAGGCATAAATAATATAGTCTGAATATCTTCTGCCTGCGAGTTCAAAATATATCAAATAGAATCATTTATTTGCTTGAATATGGGCAGGTACACGACGTGATACATCATTACAACAGTTCTTTAAACCATTATCCTACCTTAATAGGTGTGCAAATATCTAATAAAATGCATAAACTCAGGCCGAAAACTACGTTACACAACGCCACCTACTACGATCCTTACACACTACTTTGGTCTCGTTTACGTTCACATATTACCCCTAGCACGAATACTGGTAGTATCCCAAGAAACTCGGCAATATTGTAGCTTCCCATCAGTCAAAGAATTTCCAGAATCGGATCCGTGGTTCCGATGATGACCGCAGGCAAACTCACAAGCCACCACTTTATAATATTATAGTATAGTAGTTTGATTATAATAATGACTTTTATTATTTGTACCGTTTGAATTATGCCCGCCTTTTATCGCTTCTCCGTATATTTTCACAATAAACGTGACATCAAACCAGTACATGTTTCTAAACATAAATTAAAAGTTTTTAATTATTAAACCTCTTAATCAATTACGGGAGTTGTATTTGAATTTGAATCATAGGTGTATTATAAGTAAATTTTATTTTTGTTCACAGTTGCTTTGGTCTATCTGCGGTTGTCTCCTCGTATCCTTAGTGGTCGTATTTTTCTACTATTATAGAAGATGGAGGTCGAAAGGTAATTTAATTGAACTAATTCATCACACCTTGTCAAACACAGGATCTATTTCTAAAGTGCAATAATAGATCACACATCTTAAATTCGACGTACATACTCGTACATAAACTCATGCGTTTTCCTCATAGGGGCAACTACGGAACGCCACCTGTTCCGATCCTTACAAAAAATTGATAAAACAAAATGTAAAGAGGTTTCATTTCTCCCATTTGAAGAAGTTGTAAAGCTATCCCAGTCCTTATTATGTTAACAGTAAACAAATGCGTGCTCGACCACATAATAACATACTCTCAAGTTTTTCAAAAAGTGCCATGTTCCAAACTGTGCCTTCTTTCAGAACTGGCCGGTGCCACAGGCGGTGCTGGCGCGACAGGGGACCCAGTAAAGAGGTTCCGCAAACGAGACAAGATGCTGTTCTACGGACGGCGGATGTTGAGGAAGGTCAAGTCCATCTCCAACTCAGGACAGGGGCGCAAGAGACGCGCCGTCATGCGGTTCGCTAGGAAACTGCTGCAGCTGAAGAAGGAAACGGCTCCTGAACAGTTGAAGGTTAGCATCGTTTTGGTTTCACTTGGAAGAATTGTTAAAATACTTGCTAATACAATATACACCACATTCCTATACACATTAAGTTCATTTGGAAATAACGCATTTTTAACCGACTTCTAAAAAAGGAGGAGGTTCTCAATTCGGATGTTTGTATTTTTTTTTTTTTTTTTATGTTTGTTCGCGCATAACTCCGTCGGTTGCCAACCGATTTGAAAAATTCTTTTTTTGTTGGAAAGGGTGTACTTCCCAAATGGTCCCATAGAAATTTCATCAAAAACGGTTTAGTAGTTTGGTTTTTAAACCAAAATTACTGGTAAAAATTACAACTAAAAAGTGAAAAATAAAAACTTTTTTGCAAAAAAAAAAACAACCGACTTCCAAAAACGACACTACAAACTGAAAAATAACTTTAATTTCGGAAGTCGGTGGCAAACAACGAAAATGCGAACCCAACGACACCGACTTCCGAAATTAAAGTTATTTTTCAGTTTGTAGTGTCGTTTTTGGAAGTCGGTTGTTTTTTTTTTTGCAAAAAAGTTTTTTTTACAATTTTGTCAAGTGTATGCCAACATTAGTTCAGACCGCGAATCGGCAAACGTAGCGTAAAACGCCCACAGGCTAGGTGGAGAGGATGCTGGTAGTCTTGCATAATGTTAGCGGAACCTCGAGTGATAAGGGGATCAGTGGACTTATTTTTTTAGGCTGATAATGACAGTTTGGAAATGCGAAATTCAAATTTTCTTAAGTTTTTTGCAATTTGCTGGGCAGTACTAAGTTGAACGTTGATTAAAATATGATTCGCGGCCGTAACAAATATGTATTTACAGAATTATAATCATTAAAGTCATCAACACAACTCTCTAAGATCAAGTAATCCATATGTAATAAGCAGTGATAGGAATAGGTAGTGCCTATTTGCCTAAACTTCGAAGAACAGAGACAAGAAACGGAGACTTCCTTAGGACTAAATTTTTTTCGGGACATCTGTCCCGAAAAAAACACATAGAATATTGTTATAACTTACAACAATATTCAATGTGTTTTATTTTTCCTTTAGAGCCCATAGAGGATAAGTTATTATTATGGAGTTATAAATTATAAATGTTATGTCTAGTCGCAAACTTTAGGTAAATATAGACGAATTACTTATTCCAAATAACATATTTTTTTAATGTATTTAAAAGTGTTGTCCCGAATTTCGGGACAAATGTCCCGGAAAAAATTTAGTCCTAAGGAAGTCTCCGTTTCTTGGTTCTGTTCTTCGAAGTTTAGGCAAATAGGCACTACCTATTCCTATCACTGGTAATGAGTATTTTATGACATTTTAGGATTATGCTAACTTAACAAGTTGTATTACTGGTTACTGGTTCTAATGATTTAGATCGTTCCACCGTAGATCTCATCCCTGCCTCTGGGCTGGATTGAGCTCAAGAGTGAGACCATTGTCAATAAAAAAAAATGCAAACATCCGAATTAAGAACCTCCTCCTTTTTTAGAAGTCGGTTAATAAAAGCGTATACATTGGCATCTGAACGAGCCACCTTGAGCCTTGTTGTAGGTGTTTGTGTGTTCGTTCCTAGTATTTATATTATGGATTCGTTACTGTTTTATTATATGTATAGATATCACTGTTTAAAAAAAAAATACATATTCTTATGGGCATATATAATTTTTTTTTCATAAATATACTGAGAAGGCACAGTCATTACATTAATCTCTTTAAATTTGTGATCCATACAACATTCGACGCTCGTGCCTAAACATGACGAGTAAACCGTAGCCGTAGCGTATCGTGAAAAACTACAGTTTAATCGCTATGTTGGCACGGTCGTCAGTGATGTATGGATCATCACTATGGAAGTTTGTTGACCACACGGCACGGCGGCACTACGACGCGGAGCCGTCGTCCTATACTATGGAGCGGATGGAACCGTATCATATACACCGTGTTCTGGACGATATACATAAACTTCGACCAGACGTTCAGACCATGGAAATAAGCATTTTTCATTATGGACACATTAATGAATTCTTATTTTTTGTTAATTTTCATACAAACTAAATACCTTGACGTAAATCACCAGATATGCATACCTCTTTATCTTATCCGAAGCATTTGATAGATTTATCATTTTAATTGCACTAAGCGACAACATAGGCCAAATTAGAACCCTTTCTTACTGCATAGCTCAATTATTATTATTATTAAAAGTCTATGATGTCCCACTCAATTAAATTTCATTAAATTAAATTACAAATATCTTTGTGACAAAGCCTTTTTAGGTAGTGCTTCCTTATGTTAGATTTAATTTGTAAAAGCTATAGAAGCGTCTGCCGAAGTTTATGGATACCATAAAGTACACGGTGTACAAGGTCACGCGATTTTTCTATGGCGCGGTTACCACGCCGAAAAGAAACCGTGACGTGTACAAAGGGCCTTAAGGTTCTAGGTTCACCGGCCTCATTTTTTAGTTTTTTCGCAAGGCGTAGTTTGCAAGGTATTGTA
Source organism: Apamea anceps (assembly GCA_951799955.1). Classification (NCBI taxonomy): domain Eukaryota; kingdom Metazoa; phylum Arthropoda; class Insecta; order Lepidoptera; family Noctuidae; genus Apamea; species Apamea anceps. The sequence continues at coordinate 3,233,660 of OX637502.1, read as the reverse complement.
CAGTCGAAGCCTATTGAACTCTCTGGGTAAGTACTTATGAAAAATGTGTTGTTTTTAGATAGGTTCAGTGTGCAAGTACAGTGTTTAAGTAGGATCATTTGACTTTTATACAACCTTCAGGATTATGTAGCTCAAATCAAATGATTTATTTGCATAACCACAGGTTCAGAGGATATTACAAAAGGTTCATAAGGTACTACACTGTATTATAACCATGTGAGGTGTGCATATAAATTAGGAACATTGTGATTCTTATTCAGTTTTCTTATTAAATTACATTGTCATTGAAAATATAGATGTCAATATCGTTACACTTTAACTTAAATCTGAACGAATAAATTATAACAGTAACGTCAAGCAAATTAATAACGTCATAGTAATTGTAATTATTATCATATTGAATGAATGTACAAATATTTGATTTAATTAGAATACAATATCTTTATCTTCGAAGTAGTCTTTTACATTATAATAACACTTTTTTGTTAGGAATGTGCATAATTTCTTCTTAAATAGATGAGTAGGTAACTTCTTAATGTCATCGGGCCATTTATTATAAATCAGTGATGCCATACAAATAATACTTTTATTGAGTAATGCCGTTTTCCCTAGCTGCGGAGTGAAGCTAAAAGATTGATGTGTGTGAAAAGCAAATCACGGCAATTAGGAGGGGCTCATTTCAATGTTTGATTATCGTGTTGACTCAAAAAACTAAAATTACAGGCACTGCTTTTGTCATCTTTTTTTCTTTAAATATGTATCTAAGTCATGGCCTTGTGGTTATTCGTGTTTTTTGCATTATAAACTACATATAATAGACGCATTGTTCTCTAAAAGGTGAATGAATACGTACTTTTTTTACGCGTTGAAAGCATACAAGAAATCTTTTATGTTCTTGTCTTTGATTTATTATTTTATACATTAATGACTGGTTGACAAAAACTAAAACGCATAAAAATTACTCATTTACTTAGATCCTTATTTATATCACACAGCACGTTCTGTTAGGTAGGTGTGGTGAAGAGCAGGCATATTGGAGACGTATTTTGTGACTTTTGACCTTGAATACCGCTGATTTTAATAAGCCTAATTATCAGATAAAAGACAAATAACCACCTCATCTCTTTGTCAAGGTACTGGAACCCCCAGCAGAATACTTAGAAGAGGACCTGACGAGCGATGACAGGGTCCCACCAGATGCCCTGTATATGCTGCACAGCATCAGGGTGTTCGGTCACTTCGAGAAGCCCGTGTTCCTCATGCTTTGTAAGCATACCGAGATCCTCAATCTACCCGCTGGTGCTTTCTTGTTTAAAGTTGGTAAGTGCTGAACTGAACATGACATAGGTATTTATACGTATTCACATAGGTATTCACGTGAGAACGATGTAGAAAGACGTGCATGTCAAAAGCGTCCGTTATAGAAAACATAAAAACAATTCAGAAATTAAAAATTAAAATAAGCCGTGGCAGCTAAGAGATGACCAGTCCCTACTGACGGCGCCCGTTCACGAACATGACGTATGGATCAGCACCATTCAGCTGAACCATTTTGGAGGGAACTTAATAATCCAACACATACGCCACCACCAGCACACACCACATAATAAAGAATATTCTATTCTGTTCTTATGTAACACGATCAGAGCCCATGGATTATAAAAAATGGTCATCTTTCTCATTGGGGAGTTATTCTGGGACCACGTGAATCAAGAAGCAATTTTAACTGTTATTTTTTAATATAATGAGCTATCCATTACAGGCGATACAGACGAGAACGTATACGTGGTGCAGAATGGACGAGTCAACGTGTACATCACGAACCCGGACGGTAGCAGTTTGTCGCTGAAAGTGGTGCGCGCGGGCGAGAGTGTCACCTCGCTGCTTAGTTTCACTGATGTGCTAACTGTAAGTGGACATTATCATCATCTGCTTTAACTTTTTCCCAACTATTTTAGGGCCGGCTTCCAGTCTAACCGGATGCAGCTGAATACCAGTATTTTACATGGAGCGACTACCTATCTGAGGGGCAATTCTCGTAATTTTAAGAACGTTCACAGTCTGATCTCAGTCTCAATCTGTCAAAAATACCTCTAATTTCCCTACATTTTGACAAGTTTTTGACATTTGTTTGTCGCCGAGATGACACTGCGACTAGATTTTGAACGTTTTAAATTACGAGAATTGGCCTTCTGACCTCCACAACCCAGTTACTGGGTAATACGATACCCCTTGGTAAAACTGGTTGTCAGACTTTCGGGCTGGAAGTATACATGTGTGACTTTTTTGGTGTGAATTTTTAAGTATCAGCCCAGTCTGGATTTGTGTCAGTCTAATTTATTATTATATTTATTTATTAACTATGGATAACTTACAGCTAAAACAAACAGAATAAAAAATTGTATGTGAGATTGACAGTCAATAAATGATAAAGGATTTTATTCTGAAGGTATACAAACACTTTAACATGTCAATAATATTTTTAAAACTAGATGCGGTCGGTGCTCCCTACCTCACTACTCTGAGAAGAAACATGGAAACAAACTCAACTCTTTAAACTGCAGTCATAATCTTGGTCAACACATGTGAGGACCATGTAGATTAGTGTCTGAATTGGTTTTTTGAAGATTTAATGGGAATTGGCTCGGTAGCCCCCTGTCACATGGGGAGTACCTCTGCCCATCCGCAAATTGTGGTTATAAATAAATTTCAATTTGCTTGATAAGTTACATATTATTTGATGATACAAAAAACATAATATTATTCTTTGTAGTTCAAGATAAATAATTAAAGTTTAATTATTTTTCGAGCAAAGACATTTAATTACACAGTGATTGAAGTAATTAATAATTTAATGGTTATTATCTTATAGTATGGCTCTGTATGACTAATTGAATGGCGTGATTCTTGAATCAGCATTTAGAACTAAAAAACCGGCCAAGTGCGAGTCGGACTCGCGCATGTACCATTATCTATAAAAATCACGTCTGTTGTATGGGAACCCCCCCTTAAATATTTATTTTATTTTAATTTCATTATTATTTCCTTTATTTCATTTGATTACTTACTAATTACATTTTTCAATATTTTTGTAAACAAAAAGATAAAAAAACATTAAAAAATAGTAACCCACCGGTATCGGGAACAGGGTCCAGGCTACCGGCGGTCAGGGCTCCAGAGAGAGGAACCTCCTGACAATGCGAGCCGTGTCCAGAAGTACCGCTTTCTGAATCAAGCCCTTGATCCAGCTGCCCAACGAGAGCCTCCTCATTTTATTATTTATTATTAAAGTAAAAATACAACTGAGTATTTTGTGAATATTTGAAGTGCCTACCTGTTGCCATTATTGATATCGAGCAAAAAAATCGCGTTTGTTGTATGGGGGGGGGGGGGCTCCCATACAACAAACGCGATTTTTTTCCTGAAATATTTATTTTATTTTGTTTTTAGTATTTGTTGTTATAGCGGCAACAGAAATACATAATTTGTGAAAATTTCAACTATCGCGGTTCTTGAGATATAGCCTGGTGACAGACAGACGGAGAGACAGCGAAGTCTTAGTAATAGGGTCCCGTTTTTACCCTTTGAGTACGAAACCCTAAAAAATGGCGTCTTGGTCCAATCTGTTTTATATTCGTAGTACAAAATAAACAATGCCTATATCAAAACTCAACCATGCAATTTTTATTTTCCAGGGCCATTCACAACCATACAAGACGGTAAACGCAAAAGCGTTAGAGGACTCTCAAGTCATCAAGCTACCAATGAGGGCTTTCCAAGAAGTATTCAAGGAGTACCCAGATATATTCGTCAGAGTTATACAGGTTAGTATTAATTTTTCATTTATTCTTTTTATTTTTTTTCTTTGAATTCAAGTGAGAGCAGTGGTGACCCAGTGGTCACATCCGCGACTTACGAGTTGTAGGTCGTAGGTTCGAACCCAGTCAGGCGCTTTACTTTGTTTTTAAATTATATCATCACCACTGCTCTCAAATCGGTGAAGGAAAACATCGTGAGGAAACCGGCATGTCCTAGAACCAAAAATTCGAAGACATGTGACATCTACCAACCAGCAGTGCGATTCTGTAACCATCTCACCGTGAAAACTTAGGTGAAGTTAGCGTGGAGTGAGCTGTCATTCCAAATAATGCTAGGGATTGACACTACTGACAACTCACATCAAGCTCACTTCACTTGAGTTTTCACGGTGAGATTTTTACAGAATCGACCGCCTGTACTTGGCCAGCGTGGTGGTTTACGGCCCAGTCCCTCTTACAGAGAGGAGGCCTGTGTCCCAGCAGTGGGTACTTTATAGGCTGAGTATATATGTTTGAATTCCGTTAGTAAACTATTTGAAGTGAAAAAGCCATATAATTGATGTAACTTGAAGCCCTTTAAGTATTAAGAGGCCGGCGGAGCCCGCTCGCAAATGCAATTCTAGGCGACGGCAAAATTCGTCCGAAATACTGCTATCTCTGTTTCGCAAAAGTAGGCGAGTGAGGGACACGGTGCGCAGCCGTGTGTGAGTGTATTCATTCATAACGACTAACGATAACGACCCGAAGGCACTGCAAAGCATTTCTATTTATTAGTAGGTAGGTAATTATAATTAGGTATGTTCATTGTTTGCTTTATTTTTGTTGACTACTTTGGGGAATCGTTAATGAATGTACAGATTAGTAATGCGTTTTTTGGAAATTTCTTTACTATGCCAATATCTCAACATATTAGAATAATTATCTCGAAATCTAGGGCTTGTAGAAAAAATGTCGTCATACACAAGGTACTTGACAGTTTTTTCAATTATCCTATACAATTTTTTATGATTTTTATTTTTTTATTTACGAAAAAACAAAATTAAATAGGTTATGCAAAAAATATAAGAATGCAAAGACATGTGACATCTGCCAACCCGCACTGGGCCCGCGTGGTGGATTACGGCCCTCTCCCTCTCACAGAGAGGAGGCCTGTGTCTGTGTCCCAGCAGTGGGAACATTATAGGCTGATTATGTAAGGTTATGCAAAGTATTAGTAAACGACAAATACTCCAATAATTTAATATTTACGCGATGTGCGTATACCACCTAAATGTAAATAACAGCGTTCTGGGGTATGAATAATAAAAATTAAAACCCAAGGATTTCGAATAAACATTTATTTTATTATTTTCATACTCCATAGACATTGGCACATTCATCTATTTTTTAAAATATGAAACGAAACGTGATAAATTCGTGTAGGGTGACTTTAGAATATCACACCACAACACACAGCAGAACACTGGACAACACCCTACACATCCTCTTACACATCAGACACGTACATTTCCATCTCACACAAATAAGAGGCCCTGCATGCGAACACTACACATACTCTTTTTCTTTTGTTTTTTCCCTTTCTCCAATGCCTAAGTAAGTTAAATTTATTATAAAGACTGTACAAAATTCAAATTAAATTTTATGGCTATAATATATATAATACTCGAGGGGTTTGGCGCTGATAGTCGAAATACAGGCTCTGCCTAGTTCGACTACAGATGACTATACCATTTATATTATTCCAAATTAGCCTGTTAAAATATTTTGTAATTTATGTCTTACCTAGTTTCTTCAATAAACATTATTATTATTATATTATTATTATTAATATGGAGTAAACCAAATACGAAAAATACAAAACTAGCAGTAAGGCCCTTTACACATTATGCCGCAGCTGCAGCGGCACCGCCGCTGCATCATCAACACACGGTGCCGCGACGGCGAGTTTTGATAAGACCTATCAAAACTCACTGCCGCCGCGGCGCCTTATGCAAGAGTTCATACAAATCCAAGGGTAACCAATACCGCGGCAGCGGCGGCATAATGTGTAAAGGGCCCGAGGAGCGTTTCAGCCGTGTGTATAATTTAGACGTTTTACTGCCCCTTTTTGCTTGTACTGTAGTATCTTAGTAATAGGTAGGTTATACCTACTGTGAGATACATTACAACGTTCGGAGTCCATGTCGGCAACCAAACCAAATCGTAAATAATTATATACAAGTCCGTAGACAAAACAAAGGTCGTAAGAATGTACTCGTAATGTTACTCGATAGCAAATCACAAGGCAAATCTAAATCCAAGTCCGTAGCATAGGTCAATAGTGTCAGAAATATTAAAATACAATTATTATTTAGCAAACAAATAAGTACCTACGCACGCACAGCACAGTAAAGTAATCGTCTAACACTGACAACAAAGAAAGTCCCGAACGAGTCGCGACGAGTCGCGTGTCGGCGTCTATATGCACACACACTAGCGCATCGTGAGTGAGCAGTGCCACCCCGCGTACTCACAATTTCTTGACGCGATAGCACTCAATCCGTAATCCCAAAAATGTTGAATGAAAACTTAATATTTTTCTAATTTTTTTTTTATAATTTGTAACTTGATAATGTTAGCTATGTTTCTGCTCGAACAATATTACGAATATTGTTGTTTTTAATACAGAAAAAATAAGAAGAAAACATGTCATTTACGCTGTCAATATGCGCGAAATGCAATTCGTTTAAATTTCATTTTGGGCAAGAATTTTGGAAAAAAAAATAGACAAGAACCTAGATAAATACTGTGTAAATCCGAATATCAGCATAATATGTTGGAAATATGCTTGAATTGCAAATGATTTAAGAACTACGTTTGTATGGAGAATTCATCCTCCGCCGGCCTCTTAAGGGAAAGAGTCTTGATATATTTTAAAAACTGATTAATTTGACTTGACCGTTATTCGAAGCTTATTTAATTGAGATAGGCACTACGTTTCCCGCCTTCACATTTCTATAGATCTATCTCTTTCTTTTACGTCACTTCCGCTTGGCAGTGGTAGGGTGGCTCGTTAAACGAGCCCCGCCATTTTGAAATCATTGGCGTCTCTTTTCCCGCCGTGATCGGTCGTGTCGTGCCGACACTTAGCAGAATATTTTATTCTTTAAGAAAGTGAAAATATTCCTAACAGTTTTATTTGAATTTAAAGTGAACAAAGTTTAATCTTTCGATTTTAAATATGGAAAATTCGGGTAATAATGCCGATAGAGCGGCTAGTGATGTTCTTCCAGGACCTTCTTTGCCGCAGAAGCGGCGTGCTCGGTCGAATAGCTGTAGTAGCTCGAGTTCTAGTAGTTCGAGTTCCGACAGCAGCTCCTCGTCTAGCGGTGGCAACCCAAAGAGAAGTCGCCGCAACAAGAAAAAGGGGGGCAAACGCAAGCGGCGCTCCGAACGTAAGGTTCGAAAGTTGGCTAAAACAGTACGTAACCTTCGACGGCAAATGGGTCGCCAGGATACCAGTCAACACGTGAGTACTAATTTGGATTATGATGCCATCTCACTTATGTCCAGTACTAGTGAAAATCGTTACGAACAAATGCTGGATGTTGAACCTAGTAATTACAGTGCACGTGGTGATCAAGAATTCACTTTATCTCTTGAAACTAAGCTGAAGGAGCCTACAATACCTAAGACTCCCGAGAATTATTTGAAATTGTTATGTGATGTGCAACATTTAGATAAAAGTGACTGGAATGAAATCAGGTATTCTGACACCCAAAAATTGTACAATCACTCGCCGGGTTACACAGATATTGAAATGAACGAGGAAGTTAAAGTATTTGAGTCTCCTCGTCACCTCGTGTATGCGGATAAGGCTTTTGCAGCCTTGACCATGTGTGTGCTCAAACAAAGGGAGTGTTTACAAGGAACCCTTCAAGAACTGTTACAATGGGCAAGGAATAGTGACTCGCTTAATTATGACACTCTGCTTCAAAAAGTTAATGACCTTTTTTCCGCAGGGGACTTTAATAGGTGTTCCTCAGACTTATTACAGATCGTTTGTGGACATCGTGCTGAGATTCTGCAAATGCGACGAGACTGTGTCACTAAACAGGCAAAGGACCCCTTGATGAAGGCCAGCTTAAAGAAAATTCCTCCGACATGTACCAACCTGTTCAACGCAGAGAAGTTTACTGCTGCTGTAGAAAAAGCTGGCGGAGTAAGAAAATGTTTTTGGCCGTTGCAAAAAGGTAATACGTCTTCTGCCTCGCAGGCGGATGCGAAAAAGTTCCGTGGCTCCTCGCAGGGGTCAAAGCCTTACAATAATTCCTCGCAGGGATTTGCTCAGACAGCACAGGCGTGCCAGCACAGTAACACACATTCGCAATGTGTTAGCAGTAACCCACTTTCACAAGGTGGTTGCAGTCGCAGTAATCCACCTCCGCAAGGTGATTGTAACACTCATGTTCATGCTGCTCAATATAATTCGATCGCACCGAATAATCGCCATAGCTTTCGAGGCCGACCGAATGCTCGGCAAAATAATCAGCCAAGGTACGGGCGAAGACGCGCGTCATCGCCTCCCCAGCGGAATAACGACAACAAACGACGCAAGTATTGACTCGTTCAGAGCGGGCCGTCTCCTACAATTTCGACACCAGTGGGAACAAATAAATGCACCAAATTACATTCTAAAAATAATAACCGGGTATCGCATACCCTTTTGCCAAAAACCACCGCTTGTTCACCCAAGCGTTGTCGAAACCAACCTAAATGTTCCAGAATCTGCCGAAATGACATCTGTTATAAACAACATGATAGACCAGGGAATTCTAGAGCGGGCGGTTGCTTCGCCAAGCTTCCTGTCATCGATGTTTCTTGTCCCCAAAGGCGACGGCTCAACTCGTCCGATATTCAATTTGAAAACACTCAATTCTTACATCATAACAGATCGATTCAAGCTAATAAATGCTTATCGCATCCCCGATTTTCTACAACCGCAGGACTGGCTATGCAAAATCGACCTCTCCCAGGCGTATTTTCATGTGTCTGTGGCTCGCAGCCACAGAAGGTTTCTGCGCCTAATTTATCGCAACGAATTGCTGGAAATGACCTGCTTACCTTTTGGTCTAAGTACAGCGCCCAAGACCTTTGCTGCGCTAACCAATTGGATAGCCCAGACACTCAGGCAACGAGGTGTCAGGATAATTGTTTTTCTAGACGATTTCTTGCTCGCTCACCAGGACGAAAACAAGCTTCGGAGTCATGTGAAGATTGTGCTCGATACTCTGGAAACGTTAGGTTGGCTGATCAATCACAAAAAGTCGATCATCACTCCGTCGAAAAGCTTAGTGTTTCTAGGAATTCATTGGGATCCATGGAAGAATCGCAAGCGCCTTCCCGACGAGAAAATCCCTGGACTTTTAGCGAAAATCGATCATTTGCTATGGAAGCAGCGCACAACACTCAGGGAGCTCCAAAGCCTCGTTGGTCTACTCAATTTTGCCAGTTTCACAGTTCCGAAAGGAAGACTCAATTTTCGAGCGCTCCTGAGCCTCCTGAACGAAATCTTGAAATCGGATCACAGGATACTACACACCTTACCTCGTGCTGCCACAGACAATCTGATATGGTGGCGCCAAAATTGTCAGCAGCCGTCGGCCATACTCATGCCACCTCCTTCTCATTTCCTCACAACAGATGCGTCGGACATCGCTTGGGGAGCTCGCTTGGACAATCTCTCTCTCTCGGGTCTGTGGTCGGAAGCCGAGAAAGATCTTCATTGCAACCAAAAGGAGATGATAGCAATCCTAAGAGTTTTGGAAGATCATTGTCTGCTCCTGAGACACAAGACGGTTTTGATTCAGAGCGACAAGTCGGTAGTTGCATATTTACGTCACGAGGGCGGCACCAAATCAGCTCCTCTCCTGGACCTAACTTACAGGCTTTTCCAAGTAACAGAGCAGTATCAAATTCACATGAACGTCTTTTACATACCAGGTATATACAACGGCCACGCAGATCACCTGTCGAGGTTTCGCATAGCTCCCGAGTGGCATCTGTCTGCAGAATGCACGAACAAAATTTTCTCGAGATGGGGAGTCCCGCTGATCGACCTATTTGCGTCCAACCGAGCACATGTGGTGTCGAATTACGTGTCCTTAGACCAGAACGACGACCAAGCCCTGTTTTACGACGCGTTCTCCCGAGTGTGGAATTACAATCTAGCGTGGGTGTTCCCTCCACCCTTTCTGATTCCCAAGGTCTTAGGTTATCTCAATCAAGCGCAGGGAACGTACCTACTGGTAGTTCCACGGTGGGAACGAGTTTTTTGGCGACCCGACATCAAATCGCGGGCCCTAGCAGCCCCATTTACGATACATCACCTAGACAAAGTCCTGATCGACACGACAACAGGACTGCCACCACCGAATGTCCACGAAATGACTCTGGAAGTGTGGAAATGTGGGGGTGGTCTGGGATGCTAACATCCTGGAATAGTAGTCAATTAGAACTTCTTGAGAGGTCATGGCGTCCCTCAACACGTAAAGTTTATAGCGTTGCTTGGAAGAGATGGCTAGTTTGGTGTGAAACGCACCAGATTAACCCCTCAACTCCAATAGCCAGCGATTTGGCTAGATTTTTATCTGATCTACATTTAATTAATAAATTATCGTACAATTCTATTTTGTTACACAAATCTGTGGTTTCAACCCTTTGCAACCCAGAATCATCCGGCCAGTTAAGTTCAAATGTCCTAGTAAAACATGTTCTAAAATCTATAGCCTTACAGAGATTGGTCCCCCATGTCAAGGCCCCGGTTTGGAACATAAACGACCTCGCTAGTTTTCTAGAGAGTAAGCACATTGATGAAAATAATACTTTTCAAGTACAGCGACATACAGCTGCTCTATTCCTCCTATGTTCCGGGAGAAGAATCCACGATTTAACTTTGCTCAGAGTTGATTCTAAAAATTATTCTAATCAAGACGATGTATTAGTGTTTTGGCCGGTTTTTGGATCAAAAACTGATTCGGTAGATTACAGACAATCTGGTTGGAGATTAATTTCTAATGAAGCTAACAAAAACTTAGACCCGGTCTACTGGGCTAAGCACACGATCTCGCTTCTTGAGAATCGTAGAAATACTGCAAATTGTAGTAATTTGTTTATTAACATTAGAGGTGACCCTAAGCCTGCATCGAAAACCCTAATTGCGGGCTGGATCAAGTCCCTATTAGTAGAAGCCGGTATTAAGGCATCTCCTGGGAGTTTCAGGTCAGCTGTTGCCTCAAAAAATTGGGTCGACAATTACCCTCTCGAGGAGATTCTTGCTAGGGGTAACTGGCGATCGCAAAATACATTTTGCAAATTTTATAAGCGTGAGGTTATACCCACTGTTAACCGTGTATCTGTAACAGCATTATTTAATCCAGTTGATTAGACATTACGTAATTCTAATTATTATTATATACATGTTTTTATATCTAAAAAGTCTTTTTTGCTTAATCATCAAATATATTTTTATATTAATTACTTATGCCTTCTTTATTTAATGCCTATTTCGGTTATATTTGATCGAATTATAACCACATTACTTTTTAGAATCTCACATTGGCGTCTTCATCACTTCCACCAGGCGATAACAAACACGTCTCAATTAAATAAGCTTCGAATAACGGTCAAGTCAAATTAATAGAAGCGTTTTACCTACCAATAAAACGCATATTAATTTACTTACCTTATTCGAAGCTTATGAACAAGTTCTGCCTGGTAAATGGACTCAATGATTTCAAAATGGCGGGGCTCGTTTAACGAGCCACCCTACCACTGCCAAGCGGAAGTGACGTAAAAGAAAGAGATAGATCTATAGAAATGTGAAGGCGGGAAACGTAGTGCCTATCTCAATTAAATAAGCTTCGAATAAGGTAAGTAAATTAATATGCGTTTTATTGGTAGGTAAAACGCTTCTATTTATATCTTGATTGACTGCTGCGCTGCGTGTCGCGGGTTCGATTCCCGCACGGAACAAATATTTGTATGACCTACATGTATTTGTTCCGAGTCTGGGTGTTTTTCTATCTATAATATGTATGTATTTACAAAAAAAAAATGTATATAAGTAGTTTATCAGCCATCTTGTTACCATAACACAAGCATTAGGTTGCTTAGCTTGGGACTAGATGGCGCTGTGTGAAATGTCCAGGGATATTATTATTATTCACCACATCAGGCCCAGTTGAAAACCAGCGTCAGGCACTATTGTCTGGCATTTTTGCTGAACTGGGCCTTTTTGGCGCAGCCGTGAGGCACACTTTCCTGCGATTTTCTTACATCGGACTTCACACTTTTTATTTAATCTCTTATTTTTTTTTTTTTATTGTCTGTTTTGTCTGATTTATGTATCTGGTGTATTGTGTGTCTTTTAGTTTGTGCCAAATAAATGTATTTTCTTTCTTTCTTTCTATTATTATATCTGTGCAATTTCATGAATTTGTGTAATGTTTTCAGATCATTATGGTGCGTCTACAGAGGGTGACATTTACTGCTCTACATCAGTACCTTGGATTGAGTGCTGAGTTGGTCAACCCGGTAAGTATATTTAATTTCCAGTATCGTCTTCATTCAGCATTTCCACTGTCAAGTCACTAGATTGCAGAAAAAACTAGACTATCATCATCTGCCTAGCCATTTCCCAACTATGTTGGGGTCGGCTTCCAGTCTAACCGGATGCAGCTGAATACCAGTATTTTACATGGAGCGACTGCCTATCTGACCTCCACAACCCAGTTACTGGGTAATACGATACCCCTTGGTAAGACTGGTTGTCAGACTTTCGGGCTTCTGACTACCTGTAACGGCTGTCAAAGATCCACAAATGACAGCCGGGACCTGACTGACGGGACTTAATCTCTGACATTTATTGAAACTAATTTTACTTAATTTATCATGATATGCATGTGCCTATTATTATTACTATTGACTTTATATAAAAGTTCACATAATAAAATTGCATGTCACCTGACCTACTCTGATGGTTCTGAATTGTATTTGACATTGGTATTAATATGACATATAATTAACTTAATCTCTATTACATTTAGTGAAACTGATATAATTTAATCTAATTTGTAATGATGTGCCAATTAATATTAATTTTAAATTTATTAATGATGTGAAAGTTTACATAATCTCAGAAGGTAAATGATAATTGACAATGTTAATTATATATATTTGTACGCCTCTGGGCAAAACATAGAGAATCTATCTATTTTTAACACCTCACACTCCGTTGTAATCTGACCTATGTTTACAAATAAATTATTCTGATTCTGACCAACGGCTTAACGTGCTTTCCGAGGCACGGAGGGGTCCCGGTATGTAAAGATGGTCACCCATCCACATACCAACCGCGGCAAGCGTAGCTTAACCTGACCGATCGACCTGTGCGGCTGTTATTATTTAGCCACGGGTCCCTCAGAAAAAGCTAGACTAGTCTACGAATAATGATGCACGGTTAGTGCCTTCTCTTAGAACTAAATTCGCATTAATTTCAGACCTTTCTATTTGCATGTTTACCTTATTTAGTATTAAAAATGTTGCAGGGCCGCGAAAAACGCCGTCCTACCACAGTGGCGTCCTCTCCCGCTAAATCAGCAAAGATGAATAACGTCGATAGCGGAGGGAACATGCACTCCCCCCACCACAGTGAGCGAGCTATGTCCGAGCATTATGTGAGTGATACTACCCTCTTTTTGTAAGCTTGGCATTGGCATGCGAATTGTTTTGAGAGGGATTGAGTAGGTCTGTAGATACATCTGTAATACGATTTTATATAGATTGCATAACTTGTACTTTCAAATGCAACCAATATCGTATCGTATCTGAAATTGTATGGTTTGTAAGACAAGATTTAAAAAAAAAACGATGGTTTTTGTTGTGTTTTAATGTGCTTAAATATTAAATCAATCATCTATGTGAAGTTTACACAACAAAATACTGATTTTCTAAACACATACCTACTGCAGGTAACAAGGTATGGGGGTTGTTGATAAAAAAAAAGAAATCATCATTCTTTTAAAAAAAACATTTTTTTTTTGTGTTATTTTGTTTATAAATTAATAGCCATCAGATCTGCAGTGCTTATAAGAAGCCAAAATCACCCGTAAAAGTATATGTGAGTAGCAGCCTTGTGGCATAAACAGTGTGTGTGTGTGTGTGAAACTAACGGTGTGTTTGCATGTCAGGACGGCGCGCACGCGGGCTCGTCGCCCGTACACATCCCGGGCCGGCGCGCGCGCCCCGACATGGTGCCCGACATCGCCTGCAGCGCGCCGCAGGTGAGCATCGCATGCGGGAATTTTTTTTTTTCGATATTGAAATCAAAATCAAAAGTCATTTATTCAAATTAGGCTGAGAATCAGCACTTTTCGAACGTCAAAATTACAAAAGACAGTCCCCCAAAAACGCCCGCCCTTCGCCACTTCCTAGTGCTATCGCTGGGAAGAAGAAGTGGCGGAACAAACTCCCCAGCAGCACAGCTGTCTGTTCAGTTAGAATATAGTTAGTTGCATGTATACAATACTAGGAACCTATGTTCAGTAATGAACATTACAAGAAGCTTAAATTATTTGCCATATTATGTCAGCTAGCCACGCCAATATACCAACAAATATAATAAAAACTATACGTACTCAAGCTAAAAAATAATTAATTAAAATAAAAATAAAAACTCACTACCTAAATAAAAGCCTCCAGGCATAAAGGGCGTGACAGCTTACACATTTATGCATTGCTGGGTTCGTCACCTAGCTGTCACTTGCAGTCACAGATGATGAACTAGGACCATCGATGTGAAATAAATAAGTGAGTTAATACTAATAACAGTAACCTGTCAGTACCTAAGCTAATTCTGGAGAAAGAACATGAACATTGTCTTGAGTTAATTAGGGCGACCAACTATTCTTATCGTGTAAGTAGTCGTTGATGGAATAGTAAGCCTTTGAACAAAGGTTGGATTTTACTTGAGCTTTAAACGCATTAAAAGGCAAGTCTAGCAAAGAAGAGGGTATCTTGTTATAAAAGGCTATACCAAGCCCAACAAATGAGTTATGAACCTTATGAAGCCGGTGAAAGGGGGCACGTAGTTTGTCCTTATTTCTAGTGTTAACACTGTGAATATCACTGTTTTTAGTGTACAAGTGCAAATTTTGCCTAATATATAGGATGTTGGCGAAGATGAATTGTGATACAACCGTGAGAATACCAATATCTTTAAAAAAATCTCTTAGAGAAACTCTGGCACCTAGCTGGTAAATTGTATCTCGCAGTTCAACCTACGAGGATGTCGCCAGCTCAACCGGGCTTGCCTGTGGATGCCTCAATAAATTAAGGCCTCCAGCTAGGGCTTAAAAAACTTAAAAACTAATCGACTACACGCTAAGGGCATCGCTGGGAGAGATCAGCATGGGACAGGCTGGATCGATATTATTTAGGGAGGGATTTAAACGCTCGCGAATCATATTTTTTTTAACAAACAACCTGACACTGACCGAAAAATTAAAAAAAAAAAATAAGAAAATTTGAATTTTGCCGGCTACGTAGCGTCCCCTAGCATCCCCTTTAACTCAATGTAATCTATTTTGCAGAAACGTAGTAATAATGAAGATAAGGAAAGAGGTACATAACGCCTTAGAATGGATATTTAAACTGTATTATTTCTTGTAGCAGCAACCCGATGTCCAGCCGACGCCGTCCCTGCAGAGGGCTCGGGAGGGATCGTCCTTCAAGAAACACAACACTGATAACCTTGATGAACAGGTATAGATTGGGGATAGTTTTTTTTTTACATATTCTACATGCAGAATCAGCATAGATCATCTCTGTGGTGGCGAAAAATGTATACCAATTACGACCGAAATAAAAACTTTGACTGAAATTGGTATAACCTATAAATCGCCCGAGAAAATCCAATGTTTTGAGCTGACTTTTGTTCATAAAACAACGGTAATCTCTAAGAAAAACTAAAATTGTTTTTTTTTTTAATTTTTCCAACTTCCTTTGAGGGTTTGAATTTGTGCAATTTAACCACTTTTAACACGAAATAACAAAAATGTATTTATTTAATATTAAACTTATCTCTACAGGCATTAATACAAATAGCAACTGAAGCATTCGTGAAGGAATTAGGATTGGACTGTGACACCGTGTTACGTGGGAACGTGCAAGTTAGAGACCTGCCCGCCGGGACTTATATCATGAAGGAAGAAAGTCACAAGGTAGGTTTGATTAACTTATAATTTTCCAGGTGTTTCAGGCATTTAGAACAAGCTTTGGCGATACAATACTGGTTATTTAAATAATAGACAAACTTTACAATATTTTCTAAATTGATTGACAATAATTATTAGTCGGAGAAAAAAAGTGAAATGGTGAAAATTGTGAAATGTTTGTCTATTTCGCATTTAAATTACCAGTTTTTAGCTCGAATACTACTGAAATATTCTAAATGCCGGTGACATAGATCCTCCAAATGGTCGTCTTCTAAAAACATCGTCTTTTGGATATTTAAATCTTTTTATAATTAAACTGCTTTACAATTTCCTTTCATAAGCTGTATTATAGTGTCCCCGGTGAGCCAGAAATAACTCAGGTATGATTTTAGTGTGATACATTGACAGTTCTACAAACCATGATACGACCATATCACTGTCATAATCACTACTATGAAAGATCGACATCAAAAACTACCAGCACTTTAAAAACCTGAGACCTAAAAGTAGCCAACTGGCCTTAGATTTTACTTTAAGATTTTTTAACGAATCAGATAAGTTTCACAGCATAAGTTGACTGGTAGAATCACCCTCTTAACAGATATAGGTGATTAAATCTTCATTTTATACAATATATTGATTTATATTCAATACTAGCTTCTGCACGCGACTTCGTCCGCGTGAAATTTCTTATTCTCCCGAACCCACCCCGTCGCATCGCATCGCCCGTCCGCGCTGTTACTGTGTTATTTGTCTTTCTGCACGATTCCTACGGGTCCTAGAGTGATGTTAATAGCCTATACCCTCAAGCATTGGGCTATCAAATGCAAAAATATTTTTTCAAATCCGACCGCTAGTTCCAGAGTTTAGCGCGTTCAAACAAACAAACTCTTTAGCTTTATTATTAGTATAGATATTTGTATGAATTTGGAAGTTATAACCTGAACCCACTTTAAAATTATTTCGAAAAGCCATTTTCATAAATAACCTCACTCGAATCTCATCACTTTTATAAAAACCTGTTTTTATTTTTAATAATTTTAAATGTTTTAATTTGTGTTACGTTTTCATGGCCGATTTCTGTTGTATTTTATTATTTTGCTTTTTACATACGTTTGAAAGTGGCATATTCGTTAAAAATCCATTCGCCTGTTGTTATTCTAGAAATCTAATTTATTATTGACATGTTAATTTTGTTTAGGACGTTGCGCTGGTGTATCTACTATCTGGCGCTTTGCTGGTCTCACAGAGAGTGGCGGAAGGAGAAGGAGAAGTGCACATGTTCACTGCTTATCCAGGTATGTTGATAGTCGTAAATTATTAGACCTGCACCCTAATCTGAATCATTTTGAAGGATATTGCTAAACCATTGCTTCATATGTTCGAAAAATTTGTCTGCCCAACAACGTAAATAACGCAATGAATGTTGTTGAACTGTCAAAATGAAAGCCATTGCTACTGAAAGTGTGCCATTGTAACTTTTAGTACTCTTCATTTTGGAATTTGAAACTGAAACTGAAGCTGTGTTACACAATTGGGGTGCTGTTTGATTACATGATAATTATATTTCTACATTTATTTTCTGAGAATGTGATCCAATTTCTGCACTGACAGAAACTCAGCTTTTTGGTGTTAGTGTACCGCAGTCCACTGCTGGACATAGGGATGGGCCCCTCCTTTTACATACAATTCAACTCGATTTTCGGCAACTCTCATCTAGCTGCTACCAGCCACTCTGCAAAGATCTTCGCTCCACCTACTCTGAGGGCGTCCTACCTTACGTTTATGGAGTGATATGATCATATTTTACTTTTATACGTCATAAAACCTTCCCTACTATGCAAAATTATTTATTTAGTAAACTGCTTGAATGAAAAAAGCCTGGTATTGCAATGTGTCTGTTAACAACACGACTGTAAAAAGCTTGTGTCTATAGAACTGAACCTGTTGATAAAAGTAGTAGTAGTAGTTTTTAACAATTTGGTCAACGTTGCTAAAAAGTATGGGACGAGCTTTTTTTTTTATTTTATATTTTTTTCCTTAGGTGAAGTAGAAGGCGGTCTCGCCGTACTAACAGGCGAGCCGAGCTTTTTCTCCATCCGCGCGAAGCATTTCTCTCGTATCGGCCTGCTGTCCAAGACTACAGTGTACAGCATCATGAGGGAACGACCTTCAGTAGTCCTTCACATTGCCAACACGGTGGTTAGAAGACTGTCACCATTTGTGAGACAGGTGGACTTCGCTCTAGACTGGGTAAGTCCAGAAAATTTATTTGTCTGCCAATATGTGAAGTCTTTGGACCTTCAAAACTTCCACGCGATCTAGAAGGCCACAATATCCTGTCCATTAGTTTAACCGTTTTTTGACAGCTGTCTTAGAACATACCTACATATTCCAGATTACGTAAAGGTTAACTTTAAAATGTGTAGTAAAATAAATATATAAACTGCCTTATCTTATTGAATTGTCTTATTTATGGCTTCTTACAGACGTTATAATACAGTACGTGTATCAATTAATGTATTGTGTGTTGCTGCAATCACTAGTTCAGTCCAGTCAGTAGTCCATCTGTCAAAAAACGGTTTACCGAATGGACAGGGTGAGTAAAGAATATAAAAAAAAAATTGTTGGTTTGCTTTTCTTCTTGATGGTCAGCGATAATACGGTCCACGATAGTGAATGATATTGTTTAGAAAGATTTGAAGTCCCGTCTTAACGTCACCGCCCAATGACTTTGTGCCTCTATTCTATTCTATTTTTCTCTATGGCAATGGTGCCGATGTCGACAATTCTGCCAATGTCAGATGTGATATGAGAAAACGTGTGGAGAAAACAAAAATAAAATGAGAGAAAAGAAAAAAAAAAAAACCCTAAAGTTCTAAATCCATTAATAAACCATTGAATTTAATGTGAAATTTGTTGACGGGTGTGAGTAGGTACACTGAAAACGAACAAATAAAAAAATATGGTTAGTTATATTATTACATATATGCATATAGATGATCACACAAAAATCATCATAATTTGATGTCATTGACACGAATAAAATACATCAAAGCCTGAAAGAGCTTTGGGGAAGAATGTGTTAGTAGGGATGGAGACTTTGTGCCTTGGTGAAAGCCGTTTTTTGACAATTCCTGTCAATGGTACAACTCGCTTCAACTTTCGGACTAACTGACCGACTATTTAATTTTGACTATTCAAAAGTGCCTATAAATGGTTTAATTGAAGTAAATTATTTGAGTTTGAGTTTGAATGTCCTGCAGTCAAACCAGCATCAGCTGCCCAATCGAATACCTATAAATGAGGGCAAAGTGCCTCTAATTGTTCATTTTTAGCAGGAGCTTATAACGCTCTTTTACTTTGCAGGTATTCCTCGAATCAGGTCGCGCCGTCTACCGTCAAGACGAAGAATCCGGTTCCACATTCATAGTCCTGAGCGGTCGGCTCCGTTCAGTCATCACTCACCCGAACGGCAAGAAAGAGCTGGTCGGTGAATACGGCAAGGGCGACTTGGTCGGGATAGTCGAGATGGTCACACAAACTAGGAGAAGTACTACTGTCATGGCGGTCAGAGATTCTGAGCTGGCTAAATTGCCCGAGGGACTGTTTAATGCTATTAAACTGAGGTTCCCCGTGGTGGTTACAAGGCTGATTAATTTGTTAGGGCATCGGATTTTGGGTGAGTGGTTTTCATCGTTTTTTTTTTTTTTTTAAATTTAATTCAGTTTGTTGCTGGATCCTAATAAATTCACTCAGACAGGAAATGTGTTTTGTCCACTTTTTATTTTTCTTTATCTAAAGCCTAATTCGGTTTGTGTTTGTAGATTTGAAAAATGTTGCTGTTTTTTTTACTAAACTCCCGATGGACTATTTTTACAACTTACTTGTTTAATATTTTGAGAATATTATAATATGTGGAAAACGTAGGGAAAGAGCCTGCGCGCACTAGCGATTAAAGTTGGCCGATAGCTCAGTAACAATCGTAATAGTCGTACAAATGTTAATCTTCAAGTGCGCACACTGCTATATAACTCTATACTGATCCTCTGACCGATCAAACTATCGGCCAACTTAAAATCGCTAGTGCGCGCAGGCTCTACATGTGTGAAAAGTTAGTATACAACGATCATAATGTTTTGACGGGTCATTGATGCCTCAATCAGCATTGAGTAATCAACTACAAGAAAATTTAAAAAAAATTAAACTTCTTCAATCTCCAGGTTCTTGGCAGAAACCAACAGCCAGCCTGGGCGGCGCGGCTGCCATAGAGCCTTGTCCCTCGCAGCACAACTTCTCCACAGTGGCCGTGGTCCCCGTCAGCGATGACGTTCCTTTAACTGCTTTCACATACGAACTGTATCACTCTCTGTCTGCTATTGGTAAGTAATTACTGTACCTGCCCGGTGATATACCACGTCGAGTTTAAGAAAAGTTCGGCTTTGTTTAGTGCCCTTTCTCACTCTTTTAGTGTGACAAAAAATATGTTTTCAAGTCGTTTCATGATTTGTCGAGCAAGATTAGTTTGCACAGCCAATGGCGTCGATTCCCTTGTTCAGAAACTAAACTAAATTTAAATTCAGTGCATCTTTTTCTTTCTATTTCATTAGGAAAAGGACAGAAGATAAATATTAGTTTAGTCCTATCAAATCAAGAAACTCCATAGATTAAAAAAATGGCAACAAATGGCTAAAAATACGTCAATTTACGTCAGGCGCTGACTAATTTGACAGGACTAAACTAATATTTATCTTTTGTCCTTTTCTTAATGAAATAGAAAGAAAAAGATGCACTGAACTTAAATTAAGTTTAGTTTGTGAACAAGGGAACCGGCGCCAATATCTTGGTACCGCGCATTACACGAATGCCAATGAAAAACCCCAATCAAATGAAATATTCAAATGATAAATATTATTTACAGGTCCAACAGTCCGTCTTACTTCAGACGTGATTAGGAAACTCCTCGGTCTGACCATCATGGATCCTAACAACGAGTACAGACTTAGCTCCTGGCTAGCACAACAAGAGGATAAACATAAGGTATGAAATAGCAAAATATATATTAGATACAGATCGATTCAAACTTTATGGCGGTTTTGAACACTCGGCGAGTCGCTGCGCAGTCACACATTCACGTGTCAGCGGCGGGGCGGGCGCGGTACTGCGCAGCAAGTCGCGCACTTCAGAGCCGACATAAACTTAAAATCGGGCTGTAAGAGCCTTTTATAAGCTGAAAATACAAAAAGATTATCGAAACTTCGATTTTTCGGAACTACGTAAGCCTATTCTGGCTGGTTGAGACTTGAAAATGGAATAAAGATCAATCAAAGCTTTAGAAGCCATTTGTCTTTGTGAATTACTTCAATTTCAGAACAGTGACCAATGCTTCTTTCAGATCATACAAACGCCTCAATACGTAATTGATAAGCTCTAGTGTCAAACAGCGGACTCTATTTCATGTTACTTACCATGTAGTTTAATTGTCGTTTCCAGATGGCTCTGTACCAGTGTGATCCCAGTCTCACACAATGGACACAACGATGCATTCGTCAGGCTGATTGTATCCTCATTGTTGCGTTGGGAGACAAACAGCCTAGTATTGGCAAGGTAAAATAAAAGGTTTATTTTGTCAATTTTATATGATCTAATACCCTGACCATTAGGTAAACCGTTTTTTGACGGATGGAACTACATAGTGATGTACGTTCTAAGACAGCTGTCAAAAAACGGTTAACCTAATGACATGTGCCACCTTCTCAAATGACAAGAAAATAATATATTCTATCAATTTATCTAAATTTCAAGTAGGTTGAATCTGTCAGTTTGTCATAATCACGACAATAATGAACACCTTACGAGATGGATGTATTATATCAAATTATTAAGTACCCTAGAAAGAGAGATAGGTTTTAGATAAAAAAGTAAACATAATTTTCAAAGTATGCACAAAACTTCACATCTATCTGCTACCACTTTCAGATCGAGAAAGAGATCGAGCGTCTCGCCATCCGTACCCAAAAGGAACTAGTACTTCTCCACCGAGAGGGGGGCGCGAACCCTTCAGGAACAGTCCACTGGCTGAATATGAGGACCTGGGTCAGTCAGCATCACCACGTGAGGTGCCCGCACAGGATGTTCACCAGGAAGTCGCAGTACCGCATCGTGAGTGCATAATATATTTATAATTATTTGTATGTGTCTTTCTTAGAAGCAGATGTGATATTGCTGAAGTTTCCCAAAGCGGCAATCGGACTTGAATGTGAGAATTTGGGTCGTAACACTTATCAATTTTTGGGTATTAGAAACTTTTGATATTTTAAGAGCTATTTTTTCGAAACATTTTTTATTTGTATAAATTGAAATTTTGACAGTTATTTCATACAAAAACTGTCAAACGAAAAATTTATTCCTCAAATAAAAGTTATCTGACGATGAAAAAATCAGCCCTAAGTGAATATTTTTTTTTATCAAATTGATTGTATGTCGAAACCCTCATTATTAGATTGATCAATTGTTTGATCTGATTGATTGTTTTATTTTTAAAATAGACATTTTTCAGAATTTCATATCTCGTGCAATAATATCTTTTTGTCAATTTATGTAGCTATGGCAGCTGCCTAATCACCAAGATTATAATATTCCCCTACTCTCTGTTAATACTTTTATCGTTGTTACTTTCCAGAGCGAGCTATACAGCAAAGTACTGATGTCAGAAGCATCAGTTCACTCAGACTTCTCTCGACTAGCTCGTTGGCTCACCGGCACGTCGGTGGGGCTGGTGCTAGGAGGTGGTGGAGCCCGAGGGGCTGCCCATGTTGGGATGGTGCGCGCTATACAGGTAATTAAATATTGAATTTTTGTGGAGCTATGGTTACTGAGCATCGGATAATAAAAACATCATCATGAAGATTTCAAAACTGGCATTGTGAGAGAGAGTTGAAGGAACTATGATATTGTTACGAGCTTCGGGGTTCTTATTAATTACCAAAAATTACACCTTTATTGAACAACACTAATAACAACTCAAACACACTAATTATAAAACACAATTGCACTTAAGTCGCACTTGAAGATCGCTTTCGATGTATTCGCTTGTATCGCTTATCCGACTCTGTGTTGGTCCTAGCCCATCCCGGCCTTATATAGTGCCTCAGATAGTTCTAGAACCTTCTATTGTAGAAACATCTAGAAGGTTCGAGTACATACCGGCCCCGACTGACCAGATGTCGATAGTTCTAGAAAGTTCTAGCATTGAAATTTCTAGTAGGATCTTGACTCTATTAGTTCTGCTACTCGATACTCGATGGCGCTACTGGTAACTAATGTTGCATGCAACAATATGAAGCACAGAACCGGTCGAAGTGGCGGTGGTTGAGGGAGGCTTATGTCAGCAGTGGACGTTTTTCGGTCTTCGCATTGTTTTCCAATAATGATTTCAGTCTTAAATAAAAATAGTGTTTCACGCCATTTCCTGTTTTTATATAAAACACGTTTGATTCGGTTTCCAGGAGGCCGGTATCCCGATCGACATGGTCGGCGGCGTCAGTATCGGCGCGTTCATGGGCGCGCTGTGGTGCATGGAGAGGAACATCACGACTGTCACGCAGAAGGCCAGGGAGTGGTCAGTGGTATGTAATCGCATAGCATAATGTTTGATATTCTGGCTAAAAACAAGACTTTGCCAAATGTAGGACGAAAAGGAACTCGTTACTTCTACCATCTCTTGGCCTTTAAAAAATATGATAGCCTATTTTTTGAGTAGCATAGTGATTTTATTTATTTATTATAATTTTTATATTTTCTGTGATTTAGGGCTGATTTTTGAATAGTCAGATATCTTTTATCTGAAAAATAAAAATGGCGGTTTGACATTATTTTCTATAATTACACAAGCTTTCAAACCGCTATTTTTATTCCACAGATAAAAGTAAAAAAAAAAATAGGCTTTTCGAGAAATTAGTGGTCGTGGTTGACCAACATACCAACGGTCATGTAGAAAGGCCAGACAGTCAAAACACCGCATTCAACAACAAAAAACATTCCTGTAACAAATAAATCTCATTATGTTCCAGAAAATGACTCAATGGGGCAAGCAACTCCTGGACCTTACATACCCGGCCACCTCAATGTTCTCGGGTCGCCAGTTCAACACGACCATCCGCTCCACCTTCGGAGAAGTACACATTGAGGACCTGTGGCTTCCCTACTTCACTGTCACCACTGACATCAGTTCTAGCTGCATGAGGGTTCATCGCCATGGTAAGTTTGTGATGATGAGAGAAAGTGAGGTTTGAAAGTGTTTATGAATGAATAAGTAAGTTACAAAATAACATGTCTTGTTTTAACATCTCTGGATAAGTTCCGGTTAACTTGCCTGGTAGATAGTGCCTATTCGAATACAGTGAAACAGGCCTTTATAATATTATAATAAAAAATTTAATATAATTAGTTAGTTAGTTTAAACTTTTATATGATCTAATAAATAATTGTGGAATGTGATTTCGCATACTTTTATGAAAGGATGGATCTGAAATTATTGAATTATCCGGAATAGTTTTTCTATCAATAATTTTACGAACTTAAAGTATTATTGATGAGCTAAAAAATACCGTCTTGTAAGCCGTTCCTACAAAATCAACAAAAGAAAAGAGTTATGACTTAACCTTTTTAGTTAAGCCTACCTACCTACCTTTTTAAAAAAAAGTTTTTGTAAATACAAAATCACAGTTGTGTGTGCAATATCCATGGAATGCACAAATGTTTTATTAAACTTAATAAATTCTCACAAAGCCAAGAAGTAGTATTAGTACAAACTTAACACAACACATTTCGTGGATAGGAAACTGTATTATTATTGTTTTTTTTTTATTTTAATTAATTTATAGCTTTGTTGCACTGTACTAACCCAAGTTATATTTATTTGCTTTTCAAATTTTTATGGAATTTTTTGGCTTTTTTTTTACTATGTGGCCAATTTTAGGCGCATTTTGCGTTCAATGTTGTATTCCTAAGAGGTTGGAGTATCTTGCCCGTTCTTCTCCATAGAAACGTACTACGGAATGGGCAACTAGCTTCATCTTTTTAGCTGGCCGACCCCTTGACAATTCAAAAGTGCCTTGAAATAAATACTTTGACTTTGAGTTGTTTTCATTTCACTATTTATAGAAGGTCCGTCAATCTTTTGACAGTGGAAACAAGCTCTGAAGTACTTTCAAACTCCCCGATTGAACGTAAAAATGCGCCAGCGCAGGTCATTGTGTAAACGAGTGTTTTAAAATATTCGTGTCGATGTGATGCATGTTGAAATTGATTAATTGTGTAAAATTGTTGTCGTTGTAATATCTGCAGACCAGATTTCATTTATATGACAGTATGTTTGCGTAAAGGTGTTTATAGACGGGCGGGGTAGGACGCAATATCAAACAGCAGTTGATCAAAGCCGCCTCGACGGCTGAAATTGAAGGCTGCATTTAGCTATGTCGTCAACAAAGTGCCGTCTATAGACGCCCTAATATTCTTACATAAATGTCTGCACACACGGCTTTAGTGAAGCAATGTTACAATATACTGTACATGTCACTTCGCTGTCATTTGGCCACATTTGCCGCGCGGACGCCTATACCTTCATACGATCAATATCTATGATGGCAATAGTCGTTAACGTTACAGGTATAACGTGCTAATATTATGTTCATGTCATTTTGTGTTATCAGTCACCTAAAGGGGATGTGCTAAGTAGCCCGCAAAATTCAAATTTTCTTAGGTTTTTTTTTTTGCAATTTACAGGCCCGTGTCAGTTGGTATGTTGACAAAATACGATTTGCGAGCGTAACAAGTATGTATTTACAGAATTATAAACATTAAAATCATCAATAGAACCCTCTAAGGTGATGATTTTTCCATCGCCAGATAACTTTCATTCGAGGAATAAAATGGACGTTTGACAGTTTTTGTATTAAACAACTGTCAAAATTTCAAAATTATTTCTCAAATAAAGTTATCAGATGATTGAAAAATCAGCCCTAAGTTCATATAATCCTATTGATTGATATGAAAGAGTCATTTAATAGGATTATAAGAACTTAGAAGTTTGTATTGATGTTTATAATTCTGTAAAGTCATAATGGTTACGCTCGCGAATCATATTTTAATCAACATAGCCTGACACTGACCTGGAAATTGCAGAAAACGTAAGAAAATTTGAATTACGCGGGCCACCCTGCCACTTCTCCTGTGACGGTTTTGGTTTCATTGTCTGCCACAGTCGACAAACCACACTCACTTGCATTTATATGTTTGTATGATGTTATAAGTGTGTTTGGTACATGCAATATTTGTGTTTATCTACCCCCCCACTCTCACTCGACGTTCTAAATACCGCCCTCTCTCTCTTTTATAACTACCGAAATTTTTTTAATGTTATTTTTGACAATGATACGAATCCGACATTTGCCTTTGGGAAGTTGCCATTACTTTTTGAAAAGCGCTTGTGATTGGTTTACCTAATAACGCTAATTATTTGGGAGTTCACACATAAAAAAAAATATTTATTATTATACTAACCGTCCATACAATGTCGGGTTGGATGTGATGTAAAGTTTGTATGTATTAAATCATCATACATTTCTCATCCATTCTCTCATCTTCATGTATATGCATGAGTGTGGTTCTTAGTTATTCTCATTTTATTACTTATGTATTAATCTTTTTAACTTCCCATATGTAGTTTGCCGCAGCGGTTACGCAGCGTGGTCGCTGCGTTTGCTATCATCGTAGCATGGTGCATGTACTGTAGAAATGTCTATTCTCATCATAGATTACTCACGGAACAGCCGCGACACTGATATTATATTCTATTGGTTAATTCAAGGATACGTTTTCTATCACGTTCACTTCCTATCCATGTACTGTGTTGTTTAACTTTGACTAATACACATGTTAGGCGAGTGCACAGAAGTGTCAGGGGTCTACTCCCTATGTACGACATCCGCAGTTTCGGCCGAAGTTACGGGCGATTCCTTCTCCGCATCACTTACGGACATATGATTAGTTTGGGGCCCGAACTTAGAATTAATGACAGTACGATTTGATTTGACAGTTGTCCCTAAGTCCCGATATGTATTAGTCCCTTCAAAAAATTTAATTTGGTTTTTGTTTTGATGGGTCAACTACTTTCGGACGGGCCCGTATCTTCGTTGACGGACTTAGAGAGTAGATCCCCAGATGTGCGTCTGTCTGTAGGTTCGCTCTGGCGTTACATTCGCGCGTCGATGTCGCTCAGTGGCTACATGCCGCCGCTCTGCGATCCTGTAGACGGTCACCTCCTATTGGACGGCGGTTACGTCAACAATCTCCCAGGTAAACCAATCACAGAGCTCGGTGTGTTGCGTGCGCGTATCCGATTGGCTGTCTATCACGCTCGCACATGTTAGGCTGAGTGAAAATATTGTCAGACTCTGTGAATTAAATTAATGATTGAATCTTTACTTGATTGTCAGTTACTAGTTCAAACCAAAGACCACAGAATCGTTCTTTATACATATTTTCGACACATCCAGATATGGTGTAGTCAGAAATTCTAAAATTATACAAACTACTGGTAGGTTCTCTTCGTTAGTTAAAAAACGAGTAAACTTTCTTTTGTGACGACGTTTGTGACCGTAATTTTATAGTTAGTGGGATTAGTAATGTAGAAACGGGATTCTATATTCTAACCATAAACAACTCAACTCTTTAGCAAACATAGTTATCTCTCTTTCACAATAAAAACTCCTTAACACACATTTTTCTCACTATCGATCTCAAATTCTCATTAAAAAAATTTTTTTCTTCCATTACTAATTTAAAAACAGTTCTATATCGAGAATAAAATTGTTGCCACCAAAAAGACGTATATTGTCACTCAGTTTAGCGTCAGAAGGTAAGCAATGGCAACGGCCCCTGATTGGTCGGTCGTTACAATAGCGGAGTATGATCAGGTGTGCTATGGAGGTACTGCCGCTCGTCTATGAGTATAGCGGGCATCTTCCCGCCTATTTGCGACCCCATGGATGGACATCTGCTAGTGGATGGGTGCTACGTCAACAATGTACCTGGTAATGTATTAACGAATCATTTTTACCTGTAACTATGTTATGTATGTCATAAACTTGATATCCATGTTGTAACTACAGTCCAAATTAAAGTTAATTTAGCGAAAGTTTTTTTAGTTTTAATATTTCAAATCATAGATCACAGTTATGCTAAAACGAACTAACCCACAATGTCTCCATAATTCCGTTTTTTTTTTTGTGTCAAACTGATCCTAAATTTTAAATGTTATACACCGTAATCGTTTTAATCCTTCAAAGGGGTCATTGTACTCATCATTATGAACAACTTTTATTACGGGACCAAACCTGAAATCGTGAAAAAAAAAATCAGTTGATCCATACATGATGTCGAGTTATGCGGACATAAATATGGCTCAACTGATTTTATCTTCACGATAGTCCCGTAATAAAAGTTGTTCATATTGATGAGTACAATGACCCCTTTTAAGGATTAAAACGATCAGAATTTAACGGTGTATATTCTCAGCTAATGAAATAAATAAAACTTATGTAATTTTTCATTAGAATTATTTCGGTAAATCAGGGCAATTTTATGTGAGTTGTTTCGATTTGGTATAACTGGTCCCTAGTCTAAACCATTCAATTTAAAAGCAAGTATTTTAAGGCTCTCTTGATGACCCATTTATTTAAGCCTGAGACTGCAGTGCTATTAATTTGAAAAAAAAAAAAAGAACATTCCCCGGAATATTGTCTATAAAGCCGGATCTACATATATTACGAATGTAGTTGCGCAAACTTAGATATTCATTAATAGTATTACGTATAAACAGATAAATATTTACACGTGAACTTATCAATGAATAATTAGAAAGAAGAAAAAAAATACGTTCTACGTAACTAAGTTTGCACGACTAGTATTGTAGCAATACGGCTTAATATAATTCGTAAAACATTACAGCGGACGTGATGAGATCTTTGGGCGCTAAGCACATCCTTGCTATAGACGTGGGGTCTCAGGATGATACCGACCTCACAAACTATGGCGACGACCTGTCCGGCTGGTGGCTTCTATGGAAAAGGTGAGAAATTAAAAATATAAACTAACTTTTTAAGAGAACCATGTAACAGAATCGAAAGGGCATTTCTCGTAATTTTAAGAACGTTCTGATCTCAGTCTCAATCTGTCAAAAATACCTCTTAATTTCTCTACATTTTGTGTCAAGTTTTTAACATTGATTGTCGCTGAAACGAGATTGCGACTAGGTTTTGAACGTTTTTAATCACGGGAATTTGACCTGCTGATAAAAGTTCTGTCAATCATGTTAACTTCTGACGGCATTCTGCATTTGACGAGTTGAATGTTATGACAATATCATTTTATGGGTTTGTACAGCCTTTCGATTCAACTTTGATATTACCAGCAGCGGCTTGAAGAGACGCTTACCAAAAAACGATTCGAATTTAGAATAAAGGCGGGAAACCGCCATTATTTTTTTGAGGATCGAGTTGTGACGCCGACTCGCTAGGTGTCGCTACTTACATGTTGAGATAATAGTTGTTTCCAAGTTAATTTTATAACGATTTTAGTATTATTATTTATTGTAATTACATGAAAGTATACAAAAAAAAGACAGTACAATAATACTATAATTAAAATTCACGTCCTCATAACTAAAACAACCTGCCACAGTTTTGGTAAACTCGCCAACAGATGTCACTGTGCTGTGACGTCACGTTTCTGAATCGCGGTGTCGAGATTCTCCGTCGTTGAATGACCCTCGCGCGTTTCTGTAGCAAAATCATACTTACCTGGCATAGGGGATACCGTGATCAGCTAGGCGGTTCCCCCAGGGCGAGGCCTTCCCATTGCACTGCGGTTGGGTTGACCCCTGCGATTATCCCTAATGTGGATAACTCGGATGCGTAATTTTTGGTAGTGGGGACTGCGTTCGCGCCGTCCCCCTCAGATTTCCCTATGAAAAACAGTTGTAAATTCTGTGTTTTTACTTTTAAGTTTTAAAAACAATCAATTCCTACCAATTGACCAAACTTTAATGTCAGCCTGAGCAAAAAGACACTGAAAAATGTTTTTAGCTGTTTTTGTTTACTACACATAAAAATATTTAGAGGAAAAAATGGTTTTGTTTACAGATGGAATCCATTCACGACGCCAGTCAAGGTGCCCAACTTGCCAGATATACAGAGTAGACTGGCTTACGTGTCGTGCAACAGACAATTAGAGGTAAAATATCCTTTTATGTCACTAAAATCCATTTATAATCTACAAAAATACTATCATAACAGCACGTCTGTTTTTCTCGAAGGGCCCGACAGAGACCACCATGCCAAATATTTTATAAAATTTTTTTTTAAAATTTTTATGGTATTGCAATGTAAATGCTGATGCTTTGAAGAAATCTTGGATTGTAAATTTTAATCATTAGCTGTTAATCTCAAGATTGATGAGTTGCCTTTTACACAAACAGATTAACCCAAATATGATTTTTAGTAACTAAGGACTTGTGTTCTATACATATTATAAATTAAAGTCGCTTTTCGTGTCTGTCTGTGTGAGCGCCGGATTTTGATACGCTTTTCGCCATCAGTTAGATAATTTATTCCGGATGATTTCTGGGTCATCATTCTCATTTCATTGTCCTTATCCCAATTTATTTGCGGTCGGCGCAACATGTCTTTTTCTTATATACTCCTCTATTAGCCGCCATCTCGACAGTCATCCCCTTTCTAACCATATCATCATTCACACAGTCCATCCATCGTTTCTTTGGTCTTCCTCTACGCTTATAGCCATCAACATTCATACTCCATACTTTCCTCACGACATTTTCCTCATTCCTCCGTAACACATACCATGACAACCGATTTCCACACAACTTTTCAGTTTGTGCCGCTTTCAGACTTCCTCTTATATACTCATTTCTTATTCTATCCATTCGTGTAACACCACACATCCCTCTTAGCATTCTCATCTCAGCTTTCATTCATCCCTTTTGTGGCCCAATATTTTGATCCATACAAGACAGCAAGCCCTTAAGTTTAAGGGGAATGCGCGAGTCGCAGATTGTTCCCGTGACCTGCCGCCATTTCATCCATCCAGTGTTAATTTTGTGCTTAACCGTCCGATCTACTTCGCCATCGCTTTGCACGAGTGAACCTGGATACCGAAAGTCGGAGCATACTAGGAGAAGCGCGAATAAATCTTAAACGAAGCAGGGTCGGGTCGCTAGTTACATAATAATAATAAATCTTTATTTTCAGACCATAGATCCATAATATAACATACGATCATAAAACGTTAAACAAAAATAACAAATATAACTAATCTAATTAAACCTACAAAATAAAATCTAAAAAATAAACCTACCTCACATATCTGAATGATGGTCTGTGTGCCGCCATCCAGTGACCTATTATTTGGCCATCCACCCTGCCGGCTACAGTAGTCACGAGGCTGCTGGGGCTGTCGCGCACTCGACGCATCAGTGATAGTGTGAATAATCTAAAGTTTCGTCAAATTATCGTGATATCTAGATTTGTCATTACTTACTGCTAACAATACTTATCAATTACAGTTTTTCTAACCTCACATTTTCCTTCCACCAGGAGGTAAAGAAATCAGACTACTGCGAGTACATCCGCCCCCCTATCGACGCATACAAGACCTTACAGTTCGGTTCTTTCGACGAAATCCGTGAAGTTGGCTACAGACATGGCGCAGCTTACTTTGAGGGACAAAGAAGGGGTGGCGGGGGAGGTGTGAGCGGGGCAGCCGCTGCGGAAGGGAGACGGCACGATGCTCCTTCACTGACTGAGTGAGTAGAACAGAGATAGATGTGTGTTTTATAGTGTTGTATGCTTTTTGAGACCTACTTCGTGGAACTGGGATACGGTGGTGGTTGCGAGGTGGTGTTTCGAAGGGATCCCATTGTCTGATATGTTCTGCTCTGAAGGGGTTTCTCTTCTTAACCCTTTTTTAGTTTAGCTGTGTGTCTCTCGTCAAATTCTTAAACAGTCGTCGTTAATCCATGATCTTACGGGCACTTTGTATAGTAACTTCAGAAAATATGTGTACATGCCGTTTGAAAATTGGCGAGTCAGTGCTAAAAATGCATGCAAACATTCATCTTCAGCATTCATTTCCATGTTTGGGGGCGATGTCACACGTCGTTGCCAATGCGTTGCGTCGTCGCTGCAACGCCTGAACGGTGAAGTCATCGCAGCGCTCGTGTAGCGCTCACTGCGCTGCGACGACGCAACGCATTGGCATTGCCCGTGTGGCATCGCTCTTTGTACAGACGCCAGCACATCATAAGCTACTACAATCTTTAATAGATTTACAAAGGTGAAAATCTATCACTTAAGCATTAAGTTTCAAGGTTGATTGGAATTTGACAGTTTCAGGCAACTTGACCTGCTGGCGTCTGTACAATAGATCACGTTCACCCACCACAAACTTAGCTTTGCTTGCCATTGCATCCTTATCAAGGGAAGTCCCTTTGGATCCTTTACAAGCTTCTGTTTTGCTTTCTATGATCATGTATTGTGGTCCCATCGAAATAATCCAAAGGCGAAGGACACAAGACGCAGCACTCTTTAAGTGAGTAGCTGTCAGTAGCTTCGAGAACATTCTATATATCCCGGTCTACTTCAACGGTGGTGGTGTCCGGCAGTGAGTACCGGTAGTGAAACGTTCTCTTGTTCCCTGAGGTACCGGTACGGGACCACGTACTACGAGGGACAGAGGCGCGGCAGCAGAAGGCCTAGTGGCTTTGGCTTCGGAACTGATGGCAGGAAAAGTCACCCGCAACCTTCGCTTACCGAGTAAGTGTGATGTTGATTAGAAGGAGCCGGTTGTGCCAAAACAGACCAACCCACATAATTTCAGCAATATGTTTTGGTGTTGCGGGAAACAAATTGCTGGCAACATTTATAAAGAAAGAAAAATATTTTATTTGGGACATACACAGAACATATATATTTTATTTCATGCAGTTTGAAAGATGTTGATGCTCAAATTGATATTTCTGCAACGATGTTGCGTTTTTTTTCCCATGAATAGACCATTCCATGAACAATCCACCTTTTTGTAGATAAAGAAAGAAAGAAAAAGTATTTATTGCGACTCGTCCAGGAATATCACAAGCTAAACTAAACACAGTTATGTAAAAAAAAAGTAACAACATGAAAAATAAAACAGAAAGTCCTATACGAGGCCAAAAGGCTCCTCGTGATCAAATTGAACAGTATTTACTACCCAAAAGTTATTAGAATTATTTCTAGAAAATACAAAAATAAAAATATTGTGGTCTGGTACATTTTGGCGTAACACGGCACAAGTATCTTCTTTGACTAATCTATCCTCTCTGAAGCCTGTCGACTGTGTCGTAAGGAATTTTAAAACCTCTTCTCTCGTTCTCACAGAATTGCTTCGTTTACTACATAAAGGATACAAGGTGTATGTATTACAAAAATAACCTGAATAAACATTATTTTCCTTGGCTCATTTTCATACACATTTATTAATATTCATTTTAATATTTTTTTGCACAATAAAACACAAAATGTAGCATACACTATCGAAAATATGGTTCAAATTACCAGCAATCTGAATAATACTTACTACATCTATGGGTCAGTATTAAACTCATGAAGTGATAAAACAGTCGGGGAAATTAATTATTATGTAAATTGACACGCTACGTCAGTTTGCCGTGTCGTAGCTATTTCATACAATTGCCAAAAATTTACAGTTGTGATTTGAATATACGGACAGTTTAAGATTCTCAATTTGCTTAACAATTTATTTCCGATGGAAAAGGCCATTGCAATAATGACCTTGTTCTGTCCTCTCTCACTTCCAAACTACAGACAGCCAATTCTCATAATTTAAAACGTTCTAAATCTAGTCGCAAGCTCATCTCGCCGATAAACAAATGTCAAAAATGTAGGGAATCAGAGGTATTTTTGACAGATTTAGACTGAGAGCAGACTGTGAACGTTCTTAAAATTACGAGAATGCCCCCCCCCCCTCTGATATCTCAAGATTTGGAAACCGATATTTATTGTTTATTTTGTTCTGCGAGAGTTGTCATTACATTTTATGGTAATTTCTTGGGTCTCTCGAGTCTCTCCTAACTTCCACTGTTTCTTCAGAAAATGCGTAGAATACCAAAAGTCAATCTGTACTATTCTTCTCAAATAGTAATGCATTAGATGGCAATAATTGCTCAAGTCATCAACTTACGGAAAACGAGCTAAAGTGTGTTTTTCTTTACTTGTCTTATTTGGTAAACAATTAGTAAATAGAATGATTGAACAAATTCTTTAAACATTTTTATATTAAACCCATACATGACCTCTATGCATACGGCATATTTTGATGGTGTAGGCTTAGATCGGCTCTTTGCCACTACCGGTTCCCGTGTTTCAGTGGACTACCCATATGGAATTCAGAAATTGATTTAAAAAAAAATACGAGTTTCTATGATAATTTCGAAGCAGTCTGATGTAATTCCTACCGTATGTATTTCTTTATGTATTTTTTCCGTATGTATTTTTTTCTATTTTCAAATTAAACGCCGCTCATACCAAATTTAAAGTGTGTGTATAATGCGAAAATGTTTTATGTACTGTGTTTGTTTATCCAATAAGCTATGAAAATAAAATACACTGTAGTGATCATTGTCTTCTACCCATAAACTAAACAACAACTCTCCCAACATTTTCCAGCTACACATTCACGGACTTAGCCCAGATGGTGTGCTCGGTTCGTCCTGCCCGCGACGAGGACAACGACTCCTCATCATCGTCTGACTATGAGGAAGACCAGCGACACTTTGAGGGCTATGCCTCGGAGCCAAGTGCTGGTATACTGGAGGTGAGTTCACGACTATATTTAGATGGATTTAGACATGTTAATAGAATAGAACAGAATTTTTCTTT
This sequence comes from Apamea anceps, assembly GCA_951799955.1. Lineage (NCBI taxonomy): Eukaryota > Metazoa > Arthropoda > Insecta > Lepidoptera > Noctuidae > Apamea > Apamea anceps. The sequence continues at coordinate 3,198,572 of OX637502.1, read as the reverse complement.
ATTCAAGCTACAAAGACTCAATTGTTAGTAAAACTTACGACTATGTTAGTAAGCACAGACACTATAAAATTAACGGTCACCGTTGCGACATCCCATGAGAGACGGCACAACAGTGACCCACGTACACACAGTCTAGGCGACTCGCAATCATGCTTAGGACACTGTTGGAGCCGCCCCACACCCTGCACATCAGGGAAGTGCACCTTTTACGCATTGTTGCGAAAAAGCAATCCACATGCGCATCTGCGAACAGCCCTGACGCACTACAGAAACGGGGCAGCCCCACCAGTATCCTATGATAATGATATGGAGACTTTGACTATGCAAAAAGTGCAACCAACGAGAGAATGCGTTCTTGACACCTGTTAGTTACATACAAACGAATACGTGTTTTGCGAATTTGATGTGTTTTAGTTACTAGAATTGTTGCATTGACAGGTATCAGGAACGCATTCTCTCGATGGACCTTAAAACCATTTACCCAGTATCTGGGCCGAGAAGGTCAAATAGGCAGTCACTCCTTGTAGCATATTTGTATTCAGCGGCATTTGGAAATATTAAAAGCCGACCCTAACATATTTGGGAAAAGGTTAGACAAATGATTCTGACTTAGAAACTTTTAAAATTATGCTATGCAAATAGCGACCTAATCTAATCTAAGATCCCGTGGACTATGTATTACATCTATACTAATAATATTATAAAGAGGTAACTTTGTTTTTTTGTTTGTATGTAGGGGGTAATCTCCGGAGTTAATAATCCAATTCCAAAAAGGTTTTCACTGGTAGAAAGCTACATTATGTGTGAGTGCTATAAGCTATAAATTATGGTGACACCATGCATTTTAGCTGAGCTATCACAACATTTGTCTAGCAAGTCGAAAAGAAGTACTTCTTAAAAAATAATTATTTCCATGCGCTGCCTAAACAGTTGTATATAACTAAATGCATGGCAATCTGGTCCGCCTTAAATAGTTATACAAAAAAGTCTGCGACACCATATTTCTATCTTTTATATTTTATCTTTTAATATCACTTTTATGTTTTAAAAAAGTATTTTTTTTGACATGCTTACGTTTGGATGAACATATAATTTTTAAATATTAATCCTTATCAAAATAAATTAATTTTATGATAACAAGGATATTATAAAGACAAGATTTGCCCTTTACAGTATGTCAATTGGTCATATAGTTTCGGAGATAATAGAAGATTACTATAACGCAAAATTCCGCTAAAACGTTCACGAATACAACTTTAATTCATACCGCTCTACACATGCTTTGTGCAGATGTTATATCCATATACCCATAGATGGCGTTGTACAAATACGTCATTTTTCTGAGTCGCGGTGTTCATACTTTAATTAAGCGGATTGATGATAATGGCGCTGATTCCCTTGTTCACAAATTAAGATACTCCATAGACAGTTTAGATGTGATTTAAAACATGGCTACTAAAAATACGTCAATTTACGTCAGGCGCTGACTAATTTGACAGGACTAAACTAATATTTATCTTCTGTCCTTTTCTTAATGAAATAGAAAGAAAAAGATGCACTGAACTTAAATTTAGTTTAGATTGTGAACAAGGGAATCGGCGCCATGTCAGTATTGTCATTGGGTGATGTAAATTGGTTGGATGTCGTTCTATTGATTTCTATTGGTTTTGGTTGTTTTACATTACTTCGTTCTTTCTCCTCTTCGTAATTCTGGTTTACGATTATTTCTATCTCAAGTAGAGGTAATATAATAAAGCTGAATAGTTTGTTTGTTTGAACGCGCTAATCTCGGAAACTCTCAGTCGGATTTGAAAAATTATTTTTACATTTGATAGCCCAATTCTTTAGGAAGGCTATAAGCTATTTAACATCACGCTAGAACTATTAGGGACCGAGCATATAAAAAAAAAGTCAGAAAACAAAGTAGGTAATAGCGCGGGCGGGCGTTGCGATACGACGGGGTGGGTCGGGGGAACAAGAAATTTCACGCGGACGAAGTCGTGGGCTGAAGCTAGTACGTTATAAAGTGAGATTCATGATTATTGACTGCGAGTATGAAAATCGACGAAAGACAATACTTTCACTCATTTTCAGTAAAAAGTACTTATTTAGTTTTGGTTTTTTTCATTGTTGACATGTGTTTTTAATCTGTAACAGTTTTATCGCGTACCGTAAAACTGGGTGAATCGGGACGAAACTTTAAAATGGATTTTAACTTTGAACTAATATAGTTTGTTGCCAGAAAAGACTAATGTGTTTACTGTTTTTTAATTAAAGATTAGGTGTTTGTTTTCTTGTTAGCAACAAACTATACTATTTTAAAGTAGAAATCCATTTTAAAGTTTCGTCCCGACTAACCACTGCATCTCTATTCACCCCGTTTTACCGGTATAAGTTTATAAATCTTGTCTTGTGATTTACTTATAAATATTCTGTAGTTTCCTCCGTTTGCTTTAGTTACAGTCCACACACAGTTATTCTCTGATTTTGCATCACTATCAAAATCAGAGTTATCTTTACCCTCATTCTAATAAGGTTGCTGTCGGGTTGCTGCCACTGACAAGTCTGTCAAAATCATTGTGATCTTTATTATTATCACTATAAGGTTGAAGTTGGGTTGCTGCTGTCAGAGGTAAATAAACTGTAGAAGGACTGTAAATGTAGTATTCTTATTAGTTCTTGAGGTTTACTTATAGATATTCCGTGGCTAGGTATTAGGTTTAGTTACCTAGATGTCTTGTAGTATTTTTATTTTTTGGTGCCACAGAAAAACCTCTTTGCCGAACGTTCTTGTTAAAAGCTGCCATTAAGTTATAATATAAATACTGAATTAGTAATTTTTATTAATGTCGTTTAAAAAAAAAAGTGTTGCTTCACTTTTCTAGTCTAGACAAATTTTAGACTACCAAGTAAAGTAACAGACAGTTCTTTTGTGAAAACAGTCATGTACCATAGTTACGCGTGGATGGTCAATTTTCAAATTTATTTTTTAATAATCAAATTGTACAAGAATTGATTGGGCAAGTGACCTCCAAACTAGCCATTTGCCTTTATCAAGGGAATTGCGACATTTTCAGAGGTTGATTGCGTCGATTTTTAGATGTGGATTAACAGTAACAGTATCCGTACTATACATGATTTTTGGAACGTTTACATTTGTTCACTATTCCTACTGTATCATGAGCTCATTTGATATTACCAGGGGGTCTACTGTCTAAGTCTCTCATCGAAGATACGGGCCCGTCCGAAAGCTGTCGATCCGTCAAAACAAATGTCAAATTATGTTGTCATTTATCCTTAGTTCGGGCTCCAAACTAATTGATTTATTTGCGTATATAAACTTTATTGTACACCAGAAAAGATATACCAAAAAAATATCTTGAATACTACAAAACATACAATGGGTGGCATTATCGCTTTTTGCGAATCTATGTCCGCAAGTGATGCGGAGTAGAAAACGCTCGTAACTTCGGCCGAAACTACGTATTTCGTGCTTAGGGAGTAGATCCTAGGCCCAAAGGAATCAAATGATTAATAAACCTCTTCACAATCTCTGTGTTCATGCCAAAACATAATTAAATAAGTACCAGTCCTCGCGTAACTACAGTACATTACTGAAATTTGACGAATAAATTATGAAACAAAACGTATAATATTCAGATGTCAAACATGGACGGAGGAGCCGCCTGGATCAGTGACACAGAATTGGTGGGCACTTATAAACTGCACCGCACTGTAGTTTCAAATACGGTGTCGAGTGTATCTTTTTTTTTTTTACTTTTTTTTTGTCTATGGGAGCTGTGATGTCACGGGCTTGGCTGTTTATTCTATCTTTTGCTTGTGGTTACGTCCTATTTCAATAATTTTAACGGGTACAAGGATGTTGATATTAACAAGACGGGATAGAAAAGTTCAAAATATGATTGAACTCACATTTTGAAAACATTGTGAGGAAACCGGCATGTCCTAGAACAAAAAATTCGAAGCTATATGGCATCTGCCAACGCACACTGGGCTGCGTGGTAGATTACAGCCCACTCACTCTGGAAAGAAAGTCTGTTCTCCAGTGGGAACATAACAGGCTGATTAAGATTATGCATATTTTAAACTTTGCTATCCCGTCTGCACAAATGGTCTAAAGTTGTGCCAAAAATTTGAATTTGTATAGCTATGTCTGGTGGTGGCTTAAATAAAATAAATAGATTCTGTGTTATTAAAATAGGACTTCTCAGTTTAAGCATTTCTTCATCTTTCTATCAAGACTTTATTTTCTAATAATACTTTAAAATAATGATAAAATGCCAGTATTCGGGTATTCAATTGTGTTACATAAGTTAACATAATCTCGTCTATGTTAAATCTGCTAGATACGGATAGCCGGGTTTTATGATTTAATAATATATAATACCGGAATAGGTACTAATATTGGTCTATTATGCTTAAAAAATCAAAAATAATTTCCATGGGCCCATCTTTCTGTCACGAGTGTCCTGTCTACTAAAATAATTTTACGAGTAGATAGGCATAGCGGAGCTTAGTTTATAAATTTTGCTTTCTTTGTCAATTCAGTGTTTAGTTATGATATTTAGATAATTATTTTCGTATTTTTAACACAATTACATTACGGCTGAAGAGATAGAGGTGTGCCCGTAGTACACATGACGACATATCAAGCTATACATACAGTTTTAGCTGACCTCGCATTGTATGGTTTTTCGAACAATGAGAAGTCGGGTTATTCAGGGTTACTGGTAAAACATTAACAACCTCTCAGGACTTTATTACTAACATCATAAACAACAACCCTTGTTCTATGACTTTTATTAATTCATCAGATTTTAATTCATCAGACTTTCATAGACGGCACGGTTGGCGCAGTGGTTAAGCGATTGACTGCTGCGCTGCGTGTCACGGCTTCGATTCCGACACGGAACAAATATTTGTATGACCTACAAGTAGTTGTTCCGGGTCTGGCTGTTTGTGTGAGTTTAAATGTTTGTAAATGCACCCACGATTCAGGAGAAATTCCTAGTGTGGGGCAAGGATTTTATATATAAAAAAAAAAATCTTCTGTTACAAATTCTACGCGAAGCAAAAGATAGCGCTAGTTATGTAAACAAACTGCCGTGTCTAGTACAAAATTCAGCGGATGGGAGCGGGGGTTAGATAGAATAACGAAATCTTGAAGGTTTGTTTTTGGTAAATATATTATGTTTTGTAAAAAGTCATAGAACAAAACTTGTTGTCTATGATGTTAGTAATCCAGTGCTGCAAGGTTGATACCTGACTACCACAAAACAGTGTTTATCAGTTGTTTAGGCTAAACACCTTTTAAACACGACATAATTATATGGACTTTGACATAACACTGACATTAAACACTCGTTCAACAAGTGTTTAAGTTTTTGTAGTAAGAACCTTACCTGACTACCACAAAACAGTGTTTATCAGTTGTTTAGGCTAAACACCTTTTAAACACGACATAATTATATGGACTTTGACATAACACTGACATTAAACACTCGTTCAACAAGTGTTTAAGTTTTTGTAGTAAGAACCTTACCTGACTACCACAAAACAGGGTTTATCAGTTGTTTAGGCTAAACACCTTTTAAACACGACATAATTATATGGACTTTGACATAACACTGACATTAAACACTCGTTCAACAAGTGTTTAAGTTTTTGTAGTAAGAACCTTACCTGACTACCACAAAACAGTGTTTATCAGTTGTTTAGGCTAAACACCTTTTAAACACGACATAATTATATGGACTTTGACATAACACTGACATTAAACACTCGTTCAACAAGTGTTTAAGTTTTTGTAGTAAGAACCTTACCTGACTACCACAAAACAGTGTTTATCAGTTGTTTAGGCTAAACACCTTTTAAACACGACATAATTATATGGACTTTGACATAACACTGACATTAAACACTCGTTCAACAAGTGTTTAAGTTTTTGTAGTAAGAACCTTAGTGTTTTACTAATAACTCTGTATAGGGCATGTATAGCTTGATATATCGTCGTTCTTCTATCTACTTTTCACCAGTTGTTTGTGTTGTGTATTTTTGTCTGAACATATAAATGGTACATAATTTACGTAAGCAAGTACCCTTCGTGTCTCTTTTTACACCGGTATTGATTGTTTGTTGGATTCATGTTTACTATTCTAAAAGATTTATATTTTGTTAACATGCAAGAGCTGGTGAATTCAATTTTGGGTTGCATTCAATTTAATTGTTTTTTCTACACTTTTAACATCCTTTTCAAGAACAAAATTTTAGTTTAACACTTTATTTTTTAATTCGGCCAAGTGAATAGCACTGAACTCCAAGGCATAACTGAGTAGTTTCTAAATAAAAACTTAAAACAAAGATATAATGCTTGCTTTGTTAAAGAATTAATACCTACACTAACATTTTAAGGTATTCGACTATTTAAGAAGAGTGATTAATACTGTGATTTACTAAAACTTTACAAGTAACCACTTAATACCAATTTTCACGTCACTTGTTTAACGATACACATTACTTACAAACCAGCACTTTGATTTTAAACTAAACAATCTCAAATTACAGGAGGGCTTGCGCACACGGCGGGTAGGTGGCTCCCTCTCTCTCTCCGAAGACGAGATAGACTCCGAAGCGGAAGTGTACGACCCCCTTAACAAGCGCGGCGGCGGCAGGTGAGATCGAACACTGCACGATCTGTGCAAAGCGCTCTACGAGTATGTGCAGTACACTGAATCCTGCGCAGATTAGCAGGACGTAGGTACTACTAGCAAGACATTGTGTGTAAATTCCAGTATCATTGTTGTATAAGTGAAGCAAGATGTCCTATAAATGACATTAAAATGTCTTACAGATATGACATTAAAACGTCCTGCAAATATGACATTTAAATGTCCTGCGGATATGACATTAAAATGTCCCACAGATATGACATAAAAATGTCCTGCAGATATGACATTAAAATGTCCCGCAGATACGACATTGTGTGATGTCTAAAGTCTGTCTTTACAGTATGCGGCAGAAGATACGACTATCTGCAAGTTTGTTTGTGTAACAAGCAGGACCGTACTGCAGATAAGACGTTTGTCTGAATTCATGTGTCATTTGAGCATCTGGCAGAAGATACAACAGTTTTGTATTAATAACTAGTGGTCAGTATGTGGTATAGTTAGTCATTTGTACTATTGTAAAAATTGAGAGGTGTGATATTGTGATATATTATTTTATTTTGCTTTTACTACAGTGTAGTTGTGTTCTGTGTCGTAGCTACTGTCTGTAGAAAACTGTCAGTGAGAACAGGTGGCTTTATGTGGCAGTGGGCTGCTGCTTTCACTATATTTTTTTCCAAAATGGGGTGTTTCCCTAGGCTGGACGATTGCAATATAGTGTGGCAGTTAAAAGTGAGATTTTCTTGTAAATTATTGTTATAGTTGGGTGGTGTGTAATTTTAATATTTCAGTGATGTAATCATAAGTTTCGCTGTTTTGAGGCCCGTGCACATTAGGGTGGGCTGCAACGATTGAACTTTCCGTGTCAAGTGTAAACTCGAACAAATACTGTGTTTAATAACTATAAATAAATGATTCCACGTAAACTCTGTTTTTTAATTTTGCTGGACTAAAATGACAGCTGCACACTATATATACTAAATAATGTCATGTTGACAAAAAGGTCGATCGCAGCTGTCATTTTAGTCTGGCAAATAAAAAATCAGAGTATAAATGACTTGTTATTTTGCGTTGCGGTGCAGTGGCCGTTATGTGCACGATGCCTTGCAAATTAACATTAAAATGATGGTTTCGAGAACATTCGAACCGTTGTTGATTGCGAACTTATCATAAAAGACAGCATAAATTAGAACAATATAATATGCGTGTGAGTGTAATTATTGCGAATGTGGTTTATTAGAACAAATTTGTCATTTTCGTGGAGTTTCAAATGTAGATATATACCTGTGATTGAGCCAATGTAACATTTTTGGAATTCCGCCGGAATCCATTATTACAATGCAGTTAGATATTATTCTAGACTAATAATAAAAATTACCTTTAGTTTTCCCGTATAGATAATTATTATACTTAGCTAAAAAAATGTAGGATAATTGGGTAGAATAAAAAATATACAAGTTCAAGTATTGATGCAAAAAATATGTAATAAAAGGCCTAACCAACAAATTAACCTAAAATAGATTCACGCAAATACCAACCTTAGGGTAGTAGGTATTAGGACTGCATTTTAGAATTGTCTTTACATAACATACTTACAAAATATATGTAGATATCGTAGATAGATATATACCTAGATAGAATTCTACTTATTACTCATTTGTATAAACATTACTAAAGTCGTACCTAATAGTCACTTTTTAACAAATTAGCCAAGTTAAAACTCTTCCTATTTACTGGACGCAACAGTAGTCTATTTAATAATGAAATGTCACTAAATACTTGCAAAAAAATCACTGCATGCGCATAAAACAAGTGACGGACGAGGGCGCTGTTTTGTTATCGATAAAAAAATGTCGATAAAACCACTGTGCTTTACTACTTCACGCTCTAAGATGGGAAAGACAAAACCATATGTGGGAGACAAATAGTTCTCTCATTTTATTGTAACGCGTGCAGTGAAATTTTTCATGTCAAGAATAAATAGGTTAGTCAAATTGTAATTGATAATTTTTAACGCAATATTTGTATGCATATTTTTATCATGCTTATACCTTCTGTCTGTGTGTTTGATGATGAACTGCATCAATGTTTGCATGCCAAAATGGTAGAATGTACAAGGATTCTTTCATATTATTGTAACCACCTTATCGTAAATATTTTCTGAGCAAATTAATTAATATTCTAATTTATTCTGGTTTATAAAACATTTTGCACAAAATATTCTTTACAACACTAATTTGAAAACCCTTACATGGGTATCTCGACAAAATATGATATCTCTTTTTTACTCAAAAAATTTAAATGTTTTTTTTTTATATGGATGAAAATGTACTTTTATTGACTCACCTATTTGTAATAATTATATTATTTACATTTATTTTCTACAACATATCTGTATCTCTTGAATTTGTATGCAGTTTTGTTTTGGTTTTACTTTTTTTTATTTACCGAATATTATATCTTGTATATGTCTCCCCGGTCGAAAGTGGTGTTGCTTGGGGATAGCCTATGTCCAGCAGTAGACGTTTTTCGGTTGAAATGATGATGATAATAATACTATATAATATTATCCCATTTACTAACGTTTTTATCAATTAAAACCTAACCAGCAAATGTTATGTTCGAAAGGACTTCCAAAATAATAGTGAATCAACAAAATATCCAGTGTTATCCAGTGTTTTGGTTTTTAAATTACTTTTCTATATTTATGATATATTTAGCTATATTTTTCCAAATTAATGTACCGGTCGCTCAAACATTTGAGCTAAATTATCGCTCGATATCATGTGTGGTTTTCGAAGTTCCATTTTATGTCAACTACGCAAGCAAGTTCGTCATTCGTAAAAACAATCTGTGACATTGCTAATATGTATTTTTATTTGAAACAAACGAACAATAAATTAAACTTATACCAATACATATTGTGTGAATGAAATAATAACTGTTTTCACTGAGACAATTCGGTAATTCCGATAATCCATCCCAAAAAAATCCATCCTAAGCCTATAGATTCCGTTTATCTAACTAGGGCTAGGGTGGATTCTTGGACATGCGTTTCCGCATATCCATCTTAGGGTGAATTTTTTGGGGGGGATAAACGGAATAACCCATTTATTTTGTAATCATAATTTTATTTCAATCGTATTTCTGCATCCATACGTCTCGATCCTTCATGTTATTTTACCATGAAATCTACATTTTCTTTGTAATATCGAAGTCTGTAACTTTGTAGATAATAATTTATAATTTAGTCTAACCGACTGAATGTAGCTTTAAGTATGCCAAGAGGCACAAAACGTGTTTAAAAAAAAAACCAAATGCCTAGCTCAAATATTATAATTCGTATAATTTATAAAATAAATGCTTATTAATATATATTTTGCGTTTCAATAATAATCACGATACCTAACAAAAGCTACACCCTGAATAAAATAAAATGAGCCCATGAGAGCCACAGTGGCCTAACTGAAAAAAATTTAACAAATTTTTAAGCCACTGTGGCGCTATGACTTACAGTTTAAAGCAGTTTTTTCAAATAAAGTCAGTACTGAAAAAATGACAGTTAGGCCACTGTGGCTCTCATGTCCTCAATGTTATTAACAAAACTAGATTTACAAAACTTTTTCGGCAGTAATTTTTTTTCGTCTGTTTTCTCTATCATTGTAAGTTCATTTTCTTAATCAGGTTGTTCTTCGTGGCCTCGACTCGGGCTAAGTAGCTCGGCACATTCAACGCTTCCACATTATCACCGAGATCTACTTTGATATTCTCTATTTTCCGTATAAATCTCGTCCTGTAGTGATGTCCAATCTCAACTCCGAAATGATTGGTCTCTGTTGTACCGTCCCAACGCTCGGGTTCCTTTATCTTTATTTTCTCGACGATCCTCGTCCCTAAGTTCTTTCTAATGTAAAGCCTGACGTCCGGACCGTCACACATGTTGACCAACACCTGCATAGCTCTTAGCTGCAGCACTGGCACGTCGTACTTCACGCTCAAAGCTACTAGACGGTTACTCAATTCGTATGCGAACTCTTTGGTCCGCCATTTTGACATCGTCGTTATCGAAATGTAGTTCATCAAACCCAGAACACTGATAATGATCTGTAGATCTTCTGAATATAAATAAGGTAACAGGAATTTCATCATGTCGTATTTGTCGGCTAGTTTCTTGCCTATGCTATGCTTACAGAGTTGTCTCATGCATTTCATCGCACCTATTACTATCCTATTATCATCGTACGGCATTAATTCCAACATCACTTGGAACGCGTTACATTTTAGTGCCTTAGTAGGCTCCCAATCCGCTAAATTCTTCAGTGACTCCAAATGCAATATAACAATACCTACGTGGTCATTTTTGATCACTTTGAGGAGGTTTTCGATGATTTTATCGTTTCTTGTGATGGCTTCCCAACCATGCCTACACCTAGTTAGGTTTCTAAGACAGTTGGCCGCGGCGTATCTTATTTCTTTGCGATCTCGCAAGAAAAGGAACATGAGACGGTCTATGACGATCGGATCGCTTAGGATCCGGATCCTGCCCTGATAGTAGTTACTGAGATGAGTGAGGATGAGGCAAGCCTTCTCCCTGATGATAGGGTCGTGATCCACCAGCAGATCTATAAGTCGGAATATGACGTTCAGATTGATAAGGAATAACGCGTTTTCTGATATTTGAACCTGTTGGAGATAGGGGTGTATTTAGTACACAAAACAATGTAACTGGTATTTGTGGACTATACATGGCAAGCATTAACCAATTTGTCCAACTTGTAGACGGGGGCCCTTAAGTATTTTTCTCCAGATTAGGGGCCAAAACTGTGGAAAATACTCAGGGGCCCTCAGGCCCTGTATTACAGAAATTCACTCAAGACTCAAGCGTTACTATAAACTTGTTTAAACTTATCAAATCACTTTTTAACTATTTTTTTTTGTACATGGCATACATAATCATAATGTATGTGTAATGTGCCTATAATGTTCCCACTGCTGGTACACAGGCCTCCTGTCTTCGAGAGGGAGTGTGCTGTAATCCACCACGCGGGTCCAGTGCGGGTTGGTAGATGTCACGTCTTCGAAGTTTTGGTTCTAGAACATGCAGGTTTTGCTCACGATGTTTTCCTTCACCGTTTTGAGAGCAGTCGTCACGAAATTATTCACATATTGTGAAGCGCCTGCCTGGGTTTGAACCCATGACTAATGACTCGTAAGTCGTGGCCGTTACCAACGGGCCACCACCGCTATCTATTTTTAGTAATGCTTTAAGTTTTAAATGAGTTTTGGTAATACTAGGCTAAGTTTACCTGATCTAGTAAAGTATGAATCGCTTGAAGTTTAATGAAGCTGTCATCTGAGGTGATGTCCTTGTTGACAATGCGGAGTCCGAGGCGTTCGAAGCCCAAGCGAGTCCGCGTGATGTCCACCCATGGAGCGTACAGGGATGGCTGCATAGACGACAGTCTTTGCGCTGGTGGTAGTTCTAAAAGATGGAAAAACCACTACATAAGGCTGTTCGGCTAGGCTACCAAAAAGTATTCAATAAACACGGCAATAAATGATAAGGCTAAGTAATAACAGCCGCACGGGTCGAACGATCAGATTAAGCTACGCTTGCCGCGGTTGGTCCGTGGATGGGTGACCATCTTTACATATCGAGACCCCTCCGTGCCTCGGAAAGCTCCGGCTGTCATTCGTAGATCTTTGGCAGTCGTTTCGGGTCGTCAGAACTCTTACCAAGTACCCAGTAATTGGGTTGTGGAGGTCAGATAGGTAGTCGCTTCTTGTAAAATACTGATATTCAGCTGCATCCGGTTAGACTGGAAGCCGACCTCAACATAGTTGGGAAAAGGTTAGGCAGATGATGTGTAAAAGAAACAGATATAAAGTAACAAGTAATATTTATAGTAAAGATGTAAGTACCTAAGAATGGATATTGAGGAAAGAAAAAGAGAGCTTTTAAATGATCAAACAACTCGAGTTTTCTAGTTTCCTACCTCTATGCATGTGAAACAGTCCTAAGTAAAGTGTACGTGGTTTTTGTGCGTAATTATTGTCGCCTATAAAAAGTATTTTATCATACTTTATTTACCGTCATGAGGATCAAACTGGGTCTTCCGCATGGCGCGTCGAACCGCCTTGTTGATCAGCTTGGGGTCCACGCTCGTTGCCAGCTGGAGGTACGAATTCTTGTAGGGACAGTACATTTTTGGGTTTCCTAAGAATAATTTAGACAAACAAAGTAAATAACTATAAACACTAATCAATCAACTTTTGTAGAGGAACCACCTCAGTTTTGTAAATATTTCGAACTATGAGAATCCACCAAATAAACATGAAACAAATTGGGCAAAATAATTTGACGATTATATTTGACATTTTGCTAAGACTCGATGACGCGGCGACTTCAACGTTGCGACGCATAGATTTTCATGATACAGGTTGTTTTGATATATTTAATTAAATGAGGTTTACTACCTATTTTTTTTTTCTTCTTAAATCGAAGGGAAAATGCTGTCAAATGTCTAGATGGAAATAAATTCATGTTAGGATGGAGACAGCAAGTAAGCAATAAAGCAATGATTGGTAGAAAACATGTTAAAACCAAGCCAGCATTTTACGAAATAAATGACTTATGGCCTGAGTGAGGGAGGGTAGTTGGAAAATATCTCGCTTCACGAAGACACCGCGCCGCACCGCCAGTTTCTCAGTATCCCGGTGTCCTCGGCCCGGTGCATAGACTACTATTTTATGGCCCGCTGCAGTTCTGTCGAAACGTCGAGAATATTAAGGTATTGTACCCATTTTAATTTATATTAAAATTATTATTTTTCATCATCAGGATGGATGAAATGGCGACAGGTCACAGGAACAACTGGCGACCCACGGATGCCCCTCAAGTTAAAGGGGATTTATAAGTCCGTGATAAGGCCTGTCGTACTTTATGGGTCTGAATGCTGGGCTGTGAAGAAGACGGATGAAAAAAGATTGCATGCAGCGGAGTGAGTGAGAGCGAAATGAGTATATAAGAGGAAGTTTGAAAGTGGCGCCTGTGACAGAAAAGTTGAAAGGAAATCGTTTGGCTTGGTATGGGCATGTGATGAGAAGAGACGAAACGCATGTGACTAAAAGAGTGATGAATATACATGTTGATGGATGGAGAGGGAGAGGAAGGCCGAAGAAAAGATGGATGGATTGTGTGAGAAATGATATGAAAGAGAAGGGAGTGAATGATAGCGTGACGGTTGACAGAGGAGAATGGAAGAAGAAAACGTGTTGCGCCGACCACAAGTAACATGGGATAAGGGCAGGAAGATGATGATTTTTCATCGGCCTTTTTTCATTCATCGAATGCATTATAAATTTTAAAATTCCTTAGCTACAGTCCGGCCGTTGTGAGAATGCGTTCCTGGCACCAATCAGTGGGAAAATTCTAGTAGCTAATAAAGATCAAATTAACAAAACACGTATTCTTTTGTATGAAACTGACAGCTTTCTAGAACACTGTCTCTCGTACCAAATATATTTTGTGTGATTCTAACATAGTATTTTGACTTAGGGCTAATTTTTCAATTGACAGATAAGTTTTATTCGTGGAATTAAATTGACGTCTGACAGATTGTGTATGGAAAAACTGTCAAAAATTAAAAATTAATCCTCGGATAAACTCATCTGGCGTTAGCCCTTAAACGCTCTAGGTAATTAGGTAGGTAATTGTGTTGTAGTCGGTAGAATTTCAATCTGGTTGATCGGAATCCTGCAGTCAACGGTCTAAATCAATCAATCTCATTCGTTGCGAGGGCGATACCTATATTAACAAAGTGGGCTAAGCTAATACCTTTCATAAATCTAAAGCAGACTGCCTAGTCAATTCACTTCTACAATAAATAAAACACAGTGAGATTGTGACTCTTCGTTTGCTTATGAAAAGTATAGAAACTAGAACTACACAAATGAAATCTCTTGATTGATTGAATGAAGGTGGACACGGAACATGCATTCCAAACGCATGATCACGTCGCAACACTGAACTCAGTTTTTATCTTTTCTTTTGTTGATAGCCTTAAGCAGATTCGTCTTTACGTCAGTCATTCGGCTCATATAGCTGTGCAAATCATCAGGCTTAACAGTATCACCGTAATCAGTCTTGATTGTCTCGAGGTCTTCTAAACACATCGTTTCGTAGTTGTAACCCCACGCAAGGCCAAAAGTTGTAGTCTCCGTAGTACCATCAAAATACTCATTGGGGTTAATCTTTATATTATTTGTAGCAACCCCTTCCCAGTGGGTCTTAAGTTCGATCCTGATGTCAGAACACTCGCAGAGGTTGATCAACACCTGCATTGCTCGAGCCTGTAGCACTGGTATGCTTTGTGAAACAGCCAGAGCCACCAAACGCTTCACCAGGTCATACGTGAACTGTTTTACTCGCCACAATGACCGCTCCGTCGTCGTTGTATACTGCATCAGACCAAGAGTGCTTACAATCACCTCAATGTTTGGAGAATATAGGAAACGTGATAAAACATTATTCATGTCGTACTTGTCGGCTAGCTTCTTGCCCACACTGTGCTTGCAGAGTTGTGTCAAGCAATCCATTGCCGCTTGTACCACACGATAATGAGTATATATCAAAAGTTTTCTCATTACTTGAAACGCATTCGCTTTTAGCGGTGGGACGGGGTCCCACTCTGATAAGTTTTTGAGCGAGTTCAAATGGTATAACACAATCTCCATGTAGTCGTGTTTGATCATTTTCAGGAGGCTCTCGATGATTTTGTCGTTCTTTATAATGATTTCGCAAGCGCATCTAGATCTCGTTAGAGTTTTAAGAAAAAGAGAAGCAGCGTAACGTATCTCTTTGCGGTCCTGCATGAACATGCCTATTAGGTGGTCGACGACGATGGGCCTCGATATGATTAGTGTCCTGCCTTGGTAAAAGTTTGCCAGGCGTGTGAGAATGATGACGACCTTCTCCCGGACGATGGGGTCGTTGTCCAGCGTCAGGTCTATGAGCCTGTACACAACGTGATGCTCCAAAAGGAAGAAGACGCATTCTGGTACTTGCACCTGTGTGACGATAAAACAAATGTAATATTAACGGCTAACGTTCTAGTTACTGTGACATACTAGATTGTTACTGTGAATTTTATTATGATTTGTGCCAGGCAGTCGCAATTCAAAGCGTCGCTTTTTAGGGTTCCGTAGCCAAATGGCAACGGAACCCTTATGGATTCGTCATGTCTGTCTGTCTGTCTGTCTGTCCGTCCGTATGTCACAGCCGCTTTTTTCCGAAACTATAAGAGCTATACTGTTGAAACTTGGTAAGTAGATGTATTCTGTGACACGCATTAAGATTTTCACAAAAATAGAAAAAAAACAATAAATTTTGGGGGTCCCCATACTTAGAACTGAAACTCAAAATTTTTTTTTTCATCAAACCCATACGTGTGGGGTATCTATGGATAGGTCTTCAAAAATGATATTGAGGTTTCTAATATCATTTTTTTCTAAACTGAATAGTTTGCGCGAGAGACACTTCCAAAGTGGTAAAATGTGTGTCCCCCCCCCTGTAACTTCTAAAATAAGAGAATGATAAAACTAAAAAAAATATATGATGTACATTACCATATAAACTTCCACCGAAAATTGGTTTGAACGAGATCTAGTGAGTAGTTTTTTTTTAATACGTCATAAATCGTAACGTAACGGAACCCTTCATGGGCGAGTCCGACTCGCACTTGGCCGGTTTTTTATTCTATTGAGTAATAGTCCATAACTATTTTCTATAATAATAATAATAATATCCCTGGACATTTCACACAGCGCCATCTAGTCCCAAGCTAAGCAATCTAATGCTTGTGTTATGGTAACAAGATGGCTGATAAACTACTTATATAATTTTTTTTTTGTAAATACATTCATATTATAGATAGAAAAACACCCAGACTCGGAACAAATACATGTAGGTCATACAAATATTTGTTCCGTGTGGGAATCGAACCCGCGACACGCAGCGCAGCAGTGAATCGCTTAACCACTGCGCCAACCGTGCCGTCTATATTTCAAGAATTCTACAGCAAAATTCAATCAGCACCCTAATTGCGTAACACACGATCAATAGTAATCTGAATCATTTTGAAGCAAATTGCTAACCCATTGCTTTATAAGTTCGAAAAATTTGTCTGCTCAACACGTAAATAACGCAATGGATGTTGTTGAACTGTCAAAATGAAACCGATTTCGAAGGGCGGGCGTTTTTGGGGGACTGTCTTTTGTAATTTTGACGTTCGAAAAGTGCTGATTCTCAGCCTAATTTGAATAAATGACTTTTGATTTGATTGATTTGATTTGATTAATTGTGTGTTACGCAATTAGGGTGCAGGTCTCGTTACACAGTTTGGCCATAAGTACAGTTACTGTTTTGAAGAAGAGGGGAGGAGAAACCCTTTCGAAATAATTAAGTAAGCGTTATAACCTGATCCATCATAGTATGAATAGCTTGCAGTTTTACTAATTTGTTATGAGCGTTGAGGTCCCTGATGAGAATCGTGAGCCCAATTCGTTCGAAGCCCAGTCGAGCTTGTGTAACGTCGACACATGGCGCGGACAAGGACGGATGCTGCGACTCCAGTTTTTTTGCTGGCGGTAGCTTTATATCATGAAGAAAACCAATATTACTGTCTGAAATGAAGGGTGAGGAGGATAATCTTCAATCTTTATCAACATATATTGAATAATAAAATAAGATGAAAATCTTATATTTCAGACAGAGTCCATTGATTGTTTAGTATACAAAATAAAACTTAGAACTAGTGTTAGTACTTATAGCTACCCGGAAAAATAGTTATATCTAATTAGGTACCTACGCCCCACTGGCATGTAGACATATCCAATGCCTCAGTATGGGGCTATCCCACCTGTTCGCTATGGTTTTCATATTACGTTATTTACGTTTCTGAGCAGACAAATTTTTCAAACATATACGAAGCAAGGTATTAGCCATATTCTTCAAAATGATTCAGATTCTGATTGATGGTGGCGCCGATTCCATTGTTCACAAACTAAGCTAAATTTAAGTTCAGTGCATCTTTTTCTTTTTATTTCATTAAGAAAAGGACAGAAGACCAATATATTAAGTTTAGTCCTGTCAAATTAAGATACTCCATAGCAAGTTTAGACGTGATTAAAAACATCGCTGCTAAAAATATGTCAATTTACGTCAGGCGCTGACTAATTTGACAGGACTAAACTAATATTTATCTTCTGTCCTTTTCTTAGTTAAATAGAAAGAAAAAGATGCACTGAACTTAAATTTAGTTTAGTTTGTGAACAAGGGAATCAGCGCCACTGTGTTACGAAATTAGGGTGCAGTTGCTCTAGGCGATCGATCGCTCGGCACGGATGTTTGTCAGATCCGATGGATTGACGATATAAAGACTTCTTACCTGGAAGTGCTAAATATTTCTTCTTCATAGCGTATTGCACAACCTTGTTGATGACCCGCGGCTCCATGGGGCATACAAGCTGGAGATAAGCATTCTTTTCAGGGTGGAACATGGTTCCCCCTTGGACGTTAGACTAAAAATGATTATTAATGTCCACGAAAATAAACTAATAAGTATCTACAAATAATTGTGCAGGAAATTGTACAAAACAATAGATTTTGTAGGTTTCAAAGACGTTGTCAACGTCAAGTGATGATTGATTTGCTAATTGTCTATGAGTTTTTCCTTTTACTTCTTTTGGGATCGGGTTTTCGAAAAAGGATTTACTAAGAGCAAATACATTTTTGACGAATTTCATGGTAACAAGGTTTCCGGATTCCCATAGTATTCCAATGTGTCCAGCGTGTCCAGAGGGGCAATTCTCGTAATTTTAAGACCGTTCACGGTCTGATCTCAGTCTCAATCTGTCAAAAAATACTTCTAATTTTCCTACATTTTGACAAGTTTTTGACATTTGTTTGTCGCTGAGATGAGACTGCGACTAGATTTTGAACATTTTAAATTACGAGAATTGGCCTTCTGTTATCTGCGCGCAACGGGAGTTGACGGACGCTACTGAAGGTGCCAAGCTCGTAGCCAAATTCTGGGCTGATTGTATACAAGTAGATTGCCTTCGACACGCTAAGAAGATGGTATTCCAGTCTGGTTTGTAGATTTGGTTGGTAGATTTGAGGCAAAAGAAAAAAGTCAGCGTAAAGATATAAAGTATGTATTAATATTAAGTCCCCTCAGAGTTCTTTGGTTAGTATTATTTAAACATTAGCTAAAGGCTGATTCAAATCAAGTATGTTTCAAGATTTTTCATGTTGTTCTTCATGAACTGTAGGCATATTCTTTATTTTCTAGGGTACGGTAATCTTAACCCTTTTCTTCTGCACTTAGTGTCCACAATTAGTTGTGCTTGTCTCTTAAGGTAGCAGCGCGAAGGTATGTCTTCTTCGTCCTCAGAAGCTGAAAATATAATGTTTTAGCATTAATTAAAGCTATTTGCTTCAAGTGCAGTTTCACCTATCTGTTTTGTGTTTCTTGTGTGATTTCTCGTCAAGCGTAGTCACCATAAAAAGAGTTTTCTCAGACCCTGATCATAATCATCATCATAATCAGCTTTTAATATTCCCACAGCTGGGATCCAATCCTCCTCTTTCTGTGAGAGAGAGTGGGCCATAATCCACCACGCGGGTCCATTGCGGGTTTATGGATGTCACGTGTCTTTGAATTTTTGGTTCTAGGACATGCCTCATTATGCTCATGTCTATGTTCTAATTTAACTTTGAGTCTAGTCAGATCTCGCAGAAAATGTATATTTTACGCGTATTGGCTTTCTTTTAACTTACTAGAAAATTTAAAGATGTTTGTAAAATAGGTACCGTTTGTAAATGCTGATGGAAGTCTTAAATAATAAAGCTTAAGAATTTGTTTTTTTTTTTTTTATCTGAACGCGCTATTCTCTAAAAGACCAGTCGGATTTGAAAAAATTGTTTTGCATTTGATAGCCTAAATCTTGAGGAAGGCTGTAGGCTATTATCATCACGCTAGGACCCTAAGGAGCCGAGCAAACAGAAAAGTCTGAAAGAACGTTAAGGTGATTAGAGGGCTCGCTAACCTTGTGTATGTGGGCGGAGCTAAGCGCTCTACCCCCGAATACGTAAAACGCGCGCGGTGGCGCGCTGTACTAAAACGACGATCAAAGAATATGCAGAGGCGCAGAATGCTGCACGCAGGTCGTCATTTTTGCCTACGATTCCAGAGGGGAATGGCGGATGCAAAGCTGATATATTTTGTATAGATTGATACTTATGTTACGTATATTTTAAGTTTCTGGACATTATTTTTTAGCAATTTTTCATTTAGAAATTTTGTTTAAAATCATACGCGAGAAGGGACTTAGTTCCTAACGGGGGTAAAACTTTAAAAATGATGTCGAGTATTTTCTTAGGAATAGAATAACATTTTATTTGCATAGACTGTAGGTCTTCTTAGGAGGACTTACATAAAAATGAGATTTTATAAAAATGTGATCCTGTTTCATGAATTTGAATTACATATTATAAATCAGTAATAAATATGCGCGTCTGTCTGTTAGTGCAAATATTTACGAACGAATTGTATCAGTGTGCGTTTATTGACTAGCTCGCTGCAGATGGCCCATTTCTATAGTGCGCGTGGACGCTTACGATAGTAATACAAGTAGTAGGCATATTTAAACTAATATTAAAATGAGAAAAGATTGGATTTGATCAAAATAAAAGTCCAAGATGGTGACTGCGAAAATTTTCAAGTTTTTTATCATGGGTGTCGTTTTCATACTTTTCGAGGGTGATAAAGCCGATAGTGAGGTCAAAATAAAAATCCAAAATGGCGGCTGCAAAAATTTTCAAATATTTTCATCATGGGTGTCGTTTTCATACTTTTCGAGGGTGATAAAGCCGATAGTGAGGTCAAAATAAAAATCCAAAATGGCGGCTGCAAAAATTTTATAATATTTCATCATGGGTGTCGTTTTCATACTTTTCGAGGGCGATAAGGCCGTTAATGAGGTCAAAATAAAAATGCAAAATGGCGGCTGCATAAACTTTCAAATATTTAATCATGGGTGTCGTTTTCATACTTTTCGAGGGCGATAAGGGCGATAGTGAGGTCAAAATAAAAATCCAAAATGCCAGCACATCAAGCTACTTAACTGCAATCTGTCAAATTTCTTTAATAGATTTTCAACTTTATCGCTAAAGCATTAGGTTCAAGGTTGACTGGGAAAATTTGACTGTTTCGGGTAGCTTGATGTGCTGGCGTCTGTACCTAAAATCAAGTAATCATTAGTTACATAATAATTTTAGTTTGATCAGAATAACTTAGGTTATTCGAAGTTCCTTATCACGTATGATTTAAAACAAAAACAAATTTTTGCAGCCGCCATCTTGGATTTACATTGTGAGCTCACTATCGGCTGTCTGTAGCACCCTCGAAAACTATGAAAATGACACCCATGACGAAAAATTTGAAAATTTATGCAGCCGCCATTTTGATTTTTATTTTGACCTCACTATTGGCTTTATCGCCCTAGAAAAGTATGAAAACGACACCCATGATTAAATATTTGAAAAGTTTTGCAGCCGCCATTTTGGATTTTTATTTTGACCTCACTATCGGGTTTATCACCCTCGAAAAGTATGAAAACGACACCCATGATGAAATATTTGAAAATTTTTGCAGCCGCCATTTTGGATTTTTATTTTGACCTCATTATCGGCTTTATCACCCTCGAAAAGTGTGAAAACGACACCCATGATGAAATATTTGAAAATTTTTGCAGCCGCCATCTTGGACTTTTATTTTGATCAAATCCAATCTTTTCTCATTTTAATAATAGTTTAGTTATGCCTACTACTTGTATTACTATCGTAAGCGTCCACGCGCACAATAGTAATGGGCCATCTGCAGCGAGCTAGTCAATAAACGCACACTGATACAATTCGTTCGTAAATATTTGCACTAACACAGACAGACGCGCGTAGTCGATCGATAGCCGGAGCGTAGCAGCGAGCGACACAGCCATCCCGTCTCAATGCTAGCGCACGACTGCCGCCCGCGCCCGCGCAGAGCACCTCTGAAGCTTGATCTCAAAGTGGGGACGTTTCCTATGCAAATGTTGATTGATTTAAATAAGCTATGTCACATCTGTAGTACCTCTAACCATCGATTTTTCAGTGTAAAAATTTTTCCAAACATCAAAGCCGTTTAGAAGTAATATCGAAAATCAGAAAAAAATAGCGTGTTGGTAAATATTTTTTTAAGGCAAAAGTATTAGCCATACGAAAAAATCCTATGTCAGAAATGTTGTTCATGAATCTGCAAACATATATTTTTTTCAGATCTTTTAATCAAGCCGTTAATGAGAAATATTCTTCATAAAGTGACCGTATTACGGTACTAAACGAGAGTAAGGCCCTTAAGCTAAAACGAAGTAATAGAACAGACAGGACGGTGATGCCATACGACGGGATGCGTCGGGGAACAAGAAATTTCACGCGGACGCAGACAGAAGCTGGTATTAGTTCCAAGAACTTACTCTGGGCTTTTACTGGTTCCTTCTGCAAGAGCTCCTTGTATGTGGGCACATTCTTCTCCGACTCTTTGGGAGTGCTTTGGCTTCCACTCATCCCGGCCACTGAAGCCGCTGCGCTGGCCGGCTGAAAATGTTATATGATTGGAACTGTTAGATTTATTTAGTGATAGAAAATATTAAGTACACTAGGGTATATACTGGACATATTAAGTACTTAGTTATAGATATTTACTTTGTTTAGTAGTGCGAATGGAGTAGGTAATTGAACTGCTGTGTCCTAGATGGAATGAAAACAGTGGTGGCTCAGTGGTAACGGCTCCAACTTACGAGTAGCAGGCGCTTTACTTTGTGTAAATAATTACATCAGCACTGCTCTCAAAACGGTGAAGGAAAACATCGTGAGGAAACCGGCATGTCCTAGAACCAAAAATTCGAAGACAAGTGACATCTACCGGCACTGGGCCCTGATGGTGGATTACACTCCCTTGAAGAGAAGAAGGCCTGTGTGTCAGCAGTGGGAACATTATAGGCTGATCATGCTTATATGCGGTTGAGGCATCTCAAATTTGTTTCTGAGGTTAGTAATGCAATGTTCTATAAAATGAGTGTTACAGGTCATCCTAGCCCTCTTTTACCAGGTGTATCTATTATGTAGTTTAAAAATACCGCACGAAGATTTAATAGATGGAATAATATCGGTGTACATATTTAGCCTATAATGTTCCACAGTGCTGGTACACAGGCCTCCTCTTTCTGCGAGAGGGAGTGGCCCAGAATCCACCACGCGGGCCACATGCCATGTCTTGTTTTGTCACATGTCTTCGAATTTTTGGTTCTATGACATGCCGGTTTTCTCATGATGTTTTCCTTCACCGTTTTGAGACCAGCGGTGATGAAACAATTTACATAAAGTAAAATACCTGCTTGGGTTGGAACCCATGACCTACAACTCGTAAGTGCTCTATATCGGATTGTCTACTACATTATTATACTTACAGTAGAAGGCACCATGATGATAGTAGTGTCCTTCTGCTTCTCCTTGATATCTTCGGTTTTGGCTCGTGCTTTCTCATAGCGGATTGTCAGAACTGTCACTATTTCTTGCACGTCTCTCGCCTCGGCTGTCCATTCTGGCATGCTGGGCTCCGGGATAATCTGCAATTAATTTTGGGAGCTATAACCTTCAAAGGAGTGAAGGTTGAGTGAGGTTTTACGTAGTCTTGGACTGGAACAACGTATTTCATTCTGAATGGATAGTAATTATTTTTAATTAAATATTTTGTCTGACGACTATGTTATCTTGCGTGTGCAAATCAGTACCATATCCCCAAAAATTACCTTTATGAAATTAAAAGTGTTTCTGCCACTCATACATTCCAATATGGGATTGCGGACGGCAAATCAAGTCGCGTTTGATAATGCGACCGCATATTTGTATTTTACTCAGCTACGGATGGATTCCGACAAGCCGTGCCAGAACTAATATAAGAAAATGTCTTCTGAAGTATAAAAAGAAACATTCTTCTTATTTATTATTGCTATATTGATTTTATTATTCTTATTAGTACTTACGTCTAACAGCTTGCACAGATCATACAGCAGTCTCTTGATCTCTAGCAGCAAAGTCTCCAGCTCTTCCATATTCTTCTCCAACTCTGCGTAAATCGCGTTCTCTTCTGCTATCTCTTCTTTTAGTGTTGTTATTTGATCTTGTGCCCTGTTTAGTGATACAATCTATACTTAACCTGTACTATGATATAATAATAGAACTATAAAGCAGATTAAAAAATGTTATAAAGTAAAATAAAAATAAAATTTGTTTGTTTGTAAGTTTGTATGCAGGGGTAATCTCCGGAACTACCAGTCGGATTTGAAAAAAGACTATAGGCTATTAAGTATTAAGCTACGTTCCTTAGGAGCCAAGCAAAAACAAAATAATAGTTATTTTAACGAGGTAAAAGTAAGTTTGTATGCAGGATAAAAAAAAATCTTTTACTAATGGGAAACATGCAAAAAAAATGTTGGTGATTTGTCGGTTTTTGCTGATAACACTCACTCGTCTTTATCCTTAACGGAAGCAAACTTAAAGGCTTCTAGTTCTGCAATCATGTTCGTCTGGGTCTTTTCCAACTGTAGTTTCTCTTCTTCCGTCGTCTGTTGAAGGTAGCTGAGCCGCTGTGACGTGTCACGCTGAGCTCGGAACCTGTCGAATACTTCCTCGGCGTCTGTCACTCCTGTAAAAGATAAAGTCTTGGTTCTTGAAAGCAGTTATTACCATACGGTTCCAGCGAGGTAATTGTGTAATATACTAGTAGTAGCCATCGCTTTCATTTT
The DNA here is from genome assembly GCA_951799955.1 of Apamea anceps. Lineage (NCBI taxonomy): Eukaryota > Metazoa > Arthropoda > Insecta > Lepidoptera > Noctuidae > Apamea > Apamea anceps. The sequence continues at coordinate 3,173,982 of OX637502.1, read as the reverse complement.
GCCAGTTCAGCAACATTCATTGCGTTATAGACGTTGTTGAGCAGAGAAATTTTTCGAGCATATTAGGCAATGGATTAGCAATATCGTTCAAAATGATTCAGATTGTGGTTGATAGTGCGTTATGCAATTAGGGTAGGACTAGGTACTTTTAGCCCACATTCGCACGGGCGTAAAGATATCGCACCGGGATTTTATCACGCATTGGATTGTAAACTCTCCCTGTTTAAGTCGAGTATTGAAAATCCAACAGAACACACCCCAGCGCGTCAAAAAAAAAACACGCTCTTGGATTTTCAACTCTCGGCCCTAAAAGCAGTGCGATGAAAATCCAGTGGTAATAAAAAATCGTCGCGGTAAAAAAAACGCCCGTGTGTACCCGGGCTTACTCGTTTCCTGTAATAGATGGGTAAGGATAGTGGCGCCGATTTCCTTGTTCACAAACTAAACTAAATTTAAGTTAAGTGCCGCTTTTTCTTGCCATTTCATTAAGAAAAGGACAGAAGATAAATTATTAGTTTAGTTCTGTCAAATTAAGGTACTCCATAGACAGTTTAGACGTTATTAAAAACATTGCACTAAAAATACGTCAATTTACGTCAGGCGCTGACTAATTTGACAGGACTAAACTAATATTTATCTTCTGTCCTTTTCTTAATGAAATAGAAAGAAAAAGATGCACTGAACTTCAATTTAGTTTATTCTGTGAACAAGGGAATCGGCGCCACTGATTATGTTCTTGTTTCTTTAATTGCCAGAAAAGTTTCCTTGGTCTTGTATTATTGTTGAACATTCAACTCGTATTTCAAATTAATTGACTTGTTTTTGATAATTAAAGATAAGATATTCAAGACTTTTATAAGCTATAGAGAACCAAGTTCGTTGAACTATTGCAAAATCTGAATCAATTAAAATACCTACTAATTATATAATTTTTGGCTGCGTTTTTTTTATTACTCTTTCGTAAGGAGGATACTAGAATTTTCTATTCTGATAGCGAACTAATAAACTGTGTTGGACTGATGCAGTTACCAGTTAGTTTCATCAGCCTCTGGAAGATGTCCTCCATCTGCTGAGAGGCTGAAACCTCTTCTGGAACGGTTTCTCCCTCCGTGGATCTTGTTGACTCCTGACGTACCACTGGTCGAGCTAATGACAAGGAATAAAGAACGCATTCATTAAAGTCAAGGCTATCATCCAATTTCGAAGGCGAACTATAATTTTGATTCCGTGTCAGCCGCGGAGGGCCATCTAGCAAATAAAACTTGACTAAAGTAATGGTGGATATCTACCTATTATTTTAGCCCTGGTTTGAGCCCTGAAATCTGTTCTCAAAGCCTAACGCCAGCTAGTAACTTTGATATAAGTAATCAGAATTGTTTACGCTTCTTTCAGCTAATTAATAACCACCACCACCACCATTAATAATCCCTAACTAATTTATCCTAGGTGGTAGTTGGGTCTATTTTCTTTTACGTTTGTGCACCTTCATCTTCAGAGGCTCACGGTAGTACATACTCATGAAGTCATGAGTTGATATTTGGAAATGTTTATGATGATCAAAAAGGTTACCTTGCGGAGGAAACACCCTCTTCTCCAGTTTTTCTAACTCCCGTTTCCTCTCAGCGAAGCGCTGCGCGAAGTAAGCTCGTTCCGACGCTCGTGTATGTTCGGCGTCGTGCGCCCGCGCTGCTTCCGCCGCTGTTGCTGCTGTTGCGCGGATACGCATCTCTCCTGCTTCCTCACGGATACGCTACAGTAGGAATGAAAATTAAGTCTATGAGACTTTACTCATAATAATAATTTCTTATGAAAATAGGATTATCAAAATCATGCCTAGATATATTTCCAAACTAGTTATGAAAATGAATTCTTTAAATGTTTGGTGGTTTTTTAATGGAACATAAAGGCACATTTACTATTTCAAAACAAATAAATCAACATAAATCAAAAGCGAATAAGGCAATGTTATGGCAACTCGTACCTCTAACTTCATAATCTCCTCTTTCTGTTTCTGCAGAAGATCTTCAATGCGAGATAATGAACTTTCGAATTTTACCGAATCATCTAACAGGGCTTGCCTGTAAAATTATAAATAATGTTGATGTTATTCGATTAAAGAATCTTGCATTAAATAAAATAGCAGTTAGCTTGTCCTTTTTGGAGGTGTCGCCCGATAATATAGTTATTACTTTATCCGATAATATAGTTAGAACTTCTGATATACCTTATAGAGATGTATTTCTTCTTCACCAGTTCAGCCTCCGTCCATTGGATGAGAACTTTGTGAATCTCGTTTTCTAAGTGCGAAACGTGCTGCGCGTAAATTCAATAATATTAGTTCACTGACACGTAATCATATCAATTTAGTCACCATATAATAACATAATCAGTCTATAATGTTCCCACTACTGGGACATAGGCCTCCTCTTTTTGACAGGAAGTGGGCTGTTATCTAACACGCGGGCGCAGTGCGGGTTGGTAGATGTCACATCTCTGCGAATTTTTGGTTCTAAGAGATGGCGGTTTCTTTACGTTTTCCTTCACCGTTTTGGCAGTAGTGGTGAAGAAATAATTTACACAAAGGAAAGCGCCTGTTTGGGTTCGTACCCGCGACCTACGACTAGTAACCATGGCTGTTGCTACGGGGCCACTACTGAGCTTACCATATACACACACACAACACAGACACGGTAGTATTTATTTAATCATTTTGAAGAAAAAAAAAACTAAGTAATAAGTACTATGTAGTTCACTTGTGCTGCAAAGCAACGCAACTGAAACTTTTCGACAGTTATTATGTAACTTGATCAATATACCACTGTATCTTGTAAACCATTTCAAAAGCCGCACTAAAATTGATGCGATGGTTACAGAGAATAATTAAGAAACATATATACTTCCATGTGTCATACATAGGCAGTGCATTTAAACTTACCTTCCTAGCTTTGCTGCTGTTTTTAGACTTCACCAATATCCCTTTATTGTTTTCTATCAAAAGATGTTCATACTCCTTCTCCATTTCCGCCAGTTTCTTCTTTTTACTTCTTTTCTCATATTTTAGTAAGTCTAAGATCTTTCTCTGTTCCGTCACTTTCAGATCTAGATTGTGTGTAATCTGTAAAGAGAGGTAAATAGTTTTTTATTTTCGAAGTTATACTATTACTTCAGTTGAGCAGCTATCTAGCCTGTATAGTCCCATTGTAGAGCAAAGGTCTCCCTCTTACGTTTCCAAACACTTGTGTTTTCTTTGTTAATGTGGGCCAGTTCTTTCGGAAAGAGTCCAGCTCATTCCGCCATTTTACATGGTTATCGTTAGTTCTTATAAACAGAGACAAGCGAGCTTTTTCAAAAATATGAACGTAGGTATAATCAAAATATTGCCATAATCACCTTTCTATGAACCTACATTAATTAAAAGATTGGTTATTGAATTGCTTAGTTCATAGCAGTTGTAATAACAATATAATAGACTGACATAACAAAGTTAAAAATAAAAACAACAATCTGGGCAAGACTCCACAATACCTTGTCAGCACTTTTATCCCCCATAGGACACACTTCATTTAGATACTTCTTGATCTGTACCTCTTCTTCTCCAATCACGGCTCTAGCCTGAGCCAGCTCTGCGAGTCTCATTTTTATTTCTTTCTTCAATGTGTCTATGAGGTCATTGTTCTGTTGCTTCTCTGCTTCGTTCTCCTCGAAGTTTGATTTTCTTTGGCCCTCTGTGACGAAAGTTAGAATATTTATTTATTAACATTAAAAGTCTATAAAGGCATTATTTTCCAATAATATGTCCGTCTTTCTATGTTCAGTAGTTTTTAATAACTCGCCTACCGGATTTGTTATCCGGTAGGCGGGTTATTAAAAACTGTAGGTACTGGACACTGGACTTTGAATATTGAAACTGACCAAAAACGTCAGTTTCAATAAAGACCTACAATAAAAGGCTAGTTTGTTGTTCACATTTCGGTGTTTCAAAACATAACAGTTTTAAGTTAGATCAAACTTAAAATATATATTCATGTATTGGTCTATCGTACGCACCTGATAGTTGTATTTTCTTTTTGATCTCAAATATTTTAGTGTTGATAGTCGTGAGGCGGTCCTCTGTTTCTATTTCGAAGGGATGTTTTTGATAACACATCGCCATTGTTATAAATATTGTCGCTGTGATTAATAATAAAAAGATACGAGCGCCACCCTTTAGCTAGGTTCACAATAACAGCCATACCGTCGCGTCGAAGTTATTGATCAAACAATGCTGCTGACAAACGCAGAATATCAAGTATCCCGTTGTTTAGGTCCGTTTAAGATAAGTTCTTATAAATAATTATCATCCGTTAAGAATACAAAACAGTTGTTTATTCAAATTATTAAATTCCAAATTCAACCCCTAGTTAAAACAACTTTAAGCGCCATCTGTGTTGTGGAGCATGAACGACAAAGTTCAAAAGCTCTTGATTGGTTGCGCGCACACAGTGCTGCTGAATCGCTTGATTTCTCCATTGAATCAACATTCCTCCGCGTACGTTTGTATGTGTGCGTAATTCGGTTCTCACGGTGTTTTAGCCAAATGTTCCACAATTCATGACTTAAATTAGTTGTGTTCTGTTTGTAAATGATTAAAACTACTCCCTCAACTAAGTAATAAAGCTTAGATACTAAAATATGTATTGTTACAAGGGGTGCGCACGCACACAGGCGCGGCGGCGGCCATTTTGATTTACCGTACGCTGTGTATTTACGGACAAAGCCGTCAGATGCGAGCGGGACGCGGCTGCGCATGTTCCTACCGGGCTTTACGTTATTTTCAAACGTGTTTTACCGCTAAAATGTCCAATAAACAAATGTTTTCGACGTAACAACAGCTCAAAAACAAAATGAAGTGTCAGTTCTTACATTTGGTTCCGTGAGTGTTGATTATTTAGTGTTCAAACGACATAGAAGGAGTAAAACAAATGTGTGTGATCCATGTGTGAATGTTGTGTTACAAAATGTGGTCGAGGAACTTTATACCGGATTATGGGATTCAATTGCTGTCAATCTTCATCGTGCTGTCGACACTGGCTGCCAGGATCCATGGTGTCGAAGGTGAGTGCTAGTTATACAATTAGTTGAGCTTATGAAAGCGCGGTCTGCAAGTTAACGCGACCAAGTTGCGTTGGCGCGCTTGCTTAGCGAGCTTTCGGCGGGCCGATGCCTTTTGTAATCGGTCGGGTTACCGGTTGGTTCTCACAGTAGGGACTTGTGAAACGAGTCGTTTTAAAAACTGGAGTGAATTCAACGCATCGCATTTTTTAATGTTTTTTAATTGTGCCGCGTTTGTTGACGTTAAGCGCGGCTCGTAACTCGAGCGCGTATTATGGCATCGGCTCGCTTTCAGCTCCGCACATTGATATTTGTCCATCGATTCTAGTAGGCATTAAGCTTGTAGGCTGTAATATTTAGGTACCCACGTCAAACATTGTATTTAGCTAGCTAAGCTATCCGTATATGTAGATATCTGATCGTTATAGCTATGCGCTTTTCTTCAGCTTATCTATTTGTTATATCTGCCTTTATCTTCTAGATTACGTTAAAATTAATACTAGCCTAAGGCTACGCACCGACTAAACATTTCCTCAATTTCCCATACACCTTAAGAATACCTCATCCAATTTCTCTCATCTCCATACAAAGTACAAACAAAGTCAGTATTTTTTCGGGTAGTGTTCAGTCAACCCGCGTCGTGGCCGCGTAGCTAATACATCTACATACAAATCTCCTAATCCCATCCTCTCTGAATATGTATGAATGTCTGGTCATCCTTTTCTCTCTTACTAACACCATAAGGTGTATTGGTAGTGCCAAGAACCTCTCTAGTAATGTCTTCGTTATAGTTAACTTTAGCATCAGCTACATTATTTCTAACTCGTCTTTGCTCATATAATTTCCCCTGGAGTTTTCTTGGGAAGTCTTGGGAGTTGAGAGTCTTACCGTTACTACCTAGAACATAAAACATTAATCCTATAGTTATCTTTTTGCCATTGTCAACTATAGGCACAAGCTAGTGCCAATAATCCTTAACCACTTTTCTCTTATTATCTGCTTGCATTTTCGAGGAATCTCACAAAGTGTTTCTCAATTGTTGTAACACTTCTATCATCGAAATAAGGAAACATTCAACTAACAACTCTGTTTTATTACCTTACTAAATTACCTTAAGCGCTTAATTTGCGGGCCCTTTCTATAATATTCTGTTCGTAGTTTTCTTATAACCGACTAATCAATCTTTAATTGCTTTTCATTGATTAGCAATGATTTTAGTATTTTATCTGTTAACGGTTTTGATGTAATATAAGTATCAGCAATGGTGAAATTTTGTTTTGCTTGGGTTATAACAGTAAGACTGATTTGTACAACTATGAAACTATCCGCTTTCCTGTTGCAGTCTTCTACGTTTACAACAAAAACATTGTTTAGCTTTGTGCATCCGCATTAATCAGGTTGTAGACTCGCTAATTAACTTTGGGTGTATGCCAAAACCTTACTTCTTCCTCCTTTGCACTCATTTAACTTTACAAACTTTTGAGATCACCGAATCCCGAGATAAAAATGATCGCGAGTAGTTTCACAGGAAGCCGTTTGCACTATACACATCAAAAACTTCGGAATATGCTAGATCTAGTGATAAGAAAGAACAGTTTAATTCTATACATCAACTTCTCGGCGTGTTCGCCTATACTGGACTGGGTGAATACCAATGTTGGTGCCCACCATTTGGTATTCGATGCATCTCCACACGATTTCTGTGGTCGGGACTCCGCCTGGACATTTTGAATATTGATCAACCTTAGTGTCACTTTACAGTTTAGAAAGGGACAATGTGTATATAAATTCTCGATTTTGAGGGAAAGTTCTTTTTGTTTTGGTAATTGTTGCTTGTTTTGTATGCGGCGAAGATAAACGGACGCGTTCAACGTAAATTTGTTCTGTGATTCGATTTTATATTGCTGATTTTAGTAATATTTCTCATTTTTAATGTTTATTGGCTTGAGAACAAGCGTTTAGATTTCATATTTTGTCACCTGCTTTGATTTATAACTGAATTTGAAAAAGCGTGTTACAATTTCGTTTGTTTTATTCTTATCTCTTCACAGCTTATGTCTAACAGCCAGATAATTCCGTTGTCAATTTTACATGTGGATAGATGTCTGTAGATAAGCACGATTTCAAACATCTTATTTTCAGTATCTTAGGTGATAAAAGCTAATGCGTTTGTTAAAAACACAGGATTGCTCTATAATCTTACCAAGCCTCAAAAACTATATCAAGAATTGAATACTATTCCTGTATCTAGCTGACTTTCACCACGTTATTGGGTGTGCCCCAAACAAACGGCTAATGTTATGGACACATCGACTCAAATATTGTTTGAAATCGTTAATGGTTTCCGTTTGTGTGTATTGCAAGTTTTGCTTCAGTCGTTTAGATAGTCGCTTTATCTCGGTTCAAAGGTGTTATGTGTTTCTGAACGCCTGATGTAGTTAATTCAGCTTGCATTACCTGAGGATTAACGCGTCCTAAAGTCAGGTATATTGCTTGCAGTTGTATATTGCTTTATAGACTATGCTTCGTAGAAATATATTGCTAGTTTACCAGGGTTATTAGGAGATATAGCTTATATTTCTAATCTGTTATCTAGAGTTTGAGCAAACAAATAATTAACTGTAAGATTAACCCCGTTATCGATTGTCACAATAACATTTCTTAATAACACTCACTATATCTCTCTCATCTAATACTATAGCCGTCTCGCTCTATTTACAAGAATATAACAATGACAGGTAAAGGCAAGCAAGCAGCAGCAGGCAGGCAAGTTATAGATGTCAAGTTTATGAGTAAGGGGGTTGATCTTTTGTAATGGTAGAATTACTTCTGAAATCCGCAGGTTCAAGTGTGTTCGAATGCATCGTTTCGGCGAATTGAACTGTGATCTACTGAATCCGAAAATTCTTTAAACTATGTTTTGTTAAACGGATTACTTTTAGTTATATGTGTCAGTCCAAGCGAAAAGGGTCCAGTGCGCGGCATTTAGTTTCCGAGATATAAGAGGTTTTGTAAAGTTGGGTATAAAAATTGCATTTCGCGATTTTAATTGGTTATAAATAAATGCTCAATTATCTACAATTTCATATAGTAAATGACTATATACGATGTTTCTAAGTACCAGAAACTTTATGAAAAAAGTTTACTAAAAAGGTACCAGTGGGTGGCATGTCGATATTCTGGGAATAAAATACGTTTCAATACCCCGTACTGATCACTTCTAATAATTTAATTATATTTTAAGATTAAAATGTTGAAACTACGTGTAAAAGGTCCCTTAAAGCGGGGAACTCCCTGCTACTATGCAACTACTAAGGGGATTTACTTTGCTTCACTTCGACATAGCGGGGATTTCCCTGATCGTTTTTTGCTACCTACGTGTCCTATAAATAGATCTGCCTGTGATGCAATAATTTATTTGTCATTTGACACCGGAAAGGAAACAATATCCGACAGTCTTTGTGTAAATATAGCAGTTTTTATTATCTTAGCTGTTTTAAATTGAGTGAGTGAAAAGTGCGCATAAAAATGAATAAAGGTAAGTCTTTACGTTGTCTATTATATCTACTAATACTATGTTTGTTGTTACGTGTTGTGTTATGTATCGAATAAGCTCCAAAAGTACTGAACCGATTTTGAAAATTCTTTCTCCAATACAAAGCTGCATTATTCAGTCATAGGCTATAATATTATTAACGTTATTACGCTTAGCGGGGCCGAGGTCGAAAAGCTAGTTCTATAAACCGGGGTATCGGAATGTTACGGAGTTCTTGTGTGTATCTACAGCTGTTACCTACTTTTCATATTTAGACCTCGACAGGGGCGAAGCCTCCTACAGACAGCAGTCGTCTTTAAATTCGATTTTTTATGGATTTTAGAGATTTAGAGATTTATGGATTAAGCGTAGATTACGTTACGTTCCTACTTATTTATTACATTTTAAAAGAGAGCAGCTTTAATCATAATAATTCGGCTGCATCCACATAGACTGAAAACTGACCGCGACAAAGTTGATAGGCTAATGAATCTCAATTAGTCATAATTTCATCCCATTTATACTAAATTCAAATTTGTTTTTAGGTAACATAATTATTGAAGATTCAACCGAAGGTTCCAGCTCTAGTGATGAATCTAAGCATTCTGATGGACCTGTACCACTTTCTATGGAGGTGGAAGTAAACACACTACCTGTTTTGGCCTCGACCGCAACAACGCCGGATTTACCAACAGAAGAAGAAACCGTTGCACCTTATTCAGGTACTTACAACTTAGAAAATAATTTCACAGAGTCGACATCTGAGATGGATGAAACGGATCAGTATTATGAAAAAAGCACTAATACAGAAGCAATCAGTGAAGATGAAATACATGAGTGTTATGATTTTGCTAAAATAGTTAGCCGAGCCTTGTGTAAAATCAAAAAAGATCGACGTGATCATTGTATGCATGCAATAGTACATATTCTTTATGACTACAGCAAGGACTCTAATACCAATTAAGAAGTTGTGTTAGGTACCTATGTCATAGACATAGTATGAAAAAATGACCTGTGTAGTATGTATATTTCAACTATTTGTTTTCAGAGTTTAGCTATTCAGCGTCTGTAGAACATGAAGACTATGAAAATTTTAATTTAGAGTTCAAAAGTCAACGGGGTACAGAATTATCGTGTGACATCGAATTTAGTGCTTGTGAGCCGCTCGAAGAGCGGCAAATTGGTAATATTTTACTAGATGATGATCCTTTAATTCTAGACGATGTAACTCAGGCCTCATTCTTAGATACTGGCTGTGGATGTAATAATAATTGTGTGTCCAAATTTCAAAAAGATGTAATATTAAGTAGTAGGTTAGATTGTATCGAATTAAATTCACGTTGTAATGAAGGAGTCAATCATCATCACTTGGTCTTGAAAGGAGCTTTAAATGCTCTCTTACGTACAAGTGAAAATACATTACATTCAAAAAACAGAAACTTGCAACGAAAAGAATACACGGTAAAGTATTTCTTTCGAGGTGTTTCAGTATGCAAGATTTTTTTCCAATATGTATATGCCACTGGTTTGAAAAGGTTAAAAAATGTAAAAAAGAACTTTCTGGACAGCGGTGTTGCTCCAAAGGTCCACGGGTCACGTAAACGACCTTACAATTGTATTAATTTGCAAACTAGATCAGACGCAATCACTTTTATAAGACAGTTTGCTAATGAAAACGGTTTAGTATTGCCGGGCCGATTACCAGGCCACCAATTTAAATCTGATTTAATAATTTTACCTTGTAGTATGTCTAAAGCGTATGTGTACAACAAATATTTGGAAACTATAGCTTTACTCGATAAAACTCCTATTAGTAGAAGTAGTTGGTATGATCTTTGGGAAGATTTTTGTCCATATGTCGTTATACAGAAACCGAAAACAGATCTATGTGCAACTTGTCAGAAAAACGTGACCACGTTGGGACGAATGGGTGGTTTAGATGAAAAGGAAAAAATACAGCTTGTAGAAAAGTCGAGGCAGCACCTTGATTTAGTGCAAAATGAACGAAAATATTATAACAATGTAATCAAAGTTGCGACTGATTCAATAACGGACTCTACTCTTATTCTTGGACCTCATGAACCATGTTCTTATGATGGCGTCATGCATTACTCTTTTGATTTTGCCCAACAGGTGCATTTGCCGCACAGTTCACAACAAATTGGGCCACTGTATTTCTTGACAGGATTTAAAGTCAGTTTATTTGGTGTTGCTGCAGAGCCTTTGAGAAAGTTCGTTTTGTACGTAATTCCTGAACCCTGTGCTACTGGGAAAGGAGCTAATGTAATAATTTCAATGCTACATCATTTTTTCGAAAATTTTGGTATAGGCGAAAAAGATGTTGTTTGTCATGCAGATAATTGTGCTGGACAAAATAAAAATAACTATGTCATGCAATATGCAACATGGCGAGTTTTAACAGGCAGACACCGAAGTTTCCGTATATCTTTCCTTCCCGTGGGTCATACGAAGTTTGCACCCGACATGTATTTCGGTCTATTCAAAAAAAGTTTTAGAAAATGGGAATGCAATAACTTAAAGGATATTCTTGCAGCTGCTGTTCAAGCTTGTCCGAAAACAAAATCTATAGTAGCTGTTCTAACTGGTGATGAGAAAGGAGAAACTTTTGTGAAAACTTACGACTGGGCCAATTTTTTTCAACCTGATTGTGTAACTATTAACCAACTTCTGCATTTTAGTCATTTTGAAACAAATGAAGATAATAGAGGGCACATGTTATGTTACAAAAAATATACTGACAGTCAACCAACTGTATCAAAGGTTTTGAACCCGAATAAAGTATACGGTTTTCCTTTAGAAAAATCCCCTGCAGGCATGACGTACGAAAGAAAATCGTATCTTTATAATAAGATTCGTGAATTTGTACGTGAAGAATCTAAAGACATTTTATGCCCGAAACCCATTCCAAATGTTGATGTTGACCACAACTCTGTCCCAACAACATCTGTCGAGTACTCTTTTCAGAAACCATCAATTGAAAAGAGTATTCGACAAAAACCAACATGTTCGTACTGCAAACAGGTTGGTCATAGGAATCAGGTGCGAGGAGGAATTTATTTTTGTCCAAAACGTAAGTTGGAGTCCCAAATAGAATAAGTTTTATTTTTATGTTTGTATTGGCTTTTTTCAAATATTATTGCAACAGAATAATGATTATTTTAGCCACTGGTACCTTTTATGACATTACATAAAAGGTACCAGTGGCTAAAATAATCATTATTCTGTTGCAGTAATGTTTGAAAAAAGCCTGTCTTGTTATTTTGTTAGTTCCTAAATAGAGTAAGAATACTTAATTTTAGTTTTTTATTGTTAATTACTATCGCAATAACTAACTTTTTATTAAATATCGGCAAGTGGACCTTTTTTACTAGACTGTGTATCCTTCTTTTATTTTGATAATAATTGTTTTAGTTTTGATGTCAAAAGTATAATTATAAGTTGATTCTATGGAAAACATATCAATCTACAATAATGAATAAAAATCTACGTAACAAGCAAGTAAAAGTGTGTTTTTTTTTCACTCAAACTTTCAAAATGCTTTTTCTCAAATCAAGCTTTTTCAGAATTTCAACTTCAAATGTCTGATAAAAAAAAACGTGTGCTACTTTTTGATTATTTTTTCAATCCATACTATCAATTGACTATTCTAGATACCGAATCCAGTCTTAACTCAATACCCCACTACTGGACCCTTTATGCCTGGACTGACACATATGTTCAGTAACATCATTAAACACTTGCAAGAGATTGGCTTTATTATTTTCTGCCTTCTTCCAAGCACTTATGTCATCTTTACTAACAAATACTGCATCCGTAATACCTATATCTCGATCTACTTCGTTGGACCGCCAGCCATGCAGATGTCGCCATGTTGTCCAAACAGACGGTTCGCTCCAATTCTATAAACACGCGCAATTAATGGCCAATTGTCCAAGTTGTAGCCGCCGGCCACTCGCCCGGGGTCACTGGACACTGTCACAAATAAATCTCAACTAAAGTGTACCCTATATGACCAATTTCTCGTTTAATCTACATCATTTGCATCTATTGTAACGTCAGTATCAATATCCAACCTTATTTCTGGTTAAATAAAGTTTGAATTTGCAAAATCATAACACGCCTTCGGGTGTCCGCGACAAGAAATTGTTCTGCGAATCGCCTTTACTTATTTGTAACGTACGTAGTCTGAGAAACATTGAATATTTGAACAGTTCCAACTTGCAGAGGTTACAATACTTTGGTTTTTAGCTTTTCTGTTTAGAAATACTTAATTTTGTTACACCTATTTGGTTAAATATAACGTGTTTCTACACCAGCTTTGTAAAATCTTAAAGGTCTGTGTTAGGCATGTTTTATTTATGTGCAGCCTTAAAATGCTTTGCTTCAACGTCAATCATATCATATTTCTATTTTCAGCCAATCACAATCACACAGCAACTTAATACTCAAAGCGAAATTATCATAATGTTGCCAGACTTCACATAAATCAGCAATAATTGTTAATGATACTTAACTGGTCTTACCAAATTAGGAGCAAATTTTTTGTTGCATTGAAATATCAGAATCTATTTCGTCAAAACGTTGGGACAAACCTAGGTTTTGCCATATAAGCGCGCTGAATGGAGAGTTTAGACCACACAGGTTTTAACTGTTTACTAAATTGCTAATTAGGTGTTTACGGCCATGAGACACTAACTGTCAAGTCTTTCTGTTGTACAATGGTGGCTTTTTGATAGTAATGACCACTAGTAGACAAGTAGGCGCTATGTTAAGGAGTTTATGCTCTGGCATGTCTTTGAAACATATTGTTGGAATGCCAGGTTCTTATGTTGTTGAGGGCGCTAAAAGCTCGTTTGACGAAATGAACTTACTAGTTAATGGCTTTTACTCCTCTCGTGGATGTTTTGCCTTTGCTGATGTTAGATTTCAAGTAGAAGATATCACAAGTTATACTTCACAAAGTACTGACATTTTCTATAAAACCTACAACAATTAAGAAAAAAATGAGACGGGATATATCAGTAACCAGAAATACGTCAACTCGACACCATCTAGACATTCAGAAAAGGCCATTCTAATTTCACATAAAATCTATATCTATATACATATCTTCTTTATACATAAAAATCAATTGCTGTTCGTTTGAGTCGCTAAAACTCGAGAACGGCTGGGCCGATTTAGTTGATTTTGGTTTTGAAATGTTTGTCGTGGTCCGGGGAAGGTTTAAATGGTGAGAAAATATGGAATAATTGCGAGGAAGATAGTAAAAACAACAATTTCATTTTCCCATATAAACTGTTCTACCTGCTTTCCTGTCAAACATTTGACGATCGTCCCTTCGGTACAGTAGACTCAAGTCCACTCGAATTGAAGTACGTATTAAATTAAGGGTTTTGAATAGTTAGGAGTAGGTTAGGAGTAGGGTAGGAGTAGTGTAGAAGTAGGGTAGTAGGGTAGAAGTAGGGTAGTAGGGTAGGAGTAGGTTAGGAGTAGGGTAGGAGTAGGGTAGGAGTAGGGTAGGAGTAGGGTAGGAGTAGGTTAGGAGTAGGGTAGAAGTAGGATAGGAGTAGGCAGCTAGAAATAATTTATATGGCAAAACAAGTTTGCCGGGTCAGCTAGTGGTTCATAAAATCTACTTCGATTCTGCAGGTCGTCATAAAGTGATCAATGGACTTAACAACTTAATACGCTCTTATTAATTCAAGTACTCTGCTGTTAGATCAGCACCTATAAATTTGTAAAGCTTGTAAAAGTTAGAATGAGTAAGATTATACTGTATAATGGGCATAAAGGTGATTAGATCATTTGCCGGTGGGAATTTTTTATGAGCTACTATGTTCTTTCGGTAGTTGCAAGCTAAATACATTTTAACGAACTAGGCTACTGTAAAGTTCTGTGTGGTTTCCTTTATTTTGTTATTAATTCCTCTAATCTTATTATCGTGAAGGGCTTTGTTAATACACCGATCCTATATCTGATTTTTTTAGATTTAATGTTAAAAGTGTACTATCCCTTAGTCTTTATCAGACGTTTAATCCGTAGTTGTATTAACCTTTTGTTTACCATCATTTTATTTGGTAAATGGTCATGCTTGTCTTAATTTTGCACTATCTGAGCAAGCTATACCATTTCCTTTCCATCTATAACTATGAAAACATCTTCACCACACCAGACTATATACATCTCAGTATCTATTCCTAGTTATCTCCTAGCGTTGTTTGCTCACACAACAGAGCGCCTGCGCAGCGGCACGGTGCCCAAACACGCCCGTGTTTGGACCTCACGGATGTCAGATAGGGTTGCCACCCACCAGCACTTACCTTGCTATCTTTTAGTTTATCCATAAGTGTCAGGGCTTGTTCCTTCTTTATATGAGATTTTGCTTGGTATAATAGACAGTGGACTTTACTGGATATGTAAATGTAAGCTTTCTAGAAATATTGGCATGGTTTGTTACATACAACGTTAATGCTCATGATAAAGATATGGAACCCAATTTCAAAATAAGTAGTCATTTTTTGGTGTAGAATTTTTGATTGCTTGAAGAACTTCCCAAGTCTTTGAAGATGACTCTTATTTTTAAATCAGTGACAGCCCTGATAGACAGGTTTACGATATGCTAAGGGGGACGAGTGTTGAAAGTGATAAATCTGTCCTGAGCGTTTTATGATTTATCCATATTTGTGACATGTTCCATGTAAGTCCCTGATCATTAACACGACAGTTCGTCAACGCTCCTTATAATAATTACTACGTTTTAACTTACACCTGTGTGTTTCTCAAAGTCATCATCACTAAAATTTTAAAGCGTGTAAACGTGCGTGCTTAAGCGTGTTCTAGGTATAACTAGCGTATCTAATAGTATTAAAGGTTTTGTAGCAAATCAAACCTACCCAAGTAAGGAAAATAATAATTTACAAATCCCATCAATAGATAGCACCATTAAGTATAATTTGCCAAACCCATTACCACTAATAAAGAAACATTAATTTTTTGTCCCTTATTATTATTATATGCACGAACCAAAGTTAATATATGGCTGCTTAACGTTCGAATAAATAACAATATTGTGAAGTAAAACTAAAAAAAGGTAGACAATGGAAGACTTTCGCATGAGAAACCAGCATTTCCCATACAATACTGGTGGCACATGCTCAATAAAAACATGTCGCTGCCTCATTGGTGACGTGGAAAACCTCAAAACAATTATTTTTACATAACACGCCCGCATGCTGCTTGTGAGAAATGTGGCTAAATGTTGAAAGAAAATGTCATCCGAGATACTTTGTCGTCTGAAGAAGTACCATAACATCACGCCTTGTTTCCCCGAAGGGTTGGGCAGACGTGTATCTATAGTACACCAATACATACATCTGAAGAAGTATTGGGAACTATTGCTTTGCTCGTGTAACGGTTGCATCGTGTAATGCTGCTTTGTTTATAGAAGACATTGGTGCTGTTGCATATTCACATCTACTAAAATACTTATCTAACAACGAATAGGTAGTAATGTTTTTAAAGATAAGCTACACTAATTGCATTCTTGGGTCAACTAATAATATTTCTATATTACTCATCTATATCTTCTTTTACCTATATATTCTTATTGAAAACTTCATCTAATCTCCACTACACCTACACGGGCTACACGTTCTAAACCTGACCTTCCCTGAACCTAAATACAGCTTATTCTAAACCGTATTCTCTAGCATCCTGGATGATTCTTTCAAAACATTCAAACACATTCTGTTCTAGTGTTTACGTTGCGTCCATGCATATGCACTAGTAGTTATCGGCCGTCCGTTCGTCCGTTTGCTTTAATAATAAGCCTGCGCCCGCGCCGCTGTCACGAACTCCAAACATAGCCTCGAGCTAAGCGAGTTTTGTGGCGGGATAAAAAAATGAAAAAGTGTTAAAATGTGGTTTGAGAATGAGAAGGGCGAAGAAAAAAAATTAACATTGAAATCATCTTTGTTAAAAAAAAGTGTTAGATTCTGATCTGTTTTGGACTTTTATTGCGAGCTTGAGCATGGGTCAAAGCTTTATTCTTTGCATCAGAGTGTACAGTTGTTTATTTTTTGGCTGTATTCTTTTGTATTTTTCTGGTTTGATAACAACAACATTATACAAAACCATGATCCATTCAGAGGCCTTCGAATCGGTTGCCGGAGGCTATATGTTTGAATTCTATATACTCAGATGAAACTGGAAACAAATATTTTATCAGCTGCACGTAACATATTCAGCATTTCTCCGTAATAGATACAGCTCTTAGGTGTATTTATTTTAGTTAAGTTCATTTCTAAATCCAAATAATTCCTGCTTTTTAGGGTTCCGTAGCCAAATGGCAACGGAACCCTTATGGATTCGTCATGTCTGTCTGTCTGTCTGTCTGTCTGTCTGTCTGTCTGTCTGTCCGTCCGTATGTCACAGCCGCTTTTTTCCGAAACTATAAGAGCTATACTGTTGAAACTTGGTAAGTAGATGTATTCTGTGAACCGCATTAAGATTTTCACACAAAAATAGAAAAAAAACAATAAATTTTGGGGGTCCCCATACTTAGAACTGAAACTCAAAATTTTTTTTTTCATCAAACCCATACGTGTGGGGTATTTATGGATAGGTCTTCAAAAATGATATTGAGGTTCCTAATATCATTTTTTTCTAAACTGAATAGTTTGCGCGAGAGACACTTCCAAAGTGGTAAAATGTGTGTCCCCCCCCCCTGTAACTTCTAAAATAAGAGAATGATAAAACTAAAAAAAATATATGATGTACATTACCATATAAACTTCCACCGAAAATTGGTTTGAACGAGATCTAGTGAGTAGTTTTTTTTTAATACGTCATAAATCGTAACGTAACGGAACCCTTCATGGGCGAGTCCGACTCGCACTTGGCCGGTTTTTATATACTGGTCAAAGAAACCTGATGATTCTTTAACATACTAAGCTCCATGTAAATATATCGCCTATTACCTTTTATTTGTCCATTTGGTACCTTCAAAGTCCAAAACCAAAGGGTTGTGGGTTCCTTTCCCGTATCAAATGTCTGAATCCTCTCCCACGTTAAAAACTTCGACAAACATATTAATTACAACTAACAAACCTTTTTCGTCATTCTTTGTAGAAAAATGTACTACCAAATGCACCAGCCGCAAAGTTATGTTTGTTAACATTTCTATTCTACAATTGTCATAGTTTCTAAATCGATATGAATAACAAAACGGTGGACCATTAGTGCATTCTATCGATTGTACGGCCGTCGAATGTGTATCGATAAATTAATTACTTATTTTTCTGTTGTCCTCGAATCGATTTATCGGGCGTCTTCTGTGAACTTAGTTTTTAATTATGATGTTACGTAGCTTGTATTTATTCATCTTTGTTATTTATTGATTTCCTTTTAAAGGATTATATTATGAGCTTTTTATCTACATCATTAATTAAACCAAACATTATCCTTATTGGTACTAGCCCAATCTTTAATCATTGTAAAAACACCCACTCTTGAATTATGACCTTCTTTCTATCTTTTTGAGTTTACATAACTTTTATTTGTTCCTATAACTCATTAATTTTGCTTAATCCTTTTTCTCCCAACTTCAAAGTCTCTTTTCATATTCTTCACTACATATTGTATCTGACTAAGCTACAGCTCCGAATCATTTAAATAAATGCGACTATTCACAATCAATATTAATAAAGTCCATCACACTCCACTAGATCCAATTCATAATTATAAAAATACCGTCTCACGTCTGTCTGTCTCGCTTTTTTTCAAACCTGTCAATTGTAAATTACCAGTTTGGTTCCTAATTGCATCGTAAGTCAATCCAGATGAAAACTAGACAAGTATAGTCAGAAGGACCACTTCTGAAAAAGGTAATAATTACTTTAACCTAGATGCTAAAATAGAGCAGTCAAAAATAACAGTTAAGATCGCGCGATTCATTTGTTTCTCATCGTGTTTGTAACTGTTGTCTTTTTTATTACTACTGGTCCTTCGGTACATAACTCTTTCGTGGCCCAGACGATCGTGAAAGCAAAGCTTATATCAAGTTATGGCAATCAACGTCTGTGATCTAATGTCTGGTGGTATTTAGCCACTTCGAAAATTGATATTGCAGTGATTGTTGGGTTTTTGCGGAGTCATTAGGATCTAAACGGCTTTGAAGGTAACGGTTTTTAGACAACATTTTTTGAAGAGCATAATTTTAGAAATATGGACGCCTGTGCGGTGTTAAGAAATGATTATAGTGATACCGTTTTTTTGAACTTAGGAGATACTGAAATATTATTGAGATCTAAGGAATGGGAATCAGCTTGAAGAAAGAATGACTCACTATAAAATAATCTCAAACAACAGGGAACACTTCAAGCTTGTATATTTAAACAAGAAAGTGCCAGCACAAATCTTAAAGCCAAATAAATCACTCTTCGAAATAGCGTCCACTTAAGACTTGTGGAATTTCTAACCGCACATAATTGATTTTAAATTATTCCGAAATACATACATTGTGCCGTGTGGGCCCATACGTGTAAAGCATTTGGATGGCCCCTGATAAACTATGGACCGAGTTACCTGTGAGTTTCGGGTTTTATGGTCCCCCCCATATCCACGAGAGATTACGTTTTATGGATCTTCTCTTGGTTAAGCTTAAAACTTAAAATGTTTTGGTTTGTGCTGGCTGGGTGATGCCGTGATGGTGGCCGAAATGAAGTACCTGTTGTTTAATTTATTATTAAAGTAAGAACTGTGAGCTGTGTTATTGAAGATACAGAAACGTTTATCTACTTTGAAGAAGAGAATAGTTTCATAGAAGACATTGGTTGTGATGATGTGAAAACAAATATTGCAGTTTCAATGACGAAGGATTTCTGACTGGTCTGATTTACTTCTAATTTCCTATTGAATACTGGCTAGTGTTAACGTAATCCATCAAAACCTATGTCAGCAGCAAATAACTTTAACCATACTCCACATTATAAATCACTAAAGATGCATAGAGATCAAGTTTCTGAAACTGTTTTGTCTTTATAATCATTAGTGTGAAAGTTTGAGAGCTCCGTACATTACTTGTTACTTGCCCATCATTAATCATTTTTGTCTTACAAATCTATTATTTCACGATGGTGCCGTGTACATCTTTTGTTTTGAGCAAAGCCGAGTTCTGGATTTGAAACTCATTTCGTTGGTTATGATTTTTTAATGAACCTTAGAGTAAAAACTGGGTGTGTAATTTAATTTGGCAGCAAGTTCATTGTATTAGTGTAATGTAAGAATTGAAATAGGATTGCTGATAATCTTTGTATCGTCATGAGGTCAAAAATGATTGATTCACTCTTCTCCTTGAGCATATTTTTTTCTTATCTACCTACCATCTTATAACTGAAGACAGTTCTATGTTGCTATAATAAAATTTAGCGAGTCAATAATGGCCGCTATAGTCCGTAAAAAATCCATACAGTACTAAAATGCTTTTCATCATACTAACACAACGTATCAATAAAAACCTTAAGCCACCGTCCAACTGTTTCATTACTAAAACAAATATGATAAAGCATTGAGATAAGATGGTGACTGTAGATGATGAATTACGAAATGACCTTTCATTGTTTTGAGCCGGTCAGCGGCAGCAGCATAACGGTGCCGGAGTGCAATCAAGAATAGATCATCAAGTACCTTCGTAGTATGCAAAAACTGGAATAAGATGTGAGAGAGAGTTATTTTTATTTGAAATTGTAATTGAGATATACGAGTATGTGTGAATGTGAAATCTTTACCCTTGTGAATGTTGTTATTTCTTTAGGTAATAAGCTGATGATGTAACATTATGATGTGATGTTTTCCCTACTTTCATTATTCCTTTACCAAATGAGTTCAAAATAGCTCGGAAATTATTACTTAAAGTTCATTCCAATCTTCTCTTCTCCTGTCAATACGTCTTCATCACCATCATCAGCAGCCTACTGTAGTTCACTGCTGGCCACAGGCCTCTCCAATCGCACACCATTCATCTGTATTCTTATACATATAATATCCAAAACTAAAAAAAAAGAAAAACGAAACCAAAAATATAAAATTCACGCCAATTCTATCTTAGCCTACACTTGCATCATCATCTCCACCCATACCTTCAAACAAAAGCCCTCAAACATTTCTAGCTTCAAAATCTGCTTAACTATCATAATTAAGCCCACAGCTTACAATCAACTTGTCAATTTTATAAGTAACGTTCTACAGGTGGCATAAGGTCATACCGTCTACCAATAATTGGATTACGGAATGGCTCAAATCAACTAGTGCATGATGTCTGCTGACTCCCGGACCAGACTGATGCTTAACGCTTGGTTGAGTTGTCACTTTGATTGTGTCTGGGTATTTAAATGTTTGGGTGACTCTGGTAAGTGTTTGTTTATCTGTGTAAGACGGGATTATGTAAGTAGGTTTATGAATATTAAAAAGGTTAATTGTGCTAAGTTCAGTGTACCTATTGATTGAGCATGTGGGTGGGGCAAGCTTTTTGAAGTAGATAATTTAGATCATTTATTAACCAAAACCAGGGCTATGTCTGTAGGCATTAACTCCATGAACTGGATTTCTTAAGAGAGGTGGGTGAGGTTTGCATGAAGGGGTGGAGATATACAAGTTGATTTACAAGATTAAAAAAATGTTGCCAGTTAAGATTTTGTCTTTTAATGTAAACATAACATACTCTATAATTTTAATACCAACGACTAGTTACGACTTCCGTGGAAATATTTCAATGTACAATAATCTTTGTATCTAAATTCAAATGAGAGTAATTTCGTCCCACAGATTTCCTCATTTATCGGATAATCTTTTAAAACAATGAATGCGATCGCTTTAGCATTAAGAAACGTCAATTAATTTCGTGTGAATATGATATTTTCGTAATGTTGTGCGCGCAGTTAGTCGGATAATGATGGGAGCGGCCCCCGCGCATAAAAGTAAGGAAATTGCAGCAATAGCTGTGAGACTGTTCTGTCTCACACATTCGTTGTGTCAATATTTTAAAATAAATTGTAAATTAAACAGCAAGGAGAGATTCTAAATCTCTAGCGACTTTCCTTCAAATATGTTTTTCTTTGCTTACTTGCAAATGCTGAGTCAAATTTTCTGACACGATCCTTTTTGAACTCCATATTTTTATCATCACCAAAATTCATCATCTGCCCAGCGTTTTCCCAACTACGTTGGGGTCGGCTTCCAGTATAACCGGATGCAGCTGAATACCGGTATTTTACATGGAGCGACTGCATCTGACCTCCACAACCCAGTGGCTGGGTAATACGATACCCCTTGGTAAGACTGGTTTTCAGACTTTCGGGCTTCTGACGACTTGTAACGACTGTCAAAGATCCATGAATGACAGTTGGGTTTATCATCACTAAAATTGCACAATTTTTTAATGAATCGAACCCTTCATTCCTCATAGCTGACCTTGATCCAAAAACCCGAAAATGTTCCACAAAAAAATAAATAACATGTCGAAGTTATCATTATCACTTACGATACTGAGACAAACATTGTCGTTTGCGGTGTCCGGCGGAAGTGGTCCGACACTCCGATAGCGGGTCAGGTCTGGACAAGTCGGCGGAAGGCCGCTCTCGGAAGCTCTATCGTACCGTGTGAACGCCGCCGCCGCTATCATGCGCGGGCGCAGGCACCGCCGAAATGGGCACCATTCGATTGAAACTGGATACTTTATGAATGGATTGTGGAATATGAAGGTTTAATGGAACTTGTTGAGGAGGAATTTGAGGCTATCTGATTTAGCTTATCTAGCCTTATTGTGTAGTGGTGGGTCAACTTCTTAATGACGCTGCTGTGTGTGCTGAAGAAAAACTACTTGAAAAGTCTGGTTATGATTATAATATAAACATGATCTGACCAGACAAAACCCCCAAAACAAATAAAGGCAAAAAAAAAGAAGATTATGTCTAGATTTTAATAGAGACCTCTTGTTTTGTTTCGGCCTTTCTTCTCAGAGTAGTCAGATAAGAAACACCGACCTCATCTAGTTTTCAAAATATGATTGACGTGTAAAAGTGTTTGTAAAAACCTACTTACAGAAATGAAACCATTTATCATTTATTGATGTTTTATTTTTAATTTACATAAATATCTGACTATGATGAATAGAGAAAGATTTTATTATTTTTGGAAATAACCTTCTTGTTAACATTAATTACTTCGTGCTGTATCTTGGTACAGTCAATTGCACAGTAACACTTGTTCTACGAAAATCACCCTTGCTGCTACGCCATAAAACCGCTGTCAATGTCAAATTGCTACCACTGATGTGGTTACTTACTTATAACTACAGATTATACTTTACCTCAAAAGATATGACACCAAAAAACTAGCAAATGTCGACCATACAGTCATCGAGGTATGACCTCGGTGGCTTGTCGAAATCCAACGTCATTGGCTAATAAACGCTGGCTGATCTAAATCAACGATTTAGAATGGTTCCGGATTCTGGCTGATATTTGGTACAGACTCCAGTACATTAAACTACCCGACTGTCAAATTTTCCCAATCAACTTTGAACCTTATGCTTTAGCAATAAAGTTGATAATATATTAAAGAAATTTGGCAGATTGTAGTAACTTGCTGTGCTGGCGTCTGTACTTACTACTTACCCACATACATTATTATTAAAGTTAATTTGTCTTGTGATATCAGAGATTTTGACTGTATGTGATTGATAGTGTACTTAAAGTATGTAATTGTTTGTGTGAACTAAAAGTATAGCGGATATTAAAAATTAAACCAGTTTTTTTTTTGCGGATTTTTCAAGCAAGACTTTTATCACGCCTTATCTAATCCTGAGGCATTTATATTATTTACTTGGACACCTCACAGACCATTCAAGCCATTCAAAAAAACTGTTCTGTAAAAAATATCAATTTAGTTCGGTCAGTCAAACGCCTTAGACAAGTCCACTCCAGTCCAAAAATCAATACAGTTACCCAACATTTTAAATTTTATCGTTTAACAACTTCCTTCAAAGTCAAAAGCATAGTCAACACTTAATAACCCAAACTTTTGTTTAAAGTGCTCTCAAAATGGAGTACCTACGTACGTTTTCCGGAAGAGTGGAATCCGGTAAAGTTGTCAGGTCCTCTCATTGTGGCGAGTTACAAAGAGCCGTAAAGTTGCACTTGTTCATCTACCTGCTTCTCCATTGTTTTATACGTCGTGGTATATTTAATGAGCTGCTTAGTTTGTGGAAGGGATGGTCTGAGGTGTCCCGGTTTGCTTTTGTTTTTTGGTGGTGGGTATACTTCTTTGTTGATGACTCATTGACAGTCAGTCTAAAGATTAGTAAGTCTGGAAGGACCAACATGTGTTACAAAATTCTTGTTCAAATCGTATTCAGCTCTTGATTTCTATGAATATTGTGACTCATTTATTTAAACAGCCTATTGTTCAAAGATTTCGACATTCCTTTGAGCTTCAACGCTTATCCGTTCACATACACATCACAGATCAAGCACGAACTGGGTGCTAGCAAATCTCGCGAGACTGGAAGAGATCTAGAACGTTCCACAGTTGATGGGCTACTAAAACGTAATGATTTAAACGTGGCTTCAACTGCGCGAGATCCTGCTGAAACAATAGCATTAATTATATGGATTATCCTTTACTCAGTCGGACTTGCAAGTCGTGGTAATAACGGTATGAGCTTAAAATCGACATCTGGTCCGCGAGCCCTGACTGACATGCGTAATTGCTTAAGTATTATTATAAAGCTACTGAAACCAGAAGGCCAGTCACCGTTGACGGTTAAATACCCATTTGCGGACCGTGAGACCATTTAAATCTGTTTAGATTCAGCCCGTGTCTCAGAATCGTGGATTATAAACAAATTTAATTGCTACTTACTTCATCTTTGTCGAAAATCGCGTGATCACCAGCAATTTCGGGACCTGAGAAGACATTATAACACCGTCCACAATTCCACATAGATGAAGTCAAAGAAAACGACAAATGAAAAAAATGTGATGATTTATCAAGCTTTATAATTATGTCGGCGCGAATAATAAACCAAAATACATCATTTATACGACAATTTAATGAATAAAATAACCTCCACGTGGGATTTCGACACACTTGGTAATGGTTAATTATATAATACCGGAGTATCGTGTCGGCCGCTGCCGCTGCTGTAATTAATACCTCTAAACCTATTCCATGGCTCGTTTTTTGTCTGTCTGTGATGATTTGTGCTGAGAATGGCCCGATGCGCGGCAGCCGCGGACACACGCACGCTGCGCATGCGATGTGCACGGTAGTTGCGTAACACAAGAGATCCGAGCGTTTTCTTTTCTGTAATTAAGTTCATTACATCTGTAATGATTAGATATGTTATAGCAGGCAGTTTGAACGTCTTAATTCATATTCGCATTCGAAACTAGTTTCATTGATCTCGGTTGCTACAGCGAGGGTTGGGGACCGTTTACCTGCTCGTCTCCCTTCGGTCGTAGCCCGAAGGCGTTGCACCCTCCGAGATTTGCGCCGGGTGCGCGGGCGCAGGTGCTCGACGCACGACGCCCGTACTAACCGTCTATTTTACAAAAACAACAAAAAGGCCCAGTCGGGAGCGATGGCAACCGTGTCATGTTATTCCGTCGGCTTATACCATAAAAAAGAACGGAGAATTTGGCCGTTTCCGCTTTCTCGGAACCATGATTCACCTCGCGTGTGAGCCTACACTATGATTTATACACAGATTATTGTTTGCGGTCAAACTTGAATGTTTTATGCGATTAAATAAATTTTGTTAGAACATGAATTTTAATATTCAACTTTAATAATGCATGTCGGTATGGGACCCCGGCTAAGTCTTCTTAAAGAGTCTTTAAATTTATCATTTAGAGCGAGCTTTCACCGCCATAAGTCACGCTACGTCGGGGCTAATAAATATCAAAGCTTAATGATGGCAGGATATAGAGAAATCTATTTAGAATGAGGTACCTACAGTGCAATGAAATATTGGTACTTAAACTATTTCATTACTGCAGAGATGATACAAATTAAATTCTGTATGATGATTTAAGGACCTTAAACTCTGCATCATTTTCATTCCCATAGTTATATCCATATGTGGAACAGCAATTTGGTTCCATACTTACTTTAAATATGGTTGACACATTGATAACCGTAAACAATGAAAACAAAATTACAGAAAACAAGAACTCCAAATATAACAGCTTGTTAGCCAAAGTAATGGTGTTCACTGGATCTTCGCCAGTCGGCCTAAATATGCCGTTTACGGGCTTAAAGTAGGGGTATTACAGTAAATCGTGAATCCAGGCTATTGTGGTTTAGACGTATATGGGATATTTAAGCTGATTCCCCGAGGGATTTTAACCTGTGGGTCGCAAACCATTTCGTGACCTTTAAAAGAAAATTGGACAAGACTATTGATTCTAATTAGATGATGCTTTTGTTCGAAGGCTTCAGCAAATCCTATAAATGGAGGATCGTATTTGAAGCTTGAATAGCGTCTAATGGAGTGGTCGGAGGTTCGCATGTTATTCACAAGTTGTGACAATGATGCAACACTTCATTGTTAGAAGATTTACGATATCTTTCTTTCAACGCACAAAGCGGCTAGAGAACAGAACAGGTGCTGTAATTTAAGGGCCATACTTTCGAAATCGTTGAAATCTACAGCCGATTCCAGACTCACAATTTTGCCTTGAGCGCTCCTCTCACCACACAATAGTTACAAGCACTAGTGTTAAAATTCATCATATTCCTACACATAAAACAGGCCACTTAGATTCTGTCTGTCTTAACGACGTAATTTACGATCACCCACTTCCATAATTGGCACATGCAACAAATCTATTTCATCGAGACTATTAGTCATTGTTAGCGGGTCTGGTACCCTGGCTAAGCGACGCTGCTCATAATTTAGCCGTTCACGGAGCTACAGGATAATTATGATTAATTTTATGCATGAATTGAGAAGGATTGGTGCTGGGCAGGGTTGTGGATGTGAGTCGTGATTTCGTGAAGTCTAAATTAAATACAGTTTTACTCAGATGAGTCTATCTGCTATGGTGATCACAAAAGATGGAAAAGGAAACAAAGTGGTTGTTAGTGAGTTGATCACTAAAGGAAAACAAGAACACTTTGGATTCTGCTTTGATTTCAACAGGAATGATGTAACCAATATTTTGTAACCATATTTTGATTTAAAAGAGTGTCATTGGAGTTTCTTGCGCGTTCTTTTCCATAAGTACCTACCTAGCTTCATCTTTTTGATTGGCCTTGACAATTCAAAAGTGCCTGTAATTGATTTATTTGAAATAAATGATTTGAATTTGAACAGTTTATAATCTTAATAATTATGTCACTTTATGAAACCGGTTTTAACAGAGATACTGAAATAAGCTGCCAATCAGTAGTGTTCTCCACCAAACTTTAATCGTTTTCGAAAGTAGCCAACACCCAAACTACAAGTAACAAAACAAGTTGCTCAACTTTAAAATATAACCGCAATAAGTGAGGCACTTTGAAAAATTACATGCCCATCAAAAAGCTGTAGCTTCGAAACTGGTAGAAGACATATTGTACGGCGACTGCTTCTCTGCTGCCGCCATTTGTGAACTTCGGCCTAATAATATTCGATTTACTATCGTTCGTATGTTCGTGATTAATGAATGTTAGGAAGAAGCCGCCTTTTCAACATCGACTAATTTGTTGAAATCGTTCCGCATAATGTGAAGTGATTATAGGCTTTACCTTTTGATAGTTCTTCTATGTAGATTTGGAGAAACGGTTGATTAATAACGAAAGGAAGCTTGATATTGTCAGGTCATTATTTGTTTCACAAAACAGTGGTTTCACTAACAAATAATGTTCTTTGCGTTATCGTACGTGACTTGAAGTAAACAATGAATCATCAAATTCAGCAGTCTACATGCAACAAAATCGTATTGAAGCATATCACAATTTTACGGTTGCCCATAAAGAATTTCAATATTATATTGCGATAATTTGCGAGCATGGACTGGACCGTGGTAGACAATTACGTACATTTGAGAATGCTGGAGTCGGTTAGTGTCATGACGAATCGAAATCATCATTCTGTGATGGCTCTTAGGAGTTTGTGTTCGGGCCAAGTTTGATAAAATTCTTTCGGAATGTTATTGTTAGAATTGGTTTCATGGTTTATTCGGTTAGTTAGGCCGATATTTAGTTTAGAAATGGAAGAGCGTTTTGCTCCAAACTGTTTATTAATTGCGCTAAAAGAATCTTACACAGTGACTTAGAAGCCAGAATTGCATTAAGATGCAGAATAATAAATAGTTTAAAATATTACAAACCCTGCTGTACTTGGCTTATTTAAATCTCAATCTACCTCCGATCTGGAAAGTAGAAAGGCACGAGTAAATGTAAATCATTTTGCTAAAGATCCATCTTTGGGCCAAGCTCCTTCTATAACGGGTTTCAACGATTCCATTCCCGATGATAGACAGTATTGTGAGGTAAGTAATGACTCGGCTTGCTCGCTATAATATTGAATAGTGGTGTTTCTACATATATTTTCTCCTGTTCGTTTCTCATCTGTTTTATTGGATTCGAAATGTTCTTTTGAGGTCATTGTTACTTCTATTCAATGAGCTTTCTGGGATTATTGATAAAATTGTTATGTTAACGTCTGCTATTACAGTTCTCGCATTGTCATCGTCGCTATCATTTGCACGTGCTTTTGCCATTTCTAGAGTGCCCATACTGTTTTTTATTTCTGTCTCCACAAAACCATGTCCTATCTATCTTGTATCTACAAATCCAACAACCAATATATTAAATGGACAACACAGAAAGCTCATTGTCTCGACCTAATTGGCAATGAAAATTCTAATTCCAATGTTAAATAGGAAGTAATTAGAGCTTATTTATAGAGCTACCTTATCTTCGGGTGTCACGAGTGCTCTGGGCACCTGGGCCAACCAATTGTTTGCAGAACTGCTAGAAACAGTCGCACGCGTGGGTTGTTTGGTATCTAGAAGGTTGCATTGTACTTCGGACCTGACTTCGGCTGGTCATTGTTTAATAATATCTATTGTACTATTGCATGTCTTTATTAATCGTTAGTTTTGATTGAGTGACCGTTGTTTATGCGCATAGTTGACAGTTGTAGTTGCTTCTGTTACCTCACAGATGTCAAAGCCTAAGTAAAGAAATTGTTAGTTATTATATTTGTTGGGCTTCAACAACTTCTGAATATAACAGACACTTTTAAAAAACATCCCTCCCGAACAAGTCCGTACTTGCATCGTAAGTTCCTTAAACTTGAACTTACAAGAACAAGAATTTCGCAGTTATCCCTCCAAACTGGATATTCTGGTATGTCAGAAAGTGACCATAGGTGGCATCACATCATGTTTTTATCCTCGTGTCTACGCTTGAGCGGGTCCCATTATTCCCTAGCTGTGACGTCGGCGGCAGCTGCAACTAACGTACGCCACGTGCATGCTTCTCTTTCTAACATGCGGAGTGGTTGCGCTATCTCTTTCCCGCACAAGTGCATATCTATCATCCGGTCAAGTCTACTGCGCGCGCGGTGAAACTGTATCGATTTGTGTAGTTTTTGTTTTTGAGAAATTCTGGCTGTTGTAATATATTTTGAGGACTTTCATGTTTTAGATAATGTTTAGCTCTTTTGGATTCGTTTCTACGTTTTTTAAGAAGTTTGTTTTCGCATAGAACTCAAAGTTGTATCGAAGGATCATTTTGTTTATGGAATTTTAATATTTTTTGATCACAAGGAATACAAACTTGGGATTCTATAACGCTGTGTTACATACTCAAGTTCTTTTATTTCAATATACTCGTATCAAACCAAAGCTCTGAAAAGCTATACAGCATCAAACTAATCGCCTTATGCTATCGAACGCCCACGTGTTTCGAGCTCAACCTTTTTTTATCTATTTTTTCTTGCTTTTGTACTCTTTTTTTGCTTCTAATGGCATATGAAATGTAACACAAAAGGCCGACAAAACATGTACTACGAACGTTACATGCAATACGCATGACCTTTATTAGGTAGTTTTTTTGTCCTTTTTATACGTCAAAATGGCGGTGTTTGGATTTGAATTATTATTAAATGGATTGTTTTGGTAGGTGATTAAAGTTATTCGAGGGTTTGATAATTAGACGTTGATCTAAGTATGTAAGATCATAATTCTGTTTATAAGACCTTAATGTAGCAAGTTTTAAAGCAAAAATAAATACATATATTCTATTCAAAAATTTCGATATTTTCCTCATTTTAAATTATTCTAGTTTTTAAGTATGCTTTACACATACACTTAGGCACACTTTGTTGACAACTAAAATTGTCTTTTGCGGAACCGAAAAATGAAAGGAGTTTATATTCTTTTTAACTCATTTAAAAATAACATTACGGGAAACACAATGTGGTCAAGGATAACTTTTAAAACTCACTTAAATTGTCATTTCTTTCTCAACAAAATTAAATTACAAGACTTTTATCGTGCGCAACATTGCATGCAAAAGCAATGCGCAAGCGCACCCCACCTGTGTCGTGTAACGGAAGCGCGGGAACAACGCGGCACTGTTTAATGACGTCATAACTTCTTAATAGCGGCAACATTGTTAAGTGGAGAAAAAATAAAATTTGTGCTTACCAAAAAATAACATAACTTCGGGATATCTTTTTCGGTCTAAATGAGCTTTTGAAGAATAAATAAACCACAAAAAATGTTTGCGTCCATTACTGTGTTATTGTGTATCAACAAACAATGTGTTTGTTGATACACAATGACACTGTAATGTATGTAAAAGAAATGGACGTAAAATTTTCAAGATATTTCCGAAAGCTCTAAAGGTGCATCAATACTGAACAACTTACTCTTTCAATGTTTTCGAACTAGCTGTTTGCATCCGGTTAGATTGGAAGCCGACCCCAACATAGTTGGGACAAGGCTAGTCAGATGATGATGATGATGAATTTTTTCGAACTAGCTGTTGCCTGCGACTTCGCCTTTGTATTGTATTATATATTATATTTCATCATTTTTAATACAAATATCCAGGATGAAAATAGCCCATCTCCTTTAGGGGCCGTATTATGACATGAAGTAATAATGCCATCATTAATCCATTGCAAAAAAGAGATGACGCTATCGGCCTTCTATAGCTGCGACTCTCTCTCATCCTAGAAAAAATGATGGCATTAATACGTCATAATATGGACACAGCTCCCAGTCTATACAGGATAATTTTTTATTCAGTGCGTAAATTTTTACAGGGTGTTCTACCCATGAATATGAACAACATTCACTATGGGACCATCTCTGAAATCACGAAAAAAAAATCAGCAGATTCATACATTTTGGTCGAGTAGGTATTGAACTTTTATAAGAAACAGCTGATTTTTTTTTTGTGATTTCAGAGATGGTCCCATAGTGAAAGTTGTTCATATTCATGGGTAGAACACCCTGTGAAAATTTACGCACTGCATAAAAAATTATCCTGTATATCTGTCAAATTTCTTAACGATGGGTTTAGTGGTTTAGGCGTGAAAAGTTAGCAGACAGACAAAGTTACATACTTTTGGCTTTAATATAATAATATTAGAATTGATTACAAAACTTTGAATGTCTTCGAAAAACTTAGTTTCCTATAATAATAGAGATAAAAAGGGATCCAGGCAGGGGGTCCTCGGCGCCACTGAAGATAATACTCGCCTTGTAATTAATCCCATCAAATTAATTTTCCACTTTTAACCAAGTTTAATTAGCTAGGTTAAATTTAACCGTGAGAATAAACGTCTGCCGGCCATAACAATTACGGATTTAATATTTTTATGTCTAATGCTTGTGTATAAATTCTGTGTGATTAAAATTTAATTACTTTGAATTTAACTGACGCTGTTTGTTTGATTGTGTGTTTTTCTTCTTAATGTAATTAATTAATATTTTCTATTATTTATTGATTGTGTGAAATGTCCAAGGATATTATTATTATTGTGTTTTTGGAGGGATCCGTTTCTAAATAAAGACAGCTGCACAGGTCGATCGATCAGGTTAAGCTGCGCTTGCCGCGGTTAGTATGTGGATGGGTGACCATCTTTACATACCGTAGAAAGCACGTTAAACCGTTGGTCCCGGCTGTCATTCGTGGATCTTTGACAGTCGTTACGGGTAGTCAGAAGCTCGAAAGTCTGACAACCAGTCTTACCAAGGGATACCGTATTACCCAGTAATTGGGTTTTGATAAAATGCGGATATTCAGCTGCATCCGGTTAGACTGGAAGCTGACCTCAACATAGTTGGGAAAGGGGTTGGGTTGGGAAAGGGGGTAGGCAGGTGATGATTTTTTATTGCGTTTTTGGTCTTTTGGTACAGAGGAGACTGGTAATTATGTTCCGTGTTCTTCAATTGCACAGTTTTGTTTGTCAGGTGCATCCAGACAGAACAAGGCATGCACTGCAAATGACTTTTTTATATGTTAGATGCCTCAGCCTGAGGCAGCCGATATATGCGAGGCTTACCATTCGAAGCACACGCCTTCTAATATTTGAACTCTCTGGACGCACCTTTCTGTTAAAAGTTTTAGGAAACATGATGAAAATAGTCTTGTTCCTTATTTCATTGTACAGACGCAGCACATCAAGCTACTACAATCTGTCAAATTTCTTTAATAGATTTTCAACCTTATCGATAAAATATTAAGGATCAAGGTTGATTGGGAAAATTTGACAGTTTCGGGTAGCTTGACCTGCTGGCGTCTGTGCTGAAAACTGTCAATGAGCTTTATTGCACTGAAAAAACATCTCGACGGCTCCAGAATTTAGCTTCTGTGATACCTTAGAATTTTCCCTCTAATCTTTTAAATTTTAAAGTTCCGAACTTAAAAGGAAAAATGGAACCTTTACAAGATCACTTTCTTGTTTTTAATAGCAGCATCCTTTCACCCAATGCATGTGGCTTTAAGCCTTCATTCATCGGTAGATCTATTCATCAACTCCAGAATTCACCCACACACATTCCAACAATTTCCATACTACAGCAAGTTTTTCATACAAATACTCGTAAAATCAATGAAACACACATGTGAGTGATCGTCGCCAGATGGGCCGCACTTGTGTTTTCATTGGGGGATGCGGTGGGAACGCTCGCGCATCTGTGCGCGTTGCTTGCGCAGGCGCTGCCGAGGGCGCGTACGAACGGATATAAAGGATGAGGGAGATATGTGGATGCTTAATTACGTCGTATTATTATCACTTTTTTTTGAAATCTTTCCGATGTGGTGTGTCACTTGGACACTATTTAATGAGTTTGAAAAAAGGTTACCTAGGATAAATAGGTTTCACTGAAACCGTTGCATCGAAAAGAACCCAGAAAGCAGTAGAACCCCGCCAAATGATTCACCGGTGAACCTCGGCCTGAACCAACCTGGCTGCGACGTCGTTAAAAGATGCCCATCCATAGATAATAATTACCCATCTCTCCACTAATCCAATGCTTACTCTAGGATGCATATCCGGTATGGCTCTAAAATCCTACCCTTTACTCCGGGCATGTCTTCTCTACAAAAACCGCGCCCCCGTCTACTTCTTGATCGCTGTAGCACCATGAACATGAGGCTACAGGAGCTAGTGCGAATATTGGGATTCATTCGATTAATCGAGTCTGGTCAAACCACGCTGGGATCGGTGCAATTCATTCATTCACTGAAACCGTGGCGTCGAAAGTCCACCAGAACCTAAAAAAACAAATGAATTTGTTAAGTGTTCTATTTTCAAAGCAAGACTTATTTCAAAATGGTGTCAAACTTGCAGAGTTTTTTTGATGACTGTACTTTTGATAATCTTTAATCTATTATTTACACATTATGATAGCTCATTAACCTCTATTAATTTGTCTAAACACATCGTCTCAAAATGCGGCCACAATAATATCTAGATCACAATTACCTGACTCACTTTAAAATCCAACTTACCCTACTTCTTAGCCAATTAATTTGTCATCTAATCGTTCAAACCTTGATTCGTCAACAAACAAACTGACGGAATGACACGCGGAAAATTGGTCACTCTGATCTATTATATGCTACTATCATTAGTGTATAAAACCAAGGTCATATGACCGGGTTGCTGTCATACGTAGCTATTAGAGATAATGATCAGGTAAGGTCAATATTGCGCATTAATTCTTATTCTGTTGGTAGTTAGACGCGTTCCGTGAGAATGTGTCTGATTTTATATGTAACAGAAGTATTAAGTACCTATAGTTGGCTTTTATGCTAAGTGGAACTTGTCAGTCATTATATCGGGCCGTGAACGTATGCTAATAAACGTGGTTCACAACCCAAAGCTATACGGATCTATTTCATAGGTTCTCAACCTTGTTTTTCCGACCTCTTTGAGAATATTGTTTTTTCTGGAGCCCCCCCAATATTTACCATCTATCGTGAATCTGAGTAGGCAGCTATTGCGACGATTATGTTTAAACGTGTAATCGTTTAAACATAACCGTCGCAATAGCTGCCTACTATCAATAGGATAGTAGGCAGCTAATAATAATATTATAAACGTGAAAGTTTTTATGGATGGATGGATGTTTGTTACTCTTTCACGCAAAAACTACTGAACGGATTTGGATGAAATTTGGCACACATATAGTTTATAACCAGGATTAACATATAGGACTTTTTATTCCGATATTCCCACGGGAACGAAACTTATGCGGGTGAAACCGCGGGACGCAGCTAGTATTATATAGTCGTAAGAAAGGATAATATAATATTCTCTGGGTCTTCTACTGCTCCCCTGAAAGTCTCAAACGCCCACGAGAGGGCGTCATCGCCCACGTTGAGAACCTATATGAAAACAGGGGAGATATTTGCGAAATAAAGTAATAAGAAGACGACAGGTTTTCTTTTGCCCAGCAGTGGGACAATAATGTCTAATAAAAAAAGAAGAAAACGATTAATTGTTACCCAATTTCCGCACATACTTTCCATAAACCAAAGGATTTTGTAGTAGAGAATTCATCAACCACTACTTCATATTATTATATTTGGAAAACTCATTTTTTTTTATTGACAATGGGCTCACTCTTGACCTCAATCCAGCCCAGAGGCAGGGATGAGATCTACGGTGGAACGAGCTTGCCCAAACGTTATTTACTCGACAACGTTTAATAATACAATGAATATTGCTGAATTGTGTTCCATATTATGAAATTGGGATTGTGAGTCTGTTACGAAGGTGAAGAAAACATGCGGTGTGACGAGATAAGATGTGGACAGACAGAGACAGCTAGAACCGGGGTTGGGGACAAAAGACCACCCTATCTATAGTTACCCTATTGGTGTGTATAACCACTTAAAATATTTTAGTTAACCAAATTTTTATTCCAAGTGTTGTCGACACCGTCCCTAAGGACCAATCATCGAGGCTATCTGTAGGGGAGGTCTTTTCAATAGTGGATTTACGTCTTTATATACAGATCTCTGTAATTCCAAATATTGATGATCTATCTTAGGGATATAAGCTTTTCTCTGAACAAATCCATCACTCATACATGCATGGTAAGCGTGTGATATATGGAAAGGCAGTAGCTTCTAATGATAATTTATTAAGTCATTCATATTCATAATCTGTGAGAACTTGCTCATTGTGTTTATTGAAATCTGGCTTCTTAGTTTTGGAGCCAAATAATGTCGGTAGTCACTTCAAGACAATTAGGCAAATTTAAATCGATAGCAAGTTTAAACACTGATATACATCTGTCTAGATTTTTTTGGGGTCGGATTCCAGTCTCATCGTATGCCGCTGAATACCAATATATTACAAGGAACGACTGCCTAGTGTCTAGTTACTGGGTAACACGATACCCCCTGGTAAGACTGGTTGTCAGACTTTCGGGATTCTGACTTGTAACGACTGTCAAAGATCTACGAATGACAGCCGGGACCAACGGTTTATTCAAGCACTGGTCATATTTCTATTTAAGCTTTTAGTCTCATTTTAGAAATAGAATATAAATGAACTTTTATAAAAACAAATGAATGGCTGAAGTTTTTTATAGCTACCTAATAAATTATGTCAAACCATTGGTATAATGCATTAGGTATAAAAAGTTAAACAACACTGGTCCTTGAACTTTGTGTATAACGAAATTAATGAACAGTAAGAATAAAAGCATAATAGCTCGAACTCGAATTGTATCGATCTTTATAAATCTCATACAATTTGTTATCAACCGTCTGATTGACTCAGAATTTTTATTCGCCGTGACCAATCGAAACAATCAGTATGTTGCGTCTGCCTTAGGGTCGCCCATGTTAATTAAGATTTTACTTCTTTAGCGGCGTTGTGCACTTATTTTTTCACATTACGCTTAAAATTTATGAGAACCTAGTAATTAGAAGGATGATTTGGGGATTGTTACTTGGGATTTGTTTAATTATAAACTATTTATAAAAAAACAAGAAAGACAGAAAATAAAGAATAATTGTTTATTCTGCAGAAACAAGACGCACATACAAAAAAAGACTTAAAATACACACACTAATACAAAGTAGTTAAAATACTCTTATTCAACGAATAAAAGTTGAAAGCTTAACAATATTCAAGAGGACCAGAAACAGAGCAGTTCAATGAGAAATTAGATCTTCAAGTCAAAAAACTAACTCGAATAGAATACTACTTTCTGAATTCTAAGATAATTTTCTAGGACACAAGATTTGTCATTTTGTTGTAAGTTATCCCCTTTTTAGGGTTCCGTACCTCGAAAGGAAAAAACGGAACCTTTATAGGATCACTTTGTTGTCCGTTCATCCGTCTGTCTGTCTGTCTGTCAAGACCCTTTTTCTCAGGAACGCGTGGAGGTTAAATCAAACTGGAATCTATATCAAATACTCAGGTCTACTGATCCTTAAGCTGTGAAAAAATCAAACGTCTAAGCCAACGCAATCAAAAGATACAGCTGTTAATGCCGCAAATTTTCGCAAATTTTCGACACTCGCAAGAGATTCAAAACCTACAGGGTACTTCCCGTGAACTCAGAATCTTGAAATTGGGTACTCACGGCTACACATCAAGCTATGCAAAACCAGTATTGGCTGACCGTTCATTGTGAGAAAATATCATACAAAGTGAGGCCAAGACAAACTGGTTTTGTATAGCTTGACGTGTAGCCGTGTGTACGAAGCAACGTCTTATAGCATAGATAAAGGAAAACTTGCGAAAACCGTAAATTTTTAGTTACATACCTACAAATTTGCACGGAACCCTCGGTGCGCGAGTCCGACTGGCACTTGTTTTTTAATCGATGTCTTTGTTTTTTTTTCCTCTTCTTCTTTTGCTACTATAATTATCATCATCACCTCCCGAAGCCCGACTTCACCCACTGTTGGGCATAGGCCCCTCTTTACTTGTGCCAATCCTCACGCTCCTGTGCCAGCCTCATCCAGTTTCTACCTGCGATGGTAACTACCATACATATTACTAACACGCACAAAAATAACTTCAGTATAAAAAAAACTGCATTTGCCAATAACCTAACATCCTGATGACCCTGACATTTATACCGCGGCACCTTTGATCGCTACTTGCTTGTTCATACCAATTAACTAGCTGGAGCACACGGCTTCGCCTCCCTCACTAACTTCAATCAACCGTATTTAATTACGTAGAGTAAGATGCCACAATATCTGTTAATTACTACAATTTCTTGTAATTGGTCTGTGTAACTATTTCGTCTTTAATCGCTATTTTGTGAAGATTGATATTTATTTGTGGCTAAATGTCTTTCGACATTTTTGCTGGCCTCAACTAGCAATGTCTTGTGACTTTGTTTATGTGGTCTTATCATACTTAAGTAAAAAAGCGGGGTAATTGTTTAACATACATAGATGGAGGTCAGATAGGCAGTTGCTCCATGTAAAATACTGGTATTCAGCTGCATAAGATGCTGGTTAGACTGGAAGCAGACCCCAACATACTTGGGAAAAGGCTAGGCAGATGATGATGATGATGAAGATGGCAATACTTTTCATTTGACAGTTCAGCTACGTTCATTGCGTTATATACGTTGTTGAGCAGACGAATTTTTCAAACCAAAGAAGCAATGGATTATTTCCTTCAAAACCCTGGGATTGTGATTGTGTTATACAATTAGGGTGCAGAACTACTACCATCTAAATTAATTGCGACTCAAAGGACCATATTTTCTTGAAATTCAATGAAACCTACTTACACGAATCTCTTGACACTCAAAAAGGGCCGCAACCGATGTTAGATCTCGCCAGTGTTAAAATCGTCTCCTGCCCGATATTACTCAAGTCTGTGCTGATAAATGGTTCTATTCTATAAGATCGATTTATGCATCGATTTAGCGTAGCCCATTAGGCCACTATTATAGGAGTAACGCGTGTAACTCGGTTGGAGGAGACAGTTTGGGTATTCAAGTGTCGGATTCCGCTCGGGGGAAACTGGACGACTTGAAGTCTTTAATCGAGTGAAACTTTGGGTGGGGCGGTCTGAATGGAGAACATTGAGGTTAGGGCTAGGATTTAGAGAGCTGGAAGTTGTTTTAACTGTTTTTTTTTATTGGCATTCATTGTTTCATTATGATTATAACGCCCACTGCTAAACATTGACCTCTCAGCAGTCATAGGTCAAATTTGTGAAAGTACTTTTTGACTTTGTTCTTTGTTCAAATAATTATAGTGTTATAAAGAACAGAGTCTGTTATCAAGCTGATTTTTGCTAATTAAAAAGAAAACATTAAGAAATACTATGTATGACTATGTGTATGAGAGATGAATGATGATGATGAAATGTCGATGGATGGAGTGGGAGTGCTCTCCCTCTCCATCCATCGACATTTATATAGACCAAAGAAAAGTTGAATTAATTGTTTGAGGGATGATGTGAAAGAAAAAGGAGTGAATGATAGAGTGACGGCTGACAGGGGAGAAAGGAAGATAGAAACGTGTTGTGTCGACCCCAAGTAACATGTGGCAAAGGGCAGACGATAATGATGATCTAGAGATAATATACATTTTGACTAAAAAACATCCAGAACTTTCACCTCTGTAGATCTGTGTACACATATGTACAGAGGTGAAGGGTCTGGATGGTTCTTGAGGTATTAAATACATAGATAAAACAGTGTTCATACATATCATTCACCACATAGAAGCACTATACTGTCTAAAGCCCTAAAATGACCCCACTATCAGTAACTATCATTACTAGCTCCGTATCGGAGCCGGTACCGGTAATCGTGTTATCATGTAGCACCGCAGGAGCTCCAACTATGGTCATAGACCATGTTCTGCCTGTACCCATAACGATTTGTCACAGGTATCAATTCTATAAATCCTTGGTATCTCTGTTCCGTAGGCCACTTGTTTGAATTTGCATTTTCAGATTAAACCTGGTGTAAGGAAGTGGTGGCTGTGATAATATTAATAAATATATAAGTTATTGCTGAATGGCAGGGTATGGACGGGGATTCTGTTTTGAAAGGGTCCTGTAAGAAGGCGATAAGGGATATAGGATGGCTACTTTATTTTGATATGTCGAGGAAGAAGAGACCTAAAGGACGAGTGATTTCCGAGACTTTTCGTTCTTTCTTTTTTTTAAAAAACGTTGCCCCACACTAGGAATTTCTCCTGTATCGTGGGTGCGTTTACAAACTGACTGTAAACGTTTTCGTCCTATAAATTCATTACCGTTGGAGAAAATTGTAAGATTTCATACTGCACACTCATGATTGAGTAATAATTTGAGCCCGAAACTTTGTCCAAAGTTCAAAATCCAACTCCACCGTTCGAAAAAGTAAACCAGTTTCTTGACCAACGGAAACGCGATATGTATTTGCATATTAGCTGTATTCTCAGTGTAAAAAAAAGTCCTTATTCTTTTACCAATATTGGCGTATTGGCCAACAACACCAGTTCCTACATTTGCACGACTGGAAGCGTCCCAGACACAAACATTTGCGCGCTGCCCCCCCCCCCGTACTTTAGGACTAAATCTTCCACAACCAACGCAGACATTTGCGTATTGGCCACTATCAAGCGTGGGCTTGCCAGATAAATAGTCCAATTTACAACCACGACTGACTAATGGTGTACTAATGAACTAGCGACACATACTCCGATGGCAATAATGTGGTACATAGATGATAAAACGAGGAGATAAACGTGGAATATAAAGTGGATTGTTCGATTTGTAGCGTGGCTTTTAATTAGATGGCGTTAGGGAATTGCGTAAGTGTGGGCTGTTTCTTGTTTGTGGGCGGTGACTTGTGGCTTCAGATGCGGTTAGCGATGGTTTAGTGTCGTTTCGGGGCTTAGGGGACGCATTAGAGGCATTAATGGTTTTCTGGGTATATTGGACTTTGAAGGAGGAGTTGGAATCGACATTGAGCTGATATGGTGGTGTTTAATTAACAAAGACCAATAAACTTTAGTCATTTTCTTGGGCCTTCTCAATTTAATCAACTCTCGTCTTTTTTTGGTCTTTCTCAATTAATCAACTGTCATTTGGTCCTTTTTCAGTAAACTGGTAGAAGTGCAATAAAATTTCTACTAGCTGGTTTTGCAACACCCTCTTCCACTTTTAAATTCTAGTCCATCTTTAAGGGAATCACGTTGATTAATTAACTAAGTATGTTCTTATTTCCCAATGTTGGTGCATTTAACATACTGGTTTTCAGTGCTGGAATGTAGAAAAACGCGGATCGTCGATTGACGGCAATTTGTTTAATCATCTCGTTTTATGCGCTTGCGCATAGCAGTTGAGGATGGTTTAGACATGTATTTCAAATGATGGACTAATCGTTAGGTACAACTAATAGCTTGTTGAGATGATAAAATGTTTTAGGGTGCTTAATTTTTTTCTTACTTTTTGGGAACAAATCTTTAAAAAAATGGCAGTACCTAGTCTAGCGAAACAACTAGCTAAAATAATTAATGACACTTTTTTAGCAGCTTCGAATTCTTTCCGAAATAGTGACTTAGCACTTTCCTTGTCAAAAACGACTGTTTTTATTCGGTAACCAGTTCTTTACTTCTTTTTAAAATCCTCACAAAATAATTAAACAAGTTTACATTCACACCAGTTACCGCGCTAACACGTCAGTTAAATCCAGTCACATAATATGTTAGCGAATATTTGTCGAAGAAAGTCTAGATCATACACTTTCTTTAGCTTGCTGCTGAGACCTACCATTTAAGGCGTTATGTTATGAGTGCAAAGCGCACTGCACGATTTCACCGGGCAATTAAAATTAATATGTGGGCAACTCGTTCTTGGGCATAATACCATTTTGTTGTAGGGCTGATACTGTTACCAATACCTTATCGATACAGTTATTTGAAATGAAATAACTAAGATGATAATTGATGGTAGTTTATAGTTTTTACTGCATATATTTTATTAATCAATTACAGGTTTAAATTATTGTATGTATAGATAACTAATTTTTTACACTAGGTACTAAATTATATGAGTAACTAACTATACAAATAAATAATAATACTATGGTTATTTCTCTCAGTACAAGTTTCTCTAGTGCACAAAAACTAATTTTAAAAGCTTGCAAAAATGGAGGCTGTGCCGTTTTGCATTAGGTACTGGCGCCGATTCCCTTGTTCACAAACTAAACTAAATTTAAGTTCAATGCATCTTTTTCTTTCTATTTAATTTAGAAAAGGACAGAAGATAAATATTAGTTTAGTCCTGTCAAACTAGTCTGCGCCTGACGTAAATTGACGTATTTTTAGCAGCCATGTTTTTAATCACGTGTAATCTGTCTATGGAGTATCTTAAAATGTAATAGAAAGAAAAAGATGCACAGAACTTAAATTTAGTTTAGTTTGTGAACAAGGGAATCAGGGCCACTGGGAAGTAATTTGTAGTTTGATTTAGATATTTGAAACTTAATTGGTTATGGTGAATTTCCTATTTATAATATTTATTCGCCGCGGTAATTAATTAAAAATGCATCGTTGTATTGAATTCATATAAAAACAGAGTTTCTCACCAGATCAATCTCAAAATTTTTTCGCCGTACAACCCTATCATAAATGGAAAAATGCAAAAACTCGCAATGTAATTGAGATCAATATTTATCGTTTATCTGAACTGGTCTCGGATTGCGGATAACTTCTCAATTCGGTGCGTTGGATGTGTTACACGTTACAAAGTAAGTATTATTGGCCGGTCCTAATAAAATCTGCCGAAAGTGCACCTCTTTTACGTAAATGTTTCGCATTTTATTACATTCAAAATGTTCTCAGGATATTATTGCGAGATTTTTGGTTATGTAGGTTATTTGGTCCTTTTGCGCTACTGTTTGGTAATTTTCTGGATAGCATAATCATGGATATGGGAAGACAAGGCTATTTATTTCTCATGTTGATGACAAAGATATATTTTGGTCCTTATGATCTCAATTGTTCCTTAGAACATCAATTCGTCACCTACTTTGTTTTTAATGTTGTCGTCTCTGTGTCTGTGATTCTAAGAGTATATAAAAATTATATATTTTTGTCTATTTGCTCACTAACGCCGTCAGTATACGTAGGATAAATCTCATGATTGGGAAGCGATCTCATTAAATAAAAAAATAGACACCATAAGCCGGTACCCAAAATAGCCACAGTTCAAATTCAAGTTAAAATACATATCTAGTTCGACCAACTTCCAAACTATAGCTTTAAAGCAAAGGGTATCTCGGAGCCTATTATCAGCATTCAGCATAACAATGGACGGCCGATGTTAGAGCCTTATACAGAGCGATTGTCCCAAGTCCTTCGACGCTCCTAATGCGTGCCGAGCTTGTGTGAACTGTATTGTTTACCTAACAAGATGGTGTTAGTTATACAATTTTTTTAGTCCTTCGAGTACCTGGTGCTGTCTTGTTTAAAGTTTGATAGGTTTTGTTGGTTGCCCCAGTTAAAAAACTATAGGTTCTGAAATTGTCGGATTTTTGTTTTGTAAATCAAAATTATTACGAGTTCTTTTTTAAGTAATAGGTTTTATGGAGTCATACTTAGATTTACCTTCATCACAAAATCAGCCTGCTGTTAGTCGATTGTTCATTTTCAGGTTTTTTTTTGGTTCTAAATCATATCTCTGTGCACATCAAATACGAAGACATTCCTACCATTGATATAAGAAAGGTCGGACAGAATATAAAGTCATCCCATTACTACCAAAATCAGACCTCAAACCTACAAGAGAAAGCTCCAATGCTCCAATCAAATTATTAATGACACAGCGACATATTAGCTCAGCATTTTGCGGCAATGTTCCTCGTATTTCGTCATCCATTGTGTGTTCAAACGGTATTAATGAATTGCCCGTCGATTTATCACCGAACAATGGACACCGAAGCGCTTTTGTTGCACGAAAACCGCTCGATAATTATGTTAACAGAGTGGTCCGCGAGATTAATGGTGGAAAAAGTTTAGTGAACTCTTCATACACATGAGGTTTAGAGTTTAAATAGTGTTGTAAAGGTATGAAAGATGCATCGTTGACCCTTTTTTGGGCTAATAGAAGTTCTTCATTTGTTTTTACCGAATGCTGACAACAATGAAGGTTGTATCTGATCTGCCCAAATTTATAATCTTTTCCTTATCATTCTTGTTTTAAGTTTTCACACTATCAAATTTTGTGTATCTGCAATTCTGCACCTACTACAAGTCTTTGTCATATAACTGTTGCATCTTTTTTCCAATTCAAATTGTTTTCGGCAATATTATGTGGTCTTCTACAAATCTGCCATCATTGTCAGTTTCCTAAACATAATCCTTATAGTTCAAACCTCGTTGACAGAAAACGTTTAGTCATAAAAATACACCCGGAATATATCTTCAACCGTCAATACCATATTACCATTTCCTTTTATACTTACATCTATATCTATATTCAGGGAAATCTTATTCTAAACGGCCATAGAAATCGCGATTGGAGTCCATGTTTTATGCCCATCGTTCTAGGAATAACGGGACCTACACTAGACCATAATATGCATTATAACGGCCTCATTGCCATGTGGCCTGGTCTGGTTAATGCAGGCCTTTTTGTCCGGATAATGTTATGGTATGTTACACAACTCTGGAGGATGGAAAATTGAATTTGAATTTTTGATGTTGTTGGATCTTGTACGAGTATGTACAATGTAGTGTTGAAAAATGGACTCTATGTACTAAGATATAGTTATGTGACTAGCGCAGGAATCATTTAGTTATTTTTTATTGGTGACTTGTTTTCTTAAGTCTACATATTGAATGTTTATTTTGATTTTGAAAATGCTGTTTCATGCATGAAACAGGAGATTTTTTTGAAAAATTTCTTCATAAGGTGTTTAGAATCATGTGCTGAATTCATGGTTTCAGTTTGCGCGTCGATGTCCCTGCCTCTCTGTATTTGCCCATGTTGTTAGTCACCTCATTATTGTAAATGATGCTCAAGCATGGTTTTTGATTTACAGATGACAGATTTCATGCTAGGCCATCTATTCTCAAAACTAGCTCCACAGAGATTTATGTTGGAGTTGATCTAGACCGTTCAGATGTTTATTGCTGTTTTGAAGCTTTTACATTTATGGTTATTTATACTGGTTCTGAGTATGTTTGTTATTCGTTGGCTAGGACCCGTTGCATGAATCTATAACAGTTATCTCTTGGTTTTGAAGGGTTTTATATACACTCGAGAGCAATGAATCCGGGTCACTTGAAGAATCCTAAAAATCTCGGAAACTAAAAATGCTAGGTTAATGCAATAAATTGTATTTAATAGACAATGTAATACTCCTTAAATGAAGGTATTAAAACTTCTTAGTTATTGTAAAGTTATATCATAAAAAAATCAAATTTGAAAAAGGGCCACTTTCGAAGATGGAACTACGAAATTACAGCATTTGGTTTTGCGTTTGTTTGTAATCTGTCATTTATGTGGGTACATAAACCATGTTGATAGTGCTCTATATTCATTATTCAAGCTGAAATTATGTCGCTTACGCCTGAAGAATGCACCAGAATACTTACAATGCTGGAAACCGGCCGGAGTCAGCGCGATACAGCCAGGACTGTCGGTGTGTCGCTGTCAACAGTACAAAGAGTTCTCCGACGTTACGAAGAAACTGGTTCTAACCTACGCAGACCAGGAACGGGCAGAACCAGGTGTACCACAGCACGAGAAGACCGATACTTGGTGAACACCATGCTTCGAAATCGCTTTCTCACAGGAACTGAAC
Organism: Apamea anceps; assembly: GCA_951799955.1. Taxonomy (NCBI): domain Eukaryota; kingdom Metazoa; phylum Arthropoda; class Insecta; order Lepidoptera; family Noctuidae; genus Apamea; species Apamea anceps. Next base: position 3,129,027 of record OX637502.1, on the reverse strand, counting down.
TCACAAATCAGTTTCGACGCCTCGGAGGAAGTAACCCAAGTGCATGGACAGTAAGACGTCGGCTTGCTGAATCTAACTTAAAACCCCTTAGACCTGCAAACGGCCCTAAACTGGAGCGTGGGCATCGTATTTCAAGACTAAGATATGCCCAGAGCCACGTAAATTGGAGTATTGAAGATTGGTCAAAAGTTATGTTCTCCGACGAATCAAAATTTATGCTCTACAAGCACGATGGAAGACACAGAGTGTATCGAAGACCAGGGGAAAGATTCAAGCAAGCATGCATCAAAGAAAAAGTAGCCTACGGTGGTGGGTCTGTACTTGTGTGGGCCGGAATTTCTTCTGAAAGTCGCACAGAGCTGGTGATCATAGAAAACGGCTCTTTAACTAGCGTAAGATATGTGGAAGAAATCCTCAATGATCACGTTGGTCCATTTATGGTCAATTTAGGTGAGGATGCTATATTTATGCATGACAATGCCCGACCTCATACAGGTAGGATTGTGAATGACTACCTTCAAGAGATGAACATTACTCGTATGGAGTGGCCAGCGCGCAGCCCGGATATCAACCCGATCGAGCATGCTTGGGACGAGCTAGGCAGATGCGTAAAACAACGAAACCCTCCCCCAATCACGCTTCGTGAGCTCAAAATTGCTCTCACAGAGGAATGGGAGAATATTCCCCAAAATCGTATAAGGAACTTGGTGTACAGCATGCCAAACCGCGTAAACGCAGTAATGGAAGCACGAGGAGGCAATACGAAGTATTAAAATTCAAGAAAATCGTAATAAAGTTCAAAAATTTCATGTTTCCTATTTTTGTTTTAAGGAGAGATCAGCAGTTTTTTTCTTTATGTAATTTTGTGTTAATAAAATGTATGGTGACTCATATTTTTTTTACTTTTATTTAAGGAGTATTACATTGTCTATTAAATACAATTTATTGCATTAACCTATCATTTTTAGTTTCCGAGATTTTTAACATTCTTTAAGTGACCCGGATTCATTGCTCTCGAGTGTATATGAACACTTAAAATCATCCTTTTTATTTTGCTTATAGTCATCATCATCATGGATGCAGTGGTGGCCCAATGGCCATGACTTACGAGTCTTATGTTCGAACCCTGACGATTTACTTTGTGTAAATTATTTCACATCACCACTGCTCTCAAAATGGTAAAAGAAAACATCGTGAGGCAACCGGCATATCCTAGAACCATAAATTCGAAGACATCTACTAACCCGCAATGAGCCTGCGTGGTGGATAACGGCCCACTCTTTCTCACAGAGAGGAGGCCTGTGTCCCAGCAGTGGGAACATTTTAGGCTGATTATACGTACATTATTATCTTTTATTATAAGTAAGTATTCTTTCGCACATGTCTATTAGGCGTCATCTCAGTGTTCTTTCTCTTTGGTTTACAACTTATTATACTTTCCTATCTATGTCTTAATATTTCCTTAGTTTATCACTCCACATACCCCAAAACACAATATAATCTCCAAAACACCATATCTAGTACCCGAGAAGAGATGTTATTGATACAAAAGTGAAGTGAAATCGTGTCGCGTTGCCAGCGGATGCTGCGTATAAACGACGGCATCCGCTATTACCGCTGATTTGAGGCCCCCGTTACCTATAGTATACTATCAGGCTATCAGCCGTGTTACTCGACCTTCATTGACATGGGTCATGATGTGGACTGTGATAAACATTATTTATGATTAGGAGCTTGTTGTGTCGCACAGCGGGGTAAAGGCCTCTGTTCTGTCTTTCTGTTGTTCTCTCTCTTTTGCAATTAGAGCCTGATCCTTTAGGTTCTAACTAGTCACGCTATCTCCTTCTGAGTCTACCGCGTCGCCGATTCCTGTTGCTCGGAACCCAATCTGTGGCTTATTTTGCCCAATTCTGATACGACATGCGGCAGATGTAGCCTGCCCTGTTCCATTTTAATTTGGCTGCTGTGTTGCCTACGTCTGCGATCTGTGTTTTGGAACGGAGTATAAGCACAGTTTCTTATACGGTCAGTAAGTTTGACTCAGAAAATATTTCGTTCCATTGCTCGCTGTCAGACCCTGAAATGGAATATGAAGATGTAGGCATGGTTGATAGTAGAAGGAGAAAATGGGATTAGGGAAAGTAGAAGCAACTGTTTGGGAGTCACTAAAGCTACTAAAAGCAGGCCACCATGTTTGGCAGTCCCTGAAGCCATTAAAAAAAGCTAGAATATTCTAAAATGGAAAGAAAACTTGGTAGATGCTTGCGAAGAGTAAACATTTCTTACAAACATACTTATTTACACTACTTAAAATGTATGGTGTGTTCTATTTCGAAGTGTCTCCAAACTCTGGCGGTTTTTCTATCTTAGATTGGCAACGAGGAGGTTAAACTCTTTAATGTTGCAGGTGCCTTTTTAAAGTATCTGGCTCCATCAAGAGAGCTATGCCCTTTCAAACTCCGACCATAAACTTCAGCCATAACATCTTTTCCAATTTCCAAACGATAATAATAATAACACCCCTCCCCGTTATATTTGATAACGTCGCAAAACTGTGAACCGTACGATGCGCGTACGCTGCTGTGTACTGTCCGCTACGGAGGGTGAGCACGACCCCTGCTACACGGGGTAGTAATAATAATTGTTATAGATGTTACTAGATGTTGTAGTAGAAAGTTAATTGTTTACTTCGAGGGCATAATTTTCATGCATGTCGTTTTCAATTAGTTATTTACATTAATCAGCTACTTCTTCGTTTCATCATCTGCCTAGCCTTTTCCCAACTATGTTGGGGTCGGCTTCCAGTCTAACCGGATGCAGCTGAATACCAGTATTTTACATGGGGCGACTGCCTATCTGATCTCCTCCACCCAGTTACTGGGTAATACGATACCCGTTGGTAAGACTGGTTGTCAGGCTTTCGGGCTACTGTCGACCCGTAACGACTGTCAAAGATCCAGGAATGACAGCGTAGCGCAGTTACATCTTCGTTTATCTAACCTATTTCAAAATTGATTCGAGCAAAATAATTACCGTTGTACTATAAATAATTGTTTTGAATAGGTACGCTACTTAAGGGTTTTTCAGCGATTTTTCAAACATTTAACAGAAAGCTTAAGAAATGTACAGTTGCCAAAGGAGATAAGTAACCAGGGTCGTCGGATATGGTTGAAGTTTAGTAAGAAACCGATGAATGTTTTCGAATGAAAATTTGCTTTGGTAATTGAACTGTTTGTTTTCTATTATTTAAGTTAAATTTTATTCCAAAATTTCCATCGGTTTCTTACTAAACTTCAACTATATCCGACGACCCTAGTTACTTATCTCCTTTGGCGACATACCTTATGTATGTATCTACAGGACCCATTATATATGTTCTATACAATACAATAAATAATTTAAATATCTAATTAGAAAGTTATTTACTACCAATAAAGATACACAATTAATCATCGTTGTTACTGTCACAGTGACAAGCTGCTAATTGATCACGGTAATTAAGTTTGGTGATCAACTTTTATTTTAGTGTCGTTCTTTTAGGCAAACAGGTTAGTAGAAGACAGACATGGATAATAAATTGTGTGAGTTCCGTTTCTAAAAACAACATAGGTAAATAATGCAAATGGTTTCCAAACCGCATAAGTACCTTTTTGTTTTTATTGTTGCCCGGTGGAAATCCTAATGGACTTCCTTCATCGTGGGGGTGACAGAGGAGTATGCCGGACTCTTACCGGCTAAAACCACCGCGGTGTTCCACCTCCCTATGGCCGGGGGTGCGGGACGCATCCCGTATCCGGCCGGTCGGGGGCTCCCCCGACAGGCCTCGAGCCGCTGTTCCTCAGTGGGTCACACACCTGGAAGACATAGTTATTACTATATTTATCTTGCATTTAAAGTATAAACTTAAAAAAAAATCACCATTTATCTATACGGTTTCTGAAGAGACCGAGAGCTGAAAAATGATGTATGATGCAACAAAACGTAGTCAGGTAGAGAGCAACCCTGACCATCATAGTGAATTAGTGACCATCCCCTTCGAGCTACGAAGACAAACGGGAGCCAACGGGGTAGTTGCGTATTTTAATAGTTCAACAACATTCATTGCGTTATTTATGTTGTTGAGCAGACACATTAAGCAATGGATTAGTTATATGCTTCAAAATGATTCGGAGCGTGATTTATAGTGTGTTACGCAGTTAGGGTGCAGAACTGCAGCAACCCTAAAACCAATTACAGAAAAAAATAAAACGCCACCTTTAAACAACCCATAATGCCATTACAGCTGATTAAATAACAATAACCCACGCTAGCAGCCCAACACCGGCCAACACCCACGCGGTGTAACAGTAGTGGGCCACTAATGCCCACTAACGGTACATAATGTGCCTTTGGCCCAGCTTCCGCGACCCGGCCATATGGAACATAATCATTTGTGTTTTTCTATTTAATGTAATTAACGGAATTTGTAATGATGAATTTGAATTAGAGGCTAGTGGGCAGTGGCGTAGCGTGCCTTGGGAGGGCCCTGTATCAAAATTAGTTGGGGGGCCCAAATGAAAAATTTCAGGTTTAAGTCCTTCTGCACTGCAATCGGATACTGCTATAAACCCCAAAAAGGACTCACAGATTTTTAATTCTTTAGATACAATATCATCATTTTCTGTTATCGAGATGTATTGAAAAACTACAGAAAGTTGGTTCAGTTTTGACAAGTTACATATGACAGTTTTTTTATATGGTTTTTTCCCGGGAAGCACTAGATTAAGTGACATTGTGGATAACATTTTACTAATTTTTGCTTACACACGTTAGGGGGCCCCTGCAGCCCGGGGGCCCCGTATCATTGACACGGCTGATACGGCGGTAGCTACGCCCCTGCTAGTGGGCTACTTCTGGGGTTATGGGTCAACTAAACGCACCTGTGGACAACGTTCCAGCTGCTGAAGTGAGGGAAGGTCGTCAGGTCAAATCCTACCCTTCACAGTATGGACGTGAGCCAACTCCTATCACTGGCATACCTTTTTTTTGTGTGGGAAATCATCAAATAACTTCTCCCGCTCTGCACCCTAATTGCGTAACACACAATCAATCGAAATCAGAATCATTTTGAAGCAAATTGCTAATCCATTGCTTCATAAGTTCGAAAAATTTGTCTGCTCAACACGTAAATAACGCAATGAATGTTCTTGAACTGTCAAAATGAAAGCGATTCCGATTGATCGTGTATTACACAATTAGGGCGCTGGACGTAGAGGGAGGGCGTGTCAGACTTTTACTGACTAAAACCCATCCGTGCTGCTTCACTTGCCTGTGCCAGGGGCCACGGTAACTCTTTCGAAAGCAACCACCAACTCCTATCACTGGCATACCTGCCGATCTATGCTTTAAAAATGTCACTATGAGGTCTTAGGTGAACTGAGCTTGAAGTGAGTTCTCAATAGTGTCAATTCCTAGCGTCACATGAAAAGCAGCTCCCTTCAAACTCACTTCAGAATGAGAAGTTTTAAGATAACCTTTAATAAAGAAAGCCATTACGAGAAGGAATAACGAAAATAATTAGGCTCTTATTGTTAATCAATGATTAATTTAATAGGAATTTATAAATGTCCAATTTAGGATGTGACAACAGAAATCTTGACACTGTACATTAGCTAGTAATTTAACTTACCTAATCATAGTTTTCAACTACCATAACGACAATTTTGATTACCTTTTAAATCGTAAAGCTCCAATACTCCAAACTCATAAAACATTACAACAATGTTAATAAATTATGCTTCTCGAATAAAAATTCTTCATCACAACTCCTAAACAAACTTCGTAATTACTGTAACTAATTACTTATTATCTGAAAGTTATTATCAATTACGTTGTAACAGCCACTCCATTGAAAACTCACGCTTAATTACCGAAATAAACAATAATAATGATTGATAAGCGTGGATACGATTTCTTCTAATTAACTTTGCTTATCAATGAAGATAACGTCGTCAACTTTGATAGGTTTGACGTTAATGACCCGAGAATTAGTGAGGTTTTAAGTTAGCTTTTGTCAAAAGTCTTTCAGTAAAGACAATTTACAGACACTCCTGGATGTCAAAAAGTTCTCCGTTGACATTTCCAAACTTATTCTAGATGATTATTTATAGTCAATGTTAAAAAAAAATCAAGACATGTTCTCTGAATCCGTAGAATAGATTTTGCTGACTCTAAGAGCCATTTGCGAGATGTGTGTGTCCCTGTCTTGCCAGCTTAACTATAGTTAAAACTCCTGCAGTGGTCAATTTCCGCCTTGAAAATTGCCGCAGAAAAACAATACGCAAAGCCATAATCCGCGTAGGTAGTATCACGCATACACTGTGGAAACATCCAAAAATCTATGGGAACCGCGAAAGATTTTCCTATCTCGCATTCCAAGATGGCGGCGCCTTTACAACTGTCAAACAAGCCTGATTCACCATGAAATCGCTAAACGCAACCAATTATTGTTTTATATACGAATATGTATTGAACATATCGGCATTTATCGAACATCGACATGCGATTATACTCCCGTAGAGTTTGACAATTAGCGTTACCAGATTTGGGTATCGGTCTCTCGGTATTTGGTATCTGGTACCAGAGTGCGTGGTGTCCGGTTCTCGGTTTTTGTGGGTTCGGCTTAAACTGTAGTTATGGCTAAACTTGTTTTTGTTTATCAATTGACTGGAAGTTTGAGTTTAATATTGAATAATGAGAGAAGTGTTTCCCGTTCTTTCCATGTTATGAATAGGTTTTTCGACCGTCTATTGCCTTGGGACCAGCTGGTGACTAACCAAACTTTGGTTTGGATTTCATGAATATTAAATTGCATATCACCTTACGTATTTATTTTCACATTTAGATAAAATGAATGAAAAACATTCTCCACCATGTCTCTTCGAACAGTATTTACGAAATCAGAAATCGCTTTTAAATATCTAAATTATAACTCGATATATTTGTAAGCGTATACCCCCGCGGGGTTCGTGTCACAACCATGAATTTTAAGTAAGTACACAGAGTTTTACACGTGGTCAGAATCCCATAATGCTGTCAAAAAGACAATAATGAGCCGTTTATACATATATGTATGTATAAACATCGGATGTACTTTTTTCTCGATACTCGTGTTATGTTAACATGGAAATCAGTATTTTGGACGGATACTAGGTTTTTATCGATATATAATATGTCTTCAATGACAGCTCTATTGGTTGGATTATCAGCAAAAACCGTTTCGTGGTTTTTTTTAATTTTTACTAAGTATTTGGTGCTCCTAAAATTACAAGATAAAAGGTTAATAATTTTTATTTTTTTGTCCCTGAAGCATAGGTCATCATTACCATATCTTATAGATAAATAGTTTCAAGTCATATGTCTTTGCTAGCATGGCAAATACTCCTAAACACCCTGGTATTGACAGTGTCCACATATTTCTCACTAGCAAAGCTTTTTCTTATCTCGTGTTAACATTATCTTTGTCGCCGTGTCAATTTACACGAATATGCAAATACGGGGATAGAGGTGGGCTCTTTGTAGCGAACTTTTGTCAATCTGGGGATTTATGTCGTTGGTTTTGAAGACCGTTTGACTAAAATATCGAAAAGATAAGTTTAAGGATAGAACGAAATTAAGTAAGCTCTTATATTTTCTTGTAAGTTACTCTGGCATCAAAAGTTTTACCGACGATATAAGTACTAATGAAGTTATGACTAAAGCTAAGAAATAAAATCTAGACACGATAGTGCGCCAAGCCAAGGTCACAAAAAGGACAACGCAACAGTAGCCTTACGTTAAATTTATTATTTATTTATTTCTAGCCTATGTGGTCTCACTGCAGGTCAAAAGCGGCCTCTCTTTCTCCTTTTCACTCCTATCTGTCTTTAGGTAGTGTGAAACAATCCTGTCTGTAGGCGTCAAGCTCATCCCACCCTCTCCTGCCTGCTTCGATGTCGCCAGAAGTTTTCTCAAATTCCACACATCAATTCTCATTTTCGTAACTACATATTTAATTATTAATCATTATCATTCTATGTAAACAATATTTACATCCCAAACTTTATCACAACTCAATGCAGATCAAGTCGTAACTCGACCACCACTATCAGGAACCTATCACACGCCTCGCGGAAACGCACGATCGTAGGCGATTTTTAAATATATTTTTTTAAACTAATTTTATATATTTTTAGTACTCTTATCAGAAGTTTACGGGTAATGTTCCCACGGTCCAGATAGGTTTATCAGTACTTCCTGAATGACTCAACGATACTCGAATCTGATGATTTTTATGCGCGTATTTACATGTGTAATTTCATTGATACTGTTGTTGTTTCCTTGTGTTCAATGTTCCTGGTAGTTAAGTGTGTTGTCCTTTTACTGGGACAAAACTGCTTATGGGCCTCACATTTTGGTTTGGAAGTAAATGCAGAATCATAATAAAGCAAACAGAATGTATCATGCTCACAAAAGCTTATGAGTCGAACAAGCTGTTTTCCCTTAATTCTTATCTTTGGCAATATTGTCGATTTAACCGTGTAACATGTTATTCCAAAAAAAACATAAGGGATATTCAATCACATTATACCAATTACTCATGCAGTACCTTTTAACAAACATCTTACACATTGATCGTGAAACTCCAAACTTGGTGTATTTGAAAAGCGGCACAAGCGCAGTATACCAAAGTAAGTGATCAATAAAACATTATTAAGAGCCAGTCATTACTTGATAGTCATTCCTCAAGCAGTGGTCGACATCGATCAATGTCCTTTGCTAAAAGCGCTGTAAGCGGCTGCGTATGCGCAGGGATGTATCGAGCGAGTTTTATGATTATGATTGGACATTGACCATGAACCAGCGGGGTAGTGCATATTGACAAATCAACAATATTTACAGTATCGAGCAGGCGATTTTTTTAAACAACAGAAGATGAATCAATTGGGACGCAGATACGAGGGGCAATTCTCGTAATTTTAAGAACGTTCATTCAAATTTGTCTGCCCCACACGTAAATAACGCAATGAATGTTGTTGAACTGTCAAAATGAAACCGATTCCGATTGATCGTGTGTTACGCAATTAGGGTGCTGATCTCAGTCTCAATCTGTCAAAAATACCACTAATTTTCCTACATTTTTCACGTTGATTGTCGTTGACATGAGATTGCGACTTGATTTTCAACGTTTTTAGGGTTCCGTAGCCAAATGGCAACGGAACCCTTATGGATTCGTCATGTCTGTCTGTCTGTCTGTCTGTCTGTCCGTCCGTATGTCACAGCCGCTTTTTTCCGAAACTATAAGAGCTATACTGTTGAAACTTGGTAAGTAGATGTATTCTGTGAACCGCATTAAGATTTTCACACAAAAATAGAAAAAAAACAATAAATTTTGGGGGTCCCCATACTTAGAACTGAAACTCAATTTTTTTTTTTTCATCAAACCCATACGTGTGGGGTATTTATGGATAGGTCTTCAAAAATGATATTGAGGTTTCTAATATCATTTTTTTCTAAACTGAATAGTTTGCGCGAGAGACACTTCCAAAGTGGTAAAATGTGTGTCCCCCCCCCCTGTAACTTCTAAAATAAGAGAATGATAAAACTAAAAAAAATATATGATGTACATTACCATATAAACTTCCACCGAAAATTGGTTTGAACGAGATCTAGTGAGTAGTTTTTTTTTAATACGTCATAAATCGTAACGTAACGGAACCCTTCATGGGCGAGTCCGACTCGCACTTGGCCGGTTTTTAATTAAGGGAATTGGCATTCTGTTTCAAAGTTTATGAAAGGCTAGCTGTTTGATTAAGCTGTTAGCATCTAAAAAACAGTGCATGTTTAGACTGAAATTAAAATAATCATTAACAAATAATTCATTCATTGCAATTATGACATGCTTTTATGAGGACACACACCCCCACACACATACACATACACACACTAACAGACTAATGATAGTCTTTTCTTTATTTTTCTTTATTAATATGTTTCAGTAATTGTATAAGATATAAAAGAGCGGCGCCTCCTAGCACAGGCATAATTTGTAACGTGTAATAATGAAATAAAACCTTTTTGATTTGATTTGATTTTGATTTGATTTGAAAGGATTGAAAGTATGGCGTGAAAAAGTTGTCTATTTACAACACTAGTATCAGTGACAGGCTGCCAATCTATCACCTAATAGGAACAGTAGGCCTGTCGTCTGTCAATACAAATTCAATCTTCGATGCTATCTCTTTGGCAGCAAGCACTTGCCAAAAGTGTGAGCGTCATTTTGTTTATTGTGTGTCTTTAAAAAAAGAACGTTATGGTCTGCAGTCTGATACCTTTCTTTTTTTTACATTTATTTTTATGGCATAAACATCGCTTTCCCTGGATTTTCTGACATTTGTGCATTTTTTCAAATAGTCTGAAAAGTTTATTTATAAACTAGTTTTCTGAATAAACTAGTTTATAAACTTTTTAGAATCTGTTGTGCAAGTTACTTTGACATCAAAAGTTTTTTTATAGCTTGTCAAATCTAGGTTATCGGAAGTAATGTCTGTTATATATTTTGTTTTACATAATTAATGCTTTTTGCAACACTTATTTTTAAATCAAACCAGTTTTCGGTTGCTGATTTAAATTGCCCAACGGCTATTAAATTAATGTCGGATAACTGTCGTAGGTGTTTAGATTAAGTAGTTTTTGAGCTAAGTGAACCCAAAAGAGTGCATTAATTAGGAACACGCCAAAAAAAAAAGCTGTTTAGTTTCCCTAAATCATAGGATTTATCTCCAAAATTCTAGAATTTTCCTTAACCCTCCAATTAAGCTTTAGTAAATAACCTTACCACGTCAAAACTTCCTTTTATTTCTTCATAAACCCACACGACAATGGGCAGAAAATTATCAGTCAGCCTCCCGCCGGACCTGCGTTCCTCAACAGCAAAAACAATGAATGACCTTATAAGGTGATGGCAGTCGCATCCAGTTTTTACACTGGCACCCGCCCGATACGCGAATTTGGGAAGTTATGTGAAAAAACAAATATGCAGACCTTTCGCTTTGTTTAACTTTTCGAAGTTTCGCAGTTTCGGGGATCTTAACGACTGTGTGTTTTTGGGTTTGACTTCGTGTGGTGGTGGGGGCAGATAGAGGTCGAGATGTCGCCTATAGGAGTTTCTGTGGGATCTGTGGGTCTTTTTGTAATGACTATTTGTTAGTCGGATCTCTTGATCTGATTCCCTGCTGGTTATTATTATGTTTTAATTTCTCTCTGATCCACTATAAACTTGTCATTGGGGTCTGGTACCCTTCCTCTTTTTGTTTTATTTGACTTATGATTTTGAAATATTAAATGAAACCAGATAATATACCATAATACGACTAAGTTAAAGTCAAGACTAAGTGTGCTAGATCTACTTAAGTTTATTTGTCTCTGGCTACAAACTATTTTGGGACACATTTAGACTAATATAAATGAAAGGTTCCCAAAAGCCCTTTACAAACCACTTGGTATGCGGATCATGGCATTTATCTGATCCCAGTTGAACGAGTGACCTGAAATTATTAGTGTCCTTGACTATCTCGAAACAATGCGCGTGAGCATTGTCGAATTGTATCATACACTGGTTTCACTTTATGGTATTTGTTGGAAATGAATTAAATGTAATTTTGTAGTGTTGGCTCATTGGAAGATTATGGTGTTCAACAGCATCTAGTTATGGTGAAAAAGGGTGACAATGTGGATACATCATTATGGTCATTTGTAGAGGTTTCTTTGTACAGACGCCAGCAGGTCAAGCTACCCGAAACTGTCAAACTTTCCCAATCAACCTTGAACCTTGATGCTTTAGCGATAAAGTTGAAAATCTATTAAATAAATTTGACAGATTGTAGTAGCTTGATGAGTTGGCATCTTTACCTATTTCTATGGTAGTACTTTCAAGGTAACCTCTAGGGGTCTGTTACCGAGCTAAAAAACGTTATGTATGCTTTTATTCTGTCTACCAAGTTAAAATTTATTGCTTTCCATTCTTCCATTATTATGCCAAAAGATCAATCCTTCTGTAGATCACATTCAAAGAAATCTAAGCGCTTGTTTAAAATTGCGCAATTCTGGTGAAATGCTTAAACTTAACTTAGTTTATCAGTGTTTGCTTAGTTTGAACCTGTTCCCACGCGTGTCAATCACCGAACATGTTTATATGCGTGACGATAACCTATCAAGTGCCTACGATGGATGAGTTATTCTCCTTTCCTGTCATTTTTGGGCATTATTTGTTATAATTTTGTAACCTAATTGTAGGTATGTGATTTTAACTTGAACCAGAGATAAATTATAAAAGTTTGATATAGCGTTAAAGTTATAGAGACATTGGTTTAAGCATATTTTTTTGATTTTTGTGTTGTTTTTGCTTGTTTGGAATCAAACAAATGCTTCAATAATGAGCTTAATGATAAATAATGTTGTGGGAATATAGACAATATTATTCCTACATTTAAGTCTTTTACGCTTCTTTGTAGCTAAAAACCAAGGAAGAATTAAATTGTGGACATTTTTTTTAATTAACCTAGTTTCGCACGGGCGCGTTTTTCCCGAGACAATTTGTTTTGCACACACTGGATTTTCAACGCTCTGCTTAGCGCCGAAAGTTTAAAATCCAACAGAGTTTTTTTGACGCGTTGAGATGCGCCCTGTTGGATTGTGAACGTTCGGCTCAACATCTAGAGTTGAAAAACCAGTGCGTGATAAAATCCCACGGGGATATTTTTACGTGGGTGCCTACATCGGCTTATATTGTTAAAGTTAATTTCTGAGAATACCTAAAATAAATATCATCCATTATTATGTCAGTAAAAGATTTACCCACACCCATGTCAGTACAGTAACACTTTCAAGTATGTTTACATTTTTACAAGAGTTAAGTAAACAAGTAAAAAGTACGCTTATCATGTTTTAATTTTACCAAAAATTGTTTATCGCTTGTCCAAATATATGCTTATCTGATTCCGCTTAGGAGCTTAAAATGAGCGAAATTCGTTAGATTTTCCCACAGATGTGTATTTTGCAAAAAAAGTTGCTTACTTAATTTTTTTTTTATGTATTTGTGTATATAATTTCAGTGATAGCTTTTAATGCAAATATGTTTAGTAATTTTTTGGACTTTTTAACATTACATTGGCATACTTTCCCACGAAAAAGATAATTTAAGTATTGAATATCCATACCTACTATAGGTACTAATCTGCCGTGCTAAACGCGAAATCGGTATCTCAGGAAAAGCTAGTGTCAAGAAAATTGTTATTTGAGGTAAAACTGAGATCGGTATTTTTTTTTTAAGGGTTTTTGCATATTTTTTTAAATAAGATAGGTACCGCTATTTGGCTTAGCTTTTTGGATGCGTATTTCTTTAAGCTATCCGATGCCATAAAAATCAACTTTACGATTTTTTTTGAGATAACGTTTTTGTGCTTAGCACGGCAGTAATCTGTATTTGCACTCCGAAAATGTCCCACGTCTAGATTTTTGTCAATATCAACACCACTTTCATTAACTTTAAGCAAAGTCATGGTAGATAGGTATGACAACATATCAAGCTATATATTTCCAGTATAAGCTGACTTATATTTGAACGAAAAGACTGTACAACGCGAGGTTAGCTAAACAGCACCCTCAGTACGTAACACGCGACCAATCACAATCTGAATAATTTTGAAGGATATTGCTAATCATTGCTTCATATGTTCGAAAAAATTGTCTGCTCAACAACGCAAATAACGCAATGAATGTTGTTGAACTGTCAAAATTAAAGCCATTCGTATTGTTAGTGCGTTACGCAATTACCCCGTAGAAAACGTACAGCTTGATATGTCGTCGTGTGTACCAGTATTAATTTTATACCACATTGCATCTCATCACTTTTAGTAAAATCCCTTCGAATGAGATGTTTTTTGCTGGCACGAGCAAAATCGATGTCATTTTTTTACGAATCAACTTTACATTTGTAGAACAAAAGAAACAATGAATAGTCTCCTACAGACAACAACACATCTGCAGCACTACAAAAATCACCCTAATTGCTACGACATAAAAGCCTTGTTTATGTCAAATTGTTACCTCTGATATCTGGACTGTGGTTGACTGTACCAACAACTACAGTTTGTATTCCTTTTCTATTTTTATTCGTTTATTTAAATTAAATAAAGCCGCCGTTTTGAGTCCAATTTCCTGAACTAAATGTATCCGATATGTTTGGGTGGTCTCGATTCTGACTGATCGATACATCCAGATTATATCGATTGATACTTGAGTGTTGATAACAAATCGAATATTTAAGTTTTTTCGTCGCTACTACTGTTTTTGTAGGGCAATCTTCTTTAATATCTGATGCTGTATCTGTATATTTTATGTAAATAAGTAGGTACTTTTGAAATATGTGCATACATTATCATATAAAGGATTGTTCTGAATTTTATTTAGTAAAAAGTATTTTCTACTTAGTGTCCCATAGTCTACTGCTAAGCCAAGGATTCTTCAAGCTCCACCAACATCTACTTAAAAAAATTCTAGCGCATTGAAAATCTTAGGTTCAGAATTTAGCTAAAGCACATCCATCCCAATAAAACAGACCCACTACAAATTCTCATTTCACATTTTTCCGTCTGTTCCAAACACCTCATCACGTCTCCCAAAATGCTTTAAGGCTTAAATGCTCATTATCACGGCATCAGCAATACTTCTCGGGGACAGCAGCAATATGTTTGAGCACTCCCCGTCACTTGATCTGTATCTCGCACTTTACCACCGGATCATTCGGATGCTTTTGTCGCCAATCAATCTTGTTTAAACTTATTTTGTTCTGTTTTTGCATTAAAAATTTTTTGTCCGTAAGTTGACACTTGTGGTTTACACGTCAGTGCAGAAGTTTTGGGCCCGATTGCTTTGCTCGAAATTATTCTATAGTGTAGTGTAACGTAATGTAGTGTAACGTAGAGTAGTGTTGTATTATTCTACTAGCTTCTGCCCGCGACTTCTCCCGCGTGACTTTCAGTCTCCAACCCATCACGTCACATCCCATCGCTCCCCCGTGCTACTACTTCGTTTTCGCTTAGTGTTATTTTGCTCGGAGCCTATCGGTCGTAGCGTGATGTTAGATAGCCTATAACCTTCCTCAAGAATTGGACTATCAAATGCAATAAGATTTTTTTTTATCTGACTGTTACTTTTGGAGATTACCCCCTACATACATATTAACAAACAAATTTTACCTGTTTATAATATTATTATAGATATTATGTGTTAGCTTAGCTGATAAAATATAATTATTGTTTTTATTTACCATCTATAAATTATCGAAATATCACATTGCCCTCAGGCCAGAGGTAGACACATACCGATTTCTTTCGCAATCTCTAACAAATCTAATGGCAGCTTTTTATCAAGATCTGTCAAATATTTAGAATTTTTATTTTAAATCTCAGCGGTGACCCAGATGGCCTTTTGTGGTCATGTATAATGACTGTCATAGTCATAACGTTGCTGCAATTAATCAGACAAAATAAATGTACAGACGCCAGCGCATCAAGCTACTACAAACTGTTAAATTTCTTTAATAGATTTTCAACTTTATCTCTAAAGCATTAAGGTTCAAGATTGATTGGGAAAATTTGACAGTTTCGGGTAGGTTGACCTGTTGGCGTCTGTATATCATTTTGACGTTGCAACTCCTTAAAGAATAGCTGTAGCTATAATTATTTGTTTATTAGTAAAGCAGTATTTTCTGTTTTATTATTTTTAAGGAATTCTTCTTACTAATGGTAATTAACTTGGTAGCATACTTGTAGATGGTTTCATATTTCTCAAAGACTAACTCCTTGACAATTCAAAAGTGCTTGTAATTGTTTTTTTTATTATCCATTAATGTCCCACTGCTGGGCAAAGGTCTCCCAACTTTCTTTCCACCAATTCATTTGTAATAGGTTTAGTTGAAATAAAGTCTTTGAGATTAAGTTTGAACATGATAAATCCCTTATCTTTGAATTTTCTTCTATGGGTTTTCCCCGTACAGCTTATACCTAGGGTAGGTAACTATGACAAATACAAGATCATTCGAATACGATTATATCATGATAATTATCTTTCCTACATTCTTAGAAATATTTATCGCAGCCAGTCACTGGTAACACCAAGTGCACATATTATAACATGCTAATGTGACGTTTTCTTTTTCTCAGGTTTCGTGTCGTGTTCGCCCTCGCCATGCAAAAATAGCGGAACTTGCCTGTCCGCGCCGAGAGGAGAATATTTTTGCAAGTAAGTGCTTTCATTTATTACCATTGCACATGGAGCATTTAATGCTGAAAAATCTATTTAGCTTTAATTTGATCATGTTTGTTATAAACTTGAGAATCAAGTAAGAAACTGTGCGATTAAAATAAGAAATATATCCAATATATCTATCCTTTCAAGTCCTGTCATATGTCGTGCCGAGCATATTCTATACAAATCTACTCAAATCTTCCTGACTATTTAACTGGAGTTTATTAACAACAAAAACATCACAATATGGACAAGGTTATAATATCCTGTTCTCAAAAAATCCAAAATATTTTCAAAATAATATCAAACAATTATAACTACAAGCCCAAAAACTTAAAAAAATCGTTACTACTTTCCGAAAATTGATACCCCATCCATATGCCATGGAACCGTTAGAAATTATTATTTCACCGCGCCCCATAGATACCCACATACACACACGTATAAGTATGCTATACGTTTGTGTGCGTAACGGTGGTGTGCGCGCACGCATGTGTGCGAGTCTCGATCAACGGACAGATGCGCAAGCCCTTGGAACTCAAGTGGGTCCTTAATTGCGTTAAAAAATATATTGCGGTAATGAATTTGTTGGGTTGTTGGGTTCCTTCAAATAAATCATCTGTTTGAATGTAGGTAGGGAAATAATGTAAGCTTTTGTTGATATACATTATTTTTGTGTTTTATCCGCAATTTGAATTATGGTTGAGTCTTCATTATTAACACAGCTGTTTTAATAAATGGAATCAGTTACCATAATAGTCTTTATGTAGTTTTGATCGATCATCAAAATTACCTTTTCAAAACTTTGTACATTACGCAAGATCCAAAAGCGATTTTCTCCTAAAGTATTAGTAGATATTTTATGTTCTTACAAAAATTACATATTATCGAAACAGTGCTAATATAAAACAGTTGCAATTTTTATACCACGAGAAAATCGCTTTTGAATTTTTCGTAATATTACAGTTATTTATGCTTGTGACTACGGAACCCAAACACAAACTCTTCGGCCATCCTTTAGCCAGTATTAAACCTAATGGCTTACAATCGCGTCAATTGATATGTGACGTTGAGCCAATATATTGCAGTTGGCCACTTCGATGATCCGCCAAAAAAAAGTCTGGACGTCTTTTTTTCCTAAATTGCTTTTAGCCTGACTTTGAAGAAGGCAATAAATATTGGAGTAAGGATTTAAAAGATACAAGAATCGATCCACAAAAAGAAATAGAAGAAAGTTGAATGAGAGGGTTAAGGAGAGCTATAGTTACATGACGAAGGACTGTAATCTTATCAATAATAAAATCTTTTAATAGTAAAGATTCTATTATTGATAAGATTACACTCCTTGCATACTTATTTTAACTCTGACGGCAGCAAACCAACAGCAACCTTAATGTAAATAAAGTAAAGATCATTGTTATTTTGATAGACTTTGTTACTTGCAGCAACCCAACAGTAACCTTATTATAACGACAATAAAGTGCACTGTGATTTTGACAGTATTGCAAATTAACTGTGAAGGGACCTATAGATATTGACTTAAACATTTGAGGCGGTAAACAACGCATATTATCAAAACCAAAGCCAACACACATCTTGCAGCAACACAAAATTCTGATAACCCTACTTTTTAAATGGATTCCGGGGACAATGACAATGCGCTCGCGACGCCTCGAGAGCAAGCATCGCTTGTCTGCAAATATTATGACACGCCATCCAATAACTTGGCAGAAATGACATTGCAATAACAAGTAAAGGCTGAAGCTTAAGGCCCATAAGGGTCCCTTTTGTTGGAACCCTCAAGCTTTTAAAATATGAGCTTGCTCGTTAAAAGCTCTTTCTTTGACCCCAAGACATGTTTTCAAAGGATTGAAAGGCCGTTCGTTATGGTGAACCGATTTTATGTTTTTAAATCCGCCATGTTGCTTTGCTGTACAAAAATCGTGAAGTTTTGGTGACCGAAGTTCATTTGTAGCAGTAGATTTTTGACGGTTACCGGTTAGATATGTATATGTCTTTTGGCTATACTACTGTCATTCTCAGCTAATAATGATCATGTATTATAGTTTATAAGCTGCGGTGGTCCCGTGGTATGGACCCCGATTTACGAGTTGTAAGTCGTGACTTCGAAACCCAGGTCGTTTTCTTTTTTAATTTAATTTCATCACCACTTCGCTCAGAACGGTAAAGGAAAACATCGCAATTAAACTGGCATGCCCTAGAACCAAAACACCAAGACATGTATCATCCGCCGACCCGCACTGGGCCCGCGTGGGCCCACTCTCTCTCACAGAGAGGAGGAATGTGTCCCAACAGTGGGAACGTTATAGGCTGATTGTGCTATATTATGCTATTATAGTTTAAGCAAATACTCCTAAAAAATTACATCTATAACTTTATGCAACTTTTAAAAACAATATATTTTACATTGTAAAACATGTAGGTTTATTAAAACCTGTTGCGATATGAATCTCTTAGTCTAGACGTATCTAGTCATGTAACATGGCGAAACTCAGACGAAATACTGACTGATTATCTGCTGACTGGTTCCTAGAAATTGCTGGAACATGTTCTTTGTAAGATTTCATGGTGGTAACCTTATTAAGAGTTATTTAGTGAGTGTTCATAATTATTACAGAAAATCAGACGCTTCGACGAGGGCGTACCAACTGGTATGGACGTCTAAATTCCGGTAACTAGGAACATGTTCCTTGTAAGGTTTCATGGTAGGAAAATTAACATTATTATGATTTCCATAATGATGGTTTAAATATTATCGCAAAAATTAAGAAGCTTAGAAGTGCACATACGGTCAACCGCATTGTTCTATGAATTTACCATTACTGCTACCACATAAAGGCACTGTAAATGTTAAATTGTTACCACTACTGTACGAATAGATATTGACTTTTAAGTTTTAAACATCGGTAATGGTGGTGGCCTTTATGATTTTAAAGAAGTAATCGTGGTGAATTCTAACGAAGAATTCAAGAACTAGTCAGTAGAAATATACAATGAAAAAAAGAAAAAAAAAGTTAGTGTAAGTTATAATTAGAATTTACAATAACTCACAAAAGTCCCGTACTCAGATAAAAGAAGATCAGCCAAGAACCAGTTATAGCCAAAGAAGTTTACAATCGCAGATAATTCTTAGCTTACCGTGGTAAGGCACAGTCCCGGGGTAATATATAGTGGTCCGCTATCAGATGGCCATATATGTCATGTTATGTGCAAGGATTCACACTAGCTGCCCTACCAGAGGTTCCAAGTGAGAATGAAGTGAGAATTGATTTAAAAGTGACGAAAACTTTGTAATACCTTTGATGTGATGGTCTTTCTTTTCAAACAAAGAGTTATCTTGGCATACGACAATTTAATTTTGACAATTCAAAAGTGCCTGAAATGGTTTAATTGAAATAAATGATTTGAGTTTGAGTTTGAGTTTGCATAATACGAAGTTAGCTTAGAGGTTCAAATAAACGAAAAGATCGATTTATGAATATTGAATACTGACATAACTGAAATTGATTGAGTACAAAATCTTGTAGCCCTGTATACGCTCTACTATCAGAAATGAGAATAATTAATTATTTAAAAAAATAAGGACCTCATCGAAATATCAAGGGTTCCTTAGTCTGTTGCTATACAAAGTCATTTCCATATTTTTCCATCTATATCTATTACTTTATCTGGTCCAATATTTATACAAAGCTTTCAGATTGTCTCGCTAGCATATATTTTTCTTCCTCTCACCACATTATCACGTATGGGATCAATAGTACGGCCAACGGCGCGGCAGATCCCTTTGTTTTGTGCTCATTAAAATGGCTGCTTTTATGGTGATAATGGCAACTACTATGACCATAAGGTCTGGCGGAAGTTGTAACACCGCTATCAAATACATATTTGTATCGAGTATCTCCTTATCTATGCCTGGTTTTATAGAATTTGTATCGATAATTTCTGTGTGATTTTCCTTCTGCGCCACTTTAGTTAGGTCCGTTACATTATGACTTAAAGTTTTTGTGCCTATGTTGCTCGAAGGGGCCGATCTCGTAATTTCAAGAACGTCACAGTCTGGTCTCAGTCTCAATCTGTCAAAAATACCTGTAATTTCCCTACATTTTTGTCAAGTTTTTGACATTGATTGTCGCAGTAATGAGATTGCGACTAGATTTTGAACGTTTTTAATTACGAAAATTGACCTTCTGATCTGTGAAAGACAAGTGAAATTCTTTAGCTTAAATTCAGCTGAACATGACTCATTTAGTTTTTGACTCAACCGGACATTCCATGTTAGTGCTTGCTACATTACCAAAAAAGTTTCTATACGTTTTTTTACCTTAAAAAAGTTACCATAAAGTATGAAAGGTACTTTTAGAAGATGCACAGATAATAGATAACAATTGTCCACTCGTCTAGACGCCTAATGGAGGTGGGCGGCCGGCCCCGATTCCGCTGATGTCATGCGCGCGCGCACTAAGACGCCCGGATCTATGACCACGATCTACTTGAGGATTATTTGTTTTAGTAATAACTTTTTTTGTGGGTTTGAGTGAGTGAGATGTACCAGGATTTTTATAAATGTTCAATAGATGTGTTTTTTTAATTCAATAAACGTACTTTGTTGTCTAAATTCAATTATTTAAAAAAAATAAAATCATTACAAAATTTTATTGGAAACAAAGTAATAATTTCAATGTTATCTCCAATTGACAAAATTATTATTACTACAAGAGGGGAGATTCACCCTAACATTAGAAATACAAAAGAATGTTTGTGAATGACCCTAACACGTGTTTCCTTCTCAAATTGACATTCAAAATCATTAGGAATATCAATTCAATAGCGTTTATGATATCAAATTCACCTTCCATAGCCTTTATTACAAACATTTACAGTGATTATAGCCCGAAATCGTTCGTATAATCGAAATTATTCGACAGCAATTTAGGTACAGACGCCAGCAGGTCAAGCTACCCGAAACTGTCAAATTTTCCCAATCAACCTTGAACCTTAACACTATAGCGATAAAGTTGAAAATCTATTAAAGAAATTTGACAGATTGTAGTAGCTTGACGTGATGGCGTCTGTACATCACTATTACTGACTATAAAAATTACGTATATTCGGTTTCCTATCAAAGGGATAATGGGTTGTTTTACAGCAAGGCTAGGTTGATCAATTCAATAGCGTCGATTTAAGATAACATTAATTTTTGTCTCGTTTTTAAATTAAGAGGGTGCACACAGGTCCACTAGCACCACTCCTTTAAAAAAATATTATCTCGTGACTGAGAAGGAATTATGAAAATCTGTTCAATCAGCGACCTCGGTAAATGTGTCTAGAATTTTCTAATACCTTTTATAAAATTTCATATTGAGACACGAAGCAACAAAATTCGATCTAAAGAAAAGCGGCCACATTCCTATTATGTCGTATTTAGTTGCTTCGTGTCTCAATATGAAACTTAATAAAAGGTATTAGAAAATTCTAGACACACTTACCGAGGTCGCTGATTGAGTAGATTTTCATAATTCCTTCTCAGTCACGAGATAATATTTTTTTAAAGGAGTGGCGCTAGTGGACCGTTGTACACGCTCTTAAGGCCGAAAATCAATGTAGATATTGTAAAAAAAAAAATTCTCTATGTTCAGTTTTCAATAGTGATGTTACCACTTTACCAAATAATAATTATATTTTAATTGTTTTTACCGCTTCACCAAACAATAATTTTATTTTAATTGTTTTTACTGCTTTACCAAATAATAATTAAATTTTAAATATTAATGGCTTTTATGCCACCTAAAGAGCAAAAGAAAAAGCTTTGGTAAAAGTTACAATAATTGAAAGGATACATATTCCTACTTTGACGAATATCTTGGTCACACCGTAATGCAATGGCATGACTGCTGGTTTATGCATGAGAAATAGCTCAATTAACTGCAACCATATACTTATTATTATTTCACACAGTAAAACAAAGCAACGATTTAACCCAAAAGTACCGAAATCTAACATTACACACACACTCTGGATTGAACCCACGACCCTTGGTCAGACATGCTCACGAAAACGTTATTTGTGTGATGAAATACGTTACGTTGTGTTACTTGAATTACTTGATGACTAATCTGCGTACGCGCCGGCAGGAGGTCAAGTTATTGTAGAATGTGTTGTGTGATTACGGTTTTTATTTGCCCTATGACGGGTATGTAGTGGACACATGCAAATTAAATATCTACCGTTTCATATATTAGCTACTCACCAAATAAAAGTATTCTGATTTTGTCTCATAGGAAAACTTGAAAACTTGTGCACGTTAAGCCGTTGGTCCCGGCTGTCATTCGTGGATCTTTGGCAGTCGTTACGGGTCGTCAGAAGCCCGAAGGTCTGACAACCAGTCTTACCAAGGGGTGTCGTATTACCCAGTAACTGGATTGTGGAGGTCATATAGGCAGTCGCTCCATGTAAAATACTGGTATTCAGCTGCATCTGGTTAGACTGGGAGCCGACCCTAACATAGTTGGGAAAAGGCTGGGCAGATGAGGCAGATGATGAGGAAAACTTGTTCAATTACTCATACTTATTTGTAATGAATACTTTCACTCTCTGAAAATCAAAGTTAGTAGCTTTTCAGTTTTCCTACATTCTGTGTGTTTTCGTGTTTTGTCAATCAGATATTAATTATTTTGTTTATTTTTCTTGATATTAGGTAAGTAGATGCTAGAGTTTTATGTGAGAAAATATCGGTATCACCAAACTAATAAAATTTTGGTCTCAAGAATTTTAATTCATTCTCACATAAGCTCGCATTTTCATGCTAATTTGTAAATTAGTTTGTGACACCCAATAAAGATCAGCCAGCCTTTTTCTCCAATTCCCAATTTACGAGTACCCACAAATAATGTATAACATTTCTTTACACACACAATAAAACTGCCTAGATCCAGTTTTACAGCATGCATTATGTATTAACCATACGTCGTCGTGAGACATAAACTTTTATGGTACTGTGATACTGAATTACAAAATGTAATAATAGATGATAGTATAAAATTCTATGCATATGTAAAAATATGTTAAAGGAAGACTGTGGGCGAGCTTATGTATACGGGGCGGTACAGCAATGCTAATCTTTAAACTAGATGTTATGCAAGCGATCATGATATTTATTTTTAGCCAGATATTATATCTCTTATGTCTCGTTGGTGTAGTAGTTGCAAGGGCTACTGCTGAGCATGAGGTCCTGGCTTCGATTCCCTGGTCGGCAAAGTGTCATTGGATTTTTCCATTAGCAATTCCTCAGTACCAACCCGGGGTCTCGATTCAGGCCCGATTGATGGCAACAGGCCCTATTACATGGTAGTTAAACTTTACTAGCAAAATGTGGGTTAATAAAGTTACACCTCTGTATAACCCTTCGGGGTTTACAGGCGTGAAGCTATGCTATGTTGATAGTAGTTTAATTGTTGAAGGTATTTATAATTTTAAGGATAAATAAGTACGTCATTACCTAGACACATGAAAATATCTTGATATTGTCGACTTTGCAAAACAATATTACGCGTCGCAGCAGACGAATCAGCAGAGGGGAGTGATGATGACCTTTAAGAGGTGGCTGATCGATAAGGGACCATGAATAGAGCTCAATGTCGTGCTATTGGAGATGCCTATGTCCAGTAGTGGACACCTGTAGCCTACAGAGGTCCACTGCTAAGCTGCAATCATTATGTTGATGATTATGTTTGCTAAGTTTAACCCAGCTGTGGTTCGCCAGTCTTCATCAACAATAAAAAAACATAATTTTACTGACTGTCAAGTATCATTAGATACAGTAGTTCACACGAACGGTTACGAAATAAGAAACCAGAATTATTGCAATGTTATGCAATGTTGGTTTAGAAGAGGGTAATGTGTTTTGAGTATGTGTGTACATATGTATGTTGCTATTTGACTGACGGTATTGCCAATAGTAGTGTCAAGACATTGTCCTTTGTTTTGACACTAGTTCTGTTTTGCATAACAATGGTTAGTTTATGCTTTTGTTATTTTTGCTGAGCTAATGCTTAGTTCCATTGTGTAGTTAAATAGTTAAAAACAAACCCTTCTTTGCACTCCATCCATCAAAGCGTGTTTTCATTACTTAGGGTCAGGGCAAGATTCACAGATCGCATTTGACTTTACTTTGCTAAGTAAAGTAAGCGTAGCATACAAATATGACCATTATTCGTATGAAACGCATGGTTTGCTAAACTTAGCGTTGAAGATCCTTTTGTACTTTAGCATAAACACAAAATCGTATAAAATCAAGAGATAAACTAGAGACTTAATAAAAAAGTTGCTATCGACAACCAATTTGATTCGTCATAAGCCTTTAAGAAACCGGTCAAAAAATACTAAGTACAAATAAAATTATGCATGCAATATCTTATGAATTACTAAAAATACTCAGATTACTAATACTATTCTTTAAATACTCCTTTCCCTATCTATTCCAACAAGGTTCGTTTCGTTTCCGCAGTTTGGTAACAGTAATATTAGTACTAAATGAGTTTATAATAAAAGGATTCCGCTGGGCATCATCTTCGGCCCTTTCCCTTCGGCCACTAAAAAATGCATTAGTTTAATTGTAGACCAACATCGAGCTCTCGTTACATCGGATTGGGATAAAAAAAGGCTTTTTAGAGTTCGTTGTAAGTGGGCAATTGGTATTGACTTTGGGCATGGTTTTTTGGTGAAAGAAATTACGTAATCGGTTTTGAAGAAATTACGTAATCGTCTTTTGTTTTTTAGGAATGAGAGAATGAGTTGATTTCTCTTTGAAAATCTTCATTTTTTAGAGGAATAATGAACGCATAAGTTAACAGTATTTGCTTTCGTAAATGAGTACTTAATCATTGAAAAACACTCGTCTGTATTGGACGTTCAGATTCTTATCTTTTACGAAGAACATCTTCATGTAACTTTCAAGTATATTTACCTACATGTTTTTTCTTAATATTTACATGTCATGTTTTTCTCGTAACATAAACGACACCTGCCTAAATAAATTTCTCAAAAAGTTACGGAACCAGTTTCTTACGAGCTACAACCAAGCGACCACGACCATGCGACCATTTCTGGGTTTGTTTGACTTAGTTGAAGGAAGATAATAGCGGCGACTTCCTCAAATTCGTTTCGAGATGACTCGCCTAAGAGCGTGAGAAACAAAAAGATAGTTTTGGAATTGTTTTTGAAGGTAGTGTGAAGTCTTTTCATGTAACCTCTTAAGTTATTATTTTTGATTTAAATAAATAATACGTTTTTTTTGAGTGGTGAAATGTTAATGGTTCTATTGTCATTTTCTTATCATTGTCAATATTTCCATCATTCTAAAGAAATTATAAGGACTAGAGGAAGGAGATTCACAGATAGTTTGAAAACGTATCTTTATTTAATTTAATTGGGAACTGTTGTTGCTACTTACCAAGGTTTTTTAAACAGAACCTTCATTAAAACACCCAGCTAATCAAATCAACTTAACAATCTCCGATCAAGTTGAATTGAAATTATAATCATGTACTAAACCAGATCTTGACGATACGGTGTCATTCAATGCAATCAGCATCAGAATCCCAGTCTTCACAGGTCTTCGGCACTTGTAAAGATTAGATCTAAATGAATCACGTTCGTAGTGTCACTTTGTGGCACTTTTTGTGCCGCTGGAGTATCATCTTTCTGGACTTTGTAGTGTATGTACCTATAGATAAAACTCTATCTTTATTTGTCTTTGTTAAATCTTACATTTGGGTATCATTTGTGATATTGTACAACTCTGCATTTTGAATTTTAGGACCTTCCATTTTATTTTTACCCGTGACGTCATATCAATTATCTTCATCAACAAGTAGCAGCATGTCTTCTACATAACCCTTTTACAAAAATAAAAAACCAATCAAAAAGGCAGATCTTAACCATACACTTGTATCGGCGATAATGACTCTCATCGTATGCCATTATAAGCTCAATTACCATAAATATAGGTTGCAGAATCCCTCGTTACGTATTCATAACACGTGGACAATGCACTGTTTTGAAGTGGTTAAAACTTTCTGGCTTCTGGGAAAGAAAGAAAAGGGAATGTCAATTAATTGAGTCCCTCAATTTCAAGGAAAAAGTAATAATTTGTTGAAATCGAATTTGTCTCCGTTTTTGTCTTGTTACAAATATGGATATCCATCATCTATACTAATAATAAAGCTGAACAGTTAGTTTGTTTGATGAACACGCTAATCTCTGAAATACCAGTCGGATTAAAAAAAAAAAAATACTTTTGATCGTCTGATTCTTGAGGAAGGCTATAAGTTATTTAACATTACGCTACGACTTTCAGGAGCCGAGTAAAAAGAAAAATAGTCAAACAGTACGCTAAGTGAAACCGAAGTATGGGGCACAGTTTTCGGATATATATTTTACTAGCTGCGCCCCGCGGTTTCACCCGCATAAGTTTCGATCCTATGGAAATATCAGGATAAAAGTATCTTATATGTTAATCCTGGTTATAAACCACTTGTGTGCCAAATTGCATTCAAATCCGTTCAATAGTTTTTGCGTGAAAGAGTAACAAACATCCATTCATACAAACTTTCACGTTCATAATATGATAGGTATGTAGGATAGGATAGGAAAAGATGTAAGAAGAAATACTTTTAATATCTCCAAACCCGATTCGAAAAACCACTCCGAAAACCACTTATAATGCAACTCCCAAATGGGTCCCAGAAATACGTGGCAAAAGTAACACCAAAAAGATTTTGAAAGAGACCTTTGTGACTTAAAACACGTCCTCGTCTGGACCATGTTTGTCTTTAAGTTTAAATAAGTGTTCTGCTTACCACCATGACACTTTAAGGACAAACTGCGGTCAAAAAGATCAATTACAAGAGTTTTACAACTTTAAAAACCTTTTAGCTTCATGTGGTCCGTTATTAAGTGGACAGAGGAATCTTGGCGGTTCGAATTGTGGTTAATTATATTCTTTATGTGAGATGTAATTTTCTGTATAATGTAAGCAAGGTTTGATTCTTAAGCTTGTGACGATACCTATGTAGCTGCTTGAGTTATATCATCAGCTATTCGCACAGCATACACTCATACACAATAATTTATCCTTCAAATCCTTATAGGAGTATTTCTTCCTTCGTCTTTGTTGAACAATCGATGCTCACATACCTACAACGACATATAAGGCATAAAATTATGATATATTATTTCATACAACGCGCGCAGCAAAATAAACTTGATACACCGTCCCGGAACAACGAATCACGTATATGCGCACGCGCAAACCGCCGCCATTGTCTCAAATTCGCCCAAACAAACCGGTTCTCGAGATAATAGCACCAAAACGATCGTCCACGCACGCAGTCTCGGAGAAATTCCGACCAAAGTAGTTTTATTCGTTAAAACTTTAGGGAATCCTGTCCGAAGGCATCTTTCGATAAAAAGTCATAGACGTCTGCTTATTTATCGTTGGACCAACAAATAAATTATGAAACGACCATAATGGACGCTACTGTGATTTTAAATATTATTTGTTATCTTCTTGGAACAGGGAATTTTATTCTGCTACCGGTACAGGCCATTAACGGTGATAGAAAATTAGTGGCGTCTAACGATTAATTGAATATTAATGTTTTTGATTGGATTCCGGAGGCTCCAATTGTAAGATACGGCGCTTGCTATACGTTACAATTATATGCAGCTGTCATCTAGGTAAACTATTTTATTTTTACATGAGAATTAAATTGGAAGACCGAGGAACTCGACCAATTTGTTTCAATATCAATAAAATATAAATAAATATCATTCCAGATCGATTAAAATTGATATTAGCCACACTTTTATTTGCCATATAGGCCCGTAGGGATAAATTCAAAGCAGACTACAGATTACACTTTGTCATTATCAGACATTTGCCTTAGAGCGGCAAAAGATTTCCTACACGGCACCAATGAATAATAATAAGCCCAAAGGTATTGAACCATGACTTTATGCTATAAATAATGTGATACAATCTTTGCTCGGTCGGCAACTTGTACATACTGAGTCATTATAGGCATACTAGCCTTATGAAGTTGGTACATGCAAATGTGTGCTTCTGTTGCAAGTTGAATAGGCATTTAGTATAAAAGCACCATATCTGGCTCAGCTTGAATATCGTAAACGGTAATACCGTCCTTTAGTTTAGCTTTAGGCAAATATCGTTTTAGGAATTTCCGGCGTTCAGAATTTGAATATTTGTAGTACGATATGTAGATATACCAGAACATTTTAAATAATCCTTTTATTGTAAAAGGTGATTCATGTGAATATGGTAAAGAGGTAGCATTAATAAATCAATTCATAAAAAGTACTGACAAAAACTACGATGAAAACGTAAAAAGTAACAACTTACAAGAAATAATAGGATTAGACAAGAAAAATTAAGTGGGGTTCAAGTAATTGTGTATATGACAACACTCATTTAGTAAAAATTCAAATCGATGGATTAAATTGGTGAAGATATTCATGATGTTTTATCGAACATGTCAAAACATCGTGTTAACCAGCTGAGTAATCACAGGAATATATCAAATATTTGAATAGTACAACTGTTTTATTATTCATAGATGAAAGATTTTGAATATTAACTAACAGCTTAGAACCGCGCGAAATGGTTATAAGAGATGGACCGCTTTATCATGATTTCATATTAAGGATTCACCAAATTAATCTACGTCGAATTTTATTATTATTATTAAGATTATCGAAACTTTTAATCTAAAAACCTCTAGCTTTCCTAATATTTTATCAATAAATCAAGGTTAATCTTTCGACAAAGCTGTGTATTCCAAGTTATTCGAACAAAGACCAACCACTGCTAATCCTTGCAAATGGTCCACTATGGGCTGGTCACGGGCGAGTCGATTTTTTGCACCTTTTTTCGATGCGATATCGGCGCTCGATGATTTAGTTTCGTTTTCGAGTTTAGTATTTGGCAGATGTTCAGCGGACGTTTGATGGTGGCATTTGCATTTATATCTGTTTTAGCTTGGTGTGAGGGTTCTTTAGTTTTTAGTTGGTTATTATGTGTTAGCAGTATGATTTGGCCAATTTTGTCTTCAAATGATACTATAGCACAAGCCATTTTATCTTAAAGGATACCCATAAAGAGTTTTAACGATGATGAGTTTTAAAATTACACTTTTTAGTTGAATGATTTCTGTAAGTAGGTGTGTATAAACATTTTTACACGTCAATCATATTTTAAAAACTAGATGAGGTTGGCGTTTCCTATCTGACTAGTCTGAGAAGAAAGGCCAAAACAAACTCAGAGGTCACAATTTGTTTAAAGTCCAGAGATAATCTTAGTTGGATTATGTGAAGACCATGTAGATTGATAACATGAGTTAACAGTAAACCTTTGTAATACTTGGTTTGCATTTCAGTAGTGCTTCGATATCTTTGAATTTCAATCAAGGTGAACATTCTACTAAATGCATACGATAGTATTAGAGGCAGTTAACATTAGCACTTCAGACATAGTTTTAATGCTTGTCTAGTCTATTTCTCTAAATTGATGGCTAGTTCGTAACAGTTTCCAATCTAAATTTATAACAGCATTAAAGTTTCTCAATTCAACTACAATTCAAATTGAATCAATGCTTGTTCTCGTTGCGAACATCGATTCCCTTTACCGTATTGTAATTTAGCTAGCTATCACATTTAGAATGGCTCCGTTCCCTCGTCCTTTTGCCAAACTGGAGCATGTGGAGTTTATGTCCTTTAATTAAATTAGTTCTCGAACATTTAATTTATGTTATGTTGCGACTGTCATTATTACCTGTTGGTAATTATTGGAACGCTATCCTTATCGCGCGTTGCGAAAGGGGGCTAGACGGAAAAAATTAAGACCAAAAGTTGTAACGACACTTTTTTCTATAGTTGTAAGCCGGCGTGCGCGTGTTTCTCTGTCTGTCTCTCTCTCTCTTATAGAAAGCAAGCCAGTTATTTTCGTTTCTATATTTTGTTTGTTTTAGTTATATTTAATATTATTATAAATTAAAAAAAAAAAAATATTACAATTCCTTCACTAATTAATCGAAAGGAACTTCGTTCCATTCGGGTGTCACTTGACACCTCTCAAGTTTTTTGTAAATTCTGTATGGGTTGCTTGATTTAATGGTTTTATAGCATGTTTCGCTTGGTATTACTTAGTAAGTAGTAAGTTTGTTAGGGGTGATAAAGGGTGTGGTATTACAAGTTTCAAGATAAACTTCGTTGTATAAGGCTCAATTTACATTGCCGCGGAACGGAGTGGAAGCGAGTTTTCGTAGCGATATTATACATAGCAAAATGAACTTTATGTCAATTGTCTAACGTACAAACTAGATACGAGCGTGTTTCTGCGGGAATTCCCAAGAATGCGCGATAATTCTCCAGAAGATGCGCGACCTATGCGTATGTGTGTATCTAATTTGTGCGTTACACTATTGACATACAGTTCATTATGCTTTGTATAAAAAAAATCGCTTCCATTCCGTTCCACAGCAATTTAAATTGAGCCTAACATAATAGAACATACATCGCGCCTTCTCTCTTCGAAGGGTTAAACAGAGGTGTCTCTATAGTTCTCCCACATTTCATCAGTTATGTTTAAGTTCCATGTAAGCGAGCCTATTGCACCATTGAGCACTAATTCAGACTACGGGCTGCTACTAAGAAATTCCAAATGGAAAATTTCAATAACACTGTCCGACCCGGGAATCGAACCCAGGACCTCATGCTCAGCACTAGCACTTGCAAAGACTAGACCAACAAGGCTGTCACTTGGTTCTATACTCCATTTACATTCCCTTTATCTTTTAGGAAACTGTTTCTTAAAATTTTATCTTCGTCGTCAAACCTTCAATTAGCCTTTTCTTTAAGATTTTGTCTAACACTTATTCAAAGTATTTCTTTGTTCTCGCGAGGGGAATGTGTTTATCTATCAGCTTTGACAGTAACCGAAAACAAATCGTTGCTCGTTTAACTAAGGCCATCCATCGGCCTTAACATTTTGTTAAAATATTCCGCAGTGTTTGCCTCAAATTAAAATATTTATTCTAATTGACGTTTTATTCAGAGATTCGGTCTAGAAAAGATGTTATAAGTGTTATTATTTATTTATTTTTTCGTGTTATATTAACGAAGTTTCCCACCATAACCTGCATTTTATTCTAGTGTTTTAAATTGCTTATTTATTTTAATTAAACTACGTTTACATCGGCCTTCCGCGTGAATGAATTATTTTTATTTCGTTTGTTCATCTGAAATTGCAGATTTAAACCTAGGATAGTATGAATATTATCCAAATGTTCACCATTATCATCATCATCATCAACGCTTTTGAATCAACACCAAGCCTCTATTATTTTCTCCAATATTTTTATGTGCTCTATAGGTACAGACGCTAGCACATCAAGCTACTACAATCTGTCAAATTTCTTTAATAGATATAAAGTATTAGGTTCAAGGTTGATTGGGAAAATTTAACAGTTTCGGGTAGCTTGATGTGCTGGCGTCTGTACACTCCCATTCTTTCTGTCATTTTTCT
This sequence comes from Apamea anceps, assembly GCA_951799955.1. Lineage (NCBI taxonomy): Eukaryota > Metazoa > Arthropoda > Insecta > Lepidoptera > Noctuidae > Apamea > Apamea anceps. Next base: position 3,097,082 of record OX637502.1, on the reverse strand, counting down.
ATAATTAGTATTATTTACCTTTCCACAATAGCAAAAAATTGTCAAACTTTAACAATCCTCCTGAAAACAATACTCAACAATCACGACTGTCAGGCATTTGAATCAAACATCAAGCCTCATCAAGTCAGTCGGATCAGTCCTAATGAACGCTTGCGATGCCATTTATGGGCTCGTTCACTGCGCCCGCGCAATCGGCTCAGCGATATCTGTATCACATCGCATTGTCGTTAACGATGCGGATTGTGTGAAATGTGGAACGGTTCTGGTGTTCTATATTGTTAGAGTAGACGCGTGAATTTTGTGTTTTTAGTCTTGTTATATTAAGAAAACTCTTAGATTTCAGTTTTGGGGTATAATCATGTAGCTTTGAGTTGGTAACTCAAAGCTAAAATCAAAAGTAACAAAATGGGTTGGGAAAATATATTGTGGTCTTATTTTTGTGGTTGCATGTTATCATAATTATGATCGAATCGTAAGGAAATGCGATAATTAAGAAGTACTCAAATGTAGAATAGTGTGGTAGAATAGTACCCAAATGTTCTATCTTTAGTATTGTTTGTCGTATCGTTGAGCTCCTAAGTTCTGAGTTGAGCTGCATGATTACTGACAAATGCGTGCACTGACTGGAGATGTCCACTCAATCTGTGTGGTTCTTTCCTCAAAAGACCATTTCAGACACCAATCTACATGGTCATCACATGATCTGACCTAGACTAAGTCTGGACTTTAAAAGAGACTGTGACCTCTGAGTTTGTTTCGGCCTTCCTTCTCAGAGTAGTTAGATAGAAAACGCCGACCTCATCTAGTTTTTAAAATATGATTGACGTGTAAACGTGTTTGTACAAACCTACTGACAGAAATAAAATCATTTTATCATTTCGTAAGAGGATGCGAGGTTACCAAATTTTATCAATCACCTTAGCAGTGCCCACACTTTCAAAAAATTTATGCACCGCTACGCAACCAACTTACCATCAATTGAAATATATCAAATGGGAATCACATATGATATTATATATCCAATAAATATAATAATCACGATCATTAAAGATTATTAAGATATTCACAGCTAAATGCAGGCGGAACCACGGTCAGCTTGCATTTCAATGGAATATTCTCCATTAATGATACAAAATCTTGATATGGCGTTCATTATAGCGATACAAAGGTCTTGGAATCCAAATTTAGTGTCTATGAAATTTAAATAATTGATAAAGATTGTATGGATAGGGTTATTGAGACGTTAAGGCCTTTTGGTTTAACGTAAAACTATAGTTGATTTTGATTCAGTCCGTGTAAAGTTTAAAACTAAAAGTATTAATTCTGATATCCCATCCTACTAATATTATAAACGTGACAGTTTGTATGGATGGATGGATAGATGTTTGTTACTCTTTCACGCAAAAACTGCTGAACGGATTTGGATGAAATTTGGCACACAGATAGTTTATAACCAGGATTGACACATAAGATAATTTTTATCCCGATATTCCCACGGGATCTAAACTTATGTGGGTGAATCCGCGGGGTGCAGCTAGTTGATAATATCTTTAATTATATTGTACCAAGAGGAAACCAAGAAAGTATTGACGTTATTAATAATACACACAATAAACATAACATCAGGCCTGTAATCCCTGAAGGGTTGGGTAGAGGTGCAAAAAGAGGAAGAAGAAAAGAAAAAAGAACAATGAGAAGTGATTTTGTTGTTCTGAATAATATATTAATAAAAAAGTATCTTTATTGGTGCTCAACACATTATATACTATTTTTACAAGCTAACATTAATATATATATATATATTATAATACAAGTTTATAATAAAAAATAAAGGAGAAGGCAAGAGCTCAATGGGCATCAAAACATTCGTCCGCATCGCTGTCAATGGGATAAGTGCCCAAAAGGCTGGCAGCATTACCACGTTGCATGGCAATGCTTGTTGATTTGATTCTTTGGGCAATTGCAATTCTTCGGGCTAAAAATAGGCCAGCCCTCTGGTCACTTGAAGAGTCAACCAAACGCTTAGCGATGTTCCGAAAAATTCGATGAGCATTTGGACCCCAAGGCCCGAATATATTAATACAATTCCAAGTTCCAAAAGAAATCGGTAATCAAGACGATATCGATACTGCTAATATAGACAATTGACGCTAAAGACTGTTGAAACAAAGCACAATCTATCCATTTACTGTAACGATTGTGAATCCATAGGCACATATTATTTACGATCTGCACGATACTGACATTAGTCCGGACAAATAGACACAAATCATCTCGCAGTTTCAAATGAGGCTTATTTACTGTTTGAAGGGAATGGTTTGTAACTCATCACCTATTTTGGATTAAGGATCCCGCAGAAAGGCGCGACGCGACAGCGCGACGTGACTATATTAGAACAATTTTGATAAAACTTTCATGGAAATCGTTCTACCAGAATCCTGTCGCACCTGTCTGCAGCCCTGCAGGAGCCTTTAACCAATTGAAAGCAAGAACTTCACACTCTTCAAAACAAGGGAACTTATGAGAATTTTCAACTTTGACAATAAAATCAACAATTTTGACCACAACAGTTACTTTATTCTTGGAATACTTGAGAGCAATATTTTCTGACATAAAAACAGTTATAAAAAAAACCTTTGTCGTATTATCACGGTTTATCTTGATGACAACATAAGTAATAAAGAACTTGGACTTCTACTAAAAAGTGCCGACTTTACCACTACAGACCCTCCCTTTGCTACAGAAAAATCAACTTTAATTTGTAAGTCATAGAAATAGTTATGGTGTTTATGTATGATTTCCGTGAAAATTCACCTGCGCTCGCGCCTATCTCGATGCATGAAGCACGTCTCATTCGGTCGCTATGTTTTTATCTTACAGTCATATGTCTTAATGGTTTTAGACCACATGAGTAAGCACGAAGGGTTCATACGAAGTTATTTTCTAAACCGTACAGTTATTTAAGCTGTGACGTTTTTTTTCCAGAATTGTCCTTGATGTGTAATTTTCAAAATGTTAGTTTTGTTACAAGATTCTAAACATTTCAAAATCGTCTAATCTATAAGCTCGAGTAATATGTTGACTTGATTTACTGAATTCAAATTTTTTTTACATGAAAAATTTCCTTTTTTTTTCATAGAAAACTGTTACTCTTTCAATATTATAATCCTCGTAGTTTTTAACACCTCTTCCTGCATTGCCTTCTCCAGAAACTCCTCTAAAAAACAAAAGCTTACTAAACTCGTGCAATATACTGATTGATAATCTGCCTTTAATATCAGCACCATCATTATCGTCGTTGACGATCAGATCCTAACGAATCGCTCTAATGATCCCCTCGAGCGTAACAATGCGATTGTTAAGACATGATGTATCGAGATATTTAATCACTCATTCACTAAGTTTAAATAGTATTGGTAAATCAGTCTGCATGTATGTGCTGCCACCCACAGAACGGTATCGACGAGATTGGGATAGACTTAGCTTGCGTTGGGTGAAGTTGATACTGATTTTGTATTGCATCATCATCATCAATACTGATTTTGTAATTCATCATTATAATCAGTAAAACCTTGTACAAATGCGTCGTTATTGTACAGTCAACAGCAAAAGTAGATGATCAAAATCAGAAATTCAATACTAATGAACGGAGTTCGCAGCTATATGGCAGCTGTACTAGTGGTAAATGATTGGTCTAATGTAAAATCACATACTTTTGAATCACTTCGACGCCACACAGTTCTGACGCGAACTCCGTTCATTAGTATTGAATTTCTGATTTTGATCATCTACTTTTGCTGTTGACTGTACCTACATAAGCTCAAAATTTTACAACAGAGTTAACAAAACGATCAACATCTATTCTTTTACCAAAAATAAATGCAAGAAAAGGCTCGATACTTGGCTAAAATCGCTTACGTATGGTGTAACTGAAAAACTTGTGGAAGTGTAACCCATTCACACTCACACACGCTAACACACCCTCAGACACACATACACACACACACAGATCACACTTACACTACACCTATCCCGTAATGTTATTCTTTGTTTTTTTACCTACTTAACATAACTTTTTAACTACTTATATACAGGGTTATTTTTCAAAGACCATCCAAATTTAAGGATGTGGTACAGACCATCAAACTGAACAACTTTCTCCATGGGACCAACATCGTAATCGCGAATAAAAATTCAGCCGTCCCATACATTTAAGTCGAGTAGGTATTGAAGTTTTCTATGGGACAGTTGGTAAAATTTTCGCGATTACGCTATTTTTCCCATGGAGAAAGTTGTCCAGTTTGATGGTCTGTACAACATCCTTAAATTTGGCTAGTCTTTGAAAAATAACCCTGTATAGCTTAAAATATATTTATTTTATATTTTATTTTTCTTATCTAGAACGAACTACCCTCTCACTAGAAGCCGGGCGTTGATAGCTGCGCCACAGTTATTAACTTTTGTAGTTATCATAGTTTAACTATTTTTATGATTGTATGTATTTGTTTTTGTTCCAAAATAAACGATTTTTTTTAATGTTTTTTTTTATTTATTATTTTTAGCCTTGTCCACTAATTGCCGAGTATATGCTTCCTGCCTGTTTTTCCATGCTTCCCTGCTCTATGCGAGTCTCATCGAGGTCTTACCTGCAATCCTCTACCCACATGGTCGTCTATTGGTCTGCCAACGCTCCTTCTACCTTTGCCGTTACCTAAACCATAATTATCATATCTCTCAAGATGAAATTCGACAGTCAGTGCCATTTAAATACCAGGCTCAACATTTCTAGCTTCGTTTCAAATGTTTTTGTGAACTGTGAAGGATTACTGTTATGATGCATATTGCTTTACACTCTGTAGAAGAGCCTAAGCTTGGCAATAAAGATCTTTATTACCTTTCTCATTGGTCACCTCTTTCTTAATAATCTTTACATTATTCTTCTACTCTTGAATCATCGATTGCTTGTCAAATATAGCCTACATGTATCATCATCATCGTCGGCAGCGTTACCCATTGCTGAGTGTCATGCTTCTTTCCCTGTGCCAGATATTTAATACCGTTAATTGACTATAGATAATCACAATATCATTCTACAACGTCACACAATATAGCGTACTCTCAAAAGGATTCTTGTTAGAAGCATAGCGCGTAACACGAGCTATCCATCTAAACTGTATTACAACATCTGAACTATCAATTATACGTTTAATGAAATAATAGCGATGTGGCATCACGACTTATGGCATGAATAGGGCTGGCTTACTATAGCGATCAAGGCTAAAAAGGTCATCATATCCGACTTAGAGATATCTATACAAATCTATACTTAATATTATTAGAAAGTGGTAAAATTTGTGAGGTTTTATGTAGGGGTAATTCTTTAGAACTAGTGATTGGATTACAAAAAATATTTTACTAATGGTAAGCTACATTATTTATTTATTTACTGCGGCAAAGCCGCGGGCGTAGTGGTAGTCGCTCATGAAAAGCGCTTCCTGGTAATCTTAGGTAAGGAAAATTTTGAAAGATAGGTTCATCTTGATACATGGAGCTGTAGCAACTTTGAACAGCTGCAAAAAAAAGCTGTTCTAGGATGTGAAAGTGCGAATATGTTCACACTTTTCGACTTCTGTATGGTCGACGATTCACTAGATTTTCCAACGATTGTTATTGATGATAGATTGTCAGTTGATGCTAGAACGAAATATGTATTTTTTAATGCCTGGATACATAGTTAAAAGATTTTTAGGAAAGTTACCTCAGTAAATGCCAGAGATATAGAGATGAAGAAAATAATGAATGCAACGAATAATCTTGAAAGGATTACGGTGCAGCTGCACAAGCAACCCTACAAAACAGCGTGTCTTGCGCTTGCGCCGTTTGTTATAGTAAAACGAGATTATGTTGGTATTTAACTGAATCAAAGGATTGTCACATATATACCGGTGAGTGATTTTGATTGACAGCTAGTTTAAAATGGTTGCAAGGAGCCCATTAGGTTTATATTGGATCAGAAGTTACTGTATTCAGTTAATCGTCTTATTAGTTTTGTGTTTCTGCATATGAAGGCCCATTACTAAACGTGAGTTGTCTCTAAGGATCAACCAGTAATGAATAGTTGTGTTCATGCTAATTAGCTTTTGGTTTATTGGTTGTAGAAGTGTGACTGATAATTGCTTTTGCCCATTCGCGTGTCTAGTTTCTTAGATTTCTGTGTAGACACAATCTGCGCCTTGATATGATTTCTATTATAATGATTGAAAACATAATATTTAAGTTCGTTTAAGTAGTCGTTTCATGATCTTCCGTTGCATCTTCAAAAATTGTGTTCTAAGTAATTAAAATCTGACTGTCTATGCAATGGGCGCAGTCATGGTGGCCCAGTGGTAACTGCCCCGACTTACGCGTTGTAAGGTTGTGAGTTCGAACCCAGTCAGGCGCTTTACTTTGTGAAAATAATTTCATCACTACTGCTCTCAAAACGGTGAAGGAAAACATTGTGAGTAAACCGGCATGTCCAAGAACCAAAAAGAAAAACGAAGACTTGTGACATCTACCTACCCAGACCCGCGTGGAAGATTACAGCCTACTTCCTCTTGAAAAGAGGAGGCCTGTGTCCCAGCAGTGGGAACATTATAGGCTGATTATGACAATTACCACACCTATCATTGCCCAAGAGTTTATCACTAAAAACTTTAACGAATGAGCACAACACAGAGTTTTTATTATAATATTAACTACTCTCTCACAATCGCATGGTCCTCTAAACAAAGAACATTTAATATTAATTATATGCAGATAGCAAACAATAGACAAGAGACTTTACAGGGCAATGAAACTCTAACATTAGCTGATGTTGCAATACTGTTGCTACAGCGACTGGTGAACAGCTATCATTAATTAAAGCATGAACACAAAAGTTATATATAGCTGGTAATTCATCTTTTGATTGACCATGTCGTTCGTATTATAACAATGCATTGTCTTCATAAAACTGATTTACAGGATCTTTCAACGGCTTAGGTGTTGTCTTAATATGGAATTAGGGTTTATTAAAATCGGTGATAATTGGTATCATATCTTTGTGTGTGCAAAAGATCCTTTGCCCTGATTCGATTCTATAGTCTATACCTACCTACGTCTAGTAGGTGTCGTAAGCGTAATCAACCTATAATGTTCCTACAGCTGGGACATAGTACTCCAGCGTACGGGCCCAGTGCAGGTTGGTAGATGTCATATGTCTTCGCATGTTTGGTTCTAGGACATGCCGATTTTCTCAAGATGTTTTCCGTCGCCCTTTTGAGAGTAGTGATAATGACTTACATAAAGTAAAGCGCCTGTCTGGGGTGTCGTAAATGACATCTACAAAATACATACTGCTCCATTATTCGTAGCTGAGAACCACATGCAACATACAACCAAGTAGACATTAACCAACGCAATTCCCTCATCATTATATCGACATACCGTTATTAACACTAACTGTCAAGTTATTTAGTCGATTAATCATTACCAACAAAGGCACATCCCTATTAATGCCTAGTGTTGTTTACCGACTTTCGCCCGCTGGCGTGTATCACGCAATTCTGTAGCAGTGCAACTTGAGAACAATGGTGTGTTAGGTTAGCGCTAACCTGCGCGCACGCATGCTTTCGTTTCACACAGTTTGATGTAATATGGCGCAATTTTATTGTGGCTAATGTCAAAGACTTTTTTATAATATCTGTTATTTATTTTCTTGAGTAATGTTAGTTATTAGTGTAATTTGTGTTGCGTTATCTAGTCCCAGTATTTTCAGTCGGTTTTTTAATAATGCGGAATCATTTCTGTGTGCTGTGTAATGTTTATCTTTGTTATTTTATCTTTTTAATCCTTAATAACATCACAATCTGTATGACCTAAATTTGACATATTCTCAACATTTTAATACCTCTCGTCTCCTATCGTACTTCCTCTGAGCATTACAATGCTTTGATCAACACCACGTGCTGGACCAATAACATGACTGTATCGAACATGAATCATGGAGACTTGAATAAAATTGTTATCTAACGACCGGATGACGGCTTAGAATACAGACGTATTATGGCTGCTTTGATCTGTATGGTTGTTAGTGTTCGATTGATAGATCAATCGCCAATAGTATGTTGGTTTGATACGATACTGTATGGAAATCGTCATCGATTTGTGTAGTAATAAGAAATGTCGCTGTGCATCATCATTATTTCCGCCGTAAGGCGTCTCGCTGAATATAGGCCTCCCAAGCGTCGACATGGACAGGTCCTGCGCTTCTCGCATTCAGTGGATTCCCATGACCTGCACCTCATATCTTTCCATGTTGTGCCTTTCCATGTTACTTTATGCAGAAACTCATATTAAAATCTGTAGCAATCAAATCCAAATCTTCATGAACATAACAAAAAAAAAAAAAACATATATTACTGCAACATACCCAAAAAATCGAGTACAATCAACTAAGCCTATTCGATCACGACTCGATCACATACGTCAGCACCTTACGCAACACTTGAACTTTAGCTCCACACAGCATGAAACTCATCATTTGTCAGTCATCGCATCTGAACGATTTACGTAAATATCAACGGCAGGTCACTAACCTTTACCCAAAGAGGTCTATTGGTTTAGAAATGTACATATTTTGCTTGCTCTTCTTATCTCATGTTTGTTTTGAGACCACCTTTAATGGAGAGCCTATGCGTCATGAGGTCAGCGGTCATATGAATATTTTGTGCACGTTTGTTATTGATTTTGGGCTTAGAAACATTTGGATCATGACGGAATTCTATTATTACTAACTACACCCCGCGGTTTCACCGGCATAAGTTTCGATCCCGTGGGGATATCGGGATAAAAAGTATCCTATATGTTAATCCTAGTTATAAACCATCTGTGTGCCAAATTTCATCCAAATCCGTTTAGTAGTTTTTGCGTGAAAGAGTAACAAACATCCATCCATCCATCCATACAAATTTTCACGTTTATAATATTAGTAGGATTAGTATTGTCTCTCCTTCCCCGTTTTAATCCATCCAAAGGTTGTCTTTAAAAGATCGCTCTGAGGGACAAGACCGCCCATTGTGTCATCTTTTGTAAAATTTCTACATTTATATCTGTAATTTATATGGTATACTTAATAAAGAGTTCTAAAACAAATACTGCATCATTAAAACAAAAGTTCATTCACCAATGTTCATTACCAAGCTTTGTAATTCTTTCTTTTTCAATTCCAATAGCTCTCAATGTTTCATCGATCCCAAGACATGACGAGACGTTCCCGAGCCACTATGACGACAAAAAACAAACTAATTTCGGATTTAGATTACTCTCTTACCGTGACTAAACGCCTTATACCACTGTTTACTCAACATCGACCGTTTATCAACGCACGATCTTTTGTAATTCCGTGATACTGGTGATCTAAGGTTCCATGAAAATATTTGTGGCATCTTTCCTTGAGATTAGTTCGCGCGTGAAGTGGTAACGCAGCATGGGACTCTCAATTTGCTCTGCTGATATCCGTAAAAATAACCGTGGTGAGGGTATGATATCATGTTTACCGGAGATACGTTCAAAAGAATTCATTTCATTTCGGCGCCTGCTTCTCCTGTTTTATAATGATCCGTTGTGGCATCTGTAGTATTTAACCGTTCAATGTCCAACTTCATTATCGGTCCAGATTCTTGGAAAGTACAGTAGTAAGCCGCTATCTTATTTAATATTTACATTCCACCATTGAAGAACGCATATTTGTCCGTAATAAAATCTTTTCGTATTCGGTCATAAACTTCTAAAAGAAAAATGAGCTGTCTTTCACTTAACATAATATTTTCCGTGGCTAACCACTTAATATCTAAAACTTCGTAAATTACATCATCTCCTGCTCTATTTAACAGCATTCTCATGTCGTATAACTAATTAACTATATTTAACAGCTGCCGCATTTTAACTGATGTTTCTATTTAACGAATATTAAACTTAACTACCACTAAATGTCACTCCATATATTTGTTAGTACCTTCAACACGTACAATGTACCCTTTGACTGGTTGTGCGTGTTAATTCATTTTACTTATCATTGTTATGTTAATGTTAACTTTCTTTTCAACAACTCGATCGAATTTCTCTGGGTCTTGTTAGGAAGTTCATTTACAAGTATCGTTGTTGACTCAATATTATAAACAGTGTCTTCTTCAATCGAACATAGAGCTTCTTTTGTTTTATGAGTGCTGCCTGGAAAAGTTCTTGGCAGTATGTTTTTATCAGTATCTATTTGTATATGTATCAGATCATTTTGTACCGTATGGCTTTAAAAAAGGCGTAGAAGGCGTATGGCTTAAATAGCTATGGAGGACTTCCCTTCATTTCGACACGTAAGGTATGCGTATCATTTCCCATTGAGACGTATGCCTATCAAAAGTAGGAACAATGTTTTTTACAGTAGTTAACCGGCTTTTTGCTGGCGTATCTTTCACCATTGTCTGATCGACCATCTCGGACATGACGGGCCTTAAGGACGCTGTTACATTTTCGACGAACTCAAATTTAGGTATCTAAAGTCGCACACAGCAACATCACACGTACGCACACATTGAGTCCTCGACTTTATACATCACATATAATCTTGGTCCTTGATATTATTTTTTTATTTTATTGAAATTGATTCCGGAAGATTACTTGGATCTTTGAAAATGCATTTGGTAACTGTTACTATTAGTATCGTCATCAAGAAAACGAAAATACAAAACCAAAGACACCGACTTCCGAAATCAAAGTTATTTTTCACTTTGTGGTGATTTTTTTTTTTTGGAAGACTGTATTATCGTTTGTGAGAAAGTTTTTATCACTGTTTCGGTTTTAGCGGGAAAACAGATGTCAACACCCAATATGGAGTACCAACCAAAACTAAAAGGAAAAAAACTGTCCTGTGTCGAAAAACAAAAAACAATAGATACCGACACCGACTTCCGAAAAGAAAATTTATTTTCATTTTGTAAAGCACGCTATGTGAAATAAGTAGGTACTTAAAATAAAACAATTTCCGTTCATAAGGATTAAAAACGACCATCGATATTGCTATTACATGGAACATATAAAATATTATTATCTCAAATTTTACGAGTATTATATAGTGAGCTAATGAGTTATGACATACTAGCCTGGGCATTTAGTTAAAATTTTTGGTAAAATAAATCTCCACTCCCGAATGATCTTCTTTGTGACTGTGGTGTAGGCTCAGCATTTTTGATGAAAATTAAAACACACGGAAGTAGTAAAAATCTATAATATATTTAATAAAGGCATGTTACAAAAGTACACCAACTTATTGCTACGTTTGTAGATTTTTTTGGTCTATATCCAAATTTCCGAATACGGGGCATCTAAAAAATAAAGATAAATATATTAACAAAATAACCTACATAAAAACCAAATGCTACACTTGGCGGCAGAGCTCACAAAGTACAAATTACAAAGTTCCGCTGCCAAGGCCTGTCTTTTTTGTCAAACGCTATTTGTGACATCTACCATGCCATATTTATGAAATTGACACCCATGACGAAAAGTGGCCAAGTTTTTGTCGGTGCCATCTTGGATTTTGGTTTTGACCCCATATTCGTTATTAGCTACCCCAAAAACCATGAAAATGACACCTATGACGAAAAGATGTCTAATTTTCGTAGGCGCCATCTTGGATTTTGGTTTTGACCCCATATTCGTTATTAGCTAACCAAAAAACCGTGAAAATGACACCCATGACGAAAAAATGTCAAATTTTCGTCGGCGCCATTTTGGATTTTGGTTTTGATCCTATATCCGTTATTAGCGACCCCAAAAACCATAAAAATGAGACCCATGACGAAAAGTTGTAAAATTTTTATCGCCGCCATCTTGGATTTTGGTTTTGACCCCATTTTCGATATTAGCAACCCCAAAAACCATGAAATGACCACTTTTTGTCATAGTCTTGGTTTTGACCGCACATTGGTCATACATACATAACTACATACAAACCGGTTAAAATCATAACTCTCCTCCCCGCCCATCCACTTCCAGACCTCACCGCCGACAGGTTGACCTTAGCCATCCAAATCCTAACCTTACTAAGAGCTCCTTAAACCCATCCATTTCTCAACCTTGTCCACAGCTGCTTAACCCCACCCATCCAAATCCCGATCTTACACAACATAATAATATTTTTTTATACTTACAAAATAAAAATAATTTAAGTATGAAACTCGTACTTACTTTTATTTCAGTCCAAAAGTATCAACTCCTTCCGATCACGATAACCAACGACGGTACTCACACAACAATCTTTTTCTATTACTTTTATCGTATTTATTTTTTGCGAGAGAGCGATATACCCGTCCTTCCATGAGCGCTTCTGAGCGCGGAATGATGAACCGTGAGTGCAAAATGTATGAAAAAGTCTGCAAGTGTTTTTATTTTAGCTAATAATTGAAAAATACATTGATTTATATACAAAACAATTAGCTAAATCTATAAAGGACTATATATACCGCAATTTTTTATAATTTTGAAGATAAAATATGCTGTAAATTTACCTAAACTGGTACCTATTCGGACACCTATTTTTTAAATTTTCTGCGATTATTGAGTAGGGAAAAACGTATTTGTGCGAAAATTTTGTATGACGTCATACAATTTTTGTGATGCCAATGTGGAGATGAATATATTACCTTTAAATTAAGACTATGATATGTTAACATTTGTGATTGCTTATACGTTAAAATGGTACCTGAAAAGCACTGTTATTTGTAGAAAAATGTAAAAGCGTCCTTAATTGGAAGTTATTGCAGTTGAAAACGATTGGTATTGTAAATTATTACATCGTGCCACCAATCAGCGTGATTGATTCAACTGAGTAATGCGCGCACGCAGAATTTTAATTGAAACCTTTAAATGGATTGATCGGAATGACATTTACGAATGTTTTGATAACATAGCGATTCCATGAAGTGAGGAAACAATGAAGTTTCTTGCGCGTGTTTCAAGATTTTCTTGACCTGCGCATTGTTCCTCTCATAATTTCAACATCTTCATCCCAATAAATGTCTACAATGTACATTTAAACCAAAATTGAGCTCACTATCTGCAGCTTCTGCCTGCGGTTTACCAGATGCCACTTGACCACAAATTATCCCACATTCTTAACCCTTTACAGCTCAACTCAAAACACTTTTTTTATCCCTATATTATTATCTGCCTTTGTAGTATTTTCAACAAGACATTGTCTGTCTGTGTGTATGTCTGTAACAGTTCGCAGTAACACATTGTGGCTGATCTTTAACCTGTTATTACTAGGTATGTTTGAGCACGGTATGGCCGCCACGCCCTGTGCTGATCGATGGCTGGTTTCTGTAATTAAATAGATGAACTTTAAGTCGGTGATTACCTTATGTTGCCTTACCTTAATTTGGGACGAGAGAGTTGTAAAAAGTTGACAAAACTGCCCTATATTTAGCTACTGTAGTCATTGACTAAGTAGGCAATGCTTAATAATTTGTCAAATAAATTCAAAAGTGAACGTTGATTTGGACATTTGCTGATTGTATAAAACCTACATGTTGCAAAACCCAATAATTTATAGCAATTTACAACTAATTCAGTTTAATTGATATTTTTTAGGTTATGTAAGCAAGGAAGATTTATTAACAATTTTATAATCAGCAATTGCTTTCTAAATCAAGCTTGATTGCTTTGAAAGTGTATTTATTTAGTTTCCTGTTCCGATGCTTACATTTCAATAGCTATTTTATCTTTCCGTGTATTGCTCCAAAATCTTCACTACGGATGTCATAGTTGACCACATTCCCTTCAAGCAGAATTCTGTTTTTAACCTTTACAATTAAAGACTAATTTTCTGTATCAAGAAACTCAGATGGAATCAAAGTATAGTAATTGGAAGGATCGTGTTCTGCGATCGAAGGTCTAATTTCGACTACCAGGAGAAATATTATAATCGATTTCTTAAAACGGGCTGTTACTAAGTAAATATTCAGAGATGAAGTTCCAAATCGATTCGTTGGATGTTTATTTAGGAAAAAAAGTGTTCGTGCCTCTTCAAAGTTGAACTGAGCAGGTATCGATTTGACATCGAGTGGAGTATCAATCGATTGTGTGGATTCGATGCGTCATAATATTGTTGCTTGCAGTGTAAACATAATGTGTTTATTCGACTCGTGGTTGTCTTGATTGTAAATGAGCATTTGTAAGTTTATATTTCTTGTTATTCTAGCATTGGTTTTAGAAAGTCTTATGGAACATTAAGAATTTTCAGCAGTGCTATAGACTTTTACGACGTCTTCATCTCTTTATGGAAAGATATATGACTTAATTCTCCAACGCAATTACGAAAATATATGACTTTCGGATTTAGTATAAATTAATCAATATTTAATTTAATTAATAGTTCCATAAATCACGAGCTAAGCCCAACATACAAACAAGGCACTATGCAAAAACTCTCACATCAAATAATCCGAACTTATAAAAATACAACATCGTTAAAGTGAAAATTTATTACATGCTACCTAATTTTTAATCGTCCCCGGAATGTCTGGTATATTAAAATATATTCTAGAGATAATAAGACCACATGATGTTAAAGGTCTCTAATTTGGTGGTATGTCCATTACTAATTATGTATTCCTGATATCGTCCATTGAAACAAGCACAGAGCCCAAATGTTAATAAAATTAAAATGAGTTTCGGTAAAACAACAGTCTGTGTCTATATATATGGCGCAAGTTGGGAGATGAAAGCGATGTATCTAAAGAGTTGGGTCGGGTTGTTTCACGACCACTGGACGCACTAATATACGTCAAAAATGGCGTTAACTATAAAAAAAAAGTTGTTTCAAATTACAATTACAAAATTGTGGCCTTGATTTACCTCAAATAATTACGAGTACGTACTCGTTATTATTATTTGACGTAGGTATGTACGTATGATACGTTAAATAACCGTTTGAAACAACCGGCCCCAAGTTACTCCTTAATAAATGTTTCTAAGACAGAATTACTGAGCAACTATTATAACGTCATCAATAACATCATTTAATGATTAGTTAATTGATATAATTTATTTTGTCTTTAAAAACCTACATTTATTACTATTGACATCCATATATGCAAATGCTTGTCTTATTAAAAACGTTTACTAGTTTCTTTGGGTTTGACAATTTATATTTTTATTACGTGTTGCATGAAGCCAGAATACAGATCAAATCACTACAGGTTCCAAAAACAGGTCAGTTTGCCAGGTGTTTGCTACTGCATTTGGTCAGGATCGCTTGCTCCCCTTGCTTAGACCCAAAAACCCCATAAAAAGCGTTAATACGGTGCCGACGACCGATTACCCAGTTCATTTGAATAAGCCCCCGCAATTGTATTGAATTAAAAAAACCAAATAAATAATGCTATAAGCAGGAATGCATCGAAGGAAGGTCAAGATATCAACCAATCTACAGAAAGGAAGAATAAAGAGCGGTCCCTGATTGGTCGATGAGGCTGGCATTGGATTTCAATCTCATTCAGCTTTATCTTTCCCTAATGTAGTTCCCATTAATTCTTTGTATGTATTTGTCTTAGGGATTTAATGGGACACCTTGGTTTATCATTTTTATAGATGATAATCTGATCATGAATTTTCATTTAGGTTAATTTGGAGGTGGGACGTGTTCGAGTTTCCAATGTTCTGATTTACATATTGTGCCTGTTATAAACGGTAATTTCTATAATAGGATCATTTATTATTTGCATTATTAATGTATCAGAGAGGCCATTTACTAAATTAGTTTGAATGAAAAAAGTAAAAAAAATCTGACATGAAGAACTGCTGTATTGACCAAGTGTTCATAATATGTATAACATAACTGCAGCAAAAGAAATTATAAAATTCAAAAATCCCTTAATGCAACCTGTACGCATATCGTCAAGATGACGGTCAACGTTGATAGCATCCAAAGCGGCTTAAGCGTCAATCATGAAATTTGGATTAAACCCTAATTCCTTAAGACGAGAGAATTACCGTAGACGGCACTTAAGCATTAAGAAATCCATCGCTATACTTTAAGCTTAGCATTAATTCTTATTAACATAATTATGCTTAATACAAAACACAAAAAAGGAAGACAGTCTCCAGAAGCAATGTTTTGACAAATTAACAGTTCCAACAAGTATAACCGTGATCTCAATATAATGTAAAATGGTCCAAAATAATGTTAGTCTAGTCTACAAACGTTTGATTACTTATGCACAGAGCCATCTCTAAACCTATGTGATTGTCCATAGCTGTAAACAATATCCGGGTAGCACCAGTACCGGTTGAAGCTCCACTTTTACACATTTTCTAGGGTTTTATTGTTACGATGCATTGGAATAAGGTAGCCAGAAAGGTATCAAAATATTTTATAAGCTTTTAAAAAGGTATATGCATTTATTTATGCATCTAGCTAAGGCGACGTTGACTCTGAACAGATATGACAAATCAGTGAGAATGAAAAAGTGGAAACTAAATTTATAAACGGATAAATGAAATGGATACATTTAAGAAAGAGAAACAGTCGATAGGACGACGACATTGAAATTACTTTTGCTTGAATGAATACTGTCTCGATTCTGCCTGCAGTTAAACTGGAAGCTAATAATAATACAAAATAAAATGTCGAGGCAATAGAAAAAACTGCAATACGAGAAAAATCACACTGACTTATAAATCGAGATGTATCAAAGGATATTTTCTTAGATCTGACTCGTGAATATTCACATAATCGTGCGATGTCGTAAAAATTGATGCATACGATTGTTATTAGAAATATTAGATCTATGGGGCCATAAAGTCTTTTGATTTTCGTTACCCACTTTTATTAATGTTAATCTATTAAAAGATTTTACTGCCCCGAACCCGTTTGATGCACAAATTGGTCTCCCAAGATAGATGGTGCTATGAACTTTATTGGTGTGTGATTTTACGATTGGATTATTCCATATCTTTTAATTTGTGGGTAATTGATGACTGAGGTAGCTCATTATGGTTTTGTATAATAAAGGAGAGTTTTATGTAAGAAAAAGTTTTCATTTCATTTTAGTGGATAGATATTTCAAGATAGGGAAGACATTTGTGAATTCATATGATTTCCGTGTCTAGCAATAAGATTCACCTCGCTTTTGACGTCCCATCAACTGTAATTAAACTTACTCCATACTAATAATTCAAAAACGAACAAATACTCCATACAGTTATTACCTCTAACTTTTTTTCTCTCATCTTCCCGTCATAAATTACCAATAGAGTCCATTTGAATTATAATCGTCTTCTCAAATAAAGCTAATTACCCATACAAAGCGGCAACCCTCTTTAATTATGACAGCTTGAAAGCTGGGCGGCCACCTGCCCAGTCTTCTGTCTAACCTGTTGATGATTCATACTTAAACTATAGTACTTAACAAGCCCTAATTTAGAAATCTGTGGGATATTAAAATGACCTTGCCATCTTGTTTCCTTGATCACTTCTTGTTATGATTTCATTGCTTGATTTTGATTATTATTTTTGTTATCATTGTTTTCATTCCACTTAAGCTTGGATTTGGGTCTACTCGTATCTTTTGGCTTATTTCTCTCATCTTTTTCTGTTTAAATATTATCATTTTATGATTTTAGATTATTGAGGTTATTATATTTATTTATAACGCCACAAAGTTAATATAGCATAGAAAATGCGACATTTCCATCCCACATTTACACTTCTCTAGACCATCTTATAATAATAACTGTCACTCTAGCTCCATGATTGTAATCTCCCACACAATCAGTGGAACAAATCATATCATCAAACTAGTTATGACTGGTGATGCAACTAGGTATGCAAATTGTCCAGCGTCGGGTCATCGGCCGCCATGTTTGAGCATCGTCGCGCCCCCATTGGTCGGATCTGAATCGATTCGTACTGCGCCCGCGCAGTTTAAGGTCAATGTCGATACGCCTTTGATCCGCTACCGATTTTTGATCTAGAATTAATCTCGCGGTTAGTTCTTTGGTTTCCTTTAGTTTTTTGGGACATTTTCTGTTTTTATGCTGAATTTTAAAGTGACGTCATATTCTTCGTTTTATTATCTCTTGGGTGTTTATATCGCCTTCATTACGTTTTATTGTCCATAATGAACCGTGTATATAATTATTTTAAAATTATTCAGTAGATTATGAGCATGTTCTTCATTACGAAATTTTTAATGTCTGCAACAAACAAAGACAGTCAGTGAAAATGTGAATGTGAAAATCTATAAATCCATCTAAACGGTGATAAGGCGTCACATTATACTATTATCTTTGATAGCATCTACACGCGAGCTGCCCAAGGTGCGGCCCCTGCGCATACGTCGCTTTGAAAGACATGCTTTCACATTTTAGGGATAAAGTTGAACTTGAATTTTCGGAATGTAACTTAGCCTTAAAGCTATATACGGATATCAAAAAGTACTCTATATCGTAGTGATGGTATATTTCATTTATTCCAAGGTCTACCTTGAAACGAAGATGCACGATAGTTGAACTAAAAATAGCAATTCAAAATATTAAATTATCACTTATCAAGGTAATCAGATGGTAACTGCAATATTCATATTCAATAGCATTAGTTCATCGATTCATTCGATTCTCTTAACGATTAGCATATTTTGTATCCTATTCGATGTTTCGAACTCCAGCAAAAAAGTGATACTTCTACCATAGTGTTGCATTGATGTAATTTCTAGGAACGAAATAATTTGCATCTCTGAGATGACCTTCTGCTTCTATGACATGTCGGAATGTATTTATAGGTATGAATTCAGAAATCAATCAAGTTTTTGATTGTTGTGTGTCATCATCATCTTAAATTAGTTTTAGTTCCGTAATATCGTTTAGGATATTTTTTTGGTAAAACATTTTTGTCTTCATTCGGATAGAGTCCATCTCCTACAGTGATCCATTTAATTTTTATGAAATTAGCTAACATTGATCATGGAGTATTGCAATCATAAAATATTGCCGTTTTTAAATCAAATATTAGTACCACTTACTTACATTTATTTTGAGAAAACATGGGCGACATGATAATTTTCTTCAACTTCATTGCCATCTAACTCCACACATCTTAAATCACGGCCTGGTTCCCAAGATTTCCTGTATCATAAAGAACTGTTCACAATATCTACCGCGTCGCCATCAATAAATTTCATATTACATGCTGAATACATCCATATGTATATATCGCGACTATTTCTCGCTTGCATATTTGAATCTTTAATAAGAGCGCATAATAGTTGGTTATTTCATGCCCTATTTATATAACCACTTCATTTATAAGTTTCTCGAGTATCTAGGAGAGTAATAACTGTATATCTTAATTTATATATCCTGAATCTAGATTGTTTTTTTTTTGCTAATAAGGAGATAGTAGCGGCTAGGAATTCATTTGTAGAAGCAAAATTGGCTGTGGATTATGATAATGAGATGAGCTAAATTTGCCAAAGCCTATCTTATCATCTAATTAATTGCCAAGATCATCTTAATTAATTTAAAAAATATCTGCCAAGTTCTTTAAATTCACATAAATTATATTATATAAAGCTTAAGTAAATATTCCGTTCAATCTTGTATTCACATAAAATGTTAAGCTTGCGTAGCTAAGTCATGATTTATTTCAGGCACCTTGAGGTATCAGCTCGTCATTTCACTATTATGTGAATGCAAATCGAATAGCAAAGTAACTCAACTTGGACCAAATAATATATCTTTGATTAACAATGCAGTATTACCATTTACTTACTTTACGATTTCAATTTAAAACATTTTGGGAACATAGTAAGGTAACTGAAGGAACATGCACAGTGTCTTTACTTGTACCCCTTTTGTGTTAACCGATCATTGATATGCCCGAGCATATAATTTAAGAAAAGATAACCACAAAGCTGTGGCCAAAAAGCATTACAAGCATCTAACATTGTATCATACTCTTCCTCATTCACAACATAAAACCAATCACAAGCTCAAACCACATTTGGAATCGATTATAAACCAATTTCAATTCTATCATACCACACATTATTATTACCAACATTGTTTCCAATGTAAAAAGGCAGCAAGAACCGGTGGTTAGGCCAGGTCGGAGCGCCTGGGGCGGTGGCGCGAGGCCAATCGAGAGAACGAAGCCTCGAGGGCTCCCATGCGAGCCAAGCCTCTTTCCCACCAACACGTAAATATACCGCCACGGCATCCTATCCTAGGCTGTACCGTTCGAATTTTATCAAGAGCTCTGCGAAATTACTAGCAAGAAACAATTTTGGATTTAGGACTAATTTGCTCAATAGATTCGCTATTTTTTTACTCCAGATAAGCCTTTTTGTGTCTACGTTTTTGCAGCTGTCGCTAAAACTGACGTTGGTTTCAAACTTTTTCAGGTCTCTATAATTAATAACCTATTCAACCATTACATTGCCTGTCGCAATAAACTCAAGTTCGTTAGCTCCTATAATCTTTGCCTAGAACTGAATATAATCTTGAATATATTGCTCAAGACTGTAATGTACAAACTATAATCTCCTTAAAGTAATGTTTCTAGTTTGAAACTTATCTTGCTTAATAAATGCAGCTTTCGCCCTGTGCTTGTTTACGTATAAATGTCTTTATTACTGTACATTATACGATCTGTTTATTCGCTTTCTAAAACAAAATCGCAAACGACATGTTATTCTCACATACATAATAAGATTGCTCAATTATTCAGAGAAATAATCTGGGTGAATTCAAGAGGCGTTCGTCTTGAACGTTTTAACGTCTGAAGCGTGTCTTTCTGTCACAATAGGGTGACAGAACGCGTTACCTAATCGTTATTTATTTTAAGAAGTGTTTGTCTACGGTTTAAGTTACCAGCTTTGGAAGGCAAAGTAATGTTTTGGTATGATTTAATGCGCTATTGCAACAGGAATACCAAGACTGCCTTCATAAGCCATTCATTGTTTTCAAATCATAGCATTGAAGAATTATAGTCGTACGTTATACTTATCTGTGATCCAGTCAGTTGTTTGGATTTCAATAATGACACCAAGATCTAAACACTGATTAGACAAAAGCGGATCGGCTCAGTCGGCTCGCAATGGTCGATACCAAATTAGCTATCGCTGTCGTCCCAAACTTGTGTCTGGGAGAACGGCTTTAGTATTTGCATATAATGGCTGTGTGGCGCGACCACGACTCAGATTTGGAGCATAGATCTGAGTGTCGTGCGCCTCTCCGCCACTCCATACATCATACCACCCGATTACGAATCAATCCCGGCTTTGCACATCAGTGTGTCAACCAACACAGGAGTTTCCTTTAGCAAATATTTGCCAATTACGCTGCACAATCAGTAGCTCGTTTGCAGGCAGCTCCAAAAATGACACCGAGATGCTAACACAGAAAAACTTAATAAAAGTTTATTGACTTTAAACCTCATTAAAAATAAAGTTCGCATGACTCACGGCAGCAAGCAGTGTTGATGGAAAATATTCAGCAATCTTTATCACCATGACATACGGCTCAAAATCGCTCATATGCCAGTTATGACAGCAGTACTAGTATATGTACTCACGTATTCTTATGGTTTTAACTACCGACTGGTTGGTTATTCGAGTTGTTGCGCCGTTTAGCACGGTGACCCGACCCCGGGCGTGCTCGCCAGTACAATCTCATTGATTCGATATGAGATTAAGCGGCGTCCGTGAATGTTTCCATTTTGAATTCGCGGTGATGCTCGCTTGAACTCGCACCCGGATGTCATGTTCGATTTACATTTCGTTCTCTTGTTGCCGCATTCAATAGCAGTCGTGCTCTAGAGGTATTTACGAGCGAGTACATGATTGACGGTGGTGCGACGTCTGATGTAGACACAATTGTTACGTCCCGAGCACCGATAGATCGGGTTCTCACTATAAAAAAGATGGAATTCGATAATCGCAAAAAAGTGTTACAATCACTGGGGTCGCGTGTTTCCCCGGCTATCAGTATGCACGTCGCACACGAGTCCACATGTCTTGTTTACAATCCGGTGTCGCACGTAGCGATCGTGAAGGAACAATTATGTTGCTAAACCATGGACTATTGTATTCGCAGTTTGTGCGACCGTTAGCCGCGACCTTGAGCGTGATACGTTGAACTCTGGCGCTCAACTTGAGGTATTAATCGCTGCGGTTCCAAAAAGAGAAAAACCCTCTCGGAAAGTGAAGTCGCAGAGATACGAGACGGTCGTTACTAAGCGTGCATTCGTTTGGTTCGAGCGCCCGAGGCCAATCATGTCTCGGTATAATAAAGGGTTGCGCGCGTCCTTTTGGCCCGGCTTTTAGATTTATGGTCGAGGTAGGCCGCGAGCCGCCGCCGCCGACGCCCGCTCCATACGTTTGTCACACCACTATCACGATCGAATGCTTGCATCCTCTATTGACTTCAGTAATTGCCAACATATGCTCAATAGCACAGCGCACTGAGTACCAATGTAGTCCACAATTAAAATTTAAAAAGAATTGAGCACCATGATTAATCTTCCTAAATGTAACATGACATGGTTACGCCCATATTAATATTTATGCTGATCGAAGCAGATATCGTAAATCGAAAGACTTTTGTTTTTATTCGGTGATGCTATCGGTGTTACGAAACAAATATGGATGATTATTTATTTTCTTGTTTTTTTTTTTATGCCTGGAAGCGTTATTGGGTGCCCCGATTTGGGTCTGAACGAAGATTTACACACCTTTTCAATATGTTATTTGGAGTCCCTGTAATTATTCTAAACATCTGTGCTTTTCTGCAGCTCACTCGCTACTTTTTTTATTTCATTTACATGGATGATCTTCTCATCCTTGTTAACAGTTAGCACATTAAAGGATTCTCATTAAAGCCTCACACATCTGTTGGAGATGTTATCTGGGATCTAGCGCCAACTGGAGCTGCCGTTTCAGGCTCGGACGCGGTTCTCGCAAGCCGTTAAATGATCCGATTGATCTCGTATCTTGCTTCGTTTATGTTCAACAGTCCTGTTTCTGTTCCTTTAGGTTTCCAATTACATGCTGATTTAATTCTAGAATTAATGGAGATGGATTTATTTAATTTGTTTAAGGTTTTAGTTGCTACTTATTTAGAGCCATCATCAATTTTATTGAGATTTTGGATTTAGTTTCCGTTTTGTATGAAAAGAAACAATTTGTCAGCATTTATGGAAATTTCGTGATACTTGACTACACTACTATGTATTGCGAAATTGGCAGATTTTTGCGTAGTGACAGGAAAACGACAGGAAGCTATTAAAGCATAAACGGACAAAAAATATGATTCTCATAACAATGATATCAAAAATGCAAAACAATTTTTGCAAAATCAAGACAAGCTTCACATTGAAACTCATAAAGATTTAAAGACCAGTTCAACTAAAGTGGTCAGCAATACATTATCAGTGATTACGTTAGTTAATTGGATGCGTCCAGCAGATTAATAACTAGACCTTAATGGCAATTAGCATAGATTATAGAATTCTATGGCTACTGTAATAGCTTGAGAAGTAAATACTGACATGAACACTAGTTCCATTCACTGAGGACAATTTAATTTGATTTTCTATTGCCTTTTGTGGTTAATTTAGTCTTAATCCTTTCCTATTTCAACCTCCTGCTTTGCCCACAATGCAGCTTCGTTTTTCTTAACTTAGGTTTCATTGAAGAGTTCTTCTAGTTCCTTGAACTGAAATGAATTAATTTATTGTCTAGTTTACCAAAAAACTGCGTGGTTGCCTGCTCGTTATCAAAAACTCTTCGTTCATTACATCATATTATAACCCTATATGTAGCCACTACTCTTCAACATTACATAACCCACCTTGCTTATATTCAACGCCAATATGTAAAACTGACAGCATATGAAACCTTAAACTTCAATCATCTTGACATTACTTACATAACAACCGGCCATGACAGAACTGCATCGAGGCAAAATTTCTGCCCGATCTCTCACGGAGAGACGCGTCTGCGCACGGGGGAAAGGGGGAGGGGTATTGCACGTGTGTGCAGTAACTCGATCCCGGTGTATAGATAATTCCGTATTGTTGGGTACATAATGGAGCAAGGGGATGATGAATAGATGCAGGATCGCTTTGGTATAATGGTAATTTTTATTTTTAATTTATGAAGGTGTATTTATTGGGATTGAAAGAGGGAGATGGTGATCAATTGGCATATATTATGATAAGGTGAAACTATATTACTGTTATTGGAGCAGAGATTGCTTTGCAGATATTTTACTACTGCTCTAGTCTTTGTTCGATGACGAGAAAATACAAGTAAGGCATTCTTTCACCAACCCAATTTTCGCACCAACAATCCATGCAATGATTGTCCCACCATTACTAGGTGCATTAAACTAAATAACCTCCGATTTGTAGTTCATAAAGCACAATGCTATCACCTTGACGATGACGTCGACGGTGTCAGCAGACGTGTGCTCAATGGGATCGACGGATGTTGTTCTGCGGGTGCCCACAGATCAAGCGACAGATGTGTTACAACCTTTTTGTTACGTTCAAGCATTTGTGAGGTCAGGGACATAAAAAAGGGTTCGTTGATCAAATTGGCAGTTGCGACTGTTTGTGCATTAAGTGTAAATAGTCCAACTGCTCATTTTATTTCAATGTTATCAATAATTTGTAATGTTTCGATAAGGATATGCGATATTATCAATTTTAAATGTTTTACAAGAAACGTGCAACCTATCGTTAAGTTATTCAATAGACCATTAACGAGCCACGTTATCACTATTTTTATTATATTCCTTTCAAAACAAGTTGCTAACATTGTGTGTATACACACAAGAAAATAACTTTGCAAAAAATATTCGTACCACAAAGTTGCCTACAATTATAAATTTTACGATCAATTTATGTCGATCATTATCCAATTTTAATTAAAACTATAGAACAAGGGATACTGAGCTAAGGTGTCCAGTCAAGCAGATGTGGAGGACCTTCAGTTACATCTGCAATTTAGCCGCCGACCTTGCTCGGAACTGGTTCTTCGTTTACCGTTGATTGATGTGTTGAAAATTTGTGGTATACCTATCTTTCTTTCGTCGGGTAAGTTTTTGAATTTCAAATGAGATTTTTATGGTAAAATTATATTAGATTCTGACAAGATTTATTGTTGTCTTTCGCGTTAATTACTATGTTTCAGTGGTTTAGTACCCATTATCATCATACTTTCGCAAATATTTTCATCATACCATAAAATAATATTATTATCCATGCTAAAATTACAATCGTTCATATTCAAACTCACACTAATAACATTTATTTGAATTAAACCAACTACAGATACTTTTAACTGGTAAGGAGTCGGTCAGTCAGAAAGACGACTATAGTTGCTAACTCCGAAGCGTAGTAGGGTCCTATGAAGAAGAATGACCATGAAACTCCATGGACACTCTTCCAAATCAAAATATTATTCGCCAAGACAGTACCAACCGTCCAACTCAATATATTCACATTATAATCTACTCTATGAAAGTTGGGAGCGCAAGCTGCGCGCGCCTCACACACACGAGCGCGTTGCGCGTGCGCCTGTGTGGGTGCGCGTGGGAACGGGCGCGGCGGACGCGTGCGCGGATTGTGACATGCGACTATTGTGAATTATTTAAACAAATCAACATTTTTTTACCTTTACGTTACGACTAGATTTGTTTTAGCTGTATGATCTGGAGTTATGGAATTGTAGATGAGGAATTATTGTAATGTCCAATTTTTGTGAATTTGTTGCTAGGCTGTCGATCGCTCAGGTGATGCTGCGCTTTCTAAAGCTTTTGTTGGTGCTTTATAATACGAAAATTTAGTAGTCAGAATCCAAAATCCAATACCTAGATCCCTCGAACCAAGATTTTCTAGTAGTGAATCCTTTACTAGAAAATCTTGCTTCTTAAAATCCTTTGAACTATCATTGGCACTCCATATAAGTAATAGTCGAACATGACTTAGCGAACCATATCTTCACCCAGCTCCCAAACCTTGTATTATATAACCTCTATTTGTCTATCGCCATCTAAATGATTCGATGTAAAGATTAAAATATGACTTGCACGATCTGACTGATTATTTTATGATGAAGATACTGTTTGTTACCTGTTATGGTATGAGTATCTTAAACTATATTGTATTTAGTAATACTTTTAAAATTGTCCATGATATGGACTGTAAGTACTTGTAATTGTGTTGAAGATATATTTATAAAAAATAATTTGAATTCTGGGATGCTAAGAAATTTTTAGCTAGTCTAGGAAATTGAATAGTTCCGTATCTGTTGCACACCTGCTGAGTTCATTAATTTGAAGAATATATTTTTATCGTAAAATGACACGGTTATGCCAATTTTTTATTCATTCAGTTTCTTGTTTTTACCAGTTTTACACAATTTATATTCAGACTTAATTTGCGTAGTTTTTGAGTGGTTCTCAGGAGCATTATCTTACAAAACATCATTATTTATATCCAAAACTGCGTAAGCAAATGCACCAAAATTTATTTGATTTGGATTAAGACTTGAATCTTTTAAAATATTTATTAGTAAGTATAAAATCTTTTTCGACATTACACTCGGACAAAATCTTCGTTTGCAGACATTACCATTTGCCAAATGTTTGTAGAGTCACGATTTCGCAACCACCTCCGATTTCGGTATTATTACATTGGTCAACCTTTTATATGCCGAAAGATTGCCAGCTGTACGCCAAATCCGGGATTTGGACCGAATATTTTTTTGCAAATAAGTATCTTTATTTTGAAACAATTGGAAAAACCAAATTCTGGTTATACTTTCGTGATTTTCTTGCTAAAGCTACATAAAGAAAACAATTGCCAAAGCATAGTGAACGGCTTTTCAACATATCATAGTACTCATTTCAATCTATATAATTGAAGATCAGTTTTCGAATCTCGATTTGCACATATCCCATCCTAAACTCTAAACAAATAAAGCATATTTTCATCAATACCTTTACAAAGTCTTCAATCAATAGAAAACACAATACGAATATTCTTGTACCTACACTTGTCTGGTACTTAAGGTTCAAAATTCCGTCCACTGTACATCCCTACCTGAGGTACTACTCATTGTGAGATGGCGTATTGTCCTGGATGCGCGAGAGCATAGACCCTCTGTATTATTTGTTCGCGTTCCATGCGCCTCCCTGCGTTTAATGTCCTCGGTAAATTGACTTTTGTTAGTGTCATTAGATTTTATGCATTTGTTAGTTGGTTATTGTTATTTGCAGTGTTAATACATGTTTGATTATTGGCTTTTATAACAACAGGTTTTGCTTTCTTATTTCTTATTTTTTGTCTAGCTTTAGTTCAATACTTTACAAGTTTCCACAAGCTTCAAGTTTAGCGCTTGTCTGTATAACTTTGGATTTCTTTTGACTTTATCTACCATCCATAAGCTTGCTACCGTCGTAATTGCAACAATAAACTACCTATCACAACAATCTTGCTTATTAAGAAACATCGACTCATCTCATTTAGCGAGAGCCCTACTATAAATCTCGTGGTCTTTCTATAGAAAAACTTGAAGAATTCGAGTGCACGGAGGTTACCTATTACGAGTAGGTGCGGGTGTCCCGATCTCTCCCCTCTCGCTACCGTGGCCACGCCTCTCGGCAAATTGCGTCCGCCGTTGCGCTTGCGTCGCGCGTTCGCCCAATCACGTACTAACATAGATCTGAATTTAAGCGATCTAGATGCTTGAACTGTATCTGAGGTTATGTTAGTACTTTGGTAGGTGGTCAAAAAAACTTTAATGGCAGATGTGTATGTGTAGTATAACTGTATAACGATGTCTGCAATAGGCTTTGATTATGAAAAGCACACCAGTGTGAAAGTCGTGTTTAATTTTACATAATATTCTAAGATGCAATGCAAGACAATGATTGGTGATTATATTTCTTGTGTGGCAGTACAGCACCCAGTACCTATTGGTCTTGTTGAGTCATTGACCTACAAAAGTAATAAGCTACACGGAATCGTAATATTTCGAAGTTGGAATGATTAATATTCAAACTTCGAAAAACAATTTCATCACAAAATCAAACACCACACTTCGTCAAAAATAAACCATATCAAATAATATTTCGTACGAAAGTCCAGACAAGACACTATTTATTACTATAATGTGCCACTATCAACTCTCCTATCTATTTTAAATCCTAGGACATAAAGCTGCAATAAAGGGGTTCAAAAACCTTTAGCTTATTACGTCAATTACTGGGGTCGTGTGGGTTCTTATCGGCTAGTGTCTGCGGGGCACTATCGGGAAGATTTACACGGAGAGGGAAGTCTCCCGAGTCCGAGATACAATCCAGCGCCTTTGTGTTCGTATCTCTAATTGTTGTTACGCTAATTAAGGGTCTAGCTGGATCTACTGCAGATTCTTCTACATTGTCTTTGGCTTTAAGAATTTCTTGTAAAATAGTTTTTAAGGAGTTAGTTCATCAAATTCAGGGGTGGTTTTACTGGGTTTTTACTATTCTGAAACGTTTGCAAAGGTGATATTTTTTTAAACTTATGCTTAGTTATAAGTTTTTTTTAAATTGTGGATTAGTGACGCACGGAACTGAAAAGTATTGCAGAAGAGGAGATTCCGGGCTGAAATGATGATGATGAATTAAGTAGTTCTTTAACACGTTGACTGCCGGTCAACAGACACAATAGAAAATCTATTGTTGGTGGATACCGGTGACCGTGGTGGTAGTCAATGACTTAAGAAAATTGGTAGCAGAATATTTTAGAATTCCTGAAGTTAAACTAGACGGAAGTTAGAGAAACCGTTTACAAAACATTTAAAATAGTGAGCTAATCAAAAACCCAGTACCAAAAGAGCATTGCTAATCTAATTTTACACTTACAAACCACACCATAACAGATCTTTCTGAGAATTGAAGAAATCTGATCGCCATACGTTAGCAGCATTTTTACACATGTTTAAACAACACGTGTCCGTCTGTATGTCACATGCTAACATGTGAGAATGAGGTTCAACATTATTTTTATGTCCATGTTCAACACATAACTAGGCTAAAATGGTGATGCAAGGCAATGAGCATCATGTACCTAGTATTCTCGGTTGTAACATAAACTTTATTACCTAGATCTCTAAGTCCATTTTGATTAAACAAAATGTTGTATTTGAAACTACTTATCCATGTACTTAATTTTATGGCCGGACTTCCATAGACTTCCTCGTTGGTCTAGTGGTCGTAAGCACTACTGCTGAGCACGAGGTTCTGGGTTCGATTCCCGGCTCGGGCAGTGCTATTGGGTTTGTCTATCTGGTATTTCTCAGTACCAGCTCTGGATTTGTGTGCCCGGTTGATGGCAATAGGCTTGCCCCCTAGTACATGGGACTTACTATAAGTGCATACTTGCTTAACCCTTCGAGAAATATAATGTTATTTCTATACAGGCAGAAGAAATACCATACATCTATTCTAAAACTACAAAACGTCTAACCCTATATAGTAAACTAGCCTTAAAAATCCATTCGCAAAACAAATAAGACATTGTAACCACAATTTGCATACAAAGCCAGGAGAAAAGAGAAGTATTTATTGAACAAGCGAAATGTAATGTTTTAGTTGCGCGCGCACCCGATGAGCTATGGTGCTGCGTCCGCGCATGCTACCGTGCGTTTTATGCTCCTGCCATATTGACTTTTGTTTATTTTTCAACGAGCAGTTTATGTGGCTATGTGTGACTGTTAATTTCGTATGATGGAACTACTGTGTTATGGAAGTCGGTCTTAATAAAAGGTTTTTATTGTAACTTATTAAGTCGTAATCGTTAAAAATATTTAGTAGTCTATAATGGTTTTATTCTGTTACGTCCGCAATAAAAAAGGGAACTACATCATCATTAATTTTGCATAATTAATTTACTAAATACTTCTCACTAAAACACAAAAATTTAACCGTTCTTAAGACGGTAAGTAAATAAACTTAAAACCAAATGCGCCTTTCATACAACTTAACACCAATTAACATAATTCCCATACAAAAAATCCCATTAAAACGGTTGAACATCATGAGTCCGTTGCACTTCTTTTCCGCCCTTTACGGGTCGCATAACTGGGCATGTCCATAGATGCGCAGGCGCACCTAATGATGACAGGAACTGAACTGGTTCGGCTGCTGTATGTTCTCTTAGGAAAAAAGTGGGGAATCTTGTAGAAAAACACTTTTTCTGGTCTGACCAGCTTGTTACCGTTATAGTTACAAATTGGTATGAAGTGATTAGTAGGTATAAGGTGATCTGGGATCGACGCTTGCCTTAGATGTTCAGAGGTAATAGGATCTCAGTCAGTTGGATTGTATATGTTTGAAAAAGGTTGTCGTAAACTTAAGCTTGTTATCGTCAGTGAAACTAATGATTGCTCTGGTTTAGAGGTTTTCGCAAAACTGAGCTTTACATTTATTTTATTTCCTCTTTTATTATTATCACTGCATTTATCGATGACACCCAAAAAATAAGATTTCCAAAAACTCTCAATCGAAAGATCCGCCGATATAAAATCTTTAATCTTCGACCGAAAATAACATGCGCATTACGATGACACTTCTGCGCTAAACGATTTAACGTCAAGATACACCCTATGCGCGTGCGGCGAAGCGCACGCAGGCCGTCAGCGCGCATCAGATAACTACGACATGCGAAGCTATGCGCGCTTCCACGAACCGAACCCAGCGGAATATTTGTCGTCTGTAATCATATTATACATGCATTCATACGTGCCTATGCTAATTATGATGTACCGAGTGTTGTTGGTACTGTTACATTTGGTACACACGCATTTGGAAATATAATTATTTTTGGAACAGATGTTACGTGACGATTATTAAAATATTTTTGAATGGTGCAACACTGCAACCTTAACCATAAAGATCAGTCTAAAATAAAACAAAATTTGTACGCGTATGTTTTGAATCAGAAGGTGAACAACTTCAAACGGTAGCACTAGTTTTTGTTTTACATGCACGTGTATTTTTGCGTCATTCATTATTATCACCTGAAAGATAATATTGGTGTTTTCAAACTAACTATTACCTTTTTGATACTAAACTTATTCTACACCACCTTCTACATGTTTAATTTTACTATCATTAACTGAACTCGATCTTGCAAAAAGACCACTTTTTCCTCTGACTTTGTAACATTAAATGGTTCAACCCTTTAAAAGTTCACTAAGCTCAGCGTATCGTATAACATAGAGCAAGCACGCAACTATTTATTTACTGCGGGCACTGGCTGCGACACGGGATCTCCTGTCGCCAGCAATAAATTATGGTCGCACAACCAACCTTGGTCTTGCGCGCTTTCCAACTAGCCGTGTGCTTTGACACAAATGTGGTCCTACAATCTTTGGTGTACAAGGACCAATTATTGGTAAAGTGGAAAGTGAACTAGTTAATGAATTTGTGTAATGTAAATGAAGGGGGTAATAACTGTTGAGCTATATTTAACTGTGAAAGTTATGACTAATCTGAATCATAGTCTCTCTCTAAATCCGGATTCATTATGCCGGAAAAAACGACAACAAATAAAGAAGCTTAGAATGAGAAAAGATTTCAGCCGGCGGTGACACACAAAACCAGTTATCATAAACAAATCACAAAATACAGCTAACGATGAGATGCCGCCAGCATGAAATTGCACATAAAAGCTCTGTGTTACCGTGTTCGCACATCGGTTCCTCTTTTTCACCCACCTTTATAATTAGATCAGCGATAATAATAATATATTGTTCGCCCTATAATGAAGATTTAGCTCCTAGTCTTGTTAGCTGAACAAAAGCCCTATTTCCAAGACAGGTTATAATTTTTAGAGATAATCTCTGGAGCGGTGGCCATCGTCATCTAGCAGTCTTATTGTTTCGCTGATGCCGTAATTAAGGGCGGTGAGAAGCTTCCTCGGGTCTCGTGATATAATTTCTGTTTATCATCAAGACATTTTTATAACCTAGTCGGTAATAAAAGGTTTCTTGGCAGATGAGCCAGTAATGACGTTTGTAAATGAGTCTCAAGATTATCTTTTCTAATCTGGTAAACTTCGCCGTTTTGTTTTATAATACCTGGAATTTGTATCTTGATCTCATAATCTGTGTTTTTGTCAGGTTTTTTCCTGGTAATCATAAGTTTTAGTTCGAGTTTGCGAGCTAAAATATTCTGAAACATCTCAGCGTTTGCAATGCTATCATCGAAGTAGTTGGTCCAGTGCATGCACCCTCTGGCGAGGTCACTGCGTGGGTAGCCAACAGGCTTGTCCTCCCACGCCAGCACATACAGGCTCACAGGCTCACCTCAGCTTCAATACACCAACCTAACGAAATCACGATAATGCCATTTGTATTTGGTGGAATCCATTGTTTGGATCCAAAACATTTTGCTGAAGCAAAAGTAAATCCTTGGAGTGTTTTGTATATTTCAATGTTGCTGGTTCTGTGCCTGGAAAATGTGTTTTAGGCTAACATTATAATGGTTAAGGCAAGTAAATATCAGTAGGTTTCATCTTCTCAGACTCAACTTTCCCATTTATCAAAGCTTGTAGAGTCAGAAGTAATAAAACATTAATATTCATAATTATTAGAAAATAAATAAAGTTATATCTATAGTCATTTTATGAGGTTTACGGCCTATAAATTGTGGGGTTATAATTGTTACAAATAATATAAACAATATTAAATACACAAACCATTTAAAATGAATGTATAATCAAACAGCCAATATGGGTTTATGATGTTCAATTTGTGTAAAATGTCTATGGATGATTGGCTACAGTTTATTTTTCCCACAACACCTGAAGTGTCGGTATTGGAACGGTTCAATAAATGAGATTTACTTCGTTTAGTTAGGAAAATTATCATACACGTGGGTGGGTATACTTATATCGGGACTGCTATCGGTAATATAAACTAATATAATAAAAGTGCTGTGGGTGTTGTTATACGAGTATATCCTTTATACTGATCTTTCTTTAATCACACTATATATTAATAGATTTTGTTTATTAAAGACTAGTACGGTTTCATTTGTGTAACTGTAACAGAAATCTGTGTCTGTAAATCAAGATAGGGGCACATATTTTACCTTCACCATACTTCGAAAAATTCGAGTTCCTCCAGTAGAAACTGCACTTCCAGAATTTTGTGACGTGCATAAATCAATGGGAGCGACAATGATTTATTTTATATGCGTACATTCTGTTCGGTTATCATGTCATTGTAATTTATCGTGAGATTATGATAATACGGGCTTTTTACGGCCAAGAAAAGATTTTCTCGTTTACGTGGGCGTTCCTCGGCTGTTTTATCTCTGAACATATTGGGTGCACCACCAATTGTGTCAGGAATGTCTATATCAATAATGTTCTTAAGCGTTGCTTTGTTATTTACTATCAATAATGTATTTAGGATTTCGAAAATAGAAAAGTTCTTTTTTTTCTCCATCTTTTAGACCTATATTTATGAAGCACTTTTATTTGGACATTTATGTCTACCAGAAATAGTTCCTATTTCAATATCAGGCTCTAAAGTGACGTAATAAAACCGTAAGTTTTTTTACGTCTCTAGGGAGGACTCAATTAAGAGTTGCCGAAAATCGAGTTGAAAGGCGTGCAATAGGACAGGCCTATGTCCTGCAGTGGACTGCTACAGGCTGATGATGAGATGGATTAGTCAATACTTAATCATTCACATGTAGATGATGGCAGTAAAGAAAAAAAAAATAGAAAGTTCCTGTAAGTAGCTGTTTCTGCAAAGTGTAAAAAATAACTGAGGAAAATTGATTACTTAATGGCGTTCTTAGACGATGAGCTAGCGAATCATGATTACCTACATTATGGCAATCTGCAAAAACACCATCATTATACATCTTGGTGTTTGTTTTTGGTTTGCTTTCAGTGGTTTATATTGTTAGTCTTGTTTTATTTGTTACAAAAATTTCTAGTTTGAGACTGTTTTTTTTAAACTTTATAGATATTTTGATTATCTGTGAGAGCTTAAAATTTACCAGCTTCATCTTTGGATCAATCCCTCATAGCTAAAATGTTACGTAAATGGCATTCTATGAGTCCAGTTCCACAAAAAATTACTCATATTTTTAGTCACATTTCCAATTTAATATTAAAACTCAAAAACGCACCATAGCAATACAAAGGCGAGGGCTGCGCGTGCGCACGTCACGTGGTCGTGTTCGCGACGTATCTGCGTTATTTATTGTCGACGTCCGGCCCGAGCTGCACGACTGCACACCTACGTACCAACACCGCGAGTATGTTATAAGCCCTATAATGTAACGAATATGTTATGTCGGTTTATCCCAGAATTTTTTGTTTTTTTTTTATGCGGCAAATGAATATGTATGAAAAATAAAGTTGTCATTGACATGTGGCAGTAAGATTAAATCGAATTTAAACAATATGTGCAAGAATTATTTATTTATTAATAAATTCGCAAAACAAAATATCAAGGTTTTGTTTACATACTCATATTCCAAATAGTGAATATTAAAAGTGAATTATTCAGTATGCAACTCGATACAACGTCAATCTTTATTATAATTAATTTAATCACAGAAACCTGTCACACGGCTTTAACATAAAGTTCATTAAAACAAGATAACAAGATCATGTGTTTCATGCCACTATTTTTACATACATAATTGATATGGATATAATATAAGCAGGTAAAACAAAGTTTGAACCTATAAAGTTAAACCATCTGATAGAAAAAGGCTGAACTCACAGTCATTGTATGCCATAAAGACCTCCAACGGAGGTACAGTAATAAATACTAGCACTTTAAATAGAGTAGCTTTATCACATAAACCTTTACATATGCCTTGTGGCTCGGATGTACGAGTAATACCAAAAAGTAAAATATCCCGTCATGAAAAGACTACAGCTCTATGAATCAGGACAGTCATACAATGGTTCGGAGATATATACAGCATACATTTTGAAGCCAATGGACTCAAAAGAGTGTAAAATTACAAGCTCAAGTCACAGGTTACTCACTGTGGCGGTCTTTAAATGGCTTATTATTCACTTAGGAGAAAAGTGGATGTTCCGATTCGCGAATGGTAACGAGCTCCTCATACAAATCTGTCTTCTTCTCGTTTGCATCTTTAGGCAATACATCTTTAGCTTGAGGAAATCCCAACTATAGCTGTTACCAATTTA
The DNA here is from genome assembly GCA_951799955.1 of Apamea anceps. Lineage (NCBI taxonomy): Eukaryota > Metazoa > Arthropoda > Insecta > Lepidoptera > Noctuidae > Apamea > Apamea anceps. The sequence goes on along the minus strand of OX637502.1, from coordinate 3,061,765 downwards.
GTATGACAGAGAATGAAAAAAAAAACTGTCACTTAATTTTCCAAGATTTTTGAATTTAGACCAGTAACTGTTTGTCATTTGTTTTCTACATTACTAATATGCAATTTCCTTTGTTTCAGTTGTACATCCAGATACGCGGGCGAGTTCTGTCAGCACCTGAATCCTTGCCACAGCGAGTCCAGTCCTCGATGCCAGAATGGAGGGTCTTGCCGCGTCAGGCCAGGAGTCAGTGGAGGGCCACCTTCCTTCGCCTGTGACTGTCCTCTGGGCTACAGCGCGTCACTATGCGAGATAAGGATACCGGCTGCCTGCGATTCTGCACCTTGTTTGAATGGAGCTACGTGTCGATTGACATCATTGGACACGTATGAATGTGATTGTCCACCGGGTTATACAGGTTAGTTTTGATTTTATTGTTAAACAACATATAAAAAAAATATGTTGTTGTGTTTCGAAAATGATGTTCTAATGACCTGCACTCTCATTTTATAGTGACTAAATACAATCGTTACGTTTGGAAAGAAATAGATAAAAGTTGATGAAAAATATAATTCCTCAAGCGTTAGAGTGATTGTTTTATTTAATTATAAAGTGTTATACCGCAGTTTATGTCTGTTGGCTTCATTAAATTTCACATAAGGCATCTGAATTTCAATTAACACCAAACGTGTTTATAATCGACGTGCCTAACAGGAGGGTACAATTTCTTATTTTCGTTTGATTGCTTCTCTTCACCTCCAATCATCTTTACCCTCTTTACTTCTCGCTTCTTCCACATATACGCAATCATCCAGTTCATAATCTTCGTCAGAAATAGCTAAGATATTATCAAGATAATTGTCTGTCCGTCTGTCTGTATCTTATGTCCTTTATGCGTAATTGGTTATACGCTTTGATGACTAATAAACAGGTGTTTGTGATACAAGATATGAATTATAGTAAAGTTATAACTAGAATATGAAGAATTGATTTTAATCTTTGTTTCATTAATTGGCATCGTCTTAGAGACCGTTTATAGCGCATATCCTACACCATTTATGGCTTTTGTTATGATTATGACCACAACGGTAAGCGGTATTTATCCACATTTGTTCTTAACGACGTAATGTTAAAGAATAAAATCAGAATATACATGCAATAAAAAGCAGCCAAGTGCGAGTCGGACTCTCCCATGAAGGGTTCCGTTGAGTTGATTGAATGCAAGGTAAATTGCGGTTTACGATTTATGACGTATTAAAAAAAAACTACTTACTAGATCTCGTTCAAACCAATATTCGGTGTAAGTTTACATGATAATGTACATCATATATTTTTTTTAGTTTTATCATTCTCTTATTTTAGAAGTTACATTTTACCACTTTGGAAGTGTCTCTCGCGCAAACTATTCAGTTTAGAAAAAAACGGTATTAGAAATTTCAATATCATTTTTGAAGATCTTTCCATAGATGTCCCACATGTATGGGTTTGATGAAAAAAAATTTTTGAGTTTCAGTTCTAAGTATGGGGAACCCCCAAAATTTATTGTTTTTTTTCTATATTTGTGTGAAAATCTTAATGCGGTTCACAGAATACATCTACTTACCAAGTTTCTACAGTATAGTTCTTATAGTTTCGGAAAAAAGTGGCTGTGACATACGGACGGACAGACAGACAGACATGACGAATCCATAAGGTTTCCGTTTTTTGCCATTTGGCTACGGAACCCTAAAAACGAGCAGTCGTTCGCATTAACCCTGGATTGAAAGAGCTGGAAGTCATGGGTAAAGGCCTTTGCCCAACAGTGGGATGATGCAGGCTTACAGTGACATACAATTAATGATCATAGGAAACGATGTCTGGAAAAAAATCGTCATTTCAGAGTTTGATCCAGCAGGATGACCAATTAAGAAATTCTAATCTCAATCCAAACAAGTCAGGCCACAAATCAAGAGAATCCATAGAAAACGAACAAACAGACAACACAACATATTCAATTCCGTAAATCTTAAATCACCATCAAAATATTAAAAGATTGAATATACTTAGAAACGTAAACGGTATCAATAAAAGTCAATATAAATCCGTCATCTAAAACGATGAAGATTTTTTTTTATATTACAGTTGGTATAAAATAAATTACGAATATAAAAGACCGACAGCTAAAAGCGAAATTCGATCAATCAGTGCTTCGAGCAAAACTTGTTTCACAATTATGTTATCAAAATGATTTAGTGAACTATTAATGTTGTAAGCAGAGGTAGGAGTAACTAGTAAATTTTGGAAAGTTGTTACCGCCGTTTCCTTTCAAATACTCTATTACAATGATATACTGCTAAATCTTATTCTGTTCTTCATAAGGTCTAAGTTTAATGTTATTATAAGTATTTCTGTCATGTCAAATGCAACTTAGAAGCGACAAGTTTTGTTTTAAAAGTTCACAATTCTTTATCATGGACACATTGACAATAGAAGTGTGAATAGAGAGAAATCGAAGAGTCATAAACTCATGATTTACATTATACCTGTGGTTGAGTCCTCATTCATTCCCTTCATTCCACATTCAGACGTCGCTCGCGTTCTTTTTTCGATCGTCGGACAGAATTGATTCCACAATTAGTTTCGCTAAATTTCCAAGATTATAGTTCCATTACTTTATTATTCCTTCTCTCTGCCATTAATTATTTAATAGTTTAACTACATATTTTATATCCTTTTAAGGATTAGCTTTGAGTACTAAGTACTGACATGTCTTGGCTATTTTTATTTGTTGTATTGCCGTTACGTACCATAAAGTTGATGGCCATAAAAATATCGTAATTTGTTATATGATGTCATGGTTAAAATGACGTTTATTTTTAGTTTGTCTCACAATCGTTTAGTTACAAACAGGACGTCTGTTATTATATTTTTACTTTAATTGCAGGTTTTTGTTAAAAAGGTTCGTTATTGCTTTTAATTGTACGTGACGTCTGAGATTGTTTGTAACTATCTGATGTTGTATCATTTTGTACTTTAATTGTGGAAATTACTTTTAATACTTTTCTGAGGGGCAGAAGCAGGTGCCACTGTATTATGAGCTGCTAATGGTAGGGCTCAAACGAGTAGAGATTTTTATAAGAATATAATATGGGACACTATAAAAGAAAATTGGTCAAAGCCAAATAAGATCATAATTGTTAATAAAAAGCTACACTAAACTAACTATAATCTTCATTTAATTTTGCCGTTATTATTTATTTGATTTCTGCAAATATTTACTGTAGATTGCGAACCTTTATGATGCTTATGGTCGTAAATAAATTAATGTATATATAAATCGTAATCTTGTCGTTGGTAAATTCCAATTCAACGTTATAACTATGAATAAGCACCTAAGGCCTATAGTATGTAACGTTGCAACGAATATTAAACATTTAATGGAAACATTATAATCATAATAAATATCAATATTCGTTTAAAGGCAATATCACGTTTACATCATTTTTATTGATCACTTATTATGTATGTCCTCTTTGTATCATCTGATTCATCTGCCTAGCCTTTTCCCAACTATGTTGGGGTTGGCTTCCAGTCTAACCGGATGCAGCTGAATACCAGTATTTTACATGGAGCGACTGCCTATCTGACCTTCACAACCCAGTTACTGGGTAATACGATACCCCTTGGTAAGACTGGTTGTCAGACTTTCGGGCTTCTGACTTCCCATAACGATTGTCAAAGTTCCACAAATGACAGCCGGGACCAACGGCTTAACGTGCTTTCCGAGGCACGGAGGGGTCTCGGTATGTAAAGATGGTCACCCATCCACAGACCAACCGCGGCAAGCGTAGCTTAACCTGACCGATCGACCTGTGCGGCTGTTATTATTTAGCCACGGGCCCCTCCTTTGTATCATCTGATTGTAGTTAAATAATAACATATGGATTTTAAATAACAGTTTTCTAAAATTCTTCTTTCGCTCTCAGATAGTCACTTATTTAATACTAAGCTGATACTAAATTAGATCTAGAAATTATTTTAATTTCAACCATCTAGGTCTTTGTTTTAAAAAGCTAATGCTACATAAAATCTCGTAACTTACGTCACACGCACCTAACCAGTCTACATGGGCAAGTCGCCACCATAAGAAGGGAATTTGTGCAAAAAATCCTCCTATGCGCCTGCGCAGCCGCCATCTACGGCGAGCAATTATGGTTCGCACTGACGTTTAGAAGCTCAATATTTTTGTATAAGTGGGGCTAGTGATTTAGAATATGGTACGAGGTAATGTATTAGTTTTTTTAGGACCAATTTCTCTCAATGATGGGAAAAAATTGAATTACTTTTTTGTTTTACAGTGAATAGTGAAGTGGATGATTGGTTAGTTATTACTTTTTTTGCTGTAAGTATGTGCCTTTTAGTTAACCTCTAAAAAGTGCACTTCTTTGCCGGAATTAGCAGTCACGATTTTTGGACGCCACCGGAATTAGTTGTGAATCACAGCAAAAAAAACAGCAGAAAAAGTAAATAAGAAATAATGAAAAACCGGTGTTGAATGTCTGCGACGGCCAATTACTGTCAGTAGCACATCTACCTACTTTTGACGAAACCGCCATCGCGGCAAGTCTAATCAAAGACAATTTTCAATTAAACGAATGCAACATTTTAATAGATTACACGGAAAATTACATATTACAAAGTGTTTGGATCACACGGGAGTCGGAGAAAGCCGTAGAAAGTCTGCAATTTGTCATTTCCTAAACAACGTGTAATACTTTTTGAATATCAGCCGTGTCGTAAACGCGTTGTGTGAACGAGATCAATTTGTTTTTCAATTGTTTATGCAACTAATGAATTAGTCGGTTTACCGTTTTGCTGCCGGTCTCAGCTTTGATGATTGTGGAATTCCGCAGTGTTTTGCGTTCTTTTGGACCTTTGATTTGTTAGATTTTGCTATAATAATAGGAGAGGGTAACCAATGTTTCATTGGGGGCAATAAGTACAGACGCCAGCAGGTCAAGCTACCCGAAACTGCCAAATTTCCCAATCAATCTTGAACCTTAATGCTTTAGTGATGAAGTTGAAAATCTATTAAAGAAATTTGACAGATTGTAGTAGCTTGATGTGCTGGCGTCTGTACCAATCACATTATTTTTTTGGGATCATAATCAGAATATATTTGTCAGAATATGGTACATTATATAATCTTGAAATTAGTCAATGGCATCATCACATTTTTCCATGTGTACGGTACCTACATATAATTATTATAGGACAGATATTATTAGGTCAGTATTAACATACTTACTCGTATATCGAGTATAACATGATATTGACTGGACTGGTCCATTCAAATCTGTGTGTCTGTCCTCAAAAGACCATTTCAGACATCAATCTAGAATAGAATAGAATAGAATACTCTTTATCGTACACTATACAAATTACAGAACATAAATATATAACATTTTCTATAGGGTGACACAATGGGCGGTCTTATCGCTAAGAGCGATCTTTTAAAGACAACCTTTGGATGGATTAAAAATTAAGGAGAGACAAATATAGTATTACTATTAATATAATACATAAAGTATTTATTTTTAATTTTACTGACCTAAATAAATATTTACATATAATATTAAACATGAAACAAGAGCAAAGAAAATAATAATAATAATAATAATATAATAATGATGATGTTTAAGGAGAGAGGAAGTGCTTTTTTAACATGATTTTGAAAGCGGACAAAGATTGAGCACGCCTTACCGACACGGGCAAGTCATTCCATAACCGTACTGCTTGAAAACTAAAAGATTTGTCAAAGAAACTGGTGAAATGCGTCGGCATCTCTAGTCTCAGGTTTTCCGATGACCTCAGATATCTATTATGTGTGTCATGAAGGAACTTGAAACGTTCTTTAAGATAAGAGGGTGTTTTAGGATTAAACAAAATACTGTAGAGCTGAAATAAGATATGAGAATTCCGGCGAAGACGTATAGGAAGCCACTCGAGCTTTGTACGAAATTCAGAAATGTGATCATATTTGCGCAGGCCAAATATAAATCTTATGCAAAAGTTTTGAAGTCGCTCAAGTTTATAAGTAATCCACGTGGTCTTCACATGATCTGACCAAGATCATGTCAAACTCAAACTTAAACTCAAATTATTTATTTCAATTAAACCATTTACAGGCACTTTTGAATTGTCAAAATTAAATAGTCAGTCAGTTAGTCATAAAGTTGAAGCTAGTTGCCCTTTCCAAAACGTAGATCTTTAGGGAAAAGAACGGGCAAGAAACTCCACGGACACTCTTGTAAATCAAGATATTATTACAAAATCTTGTCTGGACTTACTCTCAGAGTAGTCAGATAGGGAACGCCGACTTCTTCTAGCTTGTTTTTTTTTTTTTAATAATATGACGTTGAAAACTGATTCCAATGTTCTATTTACAAAATAAACCATTCGATTTCATTCGTATACTATTTCTCCTGTTTCCCACTATTTATTTTGTTATTCTGTCTTTTGCTATTCTGTCATTTTGTCTTTAAATTTTCAGTTCATTTCAATGTTCTGTGGTCCTATAGGAGAATAGGAGATCACAATAGCAGACTCAAAGCAATAACCTTTTTATTGCGTCGTAAATAGCCTCGAGTAAATAGGTACATATCAGGCGTTAAACATTTTGTTTCTAAACTTGCATACAGATCGAAGCAGTGCCCATAACACCAATTGAGCTCGTTCCACCAATCAAACCGAATTCTTTCGTTTAGTCTATTAGTCAGCCTAGCATTCTTATTAGATGATGAAATTTTGTGAGGTCAGGTTGAGTTAGTGGATCGGCCATTTTGGGATTTGTGACTATTGTTTTTGCTTCCTACATCAACTTTAGTTTTGTTAGCCCGCTCTCTCTCTCTGTAACTCCCGGGCAAAAGCCTTCAATTTTTCACGACCCTCGTACGTATTCTTCTTCCAATTTATTGCAAGTCCTTCAGATACCCAACAATGGAACTTTTTAGGGATAGTAAAGTATTGTCAGTGAGAGGACTAGATGTGTTACATTGTGTACTAAGAAGACATCGACTGCCATTTCAAATAAGTACCAAACGTCGTGCAGATATTGTTAACCCACCAGTAAGACATAAGACCGCCTTCGCAAAACGTCAATTTACCTACCTCAGCTATAGTTTATATAACTAACTTAGGTAGTAATTTTCTCCAGGTGCACAAATTGAATAATCATCAATGTAAAGATACGGTGAAGGTGTGGCTGATGAAATAATCTTATGATGAAACAGAAAAATTGCTTCTCACCCAATCCTAAGCAACATGAGGCACATCTAGAAGCCACATATTCTCACACACACACACCCTCACAGACACACACATTCACACACATGCACGTACGCACACACGCACACACAAATATTTTCCTTCTCTTATACTTACTACTTTTCCTAATGTTTTTATAAATTAGTAAATAAGTAAACATAACATAAGAAGTCTAATGGTGTATTCGTGCACTTTATCTAAGCATAAGTTGTGGAATCACTGACTCCCAAGTCACAGGCTATAAACCTAGTTTGGGAGCCAGGAGATAAATTGGTCTCACATCTCTGTACTTACAAATTATTGTAATTTTTTTTGTCACCAAGTTATAGATGCTTAATAAATTATTATTATTATTATTAATTTTGATAGAATTTATCCAATCCATTCCGAAATCTCTTTCGTGGTCTATCGCGATCCCAACTCATTCAACTCTGCTAGCAAATATTTCCATGCTGAATGTACGAGTTCATTCATATAGCTGATATTACGTTATAAAAGGAAGGAATGAACGGAATATTGACAGTCGCAACACAGGTCCAACGGATGATGATGTTTGCAATTATAATTGTTGCTATTCGGAAGTGGAAAAACGATACTGCCCTTGTTATTGTCTCCTCAGACCTCTTTCATAACTGTTTCTACCGCAGTATCATCTCTATTTAGAAGAACCATGATGTTTATACCAAGAACTTAATTATAATTATTATTTAGTCCAAATCACAAAGACCTCTTTTCCTATGTATGCCAAACTTTCTCCTAACAATTCCCATAGTTATTACTAATTCATATTTTGACAACACGGTTAGCGCAGTGGCTGAGCGATCGGACTGCTGCGCTGCGTGTCGCGGGTTCGATTCCCGCACAGAACAAATATTTGTAAGTCCTACATGTATTTGTTCCGAGTCTGGGTGTTTTCCTATCTATAATATGTATGTATTTACAAAAAAAAAAATGTATATAAGTAGTTTATCAGCCATCTTGTTACCATAACACAAGCATTAGGTTGCTTAGCTTGGGACTAGATGGCGCTGTGTGAATTGTCCAGGGATATTATTATTATTATTATTATATGCAAATAACACACTAAAAATCAATTGTAAAACGATGTCAAATTCCCAAATTGTACCGAAACAACCACTAAATTATTCAATTAACAATCGATTATGACTTACCGATATAAAATTGCAATCTTGGATACAAATGATACGATTCGCCTCTTCGGCTCGTCTATATGCAAATTGTATTTTAGTCATCTTTACTGGTTCACACGTATCTTCATTAATATTCCTGATTAGGTAATTATATGGCTATAGAAGTTTTCCTTAATGATAGGTTTATGAGCTTTTATACGTGATATATGTTTGTTAGTCTATTTTATTAGTTCATTCGTCTGTGTCGTCGAATAGAGCAATGTCTCCTGGCCTTGGAGTTGAGTTATTAAAGTTCGTATTTTGCATAAGCTATTAAAAAATGTCAGGATTTTAATTGTTCTTTGACGTTTCTTTTGAAAGAAGAATTGTTATGTATTTATTGTTTGGTCCTGGATGACTTGTTACATAATGTTTTATATTTTAGTATTATGGAAAAAGTTCATGTGGCTAACGTAAGCACAGTGGCAAAAGTGTAAATGTAGTTGCTACAGTGAATATCTTCTAATTTTCCTTATCTTTTCCTCAGGTGACGAATGCTCCCACGAAGACCACTGCGCATCTCAACCCTGTCGAAACGGAGGCCGGTGTGTCGCCGACAACACCACGACCGCCGGCTACTCCTGCGCTTGTCCCCCTGGCTTCACCGGCTCCCGTTGTACCGAAGACGTGGTCGAATGCTCCAGTGGGTCCGGCCCCTGCCACCATGGACGGTGCTTCAACACCCATGGGTCTTACACCTGTGTGTGCGAGCCGGGGTATACGGGAAGGGATTGTGATGCAGAGTATGTTCCATGTGAACCGTCGCCGTGTCATCATGATGGAAGGTGTACGCCGCTGGATCAGCTGAGATACGAGTGTGATTGTCCGCCTGGTAAGTAAACTTTTTTAGATATAAATGTGTAGTTATATTATAACTTCTCTCTGGACATTACAGCATGAGGATGTTCAATCTGCCTAGCCTTTTCCCAACTATGTTGGGGTCAGCTTCCAGTCTAACCAGATGCAGCTGAATACGGTTGGTAAAACTGGTTGTCAGACTTTTGGGCTTCTGAACACTCATAACGACTGTCAAAGACCTAAGAATCACAGCCGGGACTAACGGCTAAAGATATTATAGTTCAATAATACAAAAACAAAAGGTTCTATGCTGAATTACGGGACACAAGCTTATCGGTTTTAAATCGTTTGCATCTTATCTAGGAGCTTTATACTCTTGACGTCATTACTAAGACAGATCCAATTAATTACTAACAACCAACGATACTTAGATGTCTTGTAATCACTTAACCTAACAAGATAATAACCCACCACCAGGTAGTAGAACCAATAAGCACTAATCTTACCAACTAGAACAGGGCGTGTGTTCCAAAGATATTTCATCACGTACTGCCTCGTACAATAACTTTCTTTATGACCATGTTGGCTATGCTGGACAGTATTATTCAATCAGAGAGATGTACAATGTTGCAGTACTAGTTGCCATAACAGGTGCTACCGAGACTGGCTAGCTAGGCAGTAAGGTTTTCGCAACAGAACGGGCGTGGCAGTTGTTAGGTGTAACTCTATAGGGTATATGTGTTGGTGTAGTAGATATTAAGATTATAGAAGGACAGGTAATGGTCTTAGTCTATAAATAGACTGATTAACGGCTTAGATCTGTTGGGTATAAATACTAACCTTGGGAAAATCTACAACGACATAGAATGAAACGAACGAAACTTTAGCCTAGTAGTAAAACTGTACTTGAGAAAACAACTTTTGAACTATAATCAAAGATATTAGAAACATTACTGTCCCATTTATTAAACTGTCTATAGTACTGAAGTATTGGACCAAGTGAAGTTCGGAAAACACAACCCATTTTCAAAGATAATTTACAATCTACGCACTATAACTGCGGTTCCATTATACACGACCGAGACACCTTATTAAACCAAGTACACTAGACTAGACCAACTTTCCATGGTCCAACAACAGACCGACATAAATTTCTCGTATCAATAAACTGCATAAGCAAATATAATTCACACTATGTAATGTCATTGCTCTTGAAAGGACTCGAGAAAGTTCGAGATATTTACTGTCTTATCGTACCAAGTTTATGCGTTACCTGTAAATATGGTTTGTATGTGAATTGTATTAATTATATCGTCTTTACCTTGGTAATTTCTAGACTTGTTTCTGGCTTGATTAGTTAGGAAAGTGGGTGATTTTATCAGGACCTGTTCATGGCGAAGTTCAGATGAGATGTTGTCAGGTTTTGTATATATGCGTTTACGGATGTACGAACTGTATTGAATTTAACACGAAGAAGTTCAGTCATATTGTAAAGTCATGATCTGATTCTAAAACAGACTCTAAATACCAAAAATAGTCCTTAGAGTCACTATTATTTTTATCGTCAACTAAGCTCAAAGAAAATGTTATATATAGCCGTAGACACGTCTTTTGATTACGAAACTGCAAACCGCAACAACGATCGACTAGATTTCACATCCAGAGAACAAAAAATAAAGATAAACAAACACTCTATCTAGACTAACATCCCTAGTCTCACGAACATACGCACTAGGCAATAAAACGGACAGTCATAATCGTGTCTGCGTTATTTACGTCACGGCTCACAACCCGCTCTGAAAGGCGACCGTGGCCCGAGGCAACCACGACTCGTACGAAAGCGGTACACAAAATGGGTATACTGCATAAATCTATAACGTTAATGTTCTATGTTTATCTATACTGTAAATAGTTCCAGTTCTTGTAGGTATTTTAGCATGAGGAATCTTTGTTGGTCTTTGTGGCTTAGTGAAGTAGGATAGAGGCTTTTAAGGCCCCTCGCCCACGGCGATTTTTGTAGCGATGCATTAGCGATGCTGTCGCGCGTTCGCATCGATACTGTCGCGAGTCGCGATGCGGTCGCTAGCTGTTTGCCCTCGCCCATACCACGATTCTCAGTCGCGATGCAAACGCGATACTGTCGCGATGCAAACGCGATTCAGTAATGGCACAAAAATGCCACAGTTGCAAGATGGACTCCGTTGAGGCAACATTAGTCACGTGATAAGTTTTTAAGTAAGCAGCCGAAGCGGGGACAGCCGAAACGTGGGCAACGAAAGCGGTCGCGCGTTTGTATCGATACAGTCGCGCTGCTGTAGCGCGTTAGTAGCGCGTTGGCATCGCTTCTGTAGCGCGTTGTAAATGCGACTAATGCGCATTAGTAGCCGTGGTAAAAGTCGCCGTGGGCGAGGGGCCTAAGACAGGCGATGACCTATTCGACGACATATGTTTATTTAGCAGTGAAGCTAAAGAATTTAGGCTGTCTGCTTTAATGGTTGCAAGCGCTACTTAACTGTCGATTCGATTCTTAGGTCGGGCAAAGTGTTGTTGGGTTTCTATCTGGAATTTGTCAGTACCAGTCCGGAGTTTGGTTTTGTGCCGGTTGATGGCAATAGGCTCGCCCGATTGTGGCTAAGTAATAACAGCCGCACGGGCAGATCGATCAGGTTAAGCAACGCTTGCCGCGGTTGGTCCGTGGATGGGTGACCATCTTTACATAACAAGACCCCTCCGTGCCTCGGAAAGCACGTTAAGCCGTTGGTCCCGGCTGTCATTCGTGGATCTTTGACAGTCGTTACGGGTAGTCAGAAGCCCGAAAGTCTGACAACCAGTCTTACCAAGGGGTATCGTATTACCCAGTAACTGGGTTGTGGAGGTCAGATACGCAGCGGGATCGTCCGAAAGGGTTACCGCTGCCCTGGAACATAAAGGGCTAAGGAAGGAACACGGGTGGGTTTTAGTCAGTAAGAGTTTGACACTCCCTTCCGCTCCACCCAGAGCGGGAGGGGTCATTTGATGATTTCCCTCAAAAAAAAAAAAATATGATTTTTGCAATGTTTAATAAGATTGTGTTTATTTTGTCATACTTGACAATTTTACCGTGTCGACAAAATATCATCATTATACATGTTATGTTATAAAGAATTTACTCAGGAAAATAGATTTTAGTAGAAAAAGGCCCAAATAAAGTGCCTTACTATATTACTGGAGGAAGATAAGCCTGCCGAGGCTTTGTTGATGGTGAAGATGTCAGACGCAAACTCATAATATAATATAATGTAAATGATAAAACTGGTAGTAGAAATGGTAAAAGTGTCATCAAATCTATTTTGTAGAATTTGTTGCTAACTCAAAATAAAGCTTAACTAGTTAAAATACTAAGAGTCTCTGAGCTAAGCTGCGGACGGACAGACGAATAGACGGACAGACATGGCGAAACTATACGGGTTCCCTGTTGACTACGGAACCCTAAAAAGTGGGTTAACCACAACAGTTCAGTAAGTAAAAGTTAAGTCTCACGGCTTGTTGATTTCAATTTATTGTCATCGTCCTGAATGAGCTTATAAGTTGTCATAACTTGTGCAAATGTCTGGATATATGCGCAGGCGGCTTAAAGAGACATCAAAATATGATGTACGACTACCGGCTTAATCTTAATCTCAAGAAAGGATATCATGATTCATACAACAGCAGAATGAAGGAAAAAAGTTTAAATTAAACATATCCAATGCTTCCACACTCCATTATTTTAATACCCGTGTAATTCGCTAAAAACTAACCGCACTGACGCAACAGTTACGTCAAAATTTTTGTAGTTGCGCCGGCGCTTCTAGGATTCATTAGCTTCATTACGCTCTTGCAAAATGGTGGTGAGCAGTTTCAACATCTAGTGCTGTGAAATGTTCCATATTTCGAGGTTCCATATTAAGTTTCTGAGTAAAAATTGCGAAACAAGGAAATGATGGTTATAGTGATAAGCACTGTGAATCTAATAGAGCTTTTTGTAATTGTATATGTAGGCAGTCTGCAATTAAGTTCACTTATTGTTTTACTTACGTAAGGCAAGTAGATAAGGAACACGCAATGTTTATTCAATGAAAAGTGAATGAATAATATGTATAAGGTTTTAAACACTACAAACTGAACTTTAAACCTACCAAATTTCAACTTTCCATCCGGAAACAGACATAAAAACGTCATCAATATATACAACATCTCAGCTCTCTTAACGAAATCATGCGTTTAAAGCCATAAAATTAGACCAACTACCACACACTTGAAGCATACCAAATAATTGTCCAATGACTCAATACATTTCAATGAAAAGCACTTTCTCCCATACATTCCGCTTTGGAGACATCTATCGACCACTTAAATTAGCTCAATGACATCACACCCCATGCCCAAGTGTGGGAAAAGTAATACAAACTTAATTAACACCCGAAGTAAAGTAGTTTTGTTTATTGACTTAACATTTCTACAACGAACGGTTGATCATGTGGGAAAATACTCGAAATTGTTATTGAGAGCTTTATTTTTATCTAATTTGGGGTTTGCTTTGCTAATAATAACATCATTTTTGTATTAATTGGAACTCAAATTTTATAAAACTTTAATATTTGGATGACTTTATCTTTCTTTTTTTTTGTAGTTATTCCATATCCCTTTTATCCAATCAGTTCATCGGTTTTCATGTTTATAGCATCTAAATCAGTCCGTGTTTTTCTTTCTGTTATTCTCGGTGTATTATTCACTTTAATTCCAACTCCTGCGTCATTTACAGTAATCTCTACAAATGCATAATCAAGTGTTTAACTTTAGCTAGACTGTCAGGTTTTTACCGCATTCCCATTCAACTAACTATAATTTTAATACTGAGCTCTGCACGCTTCGCTAACTCACTTGATTACATGTTTATTATGGCAATCTGCATTGTAATAAATACATTCATAATTACTATTGATTCTGTTTTCCATAATCTGTATTTTAATACTTGTGTCAGTAGCTAAATGCTTCTGACTATGATTAATAATATCAGATTCCGATGGAATATCTTGATGTAGTATCTTATTATTGTTATTTTTAGCATTATTTACATCAGGTTTAGTCTTTATTTCTTCAAATATCATGGTTTTGATGCTTATCACTTTTCAATCTCATATTATTATTACCTATCGCTGGAAAATCTAATCATTCATCAGTTTGATTTATTATGAGGTAAATATTCGATGCTTATCTAAAAACAAGTTAATTATTAGTTTATAAACTTGCTCACACGTGCTTCACGAAACATCTCAACTTAATATGTTCGAATCGAACATCCTTCTTCTAAATTAAAAACAATCAATCATACACCATAAAACAATTTATTGTTTTTCTGTTTCTTCCACTAAAAATAGATATTATTAATTTTCCTATTAGTTAATGTTTGAATCATTAACACATGTCTAAATAGCCCTAACATATGTGTGTCTGAAATAACAGCTTCCGTATAAGTCCCAAGTTATGGGAATGTAGGGAGACGATCTCTCACACTTCTATAATATGGTAATCCAACTGTCAATTTAGATTCTTAAACGTTTACGTAACACGAAACACCAATATTTGTTGCCAGTATTTGTGTGTGTATTCAATCATGGGCCATAGCGGACAAAGATAAATAATGCGGGAGATTTTGGGGATCGTGTTTGGAGAAGCAATGAAATAGAATTTAAAATGTTTGGACAAACATTTGGTAAGATTGTCGATATCGCACCAAACTTCTTGGGAAAGAAGAGAAAATAAGTGTACTTGATATAATCCGTAGAAAAGCTGTTGACAGAGAAGATGAATAAACATTCAAAATTGAGGGAAAAATTCATGAATACCTACCCACACAACAACAGAATGATAATAAAAAAGTCTTTACTGTACCAACAGATTTTATTAAACTAATGAATTTTTAATCCCAAGCTCAGAAGGAAGCACAATATATTATGTTAATTTACTAATGGAAATTTAATTTGAATGCATCGATTTCTCAACTAAAATAGTGAAATGTTTAAACATATTTGTATACGTAAGAAATTTTGTTTCCAAACACATAAAATTGACGGTGTGAAGATAAAATCTGCGTTTGTGCATCATTCGTGACAATTTTATTGTGATCTTCGTTTTATGCTCAAACCGCCGTAACAGTTTCAATCTTATTAAGTGCTAATTAGGATTAAATCATTTAATTAAACCGGGATTTTAGAATAGTTAAAGTTGATTTTTTACTATCATGTTTATGGTTTTTTATTCCCTAAATGAGACGAACGATGCTTTGACGTAATTCGGGAAAACACAATTTCTTGTTGGTGTAAGTTAAATTAAGTTTATGAATACTAAAACAAACGTAATCAGCCTATAACGTTCCCAAAGCTGGGACACAGGAATCCTCTCTGTCAGAGAGAGTGGGTCGTAATTCCCTTGATCCGTGATGAAATTATTTACTCAAAGTAAGCACCTGCCTGGTTTCGAACCCGCGACCTACAACTCGTAAAACCCGTTACCACTGGGTCACCAGTGCTCCAATACTAAAATAAATGATATACCATTTTGATCTTCTACCAACAAAACCCATTCCTTCCACTAATCTATTTTCAGCCTGCAACGAGTAACTGCAAAACCAATCCTAGTAAAAATCGTTACCAAAATATTGCTTCCCGACTTTCCGCATGCTGGTTTCGAAGCAAAAAAAGGCGTCGAGAGATTTAAACGAGGCGCCTCCACCATAAACAGTTGCACATGTGTTACTCGTGGGAACTGGCCGGTTAATGAACATAATGAGATTCTTTACTCGCTAATCAAACTGTATGAACCTCGGTGTGATTTCGACACTTAGGGATTGACCATTGATCAGCTAGTTGTAGCTACTATTGTTAGCCGATCTTTATCAATAGCTGTTGTTGGTTCTAATTGAATTGTATTAATTGTCTCGTGAGATTCGTTACACAGATATTCTTTTGTTTCATTAAAGTTTATTGTCTCTTTGATAAAGATTTTTTGTTATACTGTACTTAGTGCTTAGCGTGTTGTTTTAAGAGACAAAAAATAGACCCATGACACAAACTAAGATCTAAAAACTTCTTGTGATATGGTCGAGTGGATTTTAATTATAATGTTTATCGTTAAGTTTAATAGACCAGTTTTTTTTAGCTAACATACTCCAACAGTCTTAACAAGAATTTTTAGATTTTTTTTAAAGCAAAGACGTACCCACTTATTTTTTAATAAGGATTGTCATGGTAAAGATATTTTTGACAAGACACATCAACCATTTATATAATAAATTACAAGTGTTTTTAATCCATATGGTGCTTTAACACTTCAGCCGAAAATAGAAAACAGATGTGGTACTTAGAATAGTCTATCAAAATTTAAGAGGATAAATGACTAATTAATTTGGGAACCGTTTCTAATAAGAACTCTCATGAATGATTCATGGTCTAGGAATTTACGATTTGGCATCAAACTATACACTTCAGTTACAGCTTCCTTTTAAACATTTTTCTATAGATCTGATTGTATTATAAATGCATTCCTCTCCATGCTTATAATTCTAGCATCGTTATCTGGCGTCTCTTGCACTTCATATTTTACGTTGTATTTTCAGTTATGGGTTGCGAAGCACCTAGTGGTGCCCTACCGATATAAGTTGTTGCACTTGAACACGCATGTGGTTCAACATATGCAGCTGTAAAGTGTTGAGTAAAAATCGATAAACAATTTTGAACGTCATGAGTTGTTTATTCTTTAACACGATAACATGGAATACTGTGGTTAGTGCTAAAACTTAAATGAAATGAGCTGGAATGTTATCATCCCAAGATATAATTTTGTAGGTACAATAGGAATTCACGGAAGCCTTCTATTCATTTTCTTGGATACATATCTCAAGTTCAGCATAGAAACCCACATAAATATACCTAATAGTTCCTCTAAGCAATTTATCATTCCACCATTATCTAAATCTCTCATCTTTCCCCAGGTTATCGCGGCCAGAACTGCGAGATCGACATCGACGACTGTCCCGGCCATTTGTGCCAGAACGGGGCAACCTGTGTCGACGGGCTCAATTCTTACACTTGCGAGTGCCCGCCCACTTTCACCGGGACTCTCTGCGAGACCGATGTCGACGAATGCGCTCTTAGGTAAGTCGGATTTGACCTTAGCTGCTACATTGTTATGATGTCCTGGTACTTCCTGATCTGTATCAGTATTTTAATTGTGAGTGTTAACAGCATCAATATCATTTATGATTGTAAGGTGTATGTAAAAATTAGTAATGTAACGTTGCTGACAATGAATTTCCTGGAAATACTATAAAGCATTCTGTAAGTCGATGAACAAGCGGAACATAGATACTTCAAACTTTTTATACAGGGTGGCAGGGACATCGACGTGCAAACTGTAACCATGGGTTCAGCACATGAGTTTAAATCCCATAGCGTCGAAATTTCTCGTCGGTTATAAAAAAAAAATTCCACCCTGTATACAAGCTGAATTTTAGAAATGCTGTAACATTGTTTATTGAAAGCTAACAAGACAATTCTAAAGTATTTTCTAACATCGTAGCCAACGCTATTCTTTGATCATTCAAGTCGTAAAGGACAGTCAGGTTAACTGACAGTATTGACAATCAAACTGAATGACAAGAGAATAGGTTCTTGATGTTCGATAGTGAATACGAGACGAAATAATAGCTTTTATTACATCGCAGAAACCTTTTACGATGATAACACCATTTGTCAGAATATTTTATTGTTCAGTAGTCATTAAAATGTCCATAGTAACTCGTGTCATTCACATAAATTCGTCGGCTATTTTTGTACCTCAGGTTCTTAGAATATCAAAACTAGTCGAGTAATTTAATTAACAAATCAGCATAACAGAGATGGTATCGCTAATCTAGATAAATGAAGATATCCGCCGATCGACGCGGTTATGATCTTCGCGCAAATCAACAAAGCGGGGACCGTTACTTCGATAAAGCTCTTCAGCAAATAATGGCGCCGATTCTCTTGTTCACAAACTAAACTAAATTTAAATTCACTGCATATTTTTCTTTCTATTTCGTTAAGAAAAGGACAGAAGACAAATATTAGTTTAGTCCTGTCAAATTAAGATACCTACTCCATAGACAAATTAAACGTGATTAAAAACATGGCTACTAAAAATACGTCAATTGACGTCAGGCGCTGACTAATTTGACAGGAATAAACTAATATTAATTTATCTTCTGTCCTTTTCTTAATGAAATAGAAAGGAAAAAATGAACTGAACTTAAATTTAGTTTAGTTTGTAATCGAGGCAATCGGCGCCACTGTCAATTATTTAAAATTAATAGCAGATTTAAAAAACGTCACTGCTGTGTTGAGCCGTAGCTAATAGATTTAGTTACCGGCTTTTTAAGAATCAGTAAGAAGTGAACGTCTACCGACCGCCTTAAGCATGACTCAGTCGATAAATTTTTAGCGACAATTAAGTTTCATACGCAAACAATTTTATGTGCAGTTATACAGCTCGCCAATTTGTAGCATCATGTAGCCTCCTTGGTCCTCGAAGCACTGCCTATAATTGACAATGAAATATTACGGCTGCTGCAACGAATGTCATAGAATTATCGACTTTATTGACCATATGAAAGGGGCGCGTTATGCTCGGATTGGAAAATATGTGTTGCCAGATATTATTCGCTTGTCAAGGAATCGGCGCGGCCCAATTAAGCCAGCGTCCTGGCAAAACGAAGTCTGGAACGAATCGGATGATTGCACCGACGAAAAAATAGATTTAACCAAAGATTACTCTTTATTACGAACACACAAGGCTGAATTTTGGGAGGGAGATCATTTTAAAAACAACACCGCGTTCCGATCTCTGTAATTCAATATCAGACGCCATCTTGGATGACGCTGCGCATGCAACTATGTCCATATTATACTTTTTTGCGTAACTCGATAAAAAACCGACAAGTTAATGAAACGAATTACTGCCAAATGTTATTATAAACGGGCTAATGATATCTACATCTGTATTGAGATGGTTTTTTGTATGATACAATATCATCTCGGCTGTGTGTCGATGTATTGGGCGTTAATTACAAAATAACTCGTCAAGAAGTCAACGGCCCCGCGACTCAAGCGACGACAGAATAGCGGAACACACTTTATTCTTCCTGTTTACATTGTCGTGTTTGTACTTTTGATTTTCTCCAAGTGTTCTCTGTACTAACTCTCCTAATTTTCTTAGAAAACATTTGTTATGTCTTCACTATTCTTTCTTACTATTATTATGTCTTGAACCTGCTCACGTGTAATATTTTGCAATATTTGAAGCTAGATCGTTTTCAACCTTGACATTTTCGTCCAACATTCGTTTAAATATTCCTCCATTGCATCTAGGTCCTTAAACTTTATCAGAATTATTATATTTTTCTCCTAAACCGGTCACTTTGAAAAACAGGTGATTATTTCTTTCGCTACTTCTCACAACTTAGTCTAAGAGCAACGTCCTCAGTCGCCATGTGCGATGCGCCGTTCCTACATTAATTGTTAGCTAATGATTGGCTACAAAAAATGCCATGATGTTCCTACGTTCGCACGGTAATAGTAAACTTCGTTCATATCATATACTTTGGCGTCTGTACACGCAAATGACTTCATTTTTTCCAGTAATTGACTTCTGAAGTGATGATTAGATATATTAACGATCGTTAACGTTTTCTTTATTAAATAAATATTCGAAAATGATTTGCATGATTTGATTTATGACTCCTAGACTCGGATATCAGCGGGGGTTTCATATTTATAAGTCTTCATTGTCCTTCATAGGATTGTAAGAGCATGATAAATTCATTTGGCTTCTGTTTCATCTTTGGTCGAGTTTCTAATCGGATCAAGTTCACATCCGCCATAATTTTTAGCAAATATTATGGCTTCTGTATATGTCCGGAATTAAAGGCTTCGTCTGGATACAAAAACCTTTGTGCAGTAGCTGCAGCTTAAAAGTTAACGCTACTTGGAAGTATTTTCTTTCGCACGGGAATTAATTTAACTGTGTTCGGTTTATTCTCAGTTTCGTTAAATGTCACGTGTATCGAATGGTTGGCATTCAAAACATTCACTTTATCGTTCATAACCGTGAATATTTTAGAAGAGATTAACTGTACTATAGTGCGATCGCGCCCAAAATATGTCATAAATGTAACATTCCAATGGGGCGTTTACAAATCTTGTAGATGGAGATTGATGGATGTCTGGGAGATGAAAGATGAGGCGCCTATTCTTTCTTTCTTGTTTGGAGCTTGAATAATAGTAGACGATGCTAGAGGTGCAACATCAATACAATACGATTGGACTAGAGAATGTTTTGCTTGATTATTTTTTATTACTGTTTTATTCACGGCTTCGTAAAACCTATCTTTATGATGCTCAAGTCAAACGTATAAAACTTGAACCTTAATTTTCTTTATCTATCCCATAAGTTTTTAATCCGGCCACCAAGAGACTCCCAATGGCGATCAATTAAACAAAGTAGAAATCATTATCAAAAAAATCGAAGAATTTATAACCACTCCAAAAACATCTCTTTTTTGGGTTCTCTGATATATTGTCTACGTCATAAAAGTAATACGATTATAAAAATGAATATTATTACCCATTTCTTTTGAATTAATCGTCTCTATACAAACTATTAATATTTCGACCATCTATGGATACGTTAGACCTCCCGCTGCAAAGGCCTCTTACGAAACCAAACAACCTATATTTTCACCCTGACCTGCATTCAAATATTCCTTATCACAACCCAATAAAGTTCAACTTCGATCACAAAATCCCTTCTTGAATGTAAGGATAACTTTGTATGGACACACTTTAGCGTAGTGTTGTTGCTTGTGTTTTGTTTTACTTACAGCATGTACTACGGGGTTTACTTTAATTATGTAATTTTGGACTTTATTCCTATCGCGTTTAGCTCTGTTTTTGGTTGTGGTTTCGTTTCATGGGATAGTGTCACAGTATCCGAGTCGCTGGCTCATGAAACGCGTCAGATAAATGCGTGCCCAATATCGGGTTACGTCTTGGTGCCTTTACTCTTTTATTTTCATTTGTTCTGAAGCTCTTTGAGGTGGAAGTCGATACAGTTTTTTATAATAAAGTTTTATGCTAGATCGCGTCCCGCTTAAGGTGTTGTGGTTTTGGGTAGTATAAATTTGGAATATTTTATTCTGAAATTCTATTAAATCTTGACATATATTATGTTTTTATTTCGATCGATTGATTTTGATTGATTGATCGACTGATTCGATTCTTCTAATCAATGAAGAGCTCTAGAAATAATTCACAAAGTTAGAAAATGTCAGCTATCCAAGATTTTGCTACATCAGCTATCGTTTTTAAAATTACTTGTGTAGTCTGCCTGTTGTTTTAAAGCACCATCTATGTCTCTTATTGACAAACAATAGCCAACACCAAGTCCACGATTAATTCTGTTTCATCAATCATCTCGCTACGTCCCCTTAGGGATAAGCAAGTATAATCTAGTGTCAGTCATGACTTACGATGTATCCGTTGCGTTTGCGCCGGAAGCATAGACAACGGTACAGGTGGCGCTGCTATCGTATTACCATGTTTAGAAATTTATTATTGAACTTGCATCTTGTATTTGTCTTATTTCATATGAAAGTCGTAACAAATCGGCTTTCATTTGTCATGCTTGGTCGTTGGATTGGAAAATATTTTCGGACCTTATGATCGCTGATAAAATAATGATAGATGAAGCTTCTTCTTCCTCATCTTTGCATATTAATATCTATATAATTTCTAAAAGCGCCGGGTAGTGCAAAGCGTTCCATTGATTTTTGGTCAAGATTCTATTGATGAATTTCATATTTCTACTGAAAATTTGAATAATTTCTAATTATTTCAAAAATGTATTTTATTCCTATCAATTCGTTTCAACGCCGCATCAACTTTCGTATCCCATCAAATAGCTACATATCCCTTAAGAAACTCAATTAAAACGCCTTTTCCTCTATTTGGTCAAAATGTTGATAGTACCACCAGAATTCTTGATCACATTACATGTTTATTCATGATGTATCCCGTAGCTGTCCAATTATTCGTAAGTATGCCTTTTAATTAATGAAATGAGGAAAGTTTAATTATAACAAACGATAATGTTTGTTCTTGTTGATATGGGACATGTTTGAATAGAAAGGCTAGTGAAGCATATTCTATTAAAACGACCTTTAATGCAGCTAGCAATAAAAAGAATAATGTTTTTGATGGACCGAAGGACCAATATTGTAAAGTGATTTTTGATACTTCTAATAAATTTTAAAAACGTCTCACGTTACTTGCCGTAGCTATAACATTCCAATAAAATACGGAGACTATTAACACACCTATTATAAGCACCAAAGAACCAATCAGCCACTTAACCAGTCTAAAAAACATAACCTCACCTAACCCTAAAACAGTTACAAAAGTTTCCAACAAATTACTCACTCCTGGATTTACAACGTGTCGGCAGAAGCAGGCAACCATCTTGTTAGGCGCACAATTTTATTTTTTACCCCGATTCCAAGGGAATTGACTGGCTAGGAAATTGTCGCATAAGTACGCACTATTATAACTGTTCAGCTGATGGTGGATAGAGGCGGAGAATTTGTCAGCTGCCTGTCTTCCTGCGAAGGTCGTAAGAGTCAATTGAACTTTAGATATTGGTCCTATATGTCTTGTTTTGTGGATAATAGTATCCTGTTATGTTAAATTATTATCAAGTTTATATTGTGCATCATTTTAACTTATAAACTTTTTATAATGAAGTTACTTCTTCAATAGATTTGTGCTTGACTTCATTTGTTTCTTCTTTTTTTTAAGCATTATTGCTAGCGATGATAAACTTGAGCGAAATATGTTAGAAAATTTCACTAGCCCTTAGAACATCAAAGAATTCGTTTATTACATAAACGAGTTCTTAACATTCTAGCAACGTTGCCATAATTTGTAACTGACTGGCTACCAGATCGCCGATAGGATATTCAATTTGAGCATCATCGATGGGCTAT
Organism: Apamea anceps; assembly: GCA_951799955.1. NCBI lineage: Eukaryota > Metazoa > Arthropoda > Insecta > Lepidoptera > Noctuidae > Apamea > Apamea anceps. The sequence goes on along the minus strand of OX637502.1, from coordinate 3,038,398 downwards.
TAATCATTGCTAATCGATTATTTTATATGCCGAGGAGTAATCTGTTCAGAAACGCGTACAGTCGCTTACAGATGTTGTATGATAAAGGCTATTAAAGTTATGCGAAACTGGTCTTTTATCCTTTTCTTTATTATCGTCTGCTTTATTATAAAGCTTAAGTTTTGTTTGTAAAAGTGGTTTTGTCAGATTGATTTTTGTATCTATTTTTAGTTTATTATATCCTAGTTGTGTGATTGCGTCTGTACATGGTACTTTCTCGTTCACATCAATCACCTTCGAAGGCATATTGTCAATCTCTTTTATTTCCTCAAAACACTAACGAGTGTATTCGAAACCCGTTATTTTGTCAAACTTCATCACTTTTTTGCATATCCTTACTGTACCGTCCTCAGCAATCAGCCTCATATAAAACTTTTTATAAACGAACTTTTTGAACATGATACTTTTATGAGGAAATTGCTTGGGTACAATTTGCGCTCAGCACGCAGTGTCGGTGTAGATCGTTAAGCGAGGCTGCGCTTGCGCATGATGGTGCTACCGGGTACTTGAAGCGGTTGGCTTAAGTGGGGAGAAAGGGCGGGTGGATAAACGATGATAGTGAAGGGAGTAATTATAATCAGGTACCGTAGGTGGTCTTAACTTTTATTTGTATGGTTTAATTATTTATCGGAATGTTATTTTATTGTCTGAGGCTGCCTTCCCAATTAATTAACTTGATATACAACTGCAGTGAATTAATGGCTGATTTTATTCCTTTACGTATGATAATTAAATCAAACATCTTTGACCACATTTAAACCAGGAAGTAGCTGATAACGGTATGATGTGTGTTATGTTTCTCCAGCCTTAACAACATAATCAGGTTTTATCAAAGAAACATCATAGAAACTAAATCAAAGCCAGTTACATCTAAAGATCAAATCTTCGATCCTGATCTGAACGTCGGCGTCGGCGCAACCAGTGGGTCCCGTAAAGCGGAGTGATTAATGATGATGACCTCCGCAATCATCTCGGTTCACTTCCGTGCAGAGCTAGTGATGAATGGACCTTCATCCCGGTCTAATAGATAGATAAGTGATGATAGTTATATTGCCAGCTAACTTTTGCTACTGCAGACTAGGAGGCTAGTGATGAACATGGAATTTTCCTTGTTGAGGATTTGGGGAGACGCAATTATTATATCCGTTCTAAGACACGCGCAGCGATTTTTCTCGTCGAGTAGTGTTTTTAAATTGTTATACTGTATGTAACCAAAATCGTTTGGATGGCCTGTGTGAATGATGATATGGTTAGAAAGGAGGTGACTACCGAGATGACGACTAATAGAGAAGTATGGAAGAAAAAGACATGTTGCGCCGACCCCAAATAAATTAAGATGAGGGCAGGAGAATGATGATGATAAGGTAACCAAAACCATGTAAATACAAATTGAACGCAAACCCTGTTTTCAGTCCCGAAAGTATATGGAAAAATGTACTGTTAGAAACAAAATGAGTAACAACGTCATATAAACTAATAAATTAATAATTTATTAATATCATAACTCATAAGCTATGGTTTCCGTTACTGGTATGCAGATTTTACAACGCATTTCATAATGGTGTCAGATATAGTTAAAAATCGACAATTTATTGACACTCCCACTGGATTTACGATGTTAAGCCTACGAAATATTAAACTGCGGTTTGGACTTAGCCCGGTTCAAGTCAATGGTGGCAAGCGAGATTGCTTTATCATATTCTTTATATTTTTCTCTCTTTCTCTCCTTAGCAATACTGTTTCTATCTGTTCCTTCTTTGTATTCTTCTTTTCTTGGGTCTGACATATCCTCTTCAGGAATATGGGACGTTACTGTGTCTGTTTTATGATGTCCATGTTAATCATTTTCAGTATGCTTGGGTCTTTTTATTACCTTTATAGCTTTATTGACTTCAATAGTATCCTCCTTTTGTTAAAAGATAAGTATCACTACTTAAGTTTTATTGATTTCGCCAATCGCTTACAGATTAATGTTTATTTATGATGTATCAACGTTTTCTCAATTTCTGAAATCATATAATCAATCAAGAACACCTATAATATGTACAACTAAATTGTTAATATCTGTGAACATCTTAGAAAGAAAAATACGTTTATTTTCGATGTTTTTTTAGTAATCCGCCTTTCGTTCATTCTATAACGTTTGTAATAAGTCCGAAAGGTTCTATTTTGATTTATAACTTGTTTGGTAACGTAACAAGTTTATAACAGTTAGTTTGAATTCTAAATCAATTTCGCAATAAGATTAGGATTAATTATTATTAAACAGTAGACTGAATTGTGCTTATTAAAAGCTCTTTCTACATTTAACTTATTCAAATGTTTTGTATCTATAGTATGTATTATGTATTTGGTCTTTAATTAAGCTATAACTGTATTAAGCCTTGTGCCTGCTTTAGTGACTAACCCGCAGTGGGCCTGCGTGGTGGATTACGGCCCATCCCCTCTCACAGAGGGCTGTGTCCCAACAGTGGGAACGTTATAGGCTGATTATGCTGCTTTAGTGTGCCGATGTTGCTAAGGACCTCTCTTTCCTTTTTCTGCTTACCATTTTCTAGTAACGTCTAAGGTAAATTGTTTATATTCATAGAACGACCCATTTATTTCTAGATTTCATGAGCAAGACTCACTGTATTCTCCATATTTGTCTCTTCTCTTGGTTAATTTTAATGATTTCAATAAAATACCTCTCCGTCACACCTACTCCTTAACTTATCAATCTGACACCGCCAACATACGACCCCTTAACTATATATTAAAGGTTTGGCAATATTGTTTGCAATTTGATCTGATATGCGCGGGCGCTCGTGCCGCGCCCGTTCTCGATCCTTGCCGATCGTACCCGATTGTGCCCGACCGGCCGCATAAATCTTTCGTAATACGGACTTTAGTGATTTACATTGCGCCTTTAACCTTTATTGTGGAAATATTTAAATGTAATTACTATGATTTTTCGCGGATATTTTAACGGGTTTGGTTGAACAGCTTAGACGATTAGAGAACTTAGCGAGCTATTCTGGTTGGTTGGCTCATTACGATTTCATAAGTAAATATACCCAATGTGTATTAGAATATTACATAGACAGATCATTTAATTAGGGAAATATTTAAATGATCCTCTAAAAACTGATTGACCTTCTAATGATGGACACTTTTTTAAATTAATGAACCTCTAAAACCTTTTAGCGCTTCTAATGATGCACGTTTTTATTTAATAGCTGAGCCCCTTTTTAACTAACTTGACCATTTAGTATTATTAGGACCCCTAAATAGGAATTATTTAAGGTATAAAAAAGAGGCGCAATCATTATATTAAAGTGTTCAATAATATTTTTAGTAGCGCAAAATTGGAATTATTAGAGGTTCGATTAAATATATGCCATTTAATGATTAATCCGAATAAATAGTAAAGAGTTTTAATCCCTTCAAAAAAAGACCTAAAAACGTAATGAACAGTTAGGAAACTTCCATAATTACGCAACTAAATGAATTTTTAACTCCACAATACATATTAAATCTACAAAGTCACATTAAATATAAGAAAATATGCTAAACGCCTACCAACGAGAGCAACTTAAAATCTGCACCAAATTCCAACCCGAAATTACGACGAAGGTTTTACACAAAAATTCAAACCTCCTTAATAAGCTATATTTAAATGGTTTTAAAACTAAAACTGGTGAAAAAAGATGGCGGCCGCGTTTTGTTAATTTCTCGTGAAAAACATTGCCCTTTTTCAAGCATTCTTTGTTGTACTTTAAGTTTACTTTCGACATGCATTGTATCATTACTTTATGGTAATTACCTACTCATTTGCGGTGACAGAAATAAGGTAGATGTTTTGTGTGATTTCCTCTTGTGACCGTTTTTAGGCTAATGTAGACTAATGAAACTTTCCATATTTTTTTGTGCTGTATATTTTGGCGTCTGGTACAGTCTGGTGAAGTCACATTTATGGTAACAATTTGACATTGATAGCTGCTGTTTTATATAGTAGCGAATAAGAGCGATTTTCGTAGTGCACATGTTACTGGTGTTTTATCAACTGTAGTATCTATACGAAAAAAACTTTTTAACAAAAAAATTAAACCTCCGAAAAAACTGAAAAGCAAAAAATTATAAATCTTTTTTATTTAACCTTAATAACTTTAATAAGTTCTTAAAGTAATGTAAGTATACCTAAGTAATTTTGAGTCGGCGCCAAACAATCAATAAACAAAGATCACTAAATTGCCTTAAATTTTAACGGCGGCGCCGACTCAAAATTATTTAGGTATACTTACATTAGTTTAAGAACTTAGTTATTAAGGTTAAATAAAAAAGGTTTATTATATTTTGCTTTTCAGTTTTTTCGGCGGTTTAATTTTTTTGTTAAAAAGTTTTTATTTTATAATTTTTTGTGGCTATAATCTACTAATTTTTTACCAAAGGCCAGGCATATGTGGTACTGAGTAGAGTAATAATACACAACTCAGCATTCAAATTTGTGAGTAAGTGAACAATAAATCACCCCTATTTTCCCACCCTTAGGGTTGGAATTTTTTTTCTAAATTTATAAGGGACCAACTTTGGGGTATTTTCCAATAAAAAAAGAGCTATCAAAATCGGACTACTCTGTAAAAAGTTATGCATGGTCATACATAATATAATATATATATAAGTATATATATATATATATATATACACGCGTCGACTTGAGAACCTCCTCCGTCTTTTTTTCGTCGGTTAAAAATGATTTTAATTCTCATATTGATGTTGCTAACACCTGACTTTTATCTATTATATTTTTTGCCATGTTCAACGCTGTCAACATCTAATCTCATTTCTTCTTTCTCAGGCCTCTAGTCTGTCAGAACGGAGCCACCTGCACGAACTCGGTGGGAGGATTCTCCTGTATCTGCGTGAACGGCTGGACTGGTCCAGAATGTTCTGTCAACATCGATGACTGCGCAGGCGCGGCGTGCTTCAACGGTGCTACTTGCATTGACAGGGTTGGGGCGTTCTACTGCAAGTGCACGCCGGGGAAGACTGGTAAGTGATTTTTTTTGCTCGTTGTACTTTTCCCCCAAAGTAAAGAAGATATTCTGCCATACCTACACTATTTACAACTTTTTAGTTCAGAGGGCTATGAACTTAAAGGTAGATAGTTAATTTGGTACTTCTTGAAAGTAAATTGATATAGATTTTATGTGGTGCCAAGGATTTCGATTGCATGTTTCGCATGCAGTCAAGGTGACCTCTGCGCTGCCACCGACAGCGCCGTGGAAGTGGATAAGTTTTGGGAAAACAAGATCTAAAATACAGCCATGCATCCACACGACGAAGAAGAAGAATGATTTTGATACAGACATTGTACAATATTACAGTAAATTTTCTCTAGTGAAATAAAAAGGCAAGAAGAATTGATAGCCACAAACTAATTTCAAGTCTTTTGCTAACTGTTTTCCATTAAAAGGATAAAATAATCAACAGCTGCATTATTTAAAACTGGCCTTCCTCTCCCCAGGTCTACTCTGCCATTTAGACGATGCCTGCACCTCCAACCCTTGCCATGCGGACGCGATCTGTGACACCAGCCCCATCAACGGGTCGTATACTTGCTCTTGCGCGTCCGGGTACAAAGGACTAGACTGCTCCGAGGACATCGATGAATGTGAACAGGGTAAGTTTGGAATTTAAGTCAAGTTATGAAACAAAAGATCTTTTTGATTTTTTTTAGTTTAGTTTCATGTTTTCACGTAGGAGTTATAATAAATTTGTAACGATTGGGACCGCCAAAGGATCTTAAAGTTTTAGGGGTCACCTATCTGTTGACTGGTAATTTTTTTTCGGACCTACACGATAAACACAGAGGTTTCAAAATTAACGAAATGGTTACCCATCCACTCACTGACCTCGGCAAGGATAGCTTAACCTTGTAGTTCTTGTTTCAAGCAGTTGTTTCAGCCTCACAATCTTCCAACCCCACGAGCTATTTTCATGCTACAAAGTAAGTAGCTTATGTTGATACGGGAACAAGAAGCGTCGCAACGTTATTCCTCATGTTGGAGATTACAAGAAGCTCTCTAATCTTGTCCCTTATGTTAAGAAAACTCTATTTATTTATCTAACACACCTCTAATACTCTTCTCCCTTCTCAGGATCACCATGCGAGCACGACGGTATCTGCGTGAACACTCCAGGGTCTTTCGCTTGCAACTGTTCCGTGGGTTTCACGGGACCGCGATGTGAGACCAATGTTAATGAGTGTGAGAGCCACCCCTGCAGGAACGACGGGTCTTGTCTCGATGACCCTGGCACCTTCAGATGTGTCTGCATGCCTGGTAAGTGAACTTGATATTTGTTAAGATTTTTTTTTTCTAGCAGTATCTATTAGTATGGTGGATTTCCCTTTGACATAACTTCGACAACAGTACGTAGTAGGTACACATAGGTGGAGAAAATTTGTCTCATGTATAAAGAGTTTACTAAAACAGGTAAGCTAGCATCAATTTTATAGCTTTATGCTCAATTTTTATGGCTGACCGATCATTAAATAATAATAAATAAATAAGCCGTTTGTTACATATTTCTAACCGACCATTACTGGGTATTAAATAACACTCGTACCTTTGTCAATTTCGAAGCGTAGCCTACATAGCGTAGCATTGGAAAGCTTTTTCATCCTCAAACCACGTTTTCAAGACATTTCAGAAAAGCAATTAGGTATGAACAAGTAAGTAAGTTACTAAGCAATATGGTCCATTTCTGGCATCACTCATTGAAAGTGTTAACTAACTCTGCTCACATAGTTATCACAAGCTTAACTACATACATTAGAACCAGTCCGAAATGAGTCATAGTAGATTAATATTCAAACAACTTATCTTTCTGAAACAAACACACAAATTGTCTTATCAGGAATCTCAACGACTATATCACTTATTTGCGCAGAAACCTGTACATTTAGCGAACATTGTAATAAACAGTACTTAGGTACTCCTGAACTGTTAGTACTCGCAGCGAAACAGTTTGGTTAGCAGGGTAACGATGCATCAAGCTTATGCCTAGAGCATAAGGGTGCTTACATACAGAAGTGGGCTTTCGGGCCCGACTCCCGGTACAGATCTCTGCAGGTGACCTTCGCAAGGAAACGGTTACATGTTTTTTTGTGAGCGAAAAGTTAATATGGGACTATTTTACTTGCACTTACCGGTACCGACTTGTCATTACAGGGAACCTGCTTCTTTATGGAAGCGCCTTTAGACTGGCGGGTGACATATACCTAATGAGTTCAAACTTCAGGTCGAATTATAATTGTGCAAAGCAATTCATTCCAAGCATTTGATTAATTTAGAAGTTGAAGCGTTAATTGTAATACTAAAAGTGTCAAGTTCTACCGTGACTAAGACGCGAGTAACACAGAGGTATGCACTGGACACTCTGAAAATCCGATTTAAATGGTATAAAAAATGAATTATAGTCTATTGCCAAACTTTTGACTTGACCACTAGTGGTTACAAAATGTCACGTATTTTTAATATGGTCTTCACCCGTTGTCGTCAGCCATTCATGAACAAACTATAAGTATTGTCAGGAGACGTCTGCACGTATCTCTTTTGCCAACTGTACCTAAGTACAGGTAGGGCCTGATTTCTCCAGTAAAGCTAGGCTAAAGCCGCTAACTTACAATTTGCTTCCAGTTGACGGCAAGCTTGATGATTATCATTAATTCCTATTAGACAGAGACGGGCGATAGACCGCGAGGTTAGGGCTGGCACTTCTCCCTGTCTTTTCTTGTTGGTACTTTTAGTCAGAACTTTCCATTAGCGACTTGGTGTACTTAAAATAATATGGGTATTCCCAGGCCAAAATGCTTGCAACTAATTTAAAACATAATATTCCATCTTTCAGTTTTGTTTAGATATTGTATCAGGCTCTTACTTGCCTGACTATTATTTACTCCGCCATTTTTTTTTTTGTTGCTATTTTGCTTCTAACGTTTTCCATGCCAATTTTCTCTTATCAGACAATTAAAGGAAATCGCAAGAACTGTAGTGATTATCAATACTAGTACTACCACAGTTGTTATAGCAATTAAAATCCTCTATTTTTACCGGATATCTATGATTTTTACCCTAGTACTTCAGTTTTATGGCATTAAGTGCAACCACGGTCACCGGTGGGTGACCGCCAACAATAGATTTTCTATTGTGTCTGTTGTCTGGCAGTCAACGTGTTAAAAAAAAGGAGAAGGAGAAAAAAAAGAAGGAAAGAAAAAACGAAGAAGGAAGGAAGACAAAAAAAAATTTAAATAAAAAAAAATATTTATTAATTTTTTTAAATTAATAAATTATATTTTTTATTGAAGGGTTAGTAAAATTGTTACTAAACCTAGACTCCTGTCTGAAATAAAAGTATTCTATTCTTAACCATCACTACGTTACTGATTGCTCCAATTTCCACCAGTTACCGTACTAGCCCTATCCGGGACCCGATTCCCATGGCGATGAGAGCGTCTGCGCCCGCGCATTGTCTTGACGCGGAAACGATTGCGCGCAGACCTCACTATCAACGTCACAGTTAACGTAATCTTTGCTACGCTGCGCTGCGCTAAACATTGTGCTATAATACGTAGTATTATTGCTGTCCCCTGTATTTTTATTCAGAGAGGGGCTCAGGAAGCGGGCTTGCGTGACGATTTTGTCTTACGTAAGGATATGTTTGCTATAAAAGCAGTGCTTTTCCGAGACGAGTAGAAAATAAGAAACGGTGAAACGTGTAAAGGTGGTAACGCGTATAAGTGTAAAAAACGTACATAAACTAAACAAATAAGTTTTTAGAGGGCCATCCAATTTTATTAGTTACTAGCTGCGTCACACGGTTTTACCCGCATAAGTTTCGATCCCGTGAGAACATCGGGATAAAAAGCATTCTATGTGTTAATCTTGGTTACGAACTATCTGTGTGCCGAATTTCATCCAAATCTGTTCAGTAGTTTTGGCGTGAAAGAGTAATAAACATCCATCCATCCATCTTCACAAACTTTCGCATTTATGATATTAGTAGGATATTTAGTTTGGGACAAAAACATGGATGACTCGATAGTGATCAGTTTGCCAAAAATAACCATTAAAAACCTTCATCTCGTGTCTCGGTAGGACCTATGACAAATTTCTAAATAAAATATCGATAACTTGTTGAAATTTTATATGAAAATTCACACAGAATAAACACGGGTGATATGATGTTTTGCAGATCTTACCTCAGCTCGTAAGAAGATGCAACATTTGATTTGACATCATAGTGTATTAATGAGGTCCATTATTGAGTACAAAGGCTTTAAAAGCTTAAAGCCCGTAATACACATGCCTGTAATTTGCACAAAAGTATGCAAGTAGATTGCATGCCATTATGTTATTCACCAATCAGAAGTTGTTATGGCACACGGCATGCAAGCTACTTGCAGACTTTTGTGCAAGTTACAGGCATGTGTATTCCGAGCTTTACACTGCCCTTCGCCCCACTTCTTCAGCTATAACCATTCATTAACCACACACCTCATTGCAAAAGACAAAAGGAAATCGGAAACTTATACCACGATAAACTCAGTTCTCGTCATTATTAATGCTTTAAGTATTAAAATCTTTTAACATAATCTGTTATTGCTAAATGCAATGTCGAAGGGTATCGGCGCATCTTAATTTGGTGTCGCCTCGAGTTCGGATGGCCTAAAAACCGTGAGAATTGTGTATTATTTATAACGTATTATTTATTAACATGATAAATAAGTAGGTACCAATGTTAGATTATCACTCTAAAGGAAAACACTTTGACGAACGAAATCCGGAATTAATTACAATAGTCTTAACTCAGAGAGTGAGATCCTGCAGCTAGATCCTGAGCAAGCGTGTTTGCTGATGATCGTTCCTTCACTATCTAAAGACGTTTTTGCCCAGCATTGGTGAAATATCTACAGGCCGGTTTCCAAACTCAAAGCAGTTTTTTCAATTGGACTATTAACGGGCAATTTTTATTATTTACTCTTAAAATAACAGTATCACTCCTTTTGAAAATAAACAATGAAAAGTATTGTCGTGATCAAGCTGTTCAGGTTTCTGACTTCTTTAAATCTTACGTAACTAGTTTAAGGCTTATAAAACGTCCGAGGACACTATAAGACAGTCCATTAAACTCAAAACACAAGTCAAGTGGACATAACATGTTAAAATATGTCAGAAACGCAATGGTGCGAGCAAGGCCACTCTCTGGAACGGCTTTACTCCCATGAGTAAGCCGACCAAGTAATATAGTACACTCTACAATATTAATGTACTTATACACAGCTAGCTATTTCAAATGTCCGCGTTATAGTTGAGTTGTTATGGTATAATTCTCTACTTTAATAATGCACAATTTTTCTGTTGTTTTGTCCTGTTTCTCCTTTTTCATTTTGTTGTCATGGAATAGGGGAATTATTTATAGATAGTTAACTATATGTGGTCTGTATACCAAGTATTTTATAATATCTCCGAGTCTGAGAGATTTTCATCTGTTTCCTGCTTTTTTATTATATTTCTAAAGATATACTGTTCCACAACTAAAAATACTATCCACATTTCCCTAGTATAAGAAATATGAATGAAAATTGCAAAAGCTATCTTCATTCAGCAGCTCATTGATTCTCATCCCACGGAAGGCAAGAGGGGGCTCTCAGTTGTAGGTAGTAGGTAAGCGACTCCTCTGCCCTTTAACCGCAAACTTCCTGTTGAAGGTGTTAAATTTATGCCTAGACTTATGTTGTGTCTGCCACGTGGGTCTATCTGTATAGCTATTCATAATCCCTACCTTTGGCTATGAATGTAAGGTTCTTGGACACTGTCCATAAATGTAGCACCTACAAGCATGGCTAGTAGGGATGCAAGGGTCAATCGGGACGAAACTTTAAAATGGATTTTTTAAATGTTATTTAATTTTTTGTTGCCAACAAGGGCACTTAATCGTTAATTATAATACAGTTAACACATTAGAGTCCTTTTTGGCAATAACTATAATTTATTTCAATGTTAAAATCCATTTTAAAGTTTTGTCCCGATTCGTCCCTGCATCTCTATTCACCCCGTTTGATGGCATTTAATAAGTAGAACGAAATAAAAGTAAAGATTGAACATTATTATCATCCATATCATTGTCACCTGTCGCCAGAAGATTTATAGCTGGTATAGGCTCCAGCTCTCAAACTTAAGGCATTATAACATTGATCACCTGTCGTAGTGAGTTTTAAAGGGCTTTTGAAGTAACTATCGGGACATTCGGGACCCATTCAGCAAATTTGTGTCCTTATGGGCGATTCCTATAATTTACAGACCATTATTGGTTAAAATTAAGAATCTTGTATCTTTGCCAATAACGAAGCAAAGATTGCACGATTGACCCTCCCATATGGAAGTAGCTATCACAGGTAAAATTAGATTACGAATCTATTTATATGCCCAGTTTGGCAATATAATTGGGCTTAAGGCTTAGGGGAGTCTAGTCTTCCTTACTTGTAATGATACTACGTTTTATCAATGAAGAAAGGTTAGGTAGGTAATGGCGCCGAATCCCTTGTTCACAAACTAAACTAAATTTAAGTTCAGTGCATCATTTTCTTTCTATTTCATTAAGAAAAGTACAGAAGATAAATTTTAGTTTAGTCCTGTCAAATTAAGACGCCCCATAGACAGTTTAGACGTGATTAAAAACATGGCTACTAAAAATACGTCAATTTACGTCTGTCGCTGACTAATTTGACAGGACTAAACTAATATTTTATCTTCTGTCCTTTTCTTAATGAAATAGAAAGAAGAAGATGCACTGAACTTAAATTTAGTTTAGATTGTGAACAAGGCAATCGGCGCCATTGTAACCTATCTAAGGTATTGTACCAATCATGACGTTCAGTATTTTCTTACCTGTATATTTGTTTTTAACTTGTGAAGCTCATACAAACACATAATATTTCGTTAAAACAACAAGGAATTGAGTCGTCATTACATCGAGACCACAAGTTCATCTGGTTTTGCTCGTGTTACCTCGCGATGCTCGACTGGGCTCGAACTTGTCACGCCACTACAAATAAGGGCATGCCTGCACTGTATGACGACATTATAGTTTTATAAAAACATCTTTGTAGGTCTTTGAACTGTATTATTTAAAAAAAATCGACCGTTGGCTTTGTTTTTTTTTTGTAATAATTGACGTTTTTCTAGGACATCTGGTTATGCTTAATTTTTAAATATGCATCTGCATGTTTAATAATTAACGATTTTCTGACCAGAAACATGGATGCAGTAACTGACCATCTGGATGATATATTATCAAACAAGATGTCCTTTAAAAAGATACCATGACAGCGGCAGCAATTTGCAAGCTCTTTGCAAAATAATTTATGAGCAATACAGTTACTTTCGAAAAAAATGCACGCCATCCATCACTCTTTTCATCCATCTAACATCCATATATCAATCATAATTCCCAAGAGCCAAGCTAAGAGTTTTTACTGAAACTAGATATTAGCAGACTTGAAAACCTTCTGAGACTATTAAATCGGAAATGCTGGCAAAATTATCTTTTTGTTTTTACTGTCCTGACTACCTGTTATGAAACTTAGGTCTTACGACTGACTGGCTATTGGGTTTTCCGATGTATCTTTTTTGGCAATGTATTCTTAGTATATTTCTAAATACAGATAGATACCCAAGACACTCTGACCGCGGTTATACTAACTTGAGAGCTTTTTCTCTATTTGAGTAGGTAAACTAATCGTCCTGAATAATTCAAATACTAGTTGATATCAATGTAAAACTTAGCTTAGAGGGTAAAATCGTCCTTAATAATATTAAACAAGTAGATGATATCAACGTAAAACTTAGCTTAGAGATTACGCCGAGAGAACAGAAAAGCAGAGTCCTCCTGTCTGTCGATAACAAACTAGTCATTCATCTGGAATACTTGCATAAAGACATTTTCTTGGGGGCTCGTGGCTAAATAATAACAGCCGCACAGGTCGATCGGTCAGGTTAAGCTACGCTTGCCGCGGTTGGTCTGTGGATGGGTGACCATCTTTACATACCGAGATCCCTCCGTGCCTCGGAAAGCACGTTAAGCCGTTGGTCCCGGCTGTCATTCGTGGATCTTTGACAGTCGTTACGGGTAGTCAGAAGCCCGAAAGTCTGACAACCAGTCTTACCAGGGGGTATCGTATTACCCAGTAACTGGGTTGTGGAGGTCAGATAGGCAGTCGCTCCATGTAAAATACTGGTATTCAGCTGCATCCGGTTAGACTGGAAGCCGACCCCAACATAGTTGGGAAAAGGCTAGGCAGACGACTTGCATAAAGAAATTTTCCTTAGGCATATTATTATGTGTGGTATTGGTTATTTTGTGAGCAGATGATCATGAAGAACCTTTAAGCTATACAAAGCAACAATTCCCACATCTTTCGGGGTTTCCCAAACAAATACCTACATAGTAATAAATACATAATATTTAAAGCATTTAGTGCCAGCTGGGCATATGTATTTAAAACTGGTATTAGGCATTCATGTATGCGAATAGTAGCTATTAGCATGCACCAAACATTCTCATTGTGGCTTGTGATCCGAAATCGTGACGGTAGAGGCACGGCGTAAACTATAGGATATCTTGATAATAATACATGGTATATTAAGAATACTTAGATCAGCAGAGCGAGGGGTGGTACTCCTAGGTACTCTTATTCGCAACCTTTTGAGGCGACACCGCAGTGTCCTATCTAAATTAATTTGCAGACATATTTTTGACGTATAAAAGTGTTTAACTTATCAACGGAAGATACTCCTATGTACTACGAATGTCCTTAATCCAAAATTGCTTGATGAAACTTCGTAGTTCGCTAGATCCACCTTACAACTTTTGTAAACATAATTTTTGACGTGTAAAAATGTCCTGATAAAACCAATAATTTACAGAAATAAATATCGTTTATCATTTAGCGAAAATTTTAACAAATCATCGTATATTCCCAATCCTGCTACTGGATAGTTACAGATTAAGTATAAGTTGGACAGAGTTTAACGTCTGATATAAAGCTAACATCACGCCTGTATTCGCTGAAGGGTTAGGCAGCGGTGCTCCATTTCGCTAGTTTGAACAGGGGGCAAGCCTATTGCCATTGTTGAAACCTTTTTTGTTAATCACTTCTATGGCAGGGAAAATAGAAAAATGATAGAAAGCCATCTCTGTCATCTCTTTCTATCTTGGAATTCACATTTACCGATCAGCTAATCCGTATCCTTGACGCCGAAATAAAACCGCTCATCTCTCATGCCTTACTCCCAAATGACCACTACATGCGCCGGCGCACAGAGGCGGGGCGTCCCTTCCATAGCCTCACCATCACCACTCACTAGGCTGTATCGCTCATAGAACCACCGCGGCTTAGTTATAACACATTTTATTGGCATTTTTTTTGGGTATTGTTAATTCTGCATTAGTATTAGCATCAAGGCTATAACTAAAATCTAAAATAAACCGATTGTGCGTATTATGTGGAAGTGGGGTCGTTGGTCCAGTTGTTGCAAGCGCTACTGCTGAGTATTAGTTTTGGTCTTGGTCTTGGGTTTGATTCCCAGGTCAGGTAAAGTGTTATTCTATCTGAAATTTCTCAATAGCAGCTTAGAGTCTGGACTTGTGTCTGGTTGACGGCCGTAGGCTCGTCGCCGTCTGTTACATGAGACTTGAACATAACTGGTGAAATGCCGGTGTACTATAAGTACAGCTCTGCCTAACCCCTCGGGGAATAGAGGTGTGATGTTTTGTTGTGGGTTTCTGGCACTGATATTTCTTGGCACATCAGTAGGATTGAAGTCCCCTTGTATGAAAGTACTTTTACCTTTCCAGTGAAAGATATTACTATCCTAGCATCATTTATTTGCATTTTATGTTCACTAACTTATTTATCTTTCATTTATTCCCATCTAGGTGTGCAGGAGTGGTTACGTTAGCTTCTTTTACGAGAGCACCGTCTCCATTAAGTCAGATTCCATTCCCTCGATCTCGTTTAGAACTGGTACAAGATATTTCTACACATTTTCTTTATTTTTTCTTAAAATAAAGTTTGATTCTACACTATAGAACCGCTATTTAAATATTTAATTTACTTTTAAGGACTTGAACGGTCGCCCATTTAAGATTATTTTCATCAGGTAAACTGAACTGTATGACAGTGCAGATAAGAGTCATTCAACTGCAATTATTTTCATTTTTTGCTATGCAGAACCACATTCCCAATTTGGCGGGATAGTGATTTTCTTAAGAATAATATTGCCAACTTAAAACGTTACATAAACAAACGAATCTGAACTTAATGTCTATAAGATAGAGGTCATGGAACTGCAGCTTTATTTTTGCTTCTTTAAAAGGGCACACTCGATACTGGTCGGAGCTAGATTGTCCTGCCTCGAGCACTTCTCCATTCATCTTTCAAATATCAACTTTAGCGCTCGGAATTACAGTTCATATCTCTTTGTCACACTTCATCGTCCAGTGCAGCGTCGGACAGGGTAAACAATGAACAATTATGAGCCCTATAAAGGTGGTGTAAGGCAGTTTTTTGAATGGGGTAGTGAATGGTATGGTTTTGATGGGACTGGAACGTTGACGTCAAATTAGCATTCTCGAGAGACGGGTCTATGGTATAAACATAAAATCTGTTTGTCCGTCATAATGGCATTCATGTGAAGTCTGTATGAACTGAGCGAGCAGTCTATTGTATGGGTTCTATTGTAATGTATAATTTGATTTTAGGACAATAGAATTATGGTGATGGAATGAACTTCATTTTTGTATGGTTTTGTTTCATTAGATTACCGTGTGCAATAGTATTCATTGCTTGGATTAATGACCGGTGGATATTTCTAAACTGTCGGTTCCGTGGTGGAACAACGAATGGTTTTCGCAACCAATCGTAACATTTGGCAACACTTGAAAGACTGAAGTCGATTATTATACCTGTAAATGATGAAACGGTCTGCTATGCTAAGCTACTTACATTATTGCTCGAAGACTAAAGCTTTGAAACTGCCGAACATATGATTGCGTAAGTAATTAAAAAATATCAGAATCGGATAAGAGAAAAAAAGTAGTCTTCCGGCAAAATACAGTCTTTTTTTCAAGTATGTACTGACTAAGGGTTCAAAGGCCGCTGATAGTGCATTAACTTGAAATTATTCTTTTGTTTTATCGTCTTCAGATATCGATACCCAAACATCTGTAGTGTTTCGCTAGCTAATTTAATTTGACCCCGTATTTTTTAATGCTATTACTTATTGAATGTCTTCAGTCTTCACAAGCCTTCAGGGCAAAATAAACCAAAACTCATCTCTGTCACACAACTAAGTTACATCTAAGTGAACATTGTAGTCACCATCACGTATAACATTTTACGATGCCCCGCTAACTTAAAGCCTTTACTTTAAACTAAGTCAGTTACTCAAGTTATATTATTACTTGAACTTGAAAGACAATAAACAGCTGTGATTATTGTTTTGTTTGTGCCATTTGAAAAAGTATTTTAATGGGTTTTGAAGAAAAAGTTATAGCAGCTAATATATACTTTGCCGTGGTCTTTAAAATGCTTAAATTATAATCATTTGTTTCCTCATGTTCTTCCTTTACTCCCAAATATCTAATTTCAGTTGTTCCTTTGTTTTCATAAAGTTACTCCCTTAACCAAGATCTGGCAAGTTTGTTCTTTCAACCTCTGCAAAAAGTCTATGAAAAGGTTCTACATTAATATGTATAATTTATATGGTGTACAAAATAAAGGAGAGCATTCTGTTATTCTATGTGATTTGGATAAGATCAGGATAATAGCTGAGGCAGCAGAATTAAAAAGCCCTGATTCAGATGTTTTTGTAAATTGCATTCTTAGATTTCCTTCCTATCTCGCAATAGGTACCGTAACGTAACGCAATAAAGTATATTATTATTATTTACCTATTGGTTGACTTCATGTTTCCAGACCTGATCTCCCCGAAGACTTACTCCTGCACATGACCACGTTAGACTTTAGTGGAGCTTTCAAACCTGACATTGCCTGGATCTTGTCCATTCCAATACCCAACCCATCCAAGCTTAGTTGTTCCGTTGCCTAATTTATCACATAGTTAATTCCACTCTCTTCTTTCTTCCAGGATTCACGGGAACACAATGCGAGGTGGAGATCGACGAATGCGCCAACAATCCCTGTCTCAACGGAGGAATCTGCCACGATATGATCAATGCGTTTAGGTGTTCTTGTGTGATAGGGTAAGTCATCGCTACTCATTTACATTCAAACATTTAATTTAAATATAGTGAGCTTCAAATCTTCAATTGTGACCTTTTGGAGAGCTACACCACAATTTCACTATGTACTTAACACTAACAACCTACCCACATACCTATTCAAAATGGTTTATAGCAGTTTATTCGACTCAAGATTATTATAAATATGAAAAGTCATTTGGACACTTGGCACTTCGTATCATATGCTTTTTATCTATGAGGATTCTCTAAGATTTAAATTGCCTTCAGCTGCTATTCTGCCCAATAATATCAACTGCAACTTTTAAATTCACTCTTTACATGTAAAAACTTTATCTAATCTCTCCTCCTTCAGGTTTACGGGCGCTCGTTGTCAAGTGAACATAGATGACTGCGCATCGAGTCCTTGTCGTAATGGAGGGACCTGTCACGACTCTGTCGCTGGGTACACCTGCGAATGTCCACCTGGATATACTGGTAAGTTTTGATCTCCTGCATAAATTATAGTATAGTCGAAGCCAGAAGAACTTGCCTAAAAAGGCGAAAGACCTATGCGTTTCTTAAATCCTTGTCAGATACCATTTGTTGTTTGTGGATAGACATACTTTTTAATTAGATTAGACTTTATTTTCCGTGAGTTGTACAATTGATACATCACATGTAATGCTGTCACAGAGTTACACGACATGGGAATGTTACATTTAGAAAAAAAAAATCTATTTAGTGCCATGAGCTATGGATCAAAATGCTATTGTGGAAACAAATTGTTTTACTAAATATTGTACTATATAAGACACTTTTGTATAAGTGTCAGACCAATTAAAACTAAACTAAATTTAAGTTCAATTCATCTTTTTCTTTCTATTTAATTTAGAAAAGGACAGAAGATAAATATTATTTTAGTCCTGTCAAACTAGTCAGCGCCTGACGTAATTGACGTATTTTTAGCAGCCATGTTTTTAATCACGTCTAATCTGTCTTTGGAGTATCTTAATTTGACAGGAGTAAACTAATATTTTATCTTCTGTCCTTTTCTTAATGATTTAGAAAGAAAAAGATGCACAAAACTTAAATTTAGTTTAGTTTGTGAACAAGGTAATCAGGGCCAGTGTGTCTGTTCCAAAGTTCTGAAAAACTTTCTTGGTTTCGGCTTCTGACGTTTCCGTGTTTCTCATCATCTCTTCAAATCCGCAGGAATGTCATGTGAGACGAACATCAACGACTGCTTATCAGCGCCTTGTCACCGCGGCGAGTGCATCGATGGAGACAACAGCTTCACCTGCAACTGTCATCCAGGGTACACCGGCAGGGTCTGTCAGACCCAGATCAACGAGTGCGAATCCAACCCTTGCCAGTTTGGAGGTAAACTTTAGTACTTACTAAGAAGTCAACAGCTTTAACAGTAGATAATTGTCTCAGGGTGTACCTACTAGTCCTGAGATATTCGGATGCCCACATCTTAATGGCCTGAAGATTCAGAACCTATTTCTTAGGGTCGATTTTTTGATCAGTAGTTAACGTTTTAAGTTTTGATCAACTTGTAGTTTATCTAATGATAATATCATTGCTAATGGTCAAATAATTAACTATTAGTTAAAAAAAAATAACCATTAGATAAACTAACAATTGATAAAAAAACACATTTTGCAAAAATTTAACAATTAGTTATTATTTTTAACAATTGGTAGAGTTAACTACTGATCAAAAAATCGGTCCTTTGGCACAATATTGTGAGTTAACCGGTTGAATGTTACAGAAACAATTAAAAAATCATTTTATCTTGCGTAGATCCACGTTCCATACGAAGGGTTAGGCATCACAGATTGATGGTGATCGGACGTTGGGTAATCATGAGAAAATCTGAACTTATATTGTTCAGAAATTAACAACACTTAGCAAGTCTGGCCATTACCTAAGCTCGTTCCTTCTCTGTATGAGAAGAGCCTTTTGAGGACGATTGTGACGTCATCATTGAATGAAGCATTGATAAGTCTTAAGTGATTGCATTAACATTTTATTCACGTTTTGCTTAAGCTTGGAGTGATGCAAGTGATTCATCGTGATGAATGTGCAGTATGTTGGTGCTTGTCACGCCACAATCGATGTGTCACGTTATCTGTAATGGGGCAACCGAAGTGATTTTAGTTTTTTAAATTCTTTAAGAGAAAAAGCTCTTTAAAATCCTTCTTTAAAGTCACAGTTATTTCCATAAATTTTAAAAAACCGTAACTAACACCATGTCTATCACCTTTGGGCGATTGTATCCTGAAACATATACCCCCTTATTCATAAACATTGCTTAAACTTGAGAGACTTTTAAACGTCAAAAATGTATGGTTAAACAGTCGCTAATCATTACTTAACTTTAAGCAACATTTATGCAGAAACCCCATAATTTTTACAGAAAGTCCTTCATTGATGAATACGTCATGCTTTGTTTGAACACTTACAAGCACATTGTTTATTCATTGTAAAATATTAGTGTCTAAACATCTTCCATTCTTCTCCAGGTCACTGCGAAGACCTCATAGGTGGTTACCAATGCCGCTGCAAGCCAGGAACGTCAGGCCGCAACTGTGAGATCAACGTCAACGAATGCTACTCCAACCCCTGCAGGAATGGGGCCACCTGCATCGATGGTATCAACAGGTAAGAAATTGTGAATCACACTTTTATTTTAAGTAACAATATTTCCTTTTTTCTCAGTTTATCATGAGCAACACAATAGTGTGTTAGCGTATAAACTTAGCCCAGGACTTTGAGGTAATTTTCAAGTTATGGCACAACAAACTGAATGTCGTACTTTACAAAGTTCAAATTCCATTGCAACCAAAAACTTATTAGGGCCTTTTTGTTATAAATGGTCACTCAAAAATCAACTTAGAATACATTTTACTAAAGTAGATAACTGATTAAGTGACGATGAAATGTAAATTATCTGAGAATAAGAACACTGCTTTGGTTGCATTGCGCTTCGTACTTTTTTCACCGCACTTAAAAATTCTATCAAATCCACCGAAGTACTGCATGCAGGCTGACTATTCCTTTTCGAAATTCATGTTGACCATCATATCCTGCACCTTTCACACTTTATATTATGTACCATTCACCATTATTTTAACGCTTATTTATTTTCTTTACATGCAGCAATACTTATTTTGAGTAAGTTTCCAAATCATTTAGTAGAATTAAACGCATGGTATTTAATGAGTTCGTTGGCTTTCTTTTAAATAAAAAAAAAATAAAACTACTTTACTTGAGTCATGTAACTGAGGTTCAGTAGTTTATCGTCTGGCTGATGCATGTAATCAAAATAAATCATGAAAGTATTTACAAATTAAAATTATAATCCTTTTTTTCGCTATGCATCCTCCTGGTTACTCTCCTAAAGCTACGTTTTGCGACATGATCCCTAACCACATCTGTCCTATCTTCAACAACCTCTAACACTGCCCTGGTCTCCTCAGGTACACCTGCGAGTGCATCCCAGGGTTCACGGGCCAGCACTGCGAGACGAACATCAACGAATGCCTGTCGAACCCCTGCGCCAACGGTGGCAAGTGCGTGGACAGGATCAACGGATTCCGGTGTGAATGCCCTAGAGGATATTATGACGCTAGGTACGGACGGTAGCAGGGTAACTGAGGCTGGACAACTACTTTAAGGGTTTTGGGATTAGTTTTATCGAAATGCTGGAAGGACTGGATACTACAGCAACCTCAACTGTTAAAAGGACTTCCCAAGAAGATATTATAATATTATTTGTATCGTGCAAGTGTGCACTATATTGCTAATCAGCAATCAAAAACCATGTAGCATTGGTTTCTACAATTTAGCTATATGGTTTCTCAAGTCCATTTTTTTGAATAAGATCTTCCAAACTATCTACAGAGTGATCAAGAATTCTCTATTAGCACTTTTTACAAAATTCTCCTCTAAGTATAGTTCTTTACAATCACGAGATTTTCGGTTCGGTACTCATGAGATATTTCCTTTACAGATGCCTATCAGACGTGAACGAGTGCGCTTCGAACCCTTGCATCAATGGTGGCTCCTGTGAAGATGGAGTCAACCAGTTCATTTGCCATTGTCTGCCTGGATATGGAGGTAAGTGTTAATCGTACAATAGACCTTTGTCGGTATAGTCTTTGTAGCAGAAAACCAGTTGAAAAAAGCACACTAGCGATGAAGGTTTTGAACAAGCATTCTCTTGTGTTCTGAAATTGTATGTGATAAGTGAGTTAACGTTCATTTTTCAATGGATGCAGTTTGCACATTTGAACTCACGTTTTTTCGTTTGACAATACTAAGTAGCTGTTGGGCTCTAATTGCAAGTTTTGGTTGATTTCAATGAGCTGTCTTGGTGCAGTTTGAGGCACCGACCGTGGTCTTAGCCTAGAGCAGTGCAAGTTATTAAATTTTAGGTCTCGAACCACTACAACGCATCTATTGGTGTCAAGTTGAAAGTTGTACTGTTAAAGATGATTTTCTTCAGTGTTTCGAACCATTGATTTTAAATCGATCTCTATGTTTCAGGTCAACGCTGTGAACGTGATATAGACGAGTGCAGTTCCAACCCGTGTCAGCACGGAGGAACCTGTCATGATAGACTGAACGCTTACAAATGCGACTGTGTGCTTGGATTTACTGGTAAGAACTTTATTCTCCCGTATTACTAGAGTAAGGTTGTGATCTTCTTGAAAATTGACTTGTCTTTTCCCTCGTTAGCGTAGTGTGACCATTTTTTCCTTATGTGTGCAAGTTTATTAATCGAAGTGAGGGTTATTCAGTATGCCATCAGTGTTCTAGGGAATGGATCCTCAATGAAATGATCTACTCTTGCCTTCGGTTGGATGGCAAGTTTCGAAACAGTCTACTGTTAACACGCTCAGCGCCATGTGTATCTTTTGCGATACGCACTGTCTAAACACTTGTGTATCCTTTTTGATACACAAGCACCATTCCAGTCTAAGCGCCGTGTATCGCTAACGCGCACACTTTTCATACATTTTGTATACAAAAAATGTTGCCCTCGCCTAGGGAATTTTCTTGGTGTAGTGGTATTGGCATATGGGGCTTGGCGCTGAGCGTTTTAAGGGCATTTTGAAAGTTTTTTACCATCTCCTTCATATTACGATAACTCTCTTAATTATTCAATAACCATAAATGTCCTTCTCCGCAGGTGTAAACTGCGAGACGAACATCGACGACTGCGCCGGCAACCCGTGCCTGCACGGCGGCTCGTGCATCGACCTCGTCAACGGGTACCGCTGCGTGTGCGCGCCGCCGCACTCCGGGCGGAACTGCGAGAACACCCTGGATCCTTGTACTCCTAACCAGTGAGTATCTTCATCATTATGAGCATGTTTACACTGCTAAATATAAGCAATGCTTCTAGATTTGTTCAATGAACGGTCTTCAGGGAGAGGTCATGAGCCTGTTGGCATTACTACTGGACTACATTTAGACTCCTACACTAACAGTCTTCGAGCTCAGCCATATTGCAATCATTTCAATAATTATTCAAAAATATATTATATAGCACTTCATGATAACACTGTCTTCTCCTCAGATATTAAATCTTGAAACTTTTTGCTTTTAGCTGCTGTCACTGTGGTAAATGTAGATTCGCTGATCAGCAACTTGATCAGGTTTTCAGAAATCGGTACTTTGTCGACGATTATTTATTTATTTCCCACCATACTATTATCTTTACAGGTTTGTCAGCTAATGCGATAATGTAGACAACTTACAAACTACAGTTACACCATTACAAACTAATAATTCCAGATCAGATTTACTGCTACTACAAACACCATATAATATCTATGTCCTAGTAGGACCATGACTTATTTCAAAGAGAGCTCTCACTGTGAACCCACCCAGAGTCATCATCATCATCTGCCTAGCCTTTTCCCAACTATGTTGGGGTCGGCTTCCAGTCTAACCGGATGCAGCTGAATACTAGTATTGTACATGGAGCGACTGCCTATCTGACCTCCACAACCCAGTTACTGGGTAATACGATACCCCTTGGTAAGACTGGTTGTCAGACTTTCGGGCTTCTGACTACCCGTAACGACTGTCAAAGACCCACGAATGACAGCCGGGACCAACGGCTTAATGTGCTTTCCGAGGCACGGAGGGGTCTCGGTATGTAAAGGTGGTCACCCATCCACAGACCAACCGCGGCAAGCGTAGCCCACCCAGAGTGCAACAAAATATATCTATATCCTTCGCTATACTGTTGAGGATACGGAGTGCGAGAGTAAACGGCGCTTCATTCACTAGTTTCGTGCGGCACACGTATCTGTCCGGAACACACATGTACACCTGTTGCAATACGTCTGGGTTGTGGTGAAACTTTCCCCTCATCACCTTAAAGATATTATGACATGGTTGCGCACTAGCTAAGCTATTGTTTGCTTCTGTTTATATAATCACCTCATATAATCCTCTCGTTCCTCCTGCAGATGTCGTCACGGCGGTCGCTGCGTAGCCGAAGCATCATACGCAGAGTTCACTTGCCAATGCCCTGTGGGCTGGACCGGCGCGCTCTGCGAACGAGATGTGGACGAATGTGCCGTCACCGCCCCTTGTCATAACGAAGCAACTTGCATCAATACTGAGGGCTCCTACGCCTGTCTGTGTGCGAGAGGATACGAGGGAAAGGACTGCGCTATTAATACTGATGATTGTGCTTCATGTGAGTATACCGACTTCCTAAATACCTACGTCATAAAAACCGCTATGATGAAGGATAGGTCACTGTCCTATATTATACAAGTACGCTGGACATCTTACTATCGATGACAAAACGAAGACATTTGATTTTCGCCATTTTGGCGCTGATAACAACGTGAGCGTCTCTGGAACTAAAATATTTTTTTTTAATTGTAATTGTAATGAATGTACAGACGCCAGCATATCAAGCTACTACAATCTGTCAAATTCCTTTAATAGATTTTCTACTTTATCGCTAAAGCATGAAGGGTCAAGATTGATTGGGAAAATTTGACAGTTTCGGGTAGCTTGACCTGCTGGCGTCTGTACTTTGACATAATTCATTTGTTAATATTTTTAATTTAATATTTCTATTTATTGTTAATTAAGTTCAATGTTCAATTTACCTTATTTAAACTTTCTGTTACTCATTGATTTAATGTAAATTTTTAATTAATTTCAATGTAGTTTAAATTTATTTATAAATAATATAATTTATCTATTTTTTATTGTTAACTATGTAAGTGCTGTGCACACCTATAAGTGACGAGTTCACCACAAACTATTTCCGTACAAACCAAAATTGTAATGTAATAGTGAATAAGTCGTTGTGTGTCAATAAATAAATAAATACATTTTAGATAGTGAGTTTTACAAAATGCGCATACTCTCATTATAATAATGTTCTAAATATCTCGTAGTAAACATAAAATACACAAAAAAGTCTTATTAAACGTGTTAAATCTAAATCATCAGAGATTTACCAAAATAACACGACGACCATTTGCCATTGTGTATCAATTTTAGTCGAGCGGTGCGTTTTGAATCGGCACAAAAAACAACTGTCATTTCGTAAAGTATATTTAGTCCACCGTACTTGTTTATCAGAGGTCAGTGGGATAGTTTTAGTACTTCCACCATACCCTTTTAATATTAAAAGGTATTTACCGGAACTGAATATGCAAATTGAAACGTTAAAATCTCTTACAAATGGTCATAGAAGTGAAGTAAAGACTCTTTATCCTAACCAATTTTAACATACGAATTTGATGAAAATTCGGAATTGTCTGGTTAGATTTTATACACTGAGATTGCCTTCTCTTCTATACACACTGCATTATCATCATAATTTCAGCCGACAGACGTCCACTGCTGGACATAGGCCTCCCCCAAGCACCTCCACTTCGACCGGTTCTGTGCTTCTCGCATCCACACGCACATACACTGCATACATTTATTTATTTAAATTTTAAAATTAACATTCCCTTTTATCACACAGTCCCATGCCAAAACGGCGCTACATGCCTGGATTCGATCGGCGACTACAACTGCGTGTGCGCAAGCGGGTTCGCAGGCAAACACTGCGAGGTGGACATCGACGAGTGCCAGTCTAGACCCTGCATGAATGGAGCTACTTGCAATCAGGTAAGCAAGATGAAATATAAAAATTATTATACAACGTGGCGTTACAATGGCGACATTAATTTAACACACGGGTAGGGCTACTGGTCAGTAATCATAAAAGTCATAACAACATAAAAAAAATCATAACTTGTAAACTTCCACCTGCACCGCTTGCCGATATAGGACTCTCTCTCTTTCCTTCAATTCGCCTTCTCTTTGCACGTTATTTATTTTAATTACATTGATGTGATGTTATGATCCGTGACCCCGGCAAATGACCCCTGTGCTACAGTTCTTTAAGTCAGGCTGCGCTAAAATGCTATTTTAGAAAATTGTTAATAAATGAATAAATATGTTTAATTAAATTAAAATATATTCATGAAACTAAAACGCGAAACCGTATACGTGTGTTAAATTAATGTCGCCATTAAAGCGCCGTCATCATGTTATTAATTATGACTATCAAGATTCCCCCCAAATGAGTCCAGATACTATATACAGATGATACCATATTACCTACACATAATAATGTTATTCTTCATTCCAGTACGTGGCATCATACACCTGCACCTGCCCCCTAGGCTTCTCTGGCATCAACTGCCAGACCAACGACGAGGACTGCACAGAATCCAGCTGCATGAACGGAGGCTCCTGCATCGATGGCATAAACTCCTACAACTGCTCGTGTCCACCTGGGTAAGTTTTCATCGTTACAATTTTAACCTTTATAAGTATTATGGGTTAGGGTCCAATGTTACTGGACACTGAGGAATCATTTTGGTAACCAGCAAAAATGAACCTACAGTTTAATCGCTGTTATCAACCTTATCGAACTTAGTTTAAACCTATTTATTTATTTATTTATTTATTCTCACACTGGAACGCCATACGGCAATTACACCAATGGACTGGTTGTCAGACTTTCGGGCTTCTGACTACCCGTAACGACTGTCAAAGATCCACGAATGACAGCCGGGACCAACGGCTTAACGCTTATATACTACCACGAGTTGTTGAACTCGCGATTTGTTTAGGTTTCTCTTAGTTTTGAGTTCTGGCTCTTCAAAGTCAGTTCCAACGGCTTTCCGTGCTTTGTGAACAGCAAAGGATCACGAAACTCAATTGTTTACCTTTTTTTTTATCTCAGGACAGGCTAACTGAACACAACTTTAAGCTATTAACATCACAATAAGCTTTGAAACTAAAACTCAAAGCATTTATTTCAAATACCATTACAGGCACTTTTGAATTGTCAAATACTCTGTCAGTTAGTCTGAAAGTTGAAGCTGATTGCCCATTCCAAAACGTAGATCTCTATGGTGAAGAACGGGCAAGAAACTCCAAGGACACTCTTTTAAATCAAGATATTACAACATCCTGGATGAAGCTTTTAGGGTTGTATTATCTCATAACACTTCTCTTTAATATTTTATGACACAAATCTAATTTTTTCCTTCATTCTTTGCAGCTACACGGGCTCCAACTGCCAGTTCCGTATAAACATGTGCGACAGTTCCCCGTGCGACAATGGCGCCACCTGCCATGATCACATCACATACTATACCTGTCACTGTCCTTACGGGTACACCGGGAAACACTGCGAGACTTTTGTTGATTGGTAAGTATGGCTCATACAAGACATAGGGCTGCTATTAATTTTTATGTGAATTGTACATATTTCTAGTAAGCAATCGTTTAAGGAGAGGAGGATATAAGGAGCTTTTAATTAAGTTAATGAAAATTATAAAAAAAAAATATGAAAAAATAATTTCAACGTTTGGTATCGACTGTTATTGTGTGAGAGCTTAACATCAGAGGTACACTACAAGCACTTTTCCTGCTATGCGATACTTTATATCCAATTTATACATTGAAGATAGTGGAGTTGCTGTAACGCATTTTAATTTAATTTAAGGTTCCATTTCAAAATTTGCATGCATATTTGTATGCATTCACCATATCTCAATTTTACAAGCAAATCTAACCCACTCTTTTGCTCACAGGTGTGAAAACAACCCGTGTGAGAATGGAGCCACATGTTCACAGAAGGGTCCACAGTACACATGTACTTGTGCTCCGGGATGGTCCGGAAAACTGTGTGACGTCGAGATGGTGTCCTGTAAAGACGCGGCTATCAGGAAAGGTATGGATTTCAGAGGTAATTTAGTGCTAAATACTTATGAACGTTTTTGAAATATTACCTTATTTTTACTTTATGTTATACCTACCTTCTTGAAATTCTTATAATTCATTATCCGTTTTGCTAAAGTGTCTTATCCATCAATTACTTTTGTCCCCAGGTGTAAAATTAAAAGCACTATGCAACAATGGTTCTTGCGAGGATATCGGCAACTCTCACCGATGCCACTGCCTCGAAGGTTACACAGGATCTTACTGCCAAAAGGAAATCAACGAATGTGACTCTGCACCTTGCCAGAACGGAGCACTGTGCAAAGACCTCGTAGGAACCTACCAGTGTCAATGCGCGAAAGGTTTCCAGGGACAAAACTGCGAACTGAACGTAAACGATTGCCTTCCCAACCCATGTCAGAATGGAGGAACCTGCCATGATCTCATCAACAACTTCTCATGCTCTTGTCCCTTCGGAACTCTTGGCAAAATCTGTGAAATCAACGTAAATGACTGCAAACAAGATGCTTGTCACAACAACGGCACGTGTATCGATAAAGTTGGAGGTTTTGAGTGCAAGTGTCCACCAGGCTTCGTTGGTCCGAGATGCGAAGGAGACATCAACGAATGTTTGTCAAACCCATGCTCAACTCCTGGGACTCAAGACTGCGTCCAACTTGTCAACGATTACCATTGCAACTGCAAACCTGGCTTCATGGGAAGACATTGCGACGCTAAAGTTAACTTCTGCGCTAACTCGCCCTGTCAGAACGGAGGTATTTGCACAGCCATACAGGGAGGTCACGAGTGTCTCTGCAGTGATGGCTTCTACGGCAAGAACTGCGAATATTCAGGATACGCTTGCGATTCTAACCCGTGTCAGAATGGAGGATACTGCCGAACCTCAGAAATCGGAGGCTACGTCTGCGACTGTCCATCAGGCTTATCGGGCATAAACTGCGAAATCGACTCCATGAACGAATGCCTCAGCAACCCTTGTAAGCATCCAGAGGCTAGATGTATTGACAAACCTGGTGACTACCTCTGTTACTGCCCGCGACAATGGACTGGTAAGAGCTGCGACATCCACGACCCTCACTCCAGAGGTGGGTACGGTAGCCCAGTAGGAGTGAACGGAGGGTTTAGCGCCAAGAACCCAGGACTTACCTTCGAAGAGTTAGACCTGGCCTTCCAAAAAGAACAGTGCGTGAAGAAGGGTTGTAAAGAAAAGCAAGGCGACCACCACTGTGATGAAGAATGCAATACTTACGCGTGCGAATTTGATGGAAATGATTGCTCTTTAGGTCTAAATCCTTGGGCAAACTGCACAGCGCCAATAAAATGCTGGGAAGTCTTCATGGATGGCGAATGCAATGAAGTGTGCAACACCCAAGCTTGTTTGTTCGACGGCAGAGATTGCCAGAAGTCCCTACAACGCTGCAATCCAATCTATGACGCGTACTGTCAGAAACATTACGCCAACGGCCATTGTGACTACGGATGCAACAACGCTGAATGTAATTGGGACGGTCTTGACTGCGAGAACGAGCCACCACACTTGGCCGAAGGTGTTATGTCAGTTACTTTACTGATGGACATGAAGACTTTCAAGGAGAATTCCGTCGCTTTCCTCCGAGATTTAGGCCATCAGTTGCGAACAACGATATTGATAAAGAAAGACCATTTAGGCAACGATATGGTCTACCC
The DNA here is from genome assembly GCA_951799955.1 of Apamea anceps. Taxonomy (NCBI): domain Eukaryota; kingdom Metazoa; phylum Arthropoda; class Insecta; order Lepidoptera; family Noctuidae; genus Apamea; species Apamea anceps. The sequence continues at coordinate 3,009,088 of OX637502.1, read as the reverse complement.
GTGGAAAGGATCAACAGACGTTGGTTTACAAGACACGGAGTTTGGGAAGAAACACAACATCGTCTTCACAGAAAGGGGACAAACAGGAGTGCAGGTCTACCTAGAAATTGATAACAGAAAATGCACATCTATGTCCAGTTCCGAATGCTTTTTCTCAGCGAGAGAAGCTGCAGAGTTCTTGGCAGCTACAGCTTCCAAGCACTCCCTGTCGCCTGACTTCCCTATCTTTTCCATCAAGGGGGTGAATACCCCCGAAGATACAGCTGACGTGCCTACTAACTCTAAATACGTCTTCATCGGAGTAATCCTGGTCCTTCTGGCCGGATTATTGATTGGCGTCTTAGTTACTGCTCAAAGGAAGAGAGCAGCTGGTATAACATGGTTCCCCGAAGGTTTTATTCGCAACAACTCCTCGACCAGGCGAAGGTCACGCAGACGTGGTCCTGATGGGCAGGAGATGCGGAACTTGAACAAAGGATCTATTGGTTGTATTGATGTGGATATCAATGGCGGTCACATGGGACCTCCTCACCACTGGTCGGATGAGGATGATGATGGGTCGGCGCCTCCGAGAGCCAAGCGTGCTAGAGGGCCTGGCGATGCTAATGGCGCTCCGGGAGGTTATGCGTCAGACCACACAGCTATTACGGATTACGAGGAAGCTGGTCATGATGGCAGGGTCTGGACTCAACAGCATTTGGATGCTGCTGATATTAGAGTACCGCCTAGTATGATGACGCCACCGGCTATCGTGAGTATTGGCTTATTTACCATATTTATCATGGAATTATATATTTAAGTATATCTCTAAATTAATATAGCCCTCCCATTTTTACCAGCACGATGGTCACGTAGAAGTAGACGCTCGAGGGCCTCTCGGCATGACACCCCTCATGGTGGCTGCGGTGCGAGGAGGCGGGCTTGATACAGGATCTGATGCTGAAGATGAACAGACTGCTCATATCATATCGGAACTGGTCGCTCAAGGAGCTCAGTTGAATGCCGCCATGGATAAAACTGGGGAGACTAGCTTGCATTTGGCTGCGAGGTAAGGAATTGATACTTTAGTGAAACAGGAGGTCTCATAATAATAAGGTCAACTTCCTGAAAACTTAAGGGCCGAAAGTAATACTATACATGAATATGAACATCTTTGCCACCGTAACCTGTAAATATTTAGTATGCGTACAAAATCTTGACCGAATATGAAACAAAATATGTTTCGTGGATCATAATTTCTTTGTTCAATATCAAATCATAAAATCTGTACGCTTCTAACTTCTACTGCTTCCCCTAGATACGCACGCGCAGATGCAGCGAAGCGTCTCCTAGACGCCGGCGCAGACGCGAACTCACAGGACAACACGGGGCGCACGCCACTGCACGCGGCGGTGGCTGCGGATGCCATGGGCGTGTTCCAGATATTACTCAGGAACAGAGCCACGAATCTGAATGCGAGGATGCATGATGGAACTACACCACTTATTTTGGCTGCTAGGCAAGTGTGGAATTCTTTTATTTACTTCATAACTGACAATGACATGACTGGCAATGACATTCTGAAGGTCATTAGTGATAAACCGTGCTGCACCATTATAACGCATTGGGTACGTGTATATGTACACCCGGTGTGTCTAGTGAGTGCAGCAGATATTAATTAAATCTTGTTTTTCGTTTGTTACTAACATAGCTTATAAGTAGTGTGCATTACTAACATCATATGGATCATGATCAAGTAGTTATTTTTTATTTTTTTTTATTTTTATAACTTCACTAGTCTCTCCTTGATTTAGCTTGGAGATTTGATTAACATATTTTAATGAGTGAATGGCAGAAAATATAACCTTATTATTACACGTTTTTAAGATGTGCGGCTTTGCCGATTTTGATAACTTTTAAAGATATAATAAGTATTAATGGATGAATGAGCGACTGACCTCATTTTCTCTCGAACAAAATTGCACAGAATTTTATTTTATAATTGAATCTTAAGTTTCTATGTATTACTTAGGTACCTAGATAACAGTAACAATAATAAAAAAAATTAAAAAATCTAATACCCAACTACGATGGAGCAAAAAGGACGGTAATGTTTTTGTTTTATCATAAATCAGTATGCTTAAAAGATGTGTAACGAAATAAACCTTAACATTAATTGTCTTAGAATAACGAAATTTTAGTTTTGTTGTCACTGTTAAATAAAATACTAAAAGACTGTTTCACCACTACAGGCTAGCCATAGAAGGCATGGTGGAGGACCTAATCAACGCAGATGCGGATATAAACGCAGCGGACAACAGCGGCAAGACGGCGCTGCACTGGGCCGCGGCGGTCAACAATATTGATGCTGTCAATGTGCTGCTAGCTCATGGAGCGAACAGAGATGCACAGGATGATAAGGTGAGCCTTTTTCTACAACATAACAGAAGGCCAATTGTCGTAATTTGACGACACGATTGGCACAGTGGCTGAGCGATCGACTGCTGCGCTGCGTGTCGTGGGTTCGATTTCCGCACGGAACAAATATTTGTATTGCGTACAGGAAGTTGTTCCGGGTCTGGCTGTTTGTGTATGTGATTTTAAATGTTTGTAAACGCATCCACGACACGAACTAAAGGATGCTCTTGTCAGCATAGTTATCGCAAGAAATCGACATCTAGATATTATCCAATTCTATAGATTTATTTTTTGTCTTTAAAAATCTTGTATTTTATCACTTTCGTGTGTTGTTCAACGTTAAGAAATATTACAATGCCTTTTAAAAGTTGAAAGCCCAGTTTAAATCTTTACTTCAACAACTCAACTTTACTGCACAAAATATCTAATCTTCTCATTCTTTCCCAGGACGAAACGCCCCTGTTCCTAGGTGCCCGCGAAGGTTCCTACGGAGCATGCCGAGCGTTGCTAGATGCTATGGCAAACAGGGAGATAACAGACCACATGGACCGACTACCAAGAGACGTGGCCCAGGAGAGGATGCACGACGACATCGTGAGGCTACTCGACGAACACTGTCCGAGGCCACCGCCGCAGCATCACCATCTCATGCGTGAGTTTGCTAAGGGTAATTTGAATATACAAGTTTTTGAACGATGTGTCTTAAGGATTAGGGAGTAAGGATGAAGTCTTCTATTCTATTTTAAACTTTTACAGGAATGATAAAGAATCATAATAGTACTTTATTCTTATACATGTAACCTGTTAGGGTTAAAGGAGGAACACCAAAGGAAAGGCCGTTCCAAGGATTTCAATAAAACTAGAGACTCTATTTACCATCCGGGGGGTCTACTCCGAAGTAGTATCGGCCGAATGTTCGGCCGTTTCCTGCTACGAAGTTACTATTTAGTTCGGTCGGTTCCGATCCTACACTCTTTCGATTATTGACTATGGTCCCGACCCAACTGAGCCGATCCGAACTTTTTTCGCATTTTTCAATAATATTCGGTTCGGCCATGTGTCGGTCCGATCCGAACATTCGATCTTTGCACTTCAGACTAGGCTTCCTAATTTGCTGAATCCACTGGTCATCCGACCTTGGTTTACGTAATTTGTTACTGTAAAATTCAGAGCATCACCAACAAACCCTTCCTTCCAAATCTTTAAGCCACTTGACATTCCACCATTCGGTGGTCTAAGACAAAAGCCGACAACTAACAGAATCCTCTTCCACAGCGTCACCGAACCCGCACCCTCAGCTGATCAGTCAGCCGACTGTCATCAGCACGTCTGCCAAGGGGAAGCCGAAGAAGTCGCGCGCGAAAGCCGGCCCCGACAGCCCCGACCAGGCGTATGACAACAACAACTTGCAGACTACGCAAATTAGACGGTATGATTCGTTTCTGATTACTTTTAATAAATACTTTTTCTTTCTTTTCTTTTTGTACGTAGAGAAAATTATAATTTCCGACTGCCAGGCGAAGGAGAATGTGCTAAAACAAGATGAAGAGAAGTTATTATTGAATTATTTTAAATACTTACCTTTAGGTTGTTGCAGATTTGGACTTACCTTATCATATCTTCTCTAGATTCCATATTGGTATAGTTTGACCAAAACCGCTGTACCGCGCCTTCAGTATGTGCGCGGCTCACGGGGGGCAGTGCAGGCCGCTCATTCGTCATCGCTCACGGCGTCCCGCCCCCCGCCTCGCCGCGCATTCCTAAGGCGCGGTACAGCAGTTTCGGTCAAACTATAATCAAAATACGGCTTCGTGCCCGGCAAATGCATTACCCATTTGTAGACTATACAGGTTGAATTTTAAGAATCTCGTTTTGCTGGTTTCATCCTAATGTGTTTCCATATTTTGTTGTTACAGGAAGCCTAGCGTAAAAAAGAATAATAAGAAAGTGGCACAAGAAGTGCCACAGAGCGTGGAGAGTTTGGGTTCCAGTCTGAGCCCGGTCGAATCACCGCTCCAAAATTTACAGGTAAATAACTAATTCCATTTAGAGGACTTTTTACTGATTTGAATATTAAGAACGCACAACATGACAGGTCAATTGCTGGAATAAAGAAGCTATTAGCCCTACAAAGCATGATCTTCCTAAAATTCGATTTGAAAGAGATCTCAACGATTAAAATCTTGTGGTATTCTATTCATATTCGTTCCTGTTTGGGTGACAGGAAGCGAAAATCTTATGAAATGTAAGTTTTTTTTTTTACAGGACTTTTGTGCGAATTTATTAGTCGAACTGCTTTTGAAAGCAATGTATATTGTTTAGGGCCCTTTTTTTTCAGAATGGGTAAAGTCAAATGACCCCTCCCGCTCTGGGTGGAGCAGAAGGGAGTGTCAGACTCTTACTGACTAAAACCCACCCGTGTTCCTTCCTTAGCCCTTTATGTTCCAGGGCAGCGGTAACCCTTTCGGACGATCCCGCTGTTTAGGGCCCTTAGGTGAATACAAGAGACTCCTTGGCATTGTACTCTAAAACTGTTATGTATATGTGCAGGACTTGCCGTCGCCGTACGACGCAACGTCGCTGTACTCGAACGCGATGGCGCAGTTCGTAGGCATCGAGCAGCTAGTGCAGCACAAGCAGCCGCCAAGCTATGAGGACTGCGTCAAGGTAATACACTACAACATTCTATATTCTACATGATAATCTGGTCTTATAAAACGTTATTTTGAGTTAAAAGAGTGTCCATGGAGTTTCTTTCTCAATCTTCTCCGTAGGAACCTACTTCCCTTTTGAATCAGGTCCATTTTTCTCTCTGTCTATTTTTGCAACAAAACAGCTCCTCTGTTTTGTTGAATTCTCGTAACTTTAAGAACATTCACAGTCTAATCTCAGTCTTAATATGTCAAAAATACCTCTACGACTCCTTGACAATTCTAAAGTGCTTGTAATTGGTTTAATTCAAAAAACGGTTTCGGTTTGAATTTATACATTATTTTTATATCGAAGAATATGGAGGAAGAAAATGAACATCTTCAATCTCCATGATTACAAAAGCTACTGCATAGCTCTTAGTTGAGATATAACATTCTTCATTGCCGATGAATATGGATTATTTTCTTATAATTTTCCAAGGTTTTGTTGAAACATCTTCATCTGTTTCAAATTTTAGCAACGTTTTTTTTTGGGTTAGGAACAGTCTAACAACATTAACAGATTAATTCAACAGATTTTATGTTTAGATTGTAGTTTAGCGCACATTTGGAAAGATTGTTGAATATTATTTAAACAAAACGGTTGTTGTTTTATAACTTTTTTAAAGTATCTATGTATCTCTTATATGTTTGAATATTAAAAGTGTATTTGTAAGAACTAGTAACTAATGAAACCAGTGCTTCGTCCCGCAGACGGGTCAGACGCTGCAACAGTCGTTCGGCGGCGGCGCGCTCGGAGCGTCCCTCTCGCCGCCCTACTCCAACCACTCCCCCACGCACAGCAATCACACCACATCGCCGCATGCGTATATAGGTAAGAATCACATCTTTATTCATATTGAAAATCATATGTACAAAAAAAAAATAAAAAAAAAAAAACTAGAATTTGTTGAACTAAAAATATTTTAAAATGTTATTGTGTAAAATGTGATAATGTCAACTTAGGGCTGATTTTTCAATCGACAGATATTTTTTTTATTCGTGGAATAAAATTTACGGGCTGACAGTTTTTGTATGGAAGAACTGTCAAAAATTCAAAATTATTCCTCGGCTAAAGTTGTCTGGCGATGGAAATATCAGCCCTTAATCTGTTTAACTTCGTATACATTTCATCACTTTGAACTTTTGTTTTTTGTTAAACATTTTGTGAAGTAAGATTAAAAATGATTTTTCAAAGAATTCTATTAAGTAAAACGCGCTTTGTAGAAACTTAAACTGATTTCGTTAAAGTACGGACGCCAGCACATCAAGCTACTACAATCTGTCAAATTTCTTTAATAGATTTTCAACTTTATCCCTAAAGCATTAAAGTTCAAGGTTGATTAGGAAAATTTGACAGTTTTGGGTAGCTTGATGTGCTGGCGTCTGTACACAGAGATTATTGACACAATTTTTTCGATTTTTAATCTCCCTGTTTTATGAGAACTAGTATTGTAAAAAGGTTTGTCTCCCAGGATCTCCATCCCCGGGCAAGTCCCGGCCCTCCCTGCCCACGTCGCCGGCGCACATGGCGGCGCTGCGGCACTCGCACCAGCACCAGCTCGACGCCGCGGCCTACTCGGCGCTCGCGCATCTGAGTGAGTATATCCTGTTATTTAATTATAGTATCTTTATAGTTTAGCATTCTGCGTAGGTCATTCGAGAGCCAAAAGACCCTTGTAGCACTGTGCCTGCGTGCTTCAGCAAGCCATTGAGTGGGTTGGAATACCAGAAGGGTCAACAAGGTATACCGATGGCTTGCTAAAGGTCGCAGGAATCCGCCGAATGCGGGAGGCACAAGACCACTCGTTGTGATGATTGGAGATCTAGATAGCACCTGGCAACAGTGGAGGTCTTCATGCTGAAATAGGATCGGAATAGCATCACAGGATAGTGAATCTTTAGCATTTTGACAGATACAGTGCAACCTCGATTTAACAAATCGGAAGGGAACAAGTAAATATTCGTCATATTAAGTAATTCGTTAAACTGAGATTTTTAGACCAACCTACCCTCAATATAACATTGAGGTTAGGTTAAAATTAAAAAAAAAAAATCTAAAATTTCAAAAAAAAAACTAAATTAAAAAAAAAATCTAAATAAAAAAAAAATCTTTTTTTTTTATAAATTTTATTTTTAGTCTAAAATTTGTTATAGAGAGGTAAAAACGTGTCGGAACCTGTCGCGACTGAATCACATACTATTGGGAACGTTATATAAAGGTTTTGGGTTGACAAAATTCGTTAATTAGAGGTTGACACTTTTTTTTTTGATGGGTGAAAATTCGTTATAAAGAGGTTGTTCGCAAAAAAATCTTCGCAATGTAAAGGTATATTTTACATTGACTCTTATGGATAATTCAAGGGGATTTCGAAGAATTCGTTAAATCGAGGAATTCGATATATTAAGGTTGCACTGTATTTCGATATTTTCAATATAATTGTGTCATTAATATTCAATATTACCTGCTTCTGTAGGTGCCAATGGACAACACAACGCACAGCTACAGGCGGTGATGACGCACGCAGCCGCACTCGGACAAGTGCAGGGCGCGCAGCATCCCGCGCTGACGAATATGATGTCAAGTAAGTATGATCGAACTAAACCTTTGGGGTCTTACTACAAAAACTTAAACACTTGTTGAACGAGTGTTTAATGTCAGTGTTATGTCAAAGTCCATATAATTATGTCGTGTTTAAAAGGTGTTTAGCCTAAACCACTGATAAACACTGTTTTGTGGTAGTCAGGTTGGTGTTTCGGCACAGAGCAATGTGGCCCAGTGGTAACGCCCCCGACTTATATGTCGCTCGTGGGTTCGAACCCGGACTGGCGCTTTACTTTGCGTAATTAATTTCATCACCTCTGCTCTCAAAAGAGAGGCTTGTGCAAACACAACAACAACAACAACAGCAAACTTATGCGGGTGAAACCGCGGGGCGCAGCTAGTTACTAATAATTTATTAGTAACTAGCTGCGCCCCGCGGTTTCGATCCCGTGGGGATATCGGGGTAAAAAGTATCCTATATGTTAATCCTGGTTATAAAAAAAAAACCATATGTGTGCCAAATTTCATACAAATCTGTTCAGTAGTTTATGCGTGAAAGAGTAACAAAGATCTATCCATCCATCAAACTCAAATAATTTAATTCAACTAAACCAATTACAGGCACTTTTGAATCATCCATCCATCCATACAAACTTTCACATTTATAATATTAGTAGGATAACAACCCCACGGCCACTCACAGGTTAAGCTACGGTTGCCGCGTTTGGTCCGTGGATGGATGACCATCTTCACATACCAAGACCCCTCCGTGCTTCAGAAAGCACGTTAAGCCATTGGTCCCGGTTTTCATTCCATTACCAAGGAGTATCGTATTACCAAGCAACTGGTTTGTGGAGATCAGATAGGCAGTCGCTCCATGTAAAATACTGATATTCAGCTGCCTTCGGTTGGACTGGAAGCCGACCCCAACCTAGTTGGGAAAAACGCTAGGCAGATGATGGACACTGCTCTCAAAACGGTGAAGAAACCAAAAACCATGTCCATGAACCAAAAATTTGAAGACTTATGACGTCTATCAACCCGCACTGGGCCCGCGTGGTGACTTATAACCCACGTCCTCTCACAAAGAGGAGGCATATGCAGCAGTGGGACCATTTTAGGCTGATGACGCTAAGCAGGACTTTCTAAGCTTTTTTTCTAAGCATTAAAATTAAAACCTTTTTTCTGCAGGTCTATACGGCGGCTGGGGCATCGGTGACACATTCCCGACGCCATCGCCAGAATCACCAGATCATTGGTCGACACCATCGCCGCAGACGCCACTCACGCAATCCCCGCACTCTGATTGGTCGGACCGCGCCGCGCTGTCCCCAAACGACATGCAGCAGACCAATAAGGGAGCGACAGAAGCCATCTATATATAGAGATAAGTTAAGATTTGGGTTTAGATGAATTTCAGACGCTCTTTGTTTTTGTAAGTGGTAGCTTTTTGTTGGATTTGGTGGATAACGTGCCATCTGCACATAACTCTGTTTTGCAATAAAGTTTTTGCCTCGAACTGGTGCTAAAATCCTGAATTGAAAATGACATATGGCAAAAATACATTTCCCGGCTTCGTCATTTTAAGTTATTAGGTTCAAACTTACGCACCTACCTCTAGTAAGATCCTGGACCTACCAAAAATTAAAAAAATACTCAAAATATGCAATTAATTTTTGTACAAGTTTCCCAATATCTATCAGTTGTAGACGTCATTTTTTATGGTCATATAAACGTCACATTCAATTACAAAAGCTCCACAAAATAAGAACGTCCAGCAGCATACGAATGAAGACAATGTACAGAACGACGCGTGTGTTACCGTTCGGCGTCCATTGCCGCGTTCGTTCGGCGTCGAGCGGCGGTGTCGTGAACTTAGACTGACTTGTACAGCCATGACTTGAGTGTATAGCTATTAACGTAGTGTAGAATAATGCACTAACATTTGGTAATCTCGTGATTTTTTAGCATTCCCTTTTCGGTGTATTTTTAATTACGCGCAATATATTCATTAAGGCAGGCCAGTGAGCGTTTCACAGACTGCTCATTATAATTTAGTTAGTAACCATAATTGTGTGAGCCCGACTTGATCCTGACCGTTTTTTTTTTTAAATAATGTTGCTTGATTTAGGCTCTTTTACATTGAATATAATTTTGAGTACGCATATTTTTTTAAATGACATCATAATGTTTTTATTGTCTTTTAAATCGCGAAATAAAAATTAAACTTGCCATATTAATGAATAGAGAATTTCATGCAAAGAATAATGGCCGTTGTTCAAAAATTGCAAATAAAAATATAAGTAGTCCAATTTAATGTTCAAGAAGTTAGTGAAAAGCTTCTTTTGAACAGTATCAAAAATACACCGAATTTTAATAATCACATTTTGATAAATGACACACTTGTTACGTTGTTGATTTTTTTATTATTTACTTGTTTGTAAGCTGTGTTTTGAACCGTTGGTTTCATTTCACATGAGATTTGTTAAGTGCAGTTGATGACGTCACCCACACAAGATGGAAGCCCGGTAGGCGTCAACTACACATTTGTACGGAAATTATTTATGTGTGATTCTGTAGCTTAGGATTTTATCGCTTTTAGTGTGTAGATAGTTTCGATTTGTTACTAAAGCTGGGGTAAAATTAATAGCTAATTATTATTATTATTTGTTTTTTTTATTAATTAAATTAAGCGTGGCTTTTGGAATGGAAAAATAGTGAATAAAGTTGAAAAAGGGTTTTTAAGAAAAACGAGTTTAAATCGGCTTTAGAAACAAATTGCGTTAATTTAGTATTTAAATGTAATATTGACTGAGATTGCTGCCGCCATCGCATTTCTCACATTTATTTTAGTGTTTTTTTTATTTTTGTTTGTTTTGCAGACTTTATTTTTTGATCTGGCAATAATCTCAGTTTTAAATATTATAATTGATAGTTTACATATCTTCCGTATATCGAATCATTCCATGATTGCTTCCAATTTTAATTTTATGTGCAGAGGTGCAAAAATTTGAGAAAAATACCTTTCTAGCAGGCGTAACAAATATTTTGGTATTATTTGATAATACAAAAAAAAATCAAAATCGAATCCATTTCGTGCATACAATGTTGCCATTAGTTACATAATATTGCCACCTCTCGCATCGTGCATATTTCCAATTGATATAAGATCTCATTCATTCCATTTGCGCTTTAAAATGACAACACTAGTTGATTTGTTATTATTATTATTAAAATAGTTGACACGGGATCACTCATGCTCAATTTTTACTCAATTCCATACATACTCTATTATATTGTAATATATTTTATATAATTAAGTAATTTTAACGTTTTAATAGCTTCCGATGTTGTAACGCCTACATCTTTGTAAATATTTTTATAATTTTTTTTTAAATATAAGTAATATTTAAATGCGAATGAAATAACTGATCTTCGTAGGTTTTACGATAGTGTTATAGTTTTAATTTTATTTTTTTGTGTCATCTTTAATGTGCCAATGAGCAGATTTGATTACTGTACCGTTAGTGAAACGCACAGTAATTTTACATGTGTATTACTAGTTTTAGCATAAATATATGGATAAGCGAATTGTGCTTCCTAACTGCTTATGTTTAAGCAATAAAGGCCCTATAAATGTAGGAATTGGCTAAAGTACAAAAGGATAAAATTCGTAATATTTCGAAGTAAAATATTAAAAAAAAACTGCAAATTGTAACTAATGAAATACGTGACAAAATAAAGACTGTAAAAGATAATTAAGTGCAAAACATTATACTCGTTAACATAACTCCATGTTTTTATATCTTTGTGTGTGTGTAAAAAGTAACAACTCGGTATATTTTTGTGAAAACTGGGACATCTCTAAATGCACTTTGAAGGCACTTTGTTACGAATAAAATGATGAGAATGATCTTCAATCCGCGTGCCTTTTAATTAAGACGTTTGTAATTTAAAACTATTACATTAGTTTAGTGACGTAGCAGTAGTTCGTAAACTTGTAAATATATTTTAAACAATTATTTTCATTGAAGATAATTGCATTTAAATTGTAAGGAAAAAATGAAATTTTAATAAATGTTCTCCCGTAATGACAATAAAGGAATAAAATAAACTTGGTTGTTTTATTATCTCTTGGTCTATAGTCTTCTGGCACCTAAGAATTGCCAAATACCCAATGATAATACCAAACACAGAAGGCACGGAAGTAGTTGGTAATGCTTATTATTTTCATGCCATTAAGAAATGAGAGACGGCACGGTTGGCGCACTGGTTAAGCGATCGAACTGCGCTGCGTGTCGCGGGTTCGATTTCCGCACGGGATAAATATTTGTATGGCCTATAAGTAGTTGATCCGGGTCTGACTGTTTGTGTATGTGACTTTAAATGTTTGTAAACGCAGGAGAAATTCCTAGTGTGGGGCAACGTTTTTATAAAAAAAAAAAAAAACAAAGAGATCAGCCTGTAATGTTCCCAGTGCTGGGACTCCTCTCTGTGAGAGGGAGTGGGCCGTAATTCACTACGCGGGTTTGGGTAGTGTGGTTTGTTAAATGTCACATGTCTTCGAATTTTTGGTTCTAGGACAAGCAGGTTTCCTCACGATGTTTCCCTTAACAGTACCTACTGTGAGCAGTGATGATGAAATAATAGCGCCTGTTTGGGTTCGAACCTAGGACCTACAATTTGTAAGTCAAGCTCGTAAGCACTGGCCCACCACTGCTCCATCAGATAGATTATGACATAACTTTTGACGAATATTACCTACCTTACCTAATATTAAAATTCGTGTCCGTTTCGTTGTTAAACGCGCGGTCGAAACGTGGAGAACTGCGCGGCCACGCAGTTCTCCACATTTCGACCGCGCGGCCATGGTTAATCCATTACAACTTTCTGAATATTGGATCTACGAATTTGCGACTTTCATTGTTAGTGTTTTACAAATTCCTTCGTAATGTTGACGTAGTCGTTTTTCTTCTACCGACGCGACACTGTGGCCGAGCAGTCGAAACGGACACTAAAATTCAACATGGTATATTACTTTTCATACACCCATACATACCTACACACACTCACCCTTACTTCACATGGGGGGTAGGCAGAAACAGAACGACACCTGCTACGATCGTCACATATTCCTATTCGCATTCCTACACGCACGCCTGTTGCAAGTACTACACACCTGACCTTTCTGAAGAACATCACTAAAAAGGTCACTGACTATAATTATGTCCTTTTAGCCCCCTTTCCTCCTGGCGTTTCTACTCTGATAAAATTTAAATACTACTACTTTTAATTCTTTTCATTGGAGTTACCGACATAGCTTGCAGAGAAAGCAGGCTGAAGTGGCAGTGGGCTGGCCATGTTTGTCGACGGACTGATGGCCGGTGGAGCAGACGAGTCCTAGAGACCGCGTATCGGCAAGCGTAGTGTGGTACGCCCCCCAGCTATATGGACACCCGACCCCAAAAATGCGACTGGGAGAGGCTGGATGCGGAAGGCGGAGGACAGGGTGTTGTGATGCAGCCGGGGAGAGAACTATGCCTAGCTTTAGTTGATTGATATTATTCTAATAAAACGAAACAGTAAAACCATAGAGCATTTATCTTATTTTATAAACTTTTCGCCAACCTAATTTACCTACCATAAGTAGTTGTCAAAATTATTTTAGCATACCCTCACTTTGTTTCATATTTAAATAGAATATTGATTTGAACAGTGAGAAGCGACGATTTAGAACCACGTCGACTACGTTTAGTCACAGATACATTGTAGTTCAGTAAATAAGAGATATATATATTAGACTAGTACCTATTTATTATTCAGAAGATGCATTTTATATTAGAAGCAAGAAGTCATTGTTGTATTTACTTTAGTATTTAGTATGTCGAGAACTGTCGTCTGGAGATACGTACGGAGCATCATTTTACAGTAAGTTTTCTGTGAATCATTTTAATTTTCAAGATGTGCACTTTTTACGAATGGCTGACTGAAAATTGTGCTTACCATGTACTGAAGTGACTGATTTTCTGTGTGTGGGAAATATTGGTTATGAGATTCCAACAGTATTGAAATGGCGTTAAAATATTCCTGCGGTATATTTTTCTACCAAGGGTACATTGATTTTTTAAGTATCTAACATATCATTACAGTGAATTTCAATAGATTAAAGTCTCGTGTGTCTAGGTAGGTAGGCAACTCGACCATAAATATAACGTTTCAAATTATGGTTGAAAACTAAAAACGTAGCACGGCAGTATGTTACAAATTACTAATTGGTAGGTTCCTACCTGAATTATCAAACCCTTCACTTTCTGAAACTGGATTGCCAGATCAACATGAGTTCTCTCGAGCCCCGTGGTGGGCTCACATCCCGCTGGTGCGCAGTCGCTGCTGCTATGGCCGCCCTCACTACGGCCACGACCATCGGCAACGCAGCCGTGTTGATCGCGCTGCGGCGGTCGCGGACAGCGCCCGCGCATTACCCGCTGGCGAGTTTGGCGGCTGCTGATCTGCTGGTGGGACTGTTCGTGCTGCCTGTGGCTGCTGCGAGGGAGCTGTTTGTGGTTCAATTGGGTAAGTAGTAGCCTGAGGGCCTAGACAAGTGGCAATCTCTTTCAAAGTATTTCATACTTTTGTAACGATTTTAAACAACTTGTGGCTAAGTAATAAGAGCCACACGGGTCGATACTTGACATTCGTTACGGGTCGTCAGAAGCCCAAAAGTCTGTTTGCGATAGTGCGTAAAACATTGTGCTCATGGGTACATGCAACGGTACTGGGGCCGTAGGGGTATTTAAAGTTATATACCCCAGGAGACGCCCTGGACGGGAGTCAACAGCCGACTCCCAGCCACCATAGGCTCGGGCTTGCGGGCGGCGAGCAATGGGCAGCTCGCCGCCCGGTAAGGACCAAGCCCGGGTTGACGGCGCGTTGTCATCACGAATTGACGGAGTCCGCTAGGGCCGATGCCTGCCAGGGCCGCGGGTTGTTCGAAAGAGATACCGTGGCCCCTGGCACAGGCAACTGAAGGAACACGGGTGGGTTTTAGTCAGTAAAATTCTGACACGCCCTTCCGCTCAGCCCAGAGCGGGAGAGGTCATTTTGATGATTTCCCACCCAAAAAAAGGGGTATTTAAAGTTGTGTTATAACATTAAAAACTTGTTTTCGTAAAAAAACGGCAGTAAAAGTTGGAATTTTGACCTTCAATATCTCCGTAACCAGAAGGTTCCCAGGTATGGTCCAGTACAAAAAAATTATAACAACGGCGGGGAGTAAAAGTGACTCTCGGCTTCGTCAAGTGTTTTTTACACCCGTTAAAGTACGAAGTTATTTTTTTATTGCTTTTTTTTTTATAATTCGGGCGGACAGTTTTTTTTTTTAACGACTATGCATATTTTTGACGAACAAAAGTGCCTTTTATGTGCCTATTGAAATAAATGCTTTGACTTTGACTTAGGAAAGATTAAATCATAATTCGACTTTAGTTGTATTTGGTATTGTTTACGAAAAATATTTTTATAAAATACTTGTCGCGCCCCGCGGTTTCACCCGCATAAGTTTTAATCCCGTGGGAATATCGGGATAAAAAGTGTCCTGTGTGTTATTCCTGATTATAAACTATCTGTTGGCACACAGATAGTTTAACTTCATCCACATCCGTTCCGTAGTTTTTACGTGAAAGAGTAACAAACATCCATCCATATAAACTTTCGCGTTTACAATATTACTAGAAAGCAGGATATAGAAACTGCATTACAGATTTTGATTACGGCCCTAAATACCCTTCAATAAACCTTTCAGACTCACTAATCTGCAGCTTCTGGAAAACTCTGGACATCATGTGCTGCACAGCATCCATCCTCTCGCTCTGCTGCCTCGGCTGGGAGCGCTGGTGCGGCATCACAGCTCCTTTTGCTCGAGCCAGACGAGCTAAACGAGCCAGGCTGTTCGCTGGTCTGGTTTGGCCAATATCCTTAGCTGTGGCGCTGCCAACAACTTTTATACCGTCTCCAAAAACTTTGATTCACCAGGAGAAGGGATGTCCTGATAATACTAATATTGGGTGAGTTACTTTTTTTATGTTTCTCGGAACCCTGGGGTCCCGGACCTTTGGAAGGCGTACCAGGGGTCGTAGCCAACTCACAGAAGTCCGTTAGAAGTTTTTAATGAAATGTGGCATCAACCGGCGATTATCCCTGTTTGCACTATGCAAATGCACCCAAAGACAACCCCTGGTTGGTGTAGGACTATTGCAGGGCATGGAAACAAAGATAAGATTATGGGTTTGGGTGGCTAAAGTGAACTGGTTATTTAGCACTATGGAAAGTCTATAGCCCCTGCCTGACCAATGTTTTATATAAATTACACAGAAAAATTGCCAGGAGGTGACTTACACCCTCAATAATGGGCCCCCGAAAACGGTCGCTAGCACATAGTGTCAAAGCGACAAGGGGGCAGGTGAGTTACTTATTATTACCAAGTCGTAAACTACCTTCAAAACTCATAATACATCTGTACAATCCCTAATATATCCCATAATTGACTATGGTGATGTAAGATTTTTTACTTATTGTTTTGTGTTTTCCAGCTACGTGCTCTACTGCGTAACCCTATCTTTCTACCTACCTGCCATCGTCATGGTGACATTGTACGCTCGCATTCTGTGTGCATTGTCAGTGCCACTGCAGATTCGGTCGCACCGGGGCGGCTTGCCCTGCCCGGAAACTGGACAAGGGGTAAGCAATCCATCGCGCGGGCCCCGTACGGATTGGTAGATGTCACATATCCGAATTTTGGTTTTAGTTTCCTCACGATGTTTTCCTTAACCGTTTTGATAGCAGTGGTGATGAAATAATTTACACAAAAAGTAAAGTGCCTTCGTGGGTTTTGGATTCGAATCCAAGCAGGGCCGTAATTCTCTGTGACACAATGAACGAAACCACGCGAAATCAACGCGAGATTGGCGGGAATAGCTAAGGAATTGAAGTGGTTTCGAAGTAAGATATCGTTAAGTCGTGGTGGTGGTGGTTACCACTTGGCCACCACTGCTTACTAGTCAGGCAGTTGCTGATACATAATCATTTACATAACTAGAATCCCTCAATCACCGTCAACTGTTCTTCTTCGCGTTGCTGGCACGACTGTATTTTAAATGCTACCTTGACGGAACGGCAGTAGGGTGTGATTGTGGAGCTATGTCACAAACCATGCTCCACCTCCTATCCTGTCCTCTGTGTCCCAAAACATGCAGTGAAAGTGACCTCTGCGCTGCCACCGACAGCGCCGTGGAAGTGGCAAAGTTTTGGGTAAAACGTCAACTGTTGATCTCCAAACTAAGCAGAACTTAGGAATCAGAATGCGATTAAACAATATTGGTTAACAAGTATAATTCATATTGTAACATAATTATTCTACTGTCCTTATCACAAGTTATTTGGGGTCGGTGCAGCTTGTCTTTTTCTTCTATACTTCTGTATTATACTTTGACCGAAGCTGCTGTACCGCGCCTTAGGAATGCGCGGCGAGGCGGGAGGCGAGACGCCGTGAGCGATGGCGAATGAGCGGCCTGCATACCGAAGGCGCGGTACAGCGGTTTTGGTCAAACTATAGTCGTCATCTCGGTAGTAACCCCTTTTCTAACCTTTCTAATTATTCATATTGAATCATAACGTGATATTTCTTGTATTTTCGTTTTCAGGGAAATGCTTCTAAGCCAGGGTTAAAAAGATGTGTCACTGTAGAGATTATCGGTACACAGGAACTTCAAATGAATGCCGTGTAAGTTATTCTACCCTTCAGATAAATTTTCCTGACTCTCTCGATTTTTGAGTATTACTTAACACATTTGCCCTTTTTTTGTTTGTTTAACTTTATTATCTTTTTGTGCTCAACGATCGCTGCTTACCCAATGTAACTCCGTACTAGTTTGTATACATTGGAAAAAGTACTAATAGAGAGAGCCCTGGCACCCTTAACACAGTTTATCTTAGCTTGGGTGCCAGTGGAGATAGTGAGTGATTTAAGCAATTAAAAAAAAAAAAACATAGTTTTAACTTTTATGTAAATTTGGGTTAACAAGCAAAAATCATAATACGATTAAATGTTATTAGTTCATAAGAACTTGTTTATGTACAAAGGGTCAGAGAAAATAAAGGCTATTTTGTTTTTTTTTTAATGTAAATTGTAAAATTGGAAATAAGGTAAAGATATTATTTATTTCAGTGTGCCATCACCAAAAGGCTGTCACCTGAATCTCCCTGAAGGAGCTAAAGCTGATAGCTGCCCAGCGTCACCTGTGAAGCTCCCTGTAGCACCGTAAGTGTACCTGCTTAACACTTTCTTACACAGATTGTTTCAGAAAGGTGTAGTCAATTTTAAGGGTGTGGTACAGACCAATAAACCGAACCACTTTCCTCATGGGACTAACATCGCTTCCGAAAAAAAGTTATCAGCTGTTCCGTACACAACTTTAAAACGTCCTCGACCCAAATGTATGGGACGGTAAGTTTGTTCTCGAACGGAGCGGTACGTTAGTTAAAAAAAAAATAGTACATTACGATACGTGTGACTAAAGTTGTCCATTATTGGACGGTAGCGAGGGTGCTAAACGCCGTGCACACACGTATCATATATTATAGCACTGTGAGACCTAAACCCGGAATTAAGTCACGTTTTTTGAATTAAGTAGTCCATTTTTACACAGAAAAGCGCGACTTAAGTGCCGGTTTAGGCCATTAGTAAACACACCTTCCAATATATAAATATGAAAGTATAATAAACGTATTATATAAATCCTTATAACAGCCTTTCCTTGGTGTTCCTCCATTTAATCCTAACAGGTGCTATAAATAATCTTTCAATCTTCATCTATCTTTTCTTGACTGCATAGTTCTGTCCGATAAATGTAAATGTCAACGCTATGTTTACAGCTGCTCTATCATATCTCGTCAACAACGCGCCACACGGACTATCATCAGGCTGATGGCGCTGTTTCTGTTTTGCTGGACTCCGTTCTTCATCGTGCTGCCAGTTGGTAAGGAAACTGTTTATTCTTTTATTTTGCAAGTCATTAGCCAAAACTTTTTCTACGTCCTTGAGATTTGAAAATATATTCCAGTTGCGATATTTGTTTGTGTAGGTATGATTATTACTTAAATTCATAAGATTAAGATTATTATTGTCAAGACTGTCCACACATACTCTTAGGTTGGTCACACAATATAACGCGCCACGCGACGGGGCGCAGATAATGTGACCCCGTCTTTGATTTTTTAAATACAAATTCAATAAAAAATGGTTAGAAAGAGAAAGGTTGCGAGGCGCGTTGTAGTGAGTAATCCGCGTTAAGGCTCCCGCAGATAGGCGCGAAGCGACTTTAGCAGAACAATTTCTAAGAAAACTTCATAGAAATCGTTCTACCAGAATCGCGTCACACCGTCGCGTCGTGCCTCTCGCAGCGGGGGGCCTTTACTCCGCGTCCTGCCAATCCGTAACCAAAGAGATCGGTCGCTCGAATACGCGATCGTCACGTTCTAATTTATGTCACTCATTTGTTTTTGGCCAAAAATATTTGAATTACTGTCGGGGTTATTCGCACTTCGTCCCATTCGCATTTCGTACCGAGTTCGCAGTTGGTTCCATTCGCACTTGGTCCCATTCGCATTTGGTCCCATTGGCACTTGGTCCCATTCGCACTTGGTCCCATTCGCACTGGGTCCCATTCGCACTTAGTCCCGTGCAAGTAGTTTGTAAGGGAAGAGGTAGGTTTATGGACCAAAGTGGGTTGGATTTATCGACACACAGAAGATGAAGATTTGTTCGGAAGACAATGCGCGGTGTGCCTACGCTTTCGTTGTTTCCGAACAAAATAAACACGGCAGTCACGTGATCGCGCGACGATCGCTTTAGTTAGGACGCGTCCTTATAGGGCCCTGGGTGCGATCAATAGGTTGGGCAAATAGGTGTTGTGTGGGTTACCTATAGTTAACTGAAAGAGAATATTGCTTGTGAAAGACCCATTTTATCACAGTCTAATCGAAGGGCTCTCTGAATCTAAATAATATGCAGATAGTGAGAAATTAAATTAAAATTTTTCTAGGCCATCCTAATATTTTTTTCCTTTCCGTAAAATATTGTTTTTTTTCAATGCCTTCGTTATTGATCTATTACCAATGTCCTTAACTATTTCCCCAGATTCCATCTGCGACTGCGTATGGGACTCAATCTGGCAGTGGTGCACTTGGCTTGGGTTCACTAACTCGGCCCTGAACCCTCTAGTATACGCAGCAGCATCGCCGAGCGTCCGCCGCGCGCTGCAGGCTTCGTTGACGAGCTCGGCCAGACCTGATGTGCCGTTGACACCGACTGTTAGGAAGCGCTGAAGTGACAAGTAAATATGTACGGCCAGCACATCAAGCTACTACAATCTGTAAAATTTCTATAATAGATTTTCAACTTTATCGCTAAAGCATTAAGGTTCAAGGTTGATTGGGAAAAGACAGTTTCGGGTTGGTATCTTGATCTGCTGGAATTTGTACAACAGTATAAAGATCTTTTGGCGCGTGGCCAAAATAGGAACTAAGGCCGGTGTCACTGACTCTGGCACGGCCACCATCAGGGATTTTAATTTTGATAACACAAAAAATTTGTTGCTAATTAGTCGAAATTTGTCGTCAAGTTACAGATTCAGTCTGTGTGTAATTAAAAAGATATTAAAGAATTTAATTTCCCCATACAGTGGTACAAGATGGTTCGATCTAGCTCTTGGACTATACCTTACTAATTGAACTCATTATATTTCCTAAACTAAGACCCGATTAAATCTGTGACTTGGTGACAAATTGCGACAAAATATGGGAGAAAACACATCTTCGCTAGGTGCCCTAGTTTTTGAGATATAAATGTGGCCCAGCTGGGGAGACTCTCTCCAGATCGGCCAACCATAAACCCTTATCTTTTGAACCAATGACCGACAATTTCTGATATTTGGCGACAAATTTCGACTTATTAGCGACAATTTTATTGTGTTATCAAAATTAAAATCCCTGATGGTGGCCCTGCCAGAGTCAGTGACACCCAAGGCCGCCATCTGTTTTTTCCTTGCTTTAGGGTAGCCCGCGAAATTAAAATTTTCTTGCGTTTTTTTTTGCAATTTGCAGGTCAGTAATCAGAAGGCCAATTCTCGTAATTTAAAACGTTCCGAATGTAGTCGCAGTCTCATCTCTGCGACAAACAAATGTCAAATACTTGTCAAAATGTAGGGAAATTATAAGGATTTTTGACAGATTGAGATCAGACTGTGAACGTTCTTAAAATTACGAGAATTACCCCTCTGGTTGTATGTTGGCCTAAGGGCAGATTTTTCCAACGCCAGATAATTTTATCTGGGGGTAATTTTGAATTTTTGACAGTTCTTCCATACACCTTCTGTCAGACGTCAATTTTATTCCACAAATAAAAATTATCTGTCGATTGAAAAATCAGCCCTAAATTTGATTCGCGGCCGTAATAAATATTTATCTATAGAATTATATATTACACAATACGGGCTGTTAGGAGGAGGAACATATTAAGCTTCAGTTAGAAGGAGGGAGGGGGAGGGATAAGGGGTGAAACCACAAATAATCAAAACAACATAAAATAAATAATATTTATTTACACAATACATTCAATATTTGTGTACACTTCTTTGGCATAAACACTACCCATTTATTAATTAAAAACAAATATATAAAATTGCACTCGCAAAATACTGTTTTATGTGAAATAATAATCTACACTTAGAATTTACAAAGTTTTAACAACAACAATATTATTTACAACTTAAATAAACTTTGAAATAGACTACGAACAAATGTAACAGCCTAAAAACTAAAATATTGTGCGATATATTATAATTTTTCCTAGAAAATAAAAATTATTGTTAGGGCTCGTATACATCAGCACGAATTTTTTCGCCCTATGCACATGCGTCGCTCTCTCCTCAGACCGGAATTAATACTTTATACCTTTAATCATAACGTACACACTGCATGATCTAGCACGCCACATTGTGCGACGCGGTTAACGTACGCGTGATCATCATCCTAATTAATATTATAAACGCAAAAGTTTGTGAGGATGGATATTTGTTCGTCTTTCACGCAAAAACTTCTCAACGGATTTGGATGAAATTTGGCACTCGGCTACTTTATAACCAGGATTAACAGATAACATACTTTTTATCCCAATATTCTTACGGGATCGTAACTTATGCGGGTGAAACCGCGGAGCACTGCTAGTTAAGAATATGTTCGATATGACAAGAAGTATAAAGCGACTGCTGCTGCATGTGCAACGAAATGCGTGACATATGAACGCGGCCTAACACTGTAGTACCTACTCAACTTGTCTGGGTACCTATGTACTCAGCAGTTACGTAGTTTCGAATAACTTAGTATGTGTTGACAACATAACGAAGAATATTATTATTTTTTAGAGAAGATCATGATTTTGTTTTACTTTAAAGGCAACATTTCCGCCACCTGTCAAGAAACTACTTTCGTTTAACAACAAAAGACTCGGTCACTGAAGACTCGGTCACTGGTCGATCCAATTTGCACACACCTACTTCAATATTTCTATTTCCATTCTGCCTTCAATCTGTATCATTTTTCCTTAGACAAGTCTACATAAAAACAATCATATAATAACAATCTGTACATGTTCTATTCTTACAGCTGGTATTTCAAGATGGCGGCTAGTGTCAAAATGGCGGACACGATCAATGGCGGGCGCGAGAGCGTAGCTGCTCCGCCAAAGTCTCTGGCGTCCGGCGAACAGTTCTTGCATGTGCAGCGTCCTGACAGACAATAGCCTGGCTCGTTTTCTTCAGATACACATTCCTGAAAAGACAAAACTATTGACTTTAATATTTTTAATTTTAAGTTACTCGAGGTATTTTTCCGAAACCACCTTGAAATTCAGGTAGGTCATGATAGGACTTAATTAGTAATTAAAAAAGACTAATTTTATAAATAGAGAAATAAGACTGTTATAACGTTAAGAAGGTAAATAATGTGGTAATGCCTGGTGCCAATTATATTGAAATTGAATGTTAAGCTAAGTTCTAGAAAAAGTTAAATAAGAAAATGATGCTAAATTGTAAATATGTTATTAATAATGAATTGAATGGATTTTATTTTACTACTTCGTTTACTTTTCCCTAAACGTATCCCTGAAGCTTTATAATAACGCTTCGTCAGGCAGGTATGCGGACATAATGAGACGAAGGACACGTAGGTACTGTATCGTAAAATAAAGTAGAAAAAAGCAGCTTTTCCTACAGAACTACCGCTACTACATTGCACCGCACTACTGCTTATATTTTTTAAATGCACGTGTTTTTGTGACAAATAAACCTATTTCTCTTTCTTTCCACTTATTCAAAGAACCTACAATTTCTTCACCAAGGCACACATACCTCATCCCTCCGACACTCCTGTCCCGGTCGCCGCCGGTGCCAGCACCTGGCGGGGGTACCGGCCGGGCGCGCGCTGTATGCGCACGCGCAAGCTCCGCCCAAGCACAGCGCGGCGCCCGGCGACCGCGCGTCAGGTAGCCCAGCCAGGCCGTCGCATTGGACGTCGTATTCGCAGCTTTCGTTGAGTTCTTTGACAGCTGTAAAGAAAAAACAAAATAGATGTCAAGTTCCTTCTGACTTTTCGAAACCAAAGATTTAAATCATAAGATTTGCTCTTCCCGTAGTTAGGTTTTCAAACATCTCGCATGGAGCTACAAATACGATTTTCAGTATTTATAGTTCCATGTGAGTTATGCGAGTGAGTGAGACAATACTATTCAAATGACATTTTCAACGAACCAGAAGGGTGACGCCGAACGCGTCATCTATTGACGCTGTCGGGCGAGTCTAACGGTTTAAATCTTTGTTATAAATAGTGAAAAGTTTGTCCAGTCAGCATAAAAAAGTACCTAGAACTTCAAACCTAATTTAATGGTTTATTAAAGAACAATTATGTCATCCATTTTATAACTTTTAAAATTAAAGGGTCATTGTTATACTCAGGTTACAGCTAGTACCGGGAAAAATTAATTAACTCATAATTGTAACCTAATTTTTCTTGCATTGAAGCTTCAAAATCAAATGAATTAAACCCTGGCCCTATTACGTGCTAACTATAATTAACATCGAGTTAAGTAGTATAAATTAATTACATAGGCCCTAGAAATTAAGGGCATACCATTGTATCAAGGGCTCGGTAATTACCATAGTGAATGTTAATGCACTTTGATAGGAATTTCAAGGTTTATTGATAGTGTACTTAAGATCATAATTACTGTAATTTGAAAACATTGTAACAGCCAATTATTTTTAAAGAATAACGGTGGAGTTTCTTGCCGGCTCATCTCCATAGGAAACGACCAATTAGGACCGTGCACCTAGCTTCTGAAGTTTCATAAGTGCCCATGTAGGTTTAGAAATAAAATATTTTCATTTTGACCTCTAGGTTTGACCTAAAAGCCCCGTTAGTGACTGCTGGGCTGTCCTGGGTTTGAAACACCCAATAACACTTTGCCCGACCCGGGAGGTCGGGCAAAGTGTTATTGGGTGTTTCCATTAGGAATGCCTTAGTGACAGCCCGGAGTTTGGAAGTTGGTGGTGTGAAGCCCCCGTGCCTCGAATAGCATTTAAAGGTCCTCCGTCTGATCTATCCCTGGTCATGTCGGATTGCCGTCTCATCGGACTATGAGAGTAAAGGAACAGAGAGTGAACCTGTGTTTGCGCATATACTTTGCACTATAATATCTGCCTGGCTAATCTCCATTGAGATTTGAGACTGGCCACCGTACCCGAAATCGGTTGGGAGTACCTACTTATATTTTTATTATTATACCTAAAAGAAAGATTTCTAATTCGACCCTTTTAGAGAGTGGTTTGAACTCAGCGGGCCGTTTACCTACCACCGCGATTTACGCTTGTTTGGTTGTACATTTTTGCATCGGTGTTATGGTACTACGTACCTACTTTTGATGGTGAGATCATGAGAACTTGGGCGTAGGTAGTTCAGCCTAATGTAGATTTGCTGAGCCACATTTCAGAAGTTAAATATTTTTGACCCATTACACGGGCAAACCTACCATATTCCTATATCAAGCTATTGTATATCAAACTCCGGGCCAACGCAGTTTGACGGCATTTTTGACGGCACGCTTGGCGCAGTGGTTAAGCGATTGACTGCTGCACTGCGTGTCGCGGGTTCGATTCCCGCACGGAACAAATAAAATATTTGTATGGCCTACAAGTAGTTGTTCCGGGTCTGGCTGTTTGTGTATGTGAGTTTAAATGTTTGTAAACGCACCCACAACACAGGAGAAATTCCTAGTTTGGGCAACGTTATTAAAAAAAAAATCTTAACACTTCAGATAAAAATCAATGATACTCACATTCCACACAGGAGTTGGTTCCATTATGCGCCACCCAATTGTCCCTGCAGCGACACGTGCCTCTGCACTCCAGACCTGCGCCCGCGCATTGGAGTTGGTCTTCACATTCTTCGCCCAGAACTGCGTCGCGTACACATCTGGAAAAAGATGTAGAAAAATGAGACTAAAAAGTATCATCTCGTTGTAAAACTATAATTCACATGAGCCCAGATTTTGAAATAAGGGCAGAAGAATTGATATCATAATCTGTTATCATAATACCTAGAACTTGTACCAACCTTGTACCATTATCCCTAGGACTGAACTGCAGCTGGCAGGTGCAGTAGCCTCTGACACAGAAGGCCTGTCGCTCCGGGCCCTGGTCGCCGAGGTAACAGTTCTGATCTACCACGCAACGCTCGCCGATTACTGTAAAGAAAATAATTATCGTGTTAAATATAAATAGTTTCTACAGAAAGCTACATAGGTTAAGTAGGTATAATAAAATATAGTAGGTACGTGAATAAAAATGTAGTAGATGGGCACAATCATAGATTTAGGACAGATTGATTCATCGCTAGATAATTTTTATTCGAGGAATAAAATTTACGTTAGACAGTTTTTGTATGAAGTACTTACCTGTCAACATTTCAAAATTATTTCTCGAATAAAGCTATCAGATGATTGAAAAATCAGCCCTTGGTAGTATATACAAAATCTATGGAAACAATAGAAAACCTAAAATTTGTGTTTATTATTGTGTAATTTAGTTTATTAAATTACAGCGAAAGCACAAAGTAGGAAGTGGAGGTCGTTTTGGGGGACTGTCTTATGTAATTTTGACGTTCGAAAAATGTTAGTGGCCACTAAATTATAATTTGACTCTGGTTTGAAAGATCCTGAATCAGAATTGTTCGTATGCCTTGTCACCTGTGCGCTTGATGATCATATGACTACGCCAGTAGGCGGAGTCCGCAACATTTTTGACATCAATACGCCAAGAAGAATAAGGAATTTGATACAAATTATTGATTTGTCTGCTCGTAATAACGGCACGGTATGCGACCTATGTAACAGAAATTCACACATACTATATCACTGTTGAAGCTGCAAAAGGAAGTGACCCATCATTCCATCGTCCATACTGCACCGCGCGTAGTTATTTTTAACCGACTTCAAAAAAGGAGGAGGTTCTCAATTCGACGGTATGTTTTTTTTTTTTGTGTGTTTGTTACGCCATTGCTCCGCCAATTGTGGACCGATTTTCAAAATTCTTTTTTTGTTCGAAAGGAGATACTTCTGAAGTGGTCCCATAGAAATTTCATCAAAAACGGTTCAGTAGTTGGGTTTTTAAACCAAAATTAGTGGTAAAAATTACAACTTAAGAGTGAAAAATAAAAACGTGTTTGCAAAAAAAAAAAACAACCGACTTCCAAAAACGACACTACAAAGTGAAAAATAACTAATTTCGGAAGTCGGTGGCAAACAACGAAAATGCGAACCCAACGACACCGACTTCCGAAATTAAAGTTATTTTTCACTTTGTGGTGTTGTTTTTGGAAGTCGGTTGTTTTC
Organism: Apamea anceps; assembly: GCA_951799955.1. Classification (NCBI taxonomy): domain Eukaryota; kingdom Metazoa; phylum Arthropoda; class Insecta; order Lepidoptera; family Noctuidae; genus Apamea; species Apamea anceps. The sequence continues at coordinate 2,982,459 of OX637502.1, read as the reverse complement.
CTAGAATAACATCTATTACCAATCTAAGGTCAATCAAGAGTCTTTGCCTCTAAAAATAGGTGTTCTGAATATACAGAACATCACGCCTGTATACTACGAAGGTAGAGGTGCACTTAAAGTACACCTACATTTCGTTAGTTAGGTTTAACTCTCATGAATTAGGGCGAGCGTATTGCTGTCAACCGAGCACAAATGCAGATTCCGGGCTGCTAATTTTTTAAATTACAAATGGTCACTTAAAAAACCACTTAGAAAGCATAAACTTAAAGTAGATAGTCGAGTAAATGGCGATGGAATGTAAATTATCTAAGATTATGAATGTAAGTATACGTAGTCGTTACGGGTCGTCAGTAGCCCGAAAGTCTGACAACCAGTCTTAGAAAGGGGTATCGTGTTACCCAGTAGCTGGGTTGTGGAGGTCAGATAGGCAGTCGCTCCATGTAAAATATTGGTATTCAGCTGCATCCGGTTAGACTGGAAGCCGACCAAAACATAGTCGGGAAAAGGCTAGGCAGATAATATGAATGTAAGTATCGATACATAATAAAGAGGATTTTATATTGAATACCATAGATATAGGATGTTTAATACTAACCGGCGGTTTCGTAGCAGCGATCATCTTCGAAGTGCGCGGTGGCTGCGCATGCGCAGACTCCGTTAGCGCACTCTGAGTGGATGCCGGTCGTCGAGTGACACTGGATGTGCTGAACACATTCCTCACCAATGCGGGCCTCTGGAATAAAAGTGTAAGGAATAAGTATAGATTGAAGATTGATAGTGATGCAGAGGAAAGAGAGAGAGAGAGAAAGAGGATGAGAAGGGTTAAGAGTAGGGGAAGGGGAAAGAGATCATCGATGGATTGTGTGATGGATGGATGGGCTAAAAATGGGATGAATTCTATGATTAATACCAGGATGTAGACCGATAGAGATGGAGGTATGGAAGTAAGGGATATGCTGGGCTGCCCCTAAGACGACCCACTGACCCAGATGTCGCCAATTATGTTCGAGTCACATTTTATAGGGGGCGAGCCTATTGCCATCAACTAGGTTACAACCACAAATCCAGACTCCGTGCTGCTACTGAGCACCAAATGGACAAAGGCAACAACACTTTTCCCGACCCGGGAATCGAACCCAGGACCTCTTGCTCAGCAGTAGCGCTTGCGAATACTAGGCAACGAGGCGGCTACCGACCCGTATTTCCATCTAAACTAATATTATAAAGAGAAAAGATTACATTTCTAGTATGTTTTTTTTTTTTTTTTTCTAAATGGGCCTGCTCTTGACCTCGATCACGCCTGATGGAAAGCGATGGATGAGGTCTATGATAGAGCGAGCGTTCCAGGAGATGCCTGTTCACTCAGTATGTCTGGTTATCCGGTGGTAAAAGGGCGATGGTGGGATCAGGTCGTGGAGCTCCTGCGCACGCTCTCCGATGTTTGTTTGTTACGCTTTCACGCTAAGACGGTAGAACGGATTTGGATGAAATTTGGCACATGGGTAGACTATGCCCTGGATTAGGACATAGTATACTGTTTATTCCGATATTCCCTCGTGATCGGGGCTTACGCGGGTGAAACACTGGGGCGCATCTATCTAAAATATCAGACAAAGGCTGCCGTACTTACCTTTCAAGCATCCCTTGTGTGTACTGTTGACGGCAGCATACACGAAGCCATCCTTGCAGACGCAGTAGCTGCCCAGTCGACAGAAGGCGTTGTCAGGGCAGTCCATATCAACGGCACATACATTTCCGGTTCGACCTGGGTGAAGAAGAAACACCAATAAATGATAAATAGTAATTCTAGCTTATTATTGTTCTACTGCAGGGCAAAGGCCTCTGCCAGGGTAGCGGGATCGTCCGAAGGGTAGCGGGATCGTCCGAAGGGTGGCGGGATCGTCCGAAGGGTAGCGGGATCGTCCGAAGGGTAGCGGGATCGTCCGAAGGGTAGCGGGATCGTCCGAAGGGTAGCGGGATCGTCCAAAGGGTGGCGGGATCGTCCGAAGGGTAGCGGGATCGTCCGAAGGGTGGCGGGATCGTCCGAAGGGTAGCGGGCTCGTCCGAAGGGTGGCGGGATCGTCCGAAGGGTAGCGGGATCTTCCGAAAGGGTTACCGCTGCCCTTGAACATAAAGGGCTAAGGAAGGAACACGGGTGGGTTTTAGTCAGTAAGAGTCTGACACTCCCTCCGCTCCACCCAGAGCGGGAGGGGTCATTTGATGATTTCCCATCCTCAAAAAAAAAAGGGCAAAGGCCTCTCTCCTCATACAGAGAAGGCGCGAGCATTGATCACCACGCTTGCTCAAGACGGCCAGGTGAATTCATACAAAAAAAAAAGAAAAATGGATGAAATGATCAATGACTAATCCTATTCCAACTAATATTATAAACGTGAAAGTTTGTATGGATGGATGTTTGTTATTCTTTCACGCAAAAACTACTAAACGGATTTGGATGAAATTTGGCACACATGGTATAGAGCCAGGATTAACATATGGGAGACTTTTTATCCCGATATTCCCATGGGATCGAAACTTATGCGGGTGAAACCACGGGGCGCAGCTAGTGATTTATATTTTTAGCCGACTTCAAAAAAGGAGGAGGTTCTCAATTCGACGGTATATATATTTTTTTTGTGTGTTACGCGATTACTCCGCCAATTGTGGACCGATTTTCTAAATTCTTTTTTTGTTCGAAAGGAGATACTTCTGAAGTAGTCCCATAGAAATTTCATCAAAATCGGTTCAGTAGTTTGGTTTTTAAACCAAAATTACTGGTAAAAATTACAACTTAAAAGTGAAAAATAAAAACTTTTTTGCAAAAAAAAAACAACCGACTGCCAAAAACGACTACAAAGTGAAAAATAACTTTAATTTCGGAAGTCGGTGGCAAACAACGAAAATGCGAACCCAATGACACCGACTTCCGAAATTAAAGCTATTTTTCACTTTGTAGTGTCGTTTTTGGAAGTCGGTTGTTTTTATTTCTATAACTTGGTTGAAAAGGACTACTTTCGCATGTCCAAAAGTAACTTGTTTTTAGTGAACTCAAAAACTGAGTTTAGTGTTTTCTGTCTCACTACTCTGAGAAGAAGGATCGAAACAAACTCAGAGGTCAGATTCTCTTATAAATTCCAGACATAATCTTGGTGGACCATGCAGATGTTCTTTTGCGGAAAATACAAATTTGAGTAGATCTTTCCAGTCAGTGCAAACTTAAGGAATTCAACAAGAAAAACTAGGTATTTTTATTTTGTAAGAACAGTGGTGGCCCAGTTGTATCGACCGCGACCTACGAGTTGTAAGTCGTAGGTTCGAACCCCGACAGGCGCTTTACTTTGTATGAATTATGTACTTCATCACCACTGCTCTCAAAACTGTGAAGGTAAAAATGGTGAGGAAACCGGCATGTCCTAGAACCAAAAATTCAAAGACATGTGACATCTACTAACCCGCACTGGCACCGCGTGGTGGGTTACAGCCCACTCCCTCTCACAGAGAGGAGGCCCGTGTCTCAGCATTGGGAACTTTATAGGTTGATTATGAATGTCAAATTACTTAACTTACATGACATCTGGTCGATCTATTCAACATAACAACGGCACTAGAACTAACCAACTGAACATCTTCTAAGCAACTGCCTTGATAACGCCATTACAATCCTTTTTATAAACTACCAACGTATTTTACGTCAAACATCTACCGCCATTTTTGAACCAATCGCAGATCATCATATATTTTGGTTTAATATCTTCTAACACTGGCAATAATAAACAAATGTAGTGAAACCGTTTTAAAACATTATAAGGTTTAAGCAATGTAATAAGAGTTGATTCGTAATTCTTAATTCAAAAAGAATATCAACTGACAGTATTGTCCCAATCGTTTGAAACAACCTATTATATTAAAATACAAAAGTACAGTCTAAGATATACTATAAGTTTAATAAAATATTACTTAATCATTTATAGTAATAACATTTAAGTGATTTTTATAAGTTAAGATTGTTGTTTTTTGTAAACAAAATACCTATCTTTTAATCGACATTTGACATATTCTACGTATACGCAAGCAAAGACTACAATGTGACAGATGCCATTATCCAACAAAAAATATTCTAATATTATAATAATATCAAAATGAAATATCTAACACATGCACAATCTTGGTTTCATCTACAGCAAAAATAAGTTCAAGTATGAAACGAAATGAAATTGGAATCAGTTTTACACGTCATGTTAAAATGGCTGTGTGATAAACAGATAGGACAAAATAATAGTAGTTCCATTTTTTTGTCATTTATCTACTGAACCATGGAGTTTCTTGCCCAATCTTCTCCATACGAAACCACATTTTGGAAGGGGCAACTAAAACTAATTCTATTTTTCTAAATGTTGACGTCCAAAAGTGCCTTTTAATTGTTTACTTAAAATCAATGCTCTGACTTCGACAATCAACCCTAAAACCGCTGAGAAATAGAAACAAATTAAATATCTCGACATAGCACACGAAGTTGTTCACATGTGGAATGTGAGCTCGGCTGTCATTGTGCCGATTGTCGTATCAGCCAATGGCCTGATGGCCGAAAGCCTCGATCAACATCTATAGAGGCTCTCGTTACGCCTGATTCAGAAGGCAGTGCTCCTCGATACGGCTCGCATTGTGAGGAGGTTCCTGTCTCTGCAGCCCTAACCACCGGTAGCTTGGACCCTGCTTCCGACATCTCTGACATTGATTATCAACCATAAAACCGCAACAAAAATATCTTGATAATCTTGCGTCGAAAAAAAAGTTGTACCCTCGCTCGATAGATGGCGCTGACGTCGAATTAGATCTCGCTATGGTTTCGTTACAACCCCACGCATATAATGGAAAACACTTACGGATAATTACCGTATCTGTGTAACGACTATAAAATTTTTGAAAAATCGGGCTGTTTGTCCGATTTGTATAATTAACGTAACATCACGCCTGTGCAGGCACTTTATTTTGTGTAAATTGTTTCATCACCAGTGCTCTAAAAATGGTAAAGGAAAACATCGTGAGGAAACCGGCATGTCCTAGAACTGAAAATTTCAAAGACATGCGACTGCTATCAACACGCACTGGGCCCGCGTGGTGGATTATGGCCCACTTCCTCATAGAGAGGAGGCCTGGTTTCCCAGCAGTGGGAATGTTACAGGCTGATTATGTGTTATGCACGCCTGTGTTTTCTGCAGGGTTAGGCTGAGGTGGACCTATAATACAGACGCCAGCAGGTCAAGCTACCCGAAACTATCAAATTTTCCCAATCAATCTTGAACCTTAATGCTTTAGCGATAAATTTGAAATCTATTAAAGAAATTTGACAGATTGTGGTAGCTTGATGTCAAAGACATTAAATTATTTACTTGACAATAGACAGGACATCACGAATAATAATAATAATAATTCTTCAGTTTATTTTCGTATGAATTATTTATATTTACTCAGTAATTAAAATTAAATAATTTTCATAAATAGATCTAGAAAATTTGCTAATTTTGTAATAAACGCCCTCTATTGCTGAGTAGCTTTACTACTGCGTTGTAGAGATGCAATTTTGGTTATCGATAATATTTTTTAATTAAAAAAATAAATAACACAAAATATAATACTGTTTGAAGATAATTATGTCATTTTATTTAAATAACAATAAATGAACAACTACTATTCATTCATGTAGGTTTCTGTTATTTTAGGTTTCCGAATGTAAATAATGTAGAACGTGAAAAGTGGATACGGTTTGTTCAGATAGACCGTAGAGAAGAAAATTGGCTTCCATCTGGTCTCACACTTGGATTACTAGATCATAATAACGATAATTATTAGTCATTTGTATGTAAAAATAATTTTATAAATAAATAACTTTTAAACTGCTAATCATTTTATTGTTTTTATAATCTTTTGGCACTTGGTTCAATCTATTCAAACGCGAAAAAAAAATAGTCTTAGTCACTTTTTTCAATATTATCGATACATTTATATCGAAATGGTAAAATCCCTACCACAGGTTTTATACTGTCTACTTAGTGTCACCCCATTTATTGCCAGACCTACGGATTTTTTTATAGATCTACGGATTTTGAACCTCGCCTCGGATATACGCAACAACAAATATATATGCAAACATAGAAAAAAAAAATATTTTGCTAAAACCGAAACGCAACCGACAATTGCAAAGAAAATATGCGCTTTGCGACATAATAGGTCTACTTTACACAAAAAGTGTAATAAACTGAGTGCTATAATAATCCAACGGCAAAGCAGGCACATTTAAAATGATTTTATTTTAAAATGTACATAAACACACACTGAAACTGATACCTAGTCATACACGGTGACACGGACAATGGATAGTAGCGAATAAAATTCTAAAATAGTTTTTACTGTTTAAAACAAGTTTTGCTTAATTTGTTTAGTTTTTTATATCTATTTACCATTTGAACTAAGTATGGTTAGGTTTTTCAGGCTTAACCCACGGATTGAAAATCGGATCTGGCAACACTGACCACACTGGCCACCTACCGAGCAATAGCTGAATACATTTTACTAAATTTAATTCATGTTTGCAATTTTTGTGTTAAGATGTTCCTAATTGCCGCTCTAATTTTGCTATATTATACTAGATGGTGTCACTGAGACATGGGATCACAGTTTTTCTACGACATTTCTTTGCATAGCCTCTCTATTGTACCTACCTATCTTAAATCTCTTTGCTTGATGTGCTGGCGTCTGTACATCCTTTTATAGGGGGCGAGTCTATTGCCATCAAACGGGCACCAATGCAGACTTCGGGCTGATGCTGAGAAATTGCAGATGGAAAAACCCACTAAAACTTTGTCCAACCCGATTGGTATAGTTCTAATCTAATCTAACTAGCCTGTATGGTCCCACTTCAGGGCAAAAGCCTCCCTGTTCCACACAATACTGAACCGGAATGTTTGCCGCATGGCAGATGAGAATCACCGATTGGCTCCCACGTAACGTACGACGACATCGCGGCAGGCTTAGACGAATGGCGGGACTAGCTTGACTTCTACCAAAAGGCTGACTGGCACTAGCAAAAGATTGAGGTTTGAGATAACTTTATTCTCATAAGAATACAGAAAATCACTTACATGAGAATATTAAAACTGTAACATAAGTCGATATTGTTGAGAGATTTATAAAAACTAGAAATTTTTACAATAATTATTTTGTGGGTAGATAAAAAGTAATGATACAAACAACTCAATGTTCGCTTGATACACGCCCACGGGCTTAAAACATCAACACAAGGGTAAATAAGTCTCCGTTCAACACTGATAAGCAATAGCACTGGATGTGGCTTGAAATTATTGAAGGGAAGAGAGAAGATTGGTATAATTATTATTAAATTATTAGCTTACACCCATTAGCACCCATAGAAAAGTCCGGTTAAGCAGCCCACAAATGCCCATAAACTCCATGGTTGACCTGCGAGATGCCATTTATAATTAAAAATACAAAAATGTATTATTCGAAGTATTTATTTATTTAAACTTTTCGCACAAGGGTGGTGAAGAGATTAGATGTTAGAGGGTGGTGTTTTTGAAAAATCGAGCCCTTGCTCGATTTGTTAGCATAGTCATACGAAATTCGGGGAACCTAATCTTTCTAGGCTAAGAATTAATGCTACACATACGAGTATTTACTGTCTTCATAAAAATGAAGATAAATACTAATAATGAGTAACATGAATGACGAATTCTCAAACAAAGAACAGACAGTCTTATTGTCTACCATTAGGTAGGAACCATTGCTGATTCTGTCCAGTGACATGATAAATAATCTATAAAATATTGCTTAAATTAATTAATTTGAAAAATCTACCAAATTAGTCTTGCTTGTCATTGTTAGTGCAGTCTTTTGTTTTTTGCTAGTAAAGTTATTCTGCTGAATTCGCTAGAACATTTGTCTTCAGTCATGAATTCATGATTTAGTGAAGAAATATGTAAATTAGTTCATAACTTAACATAATGAGATCACGTTTCATTTTGTTGGCAAGCTATTTTTTAAAGAGGATCAAGTGTCCGTCTAATTTTTTTTAATATAAAAGTAGGTACCGTTACAAAAAGCCTGTGGGGGATTCTCTGAAGGAACGAATTCCAAAATAATCTCAACATCTACCGAGCCCTTTCCCAACTATGTTGGAGTCGGCTTTCAGCTACCCGGTAGAGCTTAATACCAATATTTTACATGGAGCAACTCCACAACGCAATTACTGGGTAGTAATACGAGACCCTTTGGTAAGACTGGTTGTCAGGCTTTCGGGTTTCTGACGATCCGTAACGACAGTCTAAGATCTACGAATGACAGCCGGGGCCCGGGACCAACAGCTTAACGTGTTTTCTGAGGCATAGAGAGGTCTCGGTACGTGGATAGACCGAACTCGGCAAGTGTAGCTTAACCTAATCGATGGAGACGGCTGTTATTATTTAGCCACGAGCCCCTCGTTCATATAATAATGCTGAAGAGTTGGTTTGAACGGGCTAATCTCTGGAAATAAAGGTCAAATTTGGAAAAATAAGTTTGTGTTTGATAGCCCAATTCTTAAGGAAGCTGTTTAACATCACGCTATCAGAAAAAAAAAGTCTGAAAGAACTCGACACGAGAGACTGAACACACGTGTGTCCAATCACAACACACAACCCAAAATCAGTATCGCTTATTATTTCGTCATCCGGACACGCCAAGATTTTTTTAACGCATGTCCACATAGACCAACAGAAAAATCAAATAAGGACATACTTATGGACATACTTACTCAGCAAAGTATATTTTTGAAGGTTAAACGCAATTATTTTTTTATCAGTAAATCCTGAAATAAATCACCTTTGTTTTACGAAGAAATAAAAAACAAAAAACAAAAGACATTCGTAGTCAGTGCATAACAACAACACTGTTGGCTCAACTGTCACTACAAAGAAAACTACAGAGCTGGTATAATATTTATTCTTGCTACAGTACAAATGACAACAAGGAAATGTTAATATTATCAGTCATTTCGCGATAACTTTGTTTGCACGCCAGTGTAATCAGCGCCGAACAAACTATTGCGAGACTTGCCTATTTTATGGCTCGACGACAGTGTAGGTATATTTTTTGTATACTGAAGGTTGTTTTTTCAGGCGATTGTTTGCAAGGCTGCTCTATTTAATCCGTCTTAAGATAAATTAGATTGTTTTAAGGGAGTTTTTTATTACTTGCCAACAAAAAAGTGCTTCTGAGGTTGATCATGTTACAAACAATTTGGTTTTAATATAATACTAACTTATGCCTGCGACTTCGTCCGCGTGAAGGATCACTGGGACTATTTTAATTCTATGGAAACTATACCCACGCTGTACAGAAATAAAATAGGGTGGAATAGACTAATTTAATGTCTCTAGTTTACGATAGTATGGGTTGCATTAGTGTGGGTACTGTCTGTTAGCTAAACATTTTTGTATAGGGAAAAAATAAACTGTTTTTTAACATGTTGATTTTTCTGACTTTTTTCCCTTTGCTCGGCTCCTAAGGGTCAAAGCGCCTAAATAGCCTATAGCCTCCCTCGAGGATCGGGCTATCAAATGCAAAACGATTTTTTCAAACCAGACCGGTAGTTCCAGAGATTACCGCGATCAAATAAACAAACAAACTCTCCAGCTTTACAAACTCTTCAGCGTTACTAACATAGTTTTAAGATAATGTAATTCTAACAAAATATGGACATATAAATAGTCTGAATTAAATTTATTTTATTATTAGTATAGATTTATGAGACTGCCTCGTTGGCCTAGTGCTAGTGGTCTAGGTCTACTGCTAAGTAGGTCCTGGGGTTGATCCCCAGGTTGGACAGTGTTATTGGGTTTTTCCAATAGGAATTACTTAGCACCAGCCCGGAGTCTGGATAAGTACCAGGTTGAGGGCAATAGGCTCGCTCTACATGGGACATAGACTTTTTATGGGTTTTCCTGTAATCTATAACTATAGAACAATTTTCTGTATTTTTTTTTTGTTTTTCAAATTTTAGGCTTAGTAGTTTCGGAGATATTGTGGGGGAATGGTAAATTTTCATCAAATTTTTTGAATAAATTAAAGCTTTTTTTTTATTTTAAACTTCAAAAAATACATATTACTTAACACGGTACAGTTTGCATATTTTTTTTTTTTTCTTAACTTAAATTTGAATGTAGAGGTTAATTTAGGGAAAAATTAACCTCTACATTCAAATTTAAGTTACACGTCGTTTTTGGGCCATAAAAATCATATATGTGAACCAAATTTCAACTTAATTGGTCCATTAGATTCGGAGCAAAACTGGCTGTGACCGACGGACAGACAGATATAAGAGTAATCCTGTAAGGGTTCCATTTTTTCATTCAGACGTACGGAACCCTAAAAGCGTTCTACTTCTTTTTTTTTACTATTGAAAAGTTGGCAAATTAGGTTAATCCGCTTTAAACCATGTTAATAAACTGTTAATGAAACCTCAAAATAACTTTTTATTTTGTTCTTAAAATCGAACGAGAGATAGCAGAGTTTTATTGGTTTCAGTCGAGCATCACAAAATGAATTAATTTAGTCATCCGTGCGCGACAAACGTGGTAATGTATCGGTAACAAAGCATTAAGAAGATTAGGGATAAAGAGAGAATATAGTTTTATGACTTACTAGCTGTGCCCCGCGGTTTCACCCGCATAAGTTTCGATCGCGTGGGAATATCGGGATAAAAAGTAGCCTATGTGTAAATCCAGGGCAGTGGTGTGCATTGCATAAAGGCACATAAGCATTGCCTACCTCGATAAATCACCATAAGCCTGTCAATTATATTTTAGTGTGTGTGCCCCACAATTAGGAAACTCACTAAATTATCATACCTAACAAAAAACAAAATATACAAAGACGCGCGGCAGTAGGCAGTCGCCAGACGGCCTACTCGGCTCCCGTACTACTTATTCGCACATTGTCATTGGTTTTTACTCGTTCAAGTTAATACGACGAAATTAAATTCCTGCCTACCTATTCTGAAAACCAATGCACGTCACTGATCCAGGGTGTCAGCTACGTTCATACCAAGTTTTTTTTGAAGCGTGAAGAAGTAACAAACATACAAACACACACACATACACACTCACTCACAAACTTTCGCCTTTAATGTGAAAACTTTTAAAGCAGCTTTTTTTGGCATAATTAAAAACGTTCAAAATCTAGTCAATCTCATCTCAGCGACTATCAATGCCAATAACTTGTCAAATGTAGGGAAATTGAAGATATTTTTGATAGATTGAGACTGAGATCAGACTGTGAAAGTTCTTAAAATTACGGAAATTGCCCTTCTCATCTCCAAAACTGGGTAACACGACACAGCTTGGCTTACCAAGAAGGTGTGTATTGGTTTTCAGACTTTCGGGCTTCCGACAACCCGTAACGACTGTCAAAGATCTAACTAATAACAACCGTGACCAACAGCTTAACGTGCTTTCCGAGGCACGGAGTGGTCTCGATGTGTAATGAATGGTCACCCATCCACGGGCCGACCTTGGAAATTGTTACTTAACCTTGAAAAACGACCCGGGCGGCTGTTATTACCTATTCAGCCACGAGCCCTTCTTCTTCGAGCGACATTTTAAGATACAGTCTACAAAATGGCATAAACAATTTTTCACTCTATGACCATAAACCACCGTTACTCATAATTTAAAAAAAAAAATTAGAGAGTAAAAAAAAATCAATTTCCTCTGATCTTTCGCGGTTTTCGATTATCCGTGGCTGTTTGCCAATGATGCTGCGTTTAGTCAGCGATGCTTCGTTTAGTGAACGTTCGAGTGCGACAGCGCAGGTTCGAGTCCGGTTCAGATGAAACGAATCGAGTGTTGCAAATGGTTCATAACGGTTGATATCGGTATCTTTGGTTGCTACAATGGAATGTTGGGTATTGAAGCTTATTGTAAAGTATGGTATTGTTGTGGTTAGTATATATAGTAAGATGTAATTATTTTTAATATGCCAATTGATAAAACGAATAATCTCTGGGTAAATAATGAAGAAAAGGACAAGAGAAGAAGATAGTGTTTTAATTATTAAAAAAATGTATGTTGGAGGGTATACCAAGGCGGAGGGGGCAATCTTACCCAGGGGTATCGTGTTAGGTACCCAGTAACTCTATGTAAAATACTGGTACCTATTCAGGTATTCCGGTTTAATTAGACTGGAAGCCGACCCCAACAATGTTAGGAAAGGGCTAAAGAGATTGATTGCATGTTGAAGGTTTTAAAGTGGAAGACCAGAATTCATATCAGCGGAAAGACGTCTTCTGCTGAACGTAAGGCTAAACCCCTCAAACGCCCCGTCCTGCGCTGCCCTCTACGTTCACCGACATCCCTTTCATTTTAAATCATTCAGAATGAATATGACTGTGTTTTGCAACCAGGGAGCTGCATCCTAATTGCTTGGCAAATTTTCAATCACAATACGAAAGGTTTTGAAGGACATTCATAATCCATTGCTTCATATATTTGAAAAGTTTGTCTGCTCAACAACGTTAATAACGCGATGAATGTTCTTGAACTGTCAAAATGTAAGGCATTGCCATTTTAAATGTGTAACAATTACAAGTTGTCAATCAAACCAATCTGAGACTACATTCATTGTATGTTGAAAGAACCATTTTCAATTTAGGCATAAAAATTATATTGCAAACACAAATATTGTTTTTTTATTCAAAATACCTATTACAAAAAACTTTTTACCAAAAAAATTAAACCCCCGAAAAAAGTGAAAAGCAAAGAAATTATAATCATTATAGTCATCAACACAACTCTCTAAGATTAAGTAATCCTACTGAATGACTATTTCAGGAAATCTTGACACTTTAGGATTATGCTAACTTAGCAAGTTATATTACTGATTCTAATAATTATAATTCTGTAAATACATATTTGTTACGGCCGCGAATCATATTTTAATCAACGTAAAACTTAGTACTGACCAGCAAATTGCAAAAAACGTATGAAAATTTGAATTTTGCGGGCTACCTTGGATCATCCACCAAACTCAAATTCAAACTCAAATCATTTATTTCAATTAAACCATTTCAGGCACTTTTGAATTGTCAAAATTAAATTGTCGGTCAGTTAGTCAGAAAGTTGAAGCTAGTTGCCCATTCCAAAACGTAGATCTCTGTGGAGAAGAACGGGCAAGAAACTCCACGGACACTTTTAAATCAAGATATTATTACAAAATTCTGGGTACATTAATAAATAAAACCATGTAAAAAAAAAATAATCAATTTAAAATATAAAATTCAAAATAAGCCCTGGCAGTTAGGAGATGACCAGTCTCAACCGACGGCGCCCGTTCACGAACATGACGCGTGGATCAGCACCATCCAGCTCAACCATTTCGTAGGGAACCGAATGATCCAACACACGCGCCACCACCAGTGAGACATTTAAGTGAGCATGACACCTTAACGAAACACCTGTCGCATGACTCATGAAGACACTAATCGTTAAACTAGTATCGTCCTAACAGGTACAAGTACCATCGCCTTGCCCTCCTTACGTCACTTATCGGGTACGGTAAGGCAATTGGCTAATATGACTGTTCGCATCGGTATCTATGGAGGAAAAACTATTCAAGGCGTGCTGTGAATTTTATTAGGCATGCATTTAATCGAACAGCCGTACAGGTCGATCGATCAGGTTAAGCTACACTTGCCGCGGTTGTTCTGTGGATGGGTAACCATCTTATTTCCATACCGAGACCACTCCGTGCCTCGGAAAGCACGTTAAGCCGTTGGTCCCGGTTGTCAACCGCGGATCTTTGACGGTCGGCCCAGTAACTGGGTTGTGGAGATCAGGCAGACAGATGCTCCGTGTAAAATACTGGTATTCAGCAGCATCCGGTTAGACTGGAAGCCGACCCCAACATAGTTGGGAAAAGGCTAGGCACATGATGATGAGTTTTTCCCTTAGATTAATTTAAACTGCCTGAAACTAGTACAGTAACAAGTTTATCAACGCGTTTCTCTTCTCGATTTACGATAGTATCGATGATATACTACGGAAATGGGAAGCGGATGAACGATTTCCTACACCGTGGGAGAGTACGTAACACACTGATTGTGTTAATTTCCCTCTCGTTATATCTTACCTTTACATAATAAATTTTATTAATGATCACAGTCATTACGATCAATGAGGGGCTTGTGGCGCCATCTACATTGCCACATGCGAACTATACATGCCACTGACACGACGTCACGCAAAATTCAGCCTTATCAATGGGTATCGTGTTCGGAGGGCTAGGCGGTGCCGTGCACCGGGGCCCCCAAGCTAAGGGGGCCCCTCGGCCCCTGACCAGCAAATCTCGAACTGACCTAGCAAAAAATTTCTTCCACCTTCAGAACATATATATAATAAATTAATTCTATTGTGTTGGGTACTTCTGGTGTTTAGCCACTTCAACAAATCGGCTGATAAGTGACCGATTTATGAATACTAGCTTACTCCACCGAAATATTAGTACGGTCAGCAACAAAAGTCGGTTAACACTTTAGTTGTTTAAATCTTATTTATTGAGCTAAATATTCTTAAAAAACCTATAGTAATAGAATATTTAAGAATAATTAACTCTTTTCTATTACATGAAATAGAGAAAACCAACGTATCGCATCATTTTGTATCAATTTAGATGATTTGTAAAAGTAACAGTGTTAATTGACTTTTGTTGCTGACTGTACCTATATAATGAGCTGCACTCCTTTTTTTGACAAAACTCCATACCCTTGACCTCTTCTACAAAATATTGTTACGGGACGTTTCCGCGAAACCGTAGGTGTGAGATGGATCACCGGGATCGGGTTTTAGTCAGGAAGAGTCTGACAGACCCCTTAGCCCCCCCCCATCCCAAGGCGGATATCTATTAGGATTAAAAAAAAAACAAGGTTAGGTTAGAATTTTGAGGTTGGAAAAAATAGAACTTAACCAGTTTAGATACTATAGAGCCCCAACATTTTTTTGCACCGGGGCCCCTGGTCACGTAGCTACGCCACAGCTTGTTACCCAGTATCTAGGTTGCGGAGGTCAGGTAAGCAGCCGCTCTATGTCAAATTCTGGTATTTAGCTGCATCTGGTTTGACTGACCCCAACATAGTTAGAAAAAGGCTGGCAAATGATGAATTTGTATTCCCTTTTCTGCTAGATTTGAAATGATTTATTTCTACATAAATGTTTCCCTGATTTTGACGACACGGTTGGTGCAGTAGCTGAGCGATCGACTGCTGCGCCGCGTGTCGCGGGTTCAATTCCCGCACGGAATAAATACACTCGCGAGCAATGGAAAAGTTCCAGTGACATAGCACCAAAGTACTCCTAAACGGGAAAGGCTAGCTTAATGACGCCGTCTGCAATATTGAAGTACATTTAACAGCGCATCAGAATATTACCGACTAAAAACGTAAATATTGTGTTCAAATTTTAAATTATAATAATATGTCTTAGGAGATATTAAGGTGTTTGTCGGCATTTTGTGGGTGGAACTTTTTCATTGCTCGGCAGTGTATTTGTAGTGCCTACAAGCAGTTGTTCCGGGTCTGGCTGTTTGTGTATGTGAGTTTAAATGTTTGTAAACGCACCCACGATGCAGAAGTAATTCCTAGTGTAGGGCAACGTGAAAAAAAAAATAACAAAAAAAAAATCCTTGACAATGTAATGATACGGCAACGGATCGAAGTTATTAAATATCAGACGATCTATAGCAAAATATTGTGTGTTCTTGATATCTGAAATAAAGTGATTTACAACTTCTACAAGATTGATAAAAGGGTGACAAACTGTGTAAGGTTCTACCATTGTTTACTGATAACAGAGTCAATGACATAAAAGTGTAAGCCTTGAAGCAAACATGTCGAAACATCGACTCATCACGAGAATTTGAAATATAGGCCTACGTTGTAAAATATGAATATCAGCAGTGACGAAATAATATACAATTATCATTTTTAAGGTTCCGTACCCAAAGGGTACCTACGGGACCCTATTACTGAGACTCCGAGGTCCATCCGTCCGTCTGTCAGTCCGTCTGACTGTCACAGGCTGTATCTCATGAACCGTAATAGGTAGACGCTTGAAATTTTCACAGAGTATGTACTACTATGACTGCTGTAACAACAAATAATAATAATAAAATAAAGTTAAAAATTAAAGGGGGTCGCCATAGAACAAACGTGCTTCTTTTTAATAGTGCGAGACTAGCTCGCATTTAGCCGCGTTTTTTTTACACATTATCGCGTACCTAATGCAAAACGCCTGTATTCTCTGAGGGGGTAGGCAGTGCTTTTAATACGAGTACAGTATCTACACCTTACATTTCACTCATCATGTTTTAGTCCCAAGTTGGTAATAGAGGGCGAGTCAGCGGCCATTTACTGACATAATTAGTGAAAAAACCTGAATAAAAAACTGATTACTTTTTCCAACCCGAGCTCATACGAGGATCTCGGAAAATAGTTCCCCCAGATCGTATTTCGCCAATCTCAACAGACACTAACCTTTGGCGCGGGAGATATTACAGTGCACAAGTGCGTGCGTAGACACAGGTTAGTCAGAATTATCATATTAAATTAACCATGGTGTAAATACGGTCGAAGTGGCAGTGAGATGATCATGAGTAACCATTTAAGATTGCAAGATAAATTCACGTGAGAGGGAGTGAGCCGTGAGCCCGTGATCTACCACGCGGGCCCAGTGCGGGTTTGTAGATGTCACATGTCTTCGAATGATGAATTCTAGGACATGCCGATTTCCTCACAATATTTTCCTTCCCCGTTTTGAGAGCAGTGGTGATGGAATAATTCACACAAAGTAAAGCACCTGTCTGGGTTCGAACCTAAGTCTTACAACTCGTAGCTTTGTTCAAAGAATATAGTATTGTATAGGTTTCATTCTTTTCATGTTGAAAGCACTCGTTTACTTTAAAATAACTTGATCTTTTACTAAGCTACTGTGACGTTAACGAATTCAGGGCACCGTTCAATAAAGTGAGATTATTGAACAAATATTACAAAGTATTTCCAAATTGAAACAACTATCTACTAGGTACCTTTATGGATTTTTGGCCCACCAACTTTTACTTGCGTTCACATTTTTCAATAACTTCTTAACCGTAATGGACTTGGTTATGTAACTATCCCCAATAATCGACAAAAAATGAGGTAAATGGTCAAATGGAAATTACACTCATAACGGCATTAAAATAATAACCATTAAGTATTACAAAATTCAATAGTGGTAACATTACATGAAACATTGTCGTTACTTACACAAGCAAAATTACGCAATCTCTCTACCAATGAACAATTTTGCTGATTTTTTTGATCAATAACCGCAACAAGATCCATAACTTCTGAACAGTCTTTAAAGACATTTAAATAAATGATTGAAATTAATATATAAATACTTACGTTTTTCCGGCCCCTGCCCCAAAGCGAACCCCAGAAGGGCCAAAAAGCACAATTCCCATCCCTTCATTTTCCAGGAACACAGGAATCGGGGGCAATCGGCAAACGTCGGGAGAGATCGGGAGTCGTTCGGGACGCAGGAACTCACGCGCACACGACCTCACGTCTAGGAAAAAAGGTAAAATATAATTATAGTATAACGGAGAGATAAGATAATTTTATCGCATCTCTATGATTAATTATGTGATAGGAAAAATACTCGTCACGAGATGCGCAGGAGTGGGGGTGATGATTGTTCTATTTTATTAGATGTGTTAGATAGAGATATTTAAATCAGAAATATAATTACTAAACGTCAAGAAATATGAGATTTATCTTAGAAAAATTCTTCAGATTTGAGAATTTGAAGTTGAGTACTCGTCAAAGTCTACTTTAAGTTCAAAACTTACGGTACCTATTTGTAATAATGTACCGCCCACATTTTTTTTGAAAAAAGTATTTAGGCCATTTGCCTGAAATTTTAGGACAATATAGCCTGTAACATACTAATTGAAAGTCTGTAGGCACAATGTAAAATAACGGCCACTTTTCGCTATGTAGCCATTTTAATATTGAAGTCAAAGAAAAGATTAATTAAATTCTAAACCAGAGTTTGACATTTTCTGAATCTCAAATTAGCAATTCAGAAACCGGGCCCAAGTCAAGTTACCTTAAGATCTAGAATAGGTTGCATTAAAATCAAAATCAAAAGTTATTTATTCAAATTAGGCTGAGAATCAGCACTTTTCGAACGTCAAAATTACAGAAGACAGTCCCCTAAAAACGCCCGCCCTTCGCCACTTCCTAGTGCTGTCACTGGGAAGAAGAAGTGGCTGTCGGTTCAGTTAGAAAATACTTGATACTTGATTGTATACAATACTAGGTGTTAAGTAATTGACATTACAAGGCACAGAACATAAAATTAAATTACTTGCCATATGTCAGCTAGCCACGCCAATATACCAACAAATATAATAAAAACTATACGTACTCAAGCTGAAAAATAATTAATTAAAATTAAAATGTAAATAAAAACATACTACCTAAATAAAAGCCTCCAGGCATAAAGGGCGTGACAGCTTACATATGTATTTATGCATTGCTGGGTTTTGGTCACATTACTGTCACTTAAAAAGTAGATACTTGGGCCGTATATTGTATAGACAAATTGTAGGCTGCGTATGAAATAACTTTGGATAACCAGTGCACACAGCGCACAGTGCCAAAATGTCAGGTGAACTTGGCTACATAGAAGTTTAGGTTAAGTTCGTCAATTGAATTAACACCTACGTATAGTAGGCGACACGTGGGTATACTGTAGGTGGGCAATCGGGTGCTTTGGTAAACACCCAATAACCACCCAATTTTCTGAGTGTTTACGGGTGCTTATCGGGTGTTTACCAAAGCACCGGGTTTAAACCACCCCCGGGTAACCCGTCGGAGGAAACAGGTGCGATGTTGTGTTATATAATGCGAAACAAACAACAATAAATCTGAACAATAACCACAATCCAATTAACAACAACAACTCTCTCTTTCTCGTCTTATTTTTGACAATCCAATTGTAAATCATTCTATCGAACCTGCTTTTGGAAACAAGTTCTCGAAATTGCATGTAAGTTTATGACGTATTGATGTTACATATGCATAGTAGGTATAACCCGTCAGTCAGGTCTACACAGCATCAGTGAGACAGTGTCAAGTATTTAGTCCAGTAACACGTTTCCCTCGTTAGACGCTAGACAGACACGAAGCTATTGATAATCTACATAATCTTTGCTTTTGAATGTATTATATACTCTAGATATACCTACTTTTACCTAAGCCGAAGAAAATGTTAAGAGCGATGTGCAGTGTTACGCTAATGGATAACATAAGAAACGAGTATACCTATAGGGTTAAATTAGATTGACTAGCTAAACTCAGCAGACGCGATGGGTCTCAAAGGCGCCGATTCCCTTGTTCACAAACTAAACTAAATTTAAGTTCAGTTTATCTTTTTCTTTAAATTTCATTAGGAAAAGGATAGAAGATAAATATTAGTTTAGTCCTGTCAAATTAAGGTACTCCATAGACAGTTTAGACGTGATTAAACAATTGGCTATTAAAAATACGTCAACTTACGTCACGCGCTGACTAATTTGACAGGACTAAAATCTTTTGTCCTTTTCTTAATGAATTAAAAAGAAAAAGATGCACTGAACTTAAATTTAGTTTGCTTTGTAAATAAGGGAATCGGCGCCAATAACGTATTTAGACATCGATACTCATCGCGATAGATTCGACTGGAGCAGTGTACCTATACGTGATTCAGCGTTGAGTACACACGATTCAGCGTCACAGACCGACTGTAGCCGAGTATGTCCGATTCAGCGTCACGATATAGAAGTCATGAAGAAGAAAGAGCGCAGGTATGAAGAAGGTACACTTCAAAAACGTTGATACGAAGACTGTCCCAAAAATCATCTAAACTAGTTTCCTAATTTAAGCCCAGACATACAAACAGACAGACTTTGCGTCATAATAACAAATAGTTATTAAAGTAGATTAGCAGTAAGTTGAAAAGAAACAGCGTTATCATTCCATGTACCTGTTTGAGTTAATAGGTCACTATGTCGTTTTGCTGATAAGCATGGAATGAGCATGGCGTCTTAAACCAACCGAGTAGAATAGTGGCGCCATCTAGTGGTTACGTGAATTTGCTATGGTGAATTTTGACAACCTTATTTTTCTAGGGTTTGCGAGAATTAATTCAGTTACGAAGATCGGGTTCAGCCCTCTAAGTAATTCAGTTTTTGTTTCAGAGGTGGTAGGGCTCTTTTTGATGCTGTTTTCTGCTGCAAAGCAACGTTGTCCTGTTCCGCTATGAAGAGTTTGGGTGTAAGTGTACTGACGGATAAAAATTTATTAACCACCAAGCAGCCTTCCTGAATTTGATTGTATGAGTGCCGCAAAAAATTAGGGCAAGACCTGCTAAGTATTGAATTTTGTATCTGGGTTATAAACTATTATATCTATTCTGTTGCAATACAAGAGGTACTCAGGACAAGTTAACTTGACGCAGGCTGCGTCCTAACCAACGTAGTCGTCACGCGAGTATGCGATCGTCCCATTCATTTGGTTCGGGGACGCGGTCATGTCAACAGAAGGAGTCTTCCGGTTTTCCAAACATCTGAAGGCCAATTTTTGTAATTGAAAACATTCAAAATCTAGTCGCAGTCTCATCTCAGGGACAATCAAAGTCAAATCTTGTCAGAAATATAAGGAAATAAGAGGTATTTTTGACAGAATTGCCTCTATGGTCGCGTCCTATAAGAAAGCGATCGTCACTTTTTCTTCGAAAAACTGGCACCCTGTGACTGGAAATGAAAAAAACATTTTTCCAAAAAACTTTCCGAAATTCCACTGTACAGGAACGTGCAGGCAACAACAGTCTACCGCTACCAGCAAGTGTCCTCTCCTCAAACTCAAACAGCCTAATCACTTCCCACGATAAATTGTACTGTTAACACGGCTATTACAAGATTCTTATCACCCAAATGATACACTTGAACAAAAATCGAATATAGTAAATGCTACGAATCGTTTTAAAACAATAGTTTTTACTTTAAGTATAATTTCTAGGTGCTCTCCGCTCTAGTGGTTCCTTTGATTCTCACGGTAACCACTGTAGCGTAGAGACATAACTTTGAAGTGAAATGCTGTCATATTATATGTATTTGGTCTAAATATTTTATGGTCTGGGGGCAAAGTGCGAATGTTCGGATCGGACCGACACATGGCCGAACCCAACGTTATTGAAAAATGCGAAAAAAGTTCGGATCGGCTCAGTTGGGTCGGGACCATAGTCAATATTCGAAAGAGTGTAGGATCGGAACCGACTGAACCAAATAGTAACTTCGTAGCAGGAAACGGCCGAACATTCGGCCGATACTACTTCTTAGTAGACTCCCTGTATTTAAGAGTAGCAGAAGACCAAAGAAACGATGGATGGACTGTGTGAAAGATGAGGGAGTGATTACGGAGATGACGATTAATGGAGAAGAATGGAAAAAAGGCATGTTGCGTCGACGCCAAATAAATTGCGATAAGGGAAGGAGAATGATGATAATAATTTTGTATCCTATAGTAGGGTCTTAAGCCGAGATCTATAAACGTTACTTAGCACATAATTTGGGTAAGCGTTACTCCTGTCTCTGTCGCACAACTGTCAAATGACAAGGTGCAAGATAGAGCCGGGGAGCATGTCCAATACAAATCACGCACTATTCGCACTAAGTACCTTTTATAGATCTTTTATCCTAAAAAAATATATATATAATATTTTATCCTATAGAAATTATCCTTTTCATATTTTGGGTGGTAGAGGATATAGCCTCTACCACCCAAAATATGAAAAGGATAATTTAAAATTTTGACGACACGGTTGGCACAGTGGCTGTACAATCGACTGCTGCGCTGTGTGTCGCAAGTTCGATTCCCGCACAGAACAAATATTTGTATTGCCTACAGGTAGTTAGTTGTTCCGGGTCTGGCTGTTTGTGTATGTGTGTTTAAATGTTTGTAAACGCACCCATGATACAGGAGTAATTCCTAGTGCGGGGCAACATTTTTAAAAAATTAAAAAAAATTACATCTTTCCGAGTATCCTTGCCAGATCCGAACCCACAACCTCGTGCTCAAGCCCGTCTGTCAACATTTTTCTCTATGAACGCCACTCCATTTGGATTCGGATTGTTCCAATGACTGCCATATTATGTTCCATAAATAGTCAATACTTTACACGGTCAAATTAAATTAGCTAGCGAAACTCTGCAGAAGTGATAATCTAAACATGATAGAATAAAAATAAGAAAATATTTAATTTATTTTTTGGGGTAGTAGTTTTGTTACGGTACTTGAAGTTTGATCTGAAATCTGTATTCTTTATCGTGTTGAGATATCGAAACCTATCGCGTCTGTGAAGTTTACACAAAAAATGAATAACGAACTGCAAGTGACTACACTAACTGGTCGATGACCCCACAAAAAAAACCACCAAATAATTTCTTTTTTGTTTTATCATGTTTAGGTATTCACGTCTGCGGAGTTTCGCTAGCTAATTTAATTTAACCCTAGCTATCCATACAAAATGTTCTACTTTAATGCTTTGCTAAGCTGCTGCTACTGCTCTATTTAAAATACATTTTAAAAAATATCTTGTAAATAAATGCTATTATACCATATCAGATTTCTTAAATGAACGCAATTAATTAATTGTATTTTTCTGCAGTTACGACATTTTTACAATTTGAATCTCAAATCTATAAAACATAATCTGTACATTTTCTTCTTTTTTAAGTAGTATTACGATGGAAAAATAGTAGATTATGCACCGAGGGGCTAAAGTTGTGTCTTATGTCACGGGCGTCATATTGAATCTCGAGCGCAATGAAGGATTCGGGATTTAACTCACGAGCGAAGCGAGGGAGTTAATACAAGAATCCTGAATGCAGCGAGGGATTCAAGCTAGCCCAAGGCAAAGACACCTTTAGCCCAGAGGAGGACACTCTACTTTTTACACCTACTGTGAGAAAATAATAGCCATAGTACGAAAAACAAAGTATTTATTAAATAAACAAACAGTAAGAATAAGATATTTAGAACTAGTTAGTTATATGCACTTACATATTTACTCACAAAATCCACAGCAATCTTTGCGCAGTTTACTTAAAATAAATAAATTAATGTTACAGTCAATTACTATGACGGTATTACGGCGTGGTACGGTATTTGAGTTTTAAAGTTATTCCATTCCTTTTAAAAAATGGTTCGTAGTTATCTAATTATTCTTACAATATTATGTCTTCGAAAACATGGCAACGATATGAAGAAGCAGTCGTTATGATTTTGTAGGAAATCGAGAATATCATCCACGCGTAGTAAGGGTATCGAGAATAGCTTTCCTCTTTCTGGCACCAAAGGGTTTTTGTTAGTACCTACTATACTGCCAATTAATTTATTTATTTTAAGTAAACTGCGCAAAGATTGCTGTGGATTTTGTGAGTAAATATGTAAGTGCATATAACTAACTAGTTCTAAATATCTTATTCTTACTGTTTGTTTATTTAATAAATACTTTGTTTTTCGTACTATGGCTATTATTTTCTCACAGTAGGTGTAAAAAGTAGAGTATCCACCTCTGGGCTAAAGGTGTCTTTGCCTTGGGCTAGCTTGAATCCCTCGCTGCATTCAGGATTCTTGTATTAACTCCCTCGCTTCGCTCGTGAGTTAAATCCCGAATCCTTCATTGCGCTCGAGATTCAATATGACGCCCGTGACATAAGACACAACTTTAGCCCCTCGGTGCATAATCTACTATTGTTGTTTAGACTCAAATCTTTTGTGGTTATTTTAAACCAAACATGTTGTTTTTGTACGCCATGAATGGCAAAACATGCAGATCTAACCATTATTATACGACCTTGGACATGTTATGATGTATACTCATGTTTTACAATAAAAATATATTCTATTCTATTCTAAGATGCATGTTTTAGGAAAGAAGGAACGGCCTAAATTACTATAATTAGGGCAGGAAGAACGCTTGTAATGAAAAGCTCAAACGATGAACGATTTAAAGTATTAAAAAGGTTATCACTAAGACCTCACACGGAGAAGGCGATGCTGCCAATCCAAGTAAAAATACAGACGCCAATATATACAGACGCCAGCAGGTCAAGCTACCCGAAATTCCCAATCAACCTTGAGCCTTACTGCTTTAGCGATAAAGTTGAAAATCTATTAAAGAAATTTGACAGATTGTAGTAGCTTGATGTGCTGGCATCTGTACGTAACTAGGTATATGTGTCATGTTTCCTCAAATTAACATTCTGCTCGGGTATTAAAGTTACACGCGCGTTGCAATCGTGCTTGCGTAAGCGCATTTACAAGTTTTTTTGCATTAACTGCAAACAAATAACATTCCACGGAAATTTGGTCATCGTGTTACCACATTTGGAGCCAAACTATACTAATAATAAAGCTGAAGAGTTTGTTTGTTTGAACGCGCTAATCTCAGAAACTAGCGGTCGGATTTGAAAAATTCTTTTTGCATTTGGTAGCCCAATTTTTGAGGAAGGGTATATGCTATTTAACATCACGCTAGGACCCTTAGGAGCCGACCAAAAATACACTAAAGTAAGAAAGAACGTTAAGTGAAAACGAAATAATAGCGCGAACAGGTGATGCGATGCGACGCGGTGGGTCGGGGGAACAAGAAATTTCACGCGGACGAAGTCGCAGGTAGAAGCTAGTATTTAAATCAAATGTTGTAAGAAATCTATATTTTTGTTATTGTTTTATGTCAAATTTCTTTAATAGATTTTCAACTTTATCGCTAAAGCATTAGGTTCAATATTGATTGGGAATTTGGGAAAATTTGACAGTTTTGGGTAGCTCGATGTGCTGGCGTCTGTACATACTTTTTCAACAACATTCGCTGACCAACTCAATGAATTGAAACTGGCGCAATTTATAAAGTACTTTTATGGTCACAATAATAGTCAATTTGTAAACAATTGAACCACGACGAAAATCACGCTGAGAAAAATATTGCGTATCACTTACCTACGCTATTATACAGGAGGTACATTTTTGTTCGTTTAACTTGATATTTTTTCTTAATGAGGAAACTGTTATTTTTTCCGGTAATTTATGTTAATTTGGGCTGTTTGGGAAGTCGTCGGAAATTGACTTGGACAGAATCATTTAAGAAAAAGTCATAAATGCGCTACTAGTATCAAAATGTTCAGATAAGCCCAACACGCGCAAAAATAGGCACTGTTGAACGTCAAAATTTATTTTCCAACGGCAGATAATTTTATCGTAGAAATAATTTTGAATTTTTGACAGTTCTGACAGTTGCAGTTCTGACAATGCGTTGTTGACAGTTCCAGACTGTCAGCCGTCAATTTTAATCCATGAATAAAATTTATTGGTCGATTGAAAAATCAGCCCTAAATAGAAATGATTCTAGGTAGATAGACTTAATGCCTACTATTACCGGTGTCAACAAAATGTGAATCAGATCAGATATTCGTCACGAAAAATCGCAAAATTTGGATTTGTAATAGTTGAAACGCGAAGATTAGACTTTTAAGCCATCTTCGTGCGAATGGGTGCAAAAGCCTTCAGATAATTCACACACGTGCGACTCGTCATGCGCTCCCTGATAGTCAGCTCCATGATTATTCTAGCTGATTGGGTAATCTTTTACCACAGCTTGTATATCTCGTAAAGATACAAAAAAGAAGAACTTGCAATGTTACATTTTCTTCACAGCATGTTTTAATTGGCTGCCAAGTTAAAAACAGCCATAAGCGTCCGTTCACACGTACCACAACCACACCACATCGCAGCGACCTAATGTCGGCAAGTTGTAAACAAAGAAAGAAAGAACTTTTTATTTGGGACACGCACAGGAAATACAAATAGTTAACAAAAGGTGTATTATTATTTATTATTATTAATTACAAATAATAATAATGCTCCTTTTTTACGTTTGTGTGAATAGTGTCGCTGCAGATTCTTACAGTTGCGTTGTATATGTCGCAGATGGATTGTAAAATCCGCTGTTGTACAAAACAGAATTTTGTTCAGTTGTTTTACATAACGGAATTGTTTTGTAAAACAACTAGCGGTTTTGTAAAACAGCGGATACTACAGTCCATCTGCGACATATATAGTAATTGCGATGTGGTTACGGTTTGGCTAGTGTTTGCAAACAGACAGATAGTTTTGTTTGCGATTTGGCCGGCCGCTAGTGCGCGGTCTTGCTGATTGTTGCGTTGTGGCTGCGACGTGGTCAGTATTGCCGACACGGTTGATTTTGACGGCAAAATGTGGTCCACGGGAATAAATTATCGTAAAACGGAGTGAACGGGGATGCAGGGGTGAATCGGGACGATACTTTAAAATGGGTTTTAACGTTGAAATAATGTAGTCTGTTGCCAACAAGGATACTTAATCGTCAGTAAATACATTAGACTCCTTTTTGGCAACAAACTATATTCTTTCCATTCAAATTGGTTTTCATACAAAATAGTGCCCGACCATATGTTGTCGTTGTGGTATGATTGCGGCTGTGGTGTGGTTGTGGTACATGTGATCGGGCCCTAACAAGAGTGATGAGTCATATCTCTCAATAACACTCAGGTTAACAGCCTGTATAGTTGAGATACGTTTGTAATAAAAATGTCGAAATGCAAGTACCTAAAAATCCAAGGTACTGTCGAAAAAAAAACGTTTTGTATCACGATCGATCGTGACGGCAGATAAAACGCGCGTGCGTTTGTGCTGCGCCCGCACCGGTATCTAAGCTTCGCTTTAAAAAAAGAAGGGTCGAGCTTGGTGGATTCTTTTTTGGTATATCATTTGTTTTGTAGGAAGTTAGATGTAGTTTTGTTTCCTGGTGACTTGGATTTTTAACCGACTTCTAAAAAAGGAGGTTCTCAATTCGGATGTTTGTATTTTTTTTTGTTTTTATGTTTGTTCGCGCATGGGTTATGCGCGAACAAACATAAAAACAAAAAAAAAATATTCGTCGCTTGCCAACCGATTTGAAAAATTCTTTGTTGTTGTTGTTTGTTGGAAAGGGTATACTTCCCAAATGGTCCCATAGAAATTTCATCAAAAACGGTTCAGTAGTTTAGTTTTTAAACCAAAATTACTGGAAAAATGACAACTTAAAAGTGAAAAATAAAAACTTTTTTACAAAAAAAAAATACAACCGACTTCCAAAAACGACACCACAAAGTGAAAAATAACTTTAACTTCGGAAGTCGGTGGCAAACAACGAAAATTCGAACCCAACGACACCGACTTCCGAAATTAAAGTTATTCACTTTGTAGTGTCGTTTTTGGAAGTCGGTTGTATTTTTATAGCATACTTTTGACTTGTGGATCTCTTGGTGCAACGGCATTGTAACCCTGCAGCACCCAATAGGTAGTCTATTGGGTGCTACAGGTTTACAACCATGGTCTACAGATTGTTATGGACATATGGCATTTTGTGTTAGGTATACCCTGACCATTAGGTAAACCGTTTTTTGACACATGGAATCAGTGATTGCAGCAACACACAATACATTGATTGATACACGTACGGTATTATAATGTATGTAAGAAGCCATAATTAAGATAATTCAATAAGATAAGGCAGTTTACATATTTATTACGCATTTTAAAGTTAACTTTTACGTAATCTGGAAAATGTGTGTTAAGACAGCTGTCAAAAAACGGTTAACCTAATGAACAGGGTATAGGGTCTATTTGGTACACACGATATAGGAAATCATCGTATTTTATGGGACATTGCTAATCCATTAACTAATATAAAGACTCTGACCTGACACCAAATCAAACCGAAGCACAAGGGAGCAAACACACACCCTTACACACACACACCTACACACACACCCCTACACACACACCCCTACACACACCCCCACCAGACACACACAAACCACACGCACATCACATACACACCAAACAAACATCACACATACAACCGCACCATATAGTCTCCACTCTGGAATTCGTACTCCGAGCCCCAAGATACAGACTAACTGTCTAGTTTGCGGCTCAGTAGCAAATACCATATTGTAACCTAGCTGTAGGTAATATTTTAAGCTACTCATGTTGTCTCAACTTGCTATTAACGAATGAACCTGCTTACTGTATTACCAAAGCAAAAAAAGCAAATAAGCATCACCTCTGTACCTATTTTTCTGTTCTGTTTTTCAATGTCTGTTTATATGTGTGTACATAAATGGTTAAATAAATAAATTACCTGGACAATAAATATTTTCTATTTCTATACGTACGAAAAACTGTCTGCTAAACCACGTAAACAACGCAATGAATGTTGTTGAACTGTTATGATGGTGTCTTCGATAAGACTAGTCAGTGATTCTCGTAGCTACGAGTACATCTCCAGAAAGTATTATAATATTTGCATACTATGCAGACTCTTACACGAACATTCTTAGTCCATCCGAACACATTGTATCCGAATCAGTAAGAACATACAAAAGCCTGTTAGGAGGTCTAAGTTAGTGTGCCATAAATCACTGTCAGTGTTAAATGGACAACTAGAGATGTTCCAAGATCTAGGGTAGACACAAATATGACCACTATCTATATCTATACTTATAATAAATCTGTAGAAGTGAAAATTCTGTACATTGAAAATATCAAAAAAATAAATGGCAGGGGGTGTTACTAGACCGACACCGAACCCAAAAATGTGATTAAAAAAATTTTTGTCTGTCTGTCTGTTTGTTCAGGCATCACGCAAAAAGTACCGGTTCGATTACGATGAAACTTGGTATAATTATTCTTTAATATCCTGGGCACCACACTGGGTACTTTTTATCCCGGAAACGTATATACAATAAAAAACAAACTTAATTTTGCGGTTCGATCCCTAGATCCGATTACTGTACCAACCGCAAATAATAAGTTTGTCGTAGGTTAGGTCACACGCAGTGGAGTTCATTTTTATTCCTTTTACTTTTTAGAGTTATTTAGGTTTATTTTTATATAAGTCGTAGGTATAGATTTTAATTTTAAAGTATAGGTAGTATATTTGATAGTGTACGTAGTGACCGTAGGTTATTTTATAATACTGTTAGGTAGGATTAGTCATTCGTATAGATATTAGTTTTTAGGGATTTTGCTTATTTATTGAGTTTAGATTAGTTATCATCAGAAATAGGTTTATTTAGGTAGGTAGTTTTTTTTTTAATTAGGTTGGTACTTAGGTAAAGGTATCATATAGGTACCCTCTTAATCACCACTAATGAGACACAATTAGTTTTCTATTGTAATTAGCCACAAAGGGCCCGCGAGATGGATGCCATTCTGGGGAAGCACATGGGTACATTTTATCCTGTTGGCACGTTCCCGTGGGATAATTTCCGACATCCACGCGGGCGAAGCCGCGGGCAGAAGCTAGTTACTAATATTAATGTGAGTATTAGTAGTATTTTGTGAGTATTAATAGGGGCTTGTGGCTAAGTAATAACAGCCGCACGGGTCTATCGATCAGGTTAAGCTACGCTTGCCGCGGTTGGTTCGTGGATGGGTGACCATCTTCACATACCAAGACTCCTCCGTGCCTCGGAAAGCACGTTAAGCCGTTGTTAGTTGCGGATGTCATTGGTTGATCTTTAAGTCGTTACGGGTAGTAGCCCGAAAGTCTGACAACCAGTCTTACCAAGGGGTATTGTATTACCCAGTAACTGGGTTGTCGAGGTCAGATAGGCAGTCGCTCCATGTAAAATACTGGTATTCAGCTGCATCCGGTTAGACTAGAAGCCGACCCTAACATAGCTGGGAAAAGGCTAGGCAGCTGATGATGAGTGAGTTTTAGTAGTATTAGTGAGTAATAATAGTCCTCTATTAATAGTATTAATTGAGATGGCCACAAATGATAGTGCCCTTATTTTAAAGAAACTTTAAAAATGCTTATTTAATGCGTACTCATGTCAGTCAACCGCCTTGGTGTCTCATGGCTAATTAATATCAGAAATGATGTGTTTTGTTTTAATTTCTTTTGACTTGTGGATATTGACCTATGTAAGTATATTGTATTGTGCACAGTTCATAACCGGCGTGCGTGTATGACCAGCAGATGTAGGAACGTACACAAGGCAAAAGGAGTAAGATGTAAGGATCGTATCAGGTGGCGTTCTATAGCTTCTGCCTACCCCCATGGGAAGAAGGCGTGGTTTAAGTATGTACTAGCTGCGCCCCGCGGTTTCACCCGCACAAATTTCGATCCCGTGGGAATATCGGGATAAAAAGTATTGTATATATTAGTCCTGGTTAAAAACCACCTGTGTGTCAAATTTCATTCAAATCTGTTTAGGATTTTTTGCGTGAAAGAGTAACCAAACATCCATCCATCCATCCATACAAACTTTCGCGTTTATAATATTAGTAAGATATTTATATCCATGCAGTGCACCTAATTATCGTACTACTTCGTTAAATTTGTACTTGAATATTATGTACTATCGCCAAAGCCTATATCTGACCATTTTGAAAACAAATCCTGTGCACATGATGACCACAGCTGCGTCCGTAAGTAAAACAAAAGAGGATCCTTTTTAGGTCAACTAATAATATGCGCTGCAACCAGGAATAGTCCTTACGGTGGTCAGATATAGATTTTGGCGATCACACATCATAAAAATTATACAATAAATTTTAATGCAGTAGTAATGTTAAATGCATTCAGGCGCATTTTGAAAGAAGACAGAGGGAGCCAACACCATTCAAGAAGGTAGAATGACATATAAAGGTTTAAAAAAAAATCCCTAACCTCAAGCCGTCCCCTCTCTAAAGCCATGTCCACACTACAATGCAAACCGGACAGCACACAATCCCATTGTGCACAGTTACCAACCGTATCGTGATGTATGCCTCTAACGTAATTAGCTAACTTAATTAACACAGGTTGTTGACTCGGCTGTGTGGCCGAAATGTTGATAAGGCTTAGTAAGTACCTAAATAATTATGTTAATCCATAGCCAGAAGGTTGAGCGATCCGTTTTTCCAGAAGGTACCCTTTAAGTTTATAGGTATAGATCCGAACCAAGCAAGAGGCTGTGTGAATATAATTCTTTTTTTTTTTTAGGGAATGGCGTCTCTCAATTTAACCTATGAGGTTGTCGTCTGCTTAACCGGGCTTGCTTGTGGATGCCTCAATAAATTAAGGCTTACAGCTAGGGCTTAAAAAAAAATAAAAACTAAGCCACTACACGCTAAGGGCACGCCCTGTGGGATACGGACCTCGGCTTAGGGCGTCGCTGGGAGAGGGCAGCAAGGGACAGGCTGGATCGGAATTATGTAGGGACGGATTTAAAACTACAGGCTCAGCGGCGCGGGCTGGCTCGAGCCGGCTGGTCGGAGAGTGAATATCAAAGGGGATTGACGATTTTTAAATGGAGCCTGGCGTATCTACTGTCGCACCATATTTTTATATTTTTAATAGCAGCTATGCATGAAACCTATATGTGTCACTAGCTGCGCCCCGCGGTTTCACCCGCATAAGTTTCGATCCCGTGGGAATATCGGGATAAAAAGTATCCTATATGTTAATCCTGGTTATAAACCAACTGTGTGACATTTTTCATCCAAATCTGTTCAGTAGTTTTTGCGATACAAACTTTCACGTTTATAATATTAGTAGGAAAGGATTCGTGGCCGCCATTTTGACAAAAAATCAAAATGGCGCGACAGTAGTATTCCACGGACTTTCAAAGCCCTTTCGAGCGAGTACACTCGAGTTCTTCAAGTTGCAAGGAAAGATGACCAAAAACTAGAACAGCAGATGGCAACAGCCAAATCAAAAAAAGACGACCTAGACTACACAAAAGACAGAATTGTGTGGGAAAGGGAGAGGCAGGCCTTTTTCCCTGCAGTGGGACAATACAGGCTAGTTAGATTAGGTTTTAAAAAAAAAAAAAAAATTTTTTGATTCTCTTTTTTTTTTGTAGTGGGCAATAAATTATTGTATTCATTTTTGCTTTTCACAGTATCTGCTATTTGATACAGATACTGTTTTGTGGCAAGTTTTATTCGTAAGTTAGATTAGATCTTGATAGGACCTACCTACCTAGTAGTAGACCTACCTAGTAAGTAGTAGTGGTCACAGAACAGATTACTGTTCTGTGGTAGTGGTAGTGGTAGTATGACAAATCTCTGGACAAAAATTTCGACTGATCGCTACAAATCGCCACGCTCAAATTATCGCCAGGGAGAAAATCATTCCGTGGGTGAGTGACAACCCTAAATAATGAAGAAAACGACGCGAGGAAGCGGATCCGAAGTGCGGTGAAAGAAACAACACATCGTGAGAAAACCTGCGGAGTAGGTAATTGCGAAACACACCTAAAATGAGAATCGATTGCAATACTTTTCATTTTGATAGTTCAACCACGTTCATTGCGTTATTTACGTAGTTGTTGAACGAATTTATAAAACCTATGAAGCAATGAATGTCATAATGAGAGGTATTACGATCGATTACCATTTAGTATGTATACTTGAAATCACAGCTTGAGCAAGCGTGGCCATCCCTGCACGTTTCTTCAATACAGGATGAAATTAAAAACGGAAAAATCAAAAGAGGAGGTGCAGTAACTGTTACATAATCATTATAAATTGTCATTTCCCAAAACTAAATTCTTGAAAAAAATCCTGTAATTATCGCCTTAGATAGTACAAACTAAGTGATTGCCTTCGAGTAGACACGAATTGTCGTCATGCCAGATTTTTTTTCATATTTATGAAAATTAATTTAAAGAAAATAATATATTAATTTTAGCGCGCGCCCGATAAGTAATCCATTCATCGCTGAGTTCACAACAAGAAGCAAGTTGGCAACGCGTTGAACTAGCGGTATATTTACCTAATTTTGACCGTTCCTACAAAAAAAGAGCGCGCGACGACACGTTACCAAATCGCTCGCCTACACGCACGTGCATCCCTTTCCTTAATGACATGCTCTAAATTTATTTTGTAACACGTAAAATTAGATATTTTAATTTCGCACCTATTCAATTTTGTCCTGTATATGAGAAGACAGCTGGATGGGAGTTGCCGAAAATCGAGTTGAATGGCGTGCAATAGGAGAGGCCTATGTCCAACAGTGGACTGCTGTAGGCTGATGATGGTGATGATGATATGAGAAGACACCTTTGACCTGCAAAAGGACGGCGGTTATAAACATCATGCCAGCTAGAAAAGAAGAGATGATAAGATTTCGATAAGATGTTAAGATAAGATTTCGGAGTTGAATTGTAACTTATTTGTTACAATTCAACTCCGTTCCCTCCTCTGTTTAGTAAGTGGTTTCGTAAAATAAGGCTTTTATTTGAAGACGATTGTCCGTAGCGTTCTTTATTATGCGAATAACATCAACGAGCAATCTGTCGGCTGAGCGATATGGAAATACAAAAGCACTCTAACTTGAGAGCTCCTCTTAAAGAATCGATTTACTGTCTGAGAAAAATCATGTCTTGAAAATGATCGTCGTAAATAATAAAGTAAGAAAGTCAAAGTATTTGTTGCAGCTCGTACAGGAAGATTACTAACTAAACTAAACACAGTCAAAAATATAAAAAACTAAATTATATTTTTGAAAGTAACAATGTTAAATATGAAACAGAAAGTCATATACGAGACCAAAAATGATCCTATCTCAACCTGATGCTGCGACATCATAATAATAGAAAGGCGTTATTGTTTTAAATTATATTTTTAGCAGGTACAGACGCCAGCACATCAAGCTACTACAATCCGTCAAATTTATTTAATAGATTTTCAACTTTATCATTAAAGCATTAAGGTTCAAAGTTGATTGGGAAAATTTGACACCTTCAGGTAGCTTGACCTACTGGCGTCTGTACCTACGGGGTTTTCCATTTCTTTCCTACCAGAACCCAAATTGTGTAAAACACTATCAATCAGAATCTGAATCATTTTGAAGGATATAAAACTAATCCAATGCTTCATATGTTCGGAAAATGTGTCTCCTTAACAACGTAAATAACGCAATGAATGTTGTTGAACTGTCAAAATGGAAGCCATTGCTACTGTTAGTGTGCTCCGCAATTATCCCGCATTGTTGTTGAAAAACGTTTACTAATACGGGAGTTTTTTTTTTGCTAGTTTCGTGTCTGCTGAAAAATTAAGTAACTTGAGGCCGTTTGGAAATCCCGGCCACCGTTCGTGCGGGCTTGCGGGCGGCGAGCAATGGGCAGCTCGCCGCCCGGTAAGGACCAGGCCTGGGTCGACGGCGCGTTGTTCCACGCGCGCCTCAAAGAAATGTCAGCACGAAGTGACGGGGTCCGCTAGGGCCGATGCCGCCAGGGCCGCGGGTTGTTCGAAAGAGATACCGTGGCCCCTGGCATAGGCAACTGAAGGAACACGGGTGGGTTTTCGTCAGTAAAAGTCTGACACGCCCTTCCACTCAGCCCAGAGCGGGAGAGGTCATTTAGTGATTTCTCACCCAAAAAAAGGCCGTTTGGAAAAGTCAATTCATGACATAAGTTTGGTTAAATAAAAAAGATAACATTACATCTGGCTTGTATTCCCCGAAGGGTAGGGCCTACCCTACCCTTCGGGGAATAAAGCTATTGATGTGGGTGTAGGTACCATAAACCTAGAGGTTTACGGTACATACACCCACATCAATAGCTTTTTTTATTATCTTACTAGCTGCGCCCTGCGGTTTTACCCGCATAAGTTTAGATCCCGTGGCAATATCTGGTTAAAAAGTATCCCATATGTTAATCTTGGTTATAAACCATCTGTGTGCCAAATTTTATCCAAATCCGTTCAGTAGTTTTTGCGTTAAAGAGTAACAAACATCCATCCATCCATCAATCCATACAAACTTTCACGGTTATAATATTAGTAAAATAAGATAAGATAAGAAGTAAAATTATTCCCATGCAGATAATCGGCTACGGTGAACATTTCTGTTTCTGACAGCTATGGGTTACGAGCGTGTGTTCTTATGAGGTAAATGTAGACTATCTTGGAGAAGTTACGTGCACAGCAAAAGGCGTAGAATGAACGAATGAATTGCACCAATTCCAGCGTGGTTTGACCAGACTCGATTAATCGAATAAACCCCAAGATTCGCAGTAGCTCCTCCTCATTCATGGTGCTACGACCATTGCATATCAAGGAGTAGACCGGGGGCGCAGTAATGGTAGGGAAGACGTGCCCGGAGGAAAGGGTAGGATTTAAGAGCCTACCGGATATGCATCCTAGAGTAAGCATTGGACTAGTGGAGAGATGGGTAATTATTATACCTGCACAGCAAGTGCGTTGAGTTAAATGAGTAAATAGGCTTTGTTTGTTACGTCCAAACTTACGTTTATTATTTTTATAACGTAAATAATACATCATCTACTCTTTTCATCATTGTCTGATTTGATAGCGTCGTTCAATTGTTTCAAATGACACAGAAATGGCGTATTGGAATTGACTCATGAAGGGCTGATGACTCATTCAATAAAATGCTGTATGCACTAAATTAACTATTTATAACTTAATTATAGTTAATTTATTGATAGTAGTTTTACTTGATTTAATTATGATAAAGTATTGATGTCGTTAGATATCGTATGCGTAGGCGTCGCTTCTAATTGGGAAGTTTTAACTGGATTCACCTAACAAGGCGCAGTGATAACAGGTGCAGTAAGGCTCAATTTACACTGCCGTGGAACGGAATGGAAGTGCTTTTTTTTTGTACAAAGCATAATGAACTTTATGTCAAAAGAGTAACGCACAAATTAGATACACACATATGCACAGGTCGCGCATCTTCTGGCGCGCATTCTCGGGAATGCCGGTAGTAATAAGCTCGTTTCTAGTTTGTATGTTTAGACAATTGACATAAAGTTCATTTTGCTATGTATAATATCGCTATCAAAACTCGTTTCCACTCCGTTCCACGGTAGTGTAAATTGAGCCTAAGGCTGCGACAGAATGGCGTCCAACGACTGGAAGACGAGATAGTGGTCGTCTGGCGGCGAGATAGGCAGACATTGTTGCCATCGCGGGTTAAACCTGGATGAGGCTGGCACAGGAGTGTGGTGATTGGCACAATAAAAGAGAGACCTATGCGTGCTGGGGATTTTGTTGTTGCAGTACTTCTTCCCAGTGAAAGCACTAGGAAGTGGTGAAGGGCGGGCGTTTTGAGGGACTGTCTGTATGTATTTAGTTGTAGTAGATAATGTACGGACGAACAAGAAACAAAAGTAAAGTTAGAATTTATGGAAATATAATGTCTGTACACAACACGATATAAATATATACACAGAAGGAGTAAGACACGAGAAACACAATAGATAGGATGAGATCACAAAACAACAATAATAATATTCATTCAAATTACTGAAGAAAAGATAACTATAGATGATAGACGTCTGTCTCAGCCATGACAGAAAGTTGACATCAGAGCAGCGCTACTCGTGGCGTATTTCTGTACTAGGTATCTGGTAGGAGTAAAACCTACATGTAAATTTGACGTTCAAAAAGTGCTGATTCTCAGCCTAGTTTGAATTAATGACTTTTGATTTCTAATACAAGGAGTTATGCGAGCGAAAACATCATCAAAACATCATCATAGTGTTTTCGCTCGCATAACCAAAATAGCAAATACCATCAACATTGGAATTTCAAGCTCTGGAAGTGCCACATTCCGTCTATGACATCAGAGATAAATCGCGTGATGTTTATTTTATTTATATGCCCATTTTCTCTACATCCGATATATAACGAGACCCGATCAAAAAAGTCTTCAAAAAATATTTATATTCAATTTCCAGGTCGATTGAACCGTGTTAAACAACCGTTAAAAATCTTTATTGCAAAATGAATTATTATCTACCAATTTGCGTAAAAAATGTTTTAACCGAAAAATCAGCCGACTTTCTAAAAATTGTTTACGCTATCTCGGCTTACGAGAGCTACAAGTAACGAAATATAATATCTGGGTATCGCATGTTTCTGAAATATTAAGATTTGTGCTGTCGATGTCGTTACGATGATGGCTGGTGTCAAGCATAGCTAAGTATTGGTAAAAGTTGAGAGCGTGGACAATCAAAATTAGATCAGACATTACAGAACTTTTACGATATTTGATACATTTATGAATAGAGAGATCGACATGTGATATTCTCGGTGAGAGAAAATTAGCCATCTTTAGTTTGGTGTGTTTCTTTTCTTAAAACCATCCACAGGTTTATCTCAAACAAATTATAACCACATCTCAAATCAAATCAAATCTTAGACTCAAAAATTACCTCAGGTACCCCAGGGATATAAATAGAAAATCCTACAATCCTACTTTACACTAATCCTACTAATACTCTTATTATAAATGTGAAAGTTTGTAAGGATGGATGGATGTTTGTTACTCTTTCACGCAAAAACTACTGACCGGATTTTTATCATAAAAATCCGGTAAAAACTTTACAGTAATATAGCATAAACATCAGAATAACAAATAGGATACTTTTTATCCCGATATTCCTGCGGAATTGACACTTATGCTAGTGAAACCACGGACCGTTGCTAGTAGAAAATATTTTATTGTCC
Organism: Apamea anceps; assembly: GCA_951799955.1. Lineage (NCBI taxonomy): Eukaryota > Metazoa > Arthropoda > Insecta > Lepidoptera > Noctuidae > Apamea > Apamea anceps. Next base: position 2,944,769 of record OX637502.1, on the reverse strand, counting down.
AGGTAATAAAATGAGCAGGTTCACAGGTTAATAGCTAGTTGAGATTACATAAGTAGTTTAAAGTTGCTACAGTTAGGTTACAATATATTATTTGCCAGTGGGCCTAAAACTAGACAGTTAGTCTGTATCTTGGGGCTCGGGGTACGAATTCCAGAGTGGAGACTAGAGAGGTGATTTCAGGTATGGTATGGTACACGTATGTGTAGTGTAATGTTTGTGTACCTAGTATGTGTGTAAGTGTGCGTGTTTGTTCTATTGTGCTTCGTTTGATTAGGTGTCAGGTCAGATGCCAAAAATAACAGCGGAAGACAATGCAAAAGATGGGAAGACGAATTAAAGTTCACAGCGGGTCCAAATTGGAGAAAAATTGCGAGAGATAGGAATCAGTGGTAGTCGTTGTGGTAGATATTGTGGTATATTTAAATTTGTGTTTCAAATTGATGATATTTTAAGTCAACTCGCATCAACTTTATTTTAATGATTATTCAGTTGATTTCAGAGTGTCACTATTGAAAAAGTTATAAAAATGTTTGAAGTTGTAGCGTAAACTGAATTTTATTGTGTAGGAATTAAAGTTATTTTTCCATAAACTCATGTTTGTTAACGTTTTTGGTAAATAAATCGCGAATGCAGATTAGGTAGAAGGCCTCCTCGCCTTTGCTAAGAGGCGTACTGAACTAATAGACATTCTGTAAACTACTGAAACTACCACAGCGCAAATAAAACTGAATTACAGGGCGTATACTCATATTATCTACTTTATTTATTATTATTACACTTAAACTCACTTAATCATATCAATAACTGGAGATTTATGTAGATCTAAAAATCAGAAAGATACAATTCTAAAACCACAGGAGGAACACTAACCCACACTGTTAATCATTAATTTAATAACAATAAAAACACGTAACCAATTTCCAGAGCATTAACATTAATCTTAATATAACCAGTTGATTTATTAATCAAAGGTTAACGCACGGTGCGACCCCGGGCTCGCTCAGTAAACTCGGGTCAGATCAATACCTATAAACAAACGGAGTTAATAGAATTTTACGTTTAGATAAAAAACATGTTTCGACCGCTATCGTTGTATCGTTCGTCGATAAGATTTTGTCGATAAGCGTCGTGTTTATCTTCACTTCACAATTTTTGTGTCGTCAGCAGGATTCCAGAACAGTGATGGCCTATTGGAATCGGGCGTGACTTACGAGTTGTGTAGGTCGTAGGTTTGAACCCGGATAGCACTTTCACAATCTTGTTCCCACTGCTGGAATTTTTTGAAGAAAGAAAGAAAGCAAATACATTTATTTGGCACAAACTAAAAGACACACAATACACCAGATACATACATCAGACAAAACAGACAATAAAAAAAATAAGAGATTAAATAAAAAGTGTTAAGTCCGATGTAAGAAAATCGCAGGAAAGTGTGCCTCACGGCTGCGCCAAAAAAGGCCCAGTTCAGCAGAACAGTTCAGCAGACAGAGAATTCAGGCCTTCTCTCTGTGAGAGGAAGAGGGAGTGGGAATCCACCACGCGGGCCCAGTGCAGGTTAGTGGATAGCACTTTATTTTGTGGAAATTATTTCATCACCACTGCTCTCAAAACGGTGAAGGAAAACATCGCGAGGAAGCCAGCATGTCCTACAACCAAAGATTCGACGATATGTGACATCTACCAACCCGCACTGAGCCCACTCCCTCTTACTGAGAGGAGGCTTGTGTCCCAGCAGTGGGAACGTTACCTTAGGCTGATTATGCTATTGTGGTTAAGTTGCAAGATTCCAAAGGACTGAATTGAGGTAGTCTGCCGAGAAAGGGAGAATGCCGAGGTTTGTTCATCAAGAGAATGATAATTAAAGCAGTGATTGTCCCTAAGGCATTATGACATAAATAATAATAAAGTATTATGAAAAAAAAAAAACTGTGGTTAAAAAGTTCTCTAACTAAGCATATCTCCATGAAATCTGAGATTGTACTAACGTAACTACCACCAACTGCATCGGACTGCTTATAAATTCATCCGACTCCAGAGAGGTAATTCTCGTAATTTTAAGATCGTTCACAGTCTGATCTCAGTCTCAATCTGTCAAAAATACCTGTAATTTCCCTACATTTTGAGAAGGTTTTGACATTTGTTTGTCGCCGAGATGAGACTGCGACTAAATTTTGAACGTTTTAAATTACGAGAATTGGTCTTCTGGTTTGAAAATTTTTAGTGGTGTTTTGTATACTTTTTTTTTCTGAATTTAGTGTGTAATTTTCACATTTGACTGCAAAGAGTGCAAAATATAATCACTCAGCTGACCGACAACATGAAATCAGTTAAAACTCTATTGAAAATGGTTTCAGGTGAACAAAAACAAAACATAACGTGTGAAATGTGAGACTACTAGATACAGGTACATCTCTGCTTAACCCTTCGGAGAAAAGAGGCGTGTTGTTATGTGTGTGTGTGTGACAATGGTTTCAGACAGTGAATTACTGAAATCCAGTATTTTATTTGGAGCGACTGCCTATCTGACCTCCACAACCTAGTTACTGGGTACCCCTTGACTTTTGAGCATCTGACGTAACGACTGTCAAAAATGTACAAATTTTAATGACAGCCGGGACCAATGGCTTAACGTGCTTTCCGAAGCACGGAGGGGTCTCTATAATGGATTGTCACCCATCCGTGCGGACTGTCCTCGGCCAGCGGTGCGGCTGTTATTATTTAGCCACGAGTCTCTCTTCCTATGTTTACATACGATATTATCAGAAATATGAAACAATAATATTGAGATCATCTCTAATGATAAATTACATAATTATTATCTAATACATAGAGGGTACTTCAGAAATCAAGTGTCTGCAATAAACACACAAACTTACCTATGTAAACGTACGGTCACCAAAGGAGATAAGTATAACCAGGGTCGTCGGATATAGTTGAAGTTTACTAAGAAACCGATGAATGTTTTGTAATGAAAAAATTGATTAATGACATTTTTGTTTACTATTAATTAAATTAAGTGTTACTCGAAAACATCCATCGGTTTCTTACTAAACTCCAACTATATCCGACGGCCCTGGTTACTTATCTCCTTTGGTGACTGTACTTCAGAAATCAAGGTGGCCGCGATAAACACACAAACTAACCTATGTAAACGTACATTCATTAAATAAATACAAGATTTCTAACAACTCTATGTAAGAAAGGAAACGCCTATCTATTCGCGAAAGTTGTATGAAGCTAAGGGAAATGAGTAATTTGCAGTTGTCATAACAAGATTTGCCAGATCCAGTAATTACTTCTGTATCTAGATATCAATAATTATGTCAATAAAACACACTTCAAAATTATAATGTATCATGGTTCTGCAAATGTGGGTCATTCAGCGTATTCTATCCTACTATACTAATATTATAAATGCGAAAGTTTGTATGGATGGATGGATGGATGTTTGTTACTCTTTCACGCAAAAACTACAAAACGGATTTGGATAAAATTTGGCACACAGATGGTTTATAACCAGGTTTAACATATAGGATACTTTTTATTCCGATATTCCCACGGGATCGAAACTTATGCGGGTGAAACCGCGGGACGTAGCCAGTAATTATATACATAAACAAATGCACGCTTTCTCCCATAGGGGTAGACAGAAACTACAGAACGCCACCTGCTACAATCCTTCCATACTCCTTTTGCTTCGTTTACGTCCATAAATCTGGTTCATAAGTACTCAATATACAAAATAATTCAAATCAATAATATCTAGTATCTGCTGAAAACTATGTACCCAAAAACATTGAATTTCGACTTTTACGGGAAACGTAATATCAAAATTGAAAAAAAAATTGATGTACTGAAACTCTTATTTTTAACCGAAAAATTAAAGTTTGTTACTCTTTCACGTTAATAGATTTGGATGAAATTTGGCACACAGATTATATACAATACTTTGTATCCCGATATTCCCACGGGATCGAAACTTATGCTGGTGAAATCGCAGGGCGCGCACCTAGTTACCTATAAAATAATTGACGCCACGTATCATGAACTTCCTTACTGTTCCAAATGACTCAAAGTCAAAGCATTTATTACAAATAAACCAATTATAGGCACTTTTGAATTGTCAAGGGGTCGGTAAAGCTAATCGCCCATTGCAAAGCGTAGCAAAGGTCCTACGGCGAAGAACGGGCAAGAAACTCCACGGACACTCTTTTAAATCAATCATAAAATAATGATAAGAAAAAAAACATACACAAAAACATTACTGTAATAATATAAATAGCTCACTGCGAAAAATGACTCATTTACTCAGAAAGAAAAACAATCCCCACAATTATGTATATCATTTAAAACAAAACACCTGTAAAAACATACCTTTATATACCAAAAACTGAATCCAACACAATCACTGAAAGGCACAGAATGTCAATAGTATCATTATGTATTTATTTTTAAAAACACACGTGTATATTTTCCACAGCACTTCCGAACTCGAACGCACGTCTGTCGGTCAACGCGATCAGAATCGCACTGACCATGGCTGATAGGTAGGTATTGTAGATTAAATGATCGCTCGCGAATTTAATTTCATACCTATTTGAGTATGTTTGTGCTTACGTATTGTTAAGAAAGGATGGATGGAATGTGTGATGGATTAGTTAGAAAGGGGGTGACTACCGAGATGACGACTAATAGAGAAGTTTGGGAGAAAAAGACATGTTACGCCGACCCCAAATAAATTGAGATAAGGACAGAAGAATGATGAAGGATGACTGTCTATCATCCGGACGATATAGGAGTTTCTTAATTTGCCACAGTAGAAAATTCCAACCCCTTTTTTTTTTGCCGTAGGGTTTGGGTTCAGTGTTGGACGAACGTCCAACTGGACGTTTCTGCAACTTTACATAAATTTATGAAGCTGGATGTACATTCATTGTAAATAGAGTCAAGTATGTAAATAAAACTTTTTTGGCAAAAAAAACAACCGACTTCCAAAAACGACACTACAAAGTGAAAAATAACTTTAATTTCGGAAGTCGGTGTCGTTGGGTTCGCATTTTCGTTGTTTGCCACCGACTTCCGAAATTAAAGTTATTTTTCACTTTGTAGTGTCGTTTTTGGAAGTCGGTTGTTTTTTTTGCAAAAAAGTTTTTATTTTTGACTTTTAAGTTGTAATTTTTACCAGTACTTTTGGTTTAAAAACCAAACTACTGAACCGTTTTTAATGAAATTTCTATGGTACCACTTCAGAAGAATTTTGAAAATCGGTCCACAATTGGCGGAGTAATCGCGTAACAAACACACAAAAAAAAAAACATACCATCGAATTGAGAACCTCCTCCTTTTTTGAAGTCGGTTAAAAAGATAAATAATAGAAATTCATAGTTTTGGTGGTTTTTAGCGCATTTCCATTTTATGTGACAGTTTACTTTACCGGTAAAAATTTAGCGAAATCCCTACTGCTATTTGCGATCTTAGTGAATGGAGATGAATTTTCATTTTTATGATTCCGTACCCAGAGGGTGCCAACGGAACAATATTACTAAGTCCCCGCAGTCCATCCGTCCGTCCGTCTGTCAGCGGGCTGTATCTAGTAAACCGTAATAGGTAGACAATTGAAATTTTCACTGTTTGAGTGTGTATTTCTATAGCCGCTATAACAAAAAATAATAAAATAAAAGTAAATTAAAAAAAAATTATCGGTGTCCATACAAGAAACGTGATTTTTTCGACGTTTTTTGCCTTGTGGTGTCCGACTCGCACTTGGCTGGTTTTTTATTCTATTGGTTATAAGTACTAAACGATATTTTTTATCTTCCAACTTAGTTACAATGCTGACAAAAAGTAATTTTCTCTGAGGATCTTAATACTTTAAATGGGGTCTTCGATCATCAAAATAAATTAGATTGGAGACGACAATGAAAGTATGTAGGTGTCGAAGTACCTAAACTTTTTACTCCTTATTAGGAGTAAAAAGTTAGGAAAAACTAAGTTTTAATTTGAATGGTATTCCATTCAAATTAAAACTTAGGTTTTCGAGACATCGCCATGCGGTTGGTAAAGGGTTGGCCTATTTGGCTAAAGAATCAGGGGGCCTAAAAAGGCCACTTTGGCAGAGAAACTCCAAGGACACTCTTTTAAATCATAATATGATAACAACAAGAATCATATTAAAAATCGTAAAATAGTCACAAACTGACAATTCATAATATGATCTGTGTGCAATTCATATCATAATGAAATAACATTTAAACTGTAAAAATAAAAAACCAATTTGATTAATAAAAACTGTAATGAAAAATTTACCGATAAAATTACGGTTTTTATTTTTTTCATGCGGCAATGTTTACACCAAATATGAATTGAAATTTTACGAAAATTGGAGGAATTGCTAATGATCTGCTGGGAATTCAGGAAATGAATAGCTTATAGAGGTATTGCTTAAAGTGGCCTTTTTAGGCCCCCAGCATTGCTATACAACGTGGCAATGCTGCCAGTGTTTTTTGGCACTTTCCCTACTGACAGCGATGCGGACGAATTTTTTGGTGCCTTTTCATTATTTCCTCTCCTTTTTATATACTTGTAAGTACTCGTACATATTATTATTTTAAGACTGTTAGCTTTTTAAATTATCCTACTAGGTATATTATTTGAGCAAAAAACGCGATAAACGCGAAAGTTTGTGAAGATGGATGGATGGATGTTTGTTACTCTTTCACGCAAAAACTACTGAACAGATTTGGTTGAAATTTGGCACACAGATAGTTATACCAGGCACCAGGATTAACACATTGGATTTTTTATTTCGATATTCCCGAGGGATCTTATGCGGGTGAATCCACAGGGCGCTGCTAGTGTAAATATAATTTAATTAAAACTCAATTTGTAAGTACATATCTTCAAGTAGCAGTTTATTTGATCATAATCACTTTAGTGTGTCGCTTACCTAGAACATTGATAACCTACTGATAGGTTTATCAGCAAACGTCAATAGATAAGAAATAATACAAATTTGATTCTATTGTGAGTCATTTATATTAAATTAGTAAGTATATTTATAGTATTATTATAATATATTGCAATGTTGGTTGCAATTCCCAAGGATTTGTGGTGACCAAGTGAAAACGGTCGCGACTTACGAGTCGGGTCAGGTTTAAACCCAGCCAACCAGGCAAACTTTACTTTGTGAAAATTATTTCAACAACACAAGGTACTCTCAAAATGGTGAAGGAAAACATCGCGAGAAAACCGGCATGTCCTAGAACCAAAAATTCGAAGACATATAATATCTACCAACCCGCACTGGGCCCGAGTGGTGGATTATCGACCACTTTCTCTCACAGAGAGGAGGGGGCCTAAAAAGGCCACTTTAAGCAATACCTCTAAAAGCTATTCATTTCCTGAATTCCCAGCGGATCATTAGCAATTCCTCTAATTTTCGTAAAATTTCATTTCATATTTGGTGTAAACATTGCCGCATGAAAAAAATAAAAACCGTAATTTTATCGGTAAATTTTTCATTACAGTTTTTATTAATCAAATTGGTTTTTTATTTTTTATTTCTACAGTTTAAATGTTATTTCATTGTGATATGAATTGCACACAGATCATATTATGAATTGTCAGTTTGTTATCATTTTACGATTTTTAAAATGATTCATATTGTTATCCTAGGTATTATGATTCTGCCAAAGTGGTCTTTTTAGGTCCCAAGGTCTGTGTCCCAGCAGTGGCAACATTATTGGCTGATTATGCAACAATGATTATGATTCCCAAAGGAGGTTGTAGCTTTCTACAACCTTCTTTGGGAATCACAATCATCGTTTATATACGAGTATAATCAATATTTTTAACAATGGAAGTGCCTTTGCTCGTCCATTGTTTAATAAACGAAAGCAATCCCATGTGGATGTGTAGTCTTATTGGCAATTTGTCATTCCTATTGAAGACACTGGGTTATTCGGTGAGCATATACCTACACGAGCGATACGCGTCAATGGCAGCGGTGACTGCAGCAGTTCGTACACAAATTATAATAGGAAAATCACTCTCTGGTTGCCTGGAAGAGATCGCAGTAATGCGATAAGGCCGCCCATTGTATATTTTGTAGTGTGTCATGTATTTTTTTATGCTACGTATTTTGTGATGTACAATAAAGTATATATATGTCGGAGATGGTTGTCAAATTAAAACTGTGGGTAGTCAACAGAATTTGTTATGATTTGTGTTTATTATCAATTTAAGTGATTTTCACTATCAATTATTGTCTAATAAATCGAAACATAATTTATTGAGTACTTGGTGTACGCCCTAATTGATCTTTGGCAACTTATTTCGATAAATTGTACCCGTTGGTTTTATTCAAAACAACGGATGCCATGTTACTTTGTTTTTAAAATATTTTACTTTGTCAAATCACTATTGTTTATTTATGACAATTATTCTTGTATTATTTGATTACGTTATGATGTAAGTCTTATTAGATTTAGCGTATTTTAGTGTTTTGTATCAAGTAAACACTTGACGTGCGTCATTGGACTGAGTTGTCGTGGAGGGATTGCAAGGTGGCATCATCCTATAAAAGAGCGTGCACTCGTTTTGCTCGTCAGTCGGTCTTCGGATTCGACTCAATACAGAGCACCTGCTCCCGACAAAACTGTCGGTTTACCTGGTACAGCGCTGCTGTATATTTACATAGCTGTGTTGGCTTGCTAAATAGCGAGTAGATACACTTTGTGTTGGGTGGCTTGGCCGCTGTACGAACTGTGACCCTAAAGGGTTTGTTCGATTAACTGTTTTTAATATTTACCTATTATTATTGTCTTTTGTATAGTGTATTTTTTGTGTACTGTAATTTTATTACAGTTCCCTGTAACTGTTTATACCGTCCTGTTTATCCTAATAACATGGGAACTCCAAACCCTGACGATATAATATACCGCTCGGCACTCCTGATCCTACATCAGAAGTGGGATTAGGTTTAGCCCAGGAATCGCAGGGTATTGGTGATCCATGGCGAGTGATGTTAGAGCTTCAGAACCGTAATATGGCTCAGTTAATTGAATCGCTTAAGACGCACTCTGCTCCGTCTACTGTAATTCGCTTGACTGATTTTGACCTAGACCTACCCTATTCCAATGCTCAATCTTGGAGTACCTACAACCGTTGATATTTGCCTATCAGAAAAACCTCTTCAAGGTGGCGCTCTTATTATTGCCCTTACTAAAGCCTCAAAGGGCAGTGCTAACACATGTCTTTCCCAAGTGTCGTATGCAGGCTTACAATTTTGATATTACGAGCATGCAGATATATGAACCACGTAGACTTTCTTTCAAGAAACCCCTTCCACAATCAATTAACAAAGCAGAACAAAAACGTGTTGATATTACAACTCTGTCTAATAGTTGGCTTTTAGCTGAACAACAGCGTGATTCGGAGATTTTAGCAATTGTTTCTAATCCAAAGAATAACTTTCTACCCTCAATAACCTTCATAATAGTCAACCAAAAGAAGGAGAATCTTTAGCCGCATATTCCAGTCGACAGGTCACTTCACTGACATTTAAATGGTATAGCCTGAGTGTCGAAAACATTACTGTTTATTTAAAGGTCCCTGAGTAGCAATAGAATTTTCAAATATGCCCATGATAGTGTACGAAAAATGCCTGAATGTCCCGTCACTGATAATGATGATGTCAATGTTGACACTGATGATGATGTTTCATCTGCTACTGACATACTATAGCTGAATTGACAAGATATCTATGTTGATTCTTGTTTTGAATGTCTATCTTGACGCTTAATCGGATGTCTATGTTGACTCCTGGATTTGGACGTTGAACTTGACGCTTATGCGGGTTGTCTATTTTGACGCCTATGCGAGTTGTCTATTCGACTCCAAGTTACTTGTCAAATCCCATGGTGTGATTTTGGCTGGGAGACTATGTCTCTACTTTAATTGAGCTATGTATTGTCTGTAACAGTATGATCATTTTGAATTATTGCGATGCAACTGCTATTGATTGATTTTACTTAACTAATTCAGGATTTTTCTTTACAACATACGTTTTGTTAAGGATTTTGTTTGTCAGAAAGGCCGATCGATATACACTAAGTGATTCAGGATCACACGAGGCCGTGTAGAACGTCAGTTCTGGCCGTGTCGGAGATGGTTGTCAAATTAAAACTGTGGGTAGTCAACAGAATTTGTTATGATTTGTGTTTATTATCAATTTAAGTGATTTTCACTATCAATTATTGTCTAATAAATCGAAACATAATTTATTGAGTACTTGGTGTACGCCCTAATTGATCTTTGGCAACTTATTTCGATAAATTGTACCCGTTGGTTTTATTCAAAACAACGGATGCCATGTTACTTTGTTTTTAAAATATTTTACTTTGTCAAATCACTATTGTTTATTTATGACAATTATTCTTGTATTATTTGATTACGTTATGATGTAAGTCTTATTAGATTTAGCGTATTTTAGTGTTTTGTATCAAGTAAACACTTGACGTGCGTCATTGGACTGAGTTGTCGTGGAGGGATTGCAAGGTGGCATCATCCTATAAAAGAGCGTGCACTCGTTTTGCTCGTCAGTCGGTCTTCGGATTCGACTCAATACAGAGCACCTGCTCCCGACAAAACTGTCGGTTTACCTGGTACAGCGCTGCTGTATATTTACATAGCTGTGTTGGCTTGCTAAATAGCGAGTAGATACACTTTGTGTTGGGTGGCTTGGCCGCTGTACGAACTGTGACCCTAAAGGGTTTGTTCGATTAACTGTTTTTAATATTTACCTATTATTATTGTCTTTTGTATAGTGTATTTTTTGTGTACTGTAATTTTATTACAGTTCCCTGTAACTGTTTATACCGTCCTGTTTATCCTAATAACATGGGAACTCCAAACCCTGACGATATAATATACCGCTCGGCACTCCTGATCCTACATATAAATAAATAATCAGAGAATAAATAAATAAGTAATCCTACTAAAATTATAAACGCGAAAGTTTGTGAGGATGGATGGATTTATGGATGTTTGTTACTCTTTCATGCAAAAACTACTGAAACCGCGGGGCGCTGCTCGTAAATTAAATAAAAACAAATAGGTACTACTGTTAAAAACAGATAGAAAGGACCTGAATAATAAATATTTATTAACAAGGAAAACCATAAGCGCTCTTCCTCTCCTACTTATTTAAACTGTTGCTCTGTCCGACATAAATTATGGATGCAATAAAGATTTAATTGAATTCATATTATAATCCTATGGATTGATATTTCATGAAATGGTCATTCAATTATATGAACCTAGAGGGTTAATGATTATAATTCTGTAAATACATACCTGTTACTGTCTCGAGTCATATTTAAATTTTGTTCAACATACAGCCTGACACTGACTTGCAATATGGTGGAGCTGGATGTTGCTGATCCACGCGTCATGTTCGTGAACGGGCGCCGTCGGTTGAGAGTGATCATCTCTTAACAGCCAGGGCTTATTTTTAATTTTATATTTTAAATGGTTTCTTTTTTACATTGTTCTCACATATAGAAGCAATAAGAAGAATGTATCCATTTTGTAATAGTATCTTGATTTAAAAGAGTGTCATTGGAGTTTCTTTGCCGTTCTTCTCCATAGAGATCTACGTTTTGGAATGGGCAACTAGCTTCAACTTTCTGACTAACTGACCGATTATTTATTTTGACAATTCAAAAGTGCCTGTAAATGGTTTAATTGAAATAAAGGATTTGAGTTTGAATATGCTAAAAAATCGTAAGAATATTTGCATTTCGCGGGCTACCGCCTTCCCCTTAAAGTGACCTATTTACAGAATAAACAATTTCATTTCGTTTCATAATATTGGCAAAGATCAAAAGTCTCACCGTTAATCGTCAGTCTAAAAGCGGTTCTGCACTGCATCCGATCCGAATCCGGGAAATGACGGTCCAAAGTAGCCATAGTACTAAGTATTTGTATGAGGGGTTGCGCACTACATCCGAACTCAGTCCGTCCGAATTTAGAACATTCCCAATTCGGATTGAACTCGGATCTTGAATTCGAATTCGGATCGGACGTAGTGGGAAACCGCTCTTAGTCTAGAGGTAGCAAATGAGTTTTTTTATTATTATAATCTACTACTAAGGAAACACTATAAGGTCGTGGGCGCATATAGTATTTCGTTTTCCAAAAGTGACTCATACAAATTGCGTGGGTAGGTGCGCTGTTTAAGTACTTAGGTACATGTTTCACTATTGTCACGAAGTTCTTTGAAAAACACCGGATATTATGATAACTTCAATGTCATATTGAATACATTTGTAGTTTATATTATTTACAACATGAAATCTGTAGAACTGTTGAACCTTGACGAGAACTTAACCAAATCGAAAATTATGAAACACCCGCACAAAAAAATAATCTTGGAACAATTTCAAATTCAGAAAAGCGGGGTCATTGTGTAACTAACTATGAGTAGCAATGGCTTTCATTTTGACAGTTCAACAACATTCATTGCATTATTTACGTTGTTCAGCAGGCGAATTTTTCTAACATGTGAAGGAAAAGTTCAGCAATATCCTTCAAAATGATACAGATTGTGATTAAAAGTGTGTTACACAATCAGGGTGCAGTATTACCTACCCCAAAAAATGACAAACGGACAATTGATCAAACCAAAAAAAAAACAAAAAAAAAAGAAAAAATAATATGAGACCAAAAATTTGCCCATTCTGCTACCCACCTCAACATCTGCCTAGCCTTTTCCCAACTATGTTGGGGTCGGCTTCCGGTCTAACCGGATGCAGCTGAATACCAGTATTTTACATGAAGCGACTGCCTATTTGACCATCAAAACCCAGATACTGGTCAATATTTAAATACCCCGTGGTAAGACTGTTCGTCAGGCTTTCGGGCTCCTGACGACCCGTAACGACTGTCAAAGATTCAAGAATGACAGCCTGGAACAACTGTTTAACGTGTTTTCCGAGGCACGGGGCGGTCTCTGTATGTAAAGATGGTCACCCATCCACGGACCGATCGCGGCAAGCGTAGCTTAACTTGATCGATAGCCCCATGCGGCTGTTATTACTCTGGCTAAAACAGGGTCAACCACTTCCCACCAGAGGCTGTATAAAAAACCTCTCCCCAATGAAATCAGACCCCACTTTCGTAAGTAAGAGCGCAATAAAACGTACGTAACAAAAGTATCGGCGCCATGCAAGCAGGATGCGCACGCGCAAGCCGGAACGCTCGCGCTGACCTTGAGCGACGCTCTACTAATGTAACCACGCTGTTTTCTCCGGATACCATGTACCTACTTACTACTGATACTACTTATGTTACCTATGTACTTTTCAGTCGGTAAAAAGGCACAATAATGAATTTACCAGGTTCCTGATTGTGTAAGACGTTTACAATGCCAATGCCTTTCATCTTGACAGTTCAACAAAATCCATTGTGTTTTATTAAGTTTGTTGAGCAGACGAATTTTTCAAACATACTAATATCGTAATAATCATAATAGGATCGAAGCTTAGTAGAACTATGGGAATATCGGGATAAAAAGTGATAATCCTGCTTATAAACTATCTGTGTGCCAAATTTCATCCAAATCCGTTTAGTAGTTTTTGCGGGAATGAGTAACAAACATCCATCCATACATCCTTACAAACTTTCACGTTTATAACATTAGTAGGATATATTAGCAATTTTCTTCAAAAACTTTTTGATTGTAATTGAAAGGGTGTTACGCATTTAGGGTGGTGGTTTCTTGATACCCGAGCAGAACAGTGATTATTCGACAGAAATTCATCACCGTCTTGCCCATATCCCGATATATTGACTAGGCTACGCTGTATATCCTTTAGAAACGGGTAGGTAAATTGAAGTCGATTTCCATGGTGATATCGTTTGATGGTTTATTTATGGCTGTTTTAAATTACTGGTAAAACCAGTCACACAAGCTGACATATAAGATTTGTTAGCAGATTTATACTGGACGTTTGAAGCGGTGTTTCTAACTCTGTAGTAGTGATCCACCCATAGTATCATCAGGTTTGGTGAGAAAGCGCAAGATGACTGGTAATCAATGGATAAGAGTGGCCAAGAATTGATCTCATTATCATTCTAGGGCAAGAGAATGAAAAACTCTCATCTTAATTTATTTGAGTCGGTGCAACATATCTATTTCTTCCACACTTCTCTTTTAGTCGTCATCTCGGTTTTCACCCCCTTTCTAGCTATAATTAATCAAGCTAGAATTGAGGTTAGTGGCATGCAATTGGAGAGGTCCGTTTTCATTAGGTGTTAGGCTGCTATAGGCGATCATGATCATCAGCTAAAAATCATCACTTCCAGAGGTTACAGAAGGTTTTTAGATAGCAAATAAGGTCTGTAGATTCATCATCATCTGCTGAGGCTTTTACCAACTACGTTTGTGTCAGCTTCTTGTTTAACCAGCTAAATGAATTTTACATAGAGCGGCAGCCTATCTGACCTCCAGAACCCAGTTACTTGGTATCACGATACCTCTTGGTAACACTGACTGCTTAATGGAAATGTTGACTATTGGTGGTGGTCAGTTATGTGGATGATTCACTTATCCTTCTACGTTGTTTGCGAGTCGGCTTAAAGCCATATAAGAGCAGAGTTTATAAATAGCCCTCTCGAATGGATGTCGAGTCCAAGTGCATTGCTTACAATTGTATAAACATTTTTATTTTGATTTCCGTTTTATAAGAGACTCAGAGGTCCCTCTGCTAAATAATTGTTGATGAATTGATTCTGAATTCAATACATCAGCTTAGCCATTTCCCCACTATGTTGGGGTCGGCTTTCAGTCTAGCTGTTCAATGTGTGCAGTTTCAGTCTACCGAATTCATTCTGAATTGGGGTTAATCAAAAATGTCATCATCATCATCATCATTTCAGCCGAAAGACGTCCATTGCTGGACATAGGCCTCCCCCAATCACCGCCACTTCGACTAGTTTTATGCTTCCCGAATCCAGCGAATTTCTGCGACCTTCACTAAGGTCAAAAGTGTGTCTGGAAAGAAAATCTGCTCTCTGTTGGCCAGCAGCCTCAAGATTGTACATTGCCTTCTTCTCAGATTTTTAGCAAGCAGTCGGTAGTATAGGTGAGAGAGGAATGGATGGTAGCAGGTCTAGTAATTAGTATTGATTGGATTGGATGGATTGATGGATAAAGCCAATAACAATGTTGATTAGTGCACTACAAGTCCTATATATCTAGGACAAATGGTAAAGTTGCATGACATAAAATTGACATTTTGATTTTAAGCTATTTGACAATTTGTAACTTAATTTCTTTGGTTGTCTTTTGAAAGCTATTATTGAGGCACTTATTTTGTAATTTAATTATTTTTATTTGACATTTTTGATTTGATATGTAGAACATCCTTGATTTAGTACATTTTTTTTTGACATTGGAATTTAATCATTTAGTTTAAATTGATTTAATTAATTAATTAGAATTATTATTATTGTCACAATATTTGCATGCCGAATTTAGTAGGCGGAATATGAAGAACTATTGTGTATGTGTTATAAAATCTGTAAAATACCATAGGTATTTCAGGCAAATAAATGAATCTATCTATCTATACTAACATACCATCACGCCTTGGTTCTCCGAAGGGTTAAGCAGAGCTGTAACTATAGTACACTCACATTTTTCCGGTTATGTTTCAAGTCCCATGTAGCAGAAGGGTAAGCCTATTGTCTTAATCCGGTCATAAATCCATACTCCGGACTGCTACTGAGAAATAACAGATAGAAAACTTCTATATCACAATGCCCGACCCGCGAATCGAACACAGGACCTCTTGCTCAGCAGTAACGCTTGCGACCACTACACCAACAAGTCCTACAGTCGTCTAGCAATTATCTTAGAGGGATAGAAACTTCATTCCGTTATTGAAGTCAGTGTACCAAATAAATAAAGAGCAGCTAAAAATATCTGCCGACCGGTCTAATCGTTCAATCTTCATTTAAACAGTGCCTTAGGTATGTACCCGCGTTTCGTAAGAGCGTGAGGTCAAATCAATAAGACTGACCTTAAGAAAACAATCTACTGGCATTGCTTCGTGTGTGACTGTGTTTGTTTATAAGGAAAACATGGGTTGAGACGGGCTTGAAATCTTAAACTATTTGTCCTTATAAGGTGAGCTCAGTGGTCAATTTTGCACAGGGTCGAGACCATCAAGAATTCATGACTTTTGGCAGATTGGCTTTTCTGGTCAAATTGAGTTTTTCTCAGCAATTTTGGCCCAATTCCCTTGGTAAGAGGATATACAAAATAACGACTTCGGAGTTTACGTATATTTGGGTGAATCTTAATTCAGTCTGTTTGTAAAGGAATCATCAAACATGTGCAAAGTCAAAGCATTTATTTCAAATATATTAATAAAAAAATACAGTAAAATAGAATTGATTCTGGTCACCCCTTCCAAATGGTAGTTTTCGTATGGAAAAGAATGGGCAAGAAACTCCACCGTTACTCTTTTAAAAGGTTTTAGTCTAAACTTGCGATGCCAGATACCACACGAGAACAGCACATGACATGGCTTACCATGTCATGTGCTGTTCTCGCCATAAGCCAGCAAGGTTGACAGAAAATGGTCTAGGAGGATCAACACCCCCCTTCTTAACAGTCTCGCCAGGGATGTGCCATAACAGGCGTTGATCTGGTTCTGGGGGTTCTGGGGTTGGCCTTTAAGAGGACCCAGTGCCCTCAATCGAGTGCTGATGGTGACCACTGGGGTTGTTTTTGTGAGTCAAGAATCCTCTTACCCCTGTAGGCAGGGAGTAAACGGTAGTTAGTCTCATAGACAGTAGGATACGGAGGTGTAGGTACGTACTTACATAAGTAGCCTTATTTGTGGAGCCTCCTCAAAGCGCTGTGTCCGTTTAAACAAGAAAACCGGTTTTTGATACTATACTTTACTAACATTGAGTTATGTATTGGTTGTAACCTTGATGCTAAACCTTGAACTTGTTTATATGAATAATATTGTAACATTGTTTTGCGTAGTATACGCGAGTATTTTATGATTTTATGAGTAGTCATGATATGAATGTGTTGTATGCTTTTGATCTACTTTAGGCATGTCATCAGCAGAAGACTGCAAAAAGGCTGAATTGATTCATTTATTTAAACCTTCTTTTTTGTGTCATGAGGACCAGCTGGGTAACCGCGTAACTCACTATCAGTAATGGGTTTCATTTTGACGGTTCAACAACATACATTGCGTTATTTACGTTGTTGAGTAGACATATTTTTCGAACTTATGAAACAATGGATTAGTAATATCTTTCAAAAACATTGAGATCGATAGTGTGTTATGCAATTAGGGTCAGATTCCCAGATCAGGAAACATTTTGTTAGGTTTTTTCATCAGGTATTTTTCTATTTTTCAGTAGCAGCCTCGAATCTGAATTCGTGCCCGATTGATAGCAATAGACATGCCCTCCAATAAGTGTGGCGGCTTAAACATAGCTGGTGAAATATGTGTGTACTCTGCCTAACCCGTCGGAGATTATTGGCCTGATTTTATATTAATACTAGCTGCGCCCCGCGGTTTCACCCGCATATATTTCGATTCCGTGGGAATATCGGGATAAAAAGTATCCTATATGTTAATCCTGGTTGTAAACCATCTGTCAAATTTGTCAAATTTCATCCAAATCCGTTCAGTAGTTTTTGCGTGAAAGAGTAACAAACATCCATCCATCCATCCATACAAACTTTCACGTTTATAATATTAGTAGGACAGTGAAAAAAGAAACTTTAGTGGCTTCTATACCACAGATTTCGATTTAAATTTTCTCAATTCGGATGTTTGTATTTTTTTTTATGTTTGTTTGCGCATGACTCCGTTGCTTGCCAACCGATTTGAAAAATTCTTTTTTTGTTGAAAAGGGTACACTTCCCAAATAGTCCCATAAAAATTTCATCAAAAACGGTTCAGTAGTTTGGTTTTTAAACCAAAATTACTGGTAAAAATTACAACTTAAAAGTGAAAAATTAAAACATTTTTTGAAAAACAAAAAATAAACTACCGACTTCCAAAAACGACACTACAAAGTGAAAAATAGCTTAAATTACGGAAGTCGGTGGCAAACAACGAAAATGCGAACCCGACTCCCGAAATTAAAGTTATTTTTCACTTTTCTTTCTTTCTTTCTCTTTTCACGAAATCATTCCTCGTGTGATGACTAAGATAGAAAATGCAAGTAAGGAAAACAGACCGGAACAGAGCCAGTGAAAATAATACGAAGACAGACACTGCTTTGTGAGCTACTAGACTATTAGGTACTTAGTCATTTTAATAGCGACAGTAATTACAGGCACATGAAACATTTCAACTTTGATACCTTTTCAACGAAATAAAATAAATATAGGTAAGTCAATGACCCAGACTCAGGCGATGACGGAAAACATCGTGAGGAAACCCGGACTTATATATGTATAGTTTACTTTATAAAAGGTTCTTACAGAAAAAAAATAATTAAGAAAGTTGCGCAGAAAATTAGAAAATTAAAAAAATACTCTTTTACGCTAAAACGGTTGAACGGATTTGGATGAGTCACATGGGTAGAGTCACATCTGGAGGCGGACATAGGCTACTTTTCATCCTGGATCGCAGACGAAGTCGCGGGCAACAGCTAGTTTTCTATAAAGTCTAATGTAGATGGTATATCTGAATCTGTAAGAGAGTGTGTGATTTTTGTGTAACTAAATACTCTGGCAGTAGTAATACTAGAGTCACCAGGGATGCCAATAACATTCTTTTTGCCCATTTTGGTCACCTTTTAGAAGTATTCGACCGTGAAGATATTAAAAATAAAATGCATTTCTTTAAAGCATACAAATGCCTGTCTGTAAATATCTTTTTTTAAGAATAGCAACCCGTCTCAAGGCTGTTCTTTATTTCCATTGTTATTACTTTTTAAATTCTAAAGAACGTCTTGATTCCTCTCACGGAATCTTACGTTACGTTATGTGGACAAGAAATCCTGGAACATACTTCATCTTTCAGCATATGAGCAGAAAGTACCTATATGAGAATGAATTCAATAGGCCTTTAAACATTTGTAATTTTGCCTAACACACTCAGTTAAAAATCTAAAGGGCTCGTGGCTAAATAATAACAGCCGCAGGGGTCGATCGAAGTGTAAGCTACGCTTGCCGCGGTTAGTTCTTGGATGGGTGACCATCCATTACATATAGAGAACCCTCCGTGCCTCTGAACTCACGTTACGCCTTTGATCCCGGCTGTTATTCGTAGTTTTTTTTACTGTCGTTATGGGTAGTCAGAAGCCCAAATGCTACCAAGGGATATCGTATTACGCAGTAGGTTGTGGAGGTCAGATAGGCAGTCGTTTTAACTCAGCTGCATCCGGTTAGACTGGAAGCCAACCCCATCATAGTTTTGCTCGGCTCCTAAGGGTTTTAGCGTGATGTTAAATAACAGATAGCCTCAGAATTGGGCTATCAAATGCAAAAAGAATTGTTCAAATTCAACAGATAGTTTCAGAGATTAGCGTGTTCAAACACACAAACAAACTCTTCAGCTTTATTATTATATTAGTATGGATGATAATAATCTTATGTGTACAAACAATCTCACTAAAATTGATGTCTGACAATGATTTTGATTAATTTATTATACGTAGGAAATTTTTAAAACTACGCGGCCCCGACTCGCACTTGACCGGTTTATGTTTCCATCATAATATTATTAACCTTGAACCGCGTAGTTCACACGATGTTATAAGAATAAAATAATAGTAAATATTAGTGGTTATAATTTACTAAAACCGTTTGGCAACATTACGTTTAGTATTGTTTTTAAGGTTTACTTTTGGTTAACCCACATAAGTACAGACAAACTGAATGTTAGGTACATATGGTGTCAATATGACCATTTACTTAATAACGATGTAAGACTTTTTAGACCATAGCTCAAATACAAAAACACAAATGGGCCCGACTATTTCGGACTCAACCAGAGTACATTTGTCTGCTTATTGCATGTTAGAATCTGCATTCCCGACTCAGCATTTTATGTTGTACAGACGCCAGCACATCAAGCTACTACAATGTGTCAAATTTCTTTGAAGATTTTCAACTTTATCATTAAAGCATTAAGGTTCAAGGTTGATTGGGAAAATTTGACAGTTTCGGGTAGTTTGACCTGCTGGCGTCTGTACCTAAGTACTTACGAGTATTAAGTACGGTATTGCATCGGTCTGAATGTACAGACGCCAGCACATCAAGCTACTCCAATCTGTCAAATTTCTTTAATAGATTTTCAACTTTATCGCTAAAGCATTAAGGTTCAAGATTAATTGGGAAAATTTGACAGTTTCGGGTAGCTTGACCTGCTGGCATCTGTACAATACCGCAGAATGACATTCAGACATCTTCTTTTTAAATGTCAGACTGAACTGAAAATGTGACACTGACAGACTCCGATAGATTTCAGAATATTATAATTATGTATCGTATACAATACGAGTAGTTTGCTGAGTGATGGATTCTTAAAAGGAAATAAGTTTCCTGACTTGATAAAAGAAAGAATTTAAAAACCGAAGGAGATATAAAAGCCTTAACTGTACCTTATCCTTAAAACATGATGTACTATTAAGACGTTCTTCTTCGTCGTGTGGCTACACGACTGTATTTTAGATCTTGTTTTCCCAAAACTTTGCCACTTCCACGGCGCTGTCGGTGCCAGCGCAGAGGTCAATTTGACTGCATGTTTTGGGACACAGAGGGCAGGATAGGTGGTGGAGCATGGTTCGTGACATAGCTCCACATTCATACCCTACTGTCGTTGCGTCAAGGTAGCTCCACTTTACCAGGTTGGACTTACATCTTTCCACTTGTGTCCGGAGACGGTTCAAAGACTTCCAAGTGGACCACGGAAGGTTACACTCTGCAGGGAGATGCTCCTTTGGTGGTAGGTAGTACGTAGCAGTGGGAAGAGTGTCCTGCCAGAGTGTGCAACGGGCATCGGTCAGGTTTCCTGACAGAGATGCTGTCGATTTCAAGAAACTGTGTATAAGACGTTGGAAAACATCAATGAATCCCAGAATACTATTTCGAAATTATCGTCCATAACCATTTCAAAGCTAAAAAGCCCTCCATAAAAAAGCAATTGACCCCATAAAGGTAAACGATTTACCTACACAAAACACATGCTCGAATACCACCCAGTACTTCCAACTGGGTCAATTGTACCGAAAATATATTTAACCCGTCTCTGATCGATGTATGGTCTTATTGACCGACTGACCGGTTAACGGAGCGGATAAACATGGCGCCGGTAAAAACTTGATCGGTGGTTAACAGTACCTATGCATGTTTGTCTGTTTGCACGACTTACGACTTACGATGTAACGCGTGGTTGATGGTAACGTGTAATAGTTTTTTTTTTTCTGTTTGATGCAAGAATTAGATCTGCAGTCTGCACGCTGTGTCGGATGTTTTCATGAATCAAAAGAAAGGAATACGTACTACGTTTTTTTTAACACAGAAGAATGTGACGATTTTGTTTTGAATCGCTTTTTTATTGGTACCAAAATTTTAAAATAACCCCGTACTTTATAAAGGTAAAACAACTGATTAATGTGTAAAGAAAACCGCGCTAAAATTGGCTGCTATACCTAGGTACCAAAAAAAATAACATAGAAGAGAAAGAAACATAATTACAGTAGCATTAACAAATAGTAGGTATGCGTGCAAAATATTAATGAAATGAAATATTTTATTATAATACACTTCTAAACAAAATGTAAAAAAGCAAAATTTTGTCGCTATTTCGTGTCTGACTACCCTTGACAAGAAATGGCGGAACCAACTCAGGAGTACCAGAGACCCTGGTTAATGTCCAGACAGTACGTAATTATAAAAAAATATTGTGTAAAAAAATTCAAATTCAGCACCTGTACAACGACGTTACGAGTAGTTAGATAAAAGTATTATTTTGGAATGATATTAAGTATTACGAAAAATTTAAATATTTATAAGGTGATTTTTATCACGTAACGAATACAGTGACAAATGTATGCGATAAAAATCACGAACTATCACAGCACTGCTGTTTCTAATTTTATCGGAATTCTTAATGACTTCATACTTTAAATTTTCAATGTATTTGTTGCTACTTTTACACACGCATACCGCCAAAATATACCCAGAAATAACCACATGTCAAATTTAACACAAGTATTCCGCATCCCTGGTGGGGATCGAACCCACGACCTTTGGATTAGAAGTCCAACGCGCTATCCTCTGCGCCACAGGGACAGTTGCAATGTTATAACTTAAATCGGTCCTCAAGAGGTGCAATTAATATTAACAAAATGGAACTAATTGATAAACAATTGGAATTGATTACAAAAGGTAGGTGTAATTAATTAAACACGTCTGTGTTTGAACGAATGACGTGAAATAGTAAAACAATTCATTGACGAAAGTAGACTGTAGGTACTCCTCTGATTAACCCTGTGGGAATTACATGCATGTGTTGTGTTATGGTGAAGTGACAATTATTTGACAGGTTCAAATTAATAGCATTTAATACTTATACATAAGAAATGTTATAATGTTTCTCACCTTCGACGCGCGTCTTGCATACACTTAACGAAATCGCGGAAAGGGTGTGGTTATTTACCTGTTCTCTGAATGAAAAATATTGTTTAAGACCACGCTACCGATTTGGGGCAACCTGTAATGATAGTTGTGTTGGGAATATATAATATAATAAATTAAATGTACTAAACTTTTGTATGCAATATTGTTAACTGTCATACAGGATATTGGGGATAGTTTAACTCTGTTAGATTGTCATATAATTTTTAACAAAAATTTTGTTAATTAATTGTAATTTTTAACTTACTTCATAGAGATAAAAGTATATAGATCTCTGTACCTATTCTATTTCAAACACCTATTTATATTTAATAAAGACTTTGACTTTGACATTATAACATTTATTAATCTGACCATGATAATTTAGGGTTAATTTTTGAAAAATGCACTGGATCAAAGTGAAGATTTAATCAATTTTTTTAATAATTGTTTTTTTACATTAGCTGAATTTTAAATAAACATACTTACACGTTGACTTTGGACGCCTTTGGATAAGCTATTATCACTATCTGTGATTAGTTTGATTAATTACCTACCTATCATTAAAAAAAGTAGTTGATGGTCCCCAATATACTTTTTTTCAGGAAATAGGTGCAAATATTACAATTATGAAGCCTATATTTACAAACGACACAAATATGTATAATATACCTACTTATTCAAAATATTAAAAAAAAAAAAATGTTTATAAAAAATTAGATGATTTTGAATGACCACGTGACGTACCTAATAAGCAAAGAATTTAGATGTAATGTCATACGACCATATTTCTGTATAATCATTTTTTTTTTCTTATCCCTATTTTTATTAGATATTTTTACAAAAATCTTCTGTCCCACCGTCTTACCTTGTGAATTATTGCATTATTTACTTATTTTTTATTACATTATTTGCATATTGTTTACTTATTTTAGCTCATCGAACATGGCGGTTACAATAAATTTCTACGTGCCATTTATTTCTCAAACACACTTGAATACAAACACTCATTTCACTTTCAACAAAACAGGAAAAAAAAATTAAAACGAACTGGTAGGCAACCAACAACACGAATAATTATCATCAATATTTCGAACAAAACAAAAATGATTTATTCTTTGCAATAAAATAATAAAAAACCTCAAAAAAGATTGTCTCACATGCGATTTAACTCCCAGTGAAATATCGCATCCCTGGTGGGGATCGAACCCACGACCTTTGGATTAGAAGTCCAACGCGCTATCCTCTGCGCCACAGGGACTGTGAGAGACGCGCCGTAATAACGTATAGCGTTCTACGTCACCCATACACTCACACTTTTATGGGTCATGTCGGTGTGTGTTATATTGGCAGTGCTGGGTTTGGGTTGCGTAAGGAAATACGATGCTTTTATTAATTCTTGAAGACTATCGAATGTTATAACGATATTCTTATTTTTATCTTATTATCACGCTTTGTGTTACTAGAGGTTGAGCAGAGTTTCAGCTAGAGCAGTTAATAAAAAGTTATATTTTTGGCTCTTCGTGCTCAACTCACTTTGAAAAGACCGGTTAATTATGTGCATAGCATTATAAATATCGGAATTTACGTAGGTACGATATTGGTCATATAATTGCGGGAATCGAACCCGCGGCGCTGATGGCAGACAGCAGATATTCTGCTAAGCCATTTGGGTCTTCTTGGCAAAACGAGCTCTTTCTTACATATTTAAACGTTTGTATGACGACTAATAATATGCGACAAAAAGCAAAGTTTAAAAAAACTGTGACTAAAATGTAACTAACTAACTAATTAAATTTTCGGTTGTTAGTTAGACGCTACGGTAGAGTCAATGATAACCAATATTTTCATTTAGAGAGAGTGTCCACGGAGTTTCTTGTCCGTTCTTCGCCACAGGAACCTACTACAAAAAACAAACTAAGAAACAACTAACTAATAAAGAGTATATTCTATTCTATTCTACTACCTACGCTTTGGAATGGGCAACTATTTTCATCCTTCTGACTGACCGACCCCTTGACAATTCAAAAGTAGGCTGTAGGTAATTGTTTTAATTAAAATTGCTTTTGAGTTTTACTTTGAGTTCAATAGCAAATATTGACACACTACTCGTTACACTACTAACATTATTCGTTAAAACTAACAAAACGCAATCCAAACTACGAACTAAAAATTATTTATTTGAACTATCGAACTATCGAAGACCTTAATTTGCCTAAATACTTCACAGTAGTTCACAATATTTCGACACGTCATTAAACAGTTGAGCATCTGAACAAATAAAGTCATGTGTGTTTCTAGTACTGAACTGAACAGTATTCAGGCACCTGCCCCACCGCCAGCGCCGAGAGGAAGCGACTAGTTATCAACGATTTTCTCGCCCAAGAAACGGACAAAAGATTCAATTCAATTAAATCTTTATTGCATCCATAGTGTACAGACGCCAGCAGGTCAAGCTACCCAAAACTGTCAAATTTTCCCAATCAATCTTGAACCTTAATGCTTTGGCGACAAAGTTGAAAATCTATTAAAGAAATTTGACAGATTGTAGTAGCTTGATGTGCTGGCTTCTGTACACATACAGGTAATAAGTAACTATATGGACCCTGTCGGGCACAGCAAATTTTTAAATAACTAGGAGATAGGAAGACCGCTTTTATGGTTTTCCTTGTTAATAAATATTTATTATTTATTTGATTATAGGTCTGTAAGGAAAAGAGATACAAGGCGGAGCAAAAGTAATGCCATAATGTGAAATGGCTGGCTGACATTTGGTTGGAAATAAAAAACATTGGGCTCTGTTTTCACGAAAAGTTTATTTAAGGTGTAAAATTTGTGACATTCAAGTTGATCCACATATAATTATTATGTGTGCTCGTTTTACAGCATTATGAATTACCTATTGCTTGCAAAACGTCCTCCAAATTGGAGATTTCTTCTTTAATGTTGGCTTTCAAAACTTGCAAGGTTTGTAGTTTGTTGTGGTAAACGCGAGATTTCAATAAGCCCCAAAGAAAGAAAAAAAGTCTGGCGGAGATCACACGGCCCCGAAATTTGGGTTTCATAATCTCCATCGTTGCATGAGCTGTGTGACTGTGTGTCACTCCATTGCATTGTCAACTATTTCTTTATCTGTCTACAACATAATTATTGTATTAAATCGCAATGACATTATAACGCCATCAGCTAAAATTATGGCACATTCAGTTTATGACATTACTTTTGCCGAGTCCGCATATCACTGGTCAGTCTCCCTCAGTCGTCAGTTTATTTAATTCACCAGTTTCTTTGATTAGTCAGTTTCACTGATTCGTCAGTTTTGCCGATTAGACAGTTGCGTTAACTCAACAGTTTCCAGTGTTTGCTAGTTTTCGTCAATTAGTCAGTTTTATTCAATTCGTCAGCCAAAGTACAGTCGGTTGAAAACTGCACACACATCTGAACCAAACGATGATTCAAGTCGATGAAGCCGAAAAAAATGACATTTCGACGTGTTTGAGTCGGTTAAGAGTTATTAACATTTTAAACAGAGATATGTTAAAAAGAATGAATAAATTGAAAGCCGAGATTTATGGAAATATTTTAAATTCTTCGATCGCATTCATTTCCTTTTTAATTGAAGTGTACTTTATTTTTTCAAATAAAGTGTGGTACTCATAAGGTTAGGTATTCCTTAAAGCAGCATAAATTATCCACAATATGTGTTTTTATAAAAACTTTTTCCTTTGAGTGTACAAAACTGACGAATAGAAGAAAACTGGCGAATACTGGGAAACTGTCGAGTTAATGCAACTGTCTAATCGGTAAAACTGACGAATCAGTGAAACTGACTAACTGATACGTGCCCCACCTTTTAAGTACGAGTATATACTCGTATTACAGGAGCATGGCGATTGGCACAAGAAAAGAAAGGCCTATGCCAGCAGTGGCTGAAGTCGAGCTGTGGATGATAATGATCATGTACATATATTATTATTATTACATTAATAGTTGCTCTTTAGTTCCTACCTCTACTCGCTTCTCGTTAATCGCCGGCGGTGGGACAGATTCCTTACCGAAATATTTGAGTTAATCTCATTGGAGGATGAAGGGCGATACGATGATGGATTTGTGGTTACCTTGTCAGCGATCGAGCTATAAGGGCGAGATCTATAAATGTTTCTTAGCACTCTGGTTATGCGAGTGTCACTGTAGCAAAACTGTCAAACTACAAGTACAGACGCCAGCACATCAAGCTACTACAATCTGTCCGTTAATAGATTTTCAAACTTATCGCTAAAGTATTAAGGTTCAAGGTTGATTGGGAAAATTTGACAGTTTCGGGTAGCTTGACCTGCTGGCGTCTGTACAAGACAGAGATGGCAACGTGTCTAAGTCAAAGCACGCATTAAGTAGCGTTTATAGATCTCGACCTTAGTTCCAGATTCTGAAAGCTCAATCAAAGTTTTGCTGTCTAGTGTAAATAAGGTGGATATTTTCAAGGATACTCTCCTTTGCAAGCTATGGTTACTTTCAAATCAGCTAATCAGACATTTTGATCCAGATTTTGTCTGTTGGGATAGATGAATATGGAAAGTGTAAATCCGTTCTCGGTTGGATATTGCTGCAATTATCCAGCAAGTTGTTTGGTGGGCAGACGTTGGTACTGTTTGCTATTGTGCACATGTAATCTTAAGCGTGTACTATTTAAGTATTTTTATCTTAGACACGGTATCAAGAGGAAGTGGAGCGAAGAGCGTCTTTTTTAGATGAAATAGGTACTGTCTAAGTACTTCTAAGTCATCTGTGTTGAAATTGATACACTTATAGTAAAAAAAAAAGCTTTGTTACATTATTTGATTTTTTGTTTCATGAACCGCTCAATACACCCTACATTCCTACTCTTTATTACTGAACAGTGCACTATTTTACTACATTACAATAATCAACCAACCTGAGGCCAACCTACTTACTAAAAGTTAAAAAAATGTAAAAAAAAAGTTTTTTAAGTTTTTTAAAAGTTTTTTAGTGATTTCTTAGATTATGATATTTTTTCTCAGTATTCCCGTTATGTGAAGTATAATTATTACTACCACTGTAAACTAGAGATCATAAGGAACAAATCAACATGCGTTTCACTAATAGAGGCCACAATTTTTGGTAGCCTAATCGCCGGACAAAAAAAAACTATCTCCGTTCAAGTGTCTACCTATTACGGTTCAAAAGATACAGCCCTGTGACAGATAGACGGACGCGACAGCGTAGCCTTTATAGTTCCGTTGGTAATCTTTGGGTACAGAACCCTAAAAATTTTGAAAAGAGGTGGGTAATTAAAATGAAGCCCCTCATGTAAGACACCAAATTACCAATCAGAGACCTTGTAACCGCAGAACCAGCCATCTGTCAGTCCCTACATCCGTAGTGGTCAGTAGTTTAGTGCCAATGATACAGGTGACAGCTGTGGTTGCAAAACGGATATCGCGTGCTTCCTTGACCACCCGGGTGTTGAGTCAAGAAGTAACCCCGAATTATCAAATTACACTTAACTTTCAGACGTTTCCAGAAGACTTCCTGTCGCCAATACTTCGAGTGACAGCAACAACATGAGGCTTACATAGGACTAGCTGCGCACCGCGGTTTCACCCGCATAAGTTTCAATTCCGTGGGAATATCGGGATAAAAAGTATCCTATGTGTTAATCCTGGTTATCTAGTATCTGTGTGCTAAATTTCATACAAATCCGTTCTGTAGTTTTTGCGTGAAAGAGTAAAAAACATCCATGCATCCATCCATCCATCCATCCTTTTCTTTTTTTTTTTTTCATGATGGGAAATCATCAAATGACTCCTCCCGCTCTGGGTGGAGCAGGAGGGAGTGTCAGACTCTTACTGACTAAAACCCACCCGTGTTCCGTCCTTAGCCCTTTATGTTCCAGGGCAGCGGTAACCCTTTCGGACGATCCCGCTACCCATCCATCCATCCTTACAAACATTCGCTTTTATAATATTAGTAGGATTAAGATAGGAAGGATGGCAAGGACATTGACGCGCAAACTGTTACCATGGATTCAGTACATGATTCTGAACCCATCTGCCATTCTTCTGAACCAATTTAATTTTTAATTTCTGAATTGTTTTTATGTTTTCTATAACGGACGCTTTTAACGCGCACGTCTTTCTACGTCGTTCTCACATGGTTAATTTCAACACGAATGATGTAATCAAATATTTTGTAACACTTTTATGATTTAAAAGAGTGTCCGTGGAGTTTCTTGCCTGTTCTTCTCCATAGGTACCTACGCTTTGGAATGGGCAACTAGCTTCACCTTTCTGACTGACCGACCCTTTGACAATTCAAAAGTGCCTGTAATTGGTTTAGTTGAATTAAATGATTTGAGTTTGAGTCTGCGTTAAAATTTTACGTCAGCAAATCCAAAAAAAAAGCTGTTTTGATATTTTGATGTCGCTGCCGTATAGATCAACATCTGACTGAATTTTATTCCCAACTCTGTTGAGGTCGTCTTCCAGTTTTTTAACAGGATGGATCGTCTGCCTATCAGAAGGCCAATTCTCTTAATAATAAAAAATTGAAAATAAGGCTGAAAAACGTTAAAAACCTAGTCGCAACCTCATCTCAGCGACCATCAATGTCAAAAATTTGTCAAAAATGTTTGATTTATATCGATTGCATTTTTGACAGATTTTTTGCTCAATCATGTTCTTAAAAATACGGGAATTTGCCCTCTGATCTCCACAACCCAGTTACTGTGTAACAGGATATTCCTTGGCAGGACTGGTTGTCAGACTTTTGCGCTCCTGACTACCCTAGAGAGAGGGAAAGAAAGAGATTAACGTTGACATCAAGTAGTATCTCTAGACTTTTCGGTCGTAAGTTAGTAAACTCAAAACTGTACCTATTGTATGTAGAAAGAGTTCGAAAATCCATTCATTATTGACATGGGAACCCGAACCGACCGCCCAAGGAACCATTTAGTACAAACTACCATTACCGAGAAGCTCTATCAATTTAGCATCCAGTAGTAAATATGCTCTGCAGCTGAAAGTGCACCAATGGCCCATTGTGTCAATGAGTCATGAAGATAAATTGTAATGTACGCAATTGACTTTTACTAGCGTGGGAAAATAGCCAGTTCATAGGTACGACAGCATATCAAGGTATAGGTACATTTCTATTTTAAAATTTTATTTGTTTCAACTTGACGTTATTTCAAGTTAAACAAATATCAACTTTATTTTCATGGACATTAAGTTGATTTCAGAGTGACTAGGACTGTTGAAAAAGTTATAAAAATGTTTGAAGTTGTAGCGTAAACTGAACTTTATTGTGTAGGAATTAGAGTTATTTTTTCATAAACTCATATTTGTTTACATTTTTGTCGAATAATATGTCGCGATTCAAAAGTTGTATAAGCTGAGTTCTCATTGCACGAAAAGCCTGACGATGCGAGGTCAGCTAAAACTGGAAATGTATGGCTTGATATGTCGTCGTGTGTAGGTATTAAGTATGTTTTTCCTCTTTATTTGCAACCTGAGACTATTTGACATTAGTTACCACTAGCGCTAGTATCGAGTAGCAGAACTAATAGTGTCAAGATCCTTCTAGAAATTTCGTTGCTAGAACTTTCTAGAATTATCGACATCTGGTCAGTCGGGGCCGGTATGTACTCGAACCTTCTAGATGTTTCAACAATAGAAGGTTCTAGAACTATCTGCGGCACTATAATTATAAGGCCAGGATGAGCCATGACAGAGTCAGAGTTGGATAAGCGATATAAGCGAATACATCGAAAGCGATCTTCAAGTGCGACTTAGGTGCAATTGTGTTTTATAATTAGTGTGTTTGAATTGTTATTAGTGTTGTTCGATCAAAGTGTAATATTTTGGTAATTTATATCGGCAGTTTTAATTGTCACGAACCCCGAAGCTCATAACAGTCATAACAGTATTTTCGCCCCTGTCGTTCAAACTGTTCAAAATTTCAAAAAAACATGAACACTGTATTAATTTTACTAAGTAAGTTTAATAAGTAGTTCGTAGACAGTAAAAGTTGATTCAACTCCTAACGGTAAAGCGCATTCTAACATTTGGCAATTTATTACATTTGCGGTTTTTTGCGGACCGCAACCCGCGATGTCGGCTAAATGAGTATCTAGTTGTTATACATGTGCAAGTGACTGCATGGAGTGTACTGTCATCGAATGTAGGTAATTGGGATTGTGTCGAAAAATAGAAAACTATTTATATTACACCATCTATATCTATCTAGGTAAAGGGTCAAGTTAAATTAGATAGCGAAACTCCGCAGACGAGCTAGCTAAACAAGATAAAACAAAACAAAATGATTTTTAAAAAGAAAGAAAGTTTTTCCTTTTCTTTTCAAAATGATTTTTCTTTTTTGGGTTATTTAGACTCCATTATAAATTGAAGTTTTTCTTGTGTATCTGTGTGACAACGTTGTTCTTCTAAACTAGGTACGCAACGGATTTTGTTGTGGTTTTCAACACCATTTGGTGAATTTATTCTAGAATGTTTATGTGTATTATAAATTTATATTTAACTTCGATGTAATAAAAAACCGAGCGAAGCAGAAGCGGATCCCTAGTAACAAATAAGAACAACAAAAGCAATATTCGATCAAAAATGAAAGAAAGGGTTTTTTATCAATTGCTAGGAAAATCGATTAGGTAAGATACGAGTACCTACCTCATTCTATCGGGATCTACCATAGATTCAATGACTATATCTGTGCGCTCGTTTTGTTATCATCATTAGGAATTAAAAGGTTAGTGTTATCTCATTATAGTTTATGTGGCTGGTGTCCGCCACTCTAAGTTCAAGCGCGCAATTTAGAACTTCGGTTAAAGTTACTTAATGTTAGTTTTAAGTACTTACCTACTTATTCAGTTCTGACAATTACTAATTACAATAATTAAGAAGTAATTACTTCTTCACCACATGAACAGACATCTCCGAACTTTACTTTACTTCCGAAAGTATAAAGTAAATTATAAATACCACGTTACTCAATTATGATTCGTATAATACTTACAATTAAAGTCAAGATCCGGTGCAAGACAAATTGACAGGCAAAAACAGCTTGCAATGCGCAATAAAACCAATAAGAAGCGCAATAATCGTAACACATACCTACTTTACTTCACAAACAAAAACATACAAAAGAAAATGTCCTAAATTATTCAAAAAACCAAGCTCACCATATTTATTTAAATAACTTTAAAACATAAATCACATACACAACAATGTTTATAAACGCTTAAAGAGTAGTTTATTTGATTACATCGGCGTTACTATGGTTACGGCAAGATGGCGCGCGTTCGCGCATGCGCACTGCCGGCCGAGCGGGCATAGACTGTCAGTTGAGCTTTGTTTTGGCGCCAAAGCGATGCCTCCAATGATGGTGCGCATTGGCCTGTGTGAATTCCTTCCGTGATTGCCCCGGAAAAGATTAGAGGTACTCTGAGGTAGTAGATGCGGTATCAAAATTGGGACTGTACAGGGTCAAATTAGGAAATTTTTCGTCGATTATTAAAAATAAAATCAGCTGTTTCATAGTAAAATGCACCGTTGCGGTCAAAATGCATGGAAAAGAATCATGTACTGAATCCATGGTAACAGTTTGCGCGACGCTGTATATGGAAACCCTCTATAAAAGTTTCCTTTGTCCGATGACAACATCAAGTTTGGCGCTGCAGCAATGATATAGACCGTACGTCAGTAAAAAAAATTACAACAACACAAACTATTACAAAACTTCTATGATACAAAAATACTCGTTCATAAGTCTGTCTTTCTAATCTAACAATACCGCACCTATTTTTTAAATCGTTGCACAATCGAAAGAATCGAAACTCTATGCATCGATACTCATAGATCACATGCCATTTGAATCTAATAGAATCGAGATAAAAAATTATTGTTCTAAAATAATAACGTTTCGTGCATTGTCGAGTGTCTGACCGGATCCGATGTCGGTCAGTCCGGACGGTGGGTGTCCGGATAGTGGCCATAGCTTAGATGAAAGTGAGACAGTCTTTACCGGGATAAAATACCATCAATCTGCCCGATTGACCGTTGGGGTAGACGTGTTCTTGACTGGAGACCGCGAATCGGTAAACGTAAGGTGGGACGCCCTCAGGCTAGATGGAGCGACGATCTTCGCAGGATGGCTGGTAGCTGGATGAGAGTTGCCAAAAATCGAGTTGAATGGCATGCAATAGGAGATACCTATATCCTGCAGTGGACTGCGGCTGATGATGATGATAATCATGAATCTGCCCTCATACTTGCTCTACAAGCTACTGAAAGCTTTCGGCGTACAGGATTTTTTTTGTCATTAATACGATAAGAATAAGATCCTATCAGCTTAGCAATCTCGGAAGTTCCACTGCAGTTGATAAGTCTATATACGAGACAAGATCACTATCATCAAGCTTCGAAACCAGATTGGTGATAGCAGAAATTTTCACAGTGAAAGAGCTGTTGAATATGCTGTTCAATATTCACTAGATGAAGGCCTGTGACTTCAGAGACGTGGTAACCTTTTTAGCAACAAGAGCAACTACTAGCTGCGTTGTGGAGGTCAGATAGGTAGCAGCTCTAATTTAAATACAGCTGTATCCAGTTAGTTTGGAAGCCAACTACAGCATAGTTGGGAAAAGGCTAGATGATGATGACCTGTGACTCTGAAGACAGGAGGTAGCAACACCTTTTTAGCAAGAAGATTTACAGATTTTAATACATGGCAAGGAATTTTGTTAAAACCCATGGTCCTCCTACAAACTGGTACGAAGAGCAGCCTCGTGAACAATGCCGGTATTACATGAGCTATAGCGCCGGCTGGCAGACGACTCCGAGCTCCTAACTAGTTTTGTAGCTTCACGCTCGGCTCCTGCCTGGGTGGGCAGCTTTAGGAAAAATGTTTGGCAAGTTTGATTCTGTGTTAATTTCTCATTGTGTAAGAGTTTTTTCGACATATCTACCTAATGGTGAGGGGCGGTTTCAAGTTTTCGTTGCCATGTGATAGTAATACTTGGCTTTCCCTTATGGCAACGGTTCTTTTTATTTCAATCAATTGTGGTTCGTCCTCTTTTGTATCGAAGATATACTATCACCAAAATCTATATCTGACCACCGAAAGGACTATTCCTGCTTGCAGCGCATATTATTAGTCGACCTAAAAAGGATCCTCTTTTGTTTTACTTACGGACGCAGCTGTGGTCATCATGTGCACGGGATTTTGTTTTCAAAATGGTCAGATATAGTTTTTGGCGATAGCACGTCTTATCAAATTACTTGGGCTCAATAAGTGACCATGTTAATCGCGGCCTCAGTGGCATTTTACGATTAGGTACAGACGCCAGCAGGTCAAGCTACCCGAAACTGTCAAATTTTCCCAATCAAATCTGAACCTTAATGCTTTAGCGATAAAGTTGAAAACCTATCAAAGAAATCTGACAGATTGTAGTAGCTTGATGTGCTGGCGTCTGTACTTACCTTACCTGCCTCGTTGGTGTAGTGGTAGTAAGCGGTACTGCTGAGCTTGAGGTCCGGAAAAGTGTTAAATTGGGTTTTTCTGTCTGGAATTTCACAGGAGCAGCCTGGAGTTTGGATGTGTACCTGGTTGATGGCTTGCCCAGTCATCTTAACATGGATTTAAAGATAACTGGCGAAATGTATAAGTAAATGTAAAAAAACATGGAATCTTTAGCATATAATTATGGTGTACGCTTTGTTGGATGTCCTTATCTATTAAAAAAAAAGTACACTTCTGCCAACCCCTCGGGGAAACAAGACGTGACGTGATGAAGTTGCCAATTACCTTAATTATGAACAATTGACATCCTTTATCGGAAGATCAAGATTTTAAAACTTATTTTATTTATTTATTTATTTTATTATTTATGTACAGACGCCAGCACACCAAGTTTTTACAATCTGTCAAATTTATTTTATAGATTTTCAATTTTATCGCTGAAGCATTAAGGTTCAAAGTTGATTGGGAAAATTTGACAGTTTCGGGTAGCTTGACCTGCTGGCGTCTGTACACACAGAAAAATACATATTGTTATGACATTATCATAATATGAGTACAAAGGTACTACAACTTCTCTTGCGGCCGAACCTATATATCACCAGTTTTGGTTTACTGGAGGTAGAAAATTTCTGGTTTTAACGTCCCAATAATCTACATCAGAAGCAATCTGTGTGGTTGTGATCTGTCAATAGATTATTGGATTCGGCCGTTGGTAGACAAGTACTTGTAAGCTGAAGTCACTGAGTACTTATAAACCTTGAAATGAGGAACGGTGACAAATGAAAACCATAAGGTACCAGTAGGTTATTTTCCCCTCAAGTTATAACAGTAAACCAAGGGAAATGGCTCATTACTGTGCTCATCATAAGACACAACCTGTCATTAGGTTTGTATGTCACGGTATGAACATAAACACTTAGCATGTATTGTTATGAGAAATGACAATTAAATAAGTACGTACAGACGTCAGCAGGTCAAGCTACCCGAAACTGTCAAAATTTTCCAATCAACCTTGCACCTTAACGCTTCAGCGATAAAGTTGAAAATCTATTAAAGAAATTTGACAGATTGTAGTAGCTTGATGTGCTGGCGTCTGTACATAGGTAAGCAATAGATTTAATTCCAGGAACAATCATTTTCCTTTAACTAATAATATTATTGGAAGAAGAAGTTCTTTTTTTTTTTTAACGTTGCCCCACTCTAGGAATTACTAATGTATCGTGGGTGCATTTACAAACATTTAAACTCACATACACAAACAGCCAGATCCGAAACAACTACCTGTAGGCAATACAAATGTTTGTTCCGTGCAGGAATCGAAGCAGCGACACGCAGCGCAGCTGTCGATCGCTCAGCCACTGCGCCAACCATGTCGTCAATTATACCATCTAGGTAGTTTCTCTTTGACTAGTTCTAGTCTTAATGGTAGGTACTTTTACCACAAATTCCATTAAAAAAGTTTTTTATTATTCGTTCTTAGTTTTAGTCCTTTATTACTAAGCCAAAATAAGGTATACCTAGGTACCAGAGCGGGAGAGGTCATTTGATGATTTACCAACCAAAAAAAAAAGTTATAGGGACACAATTATACACATAACTGCCCCGCGATGGTCTCGTGGTCGCAAGCGCGACAGCTGAACGCCCTGGTTTCGATTCCCAGGTCGGGCATACTGTTACTGGGTTTTTTCTATTAAGGATTTCGTTGTAACAGCACGGAGTATTGAAGATGGCGGTGTGATACCCCCGTGGCTTGGAGAGCACGCTAGGCTGTTGGTCTTGCGCCTGATCTCTCTCCGGTCGTTTCAGATTGCCGTCCCATCGGACTACAAGAGTCAGGGAAGAGAGACTAAACCCTGTGCCTGCGCACACACTTGTGCACTATAATATATTTCTAAAATGTAATTATGTGTCTTCAAATGCTACCAAAAGACAGGCTGTCTTCACAAAGGAGGTTCTAAAAAGAAATAAAAAGAGAATGCCTGCTAAGCAGGTAATAAAAGATGATCATAAAGTCAAGTACAGACGTCAACAGGTCAAGCTACCCGAAACTGTCAAATTTTCCCAATCAACCTTCAACCTTAATTCTTTAGCGATAAAGTTGAAAATCTATTAAAGAAATTTGACATATTCTAGTAGCTTGATGTGCTGGCGTCTGTACATCATTCTTGATTCACAGCTTCAAACCAGCAGCCTTCTAAAAGATGGTGCAGTAACCTGCAGTCGTAAAAATCAAGGTATAAAATGGTTGTAAATGCTGGTGTAGACAGTGATTATCAGCTTGTCAGTATTATGGCCATAATATCTCCAACTAGGTGTGAAATCTTCACGCATGTTATCTTATAAAGCAGATCTTAGAATACTTTCACTGTTGTCAAAGTGTCCCTACACTTTGACAAGTTTTTGACATTTGTTTGCATTTGTTTGTTGATCTAATTTCCGACTGAGATCAGACTGTGAACGTTCTTAAAATTATGAGAATTGTCCCTCAGATAAAAACAAACAAACAAATGAAAACCAAGACGAAAGTTTTTGGACAAATAAATGTTTCTGTCTCTTACCTTAAAGTTGTATTTCAAAAAAAACCGTATTTGATGACATGTTTGGAAACTAAACTGCTAAAACAATATTGTCACCATAATCATGTCGCCATCGTCGTCTTCAACAAATTCTGTAGAAACATTTACAGAAGAGCACGTAAGAGCCATGTAAGCATGTTTGGAACTAAACACAAGACACACATCAACAAGTTTAAGGTAACAACATGACCAATGAATACGAACAGAGTTGTAGGTACCTACATAGACATAGTAGGTACCTCCCAAGGAAATGTAACGCATAGAAACTGGTTATCATAAAACACGTTACGTAGATCTAGTAGTACCGACTCTAACATCAAAGTTTACAACTCGCTACCATGAATGAACCGTTTGACATTAAAATAACGTGTTCTCATGAATGGGACCTACCCACTAAAATGTCATGCGCGTGAGCAAGCTGCCCATGCGTGCAATGGGACGTCATAAATCTACAGTCATGGAACATTATAATGGTGCTGGTGCAGTTGGATGACCAATGAAAGTGGAAC
Organism: Apamea anceps; assembly: GCA_951799955.1. NCBI lineage: Eukaryota > Metazoa > Arthropoda > Insecta > Lepidoptera > Noctuidae > Apamea > Apamea anceps. Next base: position 2,907,462 of record OX637502.1, on the reverse strand, counting down.
ATGATCAGAGTAACAGTAAAGAGAGAAGAAGGGAGAAGTAGATGGCAAAGTCGCAGTCAAACCATTTAAATTTTTTGCGAAACCATTAAAAAAAGAACAACTTGCAATGGACCGCCATTGCCAATTGTTTTTTTTTTTATGGTTTCGCTAAAATAAATTGTAATTTTAAAAACTTTGTAAATTATTTGGAATAATTACAAAGAAATGAAGATTAAAATAATTTGCTCTTCCGAGCAAATTATATACAGGATAATTTTTTATTCAGTGCGTAAATTTTCACAGGGTGTTCTACCCATGAATATGAACAACTTTCACTATGGGACCATCTCTGAAATCACAAAAAAAAAATCAGCTGTTTCTTATAAAAGTTCAATACCTACTCGACCAAAATGTATGAATCTGCTGATTTTTTTTTCGTGATTTCAGAGATGGTCCCATAGTGAATGTTGTTCATATTCATGGGTAGAACACCCTGTAAAAATTTACGCACTGAATAAAAAATTATCCTGTATATTAATTATATATATATTATTATTATATTATTTATTACACACGGAATAAAGAAAAAAAATATTAGTATGGTGGGGAAGAACGATTCGAGGCGTGTTGAACCCGACTTTCAGCTAAATTTACGCTTTGTTACTTTTAGTCGTGCACGTAATCAGACTCAAAGCGTAAATTTAGCTGAAAGTCGGGTTCAACACGCCTCGAATCTATCTAATTTATTCATTTTCATGACATTTATTTTTACATTCTGTGACTACCTACTGTACCTCACACGCTTGTTAAAATTAAAAAAATATACAATTAAATTAGCAACCCGTTTGATCTTGTGGCTTAGTGATCATTAGTCCCCAAAACTAGCTTGTTGAAAAAAAATCTGTTGATCCATAGATTTATATTCGCATAACTCGACATAGTGCATGGCTCAACAGATTTTTTTTTTCACGATTTCATGGTTGGTCCTGTAGCAAAAGTTGTTCATAATGATGAGTACAATGCCCCCTTTTAAGGATTAAAACGATCAAAATTTAACGTAACGTAATAAAATTCTCGAGGCATAAAAGGCGTACCGCTGGATTATGTTCATATAGCTGTCGATAGTCTACTGAGCCGACTGGTAATCCTAGCAAAGACAGGCGAAGGGACACGCTTTATTCTAAGATACTGAATGATAGGCCTTGATGGATATTCAATTGATTATCTAAAGTATTATTTGAAGTAAAAGAAGTATCATAGAATCCTTATGGATCCTACAATACTGTTCTTTATTACAACAAAACCGGTACACACAGTGTTTGTTGTGCTTGTCATTCTTAGAGGACTTGTAGTGGCCCAGTGGTGGCTGTGACTTACGAGTTTTGGTCGTAGGTTCGAACCCGAGCAGGCACTTTACTTTGTATAAATTATTTCATCACCACTGCTCCCAAAATGGTTAAGGAAAACATCGTGAGGAAACCGGCATGTCCTAGAACCAAAAATTCGAAGACATGTGACATCTACAAACCCGCACTGGGCCCGCGTGGTAGATTACAGCTCACTCCCTCTCACAAAGAGGAGGCCTGTGTCCCAGCATTGGGACACAGGCTGATTATGCTTATTCTATATTTTTTAATTTTTTTGTTATGTAATTTTGCTTCTTCTTCAATTTTGTCTCATTAGTTAACTGGAAACTTTAGCAGTCTTTACTTTTAGGTTTTTGTACGAACAAAAACCATAACTTCCTAACTGGACGAACAAAACTATTAAACTCGACTCAGATACATATCTTCATTAAAAATCGTCTGTCAAAAAACAAAGTACAAATTGCCTCTCAGTTTCTAAAGCAAAATCGTATAGTCACGAATTTGTGAGAGAGACGGCGATATACATAATTGTATGGAAAGGAAAGAGAGGGTTGGTTTAAGCCTTTCATCGCACCGAAGTTCCCACGACACGTCGAGGTACAGTCAACAGCAAAAGTAGATGATCAAAATCAGAAATTCAATCCTAATGTACGGAGTTCGCAGCTAAATGGCAGCTGTACTAGTGGTAAATATTTGGTCTAATTTACAATCACATACTTTTGAATCACTTCGACGCCACACAGTTCTGACGCGAACTCCGTTCATCAGTATTGAATTTCTGATTTTGATCATCTACTTTTGCTGTTGACTGTGCGTACTTATGTACTTATACTTATTAAATACATGTCAGAAGCAGTAATGTTGCCTTGAAATTATTCGGTATTGTTGGTACGAACTACGAACGGATGCCAAATACCGAACACGAACTTCTCTTTGATGTAATTTTTTTCGACACTATGAAATCTTTTGTCAAGGTCAGCATGGGTTTAAAGAAGGCTATGAGACTGGGATGGTGAAAACTTTCATTAATTATTTTCTAACATTATGGACTGCAAGGTCTGCAAATAAAAGTTTATAATTATTATTATCTCCTTTATTTCAATGTAAACATAATAAATTATATTTTTAAATATAGAATATAAAAAGTATAAAAACATTTAAAAATATAAAAAATATTAGCCCACCGGTATCGGGAACAGCACCCTAATTGCGTAACACACGATCAATCGGAATCCAGCTGCCCAACGAGATGGAAGCTGGAAGAAATATTATTATTATTGTTAACTAGCTTCTGCCCGCGGCTTCGCCCGCGTGGATGTCGGAAATTATCCCACGGGAACGTGCCAACAGGATAAAATGTACCCATGTGCTTCCCCAGAATGCCATCCATCTCGCGGGCCCTTTGTGGCTAATTACAATAGAAAACCAATTGTGTCTCATTAGTGGTGATTAAGAGGGTACCTATATGATACCTTTACCTAAGTACCAACCTAATTAAAAAAAAAACTCAATAACAGAAAATTAAATACCTACCTACCTAAATAAACCTATTTCTGATGATAACTAATCTAAACTCAATAAATAAGCAAAATCCCTAAAAACGAATATCTATACGAATGACTAATCCTACCTAACAGTATTATAAAATAACCTACGGCCACTACGTACACTATCAAATATACTACCTATACTTTAAAATTAAAATCTATACCTACCTACGACTTATATAAAAATAAACCTAAATAACTCTAAAAACTAAAAGGAATAATAATGAACTCCTTTGCGGGTGACTTAACCTACGACAAACTTATTATTTGCGGTTGGTGCAGTAATCGAGTCTAGGGATCGAACCGCAAAATTAAGTTTGTTTTTTATTGTATATACTTTTCCGGGATAAAAAGTACCCAGTGTGGTGCCCAGGGTATTATAGAATAATTATACCAAGTTTCAACGTAATCGAACCGGTAGTTTTTGCGTGATGCCTGAACAAACAGACAGACAGACAGACAGACAGACAGACAGACAAAAATTTTTTTAATCACATTTTTGGGTTCGGTGTCGGTCTAGTAACACCCCTTGCCATTTATTTTTTTGATATTTTCAATGTACAGAATTTTCACTTCAACAGATTTATTATAAGTATAGATATAGATTTGGAAGAAATTAAGTTTTCTTCTCGTTCAAGTTTGGACTACTATACTAAACTACCTTCTGATTTTATATGCATTTTGCTCAACTGATTACAAAACATCACGACTGTAATCCCCGCGGGGTTAGACAGAGGTGTCGCTATAGTACACACACATTTCGTCAGTTATTTTTATGTCCCATGTAACAGAGGGCGAGCCTATTGTCATCAACCTGATAATAATCCAGATTCCGGGCTGTTACTGAGTAATTCCGTAAGGAAAACCCTAATAACATTTTTCCCAACCTGGGAATCGAACTCGGGACCTCATGCTCAGCAGTAGCGCTTGTTGCCACTAGGCAATCGATGTAATAGTTCGTAATTTCTATGGATCAACCGTCACGGCTATCCAACGTCCAAAACCCTTTTGAAAATCCCCCAATTGTACCTGGTACTTACCATCTTATTATACGCGCCGCACTATGTAGGTACCAGTTTGTTGAAACTCAGATGTGTCTTCTCGACATCCGGGTGTCACTAACGGGATGTAGCAGAATACCAGCGTCAGTTATTGTACCTGGCACATGCTGAGCTGGACTCCCATTTGGTGCAACCATGAGACACACACCGCCCAGAGTGATCGACCGTTATAGATAAATAAATAATAATAAATAAATAATATCCCTGGACATTTCACACAGCGCCATCTAGTCCCAAGCTAAGCAACCTAATGCTTGTGTTATGTGAAGGATCAGTGTAGGTTTACTCAAATAAAATACGGATTGCTCAGAAATATTTGGATTTAATCCGTACAGTTCGACCGTTGAGTATCGAATGAAAATAACTCATTTCAATATGGCTGGTAAGTTTGACAGTTGTCACATTGATGTCCACAGACATCAAAAGTGACACTTCGCGTCAAAGACAATAGATTTAATGATACCAATGTGAGAAATAACTCGACTAAATATTATTAAGCTAACAACTCGGCCATCCTTTTGAAGTGAGTCCTCTCACTTGATCAGTAAACATACAAATAACATCAGAAAAAAAAAATACATTGTTTAGTTAAACCACACAAAATCATTATAACTTAAAAAAAATACATTGTTTAGTTAAACTACACAAAATCATTATAACTTTATCAATAACTTAAGGTAATATACATTTCATATTCTTACGTAATAATTGGTTCCATTCTAATTCAGATCATATCATTATCCTCATCAATCTGCACAGTCTGTTGTGATCTACGGTCATCTGTGCGATGTCAATAGCATGACACCATTCGCAATCTGCACTGACCGCTCACAACCTATGCTCTATGTCTACGTCATCTAGTTGCATAGTCTGCCATGATCTGCGACCATCTGTGCGATGATTATCATAACCTTACGTATTTTGCACTGGAAGCTCATAGCCTATGCCTAGATTTCAGTCTGCTATAATCTACAATCATCTGTGCAATATTGGTCTCCAATATCAATCACTTTCTGCACTGATTGGTTATAGCCTAAGCGTCGTGTCATCAAGTCTCTTGTCTAGTCCATATTTTAAGTCAACAACTTAACAAATCTCATCGTCCTTTACTAATCAAATACTGTTATTAACAATCATGACTCATAGATATTTAATAATTAACTCATATTATTATTAATTTCCAATCATTATTACTTTTTATCAATTTTATGTTATAGTAACCATATACTAGGCTTTGATCGTAATCTGAACTAATAACTAATTAGTTTTATTCATCGCCACTATTATCAATTTCACTACCGTCACTGGATATATTTGTATAATTTAGCCAGGGGTGTATCTTATCCACTGCTACAACATTCTCATACTTTTTATTGCCTCTCCTAGTAAGAGGAGTGTCCTCAATCAAAAACCTGTCATTTTCTAGAATTTTTGTTATCCTATATGGGCCATGAAACTTGGATATAAGCTTCTTTGATTTACCTGCATGTTCTTTATCTATTATTGTCCTTTCAACCCTAACCAGGTCACCGATATTATATAACGTCACCCTTTTTCTTTGCTTATCAAATGTCTTCTTTGAATCAGACTGCTGTTTTTCTATTCTAGACTTAGCTTCTGTCCTTATCCTTACTAACTCATTATCACTAACACGACATATAACTTCATTTAAAACCTCATTTATTATATTTTCTGATGAATTCAAGACTTTGAAACCAAATAGTAGTTCTGATGGGCTTTTCCCGGTTGCTTTATTCATTGTTGTGTTTATACCTAGCTGGATGTCACCGACGTGTTCATCCCAGGTGTTATCACCTTTATCGTGGCATTTCGTGCTCAAAGCGTCTAATATGGTTCTATTATAACGTTCTATTTGTCCGTTCGCTCTTGGAGTAGCCACTGCATTAAGTATATGTTTAACATTTGTACTCTCCATGAAAGATTTAAATTTTGAGCTTGTAAAACAAGTACCCCGATCAGTGATAAGACGTGTTGGAGTACCAAAAGTGCTAAAATGATCTCTAAAAATTCTAATGGCTGTGGTAGTTTTTGTATCCCGTACCGCACTTATGCTTATAAATTTTGTAAAAGAGTCAATAATCGCAAGAATATAAGTGTTGCCTCTCCTAGAGCGAATGAACGGGCCTAAATGATCGGCGTGAATCGTATGAAAGGGAATATCTGCTTTTGGTATTGGATGAAGCATCCCTTCCCTACGACCACCCGGAGCTTTATGATGTGCACATTCAAGACACGCTGAAACGTACTTTTTGGTAAAACGTCGCATCTTAGAGAACCAAAATGTTTCGCGTAGTCGACTAAGAGTTTTCTCATAGCCAAAATGGCCTACATTGTCGTGGTTCATTCTTAAAACTTGCCACCTGACTGCTCTAGGAACTACCCATTTTATTTTGTCACCAACCATTCTGTACACATGATCACCTTTTAACTGATAATTTTTATACACATCTGCTATATAATTCGTATTTTTGTCGCGTAAAATGTCCCTAATTCTACCAATTTCCTCGTCACTACTTTGTACTGTGGAAATCCAGTCTTTAATGTCTATATTTAAAACATCGAGTACGTGTGTCTCATCATCACTCGTTACGGGCTCAGTCACAGGTGCACGACTGAGAGCATCTACATGTGCCATACGAGCTCCCGGCCTATATTCAATATCACAATCGTACTCCTGGAACTGTACCCACCACCGAGATATCCTCGGTATAAGATCACGTTTGGTAAGTGTCGTGCGTAGCGCATTACAATCGGTTATGATCTTAAATTTTAATCCCAGCAAGTAAACACGAAAACGTTTCAGTGAGGCTATCACTGCTAACGTTTCCAGTTCAAACGAATGTAGATTTTGTTCATCTTGAGTTGTTTTCCGACTGTAATACGCCACGGGTCTAAACATTCCGTCGCTATGTCTTTGCATTAAAATACCAGCAATCCCTAACTTAGATGCATCGGTGTGTAATTCCGTTTCCAATTTTGAATCGTACAAGGCCAAAATAGGACGTTCAACCAGTTTTTGTTTCAGCGTATTAAAGGCTTTCGAATGTTCCTCGTTCCATTTCCATGTGAAGTTGGACCTGAGGAGATCAGTTAGGGGGCGCGCGATCAGAGCAAAATCTTTTAGAAAACGCCGGAAGAAACTGGCGAGGCCAATAAAACGTCTGACGTCATGTACGTTCTTGGGTACGGGGAAACTTGAAACAGCTAATGTCTTACGTGACCCTGGTCTTATGCCTTGACCACTAACTTGAAATCCCAAAAAGTCTATTTCTCTATAGAAGAAGTTACATTTCTTAAGTTTTAATGTTAACCCGGCCTCATGTAGTAGTTTCAGTACTATCTCTAACCGTTCAAGACCCTCTTCGAATGATCTAGCAGGAATTAAAACGTCATCCATGAATATAATGGCAAAGTCAACTTTTGACTTTACCAGTATCTTATTCATAGCCCTTTGGAATACTGACGGAGCATTTGCCAAACCGAACGGCATCCGTTTAAATTGATATTGGCCGTCCGGTGTGACAAACGCCGTCTTGTCCTGGGAGCTTTCTACAATAGGCAATTGATAATATCCTGATGCACAATCAAGTGTGATAAAGAGAGAATGCCCAGCTAGCATATCCAGCTGGTCGTCGATCAACGGTAAAGGGTAATGTTCTTTCTTTGTTTTATTATTAAGAGCGCGATAATCCACGCATAGTCTTTTTTCGCCAGTCTTTTTCTTTACAAGCAGTATAGGGCTGGCGTACTGAGAGTTAGATTCGCAAACAATATCAGCGTCTATCATTTCCTGTACCATTGATCGTACCAGCTCACGCTCAGGGTATGAAAGTCTGTACGGACGATATACGACAGGTTTAGTATCTGTTAATTCAATCTCCATCTTTACGATGTTGGTAAATCCCAAATCATTCAAATTATTCGAAAAACACTCCTTGTACTTATTTAATAAGCTTTTTAATTGATCTACTTGATTACTGGTTAAATTCGAGTCATAATTGAACTCTGAACAAAAATTACTAGCATTGATATTCAAAAGATTTACATCAAAATAACCGTCAGTTCTAAAAGCGCGAGTTATTAATGACTCCTTTTTAAGTAAAACTACCTTGTCAGATATATTTTGAATCAATAGACGACCACGACCATTATCTAGTTCATACTCTCCTGGTAGAAGGTAAAACTCATGTTCAGACTTTCCACGAAGTGAACCGCGCACATACACAGTTCCTGAATAATCGCCGGTGCAACTAACTTCAACTAAGCACATTTCCTTAGCCCGTATTGATGTGTCCGAAATCAATACAAGATGTAATTTGTTTGTAAGTTCCCGCTTAAATATCAAAGAATCGTAAGTTTTCGTTATGATAATACCAGGCCTTTCAGTAAAACTGTGTCCGATTAATACAGGGTATTTAATAATGTTGTCGTCCACCACCAAGGCATCTACTTTTTCCATGACATTTTGTATCTGTATAGTGACAGTAGCGAGCCCCAATGGTAACACTATGTTGTTACCAATACCTCTCATCGTAGGAAGGTCTGGGTTATTTGACCAACTAATTCCTAGTTTTCTAGCGTCACTACAACGAATTAAAGTACATTGACTGCCTAGATCTACATAACCTACGACCGATTGTCCGTTAAGCATCAACTGCATAATGTACTTGCAATCGTTTCTGGCGGTGCTCTCGGCGTCTATGCGTAAAATATTCTTTTGACCCACTTTATCAGTATCCGTATTATCGGAGGGTAGTTTCGGACAATTTAATGTAGTATGTCCAAGTTTATTACATATATTGCACTTGAGTATTTTTTTAGTACATTTAAAACTAAAATGTCCTGGTTCGTTACAGTTGTAACAAACAATAGAATTACTACTACTTTTAGCCTTTGTGTCATTGCTGGTGGGTTTTGCGTTCGATAAAGCGTTAGGCCTCTTATCCCCATAAGGACGCGATCTATCTGTTTCACGCGGTTGTTGTTTGATAGACTGAAAATATTCTAATACTTGTTCCGGTTCCTGACACTTCAATGCCTTGGCGCCTAATCTTAATGAACGATCTTCGATTCCGTACAGTAAACAGTCGACTGCCCTTTTACCTAAGATATTACACCGGTTCAACAAATTGATTTTTTCAAAATAATATAATTCTAGTGACTCATTATATTTTACGCGTTTAGATAACATTTCTGTAAGTAGCTCGGCATAATCATCACTACTAGGGAATGATTCTAATAATTTTCGTTTCCATTCAAGCCACGAAAATGACATAGTGGGTAGCGCTTGGTACCACGTTCTTGCAACGCCAACTAATTTAGGTAAAGCATAATGTATAACTTGATCATCGGCCCATCTATATAGTTTCGCACACTCATCGACTTTACTGAGCCACACTTGTATAGTTTGCCCCTTAACCATCGGATCAAAGTCAGGTATGACATTTCCTAGCATTGGAAATTTATTACCTTCAGGACGAGTATTTGCCAAGGTGTTCACCAATTTAGTCAACAGTAAATTTGTCACATTGTCAGTACTATTATTGGAACGTCTTACCGGGGAAGATGAGCGCCTGTCATGATGCGAAGATCTCGAGCCACTGCTGCTGCCGCGCGCACCCGCATTCCTGCTGACCTGCCGGCGGCTACGGCGACTGCTTCCACTCCTACGGCGCCGCCCATGACGCTCACGGCGATTGCTTCGCCTGCTGCTGTTGTTTTCCTGACGGCGTCTGTGAGGATCACGGTCACTGCTTTGGCTGCTGACAGTCTTACGTCGCTGACGACGATGCTCACAACGCTCCCGAGATCGGCTTCTTCGCGTAGAAATGCTCGAGTCCGTTGCTGATTCATCTTCAGTTTTTGATCTGCGTCTGCGTCGTTTTCTTTTGTCTTTGCGATCGTGTCGTTTCCTTTTTTTTGAAGAAGATTTGCGACGATCCAAAGTCTCGGTAGGTGTCATATTTCCATCTTCCATTGTGTTGCGTTAGACCAATCGAAAACGCACGTGTAGCAAAACTCGTGAGTTGTGGACGTTTTGCTAGAAATATAGAGCTAGCCTGCCTAATCCCACTTCTGAGATGAAGGATCAGTGTAGGTTTACTCAAATAAAATACGGATTGCTCAGAAATATTTGGATTTAATCCGTACAGTTCGACCGTTGAGTATCGAATGAAAATAACTCATTTCAATATGGCTGGTAAGTTTGACAGTTGTCACATTGATGTCCACAGACATCAAAAGTGACACTTCGCGTCAAAGACAATAGATTTAATGATACCAATGTGAGAAATAACTCGACTAAATATTATTAAGCTAACATATGGTAACAAGATGGCCGATAAACTACTTATATACATTTTTTTTTTTGCAAATACATACATATTATAGATAGAAAAACACCCAGACTCGGAACAAATACATGTAGGTCATACAAATATTTGTTCCGTGCGGGAATCGAACCCGCGACACGCAGCGCAGCAGTCAATCGCTTAACCACTGCGCCAACCGTGCCGCCAGATTTACTTGTACAAGGTGTCGGGTCAATTTAGCTTTTTAATCGTTGTTTTTTTTTTACGTTTCACCTTCTTTTGATGTTTTTAACCGACTTCAAAAAAAGGAGGAGGTTCTCAATTCGGTTGTATTTTTTTTTTTTTTTTTTTTTTTTTTTTTTTTTTTTTTTTTTATTTTTTTTTTTTATGTTTGTTACCTCAGAACTCCGTTGTTTATGGATCGATTTGCAAATTTTTTTTTTAACTTTGAAGGATATGCTTCCAGATTGGTCCCATTTTTTTCAAAATCCAGTTCTGATGATGGGATCCATGAGGAATCGAGGGAACTCCTCAAATATTATAGGCAACTATATAGTAATTTTAATATTTTCATCGAGAAATCAAACGTTTACAGTCAAAAAGTAACATTTGATGAAGTGGAACTGGTGAAGAAGATCAGATATGGCTAACGGAACTTGTCACTCGCATAGATATCACAATCAAGATACTTAAGCAACTATGACAATACAAATAAACATACAATCCTGAATAGTTATATTGAAAATATTATCATTGAACTGATCTGATGATCATGATGGAGCCGGAAGACAGGTACCGGAACTCCGTAATTAATCAACGTATTCTAGCCGTGTTTGGGCTTATTAGAATTGTCATGAAATGCACTTTGGCTATAAGTTACTATCGAACTGATCTGATGATGGAGCTGGAAGGTGGAAGGTTGGCATGAGAACTTCAAAATAAAACAATGTATCCTAGCAGTATTTGGGCTTAGAACTGTCATGAGATGCACTCTGAATACAAGGTGCCATTGAAAATCTAGTTTTGATGTTATCATCAATGTGTCCACAAAACAACTTCTGAAATATTAAAGGCATTTTGCTTACAATGTTTAAAAAAATATCGCTTCTATTATTTACTAAAATAAAATTGTATTCTTGGTAGTATGCACACGTTTCCACGCCACCTATGAGGTAGTGTGCTGGGCGCGTTTTTTTTAATGTGGTTTCCCCGGTAGGCCTATTCCATGGCACGTTATGTGTTGTCTTGATTATCAGATGGCAGATTCCGCAACCTTGTTATCTCTGTCATCGCTCGATCATCGTGTGGTCGATTCAATAATTTATTGGCGTCTAAATCTGATAACACTATGCCTTCCAAACTTCTGACACGATTTAGCGCGACATATATTTGTCCTTTTGCAAAGTTTTTTTTTACCAAGGTCGATCACAGCTCTCTCGAGGGTGGTCCCTTGTAGTATATGGACTGTTACCGCCCAGCTCAATATTAGAGGCAGCATACGACGCATAAGAATCGACAGTATTTCATGCGTCATATTATCATCTCTCTACGGGATCAAATTAAAGATCAGAAAGTAGGGGTGCGTCTCATAACGTATAAACTCATTTGGTCTAATTTCATTTTATTATCGTTCATAAGATATAATCAACGTGAGATATACCAACTGTTGATATAATTTCTTTACATAAAACATTTATTTATTCTAAAACTTAATTAGTATAACGTTGTTTGATATAACGTTTATGTAATCGAAAATCATTTGGTCTAACGTTTATTATGTATATATTTATTTAATCGAAATCGAAATCGTTTAATATGTATATTGTTTATTTAATCGAAAATCATTAGGTCTAACGTTTAATATAACCCCAAGGTCTAACATGTCTCGATTTTGTAAAAAGGCAATGAGAACTTAGGATGCAAGAGCGAGCGAAGCGAGCTCGGGAATTGGGGCACCCCGACTCGGACAGGTTAGGTTCGAAGGGGATAACGGGGGCTCAAGTGAGCGAGCGGAGCGAGCGAACGAGCCCCCGTCATCCCCTTCGTGTTAGGTTCCTTTAAACCCTGCAGACAGAAATAGGGGCCCCGCGAAGCGGGGCTCCGTCGACCACGCCTTATTAAAATAAGGCTAAGGCGGGAGCGAAGCGGAACGGAGCTCCCGCCTTAGCCTTCGTGGTTATTTTCTTTAAACCACACAGAAATAGAAGCCCCGCGAAGCGGGGCTCCGTCGACCTATCTTAGCACAGGTGGTAAGCAGTTGCTAGTTATGTTTAATATCTACTTAGGTTACTATTACCTATAACTACAACAGAACTTACAATATAATATATATATTAGACCAAATAATATATTAGACCAAATAAGTTTTATATCTTTTGAGTGGTATGTCAAATGATTTTATATTTAATGTATGTTATGTCAAACGGTGTTATATTTAATGTATGTTATGCTTATAAAAATTAGGTCTTTTAAAATTATATCAATCGTTCATTATATCAACTAATCGTTATATTAAATAAAATTATAGGTTCCGTTGTTATATGTTGTTAATATTAGAGATTTTGTTGTTATATCATCTATTACTTACCCAGAAAGTAGACAGTAATATGTACCTACTTGTATGATATTGGTACTTCTTCAAAATAATATTCTATGTAGAAAAGATATTAACTACATTGCCATTATATTATAATAAAAAATACACTAAACGGCTAGAAATAAAAAAACTTTTTACAAAAAAAAAAACCGCCTTCAAAAAAAGACAAACAAAAACGTTCCTGCACTAAAAAGTAAAAAATAAAAAATTGAATTCCTGTAAAGAAACTTAATTTAAAGGTAAACTTATTTGACATTAATATTTTGCAAATATTCAAAATTGTTTACTTCTTTTTGGAGTCGGTGCCAGCCAAGGCAAGGAAATACGTATGGGCAACAATACCTCGAAAAACGACCTCTAACATTTACTATAAAACTACCAAGATACCTATTGCATACCTAGAATAATTAAAACACAAATACAGACTAGACTGTACTCTAAAACAAATTGACACAATTTTCACAATAATTTCTTTTAAATAATAATAATTATACATACGTATAAAAATCCTCTGCCACTTTTTAAGTACTTTGAAATTTTTGAAGCACTAAGTTTGTAAGCATCTGTTTTAAAATTTTATAATCGTGAATTGAAAAAATAAATGGCACAGGATACAACTGCTGGCACCGACTCCAAAAAGAAGTAAACAATTTTGAATATTTGCAAAATATTAATGTCAAATAAGTTTACCTTTAAATTAAGTTTCTTTACAGGAATTCAATTTTTTATTTTTTACTTTTTAGTGCAGGAACGTTTTTGTTTGTCTTTTTTTGAAGGCGGTTTTTTTTTTTGTAAAAAGTTTTTTTTTTCTTTATTATGTATTGTGTCTTTTGTTGCACTGAATAAACATATTATCTATCTATCTATCTACCCCAATTATTACTTAGGATTATAAAATGGAGAATAGTGGTGGCCCAGTGATCACGGCCGCGACTCACAAGTTGTAGGTCGTAGGTTCGAACGACAAGCGCTTTGCTTTGTGTAAATTATTTCATCACCACTGCTCTCAAAACGGTGAAGGAAAACATCGTGAGGAAACTAAAAATGTCCTAGAACTAAAAATTCGAAGACATGTGACATCCACCAACACGCACTCCTCTCACCAGGAGGAGGCCTGTGTCCCAGCAGTGGGAACATTATAGACTGATTATGTGAGGACTATAAAATAAAGCCCAACGAATTGATTTAAGGTGAAGCTCACCATTTTTTACATAAACTTTTCTAAAAGCACCATTCTTCTAACCAGAACAAAATACAACACTTCTGTTAACACCACTAGTAACTTACCGTGATGATTTATAACTTCACAAGCTTCGAAGCAATAAAAACTTGGATCTTTCACAGAGGATTGATTCATGAATGTGGATCAATTGGCTGACATAAATCATTAGTTCTGAGTGCTCTATTCGAGTTTTACGTGGTTGGGTAAGAAGTGAAAGAGGTGCTGTGTTTTAGGTTTGTTTGTTATGAAGCATGTTGGGTGGTATTGCTAGGAAGAAAGTTATAAGATGGCAATCAACCCCAAATAAATAATGCAAAGGACACAATACACAAAGCACAGTTTAAAAAGTTTTTTATAGTGTGGTAATCGACTCGATCAGTCTTTTCTTTTTTCAGGATGAGAAATCATCAAATGACCCCTCCCGCTCTGGGTGGAGCGGAAGGGAGTGTCAGACTCTTACTGACTAAAACCCACCCGTGTTCCTTCCTTAGCCCTTTATGTTCCAGGGCAGCGGAAACCCTTTCGGACGATCCCGCTACCCCGGCAGGTTTCAACCCTATCGGGCCCCGTCAATTATGCTGACATCTCTTTGAGGCGCGCGTGGAACACATACGCGCCGTCCCGCACGGGCCTGGTCCTGATCGGACGGTGAGCTACCCATTACTCTCCGCCCGCAGGCCCGCGCCTTCGGTGGCCGGGAGTCATCACGCGGCTCCCGACGCCCGGAGCGTCTCCCACGGCGGCTGAGGCATGAGGTTCTCTCCCTCATCCATCCCGCCACCTCTTTCGCTAGCATGACTGCTTCGCAGAAGGAGGTATACTCGATCAGTCTGAAACCCGCTTTGAACAAGCGTTGTGATCAATGCTCGTGCCTCCTAATTATGAGTAAAAGTACTGCAGTGGGACAATAATTAACTCAGGCGAAATTAATTTGATTGATTAAAATTATGATCCCCATATATTAATGAACGTGCAAATTAATTAAACTGTTGAAAGATTAAAATAAATATTTGATCTTGAATTTAAAGTTGGTTTTGATGATAGTCATTTGTGTTTAGTGATTATACATGACACCACTCACTTAATCAACTCAGCCTATCGCAGTCCACTGCTGGACATAGGGCTATCCCATGCTGCGCCACAAGACCCTGTCCTCCACCATCCGCATCCAATCTGTCTCAGCCAACTTTTTGAGGTTGTCTGTCTATCCAGCTTGCCGATACGCGGTCTCCACTCCAGGACTCGTCAATAATAGGCAAATAATAGGTTGATGGTGATGCGATGCGACGGGTTGAGTCGAGGACAGAAGCTAGTTCAGTATAAATTCCAAAGTTCACACCTCTGACCACTAGAAAAAAAAACGATATGTGGCAACGTTTACTGTAAAGTATTTTTAACCCCCGACGCAAAAACGACGGGGGTAACCGCTACTATTTTAAACTTTAACAGAACGTTAGGCTTATAATTAGGCTGTCCCCCGACGGGACAACATTTAATCAAAAAATTTCATACGTACTTACATAATAATAATAATTTAAAAGTTATTTTCTACTTTTTGTGGGGCTTCACGTTTATACCGTTTTTGTTCTATTTGTGGCTATTTTTTCAATGGTTTTTTTTGATTGTTTTAGGTTTTTTACATTCATACTATTTTAATTATTATTTTGTGTCGGGGGTTTTAAAATTTTTAATTTATTTTTTTATAATAGCCCTTTTGTCACTCGTTTCTTTAAAAAAAATAAATAGGAAATCAAACACCACATCACCGTTAATAAAACCGTCGACACTCTCACCTCTCTTTCGAAAGGATTCCATTATTCGTTCCCACAGAAGAAAAACAAAGAATCACGATGTGTTCATTAATAACTGCGCGCGCGCATTGTGTAATGAGAATTAATCATGGCGGTGTGACGTAGCATTTGTTTGTTTGTTTGTAAGTATGTGCCGACAGATTATGTGCTTTTTTGGTTTTTTGGTGGGCTTTTGACTTTTGAGCTGTCGGGCTGTGATTATTTTTGACAGTTAAAATACTTAATCTTTATTCGAATGGAGGCTGTAATTTTTGGATTCTTTTCGTCTCAAAGGAATGTAGGTAAGGAATCCGATTTTTCTTATTTGTGTAATTGGTCTGGAATCGATATAAAATTTTCACGACATCGCTATGGTTAGAGTGACAAACTTTTTGGGAATACGGTCTACCTATCTCCGTTCAACCTTGCTGGCTGGCTCATCTTCTAAAGCAGCTACGTATATACAGTACGATTAGTAGACATGAAAGGAACTACAGCACCCTAATTGCGTAACATACGATCAATCGGAATCGGTTTCATTTTGACAGTTCAACAACATTCATTGCGTTATTGACGTGTTGAGCAGACAAATTTTTCGAACTTATGAAGCAATGGATTAGCAATTTGTTTCAAAATGATTCAGATTCCGATTGATCGTGTGTTACGCAATTAGGGTGCGGTTTTCTTCATCGTGATGGCCAAGTGGTTTAGGCCTTGCCTCTCATGCACTAGGTGGGTTCTATTCCGGGCGAGTACCAATGTTTCTATTTTTGAATTCACATGAACTTTCTAAGTTTATCTTCGACCTGACTGACATCTGTGAAGAAAAAACATCGTGAGAAAACCAGGAACTGGATTAATATAAATTTATCTGAAATCGTCAACCCGTCTTGAGAAAGCGTGGTCTTTGCCCCGTGGTGGCACAAAAATAAGCTGGTATTATTATATTTATTTCTTTAGTATCAATAAAATATTCTTGATGACTTCACGCCGCGCCGACTTGACGTCATAATTTACTTCAAGAGTCAACTCAAAAGAATTGATTTACTTCAGACAATCGACCTTTGTGCAATGAAGCAGCCCTTTGTTCCCTTAGAAGTCCAAGAGACGAAGATTTTATTGCTTGTAGCAAACACATCTCTACGCTTTTAAAAAATGGTGTTAACAGAAGACAATGATTGTTTGTTTCGCTCCAAACAGTGGGCCTTTTCATAAAAAAAAAAATCATAAATATCATATTGATGGGTTGTTTCAAAAAAAGAAAGAAAAACTGTTTATTCTGCTCAAACAAGACGCACATTACCAAAAAAGACATAAAACACAAAAAAAATAAAAAGAGCCAAATACCTCGTATAATAACATAAGATTTTCAAGTCATGTATTTTATTTAAATTACGTATCAACTTATAACCTACCTGCAAATAAACACGAAATATTTAAAGAATTTCCATCCCATACAAATTCATCATCATCAAGAACAGATGCTGATGATGATGGTGATAACATCACACGCTTCATTATATCAGAATCACCATCATCAAACCAATTGTCTCCACACTATCAATTTTGTAACGCTCCTAATTTCACATTTTATGGGAAAAATATAAATTACCATTCCTAGACTATTTCATAGGATTCTGAATTGTAGTGTTTAAGAAATAAAGGTCGCTGTTGTGTAAGATCATTTTGGTGTAATTCGATGGGTGCATTGTTTTAAAAATTCATAGAAAGACTGAAGATGATGGATCTATTATGCCTACATTGATGGAGCTTCCTTGAGCATAAATTACCTTGACATTTTACATTTACTGACTAAGGCCCGTTTTTTCAATAGACAGATAACTTTTATCTGAGAAATAAATATAGCGGTTTGGCAGATTTTGTATAAAAAAAATATATTAAACTGTCAAACATTTTTTACCACAATATTCATCCCTCAGATGAAATTTATCTAAATATTGAAAAATCAGCCCTTATGAGTCTATATCAGAAAATTTAACATAAGTACCTATCTACTCATTTTTCGATTAACCAAAGTAACTGCTGTACTATAGTAGGTAGCAGT
The DNA here is from genome assembly GCA_951799955.1 of Apamea anceps. NCBI lineage: Eukaryota > Metazoa > Arthropoda > Insecta > Lepidoptera > Noctuidae > Apamea > Apamea anceps. The sequence goes on along the minus strand of OX637502.1, from coordinate 2,889,503 downwards.
GGTAAAAAAGGTCAAAGTATCTTCTTGCAGGATATAACCTGGTCCACTTAGAAGTCCCTGAATAGTCTCCGAACTCAAGTAGGTGTAACTCGAAGCTCGTAAAGTGAGGTTACCTCGGCGGAACAGCAGTGGGTGTAGATGTGGAGTTGAGTCACAGACTATGTTCCACCTCCTATCCTACCCTCTGTGCCCAAAAACATGCAGCCAAAGTGCCTTCTGCGCTGCCACGGATAATACCGTGGAAGTGGCGAAATTTTGGGCTAACATGCGGCCTACTATAAATAAATAATATAAATAAATAATATCCCTGGACATTTCACACAGCGCCATCTAGTCCCAAGCTAAGCAACCTAATGCTTGTGTTATGGTAACAAGATGGCTGATAAACTACTTATATACATTTTTTTTTTTTTTGTAAATTCATACATATTATAGATAGAAAAACACCCAGACTCGGAACAAATACATGTAGGTCATACAAATATTTGTTCCGTGCGGGAATCGAACCCGCGACACGCAGCGCAGCAGTCAATCGCTTAACCACTGCGCCAACCGTGCCGTCGAACTATACATACTTCACTTATCACTTATCATCAAATAAACTTTTTATACTTTTATCAATTAACTATCAAGCTACTTAAAACACATGAAAGCACATTCTAAACATTGCTAAGTAGGTATATTGGTCAATAAAAACCAAGACATTGTTTAGGCATAAACTACTACGCATTGTCGACCCTCGATGTGAATTTGTCGCTTTTGTGATAAACAAACTCTTTGTCTCGTTGTGTGTGTTCCATCATTTGAATGCCAGGATCCTATCATCTTTGCGGTCATTATACAGATTGGTCGCGTTCAAGTAATTTCTTTTGTAATCCACTAGGAATGTAGGGAATGGCTTAATGGGTCACTTTCCCGTCTGTGGGAGGAACAGGAGGGGTTAAGAATGACCTGGGGGGATTAGGTTCTATGTCGGGTACTTTGATGTTTGTACTTTTTTGAAATGTTGCCCTGCCCGTGGAGTGATGTAGGTGAGAGATACTTTCGAATAGAGTCCAAAATAGAAAGAAAAAAAAACCTAATTAATTTTTACTTATATTATTACTTTTACAGTAAGGTATTTAATGATAAATGATTTTTTTTGTAAGTAGGTATGTACAAACACTTTTACACGTCAATCATATTTTAAAAACTATGTAGATGAGGTCGGCGTTTCCTATCTGACTAGTCTGAGAAGAAAGACCGAAACAAACTCAGAGGTCACAATCTCTTTTAAAGTCCAGACATAATCTTGGTCAGATCATAATTATGAAGACCATGTAGATCGATTGTCTGAAAAGGTCTTTTGACGAAAGAACCACGCAGATTGAGAAGACCTGTCCAGTCAGTGTAAGTTTTCACTGAAGGAGACAGCTGGAAACACCAGAAAAAGTGTGTGCGAAAGTTCCAATTACCTGCATCAGCTTGTTCAATCATTTGACATCTAGACTAATATTATAAAGGTGATGTTTTATTTTATTTGTTACACTTTCACGCCAAAACGGCTGAACAGATTTAGATGAAATTTTGCTCATGGGTAGACCATGACCTGGATTAGGACATAGGAAACTTTTTATCCTAATATTCTTACGGGATCAAGACTTATGCGCGTGAAACCGCGGGGCACAGCTAGTACCTAATAAAACAAAACTTTTTATGGTCCTACATAATTATTAGTGACGTTTGTAATTAGAATAATGACATTACTCATACATGACATGGCCAGTGTCATTCAAAACCCATATTTAAAATTATGGTCCTTCAAAAATACCCTACCTTTGCTTCCCAAGCTCCTGACACTAAAACAATGTGTGTATAATATAAAACAAGTTACTCTCAGCAGGTTCCCACGACGTCGTGTCTTATGACGTGATTACGACTGTCTGCGCAGGCGCAGCCTACACGACACACGATCTACGAAGATAATCTGGTACTTCTTTTAGGTAGTACTTGGTTGGTACTTTTGTAGTTGTTTTTATGTGAACGACGATAAGGCTGCGTATTGATTAGTACAAGATACGCTTAGGACGTCGATTGATCGAACTACAGGGTTTTTTTTTTTTTTAATTAGCTAACTACACTCAGACGCAAGGGTATTTGATATATTGGATGGTTGTATTCTCAGCCTAGTTTGAATACATGACTTTTGATTTTGATCTCCAGGTTAGTTAGTGTTACATAACTGCTTCAATCACGTGGGTCACGTCTCTGTGTGCCCTATCGAAAAATACAGGCGTTATGTTATGGTAGCCACCAGTTCAGCAATCCATATTTCCAGAACCCTCTTGAGTGACGATGTGATCATAGAGAATGGACAACCATCACGCATCATTCCCATTCAGTTATGAGCCCATCTCAAATTATTAAAATATGCACTTACAAAAATACTCGCCACTGTTAATAACAATTATTTTCGCGTCCATTTTGATTACGGCATCCATTTCGTCTGTCTGTCATACCGCCATACCGCTCATCGTGGTCTGTAACGAGCGTTATTTGTCATCGCTAATCGTCGGTTTGATGTCGAGATTATTATTATAATTACCTGTTATTACGGCTCTTTAATTAAATTATGTGTGTAATTTGAAAAATTAGATGCCCAGATGGTGAAAGATGTAAACTTTTTTTTAAATTAACACATAATTATGAGCGTGTCATTGTTGGTCGTTTTTAACAGAAATACTGCTAAAAGATTGTAAATCGACTAAATAATAATCTATCTGTATATATATAAATATAAAAATCAGTTGCTGTTCGTTTAAGTCACTAAAATTCGAGAACGGCTGTGCCGATTTAGCTGATTTTGGTTTTGAAATGTTTGTCGTAGTCCAGGGAAGGTTTAAACGGTGAAAAATATGGAAGATATTAAAAACAACAATTTCATTTTCTCATATAAACTGTTTTACCTACTTTCTTGTTAAACATTTGACGATCGTCCCTTCGGTACGGTAGACTCGGGTCCACTCGAATTGAAGCACGTATTAAATTAAGGATTTTGAAGAGTGTAGGAGTAGGTTAGGAGTAGGGTAGGAGTAGGGTAGGAGTAGGTTAGGAGTAGGGTAGGAGTAGGGTAGGAGTAGGGTAGGAGTAGTGTAGGAGTAGGGTGGGAGTAAGGTAGGAGTAGTGTAGGAATAGGGTAGGAGTAGGGTAGGGGGTAGGACAACACGCGAACGAAGTAGCGCCGGGCAGCTAGAAATAATTTATATGACAAAACAACGTTTGCCGGGTCAGCTAGTAATTAATAAAATGCTTTAATTATTTGTGATAAGTTTTGCTGCCGCACGGGTCCATCGATCAGGTTAAGCTACGCTTGCCGCGATTAATCCCTCCCCTCCGGGCCTCGGAAAGCACGTTAAGCCGTTGGTCCTAGCTGTCATACGTAGATCTTTATAAATAATAATAATATAATAATAATAACGTTTATTTATAAAAATGGTGCAGATTTACAATAACATCTTAAAAATTATAGATGACACAGTTGCTCATTTGCCTGAACTAGGTGGAGACCTGTGTTTCAGGCTAGAAAGGTGCTTAGAATTTTAAAATATATAATTAACAAATGAGAAGACTAATATTAATATTACTTAGAAAAGCTTTAACAGTCGTTCCGGATCATCAGAAGCCCGAAAATCTGACAACCAGTCTTACCAAGGGCTATCGTATATTACCCAGTAACTGGGTTATGGAGCTCAGATAGGCAGTCGCTCCATGTAAAGAACTGGTATTCAGCTGCATCCGGTTAGACTGGAAGATAGCCCCAACATTGACTTTGGCATTTTGGCAGATTGACAACATTATGAAGTTTTGCTGAATACTTATAGCAATGTACCTATTAATAGTTTATTATCATAGTAAAATATCAAAAGAATCGATGCTATGTTATTATCAATTATTTATCATAATATTCTGATTTTCTTTTGTAATTTATCTATAGTGGCGTCATCTGTATTAGTTTATTGAAACCACTAAAGCCCCACATGAACGTCATCTGCCGCGTGAGTATACGATAAGCGTGAACGACGATGACCTGGGTTCCACGAGTTAACTACACGCAATCCGCCTAGATGGCGCTGTAATAAAAATTAACACTAGCTTGACATTGCGTTTTGGCTTTTTTTTTAAAACAACGAAACATTTTCGAGTCTACAATCATGTGCTGAATTCATGATTACAGTTTGTGCGTTAATGTTAGGGACATTGACGCGCAAACGAAACCCACCCAGTAAACCTTGTATATATTTGTATATTTGCGTTCTATTTTTATCAAAAGAGAAAGCTAATCATCACAAAGTCATCATGATTTTGCCGCCAGTATTGTTTGAACTCGATCAAAGAATGATGTCGACAAAATATTTTGTTTAATGACGCGATGATGACGATGTAAACTCAGCATGACTGTGTAACAAACTAACTGGTTCAGAAGTGCATTCAAATTGTGTTTCGATTGCTGTTGTTATAATTGAGATATATATTATCCATTGTGTTTTCTAACAGGCATTTACCGTTATTCAAAATTCAAATTAAAAGTCTTTTATTTCGGACCCAGCAGTGTAGTCCATTTGGTTAGTATACACACGACTTAGAAACTAGTGTTAGTACATCTACCTACCAGAAAAACAACACAAGCTATTCATTAATACGCCACAGTGGCATGTAAGCGTATCCAATGTCCCAGTATGGGGCTGACCCACCTATTAGCTATAGTTTTCAGTATGCTATTGGGACCGGCGCGTACCCTGCGCATAATGGAAGCGCAACGTTATGGGGCACGTAGAGCTGGCCCTTCTCTGGTATTTCCAGACCTATAGAACCTGAAGGTCAATTCGGCGGACATGATAATAATGATCCGTTCAGAAACATGTACTGATCCATGGTAACAGATTGCGCGGCCGTCGATATCCTTGCCACCCTGCTGCCATACTATCTAAGGCCCCTCGCCCACGGCGACTTTTTGTAGCGATGCGGTCGCTAGCTGTTTGCCCTCGCCCACACCACGATTCTCAGTCGCGATGCAAACGCGATACTGTCGCTTTTATGTCGCGATGCAAACGCGATTCAGTAACGGTAAAAAAATGACACAGTTGCAAGATGGACGCCGTTGAGGCAACATTAGTTGCCTTTGCCATACGTTTTCTTTGGTGGCGCTTTTACGTAAGTAGCCGAAGCGTTGGCAACGTAAGCGGTCGCGCGTTTGCATCGATACAGTCGCGATGCTGTAGCGCGTTAGTAGCGCATTGACATCGCTTCTGTAGCGCGTTGCAAATGCGACTAACGCGCGTTAGTAGCAATGCTATCGCGCATTTACGAAACATGCAACAGCATTGCTGCAAAAAGTCGCCGTGGGCGAGGGGCCTAAGTTGTGGTATAACAAGATCAAAAGTGGTTTTTGATTTGGTAGTCAACGACTGAATTCTTTTCAGTAATAAAGAGTAACTTGAAACGAGTTTGGTTGGGTTTGAATGTGTCATGCAAGTTATTAAGAGCATTGATGATAATTATCTATTGTGATTACGTTTTAGTTCACCTGGATTATGTCTGGATCTATGAAATAAAAATTTAAAATCTGTGATAATATGGAGGGTCTACGCCCTAAGCACTGCCCTAAGCACAAATCTGTAGTTTCGGACATAGTTACGGGCGATGCGTACTTCGTATTATCTACGAACATAAGATTAGTTTGGGGGCCAAACTAAGAAGGACACATTTATTCTTAGTTAGGGCCCCAAACTATTCTTATGTCAATATGGGACATTTGTCAACTTGTGATCAATGTCCCCATATGTTTTTACTCACCCGAAAAAGCTAATTAATCGGGTGTAGGTTCTCTTCGAAGAATATAACTACTTTTGGACGGGCCCATATCTTCGCTGACGGACTTAGAGAGTAGCCCCTGCCTCGAACGCCTGACCGCTTCAGCTCTTAGAATAAAACTATAATAATTACTTCAATCCCCTCTAATTCCCATTTAATAATCAGGGTCCCCGACTGGCGGCTATAAAAACTAAAATTTAATACCACTTAGTCCAAAAAATATTTGCAAACCGCTTGACTGTAAAAGATTAATTTAAATCCTTACATATCAATAACTACCCTCGTTTTATTACCTCTATAATCTTTGTTTACCGCCATTTTTGACAATAGACCATAGCTTAGCATTATAAAGAGATAATGAGGCACCCATCATAGACAATTTTTTATTTTTTTAATACGTGACTAAGCATACAGGGGCGATTATTTTAGGGGATTAGTTTGACAATGACGTTAGAGATTTGCTTTTTTTTAGGGGCCCGTAGTTAGTTGGTTTAGGAGTTGGTCAAACTTGAATGTATATTTAGAGTTCTCCTTAGTAGATATATTTTTTTTTTTTCTAAATGGGCCTGCTCTTGACCTTGACCACGCCTGATGGAAAGCGATGGATGAGGTCTAGAGTAGAAGCGCTGAGTGCGACTCGTCGGGTTATCAACCAAGTGTAGATGGTCCGCTGCAGTAAGTCGGGTTGTCCGGTGGTAAAAGGGCGATGGTGGGATCAGGTCATGCAGCTCCTGCGCACCTCTCCGAGGAACAGTAGAAGACCGATAGGCAAGCAAAACTACGCCGATGAGCTAGGCTGTGAAGCGTAGCTACCAACGTCTCGTCGTCTATAAGCCGTTTAGCTCTGCGTTCCACCGAGTCAAGTGTAGCGAGCTGGTATTTTTAATAAACATAACATATAGAAGGAAAGAAGAAATAAATACATTTATTTGCAGCAAACATGACGCTTAAAAACCGGTCAAGTGCGAGTCGGACTGGCGCGCGAAGGGTTCTATACCATTATCTATAAAAATCACGTCTGTTGTATGAGAGCCCCCCTTAAATATTTATTTTATTTTAATTTTATTATTTATTATTAAAGTGAAAATACAACTGAGTATTTTGTGAATATTTCAAGTGCCTACCTGTTGCCATTATTGATATCGAGCAAAAAAGGGCAAAAAAATCGCGTTTGTTGTATGGTAGCCCCCGTTAAATATTTTTTTTTTTTTTTTTTATAGCGGACAGACAGCGAAGTCTTAGTAATAGGGTTCCGTTTTTACCCTTTGGGTACGGAACCCTAAAAAAGAACATAAAAACTCAAAAAAAAAAAAAACAAGCTACACATCCACGCAAAACGGCCATCGCTCAGAATAATGCTAAGACCCTATACGGGACATAGCCCCAGCGCTGGTTTTCAGCGGCAACCGGCGTTGACGTGATGACGTCAACCAGTGCAGCATACAATTAGACATAAATAAAAACAACTCCCGAGGGGCAATTCTCGTAATTTTAAGAACGTTCAAATTCTGATCTCAGTCTCAATCTGTCAAAAATACCTCTAATTTCCCTACATTTTGACATTTGTTTGTCGCCGTGATGAGACTGCGACTATAGATTTTGAACGTTTTTATTTAGGAGAATTGGCCTTCTGGTTAAATCAAGTAAAACATTAATACAATTTTAATGTTATGATTAATTAGTATTAATTAGTTCAGGTACGTAACTCCATAATTAACTCTAGTTAATTAGCTTACTCACTGAACTTGGATTTAAGCTGAAGGTAAGCTTTGTCCAAGATACCAATTAAATTATTGGAACCGCTTTTAAAAAAAAAAAACATTTAGGAATTGTAACCATTTTATTGATTAATTTTAATACGGCCAACTTCGTAGCATTTATTATTCGTAGATCGGCTACGAATGCGTAGCACTCGTAGCAAGAAATGTCGTAGCATAATAACTGATTGATGACTTGACGCATATTAATTAATCAAATGGAATAACTTATTAGGTGAGGCATTCTATGTGCTCATAACCTGAATATGAAACACTAACCTCTGCCCGCGGTTTCGTCCGTGATTTTTTTTTTTTGGGGATTCTTGTTTTTACGTAAATTATGTCATATCCTATGACACTCAGGAATAATTTTCGGAATATTAGTATAGTTTCTCTAGATTCTCTTTGTAATATTAGTATAGATTGAGGTCAAAAGTAAGCAATCCCATAGTAAGATATAGGTACGTAGCTATACTGCATTTGCGATTTATTTGCCAAAAAAAGTGAACAAATATGAGTTTATGGAAAAATAACTTTAATTCCTACACAATAAAGTTCAGTATACGCTACAACTACAAACATTTTCATAACTTTTTCAATAGTGTTAGTCACTATGAAATCAACTTAATAACAGCACATCAAGGTACTACAATCTGTCAAATTTCTTTAATAGATTTTCAACTTTATCGCTAATGCATTGGGTTCAAGGTTGATTGGGAAAATTTGACAGTTTCGGGTAGCTTGATGTGCTGGTGTCTGTACATACTTCTAGATCTTCGAAAAAAGCCCGCAAGAACTCTTTTGTTAATCTCTGACATCTCACATCCAAAATTTTAATAAGCGGTTTTCATGAGAACCTTTAAGATAAGAGTTTTTTAAATCACCTCGCGCATTTAGCACCTACCTAATTAAAATGTAAAAAAAAAAAACGGAACCCTTAAGGGTTCTGTTATATTAATATAGAAATATACACAATGCATAACTACGTTTGTTAATCCGTATTGTCTACACTTCTTGTTTATGGTACATGAACATAGATCACGGATGGTTGGTTATTTGTTAAATCATGCATGTCGGCTTATAGATAAAAGTGGGTAAGCAGATCGGTCTATTCAATGAGATATTTTCACTTTTCATCCGTTTGAATAGATAACCCTACTGCACACCGGGAATAGTTCGCTTGAGTCGCTTACAGCTACATTTTATTTTATTTTATTTATTGGCCTATCTACAATTTGTTACACTGTTTATCCTTAAAATACAAGCAACATACAAGCATAGTGTACAGACGCCAGCAGGTCAACCTACCCGAAACTGTCAAACTTTCCCAATCAACCTTGAACCTTAATGCTTTAGCGATAAAGTTGAAAATCTATTAAAGAAATTTGACAGATTGTAGTAGCTTGATGTGCTGGCGTCTGTACAATATGATGCGATAGACACAGCATGCAAAAACAAAATTATAACATCAATAAAATTGTAATAATTGTGCAGAAATAACGCTTACAGCTCTAGTTGGTAGTTTTAAAAAATATGACAAGAAAAATATAATACAAAATAAAAAATAATACAAAATGAAGACAGAAAATTTTCAAGGAGTCTTCGCCAGATCTTTTCACAGTGCACCATGCTAATGTGGTAGATATATAATTTCAAATTTTATCTACAAGGGTTTTTTTGTCTAACAAATCGTCTTTGAAGGAGTCTGCATTTGCAACACATAGGTACAGACGCCAGCAGGTCAAGCTACCCGAAACTGTCAAATTTTCCCAATCAACCTTGAACCTTAATGCTTTGTCGATAAAGTTGAAATTCTATTAAAGAAATTTGACAGATTGTAGTAACTTGATGTGCTGGCGTCTGTACATAACAGACGAGCTACTTCTCATACGAACAACGAACTGTACGTCGCTTGCTCCCGCATCACCAGTCCTCACTTTCTGTATATTTTGTCTGCTGCGACCAAAACTACAAACGTAGTATAAGTACAGGGAAGTTTTATAAAAATTTTGCTGTTATTTTAGTATGATTGTGTTGGCTTACGACTTCCACGCGAATAAAACCGCGGGCGAAAGCTAGTAACAGAACAATAATAAATATTGTGATTTGACACCTTTTGTATAGAAAATAATTATGTCAAACTGACAGATTTACTCTTCACATAACAAAAGTTATCTGACTATTGAAATATCAGCCCTGACATGTCTAATTACTCTGGTGAATTCTTAATAATAATAGATAGGTACAAAAAGTAATATAATGAAAACTCAGTAAACATACATCTGTTACTTTCAATCAACAGATTCTTTCATTCTATAAAAACAAAACCAGTCGACAGAATCAAGTTATGTGGTATAAACAACTCTATATAGCAAATTCATGTCCACTTTCGGACCGCTAAAATCAAATTGATTGATTATACCGTACATTGTCAAACCATGGCAGCTTATCCCATATCAAAAACCATGACCAGCAAACCCGTACACAAAATAAAGGATTTTCCAAAATATTTCGTTGCCCAAAATCTCAATTGTCACATTTCTAACGACAATGGAATATTCGATCGCAGGGCTCTGCTAAGCCCCTGTCCAAAGAGTGCGAAATTCGTATAGAGGTGAAACTCATGGCTATAGTTTGTCTATACGTCAATGTCACCGAGATAATCACCTACCGTTCCGAACCCCTTATGAACTAACACCTTAATTGCGTATTACACTATCAATCAGAATCGAATCATGTTGAAGTATATTCCTAATCCATTGCTTCCTGTTTGAAAAATTTGTCTGCTCAATAACGTAAATAACGCAATGAATGTTGTTGAACTGTCAAAATGAAAGCCATTCCTACTGTATTCCCTCTGAGCGCGATTCGCTTCTACGGATTTCTACTCTATGTCCCGTCCCGGTAGGAGGCAAGGCGTTTTGTTCCTGACAATGGAATATCATCATACTGTTTACATAAAGGGTATGGGTAGAATCATAAGCCGTGCCATAGTGATAAGTGGTTATAATGATTGTCATTGGTATTGCCTGAGGGCGTGACGGATTAGTGAGTATTGCCCGTATGGGTTTAACTGTGCTGGTCAGTGAATGGTTTTGATTGGTCGTTTGTTGTTATTTCGAGATTTTTTAACAAAAATATTATATTAATAATGGTAAGTAACGCTAGTGAAAACATAATGCAGACGATGCATTGTTCTTTAGCCATTTGTTTTTTTTTCAATTTCATAGATGGATAGTATGAAAGCGAATAAAATTCCGGTAAATAATGAACAAACCTAGTATCTATATAGGTTGTTAGACTTCTAAACCTCTTTTTTTACGGTTGGGCAAAAAACTGGTATAGAATAGTGGTGGTGGTGGTGGTGGTGTTGGTGGTATGTATAATGTTTTATCTGTTATAGGCCTCGCGACTTTGTTTGCGTGGAAGTCGTAAGTTGTTCTGGGTCTGGCTGTTTGTGTACGTGAGTTTAAATGTATATAAACGCACCCACGACACAGGAGTAATTCCTAGTGTGGGGCAATGTTTTTAAAAAAAAAGAGAAAAAGAGTTATTCGTGTGAGAAGCAGCTTGTCTGTTAAGTAAAGAATTGGGCTATCAATTGCAAAATAGATATATTTTTAAGAACAACAGCTAGCCTAATATTGGTTTATGGTTTGACGCAAATTGCAGCTGTTTCTCTAACGCTTTAGTTCCCTAAGAAAGCGGGGAACGGTTGTCCAAATACTGAGCGTTTTTAATACATTAATCTATCCATACTTCTATACTAATACTAATAATAAAACTAAAGAGTTTTTTTGTTTGAACGCGCTAATCTCTGGAACTACAAGTTTGGTGATATGATGATAAAATATTTTTGCTTTTGGTATTCTTAAGGAAGGCTATACAGGCTGGGTAGCGGGATCGTCCGAAAGGGTTACCGCTGCCCTGGAACATAAAGGGCTAAGGAAGGAACACGGGTGGGTTTTAGTCAGTAAGAGTCTGACACTCCCTTCTGCTCCACCCAGAGCGGGAGGGGTCATTTGATGATTTCCCATCCTCAAAAAAAAAAAAAAATGCTATACAGGCTATTTACCGCGCTAGGACTTTTAGGGGCCAAGCAAAAAGAATAAAAGTAAGAAAGAATGCTAAGCGAAAACAAGTAATAGCGCAGACGATGCGATGCAACGGGATGGGCCAGAGAACCACAAATTCCACATTCCAAAGCTAGTGTTAAGAACTGGTGAAAAAGAATTTCATGACGACCGCTTATAATATGATGGGACAGCTCTACGAGGAAATCGTAGCGTGACTCTATGATAATTATGCTATTTATCTATCTCAAATTCAGCCTATAATGTTCCCACTGCTGGGACACGGGCCTCCTCTCGGTGACCACACGGGCCCAGTGCGGGATGTTAGATGTCACACGTCTTCGAATTTTTCGGTTCTAGGACAGGCCGGTTTCCTTACGATGTTTTTCTTCACCGTTTTGAGAGCAGTGTCTGTCTGGGTTCAAACCTACTACCTACGATTCGTGAGCCGGGCCAAAAACCTAATAACACGTCCAGTAAATACACCTATTTCATAACAAAACTATCAAATAAACATAATTACACCTACAACACCCTATCTTCACAACATGGAATTATTATAAGACCCCATTAGAGGACTCCATGTCCATCAGTCTATGACATTGTCTATGGAGGGCATAGACGAAGGGGTTGCATGGTGGTTGCTTAAGCTAAGGGTGACTACAGGAATGTTGTACAGTGGGTGCTTACACTAATTGAAACTGGTTGGGGGACTTAGATTGTTTGGTGGTGGATAAGTATACTCGTACAAGCTGTTGTTTTGCATCCTCATCAAATTTCAGGAGGCTGTTATGAAAGACATAAATAATCTAATCTAATCAAATATCAATATATTATATATGGATGGATGGATGGATGTTTGTTACCCTTTCACGTAAAAACTACTGAACGGATTTGCATTTTTGGCACACAGATGGTTTATAACCAGGATTAACATATAGGATACTTTTTATCCCGATATTCCCACAGTATTGAAACTTATGCAGGTGAAAGCGCAGGGCGCAGCTAGTAATGAAATAAAAATACGATCCCTGGTAAATAACGAATACATAATTGTTTTTTAGTTATTTAAATTTGACAGTATCTCAGAATACACCACTATCAAATAACAGAATCGCATTATGGTATCGTATAAGCGTCCGCGTTTTTATGGGTGTGTAAAAGGGCAGTTATAGAGCGGTCTCACACAGGCCGCGCTTTAAAATCCGTGTCCCACACATGCCGATTTCCGATAATGAGAAAAAATAAAAATAAATACCTACTTATTTTATTATTGATTCGTGTCGAGAATAAGTAGCATAGTTACCTCCTTGAATTTGACGAGACACCTTGAAGAGTTTGGCCGAGGATTACCGTATACTTACTACATTTCTTTATCACTTTAAGTCACACAGGGCCAATAAAGATGAAAAAATACAGAAGTTTCATGTAAAACTATTTTCCGAAACGCGCAATAATTTCTACTGTAGCGGTATCTACAACGCCACATGCGAACAAAGCGTCATACTGACGTCACGCAAATTCTGCATCTAGCAAGCAGAGTTTACCGCGCAATTAGCAAACTCGTATATACAAACTTCCCGACATCAGTCGTTGGGCAATTGCCCGCCAGACACAACACCCGTCTGGTCGGAGGATCCTCTCTTTTCTATGGAAGTTAAGTGAACTTTACACCCAGTTCCTCATACCTCCAAACTGGTGACCCAGAACCTGAACGTTAGCGCAGCCTTCGTACAAATACTTCAGCGTGACGTCATCACCATCATCTACGTCATCTTATTTTCCTTATCCAGTCCCCATCTACTCCACGCTAGGGTTCACACGTGTGCTCCGAACGGTTCCGTAAGTAATTATTAATTGTCTTGATATCCCCTTGATAAGATAAAGTCATCAGCGATACCCTTTAATTGCGTTTTAGGGTATGCCACAGACAGTGAACATGATAAATTAGTTTTGTTGCTTAAACTTGAGGGACATGCATCTGGTGGTCTCGTAACGGGTATAAGTGTAGCCATTTTAGTTTTAATTTTAAAGTAACGTTTTATAGGCCTATTACCTTACATAAGAAACAAAGGTGGTTGATATACTGTCCTTCTTTATAATAGTGTTTTAAAGCGGATTCAGTCTGGTCTAGTGGGCTTTATCCTACAGGACTCCGGATTTCGGGGATGGAATAATTATGGAATATTACCATTTATTTATTTGGAAACTCCAAAAAAGGATACACATATACAACATAAATCACAGTAATAAAAAAGGTTATTTTACGAGCGCTCCTTCAATTACAGGAGACCACAGCAAGCACATAATATTTAGATGTAAACACGATAGAATTTTGCTGTTTGTCCAATTGGTTCATCATTCCCGTAGAATAATAACTTTAAAGCAATCTACTTCTTATAGTTTCTATTTTGTTAGTATAGGTACTTGTAGAAAGGCCTATACTATCCTCCCATACCTGTTAACACTATAATTTGAAAACATTGTAAAAGCCAATCATTTTTAAAAGAGTAACAGTGGAGTTTCTTGCCGGCTCTTCTCCACAGGAAACGAACAATTGGAACCGTGCACCTAGCTTCTGAAGTTTCATAGTAGTAGCAGTAGTATCATGTAGGTCTAAGTGAAATAAAATATTTTGATTTTGTTAGAAGTCATTAAGATAAATTCTAGCTAAGAGGGCATTACTACAATTCATTGAAGTCTACCTGTTACCTCTGTATTCTTAAGTTGTAATGTTGCTTTCTTAGAACGAACTGCACGAAGAGTTATTTATTTATTTATTATAGGTTAACCAACAGCTTATGTATACAGCGTTTCTTAACAATAGGTAACAGAAATATTAGACCTATACAGTCGCCAATAATAGATCAACCAACATTCAAAGTGAGTGTGACAACACATACTAACTTAAAATATTAAAAAAAAATAAACATTGAGAAATTACAGAACCAAGAAGAAGAAGAGAAAAGGAGGAGAAGGAGAAGAAGAGTTCCAGCTATAGTAACTTTGTTTTCCTTGTGAACCCTTCACACTTTGATGTCTTAAACCAAACAAATTGCAACTTCTGCCACGTCATAAACACGTATGCAGATCCACAAACAATTAACTACACAGAATGCTTATAAATCAAACGGCAAAAACAGATGTACAGTGTCCACCTGAAATGATGCGCGACGGAGGGCGATCCTCGAATATTAACGAGTGTTTGCGAGGATCCACGAACGTACCCGACCTCGTCCGAATACATATTAATGAGGTGGCTATTTGCGCGGGATGCTAAAATGAGCTATGGGGCATGAGCCAGTTGTTGTTTTAGCCTGGCTACTGACAGTACAGGAATGCGTTTCAAATATAAATGGAATTGCTGGGGGTTGCATACAAGTACTTGTCTGGGCAATCAAGCAAATAGCTCGCAGAATTGCTGGCTATGGGTTTGCATTATAATTACTTATTCCCTTTATGGTTATTACTTGTCTCTTGTCTAGCTTTGGTTTGATTTTGGCGGACTATGAGAATATTCTCTTACTGGTATACAATTTTAATACGTATGGAAAACCCAGGATTACCCTTTTAGGAAAACAAAATCAAAAAAATAAAGGGAGCTTTTGTCTCTGCATAATTAACATAATCAACATTGTAAAAGCCAATTGTTTTTAAAAGAGCAACCGTGGAGTTCCTTGCCGGCTCTTCTCCGTAGGAAACGACCAATAGGAACCGTGCACCCAGCTTCTGACGTTTCATAAGTTCCCATGTAGGTTTATGTGAAATAAATATTTTGATTTTGATGAAAGTAAGTATTCATGACATCGGTGAAGTGTCATGCCCATTCTTCTCCATACGAAACTATCTTTTGGAAGGGGCGACTAGAATCAATTCTATTTTCTTGTAAATTTTGAAGTTCAAAAGTGCCTTTTATAAGAGTCTATTTGAAATATTTAACTTTGTCTTTTTTATTATTGGTTCACAATTTGGGGCAATACAATATAACTTACATACTAGGTAAACTTAAAAAAAAAACAACACTGCATGCCCTAAAACAGTGAACACAGCATACAAAATGCATGTCTTTGAAATCAAAACAGTAATTTTGGCAATACATACGCAGTTTTTTTCAAAAAACACGGAGTCTTAAACCAGCAGAGGGGCAATTCTCGTAATTTTAAGAACTTTCACAGTCTAAGGGGCAATTTTCGTAATTTTAAGCACGTTCACAGTCTGAGGGGCAATTCTCTCAATTTTAAAAACGTTCACAGTCTGATCTTAGTCTCAATCTGTCAAAAAATAATTCTAATTTTCCTACATTTTGACAAGTTTTTGACTTTTGTTTGTCGCTGAGATGAGACTGCGACTAGATTTTGAACGTTTTAAATTACGAGAATTGGCCTTCTGATCTCAGTCTCAACCTGTCAAAAATACCTCTAATTTCCCTACATTTTTGACAATGATTGTCGCTGAGATGAGACTGCGACTAGATTTTGAACGTTTCAAATTACGAGAATTGGCCTTCAGGAAACCACGGCTACATAATAAAATACAGCTTTGTCTCTCCTCACCCTTGCAGCCGTGACTATGACTGTCATATATAACTGTCAGCATGTTAAGGCAGTAGACAGCAGACAGCGGCTGTCGGAGTAAAACATTGTGTGGTGTATCCGCGGCGCTGAATGGAAGCAGACTTGTTCATTTGCATTATAAAACAATTGAAACAATGGCTGTCTTTTGTTTTAACTTGGGTTTTAAAAGGGAACTCACAGCTCGTGGATAGGATGTATCTATTATTATCCATAATTATCTGTCTACATTTAAATTTTATTTATGTTTCAAATTGACGTTATTTCAAGTTAAAAAAATATCAACTTTAATTTACTTAGTGGTGATTAAGTTGATTTCGGAGTGACTAGCACTGTTGAAAAAGTTATAAAAATGTTTTAAGTTGTAGCGTAAACTGAACTTTATTGTGTAGGAATTAAAGTTATTTTTTCATAAACTCATATTTGTTTACATTCCTGGCGAATATGTCACGATTAAAATTTATATTCATTCATTTCATTTGCCTAGTTTTCCCAACTAAGGGGACGGCTTCCAGTCCAACCGGATACAGCTGAATACCAGTCTTTTACATAAAGCGACTACCTATCTGACCTTCACAACCCGGTTACTGGGTAATGTGATACCTCATCTGTAATCATTCCATAATTATCTGTCATATGTGTGCATATATTATATACTAATAATAAAGCTGAAGAGTTTGTTTGTTTGTACGCTCTAATCTCTGGAATTACTAGTTGGATTTGAAACAATATTTTTGTATTTGATAGCCCAATTCTTGAGGAAGGCTTTAAGCTATTTAACATCACGCTAGAACCATTAGAAGTTGAAAAAAATGAAAAAAGTTAGGAACTAACATGCATAACATGCCTGACGTTTGATAAGCAGTTACCTATACAGGATAATTTTTTATTCAGTGCGTAAATTTTTACAGGGTATTCTACCCATGAATATGAACAACATTCACTATGGGACCATCTCTGAAATCACGAAAAAAAATCAGCAGATTCATACATTTTGGTCGAGTAGGTATTGAACTTTTATAAGAAACAGCTGATTTTTTTTTTTGTGATTTCAGAGATGGTCCCATAGTGAAAGTTGTTCATATTCATGGGTAGAACACCCTGTGAAAATTTACGCACTGAATAAAAAATTATCCTGTATTAGAAGTTTTGGAACACGCCAGGGCCACGGTAACGCGACTCCTGCGCACGCCACCTCTGCGCATGCGTTAACCCTTACTGCATACCAAATTAGCCGGTACGCCACATACATCTGTTCTTTGTGTGTACTGTCGCGTAGAGAGGTGTTTGAGGATTTTGGCTGTTAGAAAGAATATTCAGCAGAGGGAGAATTCATTTTGTTGAAAAAAAGAGTATTAAAACGGCATCTCCGCGAATTTTAAAAACACTCCTGGCATTTTACTGCTTATTAGGTTTTCAGAATCCAAACTCTTCGTACCTAGTTTATGTACATACAAGAACGTTTGGTTTCTTCACTATAAAAAAAAATACGTGGAAAAAGCTGTAGCCGAAATCTAACTAACAATTTTGATAAATTTTTGATTTTTGATTTTGATTTTTTGTTTTATTACCATGCAGTAAATAAGATAATTCCATAGCTTCAATTCTAAATTACACAATTCAAATTTTCTTTAACACTTTCGTCCTTCACTATACTTAACCCTGACCCGCGCGGTGGGTATTTTGATCCCACTTAAGATATTACATATTTGCATACAAAATTATCGTTTAGTACGTGCTGTCTGTCCGTATGTTTTGTAGTGCGTAACTACGTAACGTACCCGCGGTCCCATTTCCTAGTTTTATAGAAAACGGTCGATTGATTTTATGTGTAGTTTGGGGTATTTTTATTGAGATCTAAGTTGTTATTGGTGTCATTTAGATAGCTAATTGATAGACAACTACTGTGCTTTTGACAAGGGGTTATTTTCGTCCATATTTTGTGGGGTGCGTAGGTACCTACTTACATACTCGTGCTTAAAGTTCTTTTGAGGAATAGTTTATGGCGTAATTCTGGTTAAAGACAATTACCTAATTCTCATAAAGAAATTTACATTTCACTTACATGAGAACAAATTTAAACAGAGTATAAAAACTAATCATTGTCCTTCGACAGTCGGACTCACAATAAATTAACCTGACGCATTTGACTATATTAACAAAATAAAATTATACTCGTAGTAACATTAACTGTTAACAAATTATTTAGGTTCGTGGTTACTCCCAAAAGTCCAACACTGTGCCACTATGCGTAATCCGTAAATCCCAACTACACTCGCGAGCAATGAAAAAGTTCCAGTGCACCAAATTAGTCCTAAACGGGAAAGGCTAGCTTAATGACGCCGTCTGCAATATTGAAGTATGTACATTTAACAGCGCATCAGAATATTACCAACTAAAAACGTAAATATTGTGTTCAAATTTTAAATTATATGTCTTAGGAAATATTAAGGTGTTTGTCGGCATTTTGTGGGTGGAACTTTTTAATTGCTCGGCAGTGTATGTTGGGGTCAGCTTCCAGTCTCACTGGTACCCTAATTGTATAACATACTATCAATCTCAATCTGAATCATTTTGAAGGATGTTGCTAATCCATTGCTTCATATGTTCGAAAAATGGGTCTGCTCAACGACGTAAATAACGCAATGGATGTTGTTGAACTGTCTAAATGAAACCGCGGATTTTTTTATGCTATGTATTTTTGTGGTATACAATAAAGTATATATAAATAAATAAATTTATTTAGGTTAACCAACAATTTTTTACACAATACATTTAACAAATCATTTTCTAATACATTTATAAGTGCAACAATTACTTACATGCTAACACAACATGCACCATTAATGGTTTTACTGATTTCAAAGCCAAAAAGGATATTTACAATTATATTTATTCAATTTTTTTTTCCATGCATAACAATAATAGTAACAGCAATTACCTTCTAAATAATTAAAAAATAAAAACAAATTGGTACTTAACATTAACATACAAAAAAAATTCTGAGGATTCAGCCGAGTATGTACCAGTATTTTACATGGAGCGACTGCCTATCGGACCTCCCCAACCATCCATTACTCTATTTACTAGGTAATAACACGGTACCCCTTGGTAAGACTGGTTGTCAGATCTTTGGGCTTCTGACCACCCGTAACGACTGTCAAAGATCCACGAATGACAGCCGGGACCAACGGCTTAACTTGCTTTCCAAGGCACGGAGGGGAGGTATGAGTGGGTTGGTATGTAAAGATGGTCACCCATCCACGGACCAACCGCGGCAAGCGTTGCTTAACCTGATCGATCGAACCTTGCGGCTGTTATTACGTAGCCGCAAGCCTAAGCTAGTAAACATAAGTAAAAAATTGGTCATTTGAACTACACTCGAGAGCAATGAATCCGGGTCACTTAAAGAATGTTAAAAATCTCGGAAACTAAAAATGATAGGTTAATGCAATAAATTGTATTTAATAGACAATGTAATACTCCTTAAATGAAAGTAAAAAAAATATGAGTCACCATACATTTTATTAACACAAAATTACATAAAGAAAAAAACTGCTGATCTCTCCTTAAAACAAAAATAGGAAACATGAAATTTTTGAACTTCATTACGATTTTCTTGAATTTTAATACTTCGTATTGCCTCCTCGTGCTTCCATTACTGCGTTTACGCGGTTTGGCATGCTGTACACCAAGTTCCTTATACGATTTTGGGGAATATTCTCCCATTCCTCTGTGAGAGCAATTTTGAGCTCACGAAGCGTGATTGGGGGAGGGTTTCGTTGTTATACGCATCTGCCTAGCTCGTCCCAAGCATGCTCGATCGGGTTGATATCCGGGCTGCGCGCTGGCCACTCCATACGAGTAATGTTCATCTCTTGAAGGTAGTCATTCACAATCCTACCTGTATGAGGTCGGGCATTGTCATGCATAAATATAGCATCCTCACCTAAATTGACCATAAATGCCTACGTATAATGCATAAATAAACCAACGTAATCATTGAGGATTTCTTCCACATATCTTACGCTAGTTAAAGAGCCGTTTTCTATGATCACCAGCTCTGTGCGACTTTCAGAAGAAATTCCGGCCCACACAAGTACAGACCCACCACCGTAGGCTACTTTTTCTTCGATGCATGCTTTTTTTTTTTTTTTTTTTTTGAGGATGGGAAATCATCAAATGACCCCTCCCGCTCTGGGTGGAGCAGAAGGGAGTGTCAGACTCTTACTGACTAAAACCCACCCGTGTTCCTTCCTTAGCCCTTTATGTTCCAGGGCAGCGGTAACCCTTTCGGACAATCCCGCTACCCTGGCAGGCTTCGGCCCTATGGGGCCCCGTCACTCATGCTGACATCTCTTTGAGGCGCGCGTGGAACACATACACGCCGTCCGGCACGGGCCTGGTCCTGATCGGACGGTGAGTTACCCATTACTCACCGCCCGCAGGCCCGCGCCTACGGTGGCCGGGAGTCGTCACGCGGCTCCCGACGCCCGGAGCGTCTCCCGCGGCGGCTGAGGCGTGAGGTGCGCAAGGCGCGTTCTCTCGCCCACCCCGCCACCTCCTTCGCTAGCATGACTGCTTCGCAGAAGGAGGTGACTGCCTCCCACTCCCTCTCGCCCCGGACCATGGCTTGAACCAGGGCCGGACGCGAGAGGTCGCCGCCGCTGCCGATCGCCTCTACGAGGACACGGCGGTGCTCTGCCCAAGCAGGGCAGACCTCCACCGTATGCTCCACCGTGTCCTCTGGGCGATCCTGACAGTGGTGACACCCGGGCGTCTCCTCCCGCCTGATTATGTGCAGGAACCTCCCGAAACATCCGTGTCCGGAAAGGACCTGCGTCAGGCGGTAGGTGAGAACGCCGTGACGTCTCTCTAGCCACTCCTCAAAGAGGGGTCTTACCGCCGCTATCGTGGCGTGCCCTGCGCTGGGTTGCGATAGTCGCTCCTTCCATGCCGCCATGAGATCGCGCCGGAGGTTCGTCCGCTCCGCCGCAGTCTGCCGCGGATGCGGAGTTTCCCCCCGGCGTAGTGCCTCCGCGCGCCAATCATACAGGCGCGCGAGCACTATCGCCTCCAGATCCCAAGGCGGCAGTCCGGCAAGGAGGCTTGCTGCCTCGCCCGAGATCGTGCGGTAGCCCCGGATTAGCCTTATGGCTACCACCTTTTGGGGCGCGTTCAGGTAGTGTGCGGCTCGTAGCCGCAGTGAACGCGCCCATACCGGGGCCCCATATAGGGCCATGGACCGCACGACCCCCGCGTAAAGCCTCCGGCAGGAGGCGTTTGGCCCCCTCAGGTTGGGCAAGAGCCGCTTTAGGGCGGCCCCGGCCCGTTCCAGTTTGGGGGCCAAACGTCGGAAGTGCTCGACGAAGTTCCATCGGCTGTCGAGGACGAGACCCAGGTACCTCATCGTGGTCTCGACGCCGATGTGAACCCCTCCTACCACTAGTTGGGATCCGGGAGGTGGCCCGTACCGAGGCCCATGAAAGGACATGGCCTCGGACTTGTGCAGTGCCACCTCGAGACCCAACCGCCGGATCCTTTCCACGACTATCGCAACCCCGCGTGTCATCGCGTCAGCCGCCGCCTGATGCGACCTCCCCTGCGCTAGGACCAGCGTGTCGTCAGCGTAGCAAACTACGCTGACGCCTTCAGGGAGGTCGGCCCGCAGCACCCAGTCGTAACCGATGTCCCACAGAAGCGGCCCCAGAACCGATCCCTGTGGGACACCGCACGACATCTCTCGCCGGTTCCAGTTCCCGTCGCGACCGGGGTAGATGACGGCTCTGTCCGTCAAATACGCCCCGACTACTCGACGGAGGTAGGTCGGCACCCGGTGATACCGGAGTGCCTCCCCAATGCAGCTCCAGGGCAGGGTGTTGAACGCGTTGGCGATGTCGAGTGACACCGCCACGACCACCCCACCCCGGGACACCGCGTCCCCCGTCGTGAGGGCTCTCACGCGCATGATGGCGTCCACCGTAGAGCGCCCCTTGCGGAAGCCAAACTGGCAATCCGCAAGATCCGGCCCAGTCCTCACCAGGTGCCCGACGAGGCGGCCCGCAATTACTCTCTCAAAGAGCTTGCCGACCTCGTCGAGCAGCACTATGGGCCGGTATGCGGACGGAGAGTCCGCAGGGCGCCCCGGCTTCTGAATGAGGACCAGCTTCCCCGTCTTCCAACGGAGCGGAAACTGGCCTCTCTCCATACATGCGCTTAAGAGCGCCTCCAGTCGAGGCCCGAGAGCCGTCGAGGCCAGGACCCAGGCTTTACCCGGCAAGCCGTCGGGTCCTGGGGCGGTGTTTTTGGCCTTCAGCCTGCCAACCGCCGCTCTCAGATCTACCCCGGTCACTTCAGGGGTGTCGTCGTCGCCTTCCGCGTGGTCCGCTTCGGGCACCGCCAGTGGCGGAGCCATAGGCGGGGGAGTATGCTCCCCCCGTGAAGGGAACAGAGCGCTCACCACCTCCTCCACCAGCTGAGGGCGGAGACTCTGAGTCAGTGGGGGGGCCCAGGTGCGGAGTTTATTCCGCACCATTTTGTAAGGGCGCCCCCATGGATCTCTGTTCAGAGTCTCCAGCATCTCCTCGCGGGCCGCATCCTTGGCCCGCTGGACAGCCTCTCGGAGGGCGGTCTTCACCGCTCTGTACCCCTCGTACAGCTCCGCCTCTGTGGCTTCCGCATCCGGAGGGCGGATGCGGAGCCTGCGGTGCCTGGTGTACCGGTGTCGCGCGTCGACGCACGCCTTGCGCAACGCCTCCACCTCCTGCGACCACCAGTACACCCGACGTCGGGCGCATCCTGGCCGGACTCGAGGCATTGCCACGTCACAGATCTCGGACATGGCCTCCCGGAACCACTCCGCCTCATCGTCAATATCAGCAGGCCTGTCCGGTGAAGACACCCAGGCCTGCACGATCGAGGCTTCCAGGTTCGATGCATGCTTGCTTGAATCTTTCCCCTGGTCTTCGATACACTCTGTGTCTTCCATCGTGCTTGTAGAGCATAAATTTTGATTCGTCGGAGAACATAACTTTTGACCAATCTTCAATACTCCAATTTACGTGGCTCTGGGCATATCTTAGTCTTGAAATACGATGCCCACGCTTCAGTTTAGGGCCGTTTGCAGGTCTAAGGGGTTTTAAGTTAGATTCAGCAAGCCGACGTCTTACTGTCCATGCACTTGGATTACTTCCTCCGAGGCGTCGAAACTGATTTGTGAGTTCAGTTCCTGTGAGAAAGCGATTTCGAAGCATGGTGTTCACCAAGTATCGGTCTTCTCGTGCTGTGGTACACCTGGTTCTGCCCGTTCCTGGTCTGCGTAGGTTAGAACCAGTTTCTTCGTAACGTCGGAGAACTCTTTGTACTGTTGACAGCGACACACCGACAGTCCTGGCTGTATCGCGCTGACTCCGGCCGGTTTCCAGCATTGTAAGTATTCTGGTGCATTCTTCAGGCGTAAGCGACATAATTTCAGCTTGAATAATGAATATAGAGCACTATCAACATGGTTTATGTACCCACATAAATGACAGATTACAAACAAAAGCAAAACCAAATGCTGTAATTTCGTAGTTCCATCTTCGAAAGTGGCCCTTTTTCAAATTTGATTTTTTTATGATATAACTTTACAATAACTAAGAAGTTTTAATACCTTCATTTAAGGAGTATTACAATGTCTATTAAATACAATTTATTGCATTAACCTAGCATTTTTAGTTTCCGAGATTTTTAGGATTCTTCAAGTGACCCGGATTCATTGCTCTCGAGTGTATTTACCCACCGATGTGTTTTCATGTCCCTAATTGGGGTTAGATTTACTTATCTGCTATTAAAATCAAAAGTAACGTTAATGTTTCATCGTGTTATTAGACAAAACCGTTAAAAAACAACAAAATTGCAATAATTGCATAGCGAGCCTCATAGCGAGTACTTACTTATTCTGTTGTTCTCTGAGTGAATTCACAAGGAATGCATTATTTATATTAATAATAATAATATTATTTATTTCGGACAATGTCCATATTTGGTTAGTAATACAAATTGGTTAAGAGCTAGGTATGTTAGTAAAGGAAAAAAAAAAGTTATAGGTTTTATTATAATTTAAGTTAGGATAAGCGCATTTACCGCATTGGGTTATATCCTGTAATGGTACATGTACCTAAGTAGATAAATAAATAAATAAATAAATTTTTCGCCCTTGTTAAACATTTGACCAAAATGCAAAATAATAACTCTTCGACAAACCATTGTTATTTTAATACCGCGATTAACCCCACAAAGACCACTGACCATAATTAGACCACAAAATTCTAACCCACGTCTCCTATTGTGAGCAAATATGGATGTATCATTATTTTAACAAAATAATTAGGTTGCACTAAATGTTTAAACGGTCAGTCGTCTATAACAATCGGCCATTGTTGTAATGTAAATAATTTATAGAATCAACAATGGGCACGTGCTTAAAAAATATGTGATTGGGATAAAAATGGCCCGGTCGCGTCTGAGGGTTGCCGCATCTGCTGTGGTACCATCGCAGGCTGGTGGTGGACCAATTTTCAACGTTATCACTAAGGGCATAAGGGTGAAAAGTGGTCCACCGCTATTGCCCGTGGTTGTACACCGCCGTAGATTTTACATGTGATCTATGCACGGATTATGAAAATCTTGTTGTTTATTGGGAAATAAATAAAATGGCGTAAATAGGTGGATTTACAGCCTATTATGGAATTGGAATAAAATCAATTCTGGGGGTCTACTCCGAAGTAGTATCGGCCGAATGTTCGGCCGTTTCCTGCTACGAAGTTACTATTTGGTTCGGTCGGTTCCGATCCTACACTCCTACACTCTTTCGAATATTGACTATGGTCCCGATCCAACTGAGCCGATCCATACTTTTTTCGCATTTTTCAATAATATTCGGTTCAGCCATGTGTCGGTCCGATCCGAACATTCGCACTTTGCACTTCGGAGTAGGTCCCCTGGTTTTTAGGATCACAAAAGTAAATGCAGCGGTCGGAATTTGTGTGTACAGACGCCAGCACATCAAGCTACTACAATCTGTCAAATTTCTTTAATAGATTTTCAACTTTATCACCAAAGCATTAAGGTTCAAGGTTGATTGGGAAAGTTTGACAGTTTCGGGTAGGTTGACCTGCTGGCGTCTGTACCTATTTATAAGTAGCCTGCGGCTCGACTCGAGTGAATATTTTTAAATACAAGGTCAAATTGTCAGCTAGCGAAAGTCCGCGACGTGATGGTATCGATATCTGAACATGACGCGGCGATTTTTTTTCGTGCACTGGATTTTCAACACACTGCTGCGAGAGTTGAAAATCCAACAACGTGTTTATTTTTTTGACGCGCTGGGACGCGCTCTGTTGGATTCTGGATTAAATCTAGTGCGCGATAAAATCCCGCCGCGATATTCTTAGGTACGTCCTTGCGAACGTGGACCAACAGTTAACGTAAGTAAAATACACCGAGAGGGGCCTGTGGCTAAATAATAACAGTCGCACAGGTCGATCGATCAGGTTAAGCTACGCTTGCCGCGGTTGGTCTGTGGATGGGTGACCATCTTTACATACCGAGACCCCTTCGTGTTTCGGAAAGCACGTTAAGCCGTTGGTCCCGGCTGTCATTCGTGGATCTTTGACAGTCGTTACGGGTAGTCAGAATCCCGAAAGTCTGACAACCAGTCTTACCACCGGGTATTGTATTACCCAGTAACTGGATTGTGGAGGTCAGATAGGCAGTTGCTCCATGTAAAATACTGTTATTCAGATGCATCCGGTTAGACTGGTTGGGAAAGGGCTAGGCAGATGATGAAGTAAAATACACCGAATCATTAAAAATTACCACACAAACACTAAGGACAAACTATCTCGTCACTACTGTCTTTTAATAAATATAATAATTTAGTCCAACATAATGGCTGAACCCTATCTCTTAAGATACAGGCCAGACCTAGTTTAAGGGATAGAGTTGAAATTTATTGTACTCCTATGCTAAAGTTGTATTGAATAGTGTCAACTGAATGTATGCAGTGCAATGTGATTTTTGTTTATGCAATAAATTCTTTATTATTATTATTATTATATTCCCCAACTCCAAAACAGTACAACCTCACCACTTAATAATGAAGCCCACATAATAATAAGTTCGTCGTTTGACTCCCAAAAGTTCTCAAAACATTTAAAACTAATGTAAATTGCAGGTTAGATAACAAGAAATAATAGTTGGTTAGATCTGGGTCACGGGGGACGGCCACAGGGCTGTCCGGAATTAGGAATTAGGTCATTAATATAGGAATATACAAGGAACTTTTTTGTTTGTTTAGTAAAAAAAAATATAAAGAACTTACATTTCCTTACTTGGGAAGAGACTGGACCCCACGGCAAAAGGAATCCTAGTGTGGGGTCCAGGGTATTTGTAAGAACCTAGCATCTGCTACTATTTTCTTATTTTATAATATATTGTACATAGCCATGTTTTTTCTAAAACTGAATAAATTATTCAGATTTAGATTGATAGAGGCGCCGATTCCCTTGTTCAAAAACTAAACTAAATTTAAGTTCAGTGTATCTTTTTCTTTCTATTTCATTAAGAAAAGGACAGATGATAAATATTAGTTTAGTCCTGTCAAATTAAAATACTCCATAGACAAGTTTAGACGTAATTAAAAAATTAGCTACTAAAAATACGTCAATTTACGTCAGGCGCTGCCTAATTTGACAGGATATTTATCTTCTGTCCTTTTCTTAATGAAATAGAAAGAAAAAGATGCACTGAACTTAAATTTAGTTAGTCGGTGAACAAGGGAATCGGCACCATTGTGTTACTCATTTAAGGTGCTGTACTTGTGCGAAACTGACAAAATGAAAAACGTAATTTAGAGTAATTAATTATCAGACCATATAAAGTTCAAATGGAATTAAATTAATAGAAAAGCTCTAAATAGTTCGAGGTTAGATTTGATTTGCCTGTGAGTGTAGCCGTAAATAACAAAAGGAAGACATATCATTTCATGAATTATTTATTTTCTATAGTTTGGCAGTAAGATATCTCTCTAGCCTGCTCCATCTTTCTTTGGCGTTCAACATTACTACTAGTTATTTTCTGTGGATGATTGATCGCAGCCTAATAAAATGTGTAAGTATTTATTGTTCTTACAATATAATGAAATAGGTAATAAATTAAATAAGACATTATTTTGTGTTTTGAGCAAACTATTTTTAGTTGTACTGTGGTTTTTTATTTTTTTATTAGGATATGAACCTGCGGTCTATCTTTACTACCCTACCCTTACTACGCATTTCGTAGTTTCGGCCGAAATTAATTACAGGAAATACCAACACCACATACATCACTTACGGACATATATGATTAGTTTGAGTCCCGAACTAAGAATGATGACAATACGATTTGACAGTACAATACGATTTAGTCTCTACTACAGTTAGTATTGTCCGAAAAAATCTAATTCGACACGTTTTGACGGAACATCTACTTTCGGGCCCGTATCTTCGTCGACGGACTTAGAGTAGGCTCTAAGTATTATGTCCTGTTCCTGACCTCGATCTCGCCTGATGAAAAGTGGTGTACTGTTCTAGACAGATATCTTTGAGCACGTCAAAAAGCTTGTTAAAAATATTTGTTTTTGGTCATCAAGGTCAAAGGCTGAATCAAATTTACATTTATGATTCAGTATATCTACGAAATGTAAGTTGTAGGTTCAAACCCAGACAGCCGCTTTACTTTGTGTAAATTATTTTATCACCACTGCTCACAAAACGGTGAACCAAAACATCGTGAGGAAACCGGCATGGCCTAGAACCAAATATTCTTAGACATGTGACTCCACCAACCCGTACTGGGCTCACGTGGTAGATTACGGCCCACTCCCTTTCACTTAGAGGAGGCCTGTGTCCCAACAGTGGAAACATTATAGACTGATTATGCATATCTACGAAAACCTCATAATATTAATCAATAGGGTAGTTGCCTGGGTAAAAAAAATAATAATTATATTTAGTCCGTCAGTTAGATTATCGAAATGTACACATGAACGCAATAAAGAGTTTTAGTTTGAAAAATAATGGACACGTATTTTTTCTTTTGTCAATCAAACAAAAAATAACAAAGATAAAGCGCGTCAAAATTTGGGAGTGGGGGGGTCGTGACGTCACTTGCTTGCAAAAGTGTCGCAAGCAAGTGACGTCACGCGGAACTTTAACGGGCGATATCTCCATCATTTTTTATATAATTGACAAAAGAAAAAATACGGGTTCAATACTTATTTTTTGATAATCTAACTGACGGACTAGTTAGATTTTTTTAGGAAAATAGCCTATTGTAAAACATTACCATCCTTCGGAGTCAATCGGGTAAAAATTAAAAAGTCACATAACTATTTTCGACACCCCTGAAAAATAAATAATTTGTCTCAAAGACAAGAAACGTCCTTGCCCCGACGTCTTGAGACACTTCGGTCAATTAGACCGGGCGTCGTCATTCCCACGATATTAATGGAAAAATATCGTAGTCAATGGGAAATTATAAATTTTTGAGGTTAGAGAAGAGACCACTGTAATTAGGAGCTCAAGTAGTGATGTGTACCTAATTACATATTTTGTATTTTCTGTGGCCTTGGGTTGTTTTGGTAAAAGTGGACGGATATTCCTGCTACATTTAAATGTTTGTTACACGAGGGTGTCACGGGTGTCCGACGAGGGTGTGATGACTGTCAGACCAGTGTCGCGTGAGTATCACGTGTGACGACTGTCAGTCGAAAGTGTCATGAGTGACAGTCGAGAGTGTCACGACTGTTAGACAACAATGTCACGAGTGTCAGACGAGACTGTAACGAGTGTCAGACTAGTGTCGCGTGAGTGTCATGTGTGTCAGACGAGGGTGCCACGACTGTCAGACGAGAGTGTCATGAGTGTAACAAGTGTAAGACCAGTGTCGCGTGAGTGCCATGTGTGTCAGACGAGGGTGCCACGACTGTCAGACGAGATTGTCACGAGTGTCAGACGAGACTGTAATGTGTGTCAGACTAGTGTCATGTGAGTGTCATGTGTGTCAGACAAGGGTGCCACGACTGTCAGACGAGATTGTCACGAGTGTCAGACGAGACTGTAACGTGTGTCAGACTAGTGTCGCGTGAGTGTCATGTGTGTCAGACGAGGGTGCCACGACTGTCAGACGAGATTGTCACGAGTGTCAGACGAGACTGTAACGTGTGTCAGACTAGTGTCGCGTGAGTGTCATGTGTGTCAGACGAGGGTGCCACGACTGTCAGACGAGAGTGTCATGAGTGTAACAAGTGTAAGACCAGCATTGCGATTCTGTAACCATCTCACCGTGAAAACTTAGGTGAAGTGAGCGTGGAGTGAGCTGTCATTCCAAATAATGCTAGGGATTGACACTAGTGACAACTCACATCAAGCTCACTTCACTTGAGTTTTCACGGTGAGATTTTTACAGAATCGAACGGCAGTGTCGCGTGAGTGTCACGAGTATCATACAATATCGAGGATTAGAGAATCACAATTACCCTAATTTCTATAGTTTAAATCGTCACAGAAGCGTTAATAATGCAAATTAAATGAATGGATCGGTAATACCTGCGGGTTTCCGAGACGTTATAGCGATAACCTTATTATTTTTAACTAAGCTAAGAACTGGACCTACCAAACCACTTAAACCTTAGATATTATGCATGGTCTTACTGTGTAGATTAATGATCATTACTTTTACTTTTTAATCAAGATGGACGTCTCTAAGCCGAATTTTGATTAAATATAGTGTCTTATAAGAAGTTTAACACAATTACAGTAAACGAGGTTAGCAAGTAACCACCCAATGATAAACTGCTAAGTCATTTCTTGCAAGTGTCCGCGGTTAGCGACTGTCCTCAATTAGTTGTTGTACTTAAAGTGAAGTGCCACTTTCTATAAGTTTCTCATTCCATACATGCATGATATTGTGTATTCTTCCTACACAAATCTATCTATACAGGGTGGCAGGGACATCGACACGCTAACTGTAACCATGGATTCAGCACATGAGTTTAGACCCCATAGCGTAGAAATTAATCGTCGGTTATCAAAAAAAAAAATCTTCTGTTTCATAGAAAAGTGCAATATTTTTTTTTAGTAACCGACGTAACATTTCGACGCTATGGGGTCTAAACTCATGTGCTGAATCCATGGTTACAGTTTGCGCGCCGATGTCCCTGCCACCCTGTATAGTCATCATCATCATCATTTTGATAGTCTTGTTCCACCCACTGCTTCGTATAGACCTCTTTGAAGTTCATCATCTGCCTAGCCTTTTCCCAACTATGTTGGGGTCGGCTACCAGCCTAACAGGATGCAGCTGAGTACCCGTATTTTACATGTAGCGACTGCCTATCTGACCTCCACAACCCAGTTACTGGGTAATATGATACCCCTTAGTAAGACTGGTTGTCAGACTTTCGGGCTTCTGACTACCCGTAACGACTGTCAAAGATCCACGAATGACAGGCCTCTTCGAAGTTGCCACGGCTCGCATCTAAAGAACCTTCACCTATCAAACAGTTCCAACACTGACTGAATGACAGACAATTCGTAATTTCGTATGGTGTCATGAAATAATGGAAAAAAGTGTTAATACAAGTATGTAAAGTGTGACCTAAACAGCACCTTAATTGCGTAACATACTATTTACCACAATCTGGATCATTTTGAAGGGTATTGCTAATCCATTGCTTCATATGTTCGACAAATTTGTCTGCTCAACAACGTAAATAACGAAATGAATGTTGTTGAACTGTCAAAATGAAAACCATTGCTAGTTTGCTACTGTTAGTGTATCACGCAATTACCCCGCAGGTCAACTGAGAATTTGAAGCGACTCATTACTTCAATAAAATTACAATCAAACATATTTTTATCAATCAATAAAAACCATATTCATTCCAATTTGATTACTCATGTTATAATAATGTTTCAATCATCCATCAAAATTCAAACTACCTACTTAAAACCACCATTAAAAAATATTCAAAATTGTCAAACATCTCATTAAGTTATAGCCGGGGACAGAAATCCGTTATACAAATGTTTACAAATAAATAATTTAATAAACCAAATTACTGACCGCTATAACGTTCAATTTGAAACGCTTGCGCACCCTTCGCCGATCGCGAATGACAATAATAACGATTTTTGAATTTCAAATAGCGTTACTAGAATGGGCAAAGTCGATATAAGTTTTTAAAGGTGTTTTACATTGCTGTTATTTTTAGTTATTACCAAAATATTATCTACCTAGCCTTTTCCTAACTATATTGGGATCAGCTTCCAGTCTAACTAGTAGGCCTAGCCAAGTTACAAACGTTTCGTATCTGATCTCTTTCTACAATCGTTAACGCCTCGGCGTAAGCGATTTCAGACAACGATAAATTGGTAGCCAATTTGACACGACTCAGTCGAACGCTCATTCTACAACGTCTTTAGAAAAAACCTATACTTTAGTCTATGGTGAGCATTCTTACAAACGTCAAACTAACGTCAAAGTCACAGTTGCATTATATATTGCAGTCTGTGGTTTCAGATGCAACTGAATACCAGTATTTTACATGGAGCGACTGCCTATCTGACCTCCATAACCCAGTTACTGGGTAATACGATACCCCTTATTAAGACTGATTGTCAGACTTTCGGACTACTGACGACCCGTAACGACGTAATGAAAGCCGGGACCAACGGCTTAACGTACTTTCCGGGGCACGGAGGGGTCCTGGTATGTGAACAAGGTCACCCATCCACGGACCAACCGCGGCAAGCGTAACTTAACTTGATCGATCGACCCGTGCGGCTGTTATTACTTAGCCAGTTATTACCAAAATATATATTTTTTAAACTAGGTTTGTTTTGGCCTATGGTCTAAAACTGATACACACTGATAAGCAGTATTATGTCCCTCCATTAGTGTAGATGCATCGACTACCTAAATGTGATGAAAATGTTGATCCTCTTTTACTTTCTTGATCAGAATTAAGTAGAGTAAATCAAATTAAATTAAACATTTATTTGCTAGAAATACTAAGAATTATAGTAGGTACATTACAAAATATTGAGTTTTTTTTTTTTTGTGTCTAAAACAATTCACTAAAACTTGCATACAAAATAATGGATTAAATTAATTATGTATTTATTTTTATATATATCATAGTATTTATATTGAGAATGTCAAGGATTTCTCAAATTATAATCGTAAAATGTCAGTGTGAGTCTTTAAAGCTAGATACTTATTCACAGAATAAACATATCGCAATGTTCCCCCATAATACGCTACTCAATGTTGTGGTAAGGGTGCGTATCTATTCATTACTTTCTCTTTATTGGGCGTATCGAGTGTTCATTACGCGTGGTTGATAATTTTGTCCGTATGTGTAATGTGTTAACTTGAGGTGCGATGCGGGCGGCAGATGCACTTTAGCGCACTATTAATGGGCCTCTATAGCTTTTGTGGTAACTAGAAAGTGGTTTGAGAAAAAACGTATTTTTTGGAATACAATAGTTTGCTTGCGGTTGTCATTTCGATTCATAAAGTCCGATCGAAAACGTCTTTTTTTCGGCCAAAAACCAAAAACGTTGTTTTGACTATCGATTTTACTTGGGTATAAATGAATTGAAAGTATTCTTCTCAGCGTGTCGACGACAATCTAAATAAGAATCGACCCAGAATTTGGTACCTTCAGTAGCGTCCATCACTTCAGTCATTGAAAGGATTGTTTACTTTTTCATTCTTTTCGGCCACGGCCGAAAAACAAAAAAATGCCGAAAAAAGATATTTCTGCCAAAAATTACCGAAAACCGAAAACGATATTCGGTCGGACTCTAATATTCGCTTAATAAGAATAATAAGTAAGCATCAATTTGTAAAATGTAAACGAGGCTTTAATGTGCTCATTAGTGGCTTAAATCATTTTCTTCGCTTTATCTGGCGTACTGCCAAAGAGCGCTTTTCAAGTATGTTTTCTGCCTTTCCCACTTTGCTGAAAGCGCTTTAGAGTGTCACTGTCTGCGCATTATAGTGGAGCAACAGCTTTATTGCTGTACACCGGCCATCATACTGGGCAGGAAAAATCTCAGGAGTAAAAATACTCCGTATAAACAAAAACAAAACAAATAATTTATCAATACTTCATCATCATTTCCACTGAAAGACGTCCACTGCTGGACGTAAGCCTCCCAAACACCGCCACTTCGACTGGTTCTGTGCTTCTCGCGTCCACCGGCTACTTCCGATCTTCACCAGGTCATCAGTCCACCTCCTCTTCCAAGGCTACGTCTTCCGGTACGCGGTTGACACTCCAGAACCTTTCGGCCCCATCGGCCATCTGTTCTGCGAGCAATGTGCCCTACCCACTGCCACTTAATCAATACTTACTCAATTTTCAAATACCCACTTGAAAAATGATAAAGAATCTGGATAATTATTTATTTACTAATCATTTAATTCGAGCCACAAAACTCATCGTGTTAGTAACAATGTACTTACAAACTATGTTAGTAATAGACTTACAAAGACAAAACCAAAAACAGACACATATGGTGACATTATTGCTGCTAGGTGACAGGCCCAGCCGAACCTTGCAGCAGTGGAAGTGTAGGTACGGAAAATATACTTTTTAGAGTTCCGTACAAAAAGGATTCCAGCGGGATAATACGTATGGCAATACCCTATTTCTTTCTCCATACTGTCCATACAGCAACCTACATACTTTACTATTGCTAATGTTCTACTCCACTATAAATAGTATTAGCTATTTTGTTACCCAATTCAAAGTAATTCTATTACGACTGCTTTAAAAAATCATTCAAGAGGACACTATACAAAATAAAATATTCAATTGTCCCAAAGCAAAACAAAATTGTTTGAGTGTAGGGGTTTCTAAACCGGTATTGGTCAAGTTCAAAACGGTACCATTTGGTGCATTACAATCGAATGGAAATCAGATAGGTATATTCCACAATGACAAAAGGAAATATTCCATTTTATAATAAGACTTGATGGACACACGCTTAAATCTATTGTTGGCTGTGTAATCATACGCCATAGTTTTTTGTTGAAAGTTGTGGAACTTCATTTTGGGGAATTCCCAAATGGTACGAAAAAATGGGAACAAAATTTAAAAATATTTTGTTTGTATTTGGCAAATAAGCAGACCATACCATGTTTTTTTTACAATTTTTTTATTGGTTTATCTACACTGTTCAAACGTGTTGGCTTTATACAGGATAATTTTTTAACCAGTGCACAAACTGTTTCCATGAATTCAGTATATGATTCAACGATTTGCGGCTTTGTAAATAAAACAGCGTGGAATGAAACGTCAGGGGGGCAATTCTCGTAATTTTAAGAACGTTCACAGTCTGATCTCAGTCTCAATCTGTCAAAATTACCTCTAATTTCCCTACATTTTGACAAGTTTTTGGTTTGTCGCTGAGATGAGACTGCGACTAGATTTTGAACGTTTTAAATTACGAGAATTGGCCTTCTGAGTGTAGATTTTAGTTCTAAATTTTGTCACTCACGGCTGTGTGTCGTAACAACAATAATGGCGTCCGTAACAGAAATAAATAAAACGAGTAAAAAGAGCAAAAATTACCTTAACTCAAGTAAAAAACAGTGATTTTGAGGACAATATTAATTAAAAGTTAACCGAGTTTTATGAAAGACGCTAATTGTGACTGCAAATAAGCCATTCTTACGTCTAAACGTCGTCGGTAGCAGTTTTGTAAAACGTAGCGCAATGACAATCCAGTTGTTTGACATAACGGAGCTGTTTTGTAAAACAACTAGCGGTTTTGTAAAACAGCGGATACTACAATAAATAAAAATAAGTATAAGTACAGAACTGACACATCATTTTTGCATAATTTTAACACGGCATTATACAAGGTGTCGTTTTACATCCTCATCAAATTTCA
Organism: Apamea anceps; assembly: GCA_951799955.1. Taxonomy (NCBI): domain Eukaryota; kingdom Metazoa; phylum Arthropoda; class Insecta; order Lepidoptera; family Noctuidae; genus Apamea; species Apamea anceps. The sequence continues at coordinate 2,854,263 of OX637502.1, read as the reverse complement.
AGGAGGTAACTATGCTACTGATTTTCGACACGAATCAATAATAAAATAAATAGGTATATTTTTTTTCTAATATTCGGTATGTGTGGGACATGCATTTTAAAACGCGGCCTATGTGAGACCGCACTGTAACTGCCCTTTTACACACACATAAAAACGCGGCCGCTTATACGATACCATAACGCGATTCCGTTCTTTGAAAGTGGTGTATTCTGAAATACTGTAGAAATTAAATAACTAAAAAAACAAGTATGTATTAATTATTTACCAGGGATCGTATTTTTATTTGATTACAAGCTGCGCCCCGCGTTTTCACCCGCATAAGTTTCTAAAAAAACAAGCAAGCAATGGGAAAATACATACTACTGAACGCTGTGGGTGTCGGCTTCAGGACGAGCTGCTTCTCACAAGGACCACTGAACGTCGCTAGCTCCCGCGTCACCAGTCCTGACTCTCTTCATATTTTGGCTGCTGAAACCAAAACTACAAACGTACAGTACACAGGAAAGTTTTATAAAATAGTTGCTGTTATTTTAGTATATCGTGTTGTCGTGGTGTCTTACGACTTCCTCCGTGGCTCGGAAAGCACGTTAACCCGTTGGTCCCGGCTGTCATTCATGGATCTTTGACAGTCGTTACGGGTCGTCAGTAGCCCGAAAGTCTGACAACCAGTCTTACGAAGGAGTATCGTATTACCCAGTAACTGGGTTGTGGAGGTCAGATAGGCAGTCGCTCCATGTAAAATACTGGTAATCAGCTGCATCCGGTTAGACTGGAAGCCGACACCAACATAGTTGGGAAAAGGCTAGGCAGATGATGAGCTACAGTATACATAATCAGCCTATAATTTTCGCGCTGTTCTGACACAAGCCTCTTGTCTGTGAGAGGGAGTGGGCAATCCACTACGCGGGCTTAGTGCAGGCTGGCAGATGTCACAATCATGCCTTCGTATTTTCGGTCCTAGGACATGCCCGGTTCCTTACGATGTTTTCCTTCACCGTTATGAGAGCAGTGGTGATGAGATAATTTACACAAAATAAGGTGCTTGTCTCTACAACCTACAAACTCGTAAGTCGCAGTCGAAACCACTGGACCGCCATGAATGAGTAACATCTTCAATTTATAGTGTTTCTATTTGTCATGTCTGCGTATTCATGCATGAAAAGGTTAGCCTTGCAGTCTGCTATTTTATTCAGGATGTGCACAGGATGTTATAACGACGAGAATGCATTATTGTATGTAAGTTTAATATTAACGTATTATACACATAAACATTCTGTAATAAATTCTATAAATGATGCTGAAACCTGCACAGTTCAGTAGTTTAGAAGAAGAATACCGTCACTCTCGAAAAGCGACTAAAACCTTCTGTAGTCTTCAAGAAACTTAATATCCTGAATAACAAGTTACTTTTTTGTTTTTTTTGTTGGTACCTAGAGTGTTGTTAGGTTCAGTTTATAGCTGTCTTGATGGCCCAGTCAGTTAACAAATTCATTTCGTTCCATTTTTGATGATACGACTTTTCCCATTCCAGCGTTTCATTTGGGAAAATTCCCAGCTGTGTAGTAAGGTGAGATTTTTAACTGTTCAATCTGCCTGGCTTTTTCCCAGCCATGTTGGGGTCGGCTTCTAGTCTAACCGAATGCAGCTGGATACCAGTATTTTACATGGAGCGACTGCCTATCTGACCTCCACAGCCCAGTTATTGGGTAATAAGATGCCCCTTGATAAGACTGGATGTCAAACTTTCGGGATTCTGACGACCCGTAACGACTGTCTAAGATCCAGGAATGACCGCCGGGACCAACGGTTTAACGTGTTTTCCGAGGCACGGAGGGGTATTGGTATGTAAAGATGGTGACCCATCCACGGACCAACCGCGGTAAGCGTAGGTTAACCTGATCAATTGACCCGTGCGGCTGTTATTACTTAGCCACAAGCCCCTCTGAAACTCTCTCTCACTCGGAAACTCTCGTGAGAGTTTTAACTACAGATATATCTATACCTTTGGTTTTAACTGATAAAGGCTGAAAAAGTACAGACGCCAGCAGGTCAAGCTACCCGAAACTGTCAAATTTTCCCAATAAACCTTAAACCCTATTGCTTCAGCGATAAAGTTGAAAATCTATTAAAGAAATTTGACAGATTCTACATAGTAGCTTGATGTGCTGGCGTCTGTACATTCTCCCTCATTTAAAAAAAGTTATAAATTACTTTCCGAGCAGGTATAGTCTATACTGTATTTTTCAGTGTAGGAAATGTAGGTTCTGTGTGAAATAATAGGTAAACTTTGAGACAGATTTTGATAAATGGAGAGTGTATCGGGAATCGATTTATCTTCTTGACACGTATTAACTCAGGGAAGGCTTGTGCTATTTGCGGCGCGCTTTCATTTTCTTTTATAATTATTATTATGATTAAAAGTTCAAGCGCAAGTCCATCAAAATAGATAACGATTAAACTAACCTAGCATCTGTCCGCGGCTTCGTTCGCATGGAAGTCATAAGACACCATCTGCCTACTATGTTGGTGTCCGCTTCCAGTCAAACCGGATGCAGCTGAATATCAGTATTTTACATGGAGCCACTGCCTATCTGACCTCCACAACCCAGTTACTGGGTAATACGATACCCCTTGCTAAGATGATGTCAGACTTTCGGGCTTCTGAAGACCCGTAACGACTGTCAAAGATCTACGAATGTCAACCGGGACCGACGGCATAACGTGCTTTCCGAGCCACGAATGGGTTTCGCTGTGTAAAGATGGTCACCCAGCCAGGGACCAACCGCGGCAAGCGTGGCTTAACCTGATCGATTGACCCCTGCGGGTGTTATTACTTAGCTACAAGAGGTATGAACTGATAAACAAGATATACCTGTTATAACAGCAACAAAATAAACAGCATAATCATAGCGATAATTTGTTTTAGTTAGGACACCCACAGCACAAAAAGAAAGCGCAAAGAAATATTAAAAGTTGGTTAATTCTATACCGGGAACAAGCCATACCAGACAACTTGATAACTGCCTTGCTGTCTTGGTAAATACACGTCATTAAATATTTTTTTCAGGTCAAGGATATCTTTTTATTTTTATGTACGGCAATCCCCAGGTCAACCTATGAAGTGATATCGGGTGCTTAATCTATCCTATAATTAAAACTAGAAATACATAGTTTATTGTCTAGCATTCTAATTGCGATGCAAGCTTTCAATCACTATCTGAATCATTTTAAAAGGCTATTGCTATTCCATTGCTTGCATGCATCAATACAGCAATTTGGTTTATTTGAAATGAATACTTTAAGATTTTTTTTTTATTTCAAATATATTTTTTTTTTAAATTTAGAAAACATTATAAACATTATAAATCATATTTTATTATACCTACTTTTGGAAATAAGTCATATTTCCTAATTTCCATAATTTCTTTGACGAAATTTTCGAATTCCATTCAAATACGGCTAACAAACGGAAATTAAGGGATTGGTTCATCATAAATTATCATCACTGATTACGGCAGTCCATTGCTGGATCTAAACCTCTGCAATTGCACGCCATTCACCTCCATTCTTGGCAACCCTCATCCAGCTGCTACCAGCCACCCTGCGAAGATCGTCGCTCCACCTAGCTTGAAGGCGCTTGCCGATTCGCGGGCTCCACTCAAGGAATTGGTTAAAAAGGCGTATTTTTTTTTTTCCTAAGTTTAGGAGATGGCTGGACGAGCTGCATAGGTTCCGTCAAAACTGAAAGGAGAACGCGCGGGCTCGCGGAAGATGGAAGGAGTGGAGGAAGGCCTTTGCCCAGGAGTGGGGCAGCGTAGGCTAGTAAAAAAAAATTAAGATGATGAATATAAATCTTTATAAGTATGTAAACATCCTATTCATAATTATATTCATTTATTAATTTTGTGAACACAGGGTACAGACGCCAGCAGGTCAAGCTACCCGAAACTGTCAAATTTTCCCAATCAACCTTGAACCTTAATGCTTTAGCGATAAAGTTGAAAAATCTATTAAAGAAATTTGACAGATTGTAGTAGCTTGATGTGCTGGCGTCTGTACAATAATGTATATATTTATAAATTAATCCCTATTTCCCTTGGTCACGCCATAACTTGAGAACAACTTTACCGATTTCATTCATCTTTTTTTTTTAAGTTTTCTTATACTTTGTTTATGGTACTTATGGAAAAAACAAATTAAGAAAGTTGCGCGGAAAATTAGAAAATTTAAGAATTACGCTACAACAGCTGAACGGATTTAGATGAAATTTAACACATGGATAGACCATGATCTGGAGAAGGACATAGGCTTCTTTTTATTCTGGATCGCAGACGAAGTCGCGGACAACAGCTAGTGTTTTATAAACATGTTTGGTTCATCCTATGTTCCGCCGAACGGCATACAAAATAGTAACGCTGAAGCGTCGCTAAAGTCAATACAATCAAATTTAAATTAATTATAAAATTAAAATCTCATAAAATACAATGTCAGCAAATGAAATTTGTCAAGAATGAAATGAAATAGTACAAAATAGGAAAAGAAAAGAAAAGAAAATAAAATGTCAGCAATATTACAATTACGAGTATCAAGCTTACAATATCCTGAAAGTTTCATGATAATGACTTATAACAGCATATCAATCAACCCGCCTAGCCTTTTCCGCAACTATGTTAAAGTTGTCAAAAAATAAAAGGCCCGTTTTGACATTGACAGTTCTAGTAGTTAATAAAGATCAAATTCGCAAAACACGTATTCGTTTGTATGAAACTGACAGGTGTCAAGAACGCATTCTCAAATGTCAAAACGGGCCTTTTATTTTTTGACAACTTTAGGTTCGTTTCAATTTTTAACGTAGCCAGCCCACAACACTTCCATGAAGCAGTCGAACAGAACTCGAGTATACAGTAGCATAAATTTTTAACAACGTTCCGTATTTATGGTTTGTAAGCCAATAAAAAGGCCCAATTTGTGAGGCCGCCGCGGACAAGTGCATGCTACCTTTGTCGTTAATAAAATGTGGGGTTAGGTAGAGGGTATAGTGTGGTTGGTTGCAGCATGAGCGGGAAGCGTTTTAACATGACATTCTAAGAAATTGATTAAACTAATTAGTTATTTATTGAATCTTCAAGCTTTTAGTATCTTAGGTTAAGCTTGATTTCAGACTCTTCATTCTATTCGAGAACCTATGTAAATATTGTAACATCTCACACACTATTGTATGTAACTCTACTTATGTTTACAAATAAAGATTCAGATTCAGGTCAGTTACAAGTCGGAACGAACGTTGATTTGATCATTTCATTTCATTTTTAGATCATTTGGTAGATGCAAAGTCCTGAAATCAAAAAGATAGTGGATCGGTTCACTATTTAATTTGTTTCTCACTTTCTTTTCGTTCATTTTGTGTTCAGACGTTTCATTTCGAATGAAATATGGCAAATAACAGACAAAAAGATATTAAATAGTGAAGCGTCTAATATCTGCTTATTTATCTATTCATCGAAAATATGAATGGATCAAGAATGTGAACAAGGTAAATAAATGTTTATTTTTTCTGTTTTTAATGCAAAATAAGTCATTGACAACATCTCCTATCCGTCTTTGTTCTGTGTATACTTACCAAGCTAGCATTATGAGACCAGCCGATCGATACTGTCGAAATCTCACCGTGAAAAGTTAGATGAAGTGAGCTAAGAGTGTCAATGCCTAGCATTAGTTGGAATGACAGCTCACTCCACGGTCACTAAAAACTTAGGTAAAAGTTTTTACGGTGAGATGGTAATAGAATCGCACTGCTAAACTTGTATTGATACTGATGAGTTGCAGATGTACAGACGCCAGCACGTCAAGCTACCCGAAACTGTCAAATTTGTCCAATCAACCTTGAACCTAATGCTTTAGCGATAAAGTTGAAAATCTATTAAAGAAATTTGACAGATTGTAGTAGCTTGATGTGCTGACGTCTGTACAGAAATCATACAAGAAAGTATGCCGTACTCGCCGATTATCGTAAGCGATTTCTTTAACGAAAATGTGACTTTAATCGTAAAGGATAAATCACATTTCTAATACTGTATAGTTTACGATAAAAATCGCCGTATTTTCGTAAAAATTTCGCTTACGATATTCTGCTATCAAGCCTCGATATTTCAATAAAAAAACTATAAAAGTTAACTCGCATCCGCTCACACTGAATCATAACCCCAAAAACGGTAGCGCACGCCAGCGACATCGACATGTGGACATTTTTTTAATGACAATAATGGCTGAAACACTTTGATGGACCACTGATGGACTTTTAAGCGCATACACATGATGTAATTATTTAATTTCATTCGATTGTCTGGCTCGTGCCGTATGACAGCTGTCCAATTTAATGTTAAATTAATTCCAGAGACAAATTATCTTGCGCATTGGAAGGTGAAAAATTTAATGTGATATTTTATTTTGTCATTGTTTTTTATCGTGTTTTTGTAATTTGCGTGGTGATGTTTGTTTTATCATTTTACATATTTGTTGTTTAGATTATTCAATAGATTTTAATAATACGTCATTTCTGCATTATCAAGTCCGCGAGCTACCCTGACGTTTTCGCCTAACAGTGCAATACGTTCTTATAATATAAATAAAATATAATACATTAATGCTTAGCACAGATCTTTTTCATGAGAATACAATCTTAAGAATCAAAGTGAATTGTTTTTGAATTTATGTATTTTTAACCGACTTCAAAAAAGGAGGTTCTGTATTCGACCCGTATGTATGTATGTACGCGATTTTCTCAATTGTTTTTTTTTTGGCAATTAAATCCTTTACTTTACATACACTGATTAATTACTATTTTTACAAGCTAACACTAATATGTATTATATACAAGTATGTAATAAAAAAAAACTAAGAAAAAGCCTAATTTGAATAAATGACTTTTGATTTTGAACTACTGGTCCGATTTGGATGGGGTTTTCGCTGTCTACATCTCTTTATCTACTTTCCTATCGCAGGTATGCTGGAAGAGATTTCTTTAGAAATAAGCATCACCTTTGTACCTATTTTACTGTTCTTTTTTTCTTGTCTTTTTGTTTATGCATATAGGTACATAAATGATTAAATTAAAAAATAAATGAGAAACAAAACTATATTATATTGTACATACAGTGGCCTCCAAAAGTTAGTTGACATTTTTCCACTTTAGCTGTGATGCCACATTATGATTTATAATAAAAAAAATAATCAGGTTACTCAGGATCGCTGGATTATCTTTTATGATAGGTTGAATTTTAATTAGAACTAGCTTCAACTTTCTGACTAACTGACCGCCTATTTAATTTTGACAATTCAAAAATGCCTGTAAATGGTTTAATTGAAATAAATGATTTGAGTTTGAATTAGGGCTAATTTTTCAATCATCTGTTAACTTTATTCGAGGAATCATTTTGGAATGTTGACAGTTATTTCATACAAAACCTGTCAAGCGTCAATTTTATTCCTCGAATAAAAGTTATCTGGCGATGGAAACATCAGCCCTTTTTTTTTTTTTTTTGAGGATGGGAAATCATCAAATGACCCCTCCCGCTCTGGGTGGAGCAGAAGGGAGTGTCAGACTCTTACTGACTAAAACCCACCCGTGTTCCTTCCTTAGCCCTTTATGTTCCAGGGCAGCGGTAACCCTTTCGGACAATCCCGCTACCCTGGCAGGCTACGGCCCTATCGGGCCCCGTCACTCATGCTGCCATCTCTTTGAGGCGCGCGTGGAACACATACACGCCGTCCGGCACGGGCCTGGTCCTGATCGGACGGTGAGTTACCCATTACTCACCGCCCGCAGGCCCGCGCCTACGGTGGCCGGGAGTCGTCACGCGGCTCCCGACGCCCGGAGCGTCTCCCGCGGCGGCTGAGGCGTGAGGTGCGTTCCCTCGCCCACCCCGCCATCTCCTTCGCTAGCATGACTGCTTCGCAGAAGGAGGTGACTGCCTCCCACTCCCTCTCGCCCCGGACCATGGCTTGAACCAGGGCCGGACGCGAGAGTTCGCCGCCGCTGCCGATCGCCTCTACGAGGACACGGCGGTGCTCTGCCCAAGCAGGGCAGACCTCCACCGTATGCTCCACCGTGTCCTCTGGGCGATCCTGACAGTGGTGACACCCGGGCGTCTCCTCCCGCCTGATTATGTGCAGGAACCTCCCGAAACATCCGTGTCCGGAGAGGACCTGCGTCAGGCGGTAGGTGAGAACGCCGTGACGTCTCTCTAGCCACTCCTCAAAGAGGGGTCTTACCGCCGCTATCGTGGCGTGCCCTGCGCTGGGTTGCGATAGTCGCTCCTTCCATGCCGCCATGAGATCGCGCCGGAGGTTCGTCCGCTCCGCCGCAGTCTGCCGCGGATGCGGAGTTTCCCCCCGGCGTAGTGCCTCCGCGCGCCAATCATACAGGCAAACATCAGCCCTTATTCAATAAAAACGTTATAATAACAGTTGAAACATTTGGATAACTAGAATTTTTGCTCATAATGACACGACATAATGACTCATGATGCGTCAAAATGTCAACTAACTTTTGTAGGCCACTGCTGCACATTTAAATGAAAGCTTACCATATAACCATCGATCAAAAGCTCTACAATCAACAAACAAAAAACATAATTAAAATGAATTAATTCGAGTCGTATTTGCAATCAAGTAACCACAGCAACCGATGGGGACACAGCATAAAATAATTGCAATAACGCAATATTTGCACGCCGCACGTGCCAGATTGTAGATAAGTGAACAATTATGATTGTCACAGCTGGAGCGACTGCGTGCTGTTTTATCGACAATCTGTGCAATGGGTGGACTGTTGTTTGTTAGACTGTGGTTTGTGAAAATGTTGTGTTGATTAATAGGTTTTGTTGCAAGTTTTTTAGTGAAAAAACCGTAAAACAGAAATAAAAAAATAGAAATTGTCCAATAACAATTGATTGTCATTTGACAATTTCTATTTTTATACAATTTTGTTATTTCTTTTTTCTGTAAGTAGGTTTTTACAAACACTTTTACACGTCAATCATATTTTTAAAACTAGATGAGGTCGGCGTTTCCTACTCTGAGAAGAAAGGTCGAACCAATCAACAACAACAACGACATCAAACATTATAATAGTTTCCAGACGGATTGGTCAGGATCGTCATGCAGTAGATGCCAGAAGACGGGCGTCTTCACTGAGGTAGGCCTAAGAAACAAAAAAAAGAAAAGAAGATAATTTGAACTCGTCCCTAACCAATTGGCAAGACACAAGATGAATAAAATTAGAAAAGTACGGGGAAATGACGTAGGGTTACAAAAAAAAAAAACTTTTATGAGCAACGAAATACATCTCTGACTTTCTTCGCTTTCAAAGCAGAAAGCTCCAGTGTCATAAAGCCAAGCTAGCATGTACAGACTCCAGCACATCAAGCTACTACAATCTGTCAAATTTCTTTAGTAGGTTTTCAACTTTATCGCTAAAGTATAAGGTTCAAAGGTGGTGTGCTGGCGTCTGTACCTGTTGTGCCTTTCCTAAGCCCGTAAACTGTACGGATAGTTTAATCTTGACTGTAATAACTTGTACATTGATTGTCACAGCTGGAGCGATTGCGTATTGTTCGGCAATCTGTGCAATGGGTGAACTGTTGTTTGTTAGACTGTGGTTCGCAATTTTTTTTTGTTGATTTTCGGTTGATTAATAAGTTTTGTTGCATGTTTTTTAGGGAATATTGATAACAAAATCAATATAAAAGCACTTTCATAGTTTATCTTTTTAAAAATGAAATACGTCTGGGTTTTTCAGCTTTCGAAGCAGAAGCATCAAAGTTTCACGGAGTCAAGCAAGCATTACCTTCCTACCTATTGTTGCTTTCCTAGATCCACTGTTTGTTTAATCTTGACTATAATAACTTCAACATTTTCGTGCCTTCTAAAAGATACATTATATCTAAATATAACGCTTTTTGTGTTCGTTTGTGTGACCACCACCCTAAAGTATACGAAATACACTATATAACACAATCCGAATCATTTTGAAGGGTAATACTAATATAAATATTTAAAGAAGGCTAATCCATTGCTTTATATGTTCGAAAAATTTGTCTACTCAACAACGTTAATAACGCAATGAATGTTGTTGAACTGTCAGAATGAAAGCCATTGCTAGGTACAGTTAATGTGTTACACAATCACTCCGCGCGTTGTTCTCGTAAACTAGCCAACGGTTTTCTCCACCATTTAGATTTATTCCAGAAGGCTTATGAGCTTATTACATTAATCTAAAACTTACATATACCTACGAGAACAAAAGACGATGTTATGTCAAGTCTTAAACACCGTTCGTAACAGACGCGATAAAATCAAAACCAGTACAAATAGACTGTCTTGATAATGTCCTTGTTTTATCATGAAATAGATTCCTGTGCCAACCCGCTACCGCCCTTACCTAGGACAGGCTTTAAGCTTTCACACTGTAAGGCTTCCTAAAATCAAGGTCACGTTAAACCCAGGTGTACGTCGTGTGACGTTTCGATCCGATATCATACATAAAGGACAGCACCGAAGTACCTATTCCTGCTGCAATGATTACTTGCACTAGATGTGAAGCACGTAGTACCTGAGGTTAATATTGCTATGAGGTTGCAAACTGCGAGGTACACATTATCAGTAGGAATGGCTTTCATTTTGACAGTTCAACAACATTCATTGCGTTATTTACATTGTTGAGCTGACAAATTTTTCGAACATATGAAGCAATGGATTAGCAATATCCATGAAAATGATTCAGATTATGACTAGATAGTGTGTTACGCAATTAGGGTGCTGAGAAGCAATAATATAATATGTCATGCTCTTGTGCATGCATTACGAACCTCACTCAATTGACCTCCACAATCGGAAAAACGAATTTACACAAACTTAGCCATGGTAGGCGTTTCCCCTAAAATAAGATTCTCAAGTGATGTTCTGTAATTTTCAAACGCTAGCTATTATTGTTATAATTATCTGGGAACTGTCCAATAAAATCCTAAGATCTCGTTATGAGCATCGGGTCCTTTAGATCTGGCACCTCATACTTAGCAATCGATCTTGCAAACACTAGACCACAAAAAATAGCTCTATATTTAAATAAGTACGGTCACCAAAGGAGATAAGTAACCAGGGTCGTCGGATATAGTTGAAGTGTAGTAAGAAACCGATATAGAAAACAAACAGTGCATTTCAAATTAAATTTCATTCGAAAACATCCATCAGTTTCTTACTAAATTTAACTATACCCGATGGCCCTGGTAACTTATCTCTTTTGATGACTGTACATCCAGAGACGCACGGGCGCGTTTTTTCACACACTGGATTTGCAATGCACTGCACTGCTTAGTACCGAGAGTTGAAAATCCAACAGTGTGTTTTTTGACGCGCTACCCCGGGGATGCGCTCTGTTGATTTTCAATGCTCGGCTCGACGCCGAGCGTTGAAAAGCCAGTGCGCGATAAAATCCCGCTGCGATATTTTTAAGTCCGTGCGAATGTGGGCTGAGTCATTGACATTCAAAATTGGAAATACTTAAGTAGGTAATCGGCCTTTCCGGGTCAAGTCACGATTACGAAACGAGGCTCAAACCTCAGAGTACGTAAGTAATTGACCCTACCTACTATATTGAACCTACGCTTACTAAAACAAGATACGCAGCGAATGGGAAAACCGTATGAGAATTACATGAGATTACTTTGCCTCGCTGGTCCAGTGATAGCAAGAGTTATTGCTGAGCATGAGGTCCTAGGTTCGATTCCCGGGTCGGGCAGTGTTATTTTGGGTCGGGTTTTTTTAATTCAATAATTGCTTATTTTTTATTTTATATCTTAAATTGTTCCTTTTTTACATTGTTCTCACATATAGAAGCAATAAGAATAATGTATCCAGGATTTTGTAATAATATCTTGATTTAAAAGAGTGTCCGTGGAGTTTCTTGCCCGTTCTTCTCCATAGAGATCTACGTTTTGGAATGGGCAACTAGCTTTAACTTTCGGACTAACTGACCGACTATTTAATTTTGTCAATTTTATTCAAAAGGGCCAGTAAATGGTTTAAATTAAATAAATGTTTTGAGTTTGAGTTTTCCATTTGGAATTTCTCAGCAGCAACCCGGGGTCTAGATTTGTGCCTGGTGATGGCAATAGGGTCGCCCCCTGTTACGTGATGGGGCTTAAACATAACTGTTTACCTATATTACACCTCTGCCCTTTGGGAATATAGGGGTGATGTTCTGTGTTACTTTTTCTATGAAGAATCTTTGTTGGGACCTGTTAGAAAAATAGGTTATTAATGATGTTGCTGGAGGGGCTTGTGGCTAAGTAAAAACAGCCGCACGGGTCGATCGATCAGGTTAAGCTACGCTTGCCGCGGCTGGTCCGTGGATGGGTGACCATCTTCACGTACCAAGACCCCTCTGTGCCTCGGAAAGCACGTTAAGCCGTTGGTCCCGGCTGTCTTTCGTGGGTCTTTGACAGTCGTTACGGGACTAGTAGTAAATGTTTGGTATAATTTACAATCACATACTTTTGAATCACTTCGACGCCACACAGCACTGTGGTCCCGTAGTAGGACATTAGCTTCGATGACTGATGTTTGAATAATGTCATGATACCTCGCCTAAATACTCACTATTAGTCATACTACCTAAGGGTATAAAATAAATTTTAATTATTTATTGGCTATATTTCTTTTTTTGCATCGGAAGTGAACGCATCGTACGTACCTCCTGATAGCATTATTACGAACTGCTAATTAGTTATTAATTAGCTCGTGTTTTCAAAGAATTTATTATTTGTGACTTATTTGTTTGAGATGGATATTCAAGTTGAAGGTATGTATGATTTATTTTAAGTATTGTTTGTCAATTTACATTTGTATTTATGTATAAATTACCGTGCTACGACAAGGCACATAAAAAGACTTTATATTGTTTTACTGTTTCTGTATGGAAGCTTTTAACTATGTTCTCATAAAGTTTTACGTATGGTTTTTATATTAAAATGTGTGTTAATACCTCTATTTTCAAATTAATGATAATTTGGCTGCATCGAACTGCAGCTGTGAGTGGTGGAGAGCTTGTAGCAAAAGCTACGAGCTTGCTACGAGCATGCTACGAGATACAAATTATTCTCACATTAAGAACTAAGCATTTTTTCTTGTTTAAGGTGCTACATTTAAGTGTTATTTTTCAAGAATGCTTGTCTTCGATAGTTGGTTATCTGTTAAGGAGAGCGAAAATAATGCTGACAGAGGTCGTCGAGTTTTTCAAACGCTGACGCAGCTACTGCCGAATGTTGAAAATTTGAATACAGATGACTTGGAAAATAGGATTTCTTATATTTGTACAAGATTAGCGCAATATTGGAAAGCAGCCCACCGATCACGTCTTCGAATCGTCGAGAAATACAGCGAGTGGCTGAACGAAAGTGAAGTTTGCTGTTTGTCAAGTGCGGCTTGTAACACTCAGCAGCCGGCGGCTAGTGATCTTCCTTCAACAAGCGGCCTGTCATACAGAAAGGATTTCACAGACTGCTGCAAGAGGTCTCGACGACGAAGATTAGTGAGGTTAGCTGAGGTAGATGATTCCGCTGTAAATTATCTTTTAAGTGAATCCGATCAATCTAACATCTCTTCTATGGTTTTCAACACTGATGAAGTTTTATCTTTCATAACTGAGGCTAAATTAACCAAACATCAATACTTATTATTAAAGAACCTTATAAATTCTAAGTCTCCTAATGCAATGCCATCATATCAAAAAGTGTTGGAAGCTAAGAAGCGATGTTACCCATTAAGTGAAAATATCACGGAATCATCTGCCGAAATCGAACTACAATCTTTGTTAGATCACACTACATCCCGGATACTAGAATCTCAAAAAGAAGTCCTTTGTGACATTGATATTAGTAGGGAATTTGTTTTAATTGGTAAATGGGGCTTCGATGGCAGCAAGCAGAAATTTTCAGATTCTAGTATCGGGGATGATAGTCTAATTAATAAATTACCTTATTGTTAATAAATTCGTTAGACTACCATAATTGAGTAAGTATATGGTGTTTTAAATATTGTTTTATGTAATCGTGTTAGTTAATCATTATATACCTTAATTGACTATAAAATAAATACTTAATGTAATGGATTTTGTTTAGCTAATTCGTTCTGTATTTACCAAATCACCTAGTACTATTTTTTTTTTTTTTTGAATTAACTACTTTTATTTTTATTGTAATAGAGTAATTTTATTGTATCTACCTTAATCGATCATAAAAACATGTAATTACATGCAATACCATGCTACTACACGCAGCTCAATAGCCGTAAAACCCAATGTCCGCCCTTCCTTGAAAGCGGGACCACAGTGCACAGTTCTGACGCGAACTCGTTCATTAGTATTGAATTTCTGATTTTGATCATCTACTTTTGCTGTTGACTGTACCAAGGGGTATCGTATTACCCAGTAATTGAGTTGTGGAGGTCAGATAGGCAGTCGCTCCAAGTAAAATACTGGTAATCAGTTGCATCCGGTTAGACTGGAAGCCGATCCCAACATAGTTGGGAAAAGGCAAGCAAATGATGAGATGATGATGGTTCGTTTGTATAATTACTGTCATAAAACCGATTACGTGTTTTGCAAATTTGATCTTTATTAGTTACTAGAATGGTCTCACTGACAGGTGTCAGGAACGCATTCTCTCGACAAACGGACTGTAGTTGCAAAAGTCTAAAAAGAGCTAAGTGGTTTTTGAACAACAAAAGAGAACGATTTTCTATAATAAATCAGTATGCGACCACTGGCCAACTATGGACCTATACAGGGTGGCAGGGATATCGACGCGCAAACTGTAACCATGGATTCAGCACAGGATACTAGACCCCATAGCGTCGAAAGTTTTCGTCGGTTATCAAAAAAAAAAATCTTCTGTTTCATAGAAAAGTGCAATACCTACGCGGTCAAAATGTATGGAACAGCAATATTTTTTTTTAATAACCGTCGAAAAATTTCGACGCTATGGGGTCTAAACTCATGTGCTGGATCCATGGTTACAGTTTGCGCGTCGATGTCCCTGCCACCCTGTATAATATCTATTACAACAATACGCTACAAAATTTAATAATGGTCCATTATTTTCCCCCAAAATCAGAAGCTTCCCCAATTTTATCAATACTTTTCTCAAACAATGAATATTCAACGAAATATCAAAACAAAACAAAACATGTGCATGTTTTCATTGCAACATGTAGGTAGGTACTACAAAGCTAGGGTTGCCTACCGTACGATATCAAGGTTATTTTAAATTGGCTAGCTAAACTCCGCAGACGCGATGGGTCGATATCTAAAGATGATAAAACAAATTAATAATTAAATTAATTAATTTTTTTTTGTGGAGTCCTTGACTGCAGTTATTGTAGTCCCGTAATAATTTTTTGTTTGTGCGGAGTTTAGCTAGCCAGTTAAAAATAACCCTGTATAGTATTCTGCTATATTAGAGGCCTAAATACTATATTCCTAGACAAAAAAATGCAGGCGAAACTACTATTTATTTTCATTTTTTCGATGAAAGAAAGAATAAAATTTATTTGGACACAGTTCGTGAAACACAAAATAAAAATTAAAGTACCTAGCAAAAACTATGCATTGAAAAAAATGTTTTTGAAACATACCTACAATTTGTTTTTCGTCATCTACGTGTACCATATTTTTACAGGCAATAGCTTCGAAAAAACTATATTTGTAAAAAAAAGTTGGCAACCCTGTACAAAGCCCACCCCTATGTTGGTGCTAATAAACTAGCGTAATGTTGGACGTTGATGTGTCGCACATAATTATGTTATGTTGGAATACGGGCGGCAGATGTGCAACATAGATACAGGTGGGTTTGTTTGTAGTGGTGTTTTGTTACCATTTTGTTGCTTATGTAGTAAATATGGTAGAATTAAGAACAACCTCCACAAGTGGGGGTTCATGAAAGGTGCTCCGGTGTCTCTCCACAAGTCTCTCCACAGACAATGGCTCACCTTCCATCTTGCACCGCATGCCCTGGCACCTACACACTTGAGGACCTTGCGTCAGCGTATGCTATCCGCGTTGCTAAATTTTGGGTCAAATTCAAGAAAAAAAAACGGGGTGCACTCCGGCAGTGCCGGCAGAAGTGAAAACTTGAATATTAACGTTGTGAATTTTTGATATTTTGGAATGCGGTCTATTTTCCCTCCGTCTTACAAATTTTCGATCAGACCACGTGTCCTGACGCGAGCTCCGTCTTACAAATTTTCAATCAGGTCACGTGTCCTGACGCTAGTTTAACATTGTTTACCCATCACAAAAAACTCCCTCCGTCTTACAAAATTTCGATCAGGTCACGTGTTCTGACGCGAGTTTAACATTTTTTACCCATCACAAAAAAAGTGCAGAACGCCTTAGCGGCGTTTTAGCCAGAAGTTTTCACTTCAAAAACTATATTTTGGCCATCGACACACTTAGAAGATGGTAGAATGTTTGGAAAAATCCAATCTATATACAAAAATCCCATAGAAACGTTCAGTTTTTCCAGAATTTGAACATTTTCTAGGAATATTTTCCATGTTTTCTTGCCTTAAAAAACTAGTTCAGACTATAGCAAATATTTTAATTATAAAATAGCCAAATCGGTCCAGCCGTTCCCAAGTGATACTATGCTTACCAACGTACAGCATTTCATATTTATTTTTATATAAGTTAAGTAAGACATTCTTGTAGATTTAAAAAATAGAGAAAAAAATGATGTCTTATTAAATTAGTTTCGTCTTTGATGGCATTTGTATAAAGCTTCATAATTTTATTTAGGGCTGATTTTTCAATCATCTAAAATAATAACTTTATTCGAGGAATAATTTTTAGATTTTGACAATTATTTCATACAAAAACTGTCAAACGACCATTTTATTCCTCGAATAAAAGTTATCTGACGACGGAAAAATCAGCCCTAAGTCCAATATCTATAGATATTGGATAGAATAATAAATTAGTACAGACGCGCCAGCACATCAAGCTACCCGAATCTGTCAAATTTTCCCAATCAACCTTGAACCTTAACACGCACATCAAGCTACCCGAATCTGTCAAATTTTCCCAATCAACCCTAAACACTTAAGCGATAAAGTTGAAAATCTATTAAAGAAATTTGACAGATTGTAGTAGCTTGATGTGCTGGCGTCTGTACCATAACCACATAAGAGGACGTCGAAAGTTCACCGGCTGAAAAGTTGTGTGGACATCGGTTGTGATAGCATAGACATCATGTGTTACGGAGGAATGAGGAAAATGTCGTGAGGAAAGGTTTGAGTATGAATGTCGACGGCTATAAGAGTAGGGGAAGACCGAAACGATGGATGGACAGGAGAGATGATATGGTTAGGATTAAAGGGGGTGACTACCGAGATGATGACTAGAAAAGTGTGGAAGAAAAAGACATGTTGCGCCGACCCTAAATATATAAACAACAAGATGAATAGATGAAATAAAAAAAAAACAATCGACTTCCAAAAACGGCACTACAAAGTGAAAAGTAACTTTAATTTCGGAAGTCGGTGTCGTTGGGTTCGCATTTTCGTTGTTTGCCACCGACTTCCGAAATTAAAGTTATTTTTCACTTTGTAGTGTCGTTTTTCAAAGTCGGTTGTTTTTATTTTTTCATAAAAGTTTTTATTTTTCACTTTTATGAAAAAAAGAATTTTTCAAATCGGTTGGCAAGCGACGGAGTTATGCGCGAAAAAACATAAAAAAAAATACAAACCACCGAATTGAGAACCTCCTCCTTTTTTAGAAGTCGGTTAAAAAGATAGTTCAATTCTGGCCCTTATAAAATTATGAAGCTCTCTACAAAAGCTATTAAAGACTTATAAGTACCTACTAATTTTATTGATCATTATTTTTCAGTATTTTTAAATTCGACCTTCAAGCATGTCCTACTTACCTGTAAGTTCACGTCCAAGGTGACTTTAAGCGTTTAAATATTTAAAGTCGAAACCGACTTCTTTACTATCGACCCAGCTATATTTAGAGCAAGCAGGTGAGTTGGCGTCTTTTAACGTAGACCATACGTTTTTTTTTTATCGATATAAAATACATTATCATCATTATTTGCTCAGCTGAGCAAAGTAAAGATCAATATTGAGGTAATGATACATCAACACGCGTCTGGCTTAATCCTTTAAGAGGCTGAAGAATTTAAGGATTGTAACAGACATTTTGATATCCAAGGCTTTTCAAATTAAAAAAAAAGGCTTTTCAAATCAGTCGGGTTCTTTCTAGAGACTGTTTTTGATAGTCTAGGAAAAGTGATCTTGAATTTGTCTTGGGCTGATATTTCCAACGCTAGATAATTTTTATTCGTGAAATAATATTGACATCTGACAATGGCTTTTGATTTCAGAATTACGGATTTTGGTGGTTTAAATTTAGATTACGCCAGTGATGAGTGAAGTAGGTAGAAATAATAATATCGATAACTCGACCTTCAATAATAATTTATAAACAAATTTGAACATCCTTTTGTAATCATTTGAAAAACACTATTAACAGATCAAGCGATATCAAGGTTTCTTTTTCTTTAATTTCTTTTTTTAAATCGATACGATATCTTGATCTATTAACGATTTATAATCCAAAATTAAAGTTATACAACCGATTCGTAATTAGAACAAAAACTAACATAAAAATTATCAACTTTTTTTACGGGAAATTCATCCTTACAGCCTTCTAATAAGAATCTATAAAACTACCTGTGCTCTTAGCAGATGTTTACTTAGTCAAAACCTATCAGCATTAGGCAAGGTTAGATTTGCAGCTAACATGACCTCTATTACCATCGAAAGAAAGTCTACTTAGTATTGTCATAGTGGTAGATAAAATATGGTAAACTTCAGTAGTGATGACAAGTTACAAGATCGCAAGATATTAACAGTTTTGTTTTATTATCGATGTAAAAGGGATGTTATATTCACGCTTTTATTTTGGTTCTAGTAAGGTGTAAGTAAATTATGTCAGATAACATGAAATTTAAAAAAAAAAAACACGTTGTTAAAACAGCTTAATAAATGGAAAAGTTAAGCATTGTTAGCTGATGAAAACCAAACCCAAGAACTAGAGCAAAAGAAGATAAAATAAATTCTTCTTGGAGTGCCTTGGTTACTGTTAGCCTGCATCATCCCACTGTTGGGGAAAGGCCTTCCAGTTCCAGCTCTTTCAATACAGGGCTAAAGTGGACTACTGGTCTTTTGTTTTGTCCAGCTCGTTCCGCCATCTTCTAGTGTACCTTACATGACAATATGTATTAGTAGATAAAGAAACAGCCAAATTCGGCAACCATATTCAATGACACTGAAGAAAAGATGAAAGAAAAAAAAATATCAATAAATGTTTCTCATCCTAAATTTGCTCCCTTAAAACTGTCGCTACAGATTAGCTTTAGAAACTCACAATTCAACGTCTTTCCCAAATAATACACGCCTCAGTAATGTTCAAAGAGAGTTTCCTTAATCCTAAGTCCGATTGTATTTTTTCACTGATTACACAAATTGTTCATTATTCTGCCAATAGAAAAAATAGTGCAGCTGGCCCACGTGCCATAGAAGGAATTTTGCTCCAATTCCCTTTGTCACACACCCTCGCCTTAGAAATAAGAATTTTCGACTCGAATTTATAATTATTTCTTTTCGTACGTTCGAATACAAAGTTACCTTTGCTTTTACGAAACTCAAAATGGCGACCAAATCATCTCGGAACGTCACTTTCGCAATTCGAAATTTAAAATTGCTGGACTTGAATTGACATTTCATAGACCTCTCAAAAATTATAGCACCAAATTAAGTTTCGAATGTTACATTTAATTCTGAACTCTTTTTCGTTGCAAGAAGGTGGTATTGAACTGAAAATATATATTTGTTTTCTGCCAATTCACCGTAAGATTATGTCCGGTATTGTAAGATTTAGGTACAATTTCACAAAATGTCAGTTGACAGTAACGTGCGGATTTATTGCATTACAAAAGTTTATAACAAATCATTGAGGAACAATTTTATTGTACAATTTGTATGTGGGATAACAAAGAAATTAACAGACGGACTAACTGTGTAAAAACTTTTATGTAGTGAAAGTCACATTAAGTAAGTTTTGGAGGTTTGAACCTTGATTTTTCGCGGACGGTTTATTGTGCATACACACGAGCGACATGCGTCGACAACAGGCAACTGCTGCCATCGACAACATGCTGCTCGTGTATTTGCACCGTACTCAAACACACGAGCGACACATTGTCGACGCTTGTCGACGGATGCAATTGCCGCTGTCGTCGGCGCGTGTCGCTCATGTGTATGAGCACTTACAAGAGTTGAAAGTAGTTATTTTACAAAGGGATCTCGCAAATATTTTGCAAACAGCTTTCTCTAAATCCACACAAAAAAATGTCAAGGAACAAAAAGAAAATATTCAAGTATTTTTCGCAGATTTTCGAGCTTTGCGCAAAGCGACCAGTAATTAATTATATTTTGTTGCCCTACCTTTGGCCTAAACGGACCAATTCTTCTTAACAAAATGTCCATAAAAAAATTAAAAATAAACACTGCATGTCTGTGAAATATTCTTATTTGACATAAATATCTGATTTTTTCTGCGTCGGGTCCCGGCAAAGAGCAGACGACCACGCGCTTCACCTGGCCTAGTGATGTGCCCTACATGTAATTTGTTCGATGAATATTTATTCTATGTTGATCATGTTTCCACCTTTGTTACGCAACGTGCGGCTTAAGTTTGGAATTTTCACTTTCAAAATTAGAATTTTTGTTTCTGTTCGATAAATTAATGTGCTGTCACGGAAAAGGTCGTATAGGAAGTGAGTGGTTTTTTGGAAGTCGATGGGTGATCATGATCAATGTAGATTTCATAAAATGACAGTTTACAACAACGTTATTGTTTACAGAAAAGGCTGGAACTTTTTCAAATCCTTTCTAAACCACAAACAAACGCTATCTAAAAACAGCACCGTATTTTACGTCAACGACTACACGACTTCATTTTGCAAATTCTTACTCGATGTATTCATGTACCCCAATATCGATAAAGTTTCCAACCCTACAGCTTCTAACAAGCATTCAACCGCATTTCGTCTCGTAAATACCTTTGCACAAAACTCCTTCAAGATATATTTATTCCGTTTCAAACAAAAGAAGGGTCTCGGCAGCTGATTTCGTTTTTTGTAATAGAAATACCAACATCACCCCTCTTCGAAATCTCTAATACATGCAAAAACTACCCTTATTTCTTAAGAAATAAGGTTGAACATGAAATATTTGTACAGCAAAATAGTGTTGCAGTCCAAAAAAATAGTCCACGCGTTCAAGAATTAGTACTCAAATTACTTGACTCCACTAAAAGAGGTCTTATTACTGAAAAGGGTACGTATTGCGGTACCGCATTGTAGAATTAAAAATAGTGTAAATGTCTTTAAAAAAATAAAGGAAGTGGGTTGAAGTTTGTCCAGTTTTGACAGCTAATCCTGACATTTAATTAGTGGTGTTACTAGAGATTTAAAAGGATATTTTTTTGTGTGGCAATAATTGGGCCATTGAGCTGGTTAATTAAAAGTGTCGCTTATTGTGTAGCACGTGTCTGGGTGCACTTTCCGGGATACGATTAAGTAGCATACCGTATACCTAATGAATGGTTTTATTCCTTTTAATTTCTTTTTATCTTTTCCATTAACCCCTTACCTACTTATATCAAAGTCACCAGAAAAACTTATAATTGCAAAAATGTTGTTGCTGAGTTCCTCCGCGAGTAATTAAATTAATATAAAAACTTAACCAGTACGAAACAAAATATCTAGGTATTCACTTGGCACACGAAATGCGCAACAAAACGATACTTCCAATTCTTATTTTTTGAGATAGTCACAGCGATACACACTATTTCAAGTTAACATACGGCCAATCTGGTAATCGTCTCATCTCGGCGACAAACGAATGTCAAAAATGTAGTGAAATTAAGAGGTATTTTTGACAGATTAAGACAGACCAGGCAGTGAACGTTTTTAAAATTACGAGAATTCCCCTCTGATTCCAGCCAGAGTAAAATGCAGACTACCATAGGGACACACATACAACAGTAATCCAGATTCCAGACTAACAAGCCAGATATTGTAAGCATACAGATTGCACCGCTTAATCCGATCGTCCGTGACGTAATCACGTCAGATTGAATAACAGGATATAGTGCCTGGAAGCGCCAGGCGGATTAATGTGTCTCCTTGCCTTACCTGGCTGCCTGGTAGTTGCGCTATTTCCTGACCTACATACCTAATAAGATAAGTGTTTAGGTAAACAGAATGTGTTCTAGTTGGAAAGTATACCTTTTCGATTTTAGGTCAATTTGATCTAGCGATGCGATGATGTCTGAAATCTATTGTTAGCAAAGTGAAAGGATTAGATACTTACATAGTTGAGAATATATTTATAAATATTGAAGATAGGCAATCATGGGGATCGCCGACAGGAGCGAAAACTTAAAACTAGGTATAGATACATAGCAGGTCGGTGACGCAAACCCATGAGCTTTTCCCCAACCAAAAATCACTCAAAATACCTTGAGAAGTTTTCACTTCAAAATGATAAACACTTTGGGGTTTATTTATAAACGTTGCTTAGTTAAGAGACGTTTAAACGTAAAAAATGCATGGTTAAGCAGTCGCTAATTACGATTTAACTTTTAGCAACGTTTATAAATAAACCCCTTTGATTTTCTCTAAAAATAATTTTAATACCCTCCGACTAATCACTAAACGAAATGGTACAATAACTATGAACAAATATGACAGCACATTTAGTCTTGCTTGTCCTTTTTATCCATTTTACCCGCATTATTAAATTTAATATTTTGTCCATATTCCCAACTCCTGTTCTTTATACAAGTGCACACGCATGGATGGACACGGCGTTCGCTTTTTGAATATCATTCCCTAAAAGCGTGTCATTTTATCGTGGACAATGACGTCGTCATATCGGTAAAGTGACAACGTGGACAACCCTAATCGTGTTACTAAAATGTCATTCAAACAGTATTTTTGGTAGTTTGAATAGATGATTTTTGGAGCAATTAATTTTGCATTTTTTTTTTAAGAGTAGGGCATGAAATGGTCGAATGCAGCATGCCGGTGTAGAAAGGAGCATCACAAAATTATATTTAAATGTGTTACTTTTTTGATCATAGACAGTCTTGTTTTCAGGCTAATGCACAACACGAAATATAGGTAAAGTTTGTTCGGATAGCTATTTATTATTCCAAAATAATTTTCAGTTAAATCCGCTCTTATTAAAACTTGGGTGATTCAATGTAAAATTGGTAGATAGGAGACGTCCCGACAAAACACTACAGCCGATCTATTCTGAAACATCTCACCGTGAAAACTTAGGTGAAGTGTGTGTGTGAATCCCTAAGGAAAGACAGTTGAACTGTGTTTCCTTAGGGATTGACACTATTGACAGCTCGCTTCAAGCTCACAAGACAATGACTTCCTCATATCGATGAAATGGCATCGTGGACAACCCTAATCGTGTTACTAAAATTTCATTCAAACAGTATTTTTTGGTAGTTTGAATAGATGATTTTTAGAGCATTTAATTTTGAGTTGTTTTTTGAAGAGTAGGGCACGAAATGGTAGCGTGTTGGTGTTGAAGTCACAGCACAAAATTATAGTATAGCGTGTTGCCATTTTGATCATACACATTTTGTTAGCCTAGTTCACAACACGATGGTTCAAGTTTAGTTAGATAGTAATATATTATTCCAAAAAAAGTCTGTTAAAACCGCTCTAATTAAAAGTTAGGTGGTAGATACACTGTAAAATTAGTACAGCGCCCTAATTGTGTAACACACTCTGGCTCTTGTGATACAGGAACTCATAGTACAGACGCCAGCAGGTCAAGCTACCCGAAACTGTCAAATTTTCCCAATCAATGTTGAACCTTAATGCTTCAGCAATAAAGTTGGAAATCTATTAAAGAAATTTGACAGATTGTAGTAGCTTGATGTGCTGGCGTCTGTACCTAAAAGAGCCAGGGCTACACTGATTTTTGTGTCTAGAAGTGAAAAATTAATAAAAAACTATTAAATTATTACTATCTATCACAATTTGAATAATTTTAAAGGATATTGCTAATCCATTGCTTTATATGATCGAAAAATTTGTCTGCTCAAAAACGTAAATAACGCAATGAATGTTGTTGAACTGTCAAAATTAAACCCATTGCTACTGATAGTGTACCTACTTTCAAAACCAATATGTAGACAACCCCATATCTAATTTTAATTGATTCACAACCTTTAAAAAAATCAACCGACTTCCAAAAACGACACTGCAAAGTGAAAAATATCGGAAGTCAATTTCGGAAGTCGGTGTCAACAACACCGACTTCCGAAATTAAAAATAACTTTAATCTCGGAAGTCAGTGGCAACCCACGCTTTGTAGTGTCGTTTTTGGAAGTCGGTTGTTTTTTTTTTTAAAAAAGTTTTTATTTTTCACTTTTAAGTTGTAATTTTTACCAGTAATTTTGGTTTAAAAACCAAACTACTGAACCGTTTTTGATGAAATTTCGATGGGACCATTTGGGAAGTATACCCTTTCCAACAAAAAATAATTTTGCAAATCGGTAGGCAAGCGACGGAGTTATGTGCGAACAAACATAAAAAAAAACAAACATGCGAATTGAGAACCTCCTCCTTTTTTAGAAGTCGGTTAAAAATACCATCAAAAACATCATAGACATCGAGGATGCACCATCTTGACATCAATCCTACACTCAAAGATAACAATCTTACTTCCGACCTTCATAGATACACACACAAAGCTGCTACAATCGGATACAGACCTATCATTCTAAGCAATCGATAAAACGGTAGAGGAAATAGAATCGTTTATAGTCGAGTTACTCGATAGTGAGTAAAGGGGTTGTATTCATGCTCTATTGATGTTATGTGAACCGATATCGCTTCGATATTGATACTTCGACCTATTGATACTTCGTTTTTGTTGTGTAAGATCTGTGAGAAGTATCTACCGACAAATTAATTTATCATTTATATAAATCACTAACTGTGCCCGCGACTTCGTTCGCGTGGAGGTCGGAAAACAATAATGTGCCTGTTTACTAATTATTTTTGTAAAATAAAAGTAGCTTAACTTATTCCTTATAACATAATCTATCTGCTAGTGAAAGTCCCGTCAAAATCAGTTCAGCCGTTTCAGAGATTAGCCGGAACAAACAGACAGACAGAAAAAAAAATGTTATAGGTACATATCGTTTATATAAACTTTCATATTCATTTAGTAAAGAGCAGTTATTTTGTCATAACAAACAGATACTTAAACTTTATTTATTTGTATAGATTACGAATTAAATATTAGATATAATCACATACAGGATCTTGTAAACAGTTCCTAAACTCTTGTTGACACCTGTCACACGATAGGAAGGTGACCCAGAAAAGTACCAACTCATTTGAATCCCCCAGGGCAATTCTGAACAGTTAATCGAACGTCAGTCACCATGGTGAACGCCTGACAGTTACTCGATAGCCGAGTGCCATCATAAGTCTCATGGGTGTCTTGAATTACTTTACTGTACCTACAGGGTTGTTGAAAACAAGTAGAGTAATAATTTTATCTATGGTGTTATGCAAGGAGTTCCATCTTTTTTTTATTAAATACCAACATGACTCCAAGTTTGTTGCAATTATGACCTACTAGCTGCGCCCCGCGGTTTCTCCCGCATAAGCTTCGATCTCGTGGGAATATCGGGATAAAAAGTATCATATATATTAATCCTGGTTATAAACCATTTGTGTGCCAAATTTCATCCAAATCGCTTAAGTTGTTTTTGCGTGAAAGAGTAACAAACATCCATCCATCCATACAAACTTTCAGATTTATAATGTTAGTAGGATTATTTTATCATTACTATCCCCTCCACACTTTACTGTAGGTATCGTAATCCATACCTACCGCATCGCATCACCTGCCCGAGCTATTACTTCATTCTCACCTAAATTTCGCTTAAATTTTATTTTAGAAAAAGCAGTAGGTTTCCGCTCAAAACAAAGAAAACCCATGAAATCCGATTTGTTTTCCGATGTCCGTCAGTCAAGACCCTTTTCTCAGGAACGCGTAGAGTTATCAAGTTGAAGTTAATATCCTTTTATGTCAACGCAATCAAAAGATGTTTTGAAATCAAAACCTATTGGATACTTCCCGTTGACCCAGAATCATGAAAAGCAATTTCATGTAGCACAAGTAAAGGGGAAATCGTCCAAAAACCGAAAATTTGTTCTAGGACATGCTGGTTGTAGGAGTAGGTGAGGAGTAGTAGGTAGGAGTAGGGTAGGAGTAGTAGGTAAGAGTAGGGTAGGAATAGGGTAGGAGTAGTGTAGGAGTAGGGTAGGAGTAGGGTAGGACACCACGCGAACGAAGTAGCGCCGGGCAGCTAGAAATAATTTATGTGGCAAAACAACGTTTGCCGGGTCAGCTGGTTAGTAATACTCGTAAATGCTAGGTTTGTAAAAGTAGGAATAGTGGTGTCATGACCGATGGCTGGTGAAGCAGACGAGTCCTGGAGACCGCGTATCAGCAAGCGTAGTTTGGGTCACCCCCCAGCTAGATGGACGGACAACCTAAAGAAGGTGGCTGGGACAGGCTGGATGCGGAAGGCGGAGGACAGGGTGTTGTGGCGCAGCCTGGCAGAGGCCTATGTCCAGCAGTGAACTGCAATAGGCTGAGTTGATTAAGTGAGTGGTGTCATGTATAATCACTAAACACAAATGACTATCATCAAAACCAACTTTAAATTCAAGATCAAATATTTATTTTAATCTTTCAACAGTTTAATTAATTTGCACGTTCATTAATATATGGGGATCATAATTTTAATCAATCAAATTAATTTCGCCATTTTCCCTTTAATTTAAACTCCTGCCTCAAGGATTTAGAACGTTTAATTTGGAAGGCGTTATCCTTTGAGGATAAAAACGGTTAAAATAATTAGAGCCGACCGAAATTCAAATATTTAGGTAAATATTTGAAAGGTAAAAGCGAAGCAATAGTAAAGGGTAAGCACCCTTTATTAGTCCGACCAATATCTAGCGTGAAGATGTGGTAGTAGTGGTGGGTCGCGTCGTCCCTCATCGGTCGCCGAGAGACGACGCGACCTAAAAAAAAAAAAAAATTTCTATGGTTTTTATGTGTTCTGAGTTCGAATCTGCGGTCCATTTTAGTATAGGATGCACGGTTTCTGAGATGTGCAGATCGATTTCCTCATATCTAATTGATATCCGGTGTCATTAGCGTCCCATTGTTCACCTTCTCAGCGGTCATATCTATTACTCACTGTGCACCCCGCTTATCACTGCTTTTGTCTTGAACTTCTTTGTTATAACCTACCTTTCCATTCCTTCATTTTACTACCATTTTAATTCCAAATAATTATTGATGAACATTTAAATTATACTCTTATCTACTTATAAAATAGGAGCGAAACATCTCATCCACTAAAATATCGTTGTACAGTGTGTTCCCTGTAAATATGCTCGTAAAACTATGCATTGAATATCCCTGAAACTTATACAGCAAATACATTAAGCAATATTCACCACAAACTGAAGTCCAATCATTCTGAATCCTATCAACATTCCAGTCCCATCTCTTACAATTCCTTTTCAAAAACTGGAGATATATCATCTCCAGTTTTTGAAGGTGTTCGTCCATATGAATCAAAATATTGACCGATGCCATTCGTATCGATATGTATGTACCCAGTGTGAACCTGGTTTATCATCCACATCCGCATATTATATACGTTGGTACATGGGTATACATAGGCAGTCTATTAGCGGCATAAACGTTATTTTCTAGACTGGGATGAATCTTTTTCATATGTTTTTGTAATTCTAGTGTATCCATGATATTACTGTTATTAGCAGATTATTACAGTACCAATCTATTCAATGGTTGTCATAGGAATGTTCAATTATAGTGATTTGTAAATATTAAATCGCATTCTTTTGTGAATACTTTGTAGGAAGCTACTGTCCTCATCACGAAACAATGCGAGATAAGTCTGTTGACTCATAAAGCGATACAAGCTTGTCGACTTGAAAGTTACTATCAGTTTCACTGTGGAAATGCCTTAGATTAAATATCATTTTTACTGGTGCTATATAAGCCGGGCAGCTGCAGTCATAGAATCAGTGTATGGTCGTTAGGCTGCAGTGGATCTTCCAATACTACGTGTGTGTTACTTCAACGCATCAATGGCCATGGACGTAAGTGTTTATTTATTCTATTGACAAACTTACTTTTCTTTCTGTTGTTATTTCCTTACGTGTGTGATTAAGTGTAAACAATTTGATATTAACATGATAACTGTGTTGTTGCAGAAATCATTCAACTTCGATGAAAATACCTATAAACAGTATTACTACTCGCCACTCTCCCCTCAGCACGAAGAAGAGAGTAACAACATCGTCATTAAGAACACATGCGATGGAGGAAAAAGGAAATCGCAGTCGATTGATCAATTTTTTGAAGTAGAATCAAAAACGAAAAAGAGCAAGAAACTGTTATCGTCAACTGTCGCACGAGCCGCTAGAGATGGTATATCCTACATTTCTACTAATTCTGACGACGGAGACCAAGCGACGCATCTCATAAAAATTGAAATGTACGATATGAAGAAGCTATACAAGATTCCAACTACTGATCATTGGAAACATGCTACCACGAGAATTAAATATTATGTAAAGAATAATAACGATTGCATTTACGACAACACAAACGCCCTCGTATACAATATTACAAAGACAATAGCAGAAAGTGAAAAAGTTTAAAAATACTTTTTTAACAATGACACTCATTAGTGGGTTAGTGAATGTGATTCTGTTTACTTAAAGTACTTCTGTGTACTCATTAGATTTTACCTGACTTTCCTAATCCTTTGCTAGACTATAAATATTGGACATTATTTAAAATTGGGTATCAGTTGCTCTACCAACACTTAACTGTTACTTACTGTGCTACATACTTTCTTCTTTATTATAAAGATGGAAAACTTCAGTGAAATGTGCACCAGTGCTTTCTTTGCCGCACCCATTGAAGAGAATATAGAACAATCCAACAGCGAATTCAATCAGGAGCTGTCTAAAGTTTGTGATGAAATGGAGAAGCGTGAACTGTTCGATTCATCGTATGATGATGAGTTGTATAATCAATGTTTGATGGTTGAAACAACGTTGATGTAAGTATTAGAAGTACAAACTCAATAAGAAATAGTAAGTATTAGAAGTACAAACTCAATAAGAAATATTATTGTAGTAATGTTTTATTTTAAGATTTGTCTAATAATTTTCTTTTTTGTTACAGTCAACAACAAGTTGGAAGAGGTATCAAACGAGGTATCACTACTGATGAAAATAAGGTTACCAAGAAAGCAAAATTTGATGAAGGAGCTTCTACATCATCAATTGAAACCAATGACGTGGACAACAATAAGGTGGAATGTGATACATGTCATGTTTATATTAATAAAAGGTATCTAAACAACCATTTAAAAAGCAATACACATAAAAATAATCTTTTAAAATCACATAATTCATTAACAAATGTTACAGTTGTTGAAAGCGCTTTTGGCAATCGAATTTTAACATATAGAATTAATAGTAAAACACTTCAATCGGGACAATATTTTAAAACACCGGAATCGTTTTTAAATTCGTTAAAAATCGATATCTTATTTTTGATAAATGAATGTATTCAACAACATACAATTTTTAAAATAAACTTCATATTGCATGCTGATTTCATACAACAAACTAAAGATATTAAAAATACTTTTGATTTTCAAACGTTTAATTACATAATTTGTCAGGGAGATGACTTAAATATTTTTTATTCATCATTAATAGACACTGTAGTCGGTAAAATTTGTCAATTTGAAAAAAAAGATAGTGGTTGGAGTCTTAATCAAATTAAATACATAGATATGAATGTTAACAAATTCAACCCCCTACGTGGTAGTTCATATATCGACCTTCCTCAAGATATTAAATCAAAAAAAGCTGTAATCAATGTTAAAAATAATGATAATATGTGTTTCAAATGGGCATTACTCTCTGGTTTATATCCTGTATGTAAAAGTGTAGATCGGGTAGCATCTTACGCAATTCATGGAAATAAACTAAAATTTACTGGTATTTCTTTTCCGGTTAAAATTGCAGATATATCAAAAGTAGAGAAATTAAACAATATTAGTATTAATGTTTTTGGCTTAGAGTATAATAAAGAAAAAAAAGTGTAATTCTGTTGTAGGTCCTTTATATTTAACAAAATGTCGTACACCTAATCATATTAACCTACTATATATATCAAATGGTACTAACAATCATTACTGTTATATTAAAAACTTATCGCGATTAGTTAGTTCACAAATATCAAGTCAACATCGTGCAGTTTATATATGTGATTCATGTTTACTTCATTTCCCATCAGAGGAAAGACTTAATAACCATCAACAATATGATTGCGCTCACATTTGTACGGAATTACCAAACGGTGAGGATTCCAAAAAGGATTGGTTTGGTAAAGCAACCTCAAATAATAAATTAAAATTTGATAAATTCGCGAAAATGTTGGAAATTAAGATGTGCCCATGTGATGTAAGTTCCAACAATATTATGACAGTTTGGACTAATCTTTATGATAGAGGGTCAAACAAACTTTCTTTAGAAAATCCAAAACCGAGCAACTGATACCCAATTTCAAATAATGTCCAATATTTATAGTCTAGCAAAGGATTAGGAAAGTCAGGTAAAATCTAATGAGTACACAGAAGTACTTTAAGTAAACAGAATCACATTCACTAACCCACTAATGAGTGTCATTGTTAAAAAAGTATTTTTTAACTTTTTCACTTTCTGCTATTGTCTTTGTAATATTGTATACGAGGGCGTTTGTGTTGTCGTAAATGCAATCGTTATTATTCTTTACATAATATTTAATTCTCGTGGTAGCATGTTTCCAATGATCAGTAGTTGGAATCTTGCATAGCTTCTTCATATCGTACATTTCAATTTTTATGAGATGCGTCGCTTGGTCTCCGTCGTCAGAATTAGTAGAAATGTATGATATACCATTTCTAGATTTCCTTTTTCCTCCATCGCGTGTGTTCTTAATGACGATGTTGTCACTCTCTTCTTCGTGCTGAGGGGAGAGTGGCGAGTAGTAATACTGTTTATAGGTATTTTCATCGAAGTTGAATGATTTCTGCAACAACACAGTTATCATGTTAATATCAAATTGTTTACACTTAATCACACACGTAAGGAAATAACAACAGAAAGAAAAGTAAGTTTGTCAATAGAATAAATAAACACTTACGTCCATGGCCATTGATGCGTTGAAGTAACACACACGTAGTATTGGAAGATCCACTGCAGTCTAACGACCATACACTGATTCTATGACTGCAGCTGCCCGGCTTATATAGCACCAGTAAAAATGATATTTAATCTAAGGCATTTCCACAGTGAAACTGATAGTAACTTTCAAGTCGACAAGCTTGTATCGCTTTATGAGTCAACAGACTTATCTCGCATTGTTTCGTGATGAGGACAGTAGCTTCCTACAAAGTATTCACAAAAGAATGCGATTTAATATTTACAAATCACTATAATTGAACATTCCTATGACAACCATTGAATAGATTGGTACTGTAATAATCTGCTAATAACAGTAATATCATGGATACACTAGAATTACAAAAACATATGAAAAAGATTCATCCCAGTCTAGAAAATAACGTTTATGCCGCTAATAGACTGCCTATGTATACCCATGTACCAACGTATATAATATGCGGATGTGGATGATAAACCAGGTTCACACTGGGTACATACATATCGATACGAATGGCATCGGTCAATATTTTGATTCATATGGACGAACACCTTCAAAAACTGGAGATGATATATCTCCAGTTTTTGAAAAGGAATTGTAAGAGATGGGACTGGAATGTTGATAGGATTCAGAATGATTGGACTTCAGTTTGTGGTGAATATTGCTTAATGTATTTGCTGTATAAGTTTCAGGGATATTCAATGCATAGTTTTACGAGCATATTTACAGGGAACACACTGTACAACGATATTTTAGTGGATGAGATGTTTCGCTCCTATTTTATAAGTAGATAAGACTATAATTTAAATGTTCATCAATAATTATTTGGAATTAAAATGGTAGTAAAATGAAGGAATGGAAAGGTAGGTTATAACAAAGAAGTTCAAGACAAAAGCAGTGATAAGCGGGGTGCACAATGAGTAATAGATATGACCGCCGAGAAGGTGAACAATGGGACGCTAATGACACCGGATATCAATTAGATATGAGGAAATCGATCTGCACATCTCCGAAACCGTGCATCCTATACTAAAATGGACCGCAGATTCGAACTCAGAACACATCAAAACCATAGAAACCATACCAAACTTTTTTTTTTTTTTTTAGGTCGTGTCGTCCCTCGGCGACCGATGAGGGTCGCGAATCACCACTACTTGTGGTTAGCATAGCATAATATAATGTTCCCACTGCTGGGACACAGGCCTTCTCTCGATGAGAGAGAGTGGCCCGTAATCCACCACGCGGGCCCAGTGCGGGTTGGTAGATGTCACATGTCTTTGAATTTTTGGTTCTAGGACTTGCTGGTTTTCTCACGATGTTTTCCTTCACCTTTTATGAGAGCAGTGGTAATTAAATTATTTACATAAAGTAAAGCGTTGTTTTCGAACTAATGACCTACGACTGCTCCAAGACGCCACTGCTTCAAGATATGCTTATACAAATATAACATGATATCAACGATTAGTAGGTATATTTTTTACCATAGCACCGGTGCCGGCAGGTGGTAGCAACTCATATCTAAGTAGGGAGGAACATGTCTTATCAAATATTTACATAGGGCTTAGTAACTGCTGTTCAGTATTTGGTCACGGATTAATAATATAGGTCATGAGGTTCTTACCAAGACCTGGCATAACACGTACAGCCAGCACATCAAGCGACTACAATTTGTCAAATTTCTTTAATAGATTTTCAACTTTATCGCTAAAGTACATACATATTAGGTTCAAAGTCGGAAAATTTGACAGTTTCGGGTAGCTTGATGTGCTGGCGTCTGTAATTAGGTTAGTAAAGTTATTCGTATAGATTTAAAATCATGTTTCTTTTATTTTATCGATTTTATTTCCACGTAAACAAATATCAACTTTATTAGAGTGTAAATTAAGTCGATTTCTGAATGACTAAAACTATTTGAAAAGTCTTGAAAGTGTTTGATGTTGTAGCGCAAACTGAACTTTATGTGTGGGCATTCAAGTTAGGATTTTTTCCAATAACACAATATTTGTTTACACTGTTGGAAACAAAATAGCGAACGCAGTCTAGTTTAGTTCACTTATAAATCACACTCATCACTCATCGCTCTCTTACTGATGATATAAAAAATTATGAGTTCATTTCTCAAGAGTTTATTGTGTACTTTGTAAGCTTTCCAGATTTCCATAAGTCTTCAATCACTTACATACATCTAATAAAAGCTTTCCCTAATCCAAAAACGAATAATTTTCATTATACTTGTACCATTCAAAAATACAATTCCGTTAATATTCACAAATTAACATAAAACACAAACATTCACAAATCAAATCGGTTACGCTTAGCTGCGCAAGCGCAGCGTTGCACAAAACATGTCATTACAGGGTCAACATGTTAATATTTGTCAATCATGCATGCATTAGTTTTATCACGAACTGTCACGCCTTCCATTTTGACACCTGCCAGGCTCATTCGACAAGCGCGACAAAGTTTTATCGTCGCTTTTTCTCGCGCCTAATCGGAATGTGGCTACGTTTACGCCTCTATATCTCGCCTCGGTAAGAGAAAATGAGACGATAAAATTTTGTCACGCCTACAATTTTGACACCTGGCTTTTTATTAGCATAGACCCTTTTCAATCATTTCTGTTTTATGACGTCACGTTTCCGTTACATTTTTGAGGTTATGGCATATTGTTGGTGGGTTTAGCTTCACATTTTAATAGTTGGTTGCTAGTTTAGGGAAAAAGGTAAGACATAATAACTGGTGTCATACCAAATCGACAAAGCTACTGTAATCCCCTCTCCCTTTTCTACACAATTCTGTCGTTTGCTAGTGCCAGTCCTTTTGGTAGGAGGATTTAGATTTATCTATAAAGATTTATCCCAAAAAATAGGTAGTTACGTTAAATGAATGTAGGTCCAATGTCCAAAGATAACGAAAATAATAAAAGAGTTAGAATTCTGAATAAAATAAACAATCAATGTAGTAAAACCTAATTCTCATGTTCGCCGTTTTGCTTGACCCAGCTTTTTACAACGATCACCATTATGGTCACTTTTATGTATACACATAAACTACTGTCCCGTCCCATATAATAAATTAATTTTTTGCCTTTATTTAAAGGGTTTTGTCGCTTAGCGACTACGCCACATTATGTAATACAAACTACTTTTAATTACAACTACAATTTTTATCAATTATCTTACACTTGAACATCTAGCTTTATCTAACAAAGGAAATGCTAGTACGTATAGGTACCGTTACAAAATCCTTTATTAAAAAACCTTCAATAACTCTCGTTTCGAACAATCACAAATGTTTCCACCGCAATTCTAATCCAAAACAATAGATTACCAACACTTCAGTAAATCACTGAACCAAGTATCCATAACCAAAAAAAAATTAAAGCGTCATCGAAGAGTCGTTAACGTGGGACAAACTTGCGCCGTAATTCCCTAAACCAGGCAGGTCAGGGGTCAAAACATAGTTGATTTATTTGTGAGCATATACCATAGGGTACTATGAGTAAAAACTACTTATTGAAAGACCGGTTTGAAGAACGGCTATCGGTTTCAAGTGTAATAATTTATTTTTCGGTCTAATGGGAATCGGAAATGTTGGCAATTAGCTTTAGGGAATAGAAGAGCTTATTTGAAATGTGTTAAACTTGTGTGGATTAAGAAATAAGAAGTAATACGGGGTTTACATAGGTCGATTTTGTGTTCGAGCTAATATATAAAATTCTACCTTGATTATTTCAACTAGGGGCTGATTTTTCCAACGCCAGATAACTTTATCGGAGGAATAATTTTGAATTTTTGACAGTTCTTCCACACAAAAACTGTCAGACGTCAATTTTATTCCGCGAATAAAAATTATCTGTAGATCGAAAAATCAGCCCTAAGTTGTCTGAGTAGTGCCTAAGCTTCTATATTAAAGTGCTAAGGTAGACTGTAATGTTATATAAAATAAAACAGGAGCCTGGCAGTGGTAGACCTACCTATACATTATATCGCAAAAATGTATATGGACCTCTGTACTCAATACTTGTCGAATACGTGTGTTAATATCGTATCTGTATCCATTTTACCGTGTTTACTTAAATAATAAAATAAATAAATAAACCATTAACCAGAAGGTTAATTGCGTAACACATACTCGTATCAATAGTAATTGGTTTAATTTTGACAGTTCAACAACATTCACCTGCGTTATACGTATTACGTTCTTCAGCAGACGCATTTTTCGAACATATGTAGCAATGGATTAGCAATATCTTTCAAAATGATTCAGATTAAGATTGACAATAAGGGTGCAGGGAGAAAACAGAGGAATACGTTACTGTGGAATGAACGCCAACGACCACGTGACTTATTATGTATAAAAACAATGTTTCCAGAAGAAGATTAAAAAATATCTAAGTAGCTACAACTACTAGATTTGCAATAAAACTGCAAAAGCTCTTGTAGTATATTAACTTACCAGTTCAGCTGTACCTAACTCAATTCCAATGGCTGCAATATCTTCCTTCACTCGCTTTATACGCCTTTTATAAAATGTTTAATAGCAAAAGCGTCTGAGAAACAATCTCTACATTCACCTGGGAATTCAAGAAGATGAGAATTTATATCTCTTGATCTTAGAGCTGCATTTTTGTTGATATATCTATGTTGAAATGCATTTTTGCAGGACCTCTGGGCAATAAGCTACCTCAATCGATCTTCCTACACTTTCTCAACCCAACTATGTTAGGGTCGGCTGCCAGTATAATCACAATACTACTTTAAGTATTTTCTTTTGTTTTATGTGAATACTACCTGCGCCCCGCGGTTTCACCCGCATAAGTTTCGATCCCATGGGAATATCGGGATAAAAAGTAACCTATATGTTAATCCTGGTTATAAAACATCTGTGTAAAAAAATTTCATCCATCTCCGTTCAGTAGTATTTGCGTGAAAGAGTAACAAACATCCATCCATGCAAACTTTCACGTTTATAATATTAGTAGGATTGTGTGCCTTGCTTAACCTGGGTCAAATAAACTTTCTTTCAATCGGATGCAGCTGAATACCAGTATTTTGCATAGAGCGACTGCCTATCCGGATTGGATGCAGAAGGCGGAGGACAGGGTGTTGTGGTGCAGCCTGGGAGAGGCCTATATCCAGGAGTGGACTGCAATAGGCTGAGTTGATTGATTGATTGTTTGCCTATCTGACCTTTACAACACAGTTACTTGATAACATGATACCCCATGTTTACGTTAGTGATGGCGCCAAACAAGTAGTCGAATTCTGGGCAGAATCCATTTAGATTGCTATCGACAAACTAAGAAGAACATGATACCCCATGATACTGACAAGAAGCTACCTATTTATCCGATTGCCCCAGAAGGAGGGTAATGATTTAAACGTCTCTTAGACAACCGGTACTGATGCATCTTATAGCAGATAGGTTTTTAAATGCTACTCGTAAACTCGTTTTATTGCACTTATGTACATATAAATAAACGTAACTTTAAATACTCAAATTCGCAGCATTAACAATTAATCCAGCGACCCTTGAACTGCTAGCAAAATATTTTCTCATCGACAATGGTGGCTTCAATCAAGTTTCGTTCACTAATTTCCCACTTCACTACACCTTATTGTAGTTCAAATTAAAAGTAAGGCAACGTACATATGTATGTGCGAACTCGGAACTCCTGTTACTTAACTAACCCTTGGTAACAAACTAGCTCCTCAAGCACCGAGCCCGTAAATTCCCATAACGACGATGCATTGTTGACGAAAATAAATCAACATTTACATGAAGTGAAAAAAAAACTAGTTTGGCGGACTCCGAAAAAAATAGAAGGGCGAAAGCCATTGTCGTCTTCGCTCCGTTTTCGCACACGGAAGTTCCCGTTTGAAGAACACGCATTTTAAGATAACAATGCAACAATGGCGGATTGACAATAGGTTAGAACGAGAGCAGTCTCTTTGTGTAAGGAGCAGCTGATCTTACTTATTACTTACTTTAACTTAGAAATGCAAAGATGTAACGGTGATTCAATTTTTCCGAATTTCGAGCTCCAGTTTTGGTGAGTTATGCAATTGTGCACCCACCTTTAGTGCCATCTGCCTCTGTTACATTTCTTTTTAAATATTTTTATTTTTATGTAAATCGTATTTTGTGCATTGACAGGGTAACAATAGGATATGACGAGGTTTACCTTTTCAAATAATGTATCTTTTAACAAGGAATGTCTGCGGATCTCTGGGAGTTTTATGCATTTTCACATTCACATTCAACGATAAAAATAAGCTGTTCAGCCGCTCTATTCTGTAAAAACCTCACCGTGAAAATGTTTGTGAAGTCAGCTTGAAGTTAGCTGTCAATACTTAGCATTAGAGGAATGACAACTCACTGCAAGCCCACTTCACCTAAGTTTTCACGGTGAGATTTTTACAGGATAGATCGGTACGATTCTGTTTTTGAAAACTCAAAACCATCTTTAATTTATTTATATTAAGAAGGTTGCAAAATTATGCTTGGTTCCTATAAACAAAAACGAATCGTTTTGCTTACTAATTAGCGCTTTTTATTGCCAAACTTGGCATACAAATAGATCCGTAAGCTAAACCTTCCAATATACTCGTATAAACATAAAAAGGATAATAAACGTATTATATAAATCCTTATAACAGCCCTTTCTTGGTGTTCCTCCATTAACCCTAAAAGTTTTACCCGTGACAGCTATTTCCACATAGGAGGGTCTACTATGCAAAGTTATGAGATCTTGCCTATATTACTGGTAAAGATACAAGAGTCTTAATTAGAATCAATCGTCATCATAGCCTAGCAGTCTAGCCTTTTCCCAACTACGAGTATGTTGGGGTCGGCTGTCAGTCTAACCGGATGCAGCTGAATACCAGTATTTTATATGGAGCGGCTGCCTATCTGACCTCCACAATCCAGTCACTGGGTAATACCATCCATTGGTAAGACTGGTTGTCAGACTTTCGGCCTTCTGACTACCCGTAACGACTGTCAAAGATCCACGAATGACAGCCGGGACCAACGGCTTCACATGCTTTCCGAGGTACGGAGGAGTCTCGGTATGTAAAGATGGTCACCCATCCACAGACCAACCGCGGCAAGTGTAGCTTAACCAATAGCGGTCCGTATATTATAGAAATTGGCCATTATGTATGCACAAAACGACCACCAAGGTACTTTCTCAGTGGTCGTTTAGCACGTCACGTGTCAGGACCATAAAACCGCGAACCAGCCAGTAACAAAAGATGTATAGTTTTTTTCTCGACATTAATGTCATTCGTCATTTTATTATATTTACTAGCGACCCGCCCCTGCTTCGCTCGGTTTTTACGACTTGACAAAACATTGAGATTTCTTTATTATACAGGGTTCAAATTAAATCTAGCTAGCCAAACTCCTTAGATGTGATGGGTATCGATGTCTAATGACGATAAAATAAGATACATTATAATTCTAAACTCTTCATTTCGAGTAACTACAGCTGACTACGGAATTAACGGCCGCTGGTAGCGTAGTTACATCTGCGGAGTTTCATTAGCTGATTTAATTTGACCCTGTATGTAAGTTTAATACTAATTTATTATACACTTAAACCTTCCCGAATAAATTTCTCTAAGTAATAGTGAATAAACGATAACAACGCGGTCTTACAGACGGACACGAAAAGTGACATTTATAACACCAGCTGCGCCCTGCGGTTTCACCCGCATAGGTTTCGATCCCGTGGGAATATCGGGATAAAAATTATCCTATATGTTAATCCTGCTTATAAACCATCTGTGTGCCAAATTTCATTTAAATCCGTTTAGTAGTTTTTGCGTGAAATACTCTTTCACGCAAAAACTACTAAACGGATAAACATCCATCCACCATCCATCCATACAAACTTTCACATTTATAATATTAGTGGGATTTCCTAGCTTTTCCCCGCAGCTTTACCCACGTGGATGTCGGAAGATATCCTACGGAAACGTACTACCGGATCTACCGGGATTTCCATATAAACTTACGCGGTACATGCCAGTAAAGCTCCCAGTGGGTATGATTTTCTCCGACATTTTCAACAATCATCGTCATATTCCAGCCAATTTACACAAAACCCTAATGAAATGAACCCTAAACCTTCCTCATGAATCCCTCCATCCATTGGTGGTAACCGAATGAAAATCCGTTGGGTAGTTTCTCAGTTAATCGCGTTGAGACAGACAGATAGACCCACCCGGGGATACTTTGTTTTATAACATGTAATGATAGATGAACGACCAAGTAACCAGCCTATTAACTCGTTCACCGCGCGTGCCACTCATCTAGACATAAAACTAGACCATAAATAGTAACTAGTTTACCACATTACCAGTAATTGCAGCCGTTGGCAGATGCAGTGTAGCACGCGCCTAACCTTTGGAAAATGTCAACTTTTTTTCATTAAAATTTTATTAACTTTACTATCTGCAAAGACTTTGAAGTCGATATAAAAATGTCTTAAGGGTGATAAATTGTTTTAATTTTGCGTTTAACGAATTCTTTAAATTGCAACGGTTTCTTTTATGTGTTTTGTTAACTTATGTACGTTTCTGCAGTTGTAGAGTTTTTCACTAATCATTATCCTACAATATAATCCTATTGATTAACCCTATAATTTTATTCGAATACACGTAAAAGTACTTAAAATATAAATAATAGTCAACTGAAATTAATTTATAATATGTTTAACAAACTATTAAAAATGTTATCGCCAGTGCTAGTAAATTATACCGGTTGTCTGTATGAACTAAACTACACTTAACACTAAAACTACACTTTTAATCTTACTTTCATAGTTTTATTTCGAAGAAAGCAGTTGGACTTATTATATTATTGTGTTATTATTATATTATTATTATTATATTAGTGTATTATTATTATGTCCTTTATTTCACTTAAATACTTACAAATTACATTTTTAAATATTATTATAAAGAAAAAGATAAAAAAACATTTTAAAATATAAAAAATAGCATCCCACCGGTATCGGGAACAGGGTCCAAGCTACCGGTGGTCAGGGCTCCAGAGAGAGGAACCTCCTGACAATGCAAGCCGTGTCCAGTGTTGGTCGAGGCTCTTGGCTAATAAGCCATGCTACGGACGCTAGGTAGTAGATCTAGGGCCAAGAAGAAGCGTCCGTGAAGCTCCTTACTCTGCCATACCTCCATGCGTTCATTAGTGTCAAACACTACTGGTTTGCGCCAGTTCTTTTTACCCAAGGAAAGCGGGGTGAGGTCCTGGTCCCTGTCCCACGTCGGTTTCTAGGAAATATTCCCTGAGATTGCATATCTCGCGATTGTGGAGGTTCTTAGCGTGTATTATTATTACTTATTGTACTAGCTCTTGCCCTGGGCTTCGCCGCGTGGATGTCTTTTACCGGGATAAAAGTATTCTATGTGTTAATCTAGGTTGTGAACTATCTGTGTGCCAAATTTCATCGAAATCCGTTCAGCCGTTTTTGCGTGATTCAGTTACAAAAATTGTCACTTCACACTGTTTATTTAATCTTTTTTTTTTATTGTGTGTCTTTTAGTTTGTGCCAAATAAATGTATTTTCTTTCTTTTTTTCTTTCTTTCTTCTTTCATACATACTATTAGTAAGATAAGTCGTCTATACTATAACTATATGACTTACTTATAAGCTACGCCCCACGGTTTCATCCGCATAAGTTTCGATCCCGTGGGAATATCGGTATAAAAAGTATCCTATTTGTTAACCCTGGTTATAAACTACCTGTGTGCCAAATTTCATCGAAGTCCGTTCAGTAGTATTGGCGTGAAAGAGTAACAAACATCCATCCATCCATACAAACTTTCACGTTTATAATATTAGTAGGATAGGATAGAAGGATTTACGCCAAACATTTTACAAGATATGATAGACCACGTACAGTAACCGTTTTACAGCCAATAAATTTAATTCACAAGAAATAAAAGTGCCAAGACAGGCCATTAGCGGGGAAGGAATTCAAAACACAGCATAAAAGATTTGTACTTTAATACTTGCTAACCCAATTATCACATTACATGCATACATGACTGTGCCAAATTCAAATATTATCGCATCGGTAGAATACATTAGAATTTTTATTAATTTTTACAACTTTTAATTTTACCGACTTCACTTTTCGATTTGCGACTTAACGCAGCAGCAGAAGGGTTAAAGTCGTTTGAAAAATATTTATTTGAAAAAATATATAGAGTGGTTAATACCGTCTATCTTTTATAACGTTTATTGGTGGGGCGTTCTCTAAGATCAGTGCACAAAAGAAATACTGCTCTATATAGATAAAATGAATTTATTCTTTTTTTTTTCTTGTTTAAAAAAATCGCACCATCACCCCTCTTCTAATGTGGGGTTGGCGATTATTTTTTTAAATGCTCACTTCCGTGAATAAAAAACGTGGGTACGTCTTGGGAGATAACATTTTTTATTTAGTATGTGATTTTTTTGGGTGTACGACTATTTCTAGTTAGGGAATGATTTAGATCTATTGAAATGTAGTGAGCTGTAAAATAGTAATTTTACGTAGAGGGTGGCCAAAAAAAAGGAATATTTGAGTCAAGAATTTTAGAATAGGTAGATTTTTTTTCAGTGACGATATGCGCGTGACCAAAATTATTAAAAAAAAACGAAAAGATAAACCCCTTTTAATTCATAAACGTTACTTAACGTTAAGTAATGATTAGCGACTGTTTAATCATACATTTTTGACATTTAAACGTCTCTTAACTTTAAGCA
Source organism: Apamea anceps (assembly GCA_951799955.1). Taxonomy (NCBI): domain Eukaryota; kingdom Metazoa; phylum Arthropoda; class Insecta; order Lepidoptera; family Noctuidae; genus Apamea; species Apamea anceps. Next base: position 2,811,983 of record OX637502.1, on the reverse strand, counting down.
AAATAAATAAACACCTCAAGTCCTGTTGAGACAACCAATTAGTCCAAAATCCTACGCAAAATTAATATCTTAAACCCACGCTATCATAACTTTTATAACTCTAGTATGATAAAATCATCACCTGCACTTAATTAACACTCCACTGCTAACGGTGCGCCTGCGCAAAGGTTAGAGTCGGACGTTACATACCAATGGTGACCTTTGTTTTTGCGTCAACACTTCAGGGTTATTGATTTTTTAATGAAGGTCGTATTTATAATTAATTCAAGTTGGTCAGGGAGTTAAAAGGTGCAGGAAACACTTCCACACGCTATATCCTGCATCATCATTTTAATGAGAAAAAATATGAATATAATATTATATACAGGGTGACAAGGAAACTCGACTTATTCCTTGAAAGCCGTTATACTAGAGGTTTTAGGAGGATTAACAACAAATTTAGTCCAGTTAACTAGGGATCAAAACTAGATGGTTACCGATCTGTGTCGGTTCTTCGATTTTTTTGAAATTTTCTGATTTGTTACCAAAAACAATTAATTATGAGAAAAAACTTATCTACTCCAATCATTTAATTGATACTTTTCTTAAAGTTGAAAAACGAGTGATCATTAAAATAAAATGCTTGGAAAACTTACATAATCTCAGAAATAAAAAGTCTATAGCAAAATTTTGTAGAGTACCAAACATCCATCCATCCATCCATCCATCCATACACACTTTCGCGTTTATAATATTAGTAGGATGAGTACTTAGTTAGTATTAATAGGTTTCGATCAAATAAGAATTATTATAATAAACTTGTGCGAACGTCAACCATTGGTTATTTAATTAAAATATCTAATTAAATCACCTACAGCTACAAAATATTGTGAACTGTCAACCCTTTGTTGCGAGCGAGGTGCAAGCGACCCGCCGTGATGACAGCTTTGTTTCTTTTTATTGTGACGGACATAATCATGATGTTGACACCCCCGATTTCCGGGAGTTTAACAGTTGTCGTCCTATTCAATTTCTTTGTCATATTGATGTAAAAATAAAGAATACTCTACCTACATATACATGGATCCTACCGAAAATGACAATTATGGTGAAAAGTCTAGTTCCGTTATTGGAACCAGACTTTGCACAATCAATCTTGTTACTGTAACTACAGTAACGAGACAGGCAGAGTATTTTTTTTTTAAAGATATTGGTATTCTCACGGTTGCATCACAATTCATCTTCGCCAACATCCTATATATTAGGCAAAATTTGCACTTGTACACTAAAAACAGTGATATTCATAGTGTTAACACTAGAAATAAGGACAAACTACGTGTCCCCTTTCACCGGCTTCATAAGGTTCATAACTCATTTGTTGGGCTTGGTATAACCTTTTATAACAAGATACCCTCTTCTTTGCTAGACTTGCCTTTAATGCGTTTAAAGCTCAAGTAAAATCCAACCTTTGTTCAAAGGCTTACTATTCCATCAACGACTACTTACACGATAAGAATAGTTGGTCGCCCTAATTAACTCAAGACAATGTTCATGTTCTTTCTCCAGAATTAGCTTAGGTACTGACAGGTTACTGTTATTAGTATTAACTCACTTATTTATTTCACATCGATGGTCCTAGTTCATCATCTGTGACTGCAAGTGACAGCTATGTGACGAACCCAGCAATGCATAAATATGTAAGCTGTCACGCCCTTTATGCCTGGAGGCTTTTATTTAGGTAGTGAGTTTTTATTTTTATTTTAATCAATTATTTTTTAGCTTGAGTACGTATAGTTTTTATTATATTTGTTGGTATATTGGCGTGGCTAGCTGACATAATATGGCAAATAATTTAAGCTTCTTGTAATGTTCATTACTGAACATAGGTTCCTAGTATTGTATACATGCAACTATATTCTAACTAAACAGTCAGCTGTGCTGCTGGGGAGTTTGTTCCGCCACTTTTTCTTCCCAGCGATAGCACTAGGAAGTGGTGAAGGGCGGGCGTTTTTGGGGGACTGTCTTTTGTAATTTTGACGTTCGAAAAGTGCTGATTCTCAGCCTAATTTGAATAAATGACTTTTGATTTTGATTGATTTTGATTTTGTGAGATTCGACCTAGACGTCAATAATTACGTCTAGGTCGAATCTCACAAAATATTCTGCCTGCTCTATTTTTATCCAAATCTGCAAATTCAATCACGAGATACCTATACGGGGAAAGGCTTTAAACAAGCACATCGATTATTATGAAAAGTCTGGTTACAATAATGGAACCAGACTTTTCACCATCATTTGTTAGCCTGTATCACCCCACTGCTGGGCAAAGACCGCTCCCATGACTTCCAGAGCTTGCGATCCCGTAACACACTAAAAGTAGGAATGGCTTTCATTTTGGCAGTTCAACTACATTCATTGCGTTATTTACGTTGTTGAGCAGACAAATTTTTCGAACATAAGAAGCAATGGATTAGTAATATCCTTCAAAATGATTCTGATTCTAATTGATAGTGTGTTACGTTTTATGGTGCGGGGCTAACGTGGGCTATTTATCTTATCGGAACTATTATTACAAATTAAGATAGCTACACGATCTAGGTTACCCAGTTTATTGAACTACCCTCTGAAACTACATCCACCATAAAGTAACCGATTCACTCCTACCTCTAACATTAACAACGTAACACCTTTATCCCATTCAAAATCGAACAATCGAACTCATAATTAAAATATCCAATTATAAAATCTGCTATGCACATATTCATTCGTTCATATTCTGTCAACCCTTTGTCTGCTGGCGGGGTGTGGGCGACCGGGCCCCGGCCCCGCTGTGCCCAGCATGCGATTTAGCCGGTCAATGCGCACTATATGCAGACAATGTCAACTGACGTGTAATGAACACGCATTCAGTTATTTTGTGTTAAATTTGTGACACGTGTATGTAGTATTGTGTTTGTTTTCTCGCCTGAGGCGTCAATAGAAAGGGTGATTTTTGGACGATAGTTTAATGTTGTTAGTTATTCCGGTGCTGATAATGAGTAACATAATCAAATCTACGTTTGCCGCCTCCCTGGACAATCAGCTGTACTACCATCTTTGCTGCAGGGACATCGACGCCCACCCACCAGCGTTGAAATTCTTCGGTTATTTGAATAAAAAAATACTGTTTCATACATTTTGACCGCGTAAGTATTGCGCTTTTCTATGATCAATTTACGAAAACCGATAAAAAAAATTTACGCCTTTTTTCTAGGTTTTTTTTTTATCTATAATCGTTTGTGTGTGTTTGAATTCCCGTTTTGCGCTTCGATGTCCTTGCCACCTTGTATTTTTACCACAGCCGCGGCATCCGCTATCTTCATATCTTTTTTTTCCGTTGAAAGAGAAGAAAAATCATTAAAAATACTTCTACCTTCTAGCAGCTTTACCATACATATTTTAACCCATAATTCACTCTCTGCTAACTGCCATTTTGCACTCAAACCGAACCTACAAGCTTGTATCAAAAGCTAAGTATAATTAAATAACAGTTAAAGCTCAAAAACTTACACAAGAGCAAAGGTGGGTTCGTACGGCAGTCATTAACATCAACTGATGACACTGCCTTCTTTATTACACTTCTAGCCAATAAATTGTCAACCATCGGTCGGTGTATCACAAGCCTGTAGGAACAGAAGGTCAGGTCTCCAGGCGATCAATCTGCTGAACGCCCTGATTGCTCAGGAGCCGGAAGTTGACACATTTATGTATAGCAGTAAATCTAATCTGTTTAATGTTTGTATGAAGGTTTTTGTAGTTAAATGTTATATTTTTGGCTTGTTGCGCGCTTTAGTGTTTACTGTAAGTGCAGCAAGCAAACAACGAGCCAAAACAGAAAAAGGGCATACGCAACTGTCCGAAAACCCGTTCGAAAGAAAATCTCAAACTATCTCAAACAAATGCCACTCGCAACTCACAAGTGCGCTTGCAGTCGCTGGACGTGAAGAGTGCATTTTCGCTCAAAAAATCAAACGTCATTTATTCTAATTAGGAGAATCAATACTTTTTGAACGTCAAAACTATTTAAGACAGTCCTCCAATAACGCCCAGCTACACCACTTCCTAGTGCTTTAACTGGGAAGAAGAAATGGCGCAACAAACGTCCCAGCAGCGCAACTGTTTGTTCAGTTAGAAGTCCTTGATTCTATACTATAGTATGCAAAGTAATGAACATTACAAAACAAAGAAACACAAAACATTAAATCAAATTATTTGCCATACAGCAGCTGGCACACGCTCGATTGCATGGAGCCGACCTTCTGAACTACCTATTTTATGGTGCTTTGGGGGCGAACGGAGTTACAAGTCGTAAACGATGGGTTAGAATAACGGTTGGATGAGATTGATGGAACATTATTTACTGTTAGTACTGTAAGGAGACCCTGAGGGGCTCGTGGCTAAGTAATAACAGCCGCAAGGCTGGAACGATCAGGTTAAGCTACGATTGCCGCGGTTGGTTCATGGATGCGTGACCATTTTCACAAACCAAGACCGCTCCGTGCCTCGGAAAGCACATTAAGCCGTTAGCCCCGGCTGTCGTTCGTGGATCTTTGACAGTCGTTTCGGGTCGTCAGTAGCCCGAAAGTCTGACAACCAATCTTACCAAGGGGTATCGTATTACCCAGTCACTAGGTTGTGGAGGTCAGATAGGCAGTCGCTCCATGTAAAATGCTGGTATTCACCTGCATCCGGTTAGACTACAAGCCGACCCCAACATAGTTGGGAAAAGGCTATGCAGATATTATACTGTAAGGAGACGTTACAGCTTCTGATCGACAGAGGTTACTTAAATTGGTTGATAGTGCACTGCATGTCTACTGTTGCTATAGTTTTCAGGAGCTTTATTAGACTGCTAGGTGACCCCGAACTAAAGTGAGGAGCATCATAAAACTACCCTACTCATGGTAGCAGCAGGAACACCATTCCAGCAGTCTGGCATGGTCATATCGGACTAAACAAGAAAATTCTTGGTTTTTCCTAGACGGAGAGCAAGCATTAGGAATTCACTTCGAAAAGCAACCACAATGCAAAAAAATAACTCCACGTTTGTCATCAAAATTAGACTTTTCAGTCAGTAATTTTGCCAAAAAAATTATTGTCCTTCCTTATTTTCCTCAAAATACTAAACTTACTATAGACGACTGGGAGTCCCTTCAATCCTAATACTCCATTTAAATATTTCACTATCTAAATGGTTCCACAAACTATCGAACAGATCAAACACAACTGTTCGGAACATCTGTTATCCTAAAGATAATCTAATTTGTACAAATCGTTTGTGAGCCAATAAAATAAACTTTATGTAGGACCCTCAAAGGTGCGGAAATGATAGAAAAAAGGTTTAAATTTTAAACTGTAACAGTTGTTTATTACTAATAATATTGTTATTGTAATTTTGTCGGTTTAAATTTCGATAGTTTTGATGATTTATTGGCATTTTACCATCATGTTCTTGGTGGCAGTGGTGGCCAGTAGTTATTGCCGCGACTTACGAGTCCTGGGTTCTCGAACCCAGACAGGCACTTAACTTTGTGTAAATTATTTCATCACCACTGTTCTCAAATCGGTGTAAGAAAATATCGTGAGGAAACCGGCATGTCCTAGAACCAAAAAATTCGAAGATATGTGACATCTACCAACCCGCACTGGGCCCGTGTCGTGTGACAGAGGGTAATAAGATTGCTAATTCGCGATGTCAAAAATGAAGAAAATTAATGTCACTTTTCACAAATGTTCAACACAAGTAAATATGTAGCTTTTAGTTTATAATGTTTTTTGTTTGTTTTGGTCACAGTAGGCATGTAGGAAGATTTTTATTTTCACTCATCGATCTAGTGAAGTAAAATCCGAAGTTCACACCACACTGGCACACTGCTCTTGAAAACTTTTAACAACATGACTTTGCCATCTTTTACACTTAAACTTAAAAGTATATACTACACAGTCCTCCCATTACCTATTAACTCTGTAATTTAAAAATATAGAGGGCTAGGTCGTTCTTTGGCCAAAGAATTTGCATTGCCATTCAACGTGGCAATGCTGCCAGTTTTCTGGGCACGTTTCCGGATGACAGCGATGCGGACGAGTATTTCGATGCCTAAGTGTCGTTTTTTTTTTTGTATTTATATGTATAGTAAGTTAGTTAGTCATTTAATCTAGTGTAAATCCTGTTAGAAATCCTACTAATATTATAAACGTGAAACTTTGTATGGATGGATGGATGTTTGTTACTCTTTCACGCAAAAACTACTGAACGGATTTGGATTAAATTTGGCATACAGATGATTTATAACCAGGATTAACGTATAGGATACCTTTTATCCCATTATTCCCACGGGATCGAAACTTAAGCGGGTGAAACCGCGGGGCGCAGCTAGTATTAAATAATTTAAAACCCAATTATTGTTAAAAGAATAACCGTGGAGTTCCTTACCGGTTCTTCTCCATAGGAAACAACTATTTGGAACCCAGTTTCTGACGTTTCAAAAGTGGCCATACTAGGTTTATATGCGATATAAAATATTTTGATTTTGAAGATTCTTTTATTTTGCTTCAAACTTTGCTAAGTCATTTTTGCTTTCTACATTCCACATAAAGTAGTTCAAAGCATAAAATGAGAACATAATATATTTTCTATAGACAACCAAGTGTGTTTGACTCCATTGTTGTCGAATTTAACACGCGTTTAATAAAGTATTCAATACAATCATCTGTCAACTGCAATCCACTGAAGGCTGCAATCAATACTGTTCGCAAAACTCTGTGCAGTTCAAAATTTACACAAAATTCACTCTTATGAGCACATAATAGAGTTGTAAATAGATCACCGAAAGTGAAATGAGAGGTTGTATTCAAAAAGTGTCCAATCATTACATTTGATAGTCTGTGGGTACTTTAGACCCGCGCTGATATTTTACTGTTAACGCGTTTTTGCGATACCGAAATGGTTTTGAAAATTTAAACATTTGTGCTTTTACTATGGAGAATCTTGGACGCAGGGAACAAAGTGCAATTTTCATAAAGTGTCACAATATACCTAAAATTTACTTCTTCAGCTAGGCTTTAAAGGTACCTACTTACTAAATCGTTTTTCTTCCAGACTAATCAGAAATCAGAAATATTTATTTGTAAGTTATAAGTACAATAGATGTAAAATGGTATGTACAGTTCACTACAACCAGCCATTAATGGCATACAAAAAGAAAAAAGACTGATTATAAATCAGTGAATGAATTTAACTTAGGTACATAATTATAGTTAAATTTATCTTCTCTAATTGTGTACGGAAAAATAACACATGTACGAGTATTCAAATTAAAAATAATGATTAAGTAACAAAAAAATAAAATTAAAGTATAATAATAAAACATTTCTAATAATACAAAATAATTTTAAAAAATTCAAGTGCATAACAGTAGAAATCAAATATATATATCGATAAATTAAAATTGTAATTAGTCAACAACATAGATGAATAATACCAAAAGTCAAATGAACAAAAAGTCATGTCAGTTTTTGTCTTCTATAAAGTCAACTGTCGAGTAATAACATTTGCTGATTAAAAATTGTTTGAGTTTCTTTTTAAACATTATGACACTAAGAATCTATATTTCTCGTGGAATTTTATTATATGTAACTGGAGCCATTTGATAGATGCTTTTGCAAGTAATAGAGAAGTAAGGAAGAAAAAGACATGGAGAATAATGATGTTGACGATAAGTCAGTTTTCCAGCTTTCAAGGCGGCTGTAAAGTAAGATTTTATAGAGTTATGAGGAACAGGATGTAAAGTTCACTCATCCTCCATAGAAAAGGAAAGATCTTCCAACCAGACAGATGTTGTGTCAGATGGATAACTGCCCTACGATTGATGTCGGGACGTTGGACGCGTTTTACTTGAAAAGTATTAACTAAAATAGCGACAGTTACACTATCTAACATTGTACTGACACTCATCTAAAGCTACCCACCCTCATAACACAAAATAACACCCATTATCAGTGTACCACTCAACGTCACGTAAGGAATGACGTCACGGGTGCGCGGGCGCAGGTGTCTCCTAATTAACGTGACAACGTGAGAAAACAACCAATTTGCTGCACTTTACCGAAATTATTACTCTAATGTACAGGTTTATGGGGGATTGGTACTTACATGTTCAATTAGTATAATTGGATGATAAAAATTAATTTGGGACTGAGCGTAAGGGTTGCATAGGGGGGGATGTTACAGACTTAGAGTTAGGTAAAATCTGCATAAGCTATGTAAATTCTCTGGCATACACCCAATGAAATTATAATTATTATTTGAGGATTATGGTCCTGTCAACATGATGACATGACCATAATCCTCAAATGAGTACAAAAATATCAGTCAGTATATATAATAGTAGTCAGTATGTCATCTAGCTGACGAAACAGCGACAGTCTACGAAAGAGATGACGGTAAAATATCTTCCTCAAAATTGGTAAGATATCTCATTCAATTGCAGAGAAAAAAATGAAATGGAGGACACAAAGAATAGAAGCACACTGCAAGATGATAGTTCTTTATATTCTACTCCTAAGTCTAGTCAAGAAACTATGTGTAGCATAATCAGCCTGTAGGTAATGTTTCCACAGCTGGGACACAGGCCTCCTCTCTTCGAGAGGGAATGTGCCGGTTCTAAGACATGCCGGTTTCTTTCCATTCAAGAACACGTCTACTCCAACAGTCACCACGGTCCCACGTGTGTTACCCGGTATTAACTATATAGTTCGGAAGTGCTCCCGAATGGACCCGAATACAACCTCCGCTGGCTCGGTACTGGGTCCCATTGGACCTTGGAATGACGACATACGACACCCTTAATTAATAATGTAAATGATGAGGTTTTCCTTCACCGTTTTGAGAGCAGTGGTGATGAAATTATTTACACTAAGTAAAACGCCTGTCTGGGTTCGAACACACAACCTACAAACTCGTAAGTCGAGGCCGTTATTACTGGACCACCACTGCTCTCCTGCTCTTTATATTCTTTACTTAAACTAAATTAATGTTTTTCTCGTATTTCTTGCCAATAAGCTTTAACTGATCCGCGGAGGTTGCATGTAAGCACCAAATAGTCTATAGTCATACACCTACCTAAATCACGTTTACCAAAACTCCATAATATATCTAGGTTGAATATGTAGACCCTAACTTAACACCTTTTAGGTTACCGTTGCAGATAAAATACCTCCCACAAATCTATCAGTATCTGTTACAACAACAGCAACGGGCGCCATATTGGCGACAGGTGTCAGCACGTAAATCTAATGAGATAATAATCTCTTAATTTAATTTATTTACAACGGGTAGATCACGATATGGAGGGACCTGTTAAATGAGAACGGAACTAATGGCGAGGGGTTCTGCGGTCAAATCAGGGAGAATAGAGGGCTGTGCTGGATTACCGTTGTAACGGAAGAATACGAAATTCAGGTCCTTTGGAGGTCGAGGATTAGAAAAGTCTGCCGTAATGCCCACTTTTTTACCAATTTCTAGTGTTCCAGCTGAGAAGTGACGTTACACATACTCGGTTCCTATAAACAAAATCGAATCGTTTTGCATACCAATGGTAGCTTTTTTTATTGCACAAATAGATTCGTAAGCTAATATTACCTGTGATAGCTACTTCCCTATGGGCATAACCAAATACCTCATAGATTTTACATAATAGACCCTCTAATATGTAAATCTATGAGGTATTTGCTTCATTATTGGTAAAGATAAAAGTGTCTTAATTTTAACCAATAATGGTCTGTAAATTACAAGAATCGGTCATAAGTCATCTACTTTTAGGAATCGAATCATTTTTGTGAGTGCATGAACGACCTTTCCAATTTCTATCTGGAACAGTTGGTTACTATCAAATATTTTAAAGATAGTAAGTAGTGTTTAGTTTTTGGTGCTAAGTAGATAGATAGATAAATCATTTATTTGGCACACACAAAAGACAGCACAACACACGCACAGCATATGTCGCAGGTTTTAGATAAAATTAGGGTTTTTGATGAAAAACCGGAAGATGACACATTTTAAACTCAATTTCATTATAAACCTGTAACAATCCAGATTGTTTACCAAAAACCTGAACTAGTTTGTGTTTATGATAAAGTTCTTGTCAAAATCAATTAATATAGGTACGTGAAATTGAAACATTTCATTTCGTAATTTTTTGATGCCCTATGATTCTTTTTTTTTTCACTTGTACATATGTATTATTATTTTAGACTTAATTTGATTCTTATGTGATAGTGAAGACGTAGATTTCGTAATTGGATTGAAGGAGGAGAATATTGATTGGATCATGGATGTAAAATTTTGATAAATAAATAATTGATTTCTTTCTACTAAGTTGCAAATGATGATGGATTGTTTTATTTATTTCATTTAAATTTATTTATTTGTCATAAAACAAAGCAAACCCGTGATTTTGACAAGAACTTTATCATAAACCCAAACTAGTTCAGTTTTTGATAAAAAATCTGGATTGTTACAGGTTTATGATGAAATTGAGTTTAAAATGTGTCATCTTCCGGTTTTTGATAATTTGGTGTTGTGACAGTAGTGTTGTATGCAGAGTGTAGTTTTATAAGTATACCCGACACTTTATTTATGTATTCTACAGTTTTGCATTGGGAAACATTCTTGAATAGAGTCGACATGGGTGTGCAATGCTTTTCCTCTATTAGATGATCCCTTAGGGAAATCTACCCCTACCCTTACAGTCGTTAAGCATCAGCTCTAGGCAAGTATCTCCAAATTAATGGCAAACTATAAACTAAGATAAATTCTGAAACAGACAACGGATAAACGGTCAGTGTTGTCGATCGTGATAACATTATCTACGACTTGTGAATGCGATACTGATCTTAAGATATCGACTTGTATCATGATATATATTGATTTAATGCTATCAAGTTCAATTCAGATGTTTAGATACAGAAACTTGACAAATTGATTTAATACTACCAAGTACTCGACGACGACGATCGACGACGACGATCGACGACTTGGTAAAGATGGCAGAAGTCCGCTGAATGCGAGAAATACAGAATCTGTCGATGTGATGAGGTTTGGGATAAGCCTATATCCAGCAGTAAATGTCGTTCAGCTGAATGATGATCATGACTTTGATAGCTAATGCCAACATGAAAAGACGTCCTGATGAGGGTCGTGGAATTCGGCTGTATGTTAAAATCAATATTTAAGGAAGGTCCATGTCCACCCTAATTGCGTAATACACTATCAGTCACAATCTGTATCATTTTGAAAGATATTGCTAATTCATTGTTCCATATGTTCGAAAAAATTATCTGCTCAACTAGGTAAATAACGCAATGAATGTGGTTGAACTGTCAAAATACAAGCCATTCCTACTGTTAGTGTATTACGAAAGGTAGCTGCTCTTTTACTTACGCTAAGATGATGATTTTGACACCAAAAAGAGTCCTACACATGAGTTTGATAGACATACAAACAACACATTTTTTCGACAAACCAAAAAATTTTAACATATTAATAATAATTGACAACTATAAATTAACAAGGCAACACGTTGTAACACTAGAGAATGTCGGAAACACTACAACAAAATGTAGGACACATTAAGGACCCTACACACCTGTCTGGGAGCGTATAATTAGGAGTACGTAAAATATACGGACTCACAGTATAAATATTAGTGAAGAAGTGTTAAGGGGTGGCTCTCAAAGGTTTTTGATTGGGAGAATTAATTGGATAAGGTGGTCAAAAGCCAGAGATGCTAAGGAAAACCGTTTGTATATTATGTTTGCAAAAGGAAGTAATGACGCGATTATAAAAAATAAAATTTAAAAATCTTCATTCAACTCAGCCTATCGCAGTCCACGGCTGGACATAGGTCTCTCCAATGATGCGCCACAACTGACAACACCCTGTCCTCCGCCTTCTGCATCCAGTCTGTCCCAGCCACCTTCTTCAGGTTGTCTATCCATCTAGCTGGAAGGCGTCCCACACTACGCTTACCGATCCGCGGGCTCTACTCTATGACCCGTCTGGTCCACTGGTCCCATCGTCTATAATTTCTCCTGGCCTTCTTTATTTTTCTAAAAATATATTCATAATTCAAACCCAACTTTGAACAAAATATAAAAAGTAACCCTCCTACACTTTGAGAACCTCGTTATTATTGAACAGCAGGTGCGTAACTTGCGCACGAGTCGATCTATTGACGTTATAAATACTTTAACGTTCTTGCATTAATTTGTTTCACTGACAAACTGTTTTATTTTACTATTCATGACAGCCGTAGGGAATAATACATTTTGTTTTTGTTTGAAAACTTGTTCATTCAATTTTTTTTTTTATCATTGTATTTTCTACACGGATTTATGGTTGAAAAGAAATCAATAATACTGAAGGGTTAATAATCAATGGCCATGGTGTTCTTGATTAATGATTTGAATCAACCTGTTACTTCGTTAAGAAATGAGGAGCTCATGCCGCATGACCATGACGAGGGTAGCTAGTCATAGCGAGGCAGACATTGATTAAACAATTGCCGACCGGAAATAGATTATTATCTCAAAGGATTTTACAGTATACAAGCTAGCAGGGACATTGACGCGCTAACTGTAACTATGAATTCAGCACATGAAGACACCCAAGCGTAGAAATTTATCATCGATTAAAAAAAACAACTGTTTCATAGAAAAGAGTAATACCGACGCGTTGAAGATGTATGGAACAGCAACTTTTTTTAATAACTGTCGAAAAATTTCAACGCACGGGTTCAGAATCATGTAGGTATGAATTCATGGTGGTTGGTGGTGGTGGTGGTGGTGGTTCGCGTCGATGACCCTGCCACTCTGTGTGTGCCAAAAAAGGCCAATAAAGCGTTGTCAAGCTTCTCATAACCAGTAGTCGTTGGGAGTTTCAGAAAAGAGTGTTGGTTTTAAAAGTTCGAGGTAAGTTGGCCGCCAAACCTAAGCCGAGTCTGTAAAAAACTGCCAGCAACATCACGACAAGACTCTTTTGTCAATATCCTATGGCTTAACAATAAATATATCAACATTCTTTATATCCTCAAAATATTAACCGTAGAAAAACAGAAACTATTTTATTTTATTTATAGACAGTTTTTTAATGCAAACTTTGCCTTTTTTAAATCGCATCACGGCTGATTCAAGTAAATCGATTCGTCGCAGTACTATTGTCATTTTCTCATAATTTATGTTGTATTTTTTTCAATCATATTTCTTGTTATTTTAGGACACGCTTCCCTCTCCAGACAGTGTGCAAACAAGGCATCTTGATAAATAAATAAAAGACGTGCAGAAGTGGGTTTTCGACGTTCGAATTTTGTTCTTAACCAACTGTCGTACGACCGCCATCTTGGATTTTTTTGACAGGTATTTTAAATCTGCTACTAATTGACGGCCTCGTTGATATAGTGGTCGCAAGCGCTACTGTCGAGCATGAGGTCCTGGATTCGATTCCCAGGTCAGGCAAAGTATTATTGGGTGTACTATAGAGTACATGTCTGCCTAACCCTTTGGGGTATACGGGCGTGATATTATGTATTTTCAATCTATGGTTTTCATAAATGAATTTGAAACTCTGTAGAGTGTATCATAGATAATCATAGTCAAGTCTAGCCATTCTTTATTTTAGGGTTCCATAAATTTAGCCTAAGACGGAACCCCGTTTGTTGTTCATGACTAAAACGCACGTATAGTCCCGTAAGTAAAACTTTCAACACTTACTTCCTTATGTATCGAGTTTCATAAAAAATAAATTACTTTTCTTCTGATACAGTAAAAACGAGATGCATAAGTTTGCTCATAAAACTTGCTTTATATTGTGCGTAAAAAAGTTTATTTTTTGTATCGGGGAAACGTTAAAAAGGAAAATGTGGAAAAACGACTTCTGACGTAGTCTGTTATTTTCAGTTATACGATTACTAGCTGCGCCCCGCGGTATCACCCGCATAAGTTTCGATCCCGTAGGAATATCGGGATAAAAAGTATCCTACATGTTAATCCTGGTTATAAGTTATCTGTGTGCCAAATTTCATCTAAATCCGTTCAGTAGTTTTTGCGTGAAAGAGTAACAAACATCCATCCACCCATACAAACTTTTGTACAAGTACAGTACAGTAGTACACACGGCTACACATCAACCTATAAATTTCCAGTTTTAGCTGACCTCGCGTTGTATAGGTTTTTCATACAGTCAGAAGTCAGCTTATACTGGTTATATATAGCTTGAAGTGTAGCCGTGCGTACAAGTTCTCTTTATACGTTTAGCTTGCCTACACCCTACAGGATCTACTAAATAAAATACATGGGCCATATTAGACTACGATGGAGTATAGGGACTTATGAGATCAATTTAATACCTATTGTTTATTCGTGATGGCTCTCTTGGGTGTCGACCGGTCTCCAAAGATGCATTATCTTCTAGATCTGACTCTTCTTCTAATGTCATCATCTTCATCATCATCTCCCTAGCCTTTTCATAACTATGTTAAGGTCGGCTTCCAGTCTAACCGGATGCAGCTCAATACCAGTATTTTACATGAAGTGACTGCCTATAATCTAATCTAAATCTCCACAACTCAGTTATTTGGTAATACGATACCCCTTGGCCAAGACTGGTGGTCAAAATTTCAGGCTTTTGACTACCAGTAACGACTGTCAAAGATCTACGAATGACAGCCGGAACTAACTTCGTAACGTGCTTTCCGAGGCACGGAGAAAGAAAACAGAAGGGCAATTCTCGTAATTTTATGAACGTTCACGGTCTGATCTCAGTCACAATCTGTCAAAAACCTAATTTCCCTACATTTTTGACAAGTTTTTGACATTGATAGTCGGTGATTGCGACTAGATTTTGAACAATTTTAATAATGGGAATTGACCTTCAGACATCCTTACATCGTATTTGCTGACCATATTTAAACTGTGTCAAGACTCAACATAAAAACATGACTCATCAAAAACGAACCCACTAACACGTTGACGAGAAAACGTCACATAAACGCGAAATTCATGACTGCACAGCAAATCGTTTAATTGCATTAAACGGGAACAAACCCACTGACCAACATAACTACCGCTACACCGCTATGGACACAACCTAACGGAGTTGCAGTGACTCGATCGTTTTAGTTGGCTCCTATTTCCTTTAGTATGGTTAAGTGTAATGAGTGTGTAATTTTTAGCACTTTAAGTTATGATTGACTTCCTTTCAACTTTTTCCCACAGTTTTTTAAGTTTCTAATTCTGTCTTTTTTAGGGTCTTAGGGAGTTCAGAAGTTTTTTTTTGGGTACTGCTGGGGAGTTTGTTACGGTACTTCTTCTTCCCAGCTATAGCACTAGTAATTTTAATTTTTTTAAAAGCGGCCAAGTGCGAGTCGGACTCGCCCATGAAGGGTTCCGTTGAGTTGATTGAATGAAAGGTAAATTGCGGTTTACGATTTATGACGTATTAAAAAAAAACTACTTACTAGATCTCGTTCAAACCAATTTTTGGTGGAAGTTTACATGGTAATGTACAGACGCCAGCAGGTCAACCTACCCGAAACTGTCAAATTTTCCCGATCAACTTTGAACCTTAATGCTTTAGAGATAAAGTTGAAAATCTATTAAAGAAATTTGACAGATTGTAGTAGCTTGATGTGCTGGCGTCTGTACATCATACATTTTTTTTAGTTTTATCATTCTCTTATTTTAGAAGTTACAGGGGGGGGGGACACATTTTACCACTTTGGAAGTGTCTCTCGCGCAAACTATTCGGTTTCGAAAAGAAATGATATTAGAAACCTCAATACCATAGATACCCCACACGTATGAATTTGATGAAAAAAAAAAAATTGAGTTTCAGTTCTAAGTATGGGGAACCCCCAAAATTTATTGTTTTTTTTTTCTATTTTTGTGTGAAAATCTTAATGCTGTTCACAGAATACATCTACTCACCAAGTTTCAATAGTGTAGTTCTTATAGTTTCGGAAAAAAGTGGCTGTAACATACGGACGGACAGACAGACATGACGAATCCATAAGGGTTCCGTTTTTTGCCATTTGGCTACGGAACCCTAAAAATGTGCGGTCAGTGGGTTGTCTTAAGGACGGAGTGCTGATTCTCAGCCTAGTTTAAATAAATTACTTTTGATTTGATTTGTACTAAATGTATTTTCTGACATTTGGGTTTCGAATTAGTGTTTAGCCTTTTGTCCCCACCTCATTATTTTAAAATGTCTGCCAATATTTGGCTCTCGCTTATATCCTACTATTATAAATTGATAACACGGTTAGCGCAGTGGCTGAGCGATCGGACTGCTGCGCTGCGTGTCGCGGGTTCGATTCCCGCACAGAACAAATATTTGTAAGACCTACATGTATTTGTTCCGAGTCTGGGTGTTTTTCTATCTATAATATGTATGTATTTACAAAAAAAAAATGTATATAAGTAGTTTATCAGCCATCTTGTTACCATAACACAAGCATTAGGTTGCTTAGCTTGGGACTAGATGGCGCTGTGTGAAATGTCCAGGGATATTATAAATGTGAAAGTTTGTTGAGATGTCTGAATGTTTATTAGTCAGTCACACAAAAATGGCTGAACGGATTTGAATTAAATTTGGCACACAGATAATTTATAACCTGGATTAACATATAGGATACTTTTTAGTGTTCTTGAGTGGAGACCGCGAATCGGGAAACGTTAGGTGGGACGCCCTCAGGCTAGGTAGAGTGACGATCTTCGCAGGATGACTGGCAGCAGCTGGATGAGAGTTGCCTGAGTTGAATGGCGTGCCATAGGATAAGCCTATATCCAGCAGTGGACTGCTATAGGCTGATGATGATGATGTTACTTTTAATGGCAGTATACCGACAACCACGCGGGCAAAGCTGCGGCCAAATGCTAATATAATATTTTTTTAAACTGTACTTCAGACCTTGATCCATATGATGTTAGTAATACACACTACTTATAAGCCATGTAAGAACGTGAGAACGTGTGTGTGTTAATATAAAATACATTTTAAAACCTTGTTTAGCATTTAATCTGTAAAGTCACTGCCCACTGGCTGGTTGGGTATTTTATATTAATGACCAAAACATAAACCTATGTTAGATAAAGTAAAGAAATACGTTGTGTAAAGCCACAAGCTTAAAAGATAAGTAATTAATTATTCCTGTCCTTCACTACCATCGCAATATATTTTCCTAAAACAGTATCCAACAGTATTTTTCAACTGTCCAACAAATTCTAGAATAGCATTTATCAATGGAAACTAATGAACATTTATTTGCCGCCATTATAGACATTCTCGCACAAAACAAGGGAGCCCATTCAAAAAGTTTTAATGACATTTTTATCAACGGCTCTTATCGAAGACACAGTTATCAACAGACCACCAAAGATAACGCGGGAAAACAATGCACCGGTCAAAGAAAAAACTTTTTACATCTTCCCGACCGTTCCACCTTCAATAAAATATATCTTACTCTCTCACACATCACCATAAGATATACGAAAGAAAGAGAAAAACACGTCACATGAATGTCACACTGAACCCCAGGTAAAGTTTGAATTCCATTTATTCGAACGCGAGCTTTGCGCGCGAACGCACGGTTGCGCGAGAGCTTATCCATTTTTTAAGTTTTCGGCGGTTTTATTCGAAAATGGAATCGTTTATGGAAAGTGTTATTATTTTTTAATTTTATATTTTTAAATGAATGAGAACTGTGTGTTTTAAGGAGTTTCTAGTGATTTTGTGAAATGACAGTTGGTTGTTTTTTTGTTCGCGGACCATCTTATTGTGCAATAGGGATTACTTTTTTGTATCGGAGCTGAGGATACGGTGAGTCGGGTTCCTATTCAATAAGACATTCATGTTGCAACTGTTACCTCTATGTGATGTATTATATAAAATATATAAAATGTATGAGAATTTTGATACCTGAAAGATTCTATACTTTTGAGCTGTAGAAACTTTCGAACTTTTCCTATGGATATAAAATTGCATTTTTTTTTTATGTAAACCTTATTTTGCGTTTTGTATATTTAAGAACTTTTAATATAGTTACCATTTACCACTACTTCGTATACTTCGGAACAGTGGTTAATGACTAACAGACACTTCCAAAAAAAATCATGCCGCCAAAACTTTAGAATCATCCTCACTCACTGTAACTCGAAACGTAGATCTTCTCAGTAACTGAAAATAACACATTTTGTTCAGTAAATACACTAGATATAGATTTAACAATATCACTTACATTGAATTAAACATTAATTATGAACAAGCGTATCCCGCGGCTCTGTCCACATGAATTTCGCTCCTTCCCTTCACACTCTAATTTCCAAAACTATCTTTAGCTCTCTTACTTTAAGAATATACAATTTGTCCAAAATGCATGTTACTTCCATTTTTAGTTAATTAAAACTATGCATCAGTCTGTCTCGAACTGTACAACTTTCGACTTGCCTATAATTAACATCATAACTAAATCTAGTCTAAATACAGACATAACATACTAAGATTTACACCAAATAACGTATTATTAACAGCCATTTCTTGAGCTATAACCCGACGGAAGTTTTAGCAAGACTTGCGCATGCGCATAACTGCATCCGGTTTCTCTTGTATAAGCAATATAGTTTTTATCTGATCCTATCTCTTCATTCCTTGTCACTGCCTCTATGGTCGGTGTCCCGAATATCATAAATATTATTTATTATAATTTATGCCGTGTATCAAGATCTAGGGGGATGTAGAGTAGGCAGATGTAGATAGATATTAATTTCTTATTTGCATGGTTTGCCGAAATTGCATCTACGTCTTTCATGCGGTGAAGTTACACTACTGAAAATAAAAACGTAAAACGTAATTTTATTGATGTCCCATAACCAATAGAATTCTAAGAAAAGGCTTCTTTCAAACATTACAGCTCGGGTGTCTAAATTATTGTTTTCTGAAAGATTTTAGAACCACTCTTAGGCTTTCACGTTTTTTAATTTAATAACTAGATACCTACCTTTGTATGATTTTTCTTATCATGATCAGTGCTGAATTATAACTCGATTTCTTTTAAAAAACTATGAAAGTGCTTGAGGAAAAGTTTTAAGGATACTTTTTTCCTTTATTGTCTTCTTACAAGATTTCTTCAGCACGTTGCTATTTTTTGTCAGTTTAGTTAGTAAATTCGCAGTGAAGTCTAATTATGTCGACTTCCAGCGCTTTGGTACCTCGTGCAATTCAAGCTGAAACGCACACGTAAACCACAAAACAGACAGCAGACCGCAGACGTAAAGCACAAAATTCACTTTTCTGTTCTACCTCCGGTGGTCGTTTCAGCTTTCAGTGTTACAAGACGCAACGCTCTTGCAACTTGAGCAGGCCCAGTGGTAACGGCAGCGACTTACTAGTTGTAGGCCGTAGATTCGAGTCCAGACAAGCGCTTTACTTTGTTTAAATAATTTCATCACCACTGCTCTCAAAACGGTGAAGGCAAACATCGTGAGGAAACCGGCATGTTCTAGAACCAAAAAATCGAAGACATGTGACATCTACCAACCCGCACTGGGCCCGCGTGGTGGATCCCTCTCACCTAGAGGAGGCCTGTGTCCCAGTAGTGAACACATTATAGACCGATTATGGTCTTGCAACGACGAATATTAACTAATTTACATTACTAACCACAAGAATACTGCAAATCATGTACTACCAGTTAACCACAATAATAATTCTTTCATTATGACGTCCCCTCAATAATTTACATGACATAAATATTGAATAGACAAACATTTTTATGTAAAGTTTATGTGCATAAATGTGTTATAAATTCAACCGATTCGTTTTACATTGAACGACATTTTTATGTAGTCATTGGCTGGTCACACTTGAATGATTCCTTTTTTAATTTCTTTGTATGGTCAGCATGGAAAATATTGGACATAAAAAATTGTAGAGAAGGAAAGAGAAAATGTAACAGCCGTGCAATTATGAAACAAATTAAAATAAAATATTGCGAGGATTTATGAATTTTCAAATCTGCTCAAGGAAAGTGAGTTTAAAAGTTGGTATGGTCCATTGAATACCGTAGCAATCCGTGTATTTTTTATTCAAATTTTACTGATATTTAAATACATATAACATGACATCAAGCCTCTTTTCCCCAAAGAAAAATACAAAAACAAAACCTAAAGAAATAGGAAATCACACAGTTGAGCAAAGCGATGTTCCACAATACTTGTTTTATAGTATTCTTCTCACAAGTCTTCTTTCATTTCAAGAAATTAACGAAAGGTAGCAAGATGTCTTGAAAGCATACAGCTAAACTGCACCCGAATTGCGTAACTCACTGTCAATCAAAATCTCAATCATTTTGAAGGATATTGCTAATCCATTGCTTCATATTTTCATAGATGTTATCTGCTCAATAACATAAATAGGGCAATGAATATTGTTGAACTGTCAAAATTAAACCCATTGCTGCTGACAGTGCGGTACGTAATAACCACGTGGGAGC
This sequence comes from Apamea anceps, assembly GCA_951799955.1. Taxonomy (NCBI): domain Eukaryota; kingdom Metazoa; phylum Arthropoda; class Insecta; order Lepidoptera; family Noctuidae; genus Apamea; species Apamea anceps. The sequence continues at coordinate 2,791,422 of OX637502.1, read as the reverse complement.
CAAATTATGTTCATTATTGATTAGAATCAACGATTACGCTACACAATCATGAAGATCTAGTGCTGACACCGGCTACGATCCTTACATACTCATTTTGCTTTGTTTACGTTAATCATCATCATCAGTCTACAGCAGTCCACTGCTGGACATAGGCCTCTCTTATTGCACGTCATTCAACTCGATTTTCGGCAACTCTCATCCAGCTACTACCAGCCATCCTGCGATCCAGATCGTCGCTCCAACTAGCCTGAGGGTGTTTACGTTAATATATGACCATTATATTATGCAATTTTTTTTTTAAACCTTTTTTCTGACCTTATCAATTCCACAAACCGCAATGCCAATTTCAAAAAGTCAAAATACCAAACTATAAGAGCTCTCACACACTTCAGCGCACCACAATAAAACAAAAGATCATAACAAGCACTTCTCAAGCACTTTGCAGGGTCAGTTATGCCCTTAATTACAGCAAGAGAGAGACGGAAGTGTATCTCACTCCCCTGTTGGAAAGAGCGGGAAGAGTAAGTAGATTATAATAAAGCACCCTTGCGATCCAACAGAGCGTGCGTACGCGCGGATTTTTTGCACGAGTTCAAACCTCTTTGGAGTTTTTTTTTAATTATTTGAAGTCTGTGAGAACTCGGCTTTTACAGTCTAGTGCTTTCGTTCAGTAATGGATAACCATCACGCTATCATTCCATGGGAATAGTAGTTTTTTAATATAGTTTTTAATTTTTATTTAGAGAATTAATTGAATTCGTTATTTCGTGCCTTGTGGGGGAAATGGGCCTGATTGATTTATATTTCAAGTGGTTTTAAACGGTTTTTAGATTCGCCATTAAAAGGTTATGTGAGGAAACGTGGTCACTGGCAGTTGGAAAGTTTGCAGTGTTTATTTTATGAAAGACACGAGTATAAGTAATTTATTAATGTTTAAAAATCATCATGTGCAAATATTTTTGCGAAATTAGCAAAAGGTATTTATAAACAAAACCTGTGCTTCCGTGTAATTTTGTACTATGGTAGCATAATGTCAATATTCTAAAGCATCAAGTAATACTTTGCGACGTCTCAGAAATTAATCTTAATCAAAATAAACGAATTTCTTCCTTCCCCTTGCTTATTCAACCAAATAAAAAAGGATACGCAACCTCATAACAAACTGTCTCTTCCGAAAAAAAAAGTAAAAACAAATCATAGATCGCGAAACAAAAGACTAGTCGCACACCCGGAATCACTCGCTCCTCTAAAGTGTCAACCAAATCGTAAAATGTTTTATTATCATTATAATTTATTTGTTTAGCTATAACCGTGGAGTGCGCATTTAATTAAAAGATTCAAGGGGTTGGACGTTTGTAAGACATTAGAAAAAATATCGTAGATTGATGTGTACCGGTTTCGATTTTTGTACAGGTTAAAATATTGGGTCTGTCCCACTAGTCCCATTGACCCAGTCCCATGGTGGGACAAGTGGGATTATATGTCCCACTAGTCCCATGGTAATTCTTTAAGTTGTCAAAAACTTGACGTCTTGAGGTATTTTTGAAATTGGCAAAATTGTCGATTTCAGCACTAATTGCCATAAAGAAAAAAAGAAAAAAAAAATCCGGCGCTTTTCCAGTGAAAAGGAAAATACGAGGTAGAGAGTGAACGTCGATATTTTACGTTATTTATGCGTAGTGGAAAGTTATACTAACCAGAGAATGTTTAAAACCTTTTTCTATCAGTCGGCTTTTATAACATTATAAAAAAAAAAATAATATGAATATTTTAAGATAAAAAGTTTTTATAAATGATCAAATATTTTTTGCTATCACTCCTCTCCTCTCGTCATCTATTGTGATCTGCTATTCAACATTAATAAACTAAACTAACGGCAAAAAAAAAACCTATAGAAAAAAAAAACATTTTCAAGAACAAACCAGTATCTTTGACTTTTTCAAACTTATTCACAGGTAAAACTAACAAGTCACGAAAAAGTAAACCCATTAGCGATCTTATGTTGGTGGGACTGATATTTTTTGCTGAAAAAAAAAACATTGACAGTTCTCACGGAACGGAAAAAGGTCGACTACCCAAACGAAAGAAAAAAAAAGCAAGAATTCGAAATATAAATAATTGTAACAGTACCTACGTAAGGTGAAGGGGTTGGGAGCAGTAATAAAAGTAAATTAAAAGATATGGATCACTTTTTTTTCGTTAATTGAAGAGTGATTTTGTTCGAGTGCACTCGCTTTTTTTGCACTCTGTATTAAAGTACTTATGCAATTAAATTAAATAATATAGATGGGTAAGTTTATTTTACCTACATGGTAAGAAAAACACAATATTTATGGAATAAATGACCTATGAATATTTTCTAAACTATTTTCATATTACTTATATTTATATTTACTTATGTTTATTCATATTTTCTGACTGACCGGCTCCTTGACAATTCAAAAGTGCCTGTAAATGGTTTAATTGAAATAAATGCTTAGAGTTTGAGCTTGACTGACATGAAAGTGTTCCTGTCTATATGTTACGGTCATTGAATAGCACCCAATGGATACTCTTGAGAATACAATATACATTACCAAGTACCTACCTACATACATAGGCAGGTATTTTAATTTTAAAGGGGTCCGCTAACAGAGTAACCGAAGTTGAAGTGTATCCAATATGAACCCTTTGTAACCCATTTCGAAATAATCATAAACTTGACTCAAGAGGCACTAAAATAGACCCTGTGTTCAATGATGAAGACTTTAGTAATAGTTACTGGTACAAATTTTGAGTACCTACAACATGAAAAGTGAGCTGTGGTGTTTTTTGTCTTGATCCATTTTTACAATCAAAAATACATCTTTATCTATACAAGGTGGAGACAATACGACACTAAATAATTAAACTCCGTATACCCAATGACGTTCCCAGTCTGCATACATAAATTAAATCAAGTATCAATAGTTTAGTCTAAGATTGGCAAAACCCATATTCGGATCTTTTCTATTTAAGTATTTTGTTTGAAAAAATCACGTTTTCAATTTCGATGTTTTGTTGTTTTTTTCTAGTTTCAAATTAATCCTACATATTAGGATTGCCAGTGTTTTCATTTATGGCAGTATTGTCGTCTCCACACTGCATATCAAAAGATTTAATTGAAATACTTCACATCTCTATATCAAGTCTACTTTATTTCGAGCAAGCCCCATCAGTATGATCAACTGAAGAGTAAAGACGACATGCATTAAAACTACCCTACAAGCCATAAGTAGGTGTCAACCCGTAACTGCTGGGAACTTATCCCCTAATCCTGGGTCCCCAGAGGTCAGGGGGCAAATAGGGCTGATTTATATTGATAAACCTGCCACCTGGTTTACCTGGCTGCTTTGAAGAAACGGGATTATTTGCCGTTAATCAAAAAAAAAACTATCGTAGAACTCTTTGGACTGAACTACATATAAACTTAATAACTGTCAAAATTCGAAACGGTGCCTAGTTTTGTTTTGAAAAAAAAAACACTATCGGGAATTCGGGAAATTCAATGTAACGTGGAATGCGGTAACTTTCACAAATTAATTTTATGTTATAAGTACGGTACAGACGCCAGCACATCAAGCTACTACAAGATTTTCAACTTTATTGCTAAAGCATTAGGTTCATAGTTGATTGGGAAAGTTCGACAGTTTCGGGTAGCTTGGTGTGCCTGACAAGAAGAAACAAATATTTTTTTTTAATTTCTAATTCGGCCTGCTCTTGGCCTCGATCACGCCTGATGGAAAGCGATGGATATACACAAACAAGAATCATAATTATTCTGTCACGTGAATAATTGTTCATTAATTTACACAAATTAATTGTGAGTTACTATGTATTTGCGAGTTCGATATTTTATAACTTAAATAGAAAGGAGAAGAAAGGATTTTTTTTTTATTCTGCAAATCGATCACATTCTGCGTAATTAAAAGGCACATTAAAAAAAAAAGACACAGAATGATAAAATGTATGAACAAATTACACTAAACCTTTTTATTGTTGCATAATACGTATAAACGTATGTATAATTAGCTATTTCTGTCAAACATTTTGTTGTAACTGCAATCCACAGACAAACAATATGCATATCCGGATATTCTGTTATCGGAAAACGTTCGACCTTGTTTTTCATAAGTGGAAAAATAAATTCGCAATCGGGTCAGTATTGGAATATTGGATTTTTAAACTGGATTACATCGTCGCCGTTGGCAATAGGAGTGAGACTGCTTGTTGCAGTGTTGTTGAGTAATAAAAAACTGTTAGTGTTACAAGTTTTAATTAAAAACTGTTCTAATAGAGCTGTATGGTAATTAAAATAAAACTGATTGCTTTGTACTTGCTGTTTTGTAAGTTCTTAATGAAAAAAATACGAGGACGCAATAAAAAAAAAACTTGTTTTAAAAAAATCTATTTACTTATGTAGGTTTATTCTTTTTACATCACTTGTTATGTATCTACCTATTTTAGTTTATTATATTATATTTAATATTGAAAGCTTGTCTATTTCATTGAAACACAGGGTAAACATGCATGCAAAATATTAACAACAGTGATTATTATATTTTACAGTAGCGAATTCTGAAGGGGTTTTTTTGTCATCCATCCATTGCTTCATAGCTTTGAAAAAATCCTCAGCTCAACAGAGTAAATAACGCAATGAACCGTAAATAAGTCACACCTTACGCACAAGTAACAAAGTTCGTTGTAATCACCTTTTAATTTATGGCAGTCATAGGCAGTGCTGATCAACTGATTAGATTAATAAATAACTTTTTTACCACCCATTGCTGCGAACCAGGTCAAGAGTTACTAGGTCTAGTTTCCATTTGAAGGTCGCGAGTAGGTTGTGTGGAGTCAAATAATTATGAAGAACATTTTACGCAGTTTAATTTTTATTTTCATCCTTAATACATGACCTACTCCCTCTTTACACGGGTGTAATGGCGACATATCAAACCATCGAGATTTCTGTGTTATATCATATTTAAATAATAATGTATACACATAAACCTTCTGGAATAAATTCTCTAAATGATGGTGAAAACCGCATCGAAATCCGTTGCACACGCGGTTACAGACAGACACGAAAAGTCATTTTAATTTATAATATGTATAAACATAGATCATACCTCATCAATTTCTGTATAAACCTGTGTAAATTTCTGTGTAAGCCTCCATTATAACAGCCTATTTCTTCATTTTGTGTAATAAAGCTGGCAGTATAAAATATCAGCCTTCATTTCCCTTTTCAAAAACATGTTTTTCTATTTAGCTGTCACAAAAGCATTGAGACCTATTTCGTATAACCTTAAAACTCAATCAACCAACTCCTTGTACCTGGCTGGAATTCAAATCGTCAGCCAGGACTACCTCGAAACGTCAGAAAAGTTCTTAACTTTCGAACTTTGCGAGTATTTTGAATTGTGACCCGGCAGACGTACGGTTGCTTATTCTGCGCTAAAACTTTCTACGGGTATTCAAGATTAGGCAAAGATTTGTGTTTTTACTTGGTCTGCGGGTTAAAATGTTTTTGAAGAATATTTAGATGCGTATGTAGTGCTTGTATTATTATTTTATAGCTTTGCTCTATCGTTATTGATTTTCAATTTGTAGAAATTGTTATTAAAACGACGTGTCCCCATTAGATAATTACTGTTTTGCAAACGATTATTATCTTGCGAAAATAAATATTATCTTGAATCGCCTAGATAGAAAGATTTATATTGGCAACCGATTGCAAAACTGATTCTCTTAATGCTGAATTTACGCTGCACATAAAAAAATATTACTTGAAATTGGAATTAATGCCAAACAACTATTATGTTATTATTTTCGCAATCAAAAAGTTTGTTACTATCTATTTCAAATCTATCAGAGGTGTTCCCTTTTACCACCTGCCTAATAAAAGTTGAACCAAACTACTGCTAACTTAGCATGTACACATCAATCAAACTTTACACCACAAACCGTTGAAAATCAAGCCGGTATTGCCATGTGGAAACAAAACCCCATTTTGAAAAATCAAAACGTGTTCTCATTTCATAAAGTTGACAATAGCTTCGAACTTTACTTTTTTTTTCGCGAACTTAGGCACAGGGGCTAAAACTTACAGCCAGGTTAACAATAAGGGGAGTATTCTTTAAAACGCCTTCTTAAAAAAATAGCAATGCTTTATCGTTCTACCGTATTGTTGTTAGAAATAGGTTATAAAAATTTAACGTCTCTATTATAGAGTTGGGATTATGTTTTCGATATTAATCGGTTATAAGGACAGTTTACGACTATTTTTATTGTGTAACGTGATGAAGTTACGTGATAAAGTTAAGTGACTTTATATGGTGAGGATTTAAATAACCTTGGTAAGTGAATTGGTTTTTAATTTGTTAGTGTTAAGTTTAAGGCAGCGAGTTTCATTTCTCATTAAGGCTTGAAGCGAACATTTGAAACTTTTGTAGCATATTAAATTTGGTTTGCTTTGTAGAACTTTGGACAGTTGTAATTATTGACTGGCGTTTAGTTCATTAGCTGACCTAGTCCCCGCCTTATCTTAAGTAGTTTCCTTTCTCTGAAACCCTATTTATGTTATTCCATTACGAATAGATAAACAAAACGATACCTAATAACCTGCTACCAGCATCTACCGTTCTCATTAGTGTACAATTAACCTATTCTGTATCTAGCACAATGACATGAACCGTTACGTTCTATTAAAAGTACATAATAAATATAGATTAAAAAGTTTCGCTACCTCACCTGTCCAAAACGTTATTTCTACAAAGTCATCTGCTCCATAAATTAGTTCACAATACATAATCAAAGATTCAATACGAGCCCACCCTTTAATATCCTCGTAAATTTCCCACAACGACTGCCGTGTTCCTTGTCACAAAATAAATCACGACATTTACATGTACTCTTTGGTTATTAAAAAAAAACTAGATCGGAACCGACATAACAAAACGGCTCCTTAACAAATGCGTTTGAATGTTCCCCAAAATTCTACTTTAACGTGTTAGAATTAAGGTTGGAATTTGTTTGTGCAGCTGCGTTTCAAAACTGCGAAAGTTTCGGACAGGAACGCATCTTTGAGTTTCGCACACTTCCTCAAACAATAACGCGGAGAGCAGAGCAGGGTTAACAAAAGGATGAAGTTACTCCAGATTGTATAACAATAAATATTATTACTCCAATTTCTTCGGAACCTCAAAGGTGAGCGATTGTTGCGTTAACAATAGTTTCAATTTGGTAAAGGTAAGGGCTTGCTACCTTTGACATAACGACATCTGCTATTTTTTATGTCTTCTTATTATTTTTGTGGAAGAATCATTTTTAGGTCGTCGCAAGCTGGCGAATTTATTTTTGTTTCACATGAATATAATATTATAGTGTATTTTCTACTTCGGAGCAAAAGAGGCTTTAAACAACAGTTTGGGAAAATTCGCTAAATTTTATTCTATAAAATATTAAAATAATATGGAAGGAATTTTGTAAGACCGTAATCGATCCATTTAATCTATTAACAAAAAAACCAGACCTACTGATTTTAGATATATTTGTACGGTAGGCATATCAGTGGTTGCTAAACCAGTATAAGCTGGCTTCTTATTCTATTGAAACTCCTTACTACGCCAGACCAGCTCAATGTCAGTGTACCTTTTCCATTTTCATAAACACCTATATAAAATAAAAATACACGCAATAAACCACATATTCGCAATAATGAAAGACAGAAACAGATACGCAATCAACACAACAATTGATTTAAAAAATTTATAACCAAACCCCGCCATTACCCAGCGGGTAACATCCCTATTGACACTTCAATATGGCGGCTACAGTCCGATAGCCATTGAATTTCTTTCCCATGGTCAATGAAATGTTTACCTTTAAAATTAAAAGTATCAGTGCTGCCAAGTTTTGGAGTTGTACGGTTGTAATTTTACGGGTTACGATTTTGTTTGTAAATGTTTAGGGGTAACTTTAATTAGAGTCATTATTTTTATGATTCTGAATAGTTGTTTTGCTTCTTAGGATGACTAGGGTATACGTTTTTAAGTACTTTGTCTTCTATTTGATTGTTGGGTCGGATTTTTTTTCTCACAGTTTTTATAGTTTTTTGAGTAAAGCTACCCAGCATTGTGTGGAGCTATTAAGTATTACAGTTGATTTGAAATTGCACTTGCTGCATTTAATCTTGAAATGATCTTATCTTGAAGTCACCAATTTTATTTATCTTGCTTAGCAACTGTTACTTCTAAAACAATGTCTTCTTCGGTTCCATTTGCTGCTGAACCGTGTTTCTCCTTCTATATAAATATATATATCTTACATATTAAAATAAATTTTACGTGCCTGTCTGTGTGACCGCGTTGTTGTTCTAAACTACGCAACGATTTCTGATGCGGTTTTTACTATCATTTAAAGAATTTATGTGTATGATACTGTAATATTAAACTTAGATATATAATAAAGACATCTCAATGATTTATCCAGTCGTAAAACCATGCGAAGCAGAGGCACTCGCTAGTATGTTATTATAATTATCTCAAAACCCTTTACCCATTTCACTTGTTTACGCCTGGTAAATCAAACAACCATTTTTTCAAGCGGTCCTTACATTTTACAGTCCTTATTTAAATTGCGTAGGTTTCATTCCAACCCGGATGCCTCATTAACGTTAGGACGAGAATACACATAACATTCTGCTTATGAAACATAAGTCATCAAGTGTTATATCAATTTACTGTTTAAGTGCGTTTTAAAAGTAAATAAAACCACACTTTTAATAGTGTCAGTCAATGGATAGCTTTTCTATCAATTTAATTCCACCTTTATAATATAAAAATTGTTAACAGAACGAAGAAGCCTGGATCTCACAGGGAATCGTAGTGTGAGGTTTAGGAATTCACCCACTTGACAGTAATTTTAACTAAGTAGCGAAATCAATTTATTCTTACTAGAATACCAGCGTTTATTATTATTAAATTTATTCTATCAGAATACCAGCGCTGCGCTATTTATTTTTTAAATATCACAGCATTATGCTAAGATAAGAGCCTTTTTGACCTCGCACAGGTCGTTTTTGTCTGGTTATTTTTAATGTAACTTTGTTAGTTTTAAATACTCCTTTTTTAACTATTTGTATTTATTGTGTGTCCCAAATATTTTTCTTTTTTTTCCTTTCTTTATTCTTAATTATAAAGCTACAATCATTTGCTGCTAAAACTCTAAACTTCTATCCATTTTCGAAATTAGATGTCTTTGCTTAGTTTTTTTTTTTTTGTATTATTCTTACTTGACTCCAAGTTTAACAAAATCTTATTAGACTGACCAATGAAAAAAAACCACTAACTCTAAAACCTTATTTATGTCTCTTCTTCAAACAATCTACTTATGGAAATTTCTTCAAAAACTCGTTATAAAATAACTTTGAAATATTTTGATTCCTAGGCCGACGACCCCCATGGTTTGCGTATGCGCCACCATATGGCCAAAGATTGATAGATAAAATGTTGTAGGTAATGACCGCATGACGTTAAGTAGATACAGTTTTTTGACCTTACCGAACCATATTTTGTAATATGAAATAAGTAGAATGCTATATGACCTTTTTTTATGCTATATGACCTTAAAGTCAACTTTCTCTGAGTGACAATTTTGATGTTGTTTTCGCAACATTCGCAAAGCTTTCGAGCAGATTTCGCTATGTTGAAAAAAATCTAATTAGAAAGACACTATGATCTTAGAAAGGTCTATCGTTTCGATGTCAAAAGATTAGAGGAAAACACGTAGAATATCGCTATGCAATGGTGACACTTTTTGTTTTCTTAATCGACTCTACCATTTGTGAATTCATAATGTTACTTGCAGGCATCAATCGTTTTCAGAGAACAGCGGTGTAATTGCGTAACACACTAACAGTAAGAATAGCTCTAATTTTGACTGTTCAGCAAAATTCATTGCGTTATTTACGATGTTGAGCGTGCAAATTTTTCGAACATATGAAGCAATGGATTAGCAATATACTTTAAAATGATTCGGGTTTACCATTTCCAACAAAAGGATTCTTATTGGAAATATAAACATGACATAATTATGTCAAAATTGTAACCAAAACTAATCAGCACCCTAATTGCGTAACACACAATTACTCGGAATCAGAATCATTTTGAAGCAAATTGCTAATGCATTGCTTCATAAGTTCCAAAAATTTGTCTGCTCAACACGTAAATAACGTAATGAATGTTGTTGAACTGCCAAAATGAAACCGATTCCGATTGATCGTGTGTTACGCAATTAGGGTGCTGTTCTTAATGCGCCAACTATCAAAACATTTGCACCCTTTTCTTGTAGTACATACTCTAAGCTTGTTACACTGATAACTTAAAACATCCACCATTATACCTTACAAGACCTAAGAATGAAAATAAACTAAAAACAACATTTAATTACGTAATTACGCTGTAATTGTCAGCACTTATCGAGGCGCCTGCGCACACGCATCGAGTGGGGGTGGCAACAGCTGCGCGCGCGCGCCGCACTTAGCATGGGAAATGAATACTTATGAGTAAAGTCAATAGTTTTAGTGTTGATGCTTTTTAAGGGTAATGAAGGTAGTGTTATTTGTTGTAGTTATTGCCGGTGAGGTTGAATAGGTAAGTTTTGTGGTTAATGCAGTAATTATAAGTAGGTACCTAATATTGGTTGTTTTTTTTTTATCATTGCCCCACACTAGGACATACACAAACAAATATTTATTTTGTTCCGTGCGGGAATCGAACCCGCGACACTCAGCGCAGCAGTCAATCGCTTAACCACTGCGCCAATGGTGCCGTCAATTTCGTGCTGTGACAAAAATTGTATGATAACTATGGATTTTTTTAAATAAAAATAACTTAGTGCTAATTTTTCCATCGCCAGATATTGATGTCTGACAGTCTTTGTATGGAAGATCTGCCAAATTTTTAAAATTAATTCTCTGATGAAATTTTCTGGCGTTAGAAAAATGAGCCCTTAAAGTAACAAAAAATGAAAACAATGTTATATAAACACTTCAGAATTTAATAATATGTACTTCAATAATGATACTCATTGGAAAGATTAGCAAATCTTTGCAAAGCTAAATTCTGATAACATTCTAGTGAACCTTTTTTCCTTTGCGTCTTTGCCTAAATAATTCAATAAATGTATTTTCTTTCTTTTTTCTTCTTCCCTATGTGGTATTAGAGGAGGCCTATGTTCAGGAGTGGACTGCGATAGGCTGAGATGATTGATTGATTGATGTGGTAATAGATCTAGAAAAACAAAGAAAAAAAAATAACAAAGCACCGGAGGTACTGTTGAGATTTTGACATGCACTGTTTGTGGCATGCAACCAGAGGGGCAATTGTCGTAATTTTAAGAACGTTCACAGTCTGATCTCAGTCTCAATCTGTAAAAATATTGTTATATTTTTGACATTGATTGTCGCTGAGATCAGGGCCCGTATTCCCATAATTTAAAACGTTCAAAATCTAGTCGCAGTCTCATCTCGGCGACAAACAAATGTCAAAAACTTGTCAAAATGTAGGGAAATGAGACGTATTTTTGACAGATTGAGACTGAGATCAGACTGTGAACGTGCTTAAAATTACGAGAATTACCCCGCAGTTTGCGACTAGATGTTGAAAATGTTTAATTACGAGAATTTACATTCAGTTCTAGCTTTTATCTGATGCATCTGTTGATCCAGTTTTCTTCATCAATTATAATTGCAGCACGTGCCCACGACAGATGTATGGACAAATTCATAAGATATTAACCAACTGGTTTGTTTTTTAAAACACTACACCTAATAATCTTCATGTCATCGCTAATTGCCTTCATTATTGAATAGCGAAAACATGACATAATCCGATGCGTATAATCCATTATAATTTAAACACAAAAACTGACATCATACATCAGACTGTGTTTTGTTTTTGAACTTTGTGGATGATGACTTTGGCTGGTATTTAATTGTATAAAAACAACTCTAGTTTTATTCTATATATCTATCTATAAATATTATTACATATTAAAGTCGCTTTTCTTGTCTCTATGTGACCGCGGTGTTCTTCTAAACTATCCAACGGATTTTAATGCGGGTGTAGCGTTATCTAAAACGCCACATGCGAACAACGCGTCATACTGACGTCACGCAAATCCTGCATCTCGCAAGCAGAGTTTACCGCGCAATTAGCATATATACAAACTTCCCAACATCAAACGTCGCATTGGGCAATTACCCGCCAGACACAACACCCGTCTGGTTGGAGGATCCTCCCTTTTCTATGGAGGATGAGTGAACTTTACGCTCATACCTCTATACGGGTTTCACCATCATTTGACGACACGGTTGGCGCAGTGGCTGAGCGATCGACTGCTACGCTGCGTGTCACGAGTTCAATTCCCGCACGGAACAAATATTTGTGTTGCCCACAAGTAGTTGTTCCGGGTCTGGCTGTTTGTGTATGTGAGTTTAAACGCACCCACGATACAGGAGTAATTCGTAGTGTGGGGCAATGTTTAAAAAAAATCCGGAAGGTTTATTTTTATAATACATTGACATTAAATTTACATTTATTAAAGAAATCTCGATGTTTTGTAAAGTCGTAAAAACCACGCGAAGCAGGGGTGAGTCTAGTTAGCATTTAGGTAAGTAGACGTCATCAACCGCACCTAGTTACTTTGTGCTAAAGTCAAACGCTTATACTTTGACATTTTCAGCGATCTATTTTTAGCAATCTTATCACAGGGGTGAATGTGACCAGGATACCAATATTTATTTATTTATTTAAATAATATTCTTTTTCTTCTTAGCGTGTCGATGGCAAAAATAACACGAAAAAATAAATATAGGTAGTATTTATTTATGGATACCATTCGCTGACGCAGCCATTAGGTGCTCATGTGTGCAGGTGACAGGGCATGTAATACTTTGAGCACAGAAATGAGTGGGCTTATTATTCTGTGTGTGGAAAACTTCCACCTGTCAATGCTCTTCGTAACTTATCACCACTTAAAACTCTGCCCACCCCAATAACGAAACACGTCAGCATAACAAATGACGTCACGACACCGGAACCAATAATAAAAATATTCGGAAATGTCCCCAAAACATGACAGCATTTGAATTCCATTATTGAACCATAAAACCCTGGGTTCCGTAGAAACGGGTGCGTTCTGAATTATTCATGACAACGCCACCTGCCGGCCAACCGACAAACTGACGTTTGTTACCATAAATATGTACTAATAAATATTTGATCGGTCTGTGTTTCGTAGAAGAGCTTCGAAATTTTCCATTCCCACCTACGAGTACATTAATAGCTCTATTAATGTAGGTGGGAATGGGAAATTTCGGGAAAGCGTTCTGTTCTTTGATGGGTTTGTTACTAGGCACCGTTGTTTTAACTTACCTATCCATAATAACAACACGGCCACACCGACAGACACGAAAAGCGACTTCAATTTATAAAATCAAAATAAAAAATCATTTATTTAAATTAGGCTGAGAATCAGCACTTCTCGAACGTCAAAATTACAAAATAGAGTCCCCCAAAAACGGCCGCCCTTCACCACTTCCTAGTGCTATCGCTGGGAAAAAGTGGCGCAACAAACTCCCCAGCAGCACAGCTGTCTGTTCAGTTAAAAAACACTTGATTGTATACAATACACCTAGTATTTATTTATTCATTTATTTCAGGCATCAAGGCCCATATAAACACATACAATATAATATTTGTATAACTTAAAAATACTATAAATACATACAACATTACACTAAAAACTAACTAACGCACACGAAGTGTCTGCGTCGTGTTTCGCTGACTGGTGTCATGTAGCCGGTCACGAAACCGGCGGTACACAACACCCTTCGGCTAGAACTCTTCCTTGAGGAAATTCTCGAGATGATGTGTCGGAACACGCACCACGAACGACTTGAAGTTCGTGTTGTAACGCGATTCCAACTTCTGGACCCTCAAAGTCCAGTTGGTCTTCACACGCATGTACTCCACGATCTCCTCAACCTTCGTGGAGTGATGCAATCTAGACACGTACAGCTAAGTCATCGGGATTGCTGGACGCAGCAGCATGTTGGTTCCTGCCAGCGCGGTGCCGCACTGGTTCTGACAAGGAGACTTCTTCTTCTTCTTCTCCTCCACCTTGATGAAACCATCCTTGTCGCACGTGTCCTTCTCTGGACCCTGCCTTTTCAAAACCTTGCTGGGTTTCGACCGGCTCCGTTTTCGTAGGCTTGTTAGCAGTAACAAGCCTGCTGAGTCGCAAAACTTGCAGGTAAAACTAGCGGGAAAACCAAACGGGGGTAAACGGAGCCGGTGGAAACCCAGCAAGGTTTTGTAAAGGCATACATGGAGTACATACAATACGAGGACGAGCCTACTCAGCAATAGTAGCTGCCTACTATTGCTGAGTAGGCTCGTCCTCGTATTGTATACAATCATGTGTTTTCTTATTCAGTAATTAACATTACAAGACCGGAACTTAAAATTAAATTATTTGCCATAATATGTCAACTAGCCACGCCAATATACCAACAAATATAATAAAAACTATACGTAATCAAGCTAAAAAATAATTAATTAAAATTAAAATGTAAATAAAAACTTACTACCCAAATAAAAGCCTCCAGGCATAAAGGGCGTGACAGCTTACATAGGTATTTATGCATTGCTGGGTTCTGTTCACATAGCTGTCACTTGAAGTCACAAATGATAAACTAAGACCATCGAAGTAAAATAAATAAATAAGTTAATAACAATAACCTGTCAGTAAGCTAATCTTGGAGAAAGAACATAAACATTGTCTTGCGTTAAATTAGGGCGACCAACTATTCTTATCGTGTAAGTAGTCGTTGATGGAATAGTAGGTATGCCTTTGAACAAAGATTGGATTTTACTTGAGCTTTAAACGCATTAAAAGGCAAGTCTAGCAAAGAAGAGGGTATCTCGTTATAAAAGGTTATACCAAGCCCAACTAATGAGTTATGAACCTTATGAAGCTGGTTATAGATAGGTGTATGGATATAGATAGGTGTAGAAGTGTACTCCATCGCCTTCCCCTAGAACATAACCCAATTGATTTCCAGGCGTCTGAAATAGTGGCTGTAATGGAACGCTCGCTTTACAAGTGAATGGGCAATATAAGAAACCCTGTGGAGCATTTTACTGGACCGTAATGAAAAAGAAATCCATGTTACGTGTAAGAACATGCCATAGTACATTTTCATTGCACACCAAAAGATTAAGATTGCTTTTACATTTTTGCCTCTCTCAATTTGCAAATCCATGGCGAATATTTACTGACATTAAAATCCCTTAAAGCTGACAACAAACACGCGGTAACAATTCGTAAAATTCAATTCTAGACGACAATAACATCCGGCTATCTTGGCGAAGTACAATACGAAGCTGATGGATGTCTTGCCACTTTATCTTACGATCATGCCGTCAATAGAATCCTTATCTCAAGAGCATAAAGTTTCAATTTCAATTGTTCAAGTGACCTACAATCTTATCTTCTTGATATATCTCTGTAATAAGTCGTATCTCAATTGGAATAAAGACCAATATCGCTAAGAAAGAGCGATCGATTAACTTTGCACTACCCTGTAACCGCTCAGCAAATTCGAAAGATTCAAATTCAGAATCCGCTAAAACGTGTTCCATTCTATTCAGCCGGCAGCATTGACATTCAGCACGCACCATACGTTCCAAAAAGTATTCATTTCTTGAATCTAAACCTTATTCCTACGTGGGTTTGTCATTTAAAAACTATATCGGCCAGTAACAGGAGTTTGTGCATTGAGTAAGAAACTTTTTTGTTTGGCGACCCCACGTTTCGCGAGTCGAGACGTGCATTCGATATTAAAAAATGCTTCAGAAAAGTCTTTAAATTCAATAGTAATTTGGTATTGAATACGTAGGGAGAGGATAATGTAAGTACGCCCTGTTTTTGCGGTGTTGTATTTAGTACGCGAATTTCTCGAGTCGCATTGTGTACACACTGGTTTCTTGCCCAGCATGAGTCTGTCACAGTGCCGTGGATATGAATGGAGCGACCGAGTTTCTAATTACACAGTCAATTTGGTAAGTAAAGCGGGAAACATGAGTTATTGCCCTGGCCCATAACCGAGATGAAATCGGCCATGTTAAATATGTGACAATAGATTGAAAATTTTTGTAAACGACTTAGCATAATAATGTGCGATTGTATTTTTAAACGATTAGTTGGTGATTAGCTCATAATAACTACGCAGTTCAAGGGCGCCCCTTTTTTAGAAATTACCGTTTTGTTTGTTTTGCAAATTATGCCTCTGGAAGCCGAATTACTTAGCACGTGGTTCTATTAGAGGCAGAAAGTTCTGTTTAAGATTCAATTTCCATTTAAAGCGCATTTTAAATTAGTATTTCAACTGAAATGTAAACGCCCATTCCAGTTTACCAACGACTTTGAAGAAAGTCTAAGATTCTAAGAAAAACTGTTTTTTAAATACGAATATTAGTAATAAAATTAAATGTAATTTACTAACTAAACTAACTAATGCTAATGATGCAACGAAATAAAAAAAAACGATTTTGACTAAAATATTCCAAAGACAATAATCGATTCGCACTGGCCATCGCTTTCACTGTTTTTGCAACACATAAAACTATTACACAACAATTATTTTAAAAAAAGAATATTAAAAAATCAAACGCGTGCAATAAATCGTTTTGGCGGCATAACTAATGTTGTCAGTGCCGCATTCCAAATTGCATACGCTATAATTCGCGTGATGCCACAAATGGTTGGTAACGGTATGGAGCTATACCGTATTGGAAGCAATATGGTCACTTATGGTCATATTATGTGCGTTATCATTACGTCGTTATGTTAAATTCGAGTAACCGAACGCTATAGATTCCATAGATGCCGATTTAGAAAATTAATTGGGTAATATTTGAAATCCTATGACCCGATAGTCTGCTCCATGCTACTCATTACTTTCGGAGTTGGTCTAGCTGTAGACTACGATGACCATGATTAAACAAATCATGAACAGTACATTATATAAGTAGTTCAGCATACTTTTGTAGTTCACCCAATTTGAGAACGGTACTTTTGACTAGAACATGACCTGCTTGTGGAGTGACCATACACAAATGCACCTTCGTGGATATAATAAACGCCATTGATTAAGTACAAGACAAAGTACCATCGATTGGAAAAGAAGAAGAAGCATATATGTATAAAATTATAGTCCATTTACAATAGCATTAGAAAGAAGTTAAAAAAGGTTATTTTTAATGCACACTTTGTAACAAAAATACAATAAACATTGTTACATTATGATAGACGCCGAATTTATTATGATCTATTTTTACAGCAGTTGTCACACTTAATTGTAACCATTTTAAGTATTTATCTTATGAAAATATGTGGCTTTCATTTATTTATATTATATAACTCCAATTTAAAATTACAGTGTCAATGCTAAAAACCTAAAAGAAGCGGGGATGAACAATACTTGGAACGTTATTCGTTTCACTATAATTCTACCGAATTTTATTTTAATTAAGGTGGATGCGCTGCAGTAGCCCGCGAAATCAGACGAATTCTGAGCAATTCTAATTTAAAGGGATGTATTGATGATTTTTAAGGTTAAAATTTTATTATTGCCTACATATTTCTTATTGTTGCGCATCATATTATTTTTATTAAGATACAACCTTACACTGACCTGCAAATTGCAAAAAACGCAAGAAAATTAGAATTTAAGCATCTCCCTTAAAATTGTTTTATCATAACTTTGAAATAAAATGTTTTGCATTCCTGCTTCTACGAGCCTCTTTTTTCTAATGCTATTATAAATGGAGTATAGCTTCTCCAAAAGATGCTACAGCAAACGTAGACCACCAAATGGCCAGTCAATGGCACTTACAAAAACAACCCCAGACTTAAATTCTCGAATACCTACAACATTAATATTAAAGCACTGTCCTGTCTAACCCCACAAAAACTCCCATATCCATAAGAAAGTCGTTACGCACATCTTTCATACAGCCGCTAGCCGCGAGGAATCAAAAGATCTTACTTCACGAGGGGAAGTGTGGAATGATATTTACGATGTTCGCATTCACGCAATCCTCCTCGATGACCGAGACACATGCGAATCAGCATCGTACACAGATAATGACCATGTTATGAGTTTAGAATAACCGTGATATGGCATCGATGACGTTAACGTTATAGTAATGGGTTTACGTTAAGGAAACGTTTTGTCTTAACGAGTATTAGTGGGGTGAGGAAATTGGTTTGTGTAGGAGTAAGCGAAACGATGATGGACCTATTATGGCAGGCTCTTGATGAGTTATGATGTGATTTCATGAAATACTGACATGATATTAAGGATATAATTATTGTTAACTAAAGTGAAGAGTAACAGTTTGTTGTAGTCCTATTTTTTTGTTCATACACGATGCTTTTAGGGCGATATCAATCTTAAAAGGGGAGATAAAGGGGGTCAAGACAAGTATTTTTTTACTGAAGATACTCTTATAGAAAGTCGTATTATTATCAAAATATTGAGAGTCATTATGTCCTATATTGTAAAGATTTTTTGCAGAGTCTGTCGAAATTGTTACAAGTACCTATCTTTAAACAAGCGCCGTGACGTATTTGTTCGTTTAAACCAAAGAATTAAATCGATAGATTTGCCATCGCAAGTCGCACGAAAGAGAGTCCAGAATGAGGTTGAGCTCACACAATAATAATGACGTTTCCATGACAATTAAGTCAAGTCTGTGCGACATTGGCACCGATTCTCTTGTTCACAAACTATACGTTTAAGTAGAGTGCATCTTTTTCTTTCTATTTCATTAAGAAAAGGACAGAAGATAAATATTAGTTTATTCCTGTCAAATTAAGACACTTCATAGACAAGTTTAGACGTGATTAACGAATTGGCTACTAAAAATACGTCAATTTACGTCAAGCGCTGCTAATATTTATCTTCTGTCCTTTTCTTAATGAAATAGAAAGAAAAAGATGCGCTGAACTTAAATTTAGTTTAGTTTGTTAACAAGGGAATTGGAGCCATTGTTTGCAAGAGGTATCATAACTAAACAGAAACGCGACCATCTTTTGACGCTGCAAGGCGAACCTACATTTGAAATCTTTAGTTTATACGACGTTTCATGCTCTTTGGATATAGTCGATTTGTTTATACTGATGAGAGAAGACAACACCTTATACAGGGTTATTGGTAAAACACTAACAACCTTGCAGGACTGGATTACTAACATCATAAACGACAACTTTTGTTCTATGACTTTTTACAAAACATAATACATTTACCAAAAACAAACCTTCAAGATTTCGTTGTTCTATCTAACCCCCGCTCCTACCTCCTACCTCCTACTAGACACAGTAGTTTGTTTACCTAACTAGCGCTTTCTTTTGCTTTGCGTAGAGTTCGTAACAGAAAATCGAGTATTTCAATTCGTTGAATTGAATTTTTTTTTTTTTCTATGTAAATCTGATGAATTAATAAAAGTCATAGAACAAAAGTAGTTGTTTATGATGTTAGTAATATAGACCTGAGAGGTTGTTAATGTTTTACCAATAACGCTGTGCAAATCTCAATTCAAAAGGCAAGGCATCTCTATAGTCTGAAGCCAAGACAAACTATGCCGTCTTCAATCAGTCAATGTTTGTTCCATACATTATACATGCGAATACATAATCACTCATATCCATGTGAACGGCGAACATCGACATCTGTCGGAGATGACGAATGTTAGTAGTAATTGCTTTAAGTCATTAGTTGCTTTCATTAGTAGATAGGTATATTTAGTTTAATAATCTAAATGTGATGGTTTGATAGGTCAGGGTCACAAGATATTGTTATGATATTGTCTGTTACTTTTAATATTTCGTTTGTTTTAATGACTACATTTGAATCTTGTTTTTCGACCTCGATGCCGAACACCTTCCTTATTACTCTCCATTTAACTTCATTTTAGATCATTCATATTAGGTAATATTGTTTAACTCGCTTCTAAAATTACTAATATTCTCATTCCAGATTAAAAATGTTGAAGTGGGCAGTCTACGGTAAGAAGAACCAAGAACTCCGGGAATCCAACGACATTGAAAATGAGGACTGTGAACAGTATACCGACGAACCTTACAACAACAACAAAATCAGAAGATCTCTTGACGCACAAACAGTCAAAAAGAGCAAGAAGCCCAGCAGGTACCAGCGGAGATCCTTAGGGTCTAATGCAGTTAGAAAAAACTTAAAAGCTGTAGACAAAGAAAACGTAAACTACATAGGAAATACACCAAACTATTACAGAGAAGGTTTTATCAAAAAGCCAGAAAGCATAGTCCTGAAAGATGTCAGCAATATCACCCCTACAGGTACTCCAGTCAAAAACTTTGACAGGAGAAAATACTATCTAAATGGTTCTAAAGACGACATTCTACCAGATTTACCACCAACACCACCTACTTACAGCAGAAGAGTTAGAGAAGCTAAGAAAAGGAAACTAGAAATGGCCAGTGCTAACGAAGTATTTAGAAGAGATAGCTGTGTATATAAATCTGAAAGAAGAATAAAGCCTATTGATAGAAACTCGTTAAGTCCTAAGCTAAGTCATAGTTCATCTGAGCCTTCACTAAGTGATCTTTCTGATAGATTGAGTGCTACAACTACCAGCAGTAGAAACTCTTTTGCTTTAGGAAAATATAATAATGTTCCAGTGTGTACAACAAAAACAGTCAACGAAGGATTAGTGGAAATAGAATATGAGCAGGATCTAGTGCTTAACTGTATAGAAAAACCTTTGACTATCAACAAGAGTACCATTGAAAAAACTACTTTACCTATATTTGGACATCACATATTCATGGAAAATCCATTATATTTCAATAACAATGATATCGGTCTCACAAATATGAGGCCTTTGAAACGAACAAGAAAGAAATCCAATGATTTTGAAAGTTCCTTCAAATCGCCTTCTGTTGATAAAAAAGATGTTCATACACTAGTAAGAGAAGGATGTTCACCTGTCTCTATTACACCTTTATCTACGAAACTAGCAGCCTTACGGTTTAGCACTATGAGTGTACACAGCAAATCTCAAAGGGTCGCTTTTACCAATGATATTACAGAATACTTTCCTAAAGTAGAGAACCCTTTTACTATCCCTTTAAGGGACGAAGAATCGTCTACAGAAATGGAAAATAAATTCATCCTAGGTAGGGATTCAACAACTAATAATACTGACTCAACTGTGTCAACCACACAAATGGGTGATGTAACACTTGAGAGAATGATTGAGGATATAATAAAGAGTACTAAAATTGTCAAATCTAAAAGAAGGATATTGAATAAAGCTCCTGAAGTAGAGATTCTAGAAGAAATTCCTCCACTAGAAACTGTGAAGGATTTATTTGTCAATCCTCAGGCGGAAAACAAAGCCAATTTAATAAAAGAAGCTAAATACGTGAACTTATCACGAGAAAACTCTATATCACCTAAAACTACTCCAACTAAGAAGATGCCTGTACATAGAGTTAACGACAAATTACTGAAGAACCTTCCAATTGGCTGCTTCATCTTAGATGATGGGGATGGTTATAATGAAAGGGAAGTGAGGACACCAGACAATGCTGTAGATGTCAAACGTAAGACAAGTCCAAAGAAACGTTTAACAACTCTAAATAGATCACAGTCTATGAATGTTTATTACGAAAGAGGGAATCTTGAATCCATGTCATCAGAATCAACTCCAGATTTATATTCAGCGGCCGAAGAACGAGCAAGCCTTAGGCTAAAACGTCAAAAATGCATACGAAGGAAGAAGTCTACAGCAAGCAACGAAAGTCAATGGAAAAATAAGGATCTGAAAACTTCAATTCTCACCCTAGAAATTGGAATACCAAGTCCAGCAACTCAACTACCCAATACGTCGCTATGTGAGCCTTTAAGTCCTCCTTTATCAAATCCAATCGTCACTGATGATTACCAGAATATATCAATGAAATCCACTGTATCACACAGCAGCTTAATGCCTTACGATACTTTAAACAATTCTCACAACAAGAGATCACGGGAACTGTTTGGACTTACCCTAGAACATGGTATTCCAAGTCCTATTACTCCCGTTCCGAACCTTAAAAGACCTGGCAAAGTGTTAAGCGAAGAAAGAGCACACAAGACGAGTAAATTAGATGAGGATTTCCTCCCAACTGAAACCTACACTCCTGTGATTGAGCATAAGTCTATACGAAGATGTTTGACGTACTCTCCAGAAGAAAATAGCATAAGTAGTAGTGAGGAGAGAAGACGAAGTGTTGCGAGTAATAGATTAGAACGTTCTAGTGAACGATTCCAAGCCCTAAAAGGGACGATAGATTTAGAAATAATGACAAGGAATGATGTAATAGACGTGCACGGTGAGTGGTGACTATCAACCTTCATTTTACCCTATTGTTATGGTTGTGTCCTATTTGGGTGGAGTTCTGATGTCCCTTTTATGTTTGCAGTTATACGATGCCGAGATCTTCTGAGGTCCACAGGGAAAACGGATGATATCAATGCTTATGCTAAGGTTGGTAGTAAACTATTTTATTACGTCTGGGGATAACTTGAGAAAATTTTGTAAAAAAGTTTCCTTTGATTATTTTTTCTAGGGAAAATTAAATTAAAGCGCTGTAGTGCTATTCTGTAAAAATTGTTTATCGTGAAAACTTAGGTTAAGTGAGCTGTCAATAGTGTCAATCTCAAGCATTAGATGGAATGACAGTTCACTTCATCTTCCTTTTCACGGTGAGATGGTTACAGAATAGCACCACAGATTATGTCGTGACGATTGTCAGGTGTGTTGTATTGGGAATTATTAATATTCTTCACAATATTTTCTGTCATTGCAACCCAGTGGTGTGCAGCCTATAATTACATAGTCGTCCAATGATCAAAAATCATCACAACCGAGTGGGTCATAAAGTGATAAAAACAAAAAAACTACAAATAATTAATCAAATTAAAGCACTCTTCCTCTCTCTCTGTCTCTCTCCGACTTTGCTGCGCCCGACAGGGTCTACAATGATCATAAGACATGATCATAATTGAATTAAGAATTTGAGATAATTTTCAAGTTATGGAACAACAAACTGAATTCCATACTAAACAAAGTTCAAATTCGATTGCAACTAAAAAAAAAACTTATTGTAAGAAATGGTCACTCAAAAATCGACTTAAGAGTACATTAAATTAAAGTAGACAACTGATTAAGTGGCGATGGAATGTAAATTATCTGATATTATGAACACTGCTATATGCAAAACCTACCACCTAAGTTCAGGAAAGCAGAAAAACAAACAATTGAATTCTACTACCCCAATTTAAGCAAGGAATTTATTTCCCATCAGGTCGTAATCAGCGGTGTGACAGAAAGCCAGACCCTTCCGTCCCAAAGGTCGATCTTCCAAAGGACATCAGTGCTGTATGGCAAGCGGGAGCCTGAGTTCCAGAGACACCTGAAGCTGCCTCTGCCCACAGCCATCTACGAACAACAGGTGTTACATATCTCCGTGTGGCATAGAGATAAGAAGTACCGGTAAGTCCTTAAAAATTTGTTTCAAAACACTAAAATGCTTATGACTATAATAAAGAAGTGAAAACACGACTGGAGCCGAGTATACGCGATCCAGCGTCACCGAACGAATGAAGCCGAGTATAGCCGATTCAGCATCACCGACCGACTGAAGCCGAGTATACCCGATTCAACGTAACCGACCCTTGTTTGACGGATCAGTTTCCTTCACTGTTCAGAAAGAGCGCAAAGTACGCCTAAGGAAATTTTCATTTAAAAAAAAAGTGTAACTTCAGGGTAGAAACATTTTCATGGTCATGATGAAAGTTTATAAAACCAATTGGATAATACATTTTCATACATTTAATACATAACATACTGATAAGGGTTTTAGGGCTGATTTTTCAAGCGACAGATAATTTTTGTTCGTGGAATAAAATTCACGTCTGACAGATTTTGTATAGTTCTTTTTCAAAAATTCAAAATTATTCCCGCGTTGGAAAAATCAGCCCTTAGTCTAGTTTAGTAAGTAGGTTGTCTACGAAATAAGTATGTCGACTACGCTATCAAAATAAGTTTTAGCTTCAGGCGAACTAAAAGGTAAGTTAGGTTTTTTTCTGTTTTTGTAACAAAGATCCAAAGTTAGGTGGTAGCAGCCTAGCAGTAAGAAAAGAGGGCAATGGGGTAAGTTTAGATCACATCATGATTTATTTTTTCTAATCTCATACAACTACCGTTTTTATTAGATGTCAGTCACTGTGCTGAAAGGTTTGGCAATCCAATTTTACAGCACTGCGTCAGTTGCAGATCACTCACACAAATTCTAATCACAACGCTGAATTTGAACTCTTCATCTGCCTGCCTTTTCCCAACTATATTGGGGTCGGCTTCCAGTCTCACCGGAATACCAGTATTATACATGGAGCGACTGCCTATATGACCATAATAACCCAGTTACTGGGTGGAACAATAATTCTAGATAAAACTAATTGTCAGACTTTCGGGCTTGTGACAACCCGTAACGATTGCCAAAGATCCACGAATGACATCCGTAAAATTTAATGCTGATTTTAAACTAAAAGATAAATAAATCTAAAATATGTTTTAATGGAAAATGTAATCAATTTCATCGAAGCTTCCAATTTATCGGCAACAAATAATCCTTCTTAAAGCTAAGGCTTATGGCGGCACTAGAACGGATTTATCGTTTTACCTATAATTAAATAAACGAGCCGGGCCTTAATATTTTAAGGAACCCCGAATCTCTACCTCTTTTAGTACTCTTTAAGCTAGAATTAATCCTGTACGATTATCTATTGGATATTGGGTATATATGAGATTTAGTAAATTCAAGTTATTTTGATACAAGCACTTAAAGATCGGATTTTATCTTTCATATAATTGAGAAACAGCCTTCCAAAATCACAGGCAAATCAATATTTGGAAAGGAATTAGGAATGAAATCATTGCTTCTTCTTCTTTTTGTGTCGATGGTACTCTTCTTCAATATTTTATATCGTTTGAGCCCAGTAGGTGGCCACATTGATTGCGGCATCAGTGGCATTCATTAAGTTATCCAAGGTGCAGGTGAACGGGCACTTAGGGCACTCCAGCAAGTGGGGCATGGTCTGATTAGAGACACCGCACTCACCGCACACATTCATTCAAAAAGAAATTATTTTTCCAATTTATTTATTAGCAATCATTATTTGTACAAGAATAGGTTAGATGATGCCCCCAAACTAGACATTCGCCTGTATCATCAGCCAGCATGTCCAAACATTATCCTTGTAGTAAATAAAGTCCTCCAGACCGTATTTCGGCAACGGCGACCAATCTCAAGGAAGACTAGCCTTCGGTGCGGGAGATATTATAGTGGACAGGTGTGCGTGCAGACACAGGTGCACTCCCTCTTCCCTAACTCTCATAGTCCGGTAACACATAGGCAATCCAACACGACCGGAGAGAGATCAGGCCATTAGGAATTTCTTAGTAACAGCTCGGAGTTTGCAAGTTGGCGGTATGATACCCCCATGCCTTGGAAAGCAGGTTAAGCCGCTGGTAGTAACTAAGTAATCAACATACAGCAAATTTTACAAGCAGAAAAATATACCTACTACCGCCCCATAAAATCACCGGCCAATTTTATTATTTCAATGTGTCTATTTGTATCATCTTACATAACGATAAACGCAAACACCCTCTGACGCATGAGTATCCTCTTCTATCGCACCTGTCCCTCCACCGTCGAGACAGCGACAAGCTATCAATGATTTCTCCCTGAAGAAACGTACAAAAGATTGTAGGTACCATGTAAGTAAAAGCTATAATAATAACAGGTACAGAAAAAGCGGGAAAATAGAGCTATTAATAGTTGATCGCTAACTGTTCACACCGAAGCCGCTCGCCGGCGGCTTTGGTGTGAACAGTTAGTACTTGTTCTTTGCAACGACAAGAACTATCAAAGAAAGTACTCGCTCAGCGACCCTCGCTTGGCGGGCAGGACAACTCGCTGAGATACTCAAACTTGGTACAGCGAGTAATCGCTTATCGCCGACGCTCACTCGCTGCTTGGTGCTCGCAAAGTCAAAGTCAAATAATTTATTTCAAATAGGCACATAAAAGGCACTTTTGAACGTCCAAATTTACAAAAAATAGAATCGATTCTAGTCGCCCCTTCCAAGCGGTAGTTTTGTATGGAGAAGAATGGGCAAGACCCTCCACCGTTACTCTTTTAAAATGTTCTACAATGCCAACTTGTTTATAGTTGCTAGCTCAACTCGCTTCTCGTTTATCGCTGACGATGAGACAAGTGCCTATACCTAGTTAAGTGATTCACTCAATAATATAAATCCTCGAAATTCTGTTACTACCCAACGTCTTGTAAAGCTACCTGAAAATATTTCATTAATATGTAACAATATCCTTCAAATTAATCGTATTTCATTATGGATAAGCGGCGCCTCGCCTGAATTTTGTATAGAGCTCGTCTGTAATTCAGTCGCATGCACGAAGCGATATTTAATTCACGGAATATGAGATTAGTTATGCCGTATAGCCGGGTATAAACTTGTTTCATGATTACGCAATGAATCACGTTGTTTTGGAGGGATTACTGACTGTTTCATCCATTACTGTACAGGATGAAACTGAATAGGTACCTACGCCAAATTAAAATAGATATCTATTTCAACGTGTTATAAAGTAAATTTAGAGCATGTCGTTAAGGAAAGGGATGCCACAACGTGCCCGTAGGCGAGCGATTTGGCAATGTCGTTTCGCGCCCTTTTTTTCGTAGGAACGGTCTAAATTGAAAATGACAATTTATAATGATTATGTAGCAGTTACTGTTCAGTGTTCAATTTCATCCTGACTATAACACTAGCTTTTGCCGGCGGCTTCGCCCACATGGATGTTGGAAATTATCTCACGGGAATGTACTACTGGGAAAAAAAGTAACCTAGGTGTTAATCCAGCTTATAAACTATCTGTGTGTCAAAGTTCATCCAATTCCATTTTGCCGTTTTTGCATGATTGAGTAACAAACAACTAAACATCCAAACTGTCACATTATAATATAATATACATAGTAGGATTATAAATGCGAATGTAAGTCTGTAGTGTCTATTCTGTTACCTTTCATACCTAAATCAGAAAGAAAAAAAAATATTTAATTCGACCCGTACAGGCAGATCACAAACTAAACTAAACACAGTCATAACTAAAAAATAAAACACAAAATGATATCATCTGCCTAGCCTTTTCCCAACTATGTTGGGGTCGGCTTCCAGTCTAACCGGATGCAGCTGAATACCAGTATTTTACATGGAGCGACTGCCTATCTGACCTCCACAGCCCAGTTACTGGGTAATACGATACCCCTTGGTAAGACTGGTTGTCAGACTTTCGGGCTTCTGACTACCCGTAACGACTGTCAAAGATCCACGAATGACAGCCGGGATCAACGGCTTAACGTGCTTTCCGAGGCACGGAGGGGTCACGGTATGTAAAGATGGTCACCCATCCACAGACCAACCGCGGCAAGCGTAGCTTAACCTGACCGATCGACCTGTGCGGCTGTTATTATTTAGCCACGGGAAACACAAAATTATATAAAAAGTAACAAAAAAAAATACAGAAAATCCTACACACCAAAAGGCACCAGCATGAAATCACAGAACCGATTATTATGAAATTTGACAGATAGGTAGCGTAGGTCCTGAAGAAGAACCTAAGCTACTACAAATCCTAGATATTTGTATAAAAAAAATGATGAATTACATAAGACACGTAGACTTGGTCTTCACTGTTGGGTTATATTTAGCAGCAATTACATATTCCAAAATTCGGTGATAATACATAAAACCGCTGTTGTCGACATAGCCCACAGAATAAACAAACTGAAGTGGCAATGGACCAGCCATGTAAGTTTATGATCCTTGAAGGAGACCGCAAATCGGCTAACGTAGGGTAACACGCCCTCAAGCTAGGTGGGGCGACGATCTTAGTAGGGTGGGTCTGGTAGCAACAATATGCAAGCAGGCAAGGATTGACTTAAATTGCATAAGATTGGAGAGCGCTATGTAAAGCTGACATAAGCAGATGATAGTAATGATTACGAACTTCAGAATATTACTGAAGAGGAGCATCGTATCGTTATGATTAGCGACCCACATTTTTGGCGTACTGAACAGGCCTCTATCTCCCGGGAACATTCTTTGTAAAAGGCTTTGAAAGCGGTCTCTTTCTAAAGGGCTATATCTCTGACATATCTTTATCTATCTCTAGATCTTACAAAGTGTTGAAAAATACTTTATAGGCTTCAAAATAAGGGTCATAGCATCTTTGCTGTATCCCAGCCTTAATCAAAGTTAAAAGGTCACAATTTAAAAGCGATTAGTTTGAGTTTGTAACTTATTGTAACTAAGTAACTTAGTTAAAGTTACAAATTTAAAGACATGAAACAGGTTATTAAAACTTGTTTATTAGAGGCTGTGTTTCAAGTTAATTGGGGCTGTGAGAAGATAAAACATAACCGTTCATTAAAACTAAAACAGGCTTGAAGTTTTTACTTAGAAATAACTTAACTAAGGCCTGATTTTTCCAACGCCAGAAAATTTTACATGAGGAATCATTTTGAATTTTTTACCTGTCGATTAAAAATCAGACCTAAGTATTTTTTTTCTTCTTTTCAAAACGAAAAATAATTTTCCCGGTCATGCATTTTTAGCCAAAGTCACGTATATTTTTCACTTCGCCCAAACCCATATAAAAGCAGGAACCGATATCAATGCGATTGTTACGAAAAAAATAGCTGAAAAGCGAACATTTTGTCAAGTCGACTCGACGCGTGACATGTATAAATGAATTTCGAATGTCGGCTTTCGAATTTCGAGTCAAACTTCTCTATGGTGAACCGCGTGTGAATTTTTCTATTTTAAAATAAGAAGATAATATTTAAAATAAATATTGCACAGCGCATGTTTAAAGTAGGAGTGCTTTATTCACTTTTTCCTCCTGTGTAGCACTTTCATACATAAGATATTGGGGAGTTGAAGTGACGCTGGCTCGACTGGACCTGCGCACAACGATCGATTGCCCAACGACGCAGACCCGGGCAGTTGCGTTGCCGACTCTAGACGGACAGCGGTCCCGTTTTTGCCGCGTCTACCCCTTTTAAAATACGCATAGATTTTTTTTAAGTGCCGTGCAGTGAAGTGATTTTGGTGGTCATATTTTTTTTTAAGTGGATTGAATTTTTCGAAGGGTAAGGTTATATTTTTTTTCGTTTTTTTCCGGAATATTTTCGAACTGTTATCGGATTGATTTGTCACTGAACCTACATACCCATATTTTTTATTATTGGATTCATTTTTTTTTTTAATCGAGCGACATCCTGCTTATTTTTTGGTACTTTATGTAGCGAATTTAACCTTGTATTCAATCTGAACAATAAATTACAATTACTTATTTTTATCACCTGATGAAATAGTTATAAATGACTAAATTTGGTCCTATTGGTCCTTACTAGAACAATTTACTCAAACCGCGCAAGAAATCCTTTGTTACAATTCTCGAAATATCAAATCCAACATTAAATATTACAACTCATATTTGCGTAATTTCGTTCCTGACATCGTTAGATATTAAGAAACTAATTATTATTATAATGATATTCATCCCCTCAATGCGGTGGCATCCCCTTTTAAGTAGTTATATAGGGATATGGGTTACGTCCTTACGTCTACGCGGCGTGGTAGTGGGATAGCACACTAACATAATACAATTTTGAAGTATATTTCGACTTTGAAACGTAACCTTAATTCAACCTCTTTTATCCTTTATTTCATACTAGCTGCGCCCCGCGGTTTTCTGTGGGAATATCGGTATAAAAAGTATCCTATGTGTTAATCCTGGTTATAAACTATCTGTGTGCCAAATTTCATCCAAATCCGTTCAGTAGTTTTTGCGTGAAAGAGTAACAAACATCCATCCATCCAACCTTTCACGTTTATAATATTATTAGTAGGATAGAATTTAAAAATCCTCGAATTTATTTATATTTTTCGGAATTCTGACAGCGGATCCACGAACCATTTTAAATTTCTTACCGCCCCAGCTAACCTAAATTCCCGTAGGTACCTACAATGCTGGTTTACCTCAAGTAGGAGTGGTTTCACTACTATACCTAGTTCAATGGATAGAATATGAACTCGTTGACCTCTCCATTTCAGCTTTGGTGGTGAAATATTTGTATTATAAAGATTTTTTTTTGTGACTACAGCAGGCGCAATAGATTCTTCTCTTGTTTTTAGTGAGCAGTGGGATAGAATACGATACAGTAAACTAGGGGGAGGTTTATTCGATCTAGGTCCTCTTAAACTGGTATATATTGTGATGATAGTGGTAAAAAGGAATATGTATAAGAATCGTAGCAGGTGGCGTTCTATAGTTTCTGTCTACTGCTATGGGAAGAAAGCGTAAGTTTATGTGGACCAACATAAGCCATTGTAATTCTATCACATCATAGCAGCTTTTATACGCCCTCTGATGATCATGAACTTTCTGAAGCGATACGGAGAAATGGTTCCAACCGCCAGGATTGACAGATGGATTGATGATGTCAGTTTGTTGTTACATAGGTACACAGAAGGATACTGCTGTCCTTACCCACGACATAGACATAAAGAACTTGTCATAGACAAGTGACAACCGCTCTCAAAGCGTTTTATATTTCTACAACGACTTTCAATAGGATTAACATAAGCTTTTCGGTAGCTCGACATGTCAATCGAATACATTTTTTACTGCTCTAGAATAGTTATCGCTGATATAATGTCAGTTTATCTAGGCCCTCAAACGTGTTCTTTACCAAGAAAACAATTGAATACATAGAAAATATAGACAGTGGCAGGGACATCGACAGGCAACCCGTTACCATGGATTTAGTACATGATTCCCCTGCCTTGAATTTTTTTATAACCGACGGTCTAAAATCACGTGCTGAATTCGTGGTTACAGTTATCGTGTCGATATCCCTGCCAACCTGTATGACTTCAGCCATACCACCCTA
The DNA here is from genome assembly GCA_951799955.1 of Apamea anceps. Taxonomy (NCBI): domain Eukaryota; kingdom Metazoa; phylum Arthropoda; class Insecta; order Lepidoptera; family Noctuidae; genus Apamea; species Apamea anceps. Next base: position 2,760,204 of record OX637502.1, on the reverse strand, counting down.
TCAAATTTATTATCTGGCTGAAGTTTCTTTAGGTCTACTCCATTCAAAAACTTCTGGACAGATAGTAATGATGCTGTACTGTTTCTGCCGTCTGCCGTCATTCTGTAGAAGCACTGAGAAATAATGTTTTTTTTTTATATCAATCAACTCAGCCTATCGCAGTCCACTGCTGGACATGACCACTACCAGGCTGCGCCACAACACCCTGTCCTCCGGTCCAGTCTGTCCCAGCCATCTTCTTATGGTCATCTGTCCATCTAGCTGGGGGGCGTCCCACAATACGCTTGCCGATACGCGGTCTCCACTCCAAGACTCGTCTGCTCCACCGGCCATCGGTCCTTCGACATACATATGATTTTTACTATACTGCAGATTAAACTGAATATCACAGCTACATTTTCTAGAAGCCCTCAGTTCAGAATATAATAACTACCTACATTTTCCAGAAGCACTCAGTTCAGAATATCACAACATTTTCCAAAAGGAATTTTCTCAGAAAATTATCCTTTCACTCCTATTTCCCTTTGACAATTTCTAGGAACATAATTAAAGCTGGAAGTCTCTCCTTCCAGTCATTTCACTATTCATGTTAACTATTCCAAGTAAGGCAATCTTTCAAAGAATTTTATTAGTTAGCATCTTGGCAAGAAGCAAATAACAGTTAACTGAAAATTAAATCAAGCGAACATTTGGACTCCATGCCTAAATTCCCATAAGGGATAGGTAGAGTTTTATAATCTGCTTAGCACTTAAAACCATCAATATCCGTCTAATATATTTGGACGGATATTGACGGTTTTGAGCGAAGTTGCCATAATCACTGTACTTCACAAACAAATTGATGTTTATTGTTTTTTAAGTCTATAGTCATTCTATTCTGCCTATTTCCTTGACTATTCCTTAGTTATTTTTCAATATACCATCCTAAAGCTAAGCTTAAGCTAAAGCTTAAGCTAGGGCTAGGGCTTAAGTTTTTTCTGCAATAATAATTTTTCATGTTTTTTCATTTCGCATGTTTTTTTAAAAAAAAGCCTGAATACTCAATCTACTACTACTTAATCTACACTACCTTCGAACTCTACATATCCTCCAAAAAGAAGCTTGAAGTTAGACCAAAAAACAAAAACCTAGAACCAACCGTACGTGAACACCTAGATCTCATACCTCTTGACCCACTTCCAGCTTATCAGCTTAAAAGCTCATTTATTGAGCTCGAGCACACAACTGTGAGCTATTACTAACAATTTATTTAAAACGATAAATCTTGCTGCCTAATGGTATTAGAGAAAAGTATTAAATCACATACGATTAATGCTTATGGCCAAGTTAGGTGGGAGTTTGCACGTAAATGTAATTTCAATGCGAGTTACCTACTATCATCATCTGCTTAGCCTTTTCCCAACTATGTCGGGGTCGGCTTCCAGTCTAACCGGATGCAGCTGAGTACCAGTATTTTACACGGTGCGACTGCCTGTCTAACCTCCACAACCCAGTTACTGGATAATATAATACCCCTTTGTAAGACTGGTTGTCAGACTACCCTTAACGACTGTCAAAGATCCACGAAGTCAGCCGGGACCAACGGCGTAACGTGCTTTCCGAGACACGGCGGAGGGGTCTTGATATGTAAAGATCATCTACAGACTTACCGCGGTAAGCGTAGCTTAACCTGATCGATCGGCCTGTGCGGTTGTTAAGCTGAATACGAGGTACATAACATTACATTACGCCTGTATTCAACGAAGGGTTCGGCTGAGGAGGCTGGCTACAGGTGTACCTTTCACGGTTTCACCAGTTATGTTTAAAGTCCCCTAAGACCTATAGGGGGTGAGCCTAGCCTAAATATGAGGTCTTTGCCATATTTACATTAACATCCGCTACTTACCATGGCTCTTCTAATAAATAATTAATGGAAAATCGCCATAATATAACTGTCACTCTTGGCAGATAGGTGACCGATTTTTCTTTCCAGCTGGATTCTAAGTAACTTGATTTTCTTTTAAGAAAACCACATTTTAAGATACTGCAATACACAAACTGATGCCTTCTTCCCATGGGGGTAAATACAAGCTACAGAGCTACCTGCTAATATCCTTACACCTCTTTTTGCTTCGTTTACTTTCAATATGCAAACGCAGTTTTTAGTTTTAGTCTAACGTAACTTAATTATACGTTACTTTTTCTGCATGCGTCAAACATGAAGCTAATGCCCCAATAACAGTTTTTTCCTTATCCGAGGATATGAATACGCGGAAGCTCCTGAATTATGCATACATTACGCATCATGGGTGAAGATTAAAGCATTTATTTATGATTCACAAAATCCACAGCTCTCTGAAATTTTGCTTAAAATATATAAGCAGCATTCAATATAAAGAGAATCCCCGTAATTTTAAGAACGTTCACAGTCTGATCTCAGTCTCAATCTGTCAAAAATCTCTCTAATTTCCCTACATTTTGACAAGTTTTTGACATTTGTTTGTCGCCGAGATAAGACTGCGACTAGATTTTGAACGATTTAAATTACGAGAATTGACCTTCTGAATCTAAATGATGCAATTGCGCGGTAACAATTTTTGTTTCTGGCTTAAATTACTTTAAAAAAGCAGAGTTGTGGAAGCCAAAGAAACCGTCTCTAAATTTTGATGTATGATCTGATATAGGTAAAATGTCATCATCATTTTCTTGCCGTGTAATATGTATAATTGTAGTATGTAATATGTATAATTAATGGATGGCAACATCCTTTTGCACTTAAACAATGTTGTTGTTGTTGTTGATGATGTTGCCATCCAACCTATGTAGGTTCTAGGGTCACTGATCGGTTTTCCAAACCATGGTGATTAAGGAAATTGTTCCTCGAGCTTTCATTATTAAAAACAATCGTGTTTTTTTATTAAAACGAATATAACATTGGTTTTTGCATAACATAAAGTGTTTGAAGAGGTCATCGGTTTTCACTGTTTGTTATTATAGGCACTGAAACAGTCACCAGTAACTCATATTCTTTAGTGTGGCAACCAGCCAGTTTGAAATACAGTTGCTAGGACATACCAACTTTAAGAAATTACATTCGAAATTTTTAAGCACAGGTACAGTCTGACTGTAACAACACACACGTACCTCGTGGGAAATCTTAAGAACAAATAGCCTGACTTCAAATAGCATGTATTACCTACTTATATCTTATTCATGTTACTTCCATACATATGTATTTTAAATTAAAGTCGCTTTTCGTCTCTCTGTGACAGCGTTATACTTTTACAAACTCTGCAACGCTTTTGATGCGGTTTTCACCTTCATTTAGAGTATTTATTCCGAAAGGTTTGTGTGTCATCATCAGCTGCCTCGCCTTTTCCCAACTATGTTGGGGGCGGCTTCCAGTCTAACCGGATGCAGCTAAATACCAGTATTTTACTTGGAGCGACTGCCTATCTGACCACCACAACCCAATTACTGGGTAATACGTTACCCCTTTCTTTTTTCTTTTTTTTTTTTTTTTTTCAGGATGGGAAATCATCAAATGACTCCTCCCGCTCTGGGTGGAGCAGAAGGTAGTGTCAGACTCTTACTGACTAAAACCCACCCGCGTTCCTTCCTTAGCCCTTTATGTTCCAGGGCAGCGGTAACCCTTTCGGACGATCCCGCTACCCTGGCAGGCTTCGGCCCTATCGGGCCCCGTCACTTCTGCTGACATCTCTATACGCTACCCCTTTGTGTACAATACATTAATATTAAACTGACATAGTTTTTTCAAGTAGTAAAACCATGCGAAGCAGGGATGGGTCGCTAGTCAGTAAATAGTTAGCTAGTAGTAATACAGAATGGCAGGGGCATCGATACGCAAACTGAAACCATGCACATGATTCTAAACAAGCGTAGAAATTTCATCAGCTGTTTCATAGAAAAGTGCAATGCCCCCGCAGTAAAAATATATGGAACAGCTATTTTTTTTTAACAACCCTAAATATTTCAACGCCTCTGGGGTTCAGAATCCTAAACTGAATCCATGGTAACTAGTTGCGCGTCGACTTCCCTGCCACCCTGTATGAATATTGTAAAGCTTAGCTTGAACATCGATCGGTTAACGCGAAGGTGCCTTGTAGGGAGGGCATTCTGAAACTTAGAATTTTAAAATTCCAAGTAAATGAGTTTTACCGGAAAAGAACTATCATTAGATGTATTTCTACTGTAAAGAAGCAGGTAGGTATAAATTATAACAGAACCTTTGGTTTTCTAAGAAATCTAGACCAGGTGTCGCTTTCTTAAAAACCGGCCAAGTGCGAGTCGGACTCGTGAAGGGTTCCGTTACGTTACGATTTATGACGTATTAAAAAAAAACTACTCACTAGATCTCGTTCAAACCAATTTTCGGTGGAAGTTTATATGGTAATGTACATCATATATTTTTTTTAGTTTTATCATTCTCTTATTTTAGAAGTTACAGGGGGGGGGGGGGGGACACATTTTACCACTTTGGAAGTGTCTCTCGCGCAAACTATTCAGTTTAGAAAAAAATGATATTAGAAACCTCAATATCATTTTTGAAGACCTATCCATAGATACCCCACACGTATGGGTTTGATGAAAAAAAAATTTTTGAGTTTCAGTTCTAAGTATGGGGACCCCCAAAATTTATTGTTTTTTTTTCTATTTTTGTGTGAAAATCTTAATGCGGTTCACAGAATACATCTACTTACCAAGTTTCAACAGTATAGCTCTTATAGTTTCGGAAAAAAGCGGCTGTGACATACGGACGGACAGACAGACAGACAGGCAGACAGACAGACAGACATGACGAATCCATAAGGGTTCCGTTGCCATTTGGCTACGGAACCCTAAAAACCGATGAATTCACAAAAATTACTTTACATGTGATAAGCTATAATGGTAAAAAAAATATTGCTTAAGACCACGCTACCGATTTGGGATAACCTGAAATGCTAGTTTTGTTGGGAATAATGAATAAATAAATAATAACGGCTGACCAAATATACGAGCGTTTTTTGATACCTAACATCAAACTCTGAAGATGACAGATTTTCATGACGACCTTTATAATATGACGGAACCGCTTTCCTAGGCAACCCAATATTGAGACAAGTACCTACGTCACCATCGAACAGTTTCCATAATCTCAATACAAAAATTCAAACCAACTGGCATTTTGACGGTTCTGTCTTAATATTTTTATAAGTATCGCATAAGTGTTGATCCCGTGGGAATATCGGGATGAAAAATATCCTATGTGTTATTCTGATGATTCTAAGCTATGTTACTGTAAAATTTCATCAAGATCCGTTCAGTAATTTATGCGTGAAAGAGAGTAACAAACATCCATCCATCCACACAAACTTTCGCGTTTATAATATTATTAGGAAATAGGATATTTATGAGGCTATAGGTACCGATGATGTGATTCAATTGTTGTGAAAAATTAATAACGAAAATTAGCTAGTATCTCAAAAGTTATTAGTTTCGCCCCTTATTAAAAACATGGGACTTAAACATTACTGGCGAAATGTGGGTGTACTATAGGTACAGTCAACAGCAAAAGTACAATACATACACGTACATACTTTTGAATCACTTCGACGCCACACAGTTCTGACGCGAACTCCGTTCATTAGTATTGAATTTCTGATTTTGATCATCTACTTTTGCTGTTGACTGTACCTCTGCCTAACCCTTCGGGGGTTACAGGTATGATGTTATAAAGCCCATTGTGTCATCCCATGTAAAATTCCTACATTTATATCTGTATTTTTTACGGTGTACATAATAAAGAGTATTCTATCTATTTGTATTAGTTTACGCCTATTTAGATAAAACTATTTGATTTCGAGCATAGATTTCGACGTACGAGTATGTATTTTTAAAGAACACGTTCATTAAATATACATCCGAAAATATATTCAGCGCCATTTCATTTCATTATTTCGTTAAAAAACTAATGTACAATTAAGTCTGACATTTCAGTAAGGGCTTATTATCTAAATGTCACCATTATAAATAAACCAATTAACAAACCGACTCAAAGGTCAAAGTACTATCGATCCTTAATCTAATATTCATTATCATGTACTATATAAAATCCATTAATAAATGTAATTGTGGACATCAATCTACATTGAAGACAAACGAAATGTCATGTCGTTACTGGTATTGTAATTTGGTCACAATGGTGGGGAATTTGGTCATCGAAATATCATTTGATACAATAAATATATTGAATATTAAATATAATATGATAAATAAATTCATATATTTTGCTCTCAAAGAACAACAAAAGCTTTATCTATGAAGTACAATTTATTTGTAAATTGAGTATCGAGTAAACTGGTCACAGGTTCGCACGACGACATTATCAAGCTTTACATTTCCAATATAAGCTGACTTCTCATTGTACGTTTGTGTCGAATCATATGTTGCAATGGTTTATTTTATTTCTAGTTTTGATTGTTGTTTTTATTTATTTATGTGTAATTGCATGCTGCACTGGTTAACGTCATCACGTCAACGCCGGCTGCCGCTGAAAACCAGCGCTGGGGCTCTGTCTTGTATCGCGTGAATGTGACGCATGTTTACCCCCAACTTGTTTTTTTTTTTTTTGTGGGTTTATGTTCTTTTTTATGCGTTATATTTGCCGCAAATAAATGTATTTTCTTTCTTTCTTCTTTATTTCTGGTGAAATGTGAGTATACTGAGGTATACCTGTGCATAACTCTTCGGGGAACACGGGCGTGATGTTATGGTACGTTATGTTAATTTCAGGGAACGGGACACTCGTGTAGATATTCTAGTTGAATAACGTATACCTATCTGGTAAAGTAGAGACTGTAATAAAAATAAATATTTTAGTTTTCGAAAGAGTAGTCGCCTACGTGTGGGCCATTCGCGGCCATTTTTCATTTCACTGGTGCTGGAAGAAGTAGCTTTTATTTCTGCTTATTTTTATCTCACCCTGGCGAACTAAAATACGTGGAATTCTGTTTTTAGGTCCAAATCCACCGTCATAACATAACACCACGCTTGTTTTTGCTAAAGGAGTAGGCAGAACACTAGTATCTGCACCCTTATTTCCCCATGTTTAAGTCCAAAGTAATATGGACCGAGCTTTTAGCCATTAACCGGGCACAAATCCCGCTCCAGGTTGCTACTGAGAATCAATTCGTCTTATTTTCTGTTCGTACGCTGCCATCATGCTCCTCTAAAAACCAAACCAACCCAACCAAACAAAACCAACTTGAAGATATGTGCAAGTGTAGCACTTGCAAATATCTTCAAGATAGCCTCTTAATAAAAAACTCCTTAAAACGACCACAGTCCAAGTTGGAGTCAAGCCAGAGGAAGATAATGATGGATCACAAGCTAAACTTATGCAAGTGTATGAAGTGGTGACGCACTCACTGAATAACTTGGAGTTCTGCCCATACTGAAAGGGAAAATGTGTTAAAAAGCGAGTTCTGTGAGTCATAATTAGTTTACTTTTTGGCCAGATTTTTTGTGTTATTTTTTAGCGTAGTAACAGCTGGACGTAGTTATCCGAACGTAAGATCAAAATGTTACAAAATGGTTGTGTTTATTCCAAAAAAATATGTTCATTGTTTTAAAATTTTATCACTGTACCCGGGAGAATCATCAAAATAATTTGTTTATAAACCTGAACTAGAACCTGTGATTTTCAAACAAAATAACCATACTATTTGGGAGTTTATCAATGCAACTTTTTTTTTTAATTAAAAATGATATGTTTCTAAAGCTAGCGTTTTCTAAGACTGCGATAGCCGCTACATCTACATAGCGTCCGCAATTTACGGTCCAATATTGTCACTGAAATGTCTAGAAACGTAGATGTGTGTGTTTCCATAGAGAGTGTTTTCTGACACCGTAAAGTCAGACCCCATTGACTTCATTTTCATGGCAGCCGCCACTGCGAATAAAAATACTCTAACTATTCGAAAACTTATCAAAATTTACGCATTTTCCTTGTAACAAGAACCTACACACTACATCCAATAAAAAAACCGTTTTGTTTTCGTATACAACTGGATTATCCTATATCAAAGACTACCTATTTCCTGTTAATATATCTACATACACGACATAAAATGTTCACTCTCACTTTTAAAGTCCTTTACGTATCGACGGGCACCGCGTAATCTGCTTACCCCCAGTGAAAGTGTAATGAATTAGGTTAGAACCGAGCTCTGTTCGATGACCTGTCACTAACGCGACCTTAAAACAACTCCGTAGGGAAGTTATACAATTATACATATGGCTATACGGTAGTGCCAACATGTAGAATGAAACTTTTTTTGTTAATTTCACGTTTTGTTAAGCTGTCCCACCGCTGGGCAAAGGCCTGCCCCAAATCCTTCCAGGAACTCTTTTCCCGCGCCACGTCGAACCAGGCCTTTTACCTTTTTTCCCTTTGTTGTGGTTAAGAAGACAAAAATCAGTTAAACAGTTACAATCCTGGGCAATCTTCAAGGCAAGCAAGTTATACATGTGGCTAAACGGTATTGCCAACGTACATAAGTTGAAACTTTGATTGAATGTTGGTACCTTTTCATTTAGTTTTTTGTGGTAAAGAAGGTGGAAATGATAACTTCTTGACATAAACAATCACTATGCTCCTTTAACACCACTTACCTACTGTAGGCCAAACATAAAATATAACTAGCAGCGCCCCGCGGTTCCACCTGCATAAGTTCGGATCCCGTGGGAATGTCGGAATAAAAAGTTATCCTATATGTTAATCCTGGTTATAAACTATCTGTGTGTCAAATTTCATCCAAATCCGTTCAGTAATTTTTGCGTGAAGGAGTAACACATCAAGAACTTGTTTTCACACAAGGAAAACATCCATCCATCCATCCTCACAAACTTTCGCGTTTATAATATTGGTAGGATGGAACATTTCTGTACGGTAGTAGTGTGTCCGGATTTGACATATTATCCTTGGATTTCAGTTACTATGATAATTTTTCGTCAAAAACGTTTCAAATCCTTTGCCTTCACAACCACATGGTTGAAGTTATTTAAGGCTATACAGTAATGCCAACGTGTAGGATGTGACATTTTGTATGCATAGAATGTTGGTATCCTTGCATCTCAGTTCACCAGCTTGGGATAATAGGGTAGAGAGATAATATTGTTTTCTTTTTCCTTATTTTGTTCCCCCAATTAATTTTATCTATGTATATCAGTCTTCAGCCAAATCTCATATACTTTATTTTAGATTACTGTAAGACAGAGTAAGACTTGATAGATTTTAAAAAGATTGAGGTTATAACCGATTTGTAAGATGAATACTCCGTTTTCATTATAGGAACCGGGGAAACAGCAATTGCCTAGATACTAATTATCAATAGATTCAATAATCATAATCATCAATAGTACTAATAAAAGCTTTACTATGCAATTGTCGTGATTTCTGTGATTTAATTTTAAAAAATGTATTATTTTTATACCGATTTATAATATCCACTGTGGCAACACTGTCAACGTACAAATTAGTACTATTGTAACAAACTTTTAAACCTATATTTATTTCATTATGATAACTGAATATATTATTCTACTTTGGCAACACTTGAAAATAACGGTTATGATAATTATTATCATTATTTCTGGATGTTGCAAATGTAATTTTAAATAGTAAAATGTAGTGCAGAGCTAGTCGTTGTTAGATTGTGAAAGAGTAAAGTGGTGCGATTAAAAGTATTGGCAAGAAAATAGTGCTTTAATACAATACTGTATGTTACAGCATAAAAACACTAAGAGTCAATACAGAAAATTACACGAATAAAACCCCTAATAATACCCTACGACACAAACTACGAGTAAATAAAGGAATGGACGCCGTTCCAACGTTCATTAAATTACAACCACACGAAGAAAAAACCGGCCAAGTGCGAGTAGGACTCACACAGTGTTCCGTACCACCGTACTATATTTAATTTAATTCAAATAAATTTTATTTTATTTTATTTTTATTAAGTATTTGTCATTATAGCGGCAATAGAAATACACACTCTGAAAATGTTAACTGTCTGTCTAACTATTACGGTTCATGAGATACCGCCCGCGATAGACAGACAGACGGACTAACGGACAGCGAAGGCTTAGTAATTAGGGTCCTGTTGGCACCCTTTGGGTACGGAATCCTAAAAATACTTCTGTCCTTCAAGATACAGAATTTACCTAGTTTGAAGGGCTGGGGTCTTCTCATATGTAAAACCATACTCATCCCTTATTGAAATAACACCGATGTTGCCTAGGTTAAGTCTTTTAGTAAAATAAATAATTACTTACTTACTAAATTACTTGATATTAAGTAATAGAAACCTTACTCATACATTAAAACTTTTATTAAGCCCGTCATGATAGACCAAGGTAAGAAAAAAACCTATTTCATGTAGAGAACTGACGTATCACGAAGTTTGAAAGGGTGAAATGAGAAAGCTAAAAATCGCATGGATGAATCTTATACATCATAGTCAGACTGAGGCTATGCAGCGCTGAACACAACCCTCACATATCATACTTAATATAAATGTACTTCTACTAATAATAAAGCTAAAGAGTTTGTATGTTTGTTTGAACGCGCTAATCTCTGGAACTAACAGTAGGATTTGAAAAATTCATTCGATGGCCCATTTCTTGAGGAAGGTTATAAGCTTTTGAACATTACCCTAAGCCGAGCAAAAAGATAAAAAGTCAGAAAGAACGCAGGAGCTAGTAATTAATAGTATAAATGCAAAAATAGCACTCGTCTGTCTGTAAATTTTTCACGCTTAAATCGATCGTTATGAAAAATAGATAGATAGCCTGGGACCTGGAGAAGGATATGGGCTACTTTTCTTCAGAATATTAATTTAAAATATATAAATTCCAAATCCCACGTTGGGCGCCAATATTAATGTACAGTTTTTCGCTATGCCATGTTGGGCGCCAATCCATACTAATATTATAAATGCGAAAGTAACTCCGTCTGTCTGTCTGCCTGTTACCATTTCACGCCTAAACAAATAGGTAGCCTGGGACTTGAGTTTTCAAGTCCCAGGCGACTTGAAAACGTACATAGGCTACTTTTTATCCCACGTTGGGCATGCACGTACAGTTTTGCAATATGGCATGTTGGACGCCAATCCATACTAATAGTATAAATGCGAAAGTTATTTCGTCTGTCTGCCAACAGACAGACAGACGGAATAAGTTTCGCACTACCTACCTATTTGTTTAGGCGTGAAATGTTAACAAACATTTCACGCCTAAATAAATAGGTAGCCTGGGACTTGGAGAAGGACATAGGCTACTTTTTATTTTCAGTTATATTAAAAAAATATGAAATACACAATACACGCAGACGAAGGCGAGGGCAACGGTTAGCAATTTTTATTTTAGTACCGTCGGCAAATGAGAGCAGTATTCAGTGTGCCTTTTAATAAAGCTTCGCTTGTGCCGAATTCCCGGGTTCATTATCTTATGCATCAGCATTGCTGGGTTTATTTCGTTTATTTTTGAAAACGTTGCATCTGTCTACAATCTACATTTACGAGTAGTATGTGCTCTTGTATTATCATGGGTGTATACTTATTTTTACATGTCGTAGCATTATGCTGAGATAGGAGACTTGGGCTCAAATCAAACAGTTTACTCGTGATACACAGGTAACAATATAGGTCTTAGAATATACAGTGAGTTTATGCTGTGATCAGCCTCATGGGCATACAAATTTATAAAAAAAAAAAAAAAAATAAAGCTCCTACAGGATTTTTCTTTACTTTTTCATGCTAGCTTCTGCCTGCGGCTTCGCCCGCGTGGATATCAAAAATCATCCCACGGCAACCTACTACCGGAATAAAAAGTAGCCTATGTCATTCCCCAGGATGTCATCTATCTCCTTGCCATCTTGCCAATTTTATCGGAATTCGTACAGTGGTTAAGACGTGAAAAGGTAACATGCAAACAGAGTTAGTTTGGAATTTACAATATTAGTTAGGATATCAAAGAGTCTTGCCTGTGCTCTGCGCAGTACATAAAATATTCAATGATACTTGCATACCTAATATATTTTGCCGTGTATACAAGCAGGTACAAATAGAAATACACAGTTTGATGGTAACTTCTAGTACCTATTTATGTGTTCTGGCTCTTTCTACAGTTATTTTTTTCTAGCACTATTGATCTTTAGACCTGACGATTGTGCATTGTTCTCAATGGCAGCCCGAACGCCTTTGTTCTACGTTTTATTGAAAAGTGCTCGGATACTCGGAACACTCGGAAACTCGGAACTGTTCTCGTTTTTTCTGACGCTCAACCCCTATTATAGGGGTGCCATATTGAAAAATTCTCGCCCTGAATGCTTTGAAAGGGAAAACAAATGGAGCGTGCATCCTATCGCATCTGTGGCTTTCAACTATTTTCGTGCAAATTATTTGAATGGGGAATGTGGATGTTCATTTAAATTCTTTGTCCTTTTTGGTCAGGTTTCAGACTAACAAAATGTCGGCAGTCAGTTTGGCAACCCCAGTAATTAAACTACACATTGCGATATCTGAATCTATCATTCCGAGGTAAGTGTTGGTTTTCTACGAGTATGTGGATTTTTCTATTAAACAAGTTTTCCATGATAGTTTGTGGCGGCATTTACATCGAAACATGCGAACTACGCATCACACTAACATCACGCTAAATCCTATATCGTGCAAGCAGAGTTACCGCGCAACTAGCCTATATACAACGTCCCGACATTAATCGTCGGGCAGTTGTCCACCAGACACGACACCCGTCTGGTTGGAGGATCCTCCCTTTCCTACGAAGGTGGAGTGAACTTTACACCCTGTTTACCTTCATACATCTATACTGGTGACCACGACTATTCCATTCCATTGATCAAGATTTTTATTATTATTATTATTTATTGAATAAAAGCCAACACGGACCAATTATAAAATAAACTAATACAAAAACAATTAAATTAAATTAAATACAATAAAATACAAAAATACAATATATAAGTCAAAACAATTAAAATAATATTTCCACATTAGCCCGTACATGTACCATGTCACAGTGATACATGTACTGGCAGTCGAATCGCTGGGCGAAGGCACTCAGGATACTGTTCGGGCTGACCCGCACCCTGCGCACCAGGGATGTGCACCGCTTGCGCATGGTTGTATAAAAACAATCCACGCGCGCTTCGGCAAACATCCCCGAAGCGCTACAGAAGCGAGGCAGCCCCAACAGCACCCTGAATGCATTATTGTATTGGACGCGTAGAGCGCTGTACTGCTTTTGCGTATAATTCACCCACAGACTGCTCGTGTAGAAGGACGTGCAAAATGCCCTGAACAGGGTAATCTTGACGTCTCTTGAACAGCGAGCAAATCTGCGTGCCATCATATTCGCACGAACAGACAGCGCTCTAACGCTCCCTTTCTATGTCATTATCGTCTTTCAGATCCGGGGTTTTATGATTTGCTATTAAATCACAAACCTAAAAACTGTATCAACAGCCTAAAGTCCCAAATAAAATCCAAGTATACACTGTTCTGCTACAAAAAAAAACCCATTTAGAAGTATAGTAGCCATTTTGTTCAGTTGACCTCAGCCTTTTAAGACCCTTGGTTAGTATATTCTGACGATACCAACCTTCATTAAACCAACACCCTTTAAAACCGTAACCAAACGTTACAAAAAACCGTAAAACACATAATATTATCAATAAGTAACAAGTCGATCTCACGGGGGTGTTATACGGTGTTTGAGCCCATAAACACTCCGGGCCGTCGTAAAAGACCGCTCGGTAAATCTTGGATTAGCTCCCGGGTAGTAATGTGCCGTTTATTTAGGCTGCCAGTGTAATTGCTTGGTGTGTTTTTTACACTCGAGTGGGGAAAAATTGTATAATGATGATGGCTTAATTATTATCTTGATATGCTGAGTCTTTAGAAGAGGTGTTTTTCGTGACTGAATTTAATCATCTCCCTGGCCTTTTTTAACTGTGCTAGGCTTCCATTCTAATCAGATACAGTTATATACCAGTATTATACATAGAGCTACTGACTTTCTGACCACCACAACCCAGTTGCTGGGTAATACGATACCCCTTGGTTTACTGGTCCTGAGACCTACAAATAACCACCGGGACCAACGGCTTCACGTGCTTTCTTATTGGATGGTCACCCATCTACGGACCGACCTTCGCAAGCGTAGCTTAACCCGCGATCGACCCTTGCGTTTGTTATTATAGCCACGAGCCCCTCTGGGCTGAAATTGTGTTTAGTAATTAGTGAGTTGACCCAGTTCTGCAGCAAAAAGCATTGCTGTGTCTGTAAGCATTTGAAGGAAACGGGTCGCGACCTTATTACTTTTTAACTTCGTCCCTTGGTGTCAGAGGCAATGCAATGTCACGTAGGAGGGCACTTTAAATATATTGCAAAAATTTTATAGGAGCAGGTGCCTAACACGGACGCGGAGAAAACTTAAAGTAAATTGGAACGATTTTAAAATTGAAAACACTCGTTTCGTACAAAATTTTTACTTATTTTTGGTAGTTTTACGACTTTATTCATTGAATATGGGTGGATTCCAATTTTATTGTGCTTATTCTGAAAATTTTAACCAAAATACTATAGGATAGTTGTATTGTCAATTTATCAAATATAAAAATTGTTAAAATTTACGTTACGTTTTATAGATAATAACTTTATTTAAACACAAACAAAAAGCCTTAATTACAATATACAAGCTAACAGTAATATATATATTATGTACAAGTATATAATGAAAAATTAAAGGGAGAATGGAGGAGCTCATTGGCCATAAACAAATTCGTCTGCATCACTGTAAATGGGATAAGTGCCCAAAAGGCTTGCAGCATTACCGACAACTGTGCTGCTGGGGAGTTTGCTGCGCCACTTCTTCTTCCCAGCGAAACTACTAGGAAGTGGTGAAGGGCGGGCGTTTCGGGGGACTGTCTTTTGTAATTTTGACGTTCGAAAAGCCTCAGCCTAATTTGAATAAATGACTTTTGACCAATGTTGGATGGCAATGCTGATTCTTTGGGCTTAAAATAGGCCAACCCTCTGTTCACGTGACAAAACGTTACGTCTACATTGGACTCTATTTAGTGTAAATTGATCTACAGATCAACTTAATTAATTTAACCTAATCAAAAACGGCACCCTAATTGCGTAACACACAATCAATAGTAATCTGAATCATTTTGAAGCAAATTGCTAATCCATTGCTTCATAAGTTCGAAAAATTTGTCTGCTCAACACGTAATTAACGCAATGAATGTTGTTGAACTGTCAAAATGAAACCGATTCCGATTAATTGTGTGTTACGCAATCAGGGTGCCGACTTCCTCTAAACCCAATTTACTGAAACCCGGAAAAGCATCGACATGTTCCCTTCTACTCCATTAGAAAAGTTTTTTGAGCAGACAACTTTCTACTAATGCTTATGAACCCCCTTCGTGTTAACATGATAGGGGTGGCACGGAAATATAGTATTATTAACACTATACATTGATTAATGTTTCTTTTGTTGTGGTTATGGCCATAGTCTGTTTTTTCTTCCACCTAACTTCATTATAACAACTGATTAATTTTTGGAACGAAGTTCCTACACGCGGCTTGGTAGCGGTTACTGGTAGAAATTGTCATGTAAGGAAAAAGCGTTAGTATGCCCCCTTCCTGCGACTTTCCCTCTCTCTATACCTCCTTCTATTATGTACGAGTGTGTGTATGCGTGTGGAACTTCGTTCCTGACGGGGTCCCCCGACCGCACAATTTTATAAATAAAATTAAGCGCTTTAGTAATTTTTATTTTTTTTTATATACTTAAGTTCAGTATGGTAGATAGTGATTCAGGACTGTTCATTGATGTGATCATTGTTCTGTTTTTGCTCATGATAATAATGAAGTATAAGTCGCATATAGTAGCATTATGCTGAGCGATGGCCGTTTTGCGTGGTTGTGACGCATATTTTCTTCCAACTTGTTGTTTTTTGTGTTTTTTTCGGCGTCATGTTTACCGCAAAATAAATCTATTTTCTTTCTTTCCTTTTCTTTCTAAATCTGCTATTCTGCTTTTTAAATTCAAACCATTTTATTTATTCCAAATAAACTAACTATAGGCACTTTTGAAGTGTCCGAAAAATGAAGCTAGTTGCCCATTCCAAAGCGTAGTAGGTGCCTATGGAGAAGAACGGGCAAGACACTCCACGGACACTCTTTTAAATCATAAAATTGTTACAAAATATTGTTACATCATTCATGTTGAAATTATACATGTGAAAACGATGTAGACGTGCACGTTAAAAGCGTTCATACTAAAAGCGTAACTACATATTTAAAACCGGAATTAATTTTTAAACCCCTATCAAAACTTTGTCTCATTCACTGCCTCAAAACGAGTTACCTAGTTTAGCCATGGAAACATCCCAGACAGGCAGAGAGACTCACTCTCATTATCATTAAAATGAATTAAAAATAACTTTGTACAACAAAACAAAAAAACTTCTCGGTTCGAAGGTCCTTCACATTGACCTTTCTTGAGAGGGAAACTCCAAGAAAATAAAATTGAAACAATACAAAACAAACAATAAATACCAAGTAATTGGTTGACCTTTGTTTATTTTACCATCGTAATTAATGTTTCCCTTGCTGTTATTCCCTGTTGTTTACTCGAATAACCGATTACGCAACGGAAAGCAGGTTTATTCATGCAAAAATCGATACTAATTCAAAAGGCAAGCTAAGCGGAAAAATCTCGGATTTTATTCGATCATTAGGGACATTTTTGCTATTCGTATTTTTCCCACTGAAAAATTCTTTCCAACCATCATTCACTGTCAATTTATTACCACAGATAATCTACACCTCAAAAATCATAAATAAAAAGACAAAACACTGTCACAAATTCATTTTTGCTGCCAAAATTCATGTTATCTATATCGACATCCCTAAACCCCAATTCGTTCATGGCAAACAGGGGCTGGGCTAACATTCCCTGGCTGTTTGCGCAATGACTTTGCCACGAGCAAATTATTTTTATGTTTGTTTGCCACCAAGCTAATACAGCTCCTGTTTGATTGGATTCCTTCAAAGGGATTTTGGTTTTAGATGCGGGATTATGTGGGAGTTTTAGAGCAAATAAAAAGTACTCGTATTATTAAAACGTTTTTATCGAACCTTTTCGATCGCTATTTGCACGTTGCCAGTAGCATCTGTGTAATTTAGTTTGCAATAAATGGCTTTTGTTTGAAATTAAGTGGCAATTAAAGCTTATGTTGAATACGTTTATATGTAGAAATGTTTTGCCGTTTCTAGCAATTATTGCAATGCGAGGTCAAACTGAGTTTGTCCAGTCTAGTACTTATACATTTTTGCAAGGTTTCTTTTTAAATATGCCTGAAAGCCTCATATGTACATCTAATAATAGGTGTAGTTCTCATCTCTTTCCCACACTGAAGTACCTAGGATTAAAATAATGCTGCTTAAAGAGGTGCTGCTAAGCCCCCTGAACAGTACCTAAATCTCATCTAGCTGTTGTGATTGGATAACCTCAATAATCATAATTATCAGATTTCACAACCAATTTCATTGAATATAAATTAAACACCCTGGCTGCTGCTACGTACATGACTAAGCACCCAGTATGGCCTAACACTGTCTCCTAAGATACAGGACTACCTAGTTTAGGAGGCAGGGTTACATAACCCGTGTAGATTTATGTAGATATACCTGTGTTATTTTGTACAACTGCTCTTGTAATCATGAATCTTGTGTGTATCATAATAAATTTATTATTATTATTATTAATATGTTTTCGAAACCTCCCTGATTCTCCCTATATTAGATATCCGAATGTCTCTTACAATGAAAGAAAGAGAGAAAATTGCGTTTATTGGCATTCCAGCAAAATAAATACACATTAATACAGAAAACAAAGATTATAATGCTAAAAGGGCCTCAGCTCAGCATAATGTCAGATGACAACACAAGGTGTACCACCTGACGCTGATTTTCAGCTGCAACCCACGAGTGCCATACGCTGGAATAACAAAAACATGGGGAAGTGTGTGTCCGTTATAATAAATAAAGAGAATGACTATCGCAGCCTATATCAACCTACCACCATCTTAAAAATAGAGCAAATCAATACCCAAAACCTGTCAGACAGAACATACCCATCCCAAACTTTCCCATATCAATTACGTCAAAATTTCCTACCGTAACTACATACTAAGCCCATATTTGTCTTCCCTACAGCTATACTTTCGTCCGTACCTACCGACCGTCCGTAACGACATTTCACAGGGCGCCGCCCTACCGGCTACCGTCCTGTTTACCGTTCGTGTGCCAAAGGTTAATGTTGCTCGTCAAATACTTAATAACCGCTCGTTATTAGTGGAAAAGGTTACCGAATATTGTTAGTGGTTGGTGTTAAATGGTAATGAAATGGATGACGTCAAGCTGTGTCTGGAATTTAATAGAAGATTTCTAACACAAATTGCTGGAGTTATACCTGAACTCTTAGGAAGCAAACTGATATACAGGGTTAAATTAAATTAGCTAGCGAAACTCCGCGGAAGCGATGGGCATCGATATCTAAACATGATAAAACCAACTTCAAGTAACAATTCAACCAGCGGTCGTTAAACCCCAAAAAGAAAAATATCAAATATTGTGTGTTTTTATTTCATCGTGTTTAGATTTCGATGCTCATGACGTCTGCGAAGTTTCGCTTGCTAATTTAATTTGACCCTGTATACCTATAAACTCGCAAATTATTCATTCTACATAAATGAAGAATCAACACAGGTTCACTGCCCGCGAAACAGACACCACAGTAGCATAAACAATCACCATAGCCCATACTAAAATGTGGATCATGGACTATGAACGGGTTAAAGTCACCTAGCAACCAATTTTCTTTAAAGAAATCCGATTCGTCGTACATAAAGATCTATATCTGAGTGATCGTTTATCAAAATATGTGACTCTAAGACGAGTGCAGTAGTTTCTACTATAAAATTACTGCAATCAAAAACTATTTCGGACTAACTACGCCTTTAATTCAAAACCACTCCCCAAACTAAAACATACACTTCTACAAATCCTTCTCCTCTACCCACCCTCTCAACAACTAAGCTTAAATATCACCATAATCCAGGGCAGCTGAAGTCCAAACGAGCCCTGGCACGCTGCCAAACCAACAGCCCTTTAGCCAAACACCCCTTTTGCATTTAAGTAAATAAGATGATGTATGGGTGTAAACCTCCCAAGCTGTATGAGTATTTATGTAGGTTTTACTTTCAGGTTATTTGTTTTTATGAAAGAGTTGTTTTTTGTATGTTATGTAAGTACCTACAGTGGGCCCAAAAAAAACCATATTGTTTATGTTTCCATTTGAAGTTATTTCAAGTTAAACAAATATCAACATTATTTTAGCAGTAAGTAAGATTTCAGAGTGACTATAGCACTATTGAAAAAGTTACAAAAATTTTTGAAGTTGTAGCGTAAACTGAACTTTATTGTGTAGGAATAAAAGTTATTTTTCCATTAACTTATATTTTGTTTACATGTTTGGCAACTAAATCGCGAACGCAGATTATGCTGTATATGCCTAAGGCTATCCATTCATTAGTAACACGATTCGATTCTGGTACCAAGGACGTCGTCTCTCTTGTTACGACTAAACTCGCTGATACCAACAGGCTAATTATAAAAATAATTTTCATAAAAAAAAGAACAATACGCTCATTTGCGGCAAACATGACGCATAGAAAAAACACAAAAAAGAACAAGTTGGAGGAATATTTGCGTCACATAGATATCACATTATTTAGTGTCCCATATATTTATGTCCTAATATACTCTTGATTATCCCTCCCTTTTCCCGTATCTTTCCATTAAATTCTTAATCACATCTTTTAAAAGCTACATAAGTTTGACTGTAGTTTGTCATGGTAGGGCCATGATAAACTACAGTCAAACTTATGTAGCTTTTCTGTCATGTAAAATAACAGAAGGGCAATTCTCGTAATTTTAAGAACGTTCACAGTCTGATCTCAGTCTTAATCTGTCAAAAATACCTCTAATTTCCCTACATTTTGACAAGTTTTTGACATTTCTTTGTCGCTGAGATGAGACTGCGACTAGATTTTGAACGTTTTAAATTACGAGAATTGACCTTCGCGTCTCTAAAATATAAATACGATATTATTTTTAAAACACTCCGAGCATAGTGAACTTAAGCCCCATTAAACAGTACTTACATAAAATATGCAGTTGTTTGTCTCAAAAATAATGTCTTCAAAACAAGTACGAATATGTACATCCTTTGTCATGTTGGAACATGAAGTCCTTATTTTGCGTATGTTACGGAGCCATTAGGGAAATTTATTTGAGAGAAGTAGACCGACTGTCTGCTTCCTATGTAACGGCTTCACTTACGTGAAACGTAAGCATACAGTCTTACTATCTTCTATACATATAAAAATGAATCCCTATTTCCCTTGGTCACGCCATAACTTGAGAACGACTTTACCGATTTCATTCATCTTTTTTCTTAAAGTTTTCTAATACTTTGTAGAAGGTTCTTACGGATAAAAAAATTAAGAAAGTTGCGCAGAAAATTAGAAAATTTAAGAGTTACGTTTTTACGCTAAAACTGCTGAACGGATTTAGATGAAATTTGACACATGAGTAGACCATGATTTGGAGAAGAACATAGGCTACTTTTCATCCTGGATCGCAGACGAAGTCCGAGGCAACAGCTAGTAATATTATAAACGTGAAAGTTTGTGAGGATGGATGGATGTTTGTTACTCTGTCACGCAAAAACTACTGAACGGATTTGGATGAAATTTAGCACACAGATATGTAGTTTATAACCAGGATTAACACATTGAATACTTTTTATTCCAATATTGGGGTGTGGGGCACTGTTAGTATGACATAAAGATAATTTTACTGTGTCTCGTAATGTTAATTACTTTGCATACCTACTATTGTATACAATCAAGTCTTCTAATTGAACAGACAGCTATGCTGTTGGGGAGTTTGTTGCGCCACTTCTTCCCAACGAAAGCACTAATAAGTATTGCAGGGTGGGCGTTTTGGCGGACTGTCTTACGTAATTTTGACATTTGATAAGTGCTGATTCTCAGCTTAATTTGAATAAATGACTTTTGATTTTATAAAACCTTATTATGCATTGGTTTAATTCGGTTTCCAGAACGTTTGATGGAATAATCGATTATGGTCTCAAAGAGTTGTCTCGCGTGTCTGTAAATGCACCACCACACAAACCAGAACACAGCAATGCTGTTCGGCTGGCACTATAGCTTTACCAGCATAATCAGCCTATAATGTTCCCACTGCTGGGACACAGGCTTCCTTTCAGTGAGAGGGAGTGGGCCGTAATCCACCATGCGGGCCCAGTGCGGGTAGATGTCACATGTCTTCGAATTTTTGGTCCTAGGACATGCCGGTTTCCTCACGATGTTTGCCTTCACGAGAGGAGTGGTGTTGAAATGAAATACACAAAATAAATTGCCTGTCTGGTTTCGAACTCACGACCTTCAGCTCGTAAGTCAGGGCCGATATCACTGGGCCACGTAATATGTAGTAATAGCTTCACAATTACCTAATAATATGTAACAATAACCCATAAAACACGCACCAAATTGCTTTTAGAATCCCATATCCTCAAATTCTCCACACGAACGGAAAAAAAATAGAGTAATTTGTATAAATTGTTAATTCATTAAAGGCTGGGTGTTCGCTCGTTGCGTGATGAGCGACGCTTTGTACAGTTCTCCTTCCCGACCTTCAGCGTAGACAAAGGGCAGTTTCAGACCACATAAAAAGGGAATTGAAGTAGTCACTTATCTGTGGTCGAGCTCCCAATGGAATAACCTTTTGGGGGGAATCTACAGGCTATAAGTTTCGACTAAAACCTCATGTTGAAAAAAGGTCTGGTAACTTTGACGTAGGTAGATTTGGGTCTACAATAGTTAAAGCGAAAAGTAAAACATTTGATCGAACACGATAGTTGTTCGACAAAAAAATCAAAAAACCCAATCGATTTGCTTTTGATTAAAAAGATGGACAGCTATCGATCAAACGCTTAATTTCTATTGCAGTCTGGTAATGCGCGCATAACATCGACTAAATACTCGATCCGCGACTGTCAGCACAAAGCACAAACTAGAACTTTCTTATTAATGGACATTGTATGTAGCACCTTGTGTCGAACGTTGCCGAAAGAAGACTGGTCGGTTTGTTTAGGAGATAAAAAAAAATCGACGATCGACTAATCAATTATATGCGCACCTCCATCGACTAAATAGTTTAGTTGTGTGGAATTCACGAGAAGTATACAACTCAACTAAACAGTTTAGTCGATGTAGAAGTTGTATGTACGCGCTAGGCCTTACCGCCCGATATAAAATAAATTAAATTAAATTTTATTTCAAACGAAAGTTCATAGTTTGTTAGTATTTTGATGTTAGTAACAATAGTGCTTAGGTAACTAAGTTAGTATTGTTAGTTTTCACAAATTAAATTTTATTTATTCAGTATACGACTGAATAAATAAAATTTAATTTCACTGTCCTGTGACTGTCCATTTTTATGGTCGTCACCCAGTGTCCCTTAAAGTAACAGTCCGCTCTGGTAGAGCTCATTTTCAGAATGCTGTTTTCACTGCCATGAAGACATAATGTCTGCACTTATAATATCTCCGAAGTGTTAATCTACATAATAGTATGGCCTTAGCCTTCCATCCTCCAAATTGCCTTCTTTCGTAACACCTCATACATTTACGTGTACTTAGGATATATATAATAAGGCATACATACTTTTTGCCGTTCCTGGGGATAAGGTTTAAGTTACATGACGTTTTTTTAAGGGTAGTAAACTTGAGGCAGTTACCTTTAAAATACCGTATGTACGGATATGTAAATGAACACTTTATTAAAAAATACGCCAACTTAATTAATGGCTGTAAAAAGCTGTAATGTGGAAAATCTAGATCGCGTGACTGTTTTTTACGAGTACTTTTGTTGTATTTTAAACTCTAGATTTCAAGCAACTTTAATCTTAACGTAATTTTAGTCTATAATTTGTAAACCGTAAGTCTATATAATAGGCTTATAGGTCGCATAGCAACGTATGCAATTATAACGTTTAGTCAGATCAGTTAGCTTGAATTAGATTAGCAAGTCTTATGTTAATTAGAACTAATTGGATGTTCTAATAATCATTAGTCATTAGCAGGGCCTCATATATAGCAGTATAATGTATATCATAAACATTACTTGACGTGTCTTCGATTTGTGATTAAAGACAGAATATTTAAAGCGCCGGTTTTAAACTAATCGTTTATTTTAACCACGCTTTTTAAACCCTGAATAAACCAACGTGACCACAGCTTTCTCCTCCCTCCCCACCGTCCCACACTATAAAGCCATATATTTTACAGTAAATTCTCAAAAAAGATGTCGTTCGTATCCCAAACGGTTGCTGGGCTGAGTCAGACCCGGGCACGTGAGGACCCGCCACCACGGCAGCACTGCTCGCACCAGCACGCGCATCGCCAAATGCAGCTCAGCAGAAAGAACAGCCTCCCAGAATGGGACCCCCCAGAACAAAGAACCAGAAAGAACAGCCTACCAGCAGATCTCTTGGACAGAATGACGGAAACCACCATCAGCACAATATCAGAAGAGTGACAGCTATCCCCGTAAGTTTGGTGTCCCCGTCACTCTATAGTACGCATGGATGCACTCCAATGTAATGCACAGGATGGGAGGAAAGGCTTTGGAACAGCCCCTTGCATGCTTAGAGGCTTATGTGATTAGGGGAAGACCCTGCACGAACCCCATAGATATATGTTGTGCGTAAATGTTGTAAGCGAAGATATGATAACGAATCAAGAATGTAAAGAAAAAATGAGTGTAGATGAGCAAGAGAGAGAAGACATTATAAATGTATTGCCACTTAATTGAGGAGCAATTGTATTTGACAATAATGTATAAACAAATGTGGACCTTGTGATTTATTCAAATAACAGCTATTACAGACCAATTGCTTTCGAAGATTGCTTTATATTAAAGATGTATGGTAATGATGGAAAGGCGAGTGGACGTAATTTGCCTTCGGTACATAAAAAATTCAGCGATACCATGTCTAGACATAATACACATATGCAATTGTATGAAAAATCGATAGTGTCACGTTGATAAGCAATGTTATTGAACCCAAGAGAAAAGAAATAAATAATTTCCAAAGAACTATAAACACATTTTCACGATAATTCCAATAACAGAGAAATACAATATCAAAATATATCGTTCATTTTCCATAATCTCTATAAATACATTTCTGAATTCACACGGCTATCATTATTCGAGATGAAACTTAAAATTTCCGATATACGTGCACAAAAACATGAAAATTTTCGACGGAAAAAATGCGCTGCCAAATTTCGAGAGCTTTTCGGTCTCCAATTAATATTCGTAATCAATTTATATTTCCAGTTACCCTGCCAGCTAACCCGATGGTGTTCAAATCTCCAGTTGAAATTGGTCCAATTAATGACCAGAGTAATTGAGGTCCGATCGATTTTATTCAGGAAATTCAACATTTATGGGAAGCACCTTGTTTTATGAAAAGTTAAACATGGTGATAATGCCATAGTCTACTAGTAAAGTTATCGTTTTTGTGATAATCATTATCAGTCTATAATGTTCCCACTGCTGAGACACAGGCCTCCTCTCTGTGAGAGGGTATGGGCCGTTTTTGTGGTACTCTTAAGTAAATTAGTGTTTCCTTTGTATTTTACTAATCAAATAAAAATTTTTCTCAAGCCTCGATACTTCTCTGTTCAATATTAATGATGATGAAGATGGATCAGAAAAGTTACAAGTATTAGAAACATTTTCTATCCAAATGTTACTTGGACCTTGGAGATAGCACCACACCTGCTTTTACCGAAAATGTAGAGGTCGGCAGACTAGTACACCTACATTTTATCAATACCATGATGGAATCTAAAATGTAATGCCACAAACCTGGATACTTGGTACACTGCCTTAATTTCCTATCGGTTGGTTACCGACATACGAGCATTTAGACCTTATTGGACATAATGATGTGATCTAACCAGCTGTTGACGATGAAGTATTGCGAACATATATGGCAACAGTCCCGGCCCGTGATTAGACGGAAACAAAACTAAGTGGACTCTTGGAGCAGTTTCGTAATCTATCTCTAATAACGTGTGATTAGTGGACTATGGGTATGGTTATGTGAAAGGCAATATTGCCATATAGGTGATTTATTCCTTATATAAACATCGCAGTTTCTGATTGTTTTATAACTTTGCAATTGTGAAGATTGCCGTTTTCAGTGAACTTTTGTCACTTAATGCCAAAAATTCATTAACGTTTTGAAAAGACTTTCCTGACTCACTTCATTCTCATTATCATTTCATTCAAATTCAATCTACTTATCTACTGTTAAACTGTGTTATCACTCCGAAAACAAAACAGACGTTTCCGAGCTCACTTACGTTTTAACTAAAGAAACCCTCACGCCACTTAAAGCCAGACTAGGTAAGAACAATTTATCAGATGAACCTGCAAGGTCGAGCGAACTTTCCCCTTACGTGCATGCTAATAAAGCACGCGAAGCTATTTCTGTTAGAGTGCATGCCACTGCACAGCTGTTTATAAGCACAGATCAAACTGCGATACCTATAGAAAAACAACATTCGTGCTCGAGTTGATTACACTGGAAATAGTTGTGAAAAATGTGGAATAATTGAACGATATTATTATAAAGTTGGTATTAATTAAAGTAATGAACACAGTAGAGAAAACAATGAGAGTAAAGAACAATTGAGATACTAATGAACTTAAAAAAGATGATCTAAATTTCAAATTTGGTGAGAAAAAAATTGTACAACAAAAAGTGGACGATACTGAAACGAAACCATTTAGAAATAAAATCAAAATGGACGAGAAAGAAACCAGAAAGACAGAAAAGCAAATAAAAGCCTTCCTCCCGTAACTAAGCCTAATAGGCAAGCCATATCGATGACTCCTTACGTAACGCGCATTATGTATGTAGGTCATGACTTGTGAGCCTCCCAGGCACACTGCATTAAGGGCGGCTTACTGATGACTCATGTATAGTATAGGCCTCACTTTAGCTTTTAATATTTTATTAATAAATACTGTAATATTCGTTGAAGCAGCGAACGTTTTTGTATTTTGTAAACCCTGCTTTAAATGCTGTATCCGATGTTTCCTGTTTATGTGAATAATTCTGTAATCCCTTTATGATTTTGTAATATTGTAAACTTGTATAATTTTACTGTCATCGTATTATTCCTATAAGATGTTGTGATTTCCTCATGTGTATTTATTATTATTAGTAACCCTTTACTTTTATCGCTATCTTTATCGGAAGGTCTAATCTTATACAATTGATATAAACTTTCATCATGACCAGATCCTGTATGTACTTTTAGAATAAATTTCCATTGTGGATCCTTTTGTCCATGTGGATCCGGCGCGAACTCGCCATTATTATACATAACGACATCACCCCATTGCGTATATTTACATATTATTCTCATCTCACAGACGACCTATTGACCTTTAACAAGCGAAATGGAGCAGGCGTGGAACATTCACCTTGTGAACTGAATTTTAGAGTTCATTTTTGGAAAACAGTCTTGTTTATACAGGATAAATCTGTACAGGCATTTATTAATTCCATCTCCATTGTTACAGGCGGAGCGAGTTTTTAGGATGTGTCTCGTTCCCACTAAAAGATGCAATTAACTGCGACATATCCGGAACGTACTTCCTGCAACAAGGCTCTGGACGCGGCCAGAACGCGGCGCAAGCGCCCGCAAATGACAGATTCGTTAGAGAGGACCGCGTGACTGAAGGGGATCCACGTAAAATGGCTACTGACAACATTGAAACTAGCACTAATGATGGCACTAAAGAAAACCATAACGAAAAAGGTATTTTGTTTTAAGTTTCCTAAATTCTTACAAGTTAAGAAATAGAAGTTTTACTCCTGATACTGAAGTCAACCCGTTCATAGTCCCAGGAACCATATTATTATGCTCATGGACCAGCTATATTATGCTCTGTTTGACGGACAGTGAACTAGTTAAATATCTGCTTTTTATTTACGTGAAGTTTTTGCTCATTTAACATTCTATGTTTTATTGGACCTAATTAATGCGTGCGTGTAAATTCTGTCCATTCTAGGTCCTAACTGAAATAGCTGATTTTGTTATGACCCTTTTATCAAAGTTTATCAT
Source organism: Apamea anceps (assembly GCA_951799955.1). Lineage (NCBI taxonomy): Eukaryota > Metazoa > Arthropoda > Insecta > Lepidoptera > Noctuidae > Apamea > Apamea anceps. The sequence continues at coordinate 2,732,823 of OX637502.1, read as the reverse complement.
TCTCTTCATAATATTATGATGTTCAACAAGGAATACTCTATCTATCCACCTACTCATATTCAAAAATAATACCTTCGTCTTAGCATGTCGATGGCAATCTAAACTGAGCTGGCCCAGAATATTATGTTAGTGTAATATATTCTCATTCTCATGCATCAAACACATCTGCAACACCATTTCAATCCACAGGGGTGTCAGCAAACGGTCCAGCATCAACCACAGCGAGCCAGGCGCAAGCGGTGGCCGCAGCTCTCCAGCGAGAGGCTGATGAGCACCTGTTCCTCCGATACCTGGAGCTGGACCCACCTGAGGATCCCAACGCTCCCAAGAGAGCACCAAGGAACGGACGCACTCCGTTTACGACCACAAGGAAGTGAGTACGATCTATAATCTTTTTTTCATGTTTGAAATACAAATTAAGATAACTGCATGTAGTTGAGCATTACTTTAGATAAACGATTGAAATTAGTCTGACCATGCTCAAAATAGTGGCCATTTTCATTGACATTCCTTTTTGTCTCGCGCTTAAAAAGAAAATCTACGATTGAAAAGAGCTCTGTCGTATTCGGCAAATATTGAAGTCTTTAAAAACATAAGCTGACTAGCAATATTTCATGAGAATTTACTCAAACAAATTAAGGTTTTCAAACATCTAAAGCATTTTAAACTCATGTTTTCATTCGTTCTTTGATGTACGTGAATTCCACCGTGAATTCCTATCTTATTAGAAGTATCGTTTCGAAATATGTCATGTTTATATTTTATTACTCTCTAACTGTATTTGAAATAAAAGCCTTTCAAAATCCTCATCTAAATAACATCTATTTCAGTTTATCACAATTTTCGCTGAGGGAAAAAATGTTTGTTGCCACATTCGTATATTTCGTTCTTGATATATCTATAGTACAGACGCCAGCAGGTCAACCTACCCGAAACTGTCAAATTTTCCCAATCAACCTTGAACCTTAATGCTTTAGCGATAAAGTTGAAAATATAGTAAAGAAATTTGACAGATTGTAGTAGCTTGATGTGCTGGCGTCTGTACCTAATAGTGAAGAGTTTGTTTATTTGAACGCGGTAATCTCTGGAACTACCACTCGGATTTGAAAAATTCGTTTTGCATTTGATAGCCCAGTTCTTGAGGAAGGCTATAGACTATTTAACAATACGCTAGGGCCAATGGAGCCGAGCAAAAACCAAAAAAAAAAAAAACTAGAAACAACGCTGAGCGAAAATGAGTTAATAGCGATTGGCAGGCGATGCAATGCAAGAAATTTCACGCTTACGAAGTACCGGGTGGAAGCTAGTTCTTCTTAATTTATTTCTAGTTCATCTATCAAAGACCACCAACTAAATAAACCTTCCTTTTTTTCAGACTCATCCGCGGTACTGCCGGTGGTTTCGGCTTCACAGTGGTGTGGACCAGGCCACCCAGGGTCGAGAGGGTGGCGGCAGGAGGATCAGCCGAACGCGCGGGGCTCAGGGCAGGAGACTACCTCGTGTTTGTGGGCAACAAGAACGTGGTGACGTCCAATGAGGAGGAGGTCCGGAGTCTTGTCAAGTGAGTTGAATATCAAAGTATGAATATACAATTGAAAATCCCTAATTACATTTATTTCAATTTCCAAGATTATACATACTTACATAAACTAAAAAACTTGAATTTATTGCTTTTAATGAAACATCCTATTGCCCGGCATCGGTGCTTAACGCGATACGCGCCATTTCCGATTGTTCTTAAATCCTTCACTGTAATTGGTTATTGCATTTTTGACATATCTGGTGTGGTAATGTTCACTTCAACATTATCATATTCAATTTTGACTTTAACTGATTCCAAAGCATTCAACCGAAAAATAAACAAACGACAAACAGGCGTTCGATGCATAATCAAAGAATATGCAAATCAAAAGAATCAAGCCATGTAGTCGAATGTCAGTATCCTTAGTTCATCACTAAATTACCCTTTCTCTTTCCAGATCATCAGGACAAATGCTGAACATAGAAACATTCAGGAGGGTACCGCCAAACGGTGTCGGAGTCCGACCGAGGCTGACTCAAGTGACCATACCTACAGCTGAATCTACACCACCTCCACCTCCAAGGTCTCCAAGAGCTGCTGCCTTAGCATCCCCGGCCACTGCAGCCCGGCCACCTACTGCCTGTTCTTCAACCAGCCAGTCCTTGGACCGACGCAAGCTCCACTTGCCACAAGTGACATTCTCCAAAGAGGTCGGTAACGGAATTATCGTTTGACAGCTCATCGGTATCGTTTTGTAAACTAGTCATCTTTCTGGCCAGTACGTTTGATGTAAACTTGATGCTATAAATTCTAAAATTGATGCCATATGTTCTAAAATTGATGCCATATACTCTAAAATGGATGCTATAGTTCTAAAATAGTTTAGGTTTCGGTTAGAATTTATCATTACAAAATAATTGGCCAAATATGGTTGAGTTAGGTGAGCCAAAGGAAATATGACAGATTTGTATCTATCACCAATCTTAACGCGTTCAAGTTTCCAGTTTCATTAATGATACAAATTTCAAGTTTCCAAAATTGGATTTCGAAGTTATTTCGAGGTGCGTTTCATCACATTTCTGCAACAAGTTAACGTCTCGCGGGCTGGCCATTAGAAACATTATTCGAATTTATTATTTTGGCATTGAGAGACAAAAATTTTACGAATTTGGTGCTAGTTTAGACCTTGTATTTTCTTTGACGTGTGGAGTAAAATTTGTAGGATGTACAGTAATGTGTACCTATCGCATTTTGTTACTAATATTATTTTCTTTTTTTTGTTTGTAAATACTTCATGATACATTCCATTATTTTAGTTTCTTAGCGCTAGAATTTTCTAATTTAATTAAGAAACTATGTGTACTGCCGATTTTTGATCGACAATGTTTATCACCCTTTAGGAATTACTGATGAAATTATTTATTTAGATGGTAACGTAAATATTTTTATGTCAAAATTTTATTATAATTTAATATATTTCTTAAAAATCTGCAGCTTACACGGTCTTAGCCTGTGTCATTTTAATCTTAGTATTTAAGAATGAAAATCATTGAATGGGGAATCGTTACGTTTAAGCTTACCTGTTTTTGTTAATATTTATTTTGTTAATGTTTTTTCTCTTTCTTATTTATTTTCTTTGTCTTAGTTCGTGCGTGTTGTATTTTCATTGTATCGTAGTCGTGTTTTTGTATAATTTTCTTTTTCGTAACTTTATCATTTTGTATTCTACTTTTTTAATTATTTTATTCGTGTATTGGATGCAAAAAATTTGGTTCCTGTTGTTTTTATTTCGTTTTTAATTTATGTTCTATAATTTTAAGTGCAAATAAATTTATTGCTTTTAATTTCTTTTTGTTTGTTTTTTTTTTGTGGTTTTTCCTTATTTCTATATTATTTTCATCAATCACACATATTCGTATCGTACATTAGTGTCGCAAAAGTAAGTGACATGCAATTGTTTTTAATAATTGAAATTCATAAGCAATGAAAATGTCACACATTTTCATTTATATACAGGCAACTTACATTAAACATAAATAACTTCACGCCCGTATCCCACGAAGGGTAAGGCAGAGAGAGAGGTGTTTCACCCACATTTCAGCAGTTATGTTTCTCCTAACACAAGCTATTCCTTGCCTTAAAGGTGATCTCCAATAACATGTATCGATATGCCCTTTGTAATCGAAATATTTTTTTTTTAAAGGTTTAAGTCCCATGTCACGCGTTGTGACGCTATTGCCAGTCTGGATTTGTACCTAACTAGGTACAAATCCAGACTTATGATCCTTATCATATTATATTTTCAAAGGTTAATCGATAAACACATCACTGAGGTTCACTTTTTCAAAGTCGAGCTATTCTTTGTATAAGTTTAAAGTGATTCGCTTTGAATAGCCTATATAGAAGCAATATGAGCATTTGTTTAAATACCAATATTGCGATCTTTTCTAATAACAATTTCATATCCTATCTCGGATGATTTTATGATTCTCAAAAATGATTGTATAATCACACTCTTGATAATTAAGTAAGTAACATACGCAGACTTGCCAGAAGATCACAATTTTGTACCGGCAAGTGATTCTGGTACAGGATTTTTCAGATATTTCGATCTTTGAAGCACTAACTTGACGTAGCGCTGAGGAGACCAAATACTTACAAAAAAAAACACCCAAGAATACAAAGATGAAGATGATCATATCGAAGCCTAACACAAAGATATAAGGGGCAAAAGGCTACATAGATATAGAACTTAGTATGACAGGCATGAGGTGAGAACCTACGCTACGCTAATATGTGTTAAAATCCAATAAAATTTTATCACAAATTACAATGATCATTTTCAACCACTTCAAAGCACTTAGCTTAACAGGTTACCAAAATTATGACTACTAGCTACCTTTCCTTAGCCAAAAATGTTAACAAAACCCTTGACCACCACCAGACGCCAGGGCTAGCAACTGACGGCAGAAAGCGCGCACTCCTAGCCGTGGTTGCAAGAGAACAGCATTTTGGCACGTGCCTTCAGTTCGGCCTCGTCAGATTTGTGTCACCCCTGGCTGAGAGAGCTGACCTCATAGCCCCCAATGATCACCAGCTGTTGTTCCAAAATATTGAAGAGGTAAGTTGACAGAATAATATATGCAAGGACAATTGTCAAGAATCTACGAATGACTACACTTTCCGAGACACGGTGGGATATCGGTATGTAATGGATGGTCACACATCCAAGGATCGACCCTGGCAAGAGCTGCTTAACCCCGACAAAATATGACTATGAATAATAAATACTATCAAAATTTAACAGCTGCCTTGACTGAAACCATTCGAACTTTACTTGAATGAGTCAGCACTGTCTAATAAATCACAAACAAAATCAATGAATGTATAACCTAACCTAACACGACTAACCTCAGTTACCTTTGGTCACTTCACTTGATCTATATGCTAGGTAGGCAAGACGTCAACTATGAGTAATGGGTATAGAGAAAGGTGAATCGTATTTTTATTTTGATGGTAATGAGATATTATATTAATATTTGGCTGCAAGACTAAACAAAAGGTGGATTATATAACAAAATTAGGACCAAGCCAATTTCAAGTTCACTTTATCCTGTAGCTCATAAAAATACTGTAACGACATTAAGGACCAGCATCATGGATGCGTCATCATTTCAGCCGAAAGACGTCCACTGGACATAAGATTTCCCCAAGCCTTCACAAGGTCATCGGTCCACCTTGTGGGAGTCCTTCCAACGCTACGTCTTCCGGTACGCGGTCGCCACTCCAGAAACTTTCGGCCCCATCGGCCATTTGTTCTGCGAGCAATGTCCCTGCCCACTGCTACTTAAGTTTGGCCATTCTTCATTAATTCTTCATGGATGCGAACACAGACCGAAACAACCTTGGTGGTAAAGTAGATGATGGAGCTGTGGTAACTAAACATCACCTTCCAGATCTACCGACTATCAGAAGACATCCTGGATCAAGTGATGCAGGACGACGGAGAGATCCAGTCGTCGACGGTGGTGGCCATCTACCTGCAGAAGACCCCTGTGTTCCTTAGCCTTTATAAGAAGTACTGCCTTGGACTCAAGAGAGCCGACTGTGTTTTGGTAAGTCTATTGGTCATTGTGGTGATATTCATAGATAGCTAAAAATAAACTGATATTGTCAAAGCACCCCAAGTAAATGAAAACTCCTCGGGGCTCCATTTGTGACCAAACCTCGTATACGCAACAAACTATTAGACCTACGCAATGTCAAAGTCCATGCAATTCAATAGGAACTTCTTCATAACGAGTAATATCTGAAACGTATAACAACTACGACAACATTGATCATGCTAAAGTAACTGCAAAAATGAATGAAAAATCTATCTGGTCTACCACCGTGCTGTCAATATAAACCTTAGTGTGCATACACACGAGTGACACACATCGACGACAGAGGCAACTGCACCCGTCGACAACATAGCGTTTGTGAATTTGAGCACCGTACTCAAATATACGAGCGACACGTTGTCGACGGTAGCCGCCGACGCGTCGACGGGTGGCGACGGCTGCCGCTGTCACGCGTCGACGGGTGCTGTTGCCTCTGTCGTCGTCACGCATCGGCGGGTGCAGTTACCTCTGTCGTCGACACGCGTCGACGGGTGTAGTTGCCTCTGTCGTCGACGCGTGTCACCCGTGTGTATAAGCGAAGATTATTAAACGTACCTATAGACGAAAATATACACATGAGAGCTTGTGTATTTAAGAATCCACAATTTAATTTCTCTCCGTTAACCAGGTAAAAAAATCAAAAGACCCTAGCGGGGCATTCTCCCGGTTCTGCACAAGTCCACCGATACCCCGGAGAAAACCGGACATTACGTCCCTGGTGCACAAACCCCTGGAGCAGTTCCGAGAACTGCTGCGACTAATGAGGGCAGCTTCGGCAGCCAACGGAGCTGGGCCATACGACCAGCTCGAGAAGAAGCAGCTTCAAGTTATTGTGGAGCAGTTACAGGTAATTCATACGCTTATTGATAGGGAAGGTGTTAGTGGTGGGGTTGTGCATAGCATATACCTATGTTGATTTAGAATATGACAGGCCCAGAAACCATGACGGTAACAACTGTTTGAAAACGCCCATAATTTACTGTTAGCTTATCTAACTAACTAACTCTTATTTTAACAAAGAACATGATTTTCAGGGTGGTTACCAAGACGTAACAGCTGGTTCAGGCCTGATGGGTCTCGCTGGTGATGGCAAACCATTGCTGTCCGTCGCAGACTTGGAGAGTCGACTCGTGTTCACTAGGTGTAAGGTAAATATCAAAGGAAATCAACTGGTTTGTCACAAAAGGTAAGTGAGACATAAAAATGCTGCTTGAGTAATGGGACTTGTTGAGTATGTGGGTGTGTGCGAGTAATTTCCATGTACTCATTCCATTGATGTGAACAGCCTCATTCATAAGTTCTTTATATAATCTAATCTATTAGTATATTATGATGTTATAATACTTAGCGCTGGTTTTTCCATCGCCAGATAACTTTTATTCGAGGAATAAAATTGACGTTTGACAGTTTTTGTATGAAATAACTGTCAAATTTTCAAAATTATTCCTCGAATAAAATTAACAGATGATTGAAAATTCAGCCCTTAATATAAACTGGTAACGTATTAAGAAAAACACAAAAACCGAGAACACAGAAATGCATAATAAAAGCGTATTTATCAAACGATGAAATCAAATCGAATGCACATAGAGCTAGCTGACTGAGCCCACCTTTGCTAATTCCAAAAGGCTAATAACGAAAACCATCGTATCAAACACACAATAAGCTGGACTTTTTAACTACATGAGTCAATTCCTTCCAGCCATTCGTGCTAAGCACGGCTGGTCGGCAGTGGATCTTCGGCGGCGAGCTGTCGCGCGTGGAGGGGCGCGCGGTGCGGCCGTACTGGGCGCTGCTGTTCAGCGACCTGCTGCTGTTCGCCACCGTGTCGCGCGACCGCGTGCTGTTCGTCACGGAGGAGCCGGTGGCACTGGGCACCGTGTCGGAGGCACAGTTCAACGTTAGGAAGAAAGGTTGGTCGATGTTGTGGAATAAGATGTTAGTTGGTTCGAGAAATACTTATGGTGGTACACTAATAGTGTTATACAAACTTCAACTGCAGAAATTGGTATAAATTAATTATTATTTAATTATATTTAACCTTATTGGTTGTCATTTTTGTATTCCACTTGTTTTTATTGCCTTGGGGCTGATTTTTCAATCATCTGATAACTTTTATCCGAGGAACAAAATTGACGTTTGACAGTTTTTCTACGAAACAACTGTCAAAATTTCAAAATGATTCCTCGAATAAAGTTATCATATGATTGAAAAATCAGCCCTTATTTAGACTGAAATATCTCTTTTCGATTAAACTGCAAGCATATACTGCAAATAATTTCAGACACTTTAGAAAATAGTACCTAATACAAAAAAAAACCGATTGTATTTTCTTGGCAGTTATTGATATTGTAGTCTAACAAAATATCCTCATATTTCAGCGACAGAATTCCGCCTGATCCTGGGCCGCGCGGGAGGCGAGTCCCCACTAGTATCATGTTCGCCGCGTACGCCAGCTCGAACAAGAACCGTCGTGTTACGGGCTCCCTCTATAGACCTCAAAGCAGTATGGCAGAGCTTATTACAGAGGCAAATGTGAGTATATTTAGCTATTGGATATAAAATACTTTCTCGATCATAGTCTAGCCTATATCGCAGGTGGAAAACTAGACTTATAGCTTATGCAAAACTCTGCCAAGCGCTAAAGAAAAATAAATACAAATAAATTATGAAGAGAGTCAGACATTTCATGATTGAACATAGAAACACCTTTGCTAATTCGGCTGTTTGCTGAATAAAATTGATGCATTTTTAAAGCCATATTTTAAGTGTCACTTTTTTACTTTTTCAGTTACCGCGCTCACACGATGTCAGGCACGCCACTCGGCTCTCCGCTGGACTCTCCGGACCCTCAGCTGACGTTCTCCCTCGCCACACTGGACTCGCAGCAACGCCAGGTATCCGCGTCCAGCATCCAACGACACTCCAGTCTGGCCCTCTTGCCGGCCAGCTCCTATCGATCACATCTCAACATGCTCGTCGAAGAACGGCCGGAGAAAGAAGTCAGAGTCAGTTTCGACTTCAGAACGAGCTCAGACTCTCCCACCCCTCAACCAGTCAGAGGGCCTCTTAGCACAGTTTGGAGAACAGCTCCCACTCCTGAGACGCCGTCCGCTAATCTCTCTCCGGCAGACTCACAAACCTTCTCCTCTCATTTTGTCTCGTCCTCTAGCATTGAAAAGAATGATGAGCCTCACACTTCACCCAGTGCCCAACTAACGCCAGAAGGTGGCGAAGATTATTCAGAAAGTTCACCCTGCAGATGGGAATCCTTCGAAGCTGATTTAGCTCTCGCAGACTTGGATGTAGACCCCTCGTATAAACACGCTGTCGAGGAACGCATCTTCCTGCCTGACGATCCCTTACTGCAGCGGATGGCTCTGCCAGAACGGCCGACTCCGCCGGCCTATCTGGAACTTTGATCCGCGGAGTCCGATCCGGAGTTAGCAGACTCTTGCTATCCCCGGAATCGTAACAATTGGAGATAAGGTTTCTTGAACGGAAGCCTTCACGGTGTGTTCTAATAGTCATGTTTAGCCGGTGTTTAGGAGAGGGAGTCGAAAGCTTTCGCCGCGTAGACTGGCGAGTTTGTTGGATTGTTATAAAAATCGCTTATAGTCGAGATTAAGGTTGTGGTAACAAAATTTTGAGAGACATATTTTCGAACATTAGCAGTATTAAAGAAATCTCGGTATTTTGATTATATTAGAGAAATAATTTGTAAGTCTGATGCCCCACTTATATGCGACCGGGTATTAATGAAAATTTACTTATCACAGAACTGAATTCACGATTGGGTATTTTACAAATCGCTTTAGTATAATCGAAAATGTGTATGCCAATATTTACCAAATAGAAAATCAGTGTCAAATGTAACTATAGGGTACCAATAGTGAAGATTCGTGTACAATACATTACACTTTTTTGGATACCAAGTTTGCTTAAGTCTTCCGTCCTTTTCTTAAGAAATTCAAAAGGCTTCACTTATTTTGGTACTTGTTTCACGGCGCACTCTACTTTTTGATTCCTCCAACAGTGAACAATTAGCTAATAAAAATGTTGATGTTGTAAATGTACAAACACTGGACATTGTAAATCTGTACATAGAGTTAATTGTACAGGTCATGTGGATATTTGGCGATCTGCTTCGCGAAATCAATCATGTAGTTGCCATCATTGCACACTTAGAGCATTTTGATTTGAACAATGCTTCTTACGTTGAAATGTTCATCGCCATTAGATATAAATATATTTACAAAGAAAAATGGTAGTCGATGTTAAATGTGACTGATTTATTTGATGCTTTTTTATTTATTAGTGTAATAAATGAACACATAGAGTATTTATTCATGTAACAGCAGATGTTTTTTTTAAATGATGATAAAAATTTAGAAGATCGTTTATTTGTGTCGCTAGCATCGCAAAATGTTCACATAACCTAAACATTTCCCGGGAAAAAAATTGTATGTGTATAAATGATTTTTTTTACAAATCTACGTAGTTAGAATCCGATAATTTTCGATGTCTTTGGCTGTGTGTAAATTTTTAATATAGTCTAATGATAAAGTACGAGGAAAAAATTATAATTTTGAGAAAGCATTTTATTGTAGTTCCGGTTTCTTCATGACATATTAATGGATTAAATAATATAAAATTTGGATGTTTATGTTTAGATCGGAGCAGAATATTTCTTATTATCCGTAAATAAAGTGATTTTGTCAATGGCGAAACATACTTCTTTTTATTTGAAAGGGCCCAAAATTTTGCGACGCTATCGAATATTTTAATATTATTCATTGAATGACCTACCATTTTTCTCTGTAACTTGTAACATGTTAAGTTGCCTACAAACTAACTTATTTCCTAAAAATATTAGTCGGAACATAAATCTAAATATTTAAGCGGCAATAAATAACTAAATGGTTCACTAGATAGCTAGAGTAGCAAACATCAAATTGTCGGATTGGATGAATTTATTTCTTTAATTAAGACGGCTTAAATCCAATTGCAAAAATTAAGGACACAGATTGCATATACATACACATACACATAAAAGGGAAAGTATCAAAAGATAACACTTTCATAGAACCCCCTCACAGTACTTCTGACACGCCGATGAAATGAGTTCAATAGGGATGATGAATTTTTTTTTTTTTTGCAAATAGTGCAAACATATTACAAAAAGTTTATAAAATAACCGCTAGATAAAGACGGCACTGTCACAGAAGTGACGTCACGACTATGTAACTTCATACTAGCCGTATATTGTATATATATTGTAACCGTATATTTATTGTAACCGTATATTGTATTGTATTGTAACCGTATATTGTCCGCACCGCGCGACAAGGACGGGAATAATCCTTTCCAAAAATTGATAAGGTTCTCCATTATTTCCATCGATTTCACATATTCTTTTGATTATCTCATTTCACTACGCCTTCTTTGAAATTATATTATTTGTTCGAACATTTCTAATTATTAGTCATCATCCCTATTTAGTCTACAATTAATACAAAGTGACATGAGATTTGTACGCAGGCTACATGATTCTAAGCAACCCCGCGTTGAAATTTTTCGTCTTTCATTAAAATAAAATACTGTTTCATACAATTTCACCGCGTAGGTATCGCACCTTTGTTTGGTTTTATAAAAAAATAAATAAACACACGAGGCAGAGTATTAACTGAGGGATATACAAAAATCAGATACATTTACCTGACCTTTAGCAATGACATAAATCTAAACTAAATACTATTTAAAGAGAAAACCCAATATGAACTAGAATACTAGTTAAGTGAATAAATTTAAGCTACAGAAATGGCCATCATTCTGAATCGTTTTAAAGTACGACAAACTCCGAAAAGTGATGATTTTAAAGATATTTTAGCCAGTAGTGGTAAGTATGAAGATTATTTTGACTATCGCCAAATATCCACATTACCTGAATTCAATTTAAATAATCACAAATCCTACGACATTCGTAACCATACCCTTCAAAAATATCGTAAAATTGATTGGATACTTTCGAATATTCTAGACGCGACGCAGTTCAATGGAAACACGGACAGGTGGGGGGAGTAACACAGAGGGGGCCAGGAGTTCTCGCAGCAGAGGATCCACCCTCCATCTTCAAAGATGGATGACGGAACTGCCTGAGGCGGAGGAGCTGGATCCACCTGAACCTGATATGGAGGTAAAAGAAATACCAGAAAAATATATTAATATCATTATAAATTGGAAGCAACGTGTGCTTCCGATTTATAAAACAAAATCTTATATCGTTCAACTTGATACAAGATGGTCAAGAATTTGAAAGCTAATTTGTCTTGAATATAATTTATTATATAAATAATTTGATTCCCCTTCAAAAATGGAATTGGGCTTCTTCTAGATGTGGAGCGTAGAAGAATTAAGAAAAAGATCCAAAGAGCTTAACCTTTTAGAGGTAGCTGATCTTGTTTCAAGTCACGAAGCCAAAGGAACTTCGCCCGGTGAAAAGAAAGAAAATGACCGAAGCCCATCAAAAAGTAGCAATTCAGGAAGTCAAGTATGTATCGCAGAAAACAGCTTAAAATATCACTAATTCATTCCATTAAAACCACATGTTATATTTCAGATAACGGTAAGGACAAGCCCGGTGGTGGTAGACACGATACCCGTCTGCAGACAGTGCCACAAAAAGTGTTTGTCCAAACCAAATAGTCCTCTTGTCTCCCAAAAGGAACCGCCAGTGATACCCGCCAAACCCAAACCCGAAGCATCGCCCCAAAATTCGAACTCAAATAAAAGTTCCACCAGCCCGTGTAGTGCGCACTGTGGCAATCGTAAGCCAAGAAACTTCTCACACTTAGAACGTAAAAATGCTATTAAGCTACGTCCAGAAGACGGGCCCAGAGCAGCAAAGAAGGTTATAGATTCGATAGAACAAAGCCAGAAAATGCTCAAATCAACGTCCTACGAACTAAAAACTGATTCACCAATTTTAAGCAGAAGTGTTCACTCAGTTCATACGAAGAGCCAGTTAGAATTAAGAAAAGATAACTCAATAAGATCGCCAAGCCCTTCATCTAGTAGTCGAAACAGTCCACTGTCAACTAGTCACACAACCTGTAGTTCTATGGTCTTTAATTCTAGTTCTAACGATTTAAGGATGTCCAATTCGAACATCGCCAATCAGGTCCAATGCGTCATTGCTCAAGAGAAGTACTTAAATGAGGTTAAGTGTGTCGAAAGCATAACTTTAACAAAAACTAAGACAGCCACGACTAGCTACCCATCGCCAGCGTCTGCAAGAAAAGAACAAATAACTAGACAAAAGGCAGAAAATGTACTAAACAAAGTCTTAGGCATGAATATCGTAACTAAGAGGGAACACGTTGGTTCTTGTTTGAAGACATCATCAGTTTTCCTAGAAGATGATTCGATACACGATGATGACCATGACTTTAAAATAGAGAGAGGTCTAAGACGGTCTCCTAGAATGGGTATTTCGGCAGTCAGTAAAATGAACGGGGATATAAATAAGAAGACTGAAAGAATGGAAGATGTTAATGCAAATAATACCGACGCAGGATCTGACGAAGATTTAGAATTAGGACCTCTAATGTTAATGGGTCTTTCGGCCATCAATCCCGCAGCGCATTTGATGAGAGTAGAGCCTTTCAAGAGAGGTTCAGCGTCGAGTTTGAACAACCCTTGTTCTAGACCAGGTAGTCTTGGCTCGATCAAGTCCGAGTCTCCTGTTCCTAACATAGCTGTTGTTCCACCAACGCCCGACTTTAATTCCACTAATAAGACTGTGAGTTCACTTTTGAGGTGTTGGTTAGTTACCTAATAACTTTGATGATTGTGACTTGACTCTTATATTGCAGGATGACCTTGTAGATGAGTCCCCAGATTCCCCAGATGTTCCAGATGACCTGCCTTATGTGACGCTCAAAAGGTGTGCTAATAAAATTTATAAGGTAGTTTTTAAATTAGTTAGTATTGTTGTAAAGACTACTAATGTTGTTTAAGGTATGGCACAATGTCAAGCCTGGAGAGATTACCGTCCGATGAGACTGACGATGGCAACGTAAGACTGACTGCACAAGAGCCGGAGACTTCGAAAGCTTACAATAATCCAGGTAATTCGTTGTATGAATAATTTGGAACCTGTGTAAATTCTATATTTTATGTCTACCTATAGCCTAATAATATAATAGTTATTGTCTGCGGTGATCGCCAGCGCTACAGCTGAGCATGAGTTCCCGAGTTTGATTCCCAGGTCATGCCAAGTGTTACTGGTTTTTTCCATCTAGAATGTCTCACTAGCAGGCTGGAGTCTAGATCTGTGCCCTGTTGATGGCAATAGGCTCGCCTTCTATTATATACTATATTAGTGGTGAAATGTGCATTCAGCTGCCTCCGGTTAGACTGGAAGCCGACCCCAACATAGTTGGGAAAAGGCTAGGCAGATGATGATAGTGGTGAAATGTTTATGTAGTAAAGGTACACAGCTGCCTAATCCTTTGGTGATTACAGGGGTGATGTTAGAATGGTCATAGCTAAAAATTAGAAAGTTTTCAATGCTTGGAAAGTAAATACAAATGTTGTTTTAGTAAGCGGCGCCGCTGGTGGTATTATGGGCTATGCAGCGAGAGCTGGCTCTTTCGTCGTGGAGAAGATGAATATCTTCAGTTATACCGAGAGTGTACCCAACACATCCATAGCGCACAAACAACCTTCGTTCTTAGAAAGGTATTTATTTGTTAATGCTACTGTTATATCCTTTACCTGCAAGTCCGTGAAAAGATATACTTGAAATGGAAGAACTTAAAACCGTGCCGCTCTACAAACTCAAACATGTCAAACTCAAACGTGTCTGCGGAGTAATTGCAGAACACACTATCAGTAGTAATGGCTCTCATTTTGATAGTTCAACAACATTCATTGCGTTATTCACGTTGTTGAGCAGATACATTTTTCGAACATATAAAGCAATGGACTAACCATATCTTTTAAAATGTTTCAGATTGTGATTGACTGAATGATAGTGTGTTTCGCAATTATTGTGCTGAAGGTTGTTTTAAACAATGGTTATTTGCTATGGCATATAACACCGAAGCGGAAGATTCAATGTGGAATATACACATGTACCCGATATAATAAACTCAGGACATTGTATACTAAGCTGTGCCTCTAGTAAGAAAAAGAAAGAAAAAATATTTATTGCTTTTCGTACAAGATCATAAACTAAACTAAACACAGTTAAAAATAAAACAAATTATATTTTAAAAAAAAAGTAACAAAAGAAAAAATGAAACAGAAAGTCCTATACGAGGCCAAAAGGCTTCTCTCAGCATGATGCTTCGACATTTAAAAAATAAATGTTGCAGAGCGCTGGTATTCTTACAGGGCCTGCTGTGATGTCACGGGCAATCACAGTAATAAATAAATAATAAAATGGATATAATTATGTAAAATATTAGCAATAAAATAAATATTATTTATTTTTAATCCGCGATAGACGTAACCTCATTACTTGTCTATGCCCTAGTAGGTCACGTTGTTTAATTATTGGCGGTTTTTCGCTGACAGAGGGAAAATATTGAGGGGCAAGTGGCTAAGTAATAACAGCCGCACGCAGGTTAAACTACGCTTGCCGCGATTGCTCCGTGGATGGGTGATCATCTTTACATACGAAGACCCCCCCATGCTTCGGAAAGCACTTGAAACCGTTGATCCCAGCTGTTATTCGTGGATCTTTGAAAGTCGTTACGGGTGATCAGAAGCCCGAAAGTCTAAAAACCAATCTTACCAAGGGGTATCGTATTGTATCGTTGTGGAAGTCAAATAGGCAGTCGATCCATGTATGTGTGTGTGCTCCATTTTTTGTGCTTGAGTACGAGTCAATTGACTATGTGTATCTTATGTCTTTTATTATTATTGATTTTTATCTGTAATTGTGCGTTTTGTTTGTGCAGAATAAAATATTTTTCTTTCTTTCTTTTCTTTTTATAATACTGGTACTCAGATACATCCAGTTAGACTGGAAGCTGATCCCAACAAAGTTGGGAAAAGGCAAGGCAGATGATGAGAGGGAACACTTTGACTTCCTGTCGCACCTATAATTATCTCTATTCTTTTTTTTTTTTTTTTCTATTGTTTTCAAGAATTCTGTGTATAATCATATTTTTCCAATATAGGTGGAACACAAGTCGACGGAGAATAATTGAGGAACGATGAGTATGTGTGGGTGGAAACTGTAGCGTAGTGAAATGTATTGTATATTTGATTAAGATTGTAATGAAGGAGCTAAATTATAACCAAAACCATTGAAAATAGATTTAGTCTAACAGTAACTGTACTTTTTCGGTAACTTTGTACGTTTTTACTTTAGAAATATATATTAGTTTTTTTGCTAGAAAAAATATGTTTTACGAATAGCATTTTCCAGCTAGCATTGAGTACAATAATACCGTCTTTCGTAATAAAACTGCTAGAACTGACAAAACATATACATATATTATTAGGAAGATACAATATTAGATTTTAAATAATTAGAAATTATACAATTTGATAATAGGTACAAAATAGTCAATATTTAACTCGTAGAATTTTATTGTATAACTTAATTGTAGTTGTTTTGTGTGAATTTTATCCTTTTTTATATCCGTATTACACGAAAATAAATACTTAACAATAGAGCTCTTTAGATTTGCTCAAAATTATATAACTATAAATACTTAATTGGTATAATAATCTAATTTAGACATATTATTTTTTTGTAGGTTTTCTTTCTTACTCAACAACTTTAATTTTCCACCATCTTTAAAGTTCCGATTTTACCAGATGCCTTGGAGTGAGTGACTGGAAGTCAACAATCGGTACTGAAGAAGGTACAGGAGAAACAGGGGAGGGGAGTGGGGCAAGCGGGGAAGAAGCTTGGGGCACCCCATCCTCTGGAGACCTGTCAGATAACCTGCCTGATTCTGAACATGGAACGCTATCGGTAAAGATTTTTAAAACACAATTCTGTAAAATAAGGCCCTTTGGACTCAGCACGGTTTCTTTATGGTACGGCGTATAAACCAAACCGTAGAAAAAACTTGTCCGTGAACAAGCTTCCATAGTAATCCATACAACACTGACGAACCGCGCCGTAGTAGGTACATATATCACGGCAAAAAAAAACGTGTATGTACAAAGGGCCAAGTTACATGTCAAAGGCATATGTATATCAAAATTCGTAGAAAGCTATCAGTCTTAAGTGTTAATGCTGACGTTATTTTAAATGCTTAACAGTAAAAAAGCCTGAGTAGCAGTAAAGATTTTGATAGGATAGTTCTAAAATTATCTCCATCCCATATCTTACAACATATTAACATCCCAGCTTGGAATACCTATAGAATTCTCAATAGGTTTGTTATGCCCTTTGAATGGAAATTCCTTCACAATTTCAGTCGCCCACGAAGTCATCATCATCATATGCTGGTGATGACGACACCGAGCTGATGATGGACGAGCTCCTTATGGCTCCTACTATTACCGGACCAACGACACTAAGGCCGCTTCTTCCAAGGTGAATTTTTCTACCTACTATATGTATTCTATTGCATGCCCATTCATTATTAATACTGTTACTTATGTTAACACTACGAGTAATTAGCATATCTCTGACCAAAGCTTTACTTATAGATAAAAACTCATTGCTTAAGCACAATTGTAGTGCAGCTTTTACAACTTGTGCAGAATTAGTTTGTTGGATATCTCTCAAATGCTTTACTAGAATAATAATTATCAATTTTATTTAACAACGACGCATTGACACTAACAGGAGTTCCCAAAACTTACATTTTATAGTATATTAGTGAAATCACAAAACAAATCGGCATAATCATAAAAATTTCAAAGAGACACATGACTAATGACAATCTTGAATGTAGGGATGTTTTTAGAAGAAGACTAGAACCTCTGATGGAAGAAGAATGCTCTGACAGCGACAGCGAAGACAACAAACCCACCCCCACTAACTCTGACGACCAGGTGAATATTAACACTAATTACAACAGAAAATTTACTAATAGTTGCACCAAAGTTCCAAAATCCAAAGTAATTGAAATTGTTATCCTTCACGATAAAATTTAAAGAAACCACATAATTGATAATAAGCACATTAAGATATCCTGTAATAATTTCCTACAATTTTCCAGAGTCGAAGTTTGGTGCAAACACCTTTCTTAACCGACATATACCTATGTTATTATTGTTGTGTAATATTAATACGTACTTAATGTTATATATAATTTATGACCCAACATATTTGTGTACTTCGAATGTAATAATTGTAATACATTATTAGTCTGTCAAAATTGACGTCAACTACTTGAAATGCTTCAATATGTATTTTGTTTAGTATCTTACGATATAGCAACCCCCATAGTCCCCAGTCCTAAAATAAGTCAAATTTGGCAGATAGCGAATATTTTAATAGTTTTGTAGGAGTATCGTTGTAACCCATAGC
This sequence comes from Apamea anceps, assembly GCA_951799955.1. Classification (NCBI taxonomy): domain Eukaryota; kingdom Metazoa; phylum Arthropoda; class Insecta; order Lepidoptera; family Noctuidae; genus Apamea; species Apamea anceps. Next base: position 2,714,630 of record OX637502.1, on the reverse strand, counting down.
ATGCCAATAACTATACAAAATAATGTTATTGGATAAAGCATGCTTGTTGCATGAACTATTTGAGTAAGACCCAAGTATCGTAAATGTATATGTTGACATTTCATAGAGTCACTTTGAATTAAAACATTTAAAATCGCGAATAGACCAAAGTCAAATTCATAATTTGCAAAAATTTTAAAGCTTTGAAAAGTTATTTCGAAATTTCTCTACCTGGACTTGGATCCGGGGTATTGGCAAATGGAAGTAAAGTCCCGTAGCTAGGTTATATCTCACATTGTGACTGGTCCGCTGGTGCGGCGCTTGGCGCAGGACAGCGAGCGTGGCCTCGATGCTGACGACTGTTGCGACGTGCCGCACCCGCTGCCCTCTGCTTCAGATCAAGGTGAGTTCGCAAATCTATGTGGACGACATTATAGTCTTCGGTAAGTGTGTAGAGGCTCATGTGCGTGAATATTTTGTGAACGATAGTAGAGGCTCACTGAGGATGCTGGGAGAATTCATTACCTCTGTACAGCTTGTAAACTTCCATCTAACTTATTGCTGCTCGAAGCAATCTTTGCTGGCATATCTTTCTGGAGATTGTTTATTTATTCATACCAAACTACTTTAAACTTTCTATCCATCTAGTATAGGTATATAGTGTACAGGAAATGTGACTGCTTAGAGGTGACGAATGCATGAGTTTAGAATGAAAACATTGGTAAAACGCAGCGGCATCAACTTCAACATATTGCACACAACACAACGTCAAGAAACCATAAACATTACTAACAGAGAAAATACATTTTGACAGAGAAATGGACAGCTTGACAAATGATGAAAGGTGAGAAGATGACAATAGTCTCGTTGCAAATCAACACAAATAATTATAATAACAATGCCGACATCTTATTAATAAAGTCAGCACGATGCATGAGTATTATTACGAATATCAATCATTATTTGAACACAATTTACCAGAAATAATAACAGTTTTAATTTTAAGCTTAGCTTTGTAATTTCACACTCGGGCTTAAAATTAAATATTAATTTCTGGTAATCAGGTAACGTTGTTTATGTACCCCTGAACTAGCACGGTATCAATATGTAGTAGCTATAGCACTCCACTTATAATATTATTCATATATTTATAAAATTTATATACGATATCAATTTATTCGATACATATTTCCTATACGAACCACATACAAAAGACACTGAACTGTTATCGACTGCTCACGCTGGTGGTTTGGATTCCTGAGAGTCTAAGAATGATGATATTGCAGAAGCAGAGGACGGGTGTGCGCACGTCGACCAGGATGTTGGAGGGGGGGGAGATGGTGGCGCCGGGTGCGAACTGAGCCCCGACAGGACACCCACCAACGAGGCGCCCTCGACGCCCTTACTATCTGGTTGGTATTTTTAATACAATACAATCATTATAAACATCTACTTATTAGTGGCTCCGTATATTAACAGTAAGAGTACCTACCAAATACCTGTAGCTATGCGATCTCTAATAGATAAACTCGTCGCTGTTAACGTAAAGGATTGAATTCTAGAAACGTTTTACAGATGTTATTACTTTAGCGATGGATTTAGTGTCAGCTACGATTTAGCTACATCCAGCAGCATCTTCATCATCCAGCATTCCATTAAAACTACCTTCGTCGTTAACAACTACAATCATTCAAATAACTGTAATTTTATTTTCTATTGTTACAGTTTCAAAAGAGTTTGCGGAGGTGCGTGCCATTGCTGGAGCTGGTCGTCGGGGCTCAGCCAGCTCGGACAGCACGCCCTCCACACTCGAACGCACCACTATACACAACCCTGCGACACTCAGCCCACCCGCACAAGGTAAACTAGTAAATTACCAATATTATTTTTAACTAGCTGTGCCCCGCGGTTTCACCCGCATAAGTTTCGATCCCGTTTGAATATCGGGATAAAAAGTATCCTATGTGTTAATCCTGGTTATAAACTATCTGTGTGCAAAATTTCATTCAGACCCGTTCAGTAGTTTTGGCGTGAAAAAGTAACAAACATTCATCCTTCCATCCATCCATCCATCCATCCATACAAACTTTCGCATTTATAATATTAGTAGGATAGGATTGACATACTTTCTAATTTAACACTTTAAAATAAATTAAGCACCTAGCTATGATAGCCATAAATGTATATAACAATGTAATATATATGTCAAGCCAAAATAAAGTATTTATAAACAGCACTATACAGAAAATGACATCTTATTGTCGAAGGCAGCTGCCTTTCTTATTTATAAAAAAACCGAAATCCCCACAAAGCAGTTAAAATAGGGCCGGTCTTTCTTCTTGAAGAAAAACAGAATAATTAATCAGAACCAAAATTCTTGTCAGCCGTTTTAGCCTCGGAGCCAGCACCAGCACCGGAGGCTACCTCACAACCGGAGGAACAGAGACCACAGACGCCGGAGCGACTCAGTCCTCGAGCGGAGATGAGATTGGCCTTGGACCAGGGGAAGGATATGCTGGCAGATCAGGAAGTGTCTTGGGTATGTATCATGAAAGAATACCACTTCAAAACCTACAGAATGTACGGAAGTAGAAAGGCAAAGATAACCTTGACAACATCTTGATACAAGTAATTTAAATTTTACCTTTTCCCCTTCATGAATAGTCTACTTGAGAATTTATAGCCTACCCCCTCGAAACTATGAACCACCATTTGCGACAGTTTATTACTTTAAACAACGGAAACAAAGCTTACAGCAGTGAGGGTTGGTAGTCTCTACATGTAGTTTTGATTAGCACTAGATTCATCATTTGTTTATAAACCTGTTTCAATATAATAATATGTACTTCTTTTAATTATACTCGTAAGTACAAAAAAAAAACAAAATTAAAATCGGTTCATCCGTTCGGGAGCTACGATGCCACAGACAGACATACACACACACACACACCCCCCCCCCACACACACACACACACCCCCACACACATACACACAGACACGTCAAACTTATAACACCCCGTCGTTTTTGCGTCGGGGGTTAAAAAGATGATGCTTATCCGCCAAAACAACTGTAGATACTTTGAGTCAATTAATATAATCACCATGTGGTAACTCCCGCCCAGGCTGGCGGGTCCGACCCCTGGTCGTTTCGCGCGGCGTGCCAGCGCTCGCTGCTGCGGCGCGTGGCGAGCGCCGACGCAGTGACGCTGTGCCGCGCGCACCCCCGCCGCACCGCCCCGCATACTACTTCGCGCAATTCTGTATATGCTTGGAAGGGTATGTTCAAAACCAAAACTCATTGTCACACTGTAAAAATAGAGATACATGGAAAAACAAAACACGCTGTGCCAAAGTTCAAAATAAATTGGGATTGGACAGGAAGGTGATGATGATGCCGTTAGGCTAAAGCCTCTGCCATTCAGAGAAGGAACTAGTGTGGATCATCACGTTTTAACGTGTTGTTGAATTCAAACTACTCAAGTCCAGATTTCTTTCGTTTCATTTACCGAAAGTAAATAATAATCTAAAAATACATACGTAAAGAGTTAAACCCTAAACTGTACTTGAAGCTAATTTCATCGTGTTTCAGTTCCAGAAAGCGAGAAACCTATGGAGATGGAGCAACTGGCACGAGCGGAAGTTCAGACGATGCGTTCGCGGACGCGCTCTCTATGCCAGAACGGGAAGATGTTAGTAATCTTGCAGTTTCTTTTCTAACACACGCATATTTGCAATAAACACACTCCTAACTCTGGATATAAGCATTTTGTTAGCTTTAATCCAGACGCCCTATTAATATCTATGACCTTTGGATTCCTTCGTTCTTATTTCTTACTTTAAAGAGCTTCTCAATCAATATAACTTAGCTAAAAATATTTTTTTTTATTAATCAAAAAGAAGTGGAATACCACAAGGGTCGATACTAGGGCCACCAAAGTTGATCATTTACTTAGATATTGTTGAATTAGTGGCACTTAAGTTTTTAACTGAAATCTTTTCTGGTTCCAGAATGGGTTTCCTGCGCCGCCGCGCATCGTCCGATAGCCCCCGCCGCGAGCCGTTCCTGGTGGCGAGCGCGCCGGCGCGGCCCTTCTCCCCGCGCCGCACTTCCGTGAGCAACAACGGCTATTACAAGATATGCTTTGTCAATGGCTATGTGTGAGCACAGCGCACGCACAAGCTTATCTGTGCCAATCAGCTGGATTTAAACACTTGCGGGAAGTTTTTTCATTGGTTCCTCTATCCTTACATTCGGCATTCGTTGTTGCCTGTGCCTCTGTATTTCTAGTTTGTGCTGGGTGGTGTTTGCGGGCTATTTTAAAGTGGTTGATACTATTTTATTAAAAACAGGTATTTCACGTAAGGGGGTCGTATAGATTAATATTAGTAATGAAGAAACTTCCTATGTAGATGTACACGTATATAAACTAAGATGTGTAAACTTCAATTGAATATTGCGGGGTTTAGTAAGAATAAGTAAATATGTTCAGAAGTGTCAATGGGACAATTTAAAAACATGCCTTAATTTTAGATCAAAATTATGTTTAAAAAATTTCGTCCTAATAAATAAATTAGAACAAGTAAATAAAAACATGTAAGGTAGATTGTAATGGGAAACGTAATTCGAACTGTTCAAAACGATTCAATAATGGTATAATCGTGTTTTATAAAATTTTAAAGGACATTTTAATATTTGAAAATCATAAGATTCGTGAATGTAAGTAAAAAGTTAAAAGGACTATATTAATATACGAAACAGTAGTGAGTGATAATGTTAATTAAACTTCAGTAAAAATTGGCCAATAAAATTGCCTTTCTTTTAAAAAATCTTTAAAATTCGTAAATGATATTGTTAAATTAGTACTAAAACCTTTTTTAGTGAAAATATTCCATGTTTTGAACCTTTACCTATGTATTAAGATTGATTACCGTTTGGTATATTGTTATGATTGTGATTGTCTTGGCACTAAGCTCATGTCAATTTGTTCTTTGCTTAACACTTAGAGTTAAAGTTTAAATCCAGCTTTCAGATATGCTAAATTTGTTTTTGTTGTCTGTTGAACTGATCTGTCCATTTTGATTGGAACGAGTGTTCTCGAAAATATATTTTTAATAAAATATCATTAAGCTTTTCATTCTTCATCCTGCAGCTTAGCTGATCCTTCCGTTATTTTACACAAACCTTCATTTTGTTTAGCGCTAATAAAGCCGTCCACTTCTTCGTTTTTGCTAATATTGTTTGCATATTCTTAGTCTTACAATGTCTTCATATTTTTTAATTTATAAAGAGACATTTCACGCGGATTATATCCTCTAGTTTACACTTTGCAATCTAAAGTAGCAAGCTAAAGTAGTATATACCTACAGGGTTATTTAAGATTTATGTGAATAGCGTTAGTTTACCTAAAAGGTGAACTATTTCATTAAATGAAACATAATAACCCTGTATTTTTAATGTAAGTAAATGTAAAACTGTAAAGCAAATAACAAATACAAAAGTAGCAGTTCGTAAATAATATAATATTCTTGCAGGAGAAACATTTCGAGAAAAGATTCTGGAAACAAGTGACTAGAAGACGTCAATCTCTCGGATCGATCAGTCAAATATAAACGTGGTTAATTAAGCAAAGACGATGATATAAAGTGTTCACGTGTAGAACTTCACAATATAGAAGTAGATGATTCAGAACTAGAGACTGTAATACTAGAAGGTCGCAATTTGGACCAGAAATAAGATTAAAACTACGGAGTGCTTATGAAAGTGTTAAGATTAGATAATGTTGAAGTCAATGGATTGCCAAACATTAACAGATATATGCCAAATACTGACGAAAGGGACCTGTCAATACTTCATATCTTAGAATCATTGTTTATAGTACATAACACTGAAATAGGCCTAATTGTTGACTGTAAATAAAAGAGCTGTTTATTTCTCATAGTTGTACAAATAGAATTATTTGTAACTGAGCTTGATAGAGGATGTAAAATATGTGATAGGTTACGAACTGTTTTAACTGTCTGGATAACTATAACATCTGATACAAACATGTAAATTGGTTTTTTCGTAACTATTGTAAGATATTTTTTCTCGTCTTTGTATTCTATGTCGATTTGTCCTTTGAGATGTGTAACGCTTGGTTTGATATGTCGCACAATTTTAGATGAATCTTCTGTGTGGTCTACATACTTGTAGACATTAGATACGAACTGTGGTTCAGTATTTTCGTCAAAGGTACATACTTGTAACAGTTTTAATTTTTTTATCCCATACATGATACGAGTAAGGATTCAGTTCATGGACAATAAAGACCTTGTTTTGTTTGATTGGTAGTACCTAATACTGTTATACCCGGTTTTATTATTTAGGCGTTCATTTATGTGTCGCCTAATGTTAGTGAAAACGGGCATAAGATTTCCACCAGACTGTCGAAGTAGTTAATTATTTGGTGAATCAATATTTGTTAAACCTGTAGCAATGTCTTTTATAATAAACGTTCCACAAGTAAGTTTACTTTTATAAACTCCTCAAAAACTTTCGCACTAAAGTGCCACATTTTGTAGATATGAAACATATATTATTAATATGAAATATAAATTATTAGGGAATTTGTGCAAAAAAACGTTGCTTGATTCAGTTCCTAAACGACGAATTATGTAGGGGAATTTTAAAATTAATATTATTATGAATTTAAATATTCAACTTTGTAGATAATAATGTCATGATCGTCGAATTTATTAATTTTAAATTCCTTGTAACGAAATGTTTAGTGTTTTGAAATATTTTCATTTGTATTCTTTTCTTTTTATCGATGGATCAAAATAAAATTATGAATTCAAGTTTTTGACAATGTTATTTCGTTGTGTTGTTTGTGAAAATGTTGAAACCGATGTAGCACATCTGTGAGGCACGCGATTGGTTGGTTTTGTACACTTACGCTAGTATCTTTACATGCTGCCGAATAAAGGCTTCTCTGTTCTTTATTTTTATATCTGAGCTCAATTTTATTAAGAATCCAAAAAAACTAAAAATCATTTGCGATGACATAAAATATTCTAAGCAAATCTTGCAAAGCATATTCAGCCTATAATGTTCCCACTGCTGGGATGCAGGCCTTCTCTCTCAAGAGTGGGCAATCCACCACGCGGGCTCAGTGCGGGTTGGTAGATGTCACATGTCTTCGAATTTTTGGTTCTAGGACAGGCCGGTTTCCTTACAATGTTTTCCTTCACCGTTTTGAGTCCAGTAATGATGAAATAATAACGGCCGCGACTTACGAGTTGTAGGTCGTAGGTTCGAACCCAGGTAGGCGCTTTAATAAGTGATAATAATTCAACCGGCGGCGATTACTCGCGTCCGGCCCTGGTCCAGGCCATGGTACGGAGCGAGAGTGCATGGGAAGCCGTCACCTCCTTGCGCGTGAGGGAGAAGCAATCTCTGCGCCTTCACGCCCCTAGTCACAGGAGACGCCCTGGACGTCGGGAGTCAACAATCGACTAGGCCGGTAGACTCGGCCACCGTAGGCGCGGGCTTGCGGGCGGCGAGCAATGGGCAGCTCGCCATCCGGTAAGGACCAGGGCCGGGTCGACGGCCCGTTGTGTTCACGCGCGCCTCAAAGAGATGTCAGCACGAACTGACGGAGTCCGCTAGGGCCGATGCCTGCTAGGGCCGCGGGTTGTTCGAAAGAGATACCGTGGCCCCTGGCACAGGCAACTGAAGGAACACGGGTGGGTTTTAGTCAGTACCTAAAAGTCTGACACGCCCTCCCGCTCCGCCCAAAAAATAAGGATAATTCGACCGAAAATAAAGTACCGCCGAGTTCTGCCTATAGATGCTGTCGGGAAAAATTCCGAATCATTCCCGTCGAATAGGTACTTCGATAGTATTCCGAAATATTCCGAAACTTTGGGAATATTTCAACTATCAAAAAAAAACCAGGAAAATCGACCTTACTAAGTACCTATTTCGCGCTTGGAAGTTGTAAATTATATTATCTTTAGTTGTGTTTTGAGCGGTAGTTATATTAAGTTTATGGTTGTGCGTGCACGTTGCATCTAGCACACACAACGTCGCGTCATGGGCAGCGCGAGCGCGACTGGGCGCCGTCAGCGCCGTGCCGTTTGCGCATGCGTGTCCTACCACGTGTTTGCTTGCAAGGTTTGCCTTTATTTGTTTTTATTGACTGGGTTATTATACGCGTTAAGTAGGTAGGTAATGATTAATACCTACCTATGCGACTCGCGAATACTCGTGATGCGTACAGAGCTACATACAAACTAACCAAAAACATAGGTAGGTAATCCTTTTTCAAAAAACAAATCAAATATGCTAGGCCTGGTTTTTAATTCCACAACTGACATTTTATAAAAATAGCATTTGATTTCGAAATAAGTAGGCACCTACCTAAAAACAAAAGAATAAAAATCCTGTTAATCGCAGGCTAACATATCTACCTACAAAAATGTCAACATATACTTAATCAATCCCTAGTATAATATAAAAAATAAACATTTATATTTTACTTACGTATGTGCCACTGAACAATAATTAACTCACCCACCACACCACAAACAAACACGTTTATTTAATTATTCGGGTGAATTATTCGGCGGAAACATTCGATTGCGGGGTACGAATCTTTCTCGCGGGTGGGAAAACTTTTCCGGGGAGCATCTCCCCTCTTACCGCACCCCGCACCGCCATCGCCTGCACGCACGACTCGTGGCAGTCGGGTGCACGCATCGACGATCGATGCAAAATACGATTTTCAGCAAAAAAAATTTAAAAATCTTAATTAAATTCATTTTGAATAATTCTGGTTTAAAGAAACTTTCCCAGAAGTATTCCGGAATTATTCCGAATTTTTCAGAAGTTTTGCAACTATCTGCCCGTTTCATTATTTTTTTATTAAAAGCATTGATTTAACCGTAGGTAAATTAAATACTTGCTTACCTCTCAGGACCAGTTGCGCCTCATAATTAGAATCCTGTAAATCGATTTTCAAATCCCGCGGAAATTTTGGCGGGAGCGGTAAGAAAAAGGTTCGAGCTATTCACGTAAATATTGTCCATGTCGACTCTATTGACCAACTCAAGTATAGAATTTAAAGCAGTTTCGGTTTGCTGGTACGGAGTTGCCATAAAGTTTGACGCATTAGTTTGAGTCAAACTTTATGGCGGCTCTGAAGTGCGTTACGCGCTGCACAGTACCCCATCCCTCACCCCTCTGATTTTGATACTGCGCAGCCATAAAGTTTGAATCGGGTTGTACCATAATGAAACCAGCTGGCCTCGACGGACCCAGTACTGAGGATTTTCTGAAATTACATTCACTAGATTGACAGAAATGACATGCACCATTGAGACGTCGGGTCCGGGCACCTGTCAAGTGTCAAAGCGCCTTTTTTTCTAGTCGTGGCTGAATGTTGAATGTCATCATATATTTTATATTCATTGTCGATATGGAAGACCTCAATTAATTTTTCTGGTACTAGCAGATAGAAAATGGCGTTAGGGAAATTAAAATAAATAAACACAAGAACATAAAAATGTTAAGGTACGTATATTTAATATCAAATACATCAATTCACAATGTAAATACAAAATTTACATGTAAACAAATTCAATTGATACAAAAAAATATTAGATATTTTTAATGTCTTAGCACCACATGGTTTCCTTCAGTATTTTTTGTTTTTTAACTGGCAACATTAAGTTGAAACCTAGCTTTATTTGCATTTATTCTCTTTTAAAAATAACAAAATAAATTGCATAAACCGTTGTATTTTTTCTTAAAAACTCGATATTTTTTGTTGGCAGATATGGTACCGAACTTCATCGAATGGAATTTACAAAAACTTGTTTCCAAAAAATACATGTTACAACCGCTAATTGAGCACAATTTGCACTATCCCATTGCCCTTTAGATCCCCACACTCACATAGCAAACGAGGCAAGAAATACTTTCTAGATAAAAGTAATGGCTCATGACAACAAAAGTACCTTTCTCGATGATATCATCGTTTTGACAGAAAAAAATACTAAAAAGTAGATAGGCAAATTTTGCAAGATTGCCCGTCTTGCCTCGACTGCTAGGTATAAATTCTTCATTGACTTACATTTACCTATATACACCTAATATTAGTGTTGGCAGAAAAAATAAGGAAAAAGCGAAAAACTTCAATAACCTTTACCGAGATTATTAAAATTTAAAAGCAAAATATTACTATTTTAAGAAATATTCAAAATGTACATAAAACTATAAACATTTAAAAGAATATTAATTAATATATTCACTGATTGTTAGGAAGCGTTATTAATTCATTTTGGCACAATGTTAGTTAAATTATATTTTATAAATTTTATTTTATTGAAACTTATGATAAACTAGTCGACCTTTCTAAAAACTTGTTATTTAAAATAATGGTATATTTTGTATACAATGTAGTCACGTGCATAAATATATTACTATGGACAGCTCGGCAAGAAAATCTGATTTCATGTTTCATCCACTAATATCTGTTGTCAACATGACGGCAATATGATCATTTGTGGATGGCATACACAAGTGGCGGTCGAAGGAACACCATTACTATGTAACGAGACTAGCGACGGTAAAATAGGTATAGGACGCTGCATCTGATCCCCAAATTATCACATACATATATTTGCTGACATCTTGATGATATTAATGGATGAATCATGAAATCTTGTCAAGCTGTTCATAGCAGGTAATATATTTATGCTCGTGACTGCACCTACGGACAAACACATTTCTCGCTAAGACTATTATGAAGGTACTAATAGATCTAACTTGAAACAAAATACAAAAGTATCATGCCAATATGTAAAAGAAAAACATAAAAAATAAAATTCCACGTGAAAAATATACACTTGCAATGTATTATTAATCTATACGTCATACCGGAAATATACACTTCTATACTTAAACAATTTATCTCATAAAAATAATGCCATGCAATAAATTTTATATAAAATAAATTCAATTACAAATATTATGTCACTCAAACAGGTATTAGTCACGAATGGACGGAATCGCATTACACTAAAACATCAAGGAATGTAAGAAATATTCAATAAAAAAGGCAGTGAAAATTATCACTTGAGTAAATTTGAGCATAACATAAAACCTACAATATTCTTTTACTGCTAATTACAATAAATTCCTGAGATTTCTTTCAATTTACAAAATTGCGTACAATGCCATCTATTACTCGCTTCATGACTTACAACGTTCTGAATCGCGCTATTAAAGTTTTCTATTCGCGCCACTCTCGAGACGCTTGGAAAGTCCGCACTTCAGATGATGAGAAGGTCGTCAATCCTTGTGGACCTGAAAGGGATAGGAATTCATGTTTTAGTCATTATATCTGTTTTACTTTCAAACGGAAAATAGATTACGTCAAGATCCGGGATATTAATAATATCGTCCCGTTTGCTAATACCAGTAACATACGATCAGTAATTTTATTGTAAACCATTCTTTACCCTTAATTTTCAGAAGAAGTGGACGAATAAATGAGCTCTTTTAACAAAATTTTAAATAATGCGTACATGGGATTTGAAGTAGAAAGTAACTTTGGAAAACTTGAAGTCTTTCTTCACGCCAATTTTCATATTTCTCACTTTAAAGCATGCAAGCAAATTTACCTAAATGATCCTTACCTCTAATCCTGCGTCCAGGCGTGGGAGTGACGTCACCTTCAGGAGCTGTCCACTGTTCCACCACCTCGGTCGCCGAGCGCGCCAACGACGGCTGACTCACTGAGCGATTCAGCGAGTGACGGGACCATGCCCTAATGAGAAGAAAAATATTATATATGCGTGCGTATAGAGCGTGTGGTGCACACTGCCACAATTTGACACGCCTCCAGTAGTTTTTTTTTTTATAGTTAAATCTAACAGGTTTTTAGTTTATACTTTTGCATATGTTTATACCACGGTCCAGGTCATGGACCGCTTCTTGGAAGGCCCACAATAGAATCCATAATGGGCAAGCGGAATTCTACGAACAAACTACTAACGGAAAATCAAGACCAGATACCATGTCCAAGAGTATATCATGAATACAAAAATCCCAGAAGAAAAATCCCGTAGAAGCTCCGAGAAACAAAGCTGTACTCACTGGTTCTGATGGAAGGGATGCTCGGAGTCGCTATCGTCGTCGTAGTACCGGCCGAGCTGCGTGCCACCCGACACCTCGGAGTGCGTGTCCGCTTGTTCACGTGCGTAGTCCACCATCATCTCTGACATTGACCTGTAAGAGAAAATAGGATTACTTTAAGGATCTTGTAGACTTCGTTTTTTTATGGTATCAACATAATGCTGATTGCTTGGCAAAAACAGCCATCATACTATACATAATTATGGTATAAATTTCAAACGACCTTTCAAGACAAAAACCACAATCAGCTTTCACCCGGACAAGTGTGTGTGTCTGGCTCTACTAGAATAAGTCTTTGCAAGTTCAGGAGAAAAGTTGCCTTATTACAACAACAAAAATGCTTTTCCTCCCTCTTTCCACTTATTCCTGTCTACTGCCATCTAAGGTCAAATTATTTAGATAGGAGCACAGTTTATCCCACCATCTCTTACTAAGCTTGCCACCTTACCATTTGCTGCTGTTTAGAATGAACTACTGACCTCATATCAACATGGTCACTGCGGTAGGAGGACCGGCGGGATCTCTGCGGGTCCCTCAGCGAGGTCGCGTCGCTGTCGTACTCGTAGAGGGTCGGTAAGGAGCTGCGGCGGGAACGGGAATCCCATTCTGTCTTCTTGCGGTAACGGTTCTGAGGAAAAAGAATATGATTCTTAACTGAACGTCAAGTCAACGTCAACAAAATGTGGCAACATAACTTTAAAAACACCAAGTGTCCTAATAGGAAGAGATAAGAACTGAAATCTGTGATCTTATGTTTCGCCAGAATTTTAAAGCGAATTTTTAATCTCAAGAAGTCAGCCAAATGCGAAAGATTTTAGGGCATTTTCTCGCAAAAAATCTGCATTTTCAGCTTTCGCATTTTTTTTTTTTTGAGCCAGAGCGGAACCTTCTCTATTCATCAGCAACTGAGCTAACAACCCTACTTAGCTGCTTACCTTGGGTTTATCCGGAGGTGGAGCCAATATGCGAATAATGACCTCCCACTTAGGAGGCGCATACAATGGTGCGAACCGATGGTCATGCGCCACCCTGCTGAACTCCTCGCGGGTACTAGAGCGCGCCAGCTCCCGGCGCAGGCTGCTCTCGTGCGTGATGAGCTCGCGCCAGCGCAGGCGCTCCTCGCGGCTCAGGCGCTGCGAGCGCTCGCTCTCGGCTAGGACCTGAGGATGATCATAAACATTTATGTGAAGGGATTTAGTTTTGCAAATTGCGAATGTAAAAGAATGGGCCATTTGAGCGTCTGACCAAGAACTAAAATGACCAGTAGTGGCGACGTGTTATAAGATAATTAAGACAAAAGACAGAAAAGATTTAGTCAATAGGAAGTAAAACCATAATGACTGGCACAGTCGCTTCCACTGGCGTTAGAAGCAATGAACCGAATTCTTCTTATATTACAAGCGACAAATTGATCAAGAACAAAGGAGGTATAATCAGGAATCGGGAGAGCAAGAAACTGATTGAGTGCATTAGATTCAGTTGTCTTGACAGTGTGACGGTTAAAAGAATTAAAATCTAAATTCTGAGGAAGTATTATTTTGGCATGATTTCCCGGTTTCGTTTAGTCATTCATATTCTTTTGATTTGCTAATAAAATTATATATAACTATATATTGTTAGAACAATAGCTCCAAAATCTTACCTCATCCTGAGCCTCGGTCTTCAGCACTCTGGTAAGCACACTCCAGTTGACCGGCACAGGTGGTGCCGGTATCGGTTCCGGTACATCTTCGTCATCCTCATCCCTGAACAGAGGGTTGCGGGCTGGTGGCAGTTCTGGGAGTAGTGGCAGGTCTGATGATGGGGACTGATAGACCTGGCCGGTCTGCTTGATCAGTTCCGGGGAGAATAGGTCGGGGCCACCTTTACCTGGGGTAAACGAATTAGTGAATTGTAAGAAAATGAAGTTTGAAAATGTTTGACACGTTTTTACATGTAACGGTTGACTGATTGTTCTACATCACATTTACAAAATTATCGGAAATACTTAATTTTGAACCAAGTGTCTACAGATAAATATTAACGCAAAACTTATTAGTATAAGATTGCCAATCGTTGTGGGAAGCGTATCTTTTTGACCCGCAGTGGTCTTTTTGAAGGTGGTGAAGACGTTTTTTCCTCTTCTGTTTGATAAGATGAAATAAATCATCGCAACATGATAGGACCTTACGCAGCCCATATATTTTCATAAATCGTCTCTGATAATGACAACCTCTGTATGGCCGACTATTCGACGTAAAAACCCCTTACCAATATACTTCTGCGGCGGCAAAGACAATGGAACCCTCTCCATCTTAGGCGTCAACGTCATCCCTGACGCAGAACTGATGTCGGAGAAGTTCTCCCACTGCGCCTCGGGCACCGTGTGGTTGCGAATGGTGACATCGAAATGCGGCGGAGGGGGGGGCACCTGCTTGTACTCCGTCACCAAACGCTTGTGACGCTCGATGTCTTCGATGGTCTTCTTCTCCGTGATCGTGCGGAGGAACACGTCGTCAACTACGTGGGAGGTGATCTCGGGTTTTCTGGGGGAAGAAAGGTGAGAATGTCAAGAAATGTGGGTAGATACCGGAAAAAAGGGAAAGTAAGTATTCCTTTTTGCTGATAGTTGGACATGTTAATGATGCAAGGCGAGTATTGGATTATAAAGAGGATCGGTAGGAACAAGTAGAACATACTGCACTACCATCGATTTTCTGATTGCTAGTTGACAATATATTCCTTAACAAGTCCCTTTAATGAGTTTTTGACTCTTTCCGTCTTCGTGGTATCCTTGTAAAATCTAATTAAAATAAATGTAACTCGCCTGGCTGGCATGATGGGTGTTTCAGGTATGGGTTCAAGGCTCTCCATCAGCATCTCCTGTTCTTCCGTCTCCAGGCGCTCCCTCATCACAGGAGGTGGCGGAGGAGGTTTCTGTGTTATGAAAATAATTTTAATATCTTAAAATGAAACCCTACATTTCCGACCTGTTCAGGAATAAAAGCTTAAGTTTTTTTTTGGAGTCGTCTCATTTCTGGACAATAGTTCTTCAGAACTACCTATATACTATGAACCGATACGCCGTGTCGTTAGTTAGTGCCGTGGCTACGTTATCTATTCTGAGTCCTATTGAGGATTCCACTTCTTACTTTCTGAGTTTGTTTCGGTCTTTCTTCTCATAGAAGTCAGTTAGGAAACACCGAAGTCATCTAGTTTTAAAAACATAAATTAATTTTTACGCGTAAGTGTTTCTTTTTTAACCAATTTACAGAAGTAAATATCATTTACTCTACGTACTAACTTAAATTAAACAGCTACATCACAAACAACTACATCTATTACACATTTTTGGGAACCATATTTTATTACAGTTTTATGCTAACTCAATCTATGAATACCTTTGCAGTTTATATTAGTAAAATTATGAATTAGTAGATATACCTTGATATGGAACATCCTCGCGTGCGATCTGTCGGTCACTTCAGTGACAGAGTGCGTGTCAGTCATCTCCGTGTTGAGGGAGACGATGGACCTCGGACGTCTCGACCAGTCCTGGTTAGTCACACGGATGATGATGGAATTATTATTATTATTGTGGCAGTGAATATGTTGCTAAGTATGGTGAGGTTGTGTTTGATAAAATAATGTGGTTTTTTTTTGTGAATAGTGAAATCATGCGTGCTTTATGTAATTATAGGTTGATTTTTAAAATGTGTGTTTAAAATGTTTTTACTATTTTTATTATCATTGTAAAATGTGCTATCTGTGAAGTTTGTGCAAGTGATTAGTTACATTTTGTAGTCATATTTTTTTAAGTGTTGTACTTTCATCATAATCAAAATGAAATGTTAACTGTAAAAAATAAGTGCACTGACTACTCAATGCTGACAAGTCAATGCCAATTATTAAACATTGGCTCTCTGCCTTTTTATCATTCCAATTTACCATTGGCCAAACAAAACCAAGGAATTTCTATACCAGTTTCGTCCACACAACCCGTGCATCATTCTTTCTCCCAACACTCCATCACCTTATCCTTCCCTCATCTTTCTCACCTGTTTATCCCTGGACACCTGCGAGTACACCGCGGGCGGTCGTGGTGGTCTCTCCGGTGGCGGTAACTGCGAGGCGCGCGCGGGGAGGGGGAGCGCCACAGGAGATACTGTGCGGACTGATTCTTGGCGCTCATGCTCTTCTGAGAGCATCGTTTGTCTGTGGAGGGTGACAAATAATATGTGGATTTAATAATCTACCTTGAAAAGAATTAAAGAATTAGGTTGGCATCAAGACCTACGGTACAATATTTTTTTAAGAGGCATCACCGTTCATTGCTATCTAAAAATACAAATCTGAAATGCCTCATTTGCCTTTCTTATCAAAAGCTCATGAGACTGTGTAGCAACAACTGGCTGGGTGTAATTATGGCACGTTTCTCGTCCTCAGTTGAGCTAACTCGAGAGACGCTACTAATGGCGCCCAACTAGGTCTGAAGTTGGAATGCTATAATAATGTCGAGAATGAGTCTCACCTAATGCTTCCTCCGTCGGTCTCGGTGAGAGTGATGGTGGAGGGCGGCGAGGGCGGCACGACGGGGCGCTGCACGCGCACGCGCACGTCGAAGGCGGGCGCCGC
Organism: Apamea anceps; assembly: GCA_951799955.1. Taxonomy (NCBI): domain Eukaryota; kingdom Metazoa; phylum Arthropoda; class Insecta; order Lepidoptera; family Noctuidae; genus Apamea; species Apamea anceps. The sequence continues at coordinate 2,697,856 of OX637502.1, read as the reverse complement.
GCCCGACACCAGGCGTGCGTTGCTGGTCATTGCTTCACGGGTGGAGCCGTAGCCTGGTAGTCAAAGAAGGTTAGGTTAGCAATATTTTTGGTAAACTTAGAGTTTTGATTGATCTGTAGGCATTATTAGCAATATCTGTTACTGCTGTGACTTTTTTAGGATTTTGTGTTTTTTTTTTTTTGTCGTGAATTCACTTTTACAACATGTCATAAAAGTTGTCTACACAAATAAGTACTCAGGAAATTACAATAACTTAGTCCCAGCTGGGCGCCATTAGTCACCCTACTGGCGCCCAACTGAGACTCAAAGAGCAATGTCATTATTATTTCAATGGATTAAATACTCATACTCCGCACTTTCTAGAGTCATTCCACCTACCTTCGCTATGATACGACTCGTCCATCATGAAGGCAGCGTTGCTATGTGCCTGTTCGGCTTCGCTCGGCGTTTCCGAAGGGTAGTCGGAAGGAATCGTGTCGGACGCCACGCTGCCCACTTCAGCGGCAGCAGGGTAAACCGGATGAGCTCGAGGGATTTTAACTTCTGTAGGAAGCAGATAATGTTTAAATTAGAACGACTCATAATCATCTAGACAGATAGACTCTCCCTTGATCTAGATAGACTTGGGATTTTTTTTCTTAACAAGTTACGCCTTACTAGTCCTTACCTTGTATACTCTCCCTGCTAACAATAGAAGCAGAGGAGTCATCGATGAATCTCCTTGGAGCGGGTAGCGCGCGTCTTCTGAGGCAAAGGTAGGACACTCCCAGACCCAGAAGTAGCAGCGTGAGGAATAGGATCGCGCAGATTATCATCAGGATGTGGGTGCCAGCGAGGGGAGCCTTTGCTGGCAGAGGACCGGCTTCGGGGCTGTAAAGGGTAAATTAGTTTAGAAATATAGTACGCGCGGTTTCAGATATATATATATATTTTTTAACGTTTCTTCACACTAGGAATTTCTCCTGTATCATGGGTGCGTTTAAAAACATTTAAACTCACAATACACAAACAGCCAGACCCGGAACAACTACTTGTAGGCCATACAAATATTTGTTCTGTGCGGGAATCGAACCCGCAACACGCAGCGCAGCAGTCAATGCGCCAACCGTGCGGTCATTCGATTTTGCTACAAGCTACAGTCTCATTTGGAACTATTTTGTGGATCTGTTACTAATTTAATAACAATTTATGAACTGCCTGAAATAGAGTTAGGTACGTTAGAACTGCACCAATTTCACTTAGGTATGTACTTTTACAAACCATCAAACCAAGAGCTTGTCCGAGAAGCGACAAGCTTTCGGGAGGTTAAGGTGAGGGATAAGGTTCATCCCACAAATATGACCAATAATATTATCTAAGTTTTTCAAAATAAAAAATATCAACATCAAAAGTAATTTATTCAAATTAGGCTGAGAATCAGAACTTTTCGAACGTCAAAGTTACAAAATACAGTCCCCCAAAACGCCCGCCCTTCACCACTTCCTAGTGCTTTCGCTGGGAAGAATAAGTGCTGCAACAAACTCCAAGCAACACGTTACAGCTTATGAATACTTACGTGAAAACGAGAGGGTTAAACACTGGTTTCGGCACGATGGGTGGCGGATACCGGCACACGATGGTGATGACCTCGTCTCCATCCATCTCCAATCCCGGATGGAACCGGACCACTATGTTGTTCGTGAAGACTCGGAGAGGCTCCTGGTGAAAAAAAGAAAGAATTAAATTAATTATAAAATCTTTTTAAAATGTTTTCTTGATATTCAACTTATTCAGTGTTCTTAAATGCTTGTCTGTAAAATGGCTATGAATAAAACAAGTGCTGTCGATAATTTGGTGGTCATCATCAATTATGCAAAAAAATATATTTGGAATCGGTAGTTTAAAAGTCTTCTAAATCATGGTCCACCCCTAGGAAATACGAGAGCTTAAAAAAAATAGACTATTTACAGACATGAACGTATTTGAATGACGCAAAACCACATTTCACATCGATCCTTGAAAAGTTTGCATGACTGGATTGATGAGCTACATTTAAAGTTTTCCATTAATGTGATTGCGCCAAAATGTGCAAGATTCACAGCGTACCTGCTTGGTGCCACATCCTTTGAGAGGCAGCTCCAGCTTGTAGGACAGAGCTCCCTTGCCCACCACCTGGCAGGCTGAGTGACGATCGAAATCCGCGTACGCTATGCCATAGAACTTCTCGTTGAATTTCAACTCGATCTGAAAATCGTTAGGTTAATATTTAGTACCAAGTTATAAATTTATGCCTACAACATTTCACAAAACACCAAATTGTTCTGTTTTTAATGTTGCACTCTATACCTATGTTGAAAAGCGTATCTTTGACTGTGCCATTAATATTTTTTGGTTAAAACTAAAGAGTTTTTTTCTAATTCTACTCCAAAACGTATAGGTAGGAATTCTGATGAATTTCCCTCAATCGCTAAATTAAATATTAGAATATTTAAATTGTCTAATCATAACGTCCACGTTACGAACGATTTCCGAAACTACAATTTCATCAGGCCCCTACGTGTTTGTTATTTGAAGATAAAATTTTGTATAATTTTTGGCCACTAATCCCCTAAAGGCTGATCTTTCAATCATCTGTTACCTTTATTCGAGGAATAACTTTGAAATTTTGGCAGTTATTTCGTACAAAATCTGTCAAACGTCAATTTTGTTCATCGAATAAAAGTTATCTGGCGAGGGAAAGATCAGCCCTAAGATGCACAACACAAAGACAAACAGTGATGCTCTGAATCCAAATATACCATATACACCCTATAAAATTGAATGTAACCGATGCCAAGATAGCCGCCCGCTAACAAGAACTCACTATATAAGGAATTTCACATATCTCCGGCACAAATCTCGACGAGTCGTTATCGTGGTAACTACTTGTAGATATGCCGGACGACAGCACCCAACGGTTACCGATAGTTAAACGGACCGTTAGTTCTTGTTCTCTTGACAAACGTATTAGAGTTATTGGTGTCAATGCAGAGTAACAGCATTAGGAGTGTACGTGTTCTTTGGTAATTTATTTTCCTTCGTTCAGCTACCATATTATGGTACCCACACTCCTAATGCAGTTACTCTGCATTGACACCAATTTGAACATTGTTCATTATCTCGAAGTAGTATTAACTAAGTTAAGACTACGACAGAAATTACAACACAAATGTCAAACATATTTTTTTGTGTCTGGTGTACTAAGTATCGTAGTCTGAAGTTAGCTTAACACTTGGGTTCACAAAAAAGCGGATGTCCCTTAAAAACAGTAGTTGCTGATAAAGCCAAAAGTAGCTTAAGGGGCAACATTAGGTACAGACGCCAGCACATAAAGCTACCCGAAACTGACAAATTTTCCCAATCAACTTTGAGCCTTATGCTTTAGCGATAATGTTGAAAATCTAGTAAAGTTTGACAGATTATAGTAGCTTGATGTGCTGGCGTCTATACCTAACATTCTAAAGTCCAAGACCATCTACACCACAACAATTATGGTCCTTATTCCTCGGCATTTACGACTTTCGAGTAATAATATCTTTTACAATATCTAACACAACTAACTATTTACACTAGGTAATAAAACTTAGCCATCAAAGTACTCGTTCGCATCGCTGTCATGCGGAAACGTGCCCAGAAACTGGCAGCATTTAGCAGACTCATTTATTTGAATTACTTTAGTTAGAATCGGAGTGAGTTAAAACAAATACACACCTGCATAGAACCAGCGGCACAGTTGAGGGCAGCCCTCGTTCTGTTCAAGAATATGACTGGACTCAAATCATCCAGCTTTGTGACCTGCAACAAACATTTAAAAAAATTATAAGAAGAAAAAAAGATTACGCAAAAAAATCAAAATAAAGTACGTACAAAAAGCAGAAAAGGAATTCAAATGGGAAAATATGCATCACGCAAAACGTCCATCGCTCAGCATAATGCTGCGACCCATGTGCGACACAGAGCCCTGGTATTCAGTGACAGCCGGCACTCACATTTTACATAAAACCTCTCAACACAAACAAGAGAAAGACAATAACGAAACTAAATCTAAACGGCTTAGTTCCCGATAGGAACAGCCCATCTCTTTACATAAGAGTCTAGAATAGTGATTATTTGTTACGGTGTTATCTTAAAACAAGTGACAATAATGGGGTACAGTCACCAAAGGAGATAAGTAACCAGGGTCGTCGGATATAGTTAAGTTTAGTAAGAAACCGATGGATATTTTCGAATAAAATTTAATTTGATAAATGAACTATTTGTTTTCTATTATATTTATTTTATTTTATTCGGAAACATCCATCGGTTTTTTACAAATTTCAACTATCGGACGGCCCTAGTTACTTATCTCCTTTAGTGACCGTACATAAAACCTCTCACCACAAAATCTAAACGGCTTAGTTCCCGACAGGCACAACCCATCACACTTATTTTAAAAGGCGAACGTTCGTGAGTGTGTGTGTGTTTGTATATTTGTTACTTCTTCACGCTCAAACGGCTGAACCAATTTTGATGAAATTTGGTATGGACGCAGCTGACATTCTTTGGGTACTTTTGGTATGACTTCGAGAATTACAGGAGTGCTGTTATGTTATGCATCGTAAATAATCATTTAAACTCGGGCTAGGCCGAAGCAAAGCGAACGATGTCGTTTACCCCTTGGTCTTAGAATCAATTATATTTAGGCACGCAGGTTTCCTTCCGGATGCGTGACATTTTACGACAATGTCGCGCCCGCATACAAACTCGTTGGCGTAGATAATGTAGATACAAAAACGTGAATTGCCACCACACACGCGGAACAAAATTCGCATGCGGGATCATCTACGCATGACATAATATAACAGCACGCCTGTATTGCCCAAAGCGTTATGCAGAGGTGTACCTATTTGTTTGGTGTGTACCCACATTTCACCAATTATTTTAAGTCAACAAATCCAGAATCAGGGCCGCTAATGAAATATATTTATGCCAGTTATGTTTACGTCCCATGTAAGTAATAGGGGCCGAGCCTATCGCCATCAACCAGACACAAATCCAGACTACAGGGGACCTAAAAAGGCTACTTTGGCAGAATCATAATAGGATAACAATATGAATCATATTAAAAATCGTAATATGGTCACAAACTGACAATTCATAATATGATCTGTGTGCAATTCATATCACAATGAAATAACATTTAAACTGTAGAAATAAAAAATAAAAAACCAATTTGATTAATAAAAACTGTAATGAAAAATTTACCGATAAAATTACGGTTTTTATTTCTTTCATGCGGCAATGTTTACACCAAATATGAAATGAAATTTTACGAAAAAATTAGAGGAATTGTTAATGATCTGCTGGGAATCCAGGAAATTAATAGCTTTTAGAGGTATTGCTTAAAGTGGCCTTTTTAGCCCCCCAGTAAGTTACTGAGAAATTCCAGAAAGTAAACCATATAACACTTTGCCAGACCCGGGAATCAAACTCAGGACCACTAGACCAACGAGGCACTTATATACAGGTTGGGTCCATGCATTGAAATTTTTCGACGGTTATTAAAAAAAATCATACCTGTTCCATACATTTTGACCGCGAAGGTACTTTTCTATAAAACAACAGATTTTTTTCTGAATTCATGATTTTAGTTTACGCGTCGATGTTTACACCCTGTATAACTTTCGACAAAAGTCTCTTTATCTCGTTCCCAAAAGTACCAAAGTACCTAAACCTATCAACTGCTCAAACACAGTAACTACATCAAAGTTAATCAAGAATCTTGAACAAAAAGCTAGGGTTCAGTATAACAGCCTCCAGCTAGACGATTGCAGCAACAATTCTATATTTAGTTAGTTGCATGCCAAACGCTGCTATAAATCTTTACTGCTAATTATTACCTTCGGGCAGTTACTATCGGGGTTGGTTTCTATTGGAGACCACAATACGATACGGGAAATATTTTATATAAAAATAAAACTATCGTAAACCCCTCTAGATATGCAAAGAGATTTGGAAGGCCTTGAGAATTTGACAACATGCAGTAACTTCATTCAATTGCCGTAAATTCAGAAAAAGGACACAAATAAGAACATTGTTCTTTTGAAAACCGTTTTTCATATAACGCAAGTCACAGACTATAAAGAACGAGTCTCATCTGATAAGAATGGAAGTTTACAAGTGTACATACAATGTGCAAATTCTATTTTCTTTTAATCGCATTGAGGAGATAACGTATTCGGAATTCCATGTCCTGTTTCCGCCATCTAAATGAACACACTGTCAAATCATCATTTTTTTAATCAAGTCGTACCGCAAAACAATGGACACACACCCAGCATTCAGACTATCACCACAGCAGACAAGCGTGCCTATCTACAAGGTATATGTTTCCGTTCACGGCCCAATAACAATATCTCGTCTCTCAGACGGCTGTTAAGCTATGTTGACACTGCAGCTATTGGCTACAATGGCTACAATAGCCAGGCCGCCGGCTATCTATCTGTAATCACTCTATAATAATATTTCGTCTAGTAAGGCGTTTGAATGTGCGCTTAGAAACTTTATGGTTATTTTAAAAGGCGTAAATTCTTATAACCGTGATCGAAGTTGGATTGGGGGACTTTTCTTCCAGCCAATTTTTAACCTTGGCAATTGAGCTATGATCTATTGCGACACTGAGAAATGTAAGTCAAAATATAAAAGAAATTAATATAATCGGGTACAGTATTTTTGGGGTTTTCCATCTGGATTTTTTTAGTGGCAACCTGGAGTCTGGACTTGAGTCCGTTTAATGGTAATAGATTCGCCCCCTATCACATGGCACTCAGTCATAACTGGCGACATGTGTACTATAGGAGCACCTCTGAATAACCCTTCGGAAAATTGGCAGCCGTGATGCTATGTTATAATAAATATATAACTATGTATCAATAATTATTGATCAAAGATGTCATATTATAAATAGTGACCTATAATAGTGATGTACAGACGCCAGCACATCAATCTGTCAAATTTATTTAATAGATTTTCAACTTTATCGCTAAAGTATTAGGTACAAAGTTGATTGGGAGAATTTGACAGTTTCGGGTAGCTTGTTGTGCTGGCGTCTGTACCGGGGCAGAAAGAAGGCGATGGAAGAAGGGAAGTTAGAAGTTATTTTGAAATTATTATTATCAGCCTGTGATGTACAGACGCCAGCACATCAAGCTACTACAATCTGTCAAATTTCTTTAGTAGATTTTCAACTTTATCGCTATAACTTAAGGTTGAAAGTTGATTGAGAAAATTTTACAGTTTCGGGTAGCTTGATGTGCTCAAAATCAAAATCAAAAGTCATTTATTCAAATTAGGCTGAGAATCAGCACTTTTCGAACGTCAAAATTACAAAAGACAGTCCCCCAAAAACGCCCGCCCTTCGCCACTTCCTAGTGCTATCGCTGGGAAGAAGAAGTGGCGGAACAAACTCCCCAGCAGCACAGCTGTCTGTTTAGTTAGAATAAATGTAGTTGCATGTATACAATACTAGGAACCTATGTTCAGTAATGAACATTACAAAAAGCTTAAATTATTTGCCATATTATGTCAGCTAGCCACGCCAATATACCAACAAATATAATAAAAACTATACGTACTCAAGCTAAAAAATAATTAATTAAAATAAAAATAAAAACTCACTACCTAAATAAAAGCCTCCAGGCATAAAGGGCGTGACAGCTTACATATTTATGCATTGCTGGGTTCGTCACATAGCTGTCACTTGCAGTCACAGATGATGAACTAGGACCATCGATGTGAAATAAATGAGTTAATACTAATAACAGTAACCTGTCAGTACCTAAGCTAATTCTGGAGAAAGAACATGAACATTGTCTTGAGTTAATTAGGGCGACCAACTATTCTTATCGTGTAAGTAGTCGTTGATGGAATAGTAAGCCTTTGAACAAAGGTTGGATTTTACTTGAGCTTTAAACGCATTAAAAGGCAAGTCTAGCAAAGAAGAGGGTATCTTGTTATAAAAGGTTATACGAAGCCCAACAAATGAGTTATGAACCTTATGAAGCCGGTGAAAGGGGGCACGTAGTTTGTCCTTATTTCTAGTGTTAACACTGTGAATATCACTGTTTTTAGTGTACAAGTGCCAATTTTGCCTAATATATAGGATGTTGGCGAAGATGAGTTGTGATGCAACCGTGAGAATACCAATATCTTTAAAAAAATCTCTTACAGAAACTCTGGCACCTAGCTGGTAAATTGCTCGAACAGCTCGTTTTTGAAGGACAAATATATTTTGTATATCAGCGACTTGCTGGCGTCTGTACCACTGCATTGCAGAGGCCTCCCTACTCTCATTCTACTTCTCTCTATTAAAAGCTGCTAAGCACCAGCTGGAAGAAGAGAAGTCAGAAATATAAAGTTATATAAACTAACGTTTATGCCAGTTCCGTGGTTTTTACCACATCGTGTAGAAGCGTAAACATATTTTACACCCATCGATCACTAAAAAGAACTAGATACACAATCCCAAGTAAAAGTTCTCTTAAAACTGTCAGCAAATTGTGTTTAGGTAATGCTAGTTGAAATAAACATACATTAATGTAAATTCAACCTTAAACGCAATGCTTAAAGTTTATTTCAAGTTCTTTTTAACCCCCGACGCAAAAACGACGGGGTGTTATAAGTTTGACGTGTCTGTGTGTGTGTGTGTGTGTGTGTGTGTGTGTGGGGGTGTGTGTGTGTGTGTATGTCTGTCTGTGGCATCGTAGCTCCCGAACGGATGAACCGATTTTAATTTTGTTTTTTTTGTTTGAAAGGTGAATTTGTCGGGAGTGTTCTTAGCTATGTTTGATGAAAATCGGTCCAAGATGGCCGCCGCTACAAAATGGCGGATTACATATTTTTTCACAACTCCCTCAATATGGGTATCAAATGAAAGGGCTTGACTAGTAGAATACTATACACTATGACAAATTTCAAATCCAAGATGGCCGCCACCACAAAATGGCAAATTACATTTTTTTTTCACAACTCCCTCAATATGGGTATCAAACGAAAGGACTTGACTAGTAGAATACTATACACTATGACAAATTTCAAATCCAAGGTGGACACCACCACAAAATGGCGAATTACAAAAAACCTGACTAAATACCAGATTACCTGAATCTTAAAACGCAAGAAAATAAAAGAAAAGAAATAATAAGGAGTCCCTACAAAAAGCATGAAATAAAAAATTAAATTAAAAATTTAAAAAACCCCCGACTACGAGAAACCCTATAAAAAGAAAAAAATAACCTTGAAATTATGACCCTACGTAAGTACGTATGAAATTTTTTGATTAAATATTGTCCTGTCGGGGGACCGCTACTATTTTAAACTTTAACAGAACGTTAGGCTAATAATTAGAGCGGTCCCCCGACAGGACAACATTTAATCAAAAAATTTCATACGTACTTACGTAGGGTCATAATTTCAAGGTTATTTTTTTAGTGATCGATGTTTACACCCGATTAGAACCGAAAAATTGAAAACCAACAAAAACTACAGCAAAAAGTCATAACAATACCAAAAAGTCGTCCACAAAATTGATATATTGATTAAAAAATCTATTTCCGCCTCGCCGAACGATTCCATCGAATAAAATCATAAAATATAAAGAGTCTATCAAACGCAGATAATAACTGGCACAGTTTATTTTAAAGGTCAGTTCACACACGACCGCGATTTGAAATGGAAAGCGGGAATCTTTATTTCTTTTTTTAATTCTTATAGATCCTGAAAATCTATTCGCCATCTCGGCAGGCCCAGACGGAGATGACGGTATGAACTGGACTCCTTTAATAAAGATTGGCCTTTGACAGCTCCGGACAGGAGAGTAGGGATGCCTTGCTCAGCAGTGGGACTTTAATGTCTAATAAAAAAAATATAAAAAAGATCCTGAAAGCCTTTTCGTTTCGTTTCCAGGGCTTTGAAATTCTTATCAAAATCATTCGGTCAATACTCATCTCAACTTTTAAAATTAGCCAATCACAATCACTTACACGAAATATGTAACATCACCATCTGCCTCGCCTTTTCCCAAGATATTTGTATATCAATAGATTTACTTCTTCTTCGTGTGGCTGCACGATTGTATTTTAAATTTTGTTTTCCCAAAACTTTGCCACTTCCACGGCGTTGTCGGTGGCAGCGCAAAGGTCACTTTGGCTGCATGTTTTGGGACACAGAGGGCAGGATAGGAGGTGGAGCATGGTTCGTGACATAGCTCCACATTCATACCCTACTGTCGTTGCGTCAAGGTAGCCCCACTTTACCAGGTTGGACTTACATCTTCCCACTTGTGTCCGAAGATGGTTTAGAGACTTCGATGTGGACCACGGAAGGTAAGTAGATTTACTGAAGGATGACTAGTAATTTTTCCCGCATACAGTTAAATGACTCTTATTTTTATCCTTTGAGACAGACAATCACTACACTATCTGCCTCGCCTTTTCCCAACTATGAGTTTAAATGTTTGTAAACGCACCCACGATACAGGAGAAATTCCTAGTGTTGGGCAAGGTTTTTTTTATATATATATTTTTTTTTTAATGTTAACTATGTTGTACGGTCTGCTAACCGGATGCAGCTGAATAGCGGTATTTTACATGGAGCGACTACCTATCTGACCTCCACAACCCACTTACTGGGTAATACGATATCCCTTGGTAAGGCTGGTTGTCAGACTTTCGGGCTTCTGACGACCCGTAACGACTGTCAAAGATCCACGAATGACAGCCGGGACCAACGGGTTAACGTGCTTTCCGAGGCACGGTTTTGATATGTAAATATGGTCACCAATCCACGCACCAACCGCGGCAAACGTAGCTTAACCTGATCGATTGACCTGTGCGGCTGATATTACTTAGACAATCACTATCATCATAATTATCCTAGATCGATTTGGGCAAACATCAGAGGGGCAATTCTCGTAAATTTAAGAACGTTCATAATCTGAAGGCCAATTCTCGTAATTTAAAACGTCCAAAATCTAGTCGCAGTCCCATCTCAGCGACAAACAAATGTCAAAAACTCGTCAAAATGTAGGGAAATTTGATGTTTTTTTTGACAGATTGAGACTGAGATCTGACTGTGAACGTTCTTAAAATTACGAGAATTGCTACTCAGATAACGAAGCAAACGAAAATAATATTATCCAATCTGCTTTTGATTGGATGATATTATTTTCGTTTGCTTCGCATAATGACAAGAAAAACAAAAATGAAATTACATCACCCAATTTAAAGAAAACCAAAAGTCATTCATGACGTATTAGTTACTGTAGAAGAGTAAAATATAGATTCGTTCCACATTCGCCCCACAAGTTTGACCCCATATTTTATATTCCTTGTTCGCCCTACAATTTATTCTTTTTTCGCCCTAAAACATTTATTCATTATTTAACTTCAGTTTCGTCCCATTTTTTATTCCTAATAACTGAAGCATTTATCAAATAAAAACTCCAATATCAGTAAAATCTTGTAGAGACCTAGATCATATTGCATAGCACGCAAGGTTTTTACTTTGGTGGTCGCTGATATGAGATTGCGACTAGATTTTTTACGTTTTTAATTACGAGAATTGGTCTTCTCCTCTCCTACCATATTGATTCCATTTGGATTAGATTGCTCTACCTAAATTCTAGTTACGGAATAACACAAACTTTTCGAAATTACAAAGCCGTTGACCGCAGATTTCTTGAACATCTCCGGGACAAAAGAAGGGCATGCATTGAGCGCATACAAAATATGGTATCTGAGTCAAGGTTACTCCGACCTGGCGAAATTTGGACAACATCTGTTGTGGGTTGAGAAATCGTGAAATATAAAATGGTAGTGAACATTTTTCAGAGAAATATTAAATGGCTAAAACCATAGATGTATTTACATTTCTATGGCTAAAACTCATGAATGTAATGTTCATGAGGGTAAAATGAAAAAATATTAAATTAAACATAATTGGCGAAATGTGGTGCACCTATGCCTAATTAACCCTTTGGAGAATACAACCGTGATACTGTTATGTTATGAAATTGCCAGAAATAACTTTAAAAAATGGTCCCATAGAAATTTCATCAAAAACGGTTTAGTAGTTTGGTTTTTAAACCAAAATTACTGGTAAAAATTACAACTAAAAAGTGAAAAATAAAAACTTTTTTGCAAAAAAATACAACCGACTTCCAAAAACGACACTACAAAGTGAAAAATAACTTTAATTTCGGAAGTCGGTGTCGTTGGGTTCGCATTTTCGTTGTTTGCCACCGACTTCCGAAATTAAAGTTATTTTTCACTTTGTAGTGTCGTTTTTGGAAGTCGGTTGTATTTTTTTGCAAAAAAAGTTTTTATTTTTCACTTTTTAGTTGTAATTTTTACCAGTAATTTTGGTTTAAAAACCAAACTACTAAACCGTTTTTGATGAAATTTCTATGGGACCATTTGGAAAGTATACCCTTTCCAACAAAAAAAGAATTTTTCAAATCGGTTGGCAAACGACGGAGTTATGCGCGAACAAACATAAAAAAAAAAAAAAAAATACAAACATCCGAATTGAGAACCTCCTCCTTTTTTAGAAGTCGGTTAAAAAGAGGAAAAGATTTAAAAAGCATTACTACACCATAACGGTAATCAACCCATACGGTATAGTACGTTGACGTATATTTTTTATTGAAAACTTGAAAGTACGAGGGTCTAATAAAATAATTTCAGTCAACGACTCCGACGGAATTGACAACTTATATTTAATACTTATATTCAAACTCCACTCTTTTTTTACTTCATTTACAAAGCTTCCAACTCATGTATAGACAAAATCTTACTTCTTTTTAACCGACTTCAAAAAAGGAGGAGGTTCTCAATTCGACGGTATGTTTTTTTTTTGCGTGTTTGTTACGCGATTACTCCGCCAATTGTGGACCGATTTTCAAAATTCCTTTTTTTGTTCGAAAGGAGATACTTCTAACCAAAATTACTGGTAAAAATTACAACTTAAAAGTGAAAAATAAAAACTTTTTTTCAAAAAAAAACAACCGACTTCCAAAAATGACACTACAAAGTGAAAAATTAACTTTAATTTCGGAAGTCGATGGCAAACAACGAAAATGCGAACCCAACGACACCGACTTCCGAAATTAAAGTTTTTAGAAGTCGGTTGTTTTTTTTTTTGCAAAAAAGTTTTTATTAGCAATGATCTCTTCAATCATTCAATTTCAAATAACACTTGTCTTTTGCATCGCCATAATGCACCGTTACAGAGATTTCAATGTCACAAAACTTGAATACATCAGTCACATCACGCCGCGATTAAATGTAAATTATCTTTAAGGCCAGTTTGTAAATTATACCCAGTAAATGTAAATTAATCATTTTTTGTTCGAGTCGTGATGATGTAGTATTTTGTCCATTTTGTAAACGTTTGACATGGGTACTTGGGTAGAGGTTTCATGATGCGGTGTCATTTTTCTCAGAAATTCCTGAACCAATCTGCGTGCAGTTTTTGCTATCTTAAAAGCTTTTGAGATACCGGCACTCAGTATTGCCATCTCAATTCAGTCGTTATGCAGTCAGAATCAAGGAGGCCAAACGGTCTGATTATCATGTAAGCCTTTTTACGGCCTCCGCCGGGTTGAACTTTCCATAGGGGTGTCATTCCGAAGATGCCTCACTGCGATAACCACGTCCTAATAAAAACAGTCCTAACAAAAACGTAGGCCACGTCCTAATAAAAACAAATCATCGCGGGAATACGCTCGTCGTGTTCATATGCCACTTTTTGTTCGGTGACCCCGAGCGCGTGGTCGCGCCGCTAGAGGGCGTCTTCGAGTTTACCAAACAAAAAAATTACGTATGAAAACAAAAATAAGACGAAGTATAAATATTCTCATAAGAGAAGCCTATACTTGCCATAAACAGTTTGGCGCACACTGTGCAAAAATAAGTGCAATAATTGTTACTTCTACCTACACAACGTTTACTTAAATTGCACCTACAATTAGCTATTAAAGAAGAGATGGGGCGCTATATAGCCAATATAATCCCAACACTATTGCGCAACACATACTGTAAACAAAACAACACCCGCAACATTATATCACACCTATCCTGTTACATTTCGCTGCGCGTGCGATGCTCCTAACGCGAGGAGATGAGTAACGACAGACTCGCTCTTACACCGGTACACTGTGGTTAGACCTACTTTGTGTTGTGGGTAACAATAAGCACGTAAGTACAATTGTAACCATTGTTGGTGACCGCTATGTAATTATGAAAAAGTGAATTTTTGGTGGAATGAAGGTTCTAATTCGAATGTCATGGAAATGGAATCGGATCTACACACTGACTTTCGAAAGGCCGAACTACATTTCCTAAAAAATGATAATTTACGCTGCAAATATAAAAAACTCTAGCAAATATATGTAAACAACAGCAACAGCTTCTTCAAATTTCTACCTCAACCTCGAAAGTGTCATATGCACCGTGCTATTCACTGACGAAGTTCAGAAGACTATCGACATAAGCCAACCTTCTTCCGCGTTTAATCCAAGCCTGCAAGTGGTAGAAGTCTTATCAACGATGCAGGAGACCTAGCTCTATGGCCACCACCTTTTATGCCCGTCGCAGCATTGACCACCAGACCAACTGTGTTGACTACGTTTTGGAAGTCTTTACATAAATCTTGTTCGGCCAGGTTACGTTTTGCGTTATCATCATAATTTTCACCCGGAAGAAGTGCACTGCTGGACATAGGCTACCTTCTAGCGTCGCCACATAGACAGGTCCTGTTGTGCTTCGTTTTTGCGGCTTACTAAGTTAATGATACTGACCTTCCCATCCAGCACAGTTTGTTCAGGGAGTCCCTCTCCCTGGTATTCGATATTGTTCGCTTGTGAGTCGTAGTTCGACTGCGCTTGCGCTGCTGCCAGCACGCACGCCATCACACACCATAACAGCGCCATCTCTTGGCTAGAAAAGAAAGAAAATAATAGTTTTAGAATTATTCAGCCGCATTCATGATTAATATATGTACTAGAGGACGAACAGTAGCAGTGAAGATCTAGTGTACCTGTCATTGAAAATAGGGGGGAAAACGTTATGTTGCAAAAGTAAGAAAAATGGAGAGTTCGCTATTTCTATCAGCGATCTATATTCAAATTTTATGTTTCAAATTGACATTATTTCAAGTTAAACAAATATCTACTTTATTTTAATCTAATTAAGTTGATTTCAGAGTGACTAGCACTATTGAAAAAGATATATAAATGTTTGAAGTTGTAGCGTAAACAGAACTTTATTGTGTAGGAATTAAAGTTATTTTTCCATAAACTCATATTTGTTTACATTTTAAGAGAATTTGTCGCGATATTAAATTAAGTAGTTTGTAATAGTCAATGCCTGTTGACGGATATTATTGAAATGGAAAAGAATATTGTAGCGTAAAAATATGGCGACACGCGACGCCGCGACGCCACATTTTACTTCCTAGTTTTAATGATAAATCAATAATGCTACATAAAATCATACACTAAACAGTGCCGAATTTTAAAGATGTTCCAATATTATAAAGTACATATCAATATGGCTGCTACAGTAAGTGGCATACCAAAATAACTAGGTACTAATAGGTTACGTCTGGCGAATTTATTTTATTTGCTAATATGTTTCATAATTATATCTTTTTTATTACTTATTTATTACTGTAACTGCCCGTGACATCACAGCGGGCCATTTACTTGTTTTTATATAATTTGTTTTTTTTTTTAACTGTTTTTAGTTTATGATATTCCTGGACGAGTCGCAATAAATACTTTTTCTTTGATTATTCTTTCTTTCTCTATGCCTAACTTCTACGTATTCGGAATACAGCTGTATCCGTTTAATCTGGACGCCGACCCCAACATAGTTGGGAACAGGCTAATCAGATGATGATAATACCTAACCTAGTCAAAGTAACTTAAAAAAATCGACTTCACAAAAAATCTATCCACAAATGCGTTGAATTACGATAGAAAGCCTACTTTTGTAAACGAACTAGCTGTTGCCCGCGACTTCGTCTGCGATCCAGGATAAAAAGTAGCCTATGTCCTTCTCCAGGTCATGGTCTACTCATGTGTCAAATTTCGTCTAAATCCGTTCAGCTGTTTTAGCGTAAAAGCGTAATTCTTAAATTTTCTAATTTTCTGCGCAAACTTAAAAAAAAATCCATAAGAACCTTCTACAAAGTATTAGAAAACTTAAAAAAAAAGATGGATGAAATCGGTAAAGTCGTTCTCAAGTTATAGCGTGACCAAAGGAAATATGGATTCATTTTTATATATATAGATAGATAAATACTCGTATATATGTATAGATATAAAGAGAAAAGATTTGATTTTTTGTATTTTTGTTTGTTACGCTTTCACGCTAAAACGGCTGAACGGATTTAGATGAAATTTGGCACATGGGTAGACTATAACTTGGATTAGAACATAGGATTTTTTATCCCGATATTCTTACTGGAGCGAGACTTATGCGAGTGAAACCGCGGAACGCAGCTAGCATTCAATAAATCGATTACTATTAAACTAACCCGGAGAAAGTAGTCTACCATCTCACGTTACTCGAGCATTTCACTCGGGAAGTTTTTCTACCAAGTTTTCTATATAGTTAATACACACCGTACTGTTTTCACTTTGAGAAACTTGTCGACAATTTTCTTCTTTTCTCGAGTGCATACATGTAATTAGATCGTGTTTTTGTTGCATTTTTAATGGTATGGTAACATAGAATGGAAAGTAGTCTTGCGTATCAAGTTATCGTTGACAGAGAAAATGTGACCGTTATTTTTAGCAACTACAGGATGGCATACATCGACTCGCAAACTGTAACCATAAATTCAGCACATGATTAGACCCTAGCGTATAAAACTTTTCGTAGGTTATCGAAAAAAAAATCTGCCTTTTCATAGAAAACTGCAATACCTACGCGGTCAAAATGCTTAGTTTTATTTTAATAGCTGACAAAAAATTTCAGCGTATTAGGGTTCAAAATCATGTACTGAAGCCGCTGGTGTGTCGTTGTCCCTGCCAACCTGCATTTTTTTTTATTAGTTTTCGGAATCGTAACTTGGAACATGAAGTCTTGAATTAAATTCTCACTTTGCTGGAAATTCTGTAATGCGTTTTGTATAATAATTCCTCTGTCTGTAGTGCTTTCAGACATTAGGCTATGCGGCTGGTAAATGACAATAGGTAGATAAATAAAAGTTGGTGCAGACTTATTGTCTCCAGTCATCATTGACCCGGAGAACTAGGTGGGCGTTCATTGTACCATGACCTTGTGTTCATTCCACTGCCCACAGAACATAACAATTACAGGTGCCTACAACACTCCTTCCAAAGCAAGACGAAGATGGAGGGACCAACTTGACTCCTACCGAAAAGGCTGGAGTTCTACTCCCTACGAACGAAATCCGTAGATTTGGCCGATGTTACGGGGACTTCCTATACCGTATCACTAACCAAACTTAGAATAAATGTCAATGTAGTCACACATGATGTGTTTTTGCTCGTCCGAAAACTTGAATTAACCACTTGTATTGACGGACCAACTGCTTTCGGATGGGTCCGTATAGTTGTTGACGGACTTAGAGAGTATACCCTCTGGCCCGCAATGGCAGTGGACAATACGTGTGTGGGGAAGGGAAAGAGAGGCCTTTAACATTACGGGCTAGTCCTTCCCTTTCATTTCCCTGTGACCCGTCTTCGCTAATTAATATAAATCTAGCTATTGATACCACAGGCTGTATCAAAAGCACCGCTTCATATTTTATAACCCTACAAAACCTCATATACCATCCTTAATTCCATAATAAGTCACCAACAAATAAAAAACGATCGTGTTGGCCTTAAGACGCCATTAACATATTTTGTGTCTGTCAATCCGAACAAGGATATATTCCGGCTGCGCGGGCGCATAACCTTTCACCGAACAAGGTCTTATGAACACTTGTATCTTTTGTCGCAGGCAGTTGGTATTGGTTTTTTTGTGGTTATGTCATTGTTTACTTATGTATGTGATAAAATATTTTACTATCTGCTAGACTCTAATCAGATAATAACGATTTCAGGAACGGAAGAGTGGATTTTGAGTTTAAAATAATACATAAGTATTAAAAGACAAAATCCCCCGAACCACCTGTCTATTTACAACTATTGTCTAATCTTGTGAATATTAAAACTGTGCGACTATTTATGGTCAGTAATAAACTGAAAGTGTCGCCTAATGTAGCAATTCTATTTGATACGAATGATTTGTGCAGGGGCCTTACCACGAGCTCTTAACGCGATTCAATTTACGCTCAGGGATCGAGATGGCGCTAGACGACTTGTATAGCTCTGTCTCTTTCCAACAGCCTAAACTGGATCGCGTTAAGAGCTCGTGGTAAGGCCCCTGATAACTTATAACAACCCGTGGATGGCTAGAGGAGTAGAGGAACTGTGAGAAAGTTGATTTATTTTATTTCTTGTAAAGGGATAAACAATAGACATTACGACTTATAACATCGCCTTGGATGATTCTGTAAAGGTCTTATAATTGTGGTTTAAATTAATTAATTAATTAATGATATGCCTAGAAAGGGGGTGACTTCTGAGATGGCGACTAATAGAGAAGTATGGAAGAATAACATGTGTTGCGCAGACCCCAAATAAATTGGAATAAATGCAAGAGAATAATGAACTTATAAAAACAGAAGGAGCGACCAGCGAGCTACAGATGAAGTTGAAACTGTTTTCGATTTGATTACAGATACAGAAACCCAAAAAAACCGACCACCAATCTTCTCACAATATGAAATCATCCATAATACATTTAATTCGCAAAAACTCGCGTGTTACGAACGGAAAAATATTTTCTGAGCAAACTTAATGCAATGGCGTATCGCAATGACACCCCCTGCCTCCAAATTTAGGGCTTTGAATCCAACTCCGTCATTATTGAGAGTCATTTTTGTTGCAAGGGTGAGACTATAGTGATGAGCGGGTTGAAGAAGCGATTTTAATGTAGAACATTACGTAGGAATTTTGTTTTCGCTCTCCGAGAATTTTTGATGTGTTTCTATGTAAAGTTTCGTAAACTCAAATACTTGTTAAAGTTAGCCAAAAAACTTTACTTTTTGCATCAAATACCTAACTGTTCTTTTGATTTCTCACCCAACCAACCTCAACCTACAGCCCGTGTACAGTGGTTTTACCTCTGACAGCAGTGACAGCAGCAACTTAACAACAACCTTATTGTGATGAGAATAAGGAGAAAAATCATTTTGAAAGGACTATACTGTATGTATATTAGTTTAATATTCTTTTATAATTATTTAAAGTTATAAAAGTAAAATGTTACCTCATATAAGATAAACTTTTTTCTTTATGGGTGTAGATTTTCACCAGTGATTTAGGACGCCAAGATTTATATCTTAATTAAAACAGTTACACTGACTGCTAAATAAAATATACTTATTTTTGGGGCAAACGAAAGCCATTTATATTTTACTTAATGTCTTTGTATAAATTGTAGCAACGTTTTTATTTCCTGTGGGCGTCCTGTCTTATGGGAAACATAATATAATTATAGTAATTATATCACACCATAATTATTTTGTTTACTCTTAGATTAACTAGATACGATCTTTTAGCGAGAAGAAGCAAAGACTATCAATCAGCTATCTCCCTTCCTCTTGAATATTGTCGAAACGCTCATCAGCGGTTTT
This sequence comes from Apamea anceps, assembly GCA_951799955.1. Lineage (NCBI taxonomy): Eukaryota > Metazoa > Arthropoda > Insecta > Lepidoptera > Noctuidae > Apamea > Apamea anceps. The sequence goes on along the minus strand of OX637502.1, from coordinate 2,678,083 downwards.
CAAAAATCGCTCCGCACCTCTCAGCTCTCATCTTTACCCTGATATCGTTCACATCACGAATCCTCTCGCCAAATATCATTTCACAAATACATTAAGTACCGAATTTATGAAGGAATAAAACACAGACTTTGCGACGAAGCGAGTCCGACTGGTTTCTGCAGAATTATACTTCAAAGTTCTGTATTTTAACGTTTTTATGAAGCACAAATCATGTGTTTTTTTGCATTAAAATAAATACGCAAAGATACCTTAAGTTGTTTTTGGCTTGTGGCTAAGTAATAATAGCCGCACGGTTCAATGGATGAAGTTAAGCTACGCTTGCCGCGATTGGTCCGTGGATGGATGACCATCTTTACATACCAAAACCCCTCCGAGTCTCGGAAAGCACGTTAAGCCGTTGGTCCCGGCTGTCATTCGTGGATCGTTGACAGTCGTTACTAGTATAAAATAGTAGTCTATGGTCGTTACTGGGTGATCGGAAGAACGAAAGTCTAACAACCAGTCCAAGGGGTATCGTATTACCCAGTAACTGGGTTGTGGAAGTCAGATAGGCAGTCGCGCTATGTAAAATACCGGTACTCAGCTGCTTCTGGTTTGAGCAGCAATTCAGCTATATCTGGGAAATAGGCTAGGCAGAGCATCAAAAGTTATCAAAAGTAAATATTTCCTTTGTACTTATACAAAGGAAATATTTCCTTTTGATAACTTTCTGACATTGCTATGTACATACAATAAACATGAATGTTTTCCATATCTTATCTACTTCAATAGTTCCCGAGCCATAATAGGACGAGCCATAAAGACATCCTCTTCCCATGGGAAGCAACCTACAGATCTCATAACAAATTCCATCCCATATACTATCCTTCACATCCACTACCAATAAAGAAATACAACAACATTAACATTTAATGTACCCACATATTTAGCCAAACCCTGCTAATTCTGTACCAGTCCGCACGTAATTGGAGTTTCCATTCAATTGAACGTAAGACTGGTGAATGAATGATTCAATTAGCACATCTATAGCCCTGCTAGACCTGTAGGCCTTGGAATCTCCCACGGAGGCACTCACGCGCAGCTTACGGTACAGTCGACGGCTTTAATATGTATGACTATTGGATATGTCTGACGTTTGCTTTGCGATGGACTGAGTCCCGTTCTTCTGTTTCCGGCGGATAGGGAAGATCGTATATTGTGCCTTATAAGGATACTTCATAGTTTTCTGGAACCATTTGATGCTGGTTGATAAGCCAGTTACATAACAGGATTGGTTAAAGGGACCTCGACTGTAGGAACAATACTTAAAGTTGTTAAAAAATAAAACGCCCGTTTTGACATTTGAGAATGCGTTCTTGACATCTGTCAGTTTCATACAAACGAATACGTGTTTTGCTAATTTGATCTTTATTAACTACTAGAACTGTCAATGTCAAAACGGACCTTTTATTTTTTGACAACTTTAGTATACCTAAATCTAGTAAGATAGCTAGCAAATTGTCTTAAAAAAATTGAATGTTTATTGCTTAAAATCATTCATAGATTTAAAATAAGTTTCGTGTATCTATAATTTCTTATTGTCCTCGTCTATGCCCCATTTTTCTTTTTTTTGGTTGGCCCATGCTTTTTCTTCAATTCATTTATATTAACCATCATCTCAATAGTCACCTCCTTTCAAGCTATATAATCGTTCACACAACCCATCCATCGTTTCTTTGGTCTTACTTTTCCCCTCACGTCAACACCGGTTGTCGCTGAAAACCAGCGCTGAGACTGTCTCGTATAGGGTCTTAGCATTATGCTTAGCGATGGCCGTTTTGCGTGGATGTGACGCATGTTTTCTCCCAACTTGTTATTTTTTTGGGTTTGTGTTCTTTTTATGCGTCATGTTTGCCGCAAATAAACGTATTTTCTTTCTATATTTCTTTACTCTGATAAAAATCCGCCATTAATGTCCATCTTATAGATTAGTATCAAACTAAAGTGACTGCAAAAACGTTGTTTAAGTTCTTAGCTTCGTCTGGCATAATAATAAGTATTAAAACGTCTAATCCACAGAAAAACTTGAACGTTTTTGATTAATAGACATCATGGCAGATCTTAATAGGTATAAAACTTTATTAGGTTCTCCGAAATAAGTCAGACGATGATAAATGTCAAGTTGTGTTTAAATTCTTATGTTACGGGTTTTTTGTGACAAGGATTTGATTTAGTAGAATCTCATCTATAAGGAAAATAAATCGCGTCTAGAAGGACATTATCATAATGCAAAATATTCTCAAGATTGACATCTTCGAAACTTAAGGTGCTGCCCAAACGTAGGACACCGTAAAACGCTCAGTTTTTTGTCGCATAGTTAGGCGTATTGGTACATATTACAAGCCAGAAAAAAATTATTGATTGTCCAAAGAAAAAGACTTATTCAAACATCCTAAATCTTATAAACGCGAAAGTTTGTACGGATGGATGGATGTTTATTACTCTTTCACAGAAAAACTACTGAACGCATTTAGATGAAATTTGGCAAACAGGTAGTTTATAATCAGGATTAACATATAGGATATTTTTTAACCTGATATTCTTACGGGATGCGGGTGAAACCGCGGGGCACTGCTAGTGTTTCATAAAAATAAAATAGTATCAGATAAAGCCATCGTAAAACAGAGCTAAAAAAACCATTTCTTTTTCATTGCATAATTCTCAAAATTTTGAGCTTCAACTATCATATTTAATGTAATGATAATAAAAGGAATTCAATCAATCTACAGATAATTTTTATTCGTAAAATAAAATTGACGTCTGACAGACTTTGTGTGGAAGAACTGACAAAAATTATGCAAAATTACTATTATTTTAGTGGTCATTCGATTCAAATAACATCAAACGCATCGTCAAAACAGCGATGCGTTTGATGTTGAACCTTATTTGTAGGGACGATAAGCTAATGTCGTTACCTAAAAATCTGCTTCTTACCGTGCCTTAACTCCTATGATCTGAGTAAGATAATGTCTGAACTTTAAAAGAGACTGTGACCTCTGAGTTTATTTCGATTTTTCTTCTCAGAGCAGTTGGTTAGGAACCAGTCATTTGTTTGGTATTTTGCGAAGAGATGTATATTACACCCCACGACACCCAAACTGAACCCATGAATTTATCACATGACCCTAGAATATTCGCCGGTTATCAAAAAAATCAGCTGTTTCATAGAAAAGGGCCACCCTACATAGTCAAAATGTATGGAACAGCTAGTTTCTCTTTTAATAACTGACGAAAAATTTTAACGCATTTCTCTAACGTTTGTCGACAAGCCAAAATACCAACAAACAACATCCCTCTCTCACAGATTCACCCTCACAGACACACAAACACACGCTTTCAGAATTATGTACTGATTCCATAGTAACAGGTTGCACTTCGATGTCATTGCCACCCTGTATTAGGCACTTGAATTCTTTGGGGTGTAATATACACCTCTTCGAACACTACAAGTTGCAACGTTACCTCTGCTGTTAAAACCTCAAACCTTTTTTTTCCAAATAATGACTGTTTGTTTTGAATGTTTTGTAATGATGTTGATTGATGATGATGGTGATGAATGTTACTTGAACAATCTTGTTTATATTTATTTTATGCAGATATTCAGATATGTCTTTGTTTGTCTTCAAAGCCACTTAATCACCACTTAGCAATTTGCATATACTGTGGTCTATGGTACCTACGAGTACATTAATATGCTTCTGTAGGCGACGTTCCTGCATTGTGTCTATGAAGATAGCGAATCGCTTTAATAATAATTAATCACTTGCGAGTTGAACAGCAACTTCAGTAAATAAACTTGTATTGTTGCAAATACTGCGAAAGGTTTATATTCTGAGTCGCCCACTACAAATAACCCAAATAGATAAGTTCTAAGGGCTTGTGGCTGAGTAATAACAGCCGCACGGGTCGATCGATCAGGTTAAGCTACGCTTGCCACGGTTGGTCCACGGATGGGTGACCATCTTTACATACCAAGACCCCTCCGTGGCTCGGAAAGCACGTTAAGCCGTTGGTCCAGCTGTCATTGATGGATCTTTGACAGTCGTTACGGGTCGTCAGAAGCCCGAAAGACTGACAACCAGTCTTACCAAAAGGTATCGTATTACCCAGTGACTGGGTTGTGGAGGTCAGATAGGTAGTCGCTCCATGTAAAATACCGCTATTCAGCAGCATCCGGTTAGACTGGAAGCCGACCCCAATATAGTTGGGAAAAGGCTAGGCAGATGATGATGACATTTTACTAATAATATAGTGATTGGTCTTTAAAAGAGACTATGACCTCGAGTTTGATTAGATATTTCTTCTCATGGATCAGTCAGATGGGAAATGCCATTTTTAGTTTTAAAATGTTGACTCAACTTGTAAACGTGTCTCGGAAGATATAGGTACTTCAGAAATAAATACCTATGTCATTTCATTTCATATTATTATGTATTTAGTGAACACAAAACAAAATAAGTAAGCACGAAGTCTTCTAACGCAATGACTCTATCAAAAATTAATTCTCATAACTAACCAAGCGATGGAAAGCAATTAAAACTCGAACAGAATTTCAATTTAAATTCAAAGCTTCGAGAAATGAACTGTCCTAGTACGTGGAACTAAATTACGAATAAATCTCAAGTATCTAATATTAAGAAAAAACCGGATTTCAATTTGTTTATTACTTATGTCATTGTAAGTTATTAATTTTTGTCTAACAAACGAAATTGTTCTCTAATTTGTAAAAGTTGAGGTTGTAATTTGAATGTGTTAACGATGACTGAACTATTACAAACAAAATTGTATTCTGTTATGTTAAGGAAGAAGTCGAATTTTGAATGCAGGGTAGCCGTCAATGACTTAACTTTTTTGAGGTTATAAAAACTCGTCGTAAAATGTTTTTATTGGTGTTTGTTGTGGTCTGTGTCACTGACAGTATTAATATAAAGTGAACAGAGTGTTAACTTTACAGTTATGGTTGACCACTGTAAGAAATTTATAAGTTTTATCAATTTGTTAGCTCTGTTGCCTTGGTGATAGAAAAACTTACTTTGTTGCTTTTTTGTTACTTGATAGTGCAAACCAGAGTTTCTCACTTTTTTCTAATCTATTTTCTAGGGGGAAAAGACCGATTATCCGACGATAACTTTTCGTCCCAGATTTTAGCTAAAAAGTTGGAAAGTATGGAGAACGTTCCCAGGTGAAAACTGAAAAAGCAACTTCCTTTTTTTCTTCTAATTACCCGATTCATCGGCGGAGAATGGGAAGACAAACTGCAACCAAATTACGCACTTAAAATGCTGAAGCTTAAAAGGGAAAAGACTGCTCTCCATCTTTAAATATTTTGACCCAACCTTCCTTTATACGTCACCGACAATTTAAAACCTTCAGACTTTACAAAACTGGTTGATAGACGGATAAGTCCACGACAAGTGCCTTACAAAATACCTTACTTAACATTACTGGTAAAATATCACGGATCACCAATCGAAAATCATCTCTAACAGTTCGTAATAAGGTGGGTATTGGGATGGTGATAATGAAAGGCCTCTTCGATTCTTTTTTGGCTGCAACAACTTTCACTTTTTGCCAGCATCGCCCTCCTTGTGTGTTTGTTTATGTGCTTATGTAATGATTGAGATGGATGTTTGTTGCCAAATCTATGGATAATGATGCGTGTAGCTTTTTGCTATAATATAGGTCTCGATCGATTTTTATGGGAATTAGATACCTATTTTTGTATTAAGCATTAATGACGTAACTAATAATTATTATGTAACAATATAATTTTAAAAAAGTGTCCATGGAGTTTCTTGTCCGTTCTTCTCCGTAGCTACCTACGACACTTTGGAATGGGCAACTAGCTTTATATTTCTTATCAAGCGAACTCCTTGACAATCCAAAAATGCCTGTATATGGTTTAATTGAAATAAATGCTTCGAGTTTGAATTATTATGCTATAAGTGACTGAAAACTGTACCGTGTCAGCATGTGAGCAACAGTTGAACATTCTTATAGTTTTATGTTCTTGTGAAGTGTCGCAAAGTATATTTTCATGAAAATGAAACTCAAAAACACAGGTTAAAAATTCAATAGTTAGACTAGTCTGAACGCCAATTCCCGTAGTTAAAGTTGTTCAAAATCTTGACGCAATCTCATCTCAGCGACAATAAATGTCAAAAATGTAGGGAAACTAGAGGTATTTTTGACAGATTGCGACTGAGATCGGACTGTGAACGTTCATAAAATTACGAGAATTGCCACTCAGATAACGAAGACGATCCAATCAAAAGCAGATTGGATGATATTATTTTCTTTTGCTTCGCTTAATGACGAGAAAAACAAAGATGAAATTACACCACCCAATTTAAAGAAAACCGAAAAGTCATTCATGACGTATTAGTTACTGTAGAAGAGTAAAATATAGATTCGTTCCACATTCGCCCCACAAGTTTGACCCCATATTTGATATTCCTTGTTCGCCCCACAATTTATTATTTTTTCGCCCCAAAACATTTATTCATTATTTAACTTCAGTTTCGTCCCATTTTTTATTCCTAATAACTGAAGCAAAAAAAATAAAAACTCAAATATCAGTCAGATCTTGTAGAGACCTAGATCATATTGCATAGCACGCAAGGTACAGAGCAGGACAGATCACTAATACTAAGATAAGTGACTGGTATGCACCGTAAACAAGCTATGGTAGCATGTCAAGGTAACTAACTATTGCAAATGTAACTTGTACCTGTGCTAGTGTGGTCAGCAGCTAAAGTCTTACCAATATTATAAACGGGAATGTTTGGATGGATGGATGTTTGTTACTCTTTTACGACAAAACTACTGAACGGTTTTGGATGAAATTTGGTACACAGGTAGTTTATAACCAGGATTAAACACATAGGATACGATTTTTATTCCGATTTTCTCACGGGATCGAAAAATATGCGGGTGAAGTAAATGATAATTTTGTATAGTTAATAAAAGTTCTCGTTAATGAAGAATGAATGGCACCGGAATTTGGTGAATATGAACGAGTTTTGGCATTGTTTTCTGAATTCGTCGTTCAAAACTTAGAATTTGAACCAAATTATGATGCAGTTACTTCGATACAATGTAAAAATAAGTATTATGAATATGGTGGTCTTACTTAGATATCAACCATCAAGCAATTTCTTTCCAGACATTCTTTTATTCAAACAACCTTAGGTTAACAGATTGAATGAATTGATTGAATTATTTGTTTTTTTTTTTATTGACTTTTTAGTGATAAATATATTCAAATATAAATGCCATAATATGATTGACCAGAAGATCAATACAATAAGAATATTATGTTCAACTATTTACCTGTCTGAAATAAAGTAAATACATAAACTAAACATGCTGACTGTACTTGTAGGAATAACCTCATTGATTTAGATGGATCTATCTAATCGATTTAGACGGATGGATGGATGGATGGTAGGCCAATCAAATTGTACATAGGTACCTATCGAGTTTGAGTCCTGACTATGAATATATCCATTTTCTATAAGTATTTGTATATAATTAAGACATTTGCAATTTAACTTCATTGATTGAATTCTGTATGCAAAATGTTAAGCTAAAGTGTTATTCGTGGTGTAGCTATAAATAGTAATTCCATTGGCTTGCTGCCACCGGATTCCGTAAGATATTACAATACAATTATTTATTCAGAAGAAATACCTTTTGTTACGTAAAGTTCTTGCCTGAAATTTGCCACTATTGTTATTATATTATATTTTTCAAATAGGTATATAATATTTTGTTTAAAGCAACAATAGAACGATAACCCAGAAACTCAACAGCTGTTGTAAATTAAAACATTTGCGCCCTAAAGAAATTAAAAATAAATACACATTCAATATTGACATATTCATAGTCCATCGAACTATTTTCGTGTCATTTACACAATTGCGTACAAAGTGGGCGTAACAAAAACCGAACTTAGCCGAACATTGCCGAACTTAGTCGATCATCTACGCAAACTCGCGTTGTCCTTGCGCTGGCTCAGCGCCCCACATTCGGACGCCAATCAACAGGGGGGAGACAGTTAGAACATGCACAACTTTAGTAAAGATAGAGTCGCCATCTACTTTTGTTAACGAAGAAGCTATTAGTTTCATAATCATCGATAGATGTCTCTGTGATACCAACTTAAATTCAAATAAGAAAATCAAATACAAGAGTTCTCTATAATTTAAAACAGTAATTATAACATTTTACATCAAGATTATTACATTATTATATGTATTTCATTTCTGACCGGCATCATCAATTATTGCAACCGTGTCACGGAAATCCTAATTGTGTGACATATTCTAGCAACATCACACAATATGGTCGCCGGTCTCAGTTTATAAGTGTATAGTCTATGGTCGCCGGTACCGTTTATTAATATACTTTTAGCCGTTACACGGTTACAAATTACAATAAATTAAAGCAAAATGGTTCATTATTGTGTTACTGCCAATTCTGGCGAAATTTAGCGTTTGATGTATGTGATCATTCAAATTTTCTTAGCTGTTGTTGCGTTATATGTTGATCAATATGCGGTCAATTTATATTAGGACACTTTTACTTCTGAATCACCATCATTCAAATTTTAATTATTGTAATTTAGTAAATGTATCATTATTATTATTCGCCAGTCGCATTTTGATGAACATATATGACTACAACAGCTAAAAAAATTTGAATGATCACTTATAAACCAAACTTACTGATCTATACGTACGTAGGTACACATACATTCATGCATATCTATAGCCACCTATAGAGCCTTAGTTCCAGTTAAGAAATGCAGATGGCGTTTCGAATCTGGATGCTTCGAAATGGCACAAGAGGGCTCTCTTCTCCCGTATTATTATTATACTCTTTGCCAATCAATGTTTGTTGTACGAGTATGTGCGTTTTGCTACGTGTCAATTATTATTATTTTATGTTAAATTAATTGGTAAAATAAAATATATAATAAGGTCATATTTTGACAGTCGGTTTCGTATTTCCAACTGGGCAATTAGACAAAAGTAGATTGAATTGTACTTAAAAATAAATTAGTATTAGTTCTTACTATGTGTCGTTTATTTTAGGTTAACAATATTGCACCCTAATTGCGTACCACACGATCAATCACAAACTGAATCATTTTAAAAGATATTGCTAATCCATTGCTTCATATGTTCAAACAAAACATTAATTGCGTTATTTACGTTTAAATGACGCAATGAATGTTGTAGAACTGTCAAAATGGAATCCATTCCTACTGTTAATGCGTTACGCAATTACCCCACTGGTAAGGCGACCTCAGTTTTTTCTATCAATATAAATAAAATGAAATGCTGTTCATTTATAAGCGCGTCACTTGAGAAGAGTTGGACTGATTTGGCTATTTCTTGTTTTAAAATGTTGTAATAGTCTGAATTCGGTTTTTATGGATAGAATAAGTCAAACTCAAACTCAAATCATTTATTTTAATTAAACCATTCACTAGCCCTTTTGAATTGTCAAAATTAAATAGTCGGTCAGCTAGTCAGAAAGTTGAAGCTAGTTGCCCATTCCAAAACGTAGATCTCTATGGAGAAGAATGAGCAAGAAACTCCAAGGACACTCTTTTAAATCAAGATATTATTACAAAATCCTGGGTAGGTACATTAATCTTATTGCTTCTATATGTGAGAACAATGTAAAAAAGAAACAATTTAAAATATAAAATAAGCCCTAGTAGTTAAGAGATGACCAGTCTCAACCGACTGCGCCCGTTCACCAACATGACGAATTGGAAAAAAAATCAGAATTTTCAAATTCGGGAAAACTGAAAGTAGTTTTTTGTATGGGAATTGAGGACAGAACATTGTCTGTCGGGCCTGCTAGTCTTCAATAAAAAATTGAAATCACTTGCAGAGATCTTTCAGTAACATAGATCTTACCCTAAATCGCAAGACCTTAGTAAAAGGACACTTGTACAGAAGCACCACATCTAGTATATCAGAAAGGACAATCTTTCTATACTAATGTTAAATAATTGATCGAATTAAAGTAAGCCAAAGTACCGGAAAAGAGCAACCACGAATACTCATAAACCGCCCAAATAATATCAACAATCAACCTTAATAAAACTTCCAAGAAACCGTGAAAAAATCGTGTCCGGAAATGTAAAAGCAACACCCTGTATCTTCCCATCTGTACTTTATTAATTGGCAACATTAATAGCTGCATCCACAAGGTCTTACATTTCGACATCGGTCGTAATTTCAAAGATATAGATTTGTTAATGCAAGCCTTATAGATGGGAGATAACGAATAACAAGCTGCCTCGAACAGTATTGAAGTTATTGCATAACTATAGACACACACAAATTACATTGATACGGATAAAGCTTGGTAAGTGAGAGTCGAGTTATGTCGGTGGCCAGTAATAACAGCTTACATTTATTTTTATCAGCTGGCAACCTTCATAATGACGTATGAGAGATGCCAAAAAATATGGCCTCGTTACATTTTGAGTGGTACAGACTTTGCCTCTAACTTTTAGTTTTCTGTCATGTGTGTTAGTGCAAGTAAAGAAAAAAGAAAGGACTATCATCGACGCCAAATTGAGCAGCAGTCAACTGATGGACAAATAAAATATTGTATCACAGAGTCATTATCATCATCTCCCTAGCCTTTTCCAAACAATTTTTGGGGTCGGCTTCCAGAAAACCGAATGCAGCTGAATTTAGGAGTGAGTTTTTTTTTTGGGTGGGAAATCATCAAATGGCTCCCGCTCTGGGCTGACTACCTATCTAACCTCCACAGCCCAGTTACTGGGTAACACGACTATCACTAAGTAATCGCCACTATCAAAGAATTCAACCCTCTAATGCAATATTACAACCTGGCAAACGGTTTGATAATAAGGCCATAAATTCGAGGGTTAATTTAAAAAAATCCTGTCATCTTTATAAGTGAAACATATCTTAGTAAAAAATAACGACCACATAATTTACACGACAGCCATTTCGCCAAAAACGAGGCTCAGGATGTTATCTAAACATGTTTTAATTACACATTAAAGCAACATTAAGGACTGCCTGTCTGTTCACTTCATCATAGTATGTATTTATTTTTTTGAGTATGATATAATTATTATAATTCTAGTAATATTTATTTTAGAAGTATTTTTGTATGTTTATTTGTATGTATGTTAGTATATTCTCGTAATTTTTGTTTAGTTTTTAAATGAATTCTTTTTTTGATTCTATGTATTATTTTTTGTCTCCTTTGCTCTATCACAAGCTGTCTACATCTCTGTATCTATTGTCCTATCTCAGGTATGCTGGAAGAGATTTCTTATGAAATAAGCATCACCTCTGTACCTATTTTTTTTGTTCTGTTTTTCAATGTCTGTTTATATATGTGTGTACATAAATGGTAAAATAAAATAAACGCACGTGTTTATTACCTTAAAATATACATACGATAAAAATCTACTTACATTTTAAAACAAATCAGAGTGAAAGAAAACGCTCTCTCTCGTTTTGTCTCATATCTATATTTGGCCCCAAGGTCAGCAGGAATTGTCCTGTCCTGTCGAGTTTTTCCACTTCATTAGTGGGACCCAATGTGGAAGACTGGGAGCGGCAAAAAGAAAGGAATCCTTAAGTGTAAGTACATGTTCTGATGGCGATTGCGTCAAAGAAATTTACTTTTACTGTCTGTCTTATAAACGGTCGTGCACGCCATTTGTACTTAGGTACAGGGGAATGATGTCATCTTACCCAAATTAAAAGGGTCCTTCTCGTGAAAATTTTCAACTTTTATTATGGGACCAACATCAAAATGTAGGGAACAGCTGTTTTTTTTCATATTTCGTGATTATTCCCTTAGTAACATTGTCATGAATACTACACCCCCTCAAAGCATGTCCCACATTTAACGAAAATTGCATTCGGATGGCTTAGCGGAGCACTGGAGATGAATTCAATATTGTATAACATCCGACTTTTATTTATAAAAGATTCCCAGATGCCTATTGGGCTCGGCTAATTACTAAAAAAACATACCTGTAATTGCAATCACCAATCCATCTTTTAAGCTAATTTAACCTTAATCACCAGCGATCAAGGTTAAATACCATAAAACCATTTATTTCAATCAGTGACCATTTTCAGCAGTTAATGTAACCCAACAAGTTAATAAATCAGTTCCAAGCCATAAATCAGTTATTTTCGGCTTGCATGACTTATTTGCGAATAAGCTAAAGTGATTCTTGTTTCAATAACGACTGTTATTATAATGATGAATATCAATTTCACATCTCACATGAATATAATTTGTATGCCAAGCGTGAGTCCTCCGCTTTGCTTCCACTTAGTACTTATAAGGGGCTGTTCACACTTATAAGTAGTATTTAACTTGAATGCAAAGGGATGTTCGCCTCTTTAATCACATTTTTAAATTCCACAGTAATTTATTAATTATTATTTATTTTATTTCATCATATATCTACACACATGTATATAATCAGACAAGAACAGAAAAATAGGTACAAAGGTGGTGGTATACACCATGGCTATTGATTTTGTATATTTCGACCACTATTAAAAGGATCAAAACACCGATTTAATCTACGTACCGGATGGATGTTTTAATAACCGAGTTGTCTCAAATAAAATTACACTCAGTAAGGTAATTATCACGAAGATGTTCAAAAGCATATACATACTCTAAGTAACAAGCAATGCATTATTTTCCCGGTGCAACTCTACTAAAAACATGCAAACCAGCCTTAACCCTCCCATACCGTCTCGACGCAAAATATTGCCTTAGTCACAAAAACGTTATTTATTGCATCGTTTTCGGGTCCGAAATCAATTAGGGTACAAGAACAAGCGCCCAACAATCACTCATGTTTGTGCTTTTGCTTTTTTAACGACAATATGGCCGGTTCGTCATCTCCAGAGATTTTTGAGGTAGACGTGAGGCGTGGTTTTTAAAATAGGAAGTTTTTACGAGATTGTACGAATCCTAAAATGATTTTACTGCTTCTTACAGATTACAGGTACAGCTTGTAGCGTATAGATTTCCTAGGTCCTATTGTGTATACAAACGAGATCAATGTCTGCAAACGCACAGTTAAGGAGAAATTCAATAGTAGGGGAAAAGTTTTCAAGAATATTTTTTTAGGCAAAAAGCACATTTATTTATTTATTTATTGATATGTTATTTCAACGACTTATCTACACACTAAAACATACACAGACAAAAATCATACCAGCTGACTTTTTTTACCGTCTGCGTCTGCACAAAAACAGGGTGTAAACAGTGAAAGGAGTACTCGTATAAGCCCATGGATATATATATCTCCAAGACTACTTACTACTCTACGCGCGGAAATAATCAATGAAATCCTTTGATGACAATTTTTTAGGTATTGTAAGTACGTCACTTACAAAAGTGAACAGCACTAGCAGAGAACTCTCAACGATTCTCCCGTAGAACTAACAGAAGCAGCCAGCTTCACCCTTTTCAGTACTACCACCTAAATTGCCATTTCCCGGTTCCGAATTAGGCTTTAATTAAGAATTGTCCCACAAACTTTTGCCGACTGAGTTCAACAAGCCAGCCTTACAACTTGCAACGTACACTAATGAGATAAGTCCACCAATAAGGTGCCTTCCCCGCAATACCAACAATTCCCCGATACTGGCACCTGGGCACTTTGTTTACCCAGAAAGGGCGACCCTTATACAATGATCCGAATATATAGGCTGCGACAATCTTACGCACATCTTCAAGGCTTGCCTATTGAGGTGTCGCAGCTAACGAGCAGATTTCAGATATCTAACACAATGCAAGAGAAGTACGAAGACTAACACGTAACAATGTGTTACATGGAACACAGGAATTGTGGGTTCGGAATAGATGAAAGGGAAACCAGAAAGAAGAAGTGAGAAACGAAATGACAGACGTTTGACTCGTAGATGCAATGCTCAACGACTAATGGCCGATTCCAATAAATTACGGACATTTATTGATCAAAATTAAGACTGTTTATATCTTTACCAATAATCAAGCTCTCATAGCTTTGCATTGTAGACCCTCCCAAATGGAAGTAGCTATGATAAATAGTTATGGTAAATTTTGCTTACGCATCTATTTATATGCCCATTTTGACAATAAAAATGCTACCATTGGTAAGCAAAACAATTCGTTTTTGTTTATAGGAACCGAGCATTAATATAAATGACAATACTAGTGACGTCCCCATATAACAGGCCTATCTCGGTATATTTCGGCCTCTGCGACGACATTCTATGGCTTTCGGTCATGGTGGTTGGGTGCTTCGGTGTGCCCTAATGTCCTTTTACTGATGAACTAACTGGATTGGACCAGCTGAAATTAGCATATCCTACTTCAGCAGGCCAATTACGTCGTTACGGGTAGTCTGAAGCCCGAAAGTCTGACAACCAGTCTCACCAAGGGGTATCGTATTACCCAGTAACTGGGTTGTGGAGGTCAGATAGGCAGTCGCTCCATGTAAAATACTGGTATTCAGCTGCATCCGGTTAGACTGGAAGTCGACCCCAACATAGTTGGGAAAAGGCTAGGCGGATGATGACTTCAGCAGGCCAATTCTCGTAATTTAAAACGATCAAAATCTATTCGCAGTCTCATCTCGGCGACAAACAAATGTCAAATAGTGGTCAAAATTTAGAGAAATTTGACGTATTTTTGACAAATTGAGACTGAGATCAGACTGTGAACGTTCTTAAATTTACCAGAATTGCCCCTCTGTTTTAAAACTTCGAGCACAAGAGCGCGTTACCACCACACCACTGACGACGTTTTAACAGAAAATTAAAGAAGAATTAAAAGATTCAGTAGATACCATCCCATCGTTATTTGTTCATTATTTTTCAAGGTGCTAAACTTCTATACTTGGCTATTCTATATACCACCAGTCTAGTGCGACAGCTTGTTAAAATTCTGCTAGATACACATCAGTGTGTCTGTTTAAAAAGCGATTGACGTATAGTTAAAGAATAGATGTCGTACCTTTGTTTAATCATCTGATTTAGGTTCTTTAGAAATCGTGTTATATTGTCCTGATTTGGATTTGAAGAAAGTAAATATTAGGGGATCCAAAGCTATGCTGAGCTGAGGCCCATTTGGCATCTTTCTTTTCTGTTTTTTTATAGATTAAAGGTGTATTTTTTGCTGTAATGCCAATAAACGTATTTTTCTTTCTTTCTTTCAAAGATTCAAGTATTTACAATCTTTTTAGGTACCCTTTCCATACCTAGGTTATGAAAGACCATAGTTGTTATACCGGAAACCACAACCCAACGGTTAATATTGTTGAAAATTTAAATACATTCGCAATTTCTATTCGCATGTCCATTCATTATTTCCCCGTACAACAATAGAAGCTGTACCAAGTTAAATAAAAGCTAGACACGAGGAAGACTCTGCATTGTTGCTTGTTGTGTTGTCACAATAAATCCTAAGACCAGGGACATATATTTTAAATTGCACACGACTTCTTTTTGTTACGTTGGTAGTACAAGTTATGGGACGGAAGTTATGGAAAAAATATTTGTGTTGCCGTTTTTATGTGACGTTTTGCTGAGCGTGTTTGAAGAAGGGGTGTGTAAAGTAAATAGAAGGTTTTCTTTATGTAACTAAACAATCCTCGGCACCCTAATCGCGTAGCACACAATCAATCACAATCTGAATGACTTTGAAGGATATTACTAATCCATTGCTTCACATGTTCGAAAAATTAGTCTGTTCAACAACGTAAATAACGCAATGAATGTTGTTGAACTGTCAAAATGAAAACCGTTGATACTGTTAGTGTGACCTTATATTTAAAGATCAATAAATTCTGCCAACTTCTTAAGACTGTTCTTTAGAATAAATTCATAATCATTCTAGCAAACAAAAATTTAAATCTCTCCAGGTGAATCTGCGATTTATCTTACAAAAACTTTAAAGAGATTTTCTCTACCACTTGTTGCATTGAATACAGTCATTTCTTAAGCTGTTAAGCTATAAAAACTTAGCTGTATCCGTCCAATAAATCTAATAGGCGACCGATTCATGCAATTTGTAGGAGAAGCTGCGAATCCTCACGTAAATGCAATCTGACCGCATTAAGTTCGTAATTAAAGGAAATGGCAACATTAGCGAGATACTCAACGATTATCTCCCTTTTATGGACTTAGGAAAAATGTTTGGACTTATTTTTTTAGTCTTAACGAGACTGTTTATTCTTATTCTCGTCTGGTTGAAAGCGAAGACATAATGACACGTAAGTACGTAGAAAAATTGAATTCTATTTTGTTCTAAGATTGTGGTCTTAAGTTCAATCCTTTGAATTATTATTATTTAAGGATGAGGACAAACAAACATCTTAGTAATACATGTTAAAATACTACTGTAAATTCTACAAAAATAGTGGTGTTTTGTTCTCTCACCTGGCAACACTTGTCTATGATAAAACCAAGATGGTGCACGATCACGTTTCGGCGGGAAACTGCCGTGACCCGTCACATTGTCGGCTTGTTACTGCAACAAAGAAATAGTTCTTTTTATTTATACAGTCTTCGGATACGGAAATTGAAAACCAGAGGCTTACATAAAAGCATAAAAATCCTGATTGTTTCCAAGAACATCTATTAGAATAGTTATTTCAGTCGTTAATACAGTACCTTGGTTCCAATCTGTTACCACCGTTATTTATTTTATTTGAATCACAATCCACACCAAGAACAGTTACAAAGAAACAATAACCAAATTCATGCTAGTGTGATTCACTCTTGTTTTTATTTTGTCAGACTAAACACTACGGCCCACATTTCAACGTATCATGCCAGTATCGATAACACAATAAAAAGCTCCCACTACATAAAGAAAAAAAGTTCACAAACACATGTCAAACTTTTTACTTCCCGAAAAAAGTTGTTCAACATTCTCTAAAACACCAGTAGGCGTTTGAAAAAAAGAATAATTTGATCGGTACCATTGTACCCCTGTCATCACATCTGCATACAAAGGGTTAGTTGTAACGGGGGCAATAAGACCACACTGACAGCCCGAGCATTGTTTTGATAACGGTTGAACTTTTTGCTAACCGTTTGCTAGAAAAATGTGGATTAACCGATTGAGAATTACGATTGTTATTTTTTTTTATGTAACGGCTTTAGTTACGGTTTGTCAGATGAATACAAAAAGTCGAAGCATCACTGGCAGGTTGATAGAAAAAAAGATGGCGGGAATTGAATGCAACTGTCAAAGTCGTGACGTTTGTTTTTTTTTTGTTCCGTGTTGCACGTATTGATACCGAATGTAGCTGAATACCAATATTTTACATGGAGCGACTGCTTATCTGAATTCCATAAACTTATTAGTAAGACTGGTTGTCAGACTTTCGGGCTTCCGACTACCCGTACCGACTGTCACAGATCTACAAAAGACAGACGGGACCAACGGATTAACGTGCTTTCCGTGGCACGGAAAGGTCTCGATATGTAATGGAACCCATCCACGAACCGACCGCGGCATGCGTAGCCTTTGATCGATCCGTGCAGCTGTTATTATTTAGCCACGAGCACTGCATTTCCAATATTAATAGAAAGCCCTTGAAATTAGTACAGTCGAATGCATGTCAGTGGTAACAATTTGACCTTGATAAATGATAAATGATTTTATTTTGTAAGTAGGTTTGTACAAACACTTTTACACGTCAATCATATTTTTAAAACTAGATGAGGTCGGCGTTTCCTATCTGACTAGTCTGAGAAGAAAGGCCGAAACAAACTCAGACGTCACAGTCTCTTTTAAAGTCCAGACATAATCTTGGTCAGATCATATGAAGACCATGTAGGTCGATGTCTGAGATGGTCTTTTGAGGAAAGAACCACACAGATTGAGAGGACCTGTCCAGTCAGTGCACGCATTTGTCAGAAATTGTGCAGCTCAACTCAAAACTTAAGGAGCTCAACGATTCGACGAACAATACCAAAGAAAGGACATTTGGGTAGGCCACATGAGCTTGTCTAGCGTACAAAGGAGTTCTAATAGAATAAATACGAGGCCAGCTAATACTAGATTAGTCACCCTTCGTGGTCGTCTATATCTAAACCAAAGATAACGTATTGTCAACATTGACCAAAATCAAGAAAAACCCTTTACCAAGATCTTTATTAAATTATTCAACTTCTAAATTCGCCAGAAGTGGCAATATTGACCATACAATGAAAAGACAATGACTCCACGCCCAGTAACGATCAAATCTGCGCAAACGCAACATTCTTTTGCGTCACTCTGACTCACGCGCAGGTGACATTACTATTCCTTGTATACGGTGTGTTCAGACAATCGCGGTGGTGTCAATATGCCTCAAGAGGTTAGTCATCTACACTTGCCATTATGTGATTAATTTGTATTAATAGATTGCGAGGATTGTTAAGATTCTTAGATTTTATTAACTTACGGTCTGTGTTGCGACGTTAATCATTGTATCTACCGTTTGAATCGTAAAACCACAGAAAACGTAAAAGGCATTTATTTTGGATTCTCAAAAGCTTGAGAATCTTCATTTGTTTTTATTTTAAATAAATATATATATATTAAAATGAATCCCTATTTCCCTTACTCACGTCATAACTTGAGAACGACTTTGCCGATTTCACCCATCTTTTTTTTTTTAAGTTTTCTAATACTTTGTAGAAGGTTCTTAGGGAAAAAAAAGAAAGTTGCTTCACGCGGACGAAGTCGCGGGCAAAAGCTAGTTTTAAATAAATTCAAAATATTTTGTTTATTTATTTATTTGCCAGAAACATAGTTACGAGTATACAGGTGTTCATAATTGCATAGTGCTACATGTCTCACTGTTTTAACGGTATGCAAAATCAATTGATTTCAAAAGTTACATAGGCTGGCGTATGAAACGACAGAATGTATGTGCACGGTTCATATTTTGTGTATCTTATGGAGGAGAACCCGAACCAGCTAAGTTAGCTTCTAATTCGTTTACCAAACCCGATGATAATAGAAGGATTACAAATGTTGCTATTTCTTTTTTCTCTCTCTCAAATATAGATCAAATATATATTTAGTTGTTAATTTTGTTGTGCATGCTGGCTGTGGTCTCCTGTAATTGAAGGAGTACACCTACCAAATACATTGTCGTCCATTATTCATATGTAATGTTTAGTGTATATCTTTTGTTGGGGATCCTAAAATAAATAAATAAATCAAAACCTATATTCCACGATACAACCCATGGGATACATTACATCACCGTCTAAAGAAAACATGGAACTTTTCCAAGCGCAAAATTCTCTCGACTATCTACAATCCCCATCATAACAGGTTCAATGAAATTCAATTCACGAGTCCAACATGTCGTCGACAAACCGTTTTGCTGTTATCATGTGAACCACTATTACGACTGCAGTGCAGTTAAATTCTTGGAAAATAACATAGCAAACTGTGGCTGAGTTTTAACAAAACGCTTTTTAACTATAACGAGTTTTTGAACGGTTGTTGTAGCTTTAAAAGTTTGTGGTTGGTGGCTGATTTGTGTTTGTGATTTTTTTTTTTTTTTTTTTGTTTGCCTATTTTGTGTTCCACTGCTGGGCAAATGCCTCCCCTTTTTTCTTCCAAACCGGGTCTGGTGCGATCTCTGGCCTTGTGAAATGTTAGAAAGAATTAAAGAAAAAAATTTTACTAGGGACGCGGACAGGATATACAAACAATAAAAAAGAACAAAAAAATCTAACAAAATCGAAAAAAAAAAATAATAAAAAAGAACAGTAATACTTTTAGGTTTATCTTATACACAGGTTCATATTAAATGATCTAGCGAAACTGCAGACGGATGAGTATCGATATCTGTTTTTGTGGCAATACAAATATCTAAACACGATAAAAATGAAAATGTAAAACATTTGATGTTTTTTTTTGGGTCAACGACCGCTGGGAGGATTGTTACTTGAAGTGTGAATTGAGAAAATATGTTATATTTTGTTTTATCGTGTTTTGATATCGATACTTCAGTGATTATACAAAAAACAAACAGATTTTTAAACTGATGTTTCTAGTGACTAAGCTAACTGCGGTCGATGACCCCAAAAAAAGTCATAAAATTTATATAGTCGTCAAATATATAATATATAGTCATTAAAATTATGTTTAGATATCGATACTCATCACGTCTGCGGAGTTTTGTTAGCTAATTTAATTTGATCCTGTATAATATTTAATAAACATTTAAACTTACAAAATAGTGACAACAACAAAAAAAAGGTAGACAGACCTATGCGAGGCCAAAAAGGTGTTACATAGAATGGTCTAATTTACGAGATACATAAAGATAGGGAATAATTAATGGTAAAATATTCGAGCGATCCCAAAAAAATCAAGATAACCAAAATCGTTAACATAAACCCATCCGTTGATTGATTATGTATACAGAAAGGGTCGTCAATTGGCTCTACTTTCCAGATTTATAATTACGAGAAACTGTTTTCCAAATCAAAATATACCATTGACAACAGAAACTAACTTAAAACCTTATCTTAGAAATCTTTTTAAAAACCTTAAAAGTCTTCCTCATAACTGGCCGAGTTGACAAAAAAACAAAAAACAGCTTCTAATTACAAATTCAAAATCCTCTCGGGTCGGGTCCATCTAAATTCATAGACACGTTCGCCCGTAGAAACAAAGGAGAATATGATCGTAAACACTACATACGTCGAAGGGGTCTTAAGGACCATGGTTGATTAACATTCTAAACCACCTATGTGGCTTTTAACCATAATGGAAACTTATGCCTGTTATAACAGCAACACCAAAAAGTATTGCACTTGGATTTTCAACTCTCGTCACAGAACCAAACGTTGAAAATTAAACAGTGCGCTTTTATTAAATAATACATTTCGGTGTCGCATCGCCGACTATTAGCGAAAAGCGAATAGAGCTAGAAACTAGAAACGAGTTGGCGAGCAACGAGCAGAGAGTATGTAGTTGGGATAGTTTTGTCGCTGGGCTATGAGCGAGTGTGCGAGTAGGGAATGACTGCCCAGCCACTTACTGGTATGCGTATGTGTACTAAGCAAGAGTCTCTCAGCGAGTGCTCTGCCCGCCATCGCCAGCCAAGCGTCTCTGAGCCAGTATTTTCGTTGATAGCTCTTATTTTTGCGACAAACTAGTAGAGAGAGTTCTCGCCGTCTGTGAGAACAATCAGCGATAAACTACTAATATATATGCACCTCTTTTACTGACACGGGACCTACATATATTGTACGTTTCTTGAGCGAGAAAATAGTCCATAGCCAATCGCTTTCACGTTGGCGGTAAAATAAAACTGTTTTGTCTATGGTTGATAAAACATTATTGTTTGTATTTTGTTGCACCATAATTGTTTCATAGACCGATTATAGTCTGACTCAAAGCCATTTTGTATTTTTTTCTGCCATTAATACGAGAATGTGTTAACTACGAAAAGCTTTTAATTGTACAACCTTTGTTAAGAAGTTTATGTTTATTGGTTGTGGAGCCGACAATGAGGCTTAAAAGGGAGGGTCAAAAACTGAGACTAAAGTAATTAATGGATTCATTATGTTAATGAGCCATAGATTCTGTCATTGTTTTGAAACGCAACAGGTTTTGTCATCTTCTCTTTCAGGTGCAACTTTTGTTAGATCTTAAACGGTCGATATTTCAAAGATTTTGGTAGTTACGTAGTCTTGAATGCTCGGTTCCTATAAACAAAAACGAATCGTTTTGCTTACCAATGGTAGCATTTTATTGCCATGTAAATAGATTCGCAAGCTAATTTTACCTGTGATAGCTTCCATATGGGAGGGTCTTTCTTTTTGTCTTTGCTTCATTATTGGTATACTCGTAGACACAAGAGTCTTAATTTTAACCGATAACGGTACGTAAATTATAGGGAGCGGTCATAAATCGGCCACTTTCGTGCACTATTCGCGTGTTAGCTTTACATCAAACGCACGTCAGTTTGAAAAACCGACAAACCTTTTATTAACCAGGGTTATGCTGAGAAACACAAAAAAGAGTGCCTAGACCGGTGACAATCGATTTCAAATTGTTTCATATTTTCGGTAACTTAATATGTCAATCGAATACATTTTTGACTTTTCCATCATCTGAGGGCAATTCTCGTAATTTTAAGAACGTTCACAGTCTGATCTCAATCTCAAAATACCTCTAATTTTCCTAAATTTTTGGCAAATTATTGACAAGGGTTTGTCGTCCAAATAAAACTGCGACTACATTTTGAACGTTCCTGATGAATGTCACTTTGGCTAGGCCGTGCACACACTGCATATTGCCATACATTTTGATTTTGATTTTGACATACATCAAGAGGAAACTTCAATAACCAAACGTCAAACGTCAAGATCATCGCTCGATGTTCTCATCAAATAAGCAACCACAAACCATTGTGTACACGGCCATCGGCCATAACCAACTCAGATTCCCACATCGACACACAGCCGTCACATCATCTATTAGCAATACGACGTAACGCAATTTGAGGAACTGGTCGCTTGTCGCCGCGCGCACAAGTTTCTAGGAACTGTGCGCATGATGCGTGATGGCGCGCAGTAATGTGCAGGCTTTGTTGTACGGTTGGAAGTTTTTGGAATTATTGGTGAATGACATGTGTATGAGTGGCGCCTGTTTAGAATGCTGGCAGGTGCATTGGCAGTAATATTAATAATAGGGAACATTGCTTGTGTCAGATACTTGTTATTCAAGGTACGCGAAGCGCTACTTTTCTCAAAGATTAGAATCTCGACTCGATAATACTTCTGATTATTTTGTACATACAGGGCAAGCCTCAGGAAAGAATCATTACAGTGATAATTATCAGAATAAGCCTTTTATAGCATCGAGAAAATCCAGGTCAATACTTAAAGCTGAAAATTAAAATCTAGTTGCAATATTATCGCAGCGGCAATGTCAAAAACTTGTCAAAAATGTAGAGAAATTAGAGGCACAATGAACTTGTGAACGTTCTTAAAATTACGAGAATTGCTCCTCTGATGCAAAAACAAAAGAAATATGTAAATAATTTCGATAGTGTTCCAAAGTCAAAGCATTTATTCCAAATAGGCACATAAAAGACTTTTTTGAACGTCAAAAATCACAGTAAAATAGAATTGATTCTAGTCGTCCCTTTCAAAGGTAGTTTTCGTATGGAGAAGAATGGGCAAGAAACTCCACCGTACCCTTTTGAAATATTTTGCATACATTTATAATAAATAATAATATGTGATGACGATGTACCTAAAATAAAATTACTATACCACAATAGGTAAAAGAATTAAAAATGAAACCTAAATCTAAATACCTACCTACTTAGATTCTTTTGCAAAATGTCAAATATTTCGTTAGTTATTTTTTATACAACGTGACACCTATTAATTTACCTAATAAAAAAGTGTTTGACCTTAGGCATCCTAATTTTTGTTAGGTTATCCTAAGTTTGGATGAGATAAAATCAAGCTTTTATCAATGTTTTATTCGAAAAATTATCTCGTTAGAAGACTGGTTTAGCTTGTTTTAAAATATCAACAAAATGAATCAAGCAAATGGCTCTTTAAAAACGTCTTTTAATAGCCCATGTTAGGTAAAATTAAAAATGAAAGAAGAAATATAAAAAACTGTATGTCGTTTGCTTGGTTTTTGAATGCTAAAGCTAAAAAAAAGCGACCAAGTGCGAGTCAGAATCGCCCATGAAGGGTTCCGTTGAATTGATTGAATGAAAGGTAAGTTGCGGTTTACGATTTATGACGTATTAAAAAAAACTACTTACTAGATCTTTTCGGTGGAAGTTTACATGGTAATGTACATCATATATTTTGTTTAGTTTTATCATTCTCTTATTTTAGAAGTTACAGGGGGGGGGGGGACACATTTTACCACTTTGGAAATGTCTCTCGCGGAAACTATTCAGGTTAAAAAAAAAATATATTAGAAACCTCCTTATCATTTTTGAAGACCTGTCCATATACTCCACAAGTATGGGTTTGATGAAAAAAAAAATTTGAATTTCAGTTCTAAGTATGGGGAACCCCCAAAATTTATTGTTTTTTTTTTTCTATTTTTGTGTGAAAATCTTAACGCGGTTCACAGAATACATCTACTTACCAAATTTCAATAGTATAGTTCTTATAGCTTCGGAAAAAGTGGCTGTGACATACGGACGGACAGACAGACAGACATGACGAATCCATAAGGGTTCCGTTTTTTGCCATTTGGCTACGGAACCCTAAAAACATCTAAAAGGAAAATCATCGGTACGAAAATGACTTTTGAAAAACGTATCAAAAAACAAGCAAAACCAACACGCCTTTCTAGGAAATCCCACAGACCTTTGGAAAATTCCATACTATTCTTTCTAAATCAGATATAGAATCCTACCAATACTTTTTTTTTTCAATATCCTAACACACGTAAAGCTGCGTCAGCGCAGTTTATATCCACACTACTTGCCATGCGCGACACGGATCCCCTCGGTCGCTCGGCCGAGTAAACAAGAAGCTTCAATTTTGTGTATAGTGCATACAAAACAAGGTTTTTTTAGCGTTTGTGGCCATTCAAATGCTGGTTGAAAAGGTAGTTTATAAATCATAATAAATGAAAGACTTGAATAAGCAATATAAAGAGTTCTACGTAGTTCTTTTAGAGGACTTTAAAAGAACAACGTAGAACTCTTTGAAAAGTAGTAAAACCACTGATATACTCTCTTCCATTGAACAGAAATATCCAAAAGGTTTTCTCAAAAGGCTCTCCATTTTTGTAACTGGCTAACGTCGAGCAGAGAAATACGACAGGCAGTTGATTCAGTCAAGTTTGTAAATCCTATAAAAGCGCATATAGGAAATCAAGATAGTTGACAAAAGAGCTGCCTAAGTATATAATCACCCTATTCCCACCGCAGGAACAGAGGCCTCCTCTCTGTGGGAGGGACTGGGCCGTAATCTACTACACGGGCCAAGCGTGGTTTGATGAAATAAACAGCTGGTGTAGCAATACAACATAGTAAGATGTGAACTGAGGCATTTACCAATTTATAAGTAAAATACTATGACGGACAAACATGAAAATAATAAAACGTGACCTAAAACAAAGCTTCTGAAAACTATCGTAAATAACGCTACCTGCTTATGTTTTACAAAACTCTGTGAGCCGCGAACACACCCAATGTTTTTAAGCTCCTCTGACAATATTTTTCTATAGTTAACTCAAACCTCTACAAGGCAAACGTAAATAAAGATGAATATTAAAATCCACAATACCAAGGTCAGACTCGAACCCACGGACCGTGCAAGCAAACACACATCCTCCGGAAACTGAGTCATTGGTGACGTCAGAGAATGAATACTTAAGTATATTTTAAGAAAATTGGTAGTGGGAATTTGAAGTGTAAAAGAGTTATTATGGGGTTTAATTATACTCTCTGTATGGACACTAGTAATAATATGAAATTACTGCATGAAGGTGATGACGACAATATGGCTTTATTGTGATTCTGTGCAACGAACTATACCTATTTGAGGGTCGCTTGCATTAGAAGTTACTGTATATATCAAACATCATCTGCCAACCCTGTTCCCAACAATGTCGGGGGCTTCCAGTCTAACCGGATGCAGCTGAGTTCCATTATTTTACACGGAGCGACGCCTATCTGACCTCCACAACCCAATATGAAACCCTTTGGTAAGACTGGTTGTCAGACTTTCGGGCTTCTGACGACCCGTAACGACTGTCAAAGATGAAGAATGACAGCCGGGCCAACGGCTTAACGTGCTTTCCAAGGCACGGCGGGGTCTTGGTATGTAAAGATGGTCACCCATCCACGGACCAACCGCGGCCAGCGTAGCTTAACTTGATCGATCGACCCGTGCGGCTGTTATTATTTAGCTGTATATAAAAGCTAAAGAAATTTAAAACATCGTGCTATTTCATTAAATTGCTTGTCAAGTTTCTTGCCAATTCTTCTCCATAAGTAACTATCTTTGGAAGCGGCAACACAGAACAAATCATTTTTTTTTTTAATTTTGACTTTCCAACGTGCCTTTTATGTGCCCCATTTGAAATAAATTATTTGACTTTGACTTTTCAAAGTCAAATCATTTATCTACAATTATTAAAAAGAACTTGGAACGTCAAAATTTTAAGTTGACAGATACAGAATAATGTTTTAAATACATTTAGTGCTAAAAGCATTCAGTAATTTTTGATGCCTAAGAATATTTCATACCATAGTAAAAATAAAAATATTAATCGGTCAGCGAGGTGAAAGCAGAACTTCCTGACTGTATGACCCTCCTTATCAAAATATGGCAGGTTTATCAAGGACTAGCTATTACATGGAACTTAAACATAACTGGCGGAATGTGGTTGTACTATACTAGGGTACATCTATGCCTAACCCATCAGGCAAAACAGGCATGATGTTGTGTTGCCAGGGTAGCGGGATCGTCCGAAAAGGTTACCGCTGCCCTGGAACATAAAGGGCTAAGGAAGGAACACGGGTAGGTTTTAGACAGTAAGAGTCTGACACTCCCTCCTGCTCCAACCAGAGCGGGAGAGTCATTTGATGATTTCCCATCCCCAAAAAAAAAAATGTTGTGTTGCCAAGAACAAAAAAGATTAGCCGATTATTACGTTTTTATTTTGCCTATTTCCCTTCCACCTCAAAATTCAGCAAAGCACTTAAATAAAATTATAGTTTAAAATGTAAAAAAGGTATAATACAGGTTCAGATAATTTAATTATGCTTCGAAATGGTTGGAGTAACCGTGTAATGATTGAAGTGACTTTGTAATAATGTTCTCAGCATGTACCTACTTACTATTATTATATGTTGGACGTGTTATTTCAAGCCAAGATGGCTTATGTATGACATCATTGGTGATGTGATGACATAGGTGCAAGCGAGTTTTCTTGAGAAAAACACAAGGATAAACTGAAGGCTTTATACTTTGACCATTTTAGACTTGAAGATTTTTACTTTAAGTCCATAACAAAACTAAGCTAGCATTATAAAGGCTAGTCCGAATGTGGGTGTAGAAATCTGAATTATAATGTATAAAACTTAATGTGAGATATCACACCAAATAAAGGGCAGATGCAATAAGTGTCTGGTCCATTTGGTGTGAAGTGACATTTCAAGTAGTTTCATTAATCATCAGCATCAGCCTGCAGTCGACAGCTGGACAAAGGCCTCTCCACGCACGCCATGTAGCTCTATTCTCGGCAGCTCTCATCCAGCTGCTACCAGCTACCCTGCGAAGATTGTCGCTCCGCCTAGCCTGACGTCTGGCGTCCTACCTTACGCTTGCCGATCCGCGGCCTCCACTCAAGAACACGTCTACCCCAACGGTCATCAGTTCTCGGCTAATATTGCCTCTTCAGCCCCACACTAGGAATTAATCATGTATCGCGGGTACGTTTACAAACACTTAAACGCACATACACAAACAGCCAGATGCGGAACTACCTGTAGGCAATACAAATATTTGTTCTGTGCGGGAATCGAACCCGCGACACGCAGCGCAGCAGTCGATCGTTTAGCCACTGCGCCAACCGTGTTGTCATTAATAAAAATTCCGCTCGCTGTGAGCACTGCAAGCGCATCCGGCCTAAACTTTATTCTATTAGAAGAAGGACAAAATATCTGTAAACCTCGGACAATATTACGAGTATAAGAACAATTTTAAGAAACAAAATGACTCGACAACAAAACAACTAAGCAAAAAAGTCGAATTAATTACTACGAAATTACCATGAAATGCCATTACAAAATGACATAAGACAACTTACAATCAAAAACACAAAAGAAATACCTGCGGTAATAATTACAACACAATTATTACATCGCTATAAATTAATTACAATCCAATAATGCGTTTGATTACATTGTAATCAACTCGTGCACAAGACATGTCCGTGACCTTGTTATAGCCTTCTAATGTCAGTGGGTGGTATCAAGAATTATAAACTGTCGCCTGTTTAAAATACCAATCTATTGTTGCAGACATTTCCCAAAGGTTTCCTAGTTTAGCAAACCAATTATAACTTTTGGGTTTTTCAGTTTCTAAGCTTGGTCAAATTTTGGGTACATTTGACCTAACTAGAAACTGGACTTCCTCTCTGAGGGAAGTCGTGCCAATATCAATTTAATATAGTCTTGTTTATGAGATTATACAGAACATAGCAAACGCTGGTAGTGAGATCACTACTCAGTAAGAGCCTCCCGTCTCTTCGAGAAAATAGCTGAGATGTTTCCAACTTTTGTTATGGCAAGAAGTATGGACGATGTAAAAACTATGTAGCAAATTTTTTGCAATATAATGTTCACACAAAGACAATATTGTGAAGACTATGGGGTGAGACCTTTGCCCATCATTGGGCAGTATGAAGAAAAAAACTGTTCACAGTTCCATAATAGCAGTTCCAACATGGGTGCGATACACGGCCTTGTTACAGCAACCTTCGAGTCAAGTATGCTGGCTTAGCGTGGGTGGCTTGAACAGAATCATAGCGTATTGATTGGGCTTTGATTTCGAATGGAGGCTAGTCTTTTGTTAGAGTTACAGTGCATTAACTACTTCAAGTATAGGATGGTTTGTCATAAGATTATTTATTTGAAAGGTGGTTTGTCATAAGATTATTTATTTGAAAGGTAATGTTTCTGTGGACTACGTTGAGGGGGGTTTAAATTTACTACAACACTAACATATTCCTTTACTTATATCGTTAAGAATAAGGGTCATGGACCCTCAAAATTGAGGGTTAACGAGCTGGTATGATGAGCATCAACACACATATTGATGACATCAACATCTCAGCTGAAAGATGTCCACTCCTAGACATAGGCCTCCAAGGTCCTATGCAGTTATAGTATAAGTAGTGTATGTAAAGATCGTAGAATCCTCATTAAACAATTACACAATATCTACACAACATATCTCCACTTTCAATTACGCTGAGGTTATCATAATAACATCTAGACTTACTAGGCGAAGGTAAACTAACGTTCTACCTAGCCACCTGGCTAATAACAGCGTTATTTAATAGCTACGTAATGAAAAATACTTGTAATAACTTATTATGAGGCTGATATAACATAAATACATAAGATGGAAATCTATTTTACATAAGAATATTGACAAATCGAGGTCACAATCAAACCTGTCTCAATTTTTAGGAAACTGAATCTTCGACCTTGAACTGCAAGAACTAAAAACAACACAGCAAAGATCATATATTTTTAACTAAATAATATATTCTATGAATTTGTCCTACAAAACAATCTTAAATATCAATATTTACCAAAAGCACAAATCTTTCATACAAAAGACATCAACGAGCGCTATGCGCAAGCGCACGCTATTCGTTCAAACACGCGTGTGAACATAGAAAATTACAGTTTTTTTACCGGTTTTTTTATACTTCCGTTCCTACAAAATTGAAGAGTCAACGGATCGAAGGCAAATATTGATTCTGTACGGTTACGAAAAAAAACCCGTAAAGTGTGTTTTTTTTTCAGTGATAAGAGTTCCCTACAAAAAAGCTAAAGAATGAAAAGTATTTTTTATAACAATAGACATTTGCACTTTTGAGTCATATCATCGTCATGATAGGAGGTACATAATAATAATATATATGTATGAGTTAGTAATAGTATAAAACAGTGATTCACTGTTAACGTGTATGTACTAAGGCACGTGAATCACGATTTCTTACTAGTAAATCTTTAAAAAGCGCAAGGTGCTCTTGTGGTTTTTAGGGCTAGTCAAAGCAACAAAATGTAGGTATATACGTGTAAGTTGAAAGACAATATAAGTTTCGTTTTTTTCTTAATAAAAAAAAAATATTATTTTTTAAATTTAAGGCAGTATTTGTCAGAACACTTGAAGACTATCAGCTAGAAAATGTTTACAAACAATAACGTTAATTACATAAAGTAAAAAGTTTGTTTGAATGGATTTCCAGTTCATTACCAAGGCATTATAAATGGCATTATATCGAATTAATAACACTACATCGAACACCTCAAATAGAATGCTATGAACATCGATATATAAAACTTCAAAAGTCATCAGACTGGTTTTTTAGTTATAGTTCCCTACGGATCCCTAAAAGTAGCCACTAAAAGATAATAGGTGCAACAAACTTTGGCCGGCTCGCTAATTGTTGTGGCTCCGCGAACCGCTAGATACGGCTTTACGACGGAGATAACAGAAAAAAATAGTATTGGTTACGCAGAATTCACGGCATTTAGTCTTCATTTGTTACTAGGAAAAATATTGGATAAAACTAAAAAGATTGTTGATTTGACTTGAAATGTATGTGTATAAATTATAGGTTATGGTTATGCAAGTTTTTGTTTTAATCATTTCTTTTTCCATAGATGCAATCAGATTTTAAATGTGTGTGGTATTTTTTGTATTTGGTACCTACATAATTGTGAGGAAAATAATAAATCAAGTCCTCCAGACCGAATTTCAGCCATGGCGACCAATCTCAGCGGGGACTACTTATCCATCGGCGCGGGAGATATTATAGTACACAAGAGTGTGCGCAGACACAGGTATACTCTCTCTTCCCTCAGTCTCATCAAAATTTAAAATAATTATGATGTAGAGGAACACACTTCACCTGTCCCTTGGTAATTTTAGTCAGTGTATTTTCCTCTAAATCTATACTTTTTTGGGAAATCACCGAAGTTAAAGATTTTCATACTAATCGTGTTGGTTACGTCACTAAATCACCAAGATTATCGTTATTTATATAGATGACTAAATAATATAATAAATAGAGAGGTATGTATATTTATATACGTGTGTGTACTTGCCTTGCACACACACGCACAGAAATATCGTGTTCTCTTTCCTTCTAACAAAATCTTCAAACATGCATTTTCCTCTCTCAAAATGTTACCAATTCCTGTTCCATACACAGCAAACCACTTTTTACTCTTATTAAAGCACTCACACTCAATCCAGTTCCAATAATAACGCGTCTAACACTAAACGTGTCCCACCCTACAGACTCATCTAGTATGGAAATGTGAATAAAAACCAGTATGAATGCTAATCTGTTGGTCATCTTGCGGCCAAGCTATGTTATGTAAATATGTTAGCGGAACTAGCTGATGAGGCAACGGAGCGCCTTGCAAGTGCGATTCTGTGAGGCGTTATGTCATGGCAACATGTGTGTTTGGTCTGATTGAGATTTTAGAAGTGTGTCAGAACGTTGGTTTGGATGTAAAAGTAGAGTAAACATTTTGGTAAAGACTAAACGACGAAATAATGCTTCTTCGTCTTCGTATCGATGATTTCATTTATACCTTTATTTTTTATACAAGCTATACCCTCGGTTTCACCCGCATAAGTCTCGATCCCGTGAGAATTTCGGGACAAAAGTATTCTATGACCTAATCCAGGTCATGGTGTACCCATATGCCAAATTTCATTTAAATCAACAAAAATATCATGCAAGAAATGAAACCTTTCTCTTTATAATATTAGTTTAGATAATTTTCGACCACAATTCGCCCATTTTGACAGAGTTTGCGTTGGCCTCGCCTAACCTGAATAAGTTATACCTGCAGCGACACACCTGTCTTCTTAGTCGGTTAAGGGATGTATAGGAAAGGTCTGGTTTTCCTTCATTGATATCGATATTCAAAATTCCCAGAAGAATAGGTATCTCTCAATATTTGATCAGAGACAAACAAGATCTTAGAAATAAAACTATTTAAAGTTTGAGCTTGGAATCGATGTCATAGACAAACAAATGACAGAGCTGATTGCACAATGTTTGCAGTCACACATGCTTGTGAAAGCTAATAAAAGAGCTTGCACTCTGACCAACTTATTGAACTAATGGCAGTAAAGTGCTAAAGACTTCAGAAACTTAAAAATAAAAAAGCTTTTGCTTAAGCCGAAATATTAACAACAATAGGAGCTATTATTATTCTAAGTTACCAACTTTAAATGGCCGCTTGCCAATCTAGTTTTTGGCTAGTAAAACGAATGATTGATGACCTGAGACAGCTGCTAGGCGGGCTGCGGTAGACAATGAAGGAGCTGGCGAAAAGATTGATGCCTTTCCTCTTATTCAGCAAAAAACTTCTCAGAAATATGATGATTAGAAAAAAAAAAAGTTGTTTTTCGAGTCTGTCTGCGTGACCGCGGTGTTCTTCTAAGCTACGCAACTGATTTTCATACGGTTTTCACTACCATTTAGAGAATTAATTTCAAAAGGTTTATGTGTATAATACCTACATTATTATTAAACTGATGTATAATTTAGAAATCTCTCGATGTTTTGTCAAGTCGAAAAAACCATACGACGCAGGGGTAGATCGCTACTCACTAATTTACATAAAATAAATAACATGCTAATAAATAAAACTTTTCCTCGTCTCATTACTGCAACAAATGCACCAACAACTCCACCTGTACCAATCATATCTTGCGTGCCCTTAAATCACAATAATAGCCCTTAACGACACATTTCTCTTGCATAATAACAGCGTCCAATAATAACACATGTAATACTGTAAAAGAACACCGCTCACAGTTAGTATTTGACGGTGAATACTAAAAAAATATGATGTGCAGCGATAATTATACCCTGCGGCAGTCATGGACTGTTCAGAGTTGCAATACTGACGAGACAAAGGACAGAAGTCCAAGATTTATTCGCATGTAAAGAAGTGCTACGCTTCACAATGTAACAAACTTAACATCACGACTGTTTACCCCGCAGAGTTTGGCAGAGGTGTATCGATCGTTGCAATGCTTTTTTATTTTTATTGGGTGCCTTCTCCCGCGCGCACACAACCACTTTCCAAAATTTTCATCACAAACGGTCGAGCTATTTTCGAAATTTTGCGAGACTAATTGATTTTTATATATACGAAAAGAAGATGTGTTCAGAATCTCACGAATGTTTTATTTTATTTGAACTCTAAAACGAATCTCATTGTTGATGATAATCTAACATTCTCAAACTGTAAGGTGACCATTATAATTTTGTTAAATTCGCACTCCTGAGCCATAAGATACAAGCTACGCTTAGTTTGTGGCTCGCCGAATATGTCACATACTGTACTGTACTCTGTGTGTCTCTGTCTGTACTTTTTGATGAATAAACGTTATTGTATTGTAATATTTCACCAGTTAAAAAATCAACCTAGACAATTTGACCCTCTAATATTATTTCTGTCTATACTATCTTATGTGACCATCAAAATAAGCCAGGTCTAATGACAAATACTTATAACATGATATCAAATATTAACTAAGTAAGGTCAAGGTCAAATAACCGCTCTTTTCGTGGTCTTCGATGATGAGATATAGTTATCTGATCGGCAAAGTACCAAAACTCAACATCATCTGCCTAGCCTTTTCACGGTCGTCTTCCAGTTTAACCGGATGCAGCTGAATACCAGTATTTTAAATGAACCGACTGCCTATCTGACCTCCACAACTCAGTTACTGGGTAATACGATACCCCTTGTTAAGACTGGTTGTCAAACTTTCGGGCTTAGTACCAAAACTGACATAAATAAATAGCGTCACAGACTTACGTAATAGACCTTAAATAGTTTCTTGATCTTAACTGCCTTTTCTATGCTGAAGAAAGTGTTTTTTTTATCCCTAATTGTGCATATGAGCGACACCAGCCGAGACAACTGCTGCCGTCAACGCTTCTGTGGCGGCAGTTGGTTATGCCGTGGACGCGTGTCACTCGTGTGTATGAGCACTTACACGACGCTCAAAATAACAACAAACGGCAAATTTAATTAGCTTGCAATATTAAGAGTCCATTAAAAGTGGGCCTTCTGCACAAACCCGCACACTGGTATAACAATAAAATGTAATTTTATAATCAACTGCGACGTGTTAGTGTGAAGTAACTGTAATTACTGTTGTACATGCGTTTTGTGTGCGTTTTGCGTGCATTTTTTTTTCTCTTAGTTATGGGCGACTAGAGCTGTCAGTATGCACTACGATCTTTATGCAGACTTGTTTTAATAATGTAGTTTAAGTGGCACAAATAGTAGGCTTGGATTAAGAACAATCTTTGAGCGTGTTGCAAGTATATGTTGAAGGTAACTGACTGTGACTTTGGTATTTAAATTGTTCGTAATTATGTGGGTTTAGTTTATCGGCTAACTAGGTTTATAGGTTTACTATTTACGTTTGCGTTGCGTTTGAGATTTTTTTTTTTACGCGTAGATAAATGCAATGTATGTTATTGCACTTGTTGTAGTTGATAATTGCACTCTCGGCACTGAGCCCAGCGTTGAAAATTCAACCGTGCGCTTTTATTTAAGCATTCGTTTATATGGCACCTAGCGTTGATAACAACGCGCAAAAAGTCAGCGAAAATTACGAAGTAAAATATAATTCGTGGTGAAAAGTTTTCGTCTAAAGTTGAATTTCGTAACACACTATCAAGCATAATCTGAATCATTTTGAAGGATATTGCTAATCCATTGCTTCATATGTTCGACAAATGTATCTGCTCAACAACGTGAATAACGCAATGAATGTGTTACGCAATTACCCTGCTGATTGGTTACCCTTTGCCAATGGAAAAGCTTTTATAGAAAAGAAAAAGAAAAATATTTTATTCTGCACAAACAAAACGCAGTTACAAATAAAACATAAAAATAATTTAAAAAAAAAACTTAAGATACACATACGAGTAGTTAAAAGACTCGTAGCCAAGCATAAAAAAAAATGTTGACACTTTTCATAAATTTTCTTCCTGGCTAAAGCTCGTTGAAGGATTTACTTGAAAGTAATTTGTTACTCTTTAATGATAATTTACTACCGAGTTCGGGCATTAACAACTCTTAAGAAATGAACATCTAATTCCAATTTAAATGCTAATGTCTAATACTCGCGGCTCCCACCTACGAAGTTCTAGTTTTGGATAAAACGTTATTTCTCAATTCTTAATTTGAACATGGTTCGGTGACATATCTATCGCCTTTTAGGTCGTTGACATTATAAAGTTTATAATTTTGATGTGACGCATAAACAAGAAGTTAAGGATGAAATAAAGTTTTTCCAGATATTTCTAGAACAAATAAACGTAGAAATTCTTTCTTTTTTATTTCTAGAAGTTGCATTTTTGGAAAAAAAATTAATGGCTTTTTCCTGTAATAATTTTTTGTGTTACAAAAAATCACTAAAAATCTGAGCCTTTTTTCTCAGTTCTTATGACAGATTTAACGCTTACGTAAAACTACCAAAAGCTACCAAAAAGTTAGACCACTACAATTTTCTCAAAAAATTCTAGCAACCCTCCGTTCACCTCCTCGTCCACAAACTTACGTTTGAAAACCGTTCAAAACAAAACACTTTCCTCTGACTGCCTCGATCAAACAACAAACCACAGACCACATTTCTTCAACACACATTTAAAATAAAATAAGCATTTTTTACCACATGACTTACATATTTTTACATTATTATAAAATACTTTCAATTTTTGCACTATTAAATCTAGCCATGGACAAAAACTGACTTTTAGCGCGCGTTCCAGAATTGCATGTGATTATATAGTTTTTACCCGCGATCCGGCACGCTCCGACATTTGTAGAAAAAATGTTTTAAAGGACACTAGGCTATGGAAATATTATAAGAATGTTTATAAGTGCACGCGACTGCGAATGCATTTCTTCATGCGTTTGAGAAAAGGAATGAAAGTTTTGAAACTAAAGAAATGTATTATAACTGTAGATGTTTTAAGGCGAATTCGTAAGAACTTTTATACGAAGTATTAATGTTATTTGCGTTATAAGTTAACTCATGTTTTACAATATTTAACAAAAGTATTCACACTCTATACTAAATTAAATGACTAACTATACAAATATATATTACAAAAAAAAAGGACACTGAGTTATTTAAATTTTTGACAGGTTATCCATACAAGAACTGTCAGACGACAAAATTAACTCCACGGATAAGATTTATCTGGCTTCGGTAAAATCCGCTTTTAGAAGTAAACAGGTGATTCTTTTGAGTGTATAGTTTAAGTGCCATTGTTGGGTGATGGCTAAATAAGGATAAATTAGATACAACAGCCACAGAAGGAAGGGTTATTTTTAGCCGGGAACCACACCGCCATAGAATCTCTATCTACAGACGATATATTATATTTTTGCAATAAAATAATTCAGACGTACCATTGATAATAATATCTGGCATCCCAGTCGTAAAAATAGCAAAAGCGACAATCGGAAAAATATAAAGATTGCGAAATTACAGCTGCAGTCGCGCCATAAATCTCTATCCATAGACAAGCAACATGGCCGCTTATTCTATATTGTCTCTGGTCCACATGAATTCGTTTTATTCGCTTATTAACAAGGTTATCTTTGGGGGTGAATTAGACTTTAAAGTGATTAAAATAAAGGTTATATTTG
This sequence comes from Apamea anceps, assembly GCA_951799955.1. Classification (NCBI taxonomy): domain Eukaryota; kingdom Metazoa; phylum Arthropoda; class Insecta; order Lepidoptera; family Noctuidae; genus Apamea; species Apamea anceps. The sequence goes on along the minus strand of OX637502.1, from coordinate 2,641,545 downwards.
AATGCGTTTTCAGGACATAATAAATTTGTTTTGTAAAGTGCATAGCGATGACAATCTTTTGCTGAGATACCCCGCGGTTTTATTGGTCGCAATAGAGAAGCAAAAATATGTTTGTTTATCAGTAAAATATTTATTTATATTACTTTAAGGGTTTTATGTTTATTTTATGATTTTATGCAATATTCGCTATCTCTAAAAAAGTTTGAGCTACGTTTTTCGAATGTAATATTTTTGATTTAGATAAACTCAGATGCGGATTGTTATAAAAGTAAGATAGGTGGTAACAAAAAATATGGACAAACTAAAAATAAACGATTAAGCTAAATATATAGATCTATACGATTAAATAAAACTTTAGTGTCTGTTTATAATGGCAAAATAACAGCTTTTTACTAAATGTATACACGGTACTTAAAACAAAAAAAAAAAAACATTTTTTGTTTGGTCTGTCTGTTTGTTCGACGTAATCTCGAAAACGACTGGACCGATTTTGTATGATGATACTTTAAGCCCTGAGGAAGGATATAGGCTACTTTTCGACATACCACGCGAGCGAAACCTCGGGTGGAAGCTAGTCCAACATAAAATTGTGGTTCCTTTCATTGAAACCACTGAGTCTTTGTTTAGAATTTTCTAAATAAAAAGCTATTTAGTCTCTACTATTCACATCCCGTAGCATTTTGGTAATACCAACCAAAAAAAACAACACATTCAAATACTACCAAACTCACAAAATAAGCCATACCAACCATAAAGTAGGATTCTAATTTCAAACATTGGTCGGTCAATTTTTTTTTAAACAGGCACTAGTATTTATACTAAACTAGACTAGGACTTCATTTATATTTTATTAACCTCGTTTATTCGACGTGTCTGCAACGGACCCCGGTTGAGGGCGGCATCAAGACGTGCGTTCGGTTATCTGGAAAAATAAAAATAGACCCTTTAATTTCTTACGCATTATTTTTGTTTAAATATAGAATAATTTTAGCTCCGAGCGATGGCCGCTGCTGATATATTTTATGCGTGGAGTAACAGCTATTTACTTGCTTCTATAAACTAAAGTAGTTTTTGTGACCGCGATGTTCTTCTAAATTCTGTTACGGATTTTAACGCGGTTTGCACCATTATTTAGAGAGTTTATGCGGGAAGGGTTATGTGTATAATACATTAATATAAAACTTTCATAATTATAATTAAGAAATCTCGATGGTTTGTCTAGTCGTAAAAACCGTGCGAAGACGGACTCAAGTGTTCAAATATCAATTTAAGTAAACAGTATTTACGTAAAATGTCTGACATCACCATCATGCAATAAAATTGAAATGACTTTATCCTTTCATTCATTTCAATTTATTGAATTGACCTTTCGTGGTCAACCGTTATTGAAAGCGCATTCAGATTTTTTGAAAGTCCAAATATTATTTTATTTGGTACCAGGTACCTACTACTATTTAGGTAAATGGCACCTCCGACTTTTAGTAGGCACTTATTCAAAATATTTGCCCACATTTTCAAAAAACCTAATTTATTCATTCTGGTGCCAAATTCTACCTATTTATTTATTTATTTTACCATTTATGTACACACATATATAAACAGACGATGAAAAACAGAACAGAAAAAATAGGTACAGAGGTGATGCTATTTCATAAGAAATCTCTTCCAGCATACCTGAGATAGGACAATAGATACAGAGATGTAGACAGCGTGTGGAACAAAACAAAACAGCATGCATGCATGCATGTTGCAGCATTTGGAAGGAGACAAAACATAATACATAGAATCAAAAACAATTCTCAATAAATTCTGGATTGGTTTATCTAAATATAATAATTACATAATTGCAATTATTTTTAATAAACCTACCTATTATCCTACTTAATACTATAAACGTGAAAGTTTGTATGGATGGACGGATGAATGGATGTTTGTTACTCTTTCACGCAAAAACTATTGAACGGATTTTGATGAAACTTACAGTAGTATAGCTTATACATCAGAATAACAGATAGGACTTTTATCCGGATATTCCCACGGGAACGATACGTATGCTGGTCAAACCACGGGGCGCTGCTAGTAAAACAATATAAAACACCTGATTATGGAAACAACAATAGGTAGTACCGATTAAACATTTGCTTAAAATAAATAAGAACACTTAAAAAAAAAATATGTAGCCGAACTAGTCGGCTCTCGGCTTAAAACATACCTTTTGCGAATAGGGTCACCATATGTTACATGTTTGCCGGACTTAGGCAACGCCTTACATGTTATTTAAACGCCAGAAGTAACCTAGTTAACATTTCTGAGTCATTTCGTTTAGAACATTTATTTGCCAATGGAAACTTGGGGGAGTATGTACTACCTAGTAGTAATAGTATTTTTTTTTTTTTTAACTTTGCAACCAGTAAGGAATTTGTAACACTTTTTTATGTCGGCTTGACATCTGAACGTAGAACGTAGAATACCCTTTATTATGTACACCATATACCTACTTGTAAATTACAGACTAAAATATAGGAATTTTACAAAGGGTGACACAATGGGCGGTCTTATGGCTAAGAGCGACCTTTTAAAGACAACCTTTGGATGGATGAAAAAGGGGAAGGAGAGACCCGAAATGCGTATTTAGCTTAAAGAAGATACTTCGTCATATTAATAATTAAATAAAATTGTCCTAATCTATAGCTACGGCTCAAAGGGCCAGTATATAAATAAATTAGACTGTTAAGTTCCACTTAAAAGCCTAGCATATTTTCGGGGCACGTTTAAATCAATAAGCACCCCACTTAACCCTAAAAGTCCCTAAACACCATGGGAACCCTACCCATTGTTAACTTAAAAAACGATACTTTTTGTGGGACACGCATTTCCCAGACGCACCAAGAACCTGCCAATGTGACTCCTTTGACATTACCAGCCGGTTTCAAGAGCAAACAACGTGAATTGGCCCTTACCTGCATCCTAAGAACCTTAAACATCACGAAAAAAGAACACACTGAACCATCCATTGCACTTTTTGCAGCGAGAGAGAGCAGAAGGATGCGAGGTAAAACATCAATGGAATGCAAAAAAGATGTGTTAGTTTTTTCACTCCGCCGTGTCCTCGGTCCGTCATAAGAAAAGGTTATGCTAATGATAAAGCTACTTTGAAATTGAAAGTGACCGAGTGGCCTTGAGGAAGAGGCTTTGTTTTTCGCTGACAATGTTTTGGAGCAACGTTGGTAAGAGTTTGTTTTGAAAGTATAATTTAAAATTGAATGCTGGCAATTTGGAGTTGACACAACATAGCTACTTTATGAAATCTTAGAAATGGTATATGAAGAAAGTCCGTAACATTTAGACTAAGCCATTTTACCAAGACTGAAACCGGTATAAAATACGTTTAAGACATTCGCTTAGTCTTACCGAGAATCGAGCTGAATGGCGTGCAATTGAAGAGGCCTATGGTCCAGATCACGTGATGAGAGAACACAGAGAGAAATTAGAAATGGTGTAAAACCGTAACCGATTGGTGCCCTGGGACTTACAAACGGAGCAGAGGAAAACAAAAAGGAGATGGGAAGACGAGCTAAAACTTACAGCGGGTCCTAACTGGAGGAGAGAAGCTCGTGATATGACATGTTGCTGGCCAAGGCCAAGAGTCATGCTGAATTGAGGACATACTCTAACTTGAACAACTGTAGATACCAAAAACAATTCAGATTAAAGGGACATTATTATGTATTTCCAGCTGTGGACTGCTGTAGGCTGATGATGAAGACATTCTTAGATAGGTAGGCACAGAGAAAACATTGGACCAAGAAAATTGGAATTAAAAAAAAACTCAACAATAAAATGCTAAAACTTTACCCTTTTATTAGACGTCTGGTGTAAGTTACAATTTACATATTGAAATCCGAAAATAAAGACCATTTATTGGATCGTATTTCGTCCAAAGGGACCAACATCGAGACCACTTCTTGGATGACATCATTGCTATATTTCATGAGCGTATTTTAATCAGTTCGGCTTTAAAGGGGATTTAGAAATGACATCATGAGTCAATGGACCTCGGTGCGAAAGGATCAATAATTATATAAAGTTTTGATACGATGCATCTAATCTAATCATTTATACCGACCGCGTTGTGTACAAAATGGCCATCGGCAAAATAGGACTGTTTGACCTGGAAAAGGACAACTGGGAGGCGTATATTGACCGGTTGGAACAATATTTTGTGGCAAACGATGTGAAGACCGAGATTCAAATAGCTACATTGATCACAGTAATAGGGAGTGAAGCTTACGAGCTTATGATTAATTTGTGTATACCCAACAAACCCGTTAGTAAGACTTATGATGAGTTGGTACAATTAATGAAAAACCATTTAAACCCAAAACCGAGTCAACTAGCAGAAAGATTTAAATTTCGCCAACGCGTTCAACACAACGATGAATCCGTAGCAGTATATGTATCGGAATTGAAAAAACTAAGTAAAAACTGTGGATTTCGGGACGGCAGAGAGGGCCGCTCCGACGGGGCCGGCGAGGGCGCGTCCACATCATTCTGCAACGATCCAACGCGCTCAGCTGTGGCGCCGTTCTTTACTCGCTTTATTTGAAGACTGACGATACATATTGAACTTAAGCTTACCTACGTTACACGCTGTCGACTAAGCTGCAGAAACCTGATTTGTCTACCACACTGTCGCATCACATAACCGTCTAGCTATTGGAGTATAGACTGTATGGCTATTCTACCCTCTGCAGTTATTGTGTTAGTAAATTAAAAATTATTGTGCTGTTTAAATTAGGTTTATTTTTCTCATTAGGAACAGACGCCAGCAAGTCAAGCTACCCGAAACTGTCAATTTTTCTCAGTCAACCTTGAACTTTAATGCTTTAGCGATAAAGTTGAAAATCTACTTAAGAAATTTGACAGATTGTAGCAGCTTGATGTGCTGGCGTCTGTACATGAAAAGAACCGTTTGGAAGGGGCAACTAAAATCAATTCTATTTTCTTGTAAATGTTGAAATTCAAAAGTGCTTTTTAATAGTCGATTTAATGCAGTAAATTATTTGACTTTAACGTTAAATTTAAGACATAGGTACTTACTTATATGTATAATTATCATAAGTATTACAGACTAGCTTCTGCCCGCGGCTTCGCCCGCGTGGATGTCGGAAATTATCCCACGGGAACGTGCTAACAGGATAAAATGTATGTGTTTCCCCAGAATGCCATCTATCTCGCGGGCCCTTTGTGGCTAATTACAATAGAAAACCAATTGTGTCTCATTAGTGGTGATTAAGAGGGTACCTATATGATATCTTTACCTAAGTACCTCATCATCTCATCTGCCTAGCCTTTTCCCAACTATGTTGGGGTCGGCTTCCAGTCTAACCGGATGTAGCTGAATACCAGTATTTTACATGGAGCGACTGCTTATCTGACCTTCACAACCCAGTGACTGGGTAATACGTGATAAGACCCGGATACCGGATACCGTACCTAAGTTCCTACGTAATAAAAAAATAAATAAACTCAATAACAGAAAATTAAATACCTACCTACCTAAATAAACATATTTCTGATGATAACTAATCTAAACTCAATAAATAAGCAAAATCCCTAAAAACTAATATCTATACGAATGACTAATCCTACCTCATCATCATCATCTGCCTAGCCTTTTCCCAACTATGTTGGGGTTGGCTTCCAGTCTAACCGGATGCAGCTGAATACCAGTATTTTACATGGAGCGACTGCCTATCTGACCTCCACAACCCAGTTACTGGGTAATACGATACCCCTTGGTAAGACTGGTTGTCAGACTTTCGGGCTTCTGACTACCCGTAACGACTGTCAAAGATCCACGAATGACAGCCGGGACCAACGGCTTAACGTGCTTTCCGACACACGGAGGAGTCTCGGTATGTAAAGATGGCCACCCATCCACAGACCAACCGCGGCAAGCGTAGCTTAACCTGACCGATCGACCTGTGCGGCTGATAATATTTAGCCACGGGCCCCTCACTAATCCTACCTAACAGTATTATAAAATAACCTACGGTCACTACGTACACTATCAAATATACTACCTATACTTTAAAATTAAAATCTATACCTACGACTTATATAAAAATAAACCTAAATAACTCTAAAAACTAAAAGGAATAAAAATGAACTCCACTGCGGGTGACCTAACCTACGACAAACTTATTATTTGCGGTTGGTACAGTAATCGGGTCTATGGTTCGAACCGCAAAATTAAGTTTGTTTTTTATTGTATATACTTTTCCGGGATAAAAAGTACCCAGTGTGGTGCCCAGGATATTAAAGAATAATTATACCAAATTTCATCGTAATCAAACCGGTAGTTTTTGCGTGATGCCTGAACAAACAGACAGACAGACAGACAGACAGACAGACAGACAGACCGACAGACAGACAGACAAAAATTTTTTTAATTACATTTTTGGGTTCGGTGTCGGTCTAGTAACACCCCCTGCCATTTATTTTTTTGATATTTTCAATGTACAGAATTTTCACTTCTACAGATTTATTATAAGTATAGATATTGTCTAAAATGAAAATAAAAATACTGACACTTTGTGTCGACACTACCTCAAGCCAATGTAAGTGTACAGTTATCTACAATAAAACCACACCCACAGTCAACCAAACAAGGTCCTAGATCCCAGCCTGTCTTGAATCCCACAATTTAGCTTTTTTCATCGAAAATTAGGTTGACTTCTACGGTGAGTAAAAAACGAAAAACGTTTAAACAGCCACACGATTCCGCGTTCCGTGCTGCGCCTACGCATCCCTGACTAATAGAGATTGCTCTCAACTTGGAAGGACAAGTGCTGTATAAGGTGATACGTTATTATGTCAAGCCGTTTTAGTCATATTGGTAGAAATGCCAGGATTGCTTCACGATGAGAAACTGGATATTGAGCTTGATAAATATGGATGGAGATTGTTTCTAATGTGTCTCGTTCTAATGATGATTAAGCTTTGTAAATGGTGTAGCTATTTGTTTTTCTGACACTAGCGTAAAGGCTCCCGCAGACAGGCGCGACGCGACGATACGACGCTATTCTGGTAAAACAATGTGAAAATCAAAGTATTTATTTGTTTAAACATAGGTGTTTGAAATAGAATCGGCACAGAGATCTCTATGATTTGCCGTTAACGGCGTATATCAAATAGGAAGATTACGAAAAAGCATACGAAGTTACAATTAAATATTAAAAAATTTATATGACAATTTCCATGAAGTTTTCATAGAAATTAATACATATGACAGCCAGTACCAACAGCGAGGCACGGAGGGGTCTCAATATGTAATGGATGTTTGAGGAGGCGGCTTGCATGGACTTTTTAATAAACCCGAGTCCAGAAGTCTTAAAACTTGTTCTTTATATCTTCAGTAAGTCATTAGATATGAAAATATCTCAATTACATTACAGTATGACTAAAGTCACTTAAGGGCCCCGTATTTATGCAAATTACTTCAAATACCACAGGAGTGGGCGAAGCTTGCCAAAGTGATTCGAGGAAACTTGGGTAGGTCGGTAAGGTAGGTGTAAGGTCGTAAGTGCCACGCCATTTTGCAGCTTCTTCATGATTGCAATAAGATTGTAGTTGCGTTGAAGACTGCAGGTTCTATACAATCTGTTCTAATGGTGAAATGGAACATCAAAATTTGAAAAGTAAAGTTATAAACCAGCATGATGTAGTAATTATAGTATTTTTATCTCATGAAGTGACGCGCGCTTTGCTTGTGGTTACCAAGTGTAAAAACACGCTGTGAATGTGTGTGTAAGAGCAAGAGCTCCTAGACTCCCGGTACCTTCCGAGAAGGGTGAAGTCCATAATTGCTTCATATGTTCGAAAAATGTGTCTACTCAACAACGTAAACAACGCAATAAATGTTGTTGAACTGTCAAAATGCAACCCATTGATACTGATAGTGTACTGATAGTGTGTTACGCAGTTTCCGGTTCTCTACAGTCTGTCCTATTTGGTGAAATGGAACATTAAATGAAAATGACCCAAGTAATATTTCATTTTATTCAAAAGTTAAACCAAAAGAAAAGCTAAAAACTAGCATGATGTAATAAGTTAACACATGTCAGCTTACATGTCTCAGACAGACGTAAAGAAGACTGAAAATAAAAAACCATTTGATACATGTTTATTTTTTACTCCAGTGAACACGTCAAAATAAGCTTGAAGTCTTCAATAGAACTCCTGTCAACGCTTAAACGGACCTGACATGTATGACCGTCTAAATATCTAAAATGTATACTTATAGTGCCTGTACCTGTCAGTTTCATACAAACGAATACGTGTTTTGCGAATTTGATCTTAGACTGTTAGCTTTTTGAATTATAGTAACTGTTACTATAATTCAAAAAGCTAACAGTCTTACATTAATAATACTATGTACAAGTCATATATAAAAAGGAGGGGAAATAATCAAAGGCCATCAAACAATCCGTCCACATCGATGTCAACAGGAAATGTACCCAAAAGGCTGGCAGCATTGTTACTAGTATTGTCATACTGACAAGGTGTAAGGAACGCATTCTCTCGACGGCTGTACTGTAAATATTTAAATGCTTTCAGCTCCCCCATGTATCCCATCTGGAGATACATGAATTCTCAATGTGTCTATCTTTAAGTAAGACCCAAATTGGGCAGTGCTTTCTCACCCAAACCATTTGTTTCACAAGCTGAAGATCTCCCACCTGGACATTAGTTGCCTTGGGTAACCTTTAAACAGACTCCGGACCCAGATTGGCCGAAGCAAGGAAACCTGTTCAGGTGGAGATTCATAGACGACTCTGCTTTGGAGTGTAAATGTGTTCCACAAACGATGGGACACATAATATTATGTCCTACGTGTCCTGTCAGCTGCACGTTGCAGGAACTGATGGACGCTAGTGATGGCGCCAAACATTTAGATTGCCATCGACACGCTAAGAAGAAGATTGGGCAGACGAAATCCCATTTAGCCCTACCGATCACATCCAAATCGTACCCGAGTCGTGAACTCAAAACTACGATATAACTGTACGCGCGTCAACGGTACAGCACACTCGTGCCTGCCCTGCTATCACAAACGCCGTAATAATATATAATTGAACGGTGTCTTAGTTAGGGCTCTGGCGCGAAGCCCTTGAGAAATCTCTACGTGATGGCATTTCGACGTGTGTGAGAGTTTGACGGTAATATGAAGACTTGAAGAGAATTGGTATTGGTTATAGCGTAATAAGTTGATGGGGAGTAATTATGGAGTTGAGACTCCAAGGACCAGTTCTGTAGTTTAGTGCATTAAACCTACTTTAGGTTTAATGAAATAGGTGGTCGGGATTACTTATTTAAATTGGGATGCAAAGTTGTTAAGATAGCTGAGAACGGAGTTGGTACAGCCAATCGTACATCAGTGGTATCTAACACTGTACTACGAAAAACGTCCTTACTGCTTCGATGTTCCCAACCACAATCAGTTTTTCCAAACTTTCATCGCCTCTGCGTACTATGTGACTGAAATAGGAGAGAATGCGTTGTTGACATATAGTCGACAAGCGGGTTTTTATTTGAAGCAGGGTTAAGATCGATGCATTGGTGCGTTTGGCAGTCGACGGTATTCTCAAAATTCGTGTCTGACTGTTGACTCACCAGTACTTAATTGAGACATTTTAGATACATTATGACCCAGACAACAAATAAACGTAATTAAAAACATAACAAAACTGTTGTTCTTGCAACGTTACGAAACGTTTCCCATGCGACATAACTCACACAATAGACATTACATTCATTACTTTCTATCAGCATTGTCTTTATAAGCTTTTTATTACGTCTGGAAGTGCCGCCTTTCTCCAGTTTTCATCGACAACATTATTATATTTTTTATAAGACGTCTACGTTTCGCGATATCAAGCCAACGTCGTCAATTATACAGCCTGCGCGAAATGAAAACTGTCCATTATTAGTGCATTTATCGGCGATACTTTCCTCATTGATCGAGTTTATGGTCAAATCGCTTTAAAATAATTATTTTAAAGATTTAAAATAAACAGTTCCTTGGCACAGATGGTCAGTGCACGCATGCCTTTTCCAGCGCAGGTAGGTACGGTCTGAGGATTATGCTTGTCAGTGCATTTGGTAATCATCGAAGTTGCTTCTTATATCAGCATACAACGGGGTAATTGCGTAACACACTATAGTAGCAATGGCTTTCATTTTGACAGTTCAACAACATTTAATTTACATTGTTGAGCAGACATTTTTCGAACGTATGAAGCAACGGATTAGCAATATCTTTCAAAATGATTCAGATTGAGACCGATAGTATGTTACACGATTAGGTTGCAAGTTGCGAACATTTTACTTATATTTTCATTTGTAATCTTCTCCAACCCAAGTTGCCTAGGAATCGTATAGTTTTTCTATATTTTCTTCTTTGGCCTTGCAGAAGTTTTAATGGCAGATTACCTATATTTAAATAAGTTTCTCCATTGCCAAATACTACAGTCACCGGTAGTCAAGTGTCGGTTACTTTTACTACCTAATTAATAATATTTTAAAAGTAACTTCCTGTTTCAATTCAAATGTCCGTAAAGTCAATAAAAGACGTTAATAAAACCGCCCATTGTATATTTTTTGTAGTGTTTGATGTATTTTTTATGTTATGTTTTTTTATGGTGAACAATAAATAATATATCCTAATATAAAATTATAAACGTGAAATTTTTTATGGATGGATGGATGTATGTTTGTTACTCTTTCACGCAAAAACTACTGAACGGATTTTGATAAAGTTTGTCACACAGATGGTTTATCACCAGGATTAACATAAAGACACACATCTATATCTATACTTATAATAAATCTGTAGAAGTGAAAATTCTGTACATTGAAAATATCAAAAAAATAAATGGCAGGGGGTGTTACTAGACCGACACCGAACCCAAAAATGTGATTACAAAAATTTTTGTCTGTCTGTCTGTCTGTCTGTCTGTCCGTCTGTTTGTTCAGGCATCACGCAAAAACTACCGGTTCGATTACGATGAAACTTGGTATAATTATTCTTTAATATCCTGGGCACCACACTGGGTACTTTTTATCCCGGAAAAGTATATACAATAAAAAACAAATTTAATTTTGCGGTTCGATCCCTAGACCGATTACTGTACCAACCGCAAATAATAAGTTTGTCGTAGGTTACGTCACCCGCAGTATTATCTGTGCGACCTTTTTATTCCTTTTAGTTTTTAGAGTTATTTAGGTTTAATTTTATAAGTCGTAGGTATAGATTTTAATTTTATAGTATAGGTAGTATATTTGTTAGTGTACGTAGTGACCGTAGGTTATTTTATAATACTGTTAGGTAGGATTAGTCATTCGTATAGATATTAGTTTTTAGGGATTTTGATTATTTATTGAGTTTAGATTAGTTATCATCAGAAATAGGTTTATTTAGGTAGGTTATTTTTTTTAAATTAGGTAGGTACTTAGGTAAAGATATCATATAGGTACCCTCTTAATCACCACTAATGAGACACAATTGGTTTTCTATTGTAATTAGCCACAAAGGGCCCGCGAGATGGATGGCATCCTGGGGAAGCACATACATTTTATCCTGTTAGCACGTTCCCGTGGGATAATTTCCGACATCCACGCGGGCGAAGCCGCGGGCAGAAGCTAGTTATAAATATAAAGACACATTCCTTCTAGGGATCCTTAAATCTTTAAATTTCTCCTCTTCCTCTATTGGTTGGTTTAACTCTTATCTTAATGGCCGCTCACAGCGGGTTCGTCTTGACGAGTCATCTTCTGATTGGTGCTCTCTTACCGCAGGTGTGCCTCAGAGTGGCGTTCTCTCTCCTCTTCTCTTTTCTATTTTTATTAACTCTGTCACCAGAGTCATCTCTTCTTACTTCCATCTCTATGCTGACGACCTGCAGCTTTACAATAATTTCCTAAGGGAAGATGCGGAAGCTGCTGTTTCAGCCATGAACAGTGACCTGGATTTGATTAGTGAGTGGTCGCGGTCTTTTGGACTGCAAATCAACCCTAGGAAATCCCAGGCCATAATTATCGGCGGCAGGTATATGCGGAATAGGCTCGATGTAGCGTCGCTGACTCCACTCTGTCTGAATGGAGTTCAGATTGAATACGCTCAAACGGTTAAAAACCTGGGAGTGACCATGGACTCCTACCTGTCGTGGTCTGCTCATGTTGCTCAAGTCAGTCGCAAAGTGCACTTTACTTTCCATTCCTTGAAATGTCTTCAGGGCCTCTTGCCCCTGAACACCAAAATTTCTCTTGCTCAAACCCTCATTCAACCCATTATTGATTACGCCGATGCCTGTTACTTGGATACCACGGAGGAGCTTTTAAATAAACTTGAGCGTTTGCAAAATATTTGTATTCGTTTTATTTTTAACCTTAAAAAGTTTGATCATGTCTCCAACTTTCGCAAGATACTCAAGTGGCTCCCCATTCGACTTCGCAGGAACTCTCGGATATTATGTCTGCTATTCAATCTCCTTCACAATCCCAAAACACCATCCTATCTGCGGGAGCGTTTTTCCTACGCCCGTCCTTCAAATGCACCTTGTAGGTCGCATCTTAAAAACCTTCTTAAGTCCCCTCCCCATTCCACCGACTTCTACTCCTACTCCTTCACAGTGCACGCGGTGCGATTGTGGAATTCACTACCGCCTGACATTAGGGACTGCCAAACTATTGCAGTTTTCAAAAGAAGAGTGAAAGAACACTATCTGTCCACTTCATCATAGTTGTGTATGTATTTATTTTATTTTAGAAGTATTTATGTATGTTTATTTGTATGTATATATTCTCGTAATATTTGTTTAGTTTTTAAGTGAATTGTTTGTTTTTGATTCTATGTATTATTGTTTGTCTCCTTTGCTCTATTACAGGCTGTCTACATCTCTGTATTTATTGTCCTATCTCAGGTATGCTGGAAGAGATTTCTTATGAAATAAGCATCACCTCTGTACCTATTTTTTCTGTTCTGTCTTTCAATGTCTGTTTATATATGTGTGTACATAAATAAATAAATAATAAAATAAAGGATACTTTTTATCCCGAAATTCCCACGGGATCGAAACTTATACGGGTGAAACCGCGGGGCGCAGTTAGTACCTAAATAAATAAGACCCACTAATTAATTACAAAATTAATTTAAAAGACTCATTAATTAATATAAAGGATAAGTACCCACCTACCTAAGGCCCTAGCTAAATTATGTAAAGAATAGGTACACCTAAGGATCCTATCATGCCTTAAGTCCCAATTGGAGTAGATAAAACCTACATTTAGGTAAGTACAGACGCCAGCAGGTCAAGCTACCCGAAACTATCAAACTTTCCCATTCAACCATGAACTTTAATGCTATAGCGATAAAGTTGAAAATCTATTAAAGAAATTTGACAGATTGTAGTAGCTTGATGTGCTGGCGTCTGTACATACAAAACCCAATTGCTATATCAGTCAAACTTCAAAGAAAATATCATCACCAGCAATGTTTCAGTAACCAATCGTTACACGTCGCTAATTAAGCAAACGCATTCTACCTACGATTTCCACAGAGATCGATAGAATTACCTACCAACATAATCTACCTGCTGGTATTTACTCACAGTAGGTACTAACTTACATCACTTGCGCCGTTTTGCTCCGAATCACATCGCAAACTACCTAGTGATTACGATTGGAATGGTGATGATGGCATAATCACCACGCTTGGCAAACGAGGTAATCGGAGGATGATTTCAGAAGTGTGCAAGCCACTAGTGGGTACAACTGCGCTTCTATAGGTACGCCTGTCCACCCAAAAAGGTCTACCTATAAATGGCAGCTAAAGTTCGTTTTTTAAACCCAGATACTAATTTGACAGGTGTAATGTCAAATTTCTGTACTAAAAAACGCAAACACAAAAGACTAGATGTCAGATTAGGATCTGGGATTAAAAATGAACTATAGGGACAGGCAATCTCCCATAGATTGCCTGTCTTTTTTGCCTGTCCAGACTTTTTTAAACATGAGGTATCAAAGGACCAATTTATTTCAACACTCGCACTGCAAAAAACCTCTTGATACCTAGCCACCCAAAACAAAACAACAACTCGATCAACAAACTGGCAGCTAGTGACCCGCAAACCATTTATGAAGCACGAAGGTTCAAGATCTTTCTAAAATCATGGACCAAGGACCAATTTCTTTCAACACTTGCGTAAACTGCAAAAAAAAACTGGTTTCCCAAGACAATACACCATTTGATCAACGAAATCTTACCCAGAACTAATATCCATTAGTTTCCTCTCCTAGAAATAAACAAAGTGAAGCTTGCTAAGTGTCCACTTAGTCGGCGATGTTCACGGAAGCAGAACTAGTTAAACTAGTTCTTGTTGCTGCACCGGCATGTTTAAGAATGTACTAAGCGTTGCCAGTTTACGCGTATCATGAAAATAGAACGCTTTGGAACCACCGCGAGTGTATGCAAAGTGTTAGAACCTGGGTTTAGAAGGAAATTTTGGTTGTAAAGGTTGTGGAGATTAGGTGGTTGGTAATTTGAGAACGGTTTTGACTGGGTGATTTGAAGGTTAGGTCATAAATCGAATAGGTATAGGTAGCTAGAGAGATCGTGGTTTCGATGGGGCAAAATGTAAATCAGTAGATGGATGTTTCTAAGAGTTTCGTATCAGAATAATAGACATAGGTAGGTAAACGTCGATGGTAGGAGTTGGACTTCAACTATCTACAGTACCTAAGTGATGTATATCGGTCCTCATTTCTCAGATTTGGAGATTCCGGCTCGAGATTTTTAGCAGCCATGTTGGAATTTAATTCCTAATCCTAAGCTACAAAGTTGTGTCTATGTAAGCCCTGCACCTGCATCCTAGGAACCACTAACTCCCAAAATACAGTTTAACTTAGTTTGGAAGTTGCTAGATCATCTATCATGTGCTACTGTACATCCATCAAACACTTTAACAAATTGTATTTCATAGATTAAGCTTTTGTTGTTATCGATCATTACTTTAGCTTAATTATATCTAATCGTAGCCTAGGCGACGCTCACTCTATTCCACACCACAAAAAACCTTGCCAACTAAAAGCAACTGCCTAAATCCCCATTAAAACGTCAAATGTACCTACCCACAAATACTTGACCTGTCAAAATCAATAAAATGTCAAGCGAGTTAAAAAAGTAAGAGCAATGCCTATGTAGCACTGTTAGTTGGCACTTCGGCTGTAATACATTGTCATATTGGTTCCACTTTCGACGTAACACACGACTAATAGCAGGTACTTAGTTTACATAACCGATGTGGGTAGTGATTGACAGCTTGGGTACCTATTAAGTTATAAGCGCCAAGCGGTTATGGAAGAAGTTTATCTTTGCCATAATAAGGTGCTATTTAAGCAGTTTTGAGTAAATTTGCCATAACATCACACGTTTTCGCAGGAAGAGATGTCAAGCTGTATAGAACTCACATTTCACCACTACGTGTTTAAATCCCATGTAGATAACAAGGCAAGATTATTGCCACCTGGGCCCTAATTTCTTAGCTAATCACGTCAACCTCGCGTTCATTTCGCACGGTTTCGTTCATTGTGTCAGAGAATACGGCCCCTGGCAGGTATCCAGATTCTGGGCTACGACTGAGAATTTCCTAAAGGAAAAACCCAATGACACTGGCCAACCTGGGGATCAATCCCACGACCCCACGCTCAGCAGTCGCGCTTGTGACCACGAGACCACTTTGGGATGAATTTAATAGGTAGGTACCATACCTAGTTTTCTGTACTCGCTGTACTCTTATGACTCGAACATCCACAAAACTTGTCGCGTCGGGTGTAGGAACATAAAAATCGTGTCACGGTCACCGCATAATCGTGTATTGACAGCCGTGACTGTATGTAAATGTCTTCAGCGTCACACTTGCGCCGAAACCGATGAACATCACGTATTGATGGGCATGTAGCGCGAAAAATGAGTTTAGTAACTTTAAAATAGATAGAAAGGAGGTTTTTGAACGATTACCAAAGACAAGATTACGTATGGGCGATTTTTTTTTTTATTGTACCCAGAATATAAATAAAATTTAGTAAAATTTGCCACTACAAAACCTACAATAGGCGGCCTTATCGGTATCTGCGAAGTCTTCCAGGCAACCTTGGAATGGAGAGTGATTGGGTGGACATAAAATGGGAGATTTTGTGGAACTTAGGACCAAGATGGTTCTTTAATTAAGAAGGAACCATAACAGAGATTTGCTCTCACGTTCTTAATTAATTATCTCAGGTTGTAAATAGTAGGAGCGTCGACCTTGCGACCGCAACTTAACTCACTGGCTATTTGGGTAGTAATTAGCGTTTTAGAAATTACCAATATACTGCTCTAACGGTCTTAAATTACCGTCTATGAGATCGCTTGTGCAATTAACTACCTACCTACTCTAAAACACGATACGGGTTTTTCTTTGTTTATTACATTTTGTGTACAGACGCCAGCAGGTCAAGCTACCCGAAACTGTCAAATTTTCCCAATCAACCTTGAATCTTAATGCTTTAGCGATAAAGTTGAAAATCTATTATAGAAATTTGACAGATTGTAGTAGTTTGATGTGCTGATGACATGAGCCAAATATACATTTATCTTTCTTTCATTTGAGTTGAAACTTCTTAGGCGGCGATTCGATATTTGGACGAGAATTGAGAGTGAAATTTCACGGACGCGTCACGTATAGGGACATTTCATTACATGAGAGAGAAGAAAAATATCTCTCTCTGTCAATAGGAAATGGGAAATTATGAACAAAGAAAACAGCGACGTAGACAACGTAAAACCATTTATTTCAAAGTAACGGAGATATTATGCCAGTGTTTACGTTCATTCAATACTGTTAATCTGTTTACGCCGTGGCTAAAGACCCTCGTTCACAATGGCCCACTATCCGTTTACTGCAGATCATTGTATACAGGACGTGGCGAATAATGGCTTGAACAATTTCATGCCTCATTGGTTGTTGGAGTAGCCGTTAGGTGCACATTGAGAAGAACAACATTGAGATCTTATCATAATCACACTTTATAATGATTGATACCTGTATTTTATTTTTTTAGTTATCCTTTTTGTGCCATTGCTGGGCAAAATCTGTATTAAGACAATAGATATTTTTACGAATCGCAAATAGGAGTAATATTGAGTTTCGAGTCCCTTAAATGCCTTATGAAAACAGATGTTTCAGAAATGGGCCATTGTGTAGTCAAAGTCAATTTGTTTCGGTTAGTTTGAAATAGGCACAAAAAGGTACCTTTGAAGGCCAAAAGTACCTTTATGATGTGCCTGTTAACAGTTGTGAAAATCTTTCCATTAATCTCTCTTTAGGGGTGAGCAGGACTCCTTAAAGGATTGGCCCACAATCGCAGTAGAACGGGATAAGTGTCAAGAGGGAAGGGAACCCTTTGCCATGCATATAATAATCTATCTTTAAACGCTGTTTTACATGCTCAAATAACATAACAGAGAACAGTAGAGATATTTACAAATAATAGTGGTGGCTTATTTAATAATTATTATGTTGCAATTATAACAGTAGTGAAAATCTTTCCATTAATCTCTCTAAATTCTGTTTTTCATAACATAACAGAGAACAGATGAGATATATTTACAAACAATAGCGGTTGCTTATTTCATAATTATTATTTGCATGAGCAATCATTTCAATACACTGAACTGTAAATGTATTAAAAAAAAATGAGATTAAAATTAAATTACATAAAAAAAGTACAGGGAA
The DNA here is from genome assembly GCA_951799955.1 of Apamea anceps. NCBI lineage: Eukaryota > Metazoa > Arthropoda > Insecta > Lepidoptera > Noctuidae > Apamea > Apamea anceps. The sequence goes on along the minus strand of OX637502.1, from coordinate 2,623,708 downwards.
GACTCGATTTAAAATTTTATGGAACGATAACCACAAAAATTGACATCAAATTAAATTAAATAAAACTGTTTAGCAAACATACACTCAAATTATAAAAAAAATATTACAATTAATATCACTTTAAAAACTGCACCGTTCTGAAATATTAACTTACTTAAAAATAACAACTTACATCAAGAAGTCTGTGACTTATTAGAATTTAAACAATAAAAAATCACACAAGACTTAATTATATATCTCACTAAACTTGAAATCTACAACCTTCTTCTTTCATGCTCCTGATTATTAATGACTTATAAATTGAATAATTCCTTGATTTCCCTATAATCCTGGCAGAAATATCCAAGGACCACAAATTACTGGTCTTGGTTAACCTAACTTGACCAGAAGGACCACTGGAAGCCTGGCAAAAATATCTAAGTACCACAAATATCTGGTCCTGGTCTCTTAATGTCACCTAACCTGACCTGAGGGACCAGATATTTCTGCCAGAACATTTTCAAAATTGTGCTATCTTATTCCTAAGTTTGAAATATCTGGGCTAAGTCGAAGTTCTTCAAGTCGACAAGACCGGTGTGTCCATTTATCATACAGTAGTATTCGGCACCCAGTATGTAGGATAGCACCATTGCTCCTACAATGCTACCTAGGGAGGTTGACCTGGGCAGAAGTATGCCGGTGGCTATCAGCAGACCCACATATGTCATGAACCTTGAAGGAAAAGAATTTCTGTTAGTTAAACTATTATTAAAATCTTTCAAATGTCCCCAGATAATGATGTTAGGAAAGTTATAATGTCAGGAAATGAAATACATAAAAAAGAATTCTCATTACTAATACATAGTAATATGCCAATGAAAGCCATAAATATGTATCAATCCAAACAAGAACAGAATATTTTTCTATGTAACATATTATAAACCTGAATATTATATTAGATAGCCAGAAAAATTATTAGTTACAACTACAAATTGATACCAAATATGTAAATAAAATATTATATAATTATTTTACCAATAAATACGATTGGCAGTTCCTTTCAGTAGTAAATTTCATAAAATAATATCAAAATTTATGAATTTCATTTAATACACAAGTCCCAACCAAATCTAACAATATCAATAAATAAATAAATCTTTTTCAACTTGTATGTGTGATGGTTCTAATAAATAAATAATAATAATAATGGCAAATAAATTATGTCACCAATCGAACCCACCACCATAAAAACAAAATATTCATTTACCTACACAAAATAATGACCACTTTACTTGAAGCCCTATAACTCCTCGCTTCTGTAAGAAATATGATTAAATTATAAACAAAAACTAAAAAGGTAATGCACTACTTATTTGTAAAGATCTTAAAAGTATGGCTGTGAAGTAAAATCGAATTTGTCTTTAAATATGGACCTGTGATCCTGTCATCATGAATGAAGTCATCTATCCATGATGTTTGTTCAAGTCATTTATCATGTAATGTACTGACACCAGCAGGTCAAGCTACCTGAAATTGTCAATTTTTCCAAATCAACCTTGAACCTTAATGCTTTAGAGATAAAAGTTGAAAATCTATTAAAGAAATTTGACAGATTGTAGTAGCTTGATGTGCTGGCGTCTGTACTTGAGAAGGATAACGATAAAATTTCTTATTCAGTTTGGTCCTTACAAGTCCTGCGAAGGCAAACAGAAAAAAACTAAATCAAACTTCAATATTACCTTGTAGTAGTCAGCTTCTCAGACTGGTCCTCATCTTCCCTCTCAGCAATACAGAACTCTCCCTTCTTAATATATTCTTTGGCACACTTCCTGCACATATCAGGCCCATCTCCATGACAGGTGTCACAGGACTTATCGCAGCTCATGCATGTAAATGAGCCGATGGAGTTCATACAAAACTGATTCTTATTGCATTTATTTACATCATCACATTCGTTTATATCCAGACAGCCTTCGTCGGAGTCAAAGACAAAGCCTGCCTTGCAAGCTACGCAGTCTTTATGTGAACCCGCTCTGCATCCTCCCATGCAGGATCGGTGGCATGCGGAACACAACATTTTGTTATCATCCTTGTATGACAAGTAATACCCAGTCATGCATACCTCACAGTCCCCTCCCGTATATCCTGGGTCACACAAACATGTCCCATTCCCCTTTCTGGTCCCGTCTCCTCGACATTTACCATTGCCGCTGCACAGATTTTCATGATTGCCTGGGCATGGCGTGCAGTCTTTACCGTAGTGGTGTTTTGGGCAGCACACTTTCAAATTATCAATGCAAATGTACTGGTATAAGTCAGTAGATTCATCTGGGTCTTGTGCCCACCATGTTTCAATGAACTCTTCAGCTTTTTCAGCCATATGGTGGCACTGGAGAGAATGCTTGCCCTCCTTGCATATACCCTCTTGTATGTCAATTAATCGCATCTCACTTCGTTTGTAGGATAGTTTTAACTTCTCCTCCTCCCATGCCGCATCCCCGCCCTCGTATTTACCTCTCGATGTCCTCTCTAAGCCTTTTTGGAACGAATCCACGAATAATTTACAAGCCTGACATTCACCGAGAGTTTTAGACTGCATAAGAATGCCAGGGTCTACTATTGGAGGCTGTACAGTGCAATAAGCGACAGGCAATATTACGAGCGTAATTATAATGTTTAACATATTTTTCCCAGTGCTTCTCATGTTGACACAGCCCTGCAAAATTGTTGATCAGATGATAGAATCGTTAAACTTACACATTTAATTCAGTAATTTTCTAATAAAAGGATAATTGGGCCCCCTCAACATAGTGTTGTTGCATCGTTATGTACCTTTATCGATCCGGGAGGTTTCTCGAAACACAACACTGCAGTAACTTAAAATCGCACTACAGTCACAACTTATCGATATTTAATACGAATAAGGATTATTTCTTGTTTTACACGTTTAATATAAACGTAAAATACTGACGTGTTCTAATGAGACTCGCCGACCGCTCTAAGAAGTTTGAGAATTTTTGACGTTTTAGCTATACATTCAGTATGCTTAGTGTGAGTTTGACAGCATTGTTCGAATGACTTAACCATCGCGTAAATCGAGTTAACGTCAAACGTATCGAGAACCGAATGCGTGCGAGTGTGAGTTACCATCGAATCTAACCATCCGATACGCGTTTGCTCACCGTGAATTGCGAGCATTATTTTTCTTATGTTGGTGTCACGTAAGCGTCCTCCGATAAACCGACCAAATAGAATGACATTTATATTCAGTGTTCCTAATGAAAGCGGCTGTCTATCAAATTTGTGTTGGTTATAAAGACTTTGTTTATGTTTCGTGTTTGTGTGAAGTTATTGTGATTTAGATTAATATTGGATTCTATTAATTAAAAATAAAGAAAAGTTCGTCCCAATTATGTTATGATAGTGACATTTATGGAGCAGTAAGTGGAATTTTAATTATTTGGTGATTAGCGAGCTTATGATCTGTGAACTTTGCAGAAATAAAACTAAGTTTATTTGGTCTTATAAGCATGGAGACCTCAGCAAGCTATCTGCAACAAATATTATTGGTGTCCAAGTCGCTACGGGCTTGGCAGTAGAAGAAGCTAGGTTGACACAGGTTTAAACTTCTTAAATAACACCAACCGGTAGTACAAAATTATGTTACTTTATTGTGTCTCATAAATTGTATTCTCTTACAGGAGATTCACATTCAGCCCAATTCCACCTGTTACTTGTGCCCAACCTGTGAAGTGTTTTTGATGAAACTTGGAAAAAAGTTAGCCTGAAGTATGGTTATGTTGTGTCGTGGCATCAGCTGAAAAACTTTAAAGTCTGAAGAACATACAATTTTTATGTTCTATGTATCCAACCTAATTGGAATGAGCCAGGGCCATCAAGAGGCTTTGCCCCAGCACAGTTGCCACCTACCATGGCTCCTACACCTTTTTCTTTTGTGGAGATAAAGTGGAAGGTAAGAAAGTAAGTTTTTTTAAAAAGCTCTATAAGATGACAACTCACAATATAAATAACTTTTATTATTTTTTCTAGAGACGGGCATGCTCTCCCCAACTAGACCTTCATCTCATGTCCGTGTAGTTCAGCCAGAGCCTGTTACATCTGTGCAAACTACTTACTCCTCGTCGTGCAAGAATTCCAAGCATATTCGTTTTGGAGAAATTTTAAAGAACAGCAACATAAAGATTACATGGACTCGAGGAGAGAGCAGAATAGGATTAGAGAAATGGAGGTGCAGGCTCAGAGGGAGTGGCAAGCTGTAGGCCACAGAGGATTAAATCTTTTAGAGAAAATTATTGTGGATACATTTTTTAAAGACTAATTAGATATATTTAGATCATATTAAGTACTACTACTGCCCACCACCTTTTTTGGTATTATTTATGTAAGTTAGTTTTAAGTTAAAAGTTGAAATTTCATAAGAAGTTGTGTGATTTATAATATGTTCCTATTTACTACTTGTTATATTATTATAATATGTAAGACTGGTATCATATTACCCAGTCACTGGGTTGTGGAGGTCAGATAGGCAGTCGCTCGATGTAAAATACTGGTATTCAGCTGCATCCGGTTAGACTGGAAGCCGACCCCAACATAGTTGGGAAAAAGGCTAGGCATATGAGGATGATGATATTATTATATGTAAATAATTTGTAACAATAAAGTTATCTTAAACCTCAAGTAACTAGTTAAGAATTCGAAGAATTTTTATAATATCAAAATAAACTTCCTAGTTTGTGACACAATTTAAGACTGATTAATGATGAATAAAAGTACTGCAACCTTCTTTGTGGTTAGTGTTTCATTACCTCTAATTAAAATTGAATAACTTCTCTTATTAAGGTCAGATTCACTACTCAACCTTTCTAATTCTAAACAAATACCTAATTCATAATTATTTTACATGCATATTATACACTTCCTGTCTCGGACACTCACTACACCGAAAGTCAGCATCGTCACTGGAGAAACTGCCTATCTTGTCAGATAGGCAATTGCTCCATGTAGGATCCTACTGGTATTCAGCTAAATCCAGTTGGGACAGAAAGCCGATCCAAATATGGGAAAGGAATAGCAGATGATGACTGCAAAGAATATGCAATTAATAACAATCATAATTGATTATATGATTGTTATTAATTTAGAAAATACTAAAAGTAGGTACCTACTTATTAGATTTGATTAGGAAAAAAGTAAAGATTTTATTACAAGTTTGCTAAAAGAATTTTATTTATTGTAGAACTTTCTTGACTGTAGTAACGACTACGTAATTATAATAATATTCTCAAATATCTTCCAAGCAAAATATAAACGTGATGCCATCTTCCAACCAAAATATATTAGTTATAATGAACCCACACAACGAATTAAAATAAAATAACTTTGAAAATTCACCACGCTCAAGGCTCTCACTATAAATCCTTCAGTGAAGGATTAACGTATTCGAAAGTGAACGCGTTTCTCAAACGAGCTGTCAAAAATGTCAAAATTGTAACTTACACTCGCGATAACACAGAGTCACGCTAATTTACGAGCTCACTATCGAGCGGGAATCGATCGTCACCATCGACAAAGTAAAATAAAAAACTCACACTCGCGTTTTTTAGTTCTCGCGTATGGCACCAGGTGGCGCTAATTCGGCGCCATACAAATCAGAGTAAACTCTAACGCGATGGTGAAGTTAAAAAAACTCACACTAAGCATACAGATGGCTTTGACGTAGCGCCATCTTGTTACGTTTCGTTTCACCGACAGCGGTTCACGCGCGGGAAAAAAAGAAGGTAAATAAAACTTAGAAATAAAATACGCCATTTTCAATAAATTACACCTAAATAAAGTTCTTTCCATAAATTCTTTAATAGGATACACCTACACATAACGCCTACACGTTTTTGTTACGTTTATCGGCCGTGGGAGGAAATCCGTTGACCTTACTGATATTTCGCAAACTTGAGATGTTTATTCTTTTCGTAACTTGTGTAAATAAACCTTACGTATGTTACGCTACACATACATAACGCAACGCAACCTGCATATAAATTCCTACCTGTAGTTAATAAATAAAAGATCAAACCTAACTCACAATTCATCATAAACGGCTATGGTGTACACAAAGCCATCAATTTCTTTTACTTTTTTGCTTGTATGAATAGCACGGGAAGTTCTTACAACTCAATCTTCAGACATCATGACCACAACGTTTAAAAACCAGCGATGCTCATAATATAAAAGAAAATACGATAAAACATGTGGGGAGGCGTGATCAAGATGTAAAATGATCGATAGCAGGCGCGATACGAATGGTATCTTCAATATCTCGGTATTATGCGAATAATGAATAATAGTACTTGAAAGGGACCATCATTTATTTTCCACCGCATTCGCATTCGATCATCGTAAGTGTAGTCTTAAACAAGTACCTAATTACGTGTACCTTTAGCTATGAATAGCGTTAATAACTATCATGTTCTTTTTAGACATCGCAGTAAAAGAGGCTTCTTTATGATATGAAAGCTTATTTTATTTGTAAAAAGTCCCTTGGGCAACGATAATGAAGCTGATTATTTATAGTCACTCTGAATAAATAATATTTTACTTATATCTATTTAGTATCTATTTATAGATACTAAGTTTCTATAAATAGGTGTATCTTGTTACGTTTGTTATGTAAGAAAATCGTGTGAATAAGATAGTTTGATACCATCCTACCAGTAATAAAAGAAATGTAATCGAAAAATTAAACCGAAAAATAATGTGTAAACATTATGAACTTGCTATCAACAAAAATCGTCCACATACAAAAGACAAAGTCTAATGTGTAACAACACGTATACCTCCGTAATTACACCGGCAATGATACTTGCATAATAACTTCCTGCTTTCACCGTAACAAAGACTATTTCTCTTGCACGACTGTGAACTACAAACTCACATTTGCAGGTGGCAAAACATAGGAACTAAAAAAAGTATGGCAGAAATCTTGGTTGTCGAAGATACTAGCGCCATCCGCTCAGAAAAGGAGTTGGCTTGTCGCCAGCATAATTGCATTGAACAATAAGGTGTTCTTGTTGTAGTTTTAGCGCTTGTGCCGCTTAACGGATTTATGGAACAAATTAGAGGTTTTAGCGGAAAAGGGAACAGCCGATCGATTCTGTAAAAATTTCACCGTGAAAAGTTAGGTGAATTGAGCTTAGAGTGAGCTGTCAAAGGTGTCAATCCCTAGCATTAGTTGAAATGACAGCTCACTCCACACTCACTTCACTTAAGTTTTCACGGTGAGATGGTTACAGAATCGCACTGCTGGAGAGCCAGAGCGCAATCTCCTTTGCCTTGCTAGTTTTTAAATTCTACGGACTATGGGCAACTTTGACCAAACAGCGCGGAACCACTGGGTCTACTCTAGACCCAATGGAAATCTTTTGATTTCCATAAAAATATAGAGAAGTGAGCACAAAGAAAATATTTTTTTATTCGTGCCTTATATGGGTTAAAAAATAGATGAAAGCTTGTATGGAAGTTTGTCATTTTTGACAATGGCAAATCTCACCGTCTTTAGTTTTGTAATAGGTCATAGCAGGAATTGAAAATTATGAATAACTTATACAAGCCTCTCACTATAATAGTATTTCCTGAGATCAAGGTCCACAGTAGCTCGTAGGTAGCCTTAGACAGATTAAAAGTAACATTTAAATGTTTCTCAGCCAGTTAAGCTCTGCTGACTAGGAAGTAGATAGGTAGGTACGTGCTAGAAATAACATAATTATATACTAATTAGTACTAACCCATACCTAGGCACAGTCAACCGCACATAGTGCCGTAGCAGTACAAGGGCGGCTAGGCTTTCTTAGAAGGGCGGGCGTTTTTGGGGGACTGTCTTTTTTAATTTTGACGTTCGAAAAGTGCTGATTCTCAACCTAATTTGAATAAATGACTTTTGATTTTGATTTTTGATTTTAGCGCATTGTGCTACTGTGCAAAGTGTTACCAATGATATTCGGTTGATTGTACAGACGCCAGTACATCAAGCTACTACAATCTGTCAGATTTCTTTAATAGATTTTCCACTTTATCGCCAAAGTATTAAGGTTCAAGGTTGATTGGGAAAATTTGACAGTTTCGGGTAGTTTGACCTGCTGGCGTCTGTACCAACTTCTGCACTTTTATTTTTTGTACCAATTCGTAGAAAAATATAGTAACATTCTTGAGTCTAGAAAATAACTTTTCAACGTTCCAGCTAGGCAATTCAGGTGGTAACGATTTTGACCCTGGCATCCAACAAAGTATTGTATTTACCTACTTACTCAGCGGAGATGACAAACTATTTGACACACGACTCATGTGAGGACACCTATTTATTTGAAGATGTGTCTTTAATACTGCCGTTACAGCGGTGCTTTCTGTAAAAATCATACCGTGAAAACTTAGGCGAAGTGAGCTGTCAATGGTGTCAATCCCTAGCATTAGGTGGAATAACGGCTCACTTTAAGCTCACTACACCTAAGTTTTCGCGGTGAGATTTTACAGAATAGCAATAGCAATAACAGTTTACCCACTTAGAAGAAAAAGACGAAATAATAGTGAAACTTGCACTTAAATGGAGCGTTTAAGCGCTACAGTTACTAACACACACAGTCAAATTAACTTAGCTGACGAAACTTCGCAAGTGTGATAGCTATCGATTATCTTGTACGATAAAATTAATATAAAAAAGATTTGATGTTTTTTTGGGGAGATCATCGATCGCTGATAGTGTTGTTACTTGAAGTATGAGTTGAGATCTTCCGGATTGGCACGGCTGAACGGATTGTGATGAAATTTGTCAAACAGATAGTTTATAACCTGAATTAACACATAGGGTAGTTTTAATTCCAGTAATACGTTCCCGTGGGATATTTTTCGACATCCATGCGGGTGAAACCGCAATAAAATATGTAAAAGGTTATAGTTAAGATTCTACTTATTGTGACAAGGACCAGAAAAAACCGGAAAAAAAAATAAAGCACACATCAACTATTCGCCAGAAAATACGTTATACTGAATAGCCCCATAGATAACCACAACATTCTAAAATTAAAAATTATGCAGAAAAAATATATTCAAAAGCGCTGCGTTCGTTGTTGGATTCGAATACCTACATTCGCGCGCGTTCAGATACTTGCATCAACTTTATTTTCTTTTTCAGTAATGGTTTATCGTATTAATACAATAGTACCTGCTCGGCCGGCAAAGGAAACTATTTGTTCGTTTTTGCATTGTCACACAGCTGTTTTAAAAGCGAAAAGTTTATTTTTAAGATGGGTATCTAGTGACTAGAGTGGCTTGGCCGGTATGTTATTTATCTCACGGAATCCATGCCATTTGCCTGGCTATTTAAAGTGATTTCTGTCAATCTGTTTTAGACTACTAAAGAGAAAAATGATGTTTAATGGCAATAAGAAAAATGCCTGATGATTGAAATCACACATTTGGAAATCATTCTTTTTTGGGTATTTAGTTTGAGCATGTCTAAAGAGAGCGCCGCGCTTTATTTTTGTCATTAAGAAAGTCTCTACTTGTTATCTATCCCATAGTTATCACAGTAATAACAAATAATTGGCAGACAATTTATCTTAATGTCAAAATTGACGACATAAGAAACATAATAATTAATTCAAGTCTAAATGAATGACCGTCAAATAGGTTTTCAACGGAGTATTTAAAAAATACCATACAAGGTATAAAAAGTCGCTCACGAATGGCCATTTAAGACCAACATGTGTGTATAAAGACGTAAAAATAGAGACATAAATTAAATATATTTTTTCACACAAGATATGCGTGCAAAATGCACTTAACAATTGTCTCATAAATTATAGACATCCGATACTGGCTGTAAACGAGAGCATACCAGTGCGCTATTTTTAGGACGAATTAAAAAGTTAAACACGACCCATGATTCCATGAATGGAGACGTGTTTACTAGATGCTGATGAAAACTGACGTCTTAAATTATAACGAAGACCTTTTATTTGCAAGTTATTTTAATTAAAGTTCTAACACAGTGTGTTTTTAATTCTTAAAACACTTTTTTTTAAGTTTGACCTTAAGTAGTTCTGCATACTTTGCAACTTTTTAAAAATAATGGCGCGAAATCGTTCACATATCTTTTTTAAAAACGTTTCAACACAGTCATAAATTGGTTCAGTCAATCAATGTAACAAAGAACAAACAGCCTCTGAAAATCGTCGGGCTATTCTATACCAATAATCTTATCAGCGATCGAGTTATAATTACCGCTCAATTCTGATAATAGATTCTCCAATGGCTGGCTATGACTAGACACGTTCGAACAAAGCCTCAAAGCTATTCGTTCGATCTTATAAATACGTTATTCGATAATCTTTGGTAGCACAATCAAAAATGGCCTACGGCAAAAGAAACTTTGTAAGGAGTAGGTAATTACGAATAAGATCGTAGTCAATCATTAAATAAAAAGTCATTGTTACCAAAAACCATTGATTATACGCACTGAATTTGGAAAAATCGACTGAATTCGATTGAATTTTAAATAAATTATTTATATTTATTTTTTAATCTTTATATTTTACTCTTACGTGATTCTCCTTAGCTATCACAGTTTTATACAGCAATAAATCGCACTCTACTACTCCACACTCGTAATAATCTTGTAAGTTAAGAATACCTTAGCATATTAATAAAAAAAAGCTCAACATACAAACTCATTACTCGCCGAGCACTAAACACTAACATAATCTTGTAAGCGTCGTAATTAAAATAAACAGTTTTATGGATATTACGCAAAAAGTGGAAAAAAGCTTTTAAATATATTTTAACGGCGCGCGCCGGCTTGCTGCTAATTAACTTTGCAAGCATCTAGAGAGAAAGGTGCGAACAATCCGTGATGCGCGTCACTTGTTTTATGGGACTAAACCGTTGTTTTTTTTACATTTTTAATTTTCCCCCCTATTACATGGGACTTTAAAAACATCACTGGCGAAATGTGGGTATGCAACTCTGCCCAACCCTTATCAAAGCGTTAAATTGTATGTGGTATAGATACTTTTCCGTACCATTCCAAAACTACCTACCTCAGATTTATTTATCACCGACGTGTACCTACTAACAGTAGTGTTTATACAAATCTAGAGATAGTGAGTAGGTAATCTAGAGAAGGTAAATAAAAAACAAAAACCTCCTGAATGATCCAGTTGGTAGCCAAGACTATAAAAGGCTTCACCACAAAATACAGTTGCAATAAAATAAAATCAAACTGAAATACACCTTATGCCTTTCTTTTTAAGCCGTAAATAACAGGTGAGCTAGCGCAGTGCTAACAAGGGCTATAGTTTTGTGTAAAACCTATACAATTTATGACTATCGAAGGCTTTACATTAAAATACTTTGTAGGCAACGGAGCAGGCAATTTCTTGAGTCACCGAAGTCTGACGTCATCGTTACAAATGGCAACCGGCTTGGCAAGGCCTCGCGCGACAACTTTACCATACCTACCGGTGCGCGGTAGGCGATAAATAGCAAAGTTGTGTCTACTAAACGTTATATTATTATACATATTATCTGCAAAGTTGATTAAATTAGGTAGGTACCTAGGCAAGTACTAAAAACATTTTTTTTTGTATCAAATTTCAATAAATTTTGTCTGTAAATTTTACTATCTTGAAAAAAAAATGTCTTCTGACAGGATAGAAGACATTTTTTTCAGTTATTCATGTATATTGCCAATAAAATTAAAGTTTAAACCTATTCTTGCTTTTACTTTCACCAAAATCGTGCGTGCGGAATTTGGATCCATTTTCAATGAAAAGAAGCAATTTTATTTAAACAGTATGATGTAATAGCATCGTCAATATTCTTGAAGTTATTTGTATTTCGTACAAGGCTTTTTCAAGACTTATTTATTTCACTTTTTTTACAAAACAACAAATTGTAACACGACGTTTCATTTTGTAAAATGTAAACTGGCACTTGAATTTTATGACCACAGACGACATCTCCATTCTGGCGAGGCGAAACACAATAAAACCTCAATATTACGGCTCACGCAGACCGTAAAACGAAACGGGACAGTCATTCCCGCTACAGGAATAATGTCAATTCCCGCCAATTTTCAGCCGCCATGTTGGGCAAGTCTTCTAGCCTAGCTTAGGTAAACATGATTATTGAGGTTGTCTTGCCATTAATTTAACTGTTTAATATCGTTAGTAAACCATAGACTTATTACTTATTTTTCTGTTGTTCCACAGCTTGCTTACTATCATATCTCCCGCGCCGAAGGCTAGTCTCCGCTGAGATTGGTCGCCATGGCCAAAATTCGGTCTGGAGGACTCCTAAACATATTACATAAACGGTAAACAAATAAATACATGTTATAATACCTACCTATTTCATTTTATGACGACAACAAGCCCTCAATCCTGCCAACAATTTATTTGATTAGTCACGATATCGCACTTGTTTTTCCGAAATATTTTACCTTTGATTTTTCCGCACTTTATAATACTTTTTGTACTGCTACAGTGTCGTACAAAGAATTAATATTAATAGCAAAGAGTTTACAATCACCATGGCAACTAGTTTACTCGGTCTTTCATCCATTTGACGCGGTTACTGAACAACCAAGTACCGTGCTTTTTACCTTTCCCAAACTAGCCATGTTTGTATTTGTCTATCACATAAACATAAACTTTACAGTTGTATGTACTCTGCAACAAGTATCTTATCGGCTGCCTCCATTACCCTCATAAGGCACCACCGGTTATGAATTCCATTACATCAATTCCCGTCATTATTCAAATTCCGAATAATATATTTTGCAACTGGCAACTGCGAGTGGGTGCGCCCACCGCCGAACCTTGTCCATACATCTCGTTGCGTAAGGTCTTGACTTATTGCAACTCGAATAATCCTGTTCTAGATTTTGAATTGCTAATAAATGAGGTCGTGTAGCCGATGCAAATAGTTTGGTTAGGCGTAGGCTAGGCGTTAGTTGGGCTGCATAACTCGTTTTAGAACAGTTAGCGACGCTGGTGGGTGGAAGAAAAGCGGTGGCGATGCGTGACTGCTGCAGTATTATATTGATGACAGCCATAGAAAAGCTACAAATTCCTATAATTTATCGTCGTCGTCGACGCTGTCGCCGCATATGAGAGTCCTCAATTTCCTTATAGGTTATAAAGGGCGGTAATTAAATTCATGATTTATAGTGCTTCTAAGTATTATATTAGAAATAATATATTTAATAGGCTGTACCCTTGGACAGCACTTCGACGATAAGCCAGCGTCTGCTATAAGAAAAAACATTCTCATAATGAACTCTGCTCCATTTAATCAGAAACCATTATCTGGCGCAAAACATTTAGTAAAAAATGTCGCACATTTTTAATAGGTTTTTCTTTCACTGACCGATGTGGTTACGTTACTTTTTGTCGTCTCATATCAAATCACGAGGGTACAACCTAATAAATAAGTCACGTACGAACATCCTGCGCGATACGTCGTTGTCCATAAAAAATGCGCCACAGCTAATCGCCGGTCATCGCTCTCTCTAGCTCTTTCTAAAAATATAATATTTTATTATAGCAACCCAGATGCTTACGGGAAATACAAGTTCCATGTCAGTCGTGTCTCGCTGTGTACACAAGTGTGCGCTGTGTAATTGTGATATTGCCTAATTTGGTACGAACAAAGGAGTGATCTACATTTACAAAAAGTCTAGAACAAAACGTGCCTCGATCTACACAAATCACTGAACGCATCGGCATCCATTACCTTGCATCGTGTTATTTGCCTAAGTGGTTCGATGCAGGATAATAAGTTAGAAAGAATAGCCGTAGGTTACGGCCACCTTTGTCTGGACTCCGCTTCGGTCATGACACCTCGGGGCTAGACAAAACGTGGTCTAATCTTCCACAGGCAAATTGCCATGTAATGGGACCGTGGGTTCGACGATTGTTTCTATACAAGGCCGCATGTGCTTCAAATGTAACGTTATTGGGAGATTATTATTAAAAAACGAAAAACAGGGTGTTCATCGGACCATGTAGCCGAATTCGTTAATTTGAAAAAAAAAAAAGCAACCGTCACAACTTCCCGCGTTAACTGATGTCAGCAATATTAAAAAAGTATTGCCACGTAAATTGGCACCGGCAAATAAAAAGGGTAAGCAAAAAAGTATTGATCGGTCCCAGCAGGGCGCGCCTCGATAACTCTCGGGCCTAATGATGCATTAACTATCATATTCGCAAGGATAATAAAGATGTTTTTGTGAGCCCTTATTATCTCGCTTTGTTCCATTTTTGATTACACCTTGTGAGCAAGCAAGTGAGAATCATTTCTTGAAAGCGTGCATCAAGAAGGATTTGTTTTGACGTTTATGTTTTTGCTGGCGCAGTCGTTAATACAGCTTTAATAATAGAGTTTACCTAATAATAGGCAGGTAATTAAGTAATAAAAACTTCGGCGAGTTTTTTACTAGCGCTGTCCAAACGTCAAGGATTTGATGTACCATTCTTATGTTAATTAATTAACATTCATTGTGAAAACTTCAAGTTGTTGGATAAGTTTTTACTGATATTTTTTACATAATCAGCTTAATGCCATAATTATAATCGCCATATTGCCGTAGTTGACCAACTTTTTATAGTAACTTTAACTGAAGCTTATAGAAGCAAAGCAAGTTAAAACGATTCAGATGTCTGGATGAATGGCTCTGTAGTAAAAAATAAAACACCAATCTAAGATTGTATTATACACGCTACAACAACTTTATAGAGTGATCTGTGCACGAATTAAAAAACTCCATCATCTTATGAGAGCATTATAAAAAGCTTCAGCTACTGACGTACACTTCATTTATTTTTGAAGCGACGAACGAAAATCTCATTACCATCCTCTTTTAACGGCTTACTCACAGAATTAGTTTCGTTAATAATGCCGGAATAGTAAAAGTTTTATGGTCTTTAAAGTTTGACGCGAGTCAGGAACTCCTGGCGAGATTTAACCTTTTATTTAAGGATTTTTAGGACACCATGAGGTGATTTGTACAACCAGAGTATGAGACATCAGACGTGTGAACGTCTGAAGTAGTGAAAAACATAATTAAAAAAAAAAAACAGCAACAAACTAGACAAAAGACGATGGGGTTTAGCCAATATGAACAATATATCCATACATTTCTGCCCACCCCACATCCTTTGATTGCAGACAAACTATTAATTTTAACAAAATAATGCCGGAATAGTAAAAGTTTTATGGTCTTTAAAGTTTGACGCGAGTCAGGAACTCTTGGCGAGATTTAACCTTTTATTTAAGGATTTTTAGGACACCATGAGGTGATTAGTACAACCAGAATATGAGACATCAGACGTGTGAACGTCTGAAGTAGTGAAAAACATAATTTAAAAAAAAAACAGCTACAAACTAGACAAAAGACGATGGGGTTTAGCCAATATGAACAATATATCCATACATTTCTGACCACCCCACATCCTTTGATTGCAGACAAACTATTAATTTTAACAAAATAATGTGTGTCCTCTGCGGAGGACAAAAGGTGAATTCTTAAATTCCTATTGTTTCGTTTCAGTTCACACGCTCGCGGAATTTTAAGACCTGGGACAAAAAGGTTTCCTCCTATTCAGGGTTTTTAGTTTCAGTTAACTTTATGTTTTTTCTGAAGTGAGCTGTCATTCCACTCGATGCTAGGGATTGACACTATTGACAGCACACTTCTTCTAAGTTTTCACGGTATCTTTTTAGAATAGATCGACTGAAGCTTTTTCAACACGCTTAACGACATTTAAATCACAATCGAAGCGTCAGCCGCCATTTTCCCATAACTTGGTCTGTTCGTTAGATTCCAGCCATTCTAAAGTCGTCGACGCAAGCGCATCCGAGAGGCGGAACTCAAGTAATAGGCGCATTCCGCCGACCAGCCTGTGAATACCGCCGTACTTACGATGTTTGAATGGCTTAGGAAGCCATTAACGGGCTCCTCGCTTAGTGCTCGAACATAATACCTTCCCATTGTTTATCGATTTAAAAAACAAATTAAAAAAACAGTTTTGTCCTTAATTGTTAAGTGTTTGTCCTTTCAAAATTACAAGTCATTTCGGTGCTTTCATGGATTAATAATCTTTTTTTTTTATTGGCTACATTGATGCTATTGTGCGCTTTTTAAATTTCTAAAGCAACGATATTGTGGAATCCATTTTTTTGGCAACCTGTGTTGTTCCCGCAGCTGGCCAAATGTCTATCCCCATATGTCCCATACTTTTCGAATTTTCGAAAAGTAGAATCCATAGAATTCATAAAATGTATGGAAATACTTGCACGTTATATAACGTTTAACGTGGACGGATATTTAAAAGCGTCTTCATATATTTCCATACATTTTACTTTCCTGTGTTATCGTAGATAATGCTGTGGCGTGACGTGACCGTCCACGATACTATTGTCACGTTAGAAATTATAAAAGCGCAAATTGCCACACATCCATTTGGAGCTATAAAAGCTCTGTATAGGTAATCATTAAATCAATGTAAGCCACATTTCCATTTCATTGGTAAGTATTGGGAACGGGAATCGTAAACTGTTCACTGGCAATTAAAGTTTGCACCTTAATTACGTAACACAATGGCCGTGATTCCCTTGTTCACAAACTAAACTAAATTTAAGTTCTGTGCATCTTTTTCTTTCTATTTCATTAAGAAAAGGACAGAACATAAAATATTAGTTTACTCCTGTCAAATTAAGATACTCCATAGACAGCGTGATTAAAAACATAGCTGCTAATAATACGTCAATTTACGTAAGGCGCTGACTAGTTTGACAGGACTAAACTAATATTTATCTTCTGTCCTTTTCTAAATTAAATAGAACGAAAAAGATGCATTGAACTTAAATTTAGTTTAGTTTGTGAACAAGGGAATCGGCGCCACTATCAGTAGGCGTTAATTTTGACGGGTCAACAATATACATTGCGTTATTTACATACGTTGTTGAGCAGAGAATTTTTTCTAACATTATGAAGCAACGGATTAGCAATATCCTTAAAAATTACAATATAAGATTGTGATTAAAATTTTTTAGGAACAGTAGCCGAATGAATAAACACTCCTCTGTCTCTCTGTTTTTTTTATGACGACTAAATTTAATAGAGAAGTATTGGAGAAAATGATTTGTTGCACCGACCCCAAATATGTATATATAATTGTGATAAGGGCGGGAGAATGATGTTGGACAACAGGTACCAATAACAAAATAATAAATGGAGGTAAGAAGTAGAAAACATTAGGTACAAAATACCAACTTGGTGGCAATCAATTCAAGATGAACTCTTTTTAAATAATGCAGTGGTGGCCTCACAGAACAGATAAAAGAGGTTAGAAGGGCCTTGTGGGCGGGGCAGGCGCGCCGCAACGTTGATCAGACGCTCAACGTCAACAGAAATTTGAATCACCGCTCAACAATCGCACTCTTGTTGTGACAGCGTTCGAAACTCCACGGAAAAAAATAATTATGCCGTCTTGCGCTATCATAACGTGACGGAAAAGAAGTCAGGAGTGTAATGTGGCCCGAGGAGGGATTTCTTATCACAGGTAAGTCCAAAAACCTTAAAATATGAGTGATATTTGTAATTATTGCAAAAGTATTATGTAGTTTGTAGACAAAAACGATAAAATCGCATTCAGATGCAAAATTATACATTGCTTGCAATACATGGGTACGCTCTTGTACGACGTGAGTGGTCGCGCAATGTATTGCGTTCACTGCGAACGCCGCGTGTGTCGAGCCAAAGCATCTATTCAGGGAAATCTATGCGCATCGATAGTGTTGTACCAAATTGTAAACAATGTCGATATTAAGTATGTGTATTATACGAATGATTATTTTCAGTAATGTTACAATTAATACAACTTCGTTTTTATTAACACTAATTTTATTATTGTTTAATGTGGATTATTATTATTAATTTAGTTTCTTAGTTAGTTTTTCGTCTATTTGGTTTGAGGTTAGTAGTTTACGATGAACAATTTTTTTTTTTAGTTTTCTAAATTTGCGTTAAAATTGAGTCTAAATTATTGTTCAATATTTAAATATTCTTGTATTTTTACTTGTGTCATTTATTTGCTTACTTACTAACTTTAGCCCATATCTTTGTACGCTTGAATGACGTTAATCCCGGACACAGAGCCTATAAGGCCAATTCTTGTAATTAAAAACGTTCAAAATCTAGTCGCAGTTTCATTTCAGCGACAAAAAAAATACAAAAACTGGTCAGAAATGTAGGGAAATTAAAGGTGTTTTTGACAGATTGAGACAGATCAGACTGTGAACATTCTTAAAATAAAGAGAATTGCCCCTCTTAATTAATCCTCATCCAAATAAATACGTTACTCATCACAAGTATTTAATTTTGAACAAAATTGTCCTTGATTGGATTTTGGATTTCAATGTATATCTTAGGAGATATCATGGTTTTAAAATAACTCCGCAAGGCGGCCGGTCATTAGCTTCCTATAGTAATGTACTAAGTGATAATCGTAAGTAATACTCTTAAAGTAATGGAATATATTATTTTAGTAGGCTTTTTCCTCAAATTAACGCGGGTGAAACCGGCGGGCACAGCTATTATTCATAAATTAACATGATACAGTTAATAAATACATTTTTCACAGAGTAATTCACAATACATTTATTAGATTATATTATGTTAATTCGACTTAGCATTCGATATGGCCGTGAAATTTAAAATTTCGTTTTAGTTTTTTTGCATATTGTAGCTTTGTTTTACGTTTTATGTTATTCAAAATGCTATTTTTCTTTCTTTCTATTATTATGACGTAAAACAGAGCTGCAACAAGCATAAAATGAAAAAAAAAAAAAATTCGCGGCAGTATCGGATGTTCCCCCTTAAATTGACTTTGATTTCATTTTATTTATATGTAATTAGGATGTCCACATTATTCGTACCGTACCCGCAACTAAAAAAATTGCAAAACTTTAATTAACAAAATTACAGTAATTTTATCGATATGATTAATCGACCTTTTGGTCGCCGTAACTATTTGCTTTTACACGTGTGTGAGTGTACGTCCAGAGCAGTATTTGCGTTAGTGTGAGAACCAATAGCAAACACGCGATCTAAGTGCATGTGGTTTATTTGTGTGCGTAATTCGCGTACGTATTGATGTCTTGCTTGTAGCGGAGAGACAGGAGTGGGAGACAGGCGGCGACACGCGTTTTAATACAAATCAGGAACTATTTCCTTTCTAACCTCTTTTATCTGTTCTGTGGGTGGCCTAGTGGTAACGACAGCGACTTACCGAGTTGTAGGTCGTGGTTCGAACCCAGATAGGCACTTTACTTTGTGTACCTAAATAATTTCATCACCACTGCAGTGCGATTCTGTAACCAACTCGCCTTGAAAACTTAGGTGAAGTGAGCGTGGAGTGAGCTGTCATTCTAACTAATGCTAGGGATTGACACTATTGACGGCTCACTCTAAGCTCACTTCACCTAACTTTTCACGGTGAGATTTTTACAGAATCGTTCGGCTGGTCTCAAAACGGTGAAGGAAAACATCGTGAGGAAACTGGCATGTCCTAGAACTAAAAATCGAAGACATGTGACATCCGCACACCTGCATTAGGCGCGCTTGGTCATGATCATGGCCCAATCCCTCTCACAGAGAGGAGGCCTATGTCCCAGCAGTGGGAACATTATAGGCTGATTATGTATGTACTTATTAAAAACGGATATAATCAAAGACAATGGCGCCGATTCCCTTGTTCACAAACTAAACTAAAGGAGGTGTTTTTTTTTCCATACAACTGTGGCCAAACAATGTACCTTAAGAACAAAGGTACGAAAATACAGGAAAAACGTCGCAGAATCTGAAAAAAAATATATTGGATTTTTTTATACATTTGTACCACCTGAAATTGTCGTTCAAAGATGTTAATAACTTGCAACCCAAGAATTTAATCTGGCAATCTCGTGATATACTTCTCCCGATGATGCGTTTCGTAATTTCATTATAATAAACGTAACAAAAAGAAATTAACCTAAACTAAACTGATTATTATCTATATTTTTGTATTAAAAACAATTTTTTGCCTAGCACATTCCTTTTGTGGAACATTGAGTGAACAAGAATTAAAAAAATACATTTGATTTCACATTTCATTTCAGATTATTTTATGCGTTTGGTTTGAGAGGCCAAAAGACTGTGCTCCAAGGCCGACAATTATCATTTTTTTAAATCATTTAATGTCATTTTCATTTTATGTCATTCCGTTTCGGTTTCTCGCCCTGTTCGTTGGTTTCCCGTCTCTAGAGTGCTATTTCGTGTGTGTATTGTTGATTTGGCTATTCTTCCCTGGACTTTCGATTGATTTCTTCTATCCTGACGACCTGGCTAACCCATTTGGACTTGACTTTGTGATTTGGCTGCGGACGTTATTTCGTTGGATTTCAACAACTGTGCTATTATACTCTGGACTCTGATTAAACGGACTATTCACTTAAGCTTAGTGTAAGTAATGGACATTAACACTTCTTTTTCTAAAACTTGCTAGTCAATGGTACTCTAACCCTTAGAGGTTATAAAATATTTGAAATTGAAAAAAATATTTGTAAAGCTGCTTTGCGCTAACTGTATTTTTTTTTTTTTTAGTGTATCAGATACTGAGGTATACAACAATGCAGTGCTCTTTATGTAATATTGTGTTGAATGATGAGATGCAGTATTATACCTTATCTGAAATTGGCAGTGAAATAAGCTTAATTATTTCAAGAACTCTAAATCGTGAGGTAGGTATAAAAGTTGTTAGATTAGCTTCTGTCTATTAAAGTAAAACAAGTTACATCACCTTACTACAGAATTAGAAGTTTTATATTTATTATGTCATTTTCTTTTTAGATTGACTACAATAGCCATTTATGTGGAGACTGCTTTACAACAGCTGCAAATCAATTGCCTTTCGAAACAAGAACAGTTCCTGCAGGTCAATGTGTCTCATGTCAAAAGTCCATTGTTAACCGTCACTCTCATTCATTGCCCAATGGTCCTGAGAGAGATGATATTACTCGCCGTATATTGCCTTGCCAGGTAAGAAGTATAGCATTGAATGACAGACTTACTTGATTACTTCAGCATAGTATTTTTTAGCATTGATTGTGCTATTGTATAGTTTGTTCACATTTTTTGCAATATTAAATTAATTTAACATGTTAAAATCAACTTAGTACCACTTGACTAAGACTATTCTATATCATGTCATATAAGTTATGATATAACTTTCCACGTTTTTCAATTATTAAAGGCATTCATATTTACATTTTAGATACAACCTGAAAATAGAGTGTGCTATGCATGTTGGCTCGCAGCTCGTAGAAATGTTCAACGAGCCCAACAGCAGGATCAGAACAGAATTGCACCTCCTGCACATCAACACTCATCAACTTCGCCTACACCTTCAACCTCACATACCCAACCCTCCACCTCTCAGCCTCAACCGTCATCCCCACAGTCCCAACCTTCAACCTCTCAGCCTCAACCCTCAACTTCTCAGCTGCAACCCTCAACCTCTCAGCCTCAACCTTCCACATCTTATGATCCGTTATGTGTTTGGTGTCAAGTATCACTTGCTAGACGTCATTCCCATTCTTTGCCTGAAGGACCTGAAAGAGAATATATTGCCCAACGAATTTCTCCCAGACTGGTAATTACTCATAACACACTCTTTGTTTTTATCCATTCTTGTTAGCATAATGATGTTAAACATATGTTTTTGTTTTCAGATTACAGCTCATAGCAGACTGTGCTATGCGTGCTGGTTATCAGCTCGGAGACATCTCCAGAGAGAAGAAATTGCTGATGAACCATCAAATGATGTTCCACCAACTGCTCTACCCAATTTTAGACGGACAGGAAACTCAGCCCGATCATGTTTTGTACATGGTTGCACGAATCTGGAACGACATGTTGTACCAAACTTTTTGAGGTACCGGATATTAAAATCAAATAAACTATTTATCACAGAAAATGCTCGTATATGTAGCCATCATTTGGGGGTTTATGATTGGGGGTTTCTCGATGACTATGGCTATATTAGCCAGTTTACTCCTGCTCAGTTAGAGGCTACAATAGCACTAGCCCTAAAAAATGAGCAAGTTGACAAATTCAATTTTGAGCAAGTAGGTCTAATGTCCGATGAAGAATGCCATTACTGGACTGGCTTAACTAAAGAAAACTTCATGATAGTGATAAATGAAGCTTCCCTGTTAAGAGAACAGTTCAAAAAATATAAAACGGCTCTTGCAATATTTTTAGTTAAATTAAGGACAGGGGAGCCACACTCGAGAATAGGACAACTGTTTGAAATGTCTAAATCGTCTATTTCAAAGACATTAAGTATTGTAAGAAATACATTGAACGAACAATTTGTATCACTACATATGGGCATTGGCCATTTACCAAGAGATGAAATATGTAATCACAATTTAACTATACCACAAGGTCTGTTTGGTGGTGAGGAAGGAGGCAATAGGAAGGCTATTGTTATCTGTGATGGGACATATGTTTATTTACAAAAATCATCAAATTATTTATTTCAGAAACAATCATACAGTTTACATAAATATAGAAACTTGGTGAAGCCTTTTTTAATAGTAACAACAGATGGTCACATACTTGATATTTATGGCCCCTATGCGGCAACTGTGTCGGATGCTGATATAATGAAGCAATTGTTTAGACGTGAAAGTAATGAGCTACGGCAATATTTTAGAGGAGGAGACGTTTTTATTTTGGATAGGGGATTCAGGGACGCGATTCCACTATTAACTTCCTTAAATTATAATGTTTGTAAACCTGAATCCCTGGAACCTGGTGAGACACAGTTGCCTACATTAAGAGCAAACAAATCTAGACTTGTTACAATGTGTAGATGGGTAGTGGAAGTAGTAAATGGTAGGTTTAAGAGAGATTACAAACTAGTTAGAAATGATTTCAGCAATAACGCTGCTACCCATCTAATGACTGATTTTCGAATAGCAGGGGCCATAATAAATGCTTTCCATGTACCCATTACAGATAGACCAGATGCCTCGATACTTCTAGAGCGTGCCTTGCAAAAATTAAATCAGCCAAACATTTTAGCTGATTTTATTATTGAAAATAATATTAATAGAAGAAGAGCAGATTTTAGAAGTATTAATGCTGATATTCTTGTAAATGAGTTCCCAGCAATGACAGAGTCTGATTTAGTTACATTTGCACTGGGAACTTATCAGATAAAGCAGGCACGCTCGTATTATGGGGAACATATAAGGCAAAATGGAGTATTTGAAATCGAAGTTTGCCATGATGTTGAGCATCTTCATATACCATATTTGGAGAATGAAATGTTTTTATTTAGGGGCAGAATTCAGTCGAGACATCGTAGTAGAAGATCGTATTACACATATATTTTATTAAATATGCAACAAAACAGTTGGGAGCACAGAATCCACGGTTATTACTGTAACTGTATTATTGGAAAACGTACCGTGGGTTGCTGTGCTCACATCATGACTATTGTTTGGTATATGGGGTGGGCTCGACATCAACGGGATATAACAGCACCTGCCTCCTTCCTAGACTATATCCTAGTTAGAGAAGATATTGAAAATGAGGAAATGGAATAAAAAATAATACCTAATAAATATGTTTGGTTTTATTTCAAATAACAACTTAATTCCCATTAGCATACACACTCTAATTATTAATACCTTGTTACGTTGTCTTTACTACTTAATTAGCTTTCCCATTTCTTCCCGTGGGTGTCGTAAAATGCGACTAAGGGACTTACTAGAGAATGGGCAGCAGCGTTTTCTATGCATTTTAACACCTTAATGCGATTGCCAACTCGCCTGCTAAGTGTGGCGATTATTGCAAACCCTCCCTTTTGAGGGAAGTCTATGTCCAGCAGTGGACGTCTTTCGGCTGAAATTATGAGCCTTCACAATGAAAAACAGCCTGCTGCAATGGTTTAAGTACTTACAAAAATAATTGATGCATCAATATTATTATTCTGACTAAAACATGACTTGAATCGTACTTAATCGTGTCAATTTATGGTAAACTGACCGCCAACAACTTGTCTTACGTCGAATCGTCGATTACGGTCACCCGATGTAATAATTTGACAGATGGAATATTTTGACAGCTGTCACTGTAGTTATGACCGTTTCGTTAAACGCAGATACGACGTGACGTGATGATTTTTTATATTTGTTTATTTCTTAATCCATCGAATATTGGAGGATTTTAAATACTGGTAATAACACAATTTATTCCAAGGAATTTAACTTTTACTTTGTACCTCGGTACAAGTTTTGGCCGAAAAAAAAACACCTCCTTTAAGTTCAGTGCACCTTTTCTTTCTATTTCAGTAAGAAAAGGACAGAAGATAAATATTAGGTAATTTAGTCCTGTCAAATTAAGATACTCCATAGACAAATTAGACGTGATTAAAAACACGGCTACTAAAAATACGTCAATTTACGTCAGGCGCTGACTAATTTGACAGGACTAAACTAATATTTATCTTTTGTCCTTTTCTTGAAGAAATAGAAAGAAAAAGATGCACTGAACTTAAATTTTGTTTAGTTTGTGAACAGCGGAATCGGCGCCAATGGCTAACATGGAATGGTACAAAAAATAAGCTGCTAACAAAAAAGCTGTGGTTTCTTCATAAAAGGAAATTTGTTAACTGTAAACCTAATGCCATGTCTAATCCATTAAAACTACGAAACAGTAGATAGGGCAAGATGAACTCATGCGCCATGCTTCTATGATAAAATGGTGACTTTTACTTTACATAATACCTACATTTATAAGCACTATTTAAAATGATTATATAGTAGATAAAATGTGACAAATAATTATAATTTTGATAAAATATTAAAAATTATTATAATTTCGATAAAATATTAAGAATTATTATAATTTTGATAAAATATTTATAGAGATAAAAAATAGTAGCAAAGCGAATTCACTTTTTTCTGGTAAAGTATCAAATGGAGATCCCAGTCATAATTCTGAAAAACTCTGAATGAGCGGTAGTTAGGTACAAGTACCTGCATGACATAATGATCAGATGAACAGACAACTTCATCAAGGTAACTGAGATTTGATGCAAAAATAACAGATAATGACGTGACAACAGTGTAACTAGGCATTATGTAATACCTAGAACTAGCTAGACTTAAATGTACAAGTATTATCTATACATACGAGTTTATACAAATAAATAAAATAAAAGTGTCAGTTTGTAATGTCAAAATAACAGCTTTTTACTAAATGCATACGGTACTTAAAACAAAAAAAAACTTTTTTTTAAAGTTTGTCTCTGTTCCGGCAAATCTCCGAAACAGCTGGACCGATTTTAATGGGAATTCCACTAGCCGATAGCTGATGTTATAATGAGTAATCTAAGAGTTAACTTATTTTTATTATCGAAAACGAATTTTTAAAGGGACTCATTATTGTTTTCCGACATCTACGCGAACGAAGTAGCGGGCACGGCTAGTTACTGAATATGAATCAGCAAGAGACGTGATCGAAAATATTCTCTACTGGCTTCCGCCCGCGTGATGTGTCGATAAAAAGCCTTTGTCCTTCCCCACAGTTTAAAATACCCCCATACCAAATTTCATCAAAATTGGTCCAGCCGTTTCGGAAATTATCCGGAACAACCAGACAAACAGTTTTTTTGTTATAAATACCTAAGTACCGTATATACTTTCAGTAAAAAGCTGTTATTTTAACATTACAAACAGCACCTTAAATTTTATTTATTTGGGAAATTAATTTATAATTATTATGTAACATTTATAATTATATATGGAAATATATAAATATTATTATGGAAATATATGGTGCAGTAACTGCACCACCTATTTCGAGTTGGCGCACGTTTTCAATTTCATCCTGTAGATGTTTATTACAGCCTATTTACATTCATTTTACTGTGTAAAAAAACCAGTAGCTATGCTAGCTGAATCTGTACCTAAATGAAAATATTACCTAGGTAAATAAATATTTATGAAAATTGTTAGGTAAATTACCAAGAATGTAAAAAAAAAACTTAAACAGACGGAAAACAAATAAATAATGACAAACGAATCCAATAATATATTCAGAAATAAAGGATTACATCCTAATTGGAATCTAAGAACAGAACTTACGTAAAAATAAAATAAAAGTTACAACGAACGAAAGAAGGCTTTATGAGCCAATCCGCTTAGCCGCCAATTTGATCTTACTTTATGGCGGGACTAGTCTATGGAAACGGCCACAGATTATAATAATGATGAATAGATTTTGTACTTTCAACTTTTTTCATAAAAAAGTACTACGAACGATCTTTGAATCTAATGATCATAACGTAGGAACGTTATGATCATTAGATTCAAAGATCGTTCGTAGAAGTTGGAACTTTGCAGCTGCTTGTACAGAGGTCTACGCCTTGAGGTTGGTAATGGGTTCATTTCCTAGGTCAAAAGATATCATTTTGTTGTGATGCAAGGTATGGAAGGCCATGGAGCCAGTTTGTAAACCAAATTAGCTTTACAGAATTATGGCTGAAAACTAATTAGCAGATTATAAATATTTTGTTTCGGGAAACAAATTATAGAAGTGAGACTTCTTAAAAAATTAATAATAAGAGATATTTAGTGTGAGAGACCGAGAGGATGAGAGTTATGTCATTCTTCTCTCTCGTGTAACGAAATGTGCCTAAACGTGACGCGTCCTTGAAATTTCACTCTCAATTCTCGTCAAATTATTGGAAAAATATAGAAATTCAGAGAATACGATAGGTACAGACACCAGCTGCAGGTCAAGCAACCCGAAACTTTCAAATTTTCCCAATACTTTAGCGACAAAGTTGAAAATCTATTAAAGAAATTTGACAGGTTGTAGTAGCTTGAAATGCTGGCGTCTGTACCTACTATGAAACATACAAGTTTTATAATCAATGGACTGACTATACCTACCTACTGTTCAAGTTTAAACTTCCAAAGGCGCAATGGCAGGATGCCCAGTTTTGAGCACAAGGGTAGTGGCTTTGTTTATTTTTCACGAATCATAAAAATCAGAGCGTAGTGGTCTTGACTCGATTCGATTAAAGATTTTGCTTACATAATAAGCCGTACTCTAGAGGAAGTGGGCCGTAATCCACCACGCGGGCCCAGTGCGGGTTGGTAGATGATCTTCGAATTTTTGGTTGTAGGATATGTCCGGTTTCCTCACGATGTTTTCCTTCACCGTTTTGAGAGCAGTGGTGATGAAATAAATTACACGAAGTAAAGCGCCTGTCTGGGTTCGAACCCACGACCTAGAACTCGTAAGTCGAGGCCGCTACCACTGAGCCACCACTGCTCCCGTACTTGATTTCCATTATTTTCTCAATCAATTTACTTACTTATGTAAGAATATCACGTTTTCTTCTAAGTAGGTATGAAACGTAGCCTTATAAAACAAACATCTAAACTTCTAATTTGCTCACCTTCAGAATTACTTTGTATGTCATACATAACAATTAAATTATTGTTAATAATACGACTTCGTTATAAAGCAGGCAAAACAACTTAAAATGACATCAGAGATATTTAAAACATCACGTTACACAGCTCCTCAAGTCCATCGTATCTTTACTTATGCGAGACAACTCTTCATAACTTAGAAAGGTTTCCACAAATCTCTGAGGATTTTTCAGGACAACTATGTGTAGACGTGTAGGATTCCATAAAACGATAGGTACCTAGTAGGAGTAGGTACGCTTTTTTTTATTAGCCTACGCTGTCCGACTCCTGGGCAAAGGTACGCTTTACTGAGTGTGAATTATTTCATCATCACTGCTCTAAAAACGGTGAAGGAAAACATCGTGAGGAAACCGCATGCCCTAGAAGCAAGAATTCGAAGGTAATGTGCCATCTGCCAAACCATACTGGGTCCGAGTGGTGGATTACGGCCCACACCCTCTCACCGAGAGGAGGCCTGTGTCCCAGCAGTGGGAACATTATAGGCTGATTGTGTAGGTACCTACTAACGGGGTGAATAGGGATGCAGGGGTGAATCGGGACGAAATTTTAGAATATATTTTAACGTTGAAATAGTATTATAGTTTGTTGCCAACAAGGGCACTTAATCGTTAATTATACTACAGTAAACACGTTACTCATTTTTGGTAATAAACTATTATTTAACCTTTTAAAGTTTCGTCCCAATTCACCCCTACATCCCTATTCACCCTGTTTGTCGGTACCTAATAATAGCCATCCATCAAAGATGCTTAGGTATAAAGGAAGATAGTATAATACACCCTCATTGTTGAGGGTATTAGGGGAGGTCCTTGTGTAATATATTATTACATAAGGACCTCCCAAAGGAGGAGGAAGTCTACAGTAATTTACCAAGCGCAAGAACACTGCTATTACCCCACCCTAGTTTTTGAGCATTCCAAACGGAAAAGTTCAACTCCGCTTTCCCGATAAAAAAACAAAGTTCAATGCTTGCATTATATGCTCGGCTGACACACACATAAATATTATTATAATTAAAAATACCCCTCTTATTACTATCACAACCAGAAACAACAACAATAATGTTTACAAGCAACAATAAAACCGATCTCAAATACCGCTGCGGGCACAAATAGTCCACTCGTGCGCAATCAGAGACACGCACTAAGCAAACCTACGTCAAAATGTTATAATTTTGAAGCTCTACGAGGTCGGGTTAAGTAATCCTTGCAGCGAACCGTAACAGCTCATTCATTGCCTTACAACCGATGCAAATGAACCCGCGAATGGATACCGACCATTTATCGAGTACTATCGACTAGACCACAATACTAGACAGAGAGGGCATTCGATATTTTAAATTAGAAAAGTAAACAAACCTCTTTGAAGAGTCGTTGAAGCGGGGTGTCCTTTAAAAAATGAACAATCACTGAACGGTTATAAAACACTATTGTAACGGGCACGATTGACAGTTTACGACACAATATGGGTCCCGCGATCGTAATCCGACTGTGTTATGCCGCGACGTGCGTACGCGCCGCTCGTTCCGCGCTGACTGTCTGCCTCACGAGACGTGCCCAGTGAACGTAGCATGACCTTCCTGCCCACAGAGCCTAGCAATAGAACCTCTTTTCCTTTTTGAGACGTGTGCCCAAAATTAATGGCCTTCTAGGAAAAATAAGAAATGTCCTTTCACAGGAAAATTTCTGGACACCCGAAACCTACAAAACGATGAGCTTTTTTCTTATGTGTAAGATTTCCAATTTTCCTTCTACGTAAAAGAAAATGCCCATTTTTCTAACAAAATGGGTTTAAAAAAATATGCAATCGTGCACCTCTCCAAAACCTTTGAATTTCTTTATGAATGAGATTAGTCCCACGTACCTACTGAATGAGATGAATGTAGGGTAATGTTTTTGTAAACTATTCTATACCTACCTACTGTCTACAACGAACTACCCTCCCGAAAAGAAAATCCTCAGTTAAAAGTCATATTCAAAACTCGCGAAAGAATCTTGGACTACGTTGTAATTCTAAATTTACATATTATTATTTATTGAAGTCTTTGTTTGAATTTACAAATCCTGCATTCCTTACAAAATATGATATACCATTAGATTATCAGATTTCAGAATAAATAGCATAATAATAGTAGGAATGTAAGGTAAACCTTCCTTGCTAGGAGTTACGCGTCTATTATTTTTATAATCGTAGCGTAACTGCGTAACGATTCGCATCATTGCGGTAACAACGGTGAAGAATGATGAAGAAAGTGTGAACAGGTGATTTTAGTTGAATACTTAATGAATGATTGCGTATACTATGCGAAATAAAGTTATGTATGCGTACAACGGAATTGTTTAACACTTAAGGAGTCGCTAATGGGTCCAACGGACCCAGTCCTTCAAATTTTGCTTCTTAAATATTATAATTCGACGAATGCGACGTTGCCGCTCTTAGTACCTTTTAACGATAGTGTAGCACAGCAAATGACGACGTCGGCAGTCAGTTGGCGCGCTGCAAGTGAGTGCTACGGACGTAAAAGGTGTGTGTGGGTCCGCCGGACCCGGTAGCGACTAAATACGTAAGTGAATTTTGCATTTTGTTATTACTATTTATTTACCTATTTTCTTTATTTCTTTCGTAGAAAATGGCAACCAATAGGGTTTTAAGGCCTGAAGAGATAGATGAATATCTAAATGAAGAAATAGAAAACGAAGACTACTCTGAAACTGAAGACTGCTTAGATGTAAGTGAACATGAATCGGATTCCGAACAAGAAGGCGAAGTATTCAACTTCCCAAGGTCATCAGCATCAAATATACAATCTGAACATGAACTAAACTCAGAGCCAAGGCAAGGTATCCGTCGACCGGCGCCTGATCTCCAACGTCCGGATTTAGATTGTGTTCCATTGTCGATTTTACAAAATGGCTATTATATTGGTAAAGACAAAACTACTTTATGGAGTATTGAAGAAGAAGAGATTTTATCAAAACATTGGCTATTTCTCTGATTGTACCACACCTTCATGAAAGAATTTCTATTACAAACATTCCTCAGCACATCAAAAATCGTATCCGAAATATAATACCAGAAGTAGAACCAACTGCTGCATCCAACCCACCTGTGAGTGGACGAAAAGTGCGTTGCGGCCTATGTAATTGGAAAAAAGATAGGAAATCCAAAGTTTTTTGCACAAAGTGCAGTGTACCAATTTGTGGAGAACACATGAAGCATGTTTGTACAAATTATTATAACTAAATTTTATGTACAAAGTGTCTGAAGAATGTTGACAAGTGTGATTTTACTCCAAAGAAGATATTATTTTTTTTGTAATTTTTTTTTATACTTCTGTGATGATTGATCTCTCATTGCTATTCCGTAAATATAAGTATATTATAGTTGTGTAAGTAAATACAGAAAATTTTGTTTAAAATAAGTAAATATAAAAATTACAATGATTACCCTAAATCTTGTCACAAAACTAAGGAGAAATTAAGTATATTTTTGTAATAGCCTTTGTTTAAGTAAAATAAATAAATATTAATATTTGATTCAATAATATCTTTTATTATACATATAGAATCCGTATAAAAAAGTAAACATTTACGTTTATCATACAGTTCTGGAAAAAACTTATGACATTATACTGGGTCCAGCAGACCCGATAGCGAGTACTTGTGCGACAAATTAGGACGCGAATCCCTAAGTGTTAATGTTGCCATATCAATTTTCTTCCATTATAGCAGAAAATAATATTATGTTGACGTGACTTTATTTCAGACGAATTTGTTAAATCTTGTCATCTCGCGCCGAAAACAGACATTGATAAACAGGCGCGGCCACACCTTAAGATTTCTTATAATAATTATTGTGTGATAAAAGCCAGCGAAGTGACTTCCGCCGCATGCTGAGCCGCCTCGCATTAGTTGGATTTTGTTTTAGCATTCAAACAGAATTGACAGTTGCTTTATCGACTTTGGAGGAACCTGAATACGTAGAAGTAATGAGTTAATGAATCCCGTGATTGCGCCCCCCCCCCCCCCCCTTTGTTTGCGTCTGTAAATAAATAATATTGTTTGTTTAGGCTTAAGTACTGATTTTTCGCTTACGACTTTACGAGTGAGATAAAATGTTGTCGATCACATTTAGGTTGGGCTGGACTAACTTGCATATGGAAAGAAACTTCCACAAATGAACAAATAAGTTGTTTCACAGCACAAATCAGAGGGGTAATTCTCGTAATTTTAAGAACGTTCACCTCTCCGTTCTCTCTCGTATCTGTCAAAAATATGTCTAATTTCCCTACATTTTGACAAGTTTTTGACATTTATTTGTCACCGAGATGAGACTGCGACTAGATTTTGAACGTTATAAATTACGGGAATACGGGTCCTGCTTACGAAATAAAAATAATGTATTTTATAATCTTTACAATAGTAGAATGATTACTTTAAGTGCGGCAACATTATCGTCTTCGACATCTGCCATGACTGTCACTGTCACTCGGAGTTGATGTCAAATTCGCCTGTTTTGCTATGGTTTTTGCTTGATTTTGCTATGACCTAATTCGTTTTATTAAACGAAATAATTAGATATAAAACATCGTCCTTCACAGTTACATAATAGACAAATAAAAATGCATCACTTGCGAAAACTCGTTACAAATACTGGTAAGATATATTTTACAAAACAGGTTATGTTTTGAAAAGGTTTATTATTTCATAACAAAAATACTTTCTGTTCTGTTTATGCTAGAAAACCGTATTAGTTTCTGCGACGTTTATCAAAACGCTAACATTTGAAGTAAATATAACAGCTACATAAGTCTAATAATAGAATTCATAATGTAAGAGCCAAGCAAACAAGCACAGTAGATAACTAAAAACAAATGTTTACTTCAGGCAAAAGACTCAGGGTAGCCCGCGAAATTCATATTATCTTTCGTTTTTTGCAATTTGCAGGCCAGAAAATTTTGTATTTCCCAGGCTCCCTTAGCGCATCCCTCTAAGAACAAGTCTAAAATTTTTTTTCAACAAGAAATGTTTATGAAATTAGAACAATTTTTTTTTCAGCGAGCAAGGAGCCTAGGAAACTTTTTAGACTGCCTGTATTTAAAGATACATTAAGATGTTTAGGTTCAATAGAAACTCCTACTGAAAGTCCAACAACTCAGAAATCTATTCCTAAGGGTATTCTTGGGCAGCCAACATGTCACACACATCCTCATTTGATAGTGGAGGAACATTTGACACACGGCATTACACAGGCTGAGTATAAAGAGAGGCGGGAACAGTTTGTGAGCAGGTTGGTCAGAGAGGTGGAGAATATTCATAAAACACACATTGTAAGTTGTTGTCTTTTTAATTCAATTCACTATTATGTTTTATTTTTTAATATTTTTTACCTATCGCTGAATGGGCAAACTCAAATCATTTATTTAAATAAACAATTTCTGGCACTTTGAATTGTCAAAATTAAATAGTCGGTCATTTAGTCAGAAAGTTGAAGCTAGTTGCCCATTCCAAAACGTAGATCTCTTTGGTGAAGAACGGGCAAGAAACTCCAAGGACACTCTTTTAAATAAAGATATTGGGCCTGCTCTTGACCAGGAACGTGCCTGATGGAAAGCGATGGATGATTTCTATGATGTCGTGTTCACTCTTGCTTTGAAGGCAGACGGGTTAAACGTGGAAGGGAATACAGACTCTGGCAGAAAGTTCCACACTGGCTGTGCACATTTTACTAGGAATCTAAGAGTATTTTCTTTGATTGAGAAATATTTTTGTTTCTGTTAACTCACACCATATTACTTTCTGTCACAATTTATACATATTATACATTACAGTCACTTTTGTGTATAATATGTATAATTATTGTGGCAGAAATAAATATGAGTTAAAAAAAATATAAGTAATATACAAAAAAATACAAAATACAAAAATGTTTATTTCATAACTATTAAAGAAAACATTTTTGTATTTTTTTAATATGAAACTTAAAAAGTAATAAAGAAATCTCAATGTTTTCTCAAGTCATAAAAACCGTGCGAAGCAAAGCAGTTGCTAGTAGGTACATAATAAATTATTAATACAGTATTTATTTATTTCAGATAGTAATCCCAGCGGCTTCCAAACAGTTCATGTCAGATAAAATACCGTATGTGTTCAGACAGAATTCAGACTTCTTCTACCTCACCGGTTGCTTAGAACCATCTGCAGTACTAGTCCTGATGAAACCTTCACAAACAGACGAATTTAAGGTAGTTTTTTTTTCCACACATACACAAACAGCCAGACCCGGAACAACTACTTGTAGGCCATACAAATATTTGTTCCGTGCGGGAATCGAACACTTTTTATCATCATCGTCCACAGCCCGACTTCAACCACTGCTGAGCATACGGCTCTCTTTTCATGTGCCATTCCCCGCGCCCCTGTGTCAGCCTCATCTAGATTCTACCCGCGATGGTAACAAGGTCCTATCTCGCTCGCGGACGACCGACATTTCCTCTTCCAGACCTTGGACGCCACTCGGTCCAGTGACCGGCAGTCCTTACTCCACTGTCATCACTGCGCCGTGCCACGTGTCCTGCCCAACTCCATTTGAGTTCTACCTATCTTTTTTCCCCGCAGAGCATTCTATTCGTGCACGACAAAGACGCACACGCCGAGTTATGGGAGGGGCCGAGAACTGGCTGCGCAGCCGCCGCAAGATTGTTCGCCGTTGACGAGTCCAGACCGGTCGATACCTTTGCCACGTTTCTGAACAAGTAAGTTTATTTTAAACTTCTTTACACAGTACTATTCTATTACTTAATTACTTACATTATTTTGAATCCATCATCTACCTTGCCTTGGCTTGGCTTCCAGTCTAACCAAATGCAGCAAAATACCAGTATTTACATGGCGCTGCTGCCTTTCTGACCTCCACAACCCAGTTAAATGAGTAATATAATATCCCTTGGTAAGACTAGTTGTTTTCTGGCTTCTAACTACCCGTAATGACTGTCAAAGTTGTACATCGGGTCAATCAATCAGGATAAGCTACACCTGCCACGGTTGGTCCGTGGATCGGTGACCATCTTTACTTATCAAGATCCCTCCGTGCCTCGGAAAGCATGTTAAGCCGTTGGTTCCGGCTGTCATTCGTGGATTTTTGTCAGTCGTTACGGGTCGTCAGAAGCCCGAAAGTCTGACAACCGGTCTCACCAAAGGGTACCCAGTAACTAGGTTGTGGAGGTCAGATAAGCAGTCGTTTCGTGTAAAATACTAGTATTCTGCTGCATCCGGTTAGACTGGAAGCCGACTTCAACATAGTTGGGAAAAGGCTAGGCAGATGATGTTGGGATCATCCTATCACAATTGGCTTCCTTACTAGATTTCACTGCATGCAATGCCCCAATACAAACAAGGCTACACCCTAATCCCAACTTTATGGCGGCTCGGAACATGAGGCGAGTCGCTGCGCAGTAACAAATTCACCTGGTCAGCGGGGGTGAGGGGTGCGGTACTGCGCAGCGAGTAGCCCACTTCAGGTCTACTTGCTAAGCGCGAAATCGGTATTTTCGGCCGAAATTACATACGCTGCTCCGTATCACTTACGGATATATGATTACTTCGGGGCCTGACCTAAGAATTAATGATAATCCGACTTGACAGTAGTCCTACTCCCGAAAAAATATTTAAATTTTCCCGTCCGAAAAATGTAATTTGACATTTGCTTTGACGGACCAACCACTTTCGGCCGGCCCCGTATCTTCGTTGGTGGACTTAGGGCCTTATCACACTAGCGATTTGCGAGCGGCTGCGGGGCGGGGCGGACGCGCAGCGAATGCGTCACGAACACGCCGCGGCTGCACAGCGAAGACATCGCGGACGCGTGGCAAATTCGCAACGTTTTCGTCGCGTGTTTGTAACAAGTTAACGACGTACAATACACTCAGTAACAAAATGGATTCCGACGAGGAGACACTGCTGTTGGCTTTGTTACTTCAAAGACGCCGGAGACGGAACGAAAGCATCGAATTCGTTGCCGTCCGCAACGAATTCGCTGCGCATGCGCAGCGTGTTCGTTGCACGCCCGCTCCGCTTTGAGGACGCTCGCAATCCGCTAGTATGATAAGGCTCTTAGAGACCCCCAGATCCGCCATAAAGTTTGAATCCGGCTGTACCATATGATGGCTTCGGCTAATTCATTACTGACCACAGCTAATCTTGCCTTTATCCCAATTTATTTGGGGTCGGCGCAACACGTCTTTATTACACGGTTCGGCGCTGGGACACGACCGTATGTATCAAATTCTGCGCAATTTTATTCTGCAATTAGGTATTTTTTTTTTTGGCTCAAATCACTTCGTTGTCAGCTGGGAATTCGATTGGTACGGTCTTAGCGCTAAAACACATACACACGAAACGACGTCGCATTGTGGTAGATATCTACTATGTATTTTTGTTTACCGTTTACAACTAAAACAAGTTGTAGACTAGTTGTCGATAAAAAAATGTTGTTTACACATGTCTGAAAGTGACAGCTACGTGAACAGAACCCAGCAATGCATAATTATGTAAGCTGTCACGCCCTTTATGCCTTTTGGGGGTTTTTATTTAGGTATTAAGTTTTTATAATTTTTATTTACATTTTTAATTTTAATTAATAATTTTTTTGCTTGAGTACATATAGTTTTTATTGTAATTGTGGTATATTGGCGTGGCTAGCTGACATATGGCAAATAATTTAATTTAATGTTCTATGTCTTGTAATGTTAATTACTTCACATACCTAGTATTGTATATAATCAAGTATTTTCTAACTGAACAGACAGCTGTGCTGCTGGGGGTTTGTGGCGCCACTTCTTCTTCCCAACGAAAGCACTAGGAAGTGGTGAAGGGCGGGCGTTTTGGGGGACTGTCTTTTTTTTTATTTTGACGTTCTAACAGTGCTGATTCTCAGCCTAATTTGAGGAGTGGAATCGTCTGCCTGCGTCTGCATTCCCGAGTTCATACAACCCGAATCTCTTCAAGGCGAGAGTAAATAGGCTTCTTCTGGGCAAGCTCGTTCCACCGTAGATCTCATCCCTGCCTCTGGGCTGGATTGAAGTCAAGAGTGAGCCCATTGTCAATAAAAAAAAAAGACTTAATTTGATTTGTTTTGAAAAAACAAAAACGTCGTACGACGTGCGACGTCGTGTCGTGAGTATGTGTTTTAGCCCTTATCACAGCGCCGAACTTACCCTAACATACGCCATAGGCTATACTATGCAACATCTAAACATGACAACAAATATC
Source organism: Apamea anceps (assembly GCA_951799955.1). NCBI lineage: Eukaryota > Metazoa > Arthropoda > Insecta > Lepidoptera > Noctuidae > Apamea > Apamea anceps. The sequence goes on along the minus strand of OX637502.1, from coordinate 2,586,830 downwards.
ATAGACTTTCAATCACCAACTTCACCAGACATAAATATTTAAATACTTAGTATGTGCTACAGGATGACAGTTTCAAGCAAGCCAGCGCTGCTCTGGTACCACAAGGAGTCCCCACCAAATCCAGACATCCACAATGTAGTCCGGGGAACCCTCAGAGGGGACCTCAGCTTGGTCATTATGGACCCCCAGCGAGCCCTGCACTTTATGCGGGTTGTGAAGTCCCCAGCGGAGATAGAGCTGATGAAGGAAACGTGCTATATTGGTTCACAGTCTATTAATATGGCTATGGCTTGTACTAAACCTGGTGAGTTGTTTTGTTTTACTTTTTAGTTGGATCTCTGTCCTGCACCCCAACCGTCTTATTACAAAACGAAATTTAACTTTAGTTCTAGCCTAAACCTCTGAGCCGGTATTTGCATTTCAAACTTTATTTCGATTAAGATAAAGTTCTTAATACTAAAATTACAACATAGCAACGAACTAAGTTGTCATTTTTGTATAAAGAACTGCATTTGTATAACAGTTAGGTCCTTAATTCAATAACTGGCGCGGTGGTTTAACCTGATCTAAAGAAAAACCTTGTTTTGTAATAAGGGGACAAGTGTTTAACACACTTTCAATCACAACCTGAATAATTTTAAATGGTTTGTTTAATCCATTGCTTCATATGTTCGATAAAATTGTCTGCTCAAAGTGTAAATAACGCAATGAATGTTGTGAAAATGAAAGCCATTACTAAAAATTTATTTACTTATTAGCATCAAATAAAATCATAAACATAAAATTTCCTAAAATTTTCTTTAATTCCTGAGCTACGCAGAGGTGTGCCTAAGATAAAAAATGTTTTTACTTTAGGTAGTGTGTTTTTAATAAAAAAATCCGGTTAGACTGAAAGCCGACCCGAACATAGTTGGGAAAAGGCTAGGCAGATGATGATGTTTTTAATAAAAAATATTACACAATCCTGGGTAAATTACTCTTGTTGCTGAAACCTAGTCTTCTATAAAAATATTTCCTTTCAGGTATTTCTGAACATATGGTGAACGCAGTCTTAGAGTATACATGCAAACAAGGCGGGGCGGAGCACCTGGCGTTCCCGCCCGTCGTAGCCGGCGGAGCCCGCGCCACGCACATACACTACGTCGCTAATAACCAGCTGCTTGGGTCTGATGAAATGCTGCTGGTCGATTCAGGTAGGTTCAGAAAATGTATAGGAAGCATATCTTCAAAGCAAGAGTGAACAGGCATCTTTTGGGCACGCTCGTTCCATCATAGACCTCATCCATCGCTTTCCGTCGGGTGTGATAAGGTGAAGAGCAGGCATATTAAGAAAAAAAAGTCCTAACCTGACTTTGAAAGTGTGAAATCTAAAACCGTTCTAGGAGAGTAGTAAAACTCTTTTTTTTTACCAGAAATAACTTAGTTAAGCTAAAAAATCTGCTTTTTTCCCAACTAAGTTGAGGTCGGCTTTCAGTCTAACCAGATGCAGCTTTATCTACTGGTTTTCAGCTGCATCCGGTTAGACTTTCACATGGAGCGACTGCCTATCGGACCTCCACCAACCCAGTGACTGGATAACACGATACCCCTTGGTAAGACTGGTTGCCAGACTTTTGGGCTTCTGCCTATCCATAACGATTATCAAATATCTACGAATGACAGCCGGGACCAACGGCTTAACGTGCTTTCCGAGGTGCGATTGTTATCATTTAGCCATCCTCTTAACTTTGTTATGATACAATTTTGTCGAATGCCCTCCGCCATCGCTGCCGTAGTCTGCTGGGACCCGTTGTAGCAGCTGTAGGTAGGGTAGGCGTGTGTGATTATGAATGTACGAAGGGATGAAGAAAAGTCCGAAGTACACAAGATGAAGAAAGAAAGTTTATTGTACAGACACAGGTTACAGTCACACACACAAAAGTTACACTAAGAAGAAGGAGTAGTAGATTTCTTCTTCTCCTTCTTCTTCTATTCTATTTAGAATAGATAGCACGAGGTTAAGCAGAAATACAGTTAATATTAATCGCGGCGAAGCTATGATTTCAAATTGACAACGGTCGCGATAAGATCTTGTACTTACTGGCGTTGCGAGGTGGTCCACACGTCGGACCGCGCTTGTGTGAGCGCAACGCAGCGATAGTGCCGTCGCGCACACGCAAGCGCAACCGGAACGTGTGACGTAAACGTAGCGGGCCCGCTGGCTGCTAGAACAAAAGACGCGTCATAGCTACGCCGGTCAGCTTATATGTAATTATTTAGTAATACAAAATATGTGTTTGTATGTTGAAAATTTGTTAAGTAAATTATCACAAATATTTTATTTTGATTTTATATAATACTAGTTGTTAAGTTACTTCGTAAATATGTATATAAAACTATTATTGATTTTAATTTTAAGCAATTACATTATTTATATTTAATTTTAAGTTTTATTAGAGTAGGTCACTACACAGCTTTTCTAACAACTATATTGCCATAATTGTATATTTCCGGAGGATACAATTGTGGTGGCCAACGGCCGCAACTTACGAGTTGTACATAGGTCGTTTGTCGACAGACAAGCGTTTTACTTTGACTACATTTTTCATCACCACACCTTTCAAAACGGTGAAGGAAACATCGTGAGGAAACCGACATGTCTAAGGACCAAAAATTCGAAGACATGTGACTTCCACCAACCCATACTGGGCCCGCGTGGTGGATTACGGCCCACTCCTTCTCACATAGAGGAGGCCTGTGTCCTAGCAGATAGGCTGATTATGTATCTTTCTAACTTCTTTGAACATGATTCTCAGGTAGTCAGCGGTGGATGTACAACTCGGACATTTCCCGGACGTGGCCGGTGTCCGGAAAGTTCTCCAGGCATCATAGGATACTGTACGAACTGGTCCTCAATGTGCAGGTAAATTATTCATTTTGAAAATCGTACCAACGGAACAATCAAAGTCAAATTTCAAATAGGCACATAAAAGGCACTTTTGAACGTCAATAATTAAATTAAAATAAAATTGATTCTAGTCGCCTCTTCCAAAAGGTAGTTTTCGTATGGAGATGAATTGGCAAGAAACTTCACCGTTACTCTTTTAAAATGTTTTGCAATATTTTGCATACATCCTACTAATATTATAAACGTGAAAGTTTGTATAGATGAATGGATGTTTGTTACTCTTTCCCGCAAAAACTACTGAACGGATTTGGATGAAATTTGATACACAGATGGTTTATAACCAGGATTAGCATATAGGATACTTTTTATCCCGATATTCCCACGGGGTCGAAACTCATGCGGGTGAAACAGCGGGGCGCAGCTAGTACAATAATAAAATGAATGATTTTCAAAAAAAGACCTTACTTACTTAAACTCAGAGTCTGTCCGTCGCACATCGACGCACATGATTCTGAGCCCCCCTGAGTTTATATTTTACGTCGATTAAAAAACAAAAAAATAGCTGCTCCATACATTTTGACCGCGTAGACATTGCACTTTTCTATGAAACCGCAGATATTTCTTGATTATCGGCGAAACATTTCTACTACGGTCTAGAATTGTAGAATTATGTGTTGAATCCATGGTTACAGCTTACGCGTCGATGGCCCTGCCACCCTGTTTAGTGGACTTATAAAAACCGTAGGCTATTTTACGTTTACAGACCCGTTTGATCGAGATTTTGGGCGAACAGCGTCCACCTTTAGACACTTTGTTTGACAGCATGTGTCGACTGCTGGGCACACATCTGCAGCAGGAGGGCATCATCTCCAAGGACATTACTGGATCCGAGCTACTTGCGGTAAGAGTGTATTTTATAGGACAAAACGAGTTCCACAAATGTCAAAAACTTGTCAAAATGTAGGGAAATTTGAGGTATTTTTGACAGATTGAGACTGAGATCAGACTATGAACGTTCTTAAAATTACGAGAATTGCCCCTCTGGCCTAAACCTTCGAGCCAGTTACTGTATTTTGAACTTTATTCCGACAGTCGTAAAGTTTTTAATGCGAAATTGACAACTTAGACTCAGGTTTAACGTCAGTTTTTGTAATAAGAACGTTAACTTTGTCGAAATAGAGTTCGAAATTTTAAAAAAATCACTTGGATACACAGAAGTATTGATACCTAAACACGATAAAACAAAAAATAACGGAATTTCTCAACTCATACTTCAAGTAAAACATTCCCAGCGGTCGTTGACTCCTTGACATACCCAGCGGTCGTTGACTCCAAAAAAAAATCATCAAAAATTGTATATTTTTACTTAGTTGTGTTTAGATATAGATAGCCTTCACGTTTGCAGAGTTTCTCTAGCTAATTTAATTTCACCCTGTATAACCTATAATATTTACATGAACAGAAAGCATACAGTCTGTGCCCTCACCACGTGTCGCACTACTTAGGCATAGACGTGCACGACGCGCCGCTCGTGCGACGCAACGTGCCCGTCAATACCAACATGATCGTCACTGTAGAACCAGGTTAGTCTCCTACCTATTTGATAATTTGATATGTTAGCTACATATAGCTACAGTTAGCTATATATACATCAAGGAGAAAGAAAGGAAGAAAAATTGTTTATTCTGTTACAAACAAAACGCACATTACAAAAAAAAAACATAAAATACGGACATACGAGAACCGTGTACAGTCACGAGCACTAATAAGTTAACACTTTCAATTGAGATTTTTTCGTGAAATAATGAATGCAACGTTGAAATATGACAAATTACATAAACCTATGAGTTCGAAAATGCAATGTTCCTAACAACATAAAATTTCATTAAAAAATAAAGGACTAAATCGCTTTTGAATAAAGCTGTGTGTATACATACTTTTTCTCGTGACTGTACGAGTCGCAATAAATACTTTTTCTTTCTTTCTTTCTTTTTTACATAAAAAGTATCCAAAAGCCTCGTATTTAACCACTTAAAATTTGTCAATTTTGTGGACAAAATTGTTTTTTTATTTTTCTTTTTCTTTTACTATCTACGTTGCGTTAATGTCACTGGCAAATAACAACAAAAATCTATCAAAACAAAACTAGATGCCGATTGCAACGGTTCGGTTTTTTTTTTTCACAATAACCAAGTTCTTAATGATCTGTTCAATACATTTTTCGGTATAAGTCAGTCATCGAGCGTCTCACTTTCTCCTACGACTTTGGACGAGGAAGACACCGACTGTACTTTGATTTAACTTTGCTAGGGGCTGATTTTTCAATCGACAGATATTTTTTATTCGTCGAATAAAATTGACGTCTGACAGTTTTTTTATAGAAGATATATCAAAAACTCAAAATTATTGCTATGATAAAATCATCTGGCGTTGGAAAAATCAGCCCTAAGTAAACCAAGCGTTGCATACGAATGTGAACACTATATGTATAGCATTAATGCTCATAATCGTATAAAACGCTAACTTTACTTAGCAAATTCGAATAGAGTTCGAACCGCTGTCTATCGCACCCTTCAAAAAAATCAAACTTGATTGTATATCATTAGTATATTTGCCTTAGGGCTGATTTTACCAACGTCAGATAATTTTATCGGAGGAATAATTTTGAATTTTTGACAGTTCTTTCATACAAAAACTGTCAGACGTCAATTTTATTCCAGGAATAAAAATTATCGGTCGATTGAAAAATCAGCCCTTACTTAGATCTATTATTACTAACCTACCTAATCTTCTCTAGGAATCTATATAAGACCAGACGACACCACAATCCCCGAAGAGTTCCGCGGCATCGGCATCAGGATCGAAGACGATGTTCTCGTCACAGATGGCGACCCCATCGTCCTAACAGACACGTGCATCAAAGAAGTAGACGACATTGAAGCTATTGTTGGCAAACATGGGCTATGAGCACAAGGCCAATTCCCGTGTTTAGAAACGTTCAAAATCTAGTCACAATCAGTGTCAAAAATTTAGGGAAAATTGAGGTATTTTTGACAGATTGAGATTAGACTGTGAACGTTCTTAAAATTACGAGAATTGCCCGTCTGGGTCTTAACACTTAAACGGCTTTTACTTTAAACGAAAAGACGCTTCACGAAGCCGAGAGTCACGTGTACTCCCCATCATTGTTATAATTTTTTTGTACTGGACCATACCTGGGAACCTTCTGGTTACGGAGATAATGAAGGTTCTAACTTTTTGTCACGAAAACAAGTTTTAAATGTTTATTTATTTATTTAATACCTTACGCACACAAAGGTACAGAGGCGGACTTAATGCGGTAGATATTTTCTACCAGTCCACCTTTGGGTGATGCAGGGACAGACAGTGGTAATTGCTATTGTGAAAATTGAGGAATAAATATTTAGACGCAAAACCTATTAAAACTAAATATATATAACTTTACTTTTGTAGCGGTATCTACAACGCCACAACCGAACAACGCGTCATACTGACGTCACGCAAATCCTGCATCTCGCAAGCAGAGTTTACCGCGCAATTAGCATAGATACAATTTCCCAAAATCAATCGTTGGGCAATTGCCCGCTAGACAGAACACCCGTCTGGTCGGAGGATCCTCCCTTTTCTATAGAGTATGAGTGAACTTTACACCCTGTTCCTCATACTTCTATACTTCAAATACCCCCGCAACTCCTGTGGCGTTGCATGGACCCAAAAGCTCAATATTTGGCGTGCGTTACATTGCGCAGTTTCATTTACAGGAAGCGTACTTAACGGCTACGTACTGAGTCTTGTTACTCCCTGTATAAACGTTACTTAAACCGTGCTTTGGCTTAGACATGTTCCCGTCTCATCTTGCACTTATAGTTTGACACTTGTTTCACAGAATTAAAGCTGAGCCAAAGTTCGTGTTAAGTAATGTTTATTATAGATCTCGGCCTTAGTACCAGGCGGTTTTATTTTTTTTTGCTTAAGAAACCGACTTAGTTATGTTTGGTGAGACATAAATGTTGCCATGATATGGTTATTCCCACGTGGACCATTAGAGATTAGTTGCCAGATGTGAAAATGAAGTATTTCTTGAGGCAGATAGAATTGGTTAATAGCTCTTAATAGGAATTGTCAATGCCATAAGATTTTGAATAGATTCTTTTCTTTGTTTATCGATGAAGAATATGGCGTACTTGGTTTTGTCACTAAACGGGGTGATAACGATTGTACCTATAATAATTGAGTATAGTGACTGAATTACTTACCTCAATTTTTTTTTTTACCACTCCTCACTAAAATGTTGTTATCGTAAAAATGCCGTCATTTTTCACACAACAGTTCGTAGTCAACGCTCAAAAATAAACGTCAGTGTACAATTAATAAAAAAGTGATACTTTTGAAGTATTTATTTCGTAGCGTTTGTACGCGTTTTATTATTAGTTACCGTGTGCTGTTCATTAGTTGTACAGAATACTAAATTGTTCCTTTGTAAATAGAAATTGTAAATAAGATAAATAAAAATGTTGAATTGCGTAATTGAGTTGCATTTTTTACCTGGACCTTTTGGGCAAATTTAAGCTCTGTGGAAGTCAGCGTATGTGTATACAGCCCCTTATAAAATGTCTACATTTATATCTGTCATTTTTATGGTGTACTTAATAAAGAATACCAGCCAATGGGTTGTGGAGGGCAGATAGGCAGTCGCTCCATGTAAAATAATGGTATTCAGCTGCATCCGGTTAGACTGGAAGCCAACCCCAACATAGTTGGGAAAAGGCTAGGCAGATGATGATGACATAATAAAGAATATGTTACCTAGCACACACTGCACGCACAACGACGGTCTGTGTCACTCACAACTTAATGTCATTCGGGGATTCATTTGCGATAGATTTCATAACTAATATCCCCGAAGGGTTAGGCAGAGCTGTACCTGTGGTACACCCAAATTTTTTTTTTTTTTAACGTTACCCCACACTAGGAATTTCTCCTGTGTCGTGGGTGCGTTTACAAACATTTAAACTCACATACACAAACAGCCAGAGCCGGAACAACTACTTGTAGGCCATGCAAATATTTGTTCCGTGCGGGAATCGAACCCGCGACACGCAGCGTAGCAGTCAATCGCTTAACCACTGCGTCAACCGTGCCGTCAAAATTTCGCCAGGTATGTGTGTGTGTTTGTGTGTAATAGGGTGCCGAACCTATTGCCTTCAATTGGGCACAGGTCCTTCGGGGATTAACAACTTCGGGGATTGAAAAACCTAATTACACTTTACCCGACCTGGGAATCGAACCCAGGACCTTATGCACCACTAGACCAACGAAGAAGTCCCGTATTCTATTTTTTTTTAGGGTTCCGTAGCCAAATGGCAACGGAACCCTTATGGATTCGCCATGTCTGTCTGTCTGTCTGTCTGTCCGTCCGTATGTCACAGCCGCTTTTTTCCGAAACTATAAGAGCTATACTGTTGAAACTTGGTAAGTAGATGTATTCTGTGAACCGCATTAAGATTTTCACACAAAAATAGAAAAAAAACAATAAATTTTAGGGGTCCCCATACTTAGAACTGAAACTCAAAAATTTTTTTTTCATCAAACCCGTACGTGTGGGGTATCTATGGATAGGTCTTCAAAAATGATATTGAGGTTTCTAATATCATTTTTTTCTAAACTGAATAGTTTGCGCGAGAGACACTTCCAAAGTGGTAAAATGTGTGTCCCCCCCCCCTGTAACTTCTAAAATAAGAGAATGATAAAACTAAAAAAAATATATGATGTACATTACCATATAAACTTCCACCGAAAATTGGTTTGAACGAGATCTAGTGAGTAGTTTTTTTTTAATACGTCATAAATCGTAACGTAACGGAACCCTTCATGGGCGAGTCCGACTCGCACTTGGCCGGTTTTTTTATTTGTTGCAGGACGGTACGCACGGCTACTCAAGTTATACCTAACCAATATAAGATGACTTCTGATTTTACGAAAAACCTAAACAATGCAAGGTCAGCTAAAACTGGAAACGTATAGCTTGATGTGTAGCCGTGTGTACTGAAATTCGTTTAGGATCATGAAAATAATATTTATAAAATAAAACCACACGCATGTAGAAAAAAAAAACATTTATGTAAACTATACTTACATTTGCCAGGCTTTTCGATTTTAACATTAAAAAATAATTTGACCAACTCCGCCCGGCTGGGGCAAAAGGAATGCTTGATAAATGCAAACTAAACGACAAGCGTCCATGATCGAAGTTAGGACGACAAGCTTTTTATCGTTACGTCTTTTTGTTTATTTCGTATACAGAACGCGATTTATTATTAATACAACAATATAACGCCTTATCAAAACTAAGCAATGTGACATGTTTTAAGTGAAAACTTCTCTAGGCGCACTTTGCGCTCTTTCAGAACAGTGAACGAAACTGAACTGGGGCCGTATTACGAAGTATTAATGCCAACATGATTCCAATGCGAAAAAAGGATGGTGCTATCGGTCATGTATAGCTCCGTCTCTCTCTTACACTGGAATCATGATTGCATTAAACCGTCATAATACGACACTTGTCACACTCGGATCGGTGACGATGTATCGCGTGTGTAAGTTTTCACTTCTATCCTAAGATCATAAACAAACACCCTGTTCTTTTTTTTTGCCAGAAAGTTTTAACATTTGGTCCCAAAGTTAACAAAAATGAGTTCAAACTTAAGGTTAAAGGACAAAGGTCTTAAAGTTATAACATTAGTTATAGTTGTGTACAGACGCGAGCACATCAAGCTACTACAATCTGTCAAATTTCTTTCAATAGATTTTCAACTTTATTGATAAAGCATTACGGTTCAAGGTTGACTGGGTAAATATGACAGATTCGGGTAGCTTGACCTGCTGACGTCTGTACCTTTATAAAATTAGATTGTATGAAATTATCATGAAAACTGATAGGTCATACTAGAACATTATCATTTCGTATAGGTCTCAAATTATGAAGATATATTTTGCATATACTAATGTATGCATAGATTTTTTTTTTATAATATATTCCCAATTGATGATAAAATATAAAACATGGCGCCGATTCCCTTGTTTACAAACTAAACTAAATTTAAGTTCAGTGCTCACTAATTTGACAGGACTAAACTAATATTTATCTTCTGTCCTTTTCTTAATGAAATAGAAAGAAAAAGATGCACTGAACTTAAATTTAGTTTAGTTTATGACCAAAGGAATCGGCGCCATTATCTATTAATAAGTATGTTGTAAACCGTTTTATGCATTGTTCCATTGCATTACAACCATAAAATAACAAAAATATATAAAACAATATGTATTGATAGGAATGTTTAGAAAAATAGTTTCAATTAAAATATCTACTTCCTACATTAATAATAGTGTAGACTTAACTTGATATACTCCATGGTCGTAACCAGCACGACATTACCTACCTAAAAACAATATTAAAATCTAATATTCGAGGTACTATTCGAATCAAATGCGTATTTTATTGAAGAATGCTTGAACATTTATTAGTGAAGACGTGTCCATTCAGAAATTGCCAGATGTAATTAGTACCTATTACATTTAAAGTTGAACGTCGAATACAGGGTTATTTGTAAAACACCAACAACCTCTTAAGAGGTCACTGTACTCATCATTATGGACAACTTTTACTGTAGGACCAAACCTGAAATCGCGAAAAAAAAATCAGCTGCTCCCTACATTTTGACGAGCTATGCGAACATAAATGTAGGGAACAGCTAACTTTTTTTTTCGCGATTTCAGTTTTGGTCCCATAGTAAAAGTTGTTCATAATGATGAGTACAATGACCTCTTAGAGGTTGCTGGTGTTTTACAAATAACCCTGTATATTTTTATCTGAATTAAAAATATTTACGTTTACTATACCGAATTCTGTAAAAATATTTACGTTTACTATACCGAATTCTGTAAAAATATTAACTGACGTCGACGATAATGTCTTCATGTCATTGTATTCTTAAACCAGCAATACACATACCAGTAATTTTTACAAAGGTAAGCTTGAATGCGTTGTGATAATTACCAATCATGACCGGCTCCACGGGGCACGGCGCGGCATGGCATCTTTGTAAGCGGACACACACTACCTGCGGTCAATGACCGCACAAAAACATCAACAGAAACTAATTTCTGTTTTGTTTAATCTTGTTTAGATATCGTTACCATTTGCGGAGTTTCGCTTGCTAATTTTATTTGGCCCTATATACAACGACCCGACATCAACCGTCGGGCAGTAGCCCACCAGACACGACACCCGTCTGCTCGGAGGATGCCCCCTTTTTTATGGAGGATGAGTGAACTTTACACCTTGTTCCTCATAACTCTATAAACATACCGCTTGAAGGTTCAGCATGTCGTCGGGTCATACATATAATATCCCTGGACCCCCCCCCCCCCCCCCCCGATAACCCTGTTGATACTATACCGTGTGCCGTGTACCGGCATGCCGCGACGTGCCTCAGGGCCTTTAAAAGTTGTTATGGCACAATGATACTTGCATACTTTTGTTTAGCAGTGTGATTCTGTAACCATATCACCATGAAAACTTAGGTGAAATGAGCGTGGAGTGAGCTGTCATTCCAATTAATGCTAGGGATTGACACTATTGACAGCTCACCTTAAGCTCACTTCACCAAACTTTTCACTGTGAGTTTTTTACAGAATCGATCGGCTGGTTACTGGTATGTGTATCCTTAGTTTTGGTGTTATCTATATTTTAACTGCTTACAAGGTAGCCATAAAAATAAAGCACTAAAGGCTACCTCCTCACTTAAACTTCATAAATTATATTTATTATTCGATAACTGCTAAAAATAAGTAGAAAAAAAAAACATTTTGTAAATAAAGTACCTATAGTAAACATAAGTTTATACTATTTAGTTCACAAATTACATTACAAACATAATTTTGTATCTCATTCACACACAATTTCTAGTTTTTCTTATACTTGCAACATGTTTCGATTTCATTACAATAATATACGTCATGTAGATTCCGAAATCACTATTTAATTTTGCGTGAATATAAACGTTTTGGAATTGAAGTTATATCAAAAGTAATAAATAAAGAACAGGCTGTGTAACTCATGTTACAGCCCGATTCAAACTACGGCGGCTCGGAACACTCGGCGAGTCGCTGCGCAGTAACACACTCACGTGTCAGCGGCGGGGCGGGCGCGGTACTGCGCAGCGAGTCGCGCACTTCGGAGCCGACATAAACTTAGCATCGGGCTGTAACAACTGCTGTGAATAGTGATTGAGTAAGATAAGTTACTCTGCTAACTAATTTTTGTGTTGATTAGTCATTCAGAAAAAGGATGTTAAGCGAAGTTTAGATAACAAAACTTGCAAGAGTTGACTTCCGCAAGGAATTCTTCCCGTGTAATAAGAATTCTTACCGTGTAGTAAGAATTGCTTCCGTAAGTCCACTTCTGAAAGTTTTGTTGCGAATGTAAACTTCGCTTTAGGCTTGTCAAACTGATAAGTCACATTTCGCTAAGAATGATTCCAATGAGTCTTCAGGCGAGTGTTACTACCCGACCTAGGTATCAAAACTAAGACCGGCCTTCTCCAATAAGATTATGTATAGTTATAACATTACCAAAAACGTTTACATCCACACAAAATCCACCACACACACCTCATTTTCACTACTCATCAACCGTCCACCAGTTTACACCATCACCTCCGTTCACCAGTCATCATCAGGCACTCCTCCCGGGTACTCTCCTGTGAGGCACGCGGTACAATGTCCTCCCACACCATCGCTTGGAGTAGACTTCATGTTGTAATGTATTGCCGATACTAAGCCTTCTACGCTTAAGTATTCTAGACTGTCGGCACCTGTAATTAAGAGTTATTTTTGTTTAAAACTGATAAAAATGTATGCGTTTTAGTGGGATAGAGGTCAAACTCGAGCGTATCCAAAAAATGAGGAACCTTGGTAGATAAGAAACCTTAATTATTAAGATAGGGAGATAACACAATCGAGATTTGTATCCAAAACGCATCCACGCTACAGGAAAAAATACTGAACGATTTAAAAAATATTATGGCAGTTACAAGACGATAATAAACGAGAATACGGGCAATGTTAATGCACGGGAGTATTTTGAAACCATCAAATACCATAATCCAACAACACAATTAAACATTGTTTTTACTTCTCGTGCTCTAAAAGTTCGTCTTTATGTTGTGCGTACGTGACAGAATCGCTTTATATGCACTAGTGCATAAAGTTTTTTTTTTCTGTCTATGTCTAAGATAATCACAATAAAACGTCGCAGATTAAAGTCGTTATTTTATTGTTACTGGTACTGTTATATACTTTATGCCTGTTTAATTTTCTCGCAATGTAAGTGAAAAGCAGTGTATAATTCGGGCATAAACGAGCCATTTTACCCCTCGACTTAACTATCCACCTTCGGTTGCGGCTCGGGGTAAAATGGCTTCTTTTATGCACTAGTTGTACAATCTACTATTTTATGTTTTCAAACAAAGTATAGCATAGTTACGGGCCAACTATGGGGTTTGCCAATCAGCCAACTAGTACACTAATTGAATATTGTGTATTTGATTGAATTTTTTTTGTAGACTGGAAACGTCACTAGTTAGACAAACGTAGTTTAATTTACTGTCGTATTGACTTCCCCACGCCGTAGGTCACTAACCTTGAAAAGGGCGCGAGGATGCTTTACCGAATGCATAGAAAAGGGGAGACTTTTTTGTAACCGTGTATCGTGTATGTGTCCATGTTCTAGTTAAGACTGGCAAGTAACAATGGATTTAAGACTACTCACCAACATGTTCGGCTAGTTTGTAGGCGTCCATCTTGTTGGCGATGAGTTCCTCTCGCGTGGGGATGTTGATGCCCATGTAGCACGGGTACTTGAGGGGCGGCGACGCTATCCTTATGTGTACCTGCAGGCAAATATATAGGGGATTAGTTTGTTTGTATTGATCGTCACTCAGCGGGTGACTCTGAAGACGAGTATCGTAGGCCTAAGGAGCACTAGTATGATTACTGGGAAGGCAGCAGAGAGAGACAGAAGTGGATTTGAAGCCACAACGATTTGTACAATTCTGCACTTTACAGTGCTAGTGATAAGATGTACTATGCAATATCATCAACACATTCTATTTGCGCTCCAGTCGGTCTCAGAGGGCCTTACCTATCAGTATTTGGCCGAGGTTCAACAAATAATATATTGAGTATGAAACAAAAAACTCATGTTTTATTTACCTCAGCGGCCCCAGCATCTCTCAACAGCTTGATAATCGGCCCGATAGTGTTGCCCCTCACAATAGAATCATCAATCAGCACAATTCTCTTGCCGCGCACGTTCTCGGAGAGCGCACCGAACTTCTTGGCGACACCCAACTGTCGCAGTCGTGTGGAGGGCTGGATGAAGGTGCGGCCCACGTAGCGGTTCTTACAGAGGACCTCCATGAACGGGATGCCGGACTGCAATAGGAGATTATGAAGAGTAATTTATTAAGCTTGCATAACTATGGATCTTATTTACATAGAATAGAATACTCTTTATTATGTACACCATATAAATTACAGACATAGATATATAAATTTTACAAAGGGTGACACAATGGGCGGTCTTATCGCTAAGAGCGATCTTTTAAAGACAACCTTTGGCTGGATTAAAAAGCGGAAGGAGATCAATACTTTAAATTTGAATCGTGACATATTTGCCAAAAATGTAAACAAATATGAGTTTATGGAAAAATAACTTTAATTCCTACACAATAAAGTTCAGTTTACGCTACAACTTCAAACATTTTTATAACTTTTTCAATAGTGCTCGTCACTCTGAAATCAACTTAATGGTCATTTAAATAAAGTTGGTATTTGTTTAACTTGAAATAACTTCAATTTGTAACATAAATCAAATTTGAATTTATATAGTCTGTGGTGTGCCATTTACATATTAAAGAAGGTAATCTATACTAATAATAAAGCTGAACAGTTTGTTTGAACGCGCTAATCTCTGGAAAAGAAAAGAAAGAAAGAAAAAACATTTATTTAGCACAGACCAAAAGACACACAATACATCAGATAACAACTTATAAAAAAACAAATAGAAAGTGTAAAGACCGATGCAAGAAATTAGCAGGTAAGTGTGCCTCACGGCTGCACCAAAAAGGCCCAGTTCAGCAAAAATGCCAGACTAGGATTCACTCGGACAAATTATTTTTGCATTTGATAGTCCAATTCTTCAATAGGCTATTTAACATCACGCTATGATTCTTGAGAGCCGAGCAAAAAGGAAAAAAGTCTGAAATAACGCTAAGAGAAAACGAAGTAGTACCCGCGTGTCCAGTATCTTGTGGCGTTTTTCTCTATTACTGAACCAACTTTTTTTTTTTTATTATATAAACTAGTGCTTGACTGCGATCCCGCCTGATGGAAAGCAGTGATGCAATCGTTGATGGTAAAGCGCACTTATTTATTGTGAGCCTATTCACTCTAGCCTTGAAAACACTTAAATTATAATCGGAAGGGAAGACCGCTGCAGGAAAATTGTTCCAGTCCTTCGATGTACGCGGTATAAACGACGAGGCAAAACGCTTCGTCCGGATCGTGGCGGTGTCAACAACGTAACCAACTGCAGCAATAATAATAGATATACTTAAATACATGGCTCGCGAGGTTGTCGATATGTGGCATGTGGACTCAGCAATCATTGTGCCGATAGTCGTGACAGCCAATGGGTTAATAGCCAAGAGCCTTGACCAACACCTGAGGAGGCTCTTGTTGGGCAGCTGGATCAAGGGCTTGATTCAGAAAGCGGTACTTCTGGACACAGCTTGCATTGTCAGGAAGTTCCTCTCTCTTGAGCCCTGACCGCCGCGCGCCGGTAGCTTGGACCCTGTTCCCGATGCCGGTGGGCTACTATTTTTTATATTTTTTAATGTTTTTTTTTATCTTTTTCTTTATAAAAATATTTTAAAATGTAATTTGTAAGTATTTACGTGAAATAAAGGAAATAATAACAGAAATACATTAATAATAGATATACATTACCTGTCTTGCGTATCCGTGTGCTGCCGCGGTACCGGACTCTGGTACAGAGGACACGATATCAGCATCTATTGCAGATTCGCGCGCCAACATGCGGCCGCACTGCATGCGCGCTGAGTATACCATTTGACCTGGAAAAAGCAATTATATTATGTTGGGGCAGCTCGTCATTTGCCTAGCCTTTTCCCAACTATGTTGGGGTCGGCTTCCCGTCTAACCGGATGCAACTGAATACCAGTATGTTACATGGAGGGACTACCTATCTGACCTCCACAACCCAGTTACTGGGTAAAAACGATATGTTGCGGCAAGAAACATAAGATATTTGGATTTAAAGGATCATGGATACAGAGACGAATCCTACGCAGAATTCTCTCGCCATTGTGAATCCGACTTCGAACTTCGCGCCGAGTTACGAGTCTTAGAATAAACACCAGTAGATCCAGTACAGTATACTCTATCATCATCCACACTTTCCTACTAATTTCTTAAATCGCACTTCACACTTTTTAATTAATCTTTTTATTGAAGTGAAAACTTCTTTAGCGGCGTTGTGCACTTTTGTTGTGATGGGTAAAAAATGTTAAAACTCGCGTCAGGACACGTGACCTGATCGAAAATTCGTAAGACGGAGCTCGCGTCAGGACACGTGACCAGCTGTGCAATTCTGTCACCATCTCACCGTGAAAAATTAGGTGACGTGAGCGTGGAGTGAGCTGTCATTTCAACTAATACTAGGGTATTGGCACTATTGACAGTTTACTCTAAGCTCACTGCACCTAACTTTTCACGGTGAGACTTACAGAATCGATCGGCTGATCGAAAATTCGTAAGACGGAGGGAGAGTAGACCGCATTCCAAAATATCAAAAATGCACAACGTTAATATTCAAGTTTTCACTTCTGCCGGCACTCCCGGAGTGCAACCCGTTGATTTTTTTTTTTAATTTTATTGTTTGTTTTATGTGATGTATGTATCGGGTGTATTGCGTGTCTTTTAGTTTGTGCCAAATAAATGTATTTTCTTTCCTTCTTTCTGTCTCATCCCACCATCCACAGCCCGATTTCACCCACTGCTGGACATAGGCATCTCTTATCTTGTGGCAATCCCCACGCTCATGTACCAGCCTCATCCAAGTTTTGCCCGCGATGGCGACAATGTCCAACTCATACACATACATACTCATGGTGCACTCTCTATGGGTTCATGACAATTAAATAAATGACTATTTATTTAATTGTCATGAACCCTATTTATTTAAGTGTGTTAACTCAGCTGTTGATTTTTGTCTTATTTCTTGTTAACGGTTTGACTAAACCGTTAACAAGAAACTATATAGTGTATAGTATAGAAACTATAGAGAGCTATATAGTGTTACACTGTGCTAGTACCGTAAGTAGTGCCATGGGCAGAAATATTTATCTTAGTGCCACTCGACCAGTAGATCTAGTGTCTATCTATCAATGTGATAATTTTATAACGATGGTCAGATTGATAGAACCACCGAAATGAAGATACCCTACTAGTAGAACTACGCGGTCGAACCACGGACAATAAACGGATTCAACAGCCTAACGAGAGCTTCTTTAGGTGCTTCTCTTAACTGCCAGGGCTTATTTTGAATTTTATATTTTAAATTGTTTAGTTTTTTACATTGTTCTCACATATAGAAGTAATAAGAATATTAAGAATAATGTACCCAGAATTTTGTAATAATATCTTGATTTAAAAGAGTGTCCGTGGAGTTTCTTGCCCGTTCTTCTCCACAGAGATCTACGTTTTGTAATGGGCAACTAGCTTCAACTTTCTGACTAACTGACCGACAATTTAATTTTGACAATTCAAAAGTGCCTGAAATGGTTTAATTGAAATAAATGATTTGAGTTTGAGTTTGAGCTAATCGACGATTATTCAAGTGAAAAATAACAATTATTATAATATGCTCATATAACGGGGAGTCTTACCTTCAAAGATACTATCTGCCCTGGCGAAGTAGACGTACTCAAATATACAGAAGGCTTGTTGTTTGTCGGCCGGTCGCTCCACAACGTCCACAGTTCGGATTCCGTGTCGAGACATCTCTACGATCTCGCCGGGTAGCACCTCGCGCACGTAGCGAGCACCTAGAAGATAGAGAAACATTAAAAAAATATTCGTGATACTGTTATCTATACTAAATAAAGCTAAATAGTTTGTCCGGTTTTTTTTTTCCAAATTGAGGACCACAACATTTCTTTAGCCAACCCGAGAATCTAACTCAGGTCCCCACGTTTAGTAAGTAGGTTCCGTCAATCATATTTTGAAAACTAGACGAGGTTGGCATTTCCTATCTGACTACTCTGAGAATAAAGGCTGAAAAAACTCAGAGGTCACAGTCTCTTTTAAACTCCAGACATAATTTTGGCCAGATCATGTAGACTCGTGTCTGAAATGGTCTTTTGAAGAAAGAACCACACAGACTGAATGGACCTATCCAGTTCAATAGTTGCCCAATCAAGCGTTCAAGAATCATTGCATAATCTTTTCCTTATACTGGCTGAATTTTTTTACCGTCTGGACAAAAACAGGGTGTAAAAGGTAAACGGAGTAGAATTCTACGGCACAAACGTGTAAAAAAAACCGCACAAAAATGTAAAAAAAAAATCCAGACGTTAAAAAAAGTCTGCCCGGTACAGTTATTTTTTCTACTATTTCAATTCCTACTGGACTTATTTACCTTCGCTTACTCAGAATGCTAGAAGATAATTGCTTCATTATGTACTAACCGATAGAGAGGAATCCGCACGACTCTGACGACACGACCCATCCTTCGGCCCTATCTTCCACACCATTCTTTGCGCAGCCGTTCATTAAAACTGAAATAAATCATATAAAAATAAGCATCACGCAAATTGTTTATTTGTATTAAAGGAAGAATGTGAATAGAGGAAGAATGAAAGAAAGCAAATTTTTGTTAATTTGGCTTTTAAGGGCAATTTGACCATAATATAATAATGGTTGTACTAATGTCTATTCAAATTTATGTTTCAAATTGGTGTTATTTCAAGTTAAAAATAAAAAAATATCAACTTTACCTTAATGGCAATTAAGTTGATTTCAGTGACTAGCAATATTGAAAAAGTTTAAAAATGTTTGAAGTTGTAACGTAAAGTGAATGTTATTGTGTAGGAATTAAGGCAATTTTTCCATAAACTCATATTTGTTTGCATTTTTGGCAAATAAATCGCGAATGCAGTATAGAACTTGTCATTTTGAATATTGGCCTATTTGCTCTAATTTCTAAATAAACTAATATTACAAAGATAAAAGATTTGATTTTAACTGATTTGGATGACGTTTGGCACATTGGTAGCCCATGGCCTCGAGAAGGACATAGGCTAATTTTCATCCTGGATCACAGACGAAGTCACGGGCAACAGCTAGTATTAAACATTTCTGTCTTGCAAGACCACAAACTTTTACCGACAAGCTGACATTGTTACGAAAATTGTAGGTATATGCATTCAAATACTACTGAAATAAAACTGTAAACTTAGATTTTGGCACTACATAATTATTTTAATGAAAATATGTGTATAGTTTTATAATATTAAGCACCACACAAATCATTCGTTATAATTACCATGCCCTTTCTAACAGAAACGTGTTCATAACATGGTAATTAAAAATCATGCATATTTATACTGACTAGGAAAATGTAGTATGTTAACAATTTTATCACCCACATACCCAATCATATTGTTAACCCATAAATAATATATATAAATAAATAAATAATAATCTATGGAAATATGAGGTCATGAAGAAAATGCAATGCGATATAATACGGGGCGTAGCGAGGAATTACATAAAATGTCGGTTAACTCATCGACTGCTGGATAATGGCCAAAATAGATTTCAGCAGGTTCCACTGCTCACCCAAGATTGCCACTGGTCTACTAATCTGAGTCCTTAAAGTGGAATTGGACCACCTTAAGGACAAAGTTTCATCATCATGATCAGCCTACAGCAGTCCACTGCTGGACATAGGCCTCCCCTATGGCACGCCATTCGACTTGACCAGAGACCAGCTACAAAAAAAAAGCAAGTTCCATCTTGCTACGCCCAGAAAATAGCCCATGTAATAAGAATAGTTATTAAATGGAATTTGTTCATGCATTACCCTCGGCATGCCGCGCCGACGACTGTTTGTAGACATCTGGAAATGTTTTGTTATTAGGTACCATTTATACATATTTATTAGTTTAATTCAACAATAAAGGACTGGTCAATATATAAACGAAGGTTTCTTACGAAGTACGCTTTCAGCTTATCATCGTAGCAAATCGCGTGACTAAATAGTTTGTATTCAGAAATATAAAATTTACTAAAAAATAATTTTATTTATTTAAATATCTTTTCAGTCTGTAAACATTAGCATTCTAATTTAAAGCATTTATTTCAATTATACCATGTACAGGCACTTTTGATTGTCAAGGATTCGGAAAGGTGAAGCTTCCAAAGCGTAGTAAGTTAGTATGGGGGACAACGGGCAAGAAACTCCATGGACACAAATAAAAAACATTGGTTACCTCATCCATGTCAAAATTATACATATAGGTTTTGACTAGTCATTTAAAGTAGTTACATAAGTACAAACACAAATAATGAGTAATAATTGGTTTTCCCATATTATGTAAAGATGATATCATTATGGAGATATATCTAAATTGTTAGCAATGTTGGTAAACAGTCATTAATAAAACTAATTTTAAAAAACCCAAGAGATAGCCGAGTTCGCGTGTGCATGTATTGTATGTCCCTTTTTGACCTGCACCCTAATTGCGTAACACACAATCAATCGGAATCGGTTTCATTTTGACAGTTCAACAACATTCATTGCGTTATTTACGTGTTGAGCAGACAAATTTTTCGAACTTATGAACAATGGAATAGCAATATGCTTCAAAATGATTCAGATTACGATTGATTGTGTGTTACGCAATTAGGGTGCAGGGCCCGTAATGCCGTAATTTAAAACGTTCAAAATCTAGTCGCAGTCTCATCTCGGCGACAAACAAATGTCAAAAACTTGTCAAAATGTAGGGAAATTAGACGTATTTTTGACAGATTGAGACTGAGATCAAACTGTGAACGTTCTTAAAATTACGAGAATTACCCCTCTGTATACCTACATCATCGTCTGCCTAGCATTTTCCCAACTGTGTTGGGGTCGGCTTCCAGTCAAACCGGATGCAGCTGAATACCACATGGAGTGACTGCCTATCTGACCTCGACAGCCCAATTATTTGTTAGACTGTTTGTCAGACTTTTGGGCATCTAACAAAGCACCGAACGGTTTAACAAGCTTTCTGAGGCAAGAGGGGGTCTCGATATCTAATGGGCCCATCTACAACCGACTGCGGTTATCATTTACCTTCTATAGTATCATCATCTGCCTAGCCTTTTCCCAACTATGTTGGGGTCGGCTTCCAGTCTAACCGGATGCAGCTGAATACCAGTATTTTACATGGAGCGACTGCCTATCTGACCTCCACAACCCAGTTACTGGGTAATACGATACCCCTTGGTAAGACCCCTTACCTTCTATAGTATACCTACATTAAAAGTGAAAAATGATGAAGTTTGCCTCAGTTTATCCCTATTGCTGCGGGTTACTTACATGCATCCCGGATTAGCAGCATGCGGCAAAAAAATCATTTAAGTAACTATTTTCTCACAACTTTAGTGTATGTTAAAGAAAATTATCTATACTCAAACAACAAGATTCAACTGGAACACAATTATTCGACAACTGAAATCGAAATAGCAAATTCGAATTGCTTTTTATACAAAAATAAAATTAATGCAAAGGCACTCCACACATATTCGATCTCGAAACAATTAAAGTAAAAAAAAAAACAATTCAAAATTCGAAGTTTCGAACCCAAAAATGTATGTAGGATAGCCATTTTACATGCTATTATGATTATTATATCCCAATGAGAATAATTTTTGCTGTAAAGATGATATGTGGGCCAGCGTTGCCAGATTTTTTTTCGGCAAAAGTGGGATTTTGTAATCTTTTGAGTAAGAGGGATTCTTTCGCCGAAAGCCATAACAAAAAAAAACGTAATTTAAAAAATACGAGTAATCGTTTATACACCGTTACATTTTGATCGTTTTAATCGTTAAAAGGGGTCATTGTACTCATCAGTATGAACAACTTTTACTACGGGACCAACCCTGAAATCGTGAAAAAAAAATCAGTTGATCCTTAGATTTATGTTCGCTCGATAACTCGACATAATGTATGGAATATGGATCAACAGATTTTTTTTTTTTCACGATTTCTGGCTTGGTCCCGTAGTTAAAGTTGTTCCGCCAAAATCGGGACGTCTGGCAACGCTGGCGTGGGTGGCCATACACGCTGGCAAGGACATGACGTGCAACCTGTTACCATAGATTCAGTACATGATTCTGAACCACCTGTGTTAAAAGTTAAAGTAAGTCTGTTAAAAAAAAACCAAACATTTTGCTGAATTGTACTGAATTCATAGTTACAGTTTGTGCGTCGATGTCCCTCCCACTCTGTATCCTTATCATTATTATATTTCTATCACTTACATGAGGACCCCAGAGGTAAGATCTTGCCGAGGCACAGCGGCCTGTTACCGTAGGGGTCGCGCACAGCGTAGATCTTGTCTTTAAACATTATCACCAGCGAGTAACTTAGAGGAGCCAGTCTAAGAAAAAAAACAATACATTTTATTTATTAACAGTTTCAATGAAATGACATGAGAGGACAATTAATTTTATTATAATACTAGCTGTTGCCCGCGACTTCGTCTGCGATCCAGGATGAAAAGTAGCCTATGTTCTTCTCCAGATCATGGTCTACCCATGTGTCAAATTTCGTCTAAATCCATTCAAATTGTTTTAGCTTAAAAGCGTAATTCTTAAATTTTCTAATTTTCTGCGCAAATTTCTTAAAAAAAAAAATCCGTAAGAACCTACTACAAAGTATTAGAAAACTTAAAAAAAAAAAAAGATAGATGAAATCGGTTAAGTCGTTCTCAAGTTATGGCGTGACCAAGGGAAATAGGGATTCATTTTTATATATATATAGATAGATTCGTATTGAGATCAGTGGTAGTAGCCCCGATTAGTTTTTTTTATTAGTTTTAGTTTTACTTTGTGTTAATAGTTTCATCATCACCGCTCTCAAAACGGTGAAGGAAAACATTGTGAGGAAACGGGCATATCCAAAAACCAAAAATACGAAGACATGTGATCACATCTACCTACCCGCACTGGTCCCGCGTTGTGGATTACGGCCCACTCCCTCTCAAAAAAGAGGAGGCCTGTGTTCCAGCAGTGCAGCAGTGGGAATTGGTTCTAGGATGTCAAGTGCCGGTTTCCTCACGATATTTTTAAATCTATTTTATTTTATCTTAAAGACTCATCAGAGTCTTATGAAACACGAAAATTGGCACAACACAAAAATGTCCAAAAAAAAAACACGCAGTACCTTTGTACGGAATATGTCGTATATATTATGTATCCATTTTATGTGTGTACATGCTACTAATATTATAAACGCGAAAGTTTGTAAGGATGGATGGATGGATGTTTGTTACTCTTTCACGCAAAAACGACTGAAGGGATTTAGATGAAATTTGGCACACAGGATAGTTTATAACCAGGATTAACACATAGGATATTTTTTATCCCGATATTCCCACGAGATCGAAACTTATGCGGGAAACCGCGGGGCGCAGCTCGTAAAATAAAGAAATAAAAGTATATAAAAAAGAGTTGGGGGGAAGGGGAATTATGAAGAAGAGTGTGGTTACCTCATGAGGTGGTTGATACGCGCCGGCCAGTCGGGTCCATTGGTTTCTCCCTCCGGCGGGTTAAGGCAGAGCGCTTGTGTGATCAGTTCCGAGTCGGAATGCGTTGATAGACCTACTCCACGACCCAGCACCTGGAATATTACGAAGTGTTAGTATATGGGGTAAATTTGCCTGCTCTTTCTCAGTTTCTCAGATTCTGAAAGTCTGCTGAATCTGCTTTCAAAACTATTGTGATTTGACAAGAAATATACAGAATTCAACGCCTATAATAATAATCCTTCCGGCCGATTTTGGGCAAGGTCTCAACGGAGATTAGCCAGGGACGCAGGAGATATTATAGTGCACAAGTGTGCGAGCGGACACAGGTGTACTCTCTCTTCCCTCAGTCCCATAGTCAGATGGGACGGCAATCCGACACTCACGGAGAGAGATCAGGCGCAGAACCAATTGCACACGTGCGCGCGAGGCACACCGTCAACTTCCAAACTCCGGGCTGTTCGACCTGGGAACCGAACTCAGGACCCCATATTCAGCAGTCGCGTTTGCGACCACGAGACCAACGGGGCAGTGAACGCCTATTGGGAATAGCCGGGATGTATAGAACAGCCATAGCATCATTTCGCGTGTTGCGCTTGTGTCCCTTGTAATAGAGAACGAGCATATTTTTTGAACAAAATAAAATCAGAAACAGTAACCAAGGTCATTCTTCAATACAATAATATTTATTTTGTACGTGGTTTATTAAGGAAAACCTGTCAAAATACCTCACAGTTTAGAAGTGATTCAAAATCAGAAAAGTTTAAGGAAAAAAACATCGTTACGCAAAAACAAAATATTTAAATACATTGCATTTTATGGTTTCATTAAACTAAACTACCAACACTTATACAACGTGTTTTTGTTTTTTGATATCCCACAACTCCTGACCCCCTAGTTATGGGATATCAAAAAAAAACACGTTGTATAATGTTTTTCTATCGACGTCGGGCTGCTCATACCTTAACTATATCCAAGAAAGACAGAAAGAAAAACTATATATTTAAACTAAACACAATCAAAAATAGAAATACCAAATTATATAAGAAAAAAGTAACAAATAGAATAATTAAACAGAAAGTCCTATACGAGGCCAAAAGGCTCCTATCTCAGCATGATGTTGCGATATTTAAAAAATAAATGGCGCAGCGCTACCACCCCGATATATTTTACTTTACTCTATGGCTACCACTTACTAGTGCTATCACTGACATGATCTGACCAAGATTATGTCTGGACTTTAAGAGGAGGCTCCCTAATTTCATGTAAATTTGAACTAATATTCTGGGACAGTCACACATGCAATCAAAATTGAACTTTATTAGATAATATAATGGATCTTTTATCTTTGCATGTATAAGACAGAAACGTAATTGTAACATTTTCGCCCGATTCATTATTTATTCGAAAATCATGTGTTTTTTAAGGATTATTGCATTTTTTTTCAAGATGGCTCAGCCTTTATGTCTAAAATAAATGTTCACAGTAAGAAAATATACTTTACTATCGACCCATAAGACATTTTTTCTCTAGATCAATTATTACTTTAGTTATAAACGAAATAAGAATTGAGACTTACGACATTTAGTTTCGAGCTCCAACGCGATCAAGGAGTGCACGCGGTATTCAACTTTATTACTGATGTGTTAGCGGCCTAACCCGCCTAACGGCCAGCCGGTTCGTCAGTGCCGCGCTGTGCGCCATCGTGAGAGGGTGTATCGCTCGCGCGCGCGTTCAATACGTATTTTATTTGGGAATTATTTTAATAAAATTCACATTAAAACGCTACCTATACAATGGGAAACAAACACAATAAAAGACGTCATGAACAGAAGAGAAAGAAAGACGAAAGCTTAAAAAATATTGCAAGAATCATGAGAAGCAAAGCAGTATTTTTTTTTTAAATACGTATATATTATTTTGACGAAACGTCTAATCTAAAGTATAAAATTGTATGACAGTCGATCGATATTCATACAATTTTATACTTTAGGCTATGGTAATACGGTCCTATTTTCAATGGAGCCAGTAAATTCCGCGAAGATTTTTCCGCTGTCTGAACTTCGCCAAAAATGTAAACAAATATGAGTTTATGGAAAAATAATTTTAATTTCTACACAATAAAGTTTAGTTTACGCTACAACTTCACACATTTTTATAACTTTTTCAATAGTGCTAGTCACTCTGAAATGAACTTAATTACCATTACAATAAAGTTGATATTCCTTTAACTTGAAATAACGTCAATTTGAAACAAATAAAATTTAAATATAGATATCTCTATGATGATCAGATAAATTTGATTTGATTGCAGCCGCCCTATATCATAACTACTGCTAATAATTATTATTGCATGCAACTACAACCTAGCGCGTGGGTTCAAGGCCAGATTGTTACAGTTGTGTTGGAGATTGTGAGAACATAGGAAGCTATGGAGGCGATTTGATTGTATTAAGTACCTATATAACAATATTATAAGTAGTATAACAATTATGTTGTTTATGCTTATATATAAATTGTTGAAGATGTTTTATCCGAATAATGACTAATAAGTATATACTCTCTTAGGAAAAAAAAATTAAGGCAAATTTCCCGAATTTCAATGTCATCCGGAACAAGGAAACTTA
The DNA here is from genome assembly GCA_951799955.1 of Apamea anceps. Classification (NCBI taxonomy): domain Eukaryota; kingdom Metazoa; phylum Arthropoda; class Insecta; order Lepidoptera; family Noctuidae; genus Apamea; species Apamea anceps. The sequence continues at coordinate 2,560,356 of OX637502.1, read as the reverse complement.
TTGGAGACGCCTTCTCAGTTGCATAATTTAGTTTCTGTTCCTGCGAAATCATGATGCAAGTTGTTGCAGTTTTTGTCTGGCTTGTTAATTCTGATGGCGTCACAGATGTATTTGCGAGCTGATAAAATTTTTATTTTACAAAAAAGCTTTCTGTCTTTTATAGGGTAACGTGTGTCGGTCATGAGTTTCTGCATGTTATTACAAAATCGGCGCAAAATATGATTTCTACAGTTAATCTTTTCGACTGTAATGTTTGCGTAGGGCCGTGACTCAATAATTTTTGTGTAGGTACTGCTATCGCCATCTGCTATAAATCGTCCATAAATAATGTTGTGCATTTCAATCGATTTTTTTAAACCTGCTATGATTGTTGCTTCCATGCCTGTAGATGGGACGTCATAATTTTTGTAACATACGAGGGCGACACTGAAAGTTTTTAGAACCGGCCACTTGTAAAGGATATAATAAAGAAATAAGTTCAAATTTTGAAAATGGAACTCTGCCAATTTTATTGTGTATGTATTTTATATAATAATAATAACGTTTATTTATAAACATGCTGCAGATTTACTATAACTTATCTTAAAAAAAATATAGAGGACACAGTTGCTCATTTGCCTGAACTAGGTGGAACCTGTTTCAGGCTAGAAAGGTGCAAAAAAAAATTAACAACTGAGAAGACTAATTAAAAATTAATATAACCTTAAAAGACTAACATGTTTTATTTACAGACAACGAGTAAATCCTCTGTCTCACTGTATGATATGCTAAGTAAAAATTGCAGAATAACCTTTTTACAGTCGCAATTATTTAATTTATAAATACTTTTTTTCCTATTTAATTTATTGTATAGAAATGGACCTAAAAATGTATAAAATCTGTTTACAAAGAAATATTTAGAGGATGCATTGGACTTACATGCAATTTACAGACAGAATTTTATTCATTTGTCATTTGTTTACGATTTGGCGGCAAATTGAAAATTGTCTGCGTCACGTCAGCATGAATTTAACGCGAGAAAAATTTCGTACAATGATTTTTTATGACTTTCGATGTCATTTAAGTCAACAAGAAAGTTATGATTGACTTCGATTGGCCTTTTACGATGAAATGCCATCTCGCGCCACTGTTTACAACTTGTTTAATGCGTTTAAACGTGGTCGCACTAATCTCACCGATGATCTGCGTGAGGGACGGCCTTTTACGGTGACGACTGAAGATAACATCAGTTTTGTGCGGCGTATGATAGATACTGACAAAAGAGTGACTTATCAGCAGATTCGGACAAGCTTAGGCATCGGTATGAGTCAAGTGCACAACATCATCCATGAACATTTAGCGGCCAGAAAGCTTTGTGCCCGGTGGATACCTCATAATTATATCCGAAAATAAAAGAAAAACTTCGAGGAAAACGTTTTATGGACGCCGAGGAAGCAGTGGCTGCATTTCAAAATGCCGTCAAAGAGACCCCTACGGACGAGTGGGCAAATTGCTTTTCTCAGTGGTTCCATCGGATGCAGCGATGTATTGATGTAAATGGACACTATTTTGAAAAGATATAATTTTCAGTGTCACCCTCGTATATGGTCTTTTATAGCATTTCCACTTTTTTGATAAATGCATCATTACTTTTTTTTACTAAATTGTTTCAACTGAGCATGACTACCACCACTTGCTTGTATTCCAGCTACAGCGTCTTTATGTTCTGTTCCGATGCCTCTTTTGAATTTCTTATTGCACATCATGCACTGCAAATCTAGCCGAGAAAAAAGTCAAATTTTGGTGTTCAGAAACCAATTGAATCGAGTTTAATCCCCAGTTAAAAAAGAGATTTATGATCAGCAACCACTTGCAACTTATCATAAAAAATCGTATATCAATAATACGTCTTCCAGTTGAAAAGAAATGAAGTTTCAGCCGTAAAAGTAAGTAGATATCTGAACTATTCCGATAAGCTGTTTTTGACTTTAAGCATCTCGAGCTGGCAACGAATACGTCTGTATCAAATATGAGCCTTATTCTTACCTCGTTACTTTTATTATTGGAAATGTTGTTTTTGTACCAGTTTAAAAAACATTTTGTTTTGTGTTGTTTAACAGACGTGATGGATATTGATATCTAAACACGATAAAAAAAACAGATTTCTCAACTCATACTTCAAGTAACACCACCAGTGGTCATTGATTCCAAAAAACAAACAATCATCAATTCCAATCTTTTTAATTTGTCGATTTTAGACTGCGGAGTTTCTCTAGCTAATTTAATTTGACCATGTTTTGAGTAATGTAGTAGTTAGTATTAAATAAACTATTATATTTCATAAAATAAAATATATATAATAATATAAAGGTGTTTCTATTCCATCCATGTTCGCTATTCTAAAATCAAAATACGTAAAGTTAGAATTTTGCGTCGACGGGGCGACCTTCGGCTCGCTCGCGGAAGCGAAGCGCGGCGTGGCGGGGCGCATGGGGCGGAGCTTGCGTGGAAATTATTTCAGAGTGCCTGGTCTTAATGAAATGTAAAGATAGTCACCCATTCACGGACCAACTGCGGCTAGCGTAGCTTAACCTGATCAATCGACCTGTGGGGCTGTTATTACTTAGTCACAAGCCCCTCAAGAAAATAAATATATATCAATTATTACCATCTTCCTAAGACTGCTGCAGTTAACCAGTTCTCCGTTGTGTGCGACAGCTAAAGCGCCGTGTGCGGTGTGTACTACAAATGGTTGGCAGTTCACCTCCTCAGATGCTGCTGATGTTGAATACCTAGTAAAAAAAACAGATGAAATAAACTTCAAGAAAAGACATAAAAGATGTGCAAAATAACACACCCACATCGTAACTTAGATGTTACGATGTGGACACGTAACTTAGATGTTACGATGTGGACTATTTCGACAAAAATAAACAATGGAAATTCAACTCAAACTTCATCGCCATAGGGTTGAAATTGTTTGCTTTTAAAAAAGCATTGTGAGGATCCTTACTTCATCAAATTCGCTGGCCCTTTGTACACACACGTTTTTCTTGCCGTGAAAAACTTCGGTTTAGTCGCCGTACACGGTCGTCAGTGTTATAAGGATCATGATGGAAGCTTGTGGACAGACACTTATTTTCTACGACGCGATTTATTCATCGTACCGTAAAGAAACCGTACCGTGTACAAAAGGCCTTATGGTGCCAATAGAACACTTGTATTCATCATCTGCTTAACCTTTTCACAAACTATATTGGGGTCAGCTTCCAGTCTAACCGGATACAGCTAATTATCAGTATTTTACATGGAGCGACTGCCTATCTGACCTCCACAACCCAGTTACTGGGTAATACGATACCCCCTGGTAAGACTAGTTGTCCGACTTTCAGACTTTTGACGACCCGTCACGACTGTTAAAGATTCGCGAATGACAAGGACCAACAGCTTAACGTGCTTTCCGAGGCACGGAGGGGTCTTGGTATGTATAGATGGTCACCCATCTAGGGATGAACGGTGGCAAGCATAGCTTAACCTGATCGATCGACCCGAGCTGCTGTTATTACTTAGCGACAAGCCCCTCCCAATAGAACACTTGTATTATGGTTTAAAAACAATATTGTGGGTCATCAAATACAGGGCCTTTTTAAAGTTGGATAAATATATTTGAAATGAGAACAAACCTAGTGTGTCCAATGCCGAGGTTTCCCTTGAGTTTCTTCATGGCTTCGTCGTTGAATATGTTGTTGATGAGGCCCATGCCTTTGTGGCTGTTGAACGTGCGAGCACTTTTGCCCTCCGATGTCACTATACCAGCAGACTCTTGCCCTCTGAGGAATTAATGGCATGTTGTAAAAAAAATTAAACGTCATTTCATTTTTTTGAAACGCTTTTCGACGTCATTACTCTTAAGGCAGGCGCCATCGTGGCAGGCCCAGACGGAGATGACGGGATGAGCTGGACTCCGTTTAGAAATATGGGACCTCTGGCAACTCTGGACAGAGGTGAAAGGACAGTTGGGAGGCCTTTGCACAGTAGGAGAATAAGGGTCATTTATTTTTTATTTTATTTTTACACCCTACACGAGGACGTGGACGGTTGGTTGACGTAAACTGTTTAGTTAAAATTATGATTTTAAATATGAAGTTTTAACTTTTGTTTCACTCTGGGAAGATTCGTTAATTAAATAAAGCGACCCGTATTAAAATAATCGACTAGGTATTTTTAAGTATAAACACGACTCAAAATTGTCAGGCAGTGGTTTGATAAAACACACACTAAACCCTACACTTTTAACCTTATTCCCATTACAATAAGGTTCATAATAGTATAATCTAGTGCTGACTTATTGTGTTTCTAGTGTACATGGTTCTACCCCGAATTCTCAGAACGAATAACGAAGAAGGATGTTTGGGTGATTATAAGGCACTTATAATCACCCTTCTGTTAAATAAAACAATGATTTGTTATTTGCTATGTAATTGATCCACTGAGTGTTCCCCGTAATCTAGCTAGATATCTGAGCATGACACAGGACTATGTTTTTGTTTGTTTATCGGTCAATGTGTAGTTCATTTTATTATATTATCCGGTACGCTTATAAATACTGAGGCCTTACTACGAGCTCTTAACGCGATCCAGTTTAGGCTGTTGGAAAGAGACAGAGCTATACAAGTCGTCTAGCGCCATCTCGATCCCTGAGCGTAAATTGAATCGCGTTAAGAGCTCGTGGTAAGGCCTCTCGGTACTATCAGTTCGACAATTCAGGCAGGCCTGTCTAAATTGTCGAAATGATAGTACTTACCTAGTATTTTAGCGAAATTGTATACAATCATGTATTTGCTAACTAAACAGACAGCTGTGCTACTGGGGAGTTTTTTGCGCCACTTCTTCCCAGCGAAAGCACTAGGAAGTGACGAAGGGCGGGCATTTTGGAGGACTTTCTTTTGTAATTTTGACATTCAAAAAGTGCTGATTCTCAGCCTAATTTGAATAAAAGACTTTTGATTGCCTTAAGTAAAAAATCTTACTTATTTCAGAGAATCAACAAAACATAAGACAGTCCCCCAAAACCCTCGGCTTTCACCACTTAGCGTGCTTTAGCTGGGAAGAAGTGGCGCAACAAACTCCCCAGCACCACAGTTGTTTGGAAATCTCACCTGTGTTGTACTGACTAGCGGGGTAGTCCTAAACATGAGCGGTATTCGACCTATGCATTCTTTGGAGAGAATAGTTAAATACTATCTTCGTCGAAATCCTACTAATATTATAAACGCGAAAGTTTGTGAGGATGGATTGATGGATGGATGTTTGTTTCTCTTTCACGCAAAATCTACTGAACGGATTTGTATGAAATTCTGCACACAGGCAGTTTATAACCAAGAATAACACATTAGGATACATTTTATGCCAATATTTCCACGGGATCTAAACTTACGCGGGTGATACCGCGGGGCGCAGCTGGTGTGTCTATAAAACAGTACAACTCGTTAGACGGTACTGGTAACACAACATAACATCACGCCTGTAATATCCGAAGGGATAGGTAGACGTGGACATAACTAGATCTCATGTTACCAAAGATTTTTTTAAGAATACCTACATGTTTTTGATTATCCTGTGGCAGTTTCATTTGTTACACATGTAATAACTGAAATAATTACTTACATGCATTTTCTTTCTTTCTTTCTTCAAATGAATAAGGAGCGATATAACGCATTTATTTATTTATTTTATTTAACCATTTACATATGTACACACATATATAAACAGACATTGAAAAACAGAACAGAAAAAATAGGTACAGAGGTGATGCTTATTTCATAAGAAATCTCTTCCAGCATACCTGAGATAGGACAATAAATACAGAGATGTAGACAGCGTGTGATAGAGCAAAGGAGACAAACAATAATACATAGAATCAAAAATAAACAATTTACTTAAAAACTAAACAAATATTACGAGAATATATACATACAAATAAACATACATAAATACTTCTAAAATAAAATAAATACATACACAACTATGATGAAGTGGATAGATAGTTTTCTTTTACTCTTCTTTATTACATTTCTGAGTCTCGTATTTTTTACATAAGGCCTCAGAAACAATGTAGGGTGCCACATCACCATCTTTTCCTCTAGTAAATCAGTATTATCTTACCTGTGCTGTAGCGCGACCAGTCCTAAACATATGACTGACGGGATGTCCACCTGTGTGGGCCATTCTCCGGTGCTGATGGCGCCGAACACGCCGCATTCGTGGGTTAAACCTGTAACAAGGATAATTAGCTGTAAATAATGGTTTTAGCTTAGCTTGGCTTATAAAACGGTATGGCGATGAGACTATCCTGTAAAGCAATCGGTCAGAGATGACATAACATCACGCCCGTAATCAAGGGTTAGCTAGAAGTTTATCTCGGTCAGATGGGTCTGTGGTCGGTGACGTTTCTTGCCCATTCTTCTCCATACGAAACTACTTCTTGGAAGGGGCGACTAGAATTATTTCAACTCTCTTATTTTTTTTTTTTTGTTGTAAATATTGACGCTCATAAGTGCCTTTTATGTGCCTATTTGAAATAAATGATTTGACTTTGAGATGACTGTGACACATCTCCACAACCACAACCCGCTGCCGTTCCGTCGAGGTAGCCCCAATTTACGAAGTTCAACTTACATCTTCACACTTGGGTTCGGAGACGGTTCAGGGACTTCTAAGTAGACCACGGAAGGTTACACTTTAAAGACTAATATTATAAGAAAGGTCTTTTCATGAGCAGCCTGAGAGGGCAACTACAGCGAGTCCAAAGGCAACTCCTCAAACACGCGAGTTCACGCGACGTTGTCTCGTCTACATTCATTTTATAAGTTCACAGCACAGACTCCGCCAATCTGACATATTTATGTTAAATAAAATGACCTTCAGTTAGGTAATAATGACCCAGTTTTTATGCATACCTTCGGTTCATTAGTAACAGTAGGTAATTAATAAAGATAATGCCTTCATCCTACTAATAAATTATAAACGTGAAAGTTTGTATGGATGGATATCCCCACGGGATCGAAACTCACCCGCATAACTTTCGATCCCGTGAGAATATCGGGATAAAAAGTATTCTATGTGTGTTGTATTCTAATACTACTCTTCTTAAAACAAAGTCGTCAATAAATAACCTTTCCGCTTTGATGTACTCTCGGAGAAACATATGAGCGAAAACTTAGATCGGTTTTCGGTCTGGCGTAAGATTATTGAGACTGTTTCATAATTCCCTGATATGTTAAACATTAACAGTATTATCACCGATGCATTATGTCACATAGTCCCGAATCACGTGCAGGTCGTAGTTTCTCCAATAATCATCTACATCAAACAGCATGCCACACGTGGTCCTTATCGGAACAAAGCTGATCATATGCCATCTTGACCTCTGTTTCATGAACGATGATAATGAGACCGTCAGCCGGATAGCACTCGAAAACGTTCAGTTCCGAATTTTATCTCAAGTCATCTTATAGTTTATTGTGTATGGAATAATACTGTGCAATAGTCAAGAATTCAAGATAGTTACATAAGACAGGTCCACGGACCCAAAGACCAAAATAGTACAGACGCCAGCACATCAAGCTACTTTAATAGATTTTCAACTTTATCGTAAAAGCATTAAGGTTCAAGGTTGATTAGAAAAATTTGACAGTTTCGGGTAGCTTGATGTGCTGGCGTCTGTACAAGTAGGTAGGTATATAGTTATCTGTTGCGTACTTTCCAAAGCACACGTGTTCAATACACTGTATTGTGAACCTAAAGGCGATGCAATAAGCGCCAGTTTTCGAGTTAGTGTGTTGAAAAATTACTTGTCATTGTTCTATCATTGCAGAGCTGGTTATTGTACTGTTAATGAACTCCTAAGCTCCGACTCGGGGGCCGTATTTTCAATGACACAATGAACAAAACCGCGCGAAATGAACGCGAGATTGGCGGGATCAGCTAAGGAATTGACGTGGTTTCGAAGGAATCATTAAGTGGTCATAGTGAATTAGGACCCAGAACCTAACTGTGACCGTGTAACCACAAAAAATGTCGCAATCTTATAGGTTATGTATGAAACAAAACATAATGGCGTAACATGCCACTTAATTGCGGAGTCCTTATAACCCAATTATAAATTTGATATCAAGTGTGAAATCAACAATGTAAATAGGCGAAACGCGGTTTTATACACTGAAGCAAACGTAGCAAATGTTTGGAAAGATTTTTATCGTTAGGTACAGCATAGGACTGCAATCGATCGACTGCATGGAAAATGCCAAGGCAGTTTGAAATTTAATCAAGAACTAAATCCCGCAGGACCAGATATTTAACAAATATGAGTCAGACCCAGGAGACGGGACGAGCTTGATGCCTAGAGACAGGATTGGGCCACACTGCTCAAAAGGGAGGAGTGAAAAGGCACAACATAGGCTACAAATAAATAAATCTATACTTATAATAAATCTGTAGAAGTGAAAATTCTGTACATTGAAAATATCAAAAAAATAAATGGCAGGGGGTGTTACTAGACCGACACCGAACCCAAAAATGTGATTAAAAAAATTTTTGTCTGTCTGTCTGTCTGTTTGTTCAGGCATCACGCAAAAACTACCGGTTCGATTACGATGAAACTTGGTATAATTATTCTTTAATATCCTGGGCACCACACTGGGTACTTTTTATCCCGGAAAAGTATATACAATAAAAAACAAACTTAATTTTGCGGTTCGATCCCTAGACCCGATTACTGTACCAACCGCAAATAATAAGTTTGTCGTAGGTTACGTTACCCGCAGTGGAGTTCACTAAAGTTATGCTCTAAATGTAGTGCTGAAGGTTGAATTTGGCTTGCACCGTTCGCAGCACACGCGTGGCGCGCGGCCGCCACGGATCGCTACCGTATATAAGGATATTTTTTGAACTTTGATTTGAACGGACGTGTTGAGTGGCGAGCGTTCGTTCTTATTTTAACTGCTACTTGCAATTCTAAACCGTGTTTTTCAGTGCGACCTTTTTTATTTCTATTAGTTTTTAGAGTTATTTAGGTTTATTTTTATAAGTCGTAGGTATAGATTTTAATTTTAAAGTATAGGTAGTATATTTGATAGTGTACGTAGTGACCGTAGGTTATTTTATAATACTGTTATGTAGGATCAGTCATTCGTATAGATATTAGTTTTTAGGGATTTTGCTTATTTATTGAGTTTAGTTATCATCAGAAATAGGTTTATTTAGGTAGGTAGGTATTTTAATTCTGTTATTGAGTTTATTTTTTTTTATTAGGTAGGTACTTAGGTAAGGATATCATATGGGTACCCTCTTAATCACCACTAATGAGACATAATTGGTTTTCTTTTGTAATTAGCCACAAAGGGCCCGCGAGATAGATGGCATCCTGGGGAAGCACATACATTTTATCCTGTTAGCACGTTCCCGTGGGATAATTTCCGACATCCACGCGGGCGAAGCCGCGGGCAGAAGCTAGTATAATAATAAGTCCAGGGACTAAAGATGTGGTGAAAGTTTTAGCATAGCAACAATTTCCTTAGTCTGCCAGTCAAACAATAGTAGGTAGGTAATACTATCCGCGAACTAATGCATATTATACTGTCCATGCCAATTTGCAGATGAAGACGTAATCCATGGTAATATTAGTTACTGCAAAACAACCTGGCGTCTGGGTATCAATGAAAGAAAGTGTTTTCTATACGGCTTATAAAAGATGGGATGCTCGTCATCTTCTCATTCTAGCAAAGCCAAATAATGATCTATAAACTACCCCGTCTATTCGGTCAGTGAAGTGCGTTGTCATTCCATCTGATGCTAGGAGCTGACACTATTGACATCCCACTTCAAGCTCCCTTCAACTAAGTCTTCACATTTTTATTCAGTAGATAATCGGCAGTCATTATTAAGATTTCACGACTACTAATCAAATAATTAAACCTGCTAACAAAACCTAAACAATAGTGGTTTTTATTGCTTTCAGCGTGATCATCTCAAGGCAACTTCGTCGATAAAGGGTCCACTCGAGGGCAACGCGATAGGATCGCAGATGACATTGACCTTCGAGGCGGAATTGCTTTAAATTGGTCGTAAGTACGTAAGGGACTTACCACTGTCCGTCAACTAAATATTATATTAGCGTATACTATTATATAGAATCAAGTTCTTCTAACTGAATAGACAGCTGTGCTGCTGGGGAGTTGGTTGCGCCACTTCTTCCCACCTAAAGCACTGGGACGTGGTGAAGGGCGGGCGTTTTGGGGTATTGCTTCATGTAATTTTGACGTTAAAAGAGTGCTGATTCTATGTCTAGTTTGATTATCACTTATCATACATCTTCAAGGGTTATGATGATCTTGGCTATTTCGTTTCTACGAACTACACTAATAGACTTAACTGTCTGAACATGATCAGTTTGCACTACTTGTGAACTATTCTCGTAAGTATGTAGATACTTCTGGTCAACATACTCAGACAGATACGGATCGATCGAATAACTGATTTAAGTCATTTATAACGCTCCCAGAAGACGGTAAGGCAGGTGTGGCAGGCGTGCCTTAGCAAAAGCCTTTCTTGTGCCTTCAGAAGAAGGGCTTCTACTAAAGCATGGATCAGAATACCTAAACCGAATTTTCTGATACCGATAAGTTCAATAACAGCACTGTTTGGGATTAAACAGGATTAAGTAACCTCACTCACTAAACAGACTGACTGATATATAAATTTCAATGAGTGCTTCAAACAATTACGACCTGGCTCAAACGATCTGCGGAGACGTCGTAAATAGAAAACGTTCATAAAACATTGAATCACGTTAGGCTTAAATCGCGACAACTTATGGTCCGACACGTTGGTTATAAATTGACTTTTCTACTTGAGAAAATCACGTACAAAATACCGTAGTGAAAAATGAAGATAACTATGTGTAATCCGAAGGAAAAGGAAAGCCTGACCATGCTTTACTCCTGCACAGTGACGCGTTTGACGAAGTACAAGATAAAGTCACGGATGCCGAGGATGTTGAGAAGCGGAGATGAATGTTGGTTTGTTTTTATTGTGTTTAGTTTAAAGGTTTTTTAGTGTAAGTGGCCAGTTGGAGGTACAACGGTTAATTGAATGAAAAGTGTGGAACTGTTGGTATGGTATTAGAGAAAGCAAACAGAGGGCCTACACAAGTGACAATCGCTTTTAAAGCGTTTTGTATTTCAACAGAACTGACTTCAACATAACCTTTTTGGTAGCTTATATGCGTCTTATAGATTTCTGACTTTTCTACCATCGTTATCGTTGATAATGATGATTGATCAACGATATCAAAAATATCATCATTAGTCATTTCAAAAGTATTTAAGGCTACTAATAAGTAGCATGAGCTCACATTGACCATGTTCCAAAGTATGGAAGCTACCCGTAGATATTCCTAGACCCGATTTGAGGGTACGAAGCTAGACGCTTTGTCAATTATCTTGATATGACTAGCGGAAACTTCAGACTTCTACAAACAGTGAGGTCTTGGTCCATTCAAAAACTACCGAAAAGAAAAAATACTAACCTGACTGCACTGCCCCCCTTCCGAATCTCTTGCTGTTCACTTTAACTTCACCAGGGGTTATCCTGGCATCACAACCAGGTGTTCCTTCCATTCCTAAACGCTCCATAGCTGCGTGTGTGTTGCTCTGATCCTCACAACCACCTTGGCAGCATCGGGATGGTCCTTCGGGACCGTTCATATTAATTCTGGAAAGACCAAATTTAAATATTGAGTCTTTAAGTGTTGAAAAGTTATTTAATTAATACTGGTCTTTTTTGTACACAAGAACCACGCACTCTCTTTATAAAAATGTGTGCTGATTGCCTAAGGTCAGCTAGTCATTAAAAAAAAAACAATACGAAAATTCAAAACACCTTATTGCATCTATGTTATGTCAGCTGATCCGAAATTTAAAAAAATAAAATAAATAAAGATGTAGATAGAAAACGCTGTTATATTTTCCTTGTTGTCTATTCTCCGTATAGTATAGTTTTATTTTGCTTAAACAACTTACTTATTTTTTTAGGCAAGTGTCACCAAACAACAAAGTTAAAATAAAACAAAAGTTTTTATAATCAAAACAAACACAGAGGTCACTAATTAATACAAATTATTCTGACCGCACAAAATCACACAGCGACGTTGAGAGTCAAACTAACCAACCTCCCTTAACACTTTAGATTATAAACGACTCGAGCATATACGAGTACAAACAAGTTTTTAATGCCAATAACATTTCAATTGCTCGATAATAATACAAAAACATGAGCTGAATTAACAATCGACTAAATGACAACTGTTTGCTTCACAACACTATAAAGACGTTCCAATTTAAAATATGTGACGTCAAGGGAATGTTTTAATAATATATTTGACGTCATAGCATGTTGGGATGGTGATAATTTGACCGAGATAGTGTTACTAAGCGTGATATTGTCAATAACAAATTTCGTTAATAAGATTTATTTGCGCAGTTTCTTCGTTTATATGTCAGAGTAGAGAGCCGCAGGGGTGAGGGAGGAAAAACAATTGAATTCAACGTACTATTACATACGTCATTTGGAACATCTCTTAAACATGTTCTAAGATACGATGTTGTCAATAGCATAAGATTAATTTGCGCAGTTTCTTCGTTTATAGGTCAGAGTAGGACAGAGGTGAGGGAGGAAAAAAAATTGAATTCAACGTACTTTACATACGTCATTTATGTCCTAAGATACTATATTGTCAATAGCATATTGATCATTTTGGGCAGTTTCTTCGTTTATACGAGTAGGTCAGAGGTGAGAGGAAAAACAATTTAATTGAACGTATTTTACATACGTCACACCGTTTTTTGGGTCACCTCTTAGGTACAGACGCCAGCAGGTCAAGCTACCCGAAACTGTCCAATTTTCCCAATCAACCTTGAACCTTAGGGTTCAAGGTTGATTGGGAAAATTGGACAGTTTAAGTGCTTTAACGATAAAGTTTAAAATTTATTAAAGAAATTTGATAGATTGTAGTAGATGGTGTGCTGGCGTCTGTACATGACCTAAGACAACAAGCAGCAGGCGCTGCACATAGAGAATCTGCGATCGTCAGAAACCAACCTCGCAAAGAATTCATAGGTATTGTAAATTACTCGCAAGCAATTAAATATTAATCGACTTTTAACGATCACTGGCCTAGAAAATTGCCAAATAGGTACCTACCTGAGACCAAATTACCTCATACTACTTACTTACGGTACTAATGACAAGGTGCTTAGTGCACCTGTCTAGCCTGACTACTACTTAGAATTTTTTTCAGTTAGGCATCCCACAGGTCAACCTATGAGATTTTCGGCGGCTTAACCGGGCTATCCAATGGATGCCTTAATAAATTAAGGCGTTAAGCCAGGGCATAAGACTTATAAACTAAGGGACTACACAAGGTAGGACTACTGTAAGGTATTGACCTCTGCTAAGACGTCGCTGGGGGGACGGCAGCAAGGGACAAGCTAGATCGAATGTAGATTATTTACCACTCAAGAGTGACAACTCGAGCTAATAAGGGTTATCTAAAGGGTAAAGTACAACGGTACTGCTACTGCCTGGCGATAGCCTAGGTCTTAGGTATCTGATACACCGCCTCCATCAGTTATTCAAGCATCTAAAGATTCCGTCCATCATCCCACACGTAAAAAAAGTCGTCAATTAGAGTAGTCAACACAATTTGTGTGATTGACATCATTTTCGACGTGTATAGTCATACAAAAAGTTTTGTGATGGATCTTCAGACCACGTGTTATGCTGGTCTTGTGTTATATGCACATTGACATTGATGAATATTGTAACACAGACTGACATGAATATTTACTTTGTAAATTATTATTTTACTTTAATTATTGTGAATGTGAGGACTATGTTGGTCATTTTTTTGAAGTGTTGTGATGGGTAAAAAATGTTAAACTCGCGTCAGGACACGTGACCTGATCGAAAATTCGTAAGACGGAGCTCGCGTTAGGACACGTGACCTGAACGAAAATTCGTAAGACGGAGGGAGAGTAGACCGCATTCCAAAATATCAAAAATGCGCAACATTAATATTCAAGTTTTCACTTCTGCCGGCACTCCCGGAGTGCAACCCGTCTTTTTTTTCTTTGTTTTGATGTTGGTCTGGCCGTTTCAGTACTTTATCCGGCCTACCCAAATGTCCTTTCTTTAGTATCGTTCGTCAAGTCGTTGAGTTGAGCTACATGATTACTGACAAATGCTTGCACTGACTGGACTGGTCCACTCAAATCTGTGTGGTTATTTCCACAAAAGACCATTTCAGGCACTAATCTTCACATGATCTGACCAAGTTTATGTTTGGGCTTTAAAAAAGACTGACCCTTGAGTTTATTCGCCATTTGTTCTCAGGGGTTGTCAGATAGGAAATGTCAACTCCATCTAGCTTATTTTTTTATAATATGACTAGCAAAAGTGATTCCTATATACAGAACAAACCATTTCATTTGTTTACAAAAAGTTGCTTTTGTCTGCTTTAAGCTTATTCATTATCTGGTGTGAACCACCTGATAGGTTAGCTCTTGTGGCGTATCCAATTGTATTATGCGGCATACCCAGAAATCAATTCTATTTCGTTTTTCTTTCCAAACACATTGGCGCTCAGTGAACTGGCAATAATGTTCTATTTGATGTTAAGATGAATTTCCAAGTTATCGACCTTCAGTTATCAACCAGTCATACAAGATTTTCCACTGATCATATCTCTAAGCAACCCATCAGGATTTATAAGACAAGTTGTACCTATGTAGGGCACAGATTAATAAACAAGTTTATACTGAACTATCGCAAATAGTTCCATTAGGTACGAATATTAGAATAATCTAAGTAAAGAGCATGCTTAGATGGTTTAGTCATGTTGAGAGTATGAATGAAAGGTGACTAACAAAAAGTATTTACAAGGCAGAAGTGACTGGAAACGCCGGGAGGGGACGCCTTAAATAGTAAACTCATTGGTGATGTTCTTCGATAGGTCAGGTGTGTAGTACTCGCAAACGGCTTGCGTGTATGTCCAGGTATTAACGTAAACGAAGTAAAATAGTATGGAAGGATCGCAACAGGTGGCGTTTTGTAGTGTTTCTGCCCACCCGCATGTGAAGAATAATCCTAAGCTTTCTGTGCCAACAGATTTCAAACTAGACCTAAAAAAAAAAAACAAAACAGCCAATTGGCCACAACTTGCGTATGAAACGTTATCAAAGAAACCAAATGATGAAACTCTAGAGACGTACAAAACGAGAACGTGATTTTTGCTTGGAATTTTGCAAATACAAATATTAGCAATACGCTAGTGAAGTGTCGTCATTACAAAAGACGCCTGACTCGTAGGGGGTCAGTTATCTTGTGACTCTGTAAGTTTCCACAAGGGGCAGCAATAAACAGGCGGGCGATAAGATTATTGGAAATTAACACAACATAAATAACTGTGCTGATGACAGTGGCTCACTATATTTAGTCGAGTCTGGCTGGCGCAATAAAAAAACATCTTGTTGTACATATTTTTGTCACATAGACTATATAAATGTGAGAGAGAGATTAAGTTGACCTATGCATTTATGAGATCAGCCCGCTGCCCTCATAAATGCATAGGTCAACTTAATCTTGCTTCTTGATTTGTAAACTTTTGGACTAAAAATAGATACATCGTGATTAACTAGATAGGTACCTACAGACGCCAGCAAATCAAGCTACCCGAAACTGTCAAATTTTCCCAATCAACCTTAAACCTAATGCGTTAGCGATAAAGTTGAAAATCTATTAAAGAAATTTGACAGATTGCAGTAGCTTGGCTTGATGTGGTGGCGTCTGTACCTTATTGATAAATATCGTCATGTGGGAGTTAATTGATACACATGACCCTGGTCGTTATTTCATGTGATGGACAATCGCAATTATCTACATTGGCAGACATGAAGTCAAAGGTCGGTGCTTAAAAAAATTGGTCCTTTGGTACGCAATCCCTAAATCCATCAACACCCTAATTGCGTAACACAGTTTCGATCACAATCCGAGAGTTTGAAGGATATTTCTAATCCATTGCTTCATAGGTTTCAAATATTCGTCTGCTCTACTACGTAAATAACGCAATGAACGTGGGTGAACTGTCAAAATGAAAACCATTGCGATCAATTGTCATTTTATTTGTGTTACGCAATTACCCCGCAGGTTGTATTTCCGGGTCTCATGCGAAAAGCAAATTAAGCAGCATAGCATATAGCATAATCAGCCTATAACATTCCCACTGCTGGGACACAGGCCTCTCTGTGAAAGGGAATGGGCCGTAATCCACCACGCGGGCGCAGTGCGGGTTGGTAAATTAGGCAGCGTGACACCCTATTTTTATAGACCTGTGATAGATAAAATGACAATTGATCGCAATGGGTTTCATTTTGACAGTTCACCCACGTTCATTGCGTTATTACGTTGTTGAGCAGACGAATTTTTCAAACTTATGAAGCAATGGTTTAAGAATTTCCTGAATTGTGATTGAGAGTGTGTTACGCAATAAGGGTGCTGGCAGAGGTACAGGTTGGAAGCTAATCTTTCTTTTGGCAGAAGGATCCATAATAATTGCCATATAAGTATTACAGTTTTTGTTACTTTTCGTGCGCGTAGTATATATTATAATGTAATGCTGTCCTATTCATCTTTTAACATGTAAGTACCGTTAAATATCACAATGCTATTTGTCAAACGACAAGTTTCGATAAAACCAATTCATTCTATAATAAATAAATAATAACACAGCTAGTCAGCCAACGGGTTATGACCGGAAAGGTTTGTTATTTTCTAAGAGCAAGTAGCAAGAGCAACTGGATCAACAACTCACTGTCACTTCGTTACAACAGACAGTACCTACCTGATTATATTTCTAATACATGTAGCAACTAACTTACATAATGGCTATTGATTGTGATGTAACGTTACTCGGTGCGGTTGGTAGATCATTATTAAGTAATTTGTTATTCAATAACAATATTTGAAAAGGTACTACTGGGCTAACAGTACCGGGATAAATAAAACGCACGTTTATAGTTTCACTTGCATAATTATTCCACTCAATTTGTTTTATTTTATATCCTGACACGCGCCTGTCAGTTCTTCAAGCCAACCAAACCTGGAAAAGTCAGTTGTTGCATTCATTTACGTTCGCATAAATCAACAAAATGTAGAGAACAGCGGAAAAAAGTAACTTTCTAAAAACGGAATTTATATCTTTGTAATATTTTCTGAAAATATAAGCAACTTTACAGTCGCATCATTTAAATACTGGTATTCAGCTGCATCCGGTTAGACTGGAAGCAGACCCCAACATAGTTGGAAAAAGGCTAGGCAAGCCAACCCCTAATTCATTTTCTTCAGCTTTCTAAATTCGTAATACTTAGCTTATATTTCATAATCTTATGCCATTATCTCAAGATTACTCGAAAAGGTTGCATGATAACCATGCAGGTTAAGATATATACAGTATCTCCCGTTAATTTAATTTAATAATATTGTTAGTGATACAAACAATATTATGGTATTGCTAACACTGACACCGTCTTGGTGATATTTTTGCATAGATAGGCATTTTAAACGTTTATTTTAATAAGTAGCATCCATAGAATCGGAATCCATAGAGACCGCGAATCGGCAAACGTAAGGTAGGACGCCCTAATGCTAGGTGGAGCGACGATCTTCGCAGGGTGGCTGGTAGAAGCTGGATGAGAGTTGCCGAGAATAGACCTGAATGGCGTACAATAGGAGAGGCCTATGTCCAGCAGTGGACTGCTGTAGGCTGATGATGATCCATAAGATCCGAAGATATAATCGGTATGTTAAATCTAGAAATTCACCCGAAAGGACCAGGGAAATAAAAGTAGGATCCGTTAGCAAAGAGATGGTCCTTCAAAAAGGTGAACTCGAGTTACATCATTTCTCACGAGTTTGTATAGGTTTTTTATATGTATATACAAATTGTTATCGGCCAAATAATGTCTGTTCCATAGAAACATTTAATGACACGCTTAATTTGACCATTACTGATTTCTTCCTACTTTCCTGGTAGGCTACTTACAAGAACTGTTTATTTAAACAAAGATATAAATGTAGGCTATTTTTTTAAAATTAGCTGTAGGTTAGGTATTTAGTTCTTTAACTCTATTGTTTAACTGGCGCAGCTGCGCAGGCGCAGAACCAATGGAGATGCATATTTGGAAGCATGAATTTGGGAGGTTGCTGACCAAGGCCTAAAGGACCAATTTTCAACAAAAAAGACTATAGGGACGTAGAGTCAAATCAACTACATTTTATCCAACTTGTTTACCGGGTCTACCCAACTTGTTTGGAAATTGAACAAAGCCGTGCTCAAAAATGCACATGCAAGCATAAAATATTATTTCGATTTTTCATTTGCATGCAAAAAAAATCCCACGTGTAAACATATCTAATTTTAAATAAAAATGCGAATGAATAAAATGTGATGTAGGTGTGCGTGTTTGTGTGTGTGGGAGTACAAATAGGTACAACTCTGTCTAACCCTTCGGGGAAAACAGTCGTGTTGATAAGTACTTATGTAATAAAAAAGTAGGTAGGTACAAAACTACACTACCGCGTACAAGGATCATTCAAAACAATATTAGCGATAAAAAAAACGCTAATAACATATTGGCAAACATGGCGCACGCATACGAATTTAGTATGACGTAACTTTTAAGCGTAGATGGAGTGCGTACTTGATTAAGATACTTGTGACCGGGAAGGCCATCGCCCAGTTCAAACGATATTAAGAAAGATAAGAGTAACTTGTAAAATTGTCTTGAAATAAATGTACAGACGCCAGCACATCAAGCTACTACAATCTGTCAAATTTCTTTAATAGATTTCAATTTTATCGCTAAAGGTTGATTGCGAAAATTTGAGTTTCGGGAAGCTTGACCTGCTGGCGTCTGTACTTTTATAAATTAATTTCATATACCTAACCGTTTTCAAACTATATTGAGGTTGCCTACCAGTCTAACTGGATGCAGCTGATGCTGGATTTATATGGTGTACCTACATAATAAAGAGGATTCTATTCGATTCTTTTCTATTCTATGCAGCTGAATACCAGTATTTTACATGAACCGACTCCCTATCGGATTTCCACAACCCAGTTACGGGGTAATACGATACACCTTGGTAAGACTGGTTGTCAGACTTTCGCGCTTCTGATTACCCATAACGAGTTTCAAAGAACAACGAATGACAGCCGGGACCAACGACTGCTTTCCGAGGCACGGGAAGTACGTTGGTATGTAAAGATGGCCACCCATCCACGGACCGACTGCGGCATACGTAGCTTAACCTGGTCGATAGACATGTGCGGCTGTTATTACTTAGCCACAAGCCCCTAAAAGTAAATTAATTTCATGACAATTTCTTAAATATTGAGTACAGCTGAAGCTTTGCTCAATATTTTAGCAATCTGTCTGAAAGGACCATGTTTTTATTGTTTGCAATCGCAGCTATTATCTGAATAGACTTGATAGTCAGGTTGGCCAACATATCGGGTATTTCAGTAAAATATATTTCGATACCAAACTAAGATTGCGAATTTTTAACAAGTGAACTGCTACGGTTTAATGTTGCACACTCTTGAAAATTAAATTGTTATTCTGTAAATAGGATATCAGAATAACTTCAACAAGTAATATTTAAAAAAAAAAAAACCTGTAAGGAGTCCACATTTCCTATCTGACTGCCCCTGAGAAGAAATGCCGAAACAAACTCAGGGGCTGAAGGCTCTTTTAAAGTCCAGCCATAATCTTGGTCAGATCATGTGTGGACCATGTAGATTAGTGTCTGAAATGATCTTTTGAGAAAAGAAACACAGAGATTTGAGTGGCAGGTCCACTCAAATCTCTGTGGTTCTTTTCAACAGTGCAAGCATTTATCAGAAATTGTGTAGGTCAACCCAATCAATAAATCTATACAATTCTACCTACCCCATTTGAGCAATACAGTTGACATGTGTCAATGTCAGATTCTGATGAGTTCATTACCTTTACTAGAGTAGCAAAGACAATCATTTTAAGCCTCTTGATAAATGCAAATAGGTGTAGGTCACACTTACCATATTTGCATTGTAATTGTGAATAACAAGATTGGCGTTAATAGCATTATTTTCTTTAATATCTATGAAGCATGAACCTTTTGATAGACAGGCCAAGCAATAAGTGGGCCAATAACACCAGTCATTAGCATTATTAAAAGCTATAACTGATAAAAGTGATGACATAATAGACTATAGACAAATAAAAACAAAGAAGAAACTTTTCGGAAGATTTTTTTTTTATTGACAAGGCTGTTTGGAATGCTATTAACAATTTTAAATAATATAATTTTGTTTTTATCAATTAAATTCTTAATAGGTATAAGTTAAGTAATTTTATGACTTGCTTGGACGGACATTTAAACAAAAATATTTCATAACTAATCTCCAAACTCTGGGTCAGTTTTGAGTGATAATAATTTATCATTATGATGCAATACCAGTTACTTTATTACATGTAAGACAGATATTAATACTGTTCTTAAAATTAACAGTCTGTTTTTGAAAAGATATTAAACCAATGTCATGAAAATGCTGATTAAACACTGCATTAAAAATATTGATATGGACCTTATTTTAATCTATTATATTGTATTTTTTTTTACATTTTAACATATATTTAAATAATAAAAACAAGGTACAATATTACAAACTGTTCTTTTAGATCATCTAAGTAATCTAAACTTAATAATTACAAAACAAGCATCTACTGTCCTACTAGTTTTTATAAAATAATAATATAAATAGGTAATATACCAATTAATATTGTACTAAAGAATTTACGCCTTTGCCTGAATTAAAAAAAATAACATTGACGTTTATGGGATCTTGTGATTTTGATCAAAACAAAACCACGCTGATGTCAATTTGTCAACAAATAAAAAAGAAAATAAAAATTCCGAGGCCATATGACCTAACCTTGCTTCGTAACCACTAGTATTTTCCCAATTGATCAGCAATTGTTACAAATTAGCCTTACTACGGTCACATGTGACAAATCAATTCAAGATCAGCCAATAAATTACGTAAAGAAATAAATCGTAAATTTTAACCATGCGGTAGACACAACATTCATGAAATTTTATTAATTCACAACATTCATTATAACCGGGCTAAATCACAATGAACATTACAAACAAACAAAAGTTTTACAAATTGATTGAATTTAATTCCGTCGCATTATTTTGGAGACAACAGGTAAACGCACACCTGACCTGATTATGTACAATGTTAGACAAGTTTTTAAAATAAATCACTCACCTGGACGGATTACTTGAAGAGAGAATGGTTCGCGAGAAGTCTCACTGTATTTTTTAATCGTGTATTATCAGCAGCGGAGCGGCAACTTATGTATTGTGGAGGAAGTAATTCTACAGCCTCGTCTGTATTCATTTATTTGTTTGAATTAGTTTGACGTTATGTGTGCGACAAGGATAGAAAATCGGAAACATCAAGTCTGCGTTCCGATTTTTAATCGAACGCTAATCAAATAATAAATCTATTTCTTGTTTATTCATTTTTAGTTGAAATCAAGTACATAGTCAACTAGCATAAAGATAAACCTACTAACCCGAAGCGCAGAAAATCAGACTATTTATTTACTGTTTCTATTTAAATAAGTAATTAAATTACATCAGGAGATAAAAATGCCTCGTTTTATCTCTACAGATGGAATAGAAAAAGCTGTTTTTTCTACTCCGTGTCTCTTATGTCAATGGTCTCTACCCGTGCGACTTTTTTATCTTCCTAAATATGACAGAACCCATTGATATATAAAGGTTTTTATACATCAATGGACAGACCATGAGATTTTGTGTAATTAAAAATAAAGGTTTCGTACAAAAACATCAGTCAGAAATTATTATGGGATAAATTAATATTGAAAAAGGAATAACATTTCTGTAAAGGTCTAGCCTTGAACATTCCGTTCTCAGTAGTTTCGGAACGAACCGATACTTGCTTTTTTCTGGAAACCTTTTTGATACTTTTACTTGAATATTTTTTTATATCACCAGAATTATTCAGTTTTTACAATAAATCCTTAAAAATAAGATTGGTAAAAGATGAAAGTTTGTAAAAATAAGACACTAACGCTCTCGTTCTCTTTGTTTTGTTTTGTGTATTTTTTATTTACTCCTCATTTAACTTCTCTTTCTGTTGGCCCCAAGAACAGAATCCTAAGAAAAGTGTCGAAGACTCTGTACACAATTTATTTAAATGTTACATAAGGTAACTCTAAATGCTGAAAATAAAGTTTTAAGTTGTATTTTAAACAATTATTGTTTGTTAAACAGTGTTGTACAAGAAAACCATTTGTAAAACACTGTTTTGTACAGTCAGTTAAATAGGTCAGTACATAATAATATTATAATCAAACTATTGTATTATAAATAAAATTAGTAAATAACGGTTCAAATTCTTATCTGAGTCACAAATAAATAAAAAGTATCAAGACCGTTCGCTCCCACTATACCACTTGTTATCAAGCCGGGCCGGTCGTGTACGCAACAGAGCACGTGGTGTTATTCCTCGCATCTCCGAACACAAAACTTTATAAAAGGCCCTCGCTGTGCCGTGGAACAAACGCGCGACCCATAGTCTTGAAATTTCCACACAGGAGTACTCGCGCTTCACATAAAATGGCTACACCCAAACAAGGTAAACTTTTTATTTACATTTTGAAACTTTTCGACTGTCAAAGATATAACCCGCCTAAATTTAAAAGGACCATAGACGAGGACAACAAAACTCGTCGGTGTTTTTTTTAATCGTAAAGGAATTGCTATTTCGGCCTTGAAGGTAAATTAGATGTTGGATCTTTTTGTTAGTTTTTATTATTTGTTACCTACTATTGATACAAATTTTCTTATCTGTTGCGACTGGGTAACATTGTACAGTCCTTGATCTGTAATCTTTATCTCTGTAAATGCGACTCAAGTTTTACTGAAGTTTTAATAAAATTAACTACCCACATTTTTTCCTATACGTACCTACTATAGTTCAGTAGCCATGTCCTGTGTTAGTTAGTATTATAGGTGCTATGTAATTAATTCAGATCACCAATAAATACATAAACATATTAAAATGTTACTTTGTAATTTTTCAACACTCACAATAGCGGTTCGCACATTTCATGCATAAATAAGACTATGTAATTTGAAGATTAGTTACGTACTTAATTTTATAAAATTCGATAATAATCCACGTAAGTACGGTCCTAATTATTTCATCGCACAGCGCATTCTGTAGTGGACTAGTTTGGTATGGTCCTTACTTGGTACTTACGTCAAAAAAACATAGAAGCGCTTTCACTACCTCAGCAGACTTAAAATCAAATCTTATAAGCTCGCATAAAAAATAGGCTCAATCGAACTCCATACCGAGAACCAAGTGAACCAACGCTATTTCCCTAAGCGAAAAGTTATTCATGGTACATTTTAGTTCTCGGTTTTACCGTCTGCTTTAAAAATACTGGGCGCAATGTTTTTTGAAAACCTACATTGAAAACCTAGCATGGCGCGAGCGATGGCTCAAACTGGGCCAGCATTCTTTAAATATAAAGTTCGTCAATCTCGAAATCCAAATGTATTGTAATTTCAAAATTGTATACTTCCAGTTGGCGGCTACAAGCTCGGAGGGCTCATCATCGAGGGCAAAACAAAGCAAGTCTTTGACCTGCCAGAAGTGCCCGGACACGTGCTGCTTCTAAACAAGGACCGCATCACTGCCGGAGATGGCGTTAAAGCTCACGACCTTGAGGGAAAAGCCGCCATCTCCAACCAGACCAATGCTAAAGTCTTCGATATTCTTAAGTCTGCTGGTAAGAAAGTTTTTTGCCTTTTTACTTGACTGCGTGACAGCAAAGCCTGGGTGATGAACTGTCGAACTGATGAAACAGTCTGAGCAGTTGGTGGCATACAATCTGAGATTCAAATAAAATACATAACTACCATGAACTGCATCAGACTGCTTGAAAAGAGCTATTTTTTGCAAATAGATGATTTCATCGTGCAGGTATGCATGTTTTACACATGAAATGATCAGTGAAACTAATGTCATGATGAGTTCAACTGGCGCCGATTCTCTTGTTCACAAACTAAACTAAATTTAAGTTCAATGCATCTTTTTCTTTCTATTTAATTTAGAAAAGGACAGAAGATAAATATTAGTTTAGTCCTGTCAAACTAGTCAGCGGCTGACGTAAATTGACGTATTTTTAGTAGGTAGCCATGTTGTTAATCACGTCTAATCCGTCTATGGAGTATCTTAATTTGACAGGATTAAACTAATATTTTATCTTCTGTCCTTTTCTTAATGAAATAGAAAGAAATTGATGCACAGAACTTTTTATGAACAAGGGAATCAGGGCCAGTAGTATCATATTGTGCAACTAGTTTCGTAAAGTAAATTCTATTCGTTGCACCTGCTACTAAGCAGCATGCAAGAAGGCGCTTTTTAATGCCGTATTGTTTTAGCGCGCACTGTTGGATTTTCAACGATCGGCTCACAGCCGAGGGTTGAAACTCAAATAACCCGCGATAAAAACGCGTGCATAATTTTTGCAACGTGTATCGACAAAGCGCCTGTGCATATAAGCTAAAATCTAACTTAGGATGCTCAATTGCTCATACTGCTTCTAAAAAACTGTTACCAACCAATTTTTACACGGCTGCCCACAAAAAGGAGTGTTATTATGTTTTCAGGGTTCATGTATGTTTGTTTCTTTAGTCCACCATAACTTCTAAACGGCTTAACCGATATCAATGTATGTGGTATCGTTCGAAACGTTGCGTTATCCCGGGTAACATAGACTGTGGTGAAAATTAAAAAAAAATATATAATGGGATAACCATAGTTATACAACCGAATTTTTTATTTAATAAAATTTGACAATGTACCTATACTATCATCGTCTAGTAGAGCTTGTTTATTAATAACAGCGTTTATAATGACGTCTTGACGTCTTCCATTATCTGGCTAGTTATTATCAAATCGTCTCCTGTGGTCCGATACTTCAATCCAAGGGTAATCGAACGTTCTTCATACGTCGCTACTTTCATCAAATTATCTCGAGCTCATGATACAATAGTCTTCTGTGGTTGTTATCAATGAGATAAACGAATAGGTATGGTCAAATGATGTACCTAACATTGGAGGTCTGGATCGGAGTTACGAAAATAGCTGTTGGTGATAGATGTTACTATCAAATTAAGATTTGTTGGTTCAATGGCAATAAATCTGAAGATTTATGAATGGTCTATTATTTTGATTGGATATACCTACATCCCCGTTCTCTTTCATCAAGCGGGGGTTGCGTAACACACTATTAGTAGGAATGGCTTTCATTGTGACAGTTCAACAACATTCATTGCGTTATTTACGTTGTTGAGCAGACTCATTTTTCGAAAATATGAAGCAATGGATTAGCAATATCCTTCAAAATTATTCAGCCGATCGATTCTGTAAAAATCTTAAAAGTTAGGTGAAATGAGCTTAGAGTGAACTGTCAATAGTGTCAATCCCTAGCATTAGTTGGAATGACAGCTCACTCCACGCTCACTTCACCTAAGTTTTCACGGTGAGATGGTTACAGAATCGCACTACTGATTGAGATTGATCGTGTGTTACGCAATTTAGGTGTGACGATACAATCATGAAAGTCTCGTGAATTTTCAGTTCCCATATATTTTTTGTGAGGCGCTTTTTCGCATAGCTGTTACTGCACTTTCACTACGATAGAGAGGGCATGATAATGTCATAGGTTCATAACAAACATATATGTAGCCTCATAGCCTGTATTCCCCGAAGGGTTGGGCAGAGGTGTACCTGTAGTACACCCACATTTCACCAGTCATGTTTAAGTTCCATGTAATAGGGGCGAGCCTATTGCCATCAACCAGGCACAAATCCAGACTCCTGGCTGCTACTGAGAAATTCCTGATAACCCAACAACATAGTAGGTAGATGGAGTCATTCTCTCCATAGCATGTCTTACGAAGAAACAGAGAATTTACTAACCGTGTTAAAATAAATATAGGTATACAAATATTTATCAAATTTAGAAACTAGGAGTTATGCTACTCAACATATAATTATTTTTCTATTGTCAACTTTTGATTATTTATTAATTTTTAAAGACTATTTTAGCTCTTTTCGCCTGAAACACAGGATTACCTAGTTCAGGCACGTAAGTCTTAGAAATATAATTTAAATTTAAGCAAAACTGTACTAATTTTAATGCCTTATAATTTTTTGAATAAATATATTATAATTATTATTATTCATAGTGTAGAAAATTAGTGCAGTTCATACAAAATGATCCTAGGTAGCGAAAAACTGAGTTAAAAACCGGCAGTGTCCAGACTAGCCCACAAAGGTCATATCTGTTTGCCCCATCCAGCAACAATATTACGTATAACTCGTATTATTACGTTCTTATTATTGTGACCCCCTGACCCCCGCGCAAATAACAACAGATAATCTTGTAACAGTTATGAAACATTGCCTTCGATAAAGGTCGTCTTAATCATATTTGTGGACTATTACAATATCAGTAACGAGCTTGTTTTTTTAATAATAGAAAACAATTGCTGACGTCATTGAGATAATAATAATAAAGAATTTATTGCATAAACAAAAATCACATTGCACTGCATACATTCAGTTGACACTATTCAATACAACTTTAGCATAGGAGTACAATAAATTGAGACATACACATACACATACACATAGACATAGATGGACATGGAGTAGGTACTTAGATGATATCAGCTTCGTTGTGATAAGCAAGAAGCTAATAGGTTTCGCACTTGACTACTGGCAAGTATAATGAAAGTGAAAGCTTGTGTAAGAAAGAAAAGAAAAATAATTTATTCGGGACACAAACAGGAAAAAAGGAGCATTTAAAACTAACAAAATAACATTAAAAACGCGCTAAGTAGCCAAATTCAAATTTTCATAACCTTTTTGCAATTTGGGCTCACGTGTCAGATTGTATGTTGATTAAAATATGATCGCGACCGTAACAATTAGGCACCCCAATTTGAGATTGGCACTTATTCTTCTTTTCGAACCGATGCTTAAACATTCGTCTAGTTAATTAGAATAATTAGGCCCAGTCGGATTGAAACTTAATTCCATTCAATTTCCAGGCATCAACACAGCCTTTGTCAAAATCGCGTCTCCGACCGCGTTCGTGTCCAAAAAATGCGACATGATCCCGATAGAATGGGTGACCAGACGCCTGGCCACCGGCTCCTTCCTCAAGAGAAACCCTGGAGTAGCCGAGGGCTTCAGGTTCACCCCTCCGAAGCAGGAGACGTTCTACAAAGATGACGCCAACCACGACCCTCAGTGGTCTGAGGAACAGATTGTGTCTGCAAACTTTAAGATCAATGGACTTACTATTGGTGAGTTTTCAAATACATACATACATAATAAGTCTATAATGTTCCCACTGCTAGGACACAGGCCTCCTCTATTTTTAAGAGGAAGTGGGCTGTAATCCACCCCACAAACCCAATGTGGGTTGGTAGATGTCACATGTGTTCGAAGTTTTGAATACTCTGAGAAGAAAGACCGAAACAAACCCACAGGTCACAGTATTTTTTTGAAGTCCAGACATAATCTTGGTCAGATCAAGTGAAGAACATGTAGAGTCTGAAACGGTCTTTTGAGGAAAGTACCACACAGATTTGAGTGGAGCAGTCCAGTCAGTGCAAGCATTTGTCCGTAATCATGTAGCTCAGCTCGGAACTTGAAGAGTTGAGAGCAGAGCTTGCTTATTCCTTCACTTGGCGGAGGCCAACACAGCAAATCAATTTACATTATCTTTTTTGAAGAAAATGTCCCCCTTATTAATATGCTATCCCCATCAGGTCAGGATGAGGTGGACTACATGAGGAGGGCGACAATCCTAGTGTTCGAGATCTTGGAGAAGGCCTGGGCTCTTCGCGACTGCGCGCTCATCGACATGAAGATCGAATTCGGAGTTGACCTTGAAGGTGAGAATGAGAAAAAATATTTCGTTATTGTTTTATCTAAGGTTCATCATCATTTCAGGCCGGAATCACCCACTGCCGTGTATAGGCCTTCCTTTTTTTCTGCCATAGTTCCTGGCTCCGTGCGTCACAGATGTTTCCCGCTACTTTGACGATATCATCCATCGATGCCCTTGATATCTTTGGCTTAACCTTGGCCACCATCCACAGCTTTACACCATCTACGCGTCTAACTAGATGTCCTGCCCAGTTGGGCAGGAGATGGTTGGGATGGAGTTCCATCTAAGGTTCATCCCACATTATTGAAAAGTCTAAAAACCCAATACAATCAATTTAAATGAATGATATATTGGATGATCAATTTATCAACAGCCAAGCGGAGATTTTAACATGGGATTTGACAATTTAAATTCAGGCTTTTATTCCGGGGTCGCCAGACCGATCAGGAGCCGGGATCTTAGTAAATTAATTTTGAACCTTGAAATGGCTACGCCAGAGACAGCTCTGGCATAGCCATTTCAAGGTTCAAAATTATTCAAAAAAGTTTTAGGAAAGCTGTACTTGTGCGCAGGCACAAGTACGGTTTTAATGAAATGAGGCACTAACCGGCGATTATCCCTGTTCACACTATGCAAATGCACCCAAGGACAACCCCCGGTTGGTGTAGGACTATTGCAGGGTATGGAAACAAAGATATTGGATATGGGTTTGGGTGGCTAAAGTGAACTGGTTATATTTAATATTATTAATATATTAAATTAATGCACATTTAGATATTATGCATTTATTAAAAAGGTATCATGTGACACTTTTAAATGATATTATAAACGATGACGACTGCCTCTTTGGTGTAGTGGTCGCAAGGGCTACTGCTGAGCATGAGGTCCTTGGTTCAAATACAAGGGACTTAAACATAACTGGCGAAATGCGGGTGTACAACACCTCTGCTCTTCCCTTCGGGGAAATAAGGGTAAATAAATGATGTTCTTCAATTGTTCAGGTAACATCCTGTTGGCTGACGTCATTGACTCCGACTCCTGGAGGCTCTGGCCATCTGGAGATAAGAGACTCATGGTTGACAAACAGGTAAGACTACCCCGGGAAAGTAAAACCATGTCTGGGAACATAGAAAACGAGATGATTCGAGATTTTCATTATTTAATCTTATGAAATACTAGCTTTTGTCCGTAACTTCGTCCGAGTGAAATTTCTTGCCCCCCGACACAACGCGTCGCATCGCATCGTCCGCCTTTGTTTTTGCTTAGCGTTCTTTCTGACTTTTTTCTTTTTGCTTGGCTCCTAAGGGTCGTAGCGTAGGGCACGCCACGATAGCGGCGGTAAGACCCTCTTTGAGGAGTGGCTAGAGAGGCGTCACGGCGTTCTCACCTACCGCCTGACGTAGGTCCTCTCCGGACACGGATGTTTCGGGAGGTTCCTGCACATCATCAGGCGGGAGGAGACGCCCGGGTGTCACCACTGTCAGGATCGCCCAGAGGACACGGTGGAGCATACGGTGGAGGTCTGCCCCGCTTAAGCAGAGCACCGCCGTGTCCTCGTAGAGGCGATCGGCAGCGGCGGCGACCTCTCGCGTCCGGCCCTGGTTCAAGCCATGGTCCGGGGCGAGAGGGAGTGGGAGGCAGTCGCCTCCTTCTGCGAAGCAGTCATGCTAGCGAAGGAGGTGGCGGAGTGGACGAGGGAATGCACCTCACGCCTCAGCCGCCGCGGGAGACGCTCCGGGCGTCGGGAGCCGCGTGATGACTCCCGGCCACCGTAGGCGCGGGCCTGCGGACGGTGAGTAATGGGTAACTCACCGTCCGATCAGGACCAGGCCCGTGCCGGACGGCGCGTATGTGTTCCACGCGCGCCTCAGAGATGTCAGCAGAAGTGACGGGGCCTGATAGGGCCGAAGCCTGCCAGGGTAGCGGGATCGTCCGAAAGGGTTACCGCTGCCCTGGAAGTCGGGACCTTCTTTGTAAGGAAACTGTTGAATACAACAATAATTATGATGAACTACAAAATTGAAATACAATTTATTTAAATAACTTTTGACCAGTGTAGTAGCAATATCAAGCTGTGTTATCGTTTACTGGCCTAGCAGGAACGCGTGGAGTAAAATTATCGAACGATTTCAAAATTGAAAATATATAATATTTATACCTTTGGATGATAGGTAGAAGGATTTTCCGCATTTATTGTTTGTGCATGTGGTGTTTATCTATAAGTAATTGTTGCGCTGTAATTTGGAATTAATTATGTTGCTGTATCCAGTGTGAACAATTGTTGGTAGACCTAATCTATATCTATACTTATAATAAATCTGTAGAAGTGAAAATTCTGTACATTGAAAATATCAAAAAAATAAATGGCAGGGGGTGTTACTAGACCGACACCGAACCCAAAAATGTGATTAAAAAAATTTTTGTCTGTCTGTCTGTCTGTCGGTCTGTCTGTCTGTCTGTCTGTCTGTTTGTTCAGGCATCACGCAAAAACTACCGGTTCGATTACGTTGAAACTTGGTATAATTATTCTTTAATATCCTGGGCACCACACTGGGTACTTTTTATCCCGGAAAAGTATATACAATAAAAAACAAACTTAATTTTGCGGTTCGATCCCTAGATCCGATTACTGTACCAACCGCAAATAATAAGTTTGTCGTAGGTTAGGTCACACGCAGTGGAGTTCATTTTTATTCCTTTTACTTTTTAGAGTTATTTAGGTTTATTTTTATATAAGTCGTAGGTATAGATTTTAATTTTAAAGTATAGGTAGTATATTTGATAGTGTACGTAGTGACCGTAGGTTATTTTATAATACTGTTAGGTAGGATAGTCATTCGTATAGATATTAGTTTTTAGAGATTTTGCTTATTTATTGAGTTTAGATTGAGGGGCCCGTGGCTAAATAATAACAGCCGCACAGGTCGATCGGTCAGGTTAAGCTACGCTTACCGCGGTCGGTCTGTGGATGGGTGACCATCTTTACATACCGAGACACCTCCGTGCCTCGGAAAGCACGTTAAGCCGTTGGTCCCGGCTGTCATTCGTGGATCTTTGACAGTCGTTACGGGTAGTCAGAAGCCCGAAAGTCTGACAACCAGTCGTACCAAGGGTATCGTATTACCCAATAACTGGGTTGTGGAGGTCAGATAGGCAGTCGCTCCATGTAAAATACTGGTATTCAGCTGCATCCGGTTAGACTGGAAGCCGGCCCTGAACATAGTTGGGAAAAGGCTAGGCAGATGATGATTGAGTTTAGATTAGTTATCGTCATAAATAGGTTTATTTAGGTAGGTAGGTATTTTATTTTCTGTTATTGAATTTATTTATTTTTTTAATTAGGTAGGTACTTAGGTAAAGATATCATATAGGTACCCTCTTAATCACCATTAATGAGACACAATTGGTTTTCTATTGTAATTAGCCACAAAGGGCCCGCGAGATAGATGGCATCCTGGTGCACATACATTTTATCCTGTTAGCACGTTCCCGTGGGATAATTTCCGACATCCACGCGGGCGAAGCCGCGGGCAGAAGCTAGTAAAATAAAATAAAATAGGTACTTTTACTAATTAAATTAAATAAAACTTTATTTCAGACTATGTCCATGATTTTGTTAGTATTTAGGTGCTAGTAACAATAACGCTTATGTAACTAGGTTAGTACCTATTGTTAGTTTTCAAACAGTAATTATTATTAATCCAGACCTAGGTCTGTCCCCACCCAGCGTCCCTAAAAGCGACAGTCCGCCCTGGCAGCGATCATTTTTAGAATGCTGTTGTTACTACATAGAGTACTGGCATAGAAACCATCTGTGCGGTGCGACGAGCCTCTGTGAACATTCCCGAAGCACTACAACGCCATGGCAGTGCCAACAGCATCCTAAAAGCTTTATTAAAAATTAGCATTATATTATTCTAATAGTGTTGTATTCTCGATTCAAAAATCTTTCGATTTTTTTTTTCTTAACTATATTTTCGGCATGCGACTCGTTTCCACAACTAAAATATTCAATGTACATTTTTCTTATTTGTTACTATTCACTATTTTATTATATGTATACTGTTTGGATTTTTGGGCCGGCAGTAAGGGCAGATGCCTTAACCGTGGTAGCCACAGGAAAACTGTCTTAGGAGACTGTCCTTAACTTTTTGAGACATATAGTTAGTAAGAAAATGGGCAGTTTTCACAAATACATTTTTTGATGCCAATCTATCCTGTTTCTTATAAGGATCAAAAAAAAGATCGGACCATCTGGTTTGAGTATCTACTAGAAAAGTCATAAATCACAAAAAACTTTTTCCATACATTTCGTATGAAAGGAACTCCAACTTACTTTTTAGTTTAGATGTATAAGGGTGCAAAGTGTTTAACCGCGGACTTCATGCTCATCCCTTTCTATCTTTGATCTCCAGGTGTACAGAAACCTGGCCACAGTGACAGCAGCAGACCTGGACGTGGTGAAGCGTAACTTCGGATGGGTAAAGGACCAGCTCGACTTCTTGAAGCCGAATGTGCAGCACAAAGTCGTTGTCTTCATGGGCTCGCCTGCCGATGAGGATCATTGCCAGAAGATCGCTAAAGGTAATCTTTGCTTCTAATCATATCAAGGGTCAAGTTTAATTAGCTGGCAAAACTTTACAGATAAAGTGGGTATCAATGTCTAAACCCAATAAAACAAAAAACAAATTCGGTCCACAATTGACGAAAACATCGATATTATATAATTATGTATATACAGACGAATTCAGAACATCCTCCTGTCTTAAGAAGTCTGTTAAAAAAAAAAAATTTTAACGCCATGCCAAAACTTCGACCAAAAAAATCGACATTTCTTCCACAGCTGGTCGCGAGCTCGGCCTGAACGTAGACCTGCGCGTGACGTCAGCACACAAGGCCACGGAGGAGACCCTTCGCATCATGCAACAGTACGAGGACACTAACGGAGCCCTGGTCTTCATCGCAGTCGCCGGCCGATCCAACGGACTGGGGCCAGTACTGTCAGGGAACACGTCATACCCTGTAATCAACTGCCCGCCACCTTCCGATAAAATGGTCCAGGTAAATATCCTACGCGTGATTCTTTTGTTTTTAGGATCACTGTCTCGCTGAAGTATGAAGTCGTTGAGATGATGCCTCTATGTGAGTGTCCATTACCTTTAAAGACGAAGGCATACGTTTCACGTGTCTTGCGGGGCTAGCAATGAGAAAGATGAAAGAAAGAAGTCGCCTATTCAAGTCGTTTCATAGGTATGACGATCTTCTTCGGCCAGTGATTTTGCGACCCCCTAATTCGAAAAGTATTTGGGAATTTATTATTCTTATTTTGTTGAATTCAAGAACGCGGCTTATTCAAATGCGTTTCAATTCTGTTTTAAAGGGGATGCGCTAAGCTAGTCCGCGAAATTCATATTCCTGACCTGCAAATTGCAAAATTTGGGCTTTCGCCTTAATACGAAGATAATTATGGTTCCGAACTAATCACCAATTATTTTTCCAGGACATCTGGTCATCCCTCTCCGTGCCATCTGGCTTGGGTTGCGCAACAGTCATCTACCCCGACAGCGCTGCTCTCATGGCTGCCCAAATCATCGGCCTTCAAGACTACCTCGTCTGGGCCCGCCTTAGAGTCAAACAGCTCCACATGGCCGCTGCCCTTAGAAAGGCCGACCAGAAACTCAGGAACCAAGTCTAAATAATATAATTTTTAATCTGTGAAACTCGAATATTATTATTTTTTTGTTACTTTTTGTGCAGTATTTCTGGAAGAGAAGTTTTTTTTTTTTGTTTTTTGATGCATTTGTTTATTGCGCTGTTTTGTGTAAAATGAATATAAAGCAAATTCTGCTGTAACATTCCGTTAAACTTTTGTTTACTTATTGTGTATTTTTAACAATAAAACATGAAATATTCATTTGGTTTTTATTTTACCTGGTTTATACTCTTTTTGGTTGATCTGATAACAAGGATGTTAAAAAAATGTCCTACACTGCGAAATTAAAAACCAAATATGAGGTTATAAAAAAAACATTATGCCTGTATTCCCCAAAAGGGATAAGCAGAGATAATTATGTATAATACAGAACACTGTACACCTACATCCAAATAATACTACAAACCCAATAATATTACCCGACCGGGGAACGACCCAAGGACTCGGTCAGAAGTCACACTTGCGACCACTACCAATGATGAAATATTACAACATACTTTCGTTATGTTGGGTAATCTCATAGTTGGCCCATGCAATCTTATCTTAGGTTTGGTTGGTTCCAAATGTTCCAATAGGTTCTAATCAATCACTTTTGTGAGTTATGCCTTGCAACACTGCAATATTTTTTTGACCTTGGCAATATTGCAAGTTAAATGTCAATGTCAGGTCTCCTGCAAAAGTGTCTTGCAAGTGCGTATTGTGGTGTATTAAAAATAAGTAAATCTTACAGACCTATTCACACGTTTAAAATGGCAGATAAATCTTCGGATTACACTATTGCCAATGGTTTTGAGAGTAAAACCCCGTTCCTGATCGGCGTGGCAGGCGGCACGGCCAGCGGGAAGGTAGGCCTAACCTATTGTTTTGGTATACCATTTTATCGATTTTCCCATTTGAGATGTTACTTACGTAACTAAGAATTCTGCGGCGTAGTTTTTTGAGGAAAATATTAAAAAAGACAGGGATTTAAATTGCTTGAAAGCAATTTTGATTCACTACATCGTATGTATAACCTCCATGGACCAACCTCATTTAGGTGTATGATGAAAAATTTACATCAATTGATGATAAAACATTGCTATCTGTCTTATAATCAAATACTCTCGCTCGAAAGCTCGCCAGAAAGCTAAGTATCGATTAAGCTCTATAATCTTTTAAAAAATATGCAGGGTAGCACAGTAATCAATCTGCATTCAATGAAAACCTACTATGCTGTTAAATAGATAAAATAGTAATAAACCATGACATTGAAACTAGTCATTAAAATGTAGAAATATTTGAATATTAAATTGATAAAATCTATCTCTAGAGAAGGAATCAGCTAATGTAGTTAAACACAGGTTTATCATGTTAATAGTCGGCCTAGCAGACAAAAGTTACACAATTGATTATAATGTAACAAGCTGTTGCCCGTGACATCGTCTGCGATCTAGGAAAAAAAATAGCCTATGTCCTTCTCCAGGTCATGGTCTACCCACAATACTTGTCAAATTTCATCCAAATCCGTTCAGCTGTTTTAGTGTGAAAGTGTAACAAACAAACTTACTTTTGCATTTATAATATTAGTTGGGATAATGTTATGCACTGGGCAGTCTGTGTTAGTTGTGTTAAGAATCTAATGCATTTATTACTATGTAGCAAAATGTAAAAGAAATACTTGCTTCTTTCATTTTGATATTTGTCAATATGCAAAATCTAAAGGGATTATAGATTTTTTTTTGGAGCCTGTCGTACCTACTCTCATGCCATTTTGTTTTTTCGAAATGACCGGATTATAGAAAAAAAAAAATGAAATGGCTGACAGGTAGGTATACCACGAAACTTCAAAGCCATTAACTAGGTAGAAGACCAGTGTTGTTGATCAACATCATAACACAATGAGTAGGATTAAAACTCATCCTTCCATCCCCCCAGTCAACAGTATGCCAGCGCATCATGGAGAAGCTAGGCCAGCAGCACAAGGAGCAGACAGAACGCCGAGTGGTCTGCATCAGTCAGGACTCCTTCTACAGAACCCTGTCCCCCTCAGAGAGGCTCCGCGCTGAACGGGGACAATTCAACTTTGATCATCCCGATGCGTTTGATGATAAGAAACTGCTGGCTATTTTGAAGGATATCCTGGCTGGCAAGAAGGTGGAAGTTCCTGAATATGATTATATCACGAATTCTATTAGGTAAGTTAATGTTCTGAAAAGGGAGAAATGTACGAAATGAAAGACTACTAGAGCACAGAATACAGGAGGTCAGGTCCAGACGCTCTGAGAAGGAGGTGTCAAGGTAGGTGGACCGTTAGGGGTTGCGGGCGCATAGAGTGGGGGACTCTGTCCACCCACCAAGTGACCTCAGGGAAGACGATGGCACAGTGGTCACGTGCTGCCGCGCATAGCTAGGCTTAAAGGAGGCCCCTTTACTGTCTCCCCAGGGATGTGCCTTACAAGCGTTGCGCAGGGGGCGTTCCTGAATTGGTCTTTCAAGAGGAATCAGGACCACGCCTATGTGGTGATGGTGAACACCGGGGTGGTTTTAGTGAGGTAAAAAACCCCCACATTCCACGGAGGTCGGGAACATTTTTGTATGTGTGCAGCTTGTTGCATGACCCCGACCTTCAATACCATTCTGTGACTTGACCAATGCTAGCCTACCTACAATCCTTTGATGATATCTATTCTTAGCTTTGACCATTTTATTCAATTGTGTGAGGGTCTGCATATAAATTAAATAAATGCAGCTCAGTATCAGTATCTGAAATTGAATAATGACATCAGAAGGCCAATTCTCGTAATTTAAAACGTTCAAAATCTAGTCACAGTCTCATCTCAGCGACAAACAAATGTCAAAAACTTGTCAAAATGTAGGGAAATCAGAAGTATTTTTTGACAGATTGTGACTGAGATCAGACTGTGAACGTTCTTAAAATTACGAGAATTGCCCCTCTGATCTTTGCAACTTTTTTATTAGTGAGGGAATCCATTGTGCTAAAGTAATAAGGATCATAAGATACTTGCAGTTCATGGCTTATTAGATACTCATAAAACAATGGAATATGTATACTGACACCATAACGTAGTTGCTGAAACTTACAAAGTCCTCAACATCCTTATGATAATATGCGCGACATATTGTTGATATGCGCGGCAACTGCCTAGTTAGTTTAGTGGTCACAAGTGCTAATGCGGAACATAAGGTCCTGGGTTCGATTCCCGGGTCGGGAAAAGTGATATTGGGTTACAATAATTTATTTTTAAACATTTCTATTAAGATTAAAGTTAAAGAAACGAAAAACGCATCTAACGACTATTTCCAAGTTGCGTGCGGCAACTGTACGTTATGTTCTCGAAGCGCCAGTAATTTCGCGCCAATCAACACACTTTCATTTCGCGAGAACAGGATAAGTAGATATAATAACTTCAGAAGTATTTGGCTTCTGCATATTATATTTCCACATCATCCAACCTCCACAACACGGCCACGGTAATAATAGATAATATTACCGTGACACGGCGCACCGGCGCGGCGTCAAAAAAATAATAACTATTATTACGTAAAATAAAAAATCAAATCAATACTTAAACTCCAGCAGTATTCCTGTGCCGTGATTGACTTAGCTTAGCCCAGACATTGACTACCCATACACATAATACGTTAGCGGATAAGCCGGTGCTCCATACAAACGAAGTCATATACAACTATAGTTGTTTTATCTCACGAAACGACGCGCACTTTACTTGTGGTTATCAAGTGTATCTGAGGGTGTGTATGTGCTAACGATACTCATCTTAACGCATAAATTCACATCGTGTTTGTACACTTGGTTACCACAAGCAAAGTGCTTATCTAATATAATTTCTACTCCATCAGCCCAAATCGCTCGCACACCATCTACCCAGCCGACGTGGTGCTGATCGAGGGCATCCTGGTGTTCTACTTCCCGGAGGTGCGCGAACTGTTCCACATGAAGCTCTTCGTTGATACCGACTCAGACACCAGGCTGGCCAGGAGAGGTATGTCTTCTTTATTCTAATGTTTTATTAAAAGCCTAAATAGCAAGCTTTTCTTAGGCTGGCTCTACAAAATAAAATACATAAATGCATACATACGAAAACGAAACGATTAACGACGAACGGACTGTGTGAAAGATGATCATGGCTGGAAAGGGGGTGACTACCGAGATGACGACTGGAGAAGTATGGAAGAATAAGACATGTGCCGAC
The DNA here is from genome assembly GCA_951799955.1 of Apamea anceps. Lineage (NCBI taxonomy): Eukaryota > Metazoa > Arthropoda > Insecta > Lepidoptera > Noctuidae > Apamea > Apamea anceps. The sequence continues at coordinate 2,522,278 of OX637502.1, read as the reverse complement.
CACATTGAAGTTAGGTTAAGGGCCAAAGAATGATGACGCCGCAGTTTCGCTTCATTACTAATTCGTTGAGAGCAATGGTGGTCCAATGGACACGGCCGCGACTTACGAGTTGTAAGTCGTAGGTTCGAACCCTGGCAGGCGCTTTACTTTATGTAAATTATTTCATCACCACTGCTCTCAAAACGGTGATAAAAACATCGTGAGGAAACAAAATATCGAAGATATCTAGCAACCTGCACTGGGCCCGGGTGGTGGATTACGGCCCGCTCCCTCGCACTGAGAGGAGGCCTGTGTCCCAGCAGTGGGAACAATATAGGCAATTATGCAATTATTAGTTATTCTATGACTGGCTTGTATATTAGCCAGTGTGATGAGACCGCATGAATATCGAATTTCGATGTGCGTGTGTTTAAAGCTGTGTTTTCAGCGCGTGTTTTTTCGAAACATTACACAAAAAACCTTACACATAAACATATGTTTTCATACACGAGCCCTGCGTATTAAAATATTTTTAGATTAATAACACATTTTGTGTAGATATCGGAATGAGTTCCGACGAGGAAGATGTGCCATCAGTGTTAGCAATTAGAGACTCCAGTATTGAGGAGAAGACACAGATCTCGAGTCAGACCGTATTTACGACTTTGAAATCTTGACATTTACCAAGAGGGAGTGACTGGTTTCGATTACACAATTTCTTTTGTTTCTGAAACCGGATTTGAAGAATATAGACGGTCGGTCGGTCGGTAGGTGTGATGTGATTAGAAGTAGGGATTTCGAGTATCGGATTTTTTCAGTACCGGTATTAATACCGTATAGAAAAATTCCAATGCCGAGATCCCGGGATCCCGTTATCCAAACTGTTTAAAAAAAAACGAATAAGTTTCGCCACAAAACAATAAAATACCGTTTTTAGGGTTCCGTAGCCAAATGGCAACGGAACCCTTATGGATTCGTCATGTCTGTCTGTCTGTCTGTCTGTCTGTCCGTCCGTATGTCACAGCCGCTTTTTTCCGAAACTATAAGAGCTATACTGTTGAAACTTGGTAAGTAGATGTATTCTGTGAACCGCATTAAGATTTTCATACAAAAATAGAAAAAAAACAATAAATTTTTGGGGTCCCCATACTTAGAACTGAAACTCAAAATTTTTTTTTTCATCAAACCCATACGTGTGGGGTATCTATGGATAGGTCTTCAAAAATGATATTGAGGTTTCTAATATCATTTTTTTCTAAACTGAATAGTTTGCGCGAGAGACACTTCCAAAGTGGTAAAATGTGTGTCCCCCCCCCCTGTAACTTCTAAAATAAGAGAATGATAAAACTAAAAAAAATATATGATGTACATTACCATATAAACTTCCACCGAAAATTGGTTTGAACGAGATCTAGTGAGTAGTTTTTTTTTAATACGTCATAAATCGTAACGTAACGGAACCCTTCATGGGCGAGTCCGACTCGCACTTGGCCGGTTTTTTTAAATATAAAATCACTTTTTTAATATAACTATACTTTATAGGCCAGTCACGTAGATACGAAAATCGCGTTAGGTCCCAATAAATTACACTGTACTGATTTTTTGGGATGTTGTTAGGAAAGATACCAATAGTGTAAAACTAAATTTGTAGTTTCGAAAGACCTTTGCAAACTGTGTGGTGTTCGAAAAACCTCGAAATTTTCGGACATCTTTCAGTTTTTTACATATAACTTCTAGCATTCAAACAGAACTAAATTATTCGTATTGTATTCTAGTGCCCCGTGATATAATGGAGCGTGGCCGTGATCTGGAACAGGTGCTGAACCAGTACATGAACTTCGTCAAGCCTGCCTTCGAAGAGTTCTGCCTACCGGTGAGTATTTAATGCTAATATTTATAAGGCAGTTAGCGCAGTTAGACCTGTGCGGCTGTTATTACTTAGCCACGAGCCGAGAGATTGTTGTGAAACAATTCTTCTGTTGTTAAAAGCGACGATCAGCATGAAGGATGAATGAGTTGTGTTATTAAAACATCCTCACGTAACAATACCATAAACAAAATACATAACATAACACACATAACATCACGACTGATCCCCGAAGGGTTAGGCAGACGTGTACCTATAGTATACCCACATTTCGCCAGTTATGTTTAAGTTCCATGTAATAGAGGACGCTATAAGGATCGGGTGCGGGGGGGGGGGGGGGGGCTAGATGGACTGACGACCTAAAGAAGGTAGCTGGGACAGACTGGATGCGGAAGGCGGAGGACAGGGTGTTGTGGCGCAGCCTGGGAGAGGCCTATGTCCAGCAGTGAACTGCAATAGGCTGAGTTGATTGAATAGGGGACGAGCCTATTGTCATCATCCGGGCACAAATACAGTCAGAGAAATCTCTGACGGAAACACCCACCTTGCCCTTTGCCTGATCTAGGAATCCAACGCTTGCGACTACTACACTATGCCGCGATAGTCTATAAACAAAATACTGCGAATTTATTTTTAAATCATTGTTTGCAGACCAAAAAGTTTGCTGACGTCATCATTCCCAGGGGAGCCGACAATCTGGGTGAGACATGTTTATTAATTTATATTAGTTTTATAGTAATTAGTAACTAAGCTGCATTCGCGATTTATTTGCCAAAAATGTAAGCAAATGTGAGTTTATGGAAGAATAACTTTTATTCCTACACAATAAAGTTCAGTTTACGCTATAACTTCAAACATTTTTATAACATTTTCAAAGTTCATATTAATTGTTTACCTTGAAATAATATCAATTTGAAATATACATTTGATTAGACTTTAGGTTCTCTTAACGTAGGTTATCTTAAAAAAAAAAACACGAAATCGCCATCGATCGTTGATATCGACAATAGGAGTTGTATTGTTATTACGCCTGGGCGTTGCCAATGCGTTGCGTCGGCGCTGCAACGCCTGAGGCTGAGCTGACGTCATCGCAGCGCTCGTGTGGCACTCATTGCTGCGACGACGCAACGCATTGGCAGCGCCCGTATAGCATCGCTCTAACCAACTCTACTATAAGGACTTCTTTAAAAAAAGTCTTTTTTATGAAGCAAAAATAACTACCTTTTTCGATTTACCGCGATCAATAGTTTAATACCAGCGATTATTATTCTTTCAGTACCTATTTTTGTAATTAAACCTTTGACTATTGACGATAGAAAAAATTGCGTTTGCAGCACCTTACACGTGATAGAGTTAAAACTTCTTAAATAACAAAAAAAAGAGAGATTTGGTGTGAGAGACAGAAATAGTTATATCTATCTTCTCTCATCGAATCGCCGCCTAAGAAGTTTCACTTTAAAAAAATGCGTTTTTGTGATAGAAAATCTACGTTTTAGTCAAAATCAAAAGTCATTTATTCAAATTTGGCTGAGAATTAGCACTTTTCGAACATCAACATTTGACATGAGACACTCCCCCAAAACGCCCGTCCTCCACCAGTTCCTAGTGCTTTCGCTGGGAAGAAGTGGCGCAACAAATTCCCCAGCAGCACAGCTGTCTGGTCAGTTAGTCCCGTATCATATCGCATTACAAAAACCGTTTTTTCTCTATCTAAGTGTTATTCTAAAGTGAAGTTAAGTGACACAAGGTCATAGCCACTGCAACGAGGTCGTATACTGCCACTTTCTGTATTCGAACTTTAAAAAAAATATGCAAAAACAGTTTGCAGCGGCTATGCTCTTATGTAGCTGCAAAAAGCGACCGTATTCACTCGCGTTTAAAGTCTGTTTTGCATTGTTGCAGTGGCTATTGACCTAATCGTGCATCATATATGGGATATCATGTATAAGAAGAGGGCTTCTCCGCCGAAGATCGTGAATGGGTGCAATGGACATCAGGAGGTGGACGAGACTACTGGAAGACGGATGTCTGGGAGTTCGGAAGATACGTTGAGCCGATAGTCTTAGTTCTTACGACAGTGTGTGACTTTGTGATCTACTCGCTATGTATTTGTTTGAACAAGATTTAAGGTATGTTTTCCTTTTCTTTTGACAAAATAGGTTTTTGGTTTTGTCAAATACATATAAACTTTGAATAATAATTTTGAATGATGGTGACGACGAACTATCTCTACTCTCCCTTTGCCTTATCTCATTTCATTTGAGGTCGGCTGTCCTCGTCATTCTTCGCCAAATTTTTCGGTTCTGGGTCGTCGAGTCATTCACTTGGGCTTCAGGTCGTTGTTAAAACTTATATTGAATTCATGGACTGTTTTGAACGACGCTAGTTAAAAATAAACTGCCATAGAGATAAAAAGGATTAGGAAAATATTTATTGATCATTATGATCGTAGAATGTTGTTCTGCAGTTTAACATAGTTCTGTACCAAAGACTTGCTGACTTTCACAATAAAACTTGCAAGCAACTTTGCTCAGTTATATAACGAGTATACAGGGTGGTATTGACAACGACTCACAAACTGGCAACATGAATACAGCTGATGATTTTAGAACCCAAGTGTTGAAAAATTTTGCCAGTTATCAAAAAAAAATATCAGCTTTTCCGTACATTTTGACCGTGTATTCCATCACCCCATCTACTGTAATGAAATGTATGCAAAGTTGAATTTTGAATGACCATTTGTAACAAAAAGGTTCTAATAAGTTTTTGGTTGCAATGGATTTCAACTCTGTTAATTATGACATTCAGTTTGTTGTTCCTTAACTTCAAAAATATCTCAAATTCTTAATTCAAATATAGGTAATGCACTTTTGTATGAAACATCAGATTTTTTTGAATAACTGACGAACATTTTCAACTCTGGGAATCTAGAATCATGTACTGAATTCATAGTAACAGTTCGCGCGTCAATGTCCCTAACACCCTGTCTTTAGATCACGAGGTCACAGACGAGCTCCGACCTTCGAGGGTATGTCACGTCCTAGTACCTCAGACACTTTTGTTGTAAACATATATCCGATTTTGTTGCTTGTAGCACATGAGAGATGAGCTGAGTCTACTCTAGACCCCTTATTACCCTCTCCCAAAGAAGTGTCCCTTCTTTGAGACAGGGTAACAAATAATAAATTAAAGATGAATTATTTTGTTCTTAACGGGATTATTACCATTTTGTTTAAAACAGAAAAAAAAAGCCTTATACCTGTACTATACTACTCGCGAAGTTGCTTCGACGAACTACTGGTCGAAATTGACCGAAGTCCGAAGTACGGGACTTTATAGTCATTATAAGAACTTCGGGACGCTTCGAGTCCTTTGACTCGGGCGCAAAAACCGACATAGATCGGAAATCGCTCGAGGCGAACCAAGGATGACCGAAGCGAGCTGAAGTGCCCTTCTACACGTATTCGCTTAACTTCGATCAACTTCTCGTGTAGTTGTAGTGCAGGCAGGGTGTGAGGGGGTTTTTTTTTATAGTAGATTACGGTTTCTCATGGGCTGTAAGCGAAGTATTTCTCCAATATCTATGTATAAGTAATATGTAGTTAAGGTCCATTATTGTTTATTATAAGGCTGACGCTTTTCAAAGCATATAGTTTAAGTATATTTGTATAGCGTGTTCACTCCATTCGTGGGGGGGGGGGGAGGGATATAGAAATATTTTACCTGGTTTTTGAACTGTGTTTATTTTTTGTAGGGAGTTAGAGAATGGTGATTAATTGGCCGCCGGATGTCGTCGGTTTAAGTATAGCATAGACTTGGAAAGTAATTAGCTGTTGTTATTTCTGTCAACAAACCACAAACACGAAAAGCATCTTTTGGCGCGTGGCCCAAATCGGAAGTAACCGCCATCTTGTTTTTTTTTTTTTTCAATACAATTTCTGTGACAATTTCCAGTAACGCCCCCTCCATGTCATTTTGATGAAAACTTATATGTGAACTTATGTGTGAGTTATGGATTGACTAGATTAAGTCGAGAGAAAGCAGAAAATAATAAAGAGGAGCGTGTATTCCAAAACAGACAGAAGACAGACAAAATACGAAATTAATGTTGACACCACAGAACAGGTAAAAGAGGTTAGAAAGGAAATAGTTTCTGATTTGTATTAAAACGCGTGTCGCCGCCTGTCTCCCTCTCCTGTCTCTCCACTACAAGCCGCGAATTACGCACACAAATAAACCACATGCACTTAGATCGCGTGTTTGCTATTGGTTCTCACACTAACGCAAATACTGCTCTGGACGTACACTCACACACGTGTAAAAGCAAATAGTTACGGCGACCAAAAGGTCGATTAATCATATCGATAAAATTACTGTAATTTTGTTAATTAAAGTTTTGCAATTTTTTTAGTTGCGGATACGGTACGAATAATGTGGACATCCTAATTACATATAAATTAAATTAAATCAAAGTCAATTTAAGGAGGAACATCTGATACTGCCGCGAAATTTAATTTTTTTTCGTTTTATGCTAGTTGCAGCTCTGTTTTACGTCATAATAATAGAAAGAAAGAAAAATAGCATTTTGAATAACATAAAACGTAAAACAAAGCTACAATATGCAAAAAAACTAAAACGAAATTTTAAATGTCACGGCCATATCGAATGCTAAGTCGAATTAACATAATATAATCTAATTAATGTATTGTGAATTACTCTGTGAAAAATGTATTTATTAACTGTATCATGTTAATTTATGAATAATAGCTGTGCCCGCCAAATAAAATTTTAGACGAAAACCCAACTAAGAAACTAAATTAATAATAATAATCCACATTATACAATAATAAAATTAGTGTTAATAAAAACGAAGTTGTATTAATTGTAACATTACTGAAAATAATCATTCGTATAATACACATACTTAATATCGACATTGTTTACAATTTGGTACAACACTATCGATGCGCATAGATTTCCCTGAATAGATGCTTTGGCTCGACACACGCGGCGTTCGCAGTGAACGCAATACATTGCGCGACCGCTCACGTCGTACAAGATCGTACCCATGTATTGCAAGCAATGTATAATTTTGCATCTGAATGCGATTTTATCGTTTTTGTCTACAAACTACATAATACTTTTGCAATAATTACAAATATCACTCGTATTTTAAGGTCTTTGGACTTACCGGTGATAAGAAATCCCTCCTCGGGCCACATTACTCCTGACTTCTTTTCCGACACGTTATGAAAGCGCAAGACGGCATAATTATTTTTTTCCGCGGAGTTTCGAACGCTGTCACAACAAGAGCGCAATTGTTGAGCGGTGATTCAAATTTCTGTTGACTTTGAGCGTCTGATCAACCTTGCGGCGCGCCTGCCCCGCCCACAAGGCCCTTCTAACCTCTTTAATCTGTTCTGTGGTTGACACTATAGCCAGATTCATATTACTGTGTTGTGTCGTGTGGCTTCGGACGCAGTGTTAGCCAATCAAAACAAGTTGTGACTTGACGTAGTCCTGAACTTCGTTTGATTGGTGTATCCCGAGTCATGACACAACACGACGCAGTAATGTGTCTGTGGCTTTAGGTTGAACGTCGCGTTCGTCAACATGACAGAAGATTGCGTTCATATTTCTTGACATTCAGGCGCCAAGAGATCCTTTTAGCACTCCAACATGAGAAATGACAGCAGTTTAATCTACTGTTCAGAGGCTTGATCCATAACATCAATTCATTATCTTACAGAGTAGATAGAAGGAAAGAAAAGAAAGAAACTTACTTATTTATCAAATATTTCTATATCCCCATGAAAATTCTTCGAATTGTAGTCCAATTTGCTTCACAGGGTTACACCGTATACTTTGTAACAATTGCCCCAACATTTGTCGCCAATATCTCATACAAAATTATTGGTATACCAAAATTTGTGACTGCAACAAACATTTGTACCAATATGTTTTTTGTTGTGTAAATTATATGCTTTATTTATTGGGAATTAAAGTTTATAATGTCTAAATTAATTTTGACTTATAATAATTTGGTAATAAAGATGTGTACTAAATTGTATCAGGGTTAGCTAGATTATTTGATCAGTATTTAAAAATACGCCATTAAAATAGAAAGTACTTCATTCAAATATTTCATCCATTTTTTGGTCGTAAGTGGGCGAATTGAAAATAATGCATTTTTAAAACTGCCTGATACGGATAGGTGTGCAATACCATAATATGAAATTCACAAATCGTACTTTGGCATTTATCAAAGTAAAGTAAATGACTCATAAAAATATGAATCTTAATATAATGCCCGTAATGTTCATATTCCTGTAAGCCAACGTGAGCAAGCCATATACGAATATGGACATTAATAGTATAAGAATAAAGTTCATATTCGTATAAGACGTTTGTATGACAAAGTATGGTCTGTGAATCTTGCCTTAATATATTTCGAATATTTTGGTACACTTTTAGGTTCTATGCTCAATAGCCAGTGTTGGCTATAATTTCAGTCTTTTTAGGGCCATCAAAGTTAGCCCTCCGTGGCCACTTTTATGGATAAGCATACATGGACATGATAGGGGAAAAAGTAGATATAAGTTTTCTTAATATATATATATACGAACTGTTGTTAAGTCATCGACTGCCACCGCGGTCACTGGTGTCCGCCAACAATAGATTTTCTATTGTGTCAGTAGTCTGGCAGTGCAAAATATTTCTACAGAAAGCGCGCTTATCCATTTCTCTTACTGAAAACTATTTTGCGCACAATATTTTATACGTAGTATATTCTTCTTTTATATCATAGCTTATTTACTTTACCCATATCTTCTGTCTTATATTCAAATATGTGTGTAAAAAGGAAAGTTTCCTTGTAAAATGTTCACTGTCTCAATTATTAATAATGATTATATTTTATGTATTTTACACTGTAAAATGTTTTTCTTTAAAATTATGTAAGTGAAACTATGTAGTTTAGGATTACAAGTTACCATTGCCTTTTACAAATAATTACAAAACAACAATAGCTATTAAAATATAATATATTTTTCTTACTACAGAATTTATTAAAAATGCATGTTTTTGTCCAAAACAATATTATGATTAAGTATACTGGCTTTATCCTAAAGTGGTTCCAAGTATCATTATTCGGCTAATTAGTAATAAAATGCTTTAAATCAAATTTATAAAAAAGTCACAGCCAGGCCTCGATGTTTTTTTCTTCATTAGTAGAACATTTGGTCACAAAAAAATTATAACCGAAACCATGGGTAAAAATAAATAAAATTCTATTCTTGTTATAGTCCCTCGCATGCATATATAGATAAATATTTATGTATAATTTACAGACTGATTCAAAAAATTGGAAAACACTTCATATATTAATACGATCATGTAGAATGTGGTAGAATTTACATTGTATTTTACTGTTCGCAATTAAATATCATTTGTGCGCCGTCTGTTTCTCCATTTATTCATAACAAAGTAGTTTGATTTAAATATTAGCCCCTTTCCACACGCGCCTGCAGCTACCCAATACCCGGGTACCTGAAAGAATCGTGTCATGAAAAAAAGAAAATACATTTATTAAGCACAAACAAAAGGCAAACAATATATTCAGAAAAAAATACACTATTCATCCGGTTTTTCAAAAATTTACTACCGGATATCCGGTTCCGGCTATACAGCAACCAGAAAAAAATTCACAGCTATGAAAAGTTAACTTTTTATACGAATATGGACCTTATTTCGTCCGCAAATACGTTTATATTCCTTTGAGTCAACGTGAATAAGAGTTTCATTGTAATAAGAACCTTATTCGTATACAATTAATGATGATATATGAAACGCCTACTTTAGTTGGCAAAGTAAAGACAAAATGCGGTGTGAAAAGGGGCTCATTGTCTTGTGATAACCTTTTTCTAAAATAATTTAAAACAATTAATCTGGGTCTAAATATATCGGAATACAATATTAGTGATAATAAGGTAGAGCTAACAAAAAAATAACTATATGTATTTACCAGATTCCAAAATCTGTATAGAAATTAAATCTGAAAGAAACAGAGGGCGTGGCCAATTCCAATGATTAAATGTGATAAAAACGTAGAGGAAAACGTAAAAAAAAAATATGTAAAATTGTATGTCGTTATATTGGACTTGAAGTAGAACGCGGACTTTTGCGACCACCAGCCATGATTGGTCATCACAATGGTTGTATGTAATGTGTTGGTATTATTCTTTTCAAAGTCATCAGCCATGATTATCATGACCTAAATTGTGTTGATTGTGTTAACTGTGTTGAAAGTTGCAGTTGTTGCTTAGCTGTCTTCTAAGTAAAAATCTTAAATTCACTGACACAACGCACAGCCTAAACCGCTGGGTTTAAAATCCAAGACATTTTGCACAAGAGTTCCTTAAGGAAGGAAGGTTACTTTCGGACTTTCTTCTCAGACTAGTCAGATAGGAAACGCCGACCTCATCTAGTTTTTATAATATGATTGACGTGTAAAAGTGTTTGTACAGTCAGCAACAAAAGTCAATTAACTCCGTTACTTTTACAAATCATCTAAATTGGATTTGTGAAAATCCATCCCCTAAAGGGAATAAAAGTTTTTTTTTTTCTTAAACTAATATCATATGATAATAATATCATATACAACAAAGTATGACATCGGAATGTCCACATAATGAGTCTGCCCTAAACTTAACCTAACTTAACTACTAGACTAAACTACTTCCATTATCTATATAAAGACTCTAAATTGAAATTGATATGATTAATTGAGAATAACATAAGATTAATGATAAGTGATTAATAATTTTAGATAGCAGGGGAAAACAAAACTAAAATTAATTAAACTAAGAATAATAATTGGATATGAATAATAGGGTTAATTAATTCTAGAGGAATAGCACTCTTAAGTTTAAATCTGAACCACTCTAATCCCTCTCGGAATGGCTGAAACTGTAATTTGTCTTTAGCCACTCTCTAGCCCTTACCGAGGCGGATACCCAGGCCGCTGTCAGTTCCTTTCTGGTCGTGATTATTCCAAAAGCTATGGCCTTTGACTCCCTGTCATGGAGAGTAAGCACCTTAGAATTATAGGAATTGTGCAAGTACATACTTGATGTCTCTGCTCTGGAGATGGTGGTCATTCTAGACCATTCCTTTACCTTAGAGTTGATCACTTCCGACACCTTTAAATATGGTAACAAAATCACATCTAGAGCCTTGTTTAGATCGGAGGGACTCATTGTGTGGGGAAGAATGCTTGCGCATACTTGGTGGCGGGCAATCTTCGGATACTCGGGGTGAACTGCGTGAATCTCAGCAATCGGGACTGCCATTGGAATCTCGTGATCAAATAAAATATTACATGCGAATTCAGGGAAACAGGCTATCATCCTCGATAGCGTTATTGCTGAATAGTCTCCAGCTACATTCTTTTTAATTTGCAAGGAGGACACAGCTTCACGAAAATCCTTAGCTTCTTCTGGCGATTTCATCGTTTTTATTATCCTTTCTGTGTTATTCCCTCTAACCAGGCCTACCAGAACACATAAGATAATCTTTTTAGGCGAGGCTTTAGACAATATTTTCTTCCTCATTGCTGGGGCATCGAATCCCGAAAATGTAATGGTGTTGTTGACCCAGTCTGTTAGCTTTGCATCACTGACAGATTTCATATTCAAGATGGAGTCTGATGAAGCCATGGCTGTGATGGAAATCTTGATTGATTGAGTCAATTGATTTTAGTGATTGCACCTCTTCCTCTGATGACCCGTTATCTAGTAAACGAGAGCTGCTTATATCGTAGGTCCGTCTCTCGGATTGCGGACGATTTCCTCTTCTAGCACCAGTAACCCTAGCACGAATATTTGTAGGTTTCGTATCGTAAACGTTTCGAGTTGTCGATGCGATAACGGAATACAACGAAAGTCGGCAGCACGAAGCACTTTCGAACTAGTATCGAGAACTCGATACGATAACGTTGGTGACGTCATACTAACGGAAGCAAGGATGGGAAAAATAGAACGAATGATCTTACCATTGAATGAATGTTTCGTTCAGAAACTGGGTAAGTGGTTAGTTAATTAAAAATTTAGCGATTTTAGGGCATTTAAAAACTTTAATACTATTCAATTTATGACGCAATACGAAGAAACTGCAGAAAAAGATAATATTCAGTTAGATAAATGGCATAATAATTTAACTGATTACTAAAACGTTGTGTTTGATTTGACTGTATTCCTAAACTTCAGGACCTGTCCGACATAAGAGACCTGAATCGAATGAGATTATGGATTTATTGGAACAATAGAATCTATTTATGTATGTATATGAATCACAAAGTTTCTAAAATTAGAGTCGTCTTTGTGTACAATAACAATGTGTTTTTATATGGATGTTCATAATTTTTGTCGATGGGTAGGTAATCCTACCTGGGCCCGAATTGCGGTATTTTTTTTCAAATGAAACGCAAATGAAGCACGAACGAAGTTCAAACGTTACGTGATTTCGTATCGCGGTGTCGTTTTGACATCTACTTCAAACGAAGTTAAAACGCAGACGGAACGCAACTGCGCGTTTGTGAAATAGTTGAAATGAAGCTACTTTTTCTCAAACGTTTCACGAACATTCGCTGTGTTTTTGTGTGATATTTGTTTATTTTGTTGTGTTTGCTATAAAAATGTTATATTTAGACTTATTAGAATGTGCTTACGCGTACGACGTAGCCGTAGCTCGTGCGGAGGCTAGGCGGCTGAACGTATTGGCGAGGAAGAGTGATCCGGCTTTCGATCTCAGTGATCGAAAGTTTGTAAAAAGATACCGGTTGTCCAAGGACCTTACTCGGCAGCTGATTTCCGAGTTAACTCCTCACCTTCTACCTACAGTACGTTCAGATGCTTTGGACGTGGAAACTAAGGTAAGAAACCATTTATTTGATGTAAGGAATGCTCCTCATAAACTACGCTACTAAAACTCCATTACCTTATTATGTATTTTTGTTTTAGGTTTTGGTTGCACTAGCATTCTTTGCTTCTGGGTCTTATCAGACTCTTGTAGGAGATAACCGGAATCACTGTGTTTCTCAAGCCAGTGTTTCCAAAGCAATCCGGGAGGTGGTAATGGCTTTAAACAAGCCCTCTATTTTAAACAAATATGTTTCTTTCCCCTTTCAACAACAAGAAAGGGAACAAGTTATAAGAGAGTAAGTATAAATAATACCTTTGAATTTATTGATACTGAATTGTTGATACCTTTTGAAGGAAAATATTAATTGAAATTGTTTTTTAGGTTTTACAGACGTTATAAAATGCCGGGACTGCTGGCCTGTGTCGATGGGACCCATGTGGCCATAGTGTGCCCTCAGCATAATGAAGAGAGATTCATGAATAGAAAAGGGTACCACTCTCTAAATGTTTTAATAGTGAGTAATAATGTAAATAATTATGATAAACTATTACAGATTATAGACATTTCTATAAGTATTTTTGAATATTAAGCTCATTAATTAGTATCTCTCATAATTCTTTTGTAGTAAAATATATTTGTTTTTTCAGATGTGTGATTCAAATTTAAATATATTATGTGTAGATTCCAGTTTCCCTGGGTCTACTCATGATAGTGTTATATGGGCTCAACACTCCTTAAATGCATATCTTGATAGGATTCACAGGATTACTGGAGAAGATGTTTATGTTTTAGGTATACAGTATTACCTAAATTAATTATCCATTTTATTTTTATGTTGCTTGTAACTTTCTACTGTTTATTTAATTTTTTAAAACCAGAAACTTTTCAAATACTATTTTCAATTACAGGAGACTCAGGGTATGCCTTGAGGCCTAATACTATGATACCTGTGACAGACCCAGCTCCGGATACACCTGAGGAGTATTATCAAGATCTGCATTTGTCTGCCAGAAATGTAGTGGAGCGTTGTATAGGTGTATTAAAGGCAAGATTTAGGTATGTACAACCTAGGCTAACATACATACAGTTTTTAGTACTATTAATAATTCTTAATAGTAAATATTATAATTCTAATATTATCTTTTGCAGATGCCTATTGGTAGACCGAAAGCTGCATTATTCCCCGGGCGTAGCAGCAAAAATAACAAATGCCTGCTGTGTGCTACATAATATAGCACACAGGGCTAGACTCCCCTACGTTCGCCTAACACCGGCCGAGGCGGCACGAGAGCGCGAGTTGACAGAGGGCGCGAGGTCCCTGGCGCCGCCGCAACAGGGACAACGTAGGCGCGGCGGAGCCAGCCTCCTCTCGGAGTTGGAGCTAGGCCGCGCGCGCCGCCATGCCCTTGTACAACGTTTGTGGGCAGATAGACATATATAGCTTTACATTTTATTAACATTTGAAATAGTATTTCTATAAAGGTCATTAATTCAGAATTTTTTGTACTGTTTCATAAAAAAGCAAATTCATGTTCTAGACAAATAAGATTTATTGGAATTATAAAATTGATTTCAAATTATCAAATGTATAAATTAATAATAATTAAGTGCACCCAATTAAAATTAAAAATAAGAGTAACAAAGTAGCGTTTATTTTTTCCATTAATATATGTATATTTATATTGTTTGTTTGCTAATTAAGTATCCCAATCAAGATGTAATTGATGATTTTTCTTCCTGTATTTGGTAATGATGAATAGTTACAAATAAAACATCAACAATTAAAATGATTTTAACTATACAACTGGCACAAAATTCTTTCACTAGATTCCTCATCGTTAAAACCACTTGAATCACTTCCACTTGAAATCATTTCCAAGTAGGATATAAATTAAAGTTAGAAATGTCTTCGAAACACTCGCATACTTTTGAGTTGCAAACAAAAACAAACAAAAAAAATTAAAAACATCTGAAGCATCTGTCAAAACGCAGTAGAGCTAACCCATAAATCTTCAAATCGACGGTCGACTATACTTAAAAAGCACAGTATTCATCCATACTAAAGTCGCACCTCTAAAAATTTTATATTTGCTTACAGCCCAATTGCGTTCCAGCTTTGTTTCATCTTTGTTAGCACGTGAACTTTACCGCGATACCAAACTCCGCACCGACTGGACCGCTACTGGAACTCAAGCGGAGATGAAACGCGCACGTATTAAACATATTTTAAATTACCGCAATCGGGACCCTGGCACTCGGCTTGTTTGAATATATAAATTAACTGCTCCACACATCTTCATTGAATAAAAATCCAATTTTGTCTCTAACTTTAAAATTAATCATATTCATAGGTGTTTTTGCTCCCTATCTTTTCTGCTACAGACTATAAATATCAGTGTTGCAAAAGTGCGCGTTCAACCTAAGAAGTATCTTAGTTGTAAAAGTATCGTAGTCAAATATTATTGTTTAAAATTTTAGGTTTCGGCTAATTAACTTGTTTTTTTTTTTGTAGGTAATCATTATTGACTGACACTTTTTTGGTTATTGTTTTCTGGTAAGACTAAATTTTTTATTCAACTTTTGATATACCAGAGGAGCAGTTCTCGTACCTAATTTTAAGAACGTACACAGTCTGATCTCAGGTCAAAAATATGTTATTTCCCTAAATTTTTGACAAGTTTTTGACATTGATTGTCGCTGAGATTAGATTGCGACTAGATTTGGGACGTTTTTAATTACGCGAATTGGCCTTCTGGTTCAATATCATAAAAAAGAAATATACCTATTAACATCACATAGGGTATATTGTTCAATAGTAAAATTAAATATAGATTAAAGCTACGATTTCCTAGTAGAGCGGTTCCGTCATATTATAAGGGCTGTCATGAAAATCTGTCATTTTCACCAGTATATTTGACATTAAGGACCGGTTGTTTCAAACGGTTGGTTAACGTAACATACGTACGTCAAATAGGTAATAACGATTACGTACTTGTTATTATTTGACGTACGACAAGGCCATAATTTTTTAATTGTAATTTGAAACTGCTTTTATTGGTTTGACGATAGTTAGCGCCATTTTTGACGTATACGCGTGCGTCAAGTGAACTAGAAACAACCCGCCCTAAACCCTGAGTTGTCAAAAAACGCTCCGTATTTGGACAGCCGTTATTGTTTGACAGTTCACCGCTTTCCTAGAAACTAAAGCTTAAAATAACATAGTGAAAATAATTATTACAATAATCATAATAATGTTCTTTACAATAGTTAAAACATATGATACTTTAAAAATTAGATATTGTCTGCCCATCCTCATTTCCTAGTTAACTTTCCCATAGGAGTATTATGTTGTTTATGCACAATCGCATGTTGTAATAATTATTATATTATTATTATGTAGAGCTTCAGCATTTCACGTAGCATTTATATACAGTTGACGCGTTGATTTGTATAGTTGAATCAATGTGTGTGAGGTCCTCTATATACATATGTACTTTAAATATTTTCATTGTTATTCATAAAACAGCCTTTATGATCATAAAATGAATATTTTTACAACTGTTGGCAACTCTGAATCAATCTAAAAAATATTTCTAGACTTATATTAATTATAACTCCAGGTTTCCTTCCGATATTTTCCTACATAATATGTCAGTCTTCTTCGTGTCGCTGGCTCGACTGTATTTTAATTGTTGTTTTCGCAAAACTTTGCCACTTCCACGGCGGCGTTGTCAGTGTGTGTCTTTGTAGTTTGTCCAAAATAAACTCCAAAGTATATATGAATTGAAAAAGTAATATTCGAACCAACAACCTCGTGCACAAGAACGAGGCTTTAACCACTGGGCCATCATTAAATATATATTTGCTTTATGTCGTACTAGGATCGTATACGGAAGTGTTGGTCATCACTGTTTCAGTGTATGAAAGAGACGGAGCTATTTGTTCCGTATAGCTTCACCTCTTTTACACACTCGAAAAATTATTACTTTAGCAATTCCATATACAATCACATTCACACACACACACGTTCTCTGTACAATATTAATTACATTATGGTTTTAAGTTTTTATTGTAGGTATTGTTTTGGTTGTTTTATGCATAACCCAAAGGTATATTTTTACATATAATTATGTAATCAGCACAAACGATGTATCTGTTTAATGTTTATCGCCTGTCTAATTATTATATAATTTCCATTTAAAACAATGTGTTATTGAAGCCATTTATGTATATTTTAAACGAATAAAGTGTTTGCAAACTTGAATCTACGTTTATTTTTATAATAATCATCAGTCGAAAGACGTCCACTGCTGACATAAGCCTCCCCCAAGCACCTCCACCGACCGGTTCTGTGCTTCCCCATCCAGCGGATTCCTGCTGCCTTCACAAGGTCGTTTTTTTTTATAATAATACAAGTAGTAAATATATAGATATTACATTTGAAAGAAATCTGAAAAATTATTTTCTAAAAGCTAGGTTTTTAAGCTTGATTTACACGGTGTGATTTAATTGTCTATGGCATACGATAAGTTGAAGCAACAATAAAGTCATTTGTTGTTTTAATTTTATTGTATGTCACAAGTAAGAAACTTACATCGAGTAAATAGGGCTCTTCATCTCACTCACATCACTGAAAGACCATCTATCTGCCGCAGTCAACTGGTTAAATTAGCCGTTTAGTCAACCGCCTGGCCTTTGGAAGTAGTGCTCGTCTCGCTTCGCTCTCTCGGCTCGCACGCGGTTAATCACGCTTCTAACCTAACTCATTTGGTCGGGGTGCCCTGACTTAGTTACTGCGACCAATTCGGCTCGCGCGTGATTGGTTACAGTTCCAAATTAAACTATAATTTATTGAATATCATTCAGGCCGTTAGTTGAACGGCCGCCGTTTAGTTAAAAGGCTAGGCAGGTAACTTAACGGCTAATTAAACCAGTTGGCTGCGACATATCTATCATCATCGTTTTCCTGCCCCTATCCCAAGTTATTTGTGGTCGGCGCAACACGTTTTCTTCCTCCATTCACGCCTGTCAACCATATCATTCCTCACACAATCCTTCCATCATTTCTTTGGCCTTTCCCTGCCACTCCATCTATCAACATTTATATTCGGCACTCTTTTAATCAAATGCGTTTCCTCTCCCCTGATCACATGCCCATACCAAGCCAAACGATTTCCCTTCAAATTTTCTGTCACTGGCGCCACTCATTTCTTACTTCATCCATTCTCGTCACTCCACACATCCATATCAACATTCTCATCTCCGCTGTATGCAATCTTTTTTCATCCGTCTTCAATTTTTGAATTATTTCTTTCGCGTTTTTTGCAAGCTTACATGGCGTTTACTCCTGGTACACTATTTTTTCAGAGCTATCAAGTCTAGTACATGTAGGCTACCTCATATACTTCTATCATAGAATTTAGTGCATAAATGTATAATACAATTCAGTCCATTACTAATGGATCAGAGTCCAGAAGGCATGTCAGTCATAATGTGACTGAAAGACTCATGGCAAGCAGTTGTAGGCTTGGTTTTGAACTAGGGTAGGCGAGACATCCCAATCCCTCTTGTAGGCATTTCGCATTTTTATTAGGGCTATTAATACCTATAGTAAAACTCATAAAAATATGCTCATAACGTGTAGAAAGTACCTTGAATCATAAAAATAAATTATGAATAATTAAATGTTCGTTCATAAAATATCTATGAATGTATGGTTACATTTTTAAAGATCTGTTTTGTTTTCAATCGTTTTAGCTAGATTTTAAGTGAGTAATAAACATTCATAACAATAAATTATTATATTAAAATAACCTCATTGTGCTACGATTCGTACATGAAGTGCTACAAGGATCTTTTGGCGCCGTCACTAGCACCCCAATTGCATAACGCACGATCAATCTCAAACTGAATCATTTTGAAGGATGTTCCTAATCCATTGCTTCATATGTTCCAATTTGTCTGCTTAACAACATACATACATTAATGCAATTAATGTTGTTAAATTGTCAAAATGAAAGCCAGGTACTGACAATGCGTTACGCATTTACCCTGCAGAATGACATTGACAGGGGGGCGTTGTTGGTAGACATTTGTGATTTGTCACAGAAATAAAACAAGATGGCGGCGTTAGTTCCGATTTTGGCCACGCGCCAAAAGAACTTTGTAGCGTTGTAACTCGGTCTCATATGTCAACGAAATAATTGACTTTATGGTCTAAATTCCAGTGGCAATTGATCTGATCGTCCAGCACATATCGGACTACCTGAAGCGGAGCCCTGTGGACAAGAACATCGCGTTGGAACTCGGCCTGTCGCCATCGTCAGTGCCCGGTAGTCCGCAGCGTGGAGGGAAAGGCGGCCGGCCGCATTAGGCTTGTAAGGTAAGTAGGGGGGCAGAACCCTGAAAGAGACTAACGACAACTTGCTTTGAAGCCGCAGTATTCTAGCAACATATAGTAAACCGTCTAGCCATGCACCTCAAGTTTTCAAGAATGAGTTTGTGATATAGAATTGCAGAACTAAAATTATAACAAAGTATAGCAAATGGAGAACAGTGCTTAGGTAAAAAAACACTATATGAGCGACGCTGCGGGCCTATCTAAAAACCGACAAAAAAGTGAAATTGATATTATGTACAGACGCCAGCAGGTCAAGCTACCCGAAACTGTCAAAATTTTCCAATCAACCTTGAACCTTAATGCCTCAGAGATAGAGTTGAAAATCTATTAAAGAAATTTGACAGATTGTAGTAGCTTGATGTGCTGGCGTCTGTACACCGCAAATGATCTGCCCGTATCCCACGGCAGATTCTCGTAGTCATTGATGCTAGATTGATTGCCCTCTTAGGCCATCTGTCTTAAACATAAAAAATATAAACGCACACCTTGTACCCCAGTTTGTCTGCCTGCTGCGATCCTTACCCTACTCCCCCCTCTCCTCTCCCTCCTTCGTATAAGTTCACGCATCGTCGTACACCGTAAAAGATTGTGTAAATAAATTTGGTGATAGTTCCAGCCCAGACCCATCCATTAGAAAGAAGTTAAAACAGGTTATTTTTAATGCACACTTTGTAACAAAAATACAATAAACATTGTTACATTATGATAGACGCCGAATTTATTATGATCTATTTTTACAGCAGCTGTCACACTTAATTGTAACCATTTTAACTATTTATCTTATGAAATTATGTGGCTATCATTTATTTATATTATATAACTCCAATTTAAAATTACAGTGTCAATGCTAAAAACCTAAAAGAAGCAGGGATGAACAATACTTGGAACGTTATTCGTTTCACTATAATTCTACCGAATTTTATTTTAATTAAGGTGGATGCGCTGCAGTAGCCCGCGAAATCAGACGAATTCGGAGCAATTTTAATTTACAAGGGATGTATTGATGATTTTTAAGGTTAAAATTGTATTATTGCCTACATATTTCTTATTGTTGCGCAACATATTATTTTTATTAAGATACAACCTTACACTGACCTGCAAATTGCAAAAAACGCAAGAAAATTAGAATTTAAGCATCTCCCTTAAAATTGTTTTATCATAACTTTGAAATAAAATGTTTTGCATTCCTGCTTCTACGAGCCTCTTTTTTCTAATGCTATTATAAATGGAGTATAAGTCAACTGGAATTTAGAGTGCCGGACCGGTACCTACGTGTGGAGGCGGTGACGCCCGCAACTGCTAAACGTGCCCGTGGCCAGAACCAATCTACTGGCGAAAGCACCCCCTTTTTTTTTTTTTTGAGGATGGGAAATCATCAAATGACTCCTCCCGCTCTGGGTGGAGCAGGAGGGAGTGTCAGACTCTTACTGACTAAAACCCACCCGTGTTCCTTCCTTAGCCCTTTATGTTCCAGGGCAGCGGTGCGAAAGCACCCCTCACCCGAACAATCCGTGTGGTGAACGAAGTCCATGAGAGACTGGATATTGTTTCGTGGTCTTTGAGTGAATTCCCAAGAGTTTTATTAAATGTAGTTAGTTATGTAAGGTAAAAACTTATATTATTTGTTGTTAGGTACGTAAGTTAGATAAGTTATTTTTAAGTTTATTACTACTCTGTCACATTTAGAGCAAGGCCTGTAATGATAGTTGTAAGGATGATAAATAAAGTTAGTAAATACTTTTCCAGGATAGATATTGGAGCGACAGCAATAATTGGAGACGTTAGGGGGCATACGACCAGCATCGCAACTGCACCCACCGCGCTGGCGGTATCACGACAACACGCGGAGGCTTCTCACTGCGGCGGGAAATAGGATGAGGTTACCTTTATATCCAAAAAATTATATTTAACTAACTCCAGTCAACAATGACCGACGGTCATCAATGACCTAAGGCAGCGTCTTTGAGACGTACAACGTCGGAATCGCAGACTTCGAAATGGTCATGTGCTTAGAGCATTTGAATGTTATCGACTAACAGTGCTGGCATCGCTTGGAGCTGTGCTCACTCCCTAAGGGATAACGGTCGTGGTCTTGTATGAAAATTTTTTGGAAAGTAGATAAGCTTAAAATTAGATATTTATACTAAATTGAATGGGCTCGTGAGTAGACCGGACCTAACGTGGTGTGCCTTGCTGAAAAAGGACATTGTTGACGTAACATATTATTATAACACGTAGATATAGTTGTTTTTAATATCTCAATACCGTAGCAACTTTCGAAGTTTCGTCGATTCTCTTCGCAACACTAGTATCTGCGTTTTAAGCACAAAATATTTTTTATAGTATCGTGATCCGCCTTTCAGAGTAAAGTTTCTCGCCATTTTACTGCTGCGCTATATTGAAAAAAAAAAACAGTTGCTCTTTATTATAGTAACATAACGTAAGTAAATAATTTTCTAAACAAAATTTTAAATAAGTAAGCCCAAGTTCGGACGGGTGATATTTTCCCGCGGCGATATATTTTCCGCACACTGGATTTTCAACGCACTTACTAGCGTTGAGAGTTTAAAATCCAACAGCGTGTTTTTTTGCCTCACTGGGATGCACTCTGTTGGATTCTCAACACTCGGTTCAACAAGGAGAATTCAAAATCCAGTGCGCAACAAAATCCCGATGCGATTTTGCGTCCGTGAGAACTGGGGCTAAATCTCTTAAGAGAGCTACATATCTAGAGATAAAAATATGATATACAACTCCTCTAGATAGCCACTAGTCAAACAATTTGTTTAAACTAAAGATTATGCTCAATGGCATTAGTACTTATTCGGTCTGTTAAAAGTTTTGATGTGTTACTTTATCATTCTATTGAATTGTTAAATAAGATAAATTATTAAATTATGTACATAACTTAGCTTTCAAAAGGATTGTTTGTAATTAAAATGTCTTCGAAAAACCTGATAGAAGGGCGTTTACCAAAAATTTCGGGGAGTAGAAAAAGTTTGCTTGGCCGTCGTCAGTAAATTGATCTTTTTAAATGATAAGCCATAAGTGACTAACGGCCAGTTTTTCGAACAAATATCGCAAAATTAATGTGACAAATCGTCAAGCGCGCGTAAACTCCGGTGATTGGTGAATGATTTATCAACAGCCAATCACAGCAGTTGATTATTATTACATATTAGCCTGTGACGTCCTACTGCAGGGCAAGGCCTCCCTACTCTGTTTCCACTTCTCTCTGTTCAAAGCTGCTAAGGACCAGCTCTTGTTGAAGGAGTCCAGCTCATCCCGCCATCTCTATCTGGGCCTTCCGCGATGTCGCTTGCCATTAAGAGGGACCCATTGGGTCGTAACTTTGGCCCATTGGTCGTTGATTATTGTGATACTCAAATTGGCAGTCGAAACTGATCTAGCTAGGAGAGCAGCAATTTACCCTAGGAGAGCCACCACCTAGGGAGGTTTGTAAGGAAAAAGGGGAGGCCTTTGGCCAACATGACCAGAGATCGCTCAAGCCCCTGGCCATGTTGGCCCTGCAAACCTCGTTAGATCGTCATACCACCTTCACCGTGGTCTACCTCGACGGCGATGAGCTTGACAATTTTTAACATTAAGTTTGCGACAATTAACTGGCCCAAGGACCTTTTAAAATATAAGTTCAGAGCCTGTTTTAGTGGCAAAATCTTCCAGATAATTTAAAAAAATGCCACGGAATGTTATGTGAAAATATCTGCCAGATATGTTGATCGGGACTTATCTGTTAAAACAGGCCATGGGTCTTCTTCCCCTTTGAACATCTTTAACAGTGTGTTACTAGTCAGATGTTAACAGATAATGTAAGGAATGAACGCGGATGCTGAAAAATTTGATTGTCGTATTAAATCGCGATATTCGCTATTTTGTTGTTGATTTTATTTATTTTAGTTTGTAATTAGTGTAAGCTGTAGCTTTTAGGCTTGAGGCCCTTTTCCCTCATTGTATTGTGTCTACAGTAGGCTGCAAGTTAGTGGTAATAAAAGAAGTAAGTATAAACTGGCCTCGCATTCGATAGAAACTCCGTACTACGCTAGGCCAGCTCAAAGAAAGTGTTACCACCGACATCGGTCGACTGTACAAGAAAATATGCTCGCTTCAGGTAGGTGACGTAATAGGCTCAGCTGTTATTGAATAACAAGCCTTATTATCAGTGTCATAAAGCACAAAATAATAAGAATAAAACGTGCATCTAATGTCTACGCGGACGTTCGTAGAAATTTCCACTTTATGTCACTGAAAATATAGCGTATTATTCTCTGCGTTGAGTCTTCGGTACCCAGACTGTTATGAAGAGGTTTAGCATATCTCATGGGCTTAGCCCTTTTAAAATAGTAGCCAATCCAATGTGCCTGCTGGCTTCTTCCGACGTGACAGTCTGACCGTCACATGTACCTTGCATTATTATATAAGTAAATTGTAGCGGAAGGACGATTATAATCGTTACCATCTTGATAATAGAGTTGAAAATGTAAATGGCATAGCAAGACATGATAAAAATAGTTTCAAGTTTTACCTAGGGTGATTATATCTCCTATTAGCCGTAAGCAGCAGATTAGCAATATGCAATATGAACACATTTTTAAAATAATATAGAAACTTGAAGTAGTTTGTGGTGTAAGTCTGTAATGCCTTTTGCATGTTGATTATTTTTAATTACAAAATGCTGATTTGTTACTATTTAATTATTGCAAATTAAATTAAGATAATTTTCGTGGTTTTGTTTTGATATAATCGCAGATTTATTAAGGATGCGGTAAGGTGGCCCGCAAAGTTCGAATTCTCTAAGTTAGAATTGGTCTCCAATGTCATAATTTCAGGAAACAGTCATTCAATAGGACAATTTGAGCTAAAACAGGTGTCTTGATAATTTTCATGATTATAAATCTGTAAATACATATTGTTATGGTCGCGAATCATCAATCATATTTTGATAAACATACAGCCTGATACTGACCGGTAAACTCTCATTTGATTATCACTAAATGATTAAATATTTCAGCCATTTGCAAGTTGGACCTTTGCCAGCGTTATCCTGTTTCATCGGCGCCTCTAAATATTGTTACACCTCGCTAGATGGCTAGTTGAATAAAGATGTCTTCTTTGTAATGTGTGCGCTTTATGCCATGGTCAACTGAAGGCCAATTCTAGTAATTTAAAACGGTCAAAATCTAGTCGCAGTCTCGTCTCGGCGACAAACAAATGTCAAAAACTTGTCAAAATGTAGGGAAATTAGAGGTATTTTTGACAGATTGAGACTGACTGTGACCGTTCTTAAAATTACGAGAATTGGCCCTCTGGTGTCAAGTGTCAAAGATCAGGAAAGTAAAAACAAAACAAAAACGTAAGAAAATTTAAATGTCGCGGGCTGCCTTGTCGCTTTCACCTTGTAAACTTTTTTACTCATTATAATTTTAAGAATATTAAAAGACATCCAAGTGAAGAGATTGTTTCGTTTTATAAAAGATCTGCAATCATGTCAAAACGAGCCTTGTTGTTTGTTCCTTATTTATTTATTTTATTGAATTAGCTTTTCCCATTTAAATTGTTTTAAATATAATTATGTGAAATAACGCCTATTAATTATTGTACCAAAGAAAGTGTTTTACATGTTATAGTTATGTGATTGTTTTTTTTATATTTATTGCTAAATTGTATTATTAAAATATCATTTCAAATAGACCATCTGTTAAACTGCTGGCAAGTTTTTGCTTATCATCTTAATAAAAGTCTATTCAAATTTATGTTATTTCAAGTTAAACAAATATCAACTTTATTTTAATGGTAATTAAGTTGATTTCAGAGTGACTAGCACTATTGAAAAAGTTATAAAAATGTTTGAAGTTGTAGCGTAAACTGAACATTATTGTGTAGGAAATAAAGTTATTTTTCCATAAACTCATATTTGTTTACATTTTTGGCAAATAATAGTTTCCTATATTATAATTTCCTCCTTAGTGATAAGTTTCTATGTGATTATATCCTAAGACCTTTAGTTGTTACAATAATCATTCTAACTTGCCTTATTAATTATATTCCTATTAGTACCTATTTTTTATATTTTTAAGGAGAAATTACATGAAACCTCATAATGTCTTTCCACCGATATTTACTGTAGCTGTCGCGATTTAGCATGGCAATAGCAGTCATTGACCCCCACCTGAATCTTCTAGCATTTTTAATTTCAAAAATTGAAATGAAGTTCGTTGGCGTCCTGGGCCAATATCTGCAGTGGTCTTCAACGTGATCCAATAAAGAAAACCCATACATAGTTCTTTTTCTGGGTTCCTACGGAGAGATATTAGGGAAGGGGCACTGACCTATTGCCTTGCTATAACACGACAGCTGTTGCCAAATCTATAAAAACTACTGCCATGTAGTATGCTATGATTTTCACCAGCAGTTGAGCCTGCAGCATATTTTCTTCTAGAAAAGACGAACTTAATTTTTACAAAGCTTCAAAATTCTTCCTTGCCAGCAGTTTCCTACAAATTCGCTTCAATCCTCCCACACTAGGTGTACATAAGCATATATTCCGTACTACATTCTAACGTTATGTATTCCGACGCAATAGTTGTTAACACGCAAACATTGTACAAAATATATTATTTTTAAAATAAAAGCCATACTCGTTTTATTTGTGTTTATTTTAACTGACTTGATTGAGTTTGGTTTTGGGAATAAGATCGAGCAGTCAGTCTCAAAGAGGTGGCACGCCTTAATGGATGGACATGCGGTCGTGGGATCGGCCACACTTGGTGATGTGGCCCGCTAGGCATGGCGGGCTGATCCAGTCGGGGGTGCGGCGAATGTACAAATATCTCCTGGGCCCCCGACTCATGGTACAGGATCTAGCACTGGGCTGTAAATAATAATACTTTGGCTTAATTTTAATAAAATAATCACGAAAAAACACTAGAAACGGGATGTTGCCAGCCCACGCGGGATGAACTCTCTTAACCGTCTTTTTAGACCCGTTGTAATAGTTTTGCAGCAGTTGACTTTGAGAGTTAATTTTAACTTCACTTGATAAATAATTGATAAGAAGTGTGTGATAAAGGTAGTAAATAATAAAACACCAATAAATAAAATTTGATCCATATAATACACAATAAAATAATAATTATTGCAATAATGTAATAGAAAACAAGTTAATCGTTGTTTATTAAATAGATTTATTTAAATATAGTCTCGCCTTAACTAACGCGGTTGCACGTAGGGTGGCGCGCGGACTAGAGGGCGCTAGCGTCGCTTGCGCAGTGACAGCACATGCGGTGCAAAATCAATTGTAAAATATTAGTTGTGAAGAGAAATGGGATAAAATAATGACTGATGATGATTTCACAACAAGAATTGCAAAATCAGAATAGAATGAAACAACATTATATAGTTTCTGTAAAGAAAAAGATGTTTAAAGACAAAGTTCAGAGGTATTTAGTATTGAAACAGATTTTTACACATCAAAAGTAAGTCATGTCACTGATCAACCGTGTACTGGCGCCCAGCGTGGGACACGCGGTGCTAATCACAAACGTTGCTTCAAATAGCTTTTAAACGGATAGTTCTTGTAATTTCAAGCGATTACTATAAATATGTACCTAAAAATATTTCACGCCAAATTGATGCTTGTGTACATTACAGTTGATTATGGCTCATATTTGTAAATGTCAAATTAACGTAATAATAAAAATAAAGGGTAAATCGTAAAAAATATTTGAACAAAAACTATCCAACGCACATCACGTTTGCTTATAGTACATTATTGTACGAATCGATGTTCAGTCAACTAAACCGACAAACTATTTAGTCGATTACAAGAAGCTTTCCAAAAATCTAAACGCCTAGTTTACTTGACTAAAATCGACTAATAAGTCAACTATTCGACTAAAATCAAGATAGTCGAGTTACAACACTCGTACACCCGAAGCGAACAAAAAACATATATCCGATTTTAATCTATACATTTGGTCAAAATATTAAAAAAAGAAATGTGTAAATACTACAATTATTATAATATATATGTAAGCTGTAAACACTATGACGCACTATGTTACAAATCAATGTAAAATTTAATTCATTTGGGTTCGTTCACTGATCAGATCCAAGCTCAAAGATCGATAAAACAAAATATTGTTCACTTTCTGTTGACCTACGGTTTCCTACGATAGCGGTGGCCGCTACTCAACGAGCGTAGTGACGGCTATCATCAAAATTATGGCAGAGATTGTTTTTTGGCACCGTAGGTAAAGTCAACCACGACTTTACCTACGGTGCCAAAAAACAGTCTCTAGGCAAACACACCAACTTACCTTTTATAAAGAACTTTTCAGTGACGTCATTCGACGGTAAACTGCGGACGCTATGTGGCCGTCACCGCAATTTTATGAAACTGTCATTACGACGTAAAGAAAAAATAACTTGAAAGTAAAACATAATGTGAACAAGCAAGACAGGGGACCATTGGAAGTAGTATTTAACTATTATTTGTACTTACATCGGAAACTATTATACAACAGACTTCTATAACCATCCTTCTCAAAAAGTTAACAAACAAAGCAATATTTCTACCAGGATTACCTCCGTATGTACAGTCACGAGCACCAATATGTCAACACTTGGCAACTTTAAATTGCGATTTTTTCATGAAATAACGAATGCAACGTTGAAATACGACACATTACATAAACCTATGGGTTCGAAAATGCTATGTTCGTAACAACATAAAATTTCACTCAAAAATAAAGGACTAAATGGCTTTTGAATAAAGCCGAGTGTATACATACTTTTGCTCGTGACTGTACAGACGCCAACAGGTGAAGCTACCCGAAACTGTCAAATTTTGTCAATCAACCTTGAACCTTTATATTTAGCGATAAAGTTGAAAATCTATTAAAGAAATTTGACAGATTGTAGAAGCTTAGATGCGCTGGCGTCTGTACAAAGAAAAATATTCTTAGAATTTTTTCTGCATCTAGCCAGTGAACGGACCCTATCTATGTATTTTACAAATATAATGTTGCGCTATCTGTATTGCATTATCTGTCACTTACAATAAAATATACACGATATTTACAATTATAGAAATCGTTATCTATTACTATTGATTGTCGAATAGGAATACAACCCCGAACTGTACAGTGCATTCTTTAGGCTATGTACTGTTGCGCTTTAGCCACCTGGGCTATTTTCTTATCGCGCACTGGATTCTCAACTCTCGGTGTTGGGCCGAGAGTTGAGAATCCAACGGAGTGCCTTCCAGCGCGTCAAAAAAACACACTTTGATTTTCAACTCTCAGCGCTAAACAGTGTTGAAAATCGGGATGCGGAACGAAATTCGGTCGCGCCGTTTCTGTCAACTAAGTGCCGGCAGAAGCAACTGTAAGCACCCGACGGCAACATGTCGCTCGTGTATTTGAGAACCGTACTCAAACACACGAGCGGCAAGTTGTCGAGGGCTGCAGTTTAGACATGTGTAAGTAATGCGAGTGATGCATCACGCGTAATATCACCCGAGCGCGTACTGTAACATCACACATTACTCGACTAAAATAAGCATCACACCATCACACTAAACAATACGCGCGCGGTAGCAGCGCAGTAGTTCGCGACATGACTCGCAGACTCGCTCGAACCGAGCCCTCCCGATTACTCCCGAACGCATCGCATCGGCAATGTTCGGTTTATATCGGAAGTTAGAACTCTATTTTTATTAAAAAAGGGTTTATTTTTCCTTGACACCACCACCCGTTGTACGGTCGTAGGTAATACATGTCCTATTACACTAGCACATTGCATTACATTAGAACGCGCGATAGTGTGCTATCGCATGGCGCTACATCATAATCATAACATAATATTACTCGGCACGAAATGTAATGACATTATCACATCACTTCCCGGTGCACTGCAGTTTTGCACATGTCTACTGCACTTGTTTCTGCCACTGACGCGTGCCGCTCGTGTGTATGCACAATTGCACACTAACAAACAACGAAGTGTTCAAACAGGCGCGCGAATCTTTAGTTTGCGATTTAGTATCTTTGGCGCAATTTTTGTCTAGTCCTATAAAAAAAAAAAATACTACCGAGTCTACTTACATATTTATATTAAAACATACTATTCCACTTTAGCAGTAGTAAGACCGGCGGTGTCCGCAACTCTACGTCCAAGCGTGTATTTTTCATTCCACATTAGTTTTGTGTTCAAAAGCACAACAGTACATCGTCCTACCAAAACTCAATTCCCAATCCAATACGTATAAAGTACATATTGTCAAAGCTACTCTGCTCGAATTTGTTAAAAAATATTAGGTTTTGCTTTATTGGTGCACTTTTTTTATCAGAAAGTTACTATATTATCCTCCCGACCAATTTCGGTCACGGTGGTCAATCTCAACGGAGATCAGCCAGGTAGGCAGGAGATATTATAGAGCACTAGTGTGTGCGTAAACTCAGATGCACTCTGTTCCTTTCCCTGTTCTGTTGTTCTTCTTCTAGAAAGTTATTATAAATTGTTACTAAACTATAGTTAAGTAGTTTATTTATAAGTTATCTTATGTTTATTTATTGCTCATGTTTTTAAAGTGTTTTGTTGTTGCATAACAATTATTTATTAATATTAAAAGCCTGTGAAGTCCCTCTGCAGGACAAAGGCCTCCCTACCCTCTTTCCTCGTCTCTGTTTAAAGCTGCTAAGGACCAGCTCTTGTTGAAGGAGTCCAGCTCATTCTGCCATCTTCGTCTGGGCCTGCCGCGATACCAATTATAAAGGAATACACTTGAAACCAATGATAAAGTAATGTTTGTGCACTAATAAAGCAACACCTGTAGATAGCTAGCCCACAAACGTTCACTTAAATATGTATACATGGTGTTTATAGTCTGTGATTCACAAATGGTGTTCTCAATTTTAACAACAGAAATAACCAATTTTGCTTCCGATATAAAGAATCTTTTAAATATCGGGAGAAAATTTGGTATTTCATAATAATTGGCGTACTCTTGTTCCAAGACACTTTGATTTTGGGTGAAAATTAACTAGAAGTCTTGAAACTTTGAACTTTGTACGCCTAATAAGCCCGTTTGATTACCCGACTACGATGAAGCCAAGAGTGTGATGTCACACAATGAAAATGTATGAATGATTGAACCGTCATAAAATGTGCAATGATGTCCTTAGGTTCTAGTGTAAATAAAAACTAGTATGGCTCATTCCCAACATAAACTACCCATTTAATTTTAACTAAAACCTTTTCCTAATCGGTTGGTGAAGAATCGATAAAGTTGAGTATAGAGAGCATTTACTTGTGACAAAAAATCGAGCTGCTCTAATAATGTCACCTTTTTATAACGAACCGAACAATGAGCACCGACCCGCGACGTTTTGTTACAACTTGATTTTGCTACCAAACCAGCGAATTTGTGTAACATTTCATCGACCAAAATAGAAAGAAAAGTTAGAGGTATGCTCACTCACCGTCAGCATTACTTCGAACACCGTGTCGAGCATTCGCAGGAAAGTTACGTTACACGGAAATGCTTTTTTAAATTGAACTTTTGCTTGTAATGTACAGACGCCAGCACATCAAGCTACCCGAAACTGTCAAATTTTCCCAATCAACTTTGAATCTAATGCTTTAGTGATAAAGTTGAAAATTTATTAAAGAAATTTGACAGATTGTAGTAGCTTGATGTGCTGGCGTCTGTACCGTTCTTAAGAACGATACATTACATGGAAATGTTCGAGAAAATATTCACCTTTACGAGTATCTCATGAACCTATTGTTTTCTTTGGGTGACGAAAAATCTAAATCTCACCAACCAATAAGAGAGCATTCTCAATGGCACCGTAGTCAGGTCATTCAATTCAAAGCAATCACAGAATCAACTAGTATATCCCAAAATATATCACTATGACGTCACAACTCCGTACTAAATGTTCCTATACAACTACTAAACGCGTTTTGTTCCAAAATATTCATTTAACGTGTACTATGAACATGTGTTGAGTTACTATTATCACGCGATAAGCCTTCGAACACCGTTGCTTAATACTGCACGGACGTAGACTATTTACATAAGGGAATACCATAAATTACATCACACGTTGTAAGGGATAGATAGGAGCCTTTTGGCTTTTGGTTTCTGTAAACTATTGCCTAAAATGTAAAGTCAACTGATCCAGCTTGGAAGAAAATGTCACTTTTTGGCCAACCAAATATTCAAAATGAATACTTCGCCCAACTTTGACTGACTGTCAAAAAAATTTACTATGCAAGTTTGGTAAGTTAGTAGGTATGTAGTTCGAGTTTTTTTTTTTTTATATTTTTCGGTTAACTATTATGACTTGGCATATTATCCGAACCCGGCTTGAAGTCCACTTCGGGGACACCCTGTATAGGTAGTAGGTACATCCAATTCTTATTTTTCTTACGAATTAAATGAACAGCCTCTCTGACATCGTGCGACAAGGGCGGGATCGTCATAAGTCCGCCACACCGTAAGTGACGTCACATGAATAAATCTAAAGTATTAAAACTCGTTTCTTTTCATCACCACGTTTGACAAGGAGGGGTTCAAAAATATGAAATTAGTGTGAAGTAATTTATGGATGTCCCCTATAGGTGTTGTTCCACGCACGCGACTGATCAACAATCACGACCAAAACTGTGACATTTAAAATACTGTATTTCTTACTCTCTATAAAGACTGATTTAACATTAAAAGGTAGTCGGGGAGTGAATCACATTGAGAGGTAGTTTGTTTATTCGTATACTCGCGGTTTTTTATGGACTATTTTTGTTGACGTCAGTCAGAAACTCAGTCTTAAGTCAGGCACTTTGAATACAATTTACTTAGTAGGCAGACAAGTACACCAACTTTACAAAGAAAAACAGGATTAAATTAAATTAGCTAGCGAAATTCCCTTGATTCAACTTAAAGACAGATAGAAAAAGTATTTATCGTACAGCATCCTAATTGTGTAACACACTATCAACCACAATCATTTAGAAGGGTATTGCTAATCCATTGCTTCATATGTTCGAACAATTTGTCTACTCAACAACGTAAATAACGCAATGAATGTTGTTGAACTGTCAAAATAAAAGCCATTGCTACTGGTAGTGTGTTATGCAATTAGCCCACTAGAAGATCACAAACTAACCTAAACACAGTCAAAAATAAAAAAAAAACAAATTATACAGGATAATTTTTTATGCAGTGCGTAAATTTTCACAGGGTGTTCTACCCATGAATATGAACAACTTTCACTATGGGACCATCTCTGAAATCACAAAAAAAAAATCAGCTGTTTCTTATAAAAGTTCAATACCTACTCGACCAAAATGTATGAATCTGCTGATTTTTTTTTCGTGATTTCAGAGATGGTCCCATAGTGAATGTTGTTCATATTCATGGGTAGAACACCCTGTAAAAATTTACGCACTGAATAAAAAATTATCCTGTATAGAAAAAAAGTAACGGAAAGAAAAATGAAACAAAGTCCTATACGAGGCAAAAGGCTCGTATCCCAGCATGATGCTGCGACATGAAACTCCCTCAATTTGATCCTGTGTATTTGAAGAGTTGAAACTTTATTACTTAAATCTGTCTACTATGTGAACTGTGTGTAAATCTGGGAGCATAACTACAGCGGTATCGAGTCCTCGGTCGATAATTTCAGTCGCGTGCAGCAGAACGGTACCTTAAGCAGTAATAAAATACAAAGCGATCGTGCCGTCTTTCTCTAATGTTTATGTTATTATCGATATAATTATATAGCGTAGTACAGACGCCAGCACGTCAAGCTACCCGAAACTATCAAATTTTCCCAAATCAACCTTGAACCTTAATGCTGTAGCGATAAAGTTGAAAATCTATTAAAGAAATTTGATAGATTGTAGTAGCTTGATGTGCTGGCGTTTGTACGTTGAACAACAATGGTTGCGAGGCCAACGTGGCATCAATTACTCACTTTTATATTGACTGTATTTCTTCTGTTTATGTTTCTATTGCTAACGGAGTTCTCTACTTTGTTACAGTATTTAGACATTATGAGGTACAGCGAAATTATTTAACTATGGCAATCGTGGCAGGTTCTCTGGTGACATATACTGTCGTGTTGATTTATCTCACTCCACCACTTCAAAGACATAGCTAAATAATTTTCCTGCATAAGGCTACAATGGTTTGACAAAGCAATTAAGAACTGGCTGTTTGTAAAAACCGAAAAAAAGAATGTCCACCAAACTATGGAAACTTGTTACACTGTGATTCAATTGTCATTATGCCTGAGTTTAGTACTGATAAATAAACAAACTGTCCCAAGGGTTTTTCGTTAAGCTTTCTCAAGCAGAGCTAACGGATCCAAGGCTCGGTGTAAGCAGTGTAGCAAGTGTGTGATGGCACAGAGCGCGGCGCCGCGCGCGCGCTAGTCGGCGGGGCGCGGCGGGGGCGCGCGCGGGGGCAGCGGGGACGCCGGCATGCTCCAACTTTCGCTGTTGCCCCACCTGTGGATAGTGGGACTATTTGTAGTGGCTTTAGGCCCGCCCGCACCACTAATTACTAAAAACATTTAAATGCTAAACGCTTTTAAATAAAACATAATTCTGACTGTCGAACTATTGACAGAAATTCAACAAGTTTTAAATTCGTTTAGCTTAAATGCATTTAATTATTTGTGGTGTAAGTGGGCCTTAGTCTGTAGTTTAATATGACCCCATAATAAATTGACATTTTAGGGCTGATATTTAAATTATCAGATAACACAACCACAACCAGTCTTACCAAGGGATATTGTATTACCCAGTAACTGGGTTGCGGAGGTCAGATAGGCAGTCGCTCCATATAAAATACTGGTATTCAGCTGCATCCGGTTAGACTAGAAGCCGACCCCACCATAGTTGGGAAAAGGCTAGACAGATGATGATGATGATTTAAATTATCAGATAACTTTAGTCCCCTTAGACTAAAGTCTACAATCACAAACAAAAGCTATCAATCCGTCCTATTTATTCCTCAATAAATAGGACGGATAGCTTTTGTACTTATAGAAAATACGTCGAACAAAGTATTTTTTCTTCAGTTAAAAGGTTGTAAAATCAGCCCTTAGTTTGATTACATCTTTCTTGATAGGGTTGCCAGCGGCTGAACATAGACCTTTATGAGTAGTTTATAGAGGGTCGAAATGTTAGGTAGAACTTTTATGTTAGGTATAAATTTTGTAAATTAATTTCAGAACGAACGGACCACATGGAATATTCATTAATCGCTAAATTTACAGAACGAGTGACGAAATAAGCCCTAGTACCAATCTCCTAAACTTGGCAAGATTTGGAAGCTGTTTTGGCCGGTCACAGATGCGCACGGCGCACCTTATCTTTACTACATATCGTAACCTGTCCTACATACCATGCGCACACAAGACAGAGAATCTTTAAAAAGTAAAAAAAATACTGGTACCCACTACCAATCTTACAGTAGTTACCAAATTTTACAACAGTCTTGGCTGGTCAAGTTTGCCAGACTGTGCACTATCTTTTTACTACAGGTGTTCACTACGGTTTAATGCGATCATGATTCCAGTGTAAGAGAGAGAGAGAGAGAGAGAGACGGAACTATATATGACCGATAACCCTTGACCCTAACCTTTTTCGGACTGGAATCATGATGGATTTATTACTTTGTAATACGGCCCCAGTTCTTACTTCTCGTACATATCATGCCCGCACAAGACAATAAATGTTTCTAAGGTAAAAAGTGAATGATGCTCACCTATGCTGCAGATGATGCTGGTGAGGGTTGTCTCTGCGCGCTGCAAGGTGATGCCACTTGACGTACCCGCTGAGCCGGCGCTTCACGAGCCCGGCGAGCGAGTGTAGCCAGCCTGCGACCGAGGACCATCGACACGCGACCAACGACCGCGATACTACACGCCGCTCTGCCCGCTCCGGTTATACCGACTCTTTGGTTGCGGTCTACTTTTACTGGGCCCGAACTTTCAAACTATGCTTAACTTAAAAGTCGGATGCGAGAACGATGCTAACAGCTGGAGGTGTCCATCTCGGTCCAAATACAGAATAACCGAGTCAGTTCCATAAATCGCATCTAAATCGTAATCGAAACTCAAAGGACCTTATTACAAAACAAAGTT
Organism: Apamea anceps; assembly: GCA_951799955.1. Classification (NCBI taxonomy): domain Eukaryota; kingdom Metazoa; phylum Arthropoda; class Insecta; order Lepidoptera; family Noctuidae; genus Apamea; species Apamea anceps. Next base: position 2,486,934 of record OX637502.1, on the reverse strand, counting down.
TATCTTTAGAACCGGTTTAAACCTGGCTCGATTGCCATTTTTAAATTACGAACTATAATCCTACAAAGTTAAAGTTCTTGTTACAGAAACTTACGTTAAACCCGAGGTAATAAAGCTCAAAATACAGTAACTGGTTCGAAGATTTAGGTTAGGCCTAAAGTTAGAACTCGTTTTGTAATAAGACGGAAAGTCATTCAGTATATTGTGCATTTGTCTTTCTCTCACAACAAAACATCTGGTTGCCAGAATCAAAGCGACTTTAAAATTTTGTTGAGTTTGAAAATTCGGCTATTTATGTCAGTGTTAAGTGCAGTTTTGCAAAGATAATCTATTTGATATTTTGTCTGTGTAAGATGTGAACAAAATTTTGAAACAAGCCTGCTAATATAAACCGGTTTTCACAGGTATTACAGAAACAGTTCGCGTTATACTCGAGAATCGAGAAAGGTATGTTGATGTATTCCCATTCCTCATCCTCCATATTCTTTCGACAAACGTTTTTTATACGTAAATTATTGCTTACTTCCTAGACAGACAGTGGCATGAACCAAAGAGTCGGTACTCAATGCCTGCTAATGTTACTGACAGCGAAGCTACCATGATGATGAGAGATGAAGAACAGCTGTCTCGCTCACACCTCGCCAGTAAAAGCCACGTTATTACTAACAAGTGGATAGCTTACAAGTATGTCTGAGAATATTGTGCATTGTGCAAATGCGAATATCTTATGAAGGCTAGAATTTTGAGAATAATAAAAATAAATTCGTGTAGTCAAAACTTAGTTAAGAATTGCTGTATCTCTTGTCTTGCTCGAATATTTAATATTTAGATGTTTTAGTGCCATTTTGCACTAACGTCTATATAGCAATAGAGCTACGATTTCATAGAAGAGCGATGGCCGACACATCCGTATCCGCAATTTACGAGCGAATGACATCACTAAAACGGTATTTATGAAAATCAAATCATTTTCATGAAACTTTATTTACGGAAGTCAAATCATTTTCATGACAGCCTGCGGCTGGTGGCCAAGTTGTAATTACGCTCGGTCATTGGTTCGAAACCAGACAGGCGCTTTACTTAACTTTTTTTTTTATTATTTCATCCCCATTGCTCTCAAAACGGTGAAGAAAAACATCGGGAGGTAACCGGCATGTCCAGAACCAAGAATTTGAAGACATGTGACATGTTATAACCCGCACTGTGTCCGAGTGGCACATTATGGCCCGCTCCCTCTCACTGAGAGGAGGCCATTTTCCCAGCAGTGGGAACGTTAGAGGCTGAATATGCTGCGGTTGTGTGGGGGCTACGACTCTTCTAACCGAACCTTAAGTGCAGATAAAGTTGGTATCGTCACCGACATCGCCGTCAATTGTTGTCCAAAATTTCGGTTTCACGAACGATGTAAAGTGACCCTTCCTTTTACTCTTACAAAAACCTCACCCTGTAAACCATCCACTCCAAAAAAACAACATCGTTGCAAGAATATCTCGACATAAAATACAAAACGCAAGTAAAATACTTTAGCAACGCTTCCCAAAGCGATACGTACCCGCAGTATACAAGTGTAGCCCTTATTAGCTAGGTGTTAGGGTCGTGTTTAGTGTAGCGAGGCATGTGACAGAGCTACTATGGGCAGGCGATGTGTGGGACGCGGAAGGACAGCGGCAAAGCACAGACACATTGGAAGGAACTTTTCACAGTCTAAAGGCGCATTTCCACGGAGACAGTTTTTCGCACATTTTGTAACGAGATCGTTCATAGACCTCGGCAGGTGATCTGTATCCGATGAGAAACTGTATCCATGTATGAGCCATTGCTGAGAACTGTTTGGCGAACAGTTTTAACGCTTATCTGCTCCGCTGAATCGTGCTGTGTTACCAATTGCACAGCAGATAGTTCAGTGTAAAAGCTGAAACTGTATTGTTCTAGAATTGATTTTGTTGAATAAGACTTTAATTGCACAACTGTAATTGGCATCCAAATAAAAATTAAACTAAAGTAGGACTAAGTTGAGAAAATTATTTAGCAAAAATAAGTTACTTTGTGCACAGAAAAATAGTTTCTTATCTAATAGTTGCGCAATAAATAGAAAAGTTCCCTCAATGTGTTATAACATATTACATACATCAACATGTCGGTAAGAAACATTTGGGAGAACAAACAATTTTGAAAAGCTGCAATCTTAACACATAACAAACAAGGCAAGACAACGTCGTAGACCTTGTCAGGTTAAGATGCGCAGCAAGACAAAGTTTTGTCATAGCATGATGTCGCACCAAAACGATACATGACTATGTATAAACATAGTCAGAAGTTCGACAAAACTTTGTCGCACGAGCATGTCAGACCGGTTGATGGAATCATTTCAAGACGTATGTCATGTTGTGTCAAGTACGTGTTAAGATTGCTAAACATACAATGAGTGGGTTAGGTAATAAAGTAGATAATTTGCGGCTAAAACTCTAAAAATATCTCCAGTTTGATTTGATATTAACATTAATTTAGCACATTTAATTATGTCGACACAAAATTTTTACATCGAGTTTTTTAGATAGAGTTGGGACAAATTGACAATATAATCCAAACCATATTTTATCGATAGCAGTTAAAAACTCTTTGCTGCAGTCACAAAGTCGATGATTGATTACGACAATATATAAATATAATTTTGTCTATCCATCTATAAAACATCTTTCTACAAAACTCGAGAATAATTTCCAAAAGGTTTTTTGGCAAAAAAGCCTCTCTTTGGCTGCCTTATTTCGGTTGTGCGAAAGCTTATAACCGCAAAGCACAGAGGACGCGTCAAAAGCATATTTCCCATAACTTCATGGTTTTCCTCCGATATTTACACAATGGAAGGGTAGAAACAGACAGTATGAGAATGAGATGATTTGTGAAATTATTGCAATGTCAACTAAATATTTAATTTTTAAATCCTCAAATTAAACAAATAGTCGTGTTTATTTAGGCACGACAGGAAAAAGAGTAAGAGTACATTTAGGTATCGATATGTCGATACCGTTCGTTACAACTCTATTCTTAGTCTCGCCATACCAACTTGTTTCGAGTCTAAACGAACTTCAGCCAAGAGAAAAGTGCCAAAAAGAGGAACCAATACATTTTTAACCAGTTTTTCCGGCTTCGTTAGGACTCAAACAGCAAAAATACAAGCGGGTTTTAAAGTGAAATAAAATTAACTTCGATTTATTAAACTCTTGTTTACTTTCATAGTAACAGAGTGCCTGTATTGCAATAATTTCACGCGTCTATACACACGATGCGTGCGGAGAGAGTGCGCGCGCGCGGAGCAGCGAACAACACGCGTTTAAACTCATAGTTGTCATAGGCTGGCTGTACTCCTTCGTTACAAATTGTCATTGTCAATCATAAGTATAACCCGCCCAAGTTAACTTGAGACTTCGCTCGGACGACGCGAGCGTGCCATTTGTTATGCGGCGAACGATACACCGGACGCGATGCCACCCTACGCATTTTCATTGGGCACGAGGCCTCCCGGAGGGGTGCGAGAGGGGAGGGGAAGGCGCATTCCGCTCGGGTCTCAAGTTAACTTAGGCGGGTTGTATTCTTGCATTGTTATAGTGTAGTCTACTAACGATCAGGAGATGGAACCTTGTTGTTGCATGTTGTATCATGGATATTTGCCGAGACTACTTGTTCAAAAGGTAGATTATTCCATTCTGATTGCTGGCAGGTTATACTATAATTCAGTTAGATAATTTGGACACGCGATAAGTTACACATAGTGGCTATAAGCCCAGGTTCACACAGGCGCGTTTTACCATTGGAGTTTCAACGCACTGCTTAGCACCGAGGGTTGAAAAACCAAGTGTTTTTTTTTTGACGTGCTGTAATGTGCTCTGTTCGATTCTCTATGATAGGCTCTACATCGAGAGTTGAAAATCCAATGCGCGATAAAATCTCGCCGTGATATTTTTACGTCCGCGCGAACGTGGGTTAAATGATAAGTCAAAAAGTTACGTGTGTAACCAAATAATGCGCAAATTATCGCGTGTCAACGAATCTATTCTATTTTCTAAGTTGATTTCATTACCTCATTGTCTTGTGAAAATTCACTTTAATATAAGTATTGTGAGATTTTTCACAAGTAAATTCTAGTAACCAAAATCACTAAACTGTTTAAAGAATACGTAAATTAGATAACTTTAAATAAACTCTACATTTATTCAAGAAAGTAACTGAAAATAAAATCAAACAAATAAAAATTTACAATACGACGAACCCAGCTTTTGCCATTTAATTTAAGATAGTAAAAATAAAACCGACTACAGCCCGGCCGTCGAGGGCATGCGTTCTTGACACCTGTCAGTTTCATACAAACGAATACGTGTTTTGCGAATTTGATCTTTATTAGCTACTAGAGTTGTCGCACTGACAGCTGTCAGGAACGCATTCTCTGGACGGCCGGATTGTAAATCTGTTTTCCCCTGTTTGTATGGACAGTAGAATGTAACAGCTTAAAGGCTGGGTACGCTCGAATTGTTTCATATTCATTCTTCAAGGCATGGTCGTACAGTCAACAGCAAAATTAGATGATCAAAATCAGAAATTCAATACTAATGAACGGAGTTCGCAGCTATATGGCAGCTGTACTAGTAGTAAATGTTTGGTATAATTTATAATCACATACTTTTGAATCACTTAGACGCCACACAGTTCTGACGCGAACTCCGTTCATTAGTATTGAATTTCTGATTTTGATCATCTACTTTTGCTGTTAAATGTACTAGACCAAAAACTATCTGCATGAGACATACGATTTACAGCCAGAAGTATTGTAGCGCAATGCTTTTATCGATTAAAAGTTATTTTTTATTGATTATTTTCTGTAAGTACCTACATACTTTTCTATGAATACCGCATTTTTTTTTTAAATATCGCTTTCTAATGTCGGTCTGTTAAAAAAACCTCACATTAATGACATCGATTGTCGCTGAGCCGAGATTTGAATTTTAACATTTTTTAAGTACAAGAATTGGCATTCTTGTATCATTAAAACTTGCCAATACACGTATTAAGTCTGCGTCACCACGTTATTGACCCAAGTACTAGCTACATTCAACGTTCTCCATCGGAGTGTGTGTAGGAACTTACCCTGGTCGTCGTGATGATGTTTATGCGGCGCGGGCGCAGGCGGCTCGCCTCGGTAACCGTTGCGCAGTTCAGCGCGGGTTAGGCTTTGACTACGGCCTTCTGATAGCCTGGGGAATGTTTATGGTAAGTTAGCGACAGAAGTTTTTCATAGTAAGGGCAATTTCAAGGCCGAGATACACATGTCGAACCATCGCACTGACTTGCCATATCTCCGTCGACATGGGCGCCGTTGGCTCGTCTAATGTCCATTCTCACTAGCACTAGGCGACACCTGAAAGGCACACCTGAATCCCAACAGCGCGCTTTTATTTAAGTATTCATTTAGCTATCGCCTAGTTTTAGTGAAAACGGGCATAATTATGTCGTATAAACTTAATGTGACTCTAACTAAGGCCAGTATTACAGAATAATTTGGGCCTCAATTACCCCAAATTCGGTTACTATAGTTTGACCGAAACTGCTGTACCGCGCCTTAGGAATGCGCGGCGAGGCGGGAGGAATGCGCGGCGAGGCGGGGGGCGGGACGCCGTGAGCGATGACGAATGAGCGGCCTGCACTGCCGTCCCGGGAGCCGCGCACATACCGAAGGCGCGGTACAGCGGTTTTGGTCAAACTATAGCCAAAGTGACCGTTGACATTTAAAGTCCAAATCAATGTTTACCATACCATGGGGTTTCCAACCCTCATTATGACATAATATCCTATGGAGTATGATAGTTTAATATAAGGTAAAGCAACGGTTCTTACCTATCGTTGAGTAATAACGGCGACGGTGGGTGCAACCTCTCATGTAGCGCGGGCGGCTCCAAGTCCGTCGTGCTACCGTTTGCTGAAACTATAAAGCAAGCATTCATTAGCTGTAATACTGCCGTGTACAGTCACGAGCATAAGTATGTATACACTTGGCTTTATTCAAAAGTGATTTGCTCCTTTATTTTTTAATGAAATTTTATGTTGTTACGAGCATAGTATTTTCGAACCCATATGTTTTTGCAATTTCATTGTTGTGAAAGTTTCCAAGTGTTGACATATTAGTGCTCGTGACTGTGCTTCGTTTATATGCCCATGTACAAAGCGTGTATTTTACCTCAGCCGCTCGATCGAAAGTTAAGCTAAGACATTGGTCCCGGCTGTCTTTTTAGGGTTCGGTGGGCAAATGGCAAAAAATGGATTCGTCATGTCTGTCTGTCCGTCCGTATGTCACAGCCACTTTTTTCCGAAACTATAAGAACTATACTGTTGAAACTTGGTAAGTAAATGTATTCTGTGAACCGCATTAAGATTTTCACACAAAAATAGAAAAAAAAAATTGCGAGTTCCCCATACTTAGAACTGAAACTCAAATTTTTTATTTATCAAACCTATCTATGGATAGGTCTTCAAAAATTATATTGAGGGTTCTAATATATTTTTTTTCAAAACTAAATAGTTTGCGCGAAAGACACTCACAAAGTGGTAAAATGTGTGTGTGTGTCCTGTAACTTCGAAAATAAGAGAATGATAAAACTAAAAAAAATATATGATGTACATTACCATGTAAACTTCCACCGAAAATTGGTTTGAACGAGATCTAGTAAGTAGTTTTTTTTAATACGTCATAAATCGTAAACCACAATTTACCTTTCATTCAATCAACTCAACGGAACCGACTCCGACTTGCACTTGGCCGCTTTTTTTAGATCTTTGACAGTCGTTACGGGTAGTCAGAAGTCCGAGTCTAAGAACCAGTCCCAAGGGGTATCGTAATACCCAGTAACTAGCTGAAGATCAAATAGGCAATCGCCATGTAAAATACTGGTACTCAGCTGCGTTCGGTTAGATTTGACGCCGACCCCAAGAAAGTTGGGAAAAAGCTAGGCAGATTTTAATGTGGTATTTACCTTCATGTCCTAACATAGAGTGCTGTCGACTAGTCCGCGGCGGCGGCTCGGGCGACCGGCCTGTACTGTGTTCTCTACTTAAACTGAAACAACGTAATTGAAGATATAACTCTATTTTTTGGGTAATTTTTATCAATAATCAAAGCTTAAAACAAGGTGTAATAAAAATGGTGGAAGTGAAAACGGGTCATTGTACTGATTATTATGAACAACTTTTACAATTGGATAAGCCTTAAAATCACGAAAAAAAATCAGATTTTCCCAACAAGACAACATTTTAGTCAAGCTATGCAAACATCAGGGAACAGCTGGTTTTTATCGAATATAAACCTGCTGTTTCCTACATTTATTTCATGATGAATACAATGACCAGTTTTCAGGTCCGAATATTGAGGTGAAAAGTATTTTATATCCTAGTCCAGGTCATGGTCTACCCATGTGTCAAATTTCATCCAAATTTTCTTAACCAGCACCTTTTTTGTTACCCCTTTTTTTTCAGGATGGGAAATCATCAAATGACCCCTCCCGCTCTGGGTGGAGTAGAGGGAGTGTCAGACTCTTACTGACTAAAACCCACCCGTGTTCCTTCCTTAGCCCTTTATGTTCCAGGGCAGCGGTAACCCTTTCGGACGATCCCGCTACCCTGGCAGGCTTCGGCCCTATCGAGCCCCGTCACTTCTGCTGACATCTCTTTGAGGCGCGCGTGGAACACAACACGCCGTCCGGCACGGGCCTGGTCCTGATCGGACGGTGAGTTACCCATTACTCACCGCCCGCAGGCTTTTGTTACACCTTGTATATTGAACACAGGTAATTTAGGTTAAATAAAAACCTTAGTTTTTAAACGTACCTTCTATGTCTAGGTGTCGCATGCAGGTCGACTCGCGATCTTCTCTGCTGGTTCTGATGGTAAAACCTCTGCAGGACTATAGGACTAGTGTTGCCGGAACTCTGTGCGAATAAACAAGTCCTATTAGTTCAATTCAGCCAGTAATAGTAGAAAATTACATATGATAATCAACTGTATGACCATGTGTTCTGAGTTCATTTTACGATGACATGAAAAGAAATTACCCTTTTCATTTTTAATGAAAACTGAACTATGTCAATGAAGTTCATTCGTAATAATAATTAAAGTGGCTTAATATGACATATTCAACTTTATGGTCATATAAACTAAGTTGATTTTACAATGGCAAGAAAATTTCAACAGAAAGTATGAATTTTGTTGCAATAAAAAATGTTATGAACCATCTAACTATATGAATATGCGAACTAATTTGATCTTAGATTGACAGAAAGGTTTGAAGAAGTCGTACGAAGAAAAAGTGTTCTATTTACAACTGACAAGAGTTCCTGGTAATAAAAACTTACTAGTTTTAAATGTTCTTATGTATACCGGCTGACTTTTTTTGCCGTCACAAAAACAGGGTATAAAAGGTGAACGGAGTATGAGTCTATGGCACTGTCGCACATAAAATCTATTTTTTTTACATTCAATCCTTTGATTGAAGCCCTCGGCCGGCTTCAATCGAATTTGAATGTCTACGAATTCATTGATAATTTCCGCATTCTTTTTTTGTTTCATTATGAAAGTTTACTTCAAACAAGTAATAGTATTTATTGATAGGTGAATATCATTTAAGGTTTAAAAAAAAATATGTGCCATAGGCTTCTACTACGTTCACTTTTTATGCCCCGCGCCCTAATTGCGTAACACACGATCAATCGGAATCGGTTTCATTTTGACAGTTCAACAACATTCATTGCGTTATTAACGTGTTGGGCAGACATATTTTCCGAACTTATGAAGCAATGCATTAGCAATTTGCTTCAAAATAATTCTGATTCCGATTGATTGTGTGTTACGCAATTAGGGTGCTGTTTTTGACCAGACGGTAAATCAAATCAGCCGGTATAGTTGATAGTGATTATTTACGACGATTGTTTTGAAACAAGACGTCCTCTACCATTCGCTACTACGACGATGACACACGCCACACGGTGCAAGTTCACTGCGGCGCCACAGCGTTACTATAGAACACTCGCGAGCACTAATATGTCAACACTTGGAAACTTTCATTAGCGATTTTTGCTTGAAATAACGAAAACAACAATGAAATACGATACATTACAAAAACCTATGGCTTCGAAAATACTATGTTGGTAGCAACATAAAATTTCATTAAAAAATAAAGGAGTAAATCGCTTTTGAATAAAGCCAAGGGTATACATACTTATGCTCGTGACTGTACATAAACCCTCGGTCAAGTTTGAACTGCTGTAAAATCCCATTTACTTGTGTGTAAAGATCGTCAAAGTTAAACAAAAACTCCAAGATTAATATATTATTTAAGAACAATTCTAGAAAAAAAAAAAAACAAACACCATAAAACTGCAACAATAAAAACAAAAACAAAAAACGTTAAAAAAAAAACATCATTAAAAGTATTGGCGTTGGTGGGCCATCTTTTAAGCACTATCCACATAAAATCTGGGTCAGGGCCTTCCGGATGCACGCTCCGTAACACTGACAGCTCCGATGCTCTGCTTGGTCGTTTGTGAACCAGCACATACAAAGTGTGCAAGCCGTCTTTTCCCAGGTTCCTGATAAGCTGATAGGCTAATTCTCGTGCTTAAAAAACGTTCATAGCATAGCATAGCATAGCATAAGCAGCCAGCAATGTTCCCACTGCTGGGACACAGGCCTCCTCTCTGTGAGAGGGAGAAAAAGTTGAAATCTCGTCACATTTTTCTTTTAACGCACAAATATGTGTAATTAATATAAAAAAATGTGATTGTATTTTTACCCGACTACGGCAAAGCCAAAAGGATGGGTTAATTACTGATTGAAACTGAGATTATAATACAAACGTTTTTGTCCCTCAGACTACTATTGGCGTTGGCATAAGATTTTACCGCAGATCAAACTAATCACCCCAAGATTCAACAGCATGCCACACAACGCGTTGCAGCGACGCAGTACATATTCCCAACATACATGTACTATATCCTGTTGTTCCAACTCCGGTGACCTAATGAGGACAGGCTGCGTCTGGATGAAGGCCGAAAACCGTGTCTGAGGCATTACGGAGAACCTTATGTCGAGCACCGGACGCCGATAGGCTGATGTTGGGTCTTTGGTGGCCTAAATTGAGTCTTTTCTTTCATTAGTTACTCTATTTTTTAATAACACGAATTCAGAATCATAGATCATTTACTTTCAAGCAACTATCTACTTTAATAACGTGCAATTAAAGTTGATTTTAGATTGACCATTTTTGTAAAAAAAATTGGCAGTTAAAGAATTTAAACTTTGTCATGTACGACATTGAATTTGCAGTTCCAAAACATGATAATCATCTAAGATTCTGAATTTCTAGTTTGAAATAGGAATGTGTATGTGTATGGCACTTACCGCCGGCGAGGCGCGCCAGCGGTTGTCGGCCGACACTCTGCGCGCGGGCGGAGGAGGAGGAGATGCGCACGCGTCGATTGTTCTGTGAAACACGCAGTATTTTAATTTAGGGTATATTTATCTTCTTCTTGGTGATTCCTTGTGTTATTTATATTAGCTTTGGCCAGAACTCTCGTCAAATCGACTGTCGACTGAGTTAGTAATGGCCTCGCCTAGTCAGTAAGTCTTTCAGAATGCAGGTCTTATTGCACATAGAGGAGGCAGCGTGAGGCATCGTACATTTAAAATGAATGGATATTACCATACGGATCACGCTAAGCATCTATCGACATCACATTTTTCATGTTCACTTTTGATTTCCTTTACAGACCAGCCCCAGCGATCTCGATATTCATAGCGATCGCTTTACGACCGAATTCGGTCGCAGTCCCGGATTGACAGGTGAAATGTATGGAGTGACAGGACTTTGCGACCGAATTCGGTCGTAAAGCGATCGCTATGAATGTCGAGACTGCTGTGGCTGGTCAACTGCTGGAAATGTTTGTCAAATGTTTGATAATTAGGAGACTAAATAAGTCTCGGTGGAGTTTCTTGCCCATTCTTCTCCATACGAAACTAACTTTTGGAAGAGGCGACTAGAATTAATTCTATTTTCTTGTTCATTTTGACGTTACTTTGACCTCGTATTGAATAAAGAATAATCCACTTGCAAAGAAAATTAATCATGTAATAAGAGTGTTTATTACCTTCTTCTCGGGTAAGGCGAGTGGTTGCACATGTCGGTTTCTAAGCTTGTAGGCTGCGAACTACTGCCGCCTGCGTTTGCGTTGCTACTCGTCGCCCACCATGCTCTGGAAGGAAATATTACATTGTGGTACAGCTTCTATGACACCGACATAAGGTTCAAATTAACATGATATATCTGATTAAATTTGAACCACAATTTTTTTTTTTAGGTTTAGCATCCTCGGCAGTAAGTAATAGCCACTAACAATTCGAAAATTACTCTATTTATTTTATTATATGGATTTTGAAATTGTTATATTCTGAAACCAATTACGAATTAAGTAAAATGTGAGTCAGGAACAGGGTTGCATGCTTGATCGCAGTTAAATGCTTTCTAATAGAAAGTTTTCCAATTTTCCATATCCAACCAAAATTCGTCAAACTCACCTCGCAGGCGTCGGCGTAACCTGCTCCATCCAATGCTGTGAACTGGTCACAAAGTTTCTTACTGGTTGAGGAGTAACCGGTGTCTCCACTCCATTGCTAGGCGGCGTCACCGGGGCGACCAGTGACGTCACTGAGCCAACCTTGGACGCGCCCGACTGTCCGAAAAACGGGAGAGACGCGTACCAAGCGCCGACGGAAATGGAACTACGCGCGGCTTTCACTACGAATGGATGTTCTAGGAGTTTCGCGTACTTTGGGCGTTGTCTGTAGTTTTTTGTTAGGCTGGAAGAGAGATTAGGGGTTAAGTTTTCGAGTGGAAATATTGAGCTGAAAGCGTGAAATGAAATTTATTTGCAAGAATTGTAGTACAGACGACATCAAACTACTACGATCTGCCAAATTTCTTTAATAGATTTTCAACTTTATTGCTAAAGCATTAAGGTTCAAGGTTGATTGGGAAACTTTGACGGTTTCGAGTAGCTTGACCTGTTGGCGTCTGTACATTACAGATGGTCGGGCTTTCTGTAAACAGTTTCTAAAAACAATTCGCTAAAAGTAGCATGCAAAACTAGCGAGATTACCTTCCTGCCTCATTCTCTTAAAAGAGAGTAGGCCAGGACCATAAATGTATGGCGCAATTGATTGGATACACGATTTAAGATAAATTATATAATAATTGGATGATGGGATTCAAGCAGATGTAGATTTATTCTATAAAACTACCATACGTTGAAATGAAAACTTACCACTGTGACACAAATAATTTAAACTCAGGAGTGAAGTCAGTCGTGTCTGGAAGTTGCGGAGGGTCGTCCGCTATCACCTGGTGAACAAAACGTTAATAGTTGTCTGAGTGGCAGTGAATGTTAAGAGTAAGTCGGCCAGAGTGTGTGCTCTAAATACCTCACCCACTCTCTTCTTTGCTACGCATCTCTGTCAGCCAATGCTGCTTTCGATAGTACTTCTAAAAGGCGCTATTTTGATACAGCGTTCGAAAAATATGCATCCGCAAAACAACAGAGATACTTGTTGTTTTGCGGCTGCGTACCTAAGTAGAAATATTTTTCGCAGTGTACAAATGCTGGCACATCAAGCTACTACAAATCTGTCAAACTTTAATAGATGTTCAACTTTATCGCTAAAGCATTATGCCCAAGGTTGATTGGGAAAATTTTACAATTTCGGGTAGCTTGATGTGCTGGCGTCTGTACATACTGTCACTATTCACTACTTTTATTTAAAAACTTTTTCCATAAAAATAAAGTTCAAAATCCCTTGAAACTAACCCTAGTGAGCACCTCGAAGTCGTTCTGGCAGTCTCTGTAGGGGAACACGCCGGTGGCCAGCTCCACGAGCGAGATGCCCAGCGACCACACGTCCGCGCGGATGTCGTAGTCCGGCCGCGTCGGGTCCGGCGGGTCTATCCGCTCCGGCTGTATGGGAAACATTCATTATTAGTGTCCAAAATGTCAAAACTAGTACTTACCGGAAGCTACAAAAATGTAAACAATCATCCAATCAAAAACTCCAGCGTCTATTATACTGAATTTCATTATAAACCACTGGTCAATAATGTAACTTGAATTTGAAACACCAACAAAAAAATCATATGATAACTTACACAAAAATATTATTCACAAATGGAATTGTTTTTTGTAACAACAAAGAAGGTGTGAAAAGTATATTATTCTCCTCGGGGATAAAGGTGTCTCCGTCTAGTCTTAACTCTCTCGCTTCACTCAGGAGTTAACTCTGAACTCCATCACTACACTCGTTAGCCCTAGAATCCTTCGTTTTGTTCGGGATTATCCCCTTAGTGAATAATCTTCTATTATCATATATCGAATTTTAGGATCTGAGATATTTACCGCCATGTACGCGGCACAGCCAGCGCTCCGCGTCTTGGCCTTGGAGTCCACCAGGCGGCCGCTGATACCGAAGTCGCATAGCTTCACGTTCCCGCGCTCGTCGAGGAGGATGTTGCTCGGTTTTACGTCTCGATGGATGACACCGTGCGTGTCTTTTAGGTATGATAGTGCGTTCACCGTCTGTGGGACAAAATATACATATTAAGCTTGTAAAAAAATTCGTTCATTGCTGTTTAGGCACTAAGTTTTGTTTATTAGGAAAACATTTTGCAATACAGTGCAAAAAGTCCAACAAATTAAATCACTCAAACGTAATATTGCTAAAACTGAATCAACAAACACTTTTAAAAAAGCTGAATGAATTCATCAATTCTTCAACATTTCTATCGTCCACTGCTGCCTTGAGGCTTTCTTTATATCAATAGAGCCGATATTTTTATATTTTCTGGATTCAGAACAATTTATCCAATTCCATTTACAAGACGACTCACCGCCACGGTCACCTTCCCCAGTATAGCCTCAGGAATGGGCGCGCCCAGCCTCTTCAGCAGCTTGTCGAAGCAGCACGCCATCAGCTCCATGCAGATCCACACGTCCGCGTCGGTCACGAAGCAGCCCAGGCACCGCACAATGTAGGGACAGTCGTGGGAGCGCACTACGACGTCCAAGTCCATTAGGATGCGTTTGGTTTCTTCTGAGTTGCCGGAGCGACGCATTTGCTGTTGATAATTAGATAAACAATTCGTTAAAGACGAAAGCGTCAGGGTAGCCCGCGAAACTCTAATTGTCTAACGTTTTTTGCGATTTGCAGGCAGTAACATGTCGTATGTTGATCTAAATGTTGGTTGTATGTGGATACTCACTACAATATTATTAGTTTTCAAGTTATCTTGCTGCGCCCTAACAGGCTCATGTACTCACTAGTTTAAGCCTAGCGTGTAACTATGGTTGTGTACATTGTGCATTAAAGAAATAAATATGATTCGCGACCGTAACAAATATTTATTTTTCCAGAATTATAATCATAAAAATGATTAATACAACTCTCTTAGTTCATGTTACCCTACTGAATGACTATTTCATGAAATCCTAACATTTGAGGCCAATTCTAACTCAATCAATGAGTTGTATTGCTGATTCTACTGATTATTATCCTGTAAAGCCATACTGTTACGGTCGTCACTGCCGAGCCTTTACTCTCTCTAGAAACTTTTGCACACAAAATATTGCAGAAGTCGTTTTATCAGTCTCTTAAGTTATAATAGTGTAAATTATTAACCATTCTATTAGCAATGGACCCGTCAAATGGGACCAACATTTAGAAATTCATGCATACTAACTTTAACAGCTATGACGGTGTTGGAAGGCCTGTGCAGCATCTTAACAACATGTCCACAGGTGCCGCTGCCGAGCTCGCCCAGCTGCTGGAGCTCATCTATGTTGGATCTGTACTCTACGCCGTCCACGTTCAACTTGCCGCTAACCTGTGTAATCATGGTTATGTAACGTAGAAAATTATAAGGGTTACCAGTCAGACTGGTAATAGGACTGAGTGCCCCAGATCCATTTGCATTAGGACTTGATGCAGGGGTAAAAGGAATGTGGAGGGTTCATAATAAGTCTGTATGGACTTTTGTGTAACACTCTTTCAATCCAAATCTGTTTCATTTTGAAGGATATTGCTAATCCATTGCTTCACATGTTCGAAAAATTTGTCTGCTCAAGAACGAAATAAACGCAATGAAAATTATTTTGAGATTGGCAGCATTGTAATGCCTACTGATTCTTACGGACTTTCTTCAGTAACCTTGCATCTCTTGAGGTATTTTATGACCTGCCAGTCTATTCTGTAAAATACTAACCATGAAAAATTACGTGAAGTGAGCTCCTTAGTTTTCATGGTTAGTATTTTACAGAATCGATTGGCTGGTATGGTATTGTAAGCGTAATCAGAATACGAAGTGCAGAAAATTGAACTGCTTTAAAAAGAAATGAGTGCTTTTTAAAGGTATGCAGAGTGGTCATAATTATGAGGATGCATACTTAGAAATGAAAGAAAATACATTTATTTGCAGTAAAACTTATTAAAATTACTACATCTTCGTCATGCCGATGATTTCAATATTTATAGGCTGTGCTCCAGAACCTGAACTCGAATAACTATACTACTGTTACATTTTGAATGGGATTACTGTCAAATACCTTGTAAACCTCTCGCATTCTGTATTCAGTCTCAGTGGCTTGTGGTGATCTCGGTGGGAATGCTGGTATCTCTCTACTTGAGAACATTGGTGCTGAAACAAACATATAATAATTATAAACTGATTAAACAAGTAATTTCAATATCTTCAAATGTGTGAAGGTCTTTGCTATGTTACCAAACCCTATCTGCCTAGCCTTTCCCAAACTATATTGGGGTCGGCTACCAGTCTAACCGGATGCAGCTGAATACTAGTTTTTACATCATAGAGCAGCCTATCTAACCTCCACGACCCAGTTACTTGGTAAAGCAGGTTTACAGTCTTGGGGATTTTCGGATCCTGCCTGGGCCACGGGTTGTTCGAAAGAGATACCGTGGCCCCTGGCACAGGCAACTGAAGGAACACGGGTGGGTTTTAGTCAGTGAAAGTCTGACACGCCCTTCCGCTCAGCCCAGAGCGGGAGAGGTCATTTGATGATTTCCCACCCAAAAAAAAAAAGGATTTTCGAAGTTGAGTACCCGTAACAACTGTCAAAGATCTATGAATGGCAGCCGGGACCAACAGCATATCATGCTTTCTGAGGCTAGGTTACAAGTAATGGTAAAAGAATAAGAAAACCTAGGGTTACCTGTACTTCAAGGTCTTTGGGTACACCCAAAAAAAAAATCATACATAGTTTTATTTAAATTATTATTTAAAGAAAGAAAAAGTAATAATTGCGACTCGTACAGGAAGATCACAAACTAAACTAAACACAGTCAAAAATAAAAAATCTAGTTATATTAAAAAAAAAAGTAACAAAAATAAAAATAAAACGGGAAGTATTTGAACTTCAATTATGCTTCTGGCATGTACCCATTACACCTAGTTTTACATCATGCTGGCAAGGTAATGTTAGATAATTAGGTGAAATAAAAAATCAGATTAAAGATACCTATTGGATTTGGCTCATGTAATGATAATTAGAGTAGTGAGTGGAGTCAAACCATTGATACACAATATTTTGGCAAGGATTGAATCAACAAATCATATCCAACAATGTATGAGATGTGGCAGTATCATTTACAAACACTGGTGACTGATAAACTAAAGCCGCCTTACTCCAAAACACGATCTACATTTAGTACTGGGATTATTGCTAGGTTTAAACCATGACTAAATAAAACGTTAATATAAAATGAAGCTTATCACTAGTTCATGAACTATATATGGTACTAAAGTTAGTCTGCTGAGACCCCTAGATTAACCATGGATTTGACATCGGTATTAATGTATTTGAGGTTAGCGTTGATTATTATTGTGTCTTTTTATTTACAAATCGTCAAAAATGGATATTGTTATGATTGACTTGATTGGATTGGATTTGGATATGCTGGGTCCCACACTGGTCTGGACGTAAAATAAAAAAAGTTATCAGAGGATTCTCATCTTTGTTTAATGAAGCATTTTTATTTTATCAAGTACCTGAGCGTAGGCCTATCAACAAGTACTTGTTGACAGGCCTACGCTGTACCATACATACCTAGGTACTACAATTTGAAAATATTGTAAAGGCCAATTATTTTTAAAAGAGTAACCGTGGAGTTTCTTTCCGGTTGTTCTCCATAGGAAACAACTAATTGGAACCGTGCACCTAGCTTCTGGAGTTTCATAAGTGCCCGTGTGGGTATATGTGAAACAAAATATTTTGATTTTGATGTTTGTCCCATATTGGGATTAAAGTTAAGTGATATTTAAACATCAAAAATGTATTGTTAAGCAGTCACTAATCACAACTTAACTTTAAGCAATGTTTATGGATAAAGGGGAATATTTATTAGTTTGATTAAGCATCTATCATTCTATTTAGCCCGTAATGTCCAACTGCAGGGCAAAGACCTCGCTTTCTCTTTACCACACTCATCTGTGTATTGCCATTGCGGGCCAGTCAGTTTCAGTAGGAGTCAAGTTCATCCCTCCATCTTCGTCTTGGTCTACATGATCAGATTTTTTCAGTTAGTAACACACTGTCTTACTGAACTATAATTATTATCCTTGTATTATTGTCAATTAGTATCCATCTATTCTAAACCCTTGATACCTAACTATATTAATAATACATATTTCACATGTTAGGGGCATTACCTATATGGAGGAAAAAGGTAAAAGGTATCATATTCAAAATAGGTTTTACACTAGGAGACGTTAACCATAAAAAAATCCTAACACACCATCATCTCATCATAATACTGGCTTCGTTCGCGTGGAAGTCGTAAGATACATAATGTCTATACTATAATAACAGCTACATTTTTATAAAACTCGTCCTATAACTTCACTTGGTGGTCTTTCTGACATTTTTTCTTTTTACTCGGCTCCTATTGTTCCTAGCATGATGTTGATAGCCTATAGCTTTCTTAAAAAATTTGGCTAAGAAATCCAACTGGTAGCTGCAGAGATTAGCATGTTTAAACAAACAAACTCTTCAGATTAGTATAGATAACCAATTTCCAGGGGTAGCACTTGGCTTCGGCCCATACAACCCCCTAAATCTGGTGCAATGCTGAGCTATGTAAACAAATAATAATAATAATTAAACTGTATTTTCCCACTGCCCAGCACAGGCCTACACTAATCTCTAGTTAAATCTTTAACAGGACTTTTGTCTGAACATTGTTCTATCTAGAATATAGTCCTTGGTTTTGGTTTTGTTCATAATCAGTATCTATTTTGCATCTATGGCATAATCTAATAATATCTGAAACTCAGTACTCATAGACCAAGAGATTAATATAAAATGAATGGCAGGAAGTCTTAAATTCTACAGTAGATAACATGTCTCATTATTTGACCATAAATTATGAAAGTTATCTATTTAAACAGAAATTAATTTATTAATCTATTATTCCTATTCTTTCTCTGTCAGTCCTGATTTGGTGTGTTGGACTAATGGCATAACTAGATAATTAGTGCCAAAGCATTACATAAACCATTGGCTAGTTAGTATTTTTATCAACTTCGACACTAACTTATATCAAAGTGCCTAGTAGTACTTACAAAGTCCATGGTCATTCTGTTTTTAAAAACACACTTTATGCTGGAGCAAAATATTCACATGAGATTAGTGATGTTATAATGGAGATTATGCTGTTAAATGTTTTGTTTAACATAGAATCTACAATAGTTCTACAAAATGTCAGACCGCAATACTTTAGTTTCTGGAAGAGCAAAGGATTTACATCACAATCATTAATATCACATACTTATTACAAGCAGCCTTCATTCGCACATTACAATAAACATTGATTTCAAAAGATATCTATAAGTACAATATAAGATTCAAGATTGTATAGGTTAAAACAGAAACAGAAAAACAATGTCTGTATTCATGTCTCAGCAACGACCACCCACCGCTCACTCAATGCCAATTTATGCAAATAATTTGTACACAATGTGCAGCTCAGGCGGTAGGGAAGCTGCCTGCATGCATTATAACACATTAATTTGTCACAGAACACTGCATAACCTTTAGGCATATTGATAACAGAGGCTCACTTTTAGTAGACCAATCTTAGGTTCAATTTTATAGTTCTAACCACAAACAAGCATTACGTATTGATGTATCGCCTAGATTATGAGATGCAAATGAAAAATAACAACCAAAAATAACAGCACAACATCATAAAAAGTGACTAAAACGTAAAGATGAAGTGTTATGGGGATGGTTCTATATGATGAATGTATCAAACCCAAAAGGTGCACGTGCCCTGAATAGCGATATCTTCAAGATACTCACGGGGCCTCGGCCTGGTCCTACCGCTCCCCGGCCTGGGAGCCCCAATTCCACCTTGGTTGGTGAAACCACCTTCTCTTCGAATACGCATTTCATTTTCGAATCGTTCCTGTAAACCTTTCAGTTTCCCCTCAATCGAACTATTTGACATTATAGCAACTAAAATAATCCACTGATAACATTTAAGTACTTATTACAAAACAAATATACTAAATTTTATTTACACAAAATTACAATGAAAAGCGCAGCAGTCCAAGGATTTCCTTCAATTTCCTTCGCCAACCATTTCCATTCGTTCATTTTTAATCTTTATTCACTTTTTATCATTCGTTCATACGGTCAAATCATTCTTTTTGTAACGTAAGTAATTAAAAATGATTTTCTTTTCATTGGCCTATCTCTTTCGCACTTACTGAGGATTCGTAAGCTTGAGATTTTAGAACGTTTTGGAAGAAGCGTTTCCAATTTGGTTAGGATTGAATTAAAGTTGTCAAAAAGTTATCGTTCCGAAACCTATCGAACAAAATTATGTAAGATATCTATTATTTTAGTAAAATTCCCTATTATCTTTTATGTGCACATTTGCGCATTAGTAGTTAGATTTTACGTCACTTTACGCTTGAGAAGTGTTGATTTCAAAATTAGTAATTTCAAAGTAATTTCTGAACGTAGCTTTTCTTCCTGTCATTCATTTCGGCTCAAAAGATACATATTCAAGTCAAGTAAAATATTATAAAAATACGAAATTCATTTCGCGTTTCTCGTCTTTTTGCCTTACTTTCCGAAAAGAGAAAACGAGAAAATATTGTTAGGAATCCTCAAGAAATAGTGTCCTTCCAAAATTTGATATCGAAAGATATTTACAATCTAATAGATTGGAAAATACAGTGTGGGATTTAGTACGCAAGCGTAATGAAGGAAGTGAAAAAGTGTCAGAAACTTGTTTCCTTTTAATGAAATGACGTGAAAATACAATTTCATAAACATTTTAGTGCGAAATGTGTTTGTTAATGTGCGTTTGATTGTTGTGAACGATCATGATGCAATCAACGTCGGAAGGATGTATGAACATCGCCGAGCTAGCGAATCAGCTGAGGCGAGAGAAGATATTTATCAACTCTGAGAGGCAGCTGTTGCAAAAACTCAATGAGGAGGTGGAGAAGCGGGCCCTGGAGCTTCTGCAGGTGGCCTGGATCTGGTCGCAGCAGCGCCAGAACCTAACCAACCTGATCACGTCAAGATGTGAAGCGGACTCCATAGCATTTTGTCAGAGAGCCAGTCTCCTTGAAAGAGCGATCTTTGTAGATGCCTTCAAAGTCTTGAAGTACAAGGTAAACGATAAATCACTTCTTAGAAGCATTAACTTTGTGTGTTAAGTACTTTTTTTGAAGTACATAGTGTTGGCATGCGATATAATGTTGGCATATTAGTTTCTGTAAGTAAAAAAAAAAACTTACACAGACTTAAATATAATGATAATACTTATGTAAGGTTTGGACATGATAATTATCATGGTAATTACATTGGTAATTACTTGTGTTTTTTAACAGCATTACAAAACATTATGACCTACATATCCACCCACTTTTTATAAGTGACTATTAATTATTGATTGAGTTACTAAGCACTCGGAAATCCTTGTAATCTGATACATTACAATTTTGCATGACTTTAGAAACAGAACATAGTTTAGAAATCAATTGTTTAACTGTTTTCAAATTGCAATTACAAAAAAAAAAAAAAAAACTATTCACCAATTTGACAAAGTTGTGTATTTTTAGAGCAAGCTTAGTGCTTTCAACCAGGCACAAATCTGAAAATCTGGGTTTCACACAATTTTTTTATTAAACTGTAGCAACAAATATAGTAGTAGCACATATTATCAAAATATCAGCATAAAAATTAAACACAAAATACTGGTACTCAGTTGCATATACTTAGACTGGAAGCCGACTCCAAGATATTTGGGAAAAGGCTAGGCAGGTTCATGATAAAAAAGTAAACAAAAAGAACTTCAAATACATGATTGAGATATTACTTAGTTGATACTATATCATTCCCAATATGTACTTATCATTCCTCACTTTATGCAAGATAACTTAATTCCGTATTTAGGGTATTCCTAAATACGGAATTCGGAGTCATCTTTTATAATATACCACTCAAACTTGTAGTGTTGTTGTGTTGTAGACATAATAAAACGCAACACTATATTGAAGCCAATTTGGACCTTTGGGGAGTTCCCCAAAGTTGTTAGAGATACAAGCAACTGCTTGATATAATATACTCGAAAGGACGATGGTTTACAAGAAACTGCAAGGTTCATGAATACCTTGTCCAAAACACAGTGCATGAAGAAGCAAATATCTGGGTAGGATGCTAAGGAGCATGCCTTCAGAATCATCCAAACCCTTTGGTGAAAGCACTTACAAAGCTGGATCATAAAAGGCAGCTGAAAAGATTAGCTGTAATGGACCTTGTCAATGCCAACTGGGACATACTACCATGTTTAATATAATGACTGTGACATAATCATACATTATTAATAAATTGTAATATATTATTGTATTTGGTGGTAATGTTGTGAATGAACAGCACATTGTCTCATTCCATAATCCATATGATTCAAATATAAACCATTGTTTGTGGCGCATTTTTCTCTACACTAAGTAAATACAGTTATATGTACCAAAATCATAAAAAAATCTTCAAAAGATTTATATAATACTACTAATAGTAGCAGTGCCTCGCAGTTTCACCCGCATAAGTATCGATCAAATCAAAAGATCCCGTGGGAATATCGCGATAAAAGTATCCTATGTATTAAATCAAAAGAATCAGCATTTTTCAAACGTCAAAATTACAAAAGACAGTCCCCCAAAAACGCCCTTCACCACTTCCTAGTGCTATCGCTGGGAAGAAGAAGTGGCATAACAAACTCCCCAGCAGCACAGCTGCTTATTGTTATTCTGATGTATAAGCTATATTACTGTAAAGTTTCATCAAAATCTGTTCAGTAGTATTTGCGTGAAAGAGTAACAACCATCCAATCATCCATCCATCCATCCTCACAAACTTTCGCGTTTGTAATATTAGTAGGATTTATATAATATTTAACAAAAATAATTTACTGTGAGTTTAAACCTACATAAAGTTATTTAATCGGCAAATTGTAGGATTACAATTTTTTACCAATTGGTTACTCATACAATATTGTCAGTTTCTGTTTTTGTAACGGGAAATTGTCATAAGAATAAGCAAACATGTACAGACGCCAGCAGGTCAAGCTACCCGAAACTGTCAAATTTTCCCAATCAACCTTGAACCTTAATGCTTTAGCAATAAAGTTGAAAATCTATTAAAGGAATTTGACAGATTGTAGTAGCTTGATGTGCTGGCGTCTATACATGACATGTTGACACCTGCCTGCCTATTTAACTTGACTCATATTATATCATCACAAAATTTTAAACATGTTCTATTTTGCACAGGAAAAAATTCAAACAAATATCAAGAGTCTGGTTTCTACATGAATATGAAACTCAGGGATTCACATTTGTTGCCTGAATTTTCTACATAGAAATAATTACAAATGCATAGTTCCCTATCACATCCCTACAATAACTACAGGGTCAAATGAAATTATCTAGCAAAACTCTGCAGACGTGATCAATATCTAAACACGATAAAATAAAAGAAAACAGATTTTCTCAACTCATGTCCTCATGTCATGTACTGTTGTTACTTCAACATCAAAATGTTAGGGTTAATGAAGGAACGCCAAGGAAAGGCTGTTATAAGGATTTATATAATACGTTTATTATCCTTTTATACACTCGAGAGCAATGAATCCGGGTCACTTAAAGAATGTTAAAAATCTCGGAAACTAAAAATGATAGGTTAATGCAATAAATTGTATTTAATAGACAATGTAATACTCCTTAAATGAAAGTAAAAAAAATATGAGTCACCATACATTTTATTAACACAAAATTACATAAAGAAAAAAACTGCTGATCTCTCCTTAAAACAAAAATAGGAAACATGAAATTTTTGAACTTTATTACGATTTTCTTGAATTTTAATACTTCGTATTGCCTCCTCGTGCTTCCATTACTGCGTTTACGCGGTTTGGCATGCTGTACACCAAGTTCCTTATACGATTTTTGGGAATATTCTCCCATTCCTCTGTGAGAGCAATTTTGAGCTCACGAAGCGTGATTGGGGGAGGGTTTCGTTGTTTTACGCATCTGCCTAGCTCGTCCCAAGCATGCTCGATCGGGTTGATATCCGGGCTGCGCGCTGGCCACTCCATACGAGTAATGTTCATCTCTTGAAGGTAGTCATTCACAATCCTACCTGTATGAGGTCGGGCATTGTCATGCATAAATATAGCATCCTCACCTAAATTGACCATAAATGGACCAACGTGATCATTGAGGATTTCTTC
Source organism: Apamea anceps (assembly GCA_951799955.1). Lineage (NCBI taxonomy): Eukaryota > Metazoa > Arthropoda > Insecta > Lepidoptera > Noctuidae > Apamea > Apamea anceps. The sequence continues at coordinate 2,463,033 of OX637502.1, read as the reverse complement.
CACATATCTTACGCTAGTTAAAGAGCCGTTTTCTATGATCACCAGCTCTGTGCGACTTTCAGAAGAAATTCCGGCCCACACAAGTACAGACCCACCACCGTAGGCTACTTTTTCTTCGATGCATGCTTGCTTGAATCTTTCCCCTGGTCTTCGATACACTCTGTGTCTTCCATCGTGCTTGTATAGCATAAATTTTGATTCGTCGGAGAACATAACTTTTGACCAATCTTCAATACTCCAATTTACGTGGCTCTGGGCATATCTTAGTCTTGAAATACGATGCCCACGCTCCAGTTTAGGGCCGTTTGCAGGTCTAAGGGGTTTTAAGTTAGATTCAGCAAGCCGACGTCTTACTGTCCACTTGGGTACTTGGGTTGGCACTTGGGTTACTTCCTCCGAGGCGTCGAAACTGATTTGTGAGTTCAGTTCCTGTGAGAAAGCGATTTCGAAGCATGGTGTTCACCAAGTATCGGTCTTCTCGTGCTGTGGTACACCTGGTTCTGCCCGTTCCTGGTCTGCGTAGGTTAGAACCAGTTTCTTCGTAACGTCGGAGAACTCTTTGTACTGTTGACAGCGACACACCGACAGTCCTGGCTGTATCGCGCTGACTCCGGCCGGTTTCCAGCATTGTAAGTATTCTGGTGCATTCTTCAGGCGTAAGCGACATAATTTCAGCTTGAATAATGAATATAGAGCACTATCAACATGGTTTATGTACCCACATAAATGACAGATTACAAACAAAAGCAAAATAAAATGCTGTAATTTCGTAGTTCCATCTACGAAAGTGGCCCTTTTTCAAATTTGATTTTTTTATGATATAACTTTACAATAACTAAGAAGTTTTAATACCTTCATTTAAGGAGTATTACATTGTCTATTAAATACAATTTATTGCATTAACCTAGCATTTTTAGTTTCCGAGATTTTTAGGATTCTTCAAGTGACCCGGATTCATTGCTCTTGAGTGTATTTATATAAAAGGATAATAAACGTATGGAAGGTGTGTTTACTAATATTACGTCAGACGTGTGATCCCACACAAGGCTAAAATAGTAGTACAGTCGCTATGCAAAAGTAAAGATTTCGGTCAAGTGGTAAAGGGCGCGATAGTAAAAAAATAATATTTATGAGTTAGAAAGAGAAAGACGATAGTGTTGAAGTATGATCGATTTGTTTTTGCTATACTCCAACACAAAAGTCATTTATTCAAATTAGGCTGAGAATCAGCACTTTTCGAACGTCAAAATTACAAAAGACAGTCCCCTAAAACGCCCACCCTTCACCACTTCCTAGTGCTATCGCTGGGAAGAAGAAGTGGCGCAACAAATTCCCCAGCAGCACAGCTGTCTGGTCAGTTAGAACTAAAAAAGTCGAAGTACAACAGTACAAAAAAAAAATCTAGATTTTATATATTTTGTAATGTTTAGATAGGTATCTACACCCATCACGACTGCGGAGTTTCGCTAGAAAAAGAAAAGAAAGAAAGATAGGTTTATTTGTCACAGAAACACGTGCATACAAAAAGATATTTTATTCTAATAATAAAGAAAAAATAAAACAGAAATAGCTAATTTAGGTAGCTAATTTAATTTAGCAGTATATATCAAGAAAACAATAACAATTGTTATAGCATAACATATAATTAACAATCAATTTTCCAATCACAGCCCAGTGAAAGTGGATCAGGAAACAGACAATACCAGCAATGTGGGCGTACTTATCATTGTTATAATAACTTGTTGCCCCTAGTCACACATAGTGAACCGAAAACAATAGTGTTCATTACCATGCCGGTAATGCAAGCTCCTGAGTCTGCAAGAACAGGCCTTTGTCTGTGTTCATATATGACAAGTCGACGTAGTAAACACGTCTGTGAATGGGTACGAGCGGTACGACCATAGAGTAAAGGAGTTATAGAAGCGAACTCTTGCTCTGAACGCATATTTCGGTAGGCTGCTGTCAGGGTTGAGGGTTGTAAGCGATTTTAACGCGGTGGGAAGCGAGTTTAACGCACTTTCGGTTTAAAGAAATTTATTTCTGAAAAAGAACATACATGGTTCACTTAAATATGAGAAACTTATAACGAACTATCTTGAGTAGAACTTATCTTAAGTAATAAACATAATTGTTGTTCGATCTGTCGAGTACATACAGAGAGTACCTAATGAGCCGTGCGAAGCGAGCTTAACACATGTTAAGCTCGCTTCGTACGGCGCATAATATCACGCACACTGTGCCAAAATCTGCTCGATTTGAACGAACAAGCATGTGCCACAGACTCGTCTGTGCCTCGTGAATCGTTCCTATGGGTTAGCTGCTGCAAATTCCTCGTTGTGCCGCCTCGAGTGACATTTCCCATGAAGGCGCGAGCTAGTGCGGCTGGATTTTTTGGTATCACGCGGCGTGGAAAGCCAACTTTACTCTTGAAAATATTGATATTACAATATTGTTTTGGCTTTAGCACGTCGAAATAGGCTGGCGAAGAGTGGTTGCTGATTATTTTAGCGGCATACTTTCAAAGAAAAGTAGGTACTTATGTACAAGTGTTTCACTTATATCGGTTTTATTCGCCTGCCGCGGACAGGTGCGACGCGACACTAGTAGAATAATTTCTATGAAAACCTAGTGGAATTTGTGTACCAGAATCGCATTGCGCCTGTCTGTGGGAGCCCTTATTCTATGCTACGACGTAGGTACCTACGGATATTGTAGAGTATAATGTGGAAATTAGGCGAATTGCCTTACAATGAAATTGGTTTTTGACGAATGAGTTGTTCGCGATAGGGAAGGATTCTGATAGGATTTTGATAGCCTTTACAGTAACGTGACTACTTTGATATAAGGAAAACTATTAAGGACAGTGAAAACAAACTACTTTCCTCTTGATAAGCCTCTTCTTCAGAAACCTATTCAACTTTCAAATAAAGTTTACGCCTAAGATCATTAGTCTCGTCAATTTGTCGTCAAATATTTTCAGGTCGTTGCTTTTCCCAGAAATTCAAACCATCACTAGAATCATTTTAATGTTTTTTCACGGAATGTTATCTGTGCGATTTCCCTGGAATAATATTACAACAGCTGCTTTGTAAGTGCGATAGGTCCGCCCCCAATGACGTGGGACGCAATAACGGCGATACATGCCTACCTATCAGAGCCATTTAAAAATACGGTCTGTGAATGCGGAAATTCTTCTGTGCAATTACTATATCTTCAATTTCACTTATAATTTAGACAACGCTTTTAAGCCAGGGGGTCTACTCCGAAGTAGTATCGGCCGAATGTTCGGCCGTTTCCTGCTACGAAGTTGATATTTGGTTCGGTCGGTTCCGATCCTACACTCCTACACTCTTTCGAATATTGACTATGGTTCCGACCTAGCTGAACGGATCCGAACTTTTTTCGCATTTTTCAATAATATTCGGTTCGGCCATGTGTCGGTCCGATCCGAAGATTCGCACTTTGCACTTCGCAGTAGGCCACCAGGCTTTATTGACAATACCATTTTGTTACTATACATAGAATAGAATACTCTTTATTATGTACAGACGCCAGCAGGTCAAGCTAGCCGAAACTGTCAAATTTTCCCAATCAACCTTCAACCTTAATACTTTAGCGATAAAGTTGAATATCTGTTAAAGAAATTTGACAGATTGTAGTAGCTTGATGTGCTGGCGTCTGTACACCATATAAATTACAGACATACTCGTAGATATTAAAATTTTACAATGGGTGCTGTTATCGATAAGAGCGATCTTTTAAAGACAACCTTCGGATGGATTAAAAAGGGGAAGGAGAGAAAAATACTGTATCTATATTGAGTATCATCCCTGTTAACAGTGTTAACCCCTGCTACTAAGCTAAATTATATTAACACTAGCTTTCGCCTGCGACTTCGTTCGCGTGGAAGTCGTAAGATACGTAATGCCTATACTGAAATAACAGCCACATTTTTATGTTTATAACTCCCCGTTGCTATTACTTCGTTTTCGCCTCCGTTCTGTCTTTTTTTCTTTTTGCTCTGCTCCTTGTGATCCTAGCGTGATGTTATGTTAAATAGCCTATAGCATTCCTCTAGAATTAGGCTATCAAATGCAAAAATAATTATTCAATTGCGATCGGTAGTTCCAGATATTAGCGCGTTCAAACAAACAGTCTTTCAGGTTTATTATTAGTAGTATAGATAGATATACATAGATTAGTATAGTTGGTTGTACTAGCAGCTGTAGGTTCACGTCAGTAGTTCAATAGGTGATCGAACTCGCGACCTCTCGCTGCCCCCCACCCATAAGGCAACTGCCACTTCAATATGCGGTTTTATTGATAAATTTTTGCAGCATAGTTCGATTAAGTCTAAATTGTTTATCAATTACGCAGTCGTTACGGGTAGTCAGAAGCCCAAAAGTCTGACGACCGGTCTTACCAAGGGGTATCGTATTACCCTGTAACTGGGTTATGGAGGTCAGATAGGCAGTCGCTCCATGTAAAATACTGGTATTCTGCTGCATCCGATTAGACTGGAAGCTGACCCCAACATAGTTGGGAAAACGCTAGGCAGATGATGATGGTTTATCAAAAACGCAGTATGTATGACCCATTTCTGTCTGTCCACTCGCGTTGGCGGACTGACGGCCTTTTGATGTTGTTTATCTAATTCATCTCGTTTGAGAAACAACATGGTGCTATGTTTACTAAACTATCAATACGCTTATCTCTAATTACAAGTTAAATGGTTTATTTGTATTCAATGGAATTGTTAGATGGTAGGTAGAATTAATTTGTTGAAAAGATTACAAGTAACATGGACATTAATCACCAAAGAGTTCCCGGAGCTTAGAGTTTTTTAATATGAAGGTTGTCTTTAAATGATCATCATCATTCAGCTGAAAGACGTCCACTGCTGGACATAGGCCTCCCCGAAGCATAAAGACCAGTAGGGACTGCGCTTCCACTGTCCAGCCAGCAGGATACCTACAAGATATGTACCTGCTAAATCTTCACCAGCAATATTTTGTGTCTCTTTGTTTTGTAATGTAAATTACTTCGTATAATTACTATTTTATAATACTTTAGAATCAAGTTCTTCTAACTTAACTGTCAGGTTTGTTGCTGGGTAGTTTGCAGCGCCACATCTTCCCAGCTAAAACACTAGAAAGTGGTGAAGGGCGGACATTTTGGCGGACTGTGTCTGTGTTATGAAGCTTTGAAGTTCAAAGACTGCTGATTGTTAGCCTCTTCGGTAATCCTTGGCTACCCAACCTGCGCCTTCCGCTCCGCAGTCGCCATTCCAAAACTTTTCAGCCCATTGCACATTTGACAATGCAAAAATATCTGAATAGTCAGGTAAACGAATTCGATTCGTGACTAAGTTTCAATACGGACAATGTATCGTTTTAAATCAAGTAAATCGCCACCAGTACGAATATTTAAAGGAAAATAAACAAATACAATGGAACGTTATGATTCGTTACCTCGGATAGTTATTTCGTGTCGTTAGTCATGAATTCGTGATGAATTTTATTGGATTTCAGCAACTTTTTTAACCGACGAAAAAAAGGAGGAGGTTCTCAAGTCGACGTGTATATTTTTTGATGATGCTGTTGGCCCTAAACGTTTTGCCACCTAATGTGGAAAATGTCATGAGGAAAGTTTTGAGCATGAATGTGGTTGGCTATAAGAGTGAGGAAGGCAAAGAAACGATGGATGGACTGTGTGAAAGATTATAATATATGGCTAATACAGAAGTATGGGAGAAAAGGAAGTATATGGAGAGTAAAAGAAGGCTATTCTGTTGTAAAGATATGGGTCGCAAATTCGAAGCAGTAATTCTTGCAGCGTGCAGACATTAAACAGTCCATTGACGTAATATTGAAATTGTTTAGAATTACATTATCGTTTTGAAAAGTTTTGGCAATTCTTATCACAATTCGTACCTACAATCCTTGGACCACTTAACATAATCACGACTTTGATTTGGCTACATTATACTATCGCGATTCGCGACGTAACCTTTTGACCAAGCATTCGCCAAATTCGAACAAGTTCAACAACCCTTCTTGTATCGTGCTAACTAACCTACTTAGCACAAACAATACCATGCGCATACGACTCTAAACAATCCCTTTCTTGACGGTAACAGGAAGCAATACCAGTTTGTTATGAAAGCTATTTGAAAATATATTTATTTATATTAGAGCCAGGAATATGAGATAATTTTCAAGTTATGGAACAACAAATTGAATGTCATACTCAACAAAGTTCAAATTCTAATGCAACCAAAAATTTATTAGGACCTTTTTGTTACAAATGGGCACTCAAAAATCAACTTAGAATGCATTTCACTAAAGTAGATAATGCCGATGGAATGTCAATTATTATCTCAGATTATGAACACTGCTATAGTATTCGCAACAAGACCCAACCCCCAAATGTGAATATCATCCCGCAAGATAAGTTTCAGGAGGGTAAAGCAATGCTGGGTCATGTAGAATTCTTTCGTCTCCTTATTAATCTACGAAACTTCAAATGAAATTAATTACTATACGAAATCTGTGCAAGATTGAATTTACTGATTGACACAATGAAATGTGCATCCGCATGCAAATAACAATTCCCTTGACCTACGGCTACAGGAAGTTTTAGCGGTAAGCAGTAGTTCGTTACGACTTGCTAAATACAACTGTTTAGCGAGTGCAATGCGTTGTCATAATGAACTTTAGTGGACTTTGTTTCAAATCATTATGTGGTCAATAACTTGGCTTTTCTGCTTCTGAGCCTCCACGTAGCGTGTTTACAAATAACTTTGCATCAACCAAACCATTTTTTTTTTTTAGAATTATCTCCTGTGTAAGGTCTGTATTTTCAGCAAATAAATTATTCTTATTCTTAATGTTTCTTCATGCCAACACTTGGGCTTGGGGGCTGTGCTGTCAGGTAGACACATTTTAAATACAAGCTACGTATGCTATTTGAACCCATAGCAAACCGTGTTGAGGCGACGAAGGAAATGCGTTCTATCTCCATGTAGGATACATTTGGTCTGTGGACAACACTACGACCTTTCTGTCTTTAAGTTTTCGTAACATTACATAGCTTTGATCAAGTGGTTCTTAAGTTTTGATTTGTAGAACTTCGGAATGGGCAAAATTCTGACTATTAGTATTCTACTTCGATCAATAATAGTACTATTATTGATCGAAGGTATTCTAGTATTATGTTTCGATTCACTATTTTCGTCTTGTTCATCGCTTGCACTTTTCTGTTTAAAATGCTTTGAGACATTATTGCGCACAGTTTACTTTCTTCGGTGGATTAGTATTCGGTTAGAATCTCCCTGTTTCACGAGGTTTATGGTGAATGTCGAGTAGGTATTCTTCTTCTTCTTAGTGTATGGCTAATAAGATATTTGTTGTGAAAATTCAAATATTATGTTAGCCCAAAATTCGGGAACACGAACGTAGTCGAGTATTGTCATAGCACAAAGGTCAGCCGGTGCACTTCCAACCGGGATTCAATATTGTTAATATTACCGTGGGGACAGACTGGAGGGACGCATAATTGGAACATGCGCTGTGCTGCCGTCAATAGCATAGTTGCAGTAAGTACGCTCTAGACGGTTTCGAGAAAAACGCGGTTAAAATTTTAGTGAGAAAATCTTCCATAAATCCTTTATTTGTAATCAGATCATAATGGTTGATACCTTAAATGAAAGAGGACCTCAGCGCCTATCTATTACTTATTTGAAAACCAATACTGAGTAATTGAAAGACAAAATAAATTCATTATCTTAGTTATACTAAGTCTCCTAGAGGCTCTCTGATACGTAACACTTAGCATAAACACAGTAAGTGTGTGTTTTACTGTATTTATGCTAAGCAGCCATATAAATTTATGATTAAATTAATGTTTTTTATAAGTTTTATTTTATTAGACTGTAGTGATAATAAAACAATTAGTTTTTGTTTTTAATTAATGTATTTGAAAAATTTTATAATCTTGTTTTAGATACACTGTTATTAGCTGTTGCTGAAAATAACCTAGTAATAAATTTTGAGAAATCATGATACTTTTAGTGAATGAAATTGACATTTTGTTTAAATCGAACTTCTTTATTACAATTAAGTAGCCCTTAAGCGCAGGCCACACCGCCAGCTAGCGAGTGAGTGAGCGAGCTAGCTGGATCCTCGTATATTTCGTTCGCAGCATTTGTTTCGCTGACGTAGCTTTTCTCTGTAGTTCGCGGTGTGAACCGAAGTATGAAAAGAGGTCAACCGATGCCCGCTCGGCTTGCTCGCTCACTCGCTAGCTAGCTGGTGGTATGGCCTGCGCTTGATCACATAATAAATCACAAAATAGGTATTAAATAATACGGTTCTTAATTTTACTTAATTGAATCAGTCTTTTCAGTTAAAAAATGGTATAACTAAACATTTTTTTTTTTACATTAATCACTCAACTCAAGTTAACTTAATATGTATTATTCAGTCTTCTCAATACTAATTATTTTAGAATCACAGATGCTAATGTAAGACAAAATAAATTATCTAAAGGAGCTTTACATTTCAAATAAACTAAAAATACTTTCTTCGGTATCAAATCAACACTTATAGATTTATCGAACAACACTTATGGATCTTATAGATACTTAATAACAAAATTTACAACCATTTGGGATAAAAAACAAAACTTTCTTCTTTAACATTAAAACAAAATTAAAACATTCAATGAATTAGGAATCAACTCCTACGAAAATAAAAAGACGAGAACTAATCGTCAAATTCCTTGGAAAGATTCAAGGATGCATCGTCTACTGGCAAGTCAAACCAGAATTGCCTTCGGCTGGGTAACATCAAGGGAACGAGATCTTTGACAATTCTCTCTTTTCGTGAAGAGGTGATACCCCTTGGTGAACCTCTCTGATCAGCACAAGGGAATTGTTTGTTTTTTAAAATTTTGGCTTGTAAAAAGTTTAAGGTCCTGAATTCCTCATCATCGTGAGATTTTTTGTACAACAGATTGTACTCTCCACGGACAACTTTGACCACAGTGAAATTCTTGATGTATTCCCGGTCTTTCAATGCACGCATTTTCTGCTCAGAATGAAAGTCACAAAATTTGTAAAAATCCCTGACATCCATTAATTTTATAATATTTAATCCTGAGTTAGAGGTTCGAACGGCTTCTACATAGTCATTAAAGTCGCAAACATTTTTCATTTTTTGAAGAGATTGCTCCACTTGGTGGTGGAAGCTGTCAGCTGAATTGAATGTATGTCCTGGTTCTAGATACTTTATAGTGATAGAGCGTGCTTCAATTAAATCACTGTTGACAACATTGACAAGAAACGAAAAGAGTGTCCAGTTCTTGTTTTGTGACGAACAATTATCTGCCCAAATCACCAAATGACTTTTGTTCCGATGGTGTATTAAAAAAGCTCTAAATGTTGAAACAATGTCATGACCATTTCGGCCTGAAATGGCTTCGTGCCATAACACAGCGTAAGGAGTATTTTCTTTAGTAGATTTACCTAAAGGAGCAAAAGTCTCGTTGAATGCAATAATTCGAGGACAGAATATTGCTACTTTGTAGCTGTCCATGCGAGGCAGCATTACCACCTTTTGAAGATCCACACATACATAAACGGTGTCAATATCTTTACGTTCTTCTACGTTTTTCTTGTCCAATTTGTACGCCTTCCTGCTGTCTGTATAGCGTTGGCGATGTACAACATGATTGATACATGTAGCACAAGTTGTATTAAGAGTTTTATTGAATTCGCAAGCATGTATGTCGTATACAGCACAAAGTTCACACTCTTCATTGCCCAGTACGGCGAAGGAAATGTTGTGGCTCTTTACGACTCTTCGGTAAACTTCGTAAGAGCATACAAAGTCTGGGTATGCTTTGTTAAAATCGGCATGCATCCTTGTGACAGTGATATCGCTGGGTAAATACAAACGATGCGGGGCATGTTCACGGCGATAATGCGATATTGCAGGGTTATAAGTCATTATGTGTGAAGTTATCAAGGTTTTTTCCTTTGAGAGCGACGACCTGTCATAGTGTCCACGTTTGTCTGTCAGGTCATCGTCATCACTTGTATGAAGAACTCGAAAAACTTTTGTGTCATTCTTAGGATTGTAACCTAATGTTGCTAAAAAAAACGTCTTGCATACCTGCACTGGACTTTCATGACCACGAACAGTAAAAAAGTAATTAAAGGTTTGGTTTCGTTTTGGCTCTTTATTTATATTTTTTCGAGATTTGACATTCGCAACGCTGACATTGTTTTTGATGAACATGCCTTTTCCTACTGCATCTAGGGCCGAGTAACTTAAATTAATCACCTGACGTTGTTCCATTTTAATGTTTTTAGTACAGAGCTTCTTACATGTAGGTTTACAGGGTTCTTTCAGGGAAAGTTTTTCTATCATACCTTTTTTTTTCTTTTCTTCTCTTTCCGCAGGCGATTCTTCTATTATTTTCCTTTTACGTATAGTACCTCTCTTAGTCAAAGTAGTCTTCGCAGCTTCAATTACTGTATCCTCGCTTTGAATTATTGACGTAGCTTGTCTTTCTTCGTTATTTGTTATGTTATTGTCTGTTTCTTGAACGATTTCCTTTTCAGTAATAGGTTGTTGTGAACCACTTGTAACTGTCTCCGTTTCAACTCTATTTTCCTGGGTATTTGTTTGTTGGTCTATTTGATCTTCAGGATCTTGGATGTTTCCTTCAGCCTCAGCACGTTTATCACATTTTCTTTGTTTATGTAACTTTATTTTGCTCTTATTAGTTTTGCGTTTTTTTATAACATCGTTTTCTTCAATGGAAGTATCTAAATCAGTAGTATCAAGTTCTTCAGTAACACAATAGTTTTTGTCTTTTACACTGTCATCGGAATCGAAATCTTTGTGCAAATAAACATCCTCATTATCAGAAAAATAATCAATTGTATGTGAAGTTGATGGTTTGTTACATGATTTTCTCGGTGAAATACGCCTTTCAGTTGTTATTACAGGCGTAATTTTTGTAGTACATGAAAATGGTGAGCTGGCTCTTTCAATAATAATAGAAGTTTTATGAATGGGTTCGACTTCGACGGTCTTTTTGCGACATAGTTTTAAAAAACTATCATTTCTAAAATCATCTTCACTAAAATCTGAATTCTCCACAAATGAGTAGCTAGAATTAGGTGATATCGGCATTACCTCAGTGCATAGTAAATTAGGTGCAGTTCCTGGATACTGGGAATCTTCCACTACTTGCCGCACTCTAGACATTATTAGATCTCGCCGAGAACTCATTGTTACGCTGAAACAAAATAAATAATTTGTTTGCAGTTTGGTTGTTGGTATTACTAAAAACGGTGGCCGACGTTGTAACTATTAAACACTTACCTCGTTTTGCATTTAGTTCAAGGCTTGCAAAATAACGATGCAAGCTGGTATAAATATCCGGAAAGTTGTTGTATTGCCTGATGCTATGGCTGGTAGAGGTGAATACTGGGACTAAAACATTACAATAAGTTTCTATTTAAAACCCATGACACACATCTAATACATACCCAACACAAATTTAAGCATCCAGACCAGATAGATAATCAAAGAAAGAACTTATCAAAATTGGTTTATTCATTTATGACAAAATAAGATTAGACATTTACACCTAAACCTTTTTTATAGTCCGTTCAACCGGTTTTGACTTCTATTCCGTAGGCATAAGGATAGCATTAAAAGCAAAAAAGTGGTTACAATACCAACTGTTTACTGCAGCTTCCATTTGTCATGCCACCAATGCAATAGAAGTCAAAATCGGTGGAACGGACTATAAAAAAGGTTTATTTAAATGTCTAATCTTATTCTAAATGGAGTTATAGAAGCTACGTGACCTACCAACTTCCCAAACCCAGTAAACAAGAACAAAATATACGAGTAATTACTTACCTTATGTTTTCGCGCCAACGCGGTGACAACCGGGCGTGCACTCTACACTAAAACTAAGCGGCGACTGTCTGCCCCTCAATCAAGTGCCCCTGCCTCGCCTCCCCGTACACTCCCGCGCACCCCCGCGCCTGCGGGCGTGCCGCGCACTGCCGCAAATCGTGTAGCATAAGTAGTCGAAAATTTTACGTAGATATTCGAGGAAAAGACATAATTGAAATTATTCTTTCTCCGACCAAGTTACTGCTTGTATTTTAAGACAAATTATATGACTTTTAGTTACAATGACTTATTATGTTCACAGTGAAGCAACTTTACTGCACTGTATTTATGACGTAGCATTATATCGCAGCTACTTAGATATGCAGTAAAAACGACTTACAATTCTTATATTAAGTTATAAGATCATAATTTATGTACGTACTTCTTAAGCATGAGTACAGTATAGCTAATTTACTGCTTCCATGGTAAGTCCACCTGACCGTTATCGCTACAACTGCTGTCTAAACATGAACACAGGATGGCTACATGTTCTCAGTATAATAAGTAACCTTATGTAAGATCTGATTACGTTACTTATAATAAACACAATATCGCATCGAACTGTCTTTGTGGTAAGTAATCTTGAACCTACGCTTAGGATCGTTACTAAGCATACATGCAGTATCGCAGCATACTGTTTTTAAGACTAGACCACTCATTTAGTAAATATTGGGAAACTGCTTAGGATCAAAACAGTATATCTTCTTAGTGTCTATTTGCTAGGCTTATATCCAATTTTTATACAGTAAATGACTTAACATATTAGCAGTATAGATGCCATACTGTACTTTGGCCGAGAGACTCTGAATAAGAACTTCTGCAGTAAGTGTACCCACTGTAATCATGCTTTGTGATGTAAAAAAAATGCTCGACTTACTGCAAAATTTTAATTATTAAATTTGGTTTAAAAAGCGATTCAAACGAATGGGTAAGATACAAATGTAGATCTCTTTGTCGTGATCAAGGCTGTATATCCAACTCATTTTTGACAAAAATCCGACTTACTGTAACTATGCTATTGAGGGCAGTGTGAGTCTCTGACCTACCGCCTTCGCTTCGTGTTGCCGTAGGTCAAGATAGAAAACTGGGAATTGCCTGTTGGAGACTTTGTAATAACAATATGCATTGTATTGTGATGCGGAATTAATGTTTTGCGTACTGTTTGTAATGGAAAATGTTTTATTTTACTGTGACTCTAAGGTCAATAGAAAAGCGTGTGAAACTATTGGAATGCTTTGTATTGGAGAGAAACGTAACATATGAGCGAATCAATACAAAGCGGTTGGAATTTAGAATTCCGATACAAGTCTATAAAACCACTACAGAAATTCTTGACAGACTAGTATATCATGTCGGCTCCAAAACGTTTCGTAAATGATAGTTATTTATGTTATTGGTTTAACAAACACGTTTGCACGTTAAAAAAATATATACTAGATGAGGTTGGTGTTTCCTATCTGACTACTCTGAGAAGAAACACCAAAAGAAACTCACGACGTCACAGTCTCTTTTAAAAAAGTTCAGACATTATTTTGGTCAGATCATATGAGGAAAATGCAGACGAGTGTTGGAGATGGTCTTTCGAGGACCTGACCAGTCAGTGCACGCATTTGTCAGTAATCGTGTAGCTCAACTCAGAACTTAAGGAGACCAACGACTCGTACGTTACGTAGACAAAAATGTTAAGCCACCCACTCTTCTTCTGTTGTAGACAAAATGTTTAATCAAACCTATTCTTCAACAGGAAGCGACAGCATTAGGCGAGCTCCTAGGATGGCTCCGCGACTCCCCGCACCTGGTCTCCCTCTGTCTACTCTTGGGCGAAGACCACATCCCGCCCAGTCTACCATCAGCTCTGGTCTCGGGGCTGTACGGCAGCTGTCGATCAGCTCCCGACAGGACCAGGTTTCTGGCTGTCGTGAGGTCGTTGATCAAGCATCAGATGGCTACTTCTGGTGATCCGAGGAAGTAAGTACCTGCCAGAAGTTGGAACAATCTCTTTACAAAAGTCTACTATTATGGAATTTTGCAAAATGTTTTGGGTAAACGAACATCGAGTTTGGTGCGACATTAACCGCGACAGTCCTGCTGAAATTGGTCATATATTTCTCGTTTACCTAGGTAAACAGAAAAATATGACCAATTTCTTACTCAAAAATCTTCAGACTCAAATACGGAAAATATGCGAAAAACGTTCTGTATTTACCTTCAAACCAAAACACATCACTGACGAATCAATGAATCAAATCAATAACGTCAAGTGAACAGGACGTCGAATTAGAAATTACTACTTTATTTATTACGTGTACAGCTGTACTTACTCATTCTATTGTTCTGTTTTCGCCTGACCCAAAGTCCAGGCAATTAAATCCACATGTAAGTTATGACGCGGGGCAATGAATAAGCTATTTATCTTTCATTTTTGCAAAAAAAAAAAAGTAGTATAGTAACCACAAGCGTACTTAAAACACAAACTAGCGAGTGAGGGCAAAAACTTTTGAGGAAAACTTGTATGGAGAACAGCCGAGCTGCTCTAACAGAAACCCTTAGGCTCGTATTACAGAACCTCACTCAAGACTTTCAGCATTGCTTCAAACTAGTTTCAACCCCTTAATGTGGCGAGAAGCATAGATCCGGTCAAAGTGGCGGTGCTTGTGGGAGGCCTATGTCCAGCAGGTAGCAGTGGCCATCTTTCGGCTGAAATGATGCAATGGCTTAACTAGTTTAAAGTAATGCCTGAGTCTTGACTGATGTTCTGTAATACCGGCCTTAAGCCCCATTAACACGATGCAAGTCCTTTCCCTGCGGCATGAAAAAACGACTAGCATTGTCAAAACACTGTTTGGACGGTGCAACTTTTGTTGTTGCCTCAACTTATGGTATGCCACAGGCAATTTAATCGCACCATGTAAATCAGTGGGTCTACTCTCCAAGTCCGTCAACGAAGATACGGATACATCCGATAGTAGTGGATCCGTGAAAACAAGTGTCAAATTAAATTTTTCAAACAGGCAAATATACAGGGTGGAAAAAATCTATGGGGTCTAAAGGGAAACCACTTTAAATCCTTAAGTAGATTATTTTCCTTAAAGGAAACATTCCTTTATTTTTAAAAAGAAACAAATCTGTTTTCACATATTTCTCGACAAGCTTACCTAAACCGGGATTCGAACCAGCTAATAATTTAAAAAATCTCTTGGGTGGAAAAAATAGAAGAAAAGAATAGAAGAGTCTATTATTTTCTTCAATTTCGGGTTGTCATTCATTCTTAGTTTGGGCCCCGAACTAAATCATAAGTCCAGAAGTACGTGATAAAAAGTAGGAATTGCCCGTAACTTCGACCGAAATTACAGATATCTATGATGGGATGGGGTGGGGTACCCAGACCCTCAAATATTGGTTTCGTAGTCTAATACCACATCAATTCCTCAGGTTATTCCGCACAGGTAAGTGCGCACTATCCTCCCTGTACGCGGTATACCGCGACGGTCACACCCCGGCACGACAGTTCCTGGTCGCAGCACTACAAAACCCGGTGATGGCTGTGCTGCATGAAGACGAGTTCTTCCTCGATATTGACCCTGATAAGGCTATGGAGAGGTAAGTGGAATTATGGACGGTTATTTTACTAAACTCAAACTCAAACTCAAACTCAAAATATTTATTTCAATTAAACCATTACAGGCACTTTTGAATTGTCAAGGGGTCGGTCAGTCAGAAAAATGAAGCTAGTTGCCCATTCCAAAGCGTAGGTACCTATGGAGAAGAACGGGCAAGAAACTCCATGGACACTCTTTTAAATCAATATAATATGGTTACAAAGTATTGGTTACATCATTCATGTTAGAAATTATGCATGTGAGAACGATGCAGAACGTTAAAAGCGTCCGTAATGAAAAGTTTAGGAAAATAAAAATAAGAACAATTCAAATATTAAATTAAATTAAAATAAGCCATGGCAGCAAAAAGATGACCAGTCCCTACTGACGGCGTCCGTTCACGAACATGACGCATGGATTAGCACCATTCAGCTCAACCATTTTGAAGGGAGCCAAATGATCCAACACATGCGCCACCGTCAGCGAGACATTTGAGTGAGCATGACATACTCTCTGCTGCCAGGGCACATTCAAGTCAATGAAAGACGTACCCAGTAAATGGTAGCTTTATAGTATGTACATAGTACTCACACATGTGCTATACAATTATACAATACTAGGAGATTGAGTTTATATAATGCAAAAAAAAGTATTTTAAAATCTTCAGCAGCTCCAACAGTATTTTCAAATGCTAATCAATTTATTTATGCGTCCTTATGGAGCAGGACCAGCGTTTAGCCAAGCATTTTTATCAGCGATGTAATCCCCCAATTTATAATATGCCTGGCTGCATAGTGTGCGTTTTATACAAGATTTAAATTTCGTTTCATTCTGTTCTATTATGTGGGGGAGGTATTTTATTGTAACATTTTAAACAGTACCCCATGAAAGATGAATCTACTTTAGCCAGCCTGAAACCTGGTTGAACTAATTGCTCCCTATTTCTAGTGATATAATTGTGTCTTTCACCTCTTTTACTAAAAAGATGTAGATTTTTCCTTACGTACATAATGTTTTCATAGATATATTGACAAGGTACCGTCATGATGTTTATATCTTTAAACAATTCCCTTAGAGAGTCACGCCTGCGGAGGCTATATATGGCTCTGATGGCTCTTTTCTGCAGAATAAAAATAGACTCGATGTCTGCAGCCCGTCCCCATAGCAAAATACCGTACGACATAATACTATGAAAGTAACTAAAATAGACTAGTCTCGCGGTATCAACATCAGTAAATTGACGGATTTTTCTCACAGCATACGCTGCTGAACTTAGTCGTCCTGCAAGGGAGGTTTTAGAAAAGGGAACAAAATATACTTTAGTAATAATCAGCCTATAATGTTCCCACTGCTGGGACTCAGGCCTCCTCTCGGTGAGAGGGAGTGGGCCGTAATCCACCACGCGGGCCCGGTGGTGGTCCCAGCCGTGGGAACATTATAGACTGATTATGTTATATGGTTTACATAAAAAAGAGAACATAACATTCTATTCTATTTAATCTATAGAAGGAATTTCGTTTGGAATGGAATGGAAGAAATTTTTTAACCCATAACTTAGCCGTAAGTAAGTCATATTGATGCCTTAAAAATAAATTTTCAATGCAGCCAGTCGCCGTAGCACCTGCATTATATATAAAGACAAGTGCTCCGATCAATACTAGTTCACAAGAGAAGCACTGATAGTGTAGCCATCTCCGACCTTCATCGATCCATCATTTTGTAAATAAATAATGAACTTCTGTATTCATTGAACTATTTCTAGGAGTATCGATGGCTTACTATCTTTCTTCTGAAGGCCAATTCTCGTAATTAAAAACGTTCATAATCTAGTCGCAATCTCATCTCAGCGACAATCAATGTCTAAAACTTGTCAAAAATGTAGGGAAATTACAGGTATTTTTGACAGATTGACACCGAGATCAGACTGTGAACCTTCTTAATATTACGAGAATTACCCTTCTGGTGTAACGTTATGATATTTGCGACAACGTCATTTGCAGTTTTGCTTGAAATCGGTCATCGCGCATGCGGGTCGCATTCTGATAGGCTATAGTCACATTTAATTGATTGTAGCTCAGGGTGAGACCTTGTTTTGGTCTTTGCAATTAATTTATAATATTTTTGTCTGTGAGAATAACAGTGTTACGTATATAAAGTCAAAGTCAAATCATTTATTTCAAATAGGCACATAAAAGGCACTTGAACGTCAAAAATTAAGTTGATTCTAGTCGCCCCTTCCAAAAGGTAGTTTTCGTATGGAGAAGAATGGGCAAGAAAATACACGCCTTCTTCCCATGGGGGTAGGCAAAAACGTATACAGAAGGCTACCTTCTACGATCCTTACTTACTCCTTTTGCTTCGTTTATGTTCATACATCTAGTAATACACGCACACCGGTAGCGAGTACTACGCAGGTGACCTTTCTGAAGATCACTAATAAGGTCACTAACAGGATAACAGGCAGCAGCACGCACAAGACCACAGTTTTGTTTAGAAATCTGTTTACAATCTGTCGTATTGTCTTTTCTTCCGTCGACAAAACCTGTTTCTATGGCAGTCATGCTATTTGTGCAGGTGGCAGGTCTAACAGTGTTGCACCTGCACTAACCACGATATAAATGTGTATACATGGTTGGTGGTATATCGATAACATGGGGTTTGAAATTTCGCGTCCTTCAGTCATTTGTAAGTAGAGTCGCAGTTTATTGAATTTTCATTTGGCCAACTGTTACACGTGCCATCTTTTGGGCAAGTTTCCTAAAACATAATATTATGTCTAGACGTTATATATTTATCTTTCTTCAATGGGCTATTACCGGCGTTAAGCCCGTTGTGCACGGCACGGTTTCTGTACTGTACGGCGCGCACCGTAGAATAATCGTGTGACCTTGTATATGGTGACACAAGCATCCATAGTGATCCATACAACACTCACGACCGTCCCTACTCACGACGAACCAACCCAACCCTTCATTATCTGGATTTCGTAAAAATATGCGACAAAATGCAATTTCTCAGTGGCAACCCAGTGCCCCCGGTTAGTGGCAATAGGCTCGCCCCCTATTGAGAGATACCTCTGCCTAACCCGTCGGGGACACTGGCGTAATGTTATGTGATATGTGTGTAATGTGGGCAAAACGAATGGCTTTAGAGGTTGACTTTAACAATGAACTGCATTTTGCAGGTCCTTGTCCTATATTTTAAAGCATCTATTGTTGTTTGCGAGATAATCGATCACCACGCATGCGCGGCTGCGGACCAAGTTTCAGGATAAGTTATTCCAAGGATGCAGTTGCATATAAATCAGGAAATTGCGTAACTGTCATGTTATTACGTAAATAATAAGAATAGTGTGTTTCTGTAAACTGGTAATGTTATTAGATATTTTAATGTCGATCAAATTAATTGATAAATGGTTGATTATTTTTGAATTATGTATACAGGGTGACAGGGACATCGACGCACAATCTGTTACCATGGATTCAGTACATGATTCTGAACACCCCTGCGTTGAAATTTTTCGTAGGTTATTACAAAAAAAAAAATAGCCCTTCCATACATTTTAACCGCGTAGGTACTGCAACTTTTCTATGAAACAGCAGATTTTTGTTTTGATAACCTACAAAAAATTGTAACTACTGAATCCATGGTAACAGGTTGCACGTCAATGTCCCTGCCACAATGTATACTTTATAAAAAAAAAAAATTATTGGAACAAAAATAATAGTTACAATATTTGTGTACGTTAACGACCGCATTAGTAAGGAATACTGTGTCGCGGCCATTAGCGCCCACCTCCAGGAGGGAGACGACAGCGTTCCAGGCTTTTATATAAACACAGTTAAATTTTTCTTTTTTTTGTTTAGATTTCGAAATAAAAAATAAAAAGAAAAAAGTTGTACAAAAAAAAAAAAAATGAAAACAGTTGAATAAAACCTTAAGCACTAATTATTAAGTAATAATTCAGTTTTGTTACATTCGTGTAAACATATTGGAATGTAACAAAACTGAACCTTGACGCTTAACCACAAACCCTCCACAGATTCTCCCCAGCAGACCGCGCCAAGAAGTTCGGTCAGCCCAACAGCCAGGAGTACGCGACCAAGGTGGCCCGCTACCGCAAGTGGACCATCCAGTCGCTGTACAACCTGACCAGCAAGTTCATCGTCTCGCTGAGGGAGCACTGGCCCAACTTCCCCGCGACTATTGCCTGGATTGTACAACAGATCGTGCACTTATTGAAGCAACATTCCAGGTAAAGGGTTTTCTGAAGCTTTCTAAGCAACAGAAGCTGTTAATCTTTTTGCCCACAGGGTCATATTAAATTAGTTAGTGTAACTGCAGATGTGATGGGTATCGATATACCTAAATAAGACAAAACGAAAAAAAAATGGGGATTTTTTTGGAATTACGACTGCAGCTAGTGTAGTTACTTCAAGTGTGAGTTTAATTTTTTTTAAATCGTGTTTAGATATTGATACCCATCACGTATGTGATGTTTCTCTAGCTAATTTAATTTCACCCTGTATATTATTGCTATTACGAGCTTCGGGTTCGTGACAATAAAAACTGCCGATAAAAATTACCAAAAGTTACACTTTAATTAAACAACACTAATAACAACTCAAACACACTAATTATAAAACACAATCGCTCTTAAGTCGCACTTGAAGATCGCTTTCGATGTAGGTATTCGCTTCTGTCGCAGAACCAAGTCTGATTGGTCGCGGCTAGTCCCGGCCTTATATAGTGCCGCAGATAGTTCCAGAACCTTCTATTGTAGAAACATCTAGAATGTTCGAGTACATACCGGCCCCGACTGCAAGTTCTAGCATCGACATCTCTACTCGATAACAGATGGCGCCAGTGACTCTATTAGTTCTGCCATTCAACAATAGATGGCGCCAGCTACTCTATCAGTTCCGCCACTCGAAACCACATGGCGCTAGTGGTAACTTATGTCACCATGTATGAGGCATTAATTGTGGCGCGTAACATTATATACATTTGGAAATCTTGTTTTGTGTGTATTTTGAATGCGAAATGCTAGTTTTAAGAATAGGTTCAAACCGCGAATGTGGAGGTTAATCTCAGCGTTATCTTATCTTAATCCTTGGATTAAATTACGTTTTCAATACCACATACAATACAGGTTTATGTGCGTAAAGCTTGACTTGAAGTTAAAATACACATTTATATTCTCTAATGAAATTAACATGTCGCCATTCCGTGCCAATTTCCAAGGAAATTTTTCTTACAAAATAACAGTTCCATTTTGATAGAATCAAAATGTTGTTATTTTGTAAGAATGTGATTAAAATTTGAGACAAAACTCTCAATCAATATCATGGTTTTTCGCCAGAACATCAGATCGAGAACTCCACGCGATATGCACAGATCTCATATTGAATCACTTCATATGCCCGGGCATCGTGAACCCCGAGGCGCACGGCGTAGTGGAGGTGCCGGTATCGTACATAGCGCGCTTCAACCTCATACAGATCGCGCAGATCATACAGATGCTGTGCCTCGCCAAGTACCAGGAGGTAAGACATCGACATCCAGCACTGAACTACTTTATGTGCAAATTCTAATTTAGACGGACAAGAAAGCTAATCGTTTGAATGTTTGGTACTGCTAAGCAAGCAACCCAAGTAATATTCATTTCTGTAACTGGATTCTTGTGATGGTTTGAATTTCTGAATGAGCAGTGACCACAGCGGCAATTCTCGTAATTCTAAGAACGTTCACAGTCTGATCTCAGTCTCAATCTGTCAAAAATACCTCTTAATTTCCCTACATTTTTGACAAGTTTTTGACATTTGTTTGTCGCCGAGATGGGACTGCGACTAGATTTTGAACGTTTAAAATTACGATATTGGCCTTTTGTTTTCTGCTAGCGAAATGCCCTGATGAAGGCCATGGGAATTTTCTGGATGTGGGAAGCAAAGTACCGGTCTTTGCCGCAATGCTTAAGGCAGGCCTATGTCCAGCAGTAGAGGTTTTTCGGTTTAATATTGATGATAGGTTTCGAATTTATTATAACAGTAATTTTCTTACACAGGTAGAAGCGAAAGTCCGCGACGTGTACCTGAAATTCGAGCGTTCATGTGTGTGGACGCTCATTGAGAACGTGGCGAGCGAGGCGTGGTCGTGCGCGCCCGCGCCCGCCGCGCCGCACGCGCACGCGCACCCTGACACGCCGCGCATCGCCACCGACGCGCATCTACACACTACCGTGGCGCTGTTCACGCCGCAGGACGCGCAGCTACTGGTGAGTGTGACGTCATAGAGAGCGAAGCGTGGTCGTGCGCGCACGTGCCTGCCGCGTCGCATGCGCACGGTGAGCATCTACACACTTCCATGGCATGCGCACGCGCATCTACTGGTCAGTAAGACGCGATGCTAATACCAACAGGCACAGATGTCGCAGAATCCTCGCTCATATACAATGTCATTTTGAAACCCTTAGCAATTTTTTTCTTTGAACCAGAATCAGATAACAGAAAAGATTGGTGAAAAAAAAGTGTCTGACTAAGTTCCCAATTACTCTAAGAAAATTGGATACTACAGCAAAGTGAGTGACCACACTCATGCTAGACCGTATGATCGCAGTGTAGGTTTCTAATGAACACTCGCTCACACATACAGGACAGGTTGGGCGTGAGGAGCGAGGGGCGCGGGGCTGGCACCAGGCGGTCTCATCATAGTCAAACGCACGCAACAAAGAAAAACACGTGCCAACCGGTTGTGACGCGGGCGCATATCGTCGCAAGCGCCGTGTTTTAAAAACACCAATTCGCTATTTCAGATCATTTTGTTTTTCTCTCTAAAAGCCCATCTCAAAAACACACTATAACATAACCCCAATACTTTTATCTGAGCGCTAAAATGTGATGTAATTAATTATTCTAATAAAAAAAGCACGGCCACATTCCATGATTTTATGCTAGTAACAATCTTTTTAAAAAAAAGGCCCATGAAAACTAATAATACTTCCCTGAATTCGCGACTTAATTTGCCATAAATGTAAACAAATGTAAGTTTATAGAAAAATAACTTTAATTCCAACACAATAAAGTTCATGTACGCTACAACTTCCAAAAAATGATAACTTTTTCAATAGTGCTAGTCACTGAAATCAACCTAATTGCCATTCACATAAAATTGATATTTTTTTAACTTGAAATAATGTAAATTCGAAAAAGTTTGAATAGACTTTATATGTTGTTACAGATAACGTTTCTGAAGCGCATCTCGTCCAAATTGAACAACAACACGCCGAGCGTGACATCAGCTGATGAACAGTCGTCAAGTGGAGCCGTCCCTGAAGCCGCGGCTTTGAGGTAACTAAACTATATCATAATGCAATTCTAACTTTGTTTTGTGTCCAAAAAAACCCGGTGCATCCGAAAGCGCCTTGGATTCACGATATCAGGTTACAAGATATAGGTTTAGTTTGTGATCTTCCAGTGGGGTAGTTACGTAACACACTAAAAGCAGCAATGGCTTTCATTTTGACCGTTAAACAACATTCATTGCTTTATTTACGTTGTTGAGCGGCCAAATTTTTCGGGCTTATGAAGCAATAGATTAAAAATTATTCATATTGAGATTGAAAGTGGGGGCGCAATGACGGGGCTGGTTAAAAATATGATGTAGTCTTTATGTGTCGTTCATCTATCTCAAGGCATACTATGCAAAGAACCGGAGCGATGTTTTGCTACCTCATAAAATGGAGATGGAAATCATAAAAAAAAAACATGGAGAATAATCGGACAGTAGAAAGAAAAAGACGTTGCTGTTCATAGTATAAAATTGTATTGTTTGTGCTGGGTCATAAATAAGTTTATCTATAGTCAAACTAAAAATTGTGAACGAAACCAATTGTTCTCAGACAGACAATATTTTTGAAGGGAAAAAGAAAAAATTGTATTGTTCCCTCTGTAATAGATACATTGCAAGACCTAAATCGTCTCGTGTGACGTGTGCATGTTGACGACACCTTTTATTTTTTTGCAGCAGTGAATCGAGCAGTGAAAGCTCAAGCAACGGAGAAGCCTGTGCGAACCGCCTGGCGGCCTTACTGCAGACCAGCGAGCCGAACTACCGCAGTCGTCTGCATGACCTGCTGCGCAAGATGCCAGACCTCACCAAATACAGGTTAGAAAGAGATAGGAATCCATTTATCATCGGGTAGAAAGAGAGAGACAAAAAGAAAACAGTTTTTTGCAATAACACACAAGCTTTTTTTATAGATGGCAACACACGCTGTGTTGCCAACTATAAAAAAAAACTGCCGTGCAATCTCTCCTATTGCATCGTAGCATTCGTACTTTCGGCTGACTTTGAATTTATTGGCATCCTTTCAGGAATATAAACATTTTTTACTGAAGGACCAATAACGAAATATCAGAAAAATAAATAATTAAATAGAGGCTTATATGTATTTTAACACCTATAGCAGCCATCATTTACCCTTCTAACTGTAATTTATTAAGTCAGTTATCATGCATTTGCTTGCAGATGCTTCTATAATGTAATAAATTAAAAATAAATCATTATAAATTGCTGGCTCGCATCCACATTTTTCTTAAAAATCCATTCTTCCACAGGCAATCATCACCCCCAGAATCCAAAGACATCCCGTCTCCTGTAGAAAACGGGCACTCCAACAAGAAGAGCATCCTGGCCAAGGTGCAGAGGCCCCGACTCCCACGCAGCGCTAGTTCCAACTCCTCTTTAGCCTCAGCTGCTGAAGATAAACCGATGAACGGGAGTAGCAAGGAGGATGGAAGTGTGGAACATATGGAGGTGCTGGTCATCAAGCTGGCTAATGTTGAGGAGCATGATTATGTGGGTGAGTCGAATTCGGGCAATGATGTGGTACTAGAGCTGTGTTTCGCAGGAAATATGTTTGGTCGTCAAAAAAAAATTTACATTTCTGAGTGTAGAACTGGCAAGAAGGTTCACAGCGTTTTTCAAGTTACGTCACGCCTCTTGAGTCCTGCCGATCACAAGTTTTTTTTTTTTTAAATACGTTGCCCCACACTGAATTTCTCCTGTATCGTGGGTGCGTTTACAAACATTTAAACTCACATACACAAACAGCCAGACCGGGAACAACTATTTGTAGGCCATACAAATATTTGTTCCGTGCGGGAATCGAACCTGCGACACGCAGCGCAGCAGTCAATCGCTTAATCACTGCGCCAACCGTGCCGTCTTCCAGTCCAGTTACAAATCAAATCAAAATCTAGTCAAAGTATTTATTTCAAATAGTCTTATAGAAGGTACTTTTGACTGTCAAACATTACAATAAAATAAACTTGATTCCAGTTGCCCCTTCCAAAAGGTAATTTTCTTATGGAGAAGAATGGGCGAAAAATTCCACCGTTACTCTTTTAAAACAAGTACATTTTGAACATCAGATGTGTAAATGTTGGTATTGTTCGTCGAATCGTTGAGCTCCTGGAGTTCTGAGTTGAGCTGCACTATTTTTGACAAATGCGTGCACTGACTGGACAGGTCCACTCAATCTGTGTAGTTCATTCCTCAAAAGACCGTTTCAGACACCAATCTACATGATCTGACCAAGATTATGTCTGAACTTTAAAAGAGACTGTGACCTCTGAGTTTGTTTCGGCCTTTCTTCTCAGAGTAGTCAGATAGGAAACGCCGACCTCATCTAGTTTAAAAAAAAAGGTTAAGTGCGAGTCGGACTCGCTCAGCGAGGGTTCCGTACAAATTTGTAGGTATGTAACTAAAAATTTACGGTTATCGCAATTTTTCCTTTTAAATCTGTGCTATAAAACGTTGCTTCGTACCAAATTTCAAGATTCTGAGTTCACGGGAAGTACCCTGTAGGTTTTGATTCCCTTGCGAGTGTCGAAAATTTGCGGCATAAACGGCTGTATCTTTTGATTGCGTTGGCTTAGAAGTTTGATTTTTTGACAGCTCCAAGGGTCAGTAGACGTGAGTATTTGATATAAATTCCAGCTTGATACCTCCACGCGTTCCTGAGAAAAAGGGTCTTGACAGACAGACAGACGGACGGACGGACAACAAAGTGAACCTATAAGGGTTCCGTTTGTTCCTTTCGAGGTACGGAACCCTAAAAAATATGATTGACGTGTAAAAGTATTTGTACGAACCTACTTACAGAAAATTAATCATTTCTCATTTAAAAAAAAACAGACAGCCACAATTCTTACGTTTTACAACATATCAAGTGATTGACAGTTACTTTGCACCTGTCTATTCTTCGCATAAGTTTCCATCCCGTGGGAATATCGGGATAAAAAGTATCCTATATGTTAATCCTGGTTATAAACCATCTGTGTGGCAAATTTCATCCAAATCCGTTCAGTAGTTTTTGCGTGAAACAGTATCAAACATCCATCCATCCTTCCATCCATCCATCCATCCATCCATCCATCCATCCATCCATCCATCCATCCGTCCAAAACTTTCACATTTATAATATTAGTAGGATTCTCATGTCTTTATTATTTCCATTATTTCCACCAGGTCTAGTCCCCGAATCGAAGGTTCTAGAATGCTACTACGGTGGCTCAGAAGCGGGTGATGCAGACGATACTGGATCAGCGCTCGCTGTGGCAGGTCCGGGCGCTCCCGTACAGAAGAGGACCAGGTATGATGTGATTTTGAACCCTTGACAGCTGTGTTAAAATATATTTTAGCTTGACAGTTTGTTTGGTGTTGTGACTTTTGCAAATAGCAGCTTGTTATATTGTGCAGTTGACGACAAAACTAGGGCATTACTAAACCAGCACCGCGTAACACACGATCAATCACAATCAGAACCATTTTGAAAGATATTGCTAATCCTTTGCTTCATATGTTCGAAAAATGTAGCTACTCAACAACGTAAATGACGCAATGAATGTTATTGAACTGTCAAAATGGAACCCATTGCTATTGATAGTGTGTTCCGCGATTAGGATGCTGTTATTATTTATAAAGTTATTCATGAATGTAAACTTTCAAATTATTACTTGTTTCTTACAAAGTATTAAAGAGTACTTTGTACGCTCAAATTATTATATCTTTAAAACATCCTCCGTATTAGTAAACGAGGAGTTAGAAAGTTACACCAGGATTAACTAACCCGGGTTTACTCCGTGTGTATAGGTCCAGTGACATTAAATAATTTGACAGTTTGATTTTTGTTTGTCAGGTTCTCAATATCACATGATGAGGTGTCTCTGGGTAATACCTCTGATAACTTGGAAGCTGTGTCTGAAGCTGCGTCTAACCATAGCGTGACCTCGAGCTTAGAGCTGGAAACGGAAGATCAGAATGATAATTTGTCTGATATGGTAAGTAAATACTTTCATTATATAGTGTAGTAGTTTTGTTGTAGCCTATTCGCCGCTTCTGTATTAAGCAAGCGCTTCGTTTATAATTTATAAATTGTGTTTTTGGAATGAAGTTCTTAAACGGAGCTTGCGGTAGGAGTAAACTGGCAGAAACTGTCACGTAACGAAAAAGCGTTATGCCTCCTCCTTGCGACTTTTTATTAGATGTGATAGAAAGAGACAGATAGTTTTCATGGTTTTCGAGAGTGCTGAAGCCAATAATGGTGAGGTTGAAAGGAAAATCCAAGATGGCAGCTGCGAAAATATTCATCATGGTTGTTGTTTTTATGGGTTTCAAGGCTGCTAAAGCCTTTTAGCATAGATACAAACAACATAGATGGCTTATCAGGAGAGTTTCATTAAGCGACATATTTGTGATAAGTGGATGATGCACTTGTAAAGACACACATAGCAAAGATAATAATCCAAAAACTGCAAAATCAAAATGCATGAATAATAAATGAAAAAAAAAAACCTGTGGAGTCGGGGGACCTCCGGCAGAAACGAAGTTCAAAATGAAAGTCTAAAATGGTGGCTGCGACAATTTGAAAATATTTGTAGCCGCCATCTTCTATTTTCATTTTGAACTCACTATCGGTTTCAGAGCTCTCGAAAAGCATAAAAATGATAATCATGGCGAAAAATTTTAATTTTTTGCATCTGTCATCTTGCATTTTCATTTTGACCTCACTCGGCTTCAGCACCCTCGAAAACCATGAAAACGACACCAATGACGAAAAATTACAAAATTTTTGCGGCTGCCGTCTTGGTTTTTCTAATGTATGTCTCTTTATCATACTCTCTTTATTTTCTATAGTGTAATAAAAAGTCGCATGGAGGGGACATAAAGTCTTTCGTTACGTGACGACTTCTCCAAGTTTACTCCTACCACAAGCTCCGTCACAGAAATTCGTTCCAAAAAAAAAAAAAAAATTAATGGAAAGAAATGCATATCAATATTATCAATGCATGAGGATTATTATCCTATAATTTTATGGATACTCATTGGGTCGGGTTGTGAGTCACCAGCCATTTGATAACTATCAAAACTACTTATTAGGTAAGTTTCATAAACAGCCTTTTACCAAGTCCATTCCCACAGGTATCAGCTAACGTGAGCGGGCGCGGCAGCCCCAACATCTCGGGGCGCGAGACGCCGTCGTCGCAGGTGACGGACGGCGACGCCGTGGACGCGCCCGCGCGCCGCCCCGCGCCGCACGCGCCCGCGCACGCGCCGCACCACGCCAGCAAGCTGCTCAAGCAGACCAGGAACGACATCGAGGACAAGTTCTGCAAGTTTGAGATCAAGGTAAACTGCGCTCGTCATTTACTTTCCGAACATTTAAACAAATATGAGTTTTTGGAAAAACCATTTGACAAGTTCAGTCTGCGCTACAACTTTATTACTTTTTCTATAGAAGAAACGAATATCAACTTTATAAAAGTGTGAATTAATTATATTTTCGAATGAAATTAATTTGTTAAATGAACTGTTGGTTTTCTATTAATAAAATTAATTTTATTCGAAAAAATCCATCGGTCTCTCACTAAACTTCAACTATATCCGACGACCCTGGTTACTTATCACTTGTGACCGTACATCCTTGTTTAGAAGCTGCTGGAAGGCGACGAGACCATCAGCATAATGTCGGACACGTGGAGCACCGACGTGCTGGCGTCGGACTCGGAGACCATCGGCGACTCCTGCGACCAGACGCAGGTCGCCGCCAGCCAGGGTATGTACACATAGACCAACACACACTTCATAGACACCTTCCAGGACACTGAATATGTATACCAAGTTGAGTCGTTTTATGGTCTCTACCCACCCATAGTTTTCAATTGTTTTGTTAACACCGGCCTCCAAGCTCAGTGTTGTGTATAAAATAATATAATTATTTTAGATAAATCGCATCAGTAACAATTTTATATTTTAACATATAATAAATTGCCAAATATCATTTGAAAATGGTAAATTAAATACACTGATAGGTTCATAAGTTTTCACCTTGGTTTCAAAAACAAGTGCAATAAAATCAGTTGCCCTAATGTATTTACAATTGTTTCCTCAAGGAAATAGCATAAGCAATACCAACGCACCTGATGCATCGGAGACAGCGAGCGAGTCCGCCTGGAGCATGGACGTGCTCGCGTCAGACAGCGACCGGAACACTGAGGTAACATAGACAACTAGCTAATCAAACCTAACTTTTAAATATTTGCATGTTATTTTATTATGACAGGATGTGTCATACCTTGAAAATGTATAATTATCTAGTAACATCCTTTATACCACATTTTATGCAAATAAATACTTAGACAGCATCCTGCCTGTATTCCCCAAAGGGTTAAGCAACAAAGTTTACAAAGGATTTATTCTAATTAAACATATTATACAGTATAATATGTGCTTGCAAAATAATATTTACAGGCACTTTTGAATTGTCAACCAATCTTACCAAGGGGTATCGTATTACCCAGTGACTGAGTTGTGGAGGTCAGATAGGCAGTCGCTCCATGTAAAATAGTGGTATTCAACTGTGTCCGGTTAGACTGGAAGCCGACCCCAACATACTTGGGAAAGGGCTAGGCAGATGATGACTTGAATTGTCAAAGTAGGGCATTCAGAAAGATGAAACTAGCATGTAATAGTGACTGTAACAATCTATAAGAACGTGAAAATAGTAAGTTAAGTTCTGTATCAGGTGGACACAGACGACTGCGTGTCCGTAGCGGCGCGCTCCGACACGTCCTGGCCACGTCGACCCTCGCAGCAGGACGACCCGCCCTTCAGGAATAATAACCACCAGGTAAGTTCATGATACAATACTACACTGCTACAGCCTGTAATAATAAACAAAACTGATTATTTTTATGTATGAAATTCTGATATAATTACTGTTCTAAGACCTAATTTAGTTGCACCAAAAGAGAATGACCAAAAGTGGTACCAAAAAGTCTCATGCATCAAGATCAAAATATTATAGTAATTATTTTAATTTTTTTTACGACATTACGCGTCGGGGATTTGATTTTTGAACAGGGAATTTAATTTAAAGTGAAAAAGTGTTGATAATGTTTTATTCTCTTTACATGAGGTTCTGTTTCAAATAATAATAATCTTTATTTATTCAGACTACAATGGTCTATTAGTGACAAATGACAAATGACATGATTAATATAACCTTGAGTCACCACAGACTACCTACTATATTTGTCTCTCCTTTATTTTAATTCATCCAAAGGCAATGATATTTTAGTAAACAGATATGTTATGAGCGCGCAAATCGTGAAGACTAGAAAACGTCCTAATTGGGACGTATTGCCTTTAGTCTGTGTCACGCACGTCTACGAGTGACACGGTGCGCGCTGCTACGTAATTACCATCCAAAATGCCATCTTGTGTATTTAGAAAGTGTACCAATTATGATACCAAAGTTAATAAAACACAAGGGATCTCATACCACACAGAAGTACACAATATACTTCGATTTATTAATATATTTCAATTATTTTCCTAATATTCTGATATTTGGAGGTTAGAAAAAAGAAAGAGATGGAAAATACATTTTTTGTAGTATGAACGACAAGGATGCGTGCACTCCGGACATAGAATAAAAGTACAGATGCGAATATTAGGCAGTAAAGTCATCTTTACAGCAGAGTTCTAGTTTCCCTTTTAATAACTTTTCTTTATAATTTTGTTTGATATATTTAATTATAAATTAAACAAAAAAACTATAATTGATAAGTATACAACAGTTCGCCTCCATTCCGCTCACGAAATAAAAAAGCTCTCTAAGAGACAGAAAAGAAATAAATTTAATCTTTTCGAAGGTGTATGATTATTTTTACAATATAAATATATTTCTTTCTTCTTAAAACGTGTTTTATTTTTCACCTACCTACCTTTTAATAGTGTTTATTCGTTGCATAGGCACAAATCCCGGCTGCAAATTCTGTACACGCGGTTTGTACTTTCTGCCTAGTTAATTTGCCAGTCTATGATGCCAACGTGCGGTGATTGGTGGCCCGAGTAATGTTTGTTTACATTCACGCGCAATTGACAACATCTAGCTGTCACTTTTTAGGGTTCCGTAGCCAAATGGCAACGGAACCCTTATGGATTCGTCATGTCTGTCTGTCTGTCTGTCTGTCTGTCTGTCTGTCTGTCTGTCCGTCCGTATGTCACAGCCGCTTTTTTCCGAAACTATAAGAGCTATACTGTTGAAACTTGGTAAGTAGATGGATTCTGTGAACCGCATTAAGATTTTCACACAAAAATAGAAAAAAAACAATAAATTTTGGGGGTCCCCATACTTAGAACTGAAACTCAAAAATTTTTTTTTCATCAAACCCATACGTGTGGGGTATCTATGGATAGGTCTTCAAAAATGATATTGAGGTTTCTAATATCATTTTTTTCTAAACTGAATAGTTTGCGCGAGAGACTCTTCCAAAGTGGTAAAATGTGTGTCCCCCCCCCCTGTAACTTCTAAAATAAGAGAATGATAAAACTAAAAAAAATATATGATGTACATTACCATATAAACTTCCACCGAAAATTGGTTTGAACGAGATCTAGTGAGTAGTTTTTTTTTTTAATACGTCATAAATCGTAACGTAACGGAACCCTTCATGGGCGAGTCCGACTCGCACTTGGCCGGTTTTTTTTCTTATTGGTTTTATCCAGCTATCCTTTTTCTATCCTTTTTACTTGTAGTGAAATGTAAAATGAATGAAAAGTGTGTATGTGTGCTGCCTCTCGGCGCGGAACACTTTTTTCTGTTGTTTTGTAAGTGTATAACATATCTGTTTACTAGAATATCATTGTCCAAAGGTCTTTAAAAGATCGCTTTTAGCGATAAGACCATTGTGTCACCCTTTGTAAAATTTTATATATTTATGTTCTGTAATTTGTATCATCTTCCTGTCCTTATCCCATGTTACTTGGGGTCGGCGCAACACGTTTTCATGTTCTGTAATTTGTATGGTGTACAATAAATAGTATTCAATTTTATTCTTGAGTTTTAAAAGTGTCATGATCACGTCTTTCAAAAAACACGTAAAAAAATTATACTTTGCCGATTCTCCATTAATTAAAAATAACTAGAATACAATAGAATATAATTTTTATTTATATGATTATCATTTTTTTAGAGCAATAATGTCCGTTCGTGTGTCATGTCAAACAAAATAAAGTAAAATCTTCGTAACACGGGTTTTGCCTACAAAAAAAAAAAAACTTGTAGGGGTTAATATGATAAAAGTAGTCTATAAAAAACAAAGTTTGACTTTGATGCAGCATGGTACGGGATTCCATACATCCATGAGCATTGTCCTTTCATGTTGCAAAACAGTAACTTCCATCATTATATCTCTTTCAGAACGGCAACGTGAAGCGAGCTGAAGTGGGCAGTCCTCGACACACGTCAAGGCCAAACTTAACAAACAGGTAAATAGTTGCTGTTGTAACATTACCAAGCATTGCAACAACTTACATTAAAACATCAGATTTACATCGATAGATTCTCTCGACCGCGACAAAAGATGGTTCTCGTTTTGGTTTCGTTGACAATGACATTTGAATAGTATTGTCTCGCTCACTCACACTGTAAAATCGTATCTATCGTTTCATGCGGTATGTGTGAGCTCACTCTTCTCAGTATAGAAACTTTTTCGTGCGCCATAAGAGCGGTGAGGGCAAATGTAATGATATAAATCTTGATTAACAAAAAAAAAATGTGTGCTCTATAAAGAATAAATGTGTGTTCGCTACAGGTCAGGTTGCGGTTACTTAACAGCGACGGCAGCGCTCTCTCGCGGCGGAGAGTTAGACCTACCGCACGCGCCGCCCAATCACCAACAGTACAACATCGAGAACAGGAAGAGCATACTTGTTAATGGATATCCGGTAAGTGTCAAGGAATCTCTAAAATATAGATATCGCCTGTAGACTCTGTAAGTCATATCTAGGCAAGCAAGGACCTAAATAATTTTCTGTGCCGGGTGTGTATAGATGCTGCAAGTACAGATCTACCAGAAAAAGTTTGCGCTTCGGCAATCATCGTCTCATCAATATCGTCTTCGGAAATACACAATGATGAATCGAATGATGAGATCTAATATAGCTATTACAGCCGTGGAAGTACTTAACAATTTTGTATTACAATGATAAAAAAATTAGATTAACAACTCTATCAATTCCAAATAACTTTTTAAAACTTTTGAGCGACGGATGACGATCTGCGACCAGTAGGGTAATGGCGTAACACACTAACAGTAGGAAAGGCTTTTATTCTGACAGTTCAATAACATTCTTTGCGTTATTTACGTTTTTGAGATGATAAATTTTTCGAAAATATGCAACAATGGATTAGCAATATCCTCCAATATGATTCAGATTGTGATGGATAGTGTGTTACGCAATTAGGGTGCACAGTTTGTTTCCCCCACAGAGAGAAAACTTCATACAAACGAGCAACGATACTACACTACTACGAAGCGCGGCGGTACAAAACTTACAAGCTTTTCTTCTGTTGGTAGTTACTCTGTGGCGGGACGTTCGTGATTATTCGAAAACACGAACGTTACCGAAGCGCACACCTTTTCGGGTCTAACTGTATCTTTTTATCTGAAATACAGTGTCAATTATTGAGACACCATAACCGTGGGTGTCATGATAGATAAATACTTTACCATTCTATTTGTCCATCTTGTAGGTTCGCGTCACAAACCCTGGTATTCAGGAGCAAAACACCAAGAGTTCCGGTGAAAATGTAATTATTATGTTATTTAGTCAAACAACTACAAAATTTAATTATTTAATGGTTGGGGATCACAATTTATAGGTTCAAGGGTTCTTTAAGGCGCTCCTAAACAGGCCATATTTGCCCAGCAATGTGTGGCTGCAACTCATTGCCAGCAATGTTTCCAGTGTGGCGTGGCAGTATTTTTAATATAAAGGGTGGCAGGGACATCGACGCGCAGACTGTAATAATGAATTCAGCACATGATTCTAAACACCTTAGAGTAAAAAATATATCGTAACAAATAAAAAAAATAAAAATTGCTGTTTCATAGGAAAGTGCAATACCTGCCACCTAGTACGGTCAAAATGTATGGAACAGCTAATTTTATTTTTAATACCTGACGAAAAATTTCAACCCAGGAGGATCCTGTACTGAATCCATGATAACAGGTTGCGCGTCGATGTCCCTGCCTACTCTGTATATGCTTTTCTTTTTTTCTTGGGAAAAAATGGAGTCACAAGAACATCCTATGTACCGTGTCTCTGACAAATCAATTTTTCATTGACTTTGCGCTACAAATTTTGCCGGTGTTGCGTGGCTATACTCGAAAATGTTGCAGCCACATATTGCAGTTAGAGTATTGCCCGTTTAGGAGCGCCTTTAGGGATAGAATGTTATAAATCGATGGTATGTTTGCAGGTCATGACGTGCTACGCGACGTCAGCGCCTGAGAGCCCGAGCACATCAACTCCTGCGCCGCTGCCCAGCGACGTGTTCGACTACGTGCCGCAGAACAAGTGAGATACTGTACTTTTATATCTATCCTGTATTCGCAATTTAGTTACCAAACGTTGGAAATAAAGAAATAAAGTTGGTACATGTTCAAGTCGAAAAAACATCAAAGTTATTAGAAACAAAGTTTTGAATCACCGTAGTGACCATTCGATTGCCATTATTTAGCCTTTCTGTTAGTCTTTTTCAATTCTCTGGCACTTTGCTTAACAGAAATTATATACAAATCGGAATAGGTAGAGTATATTTACCTCAACTTCCACGAAGGTAGTAACATAGAGTGGATAATACCTCCCTCTACCTATTCCGATCTCTGGTTATAACAAACAAACAGAGAATATTTACCAAATTTTCATTTTCTCTCAGCAGTGGCGCCCAAACGGAGTCAACCCTCGACGCGAACAGCCAGTGCGACGCCACCAGCCAGTGGGTGGACGACAGCTTCCCCGCGCCGCACCACTCGCCCGACCGACCCTACCCCTCCACCTCCAAATACGACCTCCCGTCCACCTCCAAACCTTACGACGATAACGACATGGATCGCTCACTAAACTCAAGCGAGAGCTCATTCAACGCGTACGGCAGCCGATTCGATTCAGGAATCGATACTGAACAAGCCGAATCGAGATCAACTATCACAGACTTAATGACTCGAATGAGTTCTGCCACAATCTCCACGTCAGCCAACTTGGTGAATAACTTAACATCTCGAATAGTCAAGTCGGAAATTCGAACGAGCATCGTGTCTATTTCTTCGTCTAAAATCGAGAAGAAGCGAGAGGGGACGAGTAATATGTCGCTCAGCACGTTATCAGTGAACAGTGCGGAGACGTCGGTGTCTGACAAGAGTTCGTCGCAGGACGTGAACTCGGAGATCGTGACGGAGAGGCGCGTCAGTCCGCCCCCCGTGAAGAATGTGTCGACCGGCGCTATACCCAAGAGTATCAGCTTTGATGCTACGGCTGAGAAGTCGCAGAGGTAAGATATCGAACTTAATTTTTTCCTACAATATGTAACATAACTAACACAAGACCTCATACACCCTAATAATACCCTGACCATTAGGTAAACCGTTTTTTGACAGATGGAACTAGTGATTGCAGCAACACACAATACATTGATTGATACGGTACGATGATCGTACGATATTATAATGTCTATAAGAAGCCATAAATAAGATAAGGCAGTTTATACAGGGTGGCAGGGACTTCGACGCTCAAACTGTAACCATAGATTCAGCACATGAGTTTAGACTCGAAATTTTTCGTCCGTTGTATAAAAAAAACTTGAGAGGTGTCAAGGGTCACCCGGATGGAACGAAGTTCAAAGAGAGAGAGAGAGAGAGAGAGACAGAGAAACACGCGCACGCCGCACGGCTTACAACTATAGCAAAAAGTGTCGTTCCAACTTTTAATTTTTTCCGTCTAGCCCCCTTTCGCAACGCGCGATAAGGAAATTCGTTCCAAAAAAAAATCGTCTGTTTCATAGAAAAGTGCAATACCTACGCGGTCAAAATATATGGAACAGCAACATATTTTTTTTTTTTTAATAACCGACTAAAAATTTCGACGCTATGGGGTCTAAACTCATGTGCTGAATCCATGGTTACAGTTTGCGCGTCGATGTCCCTGCCACCGTGTATATTTATTTTATTACGCATTTTAAAGTTAACTTTTACGTAATCTGGAATTTGTACGTTTTAAGACGGCTGTCAAAAAACGGTTAACCTAATGGACAGCATATAGAGTATTGAGTTAAGCTTAATACAATGACCAAAACTTATTATTCCTATTCAGGCGACGCATCGGGGAAGAAGGCCTAGTAGGCAATCTGGATGAGCTGAAGAACAACGTCAAGCGTTCAGGTGGCAACTTGCTGCATAAGATCAAGATGTTCAGGCAGAAGGGACGATCACATACACATCACAATGGTAAGTAGTTAGAAACTCAACCAGGTTACAATTCTCGCTGCTTTCTCTTTAGTTAAAGAAAGGCGCAAGGGTGCGCTTGCACAGCATCGTAACGGGTACATAGCCGGTATTCACGTGTGTGTTCATGGAACATGTTACCAATTTAACTTATAACGCAAAGCTTAAAATCTCACTTTATGCTGCGTTTAGAGCTTTTCTTTTACCAATAAATGATTATAATATATCTTATTATTTCCAGGCTACCAATTTATATGTTTCATAAAAGCATGTAAATCTCTTATTAGCATGTATATTGTTTTTTTTTTTTAATGTATTTATAATCTAATTACGTATTCAGAGCATGTGTCTTC
This sequence comes from Apamea anceps, assembly GCA_951799955.1. Classification (NCBI taxonomy): domain Eukaryota; kingdom Metazoa; phylum Arthropoda; class Insecta; order Lepidoptera; family Noctuidae; genus Apamea; species Apamea anceps. The sequence continues at coordinate 2,426,248 of OX637502.1, read as the reverse complement.
ATGATGTGTAACTGTGGTTACCTGTAATTGAGTGTGCATTATATGAGGATAATGTATAATATACAAGTTCTATAATGGTAAAAGATAATTGTAATGTATCTCGTTGGTAATTCGTAAATAAATAAATAAAATTACGCAGATTATAAGATACTAAAATTAATCTTACTTATGGTCATCTAGACGTGAAACTACCCGAAGAAGAGAACCGCAGTGACGACGGCAGCCGCCCCGAGCTGCCGGCCGGAGAGACGTCTGAGGAGATCCTCGCCAAGTACCGCCGCAAGTGCTCCACGGAGTCCGGCGGCTCCAAGCACAAGCGCACGCAGAGGCGGGTGTCCGATGTGCCCGATGCTGAGCTGGACAGGTAACCTATATTATGGTCATCTCTTAACTGCCAGGGCTTATTTTAAATCTGTTATTTGAATTGTTTCTTCATTTTTTTTTTACATTGTTCTCACATATAGAAGCAACAAGAATAATGTACCCAGGATTTAGTAATATCTTGATTCAAAAGAGTGTCCTTGGAGTTTCTTGTCCGTTCTTCTCCGTAGAGATCTACGTTTTGGAATGACGCGTGAACGACTATTTAATTTTAAACAATTCAAAAGTTCCTGTAAATGGTTTAATTGAAATAAATGCTTTGAGTTCGAGTTTACGGAAGTTGAAAAAATTTGAAGTGATCATAGACCACATCGAAATAATAACAGCCAATGATATCACATGATATGAGGTTTAATAAAGTAAAGAGGGTATTCGCTTATTACCTACGTAAAATATGAAATTTATTTTTGAAATAATATTTTGTTCCAGGTGTGAAGGTGTGGTAGATCTAAACGATCCAGAGGTGTTCAACAGCATGAAGCGCAAGCTAAGGGTTGTGTTGTCCAACCCTGATCTACATTGCGCTGAGTATGTGCCAAATGTAAGTATTTTAACTTATGTAACAAACATACAGCGCCATCTAGTGTAAATTATCCAAAGCACTATGATGAGTAGCATCATAAACTAGAAGACGGCAACTACAAACGATTTCTGTAGACATGTGACGCCATCTATAATCTTCGTGTGCAACAATCTGCACAAGCGCCACCCCGCGAGTAATCTGCACCACTACTACAGATGACTACGTCTAGAGATTGTGCACACATTTACAGCCAATCCGCCTTTATAAGCAGAGCCATCTTCGAACAAATCATTAACCTTTTCACCGCCAAGCACTTCTATAGAAGTTCGGGATTTTCGTGCCACCAGCGCCACAACTTCTATAGAAGTTGTTCATTTTAACTATCTTATTAACATAAATTTACTGTGATTAAAAGCTTTGTTTCATTTTATTATTTAAGATAGCACTGTCTACTACTCTGTTTTTTATTTTTCTACACAAAATAAGCCCTAGTTTGTCCTAAAATCGGCAAAAACAGAAACTCCGAATTTTGTTACTTTCCTCAGAACGCCAATCACTTCATATCAAGTTGGCCAGTGATGTGCCGTGAAAGGTTGATTTCACCATTCAAATATTTATAAATACAGAAAGTTACGAATATCGAAAACAATTTGAGGTCAATAAAATATGAACTTAGTTATCTACTTCATTACAAAGGATAGTAGATGAATTTCGACCTTCAGGTAGATGCCGATACGTAATTATAAAGTTGTTACCAATTCTTGTCGATAGTTATTTTCCCATCTCTACAAAACAATTGGTCGTCTATGCCCCTGTGCGCCACCGAGTGCCACGAACTACTATAGAAGTTGGTCAGTGACGTCATAGGCGTGCGGCTGTCAAGGTCACTTTGGCATAGTGCAGCACAAAATCGGATTCGCGCGCACGCATCTTTCTTTCTTTCACTACGAAACAAATAGAAAAATGAGTGAAGAACTTGATTCGGACGAACTTTTAAAAATTTTGCAAAGTGTGGAATTGGACTCGGAGTATTTTGTGGAGAACATTGAACCAGAAGATAATTCTGAGGTATGTCTAACTGGATGATAATAATAATGTTTATTCATCAAAGAGTAGGAATTCAATAAGTATGTAAAATGTTCGGTGAGCCCAGTATCTCCAGATGCACTGTAATTACCTATCTAAGAACATGAACTCATCAAACACAAACCTATTATTGAAAACCGCATCAAAATCGGATCATTAGTTTAGAAGATAGGTGGGAACATTACTTTGCACAAACACACACACACAAACACACAAACATCTCTCACCCTAAACGCATATAGGTACCTGCTCCGTTCCGTCGTGGGTAAATAGAGAAACGCAATCTGTGCGCGGGGTCCCCCGCGCGCAGATGGGTAAACGGTACCGATACATGAGTGAAACGACACTTAAAAAACAATGCTTTGATAAGTACACGGCTACAAGCGTGATAGAATTTAAATATATACTTACTTTCCATTTCAAAAAACACTTTAAAAACAATTAAAAATTCTGCCACTTAGATACCTACGGTAAAAAACGTTGACTGAAGTTATTAAAAAAACACAGGAATAAACAAAAATAGAAGAAAGAAAGACCATAGACCCCATCCCTGATCAGAATCGAATTCAACGTGCCCTCAGTGCCAATAACTTGATATGAAGTTAAAGAATGAGATCATGAAACAAATAGAGATGTACCCCATTCCTTATAGTTCTAATTGAGTTATGTATTAGTTTCTTTGATACTCATAATTTATACTGTTTTTTCTTATTCAGGATACTGTGAAATAAAACAAATCTGGAAATATTTAATCAGTTTTTATTTATATTCGTAAAATCAACTTTAAATCTTAACTTTACGCGTACAAATCTTATAATAATAATAATAATAATAATAAGTTTATTTGTTAGAATATTGTTGTTACAAGGTGTTACTACAATTCTACGTCCAAAATATTCTGCTGTTTCCAGCGTACAAATATTTTCAAAAATTTAAATGAAATCAAAATGAATTGGCAAACCTAGGTAAACATTATCTGATATTAAATACAATTTGGAGGGATTATTGTATACAATGTCAACGCATACTAATAAGAATGTCAAGAGTTATTAAATACAATTTAACGGTATACTAAATATGTCAGGAATTATTAAATACAATGTCCAGGCAATCTAAATATAATGTCAAGGAATACTAAATATAATGTCAGAAATTAATCAAATACAGTGTTAGGAATTATTCAATACAATGTCACAGTTATCAAATTAAATTCAATCATTACGAATGTAAGGGCAATTCGTCGTCCAATTTAAATTTAGAGTCAAACTTTTCATTTAAAAACTCATCTGTTGAGTAATAACACTTAGATAATAGGAAGTCAAATAATTTCTTTTTAAAAGTCATGAAATTAAGATCTTTGAAAACATTAGGTAATTTATTATAAATACGAATTGCCATACAGTAAACATTATTGGAGAATAGTTTAATTCGTTGTTGAGGTACATATAATTGGTGGAGATCTCTGCTTTTTCTTACCACAACATCATTACGTAATTTAAATAAACCCATGTTTTTACGCACAAAGATACAAAGTTCGAATATATATAAAGATGGGAGTGGCAATATTTTTAAACTTTTAAAGAGTGGGACACAGCTGTCTAATGGTTGGGCTTTGGTTATTGATCGAATACACTTTTTTTGGGCTCGAAATGCCTTAATAAAATCCACAGAATTGCCCCATATGATAATACCGTAGCGTAGAATTGATGCTACGTAACCATGATAAGCATAAAGTGCTGCATTGATACCAGCTACACGAGTTATTCTACCTAAAACAAATACGAATCTTTGCAGCTTAGTGCATAATTTTTCAATATGTTCTTTCCAGTTGCAAAATTTATCTAAAGTTATACCTAAAAAAGTAGCACTTTTAACCTCTTCTATAGTGTCACTTGCATATCTTATTTTTAATCCGTGATGTTTGCTATTATAAGTTTGGAACTGTATAAGTTTAGTTTTACCGATATTGACATGTAAATTGTTGTCTTTTAACCAATCTATTATTTTGTTTAGTGTGTCATTTATCTCTTTTTCGTATTTGGCGATATTTTTATCAGTGAGTTCAATACTAAGAGTAGTATCGTCGGCGTACAGAATGCATGAATATGGGGTCACGTTGGGCAAATCATTAATATATAATAAAAACAAAAAGGGTCCTAATATACTGCCCTGGGGAACCCCACAGGAGTTTTGACGATAGGTAGATCTAAATATATTTTTTTCTGATATATTACGTCTAGATATTTCTACACATTGCTGGCGATTAAACAGATATGTTTTTATCCAGTTTAATGCATTTCCCCTAATACCATAGCGATTCAATTTGTAGAGAAGCAGTTTGTGATCTACGAAGTCAAAAGCTTTTGACATATCAAGAAATATTGATGCTATTGACCTTTTTTCGTTAAGACTTGATGTAATCTTTTTCATGAGAGAAAAACATGCGAGAGTTGTTGATTTACCCTTCCTGAAACCAAATTGTTCCTCCTTTAAAATTGCGTGTTTTATTATAAAGGAGTGTAATCTATCGTACATAATTCTTTCAAAAATCTTTGAAATTATGGGTATTAGAGTAATAGGACGATAATTGTTCATATCATTTTTATCTCCTTTTTTATATAATGGTTTAACAATAGAAAACTTTAGTTTGGTGGGGAATAAACCTTGAAAAAATGATAAATTAATAATGTGGGCCAGTGGGCGAGATATATATTTAGAGCAACGCTTAAGAATCTTTGTAGTAATGTTGTCATAGCCAGTTGAGTTAGTTGAATTTAAGGAATGAATAGCTTTATACACAGAATTTTCCTCAGTTGGAGTCAAAAAGATGCTATCTGATATGTCAGTGATGGTATGTTTATAGTCAATTGGTGTTTCAGAATTATGGATTTTTGTTTTGTTTGTCATGTTGATAAAAAAGTCATTAAATTGGTTTGCTATTTTGTCGCCATCAGTGTATGTGCACTGATCGATTGTAATGGAAGAAATTTCGGCGTTACTATCGGTATCTGAACTATTCTTTTTTATTATATCCCAGGCGGCTTTACATGTATTGTTCGATTGAAGTATATAGCGAGTGTTATCAATTTTCTGAGCATGTAATATACATCGTCTCAATATTCTAGTGTAATTTTGGTAGTGGTTTAGGTGTAGGGTTTTGTTAGAATTTAATAGCCTATATTTTAAATACATACTTCTTTTCCTGACGCAACATCTTTTTATTCCTTTTGTTATCCATTTAGTTTTTACTGGTTTGTTCGTAATTTTTACTCTTAGGATGGGAAAACAGAGATCGTAAAATAGGGATAGTGTATCATGAAAGTGATTAAATGCTAGATCAGTATCATCAGATTCGTATATTTCTGAAAATGAAAGAGATGATATGCATGATATGAACTTTTCAATGTTGTTTTGACTTAGATCTCTTCTCTTTTCAAACCAAAATTGTTTTCTGCATTTTGCAGTATCTACAGACGAATCGAAGCTAATGGACTGACCTGTCTCATGGTCAGATAATGCAAGGATATGTACTTGAGGCTGAACATTAGGTATATCGCTTGCGATGAGATCTATACATGATGATTTTCTTGTTGGTTTATTTATATGGTTGGAGATATTATGGTTATGTAAGATAAGTTCTAGTTCTTTATAATTATTATTACGCTTTAACGCGTCAATGTTCCAATCACCGCATAGTATTATGTTATTTTTATTTCGTTTTGTTATTTTCCTTAAAATATCCTCTAGGTTTTTCAAAAACAAACTTAAGTTTGAATTTGGAGTACGGTAAATACAAATGACAATGACTTTAAGAGTGATAATTTCTATTGCACAATATTCGAAATCATATAATAATGGTGCAACTAATTTAGGGATATGTTTACATTCGAGGTCCTTTTTAACCATAATGCATGTTCCGCCTCGCCTTTGGTCAGGTCTAGAAAAAGATGATACTAGCTTGTAATTTTTTAGTATTAAGTTGCTTTCTGATCCTCTTTTTATGAAAGTTTCTGAAAAACATAAGACATCAATATTTGTACCCCTTTCATGCAGTTCTTGTAGAGTAATTTCTAGTAAATCTGTTTTATTTAAAATGCCAGCGATGTTTTGGTGAAAAAGTGTACATTTACGTTTAGATTCGAAAAAATGTGGTCTTACTAGGTACATTAGGGTTCGGTATAATTGCAGTAGCTTCACTGGCATTTAATGGCTGAAGAGGGGCTCTTTTTTGTAACTTAAAATAGTAGGGGATTGTTCCTTTTTTGTTTACGTGGATACTATTTATGTTTGAGTTCGATGAAGTGTAAGTATGTTTCAATGTATTGGCTGTGTCCATAATTCTCCTTAAGTTAATGTTATCAATTTCTATATTTAGTTTATAACATAGCATTGTCTTCGATATGTAATTATAACTGTTATAATTATATATATTCTCAGTTGTATCAATGAACTTACAGTTAGGAAAAATTTGCAAGAACAATTTAATATTTTGATTTAATAACTGAACATTCAAATAGGGATTATTAATAATATTTAATACAAATACTTGGTTATTTTTTAGTTTTTGAAGGGTTGGAATCAAGTCTGATAGTAATTTGTAAGGGTTTTTGTCATTGCTACCTATACCCAATATTACTATGTCATCGTTATGCAAGTTTTTTATATAATCATCTATTTTACATAATATTTGCGAACTCGTTGAGCTTAGGTTTGAAAATCCTGATATAGAATAAACGTTATTCCACTTATTTGCATCCCTCTGTAACTTCATTTTACTGGCCAAACCTCGTACTTGTTGGTCACCTAAAATGATAATTTTTGGAACACCTGTTGAGTTGTAGACTTTTGAATTATCTAAAACTTGATTTTTAGTGTTATTCAGTGAAGTTTGAGCACATGGAAGTTCTATACTGCGTTCCAACGTTTGACTGTCTTGTAGATTCATAACTGATACTGTAACACTTTTCTCAGAACTACCCAGATTTGTTGTTTGATTAATTTGGTTTGAGCTTTGATTCTTTGTTTGTTGAACCATTGAGTAAGTGTGTGTAGAAAGTTTTTCAACACTAGGTGAGCTAGGCGTCATGAGCAGAGGGTCCCCAAATGATTCAGTTAGACGTCGCTTGACATTAAGTTTCTGCATGGTTGACTGACGAGAAGTTGTTCGTGGACTTCGGCAAATCTGTTTCAATATTTCAACTTCCTGAGATAGGTGGGCAATTTGTTTCTTCTGTTCTTGGGCAATTTGTTTCTTCTTATTCATCGATATGACGATATTCCCATCACTACTGTTTACTGTATATTTAGTTATACATTTATAGCTTGGCGCTCGGCGAGGCATTGCGTTTTGTGTACGTTGGCGGCGAAAAGGTTAATTCGATCCAGCCTGTCCCTTTGCTGCCCTCTCCCAGCGACGCCCTAAGCCGAGGTTCGTACCCCACAGGGGGTGCCCTCAGCGTGCAGTCGCTTAATTTTAATCTAGATATAGCCCTGGCTGGAGGCTTTAAGAATTCTTAAGGCAACCACAGGATCCCTCACGACGGGGGACGCGGTGTCCCGGGGTGGGGTAGTCGTGGCGGTGTCACTGGACATCGCCAACGCGTTCAACACCCTGCCCTGGAGCTGCATTGGAGAGGCACTCCGGTATCACCGGGTGCCGACCTACCTCCGTCGAGTAGTCGGGGCGTATCTGACGGACAGAGCCGTCATCTACCCCGGTCGCGACGGGAACTGGAACCGGCGAGAGATGTCATGCGGTGTCCCACAGGGATCGGTTCTGGGGCCGCTCCTATGGGACATCGGTTACAACTGGGTGCTGCGGGCCGACCTCCCTGAAGGCGTCAGCGTAGTTTGCTACGCTGACGACACGCTGGTCCTGGCGCAGGGGCGGCCGACGCGATGACACGCGGGGTTGCGATAGTCGTGGAAAGGATCCGGCGGTTGGGTCTCGAGGTGGCATTGCACAAGTCCGAGGCCATGTCCTTTCATGGGCCCCGGTACGGGCCACCTACGGGTACCTGGGTCTCGTCCTCGACAGCCGGTGGAACTTCGTCGAGCACTTCCCGACGGTTGGCCCCCAAACTGGAACGGGCCGGGGCCGCCCTAAAGCGGCTCTTGCCCAACCTGAGGGGGCCAAACGCCTCCTGCCGGAGGCTTTACGCGGGGGTCGTTCGGTCCATGGCCCTATATGGGGCCCCGGTATGGGCGCGTTCACTGCGGCTGCGAGCCGCACACTACCTGAACGCGCCCCAAAAGGTGGTAGCCGTAAGGCTGATCCGGGGCTACCGCACGATCTCGGGCGAGGCGGCAAGCCTCCTTGCCGGACTGCCGCCATGGGATCTAGAGGCGATAGTCCTCGCGCGCCTGTATGATTGGCGCGCGGACGCACTACGCCGGGGGGAAACTCCGCATCCGCGGCAAACCGCGGTGGAGCGGACGAACCTCCGGCGCGATCTCATGGCGGCATGGAAGGAGCGACTATCGCAACCCAGCGCAGGGCACGCCACGATAGCGGCGGTAAGACCCCTCTTTGAGGAGTGGCTAGAGAGGCGTCACGGCGTTCTCACCTACCGCCTGACGCAGGTCCTCCGGACACGGATGTTTCGGGAGGTTCCTGCACATCATCAGGCGGGAGGAGACGCCCGGGTGTCATCACTGCCAGGATCGCCCAGAGGACATGATGGAGCATACGGCGGAGGTCTGCCCTGCTTGGGCAGAGCACCGCCGTGTCCTCGTAGAGGCGATTGGCAGCGGCGGCGACCTCTCGCGTCCGGCCCTGGTTCAAGCCATGGTCCGGGGCGAGAGGAAGTGGGAGGCAGTCACCTCCTTCTGCGAAGCAGTCATGCTAGCGAAGGAGGTGGCGGGGTGGACGAGGAAACGCACCTCACGCCTCAGCCGCCGCGGGAGACGCTCCGGGCGTCGGGAGCCGCGTGTCGACTCCCGGCCACCGTAGGCGCGGGCCTGCGGGCGATGAGTAATGGGTAACTCACCGTCCGATCAGGACCAGGCCCGTGCCGGACGGCGCGTATGTGTTCCACGCGCGCCTCAAAGAGATGTCAGCAAAATTGACGGGGCCCGTTAGGGCCGAAGCCTGCCAGGGTAGCGGGATCGTCCGAAAGCGTTACCGCTGCCCTGGAACATAAAGGGCTAAGGAAGGAACACGGGTGGGTTTTAGTTAGTAAGAGTCTGACACTCCCTCCGCTCCACCCAGAGCGGGAGGGGTCATTTGATGACTTCCCATCCTCAAAAAACAAAAAAAAGGCTACCACAGGATAGTCCCGTTAAGTAGTCACGACCTCTCAAACTTTTGTAGCTACATTCATAGCAAATAAATTATTTCGTTTCATTTCATTTCAAGGTCAACTACGAAATCGTCAGTCACTAGCTAGAGGTTTCTGAGCTCGGTAGCCACGCAGCCAGCTCTGATCCTTAGTACGACTAGTTCCCTGCTTCGATAGCCTAGCAGTCTTCAGGAAACTAGCCAGCTAGGGGAGGTCTGAAGGGAGATAGCCACGCAGTCCCTTTCATCCCTCCACTTAGGGTGGCCTTATGATATAATATAAATTGTAACGTGTAACGTAAAATAAGTTAAGTTGCCAATAAAATATCATCAAGTTCAACGGGGCTTTAATTTCACAACAAGCAACCCTACACTTATTAAATACTCTATTTTACTATGAGACTCATACATAACAGTTGAAGTGCCTTTCTCAGTATATTTTGTAATATAATTTTGGAACATTTCTGAAGTTTCTAATACTCGTCGGTTGTATTATTTCTCTATTTTTGTTTTATCTTTTAATACATTGAACCGAATTTACCAAGTAACTGGGTTGTGGAGGTCAGATAGACAGTCGCTCCATGTAGAATATTGGTAGTAAGCTGCATCCGGTAAAACTGGAAGCCGACCCCAACATAGTTGGGAAAAGGCAGGCAGGTGATGATGACGTTGAAGCGAACTTTTATTTTTATTAAATCTATATATATAAAAATGAATCCCTATTTCCCTTGGTTACGTCATAACTCGAGAACGACTTTACCGATTTCATCCATCTTTTTTTTTTTAATACTTTGTAGAAGGTTCTTACGGAAAAAAAAATTAAGAAAGTTGCTTCACGCGGACGAAATCGCGGGCAAAAGCTAGTTATTCATATAATTTAGTTTAAAAGGTGTATTTTTCAGTGTTGAAATTGCGATATTCAATACTTAATCGATTATTGCATTCCATAATGGACCCTTATGTATCATTATGGACCCTGTCGGTCACAGTAATATAGTAGGAGAGGAACTTTCTTTCTATACGTAAAGTTTTTACGGTAAAACATCTAAATTGAATTATCATTATCGTTTCTGTCCAGCGTTGCACGAGCACCTCCCTCGTGGAGTGGGTGCGCGCAGCCGGTGCCAGCGCCAGCGGCGAGAGCGGCGCCGCGCACGCGTGCGAGCTGGCGCGCGCGCTCGGCCACAGCGCGGCGCTGGCGGCCCGCCTGGCGGCCGCGCTGCGCGCCGACCTGGCGGCCCGGCGGCCCTACGCGGCCTACCTGGCCAGCTGCAGGGCCGCGCTCGCGCACACTGACCATGCGCTCACCAAGTACGTATGAACTTGTAGCTTGCCCTCATTAGTACTATTAGTACGACTCGCACGAAATTTGAACAAAAAATTTTTATTTCTTCTCAATACTATTCATAAATGATATTATTTTGTATTGATCTCGAATATTGGTGACTTCTTAATAAAATCAAAGGCTACGTTAACAAAATAACAAGACAGAAACTTCTCATCCTTCAATTATCCTTTACATCATAACGTCATCATCAATCAACGGTATGCCACTCAGGTTTATCAAAACAACCAAACTGTGACTGACCTGAAACATTCCTGTAGATTTCAACGCTACGTGACTGACCTGAAACATTCCTGTAGATTTCAACGCTACCGAAATCTCTTCTCTCATTGTGACCTTTTGTTATTATTATTAGCCATTAATGTCCGACTGCTGGGCGAAGGCCTCCCTACTCTCTATACAGAGCTGCCAAGTGTCTGTGCTGTCAGTGTAACTTATCTATAAAAAACTAATCGAATATCTTCTATACCAGACAAATCAAGCTAGTCCGTGAAGAATGCTACTGGTGTTGCCGCGCGGCTGCGGCTGCCCGAGTCCTCGACCAGCTGGAGCGAGGCAGCGCACTGCGCAGGCTGGCGAGACATCATCACGCGCACAACAAGCATGCCATGCACAATGGTAAGTACGAAACAAATCGAAAACTCTTAGAAATCTATACAAATAAATAAAATTTGCACAAAGTCAAGTACCTGTCTGGGTTCGAACCTACGGCCTCAACTCGTAAGTCGCTGCCGTCGCCATTGCGTGCCATTTCACTCAGCTCCCTTGAAAACTTTTGTGCTTTATCGACACAACTCAAACATACCACAAATATTTGTTCTTACCCTAACTTTTACCAATATAACAGGAGCAGAACTGATGGATGAGAAAGCAACAAGACTGACTGCCAGCATAAAGGCCATTACCGCTGAAGTGAAGGCAGACCCCTCGTGGGAAGGTAAGTTTAAATCATGCACTACAAACATGCGCTACACTACTCTGGAAGTTGATCGGAGTAAAGCGAATACGAGTGTGTAGAAAGACTGGTTCGCTTCGTTCGACCTCGGCTCACCTCGGGCAACGATCGCTGTCGAGTTAAAGCGTCCCGTAGTTCTTATCATGAGTATAGTGTATAGTCACGTACTTCGGACTTCGGTCAATTTCGACCAGAGGAGCAATTCTCGTAATTTTAAGAACTTTCTCAGTCTGATCTCAGTCTCAATCTGTCAAAAAAAAATCTAATTTCCCTACATGTTGACAAGTTTTTGACATTTATTTGTCGCTGAGATGAGACTGCGACTAGATTTTGAACGTTATAAATTACGAGAATTAGCCTTCTGTACTTCGTCGAAGCAACTCCGCAAGTAGTGTAATGTAGTGTAGTAGTCTAATGTAATGTAGTGTATTAGTGTAATTATTTATTTATCCATTTATTTCAGGCATCAAGGCCCACATAAACACATACAGTGCAATATTAATATAACTTAAAAATTGTTGTAATTTTGTATTAGTTAAAAAGAAAAGACGTGTACATTATAGTTTGTTTATAATTGAAGTAACAGGTAACCAGGTTACATAGAATGATTAGAAGAATTTTGAATACATAATGACACTACAAAGACCAGAAGGCCTACTCCGAAGTGACACATTCGAATGATCGGATCCGACCGACACATGGCCGAACCGAATATTGTTGTCTTACTACGAAAAAAGTTCGGATCGGCGCAGTTGGGTCGGAACCATAGTCAATATTCGGAAGAGTGTAGGACCGAACGAAATGTAGTGCCAGAGGTGAACGTTTTATCGATATGTTTTTATTAGTCATTATTATTCATGTCGATACAATTAAACTATTGAATTACTGGGGAAAATTATTTTTTATAGTAACAAAATAGAACTTTGCTTTTATTTCAATATTTATACCTAGGAACATTGTTATATTTATCGAAAAAACAATATATTTGTAGCTGGCATGCAGATGGCATTGCCGATTGTCAAAAACAAAAAAACGATAAACGTCAAAGGAGGATGACAAGTAAACAAACAATTGGATAGATTGAGATTTTTATTATTGCAAAATTGAGAAAAAAGCTGGAAAAAGTATAAACTCAAACCAAATCTCGTCTGTCTCTATCGTTATGGCAATAAGCGTATTTCGGTCGTTTATCATCAAGTGCTGACTGAAGTGTAAAGTGAAGTTATGAGATGTATACAAAAAACAAGCTAAATATACTATAAACTACATATTATATTATTCACTTTACGCGTGATAAAGTGCCCCTTGGGTTTATCGTTTTCACATGTTCGTGTTTTGGAAGCTTGGAAATGAAAGTTATGAACAAACATTCTGCAAGAAGAAGTCACCATGTCCAGACCGACAGCGGCACAAATTTTTCCGTGTAGAGCATCGAGATTTGGCTCATGGAAACTTGAGGAGCATCGACAGTCGTACGCTGAATCATCGATTGTGGGAAGAAATTTGCACCACGCTGAATGCTATATTATTTTTACTTTTAGCAAAGTGAAGATTAGTTCTAGTTGTTTAGTATTGTTAAAAATAAATTTTACTCATTATTTTCTAATGATTGTCTTGTCTTTCCCTCTCTCTTTGTCTCCTCAAAGCATCTATGGCAGATGTAGCTGGCTAATATGTGACCTGCCGGGAGTTCTCCGATTCAAAATCATCTTGAGTGGTACACCACAGACTACCTACTATATTTGTCACTCCTTAATTTTTAATCCATCCAAAGTTTGTCTTTAAAAGACAAAGACAAGTTTGTCTTTAATTGTAATTATTCATTAAATTCGATACTTACGATGCTCAAACGATAGCTATTTTGTTGTCGTGTATTTTGACATTAATTTGACGCTGTAACTCTTGTCAAAATCAAATTATCGGTAGGTCTTTTCTCGTTCAGAGTAGGGTTTACGATACAACAAATGTCAAAATGAAGTTCGGTCGGATCGGACCGGTCCGGTCGCGACCGACCGAACCAAATAGTAACTTCGCAGTAGGAAATGGCCGAACATTCGGCCGATCCGATAAATTTACCACTTCGGAGTAGACCCCCAGTATTATTATAACACACCCCCTTAATCAAAATTCTCACAAATAAATTACATACAAAAATGAACTCAAAATATACCAATAAAAAAAACCCCCGACTACGTGAAACCCTTTAAAAAGAAAAAAATAACCTTGAAATTATGACCCTACGTAAGTACGTATGAATTTTTTTGATTAAATGCTGTCCCGTCGGGGGACCGCTCTGATTATTAGCCTAACGTTCTGTTAAAGTTTAAAATAGTAGCGGTCCCCCGACAGGACAATATTTAATCAAAAAATTTCATACGTACTTACGTAGGGTCATAATTTCAAGGTTATTTTTTTCTTTTTAAAGGGTTTCACGTAGTCGGGGGTTTTTTAAATTTTTAATTTAATTTTTTATTTCATGCTTTTTGTAGGGACTCCTTATTATTTCTTTTCTTTTATTTTCTTGCGTTTTAAGATTCAGGTAATTTGGTATTTAATCAGGTTTTTTGTAATTCGCCATTTTGTGGTGGTGGCCATCTTGGATTTGAAATTTGTCATAGTAAAGTATTCTGCTAGTCAAGCCCTTTCATTTGATACCCATATTGAGGGAGTTGTGAAAAAAAATAATGCTTTTTGCCATTTTGTGGTGGCGGCCATCTTGGATTTGAAATTTATCATAGTGTATAGTATTCTACTAGTCAAGCCCTTTCATTTGATACCCATATTGAGGGAGTTGTGAAAAAATACGTAATCCGCCATTTTGTAGCGGCGGCCATCTTGGACCGATTTTCATCAAACATAGCTAAGAACACTCCCGACAAATTTACCTTTCAAACAAAAAAAAACAAAATTAAAATCGGTTCATCCGTTTGGGAGCTACGATGCCACAGACAGACATACACACACACACACACACACACAGACACGTCAAACTTATAACACCCCGTCGTTTTTGCGTCGGGGGTTAAAAAAAAGGAAAATGTATACTAAGTTCTGAAGTAAACGTGTAAAAATATATTTACACTAAACCTAAGCCTAGTACACATCTACGATGTGCCACACGCTGCAATCGTTTTGTTAAGATGTCAGCGGGCATATCACTTGATTTGGTATATTTCAAGTTAACCGAATTATCACTAATCTTTTCTCTAATAAAGTGAAATCTGGTATCTATATGTTTCGTCCTATGGTGGTGTACCGGATTTAAGGCCAAACTCTGTGCACTCTGACTATCGGTACAAATAGTTACGGTATTAGGTAATAACTTTTGCCTTACCATAGGATCTGAAATTAATTCAGTGATAAACCTCCTTAAATAAATCGCTTCCTTCGTAGCTTCTGTTATTGCCATATACTCGGCTTCCGCTGAGGACAAGGCTACGGTTTGCTGCTTCCGCGAGGCCCATGATACCGGACTGCCTGCTAATTTGAAACAGTAACCCGTATAAGAACGGCGATCTATATTACAGTTTGCCCAATCGGCATCGGAAAATCCTACAAGGGGCATACTTGATTTTTTATAACAAATCGAGTAATCTAAAGTGCCTTTTAGGTATTGTAAGACTCTCTTCGCGGCTAACCAGTGAGTCTTGTTGTACCGAGTATTGAACTGACTCAGGTAACTAGTCGCGTATGCGATGTCTGGACGAGTATTAACACTTAGGAACATGAGACAACCAATTAATTCTTGATAGGGATACTCTTCTTGATTATGATCACTATCAATACTGGTACTAACCTCCAGTTTTCCAGATAGGGGAGTTGTACAAGTTTTACAATTCTCCATTCCAAACTTTTGTAAAAGATTGTTTATATAATTTTTCTGATGAACTCTTATTTCATCATTTTCTCTGGTGATATTTAAGCCAAGATAACAGCTTAAATAGCCCAAATCTTTTAACGAAAAATATTTTTGTAAGTCATTTTTGACAATGTCAAACGTCTTGTCATCACTGTAAAAAACAATTATGTCATCGAGAAAGACTGCAACGATAACCACCTCTTTTCCAAAAAGTTTGGTATAAACGCACGGTTCAGATGGAGTTTTCATAAAACCAAGAGATGATAAAGTTTCATCTAACTTTGTATTCCAGGCACGTGGGAGCTTGTTTAAGTCCATACAAGGATTTTTGCAGGAGACATACTTTGTTCTCCATACCTTTTACATTAAAACCTTGAGGTTGCTCCATGTAGACCTTCTCTTGAAGATCTCCATTTAAAAAAGCAGTGTCTACGTCCATGTGACGCATCTTCAAACCCAATTCGGCTGCGAGAGCCAGTAGAGTACGCAAAGAAGAGTGCCGCACGACAGGAGCAAATGTCTCAAAATAATCTACACCTGGCGCCTGGGAAAATCCCTTGGCAACTAATCTTGCTTTGTACTTCAGAACATTTCCTGCTGGATCTGTCTTCAATTTATAAACCCATTTACATGGTATAACTTTCCTGTTTTCTCTGTCAACCAATTTCCATGTCTTCAACTTCAATTAATGAATTATATTCATCTGACATTGCCATCTGCCACTTATCAACATCATCAGAAAATGTAGCCTCATTATAAGTTCTAGGCTCACCTGACGCTTTACTAGAAACCTGGTATGAGAAGTAATTAGGAGGTTTCCGGTCTCTTGATGGATATCTACGTTGTCCATCAGTATGACTAGTAGAAACTACTGCTTCCTCAATTGCTTCAAAAAATTGTTCCGTTTCAGCAGTTAGATCTTCAGTGACAATAGTATGGCCTGGAGCTGGTTCATCAGTGACCACTGGAGCATGTTCAAAAGACTCTTTAACTGTACTGGTTTCTTCCTGTATAGGCAGACTATTAGAAAGTACTAAAGGTTCAGTAGACGTCTTATTATTGTTAACATTCCTATTATTTAAAGTAGAAAAACAATCTTCAAAAAACGTAACGTCTCTAGACTTTTGTAAAGTTCTAGGGCAAGATGAATTTCTAAAAAGATAACTATTAGGATCTTCTGTATAGCCTACAAATATAGCTTCTACAGCTTTAAGATCCAATTTCTTACGGTGACAAGAAGGTATATGTATAAGAGCTCTACACCCAAAAACTCTGAGATTACTAAGGTCTGGTTTGCAACCATTCCACAACTCGTAGGGAGTTTTATTATTTAAGGCACGGTGTGGACATCTATTTTTCAGGTACACAGCCGTTCGAGTAGCATCTTCCCAAAAAGCTTTAGATAGATCGCTTTCAGCCATAAGAGAGCGTGCCTTTTCTATAATAGAGCGATTAGTGCGCTCGGCAACTCCATTCTGCTGAGGGCTATATGGTACCGTAGTTTGATGTTGAATACCACAAGATCTAAGGTAACTTGAAAATTCACTATTTACGAATTCCTTCCCATTATCCGTCCTTATTGTTTTAATTTGAGCCCCAGTTTGTCTTTCAACCATAGACTGGAAGTGACAAAACTTAGCCTTCACCTCTGTCTTCGAAGAAATAAAATATACAAAAATAGTTCTGGAAAAATCATCTATAAAAAGTAATAAGTATTTATTACCCTGAAAAGAGTCAACTGACATTGGTCCACATAAGTCAGAGTGGATCAATTCTAATATTGAAGTTGCTCTTTCATAAGAAATCGTCTTAAACGGTTTTCGAGCTTGTTTCGCTTGAACACAAGGAACACATGGATTTTTATCCACATCCTTATAATCAATAACCTCCATATTTTTCAACAGATTCATACCGATGCGACATAAATGACCTAAACGCTTATGCCATACCTGATATCTTGAGATAGAATCAGAGTGCACATCACAGGCTCTAAATTGGGGAGTATTTACCGCACAATCAAGTGTGTACAATCCACCACAGGGCGAGCCATGTAGAACCGCATCACCTGTAAAGGAGAAGGTTTTTGAATTAAATAAATTACAACCGGATTTATCAAACATTACAGTAAACCCTTTTTCTACTGCTGTCTTCACAGATAGAAGATTTGTTTTCAGGTTAGGTACATAAATCACATCACTGATTGTATCGACGGCGTTTTCGGTATTTAAAGATATTTTACCGATGCCTTTAGCGTCAATCTTTGTCCCATTTGCAACTGTTACCTTCATATCCATAGACTTTAAGTCTACAAACCAATCTCGTCTTGAAGTCATATGTTTGGTAGCGCCTGAATCAACATACCATTTGTCCATATCGTAATCATTTGTTACTCCTAAAGCAGATGAAGAGGTCGAGTCCTTATCAGTAGGATTCTTCCTTTTCATGATCTTCTTTTTCTTTAAAGGACAGTTTGGTCTCTTGTGACCAGGTTCTCCACAACCATAACACACAATTTTCTTTGACTTAGACTCAACAGAGGAGGCATCAACCTTTGACCTCATAGCTGTCTCCAGTGTTATCGAGCTTTCCTTGGACATTTCGTTGAGTAATTTTGACTTTACCAGTTCGGTGGTAACGTTAACGTTACTATTTTCGAGAGCCATAATCAATGGGTCATATCTCGACGTTAGACCTCCCAATAGAATAGCAGCAATGGACGCATCATCTATTACTTTGTCTATATCCGCCAAATCTTGGGCAGTGGAAATAACAGCATTGATATACGACTCAATATTATTATCAAAGTCTTCAAGTCTCAATCTGTATAACTTCCTTTCTAAATGTAAACGCCGACCCATGCCTTTGTCCTCATATGCATTTTGTAACGCCTTCCACGCTTCAGCTGCCGTGGTAGCACTTCGAACATACGTAATAGCAGAAGCTTCAAGGGTAAGGCAAATTTTTGTTAGTGCCTTCTGATCGCTCTTCGTCTTTATGACATTCGAAACATTCATCCCTGTTGGGTAGCCATTAATCGCTTCCCACAACTCCTCATGCATAAGGTAGTTACGCATTTTCTATTGTGTAGGGTGAACGTTGGAATAGAGGAACTACGCATACCTCGTTCATTTGTGTCTCCATTTGGGTTCGCCATCTCAGAAGAGTACACGGAAAAAACTATTTGGTTTCACACCCAAAAAATTCATACAAATATCACTTCCTAATTATTACGAAACAACTATACACGCATTACTTTTCTTGAATACAAATAGGTACTCGAGCTATTCTTCGTGCTGATAACGTTTTGTTGTAATTTTGTATTAGTTAAAAAGAAAAGACGTGTACATTATAGTTTGTTTATAATTGAAGTAACAGGTAACCAGGTTACATAGAATGATTAGAAGAATTTTGAATACATAATGACACTACAAAGACCAGTATTATTATAACAAAAATACTATAAATACATACAACATTATAATTACACTAAGAACTAACTAACGCACACGAAGTGTCTGCGTCGTGTTTCGCTGACTGGTGTCATGTAGCCGGCCACGAAACCGGCGGTACACAACACCCTTCCGCCAGAACTCTTCCTTGAGGAACTTCTCGAGATGATGTGTCGGAACACGCACCACGAACGACTTGAAGTGTGTGTTCGACTTGAAGTTTAAATTATCGGTACTTTTACAAAGACCAGTCTTTACTGATTTATCAACGAAGAGCCTCAACTACTGAAGCAAGAAATATGAAGAGACAGCTTGTTTGTGGCTGGCTGTCCTAGTAAGGGATTTTTGGAACCTCCTTCCCAAAAGGGGTGAAATATAATGAATCTTTGTTAGTCAAAGTCAAAATCTGTTAAAATGAGTACATGAACTTGATCTGTCTATACACCTTATGCTAAAAGGTATAAGTATTATTTTTCATCATAATGTATTGTTGATATACCGTGTCCAGGTGCCACGGCCACTCTGCTGGAGAGTGCGGAGGTGACGGTGGAGCGCGCGGCGTTCGCGAGACTGTACCTGCATGTACTGTTCCCCAACGGAGACGGAGACATCGCAAGGGACCAGTGAGTTTATTGCCTTTTTAGGGTTCCGTACCCAAAGGGTAAAAACGGGACCCTATTACTAAGACTTCGCTGTCTGTTCGTCCGTCTGTCTGTCACCAGGCTGTATCTCAAGAACCGCGATAGCTAGACAGTTGAATTTTTCACAAATTATGTATTTCTGTTGCCGCTATAACAACAAATACTAAAAACAAAATAAAATAAATATTTAAGGGGGCTCCCATATAACAAACGCGATTTTTAGGGTTCCGTAGCCAAATGGCAACGGAACCCTTATGGATTCGCCATGTCTGTCTGTCTGTCTGTCTGTCTGTCTGTCTGTCTGTCTGTCTGTCTGTCCGTCCGTATGTCACAGCCGCTTTTTTCCGAAACTATAAGAGCTATACTGTTGAAACTTGGTAAGTAGATGTATTCTGTGAACCGCATTAAGATTTTCACACAAAAATAGAAAAAAAACAATAAATTTTGGGGGTCCCCATACTTAGAACTGAAACTCAAAAATTTTTTTTTCATCAAACCCGTACGTGTGGGGTATCTATGGATAGGTCTTCAAAAATGATATTGAGGTTTCTAATATCATTTTTTTCTAAACTGAATAGTTTGCGCGAGAGACACTTCCAAAGTGGTAAAATGTGTGTCCCCCCCCCCTGTAACTTCTAAAATAAAAGAATGATAAAACTAAAAAAAATATATGATGTACATTACCATATAAACTTCCACCGAAAATTGGTTTGAACGAGATCTAGTGAGTAGTTTTTTTTTAATACGTCATAAATCGTAACGTAACGGAACCCTTCATGGGCGAGTCCGACTCGCACTTGGCCGGTTTTTTTGTCCGATATCAATAATGGCAACAGGTAGGCACTTGAAATATTCACAAAATACTCAGTTGTATTTTTACTTTAATAATAAAATACAAATAAAATAAATATTTAAGGGGGCTCCCATACAACAGACGTGATTTTTATATTGAATGGTACGAAACCCTTCGAGCGCGAGTCCGACTCGCATTTGTTTATTGTTACTATTATACGAAACTAGCGTCACCATAGACGTGGATTACCATCGCATCGGACTATGAGGGTGAGGGAACAGAAAGTGCACATGTGTGTACGGCCACACTTGTGCACTACAATATCTTTCGCGCCGAAGGCAAGTGTGTAATGTAATCCGTTGTGCAGGGTGCTGAGCGAGCACATCCGGCGCGTGGCGGGCGCGACGTCGGCGCGCGCGGCCGGCGTGGCGGCGCCGCACCGCTGGGCCGCGCCCTACCCGCGCGCGCAGCGACACCTGCGCCACCTGCCCGTGTTCCGCACGCCCAGGGACAAGGTAGGAATGTAATCCGTTGTGCAGGGTGCTGAGCGAGCACATCCGGCGCGTGGCGGGCGCGACGTCGGCGCGCGCGGCCGGCGTGGCGGCGCCGCACCGCTGGGCCGCGCCCTACCCGCGCGCGCAGCGACACCTGCGCCACCTGCCCGTGTTCCGCACGCCCAGGGACAAGGTAGGAATGTAATCCGTTGTGCAGGGTGCTGAGCGAGCACATCCGGCGCGTGGCGGGCGCGACGTCGGCGCGCGCGGCCGGCGTGGCGGCGCCGCACCGCTGGGCCGCGCCCTACCCGCGCGCGCAGCGACACCTGCGCCACCTGCCCGTGTTCCGCACGCCCAGGGACAAGGTAGGAATGTAATCCGTTGTGCAGGGTGCTGAGCGAGCACATCCGGCGCGTGGCGGGCGCGACGTCGGCGCGCGCGGCCGGCGTGGCGGCGCCGCACCGCTGGGCCGCGCCCTACCCGCGCGCGCAGCGACACCTGCGCCACCTGCCCGTGTTCCGCACGCCCAGGGACAAGGTAGGAATGTAATCCGTTGTGCAGGGTGCTGAGCGAGCACATCCGGCGCGTGGCGGGCGCGACGTCGGCGCGCGCGGCCGGCGTGGCGGCGCCGCACCGCTGGGCCGCGCCCTACCCGCGCGCGCAGCGACACCTGCGCCACCTGCCCGTGTTCCGCACGCCCAGGGACAAGGTAGGAATGTAATCCGTTGTGCAGGGTGCTGAGCGAGCACATCCGGCGCGTGGCGGGCGCGACGTCGGCGCGCGCGGCCGGCGTGGCGGCGCCGCACCGCTGGGCCGCGCCCTACCCGCGCGCGCAGCGACACCTGCGCCACCTGCCCGTGTTCCGCACGCCCAGGGACAAGGTAGGAATGTAATCCGTTGTGCAGGGTGCTGAGCGAGCACATCCGGCGCGTGGCGGGCGCGACGTCGGCGCGCGCGGCCGGCGTGGCGGCGCCGCACCGCTGGGCCGCGCCCTACCCGCGCGCGCAGCGACACCTGCGCCACCTGCCCGTGTTCCGCACGCCCAGGGACAAGGTAGGAATGTAATCCGTTGTGCAGGGTGCTGAGCGAGCACATCCGGCGCGTGGCGGGCGCGACGTCGGCGCGCGCGGCCGGCGTGGCGGCGCCGCACCGCTGGGCCGCGCCCTACCCGCGCGCGCAGCGACACCTGCGCCACCTGCCCGTGTTCCGCACGCCCAGGGACAAGGTAGGAATGTAATCCGTTGTGCAGGGTGCTGAGCGAGCACATCCGGCGCGTGGCGGGCGCGACGTCGGCGCGCGCGGCCGGCGTGGCGGCGCCGCACCGCTGGGCCGCGCCCTACCCGCGCGCGCAGCGACACCTGCGCCACCTGCCCGTGTTCCGCACGCCCAGGGACAAGGTAGGAATGTAATCCGTTGTGCAGGGTGCTGAGCGAGCACATCCGGCGCGTGGCGGGCGCGACGTCGGCGCGCGCGGCCGGCGTGGCGGCGCCGCACCGCTGGGCCGCGCCCTACCCGCGCGCGCAGCGACACCTGCGCCACCTGCCCGTGTTCCGCACGCCCAGGGACAAGGTAGGAATGTAATCCGTTGTGCAGGGTGCTGAGCGAGCACATCCGGCGCGTGGCGGGCGCGACGTCGGCGCGCGCGGCCGGCGTGGCGGCGCCGCACCGCTGGGCCGCGCCCTACCCGCGCGCGCAGCGACACCTGCGCCACCTGCCCGTGTTCCGCACGCCCAGGGACAAGGTAGGAATGTAATCCGTTGTGCAGGGTGCTGAGCGAGCACATCCGGCGCGTGGCGGGCGCGACGTCGGCGCGCGCGGCCGGCGTGGCGGCGCCGCACCGCTGGGCCGCGCCCTACCCGCGCGCGCAGCGACACCTGCGCCACCTGCCCGTGTTCCGCACGCCCAGGGACAAGGTAGGAATGTAATCCGTTGTGCAGGGTGCTGAGCGAGCACATCCGGCGCGTGGCGGGCGCGACGTCGGCGCGCGCGGCCGGCGTGGCGGCGCCGCACCGCTGGGCCGCGCCCTACCCGCGCGCGCAGCGACACCTGCGCCACCTGCCCGTGTTCCGCACGCCCAGGGACAAGGTAGGAATGTAATCCGTTGTGCAGGGTGCTGAGCGAGCACATCCGGCGCGTGGCGGGCGCGACGTCGGCGCGCGCGGCCGGCGTGGCGGCGCCGCACCGCTGGGCCGCGCCCTACCCGCGCGCGCAGCGACACCTGCGCCACCTGCCCGTGTTCCGCACGCCCAGGGACAAGGTAGGAATGTAATCCGTTGTGCAGGGTGCTGAGCGAGCACATCCGGCGCGTGGCGGGCGCGACGTCGGCGCGCGCGGCCGGCGTGGCGGCGCCGCACCGCTGGGCCGCGCCCTACCCGCGCGCGCAGCGACACCTGCGCCACCTGCCCGTGTTCCGCACGCCCAGGGACAAGGTAGGAATGTAATCCGTTGTGCAGGGTGCTGAGCGAGCACATCCGGCGCGTGGCGGGCGCGACGTCGGCGCGCGCGGCCGGCGTGGCGGCGCCGCACCGCTGGGCCGCGCCCTACCCGCGCGCGCAGCGACACCTGCGCCACCTGCCCGTGTTCCGCACGCCCAGGGACAAGGTAGGAATGTAATCCGTTGTGCAGGGTGCTGAGCGAGCACATCCGGCGCGTGGCGGGCGCGACGTCGGCGCGCGCGGCCGGCGTGGCGGCGCCGCACCGCTGGGCCGCGCCCTACCCGCGCGCGCAGCGACACCTGCGCCACCTGCCCGTGTTCCGCACGCCCAGGGACAAGGTAGGAATGTAATCCGTTGTGCAGGGTGCTGAGCGAGCACATCCGGCGCGTGGCGGGCGCGACGTCGGCGCGCGCGGCCGGCGTGGCGGCGCCGCACCGCTGGGCCGCGCCCTACCCGCGCGCGCAGCGACACCTGCGCCACCTGCCCGTGTTCCGCACGCCCAGGGACAAGGTAGGAATGTAATCCGTTGTGCAGGGTGCTGAGCGAGCACATCCGGCGCGTGGCGGGCGCGACGTCGGCGCGCGCGGCCGGCGTGGCGGCGCCGCACCGCTGGGCCGCGCCCTACCCGCGCGCGCAGCGACACCTGCGCCACCTGCCCGTGTTCCGCACGCCCAGGGACAAGGTAGGAATGTAATCCGTTGTGCAGGGTGCTGAGCGAGCACATCCGGCGCGTGGCGGGCGCGACGTCGGCGCGCGCGGCCGGCGTGGCGGCGCCGCACCGCTGGGCCGCGCCCTACCCGCGCGCGCAGCGACACCTGCGCCACCTGCCCGTGTTCCGCACGCCCAGGGACAAGGTAGGAATGTAATCCGTTGTGCAGGGTGCTGAGCGAGCACATCCGGCGCGTGGCGGGCGCGACGTCGGCGCGCGCGGCCGGCGTGGCGGCGCCGCACCGCTGGGCCGCGCCCTACCCGCGCGCGCAGCGACACCTGCGCCACCTGCCCGTGTTCCGCACGCCCAGGGACAAGGTAGGAATGTAATCCGTTGTGCAGGGTGCTGAGCGAGCACATCCGGCGCGTGGCGGGCGCGACGTCGGCGCGCGCGGCCGGCGTGGCGGCGCCGCACCGCTGGGCCGCGCCCTACCCGCGCGCGCAGCGACACCTGCGCCACCTGCCCGTGTTCCGCACGCCCAGGGACAAGGTAGGAATGTAATCCGTTGTGCAGGGTGCTGAGCGAGCACATCCGGCGCGTGGCGGGCGCGACGTCGGCGCGCGCGGCCGGCGTGGCGGCGCCGCACCGCTGGGCCGCGCCCTACCCGCGCGCGCAGCGACACCTGCGCCACCTGCCCGTGTTCCGCACGCCCAGGGACAAGGTAGGAATGTAATCCGTTGTGCAGGGTGCTGAGCGAGCACATCCGGCGCGTGGCGGGCGCGACGTCGGCGCGCGCGGCCGGCGTGGCGGCGCCGCACCGCTGGGCCGCGCCCTACCCGCGCGCGCAGCGACACCTGCGCCACCTGCCCGTGTTCCGCACGCCCAGGGACAAGGTAGGAATGTAATCCGTTGTGCAGGGTGCTGAGCGAGCACATCCGGCGCGTGGCGGGCGCGACGTCGGCGCGCGCGGCCGGCGTGGCGGCGCCGCACCGCTGGGCCGCGCCCTACCCGCGCGCGCAGCGACACCTGCGCCACCTGCCCGTGTTCCGCACGCCCAGGGACAAGGTAGGAATGTAATCCGTTGTGCAGGGTGCTGAGCGAGCACATCCGGCGCGTGGCGGGCGCGACGTCGGCGCGCGCGGCCGGCGTGGCGGCGCCGCACCGCTGGGCCGCGCCCTACCCGCGCGCGCAGCGACACCTGCGCCACCTGCCCGTGTTCCGCACGCCCAGGGACAAGGTAGGAATGTAATCCGTTGTGCAGGGTGCTGAGCGAGCACATCCGGCGCGTGGCGGGCGCGACGTCGGCGCGCGCGGCCGGCGTGGCGGCGCCGCACCGCTGGGCCGCGCCCTACCCGCGCGCGCAGCGACACCTGCGCCACCTGCCCGTGTTCCGCACGCCCAGGGACAAGGTAGGCGGGCTGGCGGACACATCATACACCACGAGACAATCTGATGAAATAACCGGCAGCTTCTATCAAAATTCTGACCAATGCTGAGAAGCCTAAAATTGAATTTCCATTACGGCGGAGACGAGCGGAAGGGAACGGAGATATACAGAAATCGACCAATCACAGACGATAGAGAGGCGCGATGTGGATTTGAACCAATACGATTGGTCGACTCCTGCACGTCTCTTGTCCGCTCTGTTCGTTTTAACACACTCAAACCGTTGACATAGTTTGTAAAATTTTATCATGCAATAATTATTGTGTCTGAATGTTCTATACTTTGCTTTGAATTTTTTTCAACGAGTATTTTATGATATGTGTTTTCTCACAGCTGTCCTGCATAATGCGATGCGTAACATCAATAATGGCGGTGCTGGGTCTAACGGAAGGCACCAATCCTTCTGCTGACGACCTCACGCCAGTACTCGTATACGTTATACTAAAGGTAAGAATATCACTCATAAAATTATACCATTAACTTACAAAATAAAACATTTCATAGCAATGTTTGGGGAGAAAATTTAAAGAATTAGGTTTAGTGTAAAATTGGAAGTGTTTTGTGTAGTAAGTCTACAATCATTTTTCAAACTCTGGTCTGGCTGTTTGTGTATGTGAGTTTAAATGTTTGTAAACGCACCCATAATACAGGAGAAATTCCTAGTGTGGGGCAACGTTTTTAAAAAAAAAAAAACAACTTCAACGTCATAACAAGGATTTTATAAACCTTCCACATCAATCTATAGTAACATTTAACTACAAAAATATTCAACACAATCCAACCTCCATTAAAAACAAATGATATCTTAAAAACCACTAACTCCATTTTAACAGGTGAACCCACCATCCCTACTATCAACGATTGAGCTAGTAAACGCTCTCGGCGGCTCCGCTCTGCAAGGCGAAGCCCTATACTGGTGGACCCAGTTCTGCGCCGCCGTGGCCTACATCAAGACCATGGACTATCCGCGGCCTGACAACAACGATACCTAGCCCATACAAACGCGCCTGGTGAGTTACACGCTTGCGCAAGCGCATATATTGTATTCGTTTTCAAATCATTACAAAACCGCCAAACCCTTTTGCAACTCCTGTATGCCATAATCTACAGTGGCGCAGAAAAGCGCTGAGAAATTGAAGCTGAAGGAATACGAAAAAAAAAAAACCGTTCAAAATCTAGTCGTAATTGCATCTCACCGACAATCATTGTAAGAACTTGTCAAAAAGTAAGGGAATTAGAGGTATTTTTGACAGGTTGAGATTGCGATCAGACTGTGAACGTTCTTAAAATTACTAGATTTGCCCGGCTGGTCATACACGCACGCCGGTTGCGAGTACTACGCACCTGAACGGGGGGTCTACTCCGAAGTAGTATCTGGCTGGATGTTCGGCCGTTTCCTACTACGAAGTTACTATTTGGTTCGGTCGGTTCCGATCCTACACTCCTACACTCTTTCGAATATTGACTATGGTCCCGACCCAACTGAGCCGATCCGAACTTTTTTCGCACTTTTCAATAATATTCGGTTCGGCCATGTGTCGGTCCGATCCGAACATTCGCACTTTGCACTTCGGAGTAGGCCCCCCTGCCCCCCCCTTCGGAGTAACATCCCCAGTAAGGTCACTATTTATGTCCTGCTAGGGCGTTCCCTCCCGGCGTTTTCTCTCACGTCTACCTTGTAAATACTTTATGTTAGTCGCCTTTCATTCATCTCCTCAACAGGACGAAATAGTATAATTGCTCACTATTTACGACATGAATATTTATTTTCAGATTTCAGCGCGTGTTCCGGATACAAAATTGGAAATCATTCGCCGCCAGCGGTGCCACACTGTATAAGCAACGATAACACTTAATCAAACACTTCGCAGCTATACTTAGAGATCTGTAACGAATCGTGCTATCTTATATACCAGACATTTAGCTATACGCGCCAAATATTCATGTAGGGAAATCATTTTAGTGAAACAATGTCATATCTTTGCTGGCTTCTGTATTCTAGGGCTAAATTAAACAGAGGGTTATTTAACCCTTTATAAGGTACGAAATTTGTAGTCGACTAGCCTCACTTTAAGACTGTAACAATTTCGTGTCTGCCCTACAGACGTTTTGTGGCGGCATCTACATCGCCACATGGGAACTACATCATACTGACGTCACGTCACAAATCTTGCATCGCGTAAGCAGAGTTTACCGCGCGACTAGCAACTACTATTTACAACGTCCCGACATTAATTGTCGGGCACTTGCCCACCAGACACAACACGGTCTGTTCGGAGGATCCTCTCTTTTCTATGAAGGATGAGTGAACTTTACACCCCATTCCTCATACCTCTTTAGAAAAAAATATATCGAAACATCACCAGCCAGTAAGTTTCATGTAATAGGATAACTAAATATTTCATGTAAATCTTTCATAAACACAGAGTTAATTCCTCTTTGGTATCAAAATCATAATAAAAACTCTTTATATTTGCATAGAGATGTGATACTTGTAGATTAAAAAAAAGCTTCGCTTACAAAGTGACTGGCAATCAAAATTACATAGCGCGTATCATGAGCAATCAAAATAATCAGAGACAAACCTTTTAACGCATTTTGTATATCTTCGAATCATTGAATTTTAGTAGATACTTATACATTGTAAACAATAATAAAAAAAAAAACATCAATCTAAAATTATAATAATATATATTTATAATGCTTCAAATCACTCAAACATTAAGATTTTATTACCTGGCTTTAAAAATGGTACATCGAGTTTTATGCTACGGCTACACTGTCGTGATAACGCTCGACGTCTCGCTATACAACAGAGAGCGCGCGAAATGTTGTTCGCGTCATCGCGACAATGTAGTCGCGTAGCAAAATGGTCTATATGTCTTACGGCCGGGTATTGTTCGAGTTCTAATAATCGCGGTAAAAACTTAGGACAAGAATGCTTGCCGTAACGTTATGCCGAGAATATTAGTGAAAGAAAATAATAGTGTTATCAATGTAGAGATAGAGATAAGGATCCAAGTTAACTAATTATGTAGTAGGTGATAATCGTAAGGAGTGAAGTGTGCACTTACGATCGTTGTGTTCATGGCCTTATGGTAAGCCAAAATACCTTGTTTTGGTCATGAATCGTATTGGTCGGTGAACCCAAAATTATCTTTGGTTTTCAATTATTTGTAGTCTTCTAGATAATAGCCTAATAAAATGCTACGAAACTTGTAAAAACCGGATGTGTTAGTTGCTTTTGCGAATAGCAAAAATCTAGCTATTCATCCTTCTAAACTTTAAAACTGCACTACACATGAACAGAACAGAAGGCCAATAATTCTCGTAATTTAAAACGTTCAAAATCTAGTCGCAGTCTCATCTCAGCGACAAACAAATGTCAAAATGTAGGGAAATTAGGGGTTCTTTTGACAGATTGAGACTGAGATCAGACTGTGAACGTGCTTAAAATTACGAGAATTGCCCGTCTGATCGTGAACACACAAATAGGTTTTTATCTAGAAGGCAGTATCTTTAACACTTTGAAATATAATCATCATTTTGAATGGAGTGTTTATGAGTGTCGATGGATTGGCCTAAACCATTCGTTGGATTGTTCTTTTAATCATTGAAGCTTTAGGTGTCTTAATTTTTGGTTCAATTCGCTGGTGAATTTATTAGGTCGAATATACCTACCGGATTGTATTTAAAATTCGGACATCAACGGGCACTTGTAATGATAATTTTGAGCTCAGTGTATTGCAACTGCCGATATTGTTCAGTGTTTTTCCTCATAAGGAATAATGTTTAAAAATACTCAAATTTAAAGGCGTAAAGGCAGGATCTGTGTCAGCATTTACAACCCGTCCGAATTAACTGTGCACCTGGCGCTGTGACGTCACTCTGCAACTCACAAACAAAGATGCTATAGCTATTGAACGCTCAAGGCGAACGCGGGGCGCCGCGCGGGGAAGCGGGAGAGGGGTCGCATTCCAGCGAGGTGCACAGTTAATTCGTACGGGTTGTAGATGTCCAGTGAATTCAAAACTGAAAATAGTGAGGCCTTTCGAAAATACTCGGTAACGCGTTCACAATATCGCCGCTTGCTGTACATACGCTCGTATATCATAAAGTTAGTATGTATATTTTATTTTCATGTACCTGTTTACAACGGCAGGATCGCTGCCGGTCCTCTTGCGCACTGTTACCTAATACGACATCTATATTGGTCTGTGATTTTAGAGTTGGATATAATACTCGAAAATGTGTATTTTTGAAAATGATGTAGGTATCTAAAGGTGTGATAAGTTATATATAAATTGATATCGAAAGTAAGAGGTCGATTTTAATAAAAATAATTTATTGGAAAGTGTACATTTAATAGATTAGTTTGTGTAACTTAGTTAGGTTCAAATAGTAATGGTATCTAAGCGGTTAAACTCGCTTGTATAATGTAAACTATAAACCATATTAATCATTGAGGAAACCCCGTAATCAAAATATCATTAATTCTCATTATTAGACTAGTTGTAAGCTAAGTTTTATTCGTTGTCTAAGCACCGGTTTACTTCGCACCCCGATTTAAAAGACACTATTTTTGAACTAACCTAGCATGTAACGGAATCCAATATAAAAAAAAAACAGTAGTACGTAATCTTCTAGTTGTTCTATGTATCAGGGATCCAAGCTTCATTGTAACACCGGTTCTAAATATTCAGGTGACAAATGAGAAAAAAAATACTGTTGATGAATTATTTTTGGAAATAACCAAAGCATTTAAAAACACTTCTACAAGATAAGGCTAGGTAAACCAAGTCTTAACTCAATAAAATAGGCTTTTATTTTTGTACCCGATTTAATTGCAAAATTATTTCTCTGGATGTTTAGAACTGGTGCGTTTAGGGAACTTTAAATAGAACTTGCAAGTTACGAATATACGTAAACGCTTGTTGTTACACTTCGCTAGGCTGAACACGGGCATAATCTTTCAAAGTTCGTAAATCCATCTTGAGCCTTCATCATTATCGTCAGCAGTTTAGCCGAAGGACGTCTACTGCTGGATAAATTGGACATAGGCCTCCTCCAAGCACCGCCACGTTGACCAGCGACTATGCTACTCGCATCAATCGGATGCTTTACCAGAATAAATTGTGGAATTTTAACTCACAAGTAATTTTCACGTATCGTCGTAACTTGCCGCACTTATAAATTACTGGCATAGCTTTCTAATCTCTTGCCTAGGTAGTCAGCAGACGTAGAGGGCATTCACTAACGGCTGCCACGCTACGTCTCATGTGTATGTGTACCTAATGTAATCAGAGCAATGAAATTATATTTAGCAATAATATCCACTGTGTATTATTTTATTCGAGTGATTGGTAGAAGACCCCGACCCCCGACCACCGTCAGCATACGGAAGTGTTGATTTGCTCGTAATCGTCATGTGGGCGTATACTTGATAAGCATCACCGCAGAACTCGCGAGTCGAATTCCCAAGTTCAGATAATTTGATATAAATATTAATTCCGACCACGACGAACTACTGCCACTGCTAGTATTTCTGAATGCTGTAATGGTCCATATACATTGACGAATACACCCGTTTGTATGATCGACCTTTACGCTTGCATTACGTTGTGTGCTTCCTGTTCGCACGCCCTACGCTCTGCACGTGTCCTCCAGCGCTTGTAACAGAGATCTGCGCACCTACTCGAGGATTTCCAGCTGTTACGGTAACAATAGTATATTCACGGTATTTTCGCTAATGTGTGAACACCCTAAATCACACAGTTCAGTTTACATACGGGACCTGCCTCGTAACACAACGTATTATACCATTACAAAAAATCACTAGGTTCCAACGAAATTTTGTAATTACGTATCAATAAACATGAGGGGCGTAGTCCGTAGTAGAAACAACTATACTACTATTCATGTATGGGATTAGCACGGATCTGTAACGAGTGTCAGTAGCTTAATACACTGGCCACGATGTGCGGCATCGTAGCGAGCGCCTGTGCATTTTAAACAAACGCTTATGCTTAAACAGGCAATGGTCCTAATATAAGCAATTATTGTCGCATGCATCAGCGATCGTTGCGCTCATGTGAGGCTCGAGAGACCGATATTTTTGGGAACCGGTACCATTGGCTAGGTGTGATACCAGTACCAGAGTAGTAGCTGAACTATTGGGATTTCCAATCGGTATCTGTACCTACCGTTACCAAATAAAATTCATATTGTCGTAAGTTAGAGTGAGAAGAAATATAGTAAGAACAGATAAGTAAAAAAGATAATTCACAAAAATAACTTCAAGGTTGCCAACCGTAGGTAAGAGGTTCCTCGTACAAATGAGATTTGCAGAAACGGCGGGTACCTGAATTTGGTACCGGTGCTTGTTAGGAGTACCGCCCTACCGGTACCCAGGCACCGAAATAGTAAGAACCGCTAAGTACCTACCGGTACAGAACCTGTACTTTAGGCACCGGTTCCACAAACCCTGGTTCATTTACTTCGGCGAATCTGAATGCGCCGGGGTGCCAACAGAGGGCGCCTTCCTGTTTTCTGAACAAATGAGACTCGCATCGCGCGACGGGTCCTACACGGGCTACACGGGTCATTAGGACTTGAGCAAAGCAGCTCAAAAAACTGTAACCTTAGCGAATACATGATTATAATAGCGGCCTATTTATTGTCCCACTGTAGAGCAAAGGCCTCTTACATACAGAGAAGGCAGTCCAAGCTAAACTCTGAAAATACATATGAATATTATTGAGTCACATAAGTACTTGCCAGGAGTTGAACCCACAACTCGTGCATGAGAGGCGAGGCCATAACTACCGGTCCATAACGCCTGTATTCCCGGAAGGGTTAAGTAGAGGTGTACCTACCTATAGTAAGTGAAACATTCATTTCGCCAGTTATGTCCTATGTAACTGGGGGCGAGCCTTAGAAAAGAACACTCCCGACATAGCCATCTGTGATGAATGGCTAAAGAAACAAGTTTGGCAACTGCGCGCACCGGAAGTAAAGCTACGCGCATGCATTGCGCATATTGATTTACCGCGGCAGAACCTACTGTTCCATTCAACTCACATTTATTTCATGATAACTGCAGAAATGTGTTTGATTTTAATATCGTGTGGTGTGGTTTTAATATTGCATGGCTATTGATAGGGTTGTATAGGTACGATAGACCATGTCTGTGTGTATATTTTGTATGTTATCAGGGTTTTTAAGTAATAAAAATACATATTGGCGCACATTATTTATTATGCACTAAAGATTTTCATTTTATAATGTACACTTATAAACAACACAGCTTTGCAGCAGCAGGTCACTGAAACAAAAAAAAAAAACATTCCGTTAGCGACTGTCGTATTTTCCTTACTTTGTTTGTAGCTGAAGAATTTTATCAGTCGTCGTGTTACGTCATGGCATTCAGAAGTAGCAAATAAAAATAATTACATCATTTGAAGCACATGTAAAATGGCTAAAATTAAGGTTATAAGTTTTTGACCCAATTGCAGTAAGAGATTAGAATTTTGTAATTTATCTGCCAATAACGTCTTTATTTTTATATTTTAGGAACAAAATAAGTAAAGTCGTTATAGTTACCTTATCACAGTGTAAGTCACGCTTACGAACGTGGCCTTTCCTTCTTTTCTTTGTACAAGGCTAGGAGGGAGACATTGGCCACCTTCACAACCTGTACAACAAAATACCATCATCAGAACATGAAGAAGAAACCTAAAATTTATACCATCTTCATTTTATTAAGTTAAATTCATCAATGTGAAGAGAGTACCGAGCACAAATAGACCAAACAATCATAAAATAACCAATATTCAATTGTTTTTTTTTTTACTAGATAAAATGCCCATCTCAAAGTAGATTTATAAATGTAGGCTGTAAATAAAAAAAGAACAGAGTTCCAACTTTTACAAATTATTAAATTTATTCAGTTGTTTTGAAAGTTTCGTGTCATATTTGATCAATTCCAAAACCACCATGTGGTGTAGTGTAATCAAGTGATAAATTTCATTCCACTCAGTTTTGCCCTGAAGCATTTTTACCACCATCAACATGTCAGAAATGCAAAGTATTTTAGAACTCACCTTAAACCTGACTCCGGGAATGTCACCAACGGCGTGACCCTTACGACCAAAGCCTGCCACTAGCACTTCGTCGTTCTCTTCAATGTGGTTGAGACAACCATCCCGGGGCACGAATGCTGTTACTTTCTTGCCGTTCTTGATCAGCTGTACTCGCACACACTTGCGGATGGCAGAGTTAGGCTGCTTGGCTTCAACGCCACTGTGGAGAATAAAGAAGTGGTCAATCAAATGCTTAGATAGTTTATGAAGAACTTGAAGACCTTCCAAGTTGCATGCATGAAGGCATGAGTAGGGTAAAAATCATAGTTGCTATGCCCAATCTGCCTGCCATGGAGTAAAAACCACTGTTTTATGAATCATAGAAATTTATAAATCAAAGTTAAACTATTAAATTCATAACCAAAATGTGGTTTGCCTGTACCAGGAAACTAATGTCATGAAACTTATATACTTAACTAGTAAGCATAGGGACAACTTACAACATTCAAGTTCATAGGAATTTTTAAATTCTTAACACTTTTCAAATAAAGATCTAAATGTACTGTAAACACACTTTTACATACCACAACTAAAAAAATCAATAAAGGCCGCATATACGAGTAAAGTAACGGCGCAAGAGTGTAAACACCATGCCTATGCATGTGTATAACCTCATTCATAGTTCAATGACCCATGTGGTATTTACACCTCTCATGTTTCATACATTTTGTTTTTGCAACAGCATTTTAGCGGTAAAACAGTAGAAGAGAGTAATGAATTGGAAAGTTTCTCAAATCAATATTTGAAATCATGCGAAAACATGACAACTAGGTTAGGCTTCAAGCATTACTAGTTAGAGCATATTATAGCTGTAAAAACACTGATATTACAGTATTTCTTCATTTCAAAGTCTTGATCTTGTATCTTGTCTTCTTCAGAGCGTCGCGACGCCGCCACTCGCAGTATTATCCTGTGATTGTAGTAGGAACACATTCACGGGTATAATACTGCGTGCGGAAGCGTCGCCGTCCAACTGGCGCGTCCATCTTCTTGGCTTCATTAAACAAACATGCAAGTGCGCCAAGTTCAGCGAACACTTCAGCATTCCGTCACACAAACATCTATGGACTCACCACGAACAGGCTAATACAGTTACAGGGACGTACTTACACTTTCTCCAGGACGATGCCCTTAGCATGAGATGCACCACCGAAGGGATTGGCCTTCCACCTTGTCCCCATGTGGGCTTTCTTGTAATCTTTGTCAGCCCATCGCTGCTCTCTGCGGTGGTTCACGTGCTTTCGCGCCGTGCGAATACCACGGGGCTTACCTGAAATATTGACGGAGCCGGTTATCACTTGTGTTTACGACGCACGACACAGAAATCGATACACCATAGTTTTAACTGGATAACGTGAAAGGGGAAACTATTATTGCACCTCATAATTAACGCGGTGACTGAGAGATGGAAATGGATTAGTTTTACACCACGAGAAAAACATGTCTGCGCCATGGCCGACACCTATGCGTGCACGTATACTTAAGTTGTAACTTTTTGGGGATATTATGTTTGGAAAATTCACTCCCTTATGGCATGCGTATTTATTACACTGATACACACAATTTTAAAACAAAAATAATAAATAAACTATTACAAAACTGCACAAAACTATTCCTTACCCATTTGGATAGCACGACACCAATCGGCTACGGATGGGAAAAGAAATTATCAAGCCAGCCAGCCAACCACCGGCTTCAACTCATCACTTGTGCCAACATAAGAGCACTAATATAGAGTTGCCAGTTACTATAGGAAGCCCAATCAATATTACTATTTTATTGTTTTGGATAGAAAAGTATTTACTGACTACATGTTTAAAAATGTATAGTTTAATTACTCTAATCAAAATGGATTTCAATAAAACTAAACTTTTGTGATTAGTTAGATTAGAATTTAGTTTGTTTAATAATTCTTATACAGATAACAAAATGTACCCACGGAATCATTCATTCAATATAGCATCATTATGAGTCAGCGATGACATGACATTGACAGTTAAGCAGGTGTCAACTAAAACGATGCGATTCCGAATCGTTTGTTTGAAGTAGTTTCTAGAATTTTACGCGTTTCTGGGAGGAATAAATACTTAACAATTTAATTTATTGTAACAAGACCACCACAATGACACTGAATTTGACTGCAAGAAAGGATGGTGGTCCAGGTTACGTCGGTATACAGTTCTGCCAGGAGTGCAACAACATGTTATATCCACGCGAAGATAAAAACAACAAAGTTCTCCTGTATGCCTGCAGGAATTGTGATTACAAGCAACTGGCCGACTCTAACTGCGTGTATGTAAACAAAATTATGCACGAAGTCGACGAATTAACCCATATTAACCCTGATGTAGTAAGTGATCCTACTCTTCCTCGAACGAAGGATCACATGTGTCCTAATTGCAACCACAGAGAGGCCGTATTCTTCCAGGGGCAGACACGACGTGCTGAAGAAGAGATGAGACTGTATTATGTGTGCACTAGTTGTAAACACAGATGGACTGAGTGAAAGTTCTGTATTGTAAGATTAAAATTAAG
This sequence comes from Apamea anceps, assembly GCA_951799955.1. Taxonomy (NCBI): domain Eukaryota; kingdom Metazoa; phylum Arthropoda; class Insecta; order Lepidoptera; family Noctuidae; genus Apamea; species Apamea anceps. Next base: position 2,390,237 of record OX637502.1, on the reverse strand, counting down.
TTTAATAAATTGGTTCTTGTACGGTTTTGGTGTTTCTTTAGACTTGTGTGCTGCCAAATTCCAACTTTTCTTGGAACCTTAACCTTGCAACCTTTCACGCCACATCAGAATATTCAATTTATTTGTGTTTATCTATTTGGGTATGATTCAAAATAAAAAAGTAACCATAGTTTTGTACACTTTATTAACTAAAAATATTGCCAAGCATATCTGTTCTAAACAACAGTTAACAATTCACAGCCATTTATTAATAATAAACATGGGGATTTCTATTTGACTTAAACATACTATTTTATTTTATCAAATCATCTATTAACATAACAATGACAAAATTGTTTTAAACAAACTTGGTTTATTTAATACTTAATTTAAGAGGCCTGTTGAAACTGGAAACATTACTCTGCCATCACTAGAAAGTACAACAGATCACCACCATACAAAAAATAATAGACCAAACAGTAAAACCAACTCAACCATACCATACCTAGTGCTCAAAATTAATTTCAAAACATAATTAGTACCTATTTCATGAAAAAAAGTGGTTTGTCTCCCTAGGTACATGGAGAGAAAACTTGTGATATATCTGTCCTATAACCACGCCAATAACTTTGTAGAAAACATAGTGTTATATTATTATTCCAGGGACCATGGCACAAAAATTATTTTTTCTATTCCAATCTGGTGATGGCAAAATAAAATAAGTATAGTATTAGTGACGAAAGCGACGCAGTATGCACTAATTTGGCACATAGTGAAGTAGCAAGAGTGCTTGTTACTATAAGCAATTGATTGCAACCCGATAACCCGCAAGTTAATTGTCACATTTAAAAAGTTTTTCAGGGAGTTTGCTTGGTTTGCCATATTGCAACAAAAAGTTTAGTAATATAGATGGAATGTATTGCAATCAGTTGATCAAAATAAAAGCACCATAAACAAGAATTTAAAAAAAAACTTGTGGAGGCGTCAAGGGACACCCGGATGGAACAAAGTTCCTTTCGATTAATTATATTAATTATTTCTTTATTTCTGGCTTGCTTTCTATAAGAGAGATAGAGAGAGACAGACAGAGAAACACGCGCACGCCGCACGGCTTAAAACTAAAGCAAAATTGTCGTTACAACTTTTGGTCTTAATTTTTTCCGTCTAACCCCCTTTCTCAACGCGCGATAAGGAACTCCGTTCCAAAAACATTTCTGTAAGAATCTAATTACTATTTAGCTTAACAATGTACTAAATATCTAAAAACAGCCTCCCTGCTCGAAGTCAGGGTTATTAGAAGCCTAGAAATAGTACACAAACAATAAAGAGTTGGACTAGTGTAAAATTCTGTGCCCTAAAAGCGTGTGCAGTAAAGTTCAAAGTCTAAAATCAAATTTACGCTAGGTATAGGTAGAATTTCGAAATTGGTAAGTTAGGTATTTAGTAAATGCAGTGAGTTATTAACAGTTTATAAATTTTATAACTCGAATTTTATTTAAATGTTAGCGGAATATTTTTTTTTAAATTAGTTATTGGATATTTCCAATTTAGGTACCTTTAGAAGAACTTGAAACTTGTTCGGTAGATTTGTGTTTTACTTTGTTTAATTATATAATTCAGCTGCAGAAAGTGTAGTGCCACCGTGTATAATCTATAGCCACCACACCCACATTGAGAGCTGCACTTCACTGTCTGCAGCTGACACTGCTTTTTGAAAATAACTGTAGGTAAATAAAAACAATGCTACCCTCCCTCAAACAATCTTAAACCTTTTCAATTGGCCTTCTAGGCAATACTTAATCTAAATACAAAATATTTTCTCTCATGTATACTTAAAATTAAGTACATTCAATTATGTTGAATTGTTTATCACGCGACCCTGCCGCCCATTCAGAAATGCTTGCAAGAAATAAAAAGATTCTGTTACTGTTACCGCGGGAACCGGAATGGTTTCATCCATGGTTGGACCATTTTTGACACGAAACTTTTGCCCTTTCAGATTTCTGATTGAATTGCAGGATTAGATGCAGCCTGGTTTCAAAGTAGCGCATTTATAAAGCAATTGACGTGTATGGAATTAAACAGTTGTTTGATCACATCGATCACTAAATTAGTGATCGATGTTTGATCAAATAAAAATAACGCTACCTTGATTCCAGATTTTGCCCGCCCAATGGCCAATATGGCCATACATAGAAGTTACAGAAATAAATGTTCAATCACACAATTAATTTCTAAATACACTCGTACAAAGCATTATACATTTTAACAGGATAAACTTAACAAGTGTACATTATAATTTTATCATCAACCTTCAGGAAGACGGGTTTTTGAAAATTAAAAGGAAGAGCAATAAATCTCTAATTACTAAAGTGGCGCCCCCTGTTATAATTTTGTGATTATTAGGCAGCACAATCAAACATTGCCTAATACGATTCCGTTATATTGTTATTCTTCAATGTTTGCAACATTAAAAAAAGTTAGGTAAACGATCTGTGATGGCCGGGAGTGGCGCCACTGTCGCTGCCAACGGCCTCACCCTAGAGGCCTGTCCACGAAAGAGCAATTAAATAGAGGAAAAGTCGAGGATTAATCTGCTTCATGAAATTGTTGTGAAAATATCATTACTTATTACACAAGGTTGTACCAATGACATCTTGCTCTATGTATTTCTCTCTCGTGGACTGGAGCTTCACTTTACTTACAGTCCTTTCAGTTATTTTACTTCTGATCTGCTTGACTGTTAAAAGTATACTGATCTATATTCTCGATGTTTTATGTTTACAGTTGAGTTGCTTCTGTCAGATGTAATATAACTGTGAATGGAGTATTGTTTTGTAGAAGACGTAGACTAATCAATGGGCAGTTTTATAGCGAGAAACGTAGGGTCGATTTTTAAATCGTCAGATAACTTGTGTGAAGATTATTTTTTCCTCAAATAAAAGTTAGGTAACTGAAGATCCAAACATCGGCCCATAATCTAATAGCAATATTTATTTCTAAGGGCTGATTTTTCATTAACCTTAACTGATGAATAAATATTTCGGTTTGACAGCTTTTGTGCCCAAAGACAATATGTCATACTGTCATACTTATTCTTTAGAGTTGGCGTCTATTGGAAAGTTCAGCTCTAAATCGTTGTAGTTCAATTTAAATAAATACTTCTGTCTAATCATTAATTAATTGCATTATACGTATTACGAATATTGACTTTTTAAGCACCAACAAAATATTTTAATGCTAAGATACATTTGCGTTTGACTTGACGCTGTTTTAAATATTTATCATGCACATACATGCATGACCTTGCCTATAAATATTTTAGGGCCTCTAAACGACTAGTTTAATTTCCTAATAATTGTCTACTGGCATTCGTTATAACAATTTGTTGTAGGTATACTAAATTATGTATTCAAATATTGACTTTTCGCAATGGAGTCTATAGGAGTAGTACCTACTTATTTTAAAATTAACGGTAATTTCTTGTACAGTCACGAACACCAATATATCAAACACTTGGCAACTTTCAATGGGGGTTTTTTTGTGAAATAACGAATGCAACGTTGAAATACGACACATTACATAAACGGGTTCGAAAATGCTATGTTCGTAACAACATAAAATTTCATCCAAAAATAAAGGAATAAATCGCTTTTGAATAAAGCTGAGTGTATACATACTTTTGCTCGTGACTGTACAGATTATCGTTAGCCCTAAACTAGGTATTTATTTATTATCTTTTGATTGAGACTAAGAGCAAGTTAACCCTACTCATCAGTTTGCTGGGCATATAGTCCTAGGCATTAATATTTTAGGCAAATGTATCATTAACGTATTGGGTAGGTTTGTATATTTCGCGCAAAAACTTATCTATTAAAATTTACTCCCTAAACTTGTATGTGCGTATTAACTGTATTGCTTTTATGTTCTAATAAACTTTATCAAATTCAAGCTCGGACAAAACAACCATTTTTCTATTCTAGATTTAAGCTTCGGAGATAAATAGGTATTTTAGAATAAAGTACAGTTTCATCAACTTTTCTGACCCAGTGTTAGCGTTGTCTGCTAGAGTCAAAACTAGTTCCAGTTTTGATCACCGGATCAATGTGGCTGGTGGCGCTGTATATAAGTAAAATGAATGATAGAGGAGACAAGTTTTCAATTGAAAGATGATCGCGATAGATATGGACGTCTGCAAAAATTTGCTGTCCCTAAACACTTATAAGTGAGGTGAGAGTCGCACTAACCAGGAAAGATCGCACGACAGGGAGGAGGCCTAATACTCAGCGGTGGGTGGAACATGGCTGCCAATGATGGTGATGATGATGAAACATTTTTATAGGTACAACAATTTTAATGATGTAGGTACAGACGCCAGCAGGTCAAGCTACCCGAAACTGTCAAATTTTCCCAATCAACCTTGAACCTTAATGCTTCAGCGATAAAGTTGAAAATCTAGTAAAGAAATTTGACAGATTGTAGTAGCTTGATGTGCTGGCGTCTGTACCTTTTGAGTTGTTGGTGTGGCATGGCTAGACGCTAGATGGCGAAACTAGCACTGTGGCTGATGGCTGCACGAAATAGGTAGCTACTAGCTATTTGTGTATAATTTATTTATTACTTTGCAATTGTTTGGAATGTGATGATCGTGACCAACCAACATGCATTTATAAGCTTATTATCATGGTTAGCTTACTTTAATTATGAAGTATGCTTGACTGTCCAAGCAGTGGATGTGAATTCTAAAGCTTAGCTTTGCAGCTGAGCTTTTAAATTCGACCTTAGGCCGTAATGATTACCTACGTTAGTTAGTCACCAAATTGGCACAAGAATGAACCTCAAAGAAGTCATAACAACGAAGAAAATACGTAAGCAGCTTTTGGAACTTCTTTGCACTTTGTTGTATTTAGTTCACGATGATGATTTTCGACACTATTTTTAACACGGAACATCATTTTCTCAGCTAAGCGGACGGCGGCATGATTCGAAGACGGATTATTGGTGTTCCCTTATTGCAGTGTCGATGGGTAACGAAATATCTAACAGTCTAATTGCAAGGAATGACCGTCTAACTAAGAATATTCCAGTGGAATCTATAAATTCACAATTTTCGACGTGATTACTCGGTAGTACCAAGTACTCGATTAGTTAATTGACATCTTTGACAAGAAAATAGCGAGGAGTTTCAATTTACGAAGATTCCACTGTAAAATATGTGACCGAGGTTTGTAAGTTTTTGGTGAGAGGTATCGTTATTAAAATGGTGGCTCTGCGGCAGAGCATGACACTAAAATTCAATAATATAAGTAGGTGCTCATGGTGGCCCAGTGGTAACGGCCGCGACTTACGAGTTGTTCTTAGTTCGTGGGTTTGAACCCAGCAGGTGCTTTCAAAACGGTAAAGGCAAATATCGTGAGGAAACTGGCATGTCCCATAAACAAAAAATTCGTGGTGCCACGGCGTACTGCCTCTCATAGAGAAGAGGCCTGTGTCCCAGCAGTGGGAACATTTAGGGCTGATTATGCTTGTGCACGTAGGCACAGGCACCTAAACAAGATGTCATAATTGCAAATTGTGTAAGTAACAAAAACGCGTGAAACGCTCTCAACACATTTTGTATCGATAACCCCCCAAAAACTTAAAAGCCTCGATTCAATAACCTGTAACTAATCATGTCAATGTAAAAACGTGGCGTCGATCTTGAGTCGCCTGCCACGTATGGAAAGCCGCCGTCAGTGCTGCGGGGGCGTCGGTATGTCGGGGAAGTTCTCGGGCAGCGGGGGCAGGACATTGGCCTCGAATTGTCCAGACATGTTGCCTGGTGGAGAGTAGTTGGCCACGACGATGATCTTGCCGTCCCGGGAGCGAGCTTTGCCGACGCCGAAGAATGTTGTTGCTACCCATACCATTTGGGTGAAGTGACCTGAAGAGTGATATGAAAAATGAGACATTTTTTACTCGACTGCGCGACAGCAAGTCAAGGGTATGTTTTTCATGCGTTTATGTATCTAGGTTTGTATGTTGGATTCTTTATACCCACGAAGCATTCGATAACGGCTGGACGGATACATGATGTGTCTGTCAGCTCTTCTAGGTCGTGTGATGTTTTTATAGGCTTGAATAGTTTTGAACTATTTTGCGGCAGATTATTATTTTTTCTATCTATTTTTTCATTTCTGTTTTATCTTAGATCATGTTTTAAGGGTTGTCACGTCATAACCAGAAATTAAAACATTTTATTTTGTAGGTGATCTACATATAATGCAAAACTCTGCCTACCCGCGTTAACATTGGCGTGAAGAACATCAGGCTCTTTAAAATAACTGTACTGGCGCACTGCTGCATACCAATAGGAAGACACTTCTTGACCTGCAAAAATTAATTATAATTACCTACTAAAAAAATTATTATTACAATTAATTATTATTCTCTACTTTACGACATGATTTTAGAATTTAGTTTCGTAATCATATTCTGATTCTAGACACTACCTGTGACGTCAGGTTGTATAGCGCTGACAGGCCGCTGGTACAGGTTCTGCCCGACGTCGCGGTCATTCCTGTAGTGGAACTTGTTTGTGTGAGCCAGGTGATTCGCCCACGCCTGCGCGTAGTCGCATAGCTGGGAAAGTTGGCATGTTAAGCAAGAGTCATAATATCACCACGAAAATAAAACTTTAAAACTCGTACTAATTTCACTCACCCGGTGATTACTGGTAATTGGCGCCCAACATGTGGACACTCTAAAAGTTAATTAATCCTACTAATAATATTATAAATGTGAAAGTTTGTATGGATGGATGGATGTCTGTTACTCTTTCACGCAAAAACTAATGAACGGATTTAGATGAAATTTGGCACACAGATGGTTTATAACCAGGATTAACATATAGGATACTTTTTATCCCGATATTCCCACGGGATCAAAACTTATGCGGGTGAAACCGTGGGGCGCAGTTAGTAGACTAATAAACATGTAAACGGCGCATGTATAGTAGTAGTTTATCTCGGTGCCCTGTACTACTGATAAACATTGTATTAGACATTTAAGTAAAAAATCATTTGCACGTTTTATTTGGCGCCCACCGTGGGACTAGCTAAAAGCACGATAAAGGTACAATATTATTACTAAATTGCAAAACTTGTCTAATAAATCACCTCTGGCGCCATATAAAGCTGCGGAGAGCCATGGCGCTGGCGATACACGTTGTGCCAACAAAGGCACTCCGTGATGAAGTCACTATCTTGCCACGCAGTTCGGACTTCACTCCATTGCACCACCATGCTTACTGGTCTGGACAGTAGCACCTGAAACGTATATGATACAATTCCACTCAATTATATAATACCATATATATTTAAAAAATATTTTCACTGCTGTAAAGTCAGATCATTGTTTTAAGAATCATAGACCCATTATCAGCATTTCGTACTGTTCATCATGTAAAAATAAAGAACGGTCTCATGCGTAATTCATTTATTCAATCAATTATTGTTTTTAAAGGGTCACACAAATTACTGCCGAATATACTTCATTTAGGCCACGATAGAACCCAAACATCATCATCAGCCATTACCCGAACCTTGATCAAAAAACTTGGAAAAATGTTGATCAAAATTTCAAATTGATCCCTGAAGTTATAGGTACCTACCTACCCATATTCTACAATATTCCTGACCTGTTTGGACCTGCGCCAAATAACTTAGCGGCCTGGGCCAAAATAGGATTTATATAATGTGGCTCACGTAGGTATAAAACGTTATGCAATATGAGGTGCTCGAATTCCTACGGTCTAGGGAAGCCTGGCGCGGCATTTTTTTACGCTTCACTTGTTCCATATTTTGCTCTACTGATTTCATTTTTCGAATATGTGAAATCTACATATTTCTGGGATGTTGTTGTATTTCTGGGATGCAGTGTAGTATTTTTGCACGCTTATCGATGCAGCTTATCTACCAAATACAATTATCTGCCTGTTATGTTTAAATTGTAATAAATGATTTAATTTGAATATAAGTCCATTCAAGAAGTTGTCATCTAGGTTCATTCTGTATAACAAACTAAGTAACTTTAAGCAAAAGAATTGCTGGAAAATGAGTTTCATTATTGGTGTGAAAATTCGCTATTTACTGTAGTGCGCAACGTAACGCACACAACACTTTATGCTAATAGATGCATGCAACGGTACAGGGATCGTGAGAGTATTTAAAGTTAAATTATAACATTTAAAACTTGTTTTCCGTAAAAAAAAACCTTTAAAAATAGTTGTAACTTGGATCTTCAATATTTGCGTAGCCAGAAGGACAAAAAATATCATATAACGGGAAGAACAAGGGACTCTCGGCATCGGTAAAAATGTTCACGAGTATGTAGAATTGCTAAGTTCCAAGTGATATCCAAAATACAAAGTGCTGAAATTATACAGCAGCTGTCTACTAACGTCCGCATAAAAACACTTTCTAAAACACCAACATGTAGGTATGATTTTCTGCTAGATTCATAAAATCTATATTATATATAAAAAAATCAATTGCTGTTCGTTTATTGTCTCGCTAAAACTCGAGAACGGCTGGGCCGATTTAGCTGATTTTGGTTTTGAAATGTTTGTCGTAATCCAGGGAAGGTTTAAAAACGGTGAAAAAATATGGAAAAATTGCGAGGAAGATAGTAAAAACAACAATTTCATTTTCCCATATAAAGTGTTCTACCTACTTTCCTGTCAAACATTTGACGTTCGTCCCTTCGGTACAGTAGACTTGGGTCCACTCGAATTGAAGCACGTATTAAATTAAGGGTTTTGAATCGACAACATACATATATCCACATTACTTGGATTATCTAGGATTAGGAGTAGGGTAGGTTAGGAGTAGGGTAGGGTAGGAGTAGGGTAGGGTAGGAGTAGGGTAGGGTAGGAGTAGGGAAGGAGTATATAGGTTAGGTTAGGTTAGGTGTAGGGTAGGAGTAGGGTAGGAGTAGTGTAGCAGTAGGGTAGGAGTAAGGTATGAGTAGTGTAGGATTAGTGTAAGAGTAGGGTAGGGATAGGGTAGAGGGTAGGACACCACGCGAACGAAGAAGCGCCGGGCAGCTAGAAATAATTTATATGGCAAAACAACGTTTGCCGGGTCAGCTAGTACTTAATAATTCTCATATTTCTAATTCTCAGTTTTTGACTTCAAAATCCACACAACGAAAGCTGTTTGAAAATCCATTATTCATTTTTAATTTCATCAAACTTTCAAAAAACAAAATTGAGGGTAGCTACGTAATTTTTGCTTCAGGTACCTATGAACATTGTTTCTAATGGCTCATCAATCATTGGACCACCTGATGTTCTCGACGTACCTCATTTATTTTACAGATGATTGATCCATATTTCTTGCAATATTCTGATAACTGCCTCGTTGGTCTAGCGGTCGGAAGCCCTACTGCTGAGCATGAGGTCTTGGGTTCGATTCCCAGGTCGAGCAAAGTGTTCTTGGGTTTTTCTATCTGGAATTTCTTAGCAGCCTGGAGTCTGGATCTGTGCCCGGTTGAAGGCATTCCAATATTCCATGGGACTTAAACATAACTAGCACAATGTGGGTGTACTATAGATACAACTCGGACTTACCGTTCGGGAATACAAGCGCGCCTATTTGATGCCTATTCTTATAATACAGCACAGTTTTTAAAAGCACAGTCTAAATATTTTTCGAAGCAGGTAGGTAGTTAAGCCAAGTCTGCAAATCCAACTTATTTCGTTCAGTAAGTACCTTACAAAGCGAAGTTATAATCATACGGTCTATACTTAATCTTGTTAGTAATTAGAGCGACCTAAATGCAATTAATTTAGTTAGTTAGTTAGTTTATTAATTTACGACATGTTTTCATAATTTCTTTTTACGACATAAAATTAACATATTTTACGAATTAATTATGTAATTGTTAACTACCTCTCATAAGGTACCTATAGGGTTTACATTGTTCTGAACTGGATTTTTAGATGGCATGCATTATATCGAACACCTATAATAACTACCCATTTTACGCGCTTATAAATTTTATTAAACACTCTATGAATGATTGCACCTCTTTTTGTGAAACTCAAATAATTCCTATTTTGGGATCCTAAACATAATAAATAGCCAAGTTACAGCGACCAACTTGGATGTAGCGCAGTAGCGCTCGCAGGCCGCGCTGGCACGGCATCCCTCGCTTCGCTCGCTCGGCTCGCGCGCTATTGGTCACAGTTCCAACCTAACCTAACCCGTTTGGTTGAAGTACCCTAGTTAACTTAGGTACTGTGATCAACTGTGAGAAAAGGTCGAAAATCTAAAATGAGCCTAAATTATTCAAAAAAAGTGTGCATCATTTTAAGAGGATCAGATAGATATTGCCCATTTCAGACTGCCATGTTACAGCAACCAAATCCACGACTCACACTTGCCCAATTTCCCCGTCGGTCAGCCCTGAATCTACACAATCTACGTCAACATAAATAGGTATATCAAACACAATTTAACTCCATAATTACAATATTTCGTGTAGGCCATAAACAGTCTTAAATACCATTGTATTATGGGGCCCATCAGTCAAGTAAATGCAAATATGCAGCTTTAAATAAAGGTCCCGAACGCACGCGATTGGTGGGGGTAACAAGGGCACTAAATTGCTTTAAGGCTACCACAGACAAGCGCGACGCGACTGGTGGAACAATTTCTATGAAAATTTCATGGAAATTGTTCTACTGGAGTCGCGTCGCGCCTGTCTACGAGAGCCTTTAATTAGCCGTTTTTTTTTATTCTCAGTTGTAGGTTAAGGTTTTTAAAGTGTTTTTAATGAGGCACAGGTTGGTTGCTTTGAGTGGGTTTGCCAGATTAAAAAACATTTTATTTAAGTAAATCGCTAGGGGTGAATTTCATTGAAATAAAATGTTAATTAAAGTACCTAGCGGTGTGCAGTGGCCATAAAATTCTGTCGTTCTTTTTCTTACTTACAGTAGCGAATTTTTTTGTAAGTTTCCCTTTAATAGCAAGATATTTTTAGCGTATATCGCAAATCGGCAATCGTATATTTAATAAAATAGTATTGAAGAATTTTGTCCGTTTGTCTAGATAGTAGGTACTTATGTTCCGGATTGACGCAAAAACAGCTGAACGGATTTAGATTAAAAGTTATTGATAAACTATCTGTGTGATTTGACACACATATAGTTTATCAATAACTTTTAATCCCGGCAGTACCTACGTTCCCATGGGATATTTTCCGACATTCACGCAGGTGAAGCCGCGAGCAAAAGCTAGTTAATTCTAGTTCATAAAAAAACAGTCAAGTACATTATCATGAAACCTTAGCAAAATTAAACTAAATCCCAACAGTATCACAGGCGTTATTTAAAAAGTTGAATAAAAAATATATCTACTTACTTAGTTAAGTTGGAGAATTTCAAGAAAGCCGAGGTCGGGCGGTGCTCAGGCCGCCCAAAGCCGCAAGGGGAGGACGAGTGGCCGCTGTTCTCATTACTCTAAAAGCCTGTACTCTCCCAGGCTTTAGTGAAGTCTCAGCCACCACTGTACGTCTTATACCTAGACTTTTATATTTTTCCAATACTGAGCTTCATTTTATGCGTTATGAAGAGCCTACACGTGTTATTATTTTCGTATATTACGTCTTGTACATTTGCAAATGAAAAACACATTAGGTCCTGTTATGAGCTACCCGAGAATAAGATGGAAACGTGTAGGAGGTGGGCCATCTAGGTGTAACATCTGAATAAATATATAAAGAACGAATAACGAGGTTTTTTATTTAAATATCGAATTCGTTCGCTTATTTAACAAAAATTGTAGAAAGGGATTATACCTATCTAATTACGTATCTGCATCTTCGCAGGGTGGCGGGTAGCAGCTGGATTTGAGTTGCCGACAATCGAGTTGAATGGCGTACAGTCGCCAGCACATCAAGCTACTACAATCTGTCAAATTTCTTTAATAGATTTTCAACTTTATCGCTAAAGTATTAAAGTTCAAGGTTGATTGGGAAAATTTGACAGTTTCGGGTAGCTTGACCTGCTGGCGTCTGTACAATAGGGGAGGCCTCATACAGCAATGGACTGCTGCATGATGATGACTTACGTAATTCCTTTTCTGCACTTTTTGTTGGACATGCAGCACCTCTATCTACTTATTCGTACATCATGTACTTATGTTAAAATGCTGCTAAATCAAACCAATTCTAAATTCATACTAACTACCTGCTAACCACCAAGTTTAACACTAAAGTACTTTACTAAAACTGCGTTATTCATGAATATCTGCCCACGGAGGCAGACTAATAACTCCTCACGGCTTCACTTTCTAGGTCTTTAAAGTTTCACGCCTCGCTGGCACATCTCGTTTGAGCCTCGCCTCGCCTCCGTAGGGGCTAAATTACTCATGAGCCTGTGTGAAGTTCGCCACCTGAATCTTTATATATAAAATTCTTGTCAGCCCTCTTTAGTGGAATGTTTTCTGTTCGGAGTTGTGGCAAATGTCTATGTGTAGACGTAGGTACCCCCTATTATTTGATGGAACCAAAAAGGTTTAAGACTTAGGGTAATCTATTTTTATTTTTTTATTTTTTTCGCAAGCATCTTAGGCGTTTGGTTCCGGTAATAGAGAATCGAGATATCTATTTTTTATTTTAAACAAGAGTCAAAAATCGTAATACTCAAATAGGTACGTTGCGATACGCATTCTGCAGACCTTCAATAAAACGTTCTTTTACGAATTTTACCTGTCAAAGTATTCCGAAAAATATGAATCTAATAGGTATTTTCCACCAGTTAATAATTCCCCGAAAGAAGTTATTGAGTTTTTCCGTCGAGAAACGTTTGGTTGAACAGTAGAAGCATTTTCCTGGCTGAAACGAATTTAAATGTAACTGTTCTGCCAGAGAATGTAGATTGTAGGTACTGTAGAAATTCTAGCCTAAATAGGCTAGAATTTCACAAAGTTTACATTTAAAAGTTTCTTTCACAAAGTTTACATTGCACCAAATGGTGCAATGTAAACTTTGTGAAAGAAACTTTGAAAGATACATGGCAGAGATTCGAGATAAACATTTATTTGGCTGACAATGAAAAAATGTAAAAATATAGAACCATTTTCTAGGAATCATTATTGAAGTTATATATGACAAACTGTGGTTTTATTTACTCATCCCGGTACTGAGCGCTCAAAAAGCTCCTACTTGTAGTATTTATTTGTACCTACTTGTAGTATTTATACTGAAAATGAATGCTATGTTAAAATTAAAAAAAATAGATTGATTAATAAAATATTCTGGAAACTTCTAGACGGGCAAGCTAGATGATTCGAATTTAAATGCCCTGAATATATTAAAGCCGAAACAATGCTGTCTGTTACATAAGAGAAGGTCACGACCACATGGCACTGTGCCAGCAAACTGTGCGCCCCTATTTGAACGCAGTCCACAGACAATTTCCATAATTTTCAATGAAAGTTACGCAAGCACGATGAATGCCAATAAGAAAAGTCCTCTACGCAAAGAAACGATTGAAACTTAATTCAAATTCGGAATGAAATATTTTAGAGATTTATTCGTTGCTGTTTTTCCTTGAAAACGGGAAAGAATTTGCTGGGAAGCTACGTAAATACATATTATAAATCTGGTTACGGGAAGAACTTTAATGCATTTTGAAGGATTACAGAAGAAAAAGTTTTGCTTATCTACCTAGATGATCTATGTCATGTAGGAAGTAGACCTAACATTACTATATTTCTTCTTATTCTTTGTTATATGAATGAAAAAAAAAATGCAGAGAAAAAGTGGAATAGTTTTGTTTCTAAAAAGGGATTATTAACTAAATTAAATTACAACTGATGGTGTATTATTCTTCTTAAGTAGGTGACTACTCAATATTCTATTGGGATGTCTGGGGTCATGCGCTTGGTAAATCTAAAACAATCGTTTCTTTGGGAAAGTTATTTGTTACTAGCTGCGCCCCGTGGTTTCACCCGCATAAGTTCAAATCCCGTGGGAATGTCGGGATAAAAAGTATCCTATACGTTAATCCTGGTTATAAACCATCTGTGTGTCAAATTTCATCCAAAATTTTTGCGTGCAAGAGTAACAAACATCCATCCATCCATACAAACTCTCACGTTTGTAATACAATCATGTGCTTATTAAGTATTGGTCTCTAATTACCAGTCACCCTATATACCTACTCTCCATGTATTTTTTTTATTGTTTGATTCGCCTTTTTTGTTCTTTCTTGTGGTTTGTGATTATACCTATTATTTTAACTATGACATTCTTCATGTTAGGTACAGACGCCAGCAGGTCAAGCTACCCGAAACCGTCAAATTTTCCCAATCAATCTTGAACCTTAACGCATTAGCGATAAAGTTGAAAATCTATTAAAGAAATTTGACAGATTGTAGTACCTTGATGTGCTGGCGTCTGTACAACCTGTTCTAACAAATTACTTCCCAAAACAACGCAAAGCCAGTTCGCCAACATACCGAGCCTCGACTGTGCAAAGAAGATAACTCCCCATTTTAACAAATTCACCCCCAACCCTCAAAGATAAATATTTAGACAACCACTTAGTTTAAACCCACAGTTATGATGACAAAAGGGTTGTCATAAATTAGGTGACCCACTGGCTTTCATGACGAGATGGCTTAGGGCTGTGGTCACAAATCCTTTAATTAATTGGGGCTTAAATGCAAAGGTAACTGTAGATTATAAATGGGGTTATAGTACGGTAAGCTAAGGACCTAAGCTGCAATATGATGGAACGTAGATCAGTTGCGTTATTCTATAAGAATCATCTGCCTAGCCTTTTCCCAATTAGGGCGGCTTCCGGTCTAACCGGATGCAGCTGAATACCAGTATTTCACAAGGAGCGACTGCCTATCTGACCTCCACAACGTAAGGCTGGTTGTCAGACTTTCGGGCTTCTGACGACCCGTAACGACTGTCAAAGATCTACGAATGACAGCCGGGACCAACGGCTTAACACGTTCAGTGCCGGGAGCCCTCCTGGAGGGCTCACTCAAATCCCATGTGGGATGCCGGGAGCCCTCGCGGAGGGGTCATATTAAATGTACGTTTTTCTTAGCGAATACAGTATTATAAACTATGAAAATAAAATTGGTCTTATATTTTAACAAGATTTATCAGTATACTCGTTGGTTTTCAAATACCAGCATTTTTATTTTAAAAAATAATTGGGAGCTATTTCAGGGGTGGTCAACCATTTTGCGGTTACAAATTCACTAAAAATAAAAATATTTATTTTGAGATTATAAATTACGAGGAAGAGTTTAAAAATAGAAGCTTTTCAGGGTTCCGTATCAAAATGGTAAAAAGAACACCCATGGTGCGACTTCGTTTACTCTGTATGTCCGTTCTTTTGTAACAGCTGCTTATTTCAGAAACTACTAATGCAATTTGAAATTTGGAATAAATATAAAATAATGCTTGTCAATGTTTATAGCAAGTGAATGAATTGAAAAAATATTACGATGCCTTTACCTACTTTGCAGTTTTACCTATTTTGAATCTGCAAAAATCTTTAACATGCATAAGTTGGTACTTACAAAATCGCAAAAAGATTAAATTCAAAAGTAACATAAGTGTTTTTTTGTTCGATTTTCGTTATGATATCTTTCTTCTATCCAATCTCAGCGTCTACATTTAATTTCAAAAAGAGAGTAGGTACCTAGTGTCTCAACAATTTTGGACACAGCATCAGCTCATCTCTAATTAATTGTATTATCTTCGGAACGGAACAAGTAAGTATTCGAAGTAACATGAAAGAAAGACAAAGATCAGAAGGCCAATAAAATTCTCGTAATTTAAAATGTTCAAAATCTAGTCGCAGTCTCATATCGGCAACAAACATATGTCAAAAACTTGTCAAAATGTAGGAAAATTAGAAGTATTTTTTGACAGATTGAGACTGAGACCAGACTGTGAATGTTCTTAAAATTACGAGAATTGCCCATACTTCTCTACATACACGTCGTTTGGTATGAATTTTTGTCCCGTATGATTTCTGACAGAAATCACCTACATCATATTTATTCTGGCAGAATAGCTCATCGTATTAAGGTCAGCAGAAAAAAAAACGTGTTGGAAAGAGCCAGTATTTTGCATACCGCCTTCTTACACAGAGCATTTTTCGTGATGGCCAACCTTTAATTTTGCCATATTAATATACGCTGGTGTATATTTTGTTTTCAAATTTAATGTCCCCGTTGAAATATGCAATGCAATTGTAATAAAAAAAGCTTTAAAAATATATGTAAAAAAATTGCGTTAAATAAACGGCTATTTCAAAAGACTAGGATCCTAATTCGTAAAAATGAAAATTTAGTGGAAATATATTTTGAAATTCGAGTTTCTCGTTCCCGCGATTTATTTTAGGTACCTATTGCTGCTTTTGTTTAACTGTTGGTGAATCATGAGCGGCAAGTAATTATGTAATAGATCACTAAACGTTAATAAGCTGTTACAAAATAATTACGTTTTGATTACATAAAAAACTACTAATATTCCATAATGTACAGACGCCAGCAGATCAAGCTACCCGAAACTGTCAAATTTTCCCAATCAACCTTGAACCTTAATGCTTTATCGATAAAGTTGAAAATCTATTAAAGAAATTTGACAGATTGTAGTAGCTTGATGTGCTGGCGTCTGTACCTAATTGTTTGTTGTTCCTATTCAATACAACAAAAAAATATTTCATTGCGTGAAAATTTCAGAAAGGTTGGACACCCCTGTCTCGGGATCAAAGCGAGCGATCATACTTTTTCTTAATTTTTTAATATTTCAATATTTCACGTCTCCACCCCACTAGTACATGTAAATACCCCCAGGGATACTAAATATAGCAATAAGACATTGTAAAAACACTATTTTACTTCGTTTTACAGTGTTTTATAATACGGTTTATAACGTAATGCCGTCGACCCTCCTCGAGGGTTCACTTTAGCGCAAACGTAATGCCGGTGACCCTCCTGGAGGGTCCACTTGCAATATGTATGGCGGCATCCAGCATGAGCTCTATGAAAAGTGGGTGGAGTCGAAAGTGTTAACGTGCTTTTCGATGCACAGCCCCCTGTGCCTCCAAAAGCACGTTAAGCCGTGTGAGACCCCTGTCTTGGTATGTAAAGATGGTCACCCATCCACGGACCAACCGTGGCAAGCGTAGCTTAACCTGATCGAACCGTGCGGCTGTTATTTCTTAGCCACAAGGCCCTCACCGTGAAAACCTAAGTGAAGTGAGCTTGCAGTGAGCTGTCAATAGTTTCAATCTCTAGCATCGGCACCCTAATTGCGTAACTCACTATCAATCACAATACGAATAATTTTGAAGGATATTGCTAATCCATTGCATTCATTTTATGTTTGAAAAATGTGTCTGCTCAACAACGTAAATAACGCAATGAAACGTTGTTGAAATGTCAAAATGAAAGCTATTCCTACTGTTAGTGCTAACTCTCTTCAAGCTCACTTCACCTTTTTCACGGTGAGATTTTTACAGAATACACCGGCTGTATAAAAATCTCTCATTGCATATCTCACTGTATATAAATCACCTATGCCATATGCCCTGTGAATGTGATCCGCCTTGGTTATAAAGCATTTTCTTGAGAAATAAACAGCACAGCGCTGGATTAATATAAATGCTATGCAAACGATTCCAATTTTAAATTTTATTTATTTTGTAGATACCATTGGGGTTGATACCATTGATAAACTTAATTTTGTTATTTTTTTAGACTTATGTACATATATGCTGTTGGCGTACCTACCTGATTTTAATAAATAAATAAAAAAAAGCAGATTCATGAACGAGAGAATGTGACGACTTTGTTTTGTGAAAAGCAAACACGAACTTTTGCAACAGTATCAATAGGTGAGCATAAAACCTCAATGCAAAACCGTTTTACTCGTAAAATAAAAATTGAAACTGAGAAAAGACCTATTTCATAATACATATTGCTAAGCATTGCCATACAACGTGGCAATGCCGCCAGTGTCTTGGGTACTTTACCAGTCGACAGCGATGGCGATGAATTTTTCGACGCTATATTTTAGTTTGTAAATAGTTTTATTTAATTTAGGGTATTATTTTGTTATTTTAGTGTTATCTTGTATATAATAAACCTCACTACCTAAATAAAAGCCTCCAGTCATAAAAAAAAAAATTAAAAAAAATAATACATATTATATTCTATACTAATATTATAGAGTTAAAATTTGTATATATATGTAGGGGGTAATCTCCGGAACTACCAGTCAGACTTTAAAAAATCTTATTGCATTTGATAGCCCAATTCTTGGGGAAGGTTAGGCTATCTAACATCACGCTACGACCCTTAGGAGACGAGCAAAATGAAAAAAAATATGAAAGTACATTAAGCGAAAACGAAGTAGCGTCACGGGCGAGCGATGGGCCTAAATTTCACGCGGACGATGTCGAGGCAAAAGCTAGTAGTACATAAACTAGCCTCAGCCCGCGACTTCGTCCGCGTGAAATTTCTTGTTCCCCCGACCTACCGCGTCGCATCGCATCGCCTGCCCGTATCCCTTAGCGTTCTTACCGACTGTTTTTTGCTCGACTCGTAGCCTATAGTCTTCCTCAAGAATTCGGCTACCAAATGCAAATATTTATAAATGTTCTTAAACAAATTGTGTGCAATATTGTTAACTTTGTTAGAGGATATAGTTCTCTGTTAGCTTGTCATTTAATTTTTACACACATTAAATTATACATTAAACAAACATTTTAATGCTGCACCCTAATTTCGTAACACACAATTAATCGGAATCGGTTTCATTTTGACAGTTCAACAATATTCATTGCGTTATTTTTTACGTGTTGTGCAGACCAATTTTTCGAACTTATGAAGCAATGGATTAGCAATTTGCTTCAAAATTATTCAGATTACTATTGATTGTGTGTTACGCAATTAGGGTGCTGAATTGTAATGTCGTATGCCTACCTACCTTCTTGATATTTGTACGCCGTTAACGGCAAAACATAGAGACCTCTATTCTCTGTACCTATTCTATTTTATACACCTATGTTTAACAAATAAAAAACTTTGATTTTGATATATTTTTAAAGCCGACTCGTAGTCCAGAGATTAGCGCGTTCAAACAAACAAACTCTTCAGCGTTATTATTAGTATACTATATAAATAATATGTACCTTATATATATCAGTAATTGCTTTTGAATCTTTCGTAAGTGTAAGGTATACAGGATAATTTTTTATTCAGTGCGTAAATTTTCACAGGGTGTTCTACCCATGAATATGAACAACTTTCACTATGGGACCATCTCTGAAATCACAAAAAAAAAAATCAGCTGTTTCTTATAAAAGTTCAATACCTACTCGACCAAAATGTATGAATCTGCTGATTTTTTTTTCGTGATTTCAGAGATGGTCCCATAGTGAATGTTGTTCATATTCATGGGTAGAACACCCTGTAAAAATTTACGCACTGAATAAAAAATTATCCTGTATGCTCGTGGCTGTACCTTAGATATGTATTGAGGAATAGCTTGATTGTCGTCGTGTCTCATCCTTCTCACGAAATCAATTTGTGCCAATCTGTCATGTCTGTAATCTATCACAGTTCGAAGACCACGCTCGACTGATGATTAATTCGTGGCATTTCTCTGATGTTTTCATTCATTTTACAAGTGATCTTTTATTTTAAACCGTGTCCTCTTTTTAATTTTACATAACTAAACGATGACTGTACCTATTTATATTGAGTTATCTACTTTAATTATTGTGCTAAGGTACGCTGAGCCTCTCTGACTTATATATATAGTTATCTGTACGCTGAGCTGAAGCCCTTTTGGAAAATATCTTTGTTTTCTGTTTTTATATGTAAGTAATGCCAATAAACGCAGTTTTATTTCTTTCTTTTACCTTATCTACTTACTTAATTCGTTCTCTAATTCACCTTTCTTATTTCTCTCACTCACTATAAGTAAATGTAGTCCAATACTTAAATAATCAGTACAGTGCATTTTTGCGAACTATCACGATTTTTGTGTCTAGTGACCGGCCATAGACGATCGTTTTAAAAATTTAAATGAGATTACTGACGCAGTAAAATGTAGGTACCTAATAGCTGCTAGTAGTAACCGCTAGGTAGTAATCTTTTTGTTCCGAATCTTCTAATTAACTCGGCTTTCAACACAAATAGGGTGCTCAGGTCAAGGACAATTATAATAGGGAAGTTGGTGCCATCCCCAATTTCGAAAAGTTATTTGATTTCAAGTTATGAGATTTGTTGAACGAAAAATTCGAGAAAATAGCCGTTACAATCTAGAAGGATAATGGAAGACCAAGCTATAGAACAGAGTCCAGACTGCGGTAACGTTGGAAAAATTATAATTCTTGACTTCTTAAGGGAATATTTTATGTTATATGATATTTTATGTCTAAGGAAGTCTGAAAGTGGCACCGGTAACAGAAAAGTTGTGTGGAAATCGGTTGTCATGGTATGTACATGTGATACGGAGGAATGAGGACAATGTCGTGAAGAGAGTTTTGGGTATGAATGTCGATGGCTATAAGAGTAGGGGAAGACCAAAGAAAAGATGGATGGAATCTGTGAATGATGATATGGTTAGAAAGGAGGTGACTACCAGATGACGACTAATAGAGAAGTAGGTACCTATGGAAGAAAGAGACATGTTGCGACGACCTCAAATAAATTGGGATAAGAGCAGGAGAGAGATGATGACGATTTTTTTTATTTTATTTTACTTACATTAACTTGCAAAACGATCAAGTTGACGGAATGCTCGGATTATTATTATTTTTTTAATTTTAATAACCTCAATGAAATGAAATCAAGTTAAATAGGTACGTCCAAAGGTGCAACTCTCAGGCACTAGAGTAGGTACTCGTATGTAGGTACTTTACACCTGAATTTAGGGTGTGGGAGGGTTGACTGATGTGACGACGGCGACGTCTGCCCTCGGTAGGAAATAGTCACAACACAACCCCTTCGGTGTTCCCTACCTACAATCCTCTTTAAGTCACAGCTACTTACAGTGTCTTTGACTCGAACCACGTAAACAAGAATTATTTTTTTAACTAGATTCTGCCCGCGGCTTCGCCCGCGTGGATGTCGGAAATTATCCCACGGGAACGTGCTAACAGGATAAAATGTATGTGCTTCCCGAGGATTCCATCTAGGTATCTCGCGGGCCCTTTGTGGCTAATTACAATAGAAAACCAATTGTGTCTCATTAGTGGTGATTAAGAGGGTACCTATATGATATCTTTACCTAAGTACCTACCTAATTAAAAAAAAAACTCAATAACAGAAAATAAAATACCTATCTACCTAAATAAACCTATTTCTGATGATAACTAATCTAAACTCAATAAATAAGCAAAATCCCTAAAAACTAAAATCTATACGAATGACTAATCCTACCTAACCGTAACCGTATTATAAAATAATATTAATAATATTATAAAATAATAGTAGGAAAATTATTGTTAGCGTAAAACCTGTCATTATTTGCCTTATAATCTACAAAGCGTGGCTGTAAATTAAACGAAACTTCATTTCCTGTCGAAAGCGATGTAAGGGGCGATTATGGGGTTTGTGTAGTGGTAGCAGGTACTTACATTCACGTACTTATCTACAGAATACAGGAAAACCATCTAGACATGAGTGAGTTTTGAAGGACAGTGGCCCTGTTTCCCTTGTTCACAAACTAAACTAAATTTAAGTTCTTTGCATCTTTTTCTTTCTATTTCATTAAGAAAAGGACACACGTTTAATCACGTCTAATCTGTCTATGGAGTATCTTAATTTGACAGGAGTAAACTAATGTACAGGAGTAAAATAATCTTCTGTCCTTTTCTAAATTAAATAGAAAGAAAAAGATGCATTGAACTTAAATTTAGTTTAGTTTGCGAACAAGGGAATCGGCGCGATTGTAAAGAAAGAAAGAAAAAGTATTTATTGTGACTCGCACAGAAAGATCACAAACTAAACTAAACTCAAGTAGGTAGCTATAGTTAATGATCGCCATGCTGAAGAGTTCCTACTGATGAAGAAAAGAAAAATCCAATACTGTGGAACTTACATAAATCAGACAGATCGTGTACGGGAGAAATAAAAGATAAATTCTGTACCTTTAGTGAAAAGTGGTATAAGTTACAAATCCTTGTTTTGAGAAATATATATAAAAAGTTTTGCATTTTTAAAACGGCAACAACTTTTTTATTACAGATTTTTTTTTTTGACTTTTTGCCTTTAATTAATTTGAAATTATTATTATTATATCGGGTATGCTTTGATTTGGTTCAAAAATATTTATAATCTGAGATATATAAAAAAAACTAGACTTATATCATTAGCCACATTTAAGTTCCTATGTGTATAATGTTACAATTTCATTTATATCATTTAACATATTCTAAAATGCACTGGTTTTGAATGTTACAAGTATTTTTGAAACATCTTTTTGATAGCAATAGAGTTGTAAATGATAAAAACACTAGAACTAATTTTGTTTCGTAAACATTGAGATTTCATGGGTACCGTGCCTTTTTAGTGTGCTATGATAAAATCAAACTTATATCAATTTACACACATTAAACACAATAGAAGATGTGGTGTATTTCGATTTACCTTTAATTATATCAAATAAATTTTCGGTGTAAAATAATATAAGTTTAATTTTACTTCTATTGTAGGGGCCTAGTCCTGGCCTAGTACTTATACGGTCGGGGCCTACTTTCATTTACAAAACGGATGAGTAAAAGTGTAAATATATATATAATATATATATATATATTTTTGAGGATGGGAAATCATCAAATGGTCATGATCATCTGGGTGGAGCAGGAGGGAGTGTCAGACTCTTACTGACTAAAACCCACCCGTGTTCCTTCCTTAGCCATTTATGTTCCAGGGCAGCGGTAAACCTTTCGGATGATCCCACTGTGCCCTATGGGGCCCCGTCGCTTATGCTGACATCTCTTTGAGGCGCGCGTGGAACACTTACAGGCGTGTTCCACGCGCGCCTCGTCCGGCACGGGCCTAGTCCTGATCGGACGGAGAGCTACCCATTACTCTCCGCCCACAGGCCCGCGCCTACGGTGGCCGGGAGTCGTCACGCGGCTCCCGACGCCCGGAGCGTCTCCCGCGGCGGCTGAGGCATGAGGTGCGCAAGGTGCGTTCCCTCGCCCACCCCGCCACCTCCTTCGCTAGCATGACTGCTTCGCAGAAGGAGGTGACTGCCTCCCACTCCCTCTCGCCCCGGACCATGGCTTGAACCAGGGCCGGACGCGAGAGGTCGCTGCCGCTGCCGATCGCCTCTACAAGGACACGGCGGTGCTCTGCCCAAGCAGGACAGACCTCCACCGTATGCTCCACCGTGTCCTCTGGGCGACCCTGACAGTGGTGACACCCGGGCGTCTCCTCCCGCCTGATGATGTGCAGGAACCTCCCGAAACATCCGTGTCCGGAGAGGACCTGCGTCAGGCGGTAGGTGAGAACGCCGTGACGTCTCTCTAGCCACACCTCAAAGAGGGGTCTTACCGCCGCTATCGTGGCGTGCCCTGCGCTGGGTTGCGATAGTCGCTCCTTCCATGCCGTCATGAGATCGCGCCGGAGGTTCGTCCGCTCCGCCGCGGTTTGCCGCGGATGCGGAGTTTCCCCCCGGCGTAGTGCCTCCGCGCGCCAATCATACAGGCGCGCGAGGACTATCGCCTCCAGATCCCATGGCGGCAGTCCGGCAAGGAGGCTTGCTGCCTCGCCCGAGATCGTGCGGTAGCCCCGGATCAGCCTTACGGCTACTACCTTTTGGGGCACGTTCAGATAGTGTGCGGCTCGCAGCCGCAGTGAACGCGCCCATACCGGGGCCCCATATAGGGCCATGGACCGCACGACCCCCGCGTAAAGTCTCCGGTAGGAGGCGTTTGGCCCCCTCAGGTTGGTCAAGAGCCGCTTTAGGGCGGCCCCGGCCCGTTCCAGTTTGGGGGCCAAACGTCGGAAATGCTCGACGAAGTTGCATCGGCTGTCGAGGACGAGACCCAGGTACCTCATCGTGGTCTCGACGCCGATGTGAACCCCTCCTACCACTAGTTGGGATCCCGGAGGTGGCCCGTATCGGGGCCCATGAAAGGACATGACCTCGGACTTGTGCAATGCCACCTCGAGACCCAACCGCCGGATCCTTTCCACGACTATCGCAACCCCGCGTGTCATCGCGTCGGCCGCCGCCTGATGCGACCTCCCCTGCCCCAGGACCAGCGTGTCGTCAGCGTAGCAAACTACGCTGGAACACGAAACTGCATAGATCACTTTACACAGTAATCACTATCGATCGGTTTTTAAAAATCCTATACTACAGCGATATAAATACATTAATATTATTAAGAACTAAATGCGTTACTAAAAATATTTCACGTGTTGTTTGATAGAGGTTTAGTTGTAACACTTAACACGTTGGTGATATTTCATGCTGCACAAACTTATGAGATATAATTTGAGTTATATTATCATTCACAATTGATAATTATAGGGTATTTTTTGTGTCACTTAATATAAATTGTGTTGTATTAACAAGCACAAAGCTCATGTAGTTAATATTAAATGTGTCAAGTGTTATAAATCGAGATAGCCTTACTTACACGTACTTGTCTATTTTTAAGCTTTAGTTCAATTTAATATTAATGAAGACATATCAGTATACACAAAAAGTATCATCAAAATTAACCAAGAATGCAACTTGTATTATTCAACACGAAACTTATTTCCCGTTCTATAATAGATAGAGTTAAACTGATTAGATAGAAAAATCAAATAAAATTCAAGCTTCAAGATTGTATAAAGAACTCAAAACTGCTACAAGTGGAGATATATCACTTTTCACTAAAGGTACAGAATTAGCCAAGTTGACTAAGGCAGAACAACACAAAAGAATAAGGCATCTCAAGAATTTGCCCTAGCTTAAGTTGTCCTTGTTACTTTTAAAAAGCTTCAAATACCCACTGAACACCCCCTGGACGCCTGAGAGAGGACGTCACCGTCGAGACCGGTAGACTGCGGCGAAGTTGATGTCATGATCTAATCATCTTTGTGGGAACAACATACCCAGAGCTCGCACAAAATAGAGAGGTTTGGAAGGACATCGGAGAGGCCATTGCCCAGCCTGAGACACAAAGTAAGCTAACAAAAAATACATTTAACACACTCCTAACATCTTCAAAACCCTCATACGAGTTCCTTATAAGACAAGAGAAATCCACAAAAACCCTTCCACCCGCCAAAGGACCCTTAAATCAAGATTTAAGGGATACTTCGCCGCTGAAATTGGTGACAAAGTGCCGAATTTTCATACAACCCAAACAGCTATCGAAGAGGTCGGAAAAGAAAAAGTTTTATCTTTTATTTTGTCCCTTTTGAGGTACTTAGCAATCAGGTTACGCGTACGATCTATAACGGGTCAGATATTATGACTTGTATTACGTAGTAGATTTTATATAATATTGTGGATGGAGAGCTACATTCCTCCACTCGCCCTCTATCCACAAAATGTATATAATCCACCTAGTTCGGTTGAATTACAGCGGAAATCAATGTGCCTAGCCGTTTCCCAACTAAGTATGTTGGGGTCGGCTTCCAGTGTAACCGGATGCAGTTGAATTAAAACCAGTATTTTAAATGAAGTGACTCCCTATCTGACCTCCACAACCCAGTTACTGGGTAACACAATACCCCTCGGTAAGACTGGTTGTCAGACTTACCACTATGGATATCTATGAATAAAAGCCGGGCTTAACGTGCTTTTGGAGTCACGGAGGGGTCTCGATATATGTAATGGATGGACACACATTCCCGAATCAACAGCGTAAAGCGTAGTTTATCCTTCGATGGACCACCTCTTTTATCTGTTCTGTGGATGGACCCATAATCAGCCTGTAATGTTCCCACTGCTGGGACACAGGCCTCCTCTCGGAGAGACGGAGTGGGCCGTAATCCATCACGCGGGCCCAGTGCGGTTTGGTAGATGTCACATGTCTTGAGACACATAATTATAATAGATATTTTGGTTCTAGGACACTCCGGTTTCCTCACGATGTTTTCCTTCGCCATTTTGAGAGCAGTGGCGATGAAATAATATACACAAAGTAAAGCTCCTGTCTGGGTTCGAATCTACGACCTACAACTCGTAAGTTGCGGCCGTTACCACTGGGCCACCACTGCTCCTCTTCGATCGACGCGTGCGGCTGTTATTATTTAGCCACGAGCCCTTTCAATAAATAATATTCAATACAGCGTAAGTAAAAATTGTAAATATAAGAGATCCGCAATGGAAACTTAAGTTGTACTCGTATAGTACAGGACTTTTATTTCACATCCAAATTGGCATGACTTCAAACTTGTAAACGTGGTCTCTGGTGACACTAGGTGATGGTCGGTGGACATGTCCCGTGTGTCAAGTGAAAAATAACTTTAATTTCGGATGTCGGTGTCAAAATACGAAAATGCGGGACCAACGACACCGACTTCCGAAATTAAAGTTATTTTTCACTTTGTGGTGTTTTTTTTTTTGGAAGTCGGTTGTGTTTTTTGTAAAAAAGTTTTTTTTGATCAACAAAGGGCTCTTCCCTTTTGTTATATACATAAGTACTTGTACATAATATATATATATATTTTAGTGTGTTAGCTTGTACCTTATCGTGTTTAACATTAATTGCCAAAATACATAAAAACCGACCTAAAAAAAAAGATAAGTTTTACAATTTTTATAGTTGTTTACTCTGGTCTATAACCAATATAAAAAGAACTTAAACGCTTCAGGTTTACCGCCTAAATTGCCTCCGATTTCCGGGTCCTTTCTCTGGTCGATCATTGTAAACGAGTTTTTTGTGTGGTGAGCTGGTGAGTCCAGGAACCTATTATTCAGCTAAGGAAATAAGTTTCCCTAGTTTCTGCTAAGTCAGTGATTAATGAACGGGAGGTGATAAGCAGTTTTGTGGGGTTTATAGGCGACTATGTAGTACCTACTTACTCTACAATTTAATTTAGGACCTTGCAAGGCCACTTTTGCAGTGGTAGCCCAGTGGTAACGGCCGCGACTTACGACTTGTAGGTCGTAGGTTCGAACCCAGACAGGCGCTTTACTTTGTGTAAATTATTTCATCACGGGCATGTCCTAGAACCAAAAATTCGAAGACATATTTTGACATCTGCCAACCCGCACTGAGCCCGCGTGGTGGATTAAGGTCCACTCCCTCTCACAGAGAGGAGGCCTGTGTCCCAGCAGTGGGAACATTATAGGCTGATTATGAATGTTATGTAAGGCCACTTTTGAGGGGCTCTTGGTTCTTATTACATCAGATGTATAGTAACATATTGAATTTTTTTCATCAGATTTTTCCGTCAATCCATCTCAGATACGTTAATCGTGGAGGGCTTCTCTACAGAACCTTGAAAGGGTCGAGTACCTTACTTTACAATGTAAAAAGAGTCCGTTCCATTAGTTTATAGCTATATATTCATCATCCATCAGTATCCAAAGACCATTATTTTCAATGAATGATGAATGTTCTACTTTGTTGATTGTGTCGTTACGACATGCGACATTGAAGTAAGTGGGTAATTGTACTTCCTAACATGATTATAAAAATGTAGCCTTCAGCTAGGTATCGAGATCAACTCTAGGATGACCTGATCACCTGCCTCGCCTTTTCCCAACTATGTTGGGTCGGCTTCAGTCTAACCGGATGCAGCTGAGTACCAGTATTTTACATGGAGTGACTGCACAACCCTGTTACTGGGTAATACAATAACCCTTGGTAAGACTGGTTGCCAGACTTTCGAGCTTCTGATGACCCGTAACGATTGTCAAAGATCCACGAATCAGCCGAAGACAGCCGGGATTAACGGCTTAACTTGCTTTCCGTCTCATCCACGGACTAACCGCGGCAAGCGTTGCTTAGCCTGATCAATCGACCCTTGCCTTGCTTCAGCCAACTCTAGGATGTCCTATGTAATACTAATGTAGGTAGATCATCTAAACCGCATTTCAAAATCCCAAATTCCTGAATTTAAAAGATCCATTAAACCCCACAAACTTCCTTGACCTTTAGGACCTAAAATTCCTACCTGCTCGTGCTCCAAATGTCGACGTAATTTAATTTTCCAACTTTTGGAAAAGGTTTCACCCTTTTTGTCACATCATAGGTCATTTTCATGGTTGGAAGCGGCTCAGTGAGCACGATCGGGCCCTTCACGTACCTATTTATAAACACTTCCGCATCAGGTCAAGGACACGTTCCATTTCCCGAGACCATAATACTATCTAAAAATATTACTTGACGTAAACAATGTGATGCTCGATGCTTTACGTAGCATGTGCGGTTTTTGCCCTTGCCGAACTTCACAAGAGTTTAAAAAGTTTTAATGACGTAACCAACAGTTCGTGAACGTTCGAGAATTTGTTTCTTTTTACGAAAACTTTTAAATTGAAGTCGAACCAGCTCGTTCAACTTTTTATAGAGAAGATATAGAGGTACATGCTTGCAAAGATCTCTCTCTGAGTTTGCTTTGTAAAAGTTTAATCAAGAACCTAACCTAACAGAACCACCATGAACTTGTCAATAGGTAATTTACCTACGTATAAACTGATCTTGTGTCTCATTGGATCCTGAAATAACAAAAACAATTTTTTTTCACTTTTCTTTGTGCTGTGCCTTCTCCGTCCAATCGGTTAGAAACGAGTCCTTTGCCCAGCAGTGGGACAATATAGGTGAACAGAAAACGAAAAAGTTTTTTGAAGTGAAAACTTCAAAAAAGTTTTAAACTCGCGTCAGGACACGTGACCTGATCGAAAATTCGTAAGACGGAGGGAGAGTTTTTTGTGATGGGTAAAAAATGTTAAACTCGCGTCAGGACACGTGACCTGATCGAAAATTCGTAAGACGGAGGGAGAGTAGACCGCATTCCAAAATATCAAAAATGCACAACGTTAATATTCAAGTTTTGACTTCTGCCGGCACTCCCGGAGAGCAACCCGTTTTTTTTTTTTTAATTTTAAGTTTGTCCTGAATTACATTGACGAACCAGACTTTTGAAATTAAAATAGGGCCGGGTATCATGAATGGCAAAGAATGGACAAAGAAAGCCACATAATAGTTATCACGAGAAGGGAAAAGGAGGCAAGGCAGACAGAAGAATGGTGGCGGGCCATATTTGACGAAAGAGTAGGAGCAACTTGGATACAAGCAGCACGTACGTAACAGAAAACTTTGAAGAGACTTGGCCCACGCCAAAGAGGTACTCGTACCAGTGATAGTATAGAACCAATTTGAAAAATTGCTTGTAATTAAATCCATCATCATCATCATCTGCCTAGCCTTTTCCCAACTATGTTGGGGTCGGCTTCCAGTCTAACCGGATGCAGCTGAATACCAGTATTTTACATGGAGCGACTGCCTATCTGAACTCCATAACCAAGTTACTGGGTAATACGATACCCCTTGGTAAGACTGGTTGTCAGACTTTCGGACTACCCGTAACGACTGTCAAAGATCCACGAATGACAGCCGGGACCAACTGCTTAACGTGCTTTCCGAGGCACGGAGGTGTCTCGGCATGCAAAGATGGTCACCCATCCACAGACCAACTGCGGCAAGCGTAGCTTGTTATTAAATCCATACTTACAAATAAATAAAATTTAAGTGTCTGTTTGTCATTACAAAATAAGAGCTTTTTACTAAATGCATATGAAAGTATATAAGGTTCTTAAGCAAAAAACAATTTTCGGGTGAAGCCGCGGGCGGAAGCGGAAGGTGGTTAGTAAAAAATATTTAGATATGAATTTTATTTATTACACGCACGAATAATTCCGAGAATTCGATAAATAACCGTCTAGCCGACATTGCATCAAACGTAAAATATAATGAAGAAAGTGAAGCCTTACTTACCCTTTGTAAAAGTTTGGGCCTGTTATCGAGAGGCTCCTCAATTGTATTCTTATTTTGTTCGTTGTCATTTCTGTAGGCGTTCCTGCGAAAAAAAAGTTATTCAATCAAAAATAATTTATTCAAACTAGGCTTGGATTATATAAGACAGTCCCGCCCCTCACTATCTATCCATATTTGTATCAATATCTTCGGCAGCAACGCATGTTGTTAATAAAACTCTATCCTCATTGATTTTACTTATTCACGTTAGTTGGAAGTGGTTCAAAGATCCGTGGAAATTTAGGTACCTACAAAGCAGCACCCTGAGACGTATCTAATTGGACCTCGGTTTATCGATAAAGCTCTGAGATGATGTTACATCCCTATCGTGTAGCGTCTACTAAGTAATCATTATGAATAATGTAGTGCCGTATCCAGAGTTATGTTCCGCTAAATTCAACAATACCGCTGATTGATGAGATACCGAAGCTTTGTAATATATAATATCTCAGGATACTTATTATTAATGCCAGCGTGAAAACTATTCTCCTTTGTATAAATTGCATACTTATAAGGACTACTATTGCATATATTCGTAAAGTTCCAGCATGCAGCAATCGACTGCCGTCGACGTGCGGTCGAGTGTCATATGTAAGCGCACTTCGACTGTACTTACAGACGCGAACGATGGTGGAAGGAGGCCAAGCACAGCAGTGCGATTCTGTAACCATCTCACCGTGAAAACTTAGGTGAAGTGAGCGTGGAGTGAGCTGTCATTCCAAACTAAATGCTAGGGATAGACATTATTGACAGTTCACTATAAGCTCACTTCACCTAACTTTTCACGGTGATATTTTTACAGAATTGATCGGCAGAAGCGGTTAAAGGCTTATTAAATAAGATTCCCAATACGAACAGATTTTTTGGTTTTACTTTAGCAGTTATACTTACTACATATATTTTTTATCAGTAGCAACACGGATTTTCACGAAGACTATTCCTATTTCATCTAATTAGTATCCTGAGACTTTAACACTACTGCAAATGGCCTTTGTGAGTTATAGCTAACTACCCTCCCGGTGATTCTATTAAATTTCGGAAATACCAAGTATCAAGATCGGTTCGCGTGCTCTTCTTGGCATATTGAGGAAGTTACAAGGGAGCGTTCCATTGTAATACTTGTCTCCCCGTCCCACCTTCCACCCTCGTCGAACCTTGGCAGGTATTGGAGTCAAACACGCGATGTGCAAGGTATATCGCTAAATTGTATACTATTAGCGAAATGGCTGACGCCTGTAAATGCGACGGTCTTTCTTCAGTGTGCAACAATGTAAGTGATTTTACAATAGTGTTCAATAAAGTCTCATGTTGTATGCATAATGGCGCCCTACATGAGGCATCAAAATTTTTGTAATTATTATTGGCGTCCATCATAGGACAACGATATTTTTTTTATTTTAAACTAGCTCAAAATCTGTTACAAACAAGCAGACAAACAGGGTTACTTTCGCGTATGGAAGTAAGAATTGGCATTCAACGTGGGACTTCTATTTTATTTATTTTTAATTGGCGCCCAACGTGGGCTAGCTATATCCTTTATATGAATTCTGGCGCCCAACATAGGATGAAAAATACTATCTCACTTGTCCGGCTGCATCATAGCGGGTGACACCTTCTTTCTGAGATTAGCGAGCGCCGTCAGCTCCTCTCTTTTCCTAGAGGGAGGCGGAGCGCCGCACAACGTCAACATCGGCGTCGGCGTTGGCTGTTGGGTGCGCGATAGTAATCTGCAGACAAAGATATATGTATATATTTCGACTATTATCTAAACGAGTCTTAAATTATCACAGATAACAGCTAGCCGTTCATTCATGCAAATTCAAACGAATCCACTTATCTAACCTTCATTAACTTCTATCTGAGTTAAGCTCCACCGTCTGGCTACCCGATGTGTTATCTCCCTTAGCGGACAGAACTTTTCAATTTCCGGTAGCCGCGGTAGCCGCCTGGAAACTTATCTAGGTTTGTGCAAGATTTGAGTGCTCGGCTTTACTGAGTTTATAAAGCCAGCTAAAATATACTACCTATCGGACTTTTGTAACATATATAGATATGCCATATACCTACTGCAGTAGACTCTGGTAAAATTTATGCTGAATACCCTAAACCCCTCGAAAACTATTTATTTCCAAAGTTAGCTATTATAATGTTCTACTTTTGTCTCCCACCTTTCAAAGCAAATTAAGGAAAGTTCAGTCGGAAGTCGTTGACAGTTACAGGACCTATTAGATTTGAAACAAAATTAGACTTGAGCCGCGATAACACAAAATTGATAGATTGGATTACTGTTCCAGATCTAGTGAGTTGTGAGCAATTTCATAGTTATCTCTTCAAACTAATGTTCACAAACTTCGAGAATTCGCAATATGATCTGCGGTTGTAATTAATAGTAGTTGATTTACAGAAATGTTAATGATGAATTGAATATAAATACCTAGATACTCTTCACCAAAACATGTAGCTGCTAGATCAAGAGATTTTCTGGAACCTTCTTTATTGGAAAATGTTTTTAAATGTTTCCCAATTTCATGTACTAAGTATATAAAATGGGAATGTTGCCTTATTTCTTCCGAATTAATACAAAGTTACTAATTAATTATACTTAAAGGTAAAAAAACAAAAACAAACAGGAAAAAAAAGGTAGGGTAGGTGGAAATTAAAATTGAATAAATTCCGAGAAACGTTGGATAAAAATGCGATACAAAATAAGTTAGGTATTAATTGCGCGAATATTTAATATTTTAACCAAAATGATCTTGCGTTATTTACTAATTTAATATTGTATTCAACGATAAGTAGTGTAAAGCGAAAAATGGTTTATTTCGTGATACAATAAGCCCAAGAATGTGAAATTGGACCCAGAAACAAGGCTTGCAGAAACAATGGACTTCTAAATATTACTAACGCCGACGAAGATTATCCAACAATGATCATACAGATCAGAAACAAAGAGATTGCTCCCTTTTAATAGTGAAGAGAGAGAGATATTCTGATTGCTAATTTATATCTTGATTCAATTTTAAAACATTTCCTGAGCACATCTAGGTCGGTCCATTATTTCTAGAATTTTATTAACACTTGTCGTCACTTAGCTTAATTTAAGTTAACTGCTAGTCCTCAAGAAGACACATCTCTAAGCTCTAAGATCTACTAATCAAAAACCAACCTTGATCACACAAAAAATAAACAAAAATACCTTTTAGAGGCCGGCGTCCTTTTCGACAATAACGTGTAATCATAGAGATTTGAGCTCGATGGGTTGTTGTTGAGAGGAGGCGGGTAATACGAGTCTTCATCCTTATAATTGTTGTTGACAAGCGCCGATTTTAACGGTAACAACTCAACAGTGTCGTTGGGACGGTGTTCGCGTGGTGTTGTCATAGCGGGACTGGCATCGTGCGGCCACGCCGGCTGCTTGCAGCCTACTGAAAGATGTGGCCTTGAAAATGGTGCAGCGTAGGGCTGGGTAGGGGGTGTTATCTGTTGTTATCGAGGAAGCTGCATGGTGAACATGCCATGAGGATTGCTGATGTACTATGTACGTACGTAAAGTAGGTAGGTTCCATTAATCGGGTTAGCACATCTTTCAACCTGATGGTGGTTTTCATGGTGTTCAAAATTATACTAACCCTGCAGGTCACTGTAGCACTGCCACAGTGCCACCAGACCTCCTTATAATAAGATTTCACATAATCTCCAAGGGCTTACCACCAGCTCTTATGGCAGGGCAGAAGTTGAACTGCATTGCTTTTGGTTGTCTTTAAAAGATCGCTCTTAGCGATAAGACCGTCCACTGTGTCACCCATTGTAAAATTTACAAAATTATGTTCTGTAATATAAATGATGTACCTACACAATAAAAAGTATTCTATTCTATTCTTTTTGTACTTAGTCATAGAACAAAAAAGCAGTGCAGTTCAACTTCTGCCTTGCTATAAGAGCTGGTGGTAAACCCCCTGAACTGATTATTTAACTGGTAATTGAGGATGTTTGGAAAGATGACATAAATTTTGTTTTGAAGGACTTTCGCAACGATAATAGTCAAAATATTTTGCAGACAGACATTAGTACATCACTATTTTTCAGGGGGAGGTGCCAGGCAGTTCCAGAGCGAATCCCGGGCCGCGCATGCGTGCACCATTGCGCGTTCTGTCATTTGCGGCCATCCTCGTTACATCCAGACAATGGGACTTTCAACCTAGCCACAGACATGCCTTCCACAGTACATCAAAGTATATAATACAGGTGTTTCAAGACATCGTTTCTCACGCAACTTTTCTTTCAAAGTAACTACGGACAAGTTAGCCGAAATAACTTCTTACGAAGAAACCGGAATTTCTCCGGTTTAATTATTTTGATATGAATAAAATCTAATATAAACTAAAATTATTCTAGAGAATAGGAGGCAAATTGGCATTTCAATTTGGTTTCCAATGTATGTTCAGCAGAATGGCACGTACCAAATCCATTTATGGCATTAAGATACAGTCCGCCCACTATAACTTAGAAGACGGCAAATTAAGGAACTAAACTAAAAAAACAGAATTTGGAACGACAACCACCAATAAAATAATACTTACTGTAATTTTTGTGTCCGGTACTTATGTATTAATATTCCATATAACTACAGTATATTCGTAGACCGGTGTGCGTGAGAGTTGGAGAAATGTGGCCGCAGCATTGCATGTCATCGTAATTCTATCTGCTAATGTGTTCTTAGCTTTACTTTGTCAATGCCATGACAAATGCGTAGACTAGACACGACAGAGCGAACAAATGTCATTTTTGGCATTCCTATTTCCGCCGTCATTGGTTATCATCGATCATCATCTGTGGAAACATTGCACAGACAATTTTGTGTTTTGTGCTATGAGTAATAGAGAGTGACACTTTTTGTTAGCATTTATTGATCATTGGTCATAATATTATTTTCAACTTGTTCCCGGTTCCTGTTTCCACCATTTTTCAGAGCCGGATTTTAGAACCGTAAGTGCTTGTTGTTTAACTCAGCAAAAAGCGAATGTTTTGTAAAATTGTTTGTATTTATCAACGAAACGAAACAGAAATTCGATTATTTTCGAATTATGGTGCAATGAGCAGATAACACCTCATTGCAAAATGTAACAGGAAAACTCCTTGCTTATTTTAATATGATGATATCATTCTGTATTCTATATTCAAATATTTAAAATCGTTGTAAAAATTGTACCTACCTATTTAATATATTTGCGCTTGGACCGTCGGATTCACTAACCGTAGGTAACTATAGTGAACTGCCGGTTTTATCTCTGACCTTTTCAAAAAATACTGCTTTGTTATTTTTATAAATATTTAGTTATTCACCAACCCAGCCAGACACTGGACTAGTTTTGAGTCAGGTAACTTTGTTGTCAAATCAATATTTAATTGGGAGTCCCAAGTACACAGGCCAAAGGAGATAAGTTACCAGTCACGCATACTACAAAACAATATTGCTACTGTACATACTGCTCACAATGTCAGGCACGCACACGTAGAGTAAGTGCACTAACGTCTTCTAAAGGATAGGACAACATAATTTCGCATCGAAAACTAAAGTGTTCATAGCCAAACGAAAAAGCCATATACTTCTTCTTCTTGTGTGAGTTTGAATCTCTGAAGTGGTGATTCTTGATATGAATTACATTTTTAAATATTAATGTAAACCACTCACAGGTGCTTCCATACAGTTTGCATAGTGACGTTGTGTGCTGCTGCTGTTATACTGGTCTTAGCAAATGGATCCGTTGTATGGTTTGCAACAATCTCACTGTGCCGAGGTGAAGCATTTGTGTAAGCCAATGGTGTCTGTCCAGGCAGGCGATGATCTATTTCGCCTGTATCAGCATGATGATGCACCCAGAATAGAACAGGTTTCTCTATAAAAAAAAAGTGAAAATATTAGAACTAAACATACACCTCCCAAATCATAAATTAAGAAATAAAAATTACACAATATAAATATAATGCAGAGAATATGTTTTTAAAAACACAATTCATATAATTATACATTTATATAGTTTATTTAAATTATGTATATTTACTTATTATTTACTTTATTCATTAATGCACTTTTTTCACTTTAATTGTAATTTTATTATTAAGTATCTCCTATTATAGTATCCCATTTACAAACATATTCATTATATTTTTTATTATTTCATTACAAAATACACATGAAAAACTATTATTATAATACTGTTTAAAACGATAATGGTAAGCGATAGTGATTAGTCGGTGGCTATGCAGTTAATAAATAATTACTCCAGTGTCATTTCCTATTATTTTCAACTATTCATATCCACAATTCGTTAAATGAGACACAACATACAATGTTATTAAAATTACTGGGTCACGGTGACATAATAAATTAATACATTATTATTAATAATAATTTTACTACCAATATCATTAGGCGCCTTGCGATTTCACTAACAAATGTTTTGCTCATGAAAAACAATAATCTGGAGCTTTTTGGAATATTTTCAAATGATGCATGGTCTAAGTTAATCAATTTATCACAATCAGAAACTTCGTAAAAGTGCAAAAGAAGGAGTATATGTGTAGTTTCTAATGCAGACTGACTCGTACCATACATAAGTTCACAATTAAAGGCAGGAATATATTTAAAAAAAGCGGGTAGTTAGGCGAGAAACTTGTGGTGGATTCTCAAACCGGTCAGAATATCGCTTTATTCAATTAGAATATAACTCTAAATTACAAAATCTCAAAAATAATATTTTAGTAATCTCTCGTGGCTCAAACTCAAATAATTTGTCACTGTAGGTTGAATGCTGCGCCTCGAGAGCAATTATCCTATGTTGCGAAATCATGTTATAATAGTATAACATGATTTCGCGGCCTGAGTGCGCTAACTTCTTCTAAATTATAGCATTTGGAAGACGTTAGCGCACTCACTTTACGAATGCGATGTGTGCGCTGAATGTCTCGCTACTGAATCGCTGTCGCGCAATGTATCGCTACTGTACGTACTCGTACAGTAGCGATATGTGTCAGTCCAAGCGAAAAGGGTCCAGTGCGCGGCATTTAGTTTCCGAGATATAAGAGGTTTTGTAAAGTTGGGTATAAAAATTGCATTTCGCGATTTTAATTGGTTATAAATAAATGCTCAATTATCTACAATTTCATATAGTAAATGACTATATACGATGTTTCTAAGTACCAGAAACTTTATGAAAAAAGTTTACTAAAAAGGTACCAGTGGGTGGCATGTCGATATTCTGGGAATAAAATACGTTTCAATACCCCGTACTGATCACTTCTAATAATTTAATTATATTTTAAGATTAAAATGTTGAAACTACGTGTAAAAGGTCCCTTAAAGCGGGGAACTCCCTGCTACTATGCAACTACTAAGGGGATTTACTTTGCTTCACTTCGACATAGCGGGGATTTCCCTGATCGTTTTTTGCTACCTACGTGTCCTATAAATAGATCTGCCTGTGATGCAATAATTTATTTGTCATTTGACACCGGAAAGGAAACAATATCCGACAGTCTTTGTGTAAATATAGCAGTTTTTATTATCTTAGCTGTTTTAAATTGAGTGAGTGAAAAGTGCGCATAAAAATGAATAAAGGTAAGTCTTTACGTTGTCTATTATATCTACTAATACTATGTTTGTTGTTACGTGTTGTGTTATGTATCGAATAAGCTCCAAAAGTACTGAACCGATTTTGAAAATTCTTTCTCCAATACAAAGCTGCATTATTCAGTCATAGGCTATAATATTATTAACGTTATTACGCTTAGCGGGGCCGAGGTCGAAAAGCTAGTTCTATAAACCGGGGTATCGGAATGTTACGGAGTTCTTGTGTGTATCTACAGCTGTTACCTACTTTTCATATTTAGACCTCGACAGGGGCGAAGCCTCCTACAGACAGCAGTCGTCTTTAAATTCGATTTTTTATGGATTTTAGAGATTTAGAGATTTATGGATTAAGCGTAGATTACGTTACGTTCCTACTTATTTATTACATTTTAAAAGAGAGCAGCTTTAATCATAATAATTCGGCTGCATCCACATAGACTGAAAACTGACCGCGACAAAGTTGATAGGCTAATGAATCTCAATTAGTCATAATTTCATCCCATTTATACTAAATTCAAATTTGTTTTTAGGTAACATAATTATTGAAGATTCAACCGAAGGTTCCAGCTCTAGTGATGAATCTAAGCATTCTGATGGACCTGTACCACTTTCTATGGAGGTGGAAGTAAACACACTACCTGTTTTGGCCTCGACCGCAACAACGCCGGATTTACCAACAGAAGAAGAAACCGTTGCACCTTATTCAGGTACTTACAACTTAGAAAATAATTTCACAGAGTCGACATCTGAGATGGATGAAACGGATCAGTATTATGAAAAAAGCACTAATACAGAAGCAATCAGTGAAGATGAAATACATGAGTGTTATGATTTTGCTAAAATAGTTAGCCGAGCCTTGTGTAAAATCAAAAAAGATCGACGTGATCATTGTATGCATGCAATAGTACATATTCTTTATGACTACAGCAAGGACTCTAATACCAATTAAGAAGTTGTGTTAGGTACCTATGTCATAGACATAGTATGAAAAAATGACCTGTGTAGTATGTATATTTCAACTATTTGTTTTCAGAGTTTAGCTATTCAGCGTCTGTAGAACATGAAGACTATGAAAATTTTAATTTAGAGTTCAAAAGTCAACGGGGTACAGAATTATCGTGTGACATCGAATTTAGTGCTTGTGAGCCGCTCGAAGAGCGGCAAATTGGTAATATTTTACTAGATGATGATCCTTTAATTCTAGACGATGTAACTCAGGCCTCATTCTTAGATACTGGCTGTGGATGTAATAATAATTGTGTGTCCAAATTTCAAAAAGATGTAATATTAAGTAGTAGGTTAGATTGTATCGAATTAAATTCACGTTGTAATGAAGGAGTCAATCATCATCACTTGGTCTTGAAAGGAGCTTTAAATGCTCTCTTACGTACAAGTGAAAATACATTACATTCAAAAAACAGAAACTTGCAACGAAAAGAATACACGGTAAAGTATTTCTTTCGAGGTGTTTCAGTATGCAAGATTTTTTTCCAATATGTATATGCCACTGGTTTGAAAAGGTTAAAAAATGTAAAAAAGAACTTTCTGGACAGCGGTGTTGCTCCAAAGGTCCACGGGTCACGTAAACGACCTTACAATTGTATTAATTTGCAAACTAGATCAGACGCAATCACTTTTATAAGACAGTTTGCTAATGAAAACGGTTTAGTATTGCCGGGCCGATTACCAGGCCACCAATTTAAATCTGATTTAATAATTTTACCTTGTAGTATGTCTAAAGCGTATGTGTACAACAAATATTTGGAAACTATAGCTTTACTCGATAAAACTCCTATTAGTAGAAGTAGTTGGTATGATCTTTGGGAAGATTTTTGTCCATATGTCGTTATACAGAAACCGAAAACAGATCTATGTGCAACTTGTCAGAAAAACGTGACCACGTTGGGACGAATGGGTGGTTTAGATGAAAAGGAAAAAATACAGCTTGTAGAAAAGTCGAGGCAGCACCTTGATTTAGTGCAAAATGAACGAAAATATTATAACAATGTAATCAAAGTTGCGACTGATTCAATAACGGACTCTACTCTTATTCTTGGACCTCATGAACCATGTTCTTATGATGGCGTCATGCATTACTCTTTTGATTTTGCCCAACAGGTGCATTTGCCGCACAGTTCACAACAAATTGGGCCACTGTATTTCTTGACAGGATTTAAAGTCAGTTTATTTGGTGTTGCTGCAGAGCCTTTGAGAAAGTTCGTTTTGTACGTAATTCCTGAACCCTGTGCTACTGGGAAAGGAGCTAATGTAATAATTTCAATGCTACATCATTTTTTCGAAAATTTTGGTATAGGCGAAAAAGATGTTGTTTGTCATGCAGATAATTGTGCTGGACAAAATAAAAATAACTATGTCATGCAATATGCAACATGGCGAGTTTTAACAGGCAGACACCGAAGTTTCCGTATATCTTTCCTTCCCGTGGGTCATACGAAGTTTGCACCCGACATGTATTTCGGTCTATTCAAAAAAAGTTTTAGAAAATGGGAATGCAATAACTTAAAGGATATTCTTGCAGCTGCTGTTCAAGCTTGTCCGAAAACAAAATCTATAGTAGCTGTTCTAACTGGTGATGAGAAAGGAGAAACTTTTGTGAAAACTTACGACTGGGCCAATTTTTTTCAACCTGATTGTGTAACTATTAACCAACTTCTGCATTTTAGTCATTTTGAAACAAATGAAGATAATAGAGGGCACATGTTATGTTACAAAAAATATACTGACAGTCAACCAACTGTATCAAAGGTTTTGAACCCGAATAAAGTATACGGTTTTCCTTTAGAAAAATCCCCTGCAGGCATGACGTACGAAAGAAAATCGTATCTTTATAATAAGATTCGTGAATTTGTACGTGAAGAATCTAAAGACATTTTATGCCCGAAACCCATTCCAAATGTTGATGTTGACCACAACTCTGTCCCAACAACATCTGTCGAGTACTCTTTTCAGAAACCATCAATTGAAAAGAGTATTCGACAAAAACCAACATGTTCGTACTGCAAACAGGTTGGTCATAGGAATCAGGTGCGAGGAGGAATTTATTTTTGTCCAAAACGTAAGTTGGAGTCCCAAATAGAATAAGTTTTATTTTTATGTTTGTATTGGCTTTTTTCAAATATTATTGCAACAGAATAATGATTATTTTAGCCACTGGTACCTTTTATGACATTACATAAAAGGTACCAGTGGCTAAAATAATCATTATTCTGTTGCAGTAATGTTTGAAAAAAGCCTGTCTTGTTATTTTGTTAGTTCCTAAATAGAGTAAGAATACTTAATTTTAGTTTTTTATTGTTAATTACTATCGCAATAACTAACTTTTTATTAAATATCGGCAAGTGGACCTTTTTTACTAGACTGTGTATCCTTCTTTTATTTTGATAATAATTGTTTTAGTTTTGATGTCAAAAGTATAATTATAAGTTGATTCTATGGAAAACATATCAATCTACAATAATGAATAAAAATCTACGTAACAAGCAAGTAAAAGTGTGTTTTTTTTTCACTCAAACTTTCAAAATGCTTTTTCTCAAATCAAGCTTTTTCAGAATTTCAACTTCAAATGTCTGATAAAAAAAAACGTGTGCTACTTTTTGATTATTTTTTCAATCCATACTATCAATTGACTATTCTAGATACCGAATCCAGTCTTAACTCAATACCCCACTACTGGACCCTTTATGCCTGGACTGACACATATAGTTTTGTAGTGTGCGTGACTGGTTACTTAACTCCTTTGCCGACTGTACCTATCAATATGAATAAATAATTTTAAAACCTAGTAGATGCTAAGATGGGATGTCTCTCCTGCAAAATGGGTGTAAGGAAATGGTACTGGTACTGCAAATCTCGTTAAACTATTATTATAATTATTTCTCAGTAAAATTATTTTTATCTTACAAGTGGAAATTATGCGAAAAGTAGCAGTGTGTTTGATATGTAGGTGAAGTTCATTATTTTAACCCCATATCTAATAAATACCAACACTAAAATTCCCCTCTTCTGTTAACGGGTTCAGCGTAATTGTAAGCAGGAATATTTAACAATTTTTGCACAGTGTAGTTTACCTCAAGTCATTTACATCAAATCTAAGTTCATTTAAATTGGAATGGAATTTTTGAATAATTTTATTTACTGATCTAGGCCGAAATCTTATTATGATAGGAGTGTATTTGTTATCTTTGTGTTTTGTCTTGCCTTGCCTGAAAGTAACAAATCTAATTTTAATTATTTATTTTTATTTTCTGCCATGCCAGCACATCAAGCTACTATGATCTGTCAAATTTCTTTATTAAATTTTCAACTTTATCGCTAAGCTTTAAGGTTCAAGTTTGATTAGAAAAATTACATGTCTGCATTTATTTGGTTATTCAATGGATTTAATTTAGTAATTAAATCTACCTTGTTACTTAAAAGTTAATTCGCTAAAAATAAATTGTTTCTGTTACGCTAAATTATTTACTATTATTTACAGAAAACATAACCATGGAACCCCACGCAGCTTCGTATAGGGCTAATGATGAATCTCAGGTAAATATATTTTATGAATTGTGTGTGTGTTTTTTTTTTAACATCAATGCTAATATAATAAAGCTGAAGAGTTTGTTTAAAAGCGCTAACAGTCGGATTAAAATAAAAATCCTTTTTGCATTTAATAGCCCAATTCATGAGAAAGGTTATAAGCTATAAATTAACATCACGCTGCGAATTTGGAGGCGAGCAAAAAAAAGTCAGAATGAACGCTAAGCGAAAAGGAAGTAACAGCGCAGGCGGGCGATGCGATGCGACTGGGTTGGTCGGAGGAATAAGAAATTTCACGCGGATGAGATCGCGGGAAGTAGCTAGGATTTTAAAATAAAACATAATGTTTGAAGACCAAAGAATTGCCTCGTTAAAGCCTGTCACCACCATCACCTGTAAAGGTTTCTTATTAAAAATATTTTTATTTTTTTTGTTAGCCTATACTATGTCCCACTGTTGGGCAAATGCCTCCCCTTTTTCCTTTCAAACCTCCCTGTCTAGGGCGATCTCTGGCTATGTTGGCCCTGCAAACCTCGCTAGTAAAAATAATACATTTGTTTATTTACAGAATCCATTTGGACATGTATCAGCTGTATTCAAATGCCAGTCAAATGACGCATCCAAACTCTGCGTCCATGATGCATTGACCAAGCTAAAAGAAGATGGTGATTTTGATATCGGAGGCACTTATTCACAGTCGGAACCTGAGTTCTGGTTCTTCTACACAACGTCTGTATGCCATGGAGGCAATCACTTACTTAATTTATTTGTGTGCCATAGAAAAACTGGATCTTTTGCCATCGACGTGGCGAGCTCCAGTGAGCTCACACAGAAAGTGGCTCCCGAGGATGATGTTCCTCATCTGCTATTACCTGAACCTATGACTCACTACACCTTCCGGTCAACGAAACCAAACAAAAACTTTTTCATCAAAACCTACTGTTTCAAGAAATTAGAACGATTCAACCAATCTTGCACTTTGTTCATACCAATAAAAATAACAGTAAACCCAAAGTTTGTACTGAACATTAATGTTATGAAATCTATAAAACTCCAACATGATTTGAGTGGACTTCTGACAAAGCAGGAGGCAACAGACTTTGTCCTTGAATCTGCTACTCACAAAAAGTTCCCAACGCACAAGATACTCTTGGCCGCACACAGCCCTGTACTTAGAAATATGCTTAAGAACTCTGAACTTACTTCTATGTTTATTGACATAAGTGATAATGACATGGAACTACTTATACAATTCATATATACGGGTACAATAAAAGAAGTGATGAAGCAAGACTGCCTGAAGTTACTAGAGATAGCGGATAAGTTTCAACTGACTCAACTGTTCACTTTGACCCAGCATGTGATCGGTGATCAGATCAATGTGAACAATGCAGTAGAAATGGCCGTGATAGCCAAGAAATATAAACTGGAGGATTTACAGAAGAGAGTATTTGCTTATATTGCAAAACATCCAAAAGTGTTGGAGACCAAGGCATGGAATGACCTCACTGATGTTGAACTAACTAAGTATTTGTTTCGGTACACTCGATCAATGAAAGATTAAGGTTGTCAGGAACAGAAGCATCCTGAAACAAGTACAATTTTGTGGTATCATTAC
The DNA here is from genome assembly GCA_951799955.1 of Apamea anceps. Lineage (NCBI taxonomy): Eukaryota > Metazoa > Arthropoda > Insecta > Lepidoptera > Noctuidae > Apamea > Apamea anceps. The sequence continues at coordinate 2,346,440 of OX637502.1, read as the reverse complement.
TTGATATTATAGATGTGTTTCAAAACTTTAATGTTCGGGATTCAATGATAACAAGTGTTCTATGATTTCTAATATATATACATCTCATAATCATTAGAGGCAATGTTATTGCTACTTACAATAAATGTATGTCTGTCTGTGTCTGTTTAATACATTTTTAACACTAAACTAAAATTATGCTCCCCTCCTCTTAATTTTCTAATTAAATGAATTTTCATTTTTTACATTCAATGGTGAGGTGCGCAATTTTAAATTAGGTTATCCATACTTAACTAATTTTGATGAGATTTGTCAGCAAGGTAGCTTTGTATACTTTTTACGGCGCAGCTAGCTCTGCGGTACTTCAATGTGTTGTATTAACATTTTTCATGTCATTTTGGTATTGTGAGTGCTCGACTAATATTGCTAATTACAAAAAACCTAGATTGGATAGAATATGAAGATGTGATATTATAAGGAAAGGAATGATTATGAACATTGTAAAGGCCTGTGATAGTAGTGCGAGCATATTGTGAAGTGTGTGAAAAAAAGTACTCATACACCTTTTAGGTGGTGTGACCACGTCTTTATCTTTTTAAGGAACAAATTAATTTATAATAAAAAACTTTTATAGTTCTGTTATAATAAAAAACTTTTATATTTGTTTATATTTGTTTGAATGTAAATATAAATATTTTGTTATTTTTCGATGTATTAAATACCAAATAAAAAAGAAATGTTTTTTTTTCGAAATATTCTATGTGATTATTGTGCATTTAGAAAGTAATTAACACAGAAAACACCGAGGCCGCATCTGTTGATTTTTGCCGTGGATGTCGATACCCTTTAGCCGGGCATCGCCACCGCTAGCTATCCATGGTCGATCGGGCCACGGACAGTGGGTACCCGTTTATTCAATGTACTCTGTGAGTGGGCCTACTGCTCCACGCGATGTCTGTCCGAATAACAGGCTCCGACCGAATACCCTCGCTTACTCTTATTACACTACGCTAGTTAACAGTCTTATTCACTGGCGGACTAAGGTGGGGGCGGCCCGCCCCGGGCCCCAATACCAGTGGGGGCCCCAAATCTTAAGAAGTACTTTTTAATCAATCCCAAACAATGTAAAAATATGTTCAGTAAGCAGTAGTTTGAGTGGGAGGCCCCCGTACGGTAGGTACCTATACAAAACATAAAATTGTTAATAGGCCTATAATCGAAATACTGTAGGTATTTCTATCTCACGAAGCGACACGCGCTTAACTTGTGGCAACCAAGTGAACAAACACGCTGTGAATGTGTGCGTGAAAGACGAGTAGCGTCAGCACATAGTACGTAACAGTCAGCAACAAAAGTCAATTCAATCAAACACTCTGTTACTTTTACAAATCTAAATTGATACAAAATGATGCGATACATTGGTTTTCACTATTTCATAGAATAGCAGAGTTAATTATTCTTAAATATTCTATTACTACATGTTTTTCAAGAATATTTTGCTCTATAATTAAAATCCAAACAACTGAACTGTTAATCGACTTTTGTTGCTGACCGTACACACACACTTTGACTCCGTCATGTCGCTTCGAGAGATTATAAAAAACATCCGAAAAGAAAACCTCCTCCTTTTTGAAGTCGGAAAAAATACTATACAACAGTAAAGGTGAACGCCCACTGCCTGTTTGCATTGATGTCAGCTATTGATTTATACATAGAATTCTATAGGGTACATACGTGGCCGACTCATATTGAAAAAAAAAATATGGCGGGCAGGTAGTTATGCTCCGTACCTTCAAAGCCTACTAAGAATACGGTACTATCAATGTGTCAGATTATACAACTCTTCATATCTTTCTACTATCCTTTAAAATTATAAGTGGAACATCCATTTTCCAATGATTTTGGCAGTTTTCACCTCAATTATGAACAAAACAACGTGTGGCAGTGAGCGATGCACGTGGTGAGATAATCCATGTAACGTCACCGGCACGCAATTCATTTTTTTGTTTAATTTAAAGTATTTTTTGTACAAAGTAAACCAAAATCCGTTGCGTGCTGTGCGTGCGTACGCACGCTACGTACAGTACGGATTATCCGATGACGTGCGTCCACTGTATCCGTGTTTTTGTAGACGTCGTCTTTCATGGAGATTGACGAAGATATTATTATTATCAGTTGCTTTTTGGCAGAAGAAGAAGAACGTAAAACAAAAATGTAAGGGCCCACAGTTCGAATTTCCGGACCAGAGGAAACTGAGTATTTTTGTTTGTTGGAAAAAAAAGTAACATATTCTGGATACATGAGCCATCGCAACTTTTGTGAACTCACGGTCGCACAAAAATATCAGTATAATAAATTATGCGTATTCTCTCTCACACTTTTGTTTTATTACCTGCATACCGGACGGCAAAAGTAGTATAATATAAACAAAATAGCGTTACTGGAATGTCAGCCGTTTAGACCATTTTAATACCAACTAAATTCGCTGCGTGTGTATATAGCATAACATGGTCAAGATCGGCCCTAGCTATCAGCAAAATACCGATGTTCCAAGCATAGTACAAAAAAGTTTAAAAATGAATGATTGAACGAATGGAAACTGAAGTTTACATAAGCCCATAGACAATTTTGTCTATATTTTTTGTGACAACCATACACAATTGAAATTTCTCTCTCCCTCATCCCAAGGTACCCTCCCGTCAAGCGTGGCTAATCAAGGCACGAAAAGGTGAGGTTTGTCATCATTTTAAAGCATTTAATTCTGTTTATTTAGCGTATATCCGTCCGTAATTACAGTGAATTTGCTATTCCGTGTCGAAATTTCAGTGTGGACTTCCGTAAAGTTGTGAAAAAACAGGTGAAAACATCGGAATGCTTAGAATTTTATTGTAACAGTGTGGACTCTGAAGCGTTGGGTTTTTATGTCCGAAACTCGGAACGGAAACGGTTTTCGATTATCAAACAGTTTTCATTTTTTAGGAAAATGAGCAGCTCGGAGGAGGTATCATGGATTTCATGGTTTTGCGGGCTTCGGGGAAACGAGTTCTTTTGCGAGGTTTGTCATTTAATTTAGTCACTTAAGGTGGAGATTGCTATAGATATTGATCCAACATGTTACTGTTTTAGGTGGATGAGGATTATATTAACGATAAATTCAACTTGACGGGACTTAATGAGCAGGTGCCACACTACAGACAAGCACTGGACATGATTCTGGACCTGGAGCCTGGTGAGTACATGAACCATCTTAGTACGACGCCTCATGAGGTCATATTGCTGTCACTACACTTATCATGGTAAAGACAATAATGTCAAACAGTAATAAAAACAATAAACAAAATTTCCAGTTCTGACTTTAATTGCTTAATTTTTAGGTCATAAAGTTTCCTTCCTAAGTTAACCTCCATGCTTGTAAATTGGTGTAACACAATTTGGATCTTCCTACCTTATTGGATAAGCAATGGTCATAAGTTTAAAAACATAACCTTAATTGGTATTAAAATCTGTGTCAGACTAGATAAAGTATGCAAATTGTTTCAGGCTAATGAGATTTTTTATCATTCTTAGTAAGTTAGGTGCTAAAGTGGGTCTGCCTGTCTATTTAGTACAATTTTGTGGCAAGTTCATTGACTGTGATTGATGTAATTGGTCAGAGAGGTAGCTTTGTGTATGTAGGGCACGGTACTCTAGGCATAGATATATATTCAATAATCTGGCTGATTAAAGCTACAAATTGAAAAACAGAACAAAGAGTCCATATACTAGTTTTAATGTGTGTTTCGAGACAAAGGTGTAAATAGCCAATTACTGTTGAGAAATATGTCAAAGTCAAAGTGTTTATTTTCCTTTTGAATGTTAGGATTTCTATTAAAATTGAATTGATTCTAGTACCCCTTCCAAAAGGTAGTTTTCGTATAGAGAAGACTACCACTATGTGACAGAGAAGAGGCCGTAGTCAGTGGCAACTGAATACAGAAATAAATGTAAAATTGGTGATAACCACACTGGTTCAACCCGAAGATTCCATTTACAATTTTGCTCTGATAATAGTGATGAGTCACTTCACATGTTCAGTGTTAGTCATAATGTAATACCTTGTTTGTTTTGTAGATGATGACCTTGATGACAACCCAAACCAGTCTGACCTGGTGGAGCAGGCCTCCGAGATCCTCTATGGACTGATTCACGCTCGCTACATTTTAACTAATAGGTAAGAACGGTTATTATAGGATATAGGTTTAAAAGCATAGCTAGCAGCTGGATCTGACCTGGGACCTACTTAATATAACTGACCATATGACATAATTGTCATAAATTTACTAAATTTACACACTTTCAGAACAGGTACTACAGAAAACTATGAAAGGAACTATAAAATTGCCAGATTGTTGCCTGTCAGTTTCATTAAATAGGCCCCAGGATAGGCAATTCATTGTCCTGTCACATAAAAAGTTTTCAAATAAACGGGTGAGTAGTCCAATATAAAAGTTACAGGACCCATAAAAATATTACCATAAACAAAAAATCAAATGTTGCAAGTTTCTGTCCATGTGGGTTAAATAATAATGTTACGTTTGACATGCAAAATTAACTCTTAAAAACACTGTCTTGTTGATAAACCAGTGTTTTTAAGAGCTATGTTTTTATTAGATGTAAATAAAAATAATAACAGATAAACTGACCACAGACAGATATTTAATTTATTTTTATATTGTTGGCTTGTAATTAACATTGAAGACATACCTACATTTTCATTGCTATTCGATATTGTAGTTGTCTTGCCAATATTAGTACCTACAGAATTCTGTTTTAGTTAACTTTTACTGTTATGTAGCATGACTAGTAAAAATATAAATAACTTTATAAGTACCATAGTGATGTCTGCTACAAAACGATTTTAGTGAACTGAAAACATCATGCAATGCATAACTCAGCAACAAATGTGTATGAACAAAGAATGTTCTTTTCATACCCTTCAAAATCTATACAAATAAATAAAATTGAAGTGTCTGTTTGTAATGTCAAAATAATAAAAATAGCTTTTTACTAAATGCATATGAAAGTATATTATGGTACTTTAACAAAAATCCAATAATGTTAAAATTATTGTCTGTCTGTCTGTTGGTTCCGGCTAATCTCCGAAACTGCTGGACCGATTTTAACAGGACTCACTGGCAGATAGCTGATGTTATAGGATTAACTTTTTGTTCCGGTAGCACGTTCCCGTGGGATAATTTCCGACATCGCGCGGGCTAAGCCAATGATAGCAGCTAGTACACACGGCTACACATCAAGCTATACATTTCCAGTTTTAGCTGACCTCGCATTGTATAGGTTTTTCGTACAATCAGAAGTCAGCTTATACTGGTTATGTATAGCTTGATGTGTAGCCGTGCGTACTAATAATAAACCTGAAGAGTTTGTTTGAACGCGCTAACGTCTTTAACATAACTAGCGAAATATGGGTGTTCTACAGGTGCACCTCTGCCCTACCTTTCAGGGAACGCAGCCGTGATGTTCTCTTTACGTGTTTTTTCACTTTGCAGAGGCATTGGACAAATGTTAGAGAAATTCCAGGCCGGTGATTTCGGCCATTGCCCACGCGTTTATTGTGAATGCCAACCTATGCTTCCACTTGGTAAGTATTTATTTAGAGACATTTACTTAAACTCTGATGGTCATGGTGCAGCGGTTGAACGATCGGCTCCTGTGCTACGTGTCGCGGGTTCGATTCCCGCAAAATAACAAACATTTGCAAGACCCAACCGCTTATGTATGTGTATGTCAGATTTTAGTTTATAAGCTGTTTTTTTTTAATATATCTTTATATATAAATTTTCTCGTAACGACTAGACCGATTTTGATTTAAAAAAGACCTGGTAGGTGGCCTGTCAGCTAGTTCTGTATATTTATAAAAGTATGTAGCTGTTTATCAAAGGCGATTTGTACTTATTTCGAAAGATTCTGATAACTTGATGTGTACTCATTAGTTTCAACAGCATCTAATTATTAAAACCGGCCAAGTGCGAGTCGGACTCGCCCATGAAGGGTTCCGTTACGTTACGATTTATGACGTATTAAAAAAAAACTACTCACTAGATCTCGTTCAAACCAATTTTCGGTGGAAGTTTATATGGTAATGTACATCATATATTTTTTTTAGTTTTATCATTCTCTTATTTTAGAAGTTACAGGGGGGGGGGACACACATTTTACCACTTTGGAAGTGTCTCTCGCGCAAACTATTCAGTTTAGAAAAAAATGATATTAGAAACCTCAATATCATTTTTGAAGACCTATCCAAAGATACCCCACACGTAAGAGTTTGAAGAAAAAAAAAATTTTGAGTTTCAGTTCTAGGTATGGGGACCCCCAAAATTTATTGTTTTTTTTCTATTTTTGTGTGAAAATCTTAATGCGGTTCACAGAATACATCTACTTACCAAGTTTCAACAGTATAGCTCTTATAGTTTCGGAAAAAAGCGGCTGTGACATACGGACGGACAGACAGACAGACAGACAGACATGACGAATCCATAAGGGTTCCGTTGCCATTTGGCTACGGAACCCTAAAAATGCTGTCACACAGGTCCTCTCTAATTGCCTCATAATGAGTAATATTTTAGTACTTATCTACATAATAAGAACGTAATTCATATAATCACACTAGGTAATCATGATCGGGAACTGATAGTTAGTATTAAAATAACAGACATTGTGCTTGCCTGCTAATTTCTTACATCGGACTTTATACTTTTTATTGTTTGTTTTTATGAGAAGGCCAATTTCCGTAATTAAAAATGTTCGAAGTCTAGTCACAATCTTATCTCAGCGATAATTAATGTCAAAATTGTTGAGAAAGTAGAGGTATTTTTGACAGATTGAGGCTGAGATCAGACTGTGAATGTTCTTAAAATTACGAGAATTGCTCCTTTGATGTATGTATCCGTTGTATCTTTTAGTCTGTGCTAAATAAATGTATTTTCTTTCTTTCGAAAATTATTAAGAATAATATTTAGATTTTGAATTTTTGAGCAGACAGTAGTGTTATTGTTCAGTTCGGAGTTAATAACCCCGGTTTGTCATACGTAATTTTGTCAACAACATTAGGACATGGCCTGCTATGAACACTTGCCAAATTTTGTATTATACACGCGGTCATCATCATCTATCTCGCCGTTTCCCAACTATGATGGGGTCGGCTTCCAGTCTAGCCGGATGTAGCTGAATACCAGCATTTTACATGGAGCGACTGCCTATCTGATCTTCACAACCCAGTTACTCTGTAATACGATACCTCTTGGTAAGACTGGTTGGTGGTTATACACGCGGTTATAAGCACAAATATCATTGTTTATTGAATTCTAAAAGTATCGAAATTATCTGTTTTTAATTTAGCTGCTTGTATTTGTTCTGACTACTGTCGTACTAAATGTGTATGTCGCCGCTAGATTGATTGCGCACGCGCCTTACACGTGTTTGTGAACTTATCGGAAAACATAAAGACAATGAACCGATGTTAAACTTAGATTAAAGATTTCATTTACTGGTAAAAAAATTGACGTTTTTTGTACTCTTTGACTTCGTTTCCTACTTAGTTCTGGACGATTTAAGAGACTACCCACCGAGTTTGTTTTATTAAATTATTATTCACAAAATCCACAGCTCTTTTAAATTTTATCTTAAAATATATAAACTAGTCTTACAGCCAATTACGAATTTTCAATTTAATAACTATAAAATACAAAGTCAAATCATTTATTTCAAATAGGCACATAAAAGGCACTTTTGAACGTCAAAAAATAAAATTGATACATGAAACATCCAGCAGAAACAAATATACAGAATGAAGTGAACTGCTAGCACCATCGTAAGTATTGCTAAGTGTACAGTGTGGGTGAGTGCGTGAGGAGTTGCCAATGTGTGTGTGAATATGTTTTAGTGGTACTTATGTGGTGATTGTCTGTAAACCAATTCAATTTAATTTAGATTTATTTTTGTTTTATTAATATAAATAGAAAAACAACCGGTTTATTGTTGCGATATACTTAGTACAGAATTGAAATCTCGATGTTACGACATATCGCTGTAGATAGCACCCGTGCGAAGCATGCAGGGCAGGTCGTTAGACTCGCTAGTGGGTATGCTTATAAAATAAGGCATTATTACGCAAAATCACTGAACTACCGAACACTGAACTACTACTAGAAACTCGCGACATTAACGTCGCGTATGCGCTGCGCAGACGTTGGAGAACCGCCAACGCTCATAAAACGCCAGTGGGATAGCGGCCTTACACTTTGCGGGAACGCAGAACCGATCGTTGTGACGATGCTTGCTCCTGAAGCCTAAATCTTCTCGTTCTTCTTAAGCAGTGGATGGGCGTATTTCTACTGATTTGATTATTACTTGTACACGGGTGTTCAGCACGTCTTTATTCCTTTTCCCAGGTCTATCAGACGTGCCCGGCGAGGCCATGGTGAAGCTGTACTGTCCCCGCTGCATGGACGTGTACACGCCCAAGTCGTCGCGGCACCACCACACTGACGGCGCCTACTTCGGCACCGGCTTCCCGCACATGGTGTTCATGGTCCATCCCGAGTACAGACCCAAGCGACCCGCCTCGCAGTTCGTGCCTAGGTATGTACAGTTTTACCAAAACTGTATAAATGGCCTTCCATAAATTACGTCACACGAATTTTTGGATTTTATTTTTGGAGCTCCTCGTCCTTGTCACACGTGGTCAAATTTGTGTGACCTCCCTGGTGTGGGCGTCACATATTTTGTAATCTATATAAAAAAAAAATCTTGTTCGTTTTTAAACGCATCTCTGAACTGTTGGTCTAATTTTTTAGTCTAAATTAGGTTTTTATGGAAAGACAAATTGGAAAAGTTTCCCGGAAAATGTTCAAATTCGGGAAAAACTGAATGTCTTATTTTCTATGGGATTTTTGTATGAATTATTAAAATTTGTTCGAACAATTTTTGTCGGGTCAGCTAGTTTTAAATAAAATCTCATAACATTATTGATAGAGTTGGAAATATTTGAGTTTTTCGTTACAGTTGTCATTTAAAAGTTTTCATACTTAAGATTTATCCATGTGATGTTGCGAAATTTAGTACTCTGACCCCCTTGCCACACTTTGATGCTTTGCTACCCCTTCACGTGTGACGTAGTTTATGCATGGCCCCTAACTAATGTCGTGTCGGTCGGAGGTATGAAGATGTCGTGCGAATAAGATGGAACCCAAGCCATTATTTCAATTGTACCATTTACTGCGAGGCCAAGTTCAATTACAAAAATAATTCCAAGAGATAGAGAGAGATACAAACTTCTACGTAATACTAAAGGAAAACTCCGTTCCTTTTATGTAGAAGTCTTTTATGGAAAAGATTGGACAGTGAATTGTCCGAATCTAAAACTACCTTGTGTAAAACCAAATTCCTTATCCATATAAGGAATGTGGTTTTATAATGCGGAGTCTCCATAAGGATAAAGGAAATATATCATTTTAACGTTTAAGTATTTGGTGTGTAGTTAGTTGCACAAGTAGTAGTTGTTTCATGTCCTCTTTTCGCATACGCTTTATTTGTTTTATTCATACTTATGAAGGTAACATTCACGTCACCAGGTTGTACGGATTCAAGATCCACCCGCTCGCATACCAGATCCAACAGCAGGCCGCGGCTAACTTCAAGGCGCCGCTGCGGAGTCTCTCGTATAACAACGGTAAACGCTAGGGCCGCGCCGCGCGCCCACGAGCGCCCACTCCCGCGCACTGATACAGACGCTCCCACGTGTACACACGTACATACGTACACGCCACGCGCTACGGAACGCACCGCGACTACACGAGCACGTGCCTTCCGTAACGCCGAGATATACTCATCTAGTTTCATGCTGCGAGCACAAGTACCATCACATGTAAGAACCGCTAAACATATTGTTCAATTGTATACTGGTTGTGATCGAGATTGCTGTCCAATTTTTGTTTAAATATTTTAACAGATCGTCAAGGGTTTCCGTCGCAAATGGTTCTTATATGACTCCCTTTGTCTCGCACCATGAATGTTTGTGTTCCTTCTGTTTCTAAATCTAACTTTCACGCTTATAATAAGCTTCAGTCTGAAGTGTTACTAGCGGAAGTTTGGCTTACATCGGTAGCTATGTGTCATGTGCCGGAGTCCGGACGACGCCGGCGTGGTGCGCAGTACACGGGAGCCTGATCTGTATCAATAACAAGTGAACAAACAGGTGTCTGCAGCTGTACTTGTGGACTAAACTAGATCGTCTGCAATATCAGTTGGGTCTGCTAGCTCTGTTAACATACAACAGAAGCCAAGGCGCTTCTATACAATTGAATACTTACAAGGGGTCTGTTTGTCGTGGGATGTTGTTCTGACTATTAATATTATGATAATTACTACCCTGTGGCCAATTAGTGATAAATTAACACTCTATTGTAACTCCAGCAGTTCGCTCACGGCACAGTCTTGTTATGGACACTCTCGAGTGATCGTACTCATAAGTGAAGACACGTATTTAGTTTAATGGGACTTGTGTCTATCATAAGTATTGTAGTAAGTAAATGCAGTTGACGAGTCGTAGCAATATGTACTGTAGCTTGCATTGAAATATGAAGTAATAGTAGGGGGTTCATGTATTTTTATTTTTATATCCGATAACAACCATTAGGATGTAGGTGATCATTACATGGACGCGTATTTTTTTCATGAGAGATATATTCTATTTCGTTCTTGTGTACCGGTTCCAGTAATTATCAATAAACGATAAGACAACTATTGGCCTTTTTTCTTGCTTCTCCTGCATGTTGACCACATCGAATCCTCGCTGACCGCATACGAATGGATTTATAGATTCCAAATTAGATCTCGTGTGACATAACACTGACAGAGCCATCGTAGCGTTGCCGTCGACTAGAACTTGCGACGGATGCAATAGTACAGTTGAAATGAGTACCACTTTAGCTAGTTACGTACATGATCGCTATTAACGTAGTGCAGCGCTATCACATGGACTGTTCACATACAGTGGGCTGCTACCGGCTCCGTACAGTATGAGCTTGAGTGACTATGTCGTGAGACGCTTTAGGCTTGTTGCATTGCCCGCTACGCTTGTTAAGATTGCAATACATAGCTAGGCGTTGAGCCGCTTCCTAGCGAGCCCATCGCGATGTGAATAGCCCATCCGCATCACGATACTCGGTAATTAACAAGAGCCTTTGTCGCACTACACCCGATCGTAAAAACGTCGTGGACTAACATTTTAACAGAAGAAAATGTTTGTTTGCCGCAGAAATGAAGACTTCCAGTAACATTCCAAAATGATTATTTAGCCAACGTGCGCGCCGCTCGCAGGGCACGTGACAGGGCATAGCCCCTGCTGCGCCTGCGCAAGTGACCTGCGCCGCCGCCTCACTTGTACAAGCTATCTATCTACTACGAATAACATACATAATGATAATATTTATTATTTAAACTATTAATTTTATTACTTCCCATATAACAATACAGTTATGTTTTAAATTCAATAAAGTTTATTTTTACGTTTTCTGTATAATATGTTTTTCATTTATTTTGTGTATAAAAATAGTTTTGACATGATGTTGTATAATAAAACAAACTTTTTTTATAAATATAGGTATATCATTTATTTGATTTGATTAATTATTAATAATTTAACTTAAGACATTAAAACAATGAACAAAATATTTAATACATAACAAAATCATATATTCCAAACAGTTACCTATGTGACTGTGACTAGGCCTTTTGTACATTATGTATTCTAAAATATTTGCACTTGTGACCAAGTTAGAACATAAGTAACAAACAATATTTTATTACAGTATACTGTTATCACTGGAGACATTATCAAAAAGTTCACTTACATACTAGAGTAGAAAAATTGTAAAAAAATAAGTTTAATAAAAAATGAGGAAATTAGTTGGAAAGACAAATGCTGGGCAAAAGCTGTACAACTTATAAGCAGATTTGCCAGACTACAATCCATACATATTAACTTCAATACATACAATTAGAAGTTAAGAACAATATACATCACAATATTCAATTTTACGCAATGACACTTATTGGAGAATTTACTCCTTAAGGGGGGGATGCTCTAGGTAACCTGCGAAATTCAAATATTCTTAAGTTTTTGCAATATGCGGTGTCAGGTTGTATGTTGAACAAAATATGATTTGCGAGGGTAAAAAGTATGTACAGACGCCAGCACATCAAGCTACTACAATCTGTCAAATTTCTTTAATAGATTTTCAACTTTCTGTAAAGCATTAAGGTTCAAGGTTGATTGGGAAATTTTGACAGTTTCGGGTGCTGGCATCTGTACTTACAGAATTATAATCATTAAAATCATCAATACAACCCTCTAAGTTCATATAATCCCATTGATTGATATTTCAGAAATAGTCATTCAATTGGATTATCAGTTCGTTATATGGAAGATTAAAATTATTTAAAGTTATATTTGTTAGGCTCGCGAATCATATTTTAATCTACATTCCACATGACACTTTCTGCAACTTGCAAAATAATTAAGAAAATCTGAATTTCGCCAGCTGTGCTTCCCCTTAAGTATTGATATAAACAATCAAATTCTTAATTACAAGTCACATAATTTCCAAGTCTATTCAGTCATATAAGTGCACAATTGCTTGAGCAATTCGTGGTTAGTTATCTCATCAAAAGAACTACTGCGAAGTACTTCTTTGTTTTCTTTTATAAATTTTAATGACTCGGATTTAAGAAATTCTGAGTCATACATATCACCAATAATTAGAATATCCAATGCATTATCTAGAGTCATGTGTTCAGAGAGAGCATATTCAGATAGCTCCCAGAGACCTTTCAAATTGTATCTATCTGCCAACATAAGTAAGCTGCCAAAGTTTATATTCTCTATATCCTTGACTGTTCCTGTATAAATGTATTCTAACATATACTTGAGGTCGTCCTCACTCACATCAATCAGTTTCACATAACTATTCTGGCTCTCAGCAGTTTCCCCTTTGAGCATCGCCTTGAAGACTTCGCTGTGCGCAGCAAGTATGACTTTGTGGATGTGAAACTTTGCTCCATCCGCAGATTCAATAACAAAATCAGACCCAATAGGATCAGCAAACAGAGCACTGCAGTCATGGTTCAGTTTAATGTTATAAATGACCTCAAGACTGACTCCTTCAGCATCGGCAAAAGGAAATGAAACGGCTATATACAATTTCTTGTTTTTCAAACATTGTATGTCTAGTTCTGTGAAATTATATGTGGTGAGGTAAGTGTGGGACAGCTCAGTGAGTTGTTTGAACTGGAACTCTGTGAGATACTGTTGCAGGTATACTGTGTCAGTTTTTTTGTCAACTTTGAACTTGTTGCCACAGCTCAAAGCGACACTGAATGAGCTTACTCCATGATTACAGATGAATAAATGCAGAAGGAATGTGTTACCGACTTGCTCCGTTTTGTATGAGAACCAGTAATCCGCCACATCCTGCATGTAAGTGCCGCCGATGTCGTAGAAGTTAGGCCGGTAGAACTTCTGATATACGCTATCCAGACACAGCCATTTTACTTCACGAGTCTGGCATGCACGGTGTCCATACACCACGTCCGTAGCCTGAAAACAAATTGCGCAAGATATTAGTCATCCTCAGATTTGAAAAAAACTCAAATTACTTACCCATTGTTGTAATTGACTTACCGTGATGTTTAGTTTCTTCATCCCAGGATCTCCTACGCGTGGCTCGAACATCATAATGAATGTTGACAATTATACAATAATTTATGACGAAAATATAACAGAAAAATATTCTGATCGAATCTGCAATCAATGAAAAACGCGTCGGGTCAAAAAGTTTACAAAAACAACTGTCAGTCTGTGACTGTGACTGTCATTTATTATTGACGTTGAACGTTTCGTTACAAAATATGGTCTACAATTTTTTTTAATGAAAGAGATCCCGATTTGTTTAAAGCTTCGGACAAAACTGCGCGACCAAAGTGTCTGCGAAGCGGGAGCATCAGTCGCGCTCACAGAACACTATTACTGTCGCGCTTATATATAGTAGTCTATGAGTCGCGCGGCGAACGCTGATAATAAAAGTATTCTGTGGACCAAAGAGTATAATAATAATACGGGAGCTGTGGACGCTGCTCGTAGTGCTCGTGTCTATCTATTGCGCTTTGTTGCCACTTTGTTGCACACCTACCGTAGGTGTGCAAGGCGTGAAACTAAACGTGAACAGCACGGTCTCGTGTTCACGTATAGTTTCACCATGTTGACGCTCCCGCTTCGCGTCCGGCTTACAACGCGAAGGCTTGGCCGAAGCTTTAGTTTGAGAAGAAGTTGGTGTTCACATGCAAGGTATTAGCAGCTTTAGTAACCAGCGAATCAAAATCTCACGTCCACACAATAATAAATTTTGACATCGGGCAATAAATTAGCTATCAAAATCTGTGTGAACGTTAGATTTTATTTTGACTAATGTCGCTGCATGTGTATGTACCTTGCATTAGTAATGAGGTTCATGTAAACTATCGTAGACAGTAAACTATGCATTATTCGGATAAATACTTGTCTTGTCAGTGGATTTATACGTTAAGCTTAGAAAGTGGCAACTTTTAAATAAAATGTCACCTTGACAGTTTGACAGTGCATGGATCTCGATTGTTTTTAGAATTTTTCATTTCATTATTCCGTAATTTTACTTTGGATAACTTCCTAATGCTATGACAATTACTGAGGCTCTAAGCCTCTATCAGAATGGTTCTAAACGCCGCTGTGCAGATGTTGAGGTGATTATGAATACATTTTGTTGTAACCTAGTTTGTAATTTCGAAATTCTGTAATTTTCTCTAGTGAGGTCAATGGTCACTAATATTTCTATTTTCATAGTGATAATTTAATTGCTTTGCCTGTACGGAGGTTTATAAGATGCTTATAATGTTACAGATCTTAAAGAATTGAGTAACCCTGTATAGGTTCGTCATTGAATGACACATACAGTTTTCTTGTAAACGAATGTAAATATAAATTTTTATACTAATATATTTTACATATAGGGAGGCAGATGAGCTGAAACAGAAAATATCAAAATTCAAGAGTGGAACGTCTATGCTCCAAGAAAGGGGTCTTTGGGCTTCACAACAACAGTTGCAAAAGGTTTGTACACTTGAGATATACTATTAACGCCCTTGCCTCTAACATGGCTTTTACAAAGATAACTCATCTGTTTTTTAAAACAATCTTTTGAAACTTTCTATCTATGAAACATGTTTCTGGTGTATTTAATAAGAGAAAAGTTATAATGATTTTGAAATGACTACACTGTAATTCCTCTTGTAGAATCATAGCATGTTTGTTATATTTTGATCTGGAAGCTTCTGTAAATAATAATTAGTTGACGACGGATAACAAATAATTTTGTTCTTTTCTTCTTTACTTTGAAAACTAGTCTTCTTAAGTAATGGGGAGTGCCTTTACCCAGCAGTGGGATGATGCAGACTAACAGTAACTGTTTTACCAAGGGTATTGTGTTACCCAGTAACTGACTTGTGGAGGTCAGATAGGCAGTTGCTCCATGTAAAATACTGGTATTCAGCTGCATCCGGTTAGACGGAAGAGGACCTCAACATAGTTGGGAAAAGACAATGCAGGATGATTGATATTGATCTAGTATTTTCTAATTGTTTATTGTATGTATAGTTAACTAACTATTTACACTAGGTACTAAATCAAATAACTAAGTACAAATAAATACAAAAGGGCACTTGGGCATCGAAGTACTCATCCGCATTGCTTTCATCCGGAAAGGTTTTTTAATAATGTGTTGATGTGTTCTGTTCCCAGGTGTATCAGAAAGTATTAGTTTTGGATTTAGACTATGCGTTGGATAAGAAAGTGGAACAAGACTTGTGGAATGTGGGCTTCAAGCAGCAGATTGAGGCCCTACAGGCCATCTCTAAAGATAGAAAGGTATGTTAAATGATAAGTTTATTTATTTTCCTGGATTCCCTCTGTCGGGATATTAGATTACCCTCTGTCGGGCCATTCAAGTGTTACGTAAGAAGAATTTTTGTAATTTTTAACACACATCCCTTCGCCCTTGTCAGCGTTGTATATTTTTAATGTATTCAGGTTTCTTTATTGTTATTCAGACTCTAGAAATAAGGAATTTATAGATTACCCCCATTGGTGGTTATGTAATACTTGAGCTTTATGTAGCAGGATCCAATCTTTTTCAACAGCTATTGATTTACTATAGACTAAACTGCAACCAACCAACCATAAAACATAAATATTTTAAAAACTTACACTCTTATAAAAAACAATGCACAAAAGTGTGTCAAGAATATTCTCTTGAGTTTTTTCTAACACAAATAAGGAAATATGGGCTACACTTTAGAATAGCTAGGTTCTAGGTAAAATGAGTCATCTAAGTAGTTTTTGGGAAGTCCATTTCTATGCAGTAAAGTAGTTAACATGATGTATCTGCCCTAAGTCCACCCACTTGTCAACACAACCTTTCTGGGGGGCTTGTGAACCCATATCTGACCATTTTGAAAACAAAATCCCGTGCACATGATGACCACAGCTGCGTCCTTAAGTAAAACAAAAGAGGATCCTTTTAGGTCGACTAATAATACGCGCTGCAAGCACGAATGGTCCTTACGGTTTAGATTTTGGTGATAGTACACATGTTGACATGACGCATTCAGATACAGCAGGGTAATTGCTTAACACACCTAATGATAATGGTGATGTTAATGTGTCTTAATGACTTTCATGTTGACAGTTCAACAACATTCTTATTCTTTTATTCATTGTGCTATCTAAGTTGTTGAGCAGACACATTTTGCGAACATATAAAGCAATGTATTAGCAATATCCTTCAAAATCATTCAGTTTGTGTTTGATTGTGTGTTACGAAATTAGGGTGAGGGTTCTGGTCATCGAATATGGCTGTTTTCACACTTGTGAGGCTTGTACGGCGCTAAGAATCAAGGATCAGTAGCCACATAAATGGTTGATGTTTGTCATACATTTTCTATGAACATGGTACTCTAGTCGCCTCCAGGTCAATCTAGAGCAGTGACTATGTCTACACTACCAGTAGGTGATGACATGCTCGACCCACTGCAAATTTTCCTGGAAAGTAGAATAGAATATTCTCTGATATGTACAGTCACCAAAGGAGATAAGTAACCAGGATCGTCGGATGTAGTTTCAAACTTCAACTATATCCGACGACACGGGGGGCCTACTCCGAAGTGCAAAGTGCGAATGTTCGGATCGGACCGACACAACATGGCCGAACCAAATATTATTGAAAAATGCGAAAAAAGTTCGGATCGGCTCAGTTGGGTCGGGACCATAGTCAATATTCGAAAGAGTGTAGGATCGGAACCGACCGAACCAAATAGTAACTTTGTAGCAGAAAACGGCCGAACATTCGACCGATACTACTTCGGAGTAGAAATAAATGTAGAAATTTGAACAATGGGCGGTCTTATCGCTAAAAGCACAAAGCATAGAAGCTTTAGCTTTCCATTTATTATGTTTCAGAACCCCCTTCGCAGTGAAGGTCAGGCGATGCTGTCATGGGTGCTGCAGGCTGCCGCCGGATTCTACCTCTGTTTGCTGCATCAGATTTGCACTACGTTTAAATTGGACTTACCCTTTAGGTATAGTAATGCAACTGCTCCCTTCAGATTCAGATCAATTTAAAAATGATGTTTAGAAGAAGTTCTGAAGCAGTTCTCCTTCTTCTCACAATTACTTTTTAATTCTTACCATAATACAAGAATAACTGAAACTATGGCAATAATAGGGACTAACCACACTTATTCAGAAGAAAACAACGATTTTGTATGGAATGCGTACGCATCCGGTTAGCTTTATGGATGCGTACGCATCTCCATACAAAATCGTTGTTTTCTATGGACAAAAGCTGAACAGAGCTGAATAAGCGTGGTTAGTCCCTTATTAACCAACTTAATAACCAAGTTGCATGGGTCGTAAGTTTAAGTATCGCCACTTGTGAATGCATGGTGCACCCGTCGTATTTCCTTAAATACGAATGCAAACAACTGTATCGCTATATCACTCACCCTGACCCCCGTGTCCTAACCAAAGCTATCGTCCGTGCGAATACGCGATCTTCGTGTCCATATGTTTGGAATATGTGGGTACTCATTTGTTCGGAAAAGCAAAATGCGCCCTATGTCGGTGCGACCACGTTTCGGATTCGCTGAACAAAATTAACGCTACGGTCGCGAGTTCGTGTGACGATCGTTTTGGGTAGAACGGGGCCTGGGACGGTAACCGCCACCCTGCAAAATTCCTTCCTATGCACGCACTTTAGCAATTTCTTGTCTCGTTCACCGCAGACGGCGCGCATCGCTACTAGGTCTAGTGGAGGGCTGGGGCGCCGGCGAGTCGGCCGTGGGCGCTCGCCTGCCGCCCCCGGCCTCCGCGCGTTACATCTGCCAGCACTGCCTCGTGCATCTCGGGGATCTGGCGAGATACAGGCAGCAGTTGCGTGTTGCACATACGTTTTACAGGTAAAAAATATAGAAGCAATTTTTGTGTCTAGTATTTATTATAATTTTTTTTTTTCTAGTTTTGTCAATATTTCCTAAACCTCAAACTAAAGCTTGTATGTCTATTTACTTGTACTTTATTGTACCATGTGAAATTAGATCTCTTTGTTTCTCACTATACTTGCATTTTTAAGCATGCCGGATGTGTATTCATAGAATAGGTTTTCCTACGTGGGCACTGTATTATCTGTTACCAATGAAGCTATAAGAGAGAGCACAATATGCAATGTTTCACTCTTGATTACAAGTGAGTTTTTGATCTTATATAGTAAAAAAAAACTTGAGAGGTGTCAGGGACACCCGGATGGAACGAAGTTCCTTTCGATTAATTAGTGAAGGAATTGTAATAAAATTTTACTGAAAAAAAAAAGAAAAGTGTCGTTCCAACTTTTGGTCTTAATTTTTTCCGTCTAGCCCGCTTTCGCAACGCGCGATAAGGAACTTCGTTCCAACTAGCTGCGCCCCGCGGTTGCATCCGCATAAGTTTCGATACCGTGGCAACATTGGGATAAAAAGTATCCAGGTCATGGTCTACCCATGTAACAAATTTCATCCAAATCCGTTCAGCCTATTTAGCGTGAAAGCGTAACAAACAAACATCCAAAAAAATCAAATCGTTTCTCTTTAGAATATTAGTCCAGATTTAAATTTAGTGAGAGTTTCACTTTAGCCAAATCTATCCTTGTGTTCTGCCAGACACGCGCTAGTAGTATCAGCACACTCCGGACAGCCGTACAACCAGCTGGCGCTAGTGGCGTGGCGGCGCGGGCGGCGCCTGGGCGCGCTGTACTGGCACGTGCGCTCCCTGCTGGTGCGCGCGCCCTTCCCGCCCGCGCCCGCCAACCTCGCGAGGACTTTGAGGGCCGCTGCTGCATTGCCCAGGTACGTAGAGTGAACTTCTGTATGAAACTTAGAAGCCAAGCAGTGAAGCTCTGTTCAAAAAGGTCATTTATACAAGTGAATTTAAAGGCACACAATATATTTTACATTTTTAAGTCTATAAGTGCAGTGGTATAAATAGCTTGAAATCCCTAGATAAGAAGTAAGCTGGCCACGATAGCTGACAGAGCAGTATGTATGCTAGGCTGCATACATTCTTTAAAAAACTTTACCTCCACTTGAAAATGTTACAAGTCTGACTCCCAAGATACAGGCAAATGCCTAGTTTGGGGGTCACCGTCTATTCTATCCTTGTACAAATTGTGATTATTAAATAATTTTGAATTTGACTTAGCATCTTATACAGCATTTATCAGATAGGAGTGGTACAGGCCATCTAACTGAACTACTTTCTCCATAGGATCAATCAGTAGCGAGAAAACTATCAACTCCTTCCTCATCCTATCCAAAACTCATACAAAACTTCAATACCTACTCGACCCGAATGTATGGGACGGCTGATTATTTTTACGCGATTACGCTGTTGGTCCCATGGAGAAAGTGGTTCAGTTAGATGGTCTGTACCCTTAAATATAACCATATCTTTTTGATACAAGCTGTTTATATATAATAATCATGTTATAAACCAACATTATTACTTCCAGCAGTGACCCTAAAGACCTGCCAATGATCCCGGGCGTGACGGACAGCACTGCGCCGGCGCCGGTGACGCTGAGCGGACGACTGGACGCGCACTCCTACGTCACAGAGCTCATCAGGGCCATGCACTACATACACACTGTGGAAGAGTAAGTTATACTACATACTTAAGACGAATAATGACGAGCTGATTACCAAAACAACCCGAACGAGTTGATTATTTTTTTGTTATACAATTACTTATTATACAATAAATAAATAATAATAATAAACAATCCCCATAGTGAAACAACAACAAAAACAAATGTAAGCAAAGCATTATATCTCATCCTCATCATTCATCATCATGTATTTATGTCTGTAATTTATATGGTGTACATAATAAAGAGTATTCTATTCTATCATCTGCCGAACCCTTTCCCAACTATGTTGGGGTCGGCTTCCAGTCTAACCAGATGCAGCTAAATACCAGTATTAACGACCTTAATAATGTTTCTCATTAGGCTGGACTCGGCGGCCGCGTTGGTGAATTCACTCAATTCTTCGTTGACAGCCCTCATCGCGACAGATAGCTTTGAGTCCATGACGCTTATAAAGGTTAGTGCCTAAGTTTATATTTATTGTGAGTGTAATATTTTAGGAAAATAAGGAAACCTTGGTAAATGTGAATATAGCCTCTCTAAGGCGTTTGATTGCGTGAAACATGACACACTTCTGCTGAAACTAGAGCACAATGGGATTAGGAATATAGCTCTTGATTTACTAAAATCATACCTAAAAGATAGAAAGCTTAAAGTTCAAGTAAACGGCGTAAAATCATTAGGGAGTGAAATGGTAATAGGCGTGCCTCAAGGTTCGATATTGGGTCCATTTCTCTTTTTAGTTTACATTAATAAGTTACTTTAAATAATTTGGTACTAAATGAGAAAACAAAAACTAAATGCTAGGAGTAGTGAATGCCACGTTGTATTGAATAAGGAGGTACTTGAATTCGTCGAAAATACGATTTTCCTAGGGATCACGCTTTTCTCAAGGCTACAGTAGGGTCCTCACTTATCATCACTTTCAGGGCGGCTAAGTTCAGTCGCTTACACTGTTTGGAAAATCTGTCAATTAACAGACGTGGATACCGCGAGACTGATCTATTTTAGTTACTTTCATAGCATCATGTCTTACGGTATTTCGCTGGGGGACGGGCTGCATATATTGATTCTATCTTCAAATCGAACATTTTATTCTTGTGTTATCTAGATGGCGTGTGTAATGGTATGGCTAGTCCATTCCACCACAGAAGACCTGACAGTAGAGAGCAACGCTATGAGCGAAGGCGAAGCCCGCGCGGCCCAGCTGGCCAGCTCGCTCGCCACCGGCTCCCTGCTGGCGCTGCTGCTGCCCAGCTACACTGTGGACGCGCCGCTGCAGCGGTCCCTGCCCGCCTGTGAGTAATATTGAAGACCCTTAGCAAATTTCAATTGCTGAACAAAAATATCTATTTGACAGCACCCTGATTCAACTTAACCCCTCTAATTCTCCATATTCTTCACCAAAATAAGGCAATATATTTCTTGCAGTGAAGGTGTGGATGGCGTGGGCTGCGTGGCACTCCAAAATATTAAGCTGCCCCGCATGGTGTTCACTAGCAGCGCTGTGGCCGGCCTTCGCGCACACGCTCAACATGCTGGCACCATCGGCTGCGTTATTGGCTGACAAATGTGAGTATACAGAGAACTTTCTGATGAATGTGAAACAAAATAGACAAAGAAAAATCATTGTTTTTTTTAAACTTGGCCTTCTGGAATTTCCGATAATGTCTTGTTATATTGTGAAAATTAGACCTTGCTTAGAAACGTGAAACACTCCCGTGTCGTAAGGTTTTTTTAACAAACGCCATTTTCTAATGAATGTCGTCATCGTGGAGGCTAGAAATAACAGCGAGGATGTAAGGTAAAAAGGGCAAATCATTGAAATAAAACCATAAACAACGGCTGGTTCACGTCCAATACGGCCCCGTTTAATATAACTGGTAATGCGATATATTTGTAAAAATAAAAAAAGTATTAAATAGTCTAATTTTCGCAACAGATGCTGTCTATTATAGAAGAAAATGTATGAAAGAGAGTGTGAGTTAGTCTAATATAATTGCCTGGCTGGTTGGCAGTTATATCAGACTCACTGTTGCCCGCGACTTCGTCTGCGATCCAGGATGAAAAGTAGCCTATGTCCCTACTCAGGGCATGGTCTATATGTGTGCAAAATGTCATCAAAACCCGTTCAGCCGTTTTAGCGTGAAAGCGTATCAAACAAACAAACTCACTTTCGCATTTATAATATTAGTTAGGTTATCCAACCCTGCAGCAGCCTAACATATTTTAAACTTGTTTACCTTCACAGACGACAGCGTACCACTACCCGAAGATGAGGAGTTAGCAGGGTTCCTACCACTGGAGAGTGCTCTGACTGGGCTGCGGTTCCCCAACCACGCCGCGTGGGACACGTACGGAGGACGAGTGCCTGATCTGGACGAGGATGCTGAGGATAATGATGCTGAGTGAGTATTGAACCAAGACGATGTCTGAACTTCCTCGTTGATCTAGTGGTAGCAAGCGCTAAGCATGAGGTCCTTGGTTCGATTCCCAGGTCGGGCAAAGTGTTTATTTATCTATTTATTGCATTTTACCAACAGGAATTTCTCAGTAGCAGCTCGGAGTCTGGAATTGTGCCCGGTGGGTGGCAATTTTGCCTTATTGCCCCTTATTGCATGGAACTTAAACATAACTGGCCAAATGGGGCTTTACTATAGATACTCCTCTGTGCAATACATATGGTTAATTCTTTTCCACTCGGTTATTTTTATAAATATGTGCTTTGGCTCTACAAACCAATTTTTGTACATTTTACAACTCAATATCGATCGAGCCTCAACATACAGACTAACTGTCTAGTTTGCGGCTCACTAGCAAATACCATATTGTAACCTAGCTGTAGGTAATATTTGAAGCTACTCATGTCGTCTCAACTTGCTGTTAACTTGTGAACCTGTTTGCTGTATTACCTGGACAATAAATATTTTCTATTTTCAATAGGTAAACTTTTTTTCACTGGGTTTTATATTTTTTATTATTTTTTTTTTTTCTCTCCAGGCCCCCATCACAAGTATCAGTGACATGTTTGAACGGCGAGCCAGAGCTGGAACAGCGAGTGCGCGCGCATCGACTGATACTGCTCGGCAAGAAACTGTCACAGCTCAGGCCCGAACATCTATCTTATACGTGAGTGTGTTTGTGTAATATAATTTTATCTAAGGGAAAACAAACAGCAGTATTTTGAAAAAAAGAAGAAACAACTTGACAACATACATTACTACGAGTACTTGTTAGTACTTTTGTTTTTTTATTAGTTGCTATCTGATATATGTATCTGGTGTATTGTGTGTCTTTTGGTCTGTGCTAAATAAATGTTTTTTCTTTCTTACTATACACTACATTTCCCACAGATTATAACGTACACAAACTAAAACGGTAAACGTAACTGTAGTCAGGGCAAATTAATTATATGAATAAAAGAAACTAAAAATAACAAAAATAAACTCTTGTTTGTATATTGTATCCTACCTCTCCTATAAACTATTCTACTTATATTTCTCGAAAATAGTACGAAAAACAAAGTTATTACTGCGGATGAAGCGGAAAATATTCAGTGTCTCAAAAACTATTCACATCAATAAAAATGTCACTTTGAAACATCATAATCTTGTTTATTGTGGGATCTAACAATACCCCACAAGCTTTGTGCATTGTTATTGAAAAAGAAATACTTCAAGGTCAAGAATCTATGATAGCTAAAAAAGTATAATGGCAAATTGATCAATTTGAAATTAGCGGCTCGCATGGCATGGCTAATTGTAATATTGTAAAAGAGAAGACACTGACAGAGTTCGTTGTTGCAGCGAGGAAGGCGGCAAAACAACGTTCACGGCATCGTCCGTGGGCGGAGAGCAGCTGAGCGAGGCGCTGGCGGCGCTGCGCGCGGCGGCCGGCGCGGCGCGGGGGGGCGGGGGCGCGGGGCCGCCGGAGCCCGAGGACGACAGCGACGGGGAGCCCGCGCAGCCGCCGCCGCCTATCGTTATCTCGGAGGCTGATTTCCGGGAAAAAGGTATTGATCTCACATATTTTTTACAAAAAATAAATATAAGTGAGTGAGTGAGTAGAGCATTACTTTTCCTCTATACTGTGAGTATTTGTATATATATGTTTATATATTTTGTATTATTTATTTATTTGAGTATACTTATTTATTATTTTTTGCGTTATATGTGTAAGTATATTTAATATTTTTGTTTTAGACTTCACACATTCATATTTTTCTCTTCTTGTTCTCACACACTATTGTCTACAAATTTTCTTTTTACTTCTCCTTTCGCAGGTCTGCTAGAAGAAATTTCTTAAGAAATAAGCAGTACCTTTGTACTCATATTATCATCATGTCATATCAATATGTATTTTACTGTGTGTACATAAATAATATAATAATAATAATAAGTGAAGAAGTAACTGGGCGTAAAATACTTCAAGCTTTAGCTGTCATATTCGAGTATAGCACACAGCAGAGCGCACTCAACTGAAACTAAGCCTACCAATCCCATCCCAATCTATTTAGGATCGGTGCAACACGTGTTTTTCTTCCATACTTCTCTAGTAGTCGTCATCTCAGTAGTCACCCTCTTCCTGGGTAGGCAGGTCTGGGGCAGCCGAACATTTGTAATTTTTTATGACCACCAACAGTTCGCGAGAAACGCGTGGGCATCCTCAAGCCTCAAGGTTCTCTGGAGCGAGCGCGGGAAGAACGAGCGCTCGCCACGCAAGAAGACCAAGTTATCGTACGTATGCCTTTATCACATTATATTAATATTTATGAGCGTTCTCAAATACAGAATAATGTTTTGAAAAATATAGCTGCACGAACTTACAAGTGAATATGAATTTTTACCTAAATGAACTATTTTTTTTTCATCGAGCTGTTGCTTCATCATCAGCTTACAGCAGTTCACTGCTGGATATAGGCCTCTCCTATTGCTCGCCATTCAACTCGATTTTCGGCAACTCTCATCCAGCTGCTACCAGCCATCCTGCGAAGATCATCGCTCCACCGAGCCTCAGGGCGTTCTACCTTACTCGCTACTTAGTCTTTGTGAAAATAAACTCAAAGCATATTTACAGGCACTTTTGAATTGTTACGACTTGGTCAGCCTGAAAGTTGAAGCAAGTTAGATAGGAAGAACATCGAAGCTATTTCTGTAACTCTTCATACTGCTACTGTTGGCCTGCATCATCCCACTACTGGGAAAATACATCTTCCCATGATTTCCATCTCTTGTGCACCACTGGTCGTTTGTTCTCTCTAGCTCGCCCCGCCATCTACTTAGTCTACCGACGCCTTCTAACTGTTTTAGGGCTCCACATAGTGACTATTTTGGCCCACAGCTCATTGGGCATAGGGCAGACGTGGTCAGCTCACTCCCATTTCAGCTTAGCGGCTTTCTGTTAATTTGGACACCTAGAATACTGCGCTCCATTGCACTTTGGCAAACCTTGAGTTTAGACTTTGAATTAAATTAATTGATTATTCTGTTAATAGGATGTCGGAATCACTTTTACACGTCATATTATTAAAAAACAAACCTAGACGGTGTTGACATTTCCTATCTGAGTACCCCTGAGAAGAAATGACTAAACAAACTCAACGGTCAAAGTATCTTTTAAATTCTAGACATAAAAAAAAAACTTCGTCTGATGAATGTTTGTCAATAACCAAGTCTGGGATCCAACTTTACATAATATCTTTGTATTTTTGTAGGAGGTGGAACTGCAGGAAGATAAGAGCGAGGACAAGAAGGAGGTGCGCAAGCCGCGCGTCAACATCGCCATGGCCGCCATCATGCGGAAGCAGGAGGAGACCAACAAACAGGTGAACTTCTTATACCTACTACGTTGACATGTGGGTGTGCTATAGACACACCTCTGTCGTACCCTTCGGAGGTTACAAGCGTGATGTTATGTTTGTGTCAGGCTGCGTTTGGGGATTATTTTTGTGCTAAGCAACCATAGTGTCTGTATATTAATTCTTCTAGTAATTGTGTTATTAAAACACACCGGTAGAAACTACAGAACGGCACTTGTTACTATCCTTACATACTCCTTTTGTTTCGTTTGGGTTCACACAATGACATCTGGTCATACACGCACTCCAGTCGCGAGTACCACGCACCTGCCCTTTCTGGAGAACATCACCAATATCAATAACATCACCGGTTGAACGCCGTAATTACAGAAACAATTAAAAAGCCATTGTGCCTCGCGTGTATCCACGTTCGCCGCATACGAAGAGTTTAATATGACCTTTTTAAACGTAATCACATTTGTATATTAGCCACTTATAAAATCACTTGACAAAGTACTGTGAAGATTTGAATCATCAAAAAATCAACCTTATGCTTATTGAAATAACGTCGAACATAAATAAACTTCAGACCTTTGGCCGCTTGGATGCTTTCAGGGAATAATGGTTGGTTCATTTATTTTCAACTTTATTCCAAGGTGCGTAAGGAATCTAAAAAACAACTTTTGCCATGTGTCTTTGGTAAACAACTAAATAACATTTTATTTCACAGGTGAAATTCGTAACACCACCGCCAACGCCAGACTCAATAGCAGACACAGCGGAATCTAAAGAGGAGAAACCCAAAGTGGTAGTACAGCCGAAAGCTATCAAGTCCTTAGCCAACTTACCTCTAGGCAGAAAGACAGGCGGGATCCTCTCCCTCAAGGACAAATCCGCAGGGTACCCCCACTTAGTCCTCAACACCGAACCGGAACCCCCCAAGAAGGTGGAAAAAGATGAGAAGAAAGATGTCAAGCCCAGTCAATCAAGTCAGAACTCACAGACTTACCAACAGAAGAGGCAAGATCATCCGCCATCACCGAACTGGAACCCGATACAGAATACATACCCTGACGCGCCTAGAATGAACTTCCAAAAGAACTATGGGATACAGAACACAGGTTTAAGCTACAACCCTAGTTACCCAGCACCTAATATCAACAATCAAGGCATTAGGTTACCTGTTGTCAACCCCAAAGAGATTGATGTTAGAACGGCAGCGCTGCAGAAACAGAACTCTCGTCAGGAACTATTCCAAGATGGGCAGAAGTTCAACCATAACTACCAAATGTCTGGAGACAAGAAAAACTTCTTGAATGACTTACCTCCTCGCTTTGCGAACCAGTACAGATACTGGCAGAACGCTCAGGAGAATCAGTTTAATGATAATAAATTCAGAGATGATAGCTTTAAGCCGAATAATACGCTGTTCAACGCGCAGCAGCCTCGGAGTTGGAACACGCAACCTCAACAACCGCCTGACGGTTACCAGCAACCGATGTGGTGGAAACCAGACCAACCAAACAACTTCAACGCGAATTTCCAACAACCTTTACAATCCAACTTTTATTCGCAACAACATTTAAACACCAATTTACCAAACCCTTACCAAAATTTATCATACAGTCAATTACAGAACAATATGCCACAGAATAAACAAGAAAATTTCAGTCAGCCGGGGTACCTACAATCTGCTATAGGTCAACCTCAGTTGCAAACGTTACAAAACCTAGTAACGTCACCTAATTTCAATTCGTCTCTGAATAGTTTTTCCTACGCTCCTACGGTAAGCTACGACTCGTCGATGTACCCTCAATTTAACAACAAGCTGTCCTACCAGCCGTTACAGATGAAGATGGTAGACAAGCCTCTGAACTACCCAGGACAGGGTAACAAGGATCTCATGGATATGAACGCGCTAAACTTCGGCGGTAACGCGTTGGATATGCAGCAGAGAAGTCTGAACATGAATTTCAATGAGCCTGTCAGTAATGATACTGGGAATATGAAGAATATGGATCGAGTTGGGGTAAGTTGCATTTTGTAATATCGTCCCGGCCGAAATTCGGTCACAGTGGCCGAAATTCGGTCACAGTGGCCGAAATTCGGCCGGTACGCAAGAGATATTATAGTACACAAGTATGTGCCCAAACACAAGTGCACTCTGTTCCTTTACTCTCATAGTCCCGCATATAATATAAACAGTGTTCCATCATTTAGCCAAGTTTTTTGTATTAATATTTCTACGAAATTCCGAAAGCGGTAGCATTAGAATAGAATAGATTAGCATTATCTGTAGATCTCTTGCTAATATTCCTGTAGGCACCTTAAATATGTCCTATTATTTATTAAAACACTCTTTGTCTGGTATGTAGAGCGGCGAGGCCGGTAGCAGTGCGGCGCCAGGCAGCACGTACTCCCTGTTCAGCGGAGCGCCCGACACCAGCGCGTGGGGCTCCACCACGCACAGGCAGCCGCCGGTAACTTTTATGTTGCACATTTTTCTCTAGCTAGACATCACAGTCTGTCCGACTAGCTTCCCTTCAAACTAATTTTCTAATGGTAAAATGTTAGTTTCCACTGTGGGACGTATTTAAATGTGTAATATTTTACGCCATAGTACAGCAAAATAAACTAATATGACAAAAGATTTCATTGTGTCATGTTTTTTCCAGTCGTTGTGGTCGGGGCCGGGTCCCTCTCCCCTAGAACGTCTATTGGAACAGCAGAAGCAGATGAAGCCTCCTCAATGACCGTCGCGCGCAGCCGGGACCCCCCGGCGCCGCCTGCGCAAGTTCCACCTCCGGTTCCCTGAGGCTACCTCGTAATCCCCGAACTTCTAACACAAACATTTTGACTACGACCGCTGTATGGTCCAGCAATTGCTCAGTTTTGTTTAGTATGGAAGAGGACAAAAAAAAAACATGAGCAAGAAGCAAAATTCGCTTTCTTACTTTTAAAAATATCGCTCATATTTTGGCTCGTAGTTTGATTCATTAATATAAAATATAAACTTCTGGCGACCGGAACATTTTGAATTGTCATACAACGCTGTTCCTATTACTTTTTAAAAGTCAGTAAAAAGGAATTTAGTTTTTGAGTCTAATGTTTCGCTTATCAACGCGTAGTCGTATTAAAATTCTCCTTGATAATAATAATAATAAAGTGCTGTTGTATAAAATTGTATAAATGTAAACAGATGTATAAAGTTGATGGCGACAATGGTGGCTCGTAGATAATATTTTTGTATAAGTACTACTGTTGGTGAAATACATAGATACAATATAATAGGTCAAATGTATTTTAGGTTACATTTTTTAGGATTATTTTTAGTCTAGAACAGTAATAGCATATTGCATACAAAAATATTACTTTTTTTTATAGATCAAGACCATGCACATACACTAAGATCGAAGGAAATTAAAGTCAACCAGTGCTGGGACATAGTAGCAATTTATACGTCGGCAAGTTTTTCGTAACTTGTTTAATTCTGAGCATACTAATAAAATATTTATTGGCTGTGACCCTGGAACTGTATAAGAGTAGTATATTTGCTCAGAATTATTATTTAGCGAAAAAGCTGTGAATGACTGATAGAATATAATTAAATGTCTCCCTGGTTGGTGATAATGAGCTTTTGGCGTTAGTAGCCCCCTAAATGGCTACATACGGTCAGCTTCACACTCCTAGTCAAATGAGTTCTTGTACGAAAATACTATCTGAGTGCACATTGTTGGGTGTCTGTTAAAAATTATTCTTATTCTTGTACACTTGCATATTTTTGTATAATATCTGTCGTGTGTCGCGTCGCGTGAAAGGTTACAAAAAGATGGCTTCGTTTTTTAAATGTCGAACTGCAACAATAATATCTTTTATATTTAACGACTAATTTCGAAACTTAATTGAATATTTTTTAACATGTAAGTGGTTGATTTGGGTCTACCCTTTTTAGCAGAACTTTTTATGTCATAATATTGTTTTGCATAACAGCGGATAGCATAAACTTCATTTCGCAGAAAATCGTTAGGCAGACAGTCATTTATCATACATTCAAAATTCATAATTTTGTAAGTCCGAATCATCTTTAGGCATAAATTTCATATCCATAATAATTAAAAAGTAGAACCATCATATCGCAGAAAGTTCACAGTCAGAATCGTCTTTTGGCATACATTTCATATCGATAGTCATTAAAAGGCAGAACTGTCATATCTCAGAAAGTTTAGAGTTAGAATCATCTTTTGGCATACATTTCATATCCATAATCATTACAGAAAATTCATTCATTCATTCACCATGCATGCAGCATGCAAACAAGCATACACCATGCATGCAGCAATCATGCAGCATGCAAGCAAGCATGCAGCATGCAAGTAAGCATGCAAACATGCATACACCATGCATGCAGCAAGCATGCAGCATGCAAGCAAGCATGCAGCATGCAAGCGAGCATGCAAACATGCAAACAAGCATACACCATGCATGCAGCAAGCATGCAGCATGCAAGCGAGCATGCAAACAAGTATACACCATGCATGCAGCATGCAAGCAAGCATGCAGCATTCAAGCGAGCATGCAAACATGCAAGCAAGCATACACCATGCATGCAGCAAGCATGCAGCATGCAAGCAAGCATGCAACATGCAGCAGGCATGGTTTCTGTCACGGCTCCGGCGCTGCGGGGCTCCGGCGGTCCCACGCGAGCTTATCGTCGCAGATGGTTTTAAGGCTCACCACCGCAGCTTCGGCTTGCTGGCCGGCTACGCCGGCCAGCCTCAGCTGCGGCGGCGAGCATTACTACCACCTGCTCCTCAGCTCGCGGGCCGCCTCGCCCCTCCGCGCCTACGCGGGCTTAAATTACACTCTAGGGGTAGGGCAGACAAGACTACGTGGAGTCGGTTTTGCAGCGATTCGTTTCTGTCACTAACTTTTGTAGCACGACATATTATTGACTTTTCACGACAATGCTTTAATTTAAGGTTAAAAATGCTATTGTATAGAAATGTGAATATGCCTAATAAAATTATTCCAAACGAAATTCTGCCATTTTCATAAGTATGCGAAGTAAACGGTATGCTAAACGAAATTATGCGAAATTTTAACTTTGCCAAAGGTAATTATGCCAAATAAAATTCTGCTATCTTAAAACTATGCCATTATAAATTCGGACATATAAACATTCGGCCAAACAATAATTATATTAAATCATTTTTATGCCTTAAAAATATTCGTTTAAAGAAGATTATGCCAAGTGTGTTATGCCAAATAAATTTCGGAGCATCAAGATTCTGCCAGATAGAGGGAACCCGGTTGATTTTTTATAAGTCGTTATTCTAAATTCAAAATTGTTGTGTGTTTTCATTCGCTTTTTTATCTTTTCGGTTTGTGGGTAGTTCGACATTTACAAAGGCATTATTTTAAGCATGATTTTGTTGTGATTTTAAGTGAAAGTAAATTGAAGTAATCTTTGTGAAACAATATTTTGTAATAAAGATATTTTTGTTATTATTACTGTTCTTGTTTTTACTAACAATACCAAGATTTCCACTTCGCACTACTACCGATATGTACTAGTATCGATAAAAAATGATAAAATGATTACGGGCACAACACTATCGACAGTCACCTATCCTAATCCTCAGCAATATCGTTTATTGACGTAGTAGTTGCCACTAGGTCCTCAAGAGTGCAGATGAAGTCATGATGCAGCGTAAGATGAAAGGTGGACCATTGTCTGTGGAGAGACGCCGCATACGCACCGGTTCTGAGCCGTCTATGCACCCGACTTGTGGAGATATTGTCTTTGCTGCGGCTGATGTCGTTACGAAGTCAATTTAGTTTTCAAAGTCAACCACGGCAACGTGTGCCCGGATGGAAGACTGATAAATATATAAATTTCGTCTAGACTCACGGACTCCAGAACACCTCTAGCCTCTGGGACACAGTTGTTTTGCATTGGGTGATGTGGAGAGAAGTTTCCTTTCAGTTTCGGATTCCCCTTTCTTGAAACAAATTGTTGGATTTACAGTACGGCATGGCGCCTGTCGGAAAGCCTGCTTCAAAGCGGTAAACTTGCGTGATATTGGTGTCGATTCTCTTGTTACAAATGCCTTTAAACTAGACAAAAAATCACCAAAATTTAGTTTATTCCTGTCAAACGACGATTTCCCATTCTGAAATTGACTAAAGTGACACAAGTTTCACAGCACTAAGATGGCACCGAGTTTTAATGTATTGAAAATGGCAGTTATGCTATTCGGAATTTTACGTTTTTCACCAAAAATTTTGATTGTCTAACTAAATCTGACTATTTTTAATTGCATTAAAAAGGTGTGTAGTAAAATTAGTTGTTACTAAAATTCACATCAACACCTCGACTTCGGGTGCAAAAACAGTAGGTACTTACAATCTTTTTTCTTTTCTTTTGCTTATATCTCGAAAATGGTGTGCCTACCGCAAAAATGATGAAAATTTCGACCCCCTTTATGAAGCCCATAAATCCCTAAAACTCAACGTGTAGGTAATAATTTTTCATATTTTCCATAGAAAAGTAGGGCTAACAAGTTGCGTTGTTAAATTCGATTTTAGTTGTGTTATTTTTAAGAGATTTTTTTTTGCAGAATAGATTTAAGATTTTCATAGCCATAAGTAAGGAATTTTAGTGATAGTTTAGTTCGGTGTACAAGAGAATCGGCACCATTAACTGTTAATCCAACAATTTTTGACAAAGGCCACGGTCAAGGTCCATTAAAGGTCATCAATTAATCTCTAGGCAAATATCCCATTGAGTGTAATGAGGATACAAGGATGGGATGAAATTTTATTTATTTTTGACCTAGGACATCTAGTTTTTTTAAGATATTTGCGAAAGACTCGAAAAGGGTTTCCAAATTATCCGGTTGAGCACGCAACTTTGGCCAGTAACTAAACATCAATGTAAGTAAAGTTTTTATTACATTCTGGATTTAGGTGTTTTAGAATTTAAATTAGATACAGAAGTTGCTCTACTGTTCACCCAGGTGATTTTAATCTGAGGTTATGAAAGGATTCTTATTTTCATTTTAAAAGGTTTAATAAATAAAAGCACAATATAATCAGTCAATAATTTAAATTTTATTCCTTCATAGTCATTCTAAACAAATTATCAGATGAAATACATTTCTAATGTGTAAAAAAGCGTACTAATTTTCTAATTGCATTATACATAAATTATTTACAATATCACTAATAAATATTTGAGTAAAACAAATAGGATTTGAGACAAAAACAATACTATTCCGTCATCTCCAATCTATAACAAGTTCAACTAGAAACAAGTCTAATATTTACTTTAAAAATTGCATTACAGAATCTCTTTACAGGCTAATTAAAGGATGTCAGTTAAAAGGATTTTATTATAAAGCAAATAAATCTAATTATCGAGTTAATAAATAACAGTCGTGCGAACACAATACGCTAAGATATGTACAACGAATTGACAAATAATAGTGCGAACTGGACCGTATGTTACGCCATCGCGCACTCGTCTTATAGCTTTGGATATCCTAAGTAAGCGGTGAACGGTCACCACTGACCTATATTATACAAGTACGCTAGACTAAATATATGTACTATTCTAAATGACAGTTGTTTTTTGTGCCGATTCAAGCCGCTCGAGAGTCTCAGGAACTAAAATTGACACATTGCCGCAGATGGCTGTCGTTTTGTTTTGGTACGTCTCTGAGAATTTAGGTCTAAATTGTGGAATAACACTTTTTTGTGTATCTTGTGTTAACTATGAGATATTTAGAACATTTTTATCATGAGAGTATGCGCATCTTGTAAAACTCGCTATCAAAAATCATAGTTCCACGGACGCTCACGTTGCTGTCAGCGCCAAAATAGCGAAAATCAAATGTCTTCATTTTGTCATCAATAGTATGAAGTCCAGCGTACTTGTTTATTGTAGGTATACATTATTAACTGTCCAAATACAGAGCGTTTTTTGACACCTTAATGTCAAATTGAAATGACAGATTATCATGACTGTCGCTAAATATGACGGAACCGCTTGCCTACGAAACCAAGCTTCACATGGCTCCCCTCACCTAATTTAATGTGCACAATTTCACATTACATTACAGTCAAGGTAGAGTGAGCAGTCGTGCGCGATGAGCTTATACCTAGGATATTACCACTCAGGGTACGTGATTCGTGTTACACAATTCAAACAAGGTGCTTGCGAGTGTTTTCAGCACCGATTACTTTCCCGACACAAGGAAAACCACAGGTTCACTCATACTTGGAAATAAATACATTTTCTAATTCATATGATGACGATATATCTGCATCAACAATCGGTAATAACCTAATGACATGCAATTATATCAAAACCAATAAGTTCTTGAATTAAAACTAAAGTAATCTAAAGTAAGAACCTTAAAAAACCATTCACAACTTTTCATAACCGTTTTACAAGAGTGGTTATTGTCCGGGTTATTGTCAGAACCATCGACAATACCCGGGTAAGTCATACCATTGTGAAAATTGTCTAAAAATAGACGAGCACAATAAAAATGGTATAGTTGTAAAAGGATCTTTTGGCGCGCAGTTAAAATTGGAACTAACGCGGCCTTCTCTAAATCTTGTTTTTTCAATACATTTTACAAAACATTCGCACAAATTACCAACAGCGCCACCCTGTGAACGTCGTTAAAACGTCAAGAGATCCTTTTAGTACTTTATATATACTTAGGTACACGAATGAGCGTATGGTAAAAATCATGTCAGTCGTTAAAACAGTGCAAGTAATTCAAATTCACATTGACTAGTCATTGGCTGGCGAGGCGCCCGGTAACCAGACCTACACTTTGTACTGGTATTGGCACATAGTCGTTACACAATAAATTGTAAAATAGTTACCATTCGTTAGCACTGACAGAAAGTACTAACTAAGTAGACCTACTTAGTGAAAGTTTTTACAATATCAAGGGATATTATAACAAGACTGGAAATGATGTAGCTCATTTATAAGATTGTTAGGTTTACTTTGAAATATGTTGCTCACTGATATTGAAGGAATGAACCTTCTTTAGGACTTTCATCGCAGTGTTGATGATATAAATATTTAGTTTAAAACTCATAGAGCCCTTTAGAAATAGAAATACCTTCTTGCCGGGTATACTAGTATAAGAATAGAAGGACCTAATTTACATTTTACGTACCACTACGATACTTACATACGTTCGAAAAAGTTACTTTTACATAATTCAATATTCCTTCCAATCTGTTCAATAAAGGTTGTGCAATTTTCAGTCATTTAAAAAATAAAATCATTTTGAGTGGGCCAAATAATCTTGATGACGACTTGACATAATAATATACTAAAAGTAAATAGCTAATCATTCTTTTTCTTCTTCTACAAATTCGCTTCCCACCTTTTCCGCATAAACTTTTACCCTATAAAGACATCCACATTGACATAGAGAGTTCTAGCACAATGTACATCTATTTGGGGCAAGATTGCTCTACAATTTTCGAGAAAAGGGGGATCTGCTAAGGTAGCCCGCGAAATTCAAATTCTATTACGTTTTTTGCAATTTGCAGGCCACTGCCAGGTTGTATGTATGAATGACTATTTCATGGAATAACAATCAATAGGGTAATATATACTTAGAGAGATGTATTACTGATTCTAATAATTATAATTCTGT
Organism: Apamea anceps; assembly: GCA_951799955.1. Taxonomy (NCBI): domain Eukaryota; kingdom Metazoa; phylum Arthropoda; class Insecta; order Lepidoptera; family Noctuidae; genus Apamea; species Apamea anceps. The sequence goes on along the minus strand of OX637502.1, from coordinate 2,310,651 downwards.
AAAGCCATACTTGTTACGCTCGCAAATCATATTTTAATCAAGATACAACCTAACACTGACATACATGCATAACATACATAATCAGCCTATAATGTTCCCACTGCTGGGACACAGGCCACCTCTCTGTGGGAGGGAGTGGGCCTTAATCCATCATGCAGGCCCAGTGCGGGTTGGTAGATGTAACATGTCTTCGAATTTTTTGGTTCTAGGACATGCCGGTTTCATCACCGGTTCCTTCACCGTTTAGAGAGCAGTGGTGATGAAATAATTTACTCAAAGTAAAGCGCCTGTGTGGGTTCGAACCTACGACTCGACTCGGTAAGTCGCGGCTGTTACCACTGGGCGACCACTGCTCACTACCTAAGACTGACCTAAGACCTAAAACGTAAGTAAATTTGAATTTCGTGGGCTACCTCACCGCATCCCTCTTAAGAGCAATAAAACACCGACATATACCGTGCTAGAGCTCGATAAATCTATAACTACTCACCGACACGCGATCAAGGCCTCAGGGTCACTCACTAAAAGCTAGGAAACAAGAGACAATGGATACAAAGACTTGCATGTTTTTCTTTGTTAACAACTCTGTAGCACAAAGGGTAGTAGTATCAGTTGTAAATGTAATGTATTTCTTTGATCTAACTGGGTGAGTCGGTATCATTTTCCATGACGGAATGTTTTTTTTTAGGGAAAATAATCCATCGGTCACCCACAACTTTGTTATTTCCCGAGTTTTTCCACTATATTTATGCTCTATTATATTTTAGATACATACATACTTCTTCTTCCCTTAGAGGTAGGCAAGCAGGTGGCGTCATGCAGTATCTACTACAGAACGTCACCTGTTACACATCAGCCGATCGATTGTGTAAAAATCTCACCGTGAAAAGTTAGGTGAAGTGAGCTTACAGTGAGCTGTCAATCCCTAGCATTAATCGGAATGACAGCTCACTCCACGCTCACTTCACCTAAGTTTTCACGGTGAGATGGTTACAGAATCATACTGCAATAGGCCAATTCTCGTAATTTAAAACGTTCAAAATCTAGTCGCAGTGTCATCTAAGCGACAAACAAATGTCAAAAACTTGTCAAAATGTAGGGAAATTAGAAGTATATTTTGACAGATTGAGACTGAGATCAGACTGTGAACGGTCTTAAAATTACGAGAATTGCCCCTTTGGTCATACACGCACATCGGTTGCGAGTACCTACTACGCACCTGACTTGCATTGTTCTCACATATAGAAGCAATAAAAATAATGTACCCAGGATTTTGTAATAATATCTTGATTTAAGAGTGTCCGTGGAGTTTCTTGCCCGTTCTTCTCCACAGAGATCTACATTTTGGAATGGGCAACTAGCTTCAACTTTCTGACTAACTGACCGACAATTTAATTTTGACAATTCAAAAGTGCCTGAAAGGGTTTAATTGAAATAAATGATTTGAGTTTGACCTTTCTGAAGCACATCACCAATGAGGTCACTACATGTCCTCTTAAGTCGTCCCCTCCAGGCGTTTCCACTTCCATCCGCCTTGTATATACATCATGTTAGTCACCTTTCATTCATCCTCTCAACATGAACAAGCCAACTAAGAATACTCTTGTCAATTTTTGTCACTACATCGTCACTTAACCGCAACGTTAAGTTCCTCAGCTTATCATTCATAGTTAAACCACACATATTATTTATTTTATTCTTTAATATCTACAGTCTCTTGTTTCAAAGCCGTTTCGTTACATTTACCATATTAAAAATAGATATGTGAACAGATTGCTAAGACACCGTAATTATAATTGTCAGTCCTACCGTTGAGCCGACTGAGCTGGTATAAGTATACGTCACATTTACAACACAACCAATTTATAATCTTTATAATGTTATGATTTAAGATCGTTTATTCAGAGGATGAAAAACTACCATGGGGGTTTAAATTTTTATAGCTGGCAACATTCGAGATGTAACTTTCAACTATATTATTTGCGGGAGCAGGGTGCAGAGGTAGACCCTCATATTTCTGGCTACATTCACTACCCGGGGTGCAGGTTTTCTTATAAGGAAGGTAATTTACTCCATTCATGAGATAATCTCAACTTACAGACCACATTAGGAGAACACTCAAATATTCCGAAGACTTCTAAAGTCTGTTATCTCTTATACTCAAGCACTATTTTAATCGAATGGATTATTTCATTAATATGTCATCTATGAGGGAACAAGAGACTATTATCAACTATTTGCGGGAAAATCTCTACCAAACGTTATTGAGCAGTATTCTCTAGGAAATTGGCGAAATAGTCCATATTTTTTAACAGGCAGAGTATAATAATATTCCATAAAACGTGTATATTAAAATCAATCATTTGGATCGATCGCTAAACGCAAGGTCATGTCAATTAGTGTCTACGCAGAATAAGGATAATGTACCTTATGTATATGGCATTAGGGTTTGTTTTATTTCGTCTCACGTCTGTCGCTCAACGCCGAAGTTGTAGGTGTAGTCGCGGTCGATTTCAAACCGCGAGCGCCGCTTTACCACGGGCAGTTGTGTCTGGAAGGAAGAGATTTCAATTAATACTGGGAAGTGTGCTATTTTTAAACTGGTCAACTGAGTAACATTCAGTAAACCAGTTAAAAATAGTATGTATGTATTGTTATTGTGAAAGGCGGGCGTTTTTGGGGGACTATCTTTTGTAATTTTGACGTTCGAAAAGTGCTGATTCTCAGCCTAATTAGAATAAATGACTTTTTGATTTGTTAACAAATGATTTAAAAATGCGCCTTATCAAGATTGGTATAAATAAGGGGTCCTACACATTTGTTCGGCTCAGCATGATTTAGCGTAACATAATAAGGATTAGAGAGTGCCACTGCTGGGCAAAGGCCTCCCGCCTTTGCCCAGCAGTGGGACATTAACGAGTAATAAAAAATAATAAGATTATAATTATGAAGAAACCGAAAAAACCGCTCGGCTAAGCTCGAACCGTGAAGAGCCGACCCGAACGTGATTGAGCGAGGGTAGATGGCGAACGAATTTTGCCGATAGGCACGTACCGAATAAAAGGCGAATATATGTGGTAATACTATTAATATTATCTTTAATCAAACATTTTCAGTGTGACTGACCATATGAGTCTACCCTATAATGTTACAATATATTTACTAGTATTATAAAGGGAGAGAGAGAATTTTGTGAGTTTGTGTACATGTGGAGGGTAATCTCTGTAAGGTGGCTTACCACCAGCTCTTATAGCAGGGCAGAAGTTGAACTGCACTGCTTTTTTGTACTATGACTAAGTACAAAAAAGCAGTGCAGTTCAACATCTGGCTGAGCTGGTGGTAAGCCCCCAAGGTCACAAGTCATTAATGAAGAACTTCACATATTATGGAGTATAACACAGGTTCAGATCGTACAAGGCAAGGCTCAGTGTCTTGATCTAAGACAGTTAGCACAAACGAAGCTGTTTTAATCATTATACTTAGTGCGTCAAGATATAAATCTAAACTCTCTCTACACTTTTTCGAAAGTGAAAGAAATATTTTAATTAGTGTATAACTGCTGCATAGGCTCATATACAACGTGTTTTTTTTTCATATCCCAAAACTCTAGGGGGTCATTGTACTCACCATTATGAACAACTTTTACTATGGAACCAAACCCGAAATCGCGAAACAAAAATCTGGCGTTCCCTACATTTTGACGAGTTACACGAACATAAATGTAGGAAACAGCTGATTTTTTTTTTCGTGCTTTCAGGTTTGGTCCCATAGTAAACGTTGTTCATAATGATGAGTACAATGAACCCCTAGAGTTATGGGATATCAAAAAAAACACGTTGTATAATAATAATGTGCGATCGTTTTATTAAATAAATGTGCATTGAGGAAAAATTAGAGCATTTCCTGTTGTGGCAATTTATTTGAATATGTATCTCTACCATAATAATTATTGTTATTATTATTTCGGCCATCCTTTTAGTTAATACGAGTACAATTATTATACTCGTATTAAATAACAGGATGGCCGAAAAAAAAAATTTTTTTTTTTAATAACTTGTTATACCTGCTAGGAAGTGGCCGCTTCTCATAAATTAAGAAACTGACTAACAAGCGAACTTAGACCATAATCTAATGGATATAATTATGTATGTTTTAAGTTAAGGCTACTACAGTCTAATTTAAGTTTTCCTGTATTGTCTGTTTACACACTGTATCTACGTAGAGACTAAACAACAGTGTGTTGGATGAGAGTCTGCTGGAAGAACTTTATAAAGAAATAAACAGTACCTTTGCTCTTCCATCTTTATTTATTGAATGTTGTGTGTGTATAAAAAAAAATATTTTGCAGGTAAATCGCAAGTAGGAATAAGAAACTTACCAAACTATCACTAGGCAGTCCTCTCAACTTGGGGTTCAATAAAAATGGCACTCCTTCCAGCCCATTATATCCTCCTAACGTCTGATACATAGTGTTCCTTGGCAGGGGCGCAGGACCCTTCTTCCTCGAATGAACTACGGGCGATGTGGGCCCCGCAGGACTCCCGTGAGGGATCGGAGACTTCGCTGAGGGAGGCCGCGGCGCGGGCCGGGTCGGTTTGTAGTTGTAGGAGGGGCTTAGGGCTTCGTAGTCATGGTCTGTGGTGAACTCTTCGATGTGAGGGTATGTGGTTGGAGACTGCTTGAGATTCAAGTTGTTCAGTTCTGAGACGAGGGGTGACAGTTTTGGTGGACGGTCCGGTGCTCGCAACCTGTAATGTAACATTATTTTTATTACGTTGGTAAGTCATATTACCTGCCTAGCCGTTTCCCAAAGATGTTGTGATCGGCTTCCAGTCTAACCATGCAGCAGAATACCAGTATTTTACATGAAGCGACTGCCTATCTGACCTCCACAGCCAACTTACTGGATAATACGATACCCCTTGGTGAAAGACTGGTTGTCAGACTTTTGGGCTTCTGACGACACGTAAAGACTGTCAAAGATCCACGAATGACAGACGGGATCAACGGCTTAACATACTTAAGTCGGCAAGTGTCTCAAGAATTTAATAATAAATCTCATTGCTGTGCGAATGTTTTATTTAACGATATCCGGTTATTGATAGAATGGAGAATGTTTGATAACTTTCATTGACTGATTACATTACAGTAATTATGTAGCCTAGTTGTAAGATAGTTTGTTCTAGTGAGGCCTGTGTGGGGAGTCGGACATCAGTCCGTAAACATCCTTTGTTGATTGCTAATGAAAGTTTGTATCATTCACATATTTAACTAATTACCACGCTGAAGATTGAAGATAGGGTTGCCAATACAGGGTAGCAGGGAAAAATACGCGCAACCTGTTACCATGGATTCACACGTACACGATTCTAGACCCCCCCCCCCCTAGCGTAGAAATTTTTTGTCGGTTATAAAAACCAAAAATCTGCTGTTTCACAGAAAAGTCAAAATGTATGGAACAGCAAATTGTTTTTTAATTATCGACCTGGTCCTGAACCATGTCCTGCATTCATGATTACAGTTTGCGCGTCGATGTCCTGCCACCCTATATTACACTGCTCTCAATGATCAGAGCGCGTATATTGTTTCGTATTCGTCTTAGTCACTGAAGGATTCATTAATTTAATTGTGCGCTCCTTTGTTGTGTTCGAGCCTGCGTATTGCAGGAATTTAGGTTTAACTGCATTTAAACGATGTTGTCATGTTGCAAGACAATTTTACTTATCATTTTTTATTGAATCTGAGCGATTTAATATTGGTATTGAGGCCGCATTTAGACTCTTTGGTGAACAAGTTTTAATTTTACACAATTGAAAGCCTAAAGGGCGATTTAAACGATGTTCTGCCATGTTGGAGGACTGTTTCGTTATTTTTTATTGAATCGATGCTGAATTTTTGACGGCATTTGGAATCGACGCTCAAGACACCATATGTTTGTCTAGATTTAATAAAAGCTGAAGCTTTGAAGTATAAACAACATATATGTGTAGTTATACCAGGCCTCCGTCACTCCATGTACTTGCGCGCTATAATTACCTACCGCCCGGTCGAGCGGTCCCGGGCCGTCTGCGGACCAAATTCAGTGCGGTTTTCGCAAGCGAAGCGCACGCACGTTGTTCAATTTTCAACTGTACGCTTGAGTATTTAGGCACATTTTAGCATGCAGCGGTTGCTGACGCGACGGAATAGGCTATTATAGCAGTAGGTATTGGAACTTTTCTACTGAGTGAAGTATCTGTTACGTAGTAACTATTTAGTAATCTGTGGTTATACCATAAGTACCCATTTAGCCACCCTACCCGTAATATCTCCCACGCCGAAGGCTAGTCTAGTCCCTGTTGAGATTGGCCGCCATGGCAAAATACGGCCTGGAGGAATATTAGTTTTATAACACAGAACTGGGTTTAAGTAGTCAAAGTTGGGTAGCGGGATCGTCCGAAAGGGATACCGCTGCCCTGGAACATAAAGGGCTAAGGAAGGAACACGGGTGGGTTTTAGTCAGTAAGAGTCTGACACTCTGATTTCCCATCCTCAAAAAAAAAAAAAAAATTCCAAAAGTTAGACGAAAGCGCGCAAATCGTAAACTTACAACTAAGAAAGCAGGACAACGACAACGCCAAGTCTGTAGCATAAATAACACTGTTGCGAATAAGGATGACGACAGATGATACTTGAGTTGGCATTCGTACTACTAAGCGAGCTTCTCGCTTATTGGCCTGTCAATCATCATATTTATCCCTGTCGCTCAACGGCAGATGTAAGCCAAACAAGTTTTATAGAAAAGTGAGCTGTGTATACTGTAAACTTGCAATAACAAAGAACATCATTTATTTGTCAACTTTTTATTCAACGTTACTAAAGACTGATTTGCACGGTGTGATTTAATTATCTGTGGCATACCAAAGTCGAAGCAAGTTCTGCTAAACTTTAGACGATGCAAGTTATTTGTTGCTTCTATTTTATGTTGTTTTCACACATTGATAGCGTGTTTGTACACTTAGTTACCACAAGCGTGATACCCCCGTGCCTCGGAAAGCAAGTTAAGCCGTTGGTCCTACGCCCGAGGGGTAATTCTCGTAATTTTAAGAACGTTCATAGTCTGATCTCAGTCTCAATCTATCAAAAAATAGGTACCTCTTATTTTCCTATATTTTGACAAGTTTTTGACATATTTTTGTCGCCGAGGTGAGACTGCGACTAGATTTTTAACGTTTTGAATTACGAGAATTAGCTTTCTGATCTCTCTCCGGTTGTGTTGGATTGCCGTCCCATCGGACTATGAAAGTGAGGGAAGAGGGAGTGCACCTGTCTACGCGCACACTTGTGCGCTATAATATCTCTATCTCCCGCCTCGAAGACTAGTCTCAGTTGGGATTCTATTGGCCGCCGTGGTCGAAATACGGTCTGAAAAATTTTACCACAAGTAAAGCGCGCGTCGCTTCGTGAGATCAAAATAGTGTAATAAGGTTGTGTCTGCTTACCTCCTATTAGCCTCAGGCGTGATGTTAGTGAGCACGTTCTCGTACTCGTTGTGCGTCGGTGACGTGTCAGTACTGCCGCCGCTCACTTTGTAACACACCATCTTGCCATTTATCTCACTGTGGAGGAAAGGAGACACATTTTTAACCGACTTCAAAAAAGGAGGAGGTTCTCAATTCGACGGTATGTTTTTTTTTTTTTTGTGTGTTAGTTACGCCGTTACTACGCCAATTGTGGACCGATTTTCAAAATTCTTTTTTTGTTCGAAAGGAGATACTTCTGAAGTGGTCCCATAGAAATTTCATCAAAAACGATTCAGTAGTTGGGTTTTTAAACCAAAATTACTGGTAAAAATTACAACTTAAAAGTGAAAAATAAAAAGTTTTTTATAATATTTTATCATTTGGAAATAGTGTTACCACTTCGGATGAGCATCCCTTGCAAGTTTCCTGTTAAGCGGCTCAAGTGTGCATGTTGACAAGCATGAAGCTCATGTTTCATTGGTTGCCCTATAATCTATTTATTCACATTAGTAAAGTACTGGGGGTTGTGCCTGATTACCAGCTATTTACTATATATTTTATTTGTAAACCTGCTATGAAGGAAAATACTTTATACTTGTGTCAGAAATGGGTTATACAGTAGGCATGCAGTAAATATAGGTTACCAAACTTCTTGTATATCCGCTACCTAAACTAGAGAGACTAGTGTAATAGGTATGGTTATTCTTGGGAGCGGATTCAATGCAATAGAGTGACTGGTAGGGAGGGGCCAAATCACGATCTCTTGCTCACTAGTTCATATGAATCGTGGGGCTACTTATCCGCTAGGGATGGGCTGGATGGATCTTTTTCCCCAATAACTGTCTACGATACGATACTGTTTGTAAAAATCGATACAATTAGCCAACCCTACTATTCGCATCTGCTTCAACTTACCCAGCTAGTATGAACCCTTGAGGCGCCTGTCTCATCTTAGAGCATACGATGACGTCAGTGACGGGTGGGTGCGCACGCGCTGCGGCGGGACGCGACACGCGCGTGCACAGGCGTCGTTTACCCGCGCGACCTGCCACGCTGTAGCCTGGCGGGGCAGCTTCCCGCTCTCCTACTATAACTACGCCGTCCATTACGTAGCCGGGTACTCCTGGGGAGAGGAAACATTGTGTTAATTTGGGCTTGTTCAATACCATGAAGAGACAGAGTGCTTGAATCCGTGAAGGATTGCGATATTTTGTTGCAAGCCATGTGTCCAAAGCGGCAGGGCAAAATAACGGCCTATCTTCCCCCTCTCCGCTATTCCTATAATGCTGCTATTATGGGTCAATTCTGGAAAATAACTCTTTTTAACCCCCGACGCAAAAACGACGGGGTGTTATAAGTTTGACGTGTCTGTGTGTTGGGGTGTGTGGCTCCCGAATGGATGAACCGATTTTGATTTTGTTTTTTATATCTGTAATGCTTATTATTTTCTTAGCGCGGTGATACAGAGGCGTTGGTGCTCCAATATTCGTGAAGGATTTTGCAGTCAAGGGAATGAAATCACTATAAAGTCTTATTGAAAAAGTAAACCATTATAGCTCCGATACAAAAGACGCCACAAATTAATTGGTCGTCATTTCCCTTTGCGTTGAAGCTTTAAACAAACGAGTGGAGGGAAGCCCAGTAACGTTATCCTTGTTATTTTATCACCGATCGAACTTGTGTACCTAATGTACTGAAAGTATATCCTGAAATATATACCAAGCGAAATTGTCGTCATTCATTGACCAGCTGTCGAGTGACCGCGAGCGTGGCAGCTGTTCAGGAGAATATTATGATAGCAATGAATGATTGGGTCCTATTCTTTTTACATTCGCTAATCCAAATAGTTTTACCTACACCTAGTATTAAGGCCCTATTTTGTAAATATTTATGTAAATCAATTATTTCAATAAACAATTTCAATTTCAATTGTTTCTCTACCTTTTAGTCTGATTCATCTATGTATATATCTAAACTATACAGATGTTGAAAAGTATACTAAACTATACTATAGATACAGCTGTTGAAAAGGCTTCTAAGGATTGCCGATGGTAGTAAGTCAGTCGAGTGGAAAGTAATTGATTACCTAACTTTGTGAAGTCCTTACGCACATGTTCGGGTACTAAATAACTTGCCGCTCAAATAAATTTTCCGTCAGTAAAATTAAGCATAGTTTCCATATGTGCACATGATGAAAACTCATATTAACTCACAGAAAATAATGCACTAAGATTTGCAAGTTTTCGGCGTTTCATAAATCTTATTCACTTTAGTGTACACCCGAGGCTTCACCGCGTGGTATGTCGATAGAAAGTATACCTATGGCTATCCCCAGGGTTCAAAGTATGTATATCCATACCAAATTTCATCAAATTAGTCCAGCTGTTTCGACATAATTCCTTTTATGAATTGTTTTTTTTTTTTAGTTATAAGTACCATATATACTTTCATATGCATTTAGCAAGAACTGTTGTTTTGACATTGCAAATAGACACTTAAATTTTATTTATTTGTAATATAAAGATTAAACTTGTCAATGATTCACGACAGTGTTATCACTTATCTATCACATTACATTACTCATAAAAATCTTGGTCACATTATTCAATACAAATAAAACCCGGTGACTGGTTGATTAGAATATTTAGAATGACATCATCAAAAAACAAACATTTATTCTCCTTAAAGAAAGAATTAAAAATGCGGATTATTAGCATTACAGTAAAATAAATAACAGAAAACAATAACGCCAAAAGGGCCTCAGCTCAGCATAATGCCACCTGACGCTGATTTTCAGCGGCAACCCACGAGTGCCAGACGCTAGAATAACAAACACTTATGGAAGTGTGCGTCCGTTAATAAATTAAGAGAATTAATAATAATCTTTTGGGTACGAGTATAACGAACCAAAACCACAGTGAAAAAAATGGTTGGAATATTTTAAATAACTGTGTTGTTAGTTGCTATGTTCAGACCATAGGATAGGAGTTTATATAAAAACGTTGCTTAAAGGAGATTGACCAAATCCAGTCTAGAAAAGTTGCACGTATGAAAACCAAATTAATATACAAATTATTTGCTTATTTTTTACAAGCTTTTCACTTCAGGAATTTTGTTTTCGTATCCGGAATTATGATTTTAGGATAAACAGTAAATTAACGATTGCTAGGTACATTTCCGTATAGTCATGATGGACGTTTCGTTCTCTTCATTTGTACGAGTTACGTAAGTATGAGCCTTTACATAAAACCATCACAAAAATGATATTAAACTCATAAATAGCTAAATAATTAGTAATATCATAATCATAACGTAGGTACTGTATATTATTTCATAGTTCCGTTGTGAAAATATTTATTTTTGTGTTTCGTCTCACGCAGATGCAACTGTCAAGGCAGATGACAGACGTACCGGTAGGGATGACGATTATTCCTAAACAAGATCGATTTTTAAATCTATCCGAATCGCAGGAAAGAATCGATTCAGCAATAAATTGAGTTCTGATAGATTTGTTCCCGCCATTATTCTACATCGACAGCTTTACTATAGATAATCACTTATTCGTTTTGGTGTTACCAGCATAATTAGTCAAATGTAATGAATAATCGAATACAAAATAAATTAAATAATATTCTTGGTTACAAAAAACAGAACAAAGAAACTGCGTATCAAAACTTAATAGTTGTAATCCGCAGGAAAAACATCGGGAACTCGTTTTCAAGTTTCAAAAATCGATTAAAAAAATCTATAATTCATTGTTTAGGATCGATAAAAAAAAAACAATTTACTTGACCTATAAAATCGATTCTAGATCGCCATCCCTAAGCCGGCGCCTGCGGACGGAAGCCGCCATTACTGACTTACTATTTATGTTGTCGATAGTATACTCACCGTAATTAATCTCTCCACTTAAATAGTAATACTTACAGAAATTCGTTGGTGTGTTTGTTTTAAACAACTTAGCGTGTTTCATGTAACTAACGACAGGACGTTTTCATATTTTAATTGTGTTTTATTACGCCAGGACGTTTTTGTGTTGTGTTTCTGAACTCTTGAGATTCTAATCATGTCGATGCTTGATTCTGATCAACCGATGCCGGTGGCCCAGAAATCACCGCAACATTCCTTGCAACAAGCGTCTACGGCGATGATTACTATATTACGATCTTGGACAACTCCTACTGAGGTAAGTTTCACTATATTACCTACTTCTAGATTATCAGACATGCTAGCATCCTGTACTTTGAATAGCTGACTAATATCCTATAACCTTAGTGTGGTGCAACTTCTAAGTTGTACCATGTTAATAAACCTAACAAAGATTTTCTATTGATCCTTTAATTAAATCTTGGAATAGTGAACTTTGATGTGAAGAATACAGCAATGTAATACTGATGTAGGTACTGTATAATAAACCAGAATACTTTTTTGATTTGTTTCTAATCTCTGGAATTATTGTGTTGATTTGAAAAAAGTATTTTATTATATGATTCATATTTATGAAGAATACTTCAGTAGTTTAGTTTAGGGTATAGTTTACAAGTCCTATAGTTTACAAGAATATGTGGGGAACACAGCAAGACACAGCTTGGCATGGGTGATAAAAATCTTTTGAAATTCTTGGTTTTTCTCTATTATAAAATGCATGTATTCTACACCTAAACCTTCCCCATGAATCGCCCTGTCTATTGGTGGACACTGCATGAATATCTGTTGAGTACTTTTTGAGTTTATCATATTCATACAGACCAACAGTTACAGTTATATACAGTTTTTAAATCATAGAATGTGTATTCAATAAAGATTTACAATATGCAATGATTTTGCAATGTGTATGTCTTTGTTATATAATAATTATATGAGGATTCAATGATGATTGATGATTGGTGAATAACCTGAGTTAAATATTTCAGAAAAACAGCAACATTGAGAAATAATTTCTTTTATTTCAGCTTTCATCAGAAAGTGTACTATGTACGGAGTGTATGGTAATACTTCAAGATCGAGCAAGCGCATTCATTGATGGAAATGCTGTACCATTGCCTGCATTTGGTCACAGAAGTCTATGCTTTTCTTGTGGAAAGTCTATTTTACATACAACAAGAACACATGCTGTGAGATCTGACCGCCAAGAAAGGAACATTATATTAAGAAAGGTTCCACTGCACTTGGTAAATATTTTTTGACTTACACATTTTCTATAATGTTAATTTTCATTCTTGGGGAACTTCACTACCACCCAGAAAACTGCAGCAAAACAACTAAGTGGTTTCTGTGAGCGTATAAGGTCACCGGTGAGTCAAAGCCAGCGGTGATTTCTAATAAAAGTATTTGACTTTGAGCAGTAATAATCTATACACTGGACTAAACCTGATATTTTTCTCAGTAATAATAATATTGTCTTAACTTAGTTCCTGGTAACCAGACCACTTAAGACTTCAAAACCCATAGCCCTATTAACTTTGTATTCATATGTTTTATGTATGTATGTTTTATTTTAATTCTGAATACATAGTATGTCAATTTGTTCTTTTTTAGGTTTCAAGATTGGAAAGAGTATGTAATGCTTGTTGGTTGGCAGCTTATAGAAAAGTGAGACGTCAAAACCAACATGACACCAATCGCCCCATTCTGTCTGAAGTAGGAGCGAGTGGAGAATTTAATATACCTGTACCGCCACCCCTTCCGCAACATACCTCACAACATTCCAGGCAACCTTCTCCAGCAAGAGCTAAAATAACATCAGCAGTATACAGACGTGCTGCTAATACAGCTAGTCATTGTATATTTGTTGACTGTTTCGAATCAGAACGTTTACTTATACCTGCTGCCATAAAGGAGCTTTTACTTTTAAATCACAAGTTTTATATACTTCCAGGAGCACGAATATATAATTATCGCTTAAATCATGGCCATTGGAATGAATTAACCTCCCTGTGAAGAGACTTTACTGGTACACAGTTTGACAACATTTTAAATATGTTGCAGCGAGCTGCCAAATACCACTTTGATTTTTCGAATATTGCAATTATGCCAGAATATTTATGTCATTATTGGTTAGGTATGACTTCTAATCAATTTTATGATTTATTAAATTCCTTACCAAATCTATCAAAGTCTGTACCTAATGCCACTATTGCTTTGTGCATGTATTTAGTTAAGCTGAGAACTGGTGACAGTAATGAAAGATTGGCTACACTATTTGAGAAATCTCGAACTATCTTAGAATGCTGGTTGAATTCAGCTAGAGAGTGTCTAACTAGACAGTTTGTACCGATGCATTTGGGATTTAATCACCAACCACCGTAGAAGATGTTGCTTCTATAAACAGAATAATCCCAGAAGGATTATTCGGAAATCCTCATTTGCCCTCAAATACCAAACCAGCAATAGTTATGTGTGATGCAACTTATGTATTTATCCAAAGTAGCGCTAATTATTTATTTCAAAAAGAAACTTACAGTTTGCAGAAACTGGATAATTTAGTTTTAAACCGTTTATGATGGTATGTTGTGATGGTCACATAATTGATTGTCTTGGGACTCATAAAGCTACCACTAATGATGCTACAATTACTAGTTTAAACCTTCGTAGTGAGGAATCTGGTCTTTTTTTTTAAGGTCATTTTTCCGGAACGGTCACATTTATATACTTGACAAAGGATTCAGGGATGTCATAAATGAATTACAAGAATATGGCTTTGTGACACACATGCCAGAATCTTTATTTGAAAATGAATTTCAATTAACAACACAACAAGCAAATCGGTCTCGTTTTGTGACCATGTGTCGCTGGGTTGTAGAAGTTGTTAATGGGAGAATTAAGAGGGAATTCAGACTCTTTCGGCATGTATTTAATAATCGCGCTGCTTTGCATTTAAAGGATGATTTTAGAATTTGTTGTGCGCTAACTAATAAGTTCCACACATCTATACAGGATCCAACGGACGCTGCAGAGTATGTAAGAATTGGTACTTAACATACTGGTATTTCTGCTGATTTTATATGTCAAATACGTAAAACCTATATGTTGATTTGTTGTGACCTACATGAAAAGTCTGTTCATATTATGTGTTTTATACCTTTGTAGACATTAGGTAGGTAACTTATTCATTTGTGTATAGATCTGGGATAAATTGAAGTTAATAAAATAAAATCTCTTTCTGACTGAAGTTGTTTTATTTCGATAATGTCACATCAATGCTGCGAGGTCATAAAAAGCACGATTATTCGTTATTCACGATTATTCGCGTTTTTTTTTTTTTCAATTAGCAGCTGTTCTCTTATTTTGTTTTTAACTATCTTTGTTGTTTTGTACCTACATGAGTGATCTGTGGCCATTTTATAAGTTGCGAGTAGGTAGTTTAGACATAATTTTTAGGTTACCTCCGAATTTGTTTAATTACTTTAAAACTCGGATACTCCTGTGAAAATTAACACTTTTATTTAATAGTATATAAAGCGTAGTCTATAATAAATAAAGATTTATTGTGTTTCAAGTAGTTTCAACTTAAGACGGATTTCCATACATGGATGGTCATGATCCTTTACAACGTACGACGTTGCTTAATACAACATCTGCTTGACCGTACTTCTTTTGACGTCTTTTAACTTTAAGCAACGTTTACAAATAAACCCTATAATGTCTAAGATCTACCAAGAAAACAAATATCCGCAAGCTGAAACGATGACAGCACTATGTAACACGATGTTAGGAAACAGGGAAGCCAAAGACCGTGGGAATATACGAAGATATGTCAGCATATCATCTAGTGCCAGCATAACATTACACTGACTCCTGACTTATTTCTAAAGCAGCTACTATGTGAACTCGATGACGTAACACTAGTCCATAGGTTTTTAACGTGGGCGATAACGCCCCTCGTGGGCATTTGAGATTTGAGAGCTATTTCAGAATCGCGGCAGATGGCAAGTAAAAAAATTTGGGGGAACTAGAAAAAAAACCCAAAGTGGGTGGGCAAAATCAGGTTGAGAACCTATGCACTAACTAGTCTATCTCCATTTATACGGCTTTACGGAGATAAAAGAGGAACGGTAAGTCAGAAGCCCAAAAGTCGGAGAACCAGTCTTACAAAGGTTGTTCCCGGTTGTCATTCGTGGATCTTTGACAACAGACAAGCTTTTCGCCAAGGGGTATCGTATTATCCAGTAAATGGGTTGTGGAGGTCAGATAGGCAGTCGCTCCGTGTAAAATACTGGTATTCAGTTGCATACGGTAGACTGGAAGCCGACCCCAACATAGTCGGGAAAAGGGTAGGCAGATTCATTTCATTGAGATAAGAGATTTAAGAGTCTATATCTATTTACGGGTCTACTGAGATAAAATACTCCTTTGGGTAAAGATAACGCGGTGTAAGCCTAGCGGTGGCAGGGGTCAGTAATCGGGTCGCTCGCTCTGATATGCATATTATACGCGCCTTTGAGTTCACATGGCCTTTTTGTAGTTTCCGTGAGGAGCACCAATAAGTTTTCTTATTTGGACAAGATTATAAACTGAACTCAGGAACTTTAAGTCTCTGAAAAGTGTCACTTGAGATTTGGATCATTATCATCATTTCAGCTGAAAGACGTCTCACTGCTGAACATAGGCCTTCCCAAAGCACCACCACTTCGACTGGTTCTGTGCTTCCCGCATACCTGCCAGCGGATACCTGCGGCCTTGGATATTGAGGGCCAAATCTCAAATCAGTATAATAACGGCCACGGGTTTCATCAATATTTTCTGGGTCAACGCCTTAAAGGATTACTGTCAGACATGGCAGACAGGCATGACAGAAGGCGTTCTACAAAGACATGAGCCACGTTACGTGGAACTCCCATTTCCCGGAGGGAACAATAAACGCGTATTAAAAATCCATTTACAGGGCACAGCACGCCAATCTAACAACAATGAGGCAGTGACTCAGTATCGCTGTAGTAAACAGATTTATGCGTGTCTGGGGGCTCGCTGGTCGCGAGTCTTCGGTCGTCGGTTGTGGCCCCGTTACGACCGTTGAGTAATCATCGGACAACAGATTCGGCCTTCGTATCAAGTTTAATGAAAGTGAACGAGTGCGACCGTTTCTGTATTTGCCGCAATTAGATTGGGTTTGATTTTTTGTGGCAGCCTATTGGTTAAATGATTTAAGGATCAGCTTCAATGTTTATTGACTTTTCAAATAAAACGATTGATTGATTGTACAAATATGTTTTCATTATGTTTTGAACTAAGTACTGATTCTTTCTTAGGAAGGCCTTTCTGATACTTATATGAATTAGACGTCGCTTCATCATCTGGAGTGTAGCATACAGCAAAAACTACTATAGACACTCAAATCCTAGTGCTAGCAGTCGAAAAAACCATATAATATTTTATTACCGCACATAAACGTATAGATAAAGAGCTATATCACCATAGAGAGCTTTCATAATTCAGTTATCAGCACTGACCCATTTATCTCGCCGGCCAGTATTTATCACGTTGTGTAACCCACAACACAGTGCAAAGACAATGCTTCGTTCTCGTTACCGACGCCGTATCAATTCGTTAATCGATTTATCGAGTATTAGGTGTCCGATTACGAGTACACAATCGAATTGAAGCCTTTCTCTGCGTTATAATTGTACTGGTCGTTCGAATGACTGAGTAAACTAGGTACGGGAAACCAGAAGGCAATTGGACTTGTTTATTATTAATCTATTTGTAACGGTTTAACCGCAGTTTGTTCGTTTTTTGCCGTTCCTGCCATTTGATTGGTCACATGACGTACTTTTTACGTTGGGTTAAGTTAGGGCCTGCCACAGGTTACGTAGGGCCTACGCACTCGACGTTATTTATACGTGGGTTGACGACGCGTTGTCAGCGCGAAAATCAGCAAACTTGAGCATAAGCGAAAAACGGAAATTAGGTGTCATTTCAGCATAGCTATTCACAACCATTCGACAGGCTATCGTATCGAAAATCATTTCGATAACCTGATTTGCCTTGAGAAGAATATCGGTCGTCTATTTGATTTAAACTGACATAATTTTCGGGTTTTGGATTTGTGAACAGCGTTTAGAGAACTCCTAAGATAACATTGATTGATGTTCGATACGGTACGGAAGCGTATCGAGTGGTTGTGAATAGCTATGCAGGTGGAACTTATAGGGCGTGGAGGCGAATTTTGAACAGCACGGAAATCTGAAGTCCTGTCTATTTCACTTTTCCTTATTTCACACGTTGGAATTCTACAAGTTTTAAAAGTTTAAACTGAAGTCAAAGGGACACTAACAAAGCGCTGTGAGGATGATTTAAGTGGGTGGAATGCTCCGAGCCATTCCAATTAATCATAAGCCTCTAGAATTATAATAACTTCACATTTTAACGTCCGTTCATAAGCTCGCTGTGGGCGAAGAAGCATTAACTTTTAATGAGATTATCACCAGTTACAGCATGTTTCGAACGAGCGTGAAAGTGTTTAACTTTACGGTCTTAGCTTGCTTCAAGTCAAGGTTATAATGTAAACTATAAAATAGACACAACTGAGTTTACGTCTTTTACTTGCTTGCTCACTGTTGACTGCGGTTTTGCTTGCGTCGAGGTATGAAATTATCCCACGCGAACGTACTATGTGGATAAAAGTATCCTATATATCCCCACTCCATAGTCTATACCGTCCTATTTGAGCCAAATTTTATTCGGATCCGTGAATCAGATACAGACAGACAAAGAGACGTTACTTTCGCATTTATAATATTAGCATGGATGGATGGATGCAATTGAACTTACCCTCCGACTTAGACAAACAAATGTAATGGCTGGGCTTCTTCCCGAACAGTCCATTCGTGCGCAGAAGTCCTGCGTCAGCGTCTTCATCATAGCTCCTGCTGACTGGCCAGTACCCCAGGGGGCACTTGGCTGCACTCTCCACAATCTGTAGCGACAGCAAGGGTCGCTCGTCCGGCAGGGCGCCGCCGAGCGCGCTCAGCACTTTCGACATCTTCGGGCTATGTCATCACTCAGTCTTGCCAGATGTCTGCACTTCTATAGGTATCAGTCTCTAATTGTTTAGCACCTGAAACAATATTGATTAAAATAAGACCACTGCTTGTTTGGGAAATCTTGAATAACTGACTCGAATAACTATTGTACTGCTCGTTTTGACCCTAATTCTTTTTTCCTTATACGTGGTCACCTTATCAGGAGGAAAATACACGAACGGATGTTGAAAATCTTTCTGTACTAACGACCTTCATTAAAACATCTGAGAACCGAATTTTACGCTTCGGGAAAATCCGAACTACATGATTAGAATTACGGAGACCATTCTTTAATAAAGGGTGAACGTTTAACGACCACTGCATCCAGACAACCAAAGTTAATACCGTCTCTACACTCATCCTTGATTATAGATTGCAACTACGCTAGCCGTCTGGCGGCCAGACGTTTGACGACACAACGAAGATCGCAGACAAGGTGGATCAAAATGACAAGGGTCACAGACCTCCACTTGAACCAATCTAAACGAGGTCTACGCCCTATCCTAGGTGGAATAGGTGCCAGACAGATGTTAAGCTAGACTTAAATATTGATGAAATGTGAACTGAAGTTTTGGACCAATAGGAGTTGAGCAAAATAGTTTTATAAAGCCAGGCTTAGGGACAAGAATTGCCAACAATAATCCGATTATTGTAATACATAAATCCTCTTTGAAATGGGTGAACTTATTGCCACTTATAGGCTTATATTCAGTGAATAGGGCGTGAGCCTGCATTATGCTCTATATCGTTTTGTAATTTCTAGCTGGACTCCAAACGTGCAGGCGGCCAACGCAGATCATAATCTACTCTGCATACTTAAATGTACTGAATGCACTACACGAAGGTTATCAACGTAATATATTTAATCATTTTATGGTGTAGACACTATCTTTATGTTAGTTGCTGATAATCTTAGCAAAATGTTGATGTGTTTAATAACATGTTTGATGTAGAGCTTAATCTTGATGAATTATTTAATTAAACATCAATGGGGATGTGGTAAAACCATTCCCTAGACTTAATCAGCACAGCAGCAGCAGGAATTGAAGGATATTGCTAATCCATTGCTTCATGTGTTCGAAAAATTTGTCTGTATAACAACGTGAACAACACAATGAATGTTGTTGAACTGTCAAATTGAAAGCCATTGCTACTGTTAGTGTGTTACGCAATTACCCCGCAAGTAGAAGAATGAAATACCCTTCAGTCTTTACCAGTATGAAAGTATTCCTGGAATCATGTGGAATCTTTACAAAAAGATGATTCAAGCAATTTGCGAGTTATTCAAGTTCTGGATAAGTGTTTAGTTTGTTGATTTTAGAAAATATTCGCAGTTAAACAAAGCCTTTGCAGTGGTGTAAACTTTACACCATCCCAATTAATCATCATCATCATATCAGCCGAAAGCCGTCCCCTGCTGGACATGATCTTCCCTGAATAATCCCAAGCCTTTTCCAATAATGCTATGAAATCCGAATCGATACTACAAATGAGCACGTGACGTACCTAATGAAGCTCGTTTCGTTTACATAACCAGATACTAGATAGAACAGGTACGAATAATAAATTGGCAAGCACTGCGATGATACAAGGCCATTAAAAAGTGATTAGTGTTTACAAAAAGCTATGTAATCTCACTTCTCAGCAACGGCTATCAAGAGGCGTACAGTAACGTATATATAAAAAGTCCACTAGGAGCATTGACTAGGGGTAATAGCGCTTTGGACAAAGCAATCTTCGAGATTGCTGTAATTACCGCGCTTGGGCGGTTTTCTCGGGGTAACGAATTAAATCCAATCTTTGATATATCTCCTATCCTTTTTTTGTGGTGTGTAAATCTTCAGAGGTATTATATCCTACCCTTCGACAAAGGGACACGTCTCAAACCAACAGTGATTCTCTGGCTGCCTATGACTTTTCACACATATCCCATCCTAAATCTGTGCACAGCAGACTTAAGACCAATTCTCGTAATTAAAAACGTTCAAAATCTAGTCGCAATCTCATGTCAGCGACAATCAATGTCAAAAATGTAGGGAACTTAGAGGTATTTTTGACAGATTGAGACGGAGATCAGACTGTAGATGATCTCAAAATTAGGAGATTTGCCCCTCAGGAATTCTAGAAGCAATCTATTGAGAATATTCTGGGTGAAAATCCTGGGAAAAATGGCTAGCAGATGAATAAGACACAAGAGCACATGTATTTTACATGCTACTTAATCCTAAAGCCTTACCAAACGCGTTTCGCGCGTATTTACCGCAATTGAGAGCCGTTTAGAGTTGCTCAATAACCTGATAAAATTACTTCAACGTCTTCACTACTCGGAACGAACGACACAGCCTTGCAACTGGAACCTTAACCTTGAAACTATGTATGTATAGCTGATTGTTACGCTCTGGTAAAAACTGAGAGCCGCAATTTTTTCATTCACAGACATTGTGCGGTAGCATTTCATTGTGTAAGCAACATGTTCAAACTTGGGGAAATTGTGGAAGAGAAGGCAGTCTGTTTGAAAGACTTTACTACGTACCCTTTCGGAAATACATCTTGGAAGCCCCAAATTAGAGCAAGTTAGAAGACTGGCTTCCCAGGACAAAGGCCAACTGGTCATAGGTACTTATCTTTCTAAACGTGTCTGTTATCAAGGTTCTTCGTCATAGGCATAAGACATGACGAAGCATTGGAAAACGTGAGACATATGGAAAACCCAGATTATTCGTCGACAGCAGAACGTGTAATTAAAACTTGTTCTGCCCGATACTAATTGATGCGCGACGATCAATGGATAGAATTTCGGATTCTGCAGTAACAGACAGATGTCTTCTCAGTACTCAATATAATATTTATTTAATTCCACAAGATGAACTTAGATGTTGTTAAGGTTTACAAAGACATGATCGTTGTGGACCCTGTCGAGTACAGAAAACCAGGAGAGAGGTAGAGGGCTTTAATTTGACAACTTATTCTTATGAATAATATTCGAATTCTGAAGAGGAGTTACGTCATTGCCAATGCGGAACCTGTATTATGTTATCATTAGTGATTCATTGGAGTCTAAGGACATTTTCAATAAATTTGCTAATGCTTAGTAATACATAGCTTCTGCCTTGTGTCCGCGACTATTATGACGTGTTCAGTCATTCAATTATTTTCTTTCTTCTGAGACTTTGATGACGGTTTTTTCTACTTCTTAAGACTTCCGTCGTTAATGTTTCTTTAACAACTTCTTTCCATTGTCTTATTCAGTTATGCGGTCAATCAATTCTAAACATGCAAACATTTTTAGTAACTTGACTTTATATGAGTCACAGACATTTACCGTCATTTTCATATCCAATAGTAGTACTCGGCTATTTTATAAATAACCATTTACGTACATTCCGTACCTACGAAAGGCGATCGTGACCAACATTTAAGTGGTATAAGTTCCTTATATGGTTTGAGAAAATCGTATAACTTAGAGCCATCGACACCTACGTAACTAAAGGTGTTATATGCGAAAGTCAGGGTCAGTCATGTAGCGGTCATTACTTTGTTACGTTTTCACGATAAACTATGATTTTTGGCAGAAAGGTCTCTTGGTAATTGGAGAAGTGAAGGTGTTTAGGTAATAAACTGTACGGCGTAAATTGTATGCAGACATTATTATAAATAACCGACGAACGATATTCTGAATAATCGAGTCGATACACTCCAGATAGTAGATTAAAGCTAGTTGGTGGAAAGTGGAAACCTATAAAAAGACGCAATTTGGAACAGGCCCGAAGTTGACTGTTGAGATGGTAACTAAAGTAGAAACAAAAGGCGACCACCAGACAAAAGCCAAGGAGTGAGCGGCCCTAGATGCCTTAAAGAATCTAGAACGACGATACCAATCAATTTAATATTAATAGGCGAAATATCGCATGAGACGGTTTACGTAAATATACCCCCGGCACGAAACTGTCTTTGTTTTATAATTAACACGCTTTTATTAGCCTCACTTGTAACTGACTAACACTGAACACAATGTAATAAAATCTTAGAAGTCAATTTTAACCTACTTCTAATTGTCGTATCGAAATGAAACTTTGCATGTATATGTAGTTCGGAAGACAAAACTATAATTTGGATTCTTGGAGCTTATGATGGAGGAGGCCGATCTTGTTATACAGGAGATGGTTAGTGGAACTCTACAGTGGCTACGAGTTGTTTGTTGTAGAGTTTGGGCTCATATAATTTGTTATTATCACTTTTTGTGCTTGATAAAAGCATGTTTTTTAGTTTTTTTTTAACTACATTTTTTTTTTTAATTAATTTCGTCTTGCTGTGTTCTATTAATGTTGTCTGAATCGCTGTCGCGGTTTTGATAAGTTAGTTGCGTGTTTTAAATAGTGGAGTACAAAACAGACAATCGTATTTGACACACAATTGTGGTTACATGATGATGATAAAACGCTATAGTTTATTCATCATAATATCAACTAGCCGTGTCCTACTGTGTGTGCTTTGTTCGCGTGCATTTCGGAAAACAAATTGGATTTCATGGGTTTTATTGGAATGTTTGTAAATATGTGAGCACCATGTATCTATCACACAGTTAATTTATGTCATTGTTTCATTAATTCATTTTAATTCTTTTACCTATTGTGGTATAGTAATTTTATTTTAGGCGCATCGTCTTCACATATAATTATATAATTAATGTATGCAAAATATTGTAAACATTTTAAAAGAGTAACAGTGGAGTTTCTTGCCCATTCTTCTCCATACGAAAACTACCTTTTGGAAGGGGCGACTAGAATCAATTTTATTTTTGACGTTCAAAAGTGCCCTTTATATGCCTACTTGAAATAAATGATTTGACTTTGACTTTTATTTCTTTTGTGCCCTAATTCTTTTTCTAAAATAACAGTAGCCAAAGTTACGCCTTATAATATCAGCTATCTGCCAGTGAGTCTTGTCAAAATCGGTCCAGCCGTTTCGGAGATTAACAAACAGACAGACAGACAAAAATGATAAAATTGTTTTTTTGGTATCAGTACCATAAATACTTTCATATACATTTAGTAAAAAGCTGTTATTTCGACATTACAAACATACACTTCAATTTTATTTATTTGTATAGATTCACACAAACCAATAAAGGTAATCTATTTACTAATGAACTGGTAAATGTAACATGTTTAAAGCCATAATTATACTAAAGCTGGTAGGTAGGTAATTATTTCCAGACCATATTGTTAATAAATACCTTGTTTTTTTTAGTATTGAAATGGGTTAACATTTTGAACAATAGTCAAAATTAAAGGAAAATGAATTTTAGGTATGTTAATACAAACTATACCCTTTCTATACAATTCAATAGCATTACGGTACTAAAATCATTTTTTTTTTACAACAAATTAATTAATTAATAACATTTGTATTCTATCTATAGAAATATATAAAACTGAAGTGGACACCTGTCAGTCTCATACAAACGAATAAGTATGTGTTTTGCGAATTTGATCTTTATTAGCTACTAGAGTTGTTGCACTGACAGCTGTCAGGAATGCATTCTCTCGGTGGCTGGAGTGTAGGTAATTGTTGCATATAGCATGCTATGTAATATACAGTTTTATAGTTGTAGGTATGCCTTTTCTACTTTTTTTTTATTGACAATGGGCTCACTCGTGACCTCAATCCAGCCCAGAGGCAGGGATGAGATCTACGATGGAACGAGCTTGCCCAGAAGAAGCCTATTCGCTCTCGCCTTGAAGCGATTCGGGTTGTATGAACTCGGGAATGTAGACGCAGGCAGACGATTCCACTCCTTAGCTGTGCGCATCAGAAAAGATGACGAGAAGCGCTTAGTGCGTATATATGGTATATTAACCAAATAGGGGTGGTATCCTGCAGTGCGTCAGGACTCCCGATGGTAAAAAGGTGAAGACAGGATGAGCTCATGTAGCTCTTGAGCACACTCCCCGAAGTACAGTCTCTTTCTACTTACCTAATGATACTGCAAAATTCAAAGAAATAGACATTCACAAAAAAAACATATCTATTTCAACAGCATACAATAATAACCGTGCCCCCATTACATTTCACAATAGTATTATCAAGTGAACTGTAGTCAGCACCTGGCCAGTCTACATAGCATGCTAATTGTTAACTAACCCAGATATCATACTTCTCACTTATAACTGTACTGGTTGCCCACACTATGAGAGAGTAGATGAATCATTTTTTTTTTTTTAAGAACGAGTTTTAGGTCAACCTCTTTGGTATCAAATAAATTGGATAGTAGTCTATTTGACTTTATTTAGATTGTATTCTTTTAAATAACGGTAATACTTTGTTGTTATTTTGTTGTGGTTTTGGACTGATAAATTGTGGTAATGCTTGGTTAGGTGTTATTCGGCTGATGTTGATAATTTTAGTTTAAATAACTACTGATTTTTTCTCTTAATAATAATAGGCTGATAACTAAATATTGGTAAAGAATTCCATAATATATTAATTTTAAGTTCTATCAGAAATATTCAAAGTACATTGAGGAGACTGCATTATGAAAGCCAAAACTAAATAAACCATATTATTTTAAATATTTATATTTAGCTGCATTTGGATCAACTTCTATTTAACCCTAACATACTTGGTATACTGCCTAGATGATAGTGGATGTATACAGTTTTATGTTTTGAGAATCAATAATATTTTTTATACAGTTAGCTTTGTTATGAAATTCTTCAGAGGTATTGTATGATATTTGTGTCCAATTGATATAATTGAATAACTTGCATGAGAATGTGTTACATCTCAGTACTCTTGCCAAGGCTGCTGTTTGTTAGTCAGGATGATTTCTTTAATCTCTCATCAGAAGCAAACAGCTAGCAGCTGTTTTGCATTTAAATAATTAATCAAGATCTGGGTTATTTACATAATTTAAAAAGCTAACAAAAATCTAAAAACAATAATATGTACAAGTATACATATAAAAAAGAGGAAACAAGGGCATCAAAGAATTCGTCCGCATCACTGTCAATAGGAAAAGTGCCCAAAAGGCTGGCAGCATTGGATCTGGGTCTATTTTAATATATTTTTAAGAGCTCAACTGTCACTAATGAATGAGGCACAATTACTTTTTCTATTGTTACCAACTTAATAAGCTTGCGTAACAGACAAGGGGAAGAATGAAAGAATACTGAATGATACATAATACAAAGTTTATATTATTTTAATGATTCTTTTTTTTTTATTCTAAATCCTGTCTTCCCACACAATTCCTTCACAGGTTTGCCAGGAGAAGTCTGGTTTAAGAAATAAGCAATGTCTTTGTACCCTATATTCTCCTGCACATTCTAAGCCTGCAAATAACTAAATATTTTTTTTAAAGTTTTCATTTTAGCAGTTAGTCAAAATATTAGACACTCAGTAGTATTTCACTCAACAGTATTTCCACAATCTTGTCCATGGAAAGGCACACTCAACAAGGCATGACAGTTATTCATATCAAGAGAGGTATTTTGGTAGTGCAAATATTGGGTAGGTAGTTTATAATTCGTTGATAGTGGGACTTTCCTGTGAACCACTAAATTAAACAGTGACTCAGATCTTTGTTTGATTTAGAAGGCCGCAAATTATTGTTTGGTTCTTTTATTACAGTTGATTATTTTGTACACAAACATTTTATTCCAATAAGTAGGATATTTTTTCTAAAGATAGATATATGTTTCGTTTGTATTGTTTCAAAGAATGCTTAGATAAGGTTTTTTCCTATGCAAGTGACAATGAAACATGAACTTAAGAATGGAATATGGTACAGCAATACAACTGTGGGAAAAAATATTGATAAAACAATGAAACTATAGTGTTATGGCTGTAAAAATTGCAGAAACACACAAAGAATCCTTTGAGTTGTAGGAATTTATCAAACAACACTTACTTGAGGTGGATGAATGATGAGAATAGAGTTATGAATCAAACATTCACGTTTGGCGACGAAAAACAATAAGACACCAAGTTGGGATTGCCGTCTCGGGAACTCGGGATTCCCACAAAAAAAGATTGATCACAAGAAAACTCACTCAAGCACTGGCACAAATATAAATAATAAACTCAAAATAGGAATTTCAAGATGATTGAATGAAAACTGGTTACGCGATACGACCGACTTGGCAGTATTCCATATGATCAGTGACGGAGAGTACGCGCGCAGCGCCTTCGGTGCAACTCGATTCACTAATAATTAACAGCAATTGGCAGGCGCCCGGGCGACGAACACGCACAATGACCCCCGCCAGATGATTCAATCCATCCATAATCAACTCTTATTCTAGCTTTTGCTCAGCAGTTATGATAAACTCACCGTCATGACATCACGCGAATAACTTGCCTTCTTGTCTTACCGAGCCGAATGTACCAAACAATGAAGCCACAAAACAAATCAAAAACTAATAAAATAATAGTCTAATTAACATAAAACTTTATGCCCGACTTCATCACAACTTAACACCGTTTGGATATTTATTTTTCTTTGAATTAAGCTATTGAATTTTGTATATTTATTTTTATAAAATATTTGACAACAAAAACCCTTCACTCATCATGGAATCGGCGAAATAACTGTGTTGCCATGTTTCTCAATAATTGTTATTAATAGTAGTAGTAAAAGAGTAAGAATAAAAAGCAAAAAAAAAACTACCGTGTGAAAAATGAATAATTTTACTATTCGCAAGAGTTAAGAGCGCGCCTAAAGCCAGTATTTTAGAATAGAAAAAAAAAAACGTAGTATGCGCCAAAACTGTTATATCGTAATAAATCCAAAACTAAAAGGAATTACATAAAATGTCTAAGCACAGCCTTTAATTTTGTATAAATATAATTAATTATCAAATTTTTGTCGCAATAGGCATTACCGTATTGAGTACATACAAAACGGAAAAATATGAGAATTAGAGGTTACTTCGTGATTTTTCTCTATCGAGAAAATGTTATTATTTCATGTTTTTGAACAAAGTGAACCCTCGGAAAATCATGTAGTTATTCATACATTTTTATTATAAGATTCGGTCCGGAATTTTTCATGTAAAATCAAATATAAGATTGGTAATTTTGCTTTATACGCGCTCTTAACTTGAGCGTTTGGATGACGTATGCACGCGGTACTAGAGTCGATGGCGAAAGCGGTAACAGCGCGGGAGTCGGGAACTCGGGAGAGGCCGCTCGAGTCTCAATTAACTCTTGCGGGTTGTAGTTTACGTCTGTTCTATATATATACATATTGCAGAATTTTATCCAATTAGACAAAATGGATATTGAAAAGTAGCTATTCAAATTTAATAATAGTTTGTATGTGATATGATTTAGTTTGTAAACGTGGGTGCGTTCGCCACTATCTTTTCGGGTCCTTTTGGACAGTTGGCGTAAACTTGGAGAAATCGCCACGTAACAAAAAAGCGTTATGCCGTCTTTATGCGACTTTTTATTACATATAATAGAGTCTGAAAGAGAGATCATTTTCATGCTATTCGACGGTGCTGAAGCCGATAGTGAGGTCAAAATAAAAATCCAAGATAGCGGCTCCAAAATCTAATTTTTTTCGTCATGGGCACAGAGCATGTAACCTTTTGTCATGGGTATCATTTTCATGATTTTCCAGGGTGCTGATGGTGACAGTGACGTAAAAATTAAAATCCAAGAGGCGTCTTCAAACATTTTAAATAATTTCGTCATGATACATGTCGTTACAGAGGGCTCTGACGCCAATAGTGAGGTCAAACTGAAAACGCAGTAGTTCGTGCCGGGGGTCCCCCGACCCCAGTAGTTTTTTTACTTGAGGCAATAGCACCTCACTGCGGGACGCCAGTTGACTGTTGGTGCTTAAAATTACAGCATAAACAAGAAATAAAACCACTCTATAATGAACATAATTTTTATTGTATTAAAGCAATACATAACGTTATCTATACAGACTAATACAAGGCATTCACAGTTATCAAAATATCACTAGTGTAATTACTTCGCATTGCCGGAGTTGAAACGGGAATGCCGAACTAAAACTACTGCAAAACACGGATGCAGCACGGAGAACAAAATTCATTTGTTAACAAAATATTCGTAATACAAATAAATAACAACCTATAAAAAAACTGTGTCATCGAAATTAGGAAAAATATTTTAGTTCCAGATTGAAAAAACTTAATTGATGTCAATAAATTAGTAAGATGGAAATAATGGTCACGGATATGGGCTATAATATTGTAAAATGGAGGCTGCAGACAGTGGGCAAAGTTTTGGGAAAACAACATTTAAAATACATTTGTGCCAGCGACACGAAGAAGACTGACATTGACAAAGGCAATAATATTAGCAAACCATTAATTAGGTCATTTTATTTAGATAAAATAGCATCTATTTTCAGTGAATTAAGGTATAGATTTATAGCACAAGCTAAAATATAAGCTATGTATGAGCTAATAGGGCAGACATTGATGTGGGACTAATTGCGCCCAATGGCCTAGATGTAGTTTTATCGATTCTCATCATTTTCTGACTGGCAACACCAAGGTGTTGCTATCCGTTAAAATTGGCAGTGTCTCCCCTATTATGGCATTAAGGAAAAGACAAAATCAGTATCTTCCTTCAAAACATTATTCACTGATAAACCTTATATTTCCCACCCATGACGTAATTCCCGTGATATTAAGCCGTGCTTTATTCTAGCACTTTGAATGGTAGCGGTGTGGTGTCGGCGGTGCCGGCGGACGAACTGAAGTAGGGTGATACATCTGATAGGTAGTTTCGCGGCAGTAAGCCGATGAGGAGCGCTATCTTAGCGGCTATCGGGGCTTTCTCTTCGTCGTCGATTATTGTGTCCTGGTCTGGCATCACCTGGAAATATAATGAAGGAGTTATGAAGAACATTTCAGGTGCCAAAACTAATGGACAGTGACGGCAGATAAAGCCGACCAGTGAACTATCTCGCGTCTTGAAGGGGGAGCTAGAGGAGCTTAAAAGTCAAAATGCAGTAAATATATTTCAGAAAATTTACCTTGTCTACAATGTGCTTGTGTATCAAACCATCTGAGCCTACGTAGAACGTAGAGAACCCGTCATACCATCTGCAAAATGAAAGACATAGAAATAAATGTTTATCTCTGTTGAGTTCTATACTATGAGAAGTATAAATAATCTTAAGGTGCGTTTATTACACTGATGTAGAAACGAGCGGACACAAGACATGCAGGAATCTACCAATCACAGACGAGACCAAGGATGTAATTTGGATTTCAAACAATGTGGTTGATTTAGTTAAGACTATGTACAGTAAAGGGATAAACATGCAGGGTCGTCGGATATAGTTGAAGTTTAGTAAGAAGCCGATGGATATTTTCGAATGAAATTTAGCTTGATAAATGAACAGTTTGTTTTCTATTAATTAAATAAAATTTTGTCCGAAAATATCAATCCGTTTCTTACTAAACTTCAACTATCCGACGACCCTGCATACTTATCTCTTTTGTTGACTGTACATCTTAATTTTCATTTGTATTAATACTTTAGTTTTTAAGATTGTTTCCTAGCATAACCGTATTTGATGTGCCTGTATGCTTTTTAAATAAATAAAGAAACGCAAGATTACAAGTGATTGTGGCACACAATGTAAAATGTGTCATTTGTAACGCTAATACTCACAGTTCCTGGTCTTTGAAGACCTCCTTCATGTTCCACAGTTTGTACTTCCAGAACATGAAGAATACCTTGAGTCCCGAGATGCCCTTGATGCGCCACCTCATCCTGCAGACAGATTCGATAGGTTGGTAACTATGCTACGTAAATAGCTATTACGAAATTGTGTACGCTAAGAGGAAAACAAACCATAATTAGGAAACATTATATGACATTATAATTAGGGTTACGTATATTTCGCAAATAAAAAACAATCCTGTCCTTATCCCAATTTATTTGAGGTCGGCACAACATG
This sequence comes from Apamea anceps, assembly GCA_951799955.1. Classification (NCBI taxonomy): domain Eukaryota; kingdom Metazoa; phylum Arthropoda; class Insecta; order Lepidoptera; family Noctuidae; genus Apamea; species Apamea anceps. The sequence continues at coordinate 2,280,175 of OX637502.1, read as the reverse complement.
TCTTTTTCTTCCATACTTCTCTATTTGTTGTCATCTCGGTAGTCACCCCCTTCCTAACCATATCTCGATTCACACAGTCCATCCATCGTTTCGTTGGTATTCCCCTATTCTTATAGCCATCAACATTCATAACTTTCCCCACGACATTTTCCTTATTCCTTTTTATCACATGCCCATACCATGACAATTTCCACACAACTTTTCCAGTTACCGGTGTCACTTTCAGAGTTCCTCTTATGTACTCATTTCTTATTCCACCCACTCGTATAAATTATATATTCAAATTTCACGTCAATATTCACTAAAAATGCTAAAATTCGCTTTTATTCGCCAAAAAATAACTCAACATTTAAAATCAAATCACGTATTTATTTGCATAATCATTACAAGAACTAACTATCTATTGGAAAAAATGTTAACAACTAACATTGCGGTTCTTTCTATGTTTTCCTACTATGAAGTCTTTGCCCTCGGCGATCTTCGCGGGATGGCTGGTAGCAGCCTGACGAGAGTTGCCGAAAATCGAGTTGAATGGCGAGCAATAGGAGAGGATACGCATCTCCTAGTCCAGCAGTAGACTGCTATAGGCTGATGATGACGATAAAGTCTTTGTCTTCTACTAAAATATCTTTCAGCGTCTACACTATCATTTCATTTATTTAATTCATAAAAACAATTTACATTGTGTTGAATGTAATATACACTACATATAATATACAATATATATCGACAGGGCTGTGGAGGCTTTGTATAGCTGGGTTTGCAAATCTAGGATAGCTATAGTTTGTTGCTACTAAAAGCTGTATGATGTCAACAGGGGTTTTTGCTGAAATACATTCAGTAGCTGAGTATGGAAATGAGCATATCCATCTAAGAGTTCATCCTGTGGTATAAAGTCATGCGAACGCGGGCGGTGGCAATGCGCGCGAGACGCGCTTATTTAGTTACGTACGTACCTAAACCACGGGATTGTTGCGTTTAAAAAATGTTTTCTTTAAAGTTTCGTAGCAAAGTATAGTAAACACAACATTTCGTACTATGTAAGTAATCAGTAAATTTTGCATGTATGTGTAATATGAGAAGACAACGCACAAGGAACAATGAAAAGCTATGGGGAAGACATCTGCCCAGCAGTGGGAAAAACCGGTTGAAAAAAATGATTTTTGTAATTTGTAAGTAGGTATCTTAATAACGAGTTTCAAGTGATTCTCAGCTTGATCGCTGGTTCCATAATAACCAGTGAGCGCACAGGGCGTATTAATACCAGTTTTTTTTTATGCTACGTACACCTACCTACGTATAACTTACCTGTGCCCAGTTTAAAAATAGGTTCTTTTTACAAAACACTTCTTCCAATACCTCGACGTCATGTACAGGAAGCTACATAAATAACTGCTATCAGTAGAGTTTATATGATAAGGACACTAAATTGGGATGTCTTATTTAGTGTTTAACTTCGGAAAGGAATATTGGTGTGACCTGGATTATGCTTGGTAATCAAGGTTATCAATGTTACATACAAACAGATGGTACCATCATAGTTGAGGTAGTTGCGTGTCTTTATAAAGTTATATTTACATAAGCTCAGTATTAAAATAATAATATGTACATGTATACAGGGTGGCAGGGACAGCGACGCGCAAACTGTAACCATGGATTCAGCACATGAGTTTAGACCCCAAAGCGTCCAAATTTTTCGTCGGTTATTAAAAAAATATATTGCTGTTCCATACATTTTCACCGAGTAGGTATTGCACTTTTCTATGAAACAGAAGATTTTTTTTTATAACCGACAAAAAATTTCGACGCTATGGGGTCTAAACTCATGGCTGAATCCATGGTTACAGGTTTGCGCGTCGATGTCCCTGTCACCCTGTATAAACAGGAGGGGAAATAATGAAAGGGCATCAAAATATTTCTCCGCATTGCTGTCAAAAGGAAAAGTGCCCAAAAGTACGGCAATGCTTTCTCTGGACAAAAAATAGGCCAGCCGAGCGGTTTGTCGACTCTTCACGTCGCGACCAGAGGTCAGCTGAAGAGTCGACAAACCATTTGGCGATGTCTCGAAAAACTGAAGTTACATCAATTTATTTCAACGGGGGCCCGTGGCTAAATAATAACAGCCGCACAGGTCGATCGGTCAGGTTAAGCTACGCTTGCCGCGGCTGGTCTGTGGATGGGTGACCATCTTTGCATACCGAGACCCCTCCGTGCCTCGGAAAACACGTTAAGCCGTTGGTCCCGGCTGTCATTCGTGGATCTTTGACAGTCGTTACGGGTAGTCAGAAGCCTGAAAGTCTGACAACCAGTTTTACCAAGGGGTATCGTATTACGCAGTAACTGGGTTGTGGAGGTCAGATAGGCAGTCGCTCCATGTAAAATACTGGTATTCAGCTGCATCCGGTTAGACTGGAAGCCGACCCCAACATAGTTGGGAAAAGGCTAGGCAGATGATGACATCAATTTATTTCAACAGCCTGACAAAATACTGTTTCATTTGTCATCCCTAATCAGATGCAGTAGGTAGCCTTCCATCCACGAAAATATCTTTTGGAAGGGGTGACTAGGTTCAATTTTATTTTTTTGTAAATGTTGACGTTCAAAAATGTCTTTAATGTGTGTGCCTATTTGAAATAAATGATTTGACTTTGACTAGTGGACTAGAAGACGAGTCCAAGGACTGGAAGACGAGTCTAAGGACTTGAAGACGAAATGGCGGTCATCCGGCGGCGAGATGGGCCGAAGACAATGTTAGCATCGCGGATAGAACCTGGATGAGGCTGGCACATGGGCGGGAGGATTGGCACATAAAAAGAGAGGCCTTTGCTCAGTATTGGGCGAAGTCGGACTTTGGATGATGATAATGAGGCCAAGAAAGTCAGCCTTTAATATAGAACTCACTTGACGGTAGAATCCTCAGGATGGGCAGTGATCTTAATGACGTCCAACTTAACGTAGGCAAACTTCAAGTGTCCCACCGTCCGCAGCAGCGCCACCTGCTTCACGTAGTGGAATAGACCTCTGTGGAATGAGAAATATATTACGATACATAACAAAGGCAATATACCTAATCCAATATTATTAATATATAAATTAAAGGGATCTTCGAAATGTATGTACCATAACTTTCGAACGACTGTACCAAATTGGATAATTCTTTTTTTTGTGTTCGTTATTGTCAGGACAAGGTTTTTATACATAATTGGACCCGGTAGGTGCCGCTGATTTTTTGGGTGGGATGACGTCTGCCGGGTCCGGTAGGTTCTATCAATCAATCAGCGTTTTACTTATAGGAGTAGGGTAGGAGTAGTGTAGGAGTAGGTTAGGATTAGGGTAGGAGTAGTGTAGAAGTAGGGTAGGAGTAGGGTAGGAGTAGGGTAGGAGTAGTGTAGGAGTTGGGTTTGTTTTGTTTTTTAAAAAACAAAACAACTCTAACTAACAACTAACTAAATGGTACTAAATTAGTTACAGGCTTCTCTTTTCATTTTCACCTCATAAAGAACATAAATATTAATAGTGTTGTGCTAAGAGTTGAGTAGATATAGACATTAGTAACGTAATTGTCAACAAACACATTACGCTTATGCTCGTTTATATAATAAACAATCCATAAATCGGAGGTCGAACGTGAAGCCATAATGAGCAACGCCATTTACTTATCAACTCTGTTGAAGAGAAAATAAAATAAACTACCCATAGTAATAAAGGCATAGAAACTTAGCGGTTTTACGGGAAAAGAGTTCTACTATCAAATCTCTCATGTTGGATCTACGAGTAAGCATTACTGCATCTTTTTTAACCGACGAAAAACAGTACGTGCTCGACGCATATGCGTTACGGTGTTAAACGACCCATCTCGAAGCCATCACGCATTCTGCACATCTAACTAAGTAACTTTGTGCAAGAATAATTGCTGTGAAACGAATTTGATTTTTGGCATGGCAATGTAACAAACGTAAAACATTTGCTTATGAACGCATGCAACGGTACAAGGATCGTGGGAGTATTACATTTATTTTAGTTTACTTGTTTTCGTACCAAAACGTTAAAAAAAGTTGGAACTTTAACTTTTTCAGTATCTCCGTAACCAGAAGGTTCCCAAGTATGGTTAAGTACAAAAAAATATCACAATGACGGGAAGAGAACAAGTCATGCTCGGCTTCGTTAAGTCTTTTTACATCTGGTATATTTTTTTAGAGGAAAACTGCTTTAGTTTATGATAAAGAAAACAGTTACTTACACAGATGTAGTGCCTCTGATGTTGTTAACGAACACCATGTTTGGATGGTAGATAGAGTAGTCTAACGGTCTCACGAACAAATTCGGCATCTGAAAGAAGTAGAGCATGACATGGTAGTTATTTTTAGGCAGATAAAATGATGAAAAAGCCTTGTTTTGACATTGTCTGAAGACAGGAACTGAATCTGTGTTGCTGTTGTAGAATATTAATAGTAAATCGTTTATTAACCAAATAGTTTAGTTAATAGTTTACTTTAGTTATAAGGAAAACTAAAGTAAAAATAGACTTACTCCTTAAATTACTGTTACAAGGGAAACATTATTAATATTATTTTATAACTAGTGGACTTTACACTAGGTCGAGCCTGTCTCATGACACGAGAATGTAATCTGTATTATTTGCATTTGTTGGGGTAACGCGCATTTTTTTTTTATATTTGCCTCTCTATTTGAATTTTTTTTTCTACCGACCCTTCATTGTCGTCTTATCTTAGTAATCTATTAACTATAATTTTGTATTGGTATACTGACCGTAGCCGACAGTGTGTGGAACACTTTCATGAGCTGTTCCTCGTTCGGCTTGCCATCGCGGCTAGGCTCGACGATAGGAGCACTCAAAGGGTTAGTCGCCGAAACTGTACCACGGCAGAACGCGATCGCGTCGCGTTCGAACTCCGAGAGGCAGGTTGGCTCTATATCCTGAAAGGGAAATATAGATGTCTTAAAATTATACAGGGTCAAATAAAATAAGTGAAACTCCATAGATGTGATAGATATGTGGCTATCGATAACTAAACATGACAAAATTAAATTAGCTCCTCCCAGGTGGAAGCCAGCAGGCAACGGGTGCGGTGGCACCCTTGCCTATATTGCACATGCCTCCACCAGTGTCGGACGGAAATGGCCAGGTGTTCCCGGCCATTCCCGTAGCCCGCCAGCCTGGGGGGCATGCGGGGCCCGCCAGCTAGGCGGGCATGCACCGGGAGGGTTGTGGAAGTAAAGGCTGAGCCGATTTCCCATGGCCCTTCCATCACGACGATGTGGGAACACCGCTGAGTTTTAGTGGGTATATTGTCGGTGTCATTCTGACAGGATTCCCACATACCCCGTCTCGTCCCCCGCGAGCAGGGATGCGTAATGCATTTCTGCAGTTTCTTCCTACCCCCATAGGAAAAAGCCATGACATTATGTACGTATGTAAGTAGAATTTATTCAGCAATCAAGTCACAAACCTCAAATGCCTACTACAAAACTATAAAAAAAACATACTCACATTACTATATTTTGTTAAATCTATATCACTGATATTGGTATATGGGACGTCAAATGGAAAAAGAGGCATCCGCCTCTCTATATAATCATCAGACGTAATTCTCAGGCTCTTCAACTTCACATCATCACCATAATCGTTTTCAGTACTGTCCGTTCTGCAGTTTGGTTTATAGTAATTGAAGTCGGCTTTCGGCTGTGAGAGACGGCCATTCACTGCCTCCTCGTGGATATAAATATCGTCGATGTTGCTCTCTGTGGTGCATTTTGGTGCTGGTTGACAACTGGATATGCGTCGATTTAAGAACTGTAGAGTAATGTTTTTGATAAATAACTCTCTAATTTATAACATTCATGAGTACATTTATTTTAATATTGTCACCACCCCAACATAGTTGGGAAAAGGCTAGACAGATGAAGATGTTATAAATACAAAATTTTATTAAAATAAAAGGGTGACTTTCTATTGTGGAGTACTATAGTATTTTTTAACCAATTTTAAAAAAGGAGGAGGTTCTGAATTTGTTTAAATATCCTTTTTTTATGTTTGATACTTCATATCTTAGTCATTTAAAAGCCGATTTGCAAACAACGAAAATGCGAAACCAATTCCGAAATTAGTTATTTTTTCACTTTGTGGTGTATTTTTTGGAAGTCACCTGTTTTTTTTTTTTTTGTAAAATAGTTCTTTTTAATATTAAAATTGTTTCTACTACTTATCATTTTTACTGAAAAACGTAATCTTAGATCAGATAGTAGCATAATCTATGGTGCTATAATGTTAATAAATGCTTTGCAGCCATAAGTGCACAGTTCGTAGGCAGCAGCACTTCCTGTCCTAACCTAAAATACCTTTTATTTATAATATACTGTATGAATCAACAATTATGCCGCTGGTAAGATGCCAAGACGGGTGCAATCCCAGTTTGTAAACAAATAATATTAACGCGGTAATGCATATAAATTTGCAGCGTTTCATAAATTACGTGAGACATCTTAGCAAATGAAAACTTGATGATTTACGTGGGAAATTCAGGATTTTTTGTAGGGAGTACGAGTTCTTGCTTGGCAAATATTATTTATGTCAGAAAGTCTATGTCAGCACCACGTGAATCGGTAACAGTTCTATTCCGCATACTCTAATTAGCTCAATGTCAAGGAGGAAAATACAATTATTAGATAAATAAATATGTATTTTTCCAATATTACGTAATAAGCTCCTTCAGTCTTGTACTATAGAAAACTAGAAAATTATTTAAAAGCACAGAAAAATAAGCATAATACTCACTTCTTCCAGAAATTGTGTCCGCAAAGGGATTTTTCTACACAAGCGGCTTGAGTGACTTTTGGTAGAAACGATGCCGTTTATAGGCAATATTCTTTGACAAAACGTACGTAAACAAATCGACATTTTACTACAGTACGGTAATCACTCCGAATAGCTGGAATTTTCGATTTTTTTCGAAAATATGTCGCAGAAAAGTCCCGACATAGCGCAAAGAGATTGACAGTTGTGTTTATTTTTAATTTTCGAACATCTGTTCTAGCACCGACTCGATTGATTCGGCTTTTAATACATTGTAATAATAATGTTATTGTGAAATGATTTTTATTTTTGTTGAACTTTAATCTAAAACTTTTAACTAGCACATAACAAACAGGATGAAAATTAGTCCACTGTATTGTTTTTTTCCGTACTTCCAAATAGGTAAATCAATTTGAATTAAAAATAAAATTATCATCTGTTTTGTGGTCTCTGGTTTCCGTCGGTTACGTCAAAAATGTCAAAAGTTTGACACTTTTGACAGTATTTGTGATCGATTTAATTTCTGAACGAGTAATTTGCGTTGCACCTCGCAAAATTTTGAAAAAAATTACAAAATATCGAGGCTGGTTTCTCATTTATTCTATTTATCGACAAAAACTACTACCAGATATGAACCTTCAAAGAGCATTTCAGCGAGTGTATGGCGTTTTATTAAACACCAATGTGAGCACTGTACGTATGCAAGATTTCGTCATATTATTTGTTTTAAAAATTAAGAGCATTTTGATGATTTACAATTGGTATATTATCCTACCCAGTTTTCGCGATATACCGAGACCCTAGCTTAGGTGTCTGGAGACTTGAACCAAAGAAAACGTTTGTAAATCCACAAATAAAACGGTTGTAGCAAACCTGTATCTGCTTTTACATTCGGTATAATTCTACTTTTATAACCTACATTTATCTTCAGTTCTTTTTACTCTGACTTAAACTAATAACATACTTTCTATTTTTAGTCAGCACCATGTTGTTATTCAGTCCGCCTAAAGCATACAAAGAAGGAAGCAGATGCACACAGAGCTAAATTGATGGCTAAAGGATTGCCAGAGACGAAGCCTCTGCCAGGAGTCAAGAGCATAATACTGGTTGCCTCAGGAAAAGGAGGGGTGGGGAAGACTACTACTGCGGGTTTGTATCTTACATCATCGCCTGTAAAATATGATTCCAACCAATTATTCGCTGCTTTGCCTATAAATGTTCTACATTATGTATTTTATTCTTTTCGTAGTCTTCTCAGAGTGAACAAAATCACTGCGGTCACATCCAATTTTCACAGTTTGACAGACACATAAACTAAGTTTCTTTTGCGTTTCTTTTTAAATTACACTATTCATCATCTCTAAACTAACTTACTTATCTTTCATTGCAGTGAATCTCGCATGTGCTATGAAAGTGATAGAACCTGATAAGGAGATCGGTCTGCTGGATGCGGATGTGTTCGGTCCTTCGGTGCCCCTCATGATGAACATCAACGGAGAGCCCATGCTGAATGACGACCACCTCATTGAGCCTCTGCTGAACTATGGAGTTAAATGGTGAGCATCTAAGCAGTGTTTGATTGCAACTTCTGATTAGGGAATCTGCTCTTGACCTGATTAGGTCATTTTGAACCGAAATGATAATGATAAAAAAATACATTTACCTACACTTCAAAACTAAATTACGTTTTAAAACTAGATAAGTTTGGTAAATGATTTTATTTCTGTACGTAGGTTTGTACAAATACTTTTACATGTCAATCATATTTAAAAAACTGGACGAAGCGTTTCCTATCTCACTACTCTACGTCTATAACTAATACTTCATATTTTACATGTATCATTGTTAGGTAATACATAGCTTACATAATATTATTATGTTATCACCTCCAAAAATAATTACTTTATCCCCAAGGAGTACATAGTGTACCAATACCTACTGTAGCTAGTTGGATGTAGAGTTTGTTTATACACAAATTTTGAGTGTGTTTGATTATTAAAAAAAAAAAAAACGGAACTTAGGTAGGAATTGTATTAAAATGAGCAATATTATATTGTTCATAATTTTTTTAAACGTTATCCAGTCACAATTTGACACAACCCAACGACCAATCAGAGCAAAGGATCATGGGTGGTGCACTAACCGGTTATCAAAACAATGGACGATACCAGGTAGCTCACTCGTTCCTTTAAATGAATTGAGTAGTAATAATATCACTACCAACATTAACAATATTTAACTGGATCCGGAAACACCGGAATTACTTTCCGGGAAAATGACTTATCCATGTTATTCTTTCTGTGAACATCTATGATACAAGTACCAAAAATCAATCTACCTACTCCGATCACTGCTTATCAGTTATCAATTGTAAGTATAATGTCACATCAAGTAGACGGCTTTGTCACATCCTCGACTTTCTAGACCCGCCTAAAAGTGGGAACAACGCCCTTCTGACCCATTATGGCCATGATTAAAGCTTTACTACTGAACACTCTTCCATAGTCATTAAAATTATGTCCTCATTTTACTTCTAAACATTCCAGCATGTCAATGGGCCTTCTAGTATCTGGAGAGAACGCCGTCGTATGGCGCGGTCTGATGGTGATGCAGGCGCTGGAGAGGCTGACGAGGCATGTGGCGTGGGGACCGCTGGACTGCCTCATCGTAGACACGCCGCCTGGCACTGGAGACACTCACCTGTCCCTCGCACAGAACTTGCCTATAGATGGTAAGTAGAGGTTGTTTTTTTAGGTTTACAGTAGTAATTTGATTGATACTACAGATGTCTCATCTCAAGGAAGATATTCAGCAGGTGCACAACCTGTACTTTGTGCCAAACTTGCCTCTCGATCATATATCACTTGTTTGTGTAGACATTCATGTCATTCAACTTTTCTATCTTGTTACGTGACTGCGGCGCCACCCAAAAGGAGTGTGGTGTTTTTTATTAAATGATATTGAATGAACCAATAGTGAAATCCTTTTTTTTTCCTATTTCTTTACAGGAGCATTGGTAGTAACCACACCCCAGTCAGCAGCGCTCCAAGTCACAAAACGAGGAGTCAACATGTTCGAGAAACTAAAAGTCCCTATCGTGGGGTTGGTGGAGAACATGTCCCACGCCATCTGTTACAAATGTGGCACGAAGAACTACGTGTTCGGCAACGACACGAAGCAGACGGCCGATGAAATGGGGCTCGAGATCATCGAGAGCTTCGAAGTCGACCACAACATGTCCGAATGCATAAATAGCGGGAAACCAGCTATCTATGCTCTACCAGACAGCACGCACGCAGAGAAATATAGACAGCTAGCAAACAAAGTGTTCAAGTATATAGAAAATAGGGATAAGGACAAAGAGCAAGCGAAGGTCAAAGAACAAGTGAAGGTGAAAGAGTAGATGCACCATGTACCATGTGATGCGTTCTAGTAGTTGTTGAGTTAATTAATTGATATATAACTATTATACAAATAAATGTTTTATAAAACTGTATGTTTATGTCCTTTCTCAGACTTTAGACTTGTTATATTTATTATAATTATTATAACATACAAATTAAACAATGCGAAAGAATGAATAGTATAGTTAGTTATAAATTATGTTAGCATAGTTTAATAAGGTTACTATCAATAAAGAATATAAACAGTTTAAAAATAAAAAAACATTTTTATTATATAAAAATTTATTCGGAACAATCTTTTCAGGAATCTTTATCATCTATGGCCAAACTGAAACTTAAGAAAAATAAATAAAAAAATAATAATACAAAAATATGTCTTTTAAATACTTTTGATAAATCAAATAATTATTTATGTTTTTATGACTATATTTTATTATAAGGAAGATGAAGCACAAACCTTCAAATTGTGATACCAAAGTTTCACTTATGGCTACTGGAATATTAAAATTCATAAAAAGAGCATTTTGCTTTTACACTCAAAGATCTGTCATCTGTTCAGTCAGTAAGTACAAAATAGATATATTTTTATATAAATATTTACATTACATTGAATCACAACAATAATTAGAAAAAAAAACGGAATGAAAAATGTACGGTATAGCAAATGAAAGCGGGACTACGTTCAGTCTGAGTAAATACACTTACAAACGAGGGGCCCTGCTGAGAACAAATCACTTCTACGCGGGCAGGAAGATGGTTTACTACTTTGGCACGCGTGAACGCAGCATTGCCTGAACTACAAACATGCTCTCGATACGCGCACTTAATTTTTGTTATACATCGTCAAAACGCGCTGTTGCAATCAAATCTCAATGACTCATTGTGATGCTTTGAGTTGGAACTTTTAGGGCTTAATGCTGCCAAAGGAGGGATGGAACCAAGCATATTGATATCTGTAGTAGTCTTTCTGGATTATCAGCTTGATTTGGTGGCATGGCATGTTGATTATTTTACCATTTAGTTAAAATCATGCTTAGTATATGCGACACTATTAGTAAAAAAATGTTGCAACTATAGTCGCATTGTAGGCATGATGTAAACTAAATATATTTGGGCTTTTACTTTTTACTAGCTTTTTATTATCTTGCATTTGTTTCCGGTTACTATTTTATCTTTATATTAGTTGTTGAGCAGTCTGTTTTACCAAGCAATGTTGCATCCATGCAATGAGCTTCGGAGTTCACAACACTATTATTTAAACAGTGCCAGGTAAATACTATCTAATATAAAAATTGACAAAATAGAAATTGGGACCGTATTTAAAACGCGGCTAGGGTCAATGACTTCATCGACTATTTTATTTACCGTAGTTTATTGATCGACCAAATACGTGCACTTTTATATAAAATTTTGTGTATGACACTAATTGTTTAGTGTTATGGGCAATTTGCTACGATTGGAATACTTTTAAAAATGTTAACAAAATTCAAATATATACAACACCATTTTGTAGGACTAGAATCCTTATTATTTAATTTTGCGACATGCATTGTAAAAAAAAACTACAACAAATATTTTTACTATGAGTCAAAAATGGCTTTTATAACCGGCGCATCTGTTAACAACACAGTATTTTGCAGTTTCATTTCATAGGAGACTCCTTACATCCCACAAGACTTAGTTCATTTATCTAGATATAAAGCAAACTGCCCACAACACGAACAGCACCCTAATTGCGTAAAACACTATCAATCATAATATAAATCATTTTGAAGGATATTGCTAATCCATTGCTTCATATATCCGAAAATGTTAATAACGCAATGAATGTTGTTGAACTGTCAAAATGAAAGCGACTGTTAGTGTGTTACGCTACTACCCCGCTGGTCACTACAGGATATGGAAGTAAGCTCAACGTTCACAATTGTCGCGGACTAGTCAGATTGTCACATAAAAACACCAAATTGTATGAAAAAACAAATTTCTTTCCTTTCGCACCATAACATCTTATGATTAAAATATCAAATGTCTCTCACTGTGCGTACATCGTACACACGGGTGTGTTCTACCACTTCTTCTTGTGCTCGTCCATACTGACGCCGCCCGGCCCCAAGTACACGATCATTAGAAGACCGCCGATCACAGATAAGGTCTGGAAAAGAAGAAGAATAATGTTAGTAGGTAGTCATCCAGGCCGAATTGCCACGGCGGTCAATCTCAACAGAGACTGGTCTTCGGCGCGGGGGATTTTATAATGCATAAGTGTGTGCGCAGACACAGGTGCACTGCTTCTTCCCCCACTCTCATAGTCCGATGGGACGGCAATCCAACACAAGCGGAGGGATCTGGCGCAGGACCAACGGCTTATCGTGCTTTCCGAGGCACGGCGGTAATAATATTAGTGGTCTCACTGGACTATCTTCTTTATAATCGTTTAGTCAGTAATAATAATCGGTGATGGGACGATCTGATAAGGTTTGCAGGGCCAACGTGCCCAGAGAACGCACAAGACAGGGTGGTTTGGAATGAAAAAGGGAAGGGGCAGTGGGACACAACATAGGATAACAAAAAAATAAATAATAATAATTTGATTTCTTAGTGTCTCGATGGTGGATAAAAATTGCCAAAAATATTTATCACTAATGCTAGAGGATATTGCTGTAATCAACCAACTTTTAAAAGTTGAATTTTCTTTACAAAAAACACATGCTTGAACAAGCAATGAGATGAGTGGAATGAAAATAAATTAAATGTATTGAAAGTTTGAGGCTATCTTATATTACACCTCAAAGGAACGCAAAGCATCTGCAAAGCAAAAAAAAACTGCGTGTGCGCCTCGCCTGTAGTGTGAGATAGTTTATATAAAACTAGCTGCGCCCTGCGGTTTCACCCGCATATAATCAAAATAAATATCGGGATAAAAATATCCTATGTCCAAATCCAGATCATGGTCTGCCCATGTACCGAATTTCATCCAAATCCATTCAGTCGTTTTGGCGTGAAAGCGTAACAAATAATCAAATCTTTTCTCTTTTTTAGCTGAATTCTAAAAAAGGAGTTATGATTATTATTATTTTTTATGTTTGTTCGCGCATAACTCCGTCGCTTGCCAACCGATTTGAAAAATTATTTTTTTGTTGGAAAGGGTATACTTCCCAAATGGTCCCATTGAAATTTTGACAAGATCTGATGATGAGTTTCGGAGACAGACAACGGAACTCTTCAATAAATGCCAGGAAATCAACGGCTATTGCTGCTATCGCTTATGTATACATATATTGTTTACGCAATCACACAACATAACGTTACGCCTGTACCCTCTAAAGGGGTAGGCAGATGTGTTCAGTATACCACGGTACACCCTCATTTCTGTCAGTTGTTATTTGGGTACCTCTATCTTGTAAGTATATACGAATTTGTATGGGGTAGGTACAACTAAAAAGTGAAAAATATAGTTTTTTTTTTGGAAAACTTTTTTTTTTGTAAATCAGTTTTTTATAATTTAAGTTTAGATGTGCAAAAGGAATGTAGAAGGATTTTGCGATGCCTTGCGCCGATTTGCGCGGCTGATACACATGTGTCTTCAGTTAGCATAAGAGTAATGGAATTCATACCTGGAAGAAGTCATATTTGAGGAAGTCCCTGAGGGGCTTGTAGGAAGGCACGGCCCACCACGCGTTGTGGTACAGGTTGAGCAATGACAGCACCACCACCAGCATGAGCGCTGACAGCTTGGTGCGGTAGCCCACCGTCACTAGGACCATGAGGATGCTGCCCAGTAAGTCTTGCACGATCTGGAAAGTACCACATTGTCTTTATAACACCTTTTCTGTCGAAAACACCACACACTGTTAAAAATAAAACATTTATCAAAAGTGGCGATGTGATGATGAGTCGTGGGATGGCGTTGACTTCAGCGTTGCGACGTCGCAACACTTGTATTTGTGTCGATTCTTTTGCTTGAGAACTAAATCTACATCGACTTCAATAAGCTGTCGTGATGCCCTATTTGAAATGATCTCGTTACTCAACTTATTACACGATACAGATAGATCTAGAAAAGCATTAATCTGAAAGTCAATTCCCGTAGTTAAAAACGTTCAAAATCTAGTCGCAATTTCATCTCAGCGACAATCAATGTCAAAAATTTAGGGAAATTAGAAGTGTTATTGGTAAATTGAGACTGAGATCAGATTGTGAACGTTCTTAAAATTACGAGAATTGCCCCTCAGGATATAGGTAACTATGGTTTCTCAACGTGCTAAGAATCCCAAAAGTAGCAAAATCGCTGGCCTTCACCTTTTTGCTGTAGCGTTACAGTGGCATAATTATTTAAATTCTAGTGTCTACAGCCTATATAATAAGCAGTCTGGCTTTCAGCCTTGACTTACAAAAAAAAAAAACAAGTTGGCTAAAATCGAATATGCAAATACAACACCACCTTTATGTTAATCGGTCAACTATAACTATAATAATAAATTTCCGCAACATCGGTAGGTGGTTATGACCAATTTAGCATAGCTTGATTATGTGATCTGAGGGACAATTCTCGTAATTTTAAGAACGTTCACAGTCTGATCTCAGTCTCAATCTGTCAAAAATACCTCTAATTTTAACAATTGATTGCCGCCAAGATGACACTGCGACTAGATTTTGAACGTTTTATATTACGAGAATTGGCCTTCTGAAGAGTTCAATGACGTGACATGATGATACTGTCACCTAGTTTTAATAACGTAACATCGCGCCTGTAACCTCCGAAGGGTTAGGCAGGCGCCTATATTTTGCCAGTTATCTATATCTATACTTATAATAATAATAATAATAATAATAATATCCCTGGACATTTCACACAGCGCCATCTAGTCCCAAGCTAAGCAACCTAATGCTTGTGTTATGGTAACAAGATGGCTGATAAACTACTTATATACATTTTTTTTTGTAAATACATACATATTATAGATAGAAAAACACCCAGACTCGGAACAAATACATGTAGGTCATACAAATATTTGTTCCGTGCGGGAATCGAACCCGCGACACGCAGCGCAGCAGTCAATCGCTTAACCACTGCGCCAACCGTGCCGTATAATAAATCTGTAGAAGTGAAAATTCTGTACATTGAAAATATCAAAAAAATAAATGGCAAGGGGTGTTACTAGACCGACACCGAACCCAAAAACGTGATTAAAAAAATTTTTGTCTGTCTGTCTGTCGGTCTGTCTGTCTGTCTGTCTGTTTGTTCAGGGATCACGCAAAAAGTACCGGTTCGATTACGTTGAAACTTGGTATAATTATTCTTTAATATCCTGGGCACCACACTGGGTACTTTTTATCCCGGAAAAGTATATACAATAAAAAACAAACTTAATTTTGCGGTTCGATCCCTAGACCCGATTACTGCACCAACCGCAAATAATAAGTTTGTCGTAGGTTAAGTCACCCGCAATGGAGTTCATTTTTATTCCTTTTAGTTTTTAGAGTTATTTAGGTTTATTTTTATGTAAGTCGTAGGTATAGATTTTAATTTTAAAGTATAGGTAGTATATTTGATAGTGTACGTAGTGACCGTAGGTTATTTTATAATACTGTTAGGTAGGATTAGTCATTCGTATAGATATTAGTTTTTAGGGATTTTGCTTATTTATTGAGTTTAGATTAGTTATCATCAGAAATAGGTTTATTTAGGTAGGTAGGTATTTAATTTTCTGTTATTGAGTTTTTTTTTTTTAATTAGGTAGGTACTTAGGTAAAGATATCATATAGGTACCCTCTTAATCACCACTAATGAGACACAATTGGTTTTCTATTGTAATTAGCCACAAAGGGCCCGCGAGATAGATGGCATTCTGGGGAAGCACATAGGTACATTTTATCCTGTTAGCACGTTCCCGTGGGATAATTTTCGACATCCACGCGGGCGAAGCCGCGGGCAGAAGCTAGTGTTTAATAAACTGTCCCAAATAATAAGAGTTGAGTCTATTGCTATCAACCGGGCATACATTCTGACTCTGGGCTACTACTGAGAAATTCCTCTTCTAAGAAATTCGAAAATGCAATAACACTGGCCGACCCGGGAATCGAACTCCGGCTCGGCAGAGACGCTCGCGACCACTAGAACTAGACCAAGAGGCAGTTAGATAATACTAGCTGCGCCCCGCGGTTTCACCCGCATAAGTTTCAATCCCGTGGAAATATCGGGATAAAACGTATCCTTTATGTTAATCCTGGTCATAAACCATCTGTGTGCCAAATTTCATCCAAATCAGCTCAGTAGTTTTTGCGTGAAAGAGTAACAAACATCCATGCATCCATACAAACTTTCACGTTTATAATATTAGTAGGATTATTAATAGTTTTAATAAAAAATAATAATTTCTTGGTAACGGTTTATAGGAGTATACCGTAAAACCGGCCATCATTGCCCTTAGCGGATATGTTTGCCCGAACACGAAAAATAACTAAAATATTGATTTGTAAATAATTGTATTTAGCTGACAACATTATCTAATTTTTAGGGTAAATTTAAACATTTTTCTGGCAACATTAAATATTAGCAACGGTGCTAACTCCACTCAGTTGTCAGCAAGACATGTTGAAAGGAGGTTTAGTGTGAGGTGGTGCCAAAATCTTGTGTTATGTTTTTACTTGCTGTCAGCGTACTACATCTCTCAGGTAAGTTATTTTAATATCAGAGTAATTATAAATATCGCGCTTCATTTTAATGCTACTTTGAGACCTTTACAACATAAAATCTTGAAGATAATGGAGTGGGCAATGATTCCCGAATTTGCGCGAACATAAGAGTGACAACATTGCCCACTACAAAAATAATGTTAGGGTTGGCACCCATCAGCACTCAGTTGACAAATATAAACTAGGTACCTACATTTAGTTTGTTTGGTTGCAGTATGGGAAAGCCTACGCAAAGAAATCGCAGAGTCCTCGGGTCTCGGCCCTATAAAAATTATTCAGAAGAGATGTTACAGCTCGCGGTTGAAAATGTAAAAAAAAATAGGATGTCCTCGAGATCAGCAGAAAAAACTTTTGGTATACCTAGGCGAACGATCCTAAATAAGGTGAAAGAGTACCATTACAAAAATGTTGGAACTCCTACCCGGCTCTCTTCAGAAGAGGAAAAAAGCATTGTTCAAGCATTGATTGCAGCCGGTGAATATGGTTGCCCACTAACGAAACTTGACTTACGTTTGACTGTTTTTGATTACCTAAAGAAAAATAATCGTGAAAATTTATTTAATGGAAAACCACCTGGCAAGGACTGGGTTACAAGTTTTCTCAACCGACATGCAGATGAACTTTCTGTTAGAAGTACACAAAATATCAAAACAGCACGAGCCCAAAAAAGTGCAAATGATTTTTTAGAATATTTTCAGAACTTAGAAGAAACTGTAAGAGATGTTCCTCCATCTAACATTTTAAACCTAGATGAAACTAATCTAAGTGATGACCCAGGTAATTCCAAGTGTATATTTCGCAGGGGTGTGAAATATCCTGAACGGGTCCTTAATTCTTCAAAGGGCGCCATTTCGTTGATGTTTTCTGCGGCAGCAAACGGTACTAGTCTATCTCCTTATGTGGTATATAAGGCCGAAAATTTATATTCAGAATGGATTCAAGGTGGCCCTCGTGGTGCAAGATACAATCGAACGCCATCCGGATGGTTTGATTCGACAATATTCGAAGATTATTTTAAAACGATTGTGTTGACATGGGCGGAGAGCTTGACTGGAAGAAAAGTGGTCATATGTGACAACTTGTCCAGTCACTTAAGTTTAGGCGTCATTAAGCTATGTCAGGATCACAACATTTCATTCGTGTTTATCCCTCCTAATTCCACACATCTTACCCAACCACTTGACGTGGCGTTTTTTGCACCTCTTAAAAAAGCCTGGCGTAAGATCTTATTACAGTACAAAATGGAAAACCCAAATCAAACTACACTCAACAAAAACCACTTCCCAAAGTTGCTTATGCAATTGATTAAAGCAATAGAGATAAACGAGGCGAAAAACATAAAAAGTGGCTTTAGAGCCACTGGGATATACCCTTATAATCCACGCGAAGTTTTAAAAAAAATTCCAGAATGTGCTGAAGAAATGGGTGATACTTATAGCATTGACAACACTTTATTAGAATATCTAAAAACCAATAGAAAACCTAAACCATTGACATCGAATAGAAATAAAAAAGTCGTGGTGGAACCCGGGAAGTCAGTGACGATTGATGATTTTCAAAACCAGACTAAAAGCACCGAAAAACGTCCTGCAAAGAAAAAATCTGCTTTAACAACAAGTAGCACTGTGAGTAGAACTGAAAATCAGATGTTGCAAATTACACCTTTAACGGCAAGAGTCGGTAAAGAGGACAAGAATTTAGATAATTTTGAAAACGAACTCGACTTTTCTGATAATTTCTCCTTATCATTATTGGCAGACAGAAATAGCGTCGACGAAAATTATGGAATTGAGGATATGACCGAAATTAATGAAGAATACGATATGAACACATATGAAACAGAAGATGAAGTTATACCAGCTTTGATTAAAATGGACCAAATCGACATATTAGATGAAAAAACTGGAACTTTTCTCTCATCGATTAAACCTACACCACGTGAAATAAATGGTTCGAGTGGTAATATCATTCGTGAATCCGCTCGGACAAATATTATTTTAAAGTCTAACAGTTATAATTGTAATGAAAACACTTACACATTGAAAGAAAAACCAAAGATTTTGTCTTGTGTTCATATACCGGCCACAAGTTCTTCAAAACATATTATTTACGACAGCGATTATAATAAAGAAAACACGATGTTACCTGAAACTAGACATACGAAAGAGAAACAAAATGATTATGAATTACCAACAAAAGTGGGTAAAATTAAAGAACCAAAAGCATCCAATGTTAAGCAAAAAGCGAAAAAAATAAATAGTAATAATGAAAAAAATATAAAAGGACTTAAAACTAAAGCCTTAAAGAAGAGGTTGAGACGAAAATACAGTGAATCAAGCAACAGTGATGTCAACATGAGTATCCACAGTGATTCAGATATATGCGGCATTACTTCCGATCAAGATGAGTCAGGTTTTTTTATAGGAGCTGACGAGTCTAAACTATCTGAAGGCAGCAAAAACCAAGTAACACTTGGAAAGGTGGAGACTATCACAAAAACAGATCCTAAGTTATGTTTAAATAAACCACTAGCAGTGGATCATTGTTCAGTACCTGGGCCCTCGACTAATTTCAAATACGAAGAAGTTTCCGAAGACTACAAAGTGGGCCAATATGTTTTGGTCAGGTACTTTTTTACTAAAAAAGTTGATTATTACGTGGGGCTCATTTTGGAAAAGCCAAGAAATAGCAAGGTGAAAATATCTTTTTTAAGAAAAGTTGGCAGAAATGACAACTCAAAATTTATAAAAGTAAAATCTCAAGATATTGAACTAATAGACTGTAAGAATATTATCAAGATTGTTGAATTAATAACAATGAATGAAGCCGAAACTGATTTTGTACTTGCTGATGACGACGATTACATTTATTTTGATTATTAATAGTAATTACCTACTTATAGAAGTGGTACAGTCAGCGACAAAAGTAGATTAACACTATCCAAAGTTTCAGAATAGGTTTATAAATGAAAACTTGGTCGTTATTACTCGTGTCTAACAAATTATTTAAGAGCAGGGAATACGTCCAAACGTTAAAGACTAATATTATGATATATTTAAAACAAGAAATAGAATTTGTGATAGGTATTAAAACAATTTTAATTCCCAAGCTCACCGACTTCTGTCGTTGGCCGTACCTATTGAAAGTTCCTACTTATTACCTAAGTTCCTATTGTTTGTGTACCTAGTCAATGTGCAGTTTAGTAGTAGTGTAACAATTTAAGTACATAATAAGAGTAAACTGATTTTTAAAATAATTGTTTTACGAACAACCAAAGTATTTATTTATAGTTCCTACATTAAGACTGTTGTTAAAAGTAAATATTATTGATACGTTACAAGATGTGCCTGACATGCATTGCAATCATGTTGCAATGTTTATTTTTCTTTTTAAGGATTGTTTTACCATTTTTGAAAGTTTTTTTTTGTAAGATTTGATTTAAAACCCTTGATTAAAGCTCATAATAGGTAGGTACTCATAGTTTTATACCTGCAATTTAAAACGATTGTACTTGACTGATTATTGATAATAAAAGAGTTTATATTTGAACAGATTATTATTTATCACATTAATATGTATCAACCCTAATCCACTGTTTTACTATGTATGAAAAAGTCCCTGGTGTGTAGTGTAACATTGCCCACCTCAGTAAAATAAAAAGTAATATGTTTTTGACATATTGAACACGAAGGAGGGCAACTTTGCATAATTCACTAAAACATACCCTATTACCCAAGCTTTAGAACTGATAATTTTAGAGAAATTAAGGTTGAGCAATGTTGGACGGTTGTGCGTATAATTTTGCCCGGCTATTTAGGCGCCTTTTTCTTGGATTCTGTTAAAGTTAGAAACACTTTATTTTGTGATTTTAGGCCTTTAACAGTAATTGCTACCATGGTCGACTTTATTACGAGTTCTGGTGAATATTTTTTGCAAAATCTCAAAAATACGTGGAAATGCGGGCAATGATGGCCGGTTTCACATGTAAAGGTCGAGAATTGTCGATTTGATTGTAATCTGCTTACTAACGCGGAGGAGTGATATTCATCTTTACGTAACTGTTTTTAATGTCAGTGAAAACTGTACTTACTTATAATCCACACATAGTTATTTGGCGAGAATGTTTCTGATGCTTTTAAAACAGGTTTTTCTATAACTGGGTTGATTTACCATTTCGACTGATAATTCCAAGGCTTATTTACAGAGTCGTTAGTAGTATAGGTTATTTGGATAAGACTAATTTTATTTAATGTTTCTGTGTTTCAAAAATAAATTGTTATAAATAAACCCTACCTATACCACCGACACACAATTTATCATAATTATAGCCGTATTTAAATATAAAATTGTTAATTGCTTGCTCGCCATTAGCTTACACGAATATGAACTTTAACAATATAAGAATAAGGTTCACATTTGAAAGCAACGCTTACATAGAAGGGATTTTAGTATATCTTGCCCTAAAATAAAAACATGTGTACCTACTTTATAAAAGCATATCTACTGACCTGCAAGAAGGAATATTCGAATCTCAGCAGTGTGATGAACATGAAAGCTAGGAGTATCCTGCCAGCGAGCTGCAGGTATGTCTTGGGTTTGTTCTCTCCGAGCGACGGCACGCCAGCGAAGAGGCTTCTCCCCTCGGCCCGGGCCTCCGCTATGACAAGTAGTAGGGCTCCAATGAGCGCCAGGTTACGGAGCAAGAACTGCATGTCCCATAATATACTGTAGGCGAAGGTCTGGAAGAAAATGTTGTTATTAGAAAGGGATAGCACTATAAAACATAACAGCTTCATCTAGTTTAACCCATTCCCTGTCCCATGAACCACATATGGTTCAGATTGATTGTTTAACTATTGTGTCTACCTTGTGGACAGTGAACGTGTTAAAAAACATTGACGTTTAAGTTTTTGTACAAACCTACTTGCAGAAATAAATATAATTTATCAAAAGATGAGTATATTCCGTTTTCACTTTCATTACGTGACATCCACACCTAACCTACCTTTACCTAACTGAGCTTTGCTTAAGTTGACGTTAGTGAAAACGGACATAAATACAATACCTCCTTTGATTTTTTGGAAGTCAGATTTTTGTTAAGTGTACTCAGTATTGAGGGAGAGGAAGAACATGGAGAAAGATTACGATATCATTACCCCTTTGTCACGTTGCTAGGTCGAATGGAATAACAGAAATTTATCGTGAAAGGGAAAATTAGGGAGAAATTTATCGTCAAAGGTCATTCTAAATCTAGAATACTGAATGGGGCGTTACCGCTGCGCTGTTATTCCAACAATCATTAACTAGCAATTTGATTTTATCTGATGATATTTCCAGTCAAGGACACAAAGCTTAGCAGAACCGCTTACGCAGCATGAGGAAGTATTAAAAAATAATGCAACCTCATAATAAGAAGGCCATCACAAAATACTTTTTTTCAGATATCAAAAAAACTTTGATAACAGGAAATGTGACATCCACAAAAATACATGGCGAAACCGTTGCGTTGAAATGGGAACTAAAAACAATGTTGGTCATTGTGTCTTCATGGGATAATGGCGCCGATTCCCTTGTTAGTCAGCGCCTGACGTAAATTGACGTATTTTTAGTAGCCATGTTTTTAATCACGTCTAAACTGTCTATGGAGTATCTTAATTTAACAGGACTAAACTAATATTTATCTTCTATCCTTTTCTTAATGAAATAGAAAGATGCACTGAACTTTTTAGTTTAGTTTGTGAACAAGGGAATCAGCGCCAATGACCCTGAAGTGAAGCGACCGTGACACGGCAATACTACGTTTTACAATAAAACGTACATACATGATATTTAATTTTGACGTAAGTACTTGTATGTAATTGCAAAGCATCGAAATAGATCGTGCACGTCACCTAGCATCAGACTGACTGATACCTACATATCGAGTCAATTTCAGGAGACTCTATTTTAAAACTACAACAATTATTGAATCAATCAATCTGACTAGCCTTTTCCCAACTATGTTGTGGTCAGCTTCCAGTCTAACCGGATGCAGTTGAATACCAGAATTTTACATGGAGCGACTATCGGACGTCCACAACCCAGTTACTGGGTAATACGATACCCCTTTAAAGACTGGTTGTCTGACTATCGGGTACGGACCCGTAACGACTCTCAAAGATGCATGAATGACAGCCGGGACCAACCGCTTAACGTGCTTTCCGAGGCACGGAGGGGTCTTGTTCTGTGAAGATGGTCACCCATCCACGGACTAACTGCGGCAAGCGTAGCTTAACCTGATCGATCGAGCCGTACGGCTGTTGCGTGCGGCGGCTTGGCCACAATTTGGGGAATTCCTATATTTAAACTTCAACACCAATAATAATTTATGAACAGATTTCTAAAGTCAAACAGAAACCCCAGTCAAGCAGTTATTTTCTCCGTAATACACTCAACTACCGTCAATCAATAGCACACTTGAATTACGAAAACCGCCTCTTTCTGAATCAAACCACCCCAAACTGTTGCGTGCGGTTGATTTTATTACATTGAAAGAAAAGTACTCTTTGCACGGTTGACTTTAGTATTACGATTTACAGTTTCAGCAGGTCAATTTTATTGGCCCCTCGCTTCGCCAGTAAGTGGCAGGGTGCAAACTGTGCAAAGAAGGAGATGTTGGCTGTAGTATCCTAATGAATTAGGTCCTGATGTCCTTACCTGTAGTACAACAATGAAGAACAGTACTCCACACGCGATATCAACCTTGAGCCTGCCCAGCACCATCACACAGCCGCCCAGCTGTCCAACTAAGTTTATTATCTGTAAACAAAACAATTAACATTCAAATAATTGAAGCGAAAGAGAGAAATCATGTTACTGTAATCGTAACATCGCGTCTGTTGCGTGGTGATGGTGATCAATGTTCGCGCCTTCTTTGTATGAGAAGAGACCCTTGCCCTTCAGTGGGACAATAATTGACGGCACGGTTGGCGCAGTGGTTAAGCGATTGACTGCTGCGCTGCGTGACGCGGGTTCGATTCCCGCACGAAACAAATGTTTGTATGACCTACAAGTAGTTGTTCCGGGTCTAGCTGTTTGTGTAGGTGAGTTTCAATGTTTGTAAACGCACCCACGATACAGGAGAAATTCCTAGTGTGGGGCAACGTTTTATAAACAAATAAATAAATAATAAGCTGGTATAAATAAATTGTAACAGATAATTTATTAAACCATCCTTCTAAACTTCAATGCCCTTATTAATAAACCAAGAGTACAGACTAAACTTAAACGTCGAAAAAGATATGGTTAAACGTCTGTTAATACAGCACCCTAATTGCGTAACTCACTATAGATCAAAATCTGAATCATTTTGAAGGATATTGCTAATCCATTGCTTTATATTTTCGAAGAAATTGTCTGCTCCACAACGTAAATAACGCAATGAATTTTAATGAACGGTCAAATGAAAGCCCACTGGTTGTACTTTACTCCTTTGTTAATGTGACTTTGACTTTGGAATCGCTGAAATAGTTAAAACAAAAAAGATTTCAAAACTCATAAAAATAATGATGTATGTTACAGACATATTTTGTACCTATTTATAGCACTGTCTGCCTCACTGCATCATAACATTTCAATCAGTTTGTCAGCTCAGTAAAACCGTCAAGTTTGAACGAGAATATCATTCTGGTCCTATTATAATCTGATCAGTTCAATTTACTAATGTATTTGTAAAGTAATAAAAGCCTGTCTTATTTAATTAATTGCCAGACAAAAGCCTCCCGCTGGGAATACTGCTCCCCCATTTGGGTTATTATCGTGCAAATGTGGGTAGAAGTACACGCATGAGCTATAAAATGACATACCGTACCAGCGGGGTAATTGCGAAGCACACATAAAATGACTATTGATCGCAAATGGGTTTCATTTTGACAGTTAACCCACGTTCATTGCGTTATGTAGGTACTTACGTTGTTGAGAAGAAGAATTTTTCAAACCTATGAGGCAATGGATGACAATCCTTCAAATCTCCCGGATTGTGATTGAAAGTGTGTTTCGCAATTAGTGTTTATTATGGCACATCGTTGGGTTTAGAAAAAGTCGGCACAACGAGATTTAGAAAACGTTCGGCTTTGCAGTGTCGTCTCTCTCACTCATACCTGTCAAACTGTGGGACATCATCTTTCTAAAGTTCGATGTGCAGACGCCAGCAGGTCAAGCTACCCGAAACTGTCAAAGTTTCCCAATCAACCCGGAACCTTAATGCTTTAGCGCTAATGATGAAAATCTATTAAAGAAATTTGGCAGATTGTAGTAGCTTGATGTGCTGGCGTCTGTACCATACTAACGCCAAGGTACCGTACAATGATTAGAAGGTTTTCTGGTAGCCTTCAAAATGGTCCAATGCATAGAAAACAGACGCACCAATTAAAAAGCTACGCATGAAAGTAGAAGAGGGGAAAGTGGTGTGCCAAAACGGCGTGAAATTATGAATGTGTGTTACAGTGCGAGGCTCAAACACCGAAAACGGAAGCAAGCGAGAACTACACCAGCCGATCGATTCTGTAAAAATCTCACCATGAAAAGTTAGGTGAAGTGAGCTTAGAGTGAGCTGTCAATACTTACTGTAAATCCCTAGCATTACCAACTAATGCTAGGGATTGACAGTATATGACAGCTCACTCCACGCTCACTTCATCTAAGTTTTCACGGTGAGATGGTTACAGAATCGCACTGCTGTACAGACTTTGTTATTCATTCATATTACAATACTGGCTTCTGCCGCGACTTCGCCCGCGTGAAATGTCTTGTTCCGCCGACCCAACCTGTCGTCATCGCCTGGCCGCGCTATTATTTTCATTTATTATTACATTATTTTCATATTGCTCAGTGTTCTTTTTTTGTGTTTGCTCGGCCCCTATGGGTCCTAGCGTAGTGTTAAGTAGCCTATAGCCTTCCTCAATCATTGGGCTATCAAATGCATTTTTTTTTTATACAAACAAACTCTTCAGCTTTATTATTAGTTTAGATTAGGTTCTCGGGCTGTTGCAGTAAGTAACATTATAGTAAAACGACCACAACGTGTATTCGAAAACTTAAAGGCGATAAGAATGTTTGTCGTTGGTCTTAAAGGCATTTCTTCACTTCTATTTCTGGCCGAGGTCATGATTTCAATAAGCATGATTTATGCACATATCCCTGACCAGCTAGCTGCGCCTCGCGGTTTCACCCGCATAAGTTTCGATCCCGTGGGAATATCGGAATAAAAAGTATTCTATAGTGGTATGGTAGTATGGTATGGTATGGCTACCTGTGTGCCAAATTCCATCCAAATCCGTTCAGAAGAACTATCTGTGTGCCAAATTTCATCCAAATCCGTTCAGAAGTTTTGGCGTGAAAGAGTAACAAACATTCATCTATCCATACAATTTTTCGCGTTTATAATATTAGTAGGATTGAATAAAATCAATCAATAAAATCTTGTTTTTCTGGTCGATTTAGCACACCTAGTAACAATCTTTTTGCCCGATACACAAATGTGGGTGAGTCACGCCACGTGAATCCGTTGTTGTTTTCTATACACTACTTACTACACCTAAGGCACACATTAACCCATGTAGGAGATGCAATTAAAAATCCTTCTTTAGCGCTCACTTTTGTTAAAAAGGACTCTTGTGCAAAATGTCGAGGTTCTAGACCCAGAGGTTTAGGATGTGCGTTGTCTGTCAGTGTTTTAAGATTTTTATTAAGCAGATGCCAAGACTAAGAATGTCGGAATGAATGAAGCAGATGTCAGTACGATGATGATATAATATGTGTGTAGGAATGATCATCATCATCAGCCTATAGCAGTCCACTGCTGGATAGGCCTCTCCTAGTGCACGCCATTCAACTCGAATTTCGGCAACTCTCCTCCAGCTGCGACCAGCCATCCTGCGAAGATCGTCGCTCCACCTAGCCTGAGGGCGTCCCACCTTACGTTACCGATTCGCGGTCTCCACTCAAGAACACGTCTACCCCAACGGTCATCGGTTCTACGGCTAATATGACCAGCTCATTGCCACTTCAGCTTGCTTAGGTATTCTGAGAGCTATGTCGACAACTTTGGTTCTCTGCCGGATCACCTCGTTGCGGATTCGATCCCTCAGAGGAATGATCAATTACATTTTATTACAATGCTCCCATATAAAGCAACTAGATATTTAGTTGTATATAAAAAATATTATATATTCGATTGTTTTAATATTATATATAATATTATTGTGATGTAATTGTGCACTATTAGGCTCTTACAACGAGTCTGATTGAGAAATAAGGAAAACCAATAATAAATTGATTTTGTACAGGATGTCTGTAATCAATTTATTTATTTATGTAGTAAAACACGTGTATATTTAAGGAGCTCAATGAGAAAAACATATTTTCTGGCTTCCGACGGTAAAATAAAGTGCTTATTTATGAATTTACTTCCTTAGCTACAAACGAGACGAGGGTAAGAAAAAAAGAATTGAAAGAGGGTAGAGCCCAATGAGCAGTGAGAGTGGGTGAGCAGTGGTGGTCCAGTGGTAACGGCCGCGACTTATGCGTTGTAGATCGTAGGTTCGAACCCATACAGGCGCTTTAGTTTGTGTAACTTATTTCATCACCGCTGCTCTCAAAACGGTAAAGGAAAACATCGTGAGGAAACCGTCATGTCCTAGAACCAAAAATTCCAAGACATGTGACATCTACCAACCCGCACAGGGCCCGCGTGGTAGATTGTAGCCCACTCCCTCTCGAAGAGAGGCCTGTGTCCCAGCAGTGGGAACAGTATAGACTGATTATGATAGAGCCCAATAACGGTAGCTAAAGAGAGCCCAGGGAACTCAGGACTACATGGGACTTTATACCGATTGACTTATACAGAGTGTACAAATATAAATATATGTTAGAAGATATTGCAGCAATGGTGGCCAGTCCAGTGGTAACGGCCGTGACTTACGAGTCTAGGTCGTAAGTTCGAACCTAGGCAGGCGCTTTACATGACATGTGACATTTATGGCCCACTCCCTCTCACACAGAGAAGGCCTGTGTCCCAGCAGTGGGAACATCAAAGGGTCATTATTTTTGAAGAAACCAACAAAATAGTGGTTATAAACAGTTTAATTCTATTAGGCACAATTTATCCAGGGTTACGTTACATTAATAACGTTTTATTTAATCAATCCCCTGGAGACAGGGGCGGTCAATACTATAACAGCCTGTGGTTGACTGATACGACCTGTTTGTCAGTACTAGGCTTTATTTGGTAGAAGCTCATTTCTGAGACATGAACTGAATATAGGCTGATGCAGAATTATGCTTCCCTCTAAGAGGCCAAGCATAATTCTGGAAGAATCAAGACATTATTCTGCAATTTTTGGGATAATTGCTCAGATGCTCGCACTGGCCAAGCAGAGTGTTAAGCTACACAGAAGAAGCTAGGACAGAGAAGATTTAGTAAATAATAACAATACAGCAGATAAAGGGAGCCCACAAGTGGTACTTGATACAGACCGACTTATACAGGGTGTATAAAATGTATGTTTGATATTTAATTAAATTCATTCTTGATATTCCAACAAAACATGTAAGTATTTGTTTTAATCACTTTTATTTAATATCCGTCGTTATCCAGGGTTTAGGCGAAGTAATCATTAAGCGATTAAGCTCAAAATGCCAAACGTTATATTTAATCAATCTGCTAACTGTGGTTATTAACCGTCAGGGCGTAACGACCTGTCCCTGGAGACGGGAGCGGTCGTTACAACAAGTCTGTGGCTGACTGATAAGGGTGAAGATATTTAATTAAGTTTGTCAGTACTTAAGGATTTAATTAACAGATGGTTATTTCGGAGACATGAACGGAATACAGACATTCATGTTTCTTGAAATTATTTAAAAAAAATTAACGTATTTGGGGTTATTGCTCAGTTGTTCACACTTGCCGATGAGAGTAAGTATGCATACACACGGGCGATACGCGTCGGCGACAGTCGTCAATGTGTGTCGACGGCAGCCGTCGACAACGTGTCGCTCGTGTATTTGAGTACGGTGCATACACGAGCTGCATGTTGTCGACGCGACTCTCGTGTGTATGCACATAATAGACTACGAATAAAACTGACGAGATGTATTAAATCACAATCATTCTCTTTTACTTAACCCAGTTTATTTGGGGTTATTTGGAAGATTTATTTATATTTAAACTTTTATTATGCAAAAATGTACTCAAGCGTCAACAATGAAAACAGAAGCCATAGTTGTTTTGGCACTCATAACAATACACTAAATATTATATCAATAACTAATTATTTACATGTGTGTACATAATAAACACGTGATGACGTGACGCGGTGCAAATAGTGCAGCGGTGAGCAGGTGCGGTGCCAACGAAATCATTAATTTATTTATTGTTGTTCAACTTACTAACGCTGCTGCAATTATAAACATACATTTTAATTAGCTGTCTTTTGAATTTTGACTTTAGGGCAACGACGCGACGGTGCGTGCACGCTTATTGCATACAGGTTGGCAGGGACGTCGACGTGCAAACTGTATCTATGAATTCGGCACATGATTCTAGATTCCCTGGCGTAGCAATTTGGCGTCGATTATAAAAAAACGTCGTTATTTACGCGTTGAGCAGATAAATTGTTCGAACTTATGAAGCAATGGATTAGCAATTTGCCGATCCGATTGATCGTGTGTTACGCAATTAGGCAGGCTGTATCTCAAGAACCGCGATAGCTAGACAGTTGAAATTTTCACAAATTATGTATTTCTGTTGCCGCTATACCAAAAAATACTAAAACCAAAATAAAATAAATATTTAAAGGGGGCCCTCATTCAACAGACGTGATTTTTATAGATAATGGCACGGAACCCTTCGTGCGCGAGTCCGACTCGCACTTGGCCGGTTTTTTGTCTACAAAAGACAAAACTGAAACTACTGATAAGCAATGATATGACAATTAAATATTAATTTGATACGGAACTAGATATACCAGATTTTTAGGCATTTCCTAATGACGTAGTCATTAGTTATGTGTTATTTGGACTTTCTAAATTCTAAAGTATCATATTATTACGACTAAAGAACTAACAATTATGGCGTAAAACCAAAAATTTGAATGAATGCCGAGAGTTTAATTAAACTCTTTGTAGTCATACTAATTTATAATTTATTCAATGAGATAAAGAGTTACATTGTTGGTTGGTTTTACGTCAAAATTCATCATTTTAATTTTATCGTGAATGTACTTTAATCATCCGCTTTTATCAGCGCAAGCTAAGCGCTAGAAAGACAATCTCCACAGATGGAGGTTCACGGACGGCTTAGGTCTCAAGTGCTTATGCGGCACCTCCCTACAGACGATGGCCCACCTTCCATCCTGCGCCGCATTATGACTTGATAATCTTATGACTGCGTCAGTGAGCGAATTTCGCGTAAACTGAATTTTGGGCCGAAGATGTTTAAACTTTTTGCATCGATACGCTAGTAAGAAGAAAAAACCGGCCAAGTGCGAGTCGGACTCGCCCATGAAGGGTTCCGTTACGTTACGATTTATGACGTATTAAAAAAAAACTACTCACTAGATCTCGTTCAAACCAATTTTCGGTGGAAGTTTATATGGTAATGTACATCATATATTTTTTTTAGTTTTATCATTCTCTTATTTTAGAAGTTACAGGGGGGGGGACACACATTTTACCACTTTGGAAGTGTCTCTCGCGCAAACTATTCAGTTTAGAAAAAAATGATATTAGAAACCTCAATATCATTTTAGAAGACCTATCCATAGATACCCCACACGTATGGGTTTGATGAAAAAAAAAATTTTGAGTTTCAGTTCTAAGTATGGGGACCCCCAAAATTTATTGTTTTTTTTCTATTTTTGTGTGAAAATCTTAATGCGGTTCACAGAATACATCTACTTACCAAGTTTCAACAGTATAGCTCTTATAGTTTCGGAAAAAAGCGGCTGTGACATACGGACGGACAGACAGACAGACAGACAGACATGACGAATCCATAAGGGTTCCGTTGCCATTTGGCTACGGAACCCTAAAAAGTGAACTATTTTCTACATGCTTTCAACAGTGGATGAAGTTCAGAACGTGAACGTCCAAATGTTAATGAATGTGACATTGGGAAATAATCCGCTTATTAAAGAAGAATAATTAACACTAATTTGTCTGACACATACCGGGCTTCTGCAGGTTTAAGCTGACAAGATATCGCTAATACATATACTTAAATTAGAATATTCGCCGATCACCTGCTTAGATGTTCGTAGTTTAAAACAAAGGTTGTCATAAAATTTTTTTTTTTTTTGGTTGGTAAATCATCAACTAACTTCTCCCGCTCTTCGTTACAGACTTTTACTGACTAAAACCCCCCCGTGTTCCTTCAGTTGCCTGTGCCAGGGGCCACGGTAACTCTTTCGAACAAACCGCGACCCTGGCAGAAGGTTGTCATAATACTCACAACACAACAACTATCAATCAATCGTGGCTAGTGCTGGTTTAGTGATTGCTGACGCGACTGCTGAGCGTGAGGTCCTAGGTTCGATTCCCAGGGCGAGGAAAGTGTTATTGAGCTATTTCCTTAGTCTCAATAGTAGTTATGAGTGTCGATTTGTGCCGGGTTGATGGCAATAGGCTCGCCATGGGACTAAAAACAAAAGTGGCAAATGTGGGTGTACTATAACACATCTGCCCAACCCTTCGAACAATATAAGCGTGATGTTATATGTATACTCACAACAAACATTGTAGCGAGGAACTTCCCGCAGCCCCATGACATGTCCATGTAGTCGCGCTGCTCAGACCACTGGAACCACATGCGGAGCCCGTCCTCAAGGAATGTGGAGATGAGGCACAAACGTGCCACCGTGGGTAGCACATTCTTGCCTTTGCGGATCACCTGTGGAAGAAATACAGGTAATTGTCTTGTATTCTATCAGCATGATGTGAGTGTGTGTGTGTGAGGCTGACTGAACGCTATCAGGGTTCAATGGACCAGCACAGCTATTAAGAACCCCTCCACACGTTTCCGTACCGTATCGACCACCTACCAATGTTATCGTAGGAGTCCTCTAAACGCTGGGTTTTGGCTTCACAAGTCCAAAACCCAAAAAATGTTATCAGTCATAATTCAAATGGACGACCGCTATTCTTTCGACAGCCGTTTGCTGTCGGGGCCAAGGCAAATCAGGTTATTGAAATGTGTCATTTTCGATACGATATACGTCGGAGGATTGTGAATGCTGGAAGTAAATATCGCCGCTAGTTGAGGCAACTTTTATGACTATTCATTAATCATTCATGGAAAGAATGCTGGCAAGCTTTTGCCAATTTTGCACATTCATTTCTGCAGCGCTTGACTATTATGTAGTGTATACCTTTACAATTTACAGTCGTATGCTCTGATGATTGGCACAGTACAAAGGCGTATGCTTCAGCCCATCCTCATTAGTTAGTTTGTGACATCGGTCAGTCGTGTCCGGACTCGAGTATAATGGGGAGACGTTGATTTCGTCCTATTCGATTTAAGAGCAGAGAGCCAAGAATGATAGAAGCAATGACTTGCTGTTAAAGTGCAAATGTCAATTACTTAACAGAGATTGTACTAAAAAATCTAATAAAATCACCAAATTGAAAAAAAACTAAACATAAATAAACAAACAAAATAACTAATAAAACATAAATTAAGTTTGACAAGGAAACTACGTCAGATAAAAATAAGTAGCTACTGTACTCTTTCACGTGTGAAATCGATATAGACGTCTATAGATATATCTGAGATTTACAACGCATCAACAAATATAATTCACGCTAAAAATACACACGAAAGAAGCCAAATAGTTGCAACGTCTGATTAGTTACCAGCCAGGAAATTCGTGCGTACTTTAGAGTTACGTATTAGCAAATTACTCGAGTTTTCATTACACTGAGTGCAAGAATTCGTCACCGACACGCGATTACAGAAGGTTTAACAATTTTATAGCTGCACTCGTTATTAGTTCGAATAAATGGCATAATAAACGCCTAGTCGAACCATTCGAACGAGCTAATCGTGACAGGAGGGCTCAAATTTTGGAATTAAGAATTGATCTTAATTCCAAAATTTGTAATGGAAAGAAAATAATATGGTAAGAGTTGGACCAATTGTGAAGTTTTTGACTTTGACTAAGTTGATTTTTAAGAGTCTTCCGTTTTATTATGATACGAGTAGTCATCTCTCAGGGCATTCTTGGCTGTGCGTATTGCAGTCCCATGGTTGGGACTAAAAGTTCCCCAAATATACGTACTATACAGTTGAGTGAAAAAGGAAGGGGGAGGCCTTTGCCCAGCAGTGGGACAACACAGGCTGAATTATTATTTTAGGGATTTCAAGAACCTACGTATGGTACAGTCAACAGCAAAAGTAGATGATCAAAATCAGAAATTCAATACTAATGAACGGAGTTCGCAGCTATATGGCAGCTGTACTAGTAGTAAATGTTTGGTATAATTTACAATCACATACTTTTGAATCACTTCGACGCCACACAGTTCTGACGCGAACTCCGTTCATTAGTATTGAATTTCTGATTTTGATCATCTACTTTTGCTGTTGACTGTACAGACGCCAGCAGGTCAAGCTACCCGAAACTGTCGAATTTTCCCAATCAACCTTGAACCTTAATTCTTTACAGATAAAGTTGAAAATCTATTACAGAAATTTGACAGATTGTAGTAGCTTGATGTGCTGGCGTCCGTACACTAAAAAATCTCTATAAGCGAAAGTGAATTTGTTTGTTTGTTACTCAATCCACGCATGGTAGACAAAGTCGGTCGCGTCGCGTCAGACGTGATAACACTATGCTTTGCTCACATAGTTCGGAAAAGTGTATTTTGCAATAAACTTCCTAAGGGATGAAGGGAACAAAGTGCACACATTAAAAAAGCGGCTAAAATTATATTTAGTTGGGAAAGCAAACCACAGTATTTTTAAAGGACAAGGTGTAATGTTACGAATTTAACAAATATTTACTGACATTTTATAATTTTCAACAATAAATAATAATAATTTATTATTTATTGTTTAAATTAAATTTTTAGTTTATGTGAAAAATAATGTTTTTAGCTTTGTATATACCTATGAATGACTTCTTACCTTTATATTTGTATGCCACAAAGGCCGAACATGACGGATCTTTTTTGTTTATGAACAACCTGCATGCCTTGTATGTATACTCATGTTTCTACAAATAAATAAATCAATCAATCACGCAAAAACGGCTAGACGGATTTGGATGAATTTTGGCAAACAGTAGATCATGACCTAGGTAGGAACATAGGCTATTTTTCATCCTGGATCGCAGGCGAAGTCGCGGGCAACAGCTAGTAATAAATAAAATTACTATCCTAAACTTTGTCCAAGCCTTTAAAAGCAAAAGTGTTCACAAGAATGACAAAGTAACAAGCTGCTCAATACACTTTCTCCTTTCCATCGCTACTAAAAACTAGTTTCTAACATAATGCCTTCGAAATCATTGTAAAAACATGTATAACAAATATTCTATAACCGTGTGAAGCGTCACCTGCCTATCCGCCAATTATTTAATCCTTTAAGGAAAATTAGCATAAAGCCTAATCAGCTTATAATGTTCCCACAGCTGGGACACAGGCCTCCTCTCGGTGAGAGGGAGAGGGTGATAATCCACCACGCGGGCCCAGTGCGAGTTGGTAGATGTCACATGTCTTCAAATTTTTGGTCTAGGGCATGCCGGTTTCCTCACGATGTTTTCCTTCGCCGTTTTAAGAGCAGGAGGCTTAGGAGCAAAAGGCAAATATTAGTTGCTCTATGCAAAATAATATAATGGGGGTAATGTCCATAGACACCTAACATTAAGCTCTGGCCAAACTGGACGTCTATATCCTGCACCAAATCCGTAGTTTCGGCCGAAGTTCCTACTTCGAATCAACTACGGACAGAAAATTATTTTGGGGCCCGTACTAAGAATGAATGAGAACACGATTTAACAGCTGTCTCTACTCCCGATTTGTGTTTTCTTGGCCCGCGCGAAAAAGTAAATTATTCGGGTGCTGTCCGAGGTATCGAACTACTTTCAGACGGGCCCGTCTTTCATTGACGGACTTAGAAAGTAGGCCCGCTGAAACTAATCACGCGTGGGAGTCTGGACGAAATTCGCTCACACCGATTGTGTCAACTAACTTGTATGGAGGTGTTCAAACTGGTGCAAATAGTTGCGTCACTTCCTCATCACAAAAACCATCGAAGCGCGCAGTCGTGCGTCCTGCATCTCACGTCAATGTGGCCAGAGCTTTGGCCCACGTTCGCACATACGTACAATATCGCTACGGGATTTTATCGCGCACTGGATTTTCAACTCACTGTTGAGCCTAGCATTGAAAATTCAACAGAGCGCATCCCAGCGCATCGAAAACCACACTGTTGGACTTTCAACTCTCGACGCTAAGCGCGTCGACAATTCAAGGTGCGAAAATAAATCGCGACGAAAAAGGCGCCCGTGTGAATCTGGGCTTTTCCCAGTTTGATCAAATCAACTAATAATAAACATTAATTTCCAGATGGTCTATCCGAAAGTGTAATCTTTTTCTGGTTTATCAATAACCTAGAAAATATACAGGCTGTTGACTTGGTCGACCCAGACATTAGGTATAAGACTGTAAATTGACAGTCACCTTGACTGAGTGATCTCTTTTTTGCAATGAATGAAAAACTTTACGTTGAAATAAATTAAATTAAATGACACAGACATCACACACGTTTTATTTGCTGGTTTGAAATGGAAATTAACACTCCTGGTTTTATACATCGATGACCAAATCAAAACCGTACGCAAAATACGCACTTGGAAGTGGAGTTGCGGACACCAGCCCGTCTTACTACTACTAAAGAATTAAAAATACAATAATATTATAATGATTTTACCATGATTAAATGAAGAATTCAATAAATTCTTAAAACTTGTAACCAATATGTACGAAGAGTGTACTGAAGAGTTAAATAATTACTAATCATTAATATACACATCAATAAACTTGATTTTGAAAACGAAAAGAACAGTAAAATGTTCTTACAGATAAAAACAGCTTATCAATATAATGTAATTCTTTTTAAGTTTTTATATTACACCATCTCTAATGGAAATTATTGCATGATAAGTAAGATAAGATACAGCACACTAGCTTTACATAACTTTTATAATTTCATTACCTCATAATGTGTAAAATTAACCTATCAATTTCATTTACAAATTAAATATCAGTACCCACTGCTGGGGATAGCCCATGTATATCTGGATGCTATGACATCATCAGGGGTCTACTCTCTAAATTCGTCAGCAAAGATACGGGCCCATTTGAGCAAGTAGTTAATCCCTCATAACAAGTGTCAAGCTCAATTTATCGGATGGGCAAATGCATATTGGAAGTAGGGATAGCTGTCAAATTGTGGTGTCATTCATTCTTAGGTCAGGCCCTAAACAAATCTTGGGTCCGTAGGTCATACAGAGTAGGAAACAACATGCAACGGATTTCGTGCTTAGGGAGAAGACCCTCAGGAGGTATGGGTAAAGAATAAACCAATGTTCATAATTTTGTCAAGAGATAAATAACTAGAACACATTCTTGCATAAGTCCTACCTTTTAAAAATACAAACATTTTAGAATTAAAGTACTAAATATTTAAATTATACATTTAAGTTTTCAGACGCAGCTCACTTGTGGTTGAAAGAGTTTTAGGCAAAAGTCTTGTTATTTGTTGTGCCACTTCTTTCTTGCGAAAGCACTAGGAAGTTGCGAAGGGTGGGTGTTTTGGGGGTCTGTTTTATGTAAATTAGAGGTGTAGTAGTCTGACAAAATCAATTTTGATGAAAACTTTAAAGGATCACACATTTCATTAGGGAGGAAACACCTGTTCGGACACTTTTCTTGTACCTTTACTAACTTTCAAAACTTAAAAACTAATTTTTAGATGAAAGATCATACATCTTATCGGAACAGGAAATGGTAGGCTAAAATGCACATGAAATAAGTGAAAGGTGCTAAAAGTAAAAGTGAAATTATAGCCTGTGGAGGCAACAATACTTTATGTTCAATTTTGCTCTAGCAGGGCTGCTAGAACATAAAGTATTGTTAACATAAAAAAAGATGGAAGAATATAGGGGAGGCCTTTGCCCAGCAGTGGGAAAATATAGGATAGTGGGAAAAAAAATATTGTTAACATAATATTATGTTGATAGAAAACAATGTTACAAAAAAATGTATAATCCTAAAAAAATCTAATGTATGACATAAAAGAAGCAATCGGAGTCAATCTGCCTAGGCTTTTTCAACAGTTTCCAGTCTAACTGGATATGGGTAACAACAACCCGTGGTAAAACTGGTTGTCAAACTTTTGGGCTTCTGACTACCCATAATGTCTGTAAGAGAACTACAAATGACAGCAGGGATCATGCCTAACATGCTTTCTGAGAAGGGAAGAAGAGATTTCAGGGAAAGGGTCTCGATATGTAATAGATCCACAAACCGACCACAGCAAGCATAGCAGGTGGTGTTCTGTAGTTTCTGCCTTTCCCCATGGGTAAAAGATGTGAGATTATGCATGTGTGTGTTAAAATTTAATGAGGTATGTAATTATCACAGAATACAGCATATCTCCTTTAGTATCAATATTACATTACCAACAACACTAATTAAGTAATTTTATTTGTTCAAAAATATACAACTATTTAAATAATATGGTAACTTTGAACATCTGTTCATGAACTAGATTCTATATATCTGTATTTCAGTTAGGTAATGGAAGGAATTCAATTCAGCTATAGATAACAAGCTAACAACTATTAACATAATAGTAGATATCAGTAAAATAAAAAATACAATTCCGTAAAATGTTTCTATAGAAAAAATATTACAGTTATGGGCTGTTTGAGAAGATAAAGTATGTTTTGCAATAATGTTATGAACACATTGTTCATGCCCCATAATATGAAATTATATTGTAACAGATTTCTGTTATCTGTGTATACTCAAGAATCAAAGTCATAATGGAGATTAGTTTTGGTAAAATGAATGAACTTTTAACACATATAATTAGCATGTCTCTATTAGTTGAGCAGTTAAATGAAATACGGTTTTAATGAGTTAGGACTGTTGTGTTTTAACTTTAGGTTTTTGAGAACCTTTTTTGGATAAAATTGTCCCAACTAGGCTTTAAAGTAATAATGCTCAGATTATCAATTAGAATAACTATTTGCTGGTATGTAACAAAATGAATTTAACTCATGAATTATAAGATAAGTAGGTTAAAGGGTGAGACATCAGTAGGACTACAAACATAAGCTGTTGCAGTTTTGTCACTGAACATTACCAACGCATATTGACACGATATTTTTTCATAACTTGACAGCCACGCAGCTTCATCGCAATACTATTTATATTATCTTACATATGTATTTCAACTCATTCAAGAAGCGCCAACAAGAAAATAAGTTCGGTGACGTGACAATCCTATCCAAAGTACGTTTTCAATTTACCTATTACAAACTAATTTTACAGCTTTCACACGGAAAATATAAATATGGCACCAACCTGATCTGCTACGTCCTCGGCAGTAGACACATATTCGCTGGGAATTTGCATTTTTCAAAGCCGTTTCACAAGCACATTCACTAAAAAATGAAATTTCACTGCCCGTCGGAACCGTCACGTCAGTCCTTCGCCGTCGAATGACGTGTGGACAGTTGGAATACACTTCCTGTTCAACCAACTAACTAATGTCTTATTATCTCATGTTTACTAAAATGTAATAAATCAATTGCTATAAAATTTAGTTTTAATGTATTTTAACTATTATTTTGGAAAAGATACTTTCAATTAAAGTTGTTTTAAATTTAAGGAAAAGACAACGACCCGGATGTTTTTGTTTGGAATCTAGCTTGCTGACTTGCTGTGCGATAAACGTCAAACTGATAGAAACGTTTTGTATTTTCATCCAAAGATTATTTTTTTGTTTACTGTTTAATTTACAAATTACAAATCTAAAAACATAATTATTTTCATAAATTTTTATCTCTGAAGTTCTTAGGTCTTCCAAACTTTAATTAAACATTTTCAAGATTACAGACACAGCGAGCATCTGTATTGCGTTAAGAAACGGCAGTCAGATGACAGATTTCTCTATGACAGAATCAAAATCCCTATATAAAAATGTAGGTACTCTGTGGACAGAATCAAGTATATGTATTCTGTGGACAAAATGTGTGTCATCCATCCTTCTAATGTATATTATAAATATTTGTACTAATCTATGATCCAGCCAAACATCCAGCATCCAGTTCGGAGATAGCGATTTCTAAACATTGTGTTGTGAAATATTTATTTGAAGCTCTAATAGAAAAATAAAAGAGTAAGTAGGCGCTTTTTGGGTATTCTAACAAAAAACTGAACATTGAAAATAATTAGTAACAGTGTTTAAATTTTGCTGGATAACCTATTTTTCAGAAGATGCTGGAAGTCACTTGTAATGATCGTCTTGGGAAGAAAGTGAGAGTGAAATGCAACCCTGACGACACAGTTGGAGACCTCAAAAAGTTAATAGCAGCACAAACCGGCACACGATACGACAAGATTGTCCTGAAGAAGTGGTACACAGTGTTCAAGGACCACATCAAGTTATCTGACTGTATCCTTTTCTAAGTCTTGTTCTTCCAGGTTAATCCAATCGAATTACCCTAGTAAAATCTTGTTTGCTGTTGTGACCTGACCACATACTAATGGAGGAATAGGAGACTAATGAATATTCTCATAAGGGGATAACTAGAAATAAATAGATGAATGAAAACTAACTTTCAGTCGTAGGAGTACCTATTGTAAAACAAAATCTGCTGTAGATACCGTTTAAGCATCCCATGATCTTCAGCAAATATAAGGTTTATGAGGGTCAAAGGGTCATATTATAAAATTTAAATAAATATTACCAGAAACTGTGTCAAAACTTAAAACTTATTTCCTTAACCTCCACACAGATGAAATCCACGACGGTATGAACCTGGAACTGTATTACCAATAGGAGCTGATAATGGAGTCTGACACAACTAAATAATAATGATAATTTTATTATACTTGTTAAATATAAGTAAACTAATTTAAGACAGAATCTTGATGTTTTTATTTATCTTCTGATATGATCAACAAGTGAAGATTTTTAGTATTGAAATCAAAACACGTAAAAGTAGTAACAATTCTAATGAATTTATAAATTGTAACAGTTGCATTCACGTTTTTAGCACAACATAAATAATAAATTAAATGTTAATACTAAGTATTATTAGAGTTTGGTGCACGGAATAGTACAGGGTGACAGGGACATCGACGCGCAAACTGTAACTGCTGTAACCATGGATTCAGCACATGAGTTTAGACCACATAGCGTCGAAATTTTTCGTCGATTATTCAAAAGAATTTTTGCTGTTCCATACATTTTGACCGCGTAGGTATTGCACTTTTCTATGAAACAGAAGAATTTTTTTTTTTTAAACCGGCGAAAAATTTCAGCGCTATGGGGTCTAAGCTTATGTGCTGAATCCATGGTTACAGTTTGCGCGTCGATATCCCTGCCACTCTTTATAATGCCGCAAGCAAGACCATAAACTAAAGTGTAAGCAAGACTGCCTGTTTAGCCTATCTAAATTCAGCAATAAGAAGTGAAACCCATACCACCCCTCATGATTTAAATATTTACCCAAAAGACAGGGTATTAAAACTGTCATAGGTGACACCCATGACAGTTTTAATACCCTGTCTTTTAAAGGCGCGTCTCCAATAGGCCCGCACGGCTCCGTGAGACCGAGCTCATAGACTAATAATATAAATGAGACCAAGCCTCGTGAGTTTTATAATGGGGACGCGTTGGAAACAACAGCAAAAGCCTCGCGAAGCTTTGAGGCCGCCTTATCTAATTGTACCGAATCGTAGGATCAGAACTGAAAAATGCTGAGATAGAGAACTTACAGTGTATACATACTAATTCCATGTAAAGAATACCTATTAATTGTGTTAGCTGTCTCGGTTTTCGTATGTACAGACGCCAGCACCTTAATGCTTTAGCGATAAAGTTGAAAATCTATTAAAGAAAGACAGATTGTAGTAGCTTGATGTGCTGGCGTCTGTACATTTCATTTTTCACAACAAAAAAAAAACAAAATGCGTGTACATTTCTTCCTTTGCCTTGTACCAAAGTTCTTCTTTAAAAAAAACTGTTTTCAATGTTGCCTGTTACTATATTATAAACTGATCGAACAAATATTGGTATTTTGATTTCTATTGAGTGCTTATCAACAATATATCTACAATATATAAATCAACATCTCGTCAGTAACTCTTATTTATAAGCCATGTTTTTTGCATTATTTGCGTATTAATAGCCTGCATTTCAAGATTTTTATAAAATGGCAAGAATATAATATAATGACCTCGTTGTAAATTTCATTCAGTATTTCCGTTTTATTTATTTTTCGTTCGTTCATCAAGCTTCATCATCACTCATGATGGTTCATTGTTCATTCATTGGCGGCCATTGTGGTTAACTTTGTTTTGCTAAATTCAGAAAAAACTAGATCCTAAAATAAATCTGTTTTAGTGAATAAACTAAGCTTCCTATATTTTCCTTGTATGAAGACGGTGCTATTAACATTATAAATAATTATTTACATGATAAGTATAGTGTTTTAAGTAGTATAATGTCAGAAGTCGAAGGTATTTATTGTGCCAATATTCCAGTGACTAGCATTTGGACTCGGCCACTAATGTTTGTTGATTTTCAGAGTTCAACCAGCAAAAGCCTGCAAAGACAGGCAAGCAACATAACGTATTACCAATATGGGGTAATGAACAGACTATGAACCTGAACCCACTAATCTTAGCAAATATACAGGGCTCTAGCTACTTCAAAGGTAGGTAAGCAAACATACCAACGCACAGGAGCTTGGACTTCGTTTGTTCCACTTTATTTTACTTTCATTTGTTACCGTTATTTTTCTGTTACTGTTTCTGACTCGCAAACCTCAAAATCGCTCCTCTTGTAACTCTTGTCCGAGGCTGACATACATTTTCCCGCTGTTTTTAATTACAAAGTTTTCAAGCATCTTACATGCGGTTATGAATGTTTAGTGTTAACTGCAGGCTTATTAAAAACAATGCTGATAAAGTTTTATCTGGAATGTAAACACAAAGTTCACAAAGCATTTTGTAACTAGCTAATAAAACTTCAGCAGAAACAGTAACAACAAAAGACAAATGAAAATCATGAACTCTGCTTTTTCCAACAACTCATTGATTACCATTATCTGCAGTGCACCTATTCAAGCTGAAGACATACCATGAGGTGGTTGACGAGATCTACTACCAGGTCAAACACCTGGAGCCCTGGGAGAGAGGGAGCCGCAAGACTGCCGGCCAGACGGGCATGTGTGGCGGCGTGAGTATGTTCAACCGCAATTTTGTATACCTCTTTGTTGTTATGTATTGATTGGGCTGTGTAACCATGTAATCATAACAACCATGCATTCTCACAAAACAGACTATTACCATCTACAGTTAATAGAAATCATTGTGATGTTGAGTCATTCATGGTTATTTATATTCATCTAGTGCTAAGTTATACTGATTTGTTTCATGTTGTCCTTATAGGAAAACATGAACCATTTAAGAACAATTAAGTAGCATGGAGGAATTGTTTGATTGTGTAAACATCACAACAAATTATTTCATTCATCATTTGTATCATTATGCATTAAATCTCCATGACAAGACAAGGCAATTGTTTGATTCTAGGTGCGCGGCGTAGGCGCCGGCGGCATTGTGTCCACAGCATTCTGTCTGCTGTATAAACTGTATACTCTGCGCCTCACACGCAAGCAGGTCAATGGCCTGCTGCAGCATTCTGACTCGCCTTACATCAGAGCACTTGGTAGGTATGAAGTACAACATTTTTACTAGATTTTTCTAGCAAAATATTGTATGAGTAGTATCCTCTTTCTAGATTATTTAATTGAATGTTAACTCATTACCTTTTTATCAAACTGCCAAAAAAAAGTGCGACTTGACTAACTTAGGGCCGGCGCCCACTGGAGGTATGGCACGGCAAAGGATTTTTATGTGATGAATAGAAATATAACTGAAATGTATGACAATGAAATTGGAATTTCAATGATGATGCCTAAGGATGTTGCGGCTTGCCTCAGGTTACCGTGGCATAGTTGCAGATTAAACTTGCCATGATGTGCCGCCAGTGGGCGCTGTCCCTTAATGTAACAAAAACTTTGTGACTGTCCATATTCATTCTTGGTATAATTTTCTTATCAATGTTGATTTAACTTATATCATTGGTTGGGTCCCAAAGACACTATAATATTCTATGTCCTATTTCTGCAGGATTCATGTACATCCGCTACACACAGCCCCCGGCAGACCTTTTTGACTGGTACGCAGACTACTTGGACGACGAGGAGGAAGTAGACCCTCGCGCAGGGGGTGGAGGCTCCACGACTATCGGCGCTCT
The DNA here is from genome assembly GCA_951799955.1 of Apamea anceps. NCBI lineage: Eukaryota > Metazoa > Arthropoda > Insecta > Lepidoptera > Noctuidae > Apamea > Apamea anceps. The sequence continues at coordinate 2,236,665 of OX637502.1, read as the reverse complement.
GGTGAGACAGATGCTCATCAAACTGGACTGGTTCAGCACACTCTTCCCCAGAATACCGGTGCCTATACAAAAGCTGATTGAACAGAAGTAGGTAACTCGTTACTCTTAAATACAGAACATTTTTAGGTATTGCTTTTAATCAAAATAAAATTTTACTGTACTGGAAATGAGAATGAAGTAGTCATAAAACTATTTTTACAATGGTCAAACATTGTTAAATCCTATCCTATTTAATTGACATAGTGACCATTTTGTTGTCAAACACTCAATGAAGAAACATGTCATCCTCAAAAAATGTGTCATGCATTTTTACTCATTTGGTTTATTGGGATCTTACATTTATTTAACTTCGTTTGCTACTTTTGCTTTGTGAATGTCATCATAATATTTGACTGTAATGATTCTAGCAAGCCTGTGCGGTCTACAGTCGTCAATCCCGCCTTATTGCTGTGTGGATTTACAGGAACTTGTTACGAATATACATTGTTACATGAATAAATAAACTTTTGTTATTATCGCTGATCGCAATTTTGGCCGAGAACATTGTTACAAGCACAAGGCTCAAAATAACTTGATGTCTGTTGTATTACTATCCAATCTTACTAAAGAACTTGAAAATAAATAGGCTAGGAGAGCACAACAGGCAGATGGCAGCTACTAAGCCAGTTGCAAACTTCCGCGGCGGCGGAGGAAGCAGTAATGGCGGGAACAGCGTGGCCGGTGGCCCTGGCAACGGCGGCGGCGGGCCCGGCCCGGCTGCCGGCGCCGGTGCCGGTGCGAACGCGTACAACCCCGGCAGAATGGACGCTGACAGGAGAGAGCACGATGACAGAGATAGACGCGATTACGGCGAGGTTGACAGGTAGATAATTTACATTAATCCTATTCTGCAATAGTGTCATCATCAATCATAATTAGTGGAAAGAGTTGAGGATCTAGCCAACGACCATGAATTAATATGCCATATCTTTATTTCAGGTACTCAAAAGACAGAACGAGACGTGACGAGCGGGAGGTAAGAGATCGCGAACGCGACAGAGACCGGGAGCGAGTTGACCGCGGTGACCGCGACCGAGACCGTCGCGATCGGGACCGTCGCGATCGTGAGCGCCCTGACCGTCCTGACCGTGAGCGCCCTGATCGTCCTGACCGTGAGCGCCCTGACCGTCTTGAGCGTGAGCGCCCTGATCGTCCTGACCGCGAGCGCCCCGATCGTCCTGACCGCGAGCGCCCCGATCGCCCTGACCGTGACCGCCCTGATCGCCATCGCGAGAAGTCGCGGTCTCGCGACCGACAACGCCACCGATCGCGGTCCAAAGACCGCCGCTTTAGATAATGTTTAGCAAAACAGATGGTTACAATATTGTGTCTTTACGAATGAATAATAATAATAATGATGTTCAGGATATTGTTGTTTTGTTTAATAAACCTTTAATTTTACCTGCGGGGTAATTGCATAATACTGTTACGAGCTTCGGGGTTCTGCCGATATAAATTACCAAAAATTACACTCTAATTAAACAACACAAATTATAAAACACAATTAGTTCTGCTACTCGATACTAGATGGCGCTAGTGGTAACTAATGTCACCATGTACAGACGCCAGCAGGTCAAGCTACCCGAAACTGTCAAATTTTTCCAATCAACCTTGAACCTTAATACTTCATAGATAATGTTGAAAATCTATTAAAGAAATTTGACAGATTGTAGTAGCTTGATGTGCTGGCGTCTGTACCTACCAGGCATTAATAATGTGGCGCGCAACAATACATTATCAGTAGGAATGGCTTTCATTTTGATAGTTCAACCACATTCATTGTTATTTACGTTGTTGAGCAGACAAATTCGAACATAATGAAGGTGTCACTGACTCTGGCAGGGCCACCATATGAAGCAATAGATTTGCAATATCCTTCAAAATGATTCAGATTGTAATTGATAGTGTGTTACGCAATGAGGGTGCTGATCAATAGGTATTCAGAAGATCACAAAGATCGATTGACAGTTCCAACATTAGATAACAAAAAGCTAGATGTAAACAATAACTCAATTTAATTTAAGTATTTTAATCAATGCACAGCAAATTGAAATTAGCACACGTGATACAGATGTTAGGTATATTTAATTATACACAGCTGCTAAAAGTGCAAATATAGTAACTTTCAATAGGGTTTCAAGGCTGTATAAACAAGCGAAAGGATTTGATGCATCAGACAAAGAAATATTGTACGAATCCATTTTCTTTTTCATTATGAGTGTCCTTGGATTTTCTTGCCCGTTCTTATCCATAGAGATCTACGTTTTGGAATGGTCAACTAGCTTCAACTTTCTGAGTAACTGACAATTCAAAAGTGCCTGTAAATGGTTTAATTGAAATAAATGCTTGAGTTTAATAAAATTAATGAATAAGGATCTTTAAAATATTGAATGCTGTATCTTGCTGTTCTACTTTTTCATGGATCCAAGTAAAACTAAATACATAGTTGGTAAAACACCTTCGGCTGAAACGATAAGTTGGGAAAAGGCTAGGCATTTGATGATGATTCAAATAAGTACCTAGTATATATACAATTTATTGTTGATCCCTATGTTTTACTAAGTTTTTCCCGCGTGGATGCTGGAAAATATCCCAAAAGAACGTACTACAACGTTATAAACTGTTTGCCAAATTTCATCCAAATCCATTTAGCCGTTTTTGCGCCATTTTGGTACAGACAAACATCTAAAAACTACATTATCGAAAATATATATATATTTTTTTAATGTTTTATGTACTGTTTTGACTTCGTTACTGTTGAATATAACAATATAACCGATAGTCTGTATCAATACGTGTAATAACACGTATTGATATAGACTATCGGTATTATGACATTAAAAAACCGGCCAAGTGCGAGTCGGACTCGCCCATGAAGGGTTCCGTTACGTTACGATTTATGACGTATTAAAAAAAAACTACTCACTAGATCTCGTTCAAACCAATTTTCGGTGGAAGTTTATATGGTAATGTACGGTAAGTGTCTCTCGCGCAAACTATTCAGTTTAGAAAAAAATGATATTAGAAACCTCAATATCATTTTTGAAGACCTATCCATAGATACGCCACAGGCAAGGGTTTGAAGAAAAAAAAAATTTGAGTTTCAGTTCTAAGTATGGAGACCCCCAAAATTTATTGTTTTTTTTCTATTTTTGTGTGAAAATCTTAATGCGGTTCACAGAATACATCTACTTACCAAGTTTCAACAGTATAGCTCTTATAGTTTCGGAAAAAAGCGGCTGTGACATACGGACGGACAGACAGACAGACATGACGAATCCATAAGGGTTCCGTTGCCATTTGGCTACGGAACCCTAAAAAACAATGTGTAATCAAATCATCGTAAAATGGCATAAAGTCGATAAATCATTACTGATATTATCATAAGTGCAGGTACGTGCTTATTGAGTACTATGGTATGAAGAAACAACTATGCTTTCAACTTCAAGTTTGTTTATTCCATTGTAAAAATAATAAAACTGCTTGAAAAGCAGAGCCAGATATTCGAATGATTGGAAACAATAGGAAAGCTTATAGCTAACAATAAATACACATTCAATGGAAAATTATTTAGATCTATGTAGTTGTGCAAACAGTTGCGTAGCCTACGCTGCAGCACCTTTCGCGGCCTCCTGCTGTTCAAACTTGGGATACTTCTGCTCCACATTAGCCCAAGAGATCTTGCTGTTAGATAAATCTCTTACGACAGTTGGTACATCAGTCAATGGCAGTCTTACTTGTCCCATACTGTCTCTTTCCCTCAATGTAACAGAATGGGGCTCTTTGATGGTGTCGAAATCGACTGTAATAGCATAAGGCACACCCAACTCGTCAGTTCTGGCGTATCGGCGACCAATTGAGCCAGAGGAGTCGTCGACTTTGTGGGAAACATCCGCGTCTATTAATCCCTGGGACAAGTCTCTGACAAATGGTTGGAACTCGGCGTTACCGCTAAGTGGCAAGACTGCACACTTCATCGGCGCGACTGTTGCTGGTAATGAGAAGTAGGTCCTCTGTTCATCACCTTCCCTCATTTTAAAGTTATGTTCCAAGATAGAATACAGGATCCTGCCAATACCAAATGAAGGCTCAATGACACTGGGGATGATTTCCTCAACATGGACTGTTTTCTGAGTTCTCTTCACACTGACAAGTTTTGGTGTGAGTTTGAATTCACCACCAGGAGTGGAGAGGGTGTATTCTCCATCAGCATCCAACTTGGATTGCATATCATCCAAAGCTGCAGACTCCATAGCTGCCAGTCCATCATTTATGAGTTTGGCATCTTTCTTGAACTCTTTGCCAATGGCTGCTTTGTTAGGCACAGGTTCAACAACTTCAATCTGTTTGGGAGCTGGTAGTTTCTTCTCAGCTGCTAATCTGATGCCAGTCGCTTTGGTGTGCTGGGTCAAGTCATAAGCTGACCTGTCAGCACAGCCTACACATTCTACCCAGCCATAGCTGGTGAGGCACTCGGCATCCCAGCAGTCGCAGGCATAGTGAGCCATCTCATTACCCATGTGTTGTCTAAACCTCAGCCTCTTAGGCTCAATGCCAACAGCTAACATGTATAAGTGGATTCTGGCCATGAAGTAGCCAAGGGTCTCATTATTAACAATGCCTTTGGAGACAGCATGGCCAATAGTCATGATCTCAGCAGGTCTTCCTTGCTCCTGGCTATCAGCTGAGTAGAACAGCATCTGGGTGTCCTTCACAGATTCAAACTTAGGGTGGTCTTTAGTGTCACAGAAGTGTTCAATTTCACACATTGTGAATTCTCTGACTCTTAGCAGACCAGAGCGAGGTGAGATTTCATTCCTGAAAGAGTTTCCAATTTGTGCAGCAGCAAATGGCAGGCGGCCCTGGTTAAATTCTAGAAGGCGTTTGAAGTTGACAAAGATACCCTGAGCAGTCTCAGGTCTGAGGAAACCTTTCACTAATCCACTGGGACCAATCTGGGTGTTGAACATGAGATTGAATTCAATTGGTGGAGTAAGGTCATTGCCGCTGATGGGTGACTTCATCTGGAACCTTTGCATCAAAGCTGACATCTGATCAGCTGTCATACCATCAAGCTTTACAAGAATATCTTCAATTTCAGCTTTGAGTTCGGCAGTTGTGTTTTTCTCACTCTTTATCTTCTCAAGATGAGCTTTGATTAAGTGATCTAAGCGGAAGCATTCTCCAGACTTCACATCTTTTGTCATAAGGTCAGCAAACCGTTCCACATGCCCAGAAGCTTTAAGTACAGGTTCAGGTGTCAGAATTGAGCAGTCCACCTCCAACATCTGTTCTTGTAGAATAAAGTATTTCCTCCATAGTTGGATCATATTGCTTTTAAGAGCACACCCCATAGGGCCAAAATCAAACTGGCCAGTAATACCACCATAGATAGCAAAGGACTGGTCATAGAAGAATCTTCTTTTGATAAGGTCCTCCATTTTCGCGCGATCGAAAAGTTCTTCTGATGGGGCGAGGTTGAGTTCTTTATCCTCCAGAACTTTCTTCCTGGCTTTAAGTTCAGCAACAGCTTTCTTTACGTCAATTTCAGGGGCTTTTTCTTGTTTGAGTTTCCTGACTAAATCACCCTGTTCTTTGACAAGGGCCCGCAGCGGCGCAAGGATTTCTTCAATTTTAGGATCAGCCATGATTATTTCTCTCTGGGGATTCGGTATTTTGATCTTCCTGTGAATCTTATTGCTGCCCCAATGATTATGAGATAGTCGGATTTGACTGCAGATGATCGGTAGTTGTTTACTAAATACACTACACTTATATACTAATGCTACAACGTTTCTCATTTAACTAAGCGCAAATTATTTTACTGTTAATATTAATCCATCTGGCAGCCGGTAATTATTAGCTTTTTGATCGCGTGGAATGACGAAACCACGATAGTAGATTCCATGAAATTGACAATCACATTTTCGTATTCATATGTGTAATCAAATATAGCATAAGAGCGAGATGGGTAAATACAGTTACAAAAAGTGAGACCGAATACGATACCAAACAAATGCTTTTAGTTCAGGTTCGAAACGGCAATGAATTTTGACAGTAGATAGAGAACGTGAAAGGAAATGTCACTATGACAAATGCCATGCCACATAAATTCTGCGTTCATTGCAATGAGGTCATGATCATTATTTTTGTAGGTAAATGTAGATTATCCATAAAAGGGAAGTAGTTCCCTATCAATTAATACCGTAGTGAGCAGGATAGTTCTCCTGTTAAATATTCCATTTGATCCTAACTAACAAATTCAAAAAATATAAATCGATAGAAAAGTTATTGATATCTGGCTATCATCCAATAAAAGACGAAAAACTCTGATACTTCCTTGAATACTGGCAATACTGATATTTCCCATCTCTTTCTAACTTTAAATCACTGCGTAAATGATTGCGAGATGAAGCGTGATAGGAATAGTTTTAATTATTTGTTTTCTTTTTCGAATAATTTCAGATTTGACAGCACAAAGGAGTCGGCCATTTTATTGCTGGTTGGTGAACGGGGGGTGAAGCTGTGGCTTAGTGCCCAGTGTAGAATTGTTGTATTTTTATTGAGTTATTTTTCTAAACATCCGTTTTAACAACGTACAAAACAGTATACGTATTTAGTGTAAGTTTAGGTGTATTTATGTATTGACTAGACTATAAAGAGCAATGGACGATCCGAATAGGATGATGGCGCACAGCGGCGGGCTTATGGGGCCGCAGGGCTACGGGCTGCCTGGCGGCGAGGGAGCCCCGGCCTCGGGCGAGGGCGAAGCACGCAAGCAGGACATTGGGGAAATATTGCAACAGATCATGAATATCACAGATCAGAGTCTTGATGAAGCGCAAGCGAGAAAACACACGCTCAACTGTCACAGAATGAAGCCTGCCCTGTTTTCAGTGTTGTGTGAAATCAAAGAGAAAACAGGTAAGCGAGCTGACGTATTTAAATCAGTGGCTACTGAATTTACGGTGGCTGAAGAATTTGTGTTATGCATTTAATTACGAGTCGTAGTCTAGTTTCTCTCTGGCTTTGTTTCGTGAATGTTTTCAATTTTCTTCAAGATGGTTAAGTAGTTTGATAAGCCTTTGAGCATTTGTGTTATACAGTTTCACTCATGCAAGGCAAGCTAAGTAATTCTACATCATCTACAAACACATAATGCATTAGCTAAGCTTTAAAAATGAATTAAATCCTGTTTTTCCACTTATCGTGGAATTATTCAGTGGATGACTCAAATAAACCACATAGAAAAATTGATATAGGTAGTGTTTTCCACAAACTTTAACCTTAACGATGTAATTCATTGTGTGTGGTACACCTGTGTAGTCAAATTCATGACCTTAATATTGCTGATGCACATTATGCTCTAGCGACGACGACGCGCGAGGCGCGAGGGTCGACTTGATGTTAAAATAATATAAATATCAAGCTTAGTGACAGTTATACATCTGAAACCTTTAACCACAGAAATCTTATACACAACATGATTCTGAGCTCAATTTGCATATTTAAAATCCAAATTTTCTATTTATTTTGTTTGTTTGTATGATGAGTATTTGAATACTATTTAAATCTGATGATAAAGATGAACTTGCAGTCTCTGCTGTATTCAATTTACAGAATAGCTGTAAAATTCACATCTTACTCCAGATATTATGAGTATCTTCCACTCATCCTGAAAGATGTCTGAGATTGAACATATGTAACAAGAGTTACATAGAGTTACTTTAATATTTGAACAGTGCTGTCCCTCCGCAACACGCAAGAGGAAGAGCCCCCAGATCCTCAACTGATGCGTCTGGACAACATGTTGATAGCTGAGGGTGTGGCCGGCCCAGAGAAGGGCGGAGGCGCCGGAGCCGCCGCCTCGGCATCTGCCGCAGCTGGTGAATGGGGTAATTGCTTTGAAGTTTCTAAAACATATATATTTTTATCGGCATCATCATGTGACCTGCACACTGACTGTAGTAGACTTTATATTAAAAGATATTTGCCTTTAAAATTGTATTGGTTTCTTTTAGATGCTTTCAAACATAACTTAGGCATCAGGTTTTCCATTTTAGTTCATTTATTTTCCTTGAAATAGAAGATAGTAGGTACCAAATGTTTGTAATCTAATAAGATTAAAAATAAACAATACCTTCTGTTTAGTTACAAATGGAAGAATCCAACACAATTGTAAACAAGTAAGCTAATAAATTACACAAATGGGTCTTAAAAATATTCTGACATTTGTATGTAAAACATACATGTTTTATGGTATAAATACACCTGCTAATCAATACTAGTATTTTAGTGTGGGCTGGGAAAACCAGTATCCATAGTTTCATAGCCTACCCCTGAATGACTAGTATCATCCAACCCAATACATTATTCAGTGTTTTGATAACAAAACCTAAAACTAATCAATTTGAATTTGAAAGGCTCATAAATACTAAATAATTAGGAGTAAAACATAAAATAGTAACTTCATCCTTTCTCAATAATCTGCAGCCGTAAGCCAAGAGGGTGCATCTGCAGAACAAAATTAAAGAAAAATAAGTTTTTTTTGAGGATGGGAAATCATCAAATGACCCCCTCCCGCTCTGGGTGGAGCGGAAGGAAGTGTCAGACTCTTACTGACTAAAACCCACCTGTGTTCCTTCCTTAGCCCTTTATGTTCCATGGCAGCGGTAACCCTTTCAGACGATCCCGCTACCCTGGCAGGCTTCGGCCCTATCGGGCCCCGTCAAAGAAAAATAAGCCTTACTTAACAATAAAGGCGCATTAAGGCTCATTTTTCCTGACAGAATTATAATCCTGTGTCATCTTTATCAGATAACGCGATCGAGCACTCGGACTACCGCGCGAAGCTGGCGCAGATCCGTCAGATCTACCACCAGGAGCTGGACAAGTATGAGAATGCCTGCAATGAGTTCACTACCCACGTCATGAACTTGCTCCGTGAGCAGAGCCGCACCCGACCTATTACACCTAAGGTAGGCTTTTATTTACTGTTTAAAAATCGTAGCATGCGCAGTTCTGTGGCTTCTGCCTATCCTCATGGTAAAAAGGTGTGAGTTTATTTAATTTTTAAATTTACTATAAAATTGAAAATCTAGTCAAATAACAAATAAGTATGATTGATGAAACATGAAATAAAATACATCTCTCTGTTTAAGTCAACAGTCCTGAAAATAATTGAAAATAATATAACACATTGACTAGTTGATTTTTCAAACTTGGCGTCAGATTGCAGAAATGTTACCTAGCAATCACCATTGAAGCCTTTTTGACCTTTAGCTAATTCTACAGTTTTTGTACTGTGGTATGTTGTACTTGCTGTTTTCCCGATAAATCAAAAATCTGAGAATCAGCACTTTTCGAACGTCAAAATTACAAAAGACAGTCCCCAAACGCCCGCCCTTCACCACTTCCTAGTGCTTTCGCTGGGAAGAAGTGGCGCAACAAACTAAATTAATAGCATCAGAGCACGTCAAATCTATTAGAAGCAGACCTGACATTTGCGTATACCGACAGGAAATCGAGCGCATGGTGCAGATCATCCACAAGAAGTTCAGCTCCATTCAGATGCAGCTGAAGCAGTCCACCTGCGAAGCCGTCATGATACTGCGCTCACGGTTAGTTACTGTACCATGTAGCTAGGATACTGTATACAATGGAATATGTTCACGAAATAGTAGGTAAATGGAGTGTTCAATTGATATTTGAAGACATCTAGACACCATATCATCACCTTCCCATAGGCGAGTATGTCTACAGTCACAGATGTTCCACTATTGAATTTCTGAAAATAAGCACTCCGTTCGCCTATTGCTTCTTCATCTTACTACTGCGTTCTTTCTATCAACATATACTCAGCAATTAATTCTCCAAATAAAAAATCACTTCCATATATAATAAAAATAACGAAATGTCCCTCAACACATTTCGCTCTAACCAGCTCAACTTTGGCCTCTAAACAACCAAAATCTGGGAATTCCCGCTTGCAGTTTCCTGGACGCGCGTCGCAAACGCCGCAACTTCAGCAAGCAAGCGTCGGAGATCCTCAACGAATATTTCTACTCGCACCTGTCCAACCCTTACCCCAGCGAGGAGGCGAAAGAGGAGCTGGCCCGGAAGTGCGGCATTACCGTGTCTCAGGTACCGTGACGTCACTTCCGCTTTCAGTTTCCTCGACTCGCGGAGAAAGCGACGCAACTTCACGAAGCAAGCGCTGGAGCTGTTGAATGAGTACTTCTACTCGCACCTCGCGAACCCCTACCCCAGCGAGGACGCGAAGGAGGAGCTGGCCAGGAACTGTGGCATTACTGTATCGCAGGTACTGCAGGGTTGCCAAGTCTGGGTAGGGTAGCTTAAAGAAGTTACAAAAAATAAGTTGACCACACCTCGATGACGACTCCATTTGAATACAAAGACAAATTACAAATGAATTAGTTGCCTTCAAAGTGTAGGTACATTTTGTTGGCTTTGATATTCAACAGATTTAAAATTCTATTCATAACTAACACGCCAAGAAAGGCGTTCTCATGATTAATAAACAAAAATAACAGGTAACTTCAAATAGAATTGGCAACCCTATAGTTTCACGACACGGCTAGCTGCCGGCTCAACACGCGTGACAACCTTATTATCTTGAAACCGGGACAGTTAGGTAATTTTTTAACTCGCAACTTGAAGTAGGAACATTAATCTTATTAAACAAAGTTACAACTTAACAATACCACCGTAAATCATTGTGTCAGTTCATGTACTTAGGTAAAACAATGAACAACAAACTGTAGTTTTGTTAAGGGGGAAACGCCAGTGTAGCCTGGGAAATCCTAATTTTCTTACATTTTTGCAATTTGCAGGTCAGTTGGTGTCAGGTTGTATGTTGAATAAAAAACGTAAGAAAAATTAAATTTCACAGGTTACCTTGACGCTTCCCCCTTAAGGAGTACCCTTATATGTTTTGCGTGGTATAATGGTACGATCACAACAGCTCTTATCATAGTCATGTAAATGTTGGCACGATAATTATGGCCGTACAATTGATCGGCAATTAATACTACGAATGAAAGGCTGAAATTTGCAATACTGATACTAATACTTTATTAAATATGTCAAAGAGTAAACGGGTGGAAGGGCTAATAACGCCTAAAGTATGGCCATTTTAATAGGTAACATTTGACGTCTGTCAGTTTTATCTTCATAGTGAGGTGACCTGCTTAAAAACATCGATTAAAGTGAATGAATCGATACGGGCTTGAATTGTAATTGAAAAAAGTTAAGCAATTCTGCAGTTCTAACAAAACGAAAAAATATATTATTTTATGCCCGCCGTTATAAGGTTACGTTGTTGAATTTTTATGAATTGTCAAATGTTACCTATTAAAATGGCCATACTGTAGCATGTTATTACCCGACTGCGCGACGACAAAGACAGTGTTATGTCTTTCCCTCCGTGAATGAGTTGTTTTACCGAACAATACAACCACAAAACTGTACAACTATCTTACTTATGTCATAAGTTATTCTCTACTACATAATATTAAACCAAGGTTTTGTCGTCAGGTGTCCAATTGGTTCGGCAACAAGCGCATTCGCTACAAGAAGAACATTGGCAAGGCTCAAGAGGAGGCCAACTTGTATGCCGCCAAGAAGGCTGCCGGTATGTATACGGTTTCAAGTGGCTTCCTATAAGTAAATCATTGCTGGCAAATGGTGTGTCTGTTTCGAAAAACCTCGCTTGACACCAGTACTATTGCCTATTGTCTTAGGTTACGTCATTATTTGCATATTAACTACTGTTTCAGTAATTCTAAATGACAAAAGTATATTGTCTTGTAATCACTCAAAACGTAAGAGACGAGTGAGTCATGTTACTGTATTTTTATCTCATGAAGTGACGCGCGCTTTATTTGTGGTAATCAAGTGCGCAAACACGCTGTGAATGTTTATGTAAGCGCAGAAGCTCTCGATGCCTTCCAAGACACGGGTGTAGTCTTGTGTACGTATTGTGTACTGACGCTACTCGTCTTTACGCACACATTAACAGTGTGTTTGTTCACTTTGTAACCACAAGTATAGCTCGCGTCGCTTCGTAAGATAAAAATACTGTATCATTGAGAGGAAAACTATAATATAACTTCGAATCATTGTCATTATAGTTTAAAATGCAGTAATTTGTTACTACAACAAATGCAAACAACAAAAATATGTATGTCATTCTAAAAATCTCTTGAATTCCCTTGACATTTACCTTCCACTACTAAGTTCCATTCTAAGCTAACAAAAATCATACCACATAATCATGATATTACCCTGTCATCCCATCATATATCTATAGTTCTATAAAATTGGGTGAAAGCCAGTGCGTTACATAGAGATACGTTTCCGCACACAGACCTGCCTTGGGTTGGCGCGGGGCGTGATGCTAGCTCACCGCCTGCCAGAGCTTCGGCATATTACAGTAAACTATAGACACTAACTAGAACTAGGCTAATTCACACTGATTGATGGCTCACTTGGGTCCTCGTCACATCGGTGTTTGACACGTACAGCCAGCGACAATACTCGACGATCATTTGGAAAGGACAATAACCAAAAGTCGTACCAAAAAGTCTCATGCATCAAGATCAAGAAGATGAAGATATCATAGTAATTATTTTCATAATTTTTGAAGTGAAAACTTCTTTATACGCGTTGTGCACTTTTTTTGTGATGGGTAAAAAATATTAAACTCGCGTCAGGACACGTGACCTGATCGAAAATTCGTAAGACGGAGCTCGTGTCAGGACACGTAACCTGATTGAAAATTCGTAAGACGGAGGGAGTTTTTTGTGATGAGTAAAAAATGTTAAACTCGCGTCAGGACACGTGACCTGATCGAAAATTCGTAAGACGGAGGGAGAGTAGACCGCATTCCAAAATATCAAAAATGCACAACTTTAATATTCAAGTTTTCACTTCAGCCGGCACTCCCGGACTGCAACCCGTTTTATTTTTTACGACATTACGCGTCGGGGATTTGATTTTTGAACAGGGAATTTAATTTAAAGTAAAAAAGTGTGGATATTGTTTTATTCCCTTTACATGACGTTCCGTTTCTAATGATATGATTAATATAACCTTGAATTTTGAAAGTGTCATGATCACGTCTTTCAAAAAACATGTAAAAAAATATACTTTGCCGATTCTACATTAATTAAAAATAACTAGAATAAATCTCCGAAACCCGGGTTTTGTTTACAAAAAGAACTTTTGTAAGAGTTAAAATGATAAGTACCTATGTATTATGGTCTATAAAAAACAAAGTTTGACTTTGGTGCAGCATGGTACGGGATCCCATACATCCATGAGCATTGTCCTTTAATAATTCATTATACATAGAACTTAATTATTGTTTTCAATTTTACCATGTATTTTACTTATTCTTAACTCTTCAGTCGTTTGTCATAAACAAGTCCTAGCCAAGCTAAACATAGCATAGGCAAGCCATAGCTAATCAACAATCATAGCCAAGGATTCATTGGTAATTTTTTCTGAAACTGTGGACTGATATGAATTGACTTATATCGCTGACTGTACGACCGACAAACGCAAATGTGGCAAGGGCTTTAACGTCTGTTACCTGAAGGCCAATTCTCGTAATTTAAAACGTTCAAAATCTAGTCGCAGTGTCATCTCGGCGACAAACAAATGTCAAAATGTAGGGAAATTTGAGGTATTTTTGACAGATTGAGACTATGATCAGACGAACGTTCTTAAAATTACGAGAATTGCCCCTCTGATGTCTCGTTTGGCTATTCATGCAACAAATATTTTGCTCTTCTGCTACTCGCAAAGTTTTGCAGAGGCGAAGTACTTTGTTCCATTTTTGCTGTTATAATAATTCTAATAGACTGTCTGAATAGCCAAGTGGTACATTAGGCTCTAGATGGATAGTAAGCCTCTCAGTGCGTGCGTAGCCTTACACACCGCGTACCTTTGCTATAGAAGCGCACAGCGCTGTTAAAATAACGATATCTCAATTCGTTTGAATGATCTCAGTTCATTGTGTTGTGGGCATCTTTCATCACCTATCATTGTTTTGTGAAGAAACGATCTAATACCATAGATCATTGACCGTTTTCAATTTTAAAACGGTTTCTCTCAAAAGGCATGTTTTAAATTAAATATCCATTGGTTGGTAGTCCCTATCACATTCGTCGTGGCCCTTTTAAATGGTTTAAATATTTAAAAAAAAGGGACCATTCCAATCAGCTCCCATGTTGATGATCAATAAAACATATTATTCTATCTATCGACAATACACTTTACCAAGTTCGGTCGAAAGATCCCCACACACTGCCCCCTACCCGCTAGTCTTACACGTATACATGAGAGATGCCCGTGCGCAGCCGCAGGCGCGTCGCCGTACTCGATGGGCGCGGCGTCGGGCACGGCCACGCCGATGATGTCGCCGGCGCCCACGCAGGACTCCATGGGCTACTCGCTGCCGGCGCCCGGCTACGACCAGCCGCAGCCCAGCTATGACGGCTCTATGGGCTACGATCCCATGCATCAGGATTTGTCGCCGTAGGCGCGTAGGCGAGCCCGTACCTCAGGTGAGTTCAGATATAGATGTTTATTTTTTTTTAAAGGCCGAAACACTTAGTGGGACTCTCCATTAAGTTTGTAGCCCGTTTTTCTCCATAGGAACACTTGAGTGGGAACTAAAGTTCTTTTTTTAAACCCATATACTAATTTGTCAGGTGTAATGCCAAATTTATATACAAAATAGGCAAATACAAAAGACTTCACTGTAACGAATTAGTCAGATTAGTATCGGGGATTAAAAAACCAACTAGATTCATCTTACCGACTAACCGGCTCCTTGACAATTTTAAATTTGAAGGGTTTTTAAAAGGTTAATTAAAAGAAAGGCTTTGAGTTTACTATATCAGTAAACGCCCAAATCTGTTCTGCAGTTCCTGTGATTTCGATATTTTGCTACGATAAAAAAGTATATATTCCAAGAGCAACTTATCTTATTTTCTTTACGTTTAGTTTTACTGTCATAGACATATCTTCGTGTCACACAAATCCAGTCGAAGCTATTCAAGACATCTAACGTAAATCTGTATTGTTTCAGGTTGCGGATATGACACATAATTGTGCAGCTTCCACAGAATTGCCATTTACATTTACTATTATTATGTTAAGTAGGTCAGGTACTAATCCTTACGACCGGTGACTTACGTCGGCGCGACACCGGCCGACAGCGGCCGACACCGGCAGACGCCTAGCCTTAGGACATAGGACATTGTATACTACACAATATACCTTAGACTACATATTATTAGCGATATTTTTGGAAGGAAATGTAATGAAACGTATTTTTATTTGTATTACGAACTCTATACGACTGGCACCCAGTATTTGTTTAAACAATTTATATTATACAAGTTTATTTTTATTATTATATTATAGTCATTTTTATTATGAATGAATATTCAACGGCAACTATTTTATAGTATTATTGTTTTAACCAGTGACGTTATTTTTAAATTGATTTGTTTATTTTTTTTTTCCGAAAAGTAATTATTTGGGCAGTATTAGTAATTTATATACAAAAGTAAATCATCACATCGATATGGCGGGATCTCGAGTTTCTATTCGTTCTAATAATCTTTTAATCTACGGTGGTTATAATTATACGATAGTTGTAAGATGAAACTAGTGTAATATTATTAATTGTAAGTATTCAGATATTTTGTGCTGACTTGTGTCCTGTATGAAATGCGCCCGTGTTTTTACTACTTTAAATCTATATTATTTATCGACAGTGGAATAAGTCAAAATAGAACACGAGATAATACATGATGTTGACGATTGACAAACTCGTAAAATGAAGAACCTTTTTTTAGTGTAAGAATCAAAATCAAAAGTCATTTATCCAAATTAGGCTGAGAATCAGCACTTTTCGAACGTCAAAATTCCAAAAGACAGTCCCCCAAAACGCCCGCCCTCCACCACTTCCTAGTGCTTTCGCTGGGAAGAAGAGGCGCAACAAACTCCCCAGCAGCACAGCTGTCAGGTCAGTTAGAAGATCAAAGAAATAACAATGAAAACATACGATACATGAAACTATTGCATACGATATTATGTATACGCTGTATTCCGTAGTCAGTCTGCTCCAACAATAATATTATACACCCATTTTATCATTATTATAAAATTATTACGTCTATGTACAGATACTGTTATAATAATACATACGAGCACGATACCTGCACTTAAACTTATGTATACGCAATCAAATATTATCATATTTTTATATACAATTTATTATTGCTGGAATATTTACTGAACGAAACTATAATTATATTTATTTAAACAAAGTGTCGATAAATTATGTAGATTGAAAGGTAATTTTGTTTGCGCGGACGCATGGACTTGTGTGCAATTTTAATATTTTATTAGCAATGGTTGTGTTAGTATCGCGCACACGCATCTTGGCCCAACTGATCTAAATGTGGAGTCTTTTTAAAATACCAGTCAATTTTTAATGTTTACAAAATATTCTTTTGTTTAAACTGGGTCGAATTAAAAAGCACATAGGTCAAGTGAACTGAGGGGTAATTCCCGTAGTTTTAAGAACGTTCGCATTCTAATCTCAGTCGCAATCTGTCAAAAATACAATTGATTTACATACATTTTTGACATTGATTGTCGCTGAGATGAGATGTGCGACTTGAATTTGATTGTTTTTTAATTACGAGAAGGAGCCTTCAGATAACCAGTAAAAACGACTTCTGTCTCGGCCTGTAAAAACTAAATTCGGCTTTGGTGACCCGGTAAACCAGGAGTTGTGAATATCAGAACAAAATATTTTAATTATCGTGGTGCTAAAATGTTGGTAGCACAATTTTATTTTACTTGTTAGCCATAGGTTGAATTATTTTCTTTCGTCGTACATTTTCATCGAAGCATAACAAGATCTTACGATTGTAACTTAAAATTAGTTCCACTTAGTGATAGTTTGGATATGAAAAAAAAAAAAATTGCTAGAATTAAGTTAATGTGTTCTAAAACAAAATATCTGAAACAGTATACGAGATAAAAAACGAAAATTTAATTGATGTTTAACGCTGTGGAACATTGGAATTCTCGCGCCGCCACGGATCGCACCTTTCTTACTCGTTCACGATAAATTATTTATTATAATGGTTATAAAGTAATGTTAGTACCGCAAGCCGGGCGCGGCGGCGCGGACACACATGTATACGACGACGAGTTCAATGTTATTGCGACCATCAGATTGACTAAAATACATTTTTGTGTAGTTATTAAGTTGTTTTATTTAAAAAACCTATCTTTATAGTTGATATATGAAACTAACTACTTCCAACACATGTGTACATATTATTAAAACATAACTTAACGCCTGTAACCCCCTAAGGGTTAGGCAGAGGTGTACCTATACAAATATCGACAAAATATGGGAGAAAACACATGTTCGCTAGGTGCCCTAGTTTTTGAGATATAAGTGTGGCCCTGCTGGGGAGACTCCAGATCGGCCACCTATAAACCCTTATATCTTTTGAACCAGTGACCGACAAATTTTGATATTTGGCGACAAATTTCGACTAATTAGCGCCATTTTTTTTTTTGTGTTATCAAAATTAAAATCCCTGATGGTGGCCCTGCCAGTCAGTGACACCCACCCGGGCACAAATTCAGTCTCCGATTGTTACTACCTACTCTAAAAATATGTAATGCGTCAGTAAGGTAATAAAAATTTAGCATTGATGACATTTGGACGTTTTATACAAAAGTTATCTCTTGTGTTTTAGTTACAAGTATCGTAAAACGTGATACACATTATTCTTTACTTTCAATCGTGGGTATAAATAGTGAGTTTCGAGATAATCGGACCGCGCGCTATAATTCTTCCATACAAACTTTGAAACCCCCCAATTCCCTTTTATGTACGTTTGCCCCGCACGGCCCCCCAGAATTTGTGTTTTAGGTGTGCACTAATGCAATGTACTCGCCTCTAGGAGTATATGTACCGTTTTCTTTTTCAATGTACCTCTGTACTTTTGAAGATATTTGCAAAAAAAGGGGGCCGTGCCAGCCAAACGTTTTCAGCACAGCCCCCGTGTAACTTGAAAAATATATAGCGTATTAAAAAGTTTCTTAAACTCAAGGAATGTACTCATTAACACGTTATATGTACCGCAACAGATATTGTGAATTCGTAATGACAAATAATATATAGAAGTGGAGAGGGGGCCGTGCTGGAAAAAAAAATTATAAGAAAATATCTAAAAAAGACAAAACAATCTTAGCCAAAAACTATTAAAAAATAATTGATGTTTGGCAAGTAACATATGTACCGCATTGGTTTCTCATACAACTTGCTAAATTTGAAAAATAAACCAATTTTAGTTCATTCAGCACGGCCCTCTATAGTTGCCTATATCTTTTTAAATATGACATGTTTGTTTACGAAATTCGTCTTTCTGAATTATGTATAGGAGTACATTCGTTCCAAATAAATTGCGAAACTGTAGTATTAGTACTTTAAGAAATAAATAGGATCAAAAATATCATATATTACAACTGATAGGGTGACCATGATTCCATATATTAGGTACAGACGCCAGTACATCAAGCTACTACAATCGGTCAAATTTCTTCAATAGATTTTTAACTTTATCGCTGAAACATTAAGGTTCAAAGTTGATTGGGAAAATTTAACAGTTTCGGGTAGCTTGACCTGCTGGCGTCTGTACATATTTTCTATCCTACCTATGTATACGTATATTAATTAAATTATGTGACTACATTGAAATAATAGTAGATTGTACAACTAATGCATAAAAGAAGGGATAAAATAGCTCGTTCATGCCCGAGTTAAACACTGCTTTTCACTTCGATTGCGAGAAAATGAAACAGGCATAAAGTATATAACAGTATTTTTACTGTTCAAAAACGTTGCAAAATTGAAGATGAGAATAGCTAATTCACGCCGCGAAACTTTATATAAGATTTCTTTTTAATTTTTAACATGATTTTGTTGTGTCATTCGACTTGGGTACCTACTTCATACTACCAAGTCATAAAAATGTTTCTTTGCGTTTTTAAATAATAAATGACCACTATTTTATCTGGTTTTATTAAATTACCGATACAAAACACGGAAGTGATATAAATTAAAGCAAATGAAATAAAATAACGAATTAATCTGCGACGTTTTATTGCACGTGTGTGGCTGTTGGGCTTGATTATCTTGGCTTAGAAAAAAAAAAAACTAGCACGGAAATGGATTGCTAAAATAAACAGGTAAGTTTTAAGTTATAATATAATTTATTTTTACTAACTAATAGTCGGTTGCTTGCTAATTGTTTCTCTTGTAGAGCGTCACTTTGTTGTTGCGTTTCGAGTATTTGTGTATAATGAGTAGTAATTATAAAAAAAATGTTGAATAATTATTAGGGTATAAAAAATAATTACTACATTATATTGACCGTTTTTTACTAACATAAAAAAATGAAATTAAAAATTTGAAAAACCCTCGACACAAAATAATAATAAAAATAGTACGAATATAAAAAAGCCTAAGGCAATTTAAAAAAAAACTATTGGAAAATAGCCACAAATAGAACAAAATAGGTGTAAACGTGAAACCCTATAAAAAGAAAAAAATTACCTTGAGATTATGACCCTACGTATGAAATTTTTTGATTATATGTTGTCCCGTCGGGGGACCGCTCTAATTATTAGCCTAAAGTTCTGTTAAAGTTTAAAATAGTAGCGGTCCCCCGACGAGTAACGTTATTTTTTTCTTTTAGAGTTTCACGTTTACACCTATTTTGTTCTACTTCCGTGTTTTGTATCGTTAATTTAATAAAACCAGATAAAATAGTGGTCAATTATTATTTAAAAACGCAAAGAAACATTTTTTATGACTTGGCAGTATGAAGTAGGTACCCAAGTCGAATGACACAACAAAATCATGATGAAAATTAAAAAAAAATCTTTTATAAAGTTTCGTGGCTGGAATTAGCTATTAGCGACATTTTTGAACAGTAAAAATACTATTACCTATATACTTTATGCCTGTTTCATTTTCTAGCAATCGAAGTGAAAAGCAGTGTTTAACTCGGGCATAAACGAGCTATTTATCCCATCTTTTATGCATTAGTTGTACAATCTACTATTATTTCAATGTAGTCACATAATTTAATTAATATACCTATACATAGGTAGGATAGAAAATATGTACCTAATATATGGAATCATGGTCACCCTATCAGTTGTAATACTTATGTGATATTTTTGATCCTATTTATTTCTTAAAGTACTAATACTGCAGTTTCGCAATTTATTTGGAACGAATGTACTCCTATACATAATTCAGAAAGACGAATTTCGTAAACAAACATGTCATATTTAAAAAGATATAGGCAACTATAGAGGGCCGTGCTGAATGAACTAAAATTGGTTTATTTTTCATATTTAGCAAGTTGTATGAGAAACCAATGCGATACATATGTTACTTGCCAAACATCAATTATTTTTTAATAGTTTTTGGCTAAGATTGTTTTGTCTTTTTTAGATAATTTCTTATAATTTTTTTTTCCAGCACGGCCCCCTCTCCGCTTCTATATATTATTTGTCATTACAAATTCACAATATCTGTTGCGGTACATATAACGTGTTAATATAGTACATTCCTTGAGTTTAAGAAACTTTTTAATACGCTATAATATTTTTCAAGTTACACGGGGGCCGTGCTGAAAACGTTTGGCTGGCACGGCCCCCTTTTTTTGCAAATATCTTCAAAAGTACAGAGGTACATTGAAAAAGAAAACGGTACATATACTCCTAGAGGAGAGTACATTGCATTAGTGCACACCTAAAACACAAATTCTGGGGGGCCGTGCGGGGCAAACGTACATTCCCTTTTAGGGGGTAGTTTAGAAAAACATAAAATTGCAAACTTCATAATTTACTTCGATTAGTATTGGTGCCAAGTTTCAAGTCTGCTATCTGGTTTAACTCAAGGAATAAGATTTTCCATACAAACAAAATCCCCCCATTTCACCCTCTTAGGGGTGGAATTTCGAAAAATCCTTTCTTAGTGGACCTACTCTTCACTAAGAACACACCCTCCAAATTTCATGTCTCTAGGACCAGCGGTTTAGGCTGTGCGTTGATATATCAGTCAGTCAGGACTTTGAATTTTATATATATTATAGATACATAATAGATTTTAGTGCAGTAGGATTTTAGGTTTACAATTTACCTACTTTGTAGTTACCTTGTCAAAGAATTGCATTGATGTACGAAACCCAAGTGCGATTGACATTTAAAATTGTATAAATAAATACACATTGGATAAGGTCGCCGGGTTAGATGCTACGTGCTTTAATAATGTGTCCGCATAGCAAGCCTACTGGCAGTTACTTTAAAAATACTGGTTTTAATCATTGGTAATCCGTAAAGCTCATTATATATTTTTTTCATCTGATTTGGGAATAAACTACCCATTTAGGGCGCGGAGAGCGTATCCAATGTGTTGAATTTATGAAAGGTCGTAGCTGATAATAAACCGGTTCCGAAATATAATTTATGTAATTTATCTCCATGGATGCCATGCCACGAAGTTATGGTGGCTGAAAGTGGAACTAATTATGAAATGACAGTCAGATGTTTTCCAAACATATACATAGGTAGTTTTTTTTTTTTACTTATTTGGTTTTGATTCACCGTCAGGGCTGTCCCGCGCCGTCACAGCATAGATTATACACTATTATACAGGGTGAAATTTTGTAATGCCACCTGAAGGGAAAGTACTCTTAATACTGTAGATAGAAAATTTTACTCAAAGAAAACATTCCTTTATTTTTGAATAGAAAGAAAACTGCATTCAAAGATTTTCAAAAATTTGCTTGCCACACCCGGGAATCGAACCGACTAAAATCTGTAAAAATTACAACCTATAGGTACTTTTATTGCATCGATCGTTAGGATGACAGTGAAATAATTTAAATATTACTATTATTAAATAAATAATTAATCTGTATGACATTACATTAATTTAATATCTGAAAATATTTTTATTGTCTCTGTGAAAATATTTTATGATTGTATACATTTTGCATGCCTTACGGTAGAATCACTTGAAACATGTAAGTTTTATACCACCATTGTAACGGTGTTTTCTGCAAAAATAAATAAATGATTTGATTTGATTTGATCAATTATAAGGATGAAATCTGGACTTATAAATTCAATGAGTCAAGTTAAAGCTCTTTAACTCAAAGATCCTTAGGTCTCTTTACTTATGTTAATAATGATTAAAATGAATTCGTTCGAAGCATACATTTGTGTATCCAAGAAAATGGAGACCATTTCGACCAACTAATTAGCTAATTTACCATTTCTTGTAAATAATTAAAATAATTTAAGATTTCATGGTTTTCCTATGATTTAATTTATCAAGTTTGTTACAGAGATTTCATCCTTATAAATTGATCCTAACGATCAATGCCATAAAAGTACATTATGTAATTTTTACAGATTTTAGTCGGTTCGATTCCCGGGTGTGGCAAGCGAATTTACGAAAATATTTGAATGCAGTTTTCTTTCTATTCAAAAATAAAGGAATGTTTCCTTTGAGTAAAATTTTCTATCTACAGTATTAAGAGTACTTTCCCTTCAGGTGGCATTACAAAATTCCACCCTGTATAGGAACACGTGCGTCACAGTGCCCATATAAAAATGTACTCTGTGGTGCCCAGCCAGATGTCATATTGGGACTGCAATACTGCAAATATTTTGACTATATAATTTTTAAGAGGCAAAAAAGATTGAAGTCATAGAAGAAGTTGAAACTTGAAACCTATTTGTAAATAATTGAAAACAGTCAAACTCAAAAGATGTACAGGACTGGATGGACTGATCAGCAGAAGAAGTCGGTGGTTGAGGTAAACCTGTTGCTCAACCATAAGCAACAATGGTCCACACGCCTTCTGGCATTACCACCCTCACGGATTTTAATTCTGATTTCATAAATTCATAAATGTAGGCCTGATGTTGTGGTACAAGTGGACCATAGACCTTTTGTATAATAAAGTGCACTCAGCACACAAATAAAATTTGCGGTTCGATGTCCCATTGCGCGCGCAGGTTCGATTCCCCCTTGGGGAAAACATTTGTGTGTGGGCTACTTTGTTTTATGTTTGGGATCGAGGACCTGAGGACCTGAGTACCTAATGGGCACTTGAATGAACTTACAAACAAAAAAATAGGTATTAAACTTTACCTACTTCACTTTTGGAGTGTCCCCCACACTCCTAAAGTGAAGTAGGTAGGTATAATACCAATTTTTTGCATAGGTATGAGGAAAACTGAAAAACTCCGACATGCACTTAGCAGTCTGGTGGCTAATGCTGTTTTCTCTGAATTAGGAAGGGATCTTTGCAAATGTTCGAGAGTTCGAACCCCGCCCCGAGCCCGGAGATTTTATAACCAGCATCATTTTTTGAAAAAGCGTGGTAAGCAAAGAGAGTAGGTAGAAATCTGCTACGTTGTAGATGCAAAAGGTATGGTAGGTATGTATGTTAGTAAGTGAAGGTACCGGACAAGTACGGAATGTACTGGTAATGTTGTAGACGACCCCTGCACAGAAACAATAAGATAACAAAAAATAAATAAAAATAAAAAATTGTTTATTGTCACAAATCAGCAAATAGTTACAAAGTGTTCGAAGCCTCCTTTTAGGCAGAAATGCCTGTGTTAGAAGGCTCCACTCTTCCATATCAATGGTATATGTCACAGAGTACATTATACATATGGTATATGTGACGTGTAGCGTGATGTGAGGTGTGTGTTGTGACGTGAACAACAACGGCTAATCGATCAATATCCTAATTCCTTTGTGAACTGATAACGCTAGTGTCAACGTATTGTAAATAGTGCGTTATTTTTTTTGTGTTTATTTTTATCAGAGTATGGCTGCCCTTGGCGTATACAACTATGTATGAATCAGGTGGATCGTAGCGTCATGACCAGTGTTACCATGTGCACCGTAATTAGGGTAAATGCACCGTACTCAGCAAAAATCTACCACCTACCGTTAGAGCATAACAACGGTGACAAAATCTACCGTAATTTGCATTTGTCAAGAAATGTATAAAGAACAACTGAAAATAGGCCAGAGAGCCTTGCACCTGTATTTCCGATACTTCCCAGATTAATTCCAAAGGCATTAACTGAACAGCAAGAACTTGACGACGAATGGCGCAGGCTACTTCTTCACTTGCCAAATGATTTAGATGCATGTCAGTATTCACAAGACAAATTTTGGCATCAAGTTTCCCAAATTGGCAATGAGAACAAAAAGGTTTTTAAGAGATTACCCTTATTTATGATTGCGATATTGTCATTGCCGCATTCTAGTGCAAAATGTGAGCAAATATATAATAAAGTGAACGATATAAAAACTAAATAAAGGAACAAATTAATAACCAGGTCTATATGAGGAAATCTTTTGACACAACAGTCTATCAAAAGGCAAGGCCAAAACTGCCTTAATTTCAAGCCGGATGATGAAATGTTAAAAAGATTAAATCAAATTATTTACAAAAATGAGAATGAGGAAATGATGTTGTCAGATTCAGACTGATTTTTTTATTACTCTGTATAATTTGTATCTGATTTACATAAGAATTACATTCTTGTTTATTTTTTCAAATAAAAACTTAATGTGAACTCTAAAATTATTGTTTTCTTTAAAGTAATTGCACCGTAATGAACACCGTTTTTTTCCTGAGCCTATCACCGTAATTTCCTAGAATCTACCGTATTTTTTGAGGGGTATCACCGTTGACCAGATTTTGGACATGGCAACACTGGTCATGACTAGAGTTAGTAACGCGCTGTCAGTCGCCCGAGTCGATCGACTACATAGCGTAGCTTTATAAATGTTAAAATCTTTCGTAAAGTTAACTGCCTCTGTGTCCGCCAGAAATTGTAAGTACCTACCGTGTAGTTCTTTACAATATTTTGGTCATACGTAAAAAGTTTAACATTTAAAAGCATTGAATTATAACGTTATTTGGTCGTTTTTATAGCTTAGTAAAAACTTAGGTTTATCCTTGATCGTGACATGCGAATTTCACAATGAATGGACGTTATTACAGTTTACAAATAATGACGCTGACGATGGTCTGTCCAGAAAACCATAAATTATATTGTTTTCAAGTTGAATACTAGGTTTGACTAAATCGTAATACGTACAAGGTACCTAGGAAGTAAAATAAGGAGTAATGTGTTACGCAAATAATGAAGAAACTAATATTACTTTACTCTTTGCACTATTATATCTTGTGATTTTCGCTTTAATCCACAACCATCACGCTTGTCATGCTATAGGTAGGCAGTGAATAGAAGTTACAGTCAACTGTTAAAAAATCGGACTATCTCACTCTACATGTAGAATTATCTGATAAAAATACTGATATAGTAGCTCCTTTCAATTACATTTTCGGTATTAAAATCTACAGTCACTAATTTAATTCAATTAATACAACTAATTTTTTTTTTTTTTTAAATCTGATTTCTACCGGTACAAGTCAACAGACCACTAAATTAATTCGCAATTACTTAACTGAAATGTATATATTCTTGAGGTCAACGTTGTTATTATCGGTTATAGCATCGAGAATGACGAGTGTGCACAGCGCTTACAAGGAGGAGGTCCACGACGTGCCTATGTCGGTGATCATCAGGCCTTTCATACCCGAGCTGACTGAGGATAAGGTTGTGTCACTGATGGAGACGATACAGGTAAGGAATATTGGATATTTAACATGTTTTCCGACGTTTTGGCGAAGGTTCACTGTCATTCTGGAAGCACATGGTCGGTCGTCGTAGTTGTCGCGACGGTTGGGGAGGCCTATGTCTTGCTGTGGACATATTTTGGGCAAACGAAGATATGGTGACCATGATTTTCATTTGCTTTTTGTGTTCTCGATGTTTTGGCACGTTCGGTATCGAAATGTTCATGAACAAACTAAAGTTATTTTAGGAGGGTGTTTATGGGCAGTCAAACTACCCTCTTTCTAATATATTTCGCGCTGTGTGCCACTTAAGTCCACTTTCACTTATTGTCAATTAATTAATTTCCTGATTCACGATTTCACACGAAACTTACTAGGTAAGTATGTCCGTTCCCATATTATTCTCGGTATTTTTCCGTTTACAAATCCTTGCATCCAAGGCTCTCTACCGTTCAGCCCGTCCTGCTGGTTGAAGATCTTATAGGAATTGGTAATCTCAATTAAGTACTCCTCAAGTTCTCATGTCGTAAGGAAATACGCCTAGTATGGCGATAAGGAAAGTACCTACTTAGGGGTACCTAAGTAGGTGCTTTCCGGTATCTCATCTAACACTGATCTCTCAGACTTGTACAGACGCCAGCAGGTCAAGCTACCTGAAACTGTTAAAGTTTCCCAATCAACCTTGAACCTTAATGCTTTAGCGATAAAGTTGAAAATCTATTAAAGAAATTTGACAGATTGTAGTAGCTTGATGTGCTGGCGTCTGTATGTACATATCTCAATTAAAAACAGTCGAGAGCCTTAGGATTTCCCTTACATTCATCCATATTCAATGGACATCTAATCGCAGTGACAGAAGCGGTCACGGCCTCACAGCCAATCAATAGACAGGTGCGCAGGTACTTAACCGTTCAGGTAACCTAGATATTGACCAGTTATTCTACATGGATTGTACTTAACCCCATTTGCTAAGGACTTCAGCAAAAACACGCTCAGCAACTTTCTATATAAGTAGGTAAATATCTTGTTTGTGTGGCGTGCCACAAGGAGGCATACTAGGCTCCTTAATCCCTACTTTTCACAAAATCTTTGTTTTCAATCATTTGCTAATCAGGCAATCTAGCAGTAGGTAATAAGATAAAGTCATAATCGGCGTACCACACCACGCGGACCTAGTGCGGGTTGGTAGATGCCACGTCTTTGAATCTTTGATTCTAAGACATGCCGGTTCGCGTACGATGTTTCCCTTCACCGTTTTGAGAGCAGTGGTGATGAAATAATGCACAAAAAGTAAAGCGCCTCCGAACCCACGACGGCTACGACCTCGTAAGTCGCAGCCGCCTAGCCGTAGTATAATTTTCAAAAGACTAATTAGGTACGTCGATAGGTGCGGTAATAAAAGTATTAACATGATTCTTTTGTTTTCTAAACTACTGTCGTAGGGTTAAAAGGTCGATGTAATTTTGTTATCTAAAGGTGAACGAGTTATCAGCGATCGATAATAATATTATTGTAATTCATACTTTATTTTGTAAATCTGTCTCGGAAATGACCCGAGACATACTAATTTCAGTGTGACGTAAGGTAGGTAAGTGCCTATTAGCACTTAAATATTGATGCTAGATGTTATGATCGAATCACGACAACTATTTCCTACATTACCTAATTATTTGTTTAAGTAGGTATGTACGTACCGGATAAAGCAGCAGCTTATTAGTTTAGGTACCTAGTCATAAGGTTATACCTAAATTCTATCCAAATGTATGTTTCAAATTGATGTTATTTCAAGTTAAACTAACATCAACTTTATTTTAATAGGAATTAAGTTGATTTCAGAGTGACCAGCACTATTGAAAAAGTTATAAAAATGTTTGAACTTATAGCGTAAACTAAACTTTATTGTGTAGGAATTAAAGTTATTTTTCCATACACTCATATTTGTTTACATTTTTGGCAAATAAATCGCGAATGCAGATTAGTAACATAATATGTTATGTTCAAATGAATGGGCTGATTGAGACATTACTCAAGTGTAATTCGGCACATAAACTTTTTTTCATTGCAATTATAATTGTAATGAAAAAAAAAAAATTAAAGGCCCGCTGGTATCGGGCTTTTGGGATAAGTCTCGTCAAGGCATTATCCTCTTTTAAAAGCGCAGTGTGGAAGAAGACCTCAATTACTACCTGACTACCATATATTATAATTATAATGAATGTCTTGCTTGCTGTTTCAGAAAGAAGAAGAATCAGGCAACGTGCCTCCCATAGACATCCTCTGGATCAAGGGCTCTGAAGGTGGCGACTACTACTACAGCTTCGGAGGATGCCATCGGTACGCCGCGTACAAACGACTCAACCGGCCGACCATCCCCGGCAAACTCATCAGATCAACTGTAACTGACTTGAGAACGTACTTGGGTAGTAGCACTCCTGATTTGAAGTAAATTGTTTAATTATTAGTCATTAATTTGATCAATGATGATGGGCTGGCTTGACTGGCTACCAACGAAGTAACGATGTTGGCGATCGGTGCGACTGACTCAAAGATCCAATATTATTATAACAGCTTTACATAAGCATAGGCAACTACTGGGCGAGGCTGCGAATTGTACAGTCGTATGTAGGTGGTTACGTTTAGGCCTTGAGCTGGTCTACCCTAGTACTAGTATTAGATTAAGAGATTTGGACCCTAATTGCGTAACACACTATTAATCACAATCTGAATCATTTTGAAGGATACTGCTAATCCATTGCTTCATATGTTCGAAAAATTTGTCTGAACAGCAACGTAAATAACGCAATGAATGTTGTTGAACTGTCAAAAATAAAGCCATTTGCTACTGGTAGTGTTACACAATGACCTCGCTGCTTATAGGTACTGGTTTTGTTTGTACTGATGTGCGGCCTAATGTACGACCATCTATTATAATAGTGGCTCTATGATACTCAACACCCATGAGATTCAGTCAGAAGAGCCGTAGAGCCTGGCCGACTGTTGAGGGTACGGATTGCTACTTACTTTCATTATTCAATAATTATGTCGGATAACTTTGAAGTTAGGCCTATCATACTAATCCAAGCGGAAGGAAAGTTAGTGGCGTTGCTATAAACTATGCCAAGAATGTTGTTTGTATTTAATATTAAGGTTAGAACCATCATCTTGGATCTGTCCAAGATAAGAACTTATAATGATTTCCTGTAACGGATGCTATCAATAAAAAAATGTATCCGATTGTAGATTATTATAATCAGGTTTGGATAATTTTTAACAACATAATTTGCATTTGTAGGTTTATATTTTTTTTTTGACCACAAAGTGGGACCAATGTTTTTTTAATTCTTTAAAAGAAGAAATGAGCTTAGGCACTTTACGCTGTTAGTCAGGCGAAGAACTTATTTTTATACTATCATTACATTTTTTGTAATATTTATTAATAAGTAAGAATTTTATTATTCTAATATAAATATTATAATATAAATAATTTTACAGTTAATTAATTCATGGAAATGTTGTATACGAGCTAAACTTATATTTAGCTCGTATACGACATTTCAGCGCTCCTGTAATATTCATTGTTAAATATTTTGACACACAAAAATAAAACCAAATTTATTTCTCCAACGGTGTATTTATTTATGGAGTGGCTTACCTAACTACAGAACAATGGATATGCCGTTTCTGTATATTTACAAACATGAACATAAATAATATCAAAATACAATTTATTATTAACGTAACGAAGCGGCGCCTCGCTCGAAGCACTGGGAACGTAATGAATTAATGATAAATGAACACAAAATCAATTTGTTAGCACCAACATTCCTTGCATGCAGACATTTAACACAAAATTTGCTATTATATGCTACACTTAATAAATTATAAGGGTTTCAAATGATTACAAGGGAAGCACAATGATAATCCTTATGTACGCTATAAATAGTCACCATACCTTACTAAAACACAATTGGAACAATGGTAATTTGTTAACACAATGAGATCTTCGTATTCATTATTGTAAATTTACTTTTAACGACGTTATTGTACGCTCGTAAACATTTTATGTAAATTTAGTTTCTCAGTAAGTGAATTATTGTTAATTCTTAATGAGAAATAATAAAGTTCTTAAACCATAAATCTAACGCTCATTGCAAGATTTTTTTTTAATACATAACAAGATTTACTAGAACATTTTCAGTTTTCACACAGACCTGTTAAAATAATATTACACCCAATAATATTTATAAAACTACTCTAAGAAGCTGACTATCAAAGGATTACCACTGTACTAAGTACCATTTGACATTGACACGACTCACAAACGAAAATAAAATCATTGCGTTTACCATAAAATTCAATACACAGTGCTAAACAAGTTTTTACATAAAAAGTGCTTCAATTTGAGACCATATTGCTTTTTATACGACCAAGGTAAAAGCGCATATTTTGTACTAAGAATAAAATTGCAAACAACTAAACTATTTTCGATATTTTTTGTCAAGAGCAAGAAAACTTCATTACTTATTAAAAAAAAGTTGCTTTATCATATCACCCAAAAGGATGTGTCCCAAACTAAAACTAATATATAAAGTATTTCTGTATTATGTAAGTGGTAAATGAATATATTCTAGTGTAGATAACAACGTACGATATTGTTTGTAATGTCGATAAACGGCGTTAATATTATAGAGATCATTTTATGCTTGCTCATAATAATTTAAAATATTTTGGCACGAATCATAAAATTAGCGACTGAGTGGGAACAGTAGGAGCTTACTGTAACTTACAATGATAATTGCGTAAATATAATTTATACAGAACTTCTATATTTTTTAATAGCGGATTTATTAGTTTTACGTGAATTGTGAACAGTTTAATCAATTAATTACTCCCTACCATCTCCCAATATAATAATTAGAGGAATAAAATGCAAAATAATATATTCTATATTGATCTATCTATCACACTGCTGCCGTGGCCCGCCACGCCGCCCCGGGCTCGCCAACTAAATAGAAAAAATATATATCTATTACTTTACAACAACCATATTCTTTACTATGTCTCATATATTTTTATATCATTTATAATATTTTCATTTTTTTACATAACAACGGCACCCTGTGGCCATGGACAAGATAAAACTATTTTTTTTTAATCAATAGATATATTTTTTCTCCACAATCATATTCTTTATAAGCAGTGTTTACATGTCAGTTATGCAGATTATATTAAAGCATAATATTTTAAAATTTTATTTTATTTAGTGGCACTAGTGTTTATGAGTAACATTTAAATCCATTTAAAATTTACATTTATATATAATTTATTATGAGGAAATGGAAGTGGCTCACAAATATTTATGAGTTTATTTACAAGTGTGGTTTTTTTTTACAAATAAATGTAAAGTTTTTTTTAAACAAATAAAATCTAGTGTTAAACATTACATTGTTATCCTATTACAATAGATCCTAAAGTTATAAGATAAGATAAACGTGTAAATAAAAATGCGAACGTCTGTGGCTTAAAATAATAATGGGGATAGCCCAAATAGTGAGCCAGCTGTTTTAAATTAAAAAAAGTATATTATAACATAATTATACTAGGATAAAATATATTGCCACTTCCACGTTTTTAATATTAATCATCAGACGAGTGTTTATTTTTACATGTACTTATACTACTTAACACAACGTGGAAGGATAACATTCATTGTGCACGTTGACTTCATTGAAATTACTAATTACATTTATTTGTTATTACAATAATAAATTAACAATTATTTACATTGAATTCGTACGAAATCTATCGAAATGTTCGATTAGAAGGGATCAATTAATATCTTTGAGAACTAATACAGTCTTTCTAGTGAAGTTAAGCTACAGTTTCCCAAGACTGGGGTGGCCGTCACATAGCGTTCGCAATTTACCGCCAGATGACGTCACGGAAACGTTATTAATAAAAGTAAGTTGGTATGTTTCTCTAGAAACCATTTTTGGCATCGTTAAGTTAAAAACTGATGCGGTCATTAACCGACTTCAAAAAAAGGAGGAGGTTCTTAATTCGGTTGAATTCTTTTTTTTTTTTCATGACAGCGGTCGCTGCGGTTGTTATGTGTCAGTCACCGCTATTTTAGGAAACAGGAGCTTTAGGAAGAGAGAAATGTGTCAAGACATTAAGAACCGTCATAAATGGGGAGTATCCTTTATGATTTATTTATATTAGGTCAAGGAGATGGAACAAGCATGATCAAAGGCAGAGAGCGTACTGTGCCTGCCTATATGATTAAATCTGAATTACGATCTAGGAAAACGGATAATATTTGAATTTCACCTATTAAATATTTAGATAACGAGGACAATAACTTTACTTTAATAATAGTTTATATTTTTATTTCGCTCATAGATTTTTATGTTTTTGTAATTTAATTTTAAAAGTAAAGCTCGAATTATTTTGTAACTTATTTGTTATGTTCGTGATATGTGGATGATTGATTGGAAGCATCGTAGATTGAATTAGATTGGTGATCTATACAGAGTATATTTTAACTTTTGGACTAAATGGGGTGACTGAGCAATCTCATCCCAAATAAAAAGAACATATCATAAAAAAAAATGTATATATTACTGCACTATGCCCCGAGCTACGTCGCAACTTACATTGAGCTAAGGTTTGGGCGTGATGATTAAAATCGGAACTAACGTCGCCATGTTGTTTTTTGAAAACATTTCAAGTGACATTTCACAAAAAGCGGCCCTCCCCTATCAACGTCATTCGAGCGCCAAAAGATCCTTGATGCTAACAGAGTACAAGCTGTTATTGAGCAATTATATGTACGTTCATTATTTGTTAGAAAATTACAAAATACTGGTATTCAGCTGCATCTGGTAGACTGGAAGCCGACCCTATCATAATATGTAATACGGGCAAGTGTCCGCAACTCCACGTCAATGCGTGTATTTTGCGTACGACCCTAACATAGGGAAAGAGCTAGGCAGATCATGTTGATTTGTTTGACAATTACTCTTTGAAGAATGTTCGAATCCTAATTTGTCTCACCCTGATTCAGTCCGCATCAAAATACACCCTGTATGAGGAAGTAACGTGACGTTGTAGGGAATACATAAGTTTACTTTAAAAATAGGAAATGAACTCAATACGAGTCCGTTTGGTATTGGTAGGAAGACAAAATTAATATATATGTAAATTGTAACCTAAACGTAGTCAAAATATTTCAAAATTACTAGTATAAATAAATGGAGTCGAGGTAATTAACCAACAGGAGCGCAGGTAGTTGAAAAATGACTCATTTGTGTCCTGAAACTTCGTGTAAGGATTGTTTAGAGTAAAGAAAAAATAATACTATGCAATGGAATGTAGACAGAACGGCGACACTGAGGTATACAATGTTATTGGCGTTTTGGCATAACGATATTAAGCAAAATAACTATGTATTTCTTTACGTTTAGCAAAAAAGAATTAAGTAGCATTCATAAATGACAAAGTTTGGCACTTTATCTCACTATTGGAGAAATGAAGTCTTGACCGATATTGAGACGATTGAGGGCAATAGCAGAAACGATACTTTGAACGACTTAACAGCTTGTGGCAGCAAGCGACAAGTCGCTACACGCGGTCTTCATTCTTTTCGTGTCGATGGTACTTTGCTTTTATACATATATATGTATATATTGTTTGAACCCAGAGGGTGATCACGACAATAAAGAAATCGGAGACGACATATGACATCCACCAACCCACACTGTGCCCGCGTGGTGGATTACGGCCCACTCCCTCTCACCGAGAGGAGGCTTCTGTCCCAGCAGTGGGAACATTGTAGGCTGATTATAATGAGGCCACGTTGATGCCAAACGCAATGCAGTCGACAAATTCCCAATCGCCGATGATGAAGTGTCGTGTCTGCTATTACACTAAGGGATGATTTTTCCATCGCCAGATAACTTTTATTCGAGGAATAAAATTGACGTTTGACAGTTTTTTTTTATGAAATAACTATCAACATTTCAAAATTATTCCTCGAATAAAGTTATCAGATGATTGAAAAATCAGCCCTATGAACTATAACCAAATGCCCATTAAAATTAAACTATTAATTTGCGCTGTTAAGAAGTTTCACGAAAGAAAGAAAAGACCACTTCTCCGCTTACATTTTCATAAAAATGGAATATGAACATAATGAGTTAGAGCATTTTGACCGCTCGCCTTATTTGTAAAACCACAGATGATAAAGTTATTAATAAAATTTCTATTTATTGCACATATAAGTAATAACATTATGGCTTGATTGAGGTGACAGTAATTCAAATATAAGTCTTATGTTCGAACACTTTAAAGTACAACTAATATAGAGAATGTTAATACACAGGTTGAGCATTACTTTCCGTCATGGTGGGTAGTGCACAGTCAAGACCATAAAGAAGAAAACCACGACATAAAGAACGTCACAGACATGAAAAGAAGTACAAAGCAGTGCTGCTTTTAGGACATTGAAAAATAAACCTTATTATCAGTGTCTTAAAACTACAAACGCAACATTTTGAATCGCTCTGGGAAACGCCTTAGGAGCCTGCATCGCATCGCGTTGCATATTCGTGCAACTTTACACTTTAAGACACTAAAATTAAGACTTAATATTCAATGTCATTACAAAATCCTCCACTCAGTTCCTCTTTCTTTTCTACATTTACAAATTCGAGCCGCGGAGTCGGCACAGTCTAACATAAAACATTCTTGTTGTGAAGTAGGTCCACGACTAAACGACATGTATGATAAATGACATGAAGTATAACAACAATCCAGAGTGCACGTTTTAATGCGTGTTTCTAAGAGATTCACTTTTAGATTCCCTTTCCAAATATTTCATTTTCCTATCTACTATCAACATATATTTTATTTTAGTATGTTATACACTTTTGGCCAACAAAAATTGGCCACCGATTGTCATTTCTCTGAGATCGTACGAATCAAACATTTGTAACACAACGTGTCGCAAAGTTTGTTGCCAACTCAACGCATTAAAACGCACAGTCGATCCAACATAGCATGCACCTGTGGCACACGTCCTACAATATACCTACATTAAAGCATCGATACGCACCATCAAACATTGCCGAGTGCCAACAGAGAAGAGAGCTCATATTCTGAAAACTTTACTGAGAAATCTGTTGAATAATGGCTTATTTTACACCTATAAATTTCAATATATCTAACTGGATGGCGCGACCGGTCGCAAACAGCTTTAGAGCTCATCCAGTTTACTTAAACGACCAAGATAATAACACAGCTGGGTGGAATGAACCCAAACTCTCATGCTCATGTCCCGCATTCGTCTTAGTATAGTCGACCTCATAATTGATTTTCCATTCTAAGGTTGAATGTGACTTGCACGTCATAAAACGTCAAGGTTCATTTTTGTTTTAACACCAATGTGTTAGTTAGATAGCTTCAATCTTAATAAAATTTTAATTTACTGGGACTTTTTGTAAAAAGTGGTATAACAATTACGAGGCCGATTATGCCTACCGTTCAAACCCGTCAAATATTTGCGGATGACGTCACTTCTGTTAGTTGTATATTTGCCTTGGTCAGCTAGTAGATTATTATATATTTAATATACTCTATCTTATGTTAAATCGGACTGGTCGATGCGATCAGTCACATAGCCTTACAAACAGCATTTTCTCAGTAAAGTCCATGTTATAATTTCACCAAGATATAATTTTTTACAAAATGACATATATGCACACGTATTTTACACATTATATCAACACCGAAGAGAGATTGCTTCGTAAAGACCCATTCACACGACTAGAGAATTTGTCTCGAACTAAACTTGGAATTATTTCTAAAATTATAATGTGCATTGCTAATATTTTTACACTAAAATAAATTCAAATATAAATGTTAGAACACGATGCGATTATAACCTATATACACTCACATAACGTAGGTGTTTTTAACTTTAGCTGCCTATACATAAGATACATTATTTTTGTGAAACAAATCGAATTAAATGAGCATCGTATCTTCTTCCTCCTTAGTGCAATACGGTCGATGAATCATGACCGGTCGAAACACAGGCTCTCCCAACTTTCGCGCTTGTTTTCTGACTCACACTTGCCTCATGTCACCATTTCGTTCCACGTTTCAAAACACGCTTATCCAATCCGTTGGACTCCTCAAAACAGATCATATGAGCCCAAACTCGAGAGGTTTACTAGTAGCCACTGAAGAGTTCCACTATCCACCTCCTGGTTCCATCATTAGATCAGCTCCAAGATACCAAATTATAGTTTTTCCATCCGAACTACATAAAGATACAAAGTTTCATTTCGATACAACAATTAGAAGTAGGTTAAAATTGACTTCTAAGATTTTATTACATTGTTTGTTAATTAGTTACAAGTAAAGCTAATAAAAAGCGTGTTAAAAACGTTATTGCGCAGCCTTCAGGCGCGAAGTCCGGACCGGCCATGATTCGGAGACCGTATTGTAACTTCCATTCGATTTTTATCGCAAATTGATAATCGCGACGTATTCTCCCATAGAACTAATAAGTGTGGTGTAATTCGGCTGCCTTATTTACTTGTCAATCTAAATAAAATGATCACAAAAGTGAATGTCCTTCTGTTACTCATACACAATGTATCCGTATTTATAGTGGCTAAAATATATTTTTAATTGCCCTTAGACATGTTTCTTGAACTTTATATAAATATGAATTCAGGACTAACTATTGTAATGCATCTTTCCATATATTTATTCGGAAAGAATTATTTTTTATATTTAGCTAGTACAATTATTTGGAAGAGGAAGACGTGTTGCGCCGGCCCCAAGTAACAAGGCACCAGCGCAGGAAGATGATGATCTATCTTTATATTTATTTACGAGTAAGAGCAAAATATGTGGCCTTCAAAACACTGACCTATTTGACTAAATAGAACATCGTAACTCTTTCTTTTAAAATATATTGATGCACATAATATGTAAGATACTCTTTTAAACATTTAATTATTGTATTAATTATTTGTATTATTGACAATAATGATAGCTAGCACTCCGCAGTCGAACCTTTCCCCCACTTTTCGAGCAAAAGGACCATTTTCTAAACATTGCTTACGTCATCGTAATACATTTTATACACACCGTATATAATATTTACACTATCTTCTATTCACATGCATTTAGTCACTATTTTTACAATTCCCGCGGTTCTGATTCCCGGGAATTCGTTGCAAGTCCATACAACCTTATTAGCTATAATTTGTCGAAATTTTAACACCGATATGAAAATATAACTGCGTCCTTCGTACTCGCTATATGCGTCATATAACACTCATTATTTTAAGAATAATTTCCTCTTGATTTATCAGGTAATATGTTGTTTTCTTAAGAAATATCCACATGATATTTTACGATCTAGAAGTCAAACCTATAAGTTCGACGACTAATCCTTGTATTTTAACACTGAAATTTAACATTCAGAAGGAATGAAACACCTTTAAACATATCTATGAATGTCCGAAATCCGCCACTAAGGACCATTTCCCCCATGCTGAGTACATGAAGACCATTTTCAATAACGACAATTTTGTTGCCTCCTCTCAGTACCTTTATTCTTGGTCAAAAGGCCCAAGTTTTTTATAAAACCAGCCTCCTTGTAATATGGTCAAATTGCCCATGTTTTACACAAGGTCGGCAGAATCATTGTCGTCTTGATCATCGTCGAGGGCAGGCGGTCTCGGCGACGAGAAGTGCAGCTCGCGCTCGGCGAGGCAAAGCTGACATCAGTCAAGTGCTCCGATACACTCTGGTTCCTCGCGCACGCATTCCTTGGGGAAGTAGCCCGAGCGGTTGTCACCCTGAAGGACACGTTGTACGTGTTAATTAAGTTCAGTCTACCCGGGCGTTAATATGGCATATATAATTTAGATATTTAAAACATCGTTTTGAGTCTGTCATCTTAAAAAACCATTTTTTTATGTACCTTGTCGAGGGTGCGTCCTTTCCACCAACCCCGGCCGTCTCCTTCCTTGCTGAGCACCAGCACCTTGGCACCCGGCCTCAGCGCCAACTGCGAGCTCTCCAGCGGCCGGAAATCGTGGATCACTGTCGCGACCACGCGCCGGAATGGCCAGCGAAGGTTTGAGTTTAGGCTGTGAAAATAAAAATAGTTATTATCATTTAACGAATAGTTTTTAATAATTTCTGGCGCCAATATTTGAGTGGCCTTCGAAAATTCGTTATACATTTCGATTTTTGCATAGTGGATTCGCAATTGAAAATTATTTTCAGCGGATGTATTTTATTTTTTATGAGACTGGCAAATTTGGCGAGCGAACTTGATACAGTCTACGCACAGGATAGCTCAAGATCTAGAGGAGTGGAAAAAAGAAAGGGACGCCTTTACCCGCATTTATCAGTTATTTATTTATTTAGGACCACCAACAAGAGGTATAAATCAAAATTTATCAATAGGCATTGTGTAGATGTACTCCACTTATAGAAACCCCAGCATGCACAATAAAATTAACAACTAATGTAAAAAAACATCAAATTGCTAGATAGTGGATCCCGGCGTTCACCAAGGCTGGTTCTTGTGTTACTGCTTACCCTTCAAAGTTCTCGGAGAGGCTGGTCTTCTCGTAGTAGGTAATGAGCTCGACGACGCTGCGGAAGAAGCGCGATTCGGACAGGTAGTAGTGCGGCACCTGGTCTATGGGCTTGCGGCACACGCGCATGTGCTTCACTGTGTTGTCCGTTCTGTGGGGCGAAGGACCAAAATTTGTTATATTTTTTTACTAGAAATATGTGTCTTTTTAGTGAGATAAAAGACAGCGTCTAAAATAGATGTGTTGTAAGAATTTAAACTCTATAAACACGAAGCGACATTGTTCACGTCGCGGTTCCTAAATTGATTTTGCTTTGAGGTTTTAACTTCAAAACTAGACTTATTTGAAGACCTGCAATTGGCTGAAAGACAGAAATCAAGACACCTATAGTGCTGAATAAGTTGCCTGGAGTCTAGACAATAAGCAATCGGTAGGTATCGTTACCGGTTCGAAGATTATTTAATTTTATGGTCTACGATTCGACTTAGGGGGCATCCATTAATTACGACCAGATGCACTAATATTGCAGGTTCATTCGAAAACCTTGCTCTGATTATGCTATTTTTTGTGTGTATAGTGTACTAACATTTGCCCGCGGTTGGTCGCGTGGTGGTCGGAAATTATCCCACGGGAACGTAACTACCGGGATATTCTAAGTATCCTATGTCCTAACAGCTATGTCATGGTCTACACGTGTACTAAATTTAGTCAAAATCTATTCTGCTGTTAGGGCGTGAAAAGGTAACAGAGTTACTTTCTCATGTGTAATATTTAGTATAAGTATGGGTACGTACTTGAGTGATAGCGCTAGATTGGTGTCGGTGGGCGCGTGTGGGTGGTGCGGCGTGTGCGGCGGGTGCGGCCGCACTCGCAGCAGGAACGTGCCGTCCACGCGACGCTCTAGCCGCGCCGTGGCTGTTTCGCGACCCATCTCACCCACATACCTACAAAAAATAAATATTATTTAAGTTACAAGCTCTTCATGAGTTACGTAAGTGAATAAATTGTTTTGTACTTTATGATATGACATTTATTTATTTGTTAACTATGCATAACTTACAGCTAAAACAAACAGAATAAAAAATTGTATGTGAGACTGACAGCTAATTAAAAGTCATCACTTCTAAAAACAGATTGGAAAGAAAGAGTGTGAACAACACAACACAGCTACCTACTTAAAAAGAAAGAGAAAAAAAAAAACAATATAACATTCAAGCTTAAACTAAATATAAGAAAAAAAGAATAAAAACCTGAACATGCAAAATCTTAATTAAAAAAGCCAAGGCTCAGGCACTTCCTGGCCGAGGAGACACCCGCTAAGAAAGTATCAAAATACACATGTCATTAAAGTTTCTACTTGCACGGACTGTAAATGAATTTTGACTGTAATTCGTAGAGGTAAATGGAACCCGCAACGGGGCGTTCCATCGCTTCGACATTCCGGGAACGTTAAAGTAAAATTTGGATAGAATATCGGAGTTATTAATAGAATTAAAAATTGAAAATTTTTAATAATGATATACAGTCAGAAATTGCTCGCCGATTAATTAGGGGAGAGATCGAGGTAATCTTCAGACCGGTAGGGCACTTTCTGATGATAACACAAGTACTTGATGAACCTTTTCTGGATGCTCTCTATACGATCAATGTACTTGTGGTAACATGGATTTCACATTTCAGACGCGTATTCCAAGTTGCTTCTAACAAAAGTACAGTAAAGAATCTTTAAAGTTTTGGCTTGAGTGAAGCACTTGGATAGCCGCATTATGAAACCTAGTGCATTGGATGCTATAACAACTATGGCATTGACATGAAATTCAAACGTAAGCTTTGAATCGTGATATACCCCCAGATCTCGGATGCAATTCATTCTAGGTAGTACTTGAGCACCCAAGATATACGATGAAGGTATAATTGAGCGCTTTCGAGAATACGTTAGGACCGAACATTTAGCAGGGTTAAGATCAAGCTTACTCCCACGACAATAAGCCTCGAGACGACGTAAATCATCCTGAAGTGCAATCACGTCCACATGTGATGACATTGTGGCATATACTTTCATATCATCAGCAAAACACTGGATGAAGTCTGGATGAGCGTCTGGATGAAGTCAAGCAAGAGTTGATGTCGTTTATATAGATAATGAAAAGTAATGGGCCAAGCAATGAACCCTGGGGGACTCCACTGGGGACAGACACCCAACCAGACATATAATTGCTTAATACTACTGCCTGGGACCTGTTTTCCAGGTAAGAAGAAAACCGTCTGAATAAATCACCTCGTATTCCCATACCATATAACTTTGATAGTAAGATCGCATGGTCAATCCGATCAAAAGCATTACTGTAATCAGTATAGACGACATCAACCTGCTTACCGTTATCCATGGCGTCGGTAGTAAAATCATTAAACAAAATTAAGTTGGTGACTGTAGACCTTCCTTTCAAAAAAACATTTTTGAAAGGAACTAAATGAATTGTTAAGAGCACTATACACCAGGGCCCGTATTCCCGTAATTTAAAACGTTCAAAATCTAGTCGCAGTCTCATCTCGGCGACAAACAAATGTCAAAAACTTGTCAAAATGTAGGGAAATTAGACGTATTTCTGACAGATTGAGACTGAGATCAGACTGTGAACGTTCTTAAAATTACGAGAATTACCTCGCTGGTTATAGATGATCCTTTCCAATAATTTTGCCTCAATACAGAGCTTGGATATCGGCCTGTAGTTTACAATTTCGGTTTTGACTCCTTTCTTGTGAATAGGCGTTATGAAAGGCGATTTCCAAAGTTCAGGTACAACACAAGTATCCAAGGATTTCCTGAAGAGAATCGAGATAGGATGGGCAATCGAAGTCGAACATCGTACAAGAAATTGGGATGAAATATTATCCACCATTCGGGTTCATTGGGACGAGCGATAGATTGTCAGATAGGATCCAGTTTATACCGCTTATGTTAAAATCACCGATGATGAGAAAGGTATCAGAAGAGTTACTCATAACTGTTTGGTTCAATTTTGTGAGGTAGTCGCGAAGTTGTAAAGGCATATGATCAACAAATAACTTGTGAAAATTTTAGCAGAAATTAAGTAGTATTTAGCGGATTACATTGCTGCGGCAGGCCGCCGCCGCAGCGCCCCGACAGCGCGATGCACTCCTTGTGCGCGCACGCGTTGCACACCGTGCACAGGTAGCTTACACACTCACCACATGTAGTAGTGCAGCGCCTGGTCGGGCTGGTGCTGGTGCGGCGGCAGCGGCGGCGCGGGCGCCAGGCCGCCGCCGCAGCGCCCCGACAGCGCGATGCACTCCTTGTGCGCGCACGCGTTGCACACCGTGCACAGGTAGCTTACACACTCACCACATGTAGTAGTGCAGCGCCTGGTCGGGCTGGTGCTGGTGCGGCGGCAGCGGCGGCGCGGGCGCCAGGCCGCCGCCGCAGCGCCCCGACAGCGCGATGCACTCCTTGTGCGCGCACGCGTTGCACACCGTGCACAGGTAGCTTACACACTCACCACATGTAGTAGTGCAGCGCCTGGTCGGGCTGGTGCTGGTGCGGCGGCAGCGGCGGCGCGGGCGCCAGGCCGCCGCCGCAGCGCCCCGACAGCGCGATGCACTCCTTGTGCGCGCACGCGTTGCACACCGTGCACAGGTAGCTTACACACTCACCACATGTAGTAGTGCAGCGCCTGGTCGGGCTGGTGCTGGTGCGGCGGCAGCGGCGGCGCGGGCGCCAGGCCGCCGCCGCAGCGCCCCGACAGCGCGATGCACTCCTTGTGCGCGCACGCGTTGCACACCGTGCACAGGTAGCTTACACACTCACCACATGTAGTAGTGCAGCGCCTGGTCGGGCTGGTGCTGGTGCGGCGGCAGCGGCGGCGCGGGCGCCAGGCCGCCGCCGCAGCGCCCCGACAGCGCGATGCACTCCTTGTGCGCGCACGCGTTGCACACCGTGCACAGGTAGCTTACACACTCACCACATGTAGTAGTGCAGCGCCTGGTCGGGCTGGTGCTGGTGCGGCGGCAGCGGCGGCGCGGGCGCCAGGCCGCCGCCGCAGCGCCCCGACAGCGCGATGCACTCCTTGTGCGCGCACGCGTTGCACACCGTGCACAGGTAGCTTACACACTCACCACATGTAGTAGTGCAGCGCCTGGTCGGGCTGGTGCTGGTGCGGCGGCAGCGGCGGCGCGGGCGCCAGGCCGCCGCCGCAGCGCCCCGACAGCGCGATGCACTCCTTGTGCGCGCACGCGTTGCACACCGTGCACAGGTAGCTTACACACTCACCACATGTAGTAGTGCAGCGCCTGGTCGGGCTGGTGCTGGTGCGGCGGCAGCGGCGGCGCGGGCGCCAGGCCGCCGCCGCAGCGCCCCGACAGCGCGATGCACTCCTTGTGCGCGCACGCGTTGCACACCGTGCACAGGTAGCTTACACACTCACCACATGTAGTAGTGCAGCGCCTGGTCGGGCTGGTGCTGGTGCGGCGGCAGCGGCGGCGCGGGCGCCAGGCCGCCGCCGCAGCGCCCCGACAGCGCGATGCACTCCTTGTGCGCGCACGCGTTGCACACCGTGCACAGGTAGCTTACACACTCACCACATGTAGTAGTGCAGCGCCTGGTCGGGCTGGTGCTGGTGCGGCGGCAGCGGCGGCGCGGGCGCCAGGCCGCCGCCGCAGCGCCCCGACAGCGCGATGCACTCCTTGTGCGCGCACGCGTTGCACACCGTGCACAGGTAGCTTACACACTCACCACATGTAGTAGTGCAGCGCCTGGTCGGGCTGGTGCTGGTGCGGCGGCAGCGGCGGCGCGGGCGCCAGGCCGCCGCCGCAGCGCCCCGACAGCGCGATGCACTCCTTGTGCGCGCACGCGTTGCACACCGTGCACAGGTAGCCCTGGGGAACAGACACACGAGTTCAGCAATCACACTTCATAGTGTAGAAAAATCCTTACCAACAGGCGAAGTACCATGATAAAAATGAAATGGACAGCATTTCAAATTCTTGGGTGGGTTAGCTCTATAAAAATAGTATTTATTTACTGGGGAGTTTATTGCGCTACTTCTTCCCAGCGAAAGCACTAGGAAGTGGTGAAGGGCGGGCGTTTTGGG
This sequence comes from Apamea anceps, assembly GCA_951799955.1. Taxonomy (NCBI): domain Eukaryota; kingdom Metazoa; phylum Arthropoda; class Insecta; order Lepidoptera; family Noctuidae; genus Apamea; species Apamea anceps. The sequence goes on along the minus strand of OX637502.1, from coordinate 2,193,066 downwards.
GGACTGACTTTTGTTATTTTGACGTTCGAAAAGTTCTGATTCTCAGCCTAATTTTAATAAATGACATGATTTTGAGAAAAAAAAAAATAACAAACCAAGGAGCCCACCGAGATCTGTGTTTTAGTATTAAAATGTTTGTGTTGTTTCTTTGAAAGATTGGAAGTATATTAAATATCTACATGCCAAATACACAGTACATACCTGAAATATTCTGCCTTTAAGGAATTTAGAGCAATGGTGACACGTGGCCGGTTTCTCGAACGTGTGTAATACGAATTTGTGGTTCGTACTCCGGCAACCAGGGGGCTCCAAGTTGTCACTGTAGATAAACAGAAAATATGTATTATTGTTCATGATGCTCTTCGACATATATTAAGTAATTTTTGGATGGTTGAAAATGAGAAATTTAAAAAAACCTGTCTGAGACACATGTTTTTTTTTTATTCTTTTTGGAGAGAGTATTTTTTGAGTACATATTTCGTGCGAAACAGAGCTTGTACTCGATAGTATGAACTTGATCATCATGTTCACTTTTCCCTGTCCATTAGGTTAACCGTTGACAGCTGTCTTAGAACGTACATATCTCAGATTACCTAAAATAAATATATATACTGCCTTATCTTATTGACAATTTTTGCATTTTTCTACAACGTCTAGACATAAACCGTGACGTTATTGTGCTAACCGAATGTTGGCTTTCCAAACAATATAACATACCACTAATTCCGGGATATAATATGTATAAAAGTAATATAAATTACAATCAGAACGATGGGGTGATAGTTTACGCAAGAAATCCTCTAAATGTGTCTGTTGAGGAACCAAATATGCACGACTGTAATAGATTGTTAATTAAAATTGGTTCAGAATTAGCGATACTTGCCTTATATCGACCTCCCTCTTTTAGAAACATAAACAATTTCACAGACTCTCTAAACGACGCCTTGCAGAACCTATCATCTTTCAAAAATACCATTTATTTGGAGATACTAATATCAATATTCTTCCAGAAAGTACTGACGCATCCGCTGAGGAATACCTTACCCTATGTGCTTTCCATGGTTTGCTTCTCGCTCACACGCTTCCTACACATCAAAGTGGCTCCTGTTTGGACCATATAACATTCAAGTCGAATTTCCCCGCACTTGCCCTTGTAACTAATTCAACAATAACCGATCACAGTGCTACCCTACTTATTTTAAATTGCAAATTACCAATAATAGTCACTCGCACAATTTCGCGTTTAAATGTAAATAAACTTGAAGAAGACTTACGCAATATCGAATTTGACCCAGTTTACGATTCCGCTGATCCGCAGTTTTGTGTGTTATACTTAATAAAAAATGTACAACATGCAATTCAGAAGAACACTGTCACATCACGGCTAACAAATAAAAACTACAATATAAAACCATGGATCACGACAGGACTCATTCGCTGTATGAAAAATAGAGATAAACTGCATATGAAAGCTAAATCCAATCCAGATAATTTAATTTTGCAGCTGTCGTATAAACGATATCGTAACTTTTGTAATGATCTTCTCAGAAAAGTAAAAAACAACTACGATAAAACTGCACTAGAAAAGGCTGGTACAAATAGTAAAAAAAATTGGAATTTTATTAAAAGTGTAACGTATAACTCGAAACAAAATCAGGCATCTTCAGGTTTATTACAAGCAAACTCATCACAGTTAACAACTGCAAACATTGCAAATAATTTCTTTGTTAATGCGGGAAAGTGTTTGGCTGAAAAAGTTCGGGGCCAATCACAATATTTAACAAGCACACCATTTATGAGTTTGAAAGACGACTGTGCAGTTGGCTGGGATAACATATCAAATAAAGTTATTAAACAGTTCAGGCACATTTTGGTACCGCCATTAACTTATATTTTCCAAAAATGTTTATCTGCCGGTGTTTTTCCCGAGTGCCTAAAAAAAGCTGTTGTTGTCCCCGTTTATAAATCAGGCAGTAAAGATCAAGTCACAAATTATAGACCTATTTCGTTACTGCCTTCTATGTCTAAATTATTAGAAAAAAATTATAAATAAAAGGCTTTACAAATACTTGGATGATAAATTGATTTTGTCTCAGCGGCAGTTCGGATTTAGGCCTAAAATGTCAACAGACGATGCCGTACACCATCTGACTGACTATCTAGCACAAGAACTTGAGAATATTTTTCATGCAGCGAATGAGTCCTGTCGTGATCCATGGTTTTATATTGTAGTTTTTATTTGTTACCCGTGATGTGACAATGTTCTTCTGAATTGCATGTTGTACATTTTTTATTAAGTATAACATACAAAACTGCGGATCAGCGGAATCGTAAACTGGGTCAAATTCGATATTGCGTAAGTCTTCTTCAAGTTTATTTACACAGATTATAGCAAGGCATTTGATCGGATCGACCACGATACCCTGATATTGAAGCTAAATTACATGTGCATCCGTAGGGACATCTTGAGGTGGTTCTCTTCTTACATTGATAACAGGTCACAAGCAGTAGTACTCAATAGTTATATGTCTAGTTGGGTAAACGTGCCCAGCGGAATGTCTCAGGGTTCATTGCTCGGTCCTTTTTTATTTGTAATCTATGTGAACGACATCGATCAGTGCCTCCGTTCATCCAAACTATTATGCTTTGCCGATGACATGAAAATTTTTGCTACTATTTCATCGCTCGAAGATAGAGTAGCACTACAGGCTGACTTGTATCGGCTTGAAGAGTATTGTCGGGCTAATAAACTTGATCTCAATCCATCCAAGTGTTCGGTGATTACTTACACTAGAAAACGTGCAGTCCTAGCCACTACTTATACTTTGGCGGGCCAGATTTTGCCAAGGTGCAATACTGTTCGTGATTTGGGCATCCATCATGACAGTTAGTTACTTTTTGACACACACATTGACGCAATTGTTAAAAAAGCTTCTAAGCTGCTTGGGTTTATAATACGTCTTTCTAAGTGTTTTACTGACTCTAAAAATATTGTATTGCACTTTTGTAAGAAGTCAGCTTGAGTACGCGTCTCAGATTTGGAATCCACGTTATCATAAATACATTGACCGCATGGAAAACATTCAAAGACGGTTCTTAAAATATCTCTATTTAACCCCCGACGCAAAAACGACGGGGTGTTATAAGTTTGACGTGTCTGTGTGTGTGTGTGTGTGTGTGGGGGTGTGTGTGTGTGTGTGTATGTCTGTCTGTGGCATCGTAGCTCCCGAACGGATGAACCGATTTTAATTTTGTTTTTTTTGTTTGAAAGGTGAATGTGTCGGGAGTGTTCTTAGCTATGTTTGATGAAAATCGGTCCAAGATGGCCGCCGCTACAAAATGGCGGATTGCATATTTTTTCACAACTCCCTCAATATGGGTATCAAATGAAAGGGCTTGACTAGTAGAATACGATACACTATGATAAATTTCAAATCCAAGATGGCCGCCACCACAAAATGGCAAATTAATTTTTTTTTCCACAACTCCCTCAATATGGGTATCAAAAGAAAGGGCTTGACTAGTAGAATGACAAATTTCAAATCCAAGATGGCCACCACCACAAAATGGCGAATTACAAAAACCTGATTAAATATCAAATTACCTGAATCTTAAAACGCAAGAAAATAAAAGAAAAGAAATAATAAGGAGTCCCTACAAAAAGCATGAAATAAAAAATTAAATTAAAATTTTAAAAAACCCCCGACTACGTGAAACCCTATAAAAAGAAAAAAATAACCTTGAAATTATGACCCTACGTAAGTACGTCTGAAATTTTTTGATTAAATATTGTCCTGTCGGGGGACCGCTACTATTTTAAACTTTAACAGAACGTTAGGCTAATAATTGGAGCGGTCCCCCGACGGGACAACATTTAATCAAAAAATTTCATACGTACTTACGTAGGGTCATAATTTCAAGGTTATTTTTTTCTTTTTTTTCATCAAAAGATTCCATATCAGTCAACCGATTATATTGGACTTTGTAAGAAGTATCATCTGCTACCATTGGTAGATCGACGTAAAATTGTAGACTGTTTATTCTTGTTGAAAATCCTCAGGAACGATATTGATAACCGTGGGTTATTGTCAAAATTTTATTTTAATGTGCCAAGTAAAGCGCTTCGTTTTAATCCACCCATACGTGTACCTCGTACATCTTCGAATTATAGGCAGAACAGTTACATTGTGCGCGCAAGCAGTAGTTTCTATGACATATGCAAGGAATATGATTTTGATCCATTCACAATTAGTGTGAATTCGGCCAGAAGGTGTTTAAGCCTCAAATTTTGCAAGTAGCGGTAGGTTATATTATTTATTTTTTTATTTTATTATTTTCTCTGTTATTTTAGACATATAATTGCAAAATAAGTATTTATATTGCTTCTTACTTCAATTTAGACGATGTGTTGTTTGTTTTGTGCTCACACCATAAATTATTATTATAAGTCTATACGTGAGGATTTGTAATTAGCTTTCGGGTGACTATGATTTCCTTTTGTGTTTGTTTTTATTAGCTGTAAGTCCTCCATGTACTAAAAAAAAAAAAAAATGGTAACCACACAGTAGGAATCTTCCTGGACCTCGCCAAAGCTTTTAACACGGTTTCTATTGCTATTCTGTTGCGCAAGCTTGAGAGAGCACATCAGAGGCACTCAGCTTATTTCAGAGTTATCTAGAAGATCGTGCCCAATGTGTAAGGATTGGAGATGTTCTCAGCGAGGATAAAAAAAAAACACATCCTTCAGAGTTCCCCAAGGAAGTATTTTAGGGCCTACACTATTTTTGATATACATAAACGATCTTCTAAGTCTAGATCATGGCCAAATTGTTTCTTATGCTGACGACACTGCCCTTCTATTTTCGGCTGAATCAGAAAAAAATGTTTACAAGGTGGCGCAACACGGATTCAATATTGTTAATAAATGGCTTCAACATAATTCACTAACACTAAATGCAGACAAGACAAATTATATTAAGTTTTCGATGCGAGAGCAAACGTCAACTGGCACTACCTCGACATTATATGCTCATTATTGCACAATTCCCACAAATAACCAATGTGTTTGTACTAACATTAAAATGGCAAATACAACAAAATACCTTGGTGTTATAATGGATGAAATACATTCGTTCAAGCAACATATAGAAGCTTTAAATAATAGAATTCGCAAGCTGATATTTGTTTTTAAAAAGTTACGCTGTATTGCTGATCCAAAAATAGTTAAACAAGTTTACTTCGCTCTATGTCAATCGATTTTAACTTACTGTATTACCACATGGGGTGGAGCGGGTAAAACATTGTTACTAACCATCGAGAGAGCTCAGAGGGCGATTCTCAAAGTGATGCTTTCCGCCCTTTCCTTTTTCCTACTAGCCTCCTGTACAAGTCTTGTGAAGTATTAACAGTTCGACAGCTATTTATTATGGGCATTGTATTAAAACAACACAAAGCTCTACCCTACAGCACTAGATATACTAATAAAAGACGTAAAGATATAGTTTGTCTACAAAATTCTACAAAACATGCTTTTATAGCCAAATTTTTACCTGTACCTCTCCTATATAATAGACTAAACTCGAAAGCAAGCATTTATTCTCTGAACTATACAAATTGTAAGAGAATCCTCAAGGAGGCTCTCCTAAGCATGTCTAACGAAGAAACAGAGAACTTACTAACTGTGCTAAAGTAAATATAGGTATACAAATATTTATCAAATTTAGAAACTAGGAGTTATGCTACTTAACATATAATCATTTTTCTATTGTCAACTTTTGATTATTTTTTAAGTTTTAAAGACTATTTTAGCTCTTTTCGCCTGAAACACAGGATTACCTAGTTCAGGCACGTAAGTCTTAGAAATATAATTTAAATTTAAGCAAAACTGTACTAATTTTAATATCATTTATGGCTTCTTACAGACATTGTAATACCGTCCGTGTATCAATCAATGTATCGTGTGTTGCTGCAATCACTAGTTTCGTGTGTCAAAAAACGGTTTACATAACGGACAGGGTATCGTGATTTATTTTCTTGTCTAGTACTCTAGTAATATGAAACACTTAAAATCTATCTAGACATTTTATTCAATGGTTTTCCCGATAAATATCATAGCTACGCGTTATACTCACATAGCATCCTTGATGGCCTTCACCCACTTGCGCTTAGCGTCGTCCGTGCGCGCGTACAGCGTGAAGGTGGCGTCCTTGGTGCGGCGCACGAGGTAGAAGTGCGACGCCCAGCGCGCGTCGCCGCGCAGCGCGCGCCGGCCGCAGCCCTCCTCCACGCGGTACTCCGCCAGGCGCACGCCCACGCGGTACGAGTACTGGTTGTCCTGGGAAGAGAGGAGCTGGGGGTGGCGTTACAGAAAGGAAAAATTATTTAGTATGTGTTTTTAAGCATTATTATTAATCAGCGTGCCGCTTAGGCTTGTCACATTAATTGAAACCACGTATTCATAGGCTTATCACATTACGTATTGTAAACATACACAATTAAAATAATTAATAACAATTAACATTCTAGCCGTGAGACCTTATTTGCGATTATTTGGTTACTATACCATAAAGTTTATGTTGAATTGTTGTTGCCATCGCCTAGCGTGTCTAGTGTTTTTTGAGGTTTGTCAAAAATACGATTAGCATGTTAATTCTAAAATCAAAATAAATATATCGAAACTTACCTTCACAGGTTTGCAGAGCAGCATGAGCTTATCAAACACGAACACGTATCGCGACCTCAGTTTCTGGTCCTCGTGCGCTTTGACCTTCAGTTCTCCATCCAGCAGTAACCGGCCGTATGCAGCCAGCCCTGCGCCCCCGGCGCCTAGGGCGCCGCCCTCCCAGTCTATTATACTCTCCTGCAGAAAATTGCAAGGCATTATGAATTTGCTGTGCACTAGTGGACTTTGTAAATCTTTTGATCTATTCCGAGGCAAGATTGAGAAATTTTATTTTATTTAAAAGAGTTTTAAAAGAAAAGAAAGAAAGAAAATACATTTATTTAGCCCAGACTAAAAGGCGAAAAAAATTTAAGTGCCTAGAGTACTTTTGGGACTAAATATAACCAAGGACCAAAAATGCAATCGTAAGCATTCTGTCATCCTGTTTTTAATTTATACATTAATATGATAAGGTTTTAAAAATGTATCACTTGACTAACAATTGCACTTAAGATAAATTTAAATAATGTGTGTACCTGAACTTTAGCGAGTAGCGCGAGCACCTCACTATCCCTTTTCACCTCGTTGATGTATTGCGCTACGTCGACCATCGCCTCCTTTGCTCGCTCTAACCCACGGAATTCCTCATGATTCTGTTGGTAAACAGGTTGAGCTTTAAAAGACAGCCTGCTATGTATAGCAGGCACGCCCAACGACTACCTTGCTGATTACCAAGGTGTACCTTGGCAATCGTAGTAGTTGGGCGCAGCGGGCAGACTGCCCAAAGTGCTCCAGATATACAGTTAGGCCCGCTTACACCACAAATCAATAATTAAGTTTAGCGTTGAAGAAACTTAAATATCTTTCTGTTTGTGGCAATCTTTTCAAGATGGCACGGACAATTATGTTTTAATATGTTTAGTGCTAAATGCATTTAGTGGTGCAAGTGTGCCTTAGTTGTCATCACTTGTGGAGTTTATTTTAATGCATCATCCCAGATAACTAGCAGGTTTAATCTATACTTGTTGAGTTTCAGCATGGCAATAACAGTCACTGACCCCCCACATATTGTAGTTATCTTCATTTTAATAACGGAAATATATCCTCATTCGAACGACAGCTATCGTCGTTATCAACATTTTCCAATAATGGGAAACGATACATCGTTTATTTTTCAGATTCCTACAAAGAGATATCAGGGATAGGGCAGACAGCTATTGCCATGCTAAAACGCAACAACTATAGTTACTTCAGCCTACTATTTTGTACAATGAAGATCCATGTCGCGGGTTCGATTCCCGCACGGAACAAATATTTGTATGACCTACATGTATTTGTTCCGAGTCTGGGTGTATTTCTATATGTATGTATTTACAAAAAAAAAAAATGTATATAAGTAGTTTATCAGCCATCTTGTTACCATAACACAAGCATTAGGTTGCTTAGCTTGGGACTAGATGGCGCTGTGTGAAATGTCCAGGGATATTATTATTATTATTTAAATCGCTATCATCTAGCCCTGCCTTAAAATGGAGAAACTTACCGGTTGTGTTTCATGCACCAGTTTGTCTAACAACAGATGGTATTTGAGCACCCTCTGCATCGGCACCGACAGGATATCGCGCAGCTGTATCCGACCGTCGCTGTGTTCTTTTTGACATTTCTATTGACAGACAAAAACATATTTTGAAATGGTAAACATAAGGTTCGTTTTGGATCTAAATAATAATGCTGGTTACAAAATAGTAGGATATGTGGGTAGTATTTTGACAGTACGAAAAACGAAGACTTAGGTTTATCCTAAAATTGGGAATGTACCCAGAGTCAAATTAATTAAGTCAGCGAAAATAAAAGTATGAGTTGAGAAAATCAGCTTTTCTTATTTTATCGTGTTTAGATATCGAAACTCATCACGTCTACGTAGTTTCGCTAGGTAATTTAATTTGACCTTGTATAATTTGACAACTAATTGCTGATAAAATGGTAATGGCGGGCAGCAGCAGGATTAGACTGCGTTAGGATCAGGTTTACTTAAGTTGACTGCTATAAAGCAGTCAACTGTCACTTACCGCTAATTGTTTATTGAACGTAGAATCTCTCGCGTCGAGCGTCTTGAGCGTCTCCTGTGCGTTCGTGAGGTTAGAGCAGTAGTCTCCGTAGAGCAGCAGTCGTTCTCTCCACGCTAGGAACACGTCTGCGAGGCGTGGCGCGCCGCTGCCGGGGACGCATGCCTCTGTTGCTAGTTTCAGTTGGCGGAGTAGGCCAGTGTGGGTCTCGTGGAGCTCCTGTGAAATATAAAATAACAAGATGGCACAAGGTTTATTTTAAAGGATTTAAAGGAGAACTTAAGGTTCCCCTTCTTTTATTATAAAACGATTAAGGATCTTAAAAAGGCAGCTGAGACAGATTGGATGCCGAAGGTTGAGATCTATAGGTTTTGTGTCGTAACTAAGGGAAGGCAGTTGTTACAGGTTCAATTGATAGAGGACACGATTGAATCTCATATAAGTTAGCAAAATATTTTTTTGTCAGAGGCAAGTTTTCACTTTTCAAACTACAAAATCTAAAAAGAAACTTATAACAAAGCTATAAAATAAGTTTGCCCTCACCTTAATCCCAAAGAATATGACTTGCATATCCTGCGGTTTGAGGTACGGCATCAGCGGCCTCAGGAAGTACTTGATGATTTTGCTCAGAACGTCCACGTAGTTGTTCTCTGTATCCACCAGCTCTCGTATAACGTAATCCCTCTTCTCTAAACTATGTGATGATGTCGCTAGCTGAAAATATTAAAAAAGAAAATGATTATATAGAATTTAGAATTTTAAAAAGCATGCAGTACGAATTCAGAAGGATAGCATGCTATAATGGAAAGTAGCTAAATGTTTTAATCTGAAGGACAATTCTCGTACTTAAAACGTCCAAATTCGCAATTTCATCTCAGCGACAATCAATGTCAAAAACTTGTCAAAAATGTATGGGAATTGATTGTATTTCTGACAGATTGCGACTGAGAATAGAATGCGAACGTTTTTAAAAATACGGAAATTGCCCCTTCGCTGAAGGACACTGAACGAGACTCGAATTGAAATTTTATTGTTATTACGTCTGGGGGCGTTTAGTGTCCCGCAAAGTGTTAATAAGTTGACCCTCTAAATTCGTCCCGCTGTATACAATGAAAGCGAAAGCCACCCAACCCATCTATTACCATCCACTATCTACAATTTACATTTATTTGTTGACGTCCAGTCCCGTTTGGATATCCACCATGCCTTACACAGGGCTATATATCAAGCTGTACATTTCCAGTATAAGCAGACTTTTCACTGTACGAAAAACCTATACAATGCGAGGTCAGCTAAAACTGGAAATGGATAGCTTATATGTAGCCGCGTGTACCAAAGAACCAAATATCTAGCAAAAAAGACCAAAAACTAAGACTTGTACCATAGATCACTTAGTACATTTAGCGCTAAATCGTTCGTTCCAATCGTTTGAAGATGACATAGCAAAAATAATGTGTTAAATACGTTTAGCGCTAAATAATTTTAGTGATGTGGTAGAAAATGTGCATGTAAATATATCGCGCGATCGGCGCGGTGGTGCAGTACAGTACGACAATACCGCACAGCCAGATCACTAACTCCCAAAATACAAGCTTGACTTAGTTGGGGAGCTAGTAGCGGTAGGTCATCTATCATGTGCTGCTGTACAACCATCAAACATCATAATAAATGATACAATGAAAAACTTCATAGATTAAGTTTTTGTTGTACTTTGAGAGCGAAATAAATTTATTACAGCATCGCAACACGCCATATGGGCAATCTAGAGCACCAAATAAACCGTCTTCCGGCACATCCGCACCGCTTTATAAATAACAACTTATTTTTAACCACTTACATTGCGATATCCACTTATTTTTATCATCAGGAACGCAACGCTATAGAAACTAGGTGTTTGTAAAAAGAGTGATAGCAAAACTAATAGCAACGTTGTAAAACATCGTGATTGGAGGAGCAGCGCCATGCCATGCATAATTCAATCGTCGTACGGAACAATTTGCTAAACTTTTACTTGTCCGGTTGGAATTTTATACGTCCGTCATCCGTGAACAGTTTTTGTTGCGAATTGTACTAAGTTTGCCGGTTTCGTGGCGCTGGATTGTAACTGTGATATCTTTTTAGCCGACTGCCCGACAGACAAGGTTATGTTACTTGTTGTCAATGGAAGTCAGAAGTAAATAGTTTATCGGCTAAGGAAAAATGTTTTCGACTTTAGGCGGCGTGTTTGTGTGTGGCGATCATTGTAAGTTTAGCGTTTATGTGGCGCTGGATTGTAACTTTGATATCTTTTAGCCGACTACGTCGGTCAAGACAGGGTTATGTTTTTATGTCCGTGGAAGTCGAAAGTTAATGTTTTGTTTTCGTCTAGTTTATAGGCTAAGGACAGTTGTTTTTGACTTTTGACTAGGGGTTTGTGTGTGGTGAACTTTGTAAGTTTGGGGGTTTCGTGGCGATGGATTCGACGAAAAACAAATTAGCTAGTCCCTACATTTATGTTCGGTTAACTCGTCAAAATGTAGAGAACAGCTGATTTTTTTCTCGCGATTTCAGGTTTGGTCCCATAGTACAAGTTGTTCATAATGACGAGTACAATGACCTCTTAAGAGTTTGTTGTTGTTTTTCCAATAACCCTGTATATAGGTTAACAAAAATGTTTTTGTGCTTTTCTAGTATAAAGGTGAAATTATTTATATCCAAAAATAAAGACCAATATTTCACCTAACATCAAATTGCTTTCTACCACAATCAGAAAACAATTTACCACGTCATTAAAAATCAATTACTGGCCTACCTACCTACCTATAGTAAGTGAATATGTGTGTACACACAAAACCACAGCCGATACTTATTGAGCAGCCACATCTGATGTGGCTGGGCCATTAAGGTGCAATATTTGTTATTGTGCTTCCTTGATTAGTTGGGGGGGACGTCACACTACTATTATGAAATACCCATGCATATTATGGTTTAAGAACTTTATTATTCCTCATTAAGAATTAACAATAATTCAGTTACTGAGAAACTAAATCTACATAAAATACTTATGAGCGTACAAAACCAACGTTATAGGTAAAATAGGAAGGAAGTGATTAAAAAAAAAGTAAATATGAACTATGACTAGGGATCTAAAGTACTATATGGCAGCGTATTGACTAATAAAGATATGTGTTGATCATGTGTGAGTTTATATTCCTCTGACGTATAGTCGCCCTCGTAATTGCTTTACCGTCCTAAGGTTGCATGATACTTGCCTGTTATAAAATGTCAAGGTCTATTTTAGCTTTAAGACAGTTTTTTAAAATTGATATTTCTATGCTAAGAAGGTTTGTATCTAGACACTTTTACATGACATAAATACACTTTTACCTGAATGAGTTCGGTGTTTCCTATCTGACTACTCTGAGAAGAAACACCGAAACCAACTCAGACGTAACAGAACTCCAGACTTTGTCTTGGTCAGATAATGTGTAGATCATACATATGGCGTCTGAGATGGTCTTTTGAGGAAAGAGCCATTCAGATTTGAGTCGACCTTTCTAACTACATAGTTTCAACCTTAGTCAAGTTTTAATTAACTGGGAGTTGTTGTCGAGAGTTTTAAAGGAATTACGAGGTCGACTATACAAAGTTTTTTCTAAACCATATTAAATTATACCAGCATGTTCAAGCAGATCACCACTCCCACCACCGAAAGCAAAACAAGCAAACAAAACAAAAAAAAAATAAACCAAAAAAGGGGGGATCCCTACTGTGTTGAAAGCAGGCGGCTGCACGGGCGGTAGGTCGCGGACGCTGTTCTTGACGGCGCACAGGTCGTGGTAGATCTCCTCGTCGTGGATGCGCGCGCAGTAGCTGGCGTACTCACCCACGTCGGCCGCAGGAGCGCTGGCGCCGCCGCTGCGTTTGCGACCCACCATTTATGTTACATGCACAAGCTTACGTATCGCTTTTGGATTACTAGCTTTAGGGGGTTTGCTACTATGCCTTTTTGACTAAAGCGCCTTACCAATTAGTACAGCGTTGATATGATATATCGAGCTTTAGGTCACACATGGCGACTTTTCCGGCGATTCTACTGAATCGCTGCGCGTTTCGTTCACGCGCGTCTTCATCGCTAATTTTGGCCGTATGTCGGATTTATAACGCGCAACAGAAGCGGTATTCAGTGGCAATACAATCGCATAGTATCGATGCAACCGCGCGACTGTATTGATTCAGCATTGCTACTAATGTGCGACTATCATGTTGACTCGACAGAGTCCATACACATTGCAACTGCATCGTCCACAAACATTCACAAGTAGTCAAGTCACCACAGCGTACAACTGTATCGATACTGCATCGATGAGCACGGTTCTGCATCGCTACTATCGCGATACAGTAACGATACAGCCGCGATTCAACATCGATAAAATCGCGATGTAGAATTCATACAGACGCGATGCAGTATCGATACAGTCGTACGCTGTAGTGACTACTTGTGAATGCCTGCGGACGGGCGTGCGATTCAAGCGATTCAGTGTTTCTATCGCGCGGCCAAAAGTAGCGATAGGTACAAATACAGATCATGTACGTGACAGAGGCGAAGCTCTACAAAGCAGAACTTTTTCTACGAGTCGATGTACCATATATTTATGAAAGGCTATCTATCTGTAACGAGATGTTGGTAAGACGCTCAGTCGCAGTGCAAAAACTAAATGAATTTCGAATGTTTGCAAATTAGGACTTAATGTTGGGAAAGCTAATGATACAAAGGCGAATACGAAAATAATATTGAGATTGTAGTGAGTACACGTTGACATTTTAAGAAGGCAAAGTTAATATAGGATAATAGTTTTGGAGGTACAGACCCAGCACATCAAGCTACCCGAAACTGCCAAATTTTCTTTGAACCTTATACTTTAGCGATAAAGTTTAAAATCTACTAAAGACATTTGACAGATTGTGGTAGCTTGATGTGCTGGCGTCTGTATCTTGAAATTCAACTCTAGAAACCTTTAAAAAATCAACGTGTATATCCAATTAAAAATAAAATATGCAAAAAAAATATGAACATAATCAATTTTTAAATAAATATTATGAAGAAATAAAACCTGTGCCATGTATGATTTATTTACTAAACACATTACGTAAATTAAAAATAATAATAATGTGACCCAGCTGAACAATTAGGTGTCAAAAAATACTAGCTACCGAAATATACAAAGATAACTTAAAATAACAGGATACGCTAGCATAGTTTAACATCGCTCCATGATAACAATATGGGCTTCAAGTGATAATGGAACTTCCAGAGATGGTCACACAACCTACTAATAAGTAATTAGAATAATAAGTGGCTAACTGAATGTTTAGTTTTGGGGAAGTCCCCAATTTAACATTAAATGACTTGCGAGGTAATAACGATCGCTGGGGACAAAGATTGAGTGATTTGTTGTGTTTTAATGTTGTCTATGGAAACCAAAATCAAGTCCAATAGTAGAACTCTGCCAACACGGAAGTATATTGAAATTGCAGAATTGTCATATTATATTATAAATATTTACACATGAGCAATTTTACAAGAAGCAATGTTAAAACGGCTATCATCTCCTTAAATTATTCACAGAACCTACACAACTGACCACACCTAAATACAATAGTTTCTAGGTGTGTACTGATAACTTAAACTTCAAATAATTTGAACTGACAGTTGAGGATATGAAATATTGAATAACTGGGGCAAACATCACAGTAGGAATCTGGTCTACCCCTGTACATAATCTATGGGTCTACCACTTTTTCAAAATCAAAATCAAAAGTCATTTATTCAAATTAGGCTGAGAATCAGCACTTTTCGAACGTCAAAATTACAAAAGACAGTCCCCCAAAAACGCCCGCCCTTCGCCACTTCCTAGTGCTATCGCTGGGAAGAAGAAGTGGCGGAACAAACTCCCCAGCATTTGAATGATCAATGTCACAAGCTATTTTGCCCTGGCTGAAGGATACAGTACAGCCCGGTTAAGCAGCCGACCACCTCCTCCAGGCTGACTTGCGAGAAGACGATTAAAAAAAAAATCCCGAGCTATGGGTATCTTGATTCGAATACACTAGCGGCACTCCCATGATTAAAATATGACCTTCATTTACTCATTAAGACATTGAGAAGGCAGCATTTAGAGATGCTAAAGTAGTTTATAATCATCAGCACATTCTGAGGAAGTTCAACCGAATATAACAACTCTAATTTTATACCATCATCTTTATTCGACGAGTTAAGAATAGCAAAAGTTTAAATTTAACTTCGTCGGAGAGCACCAAAACGGGGCCACTGTTTCGAGACCGTGCCGCTCGCTTTCAGTAGAAGTTTCAAAGATATGGCGATGTATATCGCATAACTATAACTCCCAAGTTGAAGTGCAAAAGCTATTCTAGTTTTAATTGGGTCTTTAGTAATTCATACAAATAAATGGACGTTACGCGGTTTCTTTGAAGAGCGGTGGCCGTTACATAAAGGCCCGACGAGGTAATGACTGTCATGAAAATGATGGCACCGGGGTTTGACGTTACTGTGACAAAAACACCCTCTTAGGAATCACACCAACTTACTTTCATAAATAACGATTCAGTGACGTCGTTCGCCGGTAAATTGCAGACGCTATGTGGCGGCCACCGCATTATTAGGAAACCCTAGCTTAATATAATCAGTTTGTTTTGTCCGTTACAAATCAGTACACATGCTGGCTATCATGCCCCTAGGAGGCTACGAAGCATATCTACACGATGAGCTATTTGCCGAAAGCTGGACAGCGAACACCTCTAATATCTAACTCTTAACATAACGCTTGGTACAAATCTTCTTTTCTTTTTCTAGATTTCATGTAATAATCTTTACGTATGGTCGGATTTATAGACGTAGTTGTGTCTGTGCTAATAAATTGCAATAATAAACAAATTCCTGCGAATAGGAATGCACGATTTTGTAACGAAAGAGGATCAATTTTCACTGCAATGTTGGCATACATTTGGCGAAAACGATGTAAAACTTGTTATAGTAAGCTCGTAAATGTTATTGTTGGTTATTTCGGCTTCTAAGCCAGTCCCTGTTTCAAACTAACTTTGCCCTCATTCAACCCAATCAAACCTCACGTCGCTTTATGCCATCTACCCTTTTCCTGTGGGAACCGTTTCTAACTCTCACTTGGATAAGTTGGGGCGCAAGACTTAATAGTCTCCCATGCAGAACCGTTTCTGGTTAGGTACCCTATTTTATGCATTCTTTCTTCATTAATTCATCTATTTCCGTCAATACGATAATTTTGATTACTTCCCAGTATTTCTCGTTTACGTTACACAAAGCGATGGCACGTGGAAGTAAGTACCAGTTATGATTTAATGCTGTTTATCTACAGAACGTAATGCAGACATGTAAACGTGAGTGTTTCGGAAACTTGGCTGGATATCGTACCGCCTTTGTTTTTGTTTCATCGCCGAACGAGAAACAATGAGGCTGGAATGTACCGAAGATTTTGAAGACAAAACCCAAGAGGTTTTTTTGGCATGATAGTTTTCGATTGATTGATTATAGTCTGGATTTGTTCCCAAATCGTGCGAGTAAGTATTACCTAACAGTTATATGTTAGGGCTTTATCACAGTGGCGATTTGAGCTTACTGTGTGTGCGTAGCGAGCACGCCACGTCTGCGCAACGTGTTTGCCGCGTTTACGGAATAGCGGTTGACGTGAGTGTACAAGAGAGAGGGAGACAAGTGAGTGTACAATATTGTGAAAACGCGAAGAATACGTCGCGTGGTCGCTTCACAACCGCGGAGTGCACGTTCATAAACACAAATAGCCTTGCTGTAAACACGCTGCCAAATCATCAGTATGATAACGCTCTTATATGCACTACAGTAACAATCGGTCTATTGAAGAAGTCAAATACATTGATTGATCGAACCAACAGCGGAATTCTATTAATTTTACCATGAAACAAAAGAGTGCTCTTTCCTGGACGCTATCAAGTGAATGAGTTCTCTAGAATTGCATACAATTTCAAGGTCCATTACCTTGAAATTATTAAGTAAAGTATCGTAACGCTATTATTACCTTGCGTGCCAATCATTGCGTTGAATACTTGGCGGTCAGCGTAGCATATTAAGTAAGAAATGGACATAATTAGCCTCGGCCGGCTAACGGAAATACTGGCTAGCTACACATCTTTTCATATTGGTGTCTATAAAGGCCACTGAAAGATACACCGGCGATAGATAAAAGCCGAAATATGTCTTATGTACAAATATCGGTATGAAAACAAATCGTGCGTAAATAAGCGTGGGGGGAAGCCTTTTAAGAAATTGGTCCTATTAATAGCCAAGCAAATATTAGAGCGAAAGGACCTTTTACCAAGAGTCTCGTTAACAGCAACGATGTATAAATGTTAGGAATGCGCTTATGTGTGGCCTATCAAGTTGATGACGAAATCAGCAATAATACCGTTTGACAACCTGCTCTTTAAAGGATAACGGTTAGATAAAAGTACTCACAATACAGATAAAGCATGACTGAAACTTTCTGAGAAGTACCGAGCTTATCTTGTATGGTGTTATCGGGTTCGCGAAAACGGTACGTTGACGTCGCCGGCTCATCTAAGCGTTCAATTGACATAGTCGTAACTGTCGTAAGAAACTAAGAATTTCACATTACGTCATTGCACGGTTTTATTTTATTTGAATTACTTCCGTTATTATTGTCAATTTGCTGCGAATTAAAATTTGTTAGTCTCGAAACTTTCAAGTCAATAGGATTTGAATGCGAAAAATATGTAAATTAATTAATGGCATAATTCATTGTCAGCTCGTTAGATTTTATCAATATTGTAACAAGCCGTTGCAATAATTAAAGACGTTTGTGCCCAAACATTTAATTAAATACTGCGATGATGACGATTTTTTGTTTATGGTAACTTTTGGTAAAAATACTTCGTTGTAACAAACAGACGGCTAGGAAAAACGCAAACAATTACATCTATCTACACATACAAATAAAATTGAAGTGTCTGCATGTAATGTCAAAATAACAGCTTTTTACTAAATAGATATAAAGTACATACGGTATATACTTATAACAAAATCACAACTTTAAACATTATTGTTTGTCTTTCTGTCTGAGCCGGCTAATCTCCGAAACGACTAGACCGAGTTTGACGGCACTTTTACTGGCAGATAGCAGATGTTATAAGGAGTAACATTTATTTGGTTCGCGCAAAACAAGAAATCCAATTTGTTTAGCGACATACACGCGAACGAAGTCGGGGGCACAGTTAATTTAATAAAGAAAACTACACCAGAACAGTTTTAAGCATCACGTAATACATAAACAAAATTTTTTCGCGGTTGTTTTGTTCAATGAAATAGAAAAATATCTGTTCTAAACATAGATATACCTACGCAAACATACTCTAATATTAATAGAGCTTATACTTTAACGAAATGCTGGCTTTTTCAGACAGGAAAGATAGCGCACAGGCCTATTACAACAGAGGATGAATGTAGGCTGAAACTTTCTGAACCGATAGATAACTTTTGCTTGCTAGCTCGCTGTTGTTGGACCTAGTAACAGATAGTTACAAATCTGTAACTAGGTATGTACCGAAGTGTCTATTTATATCGCTTTATATCTCGAGTTTATTTCATAATCGACAGATAAACAAGTAATTGAGGAAAATGTTGTAAAAGAAATAATTTTAAATTAAAGTATTATGAAACCGATGCGAAATTTTAAACTTATGCAACAGTTATTTTTTCAACGCTGCTTGCAGCAATGTGCACGCCTTTTCTTTGACCTCGTATGCTTTTAATTAAATTTTACACGTTTTTACTGTTTTTGCCCGACTTAAAAAAATCAAATATAAATACCAGACACCGACTTCTGAAATTAAAGTAACTTCACTTTTTTGTGTTTTTCTTTTTTGAAAGTTTGAGTAAAAGAAAAACAAACTTCCAATTTTTTACTTATACTTAGTTACAGCTAGTATTTAGTTAGATCTTAGGTACAGCTAAAGTTCATTTTTAGTCCCAGATAGTAATGTGACATTTAAGTCTTTTGGGTTTGCGTTTTTTTGTATAGAAATTTGACATTACACCTGTCAAATTAATATCTGGGTTTAAAAAACGAACTTTAGTTTTTTTCTGCGAAACTTCCAAGAAAATATTAAGTACCCTTTCTTCTTTCAAGAATATCAAAATACCCATTCTGATTATCAAAGCCTCAGTATCAGTTTTCAACAGTTATTGGAAACTTGTAACTAAATCACGTTCACAATTTACTAAATTGGATTGGTGACCTTTCATGTGGGAGACACGATGTGTGGAAATAATTTATTTGGCCTACGGGCTCTTGCGATCCGAACCGACGTACACTACGTAATCAATTATGTTACGGTAATCATTAATTACGTCATAACGTTACAGTAATTAGGCAGTGGATTTTACATGAACTGAACTGCAGATAGATTTAAACTGAAATATCTCCGCAGACGCGCTGTCTAAACTTGATAAAACACAACTAATGGCTTGATATATACGCACTAAGCGCTTCTCATCATCTTTTCTGATGCGCACAGCTGAGGAGTGGAATTGTCTGCCTGCGTCTGCATTCCCGAGTTCATACAACCCGAATCTCTTCAGGGCGAGAGTGAATAGGCTTCTTCTGGGCAAGCTCGTTCCACCGTAGATCTCATCCCTGCCTCTGGGCTGGATTGAGGTCAAGAGTGAGCCCATTCTCAATAAAAAAAACAAAAAAATGAAATTAATTTGATGATGTTTTTGTGGGTTCATCGACCGCAGATAGTTTGTCAGTTTAAAAAAAACTGTCGTTTTTTTTTTTGTGTAATCTTCACAGACGCGATATCTAAACACGATAACACAAACAAAACACAGATTTTCTCACTTCATACTTCAAGTAAGAATGAAAACAACCAACGATCGACCCCAAAAAAAATCATATTTATTTTTTTTGTCTTCTTTAGATATCGATATGCATAACGTCTGCGGAGTTTCACTAGCTAATTTTATTTAACTTAAAAAATAATATTTGTATGAAATCAGTAAATATCTGGCACATAACCGGAACTTATCTACGAATTACTGAAACAGGTAATAAAGATTGCTTTAGATTATTTTTAAGTACACCTAGTAACTGGGTGTTCTGGCACAACAAAGGAGAGGATTATGTCCAGGAGTGGATAGTAATAATTGACACATTTTACAGTGGAAGAAGCACAGGACTGAGGACCGGTCGTTGCGGCGACGCGCGACGCTTGAGAGCAGCCTTTGTCCAGCAGTGGACGTGTTTCGGTCAAAATGATGATGAAAGTGGGACTAAACAAACAGTTCGTACCTAAAACACGTACTCGCAAACGAGTAGGTGTTGAAACTACGTAATCCGCTAAGGACACGCAGATTCCACGTATAAGACAATAATGTAGAAAGTTGTACGAACTCCCACGCTTGCTACGTTTAATGAAATTAAAACTTTGACCACATGACGTGGATGCAGGGGTGGGTACTCGTACAAGGGACAAAGGTTGGGTCATCCATCTTTGTTTTAAAGGAGGTTTGTCGACATGCAAATTAAAATTAGGTCAAGCAAATAATTGAGTGTGATAATTCTTATTAGATATCTTTATGTTTGAGTTGTATTATGAGTTGATGCATACACACAGATGGGTCTTCAGCACCCTAATTGCGTAACACACGATTAATCACAATCTGAATGATTTTGAAGGGTATTGCTAATCCATTGCTTTATATGTTCTAAAAATGTGTCTGTTCAACAACGTAAATAATGGAATGAATGTTGTTAATCTGTCGAAATCAAAACCGTTGCTACTGTTAGTGTGTTACGCAATTACCCGGCAGGTTCAGGTCTTGGTTAGCTTGGTCTCTGGTGACAAAAATTTGCAAAATGGGAACTTTTAGCTTAGGCAGCAAGCTTTTCGACGACCTTAAAAAAGCGACGGGATAGACTGCCTACGCAAGGCGTAGAACCTGGACTTCTTCTCAGTCTCTTAGACCGTCAACGAAAATACGGGCCCGTCCGAAAGTAGTTCGAAACTACGGATTAAACAGTGCACCAGATTATATAATTTTTTCGGACGGGTTAACACATCGGGAGTAGGGAGAACTGTCAAATCGTGGAGTCATTCATTCTTAGGTCGGACGTCAAACTAATCTTACCTAATCGTAGGTGATACGAAGTAGGAATCGCCCTTAACTTCGGACGAAACTACGGATTTTGTGATTTGGGAGTAGACCTCCAGTTTTGTGGTACATTTGGGAGAGCCTTATATTCAACAGCGGACAGCGATAGGCTGAGTTGACTAAACTATATTTCCGCTATATCGAGCTGATATTACTAAGAGCCCTTATAACGGTTATAACCCAGAAAACCGAAAGAACAAGGTCACTTGGTCAGCTTACCCTGTTTTGTATATTTATGAATGTATTTAAAACACTCTGGAGTTACGTTGGTTCTAAGAAATAATATGTTAGTACTACATTGTTTATTACAAAACGTATGGGAACCGAAATGCGATGTTTTATTTAGATAACGTCAAGAAATAAAGCAAAGAATGTGAGCATTAACACACGCGCAGTTCCGCGGGAGAGAGCTAGGCAACTCACCAGATAACACAGCCGTATTTTGAACTTTAATAGTATATGTTTAAGGTTGTAAATACCGTGTTTGAAACATTTATCTGGTCAATTATGCACACAATTGTGGGTTGCACAATGATCAGCAAAGCATTTACATTGATGAGCATTCAAAATAGATATGTAAGAGTTGATGACGGCGACAGTTGTGTAATATCGTAACTGTATTGTTCAGATTAATTGAAAAAGCTTTGTTGTTATGCGCGATACTGAAGTATTAGCGTTCAGTGAACTATATGAATGAGTACAGCTGCGGTAATTGCGTAAATCACTTACAATTGCAGTGTTTTTCATTTTGACAACTCAACAACATGAGCAGACGAATTTTTCAAACATATGGAGCAATGGATAAGGAATTTCTTTTAAAATCCTTAGGGTTGTGAAAAAATGTGTGTTACGCAATTGAGGTGCTGGTCTATTCTGTAAAAATCTCACCGTGAGAACTAAGGTGAAGTGAGCTTGCAATGAGCTGTCATTCCACTAGATAGGGATTGCCGCTATCGCCAGCTCACTTCACCAACATTTTCACACTGAGATTTTTTTACAGAATAGATCGGCTGGAGTTGTTTATTTACCCGTATCACGCCTATTATTACGGTTTTTTTTTTTTACCAAATGCGATTGTGTACTTAACTGTTAACCATTTAGGGTCGAAACTTAAAACGTACAATCAATCTTCGTTCTAGTTCGCTGATTTTGTCAATTTATTAGCGTGACCCTTAGACCTTTTTAAGCGGGTCTTTACACTCATCGCCAAATAAAGCAGTGTTATTTAAGTATCTTTAAAAGTCGTGGTTTTGAGCGTAAAAAGGGAAACCATTCCTTTAGAATTCGTAAAAGAGTAACTACTGAAGACTGCGCGTGATACTTTTGTAGTCACGACTACCTACGTTCTATTATTCAACAATCTCTCATAATGACACTAAGCTGGCCTGAAACTTTGAGTGATAAATAACAAAGGGATTAACTATTGTTGTTAGATGATAAGTGGTAACGCAGCGACCGGGGAACATGATTGGAATATTAACAAGATGAAAGTAAATCGTATTAGGATGTACCAAGCGTGATGTTAACCGACTAACCGAATGTGAGCGAATATTCGTTTTTACGGCCAGATTTGGCTGAAAGTTTGCGGCTGACTTTGAGCTTACTTGAGATACTAGAAATTGTACAAGCTTTGATTAGCGTGCGAAGTTTATGCGTCTGGAAGTACGCACAATGATCTGAGGGACAATTCCCGTATTTTTAACACTGATTAAACACCCATAGGTGTAATAACAATATAACTTCTATTATGTCTCGTTCAGTGTCCTTCAACTGATTAAGAACGTTCGCATTTTAATCTCAGCCTCAATCTGTCAAAAAAAAAAAAAACTCCATTTTTGACAAGTTTGATTGTCCCTGAGATGAGATTGCGATTAAAGGAGATCCGCCAAAATCGCCCCAAGCCAACAAAAGAAATGTATCTGTATCTCAGATTATAGAGCAATAATAATAGAAATATTGTAAAGTATCGCTATTGCCATATTCGGTGGCTAACATAGTTTTTTTGCCCGGAGAAGTTACATAAATAATAAATAACTAGATATAAAAATGACACTTGAAAAACATTTGGTCTGCGCCGGGCCTGGGGTATGGGATTTGGCGGATCTCCCTTTGAACGTTTACGGGAATTGGCCTTCTGAGCTTGTACATAGCCAATAATCGAATGACTCTTTACGAATCGTGATCTATTTAAGTGAAGAATGCTCTCGCCATATCTGACCGCATATAAACAAATACCGGAAAAAAAAGAGACTAACAAAATCAGCCACCTCTGGCGCTGTCGAGTTTAACTTGACATAACAGAGGTCTTCGTAAATCTCCTCCACGCGGTCCTCGCAGGTCGCGGAGGGTATGGTGAACTGCACCCAGGGGACTTCTGTAGTTGTGGGGTGCCCGCGACACTCCTCAATGACGCTGGAGTATGGTGGAGGCGCCATCGACGCGGTCGCGCTACTACAAGGGGTGTTAAATTACTTCGTACTTTGAAAGTTAGAATGGTAGTTTCGAAACTAGTTCTGTACTTACACAGATTGCAGATCTTTGTATATGTCCTCTTCTGACTGCGTTCGGAGAGCTGAGAATGGTCTGGAATCCAATTGGGAGCATGAGAAAAGTATTTCAAGTTTTCCTTTCCTTAATTTTTTATGTGTACTCTGCAAGATATTTTATCACTGCGAAACAAATCCGGACATCGTCATTTATCATTTCCTACAAAAGTTTATGTAACAAATTAAGTGCACTACAAAAAGAACAATGAAATCACACAGTTAATCTCAAATCTATTAATCTCTCATTCACAAAAAATACTTATCCATTTTATCATCATTAAATCTCTACAATAAAAACTGACTCACTTGATATTCTTGGCCAGTGCTTTGGGACACTGGCTGAGCTTCGCCAGCGCGCACAGTACTCGATGGAAGTTGGACAGGTCGAACAGCATGGACGGGTCGAAGAGATCCGTCTCCCGCAGCTCGAAGACCTCGTGGCATGTTCGGAGGAACACTTTGATGTTTCGCATGCAGAGGAACTGGGTACAAGAGATAAATATAAATTAGTTATGTGGGTAGTCACAAAATGAGGGTTGAATATAGAGTATAGAACCAAATGGAGTGCTACTGTATTGTATATACGTGTTGTCTGCGCAATTTTTTATGTAAGTACAGACGCCAGCAGGTCAAGCTACCCGAAACTGTCAAATTTTCCAATTCAAACTCAAACTCAAACTCAAATCATTTAATTCAACTAAACCAATTACAGGTACTTTTGAATTGTCAAAGGGTCGGTCAGTCAGAAAGATGAAGCTAGTTGCCCATTCCAAAGCGTAGGTACCTATGGAGAAGAACGGGCAAGAAACTCCATGGACACTCTTTTAAATCATAAAATTGTTACAAAATATTTGATTACATCATTCGTGTTGAAATTAACCATGTGAGAACGATGTAGAAATACGTGCACGTTAAAAGCGTCCGTTATAAAAAAAAACAAAAACAATTCAGAAATTAAAAATTAAAATAAGCCGAGGCAGCTAAGAGATGACCAGTCCCTACTGGCGGCGCCCGTTCACGAACATGACGTATGGATCAGCACCATTCAGCTCAACCATTTTGGAGGGAACTTAATGATCCAACACACACGCCACCACCAGCGAGACATTTGAGTGAGCATGACACACTCACAGCCGCCAGGGCACACTCAAGTCAATGAAAGACGTACCCAGTAAATGGTAGCTTTATAGAAACTACATAGTGCTCACACGTGTGCTATGCAATTATACAATTCTAAGCAATTGAGTTTATACAATGCAAAGATAGTTTTTCTTTTCCAATGTTCAGCAGCTCCAACAATGTTTCCGAATGCTAACTAGTTTATGCGCCTCTGTGGAGCAGGACCAGCATTGAGCCAAGCATTTTTGTCAGCGATGTAATCTCCTAACTTATAGTATGCTTGGCTACATAGTGTGCGTTTAATACAAGATTTAAATTTCGTTTCATTCAGTTGGAGTATGTGGGGAGGAATTTTATTGTAACATTTTAAACAGTACCCCATGAAGGATGAGTCTACTTTAGCCAGTCTGAAACCTGTTTGAACTAATTGGTCCCAATCAACCTTGAACCTTAATGCTTTAGCGATAAAGTTGAAAATATATTAAAGAAATTTGGCAGATTGTAGTAGCTTGATGTGCTGGCGTCTGTACCTAAAGGAAAAGAGTTTATATTGTAGTCATACAACGTTAATTTAACTTTCCCACTGTTGTGTAGCGTAGCGTTTGTGTAGCGTTATTACAAGTCAAACGCAAAAGTTCGCCTTTACATTATCTTTTCAATTTAATACTCTGTGGAGAAGTACTCTGTGGTGTGGAAGTAGAGTTTTGGAAATTGCTATTTTTTCCCCACACATTATCAACATTTCGGTCGCTTCAGTTTCCTTACACTATAATGTTAATAACTATTAACAATCAATCAAAAGAGACGAATCAGACGAATAGAATGTCAAAGATCGGTACTCTTAGAGGGCTGCGAGACTGTGTAGTTGCCTCCTGATTTTTCATTGATAACATTATCTGTTACTGTAACGAGAGTCGTTATTTAACCGCTCTTTACGATGTAATAGGTTTGATAACAACTTGTTTGGTGTGCATTCTTTCATGGTCTGATGATGAATGGTTCTTTATTTTTTTGTTTTTTATTATTTTTTTGTTATTTAATTCAATCATATTTAATTTAATTCAATCTTATTTAATCTAATCTAATTTAAATTGATTTTATGTATAAGAGATTATTGATATTAGTTATAATTATATTGTTAGGTATCCATCTTTTTGTTATTAATTATTGTATAGCGAGATTTTATTAAAGTGCTGTGCTTACCTTTAATTTAGACGCATGCAATGCTATCGTATTTGTAAATGATATGTACTTGGAATCAGGGACTTGAAACGTTACTCAAAATAACGTTACGCGTAGTTCCAGTACCGATAATTTGTACCGTTCCACCAGGATCGTAACAAAATTAATTCCTTGGCTATAACGATACTGACAAACGGAACGAAATCTTAAAGTGTTCACTAACAATATTATCAATATATCGTTATTAGTATAACGATATAATAACGTTATTCATTTCGATACGCAACGTTGCCAGCTTCATGACCTTGGGCTGTGTGCGGTGCGGCCACGCATACGAAACGCGTCGTCGTCGCGTCGTCTAGTCTAGTAGTAGGTACTTATTTCTCGAGCGCAGTACGGCAACGTAGCATTTCGCTGTGTTTATTTATTTACATTATTTGTATAGTTTGAGTTTTGACAGTTTCTAATTTTTATTAAATCATGGGCCGTAAGAAGAAGAACTTTGTGTACAGATATTTTTCATTGAGCGACGACAAACAGTCGTCGAAATGTGGTGTTCCGGGTTGTAATAAAACTCTTAGGGTAAGTAAAATCTTATATTACTTACTACTTATTAATACTATTGATAGATGAAAGATGATTTAATCGTCCGCGATAGCAAAGTGTGTGTGATGTTTACAATTACAAAAGGTTTGTCGTAGGTAAGTGTTTTCTAAATGCATGTAGGGATACGCCGAGTACAAGTTTAACCCAGTACTCTGCGGTTTAGTTGACACAGGCATAGTAAAAGCAAACAAGTACGACATCTTCATACATTCGCACCGCGCACGGTTTGTATGTGAGCGCGCTCGTACGTATGCGTCGTCGCACGCACACACTGACAAAATTTATCGCTGCTAAAGGTGCGCCAGTCGTGGCTGTGACGCCGTACGGTAATATCGCCCGCACCCGCGCATGCTTCGCCGCTGCCTTGCTGCTCGTAATAAATAATTTGTACGTGTACCTACCTACCTCCTTTAACTACAAAGACTTCATAATCATTTCATTTTATTTGAATAAATACCTACATGATTCAGTAAAACCACGTTTTTATTAGTCATATTTCGATCGTAATTTTTCAAATAACTAAACAGATAACATGACGTGGGCAATGAAAAAAATGTAGTCGGCTTCTGGTTTATGTACTTACACACGGCTACACGTCAAGCTATACAAAACCATTTTGTCTTGGCCTCACTTTGTATGATATTTTCTCACAATGAACGGTCAGCTAATACTGGTTTTGCATAGCTTGATGTGTATAGCCGTGTGTAGAAAAAATAATTTAAAAAAAACTTTGTATTAAAGGTCCCTGATGCTTACCCTACAGGGGAACATTGTTTTTTGTATAGAGATTGACTATGCATTTTTGACGATTGAATAAAGTATAGTGACAGCCCTACGAGTTTAGGCTATTATCGCTCGCTCGGGGCTTGAGTTGGCGTACTTGTTTGCTTTTACTATGACACAGGTCTTGGGCGCGAAAACAGGTTTAAACTTGCTCGCAAAATCGCTGGTTGCAACGTGCGGCCGGCGAGCGAACGGTACCGCGCCATTCGCAAACCGCCGCCGTGCCCAGCGCGCATCAAGTACCTACTTGCCATTTGTTTTGTTTGTCATATCACATGCACATCATATTATATTTACAAAATTTGTTTATAGGGGAAAATTTCAAGTAAATACTGTCTATTCTGAGTTTGTTTGTAACTATTTGAGAGATGAGTGGGCGCAAAAGATCATTGATTTGGAGATTTTATGACGAAATACAAGGCGATATCTAAAGACATCAGGTTATAAGTACATTAGTTCTTTTCGTGTACCTCTGCAGTCAAACCGAGTTATTCGGTCGATAACGAATACTAACTAAATGGACGAGTATGCCGAGTAGGTACCGAGTAATAAAAAGTACTCAGTGCATCTCACATACTGTGTTGTTCAGGTTTTGAGACATAATTATGAACTAAGTAAGTAAATAAGGCAAAAACCGGATTCTTAAAAAAACGCTTTTTTCGGATTTGTCGTTTACAAAATCGGTGAAACCGGTTTTTGCGGGTTTTTTATATCTTTATACAAAACATAAGAAAACTGTAAAGAAATGAAAATGCTGAGGTCTGTCTGATCAAAATATAATATTTTTTTACGTTTATCTCGCTTTATTTAAGTAATAATAATGAGCATTTCTTTGAACTGTTAAGAAACAAGCTACACTAAATTCCCGTTAGGGTACCGGCTGAACCCTGTAACACAAAATAGAAAGGTACAGAAGGCAAACAGATGTATGTACAGACGCCAGCACATCAAGTTACTACAATCTGTCAAATTTTCCCAATCAACCTTGAACCTTAATACTTTAGTAATAAAGTTGAAAATCTATCAAAGAAATTTGACAGATTGTAGTAACTTGATGTGCTGGCGTCTGTACTTCACTTTTCATACCTACGCTCGGCGGTCACGCTAGGATTGTCAACTTTGGCTTATGCACAAAAAACTGTTGCGAGTGCCATCTGCTTGAGACACGCGTCTGTGAAGTGCAAAAATGGAGCAACAAAAAAAAGCTATCTAAGCTCGATTTATATATACCTAATAGTTTCCTATTTTGAATCAGTATAAACGAAGTACCTACTTAACTTTTTTGTTAAATTCACGCCAACAAATATTACGTAAGTTGAAAACATGATTTTTTGTTTGTGTAGATATTTTGTTGTTTTTAGTGTCATTTAATAGGTTTAGATCTCAATCCGATAGGGCAAAATAAATTGGGTAAATAGGGCAATCCGTTTAGAAGTAATTAGGGATTTTCGATAGTGAAAATTGACAAATTAAAATATATTTGTTTGGTTTATATTTCCTTTCTTCCTGTTTCATTCTCAACAATAAATCAAACAACTAGATACGAGTGCCAGTACCACGATAGTTTTTTTTTGCGTAAGCCATAGTTGACAATCCTAGCGCGACCGCCGAGCGTAGGTATGAAAAGTGAAGTACATACATGTGATTGACTTATGTACCTTTCTGTTTTGTGTTCGGGTTGTTTGTTGCATTATATTATTCACACCTTCTGCATAATCTTCATGTGGATATACATATTTGCGGAATGCAGGGCCGGATTTAGGGGTCCTGAGGCCTCGGGGCAACAAAGGAGTGGAGGCCCCCTTGCCCCAAATTATTTTCCAAATAAAATGAACAATTTTTTTCAGTCGAGTTTTTCAATAAATAATTTATTGTGAAACCAAGTAGATTCTCTTAGTATTTAACAAACACATATAAATATAATCGGAAACAAGAATTATCTGAAATTAAATTTTAGTGTTAACGAACGGAACCTTTCGAGCTTTTTTTGCCGAAATTAATTTATATGTATATATAAGTATATATATATTTTTTTTTAAATGGTCGAGACGTGGAATCGAATACCCAACCTCCGAAGTTGCGGGCAAGTACCACCCCACTGAGCCATTGAGCCATTGGGGTACTCCCTCAAGATGGGTAGTAAATTGGAAGTGCTTATCAGGGCCATTTGAGATTTTGATATTTCACTGATTGCCTGATTGGAGTGAACAAATATAGATCAATGATTTCTGTTAATATTTAAGATTAATATAATCAAATAATCATGTATGTATAAAGTACTTTAGGCTGTAGGTAAAGGTAAAAGCGAAAAAAAAATATCAAAGGAAAAGATGTTTACTAGGTTTACTAGTTGAAATTTGAAAGATTTTTTTTTCCGAAGTCTCTATTGTGGAGGCCCCCTGCTTGTGGAGGCCCCGGGGCTTTCGCCCCGGTTGCCCTCCCCTAAATCCGGCCCTGGCGGAATGGGCGGTGCTGCATGCATACTGCATTTAAGCTTAATAAATAATACCTAAAGTAAATTATTAAAACTAGATTTTGTAATTGTATAAGCATCAGTATATCAAGGATTTCCGCAAAGTAACGCCTGATTCCATTTTATTTAATTTACAGATTTTAATATTTTAACTGGACATTCATTTACAGTTACACCGTTTACTTCAATTCATTAGGGCGCAACTTTATTCATTCGCCTTGCAATGTACGAATACACAAATCCAAAAATGTATAAAATGGGCATTATTTGTTTCAGACACAACACGGTGCAAATCTTGCAAAACATTTATCAATACACCATCCACAGGAGTACAAAAATGTTTGCGATCAAAATGAAAGCGGCTCAAGTAGCCATTCAACTCCATTAAAAAAATCTGAAGATACCCTCACTATACTATCCCAAGAGTGCGTAAAATTAGTTGCTATTCATGGACGCCCATTATCCTTAATCGATGATGAGGCATTTCAGAAAATTTTATCGCTAGTTCCGGTAAAAGTCGAAAATGAAAATAAAAAAATTAATTCCTATAACATTAGAGATCAGGTGGTCAAAACTGCACATGAGTTAAGGACGGAACTAGCAAATGAGTTGCGTGGAAAATTTATCAGCCTTAAAGTCGATATCGCATCGATTTCTACAAGAGGTTTTATGGGTGTCAACCTGCAATTTATTCAAAACGGAAGAATCATTTTAAGACATATTGGCCTCATTGAGTTACACCAAAGCCATACATCCGAATATTTAAAGGAGATGCTTTTATTTATATTAACAAAATTCCGAATTGACACAAATCAAATTTATTCCATAACCACCGATAATGGAGCCAATATGATAAAAATGGGTAGATTAATGAATGTTTTAGATGATCCTTCCCCAGGCTCTTCAAATAATACAGGTTTGACTTCGGAATCAGATGAAGAAAACGACGGCGATATAAATATTAATGCGAGCGAAATAGAAGCACGACTGGAAGAGATCACAAATTTTGAATACTGTTTTGGAATAATTAGACCCCATATCTGTATTGTCAAATGCGCTGCACACACGTTGCAATTGGCAGTTAATGACGCCTGCAAAAATCCTGAAATACAACTGTCTTTTGCATCTGCGCGAAGAATTATAAAAAAACTACGTACTCCAACTTACAGTATGGCACTCAGAGCAGAAAACAAAAATAAGCCCATTCTGGATTGTCCCACTCGATGGAATTCCACCATAGATATGATTGAGAGTCTATTTACCCTTAAAGATATATGTTCCTCAGATCCTAGAAATCTCTTTTTACCTGATTCGACATGGAAAATTTTAGAAGAAATAGTTGCTGCACTGAAACCAGCGAAAAAATTAATGATAAAATTACAATCAGAACAGTTAACAGTAGGTGACTGCTACTTATCCTGGATGACCTGCAAACTTGAGACATCGGATTTAAATACTACATTAGCCAACGAAATAACTAGTAATATAGAAAACAGAGAAAGTATGCTTTTTAACAGTGAAGCGTTTATAAATGCTATGATTATGGACCCACGAATAAACTCCACCTTGAAAATAGACCAACAACAAGCTGCGAAAAGTCAGATTACGTCCCTGTATACTAGATTATTGAAATTTAATGATTTTGAAAAAAGCAATGATGATATAGATACGACAGAAGTTACAGACCCACCTGATGAATATGAATCCGACAAAGAAAATATTAATAGTGTACAGACCAAATTACGAGATTTCTTAAATACCAGTTACATGGAAAGACATGATAATATTTCAACATTACTGCAACCGAGACTTGGAGGCATCATAGATGAATGCGTGCAAACATTTAAAGAGGCACTCAGCGTGTTTTTAGAAGAGCCGTTGTTAGATTGTTCTGCAGACATATTAAAGTTTTGGGAACACAAGAAAGAAAAATATCCATCACTGTACAAGGTAGCTCAAATTGTATTGGCAACACCAGTTACTGAAGTAAGCGTCGAAAGATTGTTTTCATCGATGAAATTCGTTGTGTCTGATTTAAGGTTAAATTTAAAAGACGATATTATTGAAGATATTTTGTTTATTCGAAGTAATCATTTGCACAAAAAAAATAACAATTAATAAGAAATGATGATTATTCAGTAATTATAATTCAATGCTAAATAATACGGGTTGATTTTTATCTTCTTTTTCTCCAAGTATACAATTTTTATTATTAAAATTAAAAGAAATAACATTTGTAGCCCGCGAAATTCAAATTTTCTTACGTTTTTTGCAATTTGCAAGTCAGTGTCAGGTTGTATATTGATCAAAATATGATTTGCGACTATAACAGATATGTATTTACAGAATTATAATCATTAGAATAATTGAAATATCTCTCTAAGTTTAACTTAGTCGCGAATCATATTTTGATCAAGATACAACTTGACACTCACCTGCAAACTGCAAAAAACGTAAGAAAATTTGAATTTCGCGGGCTACAACTGGATCGCCCTTAACTAAGCTTTGATTAATCAAAAGATAATGATTCTATTAATTAATGTAAATCAGCACACGGAATATTTTTGGGACTACTCAACTAGCTTAGATATTTCGACCTGCGACTGTGCTGCGAAACCAGCTCATGACTAAAGATTCCGTTTGTGAGTCTCAAAAATATCTCGTGAGTGGATTAGTAGTAGTAGTCTTATAATTTCTATCATAACGGCAAGCTCCCTGAAATACTGAAATACACATGCTATTAAGGCGAAAGCGTAAGGATGACCCCCTTCAAATGTTCTTACGTTTTTTGCAATTTGCAGGTCAGTATTAAGTTGTATGTTGATCTAAATACGATTCGCGGCCGCAAATATTTATTTATAGAATTATAATCATAAAAATCATCAATACAACTCTCTAAGTTCCTATAATCCTATTGAATGACTATTTCATGAAATCATGACATTTGAGGATTATTCTAATTTTAGCTGTATTGCTGATTCTAATGATGATAATTCTGTAAAATCATATTTGTTACGGTCGCGAATCATAATTTAATCAACATACAACCTGACACTGACCTGCAAATTACAAAAAACGTAAGACCACCATTACTAAAATTTGCTTCATTTATGTGCATTTTAAAAGTGGAATATTATTTCTTCCTTTAATAGTCTGAGCGTTTATTTATATGCTTATGTTTTAGTGCATCAATATATTTCAAAATATTGATGTAAGCGTTAGATCTCATACATGGAGGTAAAAATTGTAATTCTCCGATAAGTAAATTACCAAAATAATAATTACGTTTATCTAATTCTTTATCAAAAGTGCAATGAATACATTGAACTTCAGAGTTGTCTTCAGAGTTATTTTCTAATGTTATCTCGTTGGCGCTGTGTTTTTCGTTCACTTTCTCAAATAAATCTTGTGTATTCTGTTCGCATTTGTCTGGTATTTTCTCTTTATTACCGTCACAATTATCCATTTTGTCCTTTTCTTGTACATCCAGGTCATCGTTTTCTTGTAAACGTCTTCGTTTAGTTAAAGAAGTAGTTGGCAGCAATAAAGATTGTGACATGTCATATATTTCATCAGAAGAATGTTTTGTGCCTGAAAGAAATACAATCTATAATATTTTCTAAATTACAGGCTATAAACAAATAAGTAGGTACCTATACCTATGTGTGATTCCGTAACATCAGGCGATATGTACAGACGCCAGCAGGTCAAGCTACCCGAAACTGTCAAATTTCCCTATCAACTTTAAACCTTAATACTTTAGCGATAAAGCTGAAAATCTATTAAAGAAATTTGACAGATTGTAGTAGCTTGATGTGCTGGCGTCTGTACTAGCAATACAGGGTGGCAGGGACATCGACGCGCAAACTGTAACCATGGATTCAGCACATGAGTTTACCATAGCGTCGAAATTTTTCGTCGGTTATTAAAAAAAAATATTGCTGTTCAGTACATTTTGACCGCGTAGGTATTGCACTTTCTATGAAACAGAAGATTTTTTTTTTGATAACCGACGAAAAATTTCGACGCTATGGGGTCTAAACTCATGTGCTGAATCCATGGTTACAGTTTGCGCGTCGATGTCCCTGCCACCCTGTATATCACTTGATTGATTGATATCACGAAATCACATTAAGTACTAGTGGTTCTTTAAATAAATGGAAATAGTTACCATTACTATTGTCGCTATACGCGTTCCTCTTAAACTCATTCTCATTCTGAACCTCCGTAAAAAGTGGCTGACTATTCTCTTGGAATATACAATCATCGTCACTGTCACCTGTAAATAATTAATAATTATGACTCCAACTAAACAACCGTAAGTAACGAGTACCTCGACAGTCAAACCGAGTTATTCGGCCGATAACGAGTACTAATAAAATGGCCGAATATTGCCGAGTACTTAGTAATAAATGAGTACTCGGCGCATCTCTAACAAGTAAAGCGCACGTCGCTTCGTGAGATAAAAAACTGTACTTATGTATTATTAAACGTTATATCTATTATCTATAGACCGCAGGATCAATGAGACAGCATTAACAATTATTGTATACATTATTAAATAGCGAAAATGATAGATACTCACCCATTATAATAGTAATAGAACACACCGATGAGACGTATACAGAAAAAAAAGTTAAAGTTGACACAATCACATAAATATATAGAAGTAGGCAGATAATCACAACTAATCATTCACAATCACCACTCACAACTCTGTCGGGAAAAGATGCGCACTCTCGAACGAATACAGCGGTGGCTTGTGCCGAGGCTACCGGGCGACGACGGAGCGGTGGTCAGCGAGAAAAGTTCTTAAGAATAACGTTACAAATGAATTTGTAACGTTTCACCTGTAACGTTATTACAAGCGGATAAGCTTAAAGTTACTGATACCTGTAACGTTACTTAAAATGTTGTTCTACGAAAATGATATTCTTTAACGTTTCTTTCTTGTAACGTTATTGGTATTTTTAGGTTTTAGTATCGTTACAAATTTTGGAACGTTATATGATAACATTAATGATAACGGAACGAAATTCATTTCGTTTTCAAGTCCCTGCTTGGAATGTCTTTGTGTGTATTTAGTTGGTTTGCCTAAATAAATAAATAAAATAAAAATGGTTCATGTAACTAGTTTATCGGATTTCCCATTACAAAAAATGACTTTTATCCCCTATTCAACCCCTTTAGTGGATGAATAATTCTTCATTATAAAACGAACTCTTCGTGCAAGATTTCATGCTTCTAGACCCAGCGGTTTAAGCTGTGCGTAGTCAGTTAGTGAATGAATGCTAACTAGCTTCAACCTTCTGACTAACTAACCAACTATTTAATTTTATCAATTCAAAAGTGCCTGTAAATGGTTTAATTGAAATAAATGATTTGAGTTTGAATGAATTTAAGATTTTTGTTAAGTAGAAACGATGGATGTACTGGTTGAATCATGACATGGTTAGAAATAGGGCGACTAGAGAAGTATGAAAGAAAAAGACACGTTGCGCCGACCTAAAATAAATTGAGATAAGAACAGGAAAATTATGAATAAGTAGAAGGTTGAACTTTAGTTATAGATTATACCTAGGTAGTTTTTAGTCTCCTTTTACTACAGCTTGTTCCTAGTTGCTACAATATTAGGGTTCATTTACGATAAAATGTTACTGCAGCCGTCGTCGCGCCTCGTCTACGTCTACGTCTGTGAGCGCTCAAACTTTAAGTAACCTAATATGGCTAGACCATTATCCCCCTACATATAATTTGCACTAGTTTTAAATAATGACTATGTAAACGCCATATTATGTGCTCAAGTCAATGAGAACATAATATGGCAACTCACTTACTACACCTGGTCATCACCTCACATAAAAATTCGCTGGTAATACTCTGTAGAATATAACATTACATGTCCCTTTTAAGTACCTATACACAATTTACAACTCATAATAAGCATGTATTACACCCAGTAAAGAGAGAAACACTCGGTGGTCACAGTTTAACTTTTTCATGAAGTATTTAAGTAGTTTAATGGTACTAGCTAGCTTAGCTTGTTAAGTTATTAATATAATTGATACGGCATTGGAGCCATTTTTAACTCGCTTTTATAAGCTTCACTTGTAACTAACAACTGTAACAAAATCTTAGAACTCAATTTTGAGCTACTTCTAATTGTCGAATCGAAATGAAACTTTGTATGTATATGTAATTCGGAAGACAATAGTATAATTTCGTATCTTGGAGCTGATCTGAATATGGAGCCAGGAGGTGGATAGTGGAACTCTTCAGTGGCTATTAGTAAACCCTTCAAGTTTAGGCTCATATGATTTGTTTTGACGAGTTTAATAGATTGCACTTGGTGTCGAGGGTCTGATGATGGAGCCAGGAGGTGGATAGTGGATCTCTTTAAAGACTTCTAGTAAACCTCTCGAATTTGGGGTCAAATGATCCGTTTTGATGAATCCAAAATATTGCACTTGATGTTGAGGATCTGATCATGGAGCCAGAAGGTGGATAGTGGATGTGTTTCTTAGGATTCACAGAAATTTCACCAAAGCTATTTTGATGAAAGGCAGAGAGGTGGCTTGGTACCTAAAGAAGTAAGTATATAACATGTACTATTCCATAAGCAGGTGAAGCTATGAGGGAAAGAGACAGAGACTGCCACATCTTTACACCAATCGTAACAAACATATTGTTATGAATTTGGCAGAGAGGTAGCTTGGTACGCACGGCTACACATCAAGTTATACATAACCAATATAAGGTGACTTCTGATTGTACGAAAAACCTATACAATGCGAGGTCAGCTAAAACTGGAAATATATAGCTTGATGTGTAGCCGTGTGTACCAAGGGAAGTATATTAAGTTATTTTCCTACTGGATAAATTAAAAAAAAAACATACAAAACGTAAATGAAGCTATGAGGAAAAAGAGCTAATTACTCTTGTCACTGACTAGAGTAATTAGGTAGTATTAGGCCCTTACTCGTTTTTCATGCCGTGAATAACTACGGTTTATACGTCGTGTGTAGGCACGGTTCCTCAGTGTTGTATGGATCACTATGGAAGCTTGTTGATAAACACGATTTCTCTACGACGCGGTTTATACGCCGTGTGTACGCACGGTTCGTCAGTGTTGTATGGATCACCATGGAAGCTTGTAGACAGACACGTTTTTTTCTACAGCGCAGTTTATACGCCGTACTGTAAAGAAACCGTGCCGTGTACAAACGCCGGCCTTATATTATACACTTACCGGCACGGAAACTTGGCCACATGTAAATTTCACGAATTCACGATATTTCGCATTTAAATGTATTTTTGACACTGAAATAAGGGTAGATGCACTTACTTTCTTATGCTTTTAGAAAGTGAAATTGAAAACGTCACTGCACCAATAAGTTTATTTTTTAAATTGGGCACTTTTGGAGAAAAAAAGAATTTTACACTATCAATTTTAAAACACTACATAAATTATGTAGAATTTAAAAAAAACCTAAATTGGTTTATTTTCTTTACGTTTTAGTAGCGAGTGTTTCCACCTCTGGCCCTAATAACGGCCTGAATTCGATCTGGCATGCTTTAAATGATGTTTCTGACATCAACTTGCGGTATGCTTTCCCAAGCAGTCAGTGCTGCGTTTCAAAGTTCTGGCGGGTCGAAGGTGGACTTTATCTTTCTTTTGAGCATGTCCCAGATACGCTCAATCGGTTTTAAGTCCGGACTACGAGCTGGTCACAGCAATTTTTGAATAGCAACTTCTTGAAGGTATTCATCTACGTAATGTGCAACGTGTGGGCGTGGATTATCGTGCATTAAGAGGAAATGAACGTGC
Organism: Apamea anceps; assembly: GCA_951799955.1. Taxonomy (NCBI): domain Eukaryota; kingdom Metazoa; phylum Arthropoda; class Insecta; order Lepidoptera; family Noctuidae; genus Apamea; species Apamea anceps. Next base: position 2,155,561 of record OX637502.1, on the reverse strand, counting down.
CCAATGTATCCCGAATATACCAAAACATGTCCCTGGCGGACCTCCTCGATGTATCGGGCTGCAGTTAGCCGGTTATCGACGATAACCAACTCCGTACGTCCATCGGAACTTATTCCTCCCCAAACCATTATAGAGCCTCCATGGAAACTCAGTTTGTGTGGTGGTAATGGATAGAAATCTCTCTCCTCTTCTTTTCCACACTCGCTCCTGACCGTCTGGAGCACGCAAAGCTATTCGATTCGACAATCATCAGTGAACAGCACTCGAACCCATTGCTCGTGGGTCCAGCTGGCGTGTTCACGTGCAAATTGAGGTCGAGCTACTCGGTGATGTCTGAGGAGTTCTGGACCGCGTGCTGGTCTATGGGCATTTAAATTCACTTTCTTCATTCGTCTTCTCACCGTATGCTCACTAACCGGAGCCTCTGGCGTATCTCAACAGCGGTCAGGTAGCGGTTTCTTAAAATTTCCAGGACAATAAAACGGTCGTTCTGGGCCGAAATGCGTCTAACGCCTCCACTGCCTGGTCTACGTGAATAGTGCCCTGTCTCATGGTATCGTTTTAGGGCAAACTGCATCGACGAACGTGGTACATTAAGCACAACAGCAACTTCACGCTATGTCAACCCTTGGTCGATTAATGCTACCGCCTGTGCAACCTGTGCTGGTGTTAATGGCATTTTTATTGGTGTTACAGCTCCTCATTTAATCAATAAAAAGCACAAAACCACAATAATTCAATAAGCGAACCGTAAACTTTTACAACACACAAACTTGCAACTTAGTCGCTCAAGAGGCACGATTCAACAAAAAATTAAAAGTTGCACCATAGTGCACTCAAACATAATGAATGAAATGAACCCTCTTGAACTAAGAGTAAACATTTTTTTGACCTGCCCTCATAAGAAACAATCATTGGAAATACTTAAAGTTTTGTTATAGTGAGTATTTGCGAGATAAGCACTTGGCCACGATTCAGTGCCGCTGAGTGTATCTGTAATTTTAATGATCAACACAACAGAGAGTATTCTATCTATCTATCTAGCAACAGAACTATAAACAAGCCATAGCTATTTTATGACAGTGCCCATAAACATAGGGTGGCTAGTTTAATGGGCAACAGTTGTCACAATATGGACTGTTAAGTCATAAAACAGATATCCTCAATAGCAATAAGGATTGAAATAGTTAAATAGTACAGTAGGCACTGCTAAACAAAAATGAACCCTATAGATAAGGAAAATTAAAAAAAAAAGCAATAAATAGCTATGGACAGTTCTAGCTTCTAGAATGGTCAACTATAGTTAAACAGACTAGGAGAACTAATGTGCTTCTGCACTCTAGATGTAAAGAAAGAAAGAAAATAAGTTTATTTGACCCAGATTAAGTAAGGCACACAATATTCACATAATAACAAAAAAAAAAGACAAAAAAAATCTTAAAACAGTATTGTGTGCCTCAATTCGTTTTCCTATTCTGTCTCTAAAATCTAGAGGGAGGTGGGCTGGTAGGAATGACCAGCGACGGCCGCCATGGCCCACTGAAGTACTAAATGTGGAAACCAATCTCAGTAACATAGAACATAGATAGTCAACCGTGTAGCTCAATGCTAACGTTTGGTAAAAAGCTAATGACTTTATGTAATCTTATTTATTAGTTATCAGTGTTGTGACCAAATGTACTCTTGGTTTAAGAGCGCATAGTCAACCGTGTAGCTCAACGCTAACGTTTGGTAAAAGGCTAATGACTTTATGTAATCTTATTTATTAGTTATCAGTGTTGTGACCAAATGTACTCTTGGTTTAAGAGCGCAACGGTCACTAACGAGACACAATTTACTTTTTCTATTTTTACCGGAATTAACAAGCTTGAGTAACAGACAAGGGGTTATGAGAACCCTAACTAGAACCTAAGCTACGGCCTATAAGTTGGTATTATTGTTTTGTTTATGCCTCCTCTGCGTGGTTCGGACATTATGACAAGGAACTATTCATTAGCTAAGGTGTTCTGTCGCATTTTCCTCTGTTTATCTTTGAGGAAAAAAACAGGATTCATGATATCAAAGACATGTTTTATGTGATACTCTGGCATGAAAAACAAACAAACTTTTCTATAATATGTTCTAGCATGAAGGCTTTACATTGACAAGCTTAGCAAAACCTTGTGTACTTATAGGAAAATGCAATAAAAATAGAGGACATATACAAATGAGGTCTCTATTGGTATGTACAATTATTTTTAATTTTTTTAATTCGCCTACACAGTCCCACTGCCCCCCAAAAGTAACAGTTAAATTGAAACCACAATAATTATGCAATTAACAATTCCTATAGCAGATTTAAGATAACTATGACCATGACCTAATTTGTTTATTTTAAACAGGTAAAAGTATTAACAATTTTATGCCTATATTGTGGGGATTGTGGATTTCTTTACCTACTATGTGGGGATTGTGTAAAGAGGAAATATTTATTTGTTTTATTATTTATGTACACACAATAGACATAGGGATATAACATAATTATAATTATTATGTCACTATTTATTTATTAAAATAAAATAATGATATTATACAAATTCCACCCTGTGGTCATAGAACCTAGTAGAATTCTTCTTTTTAACCCATATTGCATCTAGCAAGCACTATGTTGGAATCTGATCATTTAATTTAAATTCATGAATTGTCAGTCAGTAGTGAGTACTGTCTGTTCATTCACAGCAAGTTTACGATGCAGATAACACCGGAACATATATTCAATAGCTGTTGAATACACACATATCAATAGCAAAGCTCCATTCATGATTGCATGCATAATTAACTACACTAACACACTATAACTGTTAATGTGATGCAAATACACATTTGAATACGAGGAAGTCCTGCTGTACGTTATACACGAAATGTTCATTTAAAATGATCAAAATATTGCTCGTAAACGCAAAAACACGAACTCACATGCAAATCTGTAAACCTTGTATCAAATTTCAAAACTACGAATGTACGACCTAGGAATTAGTTCCACATAACACGCGTGCAGCTATTATGTGCCAAATTTAATGGTTTTATAGTAATTAGAGTGAAGGTCGCGGCGGCGGGGCCCAATTACCTGCGCCATCTGAGGCCGCTGGTTCACGTCCTTCATGTCGATGCAACCCGGGTGCAGCACGTTCAGCAGGTTGCACAGCAGCACGCCATCGCGCAGGGTGTACGCCAGGTCGTGGATTGAACTCGTTTCCCAGTTCGCCTTATGGTCGGGACGTAGCAAGCCACATCTCGTCAGCCAGGACGCGCACTCGCGCCACAGATCCTCGCCGCCAGCAGCCATGATTTACACAAACTTCCAAGTGCACATCGATAATATCAGTACCGAGCACTGCTTTTTAATAATCAACAGGCCATCATTAAACGAGGGTTAATTGATAATTGACATACAAATTGATACAACAAACACAGGACGAACCAAGCGAGAACAAGACTTTTTGACAACTGAAGGCAAGAGTTGCTACATCGATAAAATAAACCTGCATACAGATTAGATTTGTATCTCCAAAAAGAAAAGTTATAATCAGTGTGTACGTTAGAAAAAAATAATTTTAATAAGTATTATTTTTTTTTAAATATTTACTGAATAATCAAATAATCTGGGACTTTGGAAGTAATCAACAATAGGTTGGTGTCTTATGCCTATCATAGACACCGGTTACGGTGTGTGCGATAAAACAACACTCCATCGTATTCATTTAATGATTTCTTATTCATACTTATAGACAAGTATTCACAACTTTAATAGTTAAATCGTGTACACAATTGCTAAAGTCTATATTACCAAGCCGCGCACAGCAGCTTGACCGCGGGCGTCTTCCGCGACACGCGATCGTAGCCGAAAGTATGCTGCGACGTGCGATCGTCGATCAGCTCCGTTCACCTGTCATCGTATCCGATATTCCGATCGAATCAAATTTAAAAAATTGAACACGGTAGAAATGAAACTATTTGACTTGGCGGATTGGCGCAGAAACGAATACGTTTTCAAGCGACGGTACGGAGGTAACGGAGCGAAGCCGATCGTATGCGTTGACATGCTGCCGGACGCGATCGGCTGTCGCCGCATCCGTTCGTATCCTTTCCGATCCAATGCGATGTGAATCCGTTTGGTGGAAATCATCCTTTATTGTTGCGAATGGTTCACACTATCACCCCCTGGAAGGATTACGAAAATTCACCTTGTTTTAAGTCATATTGTATTTCGCGGGCTGTTGCCTCTTGGAATTTATTAATTGTTGCCATATAAAAGTGTAATTTTAATTCTAACTCTAGTTTCATTTGCCGGACTCTAAATAGTTAATAACTCAAATTGCAAATAGTTTTAAGTTTTGCTTTCCATACATTATCATGATACATAAATCTATAGGAAATATATATTTTTTATTTTTTCTTAGATAAAACCATAATACGTAAACTAAACTTTTTTTGAAATGAGGTCATTCAATTCAACAGCTGTGCTGTCAATTAAATATATCTTCTGGCAACATTGGTTGTAGGTGGAGTGACGCGACTGCATGTCGAACGAACGATATTTCATGAAAATTCATAGAAAAAGTGTTTAGAACGTGTAAAATCTGTGTTATTTTTAAGTCAAAGGTGAGTTTTTTTGATAAATGCCACCTTAATCAATGTTAAAACTGAAAATAAACCTTTTAAAGTGTTCAAATCTTATCTATGACACACCCATGTATCGGCGAATTCCTTACGAATGTCCAACTTTCCGAAAGAAATCAGATTTATGAATAGGGATATTTAAAATGGAAACCCATGTAGAGACCACCCAGTAACATTCTTCTTTCCCGTGATTCCTGCGGAGCGGAAGTCCAAAATTGGCTCCGGCCATAATCCTTATTAGGTTTATTTTGGAGCATTACGTCATGAGGGAAGTATGTGGGGTCGATAGGTAGCAGTGGATAGGCCGGCGGCGGCACCGCGGCAGTTTTATTGCGGTATAGTGCATATTATTATACTCTTTGGTATAGTGTCGGCGGTGCGTGTCGGGCAGGGCGATAGAATCTGGAGCAGTGCGTCGCCGCGTCCGTCGCCAGTACTACTTTCTACGTCAGTAGATCTAGACTTTGTGATCAGAATTACTAGTGTTTTTACCTCTGCAGTGCTGTGTATTGATTTTTTTTTGGCACCAGTTTTATGTTTTTTGAGGTAATTTAGTGGGTTGTTTTTTAAAATATAAACAATGACATTATTTGAATAGGATACCCAGATTTTTTTTTTCTAAACTTATCATGTGAGTTTTAGTTTAGATTTGAGAGTTAGGATTAGTTAGGGCTCGAACTTTGAACATACCTACCTTAGAGACCAAGGTGAGCTTTCATAATCATAAATAAGAAAAATTTACAAAATCATGGGGAAATTTTTTCATATTTCAAGTAAAAATTGAAAAGATTTTTGTACCAGTTAAAACTAATAATGATCTGCGATGTGACCCCGTTATGATGTATAATATTAACAATTTTAAGAATTCAGGCCTAAGTCATTCAATTCAAAATTTTGTTTTACAATAACTCAATCAAACAGAAACCTTTAAAAGAAACATTGAAGAAAAAACTAACATCAATTTAATTTAAAAATATATTTGCACTTGTGACCCCACCCATAGTATGAAACACATCTGACTGTCTCTCTGTGTGTGTGATTGCAATGTACCTGATCAAGTTGCATTGGTATTGATTACCTTGCCTCTAGGTGATGTGTGCACTCAACTGTCACATCCATATGTAGGACAACGGTCATTAAAACTATTATATATGACGTTTTCATTGAAAATCTGAAGAAGAAGTGCCTTTTATGTGCCTATTTGGAATAAATATGATTTGACTTTGTCTTATTTGATACTGGATTGAAGCCTTATAAGTTTCTAGAGGTTGTGTTAATAACATCCCTAATTGCTTAGTAACTGTTATGTTCTAATCTATTCTTAATATCTTTAGCTATTATCCGGTTATTCATTCATTCATATTTAAGATATTAAGTATATCTTTATAATAGTTTCTGAAACCATTATCTACACTTCTGCAGACTAGTATGACAACTGCTGAGCCACACACACCCCTACTTCTAGTTCCCGTGTAAACATATATAAATTCTTACAATTCCTACCTTTTTCCACAAGAGAATATTGTGAAATTACTTATCTATCAATAATGAGAATGTACCTAGGCTCATAAGTACTGATAAGAACCAATGTTCAACATTATTACTGATAAAAAGAACACTTGAATTCTTTTAAATAACATTATCATAGCTTAAAGAAAATTCCTAGAAAATTGTAAGAAGGATGTATAAAAGGAGTTGCTAAGTGCATTGCTTAAAGAAGTAAGGAGTACAAAAACAATGTTATCATCAGGTTTACAATACGTTACATTGGGGTGACTCACAAGTCACAAGGCCGTGTGATGTAAGCCTTGTCTGGCAAGTGCCACAGTGCAGACAAGTTGCAGTAATCTCACTGATTAAATAAATATTTCATTTCAAACAGATCTTTTTACAGGTTCTTTTGTGAGATCTGTTGTTAGTCCTGTATTTTTATAATTCAATTATTTAAACTATACTTTCATTTAATGTTACTGTAATAAAAACAACACTATCTGAGAAAATTATGCCATCAAATTATTTATAACGTTCAGCGAAAATGGCTCCAACTTTAGTGTTTTCCAATAAGCATTGATTGCCCGTAAAATACGCGTAACAGTCGTCCTCGTCGATAAATAGGCGGCCTTGTAAGTTAATGTGATGAATCTGCTTTGAATACAACTCTGACAAACCATTGTTTATATACTTATTCTCACACTGGAACGCCATACGGCAATTACACCAATGGACTGGTATACTCGTATCGAGCGTCAAAAATCAAGCAAATCTGTAGGCGCCTTTAGTTTTACAGTTTAATGGGATAATACTACAAACGGTATTACAGATACCTAAATTGATTTAATTTAATCATAAAATTAATAAAAAATATACGGTCCCGTAAATTATTGTTGTCAAACTACATTATTACTTTAGCATTTATGGTAAAATACATGTATATTTGAATATTATATTTGGTATACAGGTAAAAACATTATTTTGTCTTTCCACTACACTGCCAATATTCATTTTTAGGGTTCCGTAGCCAAATGGCAACGGAACCCTTATGGATTCATCATGTCTGTCTGTCTGTCTGTCCGTCCGTATGTCACAGCCGCTTTTTTCCGAAACTATAAGAGCTATACTGTTGAAACTTGGTAAGTAGATGTATTCTGTGAACCGCATTAAGATTATCACACAAAAATAGAAAAAAAAACAATAAATTTTGGGGGTCCCCATACTTAGAACTGAAACTCAAAATTTTTTTTTTCATCAAACCCATACGTGTGGGGTATCTATGGATAGGTCTTCAAAAATGATATTGAGGTTTCTAATATCATTTTTTTCTAAACTGAATAGTTTGCGCGAGAGACACTTCCAAAGTGGTAAAATGTGTGCCCCCCCCCCTGTAACTTCTAAAATAAGAGAATGATAAAACTAAAAAAAATATATGATGTACATTACCATATAAACTTCCACCGAAAATTGGTTTGAACGAGATCTAGTGAGTAGTTTTTTTTTAATACGTCATAAATCGTAACGTAACGGAACCCTTCATGGGCGAGTCCGACTCGCACTTGGCCGGTTTTATTATGTGCATAATAACTTTTTAAGGTTATTAGCATACTTAAAAGAGTGGTTTAAAAGAATTGACCATTCAGTACACTCGCAACATTGTTTAAGAGTAGTTGCAATTTAACTGCCTGTATTCCAAATAGCTTGTTCACTGTACTTACTCCCATTTAAATAAGGTACATGCTAGCAAGCTGCATAATACATAAACAGGAGAAGCAATTTCTTTCGCAATGCGTCCTAACACGCCTCATTTTATGACATGAATTATTATTATGAATGACACTTCAAATTGGTTTTATCCCATTTGGTATGTGTATCTTCCATAGTCCATTCTAAATACTAGATATTAATTGCGCCTGAACTACAGCAGGAACAAACCACTTTTCTGTTAAGGTTTTGTGTGAAGTTGAACTTCTGTCAATTTTCCTTCTGTGAATGATGTCAAGTGTAGCTTGACCTTCTGAGTTAATGAGCATAGTGTTTGATGAGATCAGGGGATAAAAAAATAGCTGACGCGTCACTGATAAGGGCACAAGATTTAACGTTTATTTGCGGTATGCCTTTCTTTTAGTCCTTGGTATTTCTCAGTATTGTTAGTAATAAGTCATCTGATACTTGCGATATTTTATCAGTAGGTACTTGAAGGTCTAAAGAACATTTCAATATAATCACTAAGGCAGGTATTATAGCACGAAGATTTGTCATGAAAACACAACTGACTGATTATTATCTATTTAAATTTTTATTTAAATAGAAGTTCATGGCTAAAGTATCGTTCTAGCACTGAACAAACACACATTTATCTATCTTCTATACTATACAAATAAATAAAGTTGAAGTGTTTTTTACGTCAAAATAAGATTTTTTTACAGTACCTACTTATAACTAAAAACAATTTTTTTAAATCTTTGTGTCTGTCTGCTTGTTCCGGCTAATCTTCGAAACGGCTAGACCGATTTTGATGAGATTTCGTATGGGGATACTTTGAACCCTAAGGCAGGACAGAGGCGAAGCCTCGGGCGGAAGCTAGTTTTACAAATTAAATAAATGTTTTATCAAAAACTGAACACAAACATGAAAGTCTGCTGTAAAGTTTTAAATTTGTAATTTTGTAAAGTCAGTATGGTATTATTAGTTGGTACTTGTAGGAAAACAATGGTCATTTTGAATGTTGTTATGTATTAACTTTTACCTCTCCATTGTTACAGATAATTTGACGCTTCCATCATGGAACAGATACCACCACCTAAAGAGGTGAAGATCCTCGAGACTGCCGAGGATATTCAGGAACGTCGTGAACAGGTAACTTTTTTTTTTAGACAATTTTTTACGGAACAGGTACTTCGAAGAAATCGCACCAGCATGGCTATTCACAACCACTACGCTTCCGTGCCGTATCGAACATCAATCAATGTTATCGTAAGAGCCTGCAAAACGCTGTTCACAAATCCAAAACCCGAAAATTTTATCAGTTTAAATCAAATAGCCTGTCGGATGATTGTGAACAGCTATGCTGAACTGCCAACCAAAACCCGGTTAAGACTCATTCCCTCTCACAGAGAAGAGACCGAGTCCCAGCGGTGGACACATTATTGTAGGAATGTATGATGATTATGAACTGCCCAGTGGGACATAGAATGCCGTATGTTCATTTCGTCCCGTCTAGCCATGTTTCTCTAAGGTCCAAGTAATGAAATTCTACTCAAGTCGTCTTATACTTTCTAATAGATCCAAAGTCCGGACCACAAGTCATGCATAGGTATTACTAACACAAGAAATCGTAAATTCAAGATGCGTTCACAAAAAGGATGCCGCTAACGAGATGCAGGCGCTGTTCGTTTTTCTTCTCATATTTGCAATTTTGCATACACACAGAGCCGACCCAGTTGCAATGCAGCAGCTGTAAAGCGGAAAGCAATCACTCATGCCTATCGTTGTGAGCTATTGGTACATTTGTTTTACCGAATAAAAACGGTAAATGGTATTGTCGTCCATAAACATTGGTGGAATGATGGTACTGTGCAGCTGATTTGTTAATTGACCTTCAGCTGTTATGCAGTCCTGTGTTTGTTGGATTTCATTATGGTACTCGACATCGCTACAATATTAAATGCGACCTATAGGTACTTACCCAGGCCCTTCGTGTAAAAATCAACGTTTATAAGGCTTATACTTATATGCATGAAAAATTCCAAGTTCGAGATGCGTTCACAAAAAGGATGCCGTTAACGAGATGCAGGCGCTGTTCGTTTCCCTTTGCCTACTTGCATACACTGAGAGCCGATTCAGTTTCAATGCACCAGCTGTAAAGGCGGAACGCAATCACTCATGCAAACCGCTGTGCGCTATGGGCACAGTATAATATACTGTGCTATGGAAACTTACATTCGTACTTTCGTAGTGCCAAATAAAACGGGTACTTGGCACATTTATAGTGCTGAGTATAACGGTAACTGATACTGTCATCCGTTAACATTGGTGGTACTGTTCGCAACTATTTTGTTAATTGACCTTCAGCTGCTATGCAGTCCCGTCATACCGTGTTACCGTCAAGTTGAACAACAAACGGTCGGCATAATACAGTTACTTGTCTCGTGACTTTTTGTAGTAGTGTAACAGGCGAATCAGATTTAATCCTGCGACCTTATAAATCAAATCAAAAGTGATTTATTTAAACTAGGCTGTTAATCACCGCTTTTTGAATGTCAAAATTACATGCCACAGGCCCCCAAAACGCCCGCTTTTCACCACTTCCCAGAGCGCAACAAACTCCCCAGCAGCACAGTTGTCTGTTCATTTAGAATGTTATGTTATCCAGTCAACGGCTAACCCGCACGTATTTTACGAGTCGAGCACAGCGGGACGAGAGTATAGGGGGACTAACCGACCCGCACTGGGCCGACGTGGTGGGTTATGGCCCACTCCCTCTCACAGAGACGGGGCTTGCGTCCCAGCACTGGGAACTTTATAGGCTGATTTTGCTAGTCAACGCCCTACAGTCTGGTCACGTCGCTTCAATTAATTGATTAACTAAGGTGATAAGTGTTATATTAAATTAGCACTCGGCTGATAGGGGGCAATGAGTAACATCACCTTTCTAACTCATTATTATACTCGTAATTCTTTTGATATTTTTGAAGATGAGTTCCAAGTTAATGACTGATGACGGGTATTAATTTGCTTTTAAAATTACATCACCATTATAAATTCAACTAATTGGAACGAAGTTCCTTATCGCGCGATGCGAAAGGGGCTAGACGGAAAAAATTAAGACCAAAAGTTAACGACACTTTTTCTTATAGTTATAACTTTGTAAGGCGTGCGCGTCTCTCTATCTCTCTCTCTCTCTCTCTCTCTCTCTCTCTCTCTCTCTCTCATATTGTAACTTAAAAAAAAAAACCATTTCTTTACAATTCCTTGACTAATTAATCGAAAGGAACTTTGTTCCATCCGGGTGTCCCTTGACACCTCTCAAGTTTTTTTTCTACTGAGTTTATCTTGGACATTACTGAAATCGGTAAAGGAAAAACTTCGTGAGGAGACCAGCCCCAGCAGTCTCGACATTCATAGCGATCGCTATACGACCGAATTCGGTCGCAGTCTCGAATTGACAGGTGAAATGTATGGAGTAACAGGACTGCGACCGAATTCGGTCATAGAGCGATCGCTATGAATGTCGAAACTGCTGGGGCTGGACTTATAGTTAATATAAGTCTGGTGGCTGGCAACCGTGGTGATCATTGCTCATGTTATCTCTGTATGAGAAGAGGCCTCTGCCCTGTAGTGTGACAATTATAGGCTGGTATTATATTTCTAATGAAAGGAAATATACGGCCTATTGAATAGCCTTTCAAAAGGTTTATTTCGACACCAATATAGTTCGTCGAAATGCGATCAGAAATGCAATAATAAGATTAGTTTTCACGTTAGTCTGTTTCGCAATTGATGCCAGGATGTAATCAATAACGTAATCCGATACATTTTGCCAAACATAAGAAGATAAGATAGCAACATCTAGACGAAAATAAACGGACTATCAGTCCTTGATACGGGAATGACGTACGACTGTAGGAGTATGAGACGGTGTTCACGTACATACAGAGCGTTGTTAGTCCATCGGGAACGGTATTGATTGACTATTCAGGCACCAGCGATACACTTCTTTCTGTAATGTTCATTTGTTGTTGGAAAATTGTTCTGTGAACCTTAAAAAATGTGTTTTCTGAAAATAAATTATTATTATTATTATCTATTGAAAGGTTGAGTCTACATCCTTGACCTGACAATACACCTTGACGTGGAGTTGCCGACACCTGCCCGTATTACCTATCACACCTAGATTGTTCGGAAGTCTAGTTTACTTTATGCAATAAACATGTCATAGTAGGAAAGAGATAACTTTGCTAGATAGCATCGATTTTTGGAGGCTGTTTATGAATCTTCGATAATACAGTTTCATTTAGTCAGATTATACATAAATCTGATAGATTGTACACAAATCTGGTAGATTATACTTAAACCTGGTAGATTATACATTTGACGGAAGAGCAACAAATATTTTCTTTGGTGCATTTCTCCTAGCTAGACATTATTTTCATAAATCTTCTACTTATCTAAGATAAAACGTGCCATGTGATTCTGGTTAAGCTAAACCCCTTAATCTTTACTACAGGTCCTGAACCGCTATGAAGACTTCAAGCAAGAGGCCCGCGCCAAGCGCGAGAAGCTGGAAGACTCTCGCAGGTTCCAGTACTTCAAGCGTGACGCTGACGAGCTGGAGTCCTGGATCCAGGAGAAGCTGCAGGCCGCCAGCGATGAGAGCTACAAAGATCCTACTAACCTTCAGGTTTGCACGGAATCTTCAAGAATTTTCACATATGAATTTGTTTTTTTTTGTGTTTTCAAATATGAATTTCAATATTATAAAATGTATTGTAGAAAATTGGCCTTAGAATTTCCATGTAGAGTCAATGTTCTATTTACTGGTGGATGAAATAATAGTATAGATTTGACGTTGTTATGCAGTATTCTACAAATTATCTTTCTACTGGAATAAAAATATTACAGTGAAAACCAAATATTAACATTAAATAATTAGTCTTAGCATAATCCAGTTTAAACTTACCTCATTGCAGAACCTATAACATCTACTTTCAAATTTTCTAAAAGTCGGCACACATCTCACACCCTACCCTACAAACAGTTGCTTCACAACATGTAAAGGGTGGTATAAATCTGTTTCCACCCTAACACCATCTTTTCCCTGCAGGCCAAAATCCAAAAGCACCAAGCCTTCGAGGCTGAAGTGGCAGCCCACTCCAACGCTATAGTAGTCCTTGACAACACCGGCAGCGAGATGATCTCTGCCAGTCACTTCGCATCTGACACCATCCGTCGTCGTCTGGATGAGTTGCACCGTCTGTGGGAGCTACTGCTGTCCCGTTTGGCCGAGAAGGGGATGAAGCTGCAGCAGGCTTTAGTGCTGGTGCAGTTCTTGAGGCACTGCGATGAAGTTATGTTCTGGATTCATGATAAGGTAAGTTATGGAGGATATTTTTTAAGTAGTTGCTTTAAGAAAATGTTATTCAATTCTAGTAGTAGATATAATTTTATTTAGCTAGAGAAATCATGATTGCCGTCTCTAATCACCTATATACATAGCTGTCGTTATGTTCGCTCAACTACTGCAACCAAAATATTCTTTAAATGATGATTGACAATATACAAATAGTATTACACCCTGAAAAAGTTGGTGGAAAAAATAACTAAAATAGTCAGTTAGCTTAGACACAAACTTTCATTACTAGAAAAAGAATAAAATGAAATGTTGAAGGTGGGCGTAGCCTACATTAGTACAATCTTGGGCGTGGACTCATATCGCCGACGATATAGGCCATGTTAACTAAACAGTGTATAAAAGATTGTTTGTCTTTGTCCACTTTGCCAACAGCCAAGCCAGAAATGTTCTGAAATAGGAAAATGACGTAAGCACTTAAAAAGAGTATGGTGATGAATTCTTTTGATAATGATATGAATAAGTGTGATGATGAAGTCATTGAGGACTTATTTATAGTAATAATAAAAGAAGTATAAGGCGTCGCGGCAGACCCCGTAGAAGAAGATGGCGGGACGAGCTGGACAAAACAAACGACCAGTGGTCTACTTTAGCCCTGGATCGAAAGAGCTGGAAATCATGGGGAGATGCCTTTGCCCAGCAGTGGCATGATGCAGGCTAACAGTAACAGTAATAAAAGAAAAGAAAGTAATGCTTATTGATGTATAAAGACATAGTAGTATTGAAGTCTGAAGGTTCAAGTTGAACTTGATGAATTCAATTAATTTTAATTGGCTACAATAGTTTAAAATTTATTGAAGGTCATTGTATCATCAGAAAAGTAATTTATTAGACTGACATTCTTTAGTTGGATGATTAAATATGGACTTTTATCATACAATCACAAAGCACCTTGTTTCGACATGAGACCAATTTCGAAAAGACCAACATTCTTTAAGCAATCTAGTTCATGTAGTAAACCACAACTTTCAAGAAGAATAACACTGACTAAGATTATATATGGACTTTAAAAGAGACTGTGACCTTTGAGTTGGTTTCTTCTCGAGAGTATTCAAATAGGAAAAAACAACCGCATCTAGTTTCTTAAATATTATTGACATGTAAAAGTGTTTGTATGGATCTGGAAGCCGACCCCAACATAGTTGGGAAAAGGCTAGGCAGACGACGAAAAGTGTTTGTATAAATCAACTTCAACAATCAACCGAAATAAAAACATTTATCAATGCCAGACTGTAAAGTTATCGTATACGGCAGTCGAACAAGTTACAAGTCAAAACACTGTGGATAGGAGGAATCTGTCGTCACGACAAAGTGAAAACTACGACTAACGCATCATACACAGCATATCTTAACCCCTTTCTTCTCTTCACAGGAAACATTCGTCTGCGCGGACGAGTTCGGCTCAGACCTCGAACATGTGGAGGTATTGCAGCGCAAGTTCGACGAGTTCCAGAAGGACATGGCCGCGCAGGAGTACCGTGTGACTGAGGTCAACCAGCTGGCTGAACGATTGGTCTTGGAAGGCCACCCGGAGAGAGAGACTATTGTTAAGAGGAAGGATGTAAGTTGGATTGTGGAGTGTCTGTTAAGTTATAGTGGATTAGGTTTAAAAGTTACGGGATAAGTTAAACATTCACAGGGGGAACACATACCTTTATTCTAGCCATTAATGTGATTGAATATAACATCATCTTAAATCATAATTGTTAACATTAGATTGAATATCAGGTTATTTCTTGAATGTTTCTTGATACTTGGTAACAGGAATAGCCAGTCAGTGATATCAAAAACTTTACTTTTAAAACAAACATTCTTGTTCATTTATACACAGACTTATAAGTACAATTATAAAATCTACAACTCATTTACTGATACTTTTACTTGCACATCAAAGGAACTTATACTCTGATTTAAAGCTCTACTTGTAGTCAAGACCTGGACTGACACAATTTAAGATTACCAACGACATCTTGAGAAGAATAAGATTTCACAAACTTATTGTTTCCTCATAGGAGCTGAACGAGGCCTGGCAGCGCCTCCGCCAGATGGCACTGATGCGTCAAGAGCGTCTGTTCGGAGCTCACGAGATCCAGCGCTTCAACCGCGACGCTGACGAGACCATCGCTTGGATCTCTGAGAAGGACGTGGTGCTGGGCTCTGATGACTACGGCAGGGACCTCGCTACTGTGCAGACGCTGCAGGTGAGCTCCTACATTATAAGAGCCTTGTGAAGAATCGTCTTTATTTGACTTACAGTTTCGATTAAAGTAGTTAATACAGTTTTCATTTTTTAAATAAAGTAATAATATGTCATTTTCAAAAAGATACCTCTTTTTACATTAGTTATGCATGGTCACGTTTTTTTTGTAGATTTAATATAATTTCCAAACTAACATGTAACTTTTTATCATGTGTAGCGTAAACATGAGGGCGTTGAACGTGACCTGGCGGCTCTAGAAGATAAGGTATCGACCCTGGACGGAGAAGCAGCAAGACTGGCAGCCATCCACGCTGACCACGCCCCCGCTATTCACTCCAAGCGTGATGAGATCACACTCGCTTGGCAGAAGCTTGTGCAGAAGGCTAAGGTAAGTCTATCAAGTTTTGTATTCCTATTTATCTCTTTAAAATAGTTTAAACAAAGGTATCTTCGTTTTATTTTGCTCTTTTCCCATGAGTTTTGGATTGAACTCTACGCATGCCATAGCTAGGTGACCGATGGATGGCCGATTTGCGTGAAACTGACGCATAACGTTTTTGATTTATTTACACTTTGTTAGTTTTGGGCATTTGTGTCATTTCAAGACGCATTATAGGAAAAGCTCGTTAAAAAGAGGAAAAAGTGATGGAGATAAAAGTAGTTGCAGCTAGTGATACCTCGGTCTTGTTATATCATCCACGCGCCACACAGACTGAAGAAAAACTATTTCACTCGTTCGTATATCACGAAACTAACGTAACTATCATTAAAGATTTAAGAACTACAAGCTTATAAACAATCTCTAACTATTCTCCACTGGACAGGAACGTCGTTCGGAGTTGGAGTCGTCCCACGCGTTGCACCGCTTCCTGGCGGACTACCGCGACTTGATGTCGTGGGTGAGCGACATCCGCGCGCTCATCGCGGCCGACGACCTCGCCAAGGACGTACCCGGCGCCGAGGCGCTGCTGGAGAAGCATCAGGAGCACAAGGTGAGACTATGTTGTTGTAGGACAGGTAAACTAGGCAAGTTTTGCGCTGCGGCAATCTTCGTGTGTTCGAATTAGCACGAACGTCGTGCCACAAAGGGAATGCTTCTAAGTTGTGTACTATCTATGTAGCTTTGTCTCAGATCCTTATTTATCACTCAAACGTTTTGAAAACTTTTTTGAAATTACATACAATTATTTATTCTCTACTTCCATTGCTGTAACAGCTCTAGATTAGTCATCTCTCTCATAATCGCACTTTCGTATTTCCAAAGATAGACGATGATCTTTGGGAAACTGTATAAGGTGCTGGTTCAAATTGGCACAGGAAGAAAATCCTGGAAGAATTTGTAAGGTCCCCTTAACTTGAAATTATTCTTCGTGTTCGAAGACAGCAATAATAAAGATAAAATAATTCTAAGCTGGCCTCAGTGCCAGTAACAAGAGTCCTGATGACCTGTGAGATCTTGAAAGCTGGCAACTAACTGAATCATGAGATGGGTGGATATACCCAACGGTTCCCTTTGTGGAGGGTTAAGTGACCGTTACCATGTCTATTGTCTTTACATGAGACTGTAACTATGTCATACTAATCCCTATCTAATTCCAGGGCGAGATGGACGCTCGTTCTGATGTGATACACGCGTGCGCTGCAGCGGGTCAAGCGCTGGTAGAAGGCGGACACCGCGCCTCATCCGAAGTATCGTCAGCGCTTGAAAACCTTGAACGCGAGAGCTCAGCGCTGCACCAGCTGTGGGAGCAGAGACGTGTGCTGTATCTGCAGTGCATGGATCTCCAGCTGTTTTACAGAGATACTGAACAGGCTGATGCTTGGATGCATAAGCAGGAGGTAAGAACAGTACAAGGTTCAAACATTTATTATTTTGATTATATTCAAAGTTTAATCAGCAACTTTGTAATGAATTTTAATTTTTCAAGAAGTCTCATATTCGACTCGGAATTCTCAATAAACCTATTTTCTTTTAACCAGGCTTTCCTCGCCAACGAAGACGTGGGTGACTCCTTAGATTCCGTGGAAGCCCTCCTCAAGAAACACGAAGATTTTGAGAAGTCTCTCGTGGCACAAGAGGAGAAGATCAAGGCTCTGGACGAGTTTGCGTCCAAACTCATTGAGGGACAGCATTATGCTGCTGACGACGTCGCGCAGAGGAGGGAGATGGTATGTACTTATAACATATTAAGAATTTTAGATTATTGTGAGGTTTTAAGTTGTCATTTTGAAAGAAAAATATTATATTTGGGATAAGCACAGGAAATACAAACAATCTATTAAACAAATAGAAAAATAAATGAAAAAAAAAAACCCCGTGTGAGGCCAAATAGGCATCCATTTTAGGATAATGCTGCTATATTAAAAGACAAATACCGCATCGCTGGTATTTCTGACTTTAGGTACATTGTGCGTTAATTCTACAAAATGTACGCTCTTTTCGGCATAATCTCTTCCATAAACCAATCTATAACCTTTAAGTAATCACTTGTTTAATTACCCATACGGTTTATACGAAATCGTGTTCTGATCATAACGAACTTTGAAGGGCGTCGCTGCTATTTCGGAAATTAGAATATATTTTTAATAGTAATATTTTGTGACAGTTGCTTGAACGTCGCGCCGCTCTCTTGGAAAAATCCAGTCAACGTCGTGCACTGTTGGAGGATGCTTACAAGTACCAGCAGTTCGAGCGCGACTGTGATGAGACCAAGGGTACGTACAATTATTTATTTTCATCTATTTGTAGCAACTTTACAAAATTGTGTCCAAACTTATTTTGTTTACTCATAAGTTCGACGACACGGTTGGTGCAGTGGCTGAGCGATCGACTGCTGCGCTGCGTGTCGCGGGTTCGATTCCCGCACGGAACAAATATTTGTATTTCCTACAGGTAGTTGTTCCGGGTCTGGCTGTTTGTGTATGTGAGTTTAAATGTTTGTAAACGCACCCACGATACAGGAGTAATTCCTAGTGTTGGGCAACGTTTTAAAAAAAATAAAGAAAGAGGAAAGTAGGAGGTTCAGTTCATTAGGAAACAAAACATTTTACCCTAATGGCGCAATTACATTTTGACGTTCTCCCGAATTTGATTGCGTAAATGAACGGGGATGCGTTGCCCGTCTTCGGACAGTCTAGTCCAGCTTCATCTTCCAGTGCGATGACCAGTATAATTATTACATCGGGTGCTCGAATTCGAGTAAAATCTTTCGAGCACCCGAACACGGGCTAACGACCAAGTGTAATTGTGCCCTAAAATAATAAATTTCAAAAATATACCAATGCAGTTTTAAATATGCTTCAAAAACTTCTTCTGTTTAAACACTGTATTTCTTTTAATTGTGTAATTTACAGCCAGTCACTGATTGTTTGCTGCAGGGCTATTATTTATAAATGTTCCAAATTTACCTAGGATGTTCTAACAATATTATTTACTCGCAGGCTGGATCAACGAGAAGCTGAAGTTCGCGACAGACGATTCATATCTGGACCCCACGAACCTGAACGGCAAGGTTCAAAAGCATCAGAACTTCGAACAGGAATTGCAGGCTAACAAGCCGCGCATTGATGAGATCCACGTCACCGGCGCCAAGCTGCTCGACCAAGAGCACTTCGCTAAACGTATGTTGAGCATAATATTAACATGTTAAGTAAATATAAAGAAACTGTAATGTACAAAAGGAGTATGTGCAGGTGGCGTTCTGTTGTTTCTGCCTCCCCCATGGGAAGAAGGCTTAAGTTTATATAAGTATGTTTGTAAATAATGAGTGTGTTTTGGGAGGATCGAATGATCGATTTTCCCATCCATACGCAAAATACGCGCTTTTGACGTGGAGTTACAGACGCCAGCCCGTATTACCTATGGGTCTGTTCCAGTGTGTGTGTGTGTCCAGATGAGAACTATTTTATACTGTATATTATCTGACAATGAAGTATACTTTTCAACTCATGAGGAGTTTGTGAAACATACCTGGGCTTTTGACGCTTGGGGTCGCCTATGTCCAGCAGTGAACGCCTTTCAGCTGAAATGATGATTATGATGAATTGGACTTTTGATATTAATTCATCTAATATACAAAATATTCCTTTTTGGTAAACTTATTTCAATTCGAATCAAATTTAATAGGCGAATCAATGCGTACAACATTCGATGGCACGTATTCATACTTACTTGCCAAACAGACAGTTATTTAACACACCATTTGAAGGGCTGGGTTTTACTCTACGTAATCTAATCTCCATAATTCCATATACAGCTCAAATCGAGTCCCGTGTTGGCGAATTGGGTGGCATTTGGGAGAAGCTGTCAGCTGCCTCAGAGCTGAAGGGCAGCAAGTTACAAGAAGCGGCCGCTCAGCAGCAGTACAACCGAGCTGTCGAGGACATCGAGCTGTGGCTGTCCGAGGTGGAGGGACAGCTGCTTAGCGAGGACTATGGCAAGGTAACATCATCTGCCTAGCCTATTCCCAAATATGTTGCAGTCGGCTTCCAATCTAACTGGCTGCAGCTGAATACCAGTACTTTACATGGAGGGAACGCCTATCTGACTGCTACAACCCAGTTACTGGGTAATACAATACCCCTTGGTAAGGTTGTTTGTCAGAATTTCGGGCTTTTGACGACCCGTAACGACGACTAATGACCTCAAACATCCACGAATGACAGCTGGGATCAACGGCTTAACGTACTTTCCGGGGCTAGGAGAAGTCATGGTGTGTAAAGACCGGTCACCCATCCACGGACCAACCGCGACAAGCGTAACTTAACCTGATTGATGGAACCGTGCGGCTGTTATTGCTTAGCCACAAGCTCCTCCATCCTCCATCTTGTTTCCAAATATTTTTGTTTAAAAACAGTAATAAAAACTAATCATGTTACTCTTCCACCCAGGACCTAACCAGCGTTCAGAATCTTCAGAAGAAGCATGCGCTACTGGAAGCGGATGTCAGCTCACACGCGGAGAGGATTGACGCCATCCGCACTCAAGCGGAACAGTTCATCGAGAGGGGACACTTCGATGCCGACAACATCAAGACTAAGCGGGTCAGTATTCATTTGACACAGCATTCCAGGTTGGATTTCCAGCCGTTTGCATCACAGTCAAAATCACAGTGATCTTTATTGTCGTTGCAATCGGGTTGCGGCTGTCAGAGGTAGAACTACTGTGAAAAGACTAAATGATGTAGTGGCAGTCCAACTGTCATGTCAGATGGACCAGTCGAAACACCTCAGGCACCTGCCATTTTTACTAATTTCCATTCGCGACATATTCGCCAAAAATGTAAACAACTAGGAGTTTATGGAAAAATAACTTTAATTCCTACACAATAAAGTTCAGTTTACGCTATAACTTCAAAAAAATTTATAACTTTTTCAATAGTGCTAGTCACTCTAATATCAACTTAATTACCATTAAAATAAAGTTGATATTTGTTTAACTTGAAATAACGTCAATTTTGTAACAAATAAAATTTGAATATATGTAGTTGCATCATTTCTTATACATCATATTTTTATAACATGTCATATCTTATATTGTAGCTGTTTATTATTCCTCAATAAATAAAATAAAAAAATCATTACGAGTGTGCCTTTGGATTAGTCAACACAATAAGCTGAAAATGATACCACGGTAGTAAAGCTTGGATTTGAACAAAAACGCGACTGCGAAACTTGACCTTCTTGATAAATTAATTCATAAACATCATTGTTCCTCCATCAGGATGGACTCGTCGGTCGCTACACAGCCCTGGACAAGCCGATGGCCATCCGCAAGCGTCGCCTGTTAGACTCTTTGCAGGCTCAGCAGCTATTCAGAGACTTGGATGACGAAGCCGCCTGGATTCGCGAGAAGGAACCCATCATTGCGTCTACTAACAGAGGTATGTAGCATAGTCTCTTGTGGACTCGATGGGTACTATAAAATATTTCATAATATAAAATGTGCCCAATGAGTGTTAGGGTTAAAGGGGACAGTTTATTATTCGTTTTTTTAATTATTGGAAGGTGTGTTTAATTAATATTATGAGAGACGTGGGATTTCACGCAGGGCTAAAATAAGAATGGATATACAGGGTGGCAGGGATATCGACGCGCAAACTGTAACCATGGATTCAGCACATGATTCTAGACCTTCTAGCGTAGAACATTGTCGCCGGTTATCAATGTCAAAATGTATGGAACAGCAAAATTTTCAGGTTCGGAATTACGTACTGAATCCATACAGGCTGCGTCTTGATGTCCTTGTCACCCTGATATAGTTGGGGTTACACTCCATCAGTGACCATGTTATATTGAAGTCCCGTAGCATCATGATATGTTATGTATACCTGCTTTCGCCCTTATTCCTTTCGGCGAACTGACATGACACGCTCGTCCACAGGTCGTGACCTAATCGGCGTGCAGAACTTGATGAAGAAGCACCAGGCCGTGATGGGCGAGATGGCGCAGCACGAGGCGCGCGTGGAGGCCGTGCGCGCGGCCGGCGCCGCGCTGCGCGACGCGGGGCACTTCGCGGCCGACGACATCGCGCAGCGCCTGCAGCAGCTGCACCTGCACTGGACGCAGCTGCAGGACAAGGCGCTGCAGGTACGGGCCCGCGCGGACTAATGCTTATAGCTCTTATAGTCAACGCTATCGGTCATCCGAATGTCGTCGTTGCAGGGCATAGGTCAGCCGACTGCTAAGCTCGCTTACCCTTGAATTATGTAAACGAGTGGAGTCACTCGAAATTGCAATCAAATGGATGGGAGGACATTTTAACGCTTAACCCGGGTTTCTGAGAGAGATGAGACTTTATAAACCTTATAAAACCAAAAACACTGCAGTCAAACAAATAAAAAGTCATTGCTTCACGCCAATGTAAATAATTTAAATGAAACCTATATTTATTTATTTATTACAGCATAGAAGACTTACAGCTAAAAAAAAACAAACAAAAAAAAGGAAACAATATAATATATCATATTCAAATAATGAGTTATTCATAGCGACCATCAATCTCCCGAAAATATGGAACTTTACCAAACAAGACTAACCTTCTCTCTCTCCCGAATAGCGCAAACAAGACCTAGAAGACTCCCTCCAAGCTCAGCAGTACTTCGCTGACGCCAACGAAGCCGAATCCTGGATCCGGGAGAAGGAACCCATGGCTAACACACATGACTATGGCAAGGACGAGGACTCCTCCGAAGCGCTGCTGAAGAAACATGAGGCGCTGTTGTCGGATCTCGAGGCTTTCGGCAATACTATCAAGAGTCTGAGGGAACAGGCTGATGGATGCAGGGTGAGTTTATTTTGAATAATATTGTTTTAAGGGATGACAGAGCTTTCTTCTTTGCTCGCGCAGGCGCGAGTTGTAACGAAATATTAACTCCCGACTTATGAGTCGTAGGTCGTGGGTTCGAACCCAGACAGGCGCTTTATGTAAATAATTTCATCAACATTGGGGGTCTACTCCGAAGTAGTATCGGCCGAATGTTCGGCCGTTTCCTGCTACGAAGTTTCTATTTGGTTAGGTCGGTTCCGATCCTACACTCCTACACTGTTTCAAATATTGACTATGGCCCCGACCCAACTGAGCCGATCCCAACTTTTTTTCGCATTTTTCAATAAAATTCGGTTCGGCCATTTGTGTCGGTCCGATCCGAAAAACATTCGCACTTTGCACTTCGGAGTAGGCCCTCTGCTCTAAAAACGGTGAAGGGAAACATCGTGAGGTAACCGGCTTCTAGAACCAAAAATTCGAAGACATGTCACATCTACCAACCCGCACTGGGCCCGAGTGGTAGATTACAGCCCACTCCCTCTCGAATAGAGAAGGCCTGTGTCCCATCAGTGGGAACATTATAGGCTGATTATGTATTAGCTACTGAAAGGTGGTCAGCTTTCTGCTCAAGCTGCCTTGGACTAACTTAAAGCATCGTCACTCGTGAAGGCTTGTAAGGTCATTTTAAACGTTTTGAGGGTCTAATCATTATAAAATAAAACGAATAGGCCTTTTAACAATATAATTCTAATTTGTAATGTAAAAACATATTAGATTTACCACACTATTTGACCAAAGTTAAAAAGGTGGAAACTTTTCAACTTTTGTAATTGTCTACCAAACTTTCAGAGTAAAATCTTCATTTTAACCTACTGTATTTCCGAAGTTTATCCAATTCTCATAAGCATATTTTTTCCCGTACAGCAACAAGAATCCCCCGTGGTTGACGTATCGGGCAAGGAGTGCGTGGTGGCTCTCTACGACTACGCGGAGAAGTCTCCGCGCGAAGTGTCCATGAAGAGGGGCGATGTACTGACGTTGCTCAACTCTAACAACAAGGTAAGGCGAAAAATTGTACCTTGATCAGTGAGAAAGTTGGGCCCTTATCGATGATATCGGATGCAGGTGTAAGAAAGTTAGACACAGGCCATATTGACCATTGTAACTTATCGGCTATCGGCGTTTGGCCTGCGAAGCGCAGTTTGGCCTGATAATTTTCATGTGTCGGCGCTGATTTTTGGTCGTAGATTGTAAAATACGCTAAGCTCATTATCTGCTGGTTAGTGATATTGAGAGATTGCTCATAAAATGTTTTAGAAAATTTCACAAATCTATATAATAATCAGGATGAAATAACATATATTAGATTCAAAAGATTTACAGTTCAGATGATACTAAACTTTCTAGAAGAGACATCTTTAAGTTGACATTAAATAAGATACAGACAGTTGTATGACTCATAATACGTCACCTTCACAGCAAGGAAGATAACAATACATCTATTATTACTAGCAGATTACATTGTGATGTAAAGTAGATAGTTAGAGCAACGTAATATCTGCAATAGACACTACACTGAGGATGTGTTTACCAAATTACACTGAGAAGATGGCCAGCAACAAACAAGACAACGCGACTTATTAACAAAAAAAAACTCATCAGCAGGAGTAGTAGTGGCTCAGTGCTAACAACTCCGACTTACGAGTGGTAGGTCGCGGGTTCGTGCCCAGACAAGCGCTTTACTTTGTGTAAATAATTCGTCACCATTGCTCTCAAAATGATGAAAAAAGACATCGTGAGGAAACCACATGTCCTAGAACCAAAAATTCGAAGACATGTGACAACTACCGAACCGCACTGTGCCCGCGTGGTGGATTACAGATTACAGCCAACTCCCTCTCGGAGAGAGCAGGCCTGTGTCCCAGCAGTGGGAACATTAAAGGTGGATTATGCTAAAAATACTCGTATAATTACAAGGCGATAGTCCACAGCGGAGGACTATTATAGAACTTAGATGTACTTTCACCACTAGACCACTACAAATATACTTTTATCTAGGTGTTTAGAAAACCGTGATCGATACAATGACGTCATACATTACATATACTGTTACGCAATAATAATCGATATAAAACATTTGGAACGTTGAAAATATCGTCCTTGTAATTAACTTCTGTGATACTCATAGATATTATTGTTATACCAATATCAGTTGTGTTATCAAATGTTTATCGAAAACAATTGAACTATGTCAGTATGGAGTTACTTCTGTATTTAATTTTACATGATAGTATGTAGTAGATAGAAGTATGTTACATATCTTATTGTGACTGGTGAACAGCTTTCCTGTTCCAGTCACACACTCACGGTATATGTATGTGGTTAGTCAAATAAATTATCGCTTACAGAAAGAAGGAGCGATTATAAAACAGATAATCGTTTTTGTGTTATTGGGTTTTTCAATCTAGAATATCTGAGAAGCAGCCTGGAGTCTGCATGTGTGCATGGCTAATAGCAATAGACTCAACCAATAAATCAACATTACATGGAACTTAAACACTACTGGTGAAATGTGGGTGAACAGCTCTGCCTAAGCCTTCCCTTGGGGAATACGGGCGTGATGTTATTGTTAGAATACTGCACAATCCAAATTATAATAGTAAATCGAAAAAATATTCAACACTATTCATTCAGTCGTAAAGTATCACAGATCCCTATCCATTGTTATCTGGCTCAAACCGACCGTGTTTATGTAACGCGCGCTAAACGCCACACGTGAACAGGTTTACGATGAACCACGAAAGAGGACGAACGCACTTATATCATAGAACGTTTTTATAAAAAAAAAAGAAAAATTAAACTATGTGCCAGTGCCGAACTATAGATCTGACCTTGTGTAATTAAAAAAAGTATTCTGATTTTTTTAATGAGACGAGGAAGTTGTATTGCTTTTTTTTTTTAAGAAAATTAAACATGTAGTTTTTTTTTTTGTAAGTGGCCTGTGAATTTCTCTGTGATAGTGAAGTGATACTAGTGTTAAAATGATAGTGTTAAGTTGGTTAGCCGTGATGCTGGTGGATCGTCTGTTTGTACACAACAGAAAGGATGATAAGAAGTTAGAACATGTGAGTTTTACACCTTATCTCTGCTTAACAGCCACCGATAGGTAAATCTTTTGACTTATCTCATTGGAGCTGCTGTGATTGGTTAACCAATAACAACAGTAGCCAATCATATAATCAAATTTGGAAACACCTTAAATTGTATAGGCTGTTTCAGCGAAAATTGTTATTGCTCCAATATTGTCCATTCATATAAGAGAAAAGGAATAGATGGAATTATTTTCAGAATGTCTTCATAACAAACGTTGAATTAGCTGCTAACAAGCTGCTCGTGCGCATCTTGTTTGTAAGTGGTCACTATTAAGTTACAACCTATTTAGTTGACCTGCTTCTTCTTACAAACTTTATGAGGTATTCATGCAGATCTAGAAATTATCCTAATATAAGTAAATTGCGCGATAAATTCAATACGCACTGCAGTCTTTCATACATGTAAACATCATTAATTGAATGTGCAAAGTGCAGTGTTACAAATAAAATTGTATAGAACAGTTTTGACATTCGAATCACTAGAAAAAAAAAGTTTTTAAATAAAAATATGCAATATCGTCCCATACGCAAAAACAAAAAAACTTCACATATTTGCGAGATTTCAATAAATATTATATTTTATGAAGAAGAATAATAAACTAGTCCTTAGCAGCTTTGAACAGAGAGAAGTGGAAAGAGGGTAAATAATAATGAAGAAGAATCTTGAAGAAAGTTGAGAAGCTATACCGGCTTTTCAAGCTTACGTGATCAGAATCACCCATGTTATAAATGAAACTTTCAAATGATGAATGAAGATAAAATGTGTCAGTCCAAGTGAAAAGGGTCCAGTGCGCGGCATTTAGTTTCCGAGATATAAGAGGTTTTGTAAAGTTGGGTATAAAAATTGCATTTCGCGATTTTAATTGGTTATAAATAAATGCTCAATTATCTACAATTTCATATAGTAAATGACTATATACGATGTTTCTAAGTACCAGAAACTTTATGAAAAAAGTTTACTAAAAAGGTACCAGTGGGTGGCATGTCGATATTCTGGGAATAAAATACGTTTCAATACCCCGTACTGATCACTTCTAATAATTTAATTATATTTTAAGATTAAAATGTTGAAACTACGTGTAAAAGGTCCCTTGTAGTATGTCTAAAGCGTATGTGTACAACAAATATTTGGAAACTATAGCTTTACTCGATAAAACTCCTATTAGTAGAAGTAGTTGGTATGATCTTTGGGAAGATTTTTGTCCATATGTCGTTATACAGAAACCGAAAACAGATCTATGTGCAACTTGTCAGAAAAACGTGACCACGTTGGGACGAATGGGTGGTTTAGATGAAAAGGAAAAAATACAGCTTGTAGAAAAGTCGAGGCAGCACCTTGATTTAGTGCAAAATGAACGAAAATATTATAACAATGTAATCAAAGTTGCGACTGATTCAATAACGGACTCTACTCTTATTCTTGGACCTCATGAACCATGTTCTTATGATGGCGTCATGCATTACTCTTTTGATTTTGCCCAACAGGTGCATTTGCCGCACAGTTCACAACAAATTGGGCCACTGTATTTCTTGACAGGATTTAAAGTCAGTTTATTTGGTGTTGCTGCAGAGCCTTTGAGAAAGTTCGTTTTGTACGTAATTCCTGAACCCTGTGCTACTGGGAAAGGAGCTAATGTAATAATTTCAATGCTACATCATTTTTTCGAAAATTTTGGTATAGGCGAAAAAGATGTTGTTTGTCATGCAGATAATTGTGCTGGACAAAATAAAAATAACTATGTCATGCAATATGCAACATGGCGAGTTTTAACAGGCAGACACCGAAGTTTCCGTATATCTTTCCTTCCCGTGGGTCATACGAAGTTTGCACCCGACATGTATTTCGGTCTATTCAAAAAAAGTTTTAGAAAATGGGAATGCAATAACTTAAAGGATATTCTTGCAGCTGCTGTTCAAGCTTGTCCGAAAACAAAATCTATAGTAGCTGTTCTAACTGGTGATGAGAAAGGAGAAACTTTTGTGAAAACTTACGACTGGGCCAATTTTTTTCAACCTGATTGTGTAACTATTAACCAACTTCTGCATTTTAGTCATTTTGAAACAAATGAAGATAATAGAGGGCACATGTTATGTTACAAAAAATATACTGACAGTCAACCAACTGTATCAAAGGTTTTGAACCCGAATAAAGTATACGGTTTTCCTTTAGAAAAATCCCCTGCAGGCATGACGTACGAAAGAAAATCGTATCTTTATAATAAGATTCGTGAATTTGTACGTGAAGAATCTAAAGACATTTTATGCCCGAAACCCATTCCAAATGTTGATGTTGACCACAACTCTGTCCCAACAACATCTGTCGAGTACTCTTTTCAGAAACCATCAATTGAAAAGAGTATTCGACAAAAACCAACATGTTCGTACTGCAAACAGGTTGGTCATAGGAATCAGGTGCGAGGAGGAATTTATTTTTGTCCAAAACGTAAGTTGGAGTCCCAAATAGAATAAGTTTTATTTTTATGTTTGTATTGGCTTTTTTCAAATATTATTGCAACAGAATAATGATTATTTTAGCCACTGGTACCTTTTATGACATTACATAAAAGGTACCAGTGGCTAAAATAATCATTATTCTGTTGCAGTAATGTTTGAAAAAAGCCTGTCTTGTTATTTTGTTAGTTCCTAAATAGAGTAAGAATACTTAATTTTAGTTTTTTATTGTTAATTACTATCGCAATAACTAACTTTTTATTAAATATCGGCAAGTGGACCTTTTTTACTAGACTGTGTATCCTTCTTTTATTTTGATAATAATTGTTTTAGTTTTGATGTCAAAAGTATAATTATAAGTTGATTCTATGGAAAACATATCAATCTACAATAATGAATAAAAATCTACGTAACAAGCAAGTAAAAGTGTGTTTTTTTTTCACTCAAACTTTCAAAATGCTTTTTCTCAAATCAAGCTTTTTCAGAATTTCAACTTCAAATGTCTGATAAAAAAAAACGTGTGCTACTTTTTGATTATTTTTTCAATCCATACTATCAATTGACTATTCTAGATACCGAATCCAGTCTTAACTCAATACCCCACTACTGGACCCTTTATGCCTGGACTGACACAAATATTCGGAAATTATAGCAAAGTATTACGTTTTCCTCGTCGTGAATGGCTAAATGACTCAAACTGAATGAGTTTCACATTGGTAAGCGATAACACGCGTTAATGGCCGATTCCTATAAATTACGGACCGTTATTGGTTGAAATTAAGACTCTTGTATCTTTTCCAATAATGAAGCAAAGACCTCATAGCTTTGCATAGTAAACCCTCCCATATGGAAGTAGCTAGCACAGGTAAAATTAGTTTACGAATCTATTTATATGATCAGTTTGGTAACAAAAAATGCTACCATTGGTAAGCAAAACGAATCGTTTTTGTTTATAGGAACCGAGCATAAGTGATCATGCCGCTCTCAAATCAGCGAATGCAGGAAAACGTGACGTAATGCTATAATCTCTCTACTCTCAATATTATGCTGATCGCTGGCATTCACTCACAGCAACACAAGTTTAGGATGCAGGCAAAACATCTATTCAAAACAATTGTGGCGGTTAGGAGGGGCGACGAGCGCATGTTACCGGATATTATCCGAAATTAAATTACATTTTTATATTATACAGGGTGGCGATTAGGTTATCACATTAAATTGTACAGCAGTTATTACAAGTTGTTATCAGTCCGTTAAAATAATAAAATAAATAATTTTACTAAAATTAAGAAAATGCATTTTTCAAACAAAACAAATGGCGTTATAGTTGGTAAAAAATAAATCATTCTTTATAATATTAGTTTACTGACCTGTAAAAGCGGCAACGCCGCAGCGTCGTCGCGCCGGCGGAGCACGCGCCGTACCTACGCGAGGTACGAGTACGAGTACCTACTTGTGGATGTAGGCACGCGCGCGTGGTGCGTGCGACAGTAATTCAACATTTTCACAACATACTTACGATATTGTTTTATGAAATAATCACAAATTAACTTTAAAAATGTCCACTTAAATGCTCAATTATTACGTATTTTAATTTTTGCGTTTTCAAAATGTCCACCGTGCTTCTGTACACACAAATGACATCGTCTTACGATATTATTTCGGACTCTTCGCGATGCGAAATTGATTCGAGGCATTTTGTTGGAAACAATAACACAATGAAAATAGCTACCTAACAATAATTATTATTTAAGCGTTTGATTTCGCATAAACTGTCACACATACCACCTTCACTAACCTATCCTATTCCTATTACTAAAATAAAGTTAACACAAAACAATGTCCACAAAATAAAAATAATAACAATACTACGAAGGGCGCGTGCGCCAATCGTCAACTATTCCTCAAGGATTTTGGCGGCGGACTATGTGACTCATTCGTCGCACGCGCCAAAGAAATGCCTACAAGCACACCCCCGTACACCGTAGCATTTCGCGCATAGAAATTTATACCTTAAGTCGTCAACCGTAAGAATATTTTTGCATATTTTTTTCATACCTCTCATGCGGTCCCTTTTCATCTTTTAATTTTGCGCACAAAAAACGCCTTCAACTATTAGCCGTAAGAAGGCGGTAAGGACATTTTTCGCTTGAATTGTTTACGTTTCTTGTAATAATAGTTTGTAAAATGGTAGTTTAGTAGTGCTTGTAGGTAATTCGGAATGGCAACGTTTGAAGTTTTGAACTATCTTCACCGGCTACGGGTCTTTGACCTACTTTTATTGGTCAGCTGATTATGTTTATGCAATACATGATGTTGTGAAATATTAAAATGAAAAAAAGGGTCCTGCGGCTATAATATTGTTTATTATTAAATTATTTTAATTGAATATGCTAAAATACCTAATATAGAGTACGTGGTTTCAATTAATGTGATAACCTAATCGCCACCCTGTAGTTGGAAACTTGGAAATCTAAAAGATTGCATAAATGAATTATACAGGGTGGCAAGTATATCGACGCGCAAACTGAAACTGGATTGAGCACATGATTCTAAACCCCCTAGTGAACAAAGTTTTCGTCGATTATAAAAACTGCTGTTTCATAGCAAAGTGCAATACCTACGCGATCGAAATGTATGGAACAGCAAAATTTCTACGCAGCGGGATTCATAATCATTTACTGAATCCATGGTAACAGTTTGTACGTCGATGTCCCTGCCACCATGTATGCATACATCCAGACCTATACGAAACTATCACACTGATAGTTTTCGTGGTATAACGCGTTTAAACTACTAGTAGTATCAGTAGACTAAATACATGCGGGAATCAAACACGTGTCTCGCAGCGCAAAGCCAGTTTCTCAGCCGCTGTACAGTTCGTATCATCTAAGATTCACGAATAGTAAGTAGCGAGCGTACGGGCCACACTGTTACAAATCATTACACACTCAACGCACGGCAGTAGAAACAAAACTAGTGTAAACTGGCTGCGTATTCTATTGAAACTCCGTACTACTCTAGGCCATAAACTAAAGTGTATATTGGGAGATAGACGGGTAAGTTGGCACCAATGTTTCATTCTATGAAACCAGCGCCATCTATCCGTCACGTGTAAAGCCGATATTAGTATACTTAGGCACCTACCTACTTATAGTTATACTATGCCGTATATATACCTACTTATACCCTATACCACATTCTCTTGTTTGTTGAGTATTTTATGCATTTTAAAACTAAACTAGCAATTAAAAATAATTTAACTGCTAGTTTAGTTTTAAACAGTAATAAAAACACGTACTTAGGATGATGTCAAACCTTTATTAAACTAAATTAATAAATACAGTATTACATAGGTATTTTAAGTTAGGAGCTTATTATTTATCCACAAAAACCAGCTAATGGAAGCAAAATTACGTACGAATCAATACGTATACGGATGAATCAATTATTTTAATTAAAACAATGAAAAGATCATTAAAATATTTCTGAAATCTCATTAAATGCACATTTATGTATGTAGGAATGCTGTAGTAGTAATTAAGAAAAGCTTAAACATTACCGATATTGATCTCATATTGACATGAAATATATTCATAATATTAATAATGTAGTGAATGAAATACATCAAATAAGAGTTTATAATATGAATCAAAGAATGAAATTAAATAAAATCCGTGAAAAGAAATAAAATGAATGTGGATGCGCAATTAGAGCCCGCGGAATTCAAATTTTCGTACGTTTTTTTTTTTCAATTTGCAGGTCAGTGTCAGGTTGTATCTTGATCAAAATATGATTCGCGACTATAACAGATATATGTTTTTACAGAATTATAATCATTAAAATAATAATTACATCTTTATAAGTTAGATTCGTACCATTAGAACTTTTCCTTTGTGAGATTTTTCTTTTTCTTATGGAACAAATCTAACTTAGAGAGATATATCAATTATTCACTAATTACATAATGTGTTATATACTAAAACCTTCCTGAAACTATCTAGATTACATTAGTGAACATCAAAATTGGTTCATTTGTTTTTGAGATAATCGCGGACATACCAACATACATGTATATACATACATACGGGTCGAATACAGAACCGCTTTTTTTTGAAGTCGGATATAAAACGTACAAAAATTTGAATTTCGCGGGATACAACTGCGTATCCATCTTATGTATATTACGTGGAAAATCGTTATTTTTCGGCGACGAAAATGAAACAAAGCTCATGAAAGAGATATAAATCACATGTTGACTAACATGCCGGTCTGTGTTTTTCTTTTTCTTAACTTATATTTTGTATAATGGTCATGAGCTTTCTGTTTCATTTCATTTTCACTGTCAAAAAGTAACGATTTTCCACATACAATTTGATTTATTTCCTTGCACCAATTATGAATACAAAATGTTACACATTTCTCAATAAAAAAATCCATAAGTTGGGTTTTGTGCCTGTCGCAAGACAAAAAATTTGTGTTGCAGTGGAATGAAATCAGTAGTTTTATATAACTTGATAAATTTTTTTCCTCACACGATGTTTTTAAAACTTCCATACAAATATTTTCTATTTGAAAAAACATATCAAAAATTGCCCTGGTGGGATAGCAAAGCCAGCCTTTTTCGGAGTAGTCTTTAACTTTTATATACTTATGGAAATCACGCATAGTGTCACTCTCCATATCACCTTTGCATGTTTGGCAATTTCTGAATATTTGTTTTTTTGCAATTTTAACCAGCCACCCACTACAATACCCAATAGCTGCACACCTTTCCATATCATTATTTGTTTTACTGTACAGTATTGTGTTTGAAAAACACATATTAAGATGTTCCTCTTGAATGGTTGGACACAAAGAACTTTCCTTATTATTCTTGCTTTCTTTGAAAAAATATGTTAAGTTTTGTAAACATTTGCCTTCGTCTTTTTCACAGTTTGCTCCTACAGAGTGTGGTGAAGTTATATTATTTATAAGCAACGTTTTAAATGCTGCTTGGAAGGCTGCAGCATTGGGCATTATATTTGATTGCCCATGAGCTCTGATTGCTCCAAAAAAATTTTCTATTGGGTCCTGGTTAAAATTACGCATTAACAATGAAGTCATTCCCAAATCATGCAAATATTTTGTCAAAATTTGAAAAGTTTCCAGTGTCTTAATCCAACTGGAGAGTGACGGTACTGCTGTCACTCTCCCGTTATGATCAAATTTCATATGTTTTAAGGCTGCAATGCTTTCACACCACAACCTATGATGTGGCGATTTAGGCGTTACTGCAGTGCGATAAATTTTTCCTTGTTTCATTTCGCTGTAACTGCCATTGACGGAGTCGAACAGTTTGTCGAAGAATAATAAAATATCGGCAGTTTCTTTGCTGGCTTCAGGAAGTTTCCCATAATCTGAAAATAAAATATATTTTATAAATATAGCTTTATAAACATACGGCAACAATAAAAGCGATTAGAAGTTATGTTGCATAAAATGAGAATGATACTACTATCATGCAATATTATTTTCTATGGACAAATCACATTCCATAAAATTGAAAAAATAGCTAAGTAGGTATAGGAAAATAATAAACTAACCTGCCATGACCCCCATTGTTACAGCAACGGTACTGCTGAAAACTTGCGTACAATGCTTTACCCTCATTTTGGGAATCAAATTTGGCAAGACATGTTCTGCTGTTAGTTTTGGCGCCATTTTCACGCCCTTGTATCCGGGACTTCTCTTATATAAGTTTATTATATGTTCCCATTTTGCCACACAGTTTTTGTTTCCACTTTTATATACTAAATTTTTAGTAAGCAAATTATTGCGTATTCCCTTCATCAGATGCGGCGGGTCAAAAATAGGGAATACTTTTTGATTATTAAATAAAAAATATCCTCCTCTCCATTCTTTATTTTCTCTTATATATATTTCTTTTGTTTCTTTCAATAGAGAATTAATTGCAGCCATATTTGTAGCTCCCTGGTCACAGACTGTAGCAACCACATTTAGACCACAGTTTTGTAATTCCCTTAGGACATCCTTTATTTGTTTCTTCAAGTCCAAGGTTTTAGTTGTACTTGCACAAAAACTAAAGGCAATGGGTTGCTTGAATTTTTTAATGAGCCCGCGGACCATGAATACTAAAACATGATCTGCATATTCTTTAGTCCTCTTTTCGCCATCATCAGTAAAACCCACTATCATGTCGTTTTTCTTATCATATGTAAGTCCTGGTGCAATTGACATTTCGTCAAACATTAATGTGCAATATTTGTGGGTTCTAGGCATCTTTAAAACTTTTTTCTTTAAATTTTTAAACATATGTTTATTTATGCCAGGGAACAATTTGACTTTCTGCAAAACACCTTGCAAAGTCTTTCTTTTAGGCAATATGCACATTTCGCTTAAGACTCTGTAAGCCTTAGGACTTGGCTTATAAAGTGAAAGTGCTATAATTTTTTCTTTTAAAGTAAATCTTCTACCTTTTGATTTTCTTCTTGCCAAATTAAGTTGCATTTTTATGAATGTTTGAGCATCTTTGTTTAAACTTGACCAGTTTTTGAGGTTTTCTAACTCCGGAGACTTCAAGTATTTTCTTGTTAAGGCCAGTCTTTTCTTAAATGCATATTTTGTTTTTTCTAAATGAACAACTTTTGCTCTAAGTTTTTTCATTGTTTTCATCACTGACTCAGTGCCATTTACGTATCTTCTACGCTTTTGAGTTCCTGTAAAGAAAAGGTCAGATTAACTAATTAATGATTTGAATTAATATACAGGTTGGAAAGAACGAGTGGGATATGTAGGAAAAGCACATTAAATATTGAAGATAGCAAATTTTACCCAAAGGAAACATTATTTTGTTTTAAATAAAAATAACTTGTTTAAAATAAATTATGAATATAAAATCAGTCATGGCGATCCAGTGGTTAAGGCCTCGCCTCTCATGCACGAGGTTATGGGTTCAAATTCGGGCAAGTACCAATGTGACTTTTCAATTCATATGTACTTTCTGAGTTTATCTTGGACATTATCCAGTGAAGGAAAACATCGTGAGGAATCCTAGACTTATAGTCAGGGCGTGTATTGGTTTGGTTTGGTTTTGCAATGGGAACATTACACTTATAGGCTGATTATGATTGTAAATAAATCCTGTATGAAGTTATACATATTTCTGATTTTAAATAATACTTAATAAGAATCATTAATTAAAAAGTCATCACATCGGCCTTGTTCTTGAGGAGTTAGAAGTTAAAACCTTCATTGACTCGGTTCCTCCTAGGCCTTATTAAAATAAATGATGAATATAAAATTACCTGATTGACTGGGCAGACAGGGAAGTATAGCAGCTGGTTCATTAATGGCTGTAGCACTATGCTGTTCATGTAGGCTTACACATACTCCTGAAACCAATATCAATGATAAGTTTTGGGAAAAAAATACAGGTATTATCTGGACGAGTCATGCCTGTGAATGATTGCTGCTAGCGGTGAATGTTCAACTTGCTCTCTGAGATTATTTTTAAATTATAAATTCACTACCTATTTATTTTGCATGTTTTATAGTTAATTTTGCACATGCGAGCGGTTAAGAGCCTATTTCTGAAATGAGACCTTATTATTTTATTCGTTTTCTAACATAATTGCTTAGGTACACTATTATATTTCTGTAATTTCATTTTATATCGAGAAATTGTATGTGCTAGCTCGTGTGTAGTAAATACCTTGCACCATTGTAAAACTATAACACAGGAATCGGTGAAGGGTAGGCGATGTTGTCTTATTTTATTTTTTTATGTTCAAAATGTACTTCCAACAGTCTATTTTGAATAAAATATTTTGACTATTAATACCTGACTGGCTAGTAGTAGGCATGTTTTGAATGCAAGCAACCAATTCATTATCCACATGCAATGCATTTTGACCATGACAGTGAGTCCATTCATCTGAAACAAATTTACTTGAGTTATAGAGGTAATGTTTAACGTTAGTTGATTTTGATAGTAATTAAAAACTTTCAAAGATATTCACCATTCAGATGTATAGTAGGTACTGCTAACTTGCTAAGTCTATTCTTTGGATAGTGATATAAAGTTTCAAAATGTCTATGGCACACCCTTCTATTTCTAAAGATATATAAGTCTTCAAGATCCTTCAGAGGAGTTCCAACATTTTGAACCCACAATTGGAATCGTTCCATATCCATAGAAGGATTAGGAAATGCATGAAGCGGGATACCTGTAAAAACCAAATGAAATTATCACAACTTTGTCTATATTTATGTACTCTTTGATTTAATATCATCAATATTCATCATATCAGTTTTTTCGTCTCCACTATTGAACATAGGCGTATGTAGGGTATATTGGTCATAGGGAAGTCACCATGCTTGGCAGACCACAGAATAATTTTATTAGCAGACAGACGGAGACTGGTTCAGTGTTTGTGAGTGCTCAAGTTCAGAGTGGTGTGTTGAGGGCAATAATCACAAATCATTTGATATCACTGAAAAATTGTAGGTACTGTACCTTGACCATCCACAACGATGCAATTATGGACACAGCAAGTTCGGTATGACATGATGTCTGTACCAGAATGTGCACAGTTTAACAAATTAAATACACTAGAGTCCTATCTCGATCGAAAAACACTATAAGCAGTGGGGCGAAGCACCACGTTGAAGCTATGTGAATTCTCGACGCTTAGCCGGAGGAACCGACGTTCTACTCGACGAACTAAGCGGAGGAAGCACTAGGTTCACAACCTGATGTGTAATTAGTTCAATTAGTTACCGAAAATTCTCACAATGAAATAAATAATTTCACACCGGTATTTTGAAGAATTCAAAACGGTTGAGAATTGACATAACTACGGAGTGTTACCATTAAAAGTAGTAGTAGTATATTGTAGTATTTTAAGATGTGGAAAATGAATTATTATTGTTAGAAAGGATGTTTCGAAGTTCTTTGTAAACACAAAATAATATATAAAACATAATTATGATTTAATTCTTTCAAATTGTATAAACTCTCGGAAATAAATGGTATGTAAATCAGTAAGTCTATTTTAAGTAGCAACACTCAGGTATTTCGAGACGAACTTGTTTTACTAGTCACGGGTAGATGGCGCTACTTACCATAGATTGGCATTGCTCTTTGAAGATATCACAGCATGCTCTAGGCCAGCTCAAAGTCAAAGCTACCAATGACGTGCGGACGACTGTACTAACGATATACCGGATGACATTTTTGTTCCGTCTTGAAAAAATTAGGTACAATAGATGAACGGAGTAGAAGCCTATGGCATAGATTTTTTTATTTTTTCAATGACATAGGTACCCAGAAACTCATTAAGCAATAAATACTACAAATTTGAATTAAACTTTTCATACTAGAACAATAAAATCAGATATTGTAAACAAAAATAATAAATCGATTAAAAAATATCGAAATTCAAATCATGCGCCCCCTAAATAGTATAGTACAGTAATGCATGGATTTATCAATGAATTCGTAGCGCGTTCCTATACTTTACTTACAAATTAATATTCTCGTGTATAGCTTTTGTTCCACTTACACAACACACCATATTATTTTCGAGACGGTAAAAAATGTCATCCGGTATAGGCAGAGATTTGGCTGTTATTGTTTCTCGATCGTCAAATATCTACCGCGATCGTTCCCGTTCATTTAAAACCACTATTGTCTTCACATCGTATGGGTTTGGCCTGATTGATTGCTGCCATATTGTTTTGCTTACAGCTTGAATTGAAGCAAGGTCGAACGAATTATAACAGGAAGTCTTGGATGTATTGTTCCTTGTGTTAAACGAATTATGAAAGATTATAGCGACTCTGAATATTCAAGCTGGTATTTTTGAATATTGTCGTATCGTGAGGAAACCGGACTTATAATTGACTGGCTGACCCGGCGAACTTCGTACCGCCTCAGAATCGATAAATGTTGTAGCTGAATTAAATTCATTTTTGTGAATTTCTTAGTTTTTAAATGTGTGAGGAAACTTCTTGACGAACGAAAAAATCAGTCAATCCGTTCTCGAGAGATCTTTAAAAAAGCGTTCCGTACAAAAATTAATTATCTTCATTTTTTTTTGTGAAGTTTTCTCATGTTTCTGCTATTCGGGGTGGAGAAAAATCCAACAAAATCAAAGATCATAAAAATCGGTCCAGTCGTTTAGGCTTTAGCCCTGTAGTGGCACAATAAAAAGCATTATTAGGCAGGTATTATCATCGTCACTTACCCGTGGTAACCAAAACAAATTACTTACTCGCATAATCGATTTGGCTCAGTATTGTTAGCTTATCATTGTTAGTAATACACACAGTGACGTTTCAATAGACTAACTTTATTATAGAGTTTTGACACACATCATAAACACATGGCGCTAGTAGTACCATAGATACTATTTATTAAATAATGTTTTGTTATAATATCAACACCTCCACTTAACAAAATCATTTATACATTATAACAGGTAGTATACCAAGTTTTTTAGTAAAGTATTTATGCTTAAGAGACCCTAAACTCTTGGTAAAAATATCTGCTGGCATTTCTGTTGTTTCTAAATAATCAACCTTAATAAATTTATTTGCAACTGCCTCTCTTACAAAATGGTATCTTATGTCTATATGTTTAGACCTTCTATGGTATACTGGATTCAAAATAAGTTTTTGGGCACTTTGACAATCATTATACAAAGTAATTGTGTCTGAGCAACCTAAAATCTCAAACATTAAATTCTTTAAATAAATGGCCTCTTTGCTGGCCTCTGACATAGAAATGTATTCCGCTTCTGTTGAAGATAGAGCTACATTTCTTTGCTTTCTACACTCAAAAGAAATAACTGCACCTGATAATTTAAAACAAAAACCAGAAAAGGATTTTCTGTCGTTAGTATCAGAACCCCAATCTGCATCCACATATCCTTCTATACAAGAATCATCTTTAGCAAAAACAAGACCATAGTTTTTAGTACCCTTTAAATACTTTAAAATTCTCTTTAAATGTTTCCAATGAGTTTCATCATATGAGTTATTAAACTGACTCAGATAACACACACTATAAGTTATGTCTGGTCTGGTTAAGACAGCTAAGTACATTAAGCTACCTATCAATTGTCTATATGGAATTTTATCTTCACAATAACTATTCTTAGTTTTTTCTAACCTTAAATTAATCTCCATTGGAGTTTCTGCTGTCTTACAATTTGTCAGGTTAAATCTTTTTAACAAACTTTCTATGTACTGTTCTTGATCAACAGTTATAACATTTTCATACAAATTAACTCTTAAACCCAAACATTGCTTTAATTGACCCAAATCTTTCATTTGAAATTTACTGCTCAAGTCAACCATTAATTGACTAGTTGCCATTTTACAATTTGAAAAAACAAAAAAGTCATCTACATATAGTGCTATAATAACTTTAGCATCTCCTTCAAGTTTTGTGAACAAGCAAGGTTCATATTTTGACTTTAAAAATCTCAAAGACAATAAGTAATCATTAACCCTCTGATACCATGCACGTGATGATTGCTTAAGTCCATAGATGGCACGCTTGAGCTTTAGTACTTTGTTATTATCATCATTACAATCTTTATAAAACACAGGTTTTTGCATATACACAGATTCATTCAGAAAACCATTTAGGAAAGCCGTAGTGACATCTAGATGACGTATATCTAAACTTAGTTTTACTGCTAGAGAGAATAACAGTCTTAAAGTAGTATGACGTAGCACTGGTGAAAAAGTTTCATGATAGTCTATACCTGCTTTCTGTGAGAAGCCTTTGGCCACCAATCTAGCACGATAACGCACATTACCAACACTATCATACTTTTTCTTGAATACCCACTTGCACTGCACTACTGTGGAGTCACGAGGTTTATCCACAAGCTCCCATGCATCATTCTTTTTAAATGATTCTAATTCCTCCTGCATACTTGCTCTCCAGAATTCGCTTTCAGGTCCATTTAAAGCATCCTCGAGAGTAATATCCATTATATTTTGATCATCTGATTCGTCAACACATAAATAATTATAGCCAAATCTATCAGGTAATTTTCTTACTCTCTTGCTTGGAACATCTTGATTCATGTCTAATAATGAAACATCTGTATCTTCTGTTTCAGAAATACTTTCATATGTGTCACTTCCTGTAGAAGCCTCTGGAACATATGTGGTATCATTTTCATCACATTCAGTCTCGGTGTCTTCTGTTTTAACCTCTTCTTCAATCTCCTCCGCTGAAGCCTTGGATTCAATAGGAATATTCACTGTATCTTTGGTTTCCATTACAATGATGTCTCTGCTAATCGTAATAGAGTTATTTTCTGGGTCATAAACCCTATAGCCCTTCACATTGTCTGCATATCCCATCAAAATATGTTCTTTGGCCTTCATATCCCATTTTAAACGCTTTTCTTTTGGTATGTGCATCATAACTTTACTCCCAAAAATACGTATATGACTCAAGTTGGGTTTTTTTCCTGTCCAAGCTTCGTATGGAGTCATATTTTCTAACCCTGTAACAACTGACCTATTTCTTAGGTATACTGAGGTATTTATGGCTTCTGCCCAAAACTTTTTGTGTAAACTGGCATCGTAAATTAAACATCTAGCCTTCTCCACTAATGATCTATTCATCCTTTCACTCACACCATTTTGCTGTGGAGTGTAGGCATTACTTTTCTGATGGATAATACCGATTTGTTTTAGATACCTTTCAAAGTCTTGACTGCAGAACTCACCGCCATTATCTGTCCTTAAAATTTTAATCTTCCTATCTG
This sequence comes from Apamea anceps, assembly GCA_951799955.1. Taxonomy (NCBI): domain Eukaryota; kingdom Metazoa; phylum Arthropoda; class Insecta; order Lepidoptera; family Noctuidae; genus Apamea; species Apamea anceps. The sequence goes on along the minus strand of OX637502.1, from coordinate 2,114,412 downwards.
TCTGTTTTTCTACCATTGACTGGAATTCCTTAAAAAACTTAAATACCTCACTCTTTGATTTCATAAAATAAACAAAAGCCATTTTGCTGTAGTCATCAACGAATAAGACATAGTACCTGGATCCTCCGATGGAAATATTTTCCATTGGGCCAGACACATCTGAGTGAATCAGTTCTAAAATAGCCTGGGTGTTAGTAGAACTAGGTTGAAACTGTAGTCTAGTTTGCTTCCCTTTACAACAAGCAATACAATTAGATTTGTTCACCTCTGCCTTATCTGTGAATGAAATACCTTCTGCGGCTCCATTTTTCATTTTGTTTAAACTAGTACTGTTAATGTGTCCCAATCGTCTATGCCAAGTTTCACTTGACACCTTAGCTGTGGCTGCCAATAACTGTTCTGATTTCTTAATGTATAATCTGTACACACCTTCTACTAATTCTGCCTTCCCAACTAGAGTTCTCTGTTTATTGTAAATATAGCAAAAATTCTCTTTAAAAGTTACATTATTGCCATTTTTAATCAACTGACTCACTGAAAGCAAGTTTGTGGTTAAACTCGGTACGCACAATACATCTGAGACTGTGATGTCATATTCCATATCATCCACAACCGTAATGATATTAACATCACCAGAACATAGCACCGGGACGCATGTTTTGTTCGCAACAATTATTTCTTTGGTTTCATGTTCATACGATGGATTTACAACAAATTCAATCTTCGCTGTCATGTGTTTACTAGCCCCGCTATCAATGTACCAACTATCGCAGTTGAAATTCCCACTCAAGAAAATAGCGCTAAAGGCATTACATTGTTTACTTTTGCTTAATTCCGAACTCGGACACTGGTTTTTATAATGGCCCGTTTGTTTGCATTTATAGCATTTTATTACTTTGACAGTCTTTGATGTTTCGCCTGTCGATTGTTTAGGGTCATATTTATTTTTGCCATATTTCGAACGTTGAATATTTTTCGCGGCAAAAGCACTCTCTGAACCGGAAACGGTTCCAATGTCACTACACATGTCCATCAATTTTGTTTTTATGACGTCGGCACTTATTTCAATACCCGAGTGCTCTATGGCCATTAACATGGGCGCGTATTTATCGGGTAATCCTGCTAACATTAATGCTCCAATCCATTCATCTGATATCTTAAAGCCCGTTCCTTGTAATCTCTGGCTTGTTTCTACGATTTCAGTTACATACTGGGTCATCGAGTCACAGTTATCAAGTCGTATGTTGATGAGTTTGCGCAACAAGCCAATTTTCCTTGTGTAGCCGGTATCATCAAACATATTCTTTAACTTGTTCCATAAATCATAGGTTGTTGCTGCATGCTTAATATGCACGTAAAGTGTCGGGTCTATCGTCAACACTAACTTTGCTTTGGCTTTAGCATCTTCATTTATTTGGCTCGTCGTAGATGAAGCCGATAACCTCTCAGTGATAGCGGACGCCATGTTTTCCAACACCAACACATTTTGCACTGCAAAACACCAATCCTCATAGTTCTCGCGCCCTTTTAGCTTGGGAATGTTAGCAATATAGTTCGTCGTCATTTTAATCACAGAAACCAAACAGTACTCCACGTTTGAATCTATTAAAACTATTTTTAATTGTGCAGGCCCATAACCTGTTAGTAATACACACAGTGACGTTTCAATAGACTAACTTTATTATAGAGTTTTGACACACATCATAAACACATGGCGCTAGTAGTACCATAGATACTATTTATTAAATAATGTTTTGTTATAATATCAACAATCATCGGGGAAATGGGCCGCCACTATTTAAAAACGGCTACACATTACCCCTTATCTAACCATTTACATATTACTTAGCTGAAAGAAAGAAAAGCTTGCATGCAGTCTATATATTTACATAATAATAATACTACATGCACGGGCTCGAAACGTTAACGTAAGGCTATTTTTACGATATAGGCTGTTGTTATCGAACCTTTAAGCAAAGCATCCATTCTCCATGAGTTTAAAAGTATGACCTAGTATGCAGAATTACGATTGTCAACCCGACAACTATTCGTAAAATTACGATATGAAAACGTAGATCGATTTGGAAATTAAACTCGTCATCTAATTCTTAAAAGGGAGAGCCTTTGGCCTGCTGTGGGACAATAGTTAGATTAGACCTACTTATCTATTGAAGTAGTCGTTTCTACTACTTAACGACGGCATTTTCTTGTTATATCGTGTAGTACGGGTAGTCAGAAGCCCGAAAGTCTGACAACCAGTTTTACCAAGGGGTATCGTATTACCCAGTAACTGGGTTGTGGAGGTCAGATAGGCAGTCGCTCCATGTAAAATACTGGTATTCAGCTGCATCCGGTTAGACTGGAAGCCGACCCCAACATAGTTGGGAAAAGGCTAGGCAGATGATGATCGTGTAATATGACAAAGTATGACACATCACATACATATTTCATAGGTCACCCGTACTTAGGTGATCAAGATACTCAACCCAAAGTCCTAAACAAAAGCGTCATTTTAACTCTCTCTTTACTTCACAGGACTGGTGGAAGGTAGAGGTGAATGACCGCCAGGGCTTCGTTCCGGCCGCCTACGTTAAGAAGATCGACGCCGGCCTCTCGTCCTCACAGCAGAACCTGGCTGATTCCAGCTCCATCGCCGCTAGGCAGAACCAGGTACAGTACCCTCATGAACACAATATTGAATTTAAGGTTGACGATATGTCAAAGTCGCGGGAAACACCTGGATGAGGACGCACGGAACTGGAAGAGTGGCAGGAAACAGGGGAGGGCTATACCCAGGAGTGGGGGATTCTGGGCTGAAATGATGATGATGAAGGTGAAAGCGCCAGGGTAGCATGAGAAATTCTAATTTTCTTACGTTTTTTTGCAATTTGCGACCATAAAAAATATGCATTTGCAGAATTATAGACTTTCAAATCATGAATAATTAAAAATATTTTTTTAGATTAAACTTTGCTGCGATCTGCTTACGACCTTTTGACAATAACCTGATAGACACATCATATATCAGTTAAAATCGTATAAAGAACAGTATTTTTAACACGATATTGTTAACAGTAACATAAACTTTACGAAAAAACGTTTGTTCTCAGATCGAGGCTCAATACGACAACCTGCTGGGCTTGGCTCGCGAGCGACAGAACAAGCTCAATGAGACCGTCAAGGCTTACGTGCTTGTGCGTGAGGCCGCTGAGCTCGCCACATGGATCAAGGATAAGGTATGTTATTTCCTTTACTCTTGTACAGTCAGCGTCAATAATATCGAGACGAACAGACTGTTCAAAATGATCTAAACAACTATGAAAATGAAATATTAACTCAATGACACAAGGAATGTTTCAGAATGAAGACAGTACACGACAACTGTCATTCTGACAAGAACTTTATCCAGTTGACATAAAGTTTAATTTTCATAGTTGTTGAGATCATTTTGAACAGTCTGTTCGTCCCGATATTTTTGACGGTGACTGTACAAGAACTACTCTCGTATTATGAAAAGCTTATGTATAAAAATGGATAAAGGAATGATGTTCCAGAGTTTGTTAAAATTAACTTTGGAGATTATTTTTCAACCTTTTACTTCAGTATACTTTTACTTTTTATCTCTTCATAAGTAAAACAAGAGGGTATAATAAAACTAACGTTGATAGAAAAACTTGTCTTCTAACATTTTATCCGTTATCGCAGGAAATGCACGCCCAAGTCCAAGACGTGGGTGAAGACCTGGAACAGGTAGAGGTCATGCAGAAGAAGTTCGACGACTTCCAGAACGACCTGCGCGCCAACGAAGTGCGTCTCGCCGAGATGAACGAGATCGCCGTGCAGCTCATGACTGTCGGGCAGACTGAGGCTGCGCTCAAGATTAAGACACAGATGCAGGTGAGATGGGATGGTTTTTATGTCGCAAGTTTTTAAACGTAGCCTTGTAACAGAGATGGATAGTCGGTGTCACTGAAACGAGCTTAGGGGGCGTCCATTAAAAACGTGAGGTATTTTGTGCGATTTTCCGAACCCCCCGCCCCCCTTGGTGAGATGTCGTGAGATTTAGCTCGACCCCCACCCCCCCTCCCTAATCACACGTGAGATTTTCAAAATATGAATTTATACGTTGGATTTATTGTGAAAAAAAAAAACAATAATCTATATTAGCGTTGTGTAAGATTTGGCCATATTTTAGTGAAAGAATATGTGTTACTTCATTTAGCCCAAATTTCTCGCAGTTTTACTGTTTCTTGAGGAAAAAAGAAATACGTGATATTCGCCGAGACCCCCCCCCCCCCCCCTCCCCAAAGTAAGATTAGATGAAATTCGTCTTAACCCCCTCCCCCGCTAGAACACCTCACGTAATTAATGGACGCCCCCTTATGGGGCCAAGTAAATTTATATACAACATTTTAAATGACAATAGTGAGTTTTGCTACTTTGCTTGATGTTCAGGCTAATGCAAGCAGTAAGAAAGTACAAACATGCTAACATATAATTTTATTGATGGTTGAAACTAAAGATATTTTGAAGAAAGCATCTTGAAATCTCAACTTGCAAATGGCTTGCAGTATATACGATGCATTACATGTCACGTACACAATGATTTAACGCAGATTATAGTCATGTGAACCAACAAATATGTGCGTTCTAAGGTGTAATAGACATCCACAAATAACAATCGTGATGTAACAATTTTCATATTCAGTATATAAATAGAAGATAAAATAATGTTTTATCTTTTGCGTTATCATAAAAAAGCCCTCATGATAAGATAAACACGTGGAATTAAGCCGTACAAAGTGCACGCACTTAACTTATAAGTGCTGTCGGTATGTAAATAGGCATTTGATCCGTAAATCCACTTTATGGATTAGCAAACGTTTGCTCCACATTCTTGTATGCCACAGAAAGTAAAAGATAGAAATGTCTATTCACACGCTCGGATTGGCCGCGACACGTAGCGCGCGCTCCTTCGCGTGTGCTCGGCTCGCGCGGCAGGTCCACGCCGAGAGCGCATTTGGATCGCGCTCCTGCCGCGCCCGATCGAAGCGTACTGGATCTTCCGGTGTGGACCCAGCTAATCTTCCAACAGTTCTTCAACAAACTCGATTTCCCCCCAACAGGAACTGAACTCCAAATGGACTTCCCTTCAACAACTGACATCCGAGCGCGCCGCCCAACTGGGCTCAGCGCACGAAGTACAACGATTCCACCGTGATGTGGACGAGACCAAGGACTGGATCGCCGAGAAGGAGGCCGCCCTAGCCACTGACGACCTGGGCAAGGATTTGAGATCTGTGCAGACTTTGCAGCGTAAGTAAACAACTATTTTGTCCTTAATATTTTAAGATTTTGAACGGTCTAGAGAATTTGAGAAATGCTGCGAGTTTGATACATAAACTTACACCTTTTTCCCTTACTTACTTCGACTTGAAAATGTTATGTTCAAAAATATCTTATTATCTTTAGCCAATTTTAATTCTCAATCATTTCACTTCACAGGCAAACACGAAGGCCTAGAGCGCGACCTTGCAGCCCTAGGAGACAAGATCCGCCAACTGGACGACACAGCCAACCGCCTCATGTCCACACACGGCGACTCTGCCGACGCCACGTACAGCAAGCAGCGCGAGATCAACGAGGCCTGGCAGCAGCTGCAGGCTAGAGCTAATGCCAGGAAGGAGAAGCTGCTGGACTCTTATGACCTGCAGAGGTAAGTAACTATACAAAGATATTAAAAAAATATTCTGTCCAAGATGTAGGTGACGAAATTTGAGCCGATAATTCAGCGTTTGTGGGTATTTCGGGGTTGTTTATAACAGATATTGTTCATATAATTTCGAAATAAAGTAACTGGGAATGGGAATGAAAGGGTAAGTTCCTCTGTTCCTTCTTCTAAAAATCACTTATATTTTTGACGTCATATGTGTAAGTATACGTCGTCCTATAAACTTTGATAACATGCCCAGAAATTCGTTTTTGTCACGTATAATATCAAGTGTATTCTCTATTTATCGGTATATTTTCCTCAGAAATCACAGTTTAGGATAATTATAAAATCCTAGAAGTAACTTTGAACTGCGAAATTGGTGTCTTATTAACTGAGCAATTACATTTTGAACTCCCCAAAATCACCTACATTTTGAGTAATAGTTCGTATATACTCATATATATCAACACAATAACTTCACAGGTTCTTATCCGATTACCGCGATCTGATGGCCTGGATCAACTCCATGATGGCTTTGGTAAGCTCGGACGAGCTGGCCAATGACGTCACCGGCGCTGAAGCACTGCTTGAAAGACACCAGGTATGTTATGTTAACATTATAAATATGACTGTTATGGTCGCCAACACTGTTGTTAGCACATACAACGGGGTATCTACCATGTGTATCTATCATTAGAATCTTAAAATAAATGAACATGTGTTAACAATAATAATCAGGCTGTAATGTTCCCATTGTTGGGACTCAAGCATCCTCTTTGTGAGAGCGAGTGGGCCGTAATCCATCACGCGGGCCCAGTATGGGTCGGTAGATGTCACATGTCTTAGAATTTTTGTTGCTTGAAATAAAATACTGGTAGTCAGATCATCATCATCATCATCATCATCTGCCTAGCCTTTTCCCAACTATGTTGGGGTCGGCTTCCAGTCTAACCGGATGCAGCTGAATACCAGTATTTTACATGGAGCGACTGCCTATCTGACCTCCACAACCTAGTTACTGATGATAATCAGATGCATTCGGTTCGACTAGAGCTTGGTTGGGAAAAAGCTAGGCAGATGATGAGACAAGTATGGTTTTCATGGTTTATAGATGAAACAGACATGGTTAATATCCCATTTTATGTGCTAATAGTACTATTATAGATATGTTCATTGTAAATTACTCCCGTTTGGTCCATTAGTGACTAATAGCGTGAAGTCAAAACATCTCATTAATAATGTTTGAATGTATAAAGTTTGGTGATGTTAGATGATTAGTTCCATTACATTCAAAACTGCAGTCTTGTCCAAGATTCTAAAACTACGAGGTTCTACAATTGGTCAGTTTTGAAATCATTCATGTGGGTTCTATTGGTTGTTTACGTCAAAATTGTCTGTAAGTACTACATATATTGGCGTTACTGAATGGTGACTTATATGGACGATAAAAAAAAATGTACGTGTCTTGTAAAATTCCAAAAATTTGGAACTAAAATCTGTTAATTGGGAGCAAAAATTACTGGTTTTATAGAAAATTGGCAGCTTTTGGGTATTGGAGAACAAAAATCACATGGTAACTGTGTTTCTAGAGCCAGCGTTTGGAGATAGACGCGCGGTACGGCATAATGCCGCAGGTCAGACGCATTGCACGCATGTGTGCCCCCAGCCTTACTACCATTCTTGCAAATCACACCTATATTTTTAAAGACCGGTGTTCATATGCGTAAAAGGGCCATGGTCTTAAAATAGATGCTAATTTAATATCGATATTAAAAGAAATACCCACAAATTAATATACTTTAAAAAATGTTATCCTTGGCGATTTAAGCACATGTGTTCAAACTACAGAAATATCTCTGTAATTTATTTATTTATTAAGGTACACAAATAGCAAAATAATAAACAGGCCACCAATTAAATCCTGTGAACGTTAGAGGAAGCATCTGTTTCCGGACTCGACAATCATCAAATTCAGTCAACAGTGTTCTAATATTTTCATGTTCGGCATTCAATATTGCCTCCTGGTAAATTCGCCCACAGATCTTTAGCACACGGAGACATGTCCTACAAAATATAGGTACTGTGTGACTTGCAAGAAGTTTATAATATACACCCGTGTATGCAATAATACGCAATAATATACACTACACTCGATGTGCTGCTGTTTACAATCTAATTTAATTTAATGTATTTAGTGGCAGGGGGTAGTTACCCTAACAGTTTAACTATAAAAAACTTAACAGGCAAAGACACGACGACTATATTAACAGTTTTAATTGTTTTGTACTTTATTTTTACATTTTTTCTATGTTGTTGTGATAAAGCACGGTCAACTAGAAAAGTGAAATATTCCCTAACTAGAATATCAGTAGAATTTATAAAATAACACCGACCAGAATAACATGTTTATTCCAATCACGTATTTCTTTCGTGTTTGCTCGTCTAGTTTCGAACTTGACCGAAGCTCGAAGTCGTAGATCAAACTTTGAAAGTATAAAATTGAATGTTTCTAGTTGATACACTTTTCAAGTTGACGGTACTAGTTTTCAGTGTGTTTTCAAGGTTTCCTCAGTTTGTCCTAAATGTTTTAGTGTGTGTGACTTTTTACTTTCTGTACAATTTGTATCTTCTATTATTTTATTTATTCTGTGTTCGTACTATCCACGGTTATTTCATTCTTGGTGTGTGTTGTACAGCTTTATTTTATATATAAAAAAAGCAAAGTTCGAAACTTAATTTAGACACGGCGTATTTTTGAATCTATCAAAAATATTGGTGTATGAGAATTTTGGTTTTTAAACAAGACATTTAAAAAGAATGTTGTGGTCAAACTTCTTAACAAAGGTACCAATAAAGCTACCATTCAAGCAGTTTAAAAATATCAGCCAATTTCTTTTTCACAGCATTTGATAAGACATCACAAGCCATCAAGAATAGTCTTTGCTTTTAATTTGATACTTATACAATTTTCGCCCAATACTAAACTGTTCTGCATAATATAGGAACATCGCACTGAAATGGACGCCCGCGCCGGTACGTTCCAAGCTCTGGAACTCTTTGGCCAGCAGCTGCTGCAAGGAGGTCACTACGCCAGCGTTGATATCCAGGAGAAGCTCAACAACATGAGCGATGCTCGCCAGGACCTTGAGAAGTTAGTATATCCTTTATTTTTACGCTTCCTAGACATTCTCACTGCACTTTCTAGTATTCTTGCTCTCGCCTACTGAGCTCAATGGCTTGTGCTGAGGAGTGCATCAAAGTCATAATTCAGAAGTTTGAGAACAAACTCAAGAGCTCTCGCTCAGGCGAGCTCTTGAGTTTATTTAGCAAGAGCTCTTGAACGCGCATGTATCATGGATAGGTTTCCATGATGTATGCGTGTTAATAAAATCTCAGATCATGGCATACTGAGACAAATTCCAGAGGTTTAATAAACTCTCTGTACAACATTGTTTTTAATAAATAAGTAAATAAATGACTTAACTGTTGTAATATATAGGAAGTCCACCTTTATCTCTGTTTTACGAACTTGGCTCTATATAATCTGGTAATTGATGGATGTACAGCAAAGCAGATGCCAAAGCAAAGCTGTTGATTGCAGATTTACACATCGTTTCATCTATTTTATGATAGTGTGCCATCAAACCCGCGTTTGTCGATGTAATAATAATAATAATATCCCTGGACATTTCACACAGCGCCATCTAGTCCCAAGCTAAGCAACCTAATGCTTGTGTTATGGTAACAAGATGGCTGATAAACTACTTATATACATTTTTTTTTTTTTAAATACATACGTATTATAGATAGAAAGACACCCAGACTCGGAACAAATACATGTAGGTCATACAAATATTTGTTTCGTGCTGGAATCGAACCCGCGACACGCAGCGCAGCAGTCAATCGCTTAACCACTGCGCCAACCGTGCCGTCGATGTGTACATCAGAAAACGTTGTTTTGCATTTTTACCTCTTCGATCTAATCAAGAGCATAAATTCGAGTACCTACCAAAGCGAGTAATTAAAACATCTTACTTCTTTCTCCTACAAATACTTTCTTCTAACACTATTTTACTCTCCAGGGCCTGGGTAGGACGCCGCATGAAGCTCGACCAGAACCTGGAACTCCAACTCTTCTACCGCGACTGTGAGCAGGCTGAAGGCTGGATGGGAGCCCGCGAGGCCTTCCTCTCGCCCTCGGCTAAGGACGTGACGGATGCTGACGCAGCTGCCGACGCAGCACAGCCTGATAATGTGGAGCAGCTCATCAAGAAGCATGAGGACTTCGACAAGGCTATCAATGCTCATGTAAGTGTCATTGCGACTTTGAAACTGAAGGCTGGATGGGTGTGCGTGAGGCCTTCCTCTCACCTACCTCTAAGGACCAGACAGATGCTGATGCTGCTCCCGACACAGCACAGGTAGATAATGTGGAGTAGCTGATCAAGGAACACGTCGAGGACTTCGATATGGCTTTGGTTTTTTCCCTTTATCTGTAGAGACGAGAGTTACAAAAGTTCGAAAAACATCTTCAAAATTTTAAAATAGCTTTGCTACTATCTCGATTTAATGCATTATATCTATTGTCCCTACAGGAGGAGAAGATCGCTCAATTGCAGACGTTAGCCGACCAGCTAATGGCCTCAGAGCACTACGCTGCTGATGACATCGACGGCAAACGACGACAGGTGCTCGACAGGTGGCGCCACCTCAAGGAGGCGCTCATTGAGAAGAGATCCAGGTACAGTTTACAGTTAATTTTACTTTGAAAATATGGCGACCTTTCCTGCTATGTGTCTCATCTATAGATGCAAAACGGATTCTAAACATTTTAAACCATTTGGTTTTAAACCGTCTTTTTGGTTTAAAACCACACCGGGCAGTTAAAAAAAAAAAACATTTTGAACCGTTAGTACAATTTTTTTTTTTAAGAATGCTTTCATCTTCACGCGGTGTGATCTAGACCACACTGATTTAGGATGTATCAAGTATCAAGGGCAATTAAAATAAAATATTACTTTTTAAAAATTTAACTTTTTTCAAAAAGTATATCTAATACGAAAATAACTCAAATACACATATTTTTACGCTGAGCATTTCTGACATACTACGTTTTTATACAGGCTGGGTGATGAGCAGACGCTACAGCAGTTCTCGCGCGACGCCGATGAGATGGAGAACTGGATCGCTGAGAAACTGCAGCTCGCTACCGAGGAGAGCTACAAGGTAAGCATACGTGTGACAAAATACGAATATGTTAAGTACACAATTTTTTTCTGATAAAGATAGGATTTTGCTTCATCAAATACCGTTTAAGATACTTTATTTCAGTTAAAAAGAAAACGCAAATTCACTTCTAGCTTCACGAAGCAATTGTATTCATGTATTTTTGTTCCTCAGGACCCCGCCAACATCCAGTCTAAGCACCAGAAGCACCAGGCCTTCGAGGCGGAATTGGCTGCCAATGCCGAGCGTATCCAGTCAGTGCTGGCTATGGGAGGTAATCTCGTGCAGCGCGGACAGTGCAGTGGAAGCGAAGACGCCGTGCAGGTACACACATACTCAATTATTTCATATTAACACGATCTAAATCATTACATCATACAAACACAGACAAGCTTCCCAAGTATCATCACAACGACCGTTCCTGCGCCTCCCGCATGAAGAGGTTTCTCTCGACGGCCCACAGTACTTGCAAGATAGACATGCTCTATGACGTTTCTTCATTCAATCATAAATGGAGCTTTATGTTGATAAAACCATGATTTACAATTTCAAAATTCTTCTCGATTTTGATTAAATAAATATTTAGAATCTGCATTTACCTACAACACGCAAAACATTCACATTAATTTAGTGATTCAGACAGTACTTTATTCATGTATTGTTGTCCGCAGGCTCGCTTAGCATCCATCGCAGACCAGTGGGAGTTCCTGACTCAGAAGACGACAGAGAAGTCGCTCAAGCTGAAGGAGGCAAACAAACAACGTACTTACATCGCTGCCGTCAAAGATCTCGACTTCTGGCTTGGAGAGGTAAGAACATTATACAAAGATTAAAATTATATATTCACTAATTAGTTGACAAATATTTCAAAAAGTTTTGCGGCGTTTTTGCCAGCGAAAAGGAGATTAGCAGTATGAGATGCTGACATTAAAACTACAACGTTTATACTTATTTCAACACCTTCTTTAATTTCGCCTTTATTTTGGGAATTAATGGCATTTTTAAAGCAGCATTTTCAGTTAATGTATGTTTTGAGAAGACCATATTTTGTAATGACGATGTATAAAAATATTCATCATTGGCGATATTTCGTTAATACTGTTGTATGTTTTAGGTTGAAAGTCTGTTGACGTCCGAAGACTCGGGCAAGGACCTTGCGTCCGTACAGAATCTCATGAAGAAGCACCAGCTCGTCGAGGCCGACATCCAGGCGCACGAGGATAGGATCAATGGTGAGCGAGTTTATAATTACGATAGTTTTCTAGACTCCTAAAGTTAAAAATGCAAGTGAGTGGAAGAGAACATGAAGCGATGACAAAGTTGTTAAACACTGTAACAAGAAGAATACCCAAACCTATTTAAAAAGAAATAGAATTACTCAAAAGAATTGTTAGACTTCATCTAGGAATCTGTCTTCAACGTAATGGCCAGAACAGTTGAATTGCATCCGGACTATAGTGCATCTTATCGCAATCGTGTGATTCCATTTTAACGGCCATATCTCAGTTACATAATGCAGTCTATCTGTCTTCAATTACTGTCAAGACCTGTCTCTCTCCAGGTCTTATCCCATTTCATTTTGGTTCGGCTGTAGTCATTGCTCTCCACCATCCTTGGTTGACTCGTATAGAATGCCTACGCGGCTTTATAACTGTCACTGTGACTCCTATACTTAATACTTAGAGTTAGAAATACACCGACAACTAATTTATCTTCGTTCCTTTAGACATGAACGCCCAAGCCGACGCGCTAGTATCGTCCGGCCAGTTCGACAGCGCCGGCATCGGCTCCCGCCGCGCCGCCATCAACGAGCGCTTCGAGCGCGTGCGCAACCTCGCCGCGCACAGGCGCGCGAGGTTACATGAAGCTAATACACTGCATCAGTTCTTCAGGGATATCGCTGACGAGGAGTCTTGGATCAAGTTAGTATAGTTTTTTATTATTTAGCAGAAACTGACTGCAATTTTTATTGTAGATAAAAAAAGGAGTCTATTTTAAAATGTGTATTGCAAAGAATTTTGACAGTTCTTGATCAGTACAACTAAGATAATAAACTTTATTTCAATTGGATAACATTATTTTTAGAATGGCATCTATTGTGTACTGTTGTCTATTTGGGAACACACCTGTATCATTGAAATTTTGTTTCCTTTTCTTAGTTATTAGTAGCTTACATTTTTGACGCTGATTGTAAAAATGTACACAAAATACTTAATTCAACGTGCACATCTCTTGACTAATCACCCTTTACCCTACAGGGAGAAGAAGCTCCTGGTCGCCTCAGACGACTACGGCCGCGACTTAACCGGGGTCCAAAACCTGCTCAAAAAGCACAAGCGCTTGGAAGCCGAACTGGCCAGCCACGAGCCTGCCATCCAAGCCGTGCAAGAAGCTGGAGAAAAACTCATGGACGTCTCCAACTTGGGAGTTCCGGAGATCGAGCAGAGGCTTAAGGCATTGTCTTTGGCCTGGGACGAGCTACAGGCCTTGGCTGGTGAGCGAGGAGCTAAGTTGCAGCAGTCTCTTGCTTACCAGCAGTTCCTTGCGAAGGTTGATGAAGAGGAGGCTTGGATCAGGTAAGAACAGTTTCGATTTTTATTGAGTTATAAATTAACAAACAGGAGATTCAGGATACCAACCTTCCTAGAAGTATATTAAAACTTGTCAATCTATTGTTGATACAATTCGTTTTTTTTTTCACTTGAAAGACTGAAATTTAGGTTCGTTAGAGGTAGACTGAACTGAAACGGGAAACCTCAAAGCTTATAGCTCAATCCTATACTAACAAAAACTTACTTCCTCAGCGAGAAACAACAACTCGTAGTCGTTGGAGAATGCGGCGACAGCATGGCTGCCGTGCAAGGTCTGCTGAAGAAGCACGAGGCTCTGGAGGCCGAGCTGGCCGCGCGCGGCGAGCGCGTGCGGGACCTCGCCGCCGACGGAGAGCGGCTGCTGGCTGCAGGCAACCTGCATGCTGACGCACTGGCGCACCGCATCAGGGCTCTACAGGTATATTGGCAAAGTATTCTTAACTTATTTTAGTAGAATATAAAAACCTACTATAAAATAAAAGAGAAAACTAAATCGTTACTACAAAAAAATGTTTTGAAATCATGAAATTGTTGGCTCGTCCGTACTATTGTATAAATAAAGCTGAAACATTGTGGTCCCTTCCCTAACCATTCTTCATCCCATCAGGCTAAACTGGAGAAGCTGACCGGCCTCGCAGCCCGTCGCAAGGCGGCCCTGGTAGACAACTCGCTGTACCTTCAGCTGCTATGGAAGGCCGACGTTGTGGAGTCCTGGATCGCAGACAAGGAGACACATGTGCGCTCCGACGAGTTCGGACGAGACCTGTCCACTGTGCAGACTCTGCTCACCAAGCAGGACACCTTCGATGCTGGTTAGTACTGTATTTACGTGTAGCCTGTTGATTTTGTCAATAGATACTTACAGAGAAGTGCATACTCAACTCACGATTCTCCAGAAAACACTTGAGCTAATTTCAGAAATACAGAATCATCTCAGGTTGTTAATTAAACTTTTCATTCATCCCTAGGTTTGTAGCGAGTATTAGAATATTCAAAAAGTTGTTTCATATTTTTATACCTCTTATCTTGCGTAAAACGACAGACTTTTTATTTTTAACAGTAACTCAATCATGCCAATGATCTAGTGCTGTAGGCCCCACTTCCACACTATGAACAATAGTTAAATTCATGATAAGAGTCTGTCCGATCACATATTACCCCGTATCTTAACAAAAAAATCTTTTTCTTCCTCCCAGGCCTAGCCGCATTCGAGCATGAAGGCATCCAGAACATAACCTCCCTCAAGGAGCAGCTGGTCGCCGCGAACCATGAACAAACGCCCGCCATAGTGAAGCGCCACGGTGACGTCATCGCGCGCTGGCAGCGTCTGCTGGCTGACTCAGCTGCACGCAAGCAGAGGCTGCTGCAGCTGCAAGACCAGTTCCGGCAGATTGAGGAGTTGTACCTCACTTTTGCGAAGAAGGTAAAATCTATCTATATAAATAAAAATGAATCACCGAAATGTATGTACGCGCATAACTTCCGAACGACTGCACCAAATTGGATAATTCTTTTTTTTGTGTTTTTTATTGTCAGGACAAGGTTTGTATACACAATTGGACCCGGTAGGTGGCGCTGCTTTTTCGGGCACGACGATGTCTGCCGGGTCCGCTAATTTGAAATAAAGTCTTTGATAGATAGAGAGAGATAGAGTAAATAACGTTTTAGATTGGATATACAGTGGATTTCGCCTTCTTACTATATTCAACATTCTTAAAAGCGATAGAGAATATGATAACGCGACGGCTAACAGGGGAGGACAAAAGAAAATAGACTAGAATATTTTTTATTTTGTACACCGTATGAATTACAGATATAAATGTAGAAATTTTACATAGGGTGACACAATGGGCAAAGCTTTGGCCAAGTAACATGGGACAAGGGCGGACCAAAGAGGACCTACCCTTTAAAAGCTTGTCGAAAATTATTTCGACCAGCCTTTCAAGCTTTTTTTCACAAACACAAACAAAAGTGGTCTTTTTGAGTGTAGTAAAATAATTGGTATACATAACTTGATATTCATGCAAAGATTTTCTTGTCTATCATTTAAGAAGTTCAAACTAATCAACGTAGCGGTCGAAAATATAACTAACTATAAATTTATTTTGTTCACTTACTACCCACATTCTAATAAATTGTGTCTTTTCAGGCGTCCGCATTCAACTCATGGTTCGAGAATGCAGAGGAAGATCTGACTGACCCCGTTCGTTGCAATTCCATCGAGGAGATCCGTGCGCTCAGAGACGCGCATGCGCAGTTCCAAGTGAGTACACTACTAATATATGAGTACATATATGTAATTATGCTTCTTTTCAAAGGAAATCAGACTTCGCTCTCGCTCTAGCTAGATAGGCGAGAAAAGCTATTCTGTATGACTTGGTGGTCGAATTCTTAAATACAACTCGTTTTAAATCGCCGTTAAATATCATGCTGCAACACAAAAGTGACTGTCAGTTTCAGAAACACTTTCGATGAACAACATCTTCAAGTTGAGAGTTGTATGAGAGCTCGGTGATAATGAAGGTCAATTATCAATGCCATTTTTATAGTATAAAAAAACCTTTCTATGACCAGGCTTCCTTATCATCGGCACAAAGCGACTTCGAAGCCCTGGCCGCCCTGGACGAGCAGATCAAGTCATTCAACGTGGGCGCTAACCCTTACACCTGGTTCACTATGGAGGCGCTCGAGGAGACCTGGCGCAACCTGCGCAAGATTATCGGTAAGTTACCATGACCTGGACAATGTTATTGCTGTTCTGTAAATAAACAAAACTTCCTCGTAAACTATGGTAAAAAGTCGGGATAATGTGTCTATATAAAAAATACCAATAAAATCAGCCATTTCATATTGATACGAAAATAGTTGCTTGTGTAGTGGCCTCTAATATTATAAACGCGAAAGTTTGTGAGAATGGATGGATGGATGTTTGTTACTCTTTCACGCAAAAACTACTAAACGGATTTGGATGAAATTTGGCACACAGATAATTTATAACCAGGATTAACACATAAGATTCTTTTTATCCCGATATTCCTACGGGATCGAAACTTATGCGGGTGAAACCGCGGGGCGCTACTAGTACCTACTTATATACTTTCATGTCAAAATACAAGTTATAACTTGGGTTTCCAAAAAAACACGGTTTTGTCTGTCACCTATCTGATATTGTGCTGATAAGTTATGGTAACATAACTTAGTAGGCGATTTTAGGTTTGTCACCAAAAAATGGAAACGTGGAAGAACCTCAAGTGCTTGACACTTGTTTGGAAATTAACATAACATTCTGTTTATGCAGCCGAGCGCGACGTGGAGCTGACGAAGGAGGCGCACCGCCAGGAGGAGAACGACAAGCTGCGCAAGGAGTTCGCCAAACACGCCAACGCCTTCCACCAGTGGCTCACCGAGACACGGTAAGTGCTGCATAAATACTGTGCTTTTACAACGACTTTTTCTTTTTAAATAGTTCTAGACTTGGTTTGCGTGTGTAGTGTGTTCCCATGAATATAGTAAGTGGTAGAAAGATTTATTGGAGTGTTAAGAGTCAGCACAGATTTTTAGAAGTAGTTAGCAACTAATTCTACGGCGGTTATTGGCACGAAATTCTTTAACGCGGCTTGCGGGGTAGTAGTTATGCCCCCTCCATGCGAATTTCTCTTTCTCTGTGTTATATACGAGTGTGTGTGTGATCGCTAGTATCGCGTAAGGAATTTCGTTCCTGATGGGGTCCCCGACCGCACACGTTTTTTTAGTACTTAGTAATATACATAGACGCTATTCCGACTGTCTGCGCTGACTAGCTGTTTAGCGTGCCTTTATTTTCAGTGTTTTTTCTACACAATGGTCACCATGAGCTCTCACCTTATAGAATACATATTTTAGTTCTTTGCCCTGTGTTAGTACTCCTACCTGTGGTACTCTAGCCTAGATGTGAAGATATTGGTATAATGTAAAAAGTTGGAGGTGTTGACATATTGCTTGGTATACAGGTTACAGCTGCTAGGCTGGGATGGGTAACGTATTCAGAATGTCGCGTATAAATTACTAAAATAATTATAAAACCATTTATGGCTTGACAAAAGTTTATTATAGTTTGACCGAAACTGCTGTACCGCGCCTTAGGAATGCGCGGCGAGGCGGGGGGCGGGACGCCGTGAGCGATGACGAATGAGCGACCTGCACTGCCCCCCCCGTCTCGCCGCCACATACCGAATTCGCGGTACAGCGGTTTTGGTCAAATCATAGCAGAATAATGGTAGATCAATGACTTAATAAATGAACTTTTAAAGCTAACGATGAGGATTTTTTTTTTATAATTTTTGTCAAGCCGACATAATCGTTGTACGCTCACGTACGTTCTCGATGTCTGTCTGTACTGTACAGCTTATTGATTGGCTTACTTCAAAATTAAATGTATTCTGTCTGTGACATACCTTTACGTAAATGTCACCTAAGTTATGAAAATAATTAAAAGTAATATCTGTACATACATAGGTTTACCTACTAATCTAAATGTCTTCTTTAAAGTTTACTAATTCATTTTCTATTAAAGTTAACGAATGCGTTTTATAGATGTTGTAGTCAAAATTATTTTTTCTAATGTTAACTGTAAAGACTCAAATTGAGTTCATAAACCATTTTTAAAAGTTCTTCTTTATAAATAAGAGCCTACTTTCGAACTATAATAACTACGATAGTAAGCTCTTAATTATTATCAAATTATCTAAGTAATATTAACTTGCCTTCTTCCAGTTATTGCACATTACCATTATGAAGCTTCAACTTCCTCCGGAACGTAATAATTATAAACTAACCAATACTTTTGTTTATTCATACAGTACATCAATGATGGAGGGCACTGGCTCTCTGGAACAACAGTTGGCTACGCTGCGTCAACGCGCGGGAGAGGTGCGTGCGCGCAGGGCTGACCTGAGACGCCTTGAAGAATTAGGTAAGATACACACAGAAGATACATTCATTTAACTATATTTTTTTCCAAAATCTAGGCCCTCTGGCAGCTTAAATCTCTAAATACAGTTAACGCTAAATTTATTTTGAATTTGAAGAATGTTTTCAATAAATATATTGAAAACATTCTTCAAATTCGAAATAAATTTAGCGTATATATAGTGCTAAATCCACTCCAAACAATATTTTAACTTATCAATCTTTTTATAACCAGGCGCGGCACTAGAAGAACACCTGATCCTGGACAATCGGTACACTGAGCACAGCACGGTGGGACTCGCCCAGCAGTGGGATCAGCTCGACCAGCTGTCCATGCGCATGCAGCACAACTTGGAGCAGCAGATACAGGCCAGGAACCACTCTGGTAAGTACAGACACCTGTTATAGCAAGATAATTATAGCTTTTTCAACCTGGTTAGAAAAAGAATGCTCAACAAAAAGCCGGGTCTGTTACGATCATATTTTTATAAGAAATAAACCTATAAAAAAATATGGACATCCTAAATTCTTGACCAAACAATGAAATGTTGTTCAAATCAAATGGAAAAAAAACCCGCGTGGGCGAATGTTTCAAACGAAATTAAACAAACATGGCTATCGAGACCATCGGTGGAATAATCTCGAAAATTACACACATTTGTTAGATTTTGAGCGCAGCAGAGGCCATTTTGTCAGCGATTTTCAGAGTAGGAACATATGAACGAAAAAAAAAACGCTCATTCATGATTGTTTCTTTCTTCGTTTGTATCTGTTCCGACTGTAGTCAATTTTTCCTACATCAAAATCATTTGACTAACACCCCCGTATCTCTTCCCCAGGTGTAAGCGAGGACGCACTGAAGGAGTTTTCAATGATGTTCAAGCACTTCGACAAGGACCGCTCGGGCCGCCTCAACCACCACGAGTTCAAGTCGTGTCTGCGCGCGCTGGGATACGACCTGCCCATGGTTGAGGAGGGACAGCCTGACCCCGAGTTTGAGGCTATACTTAGTGAGTATTAGAATATTTGGTTTTAATTTGAAAAAATATGTAGGACACATGACGTACCCCCTAAAGAATTGCCAAGTTTATGTACCAGTGGGCGGGACACATTGCTCGCAGAACAGATAGCTGATGAGACCGGAAAGTTCTGGGGTGGCGACTAGCATATCAGAAGGCGTATAATGAGTAAGCTGCCACAAGGTGGTCTAAACAACTTGTTGATGACTCCAGTAGTCAATATCTCTCAGCTGAATGATGAACATAAGTTATACCATCTATAGTATCCAGATATCTTAGAATGTTCGTTTCCTTTCAGATGTGGTAGACCCGAACCGCGACGGCCAAGTATCCCTCCAAGAGTACATGGCGTTCATGATCAGTAAGGAAACTGAGAATGTGCATTCCTCCGAGGAAATAGAGAACGCGTTCCGAGCCATCACCGCCCACCAGGACCGCACCTACGTCACCAAGGACGAGCTCTATGCCGTAAGTAACGCTTCAAGTTATGCATAGCGGAACTTAGTCAACCGAGAACACAGCTAACCTATTGTCTTATTCACAGAACCTCACCAAGGAGATGGCGGACTATTGCGTCGCTCGCATGAAACCCTTCGTCGAAGCCAAGACGGAGCGCCCCATACCCAACGCACTCGACTACATCGACTTCACGCGCACACTCTTCCAGAACTAAGCACGCACTGCGCACGTCCGCATGCGACGGACGCCCGCGCAGTACTGCCTAGCTTTATTTACATAACGCATTAAAATCAAAAAGAAAATATTGTTTTTTAATTTTGTGTCGTGGTCCCACCTCTCACGCGTGAGTACTGCGCGGTCGGCCGCGCGATCAGCTTGCATTAATATTTATATAGCACTATTTCAATGTCTCATTATTCCAAAAGTATATAGACTGAATTTTAAAAAGCATTTCAATCAATTCATTATGGTAGCTTAGAGTCTGTATAAGTTGGACTAAACTAAATTAGTAAAATAATCATGATCAGCTGATGTCAGTGCGTTGTCGTTCGGAGGGATGTGCTTGTGTTCGTAGTTCGAGCAAGCGCGCGCGCCCAGGCGAATAACGTAACATGTCGTGACGCTACTTGCGTAATCGCTCTGTACCTTATGGTATGTGTAGTAAGGGTGAGAATTCCTTTTCTCTGATGCGAGCAGAGAAATACGAAGCTGCCAGTCTCTACAACTTGATGTCAGTATTTTCTATCTAATAACATCGTTTTATAATCCTTAGCTTTCTCTTTGAATTTTCAATGTTGACCATTATTGCATTTCATAAATTTTTATCATTTGCTTAGTGTTGTAAGCTAAGATTAACAAATCTTATTTGAATATTCATTTATTAATAATTGTGCTAAGATGCTATTTATTTTTTGTATTCTCCAATTATTATCTTTTCAATAAATATTTATTCCCAAATTAAATTGTTTATTTTCCAATAAAAGTCAGTGGTCCATTTTATATAGTCCATTATTTATGTAATAAATTATCTGTTAAACATTAATATTATTTCTATCATACAAGTTGCACACATATAAAATTTTCAATATACTGGCTACATATCTAATTATATTAATTTTGTTAACATCACCAAAACGGTGTGAAAGTTACAACATATGTTAAGTATTTTGATTAGTATCAAAGCAAAATTGAATATTAGTATTTTTACATATTTACAAGAAGTTACATACTTTGGTATTAATAATAAAATCATTTTCTAAAAGTGAATGTCCTAAATTATACATTTTTTGTTTATTCTAATGTCCTAAAATTTTATATCGCCGCCTAGGCGAGCACTTTAATTGCACATTCGCACAACAGACAATTCATTATATTTACAACGACGTATGTATTATAATGGTGAACCAAGCCCCTATTTTTTAATCGATTAAGGGCTGATTTTTCAATCGACATATAATTTTTATTCGTGGAATAACTGTCAATAATTCAAATTTATTCTTCGGATAAAATTATCTGGCGTTTGAAAAATAAGTCTTTAGTAACTTCACGCCGACAACTCATAAACTATAACAAGAATGGCGGAATTTGAATAATTAATTCCCTAACAAAAGACATGAGATCTATACTAGAAGAAGCACTTCTCAGATCAAGAGTTTTTGATCATCACCATCCAAAGTGTTGTCCTCTAACAATGTTAGAGAGGGCTTCATGTCCAACAGCCAGTTTCTTTATTTTTTCACAAGTTGTTTGTGATGTGATGTGCTACAGTTGCGCCCTCTGCAGTAACCTATACTCTTGCTGCGTGACGTGCGGCTGCAGCTTGTCTAGCAGCTGTTGGGGCAGAGTGCCCTTAGCCGGCTGTAAGTACGGGATGGTGAGCAGCTCGCGCACGGATGGCCGCGCGCGCGCGTTGTAGGTGAGGCACCACTTCAGTGCTGCGATCAGTGATGGAGGTAGGTCTGTGGGAGACATAAGTTAAATATAATGAACACACAACACAACACACACACATGGAATGAAAGGCACGTGAAACACGAAACCACATGAGCCATATTAGTTATAACAAGACCTTGCCGACTCGTAGTCACACCAGATTATCACACCAGTATGACAAACAGGAATTTTTTTCTCGTTTGTCACACTACTGATTTTTCCACACCATGTATACGATAATTGCTAGTGCAGTACCTACTTTGTGGTAAGTAATGCAAGCTATGCCTATGTTCAGCTGTGGATGTCCAGTGGTTCATATGATAATGCAAACTTTATCTAGTAGGTACTGGCCGGTTGGCGGTTGGAAACAATGCTTGAAATAATGATAAATGCAATTGACAGACTCGCGTCAATAGTTTGCTGATTTAAACATCAACAATTTTGCAAATCGTGCATTGGTTTCACATTCGCTTTGTACCATGGATTTTTGTATTATTAATAGAAAACGTGGACAAGTGTTGTTATTTAAGCAACACCAATACTATAAACAGAAAGTTTATAAAAATTTATCTCAAATATGGTTTTGTCGTAAGCGTCGTAACAGTATAAAGTGCTCAGGTTCGGTCACAATAAACGTAAGTACCATATACCTAGTTATGTACGTGGTTTTGTCAATTCGAACGGTTAGCATAAGTAGGTACTTATATTTTTATCTCATTTCTTTTTTTTTCTTGTTATATTAACCAACTTATGCTAAGTCGTACCCTTTTGGACTCGCATTAATATCCGTCTAGAAACATAATAAAATTTATTTTGTTAATATAGCCGTTGTTTAACTTTACAGGGTGAAAATGTTGTAAAAACAGTCCAGCACAAAAATACATGTCAACGATAAGAACCAAAATGAAATAGCTATTTCGATACACAAAATACATGAAGTAGCTAGTACTTCTGCGGGGCCAATGACAAAAATTTACAAGGAAAATATAAGACCTTTAAAAGAAAAAGGGTTGAAAGTACCACAATTCGATAGCGTAAAATGCAGCCTTTACAATGCACGAAAACGAAAACTAAAGGTCAGCAAGATCGTTTTCAAACGTATTGAAGAAGTACAAGTACCCGCTACTTTTGAGAAATTTCTCGTTGCTGACTATCAGTATGAGCACACCAGATTATTAATATTTTGTTCTGAAGAAGCAAAGCAATTATTAAAAAGTGTGAAAGAATATTTTATAGATGCGACTTTTAAGAGTTCGCCACGACCATTTCCACAATTACTTTCTATCCTCGGCAACTTGGGGAGCACGTCTCAAACAACTTCAGTGATACCGCTAATACATGTGCTTGTGAGCGACAAAAAAGAGTCGACGTATGCTGCATTATTTGACATCCTGATAACTAAATTTCCAGATTGGTGTCCCACTGTATTCCACGCAGATTTCGAGATTGCCGTAGCAAATGCCTTAAGATGTTTTTTTCCACATATATCGGTAAAAAAAGTGTTACTATCATTATTGTCAGAGCTTATGGCGAAAAGCGAAATCAATTGGTTTGAAAAGTAAACTACATAAAAGAATTGTGGGACTATGTACGGCATTGCCGCTAACTCCATTAGAACTTGTTAAAAACGGATGGGGATACATACAAACAGAATCTAATGAATTTAGCGGGAAAAAGATGAAACAGTTCATAGCATACATGGCGCGACAATGGCTAAATGATGAACAATATATCGCCGACTGGAATATAGTTGGTCAAAGGCACAGAACCAACAACGTTTGTGAAAGTTGGCACTCCCAATTAAATAAATATATAAATAAAAACTACGTTACCATACTAAAATTATTAACAGTATTATTCAATCAAAAAGAAATTAATATCGCAAAAAAAAGAAGGATCGACCAAACTGATAAAGATAATTTTATCATTTTCTGCCAATTGAAACTTTTAAATGGTGAAATATCATTGGGACATTTCCTTGAAACATTGCGTTAATAATTTAAAAAATTTAAAACGACCTCAAAAAGAAATTAACTCAAAATTATGAAATAACATTAATTTCGGAAGTCGGTGTCTTGGGATCTGTGTTTTAGTTTTTTGCCACCGACTTCCGAAATTAATGTTATTTCATAATTTTGAGTTAACTTCTTTTTAAAGTCGGTTTATTTTTTTTTTAATTACTTTTTTATTTCGTAATTTTTAATTTTAAGTTACAACTGGAATATTGGTTTTTAAGTTTTGTTGTAAATAAATATTGCACTAGAATTTGACCAAGGTTTTGAGATGTTTCCCTTTGACACTACGCCCATAGCTTGTATCAATAAGCCAGGCCGTCACACTTACACGTACCTATTAGTCCATATTTTGAAAATGCCTTAATCGATTTTGATGAAACTTACACTGTTCTCTAAGTTGAAGTAAAAATGCCCATACGCATCTATACAATTTTGTATTTGTTTGGAAGCCCTAATAGATTGTCATAATATATGAATAGGTATAATGCAGTTCCAATAATATTACATGTTGAATTATACGTGTCGAATTGAAACCTCCTTTTTTTTGAAAGTCGCTAAAAATATAAGCTATTATGTAATTTGAAGGTTTTTAATTTAATTAAGGGCTGATTTTCCAATCGACAGATATTTTTTATTATTCATAGAATAAAATTGACGTCTGACAGATTTTATATGGAAGAACTGTCAAAAATTCAAAATGATTCCTCTGACAAAATTATCTGGCGTTGGAAAAATAAGCCCTAAGTAGTATAACTAGGACAGCACTAGTTAGGAATACATGGTGTGGAAAAATCAGTGGTGTGACAAACTAGAAAAAAAATCCTGTTTGTCATACTGGTGTGATAATTTGGTGTGACTACGAGTCGGCAAGGTAACAAGAGATGAGGTAATTGACATGCATGATCTTTATGTGCAAGTTTTATAAAATTACAAAAAATTACGCCTGTATTTCCGGTTAGGCAGAGCCCCCATCTTGCTAGTTAGCAGTCCGATGTAATAGGCGCCGAAAAGGACTAGTTTGCAATTTATTGCATAATCGTATACTTACGCTCAACGGGCGGATAGTCGATGCGATGGTTGGGGTCGAGTATGGCGGCGAGCTTGGCGAGGTTGGGGATGTGGCCGAACGGGGTGCGCCCGTACACCATGCTGTACAGGATGCAGCCCAGGGACCACACGTCCGAGCGGAAAGAGATCTGCAACACACCAACAAAGATAAATAAGTAATAGCAATTAGTAAATCACTTTAATTTTAATAAACGCCTCGTGGTGGTAGGACAGTGAATACCAGTACGGGATTTCTATATACAGTCTAGCTTTCTCGTTTTATGCACGCGAGTGGCACGCACTTGGGCATTTACACAGTTGTGACTAAAGTAACTCGCAAAGAAATTATTTAATTGTTCAGAAAGATAGAAAATATATTTATTTAGCACAGACTAAAAGACACAACACACGAGATAGCAATTTATTATGTTATTGAACATCTCAAGTATACATCGTAGCAGTTGTTGCTATAGATGTTTAAAGCACATATAAATAAGCTGGATAGTTAGTTACCTTGATAGGAGCACTGCCATCGCCATTAGCGACGCCATACCCTCCAGCGCCGCCCATGAGCGCCTCGGGGCTGATATACGAATATGTCCCGGTGGCCTGTGAGCGTACCACAGACGTCGCGTCGCTACTGATTGCTGAAGCGATCCCGAAGTCGATCAGCTTCAACCGCCCGCAGACCAGGAGGAAGTTCGCGGGCTTTAGGTCCGCGTGGATAACACCTACAGACAGAATAATTATGATGCGTTTAAAGTTGACGGGCTCGGGGCGGTCAACAATTCATTATCCCGTAGAGAATGAAGACAGGGAAGAAATGAAGGATGAGTAATTGAGACCTAGTATAACTTTTGCTTTAAAGAGCTTATTATAATTGCACGACGCTGAGCACGATATTCCGACGTATGTCCAGTGCAGTGCCAGTCACTTGCGAAGATAATCAGCGCTCCACCTAGTTTGGTCTGGCGTAGGTCCAAGTTAGATTTGGTCCTACTCCAATCTATACTATGCTTGCTGAATTTAACTTAACAAACATTTTATTCTTTAATAAATATATAAAATAAATAAATGAATTTTATAGAGCAGTGTGTGGCCCTAAGGTAACGGCCGCGACTTACGAGTAGAAGGTCGTAGATTCGAACACAGACTGGCGCTTTACTTTAATTAGCGATTATTTCATCACCACTGCTCTCAAAACGGTGAAGAAAAACATCGTGAGGAAACTGGCAAACTGGCAATTCGAAGACAAGTGACATCTAACAAACCGCACTGGGCCCGCGTGGTGGATTACGGCCCACTCCCTCTCACAACAGTCATAGTCAGGAAAGTAAAGGTAAGTAATTTCTCACCATGCTCATGAATATAATGCACGGCGTGTAGCATCTCCTCCCAGTAATGCAAGACGAGCGCGGGCGGCAGGCCAGCACCGCGCGCCTTCAGGAACGAGGACAGGTCCGTCTCGCCCACCTCCAGCACCATGCGCAGAAACTGATTGTTGCGGTCGTACTCACTGTGCGAAGACAGAATTTATTGTATAATTATAAGAGGGGAATGAAGGTCAAGAGGCTTTTTGACTGAAGGATAAAGAAATACTTTAGCATAGCTGTTCACAACCATGTGACAGGCTATTGTATCGAAAATGACACATTTCTTTGGCCTTGCCCCCGACAGCAAACAGCTGTCAGAGGAATAGTAGATGTCTATTTGATTTAAACTGGCAAAATTTTCGGGTTTTGGACTTGTGAACAGCGTCTATAGGACTCCTAACATAACATTGATTGATGTTCGATATAGTACAGAAGCGTATAAGTGGTTGTGAATAGCTATGCTGTTAATGTTGTACATTTTAGTGAATGTTGTGACTGGTAGTAGTCACCTGTCAGAAGATACAT
Organism: Apamea anceps; assembly: GCA_951799955.1. NCBI lineage: Eukaryota > Metazoa > Arthropoda > Insecta > Lepidoptera > Noctuidae > Apamea > Apamea anceps. Next base: position 2,087,565 of record OX637502.1, on the reverse strand, counting down.
GATGTTGAATTAGAGAAAAATAATTATGAGAATGACTAAACTTGTAATAAGTGAAGTTGAGTTGAAATGCATGAACAACAAATTCTATAGAGAGAAGTTCCATTTGCTGTCTTGTCAGCATGATATGCTCTTGACTTAGGGCTATGTCCTCTTATATTCCAACAAGTTGCACAGGAAAGGTATCTACGGAAAACTTGATGTGAATCAACTCAAAATCAACATTTTTTCCGATAATGTTTATGTTACAGTATAACTCACTAATCAAACAGCCTGATGACTCTATCGGAGTTCTGTAGCTCTCTCAGCAACCGCACCTCATTGATGTAGCCCTGGGCCAACTCCTGGTCAGTAGCCAGGTACACACACTTCACTGCGTATTCACATGATGTGCCTACTTCTAGCACCTGCAAGTAGAGATGTTTTATCTATACCTACTAATATTGTAAAGAGGCAAAATTATTTTACTTATTCGTAAGTTTGTATGTAGGGGTTAGTCTCTGGAACTACCAGTCAGATTTGAAAAAATATTTCTGTATTTGATAGCCCAATTATTGAGGAAGGCTAATTAACATCACGCTATGACCATTAAGAGCCGATAAAAAAGTAAAGCAGGCAGGTAATATATTGAAGAAGAAGTAAAAAAAATATTCAACTAAGTTTCATAAGTTATTTTAGCACAATAACAAATGATGTATCTTAACATAATGAGTTGTAGAATACAGGAATTCTTGTACGTAAAGGCGTCAGTGAGTGAGGACAGTGAGGTAAACAAACAACAAGTGTCACCCTTCTCTTTAAACCTGTTTGGATAAGTTGCAACTCGAATGAAACATTAAAATAAGGTGTGACCTGCAGCAGCTCATTCTACAAGTTGCTTTTAAATCAATAATTTTTTTATTTGATTAATATATTTTTGTATTGTTGAAAAGTGTGTCAAGGCCCTTTGAACTCAGTGATAATATGAATAATATTTTTATAACACTGTGTGACCTAAACCGACACTTAAGTTACGCTTTTCTGTGACTTAAGTAGTCCATTATTACACAAAAAAGTGTATGTTTAAGTCTCACATTCTATAAAATAGTATATACAAATATTGTAATGTATTGTTTATCAGTCAAGACAAAATGTATCTTTTTAGTAGTAGGCTACCATAAAGAAACATTATGATGATAATTAAATTAAAATTATGTAGTAAATCATCATCCATCCATTCCATCAAAGAGGAAATCAAAATTATGATAAAAGCTTACAGAGAGAGGATAATAAATCACGAAAACAGCCTTGCTCAGGCTCTAAGTGAATCGCTGCCATCAAGACGTCTTAAAAGACTGCACACTTGGGATAACATACTTTGAGTAAAGCAAAATCCAAAGGCAGCCTAACAATGGGAGGGCAAGCCTAACATGTCAAACACATTAATAAACAACTGCTTATGGTTCAAGAACCGATCGCATGTTTGGAAATAAATATGAAAAAAAAAAATAATAAAAAAAGTTAAAATAATGTAGTAAGCCTCATTTGTGTGAAAAATGACAGCCATTTGAAATATCCTTGACCTGTACTTACCTTATAAACTTCACTGGAGCCTCCAGTACCAAGCTTTTTAATAAACATGTACTTCTTATCTTTAATACTGGTTGTCTTGAATAATATCTTAGAGCTATTGTTGACCACACCCTGAGGGTAAGACGGTGTAGCCACATATGACGCAGGCATTGCCTTCCTGTTCAGTGGGGTCTCAGGCACTGGTGCATGAACAGGAGCTGGATCTGCCCGAGGAGGCGGACAATCATCTTTTGAAGGGTTTTGAGAAAATAACTCAACTCTGACTCTATCCCTATTCTGTATTAGAGCTTTCTGAGGGGTCTTCTTCTGACTCTGTTTAGATCCCGGAGTAAACCTTCTGATACCTGATTTAATTTTAGGTGTCGCTGACTTTAACTTCTGACTACTACTTGGTACTTTAGCAACTTCTGGAGTCTTTTTAATGCAAGAGTTTTGTGATCTTGAGTTACTGTTATTCTGTGACATCAACACACACCGCTTTTTAGCTTCTGAATTAGAATAAACATTCGATTTCGCTTCTGAATTAGGACAGACATTCGAACTTTTGTTTTTATGTGAACTTTGAACTATATTATGGTTTTCTCTAGCAGGATATGTTTGATGGGGAACCCAACTGTCGTGTGAATTATTCTCTTTGTCGTGTTCGTTATAGACAAACTTTTTCTCTGATGCAAACGCTTTTATATCTTTCGGTTTGGGTTTGACTGTGGGCGTAAAAAAGTCTTTGTTTATTTTCTTCGCAGGAGAAGGCTTTTTGGCCACGGTCTCGCCGAAAGAGTTGTCGCTGTCGTCGGCGGAAGAGAAGCTGGCGTCCGGGCTTTCTGCTGAATTCTTGAAAGGCATCAAGTTAGCCAACAATGCCGACATCGGCATCGGAGCAAACTTGATGCTGTTCGACGTCGATTCAGTGTTACCACTCATGTTTAGCTGTGTTTAATGCATTTGACAATAAACCTAAAACTATGTCACCACTTTCCACACAGTTTTCACTTAGTTTTATGCACAATATGTAGTTTTGTTTCAATTATTTCCGCACTTTCAAACTCGTGCTATAGGGTAGCCGTTGAACTTTTGAACATTTGACAGATTTGACAGCAAAATATTGTGTTTGGCGCGCAGGGTTACCATACCAAATATAAAAAAATATTAAGTCTATTTAAATCCAACAGTTTTAGAAAATCGACTATAAATAAAAATCAAATACATTTTGTAAATAAAATTCATACGCTAAGATCACGCTTCATAAATAAATTGTGACCGAGAAGATAAAAGTTGTTGCTGTCGTTATATTTTCAATTGATTGATCAATGTCTAACGCCCAGTTTCTGGACCGAAAATTATCGATGCGTCAAAGTTAAGCATCGAATACACTACAGTATGGCCATTTTAATAGGTAACATTTGACAATTCATAAAAATTCAACAACGTAACCTTATAACGTCGGGCATAAAATAATAATCGGACAGGGATTCGCCTGATGATTTTTAAAATTCACATATGTTTCAAGTCCGTATCGATTCATTCACTTTAATCGATGTTTTTAAGCAGGTCACCTCACTATGAAGATAAAACTGACAGACGTCAAATGTTACCTATTAAAATGGCCATACTTTAGGGGAAACAAAAAAAACAAAATTAAAATCGGTTCATCCGTTCGGGAGCTACGATGCCACAGACAGACATACACACACACACACACACACACACACACACACACACACAGACACGTCAAACTTATAACACCCCGTCGTTTTTGCGTCGGGGGTTAAAAATGGAGCGACATGTTGCGGAACATGGCGCTTGGCAACTACGTAAATGTCCCGAGAGAATGTAGCGGAACATTTTGCAGGCCTACAAATGGCGCGAGACTGACGCGGGACGCCTGCGCTCGCTCTCGGAGCGGGAGCAAGCAACATGTCCCGTGTCACGTAAAATGTTGCGGGACACTGGATCATTGCAGCGGCACGTAGATTGAGTATTGCGCGTCATGTTGCGAGACAAAGCCTAGCGTATCCGAGGCTTTAAATGCAAGTCAAGTGATGCGACTGGCTCTAGTAGTCTATCCAGCAGTTACGCATGCCTGACAAAAAATGTTACCGTTGAGTTTGACGTGTTTGCTAGTAGTGTTGATTTTCATTCCAGAAACTGGACAAAGACTACATTACTCTGCAATCGGGCGTAAATCCGCCAGGGATCATTGATTTTGTAGTGTTCTTTTGGAGTTAACGCGTCCAAAGTACAAAAGGTTTCACAGATGAAAACAAAGTTCGTAATTATAGTTAATTTTATTATATAATTATTCAGTACATGATTTTGATTAAAGATTCAACACAATAATATTTATCAATAAATAATCGTAAGGGAGGTATTATTTACATATTATTCAAGACGATTCAGTTTCTTCAGATTTAGTAGGATATCTACAGTTAACACTCCCGCATTCACACTTCATCCATTTTGATTTCACTGACCAGAATTTATCACCATAGTCGAACCTGCGAAGAACGAAAATAATTAAGTAACAAAAACAATTTCGTTTCATTCAAGCAACTCAATTATGTCAAATACATATCATTTTTTTTTTAATCTTGCGTATCAGTCCCACTGCTGTGAAGCCAAATCTTTCCATGCATCTTTTTCTAGCGCCACCTCGATCCAACCCTTGCGGTACGTACCGCAAGGTACTGACTAAAGCCTACTTGGCGCTATCATGCAACCTCCGCGAGTTTGGTAATAAGTGACTGGCATAAAAGAAGAGACAAAGAGGAAGTTAAGTTTAGAAGAGATTAGGCTGACAAGATGATGAGAAACACACATGAAAAATACCTAATATTTTTATATAGGAATAATTATAGAAGTCTACGAGTTAAATCGTGTTTGATTTTATACGCCCCGTGTACCGTGAAGCTGGTAGAGAGCTTCACAAGTGGTGGAGGACCTCCCGTAACCTCAGAGGGCTCGTCTAGTCCTTTATAGTCATCATCATTGCACTTTATTGTTGGTTGAATACTCAAACGCAACGAACTCAATCTCGACGTATGCCGTCTGTTTATTAGCCTCTGACACAAAGTTCAGTATCGTTTGAGAACGGGGGATAAGACAGTCAAGTATTTAGCCTAGTTTTCTAAGCCGTCTACTCACGTAAGTTCCTCATTCTGCTGTATATCAGTGGTAGCGAACAGCGCGACGGCGGGTAGTCTGAGGTCCCGGGTGTCGGTGAACACCCTGACGGGAGCCAAGTTGGGGTGACAGCTGTGGTTGATGAACCGCGCCGCGCTGCCGAACTGGGCCGCGTCCACGCATAGCTGCGTCTTGTCGAAACATTGCTGGGGAGATGACATTAGATGTTAGTCTATAGAGAATAGAGAAGTTTTGTTTTCCAACTGTAGTATTTTGAAATCTCCAACTAGCTAGTGTTTTGAAATGAATGTATTTTTATTTTACTGGTTTCGCCAATCCAAGGCCATCGCAAGGGCTCATAGTGATATTATGTTAGCTAAGATATGGAAACAATGTTTGATTATTGATGAATATTCACAGCGAAATTTTTTTTAACCGAAAGTGATTTGCATGCGTTGCTGGCTATTTCCGATTTCAGGCCTATTTTTATATTAATGTTACGAGCTTCGGGTTCGTGACAATTAAAAATGCCGATAAAAATTACCAAAAGTTACACTTTAATTAATCAACACTAACAACAATTTAAAACACACTAATTATAAAACACAATCACTCTTAAGTCGCACTTGAAGATCGCTTTCGATGTATTCGCTTGTGTCGCAAAACCAAGTCTGCTTGCTCGCGGCTATTCCCGGCCTTATATAGTGCCGCAGATAGTTCCAGAACCTTCTATTGTAGAACCGTCTAGAATGTTCGAGTACATACCGGCCCCGACTGACTACATGTCGATAGTTTTAGTTAGTTCTAGCTTCGACATATCTACTCGTCAATAGATGGCGCTGACGGATGGCGTGACTATTAGTTCTACTATTCCACAATAGATGGCGCCAGTTAGTTCTGCCAATCCACAATAGATGTCGCCAGTGGTAACTAATGTCACCGAGTATCAGACATTAATTGCGGCGCGTAACACTGCCCCCTCCTAAGACATGCTCGTCCCGAGCATTATCGGCTCCATAATAACGCGCCAGTCGATCCACATGGACGATCTTAGGAGTACCTCTTGCACCTCTACTACGAGTCTGAGGTCCCTTTACAGCTGCACAACTTGTACATTTGCGACACCAGTCCTTGACATCGTCCCGACAGTGGATCCAGTAAAACCGTTCTCGTATCTTCAGTAGAGTCCGTTTTACTCCCAGATGACCTCCTGAACAACCATTATGGTACAGCTGTAGCACCTCCGGTACTTGAGCTTTAGGGACAACCATTTGCAAATGACAGCTGTCTCCCCGAGCATTTTCCCATTTACGGCACAGGACTCCATCCTGAATCACCAAGCTGTCCCATTGGGCCCAATAGCTTTTTGTGATCGAACTCATCGCTGAGACGTCGCTCCACCTGGGCTTAGGAGCTCTGGCCTTCATCCACTTCAGAATCGGCTTGATGTCCGAATCTTCCTGCTGTGCACGTTGTACGCTTTCCTTCCACTCGTTGCTGAGGTCTGTCTTGAGCATCCTCACAGGTACAACTTCTTTACTCTCTTGCCTAGTCTTCAAGGCGGCCGTCTCATCCTTCCGCTGGTTGACATAAGTACGGTCCTGTACGGACCGCGCATGCGCTTCGCGTCGCACTCGCTCCAACTTTTTCTGTTCCATGTCAACCGCGCGCTTCAATTCTTCTAAACGTTCTAGAAGGGCTTGCTGTTCCTGGTGAGCCATAAGCAACGCCTTCTGCTGGTGCTGAAAGTCCTGGGTGGTGCTGTTAGCTGCACTGCCCTCTGGAGATCGGCCGTCTTCCCTTTCTGCAGTTCGCTTGGGGCAACTGGATCGAAGGTGGCCCCTTTCCCCACAGCCGTAGCACCTAGGGCTGTACCCTTTATTGCGGTCGCGAACTGTAGCCGCTGCAACCTCCCTGACGCGATAGGAACGATGATCCTGTCGCACGGCTTCCACCTCCAGTGCATGGGCCAAGGCGTCCTTAAGCGTCCCGTGGTGTCCGAGCCTCACAGCAGCTCTAACTTCAAGGTCGCGGATGCCGTCGATGAATGCCTGCACCAGGTTCACATCAATAAGCGCAGGTACGGACTGGTAAGCTTTACGCACCAGCTTCTCCACTTCAAGGGCCCACTGCTGCAGGTTTTCATTACTTCGTTGCACGCGATCCTTGAGCTGCGCACGAAACACGTGTTCCAGGTGAGCGTCGCCATACCGAGCCTCCAATGCCTCAAGGAGTTGCTCGTAAGTCACTTCCTTTCCGAGAGCTTCCAGAACGGTTAGGGCCTGGTCGCGCAGGCCTAGGGTGAGGGCAGTCATGGCCTGACTTTTATTCCAAGCGTTCGCCTTCATGACAGCCTCAAACTGGATTTTGTAGGCCGACCAGGAAGAAGTTCCGTCGAACGGTGGCACTTTGAATCCACGTAGCGAAGGTGTTGTAGCTACGGGAGCTGCGATTCCATCCCCAAGTTTAAGGTAATCCAGCGTTTTCTTTACGTCAGCCATCACGGTTTTCTTCACGTCAGCCACCACGTTGTCAACCCGGTCATTCACTTGGTCGATCCGGATTTCAGCTTCCGTCAGGCGGTTGTCACATTGAGCAACCTTATCCTTCATCTCCTTCATGTCTTTCCCGAAGGTAGCGTGAAGGTCCTTCATAAGGAGCATCTGCTCTTCCTGGCGGCGCGCTTGCTCCTCCTGGCGGCGCGCTTGCTCCTCCTTATCGTGCTGTAGCTGTTCTTCCAACCGACGAGCCTGTTCCTCCTGTCGGCGAGCCTGTTCCTCCTGTCGGCGAGCCTGTTCCTCCTGTCGGCGGGCCTGTTCCTCCTTGTCCCGCTGGAGCTGTTCTTCCAACCGACGAGCCTGTTCCTCCTGTCGGCGAGCCTGTTCCTCCTGTCGGCGGGCCTGCTCCTGCAGCATCATCATCAGAGCAGCAAAGTCTGGTGCTGATGATGCTGGAGCTGCTGCGGACGGGTCGGCCTCCGTGGTTGGTAGCTGGCCCTCCGACCTCTGCGGCGCAGCTCCACCAAAACGTCTCTGGTCCGTCTCCTGTTGGCGTTGACTCCGGGTACGGATACCCTCCGTGTCGTCTTTAGGTAAAATCGGCATGATTTTAATCCTTGCTTCTGACACCAATTGTTACGAGCTTCGGGTTCGTGACAATTAAAAATGCCGATAAAAATTACCAAAAGTTATACTTTAATTAATCAACACTAACAACAATTTAAAACACACTAATTATAAAACACAATCACTCTTAAGTCGCACTTGAAGATCGCTTTCGATGTATTCGCTTGTGTCGCAAAACCAAGTCTGCTTGCTCGCGGCTATTCCCGGCCTTATATAGTGCCGCAGATAGTTCCAGAACCTTCTATTGTAGAACCGTCTAGAATGTTCGAGTACATACCGGCCCCGACTGACTACATGTCGATAGTTCTAGTTAGTTCTAGCTTCGACATATCTACTCGTCAATAGATGGCGCTGACGGATGGCGTGACTATTAGTTCCACTATTCCACAATAGATGGCGCCAGTTAGTTCTGCCAATCCACAATAGATGTCGCCAGTGGTAACTAATGTCACCGAGTATCAGACATTAATTGCGGCGCGTAACATTAATAATAAAGATATTTCCTAACTTCTAGCAAGTCAGGCTTAACATCCAGCGCGAACATGTAGTGGTCCGCCGGGCGCGTGTCGGCGTGCGGCAGCGGCAGCAGCTCGCCGCAGTACAGCGCCACGGCCGCGCCGCGCCGCACGGGCTGGCGCGCGCGCAGGCCCCAGCCGCGCGCGCCGCCGCAGCGGAACACCTGCGCGCGCACGCACACGGAGCCCGACGCCGCGGCCACGGTGACGACGCTGTTGCCGCAGCGACGCTGTTGTAAATACACGTTTGATGATTAGTAACATAGAATCGACTCAATTTGGAAAATCGACTAATAGGGTTTTACACCACCTTTATTTAAAGTAATCCAAAATATTTGAGTTTTGAAGCCCGACGCTACTTTAGTGAAACATTTTAATAACACTTTTAAATTAGATCTCATTGTATGCCATTTCTGATAATATACTTATTGTGATGCATTATAACTCAAGGCATTTCTTGATGGTAGATGGTTACAAAGAAAATGTCGCATTCAGTTCATTACTGGTAGAATTCTCACCAGATTACATCCACAAGTCTGGTTGCACTCAAACAGCATGGGCGGGTCCTGGTAAGGGAAGTTCGCCTGCAGCCGGCCGCGCGAGTACCAGCAGCGCACGCCGAGGGCGCTGCAGGTGCACGAGCCCGACGTGCAGTCTCCTTCCTTGCACTCACAACCCTGGCAGGAGAGAAAAAGGAGATAGAAGACATAAAGGGTGGAAAATGTCGAAGGCTGCTAGGAAGTCAACATATTGGATGTAAACAAAGCGAGTATGCCCGTCCAATGATTCCAGAACAGACTATACTAAACTAGCAACTAAATACATACGACATACCTCGAGGCGTATTATACGCCTGACCTGTACGAAGAATTCTTTATTTATTGATGGTTGTGTAAAAAAAAACCTTGTGAGAACTGACCTGCAGGGTGTTGATGGTGTTATCAACATTCAAGTGTACCGGTATGACGTGCCGTGTCACGTAGGTGAAGTCGTCCGGCAACGGCGTGTCATCCACTTCGTTTACACACGGGATCGGAACCGGCTCGCGGCCGTTTGAGATGTCACTGTGGATTATAGTTTTGTGATCAATTTTGTAGGAAAGCTCTCCCGGATATTTTAAATTGTAAAAAATACCCAACTAAGGCATTCGATCCCCAGTTTCTGCAAGTTTAATTTGTTATCAAATTTTATTATTCTTCTTCGTGTCGCTGGTAAGATAATTATTTAATTTCTTCTTCGTGTCGCTGGTACGATAATTATTTAATTTGTTTTGGCCCAATACTTCGCCATTTCCACGGCGTTATCGGTGGCAGCGCAGAGGTAATTTTGGCGGCATGTTTTTAGGCACAAAGGGCAGCAGGAATAGGAGGAATCAAATTCCATGACATGTATTTATTCTAGCGTATGGCACTTGTGGTTTGAAGTTGAAAATCATCGACAGGCGGTACACCTTGTGTTGTCGTTTGACATTATGCTGAGCTGAGGCCCTTTTAGTATTATAACTTTCTTTCTATGTATTGGCCGATGTTATTGTGGTCGACCGATAACAACAATAACTTTACAACAACAACATTAACTTTCCTAGAAACCGACAGTACCGTCCGCCAATGTAATGTTAAAAATTAAAATAAATTAACAGAAAATTAGGTTATAAATGAACAACTAGAATGTTAGTGTCACCGTTTTAACCATTGTGTGCTAGATATGGTATTATTTTGGATAATGAAGTGTAGAGTTACCTGGAGAGGAGTTTGAACCGCGATACGTTGTCTCTCACAGCAATGGTCATCTGCATGTTGAGCGAGATGGCGTTCTGACAATGTCCGGTACATACTTCTACTGCCAGCTCACCTGCTGAGTTCTCTAAGTCCGTCTGTGCACACAGTAGTATTTTAATCATCACATTTGACATTTGATTCCTCATAAAATTTCATCATCATCATCTGTCTAGTCCATAGGTTCTCACTGTGGGCGATTGATACTTTCAGGGGAGCAGCAGAAGACCCAGAGAAAATTATACATCCTATTTTACGACTCTACAATATTACACGTTTAAATATAATCGTGGCAATAGAAGTTCCAGATTCGCTAGAGATGGTAAGTAAAAAAATGGGGGACTGTTACGTATGGAAAAAGAATGATACTATTTTTTATGTACTTTACAATAAATAGATATCAAGGTCTTGTAACAATAGCTGTTATGATAAGTCTCATAATAAAATAATTAATTTTGTTCCCCGGGACTTACAACGGAGTAAAAGAGTACGGTATAGCGCTACTCAAGACACGAGTGTGATAGAGAGAGGTGATTTTCGTGAGCTTTCGTTACCATAAAAGGCAATAGTGAAAGAATCACGGGAGCTCGAGGCCACGCCCCAAAAAGCGCCCATAAAACAGGAGCAGGACCGCGCGGAGACCCCGTAAGCTGCACCCGCGTTCGCGCGCAAATTGTTACAAGACCCATGTAATGAAGCTGAATCACTTTCTTTTATTTTCACAAAGTAAAGTTCCTTATAAACCGTCGTCGAGTGGGTCGTGTACGCGACAGGGGACTAGAAAAAAAAAACATTCTCAAAGTGGGCCAAATAAGGTTGAGAGTCTGTGGTCTAGTCTTTTCCGAACAACGTTGGGGTCGGCTTCCAGTCTAAAGGACGCAGCTAAATACCAGTATTTTACATGGAGCGAGTCACTTGTCAAAGTACAACAATACTTACAATACGTTAAACTAAAAAAAAGAAACACAGCTGTCAATATCGGAATTTGAGTTTAAAAAGAATAATAATTAGTTGTTTATCGTAATACATACCCGTGCTCCGCGAGCCAGTAAGACGATCACGCAGGCGTAGTGACCCTGCCTCGCAGCTATATGACTGCAATAAATACAATAACACGTATATTCGCTGCTAATAACGAGCGCTCCTCTGACTCATATGTCATTGAAATAAGGATTAAATAGCAGTGATTGATTCAGTGAGTTGTATCTTTCTGTGAAATGATAATTACGCCTGTAAATCGAATCAAAATCACTTTTACACAAAATAAATTATCTTTTAAAACTAGATGAGTTTGGTGAGACCTATCCTACTAAGCTGAGAAGAAAGGCCGAAATAAACTCGAGGTCACAGTCCTCAGAGGTTAAAGCCCAGACATAATTTTGGTCAGGCCATATGAGGACCATGCAGATTAGCATCTGAGGTGGTCTTTTGAGAAAGAACTACACAAATTTCAGTTAACATAACATCACGCCTGTAATACCCAAATGGTTAGGCAGAGGTATCCCAATAGTACCCAAATATTTCGTCATTTATTTAAATCGTGTTGTGTTATTAATCTGAGTTGTTGATGTAATACGTACAGTGCAGTGTCTGCATGCGCGTTGACAGATGCCGTCAGCTGCGGTGCGGCTTGGATCAGTAGCCGCATGGCTTCGGCCGAGCCTGCGAGGGCGCACCAGTGAACTACACCGTTGCCCTCGCTATCACATGTCATGGGGTCAGCGCCTGCTTCTAGTAACACTCTGGAACAAAATTAAATAATATATTTACATATCAAATAATATTATAAAGAGATTTGTTTTTTTGTATGTTGGTTTGTTACGCTTTCACGCTGAAACAGCTAAGAGATTTGGATAAAATTTGGCACATGGTTGGAACTAATAAATCATAAAAATATAGGTTGAACTTCACTAAAGTGCTGGTGATACGTGACACTTAAAACTAGTTACAGTAAACCATGTGTTGTCTGTAAGAACATCAGAGGGGTAATTCCGGTAAATTTAAGAACGTTCACAGTCTGATCTCAGTCTCAATCTGTCAAAAATACCTCTAATTTCCCTACATTTTAACAAGTTTTTGGCATTTGTTTGTCGCCGAGATGAGACTGCGACTAGATTTTGAACGTTTTAAATTACGAGAATAGGTATTCTGGTTTTTTTGTAAAAAAAAAAACAGATTTTTTGAAAGTCTTAAACTCATCTTCAATTGACTACAACACCAGCGATCGTTGACCCCGTAGCTATTTGAAATTTGAATTCAGAAAAATAGTTTTAAAGAGATAAAAATACTATTTTTATCTTACGAAGCCACGCGCTTTATTTGTGGTAACCAAGTGTACAAACACGCTGTGAATGTGAGTGTTTATAATCTTTGTTCATGGCAGGAATAATCCTAGATCAGGCAGGTCTACATTACAGTTAGAATTTAACTTTCCTCGATTGTAATTAATGTAAATCATATTTTTACTTTACTTTATACTTGAATGAAAATTTTATTAGTATTTATTATTATTAATCTACAGGAATGCATCATTAATGTGCCATATCAGTGTTGTGTATTATGTAGTATTTATAACGGACACAGGCATTCATTAGTTCACTAAAAACGAAAAACTACTCAAGCAATGAGAAATTACTACTGAAGGCTGCGGCTGTCGACTATAGGACGAGCTGCTCCCGCGTCGATAGTCCTGACTCTGTATAGTTTGGCTGCTGAGACCAAAATTGGTGTTATTGTATGTGCTTCACCTCACTACGCCCGCGTGGCCGTTCTCCGCGGCCCACACGAGCGGCGTCCAGCCGCCGTGGTCGCGCGCGTCCACCAGCGCGTGTGCGTGCGCGCCCAGCAGGCGCGCCAGCTCCGTGGCGCCGTGCTGGGCGGCCACGTGCAGGGCCGTCATACCTTCTGGACCCTACGCAATATAACAATAATAACTTCATTAGTCTACAAGTTCCAATCCTAGGCATTTTATACAGAGTCGTAAAGATAATTTAACCATAATCTACTCATGCTCTCATGAAATAATTAAAATCTTACAGGCCGGCCAGTAAAATAATTTCCAAAGAAAAATTTTAGAGCATCTCTCCAAGGGCTTCCCGAAACGCCCCATGTATGTATTTTTTATCGATCGTAGACTATAATTATAATTTTAAAAAGTGTTTTTTAGATGCGACAGAAAGAGAAAAACCAAGTCTGAAGTCAAGTAAGAATATCCCAAAAAAATATTAAAACCTGTCAACTCCTAAACTATAATAAAAAGTGTTGGGTCAGGGAACCCCCGGCAGGAACTAAGTTCAAAATATCCAAGAAAATCCAGGATGAAGGAAGGAAAAAGTAAAAAATTTCGTAATTTTGAAATGTTTGCAGCCGCCATCTTCTCTCTTCATCTCGGATTTTCATTTACACCACCACCACCCTCATGTTGTTCAAACACTGATTGTTGGAGAAAGTGGACAGATACAAAGTTGAAACTTTCCAAATACCAATGAATGCGTACTAATTCTCTTTACTGATACGAGTGGTTGTGAATAATGCAAATTAAATTCTTACGAAATCACGTAAGAATTTAACCTGCATTATTCACAACCACTCGTTACGCTTCCGTACAGTATCGAACATCAATCAATGTTATCATAAGAGCCCTCTAGACGCTGTTCACAAATCCAAAACCCGAAAATGTTGTCAGTTTAAATCAAATAGACGACCGATACTCTTCTCAAGGCAGATCAGGTTATCGAAATGTGTCATTTTAGATACGATAGCCTGTCGGATGGTTGTGAATAGCTATGCTGAACAGGGTTTGTTTACACTTTCATCCGTTACTTTTGGAACAGATATTACAGGACTATTTGTTAAACCAACTTACCGGACAATTAACATCACAGCCAGCCGCCACGAGATACCGGATCGCCTTGATCAGGTCCTCATCCTTCGGCTTCCTGACATCATCAACTTCTACCGGCTCCCCACTCTGGTCTACTTCTTCCTTCATCTCTTCTTTATCTACGTCTACTTCCGGTTTCTCGTCTTTAGGACTGGCAACTTTGAGTTTGTCTTTGTTTTTCTTGTCTGGTTCGAGAAGTGCTAAAAGGGAGATGAGTATGAAACTAGTGTGAGGACAATGTTTTGAATGTTTTGGCTCAGTTTCTGTTTGAGTAATTTTCAGAAGAATGATAATTTTATACGGCCTTATTACAAACCAAGGTTTATCTTTAGACAGGTTTAAACCATCGAGCCATTTTTGATTTCGTATTTTATTCTGATCGTATCTTTCACAAAAACTGACGTTAAACCCGAGTCTAAGTTATAAATTTTGCATTAAGAACTTTACGTTTGTCAGAAATAAAGTTCAAAATACAGTAACTGGCTGGAAGATTTGGGCTAGGTCTAAAGTTAGAACTCGTTTTGTAATAAGACGGATAGGGTTCAGCTTGGTTACATTTGGATAAGAGCAGCTCAAGATCGAACTAAATGGCGTGTTATCAACGATTCCTTTGCCCTATCCAATAGTGGCTTATTATCGGCTGATGATGACAAGGGTCCAGTCTCACCTAGGATTGAGCTGAACACTTTAACTCACTCACTTTACTTTTACTTTTAAGCGGGCCATTTTTGCTCAAAAATGGCTGGTTAGTTGGATGTTTGTTTCTGGATCTTCAGCCTCTAATTCATGAGATACAAAATACCACCTGGGCTTTATTTAATATTACTGATAAAGCGACATACTTACTAAAACAAAAAAAATACAAAATTGACACATATTTACGAAGGTGTTTAAAAAAAAAACCCTTAAACTAACTTTTTTTTTGTTGAATTGTCATCTGTCGGTTTAATAAATAGGCTAATAGGTTTTATAAATATTTCCTTTGCATATCCATATTTTGGTTTGTTCCTCACCTAGCATAGCGCTGTAGAGCGGCGTGCGCATGCAGTGGTCGGTGACGTCGAGGTCGGCGCCGGCGTAGTGCAGCAGGTACAGCGCGCCCGCGTGGCCCGCGCGCGCCGCCGCGTGCAGGCACGTGCCGCCCGCCTGCCCGGGGAGCGCCTGGTTGATGCTGGAGCTGGACACTGTAGGGAAATAGCCGCTTAAATATAACATATCTTAAAACAGCAACCAATACGCTGCGTGCACGCATTGCACGCTGCGTGAGCGTGCGTGATCCATCGCCACTCGTTCGATGTCCACCGCGCACTGGATGGATGAAAAGCAGCACATGAAGTTATTTTTTGCTCCATTGGAGTAATTGCTGTAAGGTGTTCCAGTGTGAGCATAAATAAATAAATAGCATAATCAGCCTATAACATTCCCACAGCTGGGACACAGGCCTCCTCTCTGTGAGAGGGAGTGGGCCACAATCCACCACGCGGATCCATTGCGGGTTGGCGGATGTCACGTCTTAGAATTTTTGGTTCTGGAACACACCGGTTTCCTCACGATGTTTTCCTTTATCGTTTTGAGAGCAGTGGTCATGAAATTAAATACACAAAGGGAAGAGCCTGTCTGGGTTCGAACTCACGACCTGACGACCTACAACTCGTAAGTCGTGGCTGATACCACTGGGCCACCACTGCTGTCGAACCACTCACATATCACACGGTAATTAGCAGTATGCATCTGCAAGACTTTGAAACAAATCAGTTTAATCACTCACCAATCTTCGGTATAAGCATATCCACGGTATCTCCCTTCAGTATTGCATCGCACAACTGCTGTGGTGACTTGTTGGGCGCCTTCGCAACCTGCTCGCACAGCTGCTTCAGGTCTATGGGGGGAGAGGGGAGTAATTCTTCGGGGATGAGAGGAGGTGGCTCTGGCATCGGCTCTCGGGTCGAGAATGTGAGGTAAGCTGGTGTACTGGAAGAGGTGTCAAGGTTATAGTGGTTTGACGCATTCATTTTTATTTAAAACTAGGTTTCAGTTTTTGAGTGGAGTTAAGATTTTTGTTTCTCAACCTGTATTTGTCGTACTGTACGTAGGTAGCTTGAGGACGGTAGCTTGTTATTATAATAATAGTTAGGTTGTGGGTACTCAATAAAAATCAGTCTTGGTCAACCCATTTTTCATTTACAACATGGTGACAGCGGAGGGTGGTATTTTCCCACTGCTGGGCAAAGGTCACCCACGCAGCTTTCCTCTCTTCCATGTGTTGTGTTGCCTTATCCGGCCAATTTCCGGCTGTTTGTGTATGTGAGTTTAAATGTTTGTAAACGCACCCACGATACGGGACAAATTCCTAGTATGGGGCAACGTTGTTTTTATTAAAAAAAAATTCCATTTTAAAATGAGATTCTAGTTACGAGTAGAGACTAGTAAGAAATCTGTTAGCTTTGAATAATGATTAAAACTACATGATTGTTGTTTTAACAGTCATTTTGGGCCAGAAATTACTGCTATATGGTTCAGTAGACCGGACTAGAAGAACAAAAGTATCCAAAAGAAAAGATAGTGCAGTAGTTGGTGCTCTGTTTATGTATGTTACCACGGCATGGCAGCAGTGCCTCCTTGATCTTTACTGCAACAAATCATCTACCTGTCGCTAAACCACTCAATGCTTTGGATATGCTAGACTCACCACTGCTCCCTCTGGTCGGGCAAGAAGATCCGTTTGTTACTGCATTTCATCTCGACCTTGACCTTCACGCACGCGGCGTTAGCGGGTTGCCAGCGGTAGGAGTACACGCCGCAGTGCGGACAGCCGGGACGAAGCTTTGCGTCGTTGTATGGGAGGCCACAGTCTAAGTGGAATAAGTGGCCGAAGGAGCACTGGTAGAAGGTGCCCTGAAAGAGAGTTGGGATGAGTACCTTATGCAGAACATATTATTATATCGATCGTTGACAGTCACAAAGCTAAATAAAAACAGCAAATGTATGTACTATAATATGGCCATGAGAGAAAGAGAGAAAAGTGTCTTGATTGTTACAGCAAACCTTGGCGAAACTTTCAGGAAATGCAACTTAGTAAAACTCCATCCATCTACCACCCAGTGCAAGAATCTACCAAAAATGCCATTGAATTTGCAACTAATGTGGCCACTTATTGAGAGCAAGAATAATGAAAAAGTAAAAAACTTTTGGTTATGTCGTGGGTCTGAAGAAAAGATAGTCCTATTGGTAGTCCAACACTGTAATGTTCCACACACAACAAACAACAACTACACAACAATATTTTATTTTCTACTAACGGACCCGGCAGACGTCGTCCTGTCCGGTTGAGTCATCATATACCGACAGCAGCGCCACCTACCGGGTCCAATAGTGTTTTCAAACCATCCAGTAACCCGTTGAAATATACACACAAAAATTCATCCAAATCGGCCCAGCCGTTCTCGAGTTTTAGCGAGACAAACGAACAGCAATTGATTTTTATATATAGAAAGAAAGATAGATAAATAGATTAAGGAGACACAGTAAATAGCGAGCGTGTTTGCACAAACAGTAAGCATATAAAAATTCAATAAAAGTTACACAGCGATTTAGTGAGGGTATATCGAGATCGCGAAAATAGCGCAAGCGAGCGTGCTTCCAAAGTCTCAGGTAGATCGGGACTAGCGAGTCAGCGAGTGGAGCCCCGCAACTAGGAGTGAGGCATATTTATCGTAACAGATATTTAAAAATAACAAATAACAACTGTTCCTACCAATATAACTTATCTGTTACTTAAAATAACAGACCCTCAAAGACTGTGACCACGGCTGTTACTTTCATACACACTCACACACAGGAAGCAAAATAACAAGGCTATCAATTTCTCTCTCTTCCTCATTAAAGAATGACCCTTGCTAGAAAGAGAAACACCGATTATTTACTTCGCAGTATGCTTACCTGTCACTCTTACTAAACTATGAATAAACGTAATTCTATAATTCCATATTACCCCGTCATTCCTTCCTATTCAATACTTGGGAAACGATTTTCGACTTAAAACGAAAAGAAATAAAGAAAATGTTCAATTGATATTTGAATTTATCGTCGGTAAAAAAATAACAGGCTCTTATTTAATAACAGATATGTGGATCTGTTATTTTTGTGTAACAGTAACAATGATAACAGTTATCGTGTTTAACCTGTTACAACCCATTTCTACCCGCAACTTGCGAATGCGCGGTGAAGGAAAGGAATGCGTGCGCGCATGTAACTTCACGCGCCTTGGACCACGGGACTCAGCAGGCGACGCCGTGTCCAGTGTACATCTATTATGTTAATGACTGACGGATCGTACGGTAAACGTGATAACACTATCACGTTTACCGTCCGGTCCGTCCGTCCGTTATTTTAATAAATGCTGTAATTATTGTTTAGTGTTTTATGTTTATAAATGTAATGTATATTGTGTGTTTATTAATGCAGGACGTATAAATATATTATATATATAATGTAAATATAATGTGAGTCACCAACAACCGACTTCCAACAAAAAACACTACAAAGCGAAAAATTACTTTAATTTCGGAAGTCGGTGTCTTTGGTTCCGCATTTTTGTTTTTTGGCACTTTTTAGTTGTACCTACCCCACACAAATTCATTTAGGTAACACTACTTGCTGTGTAAATATCAGTGACAGGAAGTTATTAAAACATCATCAATATAAACTCTGTGGAAAAAATCGTATTATTATAGCTAACTCAAAAACTACCTAAGCAAAGTTGATTAATTTTTTACAATTTTCATGTTTTTGTATTCAATTTTGATAAGGCTACCATACCATTAAAAAAAAAATTGCAAATCCATCTATACGTATATGACGGAGTTATGACCGAATATACATAAAAAAAAATATATAAACATCCAAATTGAGAACCTCATCCTTTTTTGAAGTTGGTTAAAAAGACACCAACACCACCAGTCTTTCTAGATTTTCTTACCTGACTACAAAACAGCCCACAAGCAGGACAGCACATGTGCTTGGCCAGTTGCGCGGCATGCAAGACACACGCCAGGAAGTATGGCGCCCTTGGCCCAGCCCTCACTAAAGGCGCCAGACCGCTAGTGTTGGTACTGTCAGAGCTAGTGTTGCGCTCACGACGCGCGCTGTGGGAACAGCCGACGCGCACGCCGTCAACGAGCTCGATTGCCTGGCAGAATACTGGCTCTGAGGACAAAGTATGTCGTGTTTTTGTTTTTATTTATTTATTTGTAGTCTTAGGCATTTGCGCAATTCCGTGCCTCGGAAAGCACGTTAAGCCGTTGGTCCCGGCTGCCATTCGTGGATCTTTGACAGTCGTTACGGGTCGTCAGTAGCCCGAAAGTCTGACAACCAGTCTTACCAAGGGGTATCGTATTACCCAGTCACTGGGTTGTGGAGGTCAGATAGGCAGTCGCTCCATGTAAAATACTGGTATTCAGCTGCATCCGGTTAGACTGGAAGCCGACCCCAACATATTTGGGATAAAGGCAGACAGATGTGTCTTGGGCATTTATTGTAGTTGAAAAATTGCGATAACACTGTTGAAAGTGATCGAAAGTGCCCCGGCGTTAATATGACAGAAACTGGCACACATTTAATGGAGACAATACAAAAAAGTCGTTTAAAAAAAAAAACTATTTGCCATATATTTTTTACTAGCTTCTGCTCGCGACTTCGTCTGCCCGAAATTTCTTATTCATCCGACCCACCTCCTCGCATCGCAGTGCCCGGCCGCGCTATTACTTCGTTCTCGCTTCGTTCGCGCGTTAGTTAGTCCCAGAAATAAGCGCATACAGATACAGACAAACAAACTCTTCAGTTTTATTATAAGTATAGATTTATTATAATTTTATAACTACACTGCCTTTTGGCAAAAGAGCTCAATATTAAGAAAAAAGGTTCTTTTACCCCAACCAGGTGCTGAATGATGTATTTTCATTCGTATGAAATAGAGCTAGCAGGAAGGCTTTAATAAATTAAGCTCATTGTTACCAGTAAGTTCCTCAGGCGCTGCATACACATTGCTAGGCGTTTCACAGAAGCACGTGGCTACGATCGTGGCTTCGTCGACCGGACACGCGGCCTCCGAGCCTTCGTCGCCTCCCGCCGGGTTGCTAGACAAACAATGAGGAATAGAGGGTCATTGGGGAGTACGCCCAATTAGATAAAAGGTTGGAATAGTATGAGTGAACGCCCAGCTAATTTCTGACCGTCATACGGTTGTCTGGCAGAAATTCCTGAATGAAATATGACTGCACACTCTTTTCGTAACATTTATTTTGTTTTTGCTTCACTTGGTGTGAAATGGAGCAGTGGTGGCCCCGTAGCAATGGCCCCGACTTACGAGTCGTAAGTCGACTTAAGTCGTCGGTCGTGGGTTCGAACCCAGACAGGCGCTTTATTTTGTGTAAATTATTTCATCACCACTGCTCTCAAACAGTGAAGGAAAACGTGAGGAAACGGCATGTCCTAGAACCAAAAAATCGAAGATATGTGACATCTACCAACCCGTACTGGGTCCGCGTGGTGAATTACGGCCCGCTCCCTCTCACATAGAGGAGGTTTGTGTCCCAGCAGTGGGAACATTATTGGCTGATTTTGCTTGGTGTGCCAAGTTAATTAGACAACTGGCAGTCGTGACGTCATTTGTAAATGTTTTGGGTACGATACTAACTAGGAATTGTTATTACGGGCTATGTTTGCAACTCCACGTCTGACCGCGTAGATATAATCACGTTCTTCTTGATAAGTCAATTTACCTTGTTTCCTCTATTTCAGCATCCGAATGTGCTTCTTCGCCACCAGAAGACCTGTGCCTCCTTCGTTTACGATGGCTCCTGGGAATAAGAAATAGTAAGTCAGGGTAAATAATAATATAAATAAGCTAAGGTGCAAGAACATGGTCTCACCTCTCACTCTCTCCCACGAAATTGTGCTTGGCTGACCGTTTTGACGATCGGCGCGGTGACCTGGCGTCAAATTATACGTCATTCACGAATTTAGCATTATCATTTAATTTGAGAGTAAACAAAGCAAAAGGAGTATGTAAGGATCGTAGCTGGAGGCGTTCTACAGTTTCTGTCTACTATATATATGTTATATATATATTAATAAGCTATTTCCAAAAGGTTCTAAGATGAGTTTTATATTTACAGCTTTATAATTAGTCCATGATTTTATCACTTCAGTAAGTATAGGAAAAAATCTGCAATAGGTTTCTATTGGAAGGTGAAGCTGAGGTCTACGGTAAGGTGCCTAAAGATTTTTTACCATCAATAATGTCGCTCAATATGCTGTATTTTGACGATCAATAGATCTGTCAGTTTCTTAAAGATTTGATTACACAAATATTGTGTTGATCATCAGTTGTTTACACATTTACTTGATTTTGTTTGAGAGCTGCCCCTCATATGCTTGATTTTTGACAATCTCGTAATTTTAAGAATGTTCAGTCTCATCTGTCCTCAATCGGTCAAAAATACCTATAACATCCCTACATTTTTGGCAAGTTTTTGACATTGATTGACACTGAGATGAGGTTTCAAATAGATTTAAAACATTTTTATACACGGGAATTGGTCTTCTGTAAGCAGCTTTACACATCAAAAAAGAATTATTTGGCTAGTAGCAACAAAAGCAGAAGATTACTTTTTCAGAGCTGTGTAATATTCTAAAAAAAGTAGGTGTGAACTATAAAAAAAATTAAAAACTTACTTATGCTCTTCGTCCCCAACAGGTGAAGACCTGTCACTGTCATTCATGCCAAATGATGAGCACAATCTAGTAGACCTCCTCGGTCGATTCTTAGCAGCCACTTCTACAGTACACTGGAAGTCTTCACTGGAATCCTCATCCGTCTCCAATAGCTTGCTGATGACCACAGGATCATCGTCCATTTCATCATCTTCTTCTATTTCCTCAGCTTCCACGTCTTCATCGTCTTCTTCTTCAACTTCTACTTCTTCCCTGTATATATAATATATGTGATAACTATTAGTCCACTGTAACTTTTTAATAGGTTTTTTCAAACTAGCTGACCTGGCGAACATCGTACCGCCATTTTGTTTTCGTGAATATAGTTTTAATTTTCTTCTAAACAAACCTTGTCCTAACAATAACAAACACAAAAAACAGAATTATCCAATTTGGTGCAGTCGATCAGAAGTTTTGCGTGTACATTCATTTCGGTGATTCATTTTTATATATATATAGATATAAGATAGAAGTTGTGGTACTAATTATGTATTTTATATGCAGTACAATAAATACTTACTTCGATAGTTAAATAATTTGTTGGTTACTTTGAATTTTTTTTTTATGTATTTTTTAATTATTTATCATTTGTGTTCCTAAGATAAATAATGTTAATTTGCATACAGATGGACTTAGCAAGTAAGCATACTAGGTGGATATCAGGTTCTAAAAGTCCAGAAAGGTAAGTTGAAGAGCTACAATTTGTACTCATGGCTTAAACAACCGCCACAGATGTTTTCCCAAAAGCAACAACTAATAAATAAGAGTGCACTTATTACCTGTCACCTTCATCCACCTCATCAGGGTTGATAGCCTTCAGGCCGAGCTCACACAGGTGCTTCAGCTTCATCACAGTGTTCTGGCTCTGGCTATCATCATCCTCGCAAATCTCCAGCACCTCTTCATCAACTTCCAGTTCCTTCTTCTTTTCCATCTCTGTTACTACTGGGCGAGCTGACCGTCTCGTCCTGACTCCCTCCTCGGGAGACTTATCATTTGAAATACCAAGACGTGCATTGTTCTGGGATTCAAGTCCAATACGCAGCTCTTCGTTTGCAAGAACTTTGGCTGTGGGTTTCAGTCTTCGAGATAGTCTGTGAGGGGCTTGTTGGGTCTCATAAGACTTCTCTTTTCTGGCGATGGCATTGGCGAGGACGTTGTCGGAGTCGTCCCGGCGCCGCGTCGAGCGCTTAGGCGGAGTGTGGGAGCTGTCTGACTCATCATTCTCTGATGTTGTCTGAGCCCCAGATTTGTCTTTCTTTGGCGAAGCGTCGCTGTCGCAGATCCACTCCCACTTGCCGCGCGTCCTGCTCGACCGGCGCGGCGCCTCCTCGTGCTTCTCCTCAGTAGTCACGATCTTCATATTGCTACTCTTGGCACTGTTCTTCTCCGATCGAAACGTCAAAACTATACGCGGCTTAGGCTCCTCGTCGCCTTTCTCAGATCTTTTTGCATCTGTTTTGTCTACAGTCACTGTTAGGTTCTCAGTGGATTGTTTATCGACTTTTTTCTTGATAGGCGCGTCTTCATCCGCATTCATGGTGTCTTCAAGGCCGTCTCAAATCCTCGAAGCTGGGTTTCTTTCACTTTTCGTTTTGTTTCACTGACGTAAACTTACACTTAAGCTTATAGAGTATATTAAAAACTACGTCGATCATTTAAAAATAAAATAAAACAAGAAACACATAACTACAACGATAGTAAACAACAAAAATAATATAGATTATCAGCAAGTTTTACGCAGGCATTATTGTAAAAATGATTTTTTTCGTCTTAGATAACGATTTATTTCTATTTTATAGTTCAAACGTGCTCATTTATGCATGAACTTTACAGAAATAAAGTAAAATCAAAAGATGATAAATACAATGTGTGTACAAAAAAGTAAATGACAGACAGGACCAAAGAGTACCTACACTAATTTATGGACAGCAACAGCAGAGATAGAGAGTGCTGCCAATAAAATTTTCTCGATTCCCGAATCCCACGTCAGTGTTGTCAATTCCCCGAAAATCCCCGCTTCTTTTTGATTCATTCCCCAATTCCCCGAAATGATATTTTTGGAATAAAAACACAGTTTTATACAAAATTTGTAAAACTTTTGCAAAATACTATACCGTAGAACAAAATTAACTCTTTCATCTCAGACTACATCCATACTATTCAAAACGAAGTAAGGGCCACTTGCTTATTTACATTTTAAGGCGGAGGACAGGGTGTTGTTGTGGCACAGTCTGGAAGAGGCCTATGTCCAGTAGCGGACTGCGATAGGCTGAGTTGGTTGATTAATTGATTTGATTTGCGTAAGTTAGAGCTGCAGGCTGTTCAGCCCCAGCAGTCTCGACATTCATCGCTTTACGAGCGAATTCGGTCGCAAAGCGAAAGCTATAAGTTGCAAGCTCACTTTCATTTTTATCAATATGACTGGTGTGATAATCTGGTGTGACTACGAGTCGGCAAGGCTTTTTAAAGCCAATCTTTGAATTCCGATTCTAGAAGTCACTATCTGATTCTTCTTTCTTTTTTTTTTGACTGGCGATGGCGGCTAATGTTCAGTGTCTGATCCATCGGGCTGCGTCTTTGACGGATGTTTTTTAATTGCTCTACTAGTAGATGGTTGTTCTTTTGATGTTCATGCTCTGTGTTGATGTTGATGTGGAAGAGATGGCAGAATCGGGAGAGGTGCCTTGTTTAGTAGCATGTCGAATGATTGCTTGTGCCTAATAATAATAATAAAAAAATATGATAATCGAAAATCGTAGACAGAGTAAAACGTCGAAAATAATAGGTAGGTACGAGTCAAAACCATATCGAGTGTGACTGTCCTGTCAAATATAGATACAAAGAGCATGTAACCTTAAATAGATACTCCATAGATAAGTTTAGACGTGATAAAAAGTACTCTTTGGACGTGATTAAAAATTTGACTACTAAAAATATGTCTTACTAAATTTGAATAATGTGGTTATAAAAATATTTTTTCATAATCGTTAAAATATTTTGTTTTATAATTATAACTATAAGACAACTTCATAAGGAAATACATATGACAATACTAGTACTTTACTGAATCGTACAAAAGTAAAATTAGTAGCTCAAGCTCTGACTGTCTGACATGTATCAAGTAATTACATAAATACCCACATTGGTTTTATTATTTGTTTGTTGTTGAAAATTATTTATGGATTAAAAATAAGCTTAAAAGTATGCATACTTATCATATTTTCATGCTAAACATGCAACTTACCTATTTTATAACAGTAGCTGCACTTTTTAATCACTTTTCCATAATTTTATTGAAAATTTCAACCGTAAGCTCGAATTTAAAATATCTAGAATTAGTAACAATGAATTAATGATATAGAAATGGATGCGTCCGTATTATTATTATACTCTTTGGGAACGGGATGCGTTCAGAAATCCAAATGACTGTTGAGTAGGTATTTGATTGGTGTTGCCATTCAAAATTATGTTCATCGTGATTTTTATAGTTGTATTACCCGACATAAAATAGTTTTAACCCACCGAAAAAAGATTGGATTCCCCGCAATTTCGATTTTTGTCATTCCCCGCGCTAACTTTGCGGTTCATTGAGAGTTAGCGCGGGGAGAGCGCCTTCTCCACAGAACATATGCCTTCTCCACTCAGAGCGTGTGCCAGTTTGTTTACATGGACGGTATTTCTCCTGGTATTTCAGGCTGTTTTGAGCTATTTCCTGTCGAACTGTTTTTAGGCCGAGGTCGAGGTATATGTATCTATTACTTATACAATGAGGGATGCCAAACATTGTTCTCAGAGCTTTGGTCTGGAATCTCTCCAGGATCTATATTACTGTTGCTGGCCGTTCCCCACAGTTGTATTTGGAATAGAATAAAAGAAAAAATAGAATAATAACAGCCGCACGAGTCGATCGAAGGTTAAGCTGCGCCTGACTCGGTTGGTTCGTGGATGACCATGCATCACATATTATTATCGAGATCCTTCCGTGTCTCCGAAAGCACGAGCCATTGATCCCGGCTGTCATTTGTAGATCCTTGGCACTCGTTACGGATGGATAGTCAGAAACCCAAAAGTCTGACAACCACTTTTACCAAGAGGTTGAGAGAGTTGAAGAGGAGGTGTTACCCAGTTACAGTTGTGGGGGTCAAATAGGCAGTCGCTCCATGTAAAACACTGAAATTGAGCTGCATCCGGTAAGACTGGAAGCTGACCCCTCACCTAGTTGAGTGGAAAAGGCTAGGCAGATTAGAATACTTATGCCTATGTAGTTTCATATTCTTACATGTTTTTCTGGTAACATGTGTCATATATTTACATTCAATAATCTTAAATCATTTTCTGAATGACAATCCATCGATTAATTTATTTAAAAAAAAAAACATACGAGTTGAGAACCTCTTCCTTTTTTTGAAGTCGGTTATAATAATCTTCTCATCGTTTTTCCACAGAAAGAAAAGATTTTTGTTTAAGGTTTGTCTATTGACCATTCCATTTGACAATTGACGTTGTCATTTTGTATTTTTTTTTTGAATTTATTTGTAAACGCATTCCATTACGAATTTTGCTGTCGCATTTTAGCATTATTTACGTGTTGTTTGGCTTACTCTTACTGTGTACTCATAAATTCATCTCAGTAACTGATAAGGACTCTGAAATCAAATAATTAATTCATCCATTGACTACAAAGTACAATGACACGTGTATTCCAATTTTTTGCATATTTTACTATCAATTAATTACTGGTCTTCTGATAAAAACCAATTTAGCGTAACTACAGACATTGCCGCTTAAACCATTGTAACGACCGCTTGCCTTGGGCTCTGTTACGACAAGATGAATCAATTATTTTTGAGTCCCGAATCTGTCCTGCAAGGCGGGTACTTTCACTCGACTCTGCGGAAACTACAGGAACCAAATACAAGTATTGAGCCGCACAATATTATGTACCCCGTGTTTTTATTGTAAGTACTCGGGAACACCCGGCACCGCCGGATAACCCAGCTAGGTCTAGTTAAAAAAAAAAAACATTATTAAATTGTTTATTTCTAGCAATTTCTTATTACTTAAATCAGGATAACTTGGTGCGCAGCCTGTAGAGTCTATAGACCTCGAACTCAAAAGCCTATTTTCTGTATTTATAAACAGGGAAGATGAGAACCGCATTGAAACCGTGGCAAGCATGCCCAACGTATGCAGATACGGCATCAATCAACTGATCACGAGGCTTGATGATCTGGTCAAAAAGGGACTGAAGTCCATACTCATCTTCGGGATTGTCCGCACTTTGCCCAAGGTAACTAGGAATTTTAAGAAAGGAAAAGGAATAATGTTTTTTCTCTATTTTTTCTTATTTCTGTGTGGACCTAAGCACACATACAGAGTAGATGAATTGTTGGAGTTGCTCACTCCCCAATCTTTTATCTGCAACTTGTCCGCTAAAAGTATAAAACTAATGGAGGTTTGCTATAGACTAGAGAAAAAAAATCTTATCTCTGCTGAACATCCCAATGATGAGGAACAGAGGATGATGATGAAAAGGAATTAAAAACATACATTAGGTTGCTTAGCTTGGGACTAGATGGCGCTGTGTGAAATGTCCAGGGATATTATTATTATTATTATTATTATACTTTATA
This sequence comes from Apamea anceps, assembly GCA_951799955.1. Lineage (NCBI taxonomy): Eukaryota > Metazoa > Arthropoda > Insecta > Lepidoptera > Noctuidae > Apamea > Apamea anceps. Next base: position 2,060,169 of record OX637502.1, on the reverse strand, counting down.
AACACTTTTCATTCATTTAATAGTTAAATGATTGGTAACATTCTACTCAGTGGCGTAACTGTACCCTTTGTGGCCCGTGGCAAATTCATGGGATTGGTAGGGTTCTCCCTCAATGTAAAGAAGCTCAACCAACAATATATATTTTTTTTTTTACTGGCACTCGTCTGCAATTTCGTCCACGTAGATTTCGTAATGTCCCTACAAAACTGAATACCTGACCGCGTCTTTGGTGTAGTGGTCGAAAAAAGTTTGCATTTCTATACTTTAGGTATGTTGGGATCCTCCTGGGCTCATAGCCCTTTCGGGCTGGGGGCCCCCTCCGGCTGGGGGCCCATGGCATGTTGCCACTCCTGCCACCCTATTGTTACGCCACTGATTCTACTTTTATCTTACAGTCTAAAAAATATATGCGTCAACTTGAGATCCTTATCCTTCTTCGTCAGTTAATAAAATATGCAGGATTTCATCTTTTAAATGTTAGCTATTATTATGAACAAGCAAGCAGTGAAGATATAAATTTTTCATTGTCCCTCTTATACCCCCATCAATAACAACCGACTTTTTGGAAGTCTATTGTTTTTTTTTTCACTTTTTTGTTGTATGGTCATCAAAGGAGATAAGTAACTAGCGTCGTCGGATATCGTTGAGGTTTCGAAAGAAACCGATGGATGTTATCAAATAAAATTTAATTTTACTATCCAGCGGTTTTTTACTAAACTTCAACTATATCCGACGACCCTGGTTACATATCTCTTTCGGTGACTGTACCTACCCAACACAAATTTGTATAACACTACTTGCTATGTATAACAGTGACAGGAAGTTAATATAACATCATCAATATAAACTAAGTGGAAAAATACATATTATTAAAGCTAACTCAAAAAAAAAAAAACCTTCCTTTTTGAAGTTGGTTAAAAAATACAAATAACTTTCAACAGGATGCTAATGGATCTAGTGCAGACTGCCCAGAGAATCCAGTATTGAAGGCTATTCCTAAACTACGGGCCAAGTTCCCGAATCTCCTCATAGCATGTGACGTCTGCTTGTGTCCATACACATCGCACGGACACTGCGGACTACTCACTCCCGGTGGGACAATAGACCATGCTGGATCCGTCAGGAGGATCGCTGACGTAGCCTTGGCTTATGCTAAAGCTGGTAAATTATTTTATTCATTAAAAATAGAATCCACATTTCAGATTATGTTGATTTCGCCTTTGAACTGTGCTTGTAAAACTCAAAAGATAAGGCCTGCTTAGAACAGTATTCTATTCAGTACAGTATAATTTAAATTGTTATTATTTTGACCAAATTGAGTATTTCAAAATGTAGATAAATGAATGTCAAATTATATTATAGTATTTGTAGTGTGGTTACTAAGTATACAAACAAGCTGTGAATGTGTGTGTAACGCAGGAGCTCTCAGTACCGTCCGAAACAATGGCGAAGTCGGAAGTGTGCTATGTGCTGACGCTACTCGTCTTCACGCACACGTTTACAGCGTCTTTATACATTTGGTTAGCATAAGCAAAGCGCGCGTCGCTTCGGGAGATAAAAATACTGTATCGGGAGAGACTTCTCGGCTGTGATATTTTCAGGGTAGGTTTTAAATGCTAGTAAATATGTAAATGTTGGTTGTCTCTGAACAGGCGCACAAATCATCGCCCCGTCGGACATGATGGACAACAGGATAAAAGCTATCAAAGACTCTTTGGTGGCCTGCAAACTACAGAATACGGCAAGTTTTAGTATTTATTCGAATGTTTTTCTTAACTTTCTTACGTAAATGTTCATGTGCCTTCACTTTAAAAGCCCTCCGAGTGTAATGCTTGACCTCTCACACAAACTCAAACTCAAATCATTTATTTCAATTAAACCATTTCAGGCACTTTTGAATTGTCAAAATTAAATTGTCGGTCAGTTAGTCAGAAAGTTGAAGCTAGTTGCCCATGCCAAAACTTAGATCTCTGTGGAGAAGAACGGGCAATAAACTCCACGGACACTCTTTTAAATCAAGATATTATTACAAAAACCTGGGTACAGACGCCAGCACATCAAGCTACTACAATCTGTCAGAATTCTTTAATAGATTTTCAACTTTATCGCTAAAGTATTAAGGTTCAAGGTTGATTGGGAAAATTTGACAGTTTCGGGTAGCTTGACCTGCTGGCGTCTGTACATTATTCTTATTGCTTCTATATGTGAGAACAATGTAAAAAAAATAAACAATTTAAAATATAAAATTAAAACACAGGGATGGCAGTGGGAAAGCTAAAAGCTGATTACATACACACACATTGACATAACATCGCGCTTGTTATCCGGAAGGGTTAGGCAGAGGTGTACCTATTATGCACTCACATTTCGCCAGTATTGTGATTATGTTTATAATTTAAATATTTCAGGTGTCACTACTGTCATACTCATGCAAGTTTGCATCGGCAATGTACGGCCCGTTCCGCGACACAATGAACAGCTCTCCCATGGAGGGTGACAGGAAGTGCTACCAGCTGCCGCCGGGCAGTGCGGGGCTCGCTGCTAGGGCTGCTGTAAGTCATAGATATAGGTACTCTTTTAGTTTTCTTGCCCATCATGCCCAATCACCTGCACCTTCCACTGAACGAGATAAATGAAGCTGTCCAGGTGCAGGTCCAGGGCTTATTGGACAAAATATTAATTAGACAACCAACACGAAAAGAAGAAGTGGTACAATTGAATTTAAAAGATATACTTGTGTTGGCATGGCTATAAGACAAGAGGTAGACCTAGGAACAGATGCATGGAAAGATGATATGGCCCACCCTAATTTGCTTAACACACTATCAACCACAATCCAGTGGCGTGCATTGCACAAAGGCATATCAGCAGTGCCTACCTCGATAAATCACCATAAGCCTGTCAATATTACATTTTAGTGTGTGCCCCACAATTAAGAAACTCACTAAATTATCATACCTAACAAAAAACAAAACCTTCATACAAATATGCGCGGCAGTAGGCAGTCGCCAGACGGCCTACTCGGAGATTTTTTGCAGTTAAAGTTCATAGAAGGCAAAGTGGGTAGGAAAATAATTTTAACATCGAAAATAGATACTTTTGTTTTATATTTCTGATTAGTGACCGCGTCTGCCTAGACTAGACACGCCTTAGTGCCTGCCTACCTATTCTGAGAACCAATGCATGCCACTGCCACAATCTGAGTAATTTTAAAGGATATTGCTAATCCATTGCTTCATATGTTCCAAAAATTTGTCTGCTCAACAACGTAAATAACGCTATGAATGTTCTTGAACTGTCAAAATGAAAGCCATTGTTACTGACAGTGTGTTACGCGCTTACCTCGCAGGTAGGAAACGAAAACTAAGATGACGACTGAGATATAAATATGTAAGGTACAAATTATCAGTTTATTGTACTTAAATTACATTATACAGATGATATAAACAGAAGGCCAATTCTCGTAATTTAAAACGTTCAAAATCTACACCCTAATTGCGTAACACGCAATCAATCGGAATCGGTTTCATTTTGACAGTTCAACAACATTCATTGCGTTATTTACGTGTTGAGCAGACAAATTTTTCGAATTTATGAAGCATTGGATTAGCAATATGCTTCAAAATGATTCAGATTACGATTGATCGTGTGTTACGAAATTAGGGTGCTGGTCGCAGTTTCGTCTCGGTGACAAACAAATGTCAAAATGTAGGGAAATTTGACGTATTTTTGACAGATTGAGACTGAGATCAGACTGTGAACATTCTTAAATTTACCAGAATTGCCCCTCGGGTGTCGTATCTGTAACGGTTATTTACTCTGATACTGTTTGATGTGCACATCTAGTAAGTATAGTTTGACCGAAACTGCTGTACCGCGCCTTAGAAATGCGCGGTGAGGCGGGAAGAATGCGCGGCGAGGCGGGGGCGTGACGCCGTGAGCGATGACGAATGAGCGGCTTGCACTGCCCCCCCGTCTCTCCGCGCACATACCGAAGGCGAGGTACAGCGGTTTTGGTCAAACTATAGCACATTGTTGGAGCAGAATTGGCCGAGTCGATTTAGATTACTATCGACACGCTCAGAAGAAGAAGAGCAGATTGTGTAGAGCCTTAAGTTGAAATGGGGATTATAAAGCATAATTTTCTTTCAATCTAAGGTTTATAGGAAAATAAATAGTCCTGTTTGAAAGAAACTGCTGAACGCCACGTACTTGATTATGAATAACCCGATTCCGCCAAAACAGAAAAAAAATCTGAATCAAATAAAATGCCTACACAGTCCCACCGCTGAGCTGAGCAAAGGCCAAAAGGTCTCCTAAATGAGAAGTGTTTTAATTTGGAAATCCTGGACTTATTTACAGGCTCGAGACGTGGCTGAGGGCGCAGATTTCCTGATGGTGAAGCCAGGCCTGCCGTACTTGGATATAGTTAGGCAGACCAAGGACAAGTACCCATACCATCCCTTGTTTGTGTATCAGGTATGAATGTATACTAATAACAATGCTAAAGAGTTTGTTTGTTTGAACGCGCTAATCTCTGGAACTACCGGCCGGATTTGAAAAATTCTTTTTTCTTTTGATAGCCCAATTTTTTAGAAAGGCTATAGGCTATTCAAGTATTTAACATCCCGCTAGGACTCGGAAAAAGGAGCCAAACAAAATGAAATAAAAAGTCAGAAATAATACTAAGCGAAAACGGGCGGGCGATGCGATGTGACGAGGTGGGGTGACGCGGGCAGAAGTTGGTGGTTTTATAATTTATTTACAGTAGTACGCTTGATAATCTGGAACTCGGTTAGCTGCGCGGGTCGAGCAATCAAAGTTAAGCTACGCTTGCCGCGGTCAGTTCGTCGATATGTGATCTGAGCATGCACACAAACTGCGAAGTGCGACACCTCCACGTAAGCAGTTGATCCCGGCTTTCATTCGTAGATCTTCGATAGTCGTTACGGGTAGTCAGAAGCCTGAAAGTCTGACAATCAGTCTCACCAAGAGGTTTGTGTTACCCAGCAGTACTGAGTTGTGAAGGTCAGATAGGCAGTCGCTCTAAGCATCAGCATAATGCTACAACCCTATGCGAGACAGAGCCCCACCGCAGCACTGAAAGCCAACTCCAATATACGTTAGAAAAGATTAGATAGATGATGATGCCATATGAAAGTATACCTCTGCCTCCCTAAACCTATCTAAATTCTATTCAAACGAATGTTTCAAATTGATGTTATTTCAAGTTAAACCAATATCAACTTTAAATTAATGAAAATTAAGTAGATTTCAGAGTACTAGCACTATTGAAAAAGTTATAAAAATGTTTGAAATTGTAGCATAAATTGAACTTTATTATAATACATTATAATACATTTATTTATTTTCTCCCACAAGTTACAGTTTACATTATTGTCTAAGAATTAAAGTTATTTTTCCATAAAAACTTTTGGCAAATAAATCGCGAATGCAGATTAAATCATACATGTCCGTGAAATATTTTAGCGATTTTTTTTGTGAACTGTACGAGCGTAATATTACGAGAACCATTCCGTAATCACCCGCAAAATTAATTAAAATGTTATTACACCAATCTGTTATCTTTACAATAATGGACGAAGTTCGTCACACTAGAAAAATGATTAAATTCTCAAGTTATTTAGTAAATCTGGCAATGGTGCTTGTAATCCCTCTGAAAAATGCAGTGCCTCTTTATAAATTAAACTGCATAATTAAAGATAATTACAAGCTCATATATTGGCGGGACGCGCTTGACACCTACAGACAAGATTGGTCCACACAAGATCCATACAGAGAGGAGGGGAAAGTCTACCTATGATCCACAATAAAGATATTGATTGATTGAAGGAAGAAAGGGAGCTCTTTGCTCTGCAGTGCGACAAAATAGCCTAAAAATAATAATAATATAAGATTTACTGCTTCAAATAAACTTGCTGCTAAGCTATATTGTTAATCTTACTCTGCCATTGTTTTCCATCAGGTGTCCGGTGAATACGCAATGATCTGCCGAACTGGAGACAGCTCCGAGGTCGCAACTATTCTCATGGAGACGCTCACGTGCTTCCGGAGAGCTGGTTTGTATTTTACTGTTGTTAAAATTAGCACACATTATGTAAATATAGAAAGGAAAAAGAACATAAACACTAAAAAAATATATAAAAAACGTGTCGAAAACGGCCATCGTTCAGCATAATGCTAAGACCCTATGCGAGACAGAGCCCCAGCACTGGTTTTCAGCGACAACCGGCGTAAATATAGCATCTACTGCTGAAAAAAAGAATTGTCGTTCTATGTTCTGTTCTAAAACTATGCATGTATTTAAATAATCAAATCTCTTTCCTCTCAATTTGTAAGTGGTAAAGTACAGGTACATTTTATGATCCATTTGTCAACATTTTCATCACATACTTTTGGAACAGACTATAAACAAATACATAATGAAAGCAGCGGTGGCTCAGTGATAATGATAACGTACGGCCTCGTCTTACGAGTTGTAGCTTGTGGGTTCGAACCCAGGTGCCTACCTGTGCACGCCTGTGCACGTTACTTTGAGCAATTTATTTCATCACCACCGCTCTCAAAACTGTGTAGGAAAACCAGAATCCAAAAACCAAAATTTCAAAGAATTTGACATCCACCATTTCTCTCGCAGAGAGAGCGCCTCTGTCCCAGCTGTGGGAACATTATAAAGTTATTACTGATTATGCTAACATTTATTGTCTTTTTCAGGTGCCGATTGCATCATCACTTACTTCGCGCCAATGATTTTAGACTTGATCTCAAAAAACGTTAAATGTTGACTGTTTTATTTCAAAATGATTGTTATGATTTGTGGGAGCGGGGTTTTGGATGTTTTATACTGTTCTGGTTACTGGTCAGCCTGCATCATCTCACAGTTAAAGCGGTACAAGGTTCTTTTGGCGCGCGGCCAAAATCGGAACTAAGGCCGCCATCTTGTTTTTTCAATACATTTCACAAAACAATTGCACAAATGTTTACCAACAGCGCCACCCTCTCAACGTCATTCGAGCGCCAAAACATCTTGGAGCAGTGTTTATCATCATTCTCCTGTCCTTATCCCAATTTTCCCCTTTTTCTTCCATACTTCTCTATTAGTCGTCATCTCGGTAGTCACCCCCTTTCTAACCATATCATCATTTACTCAGTCCATCCAACATTTCTTTGGTCTTCCCCTACTCTTATAGCCATTGATATTCATACTCAAACCTTTCCTCACGACATTTTCCTCATTCCTCCGAGTCAGATGCCCATACCATGACAACCGATTTTCACATAACTTTTCAGTTACCGGTGCCACTTTCAGACTTCCTCATAAGTACTCATTTCTTGTTTCCATTTGTGTAACACCGCACATCCCTCAGCATCCATTTTGTGGCCCAACATTCTGATCCATACAAGACAACAGAAGGCCAATTCTCGTAATTTAAAACGTTCAAAATCTAGTCGCAGTCTCATCTCAGCGACAAACAAATGTCAAAAACTTGTCAAAGTGTAGGGAAATTAAAAGTATTTTTTGACAGATTGAGACTGAGATTAGACTGTGAACGGTCTTAAAATTACGAGAATTGCCCCTCAGGTCTAATCATGGTTTTATATATCTTCCCCTTAAGTTTAAGGGGAATGCGGGAGTCGCAGATTGTTCCCGTGGCCTGCCGCCATTTCATCCACTCAATGTTAATTTTGTGCTTAACCGTCCGATCTACTTCGCCATCGCTTTGCACGAGTGAACCGAGATACCGAAACTCGGAGCAGACCGGGAGAAGCGCGCCATCACGCGCTATGGCTCCAGAACTGGAGAGACCGCCGAAATCGCAGAACATATAGCAGTGTTTATACTTTGCTCAAATTAATTTCAAGCTTTTCATTAAGTACAGATACTACAAACTGTTGTTATAGTTTTTAAGTTCAAAATAAAATAGTAGGGCACGGTTGATATTTTTTCTATTTTATTTTTCGTCCGAATTTTATTGTACCGTACTTTAAGACATAATATTATTGTATTTATGACACCATATAGTCAAAGACGTATGTGTAACCTGCCTGTACTTACCCTTTTATGGCGTACAGGCGTAATGTTAGAGTATATAAGTTATCTTGTAAGCCCTTATCATTATATGATAGAAACAATGAAAATAATATATCAAATAAATAATACATAGTTTCAGTTTTTGTTTATTTATAGAACCTGTTACCATGCTATTGTGCTTTGCCACATGTTTCATTACTCTTAAAACAGATGGTCAGTAATTTTCATTATGTGAAAGTACTTTTCGCGTACATAAAGTTATTTATTCGTTATCTCAGCTGACGTGGCCTATTGGTAATTTATTTAGAAAGTAAACTGACTTCGGGAATGTTATGACTTATGAATGATGCAATTTTTATCAAAAGGGTATCACGGGAGTCCCAAACAATGTTGGCCGAAAATGATAAAAACTTGTTACTATACTAGCACGGTCTGCATTATTTTGTCCCTTGACCAGGGTTGAAGGTTCGAGTACGGTCATTTAAAATTGGATTTCCCAAATTCCCGCAGGTTTTTCCCTATTATGAAATACACGAAGTTTGTTCGTGTTGGGTGTTTGATAAAAGGAATAATTTTATGTAGGCCCACGTTTATGTTTATATGACGGCCAAATAACCAGAAATGCAATACACGTGTCGGTAGTGGAAGTTGCTGTCATTATTATGTTGCCATTCAGCACTTTACCCTAATGACCCCATGGCGAAAGGGTCTGTTGATACAGGTTGGCTCATCTTGCTTCTTGCTATGAGAATAGTGATTGGTAGTAAGTAGCTGCACAAATAAATTTGCGTATATACAACGAAAGCCTCTGTAAAACTGGATGTATTCGTTAAGTTTAGAAAATCATGCGTAGTCTAAGTACGGAGCGGGTAAACCACTATAAAGTATAGCTTTTCGAAAGTTTCACTTCGTGCTGTAAAGTTCTAGAATTTTGTGTTGTGCGTGGGGGGAATACATAACACAAGGTCCTAGATAAACAAGGTTTCAAAAAATCTAGAAAAATTGGAATACTCTAGAATATTCCATGTTTTTAGAGATGTTTCGAAACCTTGCATCGTGATATCCGTGCTTGCATCATTGTTTTACATAGAGAAAAGCCATCATCATTATTTTATTATTTCTTTGCAAAGCTTAAGTGCTTGAATTTATCTCCATGTCTACCTACCTATTTTTTACAAAAAGGTACGAGTTCCAGAACTATTTCATGATAAGATGTTAGGTTCTAGAATATTTCCATCCGTTTTCTATGGAGACGTGTTTATAATGATAAATATTTGCTGTTGTTTGCAATGTACTTCATGCATTAATTTATCTCTACTTCATCACTACAATACAGAAATAATGATCCCTTTCGCAAAATTGAGAAATTATTTTAATCTCGCTTTTGCAATAAACATGAATAACACCTATTTTAAAATTGGCGGTATGAGGAATGTCCTATTCAGGGCCAGTTATAAACGTGGGCCAATCGGGTTGCGCCAAATACCCACACTTGGATCAATCGTAGAGAAAGATTTGAAACGTCATCGCTGTGTGGACCAATCACGTTAGCCCACGATGGATACTAGCGCTAAATAATAACGACGGCTGCGTGTGTAACTTCAGTTCTTCTTGAAAAATCGAAGGTGAAGGAACAACGTAATTGTGAATTCGTATCAAGTGTCCCATTCAAAGTGCTTGTATCGTGGCTGTGAATTATATTTATTGGGATTCAATCTAATTTATTCATCTGTAGTATTCGGTAATTATATTTTTCTTTACGTTTCATCTTGTCTTTCTGTCTAAACCGCGGATCGCCATGATATCGTTAACCTCACCCGTCATGGTTTGATAGCTGACAATAATTAGGATAATTACGAAGTTTTCCGTCAAGTGGCTTTTGTAATAGCTTTTAAACTGTAAATCTAGTGCCTTCTTACATCAATTCCCATAAGATTCATATAAAATTCCGCTTATCTGTGTGGAACGTCAGCATAATTTCTCGACGCAGCAGTGTGGGCCGGTGGCGCGTCCTACATATCCCGTGGCCGTTTTATAGTACCGTTAGGTCGTAATGTGGTTATGTCTCTCATGCCGTTAGAGGTGGGTCGGGGTACTTTCCTTTTCTTTAATTCATAACCCGCCGGCGTTTGGCCCGGCGCCTTATAGTGACGTGTCCCCTTAACGATTACGTGTCTCTACAAAGAAGTGTCATCTGGTAGATGTTTAGAGATTTTAACTTTAGTACGTATGCATACTGACGCGTACGCATATTTAAAGGATTCTTTAAACTTATTTTACTTTGATTTGTTTCAGAAAAGTAACATTGCATGCTGAAAATGCGGTGGAGTATTCTAGCGTTGGCCTGTGTGGTCGCGGCGGTAGTCGCCGACGAAAAGAAAGATAAAGAAAAGGACATTGGCACCGTCATCGGTATCGACTTGGGAACCACTTACTCTTGGTGAGTATCTACTGTATTTAACCCTTTTGATCCTCCCATTTTTTAATTTGTACAAAGTAGTCGAAAAATTCCACAAACCCATGAATAATTTAGAATCATCAGGAGAGAGCTTAATCATACCTGAGAGCATAATTTTATCTAATACTTAACCAATATAAAAAATCCATCATGTACAATAAATTATTATTAAATTCTAACTTGTTGCTAATCAAAGCTTCCAGTAACTTCCATGGTGAAAAAATATTACAACATTATAAATGATAATTATAATGAAATAAAGCTGTAATCAGCGAACTAGATTATGGTTGCCATAAAATTACTAACAATATGGTGCTGAAATATGAATGCAATCAGAATTGGATCAATATTTATTTGGAAATCTTTTCAACCAAAAGAATATAACAATTTATTTATAGAAATCAAGTTTTTAAATTAAGTTGAATGGACTTGTCTTTGAAATAACATAACTTGTACATAATTAGCATATTATTGGGTCAATGAACTCGATTATGTGCAAGTGTTTGCCAGATGAGATGAGATATTTATGAGACTTACAAATCAAATAAGAATCACGAATAACATTTTCTTTGAATCTCTTCCTCTTTGCCACTTCACATAGTAGTTATTATTAATTAATAGTAATTTACGAATTAAAATCTTCTAAAATCTTCAATTTCTAGTAATAGCTACTGTGCATAGCAAGTTTCCATTACTTTTCGTTTAACCTGCAACTTAGCAGCCATCAGGATGCGGGTTTAAAATGTCATCATTAAATACTGGAATATTTATTATTCAGGAATTTTTTCATTACTTTATCAATGCTCAGGGTTAAACCACTATTTTAAATATCTGTTTAAATATTTACTTTGTTTACAATAATAGTGAAAAGATGCATCACAATACCCATCCATTGATATTAAAATGCATCCTTTGTGAAAGATTCAAATTGTAAAGAATATTTTTCTTTGTCCACAGTGTGGGTGTGTACAAGAATGGCCGTGTGGAAATCATTGCTAACGACCAGGGTAACCGTATCACCCCCTCATACGTAGCGTTCACTGCTGACGGCGAGCGTCTCATCGGTGACGCCGCCAAGAACCAGCTGACCACCAACCCTGAGAACACCGTGTTCGACGCCAAGCGTCTCATCGGTCGTGAATGGAGTGACACCACTGTCCAACATGATGTCAAATTCTTCCCCTTCCAGGTGGTTGAGAAAAACAGCAAACCCCATGTTTCCGTCATGACCTCCCAGGGCGACAAGATCTTCGCCCCTGAAGAAATCTCCGCCATGGTCCTCACCAAGATGAAGGAAACTGCTGAGGCTTACCTTGGTAAGAAGGTGACCCATGCCGTCGTCACAGTCCCCGCCTACTTCAACGACGCTCAGCGTCAAGCTACCAAGGACGCCGGTGCCATCGCTGGTCTCCAGGTAATGAGGATCATCAACGAGCCCACTGCCGCCGCTATCGCTTACGGTCTTGACAAGAAGGAAGGCGAGAAGAACGTGCTGGTATTCGATTTGGGTGGCGGTACCTTTGACGTGTCCCTGCTCACCATCGACAATGGAGTGTTTGAAGTAGTAGCCACCAATGGTGACACTCACTTGGGAGGTGAGGACTTCGACCAGAGGGTCATGGAGCACTTCATCAAGCTATACAAGAAGAAGAAGGGCAAGGACATCAGGAAAGACAACCGTGCCGTCCAGAAACTGCGTCGTGAAGTTGAGAAGGCAAAGAGGGCTCTGTCCTCCAGCCACCAGGTCAAGATTGAAATTGAATCCTTCTTCGAAGGTGAAGACTTCTCCGAAACCCTCACCAGGGCTAAGTTCGAAGAATTGAACATGGATCTCTTCAGATCTACCCTCAAGCCTGTGCAGAAGGTATTGGAAGACGCCGACATGAACAAGAAGGACGTTGATGAGATCGTGCTCGTCGGTGGTTCCACCCGTATCCCCAAGGTTCAGCAACTGGTAAAGGAATTCTTCAACGGAAAGGAGCCTTCCCGAGGCATCAACCCTGACGAAGCTGTCGCTTACGGTGCCGCCGTCCAGGCTGGCGTGCTCAGCGGTGAACAAGACACTGACGCCATCGTGTTGCTCGACGTCAACCCTCTTACCATGGGTATCGAGACAGTCGGAGGTGTCATGACCAAGCTGATCCCCCGTAACACCGTCATCCCCACCAAGAAGTCCCAGATCTTCTCCACCGCCAGCGACAACCAGCACACCGTCACCATCCAGGTGTACGAGGGTGAACGTCCCATGACCAAGGACAACCACTTGCTCGGAAAGTTCGACTTAACTGGCATTCCTCCTGCACCCCGTGGTATCCCTCAGATCGAGGTTACCTTCGAGATCGACGCTAACGGTATCTTGCAAGTGTCGGCTGAGGACAAGGGTACTGGAAACCGCGAGAAGATCGTGATCACCAATGACCAGAACAGACTTACACCTGAAGACATCGAGAGGATGATTAAGGATGCCGAGAGGTTCGCCGATGAGGACAAGAGACTCAAGGAGCGCGTTGAAGCCAGGAACGAGCTGGAGAGCTATGCTTACTCCATCAAAAACCAGCTGCAGGACAAGGAGAAACTTGGTGCTAAGTTAAGCGATGAAGAGAAGACAAAGATGGAAGAGGCAATCGACGCCTCCATCAAGTGGCTTGAAGACAACCAGGATGTTGACTCTGAGGAGTACAAGAAGCAGAAGAAGTCCCTCGAGGATGTTGTCCAGCCCATCATCGCCAAGTTGTACCAGGGACAAGGAGGCGTGCCCCCGCCCGGCGCGGGAGGTGAGGGCGAGGAAGACTTCAAGGACGAGTTGTAACCAAACAGACTTTAAAACGTGTGATCATAGCCAAATGTGATCTCCGATCGCTGCAGACTGTGCACCGTGGCATATGACGTCACGCCGCATAGCCTGCACCGGACACGGATGCGGAGTGTTTTAGCTCGTGTTGTGTATATTTATTGTATGTCTGCGAGTGTGTAGCGTGCGTGTGGCGTGTGCGGCGGGTGGCCTGCCACAGAGCCGAGATCTGATCGAGTTTCTGCCGCTGCGCACGCACGTATGATTGGTGCGTGAATTTAATTGTAAAAATTGATGCATTTTTATTTTTAGTGAAAGTAATAGTTCGCGTGTGAATTGCGAGAGGCCTGATTCCATGACTTTCTCATAATCGATTCTTATTTATGTCATCACCCGAATCGATACAGAGTCTCATTACATCTAAGAGACTACCTCAGTGTTCTTATACTGTATGTATGTAATTATTTTGAGACTGCAGAATTGTTAGTTCATAATTAGCAGAATAATTAAATAATTATGTAGTAATTAAATAATTTCAATTGAAGTACGGAGGAGTACATAAAAATAAACAATTTTTCTAACGATATTATCTTTTATTTTCGGATAACCCAAAAATGTAATACCTAAAGTAGGTAACAAAATAAATAAATGATAATTAATCGGCACATATATTGTTTGAGCGCAGTTGAGCGCAGTACTCGATGTCGAAGTGCGGTGCGGCGATGACAGCTGCTTGCACTTTCACTTGTACTTTATCTGAGGGAAAAAGAACAATTATCAGTCACTGATGCTGCAGCCTGCAGCAAGAATGCAACATACAAACCGAATATGCAACCTCATAAATCGACTGTTGTTTAGTAACTTTGTCACGTATCCGATTGTGAAGGAAACTACAATCTCGTGATAAAATCTCCGTAGGTAGGTACTAATTGAATTTTATCGATCGGCTTCAGAATCTACGAGAAAAAGTATTATAATATTATCTATGTATGTACACGGGAAAAACTACATGACGTGTACATAATTAAAATTATCACGTCTGCGTCGTCATGGGCCACAAATAAGTCCCAAAACCCATTGCTGATATACAATGAACTCGAATGTTTCAACGACGGTCGCCAGCTACGAGTATCTAGTTCGAACATTGACCTTGATCTTGAACGGTGAACCGTAGGTATTGTCGATGTGCGAAAATACCTACGCGTCATAGTGATACGTATCTACTGGCGTTTTTTTCCTTACCTGCTTCCTTCCGTTCATAGCCAAACTGTATGCATTTATGCCGATAAAACTAAGTCGCAGTGTCGTTATAAGTCAGATATACCTTAATCTAATTGGCACCTACTTTTTGATGGCTGAGACTCCCACTCGTTGTTGATAGCCCTCTCAGCAGATTTTAGAAGCCACGCCCAACGTGTTTTTTGGTGCAGTTTAACCTCGAGTTTAGGGTATTCTACAGTAATTCCTAGGTAGGAGTCGGTAAGGGCCCCTTCAATCTACGTACCGAAAGCTTCCGTAGCATCAATCTCGATAGCAGATAACCCTGCCGATGCTCGCAGTTCCGCTAAATGCTCCGTAAAGAATAAGTCCCACTGTTGGAATAAAGCGAAGGATATAACGGGATGGTCGCATTTATTACTCATTGCATTAATAACATCCAACACTAAAGCGAAAGTAGCGTAGTGAGTAGTCTGCTTGTAAAAAAAAACTTCTTGGCAAAACTGCTGAACCGTTATTGATGAAGTAGTAAAGAGATAAAAAATATAAATAAAGGTTTTATTGGCATAAAAAAGGTGTTACATTTTACGTGAAGTTTTTTACGTGAGCTAGGTGATACCTATGTTACAGGAGTCAGAAGATCATGCTTATGGTACGACAGGGCATTACTAGAAAAAATTAAATGGGAATTTGCATGGGTCGGCCGGTAGCGAGATGGGCAGACGACATTGTTGCCATCGCGGGTAGCACCTGGGCACAGGAGCGTCGGGATTGGCACAGGAAAAGAGAGGCCTAAACCCATCACACCCATCAGTCAGTGGGTGAAGTCGGGCTGGGATGGTGAACCTATCTAAATTTAACTTTCATTACTAGTAGACAGTTAACAAAGTCGATAACGGGACCGTAATTATCACACCCGAAAATAAAACTCACAGTTACTCCACAATTCTTATCACGCGTAGTAACGGTTCGTAACAGTTAGCATTAATACTGTGATATCATCGGAGCCTACCGCGTCGCCGCGCCGCCTGCAAGTCAACGACTTTTCAAATATATGCACACCTTATTAGCATTTTTTTTTTTTTGCTAAATATCGCATATTTAGCAAAACTAGCTAGTAGGTATGGTACGAAGACATCGGTCTAAAAAAATGTAGGCCAGTGTTGATTGATTCGCCGTAGTGACTGAAATTTGTAGTGATAGCGGTGGTAGAAGAAAAGATCTATATTCTAAGAAAACATCTATGTACACACGACTATACATCAAGCTATACATAACCAGTATAAGCTGACTTCTGATTGTTAGAAAAACTTATGCAATGCGAGGTCAGTTAAAACTGGAAATGATAGCTTGATGTGTAGCCGTGTGTACCAATTACCCATGTTTGCAAAAATAAATGATTTGATTTGATGTGGTTGGTACACAAATTGGTGAAGATGTGGGTTGGGAAGGTTCCTTGATACAGTAGCTGCTGCCAATTTTAGGCATCACAAACATACAATAGAAATGCTGTTCCACAGAGAAAATGTGCAATGTAGAAGTACGCACGGCTACACATCAAGCTATCCCTCCCTAACCCATGTGTGCATAAGCTACGACCAAATTCAAAGGCACTACTTCCGGGAAACACTAGCCGGAGTCAGCACCTGCTATCAGTTTAAAACAAAATGTCGATAAATACCTCATACTCCCTCCGAACTTCGTCGTGGTCCGGATGCTTTACGACCCGGGGCCCGGAACCCATCGGCACCAACTTTCCGGTACACATGTCAAAACCCGCGTTCCTAGTCCGCTCGCGACACTTCTCCAAGTCCATGTTCATGAATATTATGCTGATGGAAACGAAATTATTATCTACGTTAACTCTCTAGGTTTAGCACGATCGAACGTACTGCCTACGCGATTACGTACCTAAACGCGTTCGACTTGATTTTTGAGTCGAATCTACAACTATCCTATCCTATACCATTTTGGTTTAGGCGACAGACTTTATAAGTACGTTTTTAATTCGTAATTTCGTAGTCATTCATTTTGGGCAACGAACTACAGGATCTGCACTTTTGTTTTGGTAAAAAAGCAGCCCAAGACACGGACACAAAACTATTTATTGCCAACTACATTCAATGCAACAGAAGGACGAGGGTTGAAAATAGCCTGTTGCTGTGGCGAGGCTGACTCCCACGGTTCTGAACTTAGTATATCACTGAAAGCTGCAGCCTAATCCTACCGCTGTCCGCTAGTTTATAGAGTCTTTAATTGCAGACTACCGGTCACTTTGCGACTTTCACTTAGAAAGTTATTTAAATTAGAGCAAGACTAACTGAACAAAACGAAAATGCAAGTTGTACTTGTCTTATTGGTCTGACGGAAGCAAGTTCAGCGAAATAATTTAGCACAGTGTCGACAGCATGTTCAATTGCACACAGCATGTCAAATTGGGTAAAAAGTTTATTCGGTGTCAATGTGTCGCAACGTAATAAGTTTAAGGCTCATCTACACGAGGCAGTTCCTCGACCTTACAGGCCTGCCACACACTCGTCGAGTGACATGTGGGAAGTAGTGAGAGACCTAGTTTGGTAACATTACTCGTCATGCCCACTGCTCCCAGTTTTGTCGGTTTTCAGGCGTGAGTCAAAAATTGTTCGATTAATAACAGAACTTACAGAACACTACGAAGTGCCCAGCCTGAGCCTTCAAGACCTTTACACACAGAATGCGAACAAAAGTTAGCGTGGGCATTCCCTAAAGCTATGGGAAAATTCATAAAAAGAGCTTCAGAATTCTTGTCTAACCGAGTTGTAACAGCATGGAAAGAGCTCCCGGAAAATGTTGTGACGGTTCCCACACTGAACTGCTTCAAGAATCGGCTGGACAGATTAAATATCTCCAAGCTATACGATACACACGCATCAGCTAATTACAACGCGCTAGGAGCATATTGTGTGGCAGGGCCATGTCCATGTGAGGATGCGACAATGCTGTTGCTGTGTTTGTTTGAAAACTACCTGTCGCCATGCTTAATACCTACTAGCAGCTCATGTAGCATGACCAATTCTATCTCAGTTCTACCAAGAATAGACAAAGTTCTTTCTATCCAACTCGACATCTCTTCTGCCCGAGCACGGGGCGACCCGTAGACTCGCGTTTCTATGAAGAAAAGACATATTTATTCTTTCCATAGCAACGGAAAGCCATTTTTTTAAATCAATATATATGCGATGTAGACTATTTGACAGTTGTTGAGAAGAAATGTTTCTACCACAGTCCACAATGACAAACCATTGTACAGCTTAGAACTAAACATTTTCTTTCTTCTTAGAAACATATTCTGTAGAAATCTTTCTACAATCTGTCATTTTGTTTATTCTTCCGTCGGCAAAACCCGTTTCTATGTTAGTCATGCTAGGCGAGCAGCAGGTAGTACAGTCAAATCACATCACTGGTAACGATATGACGTTGACAGCACTTTGTGAAGTGTTGCCACTGCTGGGCAGTTGACTGCACTTACTGTGTACACAGTGACAGCACCCTAATTGCGTAACACACGACCAATCACAATCTCAATTATTTTGAAGGTTTTTATAGAAACATTGCTAATCCATTGCTTCATATCTTCGAAAAATGATGACGCGATAAATGTTGTTGAACTGTCAAAATGAAAGCCTTTCCTACACTTAAGTGTTTTACGCAATTACCCCGCGGGTCGTCTTCTTTCGATATCACTATTTATTTGAGGCGAGAATCTCTACCGTGAACGTAAATGAGTCATTTCACTCACCGGTTTGGGGGAGTAGGCATTGCGTCCAGCAGTTCGAAGTCGTTTCCGTTTGTCGGGTAGCCAACCATCACCCAACCGTGGTCAATGCAGTCCTGTTACAAGTCTTACAAGTCACATTATCCCTATCTACTACTATGAAATGTATCGTATCGTATATAATGTATAGTATCTTAGCGAGAAAAGGGAGATTTTTTTAAAAATAATTTATTTATTTTCACTTCAAGACACATCAGTGTAGCCCTGGCTCTTGACGGCTCTTGTACTAGGGGTTCTTGTATCACAAGAGCCAGACCTGTCAGTTAATTTCCATTATTACCTACCTACAATGCCATTAACGCATTTTTCTTTTTTTCTAAATTATGCTTTAAAGAAATGAACAACGCACCTTCTTTGCAATTCGTTTCCTGACAACCTCTCCCCTTAGCGTGATGCTGGTCTTGTACTTACGGATCTTCTCTCCAGTTTCATCGTCCTTTGACGCAGCCTCTTCGAAAATCGCGTCGAAATGTACTGCAAACGGAAAATAGTCTCGGGAAAACGGCACCCTAACTGCAATCACAATCTGAATCATTTTGAAAGATATTGCTAATCCATTGCTTCAATTGTTCAAAAAATATCTGCTCAACAACGGTAATCACGCAATGAATGTTGTTGAACTATCAAAATGAAAGCTATTGCTACTGATAGTGTGTTACGCAATTACCTTACTGGACAAAATAATGACATGGCACTGTAGCGACATCTACCTCGCCACATACGAACTACGCATTTCACTGACGACACGCAAAATTACATGAATCCAGACGGGTTTCGTGTCTGGTGGGCAATTGCCCGACAGTTGCCTGGCCCACCAGACACGAAACCCGTCTGGTCGGAGGATCCTCCCTTTTCTATAGAGGATGAGTGAACTCTACACCCTGTTTCTCATACCCCCATACTGGTGACCCTGCGTATGAACGTCAGCGCAGCCTTAGTGCAACTACTTCAGAGTGACGTCATCATCATCACTCCCGCAATCTTTAGAGCGGCGAGTCACTGCCAGCTAGCACCCACGGCATCAACGGGTATCCTGACTACAAGCATGGAGCGGTCGCTCCATGATGATGCATGCATGCATGATGAAGTTGAGGGTGATGACCAGGTCGTCATCACCCTCAATCTCACCAGCAAGCTTGGCACAGCACACTGCACCGACGGCCGTTCCACAAGAAGAGCCTTTAAAAAACCCTCTCCTGGTCAACGCCAGCAGTCATGCCTATGGTTCCGAATAAACGACAACCTACAGCGCCACCCGGTTCATAAAGTTCCTACGACTTGTCGACATATACGAACAGTAGGTGGGCCGGTGGCGGCGCCGCACCGCAACGCATAGCAAAGTTTCACTTTCATACATTTTGCGTGAACTCTCGCACCAGCGTTGCCAGGCGTTCCGATTTTGGAGAGACGTCCCACTTTTGAGTCCAAAATTAAATGTCCCACGCGGGACTTGCTCAGTTCCGGTTTTCGGAGATTACTCGACGGTGCGGCGTAAAACGATACCAAGATAAAAATAAAAGCCAATATTTCTAGACTAGTACAAAGGATTCAAACTTAAACTACTTTCCCAAACGCATTTTTCCCAAATGTATTCAATATGGTCTTGCACTAGACTTTTTTGTTTTGCAATGAGATGCACAACGGCGATAAGGTTGCGCTTGCACTATATCTACCTTTATAATTAGCAAACTTCTACATACGGAAAACCAATCCAAAATGCTTAGCAAGGGCGAGGGCTTGGGTACTGCGGCCGGAGCCTCGAGGTCCGAGAAGCAGCACCCGGTACACCGATGGAGCCCCGATTGCATTGATGCCTTGCTTCGTGCCTTGGTGCCCTGCGTTGAAGGCGCGCACCGCGTTGAAGCACTTCATCGTTATAGAGTCTAGGCTATCTTCAGGTGAGATATGTACTTCCTGTGGACAACAAACGTAACATTTAACTTCTGTACTACTCCCGGAAGTCACAGGGTGAGCCTATAGCCAAAAACTTGCTACTTCTCTGCCTTTAGGTACAGACGCCAGCAGGTCAAGCTACCCGAAACTGTAAAATTTTGTCAATCAACCTTAAACCTTAATGCTTTAGTGATAAGGTTGAAAATCTATTAAAGAAATTTGACAGATTGTAGTAGCTTGATGTGCTGGTGTCTGTACCTAAGACGTTTTACGGATATGTAGCATCCCAAGCAGCCAAACATGATTAAATCTAATATGCCTATATAAATGATTTGCTAAAGACACTATTTGTAAATTTAAGTGGTCCTAGAATTTAAAATGGTTTTTCAAATACACTCGAGAGCAATGAATCCGGGTCACTTAAAGAATGTTAAAAATCTCGGAAACTAAAAATGATAGGTTAATGCAATAAATTGTATTTAATAGACAATGTAATACTCCTTAAATGAAAGTAAAAAAAATATGAGTCACCATACATTTTATTAACACAAAATTACATAAAGAAAAAAGCTGCTGATCTCTCCTTAAAACAAAAATAGGAAACATGAAATTTTTGAACTTTATTACGATTTTCTTGAATTTTAATACTTCGTATTGCCTCCTCGTGCTTCCATTACTGCGTTTACGCGGTTTGGCATGCTGTACACCAAGTTCCTTATACGATTTTGGGGAATATTCTCCCATTCCTCTGTGAGAGCAATTTTGAGCTCACGAAGCGTGATTGGGGGAGGGTTTCGTTGTTTTACGCATCTGCCTAGCTCGTCCCAAGCATGCTCGATCGGGTTGATATCCGGGCTGCGCGCTGGCCACTCCATACGAGTAATGTTCATCTCTTGAAGGTAGTCATTCACAATCCTACCTGTATGAGGTCGGGCATTGTCATGCATAAATATAGCATCCTCACCTAAATTGACCATAAATGGACCAACGTGATCATTGAGGATTTCTTCCACATATCTTACGCTAGTTAAAGAGCCGTTTTCTATGATCACCAGCTCTGTGCGACTTTCAGAAGAAATTCCGGCCCACACAAGTACAGACCCACCACCGTAGGCTACTTTTTCTTCGATGCATGCTTGCTTGAATCTTTCCCCTGGTCTTCGATACACTCTGTGTCTTCCATCGTGCTTGTAGAGCATAAATTTTGATTCGTCGGAGAACATAACTTTTGACCAATCTTCAATACTCCAATTTACGTGGCTCTGGGCATATCTTAGTCTTGAAATACGATGCCCACGCTCCAGTTTAGGGCCGTTTGCAGGTCTAAGGGGTTTTAAGTTAGATTCAGCAAGCCGACGTCTTACTGTCCATGCACTTGGGTTACTTCCTCCGAGGCGTCGAAACTGATTTGTGAGTTCAGTTCCTGTGAGAAAGCGATTTCGAAGCATGGTGTTCACCAAGTATCGGTCTTCTCGTGCTGTGGTACACCTGGTTCTGCCCGTTCCTGGTCTGCGTAGGTTAGAACCAGTTTCTTCGTAACGTCGGAGAACTCTTTGTACTGTTGACAGCGACACACCGACAGTCCTGGCTGTATCGCGCTGACTCCGGCCGGTTTCCAGCATTGTAAGTATTCTGGTGCATTCTTCAGGCGTAAGCGACATAATTTCAGCTTCAATAATTAATATAGAGCACTATCAACATGGTTTATGTACCCACATAAATGACAGATTACAAACAAAAGCAAAACCAAATGCTGTAATTTCGTAGTTCCATCTTCGAAAGTGGCCCTTTTTTAAATTTGATTTTTTTATGATATAACTTTAAAATAACTAAGAAGTTTTAATACCTTCATTTAAGGAGTATTACATTGTCTATTAAATACAATTTATTGCATTAACCTAGCATTTTTAGTTTCCGAGATTTTTAGGATTCTTCAAGTGACCCGGATTCATTGCTCTCGAGTGTATGTAGGTACGGACTACAGGACTGCTTTAGTTTACTTAGAATTTCAAAATCAGACTATAATATACTCGTATATCTTAAAATTCAAAGTCCTGACTGACTGACTGACTGATACATCAATGCACAGCCTAAACCGCTGGTCCTAGAGACATGAAATTTAGAGTGTGTTTTTCGTGAAAAGTCGGCATCCACTAAGAATGGATTTTTAGAAATTCCACCCCTAAGAGGGTGAAATGGGGGGATTTCGTTTGCATGAAAAATCTTATTCCTTGAGTTAATAAACTTGAAACTTGGCACGAATACTTATCTAAATAAATTATGGAGATTGCCAGTTTTTTTTTTCTAAACTACCCCCTAACAAGGATTGAAAGTAAAGAATAACGTGTACATCAGGGTTTTTCGAAAATCTACCCCTGACGGGCTGAAAAGGGGTAGTCAATTTTACAGGGGAGGATTTTACAGTGTGGCTTGATTAACTCGAAAATTGGTATAAATAATCTTTGTGTTAAGTTATGTACACATCCCAAACGATCTTTCAAAATTCCACCCCTGTGGGGGTGAAAAGTGGGGAAACACTATATGAAAAATCTTATTCTATAGGTTAATAAACTTGAAAATTGGCACGATTACTTGCCTACGTAAGTAATAAAGTTTATCATTATAAGTTTTTCAAAAGTTTGTGTGGAAGAATTTGAATGCGCGGTCCGATTAACTGGAAACTCAGTATTAATACTATTGACAGGAAAGAAACGATGATAAGTTTTTGGGACTTTCGAAAATCGACTCCTGACGGGGCAAAAAGGGGTAGGTAAATAATTTTTAAGGAGAGTATTTTACTTCGTGGCATGATTAACTCAAAAATTGGTATACATCAACTTTAAGTCAAATTATGGAAACAACCCAATAATTTATATGGAATTCTACCCCTTAATAGGAATAATCTTTTTCCTTTGATTAATAAACTTGATACTTGGCAATATTTGCCTCACTAATTAATACAGATGGTCACTTTTAGTTTAAAAAAACTCCTCACAGAGGATTTAGGGGCTGAAAAAGATAATAGGTAAGAAAAAAATTTAAAGGAACCACTCGGACAGATTAACTCGAAACTCGGTACCTACTAATACTTAAAACAAAAAAAAACCGGCCAAGTGCGAGTCGGACTCGCCCATGAAGGGTTCCGTTACGTTACGATTTATGACGTATTAAAAAAAAACTACTCACTAGATCTCGTTCAAACCAATTTTCGGTGGAAGTTTATATGGTAATGTATATCATATATTTTTTTTAGATTTATCATTCTCTTATTTTAGAAGTTACAGGGGGGGGACACACATTTTACCACTTTGGAAGTGTCTCTCGCGCAAACTATTCAGTTTAGAAAAAAATGATATTAGAAACCTCAATATCATTTTTGAAGACCTATCCATAGATACCCCACACGTAAGGGTTTGAAGAAAAAAAAAATTTTGAGTTTCAGTTCTAAGTATGGGGACCCCCAAAATTTATTGTTTTTTTTCTATTTTTGTGTGAAAATCTTAATGCGGTTCACAGAATACATCTACTTACCAAGTTTCAACAGTATAGCTCTTATAGTTTCGGAAAAAAGCGGCTGTGACATACGGACGGACAGACAGACAGACAGACAGACAGACAGACAGACATGACGAATCCATAAGGGTTCCGTTGCCATTTGGCTACGGAACCCTAAAAAGTATGTTTTAAGGGTTTTTTAAAAATCGTCTCTTACCGGGGTGGAAAAGGGTATGGATTTTACTGCTAGCTTCCATTAACTCGAAAATGGTTTTATATAATCTTTAAGTCATACAATGGAAACGTACCAAACGCTTTTTTTAAAAACGAAGCCTGTCGTGGTAACAAGGTTTATTTCAAAAATCTTATTCATTTGATCTTAAACTTTAAAATTAACCCGAATTAAATAAATGATAAACATCGTAAACATACATCTTCGAAATTTTTAGAGTAAAGTAGGTACGGACGCCAGCACATCAAGCTACTACAATCTGTCAAATTTCTACTTTATCTCTAAAGCATTACCGTTCAAGGTTGATTAGGAAAATTTGACAGTTTCGGGTAGCTTGATGTGCTGGCGTCTGTACACGCGGACGAAGTCGCGGGCAAAGTGCTATACTATGTAATATTATAAATTCTGTCTGTATGTTACATTTTCACACCGAAACCACTGATCGGATTTCGATTAAATTTGGCAAAGAGATAGATGGCATCCTGGGGAAGAACATACTTTTTATCCTGGTAGCACGTTCCCGTGGGATAATTTCCGGGTCGGAAATTCCGACATCCACGCGGGCGAAGCCGCGGGCAGAAGCTAGTACCTATATATATAACATAAAATAGAAATGCTGTTCATTGGTAAGCGTTTCACGTGAAAACGTCTGGACCGATTTGGCTAATTTTACTTTTAAAATGTTTGCAATAGTTCGAATTGGGTTCTTACGGAAAGAAATATTGGAACAGTTTTCCGGAAATTAGTATAACGTGGTATCTTGAAGGTAATAGGAAGAATCACCAATGCTGTTACTGTTAAATCAAGTTATGAACTATCTGTAAAGTAGTTATTAGAAGTCTTCTTATTCTCTTCTTATTCTGTAAACCTGTGCCAGCTTTTGCTTAACTCTCTCTTGGTGGATATCCTCAAGATATCTTGAGGGTCGTATGGTTTTAACCAATACAATGGCCAAAAATTTAGTTATTTTCTCGAATATCTTTTTTTTAAGACATGACATTGCTACTTGGTATGGTTCGAGGTCTGCTTGGGTCCAGTAACAACACGCACCATGGCTGATCGTCATCAGTGCAGGTAACATGTATATCGACTTGCCAATATAACGCCA
This sequence comes from Apamea anceps, assembly GCA_951799955.1. Classification (NCBI taxonomy): domain Eukaryota; kingdom Metazoa; phylum Arthropoda; class Insecta; order Lepidoptera; family Noctuidae; genus Apamea; species Apamea anceps. Next base: position 2,035,107 of record OX637502.1, on the reverse strand, counting down.
AGAAGTTGTGTATACCTACTCGTGAATGCAGCAAAATTTCTAGTTTTTGTCTCAAGTACCTATAATATTGTAGCGATATCTACAACGCCACATGCGAACAACGCGTCATACTGACGTCACGCAAATCCTGCATCTCGCAAGCAGAGTTTACCGCGCACTTAGCATAGATACAATTTCCCAACATCAATCGTTGGGCAATTGCCCGCCAGACACAACACCCGTCTGGTCGGAGGATCCTCCCTTTTCTATGGAGGATGAGTGAACTTTACACCCTGTTCCTCATACCTCCAAAATATAAATTTTAAATAATCCTCCAGACCAAATTTCGGCAATGACGGCCAATCTCAGCGAAGACCAGCCTTCGGCGCGGGAGATATTATAGTGCACAAGTGTGTGCGCAGACACAGGTGCACTCTCTCTACCCTCACTCTCATAGTCCGACGGGACGGCAATCCAACACGACCGGCGAGAGAAGAGTTTGGAATTTGGCGGTGTGATACCCCCGTGCCTCGGAAAGCACGTAAAGCCGTTGATCCTGTGCCTGAAGTATAATATACCTCTGTCTAGACCTTGCAAAAATGCAGTCTTATCACCAAGGGACTTAATAAAAACAGACAACGCAAGTAAGCAAAGGTGCTTTAGGTACCTTTGCCGTAGCTTTGTACGCATATTTGAGCCCCTCAAAGTCTTGTTGGAAGAAGTTCCGAGGTGGAGTGTGATTGCTAACGGCTTTAGCCGCGACCGGCGGCGTCTTCATCAGCACCAAGGTCACCGTGGGCAGGACTGCATCTTGCTGAAGACAACGAGCCTCGCGCAATGTGCACGGGTGATCTAGAGTCAGACGATGAACAGAATATTGTTTTTTTATGATCCTCGCAAGTCTTTTATGATGTAGTTTCTATGTTGCAGAGCAAATGCTGACTGACTATCTATCACGCCGCGGAATCACTACTTAGTATGTAGGCAGTATGAATGAATAGCAAATCTTGTTTTCAAGATAACGTAGTCTAGAATGGAGCTAAGTAAACTACCATGGTCTCGAGCTTGAATGTTGATATGGTGATGATTAGACATCGGATTATATGCATTTGCTTGTCATATGCAAATGCATATAATTCTATTTTTATAGCGTTATTGCATATTTTGGTACTTTTTCATTGACAGTGCTTATTTCAGTAGCTATAAGTGCTAAGCGTGTTGTTTTACGCCTGAAATTCTGCCTGAAGAGGTCTCTGCAGAAATGACGCCAAATTTCAAGTTCTGTCTGGTAACGTCAGTTGACGTGGAAAGGTCATTTTCGGCCTAAATTAATATTAAGTGACAAACGGCACAAGTTTGCTGCAGAAAGCCTGGAAAAATATGTTATTGTCACAAGAATTATAATAAATAAGTTATAATTCTTGTGTATAATTTATCGTTTATTATATGTTATAATATTAATTTATTATAACTAATATTAATATTTATGTACCTATAATATATAAATATAATGTGAAAATAAACGTAAATTCTAATAATAAATGGTTTTTTGAATGTGCATATTTCGCCCTTTTTTAGTGCATATTTTGGCATTTTGCATATAATTATTATACAGTGCATTTAATCCGATGTCTAGTGATGTTGAGGAAAAAGCATGAGGAAAGTATTACCAAACATCAACCACCCAGCTTGAGGTACGGGTTCCTTCTGAGTAAAGGATTTAGTTATTTCCGACATCAAAGCTGGGTCCACACAACCAGGAACGTAGTCATCGTGCTGTGAAAGACATTTGTGTTACTAATCGATTATCACCACGTAATCATTTCATCAATAGATATCGATTAGTTGTGCAAGGGACATTACTGTTTCATAGCGATCCATCACGCAGCGACGTGTTATAACAAAGCAACCGAAATCTTTCATAATGAGTTTCGCCACAGCTTTGATATCTGATAATAAGAAAATGATTTGATTATTTATTGACTAGAAATGATAAGAGAGTTGATTTGAAGAGCCTCTCTCTTCGTGTGTTAGCTGATCAGCGACGTAATTGCGTAACATACTACCAGTAGCAAGTACCAATAAGTATATAAGTACATAATGTTATAGGACCAAGGTAGGCCATGGCTATGTTATCATGTGCAGTCACAAAATGTCTGAAAACATGGGTATTGAATAGGTCTATAAAAATCACCAAGCTTGGCAAGTAGATTGCAAAATTCTTTAGTTGGTAGCTGGTGCTGAATCGAATCGAATCGAATGGAATCGATTTATCGAATTATAGTCTGCTGGAAGACAAGGTCCAAGGCCAATAGTCTTTTCATTATTCCTAAGTGCCCAGTGCTGCATCATAATCATCCTATAATGTTCCCACTGCTGGGACACAGGCCTCCTCTCGGGGAGAGGGAGTGTGCCGAAATCCACCACCCGGACCCAGTGCGGGTTGGTAGATGTCACATATCTTCGAATTTTTCGGTTGTAGGATATCCGGATCCATCTAGGATTTCGGGTGTCTTCACAATGTTTACCTTCACCGTTTTGAAAGCAGTGGTGATGAAATAATTTACAAATAGTTAAGCGCCTGTCTGGGTTCGAACGAACGACCTATAAGTCCTCATCATTATTGCCGGGAAAGGGTACGATGACGGAAAGATACTTAAAATAAGTTTACCTATATCGAGTTCTGGTTCAACAAGCAACAACAATCGCGATGCCTCAATAGTATACAGGTGACGGGTCGCGAAGATCTTCATCTGTTTAAGATGATCTTTTGGCAGATGTAAGATGATATTCCTGACCATATCCTGGAAACAGTTTTAGTTTTGACGTTAAATATATTTTTTTTTATAACACTAGCTGTTGCCCGTGACTTTATTTGCGATCCAGGATGAAAAGTAAGTACTCAATACTCAATATATTTATTGCTTCCACATGTGAACTTAGGTGGTAGATTTTACAGAATATGATCATTGTGGACCCTGTCGGGCACAGCAAAAGTAGGAGAGAGGAAGAGGGCTTTTATTTGACTACTTTATTGTTATATAATAGATATTGTAATTATTTAATAAAAGACATGTAAGTAATTTAAAATTTGTCAATTAAGTAGCCTATGTCCTTCTCCGAGTCCCAGGCTACCTATCTGTCTTTCATAATCTTTGTTAGGATTAGTGTTTCAGGGGTGAACAGGCAACACACAGACAGACAAAAAGTTATTATCGTATTTATAGTATAGATTAAAAGAATATTAAAAAACCTTCATCATTAAATAAACCCGCGATCTCTCAAGCTGAGGCAAAAAATGTGTGGGCATTTCCAGTGGTCGTTTCGTGGCGTCGGTTTCCGTCATATTTCACGAGGATGTGGTTATTGAAAACTGTTAGCAGATATTATTTTTACAAGCTTTTATTTAACTTTTAAGTAGTAAGCTCGGTCCGATACAAATCAATGAACTATATAGATTGCAAAGTGATTATACACTCTTTGCAAATTATTAAAATAAATTATTTACGAAAAACTGAGTCAATCGTAGCTTGTCAACAGGTATTTATTTTTCTTACAACCAAAACAATGCAGTATAATCCACCAAGGAGTTTATCATAGACATAAATGAGTAGTACTCGTGGCTTGTGGTTATGATAGATCTATCCCCTCCGTCTCTGAATATCATATTCTCAAAATATCATAATCTCAAATCACCACAACCCGGAATACACATACCCATAACTTGCACAAAAGCTTGCATGCTGTGTAGTACCATAACAACTCGGTGAATACCTTAATAGATTGCCAGCTACTTGCATACTTTTTTGCAACTTACAGGCATGTGTATTCTAAGCTTTACAGTTATAACATGAAAATCATCAATAGCGTTTCTGAACGTATTAACAGCTGTCAGTTCAGCTAGGCTCACTTTCATGTGTCAGTGTCATACTGTTATTGTCAATTCCGCATGCTTTTGTTAGGTTACCCATGAAGTGTTTGCGTAACTTTTGTTTTGTTTTAGGAAGCGATTAACGCTAGTTACCGGCTGTGTTCGGTTTGATGTTATGACAATAGCCGGTATGAGGGTCAGATGTCGTATGCCTCATCGATAAGTAACAGCAGACCTAAAGAACCGCCATGTGATTTCACTCGCTCGTCGTTCGCGACGAGGTCATAGTTTTTTCGTTTATTTCCAATATAATTGCGCCGCTCATTAGACGCATGACGCACTGATGTACAGCGTCCACTTATTCCGTAGTTGTTTAGTTAGTAGTCTAGCTGTTAGGATGTGTTCGACCAAGACAAGTTACGAGGTACGAGTTGTGACAGTTTTTTATTTATTTTTATTTTGCTTGATAGTGCACTGATTGCGTAAGTTCTGTATATAGTTGCAACAAACTTTTAACTGCTCTTGAAAATATTGCCACATCATAGATACTGTATTTTAGAAAGTTTCCTGTTATAGCATTAAGTACCTATGTTCTCAATTTTACATTATTTCATAGACTTTAGATACCTACTAGTATTGTGATTGTAATTATATTTATTTGTAAACATTGAATTCTGTACTGGATAGCATACATTTTTGTTTGCCTATATTGTGTCTCACTGTTGGGCAAAGGCATCCCCCTGTTTTTCTTCCAAACCTCCCAGTCTTTAGCAATCTCTGGCTAGGTTGGCCCTGCAAACCTCGTCAGACCACCTATTTAGAGCATACCTACATAATTTATATTTTTCCAACTTGATTTTTATTTTGAGAACTGTTAAGTCTGAAATTGTGTACACTTATAATATTGTTATTTTTAATGTGAGAATAATAAATCTGTAGATAGATTCTAAATTGATTTGATCCTTAATTTTTTTTTTTTACTCTTTGCGGCAATATGTTCTTATTAAAAATATATAAATTAGATGTTATTAATTCATGTAAGTATAATAAAATGACACATGGATTTGATGTAAGTATTAAGGTGAACCATGTTTTTTTTTTATATTATTGTTAGTCAGAGTTCTTGATTAATCTGGAATAATCTGGATACATTAAAATTGAGTAAGTAAGTAGCAACTAATTTTATTTACATTTATAAATATTTTATGCAAAAATATGTACAGATGATACCAAAGTAGGTACATTAATATTTTATTTGTATTCTGCAGATGTAGACAAATTAATCAAGTTGCTTGAGTTGCATCACTATACATTCACATGATAATAGGATATTTTTTTCTTTTAGACTGTTTTCCTCTAATTAAAAGGAAATTTTAATTATTTTCTTAGTAAAATATCTACAGGCTGTTCAGAAAACAAATTTTCTTACATATACAAACTTTTCTTAGATAGTTTAGTAGTTTTTGTGTAACTAACTACTAAACACAAGTGGTTTCAAAAACAATGTAACTGTGCTCAAATGTAATGGTATTATGCGGAGTAACTGTGGAGTTTCTTGCCCTTTCTTCTTCGTACAAAACTACGTTTTATATGAGGGCAACTAGAATCAATTCTATTTTCTTGTAATTGATGTCCAAAAGTGCCTTTTAATGGCCTACTTCAAATAAATACAGGGTGGCCGGGACATCGACGCGCAAACTGGAACCATGGATTCAGCACACGAGTTTAGACCCCATAGCGTCGAAATTCTTCGTCGGTTATTAAAAAAATTTTTGCAAAAAAATTTTTTCGTGTTGTACGAAAAAATTTACAAAAGGCGGACCTTTGTACCTTCTTGGTGTACGAAAAGCTTAAATAAATTATTTGACTTTGACGTATTCCAGGAGGCTGTGCGAAAGTTAAACTTACTGCAATCAAACAAGGCGACCATAGAACAGATCCGGAAAGACATAAAAACAGGACAAGTAAGTAGCAACCTCCCTCAGATAGCAAAGGTAAATGTTTTTGTGATATCTTGCGCTATTCTCCTTACTGCACCATGGGTTACATCATTGCACGTCGTAAAGGGCCTCGAAGATCCGTGGTACCTATACCTACTGTCGCGCCATTTTGAAAACGGCGGCCACGCATGAGACATATACCTATAAATCGATAGCTGACATCAATGCAAACAGAAAACATAATAAGAACAGACCCCGTAGTGTCGCGTTTCCGAGATGACTCCCCCAGGGTTCCCCAGGGTTCCAGGGGTCCCCCTGGGGGCCTACTCTGAAGTGCAAAGTGCGAATGTTCGGATTGGACCGACACATGGCCAAACCGAATATTATTTGAAAATGCGAAAAAAGTTCGGATCGGCTCAGTTGGGTCGGGACCATAGTCATATTCGAAAGAGTGTAGGAGTGTAGGATCGGAACCGACCGAACCAAACAGTAACTTCGTAGCAGGAAACGGCCGAACATTCGGCCGATACTACTTCGGAGTAGACCCCCAGCACCCTGATTGCGTACCTAACACATTATCAATCTCAATCTGGATCATTTTAAAGGATATTGGTATCCATTGCTTCATATGTTCGAAAAATGTGTCTGCTCCACAATGTAAATAACGTAATGAATTATGTTGAACAGTCAAAAATGAAACCCATTGCTACTGAAAATGTGTTACGGAATCACCTGCAGCCCCTGCAGGTCTCATGCGTGGCCGCCATTTTCAAAATGGCGCGACAGTAGGTATGCCAGGCTCCGTATAAAAATCTTCAACCCCCTTAGGCATGGTTCTCAATGTTAGAGGGTTTGGTTTCCGCACTTAGTCCTTCAGGTAGACCATTGTGCGTCGGCCATGGCGGCCGTCGGTGGTTACTCCAACCAGACCACCCACACACACAAGTTGATTTCATCTCTTAATGTGTTAAGAACATCTTTGTAAGATCTGGGTATCCCGAGAGCATGGTTTATTGAGTTCTTAAGGAATAAATATTATATAGCCTATGTCACTCCTACACAATTTAGACGAATCTAACGACACCTCATAAATGTTAAAATCCGTCGAGTCGTTTAGGTGTGCCAAAGAAATAGACATACACACATACGTACTCTCGAAAAACATTACCCTCCTTCTGGGGCAGTCGGGTAAAAATATAAATATGGTCTTTCTCAATTTTCTTCAAATTAAATCAGTTTGGGGCTGCTTTGTGGCTGAACACTATAATCTTTGAAATACCTTAAATGGAAAAAGAGTTTGTCTGTAATCACAGACCACGAAGACGCTTTGACGTACGCTGCAAGAGACGGCATTGTCATTACTATCCATACAAACCTAGAGTGTATGTGTGTTACAAACTTTATGGCGGCTCAGAACACGAGGCGAGTCGCTGCGCAGTAACAAATTCATGTGTCAGCAGACTTTAGGCATGGAGTACTGCGCAGCGAGTAGCGCACTTCCGCCATAAAGTTACTCGCGACACGTAAAGGCTAGGCACATTGATTGACTTGTACAGTGTACTAGTTAGTAAAAGCATCACCTCTATGCTATGTTACTAAAGTGATAAGACTTGTATGACTTTATATTGTTAAAACCATAAGAATTACAGTATTCTGCACTAAATATTACTTGTTACGTACTATCTGATAAGGCCCCTTCAAAAGACCCACCACTTATGTGTAGGTACCACTCAAGTACACGATAATTAAAGATTGTTAATTACCCTATGAAGGCTATTGTATTGAATAAGCAAGGTTTCACATTCACATTTTCAAGCACTTAGTTTTAATATAACCTATTTAATTGAATAAATGGAAAATGATTTGTTTGGTCTCTTTGTCCAGTATCTACCCTAATTGCGTTACACACTATCAATCTCAAACTGAATCATTTTGATGGATATTGCTATTCCATTGCTTCATTTGTTCAACATTTGTCTGCTCACGAACGTAATTAATGCAATTAATGTTGTTGAATTGTCAAAATGAAAGCCATTACTTATTAAACAACCAATACACAAAACTGAAAAATACATACGCTAAGCAGCATGTTGTTTTGTTACTTTACTTGAAAAAGGATGTATCACGAAATAATCATTACAATTGGAAATGCATGGCATTTGATGTAAATTTTTTTTTTCAGTATTATTTTAGCAACTCTACTTATTTTATTTTGCGTTACTTCTCTTCCTAGGATAAAGGAAAAAATACAGGGTGCTAGTGACATCGACGCTCAACCTGTTACAATGGATTCAGTATATGATTCTGAACCCTCCTGCGTTGAAATTTTACTCGGTTATTTTAAAAAACAAGATATATAAAACAAAAGATTTTTTTAAAATTTGTATGCTAGAAACATCTAGAATAATGTCTGAATTCATGGTTGCAGTTTGCGCGTCGATGTCCTTGCCACCCTGTATCCACTATACAGGCTGGTCTTTAAATAGACATAATGGCACTTCCACTGGTGGTTGGTATATGACAAAGGGCTGATTTTTCCAACGTCAGATAATTTTATGTGAGGAAAAATTTTGAATTTTTGACTGTTCTTCCATACAAAATCTGTCAGACGTCAATATTATTCCACGAATAAAAATGTATCTGTCGATTGAAATCAGCCCTTACTGTACTTTACTTGTACTTTTGTATACTTCTGTGTCATTATAATACATATTTTCTAACATATATTTCAGAAATGCACAAACCTAGAGGATATGGAGTACTATTTGTCGAGAACTGGAGTGAGTCTGACAAAGTTAGATGAATTATCTGTGATACACATAGCTGGGACCAAAGGGAAGGTAATTCATACTAATACTAATATGTTATAGAATATAGATCTAAGCGAAAGTTACTCTTTCTGTGTGTTACCCTTTCAGGCCTTAACGTCTTAACAGATTGTAATGGAATTTGGCACAAAGGTAAATCATTACCTGAGCCCCAATTTTGTATTATTCCCCGCGAAATCTTATTTATTTATATATACTTTATTGTACACCACAAAAATACATAGCATAAAAAATACATAAAACACTACAAAACATACAATGGGCGGCCTTATCTTACCACGTCAATATCGTGTCTTGTTTACGGCAAGGAATCGAAATGCCACCCGTACGGACAACATGTAGTTTGTCAGTTCAAACCACGCCAATACGCCATTGTTTCATAGAGAATACGTTAATAGCAGATGTCGTGATTAGGTAGAAATTGACGTGGTTTCGAAGTGAGGAATCGTTAAGTGGATTAAGAGTCATGAGACAAAGGATACTTTTAATCCCGGTAGTACGTGTACCAATATACTCAGTGACACTGGTACTTGTAGTGTACCATCGATTACTGTTAGTACTGATACTAACACTACTTTTGATACGCCTTGTAGTTTAAACTATTAGGTGCGACAACAGGTCAGCCGCATATGTTGAATGTTGTTCATCAAAATATGCAGGGTCTGTCCGGCAAAGAGCTAGAATTAAGTTTATTTATGGAGAACTATGATGTTCAGGTGTTATGTTTGACTGAACACTGGTTGAAGGAACATGAAGTAGTGTTTATTAATGATGAAAACTTTACCGTACAGAGTGCATTTGTGAGAAAAAGTGCTATTCGCGGTGGCTCTTTAGTTCTTGTTTCAAACAAGTTGAAATGTAAACAACGTTTAGATTTAGTTAATCTTTCAATTGAGCGCACTATAGAGTTGTCTTGTGTTGAACTTGAGCGATATGTTATAATTTGCGTTTATCGACCCCCCTCTGGGGATTTTATTAGTTTCGAATCGGTAATGGAAGATTCTCTCAATAAGTTGAAATCTAGTAACAAAAGTATTATATTATGTGGAGACTTCAATATTAATATTTTAGATGTTACTCCATTAAGTATTAGACTTCTCAATCTTTTTAGGTCTTATAATTTAATTAACTTGTTTTTTGAACCTACTAGGATCACAGCATCTTCGTCAACTTGTCTTGATAATATTTTTAGTGATTGTGATGCCAAACATAAATTAGTGTTAACTGACTTAACGTCCGACCACTGTGGTTTATTAGCTAGCTTCCCCATGCCATTACATAAAAAGCCGCATAAACTTGAATGCAGGCCTTATACAGCCAGTCGTTGCAAAATGTTTAAAAATAATATAGCTCAAAGAATTACACCATCTATAGTAGAATATGAGAATCCCAATGAAATTTATGGTGCCCTTTTTGATGTTGTGCAAAAAGAGTACCAATCTACTTTTAAGACCAAAACTATTAACATTAATGGATCCTCTGTTGGCTTTAATCAATGGGCTACTCCAGGTATTTATAAAAGTAGAGCGAGACTATACGAGTTATATGGTTTGAAAAAATACAGGTTTGATACTCCTTTCCTAGAGTATGTCAAAAATTATTCAAAATTATTCAAAAAGATCAGTGCTTTTGCTAAATCAAAATTTTTAGGCGATACAATTAAAAATTCTAATAATAAAGTAAAAGCCACTTGGAAAATTATTAACAATGAAACTGGTAAATCTGTTAAACAAGAAAAACAACTTGAGATTATGGTCGACAACAAATTAGTTAATAATGCAGCTGACGTAGCTGAGGCATTTAATGAGTTTTTTGCCAACATACCGATAACTACGACTCGCTCCTTAAAGTCGTCCCCGTCTAAAGCTGAAAACCTTTTGCATAGTAGTGTACCTAAATGTAGTCCTTTATTTAGTTTCGAACATGTAACCCCACGTGATGTAGTTAATATTTTTAACACACTTAAGTCTAAAAACACCGGTGATTATTGGGGCATCTCCATTAAACTTTTAAGTAATATAATAGCCATCGTAGCCCCCTATCTAGCTGTTACTTTTAATAAATGTGTTGATTTAGGAACTTTTCCTGACCTCATGAAGAGTAGTAAAGTCATACCATTATTTAAATCAGGTAATAAGAATGATGTTGGCAATTTCAGGCCTATTTCTATTTTACCTGCATTTAGCAAAATATTTGAAAAGTTAATACTCAAGCAGTTGCTAAGACATTTTAATTTAAACAGCCTCCTCCATAATGATCAATATGGCTTTACAAAGGGTCGTTCAACTACAGACGCGGGTGTTGCTCTGCTGAGACACATATTTGACGCATGGGAGAAATCGCAAAATGCTATTGGAGTTTTCTGTGATCTCTCTAAAGCCTTTGATTGCGTGCACCATGACACGCTTTTGCGTAAGTTACATCATTACGGTGTCAGAAACGAGGCTCTCAACATAATAATTTCATATTTACATAATAGGGTCCAATGTGTAGATGTTAATGGCGCGAAATCTTCCGGGCTACCAGTTCAGTTAGGTGTTCCGCAAGGCTCAATATTGGGTCCATTCTTGTTCTTAGTATATATCAATGATTTACCATTCCATTTGAAGGGCATCTGTGACGTTGTACTGTTTGCAGATGATACCTCTCTTATTTTTAAAGTAGACAGGAATAGACAAGATTTTGACGACGTAAACAGTGCACTCACAATAGTTACAGATTGGTTTACGTCAAATAACCTAGTTCTCAATGCCAAAAAAACGAAATGTGTAAAGTTCGCCTTACCGAATGTCAGAAATCTAGGACCCAACATCGTCTTAAATAAAGAGGTGCTTGAAACAGTAGGCTCGGCAATTTTTCTAGGACTAACAGTAGATGCCAAACTTCAGTGGGGACCTCATATATCAAGTCTAGCAGGAAGGCTCAGTTCGGCTGCCTACGCCGTCAGGAAAGTAAGACAATACACTGACGTTGATACAGCTCGTTTAGTCTATTTCAGTTATTTTCACAGTGTTATGTCCTACGGTATTCTGCTGTGGGGCAAAGCCGCTGATATACAAAATATATTTGTCCTTCAAAAACGAGCTGTTCGAGCAATTTACCAGCTAGGTGCCAGAGTTTCTCTAAGAGATTTATTTAAAGATATTGGTATTCTCACGGTTGCATCACAATTTATCTTCGCCAACATCCTATATATTAGGCAAAATTTGCACTTGTACACTAAAAACAGTGATATTCACAGTGTTAACACTAGAAATAAGGACAAACTACGTGCCCCCTTTCACCGGCTTCATAAGGTTCATAACTCATTTGTTGGGCTTGGTATAACCTTTTATAACAAGATACCGTCTTCTTTGCTAGACTTGCCTTTTAATGCGTTTAAAGCTCAAGTAAAATCCAACCTTTGTTCAAAGGCTTACTATTCCATCAACGACTACTTACACGATAAGAATAGTTGGTCGCCCTAATTAACGCAAGACAATGTTCATGTTCTTTCTCCAGAATTAGCTTAGGTACTGACAGGTTACTGTTATTAGTATTAACTCATTTATTTCACATCGATGGTCCTAGTTCATCATCTGTGACTGCAAGTGACAGCTATGTGACGAACCCAGCAATGCATAAATATGTAAGCTGTCACGCCCTTTATGCCTGGAGGCTTTTATTTAGGTAGTGAGTTTTTATTTTTATTAATTATTTTTTAGCTTGAGTACGTATAGTTTTTATTATATTTGTTGGTATATTGGCGTGGCTAGCTGACATAATATGGCAAATAATTTAAGCTTCTTGTAATGTTCATTACTGAACATAGGTTCCTAGTATTGTATACATGCAACTATATTTTAACTAAACAGACAGCTGTGCTGCTGGGGAGTTTGTTCCGCCACTTCTTCTTCCCAGCGATAGCACTAGGAAGTGGCGAAGGGCGGGCGTTTTTGGGGGACTGTCTTTTGTAATTTTGACGTTCGAAAAGTGCTGATTCTCAGCCTAATTTGAATAAATGACTTTTGATTTTGATTTTGATTTTGACCCGTGGGGTAATACAGAAAGCTGCGGACAAACCCTAGTTTCTTCATAATTATTATTAAGCTACTACTGACTATTGGCCACCCAATGACCTCTGCAATGAAGTAATGGTCATCATTTAAATTGACTTCTTACAATCAAGGTTAATCAATGACAATCGTAGACGGGACGACAAACAAATATCAGTCGGAAGAATGGCGGTCTGGATTAAACTATCAACATTTTCGGGATTTTGATTTGTGAACAGCCTTTTGATGTTCGATTCGACACGGAAGCGTATCGAACGGCTGTGAATTGCTGAACGCATTTAGTGATTTGTGAAGTAAGAGGGTCTAAGTGGTTTTCCCCGAAGCAATACACAACAGGAAATACAGCGGGGATTAGGTTACCACATTAAACATGGCAGGTTGCCCTGACCGATCGATAGTCAGCAACAAATGGCTGGCATGACTTGCACAGGACCTTCCACTGTATGTTCAGAACTACTACAGCTAACGTCAACCCTAGATGCTTAAAAATATAATGGCATATCCAATGGAAATGGTAAAATTCTCGATTTGTTCATTTCGAACATAATAAGATTTCCGCAAGGCCAATTATAATGTTATCAATGAAAAAGTCAATGAAGTCGAATGGTCGGTCCTGTTGGATCATCTTTCTTCCAAGGAAGCGGTGAAAATATTTTATGATGTGTTGAGTGACATTGTTTCATCGAACGTTCCTCTAGTGAAGTCTCGAGCGCTTGACTTTCCTGTTTGGTTTCTCCTCACTTGATTAAGACTTTTAAAAAGAAACAGCGCCTTTTGATAAAGTGGAAGAATTTAAAAAATATCAAAGACATGATATGTTTTCCGAATACCGAACAACTTTTAAAGAAGGCTGTAAGTCTGTAACAGTTGCTATTCCACCTACATTAAATCCATTGAGGATAATCTTACCTCCAATGTTAAATACTTTTGGACTTATATAGCAAATCGCAAAGATAAATCACGCATCCCTTCTACGATGCAATACCAAAACCTTAAGTCTGTCAGTGCTCCAGACTAAGTTTGCAATATGTTCTCCGATTACTTTCTATCGGCATTTGAACCTGCATCTTCCACGTTGTCGACATGGACCCCGCCAACTCACTGTGACGCTAAAATCGCTCTCGATAACACTCGAGAGTTAAAGAACCTGGCCCCATCCAAAGGGGCTGGCCTTGATGGATACCCAGCTCTGTTTTTTAAGGCTACTGCTTATAGCATCTGTAGACCGCTTCATATAATTTACAGTAAATGCTTGTGTGAAGGGGTGTTTCCTGAAATATGGAATCGGGCCAATATAACTCCCGTACACAAGGGTGGCTCGAAACATGATATTGAGAAATATCGACCCATTTCAATTCTGTCGAACTTGTCAAAGCTATTTGAAAGACTCGTACATAACGAAATCTACCCAATCCTGCACAACGTACCTACTAATTCCTGAACAACATGGTTTTGTTAAACACCGATTTACTGTTTCCAATTTATTAATTTTTACCAACTATCCTTTTGAAAACATGGATAGACGTTTGCAAGTGGACGCTGTTTACACAGATTTCAAAAAGGCCTTTGACAAGGTCGATCACGAAATTTCATTTAATAAAATGGCATTTAATGGCATACGGGGAAACTTGCTCCGGTGGTTTTCATCCTACATTAAAAATAGAACACAGAAGGTTGTTGTGAGTGGCCATCGGTCTGATATAGTGTCTATAACTTCTGGTGTTCCACAGGGCTCTATACAGAGCTAAATAATGCCTTGCTAAGTAACACCTCTATTGTAAGAGATCTTGGTGTTCTACTGGACAAAAAACTGTCGCTTAATCAACACGTAGAAAGAATTGTTAATAATTCATTTAAGTTGTATGGTTTTATCATGAGATCATCTACTGAGTTCAAATGGCCCTCCACCTATCTCTACTTATACAAGACGCTTGTGCGCTTGTAGCTCGAATATGCGCTCCCAATCTGGAACCCGTTTTATAAGAAATATATAGATAGATATGATCGAGAAGGTCCAGCGTAAATTTCTTCGCGCCATGTACGATGCTATAAAAGGTGTTTGCCGTATTCACAATTACTAAGCAAATATAATATCTTAACATTAGAATTTAGGCGTAAGTTTCTAGAAGCCAACATACTACATGGTATTGTTCATAATTTTATTTTTATTTTATTTTATTTTATTTTATTTGGAACAACAAACAATTACATAATCTAGAATACAAATAAACAAACTTAAGAGCTACTTAACAATTATGCAATCAACAGCGTTGTCCACAGCATATATAAGTAATAATAAATACGCGTTAGGAAAGAAAACGATACAATAATAAAAGCTTTGCGATGATCGTAGAAGCGCTTACATTTTTACAAACATAGAAACGTCTAACTAAGGATACAGCAGTTCAACTATAAGCTTATTATACTGAAGAGGACAAGACTACAGTGTCTGATTTCATGATCGCCTTGAGGACGGAGTTTCGAAATTTTCCGCGGGATTCACAGAACAAATCAATGTCTTGAAAATATTTATTATAATTGTCGGCAAGCCGTCGTAATGGTGCTCGTACTCCCGAATTTGTTCGACATGCTCGTACTGCAAAAAGTGGTTGCTTACGTACTGCGCGTGTATGTGCAGCTCTTGGGACGAGATAACATATCTTGTTACAGATATCCGGACAGTCATAGACATTTTTACAGAGATCGTAAAGAAAAGTGACCTCGAGGCATGTACGCCGGCTAGTGAGGCTTATAAGATTGTATTTCCTTAATAAATCAACGTACGACGCAGAAGAACGAAAACACTTGTAATTCATGCATCTCAAGAATTTCTTTTGCACCTTCTCTATGCTATCAGAATATTTAGTATAGAGGGGATTCCACACCGCAACTGCATATTCTAACTGTGATCGAATTAGAGCTTTGTATAGATGTAAGTAGGTCTGTGGGCGTACAAAATTAGTAGCTGTTCGCATAACAAAACCATACATACGCCAGGCTTTGTTGACAATTGCGTCTATATGTATGTCAAGATGGAGCTTAGCATCAATGACTACGCCAAGATCACGTACCATGCTAACTCTATTTAGAGGTGTACCGTTTAAGCAGTAATTATATTGGTTAATATTTTTGTTCTTTGTTATACTTATACAACAACATTTAGAGACGCTTAGTTTAAGTTTGTTGCAAATGCAATATTCAGTAAATCTATCTAAGTCAGATTGTAGAGCAAGACAATCATTGATGTTCTTAATCGGTCTAAATATTTTTAAATCATCTGCATATAGCAGAAATTTTGAATTTTTAAAGCAGTTACCTACGTCGTTAATAAATAATATAAATAAAAGGGGTCCCAAAATTGATCCCTGAGGAACACCTGATGTAACGACGATGCTAGCTGAATGGTAGCCATTGATCACTACACGCTGGGTTCTTTTAGAAACATATGATGAAAACCATCGCAACAGATTCCCGCGAATGCCGTTAAACGCGATTTTACTGAGTAGCAGCTCGTGGTCGACTTTGTCAAATGCCTTCTGGAAATCAGTGTAGATTGAGTCTACTTGAGTACCCACATCCATTTGGTTAAAAATATAGTCCAAGTATGTAACTAGGTTAGTTGTAGTGGATCTTTTTTTAACAAAACCGTGTTGTTGTGGGACAATAGCAGTATGAAGTAGAGGATAAAGTTCATTATGTACAAGTCGTTCAAACAGTTTTGACAGGGCCGATAGTATGGAAATTGGACGGTAGTTTTCAACGTCGTCTTTTGAGCCAGACTTATGAACTGGAGTAATGTTGGCTTGCTTCCAGGCTTCTGGGAAGATCCCTTCTGACAAAGATCTATTGAATATAATTTGTAGAGGAAAACATATGTTTTTAGCAGTATTTTTAAGAAATATTACGGGAAGTTTATCAGGGCCTGGGCCTTTAGAAATATCTAGGGAGTCGAGGTTCTTTGATACCTGCTCAACTGTCAATTGAATATTATCCACAACCACACAATTTTCAGAATAAGATAAGTTAGTGCACAAATCATTGGATATAGTGCCAGGTTCATAAACGGATTTAAAAAAATCAGAGAAAAGACTGCAGATTTCAGTAGGATTAGTGGAAAAAATATTTTTATAGTGCACTGTAGAGGGAATGCCATTAGATGATTGACGATTAGAGATAAATTTCCAGAAATAGTTGACATTGACCTTTATACTATCCTCAACACTGGTCATGTACCTTGTATAGCATATTTTGCACTCAACTTGGAATCGGGCCCTAAAGATCGAAAATTGCTCATAATCTGACAGATTTTTATATTTTTTCCATTTAGTCCAAGCTTTACATTTATTCTTATATATATGTATGAGTGCCGGTGAGAACCAGATTGGAAACTTGGACGTTTTTATGGTTGTTAGAGGCACGTGTGTTTTTATTATACGAAAAACTAAATTGTAGAAAAGGTTTAATGACTCATCCACGGGACAGCCACGTAATGTAGCATTCCAGTCTATTTTAGATAACTCTTGATTAATATTGTCATAGTTAGCTTTGTAATAGTTGTATCTTTTAACTAGATTACGCGTCATATTGTTGTTCCTAGTCTGGTAAGGGGTTAAAATATAAAATGGTGAATGATATTGGTCAGGGGGTAATAAAAAGTCATTAGTTTCGCAAACCGTACAAACACTATTACTGATAATGAGATCAAGTATGTTATCACGCGTGTTTTTATGTGTATTATACTGGGTAGCGTTATGTGTAGACAGAAAATTGCTTAAAATTGTACTAATGGGGGAAATGTCACTTCCACAAACTTGGCCAAAGTTAGAGCGGTTGGTACTATCCGCATTCCATTCTATGCAGGGTAAATTATAATCGCCGACAATATAAAAACGCTCCACGTTGGTTTTTTCCAGATAGGTATCCAGCATTTCAAAATAAGAAATGTAAACGCCGTCAGGAGTTTTTGGTGGAACATAAGCTGCACAGATTAAATGAAATTTACCCCTGTTCACGCCGTGTATTTGCACCACAACATGTTCAATGTCAGCATGAAAACTCGTGAGAGGGTTTATCCTAACTGAATGAATTGACTTAAGAATCGCTACGAGGGTTCCACCTCCATCTTTCTTACCTGTAGCTTTACGGTCTCGGTCGCACCTGTATATAATATATCGATTATCGATGAATTCGGCATCCAATATCTCCGGGGTAAGCCAAGTTTCGGTAAGCACAATGACGTCATAACAATTAGCTAATATATTTACATATAACATATGCAGTTTGGTGCGGATTCCCCTACAGTTCTGATAATAAATGGTCAGAGATTGATTATTATCCATTGGGTACTAAGAGGCGACTATTAAAAAAAAAAACTAAGAAAATGAGCATTATTAAAATATTAATTACTACAAGTGAATTATTCAGTCCATAAGCACCAACAATTGAGAAATCCAGAGGTAAACAGAATAAACATTGTATAGATATATATTGGAATAGATACATTAGTAACAACTTAAAGTACAATAGATTAGTACAACATAGCAAAATTATCAGACTGTCGGATATAAGTAATATACATTTTTCGATACCGTTTGAGCAGACGAGAATGTTGGGGACGTGATAGAGATCGACAGGCACTAACTTTAGACGGTTTGGTTCTTTACAAACAAGGCAATCAGTGAAGTAGACATGATCTAATGGTCTAGTGATATTACGTGTATATAGGAAATACAGAGCAGTTAAATGGTAAGGTATAAAGTCAGTAAAGTTAGTGAGGCTGATGTTCAGGATTTGGAGACCTAGTCGAGTAAGATTTAATTTTTCCGACGTCGTGCACAGATTTGATCGCGAATGCTCGTGCTCCTTCTTTTTCTCTAACAAGAATGGTGCCGTTTTTAACCCATACATACTTGTAGTTATGTTTTGTGGCTGCTTCACGGCATTCCCGAAATAACTGCTTATTTTTGAGAGTTAAATGCTCATGGATGTAAATAGGCAGCGACGAATTTGAGAAGCCAAGTAACTCCGCATTTAAGCCCTTGAATAATCTACAGGCGCTGAGTACATTGTCCCTAAGTATTCTGGAAACAAACTTCACAACAATATTTTTCGGTCTTGTGATCTGTTGATGAGCATGCTGCACGCGATGTATAGCAACTATGTCATTTTGATTAATCTTAAAATTGATTTTTGATCCAATATTTTCCAGTAGATTTATCAGATTTTCATCTCTTCTTTCGGGTACGTTGCAAAGTTCGATATTACAACACCGGGCGTTTTGTTCCATATTTTCCATTTTAGCCACGAGACCAATTACAGTGTTTTGCAAGTCTTCTATATTCTCTTTTTGTTTCTCCAAATTTTCCACACGCTTAAAAATCTCAGTTTGTTCATCCATTGTATGTTCAACCGAGTTACGTAAATTTGTTATATCTTGCGACATAGTCTGGCACTTACCCTCTTGCTGTTCAACACTAAGCTTGATACCCAATTGTTCCGAACGGAGAGAACTTATGTCGCTTTTGATTTCTATTGTAGTGTTAGTTAGAGTGGCCAGATCCGTCTTTATATTCATAACGCTATCGGTAATGACTGATAATCTTGCATCCATGTCTCGTCGCCACTCGCCCAAAGTATTCTTTAACTCGAGGGTCAATGTACTAAATGCCGCTGAAAACTCTGACTCGGGTTGTTTACGTTTTCGAGAATTAACATTGTGTTGCTCTTCATCTAGTAGAAGCGTTTTTAATGGTAAATCGGTGTCAGAGGAACACTTAACTTTAGTATCAGGTGAGCGCAGCATATTTCTCTGTTAATAATAATACACTTATATCAACCCAATATGTAAATAAATACCTCAGTTGCGGTTGCCAAAACACACCTCATAAACGTACTGGAGGCAAATGTCAAAACAGGTTTCTTTCTTCTTTGTATACTACTGAGTGCGATGTGTCACAGGCGGAGTAGCGCACTATAATCGTTCTAATTACACTCGCGTAACGGCGATGTTCCTGTGCACTTGCCGAGATGTCCGATAAACGACACGATGATTTGCACTATTGATTGCTGTAGTAATTATTGTATATTATCACTTATGAGTGTTGTTTATTAGTGAAAACTGCACATGGATACTAGTTCAAAGTTTTTATACCTGAGCACTGCTAATTCAAAGCGAATATATTATTTTAATTAATTATTAGGGAGGACTGAGGTGAACTACGAACTGTATACGTCAGACGCGTTTACGAAGAAGTGTTAATCACTTTGACTCCATTGATTTCACGAGTAAGCTGTGTTAAGTGGTCCCCCGCACTGTAATTAAGCGTAGTATCCATGCAGATACATTGTTCGGTGTGAATACCTGCCGGACTAATTCAGGATTGTATTACCCTGTGTGTCGTATGGTGGAATCTTATAATCGCAACTTCATTGATATTGATATTTTTGTATGTTCCAAATCGAAATTTAAGTCCAATTTTTTTAAAATCTTATCTATTGATATTAAGAAATAGTGTGTCCTTTATTTTAAATTTAATTTATTTCAACCGCTTTAATTTTTTTTTTCATTAATGCGTTGTATTATACTGTCAATTCCTTTTTTTTTCTTTTTATAATCTTTATTCTTATTTGTGATAATAAGGAAAAATCCCAAATTTTTTAATCTTATCCAATAAAAACCGGTCAAGTGCGAGTCGCACTGGCGCACCTAGGGTTCCGTACAAATTTGTAGGTATGTAACTAAAAATGTATGGTTTTCGCAATTTTTCATTTATCTGTGCTATAAGACGTTGCTTCGTACCAAATTTCAAGATTCTGAGTTCACGGGAAGTACCCTGTAGGTTTTGATTCCCTTGCGAGTGTCGAAAATTTGCGGCATAAACGGCTGTATCTTTTGTTGGCTTAGAAGATTTTTGATTTCTTCACAGCTCCAAGGGTCAGTAGGTCAAGCTGGAATTTATATCAAATACTCAGGTCGTATTTGATATAAATTCCAGCTTGATACCTCCACGCGTTCCTGGGAAAAAGGGTCTTGACAGACAGACGGACGGACAACTAAGTGATCCTGTAAGGGTTCCGTTTTTTCCTTTCGAGGTACGGAACCCTAAAAATTAATACATTTTTTATTGTATTGTATTTTATTAATCAATTATTTTTTATATTTTTTTTTATATATCTGAGTAGGTAATGCTAATCTAGTGACACTTTTTACCTGAAATAAGGTAAAAAGTGTCACTAGATTAGCATTTTGTTAACATGCAGATAATGTAGTGGGCTGCAATATTGTTAATACTACTTATGAGCCTATTATTATTGTAATTTGTAACATTTTATATTGTAGCTGTTTATTGTCCCATAATAAATAAAAATAAACAGTACAGCGGTTAAAACAAGTTGTTATCAGCCTGATAAAATAATTTTAAAAAATATGAGCATATCGGCTTCAGCACCCTCGAAAACCATGAAAACCATCTCCGTGGTTGGTTGGTTGATGGTTTTCATCTAAAAATATGTACTTAATAAAAAGTTGCATTACGGTTTTTCGATACGTGACGATTTCTCCCAGTTAACTCACACCGTAAGCTCCGTTAAAGAACTTCGTTCCAATAAACTATTTTACTTAAAATAGATAGATTAAATTTTTCAAACAAAATAAATAGCTTAAAAATGGGCGCGAAATATACCACCCTAGTTAATAAGGCAAAAGCCACCCGCGGGGCGATGGTATCAACAATACCACACAAACTTTATGGTATTGTTACCAAATAATCACAAATTAAGGTTTATGTTGTTAAATACCTACTCAAATGAAAAAAGGGCACACGGCTAGAATGTCAATTGTTATTGATAAATGATTTTATTTATGTATGTAGGTTTGTATAAACACTTTTATTAATTATTTTAATTGTGTATGTTTAAAATACGTAATGTAGAAAATACGGTTCCAATTAATGTGATAACCTAATCGCTACACTGTATAATGAACTGTATTAAAAACTGGATCTGTAAGAACAAGTTTGGTAAACATGACATGCACACATTCAACACATAAGTCATGCTATTGTTACGAAATTTTCTTTGAGTAACCGTGTTATACCATCATTTCCAGGCAATTTCAAAGACGATTAACTTTTCCATATAATAACATGTAGCCTGTAATCCCCGAAGGGTTAGGCAGACGTGTACCTATAGTACACCCACATTGACGGCACGGTTGGCGCAGTGGTTAAGCGATTGACTGCTGCGCTGCGTGTCGCGGGTTCGATTCCCGCACGGAACAAATATTTGTATGACCTACATGTATTTGTTCCGAGTCTGGGTGTTTTTCTATCTATAATATTTATGTATTTACAAAAAAAAAATGTATATAAGTAGTTTATCAGCCATCTTGTTACCATAACACAAGCATTAGGTTGCTTAGCTTGGGACTAGATGGCGCTGTGTGAAATGTCCAGGGTTATTATTATTATTTCACCAGTCATGTTTAAGTGTGTGTGACATATGATATGCAGACTCAAGTCTGCTACTGGAGAATTCCTTGTTAAAAATCCAGTTTGGCCGACCTGGGAGTCGAATCCAATAGCTTATCCTCAGCAGTAGCGCTTGCGACTAATACCAACGAGGCATTCGTTTTTATACAATAGTGAGCGAAAAAAACTGATAAAAATAACGTTTTTAATGTCACATCAAATACTCTACGCTACGTTATTATCTAAGACTTACATTGTAAATACAAACAAAAAGAAAAAAAAAACTTATGATATACCGTTATGTAGCGCGTGGCAAATTACCTTGTTCAAAAACATTCAAGCAAATCTGTATCTTAACTCTATCAAAATATGGTTCCTTATCAAAAAAAACCCATCACATTCAATAAAAGTTCTCGTTACAATTTTCAGGGTTCAACAAGCGCGATGTGCGAGTCCATCCTCCGTCACCATGGGTTCCGTACAGGATTCTATTCGTCACCGCACCTCGTGGCGGTCCGGGAACGCATCCGGCTCGATGGACGCGTCATTACTGAGGAACAGTTCGCGAGACATTTCCATCAAGTCCATGATATGCTGGATGAGACTAAGGTAAAAGTTTGTTCGAGCTTGGCTATACAACTGTTGCCACGCAAACTTGTCATGTCCTGCCTTTGTCGTTACTATACGTTCTCTGTCAACTTAAAACAACCAATCTTCATAGCCTTTTCCCAACTATGTTGGGGTCGGCTTCCAGTCTAACCGGCTGCAGCAGAATACCAGTATTTTACTTGGGGCGGCTGCCTATCTCACCTTTGCAACCCTGTTACTGGGTAACACGATACCCCTTGGTAAAACTGGTTGCCAGATTTGAGCTTCTAACTATCCTTAACCACTGTCGAAGATCTACGAATGACAGCCCCCGGCTTAACGTGCTTTCCGAGGTATGGAGGGGTCTCGATATGGATGATTCACGAACCGACCGCGGCAAGTGTAACTTAATCCTCCATCGACCTATACGATGGTTGCCATTTAGCCACGAGCCCCTCTACTATCAGACAATAAGACGACTACGATAAGCAGTGATAGGAATAGGTAGTGCCTATTTGCCTAAACTTCGAAGAACAGAGACAAGAAACGGAGACTTCCTTAGGACTAAATTTTTCACTCACTCACTAACACATTGTGTACGTCATATATATATACTAACACAATTTTTGATTTTGATTTTACTGTAAATTATTTAATTTAATGTAATGTTAGTATTGTTTAAATTGATTTTAATTCTATTTCAGTGTATGTGGTCTACGTACCAATTGATTTTAATATAATTTAATGTATTGTATGGATTATTATTATCTGAAATAAATGGATTATTATTATTATTATTAAAAGTGTTGTCCCGAATTTCGGGACAGATGTCCCGGAAAAAATTTAGTCCTAAGGAAGTCTCCGTTTCTTGTCTCTGTTCTTCGAAGTTTAGGCAAATAGGCACTACCTATTCCTATCACTGACGATAAGACAGATCATCGGATATTCATGATGGCTAATAAATTAAAATGTGAAACAACAAACACCATCTTTCCAGACATTCGAGAGTGACATGCCGAAATACTTCGCGTTCCTGACCGTGATGGCTTTCAACGTGTTCCTGAAGGAGAAGGTGGACGTGGCCATCGTGGAGGTGGGCATCGGCGGCATTGTCGACTACACTAATGTTTTAAGGTTGACTATCCTGATCATCTGTTTTTCTATAATCACCTTTATTCCAATCAGATAAGGTTCTAGATTGCCATATAATTTCAGGCTTTCCTCAAATTCATCTTCACCATCAATTATTGTTTATTTATTTGTGCCATGCATGCCTTAAAAACTGATCCACGTTATAATTTTGTGGAAATAAAACTACTATAAATAAACTAAATAAAATAACCGCTAAGGAAATTAAATTAGCTGGCAAAACTTCACAGACGTGAACTCCACTACCTCTACTAGCGTGCAGCGGCCATCAATTAACACGTGACATCACGACTGTAATCCCCGGAGGGTTGGACAGAGGTGTACCCGTAGTGTTAGCAACATGAGCCGTGCAGGCACCCTCGTGACGTCATGCAGGAAGGGCAAGCCGCTATGTGCGCCCGCGACTAGAAAGTTCACCCCCTCTATGAGTTATGGATCTGTTGAAAAACTAGTGACACTTAAGCTTTTGAATATGGAGTGGCCATATGCAAAAGCTTTTGTTTTTTTCAGCCAGTGTTTTTCGTTACAATAACAATGTTTCAAAAGTAACATCTCTATTTTGCAGAAAAGTTCCAGTCGTCGGTATAACAGCACTAGGGTTGGACCACACATCTATATTAGGCACAACACTGCCTGAGATCGCAGCAGCTAAGGCAGGCATCATGAAGACTGGCTGCGAGGTTTATACGGTGGAACAGCCCCCAGAAGCAATGGATGTGCTGAGAAATGTAGCTAATAGTTTTAAGGTAATCAACTTTTCTGTCACAGCATTGAATATTATGAAAGGCTCGTGCGTGTGTATCCTTCACAACAGCTATCGGTACATGCAAGTGAAATAAGCACATTACAACTTTCATCTTAGGCTGGTACTTGGCGTATTTGCCCAAACAGTTTAGGGCAATACAAAATATACTCTAAGCCGATTGGAATTAAGTTCATTTTTCCTGAGCGATATACCGCGAATATTTTTGCAAAATCACCGAATGTAGTGCCAGGTTGACACATTTACTCATTCACGAGAAGGTTTTCATGCTGTCTAGACAACGATTTTATAATATTATTATTCATTAATGTCAGTGTGTTTTCAGAAAATAAGTGAAATTTCACAACATTATTTTCTTTATTTCCAGTGTCCCCTAACAGTAGTTCCTGCCTACAAAACCTACACAATCCTGACCACGGAGCGACTCCATTTGCCAGTAGACGTAGAAGCATATCAAACGAACGCCTCCCTTGCCATACAGCTAGCCCATGCTTGGATGAGAATCACCAAGCCAGTACACAGGAAAAATGGCCTTATTAAACATGTCGTTTACGGTCAAAATGGCGTAACCAAACCAGTATTAGAAACCGTAGTGAAATGTGTGACGAAGGAGACTATGACAGGGTTGACTTCTTGCAAATGGCCAGGAAGGTACCAGGTTGTGGATTCTGAATATGCGAAGTTTTATTTGGATGGAGCGCATACTAAGGAATCTATGGAGATTTGCGCGCAATGGTTTAAGAATCATAATAGGTGAGGTGCTTTACAATTAAATAATCTACTTAATAAAATTCATTCACTCACTGACAGACAACACACAGCCCAAACAGTTGGGTCTGGAAGCATGAAATTTCGGATTTTGGTAAATTCACCCCATAAAGGGGTTAAATAGGGCACAAAAGTTTCAATGAAAGTGGAAAGTTCGCCATTTTTGCCGATTGAAAATCCCATTATGGCTTGTCATAAATTATCTAGCAGAAAATGTATTCTATATGTCCATTTAGTCCAAGTAAACCTGATGTGGTCCTTGTATTTCATCACCCAAAGTCCTTGTAAATCTTAATGAAAACCTGACAAACCCATTATATCTTTCTGTAAATATGTCAAGTGTACTAACGAACCATTTCTATTACAGATTACATGACAAAGTCCTGATATTCAGTGCGACAGGCGACAGAAACGCTGAAATCTTACTCCAACCACTAAAAGAAGTAGGTTTTAAATCAGTTTACTTCGTAATCCCGACCGCCTACAAAAATATAAGCCAAAACAATGACAATTACTCCTTAGTGGAACAAGAAGAACTCATTGGCAGATGCGAAAAATATGCCGAGATTTGGCAACACTTCCAAGAAGGTTGTATAAATGTGACAGTTGGTCGCTGCGTGGCAGATGCCCTGGTCAATTTGAAAAAACAAAAGATTGTCGATGGACCGTCCGTTTTGATCACAGGGTCATTACATTTAGTAGGTGCTGCATTATCGATATTAGATCCTAATTTAAGTAGTTGATTTTTGAGTGAGTTTTATTAAAGTTCATTGTTATAATAAAATTTGTCATTTTTCTTAACCCCCTTCCAATAAATCAAATGCAGTTCCATGATTAGAGAGGCCTTAACACAGGGCTTTGAAGGTCCGTGGCATACCTACCTGTCCGCCATTTTGATTTTTTTCAAAATGGCTGCCACACATGAATAAAAACGGAAAACATAATAAACCAAACCCAGTAGTGTCACGTTTTCGAGACGTTTTACGGGGTTTGGTCCAATTATATTTTCCGTTTGCATTAATGTCAGCTATTGATTTATAAATTATGTGTGGCCGCCATTTTGAAAAAAAAAAAACAAAATGGAGCGACAGTAGGTATGCTAGGTTCTTCTTCAAAGTTGTACAGACGCCAGCAGGTCAAGCTACCCGAAACTGTCAAATTTTCCCAATCAACCTTGAGCCTTAGTGGTTTAATAATAAAGTTGAAAATCTATTAAAGAAATTTGACAGATTGTAGTAGCTTGATGTGCTGGCGTCTGTACCTACATTCACCACTCCCTGCTTTAGCAGTCCAAAGAAAAGATGCAGATGAAAAAATTTACTAAGTTTAATACATTAAAAAATAATTATCATATTTAACTAACTATAACTTATTCTATAGTTAATTGTGTATCACTAGTATCTAACAGCCGATTTACGTCAGTAAGCCAACTTATCAGTCTGTCTAAGTACCCTTCATCTTGCTTATAACTTAGCAGTAACAACTGCATATGTTGGTATGCAGTTGGTTGTTCAAGTAAATGTTCAAGTCTCTTATCTCTAAGGGACAAGAGCTTTATAAAAATAATCGCTATCAACATCCACTGTATCGGCTTAAACATGATATTATTTGCTTTTAGCTT
This sequence comes from Apamea anceps, assembly GCA_951799955.1. Lineage (NCBI taxonomy): Eukaryota > Metazoa > Arthropoda > Insecta > Lepidoptera > Noctuidae > Apamea > Apamea anceps. The sequence continues at coordinate 2,008,078 of OX637502.1, read as the reverse complement.
AAAAGTATTAACCAGCAAACGAATGTCTGAACTTATTGAAAGACTGAGTAGACCCAAAGTTTGGAGAATGTCAGGTAATACTTTGTTTAAATGTTGACACACTATTCTTCTACGCAGAGCATTCTGTGAGTTTTTGTCAACTAAAGGCAGGTTTGTTCGGTTTTCGTCTTCTACAATCTCTGGGGATTGTAAAAGTTCTTCTGGCGCTGGGTCCGTTACTTCGGTCTCTCCTGAGAAGAACGCTTTTACTTTTAATTGCATCTTTTTGCTTTCCTCCTGTATCATTGTATAGTTCGGCAACGGTTTTGTCTCCCGTTTCAGTGTTTGAATGTCAATTTTTCTGTCCTCCAGCTCTAGCATATTCAGTTTCTTGCATAAGGTTTGGTACTGATCATATACATTGGAACTATAGAATATCCCTTTAGCAAAATTATTCAGATATTCTTTTATATGTTCTCCTTTGTCTGCCACCATTTCTCGCACTTTCTCTTCTCCAAATAATAAGAGAATGGTGTCCAAAGTAAACCATTCAGCTAGACGTTTTTCAACTTCAATGGTTAATGCCATTACTAAAGGTTGCTTTTTCTGTGGTAACTTTTTATTTGTTTTAGTTTCCTTGTTTTCTTTGTCAACAGCTGCAGGAACATGAGTCATTAGTATTGGGTCAATTTTCTTTTCTGGTTTTTCTATGATGTCACCTACAATGTTTAATGGATTGGGAGTCAGTTTAAGATTTTTCTTAGCAGGTGTTTCTGTTTCAGTATTTGAGTCAACAGATTTCCCAGAATCTGGCTTAAGTGTTTTTGTGCTACTGTCCTTTATTACTTGCTCAGGATCATGAGTAACAACCGGTTTACTTAATGTGTTGTCATCACACTTTAAGTTAATATTGGCTATCTGTTCATTGACCGATTCCATTGCTTGGTCTACATCACTCTGGTTATTGGTGCCACTATGTTCAGTTTTCTGTCTTTTGTTATTTGATTGTTCATTGTTCTCATCTTCAGCATTAGCAGGCATTTCATTAAGGCTTGCTTCAGCAAAATCATTGATTGAAGTAAATGGTTTCGTTTCTGAGATTTTAACTCTTTCAATTAATGTGACATTTACTACCTCACCCATAGTACCAACATCATCTAGTTTCAAAAGGTGAAAGGTTGGTATGGTTTCATACTCCCTGAACCATAAGGGGCTTGTCAACATCTGTTTCTTGATATGCATTGCAGAATTATAACATGAGTTACTGCAAAAGTTCTTCCTAGCAGTGATGTCGTAAACTTTGTTAGTCTTCATTGATATTCTGTACTTCTGTTTAGGTATATCCTTCATTGACAAAGCCTTCTTACATAGTGGATAGCCACATAAATGGATTATAACTCTTTCTTCTATAATGTCTTCGAAGTGCGCCTGGTTGATGTCTGGAAGGCACTGGAGTAAGAATGCTTCAGTAACGCTCGGTTCCAAGAGGCTCTCTACAATCTGCTGAGCCCTAGCATTACACTCTCGCTTCTTCACAATTGCTTGACGTATTTGCTCCTTAGTCATCTCGTCGATTTTCGACGGCCTCTTCTTGGGCTTTTGGTTGCGCACTTCCATTTTTTATGTATTCGTGATGGATTAGTTGAGTTTTAACGAAATAATTCTAAATTGACACGGTTATTTATTACAATATTATGCTATTTTTTTGTCGTATTTTCGTACGCTAGGATAGGATGTAAACGCTGGTAAACGCTGATGCGACGGCAAGCTTGTTAGGATTTATTTTGACATTGACATTGACTCTCTTGACATGTGAATGTGACACAAAGTAACCTGCGGTGTCAGTTGTCACATTGGTGGACAGATGGCCACCAGCACCAGCCATGGAAGTAGTAGGTAGGTACAGACGCCAGCAGGTCAACCTACTCGAAACTGTCATATTTTCCCAATCAACCTTGAACCTAATAATTTAAGGAATAAAGTTGAAAATCTATTAAAGAAATTTGATAGATTGTAGTAGCTTGATGTGCTGGCGTCTGTACAACATACATTTTACCTGCTAAAAAAGGAGATAAATGGAAAAGGCGTGAGTATAAATGTGATGAAAATAAATAAATACATTTGTTTCAGAGTCAAAAACATGTTCACTTGGCAAAGACAAGGCCTGGAGGCCAAAACTCGGCCAAGTCACAAATAATCCTCCCAACCATTCGGTCACGGTTCATGGCGGCTAATCTCAATGAAAATTGAAAAATGAAAATTAGTCAAGTACGGAGCAGATAATTTATCACGACGCGGGTATGTGTGAAAATGTCTTTAGTCGAATAATATTTTAGTATATCATCTAATAAAAATCGACTAGCTATTACATAATCGTCGTTGCAATTGACATTTACTGTGACAGTGACAGGTTTTCTTTTCATTATCATTGATATTTTTTTTATGAAATGGAGTTGACCAGTTGACGATTTTACGTCTGCAAAATTTTGCAAATGATATTCAATTTCTTTAATGCAACCAAAACAAACGCACGTTTATATTTAGTGAGCGCATGGCTGAAATCTCTTTAGAGTATTTATAAAAAGTGGTGTAAATGTTATCAGGAGTGATAGAAATATTTTATTTACTTTCCAATTTATCAATAAAATGTGTGATAAACAATGTTAGTTTAGTGTGATATCTTGAGGACTGTTAGTAAACAAATACATGGATGATACGGATTTGAAGAGCCCTAGTTAGAAAGCAGCCACAAGTAGTACAAGTAAGTGCAATGTTACTTAGTTAAAAAAACCTAGGTATTATTCATAAATTATGTACCCATATTTTTTGTAATTTTTCTAGCTTGGTTATAAGTCTAAAAATTAATGTCATTATTGTATTCCATCACTTGATACTCAGTCAGTTCAAAGGGTCATTACAAAAAATAGTAAAATGTCAAAATATTATTGCAATTATTGGCACTGACCCTTAAAAATTCTTTAAATACCTAATACATTTTTAAATTATTTATCAAGGCATTTTTGCTTAAACAGGCGCTTCAATCATCTTTGTAAAATAAGTAGACAACAACATTTTAACGAGGTAATAAGTCAGGCACATTCCTGGGGATCATTACATGCCCTAGTCACCACAATTTGTGCAATCATCATGCAGAAAACGGTTGAAATATTTACATGCTTGCTCTATATTTTTCTCTGTCATCATCTGTCTGGCCTTTGCCTAACTCTGTTAGGGTCGGCTTCCAGTCTGACCAGATGCAGCTGAACACCAGTATTTTACATGAAGCAACTGCCTATGTGTCCTTCACAACCCAGTTACTGGGTAATATAATGCCCCTTGGTAAGACTGGTTGTCATACTTTCGAGCTTCTGAATACCTGTAATAACTGTCAAAGATCTACAAGACTTAACATGCTTTCTTAGACACAGAAGGGTTTCTAATTTATGATATGTAATAAATGATCACCCATCCACGAACCAACCTAGGCAAGTGTAGCTTAATCTTCAAAAGGCCCCGGGTGCGGCCAAGAGCCGCTTTTTTCTGTAATTAAAAAAATATGCACAATTTTATTAAATAATTAACAAAATATTGTACAGTCGCCAAAAGAGATAAGTAACCAGGGTCATCAGATATATATGTGTAGTTCATTTAGAAACCGATGGATGTTTTCGAATGAAATTAAATCTGATAAATAATATCCCTATAATAATAATAAAAATTATATCTGGACATTTCACACAGCGCCATCTAGTCCCAAGCTAAGCAACCTAATGCTTGTGTTATGGTAACAAGATGGCTGATAAACTACTTATATATATATTTTTTTGTAAATACATACATATTATAGATAGAAAAACACCCAGACTCAGAACAAATACATGTAGGTCACACAAATATTTGTTCCGTGCGGGAATCGAACCCGCGACACGCAGCGCAGCAGTCAATCGCTTAACCACTGCGCCAACCGTGCCGCCAGAAATTAACTGATTGTTTTCTATTTATTCAAAAACATCTTTCGGTTTCTTACTAAACTTCAACTATACCTGACGATTCTGGTTACTTATCTCCTTTGGTGACCGTACAAGTTGCTTCAAATGACATAAAAACAGTAATCAATTATTGTAAACAACTGAAGTGTATGTGTTATCAGAAGACATCTTTATTAGCTTTATTAAATGATGAGATATGAGGAAGATAATATGTGTACTACTTAGTACTTAATTTATTAATGAACTAGCGGTTGTGGATACTTTTGAAGCCAAGAGTCTTACAACCAGTCTTACCAAGGGGTATTGTGTTACCCAGTAACTGGGTTGTGGAGGTCAGATAGGCAGTCGCTCCATGTAAAATACTGGTATTCAGCTGCATACAGTTAGACTGGAAGTTGACTCCAACTTAGTTGAGGAAAGGTTAGGAAGATTGATTGTTGTGTATACTTTTACACTCTTCCTAGGAGAATTACTACATGTATAGTCGACCGCATCTCAGTGGTAATACTTGAATAATTAATAGAATAGAATAATAATTATTTGCAAGAATTTACCCTGGTAGTGTGAAATGAATACCGCCCTTACTGCTACAAAAAATGGGTGCTTAAATGTCAAAATGTTACCATACACATGCACTGGACTGTACTTGGGTCAAAATGATCATGTGATGTGATAGACTTGATATTTTTGAGTGGGTTCTGTTAAAGTCAAAGACTATAGTTAAAGTGCTCGCAAATGAATACTCGATGCGAAAACAACCTCAAACTCCAAAAAATTACTCGCCGTGAAGATCCTCGCGAATAATTGAAATGGAGCATGTTCACCGCGAGCGCACTATTCATCGCGATTCATAGTTGGCGCGAGGCGTGCGTGGGGCAGGGCATCCTATGCTAAAGGCAGCAACAGTAAAATACATTTCGTCCATCTTAAGCCGCGGTCCCACGGCCCGCTAACTGACTGGCTGCGCCTGGCGATGGCGTTGCTACGCCTGTCGAGGCCTCGTGAGTCTGGCTTGGTGCGGCCTGTATGGCTGCGTGTGCATCATGCCTCTGTGATTTTATTCAGTGGTCAAGAGATAAACAAAGCAAAAATAAAAGCACCCATACAGGCCGCGACAGGCGCACCCGCGTCGCGCCACGCTGCGCCTTTTGAACTTACCCGACTCCCGACAATTCGAAAGGACGACCACAGGCCACCACAGGGCTCATCGGATGCGGCGGTTCCCATGGCCTGTCGGCCTGGCCTGGCGCGATCTGGCCTGTGAGAAAGCGGGTCGTGAGACCGCAGCATTACATTACTATTCCTAATTGCCCAGCCCAAACCCTTGATCCTAGACAGTTTAGGTACATTTTGCATAGTTTTTCTTTATGATGTGGGAAGGAAGGAATAAGGTGGAATGTTTCGAAATTCTCACAGGATAAGGAATACAGCACGAAGTCCATTGTTGGTAATTCTAGGTACACACGCAGTGATTTCAAAATCTCGCACCAACACAGAATTTACCATCGCTAGCGACAAATCTGCTATCAAAATGCTGGGCGTGATATTTTTATTGAAGTCGCTGCGTGTGTTGGTACCTTGCATGACTCTCCTAAATATTTCGTGGTACAGACGCCAGCAGGTCAAGCTACCCGAAACTGTCAAATTTTCCCAATCAACCTTGAACCTTAATACTTTGGCGATAAAGTTGAAAATCTATTAAAGAAATCTGACAGATTGTAGTAGCTTGATGTGCTGGCGTCTGTACACACGGAAGACTGACGGACGGACGGACGGGAGAAGTTCCATTCGCTTACAAAGAATACCATTTCCATACATGTTGGTGTGCCACATCACCACGTTAGTCAATGTCGTTGACTGATTATGTTGTTATGATGTGCAATGCATGGTTAATTTACGAGTAATTATTACGTTATGAAGGTGAAAATCCTTTCACTGTTAAAACAATTATTAATTAAGTTAAAAATTACTTGTTGTTAAAAAGTTACCTAATGAAAATGTAAATAGGTATTGTTATTTGTCGAGTTAATGAATCGAAGTGTACAATACTGTTAAACACAGGTACAGACGCCAGTACATCAAGCTACCCGAAACTGTCAAATTTTCCCAATCAATCTTGAACCTAATGCTTTACGCATAAAAGTTGAAAATCTATTAAATAAATTCGACAGATTGTAGTAGCTTGATGTGCTGGCGTCTGTACATATTCTGAGGGAAATGTCAAACTATCAAGTAGAGCATTTCTCCCTATTTTTTTTTTGGCCAGCATCTTTTTGATTTTGTCCTGAAGATTATTTCTGCCTCGTCGGTCAAGTGGTCGCAAGCGCTGCTGCTACACATAACGTCCAGGGTTTGATTCAATACTCAATACTTTATTGCATTCCATAATGTGTACGTACATATATGATAGTTATTCCCAGGTCGGGCAGTATTATTGGGTTTTTCCAACAAGAATTTCTCAGAAGCAGCCTAGAATCTGGATTTGTGCCGGTTGGTGACTCGCCCCCTATTACACATGAAACATAACTGGAGAAATGTTGATGTACACACGGCTACACATCAAGCTATACATTTCCAGTTTTAGCTGACCTCGCATTGTATAGGTTTTTCGTTCAATCAGAAGTCAGTTTATACTGGTTATGTATAACTTGATGTGTAGCCGTGCGTACTATAGGTACACCTCTCTCTAAACCTTTGGGTAATACAGGCGTGATGTTATGTTATGTATATTTCCGAGTCTCTGGGTGTCGAGGGAATTGCTGGATGTATGGACAGGATCGTCGAAGTATGGCAATTTCAGAGGGTGGTACTACGTAACACACTGACAGTAGGAAAGGCTTTCTTTTTGACAGTTCAACAACATGCATTGCGTTATTTACGTTGTTGAATAGACAAATTTTTCGAACATTTGAAGCAATGGATTAGCAATGTCCTTCAAAATTATTCAGATTGTGATTGTTGTTGTTGTGAACACACAATCTGAATAATTTGTGCAATTAGGATGCTGATTGTTCACAGCAGCAGTGAGCCAAATATTAAAGCATTGTCAATTCAATTGACACGTGTACTATGTATGAAGTGGTGTAGGTAACACATATTCTCTTCATAACGTAACCGTGACTGCCTAGCTCTTTATACAAAAACGTAATTAAAATCCAAACTAATATTATAAAGATGTACATGGAATGCTACACTATTGCCGAGTGCCAAAGGATATGTTTTGTCGTGTAATTGAATTCCACCGTTCCACGCGAACGAAGTCGCGGACTGCACACGACTTCGTTCGCGTGAGATAGTGTTTTATAAAACAATAGTAGGTAGTTAAAGATACAGCCGCGCATGACGATAATGGTACAACCACTTACACCTGGACATATTGACATTCCATTATTTAATTAAACGTGCATCATATTGACATTCCATTATTTAATTAAACGTGCATGTCATTTAGCATGTGGTGCATACACTTGAACCACGTATGAAAAAATATTACAAGGTTACCAAGGAAAGTTATTTACAATTTGTTACATTTTATATCTTTTTTCTTATATCGTAGCCACCATTTATTTGATAATCAAAATTCATTGGTGTTGGCTAAGAAACATATTTTATATCTCGGAAGGGTCGTGATGACTTAGGATTAGATTGTGACCAGTCAAAGGCTTTCGATTGCGTTACAATGACACGTTGATCCCTGTAATTGCATTATTATCGACTATATCGAATTAAAAACACTGTTGTTTTACTTATTTCTCAAAAGGATGATTGTAAATAGAAGGACCTCCAGTTCTAGGGTGTATAGCCAGTTATCACTATTAGAGAACTATGAGAGTTTCGTAAGGCTCAATTCTTGGCCCACTTTTTTAATAAAATAGTGGTAGAAGAATAAAAATAATTAGAAACTGCTAAAAAACTAACTAGTCAAAACGGTAAAGAAATCCTTTAGTTAAGTTTACGTGCTGACCTAACCCAGGACTTTCAGGTGCTGAATGCCACCAAGTTGATACTTATTTTTGGGCTGTGAATTAATAAATATTTTTTTCAACGATAGCGTATTGTTAGACTGGACGCCCGTAATAATGTCATAAGCTTTGAACATAGTTCAAATGAATGAGTAACAGTAGTAGGAAATAACAACGACTGGTACCTATTAACTAATAGATTATCTATCAAAACATTCGGACGACGCGCCCTATTATATTTATGTGCACTAATATTATTGAGTCACTCGTAGGGTGACCATGATTTAGGAAATTAGTATTGTCAAGAACTAAAGGTCATCAATAAAGGAACGCTTATGTATCAGCAGAGCTGATTAGGAAGTTCCAATGGTGGTTCAAACGGTCTTATATCTGGAACTATCGGTCAGATTTGATAGCTCAGTTCTTGAGGAAGGCTATAGATAGTCTATTTACATCACGCTAAGACCCTTAGGAGCCGAGTAAGAAGTAGAAAACTTAGAAAGAACGCAAGTGAAAACGAAGTAATAGCGCGGGCAGGCGATGCGATGCGACGAGGTGGGTCGGGGGAACAAGAAATTTCACGCGGACGAAGTCGCGGTCAGAAGCTAGTTAAAGAAAGAAAGAAAAATATTATATTCTGCACAAACAAAACGCACGCACGCACGCACGCACGTTCGATTATAAATCGGATGAACACGTTGTTTCTGAAGTTGATATAACACCTTATTTCATTATTTGCGATGGAATAAGGATGATTGGCAAAAGTATAAGAAAATTCCAATGAACAGCCTATAATAATGTTTCCTGCTGGCGCTGTCTTCTTTTATAATAAATAGCTTCTGCCCGGGAATTTATCCTCGTGATTTTTTTTTCTTTTTCCTGCCAAAGGTTGAAGCGGGGTGAAGGCTATTTTGGCAATAATTAGGTTGTCAAATGCAAAAATATTGTTTTTAATCCGATTGGTAGGTCCACAGATTAGCACGTTCAAACAAACAAACTCTTCAGCTTTATTATATTAAGTATAGATACTCGAATGATCAAATGTTTGAAGTCGGCTAATGAGCCATATCAAAGCCCGACAATATCCGATTAAAATCCACAACAATCATAGTCGCACTACAGATCGCCTAATCACAATGCGGTTTGACGAAAAATAATTTCGAGCACACATGTTTTATAATTAACACCATTGTTCTGTAGTGTTTACAATAACACCGTACCTAACTGTCTGGAGCCAATCAACTATAGCTGACACTCGTACTTTGGGGCATAGCCCTTGTCATACCGGTCATAGCCTCATAGGTCAGTGTAGGGACAGTGATGATTGTGGAATGATTGTAGTGCCTTTCTGGATGATTTGTTACCAATAACCTGTAAGTTTTTTTTTTTTGGCTTCACTGACATAATCAACCTATACTGTCCCCACTGCTGGGACACAGGTCTTTCCTCTTCGAGAGGGACTAGGCTGTAATCTACCACGCGGGACCAGTGCGGTTTGATAGATCATGGTTCTAGGACACGCCGGTTTTCTCACGATGTTTTCCTTCACTGTATTGAGAGCCTTGCCCGGTTTATGCATTTAGCCAATGTCACGTTTAATTTCTTTGGTGTACAGTCGCTAAACAAAGGTGTACAGTCGCTTGCCATTTGGGATCCGCTTAGTAGGCTTTTGCGAATGGCTGTTCCATGCGACAGATATGGCCAGTCCAGTTCCACTTTAGTGCAGCAGATGTGAGCCAGCGTCCGATATTTGTCTACCATTGACGGATACACATATATGATCAGTCATCATCATCTGCCTTTTCCCAATTATGTTGGGGTCGGCTTCCAGTCTAACCGGATGCAGCTGAATACCAGTATTTTACATGGAGCGACTGCCTATCTGACCTCCACAACCCAGTTACTGGGCAACACACACCCATACACATATATGATCAGTATATTTATAAATGTAATACTGTAATGAATAATGAGCAAATTAAAATGACGATAAGTTGGTGTTTATTTTGCCTTAAAATTGTAGAAGCATCTGGTTGTCAACACAATTAAATTTCAATTGAACTTCTGTTATATTTGTTAACCGGTATTTACTGGTCGGGTTCGGAGTTCGGAGGTCAGAATGTAAAAAATCGGGTTGGTCAGTTGGAAAGATGACACTAATGAACTTGGGATAAAAGGCTGGCAAGAGGAATCTGAGGAAATGATGCAAGAATAGAATATCTTTGTAGAATACCTGAAGGTCAATTCTTGTAACTGAAAAACGTTCAAAATCTAATCGCAATCTCATCTCAGCAACAATAAATGTCAAAAATGTAGGGAAATTAGAGGTGTTTTGAGATTAGAATGCGAACTTTACCAAACATGCGGGAATTGCCCCTCAGATAGAAAGTTACTGCAAACTCCGACCTAGAGGAGTAGCGAAGGAGGGATCCCGCACCCTTGGCCATTGGCAGAGGAACACGGTGCGTTGGTAAAAGTTCTGACATAACCATTCGCCTACCCCAAACAAAGGTTATCCATGAGCATACTCATAAAATACTTTTAGTCTGTAAAAGTTCTGACATAACCATTCACCTACCACAAACAAAGGTTATTCATGAGGATTTTCACACAATGAAAAAAGTTACACACGACAAATCTCTAGAAAGAATTTACTACCTAACACTTAGCTCAATCTAGACAGGCTTAAATTATATGCTGCTAGATAGTTGCGGTTACCTATGTGGTATTATCGCTTGCCAGGGTTGGGTTGCCGTGGATGGGTGACCATCTTTACATACTGAAACGCCTTCGTGCCTCTGGTTCCGGCTGCCATTCGAGATCTTTGACAGCCGATACAGGTAGTCAAAAGCCCAAAATTCTGACACCAGTCTTACCAAGGGGTATCGAGTTACCCAGTAACTGGGTTGTAGAGGTCAGATAGGCAGTCGCTCCATGTCAAATACTGGTATTCAGCTCCATCCGGTTAGACCAGAAGCCGACCCCAGCCAGGAAAAGGCTCGGCTGATTGATGGACTTATTGATTTTGTAGGATTTATGATATAAATTATGAAGGAAAAAGAAACTATTCGTGATAAATAGGTACTTTAGGAAGTTCATTCAACCATGTCCTTATTAATAATGCATGTAAAACATGTTATTGTAAGTGAATGTGAAATATAATCAACGCGCAGTTATCACACCTTTTCGATTTTTACTTTCTACTACAAAATATTTCGTCATCATTTCAGCCGAAAGATGTCCACTGCTGGACATAGGCCTACCACAAAATATTTATTTCGATTTAATTCCAATTCAAAATGTTTTATTTCACATAAGCCTATATGGGTACCTATACCTATGAAGCGTCAGAAGCTAGATGCACGGTTCCAATTGGTCGTTTCCTGTGGAGAAGAGCCGGCAAGAAACTCCACGGTTGCTCGTTTAAAAATGATTGGCTTTTACAATGTTTTCAAATTACAGTGTTAACAGGTATAGGACAGTGTAGGCCTGTCAACAAGTACTAACAAAAGTGAAAATTGACAACAAATATTCTATAAGGCCTACAACGTCCGCACATTCACAAAATAATCTATTTAAAAGATAAATAAATTGCAATATTTTACATGACGCGAATGCTTATTTGACTTCCACAACCTAATACCTAGCAAGGATATATGAAAGTAAAAAATGTTTTAGTATCCAATCCAAACCTAAACGACAAATTTCCCCATAAAAAGTAATATTAGTTAAAACAGATAGCATTCACGCTTATCTTAATGCGACAAACATGTCACCGTAAAAACTATAGAATTCTACAAATCAGTGTGTGTGTCATATGTGACATTTGAATTAGGGCTCCCGCAGACAGGCGCGATGGGACAGCGCGCCGCGTCTCTAGAAGAACAATTTCTATGAAAACTTAATGGAAATTGTTCTGCCAGCCCCAGCAGTCTCGACATTCATAACGATCGCTTTACGACCGAATTCGGTCGCAAAGTCCTGTCACTCCATACATTTCACCTGTCAATTCGGGACTTTGCCACCGAATTCGGTCGTAAAGCGATCGCTATGAATGTCGAGACTGCTGGGGCAGGATCGCGATACCGTCGTGTCGCGCCTGTCTGCGGGAGCCTTAATTCAAATATTACATAAACTCCGTTCTAAATCAGATCAATAACATCATTACCAGATATGAATCGATACACACAATTTTCCAGTTCATTGACTGTTAGATATCGAATTCTACACCACTGATAACGATATTGTTAATAAGCCTATTTATTTTGTACTTATTTTATAACATCATCAAGATACACAAAGTGGATGAAATACGTATTATCGACGCTAACTCAAAAAATACCCCAGCAAAGTTAATAAATAAGCCTTCTAGTTTGCGTGGTCCCACATAAATTGTACCAAATGAAAAAAAAAAAAAAAATCGGTCGTCAATCGACGTCATCAATGAACATGCATAAAAAACAGACGTTAATATAACCTCGTTCTATTTCCTGTCCTCCAATCAGATTTTTTCCCTATTCGCATAATTTCTTTCTTCAGTCCCCTCATCTACGTATCTTCTATTATGTAAAAATCAATTGCTGTTCGTTTGTATCGCCAAAACTCGAGAACGGCTGGGCCGATCTAGCTGATTTTGGTTTTGAAATGTTTGTCGTAGTCCAGGGAAGGTTTAAACGATGTGAAAATATGGAAAAATTGCGAGGAAGATAGTAAAAATAACAATTTCATTTTCCCATATACTGTTCTACCTACTTTCCTGTTAAACATTTGACGATCGTCCCTTCCGTATGGTAGATTCGGGGCCACTCGAATTGAAGCACGTATTAAATTAAGGGTTTTGAATAGTGTAGGAGTAGGTTAGGAATAGGGTAGGAGTAGAGTAGGAGTAGGTTAGGAGTAGGGTAGAAGTAGAGCAGGAGTAGGGTAGGGGGTAGGACACCACGCGAACGAAGTAGCGCCGGGCAGCTAGAAATAATTTATATGGCAAAACAACGTTTGCCGGGTCAGCTAGTAAATTATAAAATAATCAACATTCTCACTGCCCTTTAAATTCAAATCATCAAGTTTTCGTCTACTTTCACCTGCGCATACGCATTCGAACGAATGTAAAGCATTTTATGACGCTCGCAGTTCTCTGTTATACAATAAGTGTAGCAACATTTACGAAATTGTCTCAACATTTAAGTAGTGTCCAGTTTGTACTGGATAATGATTTTCTGGGCCTCTGTTTCGCAGGGTCTTAGCATTTATGCTGAGTGATGGCTGTTTTGCGTGGATGAGACGCTTTATATTCTCCCAACTTGTTATTTTTGTGTTTGTGTTTTTTCTTTGCGTCATGTTCACCGCAAATAAACGTATTTTCTTATTCATCTCGTTTATGATAATTCATCAATTTGAATTCCTGTTCTGCATAGCTATTCAAAACCATTCGATACGCTTCCGTGCCGAATCGAACATCAATCATTATTATGGAAGGAGTCCTCTAAACGCTCTTCACAAATCCAAAACCCGAAAATGTTGAACGTTTAAATCAAATAGACAAACGCATATCAGGTAATAGGACACCGAGAGCTGGTCGAACGGTTGTAAACAGCTATGCTGTAAAAATTTCAAAGCCTTTAACAAACCCAAACCCATTGGTTTCCTTTTACGTTTTATCGTCTTAATTTCATCAAATAGCAGTTCCACTGTTGCAGTGATAAAATATAACATAATTTTTAAGTTAAATAACAATAGCGTCATCTTCAGAAGAAGAATGAATACGAAGCTCGAACAAAGTTCAGTAACCATTAGGTACGCACGGCTACACATCAAGCTGTACAAAACCAGTAGAAACTGACTTCTGGTTGTACGATAAGCCTGTACAATGCGAGGTCAGCTTAAACTGGAAATGTATAGCTTGATGTGTATTGTGTCGCCGTAGAAGAATTTCGCCTCATTACAGTGAAGGGCCTGGTCATGCCCTAATAGAGGTTAGGCACGAGTAGCGCCTTTCTAAACAATGTAGACTTATGCTTAAAGCTGGACTAAACTGGGACAAAGATAAACTTCAGTGTTATCTAAAACAAATCAGTTGATCCATAGATTTATGTTCGCATAACTCGACATAATGTATGGATCAACAGATTTTTTTTTCACGATTTCAGGGTTGGTCACGTAGTAAAAGTTGTTCATAATGATTAGTATAATGACCCCTTTTAAGGATTAAAACTATCAAAATTTAACGGTGTATAGTATATTACCGCTCGTGATTCCCACCCGCTCACCAAAGAGGTTATGCGCATATACCAAGACACCGTAATGCCAAACAACTTGAAAGCTGCATGTAAATACATTGTGCAGTTAGGTTTACCGACGGCTGGCTCTGCGAAAACTTACCCTTTTTTCTGATTACGAGGAATCTTCAATCGTAGTAGATCTTGGATCTCGACTATAGTTCTGAGCCCCAAGATACAAACTAACTTAGTTTGAGTCTCAACTCTCACTGGCAAATAATACTATGTAATCTATGCAGTTGTAGGTAATATTTTAAGCTGCTCATGTTGGGCGGGCGGGACAAAGGCAGTTAGACAATCGTAATATTAGTTAGTTACTTAGTATGAGTCTCTTATTCTATGTTTTTTTGTTTGTGTTTAACGCTAAGATTGGTCGCGGTCAAAAACTCGCGAATCCTGCTCGCGACAAGTCGAGACAGGTCGAAACCTTTCGGAAGCCATATGCAATCAAAATACTTAAATTGATAGGAACACAATAACTTGGTTTTAGTAAACTACCCCATGTAGATGGGGTATAAATATAGGGTTTATTTGGTGGTAGGTGGTGGTATTTTGTGTGTAGAGTCACTACTTCACTAGTTCTCAGCGCTCCTTCTTTACTGCTACTTGAGATAACAGTTCAAGAAATTAACCATCATCAAATCTGCGAGGAGTTGTCATTTGAATCCACCTACACAGCGAAAAGGTGAACCTGCATAGCTAGCTATCCACAATCATCCGAGACTCTATCGTATCGAAAATGACACATTTCGATAGCATGATTTGCCTTGGTGGTCGTCTATTTCATGTAAACTGATAACATTTTCGGGTTTTGGACTGGTGAACATCGTTTAGTGGACTCCTACGATAACATTGATTGATGTTCGATACGGTACGGAAGCGTATCAAGTGGTTGTGAATCAGAATAGCTATGCTGGACAATAAACTATTTTCAATTTTCCTACTGTATACTAATTTTCATTCTTTCCAGCAGGTCGTGTGCCGCCTCCAAGATGATGCACATGTGGCTATGGTTCGGCTACGACCTCGGGGAGTTTATGTTCGCGGGCCTCACCATCGGCTCGCGGTGGGCCTTCGCCCTCACATGGATTGTGCTGTTCGTGGTCGCGCTGCTCTTCGAGGGCTCAAAGGTGAGGAGATCTACCATTAGTGTTGATGTTGGTAGTCGTAACGTCGGCTCACTAGTATTACCATGCTCTTGTAGCATGCCGTCGCTTATGATTCTCCTTGGCTGGCCGTCAATTGCATAACTTCGTTTCACTATCGCTTTGTGAAGAGTCCAGGTTTATGATAATAATTGTTTATTGATAAAATACTTAGATATTGGAAGAACGAAGTCATTTAACGGAGCTTGCGGTATGAGTGGTAGAAATCGTCAGGTACTTAAAGAAAAAGCGTTATGCCCCCTCCATGCGACTTTTTATTATTTATAATAGAAAGAGACAGAGAGAGAGAGAGAAATAGTTTACATGGTTTTCGAGGGTGCTAGAGCACCCTCAAAATGAAAATCTATGGCGGCGGCTGTAATATAATATTTAATGCTTTGACATATTAAATGTTGCTGTTCGAGATACTGTTCTAGATACAGAACGTGACCGGTCCTCGATATGGGTTTACTGATAATGTGAAGTGCTTACAATTACAATATGCAGGTACTTACGATAAATGGCTACAGTCTAGACTGAAGCTAGATGAACTTGTGGCTAAGTCATACAAGCCGCACGGATCGATCGGTCAGGTTAAGCTACGCTTGCCGCGGTTGGTCCGTCGATAGGTGACCATCTACATATCAAGGACCCCTCCGTGCTTCGGAAAGCACGTAAAGCCGTTGGTCCCGGCTGTCATTCGTCGATGTTTGGCAGTCGTTACGGGTCGTCAGAAGCCCCGGAAGTCTGACAACCAGTACTACCAAGGGGAATCGTATTACCCAGTAATTGGGCTGTAGAGGTCAGATAGGCAGTCGCTTCATGTAAAATACTGGTATTCAGCTGCATTCGGTTAAACTGGAAACCGACCCCAACATGGTTGGGAAAAGGCAGGCAGATGATGAGTCTAGCTAGACTGAAGCTAGATGAATCAGCAATAAAAACAAACGGGTTGCACTCCGGGAGTGCCGGCAGAAGTGAAAACTTGAATATTAACGTTCTGCATTTTTGGTATTTTGAAATGCGGTCTACTCTCCCTCCGTCTTACGAATTTTCAATCAGGTCACGTGTCCTGACGCGAGCCCCGTCTTACGAATTTTCGATCAGGTCACGTGTCCTGCCGCGAGTTTAACATTTTTTACCCATCACAAAAAAAGTGCACAACGCCGCTAAAGAAGTTTTCATTTCAAAAAACAAACAAAGAAGCTGAGAGATCGATCACATTTGACGCCACAGGTAATGCGCAGCCAAGTCCAGAAATAAATTGGTTTGCACACATACGAGTACATACACATAACTGTGTAGTACCTAGATACTCATACAAAGTACCTCATATTGAAGAAATGTTCGGATAACAATGTCTGTCTAATGCTCTTTTGCCTTTTATAGAAATAGCGCAAATAACTCGGGGTCACAGACAGCACAGTTCATTATGGTCGAATTCCTAGGCGTTCGCAATGTAGAGGACATTATTTTAATCATGCAATGTCCTCAGAGGTCACAATATTAGCTTTTATTTTACGGTTTCTGTGGTGAAATAAGGCAACCTTTTTAATATAATTTTGTCATGTCCGTTTTTTACAACTGCTGCAAACAAACTTTCGATTAAAATGGTTTTGCCTCGATTTATTTTCAATCCTTTGCTGGTTAATCGGGTTATCGTCAGAAATACTTGCACCCAGCACAAATAACGGGATTGTCAACAAACGGGTTAGGTTACTTATCTAACCCCGAAACGTTATGTTACCCATGTGAAACACGCTTATTAAAATGTGCAAAAATAACGTTAATATTCAGCTGTATTGCCATCTGCGTTCAAAATAGTGAATCAAGGATGTCCTATCATTATAGGCCTGTCACATAGTCATCTAGTGGCATGGGAAGTAGCGGGGATAGAAAGAAGATACGCAGTGTGGCAAGTTGGCAACATTACTCGTCATGCCGCACTTCATGCCTACTGCTCCAATTTATGTCGATTTTTCGCGTGAGTCAAAAGACCGGCAATAAATTGTGCGATTAATAAATTGCGCGAGTAGAGAGAGCAGTGTGTACCGCGATGTTGCCCGCAGAGAGGGCAACATCGAGGCAGCGCGAGGAGCATAGTGTGGCAGGGCTAGGGTTACCAACTCTTTTTCAGTCAAACATAGTAGTTTTAAAATAATTACCCAAAAAATATAGTAGATAGCGAAAAAATAATAAAAAATATAGTAGGTTTTAAAATACTTTATTTCCTAAAAGAATATTTTTTTGCTACTTTGAGCCTTCATAGCTATTAGTGCAATTTAAATTACTAAATACCATTAGCTCAGCTTTAATTAATTTTATACTGGCCCTATTGCGCTCATCTCGCCATTTATCATTCATTACAGAAAGTATACGTTCTGTATAGGCGGATGTTGCCGGAATTGATATTATTTTTTAAATATTTATAAAATTTGCATCACTCAAAACTTGTTGCCATTTTTCAACTGTAGTTTTTAAAGAAATATTTTCATCAGGAAGAAGAATATCTAGAATTTCACTCATCTGATTTATTTCTATATACAAATCATTAAGTAGCTATTTCCAAAACACAAACTCAGAGGAGAGTCGCGAAATTGACAATCTGTCAAACTCAAAGTGACATAAATCCAGAATCGTTCAGAAATAGATATTATTACTTAGTGTGTTTTATGCCCAATAATATAGTAGTTTCGCCTACTGTATACTTTTTCAGAAATATAGTAGTTGGACCTCTAATACAGCAGGATACTATATTATATCGTAGGGTTGGCAACCCTAAGCAGGGCCATGACACCCTATTGATCGAAGTGCCACCTAAGTTCACATTGTGGATTGAGCAATAAATATTATTGAGTCAGTACTATGTATATTCAATGATATCGAGTAGGTATTTCAGTACCAGTATTGGGCTTATGTAGAATGTAAGGAAATAAACTAGCTCACTAAGTTATGGGATAAAATTGAAGCGTGTCAGCGCTGTGACGCGGGTGGCGGCCGCCATACTCCATACCACAGCATCATGCCGAGTGGAAGCCTTCTTGTCACAGTCACGACGTGCAGCTACCTACTTATTCTGTTTTATTTTTTACTAGCTTCAGTCCGCGATTTCGTCCGCGTGAAATTTCTTGTTCTCCACCACCGTCGCAACGCATCGCCCGCCCGCGCTTGATTACATCGTTTTCGTTTTGCTCGGCTCCTAAGGTTCCTAGCGTGATGTTAAATAGCCTATAGCCTTCCACAAAAATTTGGCTACCAACCGCAAAAAGATTTTTTCAAATACGACTGGCAGTTCCAGAGATTAGCGCGTTCAAACAAACAAACTCTTCAGCTTTATTATTAGTATATATATCGAATTAACTCACTTATCTTTCTTATCTGCACTGTTTCTGTGACAAATAAAACCTATTTTTCTTTATTTCTTTTCAGTGCTTTTAACCCCTCTGTGTGAAATAATCACCTCACAGTCGAATATATATAATAAGTCGTGACGTCATAATATACCCCGCTATCGGCATATCGCCTCTGACGTAGGACTGTACGCAAAAATGACCACTTACCTATTTTGTCTTATTTCGTCCCACAGAAAATTCGCACGTTCTTATTAATTACAATTAGGTATCCACCGGACGGAATTCGTGCAGTAGATAATCACACGAATTTTCAGACAGGCCCGTGGGCAAATCGATTAATTAAAATGAGTTTGTTTTCATAACATGATAATTTATCAAGATCGCTTACATAGAAGGAGCAGTGGGGGCCAAGTGGTAACAGCCGCGACTAACGAGTAGTTAGAACCCAGACAGGCGCTTTACTTTGTGTAAATTATTTCGTTACCACTGCTCTTAAAACGGTGAAGGAAAACATCGTGACGAAACCGGCATGTCCTAGAACCAAAAATTCGAAGACATGTGACATCCACCAACCCGCACTGGGCCCGCGTGGTGGATACGGCCCATTCCCTCACACCGAGAGGAGGCCTGTGTCCCAGCAGTGGGAACATTATAAGCTGATTATGCTTACATAGATAACTAAGGGTTTATAGAATGTAAGATAATTATGATAAATCGGGATTATCCAAGCTTAATCTATCTATCTAATATAAATTCTAATTCTAAATATATATAAAAATCAATTGCTGTTCGTTTGAGTGGCTAAAACTCGAGAACGGCTGGGCCGATTTAGCTGTTTTTGGTTTTGAAATGTTTGTCGTAGTCCAGGTTTAAACGGTGAGAAAATATGGAAAAATTGCGAGGAAGATAGTAAAAACAACAATTTCACTTTCCCATATAAACTGTTCTACCTACTTTCCTGTCAAACATTTGACGATCGTCCTTTCGGTACGGTAGACTCGGGTCCACTCAAATTGAAGCACGTATTAAATTAAGGGTTTTGAATCGACAACATACATATATCCACATTACTCGGATTATCTAGGATTAGTAGATTAGGAGTAGGGTAGGAGTAGGTTAGGAGTAGGGTAGAAGTAGGGTAGGAGTAGGGTGGGGAATAGGACACCACGCGAACAAAGTAGCGCCGGGCAGCTAGAAATAATTTATATGGCAAAACAACGTTTGCCGGGTCAGCTAGTCAATAATAAGCCCTTTTTATTCTGAACATCTTTGCGTTGTTGTATTTTTTTAAGCATCGGCGGAAACAGAAGGATGTTGTTTAACGTGTGTCTGTCTGCGCGCTCCCAATCATCGTAGCTCCCAAACGGCAGAACGAATTTTGATATTTTTTTGCTCCGTTTGAGGTGACCTGTATAAAGCACTAGCAGAATGGTGGTTGATGACTACAGGTCGATAGCTAAACATGATAGAGCATGATGATCGAAAGGTCAGGGATAAAGGAAGTTGCTATTCCAAGCATTTGCAACAAATTGGAGATATATGCTAACACTAACAGGGTATAGCTAAAGATGATAGAGAATAGATAATGAAAGATGTTTGGCCGATAGGACCGCAAGGTTCTGGAGTGGCGGCCGCGTACCGGAAGACGTAGCGTTGGAAGGCCGCAGGAATCCGCTGGATGCAGGAAGCACGGTCGAAGTTTTGTCCAGTAGTGGTCGTCTTTCGGTTGAAATGAATGATGAATGCGATAAGTGTAATAGGTAGATAGACAGATACATTACTAGAATCCTAGTAAGGGACTTGATGTATCTCTAACTGTTATGTCGGTATCTTCTCACTCACTGTAGGGTATTTATTTTTATTAACTAAGTAATCTCAACCAATGATTGTAATTGCAGGTGTATTTGGCCAAGGTGCAGCGCGCGGCCCATAAGAAGCTTTACCCATACAGGTCGGATGAAAGGCGGAACCTACTGTGTGATAGGTGAGTTTCTTCAACAGCTATAAGCTGTACTAGGCCTAAGTAAAATAACAGAAGAACCATCAAGTCGAAGATGAAGCAGCTACACAGAGTGGCAGGGACATCGTCGCGCAAACTGAAACCATACGCTAGGGGATTTAGAATACGTCGGGAATTGATAGCCGATTCCCGGCAACCGTAGGCGTGGGCTTGCAGACGGCGAGCAATGGGTAGCTCGCCGTCCGGTAAGGACCGGACCCGGGTCGACGGCGCGTTGTGTTCCACACGCGCCTCAAAGAGATGTCAGCACAAAGCGATGGGAACGCTAGGGCCGATGCCTGCCAGGGGATGCGGGTTGTTCTAAAAAGTTACCGTGGCCCCTGGCACAGGCAACTGAAGGAACACGGGTGGGTTTTAGTCTGTAAAACTGACACGTAGAGCGGGAGAAGCAGGGAGAAGTTATTTGATGATTTTTGTTTGATTTTCGATGTCCCTGTCACCCTGTATTCTGTAACATTTATAATACGTCAATTGATTGTGATTTGTGACAATCAGCTGCAGTGCTCATATGTAAAAAAAAACAGGCCTTCGAAAGAATGCCCACGTTTTCGATATGATAGCACTGATGTACTCGTAAGTATGATGGTTTATGTCAGATTTATTTTGCTGTGAGAACTGCGCTAATCGACGAAGAAGAGAAAGTATAGAAAATACAACGATACTTTTACTAAATACCTTTACGCAAATGCGAGTTGAGTATATGGATGTTAGATTTTTAGAGATGTGCGAATTTTTACGAATCAACTTCTAGTGAGGACATATCCTAATTCCTACTAATATTATAAACGCCAAAGTTTGTATGGATGGGTGGATGGATGTTAGTTACTCTTTCACGCAAAAACTACTAAACGGATTTAGATGAAATTTGGCAGTTTATAACCAGAATTAACACAGGATACTTTTTATCCCGATATTCCCGCGGGATCGAAACTTATGCGGGTGAAACCGCGGGGCGCAGCTAGTACATACATAATCAGCCTACCATGACCTGCTGGGACACAGGCCTCCTCTCTGTGAGAGGGAGTGGGCCATAATCCACCACGCGGGCCCAGTGCGGGATGATGGTTGCCTTCGAATTTTTGGTTCTAGGACATGTCGGCTTCCTTGTGATGTTTTCCTTTGCCGTTTTGGGAGCGAGTTTGTGTGTCGACACAAGTTGTGATTAGCGAGAAAAAGATTAGCCTGTCAGCAAAATTGATAGATCACTAAAATATTCTATCGTTTTCTGATTCACAATCCTAACAATATGGATTCTAAATAAGCAAACAGTTCCACAATAAATTGTGTCTGTTATTGTTGTGTAGGAATACTAAATGAATGCACATTGTACTCTGTTATCGCAAACGCTATACATTGAGGCATGGATAGACTAGAAATATCGCGCGGGCTATAAACTTATTTGAATACTCAGTCTGTCTGTCTTATCTGCCTACATTTCCAGATGTGGATTTTAGTATAAATAGACTTAGTAACTTATCCTGGGTGAAGGCCTGCTTATAGCATGCGAATTGGAAAGCGCATAACTATTAGCAAAATATAACTGAATTACGAGTAAAAGCTGAATTTGAAAGTTGTATTATATTCATAAAATCAACTCTTTTTGGTTTTCCCATCACGTCTGCTGAGATTCGCTAGCTTATTTGATTTGACCCTGTATAATACTAGCTTCTGCTCGCGACTTTGTCCGCGTAAAATTTCGGTCCCTGAGCCACCGCGTGGTATCCGCGCTATTACTCCGTTTTCGCTTAACTTTTTTTTCCGACTTTTTTTCTTTTTGCTCGGCTCCTAAAGGTCGGAGCGTGATGTTAAATAGCCTATAACCTTCCTCAAGAATTGGGTTATCAAAATGTAACAAGGTTTTTTTTTAATTCGCCTGGTATTTCCAGAGATTAGCGCGTTCAAACAAAAAAACAAACTCTCCACTTTTATTATTAGTATAGAATAGATAATTATGTAGATAGTACCTACAGATTTAAGTGTAAATATGATTGAGGTATTTAGTTTTTCACCATACTCATTTCAAACGATAGCGCAGTTAGTGCCGTGATCATCAACCACATCGTATTTATTTACATTGCACTTCTGGCACGGGTACCTAATCATTACTCAGCTATTATCTTCGGACTGTATAATTAATTTACCCGTACACCTATTGTTGAATGCTTTAGGGATGATTTTTCAATCGACAGATAATTTTTATTCGTGGAATAAAATTGACGTCTGACAGTTTTTGTATGGAAGAACTGTCAAAAATTCAATATTATTCCTCGGATAAAATTATCTGGCGTTGGAAAAATCAGCCTTTAATAGCACACAGTAACAGCACCCTAATTACGTAACACACTATCAACCACAATCTGAATCATTTTGAAGGATATTGCTAATCCATTGCTTCATATGTTCGAAAAATTTGTCTGCTCAAAGTGCTCAACAACGTAATCAACGCAATGAATGTTGTTAAACTGTCAAAATGAAAGCCATTCCAAATTCCAACTAGTAAGTGTGTTACGCAGTTACTCCGCAGATGATAGTCGCAAAATCAACACCTTTTTTGGTCAGGTTTCGTTCCTAGCTGAGAGAAGAGATGTCTCGAACAACCATAGAAATATAAAGAAAAACTTATGAGTGCTGTATTTTTGACTTATCTCCGCTTAACTACATCGCAATACAATACCCTAATTATTTAGTTACGAAACATTCTGTTTTCGTCTCGACTGGCCCCGGTTGGGACACACAATACACCTACACAAAAATGAAAAAATATAAAAAACTTAAAATAGTATTATGTGCCTCATGGCTGCACCAGATAGGATTTGCTATAAACCGATCCCTATGGTATAAGGCTCATGTTTAGTTAGTGCCGGATTAAGACTACTTGATGCCCTAAGCAATCCACGCCTATGGGGCCACCCTATCCACTAGTAAACTAGTATCGGTCTTTTTAACGTATTTATTCAAACGAGATGTATCATTACGTACCTTAGAATATGTACGAAAACCGTAAGAGATACGTGGAGTAGGTATTACATCAAACAGCCTTTCATGTGCTAGCAAATATTTTTTCGGTGCTCTTTCTGGTGCTCCCCGAGACGAGATGCCCTAAGAAATCAATTAATTTGCTTATGGGCTAATCTGGGACTGTGTTAAGTAAGGGCTTTACAAAAAGACTAACAGATAATACACAACCAGACGTCGGTTAGTTACCTTACAAAACAGCATGTACGTATGTATAACTTCTAGTGAAAGGCGAAACTGTGTCGAAGCCTTGACAATATCTAACAATTAGCCGCATACCGCTTATTAAGGTACTCTAGTTATCCGCTTTCTAATCAAAAAGACCTTGAAAAGTTCACTACAGTTGAACTTATGCTTCTCACGCGTCTTGTGGCCCACTCGCCCAGATATTGAAGGAGGGCGCATTCTTATTGAGGTCGGTATAAGAATTTCCATCATCCGCTAAGCATTTTCCTTGGTGTGGTATGTTTTGGCTTGCAGGCTTACTAGATTTCAATAGGATTCTGCATAAATTAATTAGTGTTAGTCTTTTAGGGCTTTGACTGAAATACTGATAAACTGATAATGTAAGTGGTCATTATCTCTCGGTTTCAACAAGTTTTTATTGGTAGGTACATCTACAACAACTCCCAAATATCATGTTGGGATTTAAAGCCTAATCAGGCCTGGACAGGTCTGACTTGATAAGGCTTTTAGAAGCAGAGGGTAAAAAAATAATAAAAAAAAACTTGAGAGGTGACAAGGGACACCCGGATGGAACGAAGTTCCTTTCGATTAATTAGTGAAGGAAAAAAAAAAAACAAAACAAAAGATAACTGTAGATTTGGAGAAAGACGAAACGAAAATAACTGGCTTGCTTTCTATAAGAGAGAGAGAGAGAGAGACAGACAGAGAAACACGCGCACGCCGCACGGCTTACAACTATAGCAAAAAGTGTCGTTCCAACTTTTGGTCTTAATTTTTTCCGTCTAGCCCCCTTTCGCAACGCGCGATAAGGCACTTCGTTCCAAAAACCCGACTGCAACTAAAACGTTATACAAGATCACGTTTCAAGGAGTCTGATGCAGTTAGCGTTGCTAGGCGTCCGGATAAAGCCGGACATAGGTAGGCTTTTTGATTGCGTGTCCGGCCAAAATAAACGGGTCTGGCTTGTCCGGCTTTTGTTAGGCTTTTTACATTTCGCAAACGAGCAAGCGCCGATGACTGATTATGACAATAATCAAAAAAGCTTGATTTTACATAGAATTTTTTTGTCGTACCTATTAATACTGAGACACAAAATCCCCAATAATGTAGGGTGTCCGGTCTTTCTACCCAAATGTCCGGCCAAACTGGCTGGTCTGTCCGGCTATTAGGTTTGGCGACCTGGCAACCCTAGATGCAGTTGATAGCTTCAAATCTAAGATTGAACTAAAATAATTGCCACTAACTGCATCAGACTGTATGAAAGTCATGATCTTGTTTTCCACTGTCGTCTTCGCTGTTACGTAGTCTGGTAAAAATTACAATCGTAAGTAACTTCCTAAACGTAATGGAAGCAAGTTTTTTTTTACAACTGAACAGACAGCTGTGCTGCTGGGGAGTTTGTTGCGCCACTTCTTCCCAGCGAAAGCACTAGGAAGTGGTGAAGGGCGGGCGTTTTGGGGGACTGTCTTATAATATAATTTTGACGTTGGAAAAGTGCTGATTCTCAGCCTAATTTGAATATATGACATTTTTTTTTTACCCAGCTGTGGGCATGTTTTGCTTGATTCAAACAATTTGTCCCTTATCTATCTACTTTGAAACACTGCGCCTTCCGTACACCATTGAGTGTCGCGGTAAAGATGGCAATTTGTCGTGCATTGCTAATCACTTGTAACGAGCAAGCTTAACGGATTCAATTCGATGGAGTCATCTGGCATATTTTAAAACACGATAACAGTGACCCTATACACCTAAGGGACTAACCACACTTATTCAGCTCTGTTCAGCTTTTGTCCATAGAAAACAACGATTTTGTATGGAATGCGTACACTGCCGTACACATCCGTTCAGCTTTACGGATGCGTACGCATCTGAACAGAGCTGAATAAGTGTGGTTAGTCCCTAAAACAGGGGCTTCATTTACGTCAAGATAATGTTACTTTCTTGGTCATTCAAAGACCTGAGGGGAATCCCAAGATCTTCAGTTACAAACAAAATATATGACGGCACTGTTCTACAGCATGTATCAGAAAAGACATATTGTAGTGCATGGTAAACTAAAAAAATATAAACTGTCCCATACAAAAGTTCAATACCTGCTCGACCCAAATGCCAAATGGGTCCGTAGATTATTTTTTCGTATTTACGATGTTGGTTCCATGGAGAAAGTTGTTCAGTTTGATGGTCTGTACCACATTCATAATTTTGACCACACTTTTCTGATACAACATGTACAGGTAATTAATGATTCCATAAACCACCATAAAATCTAAGAAGATTTAGAAATTCTTCCATTGACACTTTGTGGTTCATTCTTGAGTCCTCCCGGTTTATACTTCTTCCTTCATGGCGAAACGAGCTATTCGAGAATATTAGGTAATTAGATAACGCCGTGGTCGAAAGTTAAGCCATTTCAACAGGTTGATAAACTGGCGGACTGCACAGAGTGCACCAGCACAAGTATCTCATTACGTTCCCACCGCAAAGGCCTCCTCTCTGTGGGAGGAAGCGGGCCGTAGTCTATCACGTGGACCCAGTGTGGGTTAGTGAATGTCACATGTCTTCGAATTTTTTGTTCTAATTTTTTAGACATGCAGTTTGTTTTCCTTCACCGTTTAGAGAGAGAGCAGTGGTGATGAAATAAATTGTTCAAAGGAAAATACCAGCTCGGGTTCAGAGGTCCACCCTTGAGGTTTGCCAGAGAGCTATGGAACGGAGTATTCTGGGTCGGGTTCAGATGAAAGCTTAATTTAAGTACGTACACTCCTCGAGCTACACAGCTTACAGCTGAAATTTTTTTCGGACATATAGCAGTGGATTCGCAATATCGTTCAAAATGATTCAGTGGGGTAGTTGCGTAACACACAACAGTAGTAATGGCTTTCACATTGACAGTTCGACAACATTCATTGCGTAATTACGTTGATGAATATTTGTACGCCTTCGGGTATAACATAGCGCTCTTGTAAATTTCTGTAACAACTATTTATTGTACCTGTGTTAACAAATGAATAAATGACTTATGTTGATTACGTTATTGAGCAGACAAATTTTTCGAACTTACGAAGCAATGGATTAGCAATATCCTTCAAAATGATCGAGATTGAGATGATTACGCAATTAGGGTACTATAGCTGTGTGTTCAAATGTTCAACAATAGGTACGGGTAAATTAATTATACAGCCCGCAGATAATAGCTGAGTGATGATTAGGTACTGCCAGATGTACATTACTATGTAAATAAATACAATGTGGTTGATAATCACGGTGCATTTCTAACTGCACTTTAATTTGAAATTAGTATGGTGAAAAATTAAATACCTCAATCATATCTACATAATAATAAGTATCTACCCTAATAATAAAGCAGATCAAGCTAATTAAGCTTTTTGTTTTAACAATACGAACCCTTGCGAGCTTCAATGCACGTGTTCCTATTCATAAGTGATTCAATCACTGTTATAATTTACTATTTAAAAACAGTTTTTAAATAGTAAATTATATACAGGCTTTGCTACCTAGGAATGCCAACGTAAATGTTTAAAAATATTGCGTAATTACTGTGTAGCTAAAAGAATACATGAGTTAAATTAGTTCAGATAGTTCAGTTAAAGGATTTTGCACTTTATTTCTAACTCAGTATAGTTTCATGTTAAAGATCATGAAACAAGGATATGTAATGTAGTAAAAATATGAAATAAGTACTTAATAGTTGATCGAGCATGACTATCGAGCTATCGACTATACGGTTATCGTCATAAATACAAGTTATATCAATTAATCGCTTATTAGGCGTAGTAAAAACAATTTTCTAAGAAAATATCGGAAAATAACTAATCAATATTTGTGATATGTCGAATGGTTATTTTTATTATTTTATGAGGATTAAATGGACGTAGTTTAGCAGAAAGGACTCAACCCACATTCTTCCCAATAACTCTAAAATTGCATTAGTCTATGTAATACAAGTTGACTCATAAAAATATTGGTATATTTGCCCTTATGTGACAATATTTCAAAATATTCCATATACAAAATCATTGCAGCAATACACACCTAAGCTTAAAACCTCGATAACTTAAAAATTTAACTTGTGGGTTGAGTCCTTTCTGCTAAACTACGTCCAAATTATAATTATATACTGCCTTTCCTTTGTTTAAATGTCGATTGCCGACATCTCTCTTAAATAGGCCTTAGGTACAAATGTTTTGTTATTTAACTAGTTTTTGCCCGCAGATTCGCCCGCGTGGAAGTCGGAATAAAAAAAAATATATATGATCTCTATAAAAAATACGTATAAATACCAACTTTCGCGGTAATCGGTCTAACGGTGTTGGATTTTATCAATCTTATATAAACCAACATCCAAGATAAAAAATAGTCCATGAAAAACTGGACAACGGACATTCAAATTAGGCTGAAAATCAGCACTTTTTGAAGGTTAAAGGTTATAGAAGAGTCACCAAAATAACCACCCTTAATCACTTCTAGCGGGGAAGAAGTGACTACAAACTGCTCAGCAAAAGACTATCTACAAGCAGGCTCACCATTGGTTTATAGATGATGTGGTTGGTTGCAGGGAGCAGGGTAGCATGGAGCCGACCACCAGCCGGAACACCAGCTCCGGACAAGTCAGCAGGTGGGCCTCACTCAGAATACGGTAAGTTATCGCCTCACATCACGACATAGGGACTATTTTGGCAACACACTTTATGGATATTACGTTACCTAAGCTATTTTATTTGCTGTAAGTGATCGGGAATTGGTTAACCACTTTCGACAACAATTCCCAGTACATTGAAACTTCACTAAGGGTGAAACTATTTAACTGACACAAAGACAAATCGACCTTGTCGTTTTATGAAGTGCGAGCTACATGCAACCTTAGGGCGGTAAAGTAAATATGAGATCGATTATCTTATAAAAAGTTGCAAAGTGCTAGTCGGAATCGCACACGAAGGTTTCCGTACCACCATACAATATTTAACACTACATTTTTTTTTACTGGCTGTTTGTGCATGTGAGTTTAAATGTTTGTAAACGAACCCACGATACAGGAGTAATTCCTAGTGTGGGGCAAAGTTTAAAAAAAAAAAATACTGAAAATTTCAAGTTTCTACCTATTACGGTTCAAAAGTTACAGCCCTGTGACAGAGACATGGACGGACGGACAGCGGAGCCTTAGTAACAGGGTCCCGTTCGAACTCTTTGAGTAAGGAACCCTAAAAAGGATTATTCAACATATGTAGTTCTCTTACTTATACGGCACTTGTATAAAAATAAAAAATACTTCCTAGTTTCTTAAAGTATGTTCTTAAAAAATCGAAACACGTATCGTTGAAATAGAAAACATGCGTACGAGTGTATTCCGTGAACGGAATTAAAACAAATATACGACACCGCGCGCGCGCGTACTGTCGAACAAGCTTTTTGCCATACAGGCACTTGAAACTAATTTTAGTGCTGAGTAGTAAATTATTTAATACTGTGGGTGATTGATTGTTTTAGAATGATTTTTGTGCAGCAGGTTGTAGAGTGTAATTCGTAGAGTACTGATCTGAGAGATTGATCATTATACAGGGTCAAATGAAATTAGTTAGCGAACCTCCGCAGACTTGAGGGTATCGATATCTAAACACAACAAAATAAAAATGATTTGATGAGTTTGTTGGGGTCAATGCCCGCTGGTAGTATTGTTACTTGAAGTGTGAGTTGATAAAATCTGTATTAATAAACTGATATTTTAAGTGGCTACACAGTTGCGGCGGTTGATAACCTCAAAAAAAAAAAACATCATCAAATTCATTTCTTTTTGTTTTATCATGTTTAGATATCGATAACGATGGTTATCGATATCTAAACATGATAAAACAAAACCTCCGCAAACTGATAATCGATAGCGAAACTCCGCAGACGTGATGACGTCTGCGGAGTTTCGCTAGCTAATTTAATTTGACCTTGTTGCTTTACTAGGGCGACTGCAGTTGTATGCGAAGCACTTTTAAACTTGATTACATAGGTATATTGGGTATTTTTCTATAACATTCATGATTTATCGTATCGCATTTTAATTTTTCTATTCAGTTGATACAAAAATTAAAAAAAAAAAATAAGATGGTGGTTAGCTTTTGCTTTTTCTTTTGAAAGTTTGCTAGGAAATTAAACTCGACACGTGTATTTGAAAAAAATACTTTAACACCCAATCATAAAGTTCAAGTTTGGGCTGACTAAAATTAAAAAAAACGCACTAAATTATGACTATGCAATAGTAATAGTTATTCTGAAATCAACTTTATTTACAATGTAATAAAGTTGATATTTATTTGAGTTGAAAAACATCAATTGGAAACCAGGATTTGAAACGAATACCTTGTAACATCATGTTCTGTTGGTTGCTACAGTGCGTTGGTGAACACGCATCAGTCACTAGTCTTCCTGATACACAACGTGGTGGGCTACCTGCTCATGTTAGCTGTCATGGTGTACAACGTACACCTGCTACTCGCCGTCGTCTTCGGGATGATGCTCGGTATGTTAATCAACTTATACAATTCAATGTTATGCGGAGGACAGATACAGTCCAGCCGTCGAGAGAATGCGATCCTGACACCTGCCAGTGCGACAATTTAAGTATCTAATAAAGATCAAATTCGCAAAACACGTATTCGTTTGTATGAAACTGACAGGTGTCAAAAACGCATTCTCTCGTCGGCCGCACTATAGGCAGTCGCTCCATGTAAAAGGCTAGTATTCAGCTGCATCCGGTGAGACTGGAAGCCGACCCCAATATCGTTTAGAAAAGGCAGGCAGATGATTATGCTTCTGTTACGATACAAGCGAGTATGATATGCTCAAAATTTTCATGTACTTAATTTTAAACATAGTTAAAACTAACATATCGTCCTTTTACTATTTTATCATTTATTTCAGGAAGTTATTCCCATATTAAGCTCTACAAATTACATAGAACATACAACAAATACAACACAAATTACATACATAAAACATTACACATTCAAAACATTGCAGTAAAAATAAATAAGTTATGTAGTTGAAATAAAAATAAAATAAAATTATAGTTATTATTAGGATAAAATTCATGAAAAACCAATGTATTGATTTACATATTTTACTTAGTTGTAGCTAAAAATGAATTTATATTTAGCAATTTGAGTTAAACTCGCTTAATTAAACTAAATTTCTGACGTCACATTCTTGTCCCCAGGGTACTTTCTGTTTGGCACGAAGTTAACTCGTCTCCAGATGCAGTGCTTCAGCAGAAAACGAACGGTCATCTGCACGCCAGAGTGCGACGATACAGGTGAGAACAGTTCTGACTACAACCTATATGTAAATGTCCATTTTTTTGGCGCTTTTGTGACGTAATATTGCACTCCTTTGCGATTTTGTAGATACTGATGCACGAAGTAGTGTGTAATTTGTACACCCGGCAAAATTGTTGAGAGTGCAGGCACAGATTACTGTGCAGGTGCAGGCATCTTATAATAATATGTCGCATCTTTCTCTGCCACTTTCCACTGTGAGCCTTGGAATTCGGACTTGGTAGAAAGGCGAATCAGAAAAGGTAATTTTGACTTACCAAACCGCACCCTAATTGCGTACCACACTATAATCACAATCAGAATCATTTTGAAGTACCTATATTGCTAATCCATTATTACATCGAAAAATTTGGTCTGCTTAACAGCGTAATGAATGCTGTTGAACGGTCAAAATGAAAGCCATTGCTACCGTTTGTGTGTTATGCAATTACCCCGCAGTTTAATTTTTGTACACACGGCAAAACTGTTCAGTGTGCAGGCAACGAGTCGCATAATCTTATTCTAATACGGAGGCGAGAGCCTTTGTTACCGCCCTTACACTTATCTCTTTCGCCGTCCATACTTAGTAATTGTATAATTTTTACGTGCATCTTGTAATTCAATATCACCATAGACAGGAGGTCATAGAGAGCACGAGTTGTTTTACTAACAATTCTATAGAAAGGTTATTCATTCTACAGTCTAGACGTTTCTAGGACCGTGTTTTCACGACTACGGTGCTATACTTCTTTCGAGAAAGCTCGATAGACTTGATAGTTCTTAAACAGTCACTGAGGAGCTATATAAGGATGTTTTGGCGCGTGTCCAAAATTAGAACGGCGCCATCTTGTTTTTTCAATACATTTCAAAATGTGTACCAACCCCCCACCCCCTCATCAACAAAAATCTTTGTAGCAGTGTATATGTATTTCAAGATCCTGTGATTCCGATGGTAGTGAATGAATAGTTCATTTGGCGATTAGCATTCTAAAATGACACGAATCAACCATAGCGACTGTAACATCACTTTCGTCTTATCACGAAGGGGGGCTAGGTGGAGGTCAGAAAAGCACTCGCTCCATGCAAAAAAATAGGAATTTTCAACTGCATCCGGTAAGATTGGAAGCCGACCCCAAAATAGTTGAGAAAAGGCTAGGTAATAAGGATGTAACTATACTATATTTGTATTAAGAATTTGAGATAATTTTCAAGTTATGGAACAATAAACTGAATGCATACTCAACACACTTCAAATTCCATTGCAACCAAAAACTTATCAGGACCTCTTTGTTACAAATGGTCACTCAAAAATCAACCTAGAATACATTTCTCTAAAGTAGATATGTTTCAGTGGGAATGGAATGTAAATTATCTGAG
The DNA here is from genome assembly GCA_951799955.1 of Apamea anceps. Taxonomy (NCBI): domain Eukaryota; kingdom Metazoa; phylum Arthropoda; class Insecta; order Lepidoptera; family Noctuidae; genus Apamea; species Apamea anceps. The sequence continues at coordinate 1,975,455 of OX637502.1, read as the reverse complement.
ATTATGAACACTGCTATAAATAATCAATCAATGTTTCTTTGTTTTTCTTCTCTTCCAACAAATTGATTATATTTATATATCCTATCTATATTGGTGATACTACTTTTCCTGTCACTGGTTTCTTGAAACAGGCCACGGCTTAGATTAGGCACCAGTCTCCCACAAATAAACATTGTAATATCGTAATTATTATTTTTCCGTTTTTAAGTTTTGGATGATGGATGTTATTTGTGGAAGAAAATAAACATTATTATTATTATTATATTAATCAAGTTAACTTAAAAGAAGTATTTGCAAACCAGTACTACGCCAAAACACGGCCCTAAGCGCCATCTCTCTCTAACAAACATAAAGGTACATCTTCCATCCTTCCTTACCTATCCCTGCTAAGATCGTTGCAACACGGAGAAGTGTAGCTGGGAGGTGTGCGAAGGCAAGCTGTGCAAGGAGATGGACGCCGTGGAGCTGCAGCAGACCGACCACACGCTGCTGCAAGACGACTACCATAGAGATTAATGTAACATACTCCTTGTTAACTATGTAGATGATTGGTAGCTGTTGGTGGCTTTTAAGAGCGAGATTTAATTTGTCGTATACTTTCAGTTCTCATTTGCATGCATTAACACCTTCATAGATTTTAGCTTATCTTTTCACCTCCGTACCATTGTAAATATCATGTCCATAGTAGACTATAGCTTAATGAGGAGGGGCGTCTGGCTAAGTAATAACAGCCGCACGGTTCGATCGATCAGGTTAAGGTACGCTTGCCGCGGTTGGTCCGAGGATGGGTGATCATCTTTACATACCAAGACCCCTCAATCCCTTCCATTGCAGCTTCTCGCCTCTTTTGCCATAAATCCTATCCTTTGTTAGCTGTAAGTTGAATTTGAATTTAGTCGATGGCGCTTTGGAGCTAGCCCGATATTTGACTAATCCATGCTTTATACAGTATTTTTATCTCACGAAGTGATGCCCGCGTTACACGTGGTAACCAAGTATACAAACACGCTGTGAATGTGTGCGTGAAGACGAGTAGCGTCAGCACGTAACACAAAGACGCACACACGAAAATCAAAATCAAAAGTCATTTATTCAAATTAGGCTGAGAAAATCAGCACTTTTCGAACGTCAAAATTACAAAAGACAGTCCCCAAAAACGCCCGCACGTACTTCTGAATTCCGGGTGGACGGTACCGGAAGCTCCTGCGCTTACACATACATTTACTGTTTGTACCCTTTGTAACCACAAGTAAAGCGCGCGTCGCTTCGTGAGATATAAATACTATAGGTAACTAAGCAGTATCGTATTACCATTACCCCTGCTTTTTGAACGATGCTTCCAGTTAACAGGTGTAAGATAAATTCAAATTTTAAATTTAAATTCAATTTGAATTTTAAATAGACGTTAATACATTTTTAAGCAGTTGACTCAATGTTAAATGCGAATTTTATTTTTTATGCTTATGAATTTGTATGTTTGATCAGCTGTGTAGATATATACGTATGTTTGAATACTGTGGCATTGAGAGAATAATGTAAACTATCTACTTTGTTTGCAATATTGTAGCCAATTTTATTTGCGAAGCTAAGGTAAATAAGGAACACTCGTTCATTGTACCAAATATTAGCCCCACTTGTACTGTAACTAATTGTTGTCATTCAATTTAACAGCATATAATACTGAAATCATTTTTATATGAATGTTTCTTTTACAATATTTAGCACAACTACTAATTGTTTACACATAATTTAATCATTACAATAATTCCAATGATATACTACCGGTCGTATTACCATATATGAAAACCAACTGTTCAAAGCATGACTTGCTGTTAGTGAATGAGAATAATTTTGTTTTTTTTTTTGTCACGTCTATATTGACTAAAAACAGAGAATAATCTATTCTATAGAATAGACGATTTATTTTTTTATTGTCTCCATCACCCGGTGACTAGGAACTAAATTTGCTCAACACAGTATTACTGCATACAGTATTTATCCCCATTTTGGACCATTGTAGTCCGTTCCACTACATACAAACAAATCTCCAACTCTTTTCTTACCACACCATTATCTCTTCCACAGCCGAGACCTCAACACCACCCCTACTGGACTCTTCAATGAGTTCAGAGTCCGACTTCTTCATATGCCAGACTCGCACCTGCATCCAGCCGTCACACTATTTCCCCGCGACCTCGCAAGATGGCAGCACCACTGAGCAGAACGCCACTTGCTACTACGGCGCGAAGAAGTGTCCTTCAAGAGTTGCCAGAGCAAAAAAAATGCAGGCTTCCACATCACACTGCCACCACGAAAGTGAGAAAGAAGACAGTCCTAGTGTAGAAGATGTCCAGTTACTAAGAACGGAGCGGCAAGGTTGCTGCAAGAAGAAGCAAGAACCGCCACCTGAGGAGAAATGCTGCAAGGAGACTACTGTGGTAGTCCACGAGCCAAGTCAAGGCTGCTGTAAGGATGAAGGTCTTGAAGAACAGCGGCAGGAAGTCCGGGAGCAGAGTCCTCAGATATCGTGCTGCCATAGTGCGTCCGCGCCGAGTGACAGTCAGGAACAGATCATCAAGTGAGACAGACAATCGTGCAAAAGAGAGATGTGATATTAGAGGCTCTTGTATTAGGCGTTACGCTGTTGTGGGTGTCCGTGTGCGCGCGTTTGTGATTTGCTTGGTGAATGACTGTATTGTTTTGTATATTTTAGAACATAGAAAGTTATTTTTTGTCAGTGAAATTAGGTCTTCCAATGATTGTATAGCGTTATATTTGGAGTGTTAATAGTTATTTGGTTGAAAGAATATAAATGTTTTGTTAAAAGTAATAACAAACGTGCTCACACGATACGATTCTGTGATACATTCTTTCTATTCTTGACTTTAATAAAAATAGCGTTAAGATTCTGACTACGAAAGGCACCCAAAACAGTACGACGTCATTTAATCGAATCGTTTGATAAATGATGACAAGTAACGTTTAGTATTTTTTTTATTTGTACAGAAATGACTTTTTTTTTTTGTTAGATTTTAAGTTTTTGTATTGGCATATCACTATTTTATATAGACTACAGTACGCGTCGAAAACACGAGGAATGTAACAAGTTGTCCAGTAACCTAATTGCGTAACACACAATCAATCTCAATTTGCATCATTTTGAAGGATGTTGCTAATCCATTGTTTCATAAATATGTTCGAAAAATGTGGCTGAACAGCGTAAATAACGCAATGAATGTTGTTGAACTGTCAAAATGAAACTTATTGCTGCTGATAGTGTGTTATGCAATTACCCCGCAGACATCACGCTAGAACCAAAACACCTTTTGCAGTGTCTGTTATCTGGACAGCCCCTTAGGGTTCACTTAGCAGATTGCATCTTTTGATTTTCTATGAAAACCAGCTCTTGCCTGACGCGCGTATTATACTTATTAAATCGTCGAATTTAATATATCGAGGCTTCCAAACTTTCAGCAATCATTTTATGAAAGCATGATAGTTTTTAAACGACTGCGAATGAAGTAACCATATTCTGGACTTTAAAAGACTAACAAAATTCAAATGAAATGACGTTACACCTGCATAAATGTACCGTAGAAATAATAATATATGTTCCGATCACAATCGAATTTTGCCATATTTTTATGGATTATTTAATATAATAAATAAATGAGTTTTTGCACTATCCCTTGCCATCTTACCATGTGACCTTTATTACGTCTTGAAGAATATTGTAATGGCGATCCTACCACTAGTCAGTGACCGTTGCATAACTACTAACAAGACTATTTCCTTCTTTGCAATAGGGTATAGACGATAAAAGAGATATACAAGGTGGAACGACAATACGACAATAATTTAGACTTCGTACTTATATCTTATGACGTTCCCAGTCTGTATGCAAAAATTCAATCCAATATATCCAATAGTTTAGTAGAAAATTGGCAAAATCCATAGTTGGCACATCACAATTATTTAGTTTGTTTAAAAAATCAAATTGGATGTTAGGATATCAAAGTCCCAGTGTTTTAATTTACTGTCGTCTCTACATCGTATACCTAAAAACATTGATGCTCGTCACAGGACTCACAGGCTACTTTAATTCAAGCACATCATGCTTATTAGAATGCAGATGTCGCTAGTTGCCTGCATACTATGGTCTGTTTCAAAAAAATCTGATGAAAATGTTAACAAATGGATCAGAAAACGTACTTGTGGGTGCCAATTTGTAGTAGTGTTAAGTCAGCCTATCGCAGTCCAATAATAATAATATCCCTGGACATTTCACACAGCGCCATCTAGTCCCAAGCTAAGCAACCTAATGCTTGTGTTATGGTAACAAGATGGCTGATAAACTACTTATATACATTTTTTTTTGTAAATACATACATATTATAAATAGAAAAACACCCAGACTCGGAACAAATACATGTAGGTCATACAAATATTTGTTCCGTGCGGGAATCGAACCCGCGACACGCAGCGCAGCAGTCAATCGCTTAACCACTGCGCCAACCGTGCCAATGGTGGACATAGGCCTCTCCCAGGCTGCGCCATAACACCTTGACACTGCCTTTCGCATCCAGTCTGTCCCAGCCACCTTATTAGGGTCGTCGATCCATCTACATAGCTGGAGGGCGTGGTTACACTTACTATTACAATTTGCAGTGCCACTTATAAATTGAGTGCTTGGATTTGATTATTCAAACGAACTTATTTTATATAACCATAAAGATGTTTTTCATTTAAGAACTGAGGTTAATTTTATAACCTTAATTTACGTCAATGATTTTTGAATGACAATTTAATTTTATTCATAAAATAATTGTTCTGAATACAGATGAATGTGTTACTAATTCTGTTTAGTGAGTGATTGCGTACCAATTTAACCTAAACGGGGATGTTTAAACTTTCATCAGATATTTTTGAATAGACATGAAATTCTTTCGCCGTTAGTACTTTTACAAACAAAGGAATGCTCATTTCTGAAACCGAATTGTTCACAGATGTGTAAAAATTAATTAGATGTATTTTTTTTTTATGTTTCGCAAAGTGTGTTCAATCTTCATAATATGTAATATTCTAAAAATGTTGACTGTATCTTATTTATAATTTATAAGTACGTAATTTTGCTCCAGGCGTCAAGATTAGTTAGTGAATCGAAGTGCCTTATGATAAGTTGCGTTGTGCCAAATTTGTTTATGTTGAGTATTGGGGCACCTTGTAATGTTGTTGTTGGATAAATATAGATGAAATATTTTAGTTTTTATGCGTTTTCTTTTTTCGTTTCTACGCTATTTTAACACTTTCGACTCCACCCACTTTTCATAGAGCTCATGCTGGATGCCGCCATACATATTGCAAGTGAACCCTCCAGGGGGGTCACCGGCATTACGTTTGCGCTAAAGTGAACCCTCGAGGAGGGTCGGCGGCATTAGGTTATAAACCGTATTATAAAACACTGTAAAACGAAGTAAAATAGTGTTTTTACAATGTCTTATTGCTATATTTAGTATCCCTGGGGGTATTTACATGTACTAGTGGGGTGGAGACGTGAAATATTGAAATATTAAAAATTAAGAAAAAGTATGATCGCTCGGTTTGATCCCGAGACAGGGGTGTCCAACCTTTCTGAAATTTTCACGCAATGTAATAATTTTTTATTGTATTGAATAGGAACAACAAACAATTAGGTACATTATGGAATATTAGTTGTTTTTTATGTAATCAAAACGTACATAACGTTTAGTGATCTATTACATAATTACTTGCCGCTCATGATTCACCAACTGTTAAACAAAAGCAGCAATAGGTACCTAAAATAAATCGCGGGAACGAGAAACTCGAATTTCAAAAATATTTCCACTAAATTTTCATTTTTACGAATTAGGATCCTAGTCTTTTGAAATAGCCGTTTATTTAACGCAATTTTTTTACATATATTTTTTAAGCTTTTTTATTACAATTGCATTGCATATTTCAACGGGGACATTAAATTTGAAAACAAAATATACACCAGCGTATATTAATATGGCAAAATTAAAGGTTAGCCATCACGAAAAATGCTCTGTGTAAGCAGGCGGTATGCAAAATACTGGCTCTTTTCAACACGTTTTTTTTTCTGCTGACCTTAATACGATGAGCTATTCTGCCAGAATAAATATGATGTAGGTGATTGCTGTCAGAAATCATAGAGGACAAAAATTCATACCAAACGACGTGTATGTAGAGAAGTATGGGCAATTCTCGTAATTTTAAGAACTTTCACAGTCTGGTCTCAGTCTCAATCTGTCAAAAAATACTTTGACATATGTTTGTTGCCGATATGAGACTGCGACAAAATTTTGAACGTTTTAAATTACGAGAATTGGCCTTCTGATCTTTGTCTTTCTTTCATGTTACTTCGAATACTTACTTGTTCCGTTCCGAAGATAATACAATTAATTAGAGATGAGCTGATGCTGTGTTCAAAATTGTTGAGACACTAGGTACCTACTCTCGTTTTGAAATTAAATGTAGACGCTGAGATTGGATAGAAGAAAGATATCATAACGAAAATCGAACAAAATTAGCAGAAATTACTAACATATTTTTATCAATATATATATTATTACAATTTGCTGGAAAACGTCATGTTTTTACAGAATAGTCATAATATTTTCAAACAAATAAAACTTAAGAGTCATTGTAATATATTAATGATTTCCGTTATTATTAATATTATTCAGCAAATAACCTAGTAGGTACAGACGCCAGCAGGTCAAGCTACCCGAAACTGTCAGATTTTCCCAATCAACCTTGAACCTTATTGCTTTAGAGATAAAGTTGAAAATCTATTAAAGAAATTTGACAGATTGTAGTAGCTTGATGTGCTGGCGTCTGTACTTATCATTTCAACCGCGTATCATACTGTGAATTACTGTGATCAACCATACGACAGAATAGAGCTGCAAATTGATTTTTAAAAAAATGTGCATTTTTTGGGCCTTAGCACTGATAATTTCTAGTGGTAGTACATTGTCTATGGACTATTGGATTTGGGCGTTTATTTATTGTATTTTTATTTAAATGTTTGAACACAATAATGATTTACAACAATTTAGTAAGAGGAATGCATGTTTATAGATAAAGCAGTGTGTCATTACGAGGGAAAACGCTTATGTTACTTTTGAATTTAATCCTTTTGCGATTTTGTAAGTACCAACCTATGCATGTTAAAGATTTTTGCAGATTCAAAATAGGTAAAAATACAAAGTAGGTAAAGGCATCGTAATATTTTTTCAATTCATTCACTTGCTATAAACATTGACAAGCATTATTTATATTTATTCCAAATTTCAAGTCTATAGCATTAGTAGTTTCTGAAATAAGCAGCTGTTACAAAAGAACGGACAGACAGAGTAAATGAAGTCGCACCATGGGTGTTCTTTTTTACCATTTTGATACGGAACCCTGAAAAACTTCTATTTTTAAACTCTTCCTCGTAATTTATAATCTCAAAATAAATATTTTTATTTTTAGTGAATTTGTAACCGCAAAATGGTTGACCACCCCTGAAATAGCTCCCAATTATTTTTGAAAATAAAAATGCTTGTATTTGAAAACCAACGAGTATACTGATAAATCTTGTTAAAATATAAGACTAATTTTATTTTCATAGTTTATAATGCTGTATTCGCTAAGAAAAACGTACATTTAATATGAGCCCTCCGCGAGGGCTCCCGGCATCCCATATGGGATTTGAGTGAGCCCTCCAGGAGGGCTCCCGGCACTGAACGTGTTAATAGAGAAAATAAGACAAAACCCCATTCTCCCTTTTTGTTTTATGTTTCTAAATTCTATCTGTTTTAGTTAAAGCTTCGAACCCAGTCAGGCGCTTCAATTTGTGTAAATTATTTCATCACCACCATCTCAAAAAAACATCGTGAGAAAACCATCATGTCCTAGAACCAAAAATTCGAAGGTAATTATATGACATCTACCAACCCGCACTGGGCCTGTGCCCCAGCAGCGGGAACATTATAGGTTGATAATGCTTAGTTCCAAGCTGTGTGTTGCCATAAAAAGCCAGTATGTTTTTATAATACTTTATTTATCATCATGAATATAATAATAGAACATTAAATGAATGATATTAAAATAATGCCTTAACCTACCTTACGACTAATATTTTTGTTTCAACATAATCACAATAGATGCGGCGGGCGCGGCGGCTTACTCCTATCCTCATAGTAATAGGGTCTATAATAGCGAGATTCTAATATTTTAAGACATTCACTGGTGGGGTTAGTATCTACGCTTATAATGTAGAATTTATTGGGTCGTGTACACAGTGGCTAAGTTCTAATGACTTTACAAACTGTCTGACCAGTGTGTACAAGAGTCAACTTTATTAGCTTACAATAATGGTGTGAATTCTTCTTAAAACATAATTAGACACGTAATATTCACAATAAATGTAGTGTGTTACATAATATTTTAAATGGTAATCTAATGTGTTATTTTAACAAAGGCTGAGTTCGGGGTAAGCATTTTGAACTTATGCAATTTTACGCTCAATCCCTAACAAATTAGGAGTCATTAATTGATGTAGTAATATCTATTTTTATTTTAATTATTCTCCCCTTTACTTGATGTCTTGTTGAAATACTGCCTTTTAACATTTATTTGAAACATACATACATTTATTTGATAGGAAAAGGTAGTCTTTTTTTTAAGATTTTTTCTTCCAGAAATTTTTCATGGATTTTCATAATTGGTCATTATTCAACAGACAATAAACTGAACAAGACTAAAAAAAAGATTTAAATTATAAAAAAAAAATGTGTAAAAATCTTGTAAAAACCACATTATACTGTCCCGCAGCCCTACTTCGGTATAATTCCTTATTTTTTACATACGCCAGACTAGAATATTGTTTATAAAACGTACAAAATGTTCCGAACAATATTGCACTATGTGTATATTCCTATTTTTATAATCACTGGCCAATATTTTCGCCTGTATTTACTGTTTTCGTAGATACAGAAACAATAGTCAATGTGGTTGTCAATTTTATTGACGCATATATGCATTTATATCGTTATTGATAGCGCAAAACGACTTTGACAACAGAATTAGCTAGGAGGTGCAATCTTCCAGATATATTATAGTGTCTGCAGAACACTAATGGCTTGCACTTGGTATAAAAGTTTTTTTTTTTTGTAAATTTTATCTATTTTTTCTAATTATATGCACTAAACTCCGCCTTAAAAGTGGGTTTTTTGAAACGTGTCTAAATTCCTTGCAGTATCATTGACGATATAAAACGCACGTCACATTTGTATACAACATTTACACAATGGCCCATCTTTCACTATCCGATGGCCGACCGCGCCCAAGTCTGCGAGGCTTCTTCAAATAATTAATTATAACAATAAAGTTAAATAAATATGGCGGTTGCTTGTCACAATACCTGATACATTGATGGTACTAACATGATACAGGACAATTTGGTGAGCACCCCGTCTCCTATAGTATAGCATGGTACTTAGTATTTTAAAATCGTCCATTCTGTTATTTTTCAAAATCAAAATATTTTTTTCACGTAAACCTACATGGGCACAGAAACGTCAGACCAGTACCGTAAAAGGTATATAAACTGTCCAACATACCTTGTATTTGTGTGTGTACTTTACCTTTTAATTACATATCTATGTAATTTTGAAATCTTGATATATTTATAACAAGTTTCTCATACACACTGATTTATCTAATTACACTATTTTTCCAGCAAAAACTCGACCATTATTAATACTGACCATGCCACACTACGCCGAGAAGAGAGCTGTCATTAAAAACCTATACAAGATAACAAAATAAATTCTTAATTTACATGAAACCTTAGTCAACAACTAGGAAGAAAGTATTCGCTTGGAATGAAACTAACTAAGGTATGTTAGTGTGGGAAGACGGGCGACAATGCCAGTAAAGCATTGGTTTCCTAAAGATGTGGTTCCTCCATCATGAAAATCTGTCATTTTCACCAGTATTTAACAATAAAGTGTCTCCCAGTCAAGAACGAAGTTTCTTATGCAATACTTGCCCGCACACACACTTGTATTTAATAGAAAGAGCGAGAAAGTCGCATGGAGGGGGCATAACGCTTTTTCCTTACGTGACGATTTCTACCAGTCACCTCCTACCGCGACCCGCGTTAAGGAACTTCGTTCTAACAATGCTCTGTATTAGACAGCTGTTATTTTGTGGTGGTTCATCGCTTTCTTTGGAAACCAAAGCTTTAGTACCCAACAAAATATGGCCCCATCGAGCTTCAGAAAGACACAGTTACTCTGTTATGTCATTTATTAAGTAATTTATTAATTTTTTGACAGATTATGAGTAACAGACAAAGCCGAACTTTTTCTAGAACTCGAAGTGCCATATTTATGGCCGGATACTGTAACAGTTAACTAACGGACCTTACACCATACTCGAACCAAGTGAGAAACGCGTGTCAAGTGTGAGTTTAGGATGAGTTTTTACCTTGAATACAAGGTAAGTATAAAGACTGCGCATTAAGCGTTGAAGATTTAAATTGCCGAATTAATAGTTATTTGTCATGGCGATTGCAGTTTTGGAAATAACTCTAAAAAATAAAATCGGCTTTCATGTCTGTCTATGCGACCGCTAAGTTCTTCATAACCACACAATGGATTTTGATGTGGTTTCCACCATAATTTAGACGATTTATTCCGGAAGCTGTTTATGTGTAGAAATATATTCATATAAAACTTGTCTTAAAACCTGTGCGAAGCAGGGGGCCGCTTGTTACCTATATTTACCCACCCTGCCACGCGTCTTTCACGAGCTATTCTATAACAAACTATGCGCTGTTCCGCACAGAGTTAACAAGTCTCTCGCGCGGCGCAGACGCACCCAAATGTCGGTAGTCAGCTTTTAGTACAGTTACACTATACAATAAGTTAGTTTAATACTTACATACAAAGAATATCAGACATAATTTACTTATTTATAGGATTAGTATTAGCGTTTACACATTACTAATCACCCCTCCATCTAAGAGTAGGTGGTCTATATCCGTACGGATATTAACTTATTTAAATACTTGACTACATTTACGTTAAAATAAATAAACGTTGTAAAACTTAAAGCTCACTACCGACGCCAGGCCAACGATCACAGACATTCAAGTCGTTCGTAAAAAAATAAAATTATAACCAAACTACAACAAACTTCACCTACATTACAACTTTAACATTAGAGTGCAAAATTTATTCAAAACCTTACAATTACCGACTTTATAATAATATATCATAATCTTGTGTAATCTTTAGTTTAGGAAGTGAATTTATTTCACTGGCAATACTTTTGAAACGCTACCAAATCGAAATAGGATTCTTGTTTTTTTATAAATTATAAACAAAGGCTTGTTTCACACGTAAGGGTAGATTTTTACCCGGTTTACCCATACATTTGCGCCGGCTTGTCAACAATCCGAAAGTGTGAAAACAGCCTTACTGTATGAAGAGCATAAATTCTTATATTTTAGTCATAATCATCAACAGTTACTTGTTTTTTAAAACAAAGGTCAAGCGGAAAAAAATGGCTACAGTGCTAGGCCTAATATTCAATATGGTTACATCCGTATTCTACGGCTGACATACATTCTGCTGTAAACTGCTGTGACACTACCTGAGTGCGTCATATCACGTTTAGATCGAAATTGAATGATCAATGGAAATGTCGATCATGCAATTTTGACGGCGGTTGCGGGAAGACAGAGATATCTATTTATATTTTTCTGAAACTAGGAATTTTTGCAGGCGAATCTTTGGAATTTTTCTGAACAAATACAGAAGTAGGACCAGTGACGTCCTCACAGGATAAGAAACAACATGATTAGCTGTCCAGGTTAGTCCAGGAGAATATAAATACAAACATCTCAAAAGCTCAAATTCGAACAGAGTTGTAAAGCAATATTAATAAAATACTTCGAATAACCAGACACAATAATATTATCTAATCATAATCTACGATTACAACTCTGAAATCAACAAACTTCGCAAGCGGCCAGGGGCCCTACCATTTGCAGGATAAGTCAAGATGGCAGTTAATACATAAGTATATGGTACAAAATCGTTTGACACATTGACCTGCTTTATGGATGGCACCTGGGCTATTACTGAAATTAACGTGTTATCCCTACAGGCGACAGGATTTGGTCCGGCCGACCTTGTTACTGACCAAGTCGCGTCTGATTTGATCGGCACCATTTGTCGGCGTGGTCCTCTCATATGTAGGGTGTAAATGCGAGTTAACAGGATGTTGTTATTCTTACTGTGTGTGTGTGGAGGTGCTCAGGCCATCAGCTCCCAGTACTGCATCACTCGCTCACCAGATGGCGTTGTCATGCCTTGTGGCCGCACGAAGTTCATCTCTATTGTTTTGAACCTCTTCTTTAGTTCGGCGTCGAATGACTGTGGAGAAGTTATGGACAACTTAAAGTTACAGTGTTGTTCTGAAAAGTTTTTAGTGTGATTTTGTGTTATTGAAGTCGGTACCCAATTTTTTTTAAAGGCCTTGTTTACTATGCTACGTCGCAAATCATTAGGCATAGTTGGCATAGGAACTAACAAACATCGAGAAATCATGGTAAAATAAAACTTTTTGAGCACAGTATCTGAAATGGTGGCTAGATTTTATTCTGCAGTAGTGCCATTATTTAACGTTTCCTGCTTCATATCAAATACTGTGATTATTGGTGATAGATATAGTAGGCAAACGAAACGGATCCGGGATGTCCGGTGTAGGGTAGTTGAGAAAGGAATGAGTGGTTACCGCGGCCAGACCGGGCGGCGCGAGCGCGACGGGCGCGGCGCGCGCGCTGGCGGCCGCCAGCACGTGCGCGGCGGCGCCGGCCAGCGCGGGCGCGGCGTGGCGGCGCAGCGCGCACAGCTCCCACAGCGACGAGCCCAGCGCGCGCGACGTGCGCGCGCACGTCTCCTCCATCACGTACGGGTCGTTCGACACTAAGGGACGACACACCATTTACTACGTCAATTTCATCTAATGCTATTTAAACTTTATGTCAATTAGCATAAAGATACATGACGTTAGCTCGTGGCTGGGGTCCTAATCGAGTATTAGTCATCAATTAGTTGTTGGGACAATCTCATGACCGTCAAGTTTAAGGATAAAGCACATATTTTTGACACAGACTGTGAAGCCTAACTTTAAAACTCAGCCGTTATCGATAGCCAATATCGATAATATCCGGGTACTTTGCGAAAACAAAGCATGATATTCAATACTCGCCCGTGTAATGCTGTAAGGTAGTATTGATGTGAATTTTTATAGGTAATAAACGAAAATCAAAAATGAAACATACGAATGAACACATCAATGCATGCGGAAGACATAAATCAGCCCTATTTTATCCACCGACGCCACCAATTCTCACCAATAAAATGTGTATCTGCTTTTGAACCTATTATGGTACTCACTGATATGCGGTGTGTCCTCTAGGCAGATCATGCGCTTGAGCGCGGGGTGGCGCAACAGCAGGTTGGCGACCAGCTGCAGCAGCCCCACCGCGTCGTCGGGAGACGCCACCAGCGACAGCCGGGACAGGCGCTTCGCGAATGCAGCGACTAGGCCTTCCGGCAAGTGGCTGTGGAAGAATGGATATCATCATTAGAGTCGCAGTCGAAAGACGTCCATGCTGCTGGGAACTCCAAACACAAAAAGACCATGTTCTAAAGTACAATCCATCTATCATCAACCACTAAACTACACACCAAAGGGAAGCGTAGCATGTACTGTTTCACCAAAGGGAAGCGTTGTAAAACTGCCGCCGGTGTCACCTTAACAAAAAACATTTTTAACGCCTTGCAAAGTTTTGGGAAAACAAGATTTAAAACACAGTCGTGTACATGAAGACGAAGAAGAACGTCTGAGGAGAAGCGCAAGATGTCATTTTTATTTTTTATCCTACTGGCCCTTATTTATACAGCACAGCTAATATCTTCTTCTTAGGGTGTCGATAGCAATCTAAATGGACTCTGCCCAGAATTCGGCCACATGTTTGGCGCCATCACCAGCGTCCATCAGTTCCTGTAACGTGCAGCTGACAGGACACGCAGGACACGATATATGATAATGGCATTATGACAGTTGTACATATCGTTGTAATCGATGATGTGGCATCGCACTCAGGCATGCCTTGGACCGCTAGCATGCTGTTAGTAACAGAGATACGTCATATACTCACGTGGAGCTAAGGAATATATCAGCAAGATGCATAAGCCGCCGCTTGTAGCGCGTGGCGAACATCTCGGGCTCGAACATGGCGTAGAGGCGGTCGTACATGTCCGGGTAGTCGATGTTGTGGCGTCGCACTAGTTCGAGCACGCCTTGGAGCGCTAGCATGCTGATGGGGCCACCTGGGGGATAGAATTTATATGCTAAGTAAAGTATGCGTAGTCTTAAGAATCTGGGACTGATGTTGCAAGTAAATAGTTTGTCGTGAGTCGATTGTTAGCATCGCAATGTCGAAAATCAGGTATAGTTATTTTCGAAAGTAAGTTCCACAGTATTGGTAGATGTCGCTACTATCGATTTTACCTATTTGGGTATTATGGGAAATACTAAAATTACGACGTATTTTTTACAACTCGCATGAAACCTATGACTATGATACTATCAATAGTGTTGTCAGCTGTTATACTATCAACAATCGATATAATGACTGTTTTTGAGGTCAACACTATTGGAGACCAAGCGAAGCGTCATCCTCGCACAGTGGCTAGCTAGCACTCACCGGCATCCAGACTGTCGCAGAGCATATCAGTGGCGAGGTGCGGGCGGCTGAGCAGCGGCATGAGTTTCTCCACCAGCAGCAGGAGCGCGCGGCGGTGCGTGCGCGAGTCCTCGCACAGCGGCCACTGGCACGCGAAGCCCCAGCAGCGGTTGGCGTAGCGGCGGCATACGCCCGGGTTGTAGGGGAATGGGGCCTTGTCTGTGGAAAAAAAGAATTTTATCCTGGAAGTTTGGGAGCCAAACATTACACTACGTCATGTCCAGTCCTCAGCTTTTTCTGAAATATTGTGCATTCAGTAAGGCGATCCACTCTGGGAGACCGCATAGCATGGAGACAACTCGTTTGTGGTTGCAATCCTCAACAGCGGGAAGAAGGAAGAAAAATGCCTGGTCCACACGCACTACATCCCTTGAACACACACAATCCACAGTCATGACATGGTAAACACTCACCTTCTGTCCCACACAGTAGTTTCTCCTCCTTTTCCTCGTTGTCCCTCTCCTTGCCTTTCCCCTTGCTCTCAGTGGCTATCTCACACACCAGCAGCTTGTCCAGCAACTCCAAATAGTTCTGCATGTATATTGATGTTGGTGACCTGGAAATGATACATAGTTACTGAAACATGTTGGGCAAAAGCTAAAATAGTTTCGCAGGTGTGGCGCAGGGTGCAAAAAGTGCTGATTCTCATCCTAATTTCAATGAAATACTTTAGAATCTTGGCTCATGAGGCAGAAAACAAAGCTAAAAATATTTTTAGAAGTTACTTTAAAAGAGGATAAGATTTAAAAATGATTTTCCGACAGTAAGATGATGAATTTATCAGTTTTTTCCGTTAAAGTTTTTATTTTTCCTTTAAAAATCTCTTACTTGCGATAAGCCAGTGTGGAGAGTACTTTGAGGCCATACTGCTGCACATCCCTGTACTCGGTAAACTCCTGGAAGCGAGCTATCGGCGCAGACATCGACATCTCAGAGTCCAACAAAACGCTGAATATGTTCTGAAAATGTTACATAAATTGGAATAAAGATAACACTGCTCTTTGATTTTAGGAGAAAGAAAAAGAGTCAATTTTTGGGTTGGTTTCTACTCTACATAATTATCATTATTTGTAAGGAAACGAATGCAAAGTTTTGGTTGTGAACGCTTATAAATATGATCGGTTGAAAAAAATCAGAAAGTATTAATATTATATTTGACACAGAATTGGATCAGGTTATCAGAAATCATTCATGAAAGACCATTCTCTTATTTAGAAGACAAGATTGATAAGACAAGAATTAATTCTCTAACATTCAACATACCTTTAGTCTAAGCGAAGGGAAGTAATACCCAGTAGAGCCTTCTAAGGGATGCTTTCCCTCAGCCTGCATCAGCTTGCAGGCAGTAACGAGAGCCTGCAGCCGGGAGCTGGTGCGACCTCGGCGTATGCACTCTAGGGCTCGCGTCTGGGCTGCCTCGAAGCACTCGCGCAGCCATCGCGTGTATTCTGCTTCGGGGCCTTGGTCTGTGAAGGTTGGATATCATTAGCAATATAGTTATGGAGAGTGGGTTATCTATGGTTATATTGACATCATAGAGGTTGGTAATAGTTGCTATTGTATGACCCTGTTTATTTAATAGGGTGACTTGGGTGTTGCTATACTCTGCTTTGGTGTCTCAGGCATTTGGAACATACTGATAGGAATGAGCACTTCCATTATTGATTTTAGAGTTCAAAAAAACAATAGATAATGCAGATTTTTGCTTTATTCATTTTACTATAATTTTTGTGAGTAGAACTGCAGAACTTATGCCAATAAACCAATTGAAAGCCAAATAAACAGGAAAATATCATTTTAAAACCAATTTATTCTACAGATTAGTTTGGCTGAAGATTAAAACATAATTATCTTCCATTTAACTTCATAACTATCAATATTACATGGAACAGAGCGAGTCACTGATAGTACATGCATATCAACATATCATGTTTTTGTACATTGTCCTTGGCAGAATTGAATGCCAAGCCTGAATGATTTGATTATCCTTGTAAAGATCACTTTCAAAGGCAATTCATATTCTATTTATAACAGTGATGTGTTGTCTGAAAGCTGGTTTTTAAATGCGTTTCTGTTTCTCAAAATGTGCTTGTCACTGTTATAAGGAAAAATGATTTTTTATATTTTTTAAATGTTGAAAAACCGTTTTGATTTGTATTAGAGGCTCAGTAATATAAAGTCCCATTAAAATAGGTGGACAAACTTTTAGAAATCATTCAGACCACCAAATTAAGGACAATGGTAAAAAAAATATACAAGAAAAACGCATTACTTACAGTTAAAATAATCAGCCAACAAAAATACACTTATAAATGTTGGTTACCCAGTGCATAAACACATCCCTCCATTGTCTTTAAAATTGTGATGCGAGCATGCGCGCAGCGGGGCCCGAGTGCAAGTACCTACCCATAATGGATGGATGTGTTTATGCTAGAGTGCCAGGTATTTATAATTTTAGGTCAAAATAAAATCATTTTAAGCAGTGTTTTTTTGCTTGGATATCTTTGGTTATAGTTAGACATACTGACCGCTGTGGTAAAATTTGTCCATCCATTTTAATTGGACCCTGTATATTTCAGCTCAGTACTATAATAGTGATAACTGAAGGAATATTATGCCATTTTTAATAATTTAATGTATTCTGGAATTAAAGATTTGTACACCACATGTAATGGTAGAATGTAAATGGGCCACATTTATATTAAGATCATACTACTTTGTACACCTACATTTTGGCAAATAAAGTATTATTATTTCTTGGGTTTGAAGAGTTTGATAGTTTGGAAAGTTATCTAGAGACTTAAAAGACCCAAAAACGCATACATATATGCATACCACCCCTATATTACGGCGGGTCTTTTAAAAGGCCACCTTTTCCTGGCTTTCCTGGAAAAAAATAGGAAACCGGCATGTCCTAGAACCAAAAGTTCAAAGACATGTGACCTCTGTTAACCCGCACTGGGCCCGTGTGGTGGATTATGAACCACTCCCTCTCACTGAGAGGAGGCCTGTGCAATGGGAACATTATAGGCTGATTTTATTAATCCAAAAATGGAATATCATGACTTTATTTACTTTTCCATTGGATAATATTTATTTATATCAATACAGATGATATTGATGTCCTTTTAATATACATAGTGATAAAGCTGTCATTTTAGTAGGAAGTAAGCGAGCAGTTTCCAAGTAAACAAAGATGTAAACATTTAATATCCAACCTATAATATAACATGTGAGTAGGTACACAAGTAATACAAGTGCATGACCTTGAGGCAGTGGCCAATAGCACAGAATAATGCTGGCAGCCACAAGTTACAGCCAAAGGCCAACATTGTTCAAACTGTGACTTTATGTAAAACTTATTTATATAAAGCCTCTGCACATAATGCAGTTCGTAACAAGAGCAATTACACAAGAGTACGGATCTGCGGTCGATTCAAACATTTATATAAGCAAATAACGTCACATGTCGCAAAATGTGACCAAACAGGACACATCCTACAATACATCCTTATTGTGCACTAGCCCTTCAAATACATAACAAGAAACATAGGAAATACTCGACTACAGTGCTTGGATACAAGCAAAATCAATAATATTCCAACAAAAATAATCTATAACATGGTACAACACTTTGACACTTACCTGCTGGTTTTAGGGGGACGATTCCTTCTACCAAATCGCCTCGTCGCAACAGTTCAGTAAATATCACTTCCACAGTAAGCAGTAAAGGCGTATAATTATCCGTCTCAGCCTGAAATATATTAAATAACCAACAATAAAAAATGTAACCTATGACGCAGTTTTAATAACGCAATTATTACCACCCTATCGGGCTTGTGCTTACCTCGAACATCTGTAGTATATCGGCAAGATTATTAGCATGTTTCCTAGAATTCAAAAACTCATTTGCTTTATTGCGTAGCTGCGCCGAAATCATTTTTGATAAATTTGGTTGTACAGCAGCCATTTTTGTATTGAAAAGAATTTGTCAGACAGAAGAACGGAAAGGCAACATAAAAATTTAGAAAAAAAAAAAAAACAAATGTCGCGATTGCGATGCGTTCGTGAATCATTTCATTGACAAGATAGAGTTGAAATGAAAATTGAGGAAAGTTTGGGGTTTGGCGGCTGTGGATGTGAATGTAAGTAAAGGAAGACCAAAGAAACGATGGACTGTGTGAAAGATGGTAATATGCCAAGAGAGTGGGTAACTACTGAGATAACGACTAATAGGGAAGTTTGGAAGAAGAAGACATGTTGAACCGACCCCAAATGAATGGGGTTAAAAACTGAAAACTCGTCATAGGTAGCAGCACTATTCTACGTCTACAAACCGCCATTGCTTTGTTTATGTTTGCTTTTGTGTCGATTACAAAAAAATGATTATTAAATTAATTAAATTATGCAAACGTAAGGTAGGACGCCCTCAGGCTAGGTGGAGCGACGATCTTCGCAGGATGGCTGGTAGCAGCTGGATGAGAATTACCGAAAATTGAGTTGAATGGCGCGCAATAGGAGAGGCCTATGTCCAGCAGTGGACTGCAGGCTGTAGGCTGATGATGATCATGATGCATAAAAGAAGTCGCTTGTTTACAAAAAATGTATGGATAGTGGCAGCTTGCTATCAAGTTAGTGCACGTTGGATAGCAGCGACATCTGAAGTGAGGAAGTGGCAGTTTTTATCCCCATTGGGTTAGGGGGCAAGAGAGTTATACTATAGTCTGTGGTATTAACGTTTCTGCTCTATGGTCATAGCGGGCGAAGGAAAAAAAAAAAGCTCTATGGTCATAAACAATTTGTTTAAGGTTATGTGTCAAATGTGCTGACAAGTTAGTGGCGGCATTTGTTTTGAAAAATATTTTTCTTGCATTTACTAATCATATTTCCTGCAAACGTTGATAATGGACGGTGATTTGTACGATGAGTTTGGTAACTACATCGGGCCGGACCTTGAATCCGACTCAGACGATGAACAGAGTGTGTACGCTGATAACAGAGACGCGGACGAAGATGCTATGGAAGAGGATGAAGACGGGGATGCGGAGCCCGAGGTGGCGCCCATGTCCGTCGTGCTGCACGAAGATAAACGGTAACTAAACATATAAACACCCAGGAGATGAAAGAACTTGGCTAGGTTATGGTCTATGGTTGTTTACAAACTCTACAAGCTTATTGTTTTTCAGCATAAACTGGATGTAAACTTCACAGTTTTCATTAAAGTTATGTAGGAGTAAATGTTCCCACGCCGCAGCTAAGATTAAAATAACATATCCACACAACACACAATATTCACACAATAATTTTCAAAAATCCCTAAAAAATTTTGCCTGAATATCTTTAGCTGGTTTCACACTAACATCCTCTTCCAACAGATACTATCCGCAAGCAGTAGAGGTGTATGGGCCAGATGTGGAAACAGTGGTCCAAGAGGAGGACACACAGGCCTTAGATAAGCCCCTCGTGGAGCCTATCAAGCATAAGAAATTCCAGGTCCAAGAACAACAGTTACCGGAGACTAAGTATGACATAGAGTACATGGCTGATATGCTGGACAATACCAACCTCATGAGGAATGTTACGCTGATGGGGCATTTACATAATGGTAGGTTTAAAGCTTTTAACAGTTAGACATACTGGGTATTGATTTATGACAGCATGTTGTAGAGAAGAAAATTCCAAAGGCTAAAGTAAAATATAAATGAAGTAGTATAATAATCATTGTTTGGCTTTTCTACCAAAAACTTATAATAATCAGCCTGTATTGTCCCACTGCTGTGTAAAAGCCATCCTCTCCTTATCCTGTTTTCTTTATAATACTGTAGAGAGATGACTTCGTTACGGGTAGTCAGAAGCCCGAAAATCTGACAACCAGTCTTACCAAGGGGTATCGTGTTACCCAGTAACTGGGTTGAGGAGGTCAGATAGGCAGTTGCTCCATGTAAAATACTGGTATTCAGCTGCACCCGGTTAGACTGGAAGCCGACCCCAACATAATTGGGAAAAGGCTAGGCAGATGATGATGACTGTAGAGAGATGACTTTGACGTGTACAGCTAGGGTTGGTTTGAGGTAGCACAGTAATGGTGTTCCTGGAAGGATTTGGGGAAGCCTTTGCCCAGCAGTGGGACAGTGTAGGCTACTAATAATAAAAAAATCTGTAGCATGATAAATGACTTTATTTCTGTAAGACACACATATCAATATCGATCAACGCAGCCTATCACAGCCCACTGCTGGACTTAGGCCTCCCCCAGGCTGCGCCACAACATCCGCCTTCCGCATCCAATCCGTCCCAGCAACCTTCTTAAGGACATCCGTCTATCTAGGTGGGGGGCGCCCTGCACTACGCTTGCCGATACGCGATCTCCATTCCAGGACTCGTCTGCCCTACCGGCCATCGGTCCTTTGACAAACATGGCCAGCCCACTGCCACATCAGTTTGCTTACTCTGCAAGCTATGTCCGGTTGTAAATCCGGTTCTTTTCTGGATAATTTCATTTCTGATTTTACTCTTCAAAGAGACTCCGAGCATTGCTCGCTCAATAGCGTGCTGAGCGACCTTGAATTTGTGGGCAAGCCCGGTAGGGCTGGTCCACAAAAAAATCGTGCGAATGTCCATATAGCGCCGAAACGTGGACACTAACTATTTATATGTCATGACGGGGAGGACGCACTGTTTGAAGACCTTAGTCTTTAAACATTGTGGGATAGGCGACAAGAAGACTTGACGGAGTCCCATCAATAATGGGTCTTTATTCTCTACCCTTCATCTCTGTGAATCACTAGATATTGTTGTTTTTTGGTAGTCTCTATCTGAAGGTAGAAATTGGCTAGAGTAGCAACATTTTAAGAAAACATTTTTTTCCAGGCAAAACTTCATTTGTGGACTGCCTTATCAGACAAACACATCCAAGCACAATAAACACAGACACCACAATACCGATGCGGTATACGGACACTCTGTTTGTGGAGCAAGAACGAGGAGTCTCCATCAAGGCCATGCCAGTCACATTACTCTTGAAGAATATCAAGGGGAAGTCACATCTGCTGAATATTATGGACACACCGGGACATGTCAATTTTAGTGATGAAGTAACCGCAGCTTTGAGGATCTCTGACGGTAAGTTGAGAGCTGGTGTAGTCATTAGACTATTTATATTTATTTATTAAAACATTATAGTAAAAGTATAAGTAAAAAAAATATTGTACAAAAGCGGTATTGTAAAAGAATAAATATTTCCTGCTAACAATGTTTAGGCATTTATTGTGGTATAAGATTATACTAAAAACTGTTTTTCTCATCATTTATCACAGGTGCTGTCCTTTTCGTGGACGCCGCAGAAGGCATAATGCTGAACACAGAGCGCTTACTCCGTCATGCAGTCCAAGAGCGGGTTCCCCTGACCCTCTGCATCAACAAGATCGACCGCCTGATCCTGGAACTTAAGCTGCCCCCCGCAGACGCCTACTACAAGTTGAGGCATATCATTGATGAGCTGAATTCTATGTGCGAGACCCACCAGCCCCAGGATAATCCGGATGAGCCTGCTACTGTGTTCTCTCCTTTGTTGGGTACGTTTTTACTGAATTTGAACTGATCTTAGTTTGTCAGTTAAGTTTCAGAAATGTGTCTAAGGTAGATAAAATGCCTGGGTAGCATAGATAAAAAAATTATATTGTAATAGCTTCCGCCCGCATGGTGATCGGAAATTACCGCACAGGAACTTACTACTGAGATAAAGTTCCTATATCCTAACCCAGGTCATGGTCTACCTGTGTGCTAAATTTCAATGAAATCTGTTCTGCTGTGAAAAGATAACAGACAGAAACACTGATAGCCTTACTTTTGCAGTTATAATATTATATACATACATAAATATATAAACTCGCGCCTTCTTCCCATAGGGGTAGGCAGAAATTACAGAAAGTCACCTGCTTCGATCCTTGCTTACTCCTTTTCGTTCCTCCTCCTCCTCTTCGTTCCCGGTTCCCGGTCCTCTTTACGTTCCTACATTGTACAGTCCTATAATACAGGGTGGCAGGGACATCGACGCGCAAGCGCGCAAAAAAATAACAATAATGAGATTGATAGGTGATAAATATAGAAACGAAATCTGTATTTACTGTCGTTTTATGGATCATCAAACAACCAACCAACCATTCAACCTCCCTCAGGCAACGTCTGCTTCGCCTCATCCCTCTACGACGTATGTTTCTCCGTGGAATCGTTCGCGGCCATGTACGCGGCGGCGCACCCCGCCTCAGGGCTCCGCGGGGCAGACATGTCGGCGTGGCTGTGGGGCGACGTGTACTTCAACGCCAAGACCAGACGGTTCACCAAGAAGCAGCCTCATGCTTCTGCACAGAGGAGTTTTGTTGAGTTCATTTTGGAGCCGCTGTATAAGATTTTTGCTCAGGTAAGCATTTCAATTGCTGTTATTCGGAACGAAGGTTCTTAATGGCTTGCGTTAGAAGTTCACTGAAGAAATCGTCACGTAAGGAAAAAACTTAATGCTCCCTCCGTGCAAATGTCCCTCTCTCTCTTTTTCTCACTTTGTGTCTCTTTCTATTATATACGAGGGACGTGAGACCTAGTTCCTGACGGGAGCCCCCTACGCACACTTTGTTTTTGGAACTAAGTTCCTTATCGCGCGTTGCGAAAGGGCGCTAGACGGAAAAAATTAAGACCAAAAGTTGGAATGACACTTTTTGCTATAGTTGTAAGCCGTGCGGCGTGCGCGTGTTCCTCTGTCTGTCTCTCTCTCTCTCTTATAGAAAGCAAGCCAGTTATTTTCGTTTCGTCTTTCTATTTCGCATTGAACAGTGTGGTGTCGCGACGATTATTTTTGTTGAGTGTATACAGGTTTTTTGTACGTAATAAATAATAAAAAATAATAACAACTTCGTTCCATTCGGGTGTCCCTTGACACCTCTCAAGTTTTTTTTTTAGTAGAATAGAATAAAATACTCTTTATTGTACACCATACAAATTACAGAACATAAATATATAAAATTTTATAAAGGGTGACACAATGGGCGGTCTTATCGCTTAGTACTGCGGATCGTACATTTACTAATGAGCAAATGTTCGCGGGTTTTTTAAATCTTCCTAGTGGGTATTCTGTGTATTGTGTACTAAACAATCTTCTCCTTATTGAAGCAGTTTGCTGCCGGATATAGGTTTCTTCTGAATAGCGTAATAACGTCATGAACTTGAATTTACAAATCATTTACTTAAAGGATGTGGCGCCATCTACATCGCCACATGTGAACTACGCATCACACTGACGTCACATAAAATCCTGCATCGCGCAGGCAGAGTTTCTCATACTTCTTTACAGATATTAGTCTGTAAGCTTTCTGAAGATCAATAAATTAATTAATTAATTGTTAAGAAGTCTATTGGTTTGTAAAAGAAAATACCAAGAGGACTTGTTACATATTCCAAAGCGTAGGTAAAAAACTGAATACTCTTTTCAACAAATCACTTTTGAATCCAGTTGATAAAAGTGCTTTCTCATGCGTTTAAAGACCCGATACACAATTTATAATATTTTTTATTGTATGCAGGTTGTAGGTGATGTCGACGACACACTGCCTGCAGTTCTGTCGGAGCTCGGCATCAAGCTGACGAAGCAGGAAGCCAAGCTGAACGTGCGACCCCTGCTTAGACTCGTCTGCAGCCGATTCTTCGGAGATTTCTGGTGAGTTTTGACAACACAACACTTTGCTTATGGAATCTCATCAATCATCTTTTCAATCATCATTCAATCATCTTTTAGATGGGTCAATGTAATCTACAATTAAGTACCCATTATCCAGTGTGTAATACTGATTTGTGGCTACACATTGATACACAATATTAAGTGAAAAAAATTGTCGAGTTCATGTACTTATACATCTCTTTGAGGCCGACTGTACCCCATAAATCACATGAGTGGTGGTTAGTTCATAAGATGGCCTAATTCTAACCGTTTCCATTTCAGTGGTTTCGTGGAGATGTTGGTCCGCCACGTGCCGTCCCCGCTGGACGCGGCGCCGCGCAAGGTGGCGCACACGTACCGCGGCGCGGCGGGCGCGCTGCACGCCGACATGCTGGCCTGCGACCAGTCCGGCCGACTGGTGGCGCACACCACCAAGATGTACCCCACAGATGACTGCACCTTCTTCTTGGTAAGTGCTACTTTTGAGGTGACAACTAAAGTAATAATGATAATTTCATGGCAAACAATATTAAGAAACAGATTTCAATATTGTTTCTCTCAACATCGGGTGTTGCTGAAAACAATATTTTGCAACTTTCGCTTACCACGAATACGTGATATTTATTTATTATACTCGGTTCGATTCGGCTTTCCGAATCCAGTAACACTATTAAGCACAACACATTACAACAATAACAATGAAAAATATAATATGTTGCTTGCAACACAACAATTCGTGTTGCAGTGCTAAAAATGTTGCTGGAAACAGTTTAATTCCCATGCATCCAAATATCAGTTTATCTTCCAATATATACCAATATTGGGGCAGTCACAAATTTAATTTAAAAAATAACGTATTGTGTTCGTCAAATCTATCTCGTTCTACCTAATATTGTTTGATAATCTTTGTAATTCCAGGTGTTAGCCCGCATAATGTCAGGCACGTTATACGCTGGTCAGACAGTGCGAGTGTTGGGAGAGAACTACAGCACGCAGGATGAAGAAGACTCCAGGATCATGAACGTGGGTCGCCTCTGGATATACGAGGCGAGGTATAAGGTAAATTATCCTTTGTAATAAGTCTGTTACTAGTTTACTTTCGTTTTTTTTTCATTTATTTTGGATTCTTTCGTCTCTGTCTGAGAGGTATATAAAAATAGCTTTAACATAGGTCAAAATAGATAGTGGGGTAGCGTGGCTGACTGCCAGTGGGCGCGGTCATAAAACGTGTGAGCGAGACGAGACTAGACTCAAGTGTTTCTAAACATTCTATGTATTATTATTATTTATTTATAAAGAGTTTGCAGTAGTCTAATCAACCCGTAATATTCACCGTCCTACTCACACATTTTATGATTGGACTGACGCGAAACTTGGATTTTAGTCTAATAACTACTATAAATTTAAAATCCACAATTTCCCATCCAGGTCGAATTAAACCGCGTGCCAGCCGGCTGCTGGGCTCTCATCGAGGGCATCGACCAGCCGATCGTGAAGACCTGCACCGTGGTAGCAGCAGACGAGGACGCTGAGTTGCACACCTTCACACCGCTGCGGTTCAACACGCAGGCGGTCGTGAAGATTGCTGTGGAGCCTGTTAATCCGTCTGAGTTGCCTAAGATGTTGGATGGATTAAGGAAGGTGGGTGATGTGGAATTAGATTGATGTGACCAGTATTGTATGATTAAACATAAGTTGTGGCTTTTTTTTTTGCAATTAAGCTGCAGATTTTCGCCCAGTTTTGTTAAAAAGAAATAAAGAGAAATATTTTATTTTGGGACACAGGAAATACAAATAGTAAAAAAGGAGCATTTGAAATTAATAAAATTACTTTAAAAACAACAAAAAATAATAATAAATAAACCAACAAAAAAGACTTGTGCGATGCCAAAAAGGCTCCTATCTCAGTATAATGCTGCCATATTGTTACGCGCCACAATTAATGCCTGATACACGGTGACATTAGTTACCACTGGCGACATCTATTGTGGATTGGCAGAACTAACTGGCGCCATCTATTATGGAATAGTAGAACTAATAGTTACGCCATCCGTCAGCGCCATCTATTGACGAGTAGATATGACGAAGCTAGAACTTACTAGAACTATCGACATGTAGTCAGTCGGGGCCGGTATGTACTCGAACATTCTAGACGGTTCTACAATAGAAGGTTCTGGAACTATCTGCGGCACTATATAAGGCCGGGAATAGCCGCGAGCAATCAGACTTAGTTCTGTGACAGATGCGAATACATCGAAAGCGATATTCAAGTGCGACTTAAGAGCGATTGTGTTTTATAATTAGTGTGTTTTAAATTGTTGTTAGTGTTGATTAATTAAAGTGTAACTTTTGGTAATTTTTATCGGCATTTTTAATTGTCACGAACCCGAAGCTCGTAACAATTGGTGTCAGAAGTGGGATTAATCATGCCGATTTTACCTAAAGACGACACGGAGGGTATCCGTACCCGGAATCAACGCCAACAGGAGACGGACCAGAGACGTTTTGGTGGAGCTATGCCGCAGAGGTCGGAGGGCCAGCTACCAACCACGGAGGCCGACCCGCCCGCAGCAGCTCCAGCATCAGCAGCACCAGACCTTGCTGCCCTGATGATGATGCTGCAGGAACAGGCCCGCCGACAGGAGGAACAGGCTCGCCGACAGGAGGAACAGGCTCGTCGGTTGGAAGAACAGCTCCAGCGGGACAAGGAGGAACAGGCCCGTCGGTTTGAAGAACAGCTGCTGCGTGACAGGGAGGAACAGGCTCGCCGACAGGAGGAACAGGCTCGCCGACAGGAGGAACAGGCTCGCCGACAGGAGGAACAGGCTCGCCGGTTGGAAGAACAGCTCCAACGTGATAAGGAGGAGCAAGCGCGCCGCCAGGAAGAGCAGATGCTCCTTATGAAGGACCTTCACGCTACCTTAGGGAAGGACATGAAGGAGGTGAAGGATAAGGTTGCTCAACATGACGACCGCCTGTCGGAAGCTGAAATCCGGATCGACCAAGTGAGTAATCGGGTTGACAACGTGGTGGCTGACGTGAAGAAAACCGTGATGGCTGACGTAAAGAAAACGCTGGATTATCTTAATCTTGGGGATGGAATCGCAGCTCCCGTAGCTACAACACCTTCGCTACGTGGATTCAAAGTGCCACCGTTCGACGGAACTTCTTCCTGGTCGGCCTACAAAATTCAGTTTGAGGCTGTCATGAAGGCGAACGCTTGGAATAAAAGTCAGGCCATGACTGCCCTCACCCTAGGCCTGCGCGACCAGGCCCTAACCGTTCTGGAAGCTCTCGGAAAGGAAGTGACTTACGAGCAACTCCTTGAGGCATTGGAGGCTCGGTATGGCGACGCTCACCTGGAACACGTGTTTCGTGCGCAGCTCAAGGATCGCGTGCAACGCAGCAATGAAAACCTGCAGCAGTGGGCCCTTGAAGTGGAGAAGCTGGTGCGTAAAGCATACCAGTCCGTACCTGCGCTTATTGATGGGAACCTGGTGCAGGCATTCATCGACGGCATCCGTGACCTTGAAGTTAGAGCTGCTGTGAGACTCGGGCACCACGGGACGCTTAAGGACGCCTTGGCCCATGCACTGGAGGTGGAAGCCGTGCGACAGGATCATCGTTCCCATCGCGTCAGGGAGGTTGCAGCGGCTACAGTTCGCGACCGCAATAAAGGACACAGCCCTAGGTGCTACGGCTGTGGGGAAAGGGGCCACCTTCGATCCAGTTGCCCCAAGCGAACTGCTGAAAGAGAAGACGGCCGATCTCCAGAGGGCAGTGCAGCTAACAGCACCGCCCAGCAGCAGAAGCAGGGAAACGAGTAATAGCCAGGACTGCGGGGCGGGTGCTGGCTGATGTTCAAAGAGCCCCAAGGGTTTCGATCACACAAACCCAAGACGGGAACAGCCTAATCATCAAGGGCGAGGTCAACGGAACGCCGTGTAAGCTGACCATAGACACTGGAGCCACTCGCACGGTTGTCAGTTCCCAACTCATAAGACGGTCCCTTGGGGACTCCGCATACAACCGAGAACACATTAATTTGGTAACAGCCACCGGTCAGCGCATACCCGTCCATGGAAAGAAGAAGATAGGGTTGAAGCTAGGCAACAGAATCTACCTGCATAATGTCATCGTGGCTGATATAATGGACGATTGCATCCTGGGCCTTGACTTTATGAGGAAGAATTGTTGCGAAATTGACGTCAAGCAAGGTGTTTTGAAATGTGGACAAGAGGAACTTTTCGTGGAAGGGGCGTTACCAGGGAACGTGTACAGCCTTAAGAAGATTGTTCTTCCGCCGAGATCGGAAACGATTGTGCCGGTTAGTCTTCCTCGGAATCCTGGGAAAACTCAACGTTGTGTACTCGTGGAAAGGGTAGACGATGACCTTCCATGGAAAGTGGCACGAACTTTGGTCAGAGCCACCGACATCTCAGGGGTACGTGTGCTGAACCTTTGTGATCAGGAACAGATTATAGAAAAAGGCACACTAGTTGGTACTTGCGAGGAAGTGGATTGGTTGCGTCGATGCCAACATCTATCGACTGGGACCCTCAGCAAGGATGCACAAACAAGAGTGACCACACTTTTAGAAGACTGCCGCAGCGCTCTGTCCCAAAATGAAATGGTCAAGGCGAAGAAAATGTTACTCAAGTATGCCGATGTTTTCTCGTCAAACGATGCTGACATCGGGAGGACTGGCTTAGTTCAACACAAAATAAACACAGGAGATGAATTGCCTATCCGTCAGCGGCCAAGGAGATTGCCGGTAGCACGTGAAAAGGAAGTGGAAACCATGATTGAGGGGATGGTGAAGGATGGTGTTATTGAACCTTCATCTAGTCCATGGTGTTCACCTGTAGTGCTGGTAAGAAAGAAGGACGGCAGCATGAGGTTTTGTGTTGACTATCGTCGTTTGAACGACGTTACCAAGAAGGACAGCTATCCTTTGCCAAGAATCGATGACACGCTGGACATGCTTACTGGCGTAAAGTGGTTTAGCACACTGGACCTGAAAAGTGGCTACTGGCAAGTTGAAATTGATCCTAAGGACAAGGAGAAAACTGCATTCTCGACAGGAAAGGGTCTGTGGCAATTTAAAGTTATGCCGTTTGGATTATGCAATGCTCCGGCAACGTTTGAAAGGTTGATGGAACTTGTACTTACCGGGCTTATTGGCGATGCCTGCCTGGTCTACTTGGATGACATCATCATCGTAGGCCGTACGTTTGAAGAACATCTTCAAAACCTGGAACGCGTGCTCATGAAGATCCAGAGTGCCAACCTCAAGTTAAGTCCGAAGAAGTGTTCACTCTTCAAACGGCAAGTTAGCTTTTTGGGATATGTAGCGTCTGAAGAAGGTATCCGCACGGATCCAGAGAAAATCGCCGCTGTCAAGGATTGGCCAATTCCAAAAGACAAGACTCAGGTCAGAGCATTTCTGGGTTTGTGCTCCTACTATCGGCGATTTGTCAAGAACTTTGCAGATATAGCCAAACCCCTGCATAAGCTAACCGAGGAGAAGCGACATTTCTGCTGGGATGGAAGTTGCGACATCGCATTCCAGGAGTTAAAAGGACCGTCTGTGCAAAACACCTATTTTGGGGTACCCTGATGCGGGCAAGGAATTTATAGTTGACACAGACGCAAGCGACATAGGACTTGGCGGTGTGTTGTCCCAGCGGAATGGTGATCAAGAATTTGTGATAGCGTACTTCAGCAAGTCATTGTCGAAGCCTGAAAGGAACTATTGTGTTACGAGACGAGAACTGCTTGCTGTGGTAAAGTCATTGCAGCACTTTAGCAAATATCTTCTGGGGCGGAAATTCCACTTACGAACCGACCATGCTGCACTGAAATGGCTATTGCAGTTCAAAAATCCAGAAGGACAAGTTGCGAGATGGATTGAACTACTGCAGGAATATGACTTCGTGGTCGAACATCGCAGCGGAAAATCTCATGGCAACGCAGATGCATTGTCAAGAAGACCTTGTCCCGAAGACTGCAAGCATTGTACTAGGCAAGAAAGTAAAGAAGTCGTACCTGTGAGGATGCTCAAGACAGACCTCAGCATCGAGTGGAAGGAAAGCCTACAACGTGCACAGCAGGAAGATTCAGACATCAAGCCGATTCTGGAATGGATGATGGCCAGAGCTCCTAAGCCCAGGTGGAGCGACGTCTCAGCGATGAGTTCGACCACAAAAAGCTATTGGGCCCAATGGGACAGCTTGGTGATTCAGGATGGAGTCCTGTGCCGTAAATGGGAAAATGCTCGGGGAGACAGCTGTCATTTGCAAATGGTGGTCCCTAAAACTCAAGTACCGGATGTTCTACAGCTGTACCATAATGGTTGTTCAGGAGGTCATCTGGGAGTAAAACGGACTCTACTGAAGATACGAGAACGGTTTTACTGGGTCCACTGTCGGGACGATGTTGAGGACTGGTGTCGCAAATGTACAAGTTGTGCAGCTGTAAAGGGACCTCAGACTCGTAGTAGAGGTGCATTGAAATTGTACAATGTTGGCGCACCATGGGAGAGGATAGCCCTCGACGTTGCGGGGCCGTTTCCGGAAAGTGAAAGTGGCAACAAGTATTTCATGGTTGTGATGGATTACTTCACTAAGTGGCCGGAAGTCTTCGCCATTCCAAACCAAGAAGCTTCGACAGTTGCAGATAAATTAGTTTATGAAGTCTTCTGTCGTTTTGGAGTTCCACTAGAGATTCACAGTGATCAAGGAAGGAATTTTGAGTCCCAAATATTCCAGGAAACTTGTCGAGTTATGGGTACTCATAAAACAAGAACAACTTCTTACCACCCACAATCGGATGGAATGGTGGAACGATTTAATCAGACACTGGAGAGGTACCTAGCAAAAGTTGTGGAAAATCGACAACGAGATTGGGACAAGCACATACAACCGTTTTTGTTGTCATATCGAAGCGCTGTTCACGAAAGTACATCGGTGACACCAGCCTTCGCAAACTTTGGAAGAGAATTACGGCTGCCTGCAGACCTGATCACCGGAATACCACCTGATGCCCCATGCAGTATAACGGATTATGCGAATAACTTGCGGAATAAAATGAATGACATTTGTGAGCACGTCAGACAATCGGGCCAGCAAATGTCTGAAAAGATGAAAACCCGTTATGACCGCAAAATGAACAGTAAAGGGTTCGACGAAGGTTCACTAGTGTGGTTGCACAATCCAGTGCGCAGCAAAGGGAAATCTCCTAAGCTTCAAGCTAAATGGGATGGACCGTACCGGATTGTGACAAAGATCAATGACGTAACCTACCGGATACGGAAAGGTGCAAGAGGTACTCCTAAGATCGTCCATGTGGATCGATTGGCGCGTTATTATGGAGCCGATAATGCTCGGGACGAGCATGTCTTAGGAGGGGGCAGTGTTACGCGCCACAATTAATGCCTGATACACGGTGACATTAGTTACCACTGGCGACATCTATTGTGGATTGGCAGAACTAACTGGCGCCATCTATTATGGAATAGTAGAACTAATAGTTACGCCATCCGTCAGCGCCATCTATTGACGAGTAGATATGACGAAGCTAGAACTTACTAGAACTATCGACATGTAGTCAGTCGGGGCCGGTATGTACTCGAACATTCTAGACGGTTCTACAATAGAAGGTTCTGGAACTATCTGCGGCACTATATAAGGCCGGGAATAGCCGCGAGCAATCAGACTTAGTTCTGTGACAGATGCGAATACATCGAAAGCGATATTCAAGTGCGACTTAAGAGCGATTGTGTTTTATAATTAGTGTGTTTTAAATTGTTGTTAGTGTTGATTAATTAAAGTGTAACTTTTGGTAATTTTTATCGGCATTTTTAATTGTCACGAACCCGAAGCTCGTAACAATATTCAAAAAATAAATATCGCAGCGCGCTTTAAAAAACGGAAAACTAAGGAACTGTTATTACAGGTGAACAAATCGTACCCCCTGCTATCGACACGCGTGGAGGAATCAGGCGAGCACGTGATCCTGGGCACCGGCGAGCTGTACCTCGACTGTGTCATGCACGACTTGAGGAATATGTACTCCGAGATCGATATTAAAGGTAAACACCGTACATATTCTATGACAAAGAAAAAAAAATATGAAAAAGCGGTGCCGTCATCTAGCGGCTGAAAAATTAAACTTCGCCAGTTTCAACGCTGTATTGACATTACTGGGTAAATGTGGCTGTCTATGGGTAAAGAGAGGGTTTATTTATAAACGCCGATTAAAGTTAAGTGTTCAGTACTTAACTTTAGGCAACGTTTATGAATAAAATTATGTCAACTTAGGCGGTTTTTTCATGTTTGTTTGTGTTGTTTAGAAAATTTTATCAAAATGCAAACTAAAATAATTTATTCTCTCCTTTTAACAGTGGCAGATCCCGTAGTCTCCTTCTGTGAGACCGTAGTCGAGACATCATCCCTCAAATGCTTCGCTGAGACACCAAACAAACGGAACAAACTCACCATGATAGCTGAGCCGCTAGAGCGAGGCTTGGCTGAGGACATAGAGGCAGGCGCCGTGTGCGTCACCTGGGACAGGAAGAGGCTGGGCGAGTTCTTCCAGACCAAGTAAGTACAATGTGTAATATTCTCCAGACCGTAATTGCAGACCAATCTTAACGGAGACCAAGAGATATCATAGAGCGCCTTCGTGTGTGCAAACATAGGTGCACTTTCCTTCACTCTCATAGTCCGATGGGACGGCAATCTGGCACGACCGGGGAGAGATCAGGCGCAGCACCGTAAGCTGTGCGTACTCTTGCAGGCAGTCACCATTTTAATAAGTTTGTAACTATTGCTTCGTTGCAAACCTAATAAAATGGTTCCTTTTGATCTTCTTTTGCTGGTATCGTTCTTGAATCTTACAATTATTGACCTTATCCCGATCAGTGCCATAAAAGTCATATGATGCGCACTCGTGATTTACAACGATAAAAAAAACGCAACTTGGAAACTAGAATGTTTGATCAAAATTATTAGTAAATTGTATTTTGATGTCAGATTTTTGGCGGAGTCTGTGAAGCATCGAAAATAATTAATACTTAATTTTGTTTTATTTTTTATAGATACGACTGGGATTTACTGGCGGCGCGTTCAATCTGGGCGTTCGGACCCGACTCAACGGGACCAAACATCCTGGTGGACGATACACTGCCCTCCGAGGTCGACAAACATCTGCTAGCGTCTGTCAAAGATAGTATAGTACAAGGTGAGGCAAGATTATCTTATCTATGACTTGTGAATGTTTTCTTATAAACCTGTAAATGAAAGTTATCAAGGGAGATTTTATGTCCAAAACCCCATTTGAAAAACTCACTCAGATCATTATGTCTAAGGTCACAAACTTACATTCGTTTTTACAGGTTTCCAATGGGGCACGAGAGAAGGTCCACTATGTGAGGAGCCGATTCGCAACGTGAAGTTCAAGATCTTGGACGCAGTCATAGCACAGGAGCCACTACACAGAGGCGGCGGACAAATTATACCCACCGCTAGGAGGGTGCGTATACTTTATATTTTCTCGATGCACCGACTCGGTGCATTCATACTAAAAGGAATTTCAAAAAGGTTGTGAGAATAATTAATGCTCATTTTTCAATCAGAAGATAACTTTTATCTGAGAAATGAATATGACGATTTGACAGCTTAAGAAATAGTCAAACCGCCTTGTTTATTCTTCAGGTAAAACTTATCTGACTGTTGAAAAATTCATATGTGGCATCGATCTTGAGATAACCCTCTATGACAGTCGGATAAAGAAGTGATTTTATAAAGGTTTCGTTTTTATTCCTTATGTCGAAATCTTATATGGCGCCCTAATTGTTGTATAAAATTAATTAAAACGTATATTTTTCGTAAAAAGGTGGCGTACTCAGCGTTCTTGATGGCGACGCCCCGACTGATGGAGCCCTACCTGTTTGTGGAGGTGCAGGCGCCGGCTGACTGCGTGTCTGCGGTGTACACTGTACTGGCTAAGAGGAGAGGTAAGCTCTCAATTTATTAAAATACTTAATACGTCCTTGACTATAAGTTTCAAAGAGTTTACCATTCTTCGGTAAATTGGTGAAAAACATAGACTGCAATCAAGTAAAAAATCTCTGTTTGAATGTCCAAACTTACAATAGACAGCCCCTATGCCTAGCCCTACGCCCAGCTTTTATCACTTTTTATTAGTGTTTATGCTTAAAAGATGTGGCGCAACAAACTCCGCACCGAAAATATTATATAGGACATTTGTACTGGACAAACAATTGCGTTTAGTTTCTTTACGGCTTGAGAATATACTATATCTCCATTAGCTCCAATACTAACTCATTTCTGTTCCTTCCTAGGTCACGTAACACAAGACGCGCCCGTCCCGGGCTCTCCTCTCTACACGATCAAAGCCTTCGTGCCCGCGATCGATTCGTTCGGCTTCGAGACGGATCTGCGCACGCACACGCAGGGCCAGGCTTTCTGCCTGCAAGTGTTCCATCACTGGCAGATCGTGCCGGGCGATCCGCTTGATAAGAGTATCATTATCAGGTACAGTACTTATCCTGCTTTCGAAATTCCAAACATGTAAACAAATATATGTTTTTGGAAAGACAACTTTAGTACCCATACACAAAGTTCAGTTTGACTACAACTTCAAAAAAAAAATAAGATTTCAGTAGTACTAGTCATTCCAAAATCAACTTAATTCACACTAGTGTGAAGTTGATATTTCAATAAGTGGCAATAACATCAATTGGAAACAAGGATTTTATTCCTCCTTTGATGTCAACAATAGCATCAACGAAGAAAGGCTACTAAGTTGGGCCACGGACTTTGTGATAGAAAGCATATTGGTTGTTGCACATCGTCACAACTCAACTCTCAGTAAAACAGTGGAAAGTGAGCTTTATAAGTGCTCATCATACACACGAGCGACACGCGTCAGCGCAGAGGACACTGCAACCGTCGACTAATGCCGCTCGTGTGTCTGTTGCCGACGGCAGCCGCCACCGCGTCGACGGCTGCAGTTGTTGTTGTAGTATGGCCACTAACGTGTCACCTTGTCCATAACATTTATAAAATGGCATAAACGACTGAACATGGTGTCATGGGTTTCTCTATAAATTCAGTAGCAGAGTTCTTGATTTGTGCACGGCTTATCGCAATTGAGTTTGGTCGCCCTCAATGATTTAAATCATCACTCGCCCCCTATTTACATGCACTTAAAAAAATTACTGGCGAAATGTGGGTGTATTTCTACACTTGGCGTGGTGTTATGTATACTATTTTTTATGTGATTTTATTAATTCCCCAGGCCTTTGGAGCCCCAGCCAGCTACGCATTTAGCCCGTGAGTTCATGATCAAGACGCGACGTCGCAAGGGCCTCAGTGAAGACGTCTCCATCAACAAGTTCTTCGACGACCCTATGTTGTTGGAGCTCGCGCGGCAAGACGTGCAATTGAATTAAATATAGAATATTGAATACAAATATCGTGTTATTTTATTTTTCCAGAAAATAGTGTTTTTGTTACTGCCCTTGTCTTTTTTTTTATCGCCACCCCGCCATGTGCGTTTGCGAAGTTAGATAGCTGACAACTGTATGCAATCCATAGCTCAAATGGATTGGCGTTTTCAAACTCGCACGTCTTTCATTGATGGAACAAGCTATAATGAGAGACCATTACCCAGGTGTAGAACAGTAGAGTGAATTATAGATGGAAAATAAGAAGAAAAGAGTACCTATTATACATAACGTGACCATTTATTCTTTGACTCAAAACGGGACATTGGCGCCGATTCCCTTGTTCACAAACTAAACTAAATTTATGTTCAGTGCATCTTTTTCTTTCTATTTCATTAAGAAAAGGACATTCAGTAAACTCTGTACGACACTTTTCGCATCTAACATCTGAGGGAGTATTTATTTGTTTGATAGACGGAAATGTTGCTTGTAAGCTAACACTAAACGAACACTTGCGTTTTGGCATTTTAACTTATGATTCCAAAATAAAAGAAGTTTAAGCTATTCACTACACGAGCACCACACAACAATAAAACAAATAGCGAGAAATTTGAAGAAAAAAAAAAATAATCGAAAGATCTGTCAAACAAATGGTCAACAAAGCACGGGCGATGACGTTTCGGGCACTCTCGCCTATCTTCGGGTCAACCGACAACCGACAACGCGGTCTCGCTCTTACACAGCTCGTATCCGGCCGGCACGGGGCGGCGGCGGCGCGGCGGCCGTCCGGCCGGCTAGACTACTCAAATTTTCGCGTGGTTTCCGAAAACGGGACAATTTTGCATCCCAGAGTTCATTTCGGGGACACCGGGACTCGTAATTATACAAAGGGATAGTCCCGTTTAAAACGGGACGTCTGGTCACGTTAAGTATACAGAATATTGTTTTATTATTGTAGTTAATTTTGTTATGTCGGGTGACGTTTGTTTAGAAGTGCATGTATGACGTTCGCTAGCTTCGTAAACGTATCGTCAACCACTGTCCACAATCTGTCAAGCACAGCTGTCAAGCAAACTGTCAATGAAAAAGCGCGGGAAATTCGTAACGAAAGGGCGCCTTTTTTAAAACAAATTTTCAAAATAATTATTTTATTTACTCTTAAATTAATTCGGTTGCTTTTCTCATGATGGGGAAGAAAGGGAATCCGAAGAAAAGAAAAAAAGAAGATATTTCGTCTTCTGCTCCACCATTGGCGTCCTCTGAAGACGACGGTGGAGCCTCAAGCTCTTCAGAGGAATCTATAAAAGAAGAAAAGGATAAGTATCGGGAATTCAGGATTCCCGACTACATTAGGTCATATCCTGAAAACGGAGGCAACTTTGAATATGTTGTATTTTTAGAAAGTATTGACTTAGTCCCGATCGGTGATAGAGACATGATGTCCCTTTCAACCGGCATTAAAAAATATAATAAGGGTGTAAAACAATTATTACGCATGAACCGATACAAAATTGGTGTTATTTTTGAACGTCCTGGTTTAGCTAATGCAGCGTTATTAAACCGAAAATTTTTGGATAGCTATAAATTGAAAGCCAGTATTCCAGCAGCCGCTACGGAAAATACAGGTGTCATTATGCATGTTCCAATTGAACTGAGCAACGAACACATTTATAACGCAATAACCAGCACAAAGAACATAATTTCTATTAGAAGATTTATGCGACGCACTATTTCAGAAGGAGGGGGGGTGTCCTTCCAGCCTACGAAGACGGTGTCCATCACATTCTCGTGTGCAGCGATCCCCGATAGTGTAGACCTGAACAGCTGGCGATTCGAAGTACGTCCGTACATTCCGCCGGTAAAACAATGCCTGAAGTGTCTAAGGTATGGTCATATAGCTAAATTCTGTAAGAACTCCCAAAGATGTTCCATATGTACAAAGGACCATAATTATAAAGAATGTCAAGTACCACCAACTGAGGCAACATGTTGTCATTGTCAAGGTAAGCATGTAGCTATTTCGGCACAGTGCCCTGTCAAACAACAAAAAGTGGAAGAAAACAAAAACAAAATTTATAAAAAATCATATGCAGACTTATTCAATGAAAAGTCATTTCCATCTCTTTCAAAGTCCAGTCCTGCTAAACAATTACAATCACTAGTTGAAACAGAACCAATTTTAAATATTTTAATACAGACAATAGTAACATTAATTTCTCAAAATAAAAATAACGAAAAGAGTATTTGCACTCAAAGCATAAAAGATGTTCTATTATCAAAAATTCAGAATAATATAAGTAAACCTTAATTTTATGGATCAGCTGAATATTGTGCAGTGGAATGCTCAGAGCATAAATAGTAACAAACATGCTTTTTCGTATTTTTTATATGAGTATAACATACATGTAGCTTTATTGTGTGAGACTTGGCTCAAGCCTCACATGAGTTTTAGTATTAAAGGATATAATATAGTAAGATTAGACTCAGGTAATACACACAATGGTGTAGCTATTTTAATACATAACAGTTTACAATTTAGTAAAATAGATACTTTATATGATGATTCCATACAAAATATAGCGATTCGTTTAAAATATGGCAATAATAAAGAAATTTCATTAGTCAGTTTTTATAGTCCCGGAAACGCTTCATTCACTAAGTATAAGTTTGATAATTTAATTCGTAATATTCCTGGTCCTCTCTTGATGGGTGGAGATTTCAATGCACATCATTCAGCTTGGGGATGTAACAGTGTGAACATCCGCGGCCGAGAGGTGCTTGAAATCATTAATGACTATAATTTGGTTTTATTAAATGATGGAGAAATGACTACTGTAGGCTCTGATAGGTGGCAAAGAAATGCACTTGATTTAACTGTAGTATCGACTTCAATTTCATTATCTTGTAACTGGTATGTTCATGATGATCCTTTAGGTAGTTACCATTTGCCTGTAATTACAAGATTACTTATTAATAACAATTATAATATCCCACATGATA
Source organism: Apamea anceps (assembly GCA_951799955.1). NCBI lineage: Eukaryota > Metazoa > Arthropoda > Insecta > Lepidoptera > Noctuidae > Apamea > Apamea anceps. The sequence continues at coordinate 1,936,416 of OX637502.1, read as the reverse complement.
TGGTAACTTCAAATTTATCAAAACATTTTAATTTTAACCTGGTTGATTGGGAAATATACAGGAAGAGTGTTGATAGTTTATTAATGGATTTTAAAATTAATCAAGATAACCCATTACAGTCATATAATGACTTGATAAAGTTATTAAATTTAGCTGTTATTAAATCATTACCAACTATAAGACCTGCTACATCTTTTGATACAGCATCAGTAAATAATAATCGTAAAAAACGCATTCCATTACCATGGTGGAATTTGAATTGCACTAAAGCAGTAGAAGACTCTAGAAATGCCTATAAAGTGTTCAAGCATAATCCCACATTGGAAAAATATATTGAGTTTAAAAAATTACAAGCTCTTAAAAAGTTAGTGTTAAAAAGAGAAAGATATCTAAGTTGGATTTCTCTATGTGAGTCATTTAATAGAACTACTCCATTATCTAGAGTTTGGCAAATTTCAAAAAGATTTAATAAAACATTTACACCTCCAAGTAATAATATTTCCCCTTGGGTATTCGATTTTCTTAAAAAATATACTCCAGATACAGTCGAGGGGCCATTTCAATCAATTCCTCATGAAGTAAAAGCTTCAGGACATTATGAGTATCTAATTTATCCATTTTCTCTTCAGGAATTAAAATCTGCAATATCATCTAGACGTGATTCAGCTTTTGGCCTTGATGGAATACCTTATAAAATGTTGAAAAATGTATCAATTAAGGCACTTTCTAACATACTAAGTGTTTTTAATTTACTCTGGCAGGAAATGATCATCCCTAATGAATGGAAAACAGATTGTCTTATTCCAGTACTTAAACCTAACAAAGTAAGACACAAAGCAGAATCATATAGGCCAGTAGCATTAACATCATGCATGGGAAAAACCTTTGAACAATTAATTAAACAAAGGCTAGAATTTTATATAGAAAGTAATAGTCTATTACCATCCAATCAATTTGGCTTTCGACGCGGTTGCTCCACTCGGGATAGCATTTCTCATTTGCAATTAGACATATACAATTCTAATAAAATGGACAGTCATTTTGTTGGTGTCTTCTTTGATGTAGTGGGTGCATTCAACAACATCAATCTGCACATTTTGTCGGGTGAACTTCGTGCCCTTGGTATTCCTGAAAAAATTATAATATGGATCTTTAACTTTTTACATGGTAGAGAAGTATATGTCAAAGTGAATAAATGTTTAATAGGGCCACGTTTTTCATACAAAGGGGTATGTCAAGGTGGCATCCTCAGTCCATTGATTTACCTTCTTTATTTACATAGACTAAACATTGTACTTGGTCTTGAAGTGGCAAATTTGCAGTTTGCAGATGATTTGGTTATCTATGCTTCAGGTTCAGATATAAGTTCTGTAGAAAGTATTTTAAACAAAGCTTTAACTCGACTAAAGAACTATTTTCATTATCTAAACTTGGATATTAGTCCAGAAAAATCTAAAGTTATAGTATTTGGAGAATGTGAAACAGACCTACATATTTATTACAATAATAGTGTTCTTCCAATAGTGAATGAAGTGAAGTTTCTGGGTATAATTTTTACAAGCAACCTCTCATGGACTAAGTATGTTGATTCTCTATTAGGTAGAGCTAATAAAGCATTTAATTTTATAAAATCACTATCAATTGCAGCTGATCCTAAAATTTTGCTTATGCTATATAAATCTTTAGTCCGTAGTCATTTTGAATATGGATTTTTATGCTTTGGGTCTGATCAGAGATTGGTTCACAAATTGGAGATTCTTCAAAACCACAATCTTAGATGCGTAACTGGTGCAATGAAGACAACTCCAATTAATTCACTTCAAATTGAGTGTAACACTCCTCCTATGAATATAAGATTTCAGTTTTTAAAATCCAAATACATTCTCAAGCTTTTATCTTTCAAAAATCATCCTTTATTAAAGAAAATATTATTTTATTATAGAGTATACAGTCCTTCTAATTCCGTAAATGTCCCTTTTATATTTCATGACTTTTCTAATCTAATTAGTATTGATGATCAATATCAAATTGAGAAATGTAAAGGCAGATGGCCATGTTACACTGGTAATTATATCAGCAAATTCTGGCCCATGGACATTTATGTTAATCGTGACCTAAGGAGTAAAGAAGACGTGTATCAGTTAATTGCTGAGTTCCCTGGGTACAGGCATATATTTACTGATGGATCCAAAAACAATAGAAATGTTTCGCTAGCTATATATCTACCTCATCTTACTGTTGGACATGGAGTGCGGTTACCTGGAGCCATGACTATATTTACAGCAGAATCTCTAGCCATTTTAACAGCTCTGCAGTACATACATGAAAAGAATCTTGGGCACACAACGTGGCTTATAGTGACCGACTGCATGAGTGTTCTCATGGCCTTACAAAACCCGAAACTGGACGCTAATACCGGAAATATTTTACATGAGATTCGAACTTTATACGCTGAGCTTGGTTCTAGAGGATTTTCAATAAGTTTAATATGGACACCCTCCCACATAGGAGTAACAGGAAACGAAAACGCAGATTATCTTGCAAGAGTTATTGTTGACGTTGACAATGTTGACATCCCAGAGACAAGAAATGTTGCCATACCAAGTTCCGACCTGCTTACTAAATTACATGAACAAAACACCTGTATTTGGCATGAGAACTGGCAAGAAACACTAAGAACTAAAGGAAAATGGTATGCGAAAATAAATCAAACCATTGGTTCTGCACCCTGGTTCTCCAGATCTGTTCTTCCCAAAAGCAGAAAATTTTATACCACTTTAAATCGTCTTAGACTTGGACATGGAAGATTCAATGCACATTTAGCCAGAATGAAAATTATAACATCGCCAGTTTGTATCAATTGTGACTTAGGAAGTGATCAGACCTTAGATCATATAATTTTTGAATGCCCTGCATATGATTTACAAAGAATTCCTCTAATCGATAAATTATTGGAAATATATAAAACGTCAGCAAGCATCCCGCGCGACACTCAAAGTTTGCTGGCAAATTACAGTACATACATAGCACTGTATAAATTTATTGACAGCACTGGATGGGCAATTTGACCGTTCGGGGCGACATAATAGAAGGATATGACCCGGATATGACCTTATTACACAAAATGTTTATGACGAATACACGGATATGACAACATATTATTAAGATTTTGACTAATGAATACTGAAGACGTGGCTTTGGCCTAAAATACATATAAAACAAGGTATAAACTACTAAAGACGTGGCTGTGGCCTTATTTACTTTTGGACAAGAAGATTGAAACTAAAGACGTGGCTTCGGCCTTAATTATTTTTGAACAAGAAGGATGTAACTGAAGACGAGGCTTTGGCCTTACGTTTAGTCAAGAAGGACGTAGAGACTGAAGACGAGGCGGTATGGTCCAAGACCTTAGCCTGCCCAAGAAGGGCGAAGGAAAAAAAAAAAAAAAAAAAAAGCAAACTGTCAAGTGTCAAAACAGCGAAAAGCATGTTCCAAATCGCTTACAAAATATAGATTTAAAATCAGAATATAGCTACCCTATGATAATATAATTGTGAAAAGTTGTAAAGCATTGTTTTACGTCTCACCTCATACATATATAAAGCAAAATGGCTCGCGGCAAAGACAAGAAACAGTAAGTTTGGTTATGTACTCATTTGAAAATTGTATTCTCTATTTACAAAGCTAAGGCTAACATAGCGGTGTTTTAGGCGTAAGTTGGACAAGAAGCAAGAAGGCGACGATGTCCCGAAGCAGGTTCCTCACACGTTGGAATCCCTCCGAGAGAAAGATGAGACGATGCTCGCTAATGTTGACGATGAAGAGAAATTGGAGGTTAGAAACTGTTGTTTCTGTTGGTATATTGTGCATTTGAATGTCTTAAAATTGCAGAAAAGACAAATTACTAAATTATCAAAAGTCAATCTACCTAGTCTTTTCCCACCTGTGCTGTCAGCTTCCAGCCTCACTGCATGCAGCTAGATACAAGTATACATAAATTACTACACTATAAATAACAAAATCTATCGAAAGTACAACTAATTTGGTTTCCATGATTAGGCAAACAGCAATACTTGTTTTTATAACATAACTTTAATATTGAGTTTCTTTCTTTTATTTTGAAGGTGAACTTACATACTTAATATTTTTTAAACTCTTTGTTTTGCTCCTTAACTAAAAATGACAATGAATATTTCCAGGCACAAAAAGACATGGAATTAGATGAACTGTCAACATACTACGAGAATTCATATGAACCTAAAGTATTGATCACATACTCGGACAACCCCCACAACAAGACTAGGATATTTGGCAAGGAGCTGTGTAGAATGATCCCTAATTCTATATCTAGGTACAGACAGAGGTAAGGATATGTTTCAAGGTGTTTTACATAGCCAGAAAGGCCACAGGCAAAGGTCTACAAGATACATTCTTTTGATATTCTATGTTCCTTTTCCTAACACCAGCAATTCCTTGTTTAAAAGGTGATCTCCAATAACATGCATTGAAATGCCCTTTGTAATTGAATTTTTTTTTTTTTTTGCCTAGTATGTTTTGTAATTTTTACACTTACCAGTCCAGTCTCCTATCTATTTTTAGCCCAATTGAGTAGCCTCTGTTGGAGATCCAATAAATAAATAAAAGATACTTGGTTATTGCTTTTTGTATAGAAAATAACCTGACGACTGTCTATTGAATCTTTTTGTTATAGTGCCTCAACATTGGCAGTCAGCTTCAATAATCTGCTCTGAAACTTAATTCATGCTTCATTTTTACACAGAAAAGTGTGTCATGTGTGCTGGTTAAGGTCACACAATCTATAAAGTAGTATACAATATGTGTGACTTAAGTAATCTATGAATGCACGGCTTTTAGCAATGGACTACTTATGTCATGCTCATTGTAATGTACTGTTGCTTAGTAGGGGTTGCAGTAAAATGGCAAAAGATACAATTGTTATGTCTTGCATTTATTTAGCACCAAAGATACAAATTCCTATTAAACAATATTTCCATTTTCTACTTTCAGATCATCAGTAAAACGCATAGTCCAGTCAGCACTCCGGGAGAAAGTCACGGATGTGATAGTTGTAAATGAAAATCAGAAGCAGCCCAACGGTTTCCTCCTGATCCACTTACCAAACGGACCTACAGCACACTTCCGCCTCTCCAGCTGCAAGATCACGCCAGAGCTCAGGAAAGATTATAAAGAGATTACTAACCACAGACCTGAGGTAGATACACAATTCTTAAATTATTTTGCCTTATACCTAGAAATTATAATATCAAGAAAAGATCAGAAGAAAGAGCATTCTGAGACGTTGAGAGACTGCACTACTGCCTTGTCCAAGTTTGCTGTGTATCACTGCAGTTAATTTGGTTCAACACCAAACAACAACAATGTGGTTTAAGTTTTTATTCAAAGCAATTATTTCAGTTAAACCATTTACAGGCACTTTAGAATTGTCAAAAAATCAAAATCAAAAGTCATTGATTCAAATTAGGCTGAGAATGAGCACTTTTCGAACGTCAAAATTACAAAAGACAGTCCCCCAAAAACGCTTGCCCTTCAACACAAAATTAAATAGTTGGTCAGTTAGAAAGTTGAAGCTAGTTGCCCATTCCAAAACGTAGATCTCTATGGAGAAGAACAAGCAAGAAACTCAAACTTATTATATTAACAATCTGGGTTTGCATTGATTTTGGTTAAATAATCCTTGGGCCCAACAATAAACCTCAAAGTACGCTTCATTCATGCTGATGATGTGGGTAACATTGAAAATGTCAATTCATCAAAAAAAAACGTGAGAATATTTGAATTTCGCGGGCTACCTTATCGCGTCCCCCACAAATCATGAACTCTTGTTGTCATGCCAGATGGTTTCAGTAGCTTAGGTATTTATTTAAATATGAAACTGGCCCATTAGAAGTCCTAATATGAATGAACATTGTATGTTGGCAGGTGATCCTGAACAACTTCAGCACTCGACTGGGTATGACGGTGGGCCGCATGCTGGGCGCGCTGTTCCACTACGAGCCACAGTTCCGTGGCAGGCGCGCAGTCACCTTTCACAATCAACGTGACTACATATTCTTCAGGCATCATCGGTAAGTTTGTCTCAACATAATGTTTTAGAAATTTTGCTGCTGACCCTACATTACTCCTTACTTCATAAAATAATCTTCCAGGTACGAGTTCACCTCAGACGGCAAGCGTGCCAAGCTGCGCGAACTGGGCCCTCGCTTCACCCTCAAGCTGATCTCCCTACAGCAGGGCACCTTCGACTCCAAGCGAGGAGACTTCGAGTGGATCATCGCCGGCAGGAGGCACCAACTGGAGACCTCCAGGAGGAAGTTCTTCTTATAGGCGGTTATGTTGTGTGTAAAATTAAAGTATTTTGTAAGGGCAAGTATGTTTTATTTGGAGGATAGTGAATCCTGAATTTTTTTTTGCTTATCAGGACCACAGAACAGATAAAAGAGGTTAGAAAGGAAATAGTTCCTGATTTGTATTAAAACGCGTGTCGCCGCCTGTCTCCCACTCCTGTCTCTCCACTACAAGCAAGACATCAATGCGTACGCGAATTACGCACACAAATAAACCACATGCACTTAGATCGCGTGTTTGCTATTGGTTCTCACACTAACGCAAATACTGCTCTGGACGTACACTCACACACGTGTAAAAGCAAATAGTTACGGCGACCAAAAGGTCGATTAATCATATCGATCAAATTATTGTAATTTTGTTAATTAAAGTTTTGCAATTTTTTTAGTTGCGGGTACGGTACGTATAATGTGGACATCCTAATCTACTATATAAAAATAAGTCGGGTTTTCCTTCCTGACGCTATAACTCCAGAACGCACGAACCGATTTCCACGGTTTTGCATTCGTTGGAAAGGTCTCGGGCTCCGTGAGGTTTATAGCAAAGAAAATTCAGGAAAAATTTCAACAGAAAAGCGGGAAAATCATAGTGTAGGAGTAGGTTAGGAGTAGTGTAGGAGGTAGGGCACCACGCGATCGAAGTAGCGCCGGGCAGCTAGAAATAATTTATATGGCATAACAACGTTTGCCGGGGTCAGCTAGTTACATATAAATAAAATTAAATCAAAGTCAATTTAAGGAGGAACATCCGATACTGCCGCGAAATTTAATTTTGTTTTATGCTAGTTGCAGCTCTGTTTTACGTCATAATAATAGAAAGAAACAAAAATAGCATTTTGAATAACATAAAACGTAAAACAAAGCTACAATTTGCAAAAAAACTAAAACGAAATTTTAAATTTCACAGCCACATCGAATGCTAAGTCGAATTAACATAATCCACATTATACAATAATAAAATTAGGGTTAATAAAAACAAAACGAAGTTGTATTAATTGTAACATTACTGAAAATAATCATTCGTATAATACACATACTTAATATCGACATTGTTTACAATTTGGTACAACACTATCGATGCGCATAGATTTCCCTGAATAGATGCTTTAGATAGCCTTTTTGGTTACTTCAGGGTAACCAAGGGCTCAGGGTTTTTTTTTGAGTATTCACGTCTAGAACCAGCCAAAAACTAGTTAGTCACATTGAAATAATTACGTAATGCGGATGAACTCTGAATATTAAGGATTAGGGAATACAATACAGGCGTGGGTGAGGATTTGAGTATATAATTAAAATCCAAAACTTCTGTAAAATTATTTTATTGACATATTGTGATGCAGGCAAAGAAACACATAATTACAAAATAATGACTATTATAAGGGGACATTTTCTTATCTAGACAACTGTTTCATCCACGATCGATATTCTCCACGTCGTCGCCGTCGTCGTAACCTTAATTTCAGCTTTACCTGTAACAAAAATAATTTTCATTTAGTCTCTAATGATAATTTTCCTCAATAGCAAGTTCTGCTGGTGTTATGATATTTGTAGTGTGTTGAAATAACCGAGGTGGCGACGGGGCGCCATCCCCGGCAGTTTTAACCACGGTCATCTGTGTCTCAATTTACAGAATGCTACTTCATGGGATCGCATTCTCATAGGATGAGACAGGAATCCACATAAAGCAACCAAATAGAAACTAGAGATAAAATGGAAACAAACAAAAGCGGTACAGCCGTTTGGGAGCTACGATGGCGCAGACAAACACACAGATTAAACTTATAACACCCCTATTTTTGTCGGGGGTTAAAAATAGAGGTGGCTACAAAATAATTCTCATCATGCAGTATTTCAAATAGGCACATAAAAGCCACTTGAACGTAAAAATTTACAAAGAAAAGCCATTGATTTTTATACCAGTGCAGTGTAGAATTTTGAACCTTTATGAACAATAATTTTACTATTTAATCAGAACAGTTAAAAAAAAACCATTCATTAAACATATGGCATCATGAACGCTTGTTTATTCTACAGTCCTAGGCAAAGTAATATAAACGGTTTATATCAATCAGAACCAATTTAACAGATTACTCTTAATTGAGGAGATAATTAATGATTGACATTCAGTACTGCCCAGTACATCTTCCCTTAATATATTGGTCATGTGATAAAATACTTTTATTAAAGGATAAATAATACACAAGTTGTAAACTGTCTCAAGTTCTACAGTATGATACCTTATTAGGCAAGCAATAAGGTGCAATGGTTCACTAATAAAAAAAAAGTGATTACATTACTAAATAAATGTTGTAATTGTAATCTTACCTCATATTCCTTGTTCAATATAATTCCCTTCCAGATCTAAGACCTAAAACAAAGAATAAAATCCATTAATTAAGCACATATTGGCATAGATTTTTGTGTGGTTGCGTGGTTGTAATACTCAGACGCGTAAGGTGGTCAACATGGTGATATGGGTTCGCTCTGTTGAGGGAGACCTGAAGGTCAAGTCATCACTGTAAACATTGATATGATTAAGTACTTATAATAAGTTAACTAAAACTGTTTTATCTTACCTCGTGATAAGTTTCTTCAAATCACAAACCCAGTTTCGAGGGTAAGCTGCAAAGAAAAAATGCATGTTAATGATTTTAGGGTTTAACTGCTACATACAAGATATTTAAGTGTATCAGACAGCGGAACACGATGCTCATCAAAGATGTACAGGTAAGTGTATTCATCATTACAGACACAAAATACATAGATAAATAATATATTGCCATCGATACAAAAACATACCTCCTTCGATTTTTTTCCTGGTAAAATCTTTCTTCGTTTAGGGGCATCAGGGATACTGGATAAAATCACAGTGTTGGATTTGTTTGCTTAAGATCCGCTCACTCGACAGTGTTTGATCGTGCAGCCTGCAGAAAGAAATTCTAGTAAATGTTCTTCTAAGCAAGCTAATGATTTCTTATTTTTATTTTAAGATCAGTTAGGATAGTTATATTAACAGCATTATGTGTCAGATGTCCCTATCTGGATTCATCATTTGAGTTGAAATATATATTTTTTAAATCCATCCATGAAATGAAATTGCAGTTTCAGGTGAAAGTTATGGTTGTAAATATATTTTGAGCATAAATAATGTTAGTAAGGGCTGATTTTTCAACGGTCCGATAACTTTTATTTGAAAAATTAATATGACAGCTTGACATATTTTTTATATAAAAGCTGTCAAAGCGCAATATTAATTCCTCAGATAAAAGGTATCTGACCATTCAAAAACAGTGTTTAAAACAACTACACACTTATATTTGACAATTCTTACCTTTCAGTTGCCATTTCACATCATTTGACACCCTCGAAAGATCTGTAGAAGAAAATATACCTATGAGTATGTTGTTTACAATAGTTAGACAAAATATTTTTAACTATAATATTACTCAGACGCGTAAGGTGGTCAACATGGTGATATGGGTTCGCTCTGTTGAGGGAGACCTGAAGGTCAAGTCATCATTGTAAACATTGACTTGATGCAGATAATGTTTTAGAGATTCTATACTAGACCAGCGGGGTAATTGCATAACATACTATCAGTAGCAATGGCTTTCATTTTGACAGTTCTACAATATTCATTGCATTATTTATGTTGTTGAGCAGACAATTTTTTTTTACATATGAAGCAATGGATTAGCAGTATCCTTCAAAATGATTCAAATTGATAGTGTTTTACGCAATGCTGCCTGTATAGAAAGTCAGCCTATAAAGGGACACCCTGTTTTATTTTCATGGTGTTTACTTACATCAAAAGCAGTTTCCATAGATGAGTGCCCACAATGTTACATCTGGACCTGTTAAAAAAATAAATAGATTGTTAATAAAAGAGAAAAGTTAACATTATTCCATTATGATGTATTATCTAGTTGTATCAGTGTGGATAGTTATGTTAACAGCATTATAATCAGATGTCCCTATCTGAAATCATCATTTAAGTATGAAATGAAATAATATTTATTTATGGCTGTATTTGTAAAAACTAGTTCAACCTTACCTTGTAAGTAAAACAGTATTTTCGAATCTCCAAAAAGTTTTCAGCACTGTTTATTTCTTTGATTGACCCTGAAATTATCGAGAATTTAGTAAAAATATCCTTTACCGGCTTTGGTACAGTCTTTGAACTGATAATATATAATCAGATAGGAGCGAAAGACATTGCAATTGTGTACATCAAAAAGTTCAGATGAACTATGTGGTCATCATTTAAAAAACTACATATTATAAGGTAAATAGTGGTTGCAAAACATGAGCAGGCATCATGGCTTTTATGTATCATTACAATAAGGTTTAATTTGCAATGATAGATGCATACTCGGGAAATGCAACCATTATTATGTTATGCTGGTAACTGAAGTTGTATTCTCACCTTCTTTGAGTAATTCATCTTGTGGCGACAGTACAGTTTTTATCAGTGTGCCTGTAAAGAGTACAAACTTGTTAGTTTTGTTACGTAGCTTTATTGTAGTCTTTTATAATAATTGATGGGATCAGATAGGAGCGAAAGACATTGCAATTGTGTACATCAAAGAGTTCAGATGAACTATGTGGTCATCATTTAGATATTAAGTACTTAACAATTTTAAATCAAATTATATATAAACTGTTTACACCCAATTCAGGATCGTGTAATAGATTTGGCAGATAGTAAATACTGTAAAATAACAGTCACTAAAGCATTTATCTATACTAATATTATAAAGAGGAAAACTTTGTTTGTTTGTTTGTAATGAATAGGCTCAAAAGCTACTAAACCGATTTTAAAAATTCTTTCACCTTTCGAAAGCTACATTATCCACGAGTAACATAGGCTAAATTTTATTTTGGAAAAAAATAGGGTTCCGTAAGATATTTGGGTTTTTCGGACACAAGGTGTAAAAAATCAACCAGAAAAGTTACTTATTTTGCGTACGCTGCCTAAACTATAAAAGATAGAACCATAAAATGTTCAAATTAATTGTAGATCTTATAAATATCTACAAAAAAGTCCGCGACACACTATACCTATCTATGTCAATGAGGCACAACAACCATTTTTTAATTTAAAAATCTTGAATTTTTTTTGGACTACATTTAAACGCATTTATTTTACTCATGCTATTAATCCTTATCAAAATAAATTATTTCATCAGTAAGTACCGTTTATGTAGATAATATGTGGTCTTTGAATGATTAAAATTGGACGTTTGGTTTTGAAGTTATGGCGAAATTAAAATATTACGATTTCTGCTGCACGGCCCGTTGCGAAGTGGGCGTCACCAAGGCCGTGCACGTGCAGGAATAAGTTTACAAAATCAAAAATCAAGTCATAATATGTGTCAGTCCAGGCATAAAGGGTCCAGTAGTGGGGTATTGAGTTAAGACTGGATTCGGTATCTAGAATAGTCAATTGATAGTATGGATTGAAAAAATAATCAAAAAGTAGCACACGTTTTTTTTTATCAGACATTTGAAGTTGAAATTCTGAAAAAGCTTGATTTGAGAAAAAGCATTTTGAAAGTTTGAGTGAAAAAAAAACACACTTTTACTTGCTTGTTACGTAGATTTTTATTCATTATTGTAGATTGATATGTTTTCCATAGAATCAACTTATAATTATACTTTTGACATCAAAACTAAAACAATTATTATCAAAATAAAAGAAGGATACACAGTCTAGTAAAAAAGGTCCACTTGCCGATATTTAATAAAAAGTTAGTTATTGCGATAGTAATTAACAATAAAAAACTAAAATTAAGTATTCTTACTCTATTTAGGAACTAACAAAATAACAAGACAGGCTTTTTTCAAACATTACTGCAACAGAATAATGATTATTTTAGCCACTGGTACCTTTTATGTAATGTCATAAAAGGTACCAGTGGCTAAAATAATCATTATTCTGTTGCAATAATATTTGAAAAAAGCCAATACAAACATAAAAATAAAACTTATTCTATTTGGGACTCCAACTTACGTTTTGGACAAAAATAAATTCCTCCTCGCACCTGATTCCTATGACCAACCTGTTTGCAGTACGAACATGTTGGTTTTTGTCGAATACTCTTTTCAATTGATGGTTTCTGAAAAGAGTACTCGACAGATGTTGTTGGGACAGAGTTGTGGTCAACATCAACATTTGGAATGGGTTTCGGGCATAAAATGTCTTTAGATTCTTCACGTACAAATTCACGAATCTTATTATAAAGATACGATTTTCTTTCGTACGTCATGCCTGCAGGGGATTTTTCTAAAGGAAAACCGTATACTTTATTCGGGTTCAAAACCTTTGATACAGTTGGTTGACTGTCAGTATATTTTTTGTAACATAACATGTGCCCTCTATTATCTTCATTTGTTTCAAAATGACTAAAATGCAGAAGTTGGTTAATAGTTACACAATCAGGTTGAAAAAAATTGGCCCAGTCGTAAGTTTTCACAAAAGTTTCTCCTTTCTCATCACCAGTTAGAACAGCTACTATAGATTTTGTTTTCGGACAAGCTTGAACAGCAGCTGCAAGAATATCCTTTAAGTTATTGCATTCCCATTTTCTAAAACTTTTTTTGAATAGACCGAAATACATGTCGGGTGCAAACTTCGTATGACCCACGGGAAGGAAAGATATACGGAAACTTCGGTGTCTGCCTGTTAAAACTCGCCATGTTGCATATTGCATGACATAGTTATTTTTATTTTGTCCAGCACAATTATCTGCATGACAAACAACATCTTTTTCGCCTATACCAAAATTTTCGAAAAAATGATGTAGCATTGAAATTATTACATTAGCTCCTTTCCCAGTAGCACAGGGTTCAGGAATTACGTACAAAACGAACTTTCTCAAAGGCTCTGCAGCAACACCAAATAAACTGACTTTAAATCCTGTCAAGAAATACAGTGGCCCAATTTGTTGTGAACTGTGCGGCAAATGCACCTGTTGGGCAAAATCAAAAGAGTAATGCATGACGCCATCATAAGAACATGGTTCATGAGGTCCAAGAATAAGAGTAGAGTCCGTTATTGAATCAGTCGCAACTTTGATTACATTGTTATAATATTTTCGTTCATTTTGCACTAAATCAAGGTGCTGCCTCGACTTTTCTACAAGCTGTATTTTTTCCTTTTCATCTAAACCACCCATTCGTCCCAACGTGGTCACGTTTTTCTGACAAGTTGCACATAGATCTGTTTTCGGTTTCTGTATAACGACATATGGACAAAAATCTTCCCAAAGATCATACCAACTACTTCTACTAATAGGAGTTTTATCGAGTAAAGCTATAGTTTCCAAATATTTGTTGTACACATACGCTTTAGACATACTACAAGGTAAAATTATTAAATCAGATTTAAATTGGTGGCCTGGTAATCGGCCCGGCAATACTAAACCGTTTTCATTAGCAAACTGTCTTATAAAAGTGATTGCGTCTGATCTAGTTTGCAAATTAATACAATTGTAAGGTCGTTTACGTGACCCGTGGACCTTTGGAGCAACACCGCTGTCCAGAAAGTTCTTTTTTACATTTTTTAACCTTTTCAAACCAGTGGCATATACATATTGGAAAAAAATCTTGCATACTGAAACACCTCGAAAGAAATACTTTACCGTGTATTCTTTTCGTTGCAAGTTTCTGTTTTTTGAATGTAATGTATTTTCACTTGTACGTAAGAGAGCATTTAAAGCTCCTTTCAAGACCAAGTGATGATGATTGACTCCTTCATTACAACGTGAATTTAATTCGATACAATCTAACCTACTACTTAATATTACATCTTTTTGAAATTTGGACACACAATTATTATTACATCCACAGCCAGTATCTAAGAATGAGGCCTGAGTTACATCGTCTAGAATTAAAGGATCATCATCTAGTAAAATATTACCAATTTGCCGCTCTTCGAGCGGCTCACAAGCACTAAATTCGATGTCACACGATAATTCTGTACCCCGTTGACTTTTGAACTCTAAATTAAAATTTTCATAGTCTTCATGTTCTACAGACGCTGAATAGCTAAACTCTGAAAACAAATAGTTGAAATATACATACTACACAGGTCATTTTTTCATACTATGTCTATGACATAGGTACCTAACACAACTTCTTAATTGGTATTAGAGTCCTTGCTGTAGTCATAAAGAATATGTACTATTGCATGCATACAATGATCACGTCGATCTTTTTTGATTTTACACAAGGCTCGGCTAACTATTTTAGCAAAATCATAACACTCATGTATTTCATCTTCACTGATTGCTTCTGTATTAGTGCTTTTTTCATAATACTGATCCGTTTCATCCATCTCAGATGTCGACTCTGTGAAATTATTTTCTAAGTTGTAAGTACCTGAATAAGGTGCAACGGTTTCTTCTTCTGTTGGTAAATCCGGCGTTGTTGCGGTCGAGGCCAAAACAGGTAGTGTGTTTACTTCCACCTCCATAGAAAGTGGTACAGGTCCATCAGAATGCTTAGATTCATCACTAGAGCTGGAACCTTCGGTTGAATCTTCAATAATTATGTTACCTAAAAACAAATTTGAATTTAGTATAAATGGGATGAAATTATGACTAATTGAGATTCATTAGCCTATCAACTTTGTCGCGGTCAGTTTTCAGTCTATGTGGATGCAGCCGAATTATTATGATTAAAGCTGCTCTCTTTTAAAATGTAATAAATAAGTAGGAACGTAACGTAATCTACGCTTAATCCATAAATCTCTAAATCTCTAAAATCCATAAAAAATCGAATTTAAAGACGACTGCTGTCTGTAGGAGGCTTCGCCCCTGTCGAGGTCTAAATATGAAAAGTAGGTAACAGCTGTAGATACACACAAGAACTCCGTAACATTCCGATACCCCGGTTTATAGAACTAGCTTTTCGACCTCGGCCCCGCTAAGCGTAATAACGTTAATAATATTATAGCCTATGACTGAATAATGCAGCTTTGTATTGGAGAAAGAATTTTCAAAATCGGTTCAGTACTTTTGGAGCTTATTCGATACATAACACAACACGTAACAACAAACATAGTATTAGTAGATATAATAGACAACGTAAAGACTTACCTTTATTCATTTTTATGCGCACTTTTCACTCACTCAATTTAAAACAGCTAAGATAATAAAAACTGCTATATTTACACAAAGACTGTCGGATATTGTTTCCTTTCCGGTGTCAAATGACAAATAAATTATTGCATCACAGGCAGATCTATTTATAGGACACGTAGGTAGCAAAAAACGATCAGGGAAATCCCCGCTATGTCGAAGTGAAGCAAAGTAAATCCCCTTAGTAGTTGCATAGTAGCAGGGAGTTCCCCGCTTTAAGGGACCTTTTACACGTAGTTTCAACATTTTAATCTTAAAATATAATTAAATTATTAGAAGTGATCAGTACGGGGTATTGAAACGTATTTTATTCCCAGAATATCGACATGCCACCCACTGGTACCTTTTTAGTAAACTTTTTTCATAAAGTTTCTGGTACTTAGAAACATCGTATATAGTCATTTACTATATGAAATTGTAGATAATTGAGCATTTATTTATAACCAATTAAAATCGCGAAATGCAATTTTTATACCCAACTTTACAAAACCTCTTATATCTCGGAAACTAAATGCCGCGCACTGGACCCTTTTCGCTTGGACTGACACATATAACTATTTACATCACATCCATGATCTGTAGTGTTATAAAGTTTTCATAATTTTCGCAAAGTTTAAAAAAATCATCTTACTTCTATTTATTTAAAAAAAAAAATATTATGTATCTTTATGGGTTATTTTGATTTCCTTTTTCGCAAAGTTTAAAAAATTCATCTTCTTACTTCAATTTATTTAAAAAAATATATTTTGTATCTTTATGGGTTATTTTGATTTCCTTTTGATATACGCAATCCTGTCACAAATCCGAAATCTACGCGGACGAATTCGCGGGCAGAAGTTAGTCCATAATATAATAAATAGGTAATAGCAGTAGTTTGAAAATAAAAATAAATCTCGAACCGCGCGTGCGTCACCGCGTCGAGCGACAGTGCAGTCGGCCCGTCTTATCTTTCATTCGTCTATTCAAGGTCAACGGGGCGGGGCTAGAGAGCTCTTCTATTTTTTGAGTGCAAGCAAAAATGAACTTAGTGGTGATCAGGCGGAAGTGTCCATGATAGTACTTAGGTAAAGATATCATATAGGTACCCTCTTAATCACCACTAATGAGACACAATTGGTTTTCTATTGTAATTAGCCACAAAAGGCCCGCGTGGTAGATGGCATTCTGGGGAAGCACATACATAGGTACATTTTATCCTGTTAGCACGTTCCCGTGGGATAATTTCAGACATCCACGCGGGCGAAGCCGCGGGCAGAAGCTAGTACTGTATATAAATGAACTATATCCAATGCATTATCTCAAATAATTTCCACGACCATGAAAATTTAAATTAATATTTCTATTCACTGTAATCTACCAATTCAATCAAACTATCCTGAAGAATGATAAACATGTTAGTCATTTCAGTAAGTCTTACCTTGCTTGCATAGTACACCAAGTCACGTCAATACTGAATCTATGTATGGTCGTCTCTTGTTCTCGATTCTGTGAAATGCAGAAATTTGTTAATATTTGTGTATCTTTCCTGTGATGGTACTTTATAAGTGATTTTATCAGATAGGAGCGAAAGACATTGCAAAAGTTGTACATCAAAGAGTTCAGATG
Organism: Apamea anceps; assembly: GCA_951799955.1. Lineage (NCBI taxonomy): Eukaryota > Metazoa > Arthropoda > Insecta > Lepidoptera > Noctuidae > Apamea > Apamea anceps. The sequence continues at coordinate 1,919,282 of OX637502.1, read as the reverse complement.
AACTATGTGGTCATCATTTTAAATAAATATTAACTGAAAAATATTACAATTTAAAGTGTTTTTTGGAGTAAATCTTTGTCTATGTAACTCACCATAAAACAACTCCGTGCAGAAGGTAAATAAATACCTGCAAATAATAAAAAAGAAAACTAAATAACAGTCACATAAAAAAACCTACTAATGATTTTTCAAAGCAGAGTCAGTATGCTCGTAAGCATTTCTTTGTGCATCAGACCTCACAACAGGCTGCCCTATGCTACAACTTAGTAAAAAAACAAAACAAGTAGCTGATGAAGTACCAGTTACAGAAACTTTTAATGAACAACTAAATTGAATGAGCAAAGGTTCCCTACTCTTGAATGAGCCATTGTGAGGCAACTGAAGGTTTTCAGCTGCACTGCGCTGTCATCATGTTGTTAAAAAGGGATTGGAAATCATTGAAATGATTGTAGGATGGGAAGTAACTACAGCCTGATTTAAACTATGGCAGTTCTGAAGCGTGCTATTTGCTGCATAGTACCTCACCCCTGCTGACAGGTACATTTGGTACTGCACAACTCGCCTCATGTTCCGAGCTGCTATGAAGTTTGAATCGAGCTGTACTTGAATTATAAGCCAATCAAGTTAAGTAGAAAAATGTCAGTAATCTACAAATAGGAATAACATCCATTATTTATTAGCAGCACAAAATATTTTAGTTACCTTGGCACAGGCTTAAGCAAACAGGGACGGTGGTATCCACCCAGCCCCAGCAGTCTCGACATTCATTGCTATGAATGTCGAGACTGCTGCCCCAGGTTTCTTAATTGGCTTATGAAGGCAATATGAGATGGAATGCTTGCATGGTGTGCAAATTACTCCAGTAATATAAATTAGGACTTACCATAATAAATTCCATTACAGTTTGATGCTCTTGGGTACTCTATCAGCCTAAAACAATACAAAAGCTCTGTGAGAAGTCTGTAAACATTTTTATATGATGGGTTTATAGTTTGTTGTGTTCAGATAGAGCTAATATACATGCAAATCATGGTTTTTCAATGGTTAGCATTTTTCATCATGTGAATTTGTAGTTTTTGAAATTTCCGATATATTCAAAAGGTGCTTTATTATATTATTCAAGACCCTCTGACCAATACATTTTCTATTTCTAAGTCAAAATATCTTTTCCTATGAGCTAAGTAGTAAATGAGAATGTTGTAACATGTATCTTACCATCGGCAGGTTTTCGATATTTCCCCTGCACAAATATGCGAGGCACATCTATTCCCTCTTTGAAGTTGACAGTCCGACGCTGCACATATGTATTCATGAGGATCTCAAAGCCAGCATCAGTGAACAGCTTCTGTAGCTCTTCTTCTGTGAAGTAGTAACTCCTGTAGACAAATAAAGTACATGTTAATGATACCTGTTTATATGTTGAAATAGCTTATAGCTATGCTGTGTTGTAATTTTTATAGAAATGGCAGCACTTTGGCACATGTGGTTGTTTTATGATAAGTAATGATTTACTATGCCACCCACATGAGCAAAGGTCTGTAGAATCTTACCTGGTGCCATCCTGTCTCATATAGAAGTTATCAGCAATTTTATGTCCAGGCTTGAACCGCAGCTGCGCCATGTCGTACCGTCCGTAGTCGCGGAACAACAGCACACCCCCGGGCCGGAGCGCTCTGTACGCGACCCTCGCCACCTGCGACCACGCTTCAGGGTGGATCGCAGACAACACGAAGATCAAACTCGCTATGTCCACGCAACCTTCTTCCATGTTCTCGAACATGTCATCAGTGGTCAGGTCAGCGCAAAATGCCTTCATACGAGACTCGTCAAACAACTTGTTGGATTTCACGAACTCGACCGCACGTGGTGAAAAATCACACGCGTAGAAATGAAAGTTCGAGAAACCTTCTTCGACCAGCGGGAATATCATGTTACCCACGCCACACCCCAGCTCTAGGAACGTGATCTTATCGTCAGCTTCAAAGTTTATAAGCTCTTGAAACTCACGTGTGGTCCAATGCCGGTCCTTGAAGAATTTAGTCTCATTTCTCTTGTAAAATATGTCCCAGTAACGCTTTGCTTCTTTCTCGAGTCGCGCAGCTTTGGCTTCAGGTATTATTCGCGAGTTTTGTGCCTCAAGACGAAGTTTTTCTTCATCAGTCAAATCCTTCAGCCGATGAATAAAAACATCGCCGTTTTCGCCGACACGTTGGATTTCATCGGTTTCCATCTTGAGTTTTACATACGTAATTAGGAATCTCTTGTTATAGCATGGAGAATGTGTAGATAACAGTCATAGATTTCCATTTATTTACTAAATCAACCCAATTAAACAAATAAATTTAAGAACTTTTAGAAAACTAAATATTTATGATGCGGTGCGATCCGCCGAACGTGAATTCGTGACCGTTCGTGACGCGACGAAATGACGCAAATGAATGAAATGAAATGAATGTAATACATAAAGTATGAAAAATCAGGGAAATGTCAAAAAATCCATGAATGAACATGCAGTTCCTCAAGTGTTGCTAGAATAGATATTACGCTTTTTGATTTTTACGGAATACTTGTCTGTTATTAAGTCAAAGTATAAAAATCCTTAGTTATTCTTTGTAAGCACAAAATCGTACCGTAATTTATTCCTGCTGATAATTAAATGAAAACTGAAACAAATCTAAGTAAAATTTAAAATTATGTCAGTAAGCATAATGTATAGGTTTGGCAACATCGATTGAACATTTGAACAGGACCGGTGTTTGAATGAATAACAAGAAATTGAATGATTATTTTTATATGACATTGACATTTTACTGTTCGGTATTACGTCATACGTATTACCTATGGTATTACCCTTGACAAAAAATGAGTGGCACAGAGTATAATATTATAATCATTTAATGGGTTATTGTATTTATTACTACAACCTCGGCACGGCATCGAAAAGTTTTAGAGAAGAAAATCGTCTGTTGTGTACGGGGGGCTTACCACCAGAAGTTAAGTGATAAATGATTTTTATTTTGTAAGTAAGTTTGTAAATACAAACACTTTTACACGTCAATCATATTTTAAAAACTAGATGAGGTCGGCGTTTCCTGACTAGTCTGAAAAGAAAGTTGAACTGCACTGCTTTTTTGTTCAGATGGACCAACGGGCCCACCTCGTTTATGTTTTTTCTTTTGTGTTTCCTTTTCATCATTATAAAGATTATACTCGTATGATAATCTTGTTACCCCATGAGCTTTCATTTATGTCGGCCATAATCGTAATCTACTAACAGTTGTATAATTTATTGGTGTAGTTTAACGAAATATTATTGATAACAACATTTACGATAGTAAACGCGACACTTACCCGATGTTTCGATTACGCCAAGGTCAGACATTATCACGATACCTAGACGTCAATTCGCAATCGATGTCATCTTTGTATCATGCATGATCGACATGCATGAATCACAATGCGGACCATAGAGATGCGGGCCATGGGCGCCATGGCAGCTGTTCGACACGTGTCCTTTAACAGGGACGAATTATTTAAAATTGACAACTGAACGGTCTACTTTTTGTTGGGTTGATTTGCTTGTGCTTATAATATTTGAATTTGATATTGATTTGCTAGTTAATATATTATTTGATGCATGACTAACTCCTGTCAGCCAAATTGTAGCTACCAGAAACATAATTATATTGTACACTAAAGAAAGTTTTACTGTTTGTGTATGGTATTCTTTGTCGACCGAAAACGACAGAAAATTTTAAATGACCGGTTGGAGTGTACCTAGCTGTGTAGCCTTAGGGGCGCTATGGCGCGAGGACTTAAAAAAAATTCAATATATTCTTTTTTTCGGAAATTTCCCAATTTCATTCCAGTATCGGGTTGACCTTGACCATAGAAACCATGTAGGCTCTGAGAAGCATGGCCATATGACGCACCGTTTCCGAGTTAGAAGCTTTCTAATTTTTTTTTTTTTTTACAAAACGCTCTATATTCTCCCCCTCAGAATGGTAAATGGTAATTAACCCTCAGATTATGGTTTGTGGAGTAGTTGTGAATATCAAATAAGTAGGTACAGAAAACCCCGGGATCAAAAAGGTCGAATTTTAATGATAATTATCCAGCTACTAACGAGTCTGCTTGTTCTTATCGACTGACCGCTGCTGTGCTGTGCATACCTAGACCTACCATATAATCATCTTGACTTTAAAATTACCTACTATTTTCGGATACTTACCTATGCGTTTAGCTCGACTTTGAGCTGCTTTAGCAATAACTCTGTTGGACATGGAAACATGAAGCTCTTCCGGCTCAAAAGAGCGAGGCCTTCTTCAATTCAAATTAACAAACAACAGTGGTCCATATTTTGTGATCCATATTCTAGAGTTAGCAACATTGATATAAAAATAGTACCTATAATTAAAACTTTAAAACAAAGGATGACCAGGCAGGAAAATATGTTTCCTACATAATCGACCTCCGCACAAAATGCCTAATATTTGGAGTACAGCTCTCCGCCACAGCTCTCAGGATATAGCTGCGACTACTCCACACTGTGCACAGCAGCGAAGCATTTTTTTTTTGCGTAAAATGGCTTGAAAGCCGTCTGTGTGGCCCTCGACAAGCATTTGTGTGAATTTTCCGAGAATTAATAAAGAGAGAACGAAAATAAATTGATTTGTCCTGGGTTACCGTTCACAATACACATAATCAATCAAGTTGTTAAGTGGATCTGTCAGCCTTCAAAGCAAGAGTGAATACGAATAGGCATCTTCTGGGCTTGCTCCATCATAGATCTCATCCATCGCTTTCCACCAGGCGAGATTGAGGTCAAGAGCTTGCCCATTTTGCAATAAAAAAAAGCAGATGCAGTTCAGCTTGCAGCACTTAATTCCTTAATTCTTGTAACTCTTGGAATTACGGCTATCAGTGCTCTAGACAATAATAATGCTAGGGACTTACTATTATTAGATTTATGATCTTTTTGTGGCGGCTCATGGATAAGTTCTCGTTTGCCGATGTCAGTCCATGGATGGCTGATCATCTTAACTGTATACAGAGAACTCTCCGTGCCTCGGAAAGCACGCTAAGCCGTTGGTCGCAACTGACATTCGTGGATCTTTTACAGTCATTGGGTGTCAGAAGCCCGAAAGTCTCACAACCAGTCTATCAAGGTATATCGTGGTACCCAGCACAGAACAGATAATACCTGTTTTATCTGTTCTGTGGTACTCAGTACCTGGGTTGTAGAGAACAGATACTCGTAGATAGTAGCTCCATGTAAAACACCCGTATTCAGCTGCATCCGGAAGCTGACTCTAAGATGGTTGGGAAAAGATGATGACTATGAGGTACTTGATTTAGGTACATGGCTATAATATACAACGTACCGAGTAGCTGAGAAGGTTGAAGGGCGTACATACAGTTGGAGAGGGCTTCGTCCGGCAGTGGACTGCTGTAGGCTTGACGATGATGATACAACCTACCGTCCAGTGTTCAGTTTTAAGCCAACACATCTACACATAGTAGAATATCTGAGTGATAAAATCAGTGAGTACGGTATGTGCGCATGTTTGTGACCCGCATCCTGCGATGTTATATCAACATTGCTAGGCCCGGCAGCTCGTTAAACAGGCGTAAAATATCTTTTAATTAGTTTCAACAGCTGACGGACATCAACTAGTCGTGATTCATATAATAGATCAATTAGTTTATCGAGGATGAGAAAAAAAGAGATGTAAGACTATTAATTTGTACTTACGTATGGTTGCTTCGCTTGCTGGCTGTATCCTATGCGTTTTGCTATTACTCATCAATAACAAAATGCATAGCAGTGGCGTGCATTGCATAAAGGCATATTAAGCAGTGTCTACCTCGATAAATCACCATAATCCTGTCAATTACATTTTAGTTCGGTGCCCCACAATTAAGAAACTCACTAAATAATCAAACCTAACAAAGAAAACAATCTTGATACAATCACGCGCGGCAGTAGGCAGTCGCCAGACGGCCTACTCGGCTCTCGTACTATTAGCACATTGTCATTGGTCTGACATTAAAGATACGTATGTCTCACGCGTAATACTTTGACGTTCGATCTTTGCAATAATTTATCATCCTTAAGTAGGCGTGCCTACTCAAATAACGAACCGAGTATGAATGTTAAAATTAAAAGTTAAATTAAAATCTTCGTAATTTGGCCGTGCAAAGGAAGAAAGGGGTGGATAACGAGGTCGCCAATAGTGAGGTCAAAATGAAAATCCAAGATGGGGGCTGCGAACATTTTTAACTTTTTCGTCATGGGTGTGGTTTTCATGGTATTCGAGGGTGCTGGAGCCGATAATAAAGTCCAAATGAAAATCCACGATGGCGGCTGTATTTTTAAAAAATTTTTCATCATTGGTTGGTCCCAAATAAATTGGGATAACGCCTGGAGGATTATGAACGCCAAAAAAACACCATGCTTGACATTTCGATGGGTGATCGCAGCATCTACAACTGTACAGGGGGCTTACCACCAGCTCTTAATGCAGGACAGAAGTTGAACTGCACTGCAGCTTATCTTCTTCCATCCATGCATCTCTTTATTAGCAGCCATTTAAATATTCGCCCTTTTTCTAGCGTAAAACGAATGAAGAGTTATTGGTTTTAACGTTCTTTTGCCTGGACAACATCGTATACACACAGTAGGTACGTGCTGCTTACCCATTTACCGATATGTTATCGTTATTGTTGCATTTACTCTCGTTAAATGGCCACTGTCGTTACGCGTATCGTTGCCTGTGCCGGTGTAAAATAATAGACACAGTATTTACACAGTGCCACTACCTACAACTTGGTATTTTTTGGTGATGCTGTTAGCAAAGTAAACTTCAGCTTTACTTGCTTGCTTTTATGCAAACTTTCATCCTTTATTGCTTAGGGGTTAAATTTCTAAAAATCCGGAATCACGTGTTTCAACGTTTTAAACCGAAATTCCAAATAAGTTTTTACCAAAAAGAAATACCGATTTTAATACAAAATTGCATGCTATACCCCAATCTAAAAAGCAAAAGAATTGTAAATCGAAGTATGTAATATAATATAATATATTCTTCGTCTCGGTCATCAATAATCTAGATGCTTTCATCCTGTCGCAGCTAGAATTAGGTACAGCATCTACAATGTTATGTCAACTCAGCCGCTGCGCTTGCGAGCGAACAGGTCAACACCCACCGGCTTGTTTATGCAATCTGCACGTAACAACTGTTGCAGAACGATATGGTGACTTTCTGTCCACGACTGCTTTATGTTGTGAGACCAATTATATAGCCATACTGGCTGTGCCCGCGACTTCGTTCGCGTGCATGTCGGAATACAAATTGGATTTCATGGGTTTTATTTTTTGCGCGGAACCCTAATTGTTTTTCTAACATAAAAGTAGCCTAAGTTACTTCTTATAACATATTCTATCTGCCAGTGTCATTAGTACAGCCGTTTCGAAGATTAGCCGAAACAAACAGACAGACATTTAAAACATTGTTTTTTTGTTGTATTAAGTACTTTCATTTAGTTTTTTGACATTAGTTATTTTGACATTACAAACACACTTCAATTTTATTTATTTGTATAAATTCATATTAAATATAGGTCGACCTACATATGGCTGTATAAATGCTTACTGATTACTGGTTACATACGTACATAGGTATGCAACATAGAGCAAGCATTCGATCATGTTATTTTTGCGTTCCATATAGGATAATCATTATTTATAACGGCATTTACCGAGAATTATTGCAATAAGTAACGAGTACCTTCATGTTTTTATTAAATTGATTATATTGGTTATGAAGGTGCAGTCATACTAAAAGGAAAAAACTCGACTGGATCAGTGATTTACAATGCGCTAATGGCTACAACATACATGCCCACAGTAGGTACAACCGTTGTGAGAATGCGTTCTTGACATGTATATACTCTAATTGCGTATATATCGTCTAATTTAAAATGACGCGCCCCTCCACTGCTTGTTGCATACACATTTAAAATGTTTGTATAGAAATTTTAGTGGAGGGGCGCGTCATTTTAAATTAGACGATCTCTAACACGCTATCAATCATTATCTGAAGCATTTTGAAGGATATTGCTAATCCATTGCCTTATAATTATGTTCGAACAATTTATCTGCTCAACAGCATAAATAACGCAATGAATGTTGTTGAACTGTCAAAGTGAAACCCAATCGCCCCGCTGCGCTGTCAGTGCGACAACTCTTGTAGCTAATAAAGATCAAATTCGCAAAACACGTATTCGTAAACTTGAAATCTCTCGCCCAGTAATAAAATCATTCCCGTTTTGCTAGTAAGGGAGGCACCCAAAAAAAAGGAATTATGCCAAATTATAATTTTTTTGTACCTTTTGGTACTAATAATCTATCTGCCTTAAACCGCCGCTGGCAGACTGACAGGCAGACAAAACATAAGGGACCCTTGTTTTACTACGGAACCCTAAAAACAAGTACACATATATGTCAGTATTAATGTCCTTCTACGGCGTCTCCTAACAGCGTATTACACTAGCATCAGAACCCAATTTTTTATTTTCCGCACTAGGAATTACTCCTGTATCGTGAGTGCGTTTACAAACATTTAAACTCACATACATAAACTGCCAGACCCGGAACAACTACTTGTAGGCCATACAAATATTTGTTCCGTGCGGGAATCGAACCCACGACACGCAGCGCAGCAGTCGATCGCTCAGCCACTGCGCCAATTTAATTTATGACATGTTTCAATTAAAATTGTAATACATCCGCAGTTTGTAGGTACATACATTTTAATTAAGTAAACGGGTAATAAATTATTTACATTTACATAATTAAACTGTCTAATAGCTCGGTTATCGTGGTCGACAATGGAAACAATTGGTATAGGAAGTAACTATGTGGTACCAAGGTCGTGTGGCTAATTAATGAATGCTTATGGCATAGACAAGTCATGTTCAGTTTGACGAAACAAAAAATCTTATGTTTTTTTTGATTTAGCTTCTAGGATTTTTTACAATATTGTATCGTAGACATTTGGTAAATTGAGTAGGTATGGACAGGGCAGCAAGTACATCGACGCGCAAACTGTAACCAGGAGTTCAGGACATGATTCAGACCCCCCCAGCGTAGAATTTTTTTTGTCAGTTATGAAACAAACATCAGCTGTTTGGCTGTTTCATAGAAAAGTGAGAACCTGCGGTCAGAATGTATGGTATAGTTAATTTTGTTTTTAATAATAGCCGAAGAGAAATTCTAATCCAGGGTCAGAATCATGTACTGCATCCATGGCAACGGTCTGCGCGTCGAAGTCCCTTCCCCCTGTGTTGTACTCGTAGAAGTCGTAGATTGCTATAGGCACAGATATTATCATTTCAGGATTTTCTTTAAGTTTCTTTAGCCTTAAGAATCATTTTAAAATTCGTTTACACCATCTTCGCATGGGTGGTGATAACATAAGCCCATCAGCAGGGTTGGTAGCAGAAGCACCCGAATTGCGAAACACACATTCAATCACAATATGAAGGATTTTGAAGAGGATTCATAATCCATTGCTTCATTGGTTTGAAAATATTGTCTACTCAACAAAGTAAAAAACGCAACGAATTTTGTTGATTTGTCAAAATGAAAAGCATTGCCATTGTGTGCTCTAAGGCACAGATAGTGTATAATCTATGGCACAGATTCCAAGGTGCGCTGAGCGTAAGCACGTACTTAGGTAACTATCACAGTATTGATGACCCACGGAAGTTATGAAGAACCAACCTTTTTTCCATAGACAAGTATGTCGCGGTCAATCCAGTCTTGAGGCTATTTAACGGTACCTATCTTCTACGTAGGAGTGTGCGCGTGAGTGAGTCACACCACACTGGACCGGAATTTACTAATTTCCAGTAGGTATACGTACTACGTAGTCGTTCACGTAACGTAACGTCAAGGAACTTGCGTGTAGATTTATTTATATTGAGTTCGAAATATTCATTTGTTTTATCCTGTCATCGTGTAGTTAGAATTAGGGCTACCGGTTTTGTGCTCACCAGTTGGCGCCACTGTCGAGTAAGGCATGGAGTTATAGCTCTCAAAGTTTGTTATTGCGGGCGTGAAAACAAAGTTTACATTTCAATCATATTTAAACAAACAAAAAATGTGTTTGTAAACAAACAAACAAACCGTGGTGTGTTCAAATCCTGGCAAGTGAGAATGTGACTTATTTAATTCATATCTATTTTCTGAGTTTATCTTGGACACTACTGACATCGGAGAAAGAAGACATCGTAAGGGTGAGGACACCTTGCCAGGGTAGCGGGATCGTCCGAAAGGGTTACCGCTGCCCTGGAACATAAAGGGCTAAGGAAGGAACACGGGTGGGTTTTAGTTTCCGATACTGAAAAAAAAAAAAAAAAAAAAAGGGTGAGGACACCTGGACCTGTGAGTCTGAAATCGCCAACCCGTCTTGAGAAAGAGCGGAGAACAATGCTCGTGGCTTCTCTGTATCTGTATGAGTGCCTCTGCCCTGCTGTGGGACAGATTACTACTACTATGAGACCTATGACTCGGGCCATTTATGATAGCAGCCATAGCAGCCTATTAAGGCTGCTGTTCGTATCATAAATGGCCCGAGTCATCGGAAGTAGATGATACGTTCATTCACTTACCACCGGCCTTTCTTCTCAGAGTAGTCAGATAGGAGACGCCGACCTCATCATCATCATTACCCTCCTGCCCTTATCGCAATTTATTTGTGGTCAGCGCAACATGTCTTTTTCTTACATACTCTTTATTACTCGTCATCTCGGTAGTCACCCCCTTTCTAACCTTAACCATCATTCTCACATTCCATCCATCGTTTCTTTGGTCTTCCCCTACTCTTATAGCCATCGACATTCATACTCAAAACTCTCCTCACGACATTTTCCTCATTTCTTCGTAACACATGCCCATACCATGAAAACTGATTTCCACACAACTTTTCAGTTACCGGTGCCACTTTCAGAATTCCTCTGTACTTATTTCTTATTCTATCCATTCGTGTATCACCACATATCCCTCTAAGTATTCTCATCTCAGCTGCATGCAATTGCCTTTCATTCATCTTTTTGTGGCCCAACATTCTGATCCATATAAGACAACAGGTCTAATCATAGTTTTATATATCTTCCCCTTAAGTTTAAGGGGAATGCGGGAGTCGCAGATTGTTCCCGTGACCTGCCGCTATTTCATTCATTCAATGTTAATTCTATGCTTAACCGTCCGATCTACTTTGCCATCGCTTTGTACGAGTGAACCGAGATACCAAAAGTCGGAGCAGACTGGGAGAAGTGCACCATCAAGCGCTATGGCTCCAGAACTGGAGAGACCGCCGAAATCACAGAACATATATTCCGTTTTGGTTCTTCTGATTTTCAAGCCAAAATTCTCCAGCTTCTGTTGCACTTTCTCCAAACTGCTCTGGATCTCAGGTCCATCTTCACCGACGAGAATAATGTCATCGGCAAACAACATGCACCAGGCCAGGGTGCCTCCTCGTGGATGTCCGACGTAAGAGCATCCATAATCAACAGGAAGAAGTAAGGACTTAAAGCCGATCCCTGGTGCAAGCCTACAGCCACACTGAACTCGTCGGTATAGCCAGCAGCCGACCGGACGTAGGTACGAGACTGACTGTAGATAGCACGAATTAATTCTACATACTTCCCGGGCAAACCTTTCTCTTTCAAGGCCCACTACAGCACATCACGAAGTACCCTATCATACGCTTTCTCCAGATCAATGAACACCATGTGCAAGTTGTTATGTGCACGTCTGTACTTCTCGTATAATTGGCGGAGTGCAAAAGTGGCGTCCATTGTTCCTCCACCTGGCATAAACCCAAACTGGTTTGGGGTAATCTCACTCTCTTCTCGCAATCTTTTCTCTATTACTTTCTCCCATACCTTCCTTCTATGTGACATGAGCTTTATCCCTCGATAGTTGTTGCAGTCCTGTACATCACCTTTATTCTTGAAGATGGGCACTAGTGAACTATTGCACCATTCTTGTGGGATCCTTCATGCAACAATTTATTGAAGAATAAAGTCAGCCACATACATCCATCTTCTTTTAAACACTTCGATACTTCTACCGGTATATCATCTGGGCCCATAGCCTTCCCATTTTTCATAACTTGAACTGCGTTTCGTACTTCATCCATGCTAATTTCCCTCACCAAACCCATATTTACTTGTACCTCTTTGAGCACACCATTCCATTTATTCTCTTCGTTCATTAGCTTTTCAAAATAAACCTTCCATCGTTCTTTTATTTCGTCATCTATGGACAGAACCTTACCAGCGTCTTTCATACCTACATTTAATGTTAATTATATCTCTCGTTCTCCTTTCTTTTGCTTTTGTAATCCGGTAGAGCTCCTTCTGGCCTCTAGGGCTGTCGAGTGAGTCATACATACAGTCAGTCAGTCAGTCAGGAAACGCCGATCTCATCTATACAAAATATAATTAACGTATAAAAGTGTTGGTACAAACCTCCTTACAGAAATAAAAGTCATTTTAGGTACTGGATTTCATTTTCCTATTTATCGACCTAGGTCACTCACTAGGTATACCTACTTGAAACGTACTCGTACAATTCGTAGAACGTTAAACCTAGTACCTATCTAGGTGAGTAGGTACCTACTTGAGTTACATAGTTGTAGGCATAATATTAATATATCAATGGTTGTAGGTGTACTTAAGTAAGTTATGTGTACCTAAAACATTGAGTGGCACTTGTTGTTCTGTAATCGTTGAGGAAGTTTCATAGAAATGCATAAGTACTCGTAAGTACTACTGAAGCAGTGGTGGCTTAGTGGTAACGACCGCGACTTACGAATTGTAGGTCGCAGGTTCGAACTCCGACATCGGTATCGTATTACCCAGTAACTGGGTTGTGGAGGTCAGATAAGCAGTCGCTCCATGTAAAATACTGGTATTCAGCTGCATCTGGGTAGACAACATAAGGCAGGTAGATGAGGTTCGAACTCCGACAGGCGCTTTACTTTGTGTAAATTATTTCGTCACCAATGCTCCCAAAACAACAGTGGAGGAAAACATCATGGGGAAACCGGCATGTCCTAGAACCAAAAGTTCGAAGACATGCGACATCTACCAATAATCGCACTGGGCCCGCGTGTTGGATTAAGGCCCACTCCCTCTCACAGAGAGGCTAGGCCTGTGTCCCAACAGTGGGAACGTTATAGGCTGATTATGTATGTAAGTACCTATTGGCACGTCACTAGCTCATTACTTAGGTTAGTACTGGATGCTTTCAGTCTTACAGTATTTTGCTAGCATCCATTTGTTAGAATTATTAAGACGATGGATTTGCCACATTCAAATCCGTACTCCTCAGTCCCCCAGGCCGTATTTCGGCTATGGCATAGTGGTCCCGGTTCCTAGGAACATCATCTAAGGTCATAGGGGTTGCAGGTCGGATTAAAAACGAAAAAAATTACTTTTTTCCGTGCAAATGATTGTTTTGAGGTTCTAACAATAACAAGTAAAAAAATATATTTTTTAAAACAGAGCGTAATTTCTTGAAAAGGATCCGTTCGTGGTATGAGAGCGCTCGTAGTAATATATTTTCGAAAAAAAAAGCATTCATCCATTCTAAAAATTAGGTGTGTAAGTAGGTAACAATAAAATTGGTTTTATACATTTATTATTTCTGAGCATACTCGAAGCCTTTGGCATGTAAATAATAAAATTTCGTCCAGTAAAGAGTCTGCTAGCATTCCATCTCCAAACACGTAACGTGATCTATATAGCTGCCTTATTTTCTTTATTCGCGCAGATAACCAGGTGTTTAGAACAACCATTCGAGGAAAAGAACACTTGATGGTGGCCCCTGCAGAATAAAAGAAAAACAAAATTACAAAAATACCTAAGGTAGGTATCAAATTTACCTACATATGACCTAGTCCTTTCAATGACGTATAGCAATAGTCGGTGTACCTTGGCGCACCTAGACGTTACAGTTTTTGAAACTAGACAAACAAGAGATTATTATTTTGATATACAATATGTTTCATCTTTGGCGATTCGTTCCTTCCTAAGTAAAAGTCTACTTGAATATGGGAATGCGACAAAAAACAAAGAAATCGAAAGAAAGAAAGAAAAAGTATTTATTGCGACTCGTACAGGATCATACACTAAACTAAACACAGTTAAAAATAAAAAAAAACCGGCCAAGTGCGAGTTGAACTCGCGCACGAATGGTTCCGTACCATTATCTATAAAAATCACGTCTGTTGCATGGGAGCCCCCTCAAATATTTATTTTATTTTGTTTTTAGTATTTTTTGTTATAGCGGGAACAGAAATACATAATTTGTGAAAATTTCAACTGTCTAGCTATCGCGGTTCTTGGGATACAGCCTGGTGACAGACAGACAGACGGACAGACAGCGAAGTCTTAGTAATAGGGTCCCATTTTTAACCTTTTTTTTTTTTTTTTTGAGGATGGGAAATCATCAAATGCCTCCTCCCGCTCTCTGGGTGGAGCAGGAGGGAGTGTCAGATTCTTACTGACTAAAACCCACCCGTGTTCCTTCCTTAGCCCTTTATGTTCCAGGGCAGCGGTAACCCTTTCGGACGATCCCGCTACCCTGGCAGGGCCCGTTTTTACCCTTTGGGTACGGAACCCTAAAAACGAAGTCGGAAAAATCGAAACGAGTCGTCTCTCTGACGGTGCTGGTTACCGATAATGACGGGGTTAAAGTTAGAAGTTAGTAAACACAATAGGATTAAAAATGTCGTATTAATCTTTTTGAATAGTCATGGCACAATATCACAAACAATCAATTACCGAGAAAAACAGCACTTTGAAAACAATATAAATTTCGGCGAAAAGATAACGCAACTGACTACCTGGGGGTAGAAGGGTTATTTGTGTATCCTGTAACGATAAGTGACATCATAATTTGACCATCGACATTTCAGCCCTGTGACCTATGACGGGACCACTGTACAGGGGAGTGATATGAAGATTCGAATGACGTTATTGCGACGCACGCTATTTCGAAAAACTTTACGAGTGGTACGCCAGTTCGAAAACACATTGGGTCGAAAACTGATATATCGAATGACGTTATAGCGACGCACGCTATTTCGAAAAACTGTTTGAATGGTACGCTAGCACGAAAGTCTTGGTATCAAAATCCACTGTTGCGAATAGCTTATTCCAATCTGAATTTGTCTGGGGATCGAACTCGCGACCCCGATAAAGCCTTATCTTTGTATTGGGTTTGGGAAACAAGAGCCATGAGAAGTATTATGGTGGTACTCATTACTTTTGGTAATGAGTACCACCTATAATTTTGATTTGTTGATTTCTCACGTTCTATGCCAACGCAGGTCAGTGCTGACCGACAGTGAACTTCCTCTTTAGGCCAATAAAAAATCGGAAATGTGTTAACATTTTGCCAAACAATTTTTTTGATTAAATACTTAAATCTAATGTCAGAATGTGTGATTCTATCAACAAAGGTGAATTTTAGTCATAGTTTGTAGAGATATTAGACGTCGGTCAACACTGACCGCCGCGGCCCATGGAGACGAAATATCGTCTTTCCGTTAGGGGAGGCCGCGCGGGTCGCAGTGTCGGGTCCGTCCCACTACCCCGCAGCCAGTGAACTCTCCCGCGCCTACGCAGTTATCGCCCGAATCCCGATGTGAGAAAAAAAAGGTCCTTCTTAAAGGTTCCAGAAAAAAGAAACTGCTTCTCTCAAGGTGCGTCGGATGTGCACAGTTTGTTACAAAAATAATGTGACCACTTTTGGGCGTGCACTTGCCAGAAACAAAACTAAAAAACCGGCCAAGTGCGAGTCGGACTCGCCCATGAAGGGTTCCGTTACGTTACGATTTATGACGTATTAAAAAAAAACTACTCACTAGATCTCGTTCAAACCAATTTTCGGTGGAAGTTTATATGGTAATGTACATCATATATTTTTTTTAGTTTTATCATTCTCTTATTTTAGAAGTTACAGGGGGGGGGGACACACATTTTACCACTTTGGAAGTGTCTCTCGCGCAAACTATTCAGTTTAGAAAAAAATGATATTAGAAACCTCAATATCATTTTTGAAGACCTATCCATAGATACCCCACACGTATGGGTTTGATGAAAAAAAAAATTTTGAGTTTCAGTTCTAAGTATGGGGACCCCCAAAATTTATTGTTTTTTTTCTATTTTTGTGTGAAAATCTTAATGCGGTTCACAGAATACATCTACTTACCAAGTTTCAACAGTATAGCTCTTATAGTTTCGGAAAAAAGCGGCTGTGACATACGGACGGACAGACAGACAGACAGACAGACAGACAGACAGACAGACAGACAGACAGACATGACGAATCCATAAGGGTTCCGTTGCCATTTGGCTACGGAACCCTAAAAAGTGCCTACTTTCTGTGACACTTGCGAAGATAAACCTTTTCTATGTGTTGAATGTTTTGCCAACGTTCATATTAAAATTTAATTTTTAAATACTTAGTCAAGATTTATTTTTGGATAGGTATTCAAGTTGATTGTTTCATCATCTTCCTGCCCTTATCCCATGTTACTTGGGGTCGGCGCAACCCGTTTTTTTCTTCCATTTTCCTCTGTCAACCGTCACACTATAATTCACTCCCTTCTCTTTCATATCATTCCTCACACAATCCATCCATCTTTTCTTCGGCCTTCCTCTCCCTCTCCAGCCAGCAACATGTATATTCATCACTCCTTTAGTCACATGCTTTTCGTCCCTTCTCATCACATGCCCATACCAAGCCAAACGACTTCCTTTCAACTTTTCTGTCACTGGCGCCACTTTCAAACTTCCTCTTATATACTCATTTCTTACTTTATCCATTCTCGTCACTCCACACATCCATCTCAACATTCTCATCTCCGCTGCATGCAATCTTTTTTCATCCGTCTTCTTCACAGCCCAGCATTCAGACCCATAAAGTACGACAGGCCTTATCACGGACTTATAAATTTTCCCCTTTAACTTGAGGGGCATCCGTGGGTCGCATGTTGTTCCTGTGACCTGTCGCCATTTCATCCATCCTGAGTTGATCCGGTGCGTTACGTCTCGGTCTACTTCGCCATCTCCTTGGACAAGCGACCCGAGGTACCGAAAGTCGGAGCAGATCGATAAGGGCGTTCCGGCGAGAGATATGGGCATAGGCCTGGAGAGACCGCCAAAATCACAAAACATATACTCAGTTTTGGTCTGACTTACTCTCAGGCCAACGGTCTCAAGTCTTTTCCACCACCCCTCTAATCTGCTCTGGACCTCTAAGCCGTTCTCGGCAACCAGCACAATGTCATCGGCGAACAGCATACACCAAGGAGCCTCCTCTTGGATATCCGATGTAAGAGCATCCATTATCAGCACGAAGAGGTACGGGCTGAGTGCTGAACCCTGGTGCAAGCCGACAGCCACATCGAAGCTGCCAGTAGTGCCCACTGTAGACCGGACTTAGGTACTACAATAATTTTTATCCAATAAACTTTTATTGACGACGCAAATTTTTACTCTTTGGTAATTGTTGTTTTTTTTCTATGTTCATTCAATTTTTCATAAACCAACGTAATTTCGTTTAACTGGAGGGCCACGCGGGTCAATGAGTATAGGATTTAGTTTGATAGCGCTGCCCTACGGCCTGTAAGAGTTGATTGAAAACACTCATAAAACGTGGTCAGCTATGACCGACGCGGCCCAAACGAAAAGTCTAGATGTCGACCAGCACTGACCGACGTGGCTTGAATGGTAAGACGCGTTTTTTTTCCTGGCAGCCAACGTGTTAAGGAAATTAAAAAGTTGACTTAAAATAATACTTCTCATGGCTCTTGTTTCCCAAACCCAATACAAAGATAAGGCTTTATCGGGGTCGCGAGTTCGATCCCCAGACAAATTCAGATTGGAATAAGCTATTCGCAACAGTGGATTTTGATACCAAGACTTTCGTGCTAGCGTACCATTCAAACAGTTTTTCGAAATAGCGTGCGTCGCTATAACGTCATTCGATATATCAGTTTTCGACCCAATGTGTTTTCGAACTGGCGTACCACTCGTAAAGTTTTTCGAAATAGCGTGCGTCGCAATAACGTCATTCGAATCTTCATATCACTCCCACTGTACAGACGCCAGCAGGTCAAGCTACCCGAAACTGTCAAATTTTCCCAATCAACCTTGAACCTTAATACGTTGGCGATAAAGTTGAAAATCTATTAAAGAAATTTGACAGATTGTAGTAGCGTGATGTGCTGGCGTCTGTAGGTACATGGCAGCCAATCTCAACAGAGACTAGCCTTCGCGAGAGATACGAATATTATAATAATGCACTAGTGTGTGTGCGGACAGGTCCAATCTTTCTTCCCTCACTCTCATAGTCCGATGGGACGGCAATACAACCCGACCGGAGAGAGATCAGGCGTAGGACCAACGGTCTAACGTGCTTTCCGAGGCATGGGGGTGTCACACCGCCAACTTCCAAATTCCAAATTCCAGGCTGTTACTAAGAAATTCCTAATGGAAAAATCCAATAACCGACATGGGAATTGAACCCAGAACCCCACGCCCAGCAGTCGCGCTTGCGACCGTGAGACAAACGGGGCAGTTTCAAACCAAATCCAAACTATACCGAAAGCAACTCTGTGTATCGGTTGGATATTCTCAGGCCTTAACGGCTGAACAGATTTGGATGGGTACACGGATAGATAATGTCCTAGGTTACTGTTGCTGTTAGCCTGCATCACCCCACTGCTGGACAAAGGCCTCTCCCCATGACTTCCAGCTCTTTCGATCTAGGGCTAAAGTGAACCACTGGTCGTTTCTTTTGTCCAGCTCGTCCCGCCATCTTTACGGGGTGCTGAGTTAGGACCATAGAAATCTTTCTTATTTTGTCTATGTTTAGGACAAAGGATAGGGTATTCCGTATTATCGGGCATTATAATACGGAATCGCCGGGACAATAGTAAAATTCGTGTTCAGCCAGCTAAGACAGCGCTACTGTAAAGCGTTGTATGCAGAACGCCAATAATTTATAATAATATTCCTAACTGTGTTAAGAAATTAAATACAGACCAGTTTAAGAAAACATTAAAAAAAAATGCTTACAGAAAAAGCATATTATAATGTTAATGAATTTTTATATGATAGGTAAATCGCCCTGAAGATACTGACTGAATCTATTCTATTTATTTTGAATCGCATGACTATTGACCTATTTTTTTGAATTTATTAATAATAATAAAAAAAAACAATAATTATTACAACATTAATAATAAATTGTTAGATATTAATGTTGTAATTGTTGATTTGTTTATGTTATTATTCTTTGTATTTTTATTTTGAAATTTTATATACCATGCATGCATGTTTTTGCAAATAAATATGTTTGAATTTGATACGTTTGATACCGGTAGGTACTTACGTTTTCATGGGATAATTTCCGTTCTCAACACAAAAGCTAGTAGGTAAATAATTTTATTCAGGGCAGATTTCTCCAACGCCAGATAATAATTTTCCTAAGGAATAATTTTCAATTTTTGACAGTTCATCATCATCATCATCATCTGCCTAGCCTTTTTCCCAACTATGTTAGGGTCGGCTTCTATACAAAATCTGTCAGACGTCAATTTCATTGTACGAATAAATTTTTTCTGTCGATTGAAAAATCAGCCCTTAAAGATGCTGTACGTTCTTGGTTTAAACGTTTGAGCTTTATTAACAGTCTGCAAAAAAGTTTTTCAAGTAAGAAATGTATTATTGTGTTGCGTGTCCATCCGAACAAAGGTGGTCCCACAGTTTGTTCTAGCCAGGTAAACGAGGACTTCCCGGAACGCTGCGCCGCCGCCGGCGCAGGCAAACATCACGACCGACACAAACACCGATGGCTCGGAATATTTCACACGTTTCTTCTTTGTTTAGATACATAGTCTGTGTTTTAGCTATTTAGTTATAATTTACTTTTCTTAAAACAATACAAAGTAAAAAGTTGTGAATGAAAATTAAAATGTAGGTTGCCATCTAAAATATTTTGTTGTTTATGTAATCTATCTACATATATATATTACTAATAATAAAGCTGAAGAGTTTATTTGTTTGATCGCGCTAATCTCTGGGACTACGAGTTGGATTTGAAAAATTATTTTGAATTTGATAGCTCAATTCATCATGAGGAAATTGTAGGCTAGTTAAAATCACGCTAGGGCTCTTAGCAGGCGAGCAAGAAGAAATAAAGAACGATAAGCGAAAACGATGTAATAGCGCGGGGGCGATGCGATGCGACGGGGTGGGTCACAATAAGAAATTTTACAAGAAACTTTCTCCATCTAAAACATCTATTTTGAATTGCATAATTTAAATTTGGTTTGTCTATAGATAGAAAAGAATACTCGTTATTATGTACACAATACAAAATTAATTATAGATCTTCTCCATAAAAGCTGCTCATCACACTGTCGCCATCTCATAGATTTTTATGTGGAAAGATTTTATTTGCACTCTGTGTGTGGGGCAAAGTAAAGACCACAATCAGAAACTATGGTAACGACTGCCTCGTTGGTCTAGTAAATACGTTACACATTGTCAATCTCAATAATTTTGAAGGATATTGCTAATCCATTGGTTCATATTATCGAAAAATTGGCCTGCCCAACAACGTAAATGACGCAATGAATGTTGTTGAGCTGTCAAAATTAAACCCATTGCTACTGTTAGTGTTACGCAACCCCGCTGCATGGAACAAATCCAGTAAAATGGCTTGGTGCCGTATTATGATATGACGTTGAAATGCTATATGATTCCAGTGCGAGAGAGAGACTGAGCTACACATGACCGATAGCACCATTCCTTTTCATTCCTTGTTAAAAGCCATTCCCAGTCAAAAGTGCATCTGACATTTGTATTTACAAAAGCATATTCACATTCAAAAGAAACCCCAGTGTGCACTGTTGAATGCGAAGCAGGCATAACCTATTCAAAACGAGGGGAGTTTATTTATAAACAAATGAAAATAAAAATGACGTACACATACGGGCATAAAAATGACCTAACATTATTATTAACCCTAAAATACATCGTGGTAGTTTTCCGTTTTTACCACAGACCACATATGTAGTATTATACTATAGGTAGGTACACTTTAGGCATGAGTCCGTATGTATAGCTATTGCGTAGAAACAGCTGTTGTTGTGTTACACACACTAATAGCTACGTAGTTTCGTGGTAGGTAACGCAACTTTATAGGTTACGTTGCAGTCTTATCAATACGTCACCCTTATGACGAATAATGACAATCAGGATAATGTAAATACATACTTAGATATTTATATTTCTATTGCTAAACAGGTGCATTACGCACTTGTCATTTAATTAAGTTCAGTTTTTGCTGTCATTGATTTATAGGTATTTAATGACGCATCCTAATGAGTAGGTAGTTTTAATTAGACAATAATTTGTATGATTAATTAGTTAATTGACAAATTATGGAATTGGTATGTAATTACCGAATAAGTAATTATGATGTTTTCAAAAACCTTAATTATAAGTGTACGATAATTTCTACATTTATATCTGTAATTTTAATTTCATTTCTATCAACTGATCTAGGTATTTAAAAGCCAACCTATTAAATATTTATTTAGCTCGAAATTGAATGTAAATTACCATATGAATGCTGTCATATCCGAACCAATTACAAGGATGCCTTGTCAAGTACAAACAGTTAAACCTGTTTTGTTGAAAATTAAATGTGGCAGTAAGGCAGCTCCTTTTGGATTTTTAAAGGGGAGAACTTAACTATCTCTTGAGAACAGCGCCATCTATTATCTCAATGATAATGAAGTGTTGTTTCATATGACTATACGAGATGGCGTCAGTGGTGCTCATTGTGGCTTTGTGTCGAGTCGAGGCTGCTGAACAAAGCGGTTTGTTATTGTTATCTTCAAGATTAGTTGAATCATCATTTATAATGAAGAGTTCTTATCGAAATAATACAAAATTAATGTGGCAGTAAATATATTCAGAAAATATCAACCATGATCGCAGGTATTTATCGATTTTATCAATGTAAAAAAGTTTAATACAAATCAGTACGAATTACATATGTTTATGTATAATATTGTCGACTTTCATTTTGTATACTTAGCCTTTATCTTATAATTAATAGTTCAGTTACGTTTTATTACAGTTTAGCTTTACTATTGCTTTATACAATATCGCAACGTGTCCACACGTTCTATTTCGTACACGCTAGTCACTTAATTTAGATTAATAATAATTACATATCACAATGAGACGTTCCTTCAACATGATACACTCGCACACAAATAATACAAAATACAAAAACGAAGGCACGAGATCTAACTACATCTACGACTACTAGTATAAACATGCCCCAATAACGTTACGCTAAATGCACTCGCGCTCGATGTGCGCGACTCAGTCAAAGTGTTGCGTTTGGAAGAGTCTTATCACCTACTTAAATTTCGGTAGCGTTACAATATTTCAAAGCGGTTCTGGAATACAACAAGTGCGGCTCGGCGGAGGTCGTTCCCCGCGCCGGCCGTGGGTAATGGAATGTCGGCGTGCAGCCGCTCCTGGCGCTCTTTGTGCGCCGCGCGCCCCGCCCGGTCCGCGGCGCGGGCGCAGGTAGCCGCGCGCCGGCCACGCGGACCGGGCCTTCGATCACTATTAACACGTCACACGGACGACCCAAAGTCCACTAGCCGCTTCACACGCCCCGACAGACTACACACTGTCCTTCCCTTCGAACTTCTCGGCCAGCTCGCCCATCAACTCCTTGTAGATGAGTGGGTCGATGTTCTTCCCGAGCTGGTAGAGCACGAACCAGTCCCCGATCTGCAGCTCGCGCGCCACAGTCTCCACCTGCGCCTGCGGGGCGAGGCGGCTGCGCGCGCGCAATAGGTACAGGCGCACGCGCGGACCCGCTACCACGGCCATGCGGTAAATCAGCGAGATTCCGCTTAGGATTGACAGAATCATGAACCAGAACCACAGGAACACATAGATCTTCTCGTTGACGATGTTCAATGGCAGCACGCACAGGCCGTCGAATTTCTGCACGGTTCCCGAAGGACCGTATTTGTGGAAGGTGCACTTGGTCACTTTAGGAAACACTCGGGCCATCGGGTCCACTCGGTCCTCCGGCTCCATCTCGGTGAAGCTCACCACGTCACTGCCGTACGTGGAGAACTCTCCGTCCAGGAAGAAGTCCATGAAGAAGATCTGGCCGACAACGTTGATGAAGTTCAACACCTCGCAGATAAAGAAACGGAACGCGTAGAAGTTTTGCGTGTGCAGGTTTGTGTGGAAGTAGTCGACAAGTAACTTCTTGCGACTATCCTTGCATTCATCTCCCACTACAGGGCAGTTTAGGTCGAGCACTAACATCTTGATGCGGCCCCCTTCCCATGTTTTCCACAGGTATCGCGGCACATAAAACAAAATAGCTTGGAAGAACAACACAAAACACACCCACTGGTAGTACTTGTGGTACTTCACCTCGTCGCCTTCGACGTGCGAGGCCACGCCAGCCTGCACCACATCTTTGCCGACGCGTCCCACCAGCCGGTTGGGAATTGTGAAAGTTGAGTAGATCCAGCAGTACGTGTCCATGACGGCAAGCGGGATCTCGTCGACGATGCAGTCGATGGGGTCGCCGATATATTGCCGCGACGTGACGAGCAGCGAAAACGCGATCAGTATGATCACGGTGGCTTTGTAATGTAGCCGGAACACATTGTTGTCAATGCACACAGAGTCGAGCTTGAGAAGCCCCTTCACGGAGCCGAAAACGTCAAACATGGCGGTCGTCTAGCCGCGAGCGCGCGGCGCGTCGTACGCGATCGTTTAAAGCAAGGCGTGCGTTTCGCCCTCGCGTCGAGTGCGGAATGCTGGTCGACGGTGGGGCGCACCGTCAGTTGAGTAGGGCGCAAGCCTGCGGAGTCGGTGTGCAGTGGGGAGTGGGGGGGCGGCCGCAGCCCCCTCCCCGCCGCACCGCGCATTCGCCGCAGCGCAGACTCTCGGATCAACGACACAGCTCTGACCCCTTTTTAATACCTCCGTAGCGTCATCTGGTAGCAGTGACGCTGTACCCAGGGGCTATGCATCTCGGCGTTGTCGGCAAGTGATAATGTTCACGGTGCGCCGCAGTGCCGCTTAATTAAATCTATGTGTACGGATTGCATCACTTAGTTTAGGAGAGTGCATGTCCGTGAAATGGTAATCAAGAAAGCAATATAACGGTAAAGGGCGACACGACGCCGCGGTCCCTCTCGCGCAGGCCGCTTGGTCGCTCGGGCGAATCACTTAATACCTTAACTGATTTAATGTCTCTCAAAGTCTCGACACTGTTGAAGAACTATATTTTTTCAGTGATTAGGTACTCTGAAGAAGTCTGGACAATCATCATAATTAATGTTATTGGTAACATGAGCGTGGGAGGAGTCTTGGCTGATGACGATATGTCGGTCAGAGGCTAATAGTTCAAGAGTAATTAATGTTATCATTCTGACAGAATTAAATTACTGCAAGAGCATAATATAACGTAAAATGATAGTTTTACTGACACCTTCCTTTTTGTGACTCCGAAAAAGCACACGTGCTATTTTTGTTTTGCTTGTTGCCAACATTGCATAATATTTGCACAAGCCCGACAAGAGCATGATGTAAAACGTTCGCATAATAGAATAATGTTGAACATTGTAGCCTTTGGTTTAACAAAAGTTGTAGAAAGTCGATATTGCACGCATCATTTTCGAGAAGATATAGATATGAAACGCCAAAAAGGCATGGCTGACCCTTACAGTATTAAACCTATTTGATATTTATTCCACTAATGATTGCTGAGAAGAATTTTATGACATTATTTAGTAAACGTAAGCATGATATAATGACAAGCAATATTAGTTTTGGTTCAAAACGTAATAATTTAAAATATTGTCAGTTATCGTCATTAAATATCTCTCTCGCCAACCCATATCTTTCCGAGTGAGTGTTTACGTGCTCCCACGCACGCGGTTATTCAAACAACTCGTTTATTTGAGAAAATGGGTAAAAATATTAACACTTTTTACTGCTTAGCAGTTTCTAGTGTCCGCCAGTATAATAAATGAGAGACCGTTGCTGTGCATTTACCTAACTAATTTTTATTTTTTTATTTATATCTATTATTTTTAATTCTACTTGCAGTCAGCAAGCTATGGTGTGTGCATATTGTGTGGAGATTGGCAACGGGCGATGAATGCAAGGGATTTTTTTTGATCTCGTGAAATTTTTGCAATATGTCAAAGTGAAATCATTTACTTCAAATAGGCACATAAAAGGCACTTTTGAACATCAAAATTTACAAAAAATAGAATTGATTCTAGTCGCCCCTTCCAAAAGGTAGTTTCGTATGGAGAAGAATGGACAAGAAACTACACCGTTACTCTTTTAAAATGTTTTACTAGGTTTTGTATACATTCATTATATGATTATATGTGAAGACGATGCACCTAGAATAAAATTACTCTACCACAAAAGGTAAAAAGAATTAAAAATAAAGCAATGACAGGTAAATCAATTATGTGATAGATATAATTTGCCAAACAAAGGATTCGGGTAAAATAAATTACGGGTTGTCTGTATATTTAACCGACTAGTTACACTCCTATGTCCTTTTTAAAGAAGGTGCTCACATATTTACAAATATTGTAGAAGTAGATGATTTTCCTAGAATTTTAATAAGTGAGTTACAGTAGTCACAGAATGTAAAAATCAATGTAATGTAAAAATTTTAAAAATATACAATTAAATTAGTGACGAGTTCGATTTGCGTGCAGGACTAGATTGTCCTATGGGGCAGGACCAGCATGTTTCCAAGCATTTTTATCTATAAATTGTATGTATACGCTTCTACAACAAAGTTTCAAGCCCCGTTCAAGATCTAAGCCGTAATAAATTCAAATCATTCATTAAACGTAAGTTGTGCCAGAAAGCCTTTTATACCGTTAAGGCTTATGTCGAGGACAAAAAGGCTTGGGATTAAGCTGCTTCCAATTTTTACATATTTAATGTTTTTATTTTGTTTTGTTGTTGTTTTTTTTTTATATACATTTTGACATTAATGAATTTGATATATACTATGACATTTGCTTACTTTGTAAAGTATTCTATTATTTTAATTATTGTGAATGTGAAGACTATGTGGGTCATTTTATTTTTCTCTGTGTTCTGTTAGTTTTTGTCATGGTCTGGCAGTTTGAGTAATTAATGTGGCCTACCCAAATGTCCTTTCTTTGGTATTGTTCGTCGAACCGTTGAGCTCCTTAAGTTTTGAGTTGAGCTGCACGATTTCTGACATATGCGTGCACTGACTGGACAGGTCCTCTCAATCTGTGTGGTTCTTTCCTCAAAAGGCCATCTCAGACATCGACCTACATGGTCTTCATATGATCTGACCAAGATTATGTCTGGACTTTAAAGAGACTGTGACGTCTGAGTTTGTTTCGGCCTTTCTTCTCAGACTAGTCAGATAGGAAACGCCGACCTCATCTAGTTTTAAAATATGATTGACGTGTAAAAGTGTTTGTACAAACCTACTTACAAAATAAAATCATTTATCATTTATGTCCAGACGCCAGCACATCACGCTACCCGAAACTGTCTTTCCCAATAAACCTTAAACCTCTAGCGATAAAGTTGAAAATCTATTAAATAAATTTGAAAGATTGTAGTAGTTTGATGTGCTGGCGTTTGTACTTATATCCTGCAGTGTGATTCTGTAACCATCTCACCGTGAATACTTAGGTGAAGTGAGCGTGGAGTGAGCTGTCATTCCAACTAATGCTAAGGATTGACACTATTGACAGCTCACTCTAAGCTCACTTCACCTAAATTTTCACGGTTAGATTTTTACAGAATCGATCGGCTGTTCTGCAGTATGAATAATAAAAAATACAACTTCCAACCCGACTCTAGAGATTACAGACCAACGTGGTTGTAAGTTTACTACTAAAAAGTTTCCATACATATACTGTAACGATTTGTTTTACTAAAATGTTCACATTATTTCTTAATTTCCGTAATATTTATGTTGGCAGATTTTATCTTAGCCTTTGTCCAGTGAGGAATCTTCACACGGAATTAAGTAATCATTTTGCTTTTATGTTTAGTTATTTTGTCAATCACACCACGGAGGAAAGATAAATGAATGATATGCCCCTTGTACCTATACTAGAGATGTTATGGATATGATATTTCGGATCTGGATACGGATATGGATATACCTAGTAATAAAATTACATCGGTTTTGGATACGGTTACGGATATGTAATTATTTCGGATTATCCGTTAGTTTCGGATAGTTTTGGTTACGGATATTAGATTGAAGTAAAATATAAACATAAATAGTATGTAATAATTTGGTTTTATTTATAGATTTTATCTAGTCTAGATAGATTATCATTTGGTATTATAATCAGTCATATAGGTAAGTAATTATTTAGAGATGTTACAAAAACCGGTCGAAACATGACGTTTTTTAGACTCTGCCCTTATACGACACTATCCGAAGCTATCCGAAACTTGTGAAACGGATACGGTTACGGTTACGGATATATTTTTATTTCGGATATCCGATAGTTTTGGTTACGGTTACGGAGCTCCATAACATCCCTGACCTGTACCTTGTAGTTGTTACGGGCAGTCAGAAGCCCGAAAGTCTGACAACCAGTCCTTACCAAGGAGTATCGTATTACCCAGTAACTGGGTTGTGGAGGTCATGTAAAATACTGGTATTCAGTTGCATCCGGTTAGACTGGAAGCCGTCCCCATAGTTGAGAAAAGGCCGGCAGATGATGATTATGATGTCTAGACAAACTCAAACTGGTTGCTAATGTAATTGTATAATTTATTCTTTTGTTTTTACATTGATTTACATTCTGTAATTACTTTAAGTCACACCCGGAAATTTACTCTTTATTTTTTTATGAAAATCGTCTACTTTTAGAATGTTTGTAAATATGTGAGCACCACATAGTTAATTTATACGTCATGGTTTAATTAATCCATTTTAATTCTTTTACCTATTCTGGTATAGTAATTTTATTTTAGGTGCATCGTCTTCACATATAATTATATTATAATTAAGGTACCTATGCAAAATATTGGAAAACATTTTAAAAGAGTAACGGTGGAGTTTCTTGCCCATTCTTCTCCATACGAAAACTACCTTTTGGAAGGGGCGACTAGAATCAATTTTATTTTAATGTAATGTTTGACGTTCAAAAGTGCCTTTTATGTGCCTATTTGAAATAAATGATGTGACTTTGACTCGAAAGTATTTCCAATGATCTATGAAATGAAAACCACCAGCACAATAGCTGGCGATAACATCTATGTATTTTCAGAGCTGTAAAGGATATATAAAGATGACATATTTAATTCCGAATAATCATATTCATATAATGATTCCATAATATTTTTTTTTCCATAATTTTGTAGAGGTTATCTCAAATGCCTACATGTCTATTAAATACAATAATATTTCGTTCCATTCAATTTCAATGAGAAAGATAATATTAGTGTCGCCGGGGATATCAAGTATTATCAAGTGGATATTGTTGTAATCACACTACGTGGATGTGTCGCACGGAATCCTCGAATTTATTTATCATCCATATCCGTATGATAAGATTGTGCTTTTTGCAAAATACTTACGAGTATACGCTCCAAATGCGACACAGTGGAAGATAAATGTTACTCAGAAAATTAAATAGAAATGATAAATATGGTTCTGAAAACGTATTGAATCATTTTGGTAAATAGTGTGCTGTAGACGGATCTATGGCATATTTATTTAGTTATTGATAACTTTAAGGACACAGATGTGCAGAGGCGGACTTAATAGCAGTAATTTTTTGGTGATGCAGAGACAGTGGAAGGTGCAAAAGCGAAAATTCTAAATACAGAGTAGCATCGACGCGCTGTTCCATACGTTTTGTCCGTGTAGATAATAATAATAATAAGCTTTATTTCATAAATAAATATAAATATAGATAATAATAGACATTGCACTTTTGTAGGAAACAAGTGTTTTTATTTAATAACCGATAAGAAATTTCAAAGCAGCGGTCCAGAATCATGTACTGAATCCACGGTAACATGTTGTGCGTCAATATTCCTGCCACACTAAATATAAACATATACCTATTATCATTCATATCGGGAATATTAGCATTTCGTAACATCATCAAGAGAATCAGTACCTTTTGCTGTCAAATCTCATGTTAAGAACCTAACTTCTTGTTCTTCGCGTTTTCGATGATCCCACATCGACAGCGTTAGAAGCCGGCCTATTTTGTAAAAATCTCACCGTGAAAACTTAGGTGAAGTGAGCTTATGCTAGGGATTGACACTATTGACAGCTCATTTTAAGCCCCTCCTCCCCCCTCCTTAAACTCTTCATGTATTCATTTCTCTACAGAATAGGGTGGCTGATGCTGGGGATGAGCACTATTGCTTCACGCTCACTTCACCTACACAAACATACAACAAACCCAAAGACAGGTTTAGTAGTACGGATGTACAGACGCCAGCAGGTCAAGCTACCCGAAACTGTCAAATTCTCCCAATCAACCTTGTACCTTAATGCTTTAGTGATAAAGTTGAAAATCTATTAAAGAAATTTGACAGATTGTAGTAGCTTGATGTGCTGGCGTCTGTACAAAGGACAGGAGGTGGGACATCGTCTGTGATATGTCTCCTGTCGCATTAGTGAGTGTGACTCATCAGAGTCCTGCTTAACCTCGTCTGACTAAGTTGTTGTTGTTGTGATTCACCATTCTGCTAATTTCTATTGTTAAAGGACATAAGAAAAAAGGTCAGGTAAGGGGAAGGAAGGTTGTTGTTTTAAGGAGGACATAGGAATGTCCTCCTTAAAAAATATGAGACCTTAGTTACACTCCTGTGTAACTAGTCAGTTAAATATACAGACAACCTGTAATTAATTTTACCCAAACCCTTTGATTGGCAAATTATAATTATTACTAGATTCCTGCTCGCGACTTCGCCCGCAAGGAAGTCGAAAAGTATAACACGGAAACGTACTGGCGGGATAAAAAGTATCTTTTGTGTTAGTCTATCCAGGTTATAAAACTATCAGTGTGCAACATTTTATCCAAATCCGTTCAGCTATTTTTGCGGCTTTGACATTTATAAATTATGAGGATTAGTGAATAAACCCTGTCCATTAGGTAAACCGTTTTTTGACAAATGGAACTAGTGGTTGATTGATACACGTACGGTATTACGTACGGTATTATAATGTCTATAAGAAGCCATAAATAAGATAATTCAATAAGATAAGGCAGTTTATATATTT
The DNA here is from genome assembly GCA_951799955.1 of Apamea anceps. Lineage (NCBI taxonomy): Eukaryota > Metazoa > Arthropoda > Insecta > Lepidoptera > Noctuidae > Apamea > Apamea anceps. The sequence goes on along the minus strand of OX637502.1, from coordinate 1,888,843 downwards.
ATTTTATTACGCATTTTAAAGCTAACTTTTACGTAATCTGGAATAGTTCGTTCTACAGAGACAGTATAGTCATATTGAAATAGAAACAATAGAAGGTAGATATGCCTTCTTATCAGACAGGAACAAAGCAGTTAACGTGTGATACAGTTAATTAATCGAATCGCACAGGATATCGCTCATTATATCGTGAGTATTCTTATTTATTATGATTTTCCTTACAAGATAAGAAATAGGTATAAGAATTAGTAATGCATGCATACGCTTTGTGTTGCACACCACCACCACGTGCAATAATAGCATATCGAGTTACAGGCTGACCAGTGGGGTAATTGCGTCACACACTAAGAGCGGTTTCACACTACCACAAATCCGAATCCGAATTCAAGATCCGAGTTCAATCCGATTGGGAATTTTCTAAATTCGGACGGACTGAGTTCGGATGTAGTGCGCAACCCCTCATACAAATAGTACCTACTGTGGCTACTTCGGACCATCATTTCTCGGATTCGGATCGGGCGTAGTGCGAAACCGCTCTTACTGTAGCAATGGCTTTCATTTTGACAGTTCAACAACATTCATTGCGTTATTTACATTTGTTGAGCAGACAAATTTTTTGAGCATTTGAAACAATGGATTCCTTCAAAATTATTCAGATTGCGTTCGAAAGTGTGTTAGGTACGCAATTGGTGCAGTTTTTCTTGAGACGTGGCCTTTTCCCAACCTTGTTGGGGTTAGCTTCAGTCAATGCTAGTAATTACCTGGAAATAAAAAATAATTTGGTTTAAATTTAATAAAATAATCTCGAAAATCCAGTTGCAGAGGGACGTTGCCAGTCCGCGCGGGATGAACGCTCTTAAGTTGAGTTTCAGCAGTGTATTCAAAGTATTGTAAAATAAAAGGCATGGAATAAAATTTCACAATAATTTGTCATTTTAGCGTGTAGATTTACCTTATTTGTGTATATTTTATCGGAGACTTGTCGTGTTTGAAGTCAATCAACAGATAATTCTACGAAGAACGAACTACCTACATCTGAAGATACCATCCTTTGCGTATTGATTGATGATAGAGGTAGAAAAATTATATCTGGTGATTGTTCTGACGCATCTGTAATCTCTGCTTGTCAAGGTCGGCAGCTGTGACATAATACTTAGTTTAGCATTCTTCCCTTTAATTAATTTTAATTACACATTTTACACCTTTAATTAATAATTCTAATTATAGGTACATAAGTAAAGGTCATGTTTGAAGACTACGGTCTCCAGCCAGTGCATCCTGCCCGTTATGACATACGGTGCCTAACGTGGACACTGACAGTCGGGTTGGTCCACAAATTCAAGGTCGCTCAACGCGCTATGGAACGGGTTATGCTCGGAGTTTCTTTGCAGGATAAAATCAGGAACGAAGTTATCAGGAAAATAACTGGAGTTACCGACATAGCTTGCAGAGTAGGCAAGCTTAAGTGGCAGTGAGCTGGTGGAGCAGACGAGTCCTGGAGTGAAGTAGTGTGGGACGCCCCCAGCTAGATGGACCGACGACCTTAAGAAGGTGGCTGGGACAGACTGGATGCAGAAGGCGGAGGACAGGGTGTTGTGGCGCAGCCTGGGAGAGGCCTATGTCCAGCAGTGGCTTTGACTGGCTGAGTTGAAGTAAATGTTGCTTGCAATTTATGTTTCGCGCATATTTTTCCATTGTTTTCTTTTGCCTGATTGGGCACATACGTGTAAGATCTATGTGCAGAAGAAAATTAAGACAGAGGTAATCAGTACAATTTTACGTGTTCTTGAAATACGACTATCTCATCTGGTTTTTAGTGAAGATCATATTGTTGATGATGAAGAACATGGTCTAGAAAACATTCCAGTAATAATATCAGTATCCAACGTAATGTTATCAGCTACAAACAGTACAAAGAAAGATGGCTGCTTCGATGAAAACAAAAGTAAACCTATTGTTTGAGTGGCCGATAAAATCGATAATCAAACGTAAACTGTTCCACAATCTGCGTGTGAAAATAAATGCACTTGCAAAGCTGTAAAGTAGTGGGACACCTGGTGCCAGACCTGAACACCATGAATTCTATCTTACTATTATTATAAATTAACCCATGAGTCGCAGCGTACGACTCGCACACATTGAATAGCTTTCGGAGAGCACAGATCGAGGGAGCCAGCAGCACCATGTCGTCTGCGTAGCTAAAGTGGTTTAAACAAACTCCATCCACGTAGCAGCCGACACGTGTGCTGCTGTGTCGCTCAATCAGTGCATTTACATACAAACCGAAGAGCAAAGGCAAGGATAACGCTCCCTGCCTCACCCCGCACCGGCCGGCATGGCTCCGACGGCTCTCCTGCGCACCGCGACCGAGTCTCTTGGTTCAGGTACCAGTGCTTGCGGAGTAATACGAAAATAAAGAGTATAATATTAATATAGTTAAGAAGGGCGCGTGACACGACGGCCATGCTCTCGAATTGAGCGAGATTACGTTGCCAACGCACCTTGACCCAGTCGTAACAGTGCGCACCGTGCAAGTATTACTTATTGTTTTTTTGCGATATCTTTATCCAATTCAACTTACATTATTGCGCCCCGCGGTTTCACCCGCATAGGTTTCGATCCCGTAGGAATATCGGGATAAAAAGTATAATTTGTCCTTAATCCAGGTCTTTCATCCAAATCCGTTAAGCCGTTTATTGTTTATTTAAGTTACTTCGATAGTCCGGCGAAGAAAACCATCGTGAGAAAATCTGCATGTCCTCAAACCAAAAAATCATCTACCAACTCGCACTGGGCACGCATGGTGGATTACATACGGCCCACTCCCTCTTGCAGAACCTGATAAGAAGCCTGTGTCCCAGCGGCGGGAATGTTATAGACTGATTATGAACAGCCGATCGATTCTGTAAAAATCTCACCGTGAAAAGTTAGGTAGTGAGTTTAGAGTGAGCAGTCAATAGTGTCAATCCCTAGCATTAGTTGGAATGACAGCTCACTCCACGCTCACTTCACCTAACTTTTCACGGTGAGATGGTTACAGAATCGCACTGCTGAACTTGAATTCATGCATTTCATGAGGAAAATAGGTAATGTAGCAATGGTTTTACCTGCATACTGTAGGGAAATGACTCAATTTCTGCAGCATTCGTTTTCACTGACCGCGACCGAGCCCTAGGATACGTGACTGTTGGCAGCTTTGCTCACATTATTTATTAAATTATATATTGTGTTACATACATACATAATATGACACCTTCAGTCCCCGGAGAAAGGCGTACCTACTTTTTGCACACCCAGATTTCGCCAGATGTCTTTGGTTTCTGGTATTTTTACAGCATAAAAGAATTTGTTGACGGGAAGCATTTTGTAATGAAACTTATATTATTTGCATTCTATGCAAAACATGTATGCTCTATAATGTATTTTTAAAACAACTTTATATACTTTGTGTACTATAATTATTGTTGTCTGAACGTATCTATCACACAGTTAATTTATATGTCATGGTTTCATTAATCCATTTTAATTCTTTTACCTTTGTGGTATACTTACTAATTTTATTTTTAGGTGTATCGTCTTCACATATAATTATATAATTAATGTATGTAAAATATTGTAAAACATTTTAAAAGAGTAACGGTGGAGTTTCTTGCCCGTTCTTCTCCATAAAATCAAAATCAAAATCAAAAAAATCAAAATCAAAAAAAAATCAAAAATCAAAATCAAAAGTCATTTATTCAAATTAGGCTGAGAATCAGCACTTTTCGAACGTCAAAATTACAAAAGACAGTCCCCCAAAAACGCCCGCCCTTCGCCACTTCCTAGTGCTATCGCTGGGAAGAAGAAGTGGCGGAACAAACTCCCCAGCAGCACAGCTGTCTGTTTAGTTAAAATATAGTTGCATGTATACAATACTAGGAACCTATGTTCAGTAATGAACATTACAAGAAGCTTAAATTATTTGCCATATTATGTCAGCTAGCCACGCCAATATACCAACAAATATAATAAAAACTATACGTACTCAAGCTAAAAAATAATTAATAAAAATAAAAACTCACTACCTAAATAAAAGCCTCCAGGCATAAAGGGCGTGACAGCTTACATATTTATGCATTGCTGGGTTCGTCACATAGCTGTCACTTGCAGTCACAGATGATGAACTAGGACCATCGATGTGAAATAAATGAGTTAATACTAATAACAGTAACCTGTCAGTACCTAAGCTAATTCTGGAGAAAGAACATGAACATTGTCTTGCGTTAATTAGGGCGACCAACTATTCTTATCGTGTAAGTAGTCGTTGATGGAATAGTAAGCCTTTGAACAAAGGTTGGATTTTACTTGAGCTTTAAACGCATTAAAAGGCAAGTCTAGCAAAGAAGACGGTATCTTGTTATAAAAGGTTATACCAAGCCCAACAAATGAGTTATGAACCTTATGAAGCCGGTGAAAGGGGGCACGTAGTTTGTCCTTATTTCTAGTGTTAACACTGTGAATATCACTGTTTTTAGTGTACAAGTGCAAATTTTGCCTAATATATAGGATGTTGGCGAAGATAAATTGTGATGCAACCGTGAGAATACCAATATCTTTAAATAAATCTCTTAGAGAAACTCTGGCACCTAGCTGGTAAATTGCTCGAACAGCTCGTTTTTGAAGGACAAATATATTTTGTATATCAGCGGCTTTGCCCCACAGCAGAATACCGTAGGACATAACACTGTGAAAATAACTGAAATAGACTAAACGAGCTGTATCAACGTCAGTGTATTGTCTTACTTTCCTGACGGCGTAGGCAGCCGAACTGAGCCTTCCTGCTAGACTTGATATATGAGGTCCCCACTGAAGTTTGGCATCTACTGTTAGTCCTAGAAAAATTGCCGAGCCTACTGTTTCAAGCACCTCTTTATTTAAGACGATGTTGGGTCCTAGATTTCTGACATTCGGTAAGGCGAACTTTACACATTTCGTTTTTTTGGCATTGAGAACTAGGTTATTTGACGTAAACCAATCTGTAACTATTGTGAGTGCACTGTTTACGTCGTCAAAAACGATATATAACGTCATACGAAAACTACCTTTTGTAAGAGGCGACTAGAAACAATTTTATTTTAATTTATTTTTTGACGTTCAAAAGTGCCTTTGTGCCTATTTGAAATAAATTATTTGACTTTGACTGAAATAAACGTATTGAATTGAATTGAATATAAGTACCATGTTTTATGCAAATAAATATTTTTTCTATTTCTCTTTCTTTCAAGTCTCATGTTGCAGGGGGCGAGCCTATCGCCTTCAACCATCATAATAATATAATATCAATTGATGTTTTATGCCCGCGACTTCGTCCGCGTGAAATCGTGCATCGCATCGTGCATCGCATCGTGCATAGCATCGTGCATCGCATCGCCTGTCCGCGCTCTTACTTCGTTTTAGCTGAACGTTTTTTCTATTTTTTTTTGTTCAGCTCCTTAGGCTCACAGCGTAATATTAAATCCTTCCTCAAGAATTGGGCTATCAAATGCAAAAAGAATATTTCAATTCCGACTTTTAGTTCCAGAGATTAGCGCGTGCAAACAAACAAACAAAAAAAAACAAACAAACTCTTCAGCTTTATTATGACTAAGATGTGAATGTGTGTTGTAGGTATTTCATTATACGAATTAATACCTATGTTTTGTGGTCTTAATATTATTGTTGGTTTTCCCCTTAGACAACCAATCTTTTTTGTGGTTTGTCCCTGTACCTTGCGACCGAGAAGGTATATATAAACGGCATGTTAAAAAAAAAAAAATTGGTCAAGGGTCCCAATTTTAAAGGACCCTAAGGAAAACAGGTTAGTTTATAATCTGACCAAATGCGGTTTCTACATCTTAATTAGAACCCTAATTGCGTAACACACTATCAATCACAATTTGAATCATTTTGAAACATATTATTGCTAATCCATTGCTTTATACTCGTATGTTCGAAAAAGTTGTCTGCTCGACTCTCTGCCACAATGTAAATAACGCAATGAATGTTGTTGAACTGTCAAAATGAAAGCCATTGCTACTGATAGTGTGTTAACTACCCCGCAGGGTAGTTTGGTATCTGGGCAATGGCGGTTCCTAGATCGTAATATTATCGTATTGTTCCCCTAGAAAAATCTCAACTAGCTATCATTGCAACGCCCCTAGTCCTTTATCATCATCAGCTCATAGCGCTCTACAGCTGGGGCTGTAGTCTCGACATTCATAGCGATCGCTTTACGACCGAATTCGGTCGCAAAGTCCTGTCACTCCATACCTCCACCTGTCAATCTGGGACTTTGCGACCGAATTCGGTCGTAAAGCGATCGCTATGAATGTCGAGACTGCAGCCCCTGGGCATAGCTCCTCCAGCTCTAGCCTCTCCATCGCATGCTATTTCATCATGCCCGATCCTCGACTACATCAAGTACTTATTTAAATTGGGCAAAACGTCTTCTTATTCAATCCATCTGTTTCAGGCACCATTTTAGACTTTAGACCTCCAATACTTGCTAAATCACGTTTATAGATCCCGGTGTAGGATTTGGTGATACCAAATCTCAGACCGAGATCTATAAACGTTAAATGAGGTTTCTAGAGAGGGCATTGTCTACCCTTAAGCTACGCCCATAGTCTCAGTCTAGACTCAAAACCACGACCATTTTCAAAGGTAAATAAGCGACCCAAGTCTCAGACAGGCCACCGTATCTAAATACAGATGACATAGCAACAACTAGCAAGTCATCCATATAGCCTTAGGTTATACTTAGCGACGAAGCTTCTCAAAACCCGTTTCCATATCTATCTACCTCATAAACTTAAGTACATTAGCATGCACACCGGTATTTGGCCGCTCTTTACCGGCAACACAAAGAAATATCGCTTCTCTGAATAATAAATGCATATTCGTAAAAAACGGTTCTTCTTCGTGTGTTGTATGCTTAAGTTGGTTGTGACTGTGAGGTGCAAAACTGTTATAGTTATGAGGTATTTCTATTTAGTATGAGTGAACTTTACACCCTGTTCCTCATACCTCTATACTTAGAAAAGGGAGGGTCCTCCGACCAGACGGGTGTTGTGTCTGGCGGGTAACTGTCCCACACTGATGTCGGGAAGTTTGTATGTATGCTAATTGCGCGGTAAACTTTGCTTGCGAGATGCAGGATTTACGTGACGTCCGTATGACGCGTTGTTCGCATGTGGCGTTGTAGATACCGCTACACTGTCCTAGATTGTTTCAATACTTGTGTTACGTGCTCTGTTCAATTATTTTGTGTGTAAGCATCTGCCCGCGACTTCATCCGCGTCAAATTTCTTGTTCCCTCGACTGCTCATGATCATAGCGTGATATTAATACATTCCTCAGGAACTGGGCTATCAAATGCAAAAATAATGTTTCAAACCCGACAGGTAGTTCCTGACATTAGCGCGCTCAAACAAACTTTCCAGGTTTATTATTAGTAGGTACCTATAGTGTACATTGACAATCTATCGTGTGTCCTTGCACGGCATTCTACATCCACAGCTAATCTTCGAAGACCTTCAATAGCAGAAGTTACTTCATTCATATCTAAAATCAATTGTTTATCAAAGAAACCTGCCATTTACGACTCTCGATTGTCATAAGGCGGCATTAACTTGTCTTATTCCACATTATACTTACGTTTTATCTTAGTCCTCATAAATTCTAGTTGGCAATACATGTAGTTAATCCACAAATATATTGCTTTTATCAGTTTTCACCGTTTTTGGCGGTGGCCGGTTTGTGTTGGGCGCGGGTGTATTTGATCTTATGTCTAATTGATTTTTAGGTGTTAAAGAAATTACTACCTAAAAATCAATGAGGCAGAAATAAAATAAGTATGTTTACTTGCGGCTAACATGACTCACAGAAAAAAACACAAAAAATAGTACAAGTGGAAAAATATGAGTCACATCCACGCAAAACAGACATTAATTTGTTGGTAGTCAATTTATCATCAGTCTTTGCCTCGATTTAGTTGAGTGTAGCATGTCTTTTTCTTCGATACTTTTATCTTTATCAACTGTCAAAGTACAAGGATTCTTAAATACTATGTATAATGATATATCTCCATCTTATTGTGAATACCTAGATCCTATGCAATTAATAGACACATTCAATTATACTCTATTCACCCGCATTCTATATCCATATCACCCTTCACACAATCCATATATGAAATTAATAACTTGCGAAAAATCTTAATATGTAGGTGGTACAATAACTGTTACATAATCATTATTAATTGTCATTTCAATCCATTCATCGCTAAGTTCACAACTTGAAGTAAGTTAGCAAAGCGTTGAACTAGCGGTATTTACCTAATTTTGACCGTTCCTACGAAAAAAAGAGCGCGCGACGACGTTGCTAATCGCTCGCCTACGCGCACGTATGTGCATCCCTCTCTAAATTTACTTTACAACACGTTGAATTAGATATTTTATTTTTTCTCACGTATCAATTGCATCCTGGTTTTACCCTAGGAAAAAAAAAACAGGTTGCACTCCGGGAGTGTCGGCAGAAGTGAAAACTTGAATATTAACGTTGTGCATTTTTGATATTTTGGAATGCGGTCTATTCTCCCCCATCTTACGAATTTTCGATCACGTCACGTGTCCTGACGCGAGCTCCGTCTTACGAATTTTCGATCAGGTCACGTGTCCTGACGCGAGTTTAACATTTTTTACCCATCACAAAAAACTCTCCCTCCGTCTTACGAATTTTCGATCAGGTCACGTGTCCTGACGCGAGTTTAATATATTTTTCATCCCACCATCTCGGAAAGAGTATTTTTAATCTTCAATATCTGAGTGGAAAAGCCGTTTTTATTCTCTAGAGGATAAAGTAAATTGAATTTAGAACATCGTGTGCACTAAGTTTGTGAATTAAAAAAAAACATTAAACCTATTTACTGCTACCTCTATGGTGCCGAATATATCATACAACTTTTTTTTAATTTGTTAAAAACTCAAGACTCGGAACCTTCTTGGTGTTCTTTTTTCAATTTGCTTTGTACGCGGTTCTTTACGCGGCATTTTTTCACGTCATTGTTAAACCTTATATTAAAAACAAGAAACTTGAAAACAAGTGAAAAAACTAAATGAGTGATTCTAGCGACGAGGAAGTTTGCTTGACGCCTTTGCATTTAGTCATTTCCTCGCTGAGGTGGAATGAAAAGTTACGTGTTGCACTCGAGTGCAAAGATTTTTCACCTCGTGCTCTTTTGATTCCCTCGCTAACGCTCAGGATTCTAATTTTGAATCACTCGCTGCGCTCGTGATTCAATTTTAGAATCCTTCGCTTGCTCGGTCATCAAAATTGAACACGCGGTTAAAAAGCAACTTTGCACTCTTGTATAACAAATAACTATTACCCATCACAAAAAAAGTGCACAACGCCGCTAAAGAAGTTTCACTTCAAAAAGAAGAAAATGTATTTATTTTATAGCCATCCTCATTCCTTCTTAATTAAAACGTTCCTCACCAAATGTCCCTCATTCCTCCGCACATATGTCCATTTAATTTATCTAGTCTAGACGCCGAGAATAATATTATTACATTCATTTGTTAAACTTTAGGTGATGTTCGAAATAACCTTTATTTTTTTTCCATCGCTGTAGTTACTAGACGCAAAGTAATAGGTAGCTAGTAAAGTACCCTATAATTACATGTATGAATGATTTCTACAACTCCTTGGAAGGACTCATGAATGAATGAATCACATTACTGGGACTTTCCCCTGACCCAATACAACGACTGTCTTTTCCTCTTGTTTGATTTGAGTTTCATATAAAGCAGAAGGGCAAATCCCGAAGGCATTCGTCTCAGACTGTATTTTTTTTTATATCCCCAATTTTTTTGACATTGATTGTCGCTGAGATGACATTAAATTGGCTTTGTGTTAAAGCACTGAAGCATATGCTTAATAAAATATGTTTAATTCTTAATTTGATGGAACATCATCATCAGCCTACAGAAGCCCACTGCTGGACATAAGCCTCTCCAATTGCACACCATTCAAATCAATTCTCGGCAACTCTCATCCAGCTGCTACCAGCCATCCTGCGAAGATCGTCGCTCCACCTAGCCTGAGGGCGTCCCACCTTACGTTTACCGATTCGCGGTCTCCACTCAAGAACATGTCTACCCCAGCAGTCATCGGTTCTACGGCTAATATTACTACGGCCGAACCATTACCACTTCAGCTTGCTCATACTGTGACCCATGTCGACACCTTCACCTCCTCATTTGATGGATAGATTAGTTAAAATTCAAAATGGTTTCTTTCGAAGCTTTAACTGTCGCAAACACTATTTTAAATAAATATGACAATAGGTGTCATAAGGAAAATCGACAAATTGAATCAGGTGATGGGACTAGTACAAAATACAATGGACTGCGAAAGTAGGTACCTATTTTGTTACAAACGATCTACAAAATAGGTATGTACTTTAACTTTACTTTAACAATAAATGCGGTAAATAAACAAAGGTATTTACCTTTGTTTATTTACCGCATTAATTGTTACAGTAATTAAATTGAAAATCCCGAATGCGTAAGTGATGTGATGCATTTTGTCGTTTTTCCTCTAGGTGTGTAGGTATAGGTGTGCAATGCTAAAAGAATGATGATTTTAATAAACAATGGTAAATTGGAGTGAGAAGTTTTGTTAGTTATGCTACTACTACATTTATACTCTCGCGGGTGCGCGGGCGTCTCTCCGAAGCATTGTAGATACGTATAACACCCACTTTATCGATTTGGATATTTTAGTGCTTACACACTTTAAGTTCAATAAGATGGCTATTGAATCGTTACAATAGCCAATAGCCACCTTATACCTATTATTCCAAAAATATGAACGAGTACTTCTTACTCTTCTTTAAAATTCAACTATAAACTATTATTTCGCCGACATTGGTGTGGGTTACACGTTTACATAGTTTTTAATATATTTTGTTACACTAAAATTGTAATGTGTAACTGTTTTATGTCCCAATAAAGTAAAATAAAAATACGACGACGACAGTTCTAGATGACAGTCAAAAGTTTTTAACTACTATACATTGCGATCATTAGCAAAGTATAGTAGTTATGATAGATAAATTATTTATTTAGTGCACACAAAAGCACAATAAAATGGAAACATAAATGTAAAGAAAATACAAGATGCTCATATACAGAAAAGAAACATAAACCAGCCAAAACCAAAACCATGAACCGGAGTTCGGCCTAAAGAGATAAAAATCGATCTAAAATAAATGAACATATTTCAATCTGTAGTTAATTTGCATAAAAAAGTAGTCTAGGCCAGGAGAAACAACAATTCTCGGAGAGTAGAACTCTTCGAAGTGGATCGAGTAGGGGTCGCGTAGGGGGCTTAAGTACGTAGTCAACTTCCATCTTGCGCTGCATGTCACCTGGGCCCCAAGTCTGCTATTTTTATAAATTCGTTATTCCAACACGATCCCATTCCCATTCCATTGACATTTTGCTTAAAGTTCGTAATCTGCTAAATTTTTAATGGCGATCATTGGTCGGTCAATGGTCTCGTAATAGAATTGTGTCATAATGACATTGTCGTATTGCCATTATTATAAAACCCGTTAGTAGAAAAGATTTTCGAAAAACTACCACTACTTTATTTATGCCAGATTTCATTTATATATATATTTACATATTATTTATTAGTGTTTTATAGAAGTCAACTGTATTATGTAAGTCAGTCATTCATTTATCATTATGTACCGTGTACGAGATTACCATTCTTTGCCGTTTCTTTCAATGGAGTGTCAGTGGTTGACCACTGGAAAGTCATAATGACGCCATTATGTTAGTAGATTACCAAACTTGTCAAAATCAACAATTATGAAATCAATGATAGACCATTCTGACACTATTGTAATAGCAGACTTGGGCTGTGCACTTGGCGATCTTTTGACTGCGTCAGTGAGCGGAGTTCGCGTTGATGAATTTTGGGCCGAAGATGAACTTGAACTTGTGGCCATTGATTGATAGGCATGCTAACAAGAAGAATTTAATATACTTATTAAGTGCACACTACTCGTAAGTCACCATTATCTGCCCAGCCTTTTCCCAACTATATTGGGGTTGGCTCCCAGTCTAACCCGATGTAGCTGATTACCAGTAATTTACATGGATCGACTGCCTATCTGACCTCTTCAACCCAGTTACTGGGTAATACAATACCCTTAGGCGAGACTGGTTGTCAGACTTTTGGGCTTCTGACGACAAGGCTACATACTCTTAAAAGTTATTTTTTATTAATTTTGTTTTTACGTAATTTTCCCAAGCAGGCCAAACTATTTTGCCAAGCTCAAATCATTTCCTCATTCAGCATCATAATAATAAAGTTATCCTGCTCAGGAGTCATGTGATTGGGAGCTCGAATGGGGTTACCAGTTAATTGCATTGTAAATCACTTATTAATTCTAAGAACTTGGATTCTCCTTTTACCTGTTTACTTTGTTTACGAGGCAGATATTCACCTTACCTACAATGTTTTCCATGTTACTTGGACAGCGCAATATTTTGGACTTATAATGGTTTTCAAATTATTGGTTAATTAGCCGTTTGGGGTTAAATCACTAGGGCCGTGCTGGACCGAGTGCTCATCGAGTATTTCGGGACATCACTAAGTGGTTGGTCGACTCTTCACGTGACCAGCGGCTGGCCTATTTTTGTCTAAAGAATCAGCAATGCCATCCACCGAGGCAATGCAGCCAGCCTTTTCGCCCTTTTTCCATTGACAGCAATGCGGACGAATTTTTATGCCCAATTACCTCTTCCCTTTTTATATGTATATAACTATTTACACTAGGTACTAAATTAAAATACTAACAAAAATAACAAAGGGATATTTAGGCGTCGAAGTATTTGTCCGCATCACTGTCGCAGCATTGCCACGTTTGTATGGCAATGCTAATTCTTTGAATATTAGGTATAATGATATATATATATATTTGTGCTCGCTTGTGTATTGTAATTATTGGTTGATTTATGAATTACCCCTGGGTTGTTTTTTTAGGATTTAGGTATACTGGTCGTTTTAGGAAACGATCCCTATATGTATTGAGTTAAAAAGATATGGATAATATGGAAGCAGACGACACACATTAGGATATAAGAAATAGAATGAGGAACCGGTGATAGACGATTATGTTTAGGATAATAAATTATGACGAGCCCCAACAGTCTCGACATTCATAGCGATCGCTTTACGACAGAATTCGGTCGCAAAGTCACGGTAATATTATCGTTAATATTACCGTGGCAAAGTCCTGTCACTCCATACATTTCACCTGTCAATCGGGGACTTTGCGACCGAATTCGGTCGTAAAGCGATCGCTATGAATGTCGACACAGCTGGGGCTGACGAAAGTTGATAGACTAAATAAAGTATTTTACTGGATGGACAAAACAGTAGATTTCTAGTTAGTTGATTTGGTTGTATAGTAAAATGATCAGATCGTTATCAAAGTAGATATTGTTGGGTACGTAATGGTGTGTAAGCAGGTGTGCCGAATTTTCATGAATACGATGACTTACTGGTCCTATGATTTCATATTTCATAGTTTTGGTATATTTCTAATATCTAATCGGATCATCAGTTAAAGTTGTTAGATTCTTATATCAGTTCACCATAACTATATGTATACTGCAAGTGATATGCACTACGCACCCATGTTTTATCAGTGTTCTACTTTGCGCCAATTACCGTACTTTTTATTGTTGATTAGCTAATCAACTTCGTGTAATTACATAGTTCATTATTATTTTATCCGTTTCTGATAACTTTATCTATGAGCGCCGCACCTTTCTCAATAATCACCTGTATATTTGATAACCTTGGTAAAAAGGTGGGATTATATATTTGATTGGAATTGTTTTAGACTTGATATCACCGTAGTTAATTATTGTCACATTATCGCTAATAGGTATTTTCCCTTGTGCTGCAGTTATAATTAAAAGGCTTTTGGCAATTCGTGTCATCGCGATAGCCTGAATGCATTTAATGTGTATGATTTTTATAATGTGATTGCTAACCATTTCCTACTTCAACTCGTTGTCTGTTCTAACAGAGGTGTTTTTTTGCAAAATATTTTTTTATCAAAGAAATACATAAAGCATGTTTAGCTCTCTGGGAGCTACTGCTAACCATGTGCTAACCAAAAGGTCAGATAACCCGTAGAAGTCTTAAGATAGACTGCAAGCCATTTATGTCAAAGCATTAGACTTATATGTTAACCGTCTGACGACACGGTTGGCGCAGTGGCTGAGTGATCGACTGCTGCGCCGCATGTCACAGGTTCGATTCCCGCACGTAACAAATATTTGTATTGCCTACAGGTAGTTATTTCGGGTCTGGCTGTTTGTGTATGTGAGTTTAAATGTTTGCAAACGCACCCACGATACAGGAGTAATTCCTAGTGTGGGGCAACGTTAAAAAAAAAAAAAAGTTATAGGGAACGGCCGCAGGGTCCGCAGCGTACAACTAATTCTTTGAATCAATACTATGTACAGACGCCAGCACATCAAGCTACTACAATCTGTCAAATTTCTTTAATAGATTTTCAACTTTATCGCTAAAGCATTAAGGTTCAAGGTTCATTGGGAAAATTTGACAGTTTCGGGTAGGTTGACCTGCTGGCGTCTGTACATTTATTTTCCATCATGAAATGAGGAAGAAGTCCAAGAACCGATTTGAAGTGAATGGTATTAATTGGAAAGAAACAATCCGTGGTGATCCCTCTCGAAAAGAGGAGGCCTGTGTCCCGGCAGTGGGAACATTAGAGGCTGATTATGCTGTATGCTAATCCGTGGTGATGCGGGTCGCTAATCTTGACAGTCTAAAATATATTTTAAAATCAATAATAGAAACCAAAGATACTGTTTATGATACTAGACTTTTAGCAACAATAGACAAGACTTAGAATCTTAATTGTCTATGGGGACAGCGCTGTTTGGAATTGTCAGGAGGAGTTAACAAAAGGATAGAGTCAGCCGATCGATTCTGCGGTGCGATTCTGTAACCATCTCACCGTGAAAATTCAGGTGAAGTGAGCGTGGAGTGAACTGTCATTCCAACTAATGCTAGGGATTGACACTATTGACAGCTCACTCTAAGCTCACTTCATCTAACTTTTCACGGCGAGATTTTTACAGAATCGATCGGCTGTAAAAATCTCACCGTGAAAAGTTATGTGAAGTGAGCTTAGAGTGAGCTGTTAATAGTGTCATTAGTTGGAATGACAGCTCACTCCACGCTCACTTCACCTAAGTTTTCACGGTGAGATGGTTACAGAATGGCACTGCAGATGTTGATAAAATCATGAATTATAATAATAAAGCCTATCCCTTAGCCTTTGCATTCATTCAATAGCATAATCCTACAACAGGTTTTCCATAAAATGTGATTAATAAGCTTGACACAATTCCAACTAAAAATAAAACGATTCTTTACCTAAACGGGTGATATTTTAAACCTGAACGTGAAAAACACAAAAAGTTAAAAGTTATCGAGTCCTTATCACTTCGCTGAGCTCGTAAAAAGACTTATTGGCTGTTACGGCGACTACTTAAAATACTTAATCACCAAATTATTTATAGTGATGACATAACTCTTATAGATGATGACTTTTATGAATCTTGGGCTGACAGTGAGTACGAGATTTGTTTCTATAGGTATTTGATTTAGAAGATTAATGTATGATTTATCTTTCAAAATTTTGACTGTTCATTTTTTTTTATCTGCGTCTTTAATAGCACCTTAGGTGACGACGCTTTTGTGAAACGAGATTATTGTAGGTATGCATGTGATCTCAGTACGTTTTCTTCTGTGACTATATATCGGTATATGCCTTTTTTTCGCGGATGGGAAATCATCAAATGACCTCCCGCTCTGGGTGGAGCGGAAGGGAGTGTGTCAGACTCTTACTGACTAAACACCCGTGTTCCTTCCTTAGCCCTTTATGTTCCAGGGCAGCGGTAAC
The DNA here is from genome assembly GCA_951799955.1 of Apamea anceps. Classification (NCBI taxonomy): domain Eukaryota; kingdom Metazoa; phylum Arthropoda; class Insecta; order Lepidoptera; family Noctuidae; genus Apamea; species Apamea anceps. Next base: position 1,872,801 of record OX637502.1, on the reverse strand, counting down.
CCTTTCGGACGATCCCGCTACCCTGGCAGGCTTCGGCCCTATCGGGCCCCGACATTTATGCTGACATCTCTTTTGAGGCGCGCGTGGAACACATACGCGCCGTCCGGCACGGGCCTAGTCCTGATCGGACGGTGAGCTACCCATTACTCTCCGCCCGCAGGCCCGCGCCTTCGGTGGCCGGGAGTCGTCACGCGGCTCCCGACGCCCGGAGCGTCTCCCGCGGCGGCTGAGGCGTGAGGTTCTCTCCCTCAGCCATCCCGCTACCTCCTTCGCTAGCATGACTGCTTCGCAGAAGGAGGTGACTGCCTCCCACTCCCTCTCGCCCAGGACCATGGCTTGAACCAGGGCCGGACGCGAGAGGTCGCCGCCGCTGCCGATCGCCTCTACGAGGACACGGCGGTGCTACGCCCAAGCGGGGCAGACCTCCACCGAATGCTCCACCGTGTCCTCTGGGCGATCCTCGCAGTGATGACACCCGGGCGTCTCCTCCCGCCTGATGATGTGATCGGTATATGCCTTTTGTAATGTTTTAATCTCCCGTTTAGTCAGAGAAGATATTCTTTGCTAAGGTTTTATGGCTTTGGAAAAATATTAATATAGCTTAGTGTTTTCTTCATCAATTTTTTTTCATTGTTAATATTAATACCGTTATTCATCATGTAAAAACTTGCGTAGAAGACGTGTTTTATACCTTTGAACCTTTGTGTTTTAATTATTAACTAGTTGTTACTGTAGCTAAAAATATCCAATTATAATTCCAATAACCCATATTTGATAAATGCTTTAATAGTGTAGATGACTCATTTATTATTGAGTGGTTCCAGTCTAATAGTTTTCAATGTCACTGCCTCTGCTCTTTGCATTATCAACTAGGTAACATGCGCATTGCTATTTATGTTATCATCAGGTACCTATACCTAGCCTATATTTCCAACTAAAATAAGACTGGTTGCCACTTGCGGGATTCGACTATCCGTAACTAGGTACTGTCAAAGATCTATCAAAGACATCCGCAGGACCAACCTCTTGCCATTCCAAAGCATGAAATGGTGTATGATCAGAAGTTCAGTACATAAGCAGAAGCATAATCAGCCAATAACTCTTACTACTGGGACACAGGATTCCTCTCTGTGAGAAGGGGTGTGCCATAATACACCATTCAGACCCAGTAGGGGTTGGTGGATGTCACATATCTTCGAATTTTTGGTTTTAGGACATGCCGATTCAGCACAATTTGGAACCGTTCTTGATCTTCATCTTGCCAGGTGGTAAGCCCATCGCTTGATGAGTTCTACGATGGAACGAGTGTAGACAGATGATACCTGTGTATAATAATACCTATTCACTCTTGCTCTAAAAGTAAGTCACGGGTTTCAAAGACAAAAATAAATCAGGTAGATTTATCCTGTTTGCTTTGCAAACAAAATATTCCAGGACGTAGTTATTGTCCGTCACAAGCAAGGGATATTCCCATCTCAGTGTTATTGTTGTACCTAAATTAAACATAATATATAGTAGTAATATTATTTGGTAATTAAGCATATTGTGAAATCCTGTCAGCAACAATTGAATCATTTGAGGGAAATTATTCAATGGTTTTTACCTGCCTTTGGGGAAAAACGATATTACGCATAAAAGAGTTTAGGGGGGTGATGTGAAGTCAGGAAAATTAATTCCTGAAAAAAAAAAAATGCAAATGCACTACCAACTTAAATTGTAATAAATACGTCAAATATGTCTTAAATACTTACAATCAAATCACCACCTTTGACATATAAATTAAATAATATAATAATACGAGAAATTTACGTAACATACATCAGTTTGCCGTGATATATTAATTTTCTTAATTATGAGTTTCTCTGTATCATTGCCTTACAAGATGGTAATGCTGCCAGCATTTTGGGCACTTTTCCTATTGATTATTTCTCCTCCTTTATATATCCTCCTTTATATGTACATACTATTATTATTTCTTATCTAATAAACACGAAGAAATATTTTTCTGTTGAATCTAAACTTTTAAGTCAGTTTTGGTGTCTTCTAGGGAACTACCTAGGTCCTAGTATCGTTGTTGCCTAGATCTTTGTCACTAATAGCTTTAGTCTCCAGGGAGTAGGTAGATATAATGTTTAAATATGCCTACATAACTGAAACCACGAATTGAAACCACAATTAAAATACATAGGTATTAGTAGCTTGTAGCTCTTAGTATTTATAGCTTGTTTTGTTATTATAGGTTTGGAAGTCTAATTACCTAGGTATTTTGTTCTACAAAGAAAACTTTTTCATTCAAGTATTTCTTTTGATGCCTAATGAAATACTTGAATGAAAAAGTTTTCTTTGAAGTTTTCTTTCTTCAATGAGCTCCTGCCTTTTTCTTTATTATACACTTGTATACAATATGTACATATATTTTAGTGTTAGCTTGTAAAAATAGTAATAAATCAGTGTATGTTAAATAAATAACATTATTATGTCAATCATTCAGTAAACATACATACAATAAATATGTATATGTATTAATTTGAAGACCTTGAAAACGTCCTTTAAATTAGAACAAGTCGACAAGTAGGTACTTCTGAATTGTTATCGATAAAGATAAAATAGTGTAGTGTCCACCTACCTATTGGGAAACTGAGTTAAACGACGTACTGCCGATGTCGGCGACGTTGAAGGTGAGCTTATCGATGTCCCTTCAAGATAATGTAACTCAGATAATATTTTGAAATTTATTTTGCATAAGTCGGGATGCATCAGCATGACGGATGATAAACAAATAAATAATAAATTAACATACGCGGTCAAAATGTATGGAACAGCAATATTTTTTTTTTCAATAACCGACGAAAAATTTCGACACTATGGGGTTCAAACTCATGTGCTGAATCCATGGTTACAGTTGGCGCGTCGATGTCCCTGCCACCCTGTATATATGCTTTCTGCCTCGTTGGTCCAGTCGTCGCAAAAGCCACTGCTGATCATGAAGTCCTTGGATCGATTCCCAGGTCGGGCAAAGCGGTATTTGGGGTTTTCTATCTAAAATTTGTCAGTAGTAGCCCGGCGTCTGGATTTATGACCGGTTGATGACAATAGGTTCGCCCTCTATGACATGGGACGCAAACATAACTGGCGAATATATGGAATATACTGGCATATGGGTGTGGGTACTGTAGGTACACCTCTGCCCATCCCTTTGGGGAACCCAGGCGTAATGTTGTGTTACGTTAATAATGCTAGATTTTAAAAGGAAACCTTTTTTTTATTGGGATAGAAAAATAACCCTTTGGATTTGCAAAAACGAGGATACAGTAGCAAATCTATTGCAACTTTCAGGAGAGATTCTAGAACGAAGGAACACTCTCCCCTGCTGCAAGAATGTTTGTCACCACAAATCTAATCCTGCGCCTGCAATGACTAGCCTTATAAGAATGAACTAACGGAAATGAATCACTAAAGTGCTCATTGGCATACATTTTTGAGATTTTAGTTGCGATAAATACCCTCCAATAACCGCAATATCGTGAGTATTCGTGAGAGTGGCTTGAATTTTACATAATTAACCGATGGGTTAGGCAGAGATGTACTAACAGTGCACCCAAACCATGCTCTACCTCCTATCCTGTCCTCTGTGTCCCAAAACATGCAGTCAAGTGGCAAAGTTTTAGGAAAACAAGATTTAAAATACAATCGTGCAGCCACACGAAGAAGAAGTAAACCCACATTTGGTTCGTTATGTTTAAGTCCCATGTAAGGGCGAGCGTAGTGTCATCACCAGGCACAAATCCACACCCTGGGCTGCTGCTGAGAATTATTATTATTATTTTTTTTTTTGAGCGGAGGTAGTGTCAGACTCTTACTGACTAAAACCCACCCGTGTTCCTTCCTTAGCCCTTTATGTTCCAGGGCAGCGGTAACCCTTTCGGACGATCCCGCTACCCTGGCAGGCTTCGGCCCTATCGGGCCCCGTCACTCGTGCTGACATCTCTTTGAGGCGCGCGTGGAACACATACGCGCCGTCTGGCACGGGCCTGGTCCTGATCGGATGGTGAGTTACCCATTACTCTCCGCCCGCAGGCCCGCGCCTACGGTGGCCGGGAGTCGTCACGCGGCTCCCGACGCCCGGAGCGTCTCCCGCGGCGGCTGAGGCGTGAGGTTCTCTCCCTCAGCCATCCCGCCACCTCCTTCGCTAGCATGACTGCTTCGCAGAAGGAGGTGACTGCCTCCCACTCCCTCTCGCCCCGGACCATGGCTTGAACCAGGGCCGGACGCGAGAGGTCGCCGCCGCTGCCAATCGCCTCTACGAGGACACGGCGGTGCTCTGCCCAAGCAGGGCAGACCTCCACCGTATGCTCCACCGTGTCCTCTGGGCGATCCTGGCAGTGATGACACCCGGGCGTCTCCTCCCGCACACACACACACACAACACGCAACACGTTGCCTGACCTGGAAATTTAACGCAGGACCTCATGCTCAGTAGTAGCACATGCAACGTGACTAACGAGACAGTATAATAATAATATTTTGATAATTATGGCTTACCTACATCCAATCAATGTTGTGAACTAGCTGCGCCCCGCGGTTTCACCCGCATAAGTTTCGATCCCGTGGGAATAGCGGGATGAAAAGTATCCTATGTGTCATTCCTGATTATAAACTATCTGTGTACCAAATTTCATCCAAATACGTTCAGTAGTTATTACGTGAAAGAGTTACAAACATCCATCCATGCATACAAGCTTTTGCGTTTATAATAATAATAGTAGTATTTCTGTACCTAAGTCATGCCAGGCGATTGCTTCTCGTTACATTCAAACCATGAAGCTAAAACAAAGCTTCATGATTCAAACATACAGGGAGTAAAAAGACCCATTACATAGCCGTCAACTACGCATTCTGTACATCAAAATAAGTAACATTGCATAAAAATAATTGCTGGGAAACGATTTCTATTTTGGTGTGAAAGGTTTGCTGTTTGCGGTAGTATGCAACGGTACAGGGGTCGTTTGTGTATTTTAAATTGTGTTATATCATTTTATGTTTTTGTAACCAGAAGGTTCCCATTGACGTTGGCCATAAAGTTTAGAATAAAAAAGCTAAATGAAAAGAGGGTTCTTTATACTTTCATAGACAATATTTTGTAGAAACGGTTGTCCTCGAATCGCGCGATGTCTGAGGGTGGCTGCCCCAAAAACTGGAACCTGTCTGTTTCTCAAATCATGCCAACGAACAAGTTTAATGTATGTATTTAATGTATTACCTACTAGGATAAAACCTGTAATTACAAGTGGTGTTATTTCTGGAAATAATTTGTCGGTTAAATTGTGACCTTCAGAATGAAGCATATGAGTCATTTGCAATTTTTAAAGTCATTAATTAAAAATAACAATATTATTATTGTCCTAATACATTTTTGAAATAGGTAATAGTGTTATTGCCATAGAAAAACAGCTAAATATACCTACGTAACGTAATTATTATATAAGGTCAAATTACCGCAAAGCCCACATTATACCACAAAATGTCAGTACGCATGGCTTTAATACACATAATTGCTTCTAGACGGGTAGCCTCGCAGCCTGCGCTGGCGCAGACGGACCGGGGGGAGACGCGGGGTAGTGCGGGCGCGGGGAGAGGTGGTGAGTAACACGGAACCTGTCAAACCTGCAGCCGAAGATGCCGAGATCCCCTCTGCCTCTCTCGCGAAATGCCTTCCTACGAACCCACTCACAGACAACTTTAAACCCTGTTCTTTAAGACAAATAATTCATTGTTGCTTGTCACAATAGTACGGTGTTAGAGATTACCTTCTATTCCTTTTACAACCGCTTTCCAACTAAAAAAGGTTTAAATATTCATTTCAATAATGAAACCACGCTATTGCTATTTGATATAAGGATTGTATTGCTTTGCACTTTATCTATATTTTAAGCAAACAAAATTAAACGTTATCACCAAGGTGTAAGGTTGATAATTGCTACAGCTCTTTTGGTAATTTATGTCCTTTAAAGTGTTAAAGCGAGTAATGCACAAGACATGTTCAAGTTTGGAGTTTCTCAGAATTGAAAAATGCTGTCGTTAGTCTGAACATTGTTCTTTACTCTTTTTTGTTAAGAAAATTAAGTTGTCTCGATTTGAAAGCAATAAAAACTAGTTGGTGTTTATTAACGTTCGATTCTTTTATAATTCAGATCTTGGTGTGCTTAATTCCTGCCTTTATATTGTCAACTGTCGCAGAACAAGATGATGTAACAGAACTTCAAACATAAAAAAAACTTGCAGGTGAAGGTTTTAGTCGCACCCTACTGTTTTTTGTTCAGTAGTTTCATTAAAACTTTTTAACAGACCCAAATAAAAGATGAAAAAGTACCTACGTCTTATAGTTTTCATGAATAAAATTGATGGCATATACTTACTAGAGTAAAAAAGCAAATGAACGCTATTTACTCAAATCAAATCTCTTTATTGCATTCATGTATACATTTAGTTGTTACAATATACATATAATAAGTAAGTTCCAACATGAAACCCGGTTAGGACACGGCAACATAATAATAACAATAACATATTAGTAAGAGTATTTGTATGTGTGCATTTCTTGTTGTATTATTATATTATTATAATATAATATCTAATTATTTATCCATTTATCATATATACTAAATATTTTATTCAAGGTAAGTATTCTGCGACCGAATTTTTGTGTTAGATATTCCCTTAATTTTCTGTTAAATTTATTGAAAATGGGCTCTTCTTTTATTTGTTCCGGTAATTTGTCATAATCTCTACAATTCGTTGTTCTGCTGGACAAGTAGTAACTTGTTTTACGTGGCCCATTGTGAACACTTTAAAATATTCTATTCTAACGAAACAAGTACACAGTTAATCGGAGATTATATATTTTCGACAGTTATTTCTTTAAAATTCCAAGAGCGAAAGCTTTTAGTTCAAACTTCACTAATCGACTTAGCTCGTTGTGTTCACGACTTGGTACGCGCATTGCATTTTTACGACCAAAGTCCGGTCCCACGGGCCGTATTAAAAATGACCACAAAAAATGGTCGACGAAAAAACCAGTATGACCATCCATCCACGTCGGATTAGTAACTGGCCTATTACTGGGTTGTTACCCTATACGTGGCGACGTTTTTTTTCTATTTTATAGATTTGACACCTTGCAATTTAAAAAATATAATGACCTTGGAATTAAATAGAGAATAGAATAATACTTTTGAATTTTAGAACATTTTCTAGGGTCAGATTTTTATAAATTATTTTTCTCAAAAACTCTAAAGCCTTTTTCCATGTTTTGTGGACATTTTTTAAATATTGAATAGCTCCTTTCACACAGAGGATGTCTGTGTCCCTGCAGTTGAAACGTTATAGGCTATTATGCTTATGCGTATGCTTTATGGTTGGGCTGCAGCTTGCCAGTCTATCACCGTACTCCACGTAGCAGCAGGATCTACTTTTCTAATCGAAGGGACATTTTGTTCATATAACATCACGCCTGTAATCCCCGAAGGGTTCGGCAGAGGTGTAGGGACACCTCTGCCGAACCCTTCGGGGATTACAGGGCACAGGCGTACTGTAGGGATAGTACACCCACATTTCGCCAGTTATGTTTAAGTTCCATGTCACAGGGGGCGAGCCTATTCCCATCAACCAGACACAAATCTATACACCGGTGGTACTACTGAGAAATTTCAAATGAAAAACCCAATAGCACTTTGCCCGACCAAAGACTCAAACCTTTGTTCTTAATTCCTTGGACATTCATAATAACATTAATATCCACCTACCAGCGCGCTGGTAGGCGGATATTATTGATTATTTTAGTGAAAACTGTTTGTAGGTAATAATTTATTATTTTTAACTGTAATGTATTAATTAATGTACTACTTATTTCAAACACAATGCGAATTGTTACATGAATAAATAAATAAATTAATGTTATTATGAATGTCCCAGCGCCTTCCACTTCGATTCCGATTAATTTGGGGTCAGATCGCCTTTCGCGTTTTTCACGTTTCGCTTCGCCTTTTGGCCTCATTGGACATTGTTTTTTTTTTTACTTTTTTTAAATTTAATCCTGGTTATAAATTATCTGTGTGCAATATTTCATCCAAATCCGTTCAGTAGTTTTGGCGTGAAAGAGTAACACATCCATCCATTCAAACTTTCGCGTTTGTAATATTAGTAGGATTTTTGTTTTTTATTTGTATTTATGATTATGTTTAGTTTAGTTCGCGATTTTCCTGTACGAGTCAAATACTTAGTAAATACTTTCTACCTTTTTCTACCTAAACCCCAAAGAAAAACACGTTACCCATTTTCATAAGGCTAAAGCTGACTAAGGAATGCAGGAGGACAATGGAGCATAAACGTGTATACAAAATGTAGAATGTAAAGTACTGAGCATGATTAATAAGTTGCTTACAAGTATTGGTTTGTGGTCAACGGCCAGGGACCACCAGGAATGACCTAACTCCGTAGGGCTGTCTGGCTTTCTCAATAAATTAATTGCTATTGGGTTTTTTAAAGAAAATTCCCGGAAAAGTATGACGTGGGTTGTCATAGTTTGCAAGTATGGTCTGCCTCAAAAGTAAGTACTAGGGAGGGAATTCTCGCAATTTTAAAAAACGTTCACAGTCGTTCGCAGATATCAGTCTCAATTTGTCAAAAATACCTCTAATTTCCCTACATTTTTGACAAGTTTTTGACTTTGACTGTCGAACTTCGGGCTCTGTCTACTATCTACCCAAATAATACATAGTTTGTTAGTGCTAACTCGTAATAGTTATAAATAAATGACATTATACAACAGGTTCGTTGACATTAGCCATGTGACGGCTGATTACCAGTTTGTGCAAGTTTTTGTTAAATATTCCATACTTGTGATTTGACCACGCCCAAGTCAACCGGGTTGACAAGCGTTCTCGATAAAGTTTTGTCGGACATGACTAAGTAAACATATTGATGTCTCGTTTCGGTGCGAGAAGATGCGAAGACAAGATTTTGTCGCGCTGCCCGTGTTAGTCTGGCAGGAGTTGGTTTTTAGGTTTTTGTAATGCCTCCGGCCATTATTGTGAATAAGTGTCGATTCGTACGTCATAAGTAAATCTGTATGCAATAACAACAAAATAAAATTTGACACGATGACTTAACAAAATCAAAATCAAAAGTCATTTATTCAAATTAGGCTGAGAATCAGCACTTTTAGATCGTCAAAATTACAAAAGACAGTCCCCTAAACGCCCGCCCTTCACCACTTCCTAGGGCTATCGCTGGGAAGAAGAGGTGGTGCAACAAACGCCCCAGCAGCACAACGGTGTAACGTTTTTGCTTTAGGTCCTTTAATGGAATTTCCACCAATACCTATTTATACAGGGAAAAAAATTAACCAGTGCGCAAATTGCTACCATAAATTCATCATTAAGATTCTGGATCCCTAGCGTACAATTTTTTTCATCGATTATCAAAAAAATAATCCGCTGTTTCATAGAAAAGTGCAATACCAACACGGTCAAAATGTCATCATCATCATCTGCCTAGCCTTTGCCAGCCTTCCCAACTATGTTGGGGTCGGCTTACCAAAAAAAAAAAAAATGTATCGAACAACAATTTATTTATTTAATAACCGACAAAACATTTCTACCCTAGGGCGTCGTCAAACATAATTATATATGCTCAATTCATGGTTGCAATTTGCGCACTGGTTCCTTTTTTTTCCTGTAAGTATGTACTCCATCCAGCTAAGTAAGAGAACATAAGGAATTATTCATTGGTAGACTTATTATCAATATGTGCAGTGACATATTGTCTTTCGGCTGAAATAACGATCTTCATCATGAAAGCTCATAAAGCTTTTTTGTTGTTTGGGAATGGCATCTCGCAGTTCAATCTATGAGGTTGTCTGATCAATCGGGCTGGCCTGTGGATTCCTCAATAAATTAAGGCCTCCAGCTAGGGCTTAAAAAACTTAAAACCTAAGCGACTATACACGCTATGGGCACCCCCTGTGGGTTACGGTCCTCGGCTTAGGGCGTCGCGCGTCGCTGGGAGAGGGCAGCAAGGGACAGGCTAGATCGGAATTATAGCTCATAAAGCTCAAAGGCTTTATAGAATTTATATATATACGTCTTAGTACCTGCTTACGATAACAGCACAAAAAAGTCTTGAAAATAAGGTTGTAATCATTAATGTGGCTGGCAACCCTACCCTATCTGACACCGCCCAGCAGTTATCTGGTGCCATAAAGCCGAGTAAGCATTCGCTAACCATGGGACCGAGAGCCTGTTGCCTGGCGCAGGCAGGTCCCTACTTATGTACTTATAACTCTGTTATGTCAGCAGATAGGCTTACAAGACGCCCACTATGAGCCACACAGGTAGGTATTGTACAGACGCCAGCACATCAAGCTACCCGAAACTGTAAAATTTTCCCAATCAACCTTGAACCTAATACTTTAGCGATAAAGTTGAAAATCTATCAAAGAAATTTGACAGATTGCAGTAGCTTGCTGTACTTGTTAGGTCCTGATTTGAGTCGTAATTGGTCGAGTAAGTATTCTACCTAAAACTAGAGTTGAGGACTATTGAATTTGCATCAACGCGACTGAGGTTCGTGTCGGTCACTCGTGTCTAACAGTTCTCCTGACTGTATTCGATTTAGTCTGTCTGTTACTTAAATATTATTCCTGGATACTTTATTTACAGACGATATTTCTATTTTAGCAAGATCTAAAATTTTAACAACATCATCTGAGACCCATCCTTGGCCACTGTAAAAAAGTTTAAACAAGTGTCCGAGGTTTCTTGTCCGTTCTTCTCCATAGGTATCATGTGGAGTGTGGCTGTGGATGATAATGATGTCAAAAGTCCGAAATATTCGATAATCCATGACCTATTCCAAGTCCTTGACTTAATTGTATCACAGTCACGCAATGTTATTCTAAGTAAATAGCTACAGTCCGATCACAGTTACTTCATCTCTGACTTTGCATCACAGTCAACATCACAGTGATCTTTATTTTTGTGGCAATAAGGTTGCTATTGGGTTGGTGCCATTGCCAATGTGTCATAATAAAGATTATCTCTATTTTCGCTGCTAATAAGGTTAAATTGCTATTCGGTTGCTGGTGAAAGGACTGTAGTCATGCATGATGTTGACATTGACAATGCATCACTTTTACGATAACCTACCTACATTGAGGAAGCCATGACATTTCCCACAGCTGATTCCTCTTTGCACAATGACATTCAAGTGATACACTCTTGTTTCATTCTCACACACTGTTTAGTAAATATTATGCACAAGTCATGCACTGGCGACTAGCCAGCCGCACCGGTAATCGCGGCTATTCTTAAAATAATCTTAATTTAAATAATAAAGAGGACTATTCCGTGAAGGTTTTATTTGTTTTGTCACGTCACGTCATTGCCACAAATAGTAAAGTTGAAGAAAGTAGAGAAACTATGGGAAACATGTGGTCGTTGGCGTTCGTTCCATACGAAAGTAGGTGTTATCCTCATTTTTGTCCCTGGTACTACATAGTTCAGATATTTTTTAAGATATAATGTTTATCTAACACTGCCAGGCCCCTATGTTTTGTTTTTATGTGTATCTATATGTATAAATATTTTTCTAAAATTAATAACGACAAAAGGAAGGCGTTAGTATGGAATGAATGCCCAACCACGTGACCGCGTTTCCTATTAATATCCTGTCCTGCGTGTCCTATTGCCTGCTTGCTACAGGGCCAGGAACTGATGAACTCTATTGAAGGCACCAGACTCGTAGCCAAATTCTAGGCCGACCCAATTAAGATTGCTATTGACAGCCAAGGAGAAGGTGACTCTGGGAGTCGAAAATGTCGATACTGGAGGTTTAAAGGGGTCAACAATGGTCGTTAATAGATATATGGTTAGTTAGTATCTCATACTGGGGATCACAGCTATCAGCCAGCAGTAGTACTTGCGTCAAGCGTGGCGATAATTTCATCACTTGATCATAAGCGGAAATTTTGGTTGGAAAGTCAAAATTTTTAAGGATTTTTTAAAACATTTTGAGTGTTTGTATGTTCAAAATTAAATCTAGATTGTGCTGAACTTAGAAACAAAAGGTTGCCAAAATAAACAACGAAACCTAATAAAATGTAGAAATTGTACAGACTCAGGTCAAGCTACCCGAAACTGTCAAATTATCCCAATCAACCTTGAACCTTAATGCTTTAGCGATAAAGTTGAAAATCTATTAAAGGAATTTGACAGATTGTAGTACTTGATGTGCTGGCGTCTGTACATATGATGAAAATCATTTTTATTTACATTGGCCTCCAAAAGTTACATGACATTTTTGCACTTCAGTTGTGATGCCGCATTATGATTTAAAATTATAAAAAAATATCAGGTACTCCTGAGAGATTACCTCCTTACTTGATTTTTTTTTTATAAGTATGTCAAAAGTAGTTGAATTAGTCAATAAAAACGTTATAGCATAGATAATAATAATAGTATAGCATTTAGATCACTAGAATTTTAAATCAGTATGTGGTGTGTTACAGCCATAGATAACATTTCTATGGTTACAGCTGAAGTAGAAAAATTACAACTAACTTTTGGAGGCACATTTATCTAATTGTTATGTACACATTATACATCACAATTAGATAAAGTAGTATAGTGGTTTGTTTAACACAAATAGTTTACTATTTGTGTTAAACAAACCTTTTGTAGTCAAAGTGACCTAGATTCTGGGACTAACAGATGTGTCCTGTTATCGTGACAAATGTGGTGACCGTCTGAAGATACGGCGATATGATAAGACATAGCATACCGTGTGTCGAGCTCGTTTAACAATATTTTTTAAGAATATACAAAAAGTATAAGCCCTAAATCTAATATCAGAGCAGCGGTTATATTTCCAAGTAGGTACATGGTAGAACAATGCCATCCACCATACCTAGGTACTGTAGATTGCGTCATGCCTACCAACATAACAATCATTATCCTGTAAGTTTTGGTCACATTGTTTTTTTTAAATTTGAACTAAACTTATTATATATTAGTAGGTACAGACGTCAGCACATCAAGCTACTACCATCTGACAAATTTCTTTAATAGATTTTCAACTTTATCGCTAAGTAAAGCATTAGGTTCAAAGTTGTTTGGGAAAACTTGACAGTTTCGGGTACCTTGGTATGTCTGTACCATAGAAACTCTTATATCTATGGTAGGTACCGCTACACATCAGGCTATACATAACCAGTATAAGCTGACTTCTCGTAATTTAAAACGTTCAAAATCTAGTCGCAGTCTCATCTCAGCGACAAACAAATGTCAGAAACTTGTCAAAATGTAGGGAAATTAGAAGTATTTTTTGACAGATTGAGACTGAGATCAGACTGTGAACGGTCTTAAAATTACGAGAATAGCCCCTCTGATTGTGCGAAAAACCTATACAATGCGAGGTCAGCTGAGACTGGAAATGTATAGCTTGATATGTAACCGTGACTGGTCCTGGTTTTAAAAAAAAATTACATAAGACAGTCCCGCAAAACGCCCGCCCTTTACCACTTCCTAGTGCTTTCGTTGGGAAGAAGTGGCGCAACAAACTCCCCAGCAGCACAAAACCATGGTCATCAAGACGACCAGTCACCACAAGCAGCACCCATTCACGAGCATAACGCAAAGATTAGCTACTACCCCCCTCGCCATATTTGAAGGGAAGAGGATAACTCGACCCCCGGCGCTACCGCAAGCAGTGACATCTAAGGGAGTATGAAGAACTTGCTGCCGGTTGCTCAGGCGAGGATAATATGATCAATTTTAGAGGTCGCCGCGCTAGCTCACCAATTATTGCAATACAAACACTACAGTCATTAATAACACATTAAAATGAGTAGATTGTGTCAATAACATGTAGCGACCTTAGCGATGCGATTGCTGAATCGCATTTTTGATATAGTAACGGAACTCGAGCGCGCTGTGCTCGTCAGTCGCTTCCATACCATCGCCCTGGCACGTCCACATATACTTTATAAAACAATCAGAGTTGTATTTTACCTTTAATAAATATATTAACAATTTCAGTATAAAACCGTTTCGCGTATCAATTATCTGGACCTTACTCATAACACGCACAACAAACAAAATTAAATGAAACTAATTTGACTTATATAACTATTTTAACTTCAACAGGGAAGCTCTTGGCCTTCATCTTACTTGGTGGTAAGTGACGGTCAGGCCGAAGGATAAAGCAACCTTCACCCGGAATCCTCAGCCACAGAGGAACTGGCTATCTATCTTCCCTTTAACTACCGAAACACTACAATGCTGTTAACATTGTTGCTATGGCGGCAGACTTCGATAAGATGGTGGTAGCTAGTCAGGTGGACTTAGAACAAACCCTACCAGTAACTAAACCGAGCAGAAGATTTTGCTCCCGCTAGGAATGGAGCCCGCGATCTCTGGGTGTGAGACAGGTGGTCTTATCACTTCCCCATAGCGTGACACGCGCGTGTCGGTAGCAACAGACGACGCATCGGCGACTGCTGCCGACAACATGCTGCTCGTGTATTTGAGTACGGTGTCGGCGACAGTTGCAGCTGCCTCTGCCGTCGACGCGTGTCGTTCGTGGGTATGCACAATAAGGCCCACAAGAGATTAAACTAAATAATATTAAGTGGTTAATGATCATGAAGTATCGCATGCAAGGTGAGATCTGTCAAGCAACTATCAGTAGTTATTCCGATCTTGAGGTATCACGCGATGGTTAACCTCATCAGAATTAAAAGGACAATCAGTTCTTTATCTAAAACTTTTTTTTAATATCAGCCAAACAGTCAAAGATTATCTACAATATCTAACAGTTTAATTACGATTAAACTGTTAGTTTTTAAATTTAATTTTAACGATTAATAGTTTTTAAATTAAACGACAGTTAGGTGTAATGAGTTTCAATGAAGATTAAGATCTTATTTTTCTTGTCTCGATAAACGAGAAATGTTTTTGCAGTGATTGACTGACATGATTGATCTTGGCTGAGTTAATTGATGGGGCATAATCAGCCTATAATGTTCCCAATGCTGGGACATAGGTCTGCTCTCAGTGACAGGTAGTGGGCCACCACGCGGGCCCATTGTGGGTTGGTAGATCACTAGATGTCACATGTCTTCGAATTTTTGGTTTTCGGACATGCCGGTTTCCTCACGATGTTTTTCTTCATTGTTTTGAGAGCAGTGGTGATGAAATTATTTACACAAAGTAAAGCGCCTCTCTCTCGACTCGTAAGTCGCGGCCGTTACCACTGGGTCACCACTGTTCTGCACTGATGGAGAGTACCACGGAATAGTAACTATTCCGTGGAGAGTACTATATAACTATGTATTATACAACGTGTTTTTTTTATATCCCATAACTCTAGCGGGTCATTGTACTCATCATTATGAACAACTTTACTATGGGACCAAACTGAAAGCGCGAAAAAAAAAATCAGCTGTTCCCTACATTTATGTTCGTATAACTCGTCAAAATGTAGGGAACGCCAGATTTTTGTTTCGAATTTCGGGTTTGGTCCCATAGTCAAAGCCCCCCTAGAGTTATGGGATATAAAAAAAACACGTTGTATAGTATTTGCGGACTACCTACATTTAACCAACATCAGAGCCACGTTCCTCTCATTACACAAAACAGTACATCTTTAGTCACAGCTCATCATCTGCCTAGCCTTTTCCCAACTATGTTGGGGTCGGCTTCCAGTCTAACCGGATGCAGCTAGGTAACATTATTTTACATGGAGCGACTGCCTATCTGACGACCACAACCCAGGTACTGGGTAATACGATACCACTTGGTAAGACTGGTTGTCAGACTTTCGGGCTTCTGACGACCCGTTATGACTATTCAACCGAAATTAAAAGTGGTCAAACATAGCCCGAGGTATCAGTCTGTATTTTTATTCAACAAGTTTCTTATAGAATTCAAAACCATATACAGTGTTAACATATTTAAAAACAAATTGAGGACCTATTTATTGGGGAAAGGCTATTACAGTATCAATGAATTCCTAGATGATATAATATGACATTGTAACTTATGATTTTATTACTTCGACATTTATTATTTATGATCTATTGTATTTGAATTCTTAATTGACCGTTATTGTTTTTATTGACTTTTCTAAATGTATTTAATGAATTTTATTTTAATTGCAATTGTATATCTAATGTTATTTTTTAATTTTTCAACACAATGTACCTATTTTGCTATGAAATAAATTACTTATGACTTATGACTATCAAAGATCCATGAACGACAGCCGGGACCAACGGCTTAACGTATGTACTTTCCAAGGCACAAAGGGGTCTTAGTATGTATCTTTCTTTAGTCACAGCTAAGAAAGTGAATGGCATGCATTAGTAACTCCCTGGCAAACATTCGACGATCGACCTCCCAACCTTATTTATACCTCTGCTCATGCCACAACAGACAGCTTGTGTTTAATGAAGATATCTACTGGAGGACAGTGAGTGATTGTCGTGGGAACTATCTCGAGCGCGTGCCGATTAATTATGACCTCTTCAGAATACATTAACTTGTGCTATAGTATGCTTTATATCTGGGCCGTTCACAGCGATGTCAATAGCATTTATAAGTTAAATGAATGTACTGGATGGCAACGAATTCAAACCAGGTGCCGTGTTATGCCGTTTTAATGCGGACATGATTCCAATGCTAGAGAGAGACGTAGTTATCCATGACCGATAGCACCATCCCGGACTAGAATCGTGATGGCATTAATACTTGAGGCTCCCGCAGAAAGGCGCGACGCGACTCTGGTGGAAAAATTTCCATGAGTACTTCATGGAGTTGTTCTACTGGAGTCGCGTAGCGCCTGTCTGCAGGAGCCTCGATGGTAAGTAGCCAGAAGAAAAGGTGGCAATACCAGAGACAAAGTTGAAAAATATCTCTAATTGCACCAACTCCCACTTCATTCACACGTTGGTTATATGCAGAAATTGGTGAGGTAAAGTTCTTCCTCGACCCACTCGCCTTCACAAAGAGCTCTTACTATGTATGTGAAAGA
The DNA here is from genome assembly GCA_951799955.1 of Apamea anceps. Lineage (NCBI taxonomy): Eukaryota > Metazoa > Arthropoda > Insecta > Lepidoptera > Noctuidae > Apamea > Apamea anceps. Next base: position 1,855,713 of record OX637502.1, on the reverse strand, counting down.
TTCCGGGAGTAATTTGTATGATGATACTAAAGAGAATCAAGCACTGAATCTTGATTCTCTTTAGTATCAAACATATATACGTATATATGTTTGGCATAATGATTTCACACGATAATATTGAATTCCAAACATGTACCTACTCGAGTATAACGCCCTGAGAACAGTGAGAAACATGCCAAGTATGCCGAGTTGGCGACGCTGAGAAAATACTACTAGGACGACATGAATACAAGGAGATTTTGCTGGCGAAGCTAACTTTATCACTAAAAACCACTATTTTGTTTCAGCTAGAGTTATTCACGGGTGGCGATTCTTGCATAACAGAAGGCCAATTCTCATAATTTAAAACGTTCAAAATCTAGTCGCAGTCTCACCTCGGCGACACACAAATGTCAAAAATGTGGAGAAATTAGACGTATTTTGGACAGATTGAGACTGAGATCTGCCGATCAATTCTGTAAAAATCTCACCGTGAAAAGTTAGGTGAAGCGAGCTTAGAGTGTGCTGTCAATAGTGTCAATCCCTAGAATTATTTGGAATGACAGCTCACTCCACGCTCACTTCACTTAAGTTTTCATGGTGAGATGGTTACAGAATCGCACTGCAGACTGTGAACGTATTTAAAATTACGAGAATTGTCCCTCAGATCTTTCAAGTAATGAAGTTTACTTTACCAGAGATGACAAACCGTTTGCTAAAAATCTGCATTTACAATATTGCTACAATAATATTTTTTTCTAGAGAATAGATGAAAGGAATGAATATAAATAATAAATAATTTACTGGCATAAAAAATGTGTACAAACAAAGTGAAGCCCTGACTCCTGGTAACAACACTTGTGTCACAGGAGCCAAAATATGCACGTGTGTTGTGCAGAGGTTCCGTTCACTTAGCAACCTTTCTATATAGAAGTACAATCATAGCATACCTTTCGCTCTGACATCTTAAATTCTTTTAATCAACAAGGTAAATACCACTGAGATGCTGTAATAGCGTCCCAATATGGCGACGATATTAATGGAATGCGAGTTGCGCAAGCGTCGTTCAACAGGTCAAATGAACGGGTCTCGTTGATATGGCCCGGGGCCTAAAAGTGACCATTGATGAGTATTTAATCAATATCTAGGTCGTATTTGGGTGGCGTATGAAGGATCTCCTTCATACGCCACTCAAATACGACGATGGGAAAGAAAAAACACATATTTGAGAATAAACTGCTGTGGGATACCTGCAGATCCTACTTCCTACTAATATTATAAACGCGAAAGTTTGTATGAATGGATGGATGGATATTTGTTACTCTTTCACGCAAAAATTACTGAACGGATTTGGATGGAATTTGGCGCACACAATGTTTATAACCAGGATTAACACATTATGATACTTTTTATGCCGATATTTCCACGGTATGGTAACTTATGCGGATAAAACCGCGGTGCTCTGTTAGGTAATAATAAATTGCGTAAGTATATATATATATATGTATAATAAGTAGCTGAATTTTGGGTAAAACGTATTACATATTATACCATTACTAGCGGACCCGGCAGACGTCGTCCTGCCCGGAAAAGCAGCGCCACCTAGCGGGTCAAATTGTGTTTTCAAACCATCCAGGAACCCATTGAAATATACACACAAAATTTCATCCAAATCGGTTCAGCCGTTTAGGAGGAGTTAGGTGACAAACTCACGTACAGAAAAATTATATATATTAAGATTATTAATTTGCTGGTAAAAAGTTACATAAGGACCTTCTTATGTAACTTTTCGCCATCGTTACACAAAGAAGGAGCAAAGAAACGACGAAGCCTGGTTCCAATTCAACCCCTTTGATTCGTCTGATGTGACTAAAATTCGTTCCATGTGGCCGTTACAGTCTCAAGATCCATAGATCTACTTGAAGCTAATCGTTAAAAATAAATAGTCCTATCGTCTCAGGAGCAGGTTCATCTGCTTAGATTGTTTTCGCCCATTTTCGCCTTGATCTTCTCCAGGTCATGTACTTGGTCGGGTCCAGTCTAATCGGATGCAGCTGAATGCCAGAATTTCACATGGAACAGTGGTGTTCCAGTGGCAAAGGCTACGATTTACGAGTTGAAGGTCGAGTTCAAAGCAGGAACTTCTCTTTGTAAAATTATGTCATCACCACTGCTCTCAAAACGTTGAAGGAAAACATAGTGAGGAAACCGACATCTCCTAGAAACAAAAGTTCGAAAACATATGACATCTACGAACCCGCACTGGGCCCGCCAGGTGGATGGTACAGAGAGGAGGCCTGTGTCCCAGAAGTTGCAGAGGGAACATAATGGGCTGTTTAATGATTATGGTTACTCTAGAAAGATATTCGTAGGTTATGAACCTACCATGTACAGACGCCAGCACATCAAGCTACTACAATCTGTCAAATTTATTTAACAGATTTTCAACTTTATCGCTGAAGCATTAAGGTTCAAGGTTGATTGGGAAAATTTGACAGTTTCGGGTAGCTTGACCTGCTGGCGTCTGTACCTACCGTATTTCATTTCTGTAGATGAAGTTCTACCCGCAAAATGTAGTCGAAGCAAACGATTTGGACATGGTGGAGTTTGACGAGAACCGGTATTTTCTAAATATGTTAATGAACATGCACTGGCTTCATTTAACAGGTTTAACTGAAACGGGACTTGATTTCAGACAGGTTTGTTATTGGTGGCTGTCAAAAGATAGCGTCTTATTTCTATTTGAGTAAGTTAACGTTTAGCAGCCGAGAATTTATCGAAGAATGCTAGAACACTGGCTTCCTATGTTACCTTCACTGATAAAAATTCACGAAGGGTTAAAACAGCAGTGTAGCTATAGTACACACACATTATATTTTATGAGTCCTATTGATCTTCATTTATTCAAAGTATTTTGTCAATCCTTAATGTAGTAAACAGGAAAAAAATTGAAAGTAACGAATGAATAATGCATGCAACATCAATCCAGTGACAAATGATCGATGCATAGCCTGTGTTTTTCATACTTATTTGTTGATTCACGTACAGAGAAACGATAGCGTCAGTCTTTGTTCTCGAAAGAGGGACTTTATCCTTTCGCTTTGACATAGTTACAGAGTTCTTTTTAATGTTGTTATTTTTTATTCTTAAATTTTATTAGAGGCTTTTATCTACAGTGGCATGTCAGCCTCATCATAACTTAAACTATTCTAAACTACATCTACAAATATAATATAAATTATTAATGTCGAAACAAATCAGAAAGTAGGTTTGCTACCTCAGATGAAGGCTGCGCTAAAACTTTATTAACATATTGGACAAATATCATTATATCATATTCGTTTACTTTTATTCTACACAATTGTCCCTCTTTCCTTCCTATTAAAGAATTAAATAAGAAATGAAAATATATAGATATGGTTAGCTCAGACTAAAAGGCTCACAACATATTATACTGCAAATAAACAAACACAACTAGGTGACAAAGTGGAAGAAATCCAAAGAAACGATGGATTGATAGTGTGAAGGATGATGTAGTTAGAAAGGAGGTGACTACTGAGATGGCGGCTAATAGAGATGCGTGAAAGAAGAAGACATCTTGCGCCACAAATACATTGGGATATGGGCAGGAAAGTGATGGTGGGGGGCAAACAAGCAGGCTACCTACCTGATGATAAGTGGTCATCACCGTCTATGAACATCTGCAATACCAGATGCCATCCCTGAGACAAAGTTGAAATGTCTTATGTATAGACGCAGCACTTCAAGCTACCCGAAACTGTAAAATTTTCCCACTCAACCTTGAACCTTTTTTTTTGTTTTCGTGGGGAAACCTTCAAAAGGCACCCGACCTCCAGGGAGTGAAGTCGGGGAGTATGGGATTTTTACCTCACTAAAACCACCCCGGTGATCACTATCTGCACATAGGGGTGGTCCCGGTTCCTTTTAAAAGACCAATTCCGGAACCACCCCTGCGCAACGCCTGTAAGGCACATCCCTGGGGAGACTGTAAAGGGGCCTCCCCTAAGCCTCGCTATGCACGGCAGCACGTGACCACTATGCCACCGTCTTCCCTGGGGTCACTTGGTAGGCGGACAGAGTCCCCACTCTATGCGCCCGCGACCCCAAAGGTCCTACCTTAATTGGTAAGCGGGTTTTGGCGTATTAGGCGCCAAGGCCTCCCCGGCGCCTCCTTATCCGAGACTCAACCTTGAACCTAATGCTTTAGCGATAAATATGAAAATCTATTAAAGAAATTTAACAGATTGTAGTAGCTTGATGTGCTGGCGTTTGTACATGTTAATATAAAGCCCCCATACATATCGTAGATATATCAGAAAATATTTCCTCCTTTATTTATAACCTATTAACGACATATTATTATATGCGATACGAGGATCGTGACATAGGTGCATGCCTATTTATATGTTTGTCGCTTGTGTGTTGTTGTTTACGTGCACAAACCAACAACTGATATAATAGATGAGTGTATGTTATACATTATTTTATGAGCAATAAATACTTATATGAAAACCCCATGGATAGAGTTTAAATATAGTTTTCGTGAGTAGCTATAGAACAGAAACCATTTTTGCCATATTAGGAAAACGTTACAGGCATTAAAACCTCTAAATCGCTTTCCTGTAAAGTTGTGTTCTTGCATATGCGTAGCACCCGCAAGGGTTTCAATAATACCTGCTCAAACCTACTCAGATATGCGCAGGAGTCAGTCATGTGATACTGAAAATAATACCCATAAACCAGAGATCAACTGTAAAAATTAATCTCTATTGTTACAACGACAGATATCGTAGAAGATACAAGAGCTACGCGAGTGGGTGTGCAAGGCCGAACCAATCGACTGACGGCCCCGCTTCCTTCGGGATGCGCGGGCGCAATTACTTACTGTTACATGACCACTTGTGTGTATGTATGTTGGTTTGTTTATGTCCGTATCCGTGTGGCGCGGCCGATGCGTGTGGGACATGATTCGCGACCCCTGGATGCAGTTGTAATAGCGCTGTTCCTTGTTATTGCTATGCATTTGTGATGTGGTAGTCAACTTTGATTTTTTTTAACAAACTAATTAGTAGTGATGGGACGACTATAGGTTTTGCCAATAGTGACCAAATTATTGGACATATTTGACTGAAATTTGGTATGCAGACTGGGAACATCATTAGATATACGAAGTTTAATCATTTGTTGGCGTATTGTCGTCTCCATCTTGTACAAAAAGTCCTCTTCGTCGTATCCGGCGTCGGCGACCCAGACTAATTTTCTTTCGTTTGGTGAGCTGACTAATGACTAGGAAATGGGACATTTAGTTAGCCAATAAAATACGCCTTTACAGTAAGGTCACTATTCTAATGTATATTCAAAATTAAGTCATTTATTCAAATTAGGCTGAGAATCAGCACTATTCGAACGACAAAATTACACAAGACAGTCCCGCAAAACGCCCGTCCTTAACCACTTCCTAGTGCTCTCACTGGCTCTCTCTCTCTCAAATATAAATATTTATATAATATATGGTACATAAGGAGTTGCAGTAAATTTGTTTCAGCATAATATCCTGCCATAACATGGCGTGAAAATGTGTTCACAATCAGCGATGTCAATTAATCTAACTAACAAATTACAGATTCTATTGATTTGCCTTCTAAATAGTCCTTAATGGTATAATATCTTTTAAATAGTTATAGTTTGAAAAGTATTTTTTTAAACATTGTCAGCGGTAAGTAGTGGCGCAACAAACTACCCAGCAGCACAGCTATTCATGATTCAAAAAGAACCATCCAAATTGGTGCAAGAGTATACATATGTATATGTCGGAGATATGTTATTCGCTTTTTAGGGTTCCGTAGCCAAATGGCAACGGAACCCTTATGGATTCGTCATGTCTGTCTGTCTGTCTGTCTGTCTGTCTGTCCGTCCGTATGTCACAGCCGCTTTTTTCCGAAACTATAAGAGCTATACTGTTGAAACTTGGTAAGTAGATGTATTCTGTGAACCGCATTAAGATTTTCACACAAAAATAGAAAAAAAACAATAAATTTTGGGGGTCCCCATACTTAGAACTGAAACTCAAAATTTTTTTTTTCATCAAACCCGTACGTGTGGGGTATCTATGGATAGGTCTTCAAAAATGATATTGAGGTTTCTAATATCATTTTTTTCTAAACTGAATAGTTTGCGCGAGAGACACTTCCAAAGTGGTAAAATGTGTGTCCCCCCCCCTTTAACTTCTAAAATAAGAGAATGATAAAACTAAAAAAAATATATGATGTCCATTACCATATAAACTTCCACCGAAAATTGGTTTGAACGAGATCTAGTGAGTAGTTTTTTATTAATACGTCATAAATCGTAACGTAACGGAACCCTTCATGGGCGAGTCCGACTCGCACTTGGCCGGTTTTTTTTGTAGTCGGCTTAAGACAGTCTAGTAATATGCACAAGAGAGACCATAGGTAGATAGTAGTATGCATCTGTAATTCTGAATATGAAACCGTAGACAAATTGACTCCATTATGGCGGCTACGAGTTGCATAACGCTACTACATTGATCAATGATATTGATTGCGCGCATGCAGAACTTTACTACAATACTATCCATTGGCCAGTGGTCCAAAGTATTCTATTTTTATTTCCAACACGATTCATCTCAGTAAATCAGTGCAGTTTGACTATATTCTATCTAAGTATAGTATGCACATACGGTAGACTTGTCGACTCCACAATATAGATGACACGTGTTCCTGCTACGACCTGGGTTATTTATTGGTCGTAATTGTGCACATGCATACGTTGTGCTCGGGTTAAATGAAGCTAGTGAAGGAAGGGCGTTTTGAGGGACAACTGTCTAATGTTATTTTGACGAACGAAAAGTGCTGGTTCTAAAGATTAAATGACTTTTAATTTGGATTTAGCTAGTTTTCAGGCTAGGATAGCAAGAAAGTCCTCCTTTTTAACCCCCGACGCAAAAACGACGGGGTGTTATGACGTGTCTGTGTGTGTGTGTGTTTGTTTTAAGTACCATCCGAGGACGTGCGTATGAATACACAAGGCACGACCGAGGACCTTTTCAAAGCGAGGACCTTTTCGAGGGTCCTCGGTTTGACTTGACCAAAGATTTGTATTCTGCAAGCGATTTTGAGCCTTTCTATATACTTATTACGAAAAAGTTGTCTGAACCTCGGTTTGATCAAGAAAATTCATAATCTTACACAAATATTGTGTATCCACCAGATGGTGCCACTCTCGCCTCATACACAGGCTCTTTACACTCATTTCACGTTTGTTGTATTATCCGAGGACCTATGTGTTAACTTTAACACAAAAGACCTCGGTTAGATAGCTTTTCCAGACAATGTGTATTTAAGACCTCGGTTTGCTAGATTTTCCGAACAATGTGTATTCTAGTCCTCGTTTTGACAGTTTTCCTCGTGTGTAGAAGACGAGTTATGTGCTATCATTTAAATAAATTATGAAGGAGAAAAGCGAAGGTAGACTAAATCCATAAACAAATCGTTAGTAGCTAATAGGTGCACGAGGAATAATCAGGCTTCTTCTGCAGTGTGTACTAAGTACCTAGGCCTGCTTAGATTATGCAACATTATGATTTGCACCATACAATATTGTATTGGCATGAGCTGAATATGTGTGCTCTTCATAAAGAACCTAATAGAGTAAGATCCCAGGGTCACCAGACGTCACGTATTTTCTGACAAACGAATTGTGGACGATTGAGTAGTGTTAGTATGTACATACTAAGAACGCATAGCCTGCTAGCTTGCTGAGACGACCAATTCTCAGGTATCAGGTAATCAAGGTACAAAAAACATTACTTACCTCACGTAAATTCTCCAAGCTGATTATCACGTATATTTTAGGCAATATCCTTAAAAATAAGTCACCAATATTGCTGCCACACTTTCCATCGGCCGTATTGCTTTGCGGACGCTTTAAAGCTCCCAAAATAATTAGGTAGGTACTTCACGTAAATTCTGATGCTCTATTTTTATATATGTCCACCAGACAACTATTTTAAAACCTTTTACAAGAAGACAGACCGATCCAAGGGCCAATCATGCCCTAAACTCAAATTTTAATGCCTCTGTGCGTAGGAGCGCGTTGGCATTATCCACGCGCATGAGACTGAGTGAGACATGTATTAGGATATATTGACTTCTCTCTCTCTCACACGCTCTTACAGTTTACTCATGTCAATTAATTATTAATATTTTTAAAAAATCAGCCAAATATTAAAAATCAGGTAAATAATTAAAGATTAACTTGTAACAAATGCTCATTTGACCACAATAATTTTAGAATTTTATCCTGCAAGCTGTTTTGATAAATTCGAATAAACTTCAATTTTTTTTTTAAATTATTTATTTATTGGGAATTAATCATAAAAAAAACAAAGTAGAAAAATATTAATCTCTCAACATTTCTGAGTAGTGCCTCTTATCTTCATTATCATTGTCATTGAAATTGATATGCCCTCGCGCTCCTACCCACAGAGGCATTAAAATTGAGTGGGATGATTGGCCCTTTGGATCGGTCTGGCTTCTTGTAAAGGGTTTTAAAATAGTTGCCTGGTGGACATATATGAAAATGGAGCATCAGAATTTACGTGAAGTTAAGTACCTAATTATTTTGGGAGCTTTAAAGCGTCTGCAAAGCAATACGGCCGATGGAAAGTGTCTGGGAGTATTGGCGACTTATTTTTAAGGATATTGCCTAAAATATACGTGAAAATTAGCTTGGAGAATTTACGTGAGGTAAGTAATGTTTTTATGTACCTTGATTACCTGATACCTGAGAATTGACCGTCTCAGCAAGCTAGCAGGTAGGCATGCGTTCTTAGTATGTACAGTCAACAGCAAAAGTAGATGATCAATATCAGAAATTCAATACTAATGAACGGAGTTCGCGTCAGTAACAGTGAGGTACTAGTAGTAAATGTTTGGTATAATTTACAATCACATACTTTTGAATCACTTCGACGCCACACAGTTCTGACGCGAACTCCGTTTATTAGTATTGAATTTCTGATTTTGATCATCTACTTTTGCTGTTGACTGTACATACTAACACTACTCAATCGTCCACATTTCGTTCGTCAGAAAATACGTGACGTCTGGTGGCCCTGTGGTGGCATCTTACTCTATTAGGTTCTTTATGAAGAGCACATGTATTCAGCTCATGCCAATACAATATTTTATGGTGCAAATCATAATTTTGTATAATCTAAGCAGGCCTAGGTACTTAGCACATACTGCAGAAGAAGCCTATAATCAATACCAGCATCTTTGTGATCTAGAATTCAGACTTCAGTTTTCTCTTCTTTATCCCGGCTTATCTGAAAGAAACGAAATAATAACTTGATATTGTATTGAATATCATGAAACTGAAGTTTCTGAATTCTGATTTATCTACTCATTTTAAACCTGAATTCTAGTTTTACTTTATTTTCGTAAGCTAAATTTGAAGACGATGCTACCAACTATTGAGGAATTCCCCCATAAAGAAACGACCCTGGCTGCAGCATCAGCACAAACTGGTAATTATTTTACTTTTACGACTTAAACCTAACGCGTATGCTAAATTTCAAGACGATGCTATCAACTGTTGAGGAGTTCTCTCATGAAGAAATGACCCTGGCTGCAGCATCAGCACAAACTGGTAATTGTTTTGATATTACTAGATAAACATAACGCGTATGCCAAATTTGAAGATGATGCTATCAATTATTGAGGAGTTCCCTTATGAAGAAACAATCCTGGCTGCAGCATCAGCATAAACTGGTAATTATTTTAGTTTTACTACATAAACCTGACGCGTATGCCAGTTTTGAAGACGATGCTATCAAGTGGTAACAAGTACCGTCATGAAGAGACGACCCTGGCTACAGCATCAGCACAAACTGGTAATTATTTTAGTGTTACTAGATAAACCTAATGCGTATGCCAATTTTCAAGACGATGCTATCAATTGCTAAGGAGTACCGTCATGAAGAGACGACCCTGGCTGCAGCATCAGCACAAACTGGTAATCATTTTAGTGTTACTAGATAAACCTAATGCGTATGCCAATTTTGAAGACGATGCTATCAAGTGCTAAGGAGTACCGTCATGAAGAGACGACCCTGGCTGCAGCATCAGCACAAACTGGTCATCATTTTAGTGTTACTAGATAAACCTAATGCGTATGCCAATTTTGAAGACGATGCTATCAAGTGCTAAGGAGTACCGTCATGAAGAGACGACCCTGGCTGCAACATCTGATACTATATTATTAAACTCATTTTAAAGTTGTTTATATAAAATTAAATTACCTTTCCTCCACAGTGATTACACCCTTCTTATTCGCGGTCCACATCAACGGCAAACGAAAAAACGTCCTCGCTTGGTACTTCATTTTAGAAAAAGTGTGTAAGAAAGAAGTCGGAACATTTTACTTACATTGATATAATTATTATCTTACACGTAAAATATTTTAGGTAGGTAGATTTTCCAGGTCCTCGGTTTGTACAAATTCTACGCGAAAAACTGTCCTCGGTTTAGTCATATAAAGTCTAACACAACGTCCGCACTTTGTACAAGCTATAAGAAATTTTGTGTAAAAATACGTCCTCGGAAGGACGTCGCAGGGCTTACGTAAGAGGTCCTCGGTTGGCTTACACAAAGTCCTCGTATGTGCATCGCTGGTCACATTTTGCTGTGTATTTCAGGTCCTCAGTATTTTTTTTTATTTTATTTTATTGTTAAGAAAACTTACAGCTAAGATACAGATAGTTTACAGTTAGTGAAAGAAGGCCAATTAAAAGTTTTCACTGACAATATTAGGGTAGTACAAGAAACAATAGACAGGCAAGCGAAAGCAAGAATAAGTAAGCACTCGGAGAGAATCAAGAAAAGACTGAACATATGATAGCCGAAACGTATGATAGCCGAAATTCATACAGAAAAATGTTGAGATAGCATTATCCCAATAAGCTCATCACTATAGATTTATTCACCTGTCTCTTTCTATCTTATTCTAAAAAGCCAACGAGGTATTTAAACCAGTTTTTTGGAGGGTCCTTGGTACGTTCTAGGACTAACAAGGTCCTCGTAAGGGTGTCTGTACAAACAGGGGTGTGTGTGTGTGTGTGTGTATGTCTGTCTGTGGCATCGTAGCTCCCGAACGGATGAACCGATTTTAATTTTGTTTTTTTTTGTTGGAAAGGTGAATTTGTCGGGAGTGTTCTTAGTTATGTTTGATGAAAATCGGTCCAAGATGGCCGCCGCTACAAAATGGCGGATTACATATTTTTTCATAACTCCCTCAATATGGGTATCAAATGAAAGGGCTTGACTAGTAGAATACTATACACTATGATAAATTTCAAATCCAAGATGGCCGCCACCACAAAATGGCAAATTACAATTTTTTTTTCACAACTCCCTCAATATGGGTATCAAATGAAAGGGCTTGACTAGTAGAATACTATACACTATGACAAATTTCAAATCCAAGATGGCCACCACCACAAAATGGCGAATTACAAAAAACCTGATTAAATACCAAATTACCTGAATCTTAAAACGCAAGAAAATAAAAGAAAAGAAATAATAAAGAGTCCCTACAAAAAGCATGAAATAAAAAATTAAATTAAAAGGACATTGCTCTGCGTCCATACATTGTTGGCCCTGGAGCCAAGAGCATCGGATAATTATGTATTGTATTCTCTATCATTAGTAGATTCTTAAAAGATCTTGTATTTGTAGCGGACTAGCTGCAAAAAAGGTATATTTCAAAAAAAGTATCAGATTTTGAGGTTATAATCTAACCATAACAACGAATATTAAATGTAGGTACCTACGATTTTTCATAGCTCTGAGTGATATGCGTAGGATCTAAGTCCGTTTTAGAGTGCCAAGTTATCGTTCGAGCGGTACACAGTTCCGAAAATCACAGCTAGGTAAATCGCTTTTTAAAGCAATCCAAGTCCGTTAAAATAGCAAAGTCGTAAAAAAGTCACCAAAACACCGAACACAAGAAAAGAACACAGGAAAAGCACAGCACAGGAACTGTAACTTTGCCAAAGTGACAATAATAACGGACGACGCGACGTGACGTTCACAGCAAAACTAGGGATGTAGTACGACACCACACCAATAATCGATTTTTTCGATTAAGATTTAGGTACTGTGTTCTTAAATTATTTCAAACTGTCTGTTACATCACCTTTGTCATATAAACATTACAAGTATGTATGACAATGGTTTATTTTACGCCGAAAGAGAAATGTTATTTTTGTATTAATTGTCGTAAAAAATTAATTAGATAATCAAAATATAAAGTTTTGATTACTGTATAATATTATTCTTACTACCTATTTAAATTGTAGTATGACTGCATACATAAAGTATTCTTATTAGGTTTTTAAAAATACACTTTAGAAAAGAAAACACAATCGATCGAATAATAATTCAATCAATCGATTATAATTGATTGGACATCCCTATTTCACTTCTGACACGACATGACATTAGGCGAAGATGGCGATCTAATGTTATTAGTCGCGTTAAATTCTATTAAAAGTACATTTTGGAATACAGCTAGTCCGTGATACAGAAGTATTTGCAACTTAAATAATAAAATAGGCGATTAATTATCGTTTAATCTGATACTCTTTATTGCACAGGGCCAATTTGGACATTGTCCTTTAAAAAACCCCCGACTAGGTACGTGAAACCCTATAAAAAGAAAAAAATAACCTTGAAATTATGACCCTACGTAAGTACGTAATTATGAAATTTTTTGATTAAATGTTGTCCCGTCGGGGGACCGCTTTACTTATTAGCCTAACGTTCTGTTAAAGTTTAAAAATAGTAGCGGTCCCCCGACAGGACAATATTTATATTATACCTAGTCGGGGGTTTTTTAAATTTTTAATTTTTTCTCTATCTGGGGAGAACAGAGGGTTATGTCGGACTCCTACTGAGTAAAACCCGACTTTTCCTTCTACCACCATGAGTCGGGGGCCCGGGAGATACTTGTACATTTGCCGCACCCCCGACTGAAGCAAGAATGTCCTTGCAGTAAGTTATGTAACGATCACTCTGGCTTCGTGTATAGCTACAGAACTATTGATTTTACTAGTTTTTAGGCTAGTTAGCTAGTGAGAGAGATAACTAGTATGATAGTTCAATAGGATGGTATGTGTGCTTATTGCGAATGAAGGAAAATGGTTTATTGTGAACCATTATATTTTATAGTAAATTCCCATAAATGAGTAAATCAATCCTATTGACGTAAATCCGTTTGACGTATTTACGGCTTCGAGGTTGTCGTCATAGAGTCTCACTCCGCCTGTTAGGTCAGATATGCGTTCGATGCATGCGACGTACCTACTACAGAAGCCCCCTTACAAAAAAGCGGCTAAGTGCGAGTCGGACTCGCCCATGAAGGGTTTCATTGAGTTGATTGAATGAAAGGTAAATTGCGGTTTACGATTTATGACGTATTAAAAAAAAACTACTTACTAGATCTCGTTCAAACTAATTGTCGGTGGAAGTTTACGTTTAAGTTCATTATATTTTTTTTAGTTTTATCATTCTCTTATTTTAGAAGTTACATGGACACATTTTACCACTTTGGAAGTGTCTCTCGCGCAAACTATTCAGTTTAGAAAAAAATAATGTTAGAAACCTCAATATCATTTTTGAAGACCTATCCATAGATAGAAGATACCCCACACGTATGAGTTTGATGAAAAAAAAATTTTTTTTACTTTCATTTCTAAGCATGGGGAACCCCCAAAATTATTGTTTTTTTTCTATTTTTGTGTGAAAATCTTAATGCCGTTCACAGAATACACCTACTTACCAAGTTTCAACAGCATGGTTCTTATAGTTTCGGAAAAAAGTGGCTGTGACATACGGACGGACGGACAGACAGACATGACGAATCCATAAGGGTTTGGCTATGGAACCCTAAAAATAGGGTTCTATTTTTGAGCTAGTAGCGCCCGTCATCACAGTTTTTACTATCCTGTTTAGTGCACAGCTTCATGTGGCCGGACAAGGTATTAGTAGTATGCGCCAAGCCAGCGGAGTGATGGCTTAACACGCAATCAGTAGCAAAAACTTTCAATTGCAATAATTTTGACAGGTCAACAACATCAATTGCGTTATTTACGTTGTAGACCAGATACATTTTTCGAACATATGAAGCAATGGATTAGCAAATTAGCAATATCCTTCAAAATCATTCAGATTGAGATTGAAACCGTAAAACGGGGTGAATAGGGATGCAGGGGTGAATCGGGACGAAACTTCAAAATGGGTTTTAACGTTGAAATAATATAGTTCGTTGCCAGAAAATACTCTAATGTGTTTACAGCTTTTTAATTAAATATTAAGTGTCCTTGTTAGCAACAAACTAAGTATATTATTTTAAAGTAGGTACAAATCCATTTTAAAGTTTCGTCCCGTATCACTCCTGCATCCCTATTCACCCCGTTTTACCGGTAGTGTGTTATGTAGTTAGGGTGGTGTATAGTAAACCAAGATTGTTTGTTATCCTAGTTTGAAAAACTAGTCTCGTGTAGCCCGGGCATTACACTAATACTAGCTCGCAGCTTCACAATAAGCAAATGATAGTCGGTACATGACAATAAGCCATATCCTGTTGACTTTATGGGCGTTTATGTTTAGATCTGTTATTTGAATTATCTATTGTAGGTATCTGTAAAACCACGAATGCAGTTGTTTATTAGCTTACACAATAATCTACTATTTAACTACCTAATATTATTTGTGGGTTGCCAGTCATCAGTCATCTATGGTTTGCCATTTAAAAATGACAATGTTTGTCATTTTTAAATGGCAACCCATAGATGACTTTTGAAGGAAAACGGCGGGAATCGCGGCCTTGCATTCTCAGCTAGAGACGACGAAAGTAGTCTTGAGTTAAATTATTATTTTAATGTGTTGAGTGATGATAACCAATAAAGTGATTTGTACAAGTATTCGATTCTACAATTCTTTCATGTTTTATGTTTACACACTCGCTGGTTCTTTTAACATAGCTAGTGAGCCATCTGTGTTCAGCAAAATGGTACTTAGTACATTAAATTTTTTTCAGCGAATATAACTTTTGATTTTGGTAAGGGTAATTACATGCCGAAGATGCCTCACTGCTATACTTCGCGCCCGCGTTTAGCTCGCTACCTCGATGTCACTTCCATGTAAAATAAATTCATGCTACATAATAGACACGCACGCACATGCGCGCCAATAAATCATTACAGAAACTTGCCCTATTGGCAGTGACTAACACAAAAGCCGCGGCTGCCTCATCCGGTACACACAATGCACGAAGCAGGTAGCACTGACAGATGAACCTACTGACTCACCCGGATCTGTTCGTCAGGTAACCGTTCATTATTCGTGACTGACTGCAGAAAATATGGATACAGAAGTTTAAGCTGCTGATGTAGACTGCTGCCAGCATAAAACCTATCTTACATACTACTTATACTCTAATAAACAATACAAAAAATTTATACTATGGACATTTGTATTTTAATATACAACATAAAATAAAATAAAAACACAACAATAACAACATTTCTATTATACAACCAAATAAATTTACCATATTGTTACGAGCTTCGGGTTCGTGACAATAAAAATGCCGATAAAAATCACCCAAAAGTTACACTTTAATTAATCAACACTAACAACAATTCAAAACACACTAATTATAAAACACAATCACTCTTAAGTCGCACTTGAAGATCGCTTTCGATGTATTCGCTTGTGTCGCAAAACCAAGTCTGATTGCTCGCGGCTATTCCCGGCCTTATATAGTGCCGCAGATAGTTCCAGAACCTTCTATTGTAGAACCGTCTAGAATGTTCGAGTACATACCGGCCCCGACTGACTACATGTCGATAGTTCTAGTAAGTTCTAGCTTCGTCATATCTACTCGTCAATAGATGGCGCTGACGGATGGCGTGACTATTAGTTCTACTATTCCATAATAGATGTCGCCAGTGGTAACTAATGTCACCGTGTATCAGGCATTAATTGTGGCGCGTAACACTGCCCCCTCCTAAGACATGCTCGTCCCGAGCATTATCGACTCCATAATAACGCGCCAATCGATCCACATGGACGATCTTAGGAGTACCTCTTGCACCTTTCCGTATCCGGTAGGTTACGTCATTGATCTTTGTCACAATCCGGTACGGTCCATCCCATTTAGCTTGAAGCTTAGGAGATTTCCCTTTGCTGCGCACTGGATTGTGCAACCACACTAGTGAACCTTCGTCGAACCCTTTACTGTTCATTTTGCGGTCATAACGGGTTTTCATCTTTTCAGACATTTGCTGGCCCGATTGTCTGACGTGATCACAAATGTCATTCATTTTATTCCGCAAGTTATTCGCATAATCCGTTATACTGCATGGGGCATCAGGTGGTATTCCAGTGATCAGGTCTGCAGGCAGCCGTAATTCTCTTCCAAAGTTTGCGAAGGCTGGTGTCACCGATGTACTTTCGTGAACAGCGCTTCGATATGACAACAAAAACGGTTGTATGTGCTTGTCCCAATCTCGTTGTCGATTTTCCACAACTTTTGCTAGGTACCTCTCCAGTGTCTGATTAAATCGTTCCACCATTCCATCCGATTGTGGGTGGTAAGAAGTTGTTCTTGTTTTATGAGTACCCATAACTCGACAAGTTTCCTGGAATATTTGGGACTCAAAATTCCTTCCTTGATCACTGTGAATCTCTAGTGGAACTCCAAAACGACAGAAGACTTCATAAACTAATTTATCTGCAACTGTCGAAGCTTCTTGGTTTGGAATGGCGAAGACTTCCGGCCACTTAGTGAAGTAATCCATCACAACCATGAAATACTTGTTGCCACTTTCACTTTCCGGAAACGGCCCCGCAACGTCGAGGGCTATCCTCTCCCATGGTGCGCCAACATTGTACAATTTCAATGCACCTCTACTACGAGTCTGAGGTCCCTTTACAGCTGCACAACTTGTACATTTGCGACACCAGTCCTCAACATCGTCCCGACAGTGGACCCAGTAAAACCGTTCTCGTATCTTCAGTAGAGTCCGTTTTACTCCCAGATGACCTCCTGAACATCCATTATGGTACAGCTGTAGAACATCCGGTACTTGAGTTTTAGGGACAACCATTTGCAAATGACAGCTATCTCCCCGAGCATTTTCCCATTTTCGGCACAGGACTCCATCCTGAATCACCAAGCTGTCCCATTGGGCCCAATAGCTTTTCGTGATCGAACTCATCGCTGAGACGTCGCTCCACTTGGGCTTAGGAGCTCTGGCCTTCATCCACTCCAGAATCGGCTTGATGTCTGAATCTTCCTGCTGTGCACGTTGTAGGCTGTCCTTCCACTCGATGCTGAGGTCTGTCTTGAGCATCCTCACAGGTACGACTTCTTTACTCTCTTGCCTAGTACAATGCTTGCAGTCTTCAGGACAAGGTCTTCTTGACAATGCATCTGCGTTGCCATGAGATTTTCCGCTGCGATGTTCGACCACGAAGTCGTATTCCTGCAGAAGTTCAATCCATCTCGCAACTTGTCCTTCTGGATTTTTGAACTGCAATAGCCATTTCAGTGCAGCGTGGTCAGTTCGTAAGTGGAATTTACGACCCAGAAGATATTTGCTAAAGTGCTGCAATGACTTTACCACAGCAAGCAGTTCTCGTCTCGTAACACAATAGTTCCTTTCAGGTTTCGACAGTGACTTGCTGAAGTACGCTATCACAAATTCTTGATCGCCATTCCGCTGGGACAACACACCGCCAAGTCCTATGTCGCTTGCGTCTGTGTCAACTATAAATTCCTTGCCCGCATCAGGGTACCCCAAAATAGGTGTTTTGCACAGACGGTCCTTTAGCTCCTGGAATGCGATGTCGCAACTTCCATCCCAGCAGAAATGTCGCTTCTCCTCGGTTAGCTTATGCAGGGGTTTGGCTATATCTGCAAAGTTCTTGACAAATCGCCGATAGTAGGAGCACAAACCCAGAAATGCTCTGACCTGCGTCTTGTCTTTTGGAATTGGCCAATCCTTGACAGCGGCGATTTTCTCCGGATCCGTGCGGATACCTTCTTCAGACACTACATATCCCAAAAAGCTAACTTGCCGTTTGAATAGTGAACACTTCTTTGGACTTAACTTGAGGTTGGCACTCTGGATCTTCATGAGCACGCGTTCCAGGTTTTGAAGATGTTCTTCAAACGTACGGCCTACGATGATGATGTCATCCAAGTAGACCAGACAGGCATCGCCAATTAGCCCGGTAAGTACAAGTTCCATCAACCTTTCAAACGTTGCCGGAGCATTGCACAATCCAAACGGCATAACTTTAAATTGCCACAGACCCTTTCCTGTCGAGAATGCAGTTTTCTCCTTGTCCTTAGGATCAATTTCAACTTGCCAGTAGCCACTTTTCAGGTCCAGCGTGCTAAACCACTTTACGCCAGTAAGCATGTCCAGCGTGTCATCGATTCTTGGCAAAGGATAGCTGTCCTTCTTGGTGACGTCGTTCAAACGACGATAGTCAACACAAAACCTCATGCTGCCGTCCTTCTTTCTTACCAGCACTACAGGTGAACACCATGGACTAGATGAAGGTTCAATAACACCATCCTTCACCATCCCCTCAATCATGGTTTCCACTTCCTTTTCACGTGCAACCGGCAATCTCCTTGGCCGCTGACGGATAGGCAATTCATCTCCTGTGTTTATTTTGTGTTGAACTAAGCCAGTCCTCCCGATGTCAGCATCGTTTGACGAGAAAACATCGGCATACTTGAGTAACATTTTCTTCGCCTTGACCATTTCATTTTGGGACAGAGCGCTGCGGCAGTCTTCTAAAAGTGTGGTCACTCTTGTTTGTGCATCCTTGCTGAGGGTCCCAGTCGATAGACATTGGCATCGACGCAACCAATCCACTTCCTCGCAAGTACCGAGTAGTGTGCCTTTTTCTATAACCTGTTCCTGATCACAAAGGTTCAGCACACGTACCCCTGAGATGTCGGTGGCTCTGACCAAAGTTCGTGCCACTTTCCATGGAAGGTCATTGTCTACCCTTTCCACGAGTACACAACGTTGAGTTTTCCTAGAATTCCGAGGAAGACTAACCGGCACAATCGTTTCCGATCTCGGCGGAAGAACAATCTTCTTAAGGCTGTACACGTTCCCTGGTAACGCCCCTTCCACGAAAAGTTCCTCTTGTCCACATTTCAAAACACCTTGCTTGACGTCAATTTCGCAACAATTCTTCCTCATAAAGTCAAGGCCCAGGATGCAATCATCCATTATATCAGCCACGATGACATTATGCAGGTAGATTCTGTTGCCTAGCTTCAACCCTATCTTCTTCTCTCCATGGACGGGTATGCGCTGACCGGTGGCTGTTACCAAATTAATGTGTTCTCGGTTGTATGCGGAGTCCCCAAGGGACCGTCTTATCAGTTGGGAACTGACAACCGTGCGAGAGGCTCCAGTATCTATGGTCAGCTTACACGGCGTTCCGTTGACCTCGCCCTTGATGACTAGGCTGTTCCCGTCTTGCGTTTGTGTGATCGAAACCCTTGGGGCTCTTTGAACATCAGCCAGCACCCGCCCCGCAGTCCTGGCTATTACTCGTTTCCCTGCTGCTGGTGCTGGGCGGTGCTGTTAGCTGCACTGCCCTCTGGAGATCGACCGTCATCTCTTTCTGCAGTTCGCTTGGGGCAACTGGATCGAAGGTGGCCCCTTTCCCCACAGCCGTAGCACCTAGGGCTGTATCCTTTACTGCGGTCGCGAACTGTAGCCGCTGCAACCTCCCTGACGCGATGGGAACGATGATCCTGTCGCACGGCTTCCACCTCCAGTGCATGAGCCAAGGCGTCCTTAAGCGTCCCGTGGTGCCCGAGCCTCACAGCAGCTCTTACTTCAAGGTCGCGGATGCCGTCGATGAATGCCTGCACCAGGTTCCCATCAATAAGCGCAGGTACGGACTGGTAAGCTTTACGCACCAGCTTCTCCACTTCAAGAGCCCACTGCTGCAGGTTTTCATTACTTCGTTGCACGCGATCCTTGAGCTGCGCACGAAACACGTGTTCCAGGTGGGCGTCGCCATACCGAGCCTCCAATGCCTCAAGGAGCTGCTCGTAAGTCACTTCCTTACCGAGAGCTTCCAGGACAGTTAAGGCCTGGTCGCGCAGGCCTAGGGTGAGGGCAGTCATGGCCTGACTATTATTCCAACCATTCGCCTTCATGACGGCCTCAAATTGGATTTTGTAGGCCGACCAGGAAGAAGTTCCGTCGAACGGTGGCACTTTGAATCCACGTAGCGAAGGTGTTGTAGCTACGGGAGCTGCGATTCCATCCCCAAGTTTAAGGTAATCCAGCGTTTTCTTTACGTCAGCCATCACGGTTTTCTTCACGTCAGCCACCACGTTGTCAACCCGATTACTCACTTGGTCGATCCGGATTTCAGCTTCCGACAGGCGGTCGTCATGTTGAGCAACCTTATCCTTCACCTCCTTCATGTCTTTCCCTAAGGTAGCGTGAAGGTCCTTCATAAGGAGCATCTGCTCTTCCTGGCGGCGCGCTTGCTCCTCCTTATCACGTTGGAGCTGTTCTTCCAACCGGCGAGCCTGTTCCTCCTGTCGGCGAGCCTGTTCCTCCTTGTCCCGCTGGAGCTGTTCTTCCAACCGACGAGCCTGTTCCTCCTGTCGGCGAGCCTGTTCCTCTTGTCGGCGAGCCTGTTCCTCCTGCCGGCGGGACTGCTCCTGCAGCATCATCATCAGAGCAGCAAAGTCTGGTGCTGATGATGCTGGAGCTGCTGCGGACGGGTCGGCCTCCGTGGTTGGTAGCTGGCCCTCCGACCTCTGCGGCGCAGCTCCACCAAAACGCCTCTGGTCCGTCTCCTGTTGGCGTTGACTCCGGGTACGGATACCCTCCGTGTCGTCTTTAGGTAAAATCGGCATGATTTTAATCCTTGCTTCTGACACCAATTGTTACGAGCTTCGGGTTCGTGACAATAAAAATGCCGATAAAAATCACCCAAAAGTTACACTTTAATTAATCAACACTAACAACAATTCAAAACACACTAATTATAAAACACAATCACTCTTAAGTCGCACTTGAAGATCGCTTTCGATGTATTCGCTTGTGTCGCAAAACCAAGTCTGATTGCTCGCGGCTATTCCCGGCCTTATATAGTGCCGCAGATAGTTCCAGAACCTTCTATTGTAGAACCGTCTAGAATGTTCGAGTACATACCGGCCCCGACTGACTACATGTCGATAGTTCTAGTAAGTTCTAGCTTCGTCATATCTACTCGTCAATAGATGGCGCTGACGGATGGCGTGACTATTAGTTCTACTATTCCATAATAGATGTCGCCAGTGGTAACTAATGTCACCGTGTATCAGGCATTAATTGTGGCGCGTAACAATATTATAAAAAAAATATATTTTTTTTTTAATTTTGTTTAAAATTATCATTCATCACATTGAGAGATTTTTTTAATTAATAATCAAAAAAATCTCAATGTGTAAAAATTATTTTGGAGAAGCTAATTTTTATGACTTTTTTGTAAAAATTAAATGGTAGTTGTCTTATTAGTTTTGGAATATGGTTATATATCTATACTTATAATAAATCTGTAGAAGTGAAAATTCTGTACATTGAAAATATCAAAAAAATAAATGGCAGGGGGTGTTACTAGACCGACACCGAACCCAAAAATGTGATTAAAAAAATTTTTGTCTGTCTGTCTGTCTGTCTGTTTGTTTAGGCATCACGCAAAAACTACCGGTTCGATTACGATGAAACTTGGTATAATTATTCTTTAATATCCTGGGCACCACACTGGGTACTTTTTATCCCGGAAAAGTATATACAATAAAAAACAAACTTAATTTTGCGGTTCGATCCCTAGATCCGATTACTGTACCAACCGCAAATAATAAGTTTGTCGTAGGTTAGGTCACACGCAGTGGATTTCATTTTTATTCCTTTTACTTTTTAGAGTTATTTAGGTTTATTTTTATATAAGTCGTAGGTATAGATTTTAATTTTAAAGTATAGGTAGTATATTTGATAGTGTACGTAGTGACCGTAGGTTATTTTATAATACTGTTAGGTAGGATAGTCATTCGTATAGATATTAGTTTTTAGAGATTTTGCTTATTTATTGAGTTTAGATTGAGGGGCCCGTGGCTAAATAATAACAGCCGCACAGGTCGATCGGTCAGGTTAAGCTACGCTTGCCGCGGTCGGTCTGTGGATGGGTGACCATCTTTACATACCGAGACACCTCCGTGCCTCGGAAAGCACGTTAAGCCGTTGGTCCCGGCTGTCATTCGTGGATCTTTGACAGTCGTTACGGGTAGTCAGAAGCCCGAAAGTCTGACAACCAGTCGTACCAAGGGTATCGTATTACACAATAACTGGGTTGTTGAGGTCAGATAGGCAGTCGCTCCATGTAAAATACTGGTATTCAGCTGCATCCGGTTAGACTGGAAGCCGGCCCTGAACATAGTTGGGAAAAGGCTAGGCAGATGATGATTGAGTTTAGATTAGTTATCGTCATAAATAGGTTTATTTAGGTAGGTAGGTATTTTATTTTCTGTTATTGAGTTTATTTATTTTTTTAATTAGGCAGGTACTTAGGTAAAGATATCATATAGGTACCCTCTTAATCACCATTAATGAGATACAATTGGTTTTCTATTGTAATTAGCCACAAAAGGCCCGCGAGATAGATGGCATCCTGGTGCACATACATTTTATCCTGTTAGCACGTTCCCGTGGGATAATTTCCGACATCCACGCGGGCGAAGCCGCGGGCAGAAGCTAGTTTTAAATAATTTTAATGGACATAAGGTAGCTGTTTATGTAGTGGACAGTGCTATTAAAAATTGTTTTTTTACATTAGTAGGGTCCCTTTTTGCAAATCTATTATTGTTTTCGGCTACTGTGGAGAAGAAGTGAGAGTTTTTCCTGACAAATATGGCGTTTTCTAAGATGTAAGTAGAAGACAAAGTAAGAACCTTTAACTTTTAAAAATTGGTCTAAAGCTCTCGTATGGAGGTGCCCCAGATATTGCTTGCAAGCATTTTTTTACGCTACGAAAGCTCTTTGTATGTGTGATGAGTTACCCCTTATGAGTAATCCGTACCTCAATACAGACGCTACGTAGCCGTGATAGGCGTTTAGTGCAGCTTCTTCATTCGCTGTTTTGCGTAGTTCTCTTAATGCGTATACAAATCTGTTTATTTTTTTACATAGATTTTCAATGTGTATTCCCCAATTACAATTTTCTTCTAGTGTTAGACCTAAACATTTTGTAGTGTTTTCTTTATTAATTATTTGGTTATTATGATTCAAAATAATTTTTGGAGGGTTTTGTTTGTAGTTCGCTAATTGAATGAATTTTGTTTTAGTTATATTTATTTTTAAGTTGTTTTCGTTTAGCCAATTAATTATATCGTTGATAGTTTCATTTGCCTCTTTGTTATTTTCCGGTATTATCACTGACACGTTACCTGCAAATAGTACGCACTTATTTTTTGTTATATTTGGTAAGTCGTTAATATTATAAAAGGAAGAGAAGAGGCCCAAGGATGCTTTCTTGGGGCACTCCGGATCCATTGTGATTTGAGATTTATATACCTTTGCAACAAGTTTATCATCAATACGGGATACTTCAACACACTGTTGTCTATTGCTGAGATAATTTTTCAGCCATTCTGACGCTGGACCTCTGATGCCGTAGCGGTCGCATTTATCTAGGAGTGTATTGTGGTTAACGAGATCGAAAGCCTTGCTCATATCTAGAAAGATTACTGAAACAGAGCGTTTTTTATCTATATTATCTGTTATGCACCTTACTAACGAGAATGCTGCCAGAGTTGTTGACTTACCTTTTTGAAACCCATTTTGCTCTTCATTAATAAGTTTATGTTTGTTTATAAGAGTATATTGAACTAGACGATTATGCATTATTTTCTCATAAATTTTTGAGAATATTGAAATGACTGTGAGGTCTATAATTATTTTTATCTAATGTACTCTTGCTTACTTAACTATTGACAATTTTAATCTATCAGGTTGGATTTTTTAAATTTTCTATGTAGTTGGGCTTCTGACTTTTAACATTTGACTTCCTTTTACAAAGTCAGGTAACGACAGACTCTCCCTCACGTTTCCAGTTTTTTGCTGGAAACATGTCTTGGCAAGCCAAGGCTAACATGAAGGCTATTCTATCCACAAATCTAATTTGTGACCAAATTAGATTTGTGGATAGAAAGAACCAAATGAACAAAAATTATGATTGTTTGAACAACTTGGACGCTGACGCTGATTCTCTCGACGTGCAAGATATTCTGTGACACAAATATGAAGCAGACTAGACTGTAAAAAACTGCCCACTTGGTTTTTCGAGATATCGCCAAGCGGTTGGTCGACTTTTCACGTGACCACAGGGCTGGCCTATTTCTCGGCCAAAAAATCAGCATCGTCATACAACTTTTGGTCACTTTTTCTGTTGACAGCGATGCGGACTTTTTTAATGCCCTATGACTATTTCCCTTCTTTTTTATATACATGTACATAATTAATAATATTTTTTTTAAGTACGTTAGAATAGATTATGCAAATATTATCATGTTTGAACAAAAAAATAACGTTACATGGTTATTAAGAAACTGTGCGATTCATTACATAAAAAAAAAACGTGATACATTACACACACATTCAGATGGTTACATAAATAAGTTATCAACGAATCTTAGTCCATTATACTATTAGATACCTACTAGTTTGTTTCCCACCATTCGAAGACTATTACCGTCCATAATGATACATGTATCACTGTGCGCAGGCACCTATTGATCACATCAACACAAATCATCAGCATTTACGCGTAAATGTAGTAGTCTACACTACTTTCTTAACGGGTCCTCTTCCCTCTCTATCACTCTTATCAGAAGCATCTTCTGTCTTCTTTTAGCGTAGGTGTAACCCAAATAACTGGGTATAAAGAGGTTACGCAGGTATGAGGCAGAAGTACAGGTTTGGTCAAGTTTGACCTCTTAGAAATAGGCGTCATTCGTCACATATAGTCTGTTCCAAAATGAACTGATAAAAGTGTTTACAAACCCAGTTCAGGTTTAATTCTAACGCAATCACTCATTACTATGAATTAGTAACATACTCGTATGTATTTAGAAGGTTTTATTTGTCACCATTTTTGTAAATGGCACTACAAGTTGGCATTCACCATAAACTATTTTGTTTACATTTTCATCAGATACTTTTAAATCAGAGCATAGGTATTTCAAAATCCTCAAGTTAAGTCAAAAACCTGTTTAGCCTGACTTCCTATGCCTGATTCCTTATGTATTACCAGCCCTACGAACTAAAGCTTATGTAGAATAACGCTTATGTATTTTATTATCAGTACAACGTTTCGCCCGTGTCTTCGTCCACGTGAAATTTCTTGTTCCCCTCATCTACCTCGTCGCAGCACATCGTCTGCCCGCGCTATTACCTACTTCGTTTTCGTTTAGCGTTCTGTCTGACTTTTCTAGCGTGATGTTATGTAGCTATAGCCTTCCTCAAGAATAAGGCAATTTTTTTTTTAAATATTTATAATTTTTAAATATTTAAAACAAACAAACTCTTTAACTTTATTATTAGTATAGAATAGATAGGAGAATAGAGGACACCTAGATGATTTTGGAAACAACATAACAGGCCATAATGTCTAATCAGTCGAAATTAAACAACCACGAGTTACCTACGAATGCTAAGTTAGACGATATGTAGGTAACTGAACTGATTAAAATGACAACCTCATACGGCGGTCATCAAACTGTTGATCACTAAGTCAACATTACGACTGCCTTATCTGACCGTACGATTATACAGTTATAGTGAGATGGCGTCATGTAATTTTACAGCTGCAAAGACCCATAATCTCTCTAAGATATACAATACTAGCAACGCCCCGCGGTTTCACCCGTATAAGTGTCGATCCCGTGGTAATATCGGGATAAAAAGTATCCTATATTGTTAATCCTGGTTATAAACTATCTGTAATTTTGTATGCCAAATTTCATCCAAATCCGTTCAGTAGTTTTTGCGTGAAAGAGTAACAAACATCCATCCATACAAACTTTCACGTTTTTAATATTAGTGGGATTATCTAACAGCATGACATTTCGTATCATCTTGTACAAAGTTCAAGTTGCACAAAGGGTTATAAGCGCGCCATGTTAGGCCTATCATTGAAAGACCGAGTCCGTAACTCAGAGATCCGACATAGGCCCAAGGTTCAAGACAGGACTACGGTTAGCGGCTCTGAAATGGAGGTGGGCAAGACACTGGGCTAGGTGTGGTCTTCTTAGCGTGTCGATGGCAAAAATATAGTTATTTTCTTAAATTTGTTTTGCCAAAAATTTAGCAGCGTGGATAGTATTCGCTGACGCAGCCATTATCCTCACGTGTGCAGGTGACAGGGCATGCGGTGCAAGATGGGAGGTGAGCCATGCTAGATGTGATACTAGCAGGTGAAGCAAAGCCCTAACAGAATCATTGCCGAGTAACGGTAGAAGGAGCGATGGCAGACTAGTAGTCAGGTGGGTGGACGACCTACAAAAGATCGCAGTGAAGATCCGTGTGAGACTCCCACAGACCTGAAGCATAGCACAAAAGGGGAGGAGGTCTGTACTCAGCAGAGCAGAGAGGGGAACAAGGCTGCCGATGATGTTGATGATGATGGTGTCATAATTAGGCAAACGAATGTTTACGCTCTTTACTAACAAATTAAGGAAAAACTGAACTCATGCGATAACAACATGAAAACATCCTGATTTCGTGTTGTTTTTCTCAGCATTTCTAAATGTTATGAGAATTATATGAATTGAATCATGTGCGTTATTGTTTTGTACTTGATGTGTGATACATACATTGCTTGCTTACACACATTTATGTTTGTGAAAGTGGATAGGTTTCATGCGATAACTTTTTGCCCTGACGCATAACATTGTCTTGATAAAACAATAACATTTTAGGACGAAACGTAAAACATTAATTAGTATCTAGTGATTAATTATTTAGTAACGTTACTTACACTCAGCTCTGAAAGGAATTAACACAATTTGCTTACAGACTGTCAAACTCCTGCGCGCGTAGCAATAGCTTACATTTTGACAGTTCAACCACATTCATTGCGTTCTTTACGTTGTTGAGCAGACACATTTTACGAATATATGTAGTAATGGATTGTCCTTGAAAATGATTCAGATTGAGATTGATAGTGTATTACGTAATTAGGGTGCTGAAAACTGCTGTTATTGATGACTGAATTACTGAAATAACAACAGGCAAGTTTGATGTCTATAGTTAGGAGTCACACACAAAGACAAACATTAACAATTAGATAAACAACAAACAAAACATTATGTAAAAAAAAAACTCCTTTTTCTCTTTTCTTTCTTTTCTCTTTTCTGTCCTTTCCCTTTTCTTTCCTTTCCCTTTTCTTTCGTTTCTCTTTTCTTTCTTTTCTCTCTTTTCTTTCTTTTCCCTTTTCTTTCTTTTCTCTTTTCTTTCTTTCTTTCTCTCGGTTTCCTTGCCTTTCTATTTTTTCGTTCTTTTTCTTTGTTACTTTCTTTTTTTATGTCTGGATGTTTCGTGGCACTATTTTACGAGTTAACCTTCTGCCCTACCTGGCCACTGTCAAAGATTAAGCAAAAAAGGTGGGAAGGTATTTTGATAAGGGCCCTTAATTGTGTATTCTTGAATGATGATGAAGAGTTTCTGATTCTATACGTTGTTAGTCCGCTTCGACGAACAGAAATGCTCTCTTTGTGTGCAACAGTACATGCTTGTCGTGCTCACATACTAATTTATGTGCTAATGTATTATGTATGTAGGGTTTTCTATGTTAATTTCGGTTTTAACGGCGTTGTAGGCCGAAAGGTTTATGGACTTTACAAGGGCAGTATCGTGACATTGCGACAATTTCGTGGACTTGTACTTAGCAGTTTGTAAACTGCTCGTGTCGCCGTCGATTCCATTCCACATAATTATACTCTGCGACTTCTTCTAGTAGCCATGGTCCATATTATACCAGCATCCTAATCGCGTAACATACTACCAATTTCAATCTGAATAATTTTGAAGGGTATTGCTAATCCATTGCTTCATATGTTTGATTAATGTGTTTGCTTAGCAACGTAAATAACGCAATGAATGTAGTTGAACTGTCAAAATTAAACCCATTGCTACTGACAGTATGTTACGCAACTACCCCGCTGAAGGCTAACAGTCTTCAGCGATTCAATCATTCGAAAACTTGAGGCAACCTGCGTGTTGCCTCAAGTTATCGGATAGGGGGACGGGAGGAACTATGAAGGATTTATGTTTATCCATGTCATCTATAGAAAACTAACTGCGGGGTCACATACAAAATTGTCAAATTGTCGCCTGTCAGTTTTAGTAAATAGGCCACAGGTAACATATATAGTAGTCGAAATACTTAAATTGTCTTTCAGCAGCAGGGATTGTGTATTCGTGTGGAGGTAACAATAAGCCATCAAGGTAATTAATCTCTTATTAATCTATGGCAGACACTTGTTGCGTTACACACACAGACAGGCAAGGCGATGAATGTAGAGCAATTCCTGTGTGTAATAAAAATGTCATATCATATCAGCAAATTGTGGGGGCAAAGGTATCATTGCACTCCTGCTTATCATGTCAGGGGAATACACAGACACTTGTGTTCAATACACAGTTTATCTGCTTGGTTACATAGCCAGTAGGTAGCCGGGTTTGTCTACCAACGTAATATCTATTGATATTTGGCATAAAGGAAGATTAGATCTAAATACTTCACACTTTGATAATAATTCGTAGGTATAGGCACCTACATGAATGTGCCAAAGAAACAATGGATGAGCCGTTGTGAAATAACATATTATTATAGGTTATTATAGAGTATTTTCTAACTGAACATGTGCTGCTGGGGAGTTTGTTGTGCCACTTCTTCTTCCCAGCGAAAGCACTAGGAAGTGGTGAAGGGCGGGCATCCGCATTTTGGGGCACTCTCTTATGTCATTTGGACGTTCGAAAAGTGCTGATTCTCAGCCTAATTTGAATAAATGACTTTTGATTTTAATCAACGATTATGAATAATATCGATATGGCTAGAAAGGGGGTGACTACTGAGATGACATCTTATAGAATGAGAAATAAGTTGGGATTCCAAACAAATTGGGCTAAGGGCAAGAGAATCTTACTATCCTAATCTACTTAGATTATTTTTTTTAATATTATAAACCTGAAAGTTTGTATGGATGGACGCAAAAACTACAGAACGGATTTGGATAAAATATGGCATACAGATGGTTTATAACCAGGATTAGCATATAAGATGCTTTTTATCCCGATATTCCTACGGGATCAAAACTTATGCGGGTGAAACCGCGGGGCGCAGCTAGGGATGACATAAATGTGCCTCAATTAGTTCTAGCTCTATATAGATTCTATCTACATCCTTAATTAAAACAGTAACCCAACACCACTAATTAACAAACTCACCTAAATCGATATTTACTAAGCGATTATTTAAATCGATGAATGGTGAATCGTGGTCGCTTGGCAACAGCGCTGACTGGACAAGTAAGGTCGGCGGAGGTGACTGAACAGGTTTCAGCCTGGCTGAGATCTGACGCGCGTTATGCCTGCATTCCGCTGAGGATTCTGCGCAGATTTTCGTTTTTTATCGCACTCTTCATGGGGATTTTTTTGGGATAGATTATAGACTACCCCAGCGCCGAAAAATTTCTGAGGGTATTTAAAAAAAAATCAGCTGTTCTATGCATTTTGACTACGTGGGTATTAACCTTCAAGCGGGCGCGCGTAGTCGAATCGACCGCGCTTAGTACATTTTCGTTCATATTCTTATTATTACCCATCACATTTATTTCTCATTTCTAGTAGCCTGTCGCTATGTCATTGGGAGTAAAATAAAGAATAAACCGTCGCTCGGGGCGCTCCCCCCACTCCACAGATCGCAATTGTTTTAGTCCCGGTGCAGTCGTCGAAAAGACTACACGCGCCAGTCGTCGAAAAGGTTCACGCTCGTAGTAGTTCTTCGGCCATCATTCAATATTATCGAATTAATCTTGGATTTTTTTATATAAAATGAGTCGTAGACGGTTACCACAAAGTGCAATACTCGAGGAATTACTAAGCGAAGACGAAGAAGAGAGTGAATCAGAGCTCAGCGATCAAGGCTCTGAAACTTCCGATCGTTGTAGAGGAACCTCGATCTGCTGAGGAATCAAACTGCTCGGACTCAGAAAAGGGTGATTTGACACTTTCAGAAATAAGTAGCTGTTTTACAGGGCGCGATAAAGTAACGAAGTGGCAAAAATCTAACAACAACAACAGAGTGAGGCGTCAAGTTCAAAATATTCTCACGGAAGATGCGGGCATTCGTAGGACCGAAACTGATTCTGATGAAAACTAAACCAAATTAATTATTTTTTATTCTTATTTTGTAATTTTTATTATTAGACGAGGTATATAAACTAGTCTGACATACTCGTATGTAAAAGGATTTTATGTTCCTAATTTTTGTTTTGATTCAAAGAATATTTGAGTTATGTTCATTAATTTAATACTTAATTGTTTATTTTTCATAATTTTCATTACTTTTTTTGACAAATTAGATTTTAAAGACCATGATAATATATCTGAGTACAAATAAATAAATAAATATTGAATAATTAGTGCTTTATTTCTCTTGTTCATCCCGTAGGTCTTTTCGGTTACGCGCGCCCGCTCCCGTTACAAATGACCGCGCGCCCGCTTGAAGGTTAAGTATGCTTTTTTTTGAAACAGCTGACTATTTTTTTATAAAGTAGTTGGTATAATTTGTTTATACACGGGGACACGGCATTACTTTAGGGTATCCCGACAAATACAGCGAACGGAGGGTCCATTCGCTGTGTGGTTTGGTCCCCGTACTTCTATCTAATATGACTGGACAAGTTGCAAAGATGAACACAATCCTTGCAAAGCTTAAATTGTCTACAGATAAAAGCATCACAGTGTAAAGTTCTGTAAAGGATCCTGCCACAGTGAGTATTACTTAACTCAAAGTCTTCGTAAATATTGGCAAGCACATGCCTTGTGAATAAGAATCTCTTGGCCAAATTCCAAACGCATAGCCCAAAGCTGCGCTGGCATAGGTCAGTTTTTTTATGTTTAAAAACGTTCTCCTGTATCGTGGGTGCGTTTACAAACATTTAAACTCACATACACAAACAGCCAGACCCGGAACAACTACTTATAGGCTATACAAATATTTGTTCCGTGCGGGAATCGAACCCGCGACACGCAGCGCAACAGTCAATCGCTTAACCACTACGCCAGCCGTGCCGTCGAGTTAAAAGCTCAAGAGTCTGATAACCTAAGAACGAAGGATATCAGTAATGCCTAGACTATATTTCCGGTTCCCAGTTGCTGTGAGTAATAGGTATAGAAAAGGTAAGGGACAATGAGTTTCCAGGGCCACCACGACCACTAGGTTGAATGAGTTGAAATAGTTCAATTAAAGACTGGAAGACTAAAAAAATCTTTATTTGACATTGAATACATGGACAAGACTGTCAATCCAAAAGTCATATTATAACATACTACCTACATAATTATGATGAATTGCAAAAACCTGCCAATGTGAAAACTTAGGTGAAGGGCTGGAAGTGAGCTGTCAATAATGCCTACCCTCAGTATCAGCAGTGTGATTCTGTAACCATCTCACCGTGAAAACTTAGGTGAAGTGAGCGTGGAGTAACTAATGCTAGGGCTTGACACTATTGACAGCTCACTCTAAGCTCACTTCACCTAACTTTTCACGGTGAGATTTTTACAGAACCAACTGGCTTTTCCCATTCACGATTCAACGGTTGCTGACAGGATTTCACAATATAGCTGCGTAATAACTAAACAATATTTTATTTTATTTATTTTTTATACAGAAAGCTTACAGCCTAATATATAGATAAATAATGTATAATGAGCGCTTACAGTTATCATTTACAATCTTCCACAAATTAAAAACTATGTATACAGACGCCAGCACATCAAGCTACTACAATCTGTCAAATTTATTTAATACATTTTCCCTTTCTTTTCGAAGTACCTAGTCAGATAGGGATCTGACTAGGTACTCCGAAAAGAATGGCCGAAAAAAACTCAGAGATCGCAGTCTCTTTTAATCTACATGGTCTTTACATGGTTTGACCACTATTATGTTAATCATGGTGAAACCATGTGAAGACCATGTAGATTGATGTCTGAAATGGTCTTTTGCGGAAAGTACCACACAAAAGTGGACCATTCTAGTCAATTCAAGCATTTGTCAATAATCGTGTATCTCAACTCAGAACTTGAGGAGCTTAACTGCTGTAGACCTTTATGACACCAATCTACTATGATAATAAGTCCGTAGACACATATACAATATACATCACATGTACACATATAGGTACACAATAGTCAGAAGACACCATTAATAATAATTAATCTTGTTCAAATACTACTAATTGATGTTAGTTATCATGGCGGGTGCCATTCGTCATTGTCCCACTTCATGTAGATAACGACAATGGTTCTTTTAATACCTTTATATTTATGAGATCAAGATAGAGGTGTGATAGTAAAATGATAAAAAAGAAACATCAACTTTAAAGTGGTTCTCAAAAAGAGTCGCGATCGCATATAGTATTTTAAAAATCACACTCATCGACCAAATTGACAACACTATAATACGCTCCGAGACGGATTATCGCCGATTTCGATGATAAACCTGTGAAGCTGAAATGGGACTTTGCGGGTCACACGTATAGGATGCGTCCCGACAGATGGGCCAGGACCGTAACACACTAGGCGCCTAAAGACGGGCGCCGTCACCGAGTCAGGCCTAAGAAACGCTGGCGTCGCGATTCACACACAACACAAAGAAATCTGTATTTGATCATGGAAATTTATAACGGTAGATACAATACCTATCTAGTTATATTCCACAACTTTTTCTTAACTAGATTTATCAATCAGTTAAATAATCTAATTAAAAATCCTTAAAATGTGCACTAGCGCCTTTCTCACGATCCTCCGGAGCCGGTCTTAGTCCGTGCGCGTGAGTCGATCTACCACATGCACATACATCACATGCGTCACTTATAGACGTTTATGCTTGTCTCTTTTGTCTGTGTTTGTGTGTATGTAAGTCACAGGTCAAATGGTGGTCAGGTTGGGAATTAGTCCCATATGAGACTTAGCAGTAACTGTATTAAGTTACGTTATTACGAGTACGTCGCCAATTACAGCGAAGTTTCAGCAGTTTTGATGCAATAAGCATTTATATTTTGCACAGCATGTTTAGTTTTTTTTTGTGTGACATTTAGGGCTGATTTTTCAATCATCTGATAACTTTAATCGAGGAATAATTTTGAAATTTTGACAGTAAACTGTCAAATGTCAATATTATTCCTCGAATAAAAGTTATCTGGCGATGGAAAAATCAGCCCTAAATGGGATATTTTTAGTTGATGTCTGTAGTATGAGAACAAAAAATTTGATTGCTATATTTTACAAATCATAACATCAACGATTGATGCACGTATTATTTTTACAAATAAATGTAGAAGAACACTCGTATCATCGCACGCCGTCCTTAAAGGTATAATAAGAGATTAAGTTAATCTTTAGGACTTTCTGTACCTTTTTTTATCCTGCCCCACTGCTGAGCAAAGGCCTCCACCAAGTCTTTCCAGCAAGAACTCCTTTCCCGCGCCACCTCGAAGCCCTCGCGGTACGCGTCCAGGTCATCTTGCCACCGCTTTCTGGGCCAACCTTGGCGGCGCTGTCCATCTTCAGGCACCCATTGTGAAGAGACTTGCGCAGCGGTCACCCTGCATGCGGCTGATGTGACCCGCAGTACCTGTAATGTACCTTATAATGTAAATAAATGATTTAGATTTTTTTGATATCCTGTGCCAAACTATGTTGGGTCGGCTTCCAGTCTAACTGAATGCAGCTATGAACCAGTATTTTACATGGGGCGACTGCCTATCTGACCTCCACAACTCAGTTACTGGGTCATACGTAGATACCCCTTGCTAAGAATGGATGTCAGACATTCGGACTTCTGACGACCCGTAAAGATTGTCAAAGATGAATGACAGCCGGGACCAAACTCAAAATATTTTATTTCACATGGGCACTTATGAATCGTCAGAAGCTAGGTGCACGGTTCCAATTGGTCGTTTTCTGTGGAGAAGAGCCGGCAAGAAACTCCACGACCAACGGTTTAACGTGTTTTCCGAGGATCGGAAAGGTAAGTAAAGATGGTTCCCATCCAGGGACCAAGCGTGGCAACCGTAGAATACTCCTATAATATTGGTTAAATGTCAAAAACTTCTGATGTCCACAGTAATATTACATAACTAATATCTGAGACACTAATTAGTCTTGACATTTCTTTGTGAGCGATGACGTAAGTCATTAGAATTAGATAATCAAGGCTTACTTTGGTGTATGTCAAACTGATTGTAATCTGCAATTTTTGAATTGAAATAATTAGGTTATTAATGTAGCAAATAAAATAACATAAATCATTCATTCATTCTATGCAAGTTGTTAGACATCAGCCATTAATTGCGTAACACACTATTAATCTCAATGCGAATCATTTTGAAGGATATTCCTAATCCATTGCTTCATATGTTCGAAAAATGTTGTTTAACAACGTAAATAACGCAATGAATGTTGTTGAACCGTCAAATGAGAGCTCGCAGGTTGCGGATAATAAGATGATAACCTGTTGATAAAAGTGCATGCTATACAAGAACGAAGCTCTCATAGTACCTAACTTGTTCGTTTAACTACATAGTTGATCGTTTATCTTGTCAACAGAAGGCTAATTCCCATAATTAAAACCGTTCAAAATCTAGTCGCAATCTCATCTCAGCGACAATCAATGTCAAAAACTTGTCAATAATGTAGGAAAATTAGCGGTATTTTTGACAGATTGAGATTGAGATCAGACGAAAAATTAAAATTACGAGAATTAACCCTCTGGTTTATTGTCATTCGATATTGGAAATTTAAGTATTGTTTCTGAAACAAGAACAACAACAACAACAACAAGAGCCAATGCAACCAATAAATTAAAAATTTCAGTTTCCCCCTTCCTCGTGGCCGCCGTGGACAGGAATGCAGTCTTGCGGGCTCCGGACTAGACACACACACACAGGCCAACAGTGCATGCAGACAGGACTCTTGTGTGTGTTCGTAGAGGTACTATAATTTGCGAAGTCACGCAGTTATCGAACGACGAGTTTGACGACTTTTTAGAGTACTCATATAAGTTGTTGTGAGATTTATGAAGAGAGAATATCTTTTATTTTATTTACAGTCAAAAAACTTGCCGGAAAATAGTTTGATGTCTTGATTAAAATATTTGTGACCGCAAAGCCAAATTTTGCTAATATAAGATAATATTTATTTGCTCATTACATGGTAACGTATACAAGAATAGAATGCACGCAGGATAACAAAAAATAAAGCATCAGACATGTTTGGCACATAAAAGCACATTCCTAATTTGGTCTTATTTGCTGTGCTATATCTCTGTAACCACTTTTTGATTTAGGGCTCTCTCTGGTGTGGTCATTAAGTTACTTTCGAAGCACTAAACTAAGTATTTTATTTTTTCATGTTTTCTTCCTAAGTTACCTAAGGAGTGAAAACATGAAGATTTTAAATTAACGCGCCTGTTCCAAAATAACCACGAACTGAAAAAAATCCTGTTTCCTAATTACTTACCTATCAAAGTGACTAATCGGCTTTCCTGAGGGGCTGCGCTTTTCAAGTCCCGCACAGCCCTGTAGCAGTTATTAAATGTCTCCTTAACTAGTTACCGAAGCTGATATATTTCTTAAGGCGGATTTTTCAAAGTTATATCCAGGTAGAGACTTATTGAATTCTGTGTCACAATAATACCCAAAAACTTTAAAGAATCATAACCAATCGAGTGATAACCAAGTGAGAACGACATGAGTTTCAAAATCATGGTACCTTAACACACAACTGTGCCCGTGTTAGTGTGTAGTACACACACAACACATTTGCAATTTTTTACACGCGAGACATGATCAAACAGGTTACAGAATACGGCACATAGTCTTATGTAAGAATAATACATAATAACTATATATAAACGTTCGATGCATGTCGTAACGAGGCGAGGCAATTGGCGAATAGTTATTTAATAAGATTTGTTGAGGAAAAACGGGATAATAATAACTTAGCTAATGCAACTTTATAATATACCTGTTTATGAAGAGTATGCTTACGCTGTTTCCTCCTTTGGCATAGGCAGAAAAATAGAGGAATAAACATCACAACATCACGCCTGTAATCCTCGAAGGGTTGAGTAGATGTACACATGTAGACCCTGTAGTACACCCACATTTCGTCAGTTATGTTTAAGTTCCATGTAATAGAGGACGAGGCTATTACCATTAACCAGATACAAATATAAACTCCAGGCTGCTACTGAGAAATTCCAGATAACAAAACACAATAATGAAAGAAAGAAAGAAAAAGTATTTATTGCGACTCGTACAGGATCATAAAACTAAACTAAACAGAGTTTAAAAAAAAAAAAAAAAAATGCTTAACCGACCTTAGAAACGAAGCCAAGACCTCACGCTCAGCAGTAGCGCTCCTTACCACTAGACCAACGAGGCAGTCTTTATAGATCATAGAAGTAGAGGAATATTAGTCTGACATTTGACATGCAAAACTATAAAATCTATACAGTTTTTTCACCTATACCCTGTTCATTAGGTAAACCGTTTTTTGACAGATGGAACGAAGTGATTGCAGCAACACACAATACATTGATTCATACACGTACGGTTTTATAATGTCTGTAAGCCATAATTAGAGTATAACAGTTAGTTTAGTTAGTCACTTTAATATTTGATCATTCCCTCTCTCTTTCTCTGTTGTTTGCACGCCTGTCTATGTTTAAGTTCAGTTTTAACTACTTTTTTGCTTTAAAATCTTAGAATAACGCACTGTTATATATGTATAACTTTTAATATGTTGTGGAAAATGTCGTAGGTTATACATTTATAATCCTTGTATATTTATAACTTAGTGTAAGATTTTAATGTATAACTGTTTATTTTCCCGCATAAATAAAATAAAATAAATAATTGAATAAGAAAAGGCAGTTTAAATAATGAATTTATTACGCATTTTATAGTTAACTTTTACGTAATCTGGTATATATGTACTTCTAAGTCAGCTGTCAAAAAACGGTTAACCAAATGGATAGGATATACATTCCTGACTTTAAGACCAACAATACCTAATACCTATCGCAAAGAAATTATTATGATTATCAGATTCGGGGTCCTGTCGTAAGTCAAAAAAAAATTTGAGTTATTCCGGTCGGATCCCTTGATTGATCCCCTGCTGGTTATTATTATGTTTTATTTCCTGTTCGATCCTCTGTAAACTTTGTCATTCCGGCCGGTCTGATCCCCTTACTCTTTTTGACAGGTAAG
The DNA here is from genome assembly GCA_951799955.1 of Apamea anceps. Lineage (NCBI taxonomy): Eukaryota > Metazoa > Arthropoda > Insecta > Lepidoptera > Noctuidae > Apamea > Apamea anceps. Next base: position 1,818,027 of record OX637502.1, on the reverse strand, counting down.
TACAGTCAAGAGAAAAACAGTTGTAATTGTAGTGGTGAACAAATGAAGTCCAAACAAGCGGCCCCTTATCTGGCGGACTTATAGATGAGTGGTGACCTTCAATGGATATCTTCAACACCAGAGGATTGCCTTCGAAGATAACATAACATCACGCTTGTATTCCCCGGAGGCAGAGCTGCACCTATATACCTGGTGGCAAAGGCATCGACGCGCAACCTGTAACCATGAATTCAGCACATGATTTTAGACCATTTTTTTTTTTTGATGGTGGGTAATCATCCAATGACCCCTCCCGCACTGGGTGGAGCGGAAGGGAGTGTCAGACTCTTACTGACTAAAACCCAGCCGTGTTCCTTCCTTAGCCCTTTATGTTCCAGGGCAGTGGTAACCCTTTCGGACGATCCCGCTACCCATTATTATTTTAGACCCCTTAGCGAAACTTTTTGTCGATTATCAAAAAAATATATTTTTAATAACCGATGAAATCTGTCGACGTTAGGGTGTTTAGAATCATGTGCTGAATCCATGGTAAGAAGTTACGCATCGATGTCCCTGCCACCCTAGTACACCCACATTTAACCAGTTATTCATCAAGATATGCCTTCCAAGATATAAAGCTGTGTCTTATGTGCGAGTACCTGATTACACGGTACACCGTAACTGCCCCGTTCATCTCATGGTCCCAAGCGTGGGGTCTTGGGGCTACAATCTTGACAATCATAGCGATCGCATTACGACCGAATTCGGTCGCAAAGTTCCGGATTGATAGGTGAAATGTATGGAGTGACAGGACTTTGCGACTGAATTGCCTGCACTGCAAGGGCTGGGTTCGACTCCCGGGTCGGGCAGTGTTAATGAGTTTTTTCATTAAGAATTTCTTTTGAAGGAGTTTGGAAGTTGGCGGTGAGATGATCCCGTGCCTCGGTAAGCACGATAAGCCGTTGGTCCTGCGCCAGATCCCTCCGCTCGTGTCGGATTGCCGCCCCATCGGACTATGAGAGTGAGGGAAGAGGGAGTGCATCTGGAGGACTTTATTTACATCGATATGACATCTTAAAATTGAAAATTCGGAGAAAACAGCCGTGTGCTTTGGAGGTCGGTTCGTTCAATATCCTTGAACGGATAACATTTGCATCATTTTCTATAACGTAACAACATAACAAACTGAAAAAAATTGTGACCAATGATTTCCCACTATCGCTGATCAAATACCTACAATATTGATACAATATCTGAGTCAAGTCAGTCACGACGTGCTATAAATAACTGTGATGTGACAATTATTTAACAAATAATACATCACTGTGAACTGCGAAATATCACATTTAATCGCCTTACTTCCTTCATTGTGATGAAGGGCGGACATTTTGGAGGACTATCTTAAGTAATTTTGACGTTCGAAAAGTCCTGCCCCCTAACTGTCTAACATCAATCTCAATCTGAATCATTTTGAAGGATATTGTTAATCTATTGCTTCATATGTTCGAAAAATGTGTCCGTTCAACAACATAAATTGAACTGTCAAAATGAAACCCATTGGCACTACTGAATTGTCAGCCCAATTTTAATAAATGACTTTTGATTTTGTGAATTTGTATTGTCATAATAAATTTTCAATGTTTCTATAATAGTAGTGGAAGACCATGGATGGACTGTGAAAGATGATATGGATATAAAGGGGGGTAACTCCCAAAGATGACGACTAATAGAGACGTATGGAAGAAAGGACATGTTGCGACGACCTTGAATAATTTGGGACAAGGGCTCAGGAGAATGGTGATAATTCATTTTCAATTTCTGTACTTCTATGTACGGTAGCTTTCCGATAGGGAACTCCTTGACAATTTTGTTTCTGCAAATAGAGGAGCAATTCTCGTAATTCAAGAATTTCCTAAAGGAAAATCCTAACCTGCCTAAGGTATAGGACTTTCCGTTAAAAAATGTAACATTCACAGTCTGATCTACTTGAATACTTCTAGTTTCCCTACATTTTTGACAAATTTTTGACATTGATTGTCTCCGAGATGAGACAGCGATTAGATTTAGAACGTTTTTTATTATGGGAATTGGCCTTCTGATTTATCATAATAATTAAACCTAGTAAAATGAATTCATTAATTTGAATTACTTATTAAATTATTTCCTTTATTGACCGCAAATAAAATTATAATCAATCAATTAATTTAGTGTTTATATTTCAGTCAATCAATCAATTAATTACCTTACATGGAGTCCTTAGGGAAAAAGCTTTATGACTACTATATTCAAATAATATCATTTCAATAGTCTCCACGAGGCTATTTCCTGTCAGCCGCGGTAGTGTTCTACCATCTAGCATAATCAGCATGTAATGTTCCCACAGCTGGGACACAGACCTTTTCGAATTTTTGGTTCTAGGATATGCCGGTTTTCTCACGATGTTTTCCTTCACCGTTTTGAGAGCGACTAATATTGTTACCAAAATGAGCTAGCTATTCTTTATACTTAGATCACGTTGACAATTTCTTTTGCTGAATCAGGTATTCAATTCATCTTTGATTGTTATAAATTACACGTGTTTTTAATTAATTTTTAATAAGAAATGGTAGGCAGTGTGGTCAGCAATATTTCTTTGTAAATATCGTGATTAAGTTACAAGTTCTGATAAAATCGTCGTATTGTGTGATATTATGATATCATGGCTGAGCTCAGTGTCAGATTACTGACTTGAAGATGCAATTCATGTGGCCTCGAGTGATTTAGACTAGCATGCGCAGGCGAGTTCGGTTCATTAAGAAATATATTGTCAATTAGATTATACACTCGAGAGCAATGAATCCGGGTCACTTGAAGAATCCTAAAAATCTCGGAAACTAAAAATGCTAGGTTAATGCAATAAATTGTATTTAATAGACAATGTAATACTCCTTAAATGAAGGTATTAAAACTTCTTAGTTATTGTAAAGTTATATCATAAAAAAAGTAAATTTGAAAAAGGGCCACTTTCGAAGATGGACCTACGAAATTACAGCATTTGGTTTTGCTTTTGTTTGTAATCTGTTATTTATGTGGGTACATAAACCATGTTGATAGTGCTCTATATTCATTATTCAAGCTGAAATTATGTCGCTTACGCCTGAAGAATGCACCAGAATACTTACAATGCTGGAAACCGGCCGGAGTCAGCGCGATACAGCCAGGACTGTCGGTGTGTCGCTGTCAACAGTACAAAGAGTTCTCCGACGTTACGAAGAAACTGGTTCTAACCTACGCAGACCAGGAACGGGCAGAACCAGGTGTACCACAGCACGAGAAGACCGATACTTGGTGAACACCATGCTTCGAAATCGCTTTCTCACAGGAACTGAACTCACAAATCAGTTTCGACGCCTCGGAGGAAGTAACCCAAGTGCATGGACAGTAAGACGTCGGCTTGCTGAATCTAACTTAAAACCCCTTAGACCTGCAAACGGCCCTAAACTGGAGCGTGGGCATCGTATTTCAAGACTAAGATATGCCCAGAGCCACGTAAATTGGAGTATTGAAGATTGGTCAAAAGTTATGTTCTCCGACGAATCAAAATTTATGCTCTACAAGCACGATGGAAGACACAGAGTGTATCGAAGACCAGGGGAAAGATTCAAGCAAGCATGCATCGAAGAAAAAGTAGCCTACGGTGGTGGGTCTGTCCTTGTGTGGGCCGGAATTTCTTCTGAAAGTCGCACAGAGCTGGTGATCATAGAAAACGGCTCTTTAACTAGCGTAAGATATGTGGAAGAAATCCTCAATGTTCACGTTGGTCCATTTATGGTCAATTTAGGTGAGGATGCTATATTTATGCATGACAATGCCCGACCTCATACAGGTAGGATTGTGAATGACTACCTTCAAGAGATGAACATTACTCGTATGGAGTGGCCAGCGCGCAGCCCGGATATCAACCCGATCGAGCATGCTTGGGACGAGCTAGGCAGATGCGTAAAACAACGAAACCCTCCCCCAATCACGCTTCGTGAGCTCAAAATTGCTCTCACAGAGGAATGGGAGAATATTCCCCAAAATCGTATAAGGAACTTGGTGTACAGCATGCCAAACCGCGTAAACGCAGTAATGGAAGCACGAGGAGGCAATACGAAGTATTAAAATTCAAGAAAATCGTAATAAAGTTCAAAAATTTCATGTTTCCTATTTTTGTTTTAAGGAGAGATCAGCAGTTTTTTTCTTTATGTAATTTTGTGTTAATAAAATGTATGGTGACTCATATTTTTTTTACTTTCATTTAAGGAGTATTACATTTTCTATTAAATACAATTTATTGCATTAACCTATCATTTTTAGTTTCCGAGATTTTTAACATTCTTTAAGTGACCCGGATTCATTGCTCTCGAGTGTAGATTAATTACATTATGGGCTCATGGCTAAGTAATAACAGCCCCATGGGTCGATCAGGATAAGCTACGCTTGCCGCGGTCGGTTTGTGGATGGGTGACCATCTTTACATATCGAGCCCCTCCATGCCTCGGAAAGCACGTTAAGCCGTTGGTCTCGGCTGTCATTCTTACATCTTTGACAGTCGTTACGGGTCGTCAGAAGCCTGAAAGTCTGACAATCAGTCTTACCAAGGGGTATCGTATTATCTAGTAATTGGGTTGTGGAGGTCAGGTAGGCAGTCGCTCCATGTAAAATACTGGTATTCAGCTGCATCTGGTTAGACTGGACCAGCATAGTTGGGAAAACGCTAAGCAGACTGTTTTTTTACTGTATACGTAGTTAAAGATCTGCCTCCTCTATTGATAAGTATCTGCTATTCATTTGTTGATGATAATGATTAATTTGTACCTTGTCGACCAGGAAAACAAGACAAATTCAAGGCAAAACTGTGAAATAAATCCTAATGATGCTGGAAGAGATTTCTTTAGAAATAAGTCTTTGTACGTATTTCACTGTTCCTTCCTTCTTGCTGTTTATATTAAGAATGTATCAAAATCGATAAACAAATGAAGATTTTGCACCAGGGTTATCTTTATTTAAGCATTTAAAATACTTTACAATAGGTATCATCCAATAACTTCAATTGAACACAGATCATTCAGAAGTTCTGTTCACAGTTTTCAATCGACATAAAACCTTCTTATTTACATACCTACAATCTTTTTAGCATCGAATATAATATGAAATGGACGTCAATTTAAGTATTTTTTCATCTGTAACTTTCAAGTACCTAATAATTTCCTAAATTCAGTCATTCATTGACAGGAAAACGCACAACCTAAACCGCTGGGTCTATGCATGGAATTTGCGCAAGAGTGCCTTATATAATTAAAGTAAGCACTAAGGAAGGATTTTTAAAAATTCATCTCCCCTTCCAATAGGTGATTAAAGTTGATATGGAAGTTCGTCATGTCTGCCGATCGGAAATCCAAAATAAACGCCTGTGTTAGCCTAATCAATAAATAAAAAAATAAAATTAAGGTGCGCCGGGCCCGCCGCTGTACAATATTCCTTTAGTTTGATAACAAGCATATATTTACGATAACCGTCGCCGATAAATAACCAACAGCAATGATTGTATTATGAACACAATCACTCAATTAATTGCCATGAACTCTCGTTTACAACTGTAATCTTAACTTACTTTCTTTTGTTTTGTTAAGTTATTGAACCAATGTGCAATATGCGATCCAATGTAATCCATTTTGTTTTGGTCTGGCACCGTTTATGCATGTGTTCGGTTCCAGCAACGCATGCTTTAAAAAAACGTTCACTTGTTCAAAATGGAGGAACTTAAGGAAATTAAGGGCTGATTTTTCAATCGACAGAAAATTCTCATTCGTGAATAAAATTGACTTCTGACAGTTTTTGTAGAAAGAACTGTCAGAAATTCAAAATTATTCCTCCGATAAAGTTTGTAAATATAGTGTAGTAGAATATAGTGTAGTAAAGCTTTGGAAAAATCAGCCCTTATTAAAATATATACACTGGATAAACTTCTTATACTTACTGACTTTTTAACAGTCAGATAACTTTTATCTGAGGAATAAATATTGCGGTTTGACAGCTTTCGTATTGAAAATATTTCAAACTATTAAAAAATCAGCCCTAAATTCTTTACAAAATAAATATTTTACAAAATACCTATGCTTTAAGTTTTTTTAAATGTTTTGAGATTTTTGTTTTGTAACTTATACCGACAGCTACATAGTTGAGCACTAGTTTCTGAGCTACATTGTCAGCTATACGGTTAGTTTATTTTCGGTAACCGTACAGTACTGTAAGTCTTCTGGCCTAATTAGACAGAAATCAAGATCTAAGACAATTATGCATGACAGCCTAATCCTTTGAGTCAAAACTCTGTGACTGTTTGTATTGTCGTTTATACCCGAAAGCACGCGGTAAGTATGGGAAATAAACCATAGATGTTAGGATGCTGATTTTCAGTGCATTTTATTTTGGTTTTGGTTCGATCTGCTTATTTTTTTTTATTTATTTATTCAGAATCTGTATTAACAATAGCATACATAAAATCTGCCAAACTGCATAACTGTTTGCCGCCAGTAAGTTGTTCTCGTCTAATAATGGATTACAAAAATGAAATTTAAAAAATGATTGTTCTACAACTTAATGCTAGGGGCTGGTTGGGATTCTGCGAAGATATTCAGAGCGACACTGTCATGTCTCACGGTGCCTTTTTAACCCCCAACGTTTGAAGATGAAGAGGGGTGTTATAAGTTTGACGGCTATATCGTTCTGTGTCTGTGGCATCGTAGCTCCCAAACGTATTGTTAAGTTATCGGCAACGTAAACTATCCTGGGCAAAAGTCTCCACACAATGGGTACCTGAAGATGAGCGGCGCCGCCGAGGTCGGCCAGGAAAGCAGTGGCGAGATGATCCTGGACGCGTACCGCGAGGGCTGGTTCGAGGTGGCGCGGGATAAGAGTTCCTGGAAGGACTTGGGGAAGACTTTGCCCAGCAGTGGGACAGTATAGGCTAAAAAAAACCATCCTGCTCTATCTTATAATATTATGTTGATGAATTTAAAACATTATTTAATACATTCATGACATACATACATGATCAGCCTATAATGTTCCCACTGCTGGGACACAGGCCTCCTCTCACCGAGAGGAGGCCTGTGTCCACGCGGGCCCATTGTGGGTTGGTAGATGTCATATGTCTTCGAATTTTTGGATCTAGGTGCAATCATGACATGTTTTCATTAAAAAAATCATGTTATTGTAAAGATTATCTCAAACCTACCTTACCATGGCTTACCTTACCAGGTTGTCAACCTCGCAGACCGATCGATCAACCTAGTAGCATGGCTTAGCCTGTTCTGATAAAAGTTATCAGCCAAATCAAATCTTAGCTATGTTTATCATAGGTTTAGTTTGAGTAGCAGATATAATTAAAACGGATTATTGGAATTAACTAACGCGCATTCTATTGTACGATAAAGTTTTTGTATTTAGTGATATTTGTAGCACTTGCGAATTAGCGAGATTTTAAAGCACCTTAAGAATTTAATATCTATGTACGTTAATTCGTATATTTGATAACTAGCAGCATCCCGCGGTTTCATCCGCTTAAGTGTCGATTCCGTGGGGATATCGGGATAAAAAGTATCCTGTGTGTTATTCTGATGTATAAGCTATAGTATTGTAAAGTTTCATCGAAATCCGTTCTGTCGTTTTTGCATGAAAGAGTAACAATCATCCATTCATCCATCCATCCATCCTTACTTTCGGGTTTATCATATTAGTAGGAGAGAAGCAGGACGGGTAGTAGGAAATAGTAGGATAGTGGCATAGTAGGATTAGTAGGATAGTAGGATAGTAGGATTAGTAGGATAGCAGGATTAGTAGGATAGTAGGATTAGTAGGATTAGTAGGATAGTGGGATTTGTAGGATAGTAGGATTAGTAGGATAGTAGGATTATTAGGATAGTAGGATAAGTAGGATTAGTAGGATAGTAGGATTAGTAGGATAGTACGATTAGTAGGATAGTAGGATTATTAGGGTAGTAGGATTAGTAGGATAGTAGGATTAGTAGGATAGTACGATTAGTAGGATAGTAGGATTAGTAAGATAGAAGGATAAGTAGGATAGTAGGATTAGAGGATAGTAGGATTAGTAGGATAGTAGGATTAGTAAGATACTAGGATTAGTAGGTTAGTAGGATTAGTAGGACAGTAGGATTAGTAGGATCAGTAGGATAGTAGGATGGTAGGATTAGTAGAATGGTAGGATTAGTAGGATGGTAGGATTAGTAGGATAGTAGGATTAGTAGTATAGTAGGATTAGTAGGATGGTAGGATGGTAGGATGGTAGGATGGTAGGATGGTAGGATGGTAGGATGGTAGGATTAGTAGGATAGTAGGATGGTAGGATTAGTAGGATAGTAGGATTAGTAGGATGGTAGGATTTAGGGATGCTTCGATATGCCTTTTTGCTGATACGATACGGAAGAACTGAACGATACTGAAAGCGGAAGTACTTCTGCGCTTCTTTAGTTTTGAAGTTGACATGATCTTGCTGATTTTTTAATTCAACCAACGAGTTATAAACGATATACACACAAACTGATTGATTACGATATGTAATTCTGTATTTTATTCAGCATCGAAAAAATACTACGCGCGATAGCAGTTAAAAGCCAACTAAAGTGTCTAGCGAAATGGAATAGGCGGACAAAGCGGGTGAGAGAAACAACAAACTGAATAAAGAATAGTAGGATTAGTAGGATTAGTAGAATTAGTAGGATGGTAGGATGGTAGGATAGTGGGATGTAAGGATTAGGAGAATGGTAGGTTTAGTAGGATGGTAGGATGGTAGGATTAGTAGGATTAGTAGGATGGTAGGATTAGGAGAATGGTAGGATAATAGAATGATAGGATGGTAGGATTAGTAGGATGGGAGGATAGTAGGATTAGTAGGATGGGAGGATGGTAGGATTAGGAGAATGGTAGGATGGTAGGATAGTGGGATGTAAGGATTAGTAAAATGGTAGGTTTAGTAGGATGGTAGGATTAGTAGGATGGTAGGATTAGTAGGATAGTAGGATTAGTAGTATAGTAGGATTAGTAGGATAGTAGGATGGTAGGATTAGTAGGATTAGTAGAATAGTAGGATTAGTAGGATGGTAGGATTAGTAGGATTAGTAGAATAGTAGGATTAGTAGGATGGTAGGATTTAGGGATGCATCGATATGCCTTTTTGCTGATACGATACGGAAGAACTGAACGATACTGAAAGCGGAAGTACTTCTGCGCTTCTTTAGATTTGAAGTTGACATGATCTTGCTGTTTTTTTAATTCAACCAACGAGTTATAAACGATATACACACACAAACTGATTGATTACGATATGTAATTCTGTATTTTATTCAGCATCGAAGAAATACTACACGCGATAGCAGTTAAAAGCCAACTAAAGTGTCTAGCGAAATGGAATAGGCGGACAAAGCGGGTGAGAGAAAAACTGAATAAAGAATAGTAGGATTAGTAGGATGGTAGGATTAGTAGGATAGTAGGATTAGTAGGATTAGTAGGATGGTAGGATTAGTAGGATGGTAGGATGGTAGGATGTAAGGATTAGTAGAATGGTAGGTTTAGTAGGATGGTAGGATGGTAGGATTAGTAGGATTAGTAGGATGGTAGGATGGTAGGATTAGTAGAATGGTAGGATGGTAGGATAGTAGGATGGTAGGATGGTAGGGTTAGTTGAATGGTAGGATGGTAGAATAGTAGGATGGTAGGATTAGTAGAATGGTAGGATTAGTAGGATGGTAGGATTAGTAGGATAGTAGGATTAGTAGTATAGTAGGATTAGTAGGATGGTAGGATGGTAGGATTAGTAGGATAGTAGGATGGTAGGATTAGTAGGATTAGTAGGATAGTAGGATTAGTAGGATGGTAGGATTTAGGGATGCATCGATATGCCTTTGTGCTGATACGATACGGAAGAATTGAACGATACTGAAAGCGGAAGTACTTCTGCGCTTCTTTAGTTTTGAAGTTGACATGATATTGCTATTTTTTTAAATTCAACCAACGAGTTATAAACGATATACACACACAAACTGATTGATGACGATATGTAATTCTGTATTTTATTCAGCATCGAAAAAATACTTCGCGCGATAGCAGTTAAAAGCCAATTAAAGTGTCTAGCGAAATGGAATAGGCGGACAAAGCGGGTGAGAGAAGCAACAAACTGAATAAAGAATAGTAGGATTAGAAGGATGGTAGGATTAGTAGGATGGTAGGATTAGTAGGATGGTAGGATGGTAGGATGGTAGGATGGTAGGATAGTGGGATGTAAGGATTAGTAGAATGGTAGGTTTAGTAGGATGGTAGGATAAGTAGGATGGTAGGATTAATAGGATTAGTAGGATGGTAGGATGGTAGGATTAGTAGAATGGTAGGATTAGTAGGATGGTAGGATTGGTAGGATTAGTAGGATAGTAGGATTAGTAGGATGGTAGGATGGTAGGATGATAGGATGTAAGGATTAGTAGAATGGTAGGTTTAGTAGGATGGTAGGATAAGTAGGATGGTAGGATTAGTAGGATGGTAGGATTAGTAGGATGGTAGGATGGTAGGATAGTAGGACGTAAGGATTAGTAGAATGGTAGGTTTAGTAGGATGGTAGGATTATTAGGATGGTAGGATAGTAGGATGGTAGGATTAGTAGAATGGTAGGATGGTAGGATAGTAGGATGGTAGGATTTAGGGATGCATCGATATGCCTTTTTGTCGATACGATACCGATACAGATACCAACGATTAGTGAATTAAAATTAAGGTAAAATATACATATAAAACACAAGTTTGGTTAAAGTTATTAATTTTCATATAAAAATATAAGTAGTCACAAACTTTGAATAAGATATTAAGAATTAAGGGTAATAATTAATTTAAAATAAATAACTGTTAATAATTAAAATTAACATTAATAAGATTTTTGTTTAAAAAACAGAGCATTTTCATGTTTTGGGGAGAAAGCCGATTTCGCAAGCCTGTCTGTATAAGACCTGCGGTGGAAAATAATCTCTCAGATGCGACAGAACTTATTTGAAAGCGGAAGTACTTCTGCGCTTCTTTAGTTTTGAAGTAGTAGTAGGATGGTAGGATAAGTAGAATGGTAGGATTAGTAGGATGTAAGGATTAGTAGAATGGTAGGTTTAGTAGGATTGTAGGTTTAGTAGTATGGTAGGTTTAGTAGGATGGTAGGATAGTAGGACGTAAGGATTAGTAGGAATGTAGGTTTAGTAGGATGGTAGGAAAAGTAGGATGGTAGGATTAGTAGGATGGTAGGATGGTAGGATAGTAGGATGTAAGGATTAGTAGAATGGTAGGTTTAGTAGGATTGTAGGATTGTAGGTTTAGTAGAATGGTAGGATGGTAGGATTAGTAGGATTAGCAGGATGGTAGGATTAGTAGGATTAGTAGGATAGTAGGATTAGTAGGATGGTAGGATGTAAGGATTAGTAGGATTGTAGGTTTAGTAGGATTGTAGGTTTAGTAGAATGGTAGGTTTAGTAGGATGGTAGGATAGTAGGATAGTAGGATAAGTAGGATAGTAGGATTAGTAGGATGGTAGGATGGTAGGATAGTAGGATGTAAGGATTAGTAGGATTGTAGGTTTAGTAGGATGGTAGGATAGTAGGATGTAAGGATTTGTAGGATTGTAGGTTTAGTAGAATGGTAGGATGGTAGGATTAGTAGGATTAGCAGGATGGTAGGATTAGTAGGATTAGTAGGATAGTAGGATTAGTAGGATGGTAGGATGTAAGGATTAGTAGGATTGTAGGTTTAGTAGGATTGTAGGTTTAGTAGAATGGTAGGTTTAGTAGGATGGTAGGATAGTAGGATGTAAGGATTAGTAGAATGGTAGGTTTAGTAGGATTGTAGGTTTAGTAGAATGGTAGGTTTAGTAGGATGGTAGGATAGTAGGATAAGTAGGATAGTAGGATTAGTAGGATGGTAGGATAGTAGGATGTAAGGATTAGTAGGATTGTAGGTTTAGTAGGATGGTAGGATAGTAGGATGTAAGGATTTGTAGGATTGTAGGTTTAGTAGAATGGTAGGTTTAGTAGGATGGTAGGATAGTAGGATAGTAGGATAAGTAGGATAGTAGGATTAGTAGGATGGTAGGATGGTAGGATAGTAGGATGTAAGGATTAGTAGGATTGTAGGTTTAGTAGGATGGTAGGATAGTAGGATGTAAGGATTAGTAGGATTGTAGGTTTAGTAGGATGGTAGGATAGTAGGATGTAAGGATTAGTAGGATTGTAGGTTTAGTAGGATGGTAGGATAGTAGGATGTAAGGATTTGTAGAATGGTAGGTTTAGTAGGATTGTAGGTTTAGTAGGATGTAAGGATTAGTAGAATGGTAGGTTTAGTAGGATTGTAGGTTTAGTAGGATGGTAGGATAAGTAGGATGGTAGGATTAGTAGGATGGTAGGATGGTAGGATTAGTAGGATGGTAGGATTAGTAGAATGGTAGGATGGTAGGATTAGTAGGATTAGTAGGATGGTAGGATAGTAGGATTAGTAGGATGGTAGGATGGTAGGATAGTGGGATGTAAGGATTAGTAGAATGGTAGGTTTAGTAGGATGGTAGCTTTAGTAGGATGGTAGGATTATTAGGATGGTAGGATAGTAGGATTAGAAGGATAGTAGGATGGTAGGATTAGTAGGATGATAGGATGGTAGGATGGTAGGATTTAGGGATGCATCAATATGCCTTTTTGCCGATAATATACCGATACAGATACCAACGATTAGTGAATTAAAATTAAGGTAAAATATACATATAAAACACAAGTTTGGTTAAAGTTATTAATTTTCATATAAAAATATAAATAGTCACAAACTTTGAATAAGATATTAAGAATTAAGGGTAATAATTAATTTAAAATAAATAACTGTTATTAATTAAAATTAACATTAATAAGATTGTTGTTTAAAAAACAGAGCATTTTCATGTTTTGGGGAGAAAGCCGATTTCGCAAGCCTGTCTGTATAAGACCTGCGGTGGAAAATAATCTCTCAGATGCGACAGAACTTATTTGAAAGCGGAAGTACTTCTGCGCTTCTTTAGTTTTGAAGTTGACATGATCTTGCTGTTTTTTTTAATTCAACCAACGAGTTATAAACGATATACACACACAAACTGATTGATTACGATATGTAATTCTGTATTTTATTCAGCATCGAAAAAATACTACGTGCGATAGCAGTTAAAAGCCAACTAAAATGTCTAGCGAAATGGAATAGGCGGACAAAGCGGGTGAGAGAAACAACAAACTGAATAAAGAATAGTAGGATTAGAAGGATGGTAGGATAAGTAGGATGGTAGGATTAGTAGGATGGTAGGATGGTAGGATAGTGGGATGTAAGGATTAGTAGAATGGTAGGTTTAGTAGGATGGTAGGATAAGTAGGATGGTAGGATTAGTAGGATGGTAGGATGTAAGGATTAGTAGAATGGTAGGATTAGTAGGATGGTAGGATTAGTAGGATTAGTAGGATGGTAGGATGGTAGGATGGTAGAATGTTAGGATGGTAGGATAGTAGGATGTAAGGATTAGTAGAATGGTAGGTTTAGTAGGATGGTAGGATAAGTAGGATGGTAGGATTAGTAGGATGGTAGGATTAGTAGGATTAGTAGGATGGTAGGATGGTAGGATGGTAGGATGGTAGGATAGTAGGATGGTAGGATGGTAGGATAGTAGGACGTAAGGATTAGTAGAATGGTAGGTTTAGTAGGATGGTAGGATTATTAGAATGGTAGGATAGTAGGATCAGAAGGATAGTAGGATGGTAGGATTAGTAGGATGGTAGGATGGTAGGATGGTAGGATGGTAGGATTTAGGGATGCATCGATATGCCTTTTTGTCGATACGATACCGATACAGATACCAACGATTAGTGAATTAAAATTAAGGTAAAATATACATATAAAACACAAGTTTGGTTAAAGTTATTAATTTTCATATAAAAATATAAATAGTCACAAACTTTGAATAAGATATTAAGAATTAAGGGTAATAATTAATTTAAAATAAATAACTGTTAATAATTAAAATTAACATTAATAAGATTTTTGTTTAAAAAACAGAGCATTTTCATGTTTTGGGGAGAAAGCCGATTTCGCAAGCCTGTCTGTATAAGACCTGCGGTGGAAAATAATCTCTCAGATGCGACAGAACTTATTTGAAAGCGGAAGTACTTCTGCGCTTCTTTAGTTTTGAAGTTGACATGATCTTGCTGTTTTTTTTAATTCAACCAACGAGTTATAAACGATATACACACACAAACTGATTGATTACGATATGTAATTCTGTATTTTATTCAGCATCGAAAAAATACTACGTGCGATAGCAGTTAAAAGCCAACTAAAATGTCTAGCGAAATGGAATAGGCGGACAAAGCGGGTGAGAGAAACAACAAACTGAATAAAGAATAGTAGGATTAGAAGGATGGTAGGATTAGTAGGATGGTAGGATTAGTAGGATTAGTAGGATGGTAGGATGGTAGGATAGTGGGATGTAAGGATTAGTAGAATGGTAGGTTTAGTAGGATGGTAGGATAAGTAGGATGGTAGGATTAGTAGGATGTAAGGATTAGTAGAATGGTAGGATTAGTAGGATGGTAGGATTAGTAGGATGGTAGGATGGTAGGATGGTAGGATGGTAGGATAAGTAGGATGGTAGGATTAGTAGGATGGTAGGATTAGCAGGATGGTAGGATGGTAGGATGGTAGGATAGTAGGATGGTAGGATAGTAGGACGTAAGGATTAGTAGAATGGTAGGTTTAGTAGGATGTTAGGATTATTAGGATGGTAGGATAGTAGGATTAGAAGGATAGTAGGATGGTAGGATTAGGAGGATGGTAGGATGGTAGGATGGTAGGATGGGAGGATGGTAGGATTTAGGGATGCATCGATATGCCTTTTTGTCGATACGATACCGATACAGATACCAACGATTAGTGAATTAAAATTAAGGTAAAATATACATATAAAACACAAGTTTGGTTAAAGTTATTAATTTTCATATAAAAATATAAATAGTCACAAACTTTGAATAAGATATTAAGAATTAAGGGTAATAATTAATTTAAAATAAATAACTGTTAATAATTAAAATTAAAATTAATAAGATTTTTGTTTAAAAAACAGAGCATTTTCATGTTTTGGGGAGAAAGCCGATTTCGCAAGCCTGTCTGTATAAGACCTGCGGTGGAAAATAATCTCTCAGATTCGACAGAACTTATTTGAAAGCGGAAGTACTTCTGCGCTTCTTTAGTTTTGAAGGAGTAGTAGGATGGTAGGATTAGTAGGATGGTAGGATAAGTAGGATGGTAGGATTAGTAGAATGGTAGGTTTAGTAGGATGGTAGGATGGTAGGATTAGTAGAATGGTAGGTTTAGTAGGATGGTAGGATAGTAGGATGTAAGGATTAGTAGGATAGTAGGATTAGTAGGATGGTAGGATGGTAGGATGGTAGGATGGTAGGATAGTAGGATGTAAGGATTAGTAGAATTAGTAGGATAGTAGGATTAGTAGGATGGTAGGATAGTAGGATGTAAGGATTAGTAGAATGGTAGGTTTAGTAGGATTGTAGATTTAGTAGGATGTAAGGATTAGTAGAATGGTAGGTTTAGTAGGATTGTAGGTTTAGTAGAATGGTAGGTTTAGTAGGATTGTAGGTTTAGTAGGATGGTAGGATAGTAGTATTATAGCAGTCTTTATAAACTCAAAGTCGTAAGATGTAATTTTTTGTCTGTGGTCTTTCTCCTTGACGTCCCACCTATGAATGTACTCGGGAGTGTTTTTATTTGTTAAAATTAATAAATCGTTTACAATCTTATATGGTGTTTGCGTTTCCAGCCCTAATCCATCAGGTTATGGGCCCAGGACACCGAAATCTGTATATTAATTACAATATTTCGTGTCTACATACGAAAATAGAAGAAATTACTACTATAGTCTCTAAGCATAGACGCGGTAGAAATGGCGGGAAACACTTCACCACTGCAAAGCATCGAGAAACTCAAAGGTATAGAAAACTATTCTACATGGAAGTTTTGTATGAAGATGATACTAATCCATGAAGACCTCTGGGACACTATTGATGGTGAGCAGCAGGACAAACCGAGCAATGAACACATGAAAAAATCACAGAAGGCACTAGCGAGAATATGCCTATCGGTTCAGACGAGTGCATTCCCTCATGTCAGGAACGCTAAGGACGCAAATGAGGCGTGGAACAACCTGAGCAAAGCGTATGAAGATAAGGGACTGTGCCGTAGACTAGGTCTGTTGAGAATGCTTTTCAGTGTCAAACTAACAGATCACAACAGCATGGAAAGCTACCTTGGCAAGTTGCAAGAACTCTCTCAACAACTGCACGACATCAATTCTTCTTTAGATGACGAGTTTTTAGCTGTCATCATGCTCAGCGGGCTACCAAGTAATTATGATCCGCTTATTATGGCACTTGAAAATTCTAACTTGAAATTGTCAAGCGATATGGTCAAAGGTAAATTATTACAAGAATATGACCGCCGGAACAAGACTGAAGATACCATGGCATTTGCAGCAACCAGAAAAGCACCAAAATGCTATAAGTGCAAAAAGACAGGACATTTTATAAAGAATTGCCCGACGAATGACAATAAGAAGCCGGTGAAAGACAAGAAGTCAGATACGGATAAATCATCAAAGGCTCTCTTAACGGCACTCTCAGTCAGCATCCAGAGTGGAGTATGGTACGTGGACAGCGGTGCGTCAAACCATATGTGTAACAATCAAGAACTTTTCTGTGATTTCCGTGAGATAAGTGACGATCTTAGACAAGTGAGTGTTGCGAATGGGGAAAAATTAGCAACAGCCGGACAAGGCAATGTGAGTGTTAAATTACACGACAGTGTGAGAACAATTAGAGACGTTTATTTTGTACCAAATTTATCAGCAAATTTACTTTCTGTCAGTGCTTTAGTAAAAAAAGGTTTTAAAGTAATTTTTTGTAAACAGAAATGTATTGTATCTGATGAGGATGAAGTTTTGGCAACTGCCACTCTAAGGAATGGTATATATAAACTTGATACCATTGATCAGCCTTTGTGTGGGGGGGAGATAGTACCAATTTTGCTTCTTTCAGTACAGTTTCCAAAGAAGAACAGTCTAGTGATGAGATTGTAATGATTTCTTCATCAAGCTCATCAAAAGGTACAGTAGGAAAGGAGTCGCAGGAAGTGTGGCATCGTCGACTTGGCCACTTGAACTCCAGGAGCATGGCGCTGATGAACAGAGGTATGGTCACAGGCATTAAA
Source organism: Apamea anceps (assembly GCA_951799955.1). Classification (NCBI taxonomy): domain Eukaryota; kingdom Metazoa; phylum Arthropoda; class Insecta; order Lepidoptera; family Noctuidae; genus Apamea; species Apamea anceps. The sequence goes on along the minus strand of OX637502.1, from coordinate 1,800,705 downwards.
TATGATTCAAATGTTTTTAATCCTTGTGTGGCATGCATCGAAGGCAAACAAACTCGTGCTTCCTTTCCTAAAAAGTCATATACACGAGCAAAACAAATACTAGGCTTGGTACACACTGACTTATGTGGACCAATGCCAACGCAGTCTATTGGTGGTGCTAAATATTTTCTGTCTTTCATAGACGATTTTAGTAGGAAAACATTTGTTTATTTTTTGCATAGTAAAGATGAGGTTTTTGAACACTTTAAGAATTTCAAAGTTGCAGTGGAAAATGAAACTAACCACAAAATTAAAATTCTACGTAGTGACAATGGTGGTGAATTTGTTAATCATAAATTACAGGCTTACCTGAAAGAAAGCGGAATCAAACATCACACAACGGTCCCGTATTCTCCGCAACAAAATGGGGTTGCAGAGAGAGCGAACAGGACCATTGTCGAGAAAGCCAGATGTATGCTAAGGGATGCCAACCTGGACAACAAATTCTGGGCAGAAGCTGTAAATACAGCCGTGTATCTCAAAAACCGGACACCAACTAAGGCCCTAATTGGACAAGTACCCGAGGAAAATTGGAGGAACAAAAAGGTAGATGTTAGTCATTTACGTGTTTTTGGGTGTGTTGCCTATGCTGTTACCCCGATAAAAAACAAACTGGATTCGAGATCCAAGCAGCATATTTTTGTTGGGTACTGTGAGGGTACAAAAGGTTTTCGATTGTTGGATCCTGAAAAATCATACAAGTGTGTCAAAGCAAGAGATGTGTTTTTCTTGGAGAATAAATTTTACCATAATAGGTCACATGATGATAATAAGTTTATTGAGTTTCCTCTAAATGATACTCCGAGGAAACCTGTGGGTATTGTTCATGACCCAGAATTAATCCTGGATGATGATCAGTGCTCACAGCAAAATGTACGGCCTGAGCCGAACCAATCTGAGCCATCCACTGTAATAAAAGAGTCTTCTGATGACCAAACAAGAATACGATCAAGTATAATTTCAGTGAATGATTCAGACAGTGAGGTTGACACCACTTTGGAATCAAATAGTTCTGCAGATCCTACTTACGTTCCTGGGAACTCAACTCTGGATGAGATGACATCAGATTCATCAGTGTATGAAGATCTTGATGAGGCTCGAATGTCCGTCCTGTTGGCTAAAAAGCTGTGCAGCAGTGATGATGAACCAGAAACGGTGCAGGAAGTTTTGGCAGGCACAGAAGTAGCTGAGTGGACAAATGCTATGTCAGATGAGTACAAATCCTTTAATGAAAATAAATGTTGGACACTTGTTGAGAGACCAAAGAACCAGAAACCAATTAAGTGCAAATGGGTTTTCAAAAAGAAGAGAGGTCTCAATGGTGAGCTTTTGAACTACAAAGCACGACTGGTAGCAAAAGGTTACTCACAGAAATACGGAGTCGACTATGAGGAAACTTTCTCTCCCGTGGTAAGACATTCAACTATTAGAACTCTACTCGCTATTGCTGCTGAATTTAACATGGACATTGATCATCTTGACGTTAAGACTGCATTTTTGAATGGTAATCTAAATGAAAAAGTATATATGGAACAGCCAGAAGGTTTTATTCAAAAAGGAAAAGAAAATTTTGTGTACAAATTAAATAAAGCTATTTATGGCTTAAAGCAAGCTTCCAAAATGTGGTATGAAAGAATAAACGAAGTATTATTACAGAAAATGCATTTCAAAAGGGTAACTTCAGAACCATGTGTATTTTACATGAAAACTGAAAGTGAATTAATTATAATTGCACTTTATGTCGATGATATTTTACTTTTTTCTAGCAATTCAAACTTGAAAGTAAAAGTGAAAGGTGAACTCATGGACACATTTGAAATGAAGGATTTTGGAGCTGCACACCACATTCTTGGGATGAGAATAAATAAAAGTCAGGATAAAATTACTCTCGATCAAACTGGTTACATAAAAAGAGTACTGGAGAAGTTCAACATGATGGACTGCAAACCTGCAAAAACTCCACTAGAAAAAGGAATCAAATTGCCTAAATGTGATGATAAAAGTGAAAATTCTCATTACAGGAATTTACTTGGCTGTCTCATGTACATAGCAGTGTGCACCCGACCAGACATCGCTCATGCTGTAAGTTTTCTCAGTCAATTCAACGAGTACCACACTGAACATCATTGGAAAGCTTTGAAGCGTGTTCTTCGTTATCTTAAAGGTACGTTAAACTATAGATTATTTTTTCAGAAGAGTGGTCTGGATGTAACTGCTCATGTAGATGCTGACTGGGGAGGGAATGAACTTGATCGTAAGTCTTTCACTGATTTTATTTTTAAGATTGGTAACTCATTAATTTCTTGGGAAAGTCGAAAGCAAAAGACTGTTGCCCTCTTCAGCACAGAGGCTGAATACATGGCACTCTCAGATGGTTGTAAAGAAGCTCTTTTTGTAAGAAGCTTTCTTCATGAATTATTGAATATTAATTGTAAAGTAATATTGTTTAACGATAACCAATCTGCTCAAAAATTAACTACTAATTGTATGTATCATAGTAGAACTAAACATATTGATGTGAGGCATCATTTCATTAGAGAAAACATAAAGAAAAACATTGTTAATGTCAAGTATTTACCAACAAGCTTAATGATTGCAGACTTGTTAACAAAACCTCTAACAAAAGAGAAACATGATCAATTTGTGAAAGGATTATGTTTACATAATTTGTAAGTAATTAATAAGTTTTTTTTTGTAAGTTATGTTTAAGTTTTTTTTGTTTGTGTATATCTCTCAAGGTTGTATTAGAAATAAAATACTGTTAACTTTGTGATATTATATTCAACTTATAAATGCATCAATAGATACACAAGTATTGACTGTAATTCTGTTATGTAACTATTTTCTAATTGGTTCTTATAACTTTGGTTTAAGGGGTAGTATTATAGCAGTCTTTATAAACTCAAAGTCGTAAGATGTAATTTTTTGTCTGTGGTCTTTCTCCTTGACGTCCCACCTATGAATGTACTCGGGAGTGTTTTTATTTGTTAAAATTAATAAATCGTTTACAATCTTATATGGTGTTTGCGTTTCCAGCCCTAATCCATCAAGTAGGATGTAAGGATTAGTTGGATTGTAGGTTTAGTAGGATGGTAGGATAAGTAGGATGGTAGAATTAGTAGGATGGTAGGATGGTGGGATGGTAGGATGGTAGGATGGTAGGATGGTAGGATTAGTAGGATGGTAGGATTAGTAGAATGGTAGGATGGTAGGATTAGTAGGATGGTAGGATTAGTAGAATAGTAGGATGGTAGGATTAGTAGGATTAGTAGGATGGTAGGATGGTAGGATAGTGGGATGTAAGGATTAGTAGAATGGTAGGTTTAGTAGGATGGTAGGATTAGTAGGATTAGTAGAATGGTAGGATGGTAGGATAGTAGGATGGTAGGATGGTAGGATGGTAGGATTAGTTGAATGGTAGGATGGTAGGATAGTAGGATGGTAGGATTAGTAGAATGGTAGGATTAGTAGGATGGTAGGATTAGTAGGATAGTAGGATGGTAGGATTAGTAGGATTCGTAGGATAGTAGGATTAGTAGGATGGTAGGATTTAGGGATGCATCGATATGCCTTTTTGCTGATACGATACGGAAGAACTGAACGATACTGAAAGCGGAAGTACTTCTGCGCTTCTTTAGTTTTGAAGTTGACATGAACTTGCTGTTTTTTTAATTCAACCAACGAGTTATAAACGATATACACACACAAACTGATTGATTACGATATGTAATTCTGTATTTTATTCAGCATCGAAAAAATACTACGCGCGATAGCAGCTAAAAGCCAACTAAAGTGTCTAGCGAAATGGAATAGGCGGACAAAGCGGGCGAGAGAAACAACAAACTGAATAAAGAATAGTAGGATTAGTAGAATGGTAGGTTCAGTAGGATGGTAGGATGGTAGGATAGTGGGATGTAAGGATTAGTAGAATGGTAGGTTTAGTAGGATGGTAGGATGGTAGGATTAGTAGAATGGTAGGATGGTAGGATAGTAGGATGGTAGGATGGTAGGATTAGTTGAATGGTAGGATTGTAGGATAGTAGGATGGTAGGATTAGTAGGATGGTAGGATGGTGGGATGGTAGGATTAGTAGGATGGTAGGATGGTAGGATGGTAGGATGGTAGGATAGTGGGATGTAAGGATTAGTAGAATGGTAGGTTTAGTAGGATGGTAGGATTAGTAGGATTAGTAGAATGGTAGGATGGTAGGATGGTAGGATAGTAGGATGGTAGGATAAGTAGAATGGTAGGATTAGTAGGATGGTAGGATTAGTAGGATAGTAGGATTAGTAGTATAGTAGGATTAGTAGGATGGTAGGATGGTAGGATGGTAAGATGGTAGGATTAGTAGGATAGTAGGATGGTAGGATTAGTAGGATTCGTAGGATAGTAGGATTAGTAGGATGGTAGGATTTAGGGATGCATCGATATGCCTTTTTGCTGATACGATACGGAAGAACTGAACGATACTGAAAGCGGAAGTACTTCTGCGCTTCTTTAGTTTTGAAGTTGACATGATCTTGCTGCTTTTTTAATTCTACCAACAAGTTATAAACGATATACACACACAAACTGATTGATTACGATATGTAATTCTGTATTTTATTCAGCATCGAAAAAATACTACGCGCGATAGCAGCTAAAAGCCAACTAAAGTGTCTAGCGAAATGGAATAAGCGGACGAAGCGGGCGAGAGAAACAACAAACTGAATAAAGAATAGTAGGATTAGTAGGATGGTAGGATTAGGAGAATGGTAGGATGGTAGGATTAGTAGGATGGTAGGATGGTAGGATTAGTAGAATGGTAGGATGGTAGGATAGTAGGATGGTAGGATGGTAGGATTAGTTGAATGGTAGGATTGTAGGATAGTAGGATGGTAGGATTAGTAGAATGGTAGGATTAGTAGGATGGTAGGATTAGTAGGATAGTAGGATTAGTAGAATGGTAGGTTCAGTAGGATGGTAGGATGGTAGGATAGTAGGATGTAAGGATTAGTTGGATTGTAGGTTTAGTAGGATGGTAGGATAAGTAGGATGGTAGAATTAGTAGGATGGCAGGATGGTGGGATGGTAGGATGGTAGGATGGTAGGATGGTAGGATTAGTAGGATGGTAGGATTAGTAGAATGGTAGGATTAGTAGGATAGTAGGATTAGTAGTATAGTAGGATTAGTAGGATGGTAGGATGGTAGGATGGTAAGATGGTAGGATTAGTAGGATAGTAGGATGGTAGGATTAGTAGGATTCGTAGGATAGTAGGATTAGTAGGATGGTAGGATTTAGGGATGCATCGATATGCCTTTTTGCTGATACGATACGGAAGAACTGAACGATACTGAAAGCGGAAGTACTTCTGCGCTTCTTTAGTTTTGAAGTTGACATGATCTTGCTGTTTTTTTAATTCAACCAACGAGTTATAAACGATATACACACACAAACTGATTGATTACGATATGTAATTCTCTATTTTATTCAGCATCGAAAAAATACTACGCGCGATAGCAGCTAAAAGCCAACTAAAGTGTCTAGCGAAATGGAATAGGCGGACAAAGCGGGCGAGAGAAACAACAAACTGAATAAAGAATAGTAGGATTAGTAGGATGGTAGGATTAGGAGAATGATAGGATGGTAGGATTAGTTGAATGGTAGGATGGTAGGATGGTAGGATAGTAGGATGGTAGGATGGTAGGATAGTAGGATGTAAGGATTAGTAGAATGGTAGGATGGTAGGATAGTAGGATGTAAGGATTAGTAGAATGGTAGGTTTAGTAGGATGGTAGGATTAGTAGGATTAGTAGAATGGTAGGATGGTAGGATAGTAGGATGGTAGGATAAGTAGAATGGTAGGATTAGTAGGATGGTAGGATTAGTAGGATAGTAGGATTAGTAGTATAGTAGGATTAGTAGGATGGTAGGATGGTAGGATGGTAAGATGGTAGGATTAGTAGGATAGTAGGATGGTAGGATTAGTAGGATTCGTAGGATAGTAGGATTAGTAGGATGGTAGGATTTAGGGATGCATCGATATGCCTTTTTGCTGATACGATACGGAAGAACTGAACGATACTGAAAGCGGAAGTACTTCTGCGCTTCTTTAGTTTTGAAGTTGACATGATCTTGCTGCTTTTTTAATTCTACCAACAAGTTATAAACGATATACACACACAAACTGATTGATTACGATATGTAATTCTGTATTTTATTCAGCATCGAAAAAATACTACGCGCGATAGCAGCTAAAAGCCAACTATAGTGTCTAGCGAAATGGAATAGGCGGACGAAGCGGGCGAGAGAAACAACAAACTGAATAAAGAATAGTAGGATTAGTAGGATGGTAGGATTAGGAGAATGGTAGGATGGTAGGATTAGTAGGATGGTAGGATGGTAGGATGGTAGGATAGTAGGATGGTAGGATGGTAGGATGGTAGGATGGTAGGATGGTAGGATTAGTAGGATGGTAGGATTAGTAGAATGGTAGGATGGTAGGATTAGTAGGATGGTAGGATGGTAGGATGGTAGGATAGTGGGGTGTAAGGATTAGTATAATGGTAGGATGGTAGGATGGTAGGATGGTAGGATGGTAGGATTAGTAGGATGGTAGGATTAGTAGAATGGTAGGATGGTAGGATTAGTAGAATGGTAGGATGGTAGGATTAGTAGGATTAGTAGGATGGTAGGATGGTAGGATGGTAGGATTAGTAGAATGGTAGGATAGTAGGATGGTAGGATGGTAGGATTAGTAGGATTAGTAGGATGGTAAGATGGTAGGATGGTAGGATGGTAGGATGGTAGGATAGTAGGATGTAAGGATTAGTAGGATTAGTAAGATAGTAGAATTGTAGGTTTAGTAAGATGGTAGGATGGTAGGATTAGTAGGATGGTAGGATGGTAGGATGGTAGGATGGTAGGATGGTAGGATGGTAGGATGGTAGGATTAGTAGGATGGTAGGATGGCAGGATAAGTAGGATGGTAGGATTAGTAGGATGGTAGGATGGTAGGATAGTAGGATGTAAGGATAAGTAGGATAGTAGGATTAGTAGGATGGTAGCATGGTAGGATAGTAGGATGTAAGGATTAGTAGGATTGTAGGTTTAGTAGGATGGTAGGATAGTAGGATGTAAGGATTAGTAGGATTAGTAAGATAGTAGAATTGTAGGTTTAGTAAGATGGTAGGATGGTAGGATTAGTAGGATAAGTAGGATGGAAGGATTAGTAGGATGGTAGGATGGTAGGATAGTAGGATGTAAGGATAAGTAGGATAGTAGGATTAGTAGGATGGTAGCATGGTAGGATAGTAGGATGTAAGGATTAGTAGGATTGTAGGTTTAGTAGGATGGTAGGATAGTAGGATGTAAGGATTTGTAGAATGGTAGGTTTAGTAGGATTGTAGGTTTAGTAGGATGTAAGGATTAGTAGGATTAGTAGGATAGTAGGATTGAAGGTTTAGTAGGATGGTAGGATAAGTAGGATGGTAGGATTAGTAGGATGGTAGGATGGTAGGATAGTAGGATGTAAGGATTAGTAGAATGGTAGGTTTAGTAGGATTGTAGGTTTAGTAGGATGGTAGGATAAGTAGAATGGTAGGATTAGTAGGATGGTAGGATTTAGGGATGCATCGATATGCCTTTTTGCTGATACGATACGGAAGAACTGAACGATACTAAAAGCGGAAGTACTTCTGCGCTTAGTATTAGTAGGATTAGTAGAATGGTAGGATGGTAGGATGGTAGGATAGTAGGATGGTAGGATTAGTAGCATGGTAGGATTAGTAGGATGGTAGGATTAGTAGGATTCGTAGGATAGTAGGATTAGTAGGATGGTAGGATTTAGGGATGCATCGATATGCCTTTTTGCTGATACGATACGGAAGAACTGAACGATACTGAAAGCGGAAGTACTTCTGCGCTTCTTTAGTTTTGAAGTTGACATGATCTTGCTGTTTTTTTAATTCAACCAACGAGTTATAAACGATATACACACACAAACTGATTGATTACGATATGTAATTCTGTATTTTATTCAGCATCGAAAAAATACTACGCGCGATAGCAGCTAAAAGCCAACTAAAGTGTCTAGCGAAATGGAATAGGCGGACGAAGCGGGCGAGAGAAACAACAAACTGAATAAAGAATAGTAGGATTAGTAGGATGGTAGGATTAGGAGAATGGTAGGATGGTAGGATTAGTAGGATGGTAGGATGGTAGGATGGTAGGATAGTAGGATGGTAGGATGGTAGGATGGTAGGATGGTAGGATGGTAGGATTAGTAGGATGGTAGGATTAGTAGAATGGTAGGATGGTAGGATTAGTAGGATGGTAGGATGGTAGGATTAGTAGGATTAGTAGGATGGTAGGATGGTAGGATGGTAGGATGGTAGGATGGTAGGATAGTAGGATGTAAGGATTAGTAGAATGGTAGGTTTAGTAGGATTGTAGGTTTAGTAGGATGGTAGGATTAGTAGGATGGTAGGATTAGTAGGATTAGTAGAATGGTAGGTTCAGTAGGATAGTAGGATGGTAGGATGGTAGGATAGTAGGATGTAAGGATTAGTAGAATGGTAGGATGGTAGGATAGTAGGATGTAAGGATTAGTAGAATGGTAGGTTTAGTAGGATTGTAGGTTTAGTAGGATGGTAGGATTAGTAGGATGGTAGGATTAGTAGGATTAGTAGAATGGTAGGATGGTAGGATTAGTAGGATGGTAGGATTAGTAGAATGGTAGGATGGTAGGATTAGTAGGATTAGTAGGATGTTAGGATGGTAGGATGGTAGGATAGTGGGATGTAAGGATTAGTAGAATGGTAGGTTTAGTAGGATGGTAGGATTAGTAGGATTAGTAGAATGGTAGGATGGTAGGATAGTAGGATGGTAGGATTAGTAGAATGGTAGGATTAGTAGGATGGTAGGATTAGTAGGATAGTAGGATTAGTAGTATAGTAGGATTAGTAGGATGGTAGGATGGTAGGATGGTAAGATGGTAGGATTAGTAGGATAGTAGGATGGTAGGATTAGTAGCATTCGTAGGATAGTAGGATTAGTAGGATAGTAGGATTAGTAGGATGGTAGGATTTAGGGATGCATCGATATGCCTTTTTGCTGATACGATACGGAAGAACTGAACGATACTGAAAGCGGAAGTACTTCTGCGCTTCTTTAGTTTTGAAGTTGACATGATCTTGCTGTTTTTTTAATTCTACCAACAAGTTATAAACGATATACACACACAAACTGATTGATTACGATATGTTATTCTGTATTTTATTCAGCATCGAAAAAATACTACGCGCGATAGCAGCTAAAAGCCAACTAAAGTGTCTAGCGAAATGGAATAGGCGGACGAAGCGGGCGAGAGAAACAACAAACTGAATAAAGAATAGTAGGATTAGTAGGATGGTAGGATGGTAGGATGGTAGGATGGTAGGATGGTAGGATGGTAGGATAGTAGGATGTAAGGATTAGTTGGATTGTAGGTTTAGTAGGATGGTAAGATAAGTAGGATGGTAGGATGGTAGGATTAGTAGGATGGTAGGATTAGTAGAATGGTAGGATTAGTAGGATGGTAGGATTAGTAGAATGGTAGGATGGTAGGATTAGTAGGATGGTAGGATTAGTAGAATGGTAGGATGGTAGGATTAGTAGGATAGTGGGATGTAAGGATTAGTAAAATGGTAGGTTTAGTAGGATGGTAGGATTAGTAGGATTAGTAGAATGGTAGGATGGTAGGATGGTAGGATAGTAGGATGGTAGGATTAGTAGAATGGTAGGATTAGTAGGATGGTAGGATTAGTAGGATAGTAGGATTAGTAGTATAGTAGGATTAGTAGGATGGTAGGATGGTAGGATGGTAAGATGGTAGGATTAGTAGGATAGTAGGATGGTAGGATTTAGGGATGCATCGATATGCCTTTTTGCTGATACGATACGGAAGAACTGAACGATACTGAAAGCGGAAGTACTTCTGCGCTTCTTTAGTTTTGAAGTTGACATGATCTTGCTGTTTTTTTAATTCTACCAACAAGTTATAAACGATATACACACACAAACTGATTGATTACGATATGTTATTCTGTATTTTATTCAGCATCGAAAAAATACTACGCGCGATAGCAGCTAAAAGCCAACTAAAGTGTCTAGCGAAATGGAATAGGCGGACGAAGCGGGCGAGAGAAACAACAAACTGAATAAAGAATAGTAGGATTAGTAGGATGGTAGGATTAGGAGAATGGTAGGATGGTAGGATTAGTAGGATGGTAGGATGGTAGGATTAGTAGAATGGTAGGATGGTAGGATAGTAGGATGGTAGGATGGTAGGATTAGTTGAATGGTAGGATTGTAGGATAGTAGGATGGTAGGATTAGTAGAATGGTAGGATTAGTAGGATGGTAGGATTAGTAGGATAGTAGGATTAGTAGTATAGTAGGATTAGTAGGATGGTAGGATGGTAGGATGGTAGGATGGTAGAATGGAAGGATGGTAGGATGGTAGGATGGTAGGATGGTAGGATGGTAGGATGGTAGGATTAGTAGGATGGTAGGATTTGTAGAATGGTAGGATGGTAGGATTAGTAGGATGGTAGGATTAGTAGAATGGTAGGATGGTAGGATTAGTAGGATTAGTAGGATGTTAGGATGGTAGGATAGTGGGATGTAAGGATTAGTAGAATGGTAGGTTTAGTAGGATGGTAGGATTAGTAGGATTAGTAGAATGGTAGGATGGTAGGATAGTAGGATGGTAGGATTAGTAGAATGGTAGGATTAGTAGGATGGTAGGATTAGTAGGATAGTAGGATTAGTAGTATAGTAGGATTAGTAGGATGGTAGGATGGTAGGATGGTAAGATGGTAGGATTAGTAGGATAGTAGGATGGTAGGATTAGTAGCATTCGTACGATAGTAGGATTAGTAGGATAGTAGGATTAGTAGGATGGTAGGATTTAGGGATGCATCGATATGCCTTTTTGCTGATACGATACGGAAGAACTGAACGATACTGAAAGCGGAAGTACTTCTGCGCTTCTTTAGTTTTGAAGTTGACATGATCTTGCTGTTTTTTTAATTCTACCAACAAGTTATAAACGATATACACACACAAACTGATTGATTACGATATGTTATTCTGTATTTTATTCAGCATCGAAAAAATACTACGCGCGATAGCAGCTAAAAGCCAACTAAAGTGTCTAGCGAAATGGAATAGGCGGACGAAGCGGGCGAGAGAAACAACAAACTGAATAAAGAATAGTAGGATTAGTAGGATGGTAGGATGGTAGGATGGTAGGATGGTAGGATGGTAGGATAGTAGGATGTAAGGATTAGTTGGATTGTAGGTTTAGTAGGATGGTACGATAAGTAGGATGGTAGGATGGTAGGATTAGTAGGATGGTAGGATTAGTAGAATGGTAGGATTAGTAGGATGGTAGGATTAGTAGAATGGTAGGATGGTAGGATTAGTAGGATGGTAGGATTAGTAGAATGGTAGGATGGTAGGATTAGTAGGATAGTGGGATGTAAGGATTAGTAAAATGGTAGGTTTAGTAGGATGGTAGGATTAGTAGGATTAGTAGAATGGTAGGATGGTAGGATAGTAGGTTGGTAGGATTAGTAGAATGGTAGGATTAGTAGGATGGTAGGATTAGTAGGATTAGTAAAATACTACGCGCGATAGCAGCTAAAAGCCAACTAAAGTGTCTAGCGAAATGGAATAGGCGGACAAAGCGGGCGAGAGAAACAACAAACTGAATAAAGAATAGTAGGATTAGTAGGATGGTAGGATTAGGAGAATGGTAGGATGGTAGGATTAGTTGAATGGTAGGATGGTAGGATAGTAGGATGGTAGGATGGTAGGATAGTAGGATGTAAGGATTAGTAGAATGGTAGGATTAGTTGAATGGTAGGATGGTAGGATGGTAGGATGGTAGGATGGTAGGATAGTAGGATGTAAGGATTAGTAGAATGGTAGGTTTAGTAGGATGGTAGGATTAGTAGGATTAGTAGAATGGTAGGATGGTAGGATAGTAGGATGTAAGGATTAGTAGAATGGTAGGTTTAGTAGGATTGTAGGTTTAGTAGGATGGTAGGATTAGTAGGATGGTAGGATTAGTAGGATTAGTAGAATGGTAGGTTCAGTAGGATAGTAGGATGGTAGGATGGTAGGATAGTAGGATGTAAGGATTAGTAGAATGGTAGGATGGTAGGATAGTAGGATGTAAGGATTAGTAGAATGGTAGGTTTAGTAGGATTGTAGGTTTAGTAGGATGGTAGGATTAGTTGAATGGTAGGATAGTAGGATGGTAGGATTAGTAGAATGGTAGGATGGTAGGATAGTAGGATGTAAGGATTAGTAGAATCGTAGGTTTAGTAGGATTAGTAGGATTAGTAGAATGGTAGGTTCAGTAGGATGGTAGGATTAGTAGGATTAGTAGAATGGTAGGATGGTAGGATAGTAGGATGTAAGGATTAGTAGAATGGTAGGATTTAGGGATGCATCGATATGCCTTTTTGCTGATACGATACGGAAGAACTGAACGATACTGAAAGCGGAAGTACTTCTGCGCTTCTTTAGTTTTGAAGTTGACATGATCTTGCTGTTTTTTTAATTCTACCAACAAGTTATAAACGATATACACACACAAACTGATTGATTACGATATGTTATTCTGTATTTTATTCAGCATCGAAAAAATACTACGCGCGATAGCAGCTAAAAGCCAACTAAAGTGTCTAGCGAAATGGAATAGGCGGACGAAGCGGGCGAGAGAAACAACAAACTGAATAAAGAATAGTAGGATTAGTAGGATGGTAGGATTAGGAGAATGGTAGGATGGTAGGATTAGTAGGATGGTAGGATGGTAGGATTAGTAGAATGGTAGGATGGTAGGATAGTAGGATGGTAGGATGGTAGGATTAGTTGAATGGTAGGATTGTAGGATAGTAGGATGGTAGGATTAGTAGAATGGTAGGATTAGTAGGATGGTAGGATTAGTAGGATAGTAGGATTAGTAGTATAGTAGGATTAGTAGGATGGTAGGATGGTAGGATGGTAGAATGGTAAGATGGTAGGATTGGTAGGATAGTAGGATGGTAGGATTAGTAGGATTCGTAGGATAGTAGGATTAGTAGGATGGTAGGATTTAGGGATGCATCGATATGCCTTATTGCTGATACGATACGGAAGAACTGAACGATACTGAAAGCGGAAGTACTTCTGCGCTTCTTTAGTTTTGAAGTTGACATGATCTTGCTGTTTTTTTAATTCAACCAACGAGTTATAAACGATATACACACACAAACTGATTGATTACGATATGTAATTCTGTATTTTATTCAGCATCGAAAAAATACTACGCGCGATAGCAGTTAAAAGCCAACTAAAGTGTCTAGCGAAATGGAATAGGCGGACAAAGCGGGTGAGAGAAACAACAAACTGAATAAAGAATAGTAGGATGGTAGGTTTAGTAGGATGGTAGGATTAGTAGGATGGTAGGATAGTGGGATGTAAGGATTAGTGGAATGGTAGGTTTAGTAGGATGGTAGGATGGTAGGATTAGTAGGATGGTAGGATGGTAGGATAGTAGGATGTAAGGATTAGTAGAATGGTAGGTTTAGTAGGATTGTAGATTTAGTAGGATGTAAGCATTAGTAGAATGGTAGGTTTAGTAGGATTGTAGGTTTAGTAGAATGGTAGGTTTAGTAGGATGGTAGGATGGTAGGATGGTAGGATGGTAGGATTAGTAGGATTAGTAGAATGGTAGGTTTAGTAGGATTGTAGGTTTAGTAGAATGGTAGGTTTAGTAGGATGGTAGGATGGTAGGATGGTAGGATTAGTAGGATTAGTAGAATGGTAGGTTTAGTTTAGTAAGATGGTAGGATGGCAGGATGGTAGGATGGTAGGATGGCAGGATGGTAGGATGGTAGGATGGTAGGATGGTAGGATGGTTGGATTTTGTCGATACGATATCGATACAGATACCAACGATTAGTGAATTAAAATTAAGGTAAAATATACATATAAAACACAAGTTTGGTTAAAGTTATTAATTTTCATATAAAAATATAAATAGTCACAAACTTTGAATAAGATATTAAGAATTAAGGGTAATAATTAATTTAAAATAAATAACTGTTAATAATTAAAATTAACATTAATGAGATTTTTGTTTAAAAAACAGAGAATTTTCATGTTTTGGGGAGAAAGCCGATTTCGCAAGCCTGTCTGTATAAGACCTGCGGTGGAAAATAATCTCTCAGATGCGACAGAACTTATTTGAAAGCGGAAGTACTTCTGCGCTTCTTTAGTTTTGAAGTAGTAGTAGGATGGTCGGATAAGTAGAATGGTAGGATTAGTAGGATAAGTAGGATGGTAGGATTAGTGGGATGGTAGGATAAGTAGGATGGTAGGATTAGTAGGATAAGTAGGATGGTATGATGGTAGGATGGCAGGATGGTAGGATGGTAGGATGGTAGGATGGTAGGATGGTAGGATGGTAGGATGGTAGGATGGTAGGATGGTAGGATGGTAGGATGGTAGGATGGTAGGATGGTAGGATGGTAGGATGGTAGGATGGTAGGATTAGTAGAATGGTAGGATTAGTAGGATGTAAGGATTAGTAGAATGGTAGGATGGTAGGATAGTAGGATAGTAGGATGGTAGGATTAGTAGAATGGTAGGAAGGTAGGATTGTAGGTTTAGTAGGATGGTAGGATAAGTAGAATGGTAGGTTTAGTAGGATAGTAGGATGGTAGGATTAGTAGAATGGTAGGATTAGTAGAATGGTAGGATAGTAGGATGGTAGGATTAGTAGAATGGTAGGATGGTAGGATAGTCGGATGTAAGGATTAGTAGAATGGTAGGTTTAGTAGGATTGTAGGTTAAGTAGGATGGTAGGATAAGTAGGATGGTAGGATTAGTAGGATGGTAGGATAGTAGGATGTAAGGATTAGTAGAATCGTAGGTTTAGTAGGATTGTAGGTTTAGTAGGATGGTAGGATAAGTAGAATGGTAGGATTAGTAGGATTAGTAGGATTAGTAGAATGGTAGGTTTAGTAGGATGGTAGTATTAGTAGGATGGTAGGATGGTAGGATGGTAGGATTAGTAGGATGGTAGGATTACTAGAATGGTAGGATGGTAGGATTAGTAGGATGGTAGGATTGGTAGGATTAGTAGGATGGTAGGATGGTAGGATATTGGGATGTAAGGATTAGTAGAATGGTAGGTTTAGTAGGATGGTAGGTTTAGTAGGATGGTAGGATTATTAGGATGGTAGGATAGTAGGATTAGAAGGATAGTAGGATGGTAGGATTAGTAGGATGGTAGGATGGTAGGATGGTAGGATGGTAGGATGGTAGGATGGTAGGATTTAGGGATGCATCGATATGCCTTTTTGTCGATACGATACCGATACAGATACCAACGATTAGTGAATTAAAATTAAGGTAAAATATACATATAAAACACAAGTTTGGTTAAAGTTATTAATTTTCATATAAAAATATAAATAGTCACAAACTTTGAATAAGATATTAAGAATTAAGGGTAATAATTAATTTAAAATAACTGTTAATAATTAAAATTAACATTAATAAGATTTTTGTTTAAAAAACAGAGCATTTTCATGTTTTGGGGAGAAAGCCGATTTCGCAAGCCTGTCTGTATAAGACCTGCGGTGGAAAATAATCTCTCAGATGCGACAGAACTTATTTGAAAGCGGAAGTACTTCTGCGCTTCTTTAGTTTTGAAGTTGACATGGATCTTGCTGTTTTTTTAATTCAACCAACGAGTTATAAACGATATACACACACAAACTGATTGATTACGATATGTAATTCTGTATTTTATTCGGCATCGAAAAAATACTACGCGCGATAGCAGTTACAAGCCAACTAAAGTGTCTAGCGAAATGAAATACGCGGGGACAAAGCGGGTGAGAGAAACAACAAACTGAATAAAGAATAGTAGGATTAGTAGGATGGTAGGACGGTAGGATTAGTAGAATGGTAGGATTAGTAGGATGGTAGGATTAGTAGGATGGTAGGATAGTAGGATGTAAGGATTAGTAGAATGGTAGGATGGTAGGATTAGTAGGATGGTAGGATAGTAGGATGTAAGGATTAGTAGAATGGTAGGTTTAGTAGGATGGTAGGATAAGTCGGATGGTAGGATTAGTAAGATGGTAGGATGGTAGGATAGTAGGATGTAAGGATTAGTAGAATGGTAGTTTTAGTAGGATGGTAGGATTAGTAGGATGGTAGGATTAGTAGAATAGTAGGATTAGTAGGATGGTAGGATTAGTGGGATAGTAGGATTAGTAGTATAATAGGATTAGTAGGATAGTAGGATTAGTAGGATAGTAGGATTAGTAGGATGGTAGGATTAGTGGGATAGTAGGATTAGTAGGATAATAGGATTAGTAGGATAGTAGGATTATTAGGATAGTAGGATTAGTAGGATAGTAGGATTAGTAGGATAGTAGGATTAGTAGGATAGTAGGATTAGTAGGATACTAGGATGGTAGGATTAGTAGGATAGTAGAATTAGTAGGATAGTAGGATTAATAGGATATTACTTCCGCACGGTTCGAAGGTTAAGCGATGCTTGCCGCGGTCGATTCGTGGATGGGTGTCTTTTGTCCCGGCTCGTTGGTCTCGGCTGTCCTTCTTAGATCTTTGAAAATCGTAACCTATGGGTCGGTACAAGCCCAGAAGTCTGACAACCAGAATTGGAAAGGGCTATCGTGTTGTAGTAAGCTGACTGCCTAGCCCAGGCAATGTGCCGACAGCCCAGTCACTCCATGTAAAATACTGGTATTCACCTGGATCCGAGGCCGAAACCAACTAGTCGATAGGCAACGCCGACCTCATCTACTTTTAAAATATGAAATTGACATGTAAAAGTGTTTGTACAAACCTACTTCCAAAATAAAATCATTTATGTTACAGGGAAAATCAGGTAAACGGTAAAAAGACACCTACATGTTTATCTTAAAATTGTTTTGCCTATGACATTTTGCGCCTTGTTTTTGATGTTTCGCAGCTTTTTCGTAAAAAAACAGTTTAAAGCTTAGGCCTGTTGTACACACATTTTTCTTTCCGTGAAAAACTACGGTTTTGCCGTGAATAAGTACGACTGATTACTGCGTGTAGGTACAGTAGTCAGTGTTGTATGGATCACTATGGAAGCTTGCTGACGACACGGCGAAACTACGACACGGCGCCGTTGCCGTATACCAAGAACCGTGTTATATCATATACAAGGTCACACGATTATTCTACGGAGCGGCTAGCCTTCCGTACCGGAAAGAAACCGTGTCGCGTAAGTAAGTACAAAAGGGAATTACAGATATCTACACAAAATCTATCATATCATGTGTGATTCTTTATAATGGGCACATATCGAAATGTCGGAATCTGTGCTTAATTTTATTGACGGCAAAAATATTTAGAAAAATCTAAATATTTTTTTTTTAAAATTATGGAATTTTCAAAAATATTGTTCGCTACTGTGCCCGCAGTGTAAACAAAACGGTGTAACTTTTAAACCAAATGATGTATCACGATGAAACAAACTCCATTATGATTGGAAGTAGTTAGGCGTCCTCATAAAACTTGACTAAAAATTATGGAAAAAAACTGCCCTCAATTGAATTTTTTTTTTTTTAACCAAAAATCGTTTTTTTTTTCATCAATTTTTACAATAATCGGATATAGGATTGTAGGTTTAGTAGGATGGTAGGATAAGTAGAATGGTAGGATTAGTAGGATTAGTAGGATTAGTAGAATGGTAGGTTTAGTAGGATGGTAGTATTAGTAGGATGGTAGGATGGTAGGATAGTAGGATTAGTAGGATGGTAGGATTTAGGGATGCATCGATATGCCTTATTGCTGATACGATACGGAAGAACTGAACGATACTGAAAGCGGAAGTACTTCTGCGCTTCTTTAGTTTTGAAGTTGACATGATCTTGCTGTTTTTTTAATTCAACCAACGAGTTATAAACGATATACACACACAAACTGATTGATTACGATATGTAATTCTGTATTTTATTCAGCATCGAAAAAATACTACGCGCGATAGCAGTTAAAAGCCAACTAAAGTGTCTAGCGAAATGGAATAGGCGGACAAAGCGGGTGAGAGAAACAACAAACTGAATAAAGAATAGTAGGATGGTAGGTTTAGTAGGATGGTAGGATTAGTAGGATGGTAGGATAGTGGGATGTAAGGATTAGTGGAATGGTAGGTTTAGTAGGATGGTAGGATGGTAGGATTAGTAGGATGGTAGGATGGTAGGATAGTAGGATGTAAGGATTAGTAGAATGGTAGGTTTAGTAGGATTGTAGATTTAGTAGGATGTAAGCATTAGTAGAATGGTAGGTTTAGTAGGATTGTAGGTTTAGTAGAATGGTAGGTTTAGTAGGATGGTAGGATGGTAGGATGGTAGGATGGTAGGATTAGTAGGATTAGTAGAATGGTAGGTTTAGTAGGATTGTAGGTTTAGTAGAATGGTAGGTTTAGTAGGATGGTAGGATGGTAGGATGGTAGGATTAGTAGGATTAGTAGAATGGTAGGTTTAGTTTAGTAAGATGGTAGGATGGCAGGATGGTAGGATGGTAGGATGGCAGGATGGTAGGATGGTAGGATGGTAGGATGGTAGGATGGTTGGATTTTGTCGATACGATATCGATACAGATACCAACGATTAGTGAATTAAAATTAAGGTAAAATATACATATAAAACACAAGTTTGGTTAAAGTTATTAATTTTCATATAAAAATATAAATAGTCACAAACTTTGAATAAGATATTAAGAATTAAGGGTAATAATTAATTTAAAATAAATAACTGTTAATAATTAAAATTAACATTAATGAGATTTTTGTTTAAAAAACAGAGAATTTTCATGTTTTGGGGAGAAAGCCGATTTCGCAAGCCTGTCTGTATAAGACCTGCGGTGGAAAATAATCTCTCAGATGCGACAGAACTTATTTGAAAGCGGAAGTACTTCTGCGCTTCTTTAGTTTTGAAGTAGTAGTAGGATGGTCGGATAAGTAGAATGGTAGGATTAGTAGGATAAGTAGGATGGTAGGATTAGTGGGATGGTAGGATAAGTAGGATGGTAGGATTAGTAGGATAAGTAGGATGGTATGATGGTAGGATGGCAGGATGGTAGGATGGTAGGATGGTAGGATGGTAGGATGGTAGGATGGTAGGATGGTAGGATGGTAGGATGGTAGGATGGTAGGATGGTAGGATGGTAGGATGGTAGGATGGTAGGATGGTAGGATGGTAGGATTAGTAGAATGGTAGGATTAGTAGGATGTAAGGATTAGTAGAATGGTAGGATGGTAGGATAGTAGGATAGTAGGATGGTAGGATTAGTAGAATGGTAGGAAGGTAGGATTGTAGGTTTAGTAGGATGGTAGGATAAGTAGAATGGTAGGTTTAGTAGGATAGTAGGATGGTAGGATTAGTAGAATGGTAGGATTAGTAGAATGGTAGGATAGTAGGATGGTAGGATTAGTAGAATGGTAGGATGGTAGGATAGTCGGATGTAAGGATTAGTAGAATGGTAGGTTTAGTAGGATTGTAGGTTAAGTAGGATGGTAGGATAAGTAGGATGGTAGGATTAGTAGGATGGTAGGATAGTAGGATGTAAGGATTAGTAGAATCGTAGGTTTAGTAGGATTGTAGGTTTAGTAGGATGGTAGGATAAGTAGAATGGTAGGATTAGTAGGATTAGTAGGATTAGTAGAATGGTAGGTTTAGTAGGATGGTAGTATTAGTAGGATGGTAGGATGGTAGGATGGTAGGATTAGTAGGATGGTAGGATTACTAGAATGGTAGGATGGTAGGATTAGTAGGATGGTAGGATTGGTAGGATTAGTAGGATGGTAGGATGGTAGGATATTGGGATGTAAGGATTAGTAGAATGGTAGGTTTAGTAGGATGGTAGGTTTAGTAGGATGGTAGGATTATTAGGATGGTAGGATAGTAGGATTAGAAGGATAGTAGGATGGTAGGATTAGTAGGATGGTAGGATGGTAGGATGGTAGGATGGTAGGATGGTAGGATGGTAGGATTTAGGGATGCATCGATATGCCTTTTTGTCGATACGATACCGATACAGATACCAACGATTAGTGAATTAAAATTAAGGTAAAATATACATATAAAACACAAGTTTGGTTAAAGTTATTAATTTTCATATAAAAATATAAATAGTCACAAACTTTGAATAAGATATTAAGAATTAAGGGTAATAATTAATTTAAAATAACTGTTAATAATTAAAATTAACATTAATAAGATTTTTGTTTAAAAAACAGAGCATTTTCATGTTTTGGGGAGAAAGCCGATTTCGCAAGCCTGTCTGTATAAGACCTGCGGTGGAAAATAATCTCTCAGATGCGACAGAACTTATTTGAAAGCGGAAGTACTTCTGCGCTTCTTTAGTTTTGAAGTTGACATGGATCTTGCTGTTTTTTTAATTCAACCAACGAGTTATAAACGATATACACACACAAACTGATTGATTACGATATGTAATTCTGTATTTTATTCGGCATCGAAAAAATACTACGCGCGATAGCAGTTACAAGCCAACTAAAGTGTCTAGCGAAATGAAATACGCGGGGACAAAGCGGGTGAGAGAAACAACAAACTGAATAAAGAATAGTAGGATTAGTAGGATGGTAGGACGGTAGGATTAGTAGAATGGTAGGATTAGTAGGATGGTAGGATTAGTAGGATGGTAGGATAGTAGGATGTAAGGATTAGTAGAATGGTAGGATGGTAGGATTAGTAGGATGGTAGGATAGTAGGATGTAAGGATTAGTAGAATGGTAGGTTTAGTAGGATGGTAGGATAAGTCGGATGGTAGGATTAGTAAGATGGTAGGATGGTAGGATAGTAGGATGTAAGGATTAGTAGAATGGTAGTTTTAGTAGGATGGTAGGATTAGTAGGATGGTAGGATTAGTAGAATAGTAGGATTAGTAGGATGGTAGGATTAGTGGGATAGTAGGATTAGTAGTATAATAGGATTAGTAGGATAGTAGGATTAGTAGGATAGTAGGATTAGTAGGATGGTAGGATTAGTGGGATAGTAGGATTAGTAGGATAATAGGATTAGTAGGATAGTAGGATTATTAGGATAGTAGGATTAGTAGGATAGTAGGATTAGTAGGATAGTAGGATTAGTAGGATAGTAGGATTAGTAGGATACTAGGATGGTAGGATTAGTAGGATAGTAGAATTAGTAGGATAGTAGGATTAATAGGATATTACTTCCGCACGGTTCGAAGGTTAAGCGATGCTTGCCGCGGTCGATTCGTGGATGGGTGTCTTTTGTCCCGGCTCGTTGGTCTCGGCTGTCCTTCTTAGATCTTTGAAAATCGTAACCTATGGGTCGGTACAAGCCCAGAAGTCTGACAACCAGAATTGGAAAGGGCTATCGTGTTGTAGTAAGCTGACTGCCTAGCCCAGGCAATGTGCCGACAGCCCAGTCACTCCATGTAAAATACTGGTATTCACCTGGATCCGAGGCCGAAACCAACTAGTCGATAGGCAACGCCGACCTCATCTACTTTTAAAATATGAAATTGACATGTAAAAGTGTTTGTACAAACCTACTTCCAAAATAAAATCATTTATGTTACAGGGAAAATCAGGTAAACGGTAAAAAGACACCTACATGTTTATCTTAAAATTGTTTTGCCTATGACATTTTGCGCCTTGTTTTTGATGTTTCGCAGCTTTTTCGTAAAAAAACAGTTTAAAGCTTAGGCCTGTTGTACACACATTTTTCTTTCCGTGAAAAACTACGGTTTTGCCGTGAATAAGTACGACTGATTACTGCGTGTAGGTACAGTAGTCAGTGTTGTATGGATCACTATGGAAGCTTGCTGACGACACGGCGAAACTACGACACGGCGCCGTTGCCGTATACCAAGAACCGTGTTATATCATATACAAGGTCACACGATTATTCTACGGAGCGGCTAGCCTTCCGTACCGGAAAGAAACCGTGTCGCGTAAGTAAGTACAAAAGGGAATTACAGATATCTACACAAAATCTATCATATCATGTGTGATTCTTTATAATGGGCACATATCGAAATGTCGGAATCTGTGCTTAATTTTATTGACGGCAAAAATATTTAGAAAAATCTAAATATTTTTTTTTTAAAATTATGGAATTTTCAAAAATATTGTTCGCTACTGTGCCCGCAGTGTAAACAAAACGGTGTAACTTTTAAACCAAATGATGTATCACGATGAAACAAACTCCATTATGATTGGAAGTAGTTAGGCGTCCTCATAAAACTTGACTAAAAATTATGGAAAAAAACTGCCCTCAATTGAATTTTTTTTTTTTTAACCAAAAATCGTTTTTTTTTTCATCAATTTTTACAATAATCGTAAAATTTCTCAATAAGACGCCCCATTACCTACCGTTTTTATTACTTTAAATTAATCTTCATCGCATTAGCTACCCAATAGTAAAACTTGCATGTTTATAACTCAAACATAACATTTTCTATCAAGTGTTAGAAGATGGTACTCCGAACGCGCAATTTATTGTTCTCTTACGGATGGTTTATTTGGGGTGATAAATTAATACAAAACAGTTCAATTAAAACCATTTATTATTTTACAAAAAAAATAATGCATCAGGTTCTCAAAATGTCCACCTCGTTGTTGTAGGCACAAAACCGCGCGATTTAAAATTTGGTATGTCGGTCTCCTTATCATGTCGGGATCATTGCGAATATCATTCGCATAGTTTATTATGCGGTCACGTAAATCGGCCTCACTGTTGATATTTTCAATTGGCAGTTTTTTTCCACAATTTTCATTCAAGTTTTATGAGGACGCCTAATTACTTCCAATTATTATGGAGTTTGTTTCATCGTGATAGATCATTTAGTTTAAAAGTTACCGTTTTGTTTACAATGGGGTCACAGTAGCGAAATTATGTTTAAACATTACATAATAAAAAAAAAAAAAGTTTTTTTTAATATGTATTTTTGCCGTCGATAAAATTAAGCATAAATTCCCTCATTTCAATATGTGCACATTATAAAGAGTCGCACTGTATGTAGAAGTCTTCTAGTAGCATCTGGATGAGTATGGCTGAGGTTTATAGCGTGCGATTGGAGAGCTATATGTACAGCAGTCGACTGCTGTATTACATGCTGGTGGTGATGATGGAAACTCAAAGTGTTTATTTTAATTAAACCATTTACAAGCACTTTTAAATTGTCAAAGAGTCGGTCAGTCAGAAAGATGAAGCTAGTTCCGCATTCCAAAGCGTAGCAGATTACTTTGGAGAAGAACGGGCAAGAAACTCCATGGACACTTGATTGGAATACACAGAAATGGACCTCTACAATGTAGATTATGCAGATCCTCGTGCTTATGCACTGATAAATTGGGCATTTTCACTCTTCTTCAACCCTTATCCAACCGGACACTCAATGGCGCCGATTTCCTTGTTCACAAAATACACTAAATTTAAGTTCAGTGCGTCTTTTTCTTTCTATTTAATTAAGAAAAGGATAGAAGATAAATATCAGTTTAGTCCTGTCAAATTAGTCAGCGCCTGACGTAAATTGACGTACTTTTAGTAGCCAACTTTTTAATCACGTCTAAACTGTCTGTGGAGTATCTTAATTTGACAGGACTAAACTAATATTTCTCTTCTGTCCTTTTCTTAGTGAAATAGAACGAAAAAGATGCACTGAAACTGAACTTAAATTTAGTTTAGTTAGTGAACAAGGGAATCGGCGCCAATACCCGACGATGTGAGTATAGAGGTATGAGGAACAGCGTGTAAAGTTCACTCATCCTCCATACAAAAGGGAGGATCCCCTGATCAGACGAGTGTCGAGTCTGGTGGGTAACTGCCCGACGGTTGATGACGGGACTTTGTATATATGCTAGTTAGGCGAAAACTGCTTGCGCGATGCTGGATTTGGCGTGATGTCGGTGTGATGCGTAGTTTACATGTTGCGATGTAGATGCCGCCATATTTGCAAGAATGTTGAGTCAAGAGTGTTGGTCTCTGATAGGACCAAATCAAAAAATCAAATCAAAAGTCATTTATTCAAATTAGGCTGAGAATCATCACTTTTCGAACGTCAAAATTACAAAAGACAGTCCCCCAAAAACGCCCGCCCTTCGCTGCACCTGCAAATATTTCCTTTGTTAACAATTATAAATCGTTAAATTTTTATGAAGTAAACATTTTTCCAATAATTTCAAGCGATACACATTAAAACAGTCGATCGCAGTTATCTTATCGTTATCAGACGCTATCTGGCAGTGACACACGGATGGTGAAGTCGGGCCCGTCAGTATGCCACCAGCCTTACGTGTACGTCGGTGGATTGTGGTGGAAAGTAATAAGTGTGCTGTGAGTGAGTGACGAACGGACGAGATTAGTGAGAGTGTAAGTGATTCTCTTTGTTTGTAAGGTAATGATTTTATTAATTGAGCATATAGGTACTTATGCAGCAGTGTTGGCCCAGTGGAGACGGCTGTGACTTACTAGTACGTCGTAGGTTCGAACCCTGACAAGCGCTTCACTTTGAGTATAATTATTTCATCCCTACTGCTCTCAAAATGGTGAAGGAAAACACCTTGAGGAAACCGGCATGTCCTAGAATAAAAAAATTGAAGGCATGTGACATCTTCCAACCCGCAAGGGGCCCTCATGGTGGATTAAGCCCACCCCTCTCACTGAGAGGAGACCTGTGTCCCA
The DNA here is from genome assembly GCA_951799955.1 of Apamea anceps. NCBI lineage: Eukaryota > Metazoa > Arthropoda > Insecta > Lepidoptera > Noctuidae > Apamea > Apamea anceps. The sequence goes on along the minus strand of OX637502.1, from coordinate 1,775,907 downwards.
GCCATAGATATATTTCTATGGTCCCAGCAGTGGGCACACTATAGACTAATTATGTAATTATGTTGTGTATCGGTCTATGGTGCAGGTGTAAATATTACTTGATTTGTTAAGCTCACAACACTTTCCATTACTAATATACCACCCTTACGGGTTAGGTACATCTGACTAGTCGTATATTTAGACCAGTTTAACAAATACCACCGCCACCTTATACCTTCCGCGGACAAGTACCACAGAACAGCCCAAGTACTAGCCAGTGAAGTACTATTTTATAAATAAATATGTAAGTTTAGGTTAAGGTATTTATCTATGGGTCTGCGTCGCCTGAAATAAATAAATAAAATGAATAAATACTGGCTTCCCTCGAGGCGATTGTCCCCCAAAAGAGTATTGATAGAGGGGTCTTACTCCTCTATCAATACTATTTTGGGGGACAGCTGTTTAGGGAAAACAATGGGTTTCAGTGGTAAACTGTGGTCTATTTAACTGTTCCAGAGAAATGTGGTGTTGAAATTGTATCTTAACGGCTTCAAAAGTGCTTTGGGGTATAACGTATATTAATCTTTCGCTGAAACTGACACTGAAAAGTTTTGTGTCTAAAGGTACCCTTATCGTCAAATAAGACAAGTATTGTATTTTTTATTTAATTAGAGGGGCTTGTGGCTAAGTAATAACAGCCGCACGGCTCGATCGATCAGGTTAAGCTACGCTTGCCGCTGTTGGTCTGTGGATGGGTGACCATCTTCACATACCAAGACCCCTTCGTGCCTCGGAAAGCAGGGGTCGGCTTCCAGTCTATCCGGATGAAGTCGAATACCAGTAGTTTACATGGAGCGACTGCCTATCTGACCTTCACAACCCAGTTATTGGGGTAACATGATACCCCTTGGTAAGACTGGTTATCAGACTTTCGGGTATCTGACGACCCGTAACGACTGTCAAAGATTCTAGAAAGACAGCCGGGATCAACTCTACGTGCGTATTAGCAGTACATGAATATACTGTCAATATGTCATTTTTATTTCTGGAAGCCGACCCTTACATAGTTGTGAAAAGGCTACGCTGATTGATTGATTTTCATGTCATTTTTAGGATTCCGTACCTCAAATGGAAAAACGGAACCCTTATACGATCACTTCGTTGTCCGTCTGTCTGTTCGTCTGTCAAGACCCTTTTTCTGTCTGTGATAACGCGTAGTGTTATCAAGTTGAAATTATTATCAAATACAAATCCAAACCCGACCCTACCTCAAACCCTTGAAGCAATGAAAAAATAAAACTTTTAAGTGAACGCAATTAAGAGATACGGACGTTTATGTTCCGTTTATGTCGCATATTTTGACACTCGCAACGGAAGCAAAACCTCTATGGTACTTCCCGTTGACCTAGAATCAAGAAATTTAGCAAGAAGGAATGTCATGTAGCACAAGTAAAGGAAAAAATCCAAAAGTCGTAAATTTGTAGTCACATACCTACAAATTTGTACGGAACCTTCGATGCGCGAGTCCGACTCGCACTTAACCAGTTTTTTGTTTCTTCTACAGACGCCAGCACATCAAGCTACTACAATTTGTCAAATTTATTTAATAGATTTCCAACTTTATCGGTAAAGCATTACGGTTCAAGGTTGATTGGGAAAATTTGACAGTTTCGGATAGAGCTTGAGCTGCTGGCGTCTGTACCACGTGACCACTTAGAATTGACCAATTCTAAGTTAGTTTTTTTGAAGTTGGTCACGTAACGAAATCAAAAATTTGGCACTCGGTGAAGCCGTGAGACTAACTTTTTCTCCACAAAAGCGAATGAAAGAAAGAAAGAAAATACATTTTCATCCCACCATCTCGGAAAGAGTATTTTTAATCTTCAATATCTGAGTGGAAAAGCCGTTTTTATTCTCTAGAGGATAAAGTAAATTGAATTTAGAACATCGTGTGCACTAAGTTTGTGAATTAAAAAAAACATTAAACCTATTTACTGCTACCTCTATGGTGCCGAATATATCATACAACTTTTTTTTAATTTGTTAAAAACTCAGACTCGGAACCTTCTTGGTGTTCTTTTTTCAATTTGCTTTGTACGCGGTTCTTTACGCGGCATTTTTTCACGTCATTGTTAAACCTATATTAAAAACAAGAAACTTGAAAACAAGTGAAAAAACTAAAATGAGTGATTCTAGCGACGAGGAAGTTTGCTTGACGCCAACAGAATTGACTGAAACTGTTAATAATGCGCAAATGAGCTTTCTCCCTCAACAATCACGCGAGAAGTATTTAAAACAGTACGATATGTTCAACACGTGGCGACTAGCAAAAGGAGCCAAAACTTTCTCAGAAAACGTTTTGCTGGCATATTTTATAGAATTATCCGAGAACAAGAAAGCAAGCACTCTATGGAGTACGTATTCGATGCTAAAAGCAACAATAAAGATGAAAAAAGACAAACATATCGATACCTATCCTAAATTAGTGGCATTTTTAAAAAGAGCCTCATCTGGTCATCAACCAAAAAATCGAAGGTTTTCACAGTATCTGATATTGAAAAGTTTCTTAACGAAGCACCCGATTCCGTATTTTGCTGGCATATTTTATAGAATTATCCGAGAACAAGAAAGCAAGCACTCTATGGAGTACGTATTCGATGCTAAAAGCAACAATAAAGATGAAAAAAGACAAACATATCGATACCTATCCTAAATTAGTGGCATTTTTAAAAAGAGCCTCATCTGGTCATCAACCAAAAAATCGAAGGTTTTCACAGTATCTGATATTGAAAAGTTTCTTAACGAAGCGCACCCGATTCCGTATATTTGGCGGCAAAAGTAAGTCAGTTGCACATTCAGTATCTACTTAAGTATATTAATCTCAATTAAATAGTATACTTAGTAGATGTTGATAGGCATAATTATGCGTTCATATCAATTTTATTCATTTATCTACTACAATACTCTTTACGTTACAGGTTGTTCTTATTATTGGAATAAACGAAGCATGTCGAACTAATGAACTAACACAACTTTAATGTCAAAAACATTGAGAAACATTCAGATGACTTACTATTAATTAATTTACCTAATACAAAGACAAAAAGAGACCGCAACTTCGTCATTCGCAAGGAATACGTAACGATTGTTGAGAAATATCAAGCCTTACGCCCGCCTAACACTCCAATCAATCGATTTTTTCTACAGTATCGCAATGGAAAGTGTGTTAGACAGCCTATGGGTACTAATAAAATTGCCAGTATCCCACGAGAAATAGCAACATTTCTTGAACTTCCAGAACCCCTGTTGTACACGGGTCATTGTTTCCGACGAACTTCAGCCACACTTTTGGCTGATTCCGGAGCTGATCTCCTGTCCCTTAAGCGCCACGGAGGCTGGAAGTCCAATGCAGTTGTAGAGGGATACATAGAAGATTCCATCCAAAATAAGTCTAAAATATGTGAAGGCATCGTAGGAGCCATTACACTGAAAGAGCCTCAATCGGATCCTTGGACTGGCCCTTCTACATCAAAAATAAGCCGTTATGAAACACCTAACCATCTCCCTCTCTCTCCAACATTCACGCCAAGGGAATCCGATGAATCGGTACAACTATTAAGTATGACAGATAGTTTACCGAAAAACAGTACACAAGTGACTAACACCAATATTACAGTACCAAACAAAAATATTACACTCAATTTAAATAACTGTAGCAACGTTACTTTAAAATTTTCTTAATTATACCTTAGTATTATTTTGTTATAATTTAAAGATTATTCTGTAATACTTACCTGTCATAATTTATTTATTTATTTATTTATTTAAATAAATAATGTAGTAATTAATACCTAAACTGAAATAAAAGTGTACCTATCTTGTGATTGTAAACGTTTTTTTTTTGCATTTAGTCATTTCCTCGCTGAGGTGGAATGAAAAGTTACGTGTTGCACTCGAGTGCAAAGATTTTTCACCTCGTGCTCTTTTGATTCCCTCGCTAACGCTCAGGATTCTAATTTTGAATCACTCGCTGCGCTCGTGATTCAATTTTAGAATCCTTCGCTTGCTCGGTCATCAAAATTGAACACGCGGTTAAAAAGCAACTTTGCACTCTTGTATAACAAATAACTATTATTTGCGACAAACATGACGCATAAGAAGAATAAAAAAAAACAACAAGTTGGGGGAAAACATGCGTCACATGCACGTAAAGCGGCCATCGCTCAGCATAATAATGCTAAGACCCTATACGAGACAGAGCGAATGTGTTCCACGCTTTATGATAACAGTTTTCTTAACAGCGATTATCAGTTTAGTTGTCCATATCTCAGATAAGGTTCAGTTACAAAAGGCACTTACTTTATTTTCTGATCTGGCCTAAATTAAAAAGTGTGTACCTACTAAGTTCAAAGAGGAGCTAAGTAATGACAGCCGCACGGTTCGATCGGTCAGGTTAAGTTACACTTGCCGCGGTTAGTCCGTAGATGGGTGACCATCTTTATATACCAAGACCCGTCCGTGCCTCGGAAAACACGTTAAGCTGTTGGTCCCGGCTGTCATTCGTAGATCTTTAACAGTCGTTACGGGTAGTTAGAAGCCTGAAAGTCTGACAACCAGTCTTATCAAGGGGTATCGTATTACCTAGTAACTGGGTTGCGAAGGTCCGATAGGCAGTCGCTTCATGTAAAATACTGGTATTCAGCTGCATCCGGTTAGACTGGAAGCCGACCTCAACATAGTTGGGAAAAGGCTAGGTGACCTACTACGTTTAAAGATCACTGTATACGGCATCACATGAAGTCAGGCTCTGAACTCTATTGCAAAATAAAAGGACTTCTACGGAATCCGTTACATTATCACTGCGGTATAATCGAGTAACACACTAACAGTACCTAGTAAAAGTTTTCATGTCGTCAGCTTAACAATTTTCATTGCGTCATTTTTTACGTTGTTGAGCAGACAAATTTTTTGGAATTTCTCAATAGCAGCCCGGAACCTGGATCTGTGCCAGGTTGAAGGCAAGACAAGGGCTCGCTCCCTATTACATGGAACTTATCGTAACTGGCAAAGTGTGGGTTTACTAAAGGTACTTACAACTCTACCTTATACTTCGATAACAGCCGTGATATTATGTTATGTAAATAAAACCTACGTAAACTTATTTTTCTAGATTTTAATATCACTCCATACAATTAGTCGCTAGTCAGAAGCCTGAAAATCTGACAACCAATCTTACCAAGGGGTATCGTATTACCCAGTGACTGGGTTCTGGAGGTCAGGTAGGCAGTCGCTCCATGTAAATACTGGTATTCGGCTGCATCCGGTTGGACTGGAGGCCGTCCCGAACATGGTTGGGAAAATGCAGGCAGATTATGATGATGACACTTAGATTCGCTTTAAAATTTTGTAACATAAGTGATTGTAGCAACATTTTATGTTCATACCATAAAAGACACGGAAAAGAACACCGCCATATAACTATTGTTAGCAACATACTCGTAAATGGATGTTAGTTGTAAGATTTATTTCTCTAGATATGTAGCTACATGTAGGTCATGGTTACTGTACATATACATATGTATACATATACGGCGTTTTCTGACTACTTTTAGAAGAAAGGTTGAAACAAATTCAGAGGTCACAATCTCTTTTAAAGTCCAGACATAATCTTGGTCAGATCATGTGAAGACCATGTAGATTGAAGTCTGAAATGGTCTTTTGAGGAAAGTACCACACAGATTTGTGTCGACCAGTCCAGTCAGTGCAAGTATTTGTCAGTAATCGTGTACCTCAAGTCAGAACTTGAGGTACACGATTACTCAACTGTAATGTTTGTTTATCTATGGTAGGCACAGGAACTGTACCTATGTACAGTCGCAGAAATGAATTATTTATCAAATTGGCATACCACATCGGTCATACAACTGTCAATGAATGACAGTGATTTGAATATACGAGCAAATTTAAAGTGGTAGTTCATTTGTTTAACAATTATTTTAACGAACTTACGAGTAAATCGAACATCGGTGTTAACAGGACTATATTCTTTCATCTTTCAGGTAAATTTTCCAATGCTCGTATAAAAACACCAGGCCTTCAAGATGATGTTAGCATCGACCGTGTCCAGTTTTCTGGGGCCGCGCATGAAGATCGCCCTGCGCAAGCCCATCATAGAGAACATAGCCTTCAAGCTGCACTACCAGCTCACAGTGACCCTGCTGGTGCTCGCTGTTATCCTAGTATGTGCGCGAGACTACGTCGGAGATAACATCAAGTGCATGGCTGATTCCGCCATCCCTACACCAATCATAGAGAAATACTGCTTCTTCATGGCTACATTTACTATTGTGAGTTTGTTCTGTGATTCATGTTAGATATCTAGATTCTTGCTAATGAATTCAATGATTCATGAGAAATAAATAATTATACCTTTTCATTGTACAGCTACAATTTCGCCGGTCGCATATCCACACATGGAAGAACCATCATTCCGGATTGTGGCTTCTGATCAAAAGATGATGAGACTCCCAGATGTCCAAAAAACATGAATACCAAACTGACTAAAATATAATCTTGAATCGTCATGTTGTATGTGTGAACTGACCATCTGCAGCGATGTTGTACTGCATTCGTAATATACAGAATTTTAATAAAAGGATGAGGTATCACGCTTTTGTCGTGCTATTGTTAAACTGTGTCCAAACCAAACCATCAATCCAGTTTAGAAGGAACAGCTCCAAATAAACTGGTGATCTTATTGCAGGTCCGACATTACAACGAGAGCCTTCTGCAAGATGGGTTCCTGCCGCATCCCGGAGTGGGTCCTATCTCAGATTCGGATGAGTATCTCAACCACACCTACTACCAGTGGGTGCCCTTTGTGCTGTTCATACAATCTCTGGCCTTCTACATGCCACATTACATCTGGAAGAAGAAGGAAGGTAAGTTTCTTGGACGAATAAAGAAAGAGACGGATATGTTTTACAAAGGTCGTTTTTAACGTACGAAATGATGCTAATGACTGCGTTAACACAATCAACTCGCTCCATTTAATGCACCGTTACGACAGAGTAAATATTTATACAGTGATTAGCTTTAGACGCTATAATTATGTTTTAATTAAAGTTGCATTTTGTGTATTTTTATGATTTTACACTTTATCTAATCTAGAGAATCCCGGTTAGATCTTTCGTAGAAATGTGTCTCACATCATTATTGCGGTGACGAGGCCCGTACCATGAGAAAGAATGTACGATAATTTCGTTTACTCAAAAAAAATCTAAGAAATAAAAGTAATTTTACGTTGTTATATTTTAAAAAAAGGTTGTGAATATCTCATATTGGTTATGTCTCCTGCAGGTGGAAGAATAAAAGCGTTAGTAGACGGCTTGCAGTACGCAAGCCTCGCTCTAGCGCAGGACGACATGTCCGTCGCTGGCATGGACCTGCCTTCCAAGGAGACGCTGAGCAAGCGAATTGACATCATCAGGAGAGATATTAAATTGAGGTAAGCTGGTCTAGCATTTCTAACAACCTTATAAAGAAACCTTAATTACTTAAACACCAGAACTAAATTTCGTATAAATAGACAGGACGGACATGTATCTTCGAGTAGGTTCTTCTGTAAGGTAACTACAATCTGATTTTCTGAATAAATCAAAATAAAAAGTCATTTATTCAAACCAGGCTGAGAATCAGCACTTTTCAAAAGTCAAAATTACATAAGACAGTCTCCCAAAATGCCGCCCTTCACCCCTTCCCAGTGTTTTAGCTGGGATGAAGTAACGCAACAAACTGACCAGCAGCACACCTGCCTGTTCAGTTTACACGATCGGCATCTATTCCACGCCACGATTGTTTGCATCCCAAAGCACCTAAGGTCAAAATAAAAGTGACACTGGGTGTAATTTTGTGTAGGTTCCCTCGGCTATGGTTCCTGCAGTTCCCGTCATAGGCCGAAGCACAGCATTATGTTTAGTGGTGTCCTGATCCTGGTCACACAGTCCTGACGTGCTACCAATCTCGCTGTGTGTTATTTTATAACCCTTTTTTTTTCTCGTACGACTTCTAGGTTGCGTATAAGCCGCACGTGGTCTATCTGGCTGGTGTCTATGGAGGTGTTGAACTTACTCCACGTGATCTTTGAGATTTGGATCATCAACAAGTTCCTAAACGGGCAATTCATAGGTCTGGGCCCTAGTGTGCTCAATTACAACGAATGGAGTCATATTGCTGACCCGCTGGAGACTGTCTTCCCTAAGGTAAGTGATATACAGCTGTTGCCTGCGACTTCGTCTGCGATCCAGGATGAAAACGAACCTATGTCCTCCAAGTTTCAGGCTACCTATCTGTCAAATTTAATAATAATGAACGGTTCAGTGGTTTAGGCGTGAAAAGGTAACAGACGTACAGGCAGAGTTACTTTCGCATTTATAATATTAGTGTGGATGTATAACTTAATGCTGTGGCTTTCCAGATTGTCCCTTTAAAATGCTGAACAGTCATACTTGACTTAGAAACCTACTATAGTGCGGCCGACAAGAGAATGCTTTCTTGACACCTGTCAGTTTCATACAAACGAAGTCGTGTTTTGCGAATTTGATCTTTATTAGCTACTAGAATGGTTACACTGACAGGTGTCAGGAACGCATTCTCTCGACGGCCGGACTGCAGACGGTTTTTGACTCGGAATAAGTCTGCACAATAGTAAAGAATATTCTATAATATTATTCACCATCCACCACACCAGTATGTATTGTGACGGGTTCTAATTATTTTTAATTGAGAAGGTAAACACTATTATTCAGTATTTATAAACTTCTTTTATATGCTGCGATTCTACATATACTTACCTACCATTATCTGCAATGGACAATGGATGGATGGAATAGAATACATGGATGTAGTCACCAATACCGAGTGCGTAGATCATACTTTTAAGGCGGAATTAGGAACATATAATATTACACGTTTTAAATAAAATCATGGCAATAGCTGTTTCAAATTCGCGACAAATGGTAAGTAAAAAATAATCTCTTGAAAAAAAAAAGATTATCAAAGTGGGCAGTGACCAAACTAAGGTTGAGAACCTATGGTGTTGATAAATCAGGGAAATTATTTGTTTAGCAACTTAAATATTCCGCAAATTCGAATCTGTCATTATTTGACAGTTGTGTGAAAAGGCTATGTAATATGCCAAACTAGCTGCGCCCCGCGGTTTCACCCGCATAAGTTTCGATCCGATAGAAATATTGGGATAAAAAGTATATCCTGGGCGTTAATCCTGGTTATAAACTATCTGTATGCCAAATTTCATCATTTGGATGAAATTTGCCATACAGATAGTTTATAGTTTTTGCATGAAAGAGTAACAAACATCCATCCATCCATCCATCCATCCATACAAACTTTCACGTTTATAATATTATATAGTAGGACTAGGAGAGTAGGAAGTAGGATTGACGTAGTGTGTCAATTTGACAAACAGTTAATTTCCCTGACTATATTAAGAGAAAGCTGTTGCAGGACTCATTAAACCCTTGGTTTTTATATGTTCTGGCGACGAAATGGCTAAATGGTTTCAAAAGGAATCCATCTCCAACCTTCTCCAACAAATAAGAATTTATTATAACAATATTTTATTTCGCCTATATAGGTGACGAAGTGCATTTTCCACAAGTACGGTCCGAGCGGCTCCATCCAGCAGCACGACGCGCTGTGCGTGATGGCGCTCAACATCATCCACGAGAAGATCTACACTGTGCTCTGGTTCTGGCTCCTCATCCTCCTCATCGTGTCAATCCTCGGTAAGATAATGTTTGACATCTATATGTATAGACCTTCATTTTTCTGACTTCTGACTACCCGTAACCACTATCAAAGATCCACGAATGACAGCCGGGACAAACGGTTTGACGTGCGTTCCGAGACACGGAGTGGTCTCGGTACCTATGTAAAGATGGTCACTCATCCACAGACCAACCGCGGCAAGCATAGCTTAACCTGATCGATAGACCTATGCGCCTGTTATTATTTAGCCCCGGGCACTGGCTAAAACTAACACATAGCTATGTATGACCAATTCAAATTGAACCCGCATACATAACTATGTGTTAGTATAAAGTGTCTCCTGCTTGTCGTCTTGTTCTTTTCGAGTCGGTAGTACTCTTTGTGTAGTTGGACCCAGTGGTCCAACTACACAAAGAGTACTACCGACTACTACTACTACTACCTACTGAGGTAGTACGTTAAAACCAAACCTAATTGGCTTCATTTGAGCTGATAACATTTTTTTTCATCTTTGTACTTTATTTCAGCTGTGATCTGGCGTGTAATCTCCTTCTTCCTGTACCGTCGCTCTCCGCGGTTCAACATGATGATGTTCCAGCGAGCGACCAAGAATGACGCCAAGTTCAATCCCTACAACGTCATCGAGGTCGTTAACGGCTGCCAGTTCGCTGATTGGCTATTCCTCTACTATCTCGCTAAGAACATGCAAGGCGTCGTCTTTAAGTGAGTAATAGTCATTATTACTATCATCATCATCCAGGATAGGAGCCCTATATCTGAATTAATTTAGGGTCGATGCAGCATGTTTTCTTTCATACATCTCTATTAACCGTCATCTCAGTAGTCATGATATGGCTAAAAAAAAGGGGATCTTTTTAGCCATATCGTTAGGTGAGTTAGTCACTGACATATCATTACTATTTTTTACATCAATTATTGTATATCAGTGACTTTATTCATCCACAATTGTGCAACGATATCTTATCTATTATACTGACTCTAAATGAAACCTGAAATACGTCTTTGGTAAATATTGCCCGTATCTTTCAGGGAGCTATTCACTCGTCTTGCGGAAGAGTTAGGGAAACGAGACATGCCTGATAATAACGACGATGATGAGAAGAAGGGAGCCGAGCCTATTCTCTTGGGGCATCTCTCCTTCGACGATGAAACACTACCGCTGAAGCCCCACAAGAAATCCACGTAGAACTTGACTTAATTAAGTAGTACCTAACTTTAGAGTTTTATGGTTTTTGAATACATGAATGAAAGAAGTATTCTTGTTAAAGAAGCAAGTGTTGTAAGGATACTCTATAGGAATGTTATGGAGTTTGATAAAATGCGAGGAGTTTTTTTTAATTTTACTATAGTAATGATCCTTGTTATCATAAACTATGTACAAAACCACACCAGAACAGTAAATTTAGTTAGACATCCACAACTTTTAAGGTCACCAAATTTTTAATACCTTACCTAGAATTTACTAAATATTTACAGGGTAATATTTTTAGGCTTGTGGTTTCAAATCGATTATGATGATATTTTGTAAGGAGATTGAAATGTTTAATTTATATACTTAATTGGATTTTTTTTTTAATGTAATTTATGCTCCCAAATGTTGGAACAAATTACTTTATTATTTATTTATATAAAGTTGAAGTTGACATTATAGTTTTTGCTCAAATAAACTTTAGAGGTGCTTTTACGCAAGTAAAAGCTAAACTAGTATTGAAAATAGCCATCCCAGTGATGTTAAGAAATGTTTTATAATAGCAACAATTTTACAGGATAAGTTGTGAAGCTTGTTTGTAAATATTGTTATTCTGTAATTGCAATGTTATATAAATTGTCTAGTCCTTGTATGTATTGTTGTTTTTTTAAAGTTTATGTGAATAAATTAGTGTTTTTTTTTATATTTTTGGTTTGTTTTAAATGTGAATTAAATGTAGAGGGTGAGGTATGTGTGAGGTATGTAATAATGAATTGCTTGCTTCTGCACACTCATATACCAACATTATGGAAGCATTACAATCACAAACGTGTATTTTCCCGTTCGTGCGTTACTTTTGCATAAACACACATTTTGTTAAGGCGTTAAAAGCTGGAATATTATAAATAACTAGCGGACCCGGCAGACGTCGTCCTGCCTGGAAAAGCATCGCCACCTGTCGGGTCCAAAACATCCAGGAACCCATTGAAATATACACACTATATTCAAATATATTTCATCCAAATCGGTCCAGCCGTTTAGGAGGAGTTAGGTGACAAACACTCGTACAGAAGAATTATATTATATTAGGGCTATTTTTTCCAACGCCAGATAATTTTATTCGAGGAACAATTTTGAAGTTTTGACAGTTCTTCCATACAAAAATTGTCAAACGTCAAATTTATTCCACGAATAAAAATTATCAGTCGATTGAGAAATCAGCCCTTAAGATTATATTTCAAGTAATAGAATGTCCTAAAACAGGGGCTCTACTCCGAAGTAGTATCGACCGATGTTCGGCCGTTTCCTGCTACGAAGTTACTATTTGGTTCGGTCGATTCCGATCCTACACTCCTACACTCTTTCGAATATTGTCTATGGTCCCGACCCAACAGAGCCGATCCGAACTTTTTTCGCATTTTTCAATAATATTCGGTTCGGCTATGTGTCGATCCGATCCGAACATTCGCACGGAGTAGGCCCCCAGGAGTGGAAACGCAGTATGGAAAAACCTTAAGCGAAATGTTGGATAATATCTCAAGCATGATATCTTGATAAAGTCTTCCTCATTTAGGGGTACACACTGGTTCTGGGGAGGCCTATATCCAGCAGTGGACGTCTTTTGGCTGAAATGATGATTATGTTGACACAATTGTTCGGATCGGCAGATTTGATTCGGCATATAATTTTCACGAACAAACATGGATGGCCGATGGAATTAACTATTACATATAATTATTCGGCTTTCATTGTAACGGGTAGAATTAAAGTCGATGCCGAAGCATTCGTGCTCCGTGCTGCCGACCGTTCAAAATCGTTCGATACGAAAATTCACCTTTCAAACAAAAAATCATAATCAAAATCGGTTCATCCGTTCGGGAGCTACGATGCCTCAACAGACAGACACACACACAGACACGTCAAACTTATAACACCCCGTCGTTTTTGCGTCGGGCGTCAAAAAGAGCTAATCACAAATCCAATACCCGAAAACTTTGTCAGTTTAAATCAAAGAGTTGACCGCCATTCTTTATAATCATTTAAGGGTTGTGGAGAGCTATGCAGATCAGTAAACTACGTTCTGTACCTACTTTCGCTGAATCATGCTCGGCACCCCAATTGCGTAACACGCTTACACAATCTGAAGGATTTTGAAGGCAATTCCTAATCCGTTGCATCATTGTTTGAAAAATTCTTCTGCTCGACAACGTAAATGATGCAATTACATAATGCTGTCAAATTGTTCAACAATTCATGTAGTTGACAATTGACGAACTAAGCCGAGCGGCTTTTTGCCGAACATACTCGTAAGTTATAATTATGTACACTTATTAGATTTTGCCACACAGAATTATGTCCACATTTTAAGCTAATCATTTCCAGCTTTAGATGAACTCGCATTGTATAGAATAGACGTTACGAACAATGAAAAGTCAGCTTATATAAGCGTGCGTACGTATAGCACCCCATAAGTAACCTGCAGCCTACTTAATTGCGTAGGTAACAAAATTTTATTTCTAAATGCGATCCTGAAATTAAGCAAACTCCAGTAACAATCGTTTTCCATATTTTGGTATTGTGTAAAATAAAAATGATTCCAATCCATAATAATCATAATCATAATCATTTTTTATTTGTGTAACATAGGTAGTGAATACAGTTCTTATAATACAGTTTATAGGTCGCTATGTTATGCCGAGAGGCGTACAAATATGGTTGCATGCTAAATAAAAACAATATGGAATAATTTCTACAGTCAATGCATAAATAAATAACCATAAATTAAAATTAGTCACAATATTCAATTAAAATTTGTTTCTCCAGTCAAATAAATAAATAAGTCTACATTAATTTATCATTCAGAAATTCATCAGTCGTATAATAAAGAGTTTTAATTTTTTTTTTAAATTGTGTAACATTCAAATTTTTCATGACATCTGGTAATTTATTGTAAATCCGCGGTGCCATACCCAAAACGCTCTTTCTCACTAAGGCAGTCTTACAGCGCTGATTGCTTAAAGAGTTTGCGTATTGGCTACGAATCGCAACATCTCGTAACGTTGACACTTTTTCGAATAACCTCATGTTTGTTTTGACGAAAACACTAATTTCAAAAATATATAATGAGGGTAAAGTAAGTATTTTCAGCGATTTAAAGAATGGTACACAGCTAACGTCAGTTTTCAAACCACACATTGATCTTATGCATCTTTTTTGTGCCTTAAAGACGATATCTTTATCAGTAGAATTGCCCCAGAAAATAATACCATATCGCAAAATTGAGGCTACTAAGCCGTGATATGCAACTATTAGCGCATCCATATTTATTTTTCTAGCAATTTGTTATTTGTCAAGCCTTGAAGATTTAGGTAGGACATACCTACCTAATGGCGTCAAACAAGTTACACAAACACATATCATCGCTAAAACTAAACAGTTAGAGTAAATATTACAAAGATGTTTGGTGATTCAGATAATTAGCGCACACCAAAATATTATAAGATATTTAATATTTAGCTCGAAAGTCAATACATCTTCTAATAGTTTCCTCTGTTTATTATTACGTCAGTTTTTATAAAAGGTTATATGTGGGTAGTTTCTAATTAACCTTTACCATAATAAAATATTAGGATACTTGACTTACTACAATATCATCTGCCTAGCCTTTTCTCAACTATTCGGTCGGTTTCCAGTCTACCCTAATGCAGCTTAATGCCATCGATGGTCCTAGTTCATCATCTGTGACTGCAAGTGACAGCTATGTGACGAACCCAGCAATGCATAAATATGTAAGCTGTCACGCCCTTTATGCCTGGAGGCTTTTATTTAGGTAGTGAGTTTTTATTTTAATTAATTATTTTTTAGCTTGAGTACGTATAGTTTTTATTATATTTGTTGGTATATTGGCGTGGCTAGCTGACATATGGCAAATAATTTAAGTTTCTTGTAATGTTCATTACTGAACATAGGTTCGTAGTATTGTATACATGCAACTACATATATTCTAACTAAACAGACAGCTGTGCTGCTGGGGAGTTTGTTGCGCCACTTCTTCTTCCCAGCGATAGCACTAGGAAGTGGTGAAGGGCGGGCGTTTTTGGGGGACTGTCTTTTGTAATTTTGACGTTCGAAAAGTGCTGATTCTCAGCCTAATTTGTATAAATGACTTTTGATTTTGATTTTATTTTACATGGAGCGACTGCCTTCACCCAACCCAGTTACTGCAAGGTAATACCTGTCAAGGATCTATTTATGACAGCCGGGACCAACGGCTTAAAACGTGCTTTCCGAGGCACGGAGGGGTCTCGATATGTAATGGATGGTCACCCATCCACGGACAGACCTCGGCAAGCGTAGCTTTACCTTCTATCGAGTCGTGCGGCAGTTATTATTTAGCCACGCCTTACTAGAGTAGCCATTAATACAGCTCTATTTGCACGACCTTTGATCAAAATGTGTATTATTTATCTTACATTTGACAATATTTAATTCCATTCCAATATATGTACATGTAGTTATGTAAACTATATAATTGAACGTAGGCAGTTTCCGTATGTTTGACACATTCTGGCTTGAATTGTAACTTATTAACGCCTACCTAATTGGGCTTCAGCTTAAGCGACTGGAATTCGTATTAATAGGTCTTTACCAGTCGCCTAGCCATTTTTTCCCAACTATGTTGGGGTCGGCTTCCAGTCTAACCGGATGCAGCTCAGTACCAGTATTTTAAATGGAGCGACAGCCTATCGGACCTCCACAACCCAGTTACTGGGCACACGATACCCCTTGGTAAGACTGCTTGTCAGTCTTGGGGCTACTGATAAACGACTGTCGAAGAACCACAAATGACAGTTGGGATCAACGGCTTAACCTGCTTTCCGATTCCGAGGCACGGTCTTGGTATGTAAAGATGGTCACCAGTCCACGGACCAACCGCGGCAAGCGTAGCTTAACCTGATCGATCGACCCGTGCGGCTGTTGTTACTTAGCTACAAGCCCCTCAATTCGTATTAAATTAATCGATACCGAGATAATAACAAATAAAATCAGACAAAGAGTGAGTAGCGGTGACCCAGTAGTAACAGCCGTACCAGGTGTAGGTCGTAGGTTCGAACCATTATTTCATCACCACTACTCTCAAAACGGTGAAGGAATTAAAACATCGTGAGGAAGCCGACATATCCTAGAACCAAAAAATCTAAAACATGTGACTTCTACCAACCCGCACTGGGCCGGCGGCGCGGCGTGGGGTATTACGGTCCACTTCCTCTCACAGAGAGGTGTCCTGTGTCCCAGCAGTGGGAACATTATAGGCAGATTATGTATTTATCTGACAAAGTAAGGTAGGTACCATGGTATAGCCATGGCAAAGCGCCATAGAGTCTGTTTTTATTCATTCAAGCTTTCACCCATAAAGCCTCTACGGAAGATTGTTGACCCGACCGAATGCTGCGGGATGCTGACAAAACGATTTACTAAAAAAAGGTCATGAGCTTCTCACGTTCTGTGAAATCGAAACAAGAAGTTTTGTTGTAATCACGTTGTATTGTAATATTTAAATTAAAAGGATCATAAAATATCTTAATTATTTCAGGTGTACCTACCCAATAAGTTTGTGCTTTTACCTTCTCTGACCCATCAGATCAGCAATGTCAAAATATAACAGCTTTTTACTAAATGCAAATGAAAGTATAATTATGTACCTATACTGTACAGTCACGAGCACTAATATGTCAACACTTGGAAACTTTCAATAGCGATTTTTGCATGAAATAACGAATGCAGCGTTAAAATACGACACATCACATAGAAGTATGGGTTCGAAAATACTACTATGATAGTAGTAACATAAAATTTCATTAAAAAACAAATGAGAAAATCGGCTTTGAATACAGCCTAGTGTAGGTATATACATACTTATGCTCGCGACTGTACATATAACAAAAAAATCAATTTTTAAATGTTTGTCTGGCTGTCTGTCTGTTTGTTTCAGCTTATCTCCAAATCGGCTGGACCGATTTTGACTGGACTTTCACTGGCAGATAGTTGATATTATAAGGAGTAATTTAGGCTACTTTTATTTAAGAAGAATAACTAGGGCAATAAAATTAAAACCCAGTTAAGTTCAATTTGTTTTCCGACATGCACGCGGACGAAGTCGCGGAAGTCGCTAGTCATTAATTTTATTAATAAGTATAATAGTTAAGTACGCAAATTGAAAGAAGTTCAATTTAGACTCAAATTCTCACTTTCCCGTCTAATTTTAAGCGTCATCTATGTATCGGATTTTCCTGAACTGTTTTATTTTTAGTTTTATCAGTTTAGGGAAAACCGTTTATACGCAAACGTCATAAATCATAACATTATAAAATATTTTTATAATCTGACCCTGTCTCTTGCCCTTAGATAAGAGCAAGACACAGATTACAAATAAAATAATGTTTTTAGTATCTCCAACATTGTAATAAAATAATTAATGATAGGTTTCAATAATAATTAGCTAAGTATGTAAAACACAAATGGTGAGTCGCATAGCATCAGTTTAATTAATTTTTTTAAGTACATACAGTAAAATAACGACACGACACGACACGTTTTACGACACACAGAGTGGCAAGACAAGCTTGGTTAAGCAGACGACAACCTCATAGGTTGAACTGCGAGATGCCATATCGAAACAGAGTGGCAAGGAGACATCGACGCGAAACGTGTAACTAAAAAAAAAACTATTTTAACCTATTCTTCTATTTTAATCTATAAACCTATTTTTCGTTTTTATGCTAGTACAATGTGCTGAAGCTCCGAGCTTGCGAGTCGATGCCCCTGCCATATGCCACCCTGTATAGGTATTGAGTACAATTATTATTATTATTATTAAAAGCCTGTGATGTCCCACTGCTGGGCAAAGGCCTCCCTACTCTCTTTCCACTTCTCTCTGTTTAAAGCTGTTAAGGACCAGTTCTTGTTGAAGGAGTCCAGCTCATCCCGCCATCTCCGTCTGGGCCTGCCGCGATGTCGCTTGCCATTAAGAGGGACCCATTGGGTCGTAAGTTTGGCCCATTGGTCGTCTGACATGCGGCAGATGTGTTCAGCCCAATTCCATTTTAGCGTGGCAGCTTTCCAAGTAACATCAGTTATTTTTGTTATGGAACGGATGGTCGTATTCCTTACCCGGTCTGTTAGTTTTATGCCCAGAATACTCCGTTCCATAGCCCTCTGGCAAACCCCGAGCGTGGACCTCTGCTGATTTGTCAAAGACCACGTTTGTCCGCCATATGTGAGGATGGGAAGTATGCACACGTCAATGAGTCTCCTCTTAAGGGACAAAGGAAGGTCACCCTTCATTAGATGTTTCATGGCCCAATAGCTCTTCCAGGCATTTTCGGTGCGTCTTGCAACTTCTTTGTTTTGTCTTGCCTGGAAAGAGACTATTTGACCAAGATAGAGATACTCATCGACGTATTCAACCTCCCCACCCGCCACTGTGATCCTGTGATGCGGGCTGTTCGTCATCAACTTGGTCTTTGACATATTCATCCGAAGTCCGACCTCTAGGCTTGCCGTGCTAAGATCGTCTAGCATCTGAGTCAACTCGGAGGCTGAAGAATTGAGAATTGAGTACAAAGATATTGCTTATTTCTTTTAAAATAAAGAAATACCTTTCATTCTCTTGATGGAGTCAGTTTAATTTAATTGTTAGAGCCTCATGTTTTTTTTATAAACTACGTGAAGCTCCCACTGACTTAAAATATTTTCACGTCGAATAAGTTTAACACAGCCTATCGAACTCCATATCTGGGAATACGAACTCTCTCCAAAAGAGTGGTGACGATCACAGCTCCGATACCAATCCCATGAAATTAATATCATTGATTTGTCCACAGCAAACAACCAGGCAAGACTGCACTAGATTTTAAGCTTTGGTTTCCTAAGAAAACGGTCACATAATAATGGCTGTCCAAATATCTATGCCAGATACAGAGCGTTTTTGACACCTTAAGGTCCAATACTGGTGAAAATGACAGATTTTCACGATGGCCGTTAGATATAATAATACGAAACCGCTTTACTTGGAAACCAATTCTTTATTAAAGGCAAACTAGGTAGACACTATTTCTAAATTCCTGAAAAAAATTGTGTACCCAGTTTTGATAGTTTTTTTCTAATCATTGTTCCTCTCAACCGAAGCACCTACCATCTAATCTCTTCACGACTCTTGGTTGACTGGTAGAAAATGCCTAAGGCATTAAGTCCGCCTTTGTACCTTTTTGTGCGAAAAGTTTAAATTAAACCACCACCGTATCATTTCTACCAGCGCAGCGGAGTAATTGCGTAACACACTGACAGTAGCAATAGCTTTCATTTTGACAGTTCAACAACATTCATTGCGTTAATGATGTTGTTGAGCAGACTTTTTGAACATATGAAGCGATGGATTAGCAATATCCTTCAAAATGGTTCAAATTGTGATTGATATTGTGCTGGTGAGTTCTCAGTTATCTTTGTGTCATCCTATGCAATGATGCGTCTAGTTAGGGTAGCTGATATGATATGGAGCACCCGGCGCCTGAGAAACAGCACAATAAAATAGCTCAAGATAAAACTAATGAGTAATTAAGTGTCAGGCACATTGCGGTTTATTGTTAATATTTTTTCTCGTCCACTCGACTTATACATTCTCCTTTTACTAGTGTTTATTTTCATAGATAGATATGTATTATAATATTGTTCATGCGGATGTTATGTTTAACTTTGAGGTCTGTGGTTATTATCACGTTACCGCGGCAAAGGTACCGTCTATTGTTGTTACGGACCGTGTTTAGAATACATTAAATGGGAACTATGTGCAGCTGTCTGTAAATATTTATGTACTTTTAATAATAAATGTTTGAAGAAAAGTTTCTTGTAAGTATGTATGTACCAAAAGAATTCTGAACTTTTCTAGTTCTAGTTACCCCAAACATAGTGCGCGATCTCACAGTCAATGCCAATCAATTCAATCAATTCACTCAATTCCTGTATTCAGGTGAAATAAGTAATCTAAAATAGGTAAGTTAGTAAGTCAGACTGTGATACTATTAAATGTAGCACACAACGCCATGGCAGCCGCCTCAAGAGAGTCCCGCTCTCTCCCCTCTAGAGACAAGTTGTAACATGTTTTTTAACTAATCTACTTAGAACGTCCCGAAGCACCCAGTCCTGATTCCTAGAATTTCGGTGGCAGGTAGCGGGCAGACTGCGGGGGATCTCACACGCACACAGCCACAACGCTCGCCATTGGTTAGGAGTCACGTGCTTTCACATCGAATGCTATTTTCTTACGTAATTTTTTATCTGTGTTACATTGTAGCCTATGGTTCGCATTTGTTGTTACATAATATTACATTTAGGGCTGATTTTTCAATCGACAGATAATTTTTATTCGTGGAATAAAATTAACATCTGACAGATTTTGTATGGAAGACCTGTCAAAAATTCAAAATTATTCCTCGGATAAAATTATCTGGCGTCGGAAATATCAGCCTTTAAATTATTATTATTACTTATTATTTATTTTACATTTATTTTATAATTTTACATTTTAAGTTAGTCAAGATTTCGTATGCAATCTGAGACCAACAACTGTCCGAGAAACGGAGATTCATCGTTTAGGAGAACGATAAGCCATCTAGGATAGGCTAACAGGAAATGCAACGAAACAAAAACTCGTTTTTCTATTACGATTGTCAGTCGGCCCCAATACCCCAGTTCGATCATAAAAAAGTCGAAAGGGGTCGTAGGATACCCGGTTGTAACGAATTCCTTTCACTATTTAATCACAATGAAATAAATTAACAACGTTTGAGAGTAACTAAATGAAAGAATGGTAATAAAATTGTATTTAATCCATAAGTTACTACTACAGTAATATACCTATACATACGCTTGTAAACACACAAATACACATAGGTTATAGCAAAGTGCTGTGACGGTTAAAATGTTACACATTTTTTCGACCTAGCTCTCATTCGCCAAGTGCAGCAGGTGCGCTAAGGGACTTCATTCCAAAATTATTGTAAAAACGGATTTAACGAACGGATTTCGTAAGTTTCACGAATGATTACGTAGATGAGGCGAAGTCTAGAGACATTGCATTACGGCAGGCTCATACAAAATATTACAAATATTACCAACTCTCCATCCTTGGAAGTTTAGAAGTCCATGTCGTAAAGGGCGGAGGCAAAAAATCTAAACTATTTAAAAATAAGAGCCATCTTTAAGTTATTTTTCATTTCATAACTTTTGAAATTGGCGCACTGTTTTATTTTTCTGACATGTTTCTAGTTATGAATTTTGCACACTACTTGACACTATCGTCCGTAATACTTCCAAGTAAAATTGTTTAAATTATCAACATTTTTAAATAATTATTTTTGCTATATATGTATAAGAAATGAAATATTTTTCAACTTATATCATTATACCAAAAAAATCTTATAGTTTAAAAGTAATATTTTACTTCGAATTCGTATTTAATGCGTAGATTGAAACGCACTTTTTGTACTCTGGCAAGAATCAAAATGGCGTCAGCGCGCGCTCCGAGGCGCGCTCTCACCTGTATGGTTATCCTTTTCTAACAAAGCAAGAAATATACCGCTATCTCTGTTATCGCAACAGATAATAATTTTCTTTCAATGCGTGTGATGTAAAACAAAATAAATTGTGAGAGCCGGGTTAGCCGTGAAACGGAGTACTTTTCTTTGACGTTGCATGGTTTCGTTTTGTGGTGCAAGTGTTTTGCGTTTACTTTCGTGATTTATAAAAGAAAATATTGGTATATAGTGGGACAATATTATCGTAACGATAAGGTGGACTTTGAAATGTTTAATGAGTGTGTATAATGCGAGATTTTATATTGCCAATTCCATGAAATTGTATTTGTAAACGATTATTTCGAAAACGATCTGATTTTCCGCGAAAAATATTTACATAATACAAAGGACTGACTTGAAAGTGTCTAAGGAGGCAAAGAATAATCAAAATTGGTAAGTAAAATATAATGATATGTATAAGTTGGTCGTGTAACATTTTTTTACATACCACTACCTATTTTTTGAGTAGCTAATAAAACAGCTGAGTGTTCTGTGTCAGTATTTTAATTGATGAAAATAGCTTTTGCACTAAATTAGAAGACAAAGGAGTTTCAATAGAACCCTATTTCATCTATTTGATTTCATATTCAGCCAGTAGGTGCAGCAGTTTCATTGGAATAAATTAAAAACAAAATTCTAAGTAGGCCACTATGTTCTATTTTCAATGTTAGTGTGTTAATTAGGAGTTTATTATTGGTCAGGTCGACTCATTATCGCAAAACATCTAAGAGAACTGGCCAAGGTATCAAAGTCCAATTTAAATTATTGAATTGATAAGTTTTCTCAGTTACCCTGCAACCATGTAAGTTCTTCTAAGTACTCATAACAAGCACATCATATTGTAAACAAGCATCAAGCCTTTTTCACCCTTTTTCACACACTAGCTGCGCCCCGCGGTTTCCCCCGCATAAGTTTCGATCCCATGGGAATATCGGGATAACAAGTATCCTATGTGTTAATCCTGGTTATAAACTATCTGTGTACCAAATTTCATCCAAATCCGTTCAGTAGTTTTTGCATGAAAGAGTAACAAACATCCATCCATCCATCCAAACTTTCGCGTTTATAATATTAGTAGGATAAAAGCTTAACAACGATTAAACTGTAATATTGCAGGGTAGGCATGCGCCTACCCTGGAAAAAAGTAGGGAAATTAGCAGTATTTTTGACAGATAGAATGAGATCAGAGTGAATGTTCCTAAAATTACAAGAATTGCCCCCATGGTTTTGAATCATCATCTGCCTAGCCTTTTCCCAACTATGTTGGGGTCGGCTTCCAGTCTAACCGGATGCAGCTGAATACCAGTATTTTACATGGAGCGACTGCCTATCTGACCTCCACAACCCAGTTACTGGGTAATACAATACCCCTTGGTAAGACTGGTTGTCATACTTTCGGGCTTCTGACTACCCGTAACGACTGTCAAAGATCCACGAATGACAGCCGGGACCAACGGCTTAACATGCTTTCTGAGGCACGGAGGGGTCTCGGTATGTAAAGATGGTCACCCCACAGACCAACCGCGGCAAGCGTAGCTTAACCTGACCGATCGACCTGTGCGGCTGTTATTATTTAGCCACGGGCCCCTCCCCATGATCTTGAATATCCTCTGCTAATAACACATTGTTAATGTTATACCCATAGTGCCATAGCTAGCTCGCTGTGTGACAAAGGTACCCATGATGTGATGCATTTGTCAAAATGATACACAAGTACTCTTTGAATCTTCATCTCCATGTATTAATATCCATGCGACTAAAGGCATGCTTAATCTGCTGTCAAATGTTATGTTCTCTATTGTTATCAGTTGAACTAAATATTAACAACAAATTAGGTAAGTAGCCACAAGAAATTGAATTATTTTCTAGAAACTAGGGTTGTATAACATCACGCCAGTATTCCCTGACAGGTTAGGCAGTGGTACTATAGGTACATAGTATACCCACAAACCGCCAGTTTTAGGAGTCGCAAAAAAAAAAAAACAACAGGTATAACAAAAAGTTTGATAAATAAAATAGGTAAATAATTTGGTTTGGTTAACCCAATTTTTCCTTTTATATGACAGTTACTAATTAAGTACCTAATAAAATTAGAATAAAGACATAAACAACAGGAAAATAGGTACCAATACATCCACTTACTATAGGTACTCATATCCTCATACATATAACTAGTGCTCTAATTTACATTCCTGAAATGTACCTATAAGTTATTGTAATAAACAACAACATTATGTAGTCATACAGCTGTTAAAATAACCTGTAATTAATAATTACTACAAAAATGTGTTAAAAATACTGTTCAAAAACAGACTGAATGCCTCAGGCATTTGCCTCAACCATAAGCCTCTACCAGCCCACCACAAACCATATAGTAATCAGTATTATCAATTTTCAAATTATAAAAAGGAAAATACTATTTGTCCATAAATACTGTTATCATAATTAAATTGATCAAATCAATATCTGATTATCTGCTAAATTATCATTAACATTAAATTTTTAATGAATACTCAGGAAAATCAATTTTAATTCGGTTCTACTAATTAGGTGCCTATTTATTAATGCAAATGAAACATCAGTAAATACTAGTGATATTAAATAAACAAAATGAATTGACATAGCAGACTCATTTGGTTTTTTTTAAATCAAATTATTTTAAAATTACATAATTAGGTTTCCTATTCAATTGAGACACATCGTAAAATATTTTTTTAAATGCCACAATCTGGGTAAAAATATTTTTTTATTTGCTTTTACTTGTTTATCTAGAAATAGCAAGCCTGTCCCTGAAATATACCTCTAAAGCCTGATTTAATACTATTTTATTTTAACTAAGATTTTCAGACTAATGCAAAAATATTTAATGAAACCATTCTGCAGTGCCATACAGTGAGCTAGAAAGTTTCTATACCAGTTTTAGTCCGACTATAAATGAGCACTGTTCACTGTGAAAGCTAGCTCAGTTATTTTGACATAGAACTATTTAGTCAATCTCAATCATGTTTATGCAAATATCATTTTACAATGACAATGTAAGTACTATTTAAATGAGTACCCTGCACGTTGGTAGTAACACACTTAATCTACGAGAATCGTCCTTATTGCTGCGTAATTAAGGCGGTATCAAAGTTAAATCGTTGCCATGAACGTGCAGTCAAATGTACCTACATGGTTACTATTCTGCCTATTATATAATGGTAATGAGCCGCCAAATCACGCCAAACATTACAGTTCAAAAATCTACCCAAAAACAAAAGACGATCAAGTAAACCTCCAAAGGATAAGGACTAAGTTTTCACTAAAAAAAAACCCCAATGTCATTCGGACGAGGCATGCATTGTGCCCATTCCAACATGTGGCCCAGCGCACGTGCTCTCAAGCCACGCTTCATCCGGGATAATGACCGGACCACATTTTTGTGGGCAACTGAGGCCAAACCGTATAATTTGGACCATCCTGCTCTCGCGCACACTTTAATCACCTTTAATGGTACATCGCCGGGGGCGGGGCGGGGTGATTTATAGCCAAACTTGTCTAGTCTTACCGACCAGTGAACCAAGACCGAATAACTTGGATAATTTCATATCCACCACCTCTGGAAGTAAGCAATAAGAAAGGTCTTTCTAGTTTGGCGGACGTGATCCCCGACGTAAGTTCGTACTGTCGAAAATGCCAGGTGTGTATTCGATCTAGAATAAATTGCTTTGGAGCTGCCTCTAAGCTTCGTAGGTTAACAATTTGTTTTTTTTTTTTTTTTGAGAATCCGTACAAAGACTGAAATTGTGTGACGTGGTATTAGGATAATCCATGGCGCTGGTATCCTTAAATCCAAACCAGATCCGATATTTTCCCTTTATTGGCTTAGTTCTTGAAGGGTTTTCTTTGGTGGCTTAATGTCACGCAGGTTTATGTCCTAGTTTTGAATCCAGATATTGTTCATTTGATAGCCTTCATTATGTCCTGGTGACTTCTGGGCCAAAACCCTCCCTTTTCACCTCGGAACCTTTGACTAAATATTCCACATCTGCCAAAATTTTGCTGATGTGTGACAAATTAAGGAGATATGCATTTTTTACTCCTCGTATTCGTGAACAAGTTGACTAAAGGAAACGACCAATTTATGGTGCTTTAGACGTTGCATGGAACCCCGATCTGCTTCCTTTTCTGAACTGGTATTATAACCCAGTCTCTATTTCGTGGCAGTGTTCCTTGGAACACAACGATCCCTTATTTTGTGACTACCACAGGTTCTTCTCATCGTTTCGACGGTACATTAATGTTGCTTATACTGTTTGGGCCCAGTATGTGGCCACATTTACTACAGGTTGAAGCTATGGTAGGTAATTAGGTATACCCATTCAACAAATTCCGATATCCAATGAACTTAGTAAGTCTTCGACAACATTCTCTTGCCGTTATTCCAATTTATTTGGAGTTGGTGCTACATATTTCTTCCATATTAATCGTCATCTCAATAGTCACCCCCTTTCTAGCCATATCATCTTTCACACAGTCCATCCATCGTTTCTTTGGTCTTCCATAAAGTTATTAAGTGTTCCTTCATGTCAGTTCGAAACCTTGAATTGATGAACTTTTACGTACTTATTTCCCTACTCTATTTTTTCCATCGACACTCTTTCATCTATAATTTCTTCACCTTCGATCCAGATAAATACGAATTCTATTGTTATCGAGTTGTTGTTACTTGAACAATTCTGTACTAATTGTAACTGTCACGATCGATCCTCACCATAGATGGTTACCTTATTTGAATTAATCGCTAATTACAGGACCTAGATACCATCTTTCTTATTTTTGCCATTGTCATGTCTAGAAACCTGTCAAGCAATATAAACCTCGGCCGAAATCTAAAGAGCATTTGATCATCAAAAAAATGTTTAGAAAACCTTACCTACATGGTAATTCAGCTGCACCCGGTTAGCCTGGAAGCCGACCCCAACATGTGTAGTTGAGAAAAGGCTAAGGAGATGATGACTACATGATGTTTTCTAACACCAAAGGTCAGACCATATTTCTTTCCTGCCCCAGCAGTCTCGACATTCATAGCGATCGCTTTACGACCGATTTCGGTCGCAAAGCCCTGTCACTCCATACATTTCACCTGTCAATTCGGGACTTTGCGACCGAATTCGGTCGTAAAGCGATCGCTATGAATGTCGAGACTGCATGGGCAGGTTGCATAAACTTCTTTGATGTCGTGAAGATTGTTGCTAACTTTTGCTTCTATGTTTATGGCAAGAAAAGCTTTAGAATATTGCCAATCGACAAATCTTGCGTCTTGCCCTATGCATAATTAAAGCCACACCTCATTCCAAGCGAGGACAGTCTGCTCTCACATCTCAGAGAGTAAAAGTCCTCATTCTTTGTAAAGGCAGGTTCCTATTACCTATGCTAAGTGGATGCAACGCGATACTAAGTTGCACCTTGCGCCTGCGCAGGTTCGCCTTGACCGCGAAATAGACCTGTTATACTGCGTGCGATATAAGCTGTTTTCCATGCCAGATTATATCTCTATGAGGGCTGTGATGTCAACGCGGTATTAAAAATACTGGGGCAGGAAGCAGCCTTGACAATCGAGTCGTTTTATTGTAAGATTCTAGCTCAATATGTTTTTGGTCATGCGTGACCTGAATCGGGTTTATTTTAGATTTAATCTGTTAATTCCGGTGCCATAAAAAATGTGCCTTAGACAGAAGGACAATGGCTATTCTTAAACATGCATGTTTGATATTTTCCAAGCTATAGGCACCATTGAAAGAAAGTAGGAAAATTTTGAGTGTAATTGTGGTCGGCTATAGTAGAGTAGAGGAAGCCCAAAGAAACGGTAGGGGATTGTGTGAAAGATGATGTGCCGAGAAATGGCTAGACTACCGAGATGACAACTAAAAGAGAAGTATGGAAGAAGAAGACTTGTTGCGCCGACCCCAAATTAATTGCGATAAGGCAGCAAAATTATGATTACAGCACCTTTGAATTTTTCCCGCAGCTCTTTGCACAATCATAATATATTATTGATCATGAGAAAACTTATTCAGATTACAATCATTGGCTTTATCCGCACAAGTTGTTTTGTTTACACTCGTTTGTAAAACATAACACTTACGAGAGTTCTAGATGGTGAGATGGGACTTATTCCACGGCCGGCCGGTGTATAGGCGTTTAGTGTCCTTCACCTCATCCGGTGTTTAACAATTATCATTTAGCACACGTTTTAATAATACGGCTCCAAATAAATTGTATTAAATTATAGGCCTACGTGGTTTTTGCCCGCGGCTGTGAAGTCTAAAGGAAGGCATTTTTTTTACAAAAATTGAGAGAGAAAAAGTTGCGTTGAACCATTCCATAATCCGTGCGTTGAACGTTGGCGCGTTCCTGTATTAAAATTAAAAAAACGGAACTAAACCAACAGACTGTTGCTTGTTGGTTTATGAGCAAACGAGTCATGCTATGCCAAATCTAAATGACTAATCAAAATGATTACGCATTGACACAAAATAATGCAATTTTACAAAAACTCACGTATCAGAGAGGTCGTCTACTATCTATGACCTTTAGTGACATCACCCACAATCACGGCCAACATGTGGCAATTGCTTCAATTATATTTTTGGGTCATGCCGCTGTCATCACATCATTCATGATCAGTTCGTCCATCTATTAATGTTTAAGTGATGTATGCTCTACATATTAGTGGCAGATGTCATATCCGAAAAAAAAAAATGTTTTTGTTGAAACGTTGTCTGGTGTGCAAGGAGTTTAAATGGCTTGTCTGTTGCTAGATTCATAGGGAAATGACCTCAGTAAATTGCAAGTGACGATGCCGCCGTAAAATGCTTTGTTGTAATACAATTAAGTATGCTCAAACTTAACAATAAAATGTTCATATTTGAAAATCAAACAGTTTTAAATTAGACTTAATGGAACTGTAAATCTTTGCATTAAGAGTAATTTCTGAACTAAAAATTATGTCTTGAGATCCCTTTATACGTATAGAGGTAAATCGAGATGACTTAGCTTCGTAATCGTGTTAGTATATGGTGGAATATATAGCCCTTATAATACTTAGTTTGAATTCAATCTCCTTCAATTAACATGTCTGTATGTTCACTCTATTCAGATTTGAGTCATAATCAGAAGTAGGCTGTATCTTCAATCCTTCGCAGCATGTGGGACGCTCGGCCACTGTTACCGTTAGTAAGACTCGCCAGTACAATGGCGGAGTTCATTGTAACACTGTGCTGAGCTGCTGATGTAAACTATTTGGAACTTGCGATTGTACTGCTTCCATTCGGTAAGGCGTGCGAGTTTCTGCAAAGAATTCTTCCTATTTTTTTATTTTACTTTTGTTTTGTGTGCCTGGTACCTTGTCTAAGCTATAAAATATGGTTGTCAAAATAAAAGATTTTTGAGATTTTTTGTATGTTTTTTTGTTACGCTTTCACGGTAAAACGGCTGAGTGGATTTGGATGAAAATTGGCACATGGGTAGACCATGACCTGGATAAGGACATAGGCTACTTTTAATCCTGGATATCAGATGAAGTCGCGGACAACAGCTAGTGCTGAATGAACTGCCATTTTGTTATAATTATATGTTTTAAGTTGATTATGTTTTTGTCTAATTCTTCATAGATATTCGAAGTAGTATGGTTTACCATCTATTTTTGGGAAGATCTCTGTCTAGCACAGAACTGCAATACGCTGAGAATATGACATAGCGGTTTTCTTCGTGACATCACATCATCGATTCAATCGAAGAATACGAACTTTTTATTTTCTAGTCAATAAGCCTTCCTTTGTATTATGCGTTCTTGAACTCCCGTTTATTCTTAACGAATAGTTAAAATGTTTGCTGTTGATTGTAGGTCTTCAGCCCAGGCAATAATCAGTGTCAACTATGTACAAATGACACCATTGCTATCTAGCAATGGTGTCATTTGTACATAGTTGACACTATCAATGTTAAATATCTATTTAACATTGATTGCCAATAGAACAAGATTTATTTCAATCAAACATTTGTGTTTGTTTACTGTTTTTGCTCTTATGTAATATAGCCTGTGGAAGTGCACAGATGTTTGTAAGAGATTTTTCAATCAGCCGAAAATATTGACAACGCTTGGGTCTGTGGGTTAGTGAAAGCTCTTCGTTTCTAATCACCGGTGCTAATGTATGGTTAAGGGGGATGCCATAGGTACTCCGTAAAATTCCAATTTTTTACGTCCTTTTGCAATTTGCCGGTCAGTGTCAGGTTGTATGTTGATTTAAATATGATTCGCGACCGTAACAAATATGAGTTTACAGAATAATAATCATTAAAATCATCAATACAACCTTCTGAGTTCATATAATACCATTGAATGATTATTTCTGTAATCTTACATATTTTGTTCAACATACAACCTGCAAATTGCAAAAAAACGTAAGAAACTTTGAATTTCGAGGGCTACCTATGTCTATGTCCATCCCTTTTGAAGAAGGGTCAAAGGCGATCTTATAATTCTTATCAAATGTAACAGAAATAAGTACAATTTTCGGAGTAGGTAAGTATTCGTCACAATAATGCTGTCTGTCTTTTTCGCGTTCCAATATCTTATTATTAAAAGTTTATTCAAAGTATCTGGATCTTTGACACTGAGGTTATCACTATTGATATGATAAATGTTAACTTTTGACGGGTCCGTTATTATTTTGCATAATATCTTCCACGTATAGTAAGTACCTACTTTACTGCAGCGGCCTGCAAAAGAGACATGGATGGACGAACGTGGAAATAAATAATAACTGATAAACGTTCGGCCATCAACGCCTGGTTTGTGGCCAAGGCTTGTATAGTACTTTTCTCAAATAATACGCGAAAATTCAAACTAAGTAAAATAATTATAAATTCCAGAATCAATGACGAACAACGATAACTTTTAACACGCGAATAAGGTTCATTTGTTTCTTTTTTACTTCAAACGGGTCTATTTGAATTCCAGTTCGAAAAAGTTACCTCTTTGGTTTCGAAGTAAAAAGTTCGTTCCATTTTTAAGTTACAAGATAGATATTTATGAGTTTTCATAATAATTTATTCGGCTGCTAAACATGACAGGTATGGATTTTCATACTCATATTGCCAGTCGCTGCTCGCATGTGTAAGACCAGAACAGTATTTTCGATTTATGTCAAAGAAGGTTGTCAAAACAATGCGCGAGTCTCCCAAGCATTTTTGAGAAAAATATTTTGATATCTCAAGTCTCATCTACTAGACTTGAGATATAAAAACTAATCAAAATCACATAAGACACATAAGTGACATTTATTCAAATTTGGCTGAGAATCAGCACTTTTCAAACGTCAAAATAACATAAGACAGTCCCCCAAAACGCCCGCCTTCACTTCCTAGTGTTTTCGCTGGGAAGAAGTGGCGCAACAAACTCCCCAGCAACACAGCTGTCTGTTCAGTTAGAAAAAAACATGATTCTATACAATATTAAGTATGCAAAGTAATTAACATTACGAGACATTCAATTAAATGATTTACCATAAATGTCAGCTAGCCACGCTAATATACCAGCAAATACAACAATGTAGTCAAGCTTAGCAGAATTTAAGTAAAGAAGATTACCGTTAAGTTTTCTAGTCATTTCGATCTTAGGTCAAGTCGAGACGAACAAGAATTGGTTGTTGTACGATTCACTTATCATAATCAAAACGCTGTCTACCTTATAGTTTACTATCGGAGCATTTGTAAATACTCTTTGTTTGTTGTTGTGACAAGCAATTGATATTTGTATCGTCCATTATTATTTACCCAACAAAATTTCCTCTCATCATCATACACTGCGTTATTCATTGGTATTCTATTCTTATCAAGCACTATTCTTAGTATTAAAGTGATTGATTTATTATTTAACATGTTCTTCGTTAATTATGTCATTGGTAATAAGGTTTCCTCTTAGGTATATTTAAATGCATTTTATGACTTGTTCTGCAATTACTTCATCATTTGAAACATCACTTAACCCAGCCAATAAACTGCAGGTTTCTAGAAAACCTATTAGTGTCACTGCTTTCAAAGCTGTGATCTAATGTAAATCTAGCCTAAACTTCAGCTTCCTTATTCAAAGATATGTAGTGGTTTACGAGCATTTAGACTTTATGAAGATTGACAATCGGATAGAGAAATTGTGAACGACGCTGTAAAATCTGAACGGGGTTTCTCAAAGCTCATGGTTGATGTAGATTTCTCTGGAATCGTTATTGTCTTGTACTGGTTGGGACACTGATGCGTGCTTGTCTTAATTATTTTGTGGAGATAGAACATGTTCTTGTAGTAGTTCCTTTCGTAAATGGTATCTTAGGGTCGCCTA
This sequence comes from Apamea anceps, assembly GCA_951799955.1. Taxonomy (NCBI): domain Eukaryota; kingdom Metazoa; phylum Arthropoda; class Insecta; order Lepidoptera; family Noctuidae; genus Apamea; species Apamea anceps. The sequence continues at coordinate 1,743,920 of OX637502.1, read as the reverse complement.
CGCAAAACTTTCCCAATTGTTCGACTTTTGAGTCGTGACCTAATTCCACCAAACGTTTTAAATGGCTATTATGCCCGATTCATCCCATATCGGATGATCACTCTGATGGTACTTGTTGCATTGTGTCACAAGCTGCTGCATTCATTGCCCGATCATGTCAATTGGGGGCGACACCGACAATTGGCCAATTTGGACCGGCCTCGGCGATCGGGCCACGGACCTACAATAGGCTTGACAATCATAAATGCATCCATTTTTGTATCCTTTGTTGGCATTGAGCGGCTTGTTAAAGAAGCGCATCTTGTGGTTTCACTTGCATGATTTGGCTGTGAGTTCATTATTCTGCAACCTAGCTTGGAATTGGATCTGACTCGGATAAGTATTGTTAAGACTAATTCTTTGACTACTGAATGGATTTTGCAGATATCCTGCTGCTCCTGCTGTTCATGTAAGCAATTAGTGGTGTCTAGTTCGGTTATGTTCATAACCGTATTTTCCATTGACTTGAATACTGAGTTTTTGCGAATACAACATTCACTTTTGGTATGTGAAAACTTTCAGAATAGAATTTATTGTTCTTAACGTGTAACACTTATTAGTGTGAGCTACTTGTTATATTAAACAAATTTTGAAAATTATGTGAGAATTTATTAAAACAGCCACATAGTATTAAATACTGTATTGAAAAATGGAATGATCAGTAAAAATATTTTTCCAGTAGGTTTCATGTTAATTAATATTAGCGTGGCCAAATAAAAGGTTTGTTTTGACTTGCCTATATAAAATTACAAGGGACATTTTTGAAAAGGTAAAACATTTTCAGATTCTGGCTGGGCCCACTTCAGGTAAAAACACCATCTCTTCCCGAAACTTCTCTTTATTCGTTCTTATCTCTCATTATTTTGTAACTCCAAAGGTTTTACTTTTGGAGAAACGAAAACAATGGAAACTAAACGATTGCAGAGATTTTTGAACTGAAACTTCTTCGGCGGCGATTCGACAATTCGACGAGATTTGATGGTGAAATTCCAAGGGTGCGTCACGTTTATGCACATTTCGTTACATGAGAGAGAAGAAAGATCTCTCTGTCTCTCACAATCAATCTCTATTATTCTTTATTTTTTAAATTTCACTGCTATTACGTGTACAATCACACCCACATATGTAATGGAATCTTCGAAATTGACTAATAATGCTGGGGTCGATATCACCAGGGCCACAATTGGCAGTTGACCCGTGCCCTCGGCAATCTCCGCGAATTTAATTACATTCACGACTTCAACTGCTTTGATTACTGCTATTGCAGTTCCATTGTTTACTGTAAGTCATTTTTTATTTTCATCAGTGCTTGGGTGCTTGCCACATCGTAACACGATCCGTTTTTAACAGCAACTGTAGAAGTAGCTTTACACGGTTCCGTTCAAGTTATGTTAATTCAAAAATTCTTTAACGAAGAAAGGGTTCAAGGGTTTGGGAAAACCTCCTTGGTATAATAATACGTAGGTAATTAGGCCCAGAGAGAGAGGAGGGCTATGCTTGGAGATTTCCTACGCGGTCGAATCGCGGCAGAAACGAAGAGATCCGTAGGAGAACCAAGGTAACCGACATAGCCCTAAGAATTGCCGAACTTAAGTGGTAGTGAGCAGGGCACTTTGCTCACAGAACAGATGGCAGATGGGGCCGAAAGGTTCTGGAGTGGCGACCGAAGCCCACCCACAAGGTAGACCGATGACCTGGTGATGATCGCAGGAATCCGCTGGAAGCGAGATGCACAGAACCGGTCCAAGTCGCGGTGCTCGGGGGAGGCCTATGTCTAGCTATGGACGTTTTTCGGTTGGAATAATGATAATGATGAATTAGGCCCAGCGCCAGACGTCGATATGTTTTCCAATATAGTAATTACCTAAAGTGACTACTTTACTTACTAATAACTCCAAACTAATATCAAGGACGGGAATTGTGACCGCACAGCTAATTTACGTAATTTAACACAAGTGCAGTTGACCAATCTGTTCTAGGTATTTAATTTAATAATATTTATTTATTTATTTAATATGTCATGTTCACCTCAATTGAATTTTCCTTTAATCCGTCTGTACCTATCGTCCTGTACGTGACCAAGCTAATGTTTATGATTTCTTTGTTACTGTATTTAGAGACATGAATGAATAATTATTACAGTTTAGCTATCTACCTCATAATTCAGGTGATAATGCGCATGGGTTTGAAGTGGATTAACCATATTCGGATCGATTTTGTTGGTATCATCATCATATATATGACTTTGGACGTCCACTGCGTGTCGAATGCTTCCCTTATCGATTTCACAAAGTCATTATCATTGTCTTCCATATTCATTTATTTGCGTTCCACAAGGTATAACAAGATATTAACAAAAGGCTTAGAGCTAAGAGCCGTTGTAGACCTTGCATACAAAAAGGCACAGCAAAAATCATCGTTTGATACATAGTTATTAAAAATCTAAATCGTCGAAACTAAAATCAAACATGAAAACTAAATAATTACATTCGCATAAAAAGTTAATAACAATAACATAAATAATTCCATTATTGGTCAGTAGGTAGCTATTTTCTTAAAATCTTCCTGGTTTTATCCTAAGCTTTAGAAATCTTCATCTTCTTCCGATGAACCATCGTTTATAAAGTTTTCTTTATTATGTATACACATCCGTACTACCCAGTGTATATTATAAAATGTACAGGTAAAGTATCTAAAATAGATCTAAAGGAAATCCGCTGGGCGAGAGAGCACCTTGCATACGATATGTCGTATATACTCGTATATTTATTGGCGAAGGGACATCATTCCTTACCTCTTAGCCTAGTATAAATTGGACTTTATCAGTACAGACAGTGTTAAATTCTATTTAGTTTAGGACTTATAGAGCTGGATATTAAATATGTCGATAAGGAAATTATATAATTTTATTTGCCGAAGATAATTATTTCCTGTTTGTTACCTTTGTATTGAGTATACGTACATTCTATTAAAATTACATTCTGTTTGAGTGGTTGTATTAAATTGGGTGAAGCAATCAATGCAGATAAGTGAATGTATTTAATATGGTTCGATTTATTAAGCGTTATGTAAGTAAATAATTAAAAGGGTATAGTCGATGAAATTACGTTCATTAATAGGTAATTATGTTCAATAATGGCCTGAGGGAATGTGAATGTTTATCAGTTTCTAACTTCGATTAATTTGTTACTGAACTCATGCCCAAAAAGCCAGTTAAAATTGCTGAGGTGATGCTGCCAGTGACGAAATCAAAGTTGGAATATGTTTACTGGATCTGATTTTCTATATAACAACTTAGCATATAGTGAATTGTTTATGATTTTATGTATTACTAGCTGTGCCCCGCGGTTTCACCCGCATAAGCTTCGATCACGTGGGAATATCGAGATAAACGTATCCCATATGTTAATCCTGGTTATAAACCATCTGTGTGCCAAATTTCATCCAAATCCGTTCACACACAGTTTTTACGTGAAAGAGTAACAAACACCATCCATCCATCTTCATACAAACTTTCACATTTATAATATTAGTAGAATTTTCTGTTCTGTTTTTTCTTGTCTGTTTATATATGTGTGTACATAAATGGTAAAATAAAGAGAATCAACTGGTTCATCATCCTGGAACAATAGCCTCCTCATAGCGAAATATTTTCTTTTATAAAATCAGTTGTATGCTTACGAGTAGCATGACGACGTGCTTTTCATTCAGTAATACTTCCATTACCGGATGTTTGCCCTTTTGTTGTATTGTTCCATTACTAAATATCCATTTTATTATTTGCTTTTATTAGCCGATACCGAAATAGCTCCCCTCCTTTCATGGACATGACTTTACAGTGCTCGTAAAACCACCAGCTCACTTGGCCATTATCCTAACCGAACCCATACATTATCCAGTAATAACGCTTAAAATCTATTATTCATAGCGTTGCACTTGTTTCCGTATTAAGAACTTTATTTTCTGAAGATGACTCCTTGGGTCTTGTCCAAGGGGTTTATCAGAACTTGGTTTTCAATATTAATGTGTTATGAAATCCAGGGTACCTACACTCAGTTAAATAATATGGAAGGCGAGTTTTTAATTTATCGGTAAGTTTATATTCCCAGTTTCCTGCATTGTTTTGCTCACTTAAAAGGCGGTATTTCTAGGGAATTCCTCGTTTTGGTCATTGGAATTTAAAATTAAATTTAAATTAGTGCTTTGATCTTTCCAAAATGTCTATCACTAATTCCTTTTGCATCCATTCCACACCGTAAATCCTCTTAGTTAAAATACCGTGTGAATTTTATACTGCTGATGCCACGGTGGGTTTCGGCGTCACGTTTCGTGCTGGGCTGAATGTTTTAATTGAAATCGGATACCTTCTCTCTGATATAAATCTGGTATTAGAATTTCGGATATTTTTCTTTTAAATCGAAAGTATTCCCAAAGCCTTACATCACATTAAAGGGGTGATATTAGAGATGATCGAATGTAAGGAAATATGTACAATCATATTTTAACAAGGCTTCTGCACGCGACTTCGTCCGCGTGTAGTTTCGTGTTTTAACATACAACATAATCCTATAACACGCAGCAATAGTCCACCTTTCTATCAGTGAAAGATGTTTTTGTAATTTTATTAGTACTTCCAGACGAACTTGACTAATAAAGTAACAAAAACCGAACGAACTGGAAGAACATCGTACATAAAGCCAAGAAGATTGTTTGTAAGAGGTAATAACGTCTTACAAACAATTTTCTGTTCTCTTCTTGGTCGCGTACTTCATTACTGAAGGTCGTGTACCTGAAAAGCCTTATGTATGTGGCTTTATGTATGATGTTCTTCCAGTTCGTTCGGTTTTAGTTACTTTGGTCACATTGCCCGTCGGAAACCAGAAACCAGATAATCTTGAGTTAGTGGTGATGGGCAAGGTAGATGGGAAAAGACACCTAACCGCTGGTCAGATCAAGTAACCACCCTCACTAGACTCTAATCTAATATTAGATTTAGATGTTCGATTGTGAGGTAATATACAATCATAATTTCCAGGGTCCTAGTGTGACACAACAGTATCTAAAGTATCCAGAATTCCCAGCGTTGTTTCAACAATTTTCATGCCATTCAAGCGTTAAATTTCTCTACAGTTTTGCGGTCGTCGACGCCATTTTCAAATATTTAGGTGCAATTGTGCGGTGGTTTGGCGCCATTGCTTTTAATTGTCCTGATGGCTTTATTTAATCATTTATGTACGTTTAAAACGTAATGGAACCTATTATGGACACTAACCTTTGCGGAAACTCGTGAATATATGACAATTGTTGACACAGAATGTATTGTTTTTTTTATTTTCAATATTTCATTACTAATAGATTTAGCACAGGCCTTTGATTTGCTGAATCATGGTGATTGTTGCTCAAAATGTTATACGGGAAAAAAAATAACCTGTGCGCAAACTAAACATGAGAAATTTTTCGTCGGTTATAAAAATATATCTTAGTTCTTCCATACAGTTTGACCGCGTAGGTATTGGACTTTTTTATGAAACAGTTTTTTTTTTTATAACTGACGAATCATTTCTTCGCTACCCCCGGGTTCAGTTTGCGCATTGGTTAATTTTTTTTCCTGTATAACATGGGCAAAATATCGACAATCACTAATATTGACACCATTCGCTGTAACATATATAAAATTGGGCCACATAGGCCAAAATGGTTTGTGTGTTCGACTAAGTATATTAGCGGTGAAATCATCATCGTTTAAGTGAACCATAACTTGCTTATAAACACCAACTGTTAGCAGTTTTAAAATGTTAATTGCATTAATATGTGCCATTCCCAGAATAACTTCATTCGGAATTGTTTGAGTGCCAGTTCAATCAGCTATGTTCTAAGGACTTTTTTCTTTTACATCTGTTACAGTAGCAATATCTGTCTTATTTAAATTTTTCTTTTATTTATTCATAGACAATTTGCATTGTGTTGAACATTACATATTAAATAAAATTATCATATGCAGAAACAATACCAAATTAAATGTTAAATAAAATTCTTCTTTGATTAATTTTACATGACAATACCGTAAAGCTATACTTTGAACAATATTTATATGCTTGAAGTGTGGCCCACAAATATTACTTCAGGTGGTACAATTTAAATTACATATGTCGTCAGTTTTTAAATCTCAATTTCATATTCAATACATTATTTCCTAGTTTTGTTTATTTGTACTGGCTTCACCATGATATCCGTGGGCTTCACCGTTACTTTCTAACTAGTATTCATTTACAACCTTTGATCTCTCTTTTTGTCTATGTTTTCTAAATCATATGGATTGTTCAAACATTTTCCTTCTTAATATTTATTTGGTATTACTTCACCTAGATAGTATCGCTAAATATCCCCTCAAGACTACATTTAGTGACATTTTAACATCTGCGACAGATTTTCATCGCTAAATAGTACTAAACGAAATTATTTGGTGCAGGTGGACACTTTCATCATCTTAATAGGTCGCTAATTCAAAATGGCGTGGTCTTCTTGTTATTGTGCTAACCTTCAGCGTTTCATTTCTATATTTGGTTTAAAAGTGACATATACGCACTGTAATTTACATTTCAGACTTTCTCTGCTCTGTTAACTTACATTTCGACACGAAAATAACAGAATATGGCTCATCTAACTGTACCTACTCTGTGTGACATTTTGTGGATTATAACTGTGATTTTCATAAATTGTTAGATTAGGCTGTACTTATCCATATGGCAATTGGTGCCTATTTCTTTGTGATCTCTAACGTACATTATGCACATTTTTATTTTTTGTTTTTTTTTTTTTAAAAAACGGTGCCCCACACTAGTAATTTCTCCTGTATTGTGGGTGCGTTTACAAACATAACCAATTATTGTGTGAGTTACTCATCGACATGTATATCGGATTTGGCCGTAATCAATAAGGGGTCTCCGGGGAGGTGATAGGGTGTGACAGTCCGTGACTGAAGATTGGCGACCGATTGGCATAAAGCAGTAGCTGTAGGTTTCCAGGGGGCCTAGACAAAGCAGCATTCTTTTAGCTATAACCATAACCACTGATTACTGGAACAGTCAAAAATGTATTCGATTATCATTAGCTACCGAAAAGCTTATGTATCCTCGGGCTGCAGTCTCGACATTCATAGCGATCGCTTTACGACCGAATTCGGTCGCAAAGACCCGACTTGACAGGTGAAATGTATGGAGTGACAGGACTTTGCGACAGAATTCGGTCGTAAAGCGATCGCTATGAATGTCGAGACTGCTTGGGCTGCACCTTAATTGCGTAACACACTATCAATTACAATGCGAATCATTTTGAAGGATATTGCTAACCATTGCTTCATATGTTCGAAAAATTTGTCTGATCAACAACCTAAATAACGCAATGAATGTTGTTGAACTATCAAAATAAAAGCCGTCCCTACTGTAAGTGCGCTACGCAACTACCCCGCTATTGAAAGTCGTTGTAGAAATACGAAAAGCCTTGAAAGCGATTGCCCTCAAGTTTATTTAGGCTTGCAAGTCAGACGGTCTCATTGTACCGGTTATTGTTACTACCCACAAACTTTAACTAAAAAAAAGAAGCACGTTCCAAATGCATCAAATTCCAAGCTGTCAATAGCGGTGCTGCGTTCACATGCAGTACAAAGAGGTTACAACCAAAACAAGGTGGGTACCACGCTGAACAATCGCCAGTTGAGCAATGCTCGTTATTTGCACAGCTGTGACCTGCGTGCCGTCAATAACGCGGCCTTTCGTCATTATTATTGTAAACTGAGTGCAACGGTTAGAATGGAAAAATTAAAGACCTAATAGATGTCGAACATATTTCCTCTATCCACTCTGCTCCGCCGCCGTTCCGCTTTCCGAACCGTATCATCTATGTATATCTGTTAATTCTGTTATTTGTCGTGAGAATGAGTATTCTATATCGATCAATACATACATACTATACAATAAATGAAATTAAAGTGTCTGTTTGTAATATCAAAATAATAGCTGTTTAGTATGTTTACTAAATGCATATGAAAGTATACACGGTACTCATAAGAAAAAACAATTCTGTGTCTGTTTGAAAACGGCTGGACCAATTTTGACGGGACTTTCACTGGCCTATGTATTCCATAGGTAGGTATAGGTATTATAACATAGGCTACTTTTCCGACATCGACGCGGGTAAAGCCGCGGGCCGCAGCTAATCTGCTATAAACTGAAGCCAGTGCATATGATGCATGATGGCATATTTTAAGATGAAGTTTATTATAAATTGATCCAAGAAGTAAGCGAGTAATCTAGCCAGGAAATGTGACTCATGTAGATTTATGCATTGCTCATGCACTTATCTAAGGTAAGCAAATTTTCTTACGACACATTGTGATAGATTTAATATTATAATGTGCTTAGAATACAGATGTAAAGAATCTGTGCAATAGACACGTATATAAAAATAATAATCTGAGTGCTAGTCAGCAAATTCAACCTAAAACTGTAATTATATAGGCAGGTAAAACGTAAGCATCAGCTAGTGAACAGAATAATGAAGGACATGACTGTCATACACCTGGGGGTTTATCACCAGCTCTTATAGCAGGGCAGAAGTTGAACTGCACTGCTTTTTGTTGTACTTAGTCATAGAACAAAAAAGCAGTGCAATTCAACTTCTGCCCTGCTATAAGCGCTGGTGGTAAGCCCCCTGTTGATAGAAACTTTGGTTGTAGAAACATCAAAAATAGCGAACGTTGTAGACCATAAACGTGAAAAGTTCACTGTAGATCCCGGTGTGAAGCAGAAGCCTCAGCCCTCGGCCCCTCTGAAGGGAGAAAATTGACGGACTATACAGCAAATCAATACGTCTATTGATTTCCAGCTTGCATCGTTTAGTACCCATGAATTGTATTGTTATTGCAACTATTAATTTTGTTTATAAAACAACGTATTGTAATGGTACTACTAGATTGCTCATGTTTACAATTGTAGTAATCTGTCACCTACTATATGGTGTATTCTCGTGAGGTATTGCCAAAGCATTTCGTACTCCTGCAACGACTTTTAATAGGATTGACATAAGCTTTTCGGTAGCCTACGTCAGCCCCATTAGTACATTGTTGACTTTTCCATCATCGCTATCGCTGATAAAATGTCAGTTTGTGTAGGACTTCAACCGAACTATGCTTTAAAAATCTTACCCTGAAAACTTACAGAATGACAGAACTTAGAGAATAACAGCCGGTCTGTCCTGTAACAATCTCACCTTGCGAACTGAGGTGAAGTGAGCCGTCGTTCCACATGCTAGGGATTAACACTATTGACAGCTCACTTCACTTAAGTTTTTACAGAATATCACTACTGCTCACGTAATCACGTTACGACCACTTCAGCTCAGTTTTCACGGTGAGATTTTTACCTAATAGTTCGGCGGGTATTCTATGATATGATAATTCTATTGCGATTTAGCGATCTTGCTATAAAATGCAGAAGAAAATAAAGATGATACTGTGTTGATATTCTATACACAGCCATGGTTTCGTGTAATAAAGTTGTAACAAGAAAGGGGAGCGCATAGTTAGGGGGTTCCAAATGTCAAGTGAACCGTCTTTATTTTTGACATAGTATGCCTTTATATACGGTGCCTTTGTATGACGGCACGGTTGGCGCAGTGGTTAAGCGATTGACTGCTGCGCTGCGTGTCGCGGGTTCGATTCCCGCACGGAACAAATATTTGTATGACCTACATGTATTTGTTCCGAGTCTGGGTGTTTTTCTATCTTATAATATGTATGTATTTACAAAAAAAAAAAAAAATGTATATAAGTAGTTTATCAGCCATCTTGTTACCATAACACAAGCATTAGGTTGCTTAGCTTGGGACTAGATGGCGCTGTGTGAAATGTCCAGGGATATTATTATTATTATTATTATATCATGTTGTGGGGTGCCAGTGTGTGTTCATGCCTACTGCGATAGACTTAGTTGGTTGATTGATTGATCTATTTGAAATATTGATACTTTTGTCAGAACTGCACTGCGATTCTGTAACCATCTCACCGTGAAAACTTAGGTGAAATGAGCGTGGAGTGAGCTGTCATTCCAAATAATGCTAGGGATTGATACTACTGACAACTCTCATCAAGCTCACTTCACTTGAGTTTTCACGGTGATATTTTTACAGAATCGACCGGCAGTTATTATGTATTCAGAAAGCCAAGAGAGCGCTTGGATTCTGCAGTGTCATACTCCGGTTAAAGTTATGAGTTTAGGAAAATATCATATAAAATTGCTGTACTACACTTATATACAATTTTACACAATTGAACCCTTATTAACACCGAGTTATTCTAGTAGCACTTCAAATTCTCTTTCCTTTAATCTTACTCTCATTAACTGCACCTGGTGCATGGCAAATGAATCGTAGGTAATCTTAACGAGGTGTAGTTAATTATAGGTACTACTGTAGTTTTACTCTCGCGATAACAGAGGTCGTTGAACTTTCTTTGTAGTAAATGTAAACAGCTTCTGTTTTTACTGGCCCGGTCCAAATACTTAGCACACGCGGTAGCGCAGGGCATAGCGTGCGATTGTCCGGCGTTTTATGTACTATCAATCGTAACCTGAATCATTTTGAAGGGTATTGCTAATTCATTGCTTCAGTTATGTTCGAAAAATTTGCCTGCTCAACATCGTAAATAACGCAATGAATGTTGTTGAACTGTCAAAATCAAAGCTATTGCGACTGATCGTATGTTACGCAACTACCCCGCAGGTTGTAAGTGTATAATAATAATATAATATCCCTGGACATTTCACACAGCGCCATCTAGTCCCAAGCTAAGCAACCTAATGCTTGTGTTATGGTAACAAGATGGCTGATAAACTACTTATATACATTATATAGTATGTATCCTTTGATCACCTCTTTATAAATGTTATAGAGAACAAGTAACCGTTGATAGATTATTGCTCATTTAGATTGTTATCTGATAAATTACCCCTCATTTATGTCGAGACATATATTATGTCGTAGATGGTGATAATAGGTAACATACGATACGACGTCACTGCAATAATATTTAAATACCTAAGTAACTCTAACAAGAGAGACGGTTCATCCAGAATCAGTAGCTATATCTTATGTAAAGTCTATAAAATTAAAGAAATTTAAGTGTCTGTTTTTAATGTTAAAATAAGTGCTTTTTACTAAATGCATATAAAAATATATACGATATAACAAAAAAAAAAAAAACGATTTATTTTATTTATTTATTTAACCATTTATGTACACACATATATAAACAGACATTGGAAAACAGAACAGAAAAAATAGGTACAGAGGTGATGCTTATTTCTTAAGAAATCTCTTCCAGCATACCTGAGATAGGACAATAAATACAGAGATGTAGACAGCGTGTGATAGAGCAAAGGAGACAAACAATAATACATAGAATCAAAAATACGATATTTATATTTTTTGTCTGTCTGTCTGTTAGTTCCGACTGGACCGATTTTCATTTTTTTTTTGGGACTTTTTGTGGCAGATAGCTGATGTTATAATGAGTAAAAAAGGCTTCTGAGATTCATTTTATCCCGGTAGCACGTCCATGAATAAAAATATGTTTATATAATATCTTGAAGCAACCCGACCATTAACTCTTTAGATACAGCTACCTACAATATAATAAGGTCCTTTACCTTGCGTAGCTTCCATCTAAGTAGTGGTATCACCAAAGTTACACGCCCACCAACACGTAACCGGCTTGTTTATGACAATGTTTCTGCTCCAATCTACAAAATCTGCTGTTCCTTGTTGTTTTGGTAGGATGAGAAGCTTTAAAATTCCCATGCCCAGGCTTCTCTTGCTTTCGTTCGGTAGAACACCCCCTAACCTAGCTTTTACTTGCTTTAGATCGGTTGGTGAGTACCTGGCATTCATACACACAACGATATGTACCGATATACTTGCTTGTAGACTTTGAATTATCAACTGTAAGAAGCGCAGATGCTGTCAAATACATTGAACTCATTTGCAGATTCTCTCCTTGTAGATTTGCTTATTTGCATCTGCTCTCGTGTCAACACGAATTATATAAGAATAGTATATATAAACTAGAAGACAGTAAGTTGTAGGTGGCCGCACAAGATGCGCCGGACGTGCATTTAAATATATCTCTACTCGTGGAGGCAATTTTGTGAGTAAAGAAGGTTATATCCACTCACTCACTAGAATAGTAACTAGCGTGTACCTACTCACCTGTATCCGTAGCATCCTGTAGCATGTGCTCACTATATCATCAGTCTAGCAGTGTTACGTACATACATATATCCTCTGTTATTACTAAGTGCTAGTATTAAGCCGTCACGCGATGTCACAGTTAGCGACAAACGTGAATCAATCGCGTGTTGAGTGCCACCTGATCGATTAATGGTTCTTATTAACCTGACAGGTGTAAAGTTAGCGGGAGAGATAATGGTCAAGTGCTATTTAAAAAAAAGCGGCCAAGTGCGAGTCGGACTCGCCCATGAAGGGTTCCATTTAGTTGATTGAATGAAAGGTAAATTGCGGTTTACGATGTATGACGTATTAAAAAAAAACTACTTACTAGGTCTCGTTCAAACTAATTTTCGGTGGAAGTTTACATGGTAATGTACGTCATATATATTTTTTAGTTTTATCATTCTCTTATTAAAAATTTTAGAAGTTACAGGACACACACACACACACATATTTTACCACTTTGGAAGTGTCGCTCGCGCAAACTATTCACTTTAGAAAAAAATTATATTAAAAACCTCAATATCATTTTTGATGACCTATCCATAGATACCCCACACGTATGGGTTTGATGAAAAAAAATTTTCAGTTTCAGTTAAGTATGGGGAACACCCAAAATTTATTGTTTTTTTTTTTCTATTTTTGCGGTTCACAGAATACATCTACTTACCAAGTTTCAACAGTATAGTTCTTATAGTTTCAGAAAAAAGCGGCTGTGACTTATGGACGGACAGACAGACATGACGAATCCATAAGGGTTCCGTTTTTTGCTATTTGGCTACGGAACCGGGTAAAATTTAGTATCCTTTGGCAGGCGGAGAGGGATGGAAGGGGGGTGGGAGGAGGTGGGGGGGGGGTACCCCTTCCCCCCTGGCACCACTCCCATGAAAAGGCAATGCACAATTCCTGAGAAAAACCAATTAATGTAACCTAGCCTCAAAAGGATCTCTTTTATTTCTTTCTATTTCTGTTCTCCACAAATATTCATAAACTAAATAATTTATATTTGTTCGGTTATTATAATTGTCTTTATACTTGACAGTGACACTTATCATAGTTTTTGTTTTACGTTCCGTTTTGCGTTCGTTTTCATATCATTTTGCACCATAGAAAAAATATGAAACAGATTTGGTTGTCAATCGCCCATTTTGACATTCCGTTTTCGCTATTTACCTGATTTGAGGTTAGAAACATTTTTCATTAATTTCTCGAAAATATGCATTACCTTGTAATAAGAGTGAAATGAAATGAAATGAAATAATTTATTTGCTATGAATGTAGGTACAAAAGTTTGGTGTTAAGTAAGAGAAAGATCCAGTACATTCTACCGTGAGGCATGCAAAAATTTTTTATAGTAGAATTAATTATGAAATAATCTTAAAAAATCAAATATTTAACGAGTATCAAATTATTAAAATAGTCAATTAAATATAAATCATTCATTGTAAGTTCATTGAGTGGTAAACAATGTCAATAATAAGTTAATAATTAGTCAATATTACAATGTCATAATAAGTTAATAATTAGTCAATATTACAATGTCATAATAAGTTAATAATTAGTCAAAATTACAATGTCAATAATACAATGTCAATAATAAGTTAATAATCAGTCAATATTACAATGTCAATAATAAGTTAATAATCAGTCAAAAATGCAATGAATTTGAAAATTAAAATCGCAAAGAAAATCATTGTATATAATTAATCATAATGTTTTGTCATTCAAAAATTCATCAATTGTATAGTAACATTTTTCAAGTAGCAATTTATTTAATTTCCTTTTAAATATTTGTATTGTGCAATTTTTTATATCATCAGGTATTTTATTGTATATCGCCGGTCCCATATACATAATATTCTTTTTCAGCAGTGCTGTTTTAAATTTGCCTGTATGTAAAAGATTTTTGTATTGAGATCTTATTAATGTTGGCCTAGTTGAGTGATCAATATTTGAACAAAATAAATTTTGATTACTTTTCACAAACAGTCCCATTTCCAAAATATAGAGCGATGGAAAGGTTAGTAAGTTAAGGGATTTAAACTTAGGAACGCAGCTATCTGTTGAATATATTCCAGTCATTGATCTAATGCAATATTTTTGGGCTCTGAAAATCCTTTTTCTCTCACTGCAGTTACCCCAAAAAACTACTCCGTATCTTAAAACAGTGGTAGCGTTATAATCGGGGACTCAAGCCCTACCAGCTTTAACCACTTTTACCCCCCAAATCCTGCCAAACGATATCAAAGCCAACCCCACTAAACAATTGAATTGTCAATTTGGAGGAACCAACTCATATAATAGATATCTTTAAAACAATATGTTTCGGGCAGCCAAAATCAATAATATTAAGGTAGAAATAAGGTATTCTAACACTATGTAGGTAGAACATTCCAGGGAGTAGTCTTCAGTTTGGTCCCTCCATCTTGATATCATGATGGAGGGACCAAGCATTTTGTTAAAATATTATGTATATGATGAGGTAGCTAAAATTATAGCAAAGGTAGGAAATAGTAGATTATTGGTATTATTTTTTTATATATGTGTGACAGAGATTGGAGATTTGGTCCCTTCATTTTGACGCTCACCAGCACAGCTATCTGTTTTATGGCAGGTGAATTTGGTTCTATACAGTAAGTTTTATTACGCAACTGCTCCAAAAGCAGGTTATTGTTTCTGATATCATATTCTTCATGAGACGGGAATTATGAATCAGGAGGAAAAAGCAAATATTAATTATTACATAATAAATGATTATACTTAATTATTATAATTATGGAAAACCAATACACTGTGAAAAGCTATTGAACGGTTTTTAAATAATGCCGACTATGTCCACGGACCACGGTGGGTATTCGTGTTTTCCTTTTAGATATTTAGTTGTTAGTTAGAACTCCTACATTTTAAAAGTTTTGCGTGTTTGTGAGGTAGCTATTACATTAGGATTTAAATATTATTAACTATGCAATATATTGGAAATGGAAAAAGGCTTTGAATAAGCTATACAAGTTATTATAATGTTTCAATATAAATAGCTGTTTATGGACGAGTTAGAATAATTTGCGGTGGTCACTCTTGCTGTTAGTGTATCCAAGTGTCTATTTGATAGAACCATTTAAACACTTTATAACTATATTTATAGATAGCTTCTTCCCGCGAATTCGTTCGCGTGAAATGTATTGTTGCAACATAAAATCCTATGACACTCGGCAATAGCTGTAGTTTCCCATTAGTGAAAGAATTTTCAGAAGATTACCAGCCAACATACTCTTTACAAAGTTGGTGTTTGTTGTAATTGTTCTAAGTTTATTTCCATCCAACTTTTTTCCGTATAATAACCAATTTATCTTTTGTTTCAGATGTTGTAACCCCGACAATAACACACGCGATCCTCTGCCGCGTCGTATCAATTACTACAAGACTGATTTTGAGTAGTATCACACATTCCTATCCATGTATAGATAGCACGAGGCCGAAATAAGGCAAGATGTTTAAGTTATTAGGAGGGTTAAGTGTTTACTTCAAATTCCAGCCGATTAGGACTGACAATGCGGTGTTTCGGCTGCACAATGTGTTCACAACAGTGTTGTTACTGACATGTTCTATGATCATTACGGCTACCCAGTATGTGGGGCAGCCGATACAGTGCATCGTGAGTGGGTTACCCGTCAATGTGGTCAACACCTTCTGTTGGATCACGTCGACGTTCACCATGCCTGATGCCTTTGCTAGAGAGGTAAGATTTTTGTTTTTTTTTTTACCAAATGTTTTGTGTTTCTGATTCATTTATTCTATTTTTACCATCGTCACCATTGACAACCTTATTCCAGCCACTGCTGAGAAACGGAAGACCTTATTCTATCTTGTCTTTTATGCCATGCTTCTTTGTTCTATGCTAGTCTCATCCAGGTCTTACTACTACTTATATTGAATGTCTTTTCACTTCTACCTGAACTCTATGCTGCGATTTTTGGGGACATAATGCTATGAAAAGGTAAACAAGCTGCTGTATCGGCTGAAGCAGAAGCAAAGCTCTTGTAACTCTTCTAGAAGGACAGCGCTCACCTTTTGGTCTACCAGTCGTATCAGTATCATAGCCTGCTTAACATATCCATCCAAAGGTATATTGTGTCTGTTATTTTCTGTCATTCAGTAGCTCTGTGCCACTTGGCAGCGGGCCGCATTAGTCCTCCAACAGCTCAGACTCAGTCTTCCACTTCAAGTCAAGGACCCTCAGACTAATTGGTTCCCTTTCCTTCCGTTGAAAGTGCCCTAACCGTGTACTGTATCGTGACATTTATGAGAGACTGTGGCTCCCCTCAACAAATACTCGTTTCAATGGGATACTAAATGTCGATGCGTTTGTTGTCCTCTATGGTAATATTGGGCTTTGTGTTGTTAAACAAAGTCAAATCGTTTATTTCAAATAGACACATAAAAGGCACTTTTGAACGTCCAAATTTACAAAAAAATAGAATTGATTCTAGTCGCCCCTTCCAAAAGGCAGTTTTGTATAGAGAAGAATTGTCAAAAAAAAAACATACCGTCGAATTGAGAACCTCCTCCTATTTTGAAGTCGGTTAAAAAACTTCACCGTTACTCTTTTAAAATGTTTAAGATCATTTTGTATACATTCATTATGTAATTATAATATGTGAAGACATTGCACCTATAATAAAATCACTCTACCACAAAAAGTATATTTGGGGTATGTGTAAAAATACCAGGGGTTTATTTTTAGAAGAGTGGATTGGGAGCAGTATTAGTTTATGATTTGTGGTATCTATTCGTATTGATGATGACTTGATTTTCTAGTCTGAAAGTCTAGAACGTTTGCTGAGTATCCACAATTGATTGAAAAGTATACATACTGGAAAAAAAACGTGCTGTCCCTACCGCCACGCTCGCGCTTGGTAGATCAATCACAAATTGCAATTTGTTGATATTAGCAGACAGGGGGTCGCTTGCTACCCACGCATTCTCGCTGCGAAATCTCTTAGTCACATTTAACTACTCCATATCTCATCATATCCAGTCGTGGGTATGTTCGTGCGGGATATTCTTGACCAGGAATCTGGTAGATGGAATCATCATTTTAGTCCCGAAATCACCTACTACTGTGTATTGTATGGGCATCCTTTCTTTTCTGCAATTCTTCACGGTTATATATGCGCCCCTCGTCCAAAATTTTCCCGTATAACGCGAAAGTTCGTATGAATGGTTGGATGGATGTTTGGCACTCATTTGGATTCTTTCTTTTTATCCCGATATTCTCACGGGATCGAAACTTATGCGCGAGACCGCGGGGCGCAGCTAGTCGACATTAAATGTTTACCACAATTGGATCCTCTCTGTCAACGGAAACCTATGTAGGCCGCCCATGAAGGTGTCATGTCACGTACTGCCTCGAATGAATTACAATGGTAACATTGCATTTGTAACACAATATTGGCATCGAGCCAGTATCTCCGCGAATTAGGCGAAGCTTCCGATTTCTTTGTCGCTTCCACTCGTGATCAACTGTCTTTATCATTGTTTTATTATGTTAATACTGAGACCAGAACCACTTGAATCCAGCGGGGAACTGTAACACTATCATTAGTAATGACTTTCATTTTGACAGTTCAATAACATTCATTGCTTTATTTACGTTGCTGAGCAGAAACATTTTACGAACATAATATTTTATTTTATTTCTTTATAAAAAACTTTGCCTAAATTACTCCTGTATCGTGGGTGCGTTTACAAACATTTAAACTCACATACACAAACAGCCAGACCCGGAACAACTATCTGTAGGCAATACAAATATTTGGTCCGTGCGGGAGTCGAACCCGTCGAACTAAATCTGTTGTAGTTTCATCATATATCACCGCCATAACCTAGTAAACGTAATTAGTCATAAAGTATGATTACATGAGTAGGCCAATGTACCTGTTACGTAAACAAGCCATAAATAATGCAGAAACAATCGGCTGTATATTATGTACTAATTACTTCTTTTATTAGCCGCACAATGTAACGCAAATCACTTTAAGTTTCTTGAACTTTATTTTTGGGTCAAGAAACCACATTATGTAACATCTTGTTAGTAAAATATGCATTAAATGCGACTTCCCATAAACCTATTTGTCAAGTCTGTCGACTTCTTTCGTAAAGTTCATAGTGATTTTCACGTCACTGAAAGAAAGGAGGAACATTTATGAATTGTTTACATAATATATGTTCCCACTGCTGGGACATAGGCCTCTCTACGAGAGCGAGTGGGCTGTAATCCACCGCACGGGCCCAATGCGGGTTGGTAGATGTCACATGTCTTCGAATTTATGTTTCTAGGACATGCCGGTTACCTCACGATGTTTTCCTTCACCGTTTTGAGAGCAGTGATATTACACAAAGTAAAGCGCCTGTCTGGGTTCGAACCTGCGGCCTACAACTCATAAGTCACGGTCGTTACCACTAGGCCACCGCTGCTCTCATTATCATCATACCTGCAATAATCAATATTCATATACATTCCACAATGTGAGCTTAGCTTAAGTGGTAGGTCTAGACATGATCATTGTGGACCCTGCTGTGCACAGGACAGTAAGAGAGAGGAAGAGATCTACAGGATGTTTTCTGTAGAATCATGCAGTACTCGTATCGTCCTTCTGCTTGGGTACCAATACCAACTTGTACTTTTTATCCTACGCTCAGGCCTACAAAAACCCCCTAATAAAACCATTGTTAGGATGTTTTTGTAGTCTTGATTGTCCTGAGCGTCCGCGTTGGCTTCGCGTCATGTCCTTCATAGTTTGTATTTATCATAATAAATCTTTGTCACTAACGCTGTTGCAATCGCTACTATATCTTCATTGGAACACAAGTCACCGTCTATTAGTCGGGTAGGTGCTGTCAATTGCGCGTGCGCAGATCCCCGTAACTGCTCGTTTCCTCTCTTGCGTTGAGCTGATTGGGCACGAGTTAGTTAGGGTTGGTTAATGGCAGGACCGTCATAAGTCTGTATTGTGTAGTTGTGTAATTTTAGTAGTCAGGTTTTTTAGGAAGTCTCTGCCAAAATTCCACGATGACCACAACATCCTTGTGTCAAGATTTATTTTGAATAATCCAACTTTTTACTCAAACTCAAAGCATTTATTTCAATTAAACCATTTACAGGCACTTTTAAACTGTAAAAATTAATTTAAAAGTGCCTGTAATTGGTTATTATTTTTTGTCTCCTTTGCTCTATCACACGCTGTCTACATGATCTCTGTATCTATTGTCCTATCTCAGGTATGCTGGAAGAGATTTCTTATGAAATAAGCATCACCTCTGCACCTATTTTTTCTGTTCTGTTTTTCAATGTCTGTTTGTATATGTGTGTACATAAATGGTAAAATAAATTAATAATAAGCTCTGGCAGTTAAGAGATGACCAGTCTCAACCGATGGCGCCAGTTCACGAACATGACGCGTGTCTACTATCTCCGTGTTTCCCTATTCTTTCTACTTCCCCGTAACGTGTCGCAAACCCTCAAAATTTCCCTACGTAAGTTCCATGATTTGTGGGTCAAAGGTAATATAATTGGTCAACGTTTTCCCGGTTCGCAATAGGCCTTCGCCCACGTAATTATCTATTAAAGGCGGCGAGGTTAACTATGTGTTGTCGTCATTGTTGATGAGTCCAGGTTCCTGGCCAAATATGACAGATGCCGTGGCCAGCTTAATTTCGGTAATTCAAAGGATCGACGATTCTAGGTCAAGGTATCCAATTTGGTAAGTATGTCTATTGATTGACCGTAGAAGTACCCATAGCTACATCATCGGAATTCGGTGCCCTTCATTTTACAGCATATTTGATAGTTGAGTTTAATTGACTCGGGGTTAAGTGGTACTCCATTGGGTACTTATTGACTGTAGAAGTACCTATGCCACATCATCATATTTTCCTAATTGAGTTTAGTTCTAGTCGAGGGGGTTGTTGTGTTGTGTAATTGAGTAACACACTAAGAGCTGTAAAAATGGCTTTCATTTTGACAGTTCAACAACATTCATTGCGTTATTTACGATGTTGAGCGGACGCATTTTTTGAACATATGAAGCAATGGATTAGGAATATCGTTTTAGGTGTTTCAGATTGGATTGATAGTGGATTACGCAATTAGGATGCATATACAGGTCTGCTTACTATGCGTGAATTGTAAAATCATGTTTATCATCGGCCATTCTTTCATTATCATCAGTTTTCAAAATGTTTGAGTCTTTTTAGCGAGATGCTTAGAAAAACTATTTCTCCCATAGTCATTTTAGCGTATGTTTATTATCTTAAAGGCTAGTATTTTTTTAAATGCCCACATCCTAACGACTTTGATCATTATCTTTTGATTGTTATTTGATTACCCACACCTAACGATTTTATTCGACTATTCAGAAGTCATGCAGCCCTAGTATAGTCGTTTTAGAGATTTGCTAATCGCACACAATCGTATGTAATGCCCAGATGGGTGGGTGTGTTGGTTCAATAAGTCAGTGTTAGGTTGAATGTTGATTAAAATATGTTTCGCGAGCGTAACAAATAAGTATGACTTTACAGAATTATAATTATTAAAATCATCAATACATCCCTCTAAGTTCAAATAGTCCTATTGAATGAATATTTAATGAAATATCAATCATATATCATATGAGGTCATTAATTTGCTGTTTGGTACGACTATTTAGAAGTCATGCAGCCCTAGTACAGTCGTTGCAGAGATTCGCAAATCGCACACAATCGTACGTAATGCCCCAGATGGGTGTGTTGGTTAAGGTCAGCACCCACTTGTCGCGCTCTTATTGTTACGTCTGACTGATAATTTGTCACTGTGTACATCAGCACGCATGGACTTTGTTATTTTAGTCACGTAAATAAAACTTGTGTTGTGGTTCGTCTTAGCTTTCGTTCTGTGTGAAGAAATAGGTGTAGATTCTAAGTATGACGCAGTCTACGCATCATTATAACCTTCACTTTGCGCGAAAACGATTATTGATTATTAAACATGGGCGTGATCGAAGTCAAGAGAAGGACCGATCAGCAATAAAAAAAAAAACAAATGGCCCAATGTAAAAGAGATGAGATAACTGTCATTTTTGGGCACAATTCCTGAAAACAGCGGTGTCAGTAAATTCACACAAGAAATCTCAATACTCAATACTCAAACCTTTATTGCATTCCATATGTGTTTCATAGATGGTATATACAAGGTAAAAGATCAATATGGACCCTGTCGGGTACAGCAAAATTTAATTTCTCAATTTTACTGAGATTATAAATCTACTCTAGTACTAATTTATATACTAATAATAAAGCTGAAGTTTCTTTGTTTCTTTGAACACGCTAATGTCTGAAGCTACCAGTCGGATTTGAAAAAATATTTTTGCATTTGTTAATCCAGTTCTTGGGGAAGGCTATAGAAGCTATTTAAACATCACGCTAGGGCCCGTAAAAGTTGAGCAAAAAGAAAAAAAGTCAGAAAAATGCTACTCGAAAATGAAGTAATACCTCGGACAGGAATGCAATGCGACGCGGTGGGTTGGCGGCCAAAATTTGACGCAAAGTTCTACATATAAACATATTGCATTCAACATTGTCTCACGTGGCTTCCTGATACGTTACAGCAATACGTCGCATAAGAATAATTTACTACCACATTTCATCACTGAAACCTGAGCTGAAAATGACCATCAATGTATGTATGAAGCCTAACTTTCACGATCGATTTGACTTAATTCGAGGTCTTTTGCTGTAGTCAAAATTGATTTAAATATTTCAACAGATGGTCTATAGGTAGCTAAATAAAATTCTGTTCGTATACCCTGAGAGAGTTCAGGACGAGCTGCAGTGCGATTCTGTAACCATGAAAACTTAGGTGAAGTGAGCGTGGAGTGAGCTGTCATTGCAACTAATTCTAGGGATTGACACTATTGACAGCTCACTCTAAACTCACTTCACCTAATTTTTCACGGTGAGATTTTTACAGAATCGATCGGCTGGATAGGTTCCGTAAAAACAGCCTGCCCAGGAGTGAGCAAGCGTAGGCTATGGGACTAACCACACTTATTCAGCTCTATTCAGCTTTTGTCTATAGAAAACAACGATTTTGTATGGACAAAAGCTGAACAGCCGATCGATTCTGTAAAAACCTCACCGTGAAAAGTTAGGTGAAGTGAGCTTAGAGTGAGCTGTCAATAGTGTCAATCCCTAACATTAGTTGGAATGACAGCTCATTCCACGCTCACTTCACCTGAGTTTTCACGGTGAGATGGTGACAGAATCGCACTGCTGAGCTGAATAAGTGTGGTTAGTCCCTAATAAGTGAAATACCTTGAGGCTTATTTTGTGGTTTATTTTGACTCTCAAATAAGATTTATGGATACAAAACAAAACACTCGTCGCTTGATTTGGCTTTCAAAACTACCATATTCAAAATACTATTTCACAACGATACGACGATGTCACATCGCTCAACTTGAAATTCATATATCTTCATCGTTTCTGTAATTCGTTTTCATTACATATTTATTGTCCATCATAGTTTATGTGGTTGTTTCTGTGTTTGGCGTATATTAAACTGAAAATGGTTATAAATAAGTCCAATGTTTGATATAGAATTTTGTATTTGAATGAGGAAGAATATTTCCTCAGCTGGGGTCCATATTCTACTCATTTACTGTAAATACGTGCCCACATTACGACTGGTTGAAACTTAGGCAAAACATGTATTTAGGTTATTATTTAAATGGACAAGTAACAATAGCAATGAAAAGATCAACATTTAATTTGTTTTGGGTTTATGTCAGATGTTTAGGATGCCATCATCACTGTGCCCTAATAATATCTTAGGTACTGCTTTCAGCATGGTAACTTTAGCATTGAGTGGTGGCCCAATGGTACCTGAACTTGTATTGTAGGCCACTTGCAAATGTTAAGAAAGACAGAAAGAAAATACATTTATGGTCAGTGCACACAACGGGCGGGGCGGGGCGGGACGGGACGGCGACGCGGCGCTTGCGCGGCGGCAGTGTTCGCACTGCGGGCGCGATCACGTCCTCCCGTCCCGCCGCGCCTTTCTTTCATCAAAAAAGATGTTGAGCGATTCAGACATGGAAACGCTACTGCTCATAGTTGCCCTAGCTAAGAAAAAACAGCGTAAACAGAAATAGGTGCATGAAATAAATCAAAAACGCGCTCGCGTGCCGCCACGCCCAGCCCCGCGCCGCTTCTGACTTGTATTCCCGCTCGGCGCGCGGCGGGGCGCGACGGTTACCATCGCGTCGCGTCGAGCGGGGCGGCTCTGTGTGGCGTCGTCCGTAATATCTAGTACACACGGCTACACGTCAAGCTATACAAAACCAGTTTGTCTTGGCCTCACTTTGAATGATATTTTCTCACTATGAACGGTCAGCCTATACTGGTTTTGCACAGCTTGATGTGTAGCCGTGTGTACATTACAACTGCACAGCGCCGCGTCGCCGTCCCGTCACGCCCCGCCCCGCCCGCTGTGTGCAGAGACCTTCATTGTTTGTTTGCGAAACTAAAGGAGTATTGTTGATTGCAGGTTGGCAAAGAGGTAGCGCATCCAGGCATCGCGAACGAGTATGACAGCATGCAAGAGAAGAAGTACTACACGTACTACCAGTGGGTGTGCTTCGTGCTGTTCTTCCAGGTAACTACATGTTTTTAATGAAAATACTTAGGTACAGACGCCAGCACATCTTATACTCAAAATGGGACATCCTGTTGATAACGAATACGAAATTTAAATGTTTTTGCAGTGGTTTTATACGTCAATGCAAATAAATAAAATTGAAGTGTCTGTTTGTAATGCCAAAATAACAGTTTTTTACCAAATGCGTTAAGAAACTATACATATAAGTAAGGTACTTACTTACCTATAACAAAAAAACTGTTTTGCTGCCTCTCCGTTTTGTTCCGAAGCCACGAGAAGCTAGTGCTGTATATAGTTGCATTAAATTGCTGAATATCTTTGAGAAAACAGCAGTTTGGTTAAACTTAAACATAAGAAAATCCCTAAAGTAAAGCCTGATTTACATGGTGCGATGTACAGGCCTGTCATACCGTAAATTAAACAGAGGTATGACTCAGTTAACATTTTGTACTCAAATTAACATAAAAGTTATAGATCAGAGTTCAGACTATATAAACTAGAGTTTTAATTACTCTAAAGTTAAGTGTATGATGAGTAGAGGTTGTCGGGTCAATAGGTACACAAATAGCAGTAATTAAAACGTGCATTGTTGCATTCTTCATGACATTATCATATTAGTTAATGCTGTTAACACATATTTGTTATCTAGCAGTTAGATGCATATCGGAATAATCAAATTCTTTGTTATGTTGTAAAATGCGACTGTATATACGTAAAATTATCATGAAACCAAGTAAAAAATTCTAACCATTCATTTTCATTTTTTTTTGGTCTGAAGTAAAGTTATTTTTTTTTATTTTGGGGCATTCATTGTCCATTACGACCTATGAATGAACCCTATGACGCATTGAAAATGCCCAGCTGCAGGCGACAAAGACCCTTGAACATTTCTCGCTCAGATAACTGAGCTTTTGTGCACCCTTTACTGTGCAACATACTATTAATCACAATTTTAATCATTTTGAAGGATATATTGCTTTATATGTTCAAAAAATTTGTCTGCTCAAAATCGTATTGAACTGTCAAAATGAAAGCCGTTGCTACTGTTAGTGTGTCAAAATATGTGTTATTTCTTTAAAACTCTATGTAAAACACAACTTTTCAAAATAATACACATCGTTTTAAAAGCAGCCATCTTTCACGCAAATAATTAAAGCTCAGTGACACAATTCGTTCGGCGTTCTTATCGCAAAAAGCGATAAATGTCGTAAACATAAGTACAGTCAGCGATAAAAGTCAATTAACTCGTTACTTTTACAAATCCTCTAAATTGATACAAAACGATGCGATAGATTGGTTTCCACTATTTCATGTAATACAAAGAGTTAATTATTCTTAAATATTCTATTACTACATGTTTTTTAAGAATATTTTGCCCTATAATTAAGATTTAAACAACTGAAGTGTTAACCGACTTTCGTTGCTGACCGTACCTGTGTCGTTTGGACGTGAAAGAATTCGCAAAAAAACTTTTCTCTTTACCGTTTCAATCAATCCGTACCTTTATTGTTTAGCAAAAATACCCAGTTTTTGTACACAAACTATAACAGCTGCTATCATTACGTCACGGTGACGTCAGATGGAAGATTACAATAAAATAATTAAAACGACGTGCCGAGTAATTCTCAGAACCTTGATGTGGATGTAAACGTAACTTATTGTGGTGTGATGTCATTGTTTACTATATGGAGACGCTGCAAAAGTTAGCCTAAACACAATGGTAAAATGCTTCAGCATAGCTATTCCCAACCATCCGACAGGCTGTCGTATCGAAAATGACACCTTTTCGATAACCTGATTTGCCTGACCCCCGACAGCAAACATCTGTCGGAAGAATAGAGGTCGTTACTTACAGTATTGCCGAATGTCAGGATATATTTTAGGTTAAAATAAGAAATTTTACGCGGACGAAGTCGTGTTCAAAAGCTAGTAGTATACAGATGTACTTTTGATGGGGTTATTCCACAAATAAAAAAATCGAACTACGTTAGTATTTATAATAACAAAAAGTTCCCAACAAGTTCACATTTGTGAACTTTTTGTCCTGCATACCTGCGATAGGAAAGTAGATAAGTAAAGAGATGTAGACAGTGTGTCTAAGAAGAGTAAAAGAGAAAATAAAATACATAAAATCAAATCTCCGTTATGCTTATGACTCTATGTGACTTGAATTTGTGGAATAACCCCTTTTGGTGATAGGTTTTACGATAACTTGCTTTTGTTCCCTAAAACAGTCCCATGTAGCCATGGAAGTCAACATCATCGATCTCCTTACAACGTCACGGTTCCAATAATTATTTATTTATTTAAATAAATAAATAACGATTGGAACCGTGACGTAGTAAGGAGATCGATCGATTACTACACTTCGTAGTCCACGTGCAGTTAATTACCGCTATCTTGTGTTTGTTCAATGAACGCGTAGATTACTCATTCCAATCCTCGCATTACTCACGCAATAAAAATAGAAACAATTTGTTTTATATTTATTTTATGACTAACTTTCTCTCATCGGCTTCGTGTTTGTTGACATTTTTCTCTCACTGTTTTATTTATCACAGTGGTCGCTATTTAAATTAAATAAGACGCTAGAACATAACATAATATTACGCCTGTAACCCCGAAGGGTAAGGCATATATGTAATCGCCAAAATCTATATCTGACCACGATAAGTACTATTCGTGGTTGCAGCGCATATTAATAGTCGACCTAAAAAGGATCCTGTTTTGTTTTACTTACGGACGCAGCTGTGGTCATCATGTGCACGGGATTTGATTTTAAAAATGGTCAGCTCAGATGTAGGTTGTGGCGATAGTACCTATAATAACACCCACATTTTGCTAGTTATGTTAAGACCCATGTAACGGGGTCGAGTCTATTGACATCAAACAACCGGCCACGAAACCTACTGTTTGTAAGTTTGTTACTAAGAAATTCCTGATTGAAAATTCCAATAACACTGGGATACTGCCCGACCTAAGTTTAGGTTTAAAGAATCTTTATTTTTCATAAGAACAAGATACAGTTCTCTTACTTATATGAGATTTAAATTTTAACATAAAAATAATCGTCGTCTAATGACGAAGCATGCAGATGTAGAACAAGTAAAACAATAACAACAATAATAATAAGTAATCATATATTTATTCAAAAAATTATAAGGCATAAAAATTACTACAGTTTTGCTTAAATGTAAATTATATTCCTATGAATTACGTGCTAAACTAGGTAATCCTGTGTTTCAGGCGAAAAGAGCTAAAATAGTCTTTAAAAATTAATAAATAATCAAAAGTTGACAATAGAAAAATAATTATACGTTGAGTAGCATAACTCCTAGTTTCTAAAATTGATAAATATTTGTATACCTATATTTACTTTAACACAGTTAGTAAATTCTCTGTTTCTTTGTAAGACATACTTTGGAGAGCCTACTTGAGGATTCTCTTACAATTTGTATAGTTCAGAGAATAAATGTTTGCTTTCGAGTTTAGTCTATTATATAGGAGAGGTCCGAGGTAAAGGTAAAATTTGGCTATAAAAGCATTTTTTTTTAGAATTTTGTGGACAAATTATATCTTTACGTCTTTTATTAGTATATCTAGTGCTGTAGGGTCGAGCTTTGTGTTGTTTTAATACAATTGCTTGCTCACAATGTACGAGTTCAGATGCCAATGTATACGCTTTTATAATAAAGTTCCAAGCCTCGTTCAAGATCTAAGCCTTAATAAATTCAAATCATTCATTAAACGTAAGTTGTGCCAGAAGGCCTTTTATACCGTTAAGGCTTATATCGAGGACAAAAAGGCTTGGGATTAAACTGCTTCCAATTTTTACATATTGAATGTTTTTTTTTTGTGGTTGTTGTTTGTTTTTTTTTTTATATATACACTTTGACATTAATGAATTTGATCTATGACATTTACTTACTTTGTAAAGTATTCTATTATTTTAATTATTGTGAATGTGAAGACTATGTGGGTAATTTTATTTTTTATTTTTCTCTCTGTTCTGTTAGTTTTTGTCATGGTCTGGCAGTTTGAGTAATTAATGTGGCCTACCCAAATGTCCTTTCTTTGGTATTGTTCGTCGAATCGTTGAGCTCCTTAAGTTTTGAGTTGAGCTGCACGATTTCTGACATATGCGTGCACTGACTGGACAGGTCCTCTCAATCTGTGTGGTTCTTTCCTCAAAAGACCATCTCAGACATCGACCTACATGGTCTTCATATGATCTGACCAAGATTATGTCTGGACTTTAAAAGAGACTGCGACGTCTGAGTTTGTTTCGGCCTTTCTTCTCAGGCTAGTCAGATAGGAAACGCCGGCCTCATCTAGTTTTAAAATATGATTGACGTGTAAAAGTGTTTGTACAAACCTACTTACAAAATAAAATCATTTATCATTTATTTATCATTTACGAGATCAGTAGCAAACAAAGCAAAAAAGTAGGTAGTTACACAATATTAAGTATATAAAAAAAGTTAATACAGCTGGCCAATTTGACACCAAGGTACCCTCTTAAGTACTAATTATTCACTTTGTGAGGAAGACAAATAACGTTACTGTGTGAATGTTTGTGTGTGCTAGCATAGTGCGTGCACGTGTTTCTTGTTGTTGGGAATCTAACCTAGGACCTCATGACCAGCAGTAACGCTTGCGAACACTAGACCAACGCCGCAGTCAATTACATTTGAATTGTTCGGGTAAAAAATATTAAATAAATGGTAGGTAAGAGCAGAATTTCTGTTACGGTTTCCTGCCCAACTTAAAGACTCTGTTCACACAATGACGTCATGTCTCTTTAAGAGTCTCAATTAGCAACAAAACCGGAGCAAGGCCTATGACCGGCTATGACCTACTGGCTGATATTATGGAAACCCACAATACACACCCAAATACGGCGGCCGACAGTCCAAATGTATCTAATAGCTCAATCACGTCGTGTCATCGGAACGGCCGCATACGACACGTGTAACGGTATCACTATGCTCGAATTATTTGTCACTGGAATGAACTGACAGGTGCTAATGTGACTTTGTCAAATAATGATCATGTTTATTGTAATAAGGGGTGTTTATACCTTGTCCATTCAGTAAACCGTTTTTTGACAGCTGTCTTAGAACGTACATATTCCAGATTACGTAAAAGTTAACTTTAAAATGCGTAATAAAATAAATATATATATAAACTGCCTTATCTTATTGAATTATCTTATTTATGGCTTCTTACAGACATTATACCGTACGTGTCTCAATCAATGTATTGTGTGTCACTGCAATCCCGAGTTCCATCTGTCGAAAAACGGCGACAGGGTATAGTTACTTAATCGATTTGTACTAAGTATAATATAACTAGCTGCGCCCCGCGGTTTCACCCGCATAAGTTTCGATCCCGTGGGAATATCGCGATAAAAAGTGTCCTGTGTTAATCCTGGCTATAAACTATCTGTATGCCAAATTTCATCCAAATCCGTAGATTAGTTTTGGCGTGAAAGAGTAACAAACATCCATCCATCCATCCATCCATCCATACAAACTTTCACGTTTATAATATTAGTAGGATAATACCAGTCTATTATTGTCCCAGTGCAGGGCAAAGGCCTCATCTCATACAGGGAAGACCTGAGCATTGATCACCACGCTTGCTCAAGACGTGTTGGCGACTGGCACGGATATCTATGGCGACTGGTTTCAGACTCTATGTCTAGGTTTCCGCAAGATGTTTGTCCTTCATCGTTTTGAGAGCAGTGGTGTAGAATAAATTACACAAAGTTATGGTGCCTGCCTGGGTTCCAACCCACAACCAAAAACTCGTAAGATAGGGATCTTTACCACTGGGCCACCAGTGCTAACTCAGTCAGTTTACTCCAGTGAATTTATGATTCGAGTAAAGTTTAAGACTGCGCACTCTAACTTGTAACCAAGGAAAATGTACAATTGCATAATTTATGAGATGATGATTTAATTGGAGAAACAAGGTAATTAATAGTCTGTGAAGGTGCTGGTCGAGTAATTAATTGGACAATTAACTATTGTTAGCAAGGAAATAGTCCGATTTCGTATATCGAGTCTGATAATAAATCAAGATCAAGAAAGTACCTATTATAGTTGCCTACAAACAAACGAAGCCGCGTTGGTATAGTGGTCGGAAACGCTGTTTCTGAGCGTGAGGTCCTGGGTTCGATTGCCAGGTTGGGCAAAGTGTTATTGGGTTGTTCTATCAAGAATTTCTCCGTAGCAGCCCGTTGACTGGATTGTCCCCGGTCGATGGCAATAGGCTCGCCCCCTGTTACGTAGGATTTACACATAACTGTCGAAATGTTGGTGCCTCAACCTTCAGGTGTGATATTATGTATATTATTTATGTAGGATGGAACAATTCGTTGGATTGGCAGAAATAAACACCTTTTAGTGCTGATTTTTCCAACGCCAGATAATTTTATCGGGGGAATAAGCGGGCGTCAATTTTATTCCACGAATAAAAATTATCTGTCGATTGAAAAATCAACCCTTATTAATTTTAAATCAGCTTTTATTTTATCACACCTGTCAGTTGTCACCTTCACCATCGACAATCGTTTCTCCCCGCTTCCCCTCGTCTATCCCCGTACGTTTCGTTCTGAAACTTTAATAAGTAGGTAGATTAAAAAAATAAAATAATATCAGTTTAAAAATAACACAGAGACGATTAAAAATACTAATGGCCTATTATCATATCATAATAATGACGCCGATTCCCTTGTTCACAAACTAAACTAAATTTAAGTTCAGTGCATCTTTTTCTTTCTTTTTCATTAAGAAAAGGACAGAAGATAAATATTAGTTTAGTCCTGTCAAATGAATGATGAGAATGGGAAAATGCGATATACATACAATACTACCATTTCTAGATTTTCTTGAGTTATGACTTTCTGCAAGCTAATCTTTGTTCTACGATTTGTTTGATAAACATCTTTGTTTTCAATTTAACTAGTAGGTAGGTACCTACTTAATAAAAACATCGGCTTGGACTTTGTACGTTGTTTTGTTCTAAGACCGACTGTATAACGGTACTCGACAGGTGTGACAGTACGAAGGCTGCGTACAGATGTGCTGCTTGAATGTTATTCATTGAGAACAGTAGAGTTGTAATAAAGTTTTCTCGGTACTATTCATAATATGTTTAATGATTAAACCTTACATATGTAATAATATTTATGACTTAAGATCATTGAGAGCAGTGGTGGCACTGGTGGCCTATTGGTAACGACCGCGATATACGGGTTGTGTGTCATGGGTTCGAGCCCTGACAGTCACTTTACTTTGTGTAAATGATTTCACCACCACTGCTCTCAAAGCGGTGAAGGAAGATATCGTGAGGAAACGGGCATGTCATAGAACCAAAAGTTCGAAGACATGACTGACATCTACCAAGCCGCACTGGGCCCACGTGGTGGATTACGGCCCACTCCCTCCCATAGAGAGGAGGCCTGTGTCCCAGCACACATTGTAGGCTATAGGCTGATTATGATGACGTAAGATCAGTAGTCATCATACAATCGGCTACGCTTATAAGTGGCCAAACGACAACAAAGCGGCACGCAGTTTACTCGTGGTAACCGAGTGTACAAACACGCTGTGATTGTGTGCGTGAGAAAGAGTAGCGTCAGCACAAAACACTCACGCGTGCTCCCGACTTCGCTATTGTCTCGGACGGTACCGAAAGATCCTACGCTTACACATCACAGCGTGTTTGTTTTTGTGTCACACTTGGTAAGCACAAGTAAAACGCGTCGTGAGATAAAATACTATAGGTAGCAAATAACTATTGATATAGACCGACTATCCACGTATAGTGCAGACTGCTGTCAGATTATGTTGACATCAATCTGTACACTACATACAGGGTGGTCCTGATTTTACGCTATGATAATATTCAATGGCAAGCCACGTGCAATTCTTCTCACCTATAAACCGTGACACATTACTATAAGCATTGTTGAGATCACTGCACTAACGTGCACGTGCGTGCGTGCGTGGGGACCGCAATTTTCTCGTTTGTATATAAAACACTAGCTTCTACTTCTGCTCGCGACTTCGTTTGCGTAGAAGTCGTAAAGATACACAATATTCGTAAATAGTGTTGGAGTATAGCAAAACCAAATCGATCCTACTTCAACACTATCGTCTTTCTCTTTCTAACTCATAAATATTATTTTTTAGTATCGAGCCCGCCCTTACCACTTGACCGAAATCCTTACTCGCATAGCGGCTGCAGTACGTACTTTTAGCCTTGTGTGGGATCACACGTCTCACGTAATGTGTACTTATTAGTAAACACACCTTCCAATATATATAAATATAAAAGGATAATAAACGTATTATGTATATAAATCTCTATAACAGCCTTTCCTTTGGTGTTCCTCCATTAACCCCAACAAGTAGCAGCCACATTTTATAAAGCTCCCACGGCCTCCTCGTTGCCTATTATTGTTATTATAAGCCTGTGTTGTCCCTCTGCAGGGCAAAGGCCTGTCCCTCCTTCCACTTTTCCCGGTCTACTGCGATTGTGGACCAATTCTTTGAGAAGGAGTCCAGCTCATCCCGCCATCTCTTTCTGGGCCTGTCGCGCTGTCGTTCCCTGCCATTTGGAATCTATTGAGTCGTGGCTTTTGCATATTGCTGCTCCGACATGCGACAGATATGGCCAGCCCAGTTCCACTTTAGCCCAGCAGCCGTGCGGCCGAGTCCATTATTTGTGTTTTGGAACGAAATTTAGAGTTCTTAATGCGGTCTGTGAGTTTGACACCTAGTTTACTTCGTTCCATAGCCCGTTGCCGTTGCCCGCCGTTGGCAGACTCCAGGTGTGGACTTTTGACGCTTTGTAAAAGACTATGTTTGCGCTCCGTAGGTGAGGGTGGGAAGAATGCACATGTCCATGAGCTTTTGTTTTAGTGAAAGCGGGACAGGTCCTTTCATGATAAGGCTCGTAGCGTCATGTTAATAGCCTTCCTCAAGAATTGGGCTATCAAATGCAAAAAAAAAAAAACAAATCGGAGTGGTAGTTCCAGACTTCCAGAGATTAGAAAAAAAAAACAAACAAACGAACTCTTTTGCTTTACATTAGTATATTATAGATGTGACGTATACGAATAGTGTCAATTGATATATCAAATATTAAAAATATTTGCATGTAGACATGAATCAGATCGTGAACAGCCAATATAGGGGGTGTTGCTCTTTTGGACTACTTATTGAGTGTCAATGAATGAGTGGCCTCCGTCTAGATAGGTAATTAATAGCAAGTAGTCTAGACGTAACAAATAAATTTCTGATTGAATCTCTCACATATCAAAAATGATGAGTTTTACCTGTATTTTGCAAAAAAGAAGTTGTGTTTTTAACACGCTTTTTTTTTTTAGGACGTCAAAATACGAAGGGAAACAGTAAATGTATGCGCTCATTAAAAAAAAAACTTTTTATATTCAGCCATCGAAGGCCCTTAACGTATTACAAATTACTTAAATCTATGTTAGTAGAACAATACGGCACACAAATAATAAAAACATTACAAAACATCACTGTTACAGAAAGATTTATCAAGCCCCATTTCTGACATGGAGCCAACCGACCATACTGTGTGTGTGTTAACCATTTACTCTCATTTCTGACCATCCCGAAATCTATTATGAATCTTGTGAACACTTTTAAATTCGGTATTTTCTTCCAGGCAATAATGTGCTACACACCCAAGTTCCTATGGGACGCGTTCGAGGGCGGCCTGCTGAGGACCATCGTGATGGGGCTCAACATCGGCATCTGCCATCCTGACGAGAAGGAAAAGAAGAAGGACGTCCTCATCGAGTACCTCATCAGGCACGAGAGGGTATGTAGTAGAATACAGCTCAAACATGTACGTACGACGACATATCAAGCTAAACATTTCCAGTATAAGCTGACTTGTCATTGTGCGAGAAGCCTATACAATGGCAATGCGAGGTTAGCTAAAACTAGAAATGTATAGCTTGATGTGTCGTCGTGAGTACTGATTGGAATGGCAATTTATACAATACAGACCAGTGACCTATTTGTTGGGCGATTTCGGTAAAGGGTATGCTCAAAGAACCGTTATTAGCTATGCCTCTGGTGGTCTTCGTGCGCTTGCAGTATGGTCAACTGCTAGATTTGCATAGGACTAACGACTACAAAATTTCGTCACGTTTTCCCTATGGGGTCCAAAGGGATGATTTCTCCCAAATGCTTGGAGTAGCGCCAAAATTAGCTCTTGATGATTACTATTTTCGCCACCACTCCATCATGCAGAACTTCTGTCCTATGACCTTTATAAGGCCTTCTACTAGTTCAACGACATTACCATGAATCGTGATTGCTATATTTAAACTATGTATATATTATGCAATATTAAAGTATACATGAGGAACAAAGTACAGAACTTCGCCGACGTCGACGTTCAAGGGTTACCATTGTAATTTGTAGGTAGTGTATTTGCATGACTGTGCATAAAATACAACTTACGCAACGTAGCTTCTTCCTAGTAGGCGTAGTACCTACTTTGTAGTTCTGGGGAATGAGTCAAGTGAGAAAACAAAATTAAAATCAAAATATTTTATTTCACGTAAACCTACATGGGCACTTGTGAAACATCAGAAGCTAGGGGCACGGTTCCAATTGATCGTTTCCTATGGAATCAGAAAGAAGCCGGCAAGAAACTCCACGGTTACTCTTTTAAAAATAATTGTTTTTGATAAATTATTTTATGTATTCTGATAACGTCGTAGGCCAGTCTGTAGATATGTAGACCATTTTTTATTTGATTAAGTACAGTGTTGACAGGCGTACGTTGTCCTCCCATACTTATTAATACTGTAATTTGAAAATATTGTAACTTTTGCAATGTTTTCAAATTACAGTATTTGGGGTAAAACGATGAATGGCGCATATTATGCCAATTTATTGGACCAATTTAACAAAATTTTACGTGAAAAACAACCGCATTTGGCTAAGAAGAAAATCCTCTTCCACCAAGACAACGCACGAGTGCACACCTGCGCGATTGCCATG
This sequence comes from Apamea anceps, assembly GCA_951799955.1. NCBI lineage: Eukaryota > Metazoa > Arthropoda > Insecta > Lepidoptera > Noctuidae > Apamea > Apamea anceps. The sequence goes on along the minus strand of OX637502.1, from coordinate 1,708,847 downwards.
GCCAAACTTCATGAGTTGCGCTATGAGTTGCTTTCTCACCCACCGTATTCGCCAAATTTAGCCCCATGCGACTATTTTCTGTTTCCGAATTTTAAAAAATGGCTACGTGGGAAAACATTTGGCTCCAACGAAGAGATCATGCACGAAACCAATGCCTATTTCGAAGGGTTACCGAAGTCGTACTTTATGGAAGGGATCGAAAAGCTAGAGAAACGCTGGATGAAGTGCATTGAGTTACAAGGAAAATACTTTGAAAAATAAAAAAATAATAATTAAATAAAATTGACTCCTTGTTTAATTTTTCCCAGACCTTATCACTCCGCCCTTGTATGTAGAAAATAAATGAAAAATGAACATCGTAATTTGGGAGCAGTTAGTAAGGTGCCAGGGAAGCCAGAAGGAATTATTGCCAAACTACCTAGTCTTCAACGTAGTCTTTAATTTTATAATATGATTTTTTGGTAAGGATAGGTTTGATGAGGATTTTGAACTTTCTATCACTAAGATTCTGTAATTTGCTTTAGCAACTTGTTATATAAGCAGAACGGGGGTATGAGTGAAGCATGTCCCCAAAGATTTGTTAAGTTACTCTAGGTTCACTAGTCCGGTTGGATTAGTTTTTGCCATAGCGATACAAAGAAATGAAATGCATGTGATGAATGTAAATGATCTTTAATTTAAAGATTAACATAGTTTATTTGAGTTTGTTAAGCACGATTGCACCTAGAGAACACTAAATTTTCCGATGGCGTGACTACTTTACTTTGTGAAGTATATAGTGCTCTTTAGGTAAAGAGACGGAATCTATCTTAAGTGTTATGTCTTTCCTCAAATATTGGTGGCACACAACCTTCGACATCGAAGATTTAGCGTTTCAAGGACTCTGGACAAAAAAATCACGAATCACAAACTTGCAGTTTAATATTCCGATTAATATTTACGACCAACGGTTTCTGCCCGCCTCTGGGAACCGAACCTTGTTCCTGCCGCTCCGTGTTCTGTATGCACAATGCATTCCCTGGCTACTTCTAATTGGCATTCGATGCGCGATTGATGCGCGTGAGTCGCGAGGGACTTTCTTGTGGCCATGGGCTTGAGGTGTAGGGAATCCACAATAATAATGCTTTAGAACCCTTAGCAAGAAGTATCGTGTTACCCAGTAACTGGGTTGTGGAGGTCAGAAAGGTAGTCGCTCTAGGTAAAATACTGGTATTCAGCTGCATCCTGGTAAATACTGGTATTCAGTTAGACTGGGAGCCGACTTCAATATACTTGGGAATAGGCTAGGCAGATGTTGATGAATGTTTTAGAACCCTCCCAAATGGGCTAAAATGCTGGCCAGTCTGACGCTTGAAGCTCGCTTTCCAATAGCTAGTCCTATTCTACTTTGCTAGTCCTATTTATTGGTAAGATGAATATGATTTTTAGGACTCTTGTTATCTTTATCTACATTTGCGTAGCGGTAAAACTGATGCACGGCTAGTAAATCCTCTTATAGCTAAGACGAGTCACTAGCCGTCCAGCGGTATAACCACTATGACAGCTATGGCTGTCATATTGATTACTGTCTGATGACATAACCATCCTGTGTCTAAAATTGTTGATGAACATAGTTTTCCTTAACCAGCTCTGTGGTGTAGCTTTGTTTCAAAGAAGCATTTATTGACAAATGAGAGTATAAGAAACTATGACGTCTTCTACGAGTAGGTAGGCTACAGGAATAGAAACTAAAATTGAAAAGATATCTGTATGTTACTCCAATACATATAGTAAATGTACACATCATGCTCATGGCCACCCTGCCACTAACGGCAGCGAATTAGCCATTCAAGAAGCGTCTCTCATAGCTCAATAAGATTTTTTACCACACATTATTATGAATCGCAACTTTTTTCATATTGTTTTGTGCAAATCTCATCGTAGAATATGCAAAAACGGATACCGCGTGGCATAAACAAACGCGTTAGTCGTTACCCTGTAAAGCAAGCAAGCTCTTTCTATAGCTCAAATATTAGAAAGACGCTATAATTTATCTTTCTCCCACCCTTATACCAATTTATTTGAGGCAAATTGTCTTTTTCTTCCATACTTCTCTATTACTCGTCATTTCGGTGGCCACTTCCTTTCTAGATAGAGGCTATAACATAATATATTCAAGAAGTAATTGTGTTAATTGATTTATCATTGCTGAGATTTCCTTAAACTCGTCTAGACGAGTCATTATTAGTCACAACTACCTTTGTCGTTTCGTATAATTCACGTCTACTTTTTCGGATATCATGTTTAATTCATTTATAGACGATATGCTAATGATCTTGACCTAGATCGTCATGTTTACATGTACTGTTAACGGTGACCATTTTTTATTTCCTTGTACCTTATAAATCTGGTCAGTTAGACTTGACATAACTTATATCAAGTCTTCAATTATCATCGTTCCGTGCTCCGAATGATTAGTAACTGTTACTTCCCTCTTCTATTCTGATTCACTAGATCTAATGTCTTTTGGAAAATATTCACAAGTTTTTGGGTTCCTGAATTGCATTAACGATGGTTTGAATAAGGCACTAAGTAGTTCCCTAGCTGCACCCTAATTGCGTAATACACTATCAATCATAATATAATAATTTTGATGGATATTGCTGTCACTGCTTCATGTATTAAAAAATTTGTCTGCTGAACAACGTAAATAACGCAATGAATGTTGTTCAACTGTCAAAATGAAAGCCATTCCTACTGATAATGTCTTACGCAATTACCTTGCTGGACTACTAACAGCTAGATTTATGATCCTTTATCGTCATATCAAGCATCTACATCGGTTTTTGAATCTGTTTTGGTGCTAAGAAAAGCATATAACTAATTCAGGGTTGTTTCAAATTGATTTCCTCACTCATCATCGTGCCCCTAGCATCTACCAAACAAAGCACTAACAGTTTTCTCTCGTAAACCCTTAATGCTTTAACAAATTAATTTCTTCGCCTGTTACTCACCCTATTGTGTAGTTCTTGTCGCTTTCTTGTCTGCAATGGACCGTGTCGTGGCTTCAGATCGTGACAGTTGATCAGGCCAGCGACAAACCGATTCAACCAATTTTTTCTATGCGGTCATTGGCCATACCTCGTTCATTGCTCGTAGTTACGCAATCTTTTACCTTCACTGTCTTCTTTATATTGACGACTATGTTCTTGTTTCACATTATGAGTTAGTGTTAGGCCAGTAATGGTTTGTGAACAGTTTTTTTGCGTTCGATACCAACTCCGAAGTTACTTTTCCGGTTTAGAGTCGTGTACTTAGTTATTTATAGCGTTTAGTTTGTTGCAGTATTTTTGTTATGAAATTATAAAGTTCGGAAGCTTACCTAATGAAACTATGGCTATTACATATATTTTGAGCATTATCCGCATGTAGCTTGATAGTTTAGTATTCTCTCTGTAATAATTCTAATCATTTTTGCCAATCATTCGTCGTCACAAATAGGCAATGTGGGATGTTTAATATCGAAGTGCAAATTTTATTAATCGAAACTACATTAACCCACTCATATCTACCTGTTAAAAAAACCGGTATATAGAGATTGAATTGCAATACTTATGATGTAAAACTGCCAGACTCAATACATACAATTAACTGTTTGTGGTTTCAAATGACTATAACACTTTTTATTGGCTACATTTCCTGTTATAATAACAATAAATAAGTAATAAAGCCTGACTAATAAGTTTTCAACGAAATTATTTAACCTGAAAGGCTTCGAGGCCAATTTCGGAGAAATAATTAACACAATCACATTTACTGAACACGTATAAGTAAAATTATCGTGACATTTTCGGTAGAGTTGAAATGGTAACAGGTAAAGAGCAAAACTCGTTTACAGTCTGAAGACGTTTTGACTGTGGAGTTAAGAAAGTCCACAGCATAGAGAAGACTCCATGGGAACCTACTACGCTTTCGACTCCTTGACGATGCAAAAGTGACTGTAATTAAAGAAAGAAAAAAGTTTATTTGGAATCAGTTCGTGAAACACAAAATACAAAATTAATAAAATAAAAAATAATGTTTCAGACAACAATAGTGTGTGCCTCACGGCTGCGCCAAAAAGGTTCATTTCAGCATTAATGCCAGACAGATAGTAAATTGGTTTAATTGAAATACTTAAATGCTTTGACTTTGAGTTTGACCAATGAAATCGTTGTCTTGCTTTCTTTTGGCATTCAATGGATCATCATTTTTCATCACTCATAGTGATGCAAAAGCATGTATATCTTTTACTTAATCCATCTTTTTAAAGTGGCTTTTTTTTTTTCAACTGCGTCATATTCATCATTTATTCTCCTGCTCTTATCCCAATTTATTCGTGGTCGGCGCCACATATCTTCTTCCATACTACTCTATTAGTCGTCATCTCGGTAGTCACTCCCCTTCTAGCCATACCATCTTTCACACAGTCCATCCATCGTTTCTTTGGTCTTTCTCTACTCTTATAGCCATCGACATTTATACTCAAATTAGAATACGACTTTAATTCTTTCCCCATTTAGGTAGTCCCCTGCATTAAATTAAAACCATACAAAAGCAGTGTTTGAACTCGGCGTAGGTATCAAGTGCGACTGCTTCCTGTCATCTGGATGGCGGATGTTCTCGCCTTGCACGGGTCACAGGTGTGGCTCGCTGCTGCCAATAATGACGTTTACTTACACCTCATACTTCGGTAGCTGTCTGTTGACGACTAATGCCGTATATGGCACTGTTTTGTTTGAGTTTCTATATTTCACTGTACAGGGTGGCAGGGATATCGATGCACAACCTTTTACCATGGATTCAGTACACGATTCTGGACTGGATTGGAAACATGCGTTGAAATTTTTCGTCGGTTATTAAAAAAAAATCAGTTGTTTCCTGCAAAAGTGCAACACCTACGCGGTCAAATGTATGGAACAAGCATTTTTTTTAGAATCATTTTATGACTGAATCCCATCGATCACTTTATTAGTGATCGACGCTGAATCCATTGTAACAGGTTGTCGTCGATGTCCTGTGTATTTGTAGATGACCAGCGCTGGGGCTCTGTCTCAGCTCTGGTCTTAGCTTTTTTTTTTATGTGTCATGTTTGCCGCAAATAAATGCATTTTCTTTCTTTCTATGTTGTTGGATTTTTTATCTCTTCGCATCTTTAACTAAGCCTTTCTTCATAAAGGTACTTATGTACTTTTAAGTTACATCATAAATATGTTAGTTTTTCTTCATGTCGGTTTTGTAGACAAATTATTTACGTATTTCTATGAGACCATTTACCGACTGGTACCTACCTGTACAAATTGCCAGGTGCTTGACTGCAGTCTCCTATGCAAGCGGACCAAGCAAAAACCTACATCCTATTATTTTGTGATTGTTGTCTAGGTAATAAAACGATTGCCTAGCAACCTCGATCTCGATTGACTCTACACTACTTTAAATTCAATCACTTTATTAATTTTGTTTCCCGGGAGTTTGAGGACCTGTTTATTTATTTATTACTAGCTGTTGTTCACGACTTCGTCTGCAATCCGGGATGAAAAGTAGTCTTATGTCCTTACCCAGTGTATGGTCTGTCTGTGTGCTAAATTTCATCCAAATCCGTTCAGCCGTTTTTACGTGAAAGCGTAGAACCTGCTCAACACTACTCGCGAAGTTGGTCGAAGTTGAGCGAATACGATAGTGTAGAAGGGCTCTTCGCTTCGCTTCGTGCAACCTCGGCTCACATCGGGCGACTTCCAGTCGTAGTCGGTTTTTGCGCCCGAGTCAAAGGACTCGAAGTGTCCCTCGCGAGGTTGCACGAGTGTGTAGTCACATACTTCGGACTTCGATCAACTTCGACGAGTACTTCGTCGAGGCAACTTCGCGAGCAGTGTAGAGCAGGCTTAAGAAACAAAATCACTTTCGCATTCATAAGGTTAGTTAGTAATGTTAGGATTAGGCTTTGCAACAACGAGTACACTGCTACTTTACAATTTGTACATTACAAAGTTAAATACATAACGTTGCATAGTTTGAAAAAATAAAATGATTATAAGCTAAATTGATTACAATTAATTTGAATTAAATTAAGGCATTGACTACCACCGCGGTCACTGGTGTCCGCCAACAATAGATTTTCTATTGTGTCTGAAAAAAGCAAAAAAAGCAACAAAGGAAAAGCTAAGTGCTAAAAAGCAAACAAACAAGCAAAACATTAAAAGCTAAATTGATTACAATAAATTTGAATTAAATGAAATATAATATTATTAATAGGTAAATTGATTACAATTAATTTGAATTAAATTAAATATAAAATTATTAAAGCTAAATTGATTATAATAAATTAGAATTAAATAAGATTAATTTACGACTTTATATTAAAAGGGAAAAGGTAGCCACTGTTTTATAGTTCCGGTAATTGCGAATCAGACTCACAGGGGAAAATCCAGGTTTGAAACTATATTTGCATATGAGGATGTATAGTTACTAGTAAACTAGTTACATCATGTTCCACAAATTGTGACTCACGTGACTACTATTATAAACGGTGCTTTATTAATATTTTTACCACATGAGCCTCTGACTGTGTGCACGTACGCAGTTTTTATTTTTTGGCCTGTGTCCTCTTACGGATGCTAAAATCGGCGAATTTGTATGAAAGAGAGCCTGACTGACAGTCTTATAGCTAAACTAGCTGCCCCGCGGTTTCAACCGCATAAGTTTCGATCCCGTGGGAATATCGGGCTGAAAGTATCCTATGTAACTATCCGTGTGGCAAATTTCAGAAACATCCATCCATCCATCCTTACAAACTTTCGCATTTATAATTTTGGTAGGACTATAGATCTTTTTGAGATAAAACACGGCAGAAAGGTGTAAATCCACAGCTTTTATACAACAACAACAACATAACATGATAACTGTAATTCGCGAAGGGTCAGGCACAGGTGGTACCTACCCACATTTCACCAGTTATGTTTAAGATCCATGTAACAGGGGGCGAGCCTATTGCCATCAACCAGGCACAAATCTGCTACTGAGAAATCCCTGATGACAAAAATCAATATCACTTAACCCGACCTGGGAATCGAACCCAGTACCTCATACTCAACAGTAGCGCTTGCGACAGGTACACCAACGAGACGTTTCTATGAACAATATGAAAGTAACCATGCACGTCCAGCACCCTCGTAATACACGATTAGTCACAATGTGAATCATTTCGAAGGATATTGCTTGTCCATTGCTTCATATGTTCGAAAAATTGTCTGCTCAAAAACGTTAATAACGAAATTAATGTTGTTGAACTGTCAAAATTAAAGCCATTACTACTGTTAGTGTGTTATGTAATTACCCCGCAGAGCAGACTGTGACGTACGGATTGTGCATTATGCAACGTTGTAAGTTCCCCCCGTGATAATAAAAATGAATGCCTATTTCCTTTGGTCACGTCAGAAATTGAGAACGACTACCGGTTTCATCCACCTTTTTTTTTAAAGTTTTCTAAAAGTTTGTAGAAGGTTCTAACGGAATAAAAGATTAAGAACAATACTTCACGCGGACGAAGTCGCGGGCAAAAGCTAGTAACATATAAATTCCTTCAAAACTAACATTGGGTTTCTTAGCTGATATTACGTTACGTCCTTCTTTCGTACGGGAAAACCGTAATTACCAAAACAGATGTTTGAATTTGCATACTGTGCCCACTGAGACTAACTCCACCGCACAATAAGTAATTCAACGTATTCTCGCAAAACGATGACGAATGCTATATACTTGTAAAATACATATAAGTAGTCGTTATTATTTCCTTAGTTTTTTTTCTATAATATCGTATGTAACCTTGCTTAAAGTTTACCAGTACCTAATTTTTTGCTCAAGCTAACGTTACGGATCTTTAATTTTGGGTTTATATTGGTGTATTTAAGTGATCGCCGTGTTTTGTTTTTTTTTTTAGCATTAATTAAAGTATCTTTTGCATCCTGTGTTTTTCATTTCGCGTTTTAGTTTTTATAGCAATTCAGTTATTGAATGCGTAACATCATCATCACGCCCGTAATAACTGAAGGGTTAGGCAGGGTCTATCTATAGTACTGGGTGTACTATAGATAGACCCTGCCTAACCCTTTCGCCAGGTATGTTGTAAGTCCCATGTAATAAGCACCTTTTTCCATAAACCGGGTACAAATCCAGACTCCGTGCTGCTACTGAGAAATTCCTGACAGAAAAACTCAATAACACTTAAGTATTAAATGCAAGTCCTAGCTTGCAGCCAGTGCTGTTAAAAACGACAGGAATCCATCAGAAATAAAGCATTTTCTTGGCTCTTGATATTTTGAAACAGAGCAGGGGGGGCCTAAAAAGGCCACTGGTAGAATCATAATAGGGTAACAATATGAATCATATTAAAAATCGTAAAATGGACACAAACTGATAATTCATAATATGATCTGTGTGCAATTCATATCACGATGAAATAACATTTAAACTGTAGAAATAAAAAATATAAAACCAATTTGATTAATAAAAACTGTAATGAAAAATTTACCGATTAAATTACGGTTTTTATTTTTTTCATGCGGCAATGTTTACTATTGAATTAAATATGAAATGAAGTTTTACAAAAATTAGAGGAATTGCTAATGATCTGCTGGGAATTCAGGAAATCAATAGCTTTTTATTGATTAAGTATAGAGGTATTGCTTAAAGTGGCCTTTTTAGGCCCCCTGGTCGTTGTTTAGTTGAATCTTGGCAAAAATCCAAAAGAAACAAGATTAATTGATTAGAATTAATAATGAAGATGGATATTATTAATATTATGCGTATTTATGTATTTTATAATGTTAAAACCTCGGAATTGATTTCGGTCACAATCTTCAGTGGCAATCTTAACGGAGATTAACCAGTCTGTGCGCAAACACAGGTGCACTCTCTGTTCCTTTACTCTCATAGTCCTAAGGGACGGCAATCAGACACGACCGGGGAGAGATCAGGCGCAGTGCCAACGGCTTTACCTGCATTCCGAGACACGGGGATATTAAATCACCAACTTTTAACCTCAGGGCTGTTACTAAGAAATTTCTAATGCAAACCACAATAACACTTTACCGGACCTGGGAATCGAAACCCACGCTCAGTCGCACTTGCAACCACGAGATCAACGGGGCAGCCTTCTCATGTGTATATTACCTGTACAGATATATACCTGTGTGGGACATTAAATATGTATTTAAAATTCAAGCAAACGTGTGCGGTGGGGTATGAAGATTTCATTCATGAGTTACATAAACATATAGCTATTATGTATGTACTACTAAATCAATGGCTCGCGCAATGAGTGCTATATAGATTGTGATAAAATGGTCTTTACGATGTGCCTGTTTTACTGATGGTTACTATTTTACTAAATGTGTCATAGTTGTTTGGACTATATGCTAGTTTTTCCAATACAAAACATCAATTTGTGTAGCCTTTTCCCAACTATGTTGGGTTCGGCTTCCAGTCTAGCCGGATGCAGCTGAATTCCAGTATTATACGTGGAGCAAATGCCTATCTGACCTCCACAACCTAATTTCTGGGTAACACTACCAAGCGGCACTTTAATGAATGCTATATTTAAAGAGTGGCAGGGACATTGACGCGCAAACTGTAACAATGAATTCAGTACATGATTCTGAACGAAAAAATATCGGCTTCGACCACCAGGTTGCCAGCCGATGTTTTTAACGCATTAATCTTTAAGTATCGATACATCGGATTGACACTATCCGGCCTTTTATTGACCATCAGGAGTAACCAAGGTATGGGTTAGCCAGAAAAATCATTATTAAATTAAATACACCCTAACCAAATCAGTAAAGGTGTCCACAACGCCACAAAACTCTCCAATAGCAACTCTTTTTTTTGGTTGTTGTCAACGGCGACTGGTCTGGCGACACTTTTTGTGCTAACGGTACTTGAATACGGCTACCGTGCGGCACGACGATAAAAATAATGCGCCGGAGTCGATGGGAGCTAGCAGCCCTTCTTGTACCAAGATATGAGGAAGGGAACCACTTGTCCTGATGTGTTTTTAAATAACTTAACCAGTCATGTTTTTCGTGTGAAGTTCTTTTATGTTTAACGTTAATTGTAAGCGGTTGTGGATAATTTGGGGGTCTTATTTTGCTGACAGTGTTCTTCGTGTGACAGTACTTTTTGATGGACTGTCTCAATTTAAAATTTTTAAATTTTTTGATTATTGATAAATTTGAGGCTCCTACAAACACAAAAAGAAATACTAAATAAATAAAACAAGTCAATTACTCAAAACTAAATTTGGTAAAATATTTTTGCGTAAAAATAAAGTAATCTAATCTGCGGAGGCATTGCGTAACACACTAACAGTAGCAATGGCTTTCATTTTGACAGTTCAACAACATTCATTGCGTTATTTACGTTGTTGAGCAGACAAATTTTTTGGACATATGAAGCAATGGATTAGCAATACCTTTCAAAATCATTCATATTGTGATTGAAGGTCTGTTATGCAATTGCTGATAAGTAGACGAACCAAGTAAGTTCACAATGTTGCAGTATACCTACTTTATTACATAAATAATATATAAAAAAAGAAAAATAAAATAAATATTGTTTTTGTTGTTCTCTTAGTAAGAATTATGAATCATGCTTATTACGTAAAATCAATTAATAAAATCCTTATAGGGCTTATTTACGTCATTCAATATCCTTTCATAAACCACAATTTAATTAACACTTAATGCCCCACAAACCTACGAGAAGTTCTAGGTACAAATGTTTATAATGAAATAATTTCAATTCATCCTAACTGCGAACTTGAGTTTGTTTAATACGCTTTCACGCTAAAACGGCTGAACGGATTTGGATGAAATTTGGCACGCAGATAGACCATGACCTGGGTAAGGACATAGGCTACTTTTCATCCTGGAGTGCAGACAAAGTCGCGGTCAACAGCAGGTAAATCAATCAACTCAACCTATCGCAGTCTACTGCTGTACATAGGCCATGCTGCGTCACAACACCCTTTCGACTCATGTGCTCCACCGGCGAACATGGCCAGCCCACTGCCACTTCAGCTTGCTTACTCTGCAAGCTATGTCGGTAAATAATAATTATAAAAGCAAGAATACGTCATGTCATGTACTAAAAGGGAATCGTTGCAGTTGTCAGTTGTCATTGCAACTGGTCAGTTCACATTGACACAGTGAGCAGACGGCCCTTAAACAATGTTGTACTTACGACTTGCCTAGTTAGGTTACTAGGGCTATTTAACTCCATCGTTATTATAGTACAAAAAATATTAAAATGTATTCATGTCAATTGTAATTCATGCGTGTCTGTAATCCTCGAAGAGTTAGGCAAACGTGTACCTTAAGTGCACCCACATTTTCTATGTTCCAATATCCTAGCCTATTGTCATCAACCGGACACAATTACAGATTCCTGCCTGCTACTGAGAAATTCTTGATGGAAAAATGCAATAATATTTTGCCCGACCTTTGAATCGAACCCAGGATCTCATGCTTAGCAATACTAAAAATACTATATTATATATAGTCTAGTATTTTTATGATGTATTAGGAATCAAACTGTTTACTATTTCCAACTGTTGACCATTTTACCTGTACTACTTTCAAAGTGGATGACAAAACAATGAATGAACTTGAACTTTTTGCGAGAAAGCTTTACAAAGATTCACAATCTACAGCAATACGCTGTAACTTTGTTTGAACATTGTTACTACTTTGAATACACATTCTTTCCCCCAATTTGGGGTCTTCCCTTCTTCCTGTTCAAGTTCAAGGAGAGTAAACTGCAGCAATCACCGACCCCTGTTATTGGGGATATCAAACCTAAGACGCAGATTCTGTACCTCCAAACAAAATTGCACTTTATCCCTTTAACATGCAGTGCACTTTCGCTAACTTGGTGAAATTGTGGGGACTACCGACAATATATTTGATTGGCCAAATAAAGTATGAATTGAAAGGTAAATCGAATCATTTTGTGGAAACATTTCCTTCTGTAATAAAGTCTAAAATTGCTGACGTGTTTCTGCGTCACTTTATTTCCTACTAACTCGTTTTAAAGGGATCGATGAAGTTTGAATCTTTCTTTGTTAGCCAATTTTACCCCTATTAAACAAAGTTGAATTCTATTTTGCTGGTAGTAAAGATCAATTTGTATTGAGAGATAGTTAATTAGCAAAAACTTAGCTGGGGGCGAAAACATATGGCAAGCAGATTTTGCGTGTCCAGTTGAGTCCAACGGCATCCGGAGTAATCTGAGAATTTAGGGTTCCTTACGACTATAAATGTAGTATACAAAATATTGTAAAACACTTTTAAAAGAGTAACGGTGGGGTTACTTCCCCATTCTTCTCATTCTTCCCCATACCAAACTATTTCTTGGAAGGGGCGACTAGAATCAATACTGTGTTGAAAATTTTGACGTTCAAAAGTGCCTTTTATGTGCCTATTTGAAATACATAAATATGATAGTAACATTGTAAGTAGGAAACAATACAAACGAAATGATTAAATCAGAGACAATACGATATAATAATACGTATCATTGGTAATTGGTTTGATTATACAGTTTTTATTGTAATTTATTATAGATTTACCTTTTAAGTGCTTTGTAAGTACGAGTATAATAATAATAATAATTTATGTAGGTACATAAAGGTTTTGTATTACATAAAAGGCTTACAAAGTATGTCTTATTAATTACAGGGTGTAGGTGCAACATTATTCGGTGAATTGCTGTTCTCTAGCTAGATCACTGAGTAATCCGCGGGATAATTGCTGCTCTCTAGCTAGATCACTGAGTAATCCGCGGGATAATTGCTGCTCTCTAGCTAGATCACTGAGTAATCCGCGGGATAATTGCTGCTGTCTAGCTAGATCACTGAGTAATCCGCGGGATAATTGCTGCTCTCTAGCTAGATCACTGAGTAATCCGCGGGATAATTGCTGCTCTCTAGCTAGATCACTGAATAATCCGCGGGATAATTGCTGCTCTCTAGCTAGATCACTGAGTAATCCGCGGGATAATTGCTGCTCTCTAGCTAGATCACTGAGTAATCCGCGGGATAATTGCTGCTCTCTAGCTAGATCACTGAATAATCCGCGGGATAATTGCTGCTCTCTAGCTAGATCACTGAGTAATCCGCGGGATAATTGCTGCTGTCTAGCTAGATCACTGAGTAATCCGCGGGATAATTGCTGCTCTCTAGCTAGATCACTGAGTAATCCGCGGGATAATTGCTGCTGTCTAGCTAGATCACTGAGTAATCCGCGGGATAATTGCTGCTGTCTAGCTAGATCACTGAGTAATCCGCGGGATAATTGCTGCTCTCTAGCTAGATCACTGAGTAATCCGCGGGATAATTGCTGCTCTCTAGCTAGATCACTGAGTAATCCGCGGGATAATTGCTGCTCTCTAGCTAGATCACTGAATAATCCGCGGGATAATTGCTGCTCTCTAGCTAGATCACTGAGTAATCCGCGGGATAATTGCTGCTGTCTAGCTAGATCACTGAGTAATCCGCGGGATAATTGCTGCTGTCTAGCTAGATCACTGAGTAATCCGCGGGATAATTGCTGTTCTCTAGCTAGATCACTGAGTAATCCGCGGGATAATTGCGTAACACTAACAGTAGCAATGTCTTTCATTTTGACAGTTCAACAACATTCATTGCGTTGTTTAAGCCAATTTTTTCGAACATATGAAGCAATGGATTAGCAATATCCTTCAAAATGATTCAGATTGAGATTGATAGTATGTTACGCAATTAGGGTGCTGTATTTAGGAGAGTATAACCATAATGGACCTTATGGACCCTGTATGATAGGTATTATATACCTACAATTATCTATTGTATAAAATACTTACTCCTTCTAAACTACTCTATGGATTTTGATGCAGTTTTCACCATCATTTAGATATTTTTTTTCGGAAGGTTTATTTTTACATTACACTAGTATTGCCCCGCGGTTTCCTATGTGTTAATCCAGGTTATAAACTATGTGTGTGTCAATTTCATCCAAACCCGTTCAGCCCTTTTTGCGTTATTGAGTAACAAACATCCAAAATTTTCACATTGATTATATTATAAGTAGGATTAATACAGACATAGGGTCGTTAGTTGTGAATAAAACATGGCGTTGCATCAAATACCATGACACTATCATGTACCTACTTCTCTGGGGAGTCCTAGATGCATTGCTGGTATGATGGACAATTGGACATACTGAAGCCCCAAAAGTATGTATCTTCTATACTAATAATAAAGCTGAAGACTGTCGATTTGAACGCGCTAATCTCTGTCTAACTATCTTACGGACTTTTTTTTTGCACTTGGTAGCCCAATTCTTGAAGAAGACTATAGGCTATTTAACATCATGCTAGGACCCTTAACAGCCGAGCAAAGAAGAAAATAAGTGAGAAAGGACGCTAACCGACAACGAAATGATAGCACGGGCGATGCTATGCGATGCGGTGGGTCAGCACCGTTTCACGCGGAGAGAAGCTAGTCAACTTCATAACAAGTTAAATATTTTCTACACAATCATGGCGGGTCTTCTCAACATGTAAAACTTGTTGCTAGATATTCGGACTAGTTCATAATAGTCAATTTTTTTGCCAGGATCAATAGCCAGATCAACGGACAGACAGATAGATACCAACCATGTACATATTAATGGCAGGTGATGGGGTCAATGACCGCTTTATGTAATATCTACTGAGCCTTGCTATTATCCTTATATTAATGATTGAAAGTTTTTTGCCAAGTTATGGACCTGACTTTTTAGTTTGACTATTTTTCTGTAGTAAAACTAGTGTTGTTGTATTTTTAATGTACCTATCTAAACGAATCATTGACTCTACCTGGTGAAATTAAATTAGTTGGCGAAACTCTGCAGACGTGTTGGGTACCTATCGTATATCTAAATATGATAAAACAAAAAATTGACGATTCTTTTGTGGGGTAATCGACTGCTCTTTGTGTTATTTACTTGAAATATATCAGTTTAAAAAACATTTTTTTCTGTGTAAACTTCAAAGACGTGATTGGTATCGAAATGTGAACTAGGCTATTTATCTTGTGCGATACGACGGGGTGGGTCGGGGGAACAAGAAATTTCACGCGGACGAAATTGAGGGCAGAAGATCTAATATTTTATGTGAAAGTTTGTATGTTTGTTACTCAATCACAGTAGTAGCCTGGGACCTGGATAAGGGCATACGCTACTTTTCATCCTGGATCGCAAACGAAGCCGCGAGTAACAGTTAGTATAGTCAAATATTTTTGAGGGATAAACCACTGGTTTTCTCTTGAGTAAGCCCACGTCCGCACGGACGTAAAAATATCGCGGCGGGATTTTATTGCGTACTGGATTTTATTAGGTGTAGAGCCGAGCGTTGAATGCAACAGAGTGCATCCCAGCGCATCGATAAAACACGCTGTTGGATTTTCAACTGTCGGTGCTAAGCAGTACATTGATAATCCAGTGCGCGAAAAAATATAGCCGCGGGAAAAATATCGCCGCGGGAAAAATATCGCCGCGGGAAAAATATCGCCGCGGGAAAAATACGCTCTGGGCTTACTTGCAGGCAGTTGCAGATCTATTACAAACTTTGAAGGTAATGCTAAGCTGCCAGTACGTACACATACCACCACATTGCCTCACCATGGATGTTATGAAAGCGTAAGCGTAATGATACTCCTCGCTTGATTGTCGGTCTCATGTATGTCAGCGTGCAGCAACAATGGGCCAGTGATGTGAAACCATAGTGCGGGGCCGACTAATTAGTAAGACGAGTCGAGTTGCTCATTGTTTGTTATTTTAATGCCATAGAGGGCTTGGTGGCTAGGAGGACTCACGTGATTATGGCTGTATCAATTGACTTCGTTAAAGAATTGTGTATTTTTTTAAATGGTCAGGAGCGTATAACTTAATCTTAAAAATGCAAAAAGACTACGGCTTGCAGCAGGGGGTAATTGCGTAACACAGTAACAATAGGAATGGCTTTCATTTTGACAGTTCAACAACATTCATTGCGTTATTTACGTTGTTGATCGATCAGACAAATTTTTCAAACATGAAGCAATGGATTAGCAATAACCTTCAAAATGATTCAAATTGTGATCGATAGTGTGTCATATAGGCTACACGTCAGTGATAACATTTTGACCATGAGTTGACTGGCTGAACAAGAGGCCAGCGGTGCTATTCTGTAACCATCTCACCGTGAAAACTTAGGTGAAGTGAGCGTGGAGTGAGATGTCATTCCAACTAATGCTAGGGATTGACACTATTGACAGCTGCACCCTAATTGCGTAACACACAATCAATCGGAATCAGTTTCATTTTGACAGTTCAACAACAATCATTGCGTTATTTACGTGTTGAGCAGACAAATTTTTCGAACGTATGAAGCAATGGTTTACCAATTTGCTTCAAAATGATTCTGATTCCGATTGATTGTGTGTTACGCAATTAGGGTGCAGACTCTAAGCTCACTTCACCTAACTTTTCACGGTGAGATTTTTACAGAATCGATCGGCAGCTTATTCTGTGTCTTAAAATACATGCACTCTAACCTATCTCTGGAGTCAGGGTTTCAATTCTTTTCTGTAACATACGTTTAGCACGAAGATGGCGGGACGAGCTTGATTCCTACCGACTCGCGAAAGACAGAATTGTGTGGAAAATGGAGAGGGCCTTTTCCCTGTAGTGCGACAATACAGGCTAGTTAGATTAGATTAGAACATGTTTTTATGCGAAGAAATAATTTATTTATTTATATTGGTTTTGTTATCACTGACGTGCAGTGCCTTTAATGTACGAAAAAGAATCGTCGTTTATGTTTGTTTGTAAAGATTTAGATACTTCCTGCAGTGCGATTCTGTAACCATCTCACCGTGAAAACTTAGGTGAAGTGAGCGTGGAGTGAGCTGTCATTCCAACTAATGCTAGGGATTGACACTATTGACAGCTCACTCTAAGCTCACTTCACCTAACGTTTCACGGTAAGATTTTTACAGAATTGATCGACTGAAATGTTTCTATCAATTCAATTCAGTCACGTTTCTCTGGTAGGTAAAATAAACCACCGTCGAGTGGTTACTTCTATACTCGTTTAAATAAATGAATTTGCATTCGTTGACGTCACTTAAGCTGTGTGGCAGGCACGTGGTGGGTCCACAGGCTTTATTTTACTTCATCAAACAACATGGGCTGTTAATGTGCTAGGTAATTGAATATTATCAATACTTTTTAAACGTTGCGTTGCCCCACACTAGGAATTACTCCTGTATTGTGGGTGCGTTTACAAACATTTAAACTCACATACACAAACAGGAACCGGAACCTGCGCCAACCGTGTCGTCATACTATTCTGTACCTCTCGCTAGGGTATTTAGTCTGTTTCCATAAACAATTCTGTACCTCCCGCTAGGGTATTTACTTAGTCTGTTTCCATAAACGATTCTGGAGGTATTTGCATAATTACGCACCGCAATGGGTAGGTACCTATCATGTAGGTACTTTTTTCTCGTTATCCCAGTAATTATCTGTCTAGGACTAACACCTGAAGGCCAATTCTCGTAATTTAAAACGCTTAAAATCTAGTCACAGTCTCATCTCAGCAACAAACAAATGTAAAAAACCTGTCAAAATGTAGGGAAATTAGAGGTCTTTTTGACAGATTGAGACTGAAATCAGACTGTGAACGTTCTTAAAATTACGAGAATTGCCCCTCTGTTCTCAGTAACACTAGATGACCGCGCTTTTGATTTTTCAACTTTCGGCGTTGAGCCGAGTGTTGATTATCCAGTAGCGCACTTTTATTTAGGCATACATCTAGATGTCACTTAGTGTTAGTGAAAATGAGCGTTGAAAAGCTAAAATAGTTAAACAAATCCATATTTCTGCAGTTTTTTTTTTTAATATTAATTATGATACGATTTTAATGATCAACACTTGTCTTCACACAAAAACAATTACGTTCACACGCACATTAACAACACAAAAAATACAATAATAAACGCTACCATTTAATAGAACGAATGTCGGATAAACCAGTATCAGTATAATTTCCTGTGCAGCACAAAAAGAGCCAGGTGCTCCATCGTGCATCTGTCGGGCAGCCCCTCTCGCGACCCTTACCGGTGTTGTCACCCTACAAGGGCGAAGTGGCTCATTGAGCATTGTACTTGTTAAGTGGGGAAATTCGAGCAAATAATTATAGAAAGGGTGTAGGTATGTCTATGGTTCTATGATTTTAAAAGTCGCTACAAGAGATTAAGATTTTTTTAGTCGTTACTGTTTCTAGTTTTCATTGTATTTGTTGGCATATTGGCGTGGCTAGCTGACATTTGGCAAATAATTTCATTTCTGACGACACGGTTGGCGCAGTGGCTGAGCGAGTGGCTGCTGCGCTGCGTGTCGCGGGTTCGATTCCCG
This sequence comes from Apamea anceps, assembly GCA_951799955.1. Classification (NCBI taxonomy): domain Eukaryota; kingdom Metazoa; phylum Arthropoda; class Insecta; order Lepidoptera; family Noctuidae; genus Apamea; species Apamea anceps. The sequence goes on along the minus strand of OX637502.1, from coordinate 1,690,356 downwards.
CACGGAACAAATATTTGTATTGCCTACAGGTAGTTGTTCCGGGTCTGGCTGTTTGTGTATGTGAGTTTAAATGTTTGTAAACGCACCCAAGATACAGGAGTAATTCCTAGTGTGGGGCAACGTTTTTTAAATTAAAAAAATAAATAAAAATGTTCTGTCTCGTTCTGTTAATTACTTTGCATACCTACTGTTGTACACAATCAATTGAGAATGTTATGTTTGGTTATCAATGATTTTGAGATCGAAAATGTAGATCAATTTATCGGTACCTTAAATTGCATCATCTACCTATATCGATGTTTGACCATCTGACATTTCTCAGTAGCAGCCTGGAGCGTAGTAACTATTTAGTAATCTGTGCCTGGAGTCTGGATCTGTGGCGGTTGAAGGCAATAGGCTCGCCCCCTGTATACATGGGGATTAATCATAACTGGCATAATGTGGGTGTACTAAAAGTACACCTCTGCCCTTTACCTCTGCCTTACCCTTTGGGGCATACAGGTGTGATGTTATGTGATCGATGTTCCAAACTCATTCGACCGTCAGATGTTTCCGAGAAACAAGAATATGAGCATCCTACAGGATATTGAAAAAATGCTAATAAAAAATAAGAAAATTTCAACAAAATTGTCGAAATTGACGTTGTAAAATAACAATCTACCTTTCTATAAATCACTGACTTCTAGCTCTATAGAAACAACATTATCTTATAATGACAGCTTAGTTGATCGGTAGCTGTCGCAAACACCATTGACTCGACGATGATGCAAACGTGACGCAACTTGATGCAAGAGCCACCGCAGCTAGTGACTACCTCATAGAGTCTAAGGCACAGATCTATAAACTTTACTAACCACATACTTTGGCTAAGTGTTAGTCCTATCACAGTCGCACTATTGTCAAACTACAAGTGCCAGATAGAGACGCGGACATATCTAAGCCAAGCACGTGCTAGGTGACGTTTAGATCGCAGCCCTCATAGCCCAGCTGCGTACTTTGATCCCATAGTCATGACACATTCAAGTAATACATTATTTGTGATGAAATACCTGGGGTCTACTCCGAAGTAGTATCGGCCGAATGTTCGGCCGTTTTTTGCTACGAAGTTATTATTTGGTTCGGTCGGTTCCGATCCTACACTCCTACACTCTTTCGAATATTGACTATGGTCCCGACCCAACTGAGCCGATCAGAACTTTTTTCGCATTTTTCAATAATATTCAGTTCGGCCATGTGTCGGTCCGATCCAAACATTCGCACTTTGCACTTCGGAGTAGGCCCCCAGATGTTGTGTGTCGGGCAGTCGAACCTCGTAACAAAAAAATAGAGTTGACGCCACGTGCTCACATGTTTCATTTTGTAAGCCACATGCACGCACATGACTTTTTTGAAGGCCATCCACAGTATTTGTACTGAGTATACGTTTTGATTGTTTACCTCATTTATTTATTCATGCATAGGTCAGAGCCTGATGGTTACTAGGCAAAATTGCCTCCAGAATAAACTAGTGATAGGTGTCTACGTCTAGTTTTAGGCATTAAACGAACTAGTGATTGCTAAAAAACCTAGAAACTTAAAAACCTCACACTGATCTCATCACTCATCGATCATGATATTTTAAAATGTCTGTCTGGCTATTAAATCCACTAACAGTTAGATGAGCAAGCTATTTTTATAGCCCACGTTGACACATCACAAATGGCAGAATATTCATAACTTCCGAATAGTATGTACGAGTATATGCATGTATCGCACCTTTTGTCTGACTGTAAATAAATATGGACACCTTTACGACGCGGTTTAATAAATAATATAATTGACAATGGTTTTGCAACTTAGTAAACATTGCTAAATTAGTCGGGTTTTGCCATCGGGCAAAACAAAGAGAAGCATTCAATGTCAATGATGAATACCTATTAATTGCGGTTGCTAATGAAGGTTTCGATTGCATTTTTAATCACTATAACCATTGAGATCAATATGGTCATCTTTGGTCCCGACTGTCATTCATGGATCTCTGACAGTCGTTACGGGTCGTGAGAAGCCCAAAAGCCTGACAACCACTCTTACTAAAGAGTATCCAGGTTTACCCAGTAACTGGGTTGTGGAGGTTAGATAGGAAGTCGCTTCATGTAAAATCCTGGTATTTAGCTGCATCCGGTAAGCCGACCCCAATATAGTTGGGAAGAAGGCTAAGCAGATGAAGATGGTCAATTTTGTCATCTTACTCAGCAATTCTTCTTTTCGTGTCGATGGTACTCCTCAAATTAGTTGGGTGAGCCCGTATGTGGCCACGTTAATAACAGCAACGTCTGAGGCGTTATTAGATCTTAAAGGATATAGGAGTACGACACGGGACATTCCAGAAAGTGGGTCATCTTTTGGACAGTGTTGCACTCATTGGGTGTTGGTCGAGTCTATTATCTCCCCCATTTCCCAAGTTGTGTTAGCAGCAATTCCGATTCACTATTATGATGGATTATAAACACAATAGATCTCGCTCAGCTTACATAACGCGACCATCTGCCACATTCCGTTTCCCTTTCAACCCCAACAAACAAAGAGCTATTTCATATACTCATGCCTCTGTTATCGGGGCTATATCTCCAATAGCTGTCCAGTGTTCGTCTCAAGAGTCAAGCGGGCCATTGAAGAGATAATCATAACGACTCCGGTGACAAGACTCGTTTGTAAATATGAAGCGGTTGATATGCATTTGATAACCCAAACAGACCAATAGCCACCCGCGTTGGCGGAATATGAATACTCCTTTGATTTAGTAACAGTTCCAACGGTTCTTGGTAATCGGGTCTGTGGTGATTTGGCGTAGAACGCGGTTTCTGTAGTTGTTGTACAGGAAGACGCGATTAGGTATAGTTTGTAAGTAACAATGCGTTGTATGTTGCTAAGGGCAGGAAGGAACAATAGGAAGTCAGATATCAATGGTTGCATGCATGCCAAATGGGCGTAATATAATTATAATGAATATATAAAAAATATTATACAACATTTCAAAAGACTAACTGTGGAATTTCTTGCCCATTCGTCTCCATATATAGCTTTTTGAAAGTGGCAACTATAACCAAGTCTATTTTCTGGTAAATGTTGACATTCAAATGTGCCTTTTATGTGTGTAATTGATATTTTGACTTTGATGGTATAGGTAGGTACAAATTTAATTTACCTGGAAGCGCAATGACAAAGAGTCCTAAAATATAATAACTTACCTATTCAAATGACACAGCTCATAGAGCAAAACAACAACCTCTTTCATATATAACCGCAACAAATAAGTAAAAAAAAAATACATTAAACGGAAAAATGACCATTACCTATCTTTCTGGGTTAAATACCTCTCACGGTAATACATCGGTCATTAGTACGCTAATATCTACTCGAGATAAAATATACTCTCGTTTTGAAGAGCCTAAGTATATCCAAAGCGGTTGAGTGTTATAGGAGATTATGTCACACAAAAATGTTAATAAAACATTGGGAGAGAATGTGGAGTCATTATGGGGTAAAGTGTGAGATTACTATGAAGTTTACAAGCATAAGCTTATACTTTACAAGTCTGTCGTTGATGTTGAATTCAATACTGCCATATCACTCATATTAGAAAGATCAAGTCATATTAGAATTTATAGAGGTGGGCGGACGACGTTGTTGCCATCGCGGGCAAAACCTGGATGAAGCTGGCACAGGAGCGTGGGGAGTGGCACAAAAAAAGATGCTATGACGATAAACTGGGCTTGTCAAACCGTCGAAAGGGAAAATTGCACACGGTAGACCGTGTGTAATTTCTTTAACCTTAATTGTCCCTTTCGACCACTTATTGTAGTGTTATTAAGGCATAAAAGGCTTAGCTTGGCTCAATAGTTTGTCATCATCATTGACAGCCTTCTTCCACCTTCTACCCAACTGCTAAGTAAAGGTCACTTTTGTGAGAACATGACAAAAAGTTACCTGGTCTGTGTTAGTCCTATTCAAGTCTTACCAGCGGTTCTTCGGTTTGAGGTCATAATTAAAGTAAGTACTGCGAATGAAGTTCAAAAGTTTGCAAGTAAGCTTAATTTTGATCTTAGCCCTAGTTTTTAAAACAAGATTAATAGTTATAAACCCGTAGAAATATTTAAATAAACTTTTTAAATGCTTAGCCCGAAAGAATCAGCATTTTCATCCAACGTGATAATGCTGCCAGCCTTTTGGGCACTTATCCCATTGACAGCGAATTTTTTTATGCCCAATGAGCTCCTCCCTTTTCTTTTTATTATTTATTATATACTTTTATATAATATATATATTTAAGTGTTAGCTTGTATATTGTAATTAAGACTTTTAGTTTGAATTTAAATAAAACGAAGCAAGAAAGACAGTTTTCTCGTATAAAACCCTCATTAAGTTGAACTGAGTAGGTACGTAGCAGTACAATTGTCGGCCGGAGACAGTGCTGTCTTCATTAAACGGTTGTTCACTCCTAAGGAATTTTAATATACCACCGACGCCTTTATGTCTTCATACACTTAGATATCTCATACGAGAGGCGGGCATTTTTTGAGTTGGTCGTCGTTATTAAAAAATTCTTGAGGAATGCTTGTAATGTATTGTGCTGCGAGATATGTGTTGCTAGTTTGATAATTTCTTACGAAATAAGCAGTACCTTTGTACTCAAATTATAATTATATCCTACTTTCTCCTATATACGAGTATAACCTATTATATTATAAACGCGAAAGTTTGTGAGGATGGATGGATGTTTGTTACTATTTCGCGCAAAACTACTGAACGGATTTTGATTAAACTTTACGGTATTATAGCTTATTCATCAAAATAGTATACTTTTTATCCCGATATTCCCACGGGATAAACACTTCTGCGGGTGAAATCGCGTGGCGCTGGTAGTAATAAAATACATAACAAATAAATAAAAAAACTGAAAAGTTGAGCACCTATAGAGTTATGACAATTTCCACTTTTTTGGGTTTTAATAATGGTGGATGGAAAATATTATCCATTTTGAATTAGTTTTGACTTTAACTTCAGACATGTATATTTCCGAATCTGAAATGTTAGTTTTGTCATGGTCATATGTGTCAGGTTTAACAATGTTGACAAGTACATCACTAACAAGTGTTGCCAGCACAACAATGGGCCATTTCAGTGGAAATGGAGCATTCTGCAGTTTTGATTCCAATGGTTAAGTGGACATTGTCATTATCACTTCCGGAATAACATGAACCAATTCAGGGCCACTCGTGAATAAAGTCAACAGATTGTTGAATTCGCTCAATCATATAATCATCATACAGATACCTATCAAAGAAATCTCCAAACGGCTGGTAGATACTTCAGTGACTCAAGGGCTGGCTTTACCTTGGCCAGAGGATAAGTATTGCCATACAACGTAGCAATGCCGCCAGTCTCTTGGGTACATTACCAGTCGACAGCGACGACGCTGAGAAATATTTCGACGCCATATTTTAGTTTGTTAATAGTTTTAGTTAGGTTAAGATATTATATTTTTTTCATACCTATCATAGTGATTGGAAACTTAGATAACATCTATAACAATTCAATAGCTTTGGGAAAAACGCCGAGTTTCCACCATTTTTAATGTCGCCCGTGGTCGTAAAAGTATTTTACAAAATCTTATTTATTTTTATTTAAATACTAGCTGCGCCCCGCGGGCCGCGGTTTCACCCGCATAAGTTTCGATCCCGTGGGGATATCGGGATAAAAAGTATCCTATGTGTTAATCCTGGTTATAAACTATCTGTGTGCCGAATTTCATCCAAATCCGTTTAGTAGTTTTTGAGTGAAAGAGTAACAAACATCCATCCACCCATCCATCCATACAAACTTTCGGGTTTATAATATTAGTAGGATGGGATAATTTATTGACTTTTTTTAAACTTGACATTTACTTAGCCAAAATCTTGCTGGTTATTATTGATTTTCGTCATCGAATATATTCAACTAATCATAATTCTAATACTGATATTAGAATGATGATTAGTTGAATATATTGAATTTATTAAACTCGAAAAGATGAAGAACTAGAATTCTAGTTCTTCATCTTTTCGAGTTTGGCCGCCGAGGAGGCCACGTTAATTGCGGTATTACTGACGTTTTAGGTCCACATAAGTGCAGGTATAAGGACACTTTGGACACTCCAACAGACGGGATATAGATTGGTCAGTAGCACCGCCCTCGCACTGGGTGTCAGAGGGAACTACAATCCCTCAATTTTATTGATTGTGTTTTCAGCAACCGATTTGGTTCTGCAGTCTATTGATTGCTATATATGTATAAGAATATTAGATAGAATTCTAACAAAATCTTAATTTCCTTTCAGACGCACAAACTGTACGCGCTGCGGTACTGGGGCTGTGAGTTACTCTGCCTGGTCAACATTGTGCTGCAGCTCTGGATGATGGACAGCTTCTTCAACGGAGAGTTCTTCTCGTACGGCACCAGGGTGCTGGGGTACAGCGAGGTGCCGCAGGAAGATAGGTATGTAAGCAGATCTAGTTTAAACATAACTGGCGAAACTCCTCAACCCTTCGAGGAATGTTATTTTATCTAGTTTCAAGTGTCTTTGATAAAAGTCATACAGACCAGGTTTTTGTGATGTTTCGTAAAAGGCGACTGGAATTATATCACAGATCCTGTTTGATGATTCAATTATGTATCCGAAGCTTAAACTGGTTTCAGGTCAAAACAAAAATTTTCATGGTTGTTAAACTACCTGATGGAAAGTGGTATCAGCCGCATGTGAGCATTTACAATACCATCAGCCATCTCAGATGCGTTTCAATCCCAGATACTGTCCTATGTGCCACTAACAAGTGTTATATCGGCACCCGCACCTTCAGATCACACAACGGATTTCCAACATAATGGTAGCGACGACAGACGAGCATCTTCTGATGAAAACTGAATAATAATTCCACAATTTCTAATTCCAGATACGACCCAATGATATACATCTTCCCTCGAATCACAAAGTGTACGTTCCACAAGTACGGTGCGTCAGGCAGTATACAGACGCACGACAGCTTGTGTATACTACCGCTGAACATCGTTAACGAGAAGACCTACATCTTCCTGTGGTTCTGGTACATCATACTGGCGGTTGTGCTCACCCTGCTTATTATTTACCGGTAAGTCCAAATACTTATATCGCCTGTACTATATGAGCCTGAGTCTCTGGACTCTAGGGTGACTGCCCAGAGTGCTCCGGATTAACATTTACCTACCTAAATATCGTTACTCGTGGAGGATATCAATATCCTAGGCTTTTCCCAACTATGTCGGGGTCGGCTTCCAGTCGTAACGGATGCAACTGAATATCAGTATTTTACATGGAGCGACTACCTATCTGACCTTCACAACCAAGTTACTGAGTGTACTACGTGAGCTCGACAAATGGATGTGCGAATAACACTCGTGCGAAAAAACTGTACTGCGACTTACCATAGTTCGAATGCACGCTTGTGCGACACACCGAAGCTCGACATCACGCTTGGGTAACACGATATCCCTTGGCAAGACCGGTTGTCAGACTTTCGGTCTTCTGACGACCCGTAATACTGTCAAAGATCCCGGAATTAATCGTGGAGGATATATTGCGCGTGCCTTGCATACACTTAACAAAATCGCGGAAAGGGTGGATTTATTTACCTGTTCTCTGAATGAGTTCACAAAAATTACTTTACATGTGAATAAACTGTAATGGAAAAAATATTGTTTAAGACCACGCTACCGATTTGGTAATCCTAGTAACCGATCTGTATTGCTAGTTGTGTTGGGAATAATAATAAATAAATATTTATGCAAATTGTAGTCATATAAATTCTTCTATAAAACCGGTTCTTTTTCTTGGTGTTATAAAGTACCGTATAGGATTTCGTCAAGGGGACGTGTAGCAGAACTATTTATTAATATTATATATTTACTATATTTTTGTCTGCTATCAAGAAACTGCTGTCGTAAATCCATTTGCCTAGCGTGGACTAGGGTAAAAGAAACTGGCCAAACAAACATGATCAGAAAGAAATGAAGGGTTTGCAAAAGAACACGAGCCGGCAGTGTATTGCTCAAAATTTTGTCGATGCTTGGTTAGGCAGCAGTCCAGTAAGGCACGTTTGCACGGACGTAAAAATAACGCGGCGGGATTTTATAGCGCACTGGATTTTCAACTCTTGGTGTAGACTGGGTTTTATTAGGTGTTGAGCCGAGCGTTGAGAATGCAACAGAGTGCATCTCAGCGCGTCAAAAAAAAACACTGTTGAATTTTCAACGTTTCAAATTTTCAAGAAAAACGTTCCCTTACGAAGTTGGGCTAAAAGTGGGAAGGTCTTACGGCTGATTAGAGGACCCACAGTGAACGTTCACGGCTTAGCGGCGTTAGCTCCCTTTATAGAATATTCAGATCTGTTCAAGGGTAGTCGTGCCATTCCACAAATCTCCGCGATTATAGACCGAATTTAAACACACCCAATACATCATAATGCGACAGTTCGTGGCTTATCAGTGTCAACAGCGCCACATGATACCTGCATAACGAGGCGCTGATAGCGGCGTATAGCCTAATTATGATAATAGTTCGTGGTTAAGTGCCCTGTCACTCTTTGTTTGTGTCACTTGCTAAGTTGAGTACTTATACTTCGACTTTTAATTGTATTCAGTAACTGGACAGTTCAAAGAAAACTAATGTTACCATACTAAAACGAATAGTGTTTGTTAGGGTAGTGAACGATTTTGCGTAAAGAACGAATGATAAAAATGGTTTAATTTAAATAAAACTGGACTGAACAACTTTCTCCATGGGACCAACATCGTAATCGCGAATAAAAATTCAGCCGTCCCATTTAGGTCGAGTAGGTATTGAAGTTTTCTATGGGACAGTTGATAAAATTTTCGCGATTACGCTATTTGTCCCATGGAGAAAGTTGTTCAGTTTGATGGTCTGTGCCACATCCTTAAATTTGGCTGGTCTTGGAAAAATAACCCTGTATACCTACTCTTCTCCATTCCAGCCTGGTGATAATCTTCGTGCCGTCAGTCCGGCCTCGCCTGCTGCACGCGCGCTCGCGCACGCTCGCCATGGAGACCGCCGTGCTGGTGTCGCGCCGCACCGACATCGGTGACTGGTGGCTCCTGTACATGCTGGCCCGGAACATGGACCCGCTCATATACAGGTACTTACCAACTACATCCATATTCATTCATTTCAACCGAAATACGTCTACTGCTTGACATAGGCCTCCCCCAAGCACTTCCACTTCGACCGGTTCTGTGCTTCCCTAATCCGGCGGATTTCTGCGGCGTTCACAAGGTCATCGGTCCACCTTGTGGGAGGCATACCGAGACTACGTCTGCCGGTACACGGTTGCCACCATCATCACTCACATGGCAGAGTCTAAATAATGCAGGGAAAAGTTCCTTGACTCTTGGAAGTTTTGCTTGATGGGGGTACTTTTAAAATTTATTACTTTGTGTAGTACATTTTTTCAACGCATCTATGTTATACTTGTTGAGGTAATCTAAACAACCCATGCAAGGCAGTAGTGTTACTTGTGTAAAAAACCTGAATCTTGCCAACCAGCTTTTTTAACTAGATTTTCTAATGCTTTGAATTAGAAATAATTTTCCTTATATATATTTTTTTTTAAACTTTGTTACAATGTATAGTGTAAAATAATTATCGATCACCATTCTTTGCTAAGCTTCAACGAGTATTCTTAACCAACATCACACCCTGTACCCCAGGGAGCTGATCACCGAGCTCGCCAAGCGCATGGGCGAGAAGGCCGGCGCGCGCGCGTGACGCCCGGCGCCCAGCGTGGCCGTGCTCGGCGTGTGACACCCCCCGCTACACCCCCGCGCCGCTCTACTGGACAACTGCCCTCCTGAAGGACAACTGAAGCAACGTCAGCTAAAAACCTCCTTAACGGACCTATGTTTGAATTCAGAATCACAGATAATTATCATGTTTTGGGAAAACAAACTCAGTGACTTACACGTTTAAAGTTCAAATTCAAATGCAGTGAAATAGGATTTCAAAACCAACTTAAAATACAGACCACTAAAGTAGATAGTTGAGTAAGTGACAATGAAAGTAAATTACCTAAGATTCTGAATTCAGGAAGAAACGCCAGCTAAACTCGCTTCTGCATATTTTTGATCTAAAAATGTATGCTTATACGGTCTAAACTATGTTTCAGTTTGTAGCAAGCGTCATTTTTAAGTCAATTCTTGGTTGGCTTTCAGTAAGAATCGCATTTTGCTCCAAGTATTTTAAGCTCAAATGCAGCCTATTTACTGTTTTTTATATAAACTGGAAGCTCCAGTTGTTTGGAAATTACCTAAAACTACCGGGTATACTAATGACTTGGTACCTCGAAAAGACCTGACCAGCCAGTAAACAACAACATTCGAAAGAGGTGTCCGACATTGTTCTGTAAGTGATCAGATAGCAATAGCTATACAATACAGCCGATGAATTATGGCCGGCCCGAACTTTGCGCAAAATGAAATTAAATTGTTTATTCTGTTACTAGGATATCAGAACTACTTTAAAGGTTAAGCCAAATAAGGTCGACGTTTCCTATCTCAATAATATCTTGGTCAGATCATGTGAAGACCATCTAGATTGATGTCTGAAATGGCGTTTTGAGGAAAGTACCACACAGATATGAGTGGGCCAGTCCAGTCAGTGCAAGAATTTGTCAGTAAAGGCGGCACAATAACTTTCTTTTGAAACCAAACGATGACATGAGGAGAGTGTGAGTGAGTTAACATGCGCGAAAGTTCGGAGAGCGGCCAAGATTCATCAGCCGTATTGTACAAATACATGATGAAATTGAATAGGTGCGACAAGTTAAATTATCAATATAAAGTAAATTTACACCATGTTATTAAGGAAAGGGATGCACATTCGTGCGCGTAGGCGAGTGATTAGCAACGTCGTCGCGCGCTCTTTTGTTCGTAGGAACGGTCAAAATTAGGTAAATACCGCTAGTTCAACACGTTGCCAACTTGCTTCATGGTTTAATCATGGCGATGAATGGATTGTTTATCAGGCGCGCGCTAAAATTGATACTTTAATTTATTTATTTGTCTTGAAAATTTTGAATATAATAAATAAATGAAACCACGATAATTCGTGTCTATTTGAAAGCAATAACTTAGTTTGCACTATCTAAGACGATAGTTTCGATTTTTTCAAGAATTTCGATTTGGGAAATGATATTTTATTATGACTATGTAACTATTACTGCACCTCCTATTTCGATTTGTCGCAAGTTTTCAATTCCATCCTATATATTAAATGTAGTATTTTCTCAGCTGTAGTCGACGATAGTCAATTACTTGCCCCAATATCGCTATTCAAAAAGTTATTGTATTTCCCAATGACGCCATGACATGTCTATGACGTAAGGTCCAAATTGCAATGGTTTCTGTCGTCGTGAAATACAATAATTGTAGCGTAAAATACTCTACTTAAGAATTCGCAATAGATGCTAAACGTCAAATATTTCTATTATAAGAGATTCTATTAAAAGGTTTATGGCCATAATTTTTAATAGCTCTATTAGTTTATATTTCAAAACATTTTGAGCGGTTGTTTTTCCGGAATTACCGGATATTGCTAACGATAGCGTCCGTAAAATTCTAAATATATTCTCGAAGTGTAAAATCTCTACTAGAAATCTGAATTATTTGTATATTTTTAAGCTCACAAAATCTATTACGTATTTTTCTTTATTATTAATATGACTTTAGATAAAAACTGTCTGTTTGTACAACGAAACCTGTACCTTTATCTATTTTCTTAACATTTGGTTGTATTTAAAAGTATTCTATTCTGTAGTCATTATTGTAATCACTGCCATTTTTATTTAAAAGAATTTGAACGTTGAAAGAAAAAGAACAAGGATATCATTTAATTAATGACTTGTGGCGGCATCTAGTTCGCCACATGTGAACTACGAATCATACTGACATCACGCAAAATTTGCGCAATACATACTCGTGAATGTTCGTGAGACCAACAAAGCTAGTATTTTTTTCGATACAACATTGACAACACGTATCTGCATTATACTATATTCTACGTAGCTATTCAGAATCATTCGACTGGCTATCGTGACGAAACTTACACGTTTCGATTAACTGATTTGCCTGACCTGACGGCAAGCCACTGTCAGAAGAATAGCGGTTGTCTATTTGATTTAAACTGACAACATTTTGGGGTTTTTGGTTTGTGATGAACAGCATTTAGAGGACTCGCTTCGATACCTTTGATTGTTGTTCGATCCGGCACGGAAACGTATCGAATGGTTGTGACTAGTTATGCTACTATTATCAAACACTAAACAAATAGTTCTTATCTTCTAATATACATTATTCTCCAACCACATCACAGTTAAATAATTTATCTTACAAGGATCATCACAAAACGCGCACAATTTGTGCTTACATAGAGCCTGTTCTTTACAATTTTTATTATTAAAATCTCTCGTTTGTAAACCTCATTATTACTTCGAATTAAATATCTTTAGTTAGATCTGAAATTGGGGACACTGAAATCAGGTTTTATTTTACTTATTTCACTGTACATTGATGTATATGATACTGAAGGCTTGTTATACCGCTCAATGTAAAAGTAAAGTAAGATAATATCTGTATGGATTCCCCTGATCTGAGTAAAAAGACATTTTTACTAAACAGTTTTAATGCATATCATGTAGTTAGTTCTTTTGTAAGTTTCTTTACAATTATTTTAATGTTTTAATATACTCCGACAATTGTTTTTTAAGGTTAGTTAAATACCATCTATCTTTTGATGGTTTGAAATCATTTCTATATCCATGTCTCAAATCACAATCGTATTTAAGCACAAATGTTTTTTACAATTTTAATATGGCAACATTTTTTTGTATTATTTTTTGGCAATAGCAATCTCAAATGACTTTGAAAATGTATAGAACTTGTGTTTTTGGGCCATTTTATACTCCAATTTGGTTCACTATGGTCCATTATGTATAAATCCTTTATGTATTAGTAGTGACATGCACTGACATGATCAGATGGACTGGAAATGTATGGCCTTAACTGTAGTGTTATATGAAATGTATGGACTTGCATGGAAATTGTGGTTTTTGAAAATTTTGACTAAACGAGCATGCGTAACTGTTAAATATCAAATAAGTATGTGTTGTGTGACGGTCAAGTTTACAGTCTTTGTATTTGGATATTTCCAAGTTTATATTTGAATGTAGTCAGTGATATATTGTATAATTTGTGTATTTATATTGTGATAGACCTAGTTATACAAATCTTTATGTGAAGCGAAAGTATAAAAATACCATTTTAGTTTTTTCTAAAGTGACGGTGTCGCCCTCTCGCGACTCGCATCCAAATCGTAACGAGTGTTGTGATCGTCTGACTGTCGGTGTTCATTTTTCTAATAAAATTATAAAATTCCGTTATATTGGAGTGTTTTTTAGCATTTTCGCTCTTTTGCGCGTTGAGAGTTGACTTTTTAGATGAATTGTTAAGTTTTAATAATGATATCATTTTTTACTTGTTGTGGTGAAGGTTTCCCTCTCGAAAGCAGTGACTCAAGGCTCCAAGCTGCCAGTTCCCTATTAATATGGAGCAATATTAAAATCCCTTGTTTATAGAATTTACAATTTAATTTTTATTTGAAGGTAGTTTTTAGTAGTTGGCCTTCGCTACAATAAAGTTCATTTCATCACAATTACGTAGTGTTAACCATTCAATAAAATAAAAATACAAACCAACTTTAAACAATTAAATGAACCAGTCATCAAGTTAAAATAAACTATATAGAGTTCGATGCTACAAATAAATTCGAGATGATGTTACAATCGCAAACTCATCAAATTGTTTGTAACAAATACATACAAACAAATACATACAATACAGATTACTATGTATTTGTTACAAACAATTTACGCTAAGATTACGATAAGCAACGCCTAATCACAAAATGCGCTCAAGAATAATGCCATAAATTGTTACAAATGTCTATAAAAATTCACAAAACTATATTATCTATATATTTTTAGTATAGGTACATTAGAATTATTATTTCTACAAGTTGCGTTCGTGCAACTTCGACAACATTTTCCATTTTTAGTGACTTTTATTTTTGTACGTTAGGTTTTTGAAATTGTCATACACTGTTATCACACTAAGATCCTGTCAGTTCGAGATAAAAACATATTTTAAATGCTATTAAAACCTATTTCCGTTTGAAAAAGTGAAATTAGAAAGCGAAAATAGCTGTAAATTCAACCCAATGTTCAAAAATGTTTGCGGTGTATGACAAATATTATTGCAATTAAAGACAGGATGTATATAGTGAATTTAATAGTTGTACGTATGTTCCTAACAGACAATTAATTTTAGTTCAATTTTAGTACCTATGTAGTTGTGTTTAAAGACGAAAATTATTGTTTCGCGCCCTGGAATGAGATTGCCGCTTTTTGTAAGATTGTGACTATTAAATTAGTTTTTATGTTATCATAATTATTACTTTATTATTTTCTGTAGTGGCAACTTTCATGATTATACGATTAAAATATTAAAGTATAAAGCGGCAACACCTTCCATTATTGGCGAGAAAAGATATTTTGACTTTTTAAAATAAAATAAGTGTCATGCAAAGTGATGTGATATTGGAATTAACATCACAATAATTTCACTTTAATTTTAATATTATTGGTAACGATCCTGCATTTATTACACTTAGTTTAAATCTTGTGTTAATATTTATATACTCTGTATGATACGTTCTCGAAATAAGACATTATTTTTATAAGTTATTAGTTTTTAAATTAGTTATTTTTATTTTTCAGAAGTATCTTGAGAGATAAATATATTACATTTTTATATAAAGATTCTTTGTTTGTATTTTTTTAAAGAAGTGATGCTCCCGCAGACAGGCGCGACCGATGCGGCTCTGGTGGAACATTTTCTTCGTGGAAATTGTTCTACCGGAGTCTCATGACACCGTCGCGTCGCACCTCGTCTGCCTAAAGATACACAGGATTAATGAACAACGATTTTTATTTTATGAACGGCAGTCTTTGATTTTATCCTTATTTCTTTCTTCTTTCCCGAGAAGAGTGTCCTTTGCCGTTCGTAAAGATGATCAAAATCATCAATATAGATTTTAAAATTCCTACTTCAAACATTTGATTCCTCGCCTTAAATTTGTAATTTGATCAAAATACCCTTTTTTCGTGGCGAAATCTGCATCAAACTATAATTATAGTTTAACTTCCATAACAGCTCACTCTATAAAACGAAGCGTACCTACCTACGTATATCGTGATTATTTTATTAAGACCCTGTAAAATGTAATTTAGAAGACGCGATGTTTCGTTTTCAGATGAATTATACAAATATTATTCTTTTAAATGTCTGGTTTTTATTTACTGTCCCTAAATTCGAAACATTAAACACAAATCACCGACGCCGCCCAAATACCAGTCAAGCTTGACTGGGCCGGACACGTTTAACGCATGTCGAACGAGTCATGGGCCAATTGTACCTCGCTGTGGATCCCAGAAAGAACGTTCGGTGAAATTGAGGCAGAGAACATTGCGGGACGAGCTTGACGCCCACAGACAGGATTAGTCCACACTGGCTCATAACGGAGTGGAGTGGAAAGGAGAAAGGAAGGCCTTTGCCCTGCCTGGACGAGAGGCTAAATAATAATAATTAATTAGGGTAAGCCTTTCTTCAAACTGACGCCAAATCAATAATGGTGGTTCATCAAATATGGTTAATCTGATACCAGACACCCACTGGCGCCAAATTCCTTGTTCAAAAACTAAACTAAACTTAAGTTCAGTGCATCTTTTTCTTTCTATTTCATTAAGAAAAGGACAGAAGATAAATATTAGTTTAGTCCTGTCAAATTAGTCAGCGCCTGACGTGAATTGACGTATTTTTAGTAGTCATGTTTTTAATCACGTCTAAACTGTCTATGGAGTATCGTAATTTGACAGGACTAAACTAATATTTATCTTCTGTCCTTTTCTTAATGAAATAGAAAGAAAAAGATGCACTGAACTTAAATTTAGTTTAGTTTGTGAACAAGGGAATCGGCGCCAAATCTGACGCATAGCTACCAACGCAACGGCAAAAAAATGGACAGCGTCTGTGTCAGGATTCCGCACGACGGCCGTTGCAAACTGGCAGGATTCTCTTCCTCTTCTTACTTACTATTTACTACCAAAGGAGGATCTCCCTGCAGGATGTGCGTCCCCATGAACAGCATTAATTAAGGTATTCCTGTATGTGAGTAATTGTAAATGATATAAGAGAAAATAGCTAGTTATCTACGTTAGGCTAAAATAACCAAACAAAAGTGACCAACTGATCTTGGATTTTGAAGGTAGATAAGTACTTACATGGAACTACTCAAAGATGAATAGCATTAATGTATTTTTGACATTGATTAATTCTACAACAGATAGTTGTTCATGCATGGTACTTTTGTAACGCCTAGATCTTCATTTACTGCTAGAAAACAAAATAAACTTTGGATTCAGGAAGTAAGTAATTAAAAATAAGAAATCAATTTTCAAAATTATTTATTCGATATCCCCCATGGTAACTTTCGTATGTCGTAACACTTCGCTATAAATTATATCTTTTGGCACAATATTTGGCATGGTTCACTAAGTTGCAGTATCGTGTTGCTGTGACACCCGTCTTCGGAGCTTTGTTCGACGAACTTGTTGCGCGACAAGTTACACTTGCAACGTTCTTTAGCTTCCATTAAGTTTCTATTGAAATGTTTTATAATAGAAACACTTGATATTCTGAGGTAACACATTGCACATGTAACTTATGCTTCGCGTGCAGAAAATAGCCAGTTTGGCATCACCATAACGTAGGTCTAATAAGATTATTTTACTATGTTTACATTTCGTCTTTTTCTTTATACTCGGTCCCTCAGGATCGTGACCCATCTTGTTCTTACTTTAGATACCAAGAAACATAAAGAGATTGATTCCTCCATTACCAATATTGTCTTGTTTTCTTTGATTCCAACCGAATACGGGCGCTAGGAACTAAGTTGTATTCATAATGATGCAGCCTTCAGGCTGTGTCCGAGCGCATCAGCAAACATAAATCGTTACACTTTACATCTTTACAACCAGACAATCTTTACATTTACAATATTTACGTGTCTACCGTGACGTGGAATGTGATCTCCAAAAGCGAAGCTGTCTCTATGAGCCAGGAAGTTATGGAAAGACTTGGAAGTTATTGGAATTTCTGAATCTTCTCTGAATCTCGAATCGGATCGTACATCTGGTAGCCACAAGGAGTGCTTACATGAATGTGGGTACCTTCAGAAGATTCTAAAACAGTTTATTATCAAAAATCTTCAACAGTCAAAATCTTTGGAGATCAAACACCCCAGCCCAGCGACCCCGACACAATTTTCTAATATCCTCACGAACACAACAATTGTTTTTAACAATAATAATTTCCAGCCTACGTCTAGGCAAATAAATTTCTCTAAATAGCTTTATAAGTTTACAGGTTCAACGCATTTTACATCTCAGTAGTAATATTTAAAGGAGTGTATGACGAAACACCGACAGACACTACGCCGACAGACTGAACACCGACAAGACTTTACTTCGACGGGACTTTTCGCCGACAGGACACTTCACCGACAGGACTCTTTGCCGACAGGGCTCAACAGCGACGCAACTTATCTCCGATGATCAGATACATAATTTGGAAATCGATTATGCTTTTCTTGTAATTAAAAAATTCATAAAAAATAACGATCTAACATTGGTTTTTAATATACGTACATATAATCCTTAAACATTAACTATTTTAAGAAGCGGATTTGAAGGTATTTATAAAATATTTAGTTCACTGGATGAACTGTTATTCTTACGGTCACTTTTGCATTACAGTTCAGCACGAACACAGCCACGTTACCACTGTTGACGACCAGCAACCAACCTTTTTTATATTGATTGTTTATTTTTCTATAAATTTATTCCTTTGTCTTTTAATGTCACTGTGTGTGAAAACTGGTTAAAAATATACTCTAAAAGCTGTGATCGTATTTCCATTACAAGCATCCTATAGCCATCCTCAACAACCACTTTATAATTTCTTTTATAATGAGTTCATGTGAATTTATCAAATCAAAAACCGGTAACTTACAATTAGTTATTGATGGATATTTGTATTGCCGAAATAAAGTTCGTGGGGATGTGTTTTATTGGAGTTGTGTTGAAAATAAAAATAAAAATTGTAACGTTTTTGTGAAAACCAAAATTACTGACGGGAAACATGATTTGGTAAGTAAAACTATCAGGCAGCATTGTCACATGCCGAATCCCGAACTACTGGTTGTTCGTAAATTCCAGGATAAAATAAAAAACAAAGCTCATTGTAGTATGGATTCACCTGTACAAATAATACAAAGTTGTATGAAGGATGTTCCAAGTGTAAGTTCTCCAAGTATGCCTAATAAGCACGCAATGACTAAAATGATAAATCGGACGAGAAATAAAAATAAACCTTGTGTTCCTAAAAAACTTAGTGATATAAGTATATCAGATAATTACCAAATTTTTGAAAATGAACAGTTTTTAGTGGGTCATTACGATTACAATGGCGAAACTGTTATTATATTTGCAACTGAGCAAAATCTACGATTATTATTTAAAGCTGATTTCTGGATTCAAGATGGGACTTTCAAATGCTGTCCGCTGCCTTTATGCCAGATGTACACTATTCATGGAAATGTTAGCAGTGATAAGAAGACAATTTTTCCTTTAGTTTACGCATTCCTTTCACATAAATCGGAAAACTGCTACTACATTATGTTTGAAATATTAAAAATGCATATTTTGAATAAATTTAATTTACTTCTAAATCCAAAAACGATTATAACTGACTTTGAAAAAGCAGCAATTAATGCTTGTAAGCGCGCATTCACAGAAAGCAGGAATAAATATTGCTATTTTCATTTAAGACAAAGTATATGGAGGCACATACAACAAGCAGGACTGGCAAAGTTGTATGGTGACAACTGCGATTTTGCGTTCAAAATGAGACATTTGGCTGCACTGGCATTTTTACCTGCGGTAGAAATTCCATCAGCTTTTAAAGAAATTGTTGACAAAGTTTTACCACCGGAAGCGCACCAAGTAATCGAATGGTTTAAAAACTATTATATTGACAGTAATGTTTACAAAACCAAAAATAATCAAATGAATACGAGCTCATTAAAAGTATTGATTACAAAAGTGCCTCCCACGTTCCCCCCAGAGACATGGTCAATATCAGATTCCATTGAAGCAGGCACACCAACCACACAAAACGCTGTTGAAAGTTGGCACAATAGGTGGAACACATTGCTAAATAGAAAAAAATGGAATATATTTAAAACTATAGATGAAATTAAAAAGGAACAAAAAAATATAAAATGCGAAATTGAGAGACTATCAGCGGGCATAATAAAACCACGGAAGAAGAAAATGAATATAATCAACGAAAGGTTGATGGTACATTTGAACAATAAGAAAAATTTAGATGTGATCGCATTTTTGAAAGGTTTATCATATATTATTAATTTCAAAACATAAAGAAATATTTTATTAAAAAGGAATTGTTATTAGAATAATTTAGGTTTTTTTGATATTTTTATTGTTACTAAGATGTTAATAAATTATTTTAGTTTGTTTTGTTACTAAGAGGTAAATAAATTATTTTAGTTTGTTTTGTTACTAAGAGGTAAATAAATTATTTTAGTTTGTTTTTTTTCCATGCATTTTTATGGGTATCTTTACTTACTTACTAAATAATAAAAAGTTTATTTTGGAACAAAAATACAAGAATAAGTAACAAGTAAAACGATGATAGCTGCAAAAGTATAAACTGTAGCGCAGCTAACAACGCCCTACTCCAGATACAGAATGGAATGATGTTCCATGCAAAAGGTGCTTAAAAGGTAATTAAATTAATTAAGACTTAGTTAGTTAATAATAAAACGAAAATAAGTAAAAGAGAACAAGACAAAAATAAAAATAAACAGTACAAGACATTGGTGATTTGGGATGTATTTTAACTTTGAGTTTATGTGCTGAGTGTAAGGTGAATGGGTGTGTGGATGAGTGATAAAGAGGTGTGCGAGGGTTATTTGTGTGTATGTGTTATGTTATGTGTTATGTGTGGTTTTGTTGGATACTGAGGGAGTGATCAGTATTTTACACTTCCACGAGTGTCTCTGTTTCATCGTAATTTTGCGATTTTAACCATATTATACATATGTACGTATATTAAAAACCAATGTTAGATCGTTATTTTTTATGAATTTTTTAATTACAAGAAAAGCATAATCGATTTCCAAATTATGTATCTGATCATCGGAGATAAGTTGCGTCGCTGTTGAGCCCTGTCGGCAAAGAGTCCTGTCGGTGAAGTGTCCTGTCGGCGAAAAGTCCCGTCGAAGTAAAGTCTTGTCGGTGTTCAGTCTGTCGGCGTAGTGTCTGTCGGTGTTTCGTCATACACTCATTTAAAGACAATATTATTATCATCTAATTTAACAATACTTTTGTTTTTGTCTACTTTGTAAATGCTTTGAATCTGCAAACTTACGTCTAAAAGTTTTGATTGAAGAAACCAAATCAACATTCTGAAATCTACTACGAAAGTTCTCTATGACTTCTATCTCTCCGTTTTCGTCAAACTATGGATCAGATTTCTTCAATCAAATTACCAATAATATTTTCTAATAATCGAAGAAATTATAAGAATTCAGTCGCTCCTTTACAAACCATTAGGCTAACACAACAAAAATCTATTAAAACACATCTGAGTGAACATTTAGATAAAGTGTGAGATGTGTTCCGTTGGCAGTGTGGGTCTCGTCATAACAAAGTTTCATCATTTGAGCGCTAGATACATGTGGCGTTTTAATTGTTCTGTGAATATAGAGTCATTTTTTGGGAATTCTTTCTACCAGTCAACTTAAAGATGCTGGAAGCTTGGATAAAGTTAGATAAAGTTTTCGTCAAATAAAATGGCTGTCGAAGTTGCAGCATTTAATGGTGCTAATTTATGGATAGGTATTAGAAACAAAAAGTTTTCATAAATATCTATTGCGTTAAATGTTCGTTCGTCAAATCTGCAATTAACGTAAATATGTCTTTTGACACGTAAAAGCTACGTCTGTCAAGTCGCGGTGATCCTACTACTCGGGTATTTACTCGATCCTCTAAAGAACTGTTCGTTCCACTAGTAATATCCTCAATTACAACTACACTATAATACTTAATTGCTTGATTAATTATTGCTTTAATTTTTTGGTCTGTCAAATCCTTGGCGAGTGAAATGTGTAAAAAATGTATATCATGTGTGTGTGCTCACCGTGTGCTTACCTTCAGTACATTACAACAGCTAAAGTAGAAAACAAATGAAGCGTAGATTAACAGATTACTACGAGCAGCGAAACTATGAGTAAAAATAGTTCTAAAAAGTATACTAGTACTAACGGGGTAGCCGTCGATGTTAACTATTAGAAGGCCTTCGATAGGATTCGTCCTGAGATCACGTTCTTAAAGATTAAGTACAAACTATTATTGCATGTTTAGAATTGCACTGTTACGATTTCGATTAAAAAGTATCGATAAAAGTAGTCTTTACACTCGTTAGTATTGTCCAGAAGTCGAGAACATGCGTGGGGTACTGCAGGGCGACATCGCAGGCCCGCTCGTCGCGCGGAGCTCAGGCGGGCGGTAGATCGCGCTGCAGCGACGTGAGTCACGTGTGGAACACCCACCCCGGCACCGGAGGTCACGCGTCCGGCACGCCGTGGATGTGGTGCTGATAGTTGTGGTTCAGCTTGTTCGCGAACTCGTGCATGATGTCCCGGAATATCACCGAATCGAGGTTCTCCCCGAGGATGTAGAGGAGATACCAGTCGCCCATCTTGCTGCGCCGCACGATGGTGTCGACGTTGTCGCGGCGCACGAGCCGGAAGCGCATGCGCATCATGTACACGCGCATTCGTGGCGAGAAGATGATGACGAACCGGTAGACGAGGGTGATGAACGTGAGGATGCCGAGGATGACGAACCAGAACCACAGGAAGACGTAGATCTTCTCGTTGACGACGTTCAGCGGCAGGATGCAGAGCGCGTCGTGGCGCTCCACCTCGCCCGACGAGCCGAACTTGTTGAACAGTGTGCACTTCACCATCCTGAAATGTACACGATTTATGTTATTTGATATATTCATACTTGTACAGTGTGCACTCACCGTAAATAAATTTTCTCGCCATTACGGTGAGGAAATTTTGCCAGATGATATTCGGCAAACTATTGTAAAACATTTATACGTATAAGATGAATATATAAAGTAGTGTTATGTGGGTACCCAAGGTAAACTGGAATTGACAATATTAAAGTAACGAAATATCTATATCTACTAATAATCAAGCTGAAGAGTTTGTTTGTTTGAACGCGCTAATCCCTGCGATGCGATGAGATTGGGTGGTCGGAGGAACAAGAAATTTTACGCGGACGAAGTCGCGTAATTGGATAAAGTTAAACTAGCAGCTAAAGTTATTACCGAATTGCTAGCGTTCTCCTTCCTTCGTAAACCGCGATAGAAAAATGGCGGTATTTACCTTGGAAATATGTAGATCATGGGGTCGATGCGATCCTCCTGATCTGACTCCATGTAGGCGATGACGTCCAGCCCGAAGGTCATGAACTCTCCGTCGAAGAAACGGTTCATCAGGAACATTTGCCCTGAAAAGATTAACATCATCAATTTATACAATGTACATTTCAACTTTAACTTCGACTACATACATCATAATAAACTGTTTGTTGGTATTCTACAATATTTATCTCTATTAGGCGTCATTTCAGTACTACCTCTTTTCTAGCCATATCTATAGTCCATTTACAATAGCATTAGAAAGAAGTTAAAAAAGGTTATTTTTAATGCACACTTTGTAACAAAAATACAATAAACATTGTTACATTATGATAGACGCCGAATTTATTATGATCTATTTTTGCAGCAGCTGTCACACTTAATTGTAACCATTTTAACTATTTATCTTATGAAATTATGTGGTTTTAATTTATTTATATTATATAACTCCAATTTAAAATTACAGTGTCAATGCTAAAAACCTAAAAGAAGCAGGGATGAACAATACTTGGAACGTTATTCGTTTCACTATAATTCTACCGAATTTTATTTTAATTAAGGTGGATGCGCTGCAGTAGCCCGCGAAATCAGACGAATTCGGAGCAATTCTAATTTAAAGGGATGTATTGATGATTTTTAAGGTTAAAATTGTATTATTGCCTACATATTTCTTATTGTTGCGCATCATATTATTTTTATTAAGATACAACCTTACACTGACCTGCAAATTGCAAAAAACGCAAGAAAATTAGAATTTAAGCATCTCCCTTAAAATTGTTTTATCATAACTTTGAAATAAAATGTTTTGCATTCCTGCTTCTACGAGCCTCTTTTTTCTAATGCTATTATAAATGGACTAGGTATATCAAGTTTAAACGATAACACATTCATATTTTTCACAAGGCCGGCGGTATTTCTAAAATCCGAGAAATGTAGGTTAATTAATACGCATGGTAGGAAGACCTTTTTTGATTATCCATAATACGCTTCCCTCTATCATGAGTACCTACGAAGAAGGTAAGAATCGCGTTCAAATTCTTATAAAATTTCATATGAGGACATTCATCAAAATTGCATAATCAGCCTGATAATGTTCCCACTGCTGGGACACAGGCCTCCTCTCGGTGAGAGCGAGTGGGCCGTAATCCACCACGCGGGCCTACTGCGGGTTGGTAGATGTCACATGTCTTCGAATTTTTGGTTCTAGGACCCGCCGCCGGTTTCCTCTCGACGCTTTCCTTCACCGTTTTGAGTGCAGTGGTGATGAAATAATTTACACAAATGAAAGTGCCTGCTTAGGTGCCATCTCCCGACCTACATTTCGCAGGTAAGTAGCGGCCGTTACCACTGGGCCACCACTGCGCAGATGAATCATCAAAATGAATTTTATAAATATTGTTTACAACGACCTGGGGGCCTAAAAAGGCCACGTTGGCAGAATAATAATAGGATAACAATATGAATCATATTAAAAATCGTAAAATGGTCACAAACTGACAATTCATAATATGATCTGTGTGCAATTCATATCACAATGAAAATAACATCTGTAGAAGTAAAAAATAAAAAACCAATTTGATTAATAAAAACTTTAATGAAAAAATTACCGATAAAATTACGGTTTTTATTTTTTTCATGCGGCTATGTTTACACCAAATATGAAAAGAAATTTTACGAAAATTAGAGGAATTGCTAATGATTTGCTGCTAGTAATAATAAGCTAATAGCTTTTTGAGGTATTGCTAAAAGTGGCCTTTTTAGGCCCCCTGTAAACTATAACACATCAAAATTCTAAGCTGAGCCTAAAAGAGTCGACGCTTGGTGTTTTTTTATTGCATAGTTTGGGCACAGGTCAACATTCGGGCATAAAACCCGCAGCGTGCTGTAAAACTTGGTTTATGCCCGTTTTAATTCAATATGTTATGATTTACAATCGGCGCGGTAGGACCCTACGACGTGTCACAAGAACGCAGCAGAAAACCCAGTTGTGTTTATAAAAACCTCTACAAGATAATTTTGCGCAATTTTGCAGAATTTTGCAAGATTGCATATGCAGCTCGGACTTGAAGGAGACGAAACCCCTAAATCGGTTTGCGAGACGCATTCTTTAAACAAGCAAGAAAAAAGTACCGCGCACTGGCGGATTTTATTGCCGGTTATCGCGTCTTCGGAAACTTATGGGTTTGATAGTCGGTTCAGGCAAAAGCGTGGAAGGGTTTTTTCGTAAGAACATTTCCAGCAGCAAGCAGCCTTGTCCGTTAAATTGTAATTGGCTCGCCCTCTTAGCTGCGGTGGCCCAGTGGAAACGGCCACGATTTACGAGTTCTAGGTCGCGGGTTCGGACCCGAACTTGCTCAATAAAACCATTATTCTACTACTTTTACACACATATATGAAATGATATGTGTGTAAAAGTAGTATGGCTAAGTCGGAGGTTCCAATGGAGGA
Organism: Apamea anceps; assembly: GCA_951799955.1. NCBI lineage: Eukaryota > Metazoa > Arthropoda > Insecta > Lepidoptera > Noctuidae > Apamea > Apamea anceps. Next base: position 1,665,153 of record OX637502.1, on the reverse strand, counting down.
GGAGGAGTTGGAGATTACTTTGTGTAATTTATTTCATCACCACTGCTCTCGAAACGGTGAAGGAAAACATCGTGAGGAAACCGACATATTGTACTAAAACTTATTCGTTATTATATGACTGGCTTTGTTGCTCGCACCCTTAACGTGGACTACATACTTCTGCCTACCCGTTCAGGAAGCACAGGGTTGGTGTCTTCAAAAGTAAGATGACACAATCAAAAAAAGCTAAAGTGAGCCTTCTACCTAGACCCATCAGTGTGACCGGTTGGTTCACGATTCAGATCGTGCGCGCGACAGATGTGCGTCTGATATATCAGTTAGGACATGTTTAGGTCCCGCGCGGGCCCCCAGCACCGCGGCTCTTGCCAAAATGCTAACACCGAACAATATTGCGTTACATAAATCTTTTCAATGTATTTGCAAGTCACAAAGCTAACATAAACGTTTATTGTTACGGTTTGGTACAGACGCCAGCAGGTCAAGCTACCCGAAACTGTCAAAATTTTCCAATCAACCTTGAACCTTAATGCTTCAGAGATAAAGTTGAAAATCCATTAAAGAAATTTGACAGATTGTAGTAGCTTGATGTGCTGGCGTCTGTACCTATTTCCATAAACAACGCGAATAATATTGATCCCCATCTAACATCTTCTTATCAACGATGACAACCACTGAATAATTATTTGGTTGTTCCTTTACTTCTTATTATGTCCCCTATACTGAGATATATACAGATACCTGTCTGAGGACCTACGCGGCAAGTAGGCACTTGCCACGTAGGTCCTCAGACAGGTACCTAATTCAAAACGCTTTGTAGGCACAAAGCGTTTTGAATTTCTACAACGACTTTCAACAGGATTGACATAAGTTTTTCGGAAGCTTGATCAATGTCCTCGTAATTAAAAACGTTCAAAATCTAGTCGCAATCTCATCTCAGCGACAATTAATTTCAAAAGCTTGTCAAAAATGTAGGGAAACTAGAGGTATTTTTGACAGATAAAGACTGAGATCAGACTGTGAACGTTTTTAAAATTACGGGAATTGCCTCTCTGATGTCAATCTAATTTTTTTCCATCATCGATATAGTTTATAGAATGTCACTTTCTTCAGGCTCTCTCAGCAGTGCGATTCTGTAACCATCTCACCGTGAAAACTTAAGTGAAGTGAGCGTGGAGTGAGCTGTCATTCCAACTAATGTTAGGGATTGACACTATTGACAGCTCCCTCTAAGCTCACTTCACCTAACTTTTCACGGTGAGATTTTTACAGAATTGATCGGCTGGTCACTCGTTGTCCATACTAATTGTGCCTTGCTATTGAAGTTCTTTTGTTTTCAAAGTGCGTTCTTGTACATTCAACCATCTCACCGTACTTTTCGTGGCCAATACAGGTCGAGATCGCGCGCACAGCATTATTTCCCTCGCGGCCTACTTAGTTTTTGTTATTGGAAACGCGACAGGAAGCAAAAGTAAATAGCTGTTATAGGTTTAGAATTACAACCGAAAGGATAGTGAGAAATATTTCCTGACAGATTTCCATGAGCTTTTTGATGTCACCTTATCCAAAAATAACACTTACGGAGCTTCGTTAAAAATGTTTTATATTTCCGTCTAAAATTAAATTACTGCTTTTTTAGGTATGGTCTCACTTCCTTTCGCAAAATACGCGCTTGTACGTGGAGTTCTTCCAGTTATACAATACAATAAAATGTTCTTACATATAAAACAAGCATAATCAGTCTATAATGTTCCCAAAGACGACACGGTTGGCGCAGTGGCTGAGCGATCGACTGCTGCGCTGCGTGTCGCGGGTTCGATTCCCGCACGGAACAAATATTTGTATTGCCTACAGGTAGTTGTTCCGGGTCTGGCTGTTTGTGTATGTGAGTTTAAATGTTTGTAAATGCACCCACGATACAGGAGTAATTCCTAGTGTGGGGCAACGTTTAAAAAAAAAAAAAAAAATGCTGGGCCACAGGCCTCGTCTCTGTCAGAGGGAGAAACTTATAAAGCAAGAAAAACATAATTAGTTTTTGTCGTATCCTGTCTGGAAGTTTCTAGTATCTTTTTAACCGCTCAAATTATTGTTTCACATAACACTATGAAACGAAGGGAGGCAGACGTTTCCCTGAAGTGCACCCACATTTCGCCAGTTATGTTTCAGTCCCATGATAGGGGGTGAGCCTGTTGACATCAACCGACCGCAAACCAGAAACGCGGCTGCTACCGAGAATGTCTTTAAAAAATCATTTCAGAATCACGACGTGTTACAAAAATTTCATTGACAGGGCTTTCAGGATGCTAAATGTGTTGCATTCATGAAAAATTAAAGCCTATTTACAAAGCGTAAGTAAAAGTGGCTGGATTCGATCACTACGCATCGTGTTCGAGATAACGGAGAGTCCACTTGATAGATTTCGAAAAGGCTTTTAGGATTCCAAGTAGGTTAATATAAATCCGTATTTAGGGACAAGTGGCTGGTATCGACCAGTCTTGACTCCTTGAGAGTATGCTAAACAGAATCTGATAGCACTTTTAGGAACTAACTTAGAGCTTAGAGGTTGGTAGCGTGCCTAAGGCAATTGATGTTTAGGTGAAAGAATTACGTAAAAAGTTGTAATTCAATAGCCTGAAAATAATTTTTAGTTTTGGAAGCTGTTATGTCAGTAATTTCGCCGTACTTCGCAGAATTGTTTTCCCTATGAACCGACGTCAAAATAATTGACTTTTTATAGTGGGTGGGTAGGGTAACTACCCTACTGTCCAGTTAGGCACTGCAACCTAATGAAAACTGTTGCACACCTAAAACCATTACTGATTCTTAAGTCGAAGTTCAAAAGTTTTTTTACCGGTACACAAGAATGCGTGTTCTTCTAGTTATTGATATATATAAGGTATAAAGATTCCCTTTACAGATATAAAGACTAAATTATTAAATTGGATACTTTTCTTTAAAAAAATGTAGTAAGCAATGTACGCTAATTCTTAGTTTTCACAGTTAGAACAAGCTTCTTTTAGCCCGCTGTGATAACCTACTTCTTCTTTTTCTCAGGGCTGATTTTTCCAATGCCAGATAATTTTATCCGAAGAATAATTTTGAATTTTTTACAGTTTTTCCGTACAAAATCTGTCAGACATCAATTTTATTCCATGAATAAAAATTATCTTTCGATTGAAAATCAGCCCTTATTCTATTACCTATTATAACAGTGTAGTCACTCACCTATAACATTGATAAGAGCAAGCCCCTCGCACAGGTAGTACCGGTAGGCCCACCAGTTGTGGTACCTCAGGTTCTCCCACAGGTAGTCCAGGATGAGCTTCTTCTTGGTTTTCTTCTCGATCTCGGTGCACACGCCCACGTCCAGGTCCATCATCAGCGCCCGGATCTTGCCCCCCTCCCAGGACTTCCACAGCCAACGGGGAGCGTAGAATAACATTGCCTGGAACAAGGTATGTGACTTTAAGTATGTAACTACAAATATTCGTGAAGAATATGGTTTCTAGAGTGCCCAAAGTGCCCATACACCTGCGCTTCTGAGGACCTAAACACGACTGGCTTGGCCACCTACCGGGCCCAACTCATCTAACATAATTTTCCATCGACTCGACAAGAAGAAGGTTTCTTCCTTCATACATAAACTTTCTTTGTTCTTCCCGTGGGGGTAGGACAAACTACAGTACGTTACATACTCCTTTTGCCTCGTTTTCGTTCATGCATCTAAAGGTTAATACCCGTAATTAAAAACGTTTAAAATCTAGTCGCAATCTCATCTCAGCGATAGTCAATGTCAAAAATGTAGGGAAATTAGAGGTATTTTTGACAGATTGAGACTGAGATCCGACTGTGAAAGTTCTTAAAATTACGAGAATTGCCCTCTGGTCGTACACGCACATCGGTTGTGAGTACTAAGCACCTGACCTTTCTGGAAAACATGTTTTGTTCTGTCGACAAAAAAAAAGATAGGCAGTCATGTGTAATGAAAAGGTTGACCAGTCGGTAAAGTTAATAGCAGGACTGACTGCTTAGGGAGAGTCAGACCTTTTATTTATCATCACTTGGCGGTTTTTTCTTTCAAATATTAAGTTATCATGTTTATTGTTGATTTTCGGGCCGCAATTTGCAAACTTGACGAAGTAGGGATCTGTAAACATAGGTGTATTTGTATAATAATGATCGTTAAACTTTGATTCCGGAAATATGTAGGAAACATAACGGAAATTAAACTTTTGAACTCACCTTTTCATGAAGGTGTCACCACTTCCATTTAAGTATGATGTCCCTGTACATGTTTAAGTTTCCTTATCTAAAGGGTTCCCGAAACAATAATTTGCAGTTGTCTATGTTTTGTGTACTTTTGGCAATCGCTTCAATTACAATCAATTTGCGCATCAATGTCTATCATCGCGTAAAAATTGACAATTGCAAGTGATCGTTTCGCGGACCCTTTATTTTTCTAGACGACTTTACTTCTTAATGCTATTTTATCTAAAACGTAGTCAATGTAGGTACCAAACTGCACTTACCACTAACCGATACCAATTCTACTAATATTAGAACAACCCAACTTCTATTAAACTACCACGTTTACAGCGGCATTCAAATGTTTTACAACCAACTGAATTAACTTGACCGCAACTTATTTTAAACTTTATTTCAAGAAGCTTAAAGTCTAAAGCTTAAAAATCTAAGAGTACTAAGGCATGAGTCACAATGAGAGTAATCTTCAAATCTGATGTAATAAAATTGTGTTTGAAATAGCTTAAAGTAGCAGACGTTTGAATGGTCGTATTGCAACCTGTATTATGATGTAGCGATGTTTATTGCTATTGCTGGTATATAAATGCAATTGCTAAAATACATATCGGAAGCTAGAGGCAGGGCTGCCGAGGAACAGGTTTCATTTAAATTAGATAATCTAATATATTATATATTCATTTTGTATATATATATTATAAGTATATATTATAGTAATAATATGTATGTGTATGTAACCTATTTATGTATTTGTGTACCCTAGTTTTAAGAGTTTTTTTTTATCATTGTCCCTCTCAATCAAAGCACCTGCCATCTAATCTATTCACCACCCTTGGTTGACTGGTAGAGAATGCCTAAGGCATTAAGTCCGCCTTTGTGCCTTTTTGTGCGAAAAGTTTAAATAAATAAATATACGAGTAATTATATCAATGATTGTTGGTTGGCATTTTCTAGAACGAAAAATTCGAAGACATGTGACATCTACCAACCCGCACTGGGCCCGCGTGTTGGATAACAGCCCACTCCCTGTCCCCGAGAGGAGGCTCGTGTCCCAGCAGTGGGAATATTATAGTCTGATTATGCTTATGTTTGTTTGTTCGTATTTTCTGCCGTGAGTCCGATAGCGATAAAACTTTATCAATTTCTTGCTGGCATTTGCGCCAAGGTTATAGGCATAAAAAACCACGAGGACGAAGTTCTGGGTGAAAGGTAGTGTTCAATGAAAAGAAAGGTGATTTTGAAGAAGTAAATGAACTAAAGGCAAGAGTCATGTTTTCCAATACTTACCTACTTAATAGGTACGTCTTTTGCAATAGCTTTTATTCTTTGTATACATAAGTAGCTGATGACCTGACTTCAAAGGTGTTAAAAGTCAGAAACAAACGACTCACATTCAAGACATTAAAACTGCTACAGCACTCTAACTGCGTCACTTGACTAATTCACAATCTGAATCATTTTGAAGTATATTGCTAATCCATTGCTTCATATGTCCGAAAAAATTGTCTGCTCAACGGCGTAAATAACGCAATGAATCTTGTTGAACTGTCTGTTAGTGTGTTACACAATTACCCCGCAGGTCACCAAGCTACCCCTTACATAATACTAGTAGATTCTCTTCGCCAACTTAAATCAATAACTTTCAATCGGCAGCCCTATCCATACGTCATAAATTCATCTGGCTAGACACTATCGTAAATGGTTTATAGCCATCAGATATTATGGCTTTCAGCAGGCCGCGGGAGATGCGCACACATTGACAGACATCATAATACTGATGGCTTTATATAAATAACTAATTGACGTTTGTGGGGCACGCTACTAGATGGCGTTAGTGGGCGCTCAGCTGTTATTCATTATTACTATTGCAGTTCCCACTGCATTTTGTGTTGTCACGTAAGCTATAAATTGAGAGTGTTTCAATACATGGCTGCGAGGAATGCCTTTGCCTTATTATTAATTCAAGGCGTTCGTGTTTTCCGGATTTTTCGTGGAGGTAGGCAATTCCAAGCTAATAACTAGGCAGGACATGGAAATGCTGTAGGAACTGTAAGCATATACTTGAGCGTTGACCGAATTCAGTGTTATTTATAATTTATAATGATAATAAAGCTGAAGAGTTTGTTTTAACGCGCTAATCTCCGGAACCACCAGTCGGAAGTTGAAAAAATGTATTTGCATTTGTTAGCACAATTATTGAGGAAGGCTAGGATAGGCAGTCGCTCCATGTAAAATAATAGTATTCAGCTGCATCCGGTTAGACCGGAAGCTGACCCCAACATAATTGGGAAAAGGCTAGGCAGATGTTGAATTATAGAGGAAGTAGATAGGCTATTTAACATCACGCTAGGACCTTGAGGAGTCGAGCCAAAAGAAAAAGTCAGAAGGAAAAACTTCACTCGGACGAAGTCGCGGACAGAGGGTATTATAATAATAATAGCCATCCTATTATTATTTCACTACTTACAGGGCCTCTTCTTGTAATACCATTTTTATGTTTAGCCCAAACTCACAAAAAGCAATTCCTCTTTTTTCTACCGACATTCCATTATCTACCATTCTCTCCCAAATAATAATAATGATTATGTTTAAGTCGTATAGCTAATTATTAGCTCATAAAAAACCGGTTCATTCAACAAATAATTCGAAACGAATCCATTGCAGTAATGCCAACCTGCAAACAAGTTGTGAACTGTGCAGTGTGCATAATGCAGAGCTTACGACTGCAGCCGCTCGTGTGCACGTAGCTCATAAATTGAATGTGTTCGATGCGGCTCAGGCCCGCGGTATTATCTATTCAATGCATGCCCCCAAAATAGTGTGGGTATGTGTTTGTAGTCGTTTACAGAATTTTGGTAGTTTTCGTTCTTTAGGTTTCTCATAGCATAGGCAGCCTATAATGTTCCCACTGCTGGGACACAGGCCTCCTCTCTCCGAGGGGGAGTGGGCTGTAATCGCCCACGCGGGCCCAGTGCGGGTTGGTAGAAGTCACATGTCTTCGAATTTTTGGTTCTAAGACATACCGGTTTCCTCACGATGTTTTCGTTCACCGTTTTGAGAGCAGTGGTGATGAATTAATTTACACAAAGTAAAGTGCCTGCTTGACTTCGAACCCACGACCTACAACTCGTAAATCGGGGCCGATAACACTGGGCTACCACTCCTATTTATACTGCACTGGTTTTTCATATGTCATGTTAATACAGCCTATGTAATATTGAATGATATGAATGAAAAGGGAGTGAATGATAGCGTGACGGTTGACAGGGGAGAATGGGAGAGGAAAACGTGTTGCGCCGAGCACAAGTAACATGGGACGAGGCCAGGAAGATGCTGACAGCCTATGTCATATTCCTCTCAGCATGTCCATGGCCAAAATAACACACAAAATATACATAATGTTTTCTTTCGTTTGGTCCAAAATTCAGCCACGCGAATGCCGTTTGCTGATGCAGCCATTAGGTCCTCACATGTAACTACAGGCTACATAGCCTGCACACGTTTTATTGTGAGAATAAACACAACACAATTTGGATATGTGATTGCGTGTGCCCCATATCCATAAACATATCCAAAAATACCTCAAAATTGTACCAAAAGTTACTTGTATTTACCAGAAAAAAGCATTACAAATAATAAATCGCTAGCTACCCGTAACCGAAATACTTCACTTGTCCACATCGACCGGCATCCGGTTTATTTACGTTCCGCATCGCCGCGAATGCCGCGATATCGCCAGTGTGTTTACGGCCTAACGATTGACCGGCCATACGTTGTCGACGGCCGCGAATCGCGCAGTGTGTCCCCGACTTTACTGGCGTTATTAATAGCACTGCCGATTCATGTGGTTTAATTGAAAATGTAGTGTTGATGGTTTTCAGTTTTCAGATAGATTTTCTAAAGACTTCTTATATGCTCTGCAGTGGGACAACCTAGACTAAAATTAATAATATATTCTCATAATACACTCGAGAGCAATGAATCCGGGTCACTTAAAGAATGTTAAAAATCTCGGAAACTAAAAATGATAGGTTAATGCAATAAATTGTATTTAATAGACAATGTAATACTCCTTAAATGAAAGTAAAAAAAATATGAGTCACCATACATTTTATTAACACAAAATTACATAAAGAAAAAAACTGCTGATCTCTCCTTAAAACAAAAATAGGAAACATGAAATTTTTGAACTTTATTACGATTTTCTTGAATTTTAATACTTCGTATTGCCTTCTCGTGCTTCCATTACTGCGTTTACGCGGTTTGGCATGCTGTACACCAAGTTTCTTATACGATTTTGGGGAATATTCTCCCATTCCTCTGTGAGAGCAATTTTGAGCTCACGAAGCGTGATTGGGGGAGGGTTTCGTTGTTTTACGCATCTGCCTAGCTCGTCCCAAGCATGCTCGATCGGGTTGATATCCGGGCTGCGCACTGGCCACTCCATACGAGTAATGTTCATCTCTTGAAGGTAGTCATTCACAATCCTACCTGTATGAGGTCGGGCATTGTCATGCATAAATATAGCATCCTCACCTAAATTGACCATAAATGGACCAACGTGATCATTGAGGATTTCTTCCACATATCTTACGCTAGTTAAAGAGCCGTTTTCTATGATCACCAGCTCTGTGCGACTTTCAGAAGAAATTCCGGCCCACACAAGTACAGACCCACCACCGTAGGCTACTTTTTCTTCGATGCATGCTTGAATCTTTCCCCTGGTCTTCGATACACTCTGTGTCTTCCATCGTGCTTGTAGAACATAAATTTTGATTCGTCGGAGAACATAACTTTTGACCAATCTTCAATACTCCAATTTACGTGGCTCTGGGCATATCTTAGTCTTGAAATACGATGCCCACGCTCCAGTTTAGGGCCGTTTGCAGGTCTAAGGGGTTTTAAGTTAGATTCAGCAAGCCGACGTCTTACTGTCCATACACTTGGGTTACTTCCTCCGAGGCGTCGAAACTGATTTGTGAGTTCAGTTCCTGTGAGAAAGCGATTTCGAAGCATGGTGTTCACCAAGTATCGGTCTTCTCGTGCTGTGGTACACCTGGTTCTGCCCGTTCCTGGTCTGCGTAGGTTAGAACCAGTTTATTCGTAACGTCGGAGAACTCTTTGTACTGTTGACAGCGACACACCGAGAGTCCTGGCTGTATCGCGCTGACTCCGGCCGGTTTCCAGCATTGTAAGTATTCTGGTGCATTCTTCAGGCGTAAGGGACATAATTTCAGCTTGAATAATGAATATAGAGCACTATCAACATGGTTTATGTACCCACATAAATGACAGATTACAAACAAAAGCAAAACCAAATGCTGTAATTTCGTAGTTCCATCTTCGAAAGTGGCCCTTTTTCAAATTTGATTTTTTTATGATATAACTTTACAATAACTAAGAAGTTTTAATACCTTCATTTAAGGAGTATTACATTGTCTATTAAATACAATTTATTGCATTAACCTAGCATTTTTAGTTTCCAAGATTTTTAGGATTCTTCAAGTGACCCGGATTCATTGCTCTCGAGTGTATGTGGATAAATGTGTGCGTTAATAATTAATTTGTGATTATGTTTAAATTTTGTAAATATATTTAAGATTGAATACTTATACTTACATAAGAAATGTTGAATGTGTGTGTGTGGAGGCAGTCGCTCCATGTAAAAATACTGGTATTCAGCTCCATCCGGTTAGACTGGAAGCCGACCCCAATAATTGGGAAGAGGCTAGGCAGATGATGACGACTTACATAAGAAATGTTATAATGTTTCTAATAATTTATGTGTTATAAACAAGGTTTGTTTGCAATATTGTTCACTTTGTTTAAGGATATTAGATTAGCTCTGATAGCTTGTCATTAATTTTTAACAAAATTCAATTGTAATTTCGTATGCCTATTTCTACTCGATATTTGTACATCATTAACGGCAAAACATATAGATCTCTGTACCTATTATATTTATAACATCTATTTTTACACCTATGTATATTAACAAATAAAAAACTTTTACTTTATTTCCTAGCCCCAAAATAGATTAACTGTTTAGTTTGGAGTTCACTGACAAATGAAACTTTGTGACCTAACTGTAGGTCATATTTTAACTCATGTGGTCTCATCCTGTGTTTGACCTATGTTCCTACTTAATGTATTACCTGGATAATAAACTATTTCTATTCAGACTCATTTGGGAATGTCACTGTCAGCTGGTAACGATGCTAAGCAGTTGTTCGGCCCTTCTCTCCAACAAATAAGGAGCCATGACAGTTGTTTTACACGGTTATTGTGCGTCTGTGTAACTCATTATGCGTGTATATTGTATAGTGACCTACAGTAACAGAAATAAAGACTCATTTTCTATTCTTATTTATAATGTATTTTCATTTGAATATTATTCATAGTTTCCAAGGGGAGGTTGTCAGAAGCCTGAAAGTCTGACAACCAATCTTACCAAGAGGTATCGTGTAACCAAAGTCAAAGTCAAAACGTTTATTGCGAAATAAGGGCCGATTTGTTTTGATCCGTAGTTAAACTCAACCAATTGTTAAAGATGGTAACTAATGGTTAAATTTTTGCAAAATGTATTTTTTGATCAATTTTTATTTTATCTAATGATATAATATCATTGCTAAAGGTTAAATAATTAACTATTACTTAAAAAAATAACCATTACTGACCATTAGTTAAACTAACAATTGATAAAAAAACACATTTTGCTAAAAAATGACCATTACCTAGTTACTATTTTTAACAATTGACTGAGTTTAACTACGGATCAAATAATCGGCCCTAAGTTACTAGGTTACCCTGTTACTAGATTGTGGAGGTCAGATAGGCAGCCGTCGCAGTCCATGTAAAATACGAGACGATGATGATTACGATTTTCTAAGGTAAATATGAGCCTATTCAAGACATCATCTGTGATACGGCCTTATGACTGACGCAGGCAGATGGTAAGTACGAATTTCTTGACTTCGTGCTATACTAATAACAAAAAAAACCAGCCAAGTGCGAGTCGGACTCGCGCACGAAGGTTTCCGTACCATTATCTATAAAAATCAATCATGAGTTGATTGAATGAAAGGTAAATTGCGGTTTACGATTTATGACGTATTCAAAAAAAACTACTTACTAGATCTCGTTCAAACCAATTTCCGGTGGAAGTTTACGTGATAATTTATATCATATATTGTTTTTAAATTGGAAGTGTTTCTCGTGCAAACTATTCAGTTTAGAAAAAAATGATATTAGGAACCTCAATATCATTTTATCATTTTTGAAGACCTATCCATAAATACCCCACACGTATGGGTTTGATGAAAAAAAAAAAAATGAGTTTCAGTTCTAAATATGGGGAACCCCCAAAATTTTTTGTTTTTTTTTTTCTATTTTTGTGTGAAAAATCTTAATGCGGTTCACAGAATACATCTACTTACCAAGTTTCAACAGTATAGCTCTTATAGTTTCGGAAAAAAGTGGCTGTGACATACGGACGGACAGACAGACTGACAGACAGACATGACGAATCTATAAGGGTTCCGTTTTTTGCCATTTGACTACGGAACCCTAAAAATTAGTTTTAATTAGTCTCGAAAAGTTCATAATATCTATAAGTTGGTTCATAAAATAACTGTATTATATGCCTATGACCATAACCAGTCAATCTTCGAGTCAAACTCATATATACAGGAAAGGAAATAAACAGAAGAGAGCGAGACACAGCTCATATTATACCTAAACCATAGATTTAGTACTATATACTACTAGACTAGCTAAACATAAATCACAATAAAGAAGAAAGACAAGTCAAATGTCATAAACAAGTCTTTTTCTAAAACTCACAAATCAAAACACCGCGAGAGGTGAGAAAAGGAAGTTCCAAATAAGTTTTTGCGATCGTACACCAGCTAAAACACTTACACTTACGCCAGTAAGTTTCGGCGAGTGTTGCCAGTTTTTCTCGAGTCGTGGTCGACCACAACAGCTGCTTGTCCCGTCCGCAACAACTAGATTAATAGCCCGACTGCACTTGTATGAGCATTCTGAGGTTTGGCCAGTTACGTTCGTAAAACGCGAATAAAATGCCGAGTGTCTTTGTAGTTGAATAATGAGTTTTTAAATGGTAAAATTAGTTTTATTTATGTTTAGACATATTGGTGGAAGTCAAAGAGATTTAAGATAGGTACAATGTCTTTGGTGGAAGTAAATGTTCTTCATAACAAAGCTGAAGAGTTTGTTTGTTTGAACGCGCTAATGTCTCGAACTACCAGTCGGATTTGATAAATTCTTTTTGTATTTGATAGACCAATTCTTGAGGAAGGCTGTCAAAAGTACCATGAATTTCCCAACATTCACCGAGATGAGATTGTGACTAGATTTTGAACGATTTAAAATACGGGAATAAGGCTTCAGGTAGCTTCCTACGCATAAGGGATCGTTTCCTACTTCGGCTTTGTGATGATGTAAAAAGGATAAGGCAGCAGCATTTTAACTATCACAATCAGTCCGCAAATCGTAGTAATAATGGCGAAGTTCAAGATAGAAGGCGCTATGTATAACTAACAATATAAAATGATCAAGTCAAAAAACAAAAAAATATCATAACTGGTTCAGCCGTTTAGGAGCTACGATGGCACTACCAGACACGAACAATAGAGGAGTTTTATACGTTTAATGCGTGTATACAGATACACAATAACTTATAAAACCCCTCTGTTTTCCTCGGGGGTTAATGAAAAAACTGCAACTCCCTCGTCATCATGCGAGTTCCGATAGTCAAGTCTATAAGCCTACAAGTTTGACATTCAATACATTGTCTATGCAAACAAAGCCGAGACAGCCAACAAGCCACCTATTACCTACTTTTACTCCACAAAAGTTTATTTTTACACCCCGACCTTCGACAACACAAATAGAGCAGTAGTGTACATTCTAGCAAGGAGGCTGTTATCTGCACAGTCGAGTGAGCTCTGCGATCAGCTGAGAACAGATTGTCACATACTTGTTGCATTTGTCGGGCAGACTAGTGTTAGCGAAGATTTTATGTCAAAGTAGCTCTGCAGTTTAGAATTTATCGATAGATATTGTTGTTTTAAGAATGAAGACTTGTATGGAAGAAATCCCAAGTCAAGCCTCAAGCAAACTGCCATAAGAAGAGAAGGTTGGTCATGCTACATGTAGTGGTGTGTTACATCACCATCATCATCATCATCACCCTATCATGTTCTCACAGCTGAGACACAGGCCGTCTCTCTTTTAGAGGGAAGTGGGCCGCAAGGTTATCCATCACGCGGGCCACGCGCGTTGGTAGATGTCACATATCTTCGAATTTTTGGTTCTAGGACAAGCCGGTTTCCTCACAATGTTTTCCTTTACGGTTCTGAGAGCAGTGGTGATGAAATAATTTACACAAAGTAAAGCGCCTGCCTGGTTTTGAACTTACGACCTACAACTCGTAAGTCGCGGCTGTTACCACTGGGCCACCAAAGCTAGCAAAAGCACCTATGTACGGTCACCAAAGGAGATAAGTAACCAGGGTCATCGGATATAGTTGAAGTTTAGTGAGAAACCGATGGATGTTTTCGAATTAAATTAAATTTGATAAATGTACTGTTTGTTTTCTATCAATTAAATTAAATTTAATTCGAAAAAATCCATCGGTTTCTCACTAAACGTCAACTATATCCGACGACCCTGGTTACTTATCTCGTTTGGTGACCATACACCTTTACCCCAGATAACCTCCTCTAAAACCATGTTAAAAACAAAGAGTCCTAGAGCATACAAAGAATAGGTAGGTTCTAAAGAATTTTACACAGATTGATGTAACGGTTACATTTATGACCTTCGATTCTACCTACAAAGTAGCTTATTAAGGGATATCGGATATCGATATTATGAGGTCAAACAATACATACTCGTAGGTATCTCTAGGTGAAACCGTTTATCAAACTTAGAGGGCTTTCCCTTAAAAGGTCAGGAGCGCAGAAACCAGCGTGCGTATTTGTCCAGATGTATATTATGAATAACGGTGACGAAGCAAAAGGAATGTAGGTAGCGCATGGCGTTTTGATGTTTCTGCATGCCATGGGAAAATAACAGTTTATTTAAGAATAGAATAAGAACAAAATTCTACATTTCCTATTTTATTCTTAAGAAATAAGCAGTAGGTACCTGTGTACTTAAAACTCAATGTCGTGTCTGTATCAATTTTACTGTGTGTACATAAATAAATAAATAAAATTAAAAGAAAAATAAGGGTAACAGAATTTGATTGTATTTCAGCTAAAATATTTTAGTATGTTTTAGAATTGAACACAAGAGCAGTTTTTAGATTACGTGCACTAGGCTGGGCCTGTCCCACACGAAGCTTATAAGATTTTTCCATTCAATTACAATTCAAGATACTTAGCATAACTACTAACATAGGTTAAGACTATTGTTACTAACCTAATGGATGTACTAACATAGGATAAGGTTATTGTTACTAACCCAATGGATGTACTAACATAGGATAAGGTTATTGTTACTAACCCAATGGATGTACTAACATAGGATAAGGTTATTGTTACTAACCCAATGGATGTACTAACATAGGATAAGGTTATAGTTACTAACCCAATGGATGTACTAACATAGGATAAGGTTATTGTTACTAACCCAATGGATGTACTAACATAGGATAAGGTTATTGTTACTAACCCAATGGATGTACTAACATAGGATAAGGTTATTGTTACTAACCCAATGGGATCTTTGTTGTCCTGAAAATAAATGAATTATTATTTCCTTTATTTTAAAGTAAACATATCAATTATATTTTTAAATATTGGAATATAAAAAAGTATAAAAACATTTAAAAATATAAAAAAAATATTATGTTATATTATTATTATTAGCAGAATTAGAATAAAGTTCAATATTATTTACCTTATTATGTTTTTATTTTCTTTAATTATGATTAAAAAAAATAATCATGTGTATTTTGAGTTGTAGGTCCTGAGTTTAAAACCCGACAGGCGCTTTACTTTGTGTAAATTATTTCATCACCCCTCATAGCGGTAATGGAAAACATCGTGAGGATACCGGCTTGTTCTAGAACCAAAAATTCGAAGACATGCGTGCATGTCATGCGTGTGAAAACCAGCGCTGGGGCTCTGTCTCGTAATAGGGTCTTAGTTAGCATTATGCTGAGTGATGGCCGTTTTGCGTGAATGTGGCGCATGTTTACCCCCAACTTGTTTTTTGTTTTTTGTGCGTTTATTTCTTTTTTATGCGTCTTGTTTGCCGCAAATAAAATGCATTTTCTTTCTTTCTTTACATGTCACATCCGCCAACCCGCACTGCGTCCGCGCTGTGGGCTACGGCCCACTCCCTCTCAAAGCGAGGAGGCTTGTGACCTAGCAGTACGAAAAGTTATATTTAGATTATGGTGTTTCCATTATCAGTTACCGTTACTATTATTTTTTCATTTTATTTTAAAAACCATACACTATCATCACAGGCTTACCTAAAACAATAGTGTAGTTATAGTTATAATAGCTTACAATTAGCCTTACAATTATATACAGTTATTACATATTAACCAAAAATAAATGTTCCGAGACATAAGAATAACAAATTGATGTGTGGAGAGAGTTATAGAGAGGATTATTTCACGCGTAGGCGACATGACAGCTAATTATAATGTAGGTACCATTCTTCTTGATGAAACTGTTCTATTATTAGAGATGCTTAAACACCCACATGTAACTTGTAAACGTTTGTAATTTCATTAAAACAAAGGACAGCTACGTACGCAAAGCTTTGTCAATAATATGTAGTTGTAATAGAGATTACATTAACGTATAACTTATGACGGATATACATATATCCGCATTTACGAAGCAATATGATTATATTGGAGCAGTGGTCGCCCAGTGGTAACGACTATAACTTACGAGATAAAGGTCGTAGGTTCGAACCCTGACAGGCGCTTTTCTTTGTCTAAATTATTTCATCACCACTGCTCTCAAAACGGTGAAGGAAAACGTCGTGAGGAAACCGGCATGTCCTAGAAACAAAAATTCGAAGACATGTGACATCTAGCAACCCGCACTGAGCTCGCGTGGTGGATTACGGCCCACTCCCTCTCGCCGAGAGATGGCCTGAGTCCCAGCAGTGGGAACATTATAGGATGATTATGCTAGGATTACATTTAACCCCACCACGCAGTCACTTATTAAAATCCACGTAAATTTCGAGTTTTCTACCGTTAAGGAAGTACACGGCTATCATATTAGCCTTCGGAACTCCTTATCGAAACTCAGAATTTATACTTAGTATTAGTACTTACTATTTTTACTTCTTCGTTTTCGCTAAGCGTTTTTTCTTACTTTTTTTCATTTTGCTCGGCTCCTTTGAGTTCAGCGTAGCCTTCCTCAAGGATTAGGCTATCAAATTCAAAAAGAATTATTCCAATTCGACCGGTAGTTCCAGAGATCAGGAGCCAGTTAAAACAAACAAACCCATCAGCTTTCTTATTAGTATTTATAGTAATATTTAAGAGCCTAGACAAGTGGCAAACGCGTTTCGTATTTCAACAACGACTTTCAACAAGTTTCAAATTTTTCGGTAGCTTATGTCAATCAAATACAATTTTGACTTGTCCATCATCGATATCACTAATAAATGTCACTTTGTCTGGTTCTTCTCTTCAAAAGATAAAACACCGGTTTTTTAACTATTCTTTCCTTGACAAAAAAGCGGGCACGGAATCATGATTAAATACCACAAAGCGTAGGAGTGTCCACAAAGAGAAAGAGTACCGTTAGTTTGTTATAACACCTCATAATTAGCTAGTGTTACAATAGATTAGAGTACAGCGCCGACAGATAGGTCCAAGATCACAGCTGAGTCACTTGGCACTCGATAACGGTCAACGTCGCGGTGTTTGTGCTAAGTTTGAAATGGGAGCGATTTGATTACAGTTAGACCAAAAAATAACAGCTAAAAGCAACGGCTAAGGAATAACAACCAATCGGGTTGCCGCTGTTGATCCGTAGATGGGTGACCATCTTTACATATCGAGACCCCTCCGTGTCGAAGAAAGTATCGGCTGTCATTCGTGGATCTTTGACAGTCGTTATGGGCTGTCAGAAGCCCGAAAGTCTGATCACCAGTTTTATCCAGGGGTATCGTACTTATTACCTAGTGACTGGACTGTGGAGGACAAATACTGCATATTTGACCTCTACAGCCCAGTCACTGGGTAATTCAGAAAACTAATTCCCGTAATTAAAAACGTTCAAAATCTAGTCGCAATCTCATCTCAGCGACAATCAATGTCAAAAATATAGGGAAATTAGAGGTATTTTTGACAGATTGAGACTGAGATCAGACTGTGAACATTCCTAAAATTACGGGAATTGCCTCTCTGTTCCATGTCATTGAAGCATAAATAGTCACATCCGATTGCAAAATGTTTAATTATTTAAATGTACTGCAATCACAATATGTATTACAATCTAACACCAAAATTGCGAGCTGTTGTTAATTGTAAAAGAGGTAAACACGCCAATAGCGGAAACATTACTAATTTAGAATTTAAAACAAATCAGTGTAAATCATTGTACAACCAAAACTGCAATTGAACCACATGCCAAATGGTTCCCGCCAATATTTTATAACTTGCGTCCATTTCCCACGGGCGGGAAAACGTTAGCGAGTCGTGACTTTTTCACGGCCACGAGCGGAACGACTTATGAAATATGGAAACCATTAATGAGTACTACACTATAGTTTCATTTCAGAGACTGTTAAACGTGTTATTCTTGAGTTCTAACCGCCAAAAGTGCATGAGTTAATTACTCCAGCGTTCGTTCTAATGAATTGTTTATGGTTTACCTTGACAGTTCACATTTAAACAATATTTTGTTTTCGAACACGTCGTACCTAATTTACGGTTGTGCGGCCATTTTTATTAGCTATGGTTCTTACATGTTTTTGAGATTAGGGCAAAGATTTATCGTTCAATTTCTGCTAAATATATTAAAATACTCTTTGATTGTTAAGTAGGATATTTATGATTGTTAACACAGTTCATAAATTATGTTTAATAATGTATTAAGTGTGTGGCGCGATTGTTTAAAGACAAACAAAAAAAAATATACGCTCATTTATTTTAGATAATAGCCCACGTATTTTTTGCAGACACAATAAACACAGATTTTTTATAGTCTAGAGATTAAGACTGACATTGGTAGAGGAAGTCATTTAGGGGACATATTTTTCTGTGTGAGTCAAAGTGGAAATGTCTTCTCGGGTTAGAGAAGTTCAAGGTAAGAATAATTTAGAGATTAATAAAGAGAAATGGTTTTCATGACGGTAAAATGAAGATTTCATTACTATTATCTTGATGATTGCAGGACCTTAGATAAAATAATAAGCGTAAGATTTTCTGCTCTCATATTCTATCAATTTTAAGTCGAATCTCAAGTCCTGGTATTATAATTTACAGATTTAAAAGCCACTAATTATACATTAGGCAAATATTAAACAAACGTTTAAATTCGTCGAATTCTAAATACATTTCGGATGCATCGATCATCGTTCGGATACATGCACGCTATCGGGGCCGACACGCGTGATTTATGTGCTGGCTGTACGTCCAGTTGTCTTTGCTTTCCGCAATGACAGCGCGGGAAAAATAGCAGAAATGGCGCGATTTTGATTGATAATATTGGATTTTTTATTGTTTTTTCTTTTCAATGTGTTGTTCTGATTGCTTATTGAGTGATCAACCCATTCATAAAACATACAAGTAAAAAAGAACATTAGGTATAGAACTGCTAGGGACTACTTAGGGACAATCAAAATATATTTCAAGCTCACTAAATAGTTAGGTTAGGTTTTTATTTTCACGCACACTTACAGACGTTGATTAAATATCATTTCCTAATTAGCTTTTTCGTTCCACCCGCTGAAGATCTCCCGCCTGGATATGAGTTGCCTTGGGTAACCTGGAAGTCTTTAAACAGACTCCGGATCCAGGTCAGGTGGAGATTCATAGAGGACTCCGCCTTGGAGTGTAAATGTGGTGCTGTTCCACAAATGATAGGACATTTATTTCATATCCAATGTATCCTGTCAGCTGCATGTTACAGGAACTGGTGGACGCTAGTGATGGCGTCAAACACATAACTGAATTCGGCCGAGTCCATTTAGATTGCCATCGACACACTAAGAAGATTAGCTTTTATGTAACGTTTATTTAAAGGAACCTGTGTAGTGTTTCAATTTCTTCTTCTGGCCACTTACGCTGTCAAAACCATAGCTAAATTTCGCCGTGTTTTTCTCACATTTTAGAATTCCCAGACTATGTAAAATATTAGTTACACAACAAAGTACAATGCACCGCTAACGTACCTACATGTGTGCAATGTACTAGGTGCATACAAGCGCCAGTTCCCACGAACCGCTGCTACTAAATATTAATTGTTTACCGCTTCATTAGAATCCGGCTTCAGTTGTTACTACGCTATTATGTTTCTCAAATAACTACGGCTGTAATTGCTATCGAGTATCGACGAATGTATGAGGGCATTGCAAGTTAATCCAATGAGTAGTGATAAATGTCATCAAGAAATATCCTTGTACCTAGTCTTTTAAGCTGACTGAAAATCTGCATGAAAATATCTCTTAAGGCAGTTGTGAGTGTAAACGCCGGGATGGATAGAGTGACCTTATTGGTGATGTTTTTCAGAAAGGTAAGGTGCGTAGAACTCGCAACCGGCGTGACCAGATGTATGAACGTAAACGTGGCAAAAGGCGTAGGTAAGGATCGTAGCAGGGGGCGTCCTGTAGTGTCCACCTACCCCTACGAGAAGAAGGCGTGGGATGTACGTATGTGTATCTCTTCCATGTAATGCGTGCCTAGCTACTAGTAGTTTCTTTAATGTAGCAGCAATGTGTCATACAAGAGAAAACGCAGCATGGCGTGGGGGCCATGCTGCGTTTGCTTAGATAACATTAACAGCACACGTGCAAACCACCCAACCAATCACATAAATTACAAACACACAGAGCACAGGAAAAATAACAAACTCAAAGACGTCCGGATTCTGTTATCATCAAAATATCACACGAAAATAAATATCAGAGGCATACATTCTACGAGTAATTCAGAAAATATATTTTAAATCTTGCCGACCCACATATTACTGCTTAATCATCAATAAGTAACAAAAATGTTTGAAAAGTTAGTACAAACAGCTTTCGTGTATTTTTATCGTAATTACAAACAGTCTTACAATAATACATAATCAAAACAATAAAACCGACGCTTGACGTAAACAATTACGCGAACACCAAATGCACCGTCGACGGGCATGCTATCATAAAATAAGTATAATTTCATCACATGTAACTAGTGCTGCTAGATTTAAAATACTGGTTGAAAATTAATATTTGTTGAACAAAACTAGGAGTCGCATTGTCAGATTAGTATAATATACATACATACATAAATAAACTCACGGCTCCTTCCCATGAGGGTACGCAGAAACTGCAGAACGCCACCTGCTACGACACTTTCTTACATACTCGTTTTGCTTCGTTTACGTTCATGCATCAAAAAATCAATCTTCGTAATTACAAACGTTCAAAATCTAGTAGCAATTTCATCTTACAGACAATCAAGGTCAAATCTTGTCAAAAATGTAGGGAGACTAGAGGTATTTTAGACAGATTGAGACTGTGAAAGTGTGAACGTTTTTAAAATCGTTCGTAGAATCGCCCCTCCGGTCATACACGCAATCCGGTTGCGAGTACTACCTGACCTTTCTGAAGAACATCACCAATAAGATATAATATGTCCTTCTAGGGCGTCCCCTAAGGGCCTAGGGATAACTTCCTTCTCAAGGCATATACCTGTCCACTCATATATTGACAGTACCTACAAGCTTATAAATACAGAATTATAACCAGTGACTGGTTATGATTTTGCTCAGAAGAAAACTTTTATTACTAAGTACTACTTTGCGACCCAGTTTTTACGGCTTGACAAAACATCGAGATTTTTATAATATGTAAGTTTAATATGAATGTATTGTATACGTATGTATATTTATGAGAGTATTTTATGAGAATTTATTCCGGAAGGTGTATACCTTCCGGAATAAATTCTCTAAATGATGGTGAAAACTGCATAAAAATCCGTTGTGTAGTTTAGCAGAACAACACGGTCACACAGACAGACACCTTTCCCCATTATTCATAAACGTTGCTTAAAGTTCAGTCGTGATTAGCGACTGTGAAACCATACAGTTTTGACGTTGAAACGCCATTTAACTTGGCCACTTCCACGGCGTCGTCAGGCGGCGCAGAGGTCACTTTGACTGCATGTTTTGGGGCACAGAGGGCAGGATAGGAGGTGGAGCATGGTTTGGACATAGCTCCACAATCACACCCTACTGCCGTTCCGTCAAGGTAGCCCCACTTTACCAGGTTGGACTTACATCTTCCCACTGACGACGCCGTGAAAGTGGCTAAGTTTTGGGCCAACAAGATATAAAATTCTCTTCTCGTAATTTTTGTTTAGTTTTTTAAGTGAATTGCTTTTGTTTTTTTTTTTTTGTCTCGTTTACTATTTCACACGCTGTCTACATCTGAATCTATTGTCCTATCTCGGGTGTGCTGGAAGAGATTTCTTGTAAGCATCACCTCTGTACCTATTTTTCTGTTCTGTTTTTTTTCTGTTTATATTATGTGTGTACATAAATGGTAAATAAAATAAAAATATAATTCAGTCGTGCCAGCGACGCGAAGAAGAGGAAGAACGTCTATTAACTTTAATATTCGTTTAGAAATAAACCCCATAATATGTAAAAATAGCTGAAGTTTGAAAAAAGTCTAGACAAGTCAGCATTTAATGTAATCCTGTACGATTGGCACAGTGGCTGAGCGGTTTTGTTCTACGGCTTCAGTTCCTGCACGGAACAATGTTTGTAAGGCCTTTGGAAAGTAATAATAATAATATTATAATAAAAACCTTTATTTTCTCCACCACACAATGAAACGTTAGTACAATACATAATTGTGTATACAAAAATACATCGATGTTGTGGAGACTGGAGCCTGTACTAGGAATACCTGTGTTACAGGTCTCCAGGCCTCCATACTACACGGACAAGTCACACAAGCCGTTTGTATCACGTCTACTAATAGATGATAATGTGATGAAAGAAAAAAGAAAAGATAAAAAAAAAAAACAATAACAATAATGTTCTGTGTCTGGACGATTGAAGCTTCGAACAAATCTAAGCGGAAATATAACAGTAAAATGTTGCGTGCTTTCACCGCTCCATCATCTCAGCAATTTAAAATATTCCGAAAATGAAAAAAAATACCGCAATTCAGCAACGTTCCTGCGATAAGCTGAATACGGGAAATTCTATACCGAATTTTTTCGTTCAGAATTTTGTTTCTATTCTGAGATAGGGAGGTGCACATTCAGGCAATGCTAGTCAGGCGAATTTAAAATAAAAGAGTAGCCAGTTAATATTACAATTTTAATCTATAGGCATAACTCACCCATAAACAGCCCATGTTCCCACTGCTGGGACACTGAAAAGGCTCCTCTCTGTGAGAGGGAGAGGGACGTAATCTACAACGCGAGCCCAGTGCGGGTTGGTGGAATACCTGTCTTCGAATCTTTGGCTCTAGGACATGCTAGTTTCGTCACGATATTTTCCTTCACCATTTTGAGAGCTGTGGTGATGAAATAATTTCACAAGGTAAAGTGCCTGCTGGAATGGATACCTAGAGACCAAAGTAGAAGTAGAGGTCTTCCAAGGAAAAGGCGGGAAGACATATTTTGGGCGAAGCGAAGACCAGGATGGATGACTAGAGTTAAGGATAGGAGTCAGTGGAAGAAAATGGCGACTACTGCTTAGAGGCGTATATCCTACTAATATTATAAACGTGAAAGTTTATATGGATGGATGGATGGATGTTTGTTACTCTTTCACGCCAAAACTACTGAACGGATTTGGATGAAATTTGGCACACAGATGGTTTATAACCAGGATTAATATATAGGATACTTTTATCCCGATATTCTCACGGGATCAAAACTTATGCGGATGAAACCGCGGGGCGCAGCTAGTAATTTCATATACTTGTATGTATGTAAAAGTAGTAGAATGAAAGTTTTATTTATTTGTGTGGTGCCTGCTTGGGTCCTGGTGGGCGACCTACAACTCGTAAGTCGCGGCGGTTACCACTGGGCTGCCCCTGCACCTATAGGCAGATAGACATTTAAATATAGATGGATATGCGAACGGAATGATTCCGCGCCATTTGTGACGGTCAGCAGAGGGTAGTAATTTATAGCTGGTTGCCAACAAGCGTCATAATTTATGAGCTGCAGCCGACCACACGCATGATTTCACCGAGTGCTGGGGTAACTGATTACCCTGTTACACAATACGAGGGTGACATTAAGTGAACACCAGTAGTACATACTTAATTTAAATTGAACAATTTAATTTAAATACTGGCAGTTATGACTTATGTAGTTTCAAAATTGTTTTGCCCATGATGATTCGGAGAATACGAAGCGGGAAAGGGTTCTGAAATGATTCAGATAATGTCACTCTTCTAGTATGTTTTAAATAAATGAGCTTTGATTTTAAGGCTATCCTCCAGTTTTGAAACGGATTTTTCTGTATAGGAAACTCAATACTGCTCATTACTGGTCAGACACCAATCTACATGGTCTTCACATGATCTGACCAAGATTATGTCTGGACTTTAAAAGAGATTGTGACCTCTGAGTTTGTTTCGGCCTATCTTCTCTAGAGTAGTCGGATAGGAAACGCCGTTCTCATCTAGCTTATTTTTTTTTGACTTGTAAAAGTGATCCCAATAAACTATTTACAAAAAAAAAAAAACAATTTCACTTCAATAAGAAACCAAGAGTCAATAGTGTATCTAGATATTTTTTCAGGAATTTCGTACATGTCTGTAGTTTTTATTATTAAGTATTCGAGAAGCGAGCTTTGTAAAACAATGAAGATAACGGATTAGGTTACATGTCGACTTCTGTTACATTTCTGGAATAATCTAATATTTTATTTTCAAAGAAGATAATATTTACATAATATTAGCTAACAGACTTAAAATAATAAATCATAATCTGTACATGTTTATTAAAAAATAAAAGAAAAGAGGGAAATAATCATTGGGCATCAAAAAATTCGTCCGCATCGCTGTCAACAGGAAAAGTGCCCAAAAGTGGCTGGCAGCATTGCCACGTTGTACAGACAGTGGACTCCAAAAGTAATAGTTGTCAATATTCCACTTCAGACATATTATGATAAGTCAAAGGTAGTTAAATCAGTCAATAATAACGTTAAAGCAGTTCAAATATTTGGATCACTAGAATTTTAAATCATAATGTGGTCAAAGCTGAATTGGAAAAATTTCAACTAACTTTTGGTGGCAATTGTGCGTATTTTATCGTTTGATATGGTTATAGTTAATATTTGGTTTTCTTTATAAACCTTTTAAAAAAACAAGCCTAATTTACTAAACTTTACATCGCCTAGCAACATAAATAACGTTGCGGCAGTAACCGCTACAGCGACTAGAATCCAATTATTTTCCAACATTATCGTGATATTCGCCAAACCTCTGAATTGGCAACTACGTTCTACACAGTCCATATTTTAGGCAGCCCATGATCCCAGTGTGATAGTGGCACGGACTCTGTGCCGGGCTCTGTGCCCTCGGGACGTGGGTTCTAATCTGGGTAGTGCTCATGCATTATGCGGTATCAGACAAGGTTCCGCACATTAAAAGCTTGTTATCTCGTATAGTAAACAGACGTCTCGATTGGTTTCTGAGTAGGTTCGTGTAATGGACTGGCTTTAGGAGTGTGGTTTGCTCTACGTTGAACTGATAAATGTAAAGTTTATTATGTGCCTGCAAGTTCGAAAATAATCGCAAGATATCTCTGTAATGGCAAGCGGTTTCCGGAATGGGATATACCAAAATCAAAAGTCATTTATTCAAATTAGGCTGAGAATCAGGACTTTTCAAACGTCAAAATAACATAAGAAAGTCCCCCAAAACGCCCGCCCTTCACTTCCTAGTGCTTTCGCTGGGAAGAAGTGGCGGAACAAACTCCCCAGCAGCACAGCTGTTTGCTCAGTTAGAGGAACTTTATTCTCCACAATAGTAACTAATTGACATTACAAAACAC
Organism: Apamea anceps; assembly: GCA_951799955.1. Lineage (NCBI taxonomy): Eukaryota > Metazoa > Arthropoda > Insecta > Lepidoptera > Noctuidae > Apamea > Apamea anceps. The sequence continues at coordinate 1,639,652 of OX637502.1, read as the reverse complement.
AAGACATTAAATTATTTTCCATATGTCAGCTAGTACACGCCAATATACCAACAAATACCACTAGGTCCTTGGGTGTGGAATAAGTAATTTAGATGAAACTAAAATTCAAAACATTTACTTCAATTAAACCATTTACAGGCACTTTTGAGGTGTCAAGGAGTTGGTCAGTTAGTCACAAAGTTGAAGCTAGTTGCCCGTTCCAAAACGTAGATCTCTGGGGAGAAGATACTCGTAGTACCTATAGCAACGAAGCGATTAGGTACTTATCGCTAATAACAACAAACACAAATGCCAAGCATAGTGTTTATCAGAAGTCATTGTTCTTAGCGATAGTCAATTTCCTTTTCATAGATAATTTTAAGACACGATTGGATACTACACAACTTCTATTCGGAAAAAAAAAATTCAATCATGTTTAATGTTGTCAAGTAGGTACTAGTGGAGCTACCTTTTTATTAACTTTAACCCTTAAAAACACGTGTATTTTAATTAAAATTATGAAATGTATACATCGCGGTGATACGGTCGCCATGGCTGGGACGTGACCCCACATAATGTGACACTACAGCCCGTTGATAAGCCTTGAGATACTCTCAAATACTTAGGGGTACTATATTATCACAGGTAACGTATGAGCTACATAGAACTGTTCTATGAAAAACTTCAATTCTCAATTCTTTTTTGCGCACCATTATGTATATAGTTGGTAGGGAAATAATAATAATGAAAAAATAATGTGATAAATTTTATTATTACTTAAGTAGTAAGTAAGTTATACTGTTTTATTAACTAATACTAATATATTAATATATTTACAAAATTGAATTTACCAGTTGTTGTTTGTATTTACCTTTATTTCTTTTAACATAAACATTTATTTATGTATAAGCATTTATCATAAGTTATGCTGATATTTACGGTACCCCAAAATCAGAAGCTAACAATATGTTTATGGGATTGGCGAAAACTCACGCGTGTCTGAGTGAAGACGTAATTGTATTACTTGTATGATAAAAATAGTAGGTCAAAACATGATCAAGTCATCATCCTGTGATAAGAAAATGAAAAGAGAAGCTGAAGGCGACAGGCGTTTAATCTTTCTTTGTTAAGTTAGGTCTTCGAAAGATATGAAATGTCATCCTCAACTGATCCCCATGACTTCCAGCTCTTTTGATCCAGTGCTAAAGTGGACCACCATACTCAACTAATAATTTAAAAAAATGGAGGTCGTCAATATAGTAAACTTTCTTAAAGGCAAAGCATGCACGGTGCAAGATTCAATAACGTAAAATAAACAAATAGCATAATCAGCACCCTAATTGCGTAACACACGATGAATCGGAATGGATTTCATTTTGACAGTTCAACAACATTCATTGCGTTATTTACGTGTTGAGCAGACAAATTTTTCAAACTTATGAAGCAATGGATAAACAATTTGCTTCAAAATGATTCTGATTCCGATTGATTGTGTGTGACGCAATTAGGGTGCTGCTTATAACGTTCCCACTGCCTCCACTCTCTGAGAATTGTCCGTAATCTACCACGCGGGCCCAGTGCGGGTTGGTGGATGTCACATGTCTTCGAATTTTTGGTTTTAGTACATGCTGGTTTCCACACGATATTTTCCTTCACCGTTTTGAGAGCAGTGGTGATGAAATAAATTACACAAAGTAAAGCACCTGGGTTCGAGCCCACGACCTGCAACTCGTAAGTTGGAGTCGCTACCACTGGGCCATTGACTACTGCTAATAAAAAAAAAACAAATAAAAACCACAAATCTATACGAAATAAATAATGATTAGGGTCTAGGCCGAAATCATTGGGAAACTCAAGGAAAGTCCCTTCCTCTCTACTAAATCACAAGAAACCAGTAACATCTTAAATCAATCAAAACCAAACTTACATAAACCCTCGTGCTACTTACCGTCCTCCGTGTCTTATCTCAGAACATTTGTAAAATCCCTAAATAGTGCACAACTCGCTTCCATTCGGGTAAACATCCCATTATTTAGCTTAATAAAGTGAAAATTAGGTCGCTTCAGGGTAAGGCGGGTGGAAGGTCGCAGAGGGGAGGGTAATGTCTGTGTCGGGATGATAATCAACCGATATTAACTGCTACTTGAGTGAGCTCTTACATTTTTATTCTGATGATTTGTTTAAGGGTGGGTTCGGATATTGCGACTTTTTGGTGCGATTTGTCGCGGTTATATTTCAAGTACTACTATTTTTTGTGACCTCATAAAAATAACAGAGGGCCTAACCAAGTGGCAATCGCAGCATTTTCAAAGCATTTTGTATTTCTGCAACAACTTTCAACAGGATTGACATAAACTTTTCGGTAGCTTATGTCAATCAAATACATTTTTGACTTTTCAATAAAAATAAAATAAAATAAAAATTTTATTCAAGTATAAAGTAAAGTAAAAATATGATTTACGTTAATTACAATCGAGGAAAGTTAAATTCTAACTGTAATGTAGACCTGCCTGATCTAGGTTTATGAAAAACCTGTGTTTCAGGCCAGACCAATCATTCTTATCGCTGATGGAATATCATTTAGTCTGCTGTCTTAAAAAAAAGTATTCAAAGACAGGGTTCTTAGATGACACGAAAACAGGTACATTAGTGTTGATTATAGATAGCTATGGATAGATTATAGATGGTGTAGCTCCATCCATTGATTAACGAATTCTTCGACCTTGATGACGCGACTTGACTCGTTAAAGCGGATTAACCTATTAACCTGGTACGCTTAAAAGCTTTAATAATGCAAGCAACCAATTGATAATTTAAAAGTGGTTTGGAGGATTAACAATCATACTCAAAATCAAATTTTAGGGTCCCAAAGCACGCAACCCACACAATCTAAGGATTCATTGTGTTAGTATGTAGGTATTTCTTGCAATCTCTGTAACTTATTTCTTGTGTCATTTAATATTTCTGTTTATATAGTTCGAACGTATTTTTTTTTCTTAATTTTTATACTTTAGGCTATCACTGTATTTGAGAATGTTGGTTCACCTGTTATTGGCAGCTGTAAAGCCCATGACTGTTATCTGCTGTTATTTGGTATTTTGCAGAAGCTGTTGGTGTACCTTTATAAATAAATAAATAAATACAGGTTGTAAAAAGACCCATCACATAGCCGTCAACTACGCGTTCTGTATAGCAAACTAAGTAACATTGTATAAATATAATTGCTGGGAAACGACTTTTATTTTTGGTACGAAAATTTGCTGTTTGCGGTAGAGCGCAATGTAACACACGCAAACCATTCCGTTTATGGGTGCATGCAACGGTAGTAAAGTTGTGTTATAACATTAAAACTGGTTTTCATAAAAACCGTTAGTAAAAATTGGAATTTTAACCTTCAATAACTTCGTAACCAGAAGGTTCCCAGGTAACCATACCTGGGAACCTTCTGGTTACGAAGTTATTGAAGGTTAAAATTCATTGCAATTTTTTTTTGTACTGGACCACCAGTACAAAAAAAAATTGCAATGACGGGGACTACAAGTGACTCTCGGTTTCATTGAGTGTATTTTTACACCCGTTATAATACACTGCCGAGCAATGAAAAAGTTCGACCCACAAAATGCCGACAAATACCTTAATATCTCCTAAGACATATAATTTAAAATGTGAACACAATATTTACGTTTTTAGTTGGTAATATTCTAATGCGCTGTTAAATGTACTTTAATATTGCAGACGGCGTCATTAAGCTAGCCTTTCCCGTTTAGGAGTAATTTCGTGCTATGTCACTGGAACATTGCGCGCGAGTGTGCTTTCCTACCACATAGATAGCACACGGACAGCCCAACATGTCTTTCCTTTTTTTCAGGCCATCCAAATGTTGTCTGTAAAAGATCACCTTGTGCGATAAGACCGTCCATAAAATATGATTGTCTTTTTTGTTTTATGTGGTGTACAATAGTGTCTAATAAATAAAAAGTCTCATCATCATTTCAAACTGAAAACTATTTTGCAAAAAGTCGCATCAGTGGAACTTCAGGGTTGTCGCGAGTCCTCGTTGACATTACCATGTTGTTGATATTTGCATACATTAGCCGACCAGTGGAGCCAGCCCTAATAAAAACATAGCTTCTTGCCAACGTTACACAACCTCCCCCGGACTTCGATATATAATGAGAAAGTACGAGGATTCAAATTATGTAAGTAGTTAAAATAAAACTTAATTTTGAACTGTTTTCTTTTTAATGTTAGTTTTTTTTTACTTTTACTTTTTGTTTTTACCTATCTAGCTGGTGGTGGTATTCATTACCAGCTAGATGGGTAGAAACAACAAAATCTATATTATAAACGTGAAAGTTTGTATGGATGGGTTGATGTTTGTTACTCTTTCACGCCAAAACTACTGAACGGATTTTGATGAAAATTAGCACACAGATGGTTTATAACAAGGATTAACATATAGAATAGTTTTTATCCCGATATTCCCACGTGATCGAAACTTATGCGGATGAAACCGTGGGGCGCAGCTAGTGTAAAATAAAAACAAAGTAAATAGTATGTATGAGTATTATTGGTTTATAACCTATTTATGTATTTGTGTACCTAGTTTTAATAGTTTTTTTTTATCATTTTTTTCCTCACAACCAAAGCACCTGCCATCTAATCTCTTCACCCAATCAGTCAACCAAGGGTTGGTTGACTGGTATAGAATGCCTAAGGTATAAACTCCGCATTAGCACCTTTTTGTGCGAAAAGTTTAAATAAATATAAATGAAAGCTACGGGTCTATCAAGTGCTACGGCGTAGCAAAATCGTAGCATTCGTAGCCATTCGTAGCATAGTAAACTTAGGTTCCGAACGATCTGAAGGCCAATTTCCGTGATTAAAAACGTTCAAAATCTAGTCGCAACCACATCTCAGCGACAATCAATGTCAACAACTTGTCAAGAATGTAGGGACATTAGAGGTATTTTTGACAGATTGAGACTGAGATCAGACTGACTGTGAAGTTCTTAAAGTATGGCCTCTCTGGTTAAATATTAACATTGACTCTTTAAATAATAAGATTTAATTCATTTCATATCTATACATTTTATTCATAAAAGTCGCGTTTTGGGTTTGATTCTGAGACTGCGTAGTTTTTCAAAACTACACAATGATTTTTATTGCGGTTTTCATCATAATTTAGATAATTTATTCTGGTATGATCCATTCATATTAAATTTAAATTAATAATAAAGAAATCTCGATGTTTTGTAAAGTCGTAAAAACTATGCGAATCGCTATGGGTCGCTAATTATTTTATATTACAACGAAATGAACGAAGAGTACAGTTTATTTTCATAGAATCTTTTGTAAGACTCTTTGTACACGGCACGGTTTCTTTACGGTACAGCATATAACGCTTCATAGAAAAAACGTGTCCGTCAACAAGCCTCTATAGTGATCCATACAACACTGACTACCGTGCCTACACACGGCGAATCAACCGTAGTTTTTCACGGCAAGAAAAACGTACGTGTACAAAGAGCCTTAGTCATTCTAATCGGTCGACGAAAATAACAATGATCATCAATTGACATAAGAAAAACTTGTGTAACTAAATCATTTTGTGGATATTCCCAAAAAACTTATCTCTGAAAATCTAAATATAATATTATATAAAATCTGATTAATGTAACTTGTAGTTCTCATCACCTGTCTGCCTTTTCCCAACTATGTTGAGGTCGGCTTCCAGTCTAACCGGATGCAGCTGAATACCAGTATTTTACATGGAGCGACTGCCTACCTGACCTCCACAACCCAGTTACTGGGTAATACGATACCCCTTGATAGATACCAGATTTTCGGGATTTTCGGACTACCCGTAACGACTGCAAAAAACTTATCTCCAAAAATCTACATAGTGTAACTTCTAGTTCTGCGAGTAATACTTAATTAATAAGGGCTTACTCTTACTTAACATTCTATTTAGTTAATCTCGGTAATCTTTAACATGAGGTTAAGCCACTAATCCTTCCGCTTCTAATTATGTCGGCAGTAGGAAGATGAAGCGTGGGTCGCGGCGGACATTTTAAATGAATCATAAATAAAATGTGTCTTGGGTATAGTAGTACCGTATAAATTGTAAAAACTATGAGATATTTGATTCGATTCTTGGGTCGGTTAAATTTTAACTGTTAATTTTTTCATCGAGAAACTACGGGTATAGGATTTAGTACTCCCTTGTAATGGCAGTTTCACAATTACGACTTTGTTATATATTCAAAACTCCCGCAGACAGGCGCGATGCGACGCTGCGAAGCTATTCTGGTACAAAATATCTATGAAGTTTTCATAGAAATTGTCTGCGCCTGTGTGTGGTAGCCTTTATTCTTATGTCTTATGTTCTTATGTCCGTTTTATTTTATTTTATTTTACTTGGGAAAAAATCGATATTACATTACATATTATAACACTTATCAGTAAGGTATACAAAACAAAATCAATGTAATAACCACAACATTTTCAACAATTTTTTTTTTTTTTTTGTGTCTTGTTGTTATGTGTCTTATGTGTGTGTGTGTTGTTGTTTGTTCTTATGTGTGGCCTTTATTCTTTATTCCTAGTGAAACTCTAGCTAGCATATTTCATATCATATATAGAAAGCCGTGAAAAATGAAATGTTTTTTTACTTGACCTTATTTTTCATAAAAGTACTGCATTTTTTCAGCCGACGACATTTTAAACAGACATACTCACTGTCCGACCGCACATAGATGACATGCACTCTATAAATTACACTAAATATTTTTAACACCGCATTTTCCGGATTCCTGATTAACGCCCCAGTTTTATCGATCGTTAAAACAGCGAAAAAATAATAAAAAATAAATATTTATTGTGGAACGGGTCGCGCTGGCAACATTAAACAATGTTGTGTACTAATTATAGTTTGCTTGTTTTACTTGAGTTCCGCGCGTGCGCATCGCATGTATGTTGCGACATTGGTAAAGCAGGTTTTTATATATTTTATAGGTCATGTGATGCACCAATTTTTTTATTAAGAAACGATGTGAAAAACCCTAAGATGACCCACTGACCAAAAATAATATATTATAAAAATATATAGAGATGCTTTTGAATTTTGATACAATTTTTAAAAAAATAATCCCATCATTTGAACCTTAAGATATAAATGGGTATATAACATTTTCAAAATAACTCCTCATGGTGGTATTATACAGTTAAAAATGTTTGTCTTAAAACTGGCCAGTAACAGTGTTTCTATTATCCCAGACGTCATTTCGTAAAAGAAACAAATGAAACCGTGGCTCTGCGCGTGTTTCTAAATTCAAAGAAAGACTAACATGTCTAACGCGAGTAGCGAGTAACATTCGACAGGAAAATGTCTGCCTTTCAACAAGTCGTCAAAACTGATCTAAAAGTGAGTGTTAATTTCAGCAGTGACACGCCACGCTAGACGTGTCAACGATATTGTGTGTTAGTCAAGGGGATATTCAACTAGAACTAAAACTCACCTGAAAAAATAGGCAAAAACACACCCATTGGTAGTACTTGTAGATCTTCCTGTCGTTCATATCTTCCTTCCCCTTCTCTCGGCTGTTCCCGATGCCGGGGTACGGCACCTCCACGCCCACCTTCTTGTTGAAGAAGCTCTTCAGCGTGTACGTGGAGTGGATCCAGCAGTACGTGTTCAGCACATCCTCTGGGATGTCCTTTGTGTGAATGCAGTCTATAGGGTTCCCGACGTACTGCCGCGTCGTCACAATCAGACTGAACGAGATCAGCAGGATCACCGTTATAGAGTAGTGCAACCGAAAAACCGGCGAGTCGATGTGTATATAGTTCACTTTAATGAGATTCTTCAATCCACGAAAAACGTCTAACATCTTAAACGCTTGACCTTATCGTCCGTGTGTCTGTGTTCACTAACATTATTTATTGTTACGAAGCACCAAGATTACACTATTTATAACGTAAGGCACTATTTAGTTTGGCAGTGTGAATGTTCTGGTTGGAAGTCATGTCCTCTCACGTGGGGATAACTTTTTTGGTATTTTGATGAACTTGAGCAGTGACAGCGCTTGGCTCATGTTTTCTTCGTTTCATGGTCCGGCTGGTCACGGCGCGCGCGCCGCCATGCCGGCACCCGCGCCGCTCATCCAGTCTGTTAGCGATGACGCGCCTCTGCGTAACTCTTTGGAAATTAATCTTCGAGGAATTAACGTAAACTAGATTATCAGGTCAGATGTTCTAGTACAAATTTATGAGTTCACACGTCGTAGATCCGCCGGAGCACCGCGTACCCGTGTGTACGATAAACTAATCGGTGTAAGAAACTGATGAAAAATATTTAAATTATGATGCTAAATAGAGCTAGTGTATTCCCTACGGCTTAATTTATGCGTCGCTATGACTCAACCGTGGAGAGTGCAGGAGAGCTGGGGAGTGACTAACCGCAATATTATGATAACATTAGGATAAACTAGCTCGACACCTGATGTGAGTTATATGAGCATTAAGATATTTATTAGCGTTGGCAATACTCGACGTAAACTTGCGTTGAATGCAATCGCTCCGGACTTTCAGCGAGATGGTCTCGGCATGATAATTTTATGTGTTCTACAAATACCGTCATTGTGCGATATTTTAAACAACAATGACAATCTTTTGGAGAGCATCGCGCGATTCTGAGAAGTCTATTTCTCGAGCTGGGAGGATTTATGAGCCAGGCCAGCCGGTTCAAGGCCTGGTTTGTCACAAAGTGTGCCACGCGGCGCTGTTGCTGTTAAATTGTGCTAATATTTACACGTTAGATTTTGAGAGCTCCTTTGAAATATTATATTTAGTAGCCATTGTTTGTGATGATTCAGCTCTTATCTCACGGCCGCTTGCCTTTTAACCGGTCGGAAATTAACGATGACAAGTATTTCCTAATACATATTTTGCAGCAAAGATCCAAAGCGATGATTTGTTTTCTATTTCAAGACAAATTTCCTATGAAACTGTTCGTTACTCTTTTATTGCAGAACGTTTACTTATATTAAAATACAGTGTATCTGTTTTATTCCCACTACTTAGATATTGCAACTTTTAATAGTTACCGCCCTTTTTTATAACCATAAACAATCGAGTTTTTACACTAAATGTCAGTTTGACAGGAAAATGCGCGCGAAATTCCTTCCGCCGTTTAATCGTTTCATGACTGTAATCGTTTTAAGCTTTTTATAAGCCGAATGTTTTACGATGGATTTGTTTCAGATAACAATATTCATTACTCTGAAAGAATATCTGTTCAAGGAACAAGGCATACGTAATAATATATTCAATGCAGTTTAAGCTTCAAAAGCACATCAAAGGATTAGAGGGCGCTGCGTTTCAAGAGTAATAATTTATCCATTTCTAACGAATGGCTATATTGTAGTGTCTATTAATATACACTAATAACATAAATATTGTGTTTTATTTTAATATTATGATTATAACATACTTATATGTGGAGTTTGCGTCTGAAAGTAAACTTTTAGCGTTTATAACGAAGAAGATTGCAAAATGCTTATGTAGCGTTATAATAGTATCTATGTATTGTTTAAAAGGCACTCAAAGCCGAAGAGGCATTTGCCGTTTGTGGAGTAAAAATCAAGAAACTGTATCAATGTTATTTGCACCTTTAGCAGTCTGAAACCACACGAAGCAGGAACGTGTTTGGCTTACAAATGAGTGGTTCAGGTGAACCGTATATAAAAAGTACTCTTTGAGGTGAACCAACTAAGATGCTGTGAACCTACGTATGAGATCAGTAGTCTCAGTGTTTCGGAATAGTGGGCTTCGGTCTGCTTTGTCTGTCGAAGGATGGAGAATATACCTTCTGAAGGAAGAAAACCATTTGGTAGGCAATGGGTTTTTAATACTGTTAACCATGACTGAGTTTCAAACAAATCTTGGACATATCACTTGACATTGAGAGCGTCTTTATATCGTAGTGCAAGTGTTGTAACTGATGTGTGTGTGTACAAAAATAGAGATGTATTGTTTTAGCTTAAAATCAAAAGAGAAATAAGCCACTTATTATCTCTGTATGATAAAAGTAGACAACATTTCATAGACGTCGATTCTTCAACCATGTGATTTCCATTAAACTGCTCAAAAATTAATCAATATATTATTTCCGAGAATATGACATCACGTCATGTTAATACAGATGGCAGCCAATCATTCAAAAACAAATTAATTATCATCATTAAAATCATTTTACAGTTTACAGACGGATATAATTACTATGATTTATCGATTACTAATCTGTGCGATAGTATTAATATTGCCATAATAAATAATAGCAGCGAAAAACTATTTGTCAAAATTAAGCGTTCGAAATCTGGCAATCTAGCAGGGTTGCCAGTTTTTTTGTGGAGATCGTAAATTATGTATCTCACGCCGCATCCTTAGCTGTTTGGCAAAGAAAATGCTGCCAAGTGTTACGAATGTGCTTAAATATTTCCCATGCCTCGTATTCCTGGGTTTCAGTAGCATTTTTAGCATTAGTTGCTACAGTAAAAACGTTGTTATTTTATTATTTATACACGAAATGGGCGTTCTTAAATTCTTGTGCATTTTCTACCATTCTACCTTTCCTAGTTTTTATTTTTCTACTAAAGTTAATTTTTTCAACGCCAGATTTATTTATCCGAAAAATAATTTTGTTTTCATAAGGGCTGATTTTTCCAACGCCAGATAATTTTATCCGAGGAGTAATTTTGAATTTTCGACAAATCTTCCGTGCAAAATCTGTCAGACGTCAACTTTATTCTACGAATAAAAATGATCTGCTTGAAAAATAAGCCCATCCATTGTAATTTTTCCATACAAAATTGTCAGTGGTAATTTTATTCCACGGAGATATTCATGACGTTGGAAAAATCAGTTTTTAAATACCAGAGTTGAATGGTATGTTTATTTCACAATGTAAAGTCAAATTTAATTATCATTGTTTATGTATGTGACCTGTAACCAGTCCACGTGGTGCTCACTGAAGCGCGAGACTGCACCCAATATCATGGCATTGTATTACAACATTCCTATGGTTCATTTGCCGAACAATGACCGAAATTATACGTATTGTACATGTCTACAACCATGTGTCGGTGAAGGTTCATTGTTGCCACAAGTTATTAAAATCTGATAAAGTCAATAGGCTCCCTATTACAGGACAGGAGAAATGTGGGTGTGCTATACCTACACCTCTGCCGAACCCTTCGGGGCATACAGGCGTGATGTCAGGTTATGCTAAAGTAGATAGTTAAACCAATGTCGTTCTTATCAAGAGCCTGTACTTTTCGAACTAACTCACCAGCACATCAAGCTACTACAATCTGTAAAATGTCTTTAATAGATTTTCAACTTTATCGCTATAGCATTAAGGTTCAAGGTTGATTGGGAAAATTTGACAGTTTCGGGTTGGTTGACCTGCTGGCGTCTGTACGTAGGCGCCATGCACATAACAAAGAGTTCAAGTCATAGATCTTCTTAGGTTTTTATTTTAGAATTAGTGCCCTCCTGTAAAATATAGAGTAGTGGTGGCCCAGTGGCACCGGCTTCGAATTATGAGTTGTAAGTCGTGGGTTCAAACCCAACAGGCGCTTTCAAATCTAATCTAACTAGCCTGTATCGTCAAAGGGAGGCCTTTGACAATACATTAAATCTTTCTTTTCCACACAATTCTGTCTTTCGACAGGCGCTTTACTTTGTATAAATAAGTTCATCACCACGGCGCAAGAAAACATCGTGAGGAAACCGGCATGTCATAAAACCAAAAATTCGAAAACATGCGACATCAACCAACCCGCACTGGGTCCGCGTGGTAGATTTTGGCGGCCCACTCACTCTCACAGAGAGGAGGCCCGTATCCCAGCAGTGGGGACATTATGGGCTGATTATGCTGTATAATATTAAAACATACATACCTACATACATACATCTGATTTGTGTAAACTGATACAAGCCTAATAAAAACCGTACAACATCATTTTACTCCGTGGCAACCCTAACTGCTCAGTTAACGACCTCCTTAATTTACGGTTCTCTTCAAAAGGAACGCTCTTCCGCTCACTAACATATATTTTTTAATTTTCCTCTGTCATACTTTACTCTCTTGGTATATTTTCGTGTTAAATCGATTTCAGGTCAAGGACGTACGTAAACGAGGCAGGAAACGTAGACGCGGGCGCATAATATTAGTAATTATGCGTTCGGGAAGTTTCGTAAATGTTCGGCTGTCATGTCCGCTGTTATGTCATTTGTTACGTGATTAGATATATATTTTTTTTTTTATGGCGGCTAGTGTAGATTGTTTATACGCCGGATATGTGTAACAAATAATATTATAGCATGAGTGATTTCAGGCTCAGTCCAGTGCGTGTTAGTTAGCGATTCCAAATTGTTTTCGGTGGCGGCTACAGAACGACCCCAGTGATGGCTGTCATGAAAAGAAATAAACTTGTTTATGCTGTAAATAGCATATCGGAATTACTCGGCGTTTCGTATCTAACTATTCTAAGAAGAAAGATGGCAGATGAAAATCATGGCAGCGAGTTATGGTAGGGGGGCCCAGAGGGTTTAAGAGCAAGTTAAAAGTTACTGAAATCGATTCAATAGTCAATTATAAACAAACTAATTTCAGAACTTGCATGATAGTTGTGTTTGTGATAAATAAATAAATAAATTTATTCTGTTACACCTTGAAAGACGTTGTACAGAGCAATTTACTAATTAAAAACTGAATCGCGTCCGTGGGTACATGCTTAAGTGGGTAGGCAGGTGGTAGGTTAGGTAAAATACAATTTAAAAAAATATTAAACACGAGAAAATAACATTTAAACGTCTCTTAACTATAAGCAACGTCTATAAATAAACCCCCCAGTATTTAAGACGAATAATATGATATAAAAAAAGAAAAGTCGCAAGTACAGTTTCGTGCATTTGTTCCTGCCATCCACAGACTACACCGGAATAGGAAGCCGGAGCAAAAAGGTTGAAAAAGATCAACTAATTAGTGAGACTTCACATTTTCATCTGAAAACTACAAAATGTATTCTTAGTTCATTATGGTGGAGCAAGTCGTATGCCCAATGGGGCTTGCCATCGGCAAAATGTCGAACTTCCATAAATAAATCAGCCTATAATGTTCCCACTGCTGGGACACAAGCCTCCTATCAGTAAGAGGGAGTGGGCCGTAATCCACCACGCGGGCCTAGTGCGGGTTGGAATTTGTCGAATTCTTCTTAGAACTTCCATACGTACGACTACTAATTAAACCTTAGGGGATGAATATTCGAAAATCCTTCCTTAGATGCTCACCATTGTTACAAAAGGAACTGTGGTTTAAAATTCTTGTTTCTAGATTCGCGGTTTAGGCTGTGTATTGTCTGTCAGTGAAAGAATTTAAGATTTTTGTTAATTAAACGATAAGGGATGATCACATATTGCTACCATTAAAGGAAGGAAATCTTTCCAAACCATGTTTTGCGCATTGGTTTTCCTAAATAGTTAATTTGCAGATGTCATTCTGTCTGAGACTATGTAGAATGATGAGATGTAGCAGCATCCGTTAAGATTGGAGCAAGCTGTCTATCGATCTAGCCTTTTATAAACTTTGTTAGGGCTGGCCTTACATAGGAATTGGTTCTTCCCAGCTAAACCACTAGGGAGTGGTGGGACTGTCTTGTGTAATTTTGACGTTTTGCCTTTAATTTTGATAGTTGGAAAAAAGCTACGCTAATAGATGTTGTGACAGAGGAGTCACTTCATTGGACAAGAAAACTAGTGGACATTATCACTGCATTAAGTATCTTATTAGATTAAAAACTAAAATCTCAAGCGTTTTTGCACGGATATCTAGGCGTTTTTGCGATTAATGGTGTAGTTGGTAAAGTCGTGATGAACATGGTAGCCCTAGCATTTAACCCTAGCACATAACCCGAACAATTAACCTTAGCAAATAAAAATAATAGAATAATTATTTGAAAATGATATAATTCATATTGCTATTTATTTTGCTTGTCATCTCTTTGTGTTTTATTGTGGCACGATGCTCTCTGTCCAAATAAATTCATAATTCATACCAACGCTTAAATATTTTTTAAGAAAATAGACTTAAGCTTTTTCCTAAAATCCAATCTAGGTTCAGTCGTAGGCGGCAATAATTTAAACTCCTGCATAATTGTTGAACATTCCCGCGAGATTTATTTAATTATAATTTATTAGAAAAGGGGAAAATAAACAAGAAGCGCGATAACGTTCACGTTAAGTTTTATTTCAATCAGCTGAAACGTTTATAAGTTATTAGTGTAGGTTTAAGATTTAGGAGGTTCGTTATTTATTGCTTAGGAGCCCATTATGAAGCAGTTTATCTTGGAGTTTCACGTGGACAGCGGTTCAGGAAAGCTACGAAGTAATTCTATCAAGCAAGTGTATAGCCAAAATCACGACCCAATGGGCCCCCGCACCGCGGCAAGCCGGGATGAGCTAGACTATTTCAACAAAGACTGGTCTTTAGGGCGAATTTCACCAAAATTTACTTAAAGTAATTCTTATCCTGAGAATAAATTTTGATTGTTTTACAATTTTTCTTTACTAGAACTGTCAGGCGTCAATTTTATTCCACGGATAAAAGATGACTTTGGTAAAGTCAGCCCTTATTCGCCTAGCGTCGAAAGAAGTGAAAAGAGAGTAGAGAGGCCTTTGGCCAGCAGTGTGACAATACAGGCTCTTCTTATTAATAGCTGATGAAGGGTTTCCAACTCTCCATAGTAAGATTTTAAAATGGTTGCGATTACCTTTCACCACTACTGGCTAGTATTCTTTTTCCTTCTCTCCTAAAATCCATCTGTCCCTGTGTTTATATCTGTAATTCATACGGTGTACATAATAAAGAGTATCCTATTCTATTGTATTCTACCTAGGGCATCACACGTAGACGATTTTGTCATAGTACCTGACAAAGCTGTGAAAAGCTCGAACTGATAAGTAAATTGAGGAATAATTTCAAAATGGCCAAAAATACTACAGTGTACCTCGAACTCAATTGCTAGACAATTGAATTCAAGGTACATTGTTAACTGTGCCACAAGCTTCATACAGTAAAAGTTGACCTTCTATAACGTATTTAGTGCTTGCTCGTGTGACAACGTTGGCAGCGCACGCGCAGCCATTTATACGCGTATTATTCATTCACAAGCTCCCGTATATTTAGTGTTACGTACCTACTTCATGCCTACTGTGTGGCACGTGGGTGTGAACGCGACGCGTGCACGATTTATATCGTGCGTTTGTCAAATGATCGTGCGTACGCGCCGATTTAGAGGTAAAAGAATGACGGGATGTGGGATATAATTATGTGGGATGCATGAAAGAATTATTTATTTGGAGCATTGTTTTTTTTTAAAATGTAATGATCTAGTTTTGCTAGGAGTGGGTTAGGATAAAAGAAAAGGAAGACCAAACAGGTTCCAAGCTGAAGTGGAACTGCGCTGGCATAAATAACCACTACATGGAGCCCTGACACAGCTAAGTGGTGTCGCGGCAGACCCCGTAAAGATGGCGGGACGAGCTGGAGAAAACTAACGACAAGTGATCCACTTTAGCCCTGGATTAAAAGAGCTGGAAGCCATGGGGAGAGGCTTTTGCCCAGCAGTGGCATGATGCAGGCTAACAGTAACAGTAACGGTATGAATAAGAAGATAAGAATGATTTTTTGGTTATTATTGTTGCATACAGGAAACTATGGGACGAGAAATCTAAAGCATAGACAGACCATACTACGCTAGTAGACGTAAACGTAGAAGTAAACGACATATTTAATAACAGGTTAAAAAATAAATAGCAATCATAATTATTTACCCTCTGACATTAATAGTATTTAAAAATGTATTTAATAATAATTATTATAACCATAATTATTGCAACTCAATTTTAATTTTAATTGAACAATAATACTGTAATTATGACTAATTATAAACCTAAATATTTGCATGTAACTTTATTAGAAAGAAAGAAGAAGAAATAACATGCATTTATTTGCGGCAAACATGACGCATAAAAATATTATTAATATTTTTACTAATGATTTATATTATATATATATAATGAGTTATATTATGAGTAAGTGTTATGGATCTGTATAATTACTTATGTTAAGACCGAAATTTTGCCAACACATATGGCAAAGAAATTGATTTGATTTGATATAAGATAAAGCCCCAAAAATCTCGCAACGTAGAAGTCTTACACTCTCGTCGCGTCCGCTGCAAAGTCAAGGAAATTACCAAACATTCTCGCCTTACTGTCGTAAAACCTTCGCTTTATATTTACACTTTTTAGAGTCGACTATTCATTCAGTAAATAAAAAAATCTGATACACTGAGTTATTCCTCCATGCATCTTAATAAAAACAAAGACTATCAAAAACATTTCAAACAAAATAAAATATAACTCCATTAGACGACAGAGCCGCCAACACGCTATATTAAACAATTTCTTCTCCAGAACTTCATAGACGGCAGTTCATCACGAGACAAAGGGTTTTAAACTGCATTTCAAAGAGCCACAATATTTCACCAAATAACCATACGTAGAGGTAATACTTTAACATTTGTTTCGCAATAAAAACGAAAGTTGCGTACATTACATGCGTCCGGTGTCAACGACATCACAAGTGAAACGGGAATAAATAGCATTTCAATATGGTGGAGTTCGATTTTTGAATGGCTTGGGGTTTGTTGCTTGTTTTTGGTATTCGTATTATGAATTTGACAGCTGGATTTTCACATTTTAAAGTTTTCACGCTGTGGCGATGTTCACAAAAGTTTTCATCTTTCAATTCGCGAAAATTGAAAGAATTATTGGAAGCCAATTTTCACGTCACTGAAGAGAACTGGTGGCCTTCTGGTACTGGCCCCGGCTACGAGTCCAGGCAAGTGCTTTACTTTCTGTAAGTAATTTCATCACCACTGCTCTCAAAACGGTGAAGGAAAACATCGTGAGGACGCCATGCCCTACAACCAAAAATTCTAAAACCGCACTGGGACTGCGTGGTTGATTATAGCCCACTCCCTCTCGAAGAGAGGAGGCCTGTGTCCCAGCAGTGGGAACATTTTTTTATTACACATTAGGGGAATTAACCTAGCAGATGAACCTAGCAGAACCTAATACTTTTCAAAGAAGTAGGTATATTAGCTAGAAAGCTAAACAAAAGCGCCTCAATTATATTATTACCTTCCTTATTAACTAAGAACAAAAACAATAACATCACATAAAACAAACTGCTCAGTTACCGGCCGTCAGTTTTCAATTGCTCGCAAATAGCTCGGAGCGGTTCAAACATTGCTCCCGGTCGAGTCTTTGCACTTTCGGTTTATTTACGTCCGTATGCAGTTCGAACGGCAGATAAAAGTGCTCCGCGCTATTATTTTGATGTTTATGGTGCATTCCCATTGTTTATAACGATAACGGACGGTTTTAATAATTTATTTGTGGGCTTTTTAGGACGGCCATTTTTTATTTTGAGTTTAAGGTTTGGTGTTGAATGGAAGTGTCGATCTGACGTAGTTGGAGTAAAATGGGTATTCATTTTAATAAGTTCACGCTTAATTAAATCCACTGCCTCTCGTAAAATCTCTATGAACTTTTTAGTTATGCGAAAGTAGTTCTGAAGGTCTGTCTGTTACCTTTTCACGTCTTACTGGATTTAAAAAGCACATAAATAGACCATGACTTGGATTAGGACATATGGCACTTTATTCCAGTAGTAACTACGATTACCTTCCCACGGGTGAATCCGCGGGCAATATCTAGTATATTATAAAGCAGTAAAGCCGCTTTTCTTTAAGTAAAGACAGTTTCTTTAACACATTATTTGAATATTGAAAGTAAAATAATGTAAAATATCAACATTGGAGTGACTGGACATTTGTTACGCACTCTGCCAGTCTCCGAATGTGAGTGACATGAAAATTACAATATGTTTCGAATGTCAGTAACTCGAACCATTTTTTTAACAAATGGAATAGGTACAGACGCCAGCACATCAAATTACTACAATCTATAAAATTTCTTTAATAGATTTTCAACTTTATCACTGACGCATTAAGATTCAAGGTTGATTGGGAAAATTTGACAGTTTCGGGTAGCTTGACCTGCTGGCGTCTGTACCTCGGTATATTCTACTGATTCTACAGCTACAGTTTAAATTTATTTAATGATCTTTTACAAGCTTATCTTGAAACTGAAGGGGGGGAAAAAAGTATTTTTTTCTTGATAGAGTAGGTATATGAACAATTAATCAAATACCTACTTACTTGGATATCATGTACTCATCAGCAGCTAGGAATTATCACTAGCTTAACCTGTAAACCCAGGTCTTGAGTAGTTTTGTCCATGGAGTTTCTTGCCCGTTCTTCTCCATAGGTACCTACGCTTTGGAATGGGCAACTAGCTTCATTTTTCTGACTGACCGACCCCTTGACAATTCAAAAGTGCCTGTAATGGTTTAATTGAAATAAATATTTTGAGTTTGAGTTTGAGTTTTTCTTTTCTAACATGTTTGTAGAACACAACTCGATATTATCGTCCTAATTTTCTGATGGCTGTCTCTAGGACAAACACGCTTCAATTTGCACGTCATGTCGTTTGTTTGTGTTCGTCAAATGTATTTAATTTTGTATTTGTTGGCAATTTCTAAATAAACAGAAGTCAAAGATTTTCTCGACCGGTAAGTGATTCTTAAAACGCATCTGCACCAATACCAACGGATGTAACTCATCCACAATTTAAATTTCGAATCAGGCTGGCCGCTTACAAAATTTAAAAAATAAACATAGGTAATCATAGACTAAACGGCTTATTTCTTTGGCGCCGTTATGCTCAATAAAACACTTTTAATTCATATTACATCCGGAAATCTTAGTAATACTCATTGAAATGCTACTCTTTACATTTTATAATATTTTACAACTTCCTTTTGTGAGCGATTAAAGTTTTATTAACTGGTTTCGTGTAAGTGTTATAACAGTAATGTTTTGATAAGTATACAGTTGATGTTAGATCAAAACAGTTGTTAATGAATTGGATTACTTTCTTTAATAGTTGAGTCATCATCTGCCTAGCCTTTTCTCAACTATGTTGGGGTCGGCTTCCAGTCTAATCGGATGTAGCTGAATACCAGTATTTTACAGTATTTTTTCTTTGATATTTGAATATAGTGGTGTAAAGTAGATTGCGACATTTTTTCGCTAAAACTCACTGCAAATCATCGTTGTAGCGAAATATGTGTGGGTCGGTTTCCTGTTCGAAAAGATAATAATATGATTCAAACTTCAAAAGCTGTATTAAAATTGGTGCATTATTCACATATATATCATTCCACCACTTCCAGTGCATGCTGGGAATATTCCCTAAAGATCGGTAAGCAGCTTGCAACACGTCCGCCGGAAAATACAGATCAATAATTGAAATCAAACAATTTTAGCATTAATCAATTTAAGCGAATTCCCACAAGGTATTATAGAGCTTTTATAAAATCTGGATGTTTGTATTTAGCCAAGTTAATTTATGTTATTGTAATTTTTACTCGTGGTGGCTAATGGCCCGTTACATAAAACTTTTTATTCAGTATTTAAAAGGTTTATCTAAACGAATAATAAAGCTGAAGAGTTTGTATGTTTGAACGCGCTAATCTCTGGAACTACTAGTCGGATTAAAAAAAATCTTTTTGCATTTGATAGCCCAATTCTTAACAAAGGCAATAGGTTAATTAACATCACGCTAGGATACTTAAGAGCCGAGCAAAAATAAATAGAACAGAAATAACACGTAGTGAAAACGAAGTAATAGCAGGCGATGCGATGCGACGGGATAGGTCGGGAGAACAAGAAAGTTCACGCGGGCGAAGTTACAGACAGAAGCTAGTATGATATGAATTGGGAGCATCTGCCGCTATTTGGGAGTATAGAGGCGTGAGAAACAGGGTGTAAAGTTCACTCATACTCTATAGAAAAGGGAGGATCCTCCGACCAAACGGGTGTTATATCTGGCGGGCAATTGCCTAACGATTGGCGTTGGGAAGTTTGTACGAGTATACATATATGCTAATTGCGCGGTAAACTCTGCTTGCGAGATGCAGGATTTGCGTGACGTTAGTATGACGCGTTGTTCGCATGTGGCGTTGTAGATACCGCTACAGGAGATTTTGGAGCTTTTTCTTTTATGTAAAGGTCATTTCCACTAGTGTTCAATTCCTACACTTTACAAAATGTGTGATAATGTTTGTCAAGTGCAAGTGAGATTTGTGTTTCAACATCTGTCTAACCTTTTCCCAACTTTGTGAGGGTCGGCTTCTAGTCTTGAATACCACTATTTTACGTGGAGCGACGGCCTACCTGACATCCACAACTCTGGAGCGACTGCCTATCTGACATCCACACCCACAACTGGGTAATTGGATACCCCTACGATACAGCCGGGACCAACGGCTTAGCGTGCTTTCCGAGGCACAAGAAAAAAAAAAGAAAGCAAAAAAACATGTATGAAAAATGGACGAATGAAATCATAGGTAAGGAGTTCGGAGTAGTATAACCTTGAATATGAACTGCACATCAATATTAACGTCTGTCAATAGGCACGCGCATTTTATATTTATTAAGATTTAGCTCGTTGATCGCGTACACTACATACGTCTACCTTCATATTCGAAACTAGGTGTTTCTGCTTCGGTGAAATAATAATATGGTTTTGGCCTTAATGACGTGTCAGTTGGTGGCTCTAAGAAGTATTATTAAAAGTTTTCATAAATACCAGAATTTCTTGGAAAACGTTGTAAAATCATAAGAAATTTTCAAATATGAAAAATTTGGGCTGGGTGCTCTACCAGCTCTCTGTCAGTCTGTTTAGCCTTTTCCCAGCTATGTCAGGTCGGCTTCCAGTCTAACCGGATGCAGCTGAATACGAGTATTTTTCATGGAGTGACTGCCTATCTGACCTCCATAACCCAGAATAAATTCATATCATAACCTGGATGAACACATAGGATACTTTTTATTCAGGTAAACGCAGGCGAAATCGCGGACAGAAGTTAGCAGGTAGTGGGGCAGAAGTCAACGGGGGGGGGGGCTGATTTAAGATCTTATTCTTTTCATTCTTCCAGAATCAGATCAAGGACAAGGTTAATAAATCTATCCTCTCTGTTTAGATGCGATCTTTATAGTCAGAGTATTTTACGACGCGTCGATCGGGGGCCGGCAGTAATAAGTGATGGTTAGATAATTAGATAAACAAAATGGTGGCTAGTCAACAGTTACACTTATGTCAATCTGCGAAGAATCTTGAAGAAAAAGGACCGTATTCTAATATGCTCAAAAACTTGTTTGTAAGATTTAAAAAGCTGACTTATAAGTCGCGGGCAGAAAAAACAGGGGAATTAGGGACTAACCACACTTATTCAGCTCTGTTCAGCTTACCAACTTACTTATCTCGCCAGATCTTTTCTCGCCAGATTGCGGGGCAGTAGCAACAACCACTTGACAGTTATTGCTGATAGGCATGATCAAAGACCCATTATGAGGCATCTTATAAAAACCACTCTGTCTTTAGTAGAATATTTAAGTACTAACATATTTTATAAGTTAAATTGTCTACTAACATCTAGAATTGTACGTTTGTTGGATCTATTGTTGTCCGTGAAATAAAGATTATTATTATTATTATCATCCATAGAAAACAACGATTTTGTATGGAATGCGTACGCCTCCGTAAAACTGAAAGCTGAACAGCTGAATAAGTATGGTTAGTCCCTTATGCTCCTCTGTATCAAATGAAAAAGTGCCAATTTATTTCATGCACGTTTGCCATATTCTACCGATAAAGGTTTGACAGGTAAGATAGGGGAATTAAAAGCAAATTAGCTTACCTACTCGATTCCTAAATACCTAAGTATGTAGTAATAAGTTTTTAATTGCAATGGAATTTGAACTTTGTTAAGTATGACATTCAGTTTGTTGTTCCGTAACTTGAAAATTATCTAGCTTCTGCTTCATCTGCGTGTTTCTTGTTTCCCTGACCTATCCCGTCGCATCGCATCGCCTGAC
This sequence comes from Apamea anceps, assembly GCA_951799955.1. NCBI lineage: Eukaryota > Metazoa > Arthropoda > Insecta > Lepidoptera > Noctuidae > Apamea > Apamea anceps. Next base: position 1,617,537 of record OX637502.1, on the reverse strand, counting down.
CTCGCTATTACTGTGTTCTTTCTGAGTTTTTGGTTTTTGCTTATGGGCCGACCCTAAGTGTGTGATGTTAAGTAGCCTAATAGCCTCAATCCGACTGGTAGTTCTACGCGATTAGCGCGTTCAGACAAACAAATTCTTCAGCTTTATCGTTAGTATACTTAGTTAAAAACTGAAAAAAGATACGCCCAAGCTAAACCTTCAGGTACACGCACATTTTTTTTGCCAAAAAAACATAAAAAAACGTAAAGCCATATCTCGAAGACAAGACTTCAAAAACCTGTCTCCGTTTTGGTCTTACCGCCTGTCCATCCGTAATGAAGACGAGTGCCAACGTTAAGCTATTCAGCGATGAGTGACAGTTGACAGCAGCACTCGCAGCAACTCTAGCCGCTGCCTATCAATCAGCGATCAATCAGCGGCCGGGGAACGGGTACAGCCCAACATCGGCCTTTGTGACAGACTGACATGAATTGTCTGAAGATTCTTTACGTAGATGATGTTTCTAAAGTGTTTTGTAATTGAGTATTTGCAGGAATGGCGTCTGTCACAGAAAAGGAAATAATAGGTAAAACTATACAAGAATCTTTTGGGACGTTCCAAAAGCCGAAACTAACACCGCTATTTTATGTTTTATTATTTTTTTACTAATATTGACCGCTCACTTGTATGTGTGGTGCAAACTGCTGAAATATAAGATGGTTATTAAGAGCGTGTACAACGGTCCACTAGCGCCACTCCTTTAAAAAAATATTATCTCGTGACTGAGAAGGAATTATGAAAATCTGCTCAATCAGCGACCTCGGTAAGTGTGTCTAGAATTTTCTAATACCTTTTATTAAGTTTCATATTAAGACACGAAGCAACTAAATACGACATATAGGAATGTGACCGCTTTTCTTTAGATCGAATTTTGTTGCTTCGTGTCTCAATATGAAATTTTATAAAAGGTATTAGAAAATTCTAGACACATTTACCGAGGTCGCTGATTGAACAGATTTTCATAATACCTTCTCAGTCACGAGATAATATTTTTTTAAAGGAGTGGCGCTATTGGACCTGTGTGCACCCTCTTAATAAATAAATAAATAAAAATAAAACAATTTCACATAAGTTTACTAGCACTCCTGTCAATGTCAATTAGCGCCAAAAGGTTTTTGAAGTACATACTTTACTTATTAAATATGCGATTCGATACTGGTAGTGTAAAGCGCATTTTAAGCTTTTTCAATGCCTAGTGCAGTGGTAGCGGCCACGACTTACGCGTTGTGGCTCGTAGGTTTGAACCCAGACAGACGCTGTACTTTGTATAAATTATTTCACCACTACTGCTCTCAAAACGTTGAAGGAAAACATCGTGAAAAAATATTCTACTACCAAAAATTCGAACACATGTGACATCTACCACCCACTCCCTCTCACTGAGAGGAGGTCTGTGTCCCAGCAGTGGAAACATTATAGGCTGATTAAGTATGCCTAGCTTTAGCTGTGGACAGCGACACCATGATTGATTGATTGATAGATCATCAGCAAATGATGGAAATGTCGATTTGACTCACTATAAATAAACCGGTTTCGTGTTCCGAATGGTACATATACTACATTCATAAACGTACCTAAGATATGACTATAATAAATCTAATATTTATTTACAAACAAAAAAAGATTAAAGCCGTTTACAATTCACCAAATAAACAAGGTTAACGTTCGAGCTTAAAAGTTAGACTCCTTGACTCACAGACTGAAATAATTTAAAAATGATAGTGTACCACAGAATAGAGAGGTACAGAAAATCAGCTCCACACACCGAGCGAAAACATAAATCGACGCTTGAAAGGCAAAATTGACTAAGCGACATAGGACTAACTTTACAGGAGAACTGTTTAAAGTTTAACTTTTCATTAATAAAATCATATAAATTCTGATACATGTGATAAAATGAGATTTCCAAAACAGTATGAATTACGTCTGTAGGATGATTACAAGAATCAATTTGCATAAAATCGCATCGCATCAATTTTCGCTCATTGCTGTGCTGTTTGTACCCGAGTTGTGCTGCTGGAGAGTTTGTTGCGCCACTTCTTCCCAACGAAAGCACTAGGAAGTGGTGAAGGGCGGCCGTTTTGGGCGACTGTCTTATGTAATTTTGACGTTGGAAAAGTGCTGATTCTCAGCCTAATTTGAATGAATGACTTTTGGTTTTGATTTTTTGAGCTTCTGTACATTCCGTGGTGTATCGTGGACGAGCGTCAGGCGCGGATAACGGCAGCTCAAATAAAATTTAATGTCTATTAGTATCGAGTCGATCCTGGATCGGTTCCAGACGCATCTGATATGATGGACAGGGTTTCAACTGACCGAGGTGTCCGTTATCAGGAAATGGTACGGTTTTGGCCGAATTTTGGTACGAAATCATCCTATGGAGGTACAGCCATTGTTTTTCTATACATAACTTTCTTTCCAAACATTAAGAAACTCTTTGGCATTATGATTGGTGCCAATTCGACTCAAGTTTGTAAATAAATAGTAAAATATGCGAAATACTAACTCATAGTAATAATGATGGTTATCTGTTCGAACTCAAGCAGGCATTTTACTTTAAATAAATTATTTCATCACCACTGCTCTCAAAACGGTGATGGAAAACATCATGACGAAACCAGCACATCCTAGAACCAAAAATTCGATGACATGTGACATCTACCAATCCGCACTGGACTCTCGTGGATTACGGCCCACTCCCTCTGACCAAGAGGATGCCTGTATCCTAGCAATGGGAACATTCTATGCAGATTATGCCATGTGCACTACACCTGTAGTAAAACTCTATCCGAATAAAAAGAAAGTCAGCATTATAATAGTACTGCTATACTTAATATTAGCTCAGACAGTCATGATGTAAAAGGATACGGTACAGGCGATATCCAAAAAAGGATAACATCACAAACCGTGTAACATACACCACCCATACTGCAGTTAAACCGACCAGAAGTCTAATTAAGACAACAATGCCAGGCATCTGCAGTTGCGAGTGAATCACAGGACTATTTCCACGTCAGCACCTTCCGTTCCTCGGTGGTGAGTAACGGACTCTTGTCGAACATGCCATCCCGGACTTACGAGTATTTTTGGAGAATTAATCAGACGACCAAGAGCCAGTAATTTGAAGCTAAATATAGACAAACACATGCCCTCGAAGAGGTTAAAATGAAATTGTTTTAACTTTGAACACTGAAGTCGAAAAAGTACGTAAAGGTTTCCAAAATCAACATTGCTTATAGGAAAATAGCTATAAAATGGACTCTGAGAGATATTTATGTTTTCGTTGAAATTGACATTATTTATTTCACAAAATAGCCACTATTACTGTGAAAAGTCAGCGCTATTTATTTGACAAATTGTCAAAGTTACCTGGACCATCACTAATTGTGTATGGATATCAATAATGTTGGAGACTGATGTCAAAAGATTTCCAAACCATTAATTACAGAAAAACTGCTGTTAAATATATGGTGTTTATTAGTAGTATATATTAAGAAAAGTCACCAGAATTAATGACAACATAGAAGTTGGCAAATCCCATGGTGCACTAATGACGATAATGAATGGGCAATCTTTAAATTAATTACAAAAAAATGGACAAAAATATTGCTTTTATTTGAGGTCGATAAATAACTGACAATTCAACATTATTAATGTGACAATATCACCACAATTACTGACAATATCAACACACAAATTGTCAGAACCATGACAAGTCCAGAAGAAATTATGAATCGGGCCAGAAAAACTGACTCATCTATAATTGCGTACAATAAATAGTTTTTCAACAATATAATGATCTTCATAATATCTTGAGGAAGCGTTTCTCTCTTATGCAATATGAAGGAAGGTAATGATGATTCATGGAATGATGATGGATGACTTCTTAGTCATATAGGAGCACACAAGGGGAGAAGAGTAGTATTAGTAAAAGACACCTTCCAATGTATAAAAAAAGGATAATAAACGTATTACTGAAATCCTTAGGCCTTTCCTTTGGGGAACCCCTAACAGGATATATCAATCAGCGTAGCCTTTTCCCAACTATGTTGGGGTCGGCTTCCAGTCTAACTGGATGCAGCTGAGTACCAGTATATTACATCAAGCGACTGTCAATCTGACCTCCACAACCCAGTCACTAGGTAACACGATACTCCTTAGTAAGAATGGTTGTCAGATTTTCTGGCTACTGACTATCCGTAACGACTATCAAAGATCTACGAATGATAGGTGGGACCAACGGCTTAATGTGCTTTCCGAGGCTCGTTAGATTTATGTATTTGCCGATATGTATTTGTATTTGCCGTGGTCGGCTCGTGGATGGGTGAATATCCATCCACGAGCCGACCACGGCAAGCGTAGCTTACCCTCCGATAGACCCGTGCGGCTGTAATTATTTAGGCACGAGTCCCTCTTAGTCATATTGCAGTCTAAATAGGTCAAGATTTCCACGAAGTACGTGAAGAAAGAAACATTATGGTTTGAAGTGTTGATGATGCATCATTACTGACGTGTCTAACAGTTCTGGAGTTACCGGTGCATGAGATGGAAAACATTTATATTGCAAATGGTCGATCTTTGAGTGTTCTTGTGCCAAGCGTTAACTTTATCTTTTGTTGGAGGATGATGAATGATAATGACGCATTCTAGCACTTCTAATCTAACCTTTGCAAAGTGAAGTAGCCAGAAAACTTGGTGAGGAAATGGTTATAGATTCCACCATATAGACTCATGCAGCATCTTCTATCATCATCTATCTTAGGTTTAGCGATAAGTTACTAATGAATATGCAGTTGAAAGGTCTCATGTTTCAGTTATGTTTCAAGCAAGCGTACTGCGTACCCTTTAAAGCAAACCAAACACGAAAATGCTAGTTTACTCTAGGGCTTGTTTAGTTCATTAGGTCTTTTGTCTAAGCCTGCGTTACAATATGAACTAATTTATCAAACAACCAACTCCCTATCTTCATTCCTACCTGTCTCATGCCAAAGCTCTTTCAAACATAAGCTGGCTGCTAACCATCGATAACTAGCAACATTTTTACGATTTCCCATTGTTTATTTATCTATGTAGACAATGACAGTGAGGTGTGCAATCGATAAGGAGTTAGTCATAAGACGCACTCGTACGGCATCGCCGGCATTACACGGAAGACGCCCGGAACACACATAAGTACGGTGTAATGCACGCCGTATCCGCTCGACAAGACTGGGGACTGCTCATACAACTAGAAATGAATATGAGAATAACCGAACTATAAAGAATAGTTATGGGTACAAGAAAGTCAGACAGATGTGCTGCAGGGGATTTGTAGCATCACGTGTTCCCAGCTTAAGCATTAGGAAATGGTGAAGGGCGGGCGTTTAGGGGCTGTATCTTATGTAATATTGACTTTCATACGTTCAAAAAGTGCTGATTCTCAGCCTAGCATAACCAGCATATAATGTTCCCACTGCTGGGACATAGGCTTCCTCCTGAGACTCCTGAGAGGGAGTAGGTCGTGAGCCACCATGCGGGCTCAGTACGGTTTCGTGGATGTCAGAAGGCCAATTCTCGTAATTTAAAACGTTCAAAATCTAGTCGCAGTCTCATCTCGGCGACAAACAAATGTCAAAAACTTGTCAAAATGTAGGGAAATTAGATGTATCTTCTGACAGATTGACACTGAGATCAGACTGTGAACTTTCTTAAAATTACGAGAATTGCCCCTCTGATGTCTTTGAATTTTTGGTTCTAGGACATGCCGCTTTTTCTTCACCGCTTTGAGAGCCTAATTAGAATAAATTACTTTTCATCTTGGTTTTTTTCTAAACAACATCTTCGAAAAAGTGTCACACAAAAAAGAAGAGTCACCAAAAAAATACCAAATCAATCACGTAATTTGACAAAAGATTTTAATGCAGATCAAATTGAATAGACGTTCAATTCGAAGAATTTTTTACATGGGTTTTCCTTGAACAGAAACGAATATATCCAGAAACACAGAAACCTAATTATCTGAGTATTTCTGTTAATACAGTGAAGACAGTCATAATGAGTACCAGTACAAAACTATCAAATAAACAGTTGAAGTGCGTAAGGAAAAATGGCCAGCGGTTTTAACGCATGTTTATTTAAATCTCGACGACTGACATTGTAAAGTAATTCGTTCCTTAGCTGGAGTATGTCGAGAAGGTAGGAGTTCAATGATGAAGGTCAGAACATCGTGTTTAGATCTTGGGGTACGTAGTACCTACATATTGGTGATGTTTGACCGTTTGAAGTTCGTTTACGAGTGTGGTGTAGTAAGCCATGGTATTACATATTAGTATAAATAATAGATGTACATTATACATACGTAAGCTAGACATTAGCGTACTGATATTAGTCAGGATAATAAACAGCACCCTAATTGCGTTACTTTCAATCACAATTCAAGGGTTTTGAAGGAAATTCCTAATCCATTGCTTCATAGGTTTGAAAATTTCAACGTATGTAACTTAATGAACGTGGCGGAATTGTCAAAATGAAAGGAATTGCAATCGAATGCCATTTTATGTGTAGAAAGCAACTACCTCGCAGTTTCCTTGTCGTGGTGGCTGTTATTATTCAAACACTACCGACCCGCCCCTTCTTCAGACGGGTCCAATCGCGACATGGTCAAAACGTTGAGAATTCTATTCTAAATCTAAATGAAATATTTATGTATATGTATGTAAAGCTTTCGGAATAAATGCTCTAAATGGTGGTGAAAACCGCATCCAAATCCATTGTGTATTTTAAAAGATCTAAAGGGAAACACCGACAGATATGAACAGCGACTTTATTTTATAGTAAGTATGTAAAGATATAATTATGTAGAGAGATATATGAATGAAAAGGGAGTAAATGATAGCGTGACGGTTGACAGGGGAGAATGGATGTAGAAAACGTGCTGCGCCGACCACAAGTAACATGGGACGAGGGCAGGAAGATGACCGTGTGCCTTCAAAGCAAGAGTGAAAAGGCACACTCGTTCCGTCATAGACCTCAGCCATCCCTTTCCGTCCGGCGTGATCGAGGTCAACAACAGGTCCATTCTGAGGATTATGAGGAGTAGACGAGGCAGATAAGCTGTTGGTACACAAACATAGTGGATACCCAGCTTAACATCGTGTTTATATCTCGGGGTAACTAGAGTACTTATGGGTGTGGATTAACCGTTTGAAGTGCGTTTACGAGTGTGTAGTAAGCCATGGTTGTAATGGTATTAGTGTAAATATAAGCTTATTGATTCTGGTTGTTGATGATAAACAGGTGAGGTCTGATCTTAAATGAATACTAGTTCCTGAAGTACATTCACAAGGACTCTTAATGTAATTTGTTGTTTTTTGGACATTGGTGATGATGCCAAAAAAGTAGAAGAGTTCTGGGCCGAGTCCATTTAGACTGCGACACGCTAAGAAGGAGAAGAGAATATAATTTGATGCTCCTCTTAGTGAGAATCTAAAACGGGTGTTAAAATACCCTTATAAGAAGCAGAGAGTCACAGTTTGTTCTTCCCATTATTATGATTATTTTCTTATACCGAATCATACCTAGAGATAGTGAAGGTCGAAATTCCAACGTTTATTTCACGAAAACAAGTTTAAAATGTCATAATTTTGTATTCTCACGATTGTACATGGACCAGGAACACATTGTTTTGCATGCATTACATTGCGCAACATCGTTAACCGCGAATTTTCACACCAAAAATAAAAGTCATTTCCCAGCAATTATTTTTACATAAAGTTACTTAGTTTGATGTACAGAACTACAGAATGCGTAGATACGGTGGCACTTACCTTTGTTTTAAGCCATTAGATTGTTTTCAATACAAGAAAACTAAACCTCGCAACATCAATAACTCCATTGAACTAAGAACGTACATCAACCAAACCCAATCCAGCTATTTCAACAACTAGGGTAACACCAGAGTTCAACGACCTCCAATCCCACGGATTTTAACTCGCGTATCTGTCAGAAATCCGTTAATATCTGGCAACACTGGCATAGATACGGCGTGTGATCTGATGCCAACTGGCGGGCAATCGATCAGCCATCGACTCGATACAATGCACGCTCCACGGATTGATACGAATCGCGAAATGCTGTACTGTGACGTCACGGTGTATGAGGAGTGTTCGCAAATAGTAGGCTGTGACGTCAAACGGGTTTGCGGAGACTAGGTTTAGGTTTATGAGATGACATCTGTTAAATTGATGCGTAGGCTGGGGTATCGTATAAACACGTAGATATTATTGGTCAGTTAAAACTTATGGCCTACCTAGCAGTGTTTCATGATGATTGGTTTTTGATTTTTAAAACTGGCAATTTTAACCACGACATAATGCACACAGCCTATAATGGTCCCACCGCTGGGACACAGGCTTCCTCTCTGTGAGAGGGAGTGGGCCGTAATCTCGTTTCTAGATTGTTGGTTCTGGGACATGCCGATTTCCTCAAGATGTTTTCCTTTACCATTTTGGGAGCAGTGGTGATGAAATAATTTACATAAGTAAAGCGCCTGTCAGGGTTCGAACCAACCTACAACTCGTAAGTCGCGGCTCTTCAGTTTAAACACGGCCAATATACAAAATAGTTAAAATTTTAAGGAACGTGGTCTTGGCAAAAAGACTTCGTAAGATATTGAGCACGTGGCCTTCTTTTGTCTCTACTTATTCCCTTGGGAAAAAGGTGTGAGATTATGTGTTTTAAAAAACGTAACTGAAGTAAGTACTAGATACGAATTGTGAATATCCAACGGAATGTTGTTTTATTGAACGTAATACACAAATAACTACGCTAGCTAATATTTACGTAGCCAGCGAATAAGGAACACATTCGCCGCTTTACTGCAAATAGAACGCTACAGTTTGGCGAGACGGACGAACGAGTGAAATCGTAGTTAGGTACACATATGTACAGGTGGTTTCTTGATAGTTTCAGACGATCAGCAGCCAATGAGTCGATGACTGCACAATGATTGACTAATTACTACTAGACGGTGTCTACTGGCTGGTGTCTACTATATTGCACACAATAAAACTAAAAGAAAAGTACAGTCACGAGCACCAATATGTAAACACTCGGCAACTTTCAACTGCGATTTTTTCGTGAAATAACGAATGCAACGTTGAAATACGACACATTGCATAAACCTATGGGTCCGAAAATGCTTTGTTCGTAACAACATAAAATTTCATTAAAAATTATAGGAGTAAATCGCTTTTAAATAAAGCCGAGTGTATACATACTTTAGCTCGTGACTGTACCTAATAATAACTCGCAATATCTTTTTAACTATTGATCCATGTCTTGATCCTATACCTACTACGCTTTGGAATAGGTAACTAGCTTCATCTTTCTGACAATTCAAGTGCCAGTAGTTGGTTTATCCTACTATTATTATAAATGTGAAAGTTTGTATGGATAGATGGATGAAATTTGGCACACAGGTGGTTTTTAACCAAGATTAACATATAGGATACTTTTTATCCCGATATTCCCACGGGATCGAAACTTATGCGGGTGAAACTGCGGGGCGCAGCTAGTTTGAAATAAGTGCTTTGAGTTTGAGTTTGATCTGCCTGGTCTTTTCCAGGGTTTTTAAGGGTCGGTTTCCAGTCTAACTGAATGCAGCTAAACTTGAACTGATCCACGTAGAACTTTAAAAATCGATGAAGGATTGTCTAGTAATGGCAGATCCCTAAAAATATTAAAGATGGCGTTTACCATAGAGTACAGAATGTAATAAACATTAAAGAGTCTGATAGAAGTAACCTGAACTATATCACAGGGCCAATTTCCGTATGTTTAAGACCTTCGACTTCTAATCTCAGTCTCAATCTGTCTAAAATACAATCAATTTCCCTACATTTTTGACATTGATTGTCGCTGATATGAGATTGCGACTTGAATTTGAATGTTTTTTAAGTACGAAAATTGGCCTTCTGACTGATCAAAGCTCGTGGTTGTAACAAAACCAGCCTGCCTATCGTCACCGACGCCGCCGACGCCATTAAAGCAGGTCAGTTCCACCAACTGAAGAAAACTAACACACATCTTCCACGAACCACAAAGATCCCAACTAAAAGAAATAAACATCATATCACCAACAGTAACCAAAAAGCCATAGTTGTCAAATATCATCAATCATACGTATTGACGCAGCCGGGATCGCCCGCGTTGCGTACGCGCCGCTCGAATTAGATCACAAGTGGGTTAATACCCGCAGTTTTTAAGCCACGAACCAGACACAGTGTGATGTACATTGTTGCAGACTTACCAGGTGGGAACGGTAAAATACCTTTAAATGTTGATGGTAAATATTAAGTGATAGAGAGCAAACAAAAGGGTAAAAAAAGAATAGACGACATACATATATCTTGAGTCAAAGCAAAGATAAAAGTAGAAATAAAAAACGACTATATCGTGAAGTATCTTAGCAGTTTACCTTTTTGTATACAAATTATTCTTAGATTTTTTATTCTGTAAGTCCCTTTTTGCTCTGGGCAAGGCGTTTGTGAATAATGGAGTCTACTGTTGAATCTAGAGCAAATAGCAGCTCTAGGTTTAAGTAAAATATACACCACCATTTCTATTACGAAGCTACGAAGAATAGACATTATAACTTTCTACATATACTTTGATTTAAAAGAGTGTCCATATAGTTTCTTGCCCATTCTTCCCCATAGGAACCTACTACGCTTTGGAATGGGCCACTATAGCTTCATCTTTCTGACTGACCGACTCCCTGACAATTCAAAAGTGCCTGTAATTAGTTTATTTAAAATAAATGGTTTCAATTGGACTTCTAATTATCTCCAGCGGATATCATCATAATCGATTACATCATAATCGCGAAAAACTAATCAGCCATCCCATACATTTGGGTCGAGTAGGCATTGAAGTTTTGTAAGGGACAGTTGATTTGTTTTTGCGATTACCATGTTGGTCCCATAGAGAAAGTTGTTCAGTTTGGTACTATATACCACATGCTTAAATATGACCACATCATTCTGATACATGCTGTATAAAGTGACTTTTCTTTTCTTTATTTTTGACATCGCGACGTACAAATCTTTTTACAATCTATCATTTGGTTTTTCGTTTCTATAATGGTCATGCTACACGTGTGGCAGTAAACAAAACATCGGTTAACACATGGTTTTTAATACCACAAAACCCACAATAACACACTTACAAATAGACTTCCGCGGGAAGAGCCTCATAACCTGCCCCAACGCCCACCGCATCTAATCTCACAAATGACATTATAAAACTACAATTTTCTGTTGTAATGAGGTATAAATCTCCTCAAACCTCTGTGGTAGAACACCGCCGGATACATGAATGTCGAGGCTCAGGCTACAACTGTTTGTGTCGATCGTTAGAGCACGTGAAATATGCTCTTTTGCTCGTAATTACGTATCTTTTCATCTGCCCACGCCAGCGACAAATGTTCGAATGAAGCAATGGGTTTGAAGAATGGCTTAGTACAGTGGCAAAGTTAAAAAAGTTACGTAGTCACGACAAGATTCTTGCTTGCTATGCAAGATTTAGTACATGATTCTGAATCCCCGAGCGTTGAAATTACTCGCCGGCTATAAAAATTATTTGCTGTTTCGTACATTTTGACCGCGTAGGTCACTCACTTCACTTTTCTATGAAACAGCAGATATTTTTTCATTTACTGGATCATGGATCATGAACTGGATCCATGGTAACAAGTTCCGCGTCGATATTTCTGCCAGCCTGTATAGTCTGTTACCTTAGACATTGCATAATCAGCCTATAATGTTCCCACTGCTGGGACACAGGCCTTCTCTCTGTGAGAGGCAGTGGGCTCTAATCCACCACGCGGGCCCAGTGCGGGCTGGTATAAATGTTCCTTAGACATTGGTCTATTACTCTTACCAATAATAATTATTTTTTATCTGTGTGTAAATTTGCGAAATCTTGACTATCTCATGTATGACCTGAAGTCTTTTGCAAAAAATATGTATCACGCATATACTTATCGTCCAAGACATTTAGTTGTATGTAAAGGAAGATTGCGTCGTGCTTTTAAACCTGCATATACATACCTTAACCATTTCATCGTATGAACAAAATGGTGTTGTTTGGGTATTTGCATAAGAATTAGTTGTAATAATGGCTACAACGAGTATAGTTTTGTCTGTGTTCACCAAACTAGGTTAAGAGTTATTGGTGTATTGACGAGTTTCATTGTTTTGGCTCTAGTACTACTCTACATACTGATGTTGGTCAAATTTCAACATTCATTAATAGCTAAGGTGGTATGAATGAGATGCTTCTAATTGAATAGATTATTTTAAGAAGCATGGCCAAGTGGACAACTCTTTACGCAACAAAACCAGAGAGGCAATTCTCGTAATTTTAAGAAAGAAAGAAAGAAAAATGCGTTTATTGGCATTACACAAAATGAATACACCTTAAAACTATAAATACAGAAAACAAAGAATGCCAAAAGAGTTAAGAACGTTCACAGTCTGATCTCAGTCTCAATCTATCATAAATTACATCTAATTTCCCTACATTTTGACAAAGTTTCTGACATTTGTTTGTCGCCAAGATGAGACTGCGACTAGATTTTGAACGTTTAAAACTACGAGAATTATTGGCCTTCTGATATATTTGAATTTTATTTTATAATACTAGCTTCTGCCTCGACTTCGTTCATGTCAACATTTCTTGTTTCCCCATCGCACCCCACCTCGTCGCATCGCCTCGCCTGGTCTACGCAATTACTTCGTTTTCGCTTAACGTTCTTTCTCACTTTTTTTTTTATTTTTGCTTTGCTCCTATTGGTCCTAGCGTGATGTTAAATAGCCTATAGCCTTCCTCAAGAATTGGGCTATCAAACACAAAAAGAATTTTCCAAATCCAACCAGTAGATCCAGAGATTAGCGCATTCAAACCAAAAAACAAACTAACTCAGTTAACTAACTTTATTATTAGTTTAGATTTTCATCACATTTTCAGTCTTTTTCTAGAAATAATGTTTATTTTCTAAGTTTATATGCCAAACTCTTATTCTAATTAAACCCTTTAGTCGAAAACTAAGTCATCACACACCGCACAATTTACCTCAACACAACATTTTAAAACATCACTTTAACGGCTGCACATACCTACCCTGAACAGCTCAAAGAATCTTGTCGATCACAGAGGAAGACGTGGAAAGCTTATAATTTTTTAACCTGCCCTTATAGTGCGCGGGTAGTCGGCAGACCCGCCTGAATAATGTAATCCTATCATCTCAGTTGTACCGGCAACGCTAGCTTTCGCTTTTCAATGTTTTATAGCATATTTTTTATTATCGAAGTAGTATCTGCAGTGGAGTTTCAGTGCAAATCGAATGTTCGAACTATTGCTGCCTTGGAATCATTTTTTTTTGGTTTGTGGACCTATATCTATGGAAGGACTTGTATTTTCTTACACGGCAGGCATAGCTGTAGGTAGGTGTTGTGTATTATAACGTAAATGAACCGCGAAAGATAAGACTAGCTTTTCCAAAGTTATTTACGTTGAAGAAAAGAAAGAAACCTAGTAGATAGACGCAAAAAGCTCAAGCGTTATAAAACATTGTGTGAGAGAACAAGTTACTTACCTTTACAACTCTTGAATTCAGATTTGAAAATAGTAACGCTAAAGCCTACTTCCAGCATGATCTTTGAAACTGCGAGTAGTTATTAAAATTTAGGGATAGGATATCGATCTACCAGTCGAGCGCAATGGCGGCCCAGTGATAACGGCCCCGGGTTACGAGTTGTAGGTCGGAGGCACGAACTCAAGCAGGTGCTTTAATTGGTGTAAATCATTTTCGTAAGGAAACCGCCATGTCCTAGAACCAAAAATTCGAAGACTTGAGACCAACCCGCACCGAGCCCGCGTGGTAGATTACAGCCCACACCCTCTCGAAAAGAGTAGGCCTGTGTCCCAGCAGTGGGAACATTATAGACTGTTTATGCTTAGCAAGGCATACCGTGTTACCCGGTAACATGGTTGTGAAGGTGAGATAGGCAGTCGCTCCATGTAAAATAGCTGCAGCTGCTTCAGCTGCATTCGGTTAGACACGTAGCCGATCCCAACATAATTGGGAAAAGGCAGGCAGATGGTGGTTTTAAAGTACCCCTCTAAGGATTCATGACAAAGAGAAGAAGTAGGTAGGTACCTATACTTACTCCATAGATATTATTACTTGAAAAGCCAATTATAAAACGTGTTAGCCATCATATCAGCCGAAATCAATAAGCTATCACAACAGTAGTAAATAGTTGGTCAGTGAGTAATGCATTAAATGTCGGAGATGCTTTAGTTTACGTTACGAGCGCAACACTGCAGCTGGCCAATGTAGGACGAGTCACACGTTTCAAAGATCCGACGAAATGCTAATAAAATTGTGATGTCATTGGGGAAAAGCAAAGTAATCTATTAGCAACTTATACGTATCCATTCGCGCTTACATCAGAAGGCCAATTCTCGTAACATAAAACGTTCAAAATCTAGTCGCAGTCTCATCTCGGCGACAAACAAATGTCAAAATGTAGGGAAATTAGAAGTATTTTTTGACAGACTGAGACTGAGATCAGACTGTGAACGTTCTTAAAATGACGAGAATTGTCCCTCTGATATCTTTATGAAATGTTAATTAAGTAACTAATATTTTATAACAATATAATTTATAAAATAGTTTCCATGGAGATTTTTGCCCGTTCCTCCATAGCAACCTACTGCGCTTTGGAACGGGCTATAGCTTCATTATTCTGAATGACCGACTCTTTTAATGTTCAAAAGTGCCTCTAAATTGTTTAATTGAAATAAATAAATAATTGTAATCAAATAATAATAATATATATATCATCATCATCTGCCTAGCCTTTTCCCAACTATGTTGGGGTCGGCTTCCAGTCTAACCGGATGCAGCTGAATACAGGTATTTTACATGGAGCGACTGCCTATCTGCCCTCCACAACAGTAATAATATATATATAATAATTCTAAAAAATCAAAAGTCAAAAGTCATTTATTCAAATAAGGCTGAGAATCAGCACTTTTCGAACGTCAAAATTACATAAGACAGTCCTTCAAAACACCCGCTCTTTACCATTTTCTAGTGCTATACGAGTACAACGTGGCAATGCTGCCAGCCTTTTGGGCACTGTTCCTGTTGACAGCGATACGGACGAATTTTTTGATGCACTATGGTTCTTTTGCTTCTTTTTTCATATACATGCACATATTATTATTTTAAAAGTTAGCTTATATTATGTAAATATTATCTTGATTAATTAAAATAAACGCTTTGAAAACAAGGTGATTAAAAGCTTTTATTGGGCTGTTCTTAAAATACGTGTAAAAAATCCATTTGTTTCCAAAGAATATTTCATCACGATCTCTATTTAAGCCATTAAAATTACACTAAAAGCCATAATTATTGTAGGCCTGCCCAAATATCGTCTCAAAAAAGAACCACCAACGCTAAATACCGGCAGTAGGTGCTAATGACATCATTTCTGCACCCGAGTGATGCTGCGATCATTGACTCCGACCATTATGGCCACACCGCCTGTGTTTTTTCACATTATTTATCAAAAACAAATAATATAAACAGGGACAAGATATTATACGACTCGCCTCAATTTTGTTCGTCGCTTCGAAAACTTATAAACTTTGTACAGTCAACATGGAAAAGTAAGTTATCTTTGCACTTAGAAGTTTTTTATAAAAAAAAGGCCAAATGATTGACACCAGAAGGCCAATTCTCGTAATTAAAAACGTTCAAAATCTAGTCGCAATTTCATCTCTGCGACAATCAATGTCAAAAACTTATCAAAAATGTAGGGAAATTAGAGGTATTTTTGACAGATAGACTGTGATCAGACTGTGAACGTTCTTAAAATTACAAGAATTGGTTAGTTGTATTTGTTTTGAATATTATGGAAACAAATAAATACAAATAAATCCTGCTCATACTTACGAGTATTATAAATGTGAAAGTTTATATGTTTGGATGTTTGTTACTTAATCACACAAAAACGGCTGAACGGATATGGATGAAATTGGACACATAGATAGTTTATAACCTGGATTAATACATAAAATACTTTCTATTCCGGTAGTACATACTTGTGGGATAATTTCCGACCTCCACACGGGCGAAGCCGCAGGTAAAAGCTAGTGATAGATTAAAAGCAGTTACAACCAATTAATAGTTTTAATCTTTGTTCCTCTCAACCAAAGTACCTGACATCTAATCTCTTCGCCATACTTAGTTGACTGGTAGAGAATGCCTAAGCCCTAAGGCATTAAGTCCGCCTTTGTACCCTTTTGTGCGAAAAGTTTAAATAAATAAATAAATTAATTTAACAACAATCTAACTCATCTTCTTTTGCCGACCGTACAATAAATTGCAAAACTAATAGAAGTATCCGTCGTGCAGGTATATCTTTGTTTACACGTTTAAATAAATTATCCCGACTCGTAAAGCATCGCGTTCCATTCTAAAAGAATTCATCATTTCCAATGTAAACTGACCCATATACGTGAACATTCACGTTCACGGGATGGCTACGCAACGATACAATTCAATATTTAGAAACATTAAAGTGTTCTCAAAGGGAAATAAATATTATTGTCAGAACTACACACGTTTTTAGGGTTCCGTAGCCAAATTGCAAAAACGGAACCCTTATGGATTCGTCATGTCTGTCTGTCTGTCCGCCCGTATGTCACAGCCACTTTTTTCCGAAACTATAAGAACTATACGGTTGAAACTTGGTAAGTACATGTGTTCTGTAAACCACAATAAGATTTTCACACAAAAATAGAAAAAAAACAATAAATTTTGGGGGTTCTTAGAACTGACACTCAATTTTTTTTTTTCATCTAACCCATACTTGTGGGGTATTCATGGATAGGTCTTCAAAAATGATATTGAGGTTTCTAATATCATTTTTTTCTCAACTGAATAGTTTGCGCGAGAGACACTTCGAAAGTGGTAAAATGTGTGTCCCCCCTGTAACTTCTAAAATAACAGAATGATAAAACTAAAAAAAATATATGATGTACATTACCATGTAAACTTTCACCGAAAATTGATTTGAACGAGATCTAGTAAGTAGTTTTTTTTGAATACGTCATAAATCGTAAACCGCAATTTACCTTTCATTCAATCAACTCAACAGAACCCTTCATGGGCGGGTCCGACTCGCACTTGGCCGCTTTTTTTTATTATCGTGTATAAAGTACTTAGTTATATTCAAACAAGATAATATTTACATAATAATATAATAACTAACACTAACTAATAACACTAACAATAATACTAACTAACTGACCAGACAGTCGTTGTCCTGTGTCTTAAAACTTGATCGCAGCGTGCCGCCTGTGATACAGGTTTATCCTAGTACAGGCATCTAACATTATTATACCTTTGTAAGTTATTTCTAAGACTTTATGTAAATATTTTACCAATTTAATACTGAATAAAATAATATTATTATTATTACCTACCGGGTCTAATTGTGAATGTAAACCATCCAGGGACTCACTCAAATACACACAATAATTCATTAAAATCAGTTCAGCCGTTTAGGAGGAGTTCGGTTACATATACACGTACAGAAGAATTATTATATAAAGGTTAGCTAATGGAACTAAAATCTAGCGGGATTGTCCGAAAGGGTTACCGCTGCCCTGGAACATAAAGGGCTAAGGAAGGAACACGGGTGGGTTTTAGTCAGTAAGAGTCTGACACTCCCTCCTGCTCCACCCAGAGCGGGAGGAGTCATTTGATGATTTCCCATCCTCAAAAAAAAAAAAAAAAAATGGAACTAAAATCTAATAATAATATACAAACAATATAAAAAAAGAGGAGAAAGAATCATAGGGCATCAAAAAATTCGTCCGCAAATTAGTTATTAACAAAACTGAACTACAAAATAATGTACTTGTAACAGATTATGTTATAACAGATTTGATCGTTAATTTCAATAAAACAAATGTTTGAAAAAGATGAACAGTATAAAAAACTGTTTCATAAGCTTATTCTCGCGAGTTTTTAAATTCAAAGGAAAACCATAAAGTAGCCAGTAAAGTCTAAATTGGTATGATCTATCACAACATTTATTTATTTGAAGATGCGCGAACAAATACACAACGTCTTTATATAAAACTTGTTCTCGTATCATAGAATATTGAAGCTAGTAATAATTTCTGATTATTACGAGTGGTAGCAATATTTAGTAAGTGCGCACGATCAGCGAACAGAGCTAGTGTTTATGGTAGAAGTCTTTAACCCCTGATCTGTCAGAACTATGGTTGTCTGGGAAACTTTTTTTTTCTCCTAAACAGATTTAAATAGAAAACGGGTGTCTTCGCATCTGGCGTTGGCTCATCGTAAGCTGTCGACGAACGTAAACACGGCGTAGACGCTGCTGAAACGTGTTGTATTTTTGAGACCACCACGTCTGGGCGACGTTTACGCAGCGTCTACTCGCCGTTTACATGATGTCGAGGCCTATGCTAGAAATTATGTACGATGCGTGTGAAGACATTTAAAATAAGTACTTTTTTAGTAGAATATCTAATCTTGTTAAACTTTTAACGGGCACAGAAATAATTTTGAAACCCAGTACAGACGCCAGTAGGTCAAGCTACCCGAAACTGTTAAATTTTCCCAATCAACCTTGAACCTTAATTCTTTAGTGTTAAAGTTGCAAATCTATTAAAAAAATGGACAGATTGTAGTAGCTTGACGTGCTGGCATCTGTAAATTTCTCTGCATTTCAAACTATCCTATTCCTTCTCCAAACTTCTAAAGTATTGGTACTAATGGTGGAACTATGTCAGGCAAATGTATCGATTGAAAAACTTCATTCGGTGCAGTACGGAGCGGTACATGAAAAATAAAACGAGCAGCGGCGGAACATGCGACAATGAGCCAAAACGATGTGCCGGTACTAACGGCCGAATTCCAGAATGGATAGTTTATACTTTTTACTATGCTATGTCAGTTAGGTTGAAGTCGCGAATTTTAAGTAACGAGTGAGTACTCATACTTATGAAAAAGAATGCTTTTGGTGAAAAGTTTGGCTTTCGTACCTAATTTGACTGCAGTTTTCGCGGCTTTTCTCTTCTTACCCTGAAGACTGCAACGCTGCGGTAAGCGGTCGTGATCATTAGCGGAACTCATGACAAATACTACCGATGCTGACTATAATATCGTCAAAGGCGCAGGAAACACCTGCATGAGGGACGCACGGAACCAGGAAGTATGGCAGAAGAAAGCGGACCCTTACACAGCAGTGCGTGATGACCATGATGACAGAAACTCTTTGAGAAAGGGCTTCTTCGCCCTCTTAACTGAACCTAACTTCACTGAACCCAATCTCCACTTGCCACACCTAACCTAAATTCATTTAATTCCACATATAATTCTCACCGCACAACGAATGCCAAGTTCGTTACAGAAATAATTCTTTTAGACAAATAAACATTCACCTAGCACCAACGTTAACCTGACCGAGGTAATTACGATACCGCGTTACCTATATTTACATTTATTTATTCGATGGGGGCTATTCTCCGCACGTTAGCAAGTATGGCGCGTAAAAGTGGGTGTTGCTAGCTTTAAAAATAGTATTTAGTGATGGATATACTTATCGGTGAGATAGCACGGGGGATAAATGTGTTTGTGGTAGCAACACTCATTTGTTGGTTTTGTTGGTAATTTATAAATATTTGAGCGTACGAGTGATTTTTAAAATAATTAAGGTTGTTTATGACTGGTTTATTTTTTTGATTAGAAGGTCGGAAACTCAAGGTTTTGCTTTAAAATAATAGGTATATACATTTGGATATTAGGTACATACCACCATAACTTTGGTACAGTTTGTGCAACGTCATGAGGCAAATAGATCTACGTACGGAAGAAGTAGTTTAAAACTTCCTAAACAATACGCTCCGGGTAAGTTTAATAACTTAAGTTAAATAACTTGAAAGTGTTCAAGAAACTCAACGCATACAATAAGCAATGATACTCTCTATCATAAGCGATTTTAACCCATATAAAAACTCAAATTATCTACACTATAATTGCTTTTATTCCCTGTGAGTACTAGTATTTGACAAAGACAAAAAGTTTGTCGTTCTACAAAATTAGCTGTATTAATGTTCCGAGGTAACTGTTCAAAATGTATTGATAAATTACTGCTATATTTCTCGACAAATAAAACAGTTCACTTCCAACCACTAAACATTTAACAAATGGCGACCATTTAAAAAACATGACTGCCAAACTAGTGTGCGACAAGATTAATAAAACTTAATGTCTCGCGAGGAAACAGTTAAATCTCTCTCCATTCAACCCACTATTTCAAAAACATATAAATACTTTGACACTTATAAGGGTAATTTTATTTTAGAAGACAGCAACACAGCAGTTTCAAAAATGGAAGACGAAACATATTTATGGACAGTTCGGAGTGAGAAAAAATACGTTTGACAGTTTTGTGATGACACAAAAGATGTCATGTTGAACGAATGAATGAGTGAGCGATAAACATCGTTCAAAAGGGGCCAATGTATGGTGTGTTTTTAGTGAAAAGGGATTCTGTAGACGAATTTCGAATGGAAACTATTCGAGGAATGAGTGGAGCTGGTGGACGATAATAGGTATGATAAGTTAAAAGAAATAAAATCGGAAGAACTAAAGAACCTATTCGTTCAAGTAGATCGTTCTGGCTTTACAAACATCAAAAACACAAAACTTTTTTACAAAAAAAAACGTCTCCGAAGTTAATAACATCATCAATCATCATCAAACTAAGTGGAAAAAGTGCGTATTATAGAAGACTACCCAAGCAAAGTTAATAAAATTTATAAGGATCCATACCTGAGGTCCTGCGCATTAAAAAAAAATATTTCGAAATCAATCCACAATAGACGGATATATCGCGTAACATAATTACAAAAAAAGAATACAGTCGAATAGAAAACCTGCTCCTTTTTGAAGTCATCCCAATACATTCCATTATTCTAAAAATATATCCAGAAGAGCTATAACGTCTGCAAATATAGAGGACAGTATTCTGATGGCGGATATAAATACTTGAGGCTAACCGAACTGGGAAACGGAATAGAATAGAGAGTCAATTTTCTAAAACCGTCTGTCTAAAGCCACTGTAATATCTCTCACACGTCAAAATGGAACTTTTAGAGCATATACTAGCGTCAAAGATGAAGTTCTGGCATTTATTTCATTCATGTTTAATGCATTTATTATTCTTATGTGTACATCAACTATCAATCATAGGATGCTGATGCCTATGGAACATATAAACATCAAATAAAGGAGATGCAAGTTATTGAATTGTCAATTTTCAGAACTGGTGAGTCAAAAATCTTGAATCAAAGTTGGTTGGTTGGTTAGTTATTATCCTAACTAGTAAGTTGCACTGTTTACTTACATACATACATTATAACTTATCTGTGGTATCTACTGTACTTCACAATAAAGAGGTTGTTGAATTCATGATCATATTCTATTAGGGGATCAAGTGAATTTGGAAACGTCCAAATGAACTTTGCTACGTTTTCACGGCCAAACGACCACCGAAGATCCTACTACCCTATTCTACTTCCTACTTTTCCTACTAATATTATAAACGTGAAAGTTTGTATGGATGGATGGACAGATGTATATGTAGATGTTTGTTACTCTTTCACGCAAAATTTGGCACACAGATAGTTTATAACCGGGATTAACACTTAGGATACTTTTTATGTCGATATTCCCACGGGATCGAAATTTATGCGGGTGAAACCGCGGGGCGTTGCTTTTTTGGAAAAATCACAAAAACCGAAGAGCATTGTCTAATTGTTGTTCAGGTTGGTTAAAAAACAAAACAATAGAGGGAAAGTCAGCTTGTACCTAGATAAAGTATTTATTGGTCAAGACGGTCTACTGCACGTCCTGTCACGTCCAGGGGGTGTACTATAGGGAAACTTAACCTAACCCTTCGTGTACTTCAGGCGTCATGTTATGTTATTTGTAGTCAAGACAATCTTTCTACCGGACTCCAAAAGAAACAAGACAGAAAAGAAAATTCGTTTTTTTTTGCGGTTAACATGACGCAGAAAAGGAACACACACAAAAAAAAATAACAAGTTGGGGGAAAAAACATGCGTCACATCCACGCAAAACGGCCATCGCTCAGCATACTGCTAAGACCTATGCAAGTCAGAGCCCCAGCACTGGTTGGTGGTGGCACTACACTATTCCATGCTATCCAGTCAACTCCCAGCTTGACAAGTTCCATTATTTACTGCCATAATCTCGAGTTAATTGTAAACTAGATTCGAATAGAAGTATGTCAGCCAGGTGTTGCTGTGTGGTCCCGCTAACTATAGCATTGTAAGAGACTGTGTGCAATGGACTTGGTTTGTTCTTTTATTTATTTTTTTATTCATTGGTAACAAAAAGGGGTTTTTTATCGACCAGCCAGCCCCATGGTACCTTATCAACTATTTAACTTTAGAAAAAAGAAAGAATGATAATACGTTTATTTGCGGTAAACATGACGCAAAAAAGAACATAAAACACAAAAAAAAAAAAAAAAAATAAGAAATGGTTGACATGCGTCACTCACATCTACGCTAAACGGCTGTCGCAAACCATTATTCATCAACAATTTATTTTATTTTAGCTATTTTTACTACTTGTAACAAGTTAAATGTGACTGGGCTGGCTACATATGTCGCATACTGCTATGGCCCAAAATAACCTCACAGTGGATCCCAAACAGTAGCAAACGGTAATGCGTCAGGTCCAGGAGGAGATGGCGGGACGAACTCGACTTCTTTCATAAGGATTGGCCACAAACAGCAGAAGATAGGGATAAGCGGTAAGAGGGAGGCCTTTGGCTTGCAGTGGAACACAAACGGCTGATAACAATAATAGCTCCTTGTAAGAGCAAGAATTAAAACTGACACAGTTAATATGACGTTATAAATAACATAAATACAATAATCCTTTCATTTTAAGTAGAGTTTTAAACATTTTAAGCTGTTACAAACACCTACAACCAGCATTGGACTTGTATAATTTCTGTCTACATAAAGCCAGTAGTTAGTAACTTTAAGAACTTTCGGTTCAGCCGAAAATAACGTAGGTATCAGACTTTTCTTAGAAAACATTTCCAATTCCACGTACCTAATAAATAATAATCATCTCGCGTTGAAACTAATCTATCTACTTTCCCAGAAACTAGAAGACGAATGGAAATCCAGACTATTACAAACTTTTTACATCCGTGAAGCTTATACTAATTTAACTTTTAATAAAAAATCAGCTCCACCCACCGTTTGGCGCCAAAAACAACACACTTCGTTTGTTTATCTGTAAGTGTCACGTGCTTCTCTCGAAAATTGCTGAAGTGATTTTTATGCTACTTTCTCTGCTACATTTTTAGAGCTTCGGAAACGTTGCCAGTCAACGAAATTCCTTAATTTTTAACCACTAAAGCCTCGAAAAAATAATTCATAGATCGGAAATATCGTGGGGATAATCGAATTCGTTCCGGACTAACCTATTACAATCGCTTCAAAGTAATTTGATGATTTGATTTCCTATATGAAACTTAATTCTATAATATGAAAGGGAATTGGATTTATTTGGCTTCAAAAGAGGGGAAGTTTACCATTTTTATTTAAATATCGTAGTTAGGTAATGGCTGGTTAATTAACATAATATGCGTACGTCAAATGATAAAGATTACGTGTACTCGTTATTATTTGACGTACGGCAAGGTCAAAAATTTTGTAATTGTAATTTGAAGTACCTAACGCTTTTATTGGTCTGACGATAGTTAGCGCCATTTTTGACGTATACGCGTGCGTCAAGTGGACGTGAAACAACCCGCCCTAAACTGTACCAGTCATAATTAAGTGTATTATATAGGAACCATGTGTTTCTTATGTTTAAACGGGAGTTGACAGGTGTGACACAGTTTTTAACTTTTGTAGCTGTCATCGTGTCTATTGTAATTACGTCAATTATTTGTTGTTCCAAAATGAAAACCTTTTTTGTTTCTTCGAAACTTTTACCTCTACAAATTTGCCAATATTAAGATGGATTTTCGATAGGTACAATACCATCCTATCCTACTAATTCTACTAATATTATAAACGCGAAAGTTTGTATGGATGGATGGATGTTTGTTACTCTTTCACGCAAAAACTCCTCAACGGAATTCGATGAAATTTGGCACACAAACAGTTTATAACCAGGGTTAAAACATAGGATTGTTATTCTAATATTCCCGCAGGATCGAAACTTATGCGGGTGAAACCGCGATGCGCTGCGAGTCCAGTCTAAATTTTGGTTCAATAAGAATCAAGATAGCTCAGAATATCCCAGTGCATCTATCTTATCGTGAAAAGTGTGGGATATCCGACTATCCGAGCCAGACAGTTCACGTTATGAAGTTTGCTCAGGAGCGGAGCGAGCCACTGAAATAGACACGTCAGGACACTAATACCTCTGCGATTAATCGTCATGCCAGTCACACTGTGGTCCCAGCATATTTTTTACCCTTGCATTTTTGCTTGGAATTATTTCATACAGATTTTTGAATAGAAAATGAAAATCTTTCAAAACTGTAGGAAGTAATAAGAGGTAATATGTGTTTGTTTGTAAGTTTGTATGTAGGGGGTAATCTCTAAAACTAGCAGTCAGATTTGAAAAATTCTTTTTGCATTTGATAGCCCAGTTTCTGAGAAAGGCTATAGGCTATTTAACATCATACTATGGTCCTTAGGAGCCGAGCAAAAAGCATAAAAGTCAGCAAGAATGATAAGCGAAAACGAAGTGATATGCGATGTGACGGGGTGGGTCGGGAACAAGAAATTTTACGCGGACGAAGTCACGGGCAGATGCTAGTCAACCTACAATTCAAGTTTCATGTTAAGGTTTGTTCCGAAGCGTTTTCGCACGTCTGCGTGTTTCGGAGAAACCAATCGTAATTTCTTATGTGTATTTAAGTCTGGTGTACAATAATTAAGAGTTAAATCGACGAGTCGGGATGACGTGCAGCGTTCGTACCACGGCCGAACCAGTCGTCAAACCATCCGTCTATATCCATCTACCTCACCAACCTCCTTGAAACAGACCTCGATTCAAACACAACGGAAAAAAAAACAAACTCTCCATATTTATTTTAAACAATTATTTGCGTAATAATTTCAAATATCGGGGCGAGTGTATACGCCCCGCAACACCGACTTCATTTATAAATACATAATAAACTTCCTACATGCCAAAATAGACTGGTGTACCGATACAATCTGAGTTACCGATACGCCGATACGCCGAGTACGCAAACCGACTCTATCATTGACTAGAATTGAAAAAATAAACGGAATCATTCGCTAATACGATTTACGATTGTAAATAATTATAATACACGTAAGTACCGCTCCAAGGTTTGTATCTGGAGTTCTTTTTGATAATCATTTATTTAGTGAGGTTGCGTACCGCGCGTACTACCTGGAACCGAAAACAAATTGACAACCGCTTTGGATACAGAGCAAACTTTTCATACGTCAGTAAGTTATCGTTAGTTTCGCGTTCCAATGCCGGTTTTGCTCGACCTTTCGATTATGTGGTCGAAGAAACACTGCGATGGGGTATGAGATCACTCCACGGATGTTTCACGGCTTCTTGTAGCAGATAGTTAATAGCCCAGTGTTGGTTGGTACCGTCAATGTGCTAGGTCTGCGTCATTGCGTAAGTTTTGTTTGCATTTAATTAATAAAGAAAATATTTTTTTTTACATCCTGTTGCTATGTTGGATGTTTCCGAAGACTTTTAGATAATGGGCAAATATAGTGTATCATTATTTGACTACTACGAGGTTAGGATTTGGTAGACAATACGCAGCTTCAAGACAAGACGACGACTACGCGTAGCGGCTCTGAAATGGAGGTGGGCAGGATACTGGGTTAGACGTCGTGGTCTAACGAATTGTTTGCTGAGATACGGTAGAAGGAGCTATGTCAGACCAATAGCCAAGTAGGTGGACGACCTACAGAAGATCGCAGGGAAGACCTGGATAGACTCGCACGTACCAGGGAAGCATGGCACTAAAGGGAGGAAGCCTATACTTTGGAGTGAGTGGAACGGGGCTGCCGATGATGATGACGAAAATGACGTAGACTATACGGTTACAAGGGTAATGCATCATCAGCCTATACTGTTCCCACTGCTGGGACACAGGCCTCCTCTTGGTGGGAGGGAGAGGGCCATAATCCACCACGTGGGCCCAGTGCGAATTGGTAGATGTCACATGTCTTCGATTTTTTGTTTCTAGGATATGCCGGTTTCCTCACTATGTTTTCCTTCACCGTTTTGAGAGCAGTGGTGATGAAATTAAATACACAAAGTAAAGTGCCTGTCTGGGTTCGAAGCCACGACCTACTCGTAAGTCGCGGCTATTTCTACTGGGCCATCACTGCTCGCACACAAGGTTAGTAAGTGTCTAGATTTCAAGTTGTTTACCAACAGTTATGTTTAAGTTAGTTAATTATCAGGAAAACGGTCACGGCCAGAAATAATTTAAAAACGAAATATTGTGAATAGGGACAAGTGTCTTTCTTTAAAAAGCAGAAATCCTTGTCCCATAATCTGAACAAAGGCTCCACAGACCCGATAGTCGATATCCTCAAAGATAACCTCAAGTGCTTCCCAAATCTGATAATAACTGATTAGCATGAACGAGGTACCTTGGTCACCTGAAAATAATTAGATGACCTTCAAATGACACGTGTCTAACATTGGTAAGGTTGTAGTTTTCATGATACCTTTGCATGGCGTTATGAATGTTCTCATGCCCGTTTTACTCTATAGACAACAACAAAATGGAACTTTAAAAAAAAAATAGGTACGTAAAAACTAAATGGAACTTTCTAATAACCTATAGTCTTAGATAGATATACAATGTGGAAACAACTATACGACAATAATAATGCATAGGAGTATTTTAAAACTATCAAAAAAAATATCCTAACCTCGAAATAAAAAATAAAAAAAATGCAGCAAACTAAATAGTACCGATGGGCTCATTGTGGGTTTTGCCCATCTTTGACTAAACTATTAGATACCTATAGTTACAGAGGCCAACACATCAAGCTACTCCAATCTGTCAAATTTCTTTAATAGATTTTCAACTTTTTTAGCATTAGTTTCAAGATTGATTGGGAAAATTTGACAGTTTCGGGTAGCTTGACCTGCTGGCGTCTGTATACCAATAGCGACTTTAACTTATAATATGTGTAGAGACATAAATCAAAGAAGTATTTTAAGTCTAAGTAGATGTAAGGGACACGAGTTTAAAATGTTAGCAACAGTTTTCTCTGTCGGAACAAGCTAACAGAGCTATAAATACAAACAAAAGAGTCTGGTCGTGAATGGCGGCACCGCTGTATTTCGAGACGGATCGGATCAATTAAGAGGGGCTGTCATTGACCTCTAAGGTGATACGACTTAGGTAGCCTGGATCTTAAGGGAGGAATTTCATCTGTATAAATAAAAATGAAATGCTTGAATGAATGAATGATGAATGAATGCATGTTGGAGTAGTAGTGGCCCAGTGGTAAGGCCGCGGCTTACAAGTTGTAGGTCATAGGTTCGAACCCAGACAGGCGCTTTACTTTGTGTAAATTATTTCATCACTACTGCTGTCAAAACGGTGAAGGAAAACATCGTGAGGAAAACGGTATGTCCTAGAACCAAAAATTCGAAGACATGTGACATCTGTCAAACCGCACTGGGCCCGCGTGGTGGAATACCGCCCACTCCCTCTCTAAGAAAGGAGGCTGTGTCCCAGCAGTGGGACCATTATAAGCTGATTAAGTACATTTTTCTTCAATCAAGAGTTCAAATGTATTTAATGTCACAGAAACAGGTAAAAGGCGGCTGAACTAGGCTAGTAGTAGAGAGAAAAGCTAAGACTTGCATTTGAAATAGAAAGTTTCAGTTAGATTTGTTATTTTTGGGTGTGACAGACTACCGTTACTCAAATTTCTTTTAATTTGTGTTGCGGTGAACTTCAAGATGGCAATGAAAACTAAATCTGTTCTAAACTAATATTATAAACAGAAAATATTAGATTTCACGCTAAAACGGCTGAACGGATTTGGATGAAATTTGCCACATGGGTAGATCTGGAGTGCTATTCTGTAAATAGCTCACCGTGAAAATTCAGGGTGAAGTAAGCTATCAATAGTGTTCGACCCCTGTCATTAAGGATGTCCTAGTGCAGGGGTTGAGGCCATATTGATTTAATGATACTAAAGTTTAGGAAATAAATTTATTACTCATTAATATTACTAGTGTAAATCCGTATATCCGTAGCATCAGTTGAAATGACAATAGAACGACTGGATTAAGACATAGGGTACATTTATCCCGATATTCTATCGAGCCTTATGCGGGTGAAACCGCGGGTCGCAGCTATTCTGTAATAAATTACAATACCATACAGTCCATGATATCCCAAACATCTACAAAACTAATATACTTAGCGACTGTAGGTATTACACAGTTCGATCGAGCGACTCGTAAAGACAATAAAACGCTATGACGACAATGTCTCAGCAATGGCGGTTCTGTCTCATTAGTCATTACTCTTCCTCGATCAGTTTTTCCTTATTATTTTATGTTGTTCGATATTTTTAGCTCTCGGTGCTCTAGCATCATCATCTGTTCTGTCTGTCTGTCTGACTCGAGTTTGCTCCTTTGTCAAGGGCCGCACGTATTATAAATAATATGCCGTCGGAAGATGTGTTCGATAGCCTGCCGAAATTTGTGTTAGGAGCACAAAGGTCCATTGAAGGAGGCTTTATATTGTAATTTTTATTATTTTATTTTTATTGTTGAATTTTATATTTGTATAGTTTATTAAGTGTGTATATCACATCGTTTTGGAATACTGTAAGATGTTGTACTTATTGGTGTGAATAAATAAAATAAAAATATTGCCAGAAATGTGGAAATGTAGGATGCATCAAATCATTGTTACCTACGCCTGGAAAAGGTTTTCCCAGATCATCTTAGGAAGACTGCAGTCAGCTAAAACATCTTTTTAAACATAAATATTGCTCTTTGAATTCTCCGGAGGGTTAGGCGAGGGGTAGAAAAGGAGTTCTTGTAGTACCTACACCCCACATGTTGACAGATATTGTATTCGTATGGGTGCAGATCGAAATGATACTTGAAAATACGTTTAACGTCTTTTATTAAAATATAAATAAAAAATACACGTCATAGCTCGTTACTTCATCTTGCTTCATCTTTCTCTCTGTCAAATCATTTCAAATCTAGAACTCACTCCTGTTTTATGTTTTTTTTTTTTTTTAACATAGATAGATAGACAATACAGCCAGTATCAATTGATAAACCTGCATGCAGGCTACATGCTACTTTATTAAAATTCCTACTAATCAATCTGAAACTGATATCTGCTTGTGTTCCCCGAGACAGGACCGCCTGCAGTGCTGCCCACCCATCTCAGGAATGTGAGCCGACGCTAAATAAACGTCAAAGTTTACTTTCTTCACAGTTTGTATTTTTTTCTAACGAACTTGCCAATAAAACAGAGTTTACAACGGTTGCGCGCGCGCATGTTTAACTAGCCAGTTTATTGGTGTTGAATAAAAATATAGACATGCTACTGTATAGTTTTGTATAAGAGAATATTTTATGGGTGAAACTGACCAGCGTTGGGACAGGTACTCACTATTGGCACTATAATAATTGTTTTCTGTTTTATAGTTTTAAGGTATTTTTTTTTCTTACAATAGTTTATAGTGATCTGAAGATGGATCACACAAAAAAAGGAATGATTTTTCATCTGAAAAAATGGGATTCTTGTGTAGATGTTACCAGTGACATGAAATAATACTGCAAAACTTTTCTTTGTGTAGTTTTCTCTGCTCACAGACTTATATCAACGAAAGGTGTATTCTAAAAGAAAATTAACTTGTATAGTAGATACCCAAGTATGACACCCAGACAATTGAAACCAGGATTTCTTCCAAACCGTAGTTGCAAACTCTAACTCAACTCAAACTTGTACCAATTACAGGCATTTTGGAATTGTCAAGGGGTCGGTTGCTGAACAGATACAAATCTGAATTGAAACGATTTGACATGTGTCTCACGCTTGAACCCATAGGTGTTCATTGCAGCACATGCTCGATGGTGATTTCGAACTAAAACCAATTTACGTAATAAGGACATGAAGCATTGCTTCTTCAAACACAATAGCAAAGTTGTGTTAACCATTTAAATATATGTACACAAAGCAACCGCACCAATGAACAGCACAAAGTTGACACTAATTCGTTCTGAAAATACGTTTCTGAGAAACACTGATTTGCACTACCTAGTGCCTAGGTACTGCCGCCTGTGACACGTGTCGCGCTCAAATAAATAGATGCACGTAGGTACAGTCGCGGGCTTCAATATGTATACTTATACAGTTAGCGATTTTCTCGCGAAATAACGATTGCAATAGCGATAAGACGTAGCTAGTTTTATAATTAATGCGATTTTGAGGAGGAAGCCTGGTGTCCTGTAATACAGGTGTTATTTACCTACCACAGGCACCAGCAATCCACAACCTAAGTTGTAACTTGTTAGCATATGTTTATCATTTAGTTTTGTTCTTAACTTGGTTTGTGGTGAGAAATAAACGATTTATTATTATTATTATTATATTATTTCTAAATACTTTGGGGTTGAAAATACTATGTTCGTAAAACCATTCCTAAATCAGCCTACTATTGTCCCACTGTTGGGCAAAGGTCCCTTCTCATCTGTAAGAGAAGATACCTACCAGACGTCACGAGCATTGATCACCACGCTTGCTTAAGGCGGGTTGGCGATTTCAGATTTAGATTAAGTATAAGAAAATCCATAACAATTAGGCCTTAAGGAAAAAATTGCATTTGAAATGTGATAAGATTAAACACATATTTAATTTTATGCTCGTGACTGTACTCGTGAGTGCGTCGCGTCGTAGCAAACGCAGCATGATTTATGTTGTCTGCAACGAACCTTTTTATTGGTTGCACCCTTTTGTAGCTAGCCAGTGACAATGAAGAATTAGGTTTGAAAATCTTATGACAAGAGTAAGGGAAGCGTCCAGCCGGTCTATTCTGTAAAAATTTCACCGTGAAAACTTAGGTGAAGTGAGCTTGAAGTGAGCTGTCCTTAGAGTCAGTCCTAGCATCTGGGGAGAGGACAGCTGACTACGTAAGTCTTCACTGTGAGATTTTTACAGAATAAATCGGCTGGGATGCTAGCAACATCATCAGATCCAAATTTTGATAATTTTTGTCTTTTTCTAACATTACAAATGTTTTTGACCCCAAAATTCAGCCAATAATAAGATCTTAAAGGGCACAGGTAACATAGTTGAACTTTGTTATGTGTGTACGAGTCGCAATAAATACTTTTTCTTTCTTTTCTTTCCATAAATAATGTTACTTAATTTTTGTTTAATTTTGTAACAATATAATGTACAATAGTGTCCGTGGAGCTTCTTGCCTTTAGGTTCTTCTGCATAGGTGGCGGGTAGTGTGGCTACTGCGGTTTCAATAGTGCATGTAAGTGGTTTAATTGAAAGAAATACTTTGGGTTTTAGTTTGAGGCCCCTGAAATTCCTGAAAACAACATTCTTACAACAAAAAGGTTTAAAATCAAAGATGTACTGCTTCCTGGGAGATACCTACGAAATGAGTTAAGTCAAGAAGTGTTAAGGTGGAATTGTAAATGCAAAAGCTGTCCCGTTGAAAAATTGCAGCATATTACGTGAACATAACGAGAAAATAAGATCTTATTTTATCTGCATCTACAATACTAGGATTATTTTCATAAAAATGTGTAAAAGTTTATTGTTTGTCTTATTTCCCAAACAGATAATTATTGTGCATCCATGAAATAGCTGAAAAACATTGGTAGTTGTTAAAAGACGATAAAACATTGATTTACGAGAAACCCAAAATAGTGACATTTTATTATCCCAGAAACCTAATATTCTACACAAATAACTAACAAATGCAGCATTCACAAATAAATCAATTGTTACAGCCATTTCTCCATGTCGTCCATAACCTTCTCAACGAATCTATGACCATTTCGTGTCAGTCGTCGAATGTGTCAAGCCATCAAGCCATCAAACTAGCGAGCCATCAAGCGGCCGCCATTAATCGCTAATGAGTGACAGAGAAAAGCGCGGGAAAGCAGTGGACGCAAAGATAACGCGCATTCTGCCTAGTATCGATACGCAATAAATGTTTATTTCAGTTCGTTAAATAACTTGGGGATGATTTAATGATACGCTTTTTTGTACCTATCTTGTAGTTGGTTTGGTAAATTATTAAATACATATTTGACCTTAGGTTAAATATTGCGGTAATTTTCGGCAGTTGTCATGCTTATCTGATTTTTTCTGTGGTCTACGCCAATGCTGATAATTCGTGGCTATAAATAGTAATTGTGCAATAAAGTTTTCATTCTTAACAGTAGGTAATATCGCTACACAATCTAACACTAACAACGGTACGTATTGGAATAAATGCATCATCCTCATTTAATCTCCTAAAAGAAAACGTTATGAAGAATAATCTAAATAAATATACCTCAATGAACACAAAACTCAGCCTACACAAAACATCTTCACTAGAAGCCATACAACATCTCAAACACGAATATTTCATAAAAATATCAACCGGCACCTTAAAATTATCCGTTGAAACGCACGCCTCGTGTTCCGCGGTAGGTATAATTAATTTAAAAAGCACGGTCTCGATTAGCGAATGTTTAATGTAGGAGGCACATTGTAATTCGGCGAGCAGACCGCTCCCGGCGATATTGGGTCAACATTGTCCAAACGCCTCGTACGATGAACTATGAGCATTATCGAGCAACGTTTCGCAACTTGTCGTAAATCACCACACGGGAGGTTTGACCGAAAACGGAACAGTTCGACTGTATTCAATTCTAAAAAAAGTGCAGAATTGACTTCTGAGAATAATAGTTGCAGAATTAGGTTGGAGTTGAGAGAAGCAATGCGAGCAGTTTCCTTTTTTGAATATTTAGATGGAATGGTTTCAAACTGTCTTTGGTTTTGTTTATAATTAAACGCTAATTAATGGTTTTGTTTCCATTTTTATTAGTTATTTCAACGGTGCTCATATTTATTTGTTTACGATAAAAAAAGTGAAGTTAGCAAAGTTTTTCGCCGTCAAAAGAAACATGAAAAACTTTTGGGAAGAAAAAACCACAAACGGGAACATCTTTCTCACTAAGTACATTTTAAATTATTCCTATAAATTAAAGTTTTATAGTAGAAAACTTTTATGAAGTCAAAGGCTGTTTTCATTTACTTATCTACACCAAACAGTGAATAGCACATTAGTTTTCAGAATATGAACTGAGATGTGGAGTACATACTTTAATTTCTCAGCGCGCTGTTATTACGAAACTGGAATGTAAACAAATACTAACGAACACCTTGATTAGTTGCAAAACTACCAACAGAGCGGCGGCGGCGTATTGTGAGAGTTAATTACAACTACTACTCTAATTACCGGTTCATTTGTACGAATCACTTGCATAAACAACTGTTACATACACCATGGGAACCTAACGGACTGCTAACGTAAACGTAACAGTTCACGTTAATTAAATAAATTCGTCTCTTACAGATAACCACGGTATCGCCATAGCAAAGCAGGCCGCGACTCACGTGTCGGTATAGAACATACAACGGATCCAGGTCTCGATCGCCCACAGTCTTCAGACACACAATTTTAATGCATGCTTTTTATTTTGTCATTAACCTTCGGGGTGCTCCGGTTTCGAATCGGCAACGTTTTATTTTTGAAACACGGTTACGTTGCGGTGATTAGCGGCCAGTCCACGCGTGCACACCGCTCACGCACTCACTGGCGGCTCGAGGGCCCGCACTGCACCGCCGCACCACTGTGATCGAAAAACTTCAAAAATTCGATAGAAAAAAAGTTCGCGTTCCGTTTCCAAAAGTTGCGTTGGCCGGTAGAGGCGGCGCGCGGGGCAGGCGCGGGCGGCGCGCACAGACGTTCGCGGCGACTGGCTCGCCTCGCTGAAAAAGCTCCTTACGTTAAATACATACAGGGCGATGTGCATTCTATTTATAAACTTAAGTTGGGCGTGCGGCACGCGCGTGCAGCGCGCCCGCCACTGCCTACATTAACATCATAATATTTGAAGTTATTAGGTCAGCTGATGAAACGTGTTGCGGCACACGGGCGCGCTCGCGCACTACAACCACGTTAATTAGCAGCACCTCTGTGCCGCGCGACGGCCGGCCCGGCGGCCCGCCCGCGTGTTGGCGCGCCACCGCCTCACCGCGGTGCATCACACGCTAAACAGATCGAACACTAAGTAGGTATAGTAGTTACACATTGGAAGGGCTCCAACAATAATAGAGATATGTTACGTTTATGATGATCGTGAGAACCTCTGACGCGCGGCCGCCCGCACCCGACGCGGTCCGTTTTATATTTTACTTTATTTACTAAAATAACATCTTTAGTTACAGTGCAAACTATAAAAACGGCAATAAATATTGAGTTCGACATTTGAATTTATTATCGTAAAACAAAATGGCTAAATATTTTAGTGATGGTTTTCGAAAGCTTTTATTTGCGTCAACGCATCGGTGTGGTAAGTTGTCAAGTGCGTGCGGTGGCTGTCACGCGTGACGGACCTGTGACGGCGGCGATGCGACGTGACGACGTAACGCTACGTTGACGAATATGATTTACAAAGTTGACGGAGCTGACAAGACAGCTTGTTACACTGTGTTACGAGGAACACGTTAGTATTTTAAAACCTAAACAAGACGTAGGAATCAAAGACTGATCGCGCGTGACACGGGCGCGGATAAATCTTTGAAGTTGGGCGGACATAAACATCTCAGCACATGTAACAACTAAATTGGACGTGTTGAAATGTTCTTCCATATTTCTTGTTTTTATAAAAAAAAGGAGTTTAATGTAATGATTTATTATGTTTATGGGTACCGTGTGAATGAGTTGGGAAGTTTATTTCGTAGCGTCAAACTGTCATACGCTTATTTTTATTTTGGCAATAATTTATATCACTAATGCTGACTAACTGGCGGGAGTGTCACATGTGGGTCTAATAGCCAAGAAATTTGACATAACGAGGGAATAAATAGATGATATATTTTAGAAATACTTGGAGCTGAATGATGTTCAGTAATAAAAATATTAATTAATTACGTAAACAATAAAAGGTTTATCAAAACTGAAGATTACAAGTGACACGTGAAAACTTGCTGTAGGTTATAAATAATATGAAAAATATGTATTGAAGCCTGTAATGATCATAAACTGAAACTGAAGTATGCAAACGAATATTTCATTGGCGCCATAAATCAGATAGCATATTTTCTTTTGTTCGTTCTTTTTTCCTTTATATCGTGTTTGATAATCTGATCTTAATATACAACATGTCCCGGTATTAACGCACACTACCAATTATATTAATTATATATTGATATAATTATTCCAATTAGAATATATGTTATAAGCATAATATATACACTGTTTTTTTACTAGTATGTATAAAATATTGTTTATTTATTAAATTGGTTATACTGATTGTGGGAGAAAATTGTGGTCATATTACAAATATACGCACGCACACAGTCGCATACGTATAAGGAACTAGCGTAGTAGGAACTTAGTATATTTAGGTTTGTTTTGACTGTACAGCGGAAGTGTCATAGTAAGTTACGCAGTTTTGATTATTTTTGGGATCAAAAATTATCAATAAGTATTCAAAATTACAGAAATCGACTCAGTAAAGGATTCTGAACTAACTGCTTTCATAATGTTTATCAATTCAGTTACACATTGTAGACCATTGTCAAATTAACTGAATGATGCTGAAATACTATTTAAGTACTTATTGGTAGGTGAAATGATATCTCGTCTCTTTCTTCCTTTTAGGGGAAAGCTCATGAATATGAAAGTCCTACGATGTTTTCAACTGTCTCAAATATTCTCCAACCATATGCGGTTTATGTTTTTATAGACTAACATTAATTTTAATAAAAACTCGTGCTATTCACGGGAGTTTTTTGCCTAAAACGTTTATCTTATTTTACTTACGTAGCACTCTGTATATTCCAGTGCACTTGCTATATTGTATGGTAATAGTACATATAGTAATTTACATACATCATCATTTCATTCATCATTCATTAT
Organism: Apamea anceps; assembly: GCA_951799955.1. Lineage (NCBI taxonomy): Eukaryota > Metazoa > Arthropoda > Insecta > Lepidoptera > Noctuidae > Apamea > Apamea anceps. Next base: position 1,581,126 of record OX637502.1, on the reverse strand, counting down.
CATTCTTTTTTTTTTTCGTTCGTTTCATTTCGTTCATTTTTTTAATTTTTTTTTTTTTTTTTACATGTAAGTCCTTGTTTTGAGGATTCATTTAAAGACAAATCTACATCCAGAATTATACCCAGCGCCCTAATTACGTAACACACTTTCAATCATAATCTAAATCATTTTGAAGCAGTAATCTATAGCTTTATTAGTCATCATCACCTGCCTGCCTTTTCCCAACTACGTTGGAGTCGGCTTCCAGTCTAACCGGATGCAGCAGAATACCAGTATTTTACATGGAGCGACTGCCAAATCTGACCTCCACAACCCAGTTACTGGGTAGCTATTGCTATATAGCGGTGGGTGGTATAGCTTTATAAGTAAGTTCGAAACTTGTGGAACAGACAAATTTTTCATTGTCAGTCAAAATTAACATTGCTACTGATAGTGTGCTCCGTAATTACCCCGCTGGTACATTACAACTATTTGTGGGCCACACAAATATTTAACCCCTGCGGTAACAGATCCCACGACCCGAAGCGCAGCAACCACTCAGCCGTCATGCCTCCAAATTGTGCCTAGCTTACAGCCTTAAAGGATAAACTAAACAAAATTCCCGCCTGTTAGTATGACGTAAGTATTGCAATTTCGCCAGCTCGACACGTGCTGCCGCTCCTCAAGTGTAAGAGTACTAAAACTTTAAGCTGTTTCGCTTTTCGAGCATAATAATGTGCTGTTACCAGTTTTAGTTTATGCAAATCCGAACTTTACCTGTTTTATGTAGGTAGATGAAGTATTTTGCAATTTGAAAGAAAAATGGTTGTTTTTATAGTTGGAGAGTTTCCGGAATGAAAAGTTTCTTTTTAAGAGGCGATTTACCTTTGTTAATTTTATATCAAAGCCAGTTTGCGATAATTACTTTACTATATTTCTAATATTGCCCTGAGTCCTAAAAATGTTTACTTTGAATCAGGAGGTGAATTCCCGTAATTAAAAACGTTCAAAATCTAGTCGCAATGGCATCTTAGCGACAATAAATGTCAAAAATTTAGGGAAATTAAAGTTATATTTGATAGATTGAGACTGAGATCATACTGTGATCGTTCTTAAAATTACGAGAATTACCCCTCATAAATCAAATCCGCCTCTTTGTAAATGTAAACTGCTGCACCACTGCGACATCGGCTCATCAAATGCATTAAGAGAATTCGTACCATGGACATTAGACATCAATTCCGTTAAATCATACGCGTTAAGTGCCAAACGCTATGGACGCATAAAACCGTCGGATTCTATTACACTGGTTACGCAGTAATTAGCAATGCGCTCGACAGATGGCGCTGACGCACTCTTCCGTGACACTTTGATAGGCAAGCGGTGACTGAATGATGCGAATTCATTTGTCTTTTTCCAAAATATTTTAAGAAATCATGGGAGTTTTAAATTGTTTTTTTTCTTGTCATTTTAAAGCGCATCGACAGGGTGACGACATTTATTTTGTGCGTCATTCGTTTCCCAAAATAAGTAAGTGCTTATGAGAAAACTTTAAGGTCGTTTTAGTTTTATCTTTGGTGAAGATGCACCAACCTTCGAATGCTTGTGTTCCTGACTTAAATTGCTGAGTAGACACATTTTTCAAACATATGAAGGATCAGCAATATCCTTCAAAATGATTTAGATCATTATTGATGGTGTATTACGCAACTATGATAGATCAGAAGGGGAAATGCTTTACCTGGTGCATACCTAAAAACTAGGTTGCATTTAAGAAGTTTCATTGACATGGCGCACGTGGTAGATTAAAGCACAGTCCCTCTAGAAGAGAAGAGGCATGTGTCCCAGCAGTGGGAACAATATCGGCTGATTATAATGATAATTTTTCCGAGTTCAGGTCGTTTACTTAAAAATCATTGTTAAACGTGCGAAGTTATGATGATTAAAATTATAATATTTTTCCAATCGTTTTAAATTGTAGGATCACCGACAATTGTTTTAGATTAATATAAACACAATAAAAATACTTAAATATTAACACCATCAAATATACCAGACTGTTTTAAAACTCTTAACTTTAGGACATTTAAATCTAAATTATTCGATTATCTATTATGTAAATGCCTAATGATTTTATGAATGAAATGAAAAGTTGACTTAAATATTAGAATCATTATATTGTGTTCTTATTATCTCTTTGACTTAATTTAATCTTTTTGACATTTCCATACCTAATATTGGACTAATTTGCAATTTGAACGTTATTCTAATTTACTTAATACTTAAGTCTATGTTATATCTAACAAAATAACCAAAACCCTGAAAATGTAGGTATTTGTACGCCGGAAACGGCAGAATATTATGAATTTTTAAAAGTATGTAACAACTCTGTAACAATATTCTGACAAATAAATGGACTATCTATCTATCTGTTGCACCATTTGAGGAGATAAATGACACAATGTGCTTGTCGTTTATTATACACTACCCCTTTTGGGAAAAAAGGCATTATATATGTTGAATTTATAACTCAACACGTTGCACAAACAAGACATAAACTAATTAGTTTTAATGCGACTTGATTGCTTACAAATTGCATCAATCTTTACGAAAATAACATTATAAAAACCGTGAATTAATGTGTTTTTATTTATTTAATGAATTGACGGGTTATTTATGTTACCTTGGGCAGTCCCTACATTGTAAATAAGTGGAGTTTATCTTCAAAATAAATACCTGCTACGAGATTTTATTGGACTGGTTACGTCAATGATTTTAACGTAAAATACACGAGGAAGACATTATTTTGTAAATTTTAACAACAGGTTTCAAGTTCTAATAGTGGCGTCGATTCCCTTGTTCACAAACTAAACTAAATTTAAGTTCAATGCATCTTTTTCTTTCTATTTTATTGAGAAAAGAACAGAAGATAAATATTAGTTTAGCCCTGTCAAATTAAGATACTCCATAGCAAGTTTAGATGTGATTAAAACATGGTGACGAAAAATACGTCAATTTACGTCAGGCGCTGATTAATTTGACAGGACTAAACTAATATTTATCTTCTGTCCTTTTCTTAATGAAATAGAAAGAAAAAGATGCACTGAACTTAAATTTAGTTTAGTTTGTGAACGAGGGAATCGGCGCCATTATTAACTTTTGTTATAAATGTGAAAGTTTTAAAACGTTCATCGATTAATTTATTTTGTATTTATAGGAATAGGTATTACCTAAATGAACCAAGCAGTATGTGGTATTCGGGGTTTATATAATTAAATCTGTTTATAATATATATATAAATGTCTGTCTATTTCAAAACTTTTTTTTTTAATACGATCTACAATTTGCACAAAATGTCAATCAGCTGAAAGTTTCCGTTTTAACAGAAGACCAATTCTCGTACTTAATTTAAAACGTTTAAAATCTAGTCGCAGTCTCATCTCAACGACAATCACTGTCAAAAACTTGTAAAAAATTTAGGGAAATTAGAGGTATTTTCGACAGATTGAGACTGAGGTCAGTCTGTGAACGTTCTTAAAATTATGAGCATTGCCCCTCAGATCACCGATGTTAGAAGAAAACTCAAGAAAATGTAAATGAAGTAAGTTTCATCACAGACGACACAACAGCAACTCAGTGCGACCCACTTGCGCAGGTGAGCAGTAAACATGTAAAGATGGACACTGCGATGTCAAATTGTAACACACGCGCAAGGGATGAGCGATCAGCGACGACAAAGTCACGTAAAACGTAATTTTGATAGAACAAAGTCTAAGAACTAAGACTAGGAATAATATAGTTTTGTCGAATGTGCCTTAAGTATAGTTACACGATTTTTGTGTGCTCTACGCACTTTCGTCGGCAAGAATTTTATAAGTACCTACTGCCGATGCGGTTATGTGCTTTGTGAGCGTGGACCACCACAATATCTTTCAAACCAGGTCACTGCAACGCAGCATGTTGGTAGTTCAATAGGTAAGATGCCATCATAGCTATTTCAGACAAGATTTTTTTTCAAATACCTCAACTTTGAACAAAAATAACGTTTAACAGCACCCTTATTGCGTAACACACCATCAATCTCTATTTGAATAATTTGGAGGATATTGCTAATGTTTCGTATGCTCAAAAAATGTGTCTGCTCAACAACATATTAACGCAATGAATATTGTTGAACTGTCAAGATTAAAACCATTGTTACTGAGAGTTTGTTTCGCAACTACCTCGCTGATTCTTTTACGTTCGCGAGCGGTCTCTATTGTAAAGTTTTCTTCTTAAACGCCAGTAAGACATATCTCAATAATATTTTTTCAAAATCTCCATCGCCATTCTCTCATACCTTGGCCAGCAGGTACGTCAGCACAAGTAGCACGTGCGCGGGCACTAAACGTAGGTACGTAACTACCTACAGACGGGACACCGTCACATAACGAAATGAACGTTAAGACGTTAACACACTTACCGATTTACATGCGAATCACTGCTTATTGTGGACCGTCCGTCTGTCAGGGCAGACGGTATTGTTTGGGATTAGTATTGCTGCTTGACATTTTGGAAAATGTAAATGGTTTGTCGGAAGAAAGCAGAATTTATTTTTCTGTATCACCTATTTGACCATCTCTTTGCCTTACGTCCGAAATTAGTAATGTATAGCAGCCATCCAAGACCACGAATCAAGATTGAGATTACTCAATCTTGACGGCTCCTTGTGATTGCCCCTCTCAAAGACTAAGCAACTTAAATGATTCACTAATTACTATTATAGGGTTAATCATTTTGAAGGATACATTGCTTCATATGTCGAAAAATGTGTCTGCTCAACAACGTAAATAACGCAATGAATGTGGAACTGTCAAATTAAACCCATTGCTACTGATAGTATGGTTACGAAATCAGATTGGCAAACTCGGTCAATGATTGGTTACAGACAAAGATACATTATTAGTTTCAGGCGTTAATAAGCAGAAATCGGGTGGAAGACTTACTGTCATGTAGGAAGAGTGCAGTTAATAGGAATAAGATAGATAAAAATGTTCTTGTAATAAACTTTGATGAACAATTTTCTTTACTTCTTAAGTAAGTAAGAGGGTTATAGTTATTAGACTTATTTTAGGTTTTATTTCCTAATTTTGTATCTTACTAGCTGCGCCGCGCGGTTTCACCCGCATAAACCTGGATCATGTAGAAATATAGGGGAAAAAGTTCTAGTTCTAATTCAGGTCATGGTTTACCCATGTGCCAAATGTCATCCAAATCCTTTCTCTTTATTGTAATACTAGCAGTGCCCCGCGGTTTCACCTGCATAAGTTTCGATCCCGTGGGAATATCGGGATAAAAAGTATCCTATGTGTTATTTTTGGTTATCAACTATCTGTGTGCCAAATTTCATCTAAATCCGTTCAGTAGTTTTTGCGTGAAAGAGTAACAAACATCCATCCATGCATCCTCACAAACTTTCGCGTTTATAATATTAGTAGGCAGTAGGATTAGTTTAGACAAGTAAACTACAAATATTTTTCTCCCTTCTCATATTTAAAAAGTAGCAATAAACTAATTGCTTTATTTATCTCACCGCTGAAAAGTCAACATTACCCATTAATTAATTAATAATACCTAATCTAAACGTTTAAAACTTTCACTATAAAATAACCACCGTTTATGTAAATGAGCTCATTAGAAGAACTAATTGTTGTTGCAAAGCGTTGAACAGCTAATTTGCATTTATTATTAATATTGTACACACTGCGATCCTTGACCGCTAATATAAGCGGTCATTGGGAGGATGCCATATTCAAATGTGGGTGTTTATGGATTAAACTTATGATTCATAAATGACAAATAGAGACAAAGATATGATGCTGCACTCTAATTACGTAACACACTATCAAGCTCAATTTGAATCATTTTGAAGGATATTGCTAATGCATTACTTTATATGTAAGAAAAATTGTCTGTGCAATAACATAAATAACGCAATGAATGGTGTTGAACTGTCAAAATGAAAACCATTGTTAGGTACCTACTGACAGTGTGTTACGCCATCACCCAGCTGATCATGCTGGGATGTTTGTTGGGAATACTAGACAGCCATTTAATATTTAGAATGCCCTATATGTATATTTGTATAATCAAGAAGTAAAAAAATACACTTATTTTGACTTTTGTTTTTTTTTTGTTTTTTAATGATTAGTTCAATCAATGTAATTTTATGGCGCTATTTTTTAGTTTGTGTATAATTTTAATTAATTAAGTTTTAGTTTTTATTTACTTGCTTATTATTTTAAATATACAAAAATAAATAATCATGTTATATTTGATTTTAATTTGAATGTTTGAGTATTATTTGATTGTGTATGTGTAATTTATATATCAATTTTTTGTTTATAAACCATCTGTGTGTTAAATTTCATCCAAATCCGTTCAGTAGTTTTTGCGTGAAAGAGTAATAAACATCCATCCATACAAACTTTCACATTTATAATATTAGTAGGATAGGATTTAATTTAATAGAAATACAAATAATATTTATTTGCATAAAAAATGGTATATAAAGTAGTATTAAAATACATTATAGAGCATACATGTTTTGCTTATGTCATAGCATGCAAATAATATAGCATCACAAAATGTTTCCCGTAGTGTAATGTAATAAAGTTTTTCTGAAAATAAATGTATTATTATTATTAATTGGGTGGCCTATTTTAAACAAGGTTTTTCTACTCCTAAAAGTTTAACGTATATGTTCAGATATATTTAATATTTTTTTAAAATCCGACTGATTTATACATGTTTTAGAGCTAAAAAAAGGATTTTATTCCTATCAAATTCTCCAGATTACATGTATTTCAAAAAAAACAAACGTGATTGCACGATTAACGATAAAATCACTTCCTGACATGCAAGAGAAGCCAGGTAAAGGTGCTAGTACAGAACTCAGTTTATCGATAGCTGTTAGAAGCCGCGTCACGGCACACAATCCTTTAGTTTTGCCGTCACATATATGTGGGTAGTTCGACACGGTGTACTAACGACGCACTGAACTGGACGCTAATAACTTGGAGATTACAATAATAAGGTATGACCGTCACGCACATAATAATTTGGAGTATTGGTAGGTGCATTATGTAATGCAGCAGGTACAGAGAACATTCGGAAAAAATCTTCAAATAAACGGGTTCGACTGTAATTTTACGTTGAAATTCTCATCGTAAAATAAAATAACACAAGCCTGCATTTCCCGAATGGTTAAGCGGAAGTGTACCTAAAGTACACACACATGTCACCAGTTATGTTTTATCCCATGTAATAGGGGGCGAGTCTGAATATCATGAAAACTAATCTACATTCGCGATTTATTTGCCAAAAATGTAAACAAATATGAGTTATGAATAAAATAACTATAAATCCTACACAATTAAGCTCAGTTTACGCTATAACTTCAAACATTTTTATAACTTTTTCAATAGTGCTGCTGTCACTCTGAAATCAACCTAATAACCATTAAAATAAAATTTATATTTGTTAAACTTGAAATAATATTAATTTGCAACACAAGTTTGAATAGATCTTACATCATAATATTGCACAACACTGTAATTCCTATTCATTACAATAACTTCCCATGATCGATGCAAAAATCATATACGCCAATATTCGTAGCTGCATTCTACGAATATTGCTACGCCGTAGCACTTCGTAGCAATATGTCAGACCCTTTCCCAAACCTCAATTTGCCTGTAGCGAGTTGTGTTAATTGTTTGATTGTCTTCTAAATTGTGATTTTTTATGTTATTTATTACTTTTATGTTTACGTAAGTATTTAGCATGTTAAAAAAATATATAATCTTGTTAAGCAACAAGATTATATATTTTTTAGCGTATGTATCTTTATTTGCAAAGTTACTTCAAACATTTAATTCGTTTTAAAACGCCAACTGCCAACACATTTAGCTCCTACTATACTCCAATAGCGTGATAGCTAATCCCGAGACCCGCTAAGTAGCCAATTCACGATGACCGCACTAGAATCATTTACTTCGCTCTATAGTCTATGGGAACATAGACTAAGTGAGCACTTAGCTTTATTGCTCGTATATCAATATTATTTTCCAATTTAGTTATCACTGTTTGGAATATTATAATCATATATTAGGTATTGGTGTGCTTATTTGCGAAGGAGAAAATAAAGGGTATAGTTCAACAAAAGACATAGTAGATATTTTAAATGTATGTTGTCAAAAAAAATACAGCTGAAAAAATAGGGGTCACTCAACATTAATATAATTTGTTGCTATAAAAATAAGTCTGTTTAGGAGAATTAATTAAATTGACGGATTTTGACTAGTCTTAAAAGATCAAGAAGAAGATGTCTCCGGACGCAAGTGGGAAGATGTAACTCCACCCTGGTAAAGTGGGGCTCCCTCAACAGAACAGCCGCAGGGTGTAGATGTGGTGCTATTTTGCAAACTATGCTCCACCCCCTATCCTACCCTCTGTATCCCAAAACTTGAAGGTCAAAATGACCTCAACGCTGGCGTGGAGGAGCGAAGTTTTGGGCCAACAAGATGTGACAAAAGTCGTGCCAGCGAATTGAAGAAGAGCGTCACACAAAGCTGCTAGGGAAAGTAGCTAATAGGTAGTAATTATGATTCATTATTGATAAATATTGAGGAATTATCCGTGTAACGTTACGTGCCCACTGGAAATTTAGTAAAAATCAATTACAACCGTACCTGCGGGGGGACGTCCCCGCACCCCTCACGCCAGGGTATGCTCCTCCATGCAGCCTCCCCCGTCACGGTTAAGGTTGATAGGGTCCAGCAGTAGGTGTTACAAAATAATTAAAAGAAGACGCAATCGTTTAACCCACGAATATAAGGGTTAAACGATTTCGTCGGATTTTAATTATTCTGTTGGCTTCTTGTATTCAACAGTTCATCTAATTTCTCATTAAACAATTCGTTAGTTTCTCTATGTTGTATGCGATGCACCGATAGTTCATACCTTTGAAAAGAAAGTCCTTCAAGAGAATGTCGAAGGGATCCAGTAGTAGTTATCACGTAAAGCATGTTTCTAAAGTTCCACAGAGCTCAGCTTACACGCTCATATTTTCATGAATTCTTTCGTTAATATTCAATCTTCCACTTATTACATCTTTAATTTGTATTATTCGAAAGATAACTACAAATTTTCGGCGCGCCGCTTCTTCTAAAATCTACTTCCAGATGTTACTGAAGCTATTTTTTTTTTTTTCAGAAAAGCAAGGAAAGAAAAGACCCGTCGTAATATTAGGGTTGTATGCAAGTCGTACCTATGTATGCGTTTTTGGGTCTTTTAAAAGGCCCGTCGCAGCATCTGGGTTATTTAAAATCTGCGGCCAGGGTGCGAAGCCCTGGTGCCGCGCGCCACGCGAGTGTCGAACGTCGAACGGGGGCGTCGCGACTTCCAACGAAGCAATGGGTTAATATATCATTCAATCATTCATTCCTATGTTATTGTTATTTGTTATTGTCTCAATCTGTTTGTCGATCGATGAGAAAATACTCCAACAGCATAATCCTACAAAATACTCGAACAACATAATCCTACAAAATCACCAAGTCCGTCATCACCACTAACCTGAAAGAACAGCGTGAAGGCGACCCACTGGTAGTACTTCCCATACCTGCGGGGGGACGTCCCCGCACCCCTCACGCCAGGGTATGCTCCTCCAGCCTCCCCCGCCACGGTGAAGGTCGAGTGGATCCAGCAGTAGGTGTTCAGCACGTCTTCTGGTATGTCCCTGGAGGAATAAGAAGATTATTAGCGTAGGTCTCCTTGTACTGACAAGCAGCCTTCAGTTGGCAAGTCGAGAGGGCCAGCCACCACCTGGGAAATAGATGGAGTTAGTTATACAGGACGTATAGCTCCATCTCTTTCCTCCTGTGGTGTGTGGTGGTAGGCCCCCTGTGCAATAAATTGAGACGACAACTTAGTCCCATAAGGACAATCAAAGGCCGTGAAGCTCCTGAAAAATTTATAAAGAGAAACCATAATTACACCTGCATCGTAATAATCAAACTTATCTAAATGTAAACTTCTAAACTAATATTATGAAGAGAAAAGAATTGATTTTTTGTATGTTTGTTTGTTACGGTTTCACGCTAAAACAGCTGAACGGATTTGGGTGAAATTTGGAACATGGATAGACCATGACATGAATTAGGATAAAGAATACTTTTTATCCCGATATTCCCATGGGATTGAATGAAAAGGGGCCATTATAGTTTTAATTATTTTTTATATATATATTATTTATTATTTTTATATAGTTTTAATTCATTATAAACCTACATTCTGGCAAATAAATGGATTTGATTTAATTAAACACGAACTAAACTAAACTGAACTTATGTTAGCTACCAATATTCTTGAAAATAAATATATCATTCATTCACTCACTCAATTTTTTTAAAATTTGATCTAGACTTATGAGGTGAAACAGCGGGGCGCAAGCGCACATTGGCTAAAAACTTATTTTTTGAAACGCTTTAGTTAAGTAGGTAAGTGTTTTTGTTTTATCAAATACGGAAAGTTTGTAACTAAATGGTAAATAGGTACTCAGGTTTGGTATTTTGCAAAATGTTAACGTCAAGCAAATATGTTACCTGGTAGCTAACCTATTCAGAATCACCAATCCGAATTTACCTATAGTCGTAATATTTGTCATACTATTATTCCAGTCCTGTATGCCAGTCCATGGCGTGTTTGATCATAATTCTATTATTAAAACCACTATTGCAGCATGAAATAATGCAAACAAAAAAATCTATTCAGTGCTGTTCTGGCGTATAAATACAAATTACGAAGTGTTTTTCGTACGTGCCTATCATACCCCGTACCATACGAATATTACCTACTAAATTTTCGCAATCGTTTAAAACTGAAAACAGTAATTTACAGCGTAACTGCTGTCATAATTAATATTTAGCTCGCGTACTAATTTAATTTATTACGCCAATAAGACTATTAACTGTAAAATAATAATTGGCACACATTTTTGGTTAATGAGTTCATCATGAATATCCTCACTGCTGAATCGTGACAGCGGTACTATTTTCAACCTCAGCATGTTATTCGACTCATATATTATTTTAATAACAATACAAGTCATATTACAGAAATAAAACAATTCGTTTCGATACAAAAAAAAAACACCGCTCAATTTCCTCCCACACTTTTCCAGAAATATTTTTGTTTAACGCCATCTATCATTTGAAGTGCAAACTACGTGGTCCGCGTGCTAGCTAAACAACGTGTTTTCTCACCTCGTGTGTATACAGTCGATGGGGTTGCCCACCAGGTGGCGCGTTGTTAAGGCTGCGCTAGCCGCCAGCAACGCGGCGGTAGTTGCACCGCAGTGCAGTCGGAATGCTATGGAATCAATCTTCGGGTTCACCCCTTGCTGTACACGGGAAAATAACATATAAAGACATGGTCCCAAAGTTTAGAATTCAAATTTGAATGTGTTGCTTGTTGATATTAAACATTCAGTGTTAAAATCGGTGCAAATTGGGGAAGCTCTTCGTAATTTACGCTGATTGGATTCAAAGAGATTTTATGTTTATGGCTCGCTCTTGACTCTTTAGCGGAACGATTTGCAGCAATAAAGTTATAACTACTTATTGGTTTATTTATACAGAAAAAGTACTGACATAACAAAGTGGAAAAAATATGGTTAGAAGTTTATCTGGCTTGCAATCAAAACATTATTTACCATGAGACGCTGAATACCTAAATACGGCATGCACATATTCACTTCTAATGAAATCACTGAATGAAACAAAACACAACCACAAGGGTTAAAGAACAAGAGGACAATAGGACTGAAGGACCAGAAAATATTAATACAATTAATATCAGGACAAACAGAGAAACAACTGTTCTTAATATCCCGGACAATATTACAATAATGAGTGGCCGCAAGAAGCCGCGGCGTAACGTAAACGACTTACGTTACGTTACAACAACGCGATTAGTCCCGATTCCCGCGGTCGTCCTGCCTCTAGACCAGCCTTACGTATGTTAATTAGTGTCGCAGACTAGGGTTGATACTGATAAAATAAAAATGATTATTGCCCTTAGAAAATAAAGTTGGTGACCCCAGATTATATAGTTTGTGGAGGGCTAGACTATCAGAAGTGGAGCCTTTTTTGATTATGGCCCTGCACGCTAGTTGCGTAAAACACAAACAATCACAATCTGAATCATTTTGACGGAAATTGCTAATCCATTGCTTCATATGTTCGAAAAATATGTCTGCTCCACAACGTAAATAACGCTATGAATGTTGTTGAACTGTCAAAATCAAACCCACTGCTACTGTTAGTGTGTTACGCAATAACCCCGCTGATCCATCGAACACAGGGAGCATGCCTTTTGCTATTGCACATTCATTTACCCACAATTCGTCTCTTGATCCCGTCTTAAGCAACGTTGTTTTGTGGACCTGAGCTGCACCTTAAGCGTACTAATGCTGGTGACTTTATGAGCCTCGGCGTTAATTATTCTAAGCTGAAGCTTAGTTATTCCATTCAGAATGAAGCTTAAGTATCCCAAGTCGTTTCTATTTTCCAACTTACCCCTCCAGACAGCAGCGCATAGATGCTGGTAAGGATCTCCATGGGCCTCCGCGGTTGCGGGGCGCGCTCGCGCCGCCGCCACGCGGCCGCGCCGCTGCTGGCCGCTGACACGCCGCCTGCGCGCGCGCTCGCGCCGCGTCCCCGACGACCCCAAGACAAGACCGAGTCCCTGGGGAAGGAGTCCTGGCTAGAAATGAACCTTTTCGTAGCAACAGTGCAGCAATATGATACTGTTTGGGCCCATGTAGTAGGTGGCCATGTTTATTGCTACGTCAGAGACGTTGTTCAGATCGTCAAGGATCAAAGTACTTAAAGGAAACATTTGGGACACGCCATCAGATGGGACATGGTCTGATCAGGACCACCGCACTCGTAAAGCTAACAGAACAAGACATGCACTGGTTTTTTAAGAAAACCAGGTTGCTGCTTACTTTAAGAGACGCACAACTATCTGAGCAGAAACAGTAGTCCCTCCGAAAGAAGTCCTGTTCAGCTTTAATATTGCAAGAGACGCACATGTCCCTGTATATATCTAGATAAGAGCTGATAGTTTAAGACCTCGAGCCCCTGGCAGCTCGCAAAAAAAAAAGGAATAATGCAATTTTCTTATAGAAAAATGCAGGTCATATCTGATACTTTAAACAGGCTCTAGTATTGATGTCAAGGCTAGAGTTGACACTAGCCTAACTAACTGACCATATATTTGACGCTTTGTGCGTATGCACAAAGAGTCAAATATATGGTCAGCTATTGAGAGGAATGGGAAACAAAAACTGATTTCAGCTTTTGGTTTACAAAGTGAGAAATTGAAGAATTAAATCAATTTAATCTTGAGCACAAGCGGGAATGCATTGTTCTGTGTTATGTTATTCTGACAAGCAACAGCTCTGAGATAAACAAACAATCCTAGTTTGGAGCAATGAAGGTCAAGTTGATAGTAAAAGATGCATCAGTTGCTTTGTAAGTAAATTATGTATGGAAATTAAAAATACTATTGCCATGATACTAATGAGCTTTTAAATTGCTACTATTTTCAATTTGACGAAACAATTGAAAGAACATCATCCAAACACGAGGATGATGTTGACATAAACAAAATGAACTCACCAAAGAAAATACAGAATTCCTCCTCAGTCACTGCCTAAACAAACACGAGCACAAAACTACACTAACAGCTACACTCCATATGAATGGAACGATCTTCTACGTCGGAAGCGCACGCGTCGATTTCACACGTGTTTCAAACTAAATCTAGATTATTTAGTTGAAATCGACTCAATTGTGTACAAACGCAGTAAAGGTTCGGACACAACTACCAAGGGTTCAGGAAACCGCTGATGCTATAAGAATAGACATTCAATTAATATAAACTCAAGGCTATGTTCAGTGTCAATGGGATGGGGAGACTAGTTGTTTTTCTTTTGTTTTGTGAGAGATACATAATTATTATTACTTCATTAGTAAAAAGTATACAACCATGCGCAGTTAGTACGTGCATAGTTTGAAAATGGGCTGAATCATTTTAAGGTGCCATTATAGTTTACCAAATACCAAGCTCATAAACCACAACAACCTCAAAGGTAATTTTTTTAAACAAGTGTTTTTGTTTTTTGACATAAATTCAAAATAAACTAAAAAGTATATAATGTGGTGCGCGTGTGTGCTCCTAACTTTTCATTTTGATAAAAATAAATTAACGGAGAGTGTTTATTTGAGAACATGAATGGCAGCATCCTCATAAATCACATCCAGGATACATAAAAGTTAATAGTAAAAAACCAAAAGTAAGTTTTTTAATGTGAAAATTAACAATGTAGGAAATATAACTCAACCTTTTTACGAGAATGTAATGAAACTTGGCAAATAATCAGTGAGCGAACAATCAAGTAGGTACCTAAGTAGGAAGGAAGCAGTTGCAGTGGCGTAGCTCATCCTAATGGAGCCCTGTATCAAATTTTATTGGGGACCCTTTTCATCCAACTGTGAAGCTACAGAGGGTATTGTTTTTACAAAATAAAGAATATAGCATACTGACTTAGAAGGTGAAGGGCTCGTGGCTAAGTAATAACAGCCGCACGACTCGATTGAAGGTTAAGCTACGCTTGCCGCGGTAGGTCCGTGGATGGGCGACCATCTTAACTTACCGAGACCCCTCCGTGCCTCGGAAAGCACGTTAAGCCGTTGGTACCGGCTGTTATTCGTGGATCTTTGACAGTCGTTACGGGACGTCAGAAGCCCGAAAGTCTGACACCCAGTATTACCAAGGGACATCGTATTACCCAGTAACTGGGTTGTGGCGGTCAGATAGCCAGTTGCTCCGGAGGTAAAGTACTGGCATTCAGCTGCATCCGGTTAGATTGGAAGCCGAGACCCAATAACACTTTGCCCAACCCGGGAATCGAACCTAGGACCTCATGCTCAGCGGTAGCGCTTGCGACCACTACACCAATGAGGCAGACACAGTTTTATTCCATACTTCTCTATTAGTCGCCATCTCGGTACTCACCCCCTTTTTAAACATATTTTTGAACCAATTTACAGAAATAAATATAATTTATCAACAAGAATTTTAGGTTCTGGATATTATTTTAAAAATGTTTGCTTATATATGTCACGTCGGGGGCCCATGTAACTCAGGGGCCCCGTATTGTTGATACGGCTGATACAGCGGTAGCTACGCCCCTGATACGAAGTTCAACACATTAGTTTAACCCTCATAATCTTAACCACATATTTGTCTCATTATGAAAGAAAAAGCCATTCAGTCGACAATATTTACGAAAAAAGCTTTGGACGCTCTCCAAATTACCCAAACTTACGTGATGAATGTACTGCCACCGCCTCTTAATCCCAGTTTACGTCTAACTGTTAATTAAATAAATCGCTCCGTATCGTTATCGTTATCGTCAAATAATCGTATTTCTTATGACTCAATTTTATTAGTAACAAGATACTACAAACATGAATTTCGGGTTTAACACAAAGCCCTGCGGTATCCCACTTGTTTTCGTTTCCAAAACCGTTCGATTGAACTCCCATGCAAAGTGGAATTTGTTTTTTAAAGCAACAAACTGTATGAGCATCACTTTACCAAGCATTGTTCCGTTTTAAGGAGGTTCTCAAATAAATACAGGTGTCGGCCTTGTCAAACGCTGCCCACAAGTCGGCAGCCGGAGATTGATGTCTGAACAACTGCTGCCGTCGGCTTAGAGATCTTTGTCTGTCTGTATGATTGTGTGAATCACGTGTAAATTTGGAACTCGGTCAAACGTCTGTTGACTTGTATCATACACTTTCATTGTTAATGGATATTGTGTTTATTTTTAATATCTCGTTAGCGAGCGGTGTGTTCTATTATCGCTTGTATATTTTTTATGTTTGGCTTGAGCTGATTTTATTGCTCAATGGTAAAATGTTTGTTCTATTATGTCTTGGGGCATTTATTTATATTGTGAACATTTGTTTATGAATGTTCCATTGATGCCGTTTTAGATCGATCTATTCGAGTTATTTGGTTCACTCTTTATTTCAGATGAATAATGGTATTGTCTGGTATTACCTAATATTATGGTAAATATTCTATTCGTGTGTTTTTCATGATGTAAGTTTTACCTTCTGTTGGCGATCCTGTTCACTCGAAGTAGTTCTTGGCGGCCAGCTACTTCTTGGCGACAACCGGTCGTCTTGCCCATGGGGTGCGCGGGAAGCAGTGCTGCTCTGCGCCTGCGGCAATCACGTTTATGTAGCCTACAGTGCTATGACTCATGAGTGCTCAAAAAAGTGAAATAATGACTGTGTAGAACTAAACTATTGATTGTATCCTTCCATCCAGAAGGGTGCATGGATATGAACTACAATTTTAGGAGCAAATCTGTGTTTCTACCTAATTTTTTACTTATATATTAGTATTAGGATAGAGAAGACCGATACCTTCTATTAGCAATCCTGTGTGCGCGCACTCCTGGGTCGGGCCGGCCGCCAGACGTCTTGCCCATCGGTCGCGCGGGGGGCCGCCGGACTCAGCGCGAGCTCTGTGCCCGCGCCATCCTCGCACCTACGACTGGGGAAAAAGAGGTAACCGTTAGGTAATACACCAGAGAACTACAAGCTCTCATTAGGGTCAGAATTTGGTCCATGAATGAGATAGCTCGTTCAAACGGGGCCATCTGATGGAACGGGGCGCCAAATCAGAAGAGTTAGTGGTTAAACAATTTTAATGAAGTAGTTCGCGTATAAATCCAGGGAAAACAGCTTCTTAATTCTGGTGCTATACTATAATACTATATTCCCAAATCATAAACAAAAATCAGTATCTTCAGATAAGGTATCATCGTAGGAGAACTGAACAAACCTTATCATTTCATCACTAGGGGCAAATGTATGTCTTATCTCGAGTTGATATTTGAAAGTTTTTTGGGGTTAGACTTTTTTAGTTTTAGTTACTGTGAGGCTTTCCGGGCTCTCATAAATACTGTTCTCTTAGAGCTTCTGCATGACGGAAGAAGTATTTAGACTAGTGAACTCAACACGAAATGTGCAAAATTTACAAAATCTGAACAAATTCCTTTCTCCAAAATACCACGAAAACAATTCGCAAAATCTATTAAAATTCCTTCCGTCCTGTCAGTTCACATTAGTCTGTCCATCAAGTATTAATATTTAGTCTTTATGCTCCGATTACCCTGAACATGTGACGTCCATTTAGCGGCAGGGTTCTGTGTTAAAGATGTATTCTATTTCCCGAGATAAATGTACTCTCGTTTACTGGTCACGACTCCGTTTGGTGTCATAAAATAGTTTTGTAGCTGTCTCGTCGTTCGTAGATTCATGCGTGGCTCGAGGCGGTATATTTTTATGGATCTTTAACGACAACGTATTAGGTAGGACTGCCCCGTTGTGTTCGCATGCGTGACTGCTGACCGGGGTCCTGGGTTCGTATTCCCGGGTCGGGCAAAGTGATATTGGATTTTTTCATTCAGAATTTCTTAGTAACAGCCCGGAGTTTGGTAGTTGGCGGTGTGATACTCCCGTGGCTCGGAAAGCACGTTAAGCCGTTCGCCCTGCGCCTGATCTCTCTCCGGCCGTGTCAGATTGCCAACCCATCTAACAATGAGAGTGAGGGAAGAGAGAGTGCACCTGTGTCTGCGCATACACTTGTGCACTATAGTATCTCCCGCACCGAAGGCTGGTCTCCACAGAGAGCGGTCACCAAGGCCGAAATTCTATCTGGAGGACTTTATATACTAGGTACTGATGATGATAGTTTCATAGCTCAATCCATGTATGGAAGTAAAAATTGAAGAGCATGTTTTTAAAAAAAGGATAAACCTGAGGCAGGCTCAACAACCTTATTGTTCTACGAAGAAATCAAACGCGTCACCAACTACCAAACCACCCATCATATTGATTCGATTGAAACGAGTCTGTTCACAAATATGCAATATTAAAAAAACCTAAGATCACCAATAAAATAAAAACTTTCTTACTAGTAGATAAAAAAACTCATATCTATGTCATCTATTGCCACGACATCCGTTCCCAAAAGCTCTATGCCCATAAAATCCATTAAACTTTCGCGACAATGTACGAAACATTGCTTGTTATTGCTCATCGAAAAGAAACTAGCATTTCTATTGTAACCACACCTAAAAGCATCGGATCGCATCGCATAAATATCGAGAAGCCATTTAAATAATTGATATCGCCGTTATGTAGATATGTACGGTGCAATATACGCCGCGAATTTCTTTACCGATGCATATTGATTGGCAAATATCATTTCTAAGGTTGGAATACGATGTTAGGCATAGCGGAATGGTATCGTGAATCGCTGTATTGAATTTATCTTGCTTTCGGAGATGCTGGCGATTTAAAATCTCAAAAGCAAATGGTTTTTCATTGTAATGAATTTTCCAGTTCACCCGACTGCCACCATTAAAATATTATTTTTTTAGTATACAATAAAATACTCTTTATTATGTGCACCATACAAATTACAGACATAAAATTATAGAAAATTATAATATTGAATTTGTAATTTGTTTTTAAATCTATATATCTATCTATATATATAAAAATCAATTGCGGTTCGTTTGTCTCGCTAAAACTCGAGAATGGCTGGGCCGATTTGGATGAAATTTTGTGTGTATATTTCAACGGGGTCCTGGATGGTTTCTGGGTAGGAGTAGGTTAGGAGTAGGGTAGGAGTAGGGTAGGGGTAGGGTAGGGGGTAGGACACCACGCGAACGAAGTAGCGCCGGGCAGCTAGAATTAATTTATATGGCAAAACAACGTTTGCCGGGTCAGCTAGTCATTTATAAAAAATCACTTCGATTCCTTAGACTACCGTTCTATTCTGTGAAGTGTGCTAAAAGTGAGCTGACAATAGTGGCAATCCCTAGCATCATCATCATCTGCCTGACCTTGTCCCAACTATGTTGGGGTCGGCTTCCAGTCTAACCGGATGCATCTGAGTACCAGTATTTTACATGGAGCGACTGCCTATCTGACCTCCACAACACAGTTACTGGGTAATACGAAACCTCTTGGTAAGATTGGTTGTCAGACTTTCGGGGTTCTGACGACCCGTAACGACTGTCAATGATCCATGAATGACAGCCGGGATTAACGGCTTAACATGCTTTCCGAGACACGGAGAGGTCTTAGTATGTAAAGATGGTCCAACCGTGGACCAACCGCGGCAAGTGTAGCTTAACCTGATCGATCGACCCGTGCGGCTATTATGACTGAGACTGAGACTGGGGGGCTTGTGGCTACACAAGCCCCCCAATCTGAAATAACATCTCACTTAAAGCTCACTAAGTTTTCACGGTGTGATTTTTAGAGAATAGACCGGATTATGACGGAAATCCGGCAGTGCAAACACAACGCGCCCACGGCTATAAATCAAACTTTACATGACCAATATCAGCGAGGTCAGCTAAAACTAGAAATGTATAGCTTGATGTGTAGCCGTGTGTACAACTCAAAATTTTACTATCTGAGATGCGGGACATAGGACCACGAATCTATTCATCGTACTTAATATTGTAAACACGAAAGTTTGTGGGGATGGATGGATGCGTGTTACTCTTTCACGCAAAAACTATTTAACGTATTTTGATGAAACTTTGCAGTAATATATATAACATATAGGATACTTTTTATCCCGATATTCCCACGGGATCGACACTTATGCGGGTGGAACCGTGTGGCGCTGCTAGTAATCTATAAAGTAGTTCGAGGTGACTAAGAGGTATTTTATTACTTCGTAATTTATGTTTGATTGCTTGTATTTCTATCTTTATCGTGTCGTGAAGTCATGGCCGCTTTGAACGTGATATATTGGGTTTAAACTGTTTGATAGGCCCTAAATACTGATTTATTTGAGGGTAGTAATCGAATGACCTTTCCTTTAGCTTGTGCAATTGAACAGGAATAGGTAGGAATGTCTCTAAGTAAGGTAACTAAATATGTACTTCATCCAAAACAGCAGTGTGATTCTGTAACCATCTCACCGTGAAAACTTAGGTAAAGTGGGCGTGGAGTGAGCTCTCATTCCAACTAATGCTAGGGATTGACACTGTTGACAGCTCACTCTAAGCCCACTTCACTTAATTTTTCACGGTGAGATTTTTACAGAATCGATCGGCTGAGTACACAATGAAGAGAGTAGAAGGCCAGTGGGAAGAAAAGGTACTAAAATCTCTTACAATGTGTTAAGTAATGTTAATGTTATGCTAGAACCAAGCATAACATCATACACGCCTGTTTTCCCCAAAGAGTTAGCCACAGGTGTACCTATTGTAGGTACGGTCAGCAACAAAAGTCGGTTAACACTTTAGTTGCTTAAATCTTAATAATTGAGCAAAATATTCTTAAAAAACATTTAGTAATAGAATATTTAAGAATACTTAACTCTTTGCTTTTACAAGAAATAGAGAAAACCAATGTATCGCATCATTTTGTATCAATTTAGATGATTTGTAAAAGTAACAGTGTTAATTGACTTTTGTTGCTGACTGCACACCCACATTTCATCAATTATTTAAAAAAACAATAAATAAATTGTTTATTTCGGACCAAACACTTGTACACACTTCATAAACCGGCCAAACTGCGTGACAGTTTGTCAGTAGGATTAACGCTCGTGTTAAAACATTTGCTATCAACAATCTGACTAAACATCTAAGTAGGTAAATACAGATACTTTAATGGTTAAGTGCACCATAGGGGTCGAGCCCATTTCTATAAACTGGGCACAACTCCACATTCCGAGCGATACTGAGAAATTCCTGCTGAAAAACCCTGCTGGTTAACTAAAAATAAGTGAAACATATCTCACAGAAATATCACTACACTATCAAAAAATTTAACGTCATATAGTTTTAATAAATCTCTGAACAAATTAATTGATAAAGATCTTTCATTTTCACGTGTCCGCTTTTCCGCTCCCCGCTCGCTTCCGCCCCGGTCCACACCCGAAAGTAGTGCCGCGAAAAGTGCGCGGAAATCGAATGGGATCCCATTCCCGCGCGATCTCGCTGCGGATAAATTTCCAGGACGCGGGAAAACGCTGAAATTTCACGTTTCAGTTATCGCCGAGTGTAATATTAAAGTTTTGTCTAGAATTTCTCAATTTTCTGATGTGTAACGTGGATCGCGTAAAATTTTATCTTTCCGTTTTACGAGCTGCGTCGATGTGACAGTTATTTTTTTTTTTTTGCATTCTGAGTGCTTGTAGTCGGTTATGGTTTTTCAAGAGTCAGGTTGTAAAATGGATTTACGAATTTGAGCATATGTCTAGCTGTCCTGTTTGCCAACTGCTGAAGCACTTAGGAGGACACAGATGTTGGTGTAAAATTTAGGGGTGTCTAAGTTTGATAGAAATACTTATTTCTCCGCAAACAGAATACAGATGTATGTACAGACGCCAGCAGGTCAAGCTACCCGAAACTGTCAAATTTTCCCAATCAACCTTGAACCTTAATGCTTTAGCGATAAAGTTGAAAATCTATTATAGAAATTTGACAGATTGTAGTAGCTTGATGTGCTGGCGTCTGTACCATTAGAGGGGCAATTCTCGTAATTTTAAGAACGTTCACAGTCTGATCTCAGTATCAATCTGTCAAAAATACCTTTTATTTTCCCTACATTTTTGACAAGTTTTTGACATTGACTGTCGCTGAGATGAGATTGCGACTAGATTTTGAACGTTTTTAATTGCGGAAATTGGCCTTCAGATTGAAACATATTTTATGAACGTTTTAAAGAAGACCTATTAGACGTCACAGGCTCCGTCTTGTATCAAGACGGAGCCTTTTTTCGTGCTTTATGATTGGGTTACATTAAAGTAAAATATAAATAAAAAATAATAATATCGACAGAAAGATGGGCAGACGACGCTGTTGCCATCGCGGGCAAAACCTGGATGAGGCTGGCACAGGAGGTGGGGATTGGCACAAGAAAGGAGAGGCTCGCTGTGGGTGAACTCGGACTGTGGATAATGGTCATGAAAATTTTAAATAAAAGTGAAGCGCATTGATATTAAAGTTTTACAGTTGACATGTAACAAGCAACACACATGGTCCCAATTAACTACTACAATAGGTTTTACCCAAAACCTACGTTTCGATACAATAGTTATATTCATCCATCAAATGTGACCTTACTACGAGACAACTAGCAATATTCTAGCACACAATATAACAGATTTCCATAAATCCACGTACGTACTAGTGGCGTATTGTAAATGCAATAAATCTCGAGTTTTACGGTGGTAGTAAAAGTATTGCGACACGCGCCGATATTTACCGATACGCCGACAGGACGACACTACGCCACTACGCCGAGTATTTCATCCCTGCAATCTTGTTGGTGATGGCTTTAGATTGGTTTAGGTATCTTGTTTGAAACTTGGTATTTTTGGGTTTAGAGGTTGCGAATATGTTATGAAATTGATAGAATTGAAACAACATTATTTATATTTTAATGTAGGACGGTAGGTATTTGTTGTGACTTTCTATATCCGTCAGACAATAGAGGTTGGCAGCTAGGGTTTTCGCCCAACCGGTCACCATAGATTTAGTACATGATTCTGAACCAATCATCTGACCAAGATTATGCTGTGACCTCTGAGTTTGTTTCGGCCTTTCTTCTTAAAGTAGTCAGATAGGAAACGCCTTATCTATCTTTTTTTTTAAATTTTATAATATGACGCGTAAAAGTGATTCCGTTAACCTACTTATTTACAGAATTTTTTGTTGATATATTTCGACGGTTACAACAAGAAAAGGTAGCTGTTCCATACATTTTGACCGCGTAGGTTTTCCCTTTTCTATGAAACAGCTGGTTTTTTTTTATAACCACGTATAATTTCTACGCTAGGGGGTGTAGAATCATGTGCTGAGTTCATGGTTACAGTTTTCTCAGACCCTGTTTATCTAAATCACTATTATGATTATTGGAAAACTTGAATACTTTGTTAGATAACTTGCGATATAACTTCATTTTCTTGAATTTATACTATTCAAATGAAACTTTACAAGTACATGTTGAGCTAAATGAAGTTCTTCGAATAAATAACTTTGTCTGTGCAAAACCGTTACAATATTTAGGTTTAATGGTTGAAGATTCAGAAATTTGGTTGAACGTATAGTTACAAAGTTTCCACTGTATTGGCTCTCTAAAAAATAGAGCAGGTTACAGTTTATCTTTTTTAAATAATATGACAAAAAGTTATCTAGGCATTCTAAATACGTCTGAGTACGAGTAGGTAGACGTTTAGAATGCCTAAATGACCGTAGCACGATAGCCGTAGTTTCGACCGAAGTTACGTACTCCGTATCTCCTTCGGACATAAGATTGCTTTGAAGCCCGAACTAAGAATGAATGACAACACGATTAAGCAGTCACTTATTTTGACGGATAAACTACTTTCGGACGGGCCCGTATCTTCATTGACGGACATAGAGAGGTAGACCCTCTGACGTCAGTTAGACGAGAAAAACTAAATGTGAATTTTAGTAAACAGTATTCTCTTGGTTTCAGAATGTTTTGGTTTATTTACTGAAAATCCATTTATCTTAAATTGGTATAGCGCGCACTATCAAGAATGGCCGGTTTTTAAAACAATTTCCTTTCTTCGTCGTTGCACTTTTATATTTTCAATTCGAAATGCAAAACTGAATTTTGTGGAAATGCACTCCATTTTCATGAATATTTTTTTCATGGAAGTTGTATCTAAATGTTAACTGAGTCTGAGTGAAAATAAATAAAAAATTATGATGGTGTTTGTACAATTTAAATAAAACACACGCGGATATAGCTTTTTATTTATTTATCTATTTCCATCTACAGTTACAGGATAACCCCAATGCGAAAAATGCGTTTATACTAACTTAATATAGACTAGCATCTATAACTAGTTGCAAACAATGCATTCCTTGTGAATTCACTCAGAATATTCGAGCAACCGAAGAAGTCCATAAGTTGATTGAACCTATTTAAACTTTTTGATATTCTTAAATGAGGAGATGGATTGAGGAAGACTGTTCTCCTCTCCTGTCTCCTTTAGAATTGGATGAAATAGTGGAAGGCCGCCCAATCACCGCTTAAAATCAGTTTAATAGTTATTCAAATGAGAAACATGAATTTATTCAGGGCTCCAATTCGAATTTAACGCATGTCATAATGCAAACACAAGTTACTTAACGCGTCGTACAATTTTATTAACAATCACGTTTTACGAGATCTGCACCAACCAGCCACCGCGCACCGTAGCGTTACACTCGACTACGTGCCTCCGAGCTCCGCCATTTTGGACTCACAGCTACTAACGTCTGTCCCTCGTGAATAAAAAAACACACCGTTCGTTAGATATTCTCTGTGAAAGTAATTTTTACTGAAAAATAAAATGGATA
Organism: Apamea anceps; assembly: GCA_951799955.1. NCBI lineage: Eukaryota > Metazoa > Arthropoda > Insecta > Lepidoptera > Noctuidae > Apamea > Apamea anceps. Next base: position 1,556,606 of record OX637502.1, on the reverse strand, counting down.
TCGACAGTTAAAGTGAATGTTGCAGTGCGGAATGGCCGCATTGTTCGCAGTGGTCCTCGCATTCGCCGCGGTTACTGCCGACACCAGCCCCGAGGTAATCGTAATTGTTTTGTTGCACGCTCTGAATTGCAAAACAGCTCTGGAAATTTGGCAACAATGCATGTTCTGATAACGGACACATACAGATGTAAATGCCGCCAAGATAAAAAATACTATACGATTTTATTTCGAAGTTCCTTTTTGTAACGTTTTATGAGATCTAAATTGCACAGTTTTGCACTGTAGCGTGTTCTTAAAAACATTTATTTATTTTAATCGCTGCTGAATGCATTTTCCTTTGTTCAGTTCAGATACGGTTTCCGAACAAAAGGGCCATTTTTATTTCTGTATCTGCTAAATAAGGCTTTTAAAGTTAAATTATGTTTTATGAAATGTTCACTGAGTGTTCTTTAGAAAAAAAACTGCAAGAAATGAAAAAAATACTGCCGTATCATTTACATTTTTATTAGGTGCTATTTTCAGGCTGTTTTTTGTATGAACAGTAAGAACTAATCTTGCATAGCTTGTGACATCCCTTATCATTTCAAATTCTTTCACACGCTACTAACATTATCCCACCTACTTATCTTTCTAAGATGTCCATGCTTATCATTCCACAGGCTGAGTTCCAAGAGAACCGGCGCCTCTCGAAGGCTATCGTGGAAGCTCTGCAAGACTCCAAATTCGATGATGAACTGCTCTTCGACCTCAAAAAGGAGAACCAGGTGTACCTCAACCGGACCATGTCGCTTATCATCAAGTATATTGTTAAACGGTAATGTGATGGGTTTATCTTTTAGTAGCTTTTGCCCGGGTCTGAAATTACCCCACGCGAACATACTGCCCGGGATAAAAAGTATCCACCCCATGTCCTGAACCAAATTTCCTCCAAATCCGTTCAGCCGTGACGGCGTGAAAAGTTAACAGATTCACTGAATTACGTTGGCGATTATAATATAAAATGCATTATATTATTATCGAAGAAAACGGAGGAAGTATGTATGTATTTGTAGGCCTCTGACGCGTGTCTTGTTCTTGAGACAGGTCTGAGTCTTGGGACAAAGGCATTAGATTATGCATAGGCTCAGAGGTAAATGGATTTATTAAATTGGTTGTGGGTTAAAAACCAGAGCCACCTGCTGTAAAAATCTCACCATGAAAACTAAGGTGAAGTGAGCTGTCATACCACCTAATGCTAGAGATTGACACTAATGACAGTTCACTTAAAGCTCACTTCACTTAAGTATTCACGATAAGATTTTTACAGAATACGTCGGCTATTCTATATGATACTTTTAAGCTTATAAGGACGCTAAAGACCTGCAGTCCAGAAAAACAGCAAAAAGGCCTGCATTGCTTTGTCCAAAATTTCCAACACGTTGTTAGTATGTCAGGTGCTCGAAGCTCGTTCGCTGTATAGCTTAATATAATTGCTACCATTGTCCTCAAACTTCCTGTGGCATAAAACAAGGTTTATACGGCGCTGTTAGCATTATATTTCATGTCGGATTCCCATAGAAACTGGCTGGGACGACATTATGGCTTACGGTGGCTTAGGAGAGGTGCGTAGTTTCGATGGCAGTTACGTGTAAAATATTGATATTGAACCACATAGGGAAGACTGGAAGCTGTCCCTGTGAAGCTGAAAAGCCTTTAGAAAGCATTTAGAAACCTAGAAAGAATTCAGTCTCATAAATATATGTGAAAGACTGAAAAACCAGTATCAGCAGGCCACGATTTATTATTTTATTTTGTACTAGCTGTGCACTGCGGTTTCACCCGCATAAGTCTCAATCTCGTAAGAATATCGGGTTAAAAAGTATCCTATGTCCTAACCCACGTCCATGGTCCACCTATGTGCCAAATTTCATTCAAATCTGTTTAGCCAAACAAACTCACTTTCGCATTTATAATATTAACTACATAGTTAGAATGGGAGTTTGTCCCAGATATGAGATCAACTGTTACTAATGAGACACAATTACTTTTTCTATTGCTACCAAACTTAATAAGCTTACCTTACAGACGAGGGGATATGGAGAGTTAATATACTATTTTGTACAAGTTTTCAATATTAATGCCTAATACCCTGTCCATCAGGTAAACCGATTTTTGACCAGTGATTGCAGCAACACACAATACACGATACACGTAGTATGGTATTATAAAGTCTGTAAGAATCCACAAGTAAGATAATTCAATAAGATAAGGCAGTTTATATATTTATTTTATTACGCATTTTAAAGTTAACTTTTACGTAATCTGGAATATGTTAAGTTCTAAGACAGCTGTCAAAAAACGGTTAATCTAATGGACAGGGTAATCTTTTGATTTTCCTTCTTTGTCACTGAATGTAATACCACATTTAAGAATATACCACCCATCGCATTTCCCCCAACAACCATAAAAAATAAAACAAGACGAGTATGTCCTCGTAATCCTTGATATTTTCAATCCATGTCTGTGCCGTTTCAGCGAGGTAGACAATTACCGCTCGAGGCGCACCGACGCCATCAGCCGACGAATTTATTCCTCGCTCATTATGAAACTCATCGATATTGCTAAGGTATGTGGAGTTATGGATAATTTTAAAAGCTCGATTTGTTCGTTTAGGTAAGAACACTAAGAACAAACATATTCGTATCTTTGTAAAAATTAAAGCCTATGATCATAATCTAGTTATCTTTGATAACTATTGTTCCTACAGTGAATTGGTCTTAAAGTGCAGTTATAAAGAACAAAATTGCCACCTGCTATGCTGATGGAGTACCATCACTGCCAGTACCAGCAAAGCATAATCAGGCTATAACGTTCCCACCGCTGAGAAATCCACTCGCGGCCCAGTGCGGGTTTGTACATGTCACATATCTTCGAATTTTTGGTTCTAAGACATGCCGGTTTCCTTACAATGTTTTCCTTCACCGTTTTGAGAGCAGCGGTGATGAAAAAAATTACACAAAGTAAAACGCCTGCCTGGGTTCGAACCCACGACCTACTTGTAAGTCGGGGCCTCCAGTCCCAGTATCCATACAATTTAGCAATTATATCAATTAAATTATATTAATTGAAATTATACCAATTTATTGCAATTATAATTATTATGTACTAATGTAGTTCTTTCAAATAAAATCACATCATTGTATAATCATTATTGAATGGTGTTATTATAAGTGACTTCATAATGACTGTTGAATCATTAGGTTGTCCTTATCAGCCTAGGAAAGAACCTTGCATACTAATTGTTATAGCTATGTCGGTACTGAATGATAATATAGCTCTTTAAGAAAAACTCCTTAAACAAACAGTTTACTACTTACACTACGTAATTAGAAAGATCTACAGACGTAGCCTATACATAGTATGACATGTACGCACGGCTACACATCAAGCTATCCATACCAGTATAAGCTGACTTCTGATTGTACGAAAAACCTATACAATGCGAGGTCAGCTAAAACCGGAAATGCATAGCTTGATGTGTAGCCGTGTGTACATACATTTTTCCAAATAGTTACTGTAATTTATCCCACGAAGCGACGCGGGCTACTTACCTAGTGAAACAGGAGCAAGGTACCGTCGGATATGTGTGTGATATGTACTAACGCTACTCATCTTCATGCACATACACACAACGTGTTTGTACACTTGGTTACCACAAGTAAAGCGCGTGACACTATAGTGTTAATTTAGTTTTTTTTTTTGGTCGTGTTAGTTAAAGGTACCGCTAGGTTACCACCCTAAGAATTTGTATACCGACCAAAATGATATCGACCCGTATTAAATGTGACATTACGTGAATCTCGTATTTCGAAACATACGAGTCGACTGTAAATAATTTAACTTACTGCACTGGTAAATATGAGCAGAATCGTTCCTTTATGCACATCGAACTGAAACAATGAACTCGGACAACAATACCCGAATAATGTGAATACTTCATTTTCTGTAACAAGCAGTGGCTATACTGTAAAATAAAGGGGCATGATTATATTCTGTAGGAGAGACATTTGTCTGAAATGTAGATTCGAACCGGAAACGGTCAAAGTGGAGGTGCTTGGAAGAGGCCTGTGTGCAGCAGTGGACGTCTTCCGGCTGAGATGATGATGATGATGATTAAATATTCATAAACTTATTGGTTTTGTAAAAAAAAAAACATTAGCTTTGTCAAATAGTAAGGATATCTGTAATTTAGAAATACCTCTGTTATACGAGTACCTTACCCATGGCGGCTGTGAAAAGGCTTTGTCTGATTTAGGACTTTATTGTAAACCATACAAGAACATACACACAAAGCAAGTATGTTTTGGCGTTCTTATCACAGAAAGCGATATCCATTTATCGTAAAGGGACTTTGTTAAACTTAAATCGTCAAGTACCAGTACACTAAGTTACATTCTTACCTTACTTTACACCCCCGCAAACTATTTTGTAAATCGTTTAAAAATAACACTTTAACACGTCATTTTTGTAAAGAATGAGCTGAGGTCGCTTTTTCCTAGCCGAGTACTCTGAGAAGCACCACCGAAACTTCAGAGGTCAAAGTCTCTTTTAAAGTTCACAATATTACCTATTTTAAATTGTAATGGTCAGATCATCATATGATGACCATGTAGGTTAATGCTATACATAGCTTTTGCTTATATAATAATTACCATACCTATACCCAGTATGGTCGCTCTTAATGCGCCTAATTAGAAGGCTGAAAGTCACCCAAAAGGCAGTTGGCTATGCCTGAAGTTTCCCTAAGTTATCAAATCAGAAATGTAGAGATCCGTAGAAAAACCAAGGTAACCGACATAGCCCGGAGAATTGCCAAACTTAAGTGACAGTTGGCAGGAACATTGCTCACAGAACAGATGACCTATGGAGCCGAAGGTTCTGGAGTCGCGACCGCGTACCGGATAATATAACGTAGCGTCGGAAAGCCTCCTACAAGGTGGACCGATGACCAGGTGAAAGCTGCACGAATCCGCTGGATGCGAGAAGCACAAAACCGGTCGAAGTGGCGGTGCTTGGGGAGGTATATGTCCAGCAGTGGACGCCATTCGATTGAAATGATGATGGCGATACCCAGTAAGCTTTATAGACTACGACTTTAAATGAAACTTGTTTGAACAGGACCTACCCCGCAACACAACGGCGCAGAGCCGCATCGACACGGCGCATCGATACTACATGTCCGTGGAAAGTAGGGACATGCACGACCAGATGGCCGACGTGCAAGTGTTCCACGCGTGTGCCAGGCTGTACGACATCATGTTCACTGTGAGTATGGTCGCTATTGACAGCGCAGAGTTACATAGACACGGCATGTCCGTAAGTTCCTAGAGAGAAGGGACATGCACGACCAGATGGCCGACGTGCATGTGTTCCTCGCGTGTGCGTGTGTGTGTGTGTACACATCATGTTCACTGTGAGTACATGACGTAGCGAGATACATGCACGACCAGATGCAGACCGACGTGGCAGAGCCGCTACTGACCATCGGGTCGTTAATACTTGCCATCGGGGTGTAAGTACTTACCATCGGGTCGTAAGTACTTACCATCGGGGTGTAAGTACTTACCATTGGGTTGTAAGTACTTACCATGGGGTCGTAAGTACTTACCATTGGGTCGTAAGTACTTACCATCGGGGTGTAAGTACTTACCATCGGGTCGTAAGTACTTACCATCGGGTTGTAAGTACTTACCATCGGGTCGTAAGTACTTACCATCGGGTCGTAAGTACATACCATCGGGTCGTAAGTACTTACCATCGGGTCTAAGTATTTACCATCGGGTCGTAAGTACTTACCATCGGGTCGTAAGTACTTACCATCGGGGTGTAAGTACTTACCATCGGGTCGTAAGTACTTACCATCGGTTTGTAAGTACTTACCATCGGGTCGTAAGTACTTACCATCGGGTCGTAAGTACTTACCATCGGGTTGTAAGTACTTACCATCGGGTCGTAAGTACTTACCATCGGGTCGTAAGTACTTACCATCGGGTCGTAAGTACTTACCATCGGGGTGTAAGTACTTACCATCGGGTCGTAAGTACTTACCATCGGGTCGTAAGTACTTACCATCGGGTTGTAAGAACTTACCATCGGGTCGTAAGTACTTACCATCGGGTCGTAAGTACTTACCATCGGGTTGTAAGTACTTACCATCGGGTCGTAAGTACTTACCATCGGGTCGTACTTACTATCGGGGTGTAAGTCTAGTGACTGACGACAATTTTGTTTTCATATTCATCGCGGATTCAAGTCTAATTACCATTTTAATTTTGTAAATCTCTGTAGATGTTGACACTACTCTTCGTCAAGTCAACAACAACAGAGCCTGGATAAATTAAATTAGTAATTGTTAAGACACTTTCTAACCTCAAAATAAGTTACAACGATTACAATGGACAACACCAAAATTAACGCTGACAATGCTATGACAGGTTAATTTACATTTTGCAAAAACAGGCAGTGTGCGACTTTTAATCAATGGCTACAAGTAAGTAATAGAAGACACCGACAGTTGCAAAGCTCATTTCCAAGATTCCTCCATTTCCTCATTTACAAGGAGTTAATATTGTAGATCTTTTTTTAAAGCAGCTCTTCCATACATTTATGTTTGCACAACTCGACAAAATGCAGGGAACAGCAGATTTTTTCTTGCATTTCCGGTAGTTCTCATATTCTATGGTCCAATAGTAAAAGTTGCTCAAAATAATGAGTACACAACCCTTTAGAGGTTTTATTTTAATTTCACCTTGTATAAAGAACACATCACCTTTATAAACAAACTTAACGTTTGTAAAACGTAGCCGTAACAATTGTATTCGAGTAGTAATCTCATTTGAACCTAGTCGACAATGGAGACAGCGACGTTGAGATATTAAGCTCCACCTTCCCTGCTTGACATGCTGTGTACCGAGGTGCACAAACAGTCAGCTGCAGATATTTACTTTGTTTTAATATTATAAACAAAGTAGAGGTACCTAGCGAAATTATTCTTTGCAGTTTGTGATCATGGTGGATGACATCGACAGTTGGCCTGCCTGGCACCATTGGTAGCGAAAGCAGTGTGATTACCACTCTCTCTCTGTCCACCAGCAGCGTAATTGCGTAACACACAATCAATCGGAATCGGTTTCATTTTGACAGTTCAACAACATTCATTGCGTTATTTACGTGTTGAGCAGACTTTTTCGAACTAATGAAGCAACGGATAAGCAATTTTCTTCAAAATGATTCAGATTACGATTGATTGTGTGTTACGCAATTAGGGCACAGGTTAACCGTTTTTTTGACAGCTGCCTTATAACGTAACTATTCCAGATCACGTAAAAGTTAACTGTAAAATGCGTAATAAAATAAATATATAAACTGCCTAATCTTATTGAATTATCGTATTTATGACTTCTTACAGACATTATAATACCGTACGTGTATCAGTTTTGATAAAAAAAAAAATGTGATTGCTTACTAGTTCGATCTGTCAAAAACGGTTCACCTAGTGAACAGAGTATAGTGCGACATAACTATAATCAGTGTTTTGTACTTACTGCTTTGTTATACCCACAGTATCTTTGATAGTGCCTATCTCACATGGCTACACAAAAAACTGGTCCATTGTCAAACTAAAATAAATCGGATAGCCAAAACTATAAACCGCATACCATATTGTTTACGCGAGACTTGCCTCATTGACCTCAAATTATTTTGTTTGATTGAATGATTAGACGGTAACCCCCTCGTTTGCGGGCCTAATCTGTCCTTTTACTATCTGATTATTAACTAACTAGCTGCGCCCCGCGGTTTCACCCGCATAAGTTTCGATCCCGTGGAAATATCAGGATAAAAAGTATCCTCTATGTTAATCCTGGTTATAAACCATCATCTGTGTGCCAAATTTCATCCAAATCCGCTCAGCAGTTTTTACGTAAAAGAGTAACAAACATCCATCCATCCATCCATACAAACTTTCACGTTTATAATATTAGTAGGAAGTAGGATTAGCAATTTATTTTTTAATTAAATCTTAAACCTTTCATAGACGGAATTTTACCTGATTCCTCCCGATTTCTTCCGCAAGGAAGGGTTATGTTTTAATTTGGAATAAGAAATTCAGAGATTTCAATAATTAATTTGTTTTCTTTTACAGGCTCCGCGAATCTTAGCTCAGTTAGGTAAGCTAGACGACCTGACGCCGAGGATCCTGGTGCGGAAGCTCAAGGAAATTGAGATCAAACCAGTGCATCTAGGAGTAGCACTACTCATACAGGTAAGTACCTACCTCCAACCTTTTAAACAACACCCTTTTTTTTTTTTTTTTTTGAGGATGGGAAATCATCAAATGACTCCTCCCGCTCTGGGTGGAGCAGGAGGGAGTGTCAGACTCTTACTGACTAAAACCCACCCGTGTTCTTTCTTTTTCATGTGCGCAATGTGTTATTTTGTGATTTAGAATGAACTTCTTTCGACAACGCAAGTGCGTAGTTGTCACCGCAAATACCAATTTTATGATGTCCAAAAACAAAATTACTAAAGCATTTACATGCAAAATAATTTGATATTGACTTGAGACTTACATCAAATTATTTTACTGTATCTGCAGTGCGATTCTGTAACCATCTCCACCGTGAAAACTTAGGTGAAGTGAGCGTGGAGTGAGCTGTCATTTCAACTAATGCTAGGGATTGACACTATTGACAGCTCACTCTAAGCTCGCTTCACCTAACTTTTCACGGTGAGATTTTTACAGAATCGATTGGCTGGATTAAACGAAGTAGAAGTGAAGTAATTCATCAATAAATAATTTGACACGACTTGACACCCAATTTCTAAAATAACTGACAGCCTGTCAACCTCACGTTAAATGCTGTTATTAGCTGACTGAAATAACAGCTGATCTAATCATTCCGAGTAGTATTTTCTAATACCTAATTTCGACTTCAAATTCCTCTCCCCAACAGTACCACCTCCGCAATACAGTGAACTTCGCAATCAGGTCCAAGTCTCTTGACGTATTGTCCACCAAGCCGCAGAAAGTGGGGCCGCAGGTCATCGACATGCTGAAGGCGCTGGCCTCCAGGATGCTGCCCATAGCTGAGCTGGTGGACATCCACCTGGCGCACTCCAGCCCCGCTTTCAAGGACACCTGCCCCAGCACGTGGCTTGGTATCGTTAATAATAAACAGCCTTGAGATGACTTGTTAATTTGGAGCTTTTGGCTCAAAATGTTTTTTTTTTTTGTATGTTCTCAACCATTGACAGAGTTCGCTCTAAATTATTAAATAGAAAAAGAACGAATGAAACATTTTATGAAAGCAAGCAAATCTTTAGGTACAGTCACGAGCGTGATTTTCTCCTTTGTTTTTGAATGAGATTTCATGTTATTACGAACATAGCATTTTCGAACTCATAAGTTTATGTGATGTGTTATATTTCAACGTTGCATTCGTTATTTCACGCAAAAATCGCTATTGAAAGTTTCCAAGTGTTGACATATTAGTGCTCGTGACTGTACGTACAAATACAGAACTTCAAAGAGGAACGGTAAAAAATATCGACTCTTGATATGAAGTGATTTTTTTTCTACATGCGCACTGTTCAGTGCTGTCTACAAAGTTCTACATTTCAGTCATTTTACGTATCATAGTTATGAAAGTGCAGCATGTGTTCATAGGTTGGGTATCGTTGAAATGTAGAACTTCAGAATCGTTCATTTTTATGAGACTTTAATAACAAGAGACAGCCTCCACCATTTTCTCGTTCAATTCTTGAAGAGGTAACGTATCATGTTCCTATAGGAAAAGCTCTACCCACTTATCCCCGATCTACTCGTAAGTACATACACGCTGTTAATATCACACTGGGACTACAGAGTACCGACTGCGAGCCGGTGCCAAATGTTGTAATCAGCAATTACAGTTTTATCGCCACGATCTGCGGAAAAACGCCATCTCCTTTGTTCGTTCATTTTGGACATACAGAGTAATAAAACCGCCTGAGCGAACTATAATTATGGTGGCTACATGCAGGGGATGGAGATATAATTATTGTTTTAATTTAACATTTAGTATTCAAAAGTATACTTTCATGGAGATCTAAATAAGTATGTAGGTACATTTTTTCATTTCCACATTATTTATAAACGTTGTTTAAAGTTAAGAGACGTTTAAATGTCAAAAAATATATGGTTAAGAATAAAATAACAAAACCTTCGTCGATATCATTAAAGTAGACGTTCTTTTTAAGGGGGAACCAACCACAAGCGTAGCCAGATTTTTTGTAAATTTTGACATTTGAACGTCAAAATTTACAAAAAATATAATTGATTGTAGTCGCCCCTTCCAAAAGATAGTTTCGTATGAAAAAGAATGGGCAAGAAACTTCACTGTTACTCTTTTGAAATGTTTTAGAATATTTTGTTTACATTAACTATATAATTATGTGTGAAGACGATGCACCTAGAATAAAATTACTCTATCACATCAAAATAATCCTCTAGGTTCATATATCCTATTGTATGATTATTTCATGAAATATAAATCAATAGGTTTATATAAACTTATAGAGGGGAAGGTCGCGGGCTACCTAAGAACATCCTACATAAGACTTTCGAGAAAGAGTCCGTTAGATACTAGAACAGACTCCTATCAGATACTTATTATTGCAAACTTAAAGCATTGACATTGTTTCGTACAAGTTTCGTACAGAAATTCATACAAGTTTTTTTTTTTTTACTAGATAAGCTTTCTCTTAATTCTCAAACACATCTGCAGTCTGTGGCACGATATTTACTTCCAGACAATATCGTTGTCCAGCTGGTCAACTCGCAAGTTAATTCCTAGCGTCGTCCTTAGTCTGTGTCCATATTTGCCAATCTGTTGCTGGAGGCGCTCCAACTAATGAAGATACTGAAAGCTAGCAGTGCTTGCGGAGAATTTTAAGTGTCAAGAAGTACTTACGGCTTTTCTTAAAAGTTTTAAGGTCAAGTTTTTTCTGGTTTAAGTTTCTTTAAAAGGTAAGGCACGGGTTTAGTATCGTAGGCTCATATCGACACGAGACAAAGTAAAAGAAAGAAAGCCAAATATTTTAAATAGTTTATTTGTCACAGAAACACGTGCATACAGAAAGATAATTCGTTCAAATGAAAACAACATATATCAATAATCACGAGCACAGAGCAGAAACAGTCGACAGCTGCACGTCATGACTGTGGCAAGAACGCTTCCACTCAGTATGATGCTGTGCTGGGTATTTAGTCTGAACGGCCCAAACCGAATGGCCCGCGGGCCATTCGACCGTAAACAAAAATCGTCTACGTTCCAAAGGAACGGTGATAAAAATTGGTAAACAAATTCAGTGTCATACACTGCATCAAGTACATTCGGGTGCAAAAGTTGAAAAAAAAAGTTTGATCTTTTTTCTTAGATTTGTATTATCTGCTACCCAACCCACAGCACAGCGCTAATTTTGAGTGGTTATCCGAAGTAGAACATGTATCTAAATTGTAGGTTCACATTCACTGCAACAAAACTATCGTCAACATAAGCTCTATCTACATATATCAAAGCTGAAGAGTTTGTTTGTTTGAACGCACTAATCTCTGGATCTATCAGTCGGATATGAAAAATTTTGCATTTGATAGCCCAACTCTTGAGGAAGGCTATAGACTATAACATGTCCATGACCCTTAAGAGCCGAGCAAAAAGAAAAAAAACAGCCAGAAAGAACGCTAAGCGAAAACGGAGTGAATGGTGCAGGCTGGCGATACGATGCGATGCGATGGGTCGGGGAACCAATAAATTTCATGCAGACGGAAGCTAGTCTAATTATAAAGTACAATATCGCACAACAAACCTATTTTTGCAACAGATTTCCCAATATTAATATGAACCGGCGATCCACCGTACATATAATCTATTTATAGCTAGATATGTCGGTAGCTACCGGACAATCGGACCGGCACCGGACCGGCACGGCGCACCGGCCGAAGGTTTTATTAGACAAGGCAGATTTATCGACACACCGCGCGATAACGAGACTGTGGGGCAAGGAAGACTGCGGAACCGCGGAAATATACCTACAGCGTTATTTTCATGAATTTTCAAAGTTATTGCCTGCGATAATAGCCCTACGGGTAAGGCCGCGGATGGTCAGGCCAGAAAGAGGTCGTGAGTTCTAACTCCATCCGTTGCAATCTTAATGTGAATAATGGGTTGTGGAGCCGTTAACAAGAATACAGTTAATCTCTATTTAAAGCTGGGCTAGAAGACCACTGTGTCTAGTTTGTTAAGTGCCTGTTACTTGCTGATAGGCCTCTGCTGTCCTCCATAGTTATTACTGTTACTGTTAGCCTGCATCATCTCACTGCTGGGCAAAGTCTCCATGACTTCCAGCTCATTCAATCCAGAGCTAAAGTGGACTACTGGTTGTTTGTTTTCTGCAGCTCGTTCCGCCATCTTCTACGGAGTCTGCCACGACGCCTTCTGACTGTGTCAGGGCTCCACGTAGTAAATATTTTGGCTCACAGCTCATGGGCATACGGCAGACGAGGCCAGTCCAGTCCCACATCAGCTTAGCGGCTTTTTGGGCAACGTCAATAATTTGTGTTTTGGAGGCAGTGTAGTGTGTGTGTGATCAGTTATTAACACTGTAATTTTATGACATTGATAATGCTAATTGGAGAAGACTCCACGGTAACTTTTTTCTAAATATATTTTTTTAATTTACCTTCGAGTCATCTCCATAGGAAACGACAAATTGGAACCGTGCACCTAGCTTCAGAGATTTCACGAGTGCCTACATGGGCGGGCACATTTCAGAAGTTAGATTTATGGGACACAAAATATTTTGAACTTGAATTTGACTGTTCATAGATATGCAGCATACGAGTATAAGGACCAATTGAATTGCCAAAGTATACATCGCTGACTGTAGAGCTTCATTCGTAACCTTGAAACAGAAAGTGTTAATTGAATGGAATAAAATAAAATCGTGTTTAGAGGCGACCAACAGTTTTCCACAAGTTTGCACGAAAAACTGTAATTAATTATGCCACGATGATATTTACACATGACCGCTTAATTAATATACACCATAAGCCCACGTACGTAAAAATATCGGCGCAGGATTTTATCGCGCACTCGATTTTCAACTTTCGGTGTCGAGCCGAGCGTTGAGAATCTAACAGAGCGCATCCCAGCGCGTTAAAAAACACAGTGTTGGAAATGCAACTCTTGGCGCTTTTTTTTTTTTTTTTTAGGATGGGAAATCATCAAATGACCCCTCCCGCTCTGGGTGGAGCAGAAGGGAGTGTCAGGCTCTTACTGACTAAAACCCAACCGTGTTCCTTCCTTAGCCCTTTATGTTCCAGGGCAGCGGTAACCCTTTCGGACGATCCCGCTAAACTCTTGGCGCTAAATTCAAATTCTAAATCTTTTATTTCGGACCCAGCAGTGTAGTCCATTTGGTTAGTATACACACGACTTAGAAACTAGTTTTAGTACTTACTTACATCTACCAAAAAAACAACACAAACTATTCATTAATGCGCCACAGTGGCATGTAGGCGTATCCAATGTCCCAGTATGGGGCTGTCCCACCTATCAGCTATAGTTTCAGGATGCTGTTGGGACTGGCGCGTACCCTGCGCATAATGGAAGCGCAACGCTTGCGCATGATAGCGTGGAAGCCATCGATTCTCGCCTCCGCAAACATGCCCGAAGTCCTGCAGTAGCGCGGCAATCCCATCAACACCCTGAAAGCATTATTGTATTGTAAGTACGCGCAGGGCGCTGTGTGCCTTCTGCGTGTAGTTGACCAACATACTGCATGTTGTATAGAACGACTGACAGTACGCTGTAAATAGTGTAGCCATTAGTTCAGTCGAGCATTGAGCTAAGCATTGCGTTCAAAATCTAGTGCGCGAAAAAAATCGCCGCGGGAAAAACGCGTTCGGGTCTGGTTCGAACCAGAGCTAACTTGTATGATGTATATTGCTTATTTATTTATACATTTTCTTTCCCCTTTATCATATCAATAAAACAATATTTAAAAACAAAACAATTTCAACAAACACTGAACAAGCATCAAAAACAGATTTCCTAACACCGGGGAACGATAAAAGAAAAGCAGTAAAATGTATCACGTGACGTCACTGCCCTATATTATGATATCGGCGGTTCGGCGCACACGCATGTTGGTATGATTTACGAGCGGAAGGCAGGTTGTCCCCGCGATTGCTTGTTCTCACATAAAACACGCGATAAAACATGTTTTTAGGGCCAATGGCTTCTTTTTTTCTTTCTTTCTTGTAATGTTCCTACAAGATATTTACTCGTCGATTGGCCTACTTTGCAATAATAAAAAATTGTTAAAGATTTAGATGAATAAATTCGCGAGTGACGACACTTTTATATTTTTAAATAACCGTTCTCTTCTCTAGTGTCTATTAAATGTCTTATAAACTAATTTTAAGAGCTGCGAACGTAAGTTTTAGTCTTATTACCTAATAAATATTTCTAAGTAAATAATAAAACACCTCGGCAATACGGCAATCAGTTTTTTTATTACATTATCTAATTTTCTACCATCATCACGGGCTGACCAGCATTTTTACATGCTGATGTGGCAACACTGATAATGACCCTCATAACGTAAATGCTCTTTTGTACGGTCAGCACATTGTTACATTAACATAACAGTTGATTGCCATGAAATCATAAAATAATACTGCTTTTCTGCAACATTTTCTTGTTATATTCAAGAACTAGCTTTTGCCTGCGGCTTCGCCCGCGTGGTTGTCGGAATATATCCCACGGAAACGTATACTACCAGGATTAAAAGTACCCTATATGTTAATCCAGATTATAAACTATCATTCTGTGTGCCAAAATTCATCCAAATCTGTTCAGCCGTTTTTGAAAACAACATACATCCAGACAAACAGAAAAGCTGGAAAAAATTCTTCGTTACTATTTTATTAAATGTATAGATTTGTATTTTTTCAATGCGAGCACTTCGCAGAATTTGAATAATTCATTACAATCGTAAATCACCCGCTACTGTATTGAGTATCACCATATCCCCGACATCAATTTCAAATAATTGTTCAGTTAAAAAGCCTACATGCTGACTGTAATCTGCCGACGCAAACACCAACGCAGCATTTGTCAGGGCTCAGCTCCTGTGTTCGTTTGATAACTCTTATCGGAATGCGCGCCGGCGAGGAAAGCCGAGTACGGGCCTTCAGGGTTCAGTATCATTGTAATAAGTTGTATGTACGTTACTTACTCGCGTATTTCTCAATAATGGCATATTCAAACTATGCTTTGTCATACGCACTGCGATTTTAAAAGTTCTTATTAAAATAAAGTGGAAAAGAAAATTATATTTAATTATATACTCTTTATTGTACGGTAACCAAAGGAGATAAGTTGGTAACCAGTGTCGTAGGATATAGTTAAAGTTTACTAAGAAACCGATGGATGTTTTCGAATGAAATTTAATTAAATTAATAGAAAACAAGTATGTAGTTCATTTATCAAATTAAATTTCATTCGAAAACATCCATCGGTTTCTTACTAAATTTCAACTATATCCACACACACCACAAAAATACCTACATGACAAAAAAAATCGAACAAAACACAATTACTATACACACACATACACCCAACCTCACTACACTACGCTATACTTCAACATGAAAGTAATATCAAGCCCTCTGCAGATTAGGTAATGAATCTTCTTATACGAAGAAGGAACAAGCATCGACCTTGCTTATAATTATTGAGCCCTAGTGGTAACGGCTGCGACTAACAAGTTTTACGTCGTAGGTTCGAACCCAGACAGACGCTTTACTTTGTGTAAATTATTTTATAATAATAATAATAATAATAATAAATTTATTTCATAAAAAGGAGATTGTAGGACATGAGGCATACATAAGGTTATTAATATAAGTTTGTACCATGTCAAACACAATCTGGTGGGTGAAGTTCAGCTTTCCTAGCTAGATTATAGAATAACCTGTATTAAGGAATAGCTGTCCCTGTCCCTTACAAAAAGTTACAATAAACTAGTACAATTAATTTTTTTTTTTTTAATACTACAACTATGATTATAGTTGAATTGCGCGCCAATTTTATCACCACTGCTCTCAAAGCGTTGATGGAAAACATCATGAGGAAACCGGCATGTCTTAGAACTAAAAATTCGTAGTCATATGACATCTACCAACCCGCACTGGGCCCGCGTGGTGGATTACAACCCACTCCCTCTCACTGAGAGGAGGCCTGTGTCCCAGCAGTGGGAACATTATAGACTGATTATGTATTGTGGCATCTGGCACTGAAGTATGTATAGGTATGTAAGTGAAAAGAAAAAAGAATTTGACTACACTACAGAAAACTATTTTTACCAATACCTTAGTAGTATAAACCTATCCTTTCCCCGATTCCCGACAGACGAGCTGAACGCGATGTAATGTAAGTAACGACTCCGGGTCCCAGACGTATCCACGGTATACATATGTAGGTATGTCTCATTCCATCACGCAGGACCGTCCGGTCATTCAGGGTTGATGTGCGTGTGTACACGGAGGTTGGGGGGCTGGAAGTGACTTGAAAGAAAAGAAACTAGAAGGATTTTATGCAAGTGTTTCTTCGCATAAACCTTTCAAGTAATGACGTGAAAGGTATACATATAAAGGTATAGGTGCTGAATACAGCACCTGCTATTGCCAAAAAGTAGTTGCTGAAATAAGCTGTGACGGACGGAGTCGTAGCATTACGGCGTCTTTTTTACCATTTTGGTAAGGAACCCTAAAAAGATAATAATGATATCGAGTCGATACTTCCATTTATAAAATCTAATATAATATTGATAAGCTATGCTGAATATTTTACCAAAAACATAACTGAGGGACAATTCTTGTAATTTTAAGAACATTCACAGTCTGATCTCAGTCTCAATCTGTCAAAAATACCTCTAATTTCCCTACATCTTGAACAAATTTTTGACATTGATTGTCGCTAAGATGAGATTTCGACTAGATTTCGAACGTTTTTAATTACGAGAATTGGCCTGCTGTGATTAATCAATAGTCGCTTTTAACCCAAAAATCAGTTAATGAAAAGCTTCTTTAAGGTGGATGCTCCAAGGTAGCCCGCGAAATTCAAATTTTCTTACGTTTCTTGCAATTTGCTGGTCAGTACTAAGTTGTACGTTGATTAAAATACGATTCACGGCCGTAACAAATATGTATTTACATAATCCTAAAATGTCAAGATTTCATGAAATAGTCATTCAGTAGGATTACTTGATCTTAGAGAGTTGTGTTGATGACTTTAATGATTATAATTCTGTAAATACATATTGTTACGGCCGCGAATCATATTTTAACCAACGTACAACTTTGTACTGACTAGCAAATTACAAAAAACGTAAGACAATTTGAATTTCGCGAGCTACCTTGGAGCATCCACTTTAAGCACCTTGAAGACCCCAGTGATTAAAGGTTAACTTTAGTTGAAGGTTAAACAAAAGAATAACGCCCTCACCCAGTATCTCCACGTGTTATCCCTTCCACAATCTCTACATCAACGTCTTACCCTTCGTACCACCTTATCTACCGTCTATTCGGGAGTAAGTGTCCCGAAAATTGCTATTAAATAATATTCCAGGCGATGAGCGGTGTAATGGACGCCGTAATCGACCTAGTGGCCTGTGAGGATGTGAGGCCACCAAGATACTGACGTGGTCAGGGAGCTCGGGCAGAATTACCTTGGAGGTCACTATGTTACTTGTCTGTGTTTTTCGTAATGAAGAGAGAACGGTATTTAGGAAATGGTGGCTGTAGAATATAGGTATAGTATATGGTAGTTTATTGTTATGTTGGACAAGGAAGATTGTCGTAGCGTTAAAGATAATCAACTTAACTGAGCTAACTGACCTCCATTATACTTAACTTACAACTTTGGGTCAGCGCCCACTAGCGGCACGGCAAGCAGGGAATCTGTTGTCATCACTGCTTATATTAACGGCAAGGATGCCGCGGTATTCTTTAGCATGCCGTGACGTCCATAGGCATTTTCGTTGAAATTTCAATTTTATTATTATATTTTTAGGTTATATTCCTATTCGTCGCCAGTGCGCGCAGGCTCTTAAGGTCCAGTTGAACACCAACTTCAGGAACTAGTGATCTGGCGCTAGTTGAACTGGTCCTTTTTGGAGTTGCCGCCTAGCAATGGGATACAAATGAGTGTTTTTAGAATTTAAGTAGTAGTTTTTACTTTGTTTCGTTCGTATTTGTTTCCGGTTACAAACTATTATAGTAATCCATTTTTGAAGCAGTTGCTGACATCCAATTAATTTGTTTTTGTGTCTGACTAGCTTTGCCCGCAGCGTCCGCGTCGCCAGCGTAGATGTCGGAAATGATTCTACGAAAACGTGCTACCGACACAAAAACTAGCCTATGTCCTTCCTAAGGATGCCATCTATCTCCTTGCCAAATTTAATCGCAATCCGTTCGGTTGTTTAGGCGTGAAAAGGTAAAATATAGTCAGAGTTACTTTTAAATGTATAATATTAGTAGGTATAGATTACAGATACTGTAATGTAAATAATCATTGCTCATGATAAAAAAAAATATGTTTCTATTTTTTCTTTCTTTCCACACTTCGCCAATGTCATGACGATCCGAGTTGAACGACCTCCACAGAGTACCTATCTATTATTTGGCAGCCGGCACTGTCTTGTGCAAAGGGTGGTGGGCTTCATTTCCGCACAGAGACAATATAACTATTTGTTTAGCTACAAATTGGCATTATGCTAACAGTATCAGAAGCAGATTGTTTCGAAGCTTGCTGTTAGTGCATTTGAGAGTTTTCTCTGAAAATGTGTTCACCATGAAATGTTTCACACTTATGAGATCAGCTGTTTTCAGTTTTAGAAAGACTGTGTTATGTATGAAAATCTCTATGGGTGTCAGTTGTCAAAATAAGTTACCGACAGACATAAGACATGCTTCATCAGGAACATTTAAAAAAATAGGTTAAAGGAGTATTTGGCTAACCAACAATTATAAATAATTAGGTACTTTCTATATGTACTCGATAGATCGAACAGCGATCATTTTCCGGATAAAAGCTAACGATGGATAGCTTTTATCAGGAAAATGTTCAATTAAAATATACATAGAAGAATACTAGGTCATCCAGATTTCGATCAGCAGATTCTATTGTAGGTGACAATACCCTGACAATCGAAAAAAAAAAATCTTACCAAAGCTCCAGCAATAAACAATGTAGGTAGTTAAACTTCATCCCCAACTTCAATGTAATAAAACACGAAACCGAAATAACAACATAATAACCTGTAGACCTGAACAAAACCCGCGCCGACTCCCAGAGGGTTAAGTGAGTACTGTTAACAAATCAATTACAGTAACCCTCCACCGCTGGGCCGGGCGGAAAGCCGACTACTTTCCACAACAAATAAGCTCCTAAGATTTATTCGCGTTGGGTCTTCGCGACCCCGGACAGATCCCGGGGTCCGAAACGCCCCGAGATAAAAATCTCGCACCTTATATCATGGCATTAAACGCTCAGCGGTCGAAGTGTTAAAAAGCAGGGGATTACTTACATAGAAAAAATATGGGTAACGTAACCCATGCTGAAAATGAAAAAGTAAGTTGAGATTTAGGCGGGGTTTGAGGAAGTTTATTCATAAGTTGTCGTTATTAACTTTCTTGTTGAATATCGGTAGTTAATCGTCAACTTTTTAGGTCAACCATAATGAATTCTTTTTAGTTTGATAGTGAAAATGAGTTGTCATAATTATCTGAAGGCTAGATCCCTTAATTAAAAACGTTCAAAATCTAGTCGCAATCTCATCTCAGCGACAACCAATGTTCAAAAGATAGGGACATTAGAGGTATTTTTGACAGATTTAGACTGAGATTAGACTGTATACTACGTTCTTAAAATGACGAGAATTGCGGCTTCATTCAAGAAAATTGAGCGCTAACGGTAACTTTCTCATCATCATCTGCCTAGCCTTTTCCCAACTATGTTGAGGTCGGCTTCCAGGCTAACCGGATGCAGCTGAATACCAGTATTTGTATTTATAACGGTAACTTTCTATGAGAGGAGTACTTAAATACATCTTGAACAAAGTATCGGAGATTTACGTTGGTCAAAATTTATTTAATTCTTGGATAACTTTCACAAAATCTAAGACCTGCATTATTTCTACTGCTAGTGTAAGCCCATAGACTAACGCAGTCCCTACACTAGTTAGAGGTCTATGTTAAAAGCACAGACAGCTGTGAACCTGTGTTTCGGTCTCTGAGGATACTGACTTTTCCATGTTTGTACATATTTGAGGTGGCAATTTTTGTAAAAACCAATATAAACTTATTTCCGTCACTGCTGGCCAATATAAGGACACGTAATGGCCCCTTGAGGTCCCAATACAAGAACTTGTTACATTTGGGTGAATACAAAACAGCACTTTTAAGGAAAAGTATTATGACAATGGGACCTGTCATAATAAAATACCTCTTGGATTATTCCGTAAACATTTTCAAATTTAAGGTAACTGCACTACTTTTAGACAAAATTAAAATGTTGTTACTCAGTACAAGACTTTCTGAATGATATAAATTTATCCTGATTATGATTGTTATAATTAATTGCAAATTTGACCATGTAAGACTTATGTATGTAGGGTAGCGGGATCGTCCGAAAGGGTTACCGCTGCCCTGGAACATAAAGGGCTAAGGAAGGAACACGGGTGGGTTTTAGTCAGTAAGAGTCTGACACTCCCTTCTGCTCCACCCAGAGCGGGAGGAGTCATTTGATGATTTCAGACTATATTATTATTAATTGACTTCACTGTAATTTCCGTTTTGTTTTGTTGAAATTATTTTTGTTAATATTTTAATTTATGTAATAATTTGCATGCCGCAAGGTAGATTGTAGTCGATCTCATTAATTTATGCACTAATAACATCTTATACCTGTACCTACATTCGAGGCAAATAAAGTTCTGATTCTGATACACATCCACACATAGCGATGTCCCGTCCCAATCTACACCCACCCAGTCTCACTACTCAGCCACAATCAATAAATCTCTCTCCAATTTAGGAGTCCTGTAAGACAGTCCACTACATATCTACTGCATGCAAGAACAATAAATTTTATCGAGAGGCTAGCGGTCGATTCACTCTGCCGTCAGATTAATTCTGCAGTTAAATTGTAAATGAGACGCGAATCCCACTCAGTCCGGGATGGCCGGGATGGCCGAGATTTACGTCGCATCCCTGATTTATTCATCCCGTCTTGTTCTAGCTTTTCTTTTAAGACTACTCTAGCTAACGAACGTGGTTGAGTGAATTTGTTGAGTGACAGCCGATTTGCTAAGGTTACATGTGGTGGGTAGTTCACGATTTATTTCAAACGGTGTTGACTTTTATAGATACCTACAGTAGGTGTCTCGCTTTGCCAATCATCCATCACGCACTTACATCTAAAATGGGGAACCTAAGTATTCGTAATATTATATTTAAAAAAAAACACTTTTTAACTAAAAGAGATTTCACTTCTTTCTGGGAAAACAACCGTGATAGGAACTTAGAATAACATCATCAACATACACAAAGTGGATTAAATACGTAATATGAAGCTAATTCAAAAACCACTCATCAGAACTTGACCAAATGTATATGGGACCACCTCAGAAGTAGATAATATACCCTTTCAAACAATGTCGATGAAAATATCGATGAACATACATTTAAAAAAATACATACAGGCGGATATAGAACCTCCTCCTTTTTTGAAGTCGATTAAAACGAAAAATGCTTCAAGTTATCTTCCTTTTCAAAAAATGGAATTTAAAATCGCACAAAGCCCAGCAGACAAAGTGGCCAGTAATAAATAGTTTCCGTGCAAACAGCAATCTTTGTCCCATTCTTTCGAGGCGTAATCGGACAACGAACAAACTAGACCAAAACTACGCGAACTGCCTGAAAACTTCATCATGTGAGCATTTATCTACGAGCATTGTACGGTGCAACAATGCAGTTCGCACTCTACGAAACTGTCAGAGCTTCCTGCAGATAGGCACTGCGGCACGACACGGCACGGCACGATCCGGCACGACCGCCCGCGACGCGGCACGGCGCGGTGCGGCTAGACGCGCGGACACGCGACTACGCCAAGATGTATGGCCTGCCAGAAACGTTCTATCACGAAAACTACTTAGTACAGTCTCGTCTGCAATATTTATGCCTCGGAATTTTGTTTCGTGCTCATTTGAATATGTAACAGCTATCGCGGTAGTTGACGAAAGTATTTCATTATTTAAACTGCAGAGCAAAAACTTTTTATGTCTCCATTTTTAATGAAATTTAAACTTTCTGCGTGTCGGCTGAGGGAACATTTCTCACGAGAGTTATGAGTTCCTCGCGTGCACGGAATTGCGGCTCTTTGATGGCAATCATTCATCGCCCACTCCGACGACAAGAAAAACTACCATTATGCTTTTTCGGGAAGTCATCTTTCCAATAGGTTTTAAAATTAATTCACAAAATAATGTTACCACCACACTAAAGTTAGAATTCAAGTACCTTTCTGGTTAAATTATTTAACTTTAACCAAATTTTCTCATAAAAAAATCGCGACAGCAAAAATAACGTAGCCTATTCTATACCTTCTACTGAGCTTACACCACACTGCCTAGATTGCCTTATCAACTATTTTTTTGTTGACTAAGATCAAGAACAAAGAAAAAAGACGAAACACTGCTTTGTCTATTTAAGAAGCTACCACTGTTTGACGTGACAATGGCGCCGATTCCCTTGTTCACAAACTAAACTAAATTTAAGTTCAGTGCAACTTGTTCATTAAGAAAAGGACAGAAGATAAATATTAGTTTAGTCCAGTCAAATTAGTCAGCGCCTGACGTAAGCTGACGTATTTTTAGTTGCCGATTTTTTAGTTAGGTGCGTCTTATCTGTCTATGGAGTACCTTAATTTGACAGGCCTAAACTAATATTTATCTTCTGTCCTTTTCTTAATAAAATAGAAAGAAAAATATGCTCTGAACTTACATTTAGTTTAGTTTGTGGACAAGGGAATCGGTGCCAATGACCTTTACTTATAATTAGTAAGTAACTTAATTCCGGAAAGACAGACCATGTATTAATTGTTGAAAGTAAACAAAAATATCGGAGTATAGAACAAAATGGCCGCCCTCAGACGTTACAGGCTACCTATCAGTTGTCAAGTCTGCGAGGAAATAAGAAGGAAATTGTTTATTGTACTCAGAAATTACATTCTAGCCCACTCTATGAAGTTTGTGCGAGGTTTTATGTGTATCATCATTTGTTGGGGTGGAATCGGTTTTTAGTATGTAGTTCACTATCAAATATGATTTCATGTGATTTCACTTTTTGCTTATTATTTTTGTGTAACTGGAATAACTTACCTGCTTTAAAGAAAATTTTAATAGAAGTTCCCACATAAAAAATGCACAGAGTTGATTTTCATACAGAAACTACAATCTGCTGAAAAAATGCTACTTTAATAATGTAAGTCTTGTATGTATTGTTTTGAATCCTACTATACGTATAAATATACTATATATCCTACTAATATTATAAACGGGAATGTTTATATGGATGGATGGATGGATAAATGGATGGATGGATGGATGGATGGATGTTTGTTACTCTTTCACGCCAAAACTACTGAACAGATTTGGATGAAATTTGGCACACAGGTGGTTTATAAACGGGATTAACATATAAAATACTTTTTATCCCGATATTCCCATGGGATCGAAACTTTAGCGGGTGAAATCGCGGGGCGCCGCTAGTAATATTATAAACGTGAAAGTTTGTATGGATGGATGGCTGGATGTTTGTAACACTTTCACGCAAAAACTACAAAACGGATTTGGATGAAATTTGGCACACAGATGCTTTATAACCTTGATTAACATATAGGATACTTTTTATCCTGATATTCCCACGGGATCGAAACTTATGCGGGTGAAACCGCGGGGCGCAGCTAGTACAAGAACATAGTCAGGTCATCATCATCTGCGTAGCCTTTTCCCAACTACGTTGGGTTCGGCTTCCAGTCTAACCAGATGCAGGTGATTACACGTATTTTACATGAAGCAACTGCCTATCTGACCTCCACAATCCATTTACTGGGTAACACGATATCCTGTGGTAAGACTGGTTGTCAGACTTTCGGGCTGCTGACGACCCGTAACGACTGCCAAAGATCCACGATGACAGCCGGGACAAACGGCTTAACGGGCTTTCCGAGGCACGGAAGGGTCTTTATATGTAAAGATGGTCACCCATTGTCGGACCAACCGCGACAACCGTAGCTTAACCTGATCGATCGACCCGTACGGCTGTTATTACTTAGCCACAAGCCTCCTAAGAATTTAGTCGAGATGTTTTTATTAAAACATCAAAACCTAAACTCCAAATGCTGAATGTTCTAACACTCTAACTTGAAGCTATTTGTCTGGAGACCCCCAGCAGCCGTCAACATATCCGATACTGAGAGGTTCTCAAACGAACATTTCATACACATACACAGCACCTGCGACAGAACGCTTAACAAGATACACTAATTAATTAAAACGAGAGTAGTTCAGCGTCAACGTTCACTCATTCGTTCATCCAGGCTGATACGTGAAGTAAAAGAGAGAAAAAATATACAGTTACGGTCGAACTCTCGATGGTCCGTTGTTTAGAACGTATGTTTTGTTATTTGGATAGAATATATATTTATTGTAAAACATGAGTATACGTCAAATGATATGTGCGAGGTCTTAAAATAACAGGTAGATCTGCATGTTTTGCCATTTATGGCGTACAAAATAACATATTTTTGGTTTAGAATAAACCATAAAAAAATTGCGTTTACACAACAAACTATGACATTAATAACTTAATACTAAGGGAAAAAAACTCAAATTCAAAAGTCAAATTCTGAAAATGTAATTATAGAAATCTATTTAATTAATTGCGGTCATTTAAAAATTCCGAGATGGTATAATAGCATTTAGCTATGAGATATTTTTTTAAATGTATTTTAAACAGAGCAGTAGGGATTTGTCTAATAGGTTTTGTGATTTTATTATAAATGATTGGTGCTAAACAAAAAATACTTTTATGCATCAATGCCGTGTTTAATCTTGGTATGCATAATTTATAACTATCCCGTCGATTACGAATAGAAACATCCGATAGTTTCTTAAATAGGTTAGGATTGGTTTGTACTAAATTAGCCATTTCATAAATAAATAAGGAAGGCAAACTTAAAATGTTGTATTTAATAAAATACTGTTTGCAACTATCAGTTATTTTTAATCCAAACATAGTCCTAATACATCTTTTTTGTGACTTAAAAATGATTTCTTTATTAGTAGAGTTTGCCCAAAATATAACTCCAAACCTCAATATGGAGCCGACAACACCATGGTAGGCAGTTATAAGCGCATGGGTACTTATAATAGGTTTTAATTTATAGAGCACATAGGCAGAAGAACAAACTGTTTTATTTAATTCTTCTGTGTATGCTTTCCAATTCAGACTTTTGTCAATAGTTACACCTAAAAATTTTGCTGTATCTACCTTTTTTATAACAGTTAATTTATGTTGAACATTAATATTTAGTGCTTCTAAACGTTGACTGAAGAACATAATTTTTGTTTATTCAAGATTGATTTTTAGATTATTGTTATCTAACCCGTTAATTATTGAATTGATTGTATGATTCATTTCATGTGCATACCTATCTTTTATAGAATTAAAAGTGATTGTGCTATCATCGGCAAAAAGTAATACAGGATAATTAGTTACATAGGTGATACAGGATAAGTTAGTGTCCCCTGTCGGCCAACAGGCGTGAAAGAAAATAAGGATAAAATTATTTTGGGGCATTTCCTTTATAAACTTACCTCTTACTTACATAACTTTTACAACTTACAACACAACTAACTATTTACACTACGTATTTGATAAAATGACTAACTATAAAAATAAAAACAAAAGGAATTCATAAACTATTTTTTTAACAGTCAATTAGACTTCAATGTAAACTAATTACTTGGTTCATATTACGGAACCATACGATAGATAATCCGACAGGCACTAGAGCGGTTTATTTTTCTTCATAATATACAAGTTTTTCAATATCGTGTCATTTCCAATTTCATATTTACTTTCTAAGGGTTTATCCACACATCCATCACATAGGGTCAGGGGTAATCTTTCCCCACGACATGAGCTATTTGCTGGGTTCAATCATATAGCTTTGGCGATATGATTGAGGAAGTAAAAATCACCGCAATCGCGCACGTAGGTAGGTAACATAATAATATCTTTTAAAATTCTGGTAAAAAAACACTTCCTCTCTTCTTAAACAACATTACATTGATCATTGTTTGTTCATTGATCTTGTTTCATGTTTATTATTTATTAAATATATGCTGTATTATATGTATGAATTTCTGGCATATGTCAATGGTACACCACTACCTGCAGCATTGTCTCTCCTTCTCCCTTTAACCCATCCCAAGGTTCTCTGTATAAGATCGCTTTTAGCGATAAGACCTCCCAATTATGCCACCCTGTGTTAAATTTCTACATTTATATTATATCTGGAAATTTTATGTAGTAGGTACATAATAAAGAGTATTTATTCTATCATATTTTAGTTTTGTATTATTTTCTGTAAGTGGTGTACTTACTTTGTTTTATTAATGCTTGGTATATGTTTGGTCTCTGCATCACCCAAAGGACGACTAGCAAAAATAAGGTCGCATGTGCGCAATATCTATGTGAATAAATATATAACACTATAATGTCCTAAAAGTAGAAAATACACAAGTATGGAGTAGTTGTTTGCCGTTGTTGCTAAAGTTTCACCGCGTCGCTCGACTAGCTTCTGTAGTTTCACACCTTTTTGGTGTAACTTTGCCGTGATACCGCCAACTTTGGCTTCGTATCGCTAAAAGGTGCCATTGTGCATCAATGCATGCTGTGGCGAATATAATAATATACCAGCAAGGGCTATGGAAAATAAAGTAAGTAGACAGGCAGGCAAATGCAATGGCAGGGACATCGACGCGGAAACTGTTGCCATGAATTCAGCAAATGATCCTACAAAAAAAAAAATCCTGCGCAAAAAATTGTTGGTCAGTTATTTAAAAAAAACGGCTGTTTCATAGAAAAGTGCAATACTAATCTATTTATCCCGTAATGTCCCACTGCTGGGCATTAGCCTCACTTTTCCTTTTCCACACACGTAGCTTTGTCCACTGCCATTGCGGGGCAATCCTTTCGGCAGGATTCAAGTTCATCCCTGCCGCTTTCAACGCTGCCGTTTGCCGTAAAATAAATAAATAACAAATAAAAGTTCGACAACAAAATAAAACACATTTTATTTAAATCTCACAGTTTGTCTTAATGAATTATAATGTAATCAAATGCACACAGAATAATAGTCCACTTAATCTGGGTTTATGACCGTGGCGCCCCCTAGGCCAGTAAACCAGAGGGGCCGCAAAACATGCCACAACAGGAAAACTTCAAATAAAACAAAATAAGATTTAACATCCCTATAATGGCGGTGTTAACAAACAATTATTTTGACTTAAGCCACGCTTTATTTCTTGTCAGGTCCGTGCCCATGGGATTATTATGTGAGGCTCAGTTTAAAACAATACCAAGTGAAAAATGACAGGCTTTCATTAACACTAGGCAACCACTTAATTAATATCTCGATAAAAGTACACTGTTATTGGATTTTTAAATTTCAGCGCTGCCCCTAACGTTGAAAATCCAACAGCACGCTTTTATTTAGGTATCGTCTATAGTTAATGAAAACGGAAGTAACTGAAACCAGGAAGTTTCTAACTCATTGCTTGGCTCCTGTTCTTTGGTAGATTGTGTTGTATGCGGTAGGTGCTCGTGGATATATGGCTAATTGGGTAAACTAGAGAATTAATAATTGCGAGTGCCGCAGTCTTGCCTTAGACAGGAAAATCTATAATTCTAGAAGAGGTAAAATTTGTGAGCTCGTAATAATAATAAAAAGCCGAGAAGGATAAACAAATCAAGTATCTTGACTTGGCTCGCGAGGTTGTTGACACGTGGCATGTGGACTCAGCGATCATTGTGCCGATAGTCGTGACGGCCAATGGCTTAATAGCCAAGAGCCTCAACCAACACCTGAGGAGGCTCTCGTTGGGCAGCTGGATCAAGGGCTTGATTCAGAAAGCGGTACTTCTGGACACGGCTCGCATTGTCAGAAAGTTCCTGTCTCTGGAGCCCTGACCACCGGTAGCTTGGACCCTGTTCCCGATACCGGCGGGCTACTATTTTTTTTAATTTTAAATATATTTTATGTTAAAACAAAAATTTCACGCGGATGAAGTCGCAGGCGGTAACTAGTGGTCTATAAATATCTTGTCCCTCTGTGGTTAACTTAGGTTATAAATACATTTGACCGTCACTAAAGGCTATTAAAATTTCATAAGTCAGATAGTCTTTCTCACCTATCTATAGTCATTTTGAGGCCGGATTGCAGTCAGTATTTTACGTAGGTGCCGTTCGGGAACGGAAAACAATATTGGTAAACTGTTCCTCGGAACCGCACGTTACAAAATTTTGTTTCAGTGCGGTTAGTGGAAATGCTTTTTTTTGTGAGGATGTGAAATCATCAAATGATCCCTCCCGCTTTGGGTGGAGCGGAAGGGAGTGTCAGACTCTTACTGACTAAAACCCACCCGTGTTCCTTCCTTAGCCCTTTACGTTCCAGGGCAGCGGTAACCCTTTCGGACGATCCCGCTACCCTACAGCCTTAACTGAAAGCCTGAACAACATAAAGTGTATCCGAAATTAGGTATCAATCCTGGTGGAAGTGCTAAGGTGCGTTTCGGGCAAGTGCTGTTGAAATCAGTGCTCTAAGTGGAATACCTCATCAGTCCGTGTCAAATAGTTGGTCTTGATCTTCATCTGTATTTACCTATAGCATTTTTAGCCGCATCTGCTTAGCCCTGAGGCCGAGTTCAATATGCTTTTAAAACAGAAATGGTATATCTTAATATAACCGGCGTCTGATAGTTCTGCCTCCATTACAAAATGAAGGTTAACATTATTTTAAAAGGTACATAAATTGTTTCAGTATCAATTAAACGAACATCAGTCAGAAACAAATGAGGTTTCAATATCATAAAAGTACTTGAATTGATAAATATGTAGATAGTCATTCATTTCTACAATTTTTATTTAAATAGACTGATGACTCATAGGGAAACATTGCGTTATGCCAACCTAAGCATATGGGAGGTAAGAATTTTCTTGTTTTCGTTGTTAAGCTTATTAATGAATGGAATATCGTCACTTCTGAGTGTTTTAGCTAGGTCGTTTTTCATGTTTTTGCTTTAAACGTGAATAAGGATACAAATATTGTCAGCTAACTCACCCAATTACTGCAGCAATTTTTAGGGTAATTCGTCATAACATAACATAATCAGTCTATAATTTTCCCACTGCTGAGACACAGGCCTCCTTTCTGTGTTCGTTTGATTTATCCACCACTGCTCTCAAAACTGTGAAGGAAAACATCGTGAAGAAACCGGCATGTCATCGTACTTATCATAAGGAAATGATTAATATTTGGCTTTACCTATTATTACACTCGTATCACTTTATGCCCTGCAAACAAACAAACCATTTGCAATAACTGCGATCATACAATTTAATTTTAAGACTTTCCTACCTATTTTATCTCACATTTGACCCGCACCTCTAATATCCTCACACCAGGGGCTCCGTAATTTACGCACCAATAACTCGACAGACCTTCCTTAAATCATGACCTCCTGGTTAGACAAACGGACAAAGTAATCCCTATGTGAACTTTTCTTCAGGACCTATAAAGATGGCGGCCATAGATAAAAAAGTCTATGATCAGCGGATTTTGTGCCAAAAAAAGGGAAAACGAAAGTAGTGAAAATGTAGTTTTAGTGGCCATAAACATGTTTATGATAATAAAAAAGCTTATCTTGTATTGACATTTTGTGTTTGCTTGACCGGTAGTTTCGTGATGTGTATTTGCTTTTAAAGTTTTGTATCTGAAAGTTTTGAAACACAAACTCGACACACCTGAGCTATGGCGTGCTTCTAGGCCTAGGTGAGTTAATTTAAATAAAACTAAATATTGATTTACTTCATTAAGATAATCTTTACCTTATATGCTAACATTTAAAATAATAATATTTTATTTTTTGATACCCTATGATTCTTTTGCTTATTATTTTACATTCAAAGTTTAGAAATATGGCAACATAAATAATTAATGGTTTATTTATTTTATTTTATTATTTATGTACACACAGCAAAATGGATACAAATTCATATTAGCCTATTATTGACTATTTTATGAAATCATGACATTTAAGGCCAATTCTAACTGAACGAGTTGTATTGCTAGTTTAGAGGCATGATGAACAGGGTGTAAAGTTCACTCATCCTCCATAGAAAAGGGAGGATCCTCCGACCAGACGGGTGTTGTGTCTGGCGGGCACTTGCCCAACGATTGATGTTGGGAAATTGTATCTATGCTAACTGCGCGGTACACTCTGCTTGCGAGATGCAGGATTTACGTGACGTCAGTATGACGCGTTGTTCGCATGTGGCGTTGTAGATACCGCTACATCACTCCCCTCCGGAGACCGGAGGTCGATAGTGGGCTGAGTCTTGTATCTTGCGATGCTTGCCAGGCCAGCTGAGGTTCCAGTGAGTCGGAACCGGTTGCCGCATAGTTCACGGTGAGTCGGAACTGTCTGCGGAGATGTCCCCAGTGAGTCGGGGTGGCGCTGCGTTATACTCCAGTGCGTCGGATGTCGTACAGCGCCGGGTTGAGGCTGGCTGCTGCGTCGACCAGGAGAGGGTGCTCTGCTTGTTGACCGGCCGAAGGTGCAGTGTGCTGTGCCAAGGTTGCTGATGAGGCTGAGGGTGATGACCAGGTATGCGCGGACGCTGCATGCTGGTGGTCAGGATACCCGTTGAAGCCGTGGATGCTGACTGGCTGGGTGGCTCGCCGCTGAAGCTTGCGGGAGTGATGATGATGACGTCACGCTGAAGTGTTTGCACGAAGGCTGCGCTGACGTTCATACTCGGGGTCACCAGTTTGGAGGTATGAGGAACAGGGTGTAAAGTTCACTCAACCTCCATTGAAAAGGGAGGATCCTCCAACCAGACGGGTGTTGTGTCTGGCGGGCACTTGCCCAACGATTGATGTTGGGAAATTGTATCTATGCTAACTGCGCGGTACACTCTGCTTGCGAGATGCAGGATTTACGTGACGTCAGTATGACGCGTTGTTCGCATATGGCGTTGTAGATACCGCTACACTAGTTCTAATGAGTATAATTTTGTAAAGCCATATTTGTTTATTATTTTTTTTTACCATTTATGTACACACATATATAAACAGACATTGAAAAACAGAACAGAAAAAATTGGTACAGAGGTAATGCTTATTTCATAAGAAATCTCTTCCAGCATACCTGAGATAGGACAATAGATACAAAGATGTAAACAGCGTGTGATAGAGCAAAGGAGACAAAAACAAATACATGGAATCAAAAAAACAATTCACTTTAAAACTAAACAAAAATTACAAGAATATACTAACATACATACAAATAAACATACATAAATACTTCTAAAATAAATATTACTAGAATGGTAATAATTATATCATAGGTACTCAAAAAAATAAATAAATACATACACAACTATGATGACGTGGACAGGTAGTTATTGTTATTGATTGTTGAATCATATTTTGTTCAACATACAACCGGACACTGACCTGAAAATTGCAAAAAAAAACGTAACAAAATTTTCATTTCGCGGGCTACCTTAACGCAAAAATAGAGATTACTATATAAGCCTACATGATAATTAGCCCAGCTCACACGTGTTTGCATGACATGTACTATTTCGAGTGCACGCAATAAATCGTGCACATTCCAGATTTATGGTTAAATTGCGAGTGTTGCAGCAATTGCCCCTACTCTGTCATCCTTACTAACGGCGCATGATTATCACACACGATATATTTTGACAAATGCAGGTGTAACTTCAGCTAAATATATTACTGGAGGTAATTTATGAGTTGCAGCTCGAATCGTTGTAAATTGCTGTAATGTGGTGAGCGCGTAATGGGTGTTGTCACCTCAAATTTTAATTTTCCTGAGGGGTATTGTGTGTGCTGCCCTGGTCAATGAGGTTTTTAATCGGCAATGTTAAACTGTGATCGTTGCGGTTATGTGATGGACAATTCGCAGCGCATTTTCGTCATCATCATCGGCAGCCTTGTTCAACCCACTGCTGAGTATATGCGTGCTCTCTTTTGTTCCATGCGGCCCTGGTATATGCAAGTCTCATACATTTATCTATTCCCTGCGATCTGCTGTAGGTCGTCCACCTACCTGCCAATGCTCCTTCTACAGTTTCCAGCTTATTTTTACTATGCATCAATATAAAGAAACATGTCGGTGCAAAGTACAATATTAAGTTCGGCACAAAATGCCTGACTTTTCTTGCAGAATTTTTGTGCCCGTTAGACATCGTACTGAAAGTCGACCGTCTGCGAAGAGCTTTATCTTAATGGGCTATTAAAAGGCCGAGCCAACAGTGGACTTTTATGGCGATAGTGACAACCGTATCATAATTATGAGGACAGATAGATATGAGCTTTATTTCAACTCAAGTACAGACTCCAAAAACTATTTAAATATTTATTTGACCAAACCATTTAAATGCTATTTTCACAAATACTTAGTTACCAACGCTATCGCAAGCATTTAACGCGGATTATTCGCTTATGAAACAGAAAAAAGTTACAATCACTGTATTTTCCAAGACTTGGCCCAGTTGGGCGTCACGATATCGAAATACCTCCTTTATTTACTTACTATTACCACTTTAATGCGTTTTTACAGGTGAGACCCCAATACAGCAGTGTCGCCATAATGTCCACACTCAGAGACGTCACCCAAAAACCAATTAAATACCGCCACCAACAAAAACTGTCATATTTCGACTGAGAAGGTCCAAATTCCTCGAGGCCTATTCTCGTATTGAAAAACATTTAAAAGCTAGTCCCAGTCTAATCTCAGCAATAATCAATTTCAAAAACTTTTCGAAAATGTATGGAAATTAAACGTATTTTTGATAGATTGAGACTTAGATTAGGATCCGAACGTTCTTAGAAATACTGGAATTGCCCCCTGTTGAGTAACGTGCATGGTATAATCATTGCATCATAATAGCAAAGCAATAGCAGCCGCGTGGGTGGATCGATCAGGTTAAGCAACACTTTCCGCTATTGCTCCATGGATAGGTGACCATCTTCACACACCCCCTCCGTGTCTCGGAAAGCACGTCAAGCCGTTGGTCTCGGCTGTCATTCGTGGATCTTTGACAATCGTTACGGGTCGTCAAAAGCCCGAAAGTCTGACAACTAGTCTTACCAAGGGGTATCGTATTACCCAGTAACTGGGTTGTGGAGGTCAGATAAGCAGTCGCTCCATATAAAATCCAGTAGTTTTTCAGCTGCATCCGGTTAGACTGGAAGCCGACCTTAACATAGTTGGGAAAAGGCTAGGCAGATGAATGGTAACAAATAACTTGAGAACTGAAAGTCAGTCAGTCATCAGTCAGTTAAATTATCCAGCTTCGGTTAACCAGCAAGGTTAGCATGACTATCTACTTCCTATTCCTACTTTCCTACTAATATTATAAATGCGAAAGTTTGTATGGATGGATGGATGGACGGATGGATGGATGTTTGTTACTCTTTTACGCAAAATCTACTGAACGGATTTGGATCAAATTTGGCACACAGATACCATAACCAAGATTAACACATAGGATACTTTGTATCCCAATATTCCCACGGGATCTAAATTGTGTGGGTGAAACCGCGGGGCGCAGCTAGTCATTCTTTATTTACCCTACGGAGAAAAAGCATATCTCTTTCTTTAAAAAGTGATATTTCCAATAAACACACTGAATCTTGTTTTTTTTTGCATACAATTTTTTTTTCTAATGCCTTTTTATATAATTATACAATGACATGAAGATTGACTTTGTAAAGTGTAATATTATTTAATTAGTGTGAATGTGAGGACTATGTGGGTCATTGTTTTTGTTCCCTTTAGTTGGTTTTAATCATAGTCTGGCAGTTTGAGTAATTTATGCGGCCTACCCAAATGTATATCCTTTCTTTGGTATTGTTCGTCGCATCGTTGAGCTCCTTAAGTTCTAGTTCAGCTGCATGATTACTGACAAATGCGTGTACTAACTGGACAGGTCCACTTAAACTGTGTGGGTGTCTCCTCAAAAGACACTATCAAACACCACTAACTACATGGTCTTCACATGATCTGACCAAGATTATGTCTGGACTTTAAAAGAGACGTTTAAAGTCCAGTCCAGTCGTTTAAGTACTTTTTTCTTTGTTGTTTATTTTGACTTTTCTTCTCAGAGTAGTCAGATAGGAAACGCTAACCTCATCTAGTTTTTAAAATATGATTGACGTGTAAAAGTGTTTGTAAAAACCTACTTACAGAAATAAAATCATTTATCATTTTCTAAGTTTTGACATCGCGCCGTAGAAATCCTTTTACAATGTGTCATTTTGTCTTGCGTTTCTACGGTGGTCATACTACGCGCCAACAAAAAACATTGTTTTTTTTACTAGTCGATGTTTCATTTGTCAGATAACTTCTCGTCTGAGGAATAAACATTGCGGCTTCACAGCTTTTGTATACAAAATATATGTCAAAATGTCATATTTTATGCTTCAGATAAAAGTTATCTAAACCATTGAAAAATTTGCCCTAAGGGCTGATTTGTCAATCGGCAGATCATTTTTAATCGTGGAATAAAATTGCCGTCTGTCAGATTTTGTATGGAAGAACTGTCAAAAATTCAAAATTATTCCTCAGATGAAATTATCTGGCGTTGAAAATATCAGTCCTAAGTAGACTAATTTATACTTACTAAAAGTTTAACCAGAAACACCACCACCATTTTAAATTACCAACAATCCAAGAACGGGGAAAGATAATTTAGCAGAGCCCGTCTCCGGTGTAGACTGTTGTCTTTTCTTTAGGAGAGCATGTTAGTACGATTTATTTCAGTTCAGTCTGCCCCGGAATGCGGCGGCTTCTTTGTTGAATTAAGCTTTAAGCTTTACTTAGCCCAAGCTAAGTTCTGCACGGAATTGTAAACGAGTTTGCAGTCAGATAGCTTAAGTACAGTCTGAGCTTTTTATTTATAGAAAAACATGGCCATTTTGTATAATGGCTGCTGTTTGTTTTGATATTAAGTAAATAACGGTTTTTAAATTGCGCTTAGCTTAGCTCTGCGTTTTACAATGGCATAATAAAGGGTATAAAATAGGTAATATTTAGAAAGCTTTAAATGTTACATTCTATGTAAATTATTTTGTGTAAGTACATTCACGTACTCACATATTCATTACTTTCATTCATTTCGTGTTCATTTTTTTTAAATATAATTTGGTTTTTTTATTTTTGACTGTGTATAGTTTAGTTTGTGATCTTCTAGTACGAGTCGCAATAAATACTTTTTCTTTCTTTCTTCTTTCATGATGTGTGGTGTCTTAAGTAACGGATGGACTGGAATTATGGTCATGGAATCATGACAGAGGTAATTGACAGAATTCTCTTTATAAGGCCTAATGCCAAAAGGCATAATAGAAGACTGCCATAGCAGCAGTGCCTCATAATCAGGCTATAACGTTCCCACTGCTGGGACGCAGGCGAAGAGAGGACTCTTCGAGAGGGAGTGGGCTGTTATCTACCACGCGGGCCCCGTGCGGGTTGGTAGTTGTCACATATTTTCGAATTTTTGGTTCTAGGACATGCCAGTTTCCTCACAATGTTTTCCTTCACCGTTTGAAAGCAGTGGTAATGAAGTAATTTACACAAAGTAAAGTGCCTTGTTGGGTTCGAACCCGCGACCTACAACTCATAAGTTGAGGTCGTTACCACAGCTCTTAACTCGGCAATGTCTCGCTTACTTTAAAATCATGAAAATAAAACTGCATTTACTAAAGATAAACAAACATACCACACAAAAGCTCCACTTATTATCAACTATATGCAGCTTACGCAACTCCCAGGTGCGCGGAATTAAGTTAAAAACCGTAACTTAACCATAGCGACAGAA
The DNA here is from genome assembly GCA_951799955.1 of Apamea anceps. NCBI lineage: Eukaryota > Metazoa > Arthropoda > Insecta > Lepidoptera > Noctuidae > Apamea > Apamea anceps. The sequence continues at coordinate 1,520,260 of OX637502.1, read as the reverse complement.
ACGTAGCGTAAGTTGATTAGGCCGGCTGCCCACTGCGGCGGCGGGCTAATGAAACGATGAGGGCGCCGTAATTTGGTCGCCGTCGTGTGTAAGACGCCTAATAACCGCGGTAATGTCTCGGAAGATATACTGGATAGTGCTTGGCTTGGGGCTGTAGATACGTGGCTATGTCTGGGTACATATAGATATATGTTGTGGTCGTGATAAGTGTTTCGTTTTTAGGCGCTAAGCAGATGATAGACACTTTGTCCGCGGCGATAGAACGTTTGGAAATCACGCATACAATAACGCACACAAAGGACAAGTGGACTGCTGGGATTTCCATACATACTTTCGTCACGGACAAATGAACGAAGTCCCTTTTAGGCGTTCCGCAGACGAAGGTCATTTTGATTGCGAATGACCGGCAAGTATCGGCGCGGTCATTCTGTCCTCCGTGTGCGTTACTGCATAGATTTCCATAAGTACGTTGTACCGTCTCGGAAAAATTATCCATCGTCTGCTTAGCGCCTAAAGTCATCTACTACGACCTACCACAACATCTCTTTGAACCAACAAGTATCATTTCTATTTATCTTTCAATGTAAGTGAAATTTCAAGCACATGAGACTTCTGGGCCGTTGGTGTATGCTGAATTAAAGGGGCCTGTAGAAATTATAGACCATTCGACTTTCTTTGACTCATTGTCAAACTCCTTGGGGGTCGTAAGTATTTAAAGGCTACCATTTCTATCAGATTGGCCCTTTGCAAAACTTACAAGAGAGAAGTAGGTGGTCTTAAGATCAGTCAATGGTATCATCTGCTAAGTGTGGCGCGCAAATATTACGTAAATACATTTATTACAAGACAGAGATTATCAGGTTAGTATTAACATTAGTATTTCATTGCATAATTACGAATTAAAATTCCAATTATGCATGGTACCAGGGTGAATCAAAAAGTTCTTAGAATTGTATATTACGAGAACTACAGTGTGGGCAGTTGCTTTAACCGAAAATCCATGCTGCGTGGAGGTTCATTAATTTTAATTAAAAATTCTATAAAATATAAGACTCGTAAAGACATAGTGGAACTATCGGTGGAACATAGCATCGAGTTGTCCTGTGTTGAGCTAGATAAGCATTTTATAGTGTGCGTATACAGACCTCCAAACTATCAAAACTACTCTATTTTTGAGTCAGTAATGGAAGATGTCATGGCAAAACTTGCAACTGGTAATAAATCAGTAATTATTTGTGGTGACTTTAATATTAATATTTTGGAAATCAATTCAAATAGCAACAGATTATTAAACCTCTTTAAATCATTCAATCTGTCAAATGTGTTTTTGGAACCTACACGAATAACTACGGCTACTACTACATGTATTGATAATGTTTTCTGTTGCTGCGAATATCTAGAGAAGGCCATTGTAAATTATCTCCCTTCTGATCACAGCGGTCAAACCGTTTATTTTAAGTCCAACACACCGATACAAAAAGTGCAGATTCAAACTAGACCAATAACATCAAGTAATTTGAATAAGTTTAATATAACTTTAAATAGCAAGTTAAATGCTCAGGGCCTAAGTATGACTAGTGGTAATATTTTGTATAAAGAATTATTTTCATTAGTACAAACAGAGTTCAATCATTATTTTAAGAAGAACTCTAAAACTATTTGCCCTAAGTTTTTATTCAGTGACTGGGCAACTAAAGGAATCAGAAAAAGTAGGGACAGGTTATTTGAACTGTATGGCCTTAAGCCGTATATTAACACGGATACTTTTAATAAGTATGTTGCTACGTATTCTAAAACTTTTAAAAATATCTGCAAAGCAGCTAAAGCTTCATTCATTAGTAACAAGATTAAATCAGCAGACAATAAAATAAAGACCGTTTGGAAGATTATTAACAATGAAACGAACAGGAACAAAACACGTAATACTGATTTCTCACTTAACACTTCCCGCGGTCTCATTAACGATAACATCGATGTTGCTCAGGAATTTACAACTTTCTTTACCAATATCCCAATTAAAACTACAGAAACTTTAAATTCCTCGCCCGCACTAGCTATAGAATTATTAAGAGCGAATGTCTCAGCCTGTACTGTGGAATTTAAATTTAACCATATTAACCCTATAGTCATTATAAAGGCATTTAAGCAACTTAAGATTAAACTTACCGAAGATCTGTGGGGCATGTCTACTAAAGTTTGTCAATCCATTATTGAGACAATTGCACCCTACTTAGCTCTAATATTTAATTTGTGTGTAGATCAAGGGGTATTCCCGGATTTAATGAAGTTCAGTAAAGTTATTCCACTTTTCAAATCTGGGGACAGTAAAGACACAAATAATTATAGACCCGTATCGGTTTTGCCGGTTTTCAGCAAGGTGTTTGAAAAAGTAATGTTAAATCAAATGCTCAATCATTTCAATCGTAACAACATCCTACACGATCAACAGTATGGTTTCACCAAAGGACGTTGTACAACTGACGCCGGTGTCACCTTATTAAAACACATCTTTAACGCATGGGAAGAGGCACAAGATGCAATAGGCATCTTTTGCGACCTATCCAAGGCATTTGACTGCGTGAATTACGAAACACTGCTGTTGAAACTTGAGCATTACGGACTGGGTAAACTAGCTCTTAGCTTATTAAAATCATATTTAAATGATAGATTTCAGCAAGTTCAAATAAACGGTGTGAACTCATTGGGCTTAAAAGTCAAAATAGGTGTACCGCAGGGCTCAATATTGGGGCCGTTCCTATTTTTAGTATATATAAATGATTTACCTCATTTACTAAAAACCCGGCCACAAATGGTGTTATTTGCTGATGACACATCACTGATTTTTAAAGTAAGCAGACGTGCACAGGAGCTTGACGACGTAAATAACGCTATGCTTATGGTCCATAATTGGTTTACTGTAAATAATTTAGTATTAAATGAGAAAAAAACTAAATGCATTAGATTCGCTTTACCGAATGTTAGAAGTAGTGAATGTCACGTTGTATTGAATAGGGAGATACTTGAATTCGTCGAAAATACGGTTTTCTTGGGGATCACGCTTGACTCAAAGCTGCAGTGGGGTCCTCACCTAACATCACTTGCAGGGCGGCTAAGTTCAGCCGCTTACGCTGTTTGGAAAATCCGTCAATTAACAGACGTGGATACCGCGAGACTGGTCTATTTTAGTTACTTCCATAGCATCATGTCTTACGGTATTTTGCTGTGGGGACGGGCTGCAGATATTGAGTCTATTTTCATCCTGCAAAAGAGGGCTATCAGAGCCATCTACAATCTCAGCAAACGCGAATCTCTAAGGGAACTGTTTAAAAAAATTAACATCATGACGGTTCCTTGTCAATATATATACGAAAACATTATGTACGTTCGGAAAAATCTACATCTTTTTAGTAAGATAAGTGACAGGCATAATTTTAACACTAGGAATAGGAACAAGCTAGATCAACCGCGTTTCAGATTGTCTAAAGTAAAAACTTCTTTTATGGGGTACTGTGTAAAATGTTATAATAAAATACCACTCGATATTCTTCAACTAAATGAGAAGAAATTTAAAACATGCATTAAACGCACACTATGTAGACAAGCATATTATAAATTGGATGAGTATATCGTTGATAAAAATGCTTGGCTTAATGCTGGTCCTGCTCCACAGGCACTTGGGTACGCTAGTTGATTGCAATTTCAATATTTGGAAGAGATGCTTCCCCTTTTTGTTTTATTTTTTTTAAATATTTTTGACATTACGAACTTAATGTATACTTTATTCATTCAAGTTTTAATTCTTAATATACTTCAATATTATATACCTCTTCCCGATTGGTAGTATTTTTTTTCTTTTTTCTCATATTTAAATAAATTGCAAACTATAGTTTTGTATAATTTAGAAGCATTTTTTTAAATTTTGTAAATGTAAGAACCATGGATTCGTTTCTTTTTTTTTACGATATTTTGATGTTGACTTGACAGAGCTCGGCAGTTAAGAATATGTCATGCTCACTTAAATGTCTCACTGGTGGTGGCGCGTGTGTTGGATCATTCGGTTCCCTACGAAATGGTTGAGCTGGATGGTGCTGATCCACGCGTCATGTTCGTGAACGGGCGCCGTCGGTTGAGACTGGTCATCTCTTAACTGCCAGGGCTTATTTTTGAATTTTATATTTTAAATTGTTTAGTTTTTTTTACATTGTTCTCACATATAGAAGCAATAAAAATAATGTATCCAGGATTTTGTAATAATATCTTGATTTAAAAGAGTGTCCGTGGAGTTTCTTGCCCGTTCTTCTCCACAGAGATCTACGTTTTGGAATGGGCAACTAGCTTCAATTTTCTGACTAACTGACCGACAATTTAATTTTGACAATTCAAAAGTGCCTGAAAGGGTTTAATTGAAATAAATGATTTGAGTTTGAGTTTGAGTTTGAGTTTGAGTTTATAAACTCGTATGTCGGTTAAAAATAATATCATAAATACACAATTTATTTAGTAGCAAAGTATCACTAAATGTCAGAGTATCAAAGTATCATTAAATGTCAGAGTATCAAAGTATCATTAAATGTCAGAGTATCAAAGTATCATTAAATGTCAGAGTATCAAAGTATCATTAAATGTCAGAGTATCAAAGTATCATTAAATGTCAGAGTATCAAAGTATCATTAAATGTCAGAGTACCAAAGAGTAAGATATCAAATATCATTCAAGCAGTCATTTAAATTATAATATTTTAAGTCTGCATTGCCTTGTCCAGTTGTCAGTATGACCAAACCTCCTTCCAGCTCATAGCTACAGTTGCAAGGTAGTGCTGATATGCATTTTACGCCACCACCGGTCACGTTATTTATTCGACCCCATAGCCGTGCCCATTCATTCAGCAGTGGAGAACTGCATTGATCCCTATGTGCTCCTGGTCATAAATCTGATTTATGGCAAGTTTCGATGAACCCATGCCGGGTTTGTCTGCCAGGATTCTAGTATGATTCACAATGAACTAGTTACATTGTAGTTTTTTCCAGTAATGCAGACGGATTTTAAAGGACCAGTTTATCATGATGTACCCTATATTTTTGTTAGTTAACAGTTTTTCGGCAAACCTACAAAGTTGTGACTTTGTGGGTTTTGACCTCAATAAGCAATTTAGCATGGGATGTGTCCCATGCTAAATTGCTTATTGCGGTCAAAATATAATAAAACTTTTTGCTATACCTAGGTATTAAGTTTAATTTCAAACCATATTTAAAGATAAAGGACAAAAACATGTTAATATATCTCATCAGTATATCTTACGGGTCGTCAGAAGTCCGAAAGTCTGACAACCAGTCTTACCAAAGGGTATCGTAGGTATCACCCAGTAACTGAGTTGTGGAGGTCAGATAGGCAGTTGCTCCATGTAAAATACTGGTATTCAGCAGCATCCGGTTAGACTGGCAGCTGACCCCAACATAGTTGGGAAAAAGGCTAGGCAGATGATGATGATCTTTATATAAACACCATACTTTTATAATGTCGAAGATAGTTCAAGAGTGATTAAGTATGTAAATCTGAAACTGCCTTAATTTTTCACCTACGCGTTATAATGAGATCCTAGTAACTGTGGTGTCAAACGAGAAGGATAATCGTTAATCCAATTACTGATACCGCTAATTAAATTATTATGTCAACGCGGTAGTAGGCTAGGAGGGAAGAAACACGTACGACTGGTATCAGTGGCGGTAACTTATTGCAATAGGATTAATATAAGCTATGCACTTAGAAATAACCAGCCTTGCCTCTTGCCTAGCTTTTTAAAAGTAATTTAACGCCTATTTCAAAATTGGTTGAATCAGTTTAGCTGTGATAACAATTCAAACGCATAGAAAAAAAGGAACATAGGTTTATTTGTCATAGAAACTCGTGCATACAAAAAGGTAACAAAAAAGCCTTAGCGACCTTAGCTATAAATTCTCTTTCACCGCAATCTTAACTTATATTCTCTTAATTCATTTCCGTTCCTAACTCTTTCTTATATTAATCCGTGGACATTGGTGTGGGTTATATGTTTACCTATTTGTGTAATTAATCATAATTGTTGAACTTAACATGTAACTGTTTTTATGTCCCTAATAAATAAATAAATAAATAAACAATAATAAAGAAAAATACAAACAAAATAGATCTATAATCACGAGCACAAAACAGAAATAGTCGACGGCTGCACGGCATGACTGAAGAAGGCTTTCACTCAGCATGATGCTGTGCTTTAGGACCCACAGCACAGCGCTGATTTCCAGTGGTTACCCGAAAAGGACGTGCGGAAACCAAGTCAGGTTTAATCATAGGTACTATAGGACCAACAGTTGTTTAATCTTTCCCTACACGAAAATTGTTCACAACTTATTCTTTTAATCTTAAATCAATGCAATCTCCAATTTCAATATTATGTATCTACCTAAACCACCTGATAAAGGCAATTTACGTGATGATAGGATGATGAGCAGGTTCTATACATTACGGCAAGGCAATGCAGTGTCCATTAATTATATACCAAACAACAACACCATGTATACAAACAATAATAACCTCCTATAGTGTTAACTATCCGATCAGCAACACCCCCGCCAAACGAGCTTCGCAAGAGTTAATTAAAACAACTTCAAACATCCATAAAAAGCCGATATACCCGTAAACGTTGCTGATAAAGCTAACGAACTCTTTAATGAGTGTTTGGGTACTACAACACCCTAGCGGGGTACTACGGTACCCCGCACGCATTAGGGAAGTTGGTACAAGAAACAAGTGCTGTAAAAACTTGTATCGTTCTGATGTCTTATGTATGCGATCCCGGAAATGTGGCGATCAATTATGGGGTACTTTGATTTGTTAGGTTTCCATGGCGATGTGAAAGGGTTCGCGATGAATGGGGCCATGGGGGATGGCATCCGGTTTTATAGTGGTGGATGGGAATCCTGATTTATGGTCGTAAGGCCAAGAGCCTTAAAGATACTTTGTACTCTCTACTTTATGATGATTGATAAATATGTCACATACGAAAATTTAACACCATAACATAAATAAGGGGTTTACAGAACAACCAACAGTGCACGCCTCTAAGATGCATGGTGACTAATGGAAAGATAAGAATTATAACAAGCGGGGACAAGATCATCATGTCTCCCAACAACTTTCTGTGTTCGTCAATTTGTTCATGTTTCACAGTGGTCGTTAACAGTAATGTAGTGGTTAGGACATTGTAGATAATAGGAACAATTTTACAATCTTTATGCTCGTATAATTCATGAAATGATTTCATTTTTTTCAGACACATTTTCTCTCATAAAGTCTTAAATGATAGTCTCTAAATGATAATTATAGTAAGGGCACACAATTATTATAATCCAATAACTGTAGAAACGAATCCAATCGCTGTTTACCTAGATTTCTATTAAATAAACCGTTTGATATTCAATTAAATAGAGTCAGCATATTATACGTAGCAGTGCGATCAGCTGATGCGATCCAAACAGTTTACATTTGCAGAAACGAAATGTTTGTTAAGAACTTACGACTCATCCAAAATTATAGGTTGTATACTAAAGGTCCCTCATAATATCTCGAGTAAGAACAAAAACTGTTTCGTTTTCACTGAAATACCTAAAGAATTCAAAAACTTTTGCCCAGGCTAGTCTTAGAATTTTATTTTGTGAACTAAACGAAAACAATTCTGTTACCGGCCAAACTTTATTCATTAATTTAGCTACGACTAATATTGTATCTTCGATAAATACAGTATTAACACAACTGTACCAGTAGCAGCGATAAATCACTACTTTCAGAAAACAACAAACAATAAGACACAAAAATAAGAAGAAAAAACTTACATCGGCGTACGAGAACTTGTCACAGAGGGAGCACACGCGAACCACAGAACAACACACGAGCCCAGCCATGGCACACAACATATTTATCAGAAGCAGCCATTTATCACCACACCGGCCAAGGGGACATTTGTTACGAAACGTCAAAACTAAAATAGAATTCACTTGTTTGTGTCCAAACAGCGACCACGTGCGGCCCAACGGGCGGGCCGCTCATATCTGACGCCTCACTTACCTTATTACATGAAAACGAGAAAAATAACACCACTGCACACACTTACCGACATTATCTAATAACCATTTGTACATAAATTAATGTAAAATCAATGAACCACTCGCTTTGATGTTTCATGTTACGTCGAGCACCGTTTAATTCACAAATAAGTCTTTTAAACTGGGTCAAAGCAGTTTATTTTGTAAATGACACAATTCTCTATGGTACATGGCTTTTAGCGTTTGATTTATGCTAGGACACCCTACTGGAAAAAGTTTTCTACAATGCTTTGCGACTGCAGTAATGTGACAATAATATCAATATGTGCGGAGTCATTAATTATGTTATATCAGTGTTACATGAACGCACCTGATGTAAAAGCGCGGGAGAGTCATCCGTCAAGCCGCGGCGTGGCGCGAACGAGGCGCTATTCACTGGCACGCGTCACAAATCCATATCATTGTCAGCACGAACACTCGCGACAATACCGAGACTTTTTAAAAGAAAAAAAGAAGACGCAAAGTTGTATATAATTTGTGGGAAGGTGTCGGGAGCCGGGTGTCGCCGGGTGTCGGCGTCGGCCGCGCGCTGTCGACCAGCTCGCGAAATGTTGTCGGATGGACTGGAACCGGCGCGGTGTGTCGCGTATTTTTCTATTCTATACGTTGGTTCTCTTCTCAATTGTGTCATATCATTTTCGTGGACACTGGCGCCGCTATTTTTAATTGGCCCTATATCGTTGTAAATATATTTCGTGGGAATATTTGTGTTCACCACAGTTCTACAAACAATCGGTGCATATTTCAAAGGTTTTATAAGTTTTTAAAATTTGTTCCGTCTTGTTTTTGCCTTTGATCTACAAATTGGCGACGTGCGTGTAATATTGTTTTATATTTAAACGCTGTTACTAATTTGTTTTTGTAAGATAAATCTATTTACGTAGGTCTTCCCTATGTGTCACTCATACCTTCATCAATTGGTTGTAAATTCTAAAGATACTACTTCTTAAAAGATTTAAACTATAATTCTTCTCACAGATTCTATGAAATTATACAAATTAAAGCTTAATTTGACAAAAACATGCCTTCTTTTAAGACAACAACTGCAAAATATGCACCAATAATCACCCCTAATCCGTAGCACAGTCGAATGCGTAAATAGGTAAGTAGATAAGCTAAAAAAAATTCCCTAAGCAAATATGTTTCGCCCAAAAGGCACCGCTAAGGGAAACCAACTCATAAAATTTGAGTTGAGCCATTCTGTCTGTGTGTTGATGAGTCAGCTACACACCGTGTAACGACGTTTTTCAATTGGGAGATTTGAACAGGCCGCGTTGGAGGACATATTACGTAGTAATTTAGAAGATGCCATAATGGGGTGGGCAGGATTTGCTGTACAGTGTACGTGCTAATGTATGCGTGTTCCAGATAATGATGAGGGTGGGTAAGGCTTGCTGTCTGGGAAGTACAAGTGTGTAAATGCATCTGGGATATTATGTTAAGACAAAAGCGTAAGGTTAGGCCGCGAAATACAAATTTCGATGACATTTGAGGCCAATTCTAACTTAGGGAGTTGTATTGCTTTTTATTACCCGAAACAAACAGACAAAGAGACAGACAAAACAAATAAAATTGTTTTTTTTTTTTTGTATATATGCATTTAGTAAAATCTGTTATTTTGACATTACAGCACCCTAATTGCGTAACACACGATCTATCGGAATCTGAATCATTTTGAAGCAAATTGCTAATCCATTGCTTCATAAGTTCGAAAAATTTGTCTGCTCAACACGTAAATAACGTAATGAATGTTGTTGAACTGTCAAAATGAAACCGATTCCGATTGATCGTGTGTTACGCAATTAGGGTGCAGGCTTCAATTTTATTTACATATTTGTGTAGATGTATAGATTAACATTATTATAATTTTTTTTTAGAGACCGTCTGTCTGTACTTCCAGGGATATTATTATATATATAATTTGTAAAGATAAATAAATGAAAATATTAATGAGGCTGTATGCTCTTGTGATAACACTGATAAGAGACTTATAGTGAAATAGCTACTATGCCACTTTTATGCCTATTAATAGCGGTACGCAGTTACCTAAATGGCACAGTGGCAGTGGTGGAGCGCCCGGCTACTGTGCACAGGGTCGCAGGTTCAATTACCGCATTAAGATAATATTATTAGTTTATGTGGAACTATTAAGATACTAGTTTCACATCTGGAAAATCATGGCATTAAAAACATACCGTTTTGTTTGGTCATGAAAATGCTACAAACATTTATTTCGTACAACATTCATGGGTTAATTTAAAAAAATCTAGTTACTTACTGAAACAATTCTTAACTATTTCTGTCAATATTTTTTTATCTAGTTAAAGAGGAGCAATTCCCGTAACTTTAAGAACATTCTGATCGCAGTGCCAATCTGTCAAAATCTTGACTCATTAATCAAGAAAAACAAAAATTAAAAATGTAGGACATCATGGCCAGGATCGTGTTTGTGTCCCTTGTCAAAAATGTGGGGATATTTCACTACTTTTATGATATTTCGCTGAGATGAGATTGTGACTAAAAGATAAGTCCTCTTCTTCACATTTATTTCTGTTGCTGTGCCCGACAGGGTCCATGATTGTTTCTTTTGATAAAAATTTACCACCTAAGCCTACACTGTGGAATGCAATAAAGAATGGAGTATTGAGTATTGACTAGATTTTGAACGTTTTTATTTACAGGATTGGTCTTTAGATTTACGATTAAATCTGAACTCTATTTAATTAGAAATGCTTGAAAAAACTGGTTTATTTTGTTCAATAACAGAATCTACAACTAAAAACTATTTACGTTAAATAAATAGTGAAAAGCTCTTAGATATTACTGCCGTAGTACAACCGAAAGCGCCTCGTAGCAACATCAGCAGCACGTGCCGGTCATATTATGCGCGTACGCCGAGTTTACGACGAGCTATGACTGAGGTACTCTGTACAGCCGAACGGCAGAATGGTTCATAGAGTAACGTTTATAGTAATATTACAAACCGATTTAAAAATAAAATGGTTGCCCCAAGCATACAAGTCTTGTATTTTTTTTTTTTTAACCTATACTATCAAACTGCTGGGCCAAGGTCGCGCGACACCACATCCAGGTCATCGGCCACCGCTTTCTGAGCCGACCTCGGCGTCCATCTTCAGGCACCACGTAAGACTTTTCCAACAGTTATCGTGCATAACATAGTCTTGTAATTAATCAATATTTTTTACTGTAATATTCTATTTTGTTTTATTCAGAAATCTTTATCCGAGGAATAATTTTGAATTCCTGGCAGTCCGTCCGAATAAAAACTGATAAATGTCAATTTTATTCCCCAAATATAAGATATCTAACGTTGGGCAAATCAGACTTTTCAATGAAAAAGTCCGACTTTTTATTTTAATCTCATCATTTGCCTAGCCTTTTCCCAACTTTGTCAGTTTTTTACGTGGAGCGACTGCCTATTTATTTTTTACTTTTATATGAGGAATGAAAATTGCAGATTAACTGTTTTTGTATATAAAAAATTTTTCAAATAAAGAAAAGTCGGCCTTGAGACCAAGACCAAATACATACCTATCGGCTATTTTATAAAAATGAATACTCATATTTCCAGTCTGTCGCTCGAGTGTACATTTATTTCAGCTAACAAGTACTGGCGAGCCATCGAACTGTTACTAAACTACTACTACACTGATGGCAGTACATGCGTAACCCGTTAGAAACTGTAACGCATCGGGAACAAATAACAAGTTCTCAGTTGCTATGAGCTTTGCGAAATAAACAGTTTTTCAGAAGACCAAATACAGAAGTACAGGGTATTTAATATTCGTAGCAAGTAAGTTCAGGTAACGTTCTGTACTTCCTACCTACCCATGGAATAAAGGCGTCAGTTTTAGGAATCATGACATGTATGAAGTTTTTTTTTAATTTATGGTTCCGCCGACCCATCCCGTCGTACCGCATCGCTTGCCCGCGCTATTATGAGTACTTCATTTTCGCTTAGCGTTCTTTCTGACTATTTTTCTGTTTACTCGACTCCTTAGAGTTCTAGCGTGATGTTAAATAACCTATAACCTTCCTCAAGTATTGGGCTATCAAATGGAAAAAAATACAAGCAAACAAACAATTAAAAACAAACAAACGGTTCAACTTTATATTATTAGTAGAGATATATTTAGAGACAGTTATGAAAATTTTCATCATCTCTATATCAAATCCAATCAATACAAGTTATTCAGAGAACTAAGATTAGATCGTTATCTGTTAGATAATCACGTATAACTATACTAGGAAACATGGCCAATACTTTTGTAAACGATATTCATTTACTTCAGCAAAAAAAAGCAAGCAATATGGAACACTATTCAATGAAGTGTCGGAGAAACCGACAGCAGTGTCACGTGTTGTGGAGCAGAAAGTACTAGGGTACCAGGATGCAACAGGAGAGCACCAATACTCAACACGGTCAACGATATAATTACCTACGTGCAGAATTTTTCGAAAGAAAAATAACTTCGAAACGAAAAATTTTATACCTAATAATATCAACTAACGTATTTGGACAATATTCTTATAAACATTTTAAAATTCATTTTCTACATACCTACTCGAGATATGCTCCTTGCAATCAAGTTGCTTCCTGAAATTTTTTACGGCCAACAGATGGCAATAGCACGATGAACTCGTTCATTAATTGTAACGTATTTGCGTTTTTTTGCATTGTAAAAGCGATACAAATAGACATAACAGTTACATAGTTTCACTAAAAAAATTTTTTTTAAAATAACATCCACATGAGGCGATCATGCGATGAGCCCAAACCCAACCACAAATAATAGTTAATAATCACGATAATAAGAATCGAATTTCAAAAAAAAATTATAACCGCAAAGAAATAGCTAAAAAAAAAACAAATGTAAAACTCATACAGAAGACACGAAAACTTCGAATAAGAAAAAAGCGCCCTCTATATTATTTTCACGGAACTAACCGTGGGAAAAGCAGGTTAGGTGGGACGGCACGTGCTTAATGGCAATCAGTACTAGGACATCAAGAATCACGAGAAGCTTTCATTGCACCATAAATCAATATTCGAACAGATCAACAATCTTATCTATGCAAGTGGTGAAATTGGGAACTAAAGTAAAATCTACTGGATTTGATACGACACATTTGCAAGCAGCGCCCCCGTGGCTTGCATACAAAAGTTTGTCGGTGAATACGATTGACCACTTCATAGACAAGGATGCATAGTTTTTACAAAAGTACGCTGTGTGTGTGAATGAAAGTACACACATGCAAGCATGCATTGATTGGAGGCGGTTCAAATGTTGAATGAGTAAGTATACGATACGTCAATGTAAGCGTAAGCACCCCCTTCCGTTGCAGGTCGGTGATCCTTCAATGTTATAATTGAAACGATGCAGGCCGTTCGTGTCTTGACTTTCGAGACCGGTCATAACAGTGTATTTTCTATTTTAGTTAGATTTGTAACATATTTTTTTTTTAATCCATAGATTTTTGTGCTTATTCGGGTTTTTGCCTCATAATGGTTTTAATTACATAGATATAGTGCAGTTTGATGAATAAAGTACAGATTAACCTCATATGGTGTTAAATTATTTTATCATAAAACTTATTTGTACCCTACCTTACCTTATCTTTGTTAAAAGGTACTCTTGTGCTAAATTGCATGCTTCTAAACCGGTTTAGGCTATGCGTTTTCTGTCAGTGAGTGAATCAGTAAATCAACAGTGAAATTTTAAAAACCACTACTGTGCTGAAGGTAACATTGTGGTTACAGTCGTAGTTGTTTTAAACAAGACTATTTTCCAAACACAGAATTTTATTAGAAGCCTACGTTTACTTACTATACAGAAGTAAAACCCTATGTTCTGCTACGTCGTAGCGTAGACCGACCTGTAGCAACTTATAGAAGTAGAAGACTACGTGCTGCTACGTCGTAAACCATCCTATAGCAACATACAGAAGTAGAAGCCATGTTCTGCTACGTCGTAGACCGACCTGTAGCAACATACAGAATAGTAGAAGCCTACGTTCTGCTACGTGATAGGCCGACCTGTAGCAACATACAGAAGTAGAAGCCTATGTTCCGCTATGTCGTAGACCGTCCTGTAGCAACATACAGAAGTAGAAGCCTACGTTCTGCTACGTGATAGGCCGACCTGTAGCAACATACAGAAGTAGAAGCCTACGTTCCGCTATGTCGTAGACCGACCTGTAGCAACATATAGAAGTAGAAGCCTTCGTTCTGCTACGTCGTAAACCGACCTGTAGCGCTTAATTTTTTTTGGTTTTAACATAAAATATATCCAACTCTCACACTCGGCAATACTGTAGCTCCGTTAGTTAAAGAATTTTCGGAATCGGATCTTTCCAAAGATTAACACTAAATACAAACTTTATAGTAAATTATTGTCCTTAATAAAGCATGGTGTTTATTGTTATTTGCCGACATTAAAACACTGCCCATCCCTTCAATAAAGTCCCTTGTTCCCGTTTTACTATACCCACGGGGTGAAAACCTTTTTTGTGCCGGGAACCACGCGGCACTAAATCCCCGTCAGTATGTTTGGGCTGAGGGAATGCTCCAGTGACGTCACGTGTTTCGGGACATTCGGTACTAGGACATCAGAAGTTGACTGGAGCTTCGCCATACTAAGTGCAGTGTTATGACACAAGATGGCTCTGTCATTCACACGTTGCTTATTTTTCTTACAAAGTATAAATGAAAGAAAGGTGGGCCTTCTTTCAAAATAATTTTCATACGTTCAAAATAATGTTGTGCGTTATCCCTAATAAGTCGGAGTTAACAGCTAACTCAGGGTTAATCAAATAATTCATCTTGCACCATCAAGAGTTAGAGGTAAACCTAGAGTTAAAAACTTCTAAATACTTATTTAACCCACTGATATGGGAGAGTTAAATCGCTAAACCCTGGGTTAGTGTTAGTAATGACAAAATAAATTGACGTTATGAGATATGGCTAATAACTTATTTTGTATTTTATATTGTTCGACGTTGTAGTAAGTGAAAATTCGGTAATATATCATTTATGTTATATGAGTTCATTAATTATATTCATGAACTCATATAAAATAAATACACATCATCTGCCTAGCCTTTCTCCAACTATGTTGCGGTCGGCTTCTAGTCTAACCGGCTGCCGCTGAGCACCAGTATTTTACACTTTCGGGCTTCTGACGACCCGTAACGACTGTCAAAGGTCCACGAATGACAGCCGGGACCAATGGCTAAAATAAATACACATTTAAAAAAAAACATATTAATATATGTGTTTTGTTTAGATTGTGAAATTCCTGTGCGAGTCCCAATACACACTTTTTCTTTCTTTATTTTTCCTTATCCGACGTTTATGTCCATTCAATAAACTAAATCCCCATAAAACCACATACAATACTATTAAAATGAAATGTCATGTTATAAAATCCAAAGAAAAGAAAGTATAACGTATCGTAATGTAGTATAAAAGGGATGGGTACACAATTTTCGTTCATTGTTCGTTCATACATTTTTGATCGTATTACATATCAGGGCACAGACATTGTAATTTAATTCTATTTTATGACTCGTCGATTGAACCACAGCCTATGAGTTCCTAATTTAAAAAAAAAACTAATATCGGGGTAATTGCGTAACACACTATGAGTAGCAATGGGTTTAATTTTGACAGTTCAACAAATTTCATTGCGTTATTAACGCTGTTGAGCAGACAGATTTTTCGGATATATGAAGCAATGGATTAGCAATATCCTGCAAAAGATTTAAATTGAGATTGATAGTGTTACTTTTTAGTGGCGCAATGCGTATTATGAGTTAAAATGTTAATTACTTAGCTCCGAGTGTACCTACCTATGGTACCTACAGACTTTATTCATTTAATCCTACTATACATGCAAGCGGCGGACAAAATGAAACACGCAATTGTAAAATGAGATTTTTTAAGTGATATGTAATAATAAAACTAGAGAAATAAATTAAATTCTGATTCTGATTCTGCAAGCGGCGCACGTACTCGTTATCCTAGTTATAGGTAACCTTCGTACCCAAAACAAAAGATTTCTAAAGAAAAATTACGTCATTTTACAATTTTAAACGGAACAACAAAGGGCAGGAAGCAGTTTATGGGGCGGATGTCGGACAGTGCAAATACCGGTGGTACAAATGCCACGTGTTTAAAGAAACAAGATACTAGGATATCAGAGGACAGGTGGAGCTATTGTGTGGAACGTAAGGCTCGTCCGTGTGTCCCAAGGTGAAGGTCGTGCCATTATTTAATCGATATGATATATGAGTTACGACGTTAAAATGACGTATTAGAGATCGGATACCGTCAAAATCACGTAGTCCTAGAAATAAGTACCAACGGACTGTAACGAAAATCGATTAACATTTCAGTTTTGGTAATACTTGTATTCAGCTGCATCCGGTTAGACTGGAAGCCGAACCCCACATAGTTGGGATGATTAATGAGAAAATTATAAAAAAACAAATGGATTCCGAAAAACACTACAAAGAGTTAAAGTAACTGTAGTTTCGGAGTTCGGTGGCAAAAAACTAAAATACAAAACAACACCTATAACAACGAAATTAAAGTTATTTTTCACTTAGTAATGTTTTTCTTGGGAGTCCGTTGTTTATTTTTTCTTTTTGTAAAAAAAGTTTCTTATTGGAAGTAAAATAACAGAAGGTACATATATATATATATATTTATAGCACAGCACTACTTGCTATGTAAACAACAGTGTCAGGAAGTTTTGCAACATCATCAAAATACACCAAGTGGATTTAATACGTATTATTGAAGCTAACTCGAAAACTACTAATATAAAGCTAACTTAATTAAATTCATATGGTGCTCGCTTCCTCTACCTAATTAAAAAAGAATGATGATGAAGAAGCATTTAAAAAATCATGTCTATCTACTTTTTAACCCAAAGTATTTTAAAATAAAAAGTAATCCCCTCAATAGAAAAGTCCGGACAAATATCAAGGCCGGACAAAGTCTGGACGGAGGGCCAAAACGCTGGCGTGTCCAGAAATAACCAAACGGATGGTAGTATTCAAGTAAGGTACGCAAAGTACGCGTTTTGACGTGGAGTTTCGGACACCAGGCGTATTGCCAAAACCAGGTTTTCTAAAGGAAACTATGCTTGACCCCATGACACGTGTCACAACATTGTATATCAGGAATCAATAGAATACAATAAAAAATAAACTGGTCCATAAGGATAAGCCCAAAAGGGACTGGTCCGTCAAGATAGGACTTGTCCATTATTTACCATCTCCTCATTGGAAACCCGGCTCATACCACGTGTTCTTAAACTTGCAATACTAGGGCATCAGACGTCATCTGGAAGTTCAACTTTGCATTTTGCAACATCAATGAATCCCATTCATGACAACCTGTAGATTCATGAGGTGGGGTGGGCAGGCGGCGACGTACAATACAAATGTCCATATCGCTAGTGTGTGTATTGTGTGCTCTGAGGCCACGTGTTTTACAATACAGGATACGAGGGCATCAGAAATTAACTGGAGTTATTAGAATTCTGAACAGTACCACCTCACCATCAGGACTAAACCATTTTTCAATTAAACATCACTGTATGATGCGAAAATTATATCTTCGTTTGTAACACATACAAAAGAAACATCTAAGAAAACAATAGAATACTAAACTAGCTTTTTTCTGTAATAATTGTCCAGCCAACATTCATTGTTTGACCGTGCGCCCCGCGCCGCATGGTTTTGTTTAATATTAATTATGTATATCTTTATCCTATCCTTGTGGGGTTTAGTTATAAACGTTGTTTAAAGTTAAGTAATAATTAGCGACTGACTAACCGTAAATTTTTGATCTTTAAACGTCTTTTAGCTTTAGTAAGCGACGTTTATAAATAAAGGGGTATTAGTAAATATGTATCACTACATAATTATTATAAAACAAAGTCCCCTCGCCGCGTCTGTCTGTCTGAACGATAAACTCCTCAGAAACTGCATTGCATGCTGCACTGGTTAACGTCATCACGTCAGCGCCGGCTGCCGCTGAAAACCAGCGCTGGGGCTCTGTCTCGTATAGGGTCTTAGCATTATGCTGAGCGATGGCCGTTTTGCGTGAATGTGACGCATGTTTACCCCCAACTTGTTTTTTTTTTGTGTGTTTATGTCCTTTTTTTGTGCGTCATGTTTGCCGCAAATAAATGCATTTTCTTTTTTCTTTTTCTTTCAAACTAGTGAATGGATTCATACGCTTTTCACCAATTGGTGGAGTGACTCATGAGGAAGGTTTAAGTGTAAACTTTACGGTTTTGTGTAAACTGGCTGAAATATGACGATGATTGTTGAAGATGTAGGAAAAAATCATGCCAACTGGGATCCAAACTTTACTGGCGCGAGCCGTAAACCAATAGAATTTAATGAAAACAATGGCGGGGGGGAAGCCGCGAGCAAATCTAGTGTAACATAAATAAAGTTATTTTTTTGATATAAGCGTGATAAAATATCCACGTCAAATGATAGAACGGATAAACTTAACCTATCCACTGAAGGTGTTTGCGCCGAGCTCAGGCCACGTGTTTTCTGGTACGAGATACTAGGACATTGACAGTCAACGTCATTTAACGCCCAAATGACGTTGACAGGGTGATGTCGGTAAACATTTGCTTGCAATTGTTTTGTGAAAATGTCACTCGAAATGTTTAAGCAATAAGGACGATGGTAGCATTACTTCGAACGTCAAGAATCAGCACTTTTCGAACGTCAAAATTACAAAAGACAGTCCCCCAAAAACGCCCGCCCTTCACCACTTCCTAGTGCTATCGCTGGGAAGAAGAAGTGACGCAACAAGTTTGTTGCGCCACTTCTTCTGTGCTGCTGGGGAGTTCCCCAGCAGCACAGCTGTCTGTTCTGTCAGACAAAATAACCTTGTAGCGCTATTCATGGGCTATTTGTATAAATTGTTATTATCTTGGAGTTGCCATAAATTTCTCGCTTTTGCAGAGATGTTACATTTTTAATTACACTGGCCAACAATTACATTACGCGCATCTTAAGAGTATGCGTTGCAATTTAATTTTAAAAAATATATGGAGGTAAATTCACCTTGACAGTCTGCATCACAACCTCTTTGAGCAATTTTTGAAAGACCACCGCGTCTTCTTGATATGTGGATTGGATTGCTCATAAAATGAGGATTTTTAAGTATCTAATCATTTGTATACTAAGGCCGAGATTAATGAGCACGATGACATTTAGCACGCATTTTGTCTTAGATAAATGTTCCCGTCTCTGTCTTACACTTGTAGTTTGACATGTGACATTGGCAGGCAAGAATAATTCGTTCTAGTTTTGAAAATGAACCCTCTTTTATACTGTAGTGTAGCGTGTAGTATTAACGATATTCAAATTTTGCTACTTTTTTATTAATAACTTTTTAGTCTAGTGTCTTGTATTTTCAATTTTTCAAACATCGCTGGATACCAATAAAGACCGATTTATAAATCTTCAGAAAAACTTTTATTCGAAGAATAATAAATATGGTGATTTGACATATTTTCTATACAAAAGCTGTTAAACCGCAATTAATATTCCTTACATAAAAGTTACCTGAAGATTGAAGAAAAGTTTCAAAATGTTTCACCTACAAATTAAAATAAGTAGGTCCTCCTCATAACAATTTGCAGTTCAATCTGGCTTTATAGCGACAGAGGCGGCTCTCTGAGGCTACGTGTTTTTCAATATTGAGTACTAGGATACCAAGAGTCAATTGGAGTAGGTGACTATCGAATCAATACAACACGTCACAACTGGGCAGGTCCAAATTGCCGAGTGCACCAGACGACCTTGACATAAAAAAACAACCCAGAAGGCCTACTCCGAAGTGACACATTCGAATGATCGGATCCGACCGACACATGGCCGAACCGAATATTGTTGTCTTACTACGAAAAAAGTTCGGATCGGCGCAGTTGGGTCGGAACCATAGTCAATATTCGGAAGAGTGTAGGACCGAACGAAATGTAGTGCCAGAGGTGAACGTTTTATCGATATGTTTTTATTAGTCATTATTATTCATGTCGATACAATTAAACTATTGAATTACTGGGTAAAATTATTTTTTATAGTAACAAAATAGAACTTTGCTTTTATTTCAATATTTATACCTAGGAACATTGTAATATTTATCGAAAAAATAATATATTTGTAGCTGGCATGCAGATGGCATTGCCGATTGTCAAAAACAAAAAAACGATAAACGTCAAAGGAGGATGACAAGTAATCAAACAATTGGATAGATTGAGATTTTTATTATTGCAAAATTGAGAAAAAAGCTGGAAAAAGTATAAACTCAAACCAAATCTCGTCTGTCTCTATCGTTATGGCAATAAGCGTATTTCGGTCGTTTATCATCAAGTGCTGACTGAAGTGTAAAGTGAAGTTATGAGATGTATACAAAAAACAAGCTAAATATACTATAAACTACATATTATATTATTCACTTTACGCGTGATAAAGTGCCCCTTGGGTTTATCGTTTTCACATGTTCGTGTTTTGGAAGCTTGGAAATGAAAGTTATGAACAAACATTCTGCAAGAAGAAGTCACCATGTCCAGACCGACAGCGGCACAAATTGATGCTCTCCTTAACTTCCGTGTAGAGCATCGAGATTTGGCTCATGGAAACTTGAGGAGCATCGACAGTCGTACGCTGAATCATCGATTGTGGGAAGAAATTTGCACCACGCTGAATGCTATATTATTTTTACTTTTAGCAAAGTGAAGATTAGTTCTAGTTGTTTAGTATTGTTAAAAATAAATTTTACTCATTATTTTCTAATGATTGTCTTGTCTTTCCCTCTCTCTTTGTCTCCTCAAAGCATCTATGGCAGATGTAGCTGGCTAATATGTGACCTGCCGGGAGTTCTCCGATTCAAAATCATCTTGAGTGGTACACCACAGACTACCTACTATATTTGTCACTCCTTAATTTTTAATCCATCCAAAGTTTGTCTTTAAAAGACAAAGACAAGTTTGTCTTTAATTGTAATTATTCATTAAATTCGATACTTACGATGCTCAAACGATAGCTATTTTGCTGTCGTGTATTTTGACATTAATTTGACGCTGTAACTCTTGTCAAAATCAAATTATCGGTAGGTCTTTTCTCGTTCAGAGTAGGGTTTACGATACAACAAATGTCAAAATGAAGTTCGGTCGGATCGGACCGGTTCGGTCGCGACCGACCGAACCAAATAGTAACTTCGTAGTAGGAAATGGCCGAACATTCGGCCGATCCGATAAATTTACCACTTCGGAGTAGACCCCCAGCCTCACCCCTCGACTGTCTGCCTCACACCTATCTCGCCACGTGCTTTTAGACATCAAATACTAGGATATCAAAAGTTGCCAAAAGCAAATTCAAAATATGCAAAAATCACGGTTATGCGGTTGTCAATAAATTGGTACTTGAGCTTGACATTAACCAAAACAAATACCGATACTTTTTCCTATCCCGTTAAATAAAGCCACTACATAGGTTGGGTGGGGGGTACTTAATGCCTTATTTTGGATTAGAAGTTCTTTTTTTATTACTTAACAAATTCAATGAAGATTACATCGCTAAAGAACAAAAATAAATTAAAACCACAACTGTTAAAGAATAACTGAAGGCCCACTTGCACCACAAATCACTAAGGATCGGTTTTTTGATCCGTAGTTAAACTGAACCAATTGTTATAGATAGTAACTAATGGTTAAAATTTTGCAAAATGTGTTTTTTGATCAATTCTTAGTTTATCTAATGATATTGAATGGTTAAGTTACTATTTTTAACAATTGGTTGAGTTAACTATGGATCAAAAAACCGGCCCTAATGCATATTTCAAGCTTAATGTATTTAAAACATCATTTTGTTTGTGCCATCTTCAAACAAACTCAACAGACGGTGCTTTAAATTAGTTTAGAGCTAAATGCATTTAGTGATTTATGGTGCAAGTGAGCCTAATTTTAGTTTAATTATAACAATCATAAAATGAAAATAAGTAGTAAAGAAAATCCGTACGAGGGTAGGGGTAGTTGCAGAAAACAATGACGTTGCACTGTTATTACAACACAACCCATCAATTCTGGCGGCCTAGTACGAATTGCGAAGTCTGTGCATTCAGGAATGCACGGGTTGACGTCATAAGTGACGTCACAGCCTATCGACCAGGGGGTCTACTCCGAAGTGGTAAATTTATCGGATCGGCCGAATGTTCGGCCATTTCCTACTACGAAGTTACTATTTGGTTCGGTCGGTCGCAACCGAACCGGTCCGATCCGACCGAACTTCATTTTGACATTTGTTGTATCGTAAACCCTACTCTGAACGAGAAAAGACCTACCGATAATTTGATTTTGACAAGAGTTACAGCGTCAAATTAATGTCAAAATACACGACAGCAAAATAGCTATCGTTTGAGCATCGTAAGTATCGAATTTAATGAATAATTACAATTTTATTGAGTTTTATGTTTGTTGTGAATGTGTCATACTTGAAATTGTAGCGAAATGGCAGCACGTATGTTTTTGGTTGAAGAGGCTCTGCGAGAAGAGCGTTTGGAGCGGAGAAGGAATCATGTGCATAAGGGCCGGAGTGAGTGCCCCAGAGTTAACTCAAGAAGAGTTTCATTCTGAGAACTCCCGGCAGGTCATAACCAGCCTGTTACATCTGCCACAGAGGCTTTCAGAAGGGGACAAATACAGAGGGAAAGATTAATGCAAATATTAGAAAATAATCAATAAAATATATATTTTTTAATCTATATTAATGTCTTTTATTTTTTATATTATATACACAAAGAACTTTTACAATCTCGAGAATTCTCGGGATTGTAAAAGATCTTATCGCTAAGAGCGATCTTTTAAAGACAACCTTTGCATGGATTAAAAATTAAGGAGTGATAAATATAGTAGGTAGTCTGTGGTGTACCACTCAAGATGATTTTGAATCGGAGAACTCCCGGCAGGTCACATATTAGCCAGCTACATCTGCCATAGATGCTTTGAGGAGACAAAGAGAGAGGGAAAGACAAGACAATCATTAGAAAGTAATGAGTAAAATTTATTTTTAACAATACTAAACAACTAGAACTAATCTTCACTTTGTTATAAGTAAAAATAATATAGCATTCAGCGTGGTGCAAATTTCTTCCCACAATCGATGATTCAGCGTACGACTGTCGATGCTCCTGAAGTTTCCATGAGCCAAATCTCGATGCTCTACACGGAAATTAAGGAGAGCATCAATTTGTGCCGCTGTCGGTCTGGACATGGTGACTTCTTCTTGCAGAATGTTTGTTCATAACTTTCATTTCCAAGCTTCCAAAACACGAACATGAGAAAACGATAAACCCAAGGGGCACTTTATCACGCGTAAAGTGAATAATATAATATGTAGTTTATAGTATATTTAGTTTGTTTTTTGTATACATCTCATAACTTCACTTTACACTTCAGTCAGCACTTTATGATAAACGACCGAAATACGCTTATTGCCATAACGATAAAGACAGACGAGATTTGGTTTGAGTTTATACTTTTTCCAGCTTTTTTCTCAATTTTGCAATAATAAAAATCTCAATCTATCCAATTATTTGTTTACTTGTCATCCTCCTTTGACATTTATGGTTTTTTTTTTTGACAATCGGCAATGCTATCTGCATGCCAGCTACAAATATATTGTTTTTTCGAGAAATATTACAATGTTCCTAGGTATAAATATTGAAATAAAAGCAAAGTTCTATTTTGTTACTATAAAAAATAATTTTACCCAGTAATTCAATAGTTTAATTGTATCGACATGAATAATAATGACTAATAAAAACATATCGATAAAACGTTCACCTCTGGCACTACATTTCGTTCGGTCCTACACTCTTCCGAATATTGACTATGGTTCCGACCCAACTGCGCCGATCCGAACTTTTTTCGTAGTAAGACAACAATATTCGGTTCGGCCATGTGTCGGTCGGATCCGATCATTCGAATGTGTCACTTCGGAGTAGGCCTTCAGTGCAGTCTAGAACTTCTTTTTTTTGGGATTGGCCTCTCGCAGTTCAACCTAGGACGTTGTGCCTG
This sequence comes from Apamea anceps, assembly GCA_951799955.1. NCBI lineage: Eukaryota > Metazoa > Arthropoda > Insecta > Lepidoptera > Noctuidae > Apamea > Apamea anceps. Next base: position 1,495,983 of record OX637502.1, on the reverse strand, counting down.
TGATTGTCTCAGTAAATGAAGGCCTCCAGCCAGGGCTTAAAAAACTTAAAAACTAAGTGACTACACACTAAGGGCACTCCCTGTAGGGTGCGGACCTCGGGTTAGGGCGTCGCTGGGGAAGGCAGCAAGGGCTTGATCGGAATTAGACTAGAACTTCTTATACAGGTCAAGTTTTTGAAACGGGATGGGAGATTCTGTAGGTAATGTCGGTATGTAGAATTTAGATCGCGCTACGAAATGCTACGAGTGCTACGACGTAATACGTAGCTTACTTATGTTACCATCAAAGTTACCTTGCCTTTCCGTTACCTTAATAATTTACTGTAAGTAATATTTTGAATAGGCAACTTTTTTTCTGTAATATAAATAAAAACCTATGAATATATATTTTAAACTAGGTACTTATAAAATATATTTTTGCATTTTCGTAAGTAGTTATTTTGCCAATTAGTGTCTCTCCATCAGAAAAATATGTCGGCAAATACAAAAGTACTAGACCTCTATTTCCTAGTTAATTTATTGATAAGAATAACATCAGCTTCTTGTAAGTCGCGTTCGTTTATGACGTCACCGTGCCAATCACCACTATTCCTCAGTTACTTTGTAAGCGTAGCTCCAGTTCATTCCTGATGTCCTAGTACTCAATGTTTAAAAACACGTGGCCTTAGTTCGGCCACTCGTAAACAGCTAAACAGGGCAGGATTTTTGCAAGGTCCTATTTATATGTGTGGTGGTATCTTTTGTGATCCAGGGTGTTTTTACCTTCATATCAAAAAATCTAAATCAAAAGTCATTTATTCAAATTATGCTGAGAATCAGCACTTTTCGAACGTCAAAATTACAAAAGACAGTCCTCCAAAACGCCCGCCCTTCACCACTTCCGTACCTTCGCTTAAACTTAAACATCGCAGGTAAAACTTGAATGAGGCTGGCACAGGAACGTGAAGATTGACACAAGAAAAGAGCGGCTTATTAATGCTCAGTAGTGGGTGAAGTCGGGCTGTGGATAATGATCATGATGAAACTTAAAATTTGAGAGGAAATGATCTTTATTTATCTTCTTTTTTTGATCTTTAATTAAAATTGTCCTTTTTATTTATCAGTCTTACAAGAATTCTAAGATCAAGTGAATAATATAAATAGTTTTGGTGCTGGCAGAAAGAATGAAAAGCTGGCGGATTTTTTTATGATAAGATCAGTTGGTATTTTTGAAAAACGAGCACTTTTCATCTATTGTCTAGCTAGGTACTTTCTTTCATTCTCTTTCACCGTGCATATGTGCCTATGAATAGCCTGCCTATCTGTTAATGTTACTGATAATCTGTCTTATGTATTTTAATAAAGAGAGAGAGAGAACGTGTGTCTTTTTTTAAAAATGTGTGCTAAAAATCAGTTTTATTTTATTATTTACCAGATAAATTATCCGGACCTTATCCGCTGAAGGTGGCGGTCCAATGTCACATAACTATAAAAAACTTCTCTCATAACCACGTCAGGCCACGTGTTTTTAAACATTGAATACTAGGATAGCAAAAGTCTACTGGAGTACGAGACACCCCTAACGGGCGAGTCTATTTATTATCAGCTGTACAACAGCCGACCTTGACACAAATAAAATAACTGCAACCCTCATTTTGCACGCGAACGTTGCACACCAGCATCGCCACGTGGTTCAAAGCATTGAATACTAGGACATCAAAAGTTACCAAAAGCTTTTATTCAGGAACACATGAGTTCATCAGACTATCGATCAGTGTAGTCTAGACTTTTATCATAGTATAAAGAGGGAAGTAGGTTATCTTCATACAAACGCACCGTGCGCGGCTTGTATTTGTGCACCAAAATATATATGCGTCGCCGCACGCACACTTAAACAAAATCTCGACCCGTTTCTCAGTGCGCCAGTCGGGGCTAACACCGCACGAGGTTCGCACGTCACGGCTTTTCGACACCGCTAAATGAATGAAAAATGTGCCGGTTTATTTTATCCTTTTTTTTGTAAATAAAACTGCTCTGAATCTTGAATACATTTCTGTATTTGTTAGGAAAACCATTGTTGAACTTTGTTCTGTATATAGCCCATGATTGGACAATTCAGCTTGAAATGTTCTTGTGCGCTCGCCATACCGGCACGCTATTGGCTGCACCGTGCTGCATGTCACTGCAACAACGCGATCTGCGCGCCATCTGCGCAGAACGCTGAGGCAAGGGGAGAACCCCGTGCGCGCCTCGTTCGAACGGCATCGAAAACTTTAGCTCCGTGAGTGAAAATTATAAAACAAGGACAATTTGTACAATACCGTGTCTTGTGCAACGTGCCGGACTCCGTGATCATCTTTCCAATAAAGAAAGCATCAAGAAGTGGCCGCAGCTGAGAAAAGGTGAGTCGTACTCGAATTTTCCTAGTTGATTGTTCCTTGACTGGGCGAACGGGAAGCACTCCGTTCATACAGAACTTCCTCTCTTACCATCACAATAACGTAAATTTCATACAGTCCATTACTCTATTCCACAAACTTTATTGACTAATGATCACTGAATTAGTTATACAGAGATGTGTTATCTTTGGCAAGGGCCGGGCTTTAAACTAATGAATTGGTGACAGTACTCTCAGTAACCTACCGTTTACACGTGCTCATCACCGCCCCGCGCCGCCCGTCTGCTGGCCCGTCGCTCTTTCTTTCATCGTAAAAGGTTTCATCATCGTTTAGGTAAAACCGACCTCACAATCCCTGTACCCAGACAATACAAGTAAAAAATACAACTTCCCGACCCTTGCCAATTTATAGGCACTGAATTAAAATTTAGCTAAAAGTGACAACCCTGAGACAGTAGGCAATTATATCGCGGATTGGGCCGGAGATAGCCTACTTGCCTTCTTTATACTATGCTTTTATACTGGCTTTTAGAACTGGGATGGGATGCTGTAGGTATGAAGATGGCGCTACGAAGTGATAGGAGGGCTACGACGCCGACGTAGCACGCAGCTCATGTTTCCATATAAGTTACCTTCCTGTTACATTAATAATTTACTGTAAGTACAGAACATACATGACTGCAGCGGCCTACCAAAGAGGCATTGATGGACGAACGTGTGAAAACGTAGGCCGAGGTGAAGCCGAGGCACACATACGCGCGTCTTGCGGCCAAAACTTGTTGTTCTAATACTTTTCTCAAATAATGCGCGGAAATTGAAACTAAGTAAATAAATTATAAATTCCAGAATCAACGATAACTTTTCAAGCGCCAATATGACGTAATAAATAAATATGTTCATTTGTTTCTTTTTTACTTTAAACAGCTCCATTTACAAGCCAGTTCGAAATTTAAATAAAATCTTTGATAAGTTACCTCCTTGATTGCCATGCTGCAAAGTAAAAACTTCGTTCCATTTTTAAATTACACGGTAGGGATTTTCTTGCTAACATTGTCGGCCGCTGCTCGCATGTAATTGACCAGTAAAGCTTTTTCGATTTATCTCAAGAAAGTTTTCATAATAATGCTTGATTATCCAAGAATGCTTGTGAAAATGTTTTTAATAGATAACTTTATTTTACTTAAACATAACATCACGCCTGTATCCGTGGAAGGTTAGGCAAGCAGTTATTTTTATAAGAGGTGAGCCTATAAGCTTTTTTCTTCTTCATATAAATAAAACCTAGGTGTGCAGCGATTAAATTATATTTCCGCCTTTTCGTAAGTAGGGTGGCAATACGCTTGTCCCCTGTTACATGGGACTTAAACTGGCAAAATGTGGCTGTAATATAGGTACACCTCTGCGTATCCCTTCGGGGAATACGGGCGTTAAGTTACGTTATTTTGAAAACTAGGGTTTTCCGTGCATCTGAAAATGACAAACACAAACTTACTAGGTACTGTTTCTTCATTAGTTTATTGATGTGACTATCATCGCTTGTCGATTTCGCGTGCGTTTATGACTTAACACCATTCCCAGTTACATAGTTAGCACAACTCCAGCTGATTCCTGATGCCCTAGTACTCAATGTTTATAAACACGTGGCCTCAGTTCGGCCGCTCGCAAACAGGGCAGGATTTTGCAAGGTTGTAGTACTGCTAAATCAGGAAGGGGGTCGTGTCTTTCGTGGGCCTGGCATTTATTACGGCACGGTTAAATTATGGGGGGAAATGATTTTTAATTATAATTGTAAGTATTAATTATTTATTAGTCTTCCAGGCTATTGACCAAGATCAAGTGAATACATTTTTCAAATTATGCACTATCAGCACCTCACATTCGGCAGCCTTGTTTTCAGTAAGCTTGCCTTTGTACGGTTATTTTTATGAGGCCTGATACAAAAGGCAGCACTCCTCGGAGGTTCCTGTCTCTGGAGCCCTAACCATCGGTAGCTTTGGACCTTGCTACCGATACCGGCGGACCACTATTTTTATATTTATTTTATAAGTACGTTTTTTGTAAAAACAAAATTGGAGTGTGCTGTTAATGCATTTTTTATGGGACAGTAAAATAACGGTTCATGAATCCTGCACTACTAGCGTCGAATGTGTGCTAAGTTGGCTTTACTACTGACCAACTAAAAGAAGCATAACTATCCTTAAGGACAGTGCCTATGCAATGTATTCTTAGGCATTGTATACTGGGACACTAGAAGTTACCTGGAGGTTTACAATGTTAAAAAACCCCATTACTATTAAAATACCTACCTGTGAATGAATAGGTTGCGACATTGAGGACGGGCATATACATGTCATCTTGCGTGACCAATTCTATCTCTGTTCTACTAAGAATAGACAAAGTTCTTTATAGCAAACTCGACATCTTTTCTGCCCTAGCACTCTTCAACTCGCATTTCTATGAAGACAAAGACTTAATTATTCTCCATAGCAACTGGGAGCAAATTTTAAAATCAGTATAGATTCCAATGTCATTTGACACTTTTTGAGAAAAAATGTTTCACCCCCAAGTGCCAAAAGTAGAGAAAAAATTGGTCGTCATGCTTGACATTGGCATTGACTTTTGTCGACTGAAGAACAGAACATTTATTTTCTTCACCGCCATGCAATGTCATTTTGTCTCGACAAAACCCGTTTCTATGGTGATCATACTACGCGTAAATATCCATCATTATTCTCAATGTCTGTAGTTACCAAAGCTTTCTTGACAAAAGATTACATAGAGGTTTTACAATAATGTAGCTTATTTTGAAGATACATCTTCGTGTGTAGAAGTGAAGGTAAAAAATTTTTTTTACCTTCACCGTTTCAACTTTATATTTAATATTCTAGGTCCTTCAATTTGTTTCATCGTGTGCCCGCGCCGCATGAATATTTTTTTTTTTTTTTGTAATTATTACTTTAATTAAAACGGTTTAAAACCAATTAATTACATTAAAGATACAATGTGTAAATACACGAACACAAGATAAAATAAAAGATAAAAAGTGCACAAGTAAATGATATAGTTTATCTTATTTGTTTAACAAAGTGTGCTACAGAAATATGGTTTATCTTATTTGTTTAACAAAGGGTGCTATAAATCATGTTCATCTTATTATTTACTAGATAAATAAAAAATAAAAAAATTAATACTGCTTTAACTTATCCGCTAAAGGTGGTGGACCACCAATGTCATAGCTTCTCACCAAATGAATGAACCGCAAACTGCAAACTGCGGCCACATCAGGCCACGTGTTTTTAAGCATTTAATACTAGGATACCATGAGTCAACTGGAGTACGAGATAACGGGCGAGTCTATTTATTACCAGCTGTGCAACAAACGACCTTGACACCAATAAAATAACTGCACCCCTTTTGGACGCGAAAGCTGCACACCTGCATCGCCACGTGGTTCGAAGCATTTAATACTAGGACATCAAAAGTTACCAAAAGCTTTTACGTGGAATGTGAACATTTCCAATTTTTCACTCTTACTGCATAATAAATTATGAGTCAATGTCACTCTCTGTGAGAAGAGCTATGTAGAATTCTATGATTCAGCGTGTTGTTAATATTTGCCCTTTTTTAATTCCGGCCGACCACAAAGATTGACATGACATTCATTCACCAAGTCAGAAAAAATATTTGACAGGTATTCAGTAACTGTGAAAACTCAACAGTCAAATATGTGTTGAACTTCAGACGTTGATGGTGATAATTTTGAATAAAATGTTGATGATTGATTCCTATCAATCATCAATATTTTAAAATCACGAATGTTTGGTAAGGTTAACCTTACCAAACATTCCGTGGAGATGAACGTCTCACCTTATGAGCTTGTGGTTACTGTTACTTATTAGGCACCCAGAACACCGAAGAGGTTGTCAAACGGTACCAGACTTATTTCAAAAGTTGTCTCGCGTGCCTATCACTATGTACCTACTATCTATCTATCACTTGCTCTTGGATCCCACAGGCGAAAAAAAAAAGCTGGCTCCCTATGAAAACGAAACACAGCAGTAGAAATAAATATAAATGTATTACCGGAGGAACTAACATTTGAAAAGAGTCAAATTGTCACGAAGAGTTCGATGGCCTAATCATCAAAGATTTAAAGGATTTGCAGCCGTAGGAGCCGAGCATGCTCATATCGGTATCGTGGATCTTAACAAGCTATCATCGTAATGTTTTTTGCCATTGACAGAGTTTTTGCCAGACAACATTGTAATAACGATATCGATGCAACCTTCCTTCTAAATTCTATATCTTTTCTGGTTGCAACGTAGAACCTCCTCGTGACCTCTGATATCCTAGAACCTGCCACCTAAAAACACGTGGCCTCAACATCTAAATCGTTTTCACTGCATGTCTGTCATGTAAAGAAAATGAAATACTTCTCGTATGGAAAAACTAATGATATGTAGAAGTTATAGCATAGGTCTAACATGACCTCATGTAGTAGTTTTTTCCAACCGCAAAAATTAATAACGAATATACTTTACTAAGAACAATAGCTGGCTGGTGAAACTAATATTAACTACTTAGTACTTACCTACTATTTTAAAAGAAAACGCAACTTTGTTCTGTCTCCTTCAACGTTCAGTCATGTTTTAACTATATTTACTTCATTTCCCTACTAGTCTGTGATTTTGCTAGTGCTAAATTTATTTTACTTTTAAGCAAGCAGAACCGACGCAAAATGTTAGTATATGTGGTCCTTTGATAAACTTGTTGTATACTCTTGGCGCCTTCTGATAGCCTAGTACCAAACGCTTCCTGAAAACGTGACGCAACCGTCGATTTCCCACGGTCGCCGTACCAGCGCGAGCGCTATGGTGAAAGTGAAAAATTCATTCAATCTCATTACCCCGACAGCGCGAATGCAAAAACAGGGTTGTTTTACACGCGTATCCATGTATCTAGTCACTTTCTTCGATGATTCCTTATAGCTGAAATAAATAGATAAGATGTAGACATACATGAGTTGTCTAGATTGCGTGATGGTTATATCTAGGTTTTGTATTCAAAATAAAAATGACTGAAAATGAATGAATGAAATCATTACTTATTGACGTCGTTATCGACGTTATATTTTTCCAAAATAATATAAAATAGGTAAGTTACGATTAAAATAATGACCTGTAGATTTCGGTAAAACGCAATTTAAGCTGGTGGAAAAATATAACGTCAGCAAATATTGTATTCATTTTTCGGAATTTTCGGCATTTTATTCGGTCGTTTCTTTATTTGTATTCGCTTATAAGTTGTAGCAAAGTTAGTATTTAAAGCAGCAAACTTCATATATATTTTTTTTTTTTTTTTTTCGAAACTCGGCCCTCCTCTTCGGCGGCGTGCGCTATACCACGTGTTTCATAACATTGGATACTAGGGCACCAGGAGTGAGCTGAAGGTTATAGCGATGAAATTGCACGCACACATACCTTCATTGCAACGTTACATCACACACCGACGTTTCTGCCTACCACCGTGGAAAGGAGGCGTGAGTTATGTTTATTTGTAAATAAATAAAATTCAAAGAAAAATAACCTTTTTAAAAACAAGCTTTTATTACTTATTAATAAAAAAAGGACTAAAATTTTAAAAATAATTTAAACCTGATAAGTAATAAATAAAAGCGTGTTACATTGTGTTCTAATAGTAGATTATTAACCAAGGGGATAAAGCAGTGTCTTCTGTCGCGGGTGATGATTTAAATCGCGAGCGTAACGAAGGACTCGAGGTTTACTCCCGAGCGTAGCGAGGGTGTTAAAAACTTAAAGCACGAGCGAAGCGAGGGATTTAAGACGAGTCCTGAGTGTAGCGAGGGATTTAAGTTCACCCAAGACTAAGACAGCTTTATCACCGAGGAAAATACTCTACTTTTCGTACCATTTGCGAAAAAATTAACACAATAATAATATGAGATAAGCGTTTATTAAAAATAATGACAATTAAAAGTAAAAGTTAACATTCGAAACATTGGTCCAATTATTGATAGAGAGTGTTACATTTTTGTTTGGTACATTTATTGTTGATGAGTTGATTTGAGTATTTCTCTGTTCTTGCGTCTGAGGAACTTGCGTTTCATTGTAGATAGTATACGTCGGAGATAGTGGTGGTGGTGCATCGTGAGTTACGGACGAAGATAAGATGCCGGAAGTTGATGGTTGTGGCTCTGATGGATTAAGTTTTATATTTTTGTTAATTTGACTGCTTAATATGGATTTATTCGCCATTGAGCTTTCGATATAACCCTCAGCTACTCTATCAGAGCTCCAACCACCGTGTCTTTTTATTGACGTAATATCCGCCCCTGAATCCGCCAAGAAAGTCGCCGAAGTTCTTCTAAAGCAGTGACCGGTGTAGAGTTCAACATCTTTAAGTTTTAAATATTTAGCAATTTCCTTTGGCATATTGCTAATTTTATTTTTGCCGATGGCTTGTCGAGTACATTTCCCATTCCGATAGTTTATAAAAAATCGATTGTTTTCCATGTTGGTGGGACGTAATGCTTGGTATTTATGAATGATTTTAGTATATTGTCCTTGTACAATGAATGACCGATTTTTCTTTGTCTTAGTTTCCTTTACATTAATCAACAGTAACTCATTGGAATGATTTTCAACGTCCTCCACCTTTAAGTTCACAAGTTCACATCCGCGGCAAGCACCATTGAGTCCAAAAATTAAGGCCACCTATAACAAAGATAAAAAACAGGTAAATATATAGAATAATTACCATTACTAAGATACGAAATATTCATAGTTAAATCATGTATACTTACTTTTGTGGCTAGAAAAATTTCGTCAGGAGCTTCATTAAGAAATTTTTCCACATTTTGAGTCGTAAAAATTTTAGACTTCTTTGCGCAATGCCCTTCTGATTTTCTTTTTAGAAAAGCCAGTAATTTTGTGAATCTATTTATTTCAATGCTGTGTTTGATGCTTAATGTAGCTTTCAGTTTTGAGTATATGCACCAAAGTGTATTCGGATTCTTTGTCTTGGATAAATAATCAAAATAGACAAGAAGTACTGATTCTGAAATTGATAGGCCTTTCGCACTTCTCCACGTTGAAAATTCTTCATAAGTTTTTAAATAATTTTCCTTGGATTTTGTTGGAAGCAAATTATTTATAATTGCGGCAGCATTTGCACTGATGGAATCCGACAATTCACTGTCACTGTCGCTTTGATTTAACATCGTAATGTATTTTTAGAACATTAACTTATTTATAAAAATAAATTAAAATAAACTTAACGTTTATGTATTTGAAGAAAACAAAAACGCGGCAAATTTCTACACTAATATTTTTTTGTCGGAAAAGCAAAGGCATCAAGCTCATACGGCCCCGTCGGTTTTCGTAATTTTATTTAATAATCATAACTGCATAATAAATGCGTATTCGTTTTTCAAAAAGATGTATATTGCTTTATAATGCTATACAAACTCAATGGTGTAAACACAGATGTAGTTCAGTATAAATTTCGGTAAGTATTCCAAATTTAAATCACATTCTCCCCCTAGAGGATGAATGAAATTCAGTACAATTTTCTTTCCCTGTTTTTAACAGATTAAAAATGACTATTGTTATGTTCGCTTTTTGTGGCATAGAATGTCACTTTTTTGAGCAAGTGGTATGAAAATGTTCTTTTCATACCACTTGCTCAAAAAAGTGACATGACACAACCCTTATGGATTCGTCATGTCTGTCTGTCTGTCTGTCTGTCTGTCCGTCCGTATGTCACAGCCGCTTTTTTCCGAAACTATAAGAGCTATACTGTTGAAACTTGGTAAGTAGATGTATTCTGTGAACCGCATTAAGATTTTCACACAAAAATAGAAAAAAAACAATAAATTTTGGGGGTCCCCATACTTAGAACTGAAACTCAATTTTTTTTTTTTCATATAACCCATACGTGTGGGGTATCTATGGATAGGTCTTCAAAAATGATATTGAGGTTTCTAATATCATTTTTTTCTAAACTGAATAGTTTGCGCGAGAGACACTTCCAAAGTGGTAAAATGTGTGTCCGTCCCCCCCCCCCCCCCCTGTAACTTCTAAAATAAGAGAATGATAAAACTAAAAAAAATATATGATGTACATTACCATATAAACTTCCACAGAAAATTGGTTTGAACGAGATCTAGTGAGTAGTTTTTTTTTAATACGTCATAAATCGTAACGTAACGGAACCCTTCATGGGCGAGTCCGACTCGCACTTGGCCGGTTTTTTTTATTAATAAGTAATAAAAGCTTGTTTTTAAAAAGGTTATTTTTCTTTTAATTTTATTTTTAACTTTTTAGTACCTATTTTTGATGCGAGATTGACTACGGCGTAGTTCGTAGCGTGTAGCAGTGTTTTCCCGTTATATGCGTTTACTGCACTTAAGCTACCTGTACATCATCAGACCCTGGTTACCATCTAGCACCAAAGTACTCGTAAAGACGAATCAAACGAGCCCAAATTCGATGGGGTTGCGTCGTTTAATTACGGAGTTCCTATGGCCACCTTCCAGCTCCATCACCAGACCCTGGTTACCATGTAGTATCAAAGTACTCGTCAAGACGAATCAAACTAGCCCAAACTCGATGGGGTTGCGTCGTTTAATTACGGAGTTCCTATGGCCACCTTCCAGCTCCATCATCAGACCCTGGTTACCATGTAGTATCAAAGTACTCGTCAAGACGAATCAAACGAGCCCAAACTCGATGGGGTTGCGTCGTTGTATTACGGAGTTCCTATGCCCACCTTCCAGCTCCATCATCAGACCCTGGTTACCATGTAGTTTCAAAGTACTCATCAAGACGAATCAAACGAGCCCAAACTCGATGGGGTTACGTCGTTTAATTATGGAGTTCCTATGGCCACCTCCCAGCTCCATCATCAGACCCTGGTTACCATGTAGTATCAAAGTACTCGCCAAGACGAATCAAACGAGCCCAAACTCGGGGTTGCGTCGTTTAATTACGGAGTTCCTATGGCCACCTTCCAGCTCCATCATCAGACCCTGGTTACCATGTAGTATCAAAGTACTCGTCAAGACGAATCAAACGAGCCCAAACTCGATAGCGTTGCGTCGTTTAATTACGGAGTTCCTATGGCCACCTTCCAGCTCCATCATCAGATCAGCTCTATGTCATAATAATATTGCATTGTCATCCGATATAGACATGCATACAAAATTTCAGCTTAATTGGAAATCGGGAAGTGGATCAAATTTAACTTGCAAGATATGATTACAGACAGACAGACAGACAACGGGACAGGTGAAACTAAATAAAAAGCTTGTAAAAAGCTAATTTCTGAATTGAGCCTAGCCTAGGCAAAGCGCCGAGATACCAAGAAGATATATATATACAGGATGGAATTTTGTAATGCCACCTGAAGGGAAAGTACTCATAATACTGTAGATAGAAAATTTTACTCAAAGAAAACATTCCTTTATTTTTGAATAGAAAGAAAACTGCATTCAAAGATTTTCATTAATTCGCTTGCCACACCCGGGAATCGAACCGACTAAAATCTGTAAAAATTACAACCTGTAGGTACTTTTATTTCATCGATTGTTAGGATCAATAATATAAGGATGAAATCTGGACTTATAAATTCAATGAGTCAAGTTAAAGCTCTTTAAATCAAAGATCCATCTGTTTACTTATGTTAGTAATTAATAATTATCATTAAAATGACGAATTACTATTTAGATAAGACGATTGCAATTTGCACGTGTTTGTAATGCAGACTCCTTTCTTAGATGCGACATAATGCGTGTATGAGGTAGTTTAAATACGGAATGTTACATTTGAAAATAGATTGTCATATTTGTTATTCACATTTGATTGTTTTTCCAAATCATTTCATTGTCTCGCGGTAAAAATGGCTTATCAAGAACAATTTGATTTAATGGAAGCTTATTTTTTAAATAACAAAAACGTGAATTTAGCTCTGCGGTGGTATGGAGAGAAATATCGAGACCGACAGGCACCAACTCGGTTCGTATTGAAAAGAATGGTAGAAAATTTAAAGAATACGGGTAGTTTCAAAAAGCGACGGCAAAGTCTTCAGCAGAACTATTTCGATTTTGATCTAAATGTTTTAACATACTTTGAATCATTTCCGAAGGCTCCAAGCAGAGATGCTGCCGAAGAATTAGGCACAACCCACACTCGCGTACTTAAAGTGCTGAAAAAGTATAAGTATAAATGTTATCGTGAAGGTCGGTTGGTGCAAAAATTGCATCCTGGGGATTGTGAGAGAACATGCTGAGAGAAATTGACCGTAACCCAAATTTTTTTAGTAACATTGTATGGTCTGACGAAACCAACTTCAGCAATAACGGCATGTACAATCGCCGCAATAACCACTATTGGTCTCGAGTGAATCCTGTTCGTGTTCATGAAACTAACAATCAAGTAAGATTTTCTTTCAACGTTTGGTGCGGAATTATGAGAAATATGGTTGTGTTAGTCCACGTGTACACGTGGACTAACACAACCAGGTCATCCGAAGGTCATTTAAACACTATCAAGTATCTTGAAATACTCTTAAGAAATGAGTTAAATGGTTTCCCCGAGCAAGAGCGAAACCTAATAATTCTACAGCAAGATGGTGCTCCAGCCCATAACAGCAGAATCACTACTGCCTACATTAATAACCATTTTAATACCTGGATTGGTACTAAACGGCACAATCAGATGGCCTGCGAGATCACCAGATCTCACCCCTTTAGCTTTTTTTAAGTGGGGATATGTGAAAAATCAAATTTACATTAAATCTTATGCGAATGTAAACGAGTTGAGAGTTGAAGTTCAGAATACGATTTATAATATTCACCACAACACTTTATTAAAGGTTACTAGAAATGAATTCGTTAGAAGAATACATTTGTGTATCCAAGAAAATGGAGCCCATTTCGAGCAACTAATCAGTTAATTTACCATTTTTTGTAAATACTTAAAATAATTTAAGATTTCGTGGTTTTCCTATCATTTAATTTATCAAGTTTGTTAGTGAGATTTCATCCTTATAAATTGATCCTAACGATCAATGTGGATAATAATGAATGGCAGGTTGCAACGTATCGTAAATCGAAACAAAGATATCGTTTCTCAGGGAAAACTGGGGTTGCCAAAGATGCACTGGGATGTTTCAGAGCAGCTGAAAGGAAAGTACCAATGTTCATTACAAATGTGCATAAGGATTCGGCGACAGTGGATATTGTTAAGCATGTTAAATTGAAAACCAACGAGCTAGTGAAACTGGAAAAGCTGTCACTTCGTAAGGAGACTGACTATGACGCGTACAAGTTTTATGTAGCAGAATCAAAGGTTCCAATATTTTTAGATGAGAAAATCTGGCCTGAGAATATTATTTTCCGACGTTTTGTGCACTATAATGAGAGACGTGCAAAGGAGAAATCCGTTAAATCCGGCCATGTACACGACATAAATGAGTAGTAAATATACTTTCCGATTTGCAAGCTTTAACTGCAGGAGTATTAAGCGGTCTATTGAGGGTGTGCGAGACTTATGCGCCAGCTGTGATATAATTGCGCTTCAGGAGTGCTGGCTACTGCCAGATGAATTGCCATTTCTTAGCAGCATACATAGCGACTTCAGTAGTACGGGGACTTCGGTAGTTGACGTGACGGCGGGAATGCTGGTGGGGCGACCCTATGGTGGGGTGGCCCTATTATGGAGAAAGGGCATATTTAACGACGTGTCAGTCATACCGAGTGATAACCCGCGAGTGTGTGCAATACGCGTTAATACGAGTGAAAGACCATTCCTAGTGATGAGTGAGTACATGCCCACGGATGCAGTGAGCAATCTACCCGAATTCTCCCATTGTTTGGGCTTGATAAGTGCGATTATTGAGAACAGTGACGCAGGGGCAGTATACTGTCTAGGTGACTTTAATGCGCATCCCGGTGAGTTGTTTTATAATGACTTACTGAGCTACTGTGACGAAAATCATTTAACTTGTATTGATGTAAATATGCTTGGTTTGAGCTCGGAAACACATACATTCATAAGTGATTGTAGCGGGGCAAGGCGATGGTTAGACCATTGTCTTTGCACAGAATCTTCTGCAAGAACGGTTAGCAATGTTAATGTTAAGTATGATGTTATGTGGTCGGATCACTACCCTTTGCTGATTGAATGTGATCTTAATGTAATTAGGTCTAAATTGTCAAGACGTCCGCCTAGTCACAATAAAGCTGTGTTTGGGGAGAAAAGCCCGGAGGCAGTTAGTCTTTACAATAAGGAATGTCACCGCCGTCTGCGAGAGATTGACTTCCCTACAGACTTGTCAGAGTGTTGTGATCGAATGTGTAGTGATCCGACTCATAACAAAGTTATTGATTGCCTGTACCGTGATATTGTTTGCGCTCTTAGGGACGCCGCTATTGCTAGCAGGGAGAAACGACATGGTAATGGATCGCGAAAGCGCGTGGTGGGCTGGAACAGACACGTTAGCGAGGCTCATCGGTACGCCAGGCAGAGGTTTGGGGAATGGGTTTTGTGCGGTAGACCGAAATTCGGTTTGGTATATGAGGGCATGGTTAACGGCAGAAGGTTTTTTAAGTCTAAGTTAAGGTGGTGTCTTAATCACCAAGACCAAATTCAGATGGACATACTTGCCGAGAAGCATGCAAGAAAAGACTTTCGTGGCTTCTGGAAGGGTACACAAAAACTCAATCCTAGAACTGGCCTGCCGGTGAGCGTCGATGGCGTGTCTGCTGATATGGATATTGCTAATATCTTTAAGAACCATTTCTGTGTGAAGCCTGTCCATAACTCGCCCGTGACGGTGGTCGATGCTAAATCTGAATGTGTCTTGAAACCTAGCACTAATTTTTCTGCTGCACAGATAGCGAAAGTGATTAAGAGCATGACTAGAGGTAAGTCCCTTGGGCATGACGGGCTCAGCATCGAGCACCTTCAATTTGCAGGTCCCCATCTGCCACGTGTTCTTGCGATGCTGTTCAATTTCTGCCTTAGGCATTCTTATTTGCCGGAGGAGCTGATGAGGACGGTTGTAGTACCGATAGTCAAGAACAAAACCGGTGACATCTCTGATAAAAATAACTACAGGCCGATCTCATTAGCTACAGTCATCGCGAAAGTATTTGACAGCATGCTTAATTCTCACTTAAACAAGGTCGTAACTCTGCACGACAACCAGTTTGGGTTCAGGCCCAATCTGTCCACTGAGAGTGCAATACTGAGCTTAAAGCATGCTGTCAAGTATTACACAGACCGTAATACTGCTGTACACGCTAGCTTCCTTGATTTGTCCAAGGCTTTTGACCTGGTTTCGTACGAAGTGCTGTGGCAAAAGCTACGTGACCATAAAATTGCACCTGAAATAGTTACCATCTTCCAGCACTGGTACGGCAACCAGGTCAATAACGTAAAGTGGGCGGGAGCTCTGTCGGACTCGTACAGGTTGGAGTGCGGGGTGAGGCAGGGTGGCCTGAGCTCACCTACGCTCTTCAATTTGTACATGAATGAGCTCATTGTCACGCTCAGCAGCCGCCATGTTGGATGCCATGTCGATGATGTTTGTTTTAATAACATCAGTTATGCGGACGACATGGTGCTGCTGAGTGCATCTGTGGGTGGTCTCAGGGAGCTCATGAGCATTTGTGAGACGTACGCTCACTCACATGGCCTCAAGTACAACGTTGCGAAGAGTGTGCTTATGGTCTTCCAAGCTGGGACCAAAGGTCTGATGGACGTTCCTCCGGTCAAGTTGTGCGGCGTGCCCTTGGAGCGCGTGCAATCTTTCAAATACTTAGGCCATATTGTGACGCCTGACTTGAAGGATGACGACGACATTGAACGGGAGCGGAGGGCGCTGTCGGTGAGAGCGAACATGATAGCTCGCAGGTTTGCTCGTAGCTCCAGGGAAGTTAAAGTCACCTTGTTTCGAGCCTACTGTACTGCATTTTATGCGAGCAGCCTGTGGGTGTCATACTCGCAGAAAGCCTACGGTGCCCTCCGAGTTCAATATAATAACGCGCTGAGGGCATTGCTGCGGCTGCCTCGCTTCTGCAGCGCGTCGGGGATGTTCGCCAGTGTGCGCGTAGACTGTTTTTATGCCACTATGCGCAGGAGGGCACCCTCGATAGCGGGCCGAGTGAGGGCCAGCGGCAACAGTCTCCTCGCCGTCGTCGCCGACAGGTTAGACGGGCCATTCATGCGGCATTGGTTGGCCCTACATGCGCCCATATTTAGGGCATGGGTGAGATAAGTCGTTTTTATATTTTTGTGGATTATATTTATTTATTGTTATTTATTATTATGTTTTATGATTTTAATGAAATTTTTGATTTTGATTTAAATTTATATTCATTTTAATTAATTTATAGATTTACTAAATGATTTTAGAGATTTTTAATGAATTTAAAATTGATTGCGATTTTAACTAATGAATTTCAAACTCAAACTCAAACTCAAATCATTTAATTCAACTAAACCAATTACAGGTACTTTTGAATTGTCAAAGGGTCGGTCAGTCAGAAAGATGAAGCTAGTTGCCCATTCCAAAGCGTAGGTACCTATGGAGAAGAACGGGCAAGAAACTCCATGGACACTCTTTTAAATCATAAAATTGTTACAAAATATTTTATTACATCATTCGTGTTGAAATTAACCATGTGAGAACGATGTAGAAATACGTGCAAGTTAAAAGCGTCCGTTATAAAAAAACAAAAACAATTCAGAAATTAAAAATTAAAATAAGCCGAGGCAGCTAAGAGATGACCAGTCCCTACTGGCGGCGCCCGTTCACGAACATGACGTATGGATCAGCACCATTCAGCTCAACCATTTTGGAGGGAACTTAATGATCCAACACACACGCCACCACCAGGGAGACATTTGAGTGAGCATGACATACTCACAGCTGCCAGGGCACATTCAAGTCAATGAAAGTCGTACCCAGTAAATGGTAGCTTTATAGAAAGTACATAGTGCTCACACGTGTGCTATGCAATTATACAATTCTAAGCAATTGAGTTTATACAATGCAAAGATAGTTTTTCTATTCCAATGTTCAGCAGCTCCAACATTGTTTCCGAATGCTAATTAGTTTATGCGCCTCTGTGGAGCAGGACCAGCATTGAGCCAAGCATTTTTGTCAACGATATAATCTCCTAACTTATAGTATGCTTGGCTACATAGTGTGCGTTTAATACAAAATTTAAATTTCGTTTCATTCAGTTGGAGTATGTGGGGAGGAATTTTATTGTAACATTTTAAACAGTACCCCATGAAGGATGAGTCTACTTAAAACAAAATTAAAATCGGTTCATCCGTTCGGGAGCTACGATGCCACAGACAGACATACACACACACACACACACAGACACGTCAAACTTATAACACCCCGTCGTTTTTGCGTCGGGGGTTAAAAAACACTGCTACGCGCTACGAACTACGCTGTAATCAATCTCGCATCAAAAATACTAAGAAGTTAAAAATAATTTAAACCTCATAAGAAATAAATAAAAGCGTGTTACATTTTGATGGAACATTAAAGAACATTTAGCATATTACACCTTCATTCTTTTTCTTTTGCAATCACAATGTAACACGCTTTTATTTATTTCTTAATAATCAGGTTTAAATTATTTTTAACTTTTTAGTTTTTTTTATTAACAAGTAATAAAAGCTTGTTTTTTAAAAGTTTGTTTTTTCTTTTAATTTAAATAATGTTACTCATTATTCTACGATAACATCTCTATTATTAAATTGCATTATTTCATTATTTTGTTCGTCGACGGCAACTAAAACCTATGAAGTGAGAACTCTTTAGTCGAGCTGTTTTTAAGTTTTTATTTTTGGATATGGTTTAAAATTCAAATCAAATTATGCACCAGCGGGTCGTAATAAAACTCAGTACAATATTAATGCCCACCTAGAGCCCAGGGCTTTAATGACTTGTTTGAGTTAGGTTTCCATGACATACATATAATTTTACATTAGCGAACAGGTGGTGTGAAAAATGATTATTTAGTTCTTAAAATGGAATATAATATTTATTTACAGAAAAAATGGTTGTCTATTAAAATCAAAACTTATAATAAGTTTTTAAGGTAGACAGGAAGGTAACTTTGATGTAAACATAAGCTACGTGCTACGTCGTAGTATTCGTAGCATGTCGTAGCGTCATCTTTATTTCTACATACCTACAGTCATCCATCCCAGTTCAAAAACTGGACCGGTAAGAGAGAGAAGTCTAGACTGCGCCGGTCGATACGTCGATAGTCTGTGACGTCACCTTTTAACGTCAACCCGTGCGTTCCTGAATGCCTAGTACCGACGTCAATTCGAACTAGGGGCGCTGGGGGACCTACGATAGGTGGCGCGGCGTCACGTTTTGGGAAGCGTTGAGTTACTAGTATATCATGAGTCACTAGGAGTGCTGTAATAGTTTTTTATCTCACAAAATGACGTGCGCTTCACTTCTGGTTACTAAGTGTACAAACACGCTGTGCTTTTGAGCGTGAAGACGAGAAGCATCAATATGTGTAAAGTTCACTCATACTCTATAGAAAAAGGAGGATCCTCCGACTAGACGGGTGTTGTGTCTGGCAGGCAACTGTGACTACCATTGCTTGAATTTGTTCTAATTCCAACAAGTTCAAAGACTTGAGAATAAGCTCTACTCCAGGGTTTTTATATCTAAAGATATAGGACGCGCGCACAAAAGAATGTTCATGATTATTTGAGCATGAGAATAGTAAAAAAAGCAAGAAACAGGCTGACAGCTGAGAATCGACTTCCTACCGTAAGAAGTCGATCCCTAGCTCGAGTTAAGAAAATACTGACAGAACTTTAGTTTTTTTCGGCTGAGTTTTCCCATGTTGGGCGTCAGTATATTTAAATTATGATCTTATTCACCTTAGAAGAAATTCTAAATTATTAAGATACTGGTAAGCTGTGCGAAAATACAAACTTAACTTCAACACACTACAAGAGCGCATGAAAGCGGACAGAGGGGTCTTAGGTTATTATTATTTTCGACTGTATTTAAAAAATCGCAATCTTGATTTTTGTGTGGAGTGAAACCTGCTTAGCTAGATTTGCGCCTGCCCCTTAGGCCCGTTACATAGTACAGACCAGCTGACTGGTTTCGCCTGTGAGGCCGCACTGAGGCCACGTGTTTTCGAACCTTGGATACTAGGACATCAGAAATCAATAGGAGCTGCATCGCACCGCCGGACAGCGAACTGCGGGGTGATTGCGTAACACACCATCAGTAGCAATGGCTTTCATTTTCATTCATTCATTCATTTCATTCATTGCGTTATGTACGTTGTTGAGCAGGCAAATTTTTCGAACATATAAATAAAGCAATGGATTAGCAATATCCTTCAAAATGAGTCAAATTCTGATTGATAGCGTGCTACCCAATTAGGATGCTGACCTTTACAACAAGTTTTACAGCCGTAGAAAAACTAGCTTTTTCTTGAGGTTACGTGAGTATGTCATCGAGTAAAGTGAAATTAAGTCTTAATTTTATTTAAGGCAAGGCAAGGGTATGCCCTGAAAAGCTTTTTTGCCCCTTTGTCTTTGAAATTTTTCATCAGTTATCAAAAAAAAACAGCCGTTTTATAGAAAAGTGCAATACCTACGCGGTCAAAATGTATGGAAGAGCAATTTTTTTTTTTATTACCTACGAAAAATTTCAACGCTGGGGGGTCTACAATCACGTGCTGAATTCATGGTTACAGTGTGCGTCGATGTCCCTGCCACCTTGCATATCTAGCAGAGATCATTTGTTTTAAACGCAAGAAAACTGATGATTTACCTAATTGTTTTGATAAAAATGAATTGATACCGGGTTTTGATATAAGTCCTTATAATAAGATCAACCAATTAGAGATTATTAGTAATTTAGTTTGCAAAATCAAATCTGGCGGGTAAAGCCAAAATCAAAAGTCATTTATTCAAATTAGGCTGAGAATCAGCACTTTTCGAACGTCAAAATTACAAAAGACAAAACGCCCGCCCTTCACCACTTCCTAGTGCCATCGCTGGAAAGAAAAAGTGGCGCAACAAACTCCCCAGCAGCACAGCTGTCTGTTCAGTTAGAAAATACTTGATTGTATACAATACTAGGTACCTATGTTAAGTAATTAACATTACCAGACACAGAACATAAAATAAATTATTTGCCATATGTCAGCTAGCCACGCCAATATACCAACAAATATAATAAAAACTATACGTACTCAAGCTAAAAAATAATTAATTAAAATGTAAATAAATACTTACTACTTAGATAAAAGGCATGACAGCTTACATATTTATGCATTGCTGGGTTCTGTTCACATAGCTGTCACAAATGATAAACTAGGACCATCGAAGTAAAATAAATAAATAAGTTAATACTAATACTAATAACCGGTCAATAAGCTAATTCTGGAGAAAGAACATTAAACATTGTCTTGAGTTAATTAGGGCGACCAACTATTCATATCGTGTAAGTGGTCGTTGATCGAATAGTGAGCCTTTGAACAAAGGTTGGATTTACTTGAGCTTTAAACGCATTAAAAGGCAAGTCTAGCAAAGAAGAGGGTATCTTGTTATAAAAGGTTATACCAAGCTCAACAAATGAGTTATGAACCTTATGAAGCCGGTGAAAGGGGGTACGTAGTTTGTCCTTATTTCTAGTATTAACTCTGTGAATATTACTGTTTTTAGTGTACAAGTGTAGAATTTGCCTAATATATAAGATGTTGGCGAAGATGAATTGTGATGCAACCGTGAGATTACCAATATCTTTAAAATAGAGTAACTCTGGCACCTAGCTGGTAAATTGCTCGAACAATTCGTTTTTGAAGGACAAATATATTTTGTATATCAGCGGCGTTGCCGCAGAATACCGTAGGACATAACGCTGTAAAAATAACTAACATAGACTAAACGAGCTGTATCAACGTGTATCAAGTGTATTGTCTTACCTTCCTGATGGCGTAGGCAGCCGAACTGGGCCTTCCTGCTAGACTTGATATATGAGGTACCCACTGAAGTTTGACATCTACTGTTAGTCCTAGAAAAGTTGCCGAGCCTCTGTAGGCTCGGCAACTTTTCTAGGACTAACAGTAACAGATTGGTTTACGTTAAATAACCTAGTTTTCAATGTCAAGAAAACGAAATGTGTAAAGTTCGCCTTACCGAATGTTAGAAATCTAGGACCCAACATCGTCTTAGATAAAAAGGTGTTTGAAACTGTTTTCAAACACCTTTTAGCTAGGAAACCAGATAGGAAACGCCGACCTCATCTAGTTTATGTGATTGAAGTTGAAGTTTATATGATTGACGTGTAAGTGTTTGTACAAACCTACTTACAAAATAAAATCATTTATCATTTATTTATCATTTAGCTGGATGGTGCTGATCCACGCGTCATGTTCGTGAACGGGCGTCGTCGGTTGAGACTGGTCATCTCTTAACTGCCAGGGCTTATTTTTAATTTTATATTTTAAATTGATTATTTTTTTTTACATGGTTCTCACATATAGAAGCAATAAGAATAATGTACCCAGGATTTTGTAATAATATCTTGATTTAAAAGAGTGTCCGTGGAGTTTCTTGCCCATTCTTTTCCACAGAGATCTACGTTTTGAAATGGGCAACTTTCTGACTAACTGACCGACAATTTAATTTTGACAATTCAAAAGTGCCTGGAATGGTTTAATTGAAATAAATTATTTGAGTTTGAGTTTGAGTTTTCAGCTTTAGACGGGGATGAATTTAAGGAGCGAGTCGTAGTTATCGGTATGTTGGTAAAAAACTCATTAAATGGCTCAGCTACGTCAGCTGCTTTATTAACTAATTTGTTGTCGACCATAATCTCAAGTTGTTTTTCTTGTAAGGCAACGTGATTTAAAACATTGAATACGAGTACTAGCGCAACAGAAATCGACAAGAGCTATCTGTGAAATTTAAAATAGGGGGGCACACATAGTACAAAAACTTTGTTGTAATAAAGCGCCCTCCTATAGGAGGAACAAGCAGCTGAGGAGACCACGTGTTTCGTTACAATGGATACTGGTAGTCAGGAATGAACCAGAGGTGTGTCTGTAACACATGTAAAATTATTTTGGAAGTGGCCAATACTTGCAGTATTGGCCAGTCGGTCTGTCATTCGTAAAGTTATGAGAAAATGTAAATATTGAAAACACCGAATAGTTTATTTACAAACTCATAGCCAAAAACCATAGAAACAAATAAGAACCTACTTCAAAACAAGTTGTATTCCCTGACTAAACAAATAAATAAAATTGTCAATGCAGTCGGGGGACCATTCTGTTGAACACTTTTTAATCTAAGAGGTCCCCCGACTGCAATGACTATTTTATTTATCTGTTTAGTCAGGGAACACAACTTATGTTTTATTTACTTTTTAATTCCTTTTTTTTTACGAACCGATTTGGAAAATTCTTTTTATTTTTTACTGTAACAAACCTTTGTCAGATCTTTCAATTTTTGACTATGTCTGAGAATGAACAGGCCACGTGCTTTGAAACATCGAGTACTAGGGTATCACGAGTCAAGTGGAGTACCTTTGCCATTATTGAACAAACACAACTTCGGCAGTAAGTCTGAATGACCAGGTGCAACAGACGTCCTTGACTAACTCTGCCTCCACTGAGAGACGTAGAGATAGAAAACATACCACAATGGGTCCTTTTTTACGTACCCATTTTGGTACAGAACCCTAGAAAAAAAAAAGTGTTTTTTCTAAATTTTATAATACTGAACGAAACACAATAGAAGTTTTATTATTATTACGCCTACGGGCATTTAGTGGCCCTTAAAGTGTTAATAAGCACTAGGAAGAGAACCATTGAAGGAAGAGAGCCGGGTATTCATTAGGCAACATTTGTTATAAAACTGTTTATGAAATGTTTATTAACAAGTTTACCGTAAACACTGTTTCTGAAACTTGGCAGTCCACACGTGTCAGTTGTTGCTAGGATGTCGCCCGAGGAGGTAGTGATGCTCTGTGCTGTTTATAAACTCGCGCAACACCCTTCCACACCTGTTGATTTTTGCTTATAAACTAGATGTTTCGTCTTGCTCTCCGCTCGAAGTGGGAAACACGGCAACATGTTTGAGAAACAATGTTTCATCACCTTTGTTTATAAACTGTTTTCAGAGATGATGAAACATAGTGAAACACTGTTTATGAACAGTGTTTATTAACAAATGTTGCCTAATGAATACCCGGCTTACCATTGTATGCAACGTCAACAACGAACAGCCTGTCATGCTTCTTAGTAATTTCTAGCATCCTAGTACGAAATGAAAAGAGAATTCGGTGCTGCAGTTTAACGTCATACAGTGGCGTCACTGACAATCAACCCGTGCCCCCCGTTGCAGTGACTGTGGTGCAGATATGGTTAGAGTCGTTCATTTTTGTGGTATATTTTTAGTATGAGTGAAAAAAAGCAATCTACCTCACTTCTTGATGTTAACAAAAAATCATCGATAATGTTTGACATGAAACTTTTGATTACATTTTTGTTACGTAAATAATTATGTCACCGTGCAATTGTTGCAACCCCTGAATATTCCAAATATTGTTAGCGCAACTCCAGCAAATTCCTGATGTTCTAGTACTCAATATTCAAAAACACGTGGCCTCAGTGCGGCCACTCGCAGACAACAGGGCGGAATTTATTGTGTGCAAGGTGCACATTTATTATGGCTGCTTGTTGTGCTTTGTAATATGGTACCGATCTATTCAGCTCCATTCGCATTTCCCTAAACGATTTTGGTCACACTTATACAGTTCTGCTTCTATCAGCCGCGTACAGCGTCGTAAGAATGAGAAAAGCCGTCATAGTGTGTTATCTCCGCTGAAACGCTTCTCTCTTCCCAAGCATTATTTTTTCTCTGTGGATCGCTCTAATGTGACGAACTTATATCGTACAAGCAAGAATATTTTTGCACTAGCAATATAAGTTTCTCTTCGTCCATTATTTTATTTCGTAAAAATAAAATAAAAGTACTTTACTTTCAAAGTCCGACGTCCGAACTCTCTCAATACTCAATACTCAATATATTTATTTGCAATCCATGCGTGCATAATGATTACGTAATAATAAATCAAATCTATGCAGGAACTATGCAGGTCGCAATTTGTCGATAAGGAGTTGAGAACCGTCCATGTACAGCGCTGTTCCGACGCGTTCGACGCTGAATGCGGCGGAACAGCGCTGAACGCGACAGAACAGCGCTAAATTCTATCTAAAGATAATAACACATTTGTCCTCATTTTATTATACTTGTTTGCCGCGAAAGCTGTATAGACGCGGAAAGCTGCGTACGCGTCTCCATACAAAATCGTCGTTTTCTATGGGCATAAGCTAAATAGAGCTGAATAAGTGTATGTAGTGGGATAAAAAGCTAACAAACTATTTCGTAAATGAAACTCAATATTTTACGGTAGGTAGAGCAACAGTTTTTTTTTTAATAACCTACAGAGAATACTTAAATATGAAATGTTTAGGTATTATAAAAGCACATAATCATCAGCATCACCTCTGTACCTATTTTTTCTGTTCTGTTTTCCAATGTCTGTTTATATATGTGTGTACCATAAATGGTTAAATAAATAAATAGTAATAAATAATAATAAAAAATTAAGGGACTCTTAACTCCTGTTGCATTTTGACATCCTAGTATTGTACACCCCATATACGTGACGTACGACAACGCGGCATTTTGTTATTTAAGTATGTGGTAGTGTAGCTTTAAAACATGATGATTGTCTATCGACTATAATTTTATAGCTATCTGTCAGAGGATCGTGCATGAAATCTGCTGACACATACTTAATTGTTTTAATAAAAATAAATTGCCAGATGGTATTGATTATAATCCTTATAATCGACATCAACAAATCAGAAATGTATGACTGTAATAATTTAGCTTACCACATAATCAAATCTAGTTAACTGAGTAAACGGCGCGGCGCCGCGAGTCAGTGGCAACGTGATTTGAAAACATTGAATACTAGCACAACAGGAATGAACAAGAGCTACCTGTGAACTTTAAAATAGCAAGGGTGCATGCCCACATGATGCAATAACTTTGTTGTAATAAAGCGCCCTCTATGATCATTTGAATGGAGGTGAGACCACGTGTTATTACGAGTACAGTGGATACTGGAAAATTAGGAAAGAACCAGAGCTTTGTTTGTAATACATGTAGTGTTTTCGATTTGAGTATCAATACAAATCACTTTTATGTTATGACGAACGTTTATTTTATGTATTTTAAAATTACAAAAAAAATTCTCGTTGCTAAAAATTAAAATCCAAGATAGTGGCTGCGAAAATTTGTAAAAATTCGCAGCCTCTTGGATTTTCCTTACTATCGGCTGTAACACCCTAAAAAACCATGAAAATAACACCCATGAAGAAAAGTTTGAACTTTTTTGTAGCATCCATCTTGGATTTTCATTTTGACTTCACTATCGGCTTCAGCTCAAACTCAAACTCAAATCATTTATTTCAATTAAACCATTTACAGGCACTTTTGAATTGTCAAAATTAAATAGTCGGTCAGTTAGTCAGAAAGTTGAGCTTGCCCATTCTAAAACATAGATCTCTATGGAGAAGAACGGGCAAGAAACTCCACGGACACTCTTTTAAATCAAGATATTATTACAAAATCCTGGGTACATTATTCTTATTGCTTCTATATGTGAGAACAATGTAAAAAAGAAAAAATTTAAAAAAGGAGAAAGCGCCTTCGAAAGCTATGAAAACTATCTTTCTCTCTCTCTGACTCTGTCTAATTAATATGTAATAAAAAGTAGCATGAAGAGGTAGCGCTTTTTCATTACGTGAAGATTTCTGCCAGTTTACTCCTACCACAAGTCCACAAGCTCTGTTAAAGAACTTCGTTTCAATAATTAGTTGGTAATCAGTGTCATCAATGATCATAGTTTCTTGGCAATAGGCAGTAGAAAACAGTCGAATAACAAAGTGTACCTAAACTCCAGCGACAGCAAGCTACCAGATTGGGGAACCTTTTATTTAGTACCTAAGTAAAAATAATAATAATTACATGTGCAGATTGATAGACAAAAATGTTGTTTGAATGTAATACGTGTTAAACGCAACATAAGCAAAAGATTTGAAACGAATAAACGTTTATTGAAGTTTTAATTGTAACAGACCATTCTCAGATCTGTCATCTTTGGCTCTGACTGATAATATTAACAGGGACGGCTCCTAGGCCACGTGTTTTGAAACAGCGAGTACCAGGATATCACGAGTCAAGTGGAGTATGCCAGTATTGCACAGACACAACTTTGGCGGCAAGTCTGAATCGTCAGTTGCAACAGACGCCCTCGATCTTGATACAAACAAAATAACCACGTCGATGCGCGTCGATGTCCCTGCCAGATCAGTGGTGGCAGTGGTCTACATTAAGTAATAAATTTAACATTAATACTGTGCCTTATAAAACAAAGAAAAAAATCTTAATTACATAAGTACCGGTAAAACGGGGTGAATAGGGATGCAGGGGTGAATCGGAAAGAAACTTTAAAATGGACTTGTACTTCAAAATACTTAATATAGTTTGTTGCTAACAAGGACACTTAATCTTTAATTAAAAAGCAGTTAACACTTTAGAGTATTTTCTGGCAACAAACTATATTATTTCAACGTTAAAATCCATTTTGAAGTATCGTCCCGATTCACCCCTGCATTCCTATTCACCCCGTTTTACGGTACCTCAAAATGTTTATCTTCGACTACTTGGTTTCCCTATCCGCACCCTAATGCCCTCATCGCGAGCGGCCATCGAGCGGAAGTGTACCAAAACCGTTCATTTCGAGCTCCAAACCAACTCCCAGATTTTTTTCCACTCACCTCTTCCCAGATAGTTTATGGCTTTTAAAAAAAACCGGCCAAGTGCGAGTCGGACTCGCCCATGAAGGGTTCCGTTACGTTACGATTTATGACGTATTAAAAAAAAACTACTCACTAGATCTCGTTCAAACCAATTTTCGGTGGAAGTTTATATGGTAATGTACATCATATATTTTTTTTAGTTTTATCATTCTCTTATTTTAGAAGTTACAGGGGGGGGGACACACATTTTACCACTTTGGAAGTGTCTCTCGCGCAAACTATTCAGTTTAGAAAAAAATGATATTAGAAACCTCAACATCATTTTTGAAGAACTATCCATAGATACCCCACACGTATGAGTTTGATGAAAAAAAAAATTTTGAGTTTCAGTTCTAAGTATGGGGACCCCCAAAATTTATTGTTTTTTTTCTATTTTTGTGTGAAAATCTTAATGCGGTTCACAGAATACATCTACTTACCAAGTTTCAACAGTATAGCTCTTATAGTTTCGGAAAAAAGCGGCTGTGACATACGGACGGACAGACAGACAGACAGACAGACATGACGAATCCGAGTTTTTAGGGTTCCGTAGCCAAATGGCAACGGAACCCTAAAAACAACACAAAAAATCTGATTTCCATACCCTCTTTCTATGGGAACGCTTCCTTTTAGAAGTCGAAATGTTAATTTATTTTAGTTTTATCTGGAATGTTATTGTAATAAATAAATGTGGATGGGTAAACAAACCAAAAAAAATCCCTGCTAACCCCCTGCACTAAGAGACAGACAAACAAACGCACCATAATAGTTCCTTTTTAATGTACTATTTTGGAACGGAGATTACGGCTATGGGCATTTAGTGTCCCTCAAAGTGTTAATAAGCACTAGGAAGAGAAAAAATCAAATCAAATCACTTTTACTTGTAAACATAGGTAAAGAAATACAGATCTTGAGTTTGGTGAACAGAACGCTATGTTATGCCAGGAGGAAGCATTGAAGGAAGAGAAACATTGTTGACATTGCATGTTTGCTATGTCAATAACGAACTGTCTGTCATGTCTCTTAGTCATTTCTAGCAGCCTAGTACGAAATGAACAGAGAAGTCGCTGCTGCAGTTTAACGTCATACAGTGACGTCATCATCTATCAACACCCTCCCCCCCCCTCCCGTTGCAGTGTAGACTGTGGTGCAGACATTTTTAATTTTCGTGGTATATTTTTAGTAGATAATACCGACAGCGTTGTTTTCTGACTATGATTTGATTTTTCCAACGCCAGATATAATAACGTACAATACGACAAAAAAAAATTTTTACTCACAGTTTTGGTATGGAAAGCTGTAGTAGCTGCTGTTATAAAAATAATACCTTGTAATGAGTGAAAAAAGCAATCTACACCCACCCTACTTCTTGATGGAGTTATATTTGTTAACAAAAAATCATCGATAATGTTCGAGATGAAACTTTTGAATAGTAATTTTTATTTTGAGCTTTTATTTTGAACGCGATAGAACTGAGATTTTTGATGCTTTGAAGTTGGTCACTCAAATGTTTTGACGAATTCTTTTATTTTCATTCATACATTTTAAGTATCCCATGTCATGGAAACTGGTGGTAATTTTTACAAAAAGACGCTCCTGCTTTTACCAAACAAACCTGTATGTAACAAAAATTATACCATGGGGTGTTTACACCCCTGTATATTTTTTGTGCAACATTGATTGGTTATGAGAACTCTTGTTGCTTTCTGACGTCCTGGTATTGTATACCCCATACACGTGACGTAGCGCTGCATTACTATACAGGAATAATTTTTATTCAGTGCGCAAACTTTGACAAATTAAACTTAAATGAGTTTTATTAAACACCTATTTTTTATTTTGATAAGTCTTAGTACAAAAAAATAAAGTTATCGCTAACGAAAGATGTCTATTTTGAAATTGATTTTCTGGCCACTACGCGCCGCCCGGCGCGGCACCGCTCGGTCGTTTTTCGTGCATAGGCGTGGGTAGATAGATATTTACGTGGGTTACATACAATGTACTGATCGCTGATTTTATCAGGTTCGAATTAGACTTTTTTAAGATTAGGCCGTGATCTGAAGTTATTTGAAGAGTAATTCCAATTTTTCCTTCATACTTTCATGGGCTTAGGACCATCAAAATGCAGAAAATAACGCATTATAATCAATTAAATTAAGGCACTTTTAAAAACTTAATACTTACATTTACCGCCAGTCGAGGTCTGCCAGACCCTAGTGCGTGATTTGGGGTCCTGAACTGACCGTGATCAAGCAGCCTCTGAGTGGCTGCTAAAATGGTCCTTTCATTAGGGACCGTGGAGTCCTTACCCCTTACCCCCTAGCATACATTCTGCGAGCTGCTCGTAGGCTTTCACCACATAATAAATAGACCCGCACCATCACATAGAACTCGCGGTTACTAAAATCCGAGTAATCCGACATCGTAAGTATGTACGACACACGATTATGCGACTAGACGCGACGTAACGACAGCGCAAGCGCATGCCTTGAGCAGACTGTCGAGCGCCCGGCCGGCCGCCGCCGCCTGGCGCCACCCTGCCGCCCGGAAGGGGGTTTCACCCCCTCTGCAACATCACTCGTAAGCCGCACGGCGCCCGCGTTCATTGATATTATTACGAATAGATAGTGTCCATATTTTGCTGATTTAAAGTCGGATAAAAAAATATAAAAAAGTTTTGAACAAATAATGGAAATGTGTTCTATTACTGATACTCAACCACCAAAATTTTTTTGCGCATTGCTTAAAAAATATTCCTGTATACAACATGTCCCGGAATTAACGCACACCACCAGACACCCCAATTAGAATATTATGTTATAATCATAATACACACACTGAATTTTTATTATTATGTAAAAAACATTGTTTTTTTAATAAATTACTTATGCTGATTGTGGGAGAAAATTATGGTCACATTACACGCAAACACACAGTCGCACTCGTATAAGGGTCTAGCTCAGTGTGTATTTCATCCATTTTGGTTTGTTTTGACTGCACAGCGGAAGTGTGACAGTAATTTACGTAGTTTTAATTATTTTTGGGATAAAATATTACCTATATTAAAAATTACAGAAATCGATTCAGTAAACGATTCTGAACAAACTACTTTCATAATGTGCATTAATTCAGTTACACATTGTATAAGTACTAGCTGACCCGGCAAACGTTGTTGTGCCAAATAAATGATTTCTAGCTGCCCGGCGCTACTTCGTTCGCGCGGTGTCCTACCCCCCCTACCCTACCCCTACCCTACTTCTACCCTACTCCTACACTACCCTACTCCTACCTTACTCCTACCCTACTCCTACCCTACTCCTACAATACTCCTACACTATTCCTACTCCTACCCTACTCCTACACTACTCCTACCCTACTCCTACCCTATTCCTACCCTACTCCTACCCTACTCCTACCCTACTCCTACCCTACTCCTACCCTACTCCTACCCTACTCCTACCCTACTCCTAACCTACTAATCTTAGATAATTCAAGATAATCAGAGTAATGTGGATATATGTATGTTGTCGATTCAAAACCCTTAATTTAATACGTGCTTCAATTCGAGTGGACCCGAGTCTACCGTACCGTATGTGGTACCGAAGGGACGATCGTCAAATGTTTGACAGGAAACTAGGTAGAACAGTTTATATGGGAACATGAAATTATTGTTTTTACTATCTTCCTCGCAATTTTTCCATATTTTCTCACCGTTTAAATCTTCCCTGGACTACGACAAACATTTCAAAACCAAAAAGAGCTAAATCGGCCCAGCCGTTGTCGAGTTTTAGCCACTCAAACGAACAGCAATTGATTTTTAGGGTTCCGTAGCCAAATGGCAACGGAACCCTTATGGATTCGTCATGTCTGTATGTCTGTCTGTCTGTCTGTCTGTCTGTCTGTCCGTCCGTATGTCACAGCCGCTTTTTTCCGAAACTATAAGAGCTATACTGTTGAAACTTGGTAAGTAGATGTATTCTGTGAACCGCATTAAGATTTTCACACAAAAATAGAAAAAAAAACAATAAATTTTGGGGGTCCCCATACTTAGAACTGAAACTCAAAATTTTTTTTTTCATCAAACCCATACGTGTGGGGTATCTATGGATAGGTCTTCAAAAATGATATTGAGGTTTCTAATATCATTTTTTTCTAAACTGAAAAATTTGCGCGAGAGACACTTCCAAAGTGGTAAAATGTGTGTCCCCCCCCTGTAACTTCTAAAATAAGAGAATGATAAAACTAAAAAAAATATATGATGTACATTACCATATAAACTTCCACCGAAAATTGGTTTGAACGAGATCGAGTGAGTAGTTTTTTTTTAATACGTCATAAATCGTAACGTAACGGAACCCTTCATGGGCGAGTCCGACTCGCACTTGGCCGGTTTTTTGTATATAGATAGATGTGTGTGGTGTAGTTAGAATAATATGATAGTTTCTCTAATCTACCATAATTTTAAAGGGGATCATGCACAAAAAAAGCTGCTTACAATTAAACTTTTTAACAAAAATGAATAATTGACACTTAGTATTTGATTGAAATGGTTATAATAAGATCAACAAAATATCAGAAATGTATGACTGTATTAATTTAGCTTACACAAAAAACAAATCTAGTTAATTGTGTAATGGCGCGGCGGGCGCGGCGTGTCAAAGGCAGCTTGTTTTTAAACATTGAATACTAGCGCAACAGGAATCAACTAGAGCTATCTGTAAAATTAAAATAGCGAGGGTGCATGGCTGCATGCACATATGGTACAATATCTTTGTTGTATGTATGTTTCGTTTTCTGCTTTTTCCTGCTAGACATCATGCATTTCTTTTATATTGCGGGAAATTCTTTGACGACGGCCGCTTTAAGCTCATCGTACGATTTAAATGTTTTCTCTGTCCGCAGCCATAGTGCCGCCGTTCTTGTGGGCGGGCGTTTTTCCTGCTGTAATCAAAGTCTGCTGAGGCGTTCATTGGCAGACTTCTGGGTTGTCTTCTATATCTCGTGCCCATTTGCTCGACGAGTATGTTTTGTTGTCATCGCTGAATTTTGCTATGCCGTGTAGCCCGTCTGACTGAGAGCCTAAAGCTTATCGCCGCCGTCTGTTTGTCATCCATTACCATCGTTTCTCTGCGTAGCTGTCGTTGCCGATCCGCACGTGGTCACCTTGTCGTGACTCGAGCCCGGACGAACCCAAAAATTCGTAGTGTTTGGGATTCAAGTACCAATAAAAATCATTTTTATGTTATGGCGAAAGTTAATTTTTATTTTAAAATTACAAAAAATATTGAACACCTTACTGTATATCGTCCACACCATAGCCATATTAGTTCTTCCAGACTCTTTCGTTCTCTCATTCACTCAGTCCTTCACTTACGTTCCAATCGTTCCCTCTAAAACATATTATGTTAAATTATCTAAAACATTTTGTATTTTAATGTTGGTCTGGCAGTTTTGAGTACTTTATACGGCCTACCCAAATCTCCTTTCTTTACGCAATACATTGCGCGACCGCTCACGTCGTATAAGATCGTACCCATGTATTGCAAGCAATGTATAATTTTGCATCTGAATGCGATTTTATCGTTTTTGTCTACAAACTACATAATACTTTTGCAATAATTACAAATATCACTCGTATTTTAAGGTTTTTGGACTTACCGGTGATAAGAAATCCCTCCTCGGGCACACACACACACTCCTGACTTCTTTTCCGACACGTTATGATAGCGCAAGACGGCATAATTATTTTTTTCCGCGGAGTTTCGAACGCTGTCACAACAAGAGCGCGATTGTTGAGCGGTGATTCAAATTTCTGTTGACTATGAGCGTCTGATCAAAGTTGCGACGCGCCTGCCCCGCCCACAAGGCCCTTCTAACCTCTTTTATCTGTTCTGTGGTTGAACTCATCATGTTTTGAGTTGGGCTACACGATTACTGACAAATACTTGCACAGACTGGACTGGTCCACTCAAATCTGTGTGGTACTTTCCTCGAAACACCATTTCAGGGTCTTCACATGATCTGATCAATATTATGTCTGGACTTTAAAAGAGACTGTGACCTCTGAGTTTGTACAACTGAGACTAAACAATTTCAATTTCAGCCATTGTTTTAGTTGTTTTCGGCATTTCGTGAAGTTACGAGAAAATGTCAACAATATTGAAAACACCGAATGTTTTCAAAACCAACTTTCATTCAAAGGAAATTCCAAAACTCATCGTCAAAAAGCATGAGAACCAACAGGAATTTAC
Source organism: Apamea anceps (assembly GCA_951799955.1). Taxonomy (NCBI): domain Eukaryota; kingdom Metazoa; phylum Arthropoda; class Insecta; order Lepidoptera; family Noctuidae; genus Apamea; species Apamea anceps. The sequence continues at coordinate 1,462,379 of OX637502.1, read as the reverse complement.
CTACTTTAAAATAATTTCTTTGAGTAGTTGATAAAAAAAAGTGAAAGTAACGAAACATTTTTTTTGTGCGTAAATAATTATGTCACCGTGCAAGTTGCTTTCCCACCCCTGAATATTCTATACAAATATATTGTTAGCGCAACTCCTGTACATCCCTGATGTCCTAGTTCTCAATATTTAAAAACACGTGGCTTCAGTGCGGCCACTCGCAAGTCTCAGACAACAGGGCAGAATTTATTGTAGGTCAGCTCATTTACTATGAGTGCTTTTTGAATATGACATCGTAAATAAAACCAAACCTGTGGCTACTGCAAAATATTGTGTGTAATGACACACAATATTTTGCAGTAGCCACAGGTTTGGTTTTATAAACTTGAAAAGAATAAATATGAAATTTTTGGTAAATATACAAAATATTTATTTTAATTTTAAATATACATGCAAAGTGATGTTTGTAACAAACGCAAACATCAATTTTGTTTGTAACATACACGTTTTTTTCGCTATTTGTATGTATGCGGTTACAAATTCGAATGGACGAAGTTTTGACAAAAATGCTTCACTCAATAGATTTAAAAAAAAAAACATACGTATACACTGAAAATTTATTCAAAAACCTAGATTTAGAAACCAAAACATTTTACTCCTTCCTCACGAACCAAAACTGTTAACTTGGATGTTACTTGATTGCACTCACTTTATATATTTCCAGTTATTGGTGCAACGTCAAAGCTTGAGATTTGCATGCCTCAAGGCGTAATATGGTTGAACTATGTTATTTTTATCTTTTTAGGGCGTAAATAAAAGCTTTTTTTAAAAGTTTTTTTTTATATTATTTTTTTATAACAACTTTATGTTATTACCCATATTAGCAAATAGATGAATTTGAATTCAAACAAACCTCTTGCCACCTTCTGAAGTCCTAATAAGTGTAGCCCGAAAACACGTGGCCTCAAAGTTCGTGGGACTTGAATATTTTCAATTTACCTATGCATTGATTGTACAGAAACAACAGAAATTTTTCAGAAAATCGTACGTATTAATATCGTAGGATATTGATACGTACGATTTTCTGAAAAATCTTCTTCTTATCTTAAAATCTTATCTGAGCTTAGTTTTCCGCGAAAATATTAAGTGGAGCAGTGGAGTGGTGCAGAGATGTTTTCAATTAGCTCATTGGGTAGTTAAACAGTCTACGAGATTGCTACGACTTGCTACGGCGTAGCTGGCATGTGCACAAGTACAAGAATAAGTATTCGATATTCATTTTCCGGTTGATGGCCGAACCAAAATCTATCTTTTTTTCGGATTTTCAGGGTTACCCAATGGCGTCACCTAGGTGTGTATGTAGGGGCAGCTGCTTTTCTGTTTTTTTTTTGGCGATCGCGAACCCGAATTTATAACAACCCTTTCATTTGATTATCATACCATATTATCATATTTAAAATTCTTAGGGGAATTATTGATGTTCCTGATCTCCATAATGAAATCTGCAATCTATTTGTCCCAGACAATTACTGTCATGGCAGAAAACACCGCTTACTGGCTGTTCCAACTTGCTGTACTGTTGCGCACTCCAAGTCACCTATTCCTCGGACATTAGCCGCTATTAACGCTCTCCTGGACTCAAACACAGATCTTGATATGTTTGCGAATGAATGGAAGATGATATTGTCAGAATGTTTGAATTTCTGTGAGAAGAATGCATGAATGTATTAAATAAATTATATTATTATGTTTAAATAGTGTAATTGGCTTCGGCCGTTCTATTTAAAATAAATAAATAAATACCAGTATTTAGCCAGCGATTATCACATGTTTTTATTCAATATAGATTTTCGCAAAGATATTTTAATTTCCTTTAGCTATGTCAGTTAAGCTGGTAAAAAATACTGATATTTAATTCACTGTAAAAATACTGGCAGGGTCTAGGAGTCACTTTGTACCAAAGAACAACAACAACAACTTAAGAACTCAACAACTTTGTAACAAAGAAACTCCGAGATTTCCGAGACATCCTGCCTGACTGGAATGTAGCTTGTTGATGACTTTCTTGGTGTCCCGGCGCTTTGTCTTCTTGGGGCTCAATTCGGAAATTAGCACCTTTATTTATACTTAAACATAACTCACGCGTTCTAGCAATGGAGGAAGGCAGAAACTACAGAACAGTACCTGCTAAGATCCTTACATACAGGGAGTAAGTAAGGATCTTAGCAGGTGCAGCAGTGCGATTCTGTAACCATCTCACCGTGAAAACTCAGGTGAAGTGAGCGTGGAGTGAGATGTCATTCCAACTAATATTAGGGATTGACACTATTGACAGCTCACTCTAAGCTCATTTCACCTAACTTTTCACGGTGAGGTTTTTACAGAATCGATCGGCTGTTCTTGCTTGCTGCGTGTGCTTCGTTTACATTTATACATCTAGTATTACACGCACGCGGGTTGCCAGTACTACGCACCTGACCTTGCTGAAGAACATCGTCAGTATAGCATATCATACAGTGAAACAGAGGATTTACTTGTTGTCTCTAAATAAATCATGTTAGTTTTTTAAGGTACCTAATATTAGTTTTTAATGAGTCTTCTCATTTATTAATTATACTATATTTTAAAATTCTAAGCACCTTTCTAGCCTGAAACACAGGTCTCCACCAAGTTCAGGCAAATGAGCAACTGTGTCATCTATAATTTTTAAGATACGTTATTGTAAATCTGCACCATTTTTATAAATAAACGTTATAATAATTATGTGAATGAATGAAAATGAATAAAAGTGTGAATGAATTGAACATTATATGAGCTAACATTTAAAATAATAATACATAAATAATTAATAAAAGAGAAATTTCTCGTTAATAAATTTACAATTTATCGCTTATATCTCAGCCATTTTATTTTTAAGCGAAAATGAATAATTGCAACTGCTGATTCTAAAATTAATAATAAAATTTGAATAATTAGTAAAAAAAAAATATGAACTTATTCTGGGCCCAGTTCCTCTTAAAAAAAAAAAATTAAAAAAATTTTTTAAAAAAAAATCGTTTAATTCAGACTATTTAAATGTCCATATTTTGATAGAATTACATTATCTTAAAACTATGTTAGTACATAAAACTCGACACAAATGTTTGAAAATAAATTAAAATTATATTTAAATAAATAATTAAAAATAAATAAATTAAATTAAATTAAATTAGATTAGAATTATGTACATGTGAATATTATAATTACATGTGAAAAAAAAAGTATGCCACCTTTTCTGCCCTTTTATTGGTTTGTGCCTTTTTATTTCTTACTGATATTTCCTATCTTTTGACGGACATCTGCCCGTGTGTGTCGACCGTGTGTGGTGTAACCTTGCAATAAAGGTATGTGTGCGTGCAATTTTATCAAAATAACCTTCAGCTCACTCCTGGTGCCCTAGTATCCAATGTTATGAAACACGTGGTCTAGCGCGGTGTGCAGGGTGCGTCGCCGAAAAGGAGGACGAGGCTTTTATTTTCAACGCGATATTGAATTTTTGATGATTACAAGTTTGTCACTCAAATGTTCGACGAATTCTTAGATTTTCATTCATGCATTTTTTTCAAATCAAATCATTTATTGGGTTGCAAACATGGGTATTTGTATAAAGATGTTTTATTAGGGTTCCGTAGCCAAATGGCAACGGAACCCTTATGGATTCGCCATGTCTGTCTGTCTGTCTGTCTGTCTGTCTGTCTGTCTGTCCGTCCGTATGTCACAGCCGCTTTTTTCCGAAACTATAAGAGCTATACTGTTGAAACTTGGTAAGTAGATGTATTCTGTGAACCGCATTAAGATTTTCACACAAAAATAGAAAAAAAACAATAAATTTTTGGGGTCCCCATACTTAGAGCTGAAACTCAAAATTTTATTTTTCATCAAACCCATACGTGTGGGGTATCTATGGATAGGTCTTCAAAAATGATATTGAGGTTTCTAATATTATTTTTTTCTAAACTGAATAGTTTGCGCGAGAGACACTTCCAAAGTGGTAAAACGTGTGTCCCCCCCCCTGTAACTTCTAAAATAAGAGAATGATAAAACTAAAAAAAATATATGATGTACATTACCATATAAACTTCCACCGAAAATTGGTTTGAACGAGATCTAGTGAGTAGTTTTTTTTTAATACGTCATAAATCGTAACGTAACGGAACCCTTCATGGGCGAGTCCGACTCGCACTTGGCCGGTTTTTATAAGAGTCCTCCATGCTCTACCGTCACATGGGCATGCAAAACATATTATTATTTAACTTACTTACACAAAAGATATTATAATATTAAATAACAATTAGTAGAATAAAATCATACAAATTAATGTCAAATCGTTTGAATTACAACAAATTAAAAATGTCACAGTAACACAGTAAAAATGTCACAGTAATATAGTAAAAAATGTCATCTAGGTTGCAATCAAAATAAAAAGTCAAATGGTATAATATCACGTTAATCAGTCAGTGATTCGTCATTAAGGAAGTCGTTAATTCTGTTTTTTCTGCTCTTCATAATTCTTAACTAGGGTGATTTATTTTATTGCTTCGGTTAATTAGTGCAACGGAGGGAGAGAAGTTCACACAGTCGACCTAAAATGACATCTATTACATATAAATAAGGTTTATTATTAATTCTAAGTATCCCATATCAAGGAAACAGGTGGTATTTTTTCACCCAAAGCCAAACACATGATGCTAAGCAAAAAAGCCCCTCCTGCTTTTACCAAACAAACCTGTATGTAACGAAATTATACCATGGGGTGTTTTATACCTCTGTATTATTTTTGTGCATCATTTATCGGCTATGAGAACTCCTGTTGTTTTCTGACGTCCTGGTATTGTATACCTCACACACGTGACGTAACCAACGCTGCATTTCTATGTGTATGTGTGTTGTGAATATTATTGTCATAATTATAAAACTACGTATAGAGATCAGTTTTAAACGCACGAATAATTTGACACTGGGTTGTTAATAGAAGTCCTTATAATAAGATCAACAAATCAGAAATTATTAATACGAGTAAAATCTCACAACGCGCGGCGCGTTGCTGTGTGCCAAAGGCAACGTGATTTTAAACATTGAATTCTAGCGCAGCGCAACAGGAATCAACAAGAGCTAATAGGTAATACGGGCTGGTGTCCGCAAATAGGTAATAATAGGTAATACGGACTGGTGACCGCAACTCCACGACAATGCGCGTATTTCTTTCTGTGAATTTAAAATAGCGAGGGTGCATGCACACATGGTACAATAACTTTGTTGTACTAGAGCGCCCTCCATATTTTGCATGTGAATGGAGCGCTGAGCTCAGACCACGTGTTCCATTACATTGAATACTGGGAGATCAGGAAAGAACCAGAGCTGTGTTTGTAATACATGAAAAATTAATTTGGCAGTGGCCTGTAGTACCACCAAGCAAGGCACCAAGCACCAAGCATGCAAGACACAGTACCATGGTTGGTATAGCCATTAATTATAATGTAATTTTATTCATTTGTTTAAGTCCGACTCAGTGATCCATATTTATGTTAGTATATATATTGTATACTTAAAAAATATTTTAGTAACCAAAGATAAAATACAGGACACAATAATATTATTATAATTTAATTAAATACCTGAAGTACGTATTAGTCAAATCTACACAAATAAATAAAATTGAAGTCTCTGTTTGTAACACTGACGTATTTATTATGAAGGTCATCACTGGTATGTAATGTCAAAATAAAAGCTTTTCGCTAAATGCATATAAAAAGTATATACGGTACTTATAACAAAAAAAAAAAGTATTTTTAACATCTTTATCTGTCCGTCTGTCAGTTTGTTCCGGCTAATCTTCGAAACGGCTGGACCGATTTTGACGAGACTTTCACTGGAAAACTTTCTTTCAAAGATAATTTCAAAACTCATCATGGAAACAAACAAGAACCTAAATCGAAATCATTTCTTTGTTTGCTATTTGCATATTTATTAAAGTTTTTTAAAAGATCTGTAATGCATGCATAATTTTTAGTTAAGTTTCATTTTACTTTTCTGTCTTTTCTTGAAAGTTAAGTAGTAGATGGTTCAATGTACATCATCCCATCCGCAGCGCCGAGGGTTGCGTCACGTGTTGATAGCTACTGAATACTAGGACATCAGAAAGCACTAAGAGTTATCGTTGCAGATTCATGCTATATTTACTAGGTTTTGGTGTTTTCATCTCTAAACCAGCCAGATAAGCCTTTCGTGTACATGCAAATAATAAAGACACAGGTAAGCTGGTTTACCAGTATCAAGGATGTCAAACGTGAATCTGAACCGCAAGACTGGTCTATTTTAGTTACTTCCATAGCATCATGTCTTACGGTATTTTGCTGTGGGGACGGGCTGCAGATATTGATTCTATCTTCATTCTGCAAAAGAGGGCTGTCAGAGCCATCTACAATCTCAGCAGACGCGAATCTCTAAGGCAACTGTTTAAAAAAATTAACATCATGACGGTTCCTTGTCAATATATATACGAAAACATTATGTACGTTCGAAAACATCTACATCTTTTTAGTAAGATAAGTGACAGGCATAACTTCAACACTAGGAATAGGAACAAACTAGATCAACCGCGCTTCAGATTGTCTAAAGTAAAAACTTCTTTTATGGGGTACTGTGTAAAATGTTATAATAAAATACCACTCGATATTCTTCAACTAAATGAGAAGAAATTTAAAACATGCATTAAACGCACACTATGTAGACACGCATATTATAAGTTGGACGAGTATATAGTAGATAAAAATGCTGGGCTTAATGCTGGTCCTGCTCCACAGGCAGTTGGGCTTACAAGTTGATCACAATTTCAATATTTGGAAGAGATGCTTCCCCTTTTTGTTTTTTTTTTTTTGTGTTTATTTTATTTAATCAGGATTAACTTTTAATACTTCAGTATTAAATACCTCTTCTTGATTGGTAGTTATTTTTTTTTTTTCTCTCATCTTGATTATATTGAAAACTATAGTTTTGTATAATTTAGAAGCATTTTTGAAAATTTTGTAAATGTAAGAACCATGGATCCGTTTTTTATGATATTTTGATGTTAACTTGAAAGAGCATGGCAGTTGAGAATATGTCATGCTCACTTAAATGTCTCACTGGTGGTGGCGCGTGTGTTGGATCATTCGGTTCCCTACGAAATGGTTGAGCTGGGTGGTGCTGATCCACGCGTCATGTTCGTGAACGGGCGCCATCAGTTGAGACTGGAAGGCTTATTTTTAATTTTATATTTTAATTTGTTTTTTTTACATTGTTCTCACATATAGAAGCAATAAGAATAATGTAACCAGGATTTTGTAAAAATGTCTTGATTTAAAAGAGTGTCCATGGAGTTTCTTGCCCGTTCTTCTCCATAGAGATCTACGCTTTGGAATGGGCAACTAGCTTCAACTTTCTGACTAACTGACCGACTATTTAATTTTGACAATTCAAAAGTGCCTGTAAATAGTTTAATTGAAATAAATGATTTGAGTTTGAGTTTGAGTTTGAATCAGTTCCGAAATAATATTATACTGGCGCCCAGCATGGGACAATTTTACCAGAAAAACTTAGTTTTGTAAGTACTTAATTCGACCTGTAGATTGACTTTACCTTCGTTTCTTGGAGTTTTTTACCATACCGACGCCAAGTACAACAGTAAACAGTTGGTACTTTTAGTTCTAAGTTTAAACCTTAACTACAACGTATCCGAAAGGCGTGCACGCAGAACAGTGTATTGAGAAGCCTATTTCTCGCGTTCAAATTCAACACACAAATCAAAACAGATGAACTAAGTTGCCAATTTTAGATGTGATGTTTTTTTATGTTAAATACAAAATAAGAAAAAGAATTGAAACTAAAAACGTTTTATTTAAGTTTTAACAAACCTTTCTCTGGCTCTATCGGTGTGAAGAATGAACAGGGACGGCTCCCAAGCCACGTGTTTTAAAACATCGAGTACTAGGATATCATGAGTCAACTAGAGTATGCCAGTATTGAACAGACACAACTTTGGCGGCGAGTCGAATAGCCGAGTGCAACAGACGACCTTGAACTTGATACAAACAAAATAACCCCTGAGAGACAGACAGACGCACCACAATGGTTACTTTTATGCGTTCCATTTTTGGTACGGAGACCTAAAAAACTAGAAACCTGTTTACAAAATTCTATAATATAATTTTAATACGCACTGGGAAGAGAGCAGTTTAAAGAAAAAGCGGTCAAGTGCGATTCGGACTCGCACACGAAGGGTTCCTTACTACGGTAAAATATTTAACACTATACACACATTTTTTCGTTTCTTGTATAGAGATCGCGTTAATTTTTAATTTGTTTTATTTTTTATTATTTGAAGTTAAACCAGCCATAGTACCTACTCGTTGTAGTACATACTCTGTGAAAATTTCAAGTGTCTACCTATTATGGTTCAAAACATTATAACACTTGCCCGACCCGGGAATCGAACTCAGGACCTTAAGCTCAGCCGTAGCGCTATCGACCACTAGACCAAAGATGCAAGTCTTTGGAAAAATCAGCCCTTAAAACAGCTAATGATAATGCTAATATATAACTATACATTAATTATACAGAAAAGAAGACGCAACGCATTCACTTTATAAGAAAAAATCCTTTTAATGACTGAAAAACTCGTCTTGATGAAGTTAATTTTTGCAAGTTGCAACCCACCCCTGTATATTTCATATAGCTAGCGCAACTCCTGTTGATTCCTGAGGTCCTAGTACTCAATATTTCAAAACACGTGGTCTCAGTGGCGCCACTCACAGACAACAGGGCAGAATGAATTGTATGCAAGGTTCCAGCACATTTATTATGGGTGCTTGATGCGTGATTATAGAAAGAGAGAAGAGAGATCTAAAGAGCTATTTGAAATATTTTACGGTAGGTACAGCAGCAAGTCTTTAAAATTAATTTTAGACGCATGAAAGCATCAAATTATAAAGTTTCATTAAAATTAGCTAAAACTTTTAACACTTTTTGAACTTTTATTTGAGTTTAAAATACAAGCAAAATGATGTTTGCGTTTGTTACACACACATTTTTTCGGTGTTTGTGTACGGTCACGAATGTACGAAGTTTGAGCAAACATTGGTATTTTTGTACTTGCGCCACTCAATACATTTACAAATAAACATACTCACTGATGATTTGTTCAAAAACCTAAACCAACCTTTCGGTACAAATTAATGTTCTAAAAATTACGTGAATGCTTTGAACTTTCATATTCTAATGTAAGCTTTATTCTATTTTTAGTAATTAGTAACAAGCTCAAAACACGTGACTTGCACATTTTCGCTTTACCTATGCATTGTATTATAATATTCTGGAGTGTACTGCAGTATTTGTAGTGCATTGATTGTACTTCTTGTGTCTATAGTACTAGTGGTACTGACATAATATACGTACGATTTTCTGTAATCTTATAAATTTATTGAGCTTAGTATTCAGTAAAACAAACCATTAAGTAGAGAATGAAATAAAAAAGAATTTGGTATTTAATAGTCTACGAGATTGCTACGACTTGCTACGGCATAGCTGGCATGTGCACAAGTACAAGAATAAGTTTTCGAATTTATTTCCCGGTTGATGGCCGAACCATATCTCTATACTTGTAACATGTTTTTCGTGATTTCAGGGTTACCCCATAGATTATATATGCTATGGCATAGAACAATGAACTTGGAACTCGGATGAACTTTAGTTTTCAACGAACACGTTACCCCGGGACCGATTGCTGTCAGTGGCGGTGCTCTTAAGGTGGTTCAAGAATACGTTTGCCTCGGGCAAACTCTGCAGCTTGGTAAGAACAACTTTGCGAAGGAGGCTAACAGAAGAATTCAGCTGGGTTGGGCAGCGTTTAGGAAGCTTCGTCGAGTCTTCTTGTCGTGTATTCCACAGAGCCTAAAGACTAAGGTCTTCAATCAGTGCGTCCTGCCAGTTATGACTTACGGAGCCAAAACGTGGACACTCACCATGAGTGTCCACGTTTTGGCTCCGTAAGTCATAACTGGCAGGCGGCTGGTCCATAAATTCAAGGTCGCTTATCGAGCTATGGATCGGGCTATGCTTGGAGTCTCTCTGAGGGATCGAATCCGCAACGAGGTGATCCGGCAGAGAACCAAAGTTGTCGACATAGCTCACAGAATAAGCAAGTTGAAGTGGCAATGGGGCAGCCATATTAGCCGTAGATCCGATGACCGTTGGATTAGATGTGTTCTTGAGTGGAGACCGCGAATCGGTAAACGTAAGGTGGGACGCCCTCAGGCTAGGTGGAGCGACGATCTTTGCGGGATGGCTGGTAGCGGCTGGATGAGAGTTGCCGAAAATCGAGTTGAATGGCGTGCAATAGAAGGGGCCTATGTCCAGCAGTGGACTGCTATAAGCTGATGATGATGATGATGATGAGAACATAGAGGATCTTGAATAGGATAGAGATTCATGGTTTTCAAAATGACAATCCAAGATGGTGGCTGCGTTTTTTAATTTTTCACTATGGGTGTCGTTTTCATGGTTTTCGAGGTTGCTAAAGCCGATAGCGAGGTCAATATGAAATCCAAGATGAGGACACCTTTATGAGAGCTTCTAAAAATATATACTTGATGGCCCTGTATAACGCGCCAAACTCTCTCTCTATTATATACGAGTGTGTGCGTGCGAGTATCGCGAAAGGAACTTCGTTCCTGACAGGGGTCTCCTGGCCGCACACACTTTTTTTCTCTCGGGCTATGTCAGTTTTGGCTCTATGCTCATATTCAATTCACTGGATAAAAACTGACAGGATCCAGTCACTTTGTAAATTAATAAATTCTGAAAGACGCTCCAAGAGTTCCAAGACATGCTGCCTGAGTGGATGCAGCTTATTGATGATCTTCTTGGTGTCTCGGCGCTTTGCCTAGTTTAGGCTCAATTCAGAAATTAGACTTTTTATTCTCCTCTTCTGACGGACACCACACACACATAGGGGATGTGTGTCGAACTAGACAGCTGTTTGACAGTGTTGGTGTGTGACCTTGCAATAAAGGTCTATGTGTGCAATTTTATCAAAATAACCTACTGCTCACTCCTGGTGCCCTAGTATCCAATGTTATGAAACACGTGGTCTAGCGCGGTGTGCCGAGTGCGCGCGCAGCCGAAGAGGAGGGACGAACTTTTATTTTCATTGCGATCTTCGGTTTTTGATGATTTGAAGTTTGCTACTCGAATATTTTTGACGAATTCATGGGATCTTTTCTGCTCTCTACAAAATATTAATAAGGTTATTTATTTTCTCGCTTCTTATTGGGTTCACGATTCATCGTAAATAGTACAACGGAGCGAGATCAAGTTCACACAACCGACCTAAAATTACATGCATTACATTTACATAATTGAACAAGCCTTATTATTAATGCCCAAGTATCCCATATCAAGTGGTATTTTTATACACAAACACATAATGCTAAGCAAAGAGCCCCCTGCTTGTTTTACCATACAAACGGATTGTAACATTGAACTTATACCACGTGGTGGATCTTTTCACCCCTGTATATTTTTTTTGCAACATTGATTGGCTTTGCGAGCTCTTGCTGCGTTTGACGTCCTGGTTTTGTATCCCCCATACACGTGACGTTCACGTAACCAACGCTGTTAATGTTGTAATTTATACGCTGTAATTTATGTTTAAGTAGCTTTTTATCATGTTTTATACTTGTCTGTCTATCTAAGGTAAATTATGTTTTCAAGCGCGAAAGTTTCTGATTAAGTATTTGGAGGCATGAGGAACAGGGTGTAAAGTTCACTCATCCTCCATTGAAAAGGGAGGATCCTCCGACCAGACGGGTGTTGTGTCTGGCGGGCAATTGCGTGGCGGGATTTGCGTGACGTCAGTATGACGCGTTGTTCGCATGTGGCGTTGTAGATACCGCTACATCACTCCCCTCCGGAGACCGGAGGTCGATAGTGGGCTGAGTCTTGTATCTTGCGATGCTTTGCCAGGCCAGCTGAGGTTCCAGTGAGTCGGAACCGGTTGCAGCATAGTTCACGGTGAGTCGGAACTGTCTGCGGAGATGTCCCCAGTGAGTCGGGGTGGCGCTGCGTTATACTCCAGTGCGTCGGATGTCGTACAGCGCCGGGTTGAGGCTGGCTGCTGCGTCGACCAGGAGAGGGTGCTCTGCTTGTTGACCGGCCGAAGGTGCAGTGTGCTGTGCCAAGGTTGCTGATGAGGCTGAGGGCGATGACCAGGTATGCGCGGACGCTGCATGCTGGTGGTCAGGATACCCGTTGAAGCCGTGGATGCTGGCTGGCTGGGTGACTCGCTGCTGAAGCTTGCGGGAGTGATGATGATGACGTCACGCTGAAGTATTTGCACGAAGGCTGCGCTGACATTCAAAGTTCACTCAACCTCCATAGAAAAGGGAGGATCCTCCGACCAGACGGGTGTTGTGTCTGGCGGTCAAATAATCAGAAGTTATTTTATTTATTTATTTAGCTAACAACAATATCAACACCATGTAGCGTGTAAACGTCGGGTGTGTCAAGGCAACGTGACTTATTAAAAGTATAAACATTGAATACTAGCGCAACAGGAATCAACAAGAGCTACCTGTGAAATTAAAATAGGGTGGTGCATACTCGTGTTGTATGGTACAAAAACTAAACTTTGTTGTCTTTTTTGTTTCAAGTTTCCACTGATAAACTCAGTGGAAATTTGTAAATTACCTTAAAATGCATATTGTTTAAGAACACTGTTTAAGTAAGTAAGTAAGTTGTAAGTTTCCCAAATAGAATAAAATAAACAAATAAAATAAAGCACCCTCTCTATATTTGCATGAGAATGGAGCGCTTGCAGCTGAGACCACGTGTTTCGTTACATTTGTTAGCTTTTGGTTTTAATGTAATTAAATGTTTGTGTAAATTATTTGAGACTTTTTGCAACTGACTTCCGGTGCTCAAAATACCGTCTCCGATTAGTTAACGGAAGTCGTTGCAAACTGGATTAAAATAATATTTAGTATTTTATTTCCGGAAGTTGCTTAGCACGCCACCTGGTGGCCGTTTTTTTAAATGTAAAAGGGTATAAAAGCACATGGCGGTGCATTTTGAAAGTTAGTTCCGTGTAGAATAAAAAGCTATAACGTTACGCTGCTCGTTTTCTTGTCCCAATCCGTTCTGGTTTCTCTTATCAGAAGTGGGATAATACCTAAAGTGCAAGTGAACTAGTTTTTAATCTAAAGCAACAATTTTTTTTTTTTTTTTTTTTTTTTCATTTTATTGTGTTCTTCGTGAGTGTTAAAACAAACGCTGTAGTAAACTTTACGACGTGTTTATGTGGTGAACGTTAAACGGTACGGTGTGTTGCTGTGGTGGACGTTAAACGGTACGGTGTGTTGCTGTTGTGGACGTTAAACGGTACGGTGTGATACTGTAGTGGACGTTAAACGGTACGGTGTGTTACTTTGGTGAACTTTAATATGCCCAAACGCACTCGTGATGTGAGTAGTGACTCTTCAACAAGTGAATATTCGTATAGAGAGAGACATTCAAAACGACGAAGTGATAAAAAACATTCAAACTCTAACAGTCGTACATGTACCCACAAAAGAAAGAAGAAATCTAGAAGATCACGCCGAACGAGGGAAAGCAGCAGAAGACCGAATAGTAGAACCTTGAATGATGGGAGGTCATGTGAAACTCCAATGCGGCAACCAGGAGGCGAGGTTGTTTCGGTAGCGGTTGAAGATTGCCATGGTCCTGAACCAGGACCCGTAGAAGAAAACGGGAGCTATACTGCGGCAACTGAACGAGAGGCAGTTCCAGGATCTTCAGGGGTTCCAGATGGAGGTTTGGAAAGTAACCCACTTAATCTTAATTTGCCAATCAATTTGCATGATTTAGTGAGCTTTATTTCTTCTCGTGTAAAACCTGATAATTCTTCATATTCTTCATTAAAATGTGACAAAAATATAGTTCCTGAATTTGACCCGTCCGTTAAAAATCAAAGAATAGATACATGGCTATCTAAAGTTGACGAATGTGCTCATATCTATGGTTGGTCTGATCAACAAACGACCCATTTTGCTTTGCCACGATTAGTAGGTCATGCCAAAAAATGGTATGAAGGGCTTAAAACTATTAAATATACGTGGTTAGAATGGCAACATAATTTAAAACGCGCATTTCCTTCTGACACTAATTATGGTGCCTTATTATTTGAAATGCTAGAAAAGAAATATAAAATAGGTGATTCGCTCGATGATTACTATTACGAAAAAATGATTTTGTTGAATGCATGTGATATATCAGGCAAGAAAGCAGTAGATTGTATCATTTACGGTCTTGAGGACCGCACTATTAGAGCAGGAGCATCTTCAGCTCGTTTTGATCAACCTGAAGATTTATTAAAATATCTCAAAGACATGTGCCGTGATCAAAAAGAGTTAGTAGTAAAAGATAAATCGAAATCCACCATAATTTGTCATATTTGTAGTAAGAGTGGTCATCGTGCGAACCAATGCAGGCAATCAAACAATACTCCTTTAGTATGCTATAATTGTAAACAAACTGGCCATAGAGTTTCACAATGTTCAAAACCCATTATTAAATGCGAAAATTGTAAAAAATATGGACATAAAACTGAAGACTGTTTTTCAAATAAAAATAAAAAAGAACAAAATAATAACCAAGATAAACGGGTTTTAAGGACCACTACTAGTGACTTAGATAGTTCACAAAATAAATATTACAAAAATGCTTTCATAAATAATAATTCTATTATGGTTAAATGCTTTATCGACTTCGGTAGCCAATGCACACTTATTAGAGATACATTAGCATATCAGTACAATTTAATAATTAGTGACAGTTCCTTACCTGTCATTAAAGGGGTAGGAGAGACCCACATTGTACCCATAGGTAAAGCTGAAATTTTATTGGCTATAGATGGAGTGGAGGCTGTGATCACTAGTTATGTTGTCGCATCTAACCAGCTACATGTACCCTTACTAGTGGGTCAAAATTTCACCGAACTACCAGATATTTTAGTTATTAAGACTAATAATAGTCTAGAGATTTTAAAACGCAACAATTTTTGTAGTGAAATCTTGCCTGGTATTGAACATGAAGATAATAGTATTATCAAACTATACGTTTTCAAGGATTATATTAGTACTAACACAGACTTAATTAAATGTTATACTTCTGCAGTTGAGGACTCCACAGTATTTGTTTTAGGTAGCCATCGCAATTATAATAATTGTCAATATTGGATTAAAGAAGGGGTCTACAAGATAGTGGGTAACTGTTGTGATATTCCTATAATTATTTTAAGTGATGCAACGCTGCATTTAAAACGGGAGATGCTACTGGTTAGAGCGTATAAAATCAGTTATGATAATAATATCAAGGAACTAAATTGTTTCAGATTACAATCGGATTATAGTCCCTTTGAAGCTAGCGAGGTTAACATTAATTCAGAATTAACAAAAGATGAAACTGTTAAAGTACAAGGGTTAATATCAAAATATAGGACAAGTTTTGCTCAAAATCTCTCGGAATTGGGTTGCACTAATCTCAGTGAAATGGAAATCAAATTAACTGATGGCACCCCTGTGGTCTATAGGCCATATAGATTGAGTTTTAAAGAGCGAGAGATAGTACAAGAAATGGTTAGGGAACTGCTAGTACATGATATTATCGAGGAGTCTTCATCATGTTACGCTAGTCCGATCATACTTGTATCAAAGAAAACTGGGGGACATCGCTTGTGTGTAGATTACCGAGCTTTGAATAGTCGAACTGTTAAGGACCATTTTCCACTGCCATTGATAGAAGATCAGTTGGACCAATTAAGTGGCTGTAAGTTCTTTACAACTTTAGATTTAATGAGTGGCTATTACCAGGTTCCTATAAAAAAAGAGAGCAGACACGTCACGGCATTTGTTACGCCTGATGGTCTGTATCAATTTAAGAGGATGCCTTTTGGTCTGGCCAACGCGCCCTCTGTATTTCAAAGGACCATGAACCAAGCCCTTGGGTTAAATTCTGCTCAAGGGTCTACTAAAATTGGTTCGGATAAGCCAGCTATTGCTTATATGGATGACCTGATAATACCCTCGAAAAACTTTGAAGAAGGTATTAAAAAATTAGAAAAAACTTTTAAATTGCTTAATGAAGCTAAATTAACTTTAAATATACAGAAATGTTATTTTTTTCAAACTTCCATTGATTATTTGGGGTACGAAATTACAAACGAAGGCATTAAACCGGGTAAAATTAAAATTGATGCTGTGAAAAACTTTCCAACGCCGCGAAACATACACGAAGTCAGACAATTTATTGGTTTGGCTAGTTATTTTCGCAAATTCATAGAAAAATTTTCGATAATAGCAAGACCTTTAACTGATCTTACTAGAAAGAACTGTACGTGGAGATGGGAAAACGAACAGGAAGTTGCTTTTCAGTCTCTTAAAGATAAATTAATAGAACGCCCTTTGTTAACTTTGTATAATCCGAATTATGTCACGGAATTACACACTGATGCGAGTAAGATTGGACTAGCAGGAATACTCTTGCAGAAAGAAGACAGTCACGCTCCTTTCAGGCCAGTTGCTTATTTTAGTCGAAAGACTACTATTGACGAACAAAAGTTTCACGCATATGATTTAGAAACGTTAGCAGTAGTAACTTCACTTCAGCGGTTTCGTGTATATTTACTCGGATTAAAATTTACAATAATCACGGACTGTAATGCCTTAAGGTCAACGTTTTCTAAACGAGACATTCTACCACGAATTGCTAGATGGTGGCTGGCCTTGCAAGAGTATGACTGTAGCATCATGTATCGCCCTAATCACAGTATGAATCACGTAGACGCGTTGAGTAGAAACCCTCAAGAAAATTGCAATACAAATGATGAAGTAGATTCGGTAAGAGTTTTAAATATTACACAAGACGATTGGTTACTCAGTGTTCAACTAACAGATCCCAAAATATGTTTTATTAAAGATGTATTAAATGATCCAAAGTACGATGATATTATTGATATTAAACAAAATTTTGTTTTTCAACGTAACCGGCTGTTTAGAAAAGTTAATGGTGAATTAAAATGGGTAGTTCCAAAGGGGGCCAGGTGGCAAATATGTAAGCAAAATCATGATGACATAGGGCATTTTTCAGTTGATAAAACTTTATCTAAAATTCAAAAAGATTTTTGGTTCTCAAAGATGAAAAAGTTTATTACAAAATATGTCAAGTCTTGCTTACATTGTGCATACGGTAAAATGCCTGCGGGAAAAAAAGAAGGGTTTTTACATCCAATAACAAAAAACGATATTCCCTTTGAAACAGTTCATATTGGGCCCCTTTGTAAAAAGTTCAAGGGGTAATGCTTACTTACTTGTTATTGTTGACGGGTATACTAAGTTCTGTGTTTTAAAGCCTTTGCGAAATTTAAGGTCAAGTCTAACTATTAGAGCATTATACGATGTTTTTACAACTTTTGGCTATCCGAAACGTTTGATCTCCGATCAAGGCACCTCATTTACCTCTGATGAGTTTCGAAAGTTTTGCGAGAAAAACCACGTTAAGCACGTTTTGAACGCTGTCGCCTCACCTCGAGCCAATGGCCAGGTGGAGCGCTACAACCGGACCGTGTTAGGCGCGTTAACTTCGTATACTGACAAATTAGGGGAGACCAAATGGGATTCTGAGCTGGGTAATATTCAATGGGGGTTAAATAATACACTTAATAAAGGTATAGGGAAAACCCCATCAGAAGCCCTGTTTGGTCGTAATTTAATCCATAATAGTGAGAATATTATGAATGAAATATTTTTGGACACCAGGCAGTTAGATAGGGATATTAATGAAATAAGAACCGAAGTTAGCGAACACATATCGAAAGACCAAAGTAAACAGAAAGATAGATTTGATAAGACTCGTAAGGAAGCTAAGATATATGCGATAGGGGATTTGGTAAAAATTCAAAAACAGATAGGTCATAATGACGGCCAGAGTAAAAAGCTATTACCCATATACTCGGGTCCCTACAGAATTTCAAAAGTCTTAGCTAATGATAGGTATGAAGTCTCAAGCATACCAGGGTCTAACATTGGTAAAAAGCAGTATTGTAATGTTTGGGCTGTTGATCAGATACAACCGTGGATTAGCACAAGTATTAATGAAATAAGCTCAGAATCTGAGTCTGAAAAAGAATCATCAAGTTAATTAGGTAGGGGTTAAATGAAAGACATTCATTGTAGAGTATGTAATTTGTTGTAGGTTATACAAACCGAAAATTGTTTTATATCATTAAGAAAATCGATAGAAGTTTATAACCATATCATATAAAGAAATTTAAATCATTTCTATATATGATATGGTTGACCTGAAAAAATAAAAAAAATAATAATAAAGAGAATAACATGATAAGATTAATCAATGATTTTTATGATTAAGTTGTAGTTTGAAAGTGTAGAGGAAATGTGAATTAAATATGTTCTTTTGTTAGAAGTTAATCTGTGTTAGAAATAATAAGATGAATGCAATGATTTAAATGAAACTCAAATTATTAGTATAAAATATTGGTTAGTTAATTAAAATGAAAATATATAAGAGAAAGAAGAAAAATTGACGATTAGTAGATGGAAGTCGTGGGGTGGTTGGCTTGATAGATAAGTGTTGATGAGGCTCACTATGAGTGGTCAACCGCCAGCGAAGTCCCACGGTGCATCTCCCACCTAAAGCATAGGTCACTCATTGGAAGTCGTACAGTGGCTGGCAAGTGAGAGAGCTTGACCAGGGTAGCTTGCGGTGCAATGTGTGGCATGTGCCGAATGTGACGTCACTCATTGGAAGTCGTACAGTGGCTGGCAAGTGAGAGAGCTTGACCAGAGTAGCTTGCGGTGCAATGTGTGGCATGTGCTGAATGTGATGTCACTCATTGGAAGTCGTACAGTGGCTGGCAAGTGAGAGAGCTTGACCAGAGTAGCTTGCGGTGCAATGTGTGGCATGTGCTGAATGTGATGTCACTCATTGGAAGTCGTACAGTGGCTGGCAAGTGAGAGAGCTTGACCAGGAAAGCTTGCGGTGCAATGTGTGACATGTGCAGAATGTGAGGTCACTCATTGGAAGTCGTGTGGCGGCTGACAGGTGAGAGTGCTTGATCAGTGAAGCTTACGGTGCAATGAGTGACGGATGTAAATTAATATTAAAAAAGTATGAATGAGCTAATGAAAATGAGAAATTAACAAATGCGATTAGGTAATACCTTACCTTTTGAGCGGGTCCTGTGTTTTTGGAGTAAATTGTCACCGACTCATTTTTTTTATTAGATACTGTAATAATTAACGTTTAATATTAAGGCCCTCTAGAATATTGATTGAATAAATAATCGCCATAGTGTTTGTGTGATTTATAGTTTGAGGACAAACTTAATGTCAGGAAGGCCGAATGTTAGCTTTTGGTTTTAATGTAATTAAATGTTTGTGTAAATTATTTGAGACTTTTTGCAACTGACTTCCGGTGCTCAAAATACCGTCTCCGATTAGTTAACGGAAGTCGTTGCAAACTGGATTAAAATAATATTTAGTATTTTATTTCCGGAAGTTGCTTAGCACGCCACCTGGTGGCCGTTTTTTTAAATGTAAAAGGGTATAAAAGCACATGGCGGTGCATTTTGAAAGTTAGTTCCGTGTAGAATAAAAAGCTATAACGTTACGCTGCTCGTTTTCTTGTCCCAATCCGTTCTGGTTTCTCTTACATTGGATACTGGGAACTCAGGAAAGAACCAGAGCTGTGTTTGTAATACATGTAAAAGTATTTAGGCAGTGGCCTGTAGGTACTTGCAATACAATTAGGTTAGGTTAGCCATTGGTTATATGTGGCTAGTTCTGCCATTCGTGAAGTTACTAGCCAATCTAACAATGGAAATCGCCAAATAACCAACTTTCTTTCTAAGTTTCAAAATTCATCGTCAAAAAGCATGGAAACAAAACAAACAAGTACTTCCTTCAAAATACTTTCTTTGAATGCAATATTAAGTAGAAAAAAACTTTTTTGCAAAAAAAAAAACAACCGACTTCCAAAAAACGACACTACAAAGTAAAAAATAACTTTAATTTCGGAAGTCGGTGTCGTTGGGTTCGCATTTTCGTGGTTTGCCACTTTTTTTTTGCGAAAAAGTTTTATAATTTTTAACAGTACCTAATAAAAAGAAGAATTTTTCAAATCGGTTGGCAAGTGACGGAGTTATGCGCGAACAAACATAAAAAAATACAAACATCCGAATTGAGAACCTCCTCCTTTTTTAGAAGTCGGTTAAAAATACCTGTAACGTAGTTATTTTCGTTTTACTTTTCTGATTGTCTTAAAAGTTAAATCCGGTTTATAGAGGGATGGCACATACATGTTCATCATCTCATCCGCGGCGACGTCACGTTTTGTTAACTACTGAATACTAGGAAATCAGAAAATACTTAGAGCTCTCGTTGCACTCTACACACACATTCACGTAATATTTACTTGAGGTTTTAGATTTGTATTATTATTTTAAATGTTAGCTTAAATAATGTAAATATTATTTCTTTGCTATTCGAAATTTAAATAAATATATCAACAAAGATTAGCCAGAAATTGATAATTTCTTGAGGTTTTGGTATTTTAATCTATCTCTTTCGTTTGCTCTCTTGTGTGTGAATGGGAATACGTATTTAATGTCTAATTGGCTAAGTTAGTTCTTCTAAATTGTAAGGCCAGCTTACCAGTACCAAAAACGTTAAATGTGAATGGTCTAACGAAAATTTACTGGCGCCCAGCATGGGACCATTAATTTGTCTCCATGAACATTGTTCTAATTGTAATTATTGTGACTTTATTACTAAGTTTTTTTTTTTTGCTGGCACTTCTGACAGCCTATTCTAGCTTTAAGTATCGCCTGCGCCTGCGGCCCTTCGTTTGTCATAGACTATAGATAGACAAAAGTCTATTATAGCATAGATAAACAGTGTTCTATCTTCCAATTGTATACATTACGGATTCTCTTTTGTATTTTAATTTTATTGATTTTTATACATTTTTATTATACCTTTTAGTGGGTTTATATAATTTACGTCCGTAGGTGTGTCCTTGGCATCAGAGCGGGCCCTATAACATAGATTAAAAGTAACAGCAACATTCGTCGGTCAGTCTACGCTGTTTATATTCAAAAGCCATCTTGCCAAACATTCGTTGCTGTTGCCGTGGATACGCGAAGCATGCATCAGCAGCAGCACCCGTACAACAGGAATTACAAGGAGTTGTCAAGTTAACATTTGTATAACTTTTTATATCTCTTATAAACACAGTTGCTGTTGCAACATGTTCGTAGGTAGCTCGAATTGAAAAATCCGGTATCGGCAGTCCGTCACGTGTTGAGTAGTATTTGATACTAGGACATCAGACTTCACAAGGAGATCCCTTTGTGCTTAAACTAGCTATAAAATATCTACACAAAACAAGAATCTTTATTTTAATGGCGCCCATGGTGGGGCAACTCTACAGCAATGATCTTATACTTCTGACGTGACTAACTATTGTTTGAATTAGTTCTAACACGTTCAAAGAGACAAGAAGTAACTCTGCTCCAGGGTTTTAATAACAATAGACACGATGGCAAACAAAATAGTGTTCATGGTTATTGAGCATGAGTATGATTAAAAATAAAAGCGTGCATAGTCGAGGGAGCCCTGTCAGGAACGAAGTTTCTTATGCACACACACACGCACTCGTATATACAGTCACAAAGAAATTGTGAATTTAATACGCGTTTTTAATACAGAGCCATCTTGTATAAGTTTTAAGAAGCTCTCATAAAGTGGTCGTCATCTTGGATTTTTAGTTTGACCACGCTATCGGCTTTAGCACCCTCGAAAACCATGAAAACTATATCTATAAAGTCGCATGGAGGGGGCATAACGCTTTTTTGTTACGTGTCGATTTCTACCAGGCAACTCCTACAGCAAGCGGCGTTAAAGAACATCGTTCCAAAAGTCAAGACACAAAGATAAGAAGTTAATCCTCAACGCGAATTAAGTAGGACTATTTGAACGTGTAAGGCTTTCAGATTTTAGGTAAGTTATTTCAGCTGTTGTCCCATGTTGGGCGTAAGTATAATTATATTATTATCTTATTCACGTTTGACTACCTTCTTAATTATTTCGATTCTGGTTTGGCGTGCAAATCTAAATTATTTCGATTCTGGTTAGGTATGCAAATAACCAAACGCAGAGGACAGAGGTGCGTGCATTTTCAGGTTATTTATATTTTCGACCTATGTTTAAGAATTGTAATGTTGATAATAGTTGTTTGCAGTAAAACCTGCTTAGGTAGATTTCCGCCCGCGCCCCTACACAGTACAGGACACACAGTCCAGCTGACTGGGGTTTCGCCTGTGAGGCCGCACTGAAGCCACGTGTTTTCGAACGTTGCATACTAGGACATCAGAAATCAACAGGAGCTGCGAATTGACCTGGACAACAAGTTTTACAACCACTACGCCCCGTCCCAGTGAAGTGAGATGAAATCTTAATAATTTTACTTAAGGCAAAAATTTTAAATGACATTCTGACATCCGCGGCTTGACACATGATGTATAGAACCTTATTTAATAACGTTATATAAAAAATTTAACGCTAAATTAGCTTGTAATCGGAAAGAATAACAAATAACTTATCATGCCTTTATTCTCGTAAAGAATATATGAATATAGTTTTCGGACAGAACAATAAATAACTTATTATCGTGCGTATATTCTCGCGTAGGCCGAGGTCGTACCTACAAACACATTCGCCATTATTTTTATTTTTATGTTTGTCTTATTATTAGGAAGAGTGAATATTGCCATCAAACGAGAACAAATTCAAGTCTGCTAATCGAAAAAGCCGTATTTTTATAAGTTCAGGGTGCTATTGCAGTACTGCACTTTGTTTAATCACTAAATGAGAATCCAAACGTTCAATATTTTAATGGCGCCCATGGTGGGGCATGGGGCAAATCTACAGTAGTGATTATATACTTTTGACGTGACTACCATTGCTTGAATTAGTTCTAACATGTTCAAAGAAGAGTCGAGAATTTACTCTTTTCCAAGGTTTTGATAACAATAGATACGGGTCTAACAAAAAATCATGGTTGTTAAAGTATACGTTTGATCTATATATATAAAATTCAAAGTCCTGACTGACTGATAGATCAACGCACAGCCTAAACCGCTGGTCCTAGAGTCATGAAATTTGGAGGGTATGTTCTTCGTGAAGAGAAGGCATCCACTAAGAAAGGATTTTTCGAAATTCCACCCCTAAGAGGGTGACAAAGGGGGGAATTCCTTTGTATGAAAAATCTTATTCCTTGAGTTAATAAACTTGAAACTTGGCACGAATACTTATCTAAATAAATTATGAAGATTGACAGTTTTTTTTCTTCTAAACTACCCCCTAATAAGGGATTGGGGGTTTCAAAGTTTGTATGGAAGAATTTTAGCGCGCAGTCCGATTTACTCGAAACTCAGTATTTATACCTAATCTTGAAAGTAAAGAATAATGTGTATCAGGGTTTTTTGACAATCTACCCCTGACGGGCTGAAATGGGGTAGTCAATTTTTCAGGGGAGGATTTTACTGCATGGCTTGATTAACTCGAAAATTAGTATAAATAATCTTTGAGTCAAGTTATGAATACATCTCAAACGATTTTTTTAAAATTCCATCCCTGTGGGGGTGAAAAGCGGGGATACAGTTTATATGAAAAATCTTCTTCATTAGGTTAATAAACTTGAAACTTTTCAAGAATACTCGCCTAAGTAAGTAATAAAGTTTATCATTATAATTTTTTCAAAACTACCCCTCAAAGGGGGATATAGGGGTGTTGAAGTTTGTGTGGAATAATTTGAATGCGCGGTCCGATTAACTCGAAACTCAGTGCTTATACTTAAGACCAAAAATAAAGAGTCACATGTATCAGGGTTTTTCGAAAATCTACCCCTAACGGGTTGAAAAGGGGTAGTTAATTTTACAAGGGAGGATTATAATGCGTGGCTTGATTAACTCGTAAATTGGTATAAATAATCTTTGAATCAAGTTATGAATAATCCCAAACGATTTTTCAAAATTCCACCCCTATGGGGGTGAAAAGCGGCGGACACAGTTTATATGAAAAATCTTATTCATTTAGTTAATAAACTTGAAACTTGTAATTAATAATAAGTATGTAAAGTTGTCGAAAATTTACCACTGACGGGACAAAAAGGGGTAATTCAGTTTTTAAGGGGAGGATTTGAACTTGAAACCGTATGTTATTTTTTCATTTTCACGCCTAACCCACTGAACTTCTGATTTGGCATAGAGATAGATGGCATCCTGGGGAAGCACATACATTTTATCCTGTAAGCATGTTCCAGTGGGATAATTTCCGACATCCACGCGGGCGAAGCCGCGGGCAGAAGCTAGTATAAATATAAACAAAATGTAAAGGTAAGAGTCGATCCCCAGCTCGTACTTCGAGCTAGGTGTAGCAGGTGCTTACAGATCTTAGGCAAGTTTTTCCGGCTGAGTTGTCCCATGTTGGGCGTCAGTATAGTTTTATTATACTCAAACTCAAAGCATTTATTTCAATTAAACCATTTACAGACGCTTTTTATTCATCAAGAAGTTGGTCAGTCAGAAAATATGAAGCTAGTTACACACACACTATCTTCTAAGTCATTAAGGCCCGTATTAATAAACGTTCCTCAACGAGGTACTCAAGTGCGATATCATTTGATACGTCATTATTACGATATCAGCATCGCAAGATCATTGCCAATTAATAGACAGGTGAATACACATGTGTCTACCAAGATCAGCTCCTCAAGGTGCTGTACTTGAGGGTTTGATCTCGGGAACGATTACGTCACATTGACCGAAGTTTTGAACAATCATTCATAACATTCATCACATTTCATTATTGCTATGTCGTATGATTTAATGAAATACTTGTGAATATTTATTATGCTACCCATTAAATCATTATGAATGTTTGTTAATTAGGAGAGTTGGATAAAAAGCTCATATGTTAACGCCATTACATCTTTCATATTTAGCGCGCAAGTTTAATAATTTGCCTTAAATAAATTCAAGTTTGTAAATACGATAATCGCCATTTTGGTGACAGTGGTGGTTGAGGCTAAAAAACATAAAAATTGGGGATTTCGAACATCCTAACTCCACCACAGGGGCAGTGAATAATACATCATTTAATTATTTGACGAATTCAAACAAAAGCACCCACGAAATTACGTTAAGTTTTTGAAGTAATTAAGTTCATTACCACTAAGTAGTGGTAATGAAGTTTTTTGATATCTAATGTTGCACACCAATCGTGGTATTTACATTTTTACTTTTCACTTTCACGCACAGATTTTGATAAGATTTAAAATGTGACAAATAAGGTACCTGGGTCGAATATGGCCACCCTAAGGTTTCGTGTCTATTTTTTTATAGTTTTTAAGATTGGAGGGCAAGCCACGGTATTTATTTATGAAGCGTACCTAAGAAGCTTTCATATTGTAGCAAAAAAATAATAAAAATATTGAATATTAACATATATTCTTTACTTTTTCCTAAATTTAAAAAAATGGCCATATTTCCGACAGGGTAGGTAAATATGCCCATGGGTGTGGCCATATTTACTATATCACTTTAAAATTATTTAAAAAGGGAAATTAAGTAAAAGACGATGTCTGTTTTTTATAAAAATATTTATTTAGGAATGGCACGAATGGAATGGAATGGTTTTAAAATTAAATGAGAAGGAATTATAAAAATCATCATCAGTGATAATGAAATAAAATAAAACTTAAAATTCAAAAATTACTTATTAAAAAGTGAAAATAGTAAAAATGGTACCTACAGACGCCAGCAGGTCAAGCTACCCGAAACTGTCAAATTTTCTCAATCAACCCTGAACCTCAATACTTTAGCGGTAAAGTTGAAAATGTATTAAATAAATCTGACAGATTGTAGTAGCTTGATGTGCTGGCGTCTGTACATACGTAAGTACGATACATTTTGGCTTAATCAAACCTAAATTAGAAATAAACAACAAAAATACTAAAAAAGGAACACTTAACATTCTTAAATGATTAAGAAGTTGAAAATAGTAACAATGGTACTCGTACATACGTAGGTACAATACATTTTGGCTTAATCAAACCTAAACTAGAAATAAACAGCAAAAATACTAAAAAAGGAACATGACATTGCCTGAGATCAATAATTGTAATTTATAAGTGTACCGCGTAAGTGTACCCTTACATTTGTACCGCGCCATTGCCTAAAACAAAAAAAGTAATAAGTATACTGGTATCAATAATTCATACAGTAAATATGGCCAATCGTTGGCCATATTTTCAGTCACGCCATTTTTTTTTCTATATTCAGGCAAATCATAAACACATTATTATTTTGAGAAATACACAAAGAAATATCAAAATACAATTGCCGCACAGCATGGCAGCGTAAATAAATAACAATAAAATCGAAAAATAACAGAAATATAGGACCGAACTTACTTGGATGTTTATATAACGGCAGCGCGGCTTCCCACTTCTACGATATCTGAGCGACTAGCGTCTGTGCGAGAGGGGTGGCGGGGGCGCCATTCGGAACGTGGCTCGGCCGCGATCCTATACCGTCGCGTTCAGTTTTATAAAGTGTTGCGTTTTAGAAATAATAGTATGTGGCCATATTTATCGTCTGGCCATATTCGACCCAGGTACCTTATTATTGAAAATATTATAAACAACACGAAAATGCCCAGATTTTAATGTAATATTCAAACACAGGTCCAATAACACGTATTAATCATTACCACTACTCAATTTGTGTTCAAAATTGCTGACCATAATTGTTTTTTTTTTTATTGCAATTATGTGCGAAAGCGATTATTCCAAGCGATAATTTTTTAAAATTTCGATTTACTCGAGTAATTAATATCATGAAAGTCAGAAATCGATACTTGGTAATTTAAGGTGGATGCTCAAAGGTAGCCCGCGAAATTCAAATTGTCTTACGTTTTTTGCAATTTGCTGGTCAGTACTAAGTTGTACGTTGATTAAAATATGATTCGCGGCCGTAACAAATATGTATTTACAGAATAATAATCATTAAAGTCATCAACACAACTCTCTAAGATCAAGTAATCCTACTGAATGACTATTTCATGAAATCTTGACATTTTAGGATTATGCTAACATAACAAGTTGTATTACTGATTCTAAATATCTTTATTTTTCCTTTTTGCATAGTTTTAGCAAGAGTGTATGTTGTTTATGTATATATTTTCAGCGAATTGAAGTTGTCTACTTTTTGGATACCTAGGTGTAGTAATAGGTACCTATTTATACAACTTTCGCAGTAGACTAACGCAGTTTCACCGGCCCCAACATATAAATTATAGATTTTTGGTAAACGATATCGTAAGGTCCATAAAATACACACACACACACAGTAATCTATTTTATCGTAATAATCAATTTCACCGAAAATATTTTCCAACTCCATGTTTTACGACACTAAGCACGAACTCAAGTCACGGACTGCTTACACTCAAGTTTAAGCATCTCAAGTACACACAAACACTTATTGTATACTCAATTGTTGAGTTTCTTTTATTAATCAGTCCATCACTTGGTTGATATCGTAAACCCAAACCGTAACTTGAGTACGTCAATTATTATTTCTATTAATACGACCATGACCTCAAGATCGATATCAAGTACGAGCACTTGGGCTGAGTGACGTTTATTAAAGGCCTCAGATATTGGTAAGATGTTTGAAAACACGAGTACGAAACCGCAACAAAGCGGACAGATCAGGTTGTTAACATTTTTAGGGTTCCGTAGTCAGCTAGGAACTCTTATAGTTTCGCCATGTCTGTCTGTCCGTCCGTCTGTCCGTCCTCGCTTAATCTCTGCGACCGTTAGCACTAGAAAGCTGAAATTTGGTACCAATATGTATATCAATCACGCCGACAAAGTGGTAAAATAAAAATTCGAAAAAAATGTTTTATTAGGGTAGCCCCCTATATGTAAAGTGGGAAGTGATTTTTTTTTATTTCAACCCTAACCTGTGATAGGTATATTGTTGGAAGGGTATTTAAAAATGAATAGGGGTTGACTAAAATTATTTTTTGATAATGTCCATAATTTCGGAAATAATCGCTCCAAAAGTAAAAAACAATGTGTGTCCCCCTCTAACTTTTGAACCATAAGTTTAGAAAATATGAAAAAAATCTGAAAAGTAGAACTTTATAAGGACTTTCTAGAAAAATTATTTTGAACTTGATGGAAACAACAGTTTTTGTACAAAAAAGACAAAAAGTTGTACAAAATAATTTCTGGACTAAGTTTGTAGTATAATCGTATATGCAAGCATTTTTTTTAACTTCGTTTACATATTTTATTATCCTGAACGTATCTTTTTCAAACAAAAAAAGAATTATTAAAATCGGTTCTCGCAATCCAAAATTACCACCGAAAACTTCTGGCACGTCTATGTATTAATTAGTAACCCAATTCCCCGAGAGATGGCGCTGTAGGTACTTATTACATTGGATCGGGTATTATCGAATTGTTCGGTTGGCCTCTCCTTGTTTTAGTTATCACCGTCCTTTGTGGGCCCGTTTTTAGTGTTCAGTAATTATTAGAGTTCCGTAACAAATAGCCTTTTTTAAGTTGGGTTACCACTATGTTCGTGCTCCAGCAGCGCTCCGCGCTCTAAACGCAATAATAAACGTTTTTTCTTTCTTTCTTTCTTTCTCTTGCAACTGCTCCAATGGATACGTCGCGCGCACTTTTACATGCGCTCCCCTTTGACACACTGCGCTCCCCTTTGTGTTCGCGCTAAAACCCGTCACGAGTCGGAGCGCCTGCCGCGGAGTGTGCAATGTTGCACGCTCCGTATTCGCGCACGTACCCACTACCGGGAGCAGTTGCAGGAGCGCGGAGCGCTGCTGGAGCGCGAACATAATGGATACCCACCTTTAAACTCATAAGTGGGAACACTTATTGTGACGGACGGGAAACTACGGAACACTACACTGAGCGTGGCCCGACACGCTCTTGGCCGGTTTTGTATTTTATTTTAAGAATCACAATGTGGATATTTGTTTCCTCCGCTTCGGTATTTTTTGCGTGCCCGCCAGACCAGCTGACTGTGGTTTCGCCTGTGTGTGGCCGCACTGAGGCCACGTGTTTTCGAACGTTGGATACTAGGACATCAGAAATCAATAGAAGCGGTATCGCACCGCCGCGCCGGCAAGTGAACTGACCTTTACAACAATTTTTACAACCACAGGGATAGAAAAACTAGCTTATCCTTGAAGCTACGTGACTAGGTCCCAGTGATGTGAAATAAAGTCTCAATTTTATATAAGACAAGCTTTCTATTCCTTAAAAAGCTTTTTGGCCCCTTTCCTTTTGCTTTATTTGATGGGAAGTATGACTGTCTTACGAAAACATGACGTTTCTCATAAAAAAATTAAAGAGCTACCTATATTTATTGATGAATAGCTGCGCCCCGCGGGTTCACCCGCATAAATTTCGATCCCGTGGGAATATCGGGATAAAAAGTATCCTATATGTTAATCCTGGTTATAAACCATCTGTGTGCCAAATTTCATCCAAATCCGTTCAGTAGTTTTTGCGTGATAGAGTAACAAACATCCATCCACCCATCCATCCATACAAACTTTCACGTTTATAATATTAGTAGGATTTCAGTTACCTACTGTTATTCAATTGATATAGACCTTATTCCTACATGCGTGGACCGAATTTGTAATAGAACAGTAATTTTTTCGCTGGCATCAAGTAGCATCTATCATCAACATGCACCAAATAAAACTTAGGCCCACATATACCCCCTCCCCCCCTCCACTCGTCTTATAGGTAGAAAATAGTGATTCTAGCACCTAACTTCTTTAGCTTCGCGATACATGCATATAGTCTTCTTAGCTCCTTCGGGCCATTGAAAAATGTGTATTTATAAAACCAATCATCCTATCTTACAATAGAAGAGATGAGCCACAATTTGGAGATATCTTCAATTTCCCACCAGCATAACAGCTACATAATAAAGCTGTCTAGACTGCACCGTGGGAAGTCGTCAGTGACGTCACGTTATGACGTCAACTTGAAGTTTCTGCCTGCCCTAGTACCGAAGTTCCCGTTAATTCGATACTAGGGCGCTAGAATCTACATAGAGATGTTTACTTAATAATTTAATGTAAACAAACTTAACTTAAAAAGTGTAATATCAACATAATGAAAAAATCAAAAAAACTTTTACTTAAAAACAGATTAACAATGCACAAACACGTTCAGTTATAAAAATTAAGAATAGAAAGTAGAAGCTGGTCGTGTCTCGTAACAAGTAAACCGACCGCCATATTGTAGCGAAATAAAAATGAATTTCATTCAATTGTGAAAATCTAACAACTCGACCTATTGCGTCATACTGCTTGAAAGTTGAACACAAACATTTAAAATCGAAAATGTCTGATGTGCACATGGCCACGTGTTTCAGGGCATAGAATACCAAGATATCAGAACACGTCTGGAGGATGTTAGTACTTTCACTTTTCCGGTATCGATAGTGAGAACTGGTGAAAAGTTTTGCACTAAACTTGCATGAAATGAAGATTGAAGATTAACGTGAGAAAAAAGCTCATCTTATCATCATCATTATCAGTGGGAAATCATTTATGATGATGGATCATGATTAGGTAGTTTGGTTCACGACTCTGCATTTGATCTAAGTTCTAATTATTAGACCTTCACTGTGTTAATTTAATAATGAAAAAATAAAAATGTCACTGTGACATTCTTATCTTACCTAAGCTGTAACTCCTCACAAAACAGAACTCGAAAATTGCTTGCAAAGTATGTACACTTGTAAAGATCAGTGATTTGTGATATTTAATTTTATCTCAGTCAACGCTCTGTCTAAACTTCACCCACCGTGGGAAATTGCCAGTGACGTCACATTATGACGTCATCCCACGAGTTATTGCAGGCCGCGCAGTGTGATCGATACGTTCGTTTAATACTAGGGCGCTAGGATTCACTAGGATGTTTTTATCAGGTACCTAAGCATTTCAATCTTTTTTTATGGTAAGCATTAACTTGGTCTTTGAGAAACGTCCAGAAGTCCAAAATGGAGCCCGTACTAGGCGTTAAATTAACGGATCGTGTTCGAAACACAATACTGCGCTCCAAAATAAAGATAGCTGACGTGGCTCAAAAGGCTGCCCAACTTAAATGGGACTGGGCAGGACAAATGTCTGCCGCATGCCGGACAAACTGTGGGCCCAAGTAGCACTGAATTGGTGCCCTGGGACAGCGAGGGGGGGGTGCGGCAGACCACGTAGTAGAAGGCGGGACGAGCTGGATATGTTCCATCAAAACTGGCAAGAGGACGCGCGGGCTCGCGACAGATAGCAGGAGTAAAAAAAATAAGTGTTGTCGGGCGCCGAAGTCATCGAGGCAGACCTAGAAAGCGCTGACGTGACGACTTGTATTCATTCATGATGGCCATGAGGCCGAGAGGGACGCCGCCAGGGCTGCGGGTTGTTAGAAAGAGATACCGTGGCCCTTGGCACAGGCAACTGAAGGAACACGGGTGGGTTTTAGTCAGTAAAAGTCTGACACTCCCTCCGCTCCGTCCAGAGCGGGAGGGGTCATTTGATGATTTCCCACCCAAAAAAAAGGCCGAGAGGGACGCAGAAAGAGATATATGCATCACTATGGGGGGAGACGTTTGCCCAGCAGTGGGATATAAGTATTTTTTTTAAACTTTGTTATTTACGCTCACTACTTGATTAATGTAAAAAAATACAACAGTTTAGCTTTCAAATCTTTATGTACTAAATAACATATAGCAATTTATTTAAAGAGCTCTACGGCTCTTCCCCAGTACTCCTTACTAAATTAATAATAATATGCTCCCGACCGATTTTGGTCACGGTGGCTAATGTGTGTGGCACGGGGGTATTAAACCGCCAACTTCCAAACTCCGGGCTATTACTAAGAAATTCCTAATGGAAAACCCAATATTTGCCCAACGTGGGTATCGAACCTAGGACCCCACGCTCAGCAATCGCGCTTGCAACCACGAAACCAACGGGGCAGTCAACCTATGGAAGGAGTTTACATAGTTTCCAGTTCTGAAGGCATGTTCGTAGGAAGGAACATAATATATGTATATCAAAACAGACAAAAAAAACGGGTTGCACTCCGGGAGTGCCGGCAGAAGTGAAAACTTGAATATTGACGTTGTGCATTTTTGATATTTTGGAATGCTGTCTACTCTCCCTCCGTCTTACGAATTTTCTACCAGGTCACGTGTCCTGACGCGAGCTCCGTCTTACGATTTTTCGATCAGGTTACGTATCCTGACGCGAGTTTAACATTTTTTACCCATCACAAAAAAGTGCACAACACCGCTAAAGAAGTTTGCACTTCAAAAAAACGTTGAAAAAACTCAAACAAATCGAGCCCGTGGGAACGAGCTGGTTACGTCACGTTTCAGGAAGCGATAGTTACTAAGACATCAGCGGACACCAAGAGCTAAACTTGCATGGTAGGCCGTGAACTACGAATTTATTCCCAGGAACAAATTCGGCAGAGAATGAATATGATGATGTCATCAAAATAGTGTATAAAGACGAAACGCTTAAAAACCGATGGTACTTGTTCTTTCCATTATTATTGTGATTTTTGACTGGTTTTTAGTTTTCAAGTTTTCGGGAGGACTAAAAGCCTAAAGAACTAATACATAAAAATATTATAAGTCTAGCGAAATTGACGCTAGTTTCATTAATGGCCGCTAAGCAGATTTCTTTCGTGGCATGAAGAAACTACCCCAGGAGAACAGCCAAGAGAGCAAAACTAAATAACCAGCGCTGGGGCTCTGTCTTGCATAGGGTCGCAGCATAATGCTGAGCGATAGCCGTTTTGCGTGGATATGACGCATATCAACCATTACTTATTGTTTTTTTTCTTTATTTTGTTTTTATGTTCTTTTTTGCGTCATGTTTTCCGCAAATAAACGTCTTTTCTTTCTTCTTTCTAAATGTTGAATGTTCATTGAACTTGTCGCAGGATTAATTGATAAAGTAGACTGTTATTTTGGCGAACAAGCAGCGCAGCTCCACCTGTGATCTCACCCATAGATCACTTGGTGAAACACGAAGCATGTAGGGTTGTATGAAGGGGTTGAAAACCGACAGGGGCGCTAACTCGTCACGTTTCAAAGAGGGGCGAGCTACTAGGATATCAGGAATTGCAAAGAGGTAAACTAGTACATCCATAAAGACTAGGTTTCATATATACGCGATCCCCTTTTCAAACTTTTGGCATTAAATGTTACTTAGTAAACAGTACTTTCTTTTCCTACAGCCGACTTGTAATCTTCTTCAATTCATGCAATAACGTATTCACCACCCTTGGTTGACTGGTAGAGAATGCCTAAGGCATTAAGTCCGCCTTTGTACCTTTTTGTGCGAAAAGTTTAAATAAATAAATAAAAGGAAAAACCGATTTTGATCGATGTAATTAAAAGCATCTCAAGCATCCAAAGTGCATGTAGATAATTCGAAGGAACCTAATAATCTATGTGTGCGTCCGCCCACTCCGCCCATCCAAATCTGTGTAGCCGGATAGTTAGTAGGTATTCCTATATAACATACATAAATAGGTAATAGAAAATACTTAAGGACGCTGTTACATTTTCGACGAACTCAAATTTAGGTATCTAAAGTCGCACACAACAACATCACACGTACGCACACATTGAGTCCTCGATTTTATACATCACATATAATCTTGGTCCTTGATATTATTTTTTTATTTTATTGAAATTGATTCCGGAAGATTACTTGGATCTTTGAAAATGCATTTGGTAACTGTTACTATTAGTATCGCCATCAAGAAAACGAAAATACAAAACCAAAGACACCGACTTCCGAAATCAGTTATTTTTCACTTTGTGGTGATTTTTTTTTTTTTTTGGAAGACTGTTTTATTTTTTGTGAGAAAGTTTTTATCACTGTTTCGGTTTTAGCGGGAAAACAGATGTCAACACCCAATATGGAGTACCAACCAAAACTAAAAGGAAAAAAACTGTCCTGTGTCGAAAAACAAAAAACAATAGATACCGACACCGACTTCCGAAAAGAAAATTTATTTTCATTTTGTAAAGCACGCTATGTGAAATAAGTAGGTACTTAAAATAAAACAATTTCCGTTCATAAGGATTAAAAACGACCATCGATATTGCTATTACATGGAACATATAAAATATTATTATCTAAAATTTTACGAGTATTACATAGTGAGCTAATGAGTTATGACATACTAGCCTGGGCATTTAGTTAAAATTTTTGGTAAAATAAATCTCCACTCCCGAATTTTTGATGAAAATTAAAACACACGGAAGTAGTAAAAATCTAATATATATTTAATAAAGGCATGTTACAAAAGTACACCAACTTATTGCTATGTTTGTAGATTTTTTTGGTCTATATCCAAATTTCCGAATACGGGGCATCTAAAAAATAAAGATAAATATATTAACAAAATAACCTACATAAAAACTAATTGCTACACTTGGTGGCAGAGCTCACAAAGTACAAATTACAAAGTTCCGCTGCCAAGGCCTGTCTTTTTTATCAAACGCTATTTGTGATATCTACCATGCCATATTTATGAAATTGACACCCATGACGAAAAGTGGCCAAGTTTTTGTCGGTGCCATCTTGGATTTTGGTTTTGACCCCATATTCGTTATTAGCTACCCCAAAAACCATGAAAATGACACCTATGACGAAAAGATGTCTAATTTTCGTAGGCGCCATCTTGGATTTTGGTTTTGACCCCATATTCGTTATTAGCTAACCAAAAAACCGTGTAAATGACACCCATGACGAAAAAATGACAAATTTTCGTCGGCGCCATTTTGGATTTTGGTTTTGATCCTATATCCGTTATTAGCGACCCCAAAAACCATAAAAATGAGACCCATGACGAAAAGTTGTAAAATTTTTATCGGCGCCATCTTGGATTTTGGTTTTGACCCCATTTTCGATATTAGCAACCCCAAAAACCAGGAAATGACCACTTTTTGTCATAGTCTTGGTTTTGAACGCACATTGGTCATACATACATAACTACATACAAACCGGTTAAAATCATAACTCTCCTCCCGCCCATCCACTTCCAGACCTCACCGCCGACAGGTTGACCTTAGCCATCCAAATCCTAACCTTACTAAGAGCTCCTTAAACCCATCCATTTCTCAACCTTGTCCACAGCTGCTTAACCCCACCCATCCAAATCCCGATCTTACACAACATAATAATATTTTTTTATACTTACAAAATAAAAATAATTTAAGTATGAAACTCGTACTTACTTTTATTTCAGTCCAAAAGTATCAACTCCTTCCGATCACGATAACCAACGACGGTACTCACACAACAATCTTTTTCTATTACTTTTATCGTATTTATTTTTTGCGAGAGAGCGATATACCCGTCCTTCCGTGAGCGCTTCTGAGCGCGGAATGATGAACCGTGAGTGCAAAATGTATGAAAAAGTCTGCAAGTGTTTTTATTTTAGCTAA
This sequence comes from Apamea anceps, assembly GCA_951799955.1. NCBI lineage: Eukaryota > Metazoa > Arthropoda > Insecta > Lepidoptera > Noctuidae > Apamea > Apamea anceps. The sequence continues at coordinate 1,426,657 of OX637502.1, read as the reverse complement.
TAATTGAAAAATACATTGATTTATATACAAAACAATTAGCTAAATCTATAAAGGACTATATATACCGCAATTTATTATAATTTTGAAGATAAAATATGCTGTAAATTTACCTAAACTGGTACCTATTCGGACACCTATTTTTTAAATTTTCTGCGATTATTGAGTAGGGAAAAACGTATTTGTGCGAAAATTTTGTATGACGTCATACAATTTCTGTGATGCCAATGTGGAGATGAATATATTACCTTTAAATTAAGACTATGATATGTTAACATTTGTGATTGCTTATACGTTAAAATGGTACCTGAAAAGCACTGTTATTTGTAGAAAAATGTAAAAGCGTCCTTAAGCGTATAACACATCCGGTTTCTGGAACGAAAATTATCAACGTATGCAAATTAAATTCATGTAAAGCGCTCCGATTGGTTGTTGATCACAGCAGTTGACTGCGTTAATTTGAAGATTTATTAGCGGGTCATTATTATGTTGATTTAGATCCAGAAGCTGGGCGGAAGCAAGCCTATTATTTATTATTCACTAGCTCGTTGACGTGGAAGTCGTAAGACACCATAATATATACTAAAATAACAGCGACATTTCCCGCCCGCTCTATTACTTTGTTTTCGCTTAACGTTCTTTGTGACTTTTTTTCTTTTCCCTTGGCTCCTAAGGGTCATAGTGTGGTGTTAATAAATAGCCTATATAGGAGTATAACCTTCCTAAATAGACTATCAAATGCAAAACGAATTTTTCAATTCGGACTAGAAGTTCCATATTTAGCACGTTCAAACAAAAAAATAAACTCTTCAGTTTTATTATATCAGTATCTTCATCATCATCATCATTTCTGTCCGGAATCACCCACTACTGGTTATAGGCTTCCCCTTTCTTCTGTCATACTTCTCGATTCTGTGCGTCTCTCATTCAGGTTTCCCGCGACTTTGACGGTTTCTTTGGCCGGGCACAGGAGTCTTACTACAGGATAATTTTTTATTCAGTGCGTAAATTTTTACAGGGTGTTCTACCCATGAATATGAACAACATTCACTATGGGACCATCTCTGAAATCACGAAAAAAAAATCAGCAGATTCATACATTTTGGTCGAGTAGGTATTGAACTTTTATAAGAAACAGCTGATTTTTTTTTTGTGATTTCAGAGATGGTCCCATAGTGAAAGTTGTTCATATTCATGGGTAGAACACCCTGTGAAAATTTACGCACTGAATAAAAAATTATCCTGTATAGATTAAACAAACAAAATAATTATTTGTTAACCTTTTTTCGATGACAGATTGTTGATCTTACTAGATTTTTTTTTATTGGGCTTACTTGAGAGTTCCTTGAAGTGTTTTGTTCATTTTAGCGGTAATTTAAAATAGCAAAATTTTAATTTTGTAGTAATTGGTTTTTTTTTCTATCGTAATCTTTATCTAATTTTACCCGTGCGGAATCTGAGAGATAGCCCGTGGGAAAATGGGACTGGCACGTGGGAAAATGGGACGCACTGTCACGTGTTGTCTGGCATAAGGTACTAGGCCATCAGAAACCATCAGGAGATTACCTGTGACACCGGCATGAATAATGTTTTACCTACTACAAAAACAAGAGTGGTAGTTTTAGTTTTGTGCGGATCTATAATTTGTTGAACTCAATATAAGCGTATTTTTTTTTAAACACTCATAACAATCTAGGTCTACATAACAATAACAAAAAGAAACAGAACAAAAAAACTTAACAAAATTAAAAACAAAAAAAAATATTGGAACCTTCATCACGTATAAAAAAGGTTTATTTATCTACTTACCTAACTTATGTCAACATTGCTCTCTTATTATAAATTGTCTAAACTTTTTTTTTATAATAAAAAGCAACGCACCTATTCACCAAAACTGTTAGTAACGGTCCAGAAAAAAAGCCGGTACCACCTGTTGTTAAAAACAAAACAGCTGAGCGAACCGTGTGAAAACCCCGCTGACGTCACGTGGTAAAGGGCATTCATTACTAGGAGATCATAACACACCAGGATTTAATGCACTACTCCTGAATAGACCACATTTATCCTTACCTTAGTTGCATCAAAGTCTAAATTTACTTAATCATAACTACCCCTCCTGCTAACTTTCAATTATTGTTACACAAATTGCAACTCAAATACATACATGTTTCACCGCATTTTTGCTTATCCAAAGGTACGAGAACCGACACCGTTTCATCCCTTTGTAACTTAAATTTTACATGCAACTTTCAATGTTCAACCTTGCCTTCCTCGATCCAAAGTCTATTTTAACATATCAGTATCTGGTGTAAAAGACCTTTTGTTGAGCAAGAGTGGTCTAATTGCATACCCCAATGAATGTTCCCGTGTGAAAGGGATGCACCACAGATAATTTGGTACGTTAAAAAGAGAACATTCATTTTCTCTCTCTTCATTTGATGAACGAGCTCTCCAGCGCCGGGCGGCCGATTATGGCAACTATTAAGAAATAAACACGACACTTTTCATAGAGTACTTACTATTTTACTAACAGAGATTATTTTGGACTGTGGACTTTTGTTTGTGGATTGTTTTGTCCTGTTTGTGTCTGTGTTTTGTTTTGTACTTCACATTAAATTATATCGTCAATAATTTACGCAAAAGGAGAAAATTCAAGAAAATAATTAACCACCAATCAAGACTGATTTCTTCATGATACGCTTTTATCAAACTTATGACCGCTAAGAACTCGAAAAGTCGAAACAAATTGAGCGTACCTAGAATTTTGCACCAAACTACTGCATTTGATTTGAACCGGTGCAAAATTTTCTGCCTCAAATGAAAAGTATAATGACTGAATGAGTTGGTATCAAGATCAATCTATCAATGATGATGATAGATAGATAAATGATGATAGTCCACAAAATTAAAAGTTGCTAGTCAAGATAATTAATAATAGTATCTTTTGATTTCATACCGTAGTAGGTATCTTAAGAACGATCTTGTGAAAAGGCTGTAGATTATTTTTTATAATTCTTTTTCACAGCATTCGCAAATACTTATTTTGTAGGCTTAGTAACAGTACATTGACCTAAATCACCCTGACCTTCACAAACCCTACTCTACCACACCACAAAAGCGCATCCCTTATTGTCTCGCCAGACACATGCCACACATACAAACAATACACGCGTGTATCGTACGTACACGAACATGTCCTACCCCCCGTGTGTGAGAAACACGTCGCAACACGTCACCTCACGTGTTTCTCGAAGCCGAGCTACCAGGCGCTCAGTTACGCGAAGAGGTGAACTGATACACGGACTGGTTGCTCGACTCGTCGTCATTGAGATGAATGCAGTTGAGGCGTTGCACCCCCCAATTTCTAAAGCTTTTTTTATGTTGGAATGAAGGACATGCATGCCCGCCTTTGTAAGTAACTTGCATAAAAGTTTAAATACTCAAATAACAAACAAACACACTTACTTTCGCATTTATAATATTAATTAGAATTTAAAAGCTTCTGTTTCATTATCGTCACATTTATTACAATAACTCTAATTTAGCTAGACACTTCAAAGGTAATAGGATTAGTAACAAATTGTTTTGATGTTTTATGCATTTAAAATAGTAATAGTTGCGATTAAAATAAATAAAATATAAATAGATACGGAGCAGAGAATTAGTATCAATTAATTAGACTTCTTTGCTGACTAGACGATTACACTCACAAGAAAACAAACATATCATTATCTCATAGACCCACACATCTACCGCAGTCCATACTTATAAATCTCCACGACAGACCTGCCATAGATTTAAAAGAGCAAACTATAAAGCACAAACCAAACAACACTCAACCACCATAAACTTCAGATCGGAAACGAGTCAACATATAGAATGGTGTGTCGGCACACAAACTTTGATTCTGACAAAAGCCGCGCCACACGAGGGCTTCCTAATGCCTTCCTTACAATCGTAGGAGGCATTATTAGAGGCAAGCTTACGAGGTTTACTTACAGACATTTGTAGACTTTACTGACGGAATGCGAAAAAAAATAATTCTGGATGATATATTTTTTTTTATATTTTCTTTTATTTTCAAACAAGATAAATGAACAAGAAAATCCCGTGCACATGATGACCACAGCTGCGTTCGTAGGTAAGCGAAACAAAAGAGGATCTTTTTTTGGTCGACTAATGATATGCGCTGCAAGCACGAATAATCCTTACGGTGGTCGGATATAAATTTCGGCGATAGTTCAAGTGTATAAAAAAAATAAAAGGGGGAAAGATTCATAGAGCATGAAAAAATTCGTCCGAATCGCTGTAAACAGGAAAAGTACCCAAGGGGCTGGCAACATTGCCACGTTGTGTATAGTGATGCTGATTCTTTACCCGAAAAATTAGGCCAGCCCTCTGGTCACGTCTAGTCACGTCCCAAAAAATAGATTTTGGGTAGTTGATGTAACTACGAAAAAAAAATTAAACTTCAATGATCTTATAACCGCAAGAGTACGAAGGTTTAATTCCCGAGCTAAACAGTGCTAATAGAAACTCTTGTGGTGTAAAATACTTAATTATGTAACAGTAAGCCAGGCACCTGAAACTAATTAACTCAACAAATAGCTGCATATGGCGAAACCTGCTGCCTGCGCCGCGTATGTACGGACTAATTAACTGTTTTATTTGCTAATTATTATTTGTATTTGTAACATTCTTAATTACACGCTTACTGTAACAATAGGTTCATGTTTCAACAAAAAAAGTTCTGTGTTTTAACCCTACTATTTTTTTTTAATATAAATATACGAGGTTATGTACGCATGGTGACAAATTTAATAAAGATAAAAAAGTTTTAAAAAAATATAAAGGGAATAAAAAGGTCAATGTTGATTCAAATCTCGTTCTTTATTTAAAGTTATGGAAGGAATCGAAGATAACTTATTTTAATAGTTTTATAACCCAATCAGATTTAGTTGTAAAATAGTTTTGGACTTCAGATTTCGTGTGATGTCTTTTGTTTTCATAGAACATGAAGAAACTTGAACGTAATTTATTACATCGTGATATTTTTCAACCTTTTTATAACCTTTTGCTGAACAGAAAAATCTATACAGTTTTAAGCAATAAAGCAGTTTTAAGTTTTAGCATAGTTTTTGTTCAGTGTGTAAGTAGAAGCACCATTACGATAAAGATTTCATCATTAAACCATCAAAAGTTACCAGAACTACACCTGGCGCCATCTATCAAGGCTTCCCTGTACTTACTCTCGTAGCAACGTAGTAACACGTGACGCGGTTACGCCGTAGTTCCCAGTTGAAAGTATCAACGCCATCTATTGACTATCGTTCGAAGCGTTTGTAGAAGTGCTACGCGGACTTGCCACGTTGGCAGAGTAACGTACCAATTTATATACCTACTCAAAATAAGTGCTACTGCACCGATAGATGACCTTACTGAACCAAAATTCCAGTAGTGCTAAGGGTTTTCTTACTGAAACTATGAGGAAAGCTGTAATAGTTTTTCTTTATCTTAATCATGGAGAAATTAGATAGTCGATTGCTGGCACGAGGACATATTTTCGATTTGATTTTACAGGATAAACATAAGTGCTATTAATTTGAGTCTCATTGGCTTTGTAGCATCCTAACCCTGGATTCAGTATCCACGTTTGTCGTACTTTCACTACAAAACAAAACCGAGATAAGAAACATTTATTCTAAACTCCTCCACTCCACAGTCATCTCACACTCCAAGTCGTAGCTTCTGAGCTGATCTATCTGAAGCGTGATAATCTCCACAGCGTCCGGACACAAGTTCGGGTCGAACTCTGTCGACTCGTCGTAGTACTCCACGGAGCTGAACATGTACTCGCTGGCTCGTCTCGTGTCGTTCTTTGAATGATCCTCCATTTTCTTCTTCTTCGGTTTTACCTTCGACTCAACTGTCGTGGCCTTAAAGTCTAACATTGGTGTCGTATCTGCCACTTTCATCGAATTTGTTGTATTAACAGCTGATGTTACATTTTGTGCAACCGTCGTAGCATCTATAAAGTTTCCAGATGTAACATTCATAGTCACATTATTGAAAAAGTTGCTAAAGTCATCTTTTACTTTGCACGATTCTTCGACCAAATCTTCTGGGTTCACAGGAAGAGAGTTAGCTGACACATACTCGACCCTCGCTCCGTCCTCTTTTAACATTTTCCTGTATCTTCTCACTGTGTCTGCGAAAGTATCGGACATGCAATCTCTTCTGCCATCGAACACAGCGGTTCTGAGATGCGCAACGTGCCATTCATGATCACTTAAATCTTCTAGAAATCGTCTTTCAATTTTCGCTTTTTTAAAATCTATCTTTTCTCCTGGCTTCTGCGTAGATATAACTAATTGTTCATGTAAAACTTGCTGACACTTGATTTTGCCTATTATTGCAAGAAACATGAACCCGAAAAGATTATTCATGTCTAAGCAAACGATAACATTAATCTGAGTTCTAAGACGCAAGAACTAAATTTAATTAGAAAAATCTTGTGTTATGATTTGGTCGCTATTGCATGCAGTTGATTACTCGTGTTTTGTTTAAAGATGTTTTGTAAGACTGAGATTTCTAACAATTACTTGCAACTGCAAAGACATAAATTTAAATTTTTCGACACAATAGTCGTTAATTAACGAGTTATCCGCAACTTACGAGCAGGTTGAACCCTGACAAGCGCTTTACTTTGTGTAATTTTTTTCATCACCATTACTCTCAGAACCATGAAGGAAGACATCGTGAGGAAACCGGCATGTCCTAGACTCAACAATTCGAAGACATGTGACACGCACTGGGCTCGCGTGGTGGAGGAAGCCTGTGTCCCAGCAGTGGTAACATTATAGGCTAATTATGCTATATGCTGTATAATTTGCTAAGGTCCTAGCAATTCGATCAATTTTGCAGAATAATTTTATTATTATTATCAGAGTGCACTTTTGCAGAGATTTCTGAGTGGCTAGCCCTGGCAGCCGAGGCTAGCCACTCAGAAAACACCCAAAAAATACTCGTAACTCCGTTCTGTCTGTCTCTATAGTGACTTTATAGTTAAGTAATAGGTTTTTTTCGAACTTGAACAAAAATATTAAGTTTTAGATTAGACGGTTTCGTGATATTTTAATCATTGGCTGTAGATAATGCGCACAGTCTGCGATTGTCTGAGCTTAAAATTATAAAACATTTTCAATCAAAACTATAATCAGTGCTGCACAAAAGCCACAACAGTAATCATAGCATTAACGTCGAAATAGAATTTCCACAAGCCACTGAGCATTCACAATCTGTGGTAAAACACAAACAAACTAAACGAACATAATCTCCAGCAAATAACGCCTAATAAAAGAATACAAACCGCCCATTATACAGGCATCATTGACAGATCGTTATCTCGGGCGCGCTAACTAATCCATTCAGCCTCGGGTAACGTAACTACCCTCCAAACGTCGCGAAAATACTTCAATTACCCTCACCCTTCCCCCGCTCCCACGACCCCCCCCCCCCCCGTGAGATCAAAACAGCCCAATTACACGAGCCCACCCTTTAATAAACCCTCGTTTGCTCAAATCTGAAATAAAGACGGATAAATAATCAACAATTTTGAAACGAAAAGCTACAAATTAACATTTGTTTGAATAAATTGAACAGTAAATGTGACTGAGACCCGGTCAAAGTTGTCGGCTTGAGGAGCTTGGAGGCTGTAAAGCGTCACTGCGCTTTAAAGCGAGGTAAAGTTCAGTGCATATACTTAGTGCACTTAAAATTTCGAGCGCTGTAGCGGCTGTGTTCTCGTTTCAAATGTTAACAACTCGCTAAGAGATGCAAATTGCGAGCGGTTGGCAGCCATGATTCCGAATGGCGCCAAAACATTAGCATAATTCGCACAGAATTGAATGGTGGGTTCAGAAATGGAGTGTGATTGAAAAGCTGTGGGTGATTTAACATCATTTTACTTGCTATTACAGTTGGGACTGTTATTCTACATTAAAGCTATGGTGTAAGATTCTAAGTACTTACTAAAAAGTAACAACAAAATATCGAGAATAACTAATTTACAATGTCATTTCTTCACATTTGTTGAAACAGAAGAGTTTGAAATAGCATCTATGTTAGTAATAAATTACTGACAAAAAAATTACCTCAGCCACTCAAAAGAAAAAATATTTTAACTGTAGGTAAATAAATGTAATGTAATAATATAAAATGGCTGTGTGAAAATAAAGGACTATTGATAAATAGTAATAATTCATTAATTTGTCAAACATAAACACGAACAGGATTCTCTCTAAATGTTTAATTAGTTTCGACAATATCTACAAAAACGATTGATTGTATTTACAAACTTTTTACAGATTATACTAACATGTAGTCTTCCTACTAACACAAATACAGATATGGTAATTAATTTATGGTCTAAAATAAAGTTATTATCATTTATAATATCTATTGGTAGGTAATTTTCAATCTGCAAATAGTTTTAATAAAGAAGATACTTGATAGGTACCTTATTTAAATTCATAATCTATACTTATAATAAATCTGTAGAAGTGAAAATTCTGTACATTGAAAATATCAAAAAAATAAATGGCAGGGGGTGTTACTAGACCGACACCGAACCCAAAAATGTGATTAAAAAAATTGTTGTCTGTCTGTCTGTCGGTCTGTCTGTCTGTCTGTCTGTCTGTTTGTTCAGGCATCACGCAAAAACTATCGGTTCGATTACGTTGAAACTTGGTATAATTATTCTTTAATATCCTGGGCACCACACTGGGTACTTTTTATCCCGGAAAAGTATATACAATAAAAAACAAACTTAATTTTGCGGTTCGATCCCTAGACCCGATTACTGCACCAACTGCAAATAATAAGTTTGTCGTAGGTTAAGTCGCCCGCAATGGAGTTCATTTTTATTCCTTTTAGTTTTTAGAGTTATTTAGGTTTATTTTTATATAAGTCGTAGGTAGGTTTTAATTTTAAAGTATAGGTAGTATATTTGATAGTGTACGTAGTGACCGTAGGTTATTTTATAATACTGTTAGGTAGGATTAGTCATTCGTATAGATATTAGTTTTTAGGGATTTTGCTTATTTATTGAGTTTAGATTAGTTATCATCAGAAATAGTTTTATTTAGGTAGGTAGGTATTTAATTTTCTGTTATTGAGTTTTTTTTTTTAATTAGGTAAGTATTTAGGTAAAGATATCATATAGGTACCTACCCTCTTAATCACCACTAATGAGACACAATTGGTTTTCTATTGTAATTAGCCACAAAGGGCCCGCGAGATGGCTGGCATTCTGGGGAAGCACATAGGTACATTTTATCCTGTTAGCACGTTCCCGTGGGATAATTTCCGACATCTACGCGGGCGAAGCCGCGGGCAGAAGCTAGTTTATAATACTTAGACTTGCTTACATGAATGCCATCGGACACAATAATAAATTCAGTATAGGTATCTAACCTCGTCAATTTCGCCCATTTAAGTTGTTTTCTAAAACAGGTGTACAGTTTAGAAAAAAACGTAAGTAAGACAGTCAAATGCGCCTAGTCCGAAAAACCGACCAAGTGCGAGTCGGACTCGCCCATGAAGGGTTCCGTTACGTTACGATTTATGACGTATTAAAAAAAAACTACTCACTAGATCTCGTTCAAACCAATTTTCGGTGGAAGTTTATATGGTAATGTACATCATATATTTTTTTTAGTTTTATCATTCTCTTATTTTAGAAGTTACAGGGGGGGGGACACACATTTTACCACTTTGGAAGTGTCTCTCGCGCAAACTATTCAGTTTAGAAAAAAATGATATTAGAAACCTCAATATCATTTTTGAAGACCTATCCATAGATACCCCACACGTATGGGTTTGATGAAAAAAAAAATTTTGAGTTTCAGTTCTAAGTATGGGGACCCCCAAAATTTATTGTTTTTTTTTCTATTTTTGTGTGAAAATCTTAATGCGGTTCACAGAATACATCTACTTACCAAGTTTCAACAGTATAGCTCTTACAGTTTCGGAAAAAAGCGGCTGTGACATACGGACGGACAGACAGACAGACAGACAGACATGACGAATCCATAAGGGTTCCGTTGCCATTTGGCTACGGAACCCTAAAAACGACGTTTTTGAACCGAAAATATGACTATCCTATAGCATTATGGCGGCAAGCACACTTATCGCTCATAAATATCAATAAAGTCTCAAAACTAAGTAAATACATTAAACGAAACAGCAATTTTTAATAGTAAAATCGGTTGTATTTACGTTACATTAGTGTCACGTGTTCGTGATAGGCCCACAGAAATCTTTCCCTACTTAGTTTTTAGACATTTACTCGCTAAGATATATTTGTATAAGATAATTATCTACCTATAAACATATAAGTGACTACTCCGAATTAGTTCACAATTTTATTGCACAGTTCTTAAGTTAACTTTTACAACTTATATACAGCTAATGTATGCTAATGTAACCTATTAAGTATAATTCTTAGCTTCACAATAACCTACTGCTAATTTACTAACAAATTGGTGTCTACTTATAAATTAATTTCGTACGTACATAGACTACATACATTACTATGTTACAGAATTTGGAAAAGAGACATCATTAGAATCTAAAATGAAAACGTGCCGAGTTCAAGAAACAATTGGAGATCATTTTATTATGTTGGTAATCATATCTTACTGAAAATATTATTTCCACCAACTTTTCAAAATACTGCTGAAGCACCAGCATACTCTGTAAATGTAGACCATTTGATTCGTGTTATATATAAGAATTACAAGTTTGGTAGCTCACCACCGATGGTTCAGACCCCGTTCATAGCTTTGAGTGATGTGATTTGCGACGCGCCTTTCATCCGTCGCTCTGCAAGTCGCGTTATGTCGCGGTGACTCGTGACATTCTCTAAACCACTTATTTGATTTGTTTTCTCCGCAGTCGCTGTTGTAAGACGTGTGTCGATTGAGCGTGTAGCTCGCGGCCACGGGGTCAGGCTGATTTTCAACAAGATTTGTCTATATACATAGCCGGTACTGCTGGGTAGGTGATGCAAGTTTACTACACGGCATTGGCAACACGGGAGGACTCACTGCAGAGTCTGTAGACACGATAGCCGGCACGGAAGTTAAAGTAACGCAACATTCTCATAAAGTGCAATGTTCGTAAACGCTCACAGATGACAATGCATGTACGCAGGATACGGCGGCAGCAGCGCGCACGCAAGTGGCAGCGCGTGCGCAGAGAGTTCGCGCTCACCACTCGCCGCTTGAGCACGCAATTGTTCCAGCCGCAGTTGGTTCTGACGCTTCCATTTGGTTCTATGAGAAACAATTAAGTATGCATTTTAGATTTATTCTAAGTATAACTCATTACATATTATACAGTACAAAGGAAGTATTTTATCAGTACACTCAAACTGGTGTTACTACACCTACAATATCTTATATATATTTACAGTACATTTATTAGGCCCCAGCATTATTTTTGTTCTGGCTAAAATTAGCGCCCAACATTGGCGCCAATTCGCCTGTTCCTACTGAAGTGAGTATTCTCCACTAGCAATGTATAACCCCTCAAAAGTGTAGGGTTCTATCAATGTTCTACTATATCTTCAAAAAAGTCCCACTTGGGCGCCATAAGCCTAATACAGATTTTTTTTTGTTGATAACTCGTTTGTCATAAAATCTAGTGAATAAACCTAAATAAAACTGAAGCATTTTTTTCTTAAAATAGACATCTTAAAACTTGTTTTCTATAATACTATCTGTAGTTATTGTCACCCAACATGGGACCATGGCAGCCCATGTTGGGCGCCAAAATTTACTTCAATTTTAAAAGCTTAGTATGTCGTATGTTGACTAACGTAACCAACGTTTGCGAAATATGTCTAACCCTTCAAAACTGGCGTGATGTCATGTTATGGTAATGTCCTTGTAGCTCTGCTATGTGCAATACAAAGTTATATTTTCTCACACTAAATATTTTTTTTCTCACCGTCGCGTCGGTTTGATAAAGAAACTTTTTATGTTAATACTTGTAAAAGGAATAATATCACGTAACACTTACCTACGATTTTGATACCAGGTCTTGACTTGCGTCTCGCTAAGGCTGAGCGCCTCAGCTACGTCCCCGCGGTCAGCAACGCTCAGGTACTTCTGGCAGCGGAACTTGCGCTCCAAGTATGCGAGCTGGGCGTGAGTGAACGCAGTTCGACGCCGGCGTGGCTTGCGGCTTGAACTTGATGAGGCCGTCGGTCGGCTTCCTGGTTGACGATCTACTCGTAAGAAATGCAAAAAGAGTGTTGACCCTTCCATTTTTTTCTAGGATACTGTTGCAACTGCCTCGGTTTGCAGTGCCTCAGTTGGCGATAACTCATACCGATGGATTTCATGCCATCATCCACAAAGAAAACGGCCTTACTCCTGAGTAGAATAAGAGATAGTCACAAAAGCATCCTGAAAGCTGTGGCACTAGTTATTTCCTCCGCTATAATAAGGCAATTTGTGTGACGACTTAGGGTTTAAGTCTTCGCACAAATTGCCTTCCATTGCACAATCCATTTCTTGTTGTGTCTAATTATTGGGTGGCCTTTTCATTAATTCGTCTTTAGGTTAAGTTACTAACAATAGTATTTTAAGTGCAAACCTGTTACTACAACATTTATGTTTTTTTTTGTCCGAAATAAAATGTTTTTAAATTTTTATTTATTTATATTTCAGGCACAAACCCGTGAAAATAGTACGTGTCTCAATAATAAAAAACAAAAACACCAACTACAGTACAGTACCACCTGCACTACTGCTACTGCTGATACTGTAGGTAGTAGACTACCTTCAATATTTGTCTCTCCTTCCCCTTTTTAATCCATCCAAAGATTGTCTTTAAAAGATTGCTCTTAGCGATAAGACCCATCACCCTTTATATAATTTCTATATTTATGTCAGTAATTATTTATATGGTGTACATTATAAAAAGTATTCTATTCTAAAAAGGTGTAAAAATTTACAAGACATCAATGTCCATTTTTTTTTGGTTTTCGTATAACCTGAGTAACAAATTACTAAATCAGTCATGTAATTAAGGCACTTTGATGATGATTAAAGAACAATTAAATGTTCAACTAAGAAAACAATTACCGTTCGACTCTTGCGATTCCCTCTGTGTATTTCCAGCGATGACTGACGCGAAACCAGCCAATAGCTGCGTCTGGAACGAATTCTTTGATAGATCCATAGACCTGCCGTAAATACTGTCCGACAACCCAGCCATGTGCTCATACCCAGCCCCTTCAGCCCCCTCATCCTTCTTATTATCTCGGTCTGGTCTGTATAAGTGAAATAGACTGGTATCATACAATTTCATTCGTTCATCCGGTCGGTTTTCATACTCATTCTCGTCTTCTTTGAAAGGAGAACTGTAATTCGTTTGGTTGTTCAAATTGTATTCCAAAGGCGATGACCTTTCTGTTTCTTCTCCGTCTAATTTCTTTTTATATTCGTCGGGGAACGAGAATTGTGTCTTTTTAGGAGTGGATGTCTCACTTCTGTTGTCGCCGACGGAAATGTCGTCTTCCGCATCCGACGTTTCCACATTCTGACTGGTTGTCGAATTGCACCTTAACGTTTCTTGGTCCTCATCGGTATGTGGTTGACCTGGGGACAAAAGTCGAATGATGATTAATCGAGTTCGTTTGTAGAGTAAATTAAGATGGGACAAGCGGGTTTCCCTTCTAATTCACTTCGCTTGTTGGTGTCAAATGAGGATTTCCCGTAAATTACAGTCAACAAAGAGGTTAAAGCATCGCTTGACACTAAGACTTGACACTTACCCGTGAGCACAAACGGAACGCGCACAAAGGCCGCTCGCATAAAGACCTCAGTTTTAAAAAAGGAACGGCCATAGACGCGAGTTTTCTGCTCTAATTAATGCCTCGGGGCGTTCCGTTTCGCTCTCGAGCAATTGAATACGACGTCTGTGAATGGTGTGTTTTAGCGCGCGCGGGAAATTCTTGTCTATGTTTGCGTTTGTGTCTTTTAATTTGCGTGAAAATGGTGAGGAGTGGGCATGGGGCATTCAGGCCGGGTGGTCGCTTTTCATATGATTTTCTTTCGCTAAACTTTTGTATGCGCCGTTGTTAATGGCGTGGCCGTACCACGATTACTTGTTATATGGCGGGCTGGCGTGGAGAGCGGCCCTCGAGTGTTTCTCTCGTTATAATATCGCATAAATATGTTTTAGCGTGCACTCCTCCTCGCGACGTCGAGAGGTCTTAATGTTTCCGCATGAGTATCTTCTACGAAAACATCGTTAAAATATTATATTCTATCTACGAATAATATTATACATGTATTAAAAGTAAAACAAAATAAACTGATACACATATTATATGAAAAGTCCCAAGACATCAATATTATACAGTTTTGTAACATCGAAAATAATGGATTAATTTGCACTCACATTAAGTTTTTCTATTATAATCATTGCATATTAGTAAAGAAATTAAATAAAATTAAATGAGTTTCTGTAAGTAGGCTTTTTTAAGTCATTTTTACACGTCAATATTTTAAAACTAGGGGGCGCCGGCATTTCCTAGCTGACTGATTGATCTCTGAGAAGAAATGCCGAAACAAACTTAGAGGTTAGTCTCTTCTAGAGTCCAAACATTATATTATTAGGATTTTACGTGAGTCTAACAATGCAGGGCCATTTCTGCAAGGGCCTTTTGAAGAAAGTTCGTTGTGGTGAACTGATTATGGTTGTCATGTCATGTCAAAACGTACTACTTTTAACCCATTTGAGCCTGCTGGGCCCAAACAGACCTTTAGATATAAAAACACCTTCAGATATACAGGTACAGTCACGAGAACTAATATCAACACTTGGAAACTTTCAATGGCGATTTTTGCATGAAATAACAAAAACAACAATAAAATACGACATATTACAAATCTTGGGGTTCGAAAACACTATGTTCGTAGCAACTTAAAATGTCATTCAAAAATAAAAGAATAAATCGCTTATGAATAGAGCCACGTGTATACATACTTATCCTCGTGACTTTACATATATTTGAAGGTGTCCTTGTTTGGCCAGGCAGAGGCAAGGAAACTTTAACCATAGCCCATCCATCTATCCATTGCCCTTTGAGTGACATTCAGCCCCCTAATGAGGCACATTATGAGCGACCACGTTTCAGTGCCATATATCATCACTGTCAACACGCACTGGTCAAAGTCTTTCATCTTTAGACACTGTGGTATATACTCGTATGAGACGAGAAGATATTACGTGTCTTCCCGAACGCTGCCGAGTCAGACTCGACGATTGGCCTCTTTCTCGAAGTTGGACCTGCCTAACTGGACAGTTTGTCCTAGGTAAACATAATCGTCCACATCTTGACATGACCTTCGTTTTGTTCATGTTCATTTTAAGACCCACTCATTCGGAAGCCCTACTGAGATCATCGAGCATTGTACTGAGGTCCTCCATAGTGCCTAAATCTAGTCGCAATTTAATCTCATCGATAGTCAATGTCAAAAACTTGTCAAAAATGTAGAAATACAAGTATTTTTGACAGATTGAGCTCATTTAAGTCAAGAACTAAAGCGTTCCTATTGGGGAAATGTTTGTATTCGATAGATGATGACATAAATATCAACGTTTAAAAAATTTGGTATTAATTAATGAGAGACTGGGTAATACTAGTATGTAGTAGCTTGTAATGTTAAGGATTTTTTTTTTTCATATGATTTATTGTAATAAGAATGTGTTGTTCCTGTGAACAACAATGTGAATTTGTTGTTCCTGAATAAAATTGAATTGAAAAAATTGAATATCATCGTGCATACCTAAAGCCATGAAGGCCTTTCTGGGACACGACCTTCAGTAATGAAGTAAGCGACCAAGAAGAAAGTAGGTAAGTAAATAATAGCTGCATGTATCCTTGCATACAACGTTTCCTTTTCAAAATTATGAAAACAAATGAAAATATTCATGGTTCAAGTCAAGTCCGCAGTAAATGAGCGATGACATTAACAATTTAAATCTACGCGATGATTAATTCATTTTTCGCATTTCTCCGCCAACATTGTAATTTTTGGGGCAAATGGTAATGTCTATTGAATACCGTGTCATATTTCTTTCACTTAATAGTTGAGTTTAGGCAAAGTAGTTTATGAAACTGCTGCATGATAGGAGTTATGTACAGTCGTTTGATACTATTACAAATGTTATGGTTTCATTATTTCACCTATAATTGTGGTATAGTAATTTTATTTTATTTTAGGTGCATCGTCTTTACATATTATTATTATATAATTAATGAATGCAAACAATTTTAAAACATTTTAAAAAAGTAGGTAACGTTAGAGATTCTTGCCCATTCTTCTCCATACGAAAAGTACTATTTGGAAGGGGCGACTAGAATCAATTCTATTTTACTGTAATTTTTGACCTTCAAAAATGCCTTTTTGAAATAATTGCTCTGACTTTGACTTTCCGGCGGCTCGCTTTATAAACTAACAGTCGTGGTTTAATACCTAGTGCAGTGCAGTTTCATTCACTACTTTATCCAAACTCATGCAATGTTATCAAAAACACAATATATAAAATCGTAAATATGACGCCCCGCACCAACATTCCACCGCGGGGGTAGATATGCTCAACAGCCTCCACAGCAAATAATAGATTCTACAATCATTGAAAACTGGATGTTAGGGAAAGTGTGTTATATTAAACCTTTCTAATATTTTCGATTACATAATAAGAACTTTAAAATACGCGTGTTAAATTATTTCGTTTTCAACTCACTTGCTCGTTAAGTGGCTCTTATTGCACTACCTTTAGGTTCATAATGAAGTGTATTAAACACGTGTGCTTTTAACATTATATTACCACACGAGCGCAGTAAGGTGCTCCACAGATAACCATATTCAAGTCAGTGATGTACGCTGTTTTCTCTCTGGATTCAATCGCAGTATTTACCTATACTACCATTACGAAAAGAGTATTTATGCGAAACGCCGGGGGGGGGGGACATCCTAGAAGGACATATACATACTTACTGGTGACGTTATTCAGAAAGATCAGGTGCGTAGTACTCGCAACCGGCGCGCGTGTGGATATGTATGACCTTAAACGAAGCATAAGGAGTAAGTAAGGATCGTAGCAGGTAGTGTTCTGTACTTTCTGCCTACCCCCATGAGAAGAGGGCGTGAGTTTATGATTGTTTGAAAAGGAAAATGTATTGCCATTCCCTACGTTCCTTCCAGAAAGAAAAAGAAATATATTAATACAAACAATAAAAAAGAAACCACAGACCCCACAGGGCCTACTTATTCTGTAAAAAAATATTGATCAAGAACTTACAGTCATCGAGCGTAAACTAATTTCAGAAGTTGATCCGCCGGCCGCCGGCTTACTTACACGGCTATGAAATGCATCAGTGGCATGTTTCACGAGAACAATTATTATATGGCCCAGAAAGATTTCTCATTTTATCACATTTCTGCATGTGGCATTCATCTATGTGTTTGTATATGGGAGGTCATTAGAAAAATAACCAATTTTTCTTGACAATTAATGTCAAAAACTGGTCAAAAATGTAGGGAAATTAGAGTTATTTTTTAAAGATTGAGACTGAGAACGCGCAAAGTTATTAAAATTACGAGAATTGCCCCTCAGTTTATTTATACTTTTATATTTTGTGATGAATACTGTACCAACAAAAGTTATACACAATATTTTCGGTTTTCAACCCATTATGAGTCGGGTGCTCCGAGCCCCTTAGCTCCTTTGTCGTACAGGGGCTCCTGTACGACAATGTAAATAGCACGCGTGACAAATTAGCGATGTCCTGCTGTGCGCTTTAACATCGACACCCCTGCGGCTGCTCCGATCAGCGACGAATTGTCTTGATCAGTGAAGGCAATAAATAAAATTCTATGGAATACTAACATTGCAGCTTAGTTTTACGGCTTGCGACGTTAACGTGCACCATCCCCAAATATGAGAAACGCGGGGTAATGTGTGTTATTTATTTAAAACTTTAAGCGCACTAATGTACACAGGTGAACAATAGTCAATGCCATAGTTATCAATTTTGGTTTAAGACTTTAAGCATCCCTCTATCAACAGGTCATATACTAATATTTATTTTATACTAATGGGTAACCGGAAAATGTTAGGTATACGTCTCATCTTTAACTTGACTTCTCTTCTTCTAGCCTTTGCTGGATGTCGAAAATAGTCCCACGGGAACGTACTAACTACCGGGATAAAAGTTATCCTATATCCTAACCCAGGACATGGTCTGCCTGTGAAAAGGTGACGGACAGAGTTACTTTTGCTTTGTAACCATCTGAAATATTCTAACCTTTTGGCTCGTTTTTATACAATTTTCGATAAACTATAGAAGAATACGAACAAATTACAATATTGCTCATCTCCCATATCAAATAGCGTGATAATTTATAACCTACTTACAAACTGACCAGACTTAAGTATAAGGAATATCTATGCAAAATTAGAACGAAATTTATCAGGTAGTTTCATCATTTATCATTCAGATAACCGGCCAAAAAATTCTAATGCCGAATAAATAAACAATGTATTAGTTTTGGCTTCGCTACGATTTTATTATGTGTATAGATATTCCTAAAACTATCAAGCGAGTTGTATCGCAGCACAATCATTAATGTTATTGTAAGGGTTGTCCCGTCAATTGTGTGCTCATAATGACGACAATCAACCTAACCAGACGAGCCGGAGAATCACATCTCAATTAATACCTTTTTCTTTATTCTTATATTTAAAAAAAATTATACCAAGGATTTTATATATTAGACTAGCACCCTAATTCCATAAAACACTATCAATCACAATCTCAATCATTTTGAAGGACATTGCTAATACATTGCTTCACGTGTTCCAAAATTTTTTTCTGCTCAACAACGTAAATAACACAATTAATGTTGTTGAACCGTCAAAATGAAAGCCATTCGTACTGTTAGTGTGTTACGTAACTACCCCGCAGCACTCACCAAATGGTGGACTTTAGTCCGAATCCGGATTACCTAGCTATTCATAAACGGTAACAACAACATACCTAAACAACATGTAAGTGTTTGTGAAGCAGCATTTTCTAAAGTGAACTTTATTAAAAACTAGCATCAACCTAAATTTTTACCACTTTAATAATACCTATTAGTATAGATAAATTTCGATCTCAACGTACCGATGCATATCTTCCGTCTAAAAGTAAAAAGAATTGCTTACTTTGTTATTTTTGTTCATTACATAACATTTGTTTATTTTATTCAGGTTTCTTTACCTTTTATTTCTTAATTGATATTTTTAATCTTCGTTGCTAGTAATCGTCTAACACACCGCGATAGTCATATTATTTAAAAAAACTAACCCCCAATGAAAATAATCGGTGATCCCGGTATGAGACCATAAGCTGACTATCGAGACAATCATTGAATCTTATTAAGTATGTCCTGTTACTTTCACAAACATCTGCCTAGCCTTTACCCAACTATGTTGGGATCGTCTTCCAAAGCTAACTGGATGCAGCTGAAAACCAGTAGGTATTTTACGTGGAGTGACTGCCTATCTGTCCTCCATAACTCAGTTACTGGATAACACGATACGTCTTGATAAGCCTGGTTGTCAGACTTTCAGGCTACGGCTGTCAGAGATCCAAGAATGA
The DNA here is from genome assembly GCA_951799955.1 of Apamea anceps. Classification (NCBI taxonomy): domain Eukaryota; kingdom Metazoa; phylum Arthropoda; class Insecta; order Lepidoptera; family Noctuidae; genus Apamea; species Apamea anceps. Next base: position 1,406,931 of record OX637502.1, on the reverse strand, counting down.
CACTCCGGAGCAACGGCTTAACGGAGGGGTCTCGGTATGTAAAAATGGTCATCCATTCATCGATAGACCCGTGCGGTTGTTATTATGTAGCCACAAGTTTATGTCTCAAATAAAAGACCATCCGACGAGACAAATGATGCCAAAATATAGGAAGCTGCATGAGTTTCAAATATGTGTCATCTTTTAGAATGAAAATAAAATAAAAGACATGTCTTGCGCTATCTGTCTACTTATGTGGTTAAATTTAAAAAAAAATGTGATACCTCGTTGTGATATAAAATATCTGGCATTACTTTGGCAGCATACAAACCTGACAGCATAATGTGTCGAGTTTTCTTGACTTTAATCATCGCTTATAATGACATTTCCACTTTCAAACATTACTGTCAGATTCATGCTGTTTAAATTTCACATTTATTACAATATGAGCATATTGCATTCTAAGAGGTGACATATAGGGTAGCGGGATCGTCCGAAAGGGTTACCGCTGCCCTGGAACATAAAGGGCTAAGGAAGGAACACGGGTGGGTTTTAGTCAGTAAGAGTCTGACACTCCCTCCGCTCCGCCCAGAGCGGGAGGGGTCATTTGAAGATTTCCCATCCTCAAAAAAAAAAAAGAGGTGACATATTTTTGAAGCCGATACAGCTTCCTATATTTTGGCTTCGCTTGTCCCGTCAGATAGTTTTTGGTGTTCCGGACTTCGATGTCACATATTTGTGCTGACACTTGTACATGCCTTCCATAAATGATCACATAATAAGATGAAGATGACGGCAAATATATTGCCGTCATCTTCACGGTAGATATTAATGGATAAATTAGAAATTATTCCCGAGCTGTCCATAGTCATAATATTTATGCTCGTGACTGTACCTGTTACAAATATCACCAAAACTAAAAGTCTCTCCAAGTAAAGTTCTTATGAAACTTAGAAATAGTTAAGTAATAGATAGAGGTAAGATCACGAAAATACGAAACGAAATTCTAAGAAATAATCAGTAATAAATAGATAATTACAACTCATGCTGCGAAGAAAAGCTAACGTTTTGATAGCAATCGTTGTATGATTTGGAGAAGTAAGAGACAATTTAGTTTCAATAGCCACTGATTGTCAACGATGTGACTACACAGTACATCAATCTACCCGACACTGTAAAATGTTCCCAATCAACTTTGAAACTATAATGCTTTCGCGATAAAGTTGAAAACCTGTTAAAGAAATTTGACAGATTGTAGAAGCTTGATGTGCTGGCGTCTGTACCTACATTTTTTTTTATTTTTCTTATGTTACCTACCTATTAAACCTTAACTGATTAATTATTCAAAATGATGACCATTGTTTTCAATACATAGCAGGATTCGACGTCTCAAGGATTGTACTGCATTCAGCATTACAATATTATTTATTACATTTAGAACATTTTCCAAAGATCGTTTCAAGTCATCAATTGCATTATACGTGTTTTTGTAGATTTCGTTGTTCACGTACCCCCGGAGAAAATAACCTAAGGGGTAAGATCCGGTGACCTCGCTTGCTACGGCATAAGTTGCAATATTTTCGCCAAACTGTTGAGTCAACGTCGCTATTCGCTATTCCTCATAGTTTAGAATTTGGCCATCCACGCCCACTTGAAAAATTCATTCCTGTATATTATATCATTGTCATTTCTCCTTTCGCAGGTCAGCTGGAAGGCATTTCTTAAGAAATAAGCAGTACCTTTGTACTTACTTAATACTAATATGTTGTATCTGTACCCGTTTTACTGTGTTTAGGTACATACCTAAATAATAAAATAAATAAATAAATGATTGTACATAAACCTATATCCCCCCCCCCCCCACACGCTAGACCTACTCGTGGATGATATTCAAATGCGATTTAAGTGATTGTACCATAGATGGCAATTACAAAATTACCCAAAGGATTTTGTAATTCCCTCTCATAGTCTTCCTATAACTAATGCACTCCATGAACAAAGCACGAATTTGATTGGACAAAACAAATTAAAAGTCATTAATCTGAATAGAGAACACGGAGTCAATCGGTGCATTCGGTGCTCGACCGCGGCGCGTGGCGGACGCGTGCGCACACGAGTGGCGGCATGCTGCGCTGAAGAGCATATGCAGCGGCATTGTGCTCACGTTATCTTAGCGGTGATTGCTATGATTTTGTAGTTCGTAAGTATTTAACAGTATTTAGTGGGAATTTTGGTATTTACTTTGAAATTATCTATCACTCTTATCAGTTATCATGCCTTCAGCATGTAATCCAAGTTTCCAAATATTCAGGCACTTTGAATTTCTAAAGTTCTGTCGTTCTGTATGAAGTTTCATCGTCCATTGATTTGAGTAAAGTAAGTAGTAATAAAGCGGTTCTGCCATGTTATAACGCCGTCATAAAAATCTGTCATTTTCACCAGTAGATCTATTTTAAATTACAGTGTTAAAAACGCTCTGTATTTGGACAGCGGTTCTTGTGGGATCGTTCACAGCTTTCTCTTTCTTAGGCAAACAAAGCTTTAGAAACAGTTTGAGGCCGATAGACCGTTAGAGATCGTTCGTTATAAGTGAGTAATTACTTAATTTTTTTTTTTTTTGTTAACTCATATTGTCCTCCTGCTGGGGAAAGGCCTCCCCCAAATCCCTCCAGGAACTCTTTTCCCTAACTCATTAATCATAATTATAATCATAAATCTTTATTTATCTCAAAATCATATTACAGGCACTAATTGATAGAATGCACAATCTTTAATAGAGAAAGGTGTCTGAGATATGAAGATTCAGTTTCAGATCACCGGGCTCTCTTAGGTAGGACATGCTAGGCGAAAACAATTAATTGATGAATAGCAACGATAATGATTAAACGGAATGTCTAATATCAACAACTGCCATAAGAAAAACTTGTATCCTTAAAGTGAAGAACCTCTATCTGGGATATTGAATACTAATAATACTTTGCTCCCTTCGCAGTACCCTTGGCAGTTGTAATTTTTTACAATTTCTGGCTCAATTCTTATCTTATACACCGAAAAGAAACTTTATATTTGAGTTGAAGTGGTCAAATTGATAAGTGGTCGTTAGCAGTCGATAAACTTTTACAGTCTCCAAAAATAGTTTTGTCAGAACTCACAAGGGTGCCACGGACCACGAAGCGTGACCCGAAGAACTGTACAGAAGTCACGTTCGACACTTATGTTTTAAACACAATTTTATATTGAAGAAAGAATGGCCAGATTAAACAGGCCATGCTCAAGTGCTTGAGCCTTGATTTATAAATGATAAATTGTTTTATTCCTGTACCTCCTCCTTCCTGTATTGTTTTGTTCCTGTGTTTGTACAAACACTTTTACACGTCAATCATATTTTTAAAACTAGATGAATACTCTGAGAAGAAAGGCCGGAACAAACTCAAAGGTCACAGTCTCTTATATAAAGTCCAAACATAACCTTGGTCAGATCATGTGAAGAGCAAGTAGATTGATGCCTGAAATGGTCTTTTGAGGAAAGAACCACACATATCAAGTGAACCCATCCCGCCAGAATTTAAAAGAGAGAAGTAATTGATTAGTAGGTAGCACTATTTCTTTACGTCCTTCAAGTTTCATCTTTCACTATCTTATTGAACGTATTCTCTATGAAAGTATCTCAAAGTAAACAAAAAGCCAGAATTAAAATGTAAATAAATTCAACAATACGTGGAGACCTCGTTACTCCTTTCCTTTATTACCCATCTCCTCACGAGTGTGTTGTGAAAATGGCAGGAGACACATGAAACATTCATTAAAGACAGCTAATTATGCATTGTTTATTAGCAGTTAATGCATGCACCGCAGGCTAACTCGCGGCTTATCGCGGCTAATGTATGCCGCTGCACTCTGCAGGGCGCTGCAGGGCGCGCATACGTGCAAACTGGCGGCTTATTAAACTCGCGCCGCTCACACTTAGACACGTAGCCTGGTAATAATGCGATTATGTTGTCCTACACTATCTTCACACTAGTGGATACATATTCATGTGTTGTGGACTTGTGGTCGCGGTTTTGAGGTGGTTCACCTCCTATATCTATAACTAATTACATGAGGTTAAGTTCTTTGCCTTATACTTGGCTAGATTTTTGATCTTTTCAATTAGATCGACCAATTGAAAGAATCTAAAAACAATACTGTTATTTTCCTTTGTTTGATCTCACGCTGATGGCAATGTAAATCTGAAGTGTTTTATTTTAATTGATTTTAGTTTAGTTTATGTTTTCTGGTTATATATATAGCATAACCGGAAAACATCACTATGCAAATTGATGAAAATCCAACCACGATACAGGCAAATGCCTAGTTTGGTGGTTATCGTCCAATTTGAAGATCTATTATATAAAAATCTCACTGGCCACTGCGAAAACCTAGGTGAAGTGAGCTGACAATAGTGTCAATCCCTTGCATCGGATGGAATGACAGTTCACTTCACCTTAGTTGTCATGGTGAGATTTTTGCAGAATAAATCGGCTGTTCTGGAGCAGACGATTATTACTAAAAAAACAACGAAATATTAATAAAAAAGTTTTTTTCTTTAATGTCGGAAAACCCTTGCTAGAGGAAGGAGGTGAATTAAAAACTTACAGAGATGTATAATACAACAGATTATTGGGCAACTCGCCGGAATTCGCTACTAGGGTGCCTGTTTCTGCCAACAAGCAGCTTTGCTATATTCCGGTTAGAAGGAAGCATGACACATTCCAGCTTTGTGCCTACCTGGGATGCCAACGCACCTTTGCAGTCAATTTTGATGTACTTAGAATAAAGCGTATTATCTGTCTTTGCATTCATAGATATTGGTTGATTGTCTCATCTGCTGTACCCACACTGTTGCATCTTCCGTGATCCGTCTTTAAACACATCTTCAGTTGGTACCGTAACAAGTTAATTAAAAAATTTCGGATGGATTAATTACTGAACGCTTCTACTATCAACTGGTATTTTAACCATAGCTTACAGGATTCTTAGGACGGACGAAAAACCTCGCGGACGCATAGGGAAAAAGGGCATTCCAATCGGCAATAAAATGCTAACAATTAAACCTTCGTTTTGCGGACAAAGAGATCGACCGTCGAGTCGAAAATGCCTGGAAGAGGTCCATGAAGGCGCTAATGAAGAGCGGCATAGGTATGTCATGCTCGCCTATACAGGATTATTTTTTATTCAGTGCGTAAATTTTTACAGGGTGTTCTACCCATGAATATGAACAACATTCACTAAGGGACCATCTCTGAAATCACGAAAAAAAAAATCAGCAGATTCATACATTTTGATCGAATAGGTATTGAACTTTTATAAGAAACAGCTGATTTTTTTTTGTGATTTCAGAGATGGTCCCATAGTGAAAGTTGTTCATATTCATGGGTAGAACACCCTGTGAAAATTTACGCACTGAATAAAAAATTATCCTGTATAGTACAGCCTAATTACATGTGTCACACACAACACATCAAATCAGTCAACTCAAATGTCTTGCTGACGGTGGCGCGTGTGTTGGATTATGCGGTTCCCTTCAAAATGGTTGAGCTGAATTGTGCTGATCCACGCGTCGTGATCGTGAACGGGAGCCGCCAGTTGAGACTGGTGAACAGTCCAGGGCTTATCTTTAATCTTATATTTGGAATTGTTTTTTTTTTTTACATTGTTCTCACATATATATATAACTTGATTTAAAAGAACGTCCTTAGAGTTTCTTTCCCGTTCTTCTCCATGGAGATCTACGTTTTGGAATGGGCAACTAGCTTCAACTTTCTGAGTAACTAACCGACTCCTTGATAATTCAGAAGTGCCTGTAAATAACTATTTTCACCAACTTTGAAATGTCAAGGAGTAATTGAAATAAATCCCAAAGTCTGCCAAAGTAAGAAATATGTCCAAAGTCAATCTCAAAGTTTGACTTTGGACATATTATAAAGTTTAACATCCGACTTGACAGTCGGAGGGTAAATGAAAACGTAGGGTAAATGGGTAAACGTATCTGCACGGTAATGGACCATATTCGTAAAAATTTCCGGAGTTACACGATAAGTTATTACAACAGGTAAGTACTTTTAACCTGGCGTCGAAAGTTGTGACTGGACGACACAAATGTTCTTTTTATTTAATATGCCGCGGCCATTGAAATCAAAATAATTCATCTAAACCAATAAATAAAATTGAAATGTCTGTTTGTAATGTCAAAATAACAGTTTTTTTATGTATATGGAAGTATATACGGTACTCCTATAACAGCAAGAAAACAAACTAAGTTTTGTCTTTCTGTTTGTTCCAGCTAATCCTCAAAATGGCTGAGCCGATTTAGATGAAATTAGGTAGAGATATACCTACTTTTAACCCTGAGAAAGGACATATGCTACTTTTTATCGATATATCACGCGGGCGTAGCCGCGGGGGAACCAATTTAATAATTAATAATAATTCAATAAAAAAATCAAAATAGAAATAAAAAATTGACGAATTTTTGTTGATTCTGATTTCTGTATGGAAAAAAAGCTTTTGTATTTAAATTCAGAAAATTTAAATGCATATTATATTATATATTATTAAAGTTAACTTCGACCAGACAAAACACAATTAAAAAACGAACTCGCTTATTTCTAAAGAAAAAAGTAAATCATGGCGGATTCACCGCTCGACAATGTTCGAACTTCGAATTTAATGTAACACTGTATTTATTTAGCGCTTTAGCCTTTTCCCAACTAAGTATGTTGGGGTCAGCTTCCAGTCTAACCGGATGCAGCTGAATACCAGTATTTTACATAGAGCAACTGCCTATTTGACCTCCACAACCCAGTTACTGGGTAATGCGGTACCCCTTGGTAAGACTGTTTGTCAGACTTTCGGGCTTATACTCGTACCACCATACCATACCATGTGTTACCCGACTGCGCGACGCAAAGGAGTGGTAATGTGTTTATCAGCCTATGTATGTATGTATGCATGTATGTTTGTATGTTCCTTTGAAGTACTATACAGACCAAACGCCTGGGCCGATTTTTATGATTCACACGTCAATCGATTCCTCTTAGTCCGGCGAGTGTCACTAAATACATGACGTTAGTGAAAATTCAATATGGCGACGACTGAACGCCATATTGTGAAAATGAAAAAAATTAAAGTCAACAAACTATGTCAAGTGGGGTATCGTTGAATAGGTATTTAAAAATCATTTTTAGTTTTAGAATCTATATTGATTTAAAGTTGGGTAACAACCATTCTCACATGTAGGTTTTTAGACAGTAGAAATTTACGATGAAAAGGCGAAAACTTCGTATGACTGTGCGTGTGAATGTGGATGGACATATACTATAGTATCTAGTAGGTATATTGGACTACCTAAAGTATCTAATGTCTGACACGGACACGGTCGCCCATCTCCAACTTCAAACTATTTAGTACTCAACTTCAGTCGAAAAACTATTTATTGGTAGGTACTTACTTATTAATAAATAAAGTAACTTAATTAAAGCCTTACATTACGAGAACTTAAACTCCAGTGCAATTGTGATGTAGTACTGATGCTGATAATAAATCCACTATGGTAAATAGCTAGCAAGGTACACATAACTAAAAAGTATAAAATAAAAAATAATAATTTAAAAATCAAAAAACTCGACTGCGTAAAAAGTGAACCAAAATACCTACATAATAAAAGAAACTAAAAAGAAAAAACAAGCACTTAGATGTCCGGTGGTCTAGAATCTATACATATAATAAAATTGTAGAAAAGTGGTGTCTGTACAATGGAAATATACAGAAAAAAAGTAGCAGGGGTTGTTATTATATCGATGCCGAACCCGAAATTGTAATTAATTTTTTTTTGTCTATTTGTCTGTTTGTCTGTTTGTCGGTTTGTCTGTTTGTCTGTGTGTTTGTGCACGCTAATATCAGAAACAGCTTATTCGATTTAGATGTGGTTTTCACTAATATATTGTAGTAAGCTTCACTTAACATTTAGTGTTTATTTTATGTCAATCGGTTCATAAATAAAAAAGTTATGTCAATTTAAAGAATCACGGCGAACATTTACACGCCTCGCGCCTGCGCGTCTGTGGTTATATAAAGCGCGCTGAGAGCCGCGCCGCTGTTCAATTCGATCCAGCCTGTCCCTTTGCTGCCCTCTCCCAGCGACGCCCTAAGCCGAGGTTCGTACCCCACAGGGGGTGCCCTTAGCGCGCAGTCACTTAGTTTTAATCTAGATGTAGCCCTGGCTGGAGGCTTTAAGAATTCTTAAGGCAACCACAGGATAGTCCGGTTAAGTAGTCACGACCTCTCAAGGTCAACTACGAGATGCCAATCATAAATAAAAAACGCGCCGCTGCCATAAGGATTCAGTTATTCGTAGCGAACGCACGTATCCTGGAGAGTATAATAGTTGCATTCGATTATTGTGATTCACTTGAATACTGACTGTTTGCATAGTTCATCTTTAGATATAAAATTCAAAGTCCTGACTGACTGACTGACTGACTGACTGACTGATATATCAACGCACAGCCTAAACCGCTGGTCCTAGAGACATGAAATTTGGAGGGTGTGTTCTTCGTGAAGAGTAGGCATCCATTAAGAAAGGATTTTTCGAAATTCTACCCCTAAGAGGGTGAAATGAGGGGAATTCGTTTGTATGAAAAATCTTATTCCTTGAATTAATAACCTTGAAACTTGGCACGAATACTTACCTAAATAAATTATGAAGATTGCCAGTTTTTTTTTTTTCTAAACTACCCCCTAACAATGGATTAGGGGGTTTAACATTTTGTATGGAAGAATTTTAGCTCGCGGTCCGATTTACTCGAAACTCAGTATTTATACCTAAGATTGAAAATAAAGAATAATGTGTATCAGGGTTTTTCGAAAATCTACCCCTGACGGGTTGAAAAGGGGTAATCAATTTTACAGGGGAGGATTTTACAGCGTAGCTTGATTAACTCGAAAATTGGTATAAATAATCTTTGTGTCAAGTTATGAACACATCTCAAACGATTTATCAAAATTGTGGAATTTTGATAAATCGTTTGAGATGTTTTAAAGATAGATAGAGATAGGGGTGACCCTATGGGGGTGAAAAGTGGGGATACAGTCTATACGAAAAATCTTATTCTATTTGTTAATAAATTTGAAAATTGGCAAAAATACTTGCCTACGTAAGTAATAAAGTTTTCATTATATGTTTTTCAAAACTACCCCCCAAAGGGGGATATATTGGTGTTAAAATTTGTGTGGAAGAATTTGAATGCGCGATCCGATTAACTGGAAACTCAGTATTAATACTTTTGACAAGAAAGTAACGATGATAAGTTTTTGGGTATTTCGATAATCGACCGCTGACGGGGCAAAACGGGGTAATTAATTTTTTAAGGGGCGTATTTTACTACGTGGCTTGATTAACTCAAAAATTGGTATACAACAGCTTTGTGTCAAATTATGGAAACATCCAATATTTTTTTTTTGTTTTCTTACGCCAGTGGGGTGAAAAGACGGGATACAGTTAATATGAAAAATCTTTTTCCTTTGGTTAATAAACTTGATACTTGGCAATATTTGCCTCATTAATTAATACAGATGGTAACTTTTAGTTTAAAAAAAATTCTCACAGAGGCTTCAGGAGGTGAAAAAGTTAATATGTAAGAAAAAATATTAAACCGCTCGGACGAATTAACTCGAAACTCGATACTAATACTTAAAACAAAAAGTATGTGTTTTAAGGGTTTTTCAAAAAGGGTTAGGGTTTTCGTCTCTTACCGGGGTGGAAAATAGCATTAAAGTTTAAGGGATGGATTTTACTGCTTGCTTCTATTAACTCTTAATGGGTATAAATAATATTTAAGTCATACAATGGGAACATATCAAACGTTTTTTTTTAAACAAAGCCTAAGTCGTGGTAAAAGGGGACGACAAGGTTTATTTCAAAAATCTTATTCATTTAATCTGTAAACTTTAAAATTGAACCGAATTAAATAAATAAATGATAAAGATCGTAAACATAAATCTTCGAAATTTTTAGAGTAAAGTACGATAAAATTGCCTGCCAGCAGATGCCAAAGAGATAGTCATCCTGGGGAAGGACATACTTCTTATCCTTTCCGACATCCACGCGGGCGAAGCCGCGGGCAGAAGCTAGTTATATAATATATTATTGAATGAATACTATTGAAGAAAATAAATTATATTCTAATAATGGAACATAACAACTGAACAGTCGGGATCCATTGAAAAATTAGATTGGCTGTCGAATAATGGACATCTAAGTGCTTGTTTTTTTCTTTTTAGTTTTTTTTATTATGTACGTAGTTTGGTTCACTTTTTACTAAGGACCGATCGAAAGTTCGGTTTCGGTTAGTTTCGGCCCAAAAATCTAATTTCGGCCACAGTTTCATTTTCGGCCAATGATTGGCCGAACCTTCGGCCCCGCCGAAACTAGGTGTTCGTGAATTGTCGCGCATCATTCGGCTAACTTCGAGTGAGTGAACGTGATTGCCAGTTGAGTTCTTACCAGTGCGTCTTGCTAGTGATGACCTATGGCACTGAAACGTGGTCGCTCACAATAGGCCTTATTAGAAGGCTTAAAGTCACCCAAAGGGCAGTGGAGAGGGCTATGGTTGGAGTTTCCCTGCGTGATCGAATCAGAAATGAAGATATCCGCAGGAGAACCAAGGTAACTGACATAGTCCAAAGAATTGCCAAACTTAAGTGTCAGTGGGCAGGGCACATGCTCACAGAACAGATGGCCGATATTTATTACACGTAATAAATGTGTATTTTGATTACTTTAGAAAATGTGGTTTCATTTTGTCATAAAAGCATAAAAATGTATGCGCGGCTCTCTGCGCATTTTACTGAATCTTTGGGAAACAATGACGGAATTGTAGGTACCCGACATATTTTTACTTATTTATTAGAATACCAATATAAATATTCTACTTTATTGAATAACACATAAAGCTACATTAGTGTAGCCACATTTTAAGTACAAAAACATAAGCAAGGGTCTTCATAACGAGACAGTAGCCTCATTACAAAAAAATAGTTCACTTTAAATCACTCTCCTGTAAAATTTGAAAAGAAGCAGTTACGTCGATGTTAACTGTCTATATATGCAAAAAATACAATAGATTTAACATGCTATAAAAATTCAAATAAGTTTCGGTTTCGGTTTCGGCCGAAACTGGGACCAAGACCGAAGGTTCGGTTTCGGTTTCGGCTGAAAATTCTGTTTCGGTCGGACACTACTTTTTATGCAGTAACCCGACTGCATAAAAAGTAGTGTCCGACCGAAACAGAATTATAATTTTTTATTATTATAACGCTAAGTTAACTGAGAATAGTATTATCCAATTAATGATGAGACCTGCTGACCAGTAACGACAGACGAGTATCTTTAATTTATTTCATCCACACACACACATAATCGCATTCGTTTGCTAAATAAATTGTACTGAACTTATTAAAAAATATAATTCTACGCGCACTGTAGCCGCTGCTACGCGGTGCTACGAAACTGCTACGCGCGTCTACGCTTAATTGAAAGTTATACAAAAACATCGGGAGATAATAAAAGCTTGTTTTATTCGGGGAGAGGCAATCACCATTTCAATTTTTTTTTTTTTTGTGTTTTCTTGAATTACGACTGCAGATTTTACTTTTGACGTGTCCTTGGCCTTAAACTTGCTAGAGAATCATTGTCCACTGATATACTCACGATGGAGATTGTCAATTTTGTGAACATGCCACATTTTTATTTTTATAACTACCTTTTACACGCTTTTACCAATCTGACTTATTTTATTCGAGTTCAGGATCTTCATTCTCCATGCACAAGCTCTAGTGGAATTAGTTAAGTTGTTTTTTTATGAAACGTTAAATGTAGTAAAATTCATAAAACCATAAACACAATAAACCGTCACGATTTAAAACAACCATAGATATCTAGATCTTTTTTATTTTCTTCCTCGATAATGATATGTTCTTTTTAATGAATAAATTGTGTTTACCTAATTAAATAAACGTTCACCTACCTATCGCAGCCACTGTTCCCGGCCTCAACACATCACCGAGCAAATCTTTGATCAGAAACGACTTGTGACTGTCCTGCATCCGTGAATCCATTATTTCAACACTGTTCAAGTCTTTAAAAATATTTTAAACACTTTATATTGCTTATTGTTCAAAACTCACATAGCGCCAAATGAAAGTTCAAAACTCTTCAAAACATATCAGTAAGTTTTTGTCCGACCCGAATAATTTATTTGAATTAAATTATGTCAGCACATAAACCATAGTTTGTAATGATAAACGTTCATGAAATTATCAAAATAAACTCATAAACAGCCTGCACTTTCCCGCGCATTCGACATCACTGTCGGCCATATTCGCAAAATAGTCGTTGAATCGCGAAAATCTTTTCATTTAGCTACGCCCTACCCCTAACCGATGTTACATACATTTTCTTGTGGTTTTGGACCAAAATACCGCTTAAACGGGGTTTAAAGCGCGTTTAGCATGCGCGGCGGTCGCCGGGCGTGGTTTGCCGACTCCACCCAGCGACGGCGCGCCAATCGCAGCGCAGACAGAAAGTTTTACAGCCGAATGATTTCTAAAGTACGCATCGAACGAGGGTTTAGACTTGTAGTTATTGAGTTGGGTTTTTTAAAAGACCGTTTTGAATGTAAATCGAAAAGTTAAGCGGGGTAAAGAGGCTGCCCGCGGTTCTCCAATTAAATTGATAGTTGTTGTGGAGCGGAGCGCGGCGGACTCGATGGGATCGGAGCTTCACTTTCTGTGTTTCTCGTAACGTTATGGTTGTTATCGTTAATGTTTAAACTTAAGCGTCGCTGCTTACGTTTGTAATCGAAACTCTACATGGAGTCTAGATTAATCTTTTTTAAGAACATAGGCATCTACTTTTTATGATTTTTACCACGATATGTAAATAAGTACTTGTCATCAGTTAGGTAAGGTTTGGTTTTCAGGAATGATCTGTAACCAAGTTTGCTAATACTTACAGCCATACTACGAGTATATTAACACCTGAATGAAACTTCTAGGTAGGGATACCTACTTCTGTATCTCTTTATCAATACTTAGGGTATTTTTTTTAAGCTGAATTAGGGGATAGTCTTTACAGGTCCTTTTCAGCAGGCTGTCTGCTTCTTCTCTTGAGTAGTTGCGGTTCTATATAACGAACTTCATCAAGGCTATCTATAGTCTGTTCCAAAAGTATCTGATGAAACTGTAAACACTCCCTGTTCAGGTTAAATTCTTAAGCAATCACTCACTTCAACTTTATATCTCACCTTTCCAACGATTTTATATTAAATTGTAGATAGATACTTAATTGAAAAATCATCGACGAAAATCGTCAATTAATGATAAGAATTTCAGGTTTACGGCCCGCTTGCACCACAAATCACTCAATGCGTTTAGCGCTATGTTTATACTTAAAACATCTCTGTCATCTGCAAACGATTGTCAGAAACAGATCGATGATGTTTTGAATACTTTATTGGTAAAAGGATTTAGCGATTTGTAGTGAGAGTGGGCCTAAATTTCAAATAAAAAAATCAAAGCATTCAATTTGTAAGTGGCACTACATAAATTGTCATCCACAGGTACGTTTTCTGATCCATTTGTTTACATTTTTATCAGATACTTTTAGAACAGTTTCTTTTATCTATTCTGTGCGTTAGGAAAATCTCCGTGACGTAAGTATTTCGCAAACCAGGCTCATCAAGACCCGTCTCGTGACCACGCAAGCACTTTAATTATGTATCAATGTATCATTGTTTTTATGTTTTAATGAGGTCCACGAGAGCATTTATTTACGACTAGCTTCTGCCCGCGGCTTCGCCCGCGTGGATGTCGGTTTACCCACGGGAACGTGCCAACAGTATAAAATGTATGTGCTTCCCCACAATGCCATCAATGTCGCGGGCCCCTTGTGGCTAATTACAATAGAAAACCAATTGTGTCTCATTAGTGGTGATTAAGAGGGTACCTATATGATATCCTTACCTAAGTACCTACCTAATTTAAAAAAAAAAACTCATTAACAGAAAATTAAATACCTACCTACCTAAATAAACCTATTTCTGATGATAACTAATCTAAACTCAATAAATAAGCAAAATCCCTAAAAACTAATAACTATACGAATGACTAATCATACCTAACAGTATTATAAAATAACCTACGGTCACTACGTACACTATCAAATATACTACCTATACTTTAAAATTAAAATCTATACCTACGACTTATATAAAAATAAACCTAAATAACTCTAAAAACTAAAAGGAATAAAAATTAACTCCACTGCGGGTGACGTAACCTACGACAAACTTATTGCGGTTACCTATTATTTGCGGTTGGTACAGTAATCGGGTCTAGGGATCGAACCGCAAAATTAAGTTTGTTTTTTATTGTATATACTTTTCCGGGATAAAAAGTACCCAGTGTGGTGCCCAGGATATTAAAGAATAATTATACCAAGTTTCATCGTAATCGAATCGGTAGTTTTTGCGTGATGCCTGAACAAACAGACAGACAGACAGACAAAAATTTTTTTAATCACATTTTTGGGTTCGGTGTCGGTCTAGTAACACCCCCTGCCATTTATTTTTTTGATATTTTCAATGTACAGAATTTTCACTTCTACAGATTTATTATACTTAAGTATACATTTCTATAGTCAGCGCTTGCATTTTAAATTATTCATTATTGGGCCTAGTGGTGTGATGGGACCTACGGATTAGTATAGTATCTACATTACTGCCGCGGCCTGCAAAAGGGGAACAAAGGGGAAGGGGGGGATGGATGAACATGAAAATATGGGCCGAGGCACACACACGTGAGTGCATCAATGCCTGGTTGCTTAGTTGCTTTTCTCAAACAATGCTCGGAAATCCAAACTAAGTAAATTAATTATAAATTGTAGAATCAATGACGAATAACGATTAGGTACTTATCACGCGCCAATATGTTCATTTGTTTCTTTTTTACTTAGTTCCATTTCCAAGCCAGTTCGAAATAAGTTACCTCCTTGGTTGCCATATCGCGAAGTCAAAAGTTTGTTCCATTTTTAGGGTTCCGTACCCAAAGGGTAAAAACGGAACCCTATTACTAACACTTCGCTGTCTGTCCGTCTATCTGTCCGTCCGTCTGTCCGTCCGTCTGTCCGTCTGTCACCAGGCTGTATCTCAATAACCGCGATATCTAGAGTTGAAATTTTCAGAAATTATGCATTATGTATTTTATTATTATGTATTTGTACCTATAATTATGTATTATTAGTATGTCAATACAGTTGGACGAGACAATATCTCAGGAGCTTTTCTTAAAAGATACCACACTATCCTAGTCCCGCCCTTAACGTACATCTTCAACTTAATGTTCCACAGTGGTGTTTTTCCGAAGGAATTTAAACTTGCTGAAGTAATCCCAATCTACAAGAGTGGTGACAGAGGCTGTGTCAACAACTACCGACCCATCTCTATACTTTCTACTCTGTCTAAAGTAGCTGAAAAACTTATTAACAAGCGTCTAATTAACTATCTCGAGACCAAATCCTTGCTGTCAAAATCACAATTTGGTTTTAGAACTGGAATCTCGACCAATGATGCGGCTCACGAATTGATCGAGCATGTTGTTAATAAACTAGACCACAAAAAGAAAGTGATAGCGATATTCTTGGATTTAGCTAAAGCTTTTGACACAGTCTCTGTTCCACTCCTACTAACTAAGCTACAAAGTATGGGGATTCGTGATACACAGCTCAAACTATTTGGGGACTACCTTGCTGACAGGCAACAGAGAGTTAGAATTGGAGAATTCACTAGTGATGACTTACCTGTTTGCTACGGTGTTCCTCAGGGTAGTGTAGTTGGGCCCACACTTTTCCTCACCTACATCAATGACCTGTGTGATCTGCTACTACAAAATGGCAAAATTGTCACATTTGCGGATGACACTGCGTTGATCTTCCATGGCGACAGTTGGGATGAGGTTTACAGCCTCGCTCAATCTGGGTTTAATACTGTAACTTCTTGGCTCAATAACAACGGCCTCACTCTCAATGTCAGCAAAACCAAATTTGTACCATTCTCAATTAAACACATCTCATCCGCAGTTCACGAAAATTATTACATCAAAGCCCATTACTGTTCATCTGCCCACTCCTGTTCCTGCAGTCGATTAGAATTAGCATTTAGTATAAAGTACCTGGGAGTCATGATTGATAGTACTCTTAGCTTCAAACCCCACCTGGACCTACTATCTTCCAGAACTCGAAAACTAATCTTCATTTTTAAAAATTTAAGCCGCATTGCAGATAAAATTGTCGTTAAAATGGTTTACATGGCCCTGTGCCAATCCATCCTAACCTATTGTATTACTGTATGGGGTGGCACTTGTAAAACTAACTTAATAAAACTTGAAAGAGCTCAAAGAGCGGTACTAAAAGTAAGCCTGTCGTTACCTTTCTTCTTTCCTACTAAAGATCTGTACTTGCTCTCTGACGTGCTGACAGTAAGACAACTTTATATTCTGTGCTCAGCTCTAAAACAACATTCACAAATAGGGTATGATCCTTTACTTAATGCAAACAAGAGAGTCAAACACAGGGTTTGCCCAACACTTACTAATCGTAGCACTGTCTTCTCACGCAAATTCTTTGAATTCCTTGGTGGACATCTATATAATAAGATAAATAAGAAGCTAACAGTTTATCCTCTTACAAGAGCTAATTGTAAGAGGGTTATTACTGCCTGGCTTAAGTCCCTCAACTACGATGACACTGAAAATCTGCTTATTGTACCATCCTAACCAACTGCGTATGCTGTCACCTCCTTCACCTCGCACACTTGCACTCACACACACACACTCACTCTCTCCCACACACACTCACACAGACACATACACGCTCCCACACACTCGCTCTCACACTCGCGCACACATACTCACGCACACATACACAATTACTCAATTACTCACTCATTCGATTTAGTTCCTCTCACCCACTTTGTACCCCCATAACAGCAACAATCTTACTGCACCTAGCTAATTCCCTCTTAATGATTTCTTCTCACTGATGTTGTATACAGCTGTCACCTTTTGTTCGGAGGCTGGAGAGGCTGGTAATCTGTCATACAGGTCTCCTAGTACAGAAACCAGTCTCTCACATAGATCACAACAATTATAGCTAATGTTTTGTTTGCTTTTTTTTATATTTGTTTGTAAAATTCTATGTGAGAGAAGAACAATAAACTTTATTATTATTATTATTATTATTTCTGTTGCCGCTATAACAACAAATACTAAAAACAAAATAAAATAAATATTTAAGGGGGGCCCCCATACAACAGACGTGATTTTATAGATAATGGTACGGAACCCTTCGTGCGCGAGTCCGACTCGCACTTGGCCGGTTTTTAAATTACACGATAGATATGAGTTTTCATAGTAATTTATTCGACAGTGACAGATATGGATTTTCATACTAACTTTGGCGGCCGCTGCTCGCATGTATTTGACTAGTAGGTTAGGTACAGCAATTTCGATTTATCTCGAAGGTTGTCAAAATAGTGCTGGAATTTCCAAGCATGTTTGGGAAATGTACTTTATTTCGACGTCCTCTCATCTTCCCAGTTTCGCGACGTGGTGCATCATGAACATATTCGATAAATTTTATTTACTGATTTCGATGATGAAGATGATAGCGATTCTTTGGTTTGTTTGACCCGACGGGTCATCGAGACGGATGGTGAGCCGTCGGGTCGAGTGATCCGAGTGTCTTGTGACTTGGTGACAAACTGCGACTAATTAGCGACAAAATATGGGAGAAAACAGATCTTCGCTAGGTGCCCTAGTTTTGGAGATATACATGTGGCCCTGCTGGGGAGACTCCAGATCGGCCACCTATAAACCCTTATATCTTTTGAACCAGTGACCGACAAATTCTTATATTTGGCGACAAATTTCGACTAATTAGCGACTAATTTTTTTGTGTTGTCAAAATTAAAACCCCTGATGGTGGCCCTGCCAGAGTCAGTGACACGTGATCCGACGGGTCAACTAACGACGGATGGTGATCCATCTGGGTCATTGTGATAATGAAAGTAGGAATAAGAGGATTACCGGGAAGGTTTACAGGACTGCCAAAACGCATTTTTCTTTCATTTTATAAAAAAAATCGATTCATTAGAGGAAAAGACAGGAATAATTACAAAATTAATTTTTATTAGCCAACGTGACAAACTTCGTATAGTTATAGTACAGTAAACGTAATCAGTAAAAATAAATATTAACAGAATCAGAGCGGCGAGAACTGGATCATAGTCTTGATGTCCTTCACCAGGATCTCGAGGAAGCCGCGCTGCACTTGCGGCTGGTTCTAGAAAAATAAAAACAGGCAATTTAGTACAAACTAAACAACAACAACTTGGTTTTAATCTTAGTAAGCAACTGTGTTTTACCTGCCCCCGACAACGCACTGTATCGTGACGTCAGAAAGGTGATTTGGTTTGCGATAATTAGACGCTGCGATTTGACAGTTTTAATTTTTTTTTGAATCCGACAATCATAATTAAATAAACTCGAGTGCCCGCAGTAGTCGGTTCTCCCCGTAATTATCTATTGTTACTTGAAATTATGAGATAAGTTTATTTGTCAAGATTAGATATCTGTGAAGTTTCGCTAACTAATTAAAGTAAGGTGGTATAAATTTGGTGTGCTGAGTGTCATTACCTTCCTGGCTGGAGGCTTTAAGTTTTCTTAAGGCAACCACAGGATAGTCCGGTTAAGTAGTCACGACCTCTCAAGGTCAACTACGAGATGCCATATATAAAAAAAAAAAAAAAAAAAAAAAAAAAAAAAAAAAAAAAAAAAAAAAAAAAAGTCATTACCTTGGCGGTGTCCAGCAGTTGCTCCGTGAACCTGTCGTTGAACACAGCGATCAGTTCCTTGCGCAGCTCCGGCAGCTCGTCGCCGCTGCCGCGCCATGCGCTGGACGTGTTCAACATCGCTGTAATACATAGTCATTGTTTAGTTTGTGTGTTCTATACTGACAGATAGAAAGTTCTCGAAGGCTACGATTAAACTCAATACCCTAACGTAGTTGGGAAAAGGCAAGGCAGATGATGACACAGGTAAACTTACAGTTATCATTATCATCAGTCGGCAGATGTACTCTCAACAGCAGCCTGGTATGTGCCCACAGTAGATGTAACGCCGAGTCCAAGGCATGCGAACATGCTCCCAATTCAGCTCGCCTGGTGGTGACGCGCGCGGTCAGGACGGAAACGGCGCGGCCGCGGCATTCTACTGGTGAGAGGGCTTGGGAGTCTTCTGGGAGGAGCTTGCGCATGTCTGGAAGAAATATAGTGATTAGTGATGGAAGTTCTGTTGTTACTGGTAGCGAAAGGACAGTAATCCTTTCAAAAAGGGCCGACATACGAACCATGTAAAGTAACTAAAAATGCGAGATTAGGTTCTGATTTTAGTTTGCATATTTAAAAGAAAGAAAAAAAAATTTTTCACAGAAAACCTGTATTAAAAAAAGGCTAATAGCTCGAAAACTGACCAAATATTCTTCCTCTTTACTGTTATTTTATCATTTAGAAACCGAATGAGCCAACATGGGCCATTTTATAACAAACACTGAACCAACATGGGCCATTGTGTATAAGATATTTATCCACCATGCGCCATCATGGTCTACTGCTGACTTGCCACTTACCATCAAGACTCATGGTAGGTAAGTTCTGTAGCTGATGCCGTGTAGTCGCGAGTAGTTTGTCGTGGTGCGCGTGCGCGCGTACTAAGTGCTGCAGTAGTGCTAACAGACGTGCGCAGGCGCCGCCTTCGATGGACACTCCGGCCACTGCGCGCCCGGTGTCGTCGCACATTATGTTACGGACGTATGTTAAGAGGTTGCATACGATCTGGGAGAAAAAGAAGTGGTGAGATTTTGGTAAAAATGGAATTTTATAAACTGGTGCTGTACTTCTGAAGGCCAATTCTCGTAATTTAAAACGTTCAAAATGTAGTCGCAGTCTCATCTCGGCGACAAACAAATGTCAAAAACTTGTCAAAATGTTGGGAAGTTAGAAGTATTTTTGACAGATTGAGACTGAGGTCAGACTGTGAATGTTCTTAAAATTACAAGAATTGCCCCTCAGTTTACGATGGCCACATATAAAAACTAACTTCAAAATATAGGAATTACGTCGTAATATAAAAAATATTAGCGAAAACGGTTACATTACTAAGGTTTTAAAGAAGACTGCACTCAAATTTATAACAAAATAATCATGTTTAGGGGAAAAACACGGAACCTTTAACGTTGTTTAGCCGCCTGTCAGATTTTTTAAAATGATTGACCTTATAGTACAGCAGGCGCGTCTGCGTGTGGTCGGGCAGGTCGCTGGCGGGCCGGTGGAAGCGCGCCAGCAGCGCCAGCAGCAGCCAGCGCACGCGCGCGGCGGCCGGCGCGCTGTGCTGCAGCGCGGTGTGCTCGCCCACCTGCGCGCCGCCGAACACCTCGCGGTTGGACGCGCGGCCTATCACTGATGTGATCGCTTCCACTTCGATGAGGAGTTCCACGGGAGAGTTGGGGTGAGCCGCTCTGTACGACACACAATTCCATTTTTTTTTTGTTAACGTGATTTTGAAAGAGTTTGCAAGGGTGCCTATGCCGAAAATGAAGTCAAATCGAACCCAAAAATGACGGTCATATTTATCAATCAAGTGTTTGTCATCATATTAACGAGTTAACATATTCACAGCACTAGACTAGCAGAAAAACATGATTCTGTGTTTCCAGGATGTTGCATAAAAGATTAAATAATAGTTAAATGATTCGTTAATAATATGGTCCAGGGGGTCGCAAGTACAGTGATAATAATGAATGGCACACACATACCTGAGCACTGCGTCGATGCACTCGACGTGGCTAAGCAGTGCGTGCGTGACGTGCAGCACACAGCTGTGGTTGTGTGGGCCCAGCGTCGTCAGCAGCGCGTCGCACAGCGATAGCGCTGGCACGAGGATCTGACGGAACCTGACACAAACAAATATCATTTAAGAATAAAATAAGAAGTGAAACAAATAATTTGAGCAGTAACAGAACAACTAATTATTGAAAAGTTACCGCTTGAGCAGTTCACAAATAAGGATTCCAGTTACTGTTTAACTAGGGAATGCAAACCGGTTTCACCGAAAACCGAAAACCCGGTTTTTCGGAATATTTGAAATTATTAAAAAAACCGGTTTTTTATTTCACGTTTCCGGTTTTTCGAGTTTTTTATTGTTTTCAAATGGCAACACCCAACACCACGTGTCAGTCAAAACTATGAATTTGGTGTCAGCCATTTTGTTTTACCAACCATTGCCAACGGTTGCTAGTGAAAAGATTCAAGATTCAAATCTTTTTATTTGTGGAAAGTACGTTGTTTATTGTAGCATTAGTAATTTGGTAACATTTAACTGTTTTCAATAGTTGAGTGAAGGTGTTTAGTGAATTTGTCGTGCAATTCAGTTATTTTTGTAAGTATTTGACATTTATAGTATGTACTTAGGTTAGGTACAAATCGCTATTTTTAAATGTTAAGATATTCACACAGTGTGCCACACAATGCTTTATACAGGATAATTTTTTATTCAGTGCGTAAATTTTTACAGGGTGTTCTACCCATGAATATGAACAACATTCACTATGGGACCATCTCTGAAATCACGAAAAAAAAATCAGCAGATTCATACATTTTGGTCGAGTAGGTATTGAACTTTTATAAGAAACAGCTGATTTTTTTTTTGTGATTTCAGAGATGGTCCCATAGTGAAAGTTGTTCATATTCATGGGTAGAACACCCTGTGAAAATTTACGCACTGAATAAAAAATTATCCTGTATTATAATTGTGAAAGTTTGATTGTTAGCATGTTTTTTCCTTTTTCACGCAGAAACAGCTAGAATCTAGATAGATTTGGATGAAATTTGGAATAGAGATAGCTAGGCTATAAGGCTACCTACATAGCCTACTTTTAATCCCGAAAAAATGATGTTCCACTTATTCTACGCTGCCGAAGTCTCGGGCAGAAGGTAAGGTAGTAGTTAATTTATAAAACAACGTTTTTGTAATGATAGGCATAGGCCGTCTGCCCATCGCCTACGAAACTGATTTGCCTTTGTTTCCTTACCTAACTTTTACAGTATGGCCAGGAAGTGCCTGGATCAGCCTGGAACATTATAATTTCCTTCCTCTCCCAGTCCAGTATAATTCTTGTTAATTTCATAATTAAACAGATCAAGTTATTGTTCTTGCTTGTCGCTTTCAGATTAGTATGGATGACTTTGTAGAAAACATCAGAAAAACTGAGGATAAAAACAGCGTGTGGGGTCATTTTTTTAAATCGAAATCTAAATCGGAAGCAAAATACAAGTATTGCAATAAAATACTTTTGTGGTCTGGAGGTTCAACTTCATCTTTTTAATACTGTTGATTAATATTGTACCTACTAGGGTGAAGCACAAAAGCAAATAAACCTTTTACTTAAACAAATTTCTGCATTTTCATTGAAATTTTGAATACTTATGTATTTATTTTTAATAGATACGTTTTTATTTAATTATTGAAAATATGCAAGATGTAGGCGGCCTGAATTTCACAAGTAGTTTAAAAAAACTTAGACAAAGAAACAAAAAACCGGGTTCACCGAAAACCGGTTTTTTTAATACGAAACCCGAAAAAAAAACCGGGTTTTCATTTTAGCCGGTTTTGCATTCCCTATGTTTAACACTCGATTTCTGAGGTCCTCTGTATAGATATCAATATCGACAAAGTTACCTATGGAAGCAGAGTCAATTTATAACGTGAATTGTCAAATATTCCCTGGATTCATTCTGTATCTATGTCTAAAAACTATATTCTGAACACTAACCTGTTAGCAACAGACGGCACAAACTCGGTATCTCTATGGGTCCCATATCCTGTGTGTATATCGGGATGCGCCGCTAGCGCAGTGAGTGCGGCGAGGCAACCTAACGCTCCTTGTGACAGCAGCGTCTCAGCGCCCGCGCGGGTGCCCGCCATCTTGATGAGCAGGCCCATCTTCGACTCGTATACATAGAGGACGCGCAGGGATTTGGGGTTTGGTTCTAGTGTCTGTTGGATAAAAAAGTTAACTGTTTAAATCCCAGTAAATACTAGTTCTTTCTTTCTTTAACAAAAAAAAGTACTGTGAAGTGAAGAAAGTCAAGTAATTTTATTAACACAACTTTTTATTATTGTCCTAACTACGTAATCTAAAAACACTCACCTCCTTCAACCCCTCATCATCTTGCAGCAGGCTATCGATTAAACTCCTCAAATACCCCTGATTGGTCAGCGTGTTCATCCAATCAGTTCTTGGGTTTATTTCTATGAGCGTGTCCAGGCACGCCAGCGCCACCATGCGGCACACGTCGTGACCTGCCCCGATACAGTCCCCACACACTATAGAACATAGGTTTTCACCAAAATCACTTATCACATCAATCACCATGGATTTTAAAGCTGACTCTTCTCGACTGGGCCTTGCCTTCGAACTGTCTAGTCTACTAACGTACGTGTTAGACATGTTTTCTTCTTCCGGGTCCGCTGAACTTGACTTCAAATTAACTATATTCAAGTAGTTTAATAAAGCTCCGTATAAATTCACTCGCATTTTTTGAGTTGAACCGCCAGAGACGAGAATCCAGGACAGAATTTTATGTAAAATGAATTTTAGAGTTAAGGAATTCGTTTGCATGATCTGGTTTGAAGGTCCGAAGAAGCTCATTTCGAATTCCGCGGACTTTTGATTTGATTCTCTCTTCTGTAGGATATAACAGTGTCGTAGATTGACTAGTAGGAGAAGCACAGTTCCTGATGCCAAGTTTCCTAGCTGTGGTAATACTTCTGAAGGCGGGATCTTGTTGAGTAAGTCCTGTAATATGTTGAGGAGGAGGTTCTTCCGTGATTCTAAGCTGAGTATGTCGTGCGGCGCCACACAGAAGATTATCTCTGTCAGTTGGCGCCACGAGTCGTAGTAGTGTGTCAGAGTGGCCGCCAGGTTGCGCTGTCTGTTCACCTCTGTGACGTAATCTAGCACCTGTGGGATGGGAGAGTAATTTAAAAATAGTTTATTTTTTAGAAATACTGTTTTCCGCTTTTGGTATGTCCACAACAAAAATTTTAAGCTTTCTTTTTTTTATAACAGTGGGTTTTGTTAAAATTTGAGTGACTTTTTAAAAGACGGGCTTCACATAGTAGGTCCTAATACTAAATTATATTATACATTTATGTAAATGTTACCTTTTGTATCTCTGTAGCGACGAGGTTTCTTTGCGGCGCGGTAGCATGTAGCGCGGCTAATTCGCGCGTGAGTAACGCATGTACGCGTGATACGCTGATACGCTTGCCGCCTAGACCTGAACACCACAAACATGCCAATTTAATTATATTACATATACCTATATTGATTATAGTTAAGCTGTGTACCTGCTTATGTATTACTAGGATAAATTTTTATTTCAATCAATGTCTAATTCGTCCGTAACGTAGGTGTAATGTAATTGCTGTGTACATACCCGTGGGTAGGTCGCAGGAGGCGATGGCTTGACGTAGTTGTTGCGCTTGGAACAGTTCCCAGCGCGGCTCAACGGCTCCCTCTACGCTTACTGGTAACTCTTCCAACGTCCGACGGAGTAGACACCATTCCCATTCCTTTGAAAGAACGACGTGTAAAGTCAACACATTCAGACGCAGATGAAAGCGCAGCCGCAGCCGTACTTATGTATACTTCTATCTTATTTGTACTGAGTAACAGGGTCCAGTTTTCTTCTCAGCCCCACGTTGGCCACGAGCGCGCCGACAGCGTCGCCACGGACGGTGTGTGTTACCTGCGTGGGGTGGTGCGCCGTGTGCGTGAGCGCCGTGAGCAGCGCGGCCAGCGCGGCGTGCTGGCGCCCCGCCGCGCCCGCGCCCGCCTCGCACGCGCACGCCACGAGCGCGCCGACAGCGTCGCCACGGACGGTGTGTGTTACCTGCGTGGGGTGGTGCGCCGTGTGCGTGAGCGCCGTGAGCAGCGCGGCCAGCGCGGCGTGCTGGCGCCCCGCCGCGCCCGCGCCCGCCTCGCACGCGCACGCCACGAGCGCGCCGACAGCGTCGCCACGGACGGTGTGTGTTACCTGCGTGGGGTGGTGCGCCGTGTGCGTGAGCGCCGTGAGCAGCGCGGCCAGCGCGGCGTGCTGGCGCCCCGCCGCGCCCGCGCCCGCCTCGCACGCGCACGCCACGAGCGCGCCGACAGCGTCGCCACGGACGGTGTGTGTTACCTGCGTGGGGTGGTGCGCCGTGTGCGTGAGCGCCGTGAGCAGCGCGGCCAGCGCGGCGTGCTGGCGCCCCGCCGCGCCCGCGCCCGCCTCGCACGCGCACGCCACGAGCGCGCCGACAGCGTCGCCACGGACGGTGTGTGTTACCTGCGTGGGGTGGTGCGCCGTGTGCGTGAGCGCCGTGAGCAGCGCGGCCAGCGCGGCGTGCTGGCGCCCCGCCGCGCCCGCGCCCGCCTCGCACGCGCACGCCACGAGCGCGCCGACAGCGTCGCCACGGACGGTGTGTGTTACCTGCGTGGGGTGGTGCGCCGTGTGCGTGAGCGCCGTGAGCAGCGCGGCCAGCGCGGCGTGCTGGCGCCCCGCCGCGCCCGCGCCCGCCTCGCACGCGCACGCCACGAGCGCGCCGACAGCGTCGCCACGGACGGTGTGTGTTACCTGCGTGGGGTGGTGCGCCGTGTGCGTGAGCGCCGTGAGCAGCGCGGCCAGCGCGGCGTGCTGGCGCCCCGCCGCGCCCGCGCCCGCCTCGCACGCGCACGCCACGAGCGCGCCGACAGCGTCGCCACGGACGGTGTGTGTTACCTGCGTGGGGTGGTGCGCCGTGTGCGTGAGCGCCGTGAGCAGCGCGGCCAGCGCGGCGTGCTGGCGCCCCGCCGCGCCCGCGCCCGCCTCGCACGCGCACGCCACGAGCGCGCCGACAGCGTCGCCACGGACGGTGTGTGTTACCTGCGTGGGGTGGTGCGCCGTGTGCGTGAGCGCCGTGAGCAGCGCGGCCAGCGCGGCGTGCTGGCGCCCCGCCGCGCCCGCGCCCGCCTCGCACGCGCACGCCACGAGCGCGCCGACAGCGTCGCCACGGACGGTGTGTGTTACCTGCGTGGGGTGGTGCGCCGTGTGCGTGAGCGCCGTGAGCAGCGCGGCCAGCGCGGCGTGCTGGCGCCCCGCCGCGCCCGCGCCCGCCTCGCACGCGCACGCCACGAGCGCGCCGACAGCGTCGCCACGGACGGTGTGTGTTACCTGCGTGGGGTGGTGCGCCGTGTGCGTGAGCGCCGTGAGCAGCGCGGCCAGCGCGGCGTGCTGGCGCCCCGCCGCGCCCGCGCCCGCCTCGCACGCGCACGCCACGAGCGCGCCGACAGCGTCGCCACGGACGGTGTGTGTTACCTGCGTGGGGTGGTGCGCCGTGTGCGTGAGCGCCGTGAGCAGCGCGGCCAGCGCGGCGTGCTGGCGCCCCGCCGCGCCCGCGCCCGCCTCGCACGCGCACGCCACGAGCGCGCCGACAGCGTCGCCACGGACGGTGTGTGTTACCTGCGTGGGGTGGTGCGCCGTGTGCGTGAGCGCCGTGAGCAGCGCGGCCAGCGCGGCGTGCTGGCGCCCCGCCGCGCCCGCGCCCGCCTCGCACGCGCACGCCACGAGCGCGCCGACAGCGTCGCCACGGACGGTGTGTGTTACCTGCGTGGGGTGGTGCGCCGTGTGCGTGAGCGCCGTGAGCAGCGCGGCCAGCGCGGCGTGCTGGCGCCCCGCCGCGCCCGCGCCCGCCTCGCACGCGCACGCCACGAGCGCGCCGACAGCGTCGCCACGGACGGTGTGTGTTACCTGCGTGGGGTGGTGCGCCGTGTGCGTGAGCGCCGTGAGCAGCGCGGCCAGCGCGGCGTGCTGGCGCCCCGCCGCGCCCGCGCCCGCCTCGCACGCGCACGCCACGAGCGCGCCGACAGCGTCGCCACGGACGGTGTGTGTTACCTGCGTGGGGTGGTGCGCCGTGTGCGTGAGCGCCGTGAGCAGCGCGGCCAGCGCGGCGTGCTGGCGCCCCGCCGCGCCCGCGCCCGCCTCGCACGCGCACGCCACGAGCGCGCCGACAGCGTCGCCACGGACGGTGTGTGTTACCTGCGTGGGGTGGTGCGCCGTGTGCGTGAGCGCCGTGAGCAGCGCGGCCAGCGCGGCGTGCTGGCGCCCCGCCGCGCCCGCGCCCGCCTCGCACGCGCACGCCACGAGCGCGCCGACAGCGTCGCCACGGACGGTGTGTGTTACCTGCGTGGGGTGGTGCGCCGTGTGCGTGAGCGCCGTGAGCAGCGCGGCCAGCGCGGCGTGCTGGCGCCCCGCCGCGCCCGCGCCCGCCTCGCACGCGCACGCCACGAGCGCGCCGACAGCGTCGCCACGGACGGTGTGTGTTACCTGCGTGGGGTGGTGCGCCGTGTGCGTGAGCGCCGTGAGCAGCGCGGCCAGCGCGGCGTGCTGGCGCCCCGCCGCGCCCGCGCCCGCCTCGCACGCGCACGCCACGAGCGCGCCGACAGCGTCGCCACGGACGGTGTGTGTTACCTGCGTGGGGTGGTGCGCCGTGTGCGTGAGCGCCGTGAGCAGCGCGGCCAGCGCGGCGTGCTGGCGCCCCGCCGCGCCCGCGCCCGCCTCGCACGCGCACGCCACGAGCGCGCCGACAGCGTCGCCACGGACGGTGTGTGTTACCTGCGTGGGGTGGTGCGCCGTGTGCGTGAGCGCCGTGAGCAGCGCGGCCAGCGCGGCGTGCTGGCGCCCCGCCGCGCCCGCGCCCGCCTCGCACGCGCACGCCACGAGCGCGCCGACAGCGTCGCCACGGACGGTGTGTGTTACCTGCGTGGGGTGGTGCGCCGTGTGCGTGAGCGCCGTGAGCAGCGCGGCCAGCGCGGCGTGCTGGCGCCCCGCCGCGCCCGCGCCCGCCTCGCACGCGCACGCCACGAGCGCGCCGACAGCGTCGCCACGGACGGTGTGTGTTACCTGCGTGGGGTGGTGCGCCGTGTGCGTGAGCGCCGTGAGCAGCGCGGCCAGCGCGGCGTGCTGGCGCCCCGCCGCGCCCGCGCCCGCCTCGCACGCGCACGCCACGAGCGCGCCGACAGCGTCGCCACGGACGGTGTGTGTTACCTGCGTGGGGTGGTGCGCCGTGTGCGTGAGCGCCGTGAGCAGCGCGGCCAGCGCGGCGTGCTGGCGCCCCGCCGCGCCCGCGCCCGCCTCGCACGCGCACGCCACGAGCGCGCCGACAGCGTCGCCACGGACGGTGTGTGTTACCTGCGTGGGGTGGTGCGCCGTGTGCGTGAGCGCCGTGAGCAGCGCGGCCAGCGCGGCGTGCTGGCGCCCCGCCGCGCCCGCGCCCGCCTCGCACGCGCACGCCACGAGCGCGCCGACAGCGTCGCCACGGACGGTGTGTGTTACCTGCGTGGGGTGGTGCGCCGTGTGCGTGAGCGCCGTGAGCAGCGCGGCCAGCGCGGCGTGCTGGCGCCCCGCCGCGCCCGCGCCCGCCTCGCACGCGCACGCCACGAGCGCGCCGACAGCGTCGCCACGGACGGTGTGTGTTACCTGCGTGGGGTGGTGCGCCGTGTGCGTGAGCGCCGTGAGCAGCGCGGCCAGCGCGGCGTGCTGGCGCCCCGCCGCGCCCGCGCCCGCCTCGCACGCGCACGCCACGAGCGCGCCGACAGCGTCGCCACGGACGGTGTGTGTTACCTGCGTGGGGTGGTGCGCCGTGTGCGTGAGCGCCGTGAGCAGCGCGGCCAGCGCGGCGTGCTGGCGCCCCGCCGCGCCCGCGCCCGCCTCGCACGCGCACGCCACGAGCGCGCCGACAGCGTCGCCACGGACGGTGTGTGTTACCTGCGTGGGGTGGTGCGCCGTGTGCGTGAGCGCCGTGAGCAGCGCGGCCAGCGCGGCGTGCTGGCGCCCCGCCGCGCCCGCGCCCGCCTCGCACGCGCACGCCACGAGCGCGCCGACAGCGTCGCCACGGACGGTGTGTGTTACCTGCGTGGGGTGGTGCGCCGTGTGCGTGAGCGCCGTGAGCAGCGCGGCCAGCGCGGCGTGCTGGCGCCCCGCCGCGCCCGCGCCCGCCTCGCACGCGCACGCCACGAGCGCGCCGACAGCGTCGCCACGGACGGTGTGTGTTACCTGCGTGGGGTGGTGCGCCGTGTGCGTGAGCGCCGTGAGCAGCGCGGCCAGCGCGGCGTGCTGGCGCCCCGCCGCGCCCGCGCCCGCCTCGCACGCGCACGCCACGAGCGCGCCGACAGCGTCGCCACGGACGGTGTGTGTTACCTGCGTGGGGTGGTGCGCCGTGTGCGTGAGCGCCGTGAGCAGCGCGGCCAGCGCGGCGTGCTGGCGCCCCGCCGCGCCCGCGCCCGCCTCGCACGCGCACGCCACGAGCGCGCCGACAGCGTCGCCACGGACGGTGTGTGTTACCTGCGTGGGGTGGTGCGCCGTGTGCGTGAGCGCCGTGAGCAGCGCGGCCAGCGCGGCGTGCTGGCGCCCCGCCGCGCCCGCGCCCGCCTCGCACGCGCACGCCACGAGCGCGCCGACAGCGTCGCCACGGACGGTGTGTGTTACCTGCGTGGGGTGGTGCGCCGTGTGCGTGAGCGCCGTGAGCAGCGCGGCCAGCGCGGCGTGCTGGCGCCCCGCCGCGCCCGCGCCCGCCTCGCACGCGCACGCCACGAGCGCGCCGACAGCGTCGCCACGGACGGTGTGTGTTACCTGCGTGGGGTGGTGCGCCGTGTGCGTGAGCGCCGTGAGCAGCGCGGCCAGCGCGGCGTGCTGGCGCCCCGCCGCGCCCGCGCCCGCCTCGCACGCGCACGCCACGAGCGCGCCGACAGCGTCGCCACGGACGGTGTGTGTTACCTGCGTGGGGTGGTGCGCCGTGTGCGTGAGCGCCGTGAGCAGCGCGGCCAGCGCGGCGTGCTGGCGCCCCGCCGCGCCCGCGCCCGCCTCGCACGCGCACGCCACGAGCGCGCCGACAGCGTCGCCACGGACGGTGTGTGTTACCTGCGTGGGGTGGTGCGCCGTGTGCGTGAGCGCCGTGAGCAGCGCGGCCAGCGCGGCGTGCTGGCGCCCCGCCGCGCCCGCGCCCGCCTCGCACGCGCACGCCACGAGCGCGCCGACAGCGTCGCCACGGACGGTGTGTGTTACCTGCGTGGGGTGGTGCGCCGTGTGCGTGAGCGCCGTGAGCAGCGCGGCCAGCGCGGCGTGCTGGCGCCCCGCCGCGCCCGCGCCCGCCTCGCACGCGCACGCCACGAGCGCGCCGACAGCGTCGCCACGGACGGTGTGTGTTACCTGCGTGGGGTGGTGCGCCGTGTGCGTGAGCGCCGTGAGCAGCGCGGCCAGCGCGGCGTGCTGGCGCCCCGCCGCGCCCGCGCCCGCCTCGCACGCGCACGCCACGAGCGCGCCGACAGCGTCGCCACGGACGGTGTGTGTTACCTGCGTGGGGTGGTGCGCCGTGTGCGTGAGCGCCGTGAGCAGCGCGGCCAGCGCGGCGTGCTGGCGCCCCGCCGCGCCCGCGCCCGCCTCGCACGCGCACGCCACGAGCGCGCCGACAGCGTCGCCACGGACGGTGTGTGTTACCTGCGTGGGGTGGTGCGCCGTGTGCGTGAGCGCCGTGAGCAGCGCGGCCAGCGCGGCGTGCTGGCGCCCCGCCGCGCCCGCGCCCGCCTCGCACGCGCACGCCACGAGCGCGCCGACAGCGTCGCCACGGACGGTGTGTGTTACCTGCGTGGGGTGGTGCGCCGTGTGCGTGAGCGCCGTGAGCAGCGCGGCCAGCGCGGCGTGCTGGCGCCCCGCCGCGCCCGCGCCCGCCTCGCACGCGCACGCCACGAGCGCGCCGACAGCGTCGCCACGGACGGTGTGTGTTACCTGCGTGGGGTGGTGCGCCGTGTGCGTGAGCGCCGTGAGCAGCGCGGCCAGCGCGGCGTGCTGGCGCCCCGCCGCGCCCGCGCCCGCCTCGCACGCGCACGCCACGAGCGCGCCGACAGCGTCGCCACGGACGGTGTGTGTTACCTGCGTGGGGTGGTGCGCCGTGTGCGTGAGCGCCGTGAGCAGCGCGGCCAGCGCGGCGTGCTGGCGCCCCGCCGCGCCCGCGCCCGCCTCGCACGCGCACGCCACGAGCGCGCCGACAGCGTCGCCACGGACGGTGTGTGTTACCTGCGTGGGGTGGTGCGCCGTGTGCGTGAGCGCCGTGAGCAGCGCGGCCAGCGCGGCGTGCTGGCGCCCCGCCGCGCCCGCGCCCGCCTCGCACGCGCACGCCACGAGCGCGCCGACAGCGTCGCCACGGACGGTGTGTGTTACCTGCGTGGGGTGGTGCGCCGTGTGCGTGAGCGCCGTGAGCAGCGCGGCCAGCGCGGCGTGCTGGCGCCCCGCCGCGCCCGCGCCCGCCTCGCACGCGCACGCCACGAGCGCGCCGACAGCGTCGCCACGGACGGTGTGTGTTACCTGCGTGGGGTGGTGCGCCGTGTGCGTGAGCGCCGTGAGCAGCGCGGCCAGCGCGGCGTGCTGGCGCCCCGCCGCGCCCGCGCCCGCCTCGCACGCGCACGCCACGAGCGCGCCGACAGCGTCGCCACGGACGGTGTGTGTTACCTGCGTGGGGTGGTGCGCCGTGTGCGTGAGCGCCGTGAGCAGCGCGGCCAGCGCGGCGTGCTGGCGCCCCGCCGCGCCCGCGCCCGCCTCGCACGCGCACGCCACGAGCGCGCCGACAGCGTCGCCACGGACGGTGTGTGTTACCTGCGTGGGGTGGTGCGCCGTGTGCGTGAGCGCCGTGAGCAGCGCGGCCAGCGCGGCGTGCTGGCGCCCCGCCGCGCCCGCGCCCGCCTCGCACGCGCACGCCACGAGCGCGCCGACAGCGTCGCCACGGACGGTGTGTGTTACCTGCGTGGGGTGGTGCGCCGTGTGCGTGAGCGCCGTGAGCAGCGCGGCCAGCGCGGCGTGCTGGCGCCCCGCCGCGCCCGCGCCCGCCTCGCACGCGCACGCCACGAGCGCGCCGACAGCGTCGCCACGGACGGTGTGTGTTACCTGCGTGGGGTGGTGCGCCGTGTGCGTGAGCGCCGTGAGCAGCGCGGCCAGCGCGGCGTGCTGGCGCCCCGCCGCGCCCGCGCCCGCCTCGCACGCGCACGCCACGAGCGCGCCGACAGCGTCGCCACGGACGGTGTGTGTTACCTGCGTGGGGTGGTGCGCCGTGTGCGTGAGCGCCGTGAGCAGCGCGGCCAGCGCGGCGTGCTGGCGCCCCGCCGCGCCCGCGCCCGCCTCGCACGCGCACGCCACGAGCGCGCCGACAGCGTCGCCACGGACGGTGTGTGTTACCTGCGTGGGGTGGTGCGCCGTGTGCGTGAGCGCCGTGAGCAGCGCGGCCAGCGCGGCGTGCTGGCGCCCCGCCGCGCCCGCGCCCGCCTCGCACGCGCACGCCACGAGCGCGCCGACAGCGTCGCCACGGACGGTGTGTGTTACCTGCGTGGGGTGGTGCGCCGTGTGCGTGAGCGCCGTGAGCAGCGCGGCCAGCGCGGCGTGCTGGCGCCCCGCCGCGCCCGCGCCCGCCTCGCACGCGCACGCCACGAGCGCGCCGACAGCGTCGCCACGGACGGTGTGTGTTACCTGCGTGGGGTGGTGCGCCGTGTGCGTGAGCGCCGTGAGCAGCGCGGCCAGCGCGGCGTGCTGGCGCCCCGCCGCGCCCGCGCCCGCCTCGCACGCGCACGCCACGAGCGCGCCGACAGCGTCGCCACGGACGGTGTGTGTTACCTGCGTGGGGTGGTGCGCCGTGTGCGTGAGCGCCGTGAGCAGCGCGGCCAGCGCGGCGTGCTGGCGCCCCGCCGCGCCCGCGCCCGCCTCGCACGCGCACGCCACGAGCGCGCCGACAGCGTCGCCACGGACGGTGTGTGTTACCTGCGTGGGGTGGTGCGCCGTGTGCGTGAGCGCCGTGAGCAGCGCGGCCAGCGCGGCGTGCTGGCGCCCCGCCGCGCCCGCGCCCGCCTCGCACGCGCACGCCACGAGCGCGCCGACAGCGTCGCCACGGACGGTGTGTGTTACCTGCGTGGGGTGGTGCGCCGTGTGCGTGAGCGCCGTGAGCAGCGCGGCCAGCGCGGCGTGCTGGCGCCCCGCCGCGCCCGCGCCCGCCTCGCACGCGCACGCCACGAGCGCGCCGACAGCGTCGCCACGGACGGTGTGTGTTACCTGCGTGGGGTGGTGCGCCGTGTGCGTGAGCGCCGTGAGCAGCGCGGCCAGCGCGGCGTGCTGGCGCCCCGCCGCGCCCGCGCCCGCCTCGCACGCGCACGCCACGAGCGCGCCGACAGCGTCGCCACGGACGGTGTGTGTTACCTGCGTGGGGTGGTGCGCCGTGTGCGTGAGCGCCGTGAGCAGCGCGGCCAGCGCGGCGTGCTGGCGCCCCGCCGCGCCCGCGCCCGCCTCGCACGCGCACGCCACGAGCGCGCCGACAGCGTCGCCACGGACGGTGTGTGTTACCTGCGTGGGGTGGTGCGCCGTGTGCGTGAGCGCCGTGAGCAGCGCGGCCAGCGCGGCGTGCTGGCGCCCCGCCGCGCCCGCGCCCGCCTCGCACGCGCACGCCACGAGCGCGCCGACAGCGTCGCCACGGACGGTGTGTGTTACCTGCGTGGGGTGGTGCGCCGTGTGCGTGAGCGCCGTGAGCAGCGCGGCCAGCGCGGCGTGCTGGCGCCCCGCCGCGCCCGCGCCCGCCTCGCACGCGCACGCCACGAGCGCGCCGACAGCGTCGCCACGGACGGTGTGTGTTACCTGCGTGGGGTGGTGCGCCGTGTGCGTGAGCGCCGTGAGCAGCGCGGCCAGCGCGGCGTGCTGGCGCCCCGCCGCGCCCGCGCCCGCCTCGCACGCGCACGCCACGAGCGCGCCGACAGCGTCGCCACGGACGGTGTGTGTTACCTGCGTGGGGTGGTGCGCCGTGTGCGTGAGCGCCGTGAGCAGCGCGGCCAGCGCGGCGTGCTGGCGCCCCGCCGCGCCCGCGCCCGCCTCGCACGCGCACGCCACGAGCGCGCCGACAGCGTCGCCACGGACGGTGTGTGTTACCTGCGTGGGGTGGTGCGCCGTGTGCGTGAGCGCCGTGAGCAGCGCGGCCAGCGCGGCGTGCTGGCGCCCCGCCGCGCCCGCGCCCGCCTCGCACGCGCACGCCACGAGCGCGCCGACAGCGTCGCCACGGACGGTGTGTGTTACCTGCGTGGGGTGGTGCGCCGTGTGCGTGAGCGCCGTGAGCAGCGCGGCCAGCGCGGCGTGCTGGCGCCCCGCCGCGCCCGCGCCCGCCTCGCACGCGCACGCTCGCAGCGTCCACGAGCGCGCCGACAGCGTCGTCACCGACGCGCTCTGGGGACCATCCGATACATTTATATACATCAATGTCTACCCAACAACTGTATTCTCAATGAGACCTATAGAATGGCTCCCTGTGCACACAATAGTTTGACCGAATATCCCGACCTGTTTGC
The DNA here is from genome assembly GCA_951799955.1 of Apamea anceps. Lineage (NCBI taxonomy): Eukaryota > Metazoa > Arthropoda > Insecta > Lepidoptera > Noctuidae > Apamea > Apamea anceps. The sequence continues at coordinate 1,372,361 of OX637502.1, read as the reverse complement.
AACCTTAAGCCCATCCATTTGAGCCCGAAAGCACAGAACAATAATGGATTTTTGAATAAACATGTAATGGACAGATACGGTGAAATAAAAATTGAAGGATCCTAGAAATGGTGAAGTGGGAAGACATAAGTCCAACCTGGTAAAGTGGGGCTACCTTGACGGAACGGCAGTAGGGTGTGATTGTGGAGCTATGTCACAAACCTTGCTCCACCTCCTTCCTGCCCTGTGTTCCAAAACATGCAGTCAAAGTGACCTCTGCGCTGCCAACGACAACGCCGTGGAAGTAGCAAAGTTTTGGAAAAACAGCATTTAAATAAAATACAGTCGTGCCAGAGAAGATTGGTGAAATTTCGTTTTAAGGAGAGAAAACCCTGCAACTAAAAATATGATCACCAGAATAAAAGCAAACAAAAGCCACAGTGGATCCCAAATGTCAGAAACGACTGTGCGGCAAGCCTAGAAAGAGATGGCGGGATGAGCTGGACTCCTCAAAGGATTGGCCCACAATCGCAGTAGACCGGGAAGAGTGGAGGGAGGGAAGAAAGGGCCTTGCCCTGCAGGGGGACAACACAGGCTCATAATAATAAATAAGTAATAACTTACTTTGAGATCAACAGTGGCCTTGACATGTCTGGACAGAAAGTAGTCTCTAGTCCTGAGGAAGCGCAGGATGGGTGCCGAGGTGTTGGGGCGCGCGCACAGCCAGTACACCAGGCGGTAGCAGCTCTCTACTAGGTTGTTCGCCTCCCTGGGGACGTTGCATTCACAATTATAGTTAAACATACACAGATAAGCTCTATAATATGTCCCCTGATATTTTAATGTAATTATGTCGAAATCGAAATCAATTAAAGTGTAACAAAATTGATAATTTTTTTCATACTGAACACCTAACTTATCGCTAGATATTGCAAATATAAATATCAGTCGTGGCGTGAACGCGAAGAGACAAAAAATTCAGTATTCCGGGTCAAATTAGAAACATCGTTTTAAACTGATATTTTAAGTGACTAAACTACCTGCGATTGATGACCCCAGAAAAAACTCATCAAATTCATTTCTTTTTTATCATTTTTAGATATCGATACCGACACACACATCTGCGAAGTTTCGCTAGCTAATCTAATTTGCCCCGTAATTTTTAAAAATTTTATGCACTCGGCACGTTTTATGACCGCGACTACAAATGATAAATGATTTTATTTTGTAAGTAGGTTTGTACAAACACTTTTACACGTCAATCATATTTTAAAAAAAACTAGATGTGGTCGGCGTTTCCTATCTGACTGGTCTGAGAAGTACCGCGAGCGTTTCCTAAATAGCTTCTAAAACATTACGTTAGTCGGTTTTTTTTTTCATATAAAACAAAATACGGACCTGTGCTGTTGATTGTGTGAGGCGATGTGTTGCTCCAAGATGTCGAGTATGGAGTGCAGGCAGGTGCGCGGGTAGCCCGAGGCGCCTGCTTCATTCAGCTGACTGCGACTCACCTGTGAATGCGAAACCTCATTATTTTATATTCATACTAATTTCACGCCAGTTCACGGCGTTCCACGAATCTACAGATTCGTGAAAAGCCACACAAATGTAACACTATTAAGGGCTCTTATCGGGCTAGATATATTTTATCCGAGGAAAAAAATTACGGCTGACAGTTCTAGAATGGAAAAACTGTCAAAAATTCAAAATTTATTTTCAGGATAAGACTTATTCTGGGTATAAGTTTGTCAAAATTCGCCCTTAGGGCCGGTTTTTGATCCGTAGTTAACTCAACCAATTGTTAATAGTAAATAATGATAAAATTTTTGCAAAATGTGTTTTTTGATCAATTGTTACTTTATGTAATGGTTATTTTTTAAACTTATAGTTAGTTAATCGACCATTAGCAATATTATATCATTAGATAAACTAAAAATTGATCAAAAAACACATTTTGCTAAAATTAGACCATTTGTTACTATTTTTAACAATTGGTTGAGTTTAACTACGGATACACGGCCTTTAGTCTTCCTAATTTATTAAATGTTTCAACATATTATTATTATTGTGTTACCCGGTATTAAAAGGGAAAACTACACAATCACCCAATTGCAGGTCGGTCTATCGTTAGGGTCGGCGCAACATATTATATTTTCAAGGCAATAATCATGAAGATAATTCGATTTATTTAGAGTTGATTTTCGTAGCTCCGCGACGTGCATTCGAATGATAATGTTCAACAAGCAGTACTGACGTCATCGGTGAGGCTGTAGCCCAGCAGGAAGTGCGCCAGGTTGGGCGGCGCCGTGGGCAGCACGTGCTGCAGCAGGCGCAGCACGCCCTCCTTGGCCGCGCGCACGCTCGCGCCGCGCTCGGCCTCGCTGCCGCCTTCTGCCTGCACTACTGCCTCTGACCACTCTTCAGCTTCCAGGCATTCCACGAACCCGTATCTGGAGAGACAAAACAATGTCTCTGTAATTTATGTGTACAATGAAGGATAAAAAATAAAGCAAATCAAATTGCAAATGGCCAAATAAATGAAAACAAACTGTCGGAGACTATTTGTTAAAATATTTTTTTTTTTAGGGAAAGATGTCGATTGCTTATTCTTAAACGATTGTTTGGCAGAGCAAAACTTGATCGACTCGAAAATAAGACGAAGTTGATACAAATCTAAAATCTATCTTAAGATTAAATTACTATAAACTAATTGGTATATAACGAGCAGCACATACCTTATTTCCGCAGCTAAAGCGTGTCTATGCGTAATAGATGCCAGTAGATGCCTGGCAGCAGCGGGCGTGTTGAGCGCACGCACCAGCAGAGCCACCGCGCGCGCGGCGGCGGCCGGGAGGGTTGCGACGTGCTGCAGGACCTTGCAGCATGTTATCAGGCGGCAGTTGTTGTCCGGACCTTCGGGGGCTGTGACACGGAAAATTGTAAGGTAAACACTACACTACACTTGGGTATCATCGTCTATCTTCGGAAATACGAACGCGTGATGATATCTAATATAGAGCTATTACTACCATAGAAGTACTTGCCTATTTTCTATTACCATGTTCACAAAATTATAGATTAACAACTCTATACAATTCCAAAATACTTTTCAAAACTTTTGAATGACGATCTAAAACTGGAGTAGGTAGCCCGAAAGAAAGAAAGCTTCATACAAACGAGCAAAGATAGGAGCATTGCCACTAAGCGCGGGTAGTACAGAACTAAGAAGCATTGCCTCTGTGAGGAATTACTTTGTGGCGCGACATGCGTGTTAATTCGGAAATACGAAGATTACCGAAACTTATGAGTTAAAAATACAGATTTCCAAAGAAAGGTAAGCCGTTCTTTGGAAATCTGTATTTTAACTATAACGCCTAGTTTCAGGGCGTATATATTTATTAAATTAAAACTCTTACTAGTTAAACTTACCCAGAATAAGTTTGGACAGCGGCACGATGAGTACGGATCGTCCGGCGTCGGCTGCAGCTGTTTGTAAGGGACGCTCCAGAGCTAGTGCGCGCTCCATTATCTGTAGGATGCTGATCAGACTCTGTTCCACGAACACCTGCGGGCAATAAAATGTTGAAATTACATACAGGAATTACTGAAAGGAAAAGGAAGACAGGAGCAGCTGAAATGAGCAAGCAAGTTCGGTGTATTTGCTAGAATTCATTCTGGGATCGATTTGTATGCCTTCTTAGTGAATAAATAAAAAATAAATCACTTTTGTTTATATTGATGATAGTAAGGTGAATCACACTACATCACATAAACTGATAACACTTGAGCTACGAAAACAACCCTTACTGTTACGACATGAAGGCGGTGATAATATTAAATTATCACCGTGGGCGTGCGCTAGATTACACTGACAGAGTCAATGACTCTCAGCCGAAGAAATCGATCTTGGGAACTTTGTTTTTTTCTGCTACTACTCACCTTAGCGGGCTGTGGCTGTCTGTCTAGTAGGTCTCGCGCCTCGTCGAGGGACGTCAGCAGCAGGCGCAGCAGCTCGGACTTGGTGTGTAGCTGTAGCAGCAGGCGGAAGCCGGGCGGCGGGTTGGTGTCGGGCTCGCGGCCTGCAGGGGGGAAGTCGCTCGGAGACGGCTCGTAAGATTCTAGCCAGCGCGCGAACAGACGGAAGCATAGGGACAGCATCTGTGCAGAGAGAGGTAATGAGAGAATACAATTTCTGTGTATTTTCCAAGTATTTTACTTTTATTTTTTTAGACTGAAGTCTCAGATTGTGAGCCATTTTTGGTAAATGGGTTGGCTCATAATGACATACCTGCCACTTCTCCGTCGGCTTAGCATAGGGCCGGTGCGGCGCGGGCAGCGCCAGGCGGTTGAGCACGTGCTCCACGTAGGGGTCCAGGCCGGGGGCCCGGGCCCCCGCGCCCAGGGCCCGCGGCAGCGGGGCCGCGCCGCACAGCGAGTCCAGCAGGCCCAGGAAGGCGCGCGACAGCGGGTACTCCTCGATGCGACACTCCACCTGCACACGGGGATGTGGGTTACAGTCTAACTATACTCCATTTATAATAGCATTAGAAAAAAGAGGCTCGTAGAAGCAGGAATGCAAAACATTTTATTTCAAAGTTATGATAAAACAATTTTAAGGGAGATGCTTAAATTCTAATTTTCTTGCGTTTTTTGCAATTTGCAGGTAGTGTAAGGTTGTATCTTAATAAAAATAATATGATGCGCAACAATAAGAAATATGTAGGCAATAATACAATTTTAACCTTAAAAATCATCAATACATCCCTTTAAATTAGAATTGCTCCGAATTCGTCTGATTTCGCGGGCTACTGCAGCGCATCCACCTTAATTAAAATAAAATTCGGTAGAATTATAGTGAAACGAATAACGTTCTTGCTTCTTTTAGGTTTTTAGCATTGACACTGTAATTTTAAATTGGAGTTATATAATATAAATAAATGAAAGCCACATAATTTCATAAGATAAATAGTTAAAATGGTTACAATTAAGTGTGACAGCTGCTGTAAAATAGATCATAATAAATTCGGCGTCTATCATAATGTAACAATGTTTATTGTATTTTTGTTACAAAGTGTGCATTAAAAATAACCTTTTTTAACTTCTTTCTAATGCTATTGTAAATGGACTATAGTAACATAGAAGACGCGCTACGAGAGTTCTAAATAATAAGTTGGTTTACAAAGTTCACTAAAGCCAATTAAAAAAATACAATTTCTATAATCTGGAAATTGGTTACAAACATCTTATATCATATTGGATAAGGTGTGAATAATTATGGTGTTTCAGGCCATATTCGGGTGAAATTATAAACTAGCTCACCATACCTGGACCCGAAACCAGTGTGGATACTGGATAGAGTACAAACAGGGACAATTTATGTAATATTATTACCTCATGTAACTCGGCATTGAGTGCTCTCTTATCATTGGTCGTAGACACAAGGTGTGCCGCCTCCAGTGCTGCCCACACCCTGCCCGCAGTGGCAGGAGTACCGCCCAGTGCTGCCAGTGTAGTGCAGAGCTCAGCCTTCAGCTGGAGCGGGATGTGGCAGCAGATTAGACCTGATGAGAATAATATTAAGTCAAAAATCAAGTATTTAACAAAAGAGTCTTAATCTCTTCAGGGCGAGAGTGAATAGGCTTCTTCTGGGCAAGCTCGTCCCACCGTAGATCTCATCCCTGCTTCTAGGCTTGATTGAGGTCAAGAGTGAGCCCATTAATGTCAATAAAAAAAAAAGAGTAAGGTGCAAGAATATTCGCGAGTGCTAGCATAAACTGTGACTCTGCGTGAGAAAGAGATGGAGCTATACTGGACATATAGCTCCATCTCTTTCCCATTTTGAAGTACCTAATATTAAAATAATACTAGTGCTGTGGGGGTCGATCCCCTGGGCAGCCGGCCCCGCTCCCACTGCACAGCTGACTAGCAGTTATTTGAACACGAACAGGAACTCGATTTTAGAAAAAAGTGTTATCGGAAGATGTGTAAAATCATAGGGAATCGATTATTTATTTCAATTTGGGCGACTTTCTGTTTCGTGAGAGACCTTATATCTAGAATTTATGCTAGAATGTCATAACTATAATTATACTAACCGAACATGCAGTTGACGGCGTCCCACTGCAGGTTCTCGCATATAGCGGCGCACGCGGCGTGGTCCTCGCGCGCTACGCTCGCTATCAACTTCAAAGCGGCTATCAGGGCTTCCACCTAAGGAATATCATACAATACAATGATAAATTATAATTTATTTATTAGCTCAAATAATCCGATCTATAGAGAGTAACGAAAAATAATTTATATGGCGCCCTTTTTTTATATAAAAGATTGTTTTGTATTTGCGGATTAAAAACAGCGTTAATTTGTCATCTGCATAATTAATGACCGTAAAAAAACTTTTTACAAAAAAAAATAACCGCCTTCAAAAAAGACAAACAAAAACGTTCCTGCACTAAAAAGTAAAAAATAAAAAATTGAATTCCTGTAAAGAAACTTAATTTAAAGGTAAACTTATTTGACATTAATATTTTGCAAATATTCAAAATTGTTTACTTCTTTTTGGAGTCGGTGCCAGCAGTTGTATCCTGTGCCATTTATTTTTTCAATTCACGATTATAAAATTTTAAAACAGATGCTTACAAACTTAATGCTTCAAAAATTTCAAAGTACTTAAAAAGTGGCAGGGGATTTTTATACGTATGTATAATTATTATTATTTAAAAGAAATTATTGTGAAAATTGTGTCAATTTGTTTTAGAGTACAGTCTAGTCTGTATTTGTGTTTTAATTATTCTAGGTATGCAATAGGTATCTTGGTAGTTTTATAGTAAATGTTAGAGGTCGTTTTTCGAGGTATTGTTGCCCATACGTATTTCCTTGCCTTGGCTGGCACCAACTCCAAAAAGAAGTAAACAATTTTGAATATTTGCAAAATATTAATGTCAAATAAGTTTACCTTTAAATTAAGTTTCTTTACAGGAATTCAATTTTTTATTTTTTACTTTTTAGTGCAGGAACGTTTTTGTTTGTCTTTTTTTGAAGGCGGTTATTTTTTTTTTTTGTAAAAAGTTTTTTTATTTCTAGCCGTTTAGTGTATTTTTTATTATAATATAATGGCAACGTAGTTAATATCTTTTCTACATAGAATAATATTTTGAAGAAGTACCAATATCATACTACTGTACATATTATTACTATAGGTACATATTACTGTCTACTTTCTGATCTTTAATTTGATCCCGTAGAGAGATGATAATATGACGCATGAAATACTGTCGATTCTTATGCGTCGTATGCTGCCTCTAATATTGAGCTGGGCGGTAACAGTCCATAAACTACAAGGGACCACCCTCGAGAGAGCTGTGATCGACCTTGGTAAAAAAAAACTTTGCAAAAGGACAAATATATGTCGCGCTAAGTCGTGTCAGAAGTTTGGAAGGCATAGTGTTATCAGATTAAGACGCCAATAAATTATTGAATCGACCACACGATGATCGAGCGATGACAGAGATAACAAGGTTGCGGAATCTGCCATCTGATAATCAAGACAACACATAACGTGCCATGGAATAGGCCTACCGGGGAAACCACATTAAAAAAAACGCGCCCAGCACACTACCTCATAGGTGGCGTGGAAACGTGTGCATACTACCAAGAATACAATTTTATTTTAGTAAATAATAGAAGCGATTTTTTTTTAAACATTGTAAGCAAAATGCCTTTAATATTTCAGAAGTTGTTTTGTGGACACATTGATGATAACATCAAAACTAGATTTTCAATGGCACCTTGTATTCAGAGTGCATCTCATGACAGTTCTAAGCCCAAATACTGCTAGGATACATTGTTTTATTTTGAAGTTATCATGCCAACCTTCCACCTTCCAGCTCCATTATCAGATCAGTTCGATAGTAACTTATAGCCAAAGTGCATTTCATGACAATTCTAATAAGCCCAAACACGGCTAGAATACGTTGATTAATTACGGAGTTCCGGTACCTGTCTTCCGGCTCCATCATGATCATCAGATCAGTTCAATGATAACATTTTCAATATAACTATTCAGGATTGTATGTTTATTTGTATTGTCATAGTTGCTTAACTATCTTGATTGTGATATCTATGCGAGTGACAAGTTCCGTTAGCCATATCTGATCTTCTTCACCAGTTCCACTTCATCAAATGTTACTTTTTGACTGTAAACGCTTGATTTCTCGATGAAAATATTAAAATTACTATATAGTTGCCTATAATATTTGAGGAGTTCCCTCGATTCCTCATGGATCCCATCATCAGAACTGGATTTTGAAAAAAATGGGACCAATCTGGAAGCATATCCTTTAAAGTTAAAAAAAAATTTTGCAAATCGATCCATAAACAACGGAGTTCTGAGGTAACAAACATAAAAAAAAAATAAAAAAAATAAAATAAAAAAAAAAATAAAACCGAATTGAGAACCTCCTCCTTTTTTTGAAGTCGGTTAAAAATGCTTTGATGTGTTGGTGTATTTTTTCAGAAATTGCAGAAACTATCTAATCTATACTTATAATAAATCTGTAGAAGTGAAAATTCTGTACATTGAAAATATCAAAAAAATAAATGGCAGGGGGTGTTACTAGACCGACACCGAACCCAAAAATGTGATTAAAAAAATTTTTGTCTGTCTGTCTGTTTGTTCAGGCATCACGCAAAAACTACCGGTTCGATTACGATGAAACTTGGTATAATTATTCTTTAATATCCTGGGCACCACACTGGGTACTTTTATCCCGGAAAAGTATATACAATAAAAAACAAACTTAATTTTGCGGTTGGATACCTAGACCCGATTACTGTACCAACCGCAAATAATAAGTTTGTCGTAGGTTACGTTACCCGCAGTGGAGTTCATTTTTATTCCTTTTAGTTTTTAGAGTTATTTAGATTTATTTTTATATAAGTCGTAGGTATAGATTTTAATTTTAAAGTATAGGTACTATAATTGATAGTGTACGTAGTGACCGTAGGTTATTTTATAATACTGTTAGTTAGGATTAGTCATTCGTATAGATATTAGTTTTTAGGGATTTTGCTTATTTATTGAGTTTAGATTAGTTATCATCAGAAATAGGTTTATTTAGGTAGGTAGGTATTTAATTTTCTGTTATTGAGTTTTTTTTTTTTTAATTAGGTAGGTACTTAGGTAAAGATATCATATAGGTACCCTCTTAATCACCACTAATGAGACACAATTGGTTTTCTATTGTAATTAGCCACAAAGGGCCCGCGAGATAGATGGCATCCTGGTGCACATACATTTTATCCTGTTAGCACGTTCCCGTGGGATAATTTCCGACATCCACGCGGGCGAAGCCGCGGGCAGAAGCTAGTCTGGATATAAAGGAATAATTGAAATGGCTATGACTTACTTCCTCCTGCCGCACGAGCATCTTGCCGGGCCGCGCGGCCGGCGGCACGATGGCGGACGCGCCCAGCGACGCGTGCGCGTGCGCAGCGAACGGGGCCGGGTCCGCGCGCAGGTTGCTGCGCCACACACATCCATACGTTATTTATATTCAGTAGTTGACACAACAACTGTGGGTATACATTGCGTCGTAAATATCGCGATGAATAGACGGCTCTAAATGATCGGGGACTGAGGTCTAAGGCTTTTTCTGTTACGAAAATTATTAACGCGTCAGAATTAAACACAAGTCACACTCACAACAGTTACGCGCGCTGAAAGCTAATTCTGGGGTTGATTTTCTTCCAAAAACTGGGCGTAACTAACAGTAATGAGGATTCGTTCTTATTTTCTGCTTCTGGAAAAGATTTTCTATTCACATTTTTTTTGTGAACTTGTCACCAACAAACCTGTGATATCTGGCGAGCGCGGTGAGCAGATGGTAGGCCGACAGCGCGTCCCGCTTGGCCAGCAGCGCCCACGTGTGGCGCGGCACGGCCAGGCTGGCCAGCGCGCGCAGGTAGGCCGCTAATAACGCGCCGCACACCACCTCGCCCGACAGGCGCACGAACTTGTACAGAGTTGCTGCGCGCCCGCCTGACCTGGAATGAAAATATTATCGTCAGCTGAATATTGTTATATCATGTTACATGGTAGGTGGCGCTGATCTTAGCTCCTATTAACTTAGCCATACGTACCAGCACCAAAAACGGGTAAAATCTTGCAAAAAAAAAAAAAACTTTTGTCAAATGTCGTCTGCCAATTTGCACGCTCATTGCTCGACTACATCTTAAAATCCTCAAAAAGCACTTCTTGTTAATATTAAGTTCACTTCCTGACCAAGGCCAAGCCGATTTGTCCGACGAAATCTGCGTGTTTTCGAACCGTAACTTTCTCTTTGACAAAACACCAAATGGTAAGGCATCTTCTTCATAGCTGGGGCATAGACACTTTGAAAAAGGCAAATACTTATAAGAGTTCGCCTGTAAAGGGATACATATACGGATATTGACCTCTGCGTGTGCGAGTGCTGGTGCGGCTGGCAGGCCAGCCAGTAGTCGTGGCGCAGGCCGAGCGGGTCGCGCGCGTACAGGCGCTCCACGCAGCGCAGCAGCGCGGCCAGGCGCGTGCGCGGCGCGCCCGGCCCGCCCGGCGGGCTGAGGCCCTCGCACGCGTACATCTGCACCGCCCGGGCTGCCTCGTCGGCCCTAAGGACAAAGGAATTTTAGGGTTACAAATACAAATAACGGGTGTAAAACGAAACAAAAAAGCCGAGAGTTACTTGTACACATTTCGTCTTGCGACGTAAAATAAGTTCGACGTCATTTTGAGAAAATTATAGCAATATCGTGACACCACCACGGGAACTATCCCTGGTGGACCACCAAACCGCTAAAAAGTAGTGTGTAAATACCTACCTACTGTGTAATTAAATTACGACTGTGTATTTTAAAACCCTTCGGAACGTGGATCCACGCGAAACACAATGACTTTCTAATTGTTTCTTTAATTAGTTAATTACGGCATTTGACCAATTAAAGCACCATGAAAACAAAATATGTGTATGTAAAACTTACTTGACTCTCATCTCCATGAGCTTAGAATGCATGAGCACGATGAAGTCCGTGATGAGCGTGTGTATGCGACGCTGATAGTATTCCTCCTTGGATACCAGGTCCGTCGATAATATTGCCTCGTCTAGGTACTCGAATACCTGAAAAAAGTCATAGAGAGCTGTCAAGTTAAAGAAAATAGTTTCTGATAGGTGTGAGTTCTAATAATCTAGATACACATTTTTATCACTATTTAGTATTTAGTAACTATACCTTGTAACTACTACATTGATAATTATATTGCCAAGTGCCATTTTAAATTTATTACTATTCTGAGATAATATAAATAACCAATACCCAAGACGAATAGGTTCCGAAAACCTAATTTTGGACCCTAGTCAGAGGTACTTACATTATTATTAAATTTACGGAAAAAGTTTTAGATGAATAAGTTTTTGAGAAAGTTTTCACACACACCTACCACAATCATCATGTAAATAGATTGAGTAACTTACTTTTCCATCAATAGCAGCATCCACAAGCATCTCATCCTGGTCCAACAGCTCACACTTCAGAGGCGGCGCAGTACTCCGGCGCAGCAGCGACTGTGGCGCCCTCTTCAGCGCCGCCAGCGCAAGTCCTAGTGACAGCTGACATAATGCTCGCACGCCGGACCCTCGGCCTTGCTCTGCGGAACCTGACAGCTCGTCTAGGAGGACGGAGATCAACTCTGGGTCTTGGATTAGGGGCAGCTTCTTGGCTAGCTCTTCGCCGTCTTCGCGTCTGGTTTAAAAAGGGAATAATCTTAATTTGAAGAATTTTTTGACTAAAGTTGACTGAGTGCCGAGTCAGTGATTGTTAGTTTCATTTTAACGAGTCAAAAGGTTCAGCGATACGATAGCCCGTCGGATGGTTGTGAATAGCTATCTATTCACAACCATTCGACGGGCTATCGTATCGAAAATGACACATTTCAATAACCTGATTTGCCTTGAATAATAGCGGTCGTCTTTTTTGTTTAAACTGACGAAATTATCGTGTTTTGTACTTGTAAACAAAAGGCTAATTCTCGTTATTTAAAATGTTTAAAATCTAGTCGCAGTCTCATCTCGGCGACAAACAAATGTCAAAAACTTGTCAAAATGTAGGGAAATTAGACGTATTTTCGACAGATTGAGACTGAGATGAGACTGAGATCAGACTGTGAACGTTCTTAAAATTACGAGAATTGCCCCTCTGATACGGTACAAAAGCGTATCGAGTTGTTGTGATAATGCTGAAATGAATCTTAGAATGCACAAATCTTACCTGTGTAACACAGATAAATCCAATGCATATAGCAGTGCCATTTGCAAGCCGAGCGATATCTCATCGAGAGCGCCCGTCGGTCCCTGAGTTGGCGACGTTGTTTGCTACACAAAACATAAAATCAATTTAAATAAATATCTCACAAATAAGGAAACAAACAAATAATGTTAGATTCGTTCGTTGTTATAATGTTAGATTGTTTGTGTTTGGATGTTCTCTTTACAGACCTCTGCTATCAGTCTTAAAATAATGTCTCTGCTGAGTCCCCGCTGTGCTGAGGCTGAGAAGACTACACCAGCTAGCAGTTTTCTGTAAGACAAAGAAGTTTATAGTTATTTCTACATAACATACAAAACTATAAATACATGACCCTCCTTCATGCAGTTAGGTAAAAACATTAACTTCCTTTTGGGAACCGCCGCAGCCAAAAAATGAAACGATAATAGCACCAATTCGTTTTAATTTCAAGTTTTAAGAATATTGTATAAAAACGAATTCATGCTTGTTTATGGTTTCAAGAGATTTGTCCTAGTAACATTCGTGGATCTGTCCAACATACCTAGTAGTCTCCATAGTGCTGACGAGGGTCGCGTGGTGTCTTCCAGGTGGTAAAGCACGGTTGTTCTGCAGCAGCTCCATCTCGATCTCCAGAGTGAACCGGCGGAGCGCGTCCAACACGTTGCTTAGCAACCCGTCCGATATGAGCTGCTCTACGTAGCGCGACACGTACGACACTATTTCCTCGCGGGCGTTTATTGACCTGGATGACAGAAATTGGTGTGAGTCTTACAAGTTTGGACGATGACACAATATTCATTTTCCGAGGCGTGGCTTGACCAAAATTGCAAATGCAATTTAATTTGCTCACCCCATCTTGCACATGAGAATTTCATCTATCTATACTAATGAATTGATATGAATTTGATAGCCAATGTTTTACAGCACACTAGCACCACTAGGAGCCGAGCGAAAAGAAAAATATCAGAACAAAAGTGTAAACGAAAAATGTCAGAACAAAAGCGTAAACGAAGTAATACTAGTAATAGCGCAGGCAGGCGATGCTATGCGACAGGGTGGGTCGGGGGAACAAAAAAAAAACTACGCGGACAAAGTCGCTGGCAGGAGCTAGTAATATTATATGAATGATCAATCTCTCATGCTGCACATCGGAGAACTAGGTTGAACACAGATAATGGTATCTATTCAGTTGACTTCTTTTTCTGAATTGTGCCACAAGTTACATCCATTACAACCCTGGTTTTTTTTTTAATTGCTAGGTTTTGTGTCTTATTTTCTTCAGCCACTTTACAAGTGCTATAAAACACTTACCAGCACACGCCATCCCGTGCCATGACGAGCTCCTTCAGAGCCTGCACGAGCGCTCTCCTGCCGTCGTAGTACAGTAGCACGGCCACCAGCCCGCGAGGCAGGCCCGGGTGCCGCGGAGACTGGCGCTGCGCCGTGTGCAGGAGCTCCAGTGAAAGGTACTCGCTTACATTGTACATGTCTAGAGGAAACATTGTTTTTGTTAATAATAATAAGAAGCATTTATATCAGGCCAAAATGGCCCGTAGACATACCTTACAAACTATCTTAAATATACAAATATTATAAAGAAAGTCGAAAACAAAACACACACAAAAACAGAAACATCTTTCCATAGCACTTCACTTTGCACTTGCTTGTTTTTGTGCTTGTTTGTATACTGTAAATTAGGCCACAGACTATCTTCCATTTAGAAAATTGTGCACCACAGAGTGCTGATATTCCACAGATATTTTTTTAAAGATAAAAATAAATATTTTGAATAAGGACTTTCACATTAGAATGAATGATGATAATATTTTAAAAACTAGATAAGGCTAGCATTTCCCTGATCCTTGACCTAGTGAACCTTCAATCTTCCAAAGGACACTAATAGGGGTTAGACAGAACAGAGATTTGGCAGATTTAAGGGTATTTTTAAAGGACAATAGTCCAGTAACTGTATGTATTATTTCCTTTTTTTATTTATTACATAGTGATTAGACTGGATCCTTATAAATTTTATAAATTTTCATTTGTAAAAAGTAATATAAAAGGGAACCGACCTGATATGATAACAGCTTCATCTACAAGTTCTTTAGAGAGAAGTGTCCTCCCCACACTGGGGAGGGTCACCCCCTCAGTGATGCCGCGCCTTATCTCCTCCCGGCTGGAGGGGTTTTTTGCCTAAAAACATATAGGAATGGTGAATTATGAGATATTTGGGATTTAATATTGTTGTTGAAAAGTACTTATTAGTATTTTTGTTTTTGTAATTATTTTTATTGATAGTTAGTTATTCATTTAATTTAGAACCTAGTGTAAATAGTTATTTGGGCTCAATATTGTAAGAAAACCAATTAAAGCTCAACTTATGAAGGTGAGATGGAGGAGGAGATGGTGTAGGAGATGGTGTAATTGCATTTTCTTTACATATTACTTACAGATTTCTTTTTAAAACTTAAGTAAGCCATTTAAAAGAAGTCTTGTCTTTTAAATTGACATATTATCAGATTTTAATAATAATAATAAAACCAATAAACTGAATTGAAATTCAATTGTACTTTTTACATTAAGTAACTAGACTTAGTAGACCTTGACTTTACTTATTGTGTAATATGCAATAGTTGTTGTTTATAAGTCAAAATGTATTAAAAAACTAAGCTTACAGGGTTCTTAAACAGAGACAGGAATGTTTGCTTATGCCTCCTTAGTACTGACTCAAATGTATGAACAGCATACGGGGCACCCTTGCCTTCATGTGCCAGGTAGCCCTCCACCACAGAGACCAACTCCTTGTACGGGGTCCATAGGTCATCTGCAGTTGTACCTGGAAAGATAATTTGAGATGATATAGCAGGAAATTGTAGCAAGTGTATTGTGAATACTGTTACAATTATGAACACAAATGTTTATTTGCAATGAAGTGTACAATTCCTTCTTTTAGAGGTTTTTTATGCTCCTGGGTACGTATATTAAGATAATACTACATTATCAGTAGCATAGACATGATTTTGGAACATTCCAACAGTGTTTATAACCTACAAACGCCTAAAAAATTAATGTTCAATAGCCGATATTCTAGTCGAGATACTTTCAAATCGCTTATTTGTACAAAAATTACGATTCTTGTGGAACACAGATCTATTCGAACAAGGTAAAACAAAGATTTTCGTAATACCGCTAAACTTCTATGGCAAATAGGTTATGACAAGCGAATATTCACCTTCGTTTATATCCATTGTGTTTATTTACTGTCTGAACATGAACACTTTATTATTAAACCACCAACTCTCACTGCGTGCAATCATAAATTATCGTTAGCTTGTATTGTATTCATAAAAAATATGTGTTTCTATTTTGAAATAATCTCGATTTGATTTTGATTTGACAGTTGATAGTAAGACAGACGCGCGCATGACTCTTTTCGTTCGGAAATTTTAATATTAAAATATGTTGCACATGGTGTAGACTGAGCAATATTCAATGTGTTTTTAATACCCGTACGTACAGCTCACAAAGTAAAGCGCCTGTCAGGGTTCGAACCTACGACCTACAACTCGTATGTCACGACCGTTTCCACTGGGCCACCACTGCTCTCCACCTATGTAGTAAAACTATGTGTTAAATAAAAATCGCACTGCTTTTTTGTTCTACATATAACTGAGTACAAAAAGTAGTGCAATTCAACTTCTGCCCTGCTGCAGAAGTAGTAGTACAAGTAGTTCCTGTAGTTTTTCATATAATAAAATTATAAAAGACTAAAGTATGAAAGGCAAAACAAAAAATACTGGTGTAGAGACAAGGTTGAGTTGAGAACTCGAGGCTCACATAATGTTAGATGTAGATGCACCTGTAATACTACTGTGGGATGTTCTTCAGATAGGTGAGATGCATATTAAGTACTTTCAACCAGCGGCATGCGTGTATGACCCTGATGTATGAACGTAAACAAAGCAAAAGGGGTCTAAAGGCACGTCCCCACTACGGGCCACGCAACCTCAAAGCCTCGCGAGACCCGGCCTCGTGAGGCTTTTCCTATTGTTTGCAACGCGTCCCCATTATAAGAACTCACGAGACTCGACCGCGCGGCTCGGTCTCACGGAGTCGCGTGGCCCCAGTGGGGACGCGGCTTAAGGTCTGTAAGGATCGTAGCAAGTGACGTTCTGTAGTTTCTGCCTGCATAAAAATAAACTCGGGAGTTTATCTATGTATTGCCCCTTCTTTTGCAAACTAGATACTATTTCATAGTAAAAGGCACAAAGGGTTCGATGGTGACGGTGACGGGCATGCTGACGTGGAGTTGTAGATACATCGACTACGGCAATATAAGCCTGTTAAAACAATATAATATACCATTAAAATTTAGAAAGAAAACCCTTCCATCCTTGAAACTCCCGGCTGTTGGTAGACCTCGAGGGCCACCCACTGACTTTTACTCTAGCGACTGGCCTCACCTCCTTATTCTATATTTTTATTTTATGCAGAAATATAAATCAATGATAATTCTTTGTTTGTGGAAGGTATGGATTTTTTTTTACAAAATAACACTAGGTTCACACAACATTTAAGATTTATTTAAATGTATGTAAAATAAGATTTACAGAACAAGAACATTTATAACAATAAAAAACATATTAAAAAAATAGTCTTCAAGTACATACAGTTAAAAATGTAGACATAATGCAAAATAGATTAGATTAGTTTTTCAATATTAGTGAGGTACTCCAGACATTTGTTCCGGTAAAATGTGTTGTTGTAGAAAACAATGCTGTTGTAGAAGTCACCAACATTAGTGGTCTGCACCATCAGGGAGTTCAGCACATCCTTGGTACCATCACCCCTTACTTTATCACATTCGCTGTCCAACAACTCCAGGTAATTCAGTGCAGATTTGTTAATCAGGTTCTTCAACACAATAGTATTGTGAGATGTAAAGCCAATCTTTCCAAAACACTTCTTGGTTATGATGTAAATTACACTGACATTGAAATGTGACAGCATGTTGATATTCTGCACCAGCAGCGTCTGCCCCACGACTAACTTCTGCAAACTCTGCAACAACATCTTGAAGCACCTCTTCTCAAATGCATGGTAGCTCTCTACATGCTCGAACTCGGGAAGCAACAGTCTCATATTTATCTCCAGTCCATAGTCTCTATTGTTATCCATACATTTACCATCTTTACAAAATATTATCTCCTTAAACTCTTCTTCAGCTAAAATCTGTTGGTATAACTTAAAAATAGGTACAAATATAAACTTTGAGCTATTGATTTTCTGTAAAGGACAACCATATGTGAAGATTAGTCTGAGTTCTGAGTGTTCGTCATAGAACTGCATCCATTTCACTTGCTCATGTATTAGAATCAAGGGATTTGTCAGGACCTCTGCCTGCAGGAATGAATTCAAATTATTTAACTTCTCTCTGAGAGACATCTTAGTGTACAGCTGCCTCTCAGTGTATGATCCACGGTGATACCTGGGGTTCATGTTGATTTTGTTTTCTTCATGTAGGATACCTTTCAAGATCTCTTGTTGACTGTCCAAAGGTTTCAGATCATATTGCCAGATGAATTCTGTAGCGACTATAGCTCGAATTTTCTTGATATCTCTGTGGAGTGCAATGTTCTTCTGCATGAGGTAGGCTTGAAGGTTGTTATTGATAACTTGGCACTGTATAGAACAGAAGTAGTATGCGCATTCTTCAACTTGTTTCAGGAATGTCTCCGGTATAGCTTCAAGGGGGAACAAGGCAAAGTTTCCATACACATCTGATCCATATGCTAACTTCAGTGTTGGGAGAAACTTCTCCAGGATTGCAATGCCCTTGTACTTGAGGCAGACGGCGTAAACTTCGGAGTTGCCCTGCCGTGAGGTGACCGGCTTGTAAATGTTCACTTCACTGAACAAATGATTGACGAGGTATAAGAGGCTCACCGTGGAATGTTCAAATAATGTGAACAGCTTGAAGATTAGTGTCCCACCTGAAACATTCAATCAATATAGTTGTTATTACTTATTAATTGGTGAAAGAACTCTTTAGTTATTTGTATACCTTTAATGAAAACAGCATAAAATTATCTAATCATTATGCATTCCTTTTCTATCTATTCAATTTATGGCTGTTATAAATAACAACACTGCACAGTACCTGTGCTGAGAGCCTGCAATGCAGTGATGATCTCACAGTAGTGCAGAGGAGAGGTCACTTCCTCTTGAGCATCAGGCCTCTGCAGGCAGTCAATTGAACCATCTGCTGTCACCAGCAGCACCTGGGGAAAGATAGCTATTTTCAGTGTGTAGTTATATTTAGGCAACTTGTAAAAGAAATTAGTGGAATCTTGGCACAAAATACAACAACAAATAAGAGAAGACAATGTTTATTTTCCTAAAACAGTGCATTACATTTCCTTATAGAAAATAACAAAAATAAGATGCAGAGAAGCATTTTGCTTGTGAACTCACACTAGGTCTAGCCTGTCACGAGGCGCGGTCGCAGCCCACGATTTTGGGGGGGTCACCATGGGTGCCGAGGAATATTAATAAGGGAGGTACATCTCGTTGGTCTAGTGGTCGCCGCGTTACTGCTGAGCAGGAGGTCCTGGGTTCAATTCCTAGGTCGGGTACAGTGTTGTTAGGTTTTTCCATCAGAAATTTCTCAGAAGCAGCCTGGAGTCTGGATTTATGCCTGGTTGGTGGTAGGAGGCTCACCCCTATGACATGGGACTTAAACATAACTGGCATAAGTATTACCTACATGAAGGTACACCCCTGCCTAATACTTCGGGGACTAAAGATTACGTAGGGTGGGAAGAGCGAGCGAAGCGAGCTCGAAAATCTTAACAACCCGCCTCGGTTTGGTTTTATATTTTCAAGCAGAAATAGGAGTTACATTGTCGACTTATCCAGGCAAGCCCAAGAAACTACGAGAATGTAGAATTCAAGAGCGAGCGAAGCGAGCTCGAATATTATGCACACTCTCGGATGGGTTCGATTTTCTTTTGATCATTCCAAAAGGAGTAGGAATTACTTGCTTTGTCAACTAATGAAGAAAAGCTCAAGAATCAACAGAATGTGAGCGAGCGAAGCGAGCCCAACCTACGTAAGGGTGGGAAGAGCGAGCGGAGCGAGCTCGAAAGTTTTAACAACCCGCCTCTGTTTGGTTTTATGTTTTCAAGCAGAAATAGGAGTTTCATTGTCGACTTATCCAGGCAAGCCCAAGCAACTACGAGAATGTAGAATGCAAGAGCAAGCGAAGCAAGCTCACAATTTTGCAATGCAAGCAATTTTGCACACTCTTGGATAGGTTCGATCGATTAGTTTTACAGCAGTTTAAGTTTTGGAATCAGGCCTTAACCTAAGCCTTTCAAACCTTACGTACCAGTGGAGTAATCGCTTCGCTTCGCTTTGTAAATGCATCGCTCGCTCTTGCATCCTACATTCTATATTTTATAACAGGCTTATTAAAATAAAAAAATTTTAGGCGCGTTAAAAAACCCACTGTCATTTCATAGTTAAAGTTTTCACTTCTGTTGGCGGTCCCCATGTCTCCTATGTTCTTAATGATTTTGTAAATGCCCATAGGGGTCTCTGTAGCTCAAGTACAGTTTTAAGTTAGTAAGACAAGTAAATCATTCAGACTCTCAATAGCTTGAATGATTTGGGGGGGGGTCATGTCCCCCCCCCCTCGGACCGCGCCTGGTGGAGTCCATGGGTGGTATTAACATATTGTGAAAATGCACATAACATTAATAGATCCACAAAAGGCTTACCTTCCCTAAAGACTTGGCCTTTCTGATGATGGCCTGTGAGTTCTCCCAGTCCATGAGGTTGCCAGTGTTGTCCACACCAAAGTCCCAGTTGTTCAGAGTGTGGAACATGAACCGGTCATCACTGATCATGTTGGATGGAGAGTTGCCCTCGTAATACGGGTTGAGTGTGTTAGCCACCCATTTCCACTGATAAAGGTGCAAAAGTTTATAAGTTACTTAATTTCATTGGTAATTAATTAGGATAACAGGTACACAGGTATTTGGATAAGGTGAATGATGTCATACTTGGTAAAATTTAATTAGTGTAATTAGTTGCTATTGTTTGGTATTAATAAATATGATAATGATGTGGTAACAGCTGGTCTTCAAAAAGGGAAATAGTAATTATGTTAAGACATGCAAGGTATAATCAATACTAAGTGATAATAATAGAAACACCTTGTTGATACCAAAATGGTCTCAATCTGTTTGATATTTTAAATTGTTAGCATTTAGCTGGCTGCTACACTGACTCACATCAATGTTCTGATGGTTTGACTTCAGGTAATGGTTCAGAGATGTGATGAATGCGCCCGGAGCTTCACACAGGTGTAGTGACACCATCTTCCTCTCGAGGGTCGCCTCCGCCGGTATGATGTTGTACGTGCAAGCACACTCGTAGAACTTCGTCCATGCTTGTGTTAAGAACTCTGGATTTATGACACACCTGATCTTCCAGCCCACCTCCCCCGCAGGGTTTCTGCGTCGCGTATGACTGCTCCACTCCTCAATATTGAAATCATTCAATTGACTTTTGTGAAAATTTAATCGATTTTTCAATATCTCTAATTGCTTCACTTTCCATGGTGGCTTCGAAAACCACGACTCTTTCTCCGGCAATTTCCAGTCGTTGTGGAAGCGAAACTGGAATTTCTTATTGAACAAGTTGTTCAACTCATCTTGAAAATCGTCAGTACTGAAAAATCTTTGACGTGACTGTAATATGCAGCTATCAGTTTTATGAAACATTTCTTAGTGAGAGAACTACTTGAGCGATGAGTTATCTTACAAATTTCAAAAGAATCCAACTAAAGGAATAATATTACAGTATATACTTCAAAGGTGAACTATAGTTTAGTTCATTTTTATTACTGCGTTGCATTTGTATTTTCACAAGGCAGGAAGGAAAACAAAATACACAACCAATAAGATTAATGACGGATATCTGAATCTATCTGACAGTAGTGTTTCTGTGACAGGTTGGTTTCTGTCATTGATTGATTTTGGAAAACTCTCAGCTTGGAATCTTTCAGCTTTCAGAACGAAACTATTTGTTCGGATAAACTCACAACAAGAGTTTCTTCGAGGAAAAAATACTTTTATTTTGTCTATGTGATCTGTATTTTTGCATAATCTGTGTAAATTAAAATTACAATGAGTTGAATGAACTTTTTTAGTTTTCTTTTGTGTTTGGTCGGTGTTCGCAAAATGATTGGTGATTTTAAATATTGGACATGAAGAGACAATATAACGACTAACGTGAGACTATTTATTTCAGACTGCTTGTATTATCGACTTGATTGACGACCACGTACTGATCTAATTTACCGTTAGACTGTGATCATGAGCAATTGGAACCAAAGTATGCGAAATGACGACCGCAATGACGATAAACCTCCTTACTCAAGGATATTCGTAGTATGCACCAAGCAGTTACGGGTAGAAGATTTAAGGCCGGCTTTCGAGATATACGGACAGATTGAAGACATACATATGCCTAGGGATCGCAACACTGGGGAGTCGAAAGGCATAGCGTACATAAAATATACTAAAACTTCTTCCGCCGCAGCTGCTATAAAGGAAATGCACTTAAAAACTATTCAGAACAGTAGTAAACCTGTCCGAGTAATGGTAGCTACACACAAGAACGATAATCATAACCCAAACGAGGACAAGTATAAGCGCCTCTTTATCAAAGTTCATAAAGAAGTCTCTGAGAGTGAGTTAAGACAACATTTCTCAACATTTGGTAATGTAGATACGATCCATCTGCAACGGGACAAACTTACAGACGAGTGCAGGGGGTTTGCTTATGTCAATTACACATCATTTCTTGATGCAGCGGTAGCATTTGAAGGATGTGACAGGAAATATAAAGCAATATTTGCAACACCTAAAGAAGAATTGAAAAGAAGTCGAAATAGTATTGAGAATTTCACTGAAAGCTTTCACTCTAGCAACTCCAGTATTGTTAAAGATAATTTCAGTGACCATTACAGTCAATCCAGAGGCGAAATGCAAAAAAGAGACAGTGTGACTTCACTTATTAAATCCAAAGCTCATGACTATGACACAGTATGTGTGACTTGCAGCCCGCAAGTGCCACAGAAATATATAGACAGGCTGTTTAACATAATCCCAGGGATGACTTCATGTAAATATACATCTGACTCCTTCAATGGTTACTGCAAAGCAATTATTACTTATGCAGATGAAAAATCTGCAACTTATGCTGTAGAAAGATTAAACCACTTTGAGTTTCCTTCGGGAGAAATCATATCTGTGAAACCGGATAATAACCCTCTGAGCAAGGCAGCAAATAACCTTTCTAATATTGTTAACAGTTTTAAAAATGCTATTGATTCAGCAAATCCTGATTTGGTACAGCTTGCAGAGGCTATAGCTCAAGCATCTACTTTGATACAAGCTGCCACATCAGGCCCTGGCTTGAGGGAGATTAAAGCTGAGGGCCATCAAACTGACTACTGTAGTGTCGTCCTGCCCCCTCCGCAGCCACTAGCCAGCAGTAGCAGCAGGGTAGCCCAGAGATGTTTCTTAGTGTTCAAGCCTCACCCTCCCCCTGTCTCAATTTTGAAAGATGCTTTTTGTCGTTTTGGAGATCTCATAGATGTATCTACATTCCCTAACAAAACATTTGGCTTTGCCAAATATGCATCAATTAGAGCGGCTCAGGAGGCTATTAAAACCCTCCACGGAGCCACTCTGTGTGACATTAAGCTCAAGGTGTTAGAAGCAGATGAGAGACCATCAAAAGATGAC
This sequence comes from Apamea anceps, assembly GCA_951799955.1. Taxonomy (NCBI): domain Eukaryota; kingdom Metazoa; phylum Arthropoda; class Insecta; order Lepidoptera; family Noctuidae; genus Apamea; species Apamea anceps. Next base: position 1,349,241 of record OX637502.1, on the reverse strand, counting down.
AAGATAACTGTTGATGATGAGAGTAGTGCAGACCACAATACTGATCGAAAAAGAATTAAATTACATGACGAAGACTCCAGCATGAACTGATGACAATGCATGATAATCCACTTCTATGATAATATAAGTACAGATCTGATGCAGCTGTTGTAAATGTTATAAAATTAAGACAGTATTCTTTATTATTAATGCTTTATTTAACAATAGTTCATAATTATGACTGACTTTACAGAAATACTATTTTCATATGAATTAGCCAAATGCTGGAATGTTAGACTATTTTTTATTAATTTTTTTTTTTACAAAATTGTACATATACCACGAAATTATAGACATATACAAATTACCATAATGAATTGAACTTACTTTTACAGACTTGTTATTTTCATGACTAAAGGACTTGGAAAAATCAAAATTGCAATCAAAATCACTTGTGTATTAACTTAATAAATTATACAAACAAAAATACTGAATTTTTTATTTGCAATAATAAAGAGATTACTTCTTATTTCTAAGGGCTGATTTTTCCATCGCCAGATAACCTTTATTTGAGCAATAAAATTGACGTTGACAGTTTTTGTATGAAATATCTGTCAAACTTTCAAAATTATTCCTTGAATAATAAAATTATCTGGCATGGGAACAATTGGCCCTAAGACTATAGTAGTTATACATGGCCTTGGCCACATAGCCAAAACATCCATCTTATTTATGCTACATCTAATCTATATTAAAAATCACAATATTATCAAACTTCACTGGACCAAAATAATTTAGAACATTGTAATTTCTTTGGGAATTTAAACAAAAAGTAACACATCCATAGAAATACAGCTGACTACCTGCTTACCGATCTGAAACCACTACTCACTAGTGGGGTGGCAAACAGTATTAACATGACTAACTATCAAGAGTTAGTCGATAACATACTTAAAAAAAAAAGGAGGAGGTTATTGTATTCAGCAAGAACATTTTTTTTTTTCAACAATGTACACCAATTTTTCCATGATTCAATGCAGATTTACATGATTCTTTTTTCATTTAGATTTAAATTACGAGTTGGCTTCATTAAAACATCCACTTTGTGTTTATTGATGATGTTATAAAACTTCCTGTCACTTGTTTTCATTGCAAGAAGTCATTGAGAACCTCCTCCTTTTTGAAGTCTGTTAGAAACCAAAGACTACAACTATCGAATTTTGGTAAACCAAATATTTAAGTTTTTTTTAATACATCTAATAGTTGAGTTCAACATTGGATCCATAACAAATTAATATATGAAAATCTATTCAGTTGCATATAACACAAAAGACTTGTGGGTTTTAACCCTGAAATTACAAAAAGCTGTGCTTAGACAACAGTAAAAGAGATCCTTTCATAGAAAATCATACTTGAATGATTTACACTTTGTTCTGCAGCAAATATATCACCTCGTTGAGGTCAGAGATCAGCTTCTTGATGATATTGTCATACTGCATTTCAAAGCCATCTTGCCGACTCTCAGACCAATTCCTGTTATTATCACTTAGTGTTTTCTTAGATTCAATCAGCTGCAAGAAATTAATGAAAATATCAATTAGATCCTATATATTTTTACAGTGAAACAATTTGTTTTGAATAAAATTCTAACATCAATTATTTTTAGTGTCCGACCGAAGGTGCAATTCTGGCCGAAGCCGAAGCCGATTAATCGGTATTCACCAAAACCTTCGGCCGAAGCCGAAGCCGAAGCCGAAGGTGTCATTGACCTTGAGAAATACGATAGTTACTTTGATCTCGGAATACACTAGATACATATTGTGAGAGCTTTAGAGATTTAGCCCAATAACGAGCCGAGTGACCAACATATACAAGTAGGTAATAAAATATTGTCTAAACTAAAAGTTTCAAATATACAATGTTAATTAAATATTTATTTACTTAAAGTAATTTTAACAAAAATAATCAGTCACGTTTTTTTAATTATCAGACGAACACAAAATATTTCTATAAAATAATTGAGCAAAGTTTAACGCTTTTTCAATATCTATTTTTTTTCTACATATAATTTTTTGGAATTTTTGAGAAAATTAAATACTTATAAGTAATTTCTTAGGATAATTAAGTTAAACATTTTTGCGCTCTCAAACTTGTTTTGACTCGTTTAGTTTACTAACTGCGATTCGTTTGGTCCGGTGCGGCGGCGCGGCGAAACTCTGCTGCTCTGCACACTCTCCGTCTCGCTCTAGCATCGTTCAGTAAATTTCAAATTTTGACAACTAGCAAACCTTCGGCTTCGGCCAAACCTTCGGCAAATTTTTGGCCGAAGCCGAAGATTTGGCCGAAGGTGCTTTTTAGGCCGAAGGTGGCCGAAGCCGAAGCCGAAGCCGAAGCTTCGGTCGGACACTAATTATTTTACTAGATTTATAAATTGTATTTAAGTTTTCTTAATATAATTTATAGTGTCTTTAAGTAAATAAATATTTAATTAACATTGTATATTTGAAACTTTTAGTTTAGACAATATTTTATTACCTACTTGTATATGTTGGTCACTCGGCTCGTTATTGGGCTAAATCTCTAAAGCTCTCACAATATGTATCTAGTGTATTCCGAGATCAAAGTAACTATCGTATTTCTCAAGGTCAATGACACCTTCGGCTTCGGCTTCGGCTTCGGCCGAAGGTTTTGGTGAATACCGATTAATCGGCTTCGGCTTCGGCTTCGGCCAGAATTGCACCTTCGGTCGGACACTAATAATTTATCACCTTTAAATATAACGGAAGTCTTTTGAATTGCTGATTCTAAATTCTTTAATTCCCCAATAGCAAGTGTAAAGTATGTAAGAAATTAAATTGATGTTTTACATTATACTTTGGTATAAAACTATTATTCTTACCTTGGTAAACATGTCAACATCTCCACACAGCTGCTGCAGCTTGGCCTCCAGTTCTGCATTTTTGAGATTCACATCATCATTTTTCTTCAACTTTATGTTTGCCAAGCGTTTTCCGAGCTGGTCTAAGCTCTGTGCATACTGATCCAGATCAAAGTCGACCTTCCCTGTGGGCTTAGGGGGTTGTTGCTCTAGTAATACTAATGAATGCTTTAGGCGCTCCGCGTAGCTCTTCAGTGATGATATAGCTTCATCGACATCGATATCCATTTTGTCTTCCGCCATATCTGGCATTAGCAATTTTGGAACACCGGTTTCCAAGAATTTCGAAATGTTTTCATGCCGCAACTCCTCGTTGGTAGCGGGTTGTTCAGTATTCTCCACCACTGTAGACACTGAGTCGTACATTGATCTTATTTCCATCATAATCTTTTGTGAATCTTCAAGCTCTTTATCCAAATCATTGGTCATTTTTTCTAACGCATCTAGCTTTAATACTGATTGAATATATTCTGTGAAATCACCAGGATTCGTTTTGTACCGTTCCCCCATTTTTAGCGATTCATAAAAGAATAAAAATAAGTCTGAAAAGAAACTGTTTTAATTTCTTTCTTTCGTTCGAACTCGATCAATCAATCATAGACAAACTGGGAGAGCAGGCAGGTAGAGTAGGTAGAGAGGAAAGATTACAAAGACATTTTTTTTTTCCTTCGCCCTACTCGGGCGGGCAGGCTAAGGTCTTGGACTATACCGCCTGCTCGAATACCAAGACATTTTTTTTTTCCTTCGCCCCCCTACTCGGACAGGTTACGGTCTTGGACCATACCGCCTCATCTTCAGTGCTTATTCTCTGCTCGTAAATTACCAAGAATTTTCTTTTATATTTGACAAGCTTTGTAACGTTCAGGAACTATTGTCCATGTAGTATATACTAATTCCATGTCTTTTACTCCTTTCATAGTTTTTCTATCATCGTCATCACCATCATCTCCATCCTCAACGATTTGTAGTCTGTCACTGGTGAGCACTAATGATGAAAAAGTATTAGGCGGTACGTTTAGCTGTGGTTTGATGCTAACTAGTGCTGAGTAGTGGTGTGGTGGTTCAGTGGTAACGGTCGCAGAACTCGCGGACGAGTTGTATGTTATAGAACCATAAATTCGAAGACGTGACGTCTACCAACCCGCGCTGAGTCTACGTGATGGACTTGGCTCACTTCCCCCTAGCCTGTGTCCCAGCAGTGGGAACATTATAGGCTGATTGTGCTAAACAGGATCGGCTTCTGTTCACTTTCACAATTATTTTTGATACTGATTTAGGCTCATGTCAGCAGGTCAAGCTACCCGAAACTGCCAAATTTTTTATTTTAGATTGTAGTACCTTGATGTGCAGGATGTGCTCCAAGCTGCTGGCTGGTGCTGGTCAAGCTACCCGAAACTGTCAATTTTCCCAATCAACCTTGAACCTTAATGCTTTAACAATAAAGTTGAAAATCTATTAAAGAAATTTGACAGATTGAAGTAGCTTGATGTGCTGGCGTCTGTACATACCTACATACTAAGTCATGTATGGAGTTCATTGGTGTGTAATTGGTTACACACCAATGAACTCCAAAAATGTCACCTTTGTAGTGTATGTATGTACTTAATAATTTCGTGGGTGTTACACACTTGGGTGTGTAACACCTATGAAATTAGTAGGTACATACAAAGGTGAAATTTTGGAACGTGACATAGAATACGTATTACGTAGTATATAATATTTTGTGGTAAGTGTGGTAATTGGTGACAATAGTGCAATAGTATCATGGTTGAGGTTGTTGAAATCATTTATAGTTTTATCTCCGTTAGAAGTATATGTGTTCTATATGGTTGACCAAAGAGTATAATCCAGGGTATAATATATGTTCTGTGGTATAATCACAGACTACAATTTAGTATAGGGTATTGGTTGACGCTTGACGTTGACAGATCACAGAACTATAATACCCTAAAAGTGACAGATTGTCACACGTGTGTGGGACAGCCGGGGGCAAGTGAGTCTGACTAAAAAACAAGAAAATTGCTTAAAAATGGTTCGAAAATTAAAGTTTCATGAACAGAAACTACTGAAAAAAGTAGACTTTATATCATGGAAAGTTGACAATAACCTCAATGAAGTGAAAGTTATGAAAAAATACCATATACAAAAACGGGAAGATTACACAAAGTAAACCACGATTTTGGTTGTTGTTATTATGTTTCAAATTGAATACAAAATGTAATATTTTCATGTTTATGTAATAGGTACAATAAGCTGTCTAGGGAGATCCGTGAATTGGCAAATAAAATCAAAGATCTGGATGCTAGCAATGAGTTTCGCACCGAGCAAAGTGGTCAATTGTTAGAGAAGTTATATCAGATGGGCTTGATACCGACGCGGTGGGATCTTGCGCTGGCCAGCACCGTGTCAGCGAGCGCGTTCTGCAGACGAAGACTGCCTTCTGTTATGGTTAGAAGTAAGTATTCGATTGTTAATATTAAAGTAGAATCGCGGTTTTTAGAAAGCCATTAAAAATTTAAATGATAAATGATTTTATTTTTGTAAGTAGGTTTGTGCAAACACTTTTACACGTCAATCATATTTTAAAAATAGATGAGGTCGGCGTTTCCTATCTGACTAGTCTGAGCAGAAAGGCTGAAATAAACTCACGAGGTCACAGTCTCTTTTAGAGTCCAATAATCTTGGTCAGATCATATGAAGACCATGTAGATCGATATCTGAGATGGTCTTTTGAGGAAAGAACCACACAGATTGAGAGGACCTGTCCAGTCAGTGCACGTATTTGTCAGAAATCGTGCAGCTCAACTCAAAACTTTAGGAGCTCAATGATTCGACGAACAATACCAAAGAAAGGACATTTGGGTAGGCCACATTAATTACTCAAACTGCCATACAATGACAAAAAACTAAGAAAACAGAGAAAAATAATATAAATACCTTTTTGGTGCAGCCGTGAGGCACACTTACCTGCTAATTTCTTGCATCGGTCTTTACACTTTCTATTTGTTTTTTTATTAGTTGTTATCTGATGTATGTATCTGGTGTATTGTGTGTCTTTTGGTCTGTGCTAAATAAATGTTTTTTCTTTCTTTCTAAATAAATAAAATGACCCACATAGTCTTCACATTTACAATAATTAAAATAATAGAATACTGTACAAAGTAAGCAAATGTCATAATATATATAAAATTCATTAATGTCAAAGTGTATATAAAAAAAAAACAACAATACAGAAAAAAAAACAAAATAAAAACATTTAATATGCAAAAAATTGGAAGCAGCTCAATCCCAAGCCTTTTTGTCCTCGATATAATCCTTAACGGTATAAAAGGCTTTCTGGCACAACTTACATTTAATAAATGATTTGAATTTATTAAGGCTTAGATCTTGAACGGGGCTTGGAACTTTGTTGTAAAAGCGTATACATTGGCATCTGAACGCGCCACCTATTTTCTTGAGCCTTGTTATAGGTACAACAAATTTGTGTTTGTTCCTAGTATTTATATCACGGATATCACTGTATTCTTTAAACAGTTTTATATTTTTATGGGCATATAAAAGATTTTCATAAATATATTGAGAAGGCACAGTCATAACATTAATCTCTTTAAATTTGTCTCTGAGCGAGTGTCTCGGACTTAATTTATAAATTGATTGAACAGCTCGCTTCTGCAAAACTATAATAATAATATTGTGGGGAAATGCCGCTGATATTCAGACTATTTTTAGTCTGAATATCAGCGGCATTTCCCCACAATAGAATACCGTACGACATTACACTATGAAAATAGCTAAAGTACACTAAACGGGCTGTCTCTCAGTTAAATTACGAATTTTTCTAACAGCGTATGCTGCGGTACTTAGCTTTTTAGCAATTTATCTATATGTGGACCCCACTGAAGCTTAGCATCCAAATTTATGCCCAAGAATACTGTGCTGTCTTCAGGATTCAATTATTCGCCCTTTATCAACACATTGGTTTTCACCTGCCTAACGTAAGGTAGGGTAAACTTGGTTTTTTTCTCGTTTAAAAGTAAATTATTAACATTGAAGCAGTGGATTACTTTAGATATTATATTAGATTTAATAGAGATTAATACTTTAGATATAATATTATTATGTCTTCAATAAAACACCAAATATCGTAATTTGTGTATTGAGCTAAGTAGCCTAGAAATACAAGTGGATAAATCATAAGAGTAGGGTAGGAACAACAATATGATAGAGGGTAGACTGAAAACTTAATAACCATAAACTTATAAACTAGGAAGTATGTAGGTACCTATATACAACATACCTTTCCCCCAAGTATACAAAATATATTTAAACTTTAACTTATACTTAAAGCCAACAATTTTGCATTTATCTAAATAATCTAACATTAACATTAATATGTTTATTCGATATACATTGAATCAGGCTTTTCATAAGGGCCTTTTGTATGAGATAAAACTTTACTTTTAATCTTACCCCCAGAATAGCCAGACTCATAATCACTAGGTATACCTAACATTTCCGCCCATTGGTCCGGACTCGGTATTTCAATTATTTCCTCACTCGTACTTCCCATTTCCACGTCTTGATTTTCCATTTCCAAACTGGCGTTTTCCTTATTCACTTCTTCCCTCTCTCCTTCGCAGTCCGCATCTTCTGTGACTTTCTTTTTAACCAGTTGGTCGATGTGTCGGTTGACAACATTACCATCACTAGTTGCAACTTGATAATTAGATGGCCCTTGCCTTTTAACCACCGTACCAGGCAACCAACGAGGTCCACAACTATAGTTTCTATACATCACACTTTTGCCCACATTCGTTTCTCGAGTTATATTATGAGCATTATTGGTAATTTGTTGATTAGTTTTATTTTGAACACGATTATCCGGATGTATAACATCTAACAAGGTACGTAGGCGCCTATTCATCAAGAGTTCAGAGGGGCTCTTGTTAGTTATTGTGCAAGGAGTTACCCGCAATCCTAGTAGCATTCGAGGAATCTTAACATCCCAAGAGATGTCATCCATTTTGCGCAACTTGTCTTTAACAGTTTGCACCATTCTTTCGGCCAAACCGTTTGTTGCAGGATGATAAGGTGCTGTCTTAATATGTTTTATTTTATTCGCGTCCAAAAATTGTTTAACTTCAGCTGACACAAAGGACGTTCCATTGTCGGAAACCAATGTCTCACACAAACCATGCATAGCAAATAAATTTCTGAGGTGTCTGATGACCGTTCCCGCTGTCATATTGTTAACCAAGATCACTTCAGGCCATCTGGAATACGAGTCTACAACAATTAAAATATTTTTACCTTGGAAAGGTCCCGCAAAGTCCACATTTATTCGAGACCACGGCTTTGTAGGCGTGATCCACTCAGATTTAGTTTTCGGAGGCATGTGCCGATTTTCAAGACATTTGTCGCAGCCGCCTACTAATGCCTCAATATTTTCGTTCAGTTTTGGCCACCAAACATAACTCCTGGCCAGTGATTTGGTTTGGACGATGCCGTTATGTGTTTTATGTAAAGCACGTAATATCGTTTCACGCAATGATGACGGTACCACCACTCGACAACCCAGTAAGATACAATCTTCATGCATAGAGAGTTCCGAACGATGTAACCAATATGGACGCAGTTCATCATCGGTAACTCTAGCTGGCCAACCGCTTAGTAAATGATGACTGACACGAGATAATAGCCTATCTCGCTTCGTTGCTAATGCTATTTGGTCAGCATCCACAGGAAAGTCGGTAGGTGTCTCTGCCATCAGCAACACGTCACATAACTGCTGTTCAGGTTGGTCGGGAACCGGCTGTGGCCATCGGCTCAATCCATCAGCGTGACCAATTTGTTGTCCCGGTTTGTACACAATTTCGTAATTATGTGACGTCAACAAAATTGCGATCCTCGTTAGGCGAGGCGACAAGACCGTGGGCATAGGTCGCTTCGGATCGAATATGCCCAACAAAGGTTTATGATCCGTAACTATAGTGAAGGATCTTCCCATTATATAATTATGAAACTTGCTAACTCCAAATGAAATGGCCGTGGCCTCTTTATCTAATTGTGAGTAACGGCGTTCGTGAGTATGTAGAGTTCTGGAACTCATAGCTACGGGGCGCTCCTGTCCGTCTTCCATAACGTGGGATAATACAGCACCGACGCCGTATTCTGAACTGTCGCAGGTGAGTACCAACGGCTTATTTAAATCGTAATGAACGAGCGTCAAGTCAGATGACAGCAACCTTTTAGCCGTGTCAAAGCTCCTTTGCTCCCTGTCTGTCCATTGCCAAGATTGTGCTTTGTCGAGCAACCTATGTAGGGGCTCGAGCATAGTGGCTTTGTGAGGTACGAACCTCTCATAAAAGTTATATAATCCTAAAAACGCTTGTAGCTGTTGAACGCTCTTTGGTTCAGGAGTGTTGAGGATAGACTCAACTTTGCTAGGTGCAGGATGAATACCCTCAGCGTCTATGACAAAACCTAGAAACTCTACACGTTCTTTGGCAAACTTACATTTGTTCCGATTGAGCCGCAAACCTGCCTTACCGATGCGCTCCAGTACTGTGTCGAGACGCTGCGTCATCTCCGACATCGTCCGGCCACTGACGATGACGTCATCGATCAGTACTGCGACGCCGGGAATGCCCGCCAGCAACGCTGTCATCAAGCGCTGGAAAATTCCCGGGCAGGCTTTAACACCAAAAGCCAATCTGTGTACTGAAAACAAACCTTTGCATGTGTTTAAGGTTAACAGCTGTGCTGTGGCGTCTGTGACGACCACCTGTGTATATGCACGGTCAAGGTCGAGTGTCGTGTAAAATTTGCCACCAGCAATCGTAGCAAACACTTCACTTGCAGTCGGCATAGGGTAGGTATCAGACTCGGTAGCCTGATTAACTGTACTACGGTAGTCACCGCAAAGACGAATGTCCCCGTTCTGTTTGGGTATTGGAACAACCGGAGTCGCCCATTCTGAAAAAGACACAGCGCGAAGTACCCCTTCCCCCACTAAACGATCAATCTCTTTTTCAACTTTGTCTTTAATAGCATAGGGTACTGGACGTGCCTTCAAAAACCTAGGAGTCGCACCTGGTTTCAAATGAATAGCCACAGGGTCCCCCCTGTACGTACCGAGTCCATCTCTGAAAACCTCGCTGTACTTACCTACAATCTGATCGTTCGCTGACATGTCAAGTTCAGATATCATATTAACATTTAAAGTAATACCGAGTGCCTCGAACCAGTTACGTCCCAACAGATTCGGCCCCGAGCCCTTAGCTACAATGACATTCAAAACACACTTAATGTCTTTATATTGTACTTGCACTTTAGCTTGTCCCATCACTGTGACCGGTGAGCTGTTCCACGTGCACAGGCGGTTGGGTACCGCGCGCAAAACACTGCGCGAGCGTACGCGCGCCCACGTCTGCTGGTTCAACAAGGAGAAAGCGGCGCCGGAATCCACCTCCATCGCTACCTGCGCGCCGTCCAGTAGTAGCTTCACCTCGTATGCCGGAACGCGAAAGCTCCTTGTGCTCTCCATGTTATATATGCCATTAAGCATGTCAGTCTCGTTTTCAGCTAAGTTAATTTTTTCAGAACGACTTTTCTTTTTAGCGGTGCATATTCTCTCGATGTGACCTTTCTTCTTACAAAAGTGGCACACGGCGTTAACAAAGCGACATTCGCCAGCGTGCCGGTCACCACATCGATAACACAGTCGAACATTTGCTTTGGATTGCACAACGTTGACGTCCATAGGTTCACATGACGGCGGCGACGTCACCGCGGCGTCCACTGCCGTTGCGTCGTAGCTGCCGGCGGCGCCGGTGACGGAGGCGCTCTGCATCATACGAGCGTCCTTGCCCGCACTTTCGGTCGATAGCATAGCATCCACTACGTCATGGTATCGCAAATTATCTTTCTTTAACAGTTCGTACTGCAAATTGTGATTGTTCATACCACATACCAATCTGTCACGAAGCATCCTTTCCATGTCTGTAAAGTTACAACCGGCACAGATTTTTCTGAGTTGCGCTATGTACTCCGCGGCAGATTCACTGTGTAGTTGATCGCGTTTATAGAATTTGAACGACACAGAAATCTCATTAGGTTTTGGGCTGTAATGTTTAGTTAGGATCGCTTCAATTTCACTGAATGTTACTGCACTAGACTTTTTAGGTGTAATCAACGCCAGAAGAGTCTCGAACACTTGTACGCCGCACACTGTATAGAAATTTGCCCTTTTTGCCGAATCTGAGACGACGCCATTCGCCTCAAAACAATATTTAAGTCTGTCGATGTAATTGTCCCAATTATCACATTTCACATTGAACTCATGAAATTTCACCGATTTACACTCCATTGTCATGTTTTATACTCGTCGCCAATATTATGTCTTCAATAAAACACCAAATATCGTAATTTGTGTATTGAGCTAAGTAGCCTAGAAATACAAGTGGATAAATCATAAGAGTAGGGTAGGAACAACAATATGATAGAGGGTAGACTGAAAACTTAATAACCATAAACTTATAAACTAGGAAGTATGTAGGTACCTATATACAACAAATATCATTGTAGTATTTATGTTCTGGCATGTTTAATGTATTCGGACTAACTATATCCAATGTTACATGCCATTACTTTTTTTTCTAAAAACATAACTTTTTACAAGTTGGTTTTAATTACACAACACTGTACTGGCGAGTCGTTCATTAAAATTACAAAAATGAATTATTACATTGTTAATTATTACATACAATATACTCTATCCAAATCTGCACAATTTGTTCAATATTCTTAAAACTCACTAAAACATATATTTTGCCTGCCTGATAACTTTTACCATGAAATTCCAGATAAAATGTCAGAGAACATGAAGGAAGCCACAAAGTACATAGAACAGGGTCATGTCCGCGTCGGACCAGAAGTAGTAAAGGATCCGGCATTCCTGGTCACCAGAGCTTTGGAGGACTTTGTCACGTGGGTTGATGGGTCTGCTATCAGGAGACATGTTATGGAGTATAATGACTTGGTGAGTTTTAAATTACGATATTTTTTTTTTGTGTGGCTTAGTGCGGTGTGGATCGTTATTTAGAATGATGCCCAGGAGTGAGATATAGCAGGCTAGTAAAAAAAAATGACATAATTTGTAGAATAATGATAATAGCTTAACCCCAGCTGTCATTTCAAATAACTTTGAATGTTCAACCAGCAATGGATAAAGTTGGAATTTAATGTTTTTATTGTTTCAGAGGGATGACTTTGACATGCTGTAACACACGAATTAGCTAGAATTCTTCTTGTTCTTCTTCGTGTCACTGACACAACTGTATTTTATATCATTAATTTTAATAATGTAAATAGGTAAGAGTGGAATGATTGTGTTGAGTACTTGAGTAAGGAAATAAAATATATGTGTCACATAATTTATTAGATGTATTAATTTGACCAGACCCTATCTACAGTAGTGTGAAACTAACATATTATTTACATTTCTTATTATACTTATTGCTATATTATATATATACCCCACTAATATTGTGGTCTTCTCATACTTTTACACCTTCATAATATTATTGCAATACACTCCTAGGCTACGTACATACTGACAGGTGGCTTGAATATCGCTTAGAGCCTAGTGATTTAACATCCTTCTATACATGCTAGGCAACTAGCGAAGGCGCCAAGCGCGCAGTGCGGCTGGTTGCGAAAATTCTCGGTTTTTTTTTTCACTTCGGAACTCGCACGGTGACTCGCTAGGCTCTAGGCACTAAGCAAGCCACCTGTCAGTGCGTACAGTCACGAGCAAAAGTACGTATACACTCTGCTTCATTCAAAAGCGATTTACACATTAATATTTTAATGAAATTTTATGTTGTTACGAACATAGCTTTTTCGAACCCATAGGTTTATGTAATGTGTCGTAATTCAACGTTGCATTCGTTATTTCACGAAAAAATCGCAATTGAAAGTTGTCAAGTGTTGACATATTGGTGCTCGTGACTGCACATAGCATTAGAGTTTGTGGCACTCCTAATTTAACTGTTAGTTCAGATAAACCCTGATTCTTAATTTGTATAGTTTCAAACATAACATAACTCTTCTAAGATGTTCTCAGGGTGTTCTATTACAATTTTCGTACGTTTTTTTTTTTCAATTTGTGGTCTGTGTCAGGAAAACCTGTTGATCAAAATATGATTCGCGACCGTAACGATTAATTGTTGTATTTAAATAATCATCGATGCTACCTTAAAATTGGCCTCAAATTTCATATCGCCACCTCAATCACAAAGCCAGCATGTCCCTCTGTCCCCTCATCTCCAACACGGCGGCTATCCTCATGATAGCCTCGGCTTGTGTGCTGGCAGCGTCCGCCAGCCGCTTCAGCGCTTCAGCTTGTAACAGCGCCGCTTCTGCGTTCTTAGTGGCGACGGTAACGCGCTGCTCCTCTGCCTTGGCTCGTATTAACTCTGCGTCGGCTCGTTTTTTCTCTACTTCTATTAGCCATTGTGGGTATAGCTCTGTAAAAGGGTAAATACAATTTTTGAGATAGTCTTTTATACAGGGTGGCAGGGAGATCGACGCGCAAACTGTAACCATGGATTCAGCACATGATACTAGATCCCATAGCGTCGAAATTTTTCGTCGGTTATAAAAAAGAAAAATCTTCTGTTTTATAGAAAAGTGCAATACCTACGCGGTCCAAATGTATGGAAAATCAATTTTTTTTTTTTAATAACCGAAGAAAGATTTCGACGCTATGGGGTCTAAACTCATGTGCTGAATCCATGGGTACAGTTTGCGTGTCGATGTCCCTTGCCACCCTGGATACCCTCGTCTGTTAGGCAAGTTTATTAAGTTCAGTAACAATAGAAAAACCGGTCAAGTGCGAGTCGGACTCGCGCACCGAGGGTTCCGTACAAATTTGTAGGTATGTAACTAAAAATTTACGGTTTTCGCAATTTTTCCTTTATCTGTGCTATAAGACGTTGCTTCGTACCAAATTTCAAGATTTTGAGTTCACGAGAAGTACCCTGTAGGTTTTGATTCCCTTGCGAGTGTCGAAAATTTGCGCCATAAACGGCTGTATCTTTTGATTGCGTTGGCTTAGAAGTTTGATTTTTTCACAGCTCCAAGGGTCAGTAGACGTAGTAAGTATTTGATATAAATTCCAGCTTGATACCTCCACGCGTTCCTGAGAAAAAAGGTCTTGACAGACAGACAGACAGACGGACGGACGGACAACAAAATGATCCTATAAGGTTTCCGTTTTTTCCTTTCGAGGTACGGAACCCTAAAAAGTAATTGTGTCTCATTAGTGATAGTTGAGCTCTTATCAGAATTTATCAAAGTATCAGGCCGCGTTCTAACCAAAAGCGATCGTCGTGCTCTTTTATATGAATACTCGCGCGATCAATAAGTCGCGTTTGTACATCATAATTCTCCCCGCGTCCTATTTAAAAGCGATCATGTAACGTGCATTTAAGCCACTTTTTGTAGGGAAAACATCCTGTTAGCGCGATCACGCATTCAGGTGCACCGAACAAATAGTGAAATAATAATAAGGGCGAGTCGATCGCTTTTAAAAAACATACGACCAGTGGTCCACTTTAGCCCTGGATCGAAAGAGATTTAAATCATGGGGAGGAGTCTTTGCCCGGCATTGGGATGATGCAGACTAACAATAACAGTAGCCACCTCATAGAAACGATCGCGTATTTCCGCGACAGCTGCCGGTGGTAAGGACAGCGAGGGTATATGTCTAGTAATTTGTTTCGAGTATTATTAGGTGTATAGAATATGGAGTTATTCGACGGCACGGTTGGCGCAGTGGTTAAGCGATTGACTGCTGCGCTGCGTGTCGCGGGTTTGATTCCCACACGGAACAAATATTTGTACGAACTACAAGTAGTTGTTCCGGGTCTGGCTGTTTGTGTATGTGAGTTTAAATGTTTGTAAACGCACCCACGATGCAGGAGAAATTCCTAGTGGGGCAACGTTTTTTTTAAAAAAAAAAAAACCTGCTATTAAATAAACTTACTCCGTATGGCTGGTTCATCAGAATGGTTGCCGTTTACGTATTCTCCGCCAGAGGACTCTGCACTGTCATTACTTTGATCATCACCACCTGGTATTGGTAAGCATGGTATTAAAAGGCTACTCAAGTAACAAATACATGAGGATAAAGTATGAAGAATATGTTAAGAATCAGAGTTTGTGCCCACATGGAAACATGTGATGGTTTAATTAGACGTGCCACAAGGTCAATAAAATTTTGTACAAATGTTTTTACTTAGGGATCACACCATCTTATATTATAATTACCTGATAATCTGTCACTTGATCCACTGTTACTTTTGCTAAAACTATCCACATGTATTGTTTCCTGACAGGTTTCCACCTTCACTACTGGGTGTAAGTTATTCTGGAAACAAAATGGAGACCATCTAAAAATACAGTATTTTAGGTAATCAGTATGTCCTCCTAAACTCTAAAAATAATTAAATGTATTGAACAGCAGACTACAACATTAGGTTCTAATACTATACCGAATTTGACTCTCCATATCCTCTTCTGGTCTTCCGCTTGTCATAATACGGGCCTAATATAGCAATTGCCCTCTTCTCCATCTTCGTAAGTGGCCTGATGCCCTTGAGAGGAGAGCCAGACTTCTTCTTTTTTAGCAGTGATACTTTATTCTTTAGCTTGTTCTTGAAGTCACTCCAATACTAAAAGTGTGTATAGAACAAATTTACATAATATCGTACAATTTAAAGCTAAGGACTTCTAAAATACATAGATGGATTCAATCATTTATTTATTTATTCTCACACTGGAACGCCATACGGCAATTACACCAATGGACTGGTTGTCAGACTTTCGGGCTTCTGACTACCCGTAACGACTGTCAAAGATCCACGAATGACAGCCGGGACCAATGGCTTAACGTGCTTTCCGAGGCACGGAGGGGTCTCGGTATGTTAAGATGGTCACCCATCCACAGACCAACCGCGGCAAGCGTAGCTTAACCTGACCGATCAACCTGTGCGGCTGTTATTATTTAGCCACGGGCCCATCATAGAACAAATGCTACTCATAGGGAAAATATTATTATATTAACCTTACTCCATCCATCAGGTGTCTTCTTTGTACCTCCTCGGCAGCTGTTGAGCATCTTAGTGAGTTCCTCCCACAGCCTCTTGGACATATGCCTAGCTTCAAGTGACCGCAGGTTGCCAGATGCAAATTCTACATGCTCTGCCATGAAGTCTATAACTGTCTTCATTTGTTCGTACGATACCAGACGGGATTGGCTGTTACTGTCGCTCATTTTTTTCGCTACTGAAAACAGTATTTGAAAATGTGTTTATTCCATTTGGAAATTCTGCTAAAAAATCTACAGCAAACTAGAATTCATAATAATGCTACTGCTATATTAAGCTTACAGTTATAGACAGTGGCCTCACTGGTTCCAGACAGAAAACACTGAGAAATTAATTAATTTAACTACAGACTTTTGTGTAATAGAAAGTGCTTAAATTAAAAGTGAATGTAAAATAGTATCTGCAAGGCTCATTTGAATTCAATATGTGTTAAGACTGTTTAAAATGTTATTATTGATTTACACAAGATTTTATTGATAAAAAATAACAACAAATACATGATCACTATCAGCTGTCAAGTGGATCAATGTTTACATGACAATGACATTGATACTGACTGACGCCACAGAGCATGTAACCTTTTACTGACGCTGACGAAGAAGAAGCCTTCTACATTTTATGGAATCCTTCTGAAAAAGTTAAGTCTGATATACACTGCTGGGAGGTAAGACCACGGGACGTGCCACCACTGTCCCTTTCCTGCCGATGAATGTGCCACTTGAATATTATGTTAAAGTTGCGGAGAAACAGTTCGAAACATTTATTTTGTGATGAGTAAAAAACCACCTGAAGAAGGACGTGGGAATCCAGTGGTTGGAGAGGCACTAGACGTCCGTCAGTTGAAATGATTAGCATTAGGGCCACACCACCTTGTGGGGCCTCGGGGCCCTGCCTCACGAGGTTTTTATGCTTTTTTGCAACGCGTCCTCATTGTATGAGGCTCGTCGTGGCCCACCTTGCGCAGTTGCTTTCGAAATTTGCGAAGAAGAAGTCATGCTATTAGCTTCAGCAGCATTTATAGTAATAAGCATGTAGCAATCTCCACCAGGGCATCATTCCTTTTGTTTTTATTTAAATAAAACAACTCCGATAGTCCCATAACACCACGACATTACACCGATACAAATCAGTTAATATAAGAATTTGATCGTCATTCCACTCCATTTTGGCGCGAATACAAACTCAACTGAGCATACACACTCACGAGGCTCGGCCGCGCGGCTTTGCTCACGGAGCCGCGAGGTCGTGGGGACGCGCCTTATGGCAGGTGGCCCTGCCGGCTCGTGTGTAGACGCCTTTAGATTTCACACCTGTTATTCGTGTGACTAACGTAAAAAAATAATCTACACAAATTATGGCAACAATATCCTTGTCTTGCGCCGCGAGTGTGCGCAGAAAAATAAAAAAAAATAATAGGAAAAGAAATGGCAGTTACTAGAGAGAAAGAAAATTGTTCAAGAAAAATTAATGGAAATATACCTGCATTATCTCTCAATAGTGATAATATGTCGACGTCCACGGATAGTGACGACGTAGCGGACCCGACGTATGAAATTAGGAACATTCAAAGCATCATAAATGTAACCCGTGAAAACATTGACGCTCTGAATGCAAAATTCGCTGGTTTCCAGCATCCACCGTCGCTGTATTTGTCTGAATACCAGGAGTTGACATCAAAGTTGCATAATTTAGAGTTGAGAGAGCGGACTTTGCGGGAATTGCTGCAGTGTGAGTCGCCGGACAGAAGTGAGGAGTATTCATTGCAAGATGACAGTAAAAAGTTCGATACTCTTACGCGGCAGCCGAAGGTGTTCCTGCGGGCGCACCTTCCGAACCAGCAGCGGACGAGTGTGCAGGTGAAGGAGGGCGTGACGCTACGGGACGCGCTGTCCAAGGCGCTGAAGCTGCGCAACCTGACGTGTGAGATGTGTGAAGTAGTGCGGACAGGCTATAACCTAGTGATTCCGTGGGACATCGATATTACTGGCATCGACGCGGAGGAGGTCAGTCCAGTGTTATTTGTTTTGTTTTGGTCATGGTAAGTCACTGACACATGGTGCAGTTTGCTGTGCAACACAATTTTTAGTTGGTTTTCCTGTAGTCTATCTCTCCAGGCTTGTAAGAGCCTCCAATATTGACTATATTGATGGCAATGGACTGGAATGTAGTCATTTTGCTGATACAATAAGACTGCTCACAAGACTGGTATCACAAGCAATGATATCACATTGATGTTTGTGTAGAAGTAGAAGCTGATGCAGACATTCCTACTACAACACTAATAAACATTGGGCTAGCATTCTTTGAAGGCTCAACTCTTGATACCTACTAAATAATCTCAGCCTATTTTGTTAGTTTGTATGAAAAACCTATACTATCAGGATTAAAATGATTCTAGATCTAAGGACATTAAGTCTGCTCCATGTAAGACACTAGATCTCCATTCAGTTAGGCTGAAGGCCGACCCCAACGTAGTTTGGAAAAGGCTAGGCATATGATGAAAGACACTGAGTAAGAATAAGTAAATAGTCGAAAATTATGATAGTTTTATGCAAATACCTTGTCTTTTATGATTAAAATAAAAATTGTTACCAATCTGATTTAGTCATGTGGCCTCTTGTGTGTTGAATTCATAATTGGGACTTCTTGTGGACATATACAAGTTTTTGTTCCTTAGAAATATTTCTAGAAACCTATTGCAGTAAAAATATGACCCAATTCGAAACTCCTTTAAAGCTGTACCTGTCATCGTAAAAAAGCTACTTAGATTTTAACAGTTTACTGTGGTTGTTAAATCAACAAACATGTTTTTAAACCTTTTACAGATGTAAATGTTAAAAGTTCATCTAAGAACGAGTGAACTTGGTTGTTTTGATAATCTGCTGCCAAGTACCATAACATACATATAACCACTAGACGCAAACTGCTAATGCTTGGATGGGTATGCTTAACACAGCAATATAATATAATTACTATCAGAAAACATGCCAGCTCTAAATTGTTTCCTTCCTTCCTTGTTATTCAAGTTTAATTTTGTTGTACAGACGCCAGCAGGTCAAGCTACCCGAAACTGTCAAATTTTCCCAATCAACCTTGAACCTTAATGCTTTAGCAATAAAGTTGAAAATCTATTAAAGAAATTTGACAGGTTGTAGTAGCTTGATGTGCTGGCGTCTGTATTTAAGTCTTAAACCAAATAAATGTTAAACTATTTTACATTTATTTATCTATTTATATTGATTGTCCTTATTTTGTAATACCTGCACTATACAGACACTCACTTTCATAATCAGCCTATAATGTTCCCACTGTTGGGACACAGGCCTTCTCTCTTTGAAAGGGACTGGGCTGTAATCTACCATGCGGGCACAGTGCGTCTTTAAATTTTTGGTTCTAGGACATGTTGGTTTCCAATGTTTTCCTTAACCGTTTTGAGAGTAGTGGTGGTGAAATTATTTACACAAAGTACCTGCCTAGGTTTCAACCCACCACTCGTAAATTTTGGCCGATACTAGTGGGCCACCACTGCCACATCTTTACTTACTGTGTAATTTTATTAATAGTCGGATAAGAAGTCTCAGGTTCTGTTACACCCTTGCAACTACTTGTCCCGCCGGTAAAATATGCCGTTCTTATTTGGATTCAAGGGGGAAAATGCATTGAGCATGTCCAAAACCTGTTTGTTGTGTGTTGGCAGGTCACAGTACGCACACTGGACAAGCTGCCCATAATGTCTCACATATCACACCAGTTTACCCGCAAGACGTTCTTCACGCTCGCCTTCTGCGAGTGCTGTAGGCGACTGCTGTTCAACGGCTTCTATTGCTCGCAGTGCAACTTTAAGTTCCATCAGCGATGCGCTGACAAAGTGCCCAGTATTTGTCATCAGGTAAGGATTTATGTATTAGTTAATGTATATAATTTGTGATGACATTTAAAGAGAAAACTGTCTTTGAATGTGAATATCATGCAGGCAAGATTGAATACATGACTTTATGTATTTATTATTATTTGACTGGCGGTTTTGAATAATTTGTTTACGAGTTAGGCTTACGCAAATGTCCTGAGATCTGGTAGCGTCGTATGACGGGTCATTGAGCTCTCTAAAATACGGCTGAGCTACACAATGACTGTTGCATGCATGCCGTATGTTGGGACAGGTTTCATTCTATTTACTATACTAAACACATGCAAGTTAAGCCTGACCATTTTGAGGGGCGTATCAAAAAGATTAGGGCGAAATCTTTTTTATCGGGCGAAGCCGCCGGCAAAAGCTAGTTACTTTTGCCGGCGGCTTCGCCCGCGTGGATGTCGCAAAATATCCCACGGGAACGTACCACCGGGATTAGCTATCTGTTTGCCTAATTTCATCCAAATCCGTTTAGCCGTTTTTGCGCCAATGCGGAACATACATCCGATATGTCGGATGTATGTGATATATATCGAGACAAATGGACAAAAATTCTAAGGATATATTTTGAGTATCAGATTCTAACCTCTTAGGAGTTCCTTTTTTTTTCAATTATCAATGTACAGTTTTGACTTCGACACGTCTAGCTACCGCGGGCGGATGAGGGCAAGTAAAAGAAGTTGAACAATGAACTCGGCTACTGCACACAACTATTTTGAGCTGTGCATTTTGCTTAAGTGAGGTTACAGGCCACTACCGAGGTTGCAGGCCGCAATCGAAAAACCAAAGTTGAATATTTAAAATTTCTGTAAAACAATTTCGGTCCCAGGTGCGTATGACGGACACATACTACGCAGCGCTGTTGGCACAGAACCCAGAGACGCAAGCCGGCATCCTGCACTTCCCTCCGCACTTCGGCTACCACCATATGATCGCCAGGAACGACCAGAACAAGTCAGTATTGTACCCATTCACCTACCAATTAAAACCATAATATTTCGTATTAGATGGACTGTTTCACGACCTCCTGATAAGTACTGGTTAACTTATCTAGTAGGTATTTTCACACAACTACATAATTTATTTGGGCTTGTGGCCAGTAATAACAGCCGCACGGATCGATCGATCAAGTTAAGCCACCCTTGCTGCGGTTGATTCGTGGATGCGTGCCTCGGAAAGCACGTTAAGCCGTTGGTCCCGGCTGTCATTCGTAAATCTTTGACAGTCGTTACGGGCCGTCAAAGCCCGAAAGTCTAACAACCAGTCATACCGAGGGGTATCGTATAACCCAGTAACTGGGTTGTGGTGGTCAGATCCATCCGGCATCCGGTTGGACTAGAAGCCGACCCCAACATAGTTGGGAAGAGGCTAGGCAGATGAGATGAGATAGTGCTTCTCCAGGTTCTTGTGAAACAGTACCACGTGTATTAAATAAAAAATAGATGAGATAATAAAAAAACAATAAATGTTTTTGTTGTGATTGATTCAAGTTTCAAATAGATGATTCAATCCTTGTAACTTGGAGTTGTCCAGCTTTCCAATAAATTGTAAGCAAAAGTAATACTAGTAAATAATTTAAGTTACTAAGCAGTGTCATGATGTGCAGGTCTATCTCTCCAGCTAAGAAAATGAAGGAGTTTGATGTCCACTGGTGAATATCAGTCACTAGATTGGCACCGCTTGCTTTTGTGAACGCAATCGAACGCTTACACACACAATGACACCGAAAACATTACACACACTGAAGGCTGTCGCAAAACTGACGCGGAGGCAATATAGCCATTCGTTTAAAAAAACAAAAGAATAAGACCTTTTTCAAATAGGCTAACTTGCGGCGCCACCAGCAGTGTAGAGATAAACCAGCACCATCCCGTTTCCTCTATGCAGACGACCTTGCCCTCATGTGCCAAGCCAACACCTTTGAGGAGGTTGAGGCCCACCTGTCAGACGCTCTTGGTGACTTTTCTCTAACTCACTCAAGCCCAAACCGAGCAAAACCCAGTTTTGCATATTTCATCTCCGCAATAGAGAGGCGGGTCGCAAACTTAACATCTTTTGGGATGGATTGTCCATCGAGCATAGCAACTCCCCAGGGTAGCATCTTGGTGTTACCCTGAACAAGTTTTTAACATTCGGCAAAAAGTGCAAAAATATCAAGCAGAAGGTGCATACTCGCAACAGTCTTCTCCGTCGACTAGTCTCATCGAAGTGGGGTGCTTCGCCTGACGTTATGCGGACTACTGGACTGGCGCTGTCTTTTTCTGCGGGAGAATTCGCGTGCCCCGTGTAGATTCGTTCCGCGCATGCAAATCTAGTGGATACAGCTTTGGATGAAACGTTCATCGTTCATCAAAACGATCATCACTGGTTGCCTAAAACCGACCCCGGTACAAATGCTGTATCCACTGGCAGGAATACCGCCACCAGTGGTTCGTAGGGCGGTGGCAAGCTCCAGCCAAAGAGTCAAAATGGTTTCCGACACACGACACCCTTTGTACGACAACATCCTTGAGCCACAAAGGATTAAAAGTCGAAACAGTTTTTTAAAGTGTGTCGTCTCCCACTCACTGGCGAACGATCGCAAAAAAGACTAAAGCTGTGGCGAGACTGTGCTTCCTTACCCAAACCTTTCGTTCCACGCGCTGAAGACCTCCTACCCGGACATGAGTTGCCTTGGGTAACCTGAAAGTATGTAAATAGAGTCCGGACCCAGGTTGGCCGAAGCAAGGTAAACCTGTTCAGGTGGAAATTCATAGAAGACTCCGTATTGGAGTGTAAATGTGGTGCTGTTCCACAAACGATGGGACACTTAATATCGTGTCCTGCGTGTCCTGTCAGCTGCACGTTACAGGGACTGATGGACGCTGGTGATAGCGCCAAACAAGAGGCCGAATTGTGGGCCAAGTCTATTTCGATTGCTATCGACACGCTAAGAAGAAGATTGCGTCTGAATCATTTTGAAGGATATTGTTATCCACTGCTTCATTTGTTCGAAAGATTTGTCTATTCAGCAGCGTAAATATGCAATGAATGTTGTTGAACTATCAAAATGAAAGCCATTGCTACTGATAATGTGTTAAATCTTCTGGAGTAAAAGCTTTCGTACACCCATTAAACTACTCTTGGGCAGCTGCTGGCAGTGTATGAAAACTAATGTTAACTTTTCTATTTACGTTACTACGTATTCGTCAGTTTTGCACCAACCCTTACACAAACAACAATTGTACTTGTATTTAGCACTCAGTTGTACCTTTCCTTCTTCCTAGATTGTCTCGTGTTTTGTAAAAGGATAATCAGCACCTGTTTATATTTCGGTTATATTTTTAATGAGTTTGTATGTAATTAAAATGCTATTTGTATACCTCTTGCGATTAGTAACTTAACTTCCGCACAATCAGTTATGAAGTAAGTATTTGAAAAATCTCTCCTTTAGCATTTATAAAGCGGTGTTAAAACGCGATGCTAATAACTGTAACACGGCTTTTGTTATCAGATTGTTTTTGTTTTGTGTGTTTTAAATAATGCTTAATTTTGAAATCTTGACCGAAACCGCTTAAGAAAATATGAAATGTCTTCATAATTATCTTTTTTGACCAAAAGTTATAAGTTTCGTCCTATATTCGAAAAATAATAATCAAATGAAGCAGCGTTCATTCACATTTTAAGCAGCCTTCTTACTCCCTTCCTCAAAATACTGCACCATTTCCTCTGATCACGTCTTATCATGTCTCTCTTGCGCAGGCACCAGCATCCACGCTCGTTGAACCAGCAAGACCGGTCCAACTCAGCGCCAAACGTGTGCATAAACATGGTGCAGAAACCCATGACCCTCGCTGAACATCAGAGAAAGCATAACCAGGTATGATGCAGGACAGACTCAAGTGTGTAATTCCGCCAACGTTTAGTTTATCAAGCTCGGATGGAGGGCACCACCCGCCTGTCTGTAAAATTATGCTCTTGCGAATGATAAATTCTAATATAGCCGCAATACTAAATCGTTGATCTATATGTCACCGTGTGATTATAAATATTTTTACAAGCTTTTATTTAGTTTCACCTGTCCCGATGTTTGTCTGTAATCAAATCTTGCAAGTTAAATTTGATCCACTTCCCGGTTACCGACTGAGCCGAAATTTTGCATGCATGTGTAAATCGGACGACAATGCAAAATTATTATGACATGGAGCTAATCTGATGATAGAGCTGGAAGATGGCCATAGGAACTCGGTAATTAAACGCCACAACCCCATCGAGTTTGAGCTCGTATGATTCGTCTTGACGTGTACTTTGGTGCCAGATGGTAACCAGGGTCTGATGATGTACAGGTAGCTTAAGTGCAGTAAACGCATATAACGGAAAAACACTGCTACGCTCTACGAACTACCCCGTAGTCAATCTCGCATCAAAAATATTAAAAAGTTAAAAATAAAATTTAAAAAAAAACTTAAAAAATGAGCTTTTATTACTTGTTAGTAAAAAGAACTAAAAAGTTAATAATAATTTAAACCTGATAAGAAATAAATAAAAGCGTGTTACATTTTGATGGAGCATTAAAGAACATTTAGGATAATACACCTTCATTATTTTTCTTTTGCAATCACAATGTAACACGCTTTCATTTATTTCTTAACAGGTTTAAAGGATCATGACCATCCATGTATGGAAATCCGTCTTAAGTTGAAACTACTTGAAACACAATAAATCTTTATTTATTATAGACTACGCTTTATATACTATTAAATAAAAGTGTTAATTTTCACAGGAGTATCCGAGTTTTAAAGTAATTAAACAAATTCGGAGGTAACCTAAAAATTATGTCTAAACTACTCGCAACTTATAAAATGGCCACAGATCACTCATGTAGGTATAAAACAACAAAGATAGTTAAAAACAAAATAAGAGAACAGCTGTTAATTGAAAAAAAAAAACGCGAATAATCGTGAATAACGAATAATCGTGCTTTTTATGACCTCGCAGCGTTGATGTGACATTATCGAAATAAAACAACTTCAGTCAGAAAGAGATTTTATTTTATTAACTTCAATTTATCCCAGATCTATACACAAATGAATAAGTTACCTACCTAATGTCTACAAAGGTATAAAACACATAATATGAACAGACTTTTCATGTAGGTCACAACAAATCAACATCAAATCAACATCTATAGGTTTTACGTATTTGACATGTAAAATCAGCAGAAATACCAGTGTGTTAAGTACCAATTCTTACATACTCTGCAGCGTCCGTTGGATCCTGTATGGATGTGTGGAACTTATTAGTTAGCGCACAACAAATTCTAAAACCATCCTTTAAATGCAAAGCAGCGCGATTATTAAATACATGCCGAAAGAGTCTGAAATCCCTCTTAATTCTCCCATTAACAACTTTTACAACCCAGCGACACATGGTTACAAAACGAGACCGATTTGCTTGTTGTGTTGTTAATTGAAATTCATTTTCAAATAAAGATTCTGGCATGTGTGTCACAAAGCCATATTCTTGTAATTCATTTATGACATCCCTGAATCCTTTGTCAAGTATATAAATGTGACCGTTCCGGAAAAATGACCTTAAAAAAAAAGACCAGATTCCTCACTACGAAGGTTTAAACTAGTAATTGTAGCATCATTAGTGGTAGCTTTATGAGGCCCAAGACAATCAATTATGTGACCATCACAACATACCATCATAAACGGTTTAAAACTAAATTATCCAGTTTCTGCAAACTGTAAGTTTCTTTTTGAAATAAATAATTAGCGCTACTTTGGATAAATACATAAGTTGCATCACACATAACTATTGCTGGTTTGGTATTTGAGGGCAAATGAGGATTTCCGAATAATCCTTCTGGGATTATTCTGTTTATAGAAGCAACATCTTCTACGGTGGTTGGTGATTAAATCCCAAATGCATCGGTACAAACTGTCTAGTTAGACACTCTCTAGCTGAATTCAACCAGCATTCTAAGATAGTTCGAGATTTCTCAAATAGTGTAGCCATTCTTTCATTACTGTCACTAAATACATGCACAAAGCAATAGTGGCATTAGGTACAGACTTTGATAGATTTGGTATAGAATTTAATAAATCATAAAATTGATTAGAAGTCATACCTAACCAATAATGACATAAATATTCTGGCATAATTGCAATATTCGAAAAATCAAAGTGGTATTTGGCAGCTCGCTGCAACATATTTAAAATGTTGTCAAACTGTGTACCAGTAAAGTCTCTTAACAGGGAGGTTAATTCATTCCAATGGCCATGATTTAAGCGATAATTATATATTCGTGCTCCTGGAAGTATATAAAACTTGTGATTTAAAAGTAAAAGCTCCTTTATGGCAGCAGGTATAAGTAAACGTTCTGATTCGAAACAGTCAACAAATATGCAATGACTAGCTGTATTAGCAGCACATCTGTATACTGCTGATGTTATTTTAGCTCTTGCTGGAGAAGGTTGCCTGGAATGTTGTGAGGTATGTTGCGGAAGGGGTGGCGGTACAGGTATATTAAATTCTCCACTCGCTCCTACTTCAGACAGAATGGGGCGATTGGTGTCATGTTGGTTTTGACGTCTCACTTTTCTATAAGCTGCCAACCAACAAGCATTACATACTCTTTCCAATCTTGAAACCTAAAAAAGAACAAATTGACATACTATGTATTCAGAATTAAAATAAAACATACATACATAAAACATATGAATACAAAGTTAATAGGGCTATGGGTTTTGAAGTCTTAAGTGGTCTGGTTACCAGGAACTAAGTTAAGACAATATTATTATTACTGAGAAAAATATCAGCTTTAGTCCAGTGTATAGATTATTACTGCTCAAAGTCAAATACTTTTATTAGAAATCACCGCTGGCTTTGACTCACCGGTGACCTTATACGCTCACAGAAACCACTTAGTTGTTTTGCTGCAGTTTTCTGGGTGGTAGTGAAGTTCCCCAAGAATGAAAATTAACATTATAGAAAATGTGTAAGTCAAAAAATATTTACCAAGTGCAGTGGAACCTTTCTTAATATAATGTTCCTTTCTTGGCGGTCAGATCTCACAGCATGTGTTCTTGTTGTATGTAAAATAGACTTTCCACAAGAAAAGCATAGACTTCTGTGACCAAATGCAGGCAATGGTACAGCATTTCCATCAATGAATGCGCTTGCTCGATCTTGAAGTATTACCATACACTCCGTACATAGTACACTTTCTGATGAAAGCTGAAATAAAAGAAATTATTTCTCAATGTTGCTGTTTTTCTGAAATATTTAACTCAGGTTATTCACCAATCATCAATCATCATTGAATCCTCACATAATTATTATATAACAAAGACATACACATTGCAAAATCATTGCATATTGTAAATCTTTATTGAATACACATTCTATGATTTAAAAACTGTATACAACTGTAACTGTTGGTCTGTATGAATATGATAAACTCAAAAAGTACTCAACAGATATTCATGCAGTGTCCACCAATAGACAGGGCGATTCATGGGGAAGGTTTAGGTGTAGAATACATCGACGGTTGAAAGGCTAATTGATCTAAGCGACATTTTGTAAAACTTGCAGGAGGACGGATCAAAGTTATTTTTTTTGAAAAAAAAATCATAAAAAAAAAACTATTTGATAGACTTTTATTTATTTAATACAGTATATCCCTAATTAAGTAAGGAAGTTTTTAAAGTTATTACTGTTGAAAATTGTGTATTATTTTAGAAAATTTATGTTGGTTAGCCCAAAATGCATCAAATTTGGTTATTTTTTGAGAAAGGCAAAATGGTTCAAATGCCTACCGAAAGTAAAATAGCTGAAAGTAAACTGGCTCAAGCATCGACCTAGAAAAAAATAATGCGAGAGAAAATGAATTTGGCGCCAAGTCAACAGACAGTTGAATATACCCAATGAGCATAAGGAACATGATGGTGTTGCACTAGAGTTAAGTAGTTTGATGCAGATGCCCATTAGAGGGACTGCAGGATGAAACAAAATGAATCTTTACTAGATTATAGTAGATATTGATGCTTAGGCCATCATAATTCAGCAACGTCCATAAGATATTTTTGAGGTTGCTATGCCACTTTATGCAATTTTAGACAGTGTCTTCTATAAATAAAAAAAAACATTTTTGTGTAAAGGAATCATTCAAGATGTTGATTCAATATGTCTTGGAACAAGGTATTAGATAAGGTGGTATATTACCCTAAGCCTAGTACTAATAGTATCACCACGGAATACATTGTACTTTAGTATCAATTTATAAATAAAACAACAAGTAAATTGTTATTAATTATAGTTTATTCAAAATCAGTCTTCAACATGGACGTACCCAATTTAAATCAGTAAGTAACAATCAAACATTAATATTAACAAAAAAAACTTTTCAGTAACTTGTGATAAATCAGAAGTAGAAAAAAATAACAATCTCGTCAGAAAACAAACAAAAGTTAACATTCTTTATCAAAAAACAATAGAAAGTCGACATTCTTTAGAAGACAAAAACAAACAATTATGGATGACAGGGAAACTCGACGTATTCCTTTAAAGGCGTTATACTAGAGGTCATCAGCAACAAATTTAGTCCAGTTAACTAGGGTTCAAAACTGGATGGTTACCGAGCTGAGTCGGTTCTTCGATTTTTTAGAAATTTTCTGACTTGTTACCAAACACAATTAATTATGAGAAAAAACTACTCCATTCCAAACATTTTATTGATACTTTTCTGAAAGTTTAAAAATGAGTGATCATTTTAAAACAAATGCTTGCAAAACTTACATAATCTCAGAAATAAAAGGTTTTGAGCCCTAGTTCACTGGACTAAATTTGTTGCTAATGACCTCTAGTATAACCCCTTTCAAGGAATACTTTGAGTTTCCCTGTCACCCTGTATATCATCAAAAAGCAAAAAGAAAGAAAATGTAACATTAATTAAAAAATAAAATTTTAAATGTTGACGATGACAAAGAACCTTAAGCTTCTATCTCATCTTCAATATCTGTATCTATCAGAACATCTTTACCAACGCGGTGCGGAAAGTTAGTGTATTCTTGGTGAAAAATTTTGGGAATAACCCCTGTATCACACAGCTTTTTAAGATCTTTGTATTTGGCCGTAGTTAAAGGCAAAGATGTTTTATACTTCGGCTGCACTACCTTTGGTCTTGAAATTATGGCTATAGAATCGGTCTCAGTATCTTTATCCATACTGTATTTGACAGTCATGACATTGGGTGACGACTTTTTGAATGTCGCCACCCGAACCTTACTAATCTTTCCGGTTAAATTGCCTTTGAAATACTTTTCTGAAAACTCTTCGTAATTCATAAAATCGTTGTGCTTAAGAGTTTCTACGTAATATGGGCCGGGTTCCTTACGAGCCAACTGAAAAACAGTTGCCCACTGCGACGGTGCCCATATTATAGTATTTCTAACAGAATTTTCAATTGTGGCATGGATGCTATCGACAGTCATTTCCGTATGCCCTGGAAGCAGATAATTCATTTGTATGGTTTCAATGTGTTTTGTTTCAAGCAGTGCGCTATGTATGGCGGCTAAAACTATTTTGTTTTTATTCTGTCCTGGGCATGAGTCTGAATAAAGAATTAAATTTGTTACAGAACCACGTGAATCGACTTCAGCAATATACTTTTGTAAGATTGTAGCTATTTCATTGCCTCCTCTTTTTCCTTCAGTTTCTCCCCACGTATAAGAAAAGCCTTTTCTGGTACAACTTTCGTAAAAACAAAGGTTGTACACTGTATATTTTCTAGTATAAAATAGCAGCATACTCTCCCCATGTGGGGTGTTCAGTACCTTTTGTAGATCAAAAGAAGTACAAAGCATTGCATTATTCTTCTTGCTTAGTTCACGGTGAAAAGCTAATCTATCTTTTGATGCCTTTTTTTCCTTTAAATGACTTAACATTTCAGGATTTTCTTTTTCATTCTGGCCTTCAAAGCGTAAACATTTAACACATTTATCCTTTTTTGGAACGTGGAAACCAATATTGAAATCCTTGTTGAAAATATCACGAAAAATTTTTTCACCAACAACATCTATACCCTCTGATGTTTTCGACTGTTTATAAATCCTATAAAGGTTTTTTATGTTTTTAAATTCAGTGGGGAGATATAATCTGGTACTGTCTTTACGACAGTAATGGGATGGTAGTGCTGGTAAACTTTTGATAAAATTAATGGCCGACTCCTTTACTGAGTGAGGTGTTTTATTTTTAGGAACAGTTTTACCTCTGCTCTCATCTTTTGACAACCCAAACGATGCATTGGCTAAGGTATAACTAACATATTTTGGGCTTACACCCAAAGTGTCTACTAGAAATTTTTTACAAACCTTACGTCGGCCTTCGCCATCATTAATATAGTAGAAATATGTATTGTGCCTCACACCAGAGTCCTTTGACCTCTTTCGTCTTATGTCAGTTTTAGCAGTAAGGCCTAATAGCCAATCTTTTTTTCTTTGGGATGGTAGTCCCCAAAAATAATCAAAGATATTTTTTCTTTTTTCTTCGGAAACATTATTGCAGCCGTTGCCACAGTTTTTTCCTAGGCATGGATTAGGCTTAAGTGATCTTGCACTTACAATACTTCCGTCTTTTTTCACATACTCTTTTCCTTTTTCTCGCAAGTTTTTTGCTTCTTTGCGTTTATTTTTTTTTTTCTTTTTCAATCCTGCTTTACCCACTTTACCGTCTTCTGATCTTACTTTTTTTTTCTTTTTTTGAGGTACATTGCTTTCATTTGATGAAGATTCATCCCCAGTTTCTTTCCAAGAAGAGGAATCCCATACGAAGTCCTCTTCCTCAGATAGAAAATCGACATAACTTTTATTAATTTTGCTTCTCTTGTTCATTTTTTTTGATTTATTGTTCTCTGCTTCTATCTCATCTTCATCTGCTTCAAGGGACTTTCTCAGTAACTCCATCTCACCCTCAGCAATTACTTCCGTTAATGTAGAAAGAAGTTCAGGTTCATTTTCTTTGTAATTTTTTTCATTTGTACTTTTGTTTCTCTTGTTCCTTTTTTTGGATTGGGCTTGATTATCATTTGTATCATTATTATTCTCTGCTTCTATGTCATCTTCATCTGCTTCAAGAGACTTCCTCAGCAACTCCATCTCACTCTCAGCAATTACTTCCGTTAATGTAGAAATAAGTTCAGGTTCTTTTTCTTTGTATTTTTTAGATATCAGTTCGTCATCATCGTTTTCTTTTTGTGGCAATATATCACTCGAGTTTTCCTTATTCCACACTCCATCAGTATTCAGTCTAAAAAAAAAAAAAAAAGAAGTGCTTTTTCCATGCGGATGAAGTCGTAAGTAAAACTAGTATTACAATTAATTACATACCGACTCAAATTCAATATCTATTCGTATATCTTCTATATTTTCTGTGTAACTCTTTTCTTTGGTTAGATCTTTGTTAGTAATATCTTCTAATAGAGCTTTGGTGCTATAGTCATAATCATCCTAAAAGAAAAAAAAAATAACTTAAATCAACGAGAACTCATGTTATAATAATAAAATTCTCATAGGTATAAAGCTTTATTTACCTGTGACTCTTTTTCCGTATTACTGTTATCTGGGTTTGAAGGAATCGTATTCACAAATGGTGATCTTTGGATTTGGTCATAATAGGATTGGCTTCCTAATAGTGTAACACAATCTTCATCAGCTTGACTATTTTTACTGTTTTCATTTTCTGAACTTGTAGGTACTTCAGTCTTCTGTTCAGACAACTCTTTCACTATCTGTTTCTTAAAATACAACCGGCGTTGTGATTCCATAGTTGCTGAAATGAAATCAAACCGATTTAAGAACATTTAATATTGCTATGTAATTCTAATGTACAATGTCTCATTATAATTGAAAGAGAGACTTAGGAACATCTAGGAGACCTAACAAGTAATTACACGCAAACCTACTTAGTAAACAGCACCTAGGTACTTAGTTTTGGGTTAATTAAATAGGTATTTAACCCACAACTAAGTAGGTACTGCAACGATACTTGAATAGGTAAACTGATACGAGTAGGTAGGTAATTTAATTTAAATACCTTTTCTAAATACCTATTAAACTCGAAACTAAGTAGGTATTAGTACTGCAAAGTACTTTCACTATTCACTATTTTCACATACAGATTTTTTAATTACGAGTAGGTAGATAAATAATATTTTTTTTCACTTTCACTCAGCTAAATACATACCTACACTGAGAATATTGCAATTACACAGTTGCCTACAAAAGTAATTTCGTGAACAAGTTACGACACGAACCTAGCTTGAATTTAATGTAAATACCTATTGTAAATCAAAACAATGTCTGCCTTATTCTATATTCCTAGCGTAATTACAGATATTTTCATTGATTATCACTTAGATAAAACAAAATAATTTGTACGTACCAGAAAAATCAACCGTCTGTCTTCACAGCTCGCTCGCACACAACGCACTTCCTTAAGTGTTGGCGGCTAACTGACGCGCCCGCGCGGGTGGGTGAGGTACTCGTAAGTCGTAACGGACACTTACACAGAGCGCGCAATAAATTGAACTTAGTTCCAAGCGACTAAGGAGTAGCTAATCTCATTAATTTATTGGACGGTCTATGTGTTAAAACCGATTTGATAAAATGATGGAAATGCCAATTTTACAAAAACTGAATTTAATCAAAATGTTTCAACGGCCATAACACTAATGAAATAGTTAGGTCAAAATAGCCGAAGTGACATTACTCATTATCCTTAATAGAGGCTAAATGGGTCAAGAAACATAGTTAATTAATATAACTTAATGCAAAATGGTTCAAGCGACACGCTTTTTTAATGTAGTTGAATGCAAAATGGGCTAAACGACATAGCTTATTGTTTTGGTTTAATGCAAAATAGGCCAAACGGCAAAACCACAACCATGGCGAAAAAGCAAAATGCCTTAATCGACACACGTTATAAAAGTTCGAAAAATCAAAATAGCTTAAGTCATCGAGTCCTTAAATTTGTCTAATTTGGTGTCGTATAGATCAATGAGCTTAGAAATGAGGCCTGTTTTACAGAGGGTGCTAAGCGCCAAAAAATTAGTCAAAAAAAATTGAAACCTGACTCAAAAGATGGAGAAAAATTTGCAGATTCCGAATATGTATATAACTCAATACTGCAAAAAATGTCGCTTAGACCAATTAGCCTTACAACCGTCGCATGCATTTTATAATAGAGAAAAACCAAGAATTTCAAAAGATTTTTATCACCCATGCAAAGCTGTGTCTTGCTGTGTTCCCCACATATTCTTGTAAACTATAGGACTTGTAAACTATACCCCAAACTAAACTACTGAAGTATTCTTCATAAATATGAATCATATAATAAAATACTTTTTTCAAATCAACACAATAATTCCAGAGATTAGAAACAAATCAAAAAAGTATTCTGGTTTATTATACAGTACCTACATCAGTATTACATTGCTGTATTCTTCACATCAAAGTTCACTATTCCAAGATTTAATTAAAGGATCAATAGAAAATCTTTGTTAGGTTTATTAACATGGTACAACTTAGAAGTTGCACCACACTAAGGTTATAGGATATTAGTCAGCTATTCAAAGTACAGGATGCTAGCATGTCTGATAATCTAGAAGTAGGTAATATAGTGAAACTTACCTCAGTAGGAGTTGTCCAAGATCGTAATATAGTAATCATCGCCGTAGACGCTTGTTGCAAGGAATGTTGCGGTGATTTCTGGGTATCAAAAGTGAACAATCGACACATCGACTTCTCATTACCACCGGCATCGGTTGATCAGAATCAAGCATCGACATAATTAGAATCTCAAGAGTTCAGAAACACAACACAAAAACGTCCTGGCGTAATAAAACACAATTAAAATATGAAAACGTCCTGTCGTTAGTTACATGAAACACGCTAAGTTGTTTAAAACAAACACACCAACGAATTTCCGTAAGTATTACTATTTAAGTGGAGAGATTAATTACGGTGACTATAATAACGACAACATAGACAGTAAGTCAGTAATGGCGGCTTCCGTCCGCAGGCGCCGGCTTAGGGATGGCGATCTAGAATCGATTTTATAGGTCAAGTAAATTGTTTTTTTTTTATCGATCCTAAACAATGAATTATAGATTTTTTTAATCGATTTTAGAAACTTGAAAACGAGTTCCCGATGTTTTTCCTGCGGATTACAACTATTAAGTTTTGATACGCAGTTTCTTTGTTCTGTTTTTTGTAACCAAGAATATTATTTAATTTATTTTGTATTCGATTATTCATTACATTTGACTAATTATGCTGGTAACACCAAAACGAATAAGTGATTATCTATAGTAAAGCTGTCGATGTAGAATAATGGCGGGAACAAATCTATCAGAACTCAATTTATTGCTGAATCGATTCTTTCCTGCGATTCGGATAGATTTAAAAATCGATCTTGTTTAGGAATAATCGTCATCCCTACCGGTACGTCTGTCATCTGCCTTGACAGTTGCATCTGCGTGAGACGAAACACAAAAATAAATATTTTCACAACGGAACTATGAAATAATATACAGTACCTACGTTATGATTATGATATTACTAATTATTTAGCTATTTATGAGTTTGATATCATTTTTGTGATGGTTTTATGTAAAGGCTCATACTTACGTAACTCGTACAAATGAAGAGAACGAAACGTCCATCATGACTATACGGAAATGTACCTAGCAATCGTTAATTTACTGTTTATCCTAAAATCATAATTCCGGATACGAAAACAAAATTCCTGAAGTGAAAAGCTTGTAAAAAATAAGCAAATAATTTGTATATTAATTTGGTTTTCATACGTGCAACTTTTCTAGACTGGATTTGGTCAATCTCCTTTGTATTAACTTTTTAGTTCTTTTTAATAAAAGCTTGTTTTTAAAAAGTTTTCTTTTTCTTTAATTATTTTTAGTTTATAATCTATCTCGCGAGATTATAAACTATCGATAACTTGTGAACTGGTATCAAACTTGCATGCGACGTAACGCACCTTGCGCTAATACTTATTAGCTAAGTAACTGCGAGTCTGCGACCAACTTGGAAGTATGTAGACCTGCCGGCCACCACCGCGGCACCGCTCGCTTCGCTCGCTCGGCTCACGCACGGTTGGTCATATTTCTAACCTAACCTAATCCTTTGGTCGGGGTGCCTTGGCTTAGTTACCAATTCGGCTATCGCCAAGACCGACCAATCAGGGGTGGTTAAAAATATTACGGGTGATAAAATCGGACAGTGTGAACCTTGTCGTTAAGTGCAGCATAAGCATAGCATAATCAACCGAGTTTACTTATTCAATAAAACATTACATAGTGAGTATGAAATCCATATGATGTTTTTGTTTTTGGTAAAATTTAGGCAGTAACAATAGTCCGTCAGAGGATCCAAGTCCTCTTAGAGAAGATAGTAATCCTGAATGCTACGAATAGGTCTGAATACTTTGAGATCATCAGCATATAATAATAATTTGAAATGATGAAAATAGTTACCAATATCAAGTATTTATAAAGATAATTAATAAAAGAGGACAGAGAATAGAGCTTTGTGGAACACCAGATGTTGACTGTCTAGCAGATGTTGTCAGCATGAGAGTGGTATCCGTTAATAACAACCCGTTGACAACGGTTAGTGAGGTAAGTAATGAACCTTCGCAACAAGCTAACACGAATACCTTTGAAAGCTATTCAGTTCAGCAACAATTCATGATCCACCTTGTCAAAAGCCTTTATATGCTATGGGGGTATTGCACTACGTTCGTATTCTTCTCCGCAAATTGTAAAATGTTATAAAAATATGGCTGTTATTTTATTATATTGTGTACGACTTCCACGTTACCGAAATCGCGAACACAAGCTAGTACAAATGGATAATTGTTGAATTAACTTTCTTGAAGACAGTGAGTAATGCATAGAAACTCGCACGCAATTGCGCGTGAAGACACTTGTTTTAAGTATGTAATGGATATTTGACAGTAGTGCATGCGGCGCAGAGTTATTTATATTATGCGTTACTGGTATAATGGTGGCCGATCGTACGATCCTTTAGGCTAGTTATGTTTCTGCCTCATTAATACATGATCCTTAACCAACCTTATCAACTCGCAAGTTTTCTCAAAACTGGCGTAATGCAGAACAGCAATTACATATAATTTCTGGAAGCCAGATTTACTCTATTAACTACTGGGTCTAGAAACATGCAATTTTACACAGGAGTTCCTTACGCAACGAAGGCGAGCACTAAGGGAGGATTCTTGAATTTTAATTCGTCCCTTGAAGGGTTAGAAAGTTTCTGTGGAAGTTTGACATTTTAGACTACAGGAAATGTCATCGGGCGTACGGGATCTAACAAACAACATAATATTTGACAGTATTTAAATGAGGTATTCATTTAAAACGGGGTTCATTGTTCCATCGGTGAGATTGACGTGTTTGTACGTTTTGTGGTCACAGTGTAACAATTCCCCGCAGTCGTCCAACTACCTGACATCGGGGAGACACAAACAGGACGATAAGGACAAGGCCGGGGACCAACAACTTAGTCAAAGTACTCAGGTAAGTTCCACACTGTACAATTTTGGTTAAACGTTCTTGAATAACAAATATAGGTGTACACTGTAGTGTAGGTGCACCTTTGCCGAACCCTTGGGAGGTTACAGGCGTGATGTTAAATAAATAACAATAATGTGCAGGCATCTCCAACGGGCACGCTACGACCTCGTCGAGCGCGCGCGCGTTCCGCCGACGAGTCGTGGAAGAACGCGCTGTCGCCCAGAGAGAGCTACGACGACTGGGTCATACATGCCGATGAAATACTCATCGGGGCTAGGATAGGTGAGCTTGTGATGTTTCAGGATATCCTCTCATAGAGATCAAGCCGTTTTGTAGTTGTAATATTTTTTTCAGAAGTTTTCTTACTGTGTGCTCATGCAGAAGTCATCTTTTACTAGCATGTTCCCACTGCTGGGGACACAAGCCTCCTCTCTTCGAAAGGGAGTGGGCTATAATCTACCACACGGGCCCGGTGCGGGTTGGTGGTTGTCCCATATCTTCGAATTTTTGGTTCTAGGACATGTCGGTTTCCTCATGATGTTTTCCTTCACCATTTTGAGAGCAGTGGTGATGAAATTATGTACACAAAGTGAAGCGCCTGGCTGGGTTCGAACTCACGAACTATAACTTGTAAGTCGAGGCTGTTACCACTAACCCATCACTGCTCTTTTACCATCCATAACATTTGCTAATAGCAGCTAAAAGGGACACTTAAAAACCAACCAGTATCTAGTAGAAACCATTCTTCCTTTTTCCTAAAAAAATCTCATGAATCTCAGCCGTAACCGCCGCATTATTTGTATTCAGGTTCTGGCAGTTTCGGGACAGTATACAAGGCACACTGGCACGGCCCGGTCGCGGTGAAGACGCTCAACGTGAAGACACCTACGCCGGCACAGCTGCAAGCGTTCAAGAATGAGGTAACTACTTATTGGGTTCATTAGCTCAGTAAGCGTGTTTTTGTAGTGAGTGTCCATGTGTAAAATATTTCCATAGATTGATCCATTTTTTTTTCACAAAAGATAATTTAAATACCTTGAATGCTGGTTGATTCAAAACTGGTGATTATTGATGAAATGATTAATTAACTTTGTTGTTTTTCTTCGATCATCGCGTTCTACAAAAGCAGCTTCTCATCACTTGTTCCTTCCACCAGGTGGCAGTCCTCCGTAAGACCCGGCACTGCAACATCCTGCTGTTCATGGGCTGCGTGTCCAAGCCCTCGCTGGCCATCGTGACGCAGTGGTGCGAGGGCTCCTCGCTGTACCAGCACCTGCACGTGCTGGAGACGCCCTTCCCGCTGCTGTACCTCATCGACGTGGCGCGGCAGACTGCGCAGGGCATGGACTACCTGCACGCCAAGAACATTATACATAGGTACGTGTAACGTGGTAAAAGTTAACAAAGTCGGAACGTGTCCACGTTTCGGCTTCGTAAGTCAATAACAGGCAGGACGCACTGATTAAAGACTTTTAAGTCTTTAGGCTCTACAGAATAAGCGACGAGAAGACTCGACGAAGCTTCCCAAATGCACCCCGGTCCAGCTGAATTCTCCTGTTAGCCTTTTTGTCAAAGTTATTCTTATCAAACTGCAGAGTTTGATCGAGGTAAACGAAACGATCGGTCCCGGAGTAACGTGTTCGTTGAACATAACCTGGGTTTTGTCCAAGCTCATCTGGAGACCAATGCGTAAAGATGAATCAACTTGGCCGTCCAGCTTCTACTGCAAGTCATGCAATGATTCAGCCAGTATAACGATGTCATCTGCAATTCTCAAGTGTGCGATGTAGTGTGCCAAAACTTCCTTCAATGCGTTTGAGAACAATTCCGGGAAAATTACGTACGGCGGAGGGGGATATGTTCAGTTCGCTGGTCCTGAGTTTGGACGATCATTGTCGCGTTCTCATATAGACGATTAAGCTATTAACATTAATGGCTATTATGTAAATCATGTGGGAATCTATTCAATCACAATCATCCCGCGTTCGTTGATGATACTAAATACTTCACCATATTTCACGCTTCAGGGACCTAAAATCAAACAACATATTCCTGAGAGATGACTGGTCTGTGAAGATCGGAGATTTCGGTCTGGCCACGGCTAAGGTGCGGTGGTCTGGTAAGTGTTATCATCTGATTCTTCTCTCTTTCTTTTTACTAGATAGTCCCTTTGCAGGTCAAGTGCCTGTAAATCTTGTAACGTAAAAAAACAATGAATTCGACTCCAAAATTCAATCATATTCAGAAACTGATGTAAATGTGAAATTTATGTTTTCGATTTTACTCGTATTTATTTTTGGTTTGCCCGATTACAGTGGCCGTCGTGAGAATACATTCCTGACACCTGTTAGTGCGAAAATTCTAGTAGCTAATAAAGACACACAGACAGGACAGGTGTCAAGAACGCATTCTCTCGTCGGCCGAAGTAGTTTCAAACTCAAAGCCACAAAGCACTTTATAATTCGGGTATACAGTGCCATCTCACGGTATGTTTATGGCAACCTGTCGCGAATAGCGCCATCTGGAAATCTTGTTCGTAACTAACTATACTATACATACCTATACTATATCCTTCATTTTCATTTGGTTGCTTTTGCAAATACTTCCCAGTTATAGATTGATTTTTGAATCTGATGATGGTCTCTTCAAGCTTTTACGGAGGAGCAAACCTTCAACTCAACGTAGTAGCAGCAAAGAAAACAGTAACAATACGAAAACAACTAAGCGCACACGCAAGTTGCACAACGTATCGGACATATTATTTCAGAGAACATTAGCAATGGTTTCGAATTTTGACATTTGTGATTTTTTTATTGCATTCGATAAAATAAACCAAAAAAATATATTTGCCCGTAATAACTAAAATAATGAAAATATATTGGAAATTAAAATAGTCATTTTCAACAATTTGTCGTTCTGTAGAGACATCTAGTACGTCTTATGTTAATTATTTGCCTTAAGGTGGATGCTCCAAGGTAGCCCGCGAAATTCAAATTTTCTTACGTTTTTCCTGGTCAGTACTAAGTTGCACGTTGATTACAATATGATACGCGGCCGTAACAAATATGTATTTACAGAATTATAATCATTAGAATCAGTAATACTTGTTTGCTGGTCAGTACACCAGCAAATTGCAAAAAAACGTAAGAAAATTTGAACTAAATAGATAGCGCACCTAAAAAAAAAATAGCTGTGAACGTGAAGGTAAGTTTACCCCCCCCCCCCCCCCCCCCCGCTCAAAGCTGTTAGTAATGAGCTCATCAATCCAGTGTTCAGATTTTTTTAATGGAAACAAATTTTAATATTACCATACTGTTCCAGAAATTTCAACAGCAGGCGGCATCCAATGGCAGCAACCGACCGGTTCCATCCTGTGGATGGCCCCCGAGGTGATCCGCATGGACGAGCCGGCGCCCTACACCTTCCGCTCCGACGTGTACGCGTACGGCATCGTGCTGTACGAGCTCATGGCCGGCGAGCTGCCCTACGCGCACCTTAACAACAAGGACCAGGTAATGACCGACCAACTGTAGCGGTGTCTACAACGCGTCATACTGACGTCACGCAAATCCTGCATCTCGCAAGCAGAGTTTACCGCGCAATTAGCATATATACAATTTCCCAACATCGATCGTTGGGCAATTGCCCTCCAGACACAACACCCGTCTGGTCGAAGGATCCTCCCTTTTCTATGGAGGTTGAGTAAACTTTACACCCTGTTCCTCAAGCCTCTATACAACTAAACATTGGGCTCCTTCGAAAGTTCTGCTAAAAGTTATGTTAATAGGCTGAACAGTGTAACAACTGTACATAGACCAATAAATAAATAAATAGCGTTTTTTGACACCGAAATATTAAAATAAAAACAGATTTTTGTGACGGTGATGGTTTTGTGGCTATTTTTACAGCTTTCCTCTGGAACCCACACTTTACATAGGATGATGAGTTGTGTCACATCATCGTTCAGTCGAAGATGTCTGCTGCTGGGTATAGGCCTCCCCACAATGGCCTGTCCTGAATGCCCTGCATCCAGCATATTCCCGCGATATTCACCTTTGTCCTAACTAATTTATCGTTTCAGATCCTCTGGTTGGTCGGTCGCGGTAACCTCCGACCCGACGTCCGACGGCTTCGTCAAGACGCTCCACAGGCCCTGAAACGTCTATTTGAGGACTGCATCAAGTTCGACAGAGAACAACGGCCTCTCTTTCGTCAGATCTTGGCCTCACTCGAGTCCATGCTGCGAGCCATGCCCAAGATCACGCGCAGTGCCTCGGAACCGAACCTGAACCGACAGTTGCACGCCTCCGATGATTATCTGAGCTATAGCTGTGCCTCGCCCAAAACGCCCGTCAACTTCCAATTCAATACTGATACCAGTTTTCCTGCGTTTTACGGGTATGTAAATCGATTACAATTGACCGTCTGATGTCATGTTGCAAAAGAATTTCGCTCGCCAATTTATAGGTGTATAATTTACCAATAACTTGGCTAAAGTAAAATGACATTGGCCCTGATTCCCTTGTTCACAAACTAAACTAAATTTAAGTTCTGTGCATCTTTTTCTTTCTATTTCATTAAGAAAAGGACAGAAGATAAAATATTAGTTTACTCCTGTCAAATTAAGATACAGATTAGACGTGATTAAAAACATGGCTGCTAAAAATACGTCAATTTACGTCAGGCACTGACTAGTTTGACAGGACTAAACTAATATTTATCTTCTGTCCTTTTCTAAATTAAATAGAAAGAAAAAGATGCATTGAACTTAAATTTAGTTTAGTTTGTGAACAAGGGAATCGGCGCCATTGAATGACGGACTTTATACCACTAAATTATCTGATAAATTTTGAATAGTTGTAAAATTAAATTGTAACATGCAGCATTTCCTTTTTCAGCATCCCGGTGCCGAACCAGCGGCACCCGTAGGGGTTGCTGAAGGGCTACGACTAGCCAAGCAGCGCGGCCGGCGCATGCGCGTCGCGCGCCGCGTGCGCGACACGCCGCACGTGCGCGACGCTCGCCACACACGCCGCGCGCGCTGCGTAGCTCTTCACAATCATCATGGCGATATAATGCACCTTAATTACGTCACAGTTGGCTAAGATCTAGCCTTGCTCCGGTATAATACTATGCAGTTTTAAGTATAACGGCCGGGAACTCGTATAGGGCTCAAAACGCGTTCGCGGCGTCGTAAACTTAAAAATTCAGATTTAGACAACATTAGTCAGAATTTTGAAGCAAAATGTGGCAGATTCACATCAAATATTGAATATTGTTGTCTGATGAAGGTTATTCATAGTATCATAACGGCCTTGGCTAGACTATCGAATCGAACAGTTCCAAAAACCTATTTGTGTATAGTTAATTACTTCAGTGTAAAATGTGATAATGCTGACAAGGACAAAATGTGAGACAGTATTTTAAGTATGGCTTACTATAGTTGACGTGTGAGTCTCTATCGAGGAGTTGTGGTGGATACGTGCAGGACGCAAGATATGAGCTTCTGTCGCGATGCTGTTCAGCGGCTGGTTTACCTTAGTCAATAATCAGCTGGGACTTTGAACAAGCGGATTTATTTGCGACGCTATAACAGCGAACTGGACCAAAGTCACTTTTTAGAAGCGTCAAGCCGGTCCTAAAGCTCTACATCCTTTTGCGTCAGACCGCCTTGTCAGCGGGTCTGATGAGTCGAACGTTTTGGACCAGCTAACCTACATCTATTTGTCAAAAATATTATCTTTCTTTCTTTCAAGTGCCACGAGTAATTTATGGAGAAAATGTTCTCTGTGTCGTCTCACCTCTTATCTTCCCAAGTAAACAATGAATTCCATAAGTTCGATTTGTCTAAATTAACATTTGCGTCTGTCAGTGACTTCTGCCGTCAGTTCCTGTTGTAGCCGTCATTCGGAATAAGGTTCTGCTGTCGATATGTTCACGATCTCGGAATGTATTTATCATTATTTATTGTATTATTTATTGAAAATGATTTATTCTTAATTCTGCCCAAATTGTTGATACAATGTGAAAATTACTGATACGAAAATATATATCGAAATAGTGTCGCTCAATCAATCATGGCTGATATAGTAGGACAGGTCTAAAACTAAAATTATTCTTATTGTCTAAAGTCTAAAAACAAACGTGTCTCATAGTTTAACAGTTCTCTTAAGAATCAATGAGCGCAATTTTAACAATTATTCTAAAAAAAAATCAACTATAGGTATAGAAATAACCCACGCCTTTCAACTAGAATCAATTTTACAAAAAAAAAAAAATGAGTTGTTGAATGCTAGACGGGAATGATAATATCATGAAGTCTAAAGCAGTCTTATGAAACCTACTCATAGTTTCAATTTACAATAGATTTTAGATTTTTTATTATATAAAGTCCCATACATAAATGTCATTTTAGACGACCCGTCTGCCGAACGCGATTTTTAATCGTACGTTAGAATCCCACTTTATCTACATTCAATCGTTGACAAAAGCGACGTGCTCCTGTGTCGCTTTTGTCAACCATTACAGGTTATTTTTCTGATATAAATAACGTATTTTTGTATTATCTCAATACAGACGACAGTTAGTGAGTAATAATGTATGTTTTTAAAAGTATTATTTGTACGATATATGTAGATGTAACCGAGTCGTGGCGAGACATACATGTAATTTATTCGTAATTATTGTAAATAATTAATTGTAATAAAGAGAACGTAGATTAATGTCTGACTATTAAGAATCTTGTGTATACAGTATAATTAATTTTAAAGCATAACTATTAACTCTAAGGACACAATAAATTATTGTTTCAATTTATTTTACTTGTTTTTTTCTGCATTTGTTTGTTTTATAATTATCAAAATAGTAGGAGTATAAAGATCTTCTTGATTGAAGGATCAAAAGACTATGATCAAAATGATAGCTGGAATTACTGCTAGAATTTAAATATTCAGAAAAAAGGACATCGTTCATATTGTACCCAAAAATGAAAGTTCCAGCCAGAAAAAAAAGTATTGCTGTTTTCTTATGAGAAATAACATCTTGGGCATTTTTGGAACGAAGTTCCTAACGAGCGTTGCGAAAGGGGGCTAGACGGAAAAAATTAAGACCAAAAGTTGGAACGACACTTTTTTTTTTACTATTACAACGAAAGTTTTAAACGAATCTCCAAAATATTGTTGGCAAAAATATTATTGTTGGTACAGATACCAGCACATCAAGCTACTACAATCTGTCAAATTTCTTTACTATATTTTTAACTTTATCGTTAAAGCATTAAGGTTCAAGGTTGACTGGGAAAATTTGTCAGTTTCGAGTAGCTTGACTTGCTGGTGTCTGTACTTTCAAACTCAAATTGCAGCTTGCAGTATTGGTTTGTTGTAAATCTATGTTGTAGTAGTTAAAACATGTTTTAATCAATTAAAAGCACAGAGATTAAAAGTTCAATACTTGTCATAAAAATATGATTTTTGGCATTTTAATTGTTGGGTGTAAAATGGTTGACACTTGAAAGATGTTCTAATTTTATTCTATATTATATAGAATTCGTAGAAACAGTTTCATAAATTCGGCTTCACCTCCATCGTTTCCGTGGTGTAGCGGTTATCACATCTGCCTAACACGCAGAAGGCCCCCGGTTCGATCCCGGGCGGAAACATAGCTTTTTGTGCTGCGTACCTGTCTAATTGCTGGTAAAGTGCGCGGCGATAATATAATTGTATTTTTTTTGCGATCAAGATTTAGCTAATAATTCATTTAAATAAAAATGAAATGTTGTTCGTTGATACTGCAACAAATACTTGAGAACGGCTCGACCGATTTGGCAGTTTTTTGTTTTATAATGTTTCTAATAGTCCGAATTAGGTTTTATGGAAAGAAAACTTAGAAAAACTTCCCAGAAATGTTCTAATTCGGGAAATACTGAAAGTACTTTTTTCTATGGAGTCATTGAAATTTGGGCAGGACAACAACTGTAGGATCAGTAAGTAATCGATTAAAAAACTACTAAAATCAACGAGGCTGTTTATTTCATAATATTCGTCACACACAACATAATCATCTCTTTATATCTAACAATGCTAGTATTTCTTATCTCCACTATTATTAGCCCTTGACATTTCATTTGAACATATTTCGTTATACTGCCATTTCAATCAAGTATTGGCAAAGTTTTAAGGGGGTAAAACTCATTCCCTTCCCCTTCTCGACCTCAGATCGCCCGTAAATTATTATAATATATTACCTATATATATTTAGTATTTCATCATGGCGGGTGCTTGCAAGACGTGTGGGCACGGACCACGAGAGAAAGAGTT
Organism: Apamea anceps; assembly: GCA_951799955.1. Taxonomy (NCBI): domain Eukaryota; kingdom Metazoa; phylum Arthropoda; class Insecta; order Lepidoptera; family Noctuidae; genus Apamea; species Apamea anceps. Next base: position 1,304,333 of record OX637502.1, on the reverse strand, counting down.
CAAAAAAGTGTAAAGAATGTCTACCAACGATTTGTAAGCGAACCCTCGAAGTGGGTTGCGAACTCGAACTCTACACCGTCAAACGCGGTTTACGGTCCGCACTAGGTCCACTTTTAGACCAGGATACGACGCGACGTACGAGACATGTCCCGGGTCTACATTGAACTAGGAATATGGCTCAACTACCTACTTATTACATGAAAACGACACCGCGGCTTCCGGACAAGCCGGACATTTTAAATTTTTTATACGCGATCAAGGGAAAGGGACCCTACGCCGAGGCCTATCGAACAATCTTTGGTGCCAGAAATTACGACGGCAAGCTGCGGTCTTTCGTCGTCCAGGAGATGGCCAAGCATTATGAAACGGTGCTGCATACGAATATCTGCACGCATGCATGTTCGCGGCTGGCGCGATATTTTAACGTGAAACGCAACGATCCCTCATTGTTTGCCGCCTTCTTCGAGAAAAAACTACCCTCTGACCAAGAAGAGATGCACCAGATCTGCTCTATCATAAATGCCAATTCGCTAAAGAGTCCTCAGTGGTGGAAATATTCCAGAGAAACTGACAGACTCGTCTGTTCCCGCAACCCTTGATGTTCTCTTCAAACCGACGGAATCAGCGTGTCTTTCGGTGAAGCGCGTAGTAAAGAAAAAAGAATCTGTTAAGCATCAGAAATGGGCCTACGACCGCATCATCGCAGTCGATCCGGGCTCTCGACTCTCTGTAGCCGCAGTAGTCTAAATCGGGACGATTTCACCGAATAACGCGCAAGTATGTTCGATCCCATATGCTGGAGTGGAAACGAGAACTAATGAGAAACGAACTCTGCGGAGCCGCAGAGTTGGCGGCAGAGCCGAGAGGGTCGTATTCGAAATTAGGGATAATCTAACAAATATAATATAACTGTAGTACTTGCTGAGACCTAATGCCATACTTAACACATTATTAGATTTTATAATAACAAAAATGGACTATAAGTGGTAACATTACATCCACACAATTGCAAATTAACTCATTACATTACATAACATGGAATATTTTAATATTAAAATATTTATTCTATGTAAAAACACATTAGCTGTATTTAAGTATCAAAATTGTGTATAATTTGTTTTACTATAATACTAAAAGCTTATCAGTATATAAGGAATCACTATAATTTCAAATCACTTTTTGCTTTTAAATAAAAAGATCGATACTTAGGCGGATCACACACTACAACGCGCCTTTTACATACAAATTAAAAAAAAAACGCGCTTTCATGCGGGGAATTGGCCTCAGCTACCCGCGCCCCGTTGCGTGGTGCGTTGTAGGGTGTGATCTGCCTAAGTGCCGAAACCTTCTGAAGTGGCGACCACAAAGACGCAACGTTCGAAGGCCTGAGGACTGACGACCTGGTGAAGGCCGCCGATATCCGTTGGATGCGAGAAACCCAGGAACGGTCATGTGGCGATACTTCGAAAAGGCCTATTTCCAGCAGTGGACGTCCTTCGGCTAAAATGACGATGATCAATGAATTTTTAAAAGGACTTCGGTTCGTCGTGTTTGGAAGATACTCAGATCATGGCAGTGTACAATTTATTTAAATGCTGCTTTTAGAAAATCTGTTTACAAATATACTCATTGAGGTCTCATTTGTTTTCATTGTATTTTCTTGTTCTGTATAAATATTATAATCTAATCGTTAGAATCTTCGCTATCAGCGTCCGCGGCGCTGTCGCCCTCATTCTTGGGTTTCTTCACTCTTTTGGGGCGTATCTCGAACTTGGACAGATGTATCTTCTTCCCGCCAATTTTGGCGTCACCGGCCGTCTTGATTGCCCGCTCTACTGCTTGAGGGCCATCGAATTCGACGAATGCTGTTGCTATAAAAAAATAATGATTAATTAATGTACATCTTATAATAAATGAATTATCTTATCACTTGTTGGAGTGAAGTGACAATTGAATTAAAGGTCATTATTATTATCATGGCTAGTAGCATCTGTTACAGTGGAATACTCGACACGCAACTCAATTAAAAGTAGCTGTTGAGTTTCAAGGTCTGTTTATTGTAGCTAAAGAAAGACTCAGAATAATGATCATCATCATCATCTGCCTAGCCTTTTCCCAACTATGTTGGGGTCGGCTTCCAGTCTAACCGGATGCAGCTGAATACCAGTATTTTACATGGAGCGACTGCCTATCTGACCTCCACAACCCAGTTACTGGGTAATACGATACCCCTTGGTAAGACTGGTTGTCAGACTTTCGGGCTTCTGACTACCCGTAACGACTGTCAAAGATCCATGAATGACAGCCGGGAGCTTAGACTCAGAATAATGATATTGATCATCAAATGCTGCAGTTTTCACACATGCCTATTTTCAGCTGTGGTTGTGCATACAGTTAATCAACCAGCATATAGTTACATACCCATAGTCTTCTTCCCCTTGACAGGATGTCGTATGCTCCTGATCTTGCCGGCTCCCACGAAGGTGGAGCTAAGTGCCTGGTCGGTCAGCTCGGCATATGAACGCACCACCAACGTGGTCTGTGTTATGGGCAGCGCTCGCTTTACACGGATGCGACTGCCTTCGATGTACGCGTTGTTTTCTTGCAGGGCCTGATATGGATATTTTTTTGGATTATTTTATGTGATACAATTGAGGCAGCATTTACCGAGCGGTCCACACTGCGGAAGACCGCATCACTTGGAAACGCATCGAATGTGGTCGCGATCCTCAGCATTGAGGGAACGACGAAGTGGATATAGAAGAGATATGACACAATTTACTCAAAACATTAGTTGGGTTGGGTAGGTGGTATAAACGAACTTGTGACTGGCAAATTAAAAGAGATTTGTTTTATATTTTGACATGTTTCCATTGAATGCCATATCCTTTAAAAGCTGTTATAACTGTTTAATCAAGCTCAAATTTAAGCATGTGACAAAAATACTTTCTGGAAGTATAGTTATTTGTATAAGTTACCTCTTCCGCAGCAGTATCACTGTAGAAGTTTAGAGTAGTAGTAAACACAGGCTTGGACTCTTCTGTAGGGTACACCTCAGCAATGCTGGAACAAAGAAATGGGATTATCACAATGTTTACATACATTTTAAAGATATATTTACTTTTTTACACAGGTAGGTAATCTTAAAAGTCCTACCCAATTTTCCTAATCAATCCATGTTTGACAAAGTGGTCTGTGAGCAACTTCCTATAGTTCAGCATGATAGAGATGGGCAGGTTCTCCACAATCACGGTGTGTGCCAAGCCCTCCTCGTCTGCATCCCCCTTCTTATCCTTATTCCATTTCCTCTTCTTCCACTTTATCTTCTCTTTTACTTCTTCACTTTTTTCTAATTCCTCCTTATTGGGTTGAACACCTTTAGGTTTTTTATTCTTATTGAACTTTTGTTTTAACTTTTTACGCTTGTCCTTGTCAACCACAGCCATTTCATCAAGCAGGTTGGTCAGTGTGTGCGCATTGTCTCCAATGCTGAGGTTCTCCAGGTCCTCCGCTATATCAGGTTTACCATCTTTTTTACGTGATTTAGGAGCCGGCTCCCCTTCAGGCTCCGTGCTCTCAGCAAGTGGAGCCTTCACCTTCTTCTTTCTTAGTTTTTTTATTTTGGTTTCTGATGAAACCTCACCATTATTCTCAGGGTCAGTTGGGTCTGTACTTTGATCAGATTTGGGCTTCTTAACTTTTTTGAATTTCTTCTTTATCTCTTTAGTGTCTTGAGTTTGAACTTGGGCATCACCGGGTGGTGACTCTCCTAGCATCTTTTTGGTTTTATTTAATGTGGCTGGTTTTTTCTCAAGTATACTACTTTTACTGCTATCTACCTCCATGTCTAGACTGTTAACCTTAGCTGCTTTGTTCTCTTTTTCTGATACTTGGTACTTTTTTAACTTTTTAAGGTTCTTGTTTTTGCCTTTAACAACAGTTTTGGCTGTCTCAGGTTTTTTATTAGCTTGGGTTTCATCAGACTTGGTCCTCTTCACCACAACTTCTTCGTGGTCCTCTAGCATGAAGCTGACGGACTTGTTCCTTTTCTTGGGCTTATTGCTAGATGCATTAGACCTGGCACTGTCAAAAGACTGCTCAGCTGGCGATTTAGTTTTCATGATGGATTTAACTGATTGATTTCTGCCACTTGTGTTAGGAGTAGAAGTAACTTTAGAATCGTCAACAGGGCTGCTCCGAAGTAAATTTGGGCTTAAATTAGAACCATCAATGTTGTTAAGATATATGTCTACTGGCTCTTGCTTGCTCCGTTTTTTGTTTTTATTTGGTTTAAGTTCACGTTTGGGGGCACCTATCTTGGCTTTTGTCGTTTCCTTGGTGGTATTTTCATCAAATTTTCGGTTGTCAGCAACTTTATTCGTTTCAGTAACAGATTTGTAAAGACCAACAAAGTCTAAAGTTTTGTCTGAGAGCGTATGCTTTTTAACAACATTTGGTTTCAAATCAAATGACTTGGACTTCATTATTATCGGTTACGAGCAGTTCTTAACTTGAAATATTGTTAAACAAAATGAAGTAACACAACATGATAAAAGACGCACGGACGTGCAGCAAATATTTAAAGGTTATGTTTTGCAGCTGCCATTCCATAGATCACAGAGTAACTTATGCCATAGATTATACACTGTGCCCTCTATATGTGTCAGTCCAGGCATAAAGGGTCCAGTAGTGGGGTATTGAGTTAAGACTGGATTCGGTATCTAGAATAGTCAATTGATAGTATGGATTGAAAAAATAATCAAAAAGTAGCACACGTTTTTTTTTATCAGACATTTGAAGTTGAAATTCTGAAAAAGCTTGATTTGAGAAAAAGCATTTTGAAAGTTTGAGTGAAAAAAAAACACACTTTTACTTGCTTGTTACGTAGATTTTTATTCATTATTGTAGATTGATATGTTTTCCATAGAATCAACTTATAATTATACTTTTGACATCAAAACTAAAACAATTATTATCAAAATAAAAGAAGGATACACAGTCTAGTAAAAAAGGTCCACTTGCCGATATTTAATAAAAAGTTAGTTATTGCGATAGTAATTAACAATAAAAAACTAAAATTAAGTATTCTTACTCTATTTAGGAACTAACAAAATAACAAGACAGGCTTTTTTCAAACATTACTGCAACAGAATAATGATTATTTTAGCCACTGGTACCTTTTATGTAATGTCATAAAAGGTACCAGTGGCTAAAATAATCATTATTCTGTTGCAATAATATTTGAAAAAAGCCAATACAAACATAAAAATAAAACTTATTCTATTTGGGACTCCAACTTACGTTTTGGACAAAAATAAATTCCTCCTCGCACCTGATTCCTATGACCAACCTGTTTGCAGTACGAACATGTTGGTTTTTGTCGAATACTCTTTTCAATTGATGGTTTCTGAAAAGAGTACTCGACAGATGTTGTTGGGACAGAGTTGTGGTCAACATCAACATTTGGAATGGGTTTCGGGCATAAAATGTCTTTAGATTCTTCACGTACAAATTCACGAATCTTATTATAAAGATACGATTTTCTTTCGTACGTCATGCCTGCAGGGGATTTTTCTAAAGGAAAACCGTATACTTTATTCGGGTTCAAAACCTTTGATACAGTTGGTTGACTGTCAGTATATTTTTTGTAACATAACATGTGCCCTCTATTATCTTCATTTGTTTCAAAATGACTAAAATGCAGAAGTTGGTTAATAGTTACACAATCAGGTTGAAAAAAATTGGCCCAGTCGTAAGTTTTCACAAAAGTTTCTCCTTTCTCATCACCAGTTAGAACAGCTACTATAGATTTTGTTTTCGGACAAGCTTGAACAGCAGCTGCAAGAATATCCTTTAAGTTATTGCATTCCCATTTTCTAAAACTTTTTTTGAATAGACCGAAATACATGTCGGGTGCAAACTTCGTATGACCCACGGGAAGGAAAGATATACGGAAACTTCGGTGTCTGCCTGTTAAAACTCGCCATGTTGCATATTGCATGACATAGTTATTTTTATTTTGTCCAGCACAATTATCTGCATGACAAACAACATCTTTTTCGCCTATACCAAAATTTTCGAAAAAATGATGTAGCATTGAAATTATTACATTAGCTCCTTTCCCAGTAGCACAGGGTTCAGGAATTACGTACAAAACGAACTTTCTCAAAGGCTCTGCAGCAACACCAAATAAACTGACTTTAAATCCTGTCAAGAAATACAGTGGCCCAATTTGTTGTGAACTGTGCGGCAAATGCACCTGTTGGGCAAAATCAAAAGAGTAATGCATGACGCCATCATAAGAACATGGTTCATGAGGTCCAAGAATAAGAGTAGAGTCCGTTATTGAATCAGTCGCAACTTTGATTACATTGTTATAATATTTTCGTTCATTTTGCACTAAATCAAGGTGCTGCCTCGACTTTTCTACAAGCTGTATTTTTTCCTTTTCATCTAAACCACCCATTCGTCCCAACGTGGTCACGTTTTTCTGACAAGTTGCACATAGATCTGTTTTCGGTTTCTGTATAACGACATATGGACAAAAATCTTCCCAAAGATCATACCAACTACTTCTACTAATAGGAGTTTTATCGAGTAAAGCTATAGTTTCCAAATATTTGTTGTACACATACGCTTTAGACATACTACAAGGTAAAATTATTAAATCAGATTTAAATTGGTGGCCTGGTAATCGGCCCGGCAATACTAAACCGTTTTCATTAGCAAACTGTCTTATAAAAGTGATTGCGTCTGATCTAGTTTGCAAATTAATACAATTGTAAGGTCGTTTACGTGACCCGTGGACCTTTGGAGCAACACCGCTGTCCAGAAAGTTCTTTTTTACATTTTTTAACCTTTTCAAACCAGTGGCATATACATATTGGAAAAAAATCTTGCATACTGAAACACCTCGAAAGAAATACTTTACCGTGTATTCTTTTCGTTGCAAGTTTCTGTTTTTTGAATGTAATGTATTTTCACTTGTACGTAAGAGAGCATTTAAAGCTCCTTTCAAGACCAAGTGATGATGATTGACTCCTTCATTACAACGTGAATTTAATTCGATACAATCTAACCTACTACTTAATATTACATCTTTTTGAAATTTGGACACACAATTATTATTACATCCACAGCCAGTATCTAAGAATGAGGCCTGAGTTACATCGTCTAGAATTAAAGGATCATCATCTAGTAAAATATTACCAATTTGCCGCTCTTCGAGCGGCTCACAAGCACTAAATTCGATGTCACACGATAATTCTGTACCCCGTTGACTTTTGAACTCTAAATTAAAATTTTCATAGTCTTCATGTTCTACAGACGCTGAATAGCTAAACTCTGAAAACAAATAGTTGAAATATACATACTACACAGGTCATTTTTTCATACTATGTCTATGACATAGGTACCTAACACAACTTCTTAATTGGTATTAGAGTCCTTGCTGTAGTCATAAAGAATATGTACTATTGCATGCATACAATGATCACGTCGATCTTTTTTGATTTTACACAAGGCTCGGCTAACTATTTTAGCAAAATCATAACACTCATGTATTTCATCTTCACTGATTGCTTCTGTATTAGTGCTTTTTTCATAATACTGATCCGTTTCATCCATCTCAGATGTCGACTCTGTGAAATTATTTTCTAAGTTGTAAGTACCTGAATAAGGTGCAACGGTTTCTTCTTCTGTTGGTAAATCCGGCGTTGTTGCGGTCGAGGCCAAAACAGGTAGTGTGTTTACTTCCACCTCCATAGAAAGTGGTACAGGTCCATCAGAATGCTTAGATTCATCACTAGAGCTGGAACCTTCGGTTGAATCTTCAATAATTATGTTACCTAAAAACAAATTTGAATTTAGTATAAATGGGATGAAATTATGACTAATTGAGATTCATTAGCCTATCAACTTTGTCGCGGTCAGTTTTCAGTCTATGTGGATGCAGCCGAATTATTATGATTAAAGCTGCTCTCTTTTAAAATGTAATAAATAAGTAGGAACGTAACGTAATCTACGCTTAATCCATAAATCTCTAAATCTCTAAAATCCATAAAAAATCGAATTTAAAGACGACTGCTGTCTGTAGGAGGCTTCGCCCCTGTCGAGGTCTAAATATGAAAAGTAGGTAACAGCTGTAGATACACACAAGAACTCCGTAACATTCCGATACCCCGGTTTATAGAACTAGCTTTTCGACCTCGGCCCCGCTAAGCGTAATAACGTTAATAATATTATAGCCTATGACTGAATAATGCAGCTTTGTATTGGAGAAAGAATTTTCAAAATCGGTTCAGTACTTTTGGAGCTTATTCGATACATAACACAACACGTAACAACAAACATAGTATTAGTAGATATAATAGACAACGTAAAGACTTACCTTTATTCATTTTTATGCGCACTTTTCACTCACTCAATTTAAAACAGCTAAGATAATAAAAACTGCTATATTTACACAAAGACTGTCGGATATTGTTTCCTTTCCGGTGTCAAATGACAAATAAATTATTGCATCACAGGCAGATCTATTTATAGGACACGTAGGTAGCAAAAAACGATCAGGGAAATCCCCGCTATGTCGAAGTGAAGCAAAGTAAATCCCCTTAGTAGTTGCATAGTAGCAGGGAGTTCCCCGCTTTAAGGGACCTTTTACACGTAGTTTCAACATTTTAATCTTAAAATATAATTAAATTATTAGAAGTGATCAGTACGGGGTATTGAAACGTATTTTATTCCCAGAATATCGACATGCCACCCACTGGTACCTTTTTAGTAAACTTTTTTCATAAAGTTTCTGGTACTTAGAAACATCGTATATAGTCATTTACTATATGAAATTGTAGATAATTGAGCATTTATTTATAACCAATTAAAATCGCGAAATGCAATTTTTATACCCAACTTTACAAAACCTCTTATATCTCGGAAACTAAATGCCGCGCACTGGACCCTTTTCGCTTGGACTGACACATATAACTTTACTTACTCTTTCTTTGTTTCAAACTTTCAATACTCTATGCTTTGTTTGCTGTGCCATTCTGCCATTGCGGGGGAGGAGGGGGTGCCAAGCATAGAGTATAGTAACTAAAAAGGAAGTGCCAAGTGCCAAAAATGCTAACAATCAGTGCTGCCAACCGAATATTAACTTCCATAAACTATACAGTACAACTTAACTACAATATTGCCATTGTTCACATTATTAAAAAAAAAAAAATATTTACATTAGATAAGCTAACATTTAAAATACATCAATAAATTCGTCCGCATCGCTGTCAACAGGAGCATTGCCCAAAAGGCTAGCAGCATTGCCACGTTGTATGGCGATGCTAATTCTTTGGCCAAGAAACAGGCCAGCCCTCTGGTCACGTGAAGAGTCGACTAACCGCTTGGCGATATCTCGAAAAACCAAGTGGGCACTCGGACCCCATGGCCCTAGTGTTTCAACCCCAAACGGCTCGAACATATAACTCCCAATCAGGTTGTAATATTTTTGCCGTTTGAGGTTTTCTGCACCAGCAGCAGCCGCTCCAGCACAGCCCATCGTGCTAGGAAGATGGGATGGCGGAAGGGTGTCGACACATGTTGAATCCCACACCAAAGGTCTGCCTAACTTCTAGAGCATTATGGTCATTCCGTCTGGTGTCTTCCCATCGTCACGTGCCAGGCCGTTGGGTTCTAAAACAACTGGCACCCCGGCGGTAACCAGAGCACGACGGATGATGTCATTAATGCTGGCGTGCATTGCTATCCGATCTGCGCTCCTACTGCAGAATAGGCTATGGTGTCCGAGGCAGTCGACAGCTTCACCGCACTAACATCGATGCGGAGCCCCACAAGAAGCGCCGAAACGCAAACAGGTAGCGAGCCGGAAGGTGGAGCAATGGAATGGACGGAGAGTGGACGGGAGTGCTTGAAGCCAGAGACCCGACTCCCACTCACCCACAGCCAGCAGGCAGGCACGTTCAGAGGTATTGGTGGACGTATTGATAAGTTTATGCCGTACCAACCTGCAGAGCGGCTCATCTCACTGTCTCTGGGAAGATGGATTTAGGGGCCGATCTGTATCTGGGCAAGCCGCTTTCCAGGCGTTCACCACGTCGGTCAATTATCAGGAACGCCGGTAAGCTAATTTTGCGGACGCCGAGGCCACCAAAACGGATGGGTAGTGTGGCTTGAAGCTACGCTCGGTCGTCCAAGGCCACATTTAAAATGGTTGTTAATGTGCTGCGAATAATATGGTCAATTTTGTCCATTAGATGTGGTTGCTCCCATAAAGGGGACGAACGTAGAAAATATATAAAATTTGAACCAAAACAACAGTGTCTAGTCAGGGTGAATGCCGAATGTAAATTAATTTTAGAGAGTGTTCACAGAGTTAAAAGGGTTCTTAACGTGAACCTTGAGGATGACCTCACCTTTGTTGGACTTTAAAAAAGTGGAAAGGGCATGCACGGCAGCCTCACAGCCCCCTTTCGAACCAAAACCAAGCTGCAGGGACCGAAACTTATCTGTAAGCGATTCACTGTACAGGTTACAGCATATTTTGGTTGCCGTACGCCTGTAGGTGCACTCAATGGCGGCGGCGATGGGACGAATACCGCCGTCCTTCTTGCGCAGGGCACATAGGTTGGCCCAGTACAAGTCATCGGCGACGGCCTCGTTCACACCGCCGATAAGCATGAGGATAATCATGGCCGCAAGCTTCATGGCGCAGCTCGCCGCCCGGTAAGGACCAGGCTCGGGTCGACGGCGCGTATGTGTTCCACGCGCGCCTCAAAGAGATGTCAGCACGATTGACGGGGCCCGACAGGGCCGAAGCCAGCCAGGGTAGCGGGATCGTCCGAAAGGGTTACCGCTGCCCTGGAACATAAAAGGGCTAAGGAAGGAACACGGGTGGGTTTTAGACAGTAAGAGTCTGACACTCCCTTCTGCTCCACCCAGAGCGGGAGGGGTCATTTGAAGATATCCAATCCTCAAAAAAAAAAAGGCCGTCCAGGCCGCCGCACTGTGTTGCCGAGGCCGGACAAATACCGAATTTTAAATTTGAAGGTAGATGAAAAACAGTTATCGGACTTGAAAATAGACTATGTATGTTATAGGAATCCAAAAAAAAGAGGGAAATTTTCTAATAAAAATTACAAGATATCACTTGTCAAAGTACGCTGTCGATAACTACGGTTCTAAGAAGCGAAAAGTTAACGTAATTCAATCAAGTACAGTTTTAATATTTATTGTTAATTGCGTGTTCAAATTGTCTTTTAGATATGATATTAATGTTCTTAAAATATAAACATAATGTATGCATATAGATAATTCCAATTAACTACCAAAAATACGACTAAAATAAAAATTCACAAAGCTATTAGTAAGATTTTTTTTTTCTTCTTTCTTTTTGTTCTTTTTTTATTAGTAAGTGTTTTCCGTACCTTTCTATAACAATTTAGTAACACAAATAATCTTTAGACTTTAAATTAATACATTGCATTATCAAACCTTGCTACTACATGCTAGGTACCCCGGTTGTTATGATTGAATGTTTCTTGTAGGACGCGTGGTTGAATTTACTCGTCGCGAACTTTCGGACTTGTTATTGTAAGATCCTGTAAAGAATTGGAGTCAAAAGGGCCAGAATATGCAAAAACTGATCATTTTGAAGACTAACTGCCCTCCAAACCAACAAAGTGCAACTCAAAGCAAGCATGTTTCAGGTTCTAAACTAATAAAGAAATAAAAATAAAATGAAATATATTAAGTTTCATCCAAATCCTATAGTAGAATAACGTGTGTGTAACTATTTTTGTTCTATTAGAGGATTCGGATGAAACTTAATAGTTTAGAATCTGAAATAAGCTACTTTTTAATTTTTTATCCAGTTTATCGCAAGTAAAGCCGCGGGACACAGCTAGTGCATAGTAAATTATGATTATTCTATTAAATACTTAAATTCTATACAATACTGATGTTATGTAGTAAATTCACGTCATAAATAATATTGTCCGGTTCTTGCTATGAACCGGCAACACTGAGCGTTATCTTTACATTATTCACAATACTAAAGTCCTAAGAGAATTTCTACAGTACATACAACTATTTTAACCAAAGAGCTTACATACAATAGTAATTCTATGATTTTAACTTATTCCTGAAACAAACATGATTAAAAATGTTTCTGCCACGATTTATGTGCTTATAACTGTGGCTATAAATCACTCGGTATTTTTGTGGACTGGAAAGAACCCAGCTTGGATAAAACAACTTTAACAAGAAACTATCCGCCAGAAAAGTTCAGTTGGGCTGGGCAGTACTTAAGAAATATCGTATTCTAATCAGTTACAGTCTCGGTTCCAATAAACTTACGTCAAACGTCAAGTTTTCTAACAGTGTTTCCTTTTATCTTCGCCCTCGGTCCGGTCCTCCAAAACTGAACACTGAACGATTGTTCAAATATTAGTCCACGTCGTTTGCTTGGTTCTGCAGGCAAGCAAGTAAGACATTATGTAGCAACATCCACTGAGAAGCGTTAAAATCCTTTAAGGCTGGCCATGTCAAGCGCAGGAGCAGGCGTTGCAGTCCAAGATTTCAAGGGGGGAGGTCATACCGTGGGAGCTGGCGGGTAATAATTATTGTGTGATAAAAGCGAACGAAATGAGGTCAAAATTATATTACAGCGCTTCAAATAAATTCAGTTTTCTTTTGATCATTCATACAGAACAATACAGAAATAGATTTACTTTGTCGACTTATGCTCGTTTTACAGCAGAAACTGATGCAAGATTGGTCGTCTAAGGGGGACTCCATAGAGACATTTTTATTGATTTTACGGAAAGTTTGCATCCGTTCGGATACATCTAAAACCATAATTTTAATGTGGCAACACCACTAACCTCACTTTTTAAAATCTATTTAATGGCGGATGCGCTTGCGTGATGCCGGTTTCGTGTTATTATTGCATATAGTTTGGCGTCTTTTCCCTGTGGATTTGTGATATCATTGATTTTACTTGTTAATTCGCGTTTGGTGAGTAAAACTTTCAACCATATTGTAAAATATTCAACTAGGATTGCGAAATGCCATTGTAACAAGTTATTACGAGGTAACGCTTCGGGTTCGTGAATTTTCCACTCGAAATTAAGGCATGCTTCATGGCGCGTATGGCTTGTTATGATGTATTTACCGTTATCTGTGATGTTACACATAGTTAAAATTAGCTCATCTGCTAAATTAGAGTATATTTTCTACGTTTCTGCGTACAAAGACGTTTCGCGCGTTGTAACTGCGCCCTTGAGATCTGAGAATAGGCGCCAAGTGCTGTAGATAAGTTTTAGCAAAAAATAGATATGGCGGGAAATGTTGCCACTGTGAGAGCGTGACGGATCGCACGCCTGATTGCTTGAGTCGGTTCTTGTGTTTATTACAGCTGGATAGTCATAATGGTAGCCCAGAAGAAAGGCCGCGGCGCTAAAAACCAGGCTGCGAAGGCGAAGGCCGCCGCCCAAGCCGCGGAGGAACAAGCTCCCGAGATGGAGACCTCCGAGCCCGTAGAGGCGGAAGACAACAACGGCGAGGCCGAACAGGCGGAGCAAGGCGACGAGTCGGGCGCGGGTGACGCGGGCGGCGCCGAGGGCGGCGGGGACGCCGACCAGAGCCAGGAGAACGCCGAGGGCGACGCCGGCGGCGATGATAAGAAAGAAGACAAAGTCGAGTCTGGTAAAATACTAGTTGAGAACCTCCCGTCGACCTACCTGTTCGACTACCAGGAGAAACTCAAAGAGTTGTTCGCAAAACATGGAGAAGTTACCAACGTCAAGTGAGTATATCCGTTTCACAATACCAGCTATGTTACTGAAACATACAATTTACCAACATTCAAATATCAGTCCCTGAAATATTATAAACTGTTGAAATGAATCACTGTTTGTATTTCTAATTCAAGTTGATTAGTATATTATGATAATGTGTGATGTGTTCTCGAGGAACTAGCAAGCTGCTCTCAGAACACAGCAACACTGGCTCAACTGTACGGAGTATTAATGAGACAAATTTTCTTTCTTTTTAGACGTGGTCCAATCATTGTAACTGAACTGACCACAACTCCGACATTATCGGCAATAGTCGAATTCAAAAACAAAGAGTCTCTGGAAAAGGTAAACAAAAGTTTATTAACATTTTATATTTTATACTCAAAAGTGATTAAGTAGATATTAGAATTTTATTAGCCTGCTTCTGAAAGAGGCTGTATTTATGGCTAAGACTATTTTTTTTCCAAATTATGTATATCCAGAAATGTTGCCACTTTCCTCAAGTCATGAGCAGAATGAGTGACTATTTGAATGTTAAAACAGGCTGGTCTTCTACACTTGATGCATCTGTTTGGCAGCTTTGTGTTAACGAAGTAAAGTTCAAAATGAATGATTGACACTGATGTGATGTAGTAGATCAGCTGATGACTATTCTCGTGTCTATTTGTGACATGTCTTTATGTGTACTTGCAGTGGCAGACGGTAAGTTTCAGGTCTGCTGCGGTGGGCTTCAGGTGTCACGCATATCATCAAGGTTATGTGTGCAACATGCTATTGTTACATAATTATAAACTCGTTTAAGTTGCAGTTGTTTTTAGCACTTAAGCACTTTTTAAGTCATGTTTTTTATATTATGCATTAAAATATTATGTTAAATTAATTTATTATAGGGATTATGATTTAAATATCAACAAACTGAGACTACATGTACTTACCTGCAAATAAGATATATTTACATTGTATGTGTTCATGTATTGCATCTAAATTTGTTATCAACTCAGTAAATAAACAGTGATGTTTACTACTGATTCCTCTGTTACCAATGAAGCCCACTGCACAGCCTTGCTGGTAAGTAGAACTCCAGATGTATTGCAGAGCAGTAACATGCTAAATATACCGTGTATGTCCATAACGCAAGGCCGCGGTAAACTCGTGTGCTGTCAGACTAAACATTGCTATGCCTCACGGGTTGCCATGCCAACTACCAACTTTTAGCGCCGGCAAATTGTTTGGTTTCGCAGTACACGTGTTTTTATTACGTACGGTACTATGATGTGTTTTTTCGTATTCGGGGCTTATGTTATTGTTTCGACATCAGTCTTTTTTTTGGAAAAGCTATTATTTAAGGCTATAAATTACAGGATACACTGTGTAATTTGAAAAGTTTAATAATCTGCAATAGGGGTAACATTCAACGCACTCAAAGCTAGCAATATATTTTTATAAAAAATGTTTAAATCTACTCTTTGTTAGGCTAATAAGCAAGGCTAACTTGTCTCTTCTCTTGTAATATATTCTTATAATTCTTTACTTTACACGTTAAAATAAACAATAATAAAAACCTTCGACACCATGCACATTTGTACATTTACCGTTTAGGTACATTAGCTTACAAGAAATATACCACAAGGAAGTGGTCTTGTCGCGACATCCTGAGAATTTCATGTAAACGAGTGTTATTTGTCTATGCGTGAGTGTGTGTCGAATGCCGGAGTCGGAAATCGGTTATTAGTTTCTATCTTTACTCCTCGTGATATTGTGGTATAGTTTATACTGCACAGACTGTGATAGCCAATAAACATCTGTGCAGTGTGTACCTTGTGATCTAAATGTACTGTTCAATTTTGTACACATCGCTAAACAAACGCGCTCGTATTTTAGATCGATACTCAGTCATGAATCTTGATCTAATGTATCGTGATAAGCATGCACAGTCAACAGCAAAAGTAGATGATCAAAATCAGAAATTCAATACTATAATGAACGGAGTTCGCAGCTATATGGCAGCTGTACTAGTAGTAAATGTTTGGTATAATTTACAATCACATACTTTTGAATCACTTCGACGCCACATAATTCTGACGCGAACTCCGTTCATTAGTATTGAATTTCTGATTTTGATCATCTACTTTTGCTGTTGACTGTACTTATATCTTCTATATAACAGCCATACAACATAAACTACTCAAATTGTTTCTTCTTGATATTTACATGGATACACAATTAAACAGAAAACATCTATAACAGCAAACACAGCTCACAAGTTCTCATCCCAGTACTCAACATCTCTACATGTACAGCCAGGGAAATGGATTGTTTAGCAAATTGAATATCAAATTCACTTAAATAGTTCGTATTTTGAAATCACAACCATCATTCTTTATCAGTGGTTTCAAATGGCTATAAAGTTTAATCCACGCGATATAACTCTATTGAAAATTTCCTCTAATTGCCAAACAAATTGTCTCATGTTGTAGATTAATCTAAAGTAAGTCGTCGGATCAATTCGGTTCTGGGATAGGCTTTATATAGGAAATCGGATGTTTCAATCTACTTAACAATACATTCCCAGCTGTACCACATAACATGATCAAATGCATCTCTTTTCCAACGCTAACTCCGTCGCTCAACGCAGGCACTGTCCGAGGAGGGCACGGTGATTGACGGCAGCAAGATCACCGTGTCGGTGGAGTCGCGCGCCGAGACCGCGGTGCTGGTCGGCGTGCCCTACGAGGCCAGCACGGAGTACGTGAAGCTTCTGTTCTCCCAGTGCGGCGACGTGGCACACATACATGAGTTCAGCAAGACCAAGTACAAAATACGTAAGTGGATACTCCTTTACTTATTTCCAGCGACCCTCCCCAGCGGGCATGGACAACTAAAAGCATTCTCAAGAAATCCTGCAAATGATGGTGAAAATCCCATCAAATTCCATCAAGAAGTTTAGAAGTTCTAAGCTCATACACCCGAGAAGAACAGTTTTACTCAATGTTGTTTTCGCATTGGGCCTAGCAGCGTAAGATGTAAGTGCTCATTGACATCTCTGCTTACAGGTGCTCTATTCTAAAATTACGGCATTAATCGAGTAGAATAAGTAGGATACAGACTATTGAAATAAAAGAAAAAACACGAAATATTTGTCATACACAACAACGTCTAATAATAATAAGACTCAAAACTCAAATCATTTATTTCAACTAAACCATTTCAGGCACTTGAATTGTCAACATTTTAAATAGTCGGTCAGTTAGTCAGAAAGTGAAGCTAGTTGCCCATTCCAAAACGTAGATCTCTTTGGAGAAGAACGGGCAAGAAACTCCAAGGACACTCTTTTAAATCAAGATATTATTACAAAATTCTGGGTAAATTATTCTTATTGCTTCTATATGTGAGAACAATGTAAAAAAATAAACAATTTATTTAAAATATAAAATTAAAAATAAGCCCTGGCAGTTAAGAGATGACCAGTCTCAACCGACGGCGCCCGTTCACGAACATGACGCGTGGATCAGCATTTTGGGAACCGAATGATCCAACACACGCGCCACCACCAGTGGGACATTTAAGTGAGCATGACATACTTTCAACTGCCATACTCTTTCAAGTCAACATTAAAATATCATAAAAACGGATCCATGGTTCATACATTTACAAAAATTAAAAAAATGCTTCTAAATTATACAAAACTATAGGAATAATCAGGAACAGGTATTTAATATTCAAGTATTAAGAATTAAATCTTGATTGAATAAAATAAACATTACGTTCGTAATGTCAGAAACACAAAAAAAAGGGGAAGCATCTCCTCAATAGAGCCCAATAATTGTAAATGTCGAGGCTGCGACCGGGGGTGCGCGAGTAACATCCAGTATCCGGTGTCCGCCTAAACAATGTGCTCTGGGGTATCGACCCCGTCGGACAATAAAACGGCTTCGGCATTAGCGCCAACAGAAGGGGAGTGTGATAGAAGGGTGAAGGGCGACGCGCGACGCGGGAGAAAAAATATTGATCTACTGCTCGCGCTCGCATTACGCGCAACTGTTACGAATGCACTACGCAACTCGCCACATTTATGCCACCTGTTTATTTTGTTGCGAAATATTCTATACAATAAAAACCTGTATATTGAAAATCTTAAAAGATTACAAGTGTACACACGCTTGTAAGTAATCTTTTGTAAAATTCTCATTGTGAGTTTCCGTCCCGTCTTCAGAGCAAGGAGGGTTCGCCCCTAACCATTCTATTCATACCGCACGAAGGTATACCACTCAATGTACTACATAGTATATAGCGACTTTATTGACGTTTCCCGTGAACGCGTTTAGAGCAAATCGCGGCGGCGGCATGCCTCATATATTGATTTATTATACGATTGGCGTCCATGTTGTGTGCAGAGTAGAATATGTAAATGAAGAACGTTACTATATAGAGGGTTAGCTCCCCAACGCGAGGGGACACGATGTTGCTACAAACTCTTATCGCGTTCTAATGTCCGTCGCGCGTCGGTGTAGTTGCAACGATAGCTTCGTGTAATTTGCACATTATTTACGATAAATCGTTTTTCTAAGTCGTAGATAACATTTAAAAAGCTACAATTACCTTAATTTATTATTATTTATATCTGCCTACTACACATATGAGTTGTGTAGTAGTCTGTTAAAAATTATGATAAAACTATAATTTGACCCGCCATGTATGAATTGAGAGTACAATACATGAAAGGCAATTTAAGGCGTGTTATGTTTACTGACCATATACTGTTAGCGATAGTTTTCAAGGTCCACTGGTTAAGTACAAAGTGGTACCTACTTGAATGAGTTGCGTAAGCATGTCAAACTGGCGACGGATCGTAACTTTGCTGTTACGCGAATCCTTAAAAAACAATAAAGATTTTATCGGAGTTCAATGTCCGGTGTTTCATTGTTTTTTTGACAATCTGGGAATTTAAAAACATAATCGTGAGCCGCGTTTTAAGGAAGGAAAAGTACTTCATTAATAATTATGTTCTTCCTCTGGCAAAATACTAAAATCGGTCTGGTAGTTCCGCCGGTAAAACGAACGAAACAGATCGACATACAAAGCGACCTATAGTCGTGTTTCTGTTATATGTATGTAGGCTATCATCTCCCCACGTCTGCGGATTCGGGGGTAGCGTTGCGTTGGGGTGATTTCGTTCTATACATTTGTTGAACTAATATAAAATCGATCTATGACGACAAGCTTGGTGGTAGTTCTCGTAAAACGAAACTGGATTGATAGGATTGTCATTTTGTTAGACATCTCACACGCGGACATGGTAACGCCCGGCGTGTGCTCGTCAATAAAACACTTGATATCCCCGTGACCACGTGGTACGGTGTCCACTGTCTAATTTGAATGAATGTGTCCACATGTCAATGGCGTAACTGGCATGGCAGTATGACAATTTGCGGATTAAATCTTGCAAATAATATTGTGCAAAAAAGCGGAAAAGTAACGTTACGTTACCTTTTCGTTAAAGTGGGGTTGGAGAAATGATTTTGGTTCCCGCCCTCGGCATTTAGGGGTTAGGCGGAAAAGGCCACGTGGAGTTTACACAGGGGAGGTTGCCTTTACTTATCTCGACAAAGTATACGATAGGTTGAATATAATTTTTGGCGTAATAACACCCATTCCTTTAACCAACTTAGTAGATGTCTCCAGTTTTCCAGCAGGATCCAAGTTAAGATACTTTGTGAAGCGGTTTATTTATAAGCAAATATTAATGCGCACATTTGCAAAAAGTACAAATGAATGAATAGAGCTTAAAGTTTGGCACAAGCAAAGAGGACTTCTCTTTCTCTCAATCCTAACTAATAATTATAAATGCGAAAATGAAGTTGTTTGGGTGAGGACTTAGGCTATTTTTCATTCTGGATCGCAGAAAAAATGACAGGCAACAGCTAGTCATGAATAAATTAGGTATGGATGATGATGAACAAATACATATTTTAACGTTAACATTCTCTTTGCCCCACAGTGAGAGTAACATTCCAAGATAAGGACTGCGTGGACAAGGCGCTGAAGCTGGACCGCGAGCTGCGCATCAATGGCTTCCTGGTCACCGTATCCAAGTACCGCGACGAGGACGAGCAGAAGGCGCATAACGCCGCCAATGTGAACAAGGTATTCTATTATGTATGTGTGCTGTTACGAGCATAAATACCTTACACTTGCGCCAAATCCAAAAGAGATTTTCTCGTGAAAAAACGATTGCAATGTTGAGAAAAGAAAAGTATGGTTTATGTAAATATGGAATATGTTATACGTAATTTCTTTCAATACTTGTACTATAAAAATCGCTTTTGTATCATGTGTGAATGTCAAGTATTTATGCTCGTGACTAGGATGATCCTTGGGTTTCTATCATTAAGTTCAATCTAAGACTGAAACGAGCATATTAGTTAATAATAATAATGCAACATTACAAGCAATACGGAGCAAGCAGCGTTTTTTTGGGTTATACTTTTGCGTCTGTCTTATTTCGTTACATTAACTCAAGAGTGTAGTAACCCTAAACGCGCTGGTGGTGTCTAATCAGTAATAGTCGTACAGATGAATCCAAACGGAAAAACCTCACACAGTGAAGTAGAGTCAGAATCTCCCACAGTACAGTCACCATTGACGTAAATATTATCAACTCCTTGCATGCCCCGCAGAACAAGCGGCAGCATCCTAACCAGCAGCAGAACCGCAACAACGCTAACAGCAACACCAACGCCAGCCCCAACAGCAACCGCGCCAACAACTTCCGCGCGCGCGGCGGATCCTTCAACGCGAGGGGAGGCAACTATAGAGGTAACTTCAGAGGTGTCTGCTTTTCTTACATTATACTTGTTGTCGTAGTTAGCTGTTGTGTGACTGCATGGACACTTGTATTCAATGTTGGAGGTCAGCGCCCTTTACGCAACTTGTAGAGGCATATCACTAGAAAAAAGGGGATTGCTGCAAACAATTTATTTTAAAATGGTTACCAAATTATCATAAAATCTTTTAACACCGCAGCATGGAGATTGGTATAAACTAAGAGGCCCAGCAGTACAATTTCCATCGTGTTCTTCAAACATTCTTTCTGTAGAATAAATCATTTTGATATCTATTTCTTTGGTAGAATCTCAACAGGTTTAATAATGTACTTGTCCTTAGGATCCCGCGGCGGTCGCGGCGGCTTCGGCGGACGCGGCGGCGCGTTCCCGCGCGGGGGCTTTGCGCCCGTCAACACTTACATGCCGCCGCAGGGCTTCATGGGCCGCCCGGTAAGCGCACACACCAACACTACTTACAGAGTAGTAAATCAATGGAGGGAGGACACTAAGGGCCTCTTGCACCACAAATCACTTGATGTGTTTCCTGCTAAACGGATTTTAATGATTGTTCTAATATTGATAATTGTTTGAAGATGACAGAGACAGAACGATATTTTAAATATGTTAAGTGGTAAATGCATTTAGTGTGGTGCTAGCGGATCTTTTTGCTCTGTTAGTAAACAAACCTCGTTGAAACTCGGATATTGTTGCCCAATGCTGTTTGTTCAAGCTCAAGTTGGTCACTCAAATGTGTTATATAGACTTGTGCCGACCGACAGCGCGATGTGTGGTGGAGAGTGTGAAACTGTCCCCTCTATCTTTAACCTTTAATTCACTCTAAGTACGACGCATATTTCTACGAAAATTACTCCTGCATGTCGAGCAGCCTCCATTCGCTTACTACTCTATGCCTAATACCCATCTTTGGTTTTCTGCGTATAAAACTACGGCGGCATGTTAGCGACACTGCTTTATTTTATATTACCCTAGTCTAGACTAGAAGCTGATCCAACCATGCTTAGGTATTCCTAAGCATGGATCAGCTTCTAGTCTTAAACTAGATGCGGCTGATATTAGATTTTTGTTTTTGCAAGTTTTTATAATATAGCATTTGATTTTTAGCTTGACTGTACAGAGCTTCCGTTGAACCTTTGGTGTATCATAGTGTCGATTTCATGTGGTAGATGTCAACATAAATATGTATTATATTTTTTATTTTTACCCTTCCACTATACAAATTATTACGTTGACATCTTTCGAACTGTATTTTTTTGCAATAATTTTTAAGAAAGCTTTTTTCCATTGCATGCTCACATCCATTTCATAGAAACGAGTGCATAGAAAGATGTGCAAAGAAATGCAGTACAATGACGAGACACTGAAATAACAACAGAATACACACCAACTCTGCAATTCTCTTTGCATTAACACATTCTGTGCATTCTTTTCAGAGTTACCTGTAGAAACATTACACCAGTTAAGTCCCAGGTAATGCCGCGCCTATACATGTGCCATGTGCGTACAAACAACCAAAGGGTTCTCTGTAATGACGGACAGTGTTGTCGATAGGAAATAAACGATATTTACACACTCAACTAATCCTTACTACCCGTAGATGTAAGCTCGCTATTAATTTGTTGGAAATGCTTATTTTACTTTTACTGTTTGGTTGCATGTATTCAAATGGTACAATTTTTATTATTAGCTAGTATAGGACCTACTTTGTGTAGTCGACCTTGTCAATGCTTTACCCCAGTAAACTTCACGTAGATTGAAACTATCTAACTATCACATAGAAAATAGACTCGTCGTTTTAAGACGTTGCAAGTGACATTCAACCTTAGGGTAGTATAGCATTTACTAGGTCGACTATACAGTACCCGATAGTAAATATAGCACATTGAGTATTTATGAAAATGTTCGTCTCCGTTTCGTCTGTGTACAAAGCCTCTTTATTTATAACTCGATGTGTTCTATTTACGCCTGGATACTGTTTTTTTTTGCGCTAAGTACATTTTGAATTTTTATTTTGAGATGGCTGCTATAGTAGATCCCTGTACTGAAAGCCCCAAAGCAACCGACTTGAATCCATGACCAAGAAATGCAAACGTTCCGTCATCTAATCGTAATAATAGTTTGCTTCTCAGCAGGGTGGGTTCATGAACGACGGCCAGCGGCCAAACAAGCGACTCCGGCAGATGTAACCGTATTCTTTAAGACATAAGATCCAGTGTCGTGCGTCGTCCTCCTATGTTCGTGTGTGTGAGTGTGAAGAGCGCCCTATCAGAGACTTCTACTACAGTGACATGATTTGCAGTATCAGTAATAAAGAAATAAATCTAGCTAATTGTATTTACTAAGTACATGGAATAAAATAATTGTAAGCTAATGTCTTTTTGACAGGTAATAAATGTAATTACTAACATTTAAAACTGCTGTTTTATTTAAATTCCGGCTAAAGAAAGTAATGGACGCCAGCAAAAGAAAGTTTATTGTGGCGAGCATTTCCCTTTTATTTGCATTTAATTTTCACACAATATCATCGTTTTGTGTGGCCGGAACATGAAGGCACTAACGCTATTTAGTTGTGTATGAGGTCTCACTTACACGCCATGCATGGCGGGTTGACCAAAGACATTTTCAGCAGATGTAAGTAGGAACAATTAAAGCTCTGTTTCAGTAACATTGCTAGACATCAAAGCTGTCGAGAAAAGCCATAATGGCTATTAGCAAGGGAATCGTCGTCTGTGGTCGTGATCAGTAAGTGTGGACCAAGCGGCAACCAGCTCGAGTCGAAGAGTGGGGTTTATAGCTACACAGCGTAACTGGGTATGCAAAAGTAACCCCAAACTCGAAATTTTTTTATAGCAAAATTGCATCACCGACGCCATGCCGTCTATATAAAGTTTCTATAAATCAAGTTCACATAAATTAATAGTGTATCTAATTTTATGGACTATAACATTCATAAAAGATTAGTTCCGCAGTTATTCTTGCCGTAATTACCATCCACTTACAAAGCCGGCCTACAGTGCGTCTGTTGAGAGCCATCAAGCCTGTTTGTATTCATCTCGCCACGTAATTGTTCTAATTGCTTATGATTCCCCGTTATAATTGCTCCATAATATCTTGATTAAAAGAGAAAGTAATAATTGAGCATCTATCGGAAAATCGAATGTTGATCAACCTATGTGAATCTAGTAGTTCAGTAAATACCCCGACGAAGGCTTTTATAAAATATTTTTGCGACTTCTTAATCGTCTTGCCACAACTAACGTCTTGTAACTACAGCCAGACTGGCCGCCGGTTAGGTTAGGAATAGTATTTTCATACCACTTGCTCAAAAAAGTGACATTCTATGCCACAAAAAGCGAACATAACAATAGTCATTTTTAATCTGTTAAAAACAGGGAAAGAAAATTGTACTGAATTTCATTCATCCTCTAGGGGGAGAATGTGATTTAAATTTGGAATACTTACTGAAATTTATACTGAACTACATCTATGTTTACACCATTGAGTTTGTATATAAAGCATTATACATCTTTTTGAAAAAGGAATACGCATTTATTATGCAGTTATGATTATTAAATAAAGTTACGAAAACCGACGAGGCCGTATGAGCTTGATGCCTTTGCTTTTCCGACAAAAAAATATTAGTCTAGGAATTTACCGCGTTTTTGTTTTCATCAAATACATAAACGTTAAGTTTATTTTTTCGCAAATGGTACGAAAAGTAGAGTATTTTCCTCGGTGATAAAGCTGTCTTAGTCTTGGGTGACCTTAAATCCCTTGCTACACTCAGGACTCGTCTTAAATCCCTCGCTTCGCTCGTGATTTAAGCTTTTAACACCCTCGCTACGCTCGGGAGTAAACCTCGAGTCCTTCGTTACGCTCGCGATTTAAATCGTCACCCGCGACAGAAGACACTGCTTTATCCCCTTGGTTAATAATCTACTATTATTTACTCTTTACAATTCGCACTCACTGCTTGTAAACACACCTAAACGAGAGTCGACTTGCTGCAGTTAGTGAACATTAGTTAACGTGTGTCTACAGAGCACGCACGCATATACGCGATATAGAAATACGAAATAATATGTGCTAACAAAATGTTCAAGTTAAAATTGTGTTGTGTGCTACTGTTCATAGTTTTGGCTGAATGCGGCAAATCGCGCCAAAACCCAAAAAAGGATTTAGGTAGAGTTGGGAAACGGCCCGCGAAATCTGAAGTGTTTGATAATTTGTTCAATATCTATGACCCGACGTTTTTGGCGGTGGTGTGGCCCAAAATAACAAATGGAATACATATTTTGGTCGACCACACGTGCTGGGAGGAACTAGGAGTGTTCTTCAAAGAGCTGACGGAAGGCAAGGCTTGGGCATACAACGGTAAGTACCAATTAACGGCACTCAATGAGATAATGAAGACAATAAGTATACGGTAATATAATTAGATGTTATGGAAAAGAAAACAGATACATCTAATACATAATGTATAAGGTAGCTAAGTACTAATTTGTAAGCGAATAATCAATTTGTTCTGTAACTTGGTGTGCCTTACTCGTTGATGTTGAAGATTCATATTTACTTTAATCTCAAATTGTACCTACCTTACTAACTCTGTACGAATTTTAATATCTGTCGTAACTTTCTGTCCGAGCTAAGATAAATATCTGCAAAATATTCAAAATGCGAGGCAGGAATCGAACTCTGCTTACCCGTGCACCCTGCTTCATGAAAGGCCGTATAGCTTGAAGAGAAACTGTCGGCCTACCCGCTTATTATAATACGGAACTCACCTTACCATAATTCATCAAATTAAAGATAGCGTGGGACATTTCAGTTTTCCTGAAGAAAGTGATCGCGAATTATGCACATGCAAACCAACCATTCAGTAAGTTAAGTTAAGGTACAGACGCCAGCACATCAAGCTACTACAATCTGTCAAATTTCTTTAATAGATTTTCAACTGTATCGCTAAAGCATTAAGGTTCTAGGTTGATTGGGAAAATTTGACAGTTTCGGGTAGCTTGACCTGCTGGCGTCTGTACCTAACTATTTAGATTGGCTTAAGTATACGATAATTATTACAATAATATAAGGTAATTAATACATTAATATAAGGTATTTCTGGTGTTTTGTGGAATCAATCAATCATAGGAAAAACACAATTCCCTGCGGTCAACACTGATGAGAAAAAACAATATTTTTGTTAGTCTAGTTGTCAAAAGCGTGACTGCTGAACTTGAGGTCCTGGGTGCGATCTGGGGATTGAAAAAGTGTTATTTGGATTTGCAATTCGCTTCTCAGTAGTGTAGATAGCATTAGGCTCGTACCTACCCCAATGACATGGGATCACTATACCTAACATCTAACATAACTAGTGACATGTGAGTGTAGGTATGCCTACCTACTCCTGCTCGCCTACCTGGCGAGCAGGAGGGCGAGGTAGTGTACACCCAAGGCAAAGTACACACTTCTAAGTTGAGGTAAACTTAATTCTTCCCTCAGTGTTCTAATCGTTCATAGCATGCCGAGCTAATAGACTTCGTTATAGACAATGTCTCAACCTTCCAATTCAACAATGCATCAATAATATAATTTAAAATACTAGCTTCTGCCCGCAGCTTCGCCCGCGTGGATGTCGGAAAGGATAAGAAGTATGTCCTTCCCCAGGATGCCATCTATCTCTGGCATCTGCTGGCAGGCAATTCTATCTAAATCCGTTCAATGGTTTAGGCGTGAAAATGTAACATACAGACAGAATTTATAATTTTATTTAGTATAGCACTTTGACCGCGACTTTAAACTTTATTTCCTTTTTCCACCCCGGTAAGAGACGATTTTTGAAAAACCCATAAAACACATACTTTTTGTTTTAAGTATTAGTACCGAGTTTCGAGTTAATCCGTCCGAGCGGTTTCATAACTTGACTCAAAGATTATTTATACTAATTTTCGAGTTAATCAAGCGATGCAGTAAAATCCTCCCCGAGCTCAGAACGGTATAGCGAATCACTCTTCGTCGATGGTACGGTTCGCCGAAATCACTCTTAGTCGACGGTTGGTTCCACGAATAAATCCATATAGGTACCGTTCTGAGCTCGAGTTTCGAGTTAATCGGACCGGGCGCTAAAATTCTTCCATACAAACTTTGAAACCCCCCAACGCCTTTTTAGAGGGTAGGTAGTTTAAAAACATAAAATGGCAAACTTCATAATTTACTTAGAATTAGTATTGGTGCCAAGTTTCAAGTTTATTAGCTTAAGGATTTCCATACAAACAAAATCCCCCCATTTCACCCTCTTAGGGGTGGAATTTAGAAAAATCCTTTCTTATTGGATACCTACTCTTTACGAAGAACGCACCCTCCAAATTTCATGTCTCTAGGACCAGCTGTTTAGGCTGTGCGTTGATATATCAGTCAGTCAGTTAGTCAGGACTTTGAATTTTATATACAGGATGGAAACTTTCAGCGGGGCAGTAAGGGGAAGTACCTTATCCGTTGCAGCTACGCGAAAATGGTCTTAGGAGACGATCTATAATTTTTTATGGAATTTCGATACCCATTCACAGATTTTCAAAAAAAATTACAGTTAGCAAGACAATAGCCATTTTACACAAAAACATTTTTTGATGCCAATCGATCCTGTTTCTAATACTGATCAAAAACTTCTATGGGACCAACCATCGTTTGAGTACTCAAAAAGTCACATCCTCCTGCATATCATCAGGCGGGAGGAGACGCCCGGGTGTCATCACTGCCAGGATCGCCCAAAGGACACGGTGGAGGTCTGCCCCGCTTGGGCAGAGCACCGCCGTGTCCTCGTAGAGGCGATCGGCAGCGGCGGCGACCTCTCGCGTCCGGCCCTGGTTCAAGCCATGGTCCGGGGCGAGACGGAGTGGGAGGCAGTCACCTCCTTCTGCGAAGCAGTCATGCTAACGAAGGAGGTGGCGAGGTAGATGAGGGAAAGGACCTCACGCCTCAGCCGCCGCGGGAGACGCTCCGGGCGTCGGGAGCCGCGTGACGACTCCCGGCCACCCTAGGCGCGGGCCTGCGGGCGGAGAGTAATGGGTAACTCACCGTCCGATCAGGACCAGGCCCGTGCCGGACGGCGCGTATGTGTTCCACGCGCGCCTCAAAGAGATGTCAGCTCGAGTGACGGGGCCCGATAGGGCCGAAGCCTGCCAGGGTAGCGGGATCGTCCGAAAGGGTTACCGCTGCCCTGGAACATAAAGGGCTAAGGAAGGAACACGGGTGGGTTTTAGTCAGTAAGAGTCTGACAGTCCCTTCCGCTCCACCCAGAGCGGAAGGGGTCATTTGATGATTTTCCATCCTCAAAAAAAAAGCCACTAGGTCGGTACAGAAACGAATCAATTTATGTATTCGCCAAAATGGCGATCACTTCGAGCACTTGATATCGTAGGGCAAGAAACAGCAAGATTTTAAATAAGAATAACATCATCAAGTTATGTTAGTTAATAAAAAAAGAAAATGAATACGCCTTCTTTTTGAAATATGTAAAATTCTACGTGGTCATTTGTATTTTATTTTATTTTTTGTATTTGAGTAACACAAATTCTTTACAAAATGTAAGGGAAAAGTTTTCTGCAATTTGTGACTTTTTGAGTACTGCAACGATGGTTGGTCCCATAGAAGTTTTTGATCAGTATTAGAAACAGGATCGATTGGCATCAAAAAATGTTTTTGTGTAAAATGGCTATTTTCTTGCTAACTGTAATTTTTTTTGAAAATCTGTGAATGGGGATCAAAATTCCATAATAAATTATGGATAGTCTCCTAAGACCATTTTCGCGTAGCTGCAACGGATAAGGTACTACCCCTTACTGCCCCGCTGAAAGTTTCCACCCTGCATAGGTATAGATGTGCTGCAAAAGATCTTCGATGAGCGATATAACTATCATTTCTAACGTAGGTTATTCCACCATTTCATTTCCTCACTATCGACATATTCGTCTTTAGCGGTCTATAGCGTGACCACTAATCAATACCAACTTTCGATTGTTCGCATTCGCAGTCATGTGAACGTTCTAGCAAGTTCAGTGCTCGTTCGAGTAGGCAGCATTATTACTATCGATTATGATTAGTGAACGATGCGTTAACGTAGATGACAACGTTTTACAATAATGAGTAGGTAGGTAATGCATTGTGTGTTCATTTGTTTTTACTACAACAGTAGGTAGTAATAGGTAGTATTTGTTTACGGTGCGCCATTGTTGTGTGTAGGAAAATAGACGTCCTAAAATATTGTAAATATTACATAATTTGTTTGTGATAATAAGGTAAACAAATCGGAATGATAACGTAAGCATAAACAAAAAAATATTGAATAAGTACAGACGCCAGCACATCAAGCTACTACAATCTGTCAAATTTCTTTAATAGATTTTCAACTTTATTGCTAAAGCATTAAGGTTCAAGGTTGGTTGGGAAAATTTAACAGTTTCGTGTAGCTTCCTGCTGGCGTCTGTACCTAAGAGCTTTTGTCACAAGCAAGTTAGATACAATAAACGATAGGTAGATACGCTTAGCGTCTGCCAGCAGTTGCAGTCATTCTACATAGGTATTCTACTACTCTGTTAAGATAATGTACTAATCTATTTCGCCAGTTCCACATCAGTCAGGCCATTGCGGTACCTACTTACTGTCGTCCCCATTTGCCAGCCGTTCACAGATTGGTGTTACCCCTACCATTCAACTCTCTATGTGCTTCCTCAGGCAATGCTAGCATGACTCAGGTGAAAAGAGACACTATTCTTTACCATGTTATATGGTGTTTCACGAAACCTGTCTGTCCCGCTAGGCATTGAACCAAAAATTATGCGCATTAATAGCAAAAACAAAAGAAAACTCTTCACGCAACGATCAAGTGCCGTTAGCACGCGCGGTGTCAACCAAACGTAGGTACAGTCATACAAAGTATGTGGTACACAGGCAGCTAACCCGCAATTACTTTGTACAACAATGTTGCGAGTGTGCTGAGTAATTTTTTTTTACTTGCGGTAAACTTAAACAGTTATAGTAACGTACACAATGATTTTTAATTGAAGTGAAGTGGAAAGATGGATCTGCATACCGAATGAAAATGCATGCATGTTGTCAGGAAAGTTCTGAGTATGAATGTGGATGGCTATAAGAGTAAGTAGGGAAATACCGAAGAAACCATGAAAATACTCTGTGAAAGAAGATATGACCAGAAAGGGGGTGACTACTGAGATGACGACTACTAGTGAAGTATAGAGGAAGAACACATGTTGCACCGGCCCCAGATAGATTGGGATGAACAAATAGCTTGTTCAACTGTATATGAAGACGCAGCTAAATGTACAGACACTCAGTCAACTAACGCACAGTTTAAGATGACGTGAGACCACACAGCATGACTTCAGTGAGAGTTATCTCGCGCTGTAAGACTAATGAGGTGAAATTACGTGTGTGACTGTTGCTAGGTGGATATTTAGTTACTGTTAATGTAGGTATTGACGGTATCTATGAATGGGTCGGTGGATGCTCTGGAGGTGTGAAGTTGCGCGAAGTTTAGGTAACAAAGATCTTATTAGATTGCACAGGTGACATACTGCGAAAGAAACTTACCAATATCAAAGTACTAAGGTTTGATATTACGCTAGTTTAATTTTACAACGCTTCCCTCATTGCAAGCTTCCCCCATTCGTAGCGTTTCATCATTTACCCCGTCCCTGATTATTGTGTACGTATATAAACATGTTGGTATGTGCTTTCAGCTCTCGACGCATCGGGGCGCTATGGATCAGGACTTTTCATGGGCAATCGGTTTTGGTTGGGATCCAAAGAACAGTGCCTGGGTTTGGTACGAACAAACTTCAAAATAATTGTACCTGTTGCATATTATATTTAATGTATTTAATATTTTTCCTCATTGTCAGGATGAGCAGTCAATTGCAACGAATAAAAGCACAATAGTTGATGATTCCGACGATGACATCAGTCCAGTATCGCGGATGAAGTACTTTGATGATGGTACGTTATTATATCTTCAAAATCAGCATCTTTAAGGAAGCGGTATCTACTTACATCAACTATTTATGATTTTGAAATAGAAACACACGAGTGGCGATGGATGGTGCAGTACGACGAGATACCACATAATGTTGCAGACAGCTGGCCTCCGTACCGGCTCGCATACACCACCCTGGGTGTAACACTGAACATCACAAAGGCCAACATGATAAAGGCAAGTCACTAAACAAACACTAAAAAGTTACCTTAACTATCGGAGATTTAATCTTTGTCGTCTTTTTCAGTCAACTGACATAACTTTAGGTCTCTGCATGCCGTATTCCTGCTCACCCCGCGACATCACGTCAATCATCAACTTCTCCATCATGATCAACGACAACTTGAAAACGAATAAGACGTCATCACGTATCGCCAGGATCACCAGCGTCCGGCGCGTGCAGGGACACTACGACATCACGGCAGACCGTGCCGGGGTACTGCTGATATGCGTCACATCGGTTCTTGTAGCCCTAGTAATAGTCGCAACTGTCATAGACTTAGACCTGATGAAATGTCTACCGTACGGCACTAAATCAATGACATTCGATCTAGAAAAATACAATACAGATCCAAATAGAAAAGGAGGTAGGGAATTAAAACAAGATACTGAATCAAAGGCTGAGACGGAGACATTAGGCGTTGAGAGCGTAAGCACGCACTACATGGCGGTGGAGAGTCTGGTGAAGGGTAACGCTCCCACGGTTACGCTAGACGTGAATTGTGCGGAAAAGACATTAGGCAGCTGCAAGCGATGCGGCAAGTACAGGAAGCAGTGCAGCAACCCGCGCCAGCTCGAGAACCTGCCGCCGTGCCCACGACAGAAGTACAACTCCTTCGCGAGTTTGAGCACAGAGAGCAAGAAGAAGAACATCTTCTGCCGGCTGCTCCTGTGCTTCTCTCTAGCATACTGCTGGAAGAGAATATTCAACACGAACACTGCGAACAAAGACCTGTCGTTGATTCACGTCATGAGGGTTTTAGCAACGTTTTGGATTATGTTCGTGCATGTCGCGGTTATAGTCGAGTATATCTCAGGTAACGTTCATGAAGTTACTTTTTTAGCATGAGTATTCTTTAGAATTTTAGGGAATTAATGCAGTGTTTTATTTTCCAGATTTCGCTGGCGATATAAATGCACAGAACGATGTTTACTTAATAATCGCCACTGGAACAATAGCTTTCGATACATTGTTCTACGTGAGGTAACAAGCTCTATTTTAGTTAACCAATTAAAGCCAACTTCCAAATGTACATGTTTCACAAAAAACTTTTTGATCAGTTTTCAAAATTGGTCTGCTTCAATCAGATGCATTAATCACATCTAACGAGCTTCCTGCTTGTAAATTGCCTTTCATTTTTATTACAACTAATTGGCTAAAAAAAAATCTTTTGAATTTGTTGAACCAATTTAAACGATCCTCATCTTCCAGCGGTCTCTTCAGTGCGCACCACTTCTTCTTCCTGAAGAGTCAGTACAGTATTAAGGAGCTGGTGGGATTCCAGGGCGTCTGCGGGCAGGTCCTGCAGTTCGTCTGCTTCGTCACCAACAGGGTCATTAGGTTCGTAACTAGTTATTTAGAATTATTTACTTTCTAGATAACTGGGCAGCTTTAACCAGTTCGTCTTGTTTTTTTAATGGCAGGCAATTACTTTTTACAGATGTCTAGATTATTTATTTATTGTGTCGATTAAATATAGATTGAAAATAAAATAAAATGCTTGATTTTAGAATTCTTGCTTTTTAATTACCCTATGTAGACCATAACGGCGAACATACATTCAATGTAGGCGATTGAAGGCTACATCGTTTAAGTGTTTTCAAACTGTATATTCCATTTTTTTTAACTCTGTAGTTTTTTTTTTTTTGAGGATGGGAACTCTGTACTTCATGGCTTATAATATAATCATAGAATACATGTTCCGAGCAGGTTACTTCCATCCTACGCTTACGCGGTCCTCCTATCAGCGGTAATGGCGCAGTCTACATTCAAGACCGCCACGCTGACGCTGCCCGACGGAGACGAACGTAACTGTCGCGCGCACGGCTGGAGGAACCTCCTCTACATTACTACGGTGTATCCTGCTGAGGAACAGGTTTGACCTTCTTCATCTTGTAACTGTCGTAAATAACTTGCCTCCGGGTCATAAAGTACTAATACTAATTTGGAAGTTCGATGATTTGGAAACTTCATGTATTGGTTGTTCTTTTAGTACAGACGCCAGCACATCAAGCTACTATATTCTGTCAAATTTCTTTAATAGATTTGCAACTTTTTCGCTATAGCATTAGGGTTCAAGGTTGATTGGGAAAATTTGACAGTTTCGGGTAGCTTGACCTGCTGGCGTCTGTATAAGGCCGATGTGATTTCGCAACGGCAAAACCCTATTTGACCCCTTTATGGGGAGACGATGATCCTTAGTGCTCCTTCTACCTTCGATATTAATTAAGGAAATCTTGTGCAAAATTTCATACTTCCAGACCTAGCGGGTACCGTGTTGTCTGTCAATGAATTTACGATTTTTATTAAGAAAAATATCCTTTAGTATTAGTTGACTGTGGTGTTGAGCCTGGAGCTTAGAAGATAATATTAGGTAAATGACAAAACTATTAATACGTCAGAACCTTCTCAGGGAGTTCACAAGATCAGACATCCAAAGGCGGTCATTCAACTGCTGATTGTAGTTAACACATAATTACGTGTTACTTCCACTAGTGCATGCAAATCTCGTGGTACCTGTCGACGGAGACCCAGCTGCACATGCTGGGCGCTCTGCTGTGCGCATCGAGCGCGTCCTCGAACATGCGCGCGCGGATGGCCGCCGTCTTTACGGTCGTCGCCATGCTGTCGGCAACCATTGCTGATGCTAGCGCAGCTTACTTTGACTTCGGGAAATTGTGAGTAACAGATGAATACTTATACAACAAAATATTGCGTTAATCATAAACACAGATATGGCTATGAGCAGATTTATTTTAATCCTAAAATTTTGTTTTTCATCTTTTAGATTTTCAAATTCGTTTGGCGCATACGACGTTATCATCGAACGCCCGTGGGCGCGCGTCTCTCCGTACTTCATGGGCGTATTCACGGGGTGGCTGATTCACATGATGAACGGCAAAATGAAGGTTTCTAAGGTAACTCAAAACATTTCACTAACAAACAAGAAAAAAGACACGTCAATTACCTTCACGATCAATAATGACATTTACTAATATGTTACTATTGGTCTATTATTGGTAATAACAAAGTGGTCCTAAGTGAAGTCCCTGTTGCACTCATGAACTAACATGATAAAAGCCACTAACTAAACGTAGTGGCTTAGTATATTTATATACTTTAGGTATATAAATCTAATTACTTAATACTTATCTTCTTTTAGTATTTTCAGAAAATATATAATGATTCATAGTATCAAACGCCTCCGTAAAATCTCTCATTTATTTCAGATTACATCGACTCTTCTATGGATGGCGTCCCTATCATTTATGTTTACGTCATCAGCAGTGCCCATGGTAGGGCTGCCGTGGCTGGCTGCGTGGCTCCACCTGACCTGGCCCATAGCTTTGCTGTGGCCAGTGTTAATGGGCACTACTAACATGGCGGGTAAGAGTATAAAATGCTCTTCGTAACTATTTTTTTTAACCTATGCTTAAGAGGTGATCTTCGCTTCGTCCCCCCGTAGAAGTAAAAGCAATCCAACCAGAAAGGAAGTTAATTTAAGTGAAGAAGCATTATGGAGACTTCTCTCTTTTCCCGTTTAGTAATATTTTGTGTTGTTATTGTCAAATTCAAATTCATTTATTGTTTGTCACAGGTGAAATATCAGTTCTTATGGTTATTATAAAGGATCGCTGTAACATACCTCTAGTAAGGTGTACAATATTTAATGCAGGTTCCATATTTATTCAACATTAAAATCATTATTTGTCCTAAGTCAACGTCCATCATTGGTCATGCATTAATATAGTTGTTCGATAAAAACAAAAAAAAACAAAAGTCGGATAAAAAAATTAAGTAATAGGTACACTGATTTCGTATTAATAAAATTATTCATTGATTTCATTCAAATAAATGACTTATTGATGTCATATAAATTAAATTAATCATTGATTTCATAAAATTTCTCGTTGATGTCATACAAATTAAATTACTCATTGCTACTAATAGTTATATATACAAAAATCTATTGTTATTAATACTCATTTTATAACGAGTATATTTGGGATAAGAGTAAAAATGTATAACAAACTTACGAATTATGTAAAAAATAGTGTAACCTTGTGAGGTTACACTATTTTTTATACCGTGCACTTTTTAATGTGTCATAATTATTTATGTATATAAGTAGTTTATCAGCCATCTTGTTACCATAACATAAGCATTAGGTTGCTTAGCTTGGGACTAGATGGCGCTGTGTGAAATGTCCAGGGATATTATTATTATTAAATCGCGTTTTATCATTCCTGCTGCTCATAAATGTATAGTGAAGGTAAAGTCAAAATGTGTAATCTTGTAAACTCTGTTCTACATAAATCGGTCTGTTTAGGCCCACATATACTTCCAACACACTTTTTTGTGCCTTAAAAGCATACTCTCTGTTAGTTGAATTTCCCCAAAACAGAATAGTTACCATATTTAATTGTGGAACCTCCGTATGCATGGTAAGCGCTCAGTAATGTTTTCTCGTTAACAACTTTTCTTAGCATGCAGAGGGCATATGAGAACTAGTTTAATTTTTTACAAACATGATCAACCTGCATCTTGAAGTTTAGGTCAGAGTCAATATGAATACCAAGAAACTTAGTGTTGTTCACTTCTTTTATTTGTTCGCCTTTATAATTTGTATGTAGTTTTTTTTAATTAGTATTTTTATTTGTGAAAGTCATATAAAGTCATAGTGTGACAACCAGCCTTACCAAGGGGTATGTATTATCCAGTAACTGGGTTGTGGACGTCACATAGGCAGTTGCTCCATGTAAAATACTGGTACTCAGCTGCATCCGGTTAGACTGGAAGCCGACCTCAACATAGTTGGGACAAGGCTAGGCAGATGATGATGGTTTGTGAACGTCATATAATTTGTTTTTTCAATATTTATTTTTGTTAACGGACGTTTAAGTCAATGAGTCTTGATTGTGCGTTAGTTTCTAGTGTTTTCATAATTTATGTAACATCTTGAATTATGGAAACATTGTTTTTATAACCAGGTGTGTTCCGACGGATCCTCGCCCGCTCATCTGTTGCAGCTCTGAGTCGTTTGAGTTACGGCATGTTGCTGCTACATGCTGCAGTAGCACGGACCATGTTGCTGTCTGTGGGCTCAGCGCTGTGTTCAACTACTTTGTGTATTGTGAGTATAATTTAATTATTAGCATTGGCTACACTACTTTTTGAGTAAATCGATAGCCTGCCAAACGCTAAAATTTGTATTTTCTAGAGCATTGACAAATCTGTTTTCCTGTAATAGACATGTTCTGATTGACTGTATAATAAATTATCGTGTTATTACTTCTGATACAACGACCAATACTGTGTAACACTATTTTGATTTAAAAGACTGTCCATGGAGTTTCTTGCCCATAGGAACCTTCTACGCTTAACCTCATTCTAATGGGCAACTAGCTTAATCTTTATGACTAACCATCGACCGGAAAGTGTCTCTAATGGGTTTAAGTTTGAGTTTCATACGAAACTAAATGACTTTAATCTTTCCCAGTGGCTGTACTTCGCGGGAACAACTCTGGTGACTGTACTGGCGGCCTTGGTACTCTCTCTTATGGTCGAGATGCCATGCTGCAGTCTCCTCAGAAGACTCTCCGACTGCGCAGCTTCATAACAACGAACAACAATGAAACAACTAACATATTTTGTCAATAAAAATTATATTTATTTATTTATAATATTCGGTAAAAAACTTACAACTATTTATATTTACAGCCTATTTACATTATTAGGTACATAGGTAAATGTATATATTTATCGTAATATTACATTAATTATGTTTGTTCAGCAGAAGTTAATTAATAAAGATAATGAGGAGTAGGGTAGATATGTACTGGGTAGTGAGGTTGCTGTAGTTAGGGAATAAAATAACCCTTTGATTATGTGACTTAGGTTTTTTGATCCGTAGTTAAACGCAACCAATTGGAAAATATTAACTAATGGTTAAGTTTTTGCAAAATGTGTTTTGTGATCAACGTTTAGTTTATCTATTGGTTATTTTTTTAACTAATAGTTAATTATTTGACCATTAGCAATGGTATTATATCATTAGATAAACTAAAAATTAATCAAAAAACATATTTTGCAAAAATTTAACCATTAGTAACTATTTTTAACAATTGCTTGAGGTTAACTACGGATCAAAAAATCGGCCCTTAGGGTATGTACGTAAAGGCGCTGGTACACTTACATAAATTGATTTAATTTAGTCATATACGCCCTTGTATGGTGAACCTCGTAATAGGTTTACCACCCTAAGGTAGATAGTCCCTTGCACGTTATAAAACGACAAGTTCTTTTGACCTACGCGTCCGTTAGGGATTTGCAACCTCAGTGAAGTTAATTTTTTTTGGGAATTGTGTCAAAAGGGAAAGCTGTCACGTGGTCGACTGTACAGATGTAAACAATGAGTTGAAACTTAAATAATAAGTGTCCCTTATCTATTAACGTTTCAAGGTACCATGATCTATTTAGCATAGCCTGACTATCCAGTACTGAATCTATCAAAAGCTAAGCGAAGAATAGAGATCAAGACATGAACCTCAAGATATTTAAAGCCAAGTGAGTGCCGGTTCACACGACGCTTCTAGAAACTGTGAGCCTAGCAATTATGTACATAACTACAAGTTTATACAAGCGTTATACCTACACACGAGGAGTGTGAACCGGACATTATGAATAACAGAGTATTTATCTTTTCCTAGTTTTACGTACTTTTTGTAAGAATAATAAATAGAATTAATAATGTTTGATTTCATTTTAAAGACTTTTTCCTCATGCGCACTTTTACTTAATTTTTACTTTGCAGTTTGCAGCATGAACGTCATCCTAGAAATAGTTTGCTTTGACCTCAGTGTTGCCAACATTAGGCAATAGAACTTTATTCAACTTACCTAACTCTTGGCTCATTTGTCATGATGAATAAATTCTGAATTACACAAGAACATAATATAACCTTTCATAACCAACTCTCAGTAAATACAGTCAACATATTACATATCAGTGTTCAGTCAGACTGCCTCGCGAGGCGAAACATTACTTTAAGACATATCTACGTAAATATACAATGGAATGTAACTTATTTTATACACTAATGCCCGATTCCTAATAATTACCGACCGGTTAAGGTAAAAAGTAACTAAAAACGGGATAAAACGAATGCACACACAGGTTCTCAAACTTATTTTGCCCACCATCGTGTGTGTGGCTCTACTCCAAACTGTGAACGAACAACGGGCGAGCTGC
This sequence comes from Apamea anceps, assembly GCA_951799955.1. Lineage (NCBI taxonomy): Eukaryota > Metazoa > Arthropoda > Insecta > Lepidoptera > Noctuidae > Apamea > Apamea anceps. The sequence goes on along the minus strand of OX637502.1, from coordinate 1,266,170 downwards.
GAACCGTGTCCAAATATACTGTATTCTTTCTTTCTTTTTAGCCCTTAATTTTTTTTAAATTTACCATTTGTAGCGAATCTGAAACAGCTATTGCCATGATTATATTACTTATTATTATTATATTTAAACGTATAATGTTATATAGTCGTAAGATAGGATATATAATTTGCTCTGAGTCTTATCGCTCACGTTGAGAACCTATGCCTAGTAGGTAGGATTTTCTCCAATATAGAAGTGTATTTTTGAAAGCTAAGGATATGGGTAGATTCTTAATTTTTATAAACTGTATTACAACATTTAAATGCAAAATTAACACCAAAATCTTAAAAACGATCGGTCAGGTAAAACGATTGGTAACTATAACGATCCGCATTGTAGATATGAACCGGGCACAAAGATTCTTAAAATCACATCGCACTTACTATCAGGTAGCGAAGGTCGTCCTACAGCGACTATTAGATTGTACAACATTTTTTTAACGACTCTTGCGCAGGTTCGGAATGCATTTACACATTTTGGGCCAATTAAACCTGCGCAATGTAATGTAGCTTATTAATTCCATCCGCCCTTAGTAGGCCAGTTATGAACTAAGGCTCTGTTTCTCCACCTCCGGATAGCTATCCATCAGATAAATAAACGAATCCTGTGAACTTAAAAATTCGGACTGAATTTGTATGAAATTATCTGCTAGATAATTTAACGGGATCTTATCCGGAGATGGTGAGACACATAAGGCAGTTAAAGTCTCTTTATCTTATCTAAGGGTAGCTTCACACTCTGTGAGGTTTCTTCTGCGGGGCGACGATCTTCAGCATGGTGACGATGGGCGCCTCGAACGCTACAGATATCACAAACGCGAGCGCGTATGATATCACTGTCAGGCCCAGGAACAGGATGAACTGAGGACAGACATAAATTGCATTGAGTAACAAAGCTTTGCTTGTAAAAGGCAAAAAATGCAACCCGCTGCAGTGTGGGTTTAAAGGGGTTGTTTAAAGGCTCTGTAAAATCCTCATGCAGCTTTGCCAATTTTTGATGCAGACAGTGCCAGATTATAATTATCGGCTCCGTGACACACAGGCGTAGGGTTAGGCAGTCGGTGATGAGGCTGCTCGAGGTTTCAGCAGCGCCTCGCATACGCCCTAGTTGATAAGATCACGATGTTCTAGTGTCCGCATCAGTTCACCGTCGCAGCGGTTCCTTTCCAAGGTTGCTTGACTGTCAATGTAACATGGTACTCACCACGAACATCTCGCCCATGTGGATGGGGTGCGTGAGGTGCATGGCCACGTAGCGCAGCACCACGGGGTGCACCAGGTAGGCGCAGTACGTCACGCGGGACAGCGGGTACAGCGCCGGCGCCGACAGCAGCGCGCGCAGCCAGCCTGCGGGCGGCAGGCAGCAAGGTTAATAGGAAGTAGAGCCGAAACCAAAGATTATGTAGTGTCTATAGTGAATATTTCGCTATTGTCAAAATAAGTTTTTACATAAAGTGTTTCCAGGAATCAATGGCTCTTTTTATGCATAAGCATAGTAGTATTTAATGGTGTTCGGTGAAGCCGCACATTTCGTAACATTAAGTAGGTTACGCTACATCAGCGTTTGCATACGCGATCATTTCGTGAACTGGCTAAATAAAATAAATCCGTGATTTTACCACACTCAACACGGGTGGTTTAATTCTTTATCTCCGGGTTTCCATCATCACAAGTGTACAGAACAAACATTATACACTTGAACAAAGTGACTTTCGTCATACATTTTTTTTTTGGTACTTCGAGCCGGATTCTGCGATCACGCGTAACAATCCATCGGGTGTATAGATCAAGGTGTGTTGACATCGCAGCCACACACTTTATCATATTCGTTGAGTATTTCGAGACAGTTTGGTACAAATGGATTTGCTGATCCTTGCAGCCTTAAAATGGAAAGGTATTTCAATGCATGTGTAAAGAAGAAAGAAAGAAAAAGCATTTATTTGCGGCAAACATGACGCATAAAAAAAAGGACATAAACACACAAAAAATAACAAGTTGGGGGTAAACATGCGTCACATTCACGCAAAACGGCCATCGCTAGTATTGTGTATTCAATCAACAGACGAATTTCATCTTCCTCTTTACTCATCATCCATCTGGTTCAACTTAAATCATTTCATAAGAGATCGCCTCACGGTCGGAGACAGCGTTGGCCTTAACTCGAAGGTCAGTAAAAAGGGTTGTACCTCCATGTCCCGTAGAACAAGCGATGATGATCCAGCCTATGCAGGCCGCCCACAGCGAGTGCGACAGCGCGCTGTACACCGCGGCCGACAGCACGCCCAGCTCCGTCTTGTACAGCCCGAAGATCAGGAACAGCAGCGTCGCCGTGCACACCGCCCAGCCCACTGACGCCCATATCTGCGGGCACATGGAGCATGAGAATGTGGCAAGACTCGCAAGGAGTAGGGATTGAAAACTATGCTGCAGTTTTACCTACTCTTAAAAGGCATAGCTTTTGGTTTGTGTCAATTTGAAGACTATTGAAAGAGGTTAACAAAAAAAAAAAAAAAATGATTACAAAAAATGTTTGACAAGTGGGTTTTATTATTCATAGCTTTTATAATTGTACTACTAGCTGCCCCGCGGTTTCTCCCGCATAAGTTTCGATCCGGTGGAAATAAATATCGGGATAAAAAGTATCGTATGTGTTCATTCAAATGCGTTCAGTAGTTTTTGCGTGAAAGAGTAACAAACATCCATACATAAAAACTTTCGCGTTTATAATATTAGTAGGATTGGTGGGTTTTACCTAAGCGCAACTTGAGTTGACGCTACGTGGACAGGGTTGTAACATCATCATGTATAATAAAGGTCCATGAAAATCAGCTTTTGTGATGAAGATCAAAATGTTCAATTTATGCATCATCATTTTACGGTTCTTCAAATATTTCTTAGCGGCGTATAATAAAAAGTAGTGTACAAACTCACCCTGGACATCCTGATCTTCAAATTAGTCTTGAACAGTATCCAGCCGGTGAGCATGCCCACGAGGTAGGGCCCGAGCCTGGTCCAGGGCTTCTCGTAGATCTTGTCGAACTGCGTGAAGGGGTCCTCGCTGTTCGGGATGTGGTCGTTGCTCCAGGACACGTAGCCCGTCGTGAACAGTGATGAGATGAACAGCACGCCGGTCAGGGAGGCGGAGACCTTGAAGTGGCTGTGGATAGGAACAACAAGTGTTATATTAGGATATTTGGAAAGTCGTATACCTATTTACGTAGTTACATTGTTCATTGTATGACGAATTTGTTTCATGGTAAGGGATTAAGGGAAAATGTAGAGCCTGTTCTGAATTGTATGTGGCCATCCATTATACTAGCATCCATCAATATATCCATTTTCATTATGAGGATCCATTTCAGGGCTTATGTTTGGCTTTAAGCGGAATTAATATCAAAGCGTTATATTGTTATGCTTAGTCAAACTTACCTAGTAGCAAGAATCAATAGGATAGCGCTGACCGCGTAGAACTGAGTGTCGTCCGATAGGTACCAACTCCATAACATGCACTGAAATAATTAAATTAATCAAGTTTGTAACGCAATTTGTACTGGATCGGCACTTTGGTGGTCACTATTTTTAGAAAAGCGAGCCTGTTCCAAAATAAACTCTTAGAATGCTCACCATCTGCTCGACGGGGAAGAGGGTGTTGATGTAGAGCAGGTTCCTCCACCAGTACTTCGGGCAGGTGTCGTGGTCCATCGCCGGCGGCTCGAACACCGCGTTGTGCGCGAACCACTTCATCGTCACCTCCACCACGCCCAGGATGAACAGGTATGGCGCTGTCAGTCTGGAATAAAAAGAAGAATTACAAAACTGGTGATGCTGTTGCTGATTGCTCCTTTAATGATACAGGGTTAAATTAAATTAGCTGGTGGAACTCCGCAGACACGATAAAACCAAAAGAAATTAATTTGACGATGTTTTTTTGAGGAGTCATGTTACTGTACTAACCTGGCAAATCTATATCCAATAAGTCCTAAGAACTGCAGCACTCCGGCGGTGATCTTCCTGCGTCCCTTCACCAGCAGGTCGAGCTTGCCCTTCTTCTTCGTGCGGAAGTACAGGAACGTCACCAGCATACCACTGGGGAACACATGTTAATTACTGTTAGTATAACAAGTAGCGAACTCGAACTGATGATCACCCTATTTAGGGTTATAGGCATAGTGGTTGAGATTTATCTCACAGTGTCACAAAACAGCCTGCACATTTTAAAGATTGTTTATTTTGACTTTGAAGTTGACTCGATGAAAAGACGAAGTGCCTGGGAATTTTTTTAGATCTATCTAAAGCGTTTGACACGGTTTCTGTGCCCAAACTTATCTCCAAGTTGGAATACTTGGGTGTTCGTGGTAAAGCTCTTGAAATTTTCATAGATTACCTCAAAAACCGTACTCAACAAGTCCAAATTGGTCCTAATTTGAGTAACGAGGAGCTAGTAACGTACGGCGTACCACAAGGTAGCATACTAGGGCCGACATTGTTTCAAATTTATATAAACGATCTCTGCAATATGACGCTCCCAAACTGCAAAATGTATACCTATGCAGATGACACCGCAATTATCGCCCACGGTCCATCTTGGGAAGCCGTTAAAAGCAACGCTGAGTCTGCCCTAAGTGGAATCATGCACTGGTTTAACTCTAACCTACTGACGTTAAATCTGGCCAAAACTTCATATGTTCCTTTCGCCATCCGTTGCAATATGAAACCACCCAGTACCTTCTCCATAATGGCGCACTCATGTACAAGACTTTCAACACTTTGCTCCTGTCCAAAATTAAGAAGAGATGACAGCGTAAAATACCTGTAAAATACCGGTGCTAGGGTACTGTATTAATGTATGGGGTGGAGCCAATAAGACTGGTCTCCTGAGGGCTGAGAGAGCACAAAGGGCAGTCCTTAAAGTTATGACAAAGAAACCACGCAGATATCAAACAGCGCAACTTTATGCAGACTGTAAGGTTTTAACTGTACGACAGCTATTTGTGCTTCAATCAATTCTTAGGATACATGGCAAGTTGGCTCCCCCTGACCCTAAAAAACGTAAACATATAATTCCCAGCATTCAGCACAAAACGAAGTTCGCAAGGCACCAATTTTACGTAATAAGTACCCACATTTATAATAAAGCCCATGAAAAGCTAAATATTCTCGGTCTCCCCAGGTCTAAACTAAAACGTGCAGTAATTGATTGGCTGCTAAAACAGGACTATCATGGAACGGAATCTCTTTTAACCTACATCACCTAATAAACACCTATTTATGTAATTCACCTATTTTTCTCACACGCGCTAATCACTCACATCTCTAACACACTACAACCATACACTCACTTCATTCACTACACACAACACTATCATAAAACACCCCATCCACTTCCTCACACAATCACAATCATCAAACATTTACTCTTATACAATAAAATTCACTCTTCAATTTCTCACTCTCACATTTTTAAAGTTTACCACAAGATCAAAAATGCACCCACTTGACACAGTCCACTGGCACGTCTGCCACAATAGAATCATATAAGCATACTTTATAGCCGGGTACTGCCCCCTAAGATACAGGCCTAGCCTAGTTTAGGGGACAGGGTTGGACCTATTGTACTTATCTACATAATGCTAATTTAAGAACTTTAATCTGTATACAGTGCAATGTACTTGAAATTTGTGGTAATAAACAATTTATTATTATTATTATTAAGTGAGTGAAGAAATGATGAATTGACGAAAGGCTACCCGGTGCTCTGTCTAATTGCAGAAGATTTTATGAGTGAAACAAAGAAATATTTGTTAAAATTGCAACTCATGAAACCAATGATTGACAGGAAGAACGGCTCCTTCAACGTTGCCTCTTGTTTAATTGTGGTGGTTGTTACACACGAACTTACCCGAGACAGAAGAACGTGTCGACGCTGTACACGGCGCTGATGATGAGCTGGAACCAGAAACTCTTCTCCAGGATCGCTCGTAGGGCGGTATTGTCCGCGTACTGGAACAAGTTATGCCAAAGGTAATAAGGTCGAAAAAGGACGAGGGGTTTTACACTCATATTCGGGACGGTATGATTCGCAATTGGTCGGTACAGTCGGGTGACATAATATACGTTCGATTTCGTCGCCCGGCTTGACCTGAACAAGTGTGTCGCGCAGTTACGATAAGGAGTTTAGTCGAGTGTACGCGTTTTGTCATAAAAATTAGTCAAATGAGACACTTTTGTCAAGTAGGTTTACCTTAAAGACAACGATGCATGTGTGTCCGAATATAACCCAGACCATGGACAAGGACCTGAGGCCATGCACCACCGGCACGGTGTCGGCCCCCACGGACTGGTCGAAGATCTGCAGGATGTTCGCCTTCATGGAGAACGATAGCAGTAGCTCTGACCACACGCCTGGAAGAGTCGAATGGTAACTTAGAACATTGACGAGAAACAGTGCTTGTTAGAAAGCAGGAGGCGTTGGTTTATTTTGTTAACACAAAGCAGAAACAGCATGCGAGGGAAAGGTTTTAAAGAAAAAATTTATCAGATTTTTATAAAATTGTTATGGAAACGGTTTGCTACATAATGTGACATTCAGTGGCCTCCAAAAGTTAGTTGACTTTTCCACTTTATCTGTGATGCCACACTATGATAAAAAAAACAGGCATTGTTTGCTTTACTTGATTTTTTTTTACGACAAGTCATAGGTAGTCATAGGAATTAGGGCGGTTTTTCAATCATCTGATAACTTTATTTGAGGAATAATTTTGGAATTTTGTCAGTTATTACATACAAAAACTGTCAAACGCCAATTTTATTCCTCGAGTAAAAGTTATCTGGCGATGGAGAAATCGGCCCTTAATCAATAAAAATGTTATAGCAGTTCGAATATTTAGATCACTAGAATTTTGAATATATAATGTGTCACAGCTGAAGTGAAAAAAATGACAACTAACTTTCGGAGGCCACTGTATACCTATCTACAACTACATTCATGCCGTTCGGCAAATCAACGTGAGGACTTGAGAAAGGAGTAAATCGTTCGAAATAAAAAATGTAGGTGGTTAAGTGGCCTTTAGTTTATCAAAAATGAAATAGAAATACTACCTGTGCTCATAATTCCGGAACGTCCCATTCCTCGGAATGGCTACAGAGAGTTATAACTTACTGAGTTTGAGTTCGTCAGCGGAGAGGGTCTCCGCCGTGAGACGCTCTTCCGACGTGTTGCTGCTCATAGCCAGGTTGTTGTTCACGTTGTACATCGACTTGCCTGCAAGTAAAACACCTGAATTTGTTTAAATTGCTCAGAGAACCAGCAGTTCTTAGACATAATATAATGCCTTGTTTCCCGAAGGGCTGGACTAACGTGTACCTGTAGTGCACCCACATTTCGTCAGTTATGTCACAGGGGGCGAGCCTGTTGCCGTTGCCATCAATCAACAATTCTTGATGGATAAAAAACAGTTACCAAAGACAGCTCCCTAAAAAGCCGCGCTTCACAACTTCCCAGTGCTTTGAGAGATCAATGTGGTGTTAATTGAAAAACTAATACTTACTTTTGTACATAGAAATATAAAACTTGTAGTTTCGTTTCCGATTCAGCCATGTCTTGTTCTGCTCTCCTACTGGCGGTAGCTACACAGATGTGGCTTGGTAGACCAATAAGATTTTTTCTACCGAAAGACCGCATATTTGATAGCTAGAAGAGGCTGCGATAGTAACTTAGCGCGAAAACCGTGCCTCCTCATGATTCGTACAGGACCAGTAATAGTAACACACTCTCGATCTCAATCTGGATCATTTTGAAGGATATTGCTAATCCATTGCTTCATATGTTTGAAAAATTCATTTGCTCAGCAACGTAAATAACGCAATGAATGTTGTTGAACTGTCAAAAGCCATTGTTACTGATAGTGTGCTACGCTACTGCGGGGTAAGTCCCCGCAGGTAATGCTCATCGTAGTGGTTATCATGACTTTTGTTGAGTCAAAATTCCAACAGTTTCTCTGTTACTTACCATTAGCAACAGTGATGTCATCATGTCCGTTGAGGTCTAACTTCAGGTCGCTGTGGGTGCCACCGTTGGCGATGTTGGCCGCAATGTTGGCCGCGCGCTGTCTGCGCCTGCGCACGTCGCGGGCTATCTTGATGTCGTACACCGTCGCTGTGATCAGCAGGATGGACACCAGGCAGGATACCGCTCTGGAAATTATGGTTTGTTGTTTTTACTGACAGAAAGATAGTTTCAAATTTTATACATACATTTCAGATAGTGTGAGATATCAAGAAGGATAAAGCAGACAGTATCATTATTAATGAAATATGATTTAATTCTTATAAAAATTGAATTGAAAAAACATTGATTGAGAAATCTTCTTCAAGAAACGAGCTCGGCGAGTACCTGTATAGTATAATCAGGCTATAATATTCCCAGTGCTGGGAACAGGCCTCTTCTTGGTGAGAGGGAGTGGGCTGTAATCCACCACGCGGACCCAGTGCGGGTTGGCAGATGTCACATGTCTTCGTTTTTTTGGATCTAGGACATGTCGGATTCCTCACGATGTTTTCCTTCACCGTTTTGAGAGCAGTGGTGATAAAATTATTAACACAAAGCAAAGCGCCTCTCTGGGTTCGAACCTACGACCTACAACTCGTAAGTCGATGTTACCATTGGGCCACCACTGCCCTCACCTCACAGTACCTATATGTTCAAACTCAACTTGTTGACAAGATTGAACCAAGAATAAGACCTTTATTTCGCTGAGCCTGAAACCATTTTTAGATACAGGAATGCAAAATCATAAATATCTATTAGAGACATCTACATAACTACATGTTGGTCTAGAAGCCTGACACATAATGTAACCATTATATTATTATCTCAGTTGCCGCTCCACAAAGCACAGGAATTCTGCAACGTAACTGACAAACGCAGAACCGTTTAAAATAACTACCGGTGTAATAATATAACTATGCTGATAACTGTTCCCGACGGGCGCAATCAACTGTAGCTTAGACTCACTTAATTTTATTTTAATGTTTGACAGCTAGTACAGTCAAGTGAACGTTGAGCTGTTAAAAGCAGACAAAGGAACAGTTACATTGGTCTAGAAATCTAGCAAAATGGATGATTAAGTACGCATCTTGCAATTGTAGCCTGCAATCAGACGTTGAAGTTGTTTTGAGTAGAATGTCCTACATAAAAGGAACACGTCATGTGTGGCTTGTTTATATCTAAGAGTCGTGCTGGGTTGAATGAAAAGTTGCAAAATGAATTGTCAGTATATTTAGCTGAAACCGCAACGTAGTCAATAAAATGTGAGGGATTCTGTCAAAATGATGGGTAGTAACGTTCTTCTGTCTGCTAATAACCAACTAAGAATAACTATCTAACTAGCATGGTGATCATTACAGTTTCTGCATCAACAGTTATTAAGAGTTCCGAAGAAAACAAATCGAAAACAACCGGGGTTTGTTTATTTTTATCAATAAACATTAAAAACTGTCAAAACAAGATCAGTCCCCACATTGCTCAACCAATTGTATAACCTAAGTTGATTACATAAAGGCAGTCGCACTACATTCAAAAGGTCCGACCGGTCTAGTCTAGAACTGTGACGTCATCACGAGAATGCCTGACACACAAACACGGTTGTAGAAAGTGGAATAAACGCCATGTTGAGGCAAGTCTGCGGAAATATCTTAATGTCAACAATTTCATAATTTTATGTTAAATGTGTAATGAATGAATAATCAAAGCTTTTCTTCTGAATGTTGAGATGGTAAACATAACGCCATCATATCACAGCGGTGTTTTACAATGAGCTAGACAAGGTGCACATGGACATCTACTTTTTTCAGTTATGTTTAAGTCGCACGACAGAGGAGGCCTGTTGCCATAAACCGGGGCTTAGATCTAGACTCCAAATTGATCGAAGTTTTTTTTTTGTTTTTGTTTTCGTGGGTAACCTTCAAAAGGCACCCGACCTCCGCGGAGAGAGGTCGGGGAGTGTGGGATTTTTACCTCACTGAAACCACCCCGGCGATTACCATCACATAGGCTGGTCCCGGTTCCTTTTAAAAACTGTTCGAACCTACGACCTACAACTCGTAAGCCGCGGCCGTTACCAATTGGTCACCGCTGCGCCGCTGCTGACGCATATTTCCCCCCAACTTGTTCTTTTTTGTGTTTGTGTTTTTCCTTTGCGTTGTGTGTTACCGGAGATAAACGTATTTCCTTTATTATTATTTTCTTTTGTAATAATAATAAAAGAGTTACTGTTTATCCTGAAAACCTCTTGGGCGGGACTGCAACTACAAGTTATGCAGTTTTGTAACAACTTGCAAAATGCATTGAAAAGTGATACTTTATGGCGAATGGTCGGCTTTAATACATTATTAACCCGATTGCGTCGTTACATAACTGAGTTATTTCTTAACTTTTCTTACGAAGTGACTTTAAGTGGACATACACAAATAATAACTAAGTTACTATATGTTGTATCCTTGCTAAGTATGGTAAGTAATCGATGATAACTGTTATGTTAAATATGAACTTTCGCAAGCATTGTTTAAGCTGGCTGGAGGTACATACCATACGCTTGGTTATCTCTTCCTACTTAACCTCTATGGTATAACAGTGCTATGTACTATAACAAAAGCGAGTATTCAATACATAATTAGGTATGTTGTTTTGGCTCTGTTGCTAAAGACGGAGGTTATAATTTCTATATTTTATGCTAGTTTTACTTTTCTTCGTGAGAAGAAGTCTTTTTCTTGTAGTAGATTACTATACGCCAGAGCTTATAAATTTTGCATTACGCGTTTGTCGACAGTATAAGTGAAAAAAAAAAAAATGTTTAGGAAATTAGTAAAAAGGAATAGGAATCATTCCGTTGGTTTATTTATAAAAAAATATGGCCAAATACTACTACTACCTTACGTACGTATAGTAAATACGTTTAATTTACAAAACTTTTTCTTCATTTTGTCTTCATTGCCATTAGCAAAGAACTACCAAAAATAAACCCACGGAAATATCCTACTATTTTTTTGAATAATTATGAGGTACTCACAGTAACACCTGGAAGGTGGGGTCTTCGAGATAGGTGTACCCTCCGTGCTGCGGCGAGCGCACCGCCACCACCTTCTGGTGCAGCAGCGGGGCGCGCGCGCCGCTCAGCAGCGCGGACACAGCGGCGCGGGAGCATGAGCGCGGCAGGCACACGCCCAGGTGCAGGGTGCGTTGCTGCGGGAGAAAGACATTATTATTATTATGTCTCAAGCTGTAAGAGGCAGAAGCCTAAGCCAAAGCAGAAGAATAAAAGGTCAACCAGGATGGGCCAGTTCAAATTCATGATTCACTTCATGTGAATTGGCAGATGTGCAGTTGCACATGAAATATGAATAATGTATGAACCAGTTAAATAAAGCACTTAAAAGTATTAATTGGATACAGAGCTAAACTCTGTATCAACCAGCATTTCAAAATATTATATAAGCAGAACCAACATTCATTGTAGTAACTCACATTTTTGACGATGTCTGTGAAATTGGTGGTGACGATGACTTTGGCGACGTAGAAGGCTGTCTCGAAGGGAGGCCCGAAGCCCACCATGGACAAGTCCTCGCGCCAGTCGTTGAAGATTTGCGAACGAACCGTCTCTGGAAATACAACGAAGATCATTGAATAAAGTTTGTACTAATGTTTATTATTGTTATCGGCAAATATTGAACGGGCAATTTCCAGTATCTTCAAATCTCTTATATCTTCTCTCTTCCATTGCTTAAAATAAATTCTATTTCAGACTTTATACGCAACAAGCATCCGTATTATTATATTAAGTTCTTAATTCCCAATCAATAAATTCTAAATCAATTACATAAAAATTATAATATCATTGAACTTTGCATTCGTAAATCTATTTAGTTTCAATACTAACGATCTTGTAACCTAGAATCCTAGATTTTAAAATAATTTTACGCAATCAAGTGTGCGCATCCGCAGCGCCATACAAAAGACATCAACGCGTGCTAACATTTGTGTGCGTCTTTTACAAAATAATCAACATTGTCTGCTTGGTGCAGATATATTACAAAAAAGCTTAAGAATGGTCGTTAGAGTTACATATTAACTGTTTCAGGAGTTATTTTTGTTAAGAAATGGAATAGTAAAAGTTCAGGCTATTGCATAATTTGTTACGTACTGTTAGATTTTCATAATTGATAAAACAATACAAAAGTTACACAGCAGACATAATGGAAACGTGTTTTTGATGTCAAGATTACTTAGGCTTTCATTTCTTTATGCTCATATGAGTCATCGTCATCATATAAGGCCCTTCACAGAACACTACTGATTTCAGATTCAGCCGAGAAGATACTGGCGATAAAAACTATGTCCACGAAAATAACAATAACAAACTACTGCCTTGAAATCGTTTAAAGAAATCTCAATTACAGACCACTAACCGAAGCCCTACTTTTGATTCATCGGTTTTTTGGAAGTTTCTCGAGTGCTGGGTGGGCGCTGGAGACAAGGCCGCGCTTGTTTATAGAAAGTGACGTAAGTCAACACCCCTTGACCCAGTGGACAGTGTGCCGGGTATCGAGTGGCATATTATTGTAAGTGCTTGTTTTGGATAGTTTTTGTACTTAGGTTTCATAATTACATATTTCTACCTACTTTAAATGTTCATGTAATTGTTGGTGCGTAAGACTTTATTGGCCTAGTCTAGCTGGTACACATGTGTGTCGAGCACGGGTTGTATTGTATTGTTGTTGTACCATAGGGTAGGGTTTACAAGCTTACATTTCATTCAAAGACAAAAATTAAAAAACAAGGTGTGGATTGTTTATCAAGCGAATGGAAGGAAGGTAATTTCTGCAAGCTCAGAGCAATGAGGAGATTTTTTGTTGTGCTTATTAATTGTATCGGTTTCAGTGGACAAGGTAAGCACGAAGGACATGCTTTAAGTAAATAATATACTTTCAACTAGCTTAAAATAAATTATTATTCACAACTTATTCTGTTTCTGGTAATTCGCCAATGAGCTGAATTTCCGAGTTGTAATTATTATCGATGAGATCGTTATAGAAAAACTTAACGTCGGCATTGAGTAATTTTTTCTCACATCGACGAACAATTCCTATTCGATAACTATGTTGGTAATTGGCTACTTTTATATAACAAACAGAAAAAAAAATTGAATCTACTTTCCGCTATGCTTTTCGTAACGTTATAATTAGGGAAACACCCAAATATAATTTCCATTTCTGTAAAAACTATATAATTTCTATGGTACACAGAGTTCATTTCTGCAACTACTCGATTACATAAGTGTAGTGGTCTATTATCGATACTGCATATCGATTAGGATCGAGTCGCTCGTGTCGCCACAGTCCGTGGAACCATTCGGATAGTATTGCAATCTGTTGCGTTCAGTATTGACGAAATTAATTACTATTCGCTTAACGTGCTCTCATGGCGCTTGTTGCTAAATTAGAGACATTTTGTTATTGTTAATGTAACGAATTGTAATGTTCATTGATACTTTTTATTTTGCTTTGATTGAGTTTTTGATGAAGATATTCATTTTACTGTTTTTATACTCATATTAAGTATTTATATTTTTATTATATTCTTGGTAAATTAATAGTGACAATGACAGGAATATAATTTTCGACAACTAAACCCCTCATATCCAAAATATTAAATATTAACGTAAGCGTTTTTGGGGAAATGGCAGCAGGTACTCAATGGTTTTGTCCTATTGTAAATACACGCGTTTACCTTACCTACAACTATTTTAACTCCATGCAAACCCAGCAACCATCACAGTTATCTGAGTGCACATCGCGTGCTAACCTCATAAGACCCGACAAAGATAAACAGTTGGCGGCACAACACAAAGACTGTTTAACTGAGTTCCGCACCTACTGACACGCATGCAGCTAACAATCGCGGAGTTGCGAGAGAAGCAAGTATTTAACAAACTACTTGGAGTAAATGTCTTTGTTACAGCATAGCATCTGTGACATACTAACATAATGAAACGTAATATTATGACCTGTACACTGTATTGAACTCACAGGAGTTTGGAAGTTGGCGGTGTGATACCCTATGAATCGGAAAGCACGTTAATCTCTCTCCGGTCGTGTCGGATTGCCACCCCATCGGCCTGTGAGATTGAGGGAAGAGGGAGTGCACCTGTGTCTGCGCACACACTTGTGCACTATAATATCTCCCTCGTGGATGGCTAGTCTCCGCTGAGATTGGCTGCCATAGCCGAAATTCGGTCTGGAAGTCTATCAATTTTATTGAACTCACAGGCTCTATTTTATATTCAGCGAAGGAATGATAATTGATATCCATGCCAGCTTATCGCGTGGTAACAAAGTCAAATCCGGGTTTTGATCCTCAAGACGTTGACGAAGCTAAGTAACGCCTAGCATTCGAAATGGAGAGGAAAATATATTTTGTATTCGAAACCCATCATAGTTATGACACTTAGTGCCAGCTGTTCCATACATTTGACGGTGTATAGTGACGTTACACTTTTGTAAGATACAGCAGATAAAAAAAAAAAAAAGTAACCAACGAAAAATTTCTACTCTGCGGGGTCTAGAATTACATAGTGCTCAATTCATGGTAACAGTTTGGGCAACGATGTCCCATCGTGGTACTTATATTATGTGACGCCATCTTTCCTTGTTTTCGATAGTCAGCCTCCAGTATATAGGAATACAGGAGAACATGTTAAAAAAGAAGGGATACTTACTGTTGCGCTGTTTGACAGGCGAGTGCTGTTCGTTGAGGATGTCGCACAGCTCTGCCGACCCCGTCCAGTAGTTGTTGCCCCAGTAGAACATGGACGTGTAGCGGCCGCTCGCGTCCTCCACTGGAAGAGATAGAAAAAATAATTTAATAACAAGGAGGAAACCTCGCCTCGCTCTCGTTCACTGATACTGTCTAGTTTACACCTTTAAGGAATCCTTAAATCCATTATTTTAAAATAATTGGCGTTCATAACGTTTAAATTTTGAAAAAAATCGTAATAATGTATGTCAATTTAAATAATTGTGATAAAATAGCGTTTTTTACCGAATTCCCGCTTAAAACTGAGGGGCAATTCTCGTAATTTTAATAGAACGTTCACAGTCTGAGGGGTAATTCTCGTAATTTTAAGAACGTTCACAGTCTAATCTCAGTCTCAATCTGTGAAAAATACCTCTAATTTCCCTACATTTTGACCAACCAGTATTTGGCATCTGCTTGTCGCCGAGATGAAACTGCGACTAAATCCGGTATCTTATAGTACTCTTTGGACTAAATTTTGAACGTTTTAAATTACGAGAATTGGCGTTCTGACATTGCACTTGCAGTCCATAGACAATCGACTAACATTTTTATTTCTAAATGTAACTTGTTATTCGAATGTTACAACTGGCCAGTAGTGTTAAACTTTTATCAAACAAATACAAATAGTTTGTAATGCGGAAAAAGGTCACTTCGGAAGATTTCGATAAATATATAAAAAAATAAAAAGACAAATGAAGATGTTCAAACGTTGTTCCGGCATTTTACGATACGGTTTGCCTTGAGTACATTGCCCTTTTGGTTTACGGTGACACTTTCCAAAATATCACTTCCTTCACACATAAACTTGGAAATCAATAACATGTCTTTATTTTTTTTTGCAGCAAACAAAGGGTGCTGACGAAATAAATAAAAAATACCTTTCGAATAACTTAAAAATATACTATACTAATAATAAAGCTGTTGTTATTTTGTAAAAGTGTTTGTTTTTTTGAACTTGCTAATCTCTGGAACTACTAGTCAAAGAAAAAATGTTTTTGTATTCGTTAGCCTAATTCTTAAGGAAGACTATAAGCTATTTATGTAACATCACGTTAGGAGACGAGCAAAAAGAAAAAATGTCAGAGAGAACGCTAAGACGGGCTGGGTCGGGGGAATAATAAATGTAACGCGGACAAAGTCGCCAGCAGAAGCAAGTAAATTTTAGTCTCGTACATAAGAATATGAAACTCCGCAGCTTTACATCATATGCCATATCTTGCGCAGATCTTTTTACAGAACTGATTGATTAGTAAGATAAAAATATTAAGGAAATTAACTTCCAAAGGCATTGTGTTTGGATCAGACCTAATGTCAGTGCAATGGACTTAAAGGCGCTGAAAATATGTTCAAACACCAGTTTTACGAATAATGTTGCGCACACGCGGCCTGTAGGCTGTAACGCACACTATTATTATGTGCTTAATCGATCTAGTTAGCTTCCTATAGTTTCAGAGCGGTTCACCTCTGTTGCAGCTGTGCGCTTTCCAATTTTGTGCAGTATGCAGTAAAGCGCAGTGCGGGTAACAGGGAACCTTGGGGCTCAGGTGGGTAAGGACAGGTGTGTAGCCTTGTGAGTTGACGCCATAAAAAGTGAATGATTAATATTCGTGGGAATAATGATAAAACGATTGATTTATTACTTTAGAAAAATAGTATTGCTGTTGTTGAAACTGTTCTGTTTATTTATACGTGAAAATTGTGAAGTCAAAGTCAAATCATGTATTTGAAATAAAAATAATAAAAGGCACTTTTCAACGTCAAAAGTCACAATAAAATAGAATTGATTCTAGTCACCCCTTCCAAAAGGTAGTTTCGTATGGAGAAGAATGGGCAAGAAACTCCACCGTTACTCCTTTAAAATGTTTTAGGTACTTACAATATTTTGTATACATTATTTATATAATTATATGTGAAGACGATGCATTGAAGAGACAATCAAAAGACATGGTCTCAGTTTGTAACATTTACCTTTTGAAGTTCAGCTCAATGAATTTGAGTTCGGGTAAAGGCGGTCGTATGTCGAAAATCGTTACATTCACCTCAAAGCATTTGTCAGAATCGATCATGTTGAGATTTCAGATCATCTTTTGTTTACCTCGAAAACAACAATACAATAGTATATACAAGAATCAACGAAACGACAAATATTTAGGCTGTTTGTTTTATTCTGCCGTCTGCTTACGAACTTTAAATTAAATCTGAACTTTTAAATATGAAAAACATACCATTAACCAGGATCTACTTATATGGTAAGTTTTTTAGATTGAAATGTTCTTAAAACAAGGTCTCATTGACAAATATTTACATCCTTATTGAAATTGTTATTATTTACATATTTATGAAAGCAAAGTCAATAACCGGTTAATGTTACTTATTACGACAATGAAAGACAGGTACACCGACCCATTTGCATAGCGCATTTTAGTGTAGATATGATATAGTTAACTCTGTTCCCTTGAAATAAAGTAGAAACTTGATCTTTAGACTAGCATATAATGTAAACAAGAAAAGCAATATTGCCGGATACTGTCACAATATCCGTTGTTATGTATTTTCTACAAGCAGCAGATGATCGATCACAAACAGTAAGCGAAAGTGCTAACTTCCGTTGTCGGTTTTCAATAATTTTCCTTTTCAGGGTGTGTTAAACTTACTGGATATTGAGAAACAAGGCAGTTTGTTGCAATATATTTTGTTGAAACTTTTATAATTAAAATATTTTTTTTGTTGTCAAAAATGTTTTACAGATTTTTAAAATATATTTAAATCGGCGATCAAAAACAAATTAACGTAGCACGACTAATGAAATAAATGTTTACGAACACAAACCTGTAATAAAACCATACTTATTTCCTTTTAATTAAAAGAGGACACTAATAAAAAACCCGGGAATGTACGAGAGAAGCCGCAGTAAAAAGCTCGTCAGAATAGAATAATTAATAGTATTGAGATCTATGCCAAGGTGAGCGATAGTCGCCACGTGTCGATGACCTCACTCTAAGGTTCATTCCGATTCTGCTCCGCGCTTTATTTAACGCACTGTATAAATCTGAAACCATAATTATTCTACTATAGATACACACTTACACAGCAAGATATCTTTAACAGTGTCTAATAAAATGAACTGTCTGTTTGTTGTCTGTTTATTACAGCAAAATAAACCCTAAATCGCTCCAGTGGAGTGTAGTTGTGCCCCGGATCGGTTCCTTAATTAATGAAAAATGAAAACCATGAAGTAGAGAGACTTCTATGATGGTTCGTGATGTTAACCACTTACTGAACCACAATTAAAGGCAAACATGCTTTGATTAATTAGTTATTCTCTTAATTATATAGCTTGATGAAGGTTTCATTAACACTTTAACATCATTTGACTAAATTCCAGATTTAAGACAGAGGCGGACTTAATACCATAGGCATTTTCTAACAGTCAACCTGTGGGTGATGCAGAGACAGACAGTGGTATGTGCTATTGTGAAAAATTGAGGAATAGATATTTTTAAATAAAAGGATCGCCAAACACCTATTAAAACTATAAGTACAATATATATACCTAATTATATCAATTATTGTTCCCTACCAAACTTGTGTTAATCACAATTTCTTCTGGTAAACGTTGTAACCTGTAAAATATAATTATAAAAGTTGTTTGTTTATCAGGAGGAACTCTGACAAAACCAAATAAACTGAAAACTTTTGTCAGTTACATTTGTATTAGATAGTAAATTGAAAAAGCACTCAGCAAAGCCTCTGCTACATCGTTTCTCAAGAACATGAAGATGTTCTAATGATCGCTAAATCATCATCATCATTAAGTGACAAAATATTTCTGATTGGGGTCGCCAAGCGGGCTCTGCGCAAGGTGGCAAAGACCATTCGCTTTGAGATTAACCTATAATAGTATATAATCAATCATAAATAACTCTAATAAACTAACGACCTTGTGTAGTGATCAGTTGACCATAGCTAATGAAAAATATAGCAGCTTACAATGTAAACTAAGTTATTTAAAATTACGTAATAAACATAAATAATGTTTGGAAACGTGGTTTATAAAAATGTGGGCGTTGCTTTATAGTCGCTCTAAGGATTGCTGTAAGATAACCCAATTAAATTGTTAAGTTCGCCTTTGTTCTTATATATTCTATCCTTGTAAAAATTTTAATTTAATGGGTCATTTAAGTGAAATAACATTTTGATAAGCTTCTAATTACTATCGTTGAAATATGTAACCAGAGACGGCTTAGACAAGTGGCAATCGCTTATGGAGCATTTAGCATCGCTGATAGAATGTCACTTGTCTAGGCCGCTGGTCTTTTTCTTGGCGAAAATCGTAACAAGAACCTCAAAAGCTTGGATTTTATCCAAGTTTGGTATGATTTCTTTTGATTTATTCAGCCTACAGCCTGCTTCACCAGGCCCTCTATCATACGCTTGACATTTCCCCATTTCCTTTCCCCCGTCGGACCGCATACCTTACAACCGCAACTTGCATCTCACGTACTATCTGTAAGTGTACCATGTCCCAACACTCCCACTGGTCGCAATTCGCTTGCAGTTGCTGCAACTGGTTACTATTTGCTATGCTAAGCGCGGGCGTCGGTGCTGACCTCTGTGTTCTGTTGAAACTGATGGGCTCGCATTACGTTTCCTCACAGTTCGCTGCAGTTGGCACTTTGAGTGTAGTTGGGTTTTTAGGACAGCTTAATGACATTGTGCTTAATCGATTTGGTTAAAGTGTAAATGCGTGTGACTCGTAGGTACGGATCTATTTAGGTATTTATTTATTTAGAATAAGCACACCAACTGCACTGTCACTTACAATTCAAATTAATTAACATCTAAAATTGGCATTTTAGTGACCATGCATTTTATTTGCGTTTTTGATCATGTATTCATATACTTTAGACAAAAAAAAATATCCCGGGTTTATTTTATAAACGATGATTAAAAATCAGTGACATTCAAACGTCAAAAATGTATGGTTAAACAGTCGCTAATCACTACTTAACTTTAAGCGACGTTTATGAATAAAGGGGAAAGTGTTTAGTAGACCCAAATCTAGAACACTACAAAACAAACCAATTTGAGCTCATGCAGAAAGAACTCATGGAGAAAATATCCATAGGGTAATCCGGCAAGTTGTATCTTTGTGCTAACTTTGTTATTCTTACCCTTTTACAACAATAACTCCAATCAAAGTTTTCGAGCTTGTGTGAATGAACATGCCTCTCATCATCATCAGCCTAGTCTTTTCCTAACTATGTTGACGTAGACTTTAATCAAACTGGATGTAGCTCAATACCAGTATTAAGAACTTGTTTGGCTCTCTTCATCAAACCCATCTGGGACATAAAGCCAACAATGTGAGTCATAAAATGAAGTAAGTGAGGTAAGGTTCTTTCCGTTCGATTCCGGATTTGAACAGAGTTCGCGAGAACGCAAAGATGTGACGTATGCCATAAAAGGCTAGTTTCTTAAAAACATCTAATTAGTCCGTCAGTTAGATTATCAAAAAATATTGGACCCGTATTTTTTCTTTTGTCAATTATATAAAAATTTATGAAGATATCGCCCGTTAAAGTTCCGCGTGACGTCACGCCTTGCTACACTTTTTAGCATGGCGGGACGTCACGACCCCCCCCCACTCCCAAATTTTGACGCGCTTGATCTTTGTCATTTTTTGTTTGATTGATAAAAGAAAATACGTGTCCATTATTTTTCGATAATCTAATTGACGGACTAAATATAATAAGTATTTTTGTACCCAGGAAACTACCCTATTAAGAGGTTTCTAATCAGTGCAAGTGGAGGTGTGGCAACACCGGCGACAGTAGTAACGGTCAAGTTGCGCGCGCGCCGATTAGCTGATGCGCTGACGCAACGTAACGACGTGACGCGTCAGCGACAACACTTTGCATTTCGAACACTGTCGTTTGAATGTTAGTATGGTGCTACCTGTTATTAATCATGTACTTTGAACAGTTTTGATTTAAATTGTTGCTGCTGATTGTACTACCGCCTACTACTTCCACCTTGTGTGGTGCGATGATTTTGTACACTGTACGCACACTGTGTACAAATTCATCCATGTGGCGCATTTGTTGAATTGGGTGGTAAATAATACAAATGTACCTGACATGACACCTCTTGTTTATATTTTGTTTCATGTGCTGCACACCATAAGAGAATTTAGCAGATTATATCTCAAACAAATTCAGACTTCGATTTTCACGAGACACCAAAGAGACAAGCATTAATAATTTAATTTTATAAAACATATAAAGTATTCGATGAGACATTTTTTCAAAATTATTCAGTCACATTATCGTCTAGGTGATACAAGAGAAATTCCAACAAATATTCTTGGAGACCCAAACATGAAAGGTGCTGTTTTCTTTGATGATTTTGTCAAAATGACAAAAGACAGACCCTCAAAACGCCCGCCCTTCACCACTTCATAGTGCTTTCACTGGGAAGAAGAAGTGGCGTAACAAACTCCCCAGCAGCACAGCTGTCCAATCTAACAGACAGCTGATACAGTTTTTTTCAATCCATGAGTTGGAAAAGTTGTGGATTATCAATTTATCATTCATCCGTCAGGCCCTGGTCGCCACCCTAGTCTGGCTTGGTCTATGGGTGACCAACAGTGGATGGATCAACAAAAAAAGACTTTAGAAAACCCCATACATAAAAGTTTAAAATATTAATAACATTATCTAAATATATAAAAGCAGCGACCACACATTAATTAATTTTAAACAAGTAGTGCAAGTAGCGCACTTCCATTAAATTACGTAAGCCTACAATTAACATTAAAGCGAGCCTCATAGAGTAAAAGTGAATAATAATAATAATAACAGCACATAACAGGTGCTAATAAGTTTCACTGCGCCTTAAGTTGCGCGTGCGCTTGTTAGCGGGACACACCGGTGATGTGTGGTGGCGCAAGCGATAAGCGGCAGCGGGGTGAGGTCAAGGTGGGTTGGGGTCAAGCTCAAAAAGATGTGTGAAGACGTTAGGTGGTAGAATTAAATAAAAATTGAGTGATACATGTGATAAACGGATTGCCACTAGTTACGAGTAGGTAACTGTGACTGATGCAATTTAAATCAGTGTTAAGTTTTACAATACATGCTGGATTTTGTGCACGTGTAGCGGAAGTTAGTCGGGTATTAGTATTTTTTGAATCTGTAAACGGTAGGCCTTGCAATATTTAATTGATCTTGCAAGAAATCTAAAAGATAAACCCAATATAAGAAGAACAGATTGATTGTGTGACAATCTACATTATTCGTGGATACAGTCAATAAAATGGATTGAAGTGAATTCGAACGAATGTGAACTATTAGATACGAAATTCGACGGTGTTTAGACATGCTTATTTATCTTGCTTGACAACCATACATCTTTTTAATGCTTTAAGATACTCACGTAACGAGTGCTATTTATACAAATCTAGCACAAATTCTTTACATAAACGTAACCGGGATTGAACTTGACCACTCGTGGCTTGCACCGCGACATTGTCATAACTGCGCTTGCGCAACACGTCCACAGACCACTGGGACGCACTTTCTCCGCCCGGCGTGTTCATGTGTGATCGTACCAGGTTAGAGGCAGGTTGAAATATTAATTACGGATTATTGTTTAAGTGTGCGATATGACATAAAGTTCAAGAGTTCTTACTGGATTTAAGAGTATGTATATAATTAGCTACCAGTCTGCCTGCAGCATTTGCACACATGTTAAGAAAGAAAGAAAATATATTTAATTGCAGCAAACATGACGCATAAAAAGAACAAAAACAAAAAAAGAAAACAAGTTGGGGCAAACATGCGCACATCTACGCAAAACGGCCATCGCTCAGCATAATGCTAAGACCCTATACGAGATAGAGCTCCAGCGCTGGTTTTCAGTGCAGCAGTTAAGTTTAAGTTCTTCCATATTTATTTTGATAAAGAGATGGATGTACAGACGCCAGCAGGTCACGCTACCCGAAACTGTCAAATTTTCCCAATCAACCTTGAACCTTAATACCTTACCGATAAAGTTGAAAATCTATTAAACAAATTTGTCAGATTGTAGTAGCTTGATGTGCTGGCGTCTGTACTTACTTACCTACTTATTAAGTTTGTAGAGCATGGGAGTTACGGAATTTATATTGAAATTTTAATAAACCCGGTATTTCGGGTCAATTCATCAGGTTCCTTGCTCATTTTGACGAGTTTTCGTTGTGACTTCCGTATTTCAGTCTGGATTTTTTTTTATAATAGTTACTGTATGACGTCAGATCATTAACGAATTACCAAGATAGTTGTAATTACTGTTAATAGGAGGAACTTTCACTCAGTTATTATTGTATAATACTTCGCAAACCATTATCTTAGCGTCACGTTGCTTTAATAAGTGCCTATATTAATACAGACAAGCTGTAGATTATATTATGTGAAAATATAATACCTACTTGAAAATATAAAGTTCTTGAAGGGGTCAGGTCCTTGCCTAGTCAATGAATGGCATTGTTGACACTCATTCGATGGGTTTGATGTCAGAGCATGATATCACGATTTATAGTTTAAACTAGCTGTGCCCGCAACTTCGTTCGCGTGCATGTGAGAAAACGTATTGTAATTCATGGGTTTTAATAGTGGCACCCTAAATAAAAATAATAACTAAGTTACTGCTCCCTGTTACATCAGCGATCTGCCAGTGAAAGTCCCGTCAAAATCGGTCTAGCCATTTCGGAGATTAGCCGGACCAAATAGACAGACAATAATTTTTAAAATTGTCACTTTCTGTTATAAGTACCGTATACATTTTCAAATGCATTAAGCAAAAAGTTGTATTTATTTGTATAAATATGGATGTTCTTGGGACACCGGTCATTTGAACTCATTTTGGGGGTCAAGGAAACGCTATGCACCTTCATCAAGAATGCCAATAGTATACCACCAGCGTGGAAGAGCTGAGCACCAGAACCGGCAACACAGCGCTTGCAATCGACATTTACAACGGTAATCAATTCGATAACAATCATAATAAACTCGGTTTTTAATTATTAAACTACACAAGTACGATAATCGTCCATAACCTTTTATCGAACAAGGTGAAGAACATACTGCACGCATCGGCAACTCTGATAATTTGATCGAAACGTAGTTAAATATGGAGGCATCCGGTTAAGCGTAAGTATTAGAATACCTGTTTGATATTGGTAAGGGTCAAGATTGTTGAAGGATTGCGAAGTGTGGAACCAAATGTACAGCCCGATTCAAACTTTATGCCGGCTCAGAACATCAGGCGAGTCACTGCGCAGTACCAAGTTCATGGGTCAGCGGGGATGAGGGGAGCGGTACTGCGCAGCGCGTAGCTCACTTCACAGCTGCCATAAAGTTTGACGCGAACATATGGATAGTATTGAGGCAGCAGTACGGAGGATGATGTAGGCCTATGTTCAGCAGTGGGCTCAAGATGATGATAAAGTCAGGTGTATGGAGGGCGAGACTAATGTCATTTGTCATGACAAACTTGTTGGCTATTATGAACGAGGAACTTACTGTTTTTTAATTGCATGGAAGAGTCTCACTACAACAAGCTAGCACTAGCGCTCAACAGCAGCTGAACAACAAAGAGAAGGCAACCTCTAAAAAAATTCTAGCACCACCTCCAATCGTAGTGGACGGTGTTAAGAATTACCAAACTTTCTACGACTTTTTGACTGAATCTCAACCAGTAGAAACATTTACCGCCAAAATGTTAAGCGGTAATAGTTTGAAAATAAATGCCAAAACTGAAGAATCCTATAGAGTGATTGCCCGGCGCTTAACAGAAAATAACTGTTTATGGCACTCATACGAGGATAAGCAGACCAGGCCAATAAGAGTAGTGGCGAAAAAATTGCATGCTTCTTGTCTACCGAATCGGATTAAAGATGACCTAACGTCGCAAGGATTCCAGATAGAAAATGCAATTAACAAGCTAAGCTGGAGAACTAAAGAACCGTTGAATATGTTCATACTTTCATTTAAGAATGGTGAAGACGTTAGTAAAATATACGGCATTAAACATATCCTAGGGTGTAAAGTTGAAATAGCCCCGCTTAAAACATCAAAAATAATACCGCAGTGTAAGAGATGCCAGGCTTATGGTCATACCCAAAAGTATTGCTCAAAAGAACCGAGGTGTGTTAAATGTACAGGTAAACACCTAACAGCTGATTGCAAAAAACCTGTAGAAGAAAAACCTAAATGTGTCCACTGTGGCTTACCTCACCCAGCTAACTACAGAGGGTGTTTAGTGGCTAAGGAGATGCAAATGATGAAGAACAAAACCTCAAAAACTAACTCACCTAAAAACGCTGTTAAGCAAACTACCGACAAACAGACAACAAAACAAAGTGCACAGTTTTCACAGACAACCGCGAAAACTACACACACATCTAAAAGTGTCTCATATGCACAAGCGGTAAAACCAAGCTCTCAACCATCAAGTCTTGAGGATAAGCTCAACCAGATCTTGAACTGCCTATCATCATTTGATAAGAGACTAGAAAAATTAGAATCAAGTACTGTAAGAATCAATCATGAATAACACACTAAAAATAATGGCGTGGAATTCCAACGGACTGCTGCAACACCAACATGAGTTGCAAGTAGTCCTAGACACAGAGAATATTGATGTGTGTTTGATCTCTGAAACGCACTTCACTAAACAGTCTTTTGTAAAGTTTAGAGGCTATAAGGTATATCACTCATTGCACCCTAACAACACGGCCCGAGGAGGTAGCGCGGTTATTATTAGAGAAAATATCTGCCACTATGAACAGTGTAAATACGAGGAGCCAGACACGCAAGCTGTGGCGATATCAGTGAAAACCGATAAATTTAATGTTACAGTAGCGGCCGTATACTGTCCTCCAAGACACACGATAAACAAAGAACAATATGTACACTTCCTCAGACTCCTTGGACAGAGATTTATATTAGGCGGTGACTTTAACGCTAAGAATACTCATTGGGGATCGAGATTAACCTCAACTAAGGGACGACAGCTTCTAAGTGCAGTGAAAGACATGCGGTGTGAGGTCATAAGTACTGGAAAACCTACATACTGGCCGACTGACCCCCAGAAACTACCAGACCTTATCGACTTTTTTATTGTCAAAAATATATCAACAAATTATCTGAATGTGAAAGAGGGGTACAACATGAACTCCGATCACTCTCCGATATTATTACTATTGAGTCACAAAATATTACTAAGAGAAAACCACCTGACATTAGTCAATAAGTTTACAGATTGGAAAAGTTTAAGCATAGACCTGCAAAATATTACTGACCTAAAAACTTCATTAAAAAGCAAAGATCAGCTCGATTTTGAAGTAAACAAGTTTAGCAACAATATTCAACAATGTGCATGGAACAACACACCACAGGTTATAAAGAAATTTAAAGGAAATACCTACCCAAGGGAAATAATAGACCTATTATATGAAAAAAGGACTCAGAGAAAAAGATGGCAACAAAATAGATTCCCGCAAGATAAAACTCTATTGAATACCCTTACGAAAAGACTGAAGAGAAAAATACAAACGTTTCAAGATGAGACTTTCAATACCAACCTACGCCAGTTAAGCAGCGACCATACAACACAATACTCTCTTTGGAAAGCGACAAAGACACTCAAAAGGCCAATTACACCAATTCCCCCTATCAGAGATGATAACGGAAAGTGGGCCATAAGCAATGAGCAAAAAGCTCTAAGATTTGCCCATCACTTAGAAGAAACCTTTCAGCCAAATGACAGGTCTATAGATAACCTGCAGTTCGCCAATATTCTGCAAGATCAAAGAATTAAGCTTGTGACCCCAAAAGAAGTTGCAAGGGAAATTCAAATAATTAGCCACAAAAAATCACCGGGGTATGATCTTATTACGGGAGAAATCCTAAAACATCTCCCGCGTAAAGCTATCGTTAAGCTTACTAGGCTCATCAATGCTGCATTTGTGCTAAAGCATGTTCCTGAGCCATGGAAAGTTGCTGAAGTGATTATGATTGCAAAGCCCGGTAAACCACCTCACGAAGCATCATCATACAGGCCCATTTCCCTGTTGCCTATAACATCAAAGCTGTTTGAAAAATTGTTTTTGAAACGCCTAAAACCTATAATAAACGAGAAAAATCTGATCCCTGACCACCAGTTTGGTTTCAGAGAGAAACACTCAACAATAGATCAAGTACATAGAATTACCAACATCATTGAGAGAACGCTTGAAGATAAAAAAGTCTGCTCCACCGTATTTTTAGATGTGGCACAAGCTTTTGATAAAGTTTGGCATAAGGGTTTGATATACAAACTAAGACTAATGCTGCCTAATGATTTTGCCGATATCCTGCAATCATACATTACAAACAGAATGTTCAGAGTAAGGCACGAGGATGCCTTTTCTGAGTTAAAAGTTATTAAAGCTGGCGTGCCTCAAGGTAGTGTGCTGGGTCCAGTGCTCTACCTGTTGTACACACATGATATACCAGAGCTGGAAAATAATACAATTGCAACCTTTGCGGACGACACTGCCATTATGGCTACAGGGTCATGCCATACGGAAGCAACCAAAAAGGTACAAGTCGCTGTAAATAAAGTTCATGACTGGGCACAGAAATGGAGAATCAAATTAAATGAATCGAAGTCACTTCACATTGACTTCACCAACAGGAATTGTGATTACCACCCAATCTTTATAAATGGTCAACAAGTGCCATACGCAAATACAGCCAAATACCTTGGCATAACGCTTGACGCGAAACTGCGCTGGAAAGCGCACGTCAAAAAGAAAAGGCAGGAACTAGACATGCGTTTTAAAAACATGTATTGGTTGATTGGACGGAATTCCTGTCTATTTCTTTCTTCTTGTCTTTCTGTCTATAACAAAATTTTATTATATAAGCATATCCTTATGCCGATATGGACATATGGCATCCAACTATGGGGCTGTACTAAGCCGACCAACATCAAAATCATACAAACATTCCAAAACAAGGTACTCAGGAGTATTGTTAATGCGCCCTGGTATATAAGAAATGACGACCTCCATCGTGACTTAAAAATGGAACCCGTCACCGACATAATCCAAAAATTTGCTGAGGCCCATGAACACCGACTCCACCGACATGTGAACATCGAGGCAATTCAGCTGTTAGACCAAACAAATATAGTGCGAAGACTAAAACGGACAAAACCTTTTGAGTTAGTTTAGTGTAAAAAGTGTAGAAATAATAGTGCCAATGACACACATAATAACACATGAACAAAGTGCTTATATCATCATATCAGACTCTAAGAAAGTGGAACGGACTTGTGTAAAGTACAATAAACACTATTCTAAGTTTTAAAATAATTATCACGTAATAAATTAAGTTAGATTAAAATTGCTTATTAGTCTTATAGGCTAGATTGTAATTAATTATTAAGAACCTGGTTCTTTTTAATAAAGAATAAAAAAAAAATGGAAGAGTCTTCGGAGAGAGTCGTCGTTGTCGTAAGGTATGATGATACAAACTACACACCTACTTAGTAACATTCCAAAGATTCCATCTTTATCAGTAACAGCTCATCAAAAAATATAAAGTATTTTTTGATGAGCTGTGGGATGGGGAGAGGTGGAGGTGTGGGAGCTGTGGGAAAGGGACCCACAATCATGTTCTTCGTATAGTCATTAAAACAAACCCTATCCACTTAAAATACCAACCAGGAGGACTTCGTATCATTAAAACCTGAAGACTTCATAAGTATTATCATCTTATCAGAAAATAAAACAAAAAGTAACGCAATAGGAATGTGGAATGTGGGTGAAGTGTACAATAAATATTTGTTCGGCTCAATGACCCGATCTAGAACAAAAAAAGTTTGTGTCTTTTTGTAACCCTATATTAACTTGCGTTAGTTTTGGGTTTTACGAGGACTGGTTGTTAATGATAGTAGGGTGTTCGGATTGAACAGTCTTCCACATTGAGTAGCGAAATGCAAGGTTTGATAAGAAAATAGATAAATTAATGATTAGCGTTTATCCATTCACTCTCGCTCAGAGATCGATTTAACTGACGCCAAGTGTGCGTGGACTGCTTCTATCCTAATTTACCATTTAAATAAATAAATATTCATCAGTTAAACGTTACGAAAAGTTGTTGTGACTGCCAAAAACGCGATTTTAAAGATGGGTAAACAGTCGAAGCTTTGTTTGTACTTGATTATACCTATCTTATTATACTCCACAATTTTTTACACATGGTTAAATGATCACTCGCGGAACACAACATTCAATTGATTTGGAATTCGATAACAAGGAGCTGACGTAATTCGGGTCAGTTATATATAGCTCACCTATTGTTACTTAATAACTAGACGGTCGAACTTGATTATACCTGACTGATAACATCTTTGTCTGATAAGACATGTAAGTTACGTGATAACGTGTAGAGGATAGGCTGCAGCTTCTTACGTGAAGAATAAGAACTAAAGATAACCTTTCAAATTCAAATTCAAAATCATTTATTTGCTAATATGGGTGATTACATAAAGTTGTTAAAATAATAGAGCAAAGTTCAACCATATTACGCCATCAGGCATGCAAATCTCAGGGTTAGACTGTATCAAACATTGATATACAATTACTTGCGACAATAATTTGTAATTAATAACACATTTTTGGTAATTTCACCGTGGCAAGTAGGTAATAATGAAACATTAGCAAATATTAATATCACATGAATATCTAAAGATTAAAAATGTCATGTATCAAATGAGAATGTCAAGATATATTTTTTGTAAATAAATGCTCAAGTAATAATAATAGATAATTAATTGGTGCATTAATCGCATGTCAGATCAACAACAATATTTCTGAGAACAATATGTCCTTACATCCTCTGTTAAATAATCCTGGATACTGTAGTAACATTTACATAGCAAGAATCTTTTTAATTTCTGTTTAAATTCATCGATGGATGGATTTCTAGAATAGACTTTGGTACGTGATTGTATACATATATGCGGTGTCATTCTGAAAATACTTCTGGCATATAAGGCCGTCTTGTTGAATTTGCAACAAATTTTATCACTGTGCCGCTTACTTCTGTATTTATCAAAAAGATGTTTGTTAGTTCTTGCGAAGCTAGCAATCTCATAAATGTAGACACATGGCAATGTTAATATATTATATTTAAATGGTCTGCAGCTATCAGTCTGTTTGATATTAAACATACCCCTAATACACCGCTTTTGCGCCTTAAATGCAATGTCCTTATTGGTGGAATGACCCCAAAATATAATACCATACTTTATCAAGGATCTCACGTAGCCATGGTATGTTGCAAGTACAGCAGAAGTGTCTACCGTTTTTGCCAGCATATGTAGGTTATACGATTGCTTATTTAATTTTTTATTTAACGTAGCAACATGTGTCTTCCAGTTCAAATTACAATCAATTGACATTCCTAAGAATTTTGTAGTTGCTATCTCATTTATTTTGTTCCCTATATAATCTATATTAATGTCAGTAAATTGGGGTTTACGATTGCGACATATCATAATTTTAGTCTTGTCAAAGTTCATTTTTAAATTGTTATTAGTTAGCCATTTTATAATATTACTTAGTAATAACCAGCTGTGCCCGCGACTTCGTTCGCGTGGATGTTGGAAAAAAATAATGTGTCTTTTTATTCAATCTTTTTCGAAAATAAAAATGGCAAAAGTTACTCCTTATAACAACAGCTATCTGCCAGTGCAATTGCAATTCCCGTCAAAATCAGTTCAGCCATTACGGAGATTAGGTGGAACAAATATGCATTTAGTAAAAAGTTGTTATTTTGACATTACAAACATACTTCAATTTTATTTATTTGTATAGATATGCCATATCAATTATTTGTTATAAAACAAAGCCTTCTCCACAAAACTAGTAGGAATCATTGAAAAGAAAGCCGAGAACAAATCGTACCACTAAATCAGCGGTAATGAGAAGCATACGCACTGGCGTTACGCCATAATGACCCCTAGGCACATGATTACAAGCGTTAATACGGCGTGAAAGGGAACTAGGGGCAAAGACCCCATCCTTGACGCTTTCACTCCATAGGAACATTACGTAATAAGGGGAAATGTGTTTGTTATCGAGATTCTCTGATTTTTTTATCAAACGTTCTAAAGTTCTATAGTGGTTCACATTAGGTATGGGCCAAATATTCGTTTTATGTTATTCGACATTCGGCAGGTTTACCGAACATTCGTATTCGGCCGATTATTGCGTAAAAATGCCGTTAATGTCCCACAGCTGGGCAAAAGCCTCACTACACGATCTTATAATACATCATCTCTGTCATTCTACCGAATAATATTGTATTAAAAAGTTGCCTCTAAAAGTCTATAAGCATATTACTTACCTATATTCAGTAGCACAATTACATAATTGGATCCATATCAAGTGTGTCTTATCATTAATTATTCTGTCTATATAAAGAGATATATAGTAATAATCTTACGTTACTTCGATTAGAAGTTTCAATGCACTCGGCAAACACAGGCTTGAATTTTTGAGATGTACGATAAAGCGCGCCAAATCCTGCCGAATATTCGGTTCGGAAATTTTTTTACAGATTATTCGGCCGATTATTCGTATTCGGTAAAATCCTAACAGTACTAGCCTAACAGTAGACTTCAGTTCGAACTCTTGGTCTTTCTTATGGTCAAAAGAGATTTTCTGCTTCTATTTTAATACTTATTGAAGGCGATATGTGCTAAGTTTGTTGAGACCACGTGGGTGTTTAAATAAGTGACAGATAAATCAGCATGGCTGAAAACTGGCTGTTACGTTTAGCGGAAGTAAAATGAACGGAAGTAAATGCTTGTGGGCGGTACGGCAGAGTAAGCTTGATTGCCGTGCCGAGTTCAACCACGGGTTCAAGTTCTTACACCAATACTTTGTGATCTGTGGTTGCAGGCTTACTTTCATTCTGAGGGAATGTTGATTTATTTCAACAAGATTTAGTTGAAGAGGAGCAAAAAAGATAACCATGCTATGGTAGGATAGATTTCCAGTCACTACTAGTCTAGTACTTGCATTTTTTTTTGTGTCCTAGGTATCTACTTAACTCCTAGGGAAAAACAGGCGTGATGTTATGTTATGTAGACCATATTCATGTATACCTATCTACGTTAGTTTTGCAGAAGGACAAAATCTAACTTAAGTTATTCGTAATAGTTTTTGCCATCCTCTAGTAGAAATAAAACTGATTTTCAGTTGACTTTTAAAGTCAAATTTTGCAGGCAGTTAACATAATAAAATCCAAAAAGTCAGGTCTATTTTAGTTTAGTGTTAAACTTTGGCATTAAAAGGGAAGGTCTGATTCGAAGTGAATGACCTTAAACGACACAAGGCAACACCAATCTTTTGGTGTACTGGACCCTGATTACCTTAGTTAGTGCCTTTAAATTGTAGCAATTATTATTATTATACCTAAGTATTTTATTTAACTTTAGGTAAACGAGCCAAACTCTTCTCTATTGAAATACAGTGATTAATGAGCTACAATTAATAATTTCTGCTGTTCAATAAAGGAAACAATGAATAAGATAACATAAACATAATCCGCCTATAATGTTCCCACTGCTGGGACACAGGCCGCCTCTCAGTAAGAGGGAGTGGGCCGTAGTCTACCCACCGGGCCGAGTGCGGGTCGGTTGGTGAATTAGATAACACTAACATATAATGACAATAGGATCCTGACAGAAGAGGCTGATGTTTTTCATATTGGATTGAATTTGTAGGCTGGTGTCCCCCACGTCCAACCCTGGTTTTTTATATAATCTTAAATCTTTGAAAAGCATATTGACTGGTGACCCCGAACTGATCGACACAATACTCCAGTTTCACTTTAGCTCCAAGTTGCATGTAATGATAGAGCCAGCTGTAATTCCCATTTAAGGTATCAAGCACTCGTTAAACTGGTTAAACTGGAAGTGAATTCAACAAACTTTGGAAAAGTCTGTGACGATTCATGCTTAAGAGATACTAGGGCCGGGTTTTAAAACTTGCCCTTTGAATCGATTATTCAATTCGAGAAAATAACACAAACAGCCAGAGTCATACTCGTTGTAAAAGAGTTAGATAATCTGGAGATATAACAAAATAAGAAATTAACATCATCTTGAAAAAAAAAACAATGGTAATTCAGCACAGCAAAGAAAACACAATAAATAAGAAAATAGGTACTCTTATAAAAGGCCTATTATCATTGACGGTTCAGCTTGCAACCATTCTTTATAAAACAGATGTTACTTTTACTGACCTTACATAACTCTGCAAGGTTGTGTTCCGCCCTGAGGTCTGAACCAACACTTACCGCAGGCCATAACGACCGGTAATGGGCCGCAGTAATCTCACGTAATAGCGGTAATTAATATTTCTCAATAGTTGGCGGAAAACGACGGTATTTGGCAATGGTACCGTCGCGATGCACTTGAGGTGTAAAGGTGAGCGCGCACTGGAGCGTATGGGCTGTTGACCATATACGTATTAAAGCTTATTTGAAGGGATGATGTATGATGACAGAGGCCTGTGAAGTGACAGCTTTAGTAAGATGTCACAGAACATTCTTCGTATAATAACGAGTAAACACACTCAAACATCCATCAACATTAACAATGGTTCTAATCGTTAGTGTTTTAACACTAAACTGCTTAACTTTTTGAGAACACGCAGAGAATCTCTAATTCGATTCAAATACTACGGCTACATTGTCGCGATAAAGCGAACTTTACTTCGCGCGCTCTCTGTTACATAGCGAGACGTCGATTGGTGCTCGAGAGAGAGCGACTTCGCCTTATCGCGACGAGAGCAGTGTAGTTCGCGTTATCGCAACAAAGTAGCCGTAGCATATCACTACCAACTTATAGCCATCAGGAAAGGTCGAAGGAACGAGACCATGCGGCAAGTCGCTCATGCGATAGACCGACCAGATTAAATCCGAGGTGGGTGGCCCACTACACGAATGCACACATGTCGCCGGCAGAGAAGGATGGCGTCGCATCGTGAGCCAAATCATAGCTGTCCGTTATCTCACTGCAACGTGATGACCACCACCGCTCTGTCAAGACTGCATTGACAAAGAAAAGCAGTACCGCATAACTACAAACATTAAGTATGACGCATGGCCTGCCATAAATCTCGGTTCACAAGGCAGACATATTGTTTTAAAGTAATGATGTAACCGTAACAACGGCGTCGACCAAAAACTTTCTTTATTCTTATTGTTTTTTGAACTGTGAACAGAAGTAAGTTGTTGGTATCATTAAAAGTTGCAAATAGGAACTGCAAAAATAATTGTAGCAACTGAATATCTGTGAAGGGCGGGTATTTTGGAGGACTGTCTCATGTAATTTGCCTTTCAAAAAGTGCTTATGTAGTTTGAATAAATGACTTTTGATTTTTTTTTTCTGCATGAATATGCTATGGATTACCAACAAACATACGCAAAATACGCGCATTGATGTGGAGTTGCGGACACCAGCCCATATTGCCTTTATTTGTGTGTATAGATATTAACATAATATTTACAAACTTCTAATACTAAATAAACTACAAATTATTAAAATAAAAATATACTATCCTATATTAGTATAGGATAGTATACTTTTATTTTAGTTTATAAAGTTTCAGTTAGCTAAAACTATCAAAAAACTAAAATATTGCGTTCAAATATTCCTCCACATCGCTGTCGACTGGTAATTTACCCAAGAGACTAGCGGCATTGCCACTTTGTATGGCAATGCTTAGCCCCTATTACCTATTATAATTAATTTGATAAAAACAGGCAAACGAAATCGCAGCAGGCCCAGACGGAGATGGCGGAATTAGCGGGAGTCCTTTTATGAAGATTAGTCCTTGGCAGCTCTGGACAGAGAGAGGTGGGAAGGGAGTAGGGAGGCCCATGCCCAGCAGTGGGATAGTAATCTATACTTATAATAAATCTGTAGAAGTGAAAATTCTGTACATTGAAAATATCAAAAAAATAAATGGCAGGGGGTGTTACTAGACCGACACCGAACCCAAAAATGTGATTACAAAAATTTTTGTCTGTCTGTCTGTCTGTCTGTTTGTTCAGGCATCACGCAAAAACTACCGGTTCGATTACGATGAAACTTGGTATAATTATTCTTTAATATCCTGGGCACCACACTGGGTGCTTTTTATCCCGGAAAAGTATATACAATAAAAAACAAACTTAATTTTGCGGTTCGATCCCTAGACCCGATTACTGTGCCAACCGCAAATATTAAGTTTGTCGTAGGTTAGGTCACCCGCAGTGGAGTTCATTTTTATTCCTTTTAGTTTTTAGAGTTATTTAGGTTTAATTTTATAAGTCGTAGGTATAGATTTTAATTTTAAAGTATAGGTAGTATATTTGATAGTGTACGTCGTGACCGTAGGTTATTTACTACTGTTAGGTAATACTGTTAGGTAGGATTAGTCATTCGTATAGATATTAGTTTTTAGGGATTTTGCTTATTTATTGAGTTTAGATTAGTTATCATCAGAAATAGGTTTATTTAGGTAGGTAGGTATTTTATTTTCAGTTATTGAGTTTATAGGTACCCTCTTAATCATCACTAATGAGACACAATTGGTTTTCTATTGTAATTAGCCACAAAGTGCCCGCGAGATAGATGACATTCTGGGGAAGCACATACATTTTATCCTGTTAGCACGTTCCCGTGGGTAGATTTCCGACATCCACGCGGGCGAAGCCGCGGGCAGAAGCTAGTGTAATAATAAAAGGGTCACATTTGATTATTTAAAAGTTTAAACGATGACCAAATATGTTTCAAATCATGTTCACTCTAGTGCGCTAAGTTCCTACCTTTTCGAATTATAATTACTTCTAAAATACACAGTACTCGTATCTACCTCGTAATAGAAATCTGTGGTAATAAGCCACGAATGGCTATTATTAAAAAGATTTCGCGATGTTATTAATATTCAAACACATTTTTATTGAAAGTTTAGCTTTACGGGTCATTACGTGTTTCGAAATTCAGTTTAGGATTTACAAAGTTGAAATTATGTAAATCTGTATCCATAATAATACAGATTACAACAATATGAGTTTCAATAAGTGCAGGTGCAGATACAGTCTGTTTACAAAGATGTTGAAGTTTTTAGGGTTCCGTAGTCAACAAGAGTTTTTAAAGTGAAGTGTAGCACCTGTGCCAGCAAAACGATTGTTTTTAGATATGTGAAAGAAATCACGGCAGTAGTATATAGAACAAAGTCAAAAGGAAAACTAACACAGCTAAATAGTAACAGTCGACCACCTTACATTTACAGTTGGAATGTATGGGAGAACATGTTTTTCAATTAAAATTTTAAGTTTGTTCTTGGGATAAATTCATTCTAACTACGGAACCCTTCATTATGCGTGGTCGCACTTGCCCGGTTTTTCATATTATAATAATTGCTAACGGAAGTACAAGTTGATTTACTAACTATTTATTTATTTTGGTACGTGTTTCATAACTATGAATGCAGTTTGTGACTTACTTTATGGCTTAATTTAAAAGCTCACGCGTGCGGAACCACAATAAACAATACTCTTTGTTGTATACATATATACTTGTAAATAAATTAAAGCTAGTGATTAGAGTCGCTAGCAATATTTAGTCAGTATTCGGTAGAAGCATCCTTTCAATTCCAGCATAATTTGCGTCATAGTCATGGTCTTGACACAGAACGTCACTTCTCTTCTGACAAAAAAATAGCTTGAATGACATTCTGCGAAAATGACGTTTTGCGAAAGTGTGACATTGTGTGAAACTGACGTTTTGCGAAAATGACGTTGTGCGAAAATGACGTTTTGCGAAAGTGACCAAATTTTTCGCGATGACATTTTGCGAAAGTGACGTTCTGCGTCAAGACCATTGACATCATCGCATTAAGATAGTAGTTACACTTTTTTTAAATACCAGACGTTATACAGGGTGGCAAAGACATCGACGCGTAAACTGTAACCTTGAATTCAGCACATGATTCTAGACTAGCGTAGAAATTTTACGTCGGGTATAAAAAAAATACTGCCTTTTCATAGAAAAGTGCAATACCGCGGTCAAAATATACTGAACAGCAATTTTTTTTAATTTCAACCCGATAGTGTTCGGAATCATAACAATAACTTTAACGTTAATAACTTTAACGTTCATTTCAGTCTTAATAATTGCTTTGTTTATTTCTTTTAATCACATAGATTCGCTTTTAAGCAGCTAAATCTTATAGTTATAAAACGAACTTAGTTAAAAATCATAGTAATTCTTAATAACTTCACTATTATCTAGTAATTCTAGTATCTAATCTAGCAATTTTGACAATCTTGTCTCGTCTCGAGTCTCGATCCAAAAGTCCCGGGACTCGAGGCAGCTAAATTACGAAAAGTCCCGGGACTTCGAGACACGAGACGTCCCAAGACCCAAACCCTAGTCTATGTCTCTGTCAGCCTGTATAGTGTATGCTGATGATCTATGACTAAGTTTCAAGTGACGCAGTACCTACTCATGCCATAGATCAGGAAATTAATAGATCAGGACTTCATGGGACTGATAATGCCACTTTCAAAAGTTTACAACCCGTTTCTGGAAGGCGGAATAATAGGTACTACGCGGGGGTTATTTTTGATACAACAACCTTCGAACCCATAGGTAAGGAAGAAATATCTAATAGCCAATAAGCGACCAATTCCTAGAGTGGTTCATTAGAATTCCTCGTAAGTGGTCCTATCTATGCTGCCTGCATGGTAGGCACTCGGTTAGTGGGTCGGCAGCAGAGGTAGTTAGTTATGTAACAAGCCGATATGTCGCCCAGTTTGAATCTATTGCGGATAAGATAAACTTGGTGGTGAGGTAAAAAAAAACAAGTAATCTGTGGAAACGTCGTTGATTGTACATTTACCCATATGTCTATATGTATATATTTTTTCCTTTTTGTAAAACATATTGTACAATTGTTTGTTTTTCCCAAATATAAAAAAAAAAAAAAAAAAAATGCTAAATTTAAAGTAAAGTTACTGTCTTTGTAAAAGGAACCCTGTCATCGATCCACAAAAGTACTTTAAGGAAATTCCATTGGAACCATTCTCAGAAATAAAAGCTGTAAATAGTAGGGTATCAGTACATTATGAGGATGGTCAAAAGCGAGCCGTAGTGGTCACCAAACCGTTTGTCAAGCGATGGAATTAGATAACTTACATGATGATGACAATGAATCTGTTGACAGCAGAGGTGTATATGTCGCAGGTTTTTCATAAAATTATGTTTTTTATCAAAAACCTAGGTTTTTGATAAAAAACCGGAAGATGACACATTTTAAACTCAATTTCATCATAAACCTGTAGCAATCCAGATTTTTTATCAAAAACCTGAACTAGTTTGTGTTTATGATAAAGTTCTTATCAAAATCAATTAATATAGGTACGTGAAATTGAAACATTTTATTTCATAATTGGTTTGAAGGAGGAGGATATTGATTGGATCATGGATGTAAAATTTTGATAAATAAATAATTGTTTTCTTTCTACTAAGTTTTGCAAATGATGATGGATTCTTTTATTTATGTATTTCATTTAAATTGAATTATTTGTCATAAAATAAAGCAAACCCGTGATTTTGACCCGTGATTTTTTGATCAAAAATCTGGATTGTTACAGGTTTATGATGAAATTGAGTTTAAAATGTGTAATCTTCCGGTTTTTCATCAAAAACCTAGGTTTTTGATCAAAAACCAAATTTTATGAAAAACCTGCGACATATAGACGACTCATGAGGTGTTGACACGCTTGCGAAATAGTTACCAAGTAACGAATGACAAAGCTAAGATTCTACGAATCGCATAGTTCTCTCTCAGATTTCCCCACATTAGGTAATGGCATTCCATCCCATTAACGCTAACTTCATCATAAACTAAGCCTCATAATGACATTTATGTTCTAACTTTCATAACTTAGCCAAACATTTTGCAACGCGCATTATCCTCGCAGAAACGATTAAAACGCGCGAGAATCGAACCTGACACCTTACGTAATGCCATTATGTGATATAGCTGTCCCTCTCGCACTTATGAGCGAGCACATATGCTTGTCCTTGTTTAGCGACCTGACCTACTGTCCGCGGATAATTCCATGGAACTTTCTCATTGAATGAGTATTGGCTTAGATTCAGTTAATTGCTTTTAATTAGTTTTGGTGTTGCTTAACTTGTTTAGGTGTAATTAATTCTTGTTTCGTAGCAGTTACTACGAATTGAACTTTGTTTATAACAATCGAATCATTCATCATTTTATTGTTGCTGACAAAGCATCTTTAACCGTTGTCAGACTAATGAGCGTCAGCGGTGCTAAAGAGAACTAGCGAATTGGCGTACTTGCATTACGAACTCGATATGATTTCTTTGTTTAGTACTAGTTGTCGCCCGCCTGACTTCGTCTGCGATCCAGGATGAAAAGTAGCCTATGTCCTTACTTAGGTCATGATCTGTCTGTGTGCCATTTCATCCAAATCTGTTCAGTCGTTTTAGCGTGAAAGCGTACCAAACTTACTTTCGCATTTATGATATTAGTTAGGATTACAATAGTTAGGGTTGTTTCATGTCTATACACATAGCTCATTGACGATCTGTAAATCCCATAAAAAGAACACAATAATCTAGCAGGTATATCGGCATTCTAACGACCTATCACAAATCAACATAGAAACAGCTAAGTAATTTAAGCCAGGGGCAATAAACTTCTTACCTTACTTCTCATGGAAATATACCAATTTGTTTTATTTATGCAATTGCTTCAAGCTCACACGCGGCATAGTGGCATAGATATTATCGATGTCAAAAACATGGTCCTCCTACTACTTGGTTCAGGCGGGGCAGGGCAGGGCCGCAAAATAAGTATGTAACCCACACATTTTCGCCCATCATTATATGACAAAATCGTTTACTATTAGTAGTACTAGTGCGGATTACTGTTATATTTAGCTTTCCCAAAAGCCAGTCATCATTAGGTACTTGGTGGGTACGTGGGTGCATCCTGTCCGATGTATTTATTTTTTCCAACCTTTTTTGTGTATGTACTCGTTGTCTGCCCGCTACTTCATTCGCGTAGAATTCATTGTTCCCCCGACCCATCCCGTCGCATCGCATCGCATGGCCGCTCTTTTACTTCGTTTTTCCGTAGCATTCTTTCTGACTTTTTTGTTTATGCTCCTGGCGTATAGTAACTCTAATCAACCTAGCCTTTCTCAAGAATTGGGAAAAAGATTTTTTTACATGTGACTAGCGGTTCCAGAGATTAGCGCGTACATACAAACAACTTAATATTAGTATATAGATTTATCTATTTCTTCACCCTCATTGGCGATTAGTATAATGATGACTGTGACAGACTAATAAAAGGGCACAGGGAAGCTTGAATCTAATGGATGAAGCCCTAAACTGAGCGGTGCTGTCAATCATGTTGATCAATGATTTGTAGTGTGTCACTGTAGTGTAGGTTTCTTTTAATTTATTCTGAGCGTTCACTTAGTTCAGGAGCCTTTATTCAACGACTGAACTGCAAGAATAAAAGTTTCAGTTCCATCTAACACGACTGGTCTAGTTTGAACACAGGCCATTGTGTATACAGCTGATAAGAGCCACGTGCATGGCCGTAAGACAATACCGCAGCAACACATCCGGTCATCCGCGGTTACGTGAGTGAGTGGTTAACTGGTTACTCATTCACTCTCCTCTCACGTACGCAACCGGTTGCGCAACCAACCGCCACCGGCGCGTGTGCAGCGTCTGAGGGGAGTTTGGGAAAAGTGTTTGATTAGGATCAATTTAATAAGCCCGTGCTTAATTCTGATTCTTATGTTACTGACTGTGTCTATCATTATTTTGTCTTCACCAATATCAAAGCGTAATTTACCTTATTATTGGTGACCGTGACATGATTCAGAAAGGTCTACCATTGTCTTCGCAAACAACCACAGTCTTTTCAAATAACCAGTTACGCATCATCAAAATCTAATCAAAGGTACCTGACGTATCTCAAAACATTCGTCAAATGTTTTCGCAATGGGGAACAGTTAGCAAATGCAGTGTTCCTAAAGTGGGTAATGAAGTAAGGAGCTCTTGCGGTACTGCAATTAATAATAGGCATATTGTGTGGGAATTATCTCGTAAGTATCAAACTCAAAGTTCTCAAA
Source organism: Apamea anceps (assembly GCA_951799955.1). NCBI lineage: Eukaryota > Metazoa > Arthropoda > Insecta > Lepidoptera > Noctuidae > Apamea > Apamea anceps. Next base: position 1,225,005 of record OX637502.1, on the reverse strand, counting down.
ACTTTTTCGAGATCAAACTGCTTATTTTTACACCAAAATGGGGCGCTATCAGCTTTTTGAGCTCACTCTAGCTCTAAATCATGACATCAACTTTGTGGAGCTCGACAAAATCCTTACAGTACATTAACGCTAGACTTTTACATGCACGAAAAGCTAGCGAGGGTGTTCCACATGGCAGGTCCTTGACCCATGTCATGTGCATCATACAATGGTTCCCACGAGTCTTCATCAGCGGCGATGATAATGGTTTGATAGGCAGCGGCGAAGGCTGCGCACACGCACACATTGTTTTGTAATTTGTTTTAACAACACGCTTTATTAGTTATAATTGGTCATTATTTTTGTTTACTTTGTGATGGGTTAAAATACTGCACATTTATATAATACAAGAAAGCGCAAGCGCTTAGTTCTGGTTTTCCTCGATTGAAATGGCAGAATGCAGAATCAAGAAAATTATAATTTCCATGCTCGTAAATTCCAATTTAAAATGTTTTTCAAGTAGACCTAATTGAAATAGTCAAAAATAAGTACATTTCACGCGGGCGGAAGCCGCGGGTGGAAGCTCAAATAACATGCATGAGCGTATTGTTTTGCTGCATACTGCATGAACTGCATCCAATCATTGATCTAGTTGTATAGTAGTGCAAGCACTGTAGTACTTGCATAAGAAGGTAGAGGAAAACATCGTGAGGAAACAATGAACTTAGAACCAAAAATTCGAAGACATGTGATATCTACCAACCCGCTCTGGACCCGTGGGGCGGATTGCGGCCCGCTCACCGAGAGGAGGGCTGTGTCCCAGCAGTGGGAACAATATAACATTTTACACACCTAACATGTTGTGGGGAAGGATTGAAGGCGGAAACTACAGTGAGAGTGTTACTATTATGGTCCTCAATAAACTGCATTATATATGCAGGTAATTTCGATGTAAGCTTGTTGCTAAAAGTTGTTAAGAGTCATTTGATAAATCATAAGCCCTGAAAGCTTACAAGCTTTCAACAATTACTTCCTATCTAGGTACAAGTATTATTGAAGTTATGAGCCTACAACCAGCAAGAATTTCCCAAGTGCTTTATTTAATGTTAATTTAGAAATAGATAATATTTACCCGTCGTCAGCTAGACTAAAACGCAAATATTTTAAAGCCTAAAGGCGAAGGCGATAGGCAAACAGGTCATTGGCAATGGTGAGCCAATCGTATTTTTTTGCATATTTATAAACCTATTTCAATGTATGTTTATTCAGCAGCCAGCAATGGATGGAAATGGGTTAAAGAAGAAGCTCGAATAACTGCACCCTAATTGCGTAACACAATCAATCACATCTGAATAATTTTGAAGTATATGGCTAATCCATTGCTTCGTATGTTCGAAAAATTGTCTACTCAACAACGTAAATACCGCAATGAATGTTGTATTATTGTCAAAATGAAAGCTATTAGCCTGAAGCCTGTTAGTTTGTTACGCAATTACCCCGCTGTTATTAATTAACACAGTAAGCAAGACGAGCGGGAACCTTGCAACCACAGTTCATCAATATCTCATTAGTTGACGTTTATTTATTAATTCATTAATTTAGGATCTCCAGACAAAAGATATACACAAACCGTGACACATAAATTAACGTCTCACGATAAGTTAACCCAATTTAATGTAATGTGATATGATTCCACCATAAACACTAGTGTATCACATGAATTAAAACATCAAACTTGTGTATGTCAGTGTGCTCTACATAAAGTAACGTTAAGCTCTACAAAAATGCGATAAAATTCTTTCTCAAACCACTTTCGCTAACACAAAGTAGGAATAGAAGGAAACCATAGACAAGTAGCGTTATAAGTAGAAAGTGTTGTCAGCTTTGGTTATCCGATGGCGTTATCTACGAGCCAAGGGTTTGCATGGGACAACGTTAAGGAGATTTAGTTTCCATGTTGATGTCGAAATGTAAAATACACGTCAAGTTGGTTAGCAGTTAATTTTATCGAAGATCATAGGCTTATTAGAAAAACTTTGATTAATTAATTTATTAACATAAGGCAACTATGGTAATCACAGTATATCATTAGGTTTACATTATAGGTTTCGACCTGATTATTACCCAAAGCGTAATCGCACAACCTGACTATACCCTGACCATTACGTAAACCGTTTTTAGGGTTCCGTAGCCAAATGGCAACGGAACCCTTATGGATTCGTCATGTCTGTCTGTCTGTCTGTCTGTCTGTCCGTCCGTATGTCACAGCCGCTTTTTTCCGAAACTATAAGAGCTATACTGTTGAAACTTGGTAAGTAGATGTATTCTGTGAACCGCATTAAGATTTTCACAAAAATAGAAAAAAAACAATAAATTTTGGGGGTCCCCATACTTAGAACTGAAACTCAAAATTTTTTTTTTCATCAAACCCATACGTGTGGGGTATCTATGGATAGGTCTTCAAAAATGATATTGAGGTTTCTAATATCATTTTTTTCTAAACTGAATAGTTTGCGCGAGAGACACTTCCAAAGTGGTAAAATGTGTGTCCCCCCCCCTGTAACTTCTAAAATAAGAGAATGATAAAACTAAAAAAAATATATGATGTACATTACCATATAAACTTCCACCGAAAATTGGTTTGAACGAGATCTAGTGAGTAGTTTTTTTTTAATATGTCATAAATCGTAACGTAACGGAACCCTTCATGGGCGAGTCCGACTCGCACTTGGCCGGTTTTTTTTGACAGATGGAACTAGTGATTGTACTAACACACAATACATTGACTGATACACGTACGGTATTACAATGTTTGTAAGAAGCCATAAATAAGATAATTCAATAAGATAAGGCAGTTTATATGTTTATTTTATAGCAACAACAATTATAGTAATGACGACAACTACAGTAAAAAGCTTAGTTCACATGGGTCTGTGTATACCCGAGACACTTCTACTTAGGCAAGGAATGTGTACATATAAATGATTCAGACTACGTAAACAATAATTCAAACAAAAATATTAGAATTGAATAGAGAAAACTGTAAGCCATGACGCAGAGTTTAAGCAAAGTTTTGCACGTTAAATAATGCCGTATGAATATTCATATTTGCTGTCAGAATCCACAATGGAAATGATTTCACACTAAGTACAATTTGTAAGCTTGCATTACGGTGATGTAAGCTTAATTTATTTTATGTTTATCTATCTAAGTAGCTGGACCGACCCATTGGGATATGACTAAAATCTGTGATTTTCCTTCCATCTGGCGATCTATTCTGTAAAAATCTCACCGTGAAAACTGAGGTGAAGTGAGATGTCAATAGGGTTAATCCCATAGAATGATCACTCACTTCACCTAAGAGTTCACAGTGAGATTTTTATGGCATAGAGCGGCTGCCTAAACAAAGTATCAAGAGCTATAAACGGAAAAGTATCAAGAAAATCAAGAAGCGCAGACAGACACAGTCATTCACATAATTAGATATCACATATCGAAAGTGAAACTATCGGTCCCAGTACTACGTCCTGTCCGGTCTGGTGCCTGTCCGGTTCGCGCAGGACATTGAGCATGGCTATAAAGGGGAACCTGCGCCAGCGCAAGGTTGCGACTCGGAACAAGGCCTCACCTCACCGTGGCGAATAGTTTATGAACTGTTATGGTAAGTTCAGGGTTTTGTGCCTTACAAAGGTATTTCGAGTAGAATACTGGCCCTGTATGGTTCAACGCAAGATTTATTGATCGACTCGAGTATGGTAGGTAGGTAGGTGCTTTAGATTATAATTTCTAACTTTTGAGGAAAGGGACAGTATGTAAAATATAAGCGGATTTTAATAATTATAATTCAATAAATCATTATAATGGTTTAGTTGAGATAAAACTGGCTGTTGGCAGGTGTGTCAAAAGACATTGTTAGCAAAATTTTATTTTCATTTCAAATTCGTCTTGTGGACTGAACCGTTTAAAGGTATTTCTGCTAAAGTCATAGAGGATCGAGCCCAGAATGCAAAGGGACACTAATCGGTCTGAAGAAACGGAGATAAAGGTCAGAAATTAACAAAGTAATTTGCATTATCACCACGACTTTAATCCATCGAGTTTATTGCTTTAGCTGTAACAAATGACGAAATGGTTGCATACACTGCGTACGCATAAGATCGCCCGTGCGCCCGGGTCGCACGTTCTGCGTCAAGTAATGTTGAATGTGTTGCGAGTATTTTGATACTGAGTGAATTTTAATAACTTTGACGTATTTTCATTTTGAAATAATAGAATTTCAGATCCAGGTAAATACATTTAATTATAATATTTATTTACTGGCTACCTTGGGCTGCTGAAATAAATAAACGCACACTGACGCATGACAAGTGACTTTAATGTAATTTCTGAGGGATCAGTTGATTCACCTTGAACAAAACAAACGACCAGTGGTCCCCTTTAGACTTGGATCGACAGAGCTGGAAGTCATGGGGAGAGGCCTTCGTCCAGCAGTGGCATGATGCAAGCTAACAGTAACCATGGACTCAGGACACACATAACTTGTCAGTCAACTATGTATTCTATGTCACTTTGTCAAGAGAATCTGCGACACTTGTCATACTAGTGACAGGTCTGCAACTCATACGCTGTGCCGTTAACCTACTTGTTTTCATCATTATATGTTTTTGCATAAAGTTAAATGTTAATGAGCATATTACGTTATTTCTGCAACACTCACATTATTTTTAAAGCTTTGGACCAATTACGTGTAGAAGCTAGGAAAATAGCGTTGATCATTGCTACAATATCTATTGGGAATAGATCGACGTCCATTGCTAACGAATTTTTAAGAAACTGATTGTGAATGGTCAGTGATGAATCAGAGAGATTCGCATCGTCACTTCCCATAGGAGTACAAGAGAGAGCGAGAGTAAAGGAAGACATCAGAGTCATGTTTGACATTGACATAATTTTGATAGCTTTCGATCAATTGCACACCACTATGGCTACTTTGTTTTCTAGTCATACGTGGGTTTATGTAATGGCTTTTGCATATGGTGGCCATGAAATGGCGTATGTTATGCATTTAAACCAATTGTCAGTAGTACCCCCGTGGTTAAATGCAAAATGTCGGTAGATAAAATTGTGAACGTTGGCCATATTGAACGCATAGATTTTAAGAAACCTATAACTGTTCAAATATTGGTTATCATTATAGAAGGTTTGTTCATAGTAACAACAAGCGTTAGAAAAGTTGCGATTTCCTTTCAAATAACTTTTGTAAGCTTGTACAATAAAATGTGACTGTCAATATGTGCGACTATATTGTGTACCAGGAATGTATACCATGCTTGCAATGGCAAGACCATTAAAACTGAAAAATATTTGTAGAACGTGTGCAAACGGACAAATATATATAAATGTGTCTTAAAATTAACTGAAATAACAACTGATACTTAGTGTTGATCTTAAAAATATCATTGTTGATTTTAAGAACATAATTACAAAGAATTATATTTATCGTTTCCTCTGTGACATTTGTTGTAGTTAAGTAATTAACGTGGAGTAGATGATCAGTAGTGACAGAATCCATATATCAAAAGTAATTTATTCAAATTAGGCTGAAAATCAGCACTTTTGGAACGTTAAAATTACATAAAACAGTATGAATTCTAGTGCTTTAGCTGAAGAAGAAGCTGAATAAGAAGTGGCGCAACAAATCCACAAAACATCGGAATCTAAGCATAGGCATAAATTCATGCTTAGTCTTACGAGAAAGACATACGCTTTTCTACATTTCAGACTGCCATAATGAACTAGCAATATTACCAACAATGACAACGAAACAATAGCCAATCACACTACCACATACCGCAGTAAACAACCGGACTGGGAAGCGAACCCGCGACCTTACGCAACGGTAACAATATGACGAGATGAAAGTCGCTGATCTGCGGTCGGTATCTCTCACGATGCGAGTAGAATGATACTTGTTAGCTGGGTGCTGGTAAGTGTGATAATGAGTAAGAAATACAGAAGGCTCAATGTAGTACCTGTTAGTTTTAACCCGTTATGAAAGTCTTTGAGGAATGCCTTAAAGAGTGTTAACAGTAAAATGGCTGGTAAATGAATAAATGTGGAGTAAAGTGATGCCAGTGGACACACTAATGGCCCAGTTTTATCGGCCGCGACTTACAAGTTGTAGGACGTGATTTCGAACCCAGGACAAGCACTTTACTTTGTGTATTAAATTTCATCACCACTGCTCTCAAAACGTTGAACGTTAACATAAACATGTCCTAAAACCAAAAATTCTAAGACATCTGACATTTACCAACCCGCACTGGGGACTCTCTCTCACAGAGAGGAAGACTGTGTCTCAGCAGAGGGAGCGGTAGAGGCTAAAGGGGATAGAGTTCTAGAAAGAGATTCATGAGCGACCGAGGCAAAGCTCTACTAAATAATATATCTTTGAGCTATACAAAGCCAAAGTTCCTTTTTAACCGACTTCAAAAAAGGACGAGGTTCTCAATTTGGATGTTTATATATTATTTTCTAAACTTCACTTCATCGACCGCATAGGCTACGGTTGCACGCTCTTCAATCCATCTGCCAAATGTGCATATGGGCTATCTGGAGTCAGTGGAGTGTAACTTCTGGAATCTAAACACTTGCTGTTTTATTACACAACAACTGTTATTGGATTGTGTATCAAAGTTACTTAGAGAGAATGTAAGTGCATGATAATGAAGTTAAAAGCGTGTTTAGGAAACAAAATGCTCTGTTAGACTGCTTAATCTCTGCTTTCCATCAGGCGGGATCGCAGTCAAGCGCTAGTTTACAACATAAAAAAAAAAAATCGGTTGTTATGGTATCATATGTTACGGAGGAAAATGTCGTGAGGAGAGTTTTGGGTATGAATGTCGATGGCTATAAGAGTAGAAGAAGACCAAAGGAACGATGGATGGACTGTGTGAATTATGATGATATGGTTAGAAAGGGGGTGACTGTCGAGATGATGACAAATAGAGAAGTATGGAAGACAAAGACATGTTGCGCCGACCACGAATAAATTGGGATAAGGACAGGAGAGTGAGAAACATTAAAAAATTGGGTACTTCAGAATAGAATACTCTTTCTTTCTTTTTCATTCTCTCCCTTTTTTGTTATTTTCTTTGGATTCTCTTCAGACCTCTTAAAAAAGCAAATTACAGGAAATAATATAAAAACCGTTCGTTTGTATGAAAAATGTCTTTGCTTTCTTTTGGCAGCTCAGTGCATGTAGTCCAAAATATATACAAATGTGATCGCAACACGCAATGTTTCGACTGCCTCCGTGTATAAATTTCCGTTTTATTGTCTAGATTAGAAATTGTGGTTCTTGCTAGACCAAAAATACCAATTAAATTCTCTGTCTGACATGATAGAGTGATACATGGTGAGGGGAAGTGGGGGCAAAGTATGAATTTCAGCTGAACTATTACAAGCTCTTATGTAAATGATCATAAAGTCATTAATTATGTCTTTCTCCTGGATGACTAGAGGGGACTACGTTTTAACAATCACTACCAATCAGTACATAATATTATAAAACAAAGTCCTCCCGCTGCGTCTGTCTGTCTGTCTGTCTGAAAGCGACAAATGAAAAAACTACCGAACGGATTTTCATACGGTTTCACCAATGGACGGAGTGATTCATGAACAAGGTTTAGGTGTATAATTTATTATGGTTTTGTGTAAATTGGTTAAAATATGACGATGATTGTTGAAGATGTCGGAAAATAACATTGGGACTGTTGTTATTGCAACCGGGAGTTTTATTGGCGTGCGTCGCATAATAGGGTGATATAAAAACAATGAGGATATTTGAAGCAGTTACCTTTGTAAGGATGCCAGCACATCAAGCTACTACAATCTGTCTTTCTTTAATAGATTTTCAACTTTATCGCTAAAGTATTCGGTCCAAGGTTGATTGGAAAAATTTGATAGTTTCGGGTAGCTTAATGTGCTGGCGTCTGTACTCAAATTGTATTTATGTCATATCCCTATGTACTTTACTGTACTGTGTACAACATAAATAATAAAAAAATAATAATTATACAAATAATGAACCGAATGAACTTTAACAAAGAGGGAGAGAAAGACAAGGCTAACTTGTAATTTAGTAATTTCCAGACCTTACATTTCCCAACAGATGCAGATCCGCTGACATTGGATTCGATTGTTATCGCTTGCATCCAGTCGCGCTGCTTACTGAAGGCGTTGACCTCGCCGGGATTTGAGAATGGTCAGTATAGACAACAATATAAAACCTAATAACACTTTACCCGACCCGAAAATTGTATAATCCTCGTAAATCCACAGATACCAATAGAAAAATCCAAAACACAAACTGTAAGCATGACTATACATTATTGAATCAAGTGCGCACTCGAAGGCAAGGAAAAAGCGATCGGCTATCGTTACATAAGCGCGCGCGGTTTCCAAATCCAAGATGGTGTTGGGACAGCGCAGGAAAGCTGCTGAAGGTCAGCCGTGGTGTAACGCTGGACATTACAAATGTATCGGAATTTTTACGTCATACGTTATGATATACGTACGGGTCGCCCATGCTTCGCACGGGTGCAGTCTACTGATATAGCGACATGTACGCAATAAATTCTCTAAATTAAAGTGAAAACCGCATGAAAATCCATTGCGTAGTTTAGAAGAACAACGCGATCACACAGACAGTACTATTTATTATAGATATAGATAGCGCAGGGTGTATAATAATATGCTTGTAGATTTTTAGCAGTAAACTGTATTTCCAAAATAGTTGGTAAATTTTTATACAAGAGCAAAATTGCATGACACTGAGAGGAAGCTTTTTAGAAACTTAATGTTACCAGGGTATAAAAACTAAAGCTAAACAAATAAATGTTGCTAATGCAAATAAAATTATTTATGTTTGGATTATTTTCAAACACAGGGTGTGTCAAAAAAACAATGTGAATTTGAAGAAATCGAACTCCGTCCTGTACCTATTTGTTTACGAATCTATAAAATTTCGGATAATTTTGAGGGTACGTCCAGTCGGTAAATATGTTAATGCATTCAAGCAACAAACACAAAAATCTTGTAAAAAATATTGACAGATGCATAAAAAATTTAATAAATTACATTAAACAGGTAAACATATTTATCCACAGCCATTAATTTAACCCGCGGTGTGTTAAACTAATGGATGGGGATAAATATTTTATTTCCAATAAGGTATTTAAATCCGGTCGTCGATCTCATCGTATATATCTCTTGAAAAATGGCATTATTATGTGTAATGATGACTGAGTCACTTGTATTCGTAGTTTTGGACAAGCTGAAGAACTACGCTGTTCTTTGGCTGTTTCGGGAAAATTGGTCCTTTGGGTCGATTTAAGAATATCGAATAGAGTTTTGAAACAAGGATCGTTAGCAGACCAATAGCCAGGTGGGTGGGAACCTCGCGGGGAAGACCTGTATGAGACTCACACAGACCAGGGAAGCATGGCACAAAAAGGAGTGCAACAAGGCAGCTAATGATGATGATGAATGGAGTTCTAGCCTGGTCTTATCCATTTACATTGAAAAAATTAATTGGAACTTAATATACCTAAAGTGCTTTTAATGGTTTTTGCGTTTTGTGATTGCCTGTTTTTAGATTACAGCGCATTTTTACGTGTACAGCAACCATAAGGAAAATTAAAGTAAATAGTTAAGTAAAGTTTTATGAACAGCGTGCATGAAACCACCTATATTTTAATGTTTTTGTAATGTTAGCGCACTGTTTATAATAAGTGAAACTGAAGTAACAGTAGTCTCTAGTTCGCATCTAACTTAGTGCTCTTAATAATACGTTTCCCTCTGGTGATTTATAACTTCCGCGGTGCAATTACTTGATGCATTTCTTTATTTTTTTGGTCCGAATAATATGTACTGTAACACTAATTTGTTATGAAAACGAAAGGCCGAAACTCGCGTGACAGTATGACAGGAGACAAAACAGTGGCAATGCTTGGGGGGAACTTAGGTGAAGCAAGCTGTCATTCTATCTGAAGACTCCCGTAATTTAAAACGTTCAAAATCTAGTCGCAATCTCACCTCAGCGACCATCAATGTGAAAAACTTTTGAACAGAATGCGATCAGACTATGAACGTTCTTAAAATTACGAGAATTTCCCCTCTGATGCTAGTGATTGACACTATTGATAGCTCGATACGCGATAGTTTCCACGGCGATATTTTTACAGAATAGCCGTACCCGTGGAATGACAGCTCACTTCGCCTAAGTTTTTAATTTTTACAGAATAGATCGGCTAATAAGCTAAAAAAAGATTGAATAATTTAAGATTTTTCTATTTGGATTTGGCACGAAAAAAAGCTGAACTTGCGACCTTGAACCTAGGTGATAATTATTTATCTAAATTTATTAATTAAAATCCGATGTCCATGAGATGATTGCGGAAACTTAATATTTGTTATGAATCGAGTAAATAAGTTTATTGTGCGCGAGGCGCGGTATAGCATAGCTGAGTATTAGCAAGTACTTATAGTGCTGATGGCGACCACATATTTGATCAATTAGATAAACAATTGATAAAGAATGCTGGCTCTTGGTATATATTTAATTAAGTAAGTTGAAAACCTTGATTTTTTGCAGTAAATACCCGGCATTTTCGCTTGCTTCATCTTTGGTCGGTTAATTTTTGAATTCATTAGCGTAAAAGTAAATACTTAATTACTGGTAAGTAGTATGTACTAATTTAAGTTAGGCAAGTATTGCATTATGCCTTTAGAGGATTTAAGTCAGTAGTCCTTAGTTGACACAGTGGGTAATGATTATAAGTGATATATTGTAACAAAAATGAATTGATCTAAATAGCATTATAAAGAGAAAAGATTTTATTTTTAATATGTTTCTTTGTTACGCTTTCACGGTAAAACAGCTGAACGGATTTGGATGAAATTTGGCACATGGATAGGCCATGACCTGGATTAGGACATAGGATACTTTTTATCCAGATATTTTTATCGGGTCGAGACTTATGAAGGTGAAATCGCGAGGCGCAGCTAGTTGTAAATAAACCATCCTCTTCCTTGCCAAAATATCTTGCATAATTAACAAACTTATGTCTATTCAAGCACAATTTCGCCATAGCGCATGCGTCTGTTTCTCAACTCTTTATCATTTAAATAAAACACTTCACTTCTTTTGTATAGAGTCCATTCTCGCTTACAAAAAGTTTGGTTATCTCAGCACGATTTTGGCAAAAGCCGTTATTTAAGTATAATGAAGTAAAAAAAAGAAATCTGTTGTGCAAGTAAACAAACCGTTTTGATCTTATTAACTCCGCTTGGTGGCGCTAGTGACCTAGATACGGAATTTCGGTTTAAAACTCATTACGCAACTCCGCGCAGTCGGTACGTGTGCTTAGAAAAAACTTGGTCCGGTCTACAACGGGTTGTTTTTTTGTATTTTTTGCTATTGTCCATCCGTTAGAGTGACCTAGTTTAGATAAATTTAAGAATAGTTTAGTCCTCTGAATGAAAATACTGCGTTATTTATTAGAAACTATTAACTATGTTGCTTGATTAAAAACACATGTTTTCAGGACTGAGAACAGTATATATAACTACGGAACTACTAGGTTATTAATGTGTTATTTATTTTCTAAATACCTAGAGGAACTTTTATAAACTGTTAGTTATTGTTATGGTTCTTTGATAAGATATACATATAGGCAACGAAGAGTTGATGAGCACAGTAAACTTTTAATAATTGCATTCATGTTACTTCTGAGCGTATAAAGGGGGTGATAATGCGTTAGCTAATTCATAAGTTTCCTATCAGTCAGAAATCATGCAAATACAATCTAAATAGCGAATGCTTTCAATGTCATTTTCTTGCCTACTTATTGATCGAAAGAGCTGGAAGACATAGTCATATCATATTACCCAGTAACTGGGTTGTGGAGGTCAGATAGGCAGTCGGTCCATGTAAAATACTAGTATTCAGTTGCATCCGGTTAGACTGGAAGCCGACCTCAACATAGTTGGGAAAAGGCGAGGCAGCTGATGATGATGGTGAGCTGAAAGTTATAGGGAGAGGGCTTTGACCAGCGGTGGGATGATGCAGGTTAACAGTAACCTTAATTGTAGAAATTGTGATGGAGCTTTCGTCTAGTATCTTGAGCCTTTTAGGATTAAAGCTCTACTTAATACTTACTAAAATATTTGAGTGCCTTACAAGCACCTACCTAAATACAGTCGCGAGCACTAATATGTTAACACTTGGAAACTTTCAATAGCGATTTTTGCGTGAAATAATGAAAACAACAATGAAATACGACACATTGCAAAAACCTATGGGTTCGAGAATACTATGTTCGTAGCAACATAAAATTTCATTAAAAAATAAAGTAGTAAATCGCAGTTGAATAAAGCCAAGTGTATACATACTTATGCTCGTGACTGTACTTGTTTTAGTTTAGTTAGGATAATGTAGCAGTTCGGAAACATAGTGGTGTCACTTTCAATGTCATGAAAAATTTATTGGAAAATACAATGGAGCTTGATCAAGCTGTTTACAAAGTTGCATGTAATTATATCTGTGGTATATAGTTACGCAAATATATTAACTTTGTAACCTCAACTCTCATTAACCTTAAGCTCTCTATAACTTGCTCACACCTGCAGTTAAATCAGAATTTAATATATTACGTTACGAAAGAATCAAATAATATCTTAAATAACAGTTGTAGCTAGTTATAAAGGTTTACCAATGTTACACTGCTATCAGATTATTAAAAGAAAATGTCGTAATTAAAGGTTGATTGTATCCTGGGAAATTAATCAATTTTTTTTTGTTTATTAGGCCTCATTTTTCAATAGTCGGTTTTTTTTGTCTTAGGAATAAACATTGCGGTTTGACAGCTTTTGTAAGTATAGAAAATATGTCAAACTCATGTCATATTTATTCCTCAGATATAAGTTATCTGACTATTAAAAAAACATTTTTTTACAAAAAAAACAACAATCGCCTTCCAAAATAAAAAAATATAAATATCGAATTGAGAACCTCCTCCTTTTTTGAAGTCGGTTAAAAATTATCGGTTAGTTGTGTCAGAATTATAGTTGTCCCCTAATAATGATAATTTCTTAGAAAATGAACCTTTTGCAAATGATTTGTCTCTTTTTCGCATAATCACGAATTGTGCGATATTCTTGCTAGTGAAATAGAAAGCCAGCTGATACAGACCTACGTTTAAATGCGAAATAATTAATATTCTTATATTAATATTGGAAAGCGAAACGCATTAGTTTATTCAAAATTAAATAGCAAATACCCATAAAAGTTAAAAGTTAAAGCTCCAAGTTTATATAACGATACTTAGCATGCGTTTTATTTGCACAATGTTAGGTAGAAGTATATCTAGTGTAATGCATAGATCCACCGAGGGCATTATATCATCATTTGTGAAAAATATTTAATTATAGTTAACTTATTTATATTCTTGCGACATGCTCTAAGTTATTCATCAGCATACACGGTGAAACTAAAATCTATAAGTTCCAAGTCTGGTTTACCTTTATTCTAGCGATTAACATGTTAAATGATCGATATTTTTAAAATTGAAGGTCGGTACTTACTCTTGAGAGCCCACAGCTGTCTCTCCATCAGTCCGTCGACGTACTCCTGCATCTCCACGCGGCACTCCCCGCTGATGGTCTTCTGCAGCTCAGCCCACTGCTTCACCAAAATATCAGCGTCGAACAGCCGCAGCATGTTCTCAATGCCCATCAACTCCTTCATGTCGACGCTGTCCCTCTTCAGCGCGTTCCTGGATTCGTTCACAGCGCTCCTGATGGAGTCGTTCAGTTGACTCAACACTCCCTTGTTCGGTTTCGAAGTCGTTTTCTCCGTGGGCTTGGAGGTCGTCTTCACAATGTGTTGGACATTGTGGGACTTCTCTGTCGTCGATTGTTTCGCTTCAGTCTTGATCTCACTGAAGTCTGCGAACGATAGCCCATCATCGTCCGCGAACACGTCAAAGGCATCCTCTGTCGTAGATTTATCGTTTCGACTCGAGTTCGGAGGATTTGGCTTAGCGAGGGAACCGATCAGGTCTGAAGCCAGGTCCTCGTCGAGGCCGCCCTTGGCGGCTCCTTTCTTGATGCTCTGAAAAGCGTCGATCAAAGCGCTCCGTAGCTTCTCCTCGCGCACACTCTCTCTGCTGTCGGGTACTTCAACAGCATTTGCTAAAACTAAGGCACTTAACAAAACTATCACTAGGGGAGACATTTTAGAAAAAATATTTAAAATTATTTTTCAAAGTTTCACTCGCACATGCTTGTTAGTACGATCACTGATGCCTCAAAAATCGAAATATATATTTTTGGTGGTGTTGAAGGTGCGCGCGCGGCGTCATAGTCGGAGCACGACTGCGCAGGCGTGAGGCTGTGACATAACGCCGTTACGAAGTCAATGCGGCACTTTCACTGTCGGCGGCGCGCGGTGAGGCGCAGGTGAGCGCCGCATCCTTGTAGGGCGGCCGATGCGTGCCGCTGAGCCACTTTATATTGGCCAACTTATTAGTTAACTTGTTATAATTCAAATGTGTTTAATAACAAACACACTTAAACGAGACTGTCCTACTGATGATATCTCAAGGGCGGCTGACTTATACCGCAGTCGATTTTCAGTTAGGAGACCAAATTGGAAAGAGTTTGGAAATGTGACCGATAATACGAGCAACTGGAAAACAAGGACTTGATGATAAACTACACAAGCAGAGCTTTAATTCTAAAACATTCATGTTTTGAATTCACGTAACTTAAAGAGCTTTTAAGCTCTGACACACTGAATTCAGCATGGTTTAGCTACAGATTCTGAAACAAGCTTAAAAGCTTTACGTACATCTATAGGGAAGCTTTCAGTTTAATGTTAGAGGTTGTAAAGTTACAGGAGGTGCAAAATAAGTAAAAGCTTTACCTCTTATTTCATAAGAAGTGTGAAACTTGCGTTGTAAACATTGATGAATGTTTGTGTGTACGACGTACGTATTGATGGCATGTTGCGGTGGCTAAGTTTAGCTGATGTAATAATATATGTTGGAGTATCGGTTACCAAATTAACTTGACCACCAGCGTCTTAACATCGATACCTTCATAGATATCTACCGGTGACGGTGTTGTCATTATCAACACGAAAAGCAAGGCTCTAAAAGTGAAAAATAAAAACTTTTATACAACCGACTTCCAAAAACGACACTTCAAAGTGAAAAATAACTTTAATTTCGGAAGTCGGTGTCGTTGGGTTCGCATTTTCGTTGTTTGCCACCGACTTCCGAAATTAGTTATTTTTCACTTTGAAGTGTCGTTTTTGGAAGTCGGTTGTATTTTTTTGAAAAAAAGTTTTTATTTTTCACTTTTTAGTTGTAATTTTTACCAGTAATTTTGGTTTAAAAACCAAACTACTGACCCGTTTTTGATGAAATTTCTATGGGACCATTTGGGAAGTATACCCTTTCCAACAAAAAAAGAATTTTTCAAATCGGTTGGCAAGCGACGGAGTTATGCGCGAACAAATATAAAAAAAAAAAAATACAAACATCAGAATTGAGAACCTCCTCCTTTTTTAGACGTCGGTTAAAAATAAATATTATATTTATTTATCGCTCCTTTCAATTTGATTCCATTATCCTACTGGTCGTAATATAGAAAACAATGACACTAGCGTGCTAGAAAGTGCGCAAGTTTAAATGAATCCATTAGTATTTGGCTATCATTATCATTAGTCAACTCTTTAATGTTACGTCTTTCAGTAGGTACCCACAGATACGTCACAAAAATGATGCGAAATATCTATCACAAAAGTGCACCGTCAGCATGACTATCAAACGTTTCATTTACATTACAACACTAGTGGTAATTCTTGTAACAAAAGATACAATTTACATTCTTTAAGATTTTTTTCTAAAAGAATGTAAATTTCTTTTTCTTAAATATTACGAAACTCATCCAATTCATATAAGGATACCAAATTATAGTTTTGTCTTCCGAACTTTTACATACAAAGTTTCATTTCGATACGACAATTACAAGTACATTAAAATAGACTTCTAAGATTTTATTACATTGTTAGTTACAAGTGAAGCTAATAAAAGCGTGTTGAAAAGACAAAAAATCCGCAAAGTTACGAGAGTGAATAAAAATTTTGCGACCTAAAACTGCGCAGGCGACGACCACCCGTGACCGTTACTGTCAAATTCGACTTTCTACGACTTGACAGTTGAGTCACAACCATAATCCCTGGACGGTTAGGAAAAGGAGTCGTTGGAACATAACCTGGGCTTAGAACCGTGAACCGCTTACAACTACGCAGAATCTATTCTATACTTATAATAAATCTGTAGAAGTGAAAATTCTGTACATTGAAAATATCAAAAAAAAAAAATGGCAGGGGGTGTTACTAGACCGACACCGAACCCAAAAATGTGATTACAAAAATTTTTGTCTGTCTGTCTGTCTGTCGGTCTGTCTGTCTGTCTGTCTGTCTGTCTGTCTGTCTGTTTGTTCAGGCATCACGCAAAAACTGCCGGTTCGATTACGATGAAACTTGGTATAATTATTCTTTAATATCCTGGGCACCACACTGGGTACTTTTTATCCCGGAAAAGTATATACAATAAAAAACAAACTTAATTTTGCGGTTCGATCCCTAGACCGATTACTGTACCAACCGCAAATAATAAGTTTGTCGAAGGTTACGTCACCCGCAGACGTTTTATTTTATTCCTTTTTATTCCTTTTAGTGTTTAGAGTTATTTAGGTTTAATTTTATAAGTCGTAGGTATAGATTTTAATTTTATAGTATAGGTAGTATATTTGTTAGTGTACGTAGTGACCGTAGGTTATTTTATAATACTGTTAGGTAGGATTAGTCATTCGTATAGATATTAGTTTTTAGGGATTTTGCTTATTTATTGAGTTTAGATTAGTTATCATCAGAAATAGGTTTATTTAGGTAGGGTATTTTTTTAAATTAGGTAGGTACTTAGGTAAAGATATCATATAGGTACCCTCTTAATCACCACTAATGAGACACAATTGGTTTTCTATTGTAATTAGCCACAAAGGGCCCGCGAGATGGATGGCATCCTGGGGAAGCACATACATTTTATCCTGTTAGCACGTTCCCGTGGCATAATTTCCGACATCCACGCGGGCGAAGCCGCGGGCAGAAGCTAGTTGCTAATATTTGTGTCACGACATGCTGCATGAGCTATACTTGGAGGCAGAAGAATATTGCAAACATTCTGTGCTCGATAGATAAGAAGATGTGGACATAATGTTAAAGACCCTTTTTTTTTTTTTTTTCAGGATGTGTAATCATCAAATGACCCCTCCCGCTCTGGGTGGAGCAGAAGGGAGTGTCAGAGTCTTACTGACTAAAACCCACCCGTGTTCCTTCCTTAGCCCTTTATGTTCCAGGGCAGCGGTAACCCTTTCGGACGATCCCGCTACCCATGTTAAAGACCCTTAAAGAGATTCGATCAACACATTCGTTACTCGGTACAAAATCGGCTCTACGCATCTGCAATGCCTCCTGTCATCAGGTGTCGCCGATGTCCATCATAATCAGCATATAATGTTCTCACTGTTGAGACACAGGCCGCCTCTCAGTGAGAGGGAGTGGGCCGTAATCCACCACGTGGGCCCAGTGCGGGTTAGAAGATGTCACATGTCTTCGAATTTTTGGTCCTAGGACATGCCGGTTTCCTCACGATGTTTTCCTCCACCGTTTTGAGAGCAGTGACGATGAAATAATTTACACAAAGTAAAGCGCCTGTCTGGGTTCGAACGTACGACCAACGGCTCGTAAGTCGCGGCCGTTACCACTGGGCCACCACTGCTCTCTGCCGATGTCTTACCACCAGGTGGATCGTCAGCTTTTGTATGCCATCCAATAACGTATAAAGTTACATCAAAGAACTATAATCAACAATTTGGGAAAACTACGACTACTGCGAGTACACTAGTATGAGGCAGTTAAAACCGCTTTTGTACTAACTGTAACTCGTCGAACAGTTTCGCAATTCGCTTGAAAAGTTCTAACAAATTCGTGTACTCAGACCCTCCTTCACGGCCTCGATTTAGAATTAAACATGTGTAGTCTACTAGTTCTTGTTGTGAGTAATAATCACCTTGTACGAATTGGGTGACTATCGTAATATTTAAGAAAAAAAAAACTGCACTATACTTAAATAATTTAAATTGTTATTTTCCGTTGTCTTTGTTGCAAGAATTAACACTAGTGTTGTAATCTAAATTACACGTTTTGATAATCATGCTGACGATACACTTTTGTGATAGATATTTTGCATCATTTTTGTGACGTATCTGTAGGCATTGAAAGACGTAAGATTAATGAGATGACTATATTGACCATATAGTCAAAAAATTATGGTTTCATTTAAACCCGCGCACTGCCTAGCACGCTAATGTCGTTGTTTTGTACACTACGTTCAGTAGGATATGGAATCAAATTAAATGGAGCGATAAACAATATTTATTTTGATAATGACAACACCGTCACCGGTAGCAATCTACGAAGGTAAGTGAGCTTCACGCTTTTTGAATACAATTATTATTATTTTTTATTTTTTTTGTATGGCCTACAAGTAGTTGTTCCGGGTCTGGCTGTTAGTGTATGTGAGTTTAAATGTTTCGGCATATTTCGGCAAATTGGTACTCAACTGTTGCTTCCGTGTTCTGAAGATAGTCCGTCTAGCGTTCAGCACTAAAGTATAAAGTAGGTAACTGTTACAAGCTCGAACCTCCATCATCCAAGAGGTCTTCTCCGTTCTGTCTTTAGATGTATTTAATTAAAACACATGGCCTGTAATAGGAGCTAATCTAAAATTTAGCAAGTTCAGCATTTTTCATAGTTAATAAGTTCTTACATAATGGATACGGATCTTCGATTATATAATTTTCTGCAAATTTTGCGAAATCGTGATTCCCCGTTCGAGTGTGAGTAAATATTATGAGTGCAACTAGTTTACACCGTGACCTCGCCCGCGGCCTCTGCATTGAGCAACGCCATGTTTATAGCTGACTCGACCCAATCTTCACAAAGATTGTATGCATACAGACATATCCGTAATGTGCATGTAAGGAAAATAATATTACTTTTTCATAATCTCGAGTTTTATTACGACAGTCTGTGTAACATTGAGGAAACTTTTGGTAAGTTACCAACAACTTTCAGTTAGTTGTTGTTCTTGGAATAATCTTGGAGTTGCTCAATGCAGACGCTTCACAATATTAGCCTGTAACAGTTTCATAGCAGAGCAAGACCTCATGGAGTACAGAGGAGGCTTTCATTGATGACAATAGCTCGACGATTTTAGACCAGCTGGGTTTCTTCGTGATGTTTTCTTATACCATGAGCCAAGAGCGCGAGCGGTATCTAAAACGAACTTTGAAAATGTTTGGTTGTTTTTTTTATTCGGGATCGGGGTGTGGATTGATAATCTCGAGGCTTGCTACGAGAAGCAAGATATTGCAAAATGTATCTAACAGTGCAGATTCAACTGAAATGTAAGTGTAAGTGAAACACTTAGTTAAGCACGTCTATAAATTTTATTAGTGCAGTATTAGGCAGTCGTTTCATGTAAAATACTCAGCTGCATCCGGTTAGACTGGAAGCCGACCCCAACATAGTTGGGAAAAGGCTAGTTAGATAATGGCGCCGATTCCCTTGTTCACAAACTAAACTAAATTTAAGTTCAATGCATCTTTTTCTTTCTATTTAATTTAGAAAAGGACAGAAGATAAATATTAGTTTAGTCCTGTCAAACTACTCAGCGCCTGACGTAAATTGACGTATTTTTAGCAGCCATGTTTTTAATCACGTCTAATCTGTCTACGGAGTATCTTAATTTGACAGGAGTAAACTAATATTTTATCTTCTGTCCTTTTCTAAATTAAATAGAATGGCCAAAACGAATGGCCAATGACTGTTTTGTGCAGTTCAAGCATTTAACCATTCACCCAAATATCCGTAAGTTAGTACATGGACAAGAAACCTCGCCGACACCAACTTGGGAACTAAACGCCGAGTCATTGTGATGCACAGATCTGCTAACGCTGATGATATAATGATGAAATTTCTTGTTGACGGTTCAGTACTTCTAGCCAAGTAAGCCAAGAGCACATTACAGCCGGAACGGACCGTAGCAGCTCAACGCATTTTCATACAAAAAAAGTGTGCGTTGGTTCATAGAAAATGTACGAAAGTGAAGGTGAAGGAGGATTTTTGCGTTGCGGCCCGGTCCGCCCTAACTGGTTTAGGCTTTATCCAATATTACCAGTGTTTCTTACTAACCACACTCCAGTGTAGTATTCATAGTATAAAAAAGAAGAAGAAAATAATATTTGTCTTTAAAAATCGCTTTCAGCGACAAGACCGCCCATTGTCTCTTTGTAAAGTTTCTACATTTATATCTGTAATATTTATGGTGTACATAATAAAGAGTACTCTATTCTATAACGCTACAGCGACTAGTTCTTAGGTACACCTGGGAGCTATAATCTAACTTTACAATCAGTCTGTGCTATATGCCATCGAGGATATATGTACTGCAGCAAATATACATACCATACAATGTTACGAATGAAAGTCCATCTATTACTCAATCATCAATGATCACCGGACGCCTGCGCCTGCGCGGAAGTAAACATGAGATAGGAACTGTACTATCATATCATACTGTGTGATCGTGATGATGTACTGCATTTGTAGTATTAGGTTATAGGAAGCCTGACATCCTCATATATCATGCTTGTGAGGTAATTGAAATAACTATATTACTTGAGAGGTTGAAAGGAGAATGCCCTTAACTAAGACCTTCTTTTGAAGAATTTTGTAGCTCGATCAATAGACAACTCTATAGTTAAATTGAAGACACGAACTATATTTAAATTGTAAAACCACTATAAAATTGACTGCTACTGGCAAAGGTACACACCGAGCTTTACTCGTGTGGAAATCAAGGATCAAAACGACAGATTGCAATCAAACTGCCGTGATTTTAGCAATGTTCCCTAAAGCAGGTCACTTCAAGTGGACCCGGGTGACAATGATGAAGTACCCACTCCTCAAACGTACTGAAATACGCTACGACACAGTGAAAAAGCAACATATACCGCGGAAGAGAAATGTGCAGTAATGCGCATGTCTCAATGGCCACCACAATGGGACAATGCGCCTTATGAAACAGTGCGTGCGATCAGGTCGCGGAGCCAGATCGAATCTTGCGCAGGGCACTTATGTAACGTGGGTTTTGTTGTACACAGGCTCCTACTCATCTTTTGCAAATAGGCTGTGACAGATGTCTTAGTGAAGATATGTAGATCTTCTCACTTACTTACTTACAACTCGTAAGTCGCTGCCGTTACCATAAAGCCACCACCAAGCCTGCTCTCTGGTGCACCCACGACACAGGAGAAATTCCTAGTGTGGGGATACGTTTTTAAAAAAATAAATAAATTAGTACCTAATTGCTTAACAGTCAGGATCATAAAGTTTTATGGATATGTATGTAAATAGGGACAGACATATTTACAATATATTATATAAGCATTGTTCGCGACATCGATTTCTTAATAGGTACGAGGAAACAGGCGCTGTGGGAATCGGAGACAATTCCCATCTACTAACAGTGGAGTTTATGAAGCTGTGTTTGTCTGGCTTTAGTCTCGTTTTATTCTTGGTTGACGAAGGAAAATGATTTTTTAATAAATTATGTCAATAGATGGTTAAAGACTGAAAAATAATACATAAAATAAAAGTAAGTAATACACTCACAGTGTCAGAATAAATGTTGAATTTTATCCATATCCATCCACATGTCACCCATAAAATAGATAACACTAACGACATGTAACATTATATAGCATTTAAGACCTACATAATATTAATAACAACAGTTATGTGGTTATCTTTGTTAATAGAGTTACAGTTTTAACGTTAAGCTACAGCAACTATGTAACTAGTCTGTAGTCAAACTGCAAAAAGGCCTCCCTCTTTATTTTCCTCACAATTCTGTCTTTAACAGTTAACAGCTAACAGTAAACTACTTTCAATTTTTTGCGTAGGTTCTCCAATCTCAATACTTCATTGTGGTCTTATATTTTACCTTTCAATCAATCAATCAATCCTGCGGTTGCTGATTGACAAGCATAGTTAAGTTAGTCTTTTCCAAAGTGAGTCACAATTCACACTACACACACTATTCCACTTTTCGTACCCGCACATCTAGCTTTTCAGGTCATCCATCCAACTGGCATCGATTTGTGAGTAGGTATGTCATATTATTTGATGTATGTTTTGCCATCAAGTGTTATGAAGGGTAAACATTTAAGCAACATTATAGAGAAGAAAGTCGTCTGCTCTTAAATTTCAGAAGGTAGACGAAATAACTGTATGTTTTATAGACAAACAGAAACGAATAAAATGAGACACAGAAGAAAATGTGACGATAAACCTTCATTGGCGAGGCACTGCATTAGGAAGAATTTTCTCATATACAAAAGCCCGAACAAACCACAGAGCATAGCTAGTTCAATATAAAACACAATTCTTAACAAAACGCAGGTCTGATTAGGTAATAGAGTTCACACGAGAAGATTTCTCGTTCAATAGGTTAGCACTTGCCTAAGTATGGCTCATGTAGGCTAAGTACTAGTGATTCAACTTGTGGGCGACAAGCAACTATAATGAATTACTGGATGGTATATATTTCTGCATGCCAAAAGTGGAAGTCAGGACCTTAGAATTTTAGCAGTTTGTAATTTTAAATCGTTTTCAGTTGTCATCAGATGCACCAAAGTTTGGCAATTTCTTTCTATCTTCCTCTGGTTAACTGTATTTTTTTTCGTCTTTACAAATAAATTCTCACCTAAATGTGGTTACCACCACTTAAATAATAGGCGCTACTGATGGCTATATGTGTAGGGAAAGACCAAAGAAACAACGGATGGACGTGTGAAAGTTGAAATGGCTAGCAAGAGGGTGACTACCGAGATGAAGTAGATATGGAAGAAAAATATATGTTGCGACGACCCCAAGTAAATTGGAATAAGAGCATGAGAATGATGACTGGCCTTTCGTACAACTTTGTATAGTAAGTTTAATTTATCTTCAAGACTAACAGCACCTTTCAAACCGCAACACAGTGATATTGCTGGGTTGAAGCTGGATAAAGGCACATAGACGAATTCCGTTTACTAGGCGGACAAATTCCGTTTACAAGACGGACGAATTCCGTTTCTACGGTAGATTAATTCCGGTCACAGGGCGAACGAATTCCGTTTATAAGATAGACGAATTTGACCCCATTAGGGTAAACGGTACTCATTGGTTTGTACTGTTAAGTACATATTGTATGAAAGATGGACAACTATCGCAACCTAATTATTTTTGTCCATACTGCGCGTGGGTAGACTTTACAGGTGCTGTTCATCAAAGTACGTGTGTCATTCTGAGAAAGCTTTCATTTTTATTCAAATGTCCGTGAGAGCAAACGAAAGCAATGGGAACTTTGCCTGTCTTATGTAAATGTGTATGTACGTTTTACGTGTCTTAAGGTGCGTGCACATCTGCGGATGCGTTATGGAGCTAGGTATGATTATTTGGTAATAGGTTCAGAATGCACATTCTACACAACCTTATTAAGCATGGGGCTATTGCATGTTATGTATATTGGACGTAAGAGATAATGAGGTAGAATTAGTTCACGGACTTTATTAACGTGCATCTCTAGATGCACATGAATAAAAGGCTCACTCAATTATTGTTATAGATCTCATTTTATGTACCTACAATCTATGCAAATAAACTTCTTACTTACTTACTTAAAGTCTCGCTGGCGAAAGGTAGGTGTACATACGCCAGCACATCAACCTACAACAATCTGTCAAATTTCTGTAATAGATTTTCAACTTTATCGCTATAGTATTAAGGTTCAAGGTTGATTGGGAAAATTTGACAGTTTCGGGTAGCTTGATGTGCTGGCGTCTGTACCTACACCTACATTCTATTACTATAGGTATACTTCTTCCTAACACTTCGGGGAATACAGGAGTGATATTATGTTAATAATTTTCATGCGAAAGTAAGCAAACCTTTCAGGACTCTTCCGTAGGTACAGCAATAGTAATTAACGCCAGAGACAATATTTTACAGAAAAACCGCAATTACTTACTCCCCAGTCTTTAGGTGTATACGCACCCTTATAAGGTGACTATTATTACGAATTTAATATTTTTGTGGAGATTATTAATTGTTCTTTTGTATGTTAATTATAAAATGCTCTATGGGGAAATAGTTAGTTCTTGTATCTAATCTACTATGGGGCATCGTAAAGCAGGTATTTTTATGGTTTTCACAGGATCGTGGAAAGATTTTGTCTGTCTCATTTATGCATAATATGTCTGCGAAATATTTGATGGTTTTTATCATGTTCATCATTACAATTTTAAGTTCTTCAATAAATTAAACAATAATGGTTCATTTATTTTAAAAAATCTAAATATTTTTATTGTATTATGCAAAAAGTAATTGGGCTATTCATTGATTAATTACATACATTCGATCGAGTCGAACGGTTAGGTTGAAAATAAATACATAACCAGCAGCTATTCATATAACATCTACAGAAGTATTTATATGCACAAATTAACATAGGCCATTGCAGGGTCATTACAACAACTAACAATCATTACATAAATTTTGCGTTCCCACTGTTCACACAATGGCCGGCCATTGCAGAGAGACGTAGAAAACATCCACTCAAACCAATCCTCTGACCTAGGCACCTCAGCTACCGTGGTAGGTCCAGATTACACATCAAACTAAAAGTTCTTTAGATATTCTGGTAAGTTTCTAGAGCGTCCCATATCATATTACAAAACATTGTTGAATAAAAACTGTTGTAGGCACACGTTAGCTCCAAATTGTACAGACGCCAGCACATCAAGCTACTACAATCTGTCAAATTTCTTTAATAGATTTTCAACTTTATCGCTAAAGCATTAAGGTTCAAGGTTGATTGGGAAAATTTGACAGTTTCGGGTTGCTTGACCTGCTGGCGTCTGTTCTAGGAGTATTAAGAAACGAAACATTTATATGGAACATAGCAGAAGTCACTGCTCACCTTCTAGTAGTTCTAGTGGCCCTCTTTGTCAGTTCTTCTCCATCGGGATGTTTAGCTTCAACTTCCTGTCTAACTGGCCGACTCCTTGACAGTTCAAAAGTAAATGGTTTAGTTGAACAAATGCTTTGACCGCACTCATCTATCAATTCGATTCATACACAGTAGGTATTCTGTGTAACGCCTGTTAGGGTACATTGCTGGGGAGACTGTAAAGGTCTCCGTAGATTGAGTTAAAAATCCCATACACCCCGGTTTTATCTTCAAAGCCCCCAGGTTTTCCCGCGAGACACCTTCTGAAGGTCTGTCCCTGACAAAAAATAAAGGTACATATTCTGTGAGTCATACACTGAACTCACCTTCTGAGCTTCCTTATTCTGTGATTGCCATCCCTCACGCGTTTCACGCGAGCTGTAATTTCGCTAACTAGCTTTTAGTAACTGAGTAGCTGGGGTGCTATTAGTGCTGTCTCTGTACAACTACCCTTACCACGCTCATCCAGTGAGTTGACAGTGAGTTTTTCGCAGGTCATACTCCTATAGGCAACGGCAAAAATAATCTTCTCTCAGGCCTGTTTTCTATCGCGAACAAGAAAAAGAAGGAACTCCTCGAGATCCACATAGAGTTGGATAATGTCATAAGTAAATTAGCTTGTGAGCAAATCCTACAGCCAATCTGGACCAGTAGGCGCCTATAGGCGTTAAGCTCATGTTATATAATAATGTCATACTACTTTTAAATTAATGCTAACTATAAATTATCTACTAAACCTACTCCTTAAATAATTTCATAAATTCTATTGAAAAACGACACACACATAACAATATTATGAATCGGTAGAATAAAACATCATGCATTATTCGAATAACGATCGCAAACCGACGGTACTACAGCAGTATAGGTACCCAATAATGAACGTGGACAAATAGCATAGGAAGTAGCTCTGGCGGACTCTCCATCACGGTGTCCGTCGCGCCCCACCGGTGCGGCCCACCGGCGCCGGCGCACGCCGCTTTACGAACACTATCACAGCGTTATCTTGAGCTATTTATACTACTCCAAATAGACAAAGAAATGGTACATATACCAAACAGCCGGCTAAGGAAAAACCGATCTATTCTGTAAAAATATCATCGTGAAAACTCAGGTCAAGTGAGCTGTCATTCCACCAGCTGTGTACAGACGCTAGCACATCAAGCTACTACAATCTGTCAAATTTCTTTAATAGATATTCAACTTTATCGCTAAAGCATTAAGGTTGAAGGTTGATTGGGAAAATTTGACAGTTTCGGGTAGCTTGACCTGCTGGCGTCTGTACTATTCCGTAACAATCTCACCGTGAAAACTTAGGTGAGATGATAATTAGATGGAATGATAACTCGCTTCACCTATGTTTTCACGGTGAGATTTTTACAGAATCGAGCGGCTAATGCTAGGGATTGATACTATTGACAGCTCACTACATCTAAGTTTTCACGGTGTGATGTTTACAGAATAGCACTAAAGATCTACCTATACTTATTTCTTGAACATCATAAAATTACAGGTCTGTCTAGGGGTGAAAATGATAACAAAAACTTTCGGTAAAGTTCTTTGCTCTATCGTACACAACACAACACCAGCCTATTATTGTCCCTCTGGAGGGCAAAGGCCTCTTCTCATACAGAAAAGGCACGAGCATTAATCACAGATGATCACTGATAGCAATAATGTCGATGAAAAACTCAGAAAGTACAGACGCCAGCACATCAAGCTACTACAATCTGTCAAATTTCTTTAATAGACTTTCCACTTTATCGCTAAAGCATTAAGGTTCAAGGTTGATTGGGAAAATTTGACAGTTTCGGGTAGCTTGACCTGCTGGCGTCTGTACATAGGAATTGAAAAAGTCACATTGTTACTGGCCCGGATTTAAACCCACGACCTCGTGTATGAGAGGCGAGGCCGTAACGACTCTACACCTTTAAATATTGATTGTTTTAATCCTTAAAAGGGGTCATTGTACTTATCATTATGAACAACTTTTACTACGGAACCAAAAAAAAAATCAGTTGATCCATAGATTTATGTTCGCATAACTCGACATAATGTATGGATGAAGTGATTTTTTTTTCACGATTTCAGGGTTGGTCCCGTAGTAAAAGTTGTTCATAATGATGAGTACAATGACCCCTTTTAAGGATTAAAACGTTCAAAATTTAACGGTGTATACATGGTCAAATGAAGTTCGTAAGTGTTGTCAAGTCAAACGTACCTGAGGGACAGAAGCATAGTGAAATGCTTCTTTTGAAGCAATCGATATAGATCTTTACGAAGCATAAACATTTCAACATCTTTCTGAAATGGGAATAAAGATCACTTTCATGCCGCTCTCGCAAAAGACTTGTATTTTGGACTACATGAGATCTTAAACAACAGCACAAGTAAGAAGAACAGTTACTCTTCCAAAAATAAATATCTACCAATAACCGTTAAAATCTCTCAATAATTTCACATACTGAATGTAGGCTACCCCGTACGATATAGCACAGAAGTCAGAACATTTTCCTTGTATTACGTTATAGTGAAAGAGCTATGCGCGGGCGCACACTGTACGTAGATGTGATGTGTGACGTAACACGCTCCCAATACGCGGTGAAGAAACTACGTCGCAAGCGCCTTGTCTGAACGCAGCCTTATTAATTGCAGCAATTGGGAATTACGATTACTTTGTGTTTTTGTAGGACCTTGATTGAAAGTTAGCGTTATTAATACGAGTAACAGTTAGCTTTTCGGACCTGTATGACCTTCTCTATTAGTCGTCATCTCGGTAGTCACCCCCTTTTTTAGGGTTCCGTAGCCAAATGGCAACGGAACCCTTATGGATTCGCCATGTCTGTCTGTCTGTCTGTCTGTCTGTCTGTCTGTCTGTCTGTCTGTCTGTCTGTCTGTCTGTCTGTCCGTCCGTATGTCACAGCCGCTTTTTTCCGAAACTATAAGAGCTATACTGTTGAAACTTAGTAAGTAGATGTATTCTGTGAACCGCATTAAGATTTTCACACAAAAATAGAAAAAAAACAATAAATTTTGGGGGTCCCCATACTTAGAACTGAAACTCAAAATTTTTTTTTTCATCAAACCCATACGTGTGGGGTATCTATGGATAGGTCTTCAAAAATGATATTGAGGTTTCTAATATCATTTTTTTCTAAACTGAATAGTTTGCGCGAGAGACACTTCCAAAGTGGTAAAATGTGTGTCCCCCCCCCTGTAACTTCTAAAATAAGAGAATGATAAAACTAAAAAAAATATATGATGTACATTACCATATAAACTTCCACCGAAAATTGGTTTGAACGAGATCTAGTGAGTAGTTTTTTTTTAATACGTCATAAATCGTAACGTAACGGAACCCTTCATGGGCGAGTCCGACTCGCACTTGGCCGGTTTTCAATACCTTCGTTCACAAAGACCAATCATCGTTTCTTTGGTCTTCCCCTACGCTTATAGCCCTCATTCATACTCAAAACTTTGTTTTTGCATTCCCTCATTTCTCCGCATCACATGACAACCGATTGTCACACAACTTTTTAGTCACCCACTGGTGCCACTTTCAGACTTCCTCTACGTAATATGAAAAATGTACTCTGTGGTAATATGTGTAGCCAAGTAAAAACCGTTATAGTACAGACGCCAGCACATCAAGCTACTACAATCTGTCAAATTTCTTTAATAGATTTTCAACTTTATCGTTAAAGCATTAAGGTTCAAGGTTGATTGGGAAAATTTGACAGTTTCGGGTAGCTTGACCTGCTGGCGTCTGTACATTACAACGCTAAGTTATGAAGACAGACAAACGATGTTCGTCCATAAAATAATTTGACAGAACGACACTTTCTAAGGACAAATGCCTACCAACAAGTGATAAAAATTACAGTGTTCGGTTTGAGGGGTGACGCATGGGCATGACACGTGATGAACTTAGTGCAGTAACACAGACGACATTAGGGAAGGGTATACTGGTAATAAGCAAAGTATTCTTATGCATATCTTTGCCTTGCACTGAAATAGGTTTTATGTAATGCAGCATTTTGTTGATTTAACTTGTATAGCAGTGTGATACAGATATTAAAAGTTACGTTACTTATAGAATTCCGGGTTCAGCGTAATTTAATAAGTATTTTAGTCACCTATGCTATAGCTTTCATTTGCAATTCAATTTTCTTGAACAGGCTCATTTTAATTACAAAACTTGAATTGTTAATGGTAGGTTTGAATACTACGAAATCTGCGGTTAATTTGTAAAATTGAAAAAGTCAAGGTGATCCATGAGATAAAATCACATTTTACTATCGTTTTCTGGCTTCAAGGTTTAAAAACAATTTTGCATGTTTTTATTAATGTATGTACCATTACACTCAGTTACAAACAAAAGTACCTATGTTTTAGTAAATAAACGGTTGGATAAGATACTTCTTCTAGCTGCCGAAGTGGGTTCAGCCGATCGATTCTGTATAAATCTCACCGTGAAAAGTTAGGTGAAATGAGCTTAGAGTGAGCTGTCAATAGTGTCACTCCCTAGTATTAGTTGGAATGACAGTTCACTCCACGCTCACTTCACCTAAGTTTTCACGGTGAGATGGTTACAGAATCGTACTGCTGGTCCACAGTGATCGCACGAAACGTTGCTCCCCATTCTACGACTTAAGTAACTGTTGGGCCATTGTAGACTTTTAATTAAAAAATCCCATCTCAGTTTGATTACAGTTATGCGATGCGATGCGATAGTCCAGCCTAATTCGGCACAAGGTATGTGTGCCAAGTCCATTATTATCGGTTTATGATGCTTTTGCTTCAGAACAAACGCACCTAGGTACCTGTCACTACAATTACCTACGGAATTATTTTATGACAATATTATTTCATATTTACAAAATAAGTAATTAGATTTGCATTAGTTCGTTTTTGAAAATTACGTAATCTACAAGAAGGTAGTTGCTAGGTATAGTCATCAATATGTCATGATATTGCAAGAGACGTAAACTCCTTTCCAACAGGTATAATATCAATGGGTTTTCCTTATAAATATGATGTCGTATGAGTCCGCGAAATTATGACTACATAATAACAGTGGTTTGTAACACCACACCCGAAGTCCAAGGCTGTTCACGATATGAAAGTGGAATGGTTCTTACAACAGTGAAGCCTATTAAGTATCTTTTATACGGGGTGTGATGATGATGATTTTGATACTATTAAAAAAATTAAAACCTGTAGAAATGGGCAAGAAGCACGGTCTCACACTGATGTTTACCAGAAAGGGTAGGTATCGGTACCCTTAAAAAAAAAGTAAGTATCAGCATGAGCAACAACGATACAACAGTGATTTTGAAGTATTAAGATAATTATAAAATCTCTATAACTAGGTAACGTCTTCGGTCGCTAACCTGCTCCCGCTTTTCAGGAAGGCTTCTGGTCCTACTCAACCGACTTATCGGCTTTCCTCTAAAATGTCTGCGAAAGTTATAAGCGATTTGCTGATTACATTCATTTGATATGACCTAGTGGACTTTTGAACCCCTCCGTTAAGTAATTCGTGAAGTCCAAGGTTGGTTGAATAGAATGTTTTTGAAGTGATTAGGAAAGTTGGGGCCATATTATATAAGTCGGATAGATATTTTGGGTTAGATATCCGTATCACTTTCTAGGGAGCAAGATTGCTTAAATAGGTAGAACATCTGTGATTTCATGCGAAGCTAGTCTGCCTGTATATCTGCATTCTCTGCCTCGGCGAATGCCTCCTAGCCAAATAGGTGGGCACCTTTCATACTCGTATATATGGAAACCTTAGATAAAAACATAATTATGATACCTACCATTCCGACAAGCAAAGTAAGTAACCTACCTATTTATCTGTAAGACGTAACAAACAATTTCTTTTACTTCACTCATTATACTTACAGCATACTTCAGTCATCACAATAATTCAGTTAGGTATGTACCTAATGCTTTAGTCAATTTACTTCCGTAAAAATGATTACACACATTCTGACCTAGTCTGGTCTAAATATTAATTTTAGTTGCTATTATTAGGTAACGATGACCAAGGTTTCTTGCATAAGAAAGTGGGTCCGCTGTGCGCTGGTTCCAAAGTCCAAACCTGAGCACAAGTTTATGAAATCTGTTTGGACTTTGGACCTATGGTCTGCCTGCAAAATACGCGCATTGTCGTGGAGTTGCGGACACCAGCCCGCTGTACCTACTACCTGCCTGAGTGAAGTTAGGAGGTGGGAGTCGAGGGTCAGGGACATGCTAATGCCGACAACAACAAACTACCCACTCACCTTGCATGGTAATTAATACAGTTATAATTCAAATTCAAATGTGAAAAAGAGAAGATGCAAAAAAGCCTTTTTATACGAAAGTTAAGGACAAAGACACTACTCTCTAAGCTGTTACACTTTTACGTATGTATCTATGTAAATAGGTAAACAAAATAAAATATCCGTGTTTGAAAATATAAATGTTAGAAAGTTGTCCAAACAATCGTGCTTAGTAACTGCTTAGTATTCATAAATTGTTTTCAGTAAAACTACCTACCTTTACCATTTCTCTAAAATACGTACGTGATGTTTAGATAATGCTTTTTAATGGGGCCGTAATGAAAAGAAACCATGCCATAAAAATTGCCGGATTTTTCCAAATGTTGCGTGTTTTTGCAGTGGAACAGGCGACAGTACAGCGGAGCGACCAGCGGAAAGGTGCTATGAACGTGTGCCGTAGCCTATCAACGTAGTGCTTGGACGTCACAGGTCGCAGTCAATTTTGATTTCACACTTAAAAAAATGCATGAACAGCAGTGTCGTGAGTTTTGATTTCACTCCCTACCGGTGGTTTGAAAAATTTTGAAGTAAAATTAAAATTAAGAAAATATTTTAATTACACCTAAATTAATAAGTCTCATCATATTATCTTTATAAATCATAATACTATCACAATTTATTTTTTATTTTATGGAACAACTGCGTTACATGTAATTTAGTAAGCAAAAACGGAACGCATTACCAATGGAAATACGTAAATGTCAATTGTCAAAATCAAATGTCAAAATAATAAAATTCGCGGGTGTTTTCTGATAATTCCACGTTTTTCCGACGATTTTATTCAGTTTTTCTTACATAAATTGTAATAAATTATGTGTTATTCATATTCTAGTTACTGTGAATCTTAGTGTAGTGTAAAATTTAAAGCTGTAGGTGTAACAACTGCGCAACGTGCACATGTATTGATTTTTCAAGTATTGATTTTTTTACTAGAGGTGTGTTTTTAATCAAAGATTACCCTCTGACCCTTAATCTGACTTAATTTTGACGAAGATAATGTGGAGAAGATAAGCTACAAGTGTAAATTCGATTTGCTAATAGATTCTTATATGATTTTCAGCGCTCTGTTGGGTCTATGATGGCTAGACGTAGCGTGGCGGCTGTGATCCACGCAGAAGATGATGCTGATGATACAGATGATCTGGATGACTGCTTCGGCATCAGTGTGGACCTCATCGACGAAAGATTATACTTAGGTTAGCTTGTTGTAACACCTGACACAACTAAGTTTTCTGATAAAAATTTCGCTGTAGTTAATAAACCAGTAAAACAATTGTTGAATTGCCATACACGGAGAACCTCTGTATTCAGCACACACAGGCAGTTAACAGTTGGATTGATTGATATATTTATTTGTTGGCTACAGAGCCTCTGTACAATAAGTTTACTTCCTGACCTAGGTGTACTTGTTGTCAATGCAAGGCATGTAAAATGGCTAGAAGGTGTAGTACTGTAAACATTGTCTGCAAAAGGCGACCTTATGTGGTGCTGGCTGGCAGACACATAACACTGGTTGCATACAACCACTCAAATGAATTTAGAATTAGCTTTCAAATTATTTTTATTAGGTTTTTGGTTCGAAAAACCAACAGTAATATAATAGGTGAATAGAAGTAAATATGTTTCTTGGAATAAAAAATTAAAATAACCTCCTTGTCAACAACTTCTCAGGGAACCTTGCATGTGCCCGCGACCAGAAGACGCTGGAGAAGTTGCAAATCACTCATATACTCACATTAGACGTGGTACCACTGCCCAGGAGCATACTGGAGAGAGGCAACCTCGTCTTCCATTATATTAAGTGTAAGTAAACTGCAAGAATCATTCTTTGAACTGTGAATCAGGGTAAAGCTTAAAACACATAATATGCAGATTTATTTTAAAAAAAGAGTTGTTATTACATTGACGCTGAACTAGGCAAATCCTATTTTATTTCTTGGGTGGTAGAAAAAAAAAAACACTAAAATACACAAACCAATTTTCGTTTTTATTGTGTATTTTCAGTTATTACCAGTCTTACCAAGGGGTATCATATTATTCAGTCACTGGGTTGTGGAGGTCAGATAGGCAGTCGCTCCATGTAAAATGCTGGTATTCAGCTGCATCCGGTTAGTCTGTAAGCCGACCCCAACATAGTTGGAAAAAGGCTAGGCAGATGATGATGATTGTGTATTTTCATGTTTAGAAATAAAAAAAAAACTTGAGAGGTGGCAAGGGACACCCGGATGGAACGAAGTTCAAAGAGAGAGAGAGAGAGAGACAGACAGAGAAACACGCGCACGCCGCACGGCTTACAACTATAGCAAAAAGTGTCATTCCAACTTTTGGGTCTTAATTTTTTCCGTCTAGCCCCCTTTCGCAACGCGCAATTAGGAACTTCATTCCAAAAAAAAAACAATATAACTGTCAACAATGGAACTGCTTATTATCAAGCCTATTATATTATTTACAGTGGCAGATGTACCCAAAGAGGATCTGATAAGTCACCTGCCTGAGACCAATGTCTTCATCAAACAGGCTCTTGGAGAGGGAGGGACAGTCCTTGTGCACTGGTTAGTAATGGTTTTTATGTATTATAATTGATTTGCTTATGAGCAAAATAATAACTAAGTTACAGTATTTTTTTCTCATGAAGCGACGCATGCTTTACTTGTAGTAATCAAGTGTACAAACACGCTGTGAATGTGTGAGTAAAGACAAGTAGCGTCAGCACAACACACGCACACTTCCGACTTTTGTCATTGTCTCGGACGGTACCAAGAGCTCCTGCGCTTAGACACATATTCACTGCGTGTTTGTGCACTTAGTACCCACAAGTAGGTATAGCGCGCGTCGTTTCATGAGATAAAAATATTATACTGAATGTGGTGTGGACAGTTGGAATGAATGAACAAGGAAGGAATTTACTGACGAACAAGAGAATCCAACACTTATTTCTTCTGCATGTGCAATTTTGCCAGTGGGAGAACAGTGCTACTTTCTGCATCCCTGCATCTAGTTATTGCTGAACTGGCACTAAATATTTTTACCTATCATTTTATTTATAGAATCATTTATACTCGCGCAGACAGTACAACGCCTTGCGTGTGCAATATAATAATTCATTCAGGTTGCTGATGGAGCTGCCCCGATTCTGTAGCGCATGAGGATGTTCGCCGAGTCGCAAGTAGACTGTTTTTATTTCTACTATGCGAAAACGATGCACATCCCTGGTGCACAGGGTTCAGGCTAGCTCCAGCGGTATCCTGAAGGTATTCGCGCAGAGGTTCGATTACCAGTACTTGAACCATTGCTGTATGGTTCACATACTCGGCAATCGAAGTATGGAATATGTTTATGGTCTTTCTTTTTAATATTGTGTGTTATTTTATTTTTTAATTTTGTAATTTTTGTGCCTACTATGATCTTGTGTTGGTCGAAATAAATGGTTTACTATTATTATTATTTACCGAAGTTGAAAACAGTGTTTTGAAGTTGGCTGTATTTTCATTAAAACAATTGTTTATCTGCTTTAATTTCAGTCACTTTGGAGTATCACGTTCAGCAGCAGTTGTGATTGCCTTCATCATGGAGAAGTATGGTCTATGTTTTGAAGAAGCATTCACCCTAGTGAAGAGTAAACGACGGTTCGTAGGTCCGAACCTGGGCTTCATAGCCCAACTCAAGTTGTTTGGTCACATGGGCTACACAATCAACAGAGATGATCCACGGTATAAGCAGTTTCGTCTGAAGTTAGCAGGACAGAAACTGAAGGAAGGTGACTAATTTCATATTGTTTTCTCTTGATGATGTTTCTTTTCCATTTTCATTCATAAACTATGCAGAAGTTAAAAGAAACTGTACAAATGCAGTAGGGTTACCACCGACTACTTCTTGGTTTAAGGGTTACTAGCATCAAAAATAGGGGTTTTAGTTTTTTTTACACAGTTCTTTATTTTTTTTTATTTATATTTGCCGTTCGAAGAAATAGCTTTCAAAGCGTTTTCGCTTCGCTTCGTTTTCGTTTCGGCTGTGTTTATCCAGTAAATTATTTAAAATACGGGTTCCTATAATAGTAAAGCCAGAAAAACGGAGTAACCCGTAAAATAGGGAGCATCTGGCAAGACTAAAATGCAGACTTAATGTGTTGTAATTTTCCTCGTAGAAAGTCCTTCATTGTCTGCCAACCACACGCATTTGAAGTACGTATAAACACACACTAGTTTTCTTTGCTTAAAATTATCAAAAATCATCCATCAGTTTTATATTCTGTTGAGACTTGCCTAAAATCTCTTAAAAAACCTCACTCAAGACTCGGTTGAACCTTGTAAGTGATGCTGTTTGGTCTTTGTTTTGGCCAAAAAATCGCCCAAAAGACTTGCTATACAACATGAAATGCTGCCAGCCTTTTGGGCACTTTTCCTGTTGACAGCAATGCAGACAATATTTTTGATCACCTTAGAGTCTTAAAATAATAATAATATGTACTATTATTTTTAAGACAGTTTTTAAATTATGTAGGTAAATATTATCTTGGATAGTAAAGTCTTGAGTGAGGTTCTGTAATACGGCCGTACAACTAAGGGCCCAAGCGTCAACGTTGTCGTCACAAATTCATCTACGGTACCATTTCCAGTGAAGATTTTGCCCCAGCTGTTTGCCAACCTTGTCAAGGCCGATCCCGGCCTGGTGCGCGAGCGGCCCGACCCCATTGTGTATCGCTGTAAGAAGTGCCGCCGCATCGTGGCCAACCAAAGCAACATCATACCGCATTTACCTAAGGATGTCAAGGTGGAGCTGGCTAAGAAAGGTAAGGTATAAATATTGTAGGTAGATGGCGATGGTGGTGTGACGATTTAGTGAGGTTTGCAGGGCCAACATGGCCAGAGATCCTGAAGACAGGGAGGTTTGGAAGGAAAAAGGGGAGGCCGTTGTCCAGCAGAGGGACATAACAAACGCTAACTCAAAAAAAAATTGTAATAAAAATTTCAAGATAGTTTAGGTTTTTTATCTGTGAATGAAATGTTATTTTGTATAAGTACCTGGTTCATCTTCAGACTTTTGATTGATACTGATTGGCGCCTGCCGAAATTATCTGAGCAGTGTTACTGTTATACAGCTCTAAACTATTATCTAGCTGAGCTCGCGGTTTAACTTATACTGCCATCTTAAATTATAAGCCACTTTCTATTTTAGAGATAGTAATCATTATTTATTTGTTTATTTATTTGTTTTTTTTTTTTGTTTGTTTATCATTGGAAACTTCTTAAAAGTGAAATTAAATTATAAAGGGCAGTAGGGTTATGTTTTCACTTGCACCTATCTCTAATTCCAACATTGATTATTACCAAAATTTTGGACGAAAACTGTTCGAAATGGTGACATGCGCCACCATTATGTGGGAAAAGAATATAATTGAAAACGCCGAACATTTTCTATCCTTGGATATCTATTTAAACATGTTTTCTGGCTTTAGGCATGCGACCACCACCAAGCAAGCTGACAGGACTAAATTGCGCAGAAAACGGGGAGATCCTCTTAGAGAAACTGAAAATCCTTGCATCACAGCTGATGGATATGCGATGTGACCAGTATGAAGATAGCAGTCCCGGACAGAGTCAGAGCCACAGCCAGCGCAGCGACAGCGAAGACGGACCGAGTCAGGTGGGTTGATGGCTGTGAACGTAAACACACACCCACGAAACGAAACAAAACGTAACCAAAACCGAAACAACCACGACAACCTAAACGTTTGATTTGATTTTTGAAATACTGCAGGCTGTCGTCAGAACATTACTACCAGATTTAGGTAGATTAGGTATTGTAAATGGTTGTTTCATTTACGGTCAGTGCGGACCAGTGGAAAGGTAGCAAAATGGTACTATTACAATTGAATTTCAACTTTAGTTTTTAATGATCAGCCAAAACACACAACGTCTAGAATTTTAAGTTTTTCTTGTAGTATTGTTTTTTTTTATGTCTTTGGATCAATAAAATTGTTGTCCGTGAAATAAAGAATATTATTATTAAAAGTATGTGGCCAGTATCATTTTGCGCTTAGTGATAAAAACTTTTTGTGTTTTGGCATTTTACTATATTTAATTAGGTTAGCTACTGAATTACCCTAAATTAACAAAAATATACAGCAAATGATTTTATTTTTTAAGTAGGTTTGTACAAACACAAAAACTAGATGAGGTCGGCGTTTCCTATCTGACTAGTCAATGGATTTTCATATACTTTTTCGACCCGCAAACTTGTACAACAGTAATGACGTATATACTGCCTCTTTTTTAAAAAGTAATAATGTAGTTTCTGAGCAGGTATAGTATAAACAATATTTTTCAATGTTTTTTGTTGGGATATTGGCGTGTGCTAGCTGAGAAATAAGTTTCTTTGCTATGTAATGTTTGCATACTATGTAGAGAGCTGTGCTGCTGGGGAGCTTGTTGCGCCATTTCTTCTACCCAGCTTAAGCACTAGAAAGTGGTGAAGAGCGGGCGATTTGGGGTCTTTAAATAATTTTGACGTTCTAAGTGATTTCACAGCTGATTCTCTTAACTAATTCGCCTAATTTGAATAAATGACTTTAATTTCTCACAGGGTTTAGACGGCTACAGCGAAACAAACATGGTGGACGCCTCCATAGCGGCGCGCGCCGACCTGCCCGACATCTGCCGCCTCATGTGGTTCGTGGAGCCCATGTCCTGGATGCGTGACGTCACGCACAGCGCGCAGGGCAAGCTGCACTGCCCCAAGTGTCACAACAAGATCGGCTCTTTTAGCTGGATCATGGGTCAGTCATTCAGTATGGCATTAACACTACTTGTCCAACCATCCTGCAGTGTGGAGATTCAATTTCGATAGGATTTTTTGAAACACAGGTTTTTATCCATCTTTCCTCGAATGATCAGATTAATGCCAGGTACAGGTGAAAAGTATAAGCACGATTGGGAGACAGATTAATGATCCTAGTTATTACGTAGTTCCTTGTTATTAAAAAGAAAGAATATTTTATTTGTTACGCACACAGGAAATACAAATAGTAAAAAACTTTTTTTGCAAAAAAAAAACAACCGCCTTCCAAAAACGACACTACAAAGTGAAAAATAACTTTAATTTCGGAAGTCGGTGTCGCTGGATTCGCATTTTCGTTGTTTGCCACCGACTTCCCAAATTAAAGTTACTTTTCACTTTGTAGTGTCGTTTTTGGAAGTCGGTTGTTTTTAACCGACTTCTAAAAAAGGAGGAGGTGTGTTCGCGCATAACTCCGTCGCTTGCCAACCGATTTGAAAAATTCTTTTTTGTTGGAAAGGGTATACTTCCCAAATGGTCCCATAGAAATTTCATCAAGAACGGTTTAGTAGTTTGGTTTTCAAACCAAAATTACTGGTAAAAATTACAACTTATAAGTGAAAAATAAAAACTTTTTTGCAAATCGGTTGGCAAGCGACAGAGTTATGCACTAACAAACATAAAAAAAAAAAAATACAAACATCCGAATTAAGAACCTCCTCCTTTTTTAGAAGTCGGTTAAAAAGAGCATAAGCAATTCAGCATCTTTCATAATAATCCCCATTTTAAAAGAAGTAGGTCCTTATCAATAATTTATTTATCACAGGTTGCAAATGCCCGTGCGGACAGAAGGTGGCGCCGGCATTCTACTTGGTGCCGTCCAAGGTGGAGTGGTCCAACATTGTGCAGAACGTTCAGATCACCGTGTGAAACTACTACTGTATATATAGGAATCTTATAGTCATTGTGGTAGACAAGCAAGGGATTGTGTTGATATGGATGACTAAGATATAATCGCGCAAAGTTAATGTATACAGTTAATAGATGTTTTGATGCATTTGTTTCTACACATTTCTGTTGAACGATGCGTTAGAAAAGAATTATTTAACAGACTATATAAATATTTCAATGAATGAAGAAATGCTGATGCCAAAATGTGTGTAGAAACAAATTTTATCATAGAAAAAAGTTGTCATACCTGTGCCTGGTATCAAAATCAAAATCAAGTCATTTATTCAAATTAGGCTGAGAATCAGCACTATTCGAACGTCAAAATTAAAAAAGACAGTCCCCCAAAAACGCCCGCCCTTCACCACTTCCTAGCGCTATCGCTGGGAAGAAGTGGCGCAACAAACTCCCCAGTAGCACAGCTGTATGTTCAGTTAGAAAATACTTGATTGTTTACAATACTAGATTTTAAGTAATTAACATTACAAGACACAGAACATAAAATTAAATCATTTGCCATGTCAGCTAGCCACGCCAATATACCAACAAACATAATAAAAACTATACGTACTCAAGCTAAAAAATAATTAATTAAAATGTAAATAATAACTTACTACAGTATGGCCATTTTAATAGGTAACATTTGACAATTCATAAAAATTCAACAACGTAACCTTATAACGGCGGGCATAAAATAATATATTTTTTCGTTTTGTTAGAACTGCACAATTGCTTAACTTTTTTCAATTACAATTCAAGCCCATATCGATTCATTCACTTTAATCGATGTTTTTAAGCAGGTCACCTCACTATGAAGATAAAACTGACAGACGTCAAAAATGTTACCTATTAAAATGGCCATACTTTACCTAAATAAAAACCTCCAGGCTTAGAGGGCGTGACAGCTTACATATTTATGCATTGCTGGGTTCTGTTCACATAGCTGTCACTTTACAAACAAGAGCAACATTCTTGGTAGCTCTGAACGTCGTTCTAGACAATGCGCAGGCGCACACCACGTGCTCATAACTTGTAAAGTCCAAACACGCTGAACACGCTTGACGTACTTTAAAGGAATATTAAAAGAAGAATTACATGGTGAAATCATCCGTTTAAATGTGTAGGGACTGACAAGAATATAATAAAAATACATATATAATACGGCTAGAATATTGCTAGAAATGTTTTAAAATAATAAAGAACCAATGTAATCTGAACTGTCGTTTAATCAAAGGTCGATAGATGTCGTATTTCTTACTGTAACCCTTTCACACAATTTTAAGTAGAAACTATTTTCAAATCTTGATATTTAACAGAATCCGATACTATCTACATTTATATGCAATTACCCAAGAATCTTTCGTACGTACAGACGCCAGCACATCAAGCTACTACAATCTGTCAAATTTATTTAATAGATTTTCAACTTTATCGCTAAAGCATTAAGGTTCAAAGTTGATTGGGAAAATTTGACATTTTCGGGTAGCTTGACCTGCTGGCGTCTGTACAAAATATCTGAGTTAAAAAAAAAACTTGTAGCAATTGGAGGGTGAATATAAATCGTAAAAGGGTATACAGGTGCCATATAATTGACATGAGTGCTTATATAGTTGTTTCGTATGCCTTCCGAACAATAATGTAATCTCTAGAAACTAGTAGTTTTGGTGCTTCGACTAGATGTTTAAATTCTTCCTGTAAAGCATGGTACACATTGATGAACATTTATTATAAACTAGATTTTGTCCGCGTGACACTTCGTGTTCCCCCGCCCCACCCCGTCGCATCGCCTACCCTCCCACCCGTTGCATCGCCTAAGCCGCATCGCCTGCCCCCGCCCCACCCTGTCGCATCGCCTGCTCCCAACCCACCCCGCCACATCGCCTGCCCCCGCCACTCCCCGTCGCATCGCCTGACCCCGACCCACCCCGCCGCATCACTTGACCCCGCCCCACCCCGTCGCATCGCCTGCCCCCGCCCCACCCTGCCGTATCGCCTGCCCCCGCCCCACCCCGTCGCATCGCCTGCCCCCGCCCCACCCTGCCGTATCGCCTGCCCCCGTCCCACCCCGTCGCATCGCCTGCCCCCGCCCCACCTCGTTGCATCGCCCGCCTCCGACCCACCCCGCTGCATCGCCTGCTACCGCCCCACCCCGACGCATCGCCTGCCCCCGACTCAACCCGCTGCATCGCCTGCCCCCACCACACCCCGTCGCATCGCCTGCCCCGACCCACCCCGCCGCATCGCCTGCCCCTGACCCACCCCGCCGCATCGCCTGCCCCCGACTCACCCCGCTGCATCGCCTGCCCCCACCACACCCCGTCGCATCGCCTGCTCCTGACCCACCCCGCCGCATCGCCTGCCCCCGCCACACCCCGTCGCATCGCCTGCTACCGCCCCACCCCGTCGCATCGCCTGCCCCCGATCACCCCGCCGCATCGCTTGCCCCCGACTCACCCCGCTGCATCGCCTGCCCCCACCACACCCCGTCGCATCGCCTGCTACCGCCCCACCCCGTCGCATCGCCTGCCCCCGACCCACCCCGCCGCATCGCCTGCCCCCGCCACACCCCGTCGCATCGCCTGCTACCGCCCCACCCCGTCGCATCGCCTGCCCCCGACCCACCCCGCCGCATCGCTTGCCCCCGACTCACCCCGCTGCATCGCCTGCCCCCACCACACCCCGTCGCATCGCCTACTCCTGACTTACCCCGCTGCATCGCCTGCCCCCGCCCCACCCCTATTATAATGAAGTTGCTCGGTCGCGTTTCTAATTGTTTTTTCTATACGTACTTGATTTGAAACTGCTTGATCGATTTTGATGCGGTTTTTACTACATACGTACATTACAATGCTAGCCAGAGCACATTCATTTTCTATTCCTACGGAAGTGTGTTTCTTAGGTAAATGTTCTTCAACGTGGTCAGATATTTTGATTGTGTTGTAGATAATAATAATCCAAAAATGTACTTCCAGTAGCGATTTATTTCAAGGATGTCCTATATGATTGTTGACTGTTGGCTTGTATAGAATTTAATAAAAATATGTTTTAATACAATATTATTTCTTTTATTTATAAATTATAATTTTTCTTAACATAATCTTTGGTATTTTCATTTATTTTATCTAGCTGCAAGAATAATTGAAAGTTTCACTTATAGTAAAATATGTGTTACATAATATTTTAGTTCAATATTATCACAAAAAAACTTTTTTGCAAAAAAAAAACAACCGACTTCCAAAAACGACACTACAAAGTGACAAATAACTTTAATTTCGGAAGTCGGTGTCGTTGGGTTCGCATTTTCGTTGTTTGCCACCGACTTCCGAAATTAAAGTTATTTGTCACTTTGTAGTGTCGTTTTTGGAAGGCGCTTGTTTTTTTTTTGCAAAAAAGTTTTTATTTTTCACTTTTTAGTTGTAATTTTTACCAGTAATTTTGGTTTCAAAACCAAAGTACTAAACCGTTTTTGATGAAATTTCTATGGGACCATTTGGGAAGTATACCCTTTCCAACAAAAAAATAATTTTTCAAATCGGTTGGCAAGCGACGGAGTTATGCGCGAACAAACATAAAAAAAAAAACAAACATCCGAATTGAGAACCTCCTCCTTTTTTAGAAGTCGGTTAAAAAATCATAATTAGGCCAATAGATGACAATTTTAGAGATCATAAAAATGAGAAAATGGCACAGAAGACATAACATTGTCGACCCGATTACAAATATCCTTTTCTTCACTAGCATCAAGGTACTTGCAGGAATTAGATGGCGCTTACAAATATTACAAACAATATGTAGATACATTTGAAGATTAAGGTTACCTCAACATAGTTGGGGAAAGGCCGGGCAGATGGTGATGATGATTTGAACATTAACTTTCACAGTAAGCCACAAACAGCGTGCTTGCCGTGCTGCTTCTCGGCTGTCATTCATAGATCTTTGACAGATTTATGGCAAATCAATCGATCAATCTGCCGAGCCTTTTCCTAGCTATGTTGGGGTTGGCTTCCAGTCTCACCGGATTGATGATTGCGGATTACGGATACCTAATCAGAAGGCCAAAAGTCTGACAACCAATCTTACCAAGGGGTATCCTGTTACCCAGTAACTTGGTTGTGTAGGTCAGATGGTCAGTCGCTCCATGTAAAATACTGGTATTCAGTTTCGTCCGGTTAGACTGGAAGCTGGCCTCAACTTAGTCGGAAAGGCCACTAATAGCGCTTTGATCAATGTATAGTACGTCCATCTCGTCTCATGCGCGGTATGTCAGGTAACGCAAGTCGGTGCGCGCGCATGAGGTGTGTTTTGCGCTTCCAGCTGTCGGCGAAGGCGCGCGCGCAGCCAGGGCATTGGTATGGAAGCTCTCCTGTATGCGTGCGCAGATGACGAGCCTGGAAAATAACAAGAAAAATGAGGATGGTGTAAGTAATGAATATATGATGAATAATGATCTATCATCTAGCGACACAATATTTTAATAATAAACTCAGGTCAATCAGGTTCTGAATGCCTTATGTTGGAGGCTATAAGAAAGCCATAAAGTAAGAAATTATAACAAACAGTGATTTTGAAGATTTTGATTAATATTTCAAATGTGGCCGTAGTTTTGAATGGTATGAAAGAAACATTAAAATAATTTTATTATTTGGTCGGGGGTGTGAGTGTGCAAGTATCTCCTGGGCCCCCGACTCGTGGTAGTAGAAGACGGAGGGTAAAAAGGGGTGCGGAGGAGAGGAAGAAATATCATGAAGCTTACATTTTATAACAGTTGACTAAACAATACCTTGAACAGTTATTATTTTATGTTTTATTTAAAGAAGATCTACTGACCAGCCCACTGGCATCGTAGAACCCTTTATTGCAGTGTTTGCAGACGTGTGTCCTGTTAGACTGGTGCTGACGCTGGTGGCGACGAAGGTTGGAGGACACGGCCGCACGGAACCCGCACTCGTTGCAGCAGAACGGCTTCTCGCCCGTGTGTTTACGCATGTGGACCTCGAGGTTACCAGCTGAGGGAAGTAGGTGACGCAATAAATAAAAAGCTAAGACGTTTGTTTTTTGTTGGAAGAATGATTGCCAGTGCTCTCAAAAAACAAAAAAATCGTACACTGAAACGGGCTCGTAATCTGTGCAAATAGCGTTATTTCGTTAATGCAAAATGAACTTTATTTTAATAGTCTTATGGTATGTGTTAACAAATGGAGTGTCAGCATGACGTATAGCGTTATGAAATCTAGTGATGTGATACTTCGATATGTTAAGTGAGGTAGG
Source organism: Apamea anceps (assembly GCA_951799955.1). NCBI lineage: Eukaryota > Metazoa > Arthropoda > Insecta > Lepidoptera > Noctuidae > Apamea > Apamea anceps. The sequence goes on along the minus strand of OX637502.1, from coordinate 1,180,457 downwards.
TCTCACTAGCGACAACCTCCATCTTTCAATTTTTGAGTGCACGATTCTACAAGTTTAACCGGTGTTAGTGGTAGCAACTTGATTTATAATTAATGCATACAAAATATTGTTAAAAGAGTACGCTTTTGAGTTTGAGTGGTTATTCTTATAAAATGTTTATTCTCCATACGAGAAAACTGTTTTGGAAGAGGCAACCGGAATCAATTCTGTTTTTTTATAAATTTTGACGCTCTTTAATGGCGTACTTGAGATATATGATTTGACTTTGACACCGAAGAGAGACTTCAACTAAAGCTGGTGGGGATACCACCACTGATTGAGCACCATTCTATGGGTTTACACTGTAATGCTGCGGCCACATTGTCGCGATAAGGCGAAATATACTATATTCGTGCGCTCTCTCTCGCTCACCGCTCGATGTCTCGCTGTGCAACAGAAAGCGCGCGAAGTGTAGTTCGCTTTATCGCGACAATGTAGCCGCATCAATATAATTTGTCACCCCGAACCCTTGCCTATCGGGCCCGCTGCGCGCTAGTCGCCCGCTCGCTCGTGGCCTTGTACTTTTTGTACATTTCCATAAATAGTTTCAAATAACAAAAGCAGCACAATTACTTAATTAAAAATAAAGTAAAGTTTTCCCTAACTCATTAAACAATAAAAACTTTAAAAGTAAATGTCCCTCACCTTGTGCGAAACTCCACCCACAGAAATAGCACAAATACTGCTTATCACCGTCGTGCACCTTCATGTGCGACTTCAATATACTTTTTATTTTGAACCTGTAAGGACAAACAGCGTTATTATCATTACAAGTAAACATTAATACTCTGGTCCTCCTGTCGACTCTATCTGCTGCACTATTACCTCCACTTATAATACAAAACTAATTAATTGTAGGAAAGTTTTTTCTTAAATTAATTATTTAATATAAATGGCCAAACATTTGTGCTTTTTGCAAACAATCCGCAGCGTTTCCCGATAATAGTAATTTTGTTATCGATAAAAATAGCCACAACACTACAATTTCCAAACCACCTATCCTGTGCATGAAAATGCTCTAAGCAAAATAATCTTTCCTAAACGCTGTGCGACCATGATTTTATGATATAATGGCGGCCTCGTTATGTCATGTGGGTCAAGGTTGCCCAAAATGTAGGTAACTGGGTCAAGGTCACTGAAACTAGTTATTTCGAGGCCAAGGTCCTTTCTAGCTCGGATGATTCAAGGTCATTTTTGTCGTAAAAATAAAAGTAAATTTTCGATCGCTCGGTGTCGAAAAACCAATCGTTTTGACTACCAATGGCAACTTTTTGAAGATATTACCTAATGATACCTAGGAAATATTTTGTGGACAATTTGAGTATGTAACGTTTGGTTCTTTAGAACATTAATATAGATTTGGTTTAGGAATTTCTCATTCAAGGTAATTTTACAGGTTTTTCGTACCTTGAGTTAAAGGTTTTGACCTTTATTGCCCAATTACTATAAGGCGCATATTGAAAGATAAGAGCTAGGTTAATATAGCGCCTCTGAAGTGGACTCAAGAGTAAGGCCATTATTATCAAAACGGCGCGGGCGGCGGCGTTTACCGGTGTCGTCAGTGAACTGTTTCAAATCTTGAATGTTTGCTTGTGACGAAACCAATTTAATTTCGGTGACTGACTGTTTGATGTACGTAAACTGGTTGTCCATTTAAAGGACAAATGCTATAGTGAATAATTCTGTCGCAAAAAAAGAAAAAGCGCATTCTCATTTAAGGCCCACAGTTAGACATCAGCTTCTACTTTGAGGTCCGCATCAAGGATGGTGATGACATATGAAGACAGAAACATTAAAATTTAGATCACGCCTTAATCAACTCAGCCTACCGCAGTCCACTGCTGGACATAGGTCTCTCCCAGACTGTGCCACAACACACTGTCCTTCGCCTTCCGCATCCAGTCTACCCCAGCCACCTTCTTTAGGACGTCCGTCCATCTAGCTGGGGGGCGTCCCACACTACGCTTGCCGATACACGGTCTCCACTCTAGGACTCGTCTGCTTCAGCGGCCATCGGTCCTTCGACATACATGGCCAACCCACTGCCACTTCAGTTTGCTTACTCCGCAAGCTATGTTGGTAACTCCGGTTCTTTTCCAGATAATTTCATTCCTGATTTTATCCTTCAGAGACTCCGAGCAAAGCTCGATCCATAGCGCGCTGAGCGACCTTGAATTTGTGGACCAGCCCGACCGTCGGTCTCCACGTTTCGGCACCGTATGTCATGACGGGCAGGATGCACTGGTTGAAGACCTTAGTCTTCAAACACTGCGGGATAGTCGACGAGAAGATTTGACGGAGTTTTCCAAATGCTACCCAACCCAACTGGCTCCTTCTGTCGGACTCTTTCTCCAAGTTGTGTCTACCGAGCTGGATGACATGCCCTAGGTAGACATAATCCTTCACATCACGCCAAATCAGATCACGCCTATATGAGTGGTATTAAGGGTTTGGCAGAGATGTAGAAGTACACCAACCCAAAATCTATACCTACATTATTACAAATAAAAGTCGTTCTTCATGTCTGTCTGAGGCTACGTTGATCTCCTAAACTACGCAATGGATTTTCTTCTTTTCGAAACTATAATAATTATTATAAAGAAAAAAGATTTGATATTTTATATAATTGTCTGTTACGCTTTCACGCTAAAAAGGCTGAACGGTTTTGGATGAAATTTGGCATATGGGTAGACCATGACCTTGATTAGGACACAGGATACTTTTTATTCCAATATTCCCACGGGGTCCATACTTATGCAGGTGAAACTGCGGGACGCAGCTAGTAATGAAAATTTAGATAATCAAAATAACTCCCTACCTCATACTACACTTATCACAGGCGTACGGCCTTGCGTCGGTGTGCGCACGCGCATGGCACGCCAGCTGCTTGCGTCGCTTGAAGCGCTTGCCGCACGCCGCGCAAGCGAACTTGCGCTCGTCCGAGTGAGATGCCGCGTGGTCAGATAGAAGAGATGCTTTGGAGAATGCTGGGGAACATCATACATTTCGTAAAAAAGAAGTTGGTATTGTAGAATTTGGAGCTGTCGAGATCAAGGGGAAGGTCCTCTTAAAAATTGGCAAACAGACCATGGAATGAAAAGTCCAAAGCTGCAATCAAATTTAAATTAATTTATGGAGATAAATGGAGGCTATTGATTTAATCAAACTCTAGTCTCTCTCTCTGAAACTAACTTACTTTTTGGACAATGTGCACAAACAAATTTATGATCTGTATGTTCCTTTTTCATGTGTTTATTAAACCAAGTTTTAGATGTGAAAGCCTTCCTACACACAGGACAAACATTTTTCTTAGTTTCTTCAACACTCAAGTTCTCTTTCACACTTTCTTGATTAATATCCTCTCTTTTGTCCCCTTCAGGAACAATTTGAATAAGTGCTGTTGGTTCTATTTCTTCTAAAGGTTTTTCATAGATTACATGGCTTGTATCACTGGCTGGTAAATCTATGTTATCAAAGACTATGTGTTCATCATAATTGTCTACGGCCACACTAATTTTGTAGTCAGGTAAAGTGAGTTTGAGGTTGTCTATATGTCTTGTGTGTGTCTCTGGTTCTACGATGATACTGGTATTGGTTCTTGAGATGATATTCTTGAGTGTTGCGTCAACTTTGTGAGCCTCGGTGATGTAGGTGAATGCTGACTCTATCTTAATAATGCAGTCATAGCAGAACTGTTTTGGTAGTTTATCATCTTCTGAGATCTAGAAACCAATCAAGGTAATTGTTTCAATAAAACAACAGTAAAAACATATTATAATTGGATTTTAAAATATTTACTGCGTCTAATTTTACCATAGGAGAATCTTTTTTTTTTATATGTTCAACATTTTGTTAAGTACCGGCTTTAAGAAAAGGGCACTTCAAATTGTGCAAAAAATTAGTGCACTGTTTCTTAAACAAGTCGCTGTTCATTTTATTTTTAAGAAGGGGTTAAGTAGTAGGTACAACAAGCAAAAGGGATTATACTTAAAGACCTGAAGAGTGGATACTCAGAGCATAAAGATGCACAATTAAACAGAAACACAAAAATGTTTAAATAAAAGCCTCGGAAAAATCTTAGCAGAAACTTACTGTGATATTCGTGCAAAAACAGAACATTTCTACACCTCTTGGATTAAAATTCTCCTTCTCCCACGATGCCACTTCTTTCATACAACTTCTACACAAATTAGATGTCTCCATTTTTGTTTATTTTCATTAATAAAAATTATTTAATAATCTTCTTCACCACTTAGCCAGGCGAGGCGACAGACGTAAATAAATAAATGTCAAACGTGCGTTCCGATTACCTGCACATTCATACAACTGAGACATTTTGATTGAACTTAAGAAAGAGATAGCACGATACAATGTAGAACAAGAAACAAGGACACTGCTCTGTTTTTAACGTCACTAATGCAACGAACCATAATGTTTTTGACGTTTAAGAGTAAAGTCATTGCGCTACAGTCAGGCACAGGTAGGCAGACTTCTGAAACCTCGGCTTCTGCTAAAGATACTTTAGCAGAAACTTTAGCAGCCCCCTTAAATACGTCAAATTACAAAACGCAAAGGAATAGGTCGGTAATTAAAATAAACCTTTTGTTTTCTGAATTTATTGAACTATTGAGAAGTCAAGAGAGAGAGAGAGAGAGAGAGAGAGTCTTAGATACTTTCCGTACATTGTCATCATTTTATGAGATAAAACATGAAACATTCTAGCAGTTTCATAGTAGTATCGTGAAAGTGAACTCCCACCCGTAGGCGTAGGCTATGTCCTTTCTTCACACCCTCACAGAGAGAGCTAAAACACATATTTCACCTCGCGTAACAGGCAACTCTGCTCCATTAAAAAGTGCTAATAATCTTGATATCACAAAGGACTGCCTTCAGCTGGTCGATGCCCTCGCCGGTGAGGGGCGAAGCCTCCAGCAGCGTCGGCGCGTTGGACAGCTCCGTGCTGAGCCGCGTGTGCTGCAGCATCAGCAGCGCCTCGTTGCGCATCTGTCTGTACGCCGCGTCCATCTTGCTTAGGACTAGGATGAACTGCGAACAGAAAGAACGATGAAAAACATCAAGCAAACTTTTTCGAGAGCATTTTGCATAGATTTTTCGGATGCTAGAGGTTCTGAGTGGAGTCAGTGGAGTGCAAGAGTTAAGAGAGTATTATAGGCCGAGGAGCAAAAGTGAAGGTACAGACGCCAGCCATTAAGCTACTACAATCTGTCAGATTTCTTTAATACATTTTCAACTTTACCGCTAAAGTATTAAGGTTCAGGGTTGATTGGGAAAATTTGACAGTTTCGGGTAGCTTGTCCTGCTGGCGTCTGTACTATAGCGATAGGTGCAGTGTCTACCTTAGCACTTTTGAGGCGCGGCTCAGCAAGTAAAGTGTAAAGTAGCACAGCTGCCGCTGATATCTGACACAAATTCGACGTGTCAACGACGTAAATCACCTGGAACGGAAAAAGGGTTCATAAAAAGGTCTGACCCCTTATTGAGAAAACTACTGTTTGTTTTTGCAAGGCAAATATAACGGATCATCATCTTCCTGCCCTTGATAAGGGATGTCTAACATTAATTAAAACACAATATTATTTCATTTTAACTTACTTTTTCAACACCATCCAAATAGTTATGCCACAGTGGCGCCATCTCTCCTCCCACCTCTCTTATTGACATCATTTGTTTCTTCCCGTGTTTATTCAAATAATATATATCGTAAATATTGGTTCCTATCGTTGGTACAGGGCTGTATGTATTGTCTATGCCTTCAGCGTTTTGCAGTTTCTTCAATAACGTAGTTTTTCCGGATCCCTTTGGTCCTAGACACAGCACTGGGATTCTTTTCTCTGGGTCTTCCATAATTAAACAAGATTAAGAATAATTTTAGGCAAAAATCTTGTTTTGCTATTATGTTATAGTGTAACTACATCAACGCCATGAAAAGTGTTTTATCAATTTCTTTGTAGTTAAGGAACGTTAGTAGTTCTACTCGGCGCTAGATGGCGCTGTAATAAAGGAAGAGTTTCGCCAAAAATTAATTTTGTGCAACGGACTTTTATTTATTTGAGTCATCATCAGAACTTGTTTGGTACTTCATTCAATAATTTACTTTCACGACCTCGACTGCCAAGGATGTATGTATAACGTGAAATTAAATTATCAATAAACCCACAAAATAGTGATCGTACTAATTTGGACATGCAGGTTCGGTGGCATAGCCGCGGGTGGTGTGTTGTCATAGCTAGAGATGTGGGTGACTGGCATTTAGGGCACTTGACTAGCCCAAGAGGTATGAGGCTGCACCAGGCGACCTTAAACTTGATTTACGTAAGGAGACGCGGCCCAGCTCCGGCCAGCTAGTGATGTGACCAGTCCGAATACTTACACAAAGTGTGTATGTACTGCCTACTCGGTACATATTTACAGTCAACTTATGTGAAGGTCGAAAGAGTCGTCAGTAACGAAGACAGTCATTAAATCTGTCTTGACTAGATAGCAGTAGATTGTTATTGATAAAGTTTATGTTATAGGAAGTAATCTGATCGACACATAATTATGTACCTAGGTAAGAGATAAGTAGGTATATTTCTGATGACACACTCGAAACTTCATTAGTTGTCATAGTCAACTTAATTACATCACTTGTGGATTAAATCGGGGGAACATTTATTTGTTAGTTCCACTACATGTTGGCTAGGCCGTCAGAATTTTACCATTCATGAGGCATTTTAAACTTATTACTTCAAGTACGCTTAGGTAATAAAATGATCAATCAAAATAACGTTATCAATTGCAACTTTATTCTCATTCATATAACATTAGTGACTGATTATGAATTACACAAAAAAGTAAGCGAATAGTAAGCGCGTTAGGCATCTAGCCCCTCCCTACTGAGTGAGGTTAGCAACTGGTAAGCCCGCGAATTTCGGCGCGCGGCACTGCGTAACTAGGCCAGCGCACCCTTGACCTACTGACTCACTGCCAGCAAGCGCCCGCCATTGTTTTTCAACAATCAATAAATAATACACCGGGCAAAACTCTTTACACTCGCACATTTGCGCAACAGCGCCTGCTCATCGTCGCCATATTGTGCGTTAGTTTGCATTTTCGCGCGCTGTCAATTTTGAAGAATGCAACTTTTTTTTGGGTCGTGAAAAAGCACGATGTGCGTATTACGTCCAGCCTACGAACCTACTTACTTAATAAATATATATTGATGGGGGGCGGCCTTCGTTTCGTAATGCTAAATCAGTAAGAGCTTTTATGATTCGTGTTATTTAATGGCAAAGACTTACAAAGTAGCAATGTTATAACGATAATTGTATTTTTTGTAATTCAGTGTAACAAAACGTGCAAATTATTTGCGGCCAGGCAAATTATAGACTAATGCCTAATGCACTTGAAATATTATTGAGTTGTGTGCACGTGTAGCCTTCAAGTTACGATTGTCTTCTACACTTTTGGAATATGAATTCTAATGATACTAAGCATTATGAAATACTTAAAGAAATACTAAGGAATTAGTAGTGATTACCAGCTATCATAGTGCATCCGAACGTCGACCTTGTAGAGGCTCTTTTTCACACAGAACAAACCAATGCTATTCGTTATCTATTTGGTATTTAACTATGTATAGGTTGTATAAAACAATGAAACAAATCGTGGCCTTCTTACTGTAGGTACCTCTGTAATTAAGTATTTTAACGTAAACAATTACAACACACACAGGGATCGTATCGTATATTATTTTGTTTTACGTTTATTTATTTACGAGCAATCGATGGCAAAATTAAAAGTGTATGCTCAACTATGAACATGCGCTTTAAAATACTTAAAAATATACTCTATGGTAGGTAAGTATATTTATTAAAACGGTCATACATTAAAAAAACATATGTGAGTACATACGCACACACACGCTGAAGAATAAATTAAATAAATACATACATAAAAGCATTACGTTGTGGCCGCCAAGGGAGGTCGACACGTAGCGCGCGCGCACCGAACGAAACGAGCCTTTGCTTGATGCCTTCGGCGGAACGGAACGTATATACTATTTATAAAATTCGGGCAATTCATTGAATATACTGCCTACCTACTTGTGCCGAGACATAACAATCAATTTATTAAGAAATAAATTGCGTCATGTAACTACATAAGTAGATACAGTTCACGATAATTTAGCAGATTAATTAAAGCGTTAACAAGGTTTGCTCTGAAATTATTTATTTTAATATTAATTTGATGGCCACGATCAACAATCAATAAATATCAACAGAATGAATTTTCATTAAGATAATTATTTGATTTTACGTCAGAAACTAATGAGTAGGTATTCTATAATCCTATGCAAATTAATTTAATATGTAGGTATTCATAGTTATTAACATAAATAATGATAAAAAATTACTGTTCTTTCACATATTGATTAAGTTGTCAGAGAAAGTTAATATTTTATTTTCACATCTGTTTATCAGAAGTTCACCTTTTCACGCTTCGTCTATGGTCAGAACGTTTCAGACCTCGATGGTTAGATAAAAACAATTGTTTATGAAACTCGGAAGGTTATTCTAGGATAACTTATACTTATTTCAATGCGATTGTTAAAACGAATACCTACCTGCAGTAATTAACATAGACACAGTGTTGTTTCGCCATTGTCTTACATTTTAGTAGCCATACGGCATTGAGAGAAACTAAAAGAATTAGGTTCTTTAAGAGTGAAATTTTCACCTTGTTCTGTTCACATCGCAGATTTGAAACCTAAGTCGTATGACCTGAATCGTGCAGTGAAAAAAAACTAAAATCATTATGAGAACTTTTTTCAAGATTCACTTTTTTTCACGTGATTCAATGTCACAAAGAGTCTTTTGTTAAAGTTTTTGAGGTTTCAAGGAAACATTGACGATAAAAAGCAATTGAATAGCATTAGGTACTTCTTTGCAATTTCTTATAAAAAATGTTCGGTCTTTATTTCTGATTTAAAAGCTTCACAACACTTTTACTGGCGACTTCTTCCTTTGTATTACATAATTACATACTCTGCAGTACCTAAAACTCAACATAATATTGTCCTAGCGCAAATATAACTACGTGATGTCTTTATTTGAGTTTTAAAACGTCGTCAATTAGCTGTGAATCAAATAGACTGTTTAGCTGAAAATTAAAGCGGACTTCTAACTTTATGTTTCAGAACCAGATTTGAAAATGTTTAACGTTTGAGCTGCTGGCCTGCTCAGTCATCGAACTATGACGTTTTCTATAAACCTAGTAATTCGATATCCTCTGAAGTCTGGTGGACACGTGGACCTCACCTAAAATTTCTCATATCACTCGTTATCCCACCTTCCACGTCCTATTTCCGCACGTAGTGTAGGCACCCACACAGTTTTTCAGTAACATTCTATAGGATCGTTTTGAAATTTCAGTTCACAAATCCATCTAATGATGGACTTGGCACTCGTGAGATGAATTTCCAGAACGAGATAGTCGCAGCACATTTACACGTGACGCTTTGTAAGTGTTTCGCGTGGTCGTGTCGTCACGTCAGCGTCGCGTCACCGCTCACTGTCACTTTCCGCAATGGCCGCCGGTGAAAGGCATGGGCGCTCGAATTCTGCACTTGTGGTATGACTTTGAAAGATAGGGGTTCATTGAAAATAGGGCTTTTTTAAATTAATCGGAAAAAGTTATGATTTTAATCATCGAGTGATAAAAATCATCGTTTTTCCCGATTAATTTGGTGGGTAGCAAAGTATAATACTTACTAAAACTTGTGAAAGTGCTAAGCATAGATCAATAACTTTAAGTCTATAAATTACGCAGTAAGTATATCGAGGTGCTTAAGGGAATAAACTGAATTTCCCAACTTACGAGTGTAACGAGCATATATTTATTTTAGGTTATGAATTTTCTAATGAGAGATAAACTCTAGTCTCTCTCTAGTCCTTGTCATCCCTCCACCTCCATGGTTTAGTCATTTCAAAGCTTTGTAGTAGGCACCAAAAATTTGCTTAAAACCCAGGAAGATTGCACTTCAATTAATGAATTCCAAATGTTTTCAGGTTTAGAGGCAAGTTTACATTCCAGTATCCTACATTCTAATGTGAAACTGCTTTAAATACAGTATCAGTGATCTTAGCATTGTTTTTTAGAAAGCTGATGGTAGGTAATGCTCTTGCAGTAGCCTTTCCACAGACGGCTGCAATGGAAGATCTAAACTGAAAAATAGGTGGTTGAGAATGACCGAGGATCGTGATAAATCGTGCACTTGGAGAGGCCGTGCCTAGCAGTGTGTCGCTATATGCTCACAATCAAAATACGTTTATTCACATTGGGAAGAAAGAGTAGAACGAGTACCGCAATAAACTCCCCAGCAGCTGATGATGATGTATTTTTCTACGTAACCATTGATGTCCCACTGCTGGGCAAAGGAATATCTATTCTCCTTCCACCCTCTCTGTCCAGAGCTGCCAAGAATGATGATGATGAATATACGAAGATTATTGTAGACACGTTGTAGTGTTGGATGGTGAGCAGAAGATTGAACGACATCACCAGATTGAAGTCCATAGATCAAATCAATTCCTTGGGTCTACCCTTTATAGCAGAACTTTTTATGTCATAATATTGTTTTGCATAACAGCGGATAGCATAAACTTCATTTCGCAGAAAATCGTTAGGCAGACAGTCATTTATCATACATTCAAAATTCATAATTTTGTAAGTCAGAATCATCTTTAGGCATAAATTTCATATCCATAATAATTAAAAAGTAGAACCATATCGTAGAAAGTTCACAGTCAGAATCGTCTTTTGGCATACATTTCATATCCATAATCATTACAGAAAATTCATTCATTCATTTACCATGCATGCAGCATGCAAACAAGCATACACCATGCATGCAGCAATCATACAGCATGCAAGCAAGCATGCAGCATGCAAGCGAGCATGCAAACAAGCATACACCATGCATGCAGCAAGCATGCAGCATACAAGCAAGCATGCAGCATGCGAGCGAGCATGCAGACATGCAAACAAGCATACACCATGCATGCAGCAAGCATGCAGCATGCAAGCAAGCATGCGTGATGCAAGCGAGCATGCAAACATGCAAACAAGCATACACCATGCATGCAGCTAGCATGCAGCATGCAAGCAAGCATGCAAGCATGCAAGCGAGCATGCAAACATGCAAACAAGCATACACCATGCATGCAGCAAGCATGCAGCATGCAAGCAAGCATGCAGCATGCAAGCAAGCATGCAGCATGCAAGCAAGCATGCAAACATGCAAGCAAGCATACACCATGCATGCAGCAAGCATGCAGCATGCAAGCAAGCATGCAAGCATGCAACATGCAGCAGGCATGGTTTCTGTCACGGCTCCGGCGCTGCTGGGCTCCGGCGGTCCCACGCGAGCTTATCGTCGCAGATGGTTTTAAGGCTCACCATTATAGGCATAAAGGCTCAGCATTAATACCACCTGCTCCTCAGCTCGCGGGCCGCCTCGCCCCTGCGCGCCTACGCGGGCTTAAATTATACTCTAGGGGTAGGGCAGACAAGACTACGTGGAGTCGGTTTTGCAGCGATTCGTTTCTGTCACAAACTTTTGTAGCACGACATATTATTGACTTTTCACGACAATGTTTTAATTTAAGGTTAAAAATGCTATTATATAGAAATGTCAATATGCCTAATAAAATTATTCCAAACGAAATTCTGCCATTTTCATAAGTATGAGAAGTGAACGTTATGCTAAACGAAATTATGCGAAATTTTAACTTTGCCAAAGTAATTATGCCAAATAAAATTCTGCTATCTAAAACTATGCCATTGTAAATTCGGACATATAAACATTCGGCCGAGCAATAATTATATTAAATCATTTTTATGCCTTACATGATTCTGCCAGATAGAGGGAACCCCAATTCCTTGCATTGTACTTCGGCCATCGGATGACTCTAGTTGTATACAGCCTTTTAGTAATAATAATTATAAAAATAAATAATGTTTATTTTATCTCCACTAATTATATTCTTACGAGTTTACTAGTTAGATAATACTACTAAGTTGACATGTATTTTTATCAAATGTTGTAATTTATTGGAGATCTGCCATTCGATTCTGTAAAAATCTCACCGTGAAAAGTTTGGTGAAGTGAGCTTAGAGCGAGCTGTCAATAGTGTCAATCCCTAGCATTAGTTGGAATGACAGCTCACTCCATGCTCACTTCACCTAAGTTTTCACGGTGAGATGGTTACAGAATCGGATGGCTGGAGTCTAAAGTAAGACCAGGGCCTGTATTGTAGACCGCCAGGCTAATACCTTTCCTATGCATTATAAGAAAAGTGATTCCTCGACCCCAATAAGGAACTCTTACTTAAGCCGCGCTTAAGCCGTCAGTTTTAGTTTGCAATTAATTATAAAAAACAAGAATAGAGATCTTACAAAAAAACAATTACATTGTTAGCATTGCGTTTTAAAAACAATAAATTTATTTTCCTTCTTTGAGTAAGTAAAAGGTAAAGATAAGATGACCTACAGGGTTGATTGATAAATGTCTAGAAGGGAAACATTGAAATCTAGAAGAAATACACGATGTCCAAAAAAATGCAACAACAATTAAGTAAGTTAAGAATGAATGTGGAGATTAATGCGGCTCTTGCTCTTTGAACCGCGGTTTAATAACTTCAAGAAAGTTTAGGGTGAAAGACACAATTACTGTCCAAGCAAAAATGTTTTTGACTTTTTATTTTTTAAACAAAGAGATTCGTGACTTAATACATGTTTGTAATACGTGTTTATGTATGTGGTCGATTTTGTGAATCAGGCGCGTGAATGTTCCTTTTTTGGAATTTTCCTGACAAGGCGGAATATAAATAAACCGGCTGCGTTATTTTAAGGATGCACATTGCGTATAAATAAATGGACGAAAATATATTTTTACATTTAATTGCCACTTAGTTTTTTATCTACTACTCTAAGGGTTTTATTTTATTCAAATGGCTCATGTTAGAAACTCTAAGAAATACTCTTCAGCAACTGACATTTCTACCTTACAAGTTTATATTTTTTGCCCTTATAATTAATATGATATGTGATTATGTAATCCAGACGATGGTAAAAAGCTGTTACTATTGCCGTCGGTCGCACGCAATGCTTTCGTTAATTAAACACATTTTTCTGCTGGACTACGGTCATTTAGCGATCGTGCCATCTCCGTCTAATGCCAAGGAGTTACGTATAGCCGTCTCGTTCCAAATCGACAAAGTCCGTCTAGCAATGTTATCGCGACGCGAAAGTGGCGGGTCGCGTGCGCGAGCGCCGGTGAAAGAGTCGATGACCTGCGCGGGAGCAACGAACGTCTTTGCGGCAGCGCATTGTGCTGAACGCAACCCCCTCCCCCCCCCCCCCCTTCGCCCGCGCCGCACGCACGCAACATATGGAGCGCGCACACCCCCCCGGCGCTACTTTGATTTATTGTACTATAGTCACATTGTTCGGAAATAAATGTTTAGTTCCAGGTCCTAAGTATCCGAAGGCATACAATGTGGAAGATGTTATCACATTTTCTAAGACGACAGTGTCGGTAATACGGTGGCCTAGGTGAACGTTCTACGTTCTCAACATTAGGAGTCTTCTTAAAGTAGAGCTGTACTATAAGACGATTCCAATGTTGAGAATTAGCATTCCGCAGGTAGATAGAGCCCGCATTTGACGAAAAATTCAGGAGAGGTGACTCAAGTACTACGCTACTGACTCGAGAATTGGTGACAAAATAACTGATTTTACCAATATTCACGTTAGCAAAACCATCAAGCCGAAACAAATTACGAAAATAATACCGAACTATCGAAAGTGGATTCGTAACTACTCCAAACACTTCAAACGTTTGTAAAGGCACTATAAGTATACATAAAAGCAGAACGTATAATATTATAGCAACAGAGATAAACCACTCTATATGATATAATCTAAGCGATGCATTAGACGCACACAGGCGCGCGGTGCAATCTTGCGCACGCACACCAACCGACGTTTCTAATAGTGTAGCCGGATTTGTGCACACTGGTGACTTATCTAGGATTTTCAATATTTTCTTTTTTATTAAAATTACTCAGGTCGTAAAGAATGACGTCACAGGGCGGTAAGATAGGCTTGGAGGTTATTAGCCCGCTTACCCTACAGAGCACGTGGTAGTGGCCGTCCCGTACAGGACTTTTTGGCCCGCTTACCTTACCGACCACGTGGTAGAGCAAGCCCATTCAGGACTTTGGTTTTAGCCACAGGGTTTCTGGAAGCTCTACCTAATCTGAATAGGTACTGTCATTATGACTGGTTGCCAGTATTTTCGTCACGTATTTCGAACCCAGAAACCAGGAAGGGGATCACAACAAATTGTGTTTCGTAACTAAATAATGTTTATTGCATTGTTTTTCTTCATTAATATTTTATGCTCAGTGAATTTTAGGTAGGTATATATTTTCCGCAATTTCCCGCGCATTTTAAATTGCACCATTTTCTACGTTCTACTTTTCAGTTCGTTCTAATTTACTTTACCCAAGCCATATGTGCAAATATTGCAATGTTTACTTACCTATAAATAAAAAATGTAGTGCATCCGACTGCGAATTTTTAGACCAAGTCGTCTGCGGTCTACCATTTGTAGTTCCAGACAATGGACTTTGAAAGTGGCACAAGGACGAGGATTGTCGTCACGCTTTCATGGGATGATTCATGTAAAACGGTAGCGTGATGGGTGATGATAGACTAAATAATATTAGGCTTGTAATTTCTAAGCATACATAGGTCTTTTCTCGTTTGACTGATCATTGGTCAAAACATTGGTCGTTGCGTTGTTACGATTTGCGGGGTAGTTGTGTAACACAGTATCAGTAGCAAAGGGTTTTATTTTGACAGTTGAACGAGAGAGATGAGAGATGGAGATATTTGAAAACGGGCCCAGTATATGTACAGTACCTCGAAAAATCGAAGAAAATCCCTGGAATTCGGGAAAAATACAGATAAATTGCATAAATGCATGTTTTTCTTGTAATTATTTGATATTTATCAATTATTTTTATCGATTTTCAATATGGTGTCTCGCCAATTTAGGTACTCTGTGGTTAAAAAACAATGACAGTATACCATAGATCGACCATTGATCATAGATCGTGAACTGTCTACTGCCACAGCTTGTCAGACTAAAAGTACGGTACCGTAGTGATTCTCTTTGACAATGGAATATGGCAGAAATAAACATATCAAACGTCAATAATCAATCAACATGACAGCTTACCGCCATGACGGGTTTTTGTTGTGTGTTGCAATTTCAAGTGTACATTCCTGTGCTTTACTACCAAACAAAGCCAATTTCTAGTAATTGGATGATTGAAAACTGTTTTAATTGTGTTTCCCCATTTTTAAGTATGGTGTACAAAGACCTGGCCGGGGCTCCATACATTTTGAAACATCTCCTTTGCGTTATTTACTTTGTTGAGGAGACAAATTTTTCGAACATATGAACCAATGGATTAGCAATATCCTTCAAAATGATTCAGGTTGAGATTGATGATGTGTTACGCAATTAGGATGCTGGTTTTCTCTTGTATTTTTTGTTGTGTATTACCTACTTGGCACATCTACTTCTATTTCCTCTTAGCGTATCAATGGCCCAAAATTCAGCGAAAAACAGTTATAGCATTACTCAATAAACATCTATTTTCTAGAAATAAACGAAGTTCTGAACCTTTCAGGACGTATTTCACAAACTAATATAAATCAAAGAGATAGGGTCTTTGTTTTAGTTGGAGTTCAGATAAGTGAGTTTCAGTCGTTTTTCCCCAGTAACGCTACATTTTGATAAAATCTATAGAAAACAGAAAAGAACAATGTTCAAAACTCCAAAAATACGTCAACAGTTACTTCTCAAAAACGATATTCAGCAGAATTCTTCATTGAACTTTTTTCTGCTCCGTGAGTTGTTCCCGAGCGGGAGTCACCATTTGTTTTATTTTTTTTATTCCTTTTATTCCAAAGAGTTGTTTGAAAGCTCCGAATGAAATCATCCCACAGTAATAATTAAAAAAAGAAAAGCATCGTGATCTGTAACATAATTATTATTTTGACTGATACCGGTTTCTTCATGTCGATATAACTTTTTTCGGATGCACATTTCTGTTTCGCTGTCATACAATAAAATGATAAGATGACTATGGCCCTTCGATTAACATAGGTTTTAAAGTGCTACAATGGTGGGGACGGTGTCCATACATTTTGAACATTGTTCTTTGAAAACTTTCTCCCGTTTTCAAAGAATAATTTATTATTATTGGAATCTCGTTAATGTAAATTCTTGTACTCGCGATCAATTAAAAGTAATAGGTTTTATTAAGGATGCCATTAAGTGACTTTAATAGTTGCTTTTTATCGTAAGTTAATTATAAAATATTGTTAGGTATGCTCATAGCTTTATTGCCAGTTTTCTGATCTATGAGATTGTCTCGGGTAAATGAAATTATCTCGTATTTCTCGGGCACAATTTCGGCCGGAATTTAATTTTAACAAAATTTACGTAACCATGGATATGAATTGTCAAAAATGTTTCAAGGATTTACTCAGTCGTGGAATTTCTATTTATAACAGGCAAAACAAATATGTTGGAGAACGGAAAAAGATGAAAATACTTTACATAAATCAGAAACATCCATACATCATAACATACATACGTCACATCATTACCATCAAGATCTTTACTTTCATGACAAAGACTGCATAGACCATAGACAGGAGACCATGGTGCGCGCGCCCTAGGAATAGTTCGCCAAGTGAAAGTGAGCGTGTGTTGGTGTGTTTAGAGCGTGTGCATCGACTCACGCGCACACGCGAACGATGCGCCTGCGCTTTCCGACCTACAGGGTGCTGCGCTAGCTAGAGCTTAGAGAGCTTTCCGAATTGTTTAAAGATTTCTATTGTGTTCTGTTTGAGACGAAGTTATTGAACATTTGTTTTGTATTTAAACGGTTTCATAGAAACGGCGTATTTTACGTAGTTTTCTCATTTCAGGAGGACATTTTAATTAAATTTAATTGAAGAGGATTCTGTATTTCATTTCAGGATGAAAATCTAATTATTGAAGCAAGTGTTCTGACAAAAACTTACAATAGTACACTACTAAATCTAAATCCACAATTGAAATAAAATATAATACACGCAAGAAAACCACGCTGTATATCGCGGAAGCGTCAAACGCGGCCGGTGGCCGGCCTCGGTGCGGCTTTCTTATGGAAAACTGCGAGCAGGCCTGCTGCCTACTGCCCACTGCACTCAAACTAATCCTTGCACACATCGAGATCTTACAACACTGCAAGACCACTGCATCTTCTGCTTTAAACCTGAAAAAAAATACAAAGAATTGTGTGCAAAAAGTTAGGTTCAAAACCATAGACAGATTGCCAATAAACTTGAACTCTTTCGTCTGCATGATTAATTTAACGGATTGCCCATTTTATTGTTACAATTTATTTTAAGTTCCCACGATAGAGTGTAAATAAACTTTACTTACCTACTGAAATATTGTTAACCGTATTTTCGTAGTCGATCCAAAACAAAGTCTGAACCTTCTTAAGATGAGAAACGGATGAGTGAGCGTCCGGTCATTCAAATTATACGAGTATTTATTTAGATAAAAGATCAAAGTATCCTTATTGAAAACAGTACACTAATTATTATTAAAGTTTTAATTTCTTAATTGCGTATTTTATTGAGCATAATTTGAATATAAATTATAATTATAGAGTCACAATCGGATTCGTGGGTAATTACGGTGCACCGCAATAATCCATTTTCTACTGTTGACTCACTCGACGACGCGCGATGCGTTATAAGTAGCTATAGTGTACATTATGGCTTTCTTTCGATGTCAAACCACAAGAAATTTTAATAAAAATAATGAAGATCCACGTTTATTTTGGTACTTTTCTTATGACTAACTTGGGATATATTCCGTGGAAACTCAGTTTTCATCTCTACTACTTACTCCTATTTTCGTTTGATTATTTTCTCTTCAGGATAGAACACACACAGTTCCCTTGGAATACACAAACGTTTCAGTGTGTTCTGATCTGTTTCTAGAATAAGTGTTCTCGTTTGAGGAGATAAATGTATCCCGGCTCACCGGAGCCTTTGAGGGAACATAATACGGGGAACTACGTCGAAACTAAAATATTTATGAAATCAATGCGGTCTATTATAAATTTTAGACTCTCTCTAAACTTCATTTTTCGATTACCCTTCATGATTTTCACCAAAGCAGACTATGTTTATGTTATTTCCTTACAGTGAACGTTAATTTGCCTAATCTATACAGCTTTATACATTACTTCAAGCGCGCTGACACTACTCTGAATTTTGAGCAGCGCGTGCGCAAGATGCAATTGAAATCCTTGAATAATATCTCTTGTTAAGGCGAAAGCATCAGGGTAGCCCGCGAAATTCAAAATTTCTTGAGTTTCTTACAATTTTCAGGTCAGTGTCAGGTTGTATGGTTAACAAAATGCGATTTGCGACCGTAACAGATGTATACTTACAGAATTGTAATCACTAAAACTATCAATAGAACTCTCTAAGTTCAAATTACCCTATTCGATGACTTTTTCATAATATCATGACATCAGAGGCCAATTCTGGGTAAGAGAGTTGTGTTGATGATTCACGGACTACCGTGACGCGTTCCCCTTAAGTTCTCTCGATTTAACTTGGAGACTACATTTATCAAGGAGTGTTTTGGTATCATACATTAATACTGTTTTAGATTTTCATGATTCGATTGTCTGATTTCCGTCTCGGCTTAAGAATAGGGCGACCCCCTTTTGCTGGCGCCGTAAAAGGAAACCTTATTATGTCAGGGGAAGATATAGTCTAGTGCGGTGATTATCACAATAACTGGGAAGGTTATAAATGTCTCTAAGTGTGACTATACAAGTCCTGTGCATCATAGACGCTGCGCTAACGACTTTTCTTACTGTCATAAGTTTGTGTTACTTGTTTGCAGTCCAACATCAATCATGTGATCTTAATTATTAATTGTAGCAGTAGACGAATTATGAGTCAAAAAAGTCAAAACATTTATTTCACATAGGCACATAAGAGGCACTTTCGAACGTCAAAATTTACAATAAATAAAATACAATTGATTCTAGTCGCTCCCTTCCAAAAGGTAGTATTCGTGTGGAGAAGAATGGGCAAGAACCTCCACCGTTACTCTTTTAAAATTTAACATGAAGATAGTCCGTCTTTTCCTACAACGTAGAAGAACAGTGGAAGATTATCAGCTGATGTGAGATAATCAGGAGAACCGAAGTCCAAATAAACAGCACACTTATTAAGACCTGTCGATATAGAGCCGCTGTCGCAACTTACGAACTCGTAAATGTCTCGATTCCCAGCCACGTTATCAGATCGAGTTCTATCTCTTAGTCATCTCGATCTGATCTCTCTAATCTGTTGCGACTGTGTATGCAACCAATGATGGTTTGTTGTTGTTTGAACGTTGTGGAATCTATGGGATACATTCGTGTAGCTCCCAATTACTTAATACTTTAAATTCCGTTATTTATTCATCATCACTATCAGTTTGGCAGTTTGCAAAACTGCCAAACATGGTTTTAGATATCCCCTAGGCAGTCACTGAGTTCCGTATATCAATGCACTCGTACTTAATTGTTATTTAACTCTTTTTTTTTATTTTGCTGTCAAACGCAAGGCCTTCGACGTTGTATTATATTATAATGTGCATGTTATTCGTGCAGAATAAATAATTTGCCCTTCTTTCTTCTTCATCTTAATTTTAGGTAGAAGGTACGGTCACCAAAGGAGATAAGTAACAAGGCCGTCGGATATAGTTGAAGTTTAGTAAGAAATTGATGGATGATTTCGAATAAAATTTTATTTAATTGATAGAAAACAAACAGTTTATATATCAATTTAAATTACATTCGAAAAAATCCATCGGTTTTACTATCTATCTTACAAAATTTATCTTATCGGTCTTACTAAACTTCAACTATATCCGACGACCCTGGGGGCCTACTCCGAAGTGTAAAGTGCGAATGTTCGGATCGGACCGACACATGGCCGAACCGAATATTACTGAAAAATGCGAAAAAAGTTCGGATCAGCTCAGTTGGGTCGGGACCATAGTCAATATTCGAAAGAGTAGGAGTGTAGGATCGGAACCGACCGAACCAAATAGTAACTTCGTAGCAGGAAACGGCCGAACAATCGGCCGATACTACTTCGGAGTAGACCCCCTGGTTACTTATCTCCTTTGGCGACTGTACTTCCCTGTTTTATTTGGTTACCCCTCGCCTCCTACGCAAAATACTTTAGAAAGCTGGTAACATAGTAAGGGTTAGGCACTCTTTAAAATGTTGAAATAACCTACATAGCTTACAAGATAAAAGAAGCTAATTTCACAAATCGTAATAGTTGTTGTATCGAGATATTTGCTGTAATTAGGTATGCACAAATGTGCACAGCTGCAATTTCTTGCAGTAAACCATTTAAACGGGTTTGTGTGATATTCAACATGATTCGATTTGAGTTGATATTAATTAAAACGCGATTGGACTCGACTGAAAGTGATTTAGGTTAAATCGGTCGGTTTAACACTGTTTTATCTATATGATTCCAATATAAATGAGTGAATAAGTCAGTTAGCAGTGAGACAGCTGGTACAGCTAAAAAAGTTCCAAAAAAAAAGGAGATTTACAAGTATCAGTAAAGAGCAAAAGTAGACGTGTCGGTAGATAATGACATCGCTAAGCATCTGAAGCTTTTCTTTAAAAATCTCGAGCAGTTTTTTCTTCCATCAGAATGTTACAACTTGATACCATTAAAGTGAATACGTCGACCTGCTGCTAGTTGCTAAGCAAAGCTTGCTCTTCGAAACGGAGAGAATTGGAATTTTTTGTCCGCCGACTTAACTGTGGAAAAGTCTGAAAGATCTATGAAAAGCTGGGGGAGAAATTTCGTGCAAAACATCGTTTGTTCAGGAAGAGAGTGGATATAACCCTTTAATTCGAACACCATGTGGCCAAAGCTTACAAGCTCCACCAGGCAAAGTTAGCGTCAATAGGCTTCAACAGTCTATGCCGGAAGTGGCCGATACACTGCACGTTTTTCATTAATCCCGGCGCAGAAATGACGGGCTATAACAAACGTCAAGCTATTACAATTGATATGTTATATAAAATTGCTGAATTTAGATCGAAACCTATTTCATGATAGCGTTCTCATGTATGGATACTATGGATAGTGCAAAATCGCGTGCTATATCTAAGAAATTCAACACATACCGAAGTTAAAACAAACATCTAAATTATAATCAGCTTGTATCATTAGATCTCGCAAATCTCGGACATAATCCGTCACGTATTATATCACGTTGCGCGTGCGCGGTGCACCGATGCATTTCTCTCGCGCCCCCCTCCCCCTCTCGCCGTAACAGCCCCCTCCCCCCGCCGGTCGCAGAGTGAATGCACTCTCGCTGGCTGTTATGTAAGCCTGCTCTTGCGCACAACGCACACATGCACAGCCACGCGACACTGCGCTTTATGTATGTGTGCGTGATTGTTAGTGTTTTTGTGTTCGGATTATGAAAAGTCCATGCAGATTAGATTTTAATGTGATGGTCGGATTCCCGCGGCGCAGAAAAACTTGGCTTCCTTACACTTTTCCAAGGATCCTTTGAATTATAGTGACATGATATGAAGGATTTTTGTAATTTTCTTTTTATGAAGAGAAAAGAAGTACCAACCACGTTGCTTTTATGGATCAGTTTATGAATGAATCCTTGTTGTGTATGATTAGAAAGGTTTCAAACACAACAGACAGTCCTTCAGAGGAGCTATCAACACAAACAGACACACGCACGACTACTGCCGCCCCGCCGTGTTCTCCACGTCCCAACCTACAATTACCATGAAAATGTGTAAAAGTCAGGCTTTTGTCTCAAAGTCGGCCGCCGGCCATAGTCACCATCTGTGCAGCAATGCAGCGCTTACGTAACCTAGGACAGACCTGCAGGGGGGGGGGACGGAGGGGGGGGGGGGGTGCCGAGTGAAAGTTAGCAGACACTAGGTATTATAAAAGTATGACTAGGTGCTGTTTGTGCTTACATTTGCATATTTCTGTCATTAGAACTTTGTAGAAGCTGCAAAATTGGCGAGATTTATTTCTGATCTTGGTCCAATCTCCCCATCTCTACGATGAATTGGAGTCAACATTTTTGCAGATTAATTTTACTATTCTATTCATGTCCTAGAACCAAAAATGGGCCGCGTAGTGGATTACGGCCCACTCCCTCTCACCGAGAGGAGGCCTGTGTCCCAGCAGTGGGAACATTATAGGCTAATTATTATTCTCAGATCCCAAATTTTACTATTATGTTCTGCTATGAGTGAGAATTTTCTCTCTTCTGCCAGTTGTATGGATTGTATTTTCTTGATAGAAATCGTTCGTGCCGCACCGCACGACAACACACAAGATTCATCAATGCCGTTGGGTTTTGCCCAGAGCTACAGAGCTGCTTTCGTATGAACTCTGCACTCCTATGAAAACCACATTTTCGTAGTATATAAGTTATGGAAACTAGTTGGATAGGCGAGGACAGTAAGAATTTCCACGAGTGACGATGTTTAAATAGGATGTCCGGTGACCCTTGGGCAGTCAGGTTTGCTACCGACATTGCTGACCGGCTCATATGGCTTATTTCGTGCCAATATGGAAAATTTGGGCATTTGTTTCTTTGATCAACATTTATTTTCTAACGCCGTAAATACTGTTCAGATTGTAAGTCCGATGATATTGCTGAACCTGAAATCTTGATACAACATCTAAAATTTTTACGTTGTTTCAGTAGATTTTTTGGAACAAAGTTCTTTAACGGAGTTTGGGGTAGAATTAAACTGGGAAAAATCATCACGTAACCAGAAAGCGTTATGGCCCCCTCTCCTAGCACCCTCGCAATCCATGAAAACGATTTCTCTCTCTCTCAAGAGAGAGATTTCCGATAGTAACAAGTTAAAGTTTTAGTCATGGGTATCGTATTCATGGTTTTTGAGGGAGCTGAAGGCGATAGAACTTCGTTCTTCGATTTTCATTTTGAATTTCGTTCCTGTCGTTTTTATCAACTCATTCATCATAATTAAAAAGGCTTTTGTGGAAGTGATACCACAATGTTGCCAAAATCACATAAAAGTATTAGATAGTGTGTCATAAGGTCAGTAATTTTGTGGGAATATGCGTAGTTAGATTTTTCTTTTTTGTAGATTTTATCTTTCTACATAATATATAAGCTAACAGACTTAAAAAACCTTTAAAATAAAAATAGGTTAGGTTAGTTAACAAACTAAAATATGTCGTCGAAATATTCCTCCGTATGGCTGTCGACTGGTAATGTACCCAAGAGACTGGCGGCATTGCCACGTTGTATGGCAATACTTAGCTTCTGGCTAAGGCAAAACCCTGCCCGTGGGTCACGAGAAGTGTCATCCAGCCGTTGAGCACTCGGACCCCACGGCCCGAGGGTTCCAACCCCAAATGGCTCGAAAATATAATTAGGTAGTAAAGTACTATGATAGACAATTCATCAAAGAAAACATCTAAATCACCACTTTCTGATTAACTGTCAAACTTCTTAACGATTCAAAAGTGCTTGTAAACGTCCACCATTCAACATCGTCTCTCCTTTATACACCAAAACAGGAGAACGTATTGTTGATCAAGCGACTCATGCGAATACATTATGATTGCAATTACATAGTTTTGTTTAACTTGTCATGAAGTGAAATCGAAGTGCGGTCCGACACTCCACAATAATTATAGCTTGTCATAGCGTCATATTAATGCATATTTGCTGCCCGATCTATGATGAACCATGCACTGAGTTAAACTAAGTAAGTTTTAAAAGCCATGGTTTACTTATGAAAAACCAACGACCAGTTGTCGACTTTAGCCCTGGATTGAAAAGCTGGAAGTCATAAGGCCTCTGCTCAGCTGTGGGATGATGCAGATTAACAAAGAGGTTTATTTATGAAATACACCCTGATTTTTTATTTCATTCAATACAGTTCTGGGTTTGAATGATGAATGGGTTTGAATGGTGATTGTTTGTTTTTTAAATATCAAAAATTATATTTCTTATACTCTATTATGGCGGTAATCTATTCATTGTGGGGAAAGAGTATACATTTCTACACACACGATATTCATATAAAAACTCAAAATCAAATCAAATAAAAAGGAAATAAATATCAAATGATGTCGATATTTCATTTCTTCCATATATTTCTTCTTACCTATATTTCTCATTCTACACACAAGAGTAAGCACAGCAATTTCTAGTTTAAAAAAATAGTCCAAACATTAGGAGAAATTAATTTATGGCATTAGGTACCTTTGTGTAACTCCTCGCAATCACCCAGTCTATTGTGCAGGACCACTTTCCTATCACAGGGACTACTTTCTATTGGAGTGCGCAGCTGGTCCTTGGAGCCGAGTTTCGTAACTTAGAGCAAAAAGGATATAATTTAATAGTTAATATAGCTATCAAGTAGTTTATCGAACAATTGAAGAATAAATTTAAGTCTGGCTTATAAGCTCAAATGTAGGAGAACATTTTTAGATGTGTTTTTTTAGTAAAGTTTCAACGATTTTCAGCACAACCTGTAGGTGAAATTACTGATCCAGCATCAGTGTGTTAAACTATGAAGAAGTGACCGTCAAATTGCATGCACATGACTCAGAGTGGTGACAGCTACACATTGACATTTAGGCACGTCCTTAGTGTCAGTGACCAACGTGATTATGAATAAAAAGAAATGTGGTCACCAAGGACCAGAAATTTTATCCTCTAAAAATCTAGTTTTTTTTCACTTAAACGTCTTGTACGCTGCTGAAACGAGTACTGACATAACTAGAGCAATCTAAAATAATGTAACAAATAACCCAATCCCTATAGCCGATAGGAGCCATTACGTAAGGCATGCGGCCCGTGAGAAGGAGAAATGCGGCAGATCAGCGCCCGCGCAGCCGAGGCGCCCGCGCCGGCCTGTGGCGCTGCGGTTACGGTATGCCTTTACACCAGATACATGTGTTTTGCAACTTATATCTCACTCCATATTACTTTGTTACTGTTATATCTACACAATATGTTTGAACGGTGATGTGGTTAAAAATAATGGAAAATTTAAAATGAATTGCAAATCAATAAATAGTCGTCGTAGCCATAATAAGGTACAAATAGCCAAGTCATTAAAAGAAATCCTAAAGGCGTTATAACTACTTCAAGCATTTCAGAATGTTGTTAATTGTAACTGATGGGGCCATACTAAAACACTCGTTTTAGTCCACTTTGTAGTTATACGGCAAGATGAAAGCTTTCCAATATGATTTCACTTTAATTCATTTTACCGAAGCTGCTTACCGCATCTCCAATTTACAGGCGACATCAGTGATAAAAATAACTTGTATTATTGTATAGACATATTACACATACCTACTATATAAAGACACACAAATTCGCGCAAGTGTACGTTTCCGAGTAGACGCTTCACACAGACTATTTTCAGTGACAATGGGCCCGGGCCCCCTCGGACTCGCTCATTGTCCCGGGGGCTCACTTGCCCATGAACAACACACATCATTCTACTAGTTATAGCGATTTTGGGATCATTTATCATTTCTGTTTCTCGAAGAATACGTGGCGCAACATAGCGTCGGATTGATTCTACAAATTATTCAAATTATTTCCAAAGCAGAGCCTTCTTTTGCCTATAGTCAAAAAGGACATAGTGAAATGGAATACCTCATTCCAAATGTTAATTCCTTATTCTAAATAATTATAAAGCACCTTGAAATAAACATAAACACACGCTGTGGTCATAAGATCGTGGTCCTTGCTTACACAAAGCAGTTCTTGAATGAAAGTTGCAGAACCACAATCAAGATCCCAAATTATTTTTCCAGCACTTCTGAACATAGGTCTTTCTTATAAAAATAAAAAGTCATTTATTCACATTAGGCTGCAAATTAGCAGCTTTTTGAACGTCAAATTTAAATTACATAAGACAGACCTCTAAAACGCCCGACCTTCACCACTTCCTATAAACTTTAGCTGGGACGAAAAAGTGGAGTAATGAACTCCCCAGCAACACATATGTCTGTTAAGTTAGACGAAGGTAGATGCAGATGACCGTAAAGCTGAGGACTCTACATGAATCTTACATCACAGTTGAGAACTTTTTTACGGCCTAGTATCCCATTATTTTTTCAACTGTAAATCCTAACTGAGCAGTGGTTGTCCAGTGGTAGTGGGCCCGACTTGTGGGTAGTCGTGGGTTCGAACCCAGCACGCGCAGGGTTCACGGTGAGATTTTAAGAGAACACATCGGTAGCTGTCCACGAACTTCCAAGTGAAGTGAGGCAGCGCTGACCGACCAGTCGCCTGTAAAACATCATCGTACGCCTCACGCCTCGCTCTCGCAACGTTTCGTAACTGATGAGTTGTCATGTTCGGAGGCTACGTGTAACAAGTGAGTCACTTATTGTTAACAACTAATTAACTTTAAGTTTATTTGAAACAATCGAGTTTTAGGTGTCAATTACTAAGGAAAGCTCTGACTTTTATTTCTGGTTGAGAGTATGACATATTTTTGGCCTGGCAATTTTTAACACATGATTTATTAATTTATTAAACTTTGTGCATTCTTCTTCCTCTTCGTGTGGCTGGTACGACTGTGTTTCAGATCTTGTTGGGCCAAAACTTTGCCATTCCACGGCGTCATCGGTGGCAGCGCAGAGGTCACCTTGAGTGCATTTTTTGCGACGTAGCTCCACAACCGCACCCTACAGCCGTAAAGGTGCAAAGACGGACTTAATGTCCTAGGCATTCTCTACCCGAAAACCAAGGGGACGGAGAGACAATATGGCACGTGCACTGTTTGGTGCATGACTCTCTGGTTGGTAATTTAATCAAAGCACTTTATATATAATGGGTAGCACTTTTGAACCTCAATAATTACAATAGTCTACCCTTTACCCCTTCACCGTTCTCCCAGCAAATAATATTAATCACGCCAACTTTCCAACAATCCTCTGCAGGTTCTTTAGAGCCATGCATTAGGAGTTTTATAGGCCATACTATAACTCTGCCAAACATGGGCCTCTTAATCGCCCATTAATGACCATTGTAGTTATTAACCACATGGTTATTAACTACAATGGTCATTAATCTTAACTAAATAAAGTCGTGAATTCGTGATCAATATATCGTTGAACGAGGTCAGCGCGGCTGCTGATGACTAACTTGATATGTGCACAGGTTGCAGTGGCTTTGTCGTGAAAACGAGGGCACTGCCACCTGTGCAGGCAGTAACTACAGTTTACTGTCATCCATCATCATCTGCCTAGCCTTTTCCTAACTACAGTTTACTGTAGTTAGGAAAAAGGGTTTGGAAGATAAAGTAAGTCAACAGTAAGAATACAAGGTGACATTATGTCAGTGAACCACAAACTAAGCATAGCCTCTAAAAAGCAATGGAAAATAATATGATTTTGAAACCCTTTTACTTAATACTGTTGTTAGTTGTAGGGATAATAAGTATTTTCTCTATTATCAGATTGAATTATTTATTCTAAAGAGGACACCACAGAAACAATCTATTCTTAATATTATAAAGAGGTAAAACTTGTTTGTAAGTTTGTATGAAGGGTTATCTCTGGAACTATTCGGCGGATTTGAAAAATATTTTTTGTGTTTTATAGCCCAATTCTTGCGGAAGGTTTATAGGTTCATTAACACTACGCTACGACCATTAGGAGCCGAGCAAAAAGAAAAAAATTGTCAGAAAGAACGCTAAGCGAAAATTAAGTAAAAGCGCGGGCGGGCGATGTCCAGCGACGCGGTGGGACGGTTGCCGACAGAAGCCAGTTAACTATAAAATATGTGATCTCAGTTTAACAAAATTGTAGAGACAAGAAAGTGAAAATTGTGAAATAGTATTGTGAGTTATCGTCTAGCTCTATGAAATCAATATCTCGAAGATAAAGCAAGTCTGATCTAAGCCAATAAAATGGCTTTCCACTCGTAAAATGTACACAAAAACCTGAACCTAGCACCAAAACACAATTAATAAGACACTTTTGCTTAGATGACATGAAATGAAAGAATTTATTCTGTAAATAGGATATCGGAATCACTTTTACACGTCATATTATAAGAAAAAAAAGCTAGATGGAGTCAACATTTCCTATCTGATTACCCCTGTAACGAAATGTTGAAACAAACTCAAGGGTCAAATATAGCGTACCATTATCACAGAACATATTATAATAGTACAACTCGGATATGTATGAGTACAACTATTATTTAAAAAAAAAAAACATAAAAAGGCAGAAAACATATAAAACCTACAGGGTAAACAAACAATCTATCTATCTATATAAATAAAAATGAATCACCGAAATGTATGTACGCGCATAACTTCCGATCGACCGCACCAAATTGGATAATTCTTTTTTTTTGTGTTTGTTATTGTCAGGTCAAGGTTTGTATAGATGAAAAAAAAATACGGCGGTACGACATTCAGCTAGTTTAAAATAAGAATAGTAGAAAATTCAAAATTCGTTGAAGTGGTGGTCGGTAGGTGGTGTCAAGCCCCGTGCCGCCAAATCGCAGATCTAGAAAAAAAAAAATTTTAAAAGATTTTGACAGATGGAAATTTAGTTTCAGAACACCCTGGTGTCAGTGTGCCTCAAGATCAAGGTCAAATGGGTTTCCAGCTTGAAATGTAAAAGAAAGAAAGAAAAATATTTTATTTGGGACACGCACAGGAAATACAAATGATAAAAAAGAACATTAAGAGCTGATTTTTTCCAACGACAGATAATTTTTATTCGTGGAATAAAATTGACATCCGACAGATTTTGTATTGAATAACTGTAAAAAATTCAAAATTATTCTTCGGATAAAGTTATCTGGCGTTGGAAAAATCAGCCCTAAATCTAATAAAATCATGAAGACAATAAAAAAGAACATTCAAACCTGAATGCTGCATCATGCTGTTATTCTGCTGAAGCCCTGTAGTCAAATAAGATCAATTAACATTATACTGATTACTAAGTGATTACTATGAGTACACCAAACAATCTGTGGAAATTGTGTAATACGTGTGTGTTGTCACTTATAAATAATACTAACTCGGAACCATTCGTTATTTACGTATTTTCTTATTTACTTGAATAATGAGGTATGCTTCGTGTGCACTTTTCATAAGCTTATTCAATTCAAGCAGATTTTCAGCCGACATAGAATAAAATATGCCTATGACTATTCATGACTCACATAATATAATAAACACCTACGGCAGTGTGATAAAATATTGCAATTCCGCATTAGTAACATTAACACGTCAATTTTTGTAATACCTACTCTGCGCATCTCATCGTCTGTATCACAGACTTACAATATAAGTCTGTGGTCTGTATACATCTCATAAACTAGCGGTGCCCGCGACTTCGTTCGCATGCATATTGGATTTCATGGGTTTTATATTTTTTGCGCGGAACTCAATTGTTTTTCTAAAATAAAAGTTAGCTAGTTAGTTATGTTATAAGGACTACCTTATAACATAGCCTAAGTTGCTCCAGTGAAAGTCCCGTCAGTCAAAATAGGTCCAGCCGTTTCGGAGATTAGCCGGAACAAACAGACGGACATACATAAGTTTTTTTAATTGTGTTTTTTATAAGCACCGTATATACTTTCATATGCATATTTTAGTATAAAGCTGTAAACAGACACTTCTATTATATTTATTTATTATTTAGATTATAGTCGCATTTCGTGTCTGTTTGTGTGGCCGCGTTGTTCTTCTAAAGTCTAAACTACACAATGGATTTTGATGCGGTTTGCACTATCATTTAGAGAATTTATTCCAGAAGGTCCATGTGTATAATACATTAATATTAAACTCACATATAATAAATAAATCTCCATGGTGTGTCAAGTCGTAAACACCTTGTGAAACAGGGGCGGGTCGCTAGTTATTCATAAACGAAATCAACAAAGCTTGTACATTACATTATTCACTAAACAAAAAAGCTTTTAGACCTAATGCGGCTTGTTTTAACGAACACTTGTTTGGGATTCATGCCTTATTTGGAATTTAAACATATTTTAATTCTTTAAAACGTAGGCAGATATTTTAATGTTTTGCTTATAGAAAAGAATTGATGATACTTTTCATAATTGTGAATTTCATGTCCCTATGTCGTTTCAGGTTTGAGTTTTCTAAATATATGTATGACGCAGTAGGCTTGGTTATCCTGAACACTTTTTCAAAGATCAAAAACTTAGGTAAAAGCTTTTATTTTCCCCTTTAAGCAAATTAATTAGTCAGTGTATAGTAGATAAAGTGCGATATGTACTGCTAAATTGCACTCACAATTCTTAGCACGTTACTAACGACCAGTTAAACTGCCAATAGCTGTCAAATTAGTCAATATTTGATCGTCAGTGCACCACATGATGGTGACCTCCCACGAGCCCCGGGTGTCTGCCGCGACCTTTTCCAAGGCTCTAGGAGCGATAAACTTTCGTAATTAAATTCGCAACTGCACGCACATAACCTGACGTTTGGCAAACACGTACAAATGTAAAAATAGCCTTAAAATGTATGGAGCAAATTGAATTGGATATACGTTTGCCTAAAAAATGCCTAGGCCATCCGAGGTGGCCTTTGGAATCGGCAATGTTTTTTAAATTCGGTTAAGGCATTGTTGGTGGCGGACATGGCCGTCTTGCTATTAAGTTATTTGATTATGATTGGTTTATTAAATTTTTAGTAATTAATGAGTAAGGTGATGTTCAGGAACATCTCTAATTAAGCAGGGTGTGAACGTATTGGTCAGATTTTTCTCATAATCAGCCTACGAGTATAAAATAAAAAAAAAATGTTTATTTCAATAACTTACAGTAGTTACAGACCCACATTTTTACTTTTAGGAATGACCCTTTAAGCAAAATACATGTTTGTGTTAGGACATTCCGCCCTTCAACTACAGTACAGTGTTGTATTCGAGTTATTGAAAATGAAAATACTTAGTTAAAAATAAGAAGACAAATCCTCCGTTTTAAAGGAGGAGTCTAAATTAATCAAAACAAATTAAAATTGGGTAATTTAAGTGTGCGCGCTAGTGATTGGGTGTATGTTCGTGTGTGTATAATGTCTCCACTGCTGGGACACAAGCCTCCTCTCTGTGAGAAGGAGTGGGTCGTAATCTACCACACGGGCCCAGTGCGGTTTGGTAGATGTCACTTGTCTTCGAATTTTAGGTTCCAGGACATGCCGGTTCCCTCACGATGATTTCCTTCACCGTTTTGAGAGCAGTGGTGATGAAGTTATTTATACTCGTATAAAGTAAAGCGCCTGGCTGGGTTCGAACCAACGACCTACAGCTCGTCAGTCGGGGTCGTTACTACTCGGCCACCATTGCTCTCTTGATGCTTTTCTAGCCTTTCCGCAAAAAATTTAATCAATCCACTTAAACATTGAATTAAAAGTCACAAAAGTTGCCCGTCCATCTCACGATTTCAAAAGTAATCCATTCACATTTCCTTTCTTCCTTCCCTGTCATTCAAGATTAGCATTTAAGCAAAAAGTTTAATTAAATCTGTAAGAAGTTGTAAT
The DNA here is from genome assembly GCA_951799955.1 of Apamea anceps. NCBI lineage: Eukaryota > Metazoa > Arthropoda > Insecta > Lepidoptera > Noctuidae > Apamea > Apamea anceps. The sequence goes on along the minus strand of OX637502.1, from coordinate 1,148,658 downwards.
TCCTTTCATGACTTTGAACTTTACGTCCTTTCTTTTAATCAAGGAGTCTTAATGACACGGCAACTGGTTGGATACGTACCGACCTTCTTGCAACCCTGGCCCTGATGATGATGGCCAGCGATGGAATCAGAGATAACCGCGCGAATTTGATGCTATCTATGGTCACGCATAGACAGGCTAATATTGGACAGGTTTGATTTATAATACATAATGTGCAAGGTTTGATTGTGCCCTTTTATTGTTCTTTTGGTTAGAAATATGTATCATTAACTTTTGTTATCGTTGTTTACAATGTGGGCCATCCAGAAAATGTTAGGTGGTCGGTTGTTGATGTGGTTGTACTGTTGTTGACTATACGAGTATTAAGTCCCAACTTTAACTTGATTCTTCAGTTGTTAATTCTATATGTTATACTAACAATGACAATACCTTTCATTTTGACAATTCAACAATATACTTACATTGCGTTATTTACTTTGTCTAGCACACGAATGTTTCAAACATATAAAACAGTGGATTGAGAACTTCCTTCAAAATCCTTCAAATTGTGATTGTGTTGTGTGTTAGGCGACTGGGGTGCTTGTTTTGCCAATATTGAGGTTTTCACAAAACACGTGTAGTTGGCATCCTGAAGTCGCTTCACAACTACCTATTTTTATGGACATTAACAGTAATTTCAGTAATAATCTAAGTAGCAACATAAACCTTTTATTGGTTGAAGAAAAATAATCTTCGCCCATCAACGTTTATACCATAGCTTTTCATAGAAACTAGAAATAAATCCATGGACGGTAAATAATTGATCATTCCAAAGGCTTTACGTTTGATGCTAGTGAAGCTGAAGACCGAACTAAATATAACCCCGTTGTGATCGAGGGTGAATGAAACCCAATCGATAGGCCTTGCGTGGTATACTACCGCGGCCTCGATCACAAGCCATTTATAACCGAAGGGGTGGGTGCAAAGGTCAGCGCTGAACCACCGGCCTCCGGTCAACTGAAGAGTTGAGAGTTGTTTGGTGCTGGACTGGTTGAATTATTGTCTATAATCAAGGAATGACAAGTAAATAAGATCGAATGTGGAAGCTTCTTTGTACGTTTTTTACAGAGGATGTCGTTGTCGTTTATTAAAAGCTAGTTTGTGGAAATATTTTCCGATTCTTTAGGAATCTTTGAAGTTTCCTTCCCTATGTTTTACTGGGTCAAACTGATGTCTTCTGTTGAAGAGTGAAGTTTTTTCATTGACTCAAGTGAGCTTGTCGTTTTATGAGTCAAATTCGCTTCGGTTCAGTACTATAATATCTTATAATTCAAGAACATCACTTATCAAATTGTTTTAAGACGGCATATTATTATTTTTTTAATTAATAGTATCACTACAATACAAAGTCAGTGTGACGCAGTGTGGCGGGAAAAGAATTCACCTTGAAATGACGCGCTTCCCGCGCTGCGACCTCGCTGGCGGCCGCGAACGTTCGGGTCGCTTCGGAAACGTTCGTGCAAGATCGTTGATTGTCGATGCTCTTCGGCGCCACTCGGGTGTCCTCGCTACGAATCGGGTGGTGTTGATTTTAATTGGTTTGAGATTAGTTGGTGTTTATTTGAATGGTTTAGTTGTTTCAGTTTCATATGAGATATTATATTTATTTTTTTCAGGTTGAAAAAACTTTTTTTAATGTTAATGTTTAGTAGGGATTGTTTTTTAATTCTAGGTATTCGTCGAATTTCATAGCCTTTTATAAAACTCAAAGCCGTCAATTCTATTAACGAAATCCGTTGCTTACAAAGTAACAAATGAATGCAAAAATGGTTGCCACTTAGGGAATTTCCATTTTCTCGTCAGTTTTTGTGATCGGTTGACCAGTTGTTGACATTAATTGGTGTTATTACGTTTCATAAATCGGCGTAAATATCGCGATTTATGATAGGTACACCGCGATTCGAAAGTGCGTTCACAAATAACGCGAAGGCTATGAATGAAACGATGCAAGTTGGATTCATCATTTTACCCATTTCGGGACAACTTTAATATTTTTGTTTCTTCTGTAAACAAAGGCTTTTGTAGCTGCAGCCCCGGATTCATTCTGTTATAAAATATTTATGTATCAAAAATTAAAGTGTTCTAAAAAACCCGTAAGCCCTCTTGCTTACGGGTTCACTTTATTAAGATTGTAAAATATGTTTAGGTTTTCCCAAAGCAAAAAAAGGACGCCTTGGTAAATATTTCGTTAAGTGATTAAGAAAAAATACTGACCAAGCCGCACTGCCGGAAACTATAAATAATGGAGCTATTATGTAATTGGTCCTTTCTGGTCCTGACAGCCGCGTTTGCGGTGAAAAAGAGGAGCCCCTAAATCAATTGATTGAACGAGCTCTCCGAGCTTTCGTTCCGCAGCGCTAACCGCTTGACCCAATTTCTTAAATCCACCATTTCAGGGTTTGACAATGATAACACTAGTTGGAGCAGTCATAAAAATATACGCGAGCATCCACCGGTTGACGGGGGCGCGGTTGTGCCGCAGTTCAGTGACTCGTGGCCCGCCGCACCGAGCGGACGTACGTGCGACGCTCGCCACTTATCCTCCAACACGTTACGAACGCAACCTTCGGCGTGGAACTGTATTTTGAAATTGTGTGTGTTCTCAATTTGAAAATTATCTGACAGTGACAGGAGTGTTGCCAGTGTTTTTAAGGAATTCCGTTACATTTCCTTTTGGATGAAACTGATTTTATTGTAATATTTTGATTTTTTATTATTGTGTGCATGTGGACGGATCAGTGAACCTTTGGATTGCGATTTGGACCTGGTGAGTATCATTTAGTACTTTTTGTTTTTGTGTGCTAAACCGCAAACAGACACGTTTTGGTTATTTTACCTAAACCATTTAACAAACACAAATATTACTACAACAAAGTATACAAAACATATAACTCGTGCGTAAGCTTAATCTTAAAAGGCCAAATAAACAGCCTATTAATATTGCTCAAAACATTTGCAACAATTTACCCAAACTTTTAAGATACGGCCAAAACGTAATTTACAAAATAAACTTGAAAATAAAAACACTAATATTTTTCAGAGATAAAACCTGTTTTTGATTAAAAATAAACATTTGAGATTGGCATGTTTTGCGAACCTTCAATTAAGGCCCAAGATCTGAGTAAAACATTTAAAAACTGAAAGTAAAAATATTTTGTAGCTCAGAACTGCGGCACGTTTACTTTCATTGCTCCGATTTTTTGTGACAGATACTTTTGCATCGTAAATATTCTCTTTCCGTTATATTTTAGAATGGCAACACTTTAGTGGAAAATGGACCACACTGGTCACAAAAGATCGTGGCCCTGAATTGAATCGGCACGTAAATCATGACATAATTTGACCACATTGGATCCAAACAACTTGACTGCAGTAGCATGGCTGACCAATCAAGGTCTATAATTGACAATTCATTACGTTTGGTTACTATAATAGCATTGTTGTTTAATATAGCTTTTATCTGTTGACATTTGTTTGTAAAAGCAGTGAAGGTTTCGTCCGTTTGGTAGGTAAGTCGTCGTGTGAAATCGTCCGAGTGATTTGTTTTCTATCTGAACTTTCGCCGCTTTGCAAGATTATTACCATATTAGGTATTACTGTAGTCAATTTATTCATAGTATATTATTGATTAGTTTGAATCAAAATAAGATAGGATTCTGTACAACTCGAGATTCTAGATTTGACCAACATTCTTAAGGACGTTTCTGTTCAGGAAAAAGTTAAATATCCTATTTTGATATATCTAAACCGACTTTGGCAGGTACTGTAGTTATCTAGAATGCTGCACTTTGATCATAAAAGCCTTTTTTTTTAATTTGAGAGCCAAAACCTCTTATTTCCTAAAAAAAATGCTTATTAAGGCCTTAATCTTGTATTATTAATCAAATTAAACTAAATAGAAAATCTTAAAATTTAGGAAATATTTTGATCTAATTGTCAGAACTACTGAAATTAGAAGAGATTATTTGAACAGATCTGTCTTATCGGGTGAATCTGACGCACGTAGGTGGTAACACCAAAGTATTACGTATTGCCGCTATTACGCAGTTTCGGTACGCTTCTTAAGTCTTTGTTATTGATATTTGATGTAATACCAATTACTATGGTAGATCAAGGCCATACCAGAAGCTAAAACAGTAGGTTTTTTTATTGATACTTGTACGAATTATGAAATGTCGTCAAACCAGATTTGAAATGCAACGAAAACAAAATTCCATTTCGTTCATTAGTTTAACCGACATTGGATCACGTTCCAAACAAAATCGAAATTACGTACAACTATCCTAATTTGTCATTATTTTTAAGACTATGTGGCAACACCGTTTATAGAACTGTCTAGACTTTTGGCCACAGGTGCAATTACTCATAATGTTCCTAAAACCTGTGGACAATTGCCTACTAGGTATACCTGTGTGTAGCGACCTTGTGCAGTATTATCTAAGTATTGCGCAGTTATAAAATGATTCTGTCGAAAAATCAGCGGCTCTCTGAATTTTTTCAGCACATCTATTTATGTGCTTATGACTGAAAGAGAATGGCTGTTGTTTAAATAGTAAAAGTAAGGTTTTGGCAGTTGTTACCCATGCTTCTAGGGTCTCCGTTTAAGTACTCACAACACAACAAGGTTATGATGTAATTTTAGAGCTAGGTTCAATTTCAAGAGATGCATGTTATTCTTGCATTTTTCATGAACAGACTTGTAAAGCGAATATTTAATTTGCACAATAAATAACTCCTTAGTACGCAGATATTTTCTTAGCGATGAGTAATGCTGTAACCTCCAAAACTTACCGTCAAATTGCTAAAGGGAAACGTTAAATCTTAAACGTAGCATATGAGTTGAAGGAGCGTTTTGGCCCAAACACCTTTAGACTCCTTGAAAATCTTTAAAAGTTTTGGAAAGCTTCTGCAATAAACTTAGGGCAAAGTCTTGTTTATTATAGGCCATAGGACCAAATTGTGGCGTTGCGCAGGAAAATTTCTCAGAATTGTTTTTTCCAAGGCCGATTCAACCGAAAAATTTGGTTGAAACCTTTCAGAAACTTCTTTATTGACTTGCTGTTGGCCCCCGACCCACCCCCCACATTTCAGACTACGCATGATCGGTATTACCACGCCACACACAACAACAACAAACAATTACATGTATTATACTCGTAAAATCACGGAACATGGCGCCTTATCGACAGCTTATCAACCGGCCTTGTGTTTATCTGAGCACTGCTCATCTGTTCACGTGGGACTGATTGTTTCAAGAGCATTCAACTAACTGCTAACTCGAACTGAAGGCAAATAGGCTTGTAGGTTGAGAATTAATATAGAAAGGAAATTAAGGAAGATGCTAATGATATTTAAAAATTACTTGATCAAAAATAATGCCTAATAGTCTCTTAACTGGGATCCATTGCATAGGATGAAAGTTAACCATCACAATATGAGAGACAATTTGGTTAGACTGGAAGAACCTAGCGAGAGAAAACCGTCATTGATTGAATACTTTTTGGAAAAGGACCTAACAGAAATAATATTGTAAATACGTGGTTTTTAATTGCATGTTTCAGTTAAAGGAAAACTATCGAACCATTTTAAAATAGTGTCATATTTAAGGTTTTAAAAGGAAAACTCGTGAGATACCTGGCCATATTGCACTCAGTAATATATTTGGCATCTATAAATAAAGTCACAATCAACATCGTAAACATTTCTATCAAGTTCTAAAGTAACGATATTTCTTATGACAGATTTAGCTTTGTCTTTCAAAACTGGGTTTGCCAACAAAGCACTTTGATTCGCATCCATTTCTTGTGATTTTGGCAAGATAGTTAAAGCATAGTACAAATTATTTAGCAGAGCTCTTGTTTCCGCCTTGCTTTCTAAAAGGAGTTTCTCCCCCAGCATAGCTCTCACAGCTTTGAAACATCCTCTTATTTGTACTGAGTTCTCTCATCGTTCTTTGCTTTTGGCATTTGCAAGATCTTTCCAAATACATAGTTGCTTATCTACTACTATGTAAGATTATATCCTCGAAACATTAATTTTTGCTTTTTCACTATCATCTACATCTACAACCACCTTCACGTCAATATTTTAATTCGAATCCCGATTCACAACACAATTAAATCTAGCCATAGAAGTAGGAGCTCTAGTCTTATTGCCTTGGCAATGTGCACGCAGCGCTGGCCTGCGCTCTGTGGTTTTAGGCCATAAAATATGTTTAGCTATAACGTTGAGCGCTCATACTGTACCGCTTTCTGCTTCTACACCATTAATTGAGGCATTCCAGGAATCTTCTATCTTCTGCCAGTTGTTTGAACTGTAACATGATTTTGTTAGGAAATTGATATTTACCATTACTTAAGTCACGTACAGCTAATGATTCATTAACGTTTCTGGATGATATCTGAAGACATTGTTTAGGAGTCGATGTACCTTCTGAAACAAATCAGCCTTTCAAACTTTTCTTTGCATTAAGATATTTTAATAGTGTCCATCTAAAAACACATTTAGCTATCAATACTTTTTCAGCCAACTGTTATCTTGTCAATAACTAGTCATGAGTTTCTTACTACAAAAGAGTAATGTTTTACATCAATTAAAAACTTCGAAATCATTCGACTTCGCGTGTCCTCCTCTGAGCTATCATTAAGATTCGGTACAATTGCAGCTGAAACCCAATCTCACGCGATAACGACGCTTACGTAAAAGACATTAAGATTTAAACTCAACTGCAAAATTTAATTTATACTTTCGAGTAATGGTTGCAAGCAAACGATGGAATCACATGTACATTTATAATGGTGAAATTGCTTTCTCTTGTTAACAATAACTTTTATTTTTTAATTTAGTTAGCTCATCTATTGCGAAACGGGGGGGTCTTTGGCACACGAATGTTCATGTGTAGTGATATTTTGGAGCTGCATTTTCGATTTTCTTTCAGTTGATAAACTAATTATATTGGACGATTCTTGAAGATTCGCAGGGGAATGTACAGGACAACATATACCATTGTTTGTACGTATTTGTCTTCTTGCTTTGTTAACTATCTTCATCATCAGCCTGCCTTTATACCAATTTGTTTGGGGTCAGCGCAGCATGTCTTCTTCTTCTAAACGTGTCTTAATAGCCATTGCTACTTTCTGTATTTTCAGTAAAAGGGTTTTAATATTTATTTGTTTTACGGTACCTGTATTCTTATTCCAGTCCATCTGCTACCTTATTCGTACCGTAGGTATTTCAAAACGCGTTGTAGCCAAGTGTCTGTTCAGTTAATTTTAAATGAATATCGAGGCTCGATCGAAAGGACAAGGGAATGGCGCATTAGCAATAAATAACGAATGCAATTCGAACATTTTCAGTAGCATTAACAAGATAGCGATAAATCATTGCGCTTGCGCCGACTTGCTTCCGCATAGACGTGCGCACGCGACGCGCAGAGAGTGAAAGTAGGATTTCAAATGGACGTCACCGCGATTACGTAGACGCGGTTACTTTTTAAAATTTTAAGAAGTTCTTGAGGTAAACAAGAACTTCGACGTTTATGAAAATTAAGACAGTTTCGTTAGAAAGGGCTCGGAGTCTGGAGATAATCTACATACTTCTGTTATCGAGTCTCATTGGTCGGTAGTTCAGGACTTCACTTCAAGTCGTAAATAAACCCAAATTACTGTTCAATAGGCTCGTACATTATAGATTTGATTGTAGAGTACAATATTCTAATGCTATCTTAACACTCATTGCTGTAGATACAATTTAATTCCTTAATGGATAAGCCCTATCAAGTGGCACTATCTAGTAGAGTATTTTTAAATCCATGGCCATCATACGCTATTGGTCTATTGTCCAAAACTATTTTAAAACTTTAACTTTTATAATTCCCAAAGCAGTTTCAAACAATAAAAAATAAAATGCATCCTTTACTGTAACAGTTTCCAAAAATACTGCTGATATTTTCCCAAGCATAGAAGAAACGTGAAGGTTTAATTTTAATGGCATCGACCGGGTTCAATGGTCTGATGATGGGCATAAAACTTTTATTCAGCGAATCTCATGGGCTATGGGCTATAAATATTCGTGTTTCATTTTTCATTTCGTACATTGATCGCCGGAAACGTGTTTTGTGGGAGGGAGCCGGCGCCGGAAAGATGATTCCAAATGAGTTCATTTGGAATCATTTAAACAATATCATTAGGAAAGAGAATGCCTGTTAGCTGTGTATGTTTATCTTTTGGGAACCACTCATTGAAGACATGTTTTATAGTTAGTTTTTATTAGCTTTATTCATAACGTTTAGCCCAACACAAATAGTGATCCATCTCCCAGGAAAGTAATATCATCTACACTTATAATAATATTAACCAGAAACCTCATATCTGTTTCTCGATCATGTTTGATACTTAGTTTTTAATAATAGCTGTCTTTATAACTTTCAGCTCAAGACCTGTCGCAACATCTCCGAAGAAAGTTCTATCACCCACACATATTATTGTAACTCAGACCTAATCTCTATTCCACAGAATTTCTTCCTCACCTTCCACCATTGTTACATCAATTCCCACATGAATATTTATCAAGTTTTTGTAACATTTTCTACAAAAACAGAAGTTTTATTCAATTAATGTGACTAAATATAATTAGTTGTTTGTTTTGTCGGACACATGAGGGTAACGAACTATATTTTGGCTGTCGCTATCATGTCGAACTGTGACCTTTAGTGGGTAAGAATAGTTATAGTTAATGCTGCGTCTAATATTGGGACGATCTTTTGGGTCAGATGTCGGTAATTGGTTGCTAAGTACACTCTTGATCATCTTGAGATGAAAGTGGGGTATGGATAAGTGTAATGGGCTAATTAATGGCAATTCTTTAACAGTATGACTTATTTCTTATTTATTTGGAATCTCCACAAAGGATAGGCAAAATACGCGCATTGACGCGGAGTTGCGGACACCAGCCCGTATTACCTACCTAGGTACACATGTACAGTATCAATCACAATAATAAAAAAGGTTCTTTACGTGTGCTCCTTCAATTACAGGAGACCTCGGCGTGCACATAATATAACTATGTGCAAACAAGATAAAAACATATTCTTATTCTTAGGTCATTATCTAATATTTTTAGCTAAAATTCGTGTGCTCATTAGAATATTTTGGTTCCATCGTCTATTGATCCAATCAAACTGACTACGAGTATCAAACTACAGTAGCACGATTAACTTTAAAAAATTCGCATCGATGATGTCAAAATATATTGTAATTCCATGCATGTATGCATTCTAATACCTTTCACTTACGTGCACAGTTCATCCTTTACATTTTTAATGCAAAACAAAGTTGTAGACCCGGCTTTTTATAGTAAACACTTGCGATTTCAATAGAAATATAATTATTATGATTAAAAATCTCAATTTGAAACAATTGACCTTCCTTTGGCATGTTTATTTTATCCCACCATCGCCCACCGGCCGCAATTTCTTTTTTTAACGCGTGTAATAAAATAAATAAACTCGGACAGTCCTAATTCTAATCTCACCGCGCCAAGGTTCGCGAATTTTTCTCCAATACATTCGTTTCCTTGACATACATAGCGTTGATGCGCCCGCGCAGCCGCGACGCGAGTAAAAATGGCCGCGGATAAAAACTAGCCTTTGAATCATTGTCTGATAAATTCGTCAGTTTTAAAGTTTTCAGCTAATGTAAATACCGGATTATGATTGTTTGTTGCAGTAGGATTTAACCAGCACAACTATATTATAGTTTAAACATTGATGGACATGACGCTATGTTTTATTTTGCTGTCGATTTTCAGAAGCCTCACTTATTTTCAGTAGCAATGCAGTCTAGACACATAAATCAAAACTGACACAAACCTCACTAAACAGTGTATACCATTCCTTTCAAATACTGAGCTTTGGTTTACAGCAGGTCTCCTCTACAAGCCAGAGCGAATTAAATTGGCGAAAAGCGACCCAAACTTCTCGAAAGCCGTATTTGATATCATATACATTTCTGGCAGTGGCGTAGCTATCGGAGGGCTAGTCGGTGCCGTGCACAGGGGCCCCCAAGCTCGGGGGGCCCCCAAGCTCAGGGGGCCCCTCGTCGCCTGACCAGCAAACCTCGAACTGACCTAGCAAAAAATTTCTTCCACCTTCAGAAGATAAATATAATAAATTAGTTCGGTTGTGTCGTGTAAGTTCTTGTGTTTAGCCACTTCAACTATCGGCTGTTATGCGACCCATTTATGAATACTAGCATACTCTACCGAAATATTAGTAATGAACTGTATTCCTTTTTTTGACAAAATTCCATTTCATATCCTTGACATCTTCTAGAAAATATTGTTACGGTACTACTAAACCATTTAAACCATTTATTTGCATATACAAGATTACAGATTAGAGACAATCCTAGTAGCATTCGCTTAACACATGTGCGACATTGAGACACTTTTGTGATTTTTTGGCGGAATAAAGGAGGAGCAATGCCTGATTAGAAATTTTATGTTGGGTTAAGTTCCTGGAGGTGGCCCTCAGCAAGTCGGAAGCCGTAGTGTTTCATGACCCCCGGCGGGCGCCGCCGCCCGGCTCACCTATTGTGGTCGGGGGGGGGGCTCGGATCGCTGTCGAGTCTACCATGAAGTACTTACGATTGGTGCTCGACGGCCGGTGGGGCTTCGGGCCCTACTGCCGACGGCTGACGCCCAAGTTGCTGGGCGCGGCTGGCGCACTCGCAACGCTGCTTCCCAATTTGGGGGGCTCGAGAACCGCTTGCAGGCGGCTGTTTGTAGGGATCGTGCGATCGATGGCCCTATATGGGGCCCCGATTTGGGCAACTGACCTGACGGCCAGCGGCATCGCAGTTTTGTGAAGTCGTAAGGGGCTATCGCACGATCTCTTTCGAGTCGGCCTGCGTTCTGGCTGGATCCCCGCCCTCGGTACTGGAGGCGAAGGTACTCGCGTCGCTGTACCGGTGGCGCGAGGCAAGCGGCCGATGCAGCGCCAGCTTCGCAAGGTTCTGGTGGCGGAGTGGTGGGACAGGCTCTCACGCCCTACCGCCGTCCATCGAGGCGGTCCGGCCGGCCTCGTCACCATCGAGGCGGTCCGGCCGGCCTCGTCACCATCGAGGCGGTCCGGCCGGTACTCGTGCGCTGGCTCGGGAGGAGACACGGCTCCCTGTCGTTTCGGGTGACGCAGGTGCTCTCGGGGCATAGTTGCGGAGCATCTCAAGAGTAGGCAGTGACCTGTGGAGTCCTGAGACGCGGTGGTTTCCTTCTGCGAAATAGTTTTCTCGCAGGAGGCTGCGGGAAGGGAGAGGGAGATATCGTCCACTCATCCGGCCGGCGGGCGTGGTCAAACACTACCGCCACGTTGGGGCCGCAGTGGTGGGCCGGCACCAGTCGGGGATTGCGGAAGGAATCGTACGTTCCCACGATCCCCGGCGTAGACATCCATGAGAATTTTCCACCACGAAACAAAAAAAAAATGTTACGTTAGGAAAAATTAAACCTAACCAGTTTAGATACAGCCCTAACTTTTTTTCGCACCGGGGCCCCTATTCACGTAGCTACGCCACTGATTTCTGGAAAACCTCTTAATTAGTTTTCTCCGACCGTAGCCGGGGAGAAAGTTGCCATGGAAACAAGCGACCTTGGCGCCCGGATGTCCCAATTCCAACTATTTCGCATAAGAGTGGGACTTGGCACTAATTTGTTTTATTGTTTTTTGCGATAAATGTCGGTATTCAGGGCGCAGGGTCGACTTGTTAATCGAACAGCTTCGATATATTTTTAATGTAGCAGCCTGGAAAAAGATTTTTATTTTATTATATTTGAATGATTAACAATGTTTTGGTATTTCCAGGTTTTCCGGTTTTTAGGTAAAGCTATGTGTTTTGCTCTGGTTTGTTCATGTCAATTATGTCACGGAGTTTAGGTTGATTAGAAGTGCTATATATCTCATAAAAATGGGTGGTAAATGAACAGAAGTCAAGTTTTCTGACATTTATTACAAATCAATTAATTATTAATACATTAGAATGCTTACCTTAAAAAAGTTGCTATTTCAGGCAAAGGGCCTCTGAAGTCCTGAAATCATAAAGATATATAAACTATATAATTTATGTATAATGTCTACTAGATATCAGCTGATACACTATCAACGATACCGTTGTATCGCCATAGTATTCCGCTCGTAAATTACCGATTACGATATGATTTGATTATCTTACTGATCACGTGATGGGCGTGTCTATGGTGGTGATGGGATACCACTGAGGTTGGAGATAGGGAATTTTATTTTTACAGAATCATAAAAAATTGTTAGATAGAGTCACAGTTCAAACGCTACATTCAATTATTTCTGTAGTTTTTAAAGTTTGTAGTAGTTTTAAGAAAAAATTAGCCCTATTTAAGGTAAACACATACATAAACTCACACCTACAAAACGTCTCCTGCTACAATCCTTACATAGAGTGCTTCGTTTACGTTCAGACACGCACGCTGGGTAAGGTACATCTTGTTAATATTAGAAGATCAAATAACTAATTACCGTTACAGCCAAATCAACTTGGGCCACTGTATTTTAAAACAAAAAGTAAATGCTCGAAACTTTGTCACTTGTCCAACGGTACAATATTAACCGCTACAAAAAAAAACTTAAAAAATACCGTAAACTCAAAGAAAAAGTAAAAAAAACGTGGTTTATTGTTTCGTTGTTAGTTTTGTTAATGTTTCACTTGCAACCCTATGTAAAGGGTTGTCATTACCCACGGACTATTTTATTCTTTATGGCTTGTTTAATGGCCGCCATAAAATTTAGCCGTAATAAATACTCTTTGGTTACGACATGCAAGCTACAATGTTAAAAAATGCTTTCTATCAATACTCCATCGTAAAGGGTTTGTTTTATTATCTGTGGACAGAATAAAATAATGGTAAGTTTTATAGTCTATATTTCATTGCTGTAGCCATAAAAACAAAGTGAGTAGAGAAAACGTTTTTAGGAAGAAGCTTCTACATTCTGCTAGTCTTCATTAATTTTGAGAAAGCCTAAACAGTTTTAGCCTTTAAATTAATTTCTTGTTTATTCTAAAGTTAATGAAATTTTGGGTATTACAATTCCTAGTTTACTATTATTTTCTACGTAGTTGATTTAGAACAGTATCTCGTAGATACCGTAGAATTTAGTTTACCTCAATAAGACCCAAATCTTCTATCAGTTTTTGGCTCTTTTATAGACAAGACGCTTTAGATTTATTTGATAAAAGTATTTTTCTAGAATTTGTACAAACCATTTCAAATTAAATCATTGCTTATATTTGTTTCTAAGTAGGATTGTTTGTGCCACTAACACTTCCACTGCTGATTCTTTCTTGGTTTTCATTGGTGTTTTTCTCAGAATGGAGCGCAATTTGGAGAAAAAATAAGAATAATTTTAAATCTTAATAAATCTTTCGAAACTTGTTTTGGTTATGATCCAAAGCCAAATATTTATGCACAACTAAAAATACTTATGACAACAGTGCACACAGTAAAGTAAGAATGTATTGTAGAATCGTCGAAAAAATAGGCACAAGAAAAGGCGTGTGTAAAGCTATTATATTCTGCAGACCATTAGCGAAAAACAGAGAAAGTGGTCATACTCATAGTGTTAGTGTTACGTATTCGCGCGCTGACAGTAAAAAAACAAACGTCAGTCGATACGCGCGAAACGCTCGCCAACTTCGGCGGATTTCGGCTGCCATCGGCGCAAAAGCGTCGCGATGCGCAGCCACAATAACTAGATCTGTGCATCTCCCTGCGAACCTACGTCACGAGCACCCGAGGGGGGCTGGTGGCACTATCTCGGAGGCCACGATTCGCTGGTCCGCGGACATCCGCGCCTGTCTCACCGACCTTGGCCTAGTTTGATAGTGGGCTCTAGCCCGCTTCGCAGCTGTTACACAGATAGCTCTGATAATTCACTTCCTAATGGACTTTTTGTTTGTTATCAACGAAGATTACAATAAAAGTACTATATGGTTGTGACGTCATTATTGAAGTTTGATGGCTTAAGTAAATTATAACGTTGTCGTTTGCATTTATTTAGAGCATGGAGAGACATAACAATTTTACTGTACGTAGGTATAGGCTTTTACTGGTGATAAAATCGTCTGGCCCGAAGCAACGCTGGTTTGATTTATGTCCCTTTTCAAAGTTGATGTTCATGTATTTATATTTCATTGCATTTCACTGCGAAAAGTACAGTGTGCATCAATGCGACTTTATTTGTCTAAACGTCACTTTGTACGAAAGAAAGAAAGAAAAAACATGAAAGAAAAAAGAAAGAGAAAAAACTTTGGATATTCTGTCTGTAGACAAAACGATTCCAAACTTTCAGGACTCTAAAGTGCTAAGGGCAGCCCGTAACACATGATTACCTACCCAATGTATAAAACGAGACGTAATTTGTTGTCTTCGAAAATAAACAGCGTGTTGCAAAACTTTTTGCCCTATGCCCTGTTACAGATTTCGTCGTCGGTGATTTCAATCTTTATTTTTCTTATTACAGTATCCTATATGTTAATCCTGGTTATAAACCATCTATGTGCCAAATTTTATCCAAATCCGTTTAGTAGGTAGTTTTTGCGTGAAAGAGTGACAAACATTCATCCATCCATCCATACAAACTTTCGCGTTTATAATATTAGGTAGTAGGGTTTCAAGTATTTCGTCGAAAACCTGCCTGTATTTTACACATTTTTAAAACAAATCTACCAAGGTCTGATTACTAAGTCCAAGTACCTAATGACTATAGATACATCTATCTCTTTCCCACATCCTATTCGTTGTTTCATCATTCGTCACTGCTAAAACCATTCATTAATTGGGTGTGCAATGAATTTCGGGGACATCCATGACCTACTTTAGCATATAGAGTAGCTATGGCTTTATAAGACAACGCCAATGCCACGTGTACGGTACAAAAAAAAAAAGAAAATGATGAATGAAAAGTCGGCCATTTTTCCTTATGAATAATGGCGGGGAAATTCTTCAAGATTTTAGGGATTGTAACATAAAGATACGTAAATTACATAACGTATTACGTAATTTACATAGATACATAAGAACCCATATTTTGTAAATATGCGTTCAGCATGGTGATATAGAGAAATATGTACAACGACAACATCACGCTTTGTTTCCCCGAAGGGTTCATCAAAGATGTACACGTTGATTTCGGCAGTTTTTTTTAAGTCCCAAGTTTTGCCGCCAGCCGGACATTAATCCAGACTCCGGGCTGCTACTGAGAAATTCCAGATAGAAAAACCCAATAACAAAAAAACTTTTTTGCAAAAAACATCAACCGACTTCCAAAAACGACACTACAAAGAAAAAAATAACTTTAATTTCGGAAGTCGTGTCGTTGGGTTCACATTTTCGTTGTTTGCCACCGACTTCCGAAATTAAAGTTATTTTTTTCTTTGTAGTGTCGTTTTTGGAAGTCGGTTGATTTTTTTTGCAAAAAAGTTTTTATTTTTCACTTTTAAGTTGTAATTTTTACCAGTAATTTTGGTTTAAAAACCAAACGACTGAATCGTTTTTGATGAAATTTCTATGGGACCATTTGGAAAGTATACCCATTCCAAAAAAAAAAGAATTTTTCAAATCGGTTGGCAAGTGACGGAGTTATGCGCGAAAAACATGCAAAAAAAAAAAAAAAATACAAACATCCGAATTGAGAACCTCCTCCTTTTTTAGAAGTCGGTTAAAAAAAAACAAAATATGTTAGTAATTTTTCATCAATATTTGGAGTTAAGACTCGGTACATTTAACTGAGAATATATTATTAGAAAGCCTACATTATGTCATTGTGATTTTACCAAGCAATAAACTTACCTAATTAAGTACGTTTCTCTAGGTTAAGTTTGAGTCGACAATTCAATGCCTCACCCCAACATCTACATACAAACCCGAATTCGGCATTGACACACAGCCAATCATTACTAACTATATAGTGATAGTGAAGGCGAGAGAGGGACAGGCGTATCGTTCATTCGTTCTATTTCTGTCCCCTCTTGTATTATTATTTGTAAATAATTTCCTGGTACCAAAATAAAAGCCTTGACTTGACGGTTTTAAATAGACGATAGGTTTTATTAGCTAGTTTTCTGTGGTCTCTATTGTGGTAATGTGTTCATAATATTACCTGAATAAAACATAATTACAATAGTGTATCAATAACTAAGTGAGGTTTAAGAAAAAAACAATCCTTGATAGATTAAAAGTGTCAGTGTCAGTGGATGACGTAGTATAGTGAAGTATATGTAAAGAATTAAGAGAAAAAATACATAAGTTATAATTTCACTTTTATACTTTTACTTTTTTCATACATAAGCTTTTGGTATTATGACTAGAATTATGAACATGTGTACCAGAAACTGGCGGGAACACAAACCATATTGTTGGCAGTTGCCATGGACATTAGAAAAAAAAAACAATAGGATTCTTGTTATTGTTTTAGGCCGAAAAGTAGACAGGCGTGTTTCATTCTAAAAAGAAAAAACATATTTTCACAATTTCCGCTTGGCACAACGTGCTATTGTAAATAGTCATATACAATTACATATATGGCAACTTATTATATTATTTTAATTAAACAATATCATAGATACTAACTAGTTGTTATGTCATACTCTATGGCCACTGCTATATAATTATTTCTAATAAGACATCCCTAATTTGACCACTCAAGCATGCTGCTTAGTTTCTTTTATTTAATGCTCAGTATGGTCACAGTATGATTAAAAGTCCGTGCTAATAAATAGGTTCAGCCATACTCAGGTAAAATTAATAGAATTAGTCATAGCTCGAGCATTTGGCAGCAAAGTTAAGTCCATACACGCATCGGGAATCCACCAGCCCACTCGGTTCAACCCCCACTCCCGCGCGTGTGCGCCGACCTCACCTACGTACACGTCTACATCAAGCAACCTTGATCTCTACCTATTACTGAAAAATGTTGCATTAAAAACACCCAACTTATTGTCTTGCACTACACATGGAAACCATGCAATTAACAGCTCTATGTTAACACTGATAGAGTCTAAATTCGTTAATTATTTCTATTCGTGGACCTTGATGGCTGGCCTTGCCACTATCTGGCGTCCGCTCTTTCCGCCTTCGCCGAATCAATTTAAACATTATTATTTTTTATTCAGATATTTAAAAATACCTTTGTAATTTTTTTCTTTAACTTAGATTTTGATAATTAAGTGTAAACTGGAATTGTTATGAGCATGTAACTACATCTACAATTAATATATAATATAATAATATAATATCCCTGGACATTTCACACAGCGCCATCTAGTCCCAAGCTAAACAACCTAATTGGGGCCAGAAACAAAATTGGATTCAATTTTGTTAGGAACCTGTTAACTAGTGTCTTGGCCTTGATCTAATAAAAAGGTACTGAAGGCACCAAAAATACAACCCCTGCAAAAACTTGCACTATTTCCTCATCCCCAACTTGTCATTGAGCCACTCGATGCTTACGCGATAATCCTATCACCATAGGATTAAGGTCGTCTATATATACCGACCTACTAAAATGACCTATTTAGTAAACGAAAAAAGGCGGGCGAAAATTCGTGGTCGAAACATGCTCGCGCGCACACACCGGCACAGCCGTACGTAATCACTAAAAGTGTGTCATGATCACTGGGTTAAGTTTAAACGTTTCAACTGAAGGTTTTTTATACTGTGGCGTGGCGTGGCTCGGCGGGGCTCACACGTCATCACCATGCAAGACTTGAGGTCAGTTTTTCGCAATTTCACACCATCCTGTGAAATTGTCACCTTACCTTCGGAGCTTAGAGTGTCAAAATCAAGGCTGTAATAGTTATAAAATGGATGGTAGAACGTAAAATGGCAGGATAGATGACGCTGAGCTCGAATTTAGGTCGATCTAATTTGCAAGTAGGTTATCGCCTCGGATAAAAATAAAGGTGTCTATAAATTGTTTAATGAAACACCTGTCATCGTGCTCTGATTAAGTTTTTTTGCTAGAAACTTTTTGTGTATCTAACATAATCCTCAAGAATCTCCTTCAGGTCAGCGAATTATGTAACCTAGGGGCTACTGAAGAGGACTCTTTATGTATGTACTTATAATCCTCGTTCATTGGATTAGATTAATTACCTTGAAGTGCCACGTGATGCACCCACGCTCACGCTGGCGCTTCCAATATTTTTATCCGTGTAAATAAATCCGCATTATGAGTTATTTTAGTTCGTGTGTCTCCAAAACTAGTGAATTCATTCTGATATAGTTTCATGATTACGCACGTTGTAGTAAAGAAGTATTTTTACTTATTGGCACAATTTTTTGATACACATAAGACTGTCAGATTTAATTTATAAACAGCTATTATTTCTTTAATCAATATTTATTTACATTATATAAGCTAACATTTAAAATAATGATATGTATATAATAATGCTATTATTTCTTTACATTATTTGGATTGCTTCTCTGGTTTAAACGCTACTGCTGACAATGAGGTCCTGGGTTCGATTTCCGGGTCTGGCAAAATTGTTATTGGGTCACCTCAAACTCAAATCATTTATTTCAATCAAATCATTTACAGGCAATTTTGAATTGTCAAAATTAAATAGTCAGTCAGTTAGTCAGAAAGTTGAAGCGAGTTCCATCTGAAATTCCTCAGTAGCAACCTGGAGTATGGATTTGTGCCCGATAAAAGTGTTTATTTTTCACTTTTAAGTTGTAATTTTTACCAGTAATTTTGGTTTAAAAATCAAACTACTGAACCGTTTTTGATGAAATTTCTATGGGACCATTTGGGATGTATACCCTTTCCAACAAAAAAATAATTTTTCAAATCGGTTGGCAAGCGACGGAGTTATGCGCGAACAAATATAAAAAAAAAAAACAAACATCCGAATTGAGAACCTCCTCCTTTTTTAGAAGTCGGTTAAAAATAACTCGCGAAATGTGGGTTCACCTCTGCCTAACCCTTAGGGAATCAGAGGCGTGATGTTGTTATTATTTGGATTTCTTTATTTCCGTTTCTTTCACAAGGCTCACGTGTTGATTCGAATAAAGAAACCTTGGAGCTTTATATCAAGATTGCGTTCTTTGGTGCGTCGAGATCGCGCGGTCTAATTAGGCATAAGTAAGACTGGACTTAAAAAGGTCATTGGAATATGGTAATATTGTCTGTAATTAGTATTAAATGAGCCGTTCTTTATGTTCCTTGAGCCTTTGATTTCGTAAGTTCTGGCATCAATGTACGTAGCATTACAAAATTTAACTAAAAAGAGAAAAAAAAAAACAAATCTATTTGCTAGTGATTTTGTTTTAAAATGGCTTAAATAAATAAATTACTACACGATGGCATAAATGAGTCATCGTAATACTATGAACCGGTGTATCGCTGCACTTGCACAAACCGTGATAATTTAGGGCGCGTTGCGACAGCCGCTGCGTCTGCGCATATGACCGTTTTGATTTTAAACAATAACTGGCCAATTGCACAACGTGCCCTACATACTCACGAATGTATGTATTTGTTTGATTAATTATTTAATTATGATGGTCTGTTCGGCTTTACAACATGTATAAATTATTACCGAAAGAGCAAGCAAGCAAACTGTATAATTAAAGAGTTTTTGAAACACATACTTAGTTTGTTCTTATTACAGTTCAAAATATTTACCGAAAACACTAGCATAGACATTTTTCTTATTAGAAAAATAAATAAGAGGAAAATAAATAGCCTAGACAATTATTAAATACTAGCTTCTGCCCGCGGCTTCGCCCGCGTGGATGTCGGAAATTATCCCACGGGAACATGCTTACAGGATAAAATGTATGTGCTTCCCCAGGATGCCATCTATCTCTATGCCAAATCAGAAGTTCAGTGGTTTAGGCGTGAAAATGTAACATACGGTTTCAAGTTCAAATCCTCCCCTTAAAAACTGAATTACACCTTTTTGTCCCGTCAGAGGTAAATTTTCGACAACTTTACATGCTTATTATTAATTACAAGTTTCAAGTTTATTAACTAAATGAATAAGATTTTTCATATAAACTGTATCCGCCACTTTTCACCCCCACAGGGGTGGAATTTTGAAAAATCGTTTGGGATTATTCATAACTTGATTCAAAGATTATTTATACCAATTTACGAGTTAATCAAGCCACGCATTATAATCCTCCCTTGTAAAATTAACTAACCCTTTTCAACCCGTTAGGGGTAGATTTTTGAAAAACCCTGATACATGTTACTCTTTATTTTTGGTCTTAAGTATAAGCACTGAGTTTCGAGTTAATCGGACCGCGCATTCAAATTATTCCACACAAACTTAAACACCCCTATATCCCCCTTTGAGGGGTAGTTTTGAAAAACTTATAATGATAAACTTTATTACTTACTTAGGCGAGTATTCTTGAAAAGTTTCAAGTTTATTAACCTAATGAAGGAGATTTTCATATAAACTGTATCCCCGCTTTTCACCCCCACAGGTACGGAATTTTAAAAAAATCGTTTGAGATGTATTCATAACTTGACTCAAAGATTATTTATACTAATTTTCGAGTTAATCAAGCCATGCAGTAAAATCCTCCCCTGAAAAATTGACTACCCCATTTCAGCCCGTCAGGGGTAGATTTTCAAAAAACCCTGATACACATTATTCTTTACTTTCAAGATTAGGTATAAATACTGAGTTTCGAGTAAATCGGACTGCGCGCTAAAATTCTTCCATACAAACTTTGAAACCCCCCAATCCCTTATTAGGGGGTAGTTTAGAAGAAAAAAAAAACTAAGAAGCTTCATAATTTATTTAGATAAGTATTCGTGCCAAGTTTCAAGTTTATTAACTCAAGTAATAAGATTTTTCATACAAAGGAATTCCCCCCTTTTCACCCTCTTAGGGGTGGAATTTCGAAAAATCCTTTCTTAGTGGATGCCTTCTCTTCACGAAGAACACACCCTCCAAATTTCATGACTCTAGGACCAGCGGTTTAGGCTGTACGTTGATCAGTCAGTCAGTCAGTCAGTCAGGACTTTGAATTTTATATATACAGATAAATAGCTTACGCATTACTCAGTTTCTATCAAAATAATCTCTCCAATACATCATAGGTATTTATACCGACAAAGATTTTTGCAGATCATCCTTTAGCCCTGCTAATGCTAATCTGCTAATGACTCCACACTAACGGTACGATGCGATGTGCTGTATGTTTATCTACGGGTGTCATGCACGTACAGCGCAGTCAATACGGCCACACATTATTTATCTGCTCAAACTGACGACCTTGGTCTAATTTGGGTATGTCGGCAGATAATGTAATTGGTTGTCCTAATTCCTTTGAATGTCAACTGATGTCTTTAAGTGGTGAGGGGTAAATGGAGTTTAAGTTGGGGTGAAATATGGAAGTATTGACAGTGTCCAGGTTACAATATTGTTGTATCAAGTTCAGTGGGCATCTGAGTTCAGTTCTACTTCATTAATTATCAGTTATATTATTAAATCGTGACTGCCATCACGATGAACACTTTGAAAGTTCACTTGGAATGAAAATACTTTCGATCAATTTCCTATAAATACAACTAAAGGTATGAAGGTTCATTCCGAAATCGTTATCGTTTACATCCACTCCTGAAATACAGCCTCCTTTAAAACTCTCGACCTCAAAAAATATTTTGACCCAACCCTAGATATTTGTCCAAATCAACCACACATGTAACTATGCCCTGTCTATTAGGTATGTAAACCGTTTTTTGACAGATGGGAATTAATGATTGCAACAACACACAATACATTGATTGATACACGTACGGTATCATAATGCCTGTAAGAAGCCTTAAATAAGATAATTCAATAAGATAAGGCAGTTTATATATTATTATCATTATTCGCATTATAAAGTTAACTTTTACGCAATTTGGAATAGTTCTTTCTAAGACAGCTGTCAAAAATGATTAATCTAATGGACAGAGTACAACAAAGCAATAAGCAATAATTAAATAATGACCATTCGCGAAACTTAGTCACACATCAGTAACTACACAACAGTTATTGAGGGAAACGGGTCAGTGGAGCACATAGAGCAGCAATTTGTCACTTCTATCTACTGTTGCGATATTTTGTTCAACATAACTCTTGATTTACATAACAAAAACATTAGGTACTTGTCTATTGTAGAAAGTACTACTATAGTAGTTAACGATGGTTTCACACTGTCTAGGAGCGACCGCGCGAGAGCCTAATCTCAAACCAGAGGAAATATTATTCTGGAAAAGTACTAAGACTTAGCCACATTTCTTAGATTTCTAAGTTAAGACAAAAATCTCTGGTCGGCTCCTGGTCTCCTCGTTTGCAAGACCTTTTTTTATCAGTCTATTTTATGTTCCCATTCCCCAATGATATGATTTGCATTGATCACAAGTTCTGCACCTTTTGGCATCCTTAAACTATTCTTAGACCGAGGAAACTGACAACCCAGAGGAAAATATATGAGCAGTCTCATAGCGATGTTAGTCGACGATGACACCTTGAAATCTATGCATTTATCTCCAGCACACGTGTCGGGTATATTCCCAGTCGCCCCCACATGGATTGCCACCAGGTGGCAATCAAATCAAATCAAAGATATTTGCCAGAATGTGGGTTTACAATGTATGATCTTAAAACTATAATGGCCCCTTTACATTCTACCATTACATATGGTGTGCAAATATTTAATTTTAACCTGCAAAATGTTGTTAATCTAATTAGGTACATTCATAAAAATAAAATCAAAATAGACAGCAACAACAATAAGATCTCATGTTTTAGGATTTATAGGAACAAATTAATTAATTGATGTCAAAGTTATACATATTATGTCAGTTCAAGAGATAAAGTTTAATAACATATCAGATTAAGAAACATAAATAATTGTAAATTGTAATTGGTAATGTCATAACTATTAAAATTTCAGTGTTGATACAGTGAAATTCAAACATCAATCAAGGTCCCAATATTATTAATTTCTGTTTCCTTGTTCGCGATCTGACATGTATTCATTAAGGTTATAAAAGCATTTTTCCTTAAACCTTTTTTTTAAACATGGTCAAAGGTAAATCTTTAAAAGCGTCCGGTGATTTGTTATATACCTTTACAGCATTTATGTACGAGTTCCTCTTATACAATTCGAGCCTGCATTGCGGTAAACAGAGCTCATGGTTAAATTTATTTTTATTTCTAGGAGCTACATTTCGTTTGGTTACATCTTTGTGTTTAATAAAAAAATCTGGATGTTGTCTTACAAATAGACATAATTCTCTGATGTACATATACGGCAATGGCAATCGGGAATAAAATGAAGTTAATGCCCCCACTTCAAATCGCTGTACACTGCGGCGTGGATCGCCAACCCCCCTCATCGTTGACTGTCTTACGGCCGCGATGAGGGGGTTGGCGGTCAGACTTTTCCAATGTGAACTTTTAGGTAAAGGTAATTTTATTGTTACAACATGATTATTTAAAATATATAATTTGATTATTTGAGACTGTGACTGATGACCACGCCGCCGCCGCAGTGTACAGCGGTTTGAAGTGGGGGCAATAACTTCCCAGTCGCCACCTGGTGGCAATCCTTGTGGGGGCGACTGGGAATATACCACGTGTCACACTTATCACGAAAACATACAAAAACAATAATGCAACGCACCTGAAACTTGTATCAAATAACAACAATATAACTAGAGAATAGGTGTACACGATGTAATGGATGGCCTTGCCGGTACCTGTAAACAATTTGGCGAAATCTATTTACACAGGTGACGGTTTTATTTTCATTTAATAAAATGTGACGTCACTTGTTTGTTCAGCGCATTCAGTTCCTGAGAAAATTGGTAAAAATATGGCTGGTACATTCAGAGGTTAAACCGTGAAAAATTAGCTCTTGTTGCATTGTTTAGAACCTGCACACGTGCTCGGCAGATGCTTAGTTGAATATTTTATTTCAGCATCAAAAATGCGATGTTCCAAGGTTTTATTACAAGTGTAGGTATCAGGTTTTCTTCTAAAACTGCGCAAAATCTACGTCATGCTCCCCAGACACCCCATCATCTATTTTGCTGTTTATAAGTTCATACATCAATTGTACGCAATATGTACCGAATTAGTACATATTTAAAAAAATAAGTACCTTAACTGGTTAACAGGTACATGCAACTGAATTATGGCTTGCTGTAGAGTATCTCCCCAGCAACCCCAAGTAATATTTGAGTAAATTTTACGTAGACACTTACTTATTAGGTAAACAAGTGGTTGATAAAAATTGTACTCTTATTTTTACCACGGGATGTGTTACATATGGCTACTGAAACCTTCATTTTAAATCTCGATTACCATTTTGCTGTTTATAAATTCATATAACAATTGTACGTAATGTGTACTGAATTAGTACATACTTAAAAAAATAAGTAGTTTAATAGGTTACCAGGTACAGGCAACTGAATTATGGCTTGCTGTAGAGCATCTCCCCAGCAACCCAAAGTAAAATTTGAATAAATTTTACGTAGACACTTATTTATTAGGCAAACAAGTGGTAGATAAAAATTATACTCTTATTTTTACCACTGGATGTGCTAGCTATAGCTACTTAAAACCTTTGTTTTAAATCTCGATTATAAGCGCCTTAGAAAAATAAATAGCAGTCTATTTCAAGTGTATTACATCTATCATAAAATCTCTCTTTCCTTAACATAAAATCGGTAGGTCTTGTGTAGTAAATACATTATAGTCACTATGTGATTACGGGCTGATTTTTCCAACGCCAGATAATTATCCGAGGATTAATAAAATTTTGAAATTTTGACAGTTCTTTTACACAAAATCTGTCAGGCGTAAATTTTATGTCACGAATAACTGTCCATTGAAGAATCAGCCCTAAGCAAAACTATTGTTAGAGATAATAATATTTTCCTGTAGCTGTTATCACGGATATTGTTTTATTTGTACGAAGGAATTACAAATACTTACTGCAGTATAATATAAAATTATAGTGAATCGTTAATTTATAATTTTCTAAAATCGTAACCTACCCTCAATTTCTATAACTTAATTTCAATCTTCATTCATTCCTTTGTTACGAGATCGAGATTTAAAATGAAGGTTTCAGTAGCCATATGTAACACATCCCGTGATAAAAATAAGAGTACAATTTTTATCAACCACTTGTTTACCTAATAAGTAAGTGTCTACGTAAAATTTACTCAAATATTACTTGGGGTTGCTGGGGAGATACTCTACAGCAAGCCATAATTCAGTTGCATGTACCTGTTAACCAGTTAAGGTACTTATTTTTTTAAATATGTACTAATTCGGTACATATTGCGTACAATTGATGTATGAACTTATAAACAGCAAAATAGATGATGGGGTGTCTGGGGAGCATGACGTCAAAATCTTCCAGTTTCCCACGCCAACACAAACAGCCCTTTCATCACTGAAGGAAATATCAAACACATTCATTTTGATCACGACGCACGCGCACGGAATCCGGTAGTTATCACTGCAAACATCCAGCTAGACAGAGACGAATAGACGCAGATAGAGACAAGTGTGAGCAAGAGAGAAGCAAGGTTACCCTCAGGGCCAGGCATCACGAGCCGCAGCTATCGATGCAAGTGCTATCGACTATCGAATCTACTGTTATTCTGTACATCGTGTTAATGACATTAAAAATTGGGTTTCAGGGAAGGATTTAGAGGTTAGGAAGATAAACTCAAACGACTTTGAAAGATAAACTTAAAGCCTTGTAATGAAAGATATCGGTCAGGCGATACTGTGGTAGTCTCGGAAACTATCGTGCTAATGTTTCCTAACATTTGTTTTTATCATAGTATGATGTGCAAAAAATCTATGCCAATTAATACGAATTTAGTGTAGCCTTTACGTTGTGACCTTAGCATTGACTTTATAACTTATTTCACAATTTAAGTAAATCGCAATAGTTAGTCTAGTGTTAATCGCTGTGTGAGATTTTCGCAATTTCAGAAACTTCATTGCACTAGTTGTAACTACATAATGTGTGTATTTTGCGAAATTTATTCAATTGTACCGAATTGCAATGTTCAATATTTATGTATAATTGAATTTAGTCCACAGCTACTGAACGAGTTTCCTCGAATCACCGTGTGTTTTTTTCAATTGGTTTGTTCTCGTTTTTTGCAACATTTGTGTTAAAAGAATAATAAAGATGGATTTATTAAGAGCTGTTCGGAACATTTATAGCTGGTTACGTACGATTGCGGCACGCTATTTGGCAGCCTGTCGTAATAAGACATTGCGCTGGCGACTGATCTCACACAAGTGACTTATGTTGAACAATCAGAAACAATGAGTAACTTGCTAACAAAATATAAGACTCCTATTGTATTAATTTTAACGTTTTAATGTTTTTTGGTACTCTAAATGTTTTTCACGATTGATTTTACGATAATTGATTAACAAACACCGCCTTGGATTAAGATCTTTAGATGTAGATTTTTTGTATCTGGCAATACTGCAGTTACCGATTAGCCAACTTCTAATTTGTTATTAAAATATGATTTATTAAATAAACAAATTGACCATGGAATACTTGTACCACCGTTTAAACCCAACCATCAAATCAAGTTAACTAATACACAAAATCACTTAATAATATAGTAGAACGTAATATTAAATCTTAACTAGCGTGGGTATGTACATTCTTGTTGACATGTTGTAACTTATTTCATTGACTATTTATAGCAAGTTGGTATAGGGATGTGATTCATGTTACTATGAAAAACATGGCCAACGTGGTTACGACATTGGCGCCAAAATGTTTGCTTAGAAATAATTTAATCATTCTGTAAATAATTATAAAACTGGGAATTTTAGATGATTAATAAAAAAAAATAACATATCATTCTCTTCTCAAAGGCCCAAAAATTAAAAAATGACGACAATGACATTTCCCGCGATGAGATCGAAGTTTAAAAAGTTTGATGCGTAAGATCTTCCAAGAATACAGGTGTACCAACACACAAGAATACGAACGCCGAAAAGCCCAGTGACCCCGCCAAAAGCGCCAAATAAGGCCACAAAACGTGCAGACATATCCCCGCGGCAGTGAGGCCACTCGCTGACATAGACCTAGATATTGTGACATTGGCACTACATTCAAGCACTGAGGTCGCGCGTTGCCAGTTTAAAAATAAAACGCGCGCGCTCTGACGTTTGTGATTTTTGACAGATAGAGTGCGGAATTTGAATTTTGGATTTGGAACAAACAGTTCTGGAAGTGTTTGATCTTGAAGTTATGGAATGTCAAGGATGATCTTTTTGAGGTAAATATAGTTCTATATTATTTATAGTATTTTACATGTAGAATTGTATCACGCTACAAAAATCTAGGTCAATGACTACACATATAGCTTTCAAGGGCTAGAAAACATACTTTAGTTTACTAAGAATTTGAGTCAATCCACAATAATACATACGGGGCGAACAAATGTTATTGTTATCATTGTATAAAATTACATAAAAATAAATACCTATGTTCTACAAATTAAGGAAAGGAAGTACACGGACCACACCAGCCGTAAGTTAAAGATGCTTTTTTTAATTCATTCAATTCGCAATCACAAAAATAAAAATCATTTTGACACATGTCAAGGTAATACTACAGAACGTAGCCTGCGACCCTCGTGAGGTCTTCGTTATGTAAGCGGAGATCCATGAGACGTACCAGTTACGTCATATGTCTGACTGCGAGGCGTTTTCCTACACGACACACGGCGCATTCTAGGCGATAAAGTCAAAGGTAGGTATGTGGCTAGAAAGGTTTCGCGATTTAAGAATGTTAAAGTTTGTGTTTATATAGGTTATGCTAGTTATTAAATGAAATCAATGACACAGGATACCCCGAATAAATGAATCAATCTTCTTCGCCTATCAGACATGAGACGTCTACCAACCCGCACTGGGCACGAGTGGTAGATTATAGCCCACTCCTTCTCTGGGAGAGAAGGCCTGTGTCCCAGTAGTGGGAACATTACAGGCTAGTTATGCTATGCTGCGCATATCGCAGTCCACTGTTAGGTACATATATCTCCCAAATTGTGCCTCAACACCCGTTTCTCCCATAACCACTGTGTTCCATGATAAGCTTAGCCAGAATATCCAAGTAAAAATATTGTGTACCGTATATCGGTATCATAATACTTAGAAAGCAGAATCGAAATTAAAACATAAGTTATTTTGACAATATAATCAAATCATATGCTTCGCGAAACCAAGAAAGATATTTCTTCTATTAAAACATACCAATTTATTATCAAATCAAAAAACGTTCATCACAATTCAATAACATGAAATCACATAAAGTTAAACAACATAATAAACAGATTAGAAGAAACCGAATAAATACATAATGTTTTAGAATAAACACTATTAATAAAGAAAACGAAAGTGATTCGGTAGAAACTGTAGCTACTCTAACTAGTTACTCTTTCACTTTCTATGATACATTCGGTCAGAGAAATGCATAACTTTTGGCAGATTTACATCACTATTATGACCGCATGGTCATTTCAATGCTAGTATTTAGTTGCATCTGGTGAGACTGGAAGCCAACCCTAAAATAGTTGGGAAAAGGCTAGGCAGATGATGACGTCACTTTATTGCCGATTCCTATAATTTACGAACGTTATCGGTTAAATTAAGTCTTGTATCTTGTATGTAAAGACACGATGCAAGTTTCTCGGCTGTGGCATACAATATAATTGGAGCAACAAATGACTTGCACCGTGTAAACACTGTTCAGATAGTGCAACTTTTATTGTTGCTTCAACATAGGTCATGCCACTAGTAATTGACGGAAGGTTATCCGAATTTGCCTGGTTTAAAATCAATGTTAAATGGTCAAATAAGTTTATTTTTGTACTGAAAAAATATATGTCATACATATATGTTTTAGGGAATTTAACGGTTTAAAACACGATCGTACCGTGTCAATCAGGCTCTATGCTTGCAAGTGCCACTACGCTTGAGGTCCAGGTTTCGAATCAGGCAACCCTGATCTGGGGTCGAAACCAGGACCTATTGCGCAGGCGTCATTGAGTTTTTCCAAAAGGAAATTCGCTGTAGCAGGAGTGTGGATTTATCCAGTCCCGTTGATGGCAATAAGCTTGCCTCCGACATTGGACTAATAAATAAACGGGCTCCGCAATCGAAAACATCCGTGTAAAAAAAAACATTTGTTTTGAACCAAACACACAATTCATAAACCTGCCAACCTGCGCGACGGTTTGTCGGTAGGATTAGCGCTAGTCTTAGAACATTTTGCTATAAACAATCTGATAAAACATCTCACGTATGTTGTATTGTTATTTTGCATCGTTGTTATGACAACTAGAAAGTAAACAGTAACCATAGTTACTGTTTACTTTTTCCTAGTCCCTTATGTATATAATTCAGCGGCAGTAGCCGCAGTAGACTGCATCGAACAGCCGATCGATGTTAGGGCGAGGTTGTTTTAGTACACGACTGTGATTTCTTAGTTTTAAATAATATGTTACGTTAAAAAACATGAAATAAGGTCAATCAAATTCCAAGAAAATAAGTAATTAATAACTAAAATTCGTTTAAATATGAGTGAAATTCTTTGTAATAACTGAATTATTTTTACCCTAATTTGTATTATATAAAAGTTTAATGTTAAATAAGGATAACAGTCTGTCTTGTTGAAAATTTTAAAAGATATATTAAACGGTTTCTTTCAAAACTAAGTGGAATTAATAATAATGTCAAAAGTGTTCGTAGCTACACTTGGGCGCCATCGTAGCAGATACGTAGCGCTGTGCTACGCTTTCGTAGGCGGTCGCTACGAAACTACGCGTCGGAGTTAACGTACGGAAGTAATTATTTTTCTAAAAATAATCTTTTAAATATTTACTTTGATTTAATTAGCTAATCTTTGTTAATTAATTATTATTTCTTTGTTGAATTTGATTAATGTTATTGATAATAATGAATAAGAGTTATATGTAATAATAACGGTGCGCCTCTAAAGTCTTTAAATGTTTAGATATAATATAATTAGGATACTTCATCTATTTAATGAGGCTGAATGATAAATAATGGAATATAGTATAGTCAGTTACTACTAACTAATAAGCACCTAAAATTTGTTAAATTATCACTTTCGACCCCTCCGTGCCTCGGGAAGCACGTTAAGCCGTTGGTCCCGGCTGTCATTCGTGGATCTTTGACAGTCGTTACGGGTAGTCAGAAGCCCGAAAATCTTACAACCAGTCTTACCAAGGGGTATCGTATATTACCCAGTAACTGGGTTGTGGAGGTCAGATAGGCAGTCGCTCCATGTAAAATACTGGTATTCAGCTGCATCCGGTTAGACTGGAAGCCGACCCCAACATAGTTGGGAAAAGGCTAGGCAGATGATGATGATGATCACTTTCGATAACCTAATTTCCACTCAGAACACTTGTACTAAGTGACACCTCCAATTTGTTTTTATTAATTTCCGATAAAAATTAGAAAATCAACGTCAATCATTTCATTAAGATCAAAATGTTCACGAAAACTAGGTACTCATAATGTTCTCACTTCTCAGGAATTTAATAAATCGTAGGCAGCTTCCACAAAAACGATCTTACATTAGATTTAATGGATGTTCCTGGAATAGGGGCGTGGGAGAAGGTACAGGACTACTAACAGGTAACTTGTAGAAGGTCCATTAGGAAAACTAAACCTATTCGAGAAGGAAAAAAATTAAAAGTGTCCGTGGAGTTTGTTGCCCGTTCTGCTCCACAGGGACCTACTTTCTGACTGATCGACTCCTTAGTCAAAAGTGCCTGTAAACGGCTTAATACTTTTTTTAGGTTTGACTTTTGATCCAGAATTTCATAATTTCTGTCTCAAGTTTGGCGATGTCTACTAGCCAACACTCTTGCGCTAGCGATGTTGCGGCCTAGGGCCTTTAGCTTGTTATGCCTCATGAAAGCTCTATGTTTCATAGACTGAATATTGTAAAGTATTATTGTGTTGGTCAGTAACAGATATTACCCCAAGTACAATAGAAGGGTCGAGAATTGAAGAATTTAAACAATCCTTTCAAACATTTTTTTTTCATTTAAACACAAAAACAACAACAGAACAAGACAAACACAACAAACCGAAGCAGGCTTAAACAGAGAGAAGTGGAAAGCAAGTAGGTAACCCTTTACCCCGCAGAGGGACATCACAGCCTTTTAATATAATAATAATAATTAGCATTGTTACTCTCTGGAGCCCTGACCGCCGGTCGCTTGGATCCTGTTTCCGATGCTATTATTTATATTTTTAAATGTTTTTATATTCTAATATTTAAAAATATAATTTATATGTATTTACTGAAATAAAGGAAATAATAATTAAACAGAGATGGATAGCTGGTTAGTTTATGCAAATAAGCGTTACACATTACTGTTTAATACAAGTAGACACAACTACCTTCCATTTAATAACTACCTGATACATTCGACATACGTACTACACGTACACATACTCGGACGTGTTTTGTACACGGTAGTTCCCCAGTTAGTTTTCCGTAGCTCCCCGGCCGGCAGCTCGTCATCGCTAGGCAACGTTACACGTGCCAGCCCCGGGGCTAACGGGTGAACCCCCCTACCCTGAACCACTGCATCTAAGCCAGTGACGTAGTAAAGACGGTGGCTTATTAATGACAGCACAGCGGTAATAATGCGGTATTTTGTGAGGTAATCCTAGGAACTCGTGTTTGTTATGTAAACAATGTATAACAGATTTTCACTTGAGGAAAGTGTGGCTAAGATTTTCTTGTGCTATCAAAGTGAGGAACTTATCCAGGCCACGTGGAGTGCAACGTTATCAATCTCGGCACCTGTGTAAATAATGTTTGTTCTGCTTAATTATATGATATAAAGTAAAAGAACTCAAAATTGAAAAAAAAACCTAAACAAAATCCAATCTAGATAAATTCTAATAAAATTATTTCGTCGTCTGGCTTCGCTAACGAAATGATAACATTTACCCTCACAATCGACAATTATTAGACACAACCAACAAAGCCTTGTTTTACACTATCGGTACGAGTTAGGGGGAGGGGGCACGCCCACGCGGTGGAGGGGGGTGATCCACGTGTATTAATGAAGAATGAACCCTCACAAGCGGAGCGGGGAGCGGGGAGCGGGGCGCAGTGCGGGCTTACTAAATATGAGTAGGTTTCGGCATTACTGATTTATTTTTAATTTTTCGGTCGAATTTAGGCACGTGTATGCTTTTGGGCTGGTCGAATGATTTAGTAAAAAAATGGGGCTTTTGGTCATGAACTTGGAAGTATTTAAATATTGATATATTTGTCATTTGTAACGGGGATATTTCCTTGTAGGGATCTTTTTTGTAATACTTTTAAATCTAGTGGTCAAATTAATTTGGTAGTGATTGTTTGTAGTTTATGTAAACTGTCATCATCATTCACACCCCTACTTCATCCAGTGCTGGATAAAGGCCTTTGGTAGTATATGTATGTACTAAAAGGACAAGAAAAAACTACGATAACCGACACAAGCAATATGTATGACCGAGCTTTTCAAAAGTAGCCGTAATACAATAATATGTAGGTACCTAAGCTTAACAATACTCCCGAATAAAGTAAATATCGAGAAGTGACAATACGACTCAGATAACTTCCTTCTTTTTCTTCTTAGCATGTCGGTAGCAATCTAAATGGACTCTGCCCAGAATTCGGCCACTTGTTTGGCGCCATCACCAGCGTCCATCGGTTCCTGTAACCTGCAGCTGACAGGACACGCAGAATACGATATTAAGTGTCCCATCGTTTGCGGAACAGCACCACATCTACACTCCAAGGCGAAGGCGTCTATGAATTTCCACCTGAACTGGTTTTCCTTGCTTCGGCCAACCTGAGTCCGAGTCTATTTAAAGACTTCCAGGTTACCCAAGGCAACTCTTGGCCAGGTGGCAGGTCTTCAGCGGGTGGGACGAAAGGTTTGCGTAAGGAAGCACAGTCTCACCACAGTTTCAGTCTTTCTTGCGATCGTTCGCCAGTGAGTGGGACGACACACTTTAAAAACTGTTTCGACTTTTAAGCTCTTGTGGCTCAAGGATGTTGTCGTGCAAAAGGTGTCATGTGTCGGAAACCATTTTGGCTCTTTCACTGGAGCTTGCCACCGCTCTACGAATCATTGGTGACGCTATACCTGCCAGTGGATACAGCATTTTTACCGGGGTCGGTTTTAGGCAACCAATGATCGTTTCAATCAAACGCAACGTTTCATTCAAAGCTGTATCCACTAATTTTGCATGGGCGGAACGGCTCCACACGGGGCACGCAAATTGTCCCGCAGAAAAAGACAGCGCCAGTCCAATAGTCCGCATAACGTCAGGCGAAGCACCCCACTTCGATGAGACTAGTCGACGGGAACACTGTTTCTGCACTGTTTTGAGACATGAGGGCAAGGTCGTCTGCATAGAGGAAGCGAGACGGTTGGTCGTTGGTGTAGACATTAAAAAGGAGCGGTGCCAGGACACTGCCTTGAGGCAGGCCGTTTTTCTGCGCTCTCCAACGACTTTTTTCCGAGAGAAGGTGTACCTGAAACCGATGATTGTGGAGGAGTTCTCGGAGTATTCGGACAAAGTTCTGGTCGCTAATCAGTGTCTCCACCTTCCACAGCAACCGTTTGAGGTTGACTGTATCGTAGGCAGCTGACAGGTCCACAAAAACAACGCCTGTGACCATTCCTGTCTCGAAATCATCCTCAATGTGTTGAACGAGTTTGAAGGTCTGGTTGCAACAAGACTTGATAGGTCTGAAACCAGCTTGCTCCGGGATTAAATTCGGTCAATAGCACTCGTTACTCGGTTCAGCAGCAGTCTCTCAAACAGTTTGTATGTATGGCAGAGCAGAG
This sequence comes from Apamea anceps, assembly GCA_951799955.1. Taxonomy (NCBI): domain Eukaryota; kingdom Metazoa; phylum Arthropoda; class Insecta; order Lepidoptera; family Noctuidae; genus Apamea; species Apamea anceps. The sequence goes on along the minus strand of OX637502.1, from coordinate 1,114,625 downwards.
ATATTAGAGGAAAGTTTTTGGTTCGTCCGTTGCTTTACCTGGCTTCGGAATTGCTATGACCTTTGATTTTCTCCAGAGCTGGTATTGAAGCTGATTCCAGACAGTTGTTGTATAGTTGCAGCAACCACGACATAGCAACTGGGCCAAGCTGTTGCAACTGAGATGTCGTCCACTCCAGAGGCTTTACCACACTTAAGACCCCTAATCGCCGCGACGATATCAGAAAGGTTGAACGCTTTGCTAATATAGACGCAAGCGTCATCGGGTTTTTGCGGCTTAGGGACTTTACTGGAACGGCGTGTTGGTTTACCGTTAACAAAGCAGTTGGTGGGATATCTGGTTAACAGTGACTTGGCGTGACAGGGTTGCTCGAGGGGACCCGCTGGTCAGTTTCCTTATAGTGCTCCATACCTTTTTACTGTCATGGGTAATGTCGTTGTTAGGAACAGTGTTGATCCACCTCTCCCGTCTGATTTCGCCTAATTTTGATACAAGCACTCTCCAGCCTGCGTGGTTTCCTCCGAAAAGGGACCCCTTTTCGGAGGAAACCACGCAGGCTGTAGAGTATACCAAACCGACTGGTTTTGTACAGTTTTTCGTATCGGTTCAGTAAATCACTGGTTTCTGTCGACACCCTGGAATATAGCAAGGCCTACAGCCCCTTGGGATGTGTCTTCGCGAAGTTGTTGACACAATCTCAACAAATTGGTCATAGTTTTGCGGGGTTGGCAAGACATTCAGGAGGATTCATCAATCGACTGCGTGAACCCAGTCGCCTTTGGTGTTGTTAAATCGGCGCTTAACCGGTGCACGGTGGTCCGACCTATAAACGTCCCTTACATTTATAGGTCGGACCACCGGTTCGATGCAGCACATGGTCTGTGCTGGGTGCGAAGGATAGGCGAACATACGCTTTTGTTGCACAGTGAGCTGATAGATGAGCTGGCGAATATTAGGTCGGGGTTATATCCGCGTTTCCAGCGTCCACTATTAAAATCTCATTGTAGCCCCAGTTGGAGCTACGGCTGTTAAAGTCACCGATTATAACTTTAATTGGTTGGCTGCTGAAATTCTCCGGCGGAACGAAATTAAATGTGGTGCCAGGTGGTTTAAAGACGGAAGTGATGTTGAAGTTACCAACATCAACGATGATGATTTCTATGCCGTTCTCGTTTGAGCACTTGTTGGATAGTAAGCTTACGCCGGGAGCAGCAAACACTGCGTTACCGTGCTTCAGGTGACAGATCTCGGCGATAAGCGTAAGTCCAGGAATGTGTGGCCGGCTTTGGGTTTCATTTCGATGGGTTTCTTGAACGCAAAAAATGTCGCAGTGAGTTTTGCGGTAAACATCAGAAAGAATTTCAGATTTGTCTCCTGAGAACCCTTCGATATTAATCGAGACTACGCACAGAGCCGGTTTTATAACCGGACGTATGGTGGCTCTATAGATACGTCGCTCGGGGAGGCTCCTTTCAGGCACCCCCAGATATACTCCAGACCCCCAGATACCCTCAGATTACTTTCAACTAATGATATAAAAAGCGGGTGCTACCACCCCAGGGGGTGGTTACACGAGTCTTCCACCCACCGGTCGTGACATCATCATCAAAAGATTTAATTCCTGTAAAGAAATATTATTTATTTTTGTTGAAAGTCCTCCACTATTTACAATGGAGTAATAGGCTTATAGAGGACTAGCGACCCGCCCCTGCTTCGCACGGTTTTTACAGTCGACATAATCGGGATTTCTTTATAATATGTAAGTTTAATATTATTTATGTATTTTATACATAAACCTTTTGGAATAAATTCCCTAAACGTTGGTGAAAACCACATCAAAATCAGCATCAAACGAGGTATCAGACACACGAAAAACGACTTTATTTTATAATACACTAGCTGTTGCCCTCGACTTCGTCTGCGGTCCAGGATGAAAAGTAGCCTATGTCCTTCTACAGATTATGACCTACCCATATGCCAAATGTCATCCAAATCCGTAACCCGCGTATCCGCGTAAAAAACATACAAAGAATCAAATTTTCTCTTTATAATATTAGTTTAGACATGTTTACATAAGGAAAATGAATAGGTACCTCACACTTTTCAATAAATATGTTTTCTGAACTAAATTCTCGTAAACGTAGGTGTCAACAATGTCGATGCCCTCATGGGTTTGCTTTCAGATTATTTATAGCAGTTATATTGGTTCTTAGGCGTAGGTAATCATTTCCTCTGGGTGCTTCTCGATATTTGAAGTAGGTGTCGAGCGTGTTATATTGGACAGTAGTCTTTGGGGGCTTTTTATGTCTCCTAGACTCTATGACTACGTGAAAAGTGTACTTATACTGTAAACTTTTGTCCCATATCTGGATTTTAAAAAGAGATTTGAGTTTCGGTCTTTCCTCTCAGAGTAGTCGGTTAGGAAACACCGAACTCATATAGTTTTAAAACATAATTTAATTTTTAACGTGTAAAGTGATTTTTTGAACCATCTTACATAAATATTATGTGTCATCATGATAAAGGATTCTACATGAAGGAGTCGTGGTTATGATCTATAGTTTTGTCACAATTCTTTTTCGTTTACTTCTGATGATTGTTTCGTTTAGTCACTTGTTTTTTGACCCACAGAACCACATGATGTTTGTGTCTTGAATTAAAAATAAATAAATAAAAATTCTCATCAATTTAGATACCTACACAAACGTATACACATATACAGATGAGAACTTTATCATGCTATAGAAAAGAAATAACACGAAACTTCTATCTGATTAAAACCATTAATTTATAAATTAAACAAACATGGGCGCTTTGAGATCAATGTAGGACAGTTTATTACATATCTAGACTGATTAGAAAAAAGATAACAAATAGATTTTCCTTGTACTTACAGATTACTCAGAATACCGCCCTATAATCTGAACATCTAGCCATTTTAACAAGTATTTTTCATAAATATTTAACGAAATCCCCGAATTGTAATCTTGCGATGATACGGTTGTACTTATTACAATGCGTTAACGTGTTGTTTTAATTAAATTAATTAATTTAATTGATCTACACGATCTACAGTTGTATCGGGGGTATCTTAATGAAGACATGGAAAGGCTTTATATCAGCCAGCTAGATCTTGTTTTAACATGCATGACATGATATTATTGTTATGAGTTTAATGAATAACGGAGTACTAACGTTATTCTTAGTAATGCAATAAATACTTGAAAATAAAATATAAATTATGTAGATTCTAGAATACATAAAAAAGCAAGTGTCACCTTTTGTAACAATGACATATAAATAAAAGAATGACGAGTCGATTTTTGATAACTCAGTAAACATTCACTTGTTTTTCAGCATTTTAGAAAGCTTTCTACATGTCCCATTTACACAAAGAAGTTCCTTGCCTGTGGCATACCATAAAATTGAAGTACCAAATAGCATGCGTCGTTCAAACACTGTAAGTACTGAAGACGGTGCAAAATTTATTTTTCCTGCAACTTATTTATTTATTTATTTTGGTTCACCAACAATTGTTTACACTAAAATCTTGATAAAAATAACATCTTTAAAAACATTGATCAGTGTAACAATTACTTAAAGGTAAACACCACATAAACGAAAATTATGTTAATCTGTAAGCCTAGGTACATGTACAGTTTACAAGCCAACTTAAAACTAAAGACAAAATATGTAGACTATGTATAAATAAAGACTTATGGTAATACAGGCTATTAAACCGTCTAAATCAAGCCGTGGCGATATGTTTAACAACATTACAATGTTATGTTTGATCAGTTTGTGTAGTAATATGTATACTTAGTCTTTTATGGACTCAAAACCATCGTTCTAGAGTATGCAAGGCGAAAGGTCATTGTCCTAATAAACTTTCTTTCGGGCATGGCTTTCGCACTAACCTAGCCTAACGTAATGTTAGGTCCAAAATACTGAAGGCCGGAAATACTACCCAACTCAAATATAACCTTATCGCGTTGCTGTTAGAGCTGACATTCCAAATACTCTTGTAGAAAGCTTTTACTGAAGCTAAGGGCAGCTTGAATGAAAATTGATTTCTAAATTCATCACTCATTGGTTGAATTTTCCTTGACGTGAATATAAAGGTTCCATTCAGGTATAAAATATGAAAACATGCCTTTAAACTTGCGTATTAAAACCATAATACAGTCCTAAAAATAAGTTTTATTTAATTAATCTAGTAAATAATTGAGCCCGTGTTATTCCGTAGTAAAAACGAAATTTAAACGCAATGCGAAACTCCCTTTCCTGCAATGCGCCATTTTTTGTCTTATGAGGCAGAACTTAGTTTCGCGAACACGACGCTCTAGTGTACTGAACTTTTTACGTCACACGAGTAAATACAGTTGTTACGTGGTTGAACATAGACGTTTTCGAGCTTGTATTGACTGGAAATCATGGTCATATTATATCATTGGTAAAATAAATCAGCAACTTGCAGGACAGAACAAAACTGAAAACATCTACGTAGATAGATAGACAGATAGACTCCGTTCTATGATTTTTAGCTAAGTTACTCGACACTCCAACATTACAATTTATAAATAGGCCCTAAGCAGTACCTACCTCTGTATGCTGACAATAGCTTGATAAATAAGTTATAAAACAATCAATTCTAAAGAAAATTTCAATCTATCTGCCAGAAACACAGTGTTTTTTCAATTTCAACATTTTAATTTTTCGGCAAAAAGCGAAATGGTGGCAGGGACATCGACGCACACCCTGTTACCATGGACTCAGTACATGGTTCTGGAACATGGCTTATCAAAAAAAAAAATCAGCAGTTTCCTATAAAAGTGCAATACCTACGCGGCAAAGTGTATGGAACAGGTGATTTTTTGTTTAAATAACTGTCGAAAAATTACAACGCGGTTGAGGAGATGTCCCTGCCGCCCTGTATTTTAATAATTTCACGAAAAAAGATTTATGAAAATATTTTACAAGTTCACTGATTCTGCAGATAAGCATATATAAGTTACGTCCGTTGCAGGGTAGACAGGAACCAAGCATGGTACATGAATGGCGTCAGTAGTCGTTGCGTCCCTATTACGCAACGTAACAAACGTTTCTCGTGTAGTACTACGGATCGATACGCCGGGGGAAGGGGGGAGGGTTCAAGGCCGAGAGTACGCGTACCAAAGCGTATCAGGGTAATAGCCGAACTATCCAGCTCTAGTTGTTTCATGTTTGTGACAAATTAATGTTTATGTACTTGTGTTATTCAATTTTGGTTTTTGGGGTTAATGTTTCGATAGAGCAGTGGTGTCCCAGTGGTAACGACTTACTACTCGTAGGGCGTGGGTTCGAACCCAGGCAGGTGCTTAACTAAGTGCGCTTAATAATTTCATCACCAACGGTGAAGGAAAACATCGTGAGGAAACCGGCATGTGTCCTAGAGCCAAAAATTCGTAGTGACATCTATCAACCCGCACTGGGCCCGCGTGGTAGATTACAGCCCATTCCCTCTCACCAACAGGAGGCCTGTGTCCCAGCAGTGGGAACATTGTAGGCTGATTATGGTTTCGTTCGAGTGGCAAGGTAGTATTATTGTTATGGCTAATATTTTCTCATCCTCGATTAGTCATTCCAATACCTATTTTACAGCATGACGTATATCATTATCAACCTGTTAGTGCCCATTGCTTATCTATAGGATCCTCACAATCTTCCACGAAAAAAAAACGATGCCGCCGTAACTTCGTCGGCAACATAAAACATTCTCTCCATCGAAACTTCGAAAGGGATACTCCCGAAGGCGATGGTCATAAAACAAATGACCATCAAGTACTTTAGTAATCGCTCCTATAAGACTTCTCTTCCCATTTTCTATCTACTGAAAACGAATAAAAACCTTCCACAAATATCCAGCTATCAGGAAAGCTGAGCCTAGTCGTAACAATGATCACAAGGACGTTGACACCGCAGTAAAATCCTCTCGTTTCGTCAGCGTTTTCCCTAAAAGCTTTTGAGCCTACTTCGGAGGTTGTTCGCCTTATTTGACCTTCAAATGTCCCGTGGTGGCGATCGTTAGCTGAAAAACGGAAAATTATGAGTAGTTAATAGAACTGTGTAAAGACATGCAGTTTTGTTGCCTAGCCCTTATGTGGCTGGCTTTATTTACCGAGATCTGAATTCCTGAAAGTTTGTAGAGAAAGCTCTGCTCTGAAGGCCAAATCTTGTGGGTTCTATGTTAGCTGTAGTAAGTGCTTGGTCGAAATAACCACAATCATAATTATATTTGATTTAACGTTTTTATATAACCAATTCTAAGCTAAGTTAGGAAAAAATCTCCTCACTTTGTTTTACAAAGTAAATATAGGGAGAAATAAGAGAGAGAACTTGATAATTCGTAATTATGGCTTTCAATATCTCACCTACTTAACTACAAAACCGAAACTTTGTAATCTCCTGTAGCTATAAAGCTAAACAGCAGTTTAATTACTGAGCGACACATGCGCTGATGTGAACGAAAACAAAACTAATTCGTGTACACATTAAACTTTCACTCTCCGCGGCAACAATTAACTCAGTGCGAGTGACTTTGCGCGGGCGCAAGTTACAAGATACAAGCGACAGGATTAGTGATAGAACGATCTGCAACACCCACTGACAAAACATTCTCTACCAGACATGGCTAGCAGTGCTTGTACTGATAACATTTATCTGTTAAACAAGTGAAAACTCGAAATAAAATATTGTTAGTTTAGCGTAGAGCGTAGGTTTCAAACTGGCAAAAACAATGCAATAGGTACTGCTAAAAAATGTCAAAAACAGAATTTGCAATTGGAAGGTTAATAGTACTTAAAAGTATTAATAACTTTATCTTTATTAATTTATGTATCATAAATCATCACTCGCGGAGTCGTGACGTATCATCGATCAATTTCGAAGTTCATAATTCAATCTAATTAATCACAGTAATAAATCGATTGCCATCTACTTAATACATATCTTAAATTCACTGATAGACAATATACCTACAGCCTGAACCTCTGGGCCAAGAATCATGCAATTTTGCACAAGAGTTCCTAAGGAAGTATTATGAAAACCCATCCTCTGAAGAAGTTTTATACATAAACAATATTAATGAAAGTAATATTTTTGTAACAATATAATTTAAAAGTGTGTCCATGGTGTTTCTTGCCTGTTCTTTCTCCATTGGTACCTACTACGCTTTGGGATGGGCAACTAGCTTCATATTTCTGACTAAACGACTCTACAATTCAAAAGTGCCTGTAAATTGAGATAAATGCTTTGAATTCGTCGTTTTGACCGATGAGAAATCCAATGCAGCGCACACGGCATGTAAAGCAATCATTGTCTGTGAGCGGCCATCACTTGGACCATACCTCTGAACACTCTGATAAGATCTGTCCATGTTTAGTGGAAGAAATCACGTTGTAAACTAACCAGTACTGATAATGTAATGGTGAAGAGATAGTTGCGCACGCCAGATGTAATTAAACTAACTACGAAATTCTGTGGTTTATGATGCTAACGTTGGTTTGGAATCGTGAATAGTAAGAGGTGTGTGAATTGATAATGAAGTACCTGTAAAGAGGTTGATAGCGTGGTGGTTAAGAAATGTGTAGAATTTGCGCTGGGTCTGCAGCAGTTTTACATCATCTTGGCAATAGTCCCATTGAAACACGGTAATACGGGCTAGTGTCCGCAACTCCACGTCAATGCATATATTTTGCGTATGGGTGGGAAAATCGATTATTCGATTCACCCTAGCTCCGCAAGAAAGGCCAGAAACCCATTTAAAGCAATACCCACCAAAACCAAAACAATATTTTCTACCTTTCGCTTTCATTCTTATTGTGAAACTACTATCCATGTTAAAAAAAACGTTCTCTTACAAAATTCGCTGGCGTGCGTAACGGGTCTTTGTAAGCACGATAAAACTTTTATGTCCTAAACAGAGGACGACACGCCGGGTAACACAGGGTAACACAGGGAAAAACGCGGAAAATTCCTTAAAAATCGAGTTCACCGCCACCACAGCGAATAATAGTGCACGAACAATAAACCTTTTATTGACATCGTAAAGGTGGACGCATAAAAATCATTTAACTTCAGCATTTACGATCGCGGCGATTTCCTGATGGTGCGCACTTTCGCGTACCCCGCACCCGGCCGCTTTTCACGGCTTTCCTCAGAAAACTATATCTGTCCCGCTCCCACGTATAGCGCTATCTCTCTCCCGCGCCAAGTTCGACGACCGGGGCAACGAGCGCGCGAAAGTACTTTCACTGCGCCGGCGCATGCGAGTCTCTAACGCCCGTCTGTTGTTACGGGCGCGTTTGCGTCTTTATTATACGAAGTTTTGTACTAGCGATCGCAGATAACGCGTTCGGCGCGGTGAAATGGCCTTTACTGGGTTTGCAGTGAGCCCGCAACAGTTTAGATGTTAACTAGTTGTAATTCATCTAGGAATGCGACTTGTCTATCCGTCTGCGCGCGCGTTGCTCCAGACCGACTCTAATCGCACTTGGAATGAGCCTTTGTTTTGGTATTATGGGACCATTTTCTTTAACTTGCATAAGTTCAGAGCTTTCTCAAAGTTACAGTCATCATTATTTTAGAAAATAGTATGAAATCTCTAGTCTATTACCTCATCACAACACTGCATTAATTTCATGTTAACAAACACCCATTTACAAGCCAATATTTTTGCATCAATTAAAAAACTATCACCGCTCCACAATTAAGTAGAAAAAACGTTTTTGCACAAAAACACAACAAATGGTACATAATAGCGTTGTCGTGTTGTATATCAATCGCGGGTAGGAAGCGCGAGTGAAAGCAAGCCTTTCTGTCACGCGGCGCACGCGCACAGAACTTAGCCGCAGTGCACAATGCAACAGAATCTAGATTCGGTCTAGATCTGCAGATTTGATTCAGATTTTGATCGAGTTGAGTTGTTAGCGATGTTGAATGAAGGGGAAATCTGAATGTTGTTGACTGAATCACGAAGTTTTATAGTTAAGCTGTCAGTGCGTGATTTCGTGTCAAAACTTTTATTTATTGAAATGGAAAGTGATCCATTCAAAGATATTAACGAACCAATATCAAACTACACTTGAAAATAGGAAAGGATGCTTAGTACCTTGAAATGCAATTTAAAGGGAACTTTAACTGCAGGTACATAGTCTAGTATAAATTATAAATATTCCAAGAATTCAAAGCCCTATGCAGAAAGTTCATTTCACTTCTAAGATGGTGTCATAGTTGATGTGTTATTACCACATGATCAATATGCATGGGGTTCCAAGAGATAGTTGCATAAGACTTGGTGACACAATCGCCATAAGAGAAATGGCGCCCACATACAATGGCCGATGGGGCCAGGGCGGCCATATTGTGGTGTCCATTGACGGATTCAAGAATACATTGATACGTCTTTTCGCCAAATGAAGCGAGTGGAGGAGGTTGCTCCATTGAATAAATGTTGAGCTTGTCGCTTGACCACTCTGGGACGTAGGTAGGCATGCAAATTGTTTTAAGGTAATAATTGTTATAAAAAAATTAATATGTGAATGACAGGTTTCTTTTCAGGGAAGGTGGATTAAATTAACTGGTCTACTCTACTCTCCTCCGACTTAGCGAGCTTAGCGCAAATAATTATTATAATTGCCTAAAACACTGCTTAAAAATCTTAAGTAATGCAATTAAAGTTAGAATATCCGCATCTATGCACACAGCCCTACAATTAACTGTTTTATGAAATTTTCACATAATTGTCAACGGGTGAACGTAATTCAAACTGGCATAATCATAACGCCGACTTTATTTCCGTAAGCGGCGCGCGCGCAGGTAAAAGTTGTAATTATGAGCTCTTTCATAATGACAACTTTGAGAGATTAAACGGCTAACACTATCGGCTTTACGTAATTATAGTCATACGTAATGATGACGACTTATGTCTATTATAGTTTATGTTTGTAAATAAATATTATTTGTTAATTTCTGTGGGTTCAACAAGTCATTTTATCTACGAAACTTCTAAAAAGATCCTGAAAGTCTGTAGAACTCTTTTTACCTTTATAGAAGCTCTAATTACTGTAGTGAACGGATATTACTTATATCATCCACCACTCCAAAATTTACACTTCATCATCTACCAATTCAATCTCTAATATTACATCTAGATACAGACTACATAGTACTTAATCTCCAGTCGTACGATCGTAAACTCTGGAGAAAAGCTAATTACGTCTCTGGTCACTGAGCTAGTAATTTATTAATACGTAATGACTTAATTAGCAATTATCTTGTTTACGGGACGCTGCGGGCGGGCACCTCGCCACGAACACGATATTAGCATCCATAATACTTGTGCCATTTTTGCTTCAGATGTGCTTTTGGGACTTCCACACAACTTGAAATCTTTGACTTTTCTTCAACTCTGCAAAAAAACCTTTTGAAAATAGGCAGCCATATTGAGAGTGTCATCATGTGCTTTTAACACTAGTTACGATGAATAGTAAAAAGAAAGCGTTGGGAGTTCGGTATCCTAATTTCGTAGCACACTTTCAATCTCAATCTGAATCATTTTGAAAGATATTGCTGATCCATTGCTTCATAATGTTCGAAAAATGTGTCTGCTCAACAACGTAACGCAATGAATGTTGTTGCCAACTGCCAAAATCAAAGGCATTGCTACTGTTAGTGTGTTACGCAACTACCCCGCTGGTTTTGCTTACAGATTCTGCTTTTCCTAGTGTCCGTTGATGATGACGTCGACGAGTATTTCGAGAACTAATTAAATATTCTCTCCTAGTATATCTTACAAATCTGCTGACGTCTCTTACATTCAAGGTTTATTAAAAAATCGAACAATATAAATGGGAGTCGGCCCTGAGTTGCACTTGCATGCGCGCACGCATTTCGCGTGATCGATTTTTTTACCGCCCGCTAATTGTATCGACTATGATACCGTTTACGTTTCGATAACTACACAAGTTTAAATCGATTGTTTTATGATCATTCGGTTTATTGCGTTTCTGAGGGTCGTTGCTCGTTAAATTCAACGCTACTGTGTTTATTTTTTTGATCTGATAAAAGGCCTATTGCTATGGGCCGTTGTTGGAGACTTGCTTCTAAATCGAACATTGTTGTGTCAGCATAAAAATGATGAATTGATGCTATGTCCATTACAAAAAGCCATATTTAAAAGTTTGAGACGGTACAGGTTAGTCCTAAAGTTTTCTGAAAATAACTAGAAATACAACCATTTCCTCAATGATTAACAACATGTATTCAATGAAAACACACAAGCTAACGACTGATAGAATTAACCAAAGTCAAGTTTGGAGGATAGGGATGATTCATGTTGAAAACGTACCTATTTTTGCGTTGCCGGAAAAATCTACTAAAGAAATTACACAACCTACTGTCCCACTTCCTTCTTCTGAAATTAAAAGCCAATATAAAATCGCTATAGGAACGAGAAGCCTCACAATTTAAAAAACTTAACTTCCGTGACCCCAATATGCCACATACGTAAAGTTAGGAAGTCCATTAAACGATTCCGGCTTCGGGATCACATCGCCGGTTTCTTAACATCCACTTAAAAGTTTAACACACGAAGACGCATTTCATGAAATAGACTTAGCATACTACCTTTGCCTAGTTTACTAGGCAAAAAAAGAACTAGTAGGTTTAAAAGCATTGAACGAATTTGAAAGGAGAAAGGTCATCCCTACAAAATCATATCCGGAATACAATCAAAACATTCCGAACATATATCTACTCACAAATAATAACGAGCGAATAAGTCCATATAAATCTCTACAACGGATGCATAGCTGACTCATCGGCGACGCATTCAGTATTTTAAAACGCGAATACCATAAGCCGCCCGCCACGTGTCGTTTGGGCGCGCGTTTGAATCCCGGCTGCGTCTATTTGCGGTAAATGGGTCAAGCCAATCCCAAGTTAGCTGCAAGAACGAATACAAAAAGAGTAAAGTGAACACCGGCCGGTGCGCGCGCGCATCGTTAACGAGCGGTTTAACTGGAGGTTTATTTTTTGATACAGTAGGTTTGTTGCAAGTTCTATTGCTAGATTTATTATAGACAAGTTGTTTATTGCACACACATAGGTAGATGAAGAGTTCAGTGGGGAAGAGAGCATTATGGGAAATGCTGCAGTCTTTTTTTACTCTTGCTTTCCTGCTTGCATTTTCAGTTAAGCTTATCTTTTGTTTTGAGAGTTACCAGCATAAATACTAAACAGTCTTTAGTAGATTTCTGTCTACACATGACTCCAAACGTGACTGTAGGTCAGGTACTAACACTGGAATCTCCATTCATTCCAATTTATTGAACATTACATGTCGGAGCCGAGTCACCAAGGTTGGAAAAAAGAATAGTGGACGACATTGGAAGCACATATAATATATACATGATACTATACATAGCCAGTACATAAGGCGGAAGTGTCGCCTTGTCGAGACCTGTTCGCCTTACCAGTAATGTCGATACATTTAACGTGTCTATATACGATATTATTATAAACTATACTTGTTTTTGATCTTGTAAAAATATGCTGGTGTTGTTTACTGGCTAAACAAATAATAAATAAAAACTTATATGTATGAGATATAAAGCCTTAAAAGTATCTAACTAAAGCCTTAACAAAAGAAGCATAGATAGTTCTGCAATCAAAGCCTCGAAGTTAAACGTCCAGTTAAACGTCCAGTTAAACGACGTCACACTAAACTGCAGTTAATGTTAATCCCAATCGGCAGCGTCGGTGTCGGCGCACGCGCAGTGCATCGGCCGCGTTGCGCAACCGCCGCTATTAATACTCACCCTCGCCTAACGCCGGAACTCCTCCGGTGAAAGTTTGCACTATATTTTTATTACTATACATATTTTATTCGGAAATTCTCAGATGCTTCACATATTTTTCAGAGATTCTCCTAATCTTGACGAAGTTTTTTTTTCAGTTCTTATATTTCGGCCGTTGATTGCCAACACTCACTATTTGCTTTCAATTGTGAATACTAAGAATAACTTTCGGAAAAGGCCTATAATGATGGATCCTATAATATAACAGACATATATTTTGAATATAATTTGAAAGAAAAGAAGATTATCTTAGTTATGTATGCTAAAATATTGTCGATGCAACGGGTATGGTAAGCACAATCTTATAATTTGCAACCCAGGATCCCGCATTCAATTACATATCTCTAATTCACTTGTAAAGAAGCCTATGTTATTTTCCAAAGACATTAACAGGCGCCAGCTCAACAAACATAGCTAATTCCTACTTTTATCCATAAACTACTACACCATTACAACGTACAACATAAAATACATAATCATACTAATTTGTAGAACGCAGCTCGATCTCTCACCTCAAGATAATCATCTTATAATGGCCTCTATGACCAGCACTTACGACCTTTAGCACTAAATGTATAATCAAGAGGCTTTTGTACACTTTGTGACCTTTTGACAATATGGTCGCAGCTTTACTTTCAGTTTTCATTGCATTAAAAGTTATTACGGGAAAATTTGCTTAAATTAATTGAATAGATTGACACTTTTAGTAACTCACTCACTCATTCGTTCACTTTTAGCACTGCAGTATCTGTTTATCGAAAGCTGCTGATATTAACTCTTTTTTTTTCATACGACCATTAAAGCTGTCCAGTTCCCTGAAAGAATGTTAGCAAATACGTGCACTACAAAGCAAGAAGAGTAGTTACATACCTACCTACCCTCATTTTGTAATCTCGAGCCAATTGTTCCTTCTGTAGTTCGGAGTTTGTGATCTAAATATCTGATATATTATTGTTCAAAGGCAGAGCTATTAATATCTTCTACTACGCCCACAGCCCATTATCCATATGCTTGGACGAACACGTTGTTTACTTCAAAAGCGTGTACCCTATCTATCTGAGAGAAAAAAGGAACTTCTGATAAGTTACGATATTAGCAGGAAATCAAAAAGAAAATTTCATCGCCTGACTTAGAAATTATTTGAAAGGGACAAGTCATTAGTAGGGTAGATTTTGGGAATTTAACGTAGAAGTAAAAAGGGATTCTTAGACTACCAATCGTGTGAACGAAATCGCGAGCATCTCGTGAACTAGTCAAGCTCGTGAACGGAACTGCTTGCAAGACCCATTGTGCACAGTCTGAAGATAAATCAGATAAAGAACAGTCCATTCTTCAACCACAAGGTTACAAGCATAACACGCGCATTATCGAATACAACATTATCAGTATTATACAACGTCCTCGCTTATTTATAAATAATACTAGGTGTGCCCCGCGGTGTCACCCGCATAAGTATCGATCTCGTGGGAATATCGGGATAGAAAGTATCCATGTGTTATAAACTATCTGTGTGCCAAATTTCATCCAAATCCGTTCAGTACTTTTTGCGTGAAAGAGTAACAAACATCCATCCATCCATCCATACAAACTTTCGTTTTTATAATATTACTAGGAAGTAGGATAATTAACAAACGGTGATAATTTGCTGTCAAAACGCGCAAGACTTGTCGCCACTTCCGCGTACCGTTTAAAATTTATCGTCTAAGGTCACTGCGAAGGTTGACAACAACAATTAATGAATTATAGAGTACAAACAGAAACGATCGTTTAATAAGATTTCTAGTTCATTGGACAAAATATCAGAATTTTGCTAAGAAGTAAACAAAAGTGACAACAATGACGATGTGTTTGGAAATAGTAAGAGACATGTCCACTTGAATAAGGTCTTCATAAGTGGTTGTTAATTAAATTTCTATGTTAAGCTAGGAACAAAATACTAGAAATCTTTGAGTGTATTTCAAATTGATAATTGTCTAGTATTTGCTTGATAACTCATCGATTACATCAGGCCATTAATATTCCCTACTTGCAACAAAGTAGTATGTTTCACTTCAAAACTTATTCCATTAACACTAGACCAAACAATCAATTGAATTGGATTGAGCATTTCCCACGGCAAAGTCCCCCGCACAAAAGCCGAGCCAAATAATTTTTTACCGACGAAAAAAAGGAGGTTGTTTTCAAGTATATTTTTTTATGTCATCCACGTGGATCTTTTTTTTTCACTTCCATTTAGAACATAAATAATTAACGCTCTATTCTTTATCAGCTACCATTGAAAACACAAAAAAGCTGTATCTCCTCTCCAATCCTTTTTTCTACTAAGCTATGCCTACATCAGCGGCGAACAATCGTGCTGTACGAAAGTATGACCAATATTAATATTATAACACAATCTGTTTTCGCCAAGGCTGTTAACTATCAGAACAAGACGTGCACATCTCCACACCACATGTTTCCTAAGCTGTCAGGTGTTACATGACGATTGTTTCCTACCCTCCTGGCCGTTGGCCGCTGGCCAGGGTGCGTCGCCCCGCCCGGCCATTGTCTCTTCATCGATTTCAAACAGAAATAGACGTGATGCATTGCTGGGCCTCACGAGATTCTTTTCGTAACGTCTTCATGTGTGGGAAATTGTGAACTTTGTATGACTTGTGAGAGATTTTCCTGTAGTTTTTGTTCTGGTTCAGTCAAAAGGGTCATGACTGCAGTCTTGCATCTAATACTGGAATTATATTCACTTTCATTGCCATTTCATCAGTGAGACGATTCTTTTAAAGTACCCAGCTGTGCATTTGACACCCACCGTGCGACGACGTGCATGTGAAGTCGAGATCTTAATTCCACATATTTATTTCTTGCTAAATGCTGAACATTCTTAACCCGTTCTATTCAGTCGACACGTACAACCTGCGCAGGATTAGCAGCTGATGTATTCAAGTTTTCTATTCATTCCTTAATTAGAATAAATAATATCTTAATATACTACTTTAGAATTTTTGTACAGAAATAAGCACTGTCTAACATTTGACTGTATTATTTCCAAATGTTCTAAAATTGTTTTCTGTTAGAAACTTCATTTAATGCTTTTAATAAATGGGATTATGAAAGTTCTCGAGTTACACTAAATTATCATTCAGCCAACTTTGCTATTAGCTTTTGAAGTAGTTATCTATCCAGTTTTACATAGTGTTCATGAAACAATGATGAAGATTACAATTTCAGTTAATTTAGTAGGTTTTTAAGACATATATCATTACAAAAATGCGCGTGGCTGGCATGTAGCCACGTGGCTGGCATGTAAAAATTTATAATGTCACATACATACATAAACTAACGCCGTCTTCCCATGGGGATAGGCAGAAGCTATAGAACGCCACCGGCTACTATTCTCACATACTACTCTTGCCTCGTTTACGTTCATACAAAACGTAACGTTGTTCGTTCGTTAATTTTACAATGAATGAAATATAAAAGATTTTTCCCGGAAACCTACAATAACAGATTTTCCAAAACTCATGTAACCTTCCCATAAAGTCATAACCGCATAAAAAAACTCCGTTTTCGGTAGCACTGCGCTTGCGCACGCGAAAAGCGTCCCGCGTCCCTTGTCCCGGGGTCGACGGACTTGCCGCGGTCACGCCGGCCGTTCCCCGGCCGCGGGAAAATGGGGAAACTATTGTGGCGCACAATGCGTGCGCGCTTCCGTGTCAACCAACCTGGGATGCTCTGCCCGCAAATTACCGTTCGCGAACAGATAGGTCTTAGCACCTGTGGGATCCTGGTAGCTTGTGGGTAACGTATGTATAGTCATTTGCATAAATTATAGATGTAACTGGACGTGTACCAACTTACTTAAGGAATTTTTTAGTTATCAAATGTGTAGAAACATAACATCGCAAACTCAATTCGGAGGGTCTGTATCAAAACTGGTAGACTGACTGAATTATCTTCCAGATAATAAGTGAACCTGAACGGTGTTGAAACAATCTATAACATCAAATGTCTGTTTGTTTTATGGCTCTTTTTCATGTTGACAACTTAATACAAAAACAACTAAGTGTGTTATGGTGATGTGGTCGATAGTGCGTATGAGTTTCCTGTTGGTATGTGTACGCTCCGGTGCTCCCCTTCATATAACCCTAATAACTGAGCGGGATATGCCAAAGGATTGTAACAGTGAAGTCCTGTTATAATAGTATGTCCTGTCTTCCAAATTACGTATGTTAAACGTGCAATTTGCGGACACTGTGGTTTGTGTGGAAACACACACATAAGTAATTCACATTTCTTCATTCATTTGTACCGACATTGTTTCTTCGAGATATGCAAACACATTTGAATAAGACTTCAAATAAAAGTGAACATTTTAAAAAAGGTTGTTTGAAAAGAAACTCCAAAAATAGTTACTAATTAAATTTAATGTTCTTAATTTCAATGGCTGCTCGTTCTCATGGAATATCATTCAAAAATCGAATAACGTTCCTCAAAACAAGCATTGTGCGGATTATTTTATTTTATACGTTGACAATACTGGGACATTGGAAACGCATGGGAATGGCAGTGTGAACATTTTATTGTTATTAAAAAGTATACAAACTTTTTGATGGTAAAAATAACTTTGTTTGACGACTCGTTTAGTCACTACATTCAAATTATACCATTCTAAAACTTATTAATAAACGTCTGACAAACTACTATAAATGTATGTTTCAGTAACATTGTGATTATGATTGAATGGAATACTGACTATCGTACTAATACAAAATAATCTTCTTATACCTATATTATTTTCCTTAGGACTAGTAATGTGGTAAACATTTACCATAATTTATAATAATCATCATCATAAATTACATTTAAGAAACTCTCAACACAAGCGTATACTTTATAAGGTATCAATTTACAGCGATAAATAATACAAAAACTTAACATATAGACAGACTGCCACAAAAAACTTGCGATACTTAGTCGTACAAAAACTCGCTCGCAATCTGAGCTACCAGGCTGGCATGAAATACAAGAGATCATCGCATTACATAGATTAGAACTACTTGTTCGCCGCGCACCATCATCTGTGGTATGTGCCGGTTGCACTCCGAAATAGTTTTGGAAACAGGAACTTCAGTCACCAATGGGACTGAGGAAATAGTTGCCGCCGTGCCTTTGGGAACCGGTGTGCCTGTTAGAGAAATATCGCCATGAAGGTTGGAATTTATTTAATTAAATTCAGATAAAAGGCAATTAAATTGACAGTACGTCACTTACCCAGTCCAGGAATCACTTTTCTCTTATGGAATCTTTTCCTCTTCCATACCTCTAAAACGTCAGTGAGCGCCATATTCCAGTGCTTGTCGAAAGCTACTATGGTCGCTAGTAGGTACCCTCTCACCTCACGGTCATTGCGAGTGATGATCTGGAGACAAAAAAGGAAGTTTCGTTAGCAGGGTGGTTAGTCTACGATTTCAGTATTGTACTCGAAAAGGTGAAGGAAAAGGCTTGCCACGCCAGAAAACATCGCGATGAAATCCATCATGGATTTCATCGCGATGTTCTACAGCCAAAAATTCGAAGACATGTGAACTGTGCCCGAGTGGTGACTGATTACCCAGTCACTTTTGCAGAGAGGTCTATACCCCAGTGGGACCATTATCGGCTGATTGTACTTAGCAAAAATAGCAGAGATCCTTATACCGATAAGTTTGATTGAGCCGTCAAACGATGACATTAACCACTTTCTATCATACTTTAGCTTAAAAATGATAAAAAATGCACTGCAGCGCGAGTTTTCTAATAAATATAAAGCAACCGATTTGTTTTTACTTCAATACAAACGCCGCATATTAATCTTTACCCCCTGTTCCGTGTTGTCCTATAAGAAAAACATGCCGTGTCGTTCAACCAGAAAAATTAATAAAACGGACTTTTTTTAATCAGAAAACAACAAAATGGCGCCACTAGAATTACTCATGTTTTAAATTACATGGAAAATACCGTTGGAAAACTTAAAGTGCGACAGAAGAGGAAGGGCCTTGTAAAGGACTTATGAGTAATGTTCATCTCTCTTTGTTTTCAGACGGAACATTGCATGACAGGGCGTGGTGACTCCCTGCCCCATGTGTTCACACGGAAACCTGCTTTCCAGCGCAGCAATATACCAACAGGCTCTATGGTAAGTTCATTTTAGAATTCAATGAGTGTTTAGAGATTTCCTCATTTCCGAGCAGAAAAAATTATAATACTAGTTCGATCTAATCTGTTACAATTTGTCTTGAAGGTTTGACTTGAAAATGATGATGTCTTTAAGCACTTTTGTCTGAACTTCTCTG
This sequence comes from Apamea anceps, assembly GCA_951799955.1. Classification (NCBI taxonomy): domain Eukaryota; kingdom Metazoa; phylum Arthropoda; class Insecta; order Lepidoptera; family Noctuidae; genus Apamea; species Apamea anceps. The sequence goes on along the minus strand of OX637502.1, from coordinate 1,095,400 downwards.
TTAAAGAAAAGCTAAGCGAACATTTTGGTGCCAAATGGTGCTTGCGTTTAATAGCAGCACATTCAAGCAATTCGGTAGAAGGCTCCAGTTACTCGTTTTCAGGACCGTGTATGAATGTAAACAAAGCCTCCAATGTAGGGCTGTTTGTGACGTCATCAGCGTAATTTATACGTAGATCCGGGAAGCCTGTATGTCTTTCTTTATTACAATATCTCTTGGAAGGTTGCCAATTCAATTCAACTTTTCTACAAGCCACGAATTCTAGAACATTCCACTCTCCTTTTGATGGCAACATTTATTCCGTCCAACGAAACGTAAACACAATGACATTTGTAACATGTAGTACGTGTATGACAACCTCGTGGTGATAGATGGCGCGGTGCATCGGGGCTTAACTACAGGTGAGGTCAGTAAGAATACTGTAACATTGACACCATTTAAGACCACACATTAGTCTACCGAATACTACGACCTTCAACGGGATTCTACCATGAAATTGTTATCGCCCAAGATCTGCTAAATCACCACAACAAGGTGGGATACAGACACATTAAAGTGTTATAATTCAATCAGTAGCGAACAAATACGCGGTGTTGTTGCGGAAGGCGAGGTGGCCTCGTCGGGGGCCGATTTAATTCGCAAGTACCGCGCCAAGGTCCGCCGCTTAAATCGTATGGAAACTTTTTGATTTTTCCTCCTCTGTGGCTTTTGGTTTTAAAGCCGTTAATGACAAGGTGACAGAAGAATGCGTGTGTGGAATCTCGAATTTTTAAAACAAAGATGAATGTTTTTACAAGTTCTTTGATTTTGACCTTGACTGCCAAATGCAATTCCAGATTGTAAGGTATTTATTGCCAAATTTTGACCTATTACTAGTCTCAGCGTTGCTCCATGAAATTGGAAGCCAGCCAGGTGAAACTGTGCGGCAGACAGAATGCACTGCGGGACAAAAACACGAGCAGAGTTCACGCGAGTCGCATGGTCACAGTATAAATATTTTTATTGAGTGGAAATATACCCGGCAGCAGTCGGCAGATTGAAATAGACCGTATGACTTCAATAGAAGCTTATATCTTATACAGTGTAAAAATAAAAAGCGTAGCGTAGAAAAATTATTTCACAAGATATGAATAAAATATATAAGATTACTTTGAAAAGCGCGTTAAAAGCTAAGTATTCTTATTTATTAATCAGGCTTTAATCCTTTGAATAAAAGCCCAGCTTGCCTTTTATTTATAAGTGTCTTTACTATATATCCAGATAAGAAACTTAAAACATAAAATGAAGTCAGCTAAAAGTATAGGTAATATTCCCCTCAGGTCACGAAGGTCAACTTTTAATAAAGTCCCGCCACAAAGGGCGCGAACTTCAATATATAAACCCATTAAAATATCCATTACACCGTCTGAACGCCCCATATATCGAGCTTGAGCCAAATAAGGGCAATGTAAATAAAATTCAGCGGTTTTAACGTGACAGCTAGAATGACACGGCGGCTTCCGGGTTGAAAGTTGCTTTGGGCCCAAGGTCGGCTCCTTGCCGTCAGAGGGCACTGCTCTGCCGGCAAGTGTGCTTACGTCACTCGGTACTTTTGCGACCTTATGTTCAGTACTCGTTTTAATGCCTTATGCAGGCTTGTTCAAGTGGTGTTCAGTAAAGCCTGTGATAAAAAGTTTATTTTTTAAATATTTTAGGCTTTCGATGATTCAGAACAGAGGGGCAATTCTCGTAATTTTAAGAACATTCACAGTCTGATCTCAGTCTCAATCTGTCAAAAAAACGTATAATTTCCCTACATTTTGACAAGTTTTTAACAATTTGTTTGTCGCCGAGATGAGACTGCGTCTAGATATTGAACGTTTTAAATTACGAGAATTGGCCTTCAGATCATAACCAGACGGCTAACATTTCGAATACACTAAAATATAAGGAAATCAATCAATTATGAATATAACACTATAGACCGCATAACCTCTAATGAATAGACAGAAAAATAAATGTGTTTTTGTGTACAAACACTCGCAGAGCCTCGGACAGGTGCGCCACTTGCGTGCACAATACCTATGGCTGGCACCTGCCAATATTTATACACAGACAACACCTAAGTTCATACACATGTACTATTACGACACTAATTTCCATCTTCATATGAGACTTACATATTTTCGTCCATATAAAACCCTACTAAACGCACAAATTCTGGTGAAAGGGTTGGGGCCTTGTGATTTAATGGTGATCTCATAGTGACCTTTTCATACCGCCTTTATCTGATACCACTACCTGTTCAACTGTAAGTCACATACTTCAAGGTTAAGGGCTCGGTAAAAAGTTTAAATCTTAGAAAGTAAAAGCAATATGTAAATATCCTACAGAACTCCGAATAGCGTCACCTTGTACAGGATCTATGCGAAGCGGATGTAATCCAGGAAGATCATTGGATGCAATTTAGCAATCATATTCCAGCCGTCAGACAGACGCCGTAAGGAAAGCCTTGAACATGACCTAGCTCTTCAAAAACCATTCAGCTTCTTCTGGAATCTTCCGGGAATTTTGTACAACTGAGGTCAAAAGTAACCACATGCAATTTAACAATCATAGTCGGAAATTGCATCAAGTGAAGAACGCAGGTGAAGGGAGGACGCACTCGTCCCACGACACTTGCTAGCTCATTGGGTGAACTATGTTGATTACTTGATCCGATGCTTCTGTTGATAACAGCACGGAAGAATACCAAGAGCAGCCAACGTGCAGAACTGAATGAACCCATTTGGAAGATGAAGCGTTTTCTCTGTCAATGTTTCCATTACGGAATCACCTAATTTCTGATGTCGGTTTAAAAGCTGATGTAATTAATAAAGATATTTCAGAAAATATAAAGGCGTTGAATAGTTTCTATGAAGTAACCGCGCTAGAAAAGAATGGCGATAATATTCCTGTGATTAGTATGGATGCAGTTTACTCATTAAATAGCACATTGGCTAGACAAAACACCTATAAGCCGCGAAACAGTATCTCATAAACAATTATACGCATTTCTCAGTTCACAATACTCCACAAAACGATCGGACATCCCAGGAAGAGAATGGTCAAATTGATGATACGTAGTTCTCCGTCAGGGCCGAAGACATTTGGCTCGGTGTCGCCAAGGCGAAGGGCGCTGGGCACTGCCCAGTCTGTTACGCAACTCGTCTATTTTCAACAAAGTGATATTGCTGGCGATTGTGCGGAATCCACTGGCAGATGTGGCCGCCTACCGTTTATAAGGAATGTTTGCGTAGTCGACTTGATAATTGTTCGTAATGGACAATTTATGGAGTTTTAAAGCTGTTAGAAAAGATGGAACAAAAAGAAGCATAGTTATCGCATCTGGTTGGACTGCAAGCTGATCCTCATAGAGTTAAGGAAGATGTCGTTGACTTTATGGTGTTTATTCCATAGTGCTTTTATATATCGTCGAGGTGATGAATAAGCAATTTCGTCAGCTCAATATATAGCCATTGATGTTCCTCTGCAAGTTCATGATCTTACTATGTCATCGGACCATCTGGCCGGTGATCTACCTTACGGTCGTTGTCCTTAATATATTAATTTACTACTAACTACGCAATATCATCTAAATATACATTACCAAGTCATCCTTAATGGCGTGCTCATATGTTTACAAGTCACACGTTTGTTGCATGTTTTCTTTTCTAACCTATCGGAAAATTTTCTTATTCTAATGCTTCAAAACTCAGCTATGCAAATGCGGCCACATATTTTATTCTGATCGTTTTTCCTTCCACATTACGTTCCATTACAATAGAGTTAGCAGCAGGCATAATAATGTGGGAGCTACTAACTACTACACTGTAACTCGAACGGAAGGAAAAAGCTCTGGTTTCGTAACCCGAAGGTTGCAGCCGTGAAGTTGTGAGGCCGATCACAATCAGGGATGTGCCGAATTTTCGGTAATTCATTACTTAGTAATTTCGGTAATTATTACTCATCGTAGTTGTGTAATGGTTTGTTTATGGCTTGATGTTAAGAGGCTTTTAGCGGTATTGTAAGGTCAAGTGTAATTTTAAGAGCATTCTTGTTTATAACTAGGCAAAGAGCTAAGTTAATAATGCTTGTAGATGGATTGGTTTCAATCAACAGATTCGTTTGAATTTCAGGCTAATTTGATTTGTTTACCACCTGTTCATGTTTCTATGAAATTTGATTATATATCTTTTATCGTTATTAAAGTTAAATGGCACCGTACAAACAGTTCTGTCTACCCTTAAAGCTCAAATGTGAGGTAAAGATATGTGAAGTAAACACCTGTCCTATGGTAATGCAGTCTAAATAGACGTAACTTTAGTGAAAGTGCACAAGATATGCGATGCAGCACATTGAGCCACGTTTCTCCTCACACATGCGTAGAACTCATCTCCATGTTTATAATGATGATGGAATCTAAGATATTCTCGGTATTGACTGCGTCTACTGCCTACGATCAAACGCTTGAATTCCCTAGCTCTTTCTGGATTCATGCCTACTCATAGGTTTATTTGATTTTTGATTTTTGAGGAGGCCTGTGTCCCAGCAGTGGGAACGCTATAGGCTGATTGTGATGATTTTTGACAGATCTGCGTTGCATTGACCATAGATAGATAGACGATATAAACTTTTTTTTGTTTACCGAAACAAATTGCAATTCCCACATCACCATACGATACTAGACCATAGTCTTCTAGGATACCATTTTTGATTATTTGCTTATGTGTAGTTATTCAAGTAAAAAAAACAATTTCAATCTTGACCTGTCTTACACTGATTGACGAGACAGTGATAAAACAGAAATTTTCTAATTTGTTAATATAAAATTATCATATTAAATCGCACCAGCTGTTTATCGTGTATAGATATTAACATAAGCGATTAATCTGAACCGTCGTCATACTAATATAAGATAGGAAAATTTTAATAGGGATTGGCATTGAAACGATTAAAGTTAAGAGATCGATGTGAAACCTGTACGAATAAGTTATTTAAGGGCAAATGTGTAGGCCGGCCATTTTTGTGTTTAATCGTTGCGCCACGCTAAGTTTATTCCTGTATCAATATTGGACGAAGTAGTCTTGCATTACGAAATGCCTAAGGCCCAACGTCCACGACGCTACTGGAAAGTTACGTGTTAAGGCTCCTGAAGACAGGCGCGATGTTACAGCGCTACGCGACTTTAGTAGAACAATATCTAAGAAAACTTCATGGCCAGAATGCCAGAATGTAACAGCACTAGTATTTCAATGGCGGTCCCAACGCGATGCAACCAATCAAAAACTAGTCTAAAACGCGGTAGTGCTCATTCCCACGAGCGACACGGGACGACGACAGAGGCAGCCGTCGACATCCGTCCACGGCTGCCGCAGTTGCCTCTGTCGTATACAAACAGTAAGTCGCCACTAGTGGTGTGACATTCTGGCTAGTCATTGGAGATTTGAGTCTGTAATACGTTACTTTTAAGTGCGTCTTGTACGATGGCTTTAGAGAGCGGGATACATAAGAATTACAAATATGAGCACATGTATCGTAAAAGCGATAGTAGACAATAACTCATGTGAGTGATCGCAAATGAATATAATTATAGACTGGCGATAAGTGAAACACTTTTAGTATGACTTAATTGATGTAACAGATGAATGTATGCTCCTATACTATCTCCGAGTGAAAGAGACAACATATCTAGAGAGAGGTGAACGGTTTTGTCTAACTTTGCATTAGTTTAGTAGTAGATACGATAGACTAAATGGAAGAAAACATTATATTAGTGGCCTGTTTGACCATCTTTTGAATAAATCCCAATTCATGATATATTCCCAGTCGCCTCCACATGGCTTGCCACCAGGTGGCAATCCATGGATAACTGGGAATATACCACAACAATTCATTTATGTCAGCTAATTGATTTTTTTAAATTTTTGGAATCAAATGGCTATCTGAGGTTTATGAAACCTCTAATGCAGTATTTTAGTGTCCAAAGAAAACTTTGATTACTAGCAAATATGATAGCAATAGCACGTCAAAGTCCGATAAGAACTGCTCGTACATATTGAAAATTGGATGTCTTACCAAAGCAATATGACGTCGATAGTAAAAAACGGTTTCGACAGCACCTGCTTTTCGAAATTGAACCATATTCGGTAAATATTACAGTTTTTGCGCCGTTACTTAAGGCATCAGTGGTATCTAAGACATATCGCCGATAATCTTACTCAAATACAAACAAGGCATACTTGGTAAATATTGCCTGACCTTGCCAATAATATAGTCGCCATACATCCTTGACTGCCACGCGTCTAAGGCCAGAACACACGAAGCAAAGTTCAATGACGTTTGCTTTTCGCCATTTAGTATATAGGTCGCAGAAGTTAAGGCTGGTTTGGTAATAATACTTGAAAAAAGGTCGTATCGTGATCTATATTCGGTATTGAGCATTGTGACGGATTTGGTGTAAGGGCAAATGTGTTTTTGAATGCCATATTTTGGGAGTTTTGATTAAGGACAGTCTTTAAAAGATCATATTTAATGTATCTTTGTGTCTCAGCTCTCGAAAATACATGGATATTGAGGGTAATGTCTTACATAATGAAGTAGTTTAGCCATTGCAATTTGTTAGACGTAAGATATTTAAAATTATAATAGGTACCGGGAATTAACCGCCCACATGAATCTCAAACTCCAGTCGAAATATGTCTTGTCACATGGCTAGAGAAGATTACCCGACCTTGAACAGTCTCCAAATATTCCGCCATCTCCCATAGCTGTGACCATTGACCGCTAGAGAAAGTAAACAGACACTTGTGCGACGAACGTGCGGCCTTGGGGAGGCCGTCTCTGCCCGTCTACAACCAAAACAGGACTTTATATTTCTACAAATTGAGTCCAACTTCGTCCATCACTGATTTGGCGGTTCGAAAAAATTTGATGCGAGCGACCTTGAAAATTGCACCTTACCAAGTGGTTGATAGAGTGCATATTGGTGGATTAAGTTGCGGTGCTGTATCTATTGCGGCAGAGGCAGGCAATAGGTACCCCCACGTCGCCGCAGTGAAAGTGAGCGGTGACGCTGCACGCGGAAGCGTAGCGCGGCAGCTAAGGTGAAGGTATGATAATGTGATTAGTATTTACTCGCATGCCTCGTTCAGGTAATACTGGATAATAAAACTGTTTATTTATAGACGTGTGGACGTTCCAGTTGCACTGGCTTGTGCTCGTGTTTTGACAGCTAAGAAAGTGGTTCTACAACTGTGGGCTCCGATTCTGAATGATGCATTTGACACACGACTGTGGAATGCTGCTTATAGGTATTTCTTAGTTTTTAACTACGGGCGGCTTCGAGTCCGCATCCAACATTTTCTATACTGCAAACATAAAGGATTTTGACAAACATTACACTCACCGACATTTTATTTACCATCGGGGTAAAAGAACTACTTACCATCGGGGGGTAAGTTATTTTACCATTCTACATGACAGTGTACAATGTTAAAATAACTTACTCCTTAATATTCAATACTTCGCCTTCGGATTTTGTCGCATCATAAATTGTAAAGGCCCACAGATAACCCACGATCTATAATGCCAAAATCCGGATCGAAGCTGGCTTTGTTTTTAAAATGTGATTGACTGATATGCGTGACGGATATCCCCTATCCAAGGTCAGTGTCAAAGCCGAAACAAACGTCAAAGAACTGCCACGTTCTGAACGCAACCGGACGCATTTATGTATCAACTTAAATGTGTAGCAAAAAATTAAAATTAAGTTCAAGTCTTTTGTTAAAGTGTAGAAAATGACTTACATTACAAATGATTAAATGCTTTTGATAAAATATCTTATTTAGAAAACAGCTGCTGTAAGCTTTCTTACTTACCGATGAGCTTTAGCAAAGTCCTCTCTCCTTTCCAATTTCGTTTTATAATTTCATCATTTTATTTAAACACTACGTTTAAATGTTAACTTTAAACCGACTTGACTTTACATCTGAAACTGTCAAATAAAATAGGTTTCGATTGCAGCATAACTACTCAATATTCCATTCACGACAACGTGTAAGAAAACATAACATGTCATTCGTCAATAGCAACCGAAATGTGGCGCCGATGTAACATGTCATAAGCATCGTGATACTTTAGCAGCAGCCATGTCTTTCGTAACTTTCTTTTTTATTGACCACTTAAGAAATCTTGCTTTAAATGCTTGTCATCTTTTGTACCTTCTCGCTGCTTTAAACATCCTTGTTAAGTCGAAAGACCTCCAGATCTAGAATTAGGCCTGGGTCAACTGTCATGCCTACCAATTTCTGATAATTTATCATATCTTGATGACGTGTGGACTTATCACCCGTCTCATTATCAAAACCCACGACCTATCCAACTCGTCAAAACCGCGAAAGTCGCAAACGCGGTCGTGTCTCGTTGCGCGATCGCTCCAGATCCGGCACTCTCGTTTTCGGCGCGAGCGCAGCCGCCACGGTCACGGGCACCTGACGCCCGTGTTTTTGTTTCGTTCGGCATAATTCGGCGTTGTGACGTCATGTAACAGTGGTCACCTGCCTTTATTTGTGATAGTGTTATTGTGTGTGGCGTGAGTTACTGTGTTGTGTTTGTTTTATGGACTTGACTTTTACTTTCGCTTTTAAGGTAAAGTTAGCGTTAGTTTTTTTAATTTTGGCGTTATTGCTTGATGATTTAATCAACCATTTTATTTTAACCAAGGCATACGTACTGTTTATGTTTCCTTCAGACAAGTCGGTTTTACTTCCAAAAAAGTAAGTTTGAATCTCCAAAAAGCCCAATTAATGCAGTTATTTTCAAAAACCTGCGTCTGAGGCCGTGACTTCCGCGTTTTTTCTTTCGTTTCGGGACCTTCGCGTGAAAAATAAAACAATACTTGGTACACTCTGCGCATTGAGGCGCAGTGTTTACGTGACGATGATTTCTTTTGACGACACGCTTCACGGGACTGCGTGAAGGCGCAAAAACTCAATCAAGATCATTTAAATTTTATTTTGATGGCAATGGACGCCTGACTACAATGTTGACGAAGTTGTTGATTTTCTTATTTTGTTGCATGTCTATGTATCTACATATCGTAATCAACTCAGCCTGTACATATCTCTTCTCTTCATTGGAATTTCAATTTAGAACGGTGACTTTTAATTCAAGACCATGGCCATGATGAGTCAACCTTATTAATGACTTAAAATATAACTGAAACAGATTTTAAATTAAGTCATTTAATTAATTAACTTCTCAGTGAACTTCAAAAGACCCTATCAACATTCATTAATTTACTTAGAAATCTCTACTTCGTCTCCAAACCTTGTTAACTTCTATTTAACAAAGACCCAAAAAACCATTGAACCACAGACCTTCATCAGATGCTTTATTGTAGAGGTAGGAAGGAAAACGGAGCCGGAAATTCAGCCGTGCATAAAGATCCAGACGAAAAAATACCGGAATCAAATGAGCGGCCTTCTTCGACATTTGACAAGGCCAGCCCTTTATCGAATGATAAAATAACACAAACACGATGATAACCACGACTCAAGGTCGTGGCCCTACTCACTGGGTAAAGGTCGAGGTATTTGTTTTTTATTTGGATAAGAATAGCCTCTGGAGTTTTTTTCCGTCAATTCTCATCTTGTTTACATAGTAAACTGTAAAATTTTCTGGCAGGTATGTTTGCTATAGGGCGCAATAAAATATTATACTGTATCTCCCATTAAATTCATGATTCAACCAAAAGTTATGCGATATTAACGTCTCCAAGATACCGCGAATTTTATCATTGCCGACAAAATCGTCTAAATAAAATCTTTAATAGTAAAGAACAGTCTTCTGCCGAGCCTATGCGGTAAAGTAGCAAGGGCCAGGCGTCATAACTAAAAAAGAAAACATTGCTACTGCTACTACACAAGGGTACTTAAGACCACTCTGTTAACGATTAGCGGCGCATACGCAATGACACTGTCGCGTTATGTTTGACAGATACACTCAGCAGCAGCACACATACACATATACATTAGCAGAGCATTACATTAGCGATATACATTAGCAGTGGCAAACAGTTTGGTGTGTAACCTTGGTTTTTTTCTGTTTACTAACAATATTTTGTCTAATAAGACCCTGAAATTGTAACAATATTATAACGTACCTTTTGTACTATACTTACTGTAGCGTGGGTGAAAAACATAATCAGCCTATAATGTTCCCACTGCTGGGACCCAGGCCTCTGTGAGAGGGAGAGGGCCGTAATCCACCACGCGGGCCCAGTGCGGGTTGGTGGATGTCACATGTCTTCGAATTTTTGGTTCTAGGACATGCCGGTTTCCTCACGATGTTTTCCTTCACCGTTTTGAGAGCAGAGGTGGTGAAAATATTTACACAAAGTAAAGCGCCTGGCTGGGTTCGAACCCACGACCTACAACTCGTAAGTCGGGGCCTTTACCACTGGGCGACCACTGCTCTCTATGTGAAGAACATGAAACAGCATATTTCTAAGACGTCTAATTGAGATCTTGGAGAGCCAAACAGTTTAAAGGTCTTGCCAAGTGAGTCCGAACAACCATAAAAGATGTGAGAAGCCACAAACAATCATTGTTGGACTAGAGCATTTTCACAAAACGAGTCACCGCAAAACCGAAAAAGTATTAGGTATTTATATTTGCAAGACCACAAATTCCAGATAGAAAAAAAATCTTGATGGTTGCCTAAATTTTAAGTTTCCCACAACAAATTACCAACATCCGCATGTCCTTGCAGAAAGCACGACGAATAATGAACAAGCGCATAATAATTCTCACTCGCAAAGTAATTTTTATATAGGAAGCATGTACCGCGGAGTATAATGGGCGTTAATTACAAAAGTGATTAATGGAAATGCTCTTTAGTTTTTACTTGAGACTGAACTTTTTGCTGAACAGCGAGGCTTTCTTGTACTAAGGTTTCAAATGTAGAATGATCATGTAGATAATACAACAATGCTAAAATAATAAAATAATGCCTTCAGGGGAAACGTGAGGTGTCGAAAAATATGATTAAATCAGTACATGCTCATTGAAAATGAAGGCATGTACTGATTACACGTAGATTAGACGTAATTTTTTGTTTGCGTCGCATAAAACAAATCTGATTTACTAAATGAGTCAACACTGCTCAAGACGCAGTATAAAGACTTCAGTCGTAGTAAAAATATACTCTGCAGAGTAAGCGATGCAGCGCTGCGGTGGTCAGCGGAAATATAAAAGGAAAACGTAAAGATTTACTTCATGCAGTAAGATTAATGCATCAGATAAATTAACTATTATTATTTTAAACTTCCGGATCTTAATACTTCCAAAGGTTACAGAGAACGGAGCGCTGTCCTTGTCAAATTAATATTATTTTTGGATAACTGCACCAACCGACCTTAAAATTAATTGATCAGTAAAATTATTTTGATTAAACGTTTAACGTTACGTTATTGAACGTTACGTTTGATACGTGTAAAATTTCCGCATTTTCAATTAACACTAAGATCGTGATCTTATAGATAATATCATATAAATTCGTTAGGGCAGGCATATTTAGCCTTGCAATGCAATCATCATTTGTAAATATAAAAAATATTTTTGTTATTATCTGTAAAGCCTGTTTGTGTTAGTGCTAAAAGCTTTTTGTGTTATTTCTCATACAACTTAAATCACCAATGAACTTTTTTTGGATGCAGCTCAGGAATACCTTTATTTTATATGGAGCGACGGCGTATCTGACCTCCACAACCCAGTCTCTCACTGGGTAATATGATATCCCTTGGTAAGACTGGGTGTCAGATTTTCGGGCTTTTGACGTTCCGTAACGACTGTCAAACATCCATGAATGGCAGCCGGAACCTACGGCTTAACGTGCTTTCCGAGGCACAGGGGACTCGGTATGTAAAGATGGTCACCCATCCATGGACCGACCCGTGCGGCTGTTACTACTTACCCTCTTACCCCTCATTCACTCTATATATATATATATTCTCACTAGCTGTGTCCCGCGGTTTCACCCGCATAAGTTTCTATCCCGTGGAAATATCGGGATAAAAAGTCTATGTGTTAATCCTGGTTATAAACTATCTGTGTGCCAAATTTCATTCAAATCCGTTCAGTAGTTTTGCGTGAAAGAGTAACAAACATACAGCCATCCATCCATCCATACAAACTTTCGAGTTTATAATATTAGTAAGATTTCTATGTATCCCGGTTTATTTTTGGCGACGAGGGGAGGATAATTTAATGACTGCAAAAGTAATAGAAGATAACCATCCATCCTTTATTTCCAAATAGTTACCCATATGCACGATTCTGCGTGGTATACAAGAGACCGTGAAAATTATGACAAATACACCTTATAGGCCGATATCTGAGGTCAACCTGACGATATGATATAATTTGGTATTTTAATCCGTTTATGAAATATCTCAAGAACAAACCGTTACCTAATAAAGTGATGGCCGTTTATGATAATGTTCAAACTAATGTATTTAGGAAATACTAAAGTTTATGCTAATAGCTACCATTGGCCTTTGTTAGACCATTTTTAAAAATAATGTCGTTGAAAAGTTTTATTTTGTGCAATAGTTATCTTGTGGAAGATTTCCTCAAACCATTCATAGGTAGTTTTTACAAAAAGATTTCATACATGGCTTATCAAACGTGCATACTTTACGTATAACTTACATTTTATGTTTTAAGTTATTGAAACACAGCCAAGAGCACTTTACAATCAATTTATTATGCAACACAGAATCAATAACAAAATTATCACGAACCACACACACCACTCCACAAATACGTATTATCGTAATCAAAACAATATTATCGTAGAAGTGCATAGAGCAGGAAGCTTGCGCGGGCGCCGACCGTGACAGTCGCCGCGAGGTCGCGCAGGCGCACTGCAACGTAATAGTGACGCGTTTTGCGTAACAATACTTTTGTTCTAGTCTCTCTGATTGATTGGTTCAAAGTCAACTGTTAGAGAAATTATAGCCTTTTAAAAATTCTGTAATTAAAAATAATTTTTATTACATAGTAGCTGTTTTTTTGATTTAATGTTGCATCAATAACAGTAAACTTATCCTTATTGTCATAACTTTTTTTTGTGTAAAAGTGAATGTTGAATAGCATTTAGAAAGACGCAAAGACATTCGAAAGAAATGAGCTCATCAATAATAAATTAAATAACCACTAAATTTAAGTAACAATACGTTAAAGTAAAATTTAATTTAAAATACTTAACACTTCAAAAATGATTGCACAATCTGGAAATCTTATATTACAAGCGCAATCTTCTCGTTTTCTGACATTAGTCAGCTTCTAAATCTCACAGTCATACATTGTGAAGCTAAACTTTCACATGAGGTGTTATGCGCAGACGCAGTGAAGATGCAAATTGCAACAATCACTGATGATTCAGCGATATCATGTACGAACACGTTTCCCAGTATTTCGCTAAAGAAGCTTAGATCTTTACTCTTCTGGGAGCCATTAGCATTGCCTATACAATAATCATAAAAGTAAGTAAGCAGTAGCCATAAAATTCATTATTACATACAAACCCTAAGCAAATCGGTGACTTTAATCAATGTGCATAAGACATACATACTAGCAAGTAAAAGTTATGTAAAACCTGTTGAGTTTATACGTAAGTGCACACATTCCTCCCTTGGGCATAACCTTTTGAAAGTTACCTAAAAAGCTCTAAGACCTCTTAACACTTATTGTGTTTAAAAACATGACATTGCATTATGCGATCCGTTCACACTCGACTGCCAATACAAATAATGGGACAAACTTGGTTTAAGCGATGATGGCATGACACCAACAAGAGTAAAGACTTATTGGGCATGTAATCCTGAAATAAACCAATGATGGCTCTTAAAACAATAGTCGTAAAGTTCAGAGTTGAATGAGATCTCGTTAAGATGACAAGGAAAATGGCCGCGGGAAAAGACGACGAAGTTCTGAAGTTATCTACGCATTACATTATTTATCTCTATTCATTTACAATAAGTTAGCTCAGATGTTTCTGCTATAATCATCGGAGAAAGCCACTATGCACGCAAAGGTCGAATAAGCATCTGCGGGTCACTTAAAATTACTGTAATAGGACCCTTTGCTCATTCAATCTCGGACTCTAGCATTTGCATCAATCTCCCGTAGCTCCCGGCGAAAGTAATGGCTCGGAAAGACAATGGATTTATTAATCTTAATCATGTTGTCTATTAGACCTACGCAGTTCGCGAATGTTCAGGCCATGCTTTACATGTATTAACTGTAAACACCATCGGTCTTTGTCTCTGCATGTTGAGGCTGCAACCGCAACGCATGTGCGTGGGAATATGAAACACACATTATGATTATGTATGAGCCATTTGTAAGCTCGTTTTTACACCATAATAGCGTTTATGTATAAGGAAGTTATATTAATATTGCTGTTAAAATACTTTTCTTGTTAGGGGTTCTTGTTTAGTGGTATGATGACGTTTTTTTTTAGTTAAATATGTCCAGGTATTTAATATAAAAATAAAATTAATGTTTCGCCATTTTTTTTATAAAAACAAATAAAAAATGCAGTAAATAAAAACAGAATATTAGTTTATTCTTTTAATTAGAAAATTCATAAACGTGTGCGGTGTAGACAGTACGTCCGTCACCGTCGGCGGTCGAACGGCGACTGCGCTTCGAGTTCGAGTGCGCCTCGGCCGTCGACAGGCGGAAGCGTGCGCGCGCGCACCCGCGCAAGGCTACGCTCATGACCTCGCACCGTCTTTGTCTAGCGCTATCTAGCGTCTGTTTACCCGCGAGGCCGAATGCATCATACCTTTGCTTGGCGCGTACTTGAAAACTAAATGATTATTGAAACCATAAATTTATCGTTAGGGTATACGTTTCATTTTGAAGAGAAACCTTGTAGATAAATTGGGTGATAATGAGTCGAGGTACTGAGGTGTTTCGGCTGAGGCGCTCAGTTTCATGTATTAACATTTATATTGTTTAGTTTTACATTTGTTATTTAGATTTTTAATAATTTAATTGTTTTATTTACAGATATGGCGCGATATAAGTGACCGTATCAACTGTATGATCGAGTGGGAGCTGTTAGTGAGATGTAAGTAGAAAAAAATAACTCAATTAATTTAAATTAAAACAATGATGAATATGTACCAGATCGAAATTATTAATTTTATTGTAATTGTTACCAATTCTGGCTGGATAAAGGTAATTAACAAATAATAGAAAATATTGTGCTGAAAATTATGTACCTAGGTAGGTACAGCAAATTAGTAAAGTGATTTCTCAGTTACATTATGAAACGCGGCATCACGTTGTTAAAGCCTAGTTATTTATAGAACAACACGATATACGGGTATAAGTGCTTATTATACCAGTTTAAAAACAAACCAAAATACCCAAGGTTAGTTTTGTTTTGCTTCCCATGCCTTTGTTTTTATGTTCTCCAGACCTTTGTACTAGGTATTGCCTAGATACCTAGAATTGCGAGTTTTTGCGGTTAGGTACGACATGGCTAAGGTCAATAAATTAGCTGAAATAATTAGAGTAGGTTATGGGTTACGGACAGGTAGCGTTTAGTCTGAAGTCTCTACGTTGAGACGTACCTCACCGAGCAAATATGCAATGAATGCAAAAAGGTCTAATTTTATCAATTTAATATATATAATATATTATTTAATATTCATTATCAGTCACGTTGTGTAGATTTTCGGCTTTTAGGTTACTTCGTTGGGAAAATCTCATAAATTTACCTACATTTTTTTATATTTAAAACTTATTTATTTCCTGCTGATTTAGCTTTCATGTAGTCAGTTAAAACCCACTGGCACCTACCAGCCTGCCAGGCTGCAGTGTGCGGAGGTTTTTTTTAACCTCAGTTTGAATGTAGGCGACCTTGTCATTGCTCACAATTCGGGGTGAGCAGCTAACGTGTACCGACCGCAGAACAAGTTATATATATTTATACCTACTCAGTTTAAAAAAAAATATCTTTAATAAAGATGATATTTCGGATGACGCTTTTTAAAGGATAATAAGGAAGCAGCAATAAAATAGTATTTTTTAAATATAATTTTGTAAGCAATAAGAAATTCCGTTTAAAAGTCAGTAATTATTTAAAACTATCATAGAACACTCTACTAATAAGTACTTCGTTATGTCGTATTCTGGCAGTAATGCCTGCTTCTAGCTAAATATGATTTTTGAAATATTGATGAAATACACAATATCCTTAACAAATTACTAGAAAAGTCTACTTCCTACATAATTTTCCTAGGCTGAACAGGACTGGAGTCACCTGATATTTTGTTCTAGACATTTTATATGCATTTGCATACTTATGCCTACAATAATATCTTCCGCCTCGATAATAAAGCTTGTTTATCAAAACGTTAGCTGCGTCGCTATCCTTCGATCAATTTTAACTTAATGAGCTAGGTAAAGTTTATATAATATGAGCTTCTAATCTTATAATGACTGCCCACACAAGTCTTTTTCTTTTAAAATTAGTCTAGTAATTTCGTTTAGGTTGTAACAAATATGCGGAGCTGTTTTAATGTATCAGAAATATCTTCTTTTTTTATTGCTGAATGGGCCTGCTCTTGATCTCGATCGTGCCTGATAGAAAGTGATGGATGAGGTCTATGATGGAGCGAGCGTGCCCAGAAGATGTGTGTTCACTCTTGCTTTGAAGATAAACGGGTTAA
The DNA here is from genome assembly GCA_951799955.1 of Apamea anceps. Taxonomy (NCBI): domain Eukaryota; kingdom Metazoa; phylum Arthropoda; class Insecta; order Lepidoptera; family Noctuidae; genus Apamea; species Apamea anceps. The sequence continues at coordinate 1,078,629 of OX637502.1, read as the reverse complement.
ATGTGGAAGAGAACACAGACGCCGGCAGAGAGTTCCACACTTTAGCTGTGGAACTTTTTTGATAAATAGGATAATATATACACACTACCTTACATCTTCAAATAAATGCTGGAAAACATGTTTTTATTTCAGAACCCAGTAGTAATTAGGTCCCAACGTTCTCCTTTCTCCTTCGAAAGTCCTAATAAATGCAAAATACCCCTTTTGTAACGATAAAACAAACCACAACCTTGCACAACAAACGCTGTTTAATTGAACGAGATTACATAATCAGTAGGTTTCAGGAAAAAACATTAGTATTATTTCCTGTTCACTACGAGTACCTACTAGAACATGACTTCTGTCCCTGATTAGCTAATTGAACATATAAATGGACATAATTGTTATCGATTGTTCTATTAATAAGTATCGTGTCAGACCCTAAAGTTTTGAAACTTCAAGTTCTGATAGAGGTTCGGACCTCTGCCACTGAAATCAATTTACGAACTTTTGTCAAACAACGTGAATTTTAAACTTCTTTTTAAGTCGATTTTCCGGATTATAATGAGGCTAAACAAGTCGTCATATTTCGAGGAATATTATTAATAACATCTTACAGATTCGCGTAAAGGCCACCGCCGCAATAAATGTATACTACGAAAATAATCTCGAGAAAAACTGAAGTCAAAAAAGGTGCGCTAAAAAATCGGTTCCAAATATAGGCGCGCATACTCTTCGAGCCTTTCATGGTAACGCCTCTAACTAAGCAGTCAATTACACATCGATGTGTTGCCTTCAAGGCGAGCAGCACCGAAATCGAATAATGACAGATAAATGTCTTAAATCTACTAGGAAGTATCGTGCCCGATTCGTCCTAGCAAGCCCTTGTTAACACCACGCACACCGGCGTGCAAGCGTGCGCACGCGTGTACACGCGCGCGCGACGCACACACGTTCACAAAAATGGCCATGAGATAACTGACATCACAGCAAGGTCCCGCCGGTCGGTACGGTCAGCCAAACAAATTGTTTCAGTTAAAAATGTTAAAGATGGATTAAAATGCTACGTTTCTGTAACTTGACGTCATCAGTCGTTTCTATTCACTATTCAACCCTGAACTTTGCATGAAAACACGAAAATTATGCATTTTATATCCGCAAAATAAGGTAAACTATAAATTTACATATTATAATGTTAATTTTGGAATTAATGAGCCGTCCGGCTCACAATTTATAGGTGCATCTTTATGTGCTGGGTCAAGATATTTAAAAAAGCCATAAAAATATTTGCTAACAAACTTTTAAACAAAGAAAGAAAGAAAGATAAATGCGTTTATTGGCATTACACAAAATATCTTAAGTATAATTTATCTTAACCGTGCCTAAAAGTTTTAACTCAAGCTCTGACTCAGTACATCTTCTTTAAATAAAAAAAAGTATTATAATAAATAAATAAAATGTTTATCACACAGAGGTGCACCTACCAGTAACTACATAAAACCCAACATTCCGACACTTTCAAAACCTTTTAACCATTCGTAAGTCCCGAAAGTAACCATATTGCAAAATAAAAAGTCATTTATTCAAATAAGGCTGAGACTCAGCACTCTTTGAACGTTCAAATTATATGTAAGTTTTTTTGTAGACAGTCGCCCAAAACGCCCGCCCTTCACCACTTACTAGTGCTTTAGCTGGGAAGTGGCTTAACAAACTCCGTAACTAGTTTCAGTGCCGACAATTTCCATGCATTTTCTTATAGCCTTAACTTGCTCTGCTGTCTGTACCGCCACGTGCATCACGCATGCTGCGTAACATATAGTAATGACAGTGTTTGTGTCGGCGACAGCCGGCCTTCGAACCCCGGTACCGATGAATATTTTTTTTTTACTTAGCTTAGGGCCCACGCAACCAAACGCAAGCCTTTTAATTCCTGCATACACTTAAACTAAATTTGATTGTCGTTGGCACTGAGCAACTAGATAACTTTGAGGTGACCGATAGACCTTTAAAGAACAATTAGGAGTTGAAATTAAATTGGTGTGTTCAACCTTTACATTTTTTTTAAATACTTCTGCTTCGTTGGTCTTTGAGACGGAATTTGTAACAGAAATAGGGTTCAAAATTGCGCGTTTTCTATTTATTTTGAGTAATATTGAAATAAACTACAAAGAGATATTTAAAATAATCAAGTTATTATTATTCAAGGTAACAAGGTCTCAGAGCGATGATTACGATTTGTTCACTTGTATTTTGTATAAGGAAACGAATTTGTACAACATTGCTAGTACCTATATCTGAATTGTATTTACTTAAAGCCAAGGGCTACGGGCTATGTAATCACTATAATTACGTCGTTTACTGACAAAAATACTATAGTTTAAAGGGAAAATGTGTTAAAGAGAATTAAAACACAGTTTTAAGTTTTTTTTTCGCATACTCAGCTGGAAAAAAATTAAAATAAATGCGTGATTCATTTCGGATGATTCAAAGAGGGAGGCTAAATGATTCATGAAATCATTCGCGGATAGTGATTAATCAATTCACTGTAATTTACCAATACCAACACTATAAAACATGTTTCGATCGAGCTTATAAATACATAAGTAAAAAACGCCACGAGCTCCCAATTTATTTGCGCTCCGTACGCCAGACGCCACGCATTGCACCGCACCAATAATAGAAACTTGCAAATCGCGCTGCGCAGACGCCGGCCGGACGGACGGCCTGCAAGGCTCTTCCTAGACGACTGTGACTCAGCACATGCACTTCTAGAACCGTCTGCATGCCCTACTGAAACCATATTCGTTCAATCGTTCCTACTATTAATTTCACTCAGAATCTAGATAGCTTGTTTAGCGCGGGATGTCCGGACTGCTTTAGGTATAATGGGATATCATTTGACCATGGTTTCAGTTCAGTACAGTTTCTCACTGCCGCTGGTACATTTATGGGTTTCTAAGTGTCATCAACTGCGTTCGGAGAGATCCTGAGAAGTATTACTAAGGTTAACTTAAGGTCGTAGGCAAAGCTTAATTATTAGAACACTTACACCTAAAAAGGAAAGGCCAATGATGGGGTTCCAATTATCTATTACCGATCTATCAATAGTTCTATTAATCATGTTTACATGACTTCAAGTGCTCTGCGTTGCTAATTAAATCAAATGCAAATTAATTAGTGGAGGTACCAAGGCAACTGCGATGTTGTTACATGCGTCGCAACAATAAGTAGCAGCCCTTTGTACTAGCATGCCCTTGTGGTGTTGAAATTATGTATAATTTATATGTGCCTCAAATTCAATCAAACGTTGTCATTGTAGCTAATCTTACAGGTAGGCCCAAGTTAATCTTTCAGATGTCTTTAAATTTTCTTTTAAGGGCGAGGACGCCCACGAGCAACTTTTGTCGCAGCAACGAATTTGTCTCGCTTGACGTGCGACACAAATTAGTTGTATACGGCTATGTATGAAAGTGCGCGCATGTACCGAAAGACAAATCGCCCTCCCTTAGATTTTTATTGACGATAAACCCCATTCAAGAAAACAATTTGGACAAGCAGGCAAAATGATTCTCAAACATCTTTGATTGGTGTTATTAATTTTGCAAATGCAAACTGGCAAAGGTTTATTTATTTCAGTTCATTTATTTGCATACCATAATGTGAATTAAGTTGTTAAAATAGGCTTAAAGCTAACATACAGTTATGGACCCCCTAAGTCTTTTTTAATTAATAATGAATTTAGTTAACAAGAGGTCAGTCTGATGCCCAAATATTTGTTCAGACAATCAATTCCAGGTAAAATTCCAAAATATTGTAAAACATTTTAAAAGAGTAACGGTGGAGTTTCTTGCCCATTCTTCTCCATATGAAAACTACCTTTTGGAAGGGGCGACTAGAATCAATTTTATTTTAATTTTGACGTTCAAAAGTCCTTGTATGTGCCTATTTCAAATAAATGATTGACTTGACAAGTGACAGATATATCAATTGTTTGATACATCGGGGTTTTCAATTCAAGAGTACCATCAACACATTGTTATCACTGTCGATCAAATGGTGTTTCAAACGCTTTTTTTTCGACCTCTACTTCTTAATTCATCTATCAAATTCTTGGGATTCTAATTTGAGTTATATTTAAAGCTCACGTACTAACTAGGCTTGTACGAGTATAACTTGATACAATGCACCTGGTATTGACTTAACATGCAGCTTTACTTGTTTGCTGAAGAAAGTGGAGCAGACAGTACTGTCTCGCTGAAATATTTATCAACGATATGTCTTGGACACTTGTTTAAGTGCACACTTACTTTGGCAAAACGCAGTAAAATATTATCTTCTGCAAACACGTTTACAGGATCTTTTTTCGGAAAACAATGTATCTTTAAACCGTTAAAGCCGAGTTTCCTCCATCAATGTCTAGTTAATGTTCCGCAATGTCCAGTCTCTAGAAAGGGCTTTGTACTATTTCGGCATTAGGCAAGCCATCAGTCATCAAAGCGCGCGTGCGCAGCTTCCGCGTTGGAAACCAGCCAGTTATGTACAAAGGATGCATTAAGGACCCAGAATTATGACACACGATCTAAACACGGATTGGCTGTAAAGCATTTTGGTTTTAGAGTTATGTGTTCTAGTTCGTTATTGCCAGTTTTAGAGGCAGATTTGACGCGTGGAAAGTACAAGCGGATGGCAACGGTTTTTTCTTAGTGACGATTAAATCAGGCGATGCTTTATACACACATCAAAAGTGTCTCCGGATCAAAGTATTTAAAAATTCATATTATACTAGCTTCCGCCCGCGGCTTCGCCCGCGTGAATGTCGGGAATCATCCCACGGAAACGTGCTACCAGGATAAAAAGTATGTCCTTCCCCAGGATGCCATCTATCTCTTTGACAAATCAGAAGTTCAGTAGTTTAGGTGTGAAAATGTAACATACAGTTTCAAGTTCATATCCTCCCCTTAAAAATCGAATTACCCCTTTTTGCCCCGTCAAGGGGTAAATTTTCGACAACTTTACATACTTATTATCAATTATTTTCTGTCAAAAGTATTAAAACTAATTTTCGAGTTAATCAAGCCACGCATTATAATCCTCCCCTGTAAAATTAACTACCCCTTGTCAACCCGTTAGGGGTAGATTTTCGAAAAACCCTGATACATGTTATTCTTTATTTTTGGTCTTAAGTATAAACACTGAGTTTCGAGTTAATCGGACCGCGCATTCAAATTCTTCCATACAAATTTTGAAATACCCCAATCCCCTTTTAGGGGGTTAAAAATCAAAAATCACAAGTCATTTATTCACATTAGGCTGAGAATCAGCACTTTTCGAACGTCAAAATTACAAAAGACAGTCCTCCAAAAACGCCCGCCCGCCCTTCACCTTCGGTAGTTTACAAAAACATAAAATGGCGAACTTCATAATTTACTTAGATTAGTATTGGTGCCAAGTTTCAAGTTTATTAACTCAAGGAATAAGAATTTCCATACAAACTATACAAACTATAGTTAAACTCAGAATAAGTGTGCAAAAGCGACAGAAATGGATCTCAAATGGTATTAGGTTGTGTTGCCGGCGCAAAAGACGTCTTCTATGGGAATACCGTAAAAATCGTACCAAGAAACGTAGAGATAATTTTAATACATTATCCTCGAGACTGCAACGCATAATCCGGCTAACAAAGAAGGTCCAAAATGAGCATTATATACGAACTGCTAGCAATAAATGTAAAGCAACTTGGAGGCTTATCAACAATGCAAAATATGCTGTTCCTAAGGAAGAAATACATAGCATTAAAATTAACGATACAAACATTATTAAGGACCCATTAATGATAGCTAAATCATTTAATAATTTTTTTATTGATCAGGTTCAAAAATGTAATCAAGTCAGCAACATAGCTACGCCAGTACATATTTCAAACTCGTTATATATGAATCCTACTTCACCTGAGGAAATACACTCAATTATAACAAATTTAAAAAATACCAAGAGTACTGGATACGATGATATTTCTACATTAATACTGAAACGAGTCTCGACAAAAATATGTAATGTATTGAGTCACATTTTTAATCTGTGTATATGTTCCGGGACATTTCCTGACAAATTGAAACTGACAATAATTAAACCATTATTTAAAAACGGTGATCCGTGTTGCATGACTTGTTATCGTCCAATTGCCTTGATACCCACTATATCGAAAATCTTTGAAAAGGTCATACACATCCGATTTAACAAATTTTTCGAAAAATACAATCTTTTTGCAAGAGAACAAATCGGTTTCAGGCAAAACAAAAGTATAAACATGGCCATCTATGAATTTTTAAATATTGTCTTAGAAAACGTAGATAAAAAGGTTCCAGTCTGTGCACTTTACATGGATCTTACAAAAGCGTTCGACTGCGTGGATCATGAATTGTTATTAAAAAAGTTAAATGCTTACGGAATAAGGGGTAAGACCTTAGATTTAATTGCATCTTATCTTTCCAATAGAAAACAGTGTACCCAAATAACACGCTTGTGTCCTAAACTCAAAATAGAAACACATTTCAAGTCAGAATATAGAGAAACTAATCTGGGGATACCACAAGGAAGTGTACTAGGGCCGCTCTTATTCAATATTTATATTAATGACCTTCCTAAGGTAACACAACACCCAACTATTTTATTCGCTGACGACAGCACAATTGTATTTACAGGCAAAAATAAATCACTTATTGAATCTGACATTTTAAATACACTTAATAATGTAATACAATGGTTGACATCAAATAATTTAAAGCTCAATTTAAGTAAAACAAAATTAATGACATTTAAAAACAGAATTCCACTAATGACGAAGATTAACATTAATTATAAAGACGAAACTATTAGCGAGGTGGACACTACAAAATTTTTAGGACTTAATATAGATGGCAACCTAAACTGGAAAGCACATGCAGAGATCCTTTGCTCAAAACTGAGTACTCAATCTTATGCATTGTATATGCTCACTAAAAACCTTGACCGAACCGCAGTACTTACGGCATATTATGGCAACGTAGAAAGTATGTTAAGATATGGAATCATGTTTTGGGGTAACTGTACGGAAAAAGAGCGTATATTTATAGCACAAAAAAAGTGCATAAGGGCAATATGCAAGCTCGATCATTTAGATAGCTGTAGACCATTCTTCAGGAAATTAAATATATTAACAGTACCGTGTTTGTACATGTACGAGTTGGTGTTATTTGTCCGGTCGAACTTAACTTTGTATGAACAATACAAAAGTAAACGCCACAATTTGAAAGTTTGCTGCCCTCAACGCAAAAGTGCACTGATGGCAAATAGTGTACTCTGTATGGCGCCACGGGTTTATAATCACCTGCCAAAGTTGTTATTAGAAAGTGTGAGCATTAATGTATTTAAATGTAAAGTTAAACAGTTTCTTGTGCAAAAAGCGTACTACAGTGTTAACGAGTTTATGAATGACATGCAATCTAATAATGAGAGATGACATACTGTAATTCTTTATTTATTGACGTCACTTATTTTAATTTAATTTTTGATAATTGTTTGACATACATAAATTCTTAATTGACATAATATATAATTATTTAACATTTCCTGACATTTCATATAATTTATGACGGAGTTTTGTTTTATATAATTGATTAATGTCATTTGATAAATCAGTAGAGTCATAATTGTAAAATTGCATGCCTTCAGGCGGATTATGGAGAGACTAATATATATTTTTGTATGTTACCTATATTACCCATTTTCGCAATAAATGAATATGAATATGAATATGAAACAAAATCCCCCCATTTCACCCTCTTAGGGGTGGAATTTCGAAAAACCCTTTCCCAGTTTATACCTTCTCTTCACGAAGAATACACCCTCCAAATTTCATGTCTCTAGGCCCAGCGGTTTAGGCTGTGCGTTGATGTATCAGTCAGTCAGGACTTTGAATTTTATATACAGGATAATTTTTTATTCAGTGCGTAAATTTTCACAGGGTGTTCTACCCATGAATATGAACAACTTTCACTATGGGACCATCTCTGAAATCACAAAAAAAAAATCAGCTGTTTCTTATAAAAGTTCAATACCTACTCGACCAAAATGTATGAATCTGCTGATTTTTTTTTCGTGATTTCAGAGATGGTCCCATAGTGAATGTTGTTCATATTCATGGGTAGAACACCCTGTGAAAATTTACGCACTGAATAAAAAATTATCCTGTATATAGATAAGCTGACCCGGCAAACGTTGTTTTGCCATATAAATTATTTCTAGCTGCCCGGCGCTACTTCATTCGCGGGGTATAACTAAAAAAAAAATTTTTATCCTGTGGTCCACCCTTATCCAGCCCCCCCCTTACCCCCGATTCTCAGACCTACCCGATATGCACACAAAATTTTATTAAAATCGGTCCAGCCGTTTCAGAGGAGTTTGGCAACAAACACCGCGACACGAGAATTTTATATATTAGATATGTATATACACGGTCTGGCCATAAATACTGTTACAATTAAAAATAAGAAAGACATTACATTTGAATTTGGAATCTGTCATTTTTATACGATTGTTCATTGGGTTTTCTAATTTTGGCGCCAATACATTGTACAATATTTTGCGATATTAAAATGGAGTGGGGTGATAAAAAGAACCGAATCGCTGTGATTGCATTACACAAAGTTGGTATGGAGCCAAATGCAATTTTTAAAACTCTCCATACGCTTGGTATTAGTCAAATGTTTGTGTACCGGGCTATTAATAGGTACAATGAGACCTCCTCTGTCTGTGACAGAAAAAGATCTGGCCGTCCACGTAGTGTTCGTACGAAAAAGGTGGTCAAAGCAGTAAGGGAAAGAATTCGAAGAAATCCTGCCCGAAAGCAAAAGATTTTATTTCGGGAGATGAAGATTGCACCCAGAACCATGTCGCGTATTTTAAAAGATGACTTAGGACTTGCAGCCTATAAGAGACGCACTGGTCATTTTTTAACTGATAATTTAAAAAAGAATAGAGTGGTAAAACCGAAACAACTACTGAAGCGGTACGCAAAGGGAGGTCACAGAAAAATTTTGTTTACGGATGAGAAAATCTTTACAATTGAGCAACATTTTAACAAATAAAATGACCGTATTTATGCTCAAAGCTCTAAGGAAGCTTCCCAATTAGTCGACAGAGTGCAACGTGGGCATTATCCGACTTCAGTGATGGTTTGGTGGGGTGTTAGCTATGAAGGAGTGACTGAGCCATATTTTTGTGAAAAAGGTATTAAAACATCGGCACAAGTGTATCAAGATACCATTCTTGAGAAGGTAGTTAAGCCCCTTAATAACACCATGTTCAATAACCAAGTACAATGGTCCTTCCAACAAGACTCGGCGCCGGGTCATAAAGCTCGGTCCACGCAGTCTTGGTTGAATTAAATCAAATCATTCATTTATTTGCTATAAATATGGTACATGAGTTGTTAGTGACAGTTATAGACCAAGACATATTTCACCTCAGTTACAGGTATGCAAATATTAAGGAATAAAATTTATAAATACATGAATTAATGAAAATTGATTAAACAAATAAATTTAAGTTTACTTTATTGATTATATTACAATGACAAAATAGATTAAAATGAAATATGAAATAAATTTATGCATCTTTAAAAAAATTGTAGCAGCATGAGCTTTTCTTCAAAAAATCTTTTACTGAGTAAAAACTTTCCTCTATCAACCAGCCCCGTAAAGTGAACGTTTCGGACTTTATCAGAGCTGAAGACTGGTCGTCGTCTAGTCCCGATCTTAATCCGCTGGATTATGATTTATGGTCAGTTTTAGAGAGTACCGCTTGCTCTAAACGCCATGATAATTTGCAGTCCCTAAAACAATCCATACGATTGGCAGTGAAGAATTTCCCCATGGAAAGAGTGCGTGCTTCTATTGATAACTGGCCTCAACGTTTAAAGGACTGTATTGCAGCCAATGGTGACCACTTCGAATAATCTTTTTTATATTTTAAATTGTTTTATATTTATGTATTAAACTAACAAACTGTAAAAGTAATAAATAATATATGCAATAAAAAAAAAAAAAATTCGTGACATTATTTATGGCAAGACTAGGTAGTACCCTATTGAAAATAAATAAAAAATTTCTATTTAGATTGATTAAATAAAATGTTTTCGTATGTGTAGACCGATGAAGTACTTAATTACTAGCAAAAACGTGCTTTATTCCTGGACACTTTTGATGTGTGTATTTAGATCTTATTTCGACCACAATCAAGAAATAAAATGTCATTTTCCAATCACGTTACCTGTCGATAGCCTTCTACAATCTCTGGCAATTTTTCATAAATGGCCATCTTATCTAAACAATGTTTCATTTATTACCTTTTATAATCAAGATCAAAAGACCGAAATTAAGTAAGGTATGTAACAGTACATTCTATTACCTCTGAAAAATTCGTAGCCCCAGTCGGATTACAGGCTTTGGTACCAAAATGGTGCTTACCAAGGTCAGAGACCAAAATTAAGTAAGCTGTACATTTTCTGATCCTTACCTTCACTCTCAGTCTTTTGTCCACATACTCCTTCAATAGTTCGAGAGGACCTTCCATCGTCTCCATCCGAGTGAGCACATTTTTCACCTTGAACTCCCTTCTCGGTACCATGCCTGAAAATAAACATTACTATGTATCAAATAGATAATAAAATAACAGTATTAATGTTTCGTTAGATAGATTGGCTTTTTTAACAGAGTGGAAATATCGATTTATAATATATACAGAAAAGTACCCTAACTACTAGCTACTTAAATAATACCAAAACATGTCAGGTATCCTCATATGCAAACGGGGTAGGTAGATGTGTTTACCTTTTATAATTTGATGTGCATTTTATGTCGTGAGATGATGTCATATGCAACTCGAGGAAGATACGAAAGAATGTCCCGTGAAGGTAAACTTGTGGCGTTCGCAGTAATAATACTTGTCAACTCTAAGTTCCTATCTGATTAGAACAAAGATATATTCCTGCATCCGTTAATGAAGATGATTAAGAATTAGGCGAGGATCAAAATTATTGGTGAAATTAAATATTCAATTTAATCCCTCAACGCCTTTTTTAGGGTTCCGTAGCCAAATGGCAACGGAACCCTTATAGATTCGTCATGTCTGTCTGTCTGTCTGTCTGTCTGTCTGTCTGTCTGTCTGTCTGTCTGTCTGTCTGTCCGTCCGTATGTCACAGCCGCTTTTTTCCGAAACTATAAGAGCTATACTGTTGAAACTTGGTAAGTAGATGTATTCTGTGACCCGCATTAAGATTTTCACACAAAAATAGAAAAAAAACAATAAATTTTGGGGGTCCCCATACTTAGAACTGAAACTCAAAAATTTTTTTTTCATCAAAACCATACGTGTGGGGTATCTATGGATAGGTCTTCAAAAATGATATTGAGGTTTCTAATATCATTTTTTTCTAAACTGAATAGTTTGCGCGAGAGACTCTTCCAAAGTGGTAAAATGTGTGTCCCCCCCCCTGTAACTTCTAAAATAAGAGAATGATAAAACTAAAAAAAATATATGATGTACATTACCATATAAACTTCCACCGAAAATTGGTTTGAACGAGATCTAGTGAGTAGTTTTTATTAGTTATAGACTTTATTTGTCATGTTTCAAACTGTGATCCCTATAAAATACATACTAAAAAGCGCGATAAACTGCATATGCTTAAACTGTTTTTAAATTCAGCCGATCATCTTCTATACAAATAGATAAAATTGAAGTGTCTGATTGTGATGTAAAAATAAAAGCTTTTTAGTTAATGCATCTATCTATATATATAAAACTAGCTTCTGCCCGCGGCTTCGCCCGCGTGGATGTCGGAAATTATCCCACGGGAACGTGCTAACAGAATAAAATGTATGTGCTTCCCCAGGATGCCATCTATCTCTATGCCAAAACAGTAGTTCAGTAGTTTAGGCGTGAAAATGTAACATACGGTTTCAAGTTCAAATCCTCCCCTTAAAAACTGAATTACCCCTTTTTGTCCCGTCAGTGGTAAATTTTCGACAACTTTACATACTTATTATTAATTATAAGTTTCACGTTTACTAACTAAATGAATAAGATTTTTCATATAAACTGTATCCCCCGCTTTTCACCCCCATAGGGGTGGAATTTTGAAAAATCGTTTGGGATTATTCATAACTTGATTCAAAGATTATTCAAACCAATTTTCATTATAATCCTCCCTTGTAAAATTAACTACCCCTTTTCAACCCGTTAGGGGTAGATTTTCGAAAACCCTGATACATGTTACTCTTTATTTTTGGTCTTAAGTATAGACACTGAGTTTCGAGTTAACCGGACCGCGCCTTCAAATTATTCCACACAAACTTCAACACCCCTATATCCCCCTTTGAGGGGTAGTTTTGAAAAACTTATAATGATAAACTTCATTACTTACATATGCGAGTATTCTTTAAAAGTTTCAAGTTTATTAACCTAATGAAGATTTTTCATATAAACTGTATCCCCGCTTTTCACACCCACACGGGTGGAATTAAAAAAAATCGTTTGGGATGTATTCATAACTTGACTCAAAGTTTATTTATACTAATTTTCGAGTTAATCAAACCATGCAGTAAAATCCTCCCCTGAAAAATTGACTACCCCATTTCAGCCCGTCAAGGATAGATTTAAAAAAAAAACCGGATACACATTATTATAAATTCTATATAAATATATAAATTCTGTCTGTATGTTACATTTTCACGCCTAAACCACTGAACGGATTTAGATAAAATTGCCTGCCAGCAGATGCCAAAGAGATAGATGGCATCCTGGGCCCCAAGTCTGCTATTACAATAGTGTCAGAATTGTCTATCATTGATTTCATAATTGTTGATTTTGACAAGTTTGGTAATCTACTAACATCATGGCGTCATTATGACTTTCCAGTGTTCAACCACTGACACTCCATTGAAAGAAATGGCATAGAATGGTAATCTCGTACATAATGATAAATGAATGACTGACTTACAAAAAATACTTGACTTGTATTAAACACTAATAAATAATATGTAAAAATATCTAAATGAAATCTGGCATAAATAAAGTAGTGGTAGTTTTTCGAAAATCATTTCTACTAACGGGTTTTATAATAATGACAATACGACAATGTCATTATGACACAATTCTATTACGAGACCATTGACCGACCAATGATCGCTATTAAGAATTTAGCAGACTACGAACTTTAAGCAAAATGGCAATGGGATGGGAATGGGATCGTGTTGGAATGACGAATTTATAAAAATAGCAGACTTGGGGCCCTGGGGAAGAACATACTTCTTATCCTTTCAGACATCCACGCGGGCGAAGCCGCGGGCAGAAGCTAGTGTATGTATACAGTACCTGCTCTTAAAAAAAAAAAAAAACAATTTTTAAATGTTTGCCTGTCTGTTTGCTCCGGCTAATCTCCGAAACGGCTAGACCGATTTTGACGGGCCTGTTACTGGAAGATAACTGAGGGGCGTTTCTCGTATCTTTAGGAACGTTCACAGTCTGATCTCAGTCTCAATCTGTCAAAAATACCTCTAATTTCCCTACATTTTTGACATTGATTGTCGCTGAGATGAGATTGCGACTAGATTTGGAAGGTTTTTCATTACGGGAATTGGCCTTCTGGTGTTATAAGGAGTACCTGGGCTACTTGTATGTTGGAAAAAGAATTAGGGTTCCGTATAAACCCATGAAATCCAATTTGTTTTCCGACATGTACGCGAACGAAGTTAAACGAGTTCTAAAATTAATAAAAATGTTTTAAACACGTTACACCACTTAGTCAAATATTACCAGCTATTATTAATTACAAGAGACAATAGTGTAGGTATTAGTGTATTACGATAACGTATTTGAAATCTACTGAGCAAGCAGTGAGTCTACTGACTGGCATTATCTCTTCAAACATCGACAAGGGCCACCGTACAGCTGGTGTTTTCCTAGACCTCGCAAAAGCCTTTGACACGGTCTCAATTCCCACACTGCTAAAAAAACTCGAATCCTTTGGCGTCAGAGGCTTGTCCTTAGATTGGTTCAGGAGTTACTTGTCTGGTCGACATCAGCTTGTTAAAATTGGGAATAGTATCAGCGAGAGTCTTCCGGTTACCTTTGGGGTGCCGCAGGGTAGTATTTTGGGACCCACCCTCTTCATTATGTACATGAACGACATTCTGAGGCTTAACATTAAACAGTCAGAAATAATCTGCTACGCTGATGATACAGCTGTAATTTTTCATGGAACGAATTGGAAAGAGGCTTTGGATGCAGCTGAAAAAGGTATGAGTATCATAGCGACATGGCTAGAACAAAATCTTTTAACACTAAATATAAAAAAAACTAATTTCTTGACCTTTCACGTCACTCGATCTAGCAGACCAAGCACCGATTCCTTAAAAATACACAACAACTAGGGAATGCAAACCGGTTTCACCGAAAACCGAAAACCCGGTTTTTCGGAATATTTGAAATTATTAAAAAAACCGGTTTTTTATTTCACGTTTCCGGTTTTTCGAGTTTTTTATTGTTTTCAAATGGCAACACCCAACACCACGTGTCAGTCAAAACTAAGAATTTGGTGTCAGCCATTTTGTTTTACCAACCGTTGCCTACGGTTGCTAGTGAAAAGATTCAAGATTCAAAATTTTTTATTTGTGGAAAAAGACGTTGTTTATTGTAGCATTAGTAATTTGGTAACATTTAACTGTTTTTAATAGTTGAGTGAAGGTGTTTAGTGAATTTGTCGTGCAATTCAGTTATTTTTGTAAGTATTTGACATTTATAGTATGTACTTAGGTTAGGTACAAATTGCTATTTTTAAATGTTAAGATATTCACACAGTGTGCCACACAATGCTTTATATTATAATTGTGAAAGTTTGATTGTTAGCATGTTTTTTACTTTTTCACACAGAAACAGCTAGAATCTAGATAGATTTGGATGAAATTTGGAATAGAGATAGCTAGGCTATAAGGCTACCTACATAGCCTACTTTTAATCCCGAAAAAATGATGTTCCACTTATTCTACGCTGCCGAAGTCTCGGGCAGAAGGTAAGGTAGTAGTTAATTTATAAAACAACGTTTTTGTAATGATAGGCATAGGCCGTCTGCCCATCGCCTACGAAACTGATTTGCCTTTGTTTCCTTACCTAACTTTTACAGTATGCCCAGGAAGTGCCTGGATCAGCCTGGAACATTATATTTTCCTTCCTCTCCCAGTCCAGTATAATTCTTGTTAATTTCATAATTAAACAGATCAAGTTATTGTTCTTGCTTGTCGCTTTCAGATTACTATGGATGACTTTGTAGAAAACATCAGAAAAACTGAGGATAAAAACAGCGTGTGGGGTCATTTTTTTAAATCGAAATCAAAATACAAGTATTGCAATAAAATACTTTTGTGGTCTGGAGGTTCAACTTCATCTTTTTAATACTGTTGATTAATATTGTACCTACTAGGGTGAAGCACAAAAAGCAAATAAACCTTTTACTTAAACAAATTTCTGCATTTTCATTGAAATTTTGAATACTTATGTATTTATTTTTAATAGATACGTTTTTATTTAATTATTGAAAATATGCAAGATGTAGGCGGCCTGAATTTCACAAGTAGTTTAAAAAAAACTTAGACCAAGAAAAAAAAAACCGGGTTCACCGAAAACCGGTTTTTTTAATACGAAACCCGAAAAAAAAACCGGGTTTTTATTTTGGCCGGTTTTGCATTCCCTAACAACAACAAATGCAATGTTTTAAGAGCGTTACCCGTGTCTGCTGCCGTTTGCAACTGTAATGCCATTGACAGAGTAGAAAGGACAAAATATCTGGGCGTCATAATTGATCAGAACCTGTCCTTCAAACCACAAATTCAAACACTCGCGAAAAAGACTCGCAAATTCATTTATGTAGCGAAACTCTTACGAACCAGTGCTCCCAAAAACATATGCATTCAGGTTTACATCTCCCTATGCCAATCTGTCCTCCAATACTGTGTAAGTGTCTGGGGCAGCGCAGCCAAGACATGCATGCTGGAGCTGGAGCGAGCCCAGCGTGCCGTACTCAAGGTGCTTCTGGGAAGGCCGAGGCGTTTCTCCACAGACGAACTATATAAGGAATCTGGGGTTTTACGCGTACGTCAGCTGTTCATCCTAGGGTCACTACTAAACCTATTAAAACTCAACAGAAATCGCTCTAGCTGTAGCAAGAGGGGTAGGAAAATACCCGAACGAATCCCACTTCCAAAAACAAAAACCTTATTCGCGACTCGATTTTCGTCGTCTTTACCCATACGAGTGTTCAATGCCATAAGCAAAACCATCACTGTGCCAAAACTCTACTCTGAGGCCAAAACTAAACTTAAAGAATGGCTACTGGGCCGGACTTATGACGAAACAGAAAGTTTACTGTGCTGCTTAAGTTAATACCCACCACAATCTGATAACATACACAACTACACACACACTACACTACACACACATTACACCCCACATGTACTCATCTCAACTGTTTTTGTATTTTTATTCTATGTTTAGCTTCTTTTTTACTAACTTTATGTTTAATTATGAATTACAAAATTAAAATTAAATTATTTTTAATCAATTATAATGAATTTATAAATACCAATCTTGCGCTAGCTGAACTGACTCAACTAGTAACTTTGTGTAGTGTTTGGGTCACCAAGATACAGGCTGTGCCTAGTTTGGGACCCGCTGTTAAATCAGTCTAAGCTTTCTGTTGGTTAGAACTTCATGGTAATACTTGTATGTTTGTGAAATTTAATATGTGTAAGTTTGAATAAATAAATAAAAAAAAAAAAAAATAACAATGTCGAAGAATAAGTCAACGCACCCGTTATCAGTGCGATACAAATATGACACCTGTAAAAATATTGCAAGTTGCTTGCGTCACCGAGTTCGGTGCTCAGACGGCAACGCGTGCACTCACCCATCGGTTTGGTCAATGTCTGCCTGCCCTTATGTCATTGTGGAGTTCACAGAGATGTTGCAAGTGATCTTTAACAACTTATTTTTCTAGAGGGACAACTAGAGGACTATGATACCAATAGGTCTAAGTCAGATGTAACAATATCAAAGAAGATGGTTGAGATATTTGCAATAACAAAACAATGATCATCAAGTGTAACAGGGCCCCAAGTCTGCTATTTTTATAAATTCGTCATCCCAACACGATCCCATTGTCATTTTGCTAAAAGTTCGTAATCTGCTAAATTCTTAATGGTCGGCCATTGGTATCGTAATAGAATTGTGTCATAATGACATTGTCGTATTGCCATTATTATAAAACCCGTTAGTAGAAATGATTTTCGAAAAACTACTACTAAATTTGGACATTTATTCATGCCAGATTACTACGGCCGCACCAATGAAGGGCGAAGTTTATCGAAACGATATTGGAAGGAGTGTGCCCAAATTTTAAATTCGGTATCAGTAGACTGCCCCAATAAAACGCCGACAGAGTGGCCACAGTAAGTACCTAAATACAATATAATTAGGTACGCAATATAAAATGATAAAATGTATCATTATTGTAATTTTTGCACTTGTTTTATTTCTACAATAAATTAAAACACAAACACGATACTCGTCGTAACGAATTAAAAGCAATGACTGCACAATGACGTTCTAATGGTAGGTCACTGATCAAAGGAACTGTCAAAATTTTAGCAGATTACCGCCTAAGTCAGTCATTCATTTGTCATTATGTACGAGATTACCATTCTATGCCATTTCTTTCAATGGAGTGTCAGTGGTTGACCACTGGAAAGTCATAATGACGCCATTATATTAGTAGATTACCAAACTTGTCAAAATCAACAATTACGAAATCAATGATACACCATTCTGACACTATTGTAATAGCAGACTTGAGGCCCAGTTTTGTTGTCATTGAGAAAGTTTGTGCTTTTCAAAGAACATAATAAGAAATCGTTGAATTTGGAAATCTTATCAACACATCAGCATAGGTTACGTGATGTAGTAACGAAAGCAGCCATTGAAGAAGTTGTTAAAAGTTCTCTGCTAAAAATAGACTTGTTATCAGTGAGCAGGTAGTTACAGCTACTTTTCGAACTATTTATGAAACTGAATATGACTATTACGATGTATTGATAAATGCGTCTAAATATAGACTCTATCTAAATGAAATCAAGAGCGGCTACGCGAAACGGGTTTCTCATTAGAATCGTGTTAGAAACGAGACGATTACTATCGATACACTGAAATTAGTCGAATCGCGAGTTTACAATCGATAAAATAAGCGTGCGATGATTATGATCATTACAGCATTTTGTTAGCCATTATTTGTAAATGTTGTTACGTTAATTGGAGCCGACCTTTGCTTTTTAACAAGTACTCTATTCCATTAATTATTACACAACAGCCCTGTAGGCTGTACTAGTTCTATTGCCGACAACATGCAAGCAATAAACAAACAAGGCTTCTCGTAGCGGCAGAAGTACATTTCACAACAACCAAAACAAATAAAAACTCAACATAATCCATTAACCAAACTCATCAATTCATCAACAACAGATTAAAAAAACCGTAAACTATCAACAAATCTATGCAGCAGCGGCGTCGAAGGTACCAGGACGGCATGGCTCGCGAGCGGTCGCCGATCGCGAATTACTTTCACTCCACTATCCCCGGGCGCTGACCGCGCGGCCGGGGTCGTCGCCCGCGAGCCGAGCGCGGGAAACGCCACCCGCCATCGCGCCATTCAGAAAAGCGCGCCATGTTTACACAGATGCGCGCCGAAACGCGTGCCGTTGCATCACTTCCGTTTGCGTTCCGTTCCGCCGCTTATTGGCGACGTACCGATTTACTTTTATGCGTTTAACACAATTATTTGCTTACGCAATCTGTCCGTGCGGTACTGCGATTTTACGCGTATGCTTTTCATCCTCTATGCATTTGAATCTTCAGCCAGTTTATTTTTTATACAAACTGACATAAAAACGCTGTTCAGTGCCTAATTATAACACTGAAGCAAATAACACACAGATTTGTTGGCGACGATAAGAGTGAGTCTGAGAACGCCGGTGTCGAGCAAGGCGCGCACGCGCAAGCCGAAGGCTTAGCGTGATAGATAAAACAGAGCACGCAACTATTTCTTATCTCCTTTTATAATTCGTAAACAGTGTAATACACGTAATTGCTTTCTTTAGTTTCTAATATAATTGACAGAAATTATAATTTTCTTGGAAAAACAAACTGTCTTCCTTTCAATTTTACGACAACCATTATTTTCATTCATCACATGGAAATTATTTTGGTATTTAACCGTTTTGTTTCGAAAAATTGTGCTTACATGTGGTTCTCAATAGTAACTTAATAATATTAACACAACACACAATTCTTGTATTAATAAATAATCTTCAGCATCTAACGCTTTCGCCAACAAAAGGTTTATTAAAGAAAACTTGGATCTCGGGAAGAAAAACGTAGGTAGTCAAAGTCATCTGTTCAGATTTATCTAAAAACTATCCCATGCTGCTGAAAATTAACGAGACTAAATTGGTATTGCAGATAGACGTAACTAAAAATTTATTGCCAAAAATCTGAATAAAAACGCTTTTTTAGTCATAGTCAAAACATATTACAATCTTAACATTTTTATTGTCCTGTTATCTTGGATGACACAATTGTTTATCGGCATTTCTTAACACGCTTCGTAAAAATAAGAATAATTTCGGCTGGTAACACCACTTTTTAAGATAACATTTCATCGGCTTAACAGGGTTGTCTTCAATATAATTTAGCGATTCTGCCTCAGGAATATCATTGTTAGTTTAAATGAGAGGACTCATGAAAGTGTTCTTGAAAATAGTTTATTAAAGTTCAGATAAGGTTATACGTGAAGGCCCAGGTCCATAGAGATGTCTATAACTATGCCTAGGTCTTTGTAACCACCCGCGTGTGCGATCAAAGTAATCGTTGATAATAATATTTGGGATTCCTGTTCAGTATTCTCAAGTGACAACATACTAACAAAATTTCTATATAAACAAAAAACAAAACACGGGTGCTAAAGATCATGTACACTTTAGTCAAGTGCGTCGCTCTCAGAATACGCAAGGTTTCTTCCTGTCGCTATTTGACTCCAGAACAACCAAATTTTAAGATCCTTTAATCATTTAGAGCTAAAACTGAAATAAAGTTATTCGTAAAGCTTTAAGTCAATCTAAAGTTTTTGCAGCGTAGATTCAGGCATTACTAAGCTCGTATGAAATCAATTTCGTTTGCGGTTTGCTGATTTCGCCTCAATACATGATCCTCAATTTTCGTCGGGAGTCCAGTGCCAACAGCCCTAGGCGCAAAATCTCTGGATGGCATGTCAACGACCGAGACTCCAGGCCGAGTGAGACGGCGAACGCCACTCATGTGGAAAGCGGTTATGCAACAATCGTACACGCGAAAGTCTAGCAAACGATGTTACGTTCGCGGCGATGCATCTAGATGAACGCATTGCGATTTATTCAGATATTCTCGACAATCGTAACGATCTGTCGGTCTAGTGATGGAGCGATTGGCTGCGAATGCTCTTTTTTGTTGAAAACATATCATTCTCATCTAAGGTGGCAAATGACTTTACAGTCGTGGTTTTTGTATTTCGTTTTTCAGGAATTCGTAACTCAACTTTTAGTGCGATGCGTTTACTTGATTTTGAATGCTAATAGTTTTATGCAAACAAAACTCATGGATTTCACTATTAAGTATTTCTAATTTTCCAGAACATTTCCATAAGTAGTTGATTGTGGCTCCGAATTCACTGTTGTATTTAAAAGTGCGTATTAGTCAAAACAAAAATAATTCTTAGCTACATATAAGTCCATGTTAGTCTGCTTTCGAACAAGCACTTTCTTAGATAGACTCAATCAAAGACATTAAATTATTTACTTGACAATAGACAGGACATCACGAACAAAATCGTAATCCAATACTTTTGTCCTAGTGGTCAAAAGTCACTCAGTCTAGTGTGGTACGCCTGCGTGTCAAGTCGTATTTGTGTCCACCAAAAACAAATATTTTCTAAGGAAATATGCCATGTTGCACATTGAGATATTGTAAATCTCGTTACGGTAAAACGGCTGGACCTAACTTCAGTTTATTTTCGTATGAATTATTTATATTTACTCAGTAATTAAAATTAAATAATTTTCATAAATAGATCTAGAAAATTTGCTAATTTTGTAATAAGCGCCCTCTATTGCTGAGTAGCTACTACAGTTTACTACTGCGTTGTAGAGATGAAATTTTATTTATCGATTTGGTTATCGATAATATTTATTAAGTTAAAAAATAAATAACACAAAATATAATACTGTTTGAAGATAATCATGTCATTTTATTTAAATATCAATAAATGAACAAATACTATTCATTCATGTAGGTTTCTGTTATTTTAGGTTTCCGAATGTAAATAATGTAGAACGTGAAAAGTGGATACGGTTTGTTCAGATAGACCGTAGAGAAGAAAATTGGCTTCCATCTGGTCTCACACTTGGATTACTAGATCATAATAACGATAATTATTAGTCATTTGTATGTAAAAATAATTTTATAAATAAATAACTTTTAAACTGCTAATCATTTTATTGTTTTCATAATATTTTGGCACTTGGTTCAATCTACTCAAACGTGAAAAAAAAATAGTCTTAGTCACTTTTTTCAATATTATCGATACATTTATATCGAAATGGTAAAATCCCTACCACAGGTTTTATACTGTCTACTTAGTGTCACCCCATTTATTGCCAGACCTACGGATTTTTTTATAGATCTACGGATTTTGGACCTCGCCTCGGATATACGTATACATACGGATACAAGATTTACAAATATTTGCAAACAAAGTGAAAAAAAAAATTATTTTGCTAAAACCGAAACGCAACCGACAATTGCAAAGAAAATATGCGCTTTGTGACATAATAGGTCTACTTTACACAAAAAGTGTAATAAACTGAGTGCTATAATAATCCAACGGCCAAGCAGGCACATTTAAAATGATTTTATTTTAAAATGTACATAAACACACACGGAAACTGATACCTAGTCATACACGGTGACACGGACAATGGATAGTAGCGAATAAAATTCTAAAATAGTTTTTACTGTTTAAAACAAGTTTTGCTTAATTTGTTTAGTTTTTTATATCTATTTACCATTTGAACTAAGTATATTAGGTTTTTCAGGCTTAACCCACGGATTGAAAATCGGATCTGGCAACACTGACCACACTGGCCACCTACCGAGCAATAGCTGAATATATTTTACTAAATTTAATTCATGTTTGCAATTTTTGCCGCTCTAATTTTGCTATATTATACTAGATGGCGTCACTGAGACATGGGATCACAGTTTTTCTATGACATTTCTTTGCATAGCCTCTCTATTGTACCTATCTTAAATCTCTTTGGACTCAATAGATGTAAATGCGCACGATTGTTCAGACCGTGTTTCAGTATTGCAAAACAATATGGCGACCGCAATAATTATACTCTAGAATCTACCATTACGCTTATATTAGGCTTAACTATTGCACAAAGTAGCCGATAATAGAAGCAAACAAGGAGTTTACAAGCCAGCTGTGTTTTATCTATGGTGCGCTGTTAGTACCTGTCACTTTCCATCGCCATTTTTGTCGATTTGGCGGGAAAATAATTGGTAATGTTATCACGCGATCGCGTGTTTGGGTCCTATGTGGTTTGTTCATTAAAAATATTTAAGTTTCTTAATTAACGCACAAGGCTGCTTTTAAGGGTACTTCCCATGGGATGAAATAATTTTAAATACAATAAACTTACATAGTTCTTAAGTTTACTAACACAATGAGTCCTTGTTACTTAAATAAAGAAATATTTTATATTATTTTAGTTGTCTTTGACATATCTCGGGACCCTGGGGTCCCGGACCTTTGAAAGGCGTACTAGGGGCCGAAGCCAACTCGCAGAGGCCCTTTACACAATTCTAAATGATGAGGAGGCACCAACCGACAATTATCCCTGTATGCACCATGCAAGTGCACCCCAGGACAACCCCCGGTTGGTGCAGGACTATTGCAGAACATGGAAACAAAATATACTGGGCTATGGGTTTGGGTGGCTATAGCGGTCACCTTGAACTATGGAAGGTCTGTGTCCCCTGCCTGACCAATAATAATTCACAGATGAAATGGCAGGGGGTGACATGCACACTCAATAGTAGCGACAAGGGGGCAACATGTCCTGAGGTGCTTATGAGGAGTGGAGAGGTATTCCACGGCTATCATGACAATCCCGGAACGGAAGTACGGTCAAGATCCCTACCAGCATCTTACTGAAACACTTCCTTCCTCCAAGCACGTTTGCTCTTGCGAATCCCCACTCAAGCCAGCCAATAAAGGCAAGAATGAGGTGGGAGCTCCGTTCCTCGTCAGTGTTCACTCCAGCCGGCCAATAAAGGCTAGCCATAGGTGAGGAACGACTTTTCCCGGGAGATAGGGTCCGTGGGGTTGCTACTGCCCAACAGCTCGCCACATGCTGCCCTGCGGGTTCCTGTATCTCTCTTGGTCTGGATCCTCACCCTAGACTTGATTCGGCAAAGTAAACTCTTCCCTCACAGACCTAGAGTTAAGAGCGCGCAAGCCCCACTACGACGTCAACGTAGAAATACGGCAGTGGGGTTATTATTATTAAATCGCGAATTGGACACAACAATGACCATGAGTTATTTTTACTGTTTAGTTAAAAGTAATGAATGTATTTTTATTACAATTTGAGCTAAATTAAAACAGACTGATAGCCGAGAACCTAATTAATCTAAGAAGAAATTCCAAGACAGATGATAAGCTATCACATACCAATAGAAGAAAAATCGGAAGCAATTTCAATGAAATTTTAGTGACTTAAACACAGAAAAAGTTCCCGAATTCAACAGTAATTTCTTATTTTCGTCGACGAATATTACGTACATCATCTTTGACAAAAAAGAAGCCATCCTGTCCAAACAGATTCGCAACATAATAGGTAGCCGCGGAAAACCAGCTGACGTAATCCAAGCCACTCGTTCTAAGCCAAAACAAATTGTGGATAAAAAAATAAAGGTTTATGTAAGCAAGGCCGCCGGGCCAGCGGGTCATGGGCGCTATGCAAATGAGCTGATGCCATTGTTGATAGCAAGTCATTGACTATGCGGACCTGGATACGTTACGTCCATTCACGGTAATAAAAGAATTTTTATTATGGACTTTATTGGCGCTTGGGTGCTACTTCGTTGCGAATGACTAGACGTGGTCCTCACAGACTCAACTGTTAGGGCCAGTTTAGGCATACGATTTTATCTGTATGAAACACGACCCGACGATGATTTAAAACATTTAAGAGATTTTTATGACTTAGCTTCTCTAAATGAGACTGGTTTATTAGTTGTAAGACATGGTCCGACATTACGGATTAGCTCGGCAGTAATGCGAAAAGCTATATATGGTCATTCGTTATTTACGACTCTGCAGTATGGATGCGTGAGATGTCAAAGTTACACGCGGATTAAAATAACGACGTAATATTTGAAATATAGCTTCTAGGATTCTCTGCTTAGGACACGACGACTAGTTATGTTAAGGTTGACGTTAACGAATGTTTCAAATGAAATTGTTAATGTTCAACCACTTAGAGACGATTGAACAGCTAGATGGACGAACGACCTAAAGAAAGTGGCTAGGAGAGACTGGATGCGGAAGGCGGAGGACAGGGTGTTGTGGCACAGCCTGGGAGAGGCCTATATCCAGCAGTGGACTGCAATAGGCTGAGTTGATTGAACCATTTAGAGACAGGCCTTATAGGCAATCATTTTGGCAGCGAACGAAATTTGACTTAGACAGACAGGCAAAAAATGTCGCACAAATTCAAACAAATAATTATTTATCAACCTCAAACTGTCCATTCATTCCCTAATCCCAATCGAACTCCAAACGGATCGAACTTTGATCCTCGAAAAGGAGAAGTCCCACAACTGCCTGGGTGGGCTGCGCAGCTTATCCAGGGGGTAGGCCCACGAAGTGAGGTGCGGGGGGCGGGTTCGTCGGCCGCAGTTGACATAGAGCCGCGTGCATTGAACGCGCGGCCTAGACTGACCTCACGCCGACCTGGGGCTCCATGTGACAGCAGATGCGAAGGCATTCCGATGACATTTGTGGAGATAGGTGACAGATTTCAAAGTGATGGTCAAAGTTGGTGTAATTTATGATGATTTTTATTTAACAAATGTTTTTGTCAATATTTTCTATGAAGATTTTGCATAGTACCGTATTGGGTTTATTAAAAACTGACAGCAAGTCTATTGAATGGAACTGATCTGATACAAGTATATTTTATAATATTATTAATGTTTTTTCATGTATAAAATGCAAGCTTTCAATTTGATTTTATCAAAAACAATAGATCATAAGGCCAATTCTCGTAATTTGAAACGTCCAAAATCTAGTTGCAGTCTCATCTCGGCGACAAACAAATGTCAAAATCTTGTCAAAATGTTGGGAAATTTGACGTATTTTTGACAGATTGAGACTGAGATCAGACTGTGAACATTCTTAAAATTACGAGAATTGCTCTGATGTCATTAATATTCAAATAATTACTCTTATGTAAGTACAGAATGTACAGATATAATTAGGTGTTATGACTAACTAACCCTATTACTAATACCAAAATTAGTTGTTGATTTAATCTCCAAAAATCACATACACTTTATTTCAAACCCTTGGTTTCTGAACAATTAGTATCGAAATTATTATTTGTTATGTTGACCAACTAATTGGAAGATGCGGTTTAATGGCAGAATTACTGATCAAATGAATAACTAAAAGACTAAAGCTTGAAATAATACAAAACCCAGCCTTAGTATTATATTTGTAGACCACAACAGATGCTTTCTTGAACCATGCATCAAGCATCTCTTGCCAAGGAGAGCCAAGCGCTCATGGTTCCACAGTGAATCAAATTATTTTAGTTCCTTAGGGTAATTACATGCCAAAGATGCCTCACTGCTATACCTTGCGGTCACGGTTTAGCTCGCTACCTCGATATCACCGCCATTTAATTACCCTTAGAAAAAAGACCTATATTTTGTTCAATTTTAATGTTTTTGATTAATACTGGTTAACATAGTGTACATCTGTTTGAGAAACAATACTAATAAAATAATCCACAGAGATCTACGTCCTGGAATGGGCAACTAGCTTCAACTTTCCGACTAATTGACCGACAATTTAATTTTGACAATTCAAAAGTGCCTGAAATGGTTTAATTGAAATAAATTATTTAAGTTTGAGTTTGAATAAAGTAGGTGTAAATTCTGGCATCTCTATTCTGTTATGCGCTGTCTGGCTAGGTAGGTTAAACCTAATAATCCACTGTTAAGAAGGCACATTTCAAATGTAATCACAGTAAATTTAACGTTGTTATGAAAGAAGCTAGTAAAATAAGGTTATTTTATAATTTTGGCCACTTTATCTATTAACATCAATTGAAAGTATGGCATAATCTGTCTAGATAATGTTCCCACTGCTGGAACACAGGCCTTCTCTCGGTGAGAGAGAGTGGGCCGTAATCCACCATGCAGGCCCAGTGCAAGTTGGTGGATGTCTTCGAATGTTTGATTCTAGGACATGCCGGTTTCCTCTCGATAGTTTCCTTCACCGGTTTGAGACCACTACTCTCAAACCGTAATAATTTACTCAAAGTGCCTGCCAGGTTCGAACCTCCATCTCGTAAGTCGCGTCCCTCTCCACAAGGCCACCACTGTTCTCTCTACTGCGAGCATACCTACAGTTTATTTACAACTATACCTATCTAGGCACTTCTAACAATCAGCAAGATTTGTATCAAAACATAACCCCAAAATCTTACCTGCATACTTTGCGAACCGCTGTTTATTCCTCTCCTCTAACCGTTTCTCCTCTTCGACTCGCTTTTTTTCCTTCTCTTCCTCTCTCTTTGCAACCAGTTCTGTGTTACCAAAAGGAATTATTTCATTTTCTTTCTTCTGTGCGGCTTCAAATTGAGCAATGTTTTCATAAAGTGGTGCTTCTTTTACGGCAATCTTTACTTTGTTAGAGTAAAGAGTCTTCAAAGGTTTATAATTACTATCGCTAAACTCACTAACTTCTGACTCTGAAGTGGAAGAATCAGATTTATTTTTCCCGGACATGGCGAAATTTTAGCAAAACAACATTGAAATAAAATGAAACTTGTATATGGACGAGACCACAGATAACAGATTAAACCGCTAAACTGTCAATGTCATATGGAACACGTTACGTTTTGTTTCACGTATTTGAAGAAAGACTATAATTATCTGAAGAAATACTATAATTGAACTTTAAATAAAAAATTCTATAGTGCCACAATTGTCTAATATTTAGGTTTTATTTTATACTTAGGTAATAGGAATGTATTCCCTAAATAAAGCTAAGGTTTGATTTGGCTGAACACTTCGACCATGCGGAAATCGTTTTGGAAACAATAATTAAATTTTACCTCGAAGTCGTAGAAGTAAATTATTATAATTGCACATTTTTTATTGACATTGCAGTCATATTGATCGCGTGGTAGAATGCTGAAGGTTCTTCCTCAAACTGCAATAATTCAGTAATTAGGTACAGTTCGCAATAGCAAAAGAAACAAACTTTCAAAGTAGTAGGCACATTATGTTGGTACCTTTTCTATAATATTACTAAGCATAATGTTAATTTCATTAGATGCTATTTTACTACATTAAAACAAACAACAGGTTGTGTAAACAAGATAAGTATTAGCAAGATGTTAGCTCGTCGCAATTACGCCAACTCAATGCAAGGTCCTCAGAGCAATATGCAATAGGAAGTAAATGATTCAAGGTTGCGTCTGACTGAAGTCTATAAATCTTTCAATAGGCTATTTATACAGGAAAATTTATTTGTAAATTGCCATAGAAAGAAAAAATAATATGAACGCACTTGTAACGCCTTATAATAAAGTGTTAATTTGTTAAGTAGCTATTATTGTTAGATGTTTTTACAATTTCATACAATCTTAAGTATTTATTGGAATATGAAAACGCAAACAAGTTTTATATAATGTTATCCTTGACTGAACTTTTTTTAGAACACAGTACAAAAAGTGCAGCTATTCCACGCTAGATGGCGTTGTAGTTTAGTTTTACAGTTCCATCTGCTTAAATTGAAAGTAAACAAAACAAGTCAACAAATTATTAAAATATAAATTTAATATATACTAATTGAATAATTCATTAAGTAACATCTAAACAACCGACAATTTCGGCGCAACCAACTTTCTTATTTGAAGTGTGCTTCTAATTTAATCAAGGCAGTGCGTATTTGCTCGCTGTCGCCTATTAATTGGCTATTTATTTATAGACGAGCTATGAATTATGCAACGTTAGGTAAATAACATGAAGATTCTAACTATTAGTAATCTTGTTTTCGATACATATCTTTGTGCATACACAGTATGAAAAACACACTTAGTAAATATTATGGGTCTTACTACAAAAACTTAAACACTTGTTTAACGAGTGTCTAATTTCAGTGTTATGTCAAAGTCCATATAATTATGTCGTGTTTAAAAGGAGTTTAGCCTAAACAACTGATAAACACTGTTTTGTGGTAGTCAGGTGTATGCATACAATCAGGGAAATTATTTATTTGGCAGCTTGACACACTGCGTCAATTTGCCACTTCATTAGACTGTCAAAGAATGGCGGTTCTGACTTGAATTTACTGACAATATAAGTTGAAACAATTCCAATTGCCAAAAAAAAAGATAAAAAGTTGAAACTTGACGTGGTTGGGAATAATTATCCCAGGTTTAAATTGAATAAAGGTCTAACCTCTACGTCTTATCAATGGTGTTAACCATTATTATTATACATTAATAAATTTTTGGACAATTAGAATAAGTAATTAATTTTCAGATCACAATCGCTTTTACTTTAGGCAGATAACATCTACAAAACAAAAAACTATTCACAGTTGAGAAATTAATTATTCTGGAAACAAAATCGACGCACGCAGAAAGCGGTACAAGGAAGCGCTTAGAAAAGAAAAGTAATTCTTTTGGCTTCACACACGACAATTATAGTGAAAGACTGAGCTAGCATTGTTCACTTTTTTACAAACGGCGCGCGTTGATTGGCTGCATTTCTTTGTTTCGCGGCGCCCGCGCAGTCTTCCGTGCATTGTGAGCTCAGCATAATATGATTACGAGAACGTCTTATGTTTGTTACGTTAATAACTTTTTTCTTTGTTTTCTTTTAGTAGCTTCAAGCATTTTATGGTCAGTTAATTCTAAAGATAAAGCATGTTACGTAACTCCTACAGGTGTAAAAGATAAATAATTAAAAGTTGAACTTCTCACTTTTTTACGTCAGTTATCCATAGATTAGAAAATAGTTTAGCGTTTATGTTAGCACAAACATGTCTTGCACAAAGAATATGTTATCTCATCTGTTTTGAAGTTTTAATATCACCAGATTTTCCTTAAAGTAGGGTTGGGACACATAGAAGCATTAGTGCTCAGTAGCTGTTCAAAAGTTCTTGTTCCTAAACGGGTGGCGGGTAAAATTTCATTCATTCACTGCACCTTTATTGTATGTACGAAAGATACCACTATTCACGTCACAGTTGGTTGTTGTCATAGAAGGACAATTATTTGTTAGGTGACGCCCCAAATAGCCGAGTAAAGTTCGTTGACTGGCACTTACGTCATTAAACCAGATTAGACTTATTGTACTATTCGCTACACGTGATGCGCAAACGATCCGCGAATGATTTATTAATCTGCCGTACCTACACTTTTAATAGGTCAACCACTGTCTGTTTCAACTATGTAACGATTTTAATGTCTTAAATTACAGTCTTCTCTTTATTGATTAATATTAATTGTTTCTTAAATGGCAAATAAATTAATATATATCTTGTTTATGTTTCAGAGCGGCGTAAGCGTGTGCGCAAGAGGGTGAGCGCCGCGCTGCCTCTATGCTGTATCGACGCAGATTTGACATTCATCGGGACGTCGCCAGGTGATCTCGGCGCATCGCCACCGTCACACTTACACCACTATAATATTAAATCCAACTGAAAAAGAAAAAAAAATCCACTTAACCTGAAATTTTATGTAACCACAATTTTATACATACTCCTGCAGACCAGCGCCATCTTCTGGCGAGTGTCAAAACTAGTAAACTAACCCGCTGTACATCGGCCATGCATTTACAATATAACAAAAAATGCTGATTGGCGTTGGCTAACTCGATTCTTTGATCTTTTTAAGCTGCATATTCTGTATCTCCTAATACAATTTCCTTTGTATGAATTCCTTTTGGTAAAACTTACTAACAAAACACTAACGTCCCCCTCTTATTTAAACCCTGATTCTGGCATAGAACTCAATTATTTTATTTGCGAACAGTGTTAAGACGTGAAAGCCTACGCTCCTAATCTTAACAGGTCGCTGCTGAAGAGAAGTGGATTACGAGGAGTGAGGTAACCTGGCCGGGAGGAGGACAAGTAAGCCGAACAAGCAGAGCCATCTGTCGTCCAGCGGCAACAACAAACAAACCGATATGTGTTCCCCCGTAACTAAGTACCTAAAATTCGCGTAATACCTACATCGAATAATGTACGTTCCGTCCAAGAAGCTGCCAAACATTTTGAACGAATTTATTAGTGTAAATACATTTTTGGACTATTTATATTTGTGTATAGTTCGCGAGTGCTCGCGTGTATAAGAGTGGTGTGAAAGCGCCACCTAGTGGTAACCGTGATAAAGGTGGCGGGGACGCATGCGCCATCGGGACAGGCGCTGGCGATGCCATTTATTGAAGACGAATGGTGGTCCGCCGAGAATGAGGGCAGGATGGTTGACCTCTCCAATTGCCTGCAGGTAATACACTCCAAGTTACACTATCTACTGTGACAAACTCACCAAGATATCTTTGGAGTAGTAATAACGACCCTAAAATTACTTAGGAAAGTACTTTTAAAAAACCAGATGAGAGCTAGAGCTCCGTTAAGATTGATATTACATTTATAATATTATATTTACCAATAACTTTCCAACAATTGCGATATTTTAAGCATAATTTGACTAACATAACTTTAACTCAAAGAACCTAGGAGTTTTTTTTACCAAATTTCAATCAGAGGACACACACATAAACATCACAGACCTTATAAACAAGAATGTATACAAAAACACATGTGCTAGTTCCAGGACGCGGTAGTCGCAGCCGGCGGCCAAGCGGCCGCTCAATTGCAACAGATGGCGACATCTCTTGGGGATCTCTCGCAAGCCGAGCTCACTAACATCGTTGGGGGACTGACCCTAGAGCCCGATACGGGCGAGGCGGCCGACCCTGACGACATCCTCAAGCAACTGGGAGAGACAGCTTTCGACAATTTTGAAACGTTTTTTACGGATTTAACGAATGCCACCGCGTCTTCTGCACCGCCTATTGAAATAAAGGTGAGTTGAGAGTTTCATGTTTCTTTTTTGTTCTGTACAGACAGTACGTAGCCGTTATTATGGCATATCGAGTTGCAGTAAAAGTTCGACTTTGCAGAGCGTCGTCTTTGCTACGTATATCTATTGACCGCATCCTAATTATTAGCGATCATCGCGCGACTACGTGATCGGCGCGTCCATATTATTATGTCACTTTTTGTTCAGTGAAACTAAACGCGTGGTCGCGCCGACAAAGGACGCTATCCTGTTTTCCGAATAAGGAGTGACAACGATCGCATATTCGCGCGACGATAGCTTTTAAATAGGACACGGGGTTAGACCAGACTCCTTCTTAAACTCGGTGTGCTATTTTAACTCC
The DNA here is from genome assembly GCA_951799955.1 of Apamea anceps. NCBI lineage: Eukaryota > Metazoa > Arthropoda > Insecta > Lepidoptera > Noctuidae > Apamea > Apamea anceps. Next base: position 1,046,715 of record OX637502.1, on the reverse strand, counting down.
CAGGAACTGTACAATAAATATGTTTGATACTAGTATACTAGAAGGTAGTCCTATGAGAAAAAAACTAGAAGTTATGGGCTACCCTATGACCTTTGCACACAGCCCAACATTGGGATGATGGAGACTGCAGACAAGACAGACAAGGTGTACCTTTGTGCTTCACAATTCTATTCGATCAGAACACTATGAACAATAAAATGAATTGAAATGACAACACAACAACATAATAACTTACAATAAATGATCATTGGACGTATGAATTACGTAAAAGACGATACCCACATGATACTAATTATATGCTTTTCAATTCCAGCAAGAAGAGAACAACAACATATCATCGCCAGCGTCCAGCAGCCAACTCCAAGGCTACTACCAACAAAACAGTCAATTAGCACTGCCAAACAACGGCCAACAACGGTTACAACAACTGTTGAGATCGGGCACGAGTGCGATCAACAATGCCGTAACGAATAATATTAATAATGGGCGATATAACATCGCTTCCGCGAATCCGCTGCTGGCTGAGAAGCTATCAGCGTCACCTAGCGGGATAAAGCAAGAACCAATCAGCTCGGATTACAACACGTCGAGTATGAACTACGGCAGCGCGTCACCGATGCAGAGGATGCCGAGCGGGAAGCCGCAGGTGCATGATGCTGGTGGAGGTAAAGGTGAGTTTTATTACTTATTAGAGATAAGGCTTAGGGGTGAAGCAGCGACATTTATTTTTAGTGACATCTAGCGGATAATAGTAAAACTACGATAAAAGACACTTGACTTTGTAGTTTTACTACTCGCTACTAGATGGCAGCACTATGTTGTAACAACAACAGTTTCTCAAATAGACAATAGATGTCGCTACTCCCTAAAGTGCAGTTGCAACTTTTAGTGCATTAGCTACCTACCTCCGTCTATGCAGTTTTCTCCTCGCGATCACAATCCACTTTCAATTTCCGCTCGAGGAAGTACGACGATTTTCCTTTCACGTCTTGCCGCTTTTACCTCGTCAAACGCTTAGGCCACGAGAAAGTTTTACAAAGCTAGGCGCACTAGGCAGCCAGTAGATGTACCTACTTAGGTATTTACTCGCATCTGAGATGCGTAATCTATTCTATCTAATTGATTCTGGGAAGCATGTTGCGTTTATAAAAGCACTACAAACCTGGTAGTGTTTCATCGAAATGGATTTGAATACTACCCACCATAGTCGGATTTTCACGACTCTGTTTCAGTCATTGCTGCTTGCAGTTTCTACAACAAATAGGTATTATAGTGATGATGATGACGCTTCTTAAAACTTTAATAATTGAAACAATATTGCGCATAAACATTAAGGAAATTATGGAGATTCAGTATATAGGCTTAGGTACCTATCTGCGTCCACATACCTTAAAGTGATGTCATTAAAGTGCCTACTTAATGAGTATTCAGTGTTCAATTAGTTCATTTCCTTTATCAGTATGTTAAACTAATTCGCAAAATATTTTATCCAACAAAACGTTATTACTTTAGACATAAAATGTAGTCGGTAACTCGACACGCCGAGATATATCCCCGACACAGTAGGTCAGTGGCGCCCCCGCGCGGCCGGAAGCGAAAGCGACGCGAGTGGTGGACGGCACATCTAACCGCTTTCCCCGCCTAATAATCTATCTGAAACTGCGTACATACTGTACATAGACACAGGCGTGTAAGGGGAAAGTTAATAAACTTCAAGTTATGATCCATAAAAATTATAGATAATTAGTAAGAAGTATTGTATTGGCAGTATTTAGCGGAGTTTTCTTCGAATGCACCAAAAAGAATTACTTGTTTGAACTCACCACTTTTAGCAGTGATGAAACATACTGATTGGAAAGGGCTTCCCCCAGTGTTTTCGTCAAATTTGCGATTAGGTTACCTAATGTCAGACTGCATCATCCCACAGCTGGGCAAAGGCCTCCCCACTGCTCTTTCGATGCAGAGCTAATGTGGACGGACTATTGATCGTTTGCCTTGTCCAACTCGTCCAATGAATAGGTTAAGCTATTAAATTAATTTTTCCTTTTCAAATACAAGGACTGCCCGGGCCGCGGTGGCCATTCGCGGTGCATATGCGCGCATACACCACTCTAGGTAATTATACATAGAATATAGCTGTACCTATTGTATATAACTTTTCGTATTATTGCACAGACGGGTTCTTTAATGATCACTTTCATATTATACTGATGGAAAGCTTATGAGGAGTAGATGTTTTTAAGACACAAAAACATGTCGTTAGCAGTTGGTGTACAAGATTGGGACATTAAGTACATGAAGATCTGTAGGCACCTTAAAATGATAGCTTTTATTTAAAAAAACATAAACTTTTGGATAAACATCGCAAGCTAACAGTAAGCTAGCGTATGGGTTACTGCTCACTATGCCCAGTTCCTTAGCGCAGTTCCTTAGCGCAGTTCCTTAGGACAGTTCCTTAGCGCAGTTCCTCAGCGCAGTTCTTTAGGGCAGTTCCTTAGCGCAGTTCCTCAGCGCAGTTCTTTAGCTCAGTAAGAACAGTGGAGGCCCAGTGGTGTGGGCCCCATGTTACAAGTTTTAGGTCGTGAGTTTGAACCCAGGCAGGCACTTTACTTTGTGTATTTAAATTCATCACCACTGCTTCCAAACGGTGAAGGAAAACATCGTTAGGAAACCGGCATGTCCTAGAGCGTAAAAATTCGTAGCGTAAAGGCATGTGACATCCACGATAAACCAACCCGCGTGGTGGATTACGGCCCACTCCCTCTCACAGAGAAGGTCTGTGTCCAGCAGTGGGAACGTTAGACTGATTATGCTTTTGCTGAGCTCAGTTTCTGACTGTTGGGTGACATTTGTCCTGCAGTCAGATTGGATATTTGATGCAGTTGCAGCCCGTTAGGCATGCCACAGATTGAAATATCATTTTGGAAAGAGAGATTGTGTAAAGGCGAGGCACGACGCGACACCGCTAAAGTAAATAATAACGGCCACAAGGGCATTTGATAAAGTAACTATCTATTCTATTACGATGATCTTGACGAATAGGGAAACGGCTTCTTTAAATAATAACATATTTTTATTATTTTGAACTACCTGCTTACGGTATGAATCCTACAAAAAGCTTTGAAAGTTTTTATCGCTAAATAGAAAGAACCTTTTAGATAGAACCGCCGTTCAAGTACTTAGGGCTCCGCCCTGTGGGACTAAAGTTACAAGTGTAGGGCTGAATTAGGGAAGTTTCGCTTTTTTCTGTTAGAGACGGCCGAACTTTGAAGTGGATTTTTTGGCAAAAATAAACCGCGACAGAATTGTTATAACTTAGTCATAACTAGTTATGTCGGCGTTTTGAATTAAGTTAAGTAACGTTAGGTATGAACCAGAAGGCCAATTCTCGTAATTTAAAACGTTCAAAATCTAGTCGCAATCTCATCTCGGCGACAAACAAATATCAAAAACTTGTCAAAGTGTGGGGAAATTAGACATATTTTTGACAGATTGAGACTGAGATCAGGGGGGCAATTCTCGTAATTCACACGTTCACAGTCTGATTTCAGTCTCAATCTGTCAAAACTACCTCTAATTTCCCTACATTTTAACAAGTTATAGATATAGGATTATAGGATTGTTATTTCTTTACATACGATTTTTGTATATCTACTTCAGTAGTAGGGATCCGTACCCAAAGGGTGCCAACAGGACCCTATTACCTACTAAGGCTCCGTCCGTCCGTCTGTCACAGGGCTGTGCTTTTGAACCGTGATAGGTAGACAGTTGATTTTTTTACAGGCTGTATACTAAAATATAGCCGCTATAACAACAAAATACAAAAATAAAATGATATTAATAATTAAATGTATCGACCATACAAGAAACGTGTCTTTTTTCGGAGCTTTTTAATCGATTTAATAATGTTAATCATTTAAAAAAATATATACGAAACCCTTTAACCCGTGTGCGAGTCCGACTCGCACTTGGCTGCTTTTTTAAACTTCTGTCTGCTTGATAAGTGGGTTTCAGACTTATTAAGCTTCCACTGTTAAAAAGTTGTTGCAGGGATTAAGTTATTCCGTTGAGCAGAGTACCTCCTCGATTTTCGACCCACCCTTTGGTCCCGCTGCACAACAAAGTTTTCCCATATTAATGCAACTTCTACTTAACCCCTCACTAACTTTTTCGTGGAAAACCGTCTTAATTGCTTCTGACAGTGATGACGTAGGTACTTTCTTTACCTTTATAGGTACACAAAATTCAATCAAAACCTACTTAACTACAGAGCTGGTAATGCTCCTCCTAAATCCAAACACATTACCTAAACGCCAATTCTCAAAATTATAAACGTTCAAAATCTAGTCGCAGTCTCATCTCGGCGACAAACAAATGTTAAAAAACTTAAGATGTGTCAAGGGACACCCGGATGGAACGAAGTTCCTTTCGATTAATTAGTGAAGGAATTGTAATAAAATTTTATTTTTAACTAAAAAAAAAAATAAACGAAACGAAACGAAAATAACTGCTTTCTATAAGAGAGAGAGAGAGACAGACGGACAGAGAAACACGCGCACGCCTTACAACGATAGCAGAAAGTGTCGATCTAACATTTGGTCTTAATTTTTTCCGTCTAGCCCCCTTTCGCAATGCGCGATAAGGAACTTCGTTCCAAAACTTGCTAAAAATGTAGAGAAAATAGAGGTAGGTTTTTCTGACAGATTGACACTGACATCAGATTCTGAACGTTCTTAAAATTACGAGAATTGCCCCTCTGTTTACAGATGCATTCCTTCCTTACGTCAATACAGGTAAAATTCCATCAAAGAAACCTTGACACCAAAATTTTTTCAGAACCAATCGCTGTTTCATAAAAATTGACACAATTATGTATAAACAGTAGGAAAACGTTGTGAGTGAATCACTTTAATAATTAAATGTCGGCGTATCTTCCTAGAACGGGATATGGGGTACTAGGGCTCCATGTCAAGGTGGGTGTCGCGACTCCGCGCCGTGTCGCCAGCGCTAGGGGGACTTGTAATTACTCCCGGGGCGATGATTAGGGATGTTTATTTTAATTATTGCGTTATGACGATGGGAAGTAATTGAGTAGGTACCTAGTGTGTTGCAGATTGCATGAGGGTGTATATTCATCATAATAGAGCTAGTGGTTTTTTTTTTTGGAAGAATACAGTTCCTGTTTAAACAAAAACTTTTTGTTATGATTATCCTATGAACTGAAACGTAGGTATTTTATTTTGTATTTCAAAATATTTTTATATCATGTCCCTCGATATTTGTGTGGGAGGACAAGCAAATGATCAATCGCAGTATTCTTTCATAACTTTCTATATTAAGGGCAATACCAACTAATTGAATTTATCTTAATATTAAAATACATTTACAATATTCCCCATAGACCACCGTAGGTTTTAATTCCGGAAAAATAAGTTACCGTCCAGAAACGGAAATTGGAAATCTCAATATACCCAGTTAGTATAGCATTAAAACTTATGACGTGCTCCACCTGGAAGTTCAAGAATATCAACTTATCAGATACCCACCCACGCGATAAATATAGATATGTCTTCCCACCAACTTTATTGCATCCCGAAGTCCCGAATCGCTCGAAATGTTGTAATGAATGTGAGAATGTCACGACAGTCGGAAGACGTTCCTACAATCTAGAGCCAGTCTATTGTAGGTGTGTTGAGAATCTAGTGTATCTAGGTTATCGATGTCTGCCAACGTTCAGCGTTTCCTGCTAATTCACTTCCGACCTCGTAACATGGTATGATATTTAGTATTTACTTTTTTCCTTGGAAGATGGACGCTACATTCTATGAATTGTGTAATCATTATGATTCTGAAACACTAATAAACTATTCTTCTATTTCACATAATTAAGGCAACCTGAATGGCAATTACCTATTTTTCAGAATGTTGTTTTATGGATAGCATCAAACAAAACATAAGGCTTGAACATGTACATTATTTTTATTATTTATTTATTTATTACATACATATGTGTTACGTTCTTCTCTACTTTCGTTGGCAGTCAGGCTCGGCTCAAGTCCAATATTGTTTACCCCGTGGACGTCGTTCAGTTGAAATGACGTCTATGACGAATATTCCCCATCAATTATCTGGATGGTAAAAGCAACTCTTCGATCAACAATAGTCCGTTATTGTAGAAGCACATTATTGATTCAAGGAGCAACTAAGCTAAGCATATTCAGCTCATCAGATCATTCATCTCTACCAAATGAAAAAGAGAGATGAATATTGTAGGTAGGTATTTGTCGTTGGTCTTTCAATCCAGTTTATTGCTAACTGCTAAAAAAAAAATGATGAAGAATGTCTTAAAATAAACTCTATGTATTATTTCCCCTTCTAATATACTTTCCTCCAACGTCACTGTATCTCGACGCAATAAGTCCCGACTCATTGTAAACGTGATAACCTAAAACAACAAGTCGTTATTAGACATCAAACAAAGCTGTACCTATTTACCCTCATTTTTTAAATAACCCTTACTCTTAGCAAAACATATCTGTGACTGGTGCCATACCCGCAGGCTACCTTTTGCGAAACACTGGATGTGTTTAATTAAAGTATAAAACTATTTAATTAGTACTTTATAAGGTGTATGCCCTGGCTGGAGGCCTTCATTTATTAAGGCATCCACAGCATAGCCTTAAATAGCCGACCAACTCTTAGGCTGACAGGCTCGAAGGGCTTATTTATATTGTTTGTTGTTATAGCGGCAATATATAATACACACTCGGTGAAAATACCAACTGTCTACCTATTGCGGTTCATGAAATACAGACAGACGGATGGACGGACGGTGGAGGCTTAGTAATAGGGTCCCGCTGGCAACCTTTGGGTACGAAACTCTAAAAAGATAACGAGTCTAGAAAGTCACATATTTCTACTTAAATAAGTTATCTAGTTCGTCATTTTGTCAGTGGTATGCCCATGTAATCATGTGTCCTCAGGAAATTCCTCGCGTCTCCATTGAAAGATACCCCTATCTATGTTCTAGGGTTTTTACTTTGACCATTAGCTTTTTGCAAGGCCATCTATCATGTGGCTACTGTCAGTCCCGGGATACAGCACTTGTGAATACTCCTGTCTTTCTATTTTCTGAAATAATAATATCACTTGCCCTTCTCTTCATTCTCGTCAAATTTCCCACTGCAATTTTTCCCACTGAAAATGTCAGATTTTCATCAAAAAATGACTTTTTTTGACAACCGCATCCGCAATCCTTAGTGCACGGTGCAGCGCGTGCGTCACTTAAATTGTGCGCGAGTGTGCGTGTACAACCATGACCCCGTTTTCACTGCGCGCAAACACTGCCCGTGTGTGCCGTGTCCGCACGCGTGCCGCGCTGGTGTGCGGCACATGTGCTTGTGTTATGTCACACGAGATGGAGCGTGCGTTTTGCGATGCGTGCGTCTGCGCCGGTGTGGAGGTTACTCTGCTTTCCTTATTGTTTTCTGCGTATAAGAGTAATACAAGGAATTAAATGTGGGCTAGTGATAATCCGTCTGACGTTTAAACATACCTAGTTTAGGTTTTCATTGACCCTTAGTTTAGTCGTTTTGATTTATTACATACGACTTTGCACTCGGAAGCAATAAAAATAGGCCATTTATTTAAAAACACCAATAAAATATCAAAAGATTTACGACTTTCCCGCCCGCATTACCTACATGTCACGTTTATCATCAATAAATAACTTCATTACGCCATCCAATCAAAGTCTCTTGCCGTTCGCTACCAAGGACCACCGATCGTGCCTCGTGTCCCACACGAAGATCAGGGCAATTCAGGTACCTATTAAAAGTTTAAGACTATTAAAAGCCGGACGTCCGCTGATTAATAACAAATCTATCGAAGTGGAGCATACTCCGACACGTCTCTATTACGCAAGCGCACATCCGCGCGTTTCGCCTTGAGATCTGTTAGCGGCGGCGCGAGCACAGTCGTTGAGATTTCGGATTTATAGGTCTTCTGTGAGATGAAATTGGAATGGAGGAAATTGCAGGGTAGAAAAACCCAGCATTGATTAAGCAAATACATTCTCTGAAACTTAACTTATGATGATATTAATTGGTCCGATAGTTTAGAATGCGCTGGGTATAAAGTAGTAATTGGCCAAATTAATATCTCTTGAAAGTGTAGAAGGGTTTCATCATACATGTTGTAACGGCATTGGTCACTGCATCATCATAGGTGTTATCATCGTTTAAATGAAGAAAACTCGAACCACCTCCTTTTTAAAGTCGACTAAAAGGAAGTAACCCTATTACAGTAAACCCAGAAACCGGTGCACCTACACTGCTGTGGTTAGACCTAATTCTAAAAGGAGTTTCGTCAATCAACATAATTGGTCTTTTGCAAGGCTTAAAATTCCGTTTTAGGAGAACTGTAGGCTTTAGAAAACTATGCAGCCTGCTTTTGAAACCTACGTGAGTTCTCACGCCATTGTTCGGCTGCTAAAGTGATGCTATACATAGTTCCACCGATTTCGCCTACCTATTTAGCTTATTCCATTGGTTTTTAACTTGCAGCCAACAAGGCTCTGATTTAGATTTTTCTAGGATTAAAAGTGCCTGTCCCGGAGATTTTTACGGGTCACATGTCATATTATATAAAGTTTTTAACTGTCTTTTGTCAGGGTTTACTAAACAATTTACTAGTTACTTAGTGAGAAATAAATCAACTTTTCCTTCTGCAATTTTTCAAACCAAAATAATTGGCATACATACCCATGTTTGTTAGAAAGCCTCCTTCCTTGTACAAAATAGTTCAATACCTGCTTCCTAATAATTAGCCCTATCTATTAAAGGATGCAATAAGTGTTAAACATCTAATCAGTAATTGCTAATCACACTTCAAGGTACGAGCCGGTAACTTCACTTCCACCTAACATATTTTACAAACCGCGTCACTGAAGGAAAATCCAGTGAGTTGCTATTAAAACTAATAGCGATTCCGACAACGTTTATGAACAAAGTGTTCCCGGAATCCGATAGCAGGCAGCCAGCGGACATTTCACGAAGTTCCGAGCGACCGTGACCCAGAAATGTATATAATACCTAAATAAACATGCTCGTGGAGCTCTGGAGCTATCTGGGTAGCACGGGGGCAGGACGCGGTAGACTGGAATAGGTTGAATTACATATTTAACTATACCTTCAGCCTGGGCATAGCTATTGTATCTAAATCTCTAATGTAAACTTTCCTTAGCTTGGTGGATGTTTTTTAAGAATACACCAATTTTTTTTCAAAATGAAACTATCAAGTTTTGGTTATATTTAGTATACAAAACTAAAAAAAAAATTAAAATGAAGTTAAATTCAAAATTGCAAATAAAAAATTCCAGGAATAGGGGAACCCCAACTCTAAAACACACATTTAAAAAGCAAAATTAAATTGTGCGTGACAACCAAGCGTTTAGGCCTCCATTAGCAAAATACCATTTCAAAGACTAACAATCACTTACGAACTCGCGATGCGTTCGCGTTCCTTTCTTATGTGACGTCACGCCTGTCATCAAAGGGACTAAACGTGCTGCTTCCATGGTTCTCCATAGCAATTACCAGGCAGTAATAAGTAGTAGGCTGTGGGCGCTGCACACGGCGGCGGAAACCAATGAAACTATATTACCTTAATTGTATAGAGTGGTACAGTCCTGTTGGCAAATGTTAAGCGTTGGTGATATACGTTTAGAAAAATCATTTTTGTAGATCAATGTTCATCAGGTTTGTCCTTTTTACCATTGGAAAGTGTCAATAGCTGTTAACTATCAAGCGCATGACGCTATCCAATTTGGGATCGGTTAAGTGATTCTTTAGCTTAGATTTCTTCTTCATATCCTCATATCTGATCCTATTTCTTTATTACTTTCCTCTAACTAAGCCATAGTTATCAAAATCCAATCATATTTTCATTGGTCCACTCTTACTCTTAAAACTATGGCAATTTTTGTTCAATTTAAATTCAAGTGAACACAACTAAAAGCCCCGCCACAGCACAGTATTACAGCACTCACTGCACTCACCCCGCCAAGGGCACCACCTAATAGATTATTAGTCTCTCATGAATAACCTACATATTTCAATGAGATAACAAGCTGTCCTGCTCGACTGTACACTTGAATCTAAGCACAGCTCCTTGAGGCAGTGCGACAACCTTAATCGTGTCAATGACGAGCGACCACATACGCGCACACACGAGCACACCGTGCGTGTGCGCAGTGTCCTGCACAAGTGCACGCGACACCGTTCTCCTGTGCACCAGTTTGTTATTGCTAACAAGGAGTTTGTTGTTATTAAGTTTTATGGTCGTTTCTAGAATAGAGTTAGGATATTTGAGGACATGTTTGGCTTAAAGTTGCCTTTCGTTTTCTTCTCCATTTGGGGAGATGTGTACTGTTGTATAATCATATTCAACAATAGCTGTATGTACCTCCAATCTCTTGTGCCGTCACTGTCTCGTGCCTTGTTGATCCAATTCCCTTCTATACGATTATCTTTCTGGCGATTCGCCTGTCTAACTGGGATCAGCCCAATCTGTATTTGAAGTATAAAGTACATGGTAGCGGGATTGTCCGAAAGGGTTACCGCTGCCCTGGAACATAAAGGGCTAAGGAAGGAACACGGGTGGGTTTTAGTCAGTAAGAGTCTGACACTCCCTTCTGCTCCACCCAGAGCGGGAGGGGTCATTTGATGATTTCCCATCCTCAAAAAAAAAAAAAAGTAATCGAAACCTTTACTTCCAGCTTGGTAGCTGTGGCAAGCAACCACTAAAACCAAAAGCAGTTTGATAATGCTTATTTATATATATTTATACAGTATATAGGAAAACGGGAAAAGGTATACAGGGGAATGTTTTACTTAAATCCTTATCTTCTGTTCCTACCTACGTTTGTACACTTACATATTTCGGTGGGATAATAATGTATTAAAGAATCTCGACAATAATTATAATCATTATCTAACCAGTGAAGATCAATAAACCTCTCCGATGATCACTGATTAGTTGATCAAGTTAGAGGAAATTATTCGTAATTATTTTGTTAATTTTGTCATTCGGCGTTCGTCACTGCCAAAAATATGGCCTTTGGACTGGGGAAATATCTATAAGGAATCTATTTTATAATATAATATTGTAAAATAGATTCCTTCCTTCATACCTACTTCCGTATACGTATTTCAAATTACTTATTTATACTTTACTTTTATACTTACTTATTTTTTTATTATTATTAATTATTATTTTTCGTATTTGTATGTCATGGGGTGCACCCGGGCTGGGGCTGGCTTTTACCTTGGTATTGCCATACTAAGGTGGCAATGCCGCCAGTCTCTTGGGTACATCACCAGTCGACATCGATCGATGAGGTGGATTTTTTTCTCGCGTTTAGTTAGTTTTTAGGTTTTTGTTAAGGAAATTCATTGTTTTTTATTTAATGTGATACATTGGTAGAAAAACATAAATACAGTTTTTAGGGTACCTAAATCATGGATCATAGCTCCATATGCCCCGTTCTTTTTTTTCCATGATCTTACCCAAGTGTCCTCCATTTCCCCGCATCACTCTTTCCCCGTTTCTTGTCCAGCCAGTTAGATATTCCGTGCCCACGTGACTGTTCCTGATGCAGTCCTTGTTGCATAAGCAACTAGTCACTAGTGACAAAAGAGGCGCAGGCGCAAGGTTTCGCAATCACATTACTAACTGGGACGCGTATGTTTAACGAATTGGTTCAAATGTTCAATAAATCATCGGGTTTAAGGAGCATTTCTACTTGATCATTTGGCAACGGTATTTTTGGAAGGAACCTTTTATTTTGAATACCTCGTTGGTCGTAGTAGTTTAAACTCGCGAGTGTAAGCTGCCGAGCGTTGGTACTGAGTTTGATCCCCAAGTCGAGCACTGTTATATTACTATCAAATTGTGTCCCAGGAGTTTAGAATTGTGTCCAGTTAATAGCAATAAGCTCGCCCTCTATTGCGAGTACGCAATTTTATAAATTCCGGGAATCCGAAATTTGAAGTACATGCTGTAGGTAGGATAGATACTGTAGGTAAGATACTCTGCTAAACCCTTCAGGAAATACATACGTGTTCATATGTTACGTTTTGGTTTCTGATTACAGTTTTGTATATTTTTAATGAGTCTGGTAACTGACCTTTACGTAATCTTAAAGACATCGTTGAATTGGTAAACGTTAAGTGGTATTTTGACAGGCTGTGGTCATCAATCAGTCTGTGGTTTTACGATAGCGCCCTCAGGATATATTATTATAGCTATATATTTTATAGTTATATGTTGTGGTGTAGAGTAGACATATTTGGGATCATAATAGAATAGGTATTGTCGGTGATTTCAATATTCGTAAACGTAATTAAAAGCTGGTCCTTTTATCTATGGTTAAAGCCAAACATGGGCGTAGCTGGGGGGGGGGGGGGATGCAAGTTGGCCAATGCCCACTCTAGAATCTTCTTTGCCCACCATAGAGACATTGACGTGAAGAGTTGCTATCTCTTTAACTGCTTCTCTTTATAGCATCACTTCGTTGTCCGTCTGTCTGTCTGTCAGTCAATACCCTTTTTCTCAAGAACCCGTGGAGATATCAAGTTGAAATTATTTTATTTTATTTGTTCACGAAAACAAACAATTACACATTAAGAATTACAAAAAGATAGGATGCAAAAATGATACAAATGTGTAATCAACCACGTTCTCCACAAGTTATATATAAGTAAGGAATTCTAAAAAAAACATGATTTGGTGGGATTATTTATTACTAGGCGACATATAACCCCCCCCCCCCCCCCTAGACAAAATCTCTAGCTACGCCAATGAAGGTAAAATGATTAGTTTTTATTAAAAAATTACCAAAATAGCTTCGATTGAAGTACATTGAGTGATGTCATAACTGATCTAAATTGTAGATGATGCTCGCCGTTTTGATGGTTAGTTTATTTGAAATTAATATCAAATGCAGAGCAGCGAGTAACGGCAACGGATACGTAAGACACCGCTCGACATATCACCTAAGCACCCAATGAACTACTTACATTATTTGAATACGATTTTGAAAACACTTGGAGAACACTAAAATAACTTATAATAGGGTTACTCACGTTGACTGCCAGACAATAGAAAATCTATTGTTTGCGGTCACCGGTGACCGCCGTGGCAGTCAATGCCTTAATTTTATAAGCGAGGGGTCCCTAAACCAATAATTTTGGGGATACAAGATTAGACCACACAACGATCTAACAATTATTAATTTTAAATTCATGAAATCGACTTTGTTTGAGCGTTTTTTAGATTTTGAACGTTTTTAATTACCTACTGGATCTGGTCTTCAGATCCAGTTGTTTTTATTTAAAAAATAAAATATAAACATCCAAATTCAAAACCTCCTCCATTTTTGAAGTCAGTTAATAATAAAAATATTTAGGTAAAATCTAAACTTCACTATCTTTTCTTCCTAAGCATATTGGTAAATAAACCTAGCCATTTATTGAAGCAGTCCAAATAGCGTTCCGGAAGTCATAAGCTCTAGGAAACATAGACAAAGATAGCAGCCTGAATGTGTTTCGGAAACCGGACGCTGAACACCTGGGTGGACCTAGACTGGTCTAATGCCTAATCCTGTCTGCTATGCTAGAATATTGTTGGCTAATGTCTGGCTCATAATGACGTCATCACTATAGTTTGTATTTGTGTCAATAATCCCCGGTTTTGCCTTATCTGGCACTGACCAGTAAATCTGTTGTATCTTGTGTTCACTGTAGAGACCGCGGCGGTTACTCAAAATACCCATATCTTCACATTCGACTTAATGACAAGCAAAGTTGAATAGTATTTTTGAAACGGAAGAAAAATAGATTCTGGTTTCTAAAAACCGGTGGATTATATGAATATATGTATCTTTATGAGTCATGTTACTGTGTGTGTGTGTTAATAACTACGTATTAAATAGCATAGCTTCGGGAAGTCCCAGGTTTATGAGATATAAATAAACATTGAATAATAATATTATCTACTAGCTTCTGCCCGCGGCTTCGCCCGCGTGGATGTCGGAAATTATCCCACGGGAACGTGCTAACAGGATAAAATGTATGTGCACCAGGATGCCATCTATCTCGCGGGCCCTTTGTGGCTAATTACAATAGAAAACCAATTGTGTCTCATTAATGGTGATTAAGAGGGTGCCTATATGATATCTTTACCTAAGTACCTACCTAATTAAAAAAATAAATAAACTCAATAACAGAAAATAAAATACCTACCTACCTAAATAAACCTATTTATGACGATAACTAATCTAAACTCAATCATCATCTGCCTAGCCTTTTCCCAACTATGTTCAGGGCCGGCTTCCAGTCTAACCGGATGCAGCTGAATACCAGTATTTTACATGGAGCGACTGCCTATCTGACCTCCACAACCCAGTTATTGGGTAATACGATACCCTTGGTACGACTGGTTGTCAGACTTTCGGGCTTCTGACTACCCGTAACGACTGTCAAAGATCCACGAATGACAGCCGGGACCAACGGCTTAACGTGCTTTCCGAGGCACGGAGGTGTCTCGGTATGTAAAGATGGTCACCCATCCACAGACCGACCGCGGCAAGCGTAGCTTAACCTGACCGATCGACCTGTGCGGCTGTTATTATTTAGCCACGGGCCCCTCAATCTAAACTCAATAAATAAGCAAAATCTCTAAAAACTAATATCTATACGAATGACTATCCTACCTAACAGTATTATAAAATAACCTACGGTCACTACGTACACTATCAAATATACTACCTATACTTTAAAATTAAAATCTATACCTACGACTTATATAAAAATAAACCTAAATAACTCTAAAAAGTAAAAGGAATAAAAATGAACTCCACTGCGTGTGACCTAACCTACGACAAACTTATTACTTGCGGTTGGTACAGTAATCGGATCTAGGGATCGAACCGCAAAATTAAGTTTGTTTTTTATTGTATATACTTTTCCGGGATAAAAAGTACCCAGTGTGGTGCCCAGGATATTAAAGAATAATTATACCAAGTTTCATCGTAATCGAACCGGTAGTTTTTGCGTGATGCCTGAACAAACAGACAGACAGACAGACAGACAGACAGACAGACCGACAGACAGACAGACAGACAGACAGACAAAAATTTTTTTAATCACATTTTTGGGTTCGGTGTCGGTCTAGTAACACCCCCTGCCATTAATTTTTTTGATATTTTCAATGTACAGAATTTTCACTTCTACAGATTTATTATAAGTACTAGCTTCTGCCCGCGGCTTCGCCCGCGTGGATGTCGGAAATTATCCCACGGGAACGTGCTAACAGGATAAAATGTACCTATGTGCTTCCCCAGAATGCCATCTATCTCGCGGGCCCTTTGTGGCTAATTACAATAGAAAACCAATTGTGTCTCATTAGTGGTGATTAAGAGGGTACCTATATGATATCTTTACCTAAGTACCTACCTAATAAAAAAAAAAACTCAATAACAGAAAATTAAATACCTAATCTATACGAATGACTAATCACACCTAACAGTATTATAAAATAACCTACGGTCACTACGTACACTATCAAATATACTACCTATACTTTAAAATTAAAATCTATACCTACGATTTATATAAAAATAAACCTAAATAACTCTAAAAACTAAAAGAAATAAAAATGAACTCCATTGCGGTGACTTAACCTACGACAAACTTATTATTTGCGGTTGGTGCAGTAATCGGGTCTAGGGATCGAACCGCAAAATTAAGTTTGTTTTTTATTGTATATACTTTTCCGGGATAAAAAGTACCCAGTGTGGTGCCCAGGATATTAAAGAATAATTATACCAAGTTTCAACGTAATCGAACCGGTAGTTTTTGCGTGATGCCTGAACAAACAGACAGACAGACAGACAGACAGACCGACAGACAGACAGACAAAAATTTTTTTAATCACATTTTTGGGTTCGGTGTCGGTCTAGTAACACCCCCTGCCATTTATTTTTTTGATATTTTCAATGTACAGAATTTTCACTTCTACAGATTTATTATAAGTATAGATTGATAGCGTTTCTGAAAAGGAGGAAAACTAGATTTTGTTTCCTGTTTTTTTTTTATAAATTGAATTACGTGGTCTTCTCACAGGTAGGTATGCATCATGTTACTACGTAGATAATCTACAGTAGGTAGGTTAAAAACTACGTATTGGGACATCCCAGCTTTGACAGATAATAAATACGGAATAATATTACCTATTATTGCATGACAGTTATGTATTTCATTTTGTAGTATAATTAAAAAACATTAATGTTAAATTGATCTATCGTTTAATAGTTACAAAGTCCATGGTAATGTTGGTTAGTGCGCACTATGCGACGCAATTCCCATAAGTACAACAAAAATTAAATCAATTAACTATCGCCCATAAAACCTGCTAAAATATCGGTTCCAACATATCGCACAAGCAAAGCGTATGTGAAACTGTAGCTTGACCTTCGGCTTTGCCTACCGTCTTAATATACATAATCTGATAATGTAAATTAATACGCAATAATTTTTTAATCTTCTCTTTTTTTTCGCATGTGGTTCTGGGTTCGATTCCCAGGTCGGGCAGTGTTGTTGTTTTTCTATCAGGAATTTCTCAGTAATAATCCAAAAATTCTAAGTAATATGAGTCTGGATTTGTACCTGGTTGATGACAATAGGCTCGCCTGCTCGCCACCTGAGATATTATATGTGACTTAAACATAACTTGAAATATGTGCGTGTACCTGAACACCTCTACGTAACCCTTCGGGGAAAACAGGTTTGATGTTATTTTGTTTACACCTTAACCAATATCACTACAGTTTCAGCAGCGTCACAGTTATCACGACCCATACAGATAGACTCACTCTCACTTCATGCTAATATTAAAGATAATGAAAGTAAAACGCGTATTGTCTCCAATACGCGTTGCAAAGTAAAACGCGTATTGTCTCCAATACGCGTTTTACTTTCATTATCTTTAATATTAGCATGAAGTGAGAGTGAGTCTATCTGTATGGGTCGTGATAACTGTGACGCTGCTGAAACTGTAGTGATATTGGTTAAGGTGTAAACAAAATAACATCAAACCTGTTTTCCCCGAAGGGTTATATATCTGATAGGGGTGATATATCTAGCTCCAGGGCCGATGTAACGAGAGTTACATCGGCCCTGGAGCTAGATATCTAGTACACACACTCGTGGTGCTGTTGTCCTTATGTTTTAATGTAGTAATAACGGCTACCGCAGGGTAGGCAGCAATCCAACCTGAAATTATTCTGGTCAACTAGTTTTCATGTTATTCTGACTTTCGTTTTGTCGAAAAAGGAAATTATATTAACTATAGAATTCCTTTTACGATACAGGAATGCTTGTCTTAAGTTTAAAGTTAAAGCTCTTAATTTTATATTCAGGGCTCATTTTTTTGTAACTTATACTTCAACAATAGAATAACTTAATACAAACTTGGAACATACCTAACAGCATGTTTATACCTATTCAGAATCTTCTTATCATACAAGTCAAAAAGCAATCTTTTCATTAGTTGCTCACTGCAAGTTGATCTAAGATTTTGAACATAGATATTTTTTCAACACAGGGTGGCAAGGACATAGACGAGCAACCTGTTACCATGGATTCAGTACATGAGTCTGAACGCCACTGCGTTGAAGATTTTCGTGGGTTATTAAAAAAAAACTGCTGTTCCATACATTTTGACCGCATAGGTATTTCGGTTTTTTATGAAACAGCTGATACCGACGAAAAATTTCAGCGCTAGGGAGGCTGGAATCATGGCTACAGTTTGCGCGTCGATGTCCCTGCCACTCTGTATACATCATATGAAATAGGTCAAAAAACTAGCTAAACTATGCAAAAACTCTTGTTTTGGTGTCCGTGGCGCCAGTCCATAATGTGGTGCCATTAATATAGCGCACCTCGGCGACTGGGCGTGACATTAAATACCCCGGATGAACGGTATTTATCGCCCGTTTCTAGGGTTCCGTAGTTACACCAAATTTTCCAGACGAGGCTGTTTGAGCCAGACGTTATGTTCCAAATATAGGTCTCATCTGCACAACGCTTAAAAATACACGGTTGGAATATTATTATGGTAGAATATTCTAAACTACTGCTAAACGAAAGAAAGATTTTTTTTTATTCGGGACTCAGGAAATACGAATAGTAACAAACGAGCATTTAAAACTAACAAAGTTACATTAAAAACAACCAAAAAAATTTAACTTGCAAGATTTTATTACAGTCAAACATCAGGACAGGTGAAACTAAATAAAAGCTAGTAAAAAGACCTGTGCTCATCTTTATTTTCTACGTACCAGCAGATTTCCGTTGGTACAGACGCCAGCAGGTCAAGCTTCCCGAAACTGTCAAATTTCCCCAATCATTCTTGAACCTTAATACTGCAGCGATAATGCTGAAAATCTATTATAGAAAGACAGATTGTAGTAGCTTGATGTGCTGACGTCTGTACTAAGATAACTCAAACAAATCCTTCAACCAGCCAAATCAATTAAGCTTGTACATATATTTTTAGTTAACTAGATACGAGAACTGTAGACTTTTCAAACTAGATCCATCGGTATTAGCCATAATAATACAAAATTGTATTTTCTAACTTTGGTCCCTAGGTACGGCGGTGAGCCTAAAACCTCCACAGCTAGAAATGGGACCTATAACTACAAAACGCGTCTAGTTTTACTTATCTTAATGGGTATATGTATATGCCCATTTCATACAAGACACAGAATGGAATACTTTTTAACCGACTTCTAAAAAAGGAGGAGGTTCTCAATTCGACGGTATGTTTTTTTTTTTTTTGTGTGTTTGTTACGCGATTTCTCCGCCAATTGTGGACCGATTTTCAAAATTCTTTTTTTGTTCGAAAGGAGATACTTCTGAAGTGGTCCCATAGAAATTTCATCAAAAACGGTGCAGTAGTTTGGTTTTTTAAACCTAAATTACTGGTAAAAATTACAACTTAAAAGTGAAAAATAAAAACTTTTTTGCAAAAAAAAAACAACCGACTTCCAAAAACGACACTACAAAGTGAAAAATAACTTTAATTTCGGAAGTCGGTGGCAAACAACGAAAATGCGAACCCGACGACATCGACTTCCGAAATTAAAGTTATTTTTCACTTTGTAGTGTCGTTTTTGGAAGTCGGTTGTTTTTTTTTGCAAAAAATTTTTTATTATGTACAGTCACAAACACTAATATGTCAACACTTGGCAACTTTCAATTGAGATTTTTTCGTGAAATAACGAATGCAACGTTGAAATACGACACATTACATAAACCTATGGGTACGAAAATGCTACATTCGAAACAACATAAAATTTCATAAAAAAATAAAGGAGTAAATCGCTTTTGAATAAAGCCGAGTGTATACATACTTTTGCTTGTGACTGTACACCATATAAATTACAGACATAAATATAGAAATTTTTTACACATTTATTTTTTTTTACTTAAAAAAACAACACAAAATGTAAATACAGAACCCAACGAAGTTCTATGCACCTGACACCTCAACACGTGTAGCGTAGCATCGGTGCGCGGGCGCAATTTTTTGCATTTCACGGCCCATCGGCTCCAATCAGTTACCTTCGGCCCCGATGTCACTAGGGGTGTCAAATACAAGCTATTTGAATTTAACGCTAATGAATTAGGGGAATTTTGACGCTGTTTCGGAATGTGTGTGTGTATTTCAACATTTGACACGTTTCTGATGTATTTGTTTAGCGTTTAATTAGCTGAATACTGGTGTTAATTTTTTCTCTAGTAAGGTCATTTATAAAGAAATACCTGCCTAAATACCTATGTCTACTGGCTACAGTGACAAGCTTTAGTTTTTGGAAAAAAAATGCACGTGTCTCTCTTCGTTTTCTGAAAACCTGAACCATACCTAAATCTACTGTAAAATAATATAATGTGTTCTACCTGCATACTTTGTTTGATTTACCAAAATAGTTTTTTTTATTTTTATTATATAAACTAGTGCTTGACTGCGATCCCGCCTGATGGAAAGCAGTGTGTGTGTTTATTTCATTAGCAAATTTTACATTGTGTCGTAATGTATTACAATAAAAGTTTGAGATGATATTTCACCACAAGTTAAATGGATACTCCCAGTCCCTAGTTTCAGAATGATCTTGGCAGGATCAAGGGGGTTAGGTTTCCTTAGTCATGAGCATATCCTGAGAAATCTCGTTCATCTTCGCTCCGCTCATCTCTTCTAGTCATCGTTTAACATGTGCCATTAATATTCCCGTCAATTATCCGGAGTATGACACATCGGCTGCTCGAATGCGCCGAGGGACAAAAAATTTAAACGTGTCAAAATATATCGTTTTCGTTGCTGCTTATAGGTCACACAAATGTGTTATGTGTGAGATAATTAGTTTAGATGTAACTGCATAGTTGGATGTAGTATTTAGGTATTTGGTGTTATTTAAAAACAAAGTATTGGTAGATTGATTGAGCATCAGTTGCAACTTTTAGCACCTTGAAACCTATTTAGCTTTATTATTTTATGCTTTGCATGTTGTAGTTTTAATAATTATTATTATTTTTTTAATTAAGGGTGAAAGTATGAGCCTGCTTACTTAGATTTAAGCAATATAAAATAATGGATGCACACTTTGTCATACGGTGAAGTAAAACATAGTGAGGAAACCGGCATGTCCTAGAACCAAAAATTCGAAGATATGTGACATCTACCAACTCGCACTGGGCCCGCGTGGTGGATTACAGCCCACTCCCTCTCGAAGAGAGGAGGCCTGTGTCCCAGCAGTGGGAACATTAAAGGCTGATTATGTATGTATGTGTGTACTTTGCCATAGTTGCTTTTTTATTACAGTAACAACTAAAGTCTAGAATGTTAATATGAAAAAGCTCTACTTTTCTTGGACAGAATTATACTTATTATACATTATACCTTTATAGATTCTATACAATCAGTCTGAAAATGTCTAATTCTGAGCATTGGACATTTTTTATATAGGTTTAACAAATGGTTCTAAGAAAATGATTGCTACTTATATGATCACCCACGGTCGCACTGTGTTGTAACTGCTTTTTGTGTAGGTCTAAATATCTGAAAATAGGTCACTTTGGGTAGCTAAAGCTACCTATTTTCGTAGCAATGCGACCGTGAAATACCTTTCTACCTTAATCGATACGATTACCTAATAACCGCTTACACATATTAATGACATTTTTCTTTCTTACAGGTAAGTTCACATTTAAATCCAGCCGGAATTCCCGACGGTAAGAGCTCATTAAAATAACTCGTACACGATATACCTTACCGTTATTGGGCCAAGATGAAGTGCCGTGTTCAAAAAGCCTGAAAAATTGCGGTTCTTCACGCACCCTGAATGACTAGGGAAATAACTAGCTTATCGGGAAATAGGACCAAGTATTTGAAGGTTATGTTTGAGGAGCAGCCCCGTGTTTCTTCGTTTACGTCATTAATCTGCAATTAACTGACGTAATTGCGCTATAGTTATTGTTATAGAAATTGTTTTCGTTTCGAGTTTACTAATGTTGTAATAGTCGATAGTTCGGTGGCTGAAGCTGATTCCGGCGTAAAAATATCTACGTCTGTGCTACTATTTAGAAGCGACCAAGTTTGACAAAATCAATAGGAAATTCTATTCGTAACTTGAGTTCTTAACCAACTAATTTAGTTATTTTCTTTAAAACAAACTAATTGATAAGACATTTCTTTAAGGGTTGATTTTTCAATTGACACGTAATTTTTATTTGTGGAATAAAATGGATATCTGACAGTTTTTTTCTTATAGAAGAACTGTCAAAAATTCAAAATTATTCCTCCTATAAAACTTTTTGTCGATTGAAAAATCAACCCTTAAACAAACTAACTCCCAACAAAGAAATCTCCCTGCTTTGAGGCAAGTCTAACTAATCTTTTATGCGAATCTGAAATAGAAAACATTACCTGATGATTATCCATTCTTTTTGCATTTACTTAGTATACATACGCCTGATAAAGTAGTAGGTACTTATCTAGCTTAATTTTATTGTTTGAGCCATAATCTTGCTAAAAATCCACCTACAATATTACGGTGGCAAAGATAAAAAATGTTCAATTCAAATATACATACTAAACCAGTCAAAATCCCATGAGGAGACTTTTGAATATTCAGTGGATAAAAATATTCATTTTTAAATAGGAAGAATCAATGTAATCCGTCCGATTCTGATTCTTGTAGACATTCAAAACCGATAAATGTTCTTACCGTGTCTTATAAATCATTTCTGCAAAGAAGAACTACCAAAAAACATAATTATTGGTACACCTACCTACCATCCTCATCCTCATCTGATCCCATCAGGACCTTTGCATCACCATGCCTCAACACCAGTATTTTGCGTAATTACGCGAATTTAACGCGACGCGTAAACGAAAGTAATATTATCCGATGTGTTTGTCTCATTGCACTTGGTTACGTATCAACCATGTAGGTCAGGGCTGCGCGCGCGCCGCGGAAAGCGAACTAACTACACTAGTCAGTAGTCTTTTCATAGCTCTTTTTTGCGTTTTCACCTTGATGCACTTGGTGCTGTTATGATTAATTTCAATGCATTTTGATAGATCATACAAAAAATGTTACTTAAAGCTTTGTATTTTTTTTTTTGCGTTTAACTCTTTTATTAGCTGAAAGATCTAGATATAAATTGGTTCCACGTTGTGCAAAAGGTATAAAAAATATTTATTCAGCCCAATTATATTAAGTTAGTCTGTGATTGAGTAAAATCAATACAAAGAAAGAAATTCGAATATTAAATTAAAAGTGTAGTCAATTTAATACTTATGTATTTTAACGCCAGAACTATGTACAGTTACGTCACTATCAATGTAATAATGTCTCTATTACGTCAAATAATAAAACAAGAGTCACGACAAATTATTATTAAATAGCTATAAAATATAATAAACTCAAAGCAAACCGGATCGCTAAACTAGAACATGTAAATGCGAAACATATGAGAATTTATCATATAAATAAATTCATCGACCTAATCGTGTCGGTAAATGCACACAAACCGCAAATCTGTTACATAACGCACTCGTACGCATGCGTGAGTGTGACACACACACATGCGCGTACGCAGCCTGCATCCTGTCCCACTTAGTGAGGTGAACCGGTCGATCTATGGATCTTGTCTATGGTGAAAAACTAGTATGGTGGAATTAGTTTCATACTAATTAGGGTTCAGCGTGATATAACTTAAATATTTGCATGTTCACCTTTTTTGATGGTCGTCCTGCGTACCTGTCTATGTTTTAAGGTGTTAATTTGTGCTAGACTTAATATACAGTCCTTGAACACATTTGCCGGTAACACCATAGTTAGATGCATAAATATGTCACTAACAAATGAATACATATTTAGATATTGTAGCTAAAAGTGGCACATAAACCCTCAAAATAACTTTTTTATCTCTTGGTAACGTAAAAGGTACCTACCTATCAGTCGATTTCCATCTCCTGTATTTCATAATCTCCACTCTCTTTTTTTTTTACTTTCGCTAGGTAATTTTTTTCGCATCTAAGGCACTCGTAGGAAAACATAAAATTGCCTTAAAAATCATCCAGGACTGAGACCTAACAGGAGTATTTAGAGACAGGAGACTTATCTCATCTTAAGCACATTGGTCTATTGTCCCTCCCCTTGCACTCGTCTTGTCCACTCCACTGCCAGCTCTTCACATTCAGCAGCCGTAATAATACCAGTTCAGTCACTCAACGTATCTAGGTCCAAGAATTCACAGTGCACTCTAAATATGCCACATATGGGCGCAGAAGGTCGCTGGTTACTGACATGGCTGCAATAATGCCGGTTGAAGCACAGCTCATTAACATTGAATTTATTTTGCAAAACAAGGATTAATCTAAGCATTATACCGTTCTTGTTTTGGGAGATGGGTAGCTTTGCTACTAAAGAGAATTTATTGGGTCACATGAATACGTGCAATTAGTTTTCAAGAGTATCTACTATAGCAATTTGCTACGATTTTATTTTTCTTCCACATTCGTTTGAAATTGGCTCATAAATATTAGCAGCAGTTAACAGTGTTTATTAATAGTGCTAAAATAGTTATGAACCAGCTCACCCAATTTTTTGGTAGCCAACCTCTCGCCATAGGAAATGCTCCTAGGAGTCTAAACAAAGGTTAGATGTGGTCCTTCCATCCGCATACAAGGTTCTTTCCATTCTACCCACCAGATTCTCACACAAACCGGCTTTTAAAACTAGCAGTATATTAATTATTTACCTCAAACCCAGTGCAAATACCGTAGTATATGGGTGGCGGTAATAATATACTGAACTAGTGGCGCGCATCAAGGTCTGTGCCGGCTGGCGCAACCAGACAACTCTCGAATGTTGCACAAACACTTGCTAATTGAAACCAATGTGATCTTCCGAGAGATCTGAAGGCTCCTTGGACACCCTTCTCCTGAGCTTTCATACATTTCTCTGGGAAGAGAGAAATTTTGTCAGGGTCATGATCTAGATCGGTTTAGTACTAAATCTTGTCTAGTTTGGTACAGAATGGGAAAACGGCTAAAGATTAAAGAGTTCGTTTGTGAGTTCTTGGAAGATCTAGAAAGTTCTCTTCGAATGTATGCTTTGAAGAAATGTACTTCTGTTATAAATAGAATAGGTGCTTAGAGATTTATATCTCCATCTTCAGACACTGCAATGCCGTATTCCAGAAAATGAAGACCGATAAAATTAAATGCCATTTTTTTGCGTACGTGTATGTTTTGATATCTTCGTTGTACAATGCAACTCATGCGCAGTTCAAGACAATAGCAACTAGGAACAAGACACAGTAGCTCCGGAACCCTCTGGCATCCCTCCAAGCCAATGTTTCAAACGCATTCAAAACAAGGATTAGACTTGTTTGTCAGTTGGCGTGGATAGGAAATATAGATAATGGTGAGGAAGGAAACTGCGGCGCGCAGCCGGCGTGCAGCTCGCAGTGAGGCCGGAGATCAGCGACCGTGCGAGGTCGTGCCATGTAAATGCGGCTCTCAAGGCGCCCGCCCTAGTTACGCTCAAAACAACATCGCTTTACAATTACCTTCAACCTTATCACAAGGGACTAAGGTCTAACGTCTATTCATTCAACTGCATAAACAACTTTGTATCACAAACACGTAATTGCGCTTGACGTAACACTTAATGACCTATCAATAAAGGTTGTTTTTGTATGCGATGGTGGCAGGTTTAAGATTGTGTAGCTAAGAGCGATCGGACGGAGACGGTGACACGAACACGATCCTTTTTAGTTAAATCATTTGCAGAAAAAAAATGATTGGCAAAAGTTAAAATGCAGTTCATTAGTGATTAATGACGCCGATTAAATAGTTGGACTTAGTTGTTGAAACGTCGAATGGACTGACTGAGGTATTCGATTTATGAAAACTGTATGTGTGTGAATACATTTCTGTTGTCCTGAAAAAAAAAGTACTTTTGCCATACAAAAATCTTATGCTGACAGTAGTTTGAACTAATTAGCGCCTTTACCCACAAAACTATCCAATCAACGTTACCATTTATTCTAATTAAACTGTATGAAGACATCCGTATTTCTTCATTAAAAAACATGGTTTTCATAAGGAAGGAGTTCTGAAACAATATACAATTACTCCTGTAAAAGTTTATGTGGTCCCAACATAGTTACTTATTGAGAAATATTCGTAAGTTAAGAGGTAGCCGGGAAGCCTCCTGGACTTAAATTCGACAAGCTTAGCTTACCACTGAAAAAGAAACAAGATTATATTAAATTTTTCTTTAAAAATCGTCTCAATAAAAAATGGACACAACTACACTCTAAGGGCGAAACTACGGAACCGATGTTCACACAATTAAGCCTGG
This sequence comes from Apamea anceps, assembly GCA_951799955.1. NCBI lineage: Eukaryota > Metazoa > Arthropoda > Insecta > Lepidoptera > Noctuidae > Apamea > Apamea anceps. The sequence continues at coordinate 1,020,716 of OX637502.1, read as the reverse complement.
TCCTTTAACACGGAAATGATAAAAATTGCTATAACATGACAAATCGGGGCAGTATATCAAAATGTATACATAATTTCTATGACTGTAATTTACATCTTAATAAACATAAACCTTTCAATAAAAGTTGTAGCCGCGGGTTACAGTTAGTTGGTTATACTTCTTCAAACTTTTCATCACGCATCGGGACTAATTGCCACTAAGAAAAATAAGCTTTTCTTTAGGTAAATATTCCAGATACCCATTCTTCACCACACCTACCTCTTACCAAGAACCGCTTACCAAACTCAATCAATGAATGACCTTTGTATATCCATATTTAAAATAAAATTTACATAAATATGAATGGTCCGCCATACAGTATTGGCGGTCACACCAAAAGCTGTGTGTATTTGGCACCTTCCCCGCGGATCTAACGATGCGCGTGCGCAGAATGTAAAGGATTGTTTAAGTTGGTTGTCAGGAAGACTGGAACCTCATAACCGGTCGTTATTACATATCATTATGAGATCATTTATAGATCCATAAGTACTAATATTATATATAGGAAAGTAGCTCCGTCTGTCTGTTACCTTTTCACGCCTTAACGGATTTCACAGGTAGACCCCGGAGGCTTTGGACATAGGATAATTTATATCCCAGTAGTACGTTCCTATGGAATAATTTACGCCCTCCACGAGGGCGATGCCGAGCGCGAAAGCTAGTATACCTACAAAACTTTAAGGCTATGTTGACGTGTTAGTTACCGGTAACGAACAGTAAAAGTGACCATTCGTCTATGGTCTTTAAGTTGAGGTTACTACAACAACCTGATTAGTATGTCCAGCTTGTATGTGATATTGACGCCGTGGTGCAATCGCGGAGCGTCCGATTTCTAGGTTGTTGGTTTGATACCCGCATGGGGACTGATGCAAGATCTAGATTTTTCTATGAGGTATCTGTGCTGCTGTGCATATAAGATAAGATCGGGAGTTAATACCTAAATATCTGCTAGTCTAAACGATTCCATAAAAAGACCTTCCATTCCTCTTTCCCACATCTATCTTCTATACATATAATAAAATTGTAGAGAAGTGGTGTCTGTACAATGGAAATATATAAAAAAAAAGTAGCAGGGGTTGTTATTATATCGATGCCGAACCCGAAATTGTAATTAAAATTTTTTTTGTCTGTTTGTCTGTTTGTCTGTGTGTTTGTGCACGCTAATATCAGAAACGGCTTATTCGATTTAGATGCGGTTTTCATTAATATATTGTAGTAAGCTTCACTTAACATTTAGTGTTTATTTCATGTCAATCGGTTCATAAATAAAAAAGTTATGTCAATTTAAAGAATCACGGCGAACATTTACACGCCTCGCGCCTGCGCGTCCGTGGCTATATAAAGCGCGCTGAGAGCCGCGCCGCTGTCCAATTCGATCCAGCCTGTCCCTTTGTTGCCCTCTCCCAGAGACGCCCTAAGCCGAGGTTCGTACCCCACAGGGGGTGCCCTTAGCGCGCAAACACTTAATTTTAATCTAGGTGTAGCCCTGGCTGGAGGCTTTAAGAATTCTTAAGGCAACCACAGGATAGTCCGGTTAAGCAGTCACGACCTCTCAAGGTCAACTTCGAGATGCCATTCATAAAAAAAAAACGCGCCGCTGCCATAAGGATTCAGTTATTCGTAGCGAACGCACGTATCCTGGAGAGTATAATAGTTGCATTATTGCGATTCACTTGAATACTGACTGTTTGCATAGTTCATCTATATATTATATAAAATTCAAAGTCCTGATTGACTGATATATCAACGCACAGCCTAAACCGCTGGTCCTAGAGACATGAAATTTGGAGAGTGTGTTCTTCGTGAAGAGTAGGCATCCATTAAGAAAGGATTTTTCGAAATTCCACCCCTAAGAGGGTGAAATGGGGGGATTTCGTTTGTATGAAAAATCTTATTCCTTGAATTAATAAACTTGAAACTTGGCACGAATACTTACCTAAATAAATTATGAAGATTGTCAGTTTTTTTTTTTCTAAACTAACCCCTAACAATGGATTAGGGGGTTTCAAATTTTGTATGGAAGAATTTTAGCTCGCGGTCCGATTTACTCGAAACTCAGTATTTATACCTAAGATTGAAAATAAAGAATAATGTGTATCAGGGTTTTTCGAAAATCTACCCCTGACGGGTTGAAAAGGGGTAGTCAATTTTACAAGCGAGGATTTTACAGCGTAGCTTGATTAACTCGAAAATTGGTATAAATAATCTTTGTGTCAAGTTATGAACACATCTCAAACGATTTATCAAAATTCCACAATTTTGATAAATCGTTTGAGAGGTGTTAAAGATAGATAGAGATAGGGGTGGCCCTATGGGGTTGAAAAGTGGGGATACAGTTTATATGAAAAATCTTATTCTATTTGTTAATAAATTTGAAAATTGGCAAGAATACTTGCCTACGTAAGTAATAAAGTTTATCATTATATGTTTTTCAAAACTAGGGAGATATATTGGTGTTAAAGTTTGTGTGGAAGAATTTGAATGCGCGATCCGATTAACTCGAAAGTCAGTATTAATACTTTTGACAAGAAAGTAACGATGATAAGTTTTTGGGTCTTTCGATAATCGACCGCTGACGGGGCAAAGGGGTAATTAATTTTTTAAGGGGCGTATTTTACTACGTGGCTTGATAAACTCAAAAAAATTGGTATACAACAGCTTTGTGTCAAATTATGGAAACATCCAATATTTTTTTTTTGTTTTCTTACACCAGTGGGGTGAAAAGACGGGATACAGTTAATATGAAAAATCTTTGTCCTTTGGTTAATAAACTTGATACTTCGCAATATTTGCCTCATTTATTAATACAGATGGTCACTTTTAGTTTAAAAAAAGTTCTCACAGAGGCTTCAGGAGGTGAAAAGTTAATATGTAAGAAAAAATATTAAACCGCTCGGACGAATTAACTCGAAACTCGATACTAATACTTAAAACAAAAAGTATGTGTTTTAAGGGTTTTTCAAAAAGGTTTAGTATGTGTTTTAAGGGTTTTTCAAAAAGGTTTAGGGTTTTTGTCTCTTACCGGGGTGGAAAATAGCATTAAAGTTTAAGGGATGGATTTTACTGCTTGCTTCCATTAACTCTAAATGGGTATAAATAATCTTTAAGTCATACAATGGGAACATATCAAACGTTTTTTTTTAAACAAAGCCTATTTCGTGGTAAAAGGGGACGACTAGGTTTATTTAAAAAATCTTATTCATTTGATCTGTAAACTTTAAACATGAACCGAATTAAATAAATATATGATAAAGATCGTAAACATAAATCTTCGAAATTTTTAGAGTAAAGTACGATAAAATTGCCTGCCAGCAGATGCCAAAGAGATAGTCATCCTGGGGAAGGACATACTTCTTATCCTTTCCGACATCCACGCGGGCGAAGCCGCGGGCAGAAGCTATATTATATAAAATTCAAAGTCCTGATTGACTGATATATCAACGCACAGCCTAAACCGCTGGTCCTAGAGACATGAAATTTGGAGAGTGTGTTCTTCGTGAAGAGTAGGCATCCATTAAGAAAGGATTTTTCGAAATTCCACCCCTAAGAGGGTGAAATGGGGGGATTTCGTTTGTATGAAAAATCTTATTCCTTGAATTAATAAACTTGAAACTTGGCACGAATACTTACCTAAATAAATTATGAAGATTGTCAGTTTTTTTTTTTCTAAACTAACCCCTAACAATGGATTAGGGGGTTTCAAATTTTGTATGGAAGAATTTTAGCTCGCGGTCCGATTTACTCGAAACTCAGTATTTATACCTAAGATTGAAAATAAAGAATAATGTGTATCAGGGTTTTTCGAAAATCTACCCCTGACGGGTTGAAAAGGGGTAGTCAATTTTACAAGCGAGGATTTTACAGCGTAGCTTGATTAACTCGAAAATTGGTATAAATAATCTTTGTGTCAAGTTATGAACACATCTCAAACGATTTATCAAAATTCCACAATTTTGATAAATCGTTTGAGAGGTGTTAAAGATAGATAGAGATAGGGGTGGCCCTATGGGGTTGAAAAGTGGGGATACAGTTTATATGAAAAATCTTATTCTATTTGTTAATAAATTTGAAAATTGGCAAGAATACTTGCCTACGTAAGTAATAAAGTTTATCATTATATGTTTTTCAAAACTAGGGAGATATATTGGTGTTAAAGTTTGTGTGGAAGAATTTGAATGCGCGATCCGATTAACTCGAAAGTCAGTATTAATACTTTTGACAAGAAAGTAACGATGATAAGTTTTTGGGTCTTTCGATAATCGACCGCTGACGGGGCAAAGGGGTAATTAATTTTTTAAGGGGCGTATTTTACTACGTGGCTTGATAAACTCAAAAAAATTGGTATACAACAGCTTTGTGTCAAATTATGGAAACATCCAATATTTTTTTTTTTGTTTTCTTACACCAGTGGGGTGAAAAGACGGGATACAGTTAATATGAAAAATCTTTTTCCTTTGGTTAATAAACTTGATACTTCGCAATATTTGCCTCATTTATTAATACAGATGGTCACTTTTAGTTTAAAAAAAGTTCTCACAGAGGCTTCAGGAGGTGAAAAGTTAATATGTAAGAAAAAATATTAAACCGCTCGGACGAATTAACTCGAAACTCGATACTAATACTTAAAACAAAAAGTATGTGTTTTAAGGGTTTTTCAAAAAGGTTTAGTATGTGTTTTAAGGGTTTTTCAAAAAGGTTTAGGGTTTTTGTCTCTTACCGGGGTGGAAAATAGCATTAAAGTTTAAGGGATGGATTTTACTGCTTGCTTCCATTAACTCTAAATGGGTATAAATAATCTTTAAGTCATACAATGGGAACATATCAAACGTTTTTTTTTAAACAAAGCCTATTTCGTGGTAAAAGGGGACGACTAGGTTTATTTAAAAAATCTTATTCATTTGATCTGTAAACTTTAAACATGAACCGAATTAAATAAATATATGATAAAGATCGTAAACATAAATCTTCGAAATTTTTAGAGTAAAGTACGATAAAATTGCCTGCCAGCAGATGCCAAAGAGATAGTCATCCTGGGGAAGGACATACTTCTTATCCTTTCCGACATCCACGCGGGCGAAGCCGCGGGCAGAAGCTAGTTAATATTAATAAATAAAAGTAAAAAACAATACATTAGAAACACAAACAAAACAATAACTGCTACCTTTAAAAATTGGATTCATCTAAGTATCTTTCTACCTTGCATATAGTAATTATGGTAAAATCCCTCTCACTATCAATTCTAGTGGTCACCGAGAAATATGTTCAGCTCAGTGATCATAATTATTGTTATTCTATTGAAATGAAGTGTTTATTTATGTAAGTAGATAATATTTTAAGACACGACAATAATTTGTTGGTCAATATTTTAAAATAAAAACAAGATGGCGCCGGTATTTCCTAGCTGACTGATCCCTGAAAAGAAATACCGAAACTATAATATTATCTGGCTTCACCCTCAGCATAAAAAATAAGCTTTTAAATCGTCCAATAAATGAGGTGAGAATGTCTGTTGAGAGGACAGATTAAATCCAGACTGGATTAATGATGATGGCCGTCTGGGAAGTTTTGTCTACCCCCAGCCTCGGAGGAAAAGCTTAAAGTAAATATGTACCTTCTTATGTAACTTACATTTCAAGAGGTACCTACTCAAAAGGTTGAATAGGGATAAGATGATGATTTCAGTTTTAAGTATTTAGTTAGGGAGGTATTCCACTTACAGAATTGATTTGAAAAAAAATTGGCCATTGAATCATTTTAACGTCCTTTGTAGCTCACGGAAAGATTTTGCTCTATGAGACAAACCAGGTTATTATAAATAGGGTTGAGCTAGTTTTCTATAGCCCAATATCATTAGGGAACAGGAACAGCGTCGTTTGCCTATGAAGGTATCCGGGTAGGAACATCTTTAGCTCTACTTAACCTGCCTCTTCTCTTAAATGTGCTCCAGGAAACGTTTAATTCATCTAACTGGTGATTCAACTCAACTACCAATTCCAATGACAACTTTCGGTTTTTACACGCGCCACGACCTACGATCTACGCGAACCAATCCCGGGAGGTCAATGTCTAATGAATGTCAATGGAATGAGCGCTCATGTCAATGTGACTGAAAGCTCCTATCATTAGCAATAAGTAAGTAGTATAAATGAAGGAAAGGAAATAGGCTGCTCTCCTGGGCGCTGGGGGCGATGAACTGATAACCTGTTTAACTTTTATTCATAACAGCTGTTTCAGTTTGTGTCTTATTTCAGCTATAAAATATACACACAACACCACACGAGATATTATATTTGATAAAATATTCACGTAAATCGGAAACGTTCTCCAGTATTAAGCTCACTTACGAGCAAACATATATACAATGTTGCGTTTTATAAAAAAACTAAGTAGTGAACCGTCGTTACTTCGCACGGAAACCGTGACAAAACAAAACATACATTATTAAGAAATCGAAATTTCTTAATAATGTAAGTTTAATGTTAATGTGTTATACATATAAACCTTCTGAACTAAATTCTCTAAATGAAGGTGAAAACCGCATCAAAATCCTTTGCGTAGTTTAAAATAACGCGGTCACACAGACGGACAACAAAAGCGACTTTTATTAATAAAAGGATTTAATACTAAACAGTAGAACTTTACTGAACGTTACTCAAAAGACACTCTTCAAAAAGAATAGTCTAGCGCATGAGAAAAGCTACTAATAGTTAATCATTATGTTATACGCGTTTCAAGTCGATCCTTACTAGAGATTCTTACATCAATCTTATTTAAGACAAGACACGTGTAAACATGGAAAATACAAACTGAATTTTGAGCCAAAATGGCTGAAGAGCTAAGGAGAAAGAGAGAAAAAGAGAGAGGAAAAAGAGGTCAAACTGATAGCTGGAAGTTAGTAAAATTACCAACACTGAAAAAATTATACGAATGAAAGTTCATCTGCTTCTTTTTCAGTCATTCGGTAGGCGTGTGAAAGATTCCGAGTGTCGAAATCTAACATCATCGGTTCACAAATGAATTCATTTTCAATTTGATTCATTTTGTGATCAGACATTTCAATTCGAGTAAAAGCATAAAATGAACTAAAAGTGGTAGCGTCTGATGTTTGCTTAGCAGACATGTTCTAAATGGCGCTTCCTCCGCACGCGTGAAGGACTGCGTCATATTACCCTATTATCAAATTCTATCATCTGAAGGCTAAACTTCCAGTCTGCCTGCTGGCAATATGTATTAACGTCGGATGGAAACGTTCTGCCCGACAGAAGTTTGTGGAATCCCGAGAATTTTCTCATTACTAGTGTTATATCGATTCGAAATAGGGTTGCTAGCTACCTAGAGTAAAATGTATCTACGTACGGCTCTTTGTATGGTTCAATATATGTAGTTTACACAATTACTAAAAACCATTATTACCAAACTTATGTAAAGCATTATTGAATTTCTGTCAATCGATTGAACCTGAGTTACTTATATATATATAGTGTGTTTAGGTAGAGCTTATTACGTTTATTACAATAAGCTTTCGCATAAGCCAGCCTAACTTACTCATTACTTATCGATTATAACATTATAACAATTATCGATTGAACAAAATCGATTATTCACCGCACATCGCCGTAGTTCCCATCAACACAACACAATGCATTCGATTAATTATTTAGCGATTAGCTGACTGTTTGGCGTTACACGCGAACTAGCCAATCGCATTAATATGTAACACCTAACTTTCACAAAACGTTTTAGGACCAAAACTGTAGATAAATAGGTTCCCATTTAGACAGACAGACTTGTTATTGTGTGATACCTTTGTAACAATGTTACCTACGTCATCATAAATGTTTTTACGTCTTCTCAGATCTTGGAATTGGCATTTTGTCTAGCTATGTCCTTAACACCATTGTTAAGACCTATCTGTTACCCACACGTGCTGTTCAAGAAAGTCTCACAATTTTCTTTCAAATGAAACGATCATTTATAATCTTCATTTTGCAAGCTTGTGCGATCGAAATTACTATTATTATTATATTACACAGTTTAGCTATAGAAAAAACACAAGCGTATATAAAGGTGCGTTTAAACCAAACGAGCGATTGAGCGATGCTCATTCTTATTCAATGGTATGTCCAACAAACTAACCAAATCCCTGAAAATGTATTTGTAAGCTAGAAACAGCAGAATATATAGAACTTTAAAAACTTTGTAACACCTCTGTAACAATATTCTGACAAATAAATGAACTATTGACTGTACTAACTCCGCTCGGTCACATTCGCTCGGTGTAATACAGACATAGAACATTTCTTCGTTGCTCTGTCATTGCTCGCGCAGATTCTATGAAATGTTCGAAGAATGTACGGTCGCTTGGTGTAAACGCACCTTAATATGCATACGATACCATATATATTAGTAGCCTGACCTTGACAATGACATGCGACAAGGCTTCCATTGTTATTCCCGACCCTGCCGAATGCCGGGCTGTCTGCCTGCCCCCGTTTCCGAGAAGCCCACAACAGAACGACACACGGACATAACATATACCTTACTATATAAGACATAAGAATTACTTTCTATGCCCGCGGCCCCAGGCACCAGGCACGTGTATAAATGATCATTTTCCTGTACCTATCGAAAGTACACAATATGTCACAGGAATAAAGCTGCCTTTCTATCAAGTTTCATCAATACGTTCGGTAATTCGGGCGATAAGAAAATTTCTGTGATAATACAAAACATTTATTGGTACCCGAGGCATGAAGGCAAATATTCGAAATGTTAATTAAATCATAGGTCACCTCAGGCAATTATATTTAATTTGGGTCGTCGTGTATCTTGTTGATGTATGTATACATTATATAGATTCCATTATGGCCATCCTAGGAAATATAAAAGTCCCTTCATACCATAGTGAAGAATAGACTTTAAGTACCAAACAATAATTGGTCTTACTATTTACCAAGTCATTGTATACTTGCAAAATATACTTATATACCTTCAAAACCTTTCCACAAGCTATATAACTGTCTCTATTTCGTCGATATTGCTGTAACGTCTACAGGCAGTATGTAATTCAGACCGATTATCTAGGCTAGGTATCGGGGAGTCTAGACCGGTTGCCATGGCAACCAGACTGTTCTCGAACGGGAGTCGCAGTGGGTGGGTAGGTACTGTTTATTTTTAATTTTTATACGTTCGTATTATTTTTTTCGACGAATTGGAAAGAATAATAGTCGCGAATTGTAGCTTTTACAGCGTATTGGAAAATAAATCAGTCGAAAGGTTTTTGATAAATAATATTAGGCTTCAGTCTATTGTAGTTTGGACTAAATCATCAAAATGAGAATACTGTGTAGGTTTTCCTTTTTTAGTGTCGAACGTGTATGTGAATCTAATTTAGAATGCTTCAATCAATTTTATATCACAAAGAAAACATACAGAAGAAGACAATTTTATATTTAATTTTCCTTAAAATCCCTGTGTATTTATAAATTTTCCTTCTGCATTTGTGTTTTCGTTCATAAACTGCGGAGAAGTAGAGCATTTTGCCTTGCGTTCTATTTTCGCCACAAAATCCAGCACACTACCAATCCATTCTGGAAAAACAAATTGCAGATGAAATCAAATGTCGAGTTCAACAAGGCTGTATCATTTTCATACATTTTCTCAACATAATTTTCCGAGTTACTACCCAGTTATGCTGCCCTAGTAGTATCTACTCGAGGCTGCGTCATTTTCATATATTTTCCATCAAATATATTTATTTTCCAAGCTTCTCCATACTTGTGGTGCCCTAGTACTTGCACGTCAGACGCTCGATCTTAATCCGCGATTACTTCACAAAACAATGAATTTTAAGTAAGCGGTAGGTATTGTGTGACATCAATATTGTTGTTCATATTTTCAGAACAAACTGCATTTGGGTGAATTCATTTGAATTTAAATTGTATATTTTCGGAATTGTAACAATTTTGGTACGAATGCCGAATTGTTGCGTCAGCGAAGATTTGGTTGAGGGCTCAAAGCACGATCATTGACATAGATTTGATTTGTTAAGTTTGATAATTTCCGCGCACTATTCTTTCAAGCTAGAGAAATTAAGTTCTACAAATAGGTATTTTTCGTAAGAACTCGGACACATATCCCTTAAAAAAGCAACCATAATCAATATCTTTTGACACAAATGTCTCGACTATGTAATTATTATATCATTTAGTCCAGTATCAACAGTAGTAGGAAATCTCTTTGTCCTTCCCACACCTGTTTAACTTAATAAACAACTTGCCACCCAACTTAACTACAAGCCCGGTGCAAAATAAGCAATTACAGAATCATTCAATCCCAGTCATCACGCAAAATGATATTCCTCCAATCTGGCGAGCCCAGCATCTCAATTCTCATGAGACAATTACACGGACCTGCGTCATATCTAGCCTGCTAGCTGAGCACTGATTGTCCGTTATCCACTTGTTATGTAAGTAATTGTCGTCATTAACTCCTCTTGGGGCTGTGTTTTCCTCGGCGATATAAAAGATGAATTACAATGAGCTATAAACGTTAGGATGAGACATTTTTTTTATATTGATACGTTTATTAGAGGTCACAATCGATAGTTTCATACCGATATTTTATGATCAGCTTATAGCATTCCACTAGGTACTGGACTTAACTGTATCCAGTTGCAAGTCATTGCGCTCCTTTCTGGAGTCTTCTGAAATTTCTTTGAAGGGTACAGGAAAGACCTCAAGGTTGCTCACATCCTCCTTGAATTATGGCTTCATCTGCAAATAAAAATATGTATTAGTAATGATTAAATTAAAAGTACTTGTAAGCAGGAGTGACGTACTAAACGCACCGTGCAGACAATGCTGATGCTGACCTAATAATATAATAAGTAAGTAGTCTAAGCATTGTATTAATATCAGCACAGGTTTATGGTAATACGTACAATCGTACATAAACAATTTCCTTCTCCCCCCTTAAACAGATCCATAAGAGGTAACGTAGAAATATTTTTCTTCCTAATTTATCTCAGGTCATTCCTAATTATAATGACTGCCGACATATAGGATGACGTCAACATACACGTCTATACTGCGGCTCCTTTCGCAATAATCTGGCGCGCAGCACGGAACCTTGACTCCATTCTCTAATGCCGTGCGCAAGAGTCGCTTCCTGATACATCTTATCGCGATCTACGCGCTTTATTGATCTATATCTTTATTGGTGTATGTGGAACGTGCTAAATAACTTTGTGTAGTCTTAGAAAATATTATGATAGCCCAAAAATCCTCTTTGGGTTAAAAAGAAACTTTGAAGATTTTTCTAAAGATTGAAAAAATGATTTTTGAGCAGCTTAAAACCCAAGGTCTACAACATGTCGAAATCTCACAATTTTGATGTTTCACAATACTACAACTAACGAATACTATACAAATATTTACGCTAGCAGTCATTAACAAATAATAACACCTAAACTACGCAACATTTTCTTACAATAAAAAAATAAACGACGATAAACATTTTGAATTCAACCTTTTTCTAAAAATACTACGCGTCACATTCTTTTCTTACAAAAAAAACAAAACGTCAAAATATTTAAAAAAATACATTTGAAGTTAGAATCATCGTTTGAAAATGTTAGTTCCCCGTTGAAACGTTGTACGTTTAATTTATTTATCATCGTCTCGTCACCTTCAATTCGTAGCTCCGCGTCGCCAAGTCAGCGGCAGAGTATGACATCGCGTGCTGCATTGACCTAGTTGCCGCGGGTTCGATACCCGACTGAGGTCGGCCGCATAGATAATAACTTTAAACGCCTCCGCTTGCTTGTGAGTCTTCGTTGAATCTCTTTATCTGATGACGTTTTATTTTTAGTGATGAGTTACTGATGGAGCTTGGCGGAATAAACAAAAGGTTGCATATTTTTGGAATAGGAATGTTTGAATTTTGAAATTCGTGTTGAATCATAAGGTTTGTAGTACCAAAGGATTATGCTAGAGCAATGCTACATTATAACACATCCACATAATAAAAATAACCAGAAGAACTACACTGTAAGATGTGACTATTGTCATTACAGGAAAAATAGGGTTTATATTATTTGCATTCTTGAGGTTTTTGTTTCCACTAACGCTCTGTTTCCCACCTGATAAAGTATAAACCGACCACACGGCACTATGCGTACCTAGGAAGGGATACAATGAAACTTCTGAATATAGGTACTAGTGACACTATCTATAAATAAAAGCATATTTCACTAATAGAATCAAGGCTTGCTACGAGTACTCCTAGAATGAAGACATTCAATTAATTGGAAGTGATGCGTTGATGGAGCTCGAGGTTACTGCAGCACATGCTTGTGATCACTGATAAATAGCTGAACACATAGACATATACACACCAATACTCGTTATTACACACCATATCTTATAGGAAAAAGAAAATAATAAGTGCCCTTTACTATGACACTTATAAAGGCCGCCGACGCCGATTGACCAAAAAACTAATCTAAAAAAAAATCTCCTTTAAAATGAGTTGTTTACAAAGGACTATATTATCACAGTTAGCGACTTCTGCCAGACATCCTTAAGATGAATAGCTTACTCAACACAAATACAGGGTTATTTTAAATTAGCTAGCTAAACTCCGTAGACGCAATGGATATCAATATCTAAACATAAATAAATTAGATGATTTTTTATTGGGTCATCGACTGCAGTTATTTTAATCACTTTAAAAACATTTGACATTTTTGTGTCAACTTCACGTACGTGATGGTCTTAACACGATAAAACTTAAGAAAACAATTGTTCTCAACTAATTCTGTAAGTAGACACTAACAGTGGGTGCTAACCTCCCAAAAAAAAAACTGTCATCTGCGTTTAGCTATAGTTTATTTAAAATAACCCTGTATACAATCGGGCAGTCCATAGCATAGATGAATAAAAAGAAAAGATGATAAATAAGTACTAGCAGATACACAAAATAATGTAGGTAATAGTGAGCACGGCTCATTAATGTGCTCAGACACGCCAGTCCACCTGCTAAGGTCATCCGCACAGGTCGCACAATCGGAGCGTGCGTCTGCTAAATTTTTTGTCACAGTGTACGCCACCTACTTTAGTCCTAGAGTCCTAGAAAAAGTTTGGCATGTGGTTGCCCCTTGCCTTGCTAATTATTTTAATAAATGCAGCTTCCTTAATTTGATTAATAAGATCTCATGGCAGGTATTATGCAACTTTATGGTTTATTAGATTACCAATTTTACCATGAAATACTAGACCTAAGAATAATAGAAGTCTTCTAGAAAATAATAATAAAAACAATAACATTCTTAGCTCAAGATCAATTGCAACATGTTGGGAAACAAGAAAAAGCGATAATTAATTAATAATCAAAGGACAACGCCCATGGATGTATGGAATCCCGTACCATGCTGCATCAAAGTTAAACTTTGGTTTTTATAAACTAACACTTATCAAAATTAACTCCTACAAAAGTCCGTTTTGTAAACAAATGCCGCGTATCAGAGATTTTCAAAAAAATCGAAACAACCTAAATACTAGGTACTTACTTTATTTTGTTTCACATGTCATAAGCGAACTGCCATTATTGCTCTAAAAAAAATGATAATCGTTGAAGTAAAAATTCTATTCTGTTATATTCTAGTTATTTTTAATTAATGTAGAATCGGAAAAGTATAATTTTTTTACATGTTTTTTGAAAGACGTGATCATGACACTTTTAAAATTCAAGGTTATATTAATCGAATTATTTGAAACGGAACGTTATGTAAAGGAAATAATACAATATCAACACATTTTTACTTTAAATTAAAAATTCCCTGTTCAAAAATCAAATCCCCGACGCGTAATGTCGTAAAAAATTATGAAAATGATTACTATAATATTTTGATCATGATGCAAGACACTTTTTGGTACGATTTTTGGTTATTCTCCTTTATCAGTAGTCAAAATAGAAATACACCTCGTCATCGCACTCAGACTCGTTGTCACTACCACTTAGATAATTCTAGTAACGATGATCGAATTCATTTCTCCCTCACACAGAGACAACCACCAAATTCTTATCGTCACACTGTAGAATACGCATATAGTGTGCGTTGGTGAGCCGCTAAACAACGCACACAGACGTAACTCATCAATGCACACAATCGTAGAGCTCTTCTATTCGTGACAAGTGCATCGGACGCACACACTGACAGCCGCTGAAGGGCGTCCCCAGGGTAACGGCCTATTCGTCTGAAGGGCGCTTTTACGTGCCCTTAAACCTTTTTGACATTAGCAGGCTTCTTATGTGGTGTTTTTGATGTAGTCGAGGGAAAACAGGGGAAAGAGGGTGCGGGTTTTTCCATGAGGAGACAAAAATATGTAATTCGTTTTATGTTATCTTGAGTTAAGATAAGTGTGATGAAATGAAGACCACTAAATAATTAATGAAGTTATGAAATTATTTTGATGAGTCATAACTTTGTTTAATAACAAACCGATTTTTGTAATGACATCATCTGGGTTTTAGCATATAATAATGATGCATGAAATAACTGTTATGGAAATTTTGATATCGAAGAGTGGGCAGAGAATTATGCCTGAACTTTTCCCTTCATACTTTTCTAATGCAAAAGGTAGTGATTTTAAGATGTGCTAGTTATAGGATCTCTTTTGCATAAACGCAGAATTGGTTATTATTTAAATATGTATTAGGTGTTAACCTAATATTTAAATAATAACCAATTCTGCGTTTATTTTAATTGTAACATTTGCAGAGTCAATAAAACATAAAAATATGAATGTCCTGAACTTGCTAAAAGAAAATATATTCATGAATGTGCATATATTATACGCGGCGCATACAATTGTATAAACTGTTTACACTGCAGCACTCATTAATAAATACAGTCTTAATGACTCATGTAATTAATTTGTCATGTCATTAACTTCCATTATTTGTGTGCGCTCGAAAATATTCGAGTTTATTTAATTTATAATTGAGTGGTGGGACATCACTATTTTATTAAGTTGCATCATAAATAATGTACGAAACAAAGTGGGTGAATCATTATGCTAAACGAACTATTGTTATGCTATGTTTTACTAGGATTTATTTTTTGATAAATCGAAGCATTAATAGAGTTGTTCAAAACTGAATTAAACTAAAACCCATGTATTTTATAACTTATTTAAAAACAAGTTTACTTTAGCAGCGAAAACTTACGGAAAATAATTTGTCCACTTGTCTACAGTGACAGTCTCACATTATTATTATTAATTTAAATATTCAGTACTCATTCAAGCTAATGTCATGCCTAGTTTTCAGTAGTTGTCCACAGCGTGGGTAAAGAAGATTTATTTTTCTACCAGGGCATCACAACTAACTTAATTTTCATAAAAGAGCTTGCATTTTAAGACCCAAATGACAATTTTAAACTTTTCTGTTTCTTCCCCCTTTGCTTACACCCCATTACATAAACCAGTGAAACGTTTTTCATCCGTCCTGCCACATCCCCTTGAAGTTACCCAATTTCTGCCGCGTTACCGGCCGGGGCATCGATTCTGCAGTCTAGAGGTCGAATGCGACGGCTTACCCTCCCGGGCCGCCGGGTGCCGGGGAAGGTTGAACGTTAGTGCTAGGGATGTTACTTTATTTATGTTATGTGATAGGAGTGTTTTACTGTTCTGTTTGTGCCAAACGCGAGATTTATTTTTCAGTTAGGTATGTGTTTCGAATTGTAATAACTTTTATGTCCTTATTTTTCAACTATTCCATACTGTATCTATATAATTATAACAACCTTTTTGGTTTACTTGTGTATGTATAATGTATAAATATTCTTATATCCAGAACAGATATAGCCCGCTTCCGGAAAACATAAGTATCTATTTCCGGTCTTATGTTCCTTCCGGGTCTCAAACGGACATAAAATTGAACGGTTAGAAACACTTAAAACAAGTTTTTTAATCACTTTACTTAACCCATATTTTCTATAAACATCCCGACACGGACTTCGACAATCGAAGAAATAATAAATACTCATCAGACACAAATTAAAATAAAATATCTTCAAAATGCAAGCAAACCCACTAGCAAATCCTATACTATCCCGCATCGTATTACGAGTCTCGAGATAACCAGATGCGAATGCAGGCATTATGTACTATTACCGTTCGACGAACCTCAGGACGCGCCGCCCGCCCTTGCCTTCCTACAGACGAGGCCCGCCCGCCCAGACCTCGATAAAGCTGCCTTTCCACCAGAGGTATGCTAAGCTGAGCGATGGATGTGTTTAATATCGTCAAAACATGTAACAACGAAACTCCAGACTCATTCACTCACTCACTGACTCACTCTTGATAAGTGAGTCAGAGAGTGAGTGAGTGAGTCTGCCCAGTCAAAATCTATGGATTTAGAAACCATCATAAAATTTTACAAAGAAAGCTTTGTGCTAAATTTTTATGATGTAGACAACACGTGCCTGTGGAAAAGGGTTAAGGGGTTTAATACATGCGCAACGCATATGTCACCCGTTCCACTACACCACTTAGGTCTGGTGGAAATAGACACAAAGGCCGAAATAAATAGACCTTACTGGGCACGTACTTAGGCTTACATATATTCCCTTCTCTATCTTGCATTTACTAGTATGCCAGTGACAGGAATAATGCCAATCTAAACCATGTACTAAGAAACGTCTATTAATCGCACCCTTCACCACTTAGCTACCTCTGGTAGAAAGCCTAAGGGTTCCGTGCAGGCTGTGCGTTGCAGGTTACGTGAGGGTGCGTCGACCTGGGGCAGGACGCGACGCCCTTGCCTTCCGACCAGACCTTGTACATCTGAGGCTGTCTGGGTTCTGTTCGTGGTAATTTGTTAGAAATATAGCTAAGGGTTGTCAATACTGAAGTAATAAAGTATCTTCAATAACTAGCTTTTGTCGGCTTAGTTCTTAATACTGGAAAGCTACCACAGTTGTTGTTTACCTGTCAACCTTGTAACGCTATTAAGTTTTTGTTAATTTCAAAAGTAGTTAAGTTATTATGAAAACATCACATTTCTAGAAAAACTTGGAAAGAAATTAGTTAGTAAAGACGTTGAACTGGAAGTAGTCTAAGCTTTGCTGAGACAACAAGCTATACTATCAATGTTATTATACCCAAGCTTTTAACATACATATCTTACTACCCCTATTTCCTTCGCCATATACCAAATACCACGCCCCTGTTTTCAAAATCACCCTTCAAGTGTCGAACAAAACAACTTGAATACCATGTCTCCCCTCGAAACCATAAAACTTGAAGGCTTCAGATAGGCCGGGCCGCCGCCCGTCCTAGGAAGGACGCGCCGTCCGCCCTAGCTTCCACTTTTCCCGGCTGAATACGACCCACGTTATGTACTTGTTTGCTAAATATATTAATAGTAGACTAGGTTTTATTATTTTATACGTTAGTCGTCGTTAGTATTGGCTAAGAATGTTTTATGTTATTTTTATAACCGCCACATTCGTCATGACTTTCATTCGCACGGACGAACTAATATCGTGGCGGAATTTTACCGCTCACTAGATTTTCAACCCTCGGTGTTGAGCCGAGCATTGAGAATCTAATAGAGCGCATCCCAACGCGTCAAAAAAAAAACTGTTGAATTTTCAACTCTCGGCGCCAAGCCGTGCGTTCAAAATTCAGTGCGCGAAAATATATCGCCGCGGGATAAACGCGCCCATGCGTACCTGTGCTTAGTCTAGTTTTTTTATATACCCAGTTCTGGTATTAATAAAGCAATGTATTTTTCTCTGATAGTATAATCTCGTTTCCATAAGGGAAATTAATTGTTTAACAGATAACACTCACTTTGCTGTGTTATTGACATTTCGTACGCCTGTCGAATAATGGCAGCTATGATTCGAATTTATGAACAACTTAGGTTGATAGTCAATATACTTAGACAAGGGATTTCCTCTATAAGTTACGGTTCTGAATCATATCGTTACCTACGTGTGTATTTATTTATTTATTTTGTTCGGGAAAACAAACAGTTACACAAACATCGTAATAAACAGGTAGTGAGAAAAAAAAGACATTACATAATGTGTAGCTCACGACGTTATCTACATCTTAAATACTACAAAATTATTATGAAACTATTCGCACACGAGTGAACTTAAAATAAAAAATAAAACATTATATATTAACATAACAACAACAACAATTTTAACACAACAATGAACAATAATAAAATTATATATTAACATTATATTATTTCGTTTTATCTATTTACATACATAATTACATTTTTAAATATTTCTTAAAATGTTAAAAAATTGTGATCCACCGATGTCCACTTATTATATTTATTTGTTATTATATTTCATTAAATGAAAATAGCTATTGACTTGGCCCTGTATCTCTCAATTAAATTGTCTTCAGAAATATGGCTATTCTAAGCTAAATTCTGCCGACTCACTTACCTTTAACTTAAAACTTTTAAAATTATGATAAAAAAACACTTCCTCTCTCCTTAAACGTCATCATTATATTCTTGGCTCCTGTTTCATGATTTTTATTGTATATTTATATACATTAGCATATGTTTATGTATGTATTTATTGTATTACTAGCTTCTGCCCGCGGCTTCGCCCGCGTGGATGTCGGAAATTATCCCACGGGAACGTGCTAACAGGATAAAATGTATGTGCTTCCCGAGGATTCCATCTAGGTATCTCGCGGGCCCTTTGTGGCTAATTACAATAGAAAACCAATTGTGTCTCATTAGTGGTGATTAAGAGGGTACCTATATGATATCTTTACCTAAGTACCTACCTAATTAAAAAAAAAACTCAATAACAGAAAATAAAATACCTACCTACCTAAATAAACCTATTTCTGATGATAACTAATCTAAACTCAATAAATAAGCAAAATCCCTAAAAACTAATATCTATACGAATGACTAATCCTACCTAACCGTATTATAAAATAACCTACGGTCACTACGTACACTATCAAATATACTACCTACCTATACTTTAAAATTAAAATCTATCCCTACGACTTATAAAATAAACCTAAATAACTCTAAAAACTAAAAGGAATAAAAAGGTCGCACTGAAAAGCACGGTTTAGAATTGCACGTAGCAGTTAAAATAAGAATAAGAACGAACGCTTGCCACTCGACACGTCCGTTCAAATCAAAGTTCAAAAAATGTAATGCCATAGGTAAGGATAAGTACTAACGTAATGCGCGCGCGGCCGCGCGCCACGCGTGTGCTGCGAACGGTGCAAGCCAAATTCAACCTTCAGCACTACATTTAGAGCATAACTTAGGGACACTGCACACGGCTAAGATACTGTGACGTAACCTACGACAAACTTATTATTTGCGGTTGGCACAGTAATCGGGTCTAGGGATCGAACCGCAAAATTAAGTTTGTTTTTAGGGTTCCGTAGCCAAATGGCAACGGAACCCTTATGGATTCGTCATGTCTGTCTGTCTGTCTGTCTGTCTGTCTGTCTGTCTGTCTGTCTGTCCGTCCGTATGTCACAGCCGCTTTTTTCCGAAACTATAAGAGCTATACTGTTGAAACTTGGTAAGTAGATGTATTCTGTGAACCGCATTAAGATTTTCACACAAAAATAGAAAAAAAACAATAAATTTTGGGGGTCCCCATACTTAGAACTGAAACTCAAAATTTTTTTTTTCATCAAACCCATACGTGTGGGGTATCTATGGATAGGTCTTCAAAAATGATATTGAGATTTCTAATATCATTTCTTTCTAAACTGAATAGTTTGCGCGAGAGACACTTCCAAAGTGGTAAAATGTGTGTCCCCCCCCCCTGTAACTTCTAAAATAAGAGAATGATAAAACTAAAAAAATATATGATGTACATTACCATATAAACTTCCACCGAAAATTGGTTTGAACGAGATCTAGTGAGTAGTTTTTTTTTAATACGTCATAAATCGTAACGTAACGGAACCCTTCATGGGCGAGTCCGACTCGCACTTGGCCGGTTTTTATTGTATATACTTTTCCGGGATAAAAAGTACCCAGTGTTGTGCCCAGGATATTAAAGAATAATTATACCAAGTTTCATCGTAATCGAACCGGTAGTTTTTGCGTGATGCCTGAACAAACAGACAGACAGACAGACAGACAGACAAAAATTTTTTAATCACATTTTTGGGTTCGGTGTCGGTCTAGTAACACCCCCTGCTATTTATTTTTTTTATATTTTCAATGTACAGAATTTTCACTTCTACAGATTTATTATAAGTATAGATATAGATGTAAATGGTACACCACAGACTACCTACAGAATTGTCAAAGATTGTCTTTAAAAGATCGCTCTTAGCGATAAGACCGCCCATTGTGGCAGCCTTTGTAATATTTTTACATTTATATCTATAATTTATATGGAGTACAGTCATCAATAGAGATAAGTAACCAGGGTCGTCGGATTTAGTTGAAGTTTAGTGAGAAACCGATGGATGTTTTGGAATGAAATTTAATTTGATAAAGGAACTGTTTGTTTCTATTAATTAAATTAAATTTTATTCGAAAACATCCATCGGTTTCTTACTAAACCTCAACTATATCCGATGGCCCTGGTTGGGTCTCTCCTTTGGTGACCGTACATAATAGAAAAGTATTCTATATTCTATTCTGCATATGCCCTGAGAGAATAAAAACAGCGTGATGCTATACACGTTCATAAGTGACAAACTTATAAGGATAATTAACTACTTAAACCTTACTTGAGATAGCTCGAAGCACTAGCTTAATTATAAAAGCTATGAGTTCCTAGAACTATGTACTTAGTTATCTAGAATATAGACTTGAAATAGTGAACTTGTTGACTTACCCTAAGATATTATCATGTATATTTTAACTAATGAACATCGCTAACTCATAATTACAGGCGAAATGTGGGTGTACTCAGATACACTTCTGCCTATCTGTTCTAGGAACACAGGCGTGATGATAGTTAAGTAAAACTTAGTAATTCAGCTAAATCTATTTGCTGGTTAAAATGTACACTTTTATGTCGTTGGTGCAGGAGTCAATAAGCACCACTGCAGAGCGTGGGATCCTGGATTTTTTTTTAAAGTGTCGTCAAAATCCGTTTAGTAGTTTTTGTGTAAAACAGTAACAAACATCCATCCAGCCATCCATTCATCCATCCTCACAAACTTTCGTGTTATAATATTAGTAGGATTAATTTTGCCCGCGGCTTTTGCGTGATGCTCAGAAATTATTCCACGTGAACGTACAGCCGGGATGAAATTATTCTATGTCCTAACCCAGGCCATGGTCTACCTGGGTAAGAGACGGACAGAAGTACTTTCGTATTTATAATATTAGTATGGATAAAAAATGTACAATGTTACCTTCTACCTTTACCCAATCCACAAACAATGAATACCTAAACTATCAGTAACGAAAGCCTTAAGATCAAAGGGACGCGGGTCCAGTGGCCCCGGGTCGCCGCCCGCCCTCGGAAGGACGCGCCGCCCGCCCTAGCCTTCCACGAACAGACGGTATCATGTTGTTTTTAGATGCTGCAATGTTTTTTCGTTGGGTAATGTTTTTAGTATGCTAAATTATTTTATTTTGTCTTTTTTTTAAATTATATTATCCTGTTGGATTATGTGATAATATGTAGGTACATATTATAAAACAAAAGTGAGGTTGAAGGTCTGTCAATAAGTTTAAGCTTCATGACCAAAATATCTAACCAACGTTCACAGATACTGTTTCATATAAAGATTAGGAAAGTGGGCTGTATGTAGTCGTGGTTGGTGGAATGAAATTAAACTAAAGCTCAGTGTGATAAAAGGATTTTAGTGGGAAATATGAAAAATATTACATAAGTCGGAAACACAAACCAAACCGTTAGACAGATACAAGAAGAAGCAATAAAAGAAATAATATTCTAATAAAAAATATAAAAATCTTCTAAAAAGTTTAACCCAGCTGAACTAGGAAAAAGATCTCCTTTTGCCTATGAGTATAAATACTTTGAACAGAACGAACAAGAAAGAAGAACAACAACAGAAACAAACAGAACAGAAAGTTAGTATTAATAATAATAATAATACCGGAAAATAAAAAATGCAAGCAAAGCACCAGTCCATGTATTACTTATTTTGCTATAATATTTCACTCATTGACTATTTATTACGACAATCAATACGATAACAAAATACTAATAGATTATAAGCCTCAGGATCATAGGGACGGCGGCACAGCCTGCGCCAGGTCGTCGCCCGCCCTCGGAAGGACGCGCCGCCCGCCCCAGCCTTCCACGAACAGGCAGACTGTGTTATGTCTTTATTTGATGCTGTAACTTTGAAAGAGTTTCGGTGGTACATGTTTTTGTTGAATATTTAGCTAAGTTTATTTTTTCAAATATTATATCACCTTACTAGAATTCATACATAATCAGCCCATAATGTGGGCCCACTGCTGGGACATAGGCCTCTTCGAGAGGGAGTGGGCTATAATCTACCACGCATGCCCAGTGCGGGTTGGTAGATGTCCCATGTCTTCGAATTTTTGCTTCTAGGACATGCCGGTTTCCTCACGATGTCTTCCTTCACCGTTTTGAGAGCAGTGGTGATGAAATTATTTACACAAAGTAAAGCGCCTGCCTGGGTTTGAACCCGCGACCTACATCTCGTAAGTCGAAGCCGTTACCTCGTGGCCACCACTGCTCTCGCTTGCTGTAATTGCTGTTGGATAATATTGTAAAATCAAACACGCGATTGCACTTCACCGCTAACCCGGTGTCATTATGGTCGTGCATCTCTAACTTACGATAAATTAACATAACATCACGCATTTAGTATTCCCACATGTCGCCAGCTAAGTCGCATATAACAGGGGGCGAAGATAATGTAACTTAAAGCTATCCAAAATGATATGTTAATTGCTTAGGAGTACGCAAAAGCGTATTTCTACTTCCTACCAATATTATAAACGCGGAAGTTTGTATGGATGTGTGAATGTTTGTTATTCTTTCACGCAAAAACTACTGAACGGATTTGGATGAAATTTGGTACACAGATAGTTTATAACCAGGATTAACACATAGAATACTTTTTATCCTGATATTCCCACGGGATCGAAACGTATGCGGGTGAAACCGCGGGGCGCAGCTAATTTACCATATATATTTTATCATCATCTTCAGCCTACAGCAGTCCACTGCTGGACATAGGCCTCTCCTATTGCACGCCATTCAACTTGACTGTCGGCAACTCTCATCCAGCTGCTACCAGCCACCCTGCGAAGCTCGTCGCTCCACCTAGCCTGAGAGCGTCCTATCTCACGTTTGCCGACTCGTGGTCTCCACTCAACACGTCTACCCAAACGGTCATCCGTTCTACGGCTAATATGGCCGGCCCATTGCCACTTCAGCTTGCTTATTCTGTGAGCTATGTTACTTTGCTTCTCTGCCGGGTCATTTCGTGTATATTTAATCCAGGAAAACCGAAATCTCTATACACGAAAGAACCCACAACGCATTTCCTAACTTGTTTGTATAAAATATATAATTTGACCAATTCCGAAAATAATAATGACAATTAATACATAAATACTCGTAACAGACGAAAAGCTCAAGATCAAAGAGACGGCGGCACAGCCTGCACCGGGTCGCCGCCCGCCCTCGGAAGGACGCGCCGCCCGCCCTAGCCTTCCACTTACCCTCTCCGTACAGTTGGACTGTACTCGTATTATGTAGCTTTGGTTTGTGTTGCAATGTATGTAGAATGTTTTAATATGGGCGATGTAACTATATTATCTTGAGTGTTAGTAGTAATAAAGCAACTTCATAATATTGCGACTCTTATAACAATGTTGGTCATTTAATTTCAGACAGAAAAAAGGCTCTTAGCTTCCGATTCATGGCAAAAGCACATACAAAATAAATTCAGGAGTAATGTTCACCTAGGCTTACTAGAATAAATTACGATCAGCAATCTATTCAACAAGTGCAGTGATTATGGCATAGCATTGATGCCAAATTAAAATAGTAAAATTTCTGTGTCAGTAATCCATTATAAAGTTTTTAGAACACCGGGCAAAACCCAGTAAATACTTCAAGTTTTTCTTTTTACTTAAAAAAAAAACATTTCAGTAATATTACAAAACAATACATAAAAATCTAGTAACACCAACTCCCAAGTACAACCTACCTTAGATATGAACTCACCCTGAACCCGCGTTCGCCCTGTCACCTTCCACCCGGCAAGCGTAGCGCGTAGCACCGTAGAGGACACCTCTACGGTGCTACGCGGTACGAGGGTCTACGGCCGGGCGACCGGACGAACGTCGTCGGCTATAAGTGAGTGGTTATATGTGTTTCTCTTTAAAGTAAATGGAGTATTAATATTATGTATTTATAGAACATGGATTTTGTTTTAAAAGTAGTTTCCCATATTGGTATGTGGAATTATGGGCGACATTTTTCCATGTTAACAACATAAATGCACCCAAAAATTTCCAACGGAATTCAAAATAAGGAAGTTCTAGCTGTCTAGACGGTGTTTTTCATATAAGTTTAGTACTTTTACGTCCATACTCGTACATTACGTTATTTCGGTTCTTTTGGCGGTTTTGTACCCAAGAGTGAAGCATTCAACCATAATGTATATTAACTTTCTTTTTTATCCTCTCCACATTTGAAACACAATTCTACCCATTCCTTACCTGTTCAGCCACAGACCCATCCGGCCATCAATCACGCGTCTTCTAAATGAGCACGAGGCATAACTTCTGCTTAACCCAGTTATACAACAGCCGGTAATTTTCCAGAGAAAAGTCCCCTATTATTAAAATCACGGGCGTAATGGGGACAATCAGCGTAATGACATCGGCGGCACAATTATCAAGTTGACGCAGGGATGGGGTAGGCAGAAAGCTGGCTAGACTTGTCATTATTCAAATTTGAATCTAGTGAAAAAACGAGAGACTAATTTGGCTTTGTTTGCTAATTTCGACATTTAGTCTGGAGTTACGGCTGTTAAGATATCTAGTTGTGTTCGGAATATTTTATCGTTTATTTTAAATAGTTGTTTCTGTCTAGTCGCATGGCAACGATTATTTCAATGCGAACGAAAATATGTCTCATTTAACAGTTCCGTAACGTTTGTTGTTCGGTAGTGGAGGTTTACGGGCAGATAGTGTAATTATGATATCATGCAGTTGGTACAGCACACATGTAGCAGCTGGATGACAGTGCCGAAAATCGAGTTGAATGGCGTGCAATAGGAGAGGCCTATGTCCAGCTGTGGACTGCTGTAGGCTGATGATGATGATGATGAAGATTAAATAATACTTAGCAGTATTATTTAACTTGAGCCTTATCACCGTAACATTTTGCATACTTTTAACCTAATACATACAAATTCACAAAACCAACAAAATGGACGCCAGAAAAACTTCATCTATGCGCCACCCCCCGTGATAAAATCTAAAACTTTTCCACTCCACTCAAAGCCTTGTATGAACGTATATACCTATAAAACGTCCCTAATTTCGGGCATCCTGGGCGTTGCAGCCCCCTCCCTCCCTCCTCCCCTCTGGTTCACCTTCGCGAAGGTTGCGGACGTCCCGGACGAAGTTCATCGCACCAACTCCGCAAGGGCGAATTGCATAAACCATCCCCAAAAATGTGGGTGTATGTGTGTGCAGTATAACGATGGGGGTGTATATGTGTGTATTACGTGGGAATGTCTGTATTGATAAGGTTTTATGCTCTATGTGTGTGTGTGTTTTGAATGGTGTGTTGTCTTTATCTGTCATGGGGTAAACCATTGAGCCTCCCTTAATTAATTAACATGTTATTTCTCTTTTACATCAAATAAAAAGGTTTTTTGAAGGTCAGGTCTGTTACTTGGTCCACCCTTTGAAAAAACAATATTATTTTTCGGATACAAAATGTGTAGTGTAATGAGCTTAAAAAAAAATTGCTATCATTGGAATGTAAAATCTTTTCTTTTGAAGTAACAATATGTTTCGTTTACATGACTATTCATTAGAATGAATTAAGTATACCTACTTAATTTACTCTAACCTGAAAAATCGACGACATATCCCTTGAAACTAATCTACCTTAATAAAGGTAATTTATTCATATCGCATGTGTTCTAATATACACGGTGTGAGCTGTGGGTACTTGAGTAGGTAAATAAGAGCATAAACTAGTATAGACTATATAAAAATGTATCCGTATTTCACTTGGTCACGCCATAACTTGAGAACGACTTTACCGATTTCATCCATCTTTTTTTTTAAGCTTTCTATTTTCTTACGGAAAAAAAATTGCTTCACGCGGACGAAGTCGCGGGCAGAAGCTAGTAATAGACATTTCTGTACATACTCGTATGTAACTTATGTAATCGAACTCTTTAGAGCCCGAAGCTCTCCTGCTTTGTTTGCGGGTAGTTTTGAATTGTCTAGGGTCTTTGTGTCAAAGTCGATAATAGAGCTGATTTGAAAATCGAACCTTAAATACGAGTCAAACGTCCCAAACGCCCTTGGGTTTACAACATTTTCTTTATTTCTAATTTTTCCTTGTGTTACATTTTATGATAAAATATTAGTAGGTGCTTTTGCTGTAACAAACCGTTTTGGTATCTATTTAATTACTTACTAAGTAAGATATGCATTAGTCATACGAATTAAGTCTTCGTGTTCATCAACTGACAACTTTTTCTAAAAAAGAGCGAACCTTACTGTCACATGAACCAATTACGAAACAACTGGTTCCACCGGGGATCTACTGCTCTTGAACAAAGTCTGGAGCTAGACGTATTACTAGGCTCCCAGATACTTCAGACACTACAACTAGCAATTTCGCAAGCGATAATAGTCTTAGAAGACGTCAAATAAACTTCCCTTTGCTAAAAACTTCAAGCGCCATCCGTAAGGAATCAGACATGCTTAACTTTACACACACAGACGCGCAAGCGCCCTGTACGAACAGCACAGCTATTGAAAGACACGCACACATAAATACATTCTCGTTATCTGACGGACGCACACAGCCACAGCGGCGCGCACACAAGCACATCTGTCTAGACTACTTGTTAAAATGCGATGTTCCGGGGCTCGACATTCGTCAGTAGGATAGGTCACGGACCACCACGAACATCGCTGTCCCTTTCTAACCTACACACCCGTCCCGTACTTTGGAAACTGAGCGTTCAAACGTTTGAATTCCGACCTTACGCGGTGGAGTTAACCGTCGTTTTCCTTAAGGATACTATCAGGTATAAATTTCGCTTTCAAAGCTAACTCGTCCCAATATCAATAAGGCGATAACACATAACAATTTTCGTTTGAAATTGAATTCTAACTGTATAGCATGAAGGTTCATAGTCATGATGGATGCGGTTGGTCCTTCCAGGTCTCCCGGCGTTGCGTCCTTGGTCGGTCAGGACGAATTAGTCTTGGGAATAATAATTTATGTAAATGTTAGTACATATATGTACATAATGCTGTACATAACGGTGCCCGGTCTAGGTTTTGTAGCCTAGGCATTCTAGATAGGTCCCAAAATGTTTAGTGAAAAAGTGCCTCAGACATGTCATAGTAAGTAACATGTTTCTGTGTATTCGCGAGTGCGGGAAATTGTTCAGAATTTAAATCGCAGAACTTACTTTATTTTTATGACTTAATTTTCAACGACCGCAGTAAACTAAGCCAGTGTTCCCTGTATTATTTCGCTAACCTGTCTAGCGCGTATGCTCTATATTAATCTAGGATATGTACGTCTTCTACATCTGTAAACATAATAAAGTAATGTTAGACATCATAACCACACCCTGCAGCCTATTCCGAGACCCTACAATGAAATATTCTCTAGAGGTATGTGCGAATAGAGACTAGATTCGTCCCTAGTTTTATTGTTCTTAGTTTTTAAAGATGATTTGAAAAGCTTGCACTAAAAACAAAAAACAAATAAAAAGCCATTTGGTCTTGCGGGAATGCACGTTCATACGGCATAGGAAGGTAGGTAGGTAGGTCTTACACTTGTACAAGCACTTCCCAGCTTTCCTCTGCCATTTTCTTGTTTTTCCTTATCAATCTAGTGACCTAAGTAAGTGCGAGCTTAACCTAAAACGTTCGACTATTTACCTTATTCGTGATACTATGACGTTAATTCTAAGCTATATCATGTCACCACCAAAAATAAACAGAATAGGTTTGATATTATTGCCAAGATAGCGCACCAAACAGGCCACCAAGGCCACACACTATTGTGTAGGCAATGCAAATACCCGAATTTAACACCAGGAAAACGAATTAAGTCTCATTCCGTAATATATTGATATGATGAAATTGCGCATACAGTTATCCGTTTTTCGCACTTTGTTATCTACGTATTACAAATCTAAAATTCTTTCACACTCACAGGTAGGCCGCACTCTATAGCCTAACCCACTGGGTTTAAAAGCATGTAAGAATAGAATACTTTTTATTATGTACACCATACAAATCCAACTAATATTATAAACGTGAAAGTTTGTATGGATGGATGGATAGATGGATGTTTGTTACTCTTTCAAGCAAAAACTGGATTTGATTTGGATGAAATTTGGCACACAGATGGTTTATAACCAGGATTAACATATAAGATACTTTTTATCCCGATATTCCCACAGGATCGAAACTTATGCGGGTGAAACCGTGAGGCGCAGCTAGTTACAGATATAAAAGAGCTACTAAGGAAGGATTTTTGAAAATTCGTATTCTAACGGGGTTAAATAGGAGATAAAAGGTTGTACGGAAGCTCGTCATAATTGCCGAATGGGAAATTCCATAGAGTACACAGCCAGTCTCTTAATAGCAACAAACATGTACGAGTATTAATTATATCTTCCCATGTTACAATACCTAGAACACAAGTTGGATCACAGTCAGTACATAAACGATCGTTGCTACATGGAACAACTTCAAGTACTCGACGAAATATCTGTTATTAATTTAGGTGTTCCTGTAATAACAGGCATCTCTTATTACGTAGCAGATTTCTTGTCAAAAGATATTGCATTACTTTCTCACTTGCATCCCTCCTGTCACATTGTTATGTTCATAATCCAAGATGGCGATTCTTCTTCTCCACAGAACATGACAATGGAATTTAAAACTTTCTGAAAAGCCGATTTATTAATCCATTGTGAATTACAATTATATTTTCCGAGCCTCTGACTGAAAAACCTAGAACGATTAATCCGATTTCAGATTTTTATGGAAATGTCAGCACTCACTGTAAACAGTTAACCTTATCAATGGGCAAATAAGGGCGAATTTCATCAATAAAACTGAACATGATTTAGAAGGCCAAGTCCCGCAATTATAAACATTCAAAATGTAGTCGCATTCACGAGATACATACATAGATAGACAATCAATGTCAAAAACTTATCAAAGATCTAGGGATTTTAGAGGTATTTTTGACAGATTGAGACTGAAATCAGACTTTGGACGTTCTTAAAATTACGATTACGAATTGACCCCCAGTTCATCTACACCGCGTTCAAGAGCTGTCAACGTCATCATTGTTGAGGAATATTGACACTGACAGCGGTTGAACGAGGGTCGTTGATGAAATTCGCCCTTAATACTAATAGCACAACACCTACAACAATTCCTAAAACGTGATAGGTATTCATTTCATAGTACAGATTACGTAAAGCTCAGTGTATCTATTACATAACATGACGACAGCCACCGACACAGCACAGCAGAGTTAGTTGCTAAGGGGTAAAGGGCTCACAACTAAGAACTCGGTAAATATTAGAGGAGAAATAAACTTGGTACATTGTTTGAGGCCGCGACGTAAATATTTAATGCTTTCGGAAATGAGAACAAGATATTAAAAGGTTCAGGACGTGATTTCGTGTAGGTAGCTAGTGGGTGGGCAGAAGAATAAGTTGTTGATGAAGTGATGGATTTGTATATGGTTTTTGCTTATTCTGTGCACTCTTCTCGTCTTTTTATACACTCGATTTAAACACGGTCATAAGGTTGGTTATGGGTTCAAAACCTTGCTTGAACTTTCAGTGTCTCATTTTATTTTCATAAAGATATACCATTGATTTGAACGCTTTGTGTGAAGGTTTTAATGCTTTGTGAGAACACCTCGCTTGGTCACCGGCGTGCATGTTTGATCGATGTATGAACGTAAACGAAGCAATAGGAGTAAGCTACCACCTGCTAAGAAGACAGTGCTGTAGTATCTGCCCACCCCCATGAGAAAGGGTCGTTATGTAAGTGTGTGTATGTGAAGCTTCTTTGTTTAAAATTAAGTCTTTGCCTGACACTAAACTTATATCAATCAATACACTAAAATTGTACGACCTAGACCCCACTGTTAAAAAATAAATCAAATCGATAAAGAAGATTACCTAGTTCAAACGGAAATAGTTCTAACATTTTCCTTCTAAAAACCTTAGTACCCTATACTAATAGGTCCATTAGCAACTGGTTCTGTTCTTAACTTAGTATATCTTCAGATGAATTTCTCAGAAACACCGAAAGTATACGAATGATTTCCGATCCCAACTTATTTACCTATTAAGTGAGTTTTACTTGTATGAAATGAGGGTACTGTATGAGTAGAGTGGAAGTTTAGGTCGTTAGGTCTTTAGAAGTTCCAAAAATGCTGACCCAGAATTTTATAGATGATTCAAATAGAATTTATTTATACAAAATTATTATTAACATTTTTTTTGCTACTACTTTTTGGTTACTACCCGAAAATCAATCTGACACCACATGGAAGCTTTGAAAATCCTTCGTTATTAATTAAGAGTTCCAATTTAGGACGAACTTACTACCAAATTTCGCTGTACATCCAAATTGTTACACGTGTAACCTACCAAGCTTTAAACAAAGGATCCTTATCGTAACATTGACTAATAAAACCTATATTATTTGACCTGTTTTATTATCCAACGAAAAAAAGCAAATGCTAACAAAACCAGAAGTTAAAAACTCCTAATAAACACAAAATTAATTGGAAGCATAGACAAAGTAAAAGTTGCCATCGACAATATTCTCGGAAAAGTGTAAAAGAAAATTGCTTTTTTAAAATATTCAATGAACAAACTTCGTTACTTCTAGATAAGAACTGTTTGTCTGCAAATATGTGTATAAGGCTAGTTTAATTAAAAATCGGCATCCTCGTTTAGGATAAGGTCTAGACCTTAATGTTGGCTGCGGTCGATTAACGAAATGACCTGAAAATGCTAACTGTACGGGATTTTCAGCCTTCCTTTTGCGTGGGAGAACGGTAGCTTAGTAAGGTGGAGCTTTTAATAGGGTATGTTATCATACTATCAGTATTGTCAAAGTCTAGTCTACTAGCGAAAATTGCGAGCTTTAAAATCTACAAGTTACACTTTTTTGCAGCTTTGTAACAAAAGAACCAGGTTTGAACGTGCCACTTTTACAGCTTTTTGCTTTCTATATCACATCAACCTGCTTCCGTATTACCTACTCATTTTTTCTCTGTTTCTATCAACTTCGTTCCAAATCGTCATTAGATTATATACATATTTTTCACAGAAGCTCCCCAATGATCTCTAGTCAGCAAATCAAAAGCCTACCAATTTCATTATAACGATCGTTAGTCCCCAAATCTCGAGCATAAACGTTAGGTACATTATGTATTAATTACAATGTTGGTCTCATATCGTTGGAATCATAATAAAGTAATGTTAGACATCATAACCACACCCTGCAGCCTATTCCGAGACCCTACAATGAAATATTCTCTAGAGGTATGTGCGAATAGAGACTAGATTCGTCCCTAGTTTTATTGTTCTTAGTTTTTAAAGATGATTTGAAAAGCTTGCACTAAAAACAAAAAACAAATAAAAAGCCATTTGGTCTTGCGGGAATGCACGTTCATACGGCATAGGAAGGTAGGTAGGTAGGTCTTACACTTGTACAAGCACTTCCCAGCTTTCCTCTGCCATTTTCTTGTTTTTCCTTATCAATCTAGTGACCTAAGTAAGTGCGAGCTTAACCTAAAACGTTCGACTATTTACCTTATTCGTGATACTATGACGTTAATTCTAAGCTATATCATGTCACCACCAAAAATAAACAGAATAGGTTTGATATTATTGCCAAGATAGCGCACCAAACAGGCCACCAAGGCCACACACTATTGTGTAGGCAATGCAAATACCCGAATTTAACACCAGGAAAACGAATTAAGTCTCATTCCGTAATATATTGATATGATGAAATTGCGCATACAGTTATCCGTTTTTCGCACTTTGTTATCTACGTATTACAAATCTAAAATTCTTTCACACTCACAGGTAGGCCGCACTCTATAGCCTAACCCACTGGGTTTAAAAGCATGTAAGAATAGAATACTTTTTATTATGTACACCATACAAATCCAACTAATATTATAAACGTGAAAGTTTGTATGGATGGATGGATAGATGGATGTTTGTTACTCTTTCAAGCAAAAACTGGATTTGATTTGGATGAAATTTGGCACACAGATGGTTTATAACCAGGATTAACATATAAGATACTTTTTATCCCGATATTCCCACAGGATCGAAACTTATGCGGGTGAAACCGTGAGGCGCAGCTAGTTACAGATATAAAAGAGCTACTAAGGAAGGATTTTTGAAAATTCGTATTCTAACGGGGTTAAATAGGAGATAAAAGGTTGTACGGAAGCTCGTCATAATTGCCGAATGGGAAATTCCATAGAGTACACAGCCAGTCTCTTAATAGCAACAAACATGTACGAGTATTAATTATATCTTCCCATGTTACAATACCTAGAACACAAGTTGGATCACAGTCAGTACATAAACGATCGTTGCTACATGGAACAACTTCAAGTACTCGACGAAATATCTGTTATTAATTTAGGTGTTCCTGTAATAACAGGCATCTCTTATTACGTAGCAGATTTCTTGTCAAAAGATATTGCATTACTTTCTCACTTGCATCCCTCCTGTCACATTGTTATGTTCATAATCCAAGATGGCGATTCTTCTTCTCCACAGAACATGACAATGGAATTTAAAACTTTCTGAAAAGCCGATTTATTAATCCATTGTGAATTACAATTATATTTTCCGAGCCTCTGACTGAAAAACCTAGAACGATTAATCCGATTTCAGATTTTTATGGAAATGTCAGCACTCACTGTAAACAGTTAACCTTATCAATGGGCAAATAAGGGCGAATTTCATCAATAAAACTGAACATGATTTAGAAGGCCAAGTCCCGCAATTATAAACATTCAAAATGTAGTCGCATTCACGAGATACATACATAGATAGACAATCAATGTCAAAAACTTATCAAAGATCTAGGGATTTTAGAGGTATTTTTGACAGATTGAGACTGAAATCAGACTTTGGACGTTCTTAAAATTACGATTACGAATTGACCCCCAGTTCATCTACACCGCGTTCAAGAGCTGTCAACGTCATCATTGTTGAGGAATATTGACACTGACATCGGTTGAACGAGGGTCGTTGATGAAATTCGCCCTTAATACTAATAGCACAACACCTACAACAATTCCTAAAACGTGATAGGTATTCATTTCATAGTACAGATTACGTAAAGCTCAGTGTATCTATTACATAACATGACGACAGCCACCGACACAGCACAGCAGAGTTAGTTGCTAAGGGGTAAAGGGCTCACAACTAAGAACTCGGTAAATATTAGAGGAGAAATAAACTTGGTACATTGTTTGAGGCCGCGACGTAAATATTTAATGCTTT
Source organism: Apamea anceps (assembly GCA_951799955.1). Classification (NCBI taxonomy): domain Eukaryota; kingdom Metazoa; phylum Arthropoda; class Insecta; order Lepidoptera; family Noctuidae; genus Apamea; species Apamea anceps. The sequence goes on along the minus strand of OX637502.1, from coordinate 986,877 downwards.
CGGAAATGAGAACAAGATATTAAAAGGTTCAGGACGTGATTTCGTGTAGGTAGCTAGTGGGTGGGCAGAAGAATAAGTTGTTGATGAAGTGATGGATTTGTATATGGTTTTTGCTTATTCTGTGCACTCTTCTCGTCTTTTTATACACTCGATTTAAACACGGTCATAAGGTTGGTTATGGGTTCAAAACCTTGTTTGAACTTTCAGTGTCTCATTTTATTTTCATAAAGATATACCATTGATTTGAACGCTTTGTGTGAAGGTTTTAATGCTTTGTGAGAACACCTCGCTTGGTCACCGGCGTGCATGTTTGATCGATGTATGAACGTAAACGAAGCAATAGGAGTAAGTAACCACCTGCTAAGAAGACAGTGCTGTATTATCTGCCCACCCCCATGAGAAAGGGTCGTTATGTAAGTGTGTGTATGTGAAGCTTCTTTGTTTAAAAATTAGTCTTTGTCTGACACTAAACTTATATCAATCAATACACTAAAATTGTACGACCTAGACCCCACTGTTAAAAAATAAATCAAATCGATAAAGAAGATTACCTAGTTCAAACGGAAATAGTTCTAACATTTTCCTTCTAAAAACCTTAGTACCCAATACTAATAGGACCATTAGCAACTGGTTCTGTTCTTAACTTAGTATATCTTCAGATGAATTTCTCAGAAACACCGAAAGTATACGAATGATTTCCGATCCCAACTTATTTACCTATTAAGTGAGTTTTACTTGTATGAAATGAGGGTACTGTATGAGTAGAGTGGAAGTTTAGGTCGTTAGGTCTTTAGAAGTTCCAAAAATGCTGACCCAGAATTTTATAGATGATTCAAATAGAATTTATTTAAACAAAATTATTATTAACATTTTTTTTGCTACTACTTTTTGGTTACTACCCGAAAATCAATCTGACACCACATGGAAGCTTTGAAAATCCTTCGTTATTAATTAAGAGTTCCAATTTAGGACGAACTTACTACCAAATTTCGCTGTACATCCAAATTGTTACACGTGTAACCTACCAAGCTTTAAACAAAGGATCCTTATCGTAACATTGACTAATAAAACCTATATTATTTGACCTGTTTTATTATCCAACGAAAAAAAGCAAATGCTAACAAAACCAGAAGTTAAAAACTCCTAATAAACACAAAATTAATTGGAAGCATAGACAAAGTAAAAGTTGCCATCGACAATATTCTCGGAAAAGTGTAAAAGAAAATTGCTTTTTTAAAATATTCAATGAACAAACTTCGTTACTTCTAGATAAGAACTGTTTGTCTGCAAATATGTGTATAAGGCTAGTTTAATTAAAAATCGGCATCCTCGTTTAGGATAAGGTCTAGACCTTAATGTTGGCTGCGGTCGATTAACGAAATGACCTGAAAATGCTAACTGTACGGGATTTTCAGCCTTCCTTTTGCGTGGGAGAACGGTAGCTTAGTAAGGTGGAGCTTTTAATAGGGTATGTTATCATACTATCAGTATTGTCAAAGTCTAGTCTACTAGCGAAAATTGCGAGCTTTAAAATCTACAAGTTACACTTTTTTGCAGCTTTGTAACAAAAGAACCAGGTTTGAACGTGCCACTTTTACAGCTTTTTGCTTTCTATATCACATCAACCTGCTTCCGTATTACCTACTCATTTTTTCTCTGTTTCTATCAACTTCGTTCCAAATCGTCGTTAGATTATATACATATTTTTCACAGAAGCTCCCCAATGATCTCTAGTCAGCAAATCAAAAGCCTACCAATTTCATTATAACGATCGTTAGTCCCCAAATCTCGAGCATAAACGTTAGGTACATTATGTATTAATTACAATGTTGGTCTATTGTGGGGAGCTTCCTAGACGGCAGCCCCCCGCCCCCTCCCAGCGCGTCTGAAGGTCGGCGGGAGGCCGTTCACCCCCAGACGACACCCACTTACACCCACAAAGGCGCACGGAGCGTGTACACACCCATGTCTTAGCGTCTGTAAGTGTGTGTGTGGGGGTGATTTTTCAGGTGTATTATTAGGCGATTTTGTAATGTGCACTGTTTTGTGAAATTAGGCTTTTTTGACACTGTTGATTGCTTACAGTTGTTTGCTGTTTAATGTAAGTGTTCTGTAGGTAGGAAGTCTTTTTAACCGACGAAAAAAAACGGAGGAGGTTTTCAAGTCGACAAGTGTATTTTGTTTTTTTTTATGTATGACCACGCATAACTTTTTACCGAGTAGTCCGATTTTGATAATTCTTTTTTTATTGGAAATGGTATACCCCAAAGTTGGTCCCATAAAAATTTGGAAAAAAAATCCAACCCTAAGGGTGGGAAAATAGGGGTGATTTATTATTCACTCACAGATTTGAATGCTGAGTTGTGTATTATTACTCTAGTCAGTGCCACATATTGCCCTTTGGCAAACAATTAGTAGATAATAGCCACAAAAAATTCTAAAATTCATCTTTGTCGAGAAAAATGAAGAAAGTAAGGAAGGGAAAGGTAGGAAGGGAAGATATTATTACTTATATCACCTACGCTTTGGCCCCAAAACAGTTATTTAGTATAATAGGAAACCACTATACTTTTACAACAACAAGGCTAGACTTTTCCTCATATGATGTTCATTTCCTATCCTAACCAGACATGACTGAATCTGTACAAATAAATACAATAATTTCTACATAAAAGCAAAAACATACGAGATATTAGCGACAAAAGCATGTAGATACAATAAATATGTCAATATCTGCCTGATATTAATATTTAGATACGTAACGTGTTTGAATTCACGAATATCGTGTCTCAAATAATATTTGTGTCTGACTGTGCGAATATGGCAGGCTTTTTGTTGGTACCCACAGAATACTATATAGGGACTATGTAAATTCTTACAAAGACTACACATAATAATATTATGCAGGCAGGCCCCTCCCTCTGTGGTGGTAGATAGTGAGTTAGGAACATTCTCGAAAACCTTCTTGTGGTTAGCTAATGAAAAGAAGCAAGGATTGTCAATCTGGTTATAAAACAAAAGAATTTGGCCAATTTTCCTATTGGAAAGCTTAATACTGTAGACATTACGAGCTTCTCCTTCCACTATTAGATCGTAAAGAGTTTCCAATAGGTCCTTCACCCTTAACGCAAAAAAAAACAAAGAAGAGCACAACTCACTAGTACTGAACGCCCAATATATCTTGGTATACAGTTTAATAAAAAACTCTATTCAAACATACCGAATTCAACAAAAAAATGCACTTTGCAGTCGCAAACAGCGCTACCATGTACTGCCAAGTTATACTGGTCGCTCAGCCATATACCTACTTGATATCCCACCCGTGTATACATATGTTTATGCAGACGTCAGAGCTCACGTATGTGTAGGTACATACGTAGGTATATAGCAGCACCTAGCCACCTAGAAGTAGGACACAAATCAATATAATACTGGCCTTATCTACGCTGAGAACATACGCTCATTAATTTTAATACAACTAATGTACATAGCGGTATATACATACTCTGATACATTATCTTTGAAAATGACTTACTTAGGTACTAGCTTTTGATGAAGAGCCAAATATATAATGTAAAGAAACATCTAGCTTTTGGTTTTACGTTTTTGTATAGATGGCGATTGTTGCATATGAAAGTCATAAGTAAAATCAGTTTTCTTCAGTCACCAAATACCTAACTGGTTAGCCGTTTGTAATCCTGTTCAGAACAACCATCGATTAAGAAAAGAATTGGTTTTTTACCCAGGTTTTTCATTTTCCAGAGTGATAACAGAGCATCTGTCCCCTATAGCATTATGCTGACATTCCTATCTCAGCCAAATGCTATAGGAGATGGAAAGTCTTTTGAGCTTTTTTGTTTTCATTATTTTGTGAGTTTTAAATGTTCCTTCCTCTACTGTTTTTACATAGGTTCCTAGTATTGTATACATGCAACTATATTCTAGCTAAACAGACAGCTGTGCTGCTGGGGAGTTTGTTGCGCCACTTCTTCTTCCCAGCGATAGCACTAGGAAGTGGTGAAGGGCGGGCGTTTTTGGGGGACTGTCTTTTGTAATTTTGACGTTCGAAAAGTGCTGATTCTCAGCCTAATTTGAATAAATGACTTTTGATTTTGATTTTGTTTGTATGTCCTGTGCGTGTTCCAAATAGAATACTTTTCTTTCTTTCTTTGTATACATACTATATTAACTTCTTTACCAGCCCCAATAAAACACACCAAACAGACTGTTTCCCAAATAAAGTCTAGACCTTAGCGACTAGTCCTAGGAACTGTCGGGTTGTCACGAAGGACAGTAACTACTTACAATCAAGGTTGTAATGCATAAACAATGGTGGACACCCCTTGGCGACACATGGCGCGATAAAAACCTTAAATAACGACGTAAAACCGAAATTGTTCTACGCGGACATTTGTTACGCAGGCTGTTGCGATACGAGGAAAATGATGTGTAACTTGGTGTCATCATATTTATTTGTTTATTTATTTATTTAAGAAAAGCACAGTCACATCACGTACATTAAACTCTTCTAGAATAATCTTAATAACTAAAGGACTAATTAATGTACATGACAATTTCGGCGTACATAGCATTATTTATATATCTTGCTGCCTTGAAAAGTAGGTATATTAAGCTAAACTAAAACTAATATAAACCAGAACAAACTAAAGTGAGTAAGATAGGTAATAAACATGAAGAAAAAGTTAAGAATAAAAACTATAATTGAAATAAAAATCATACACTGATATATATTATTATTTGACCCAAAAAAACTTATAGGTAATGATTTCATTTCAGCAGAATTTTTGAGCTATTTGTCAATCTGAAAAAAGATTTCTGAGATACCTACAATCAACTCAACTTCACCTTTGACCTGTTAGCTATAGTCGGTAACTACGATTTTTTAAATCAAGTTTATCAGACAATAATGATTACAACAGTTTTCAGTAGAAAGTTAGTCGTACAGCACAAGAAATCAATTTACTGATAATACTTAAGCTTCATCTATTCATAGAGCAACAAAACGCGTAAGAGAAGCATCGCCCTTACGTCCTAGAAACTACACCAGTGTTTTAGGTGTACGAAAATGTAATGAATGTTTTAGCGAACATGGTTCACTCGAAACGCCCTGAAACCAGGACTGAAATAATAAGCACTAGTCTAGACGAAAATTATTCCATGTTAATTACTAGCTACACGGAGTGACGTGTCTTAGTAATCTCTTAATTAATAATTAAGATGAGTAAACTGTTAAATATTTTAGTTTATATATTTTGAAAGTCTGTACTGAATTTGACGGTTCTGTCTGGATCAATGGAAAAGTACTGAAAGGAAAATGCTACCTACTATAAAAAAAATATTTAAAAAATTCTTCGTAATAAATAACGGGATGAAATAAAGAAAAACACTTGAATATTGAAATAAATATGCAAGTTTAGAAGAAAATTCCACAAATCCACTTTCCCCGTTCAGAGAATAGCGTAAAGATTGTCCAATGATAATTACGACTAGATAATAACCGCAATGAGTGAGTGCGACCAATTAGAACACATTACATCGAAGAGATTTATCACCAGCGAGCGTGGATACGAGCATGGCACATCAGGCTAGAGCACAGAAATCTTAATATTAAGATTTCTGTGGGCTAGAGCAAGAGACTCGCAGAGCTATGATGACAGAGACAAGAGACGACAGTTTGCGATTGTATGCTAAACTTTTTCTGTTACTCGATGTGCCTATTACGTTTAATTACTAAGGGCTGATTCTGGCCAAAGTCTTTCTTCCTTTTTCATGATTTTTTTATCCATGAAATATAATTGGTGGAATTCGCTCATAACAAACTGCCTAAGCTTTCATAGAAAAAACTCTTTGTATAAACAAGAAACTTTTCCACCAGTTCGTACACCGGAAAACAGTTTGTTTGTAAGTACACATTTAGCGTAATTAGAGAATTTAATTAACTACCAGCGCCGCCTGGCGAGAAATGTGCAAACAATACCTGATCTGTTTCCGGTCCAACGAGAACTTTAAAGATGGAAACGAGCAAATATTTGTAGAGCCTTGTTTATTACTTTTTAGTTAAATACTAGGCTTTATTGTAACTAGAGGATGTGAAGGAATTCACTTTAACATTCATTGTTTGTTCACCTGGTATTATTACTAAAATGGGCTTACTGTCATTTTAAATCGCGTATCTTTACTTACTACGAGATAACATTTAATGCAGCGTTATGAAATCTCACGGTATTAAGTACTTCAAGTTAACACGCCTCCAAGAAATCCTCAATCAACAACAGTATATTAAAAATCTTCTTAATATTTTTTTATCTCAAATCAAAGGAGACGCAAATACTTTTATGTTAAAATAAAATTCTCAAACGTTTTAAAATATTTCGACGACAGCGCGTATCCGCGTTCGCTTGTCGAAGATCTGACGGCATCGACAGTATCCCAATGGGCCTGTCGCCAAGCCGTCAAACGTTAGCCGTTGACGTTCAACAATTTGACAGCTGTCAAACTTGTCAGCCTGTGCGCAACACATGATCTTAAATTACGATGGAAGTATAAAGAAATCAGGAAGTGATTTAGTTAATTTTTTTATCCTTAGGTTAAGCATCTAATAAATAGTTTAGAAGCTTTTACAAGAACGCAGGACTTCTTCCGGGATTTCATCCCAAAAATCAAAAGATATTTGTTCGCAGAAACGATTTTCTTTTTACTAATGAATATTATTTGCGGATGCTATCAAACACTTACGCTTTCTTCGTATGAATTATCTTTTCATCGATGTCATTTATGCTTAGAAACAATTTCCAGCTCTGGTGTTGCTTTCGACTCCATTATACCCGGGAACTCCTGATCGTTTGTAAGTTTTCTCGAAATCATTTCAATATCGTGATACGGAAGGGATTGGGATCACGGCAGTCAATGAATATTGATACTTTCCACGAAGTCTTCTTGATATTACGCCAGTATCGCGGAATATTTTACTAAATTAGTTCTACTTTTAATACAAAGGTAGAGAGGTTTTGAAAGGTTCTGCAATAAATATAAAAGCTATGAAACTATTTGATTTCAAAGCTTTTTCTCCTGACATATTAATTGATTCCACCAACTCCAATACAATAAAATTTAAACGATTAAATCAATTTAATCAATTAGAGCTAAATAGCTTGCAACGGTAACGTAGTAATTAAATTCTGCGTTTCCTCTCCATTCTAAATTGGTCCACCATGTCTCCCCACCCTCCCCTTTTTTAGGTCAACGTAGACTGGTTAGATCTCGCTTGTATTGTTTACACAGAGAAAAACATTCGCTTTTAGATAGTAAATTGCGCTGGCGTGCATATCTCGCGTCTCGTTTCTGCGACATGATGATGAATCTGGCTGTCTCTTTCCCCGAAGAAATGCAGTTTTCACTGTCGGTCACGCGATACTGCACCTATAAATTGGTTGTTCTTAGGAAATGTGAGGGATTTTTTAGCAATACTTGTACAGTGTACGGTACGAGGGGGCTTTTACCGGTACCGTTAGACAAGCTGGTGGCGTGACTTTATTAATTGGTGGCCAAGTAACGAGTCTGTATGGGATTACTTGTATGATTTTAGAGAGATATTTTAGTTAATCGTTCAACCAGCCCACACTGGGCCCACGTGGTGGATTACGGCCTACTCTATCACCGAGAGGAGGTCTGCGTCCCAGCAGTGGGCACATTATAGGCTGATTATGAGTGTTCATTTAATTACACCATTGTCGCTGCTGATTAAATAGTGCCTTTACGAGTGCCTTTGCGTGGGAAAAAGGCACTCGTAAAAGCACTATACTACAATATATCACAATATTTATTATTTTCTATAAATAAGTAGGTTAGTGCTGTTATTATTAGTGTATTTTACAAGTCTGAATCATACTAAAAATATGATTTGAGCGGAATAATCTCTCGTTGCTAGGCAAGTAAGTATTAACCTAAAGACTTCCGCTCCCAATCTGTAACCTTTCTGCAAATAAGACCCTTGTACCCTCACTAAACTTCAATCATAAGGATATGAAAAAAACTTGAGAAAATGACGAGTATTTATTTATAACAGAGCCTACGGTAGATAGATGTAGAAAAAGACAGATATTGACGAATCAGGTCTGGCCTTAATACAACACGTGTAAATCCTTACACGTGAATTGTTATTTACCGAACAGCCTGTATGGATATACAGAGTGTTCGGTAAATAATTTTTTTTTTAACCCATATGGCAACTAAGGTACTGTTTTAGAGATTTTTTCAAAATGTTTTCTGAGGTTTGTTTACTATTTAAAAGGCAGCATAGTGTCTTTTAATGTTTTAGTGAACACACGGCACGCCCTATTTTATCGATGTACTGAGTTTTCCTACATGTCGACCACTCTATCCACATATATTTGTATACTTATGTGTGTTTCTCTCTTTCCAGGTAAGTTCCAGTGGCTAGCATGCGCGCTGGACGTGAAATCATCGTCACCTCTAATAAATAAGGATTACACACTACTGCAGCTTAAAATAAACACGATGTCCGAGCAGGCAGACATTCTCGTATCCCCACTGATAGGAAAATAACTTTGAATGCAATAATTATATGAAATAAGAACAGGTAAGTGCTAAAGGGAGACAAAAACGGAATTAATGTTATCTTCTGTAGCTGTTTTTGACTATAACGGCCTAATTGGAAAACTTATCGTTTTTCTGTCTTTCAGGTTACGCAAATGAATACGTATTTATAGACATTAACTACCAATTAAATACCTACGTTTACATTGCCTAATGTTTCATAAAAGGGAATCTGTAATATTAACTTTCTTAAAAAAATATTGTTATAACGTCAAATAATTAAGTTACTACGTAAAATTCGTAAACTAATTTGTATATAAGCAAGTAATTAGTCAGTCTAGTTCAGTAAACAACAACACATTATAGCCCAACGTATACAATAAAACTACAACCACTTAAACTAATAATCTAAACTCAAAAAAGTATAAAAATGAAGTGTGATAACGATGTCGGTAAGGTATCGAGAATACCAGCGCACGTAATAGAACGTCGCCGAAGCGTGGGAATGCAGTTGCAAGGACGCGATGCACCGGCTAAATGGAACACGGAGCGGACACTTTCAAATGTATCCGTATATATAACGACCATCACTCGATGTTTCTATGTTATTCATCTATTTTACTATATCTAGGAGTCTATAGTACATTTCTGGGCATGTATTTTTGGCTAGTAGATAAAGTAAAGGAAAGTTTCCTTCACTTAGCTTTATTAGAAAAATATTTTCTATTACTTACACATTTTCATTAGTGAGTGAAACCTACGAAAAATGTTTAGTGCCTAGAGTCTAGACTTATTGAATATCTATACGACGGAGTATAAAGTTGTCATGTATTGTACTCTTACACGTCAATGTTATAAGCAATCACTCTAATGAAAAACTTTTAATTTCCGCATGTCCTTCAGGGAAAATGTTAGGTGAAGCGAAATGGTTTTTTAATGCAATGTATTTTATATTTACGTAGCTTTCTTTACTTACTTATATTAAGTTCTTTTACGTCAGAAAGTCTAAATTGAACTTATTTACACGTGCTCAAATTCCTAAAAGTTATTATTTCTAAAATTCAATATCAACTCTTGCTCAAGTAGCCATTTCTCATATATCAGACCCCTTCAATCTAGACGATCCCGTTATAACTCCATACATATAGTTTTTATTTCCACATAATTGCCAGTCTTCGCCGCGCCAATGGGAAAATTAATTATTTCTGACATTTACGCCAGCAATCATTGAAATGGAGGCACCTGGTCACGGGCAAACTAACTGATTGTAAGAAAAAACTTGACGCGTAGCCATGACGTGTGAAACCGAAAACTACTGGCCGGGGAACTTTAGTAACAGGGGCTAAGCTAGCTGATTATTTAATATGTTCATCTTTTTAACTCTGCTGCTTTTGACTCTAAACTATGTATAAATCTACAAAAAAAGAGCTATACAGTCCATTATAAAGTAAATTATTTTCTACTTCCCAATTTCAGAGCATAGCCTTTAATTTGTTTTCGCGATGAATCAAACCTGCTACCCTCACCAGTAGTCAGACTGTCCGCAATGCGGTGTAGATCGTCATCTGCCTGCACACAGTCTTACTGTTCCACAACCACGTACACAATAACTACCCACGTCCCACAGAAAGAGACAACGCAACCAAAACATGCACACTTTTAAATCTACGAAGTTTCTACACTTTTCCTAGCAATTTCCCCGCTTCAGTCCAAACGATAAATATTTTAGTAAAGTATAGAGACTGTAATAAAACATATAGCTATAACTCCCATTCAAACTTTCGCTTACCACACCTCACTCACACAGATGCAGGTTCATCTTACATCTGTGTGCAAATGCAAACTGCATAGTGTGCAACAACGCGGGGTCTGTGTGTGTGCAGTGTCGGCTGTGTGTGTGTGTGTAGGAAGAAAGTGCATTCTGGTTGCACGGACGGCTAGCGAGGGAAACTTGACATTATAGCAGTCGACACACACTGGTGTGAGTTAGATAGCGTCTATCTTGAGATATGCCGAGCTATTTTTAGGTGAATTTCCTTTTCATCGGTGAGGTAGGTAAGATTTTATGGTGCAGGATAACTTAGTAGTTAAAACTTCTTTCTCTTCAATTAAAAATAGTGTTTGTAGACGTTTTTTTCTTAGTTTCTTTTTTATATAGTGTTTATACTTAACAGAAAACATCAACTAATAAAACAGCTTTTACTAAAAATCAATTTATATAATAAATCTACCAACATAAAACTTCATAAACATGTTGTAGCTGTTTTGTTGTCTCTGAGTAGAGACAACAAAACAGCTACAACATCACCAACCTAGCATAACTTATCTCCGCACCGGTCCCCGCGTGTTATCACTCGTGCGCCGGCAGCCTGCACCCGCGCCGCTGCACTTGCACTAGTAAACTTGAAACAGTTCCAGCCTGTTATTACGTTTCCCTTTCGTATTGCGTCCGAGGGGACTGTCTACTTATACTTGTGCTTGCGCGTACGCAGCTATCGTTCTCTAGTTATTACTGGATTGATTGATCCAACATTTTGTCGATATAGGTTGCATTTATGCGATATTTGTAACATGATGAGAAGTTTTGGTATAAATAAATCATACACAAACTTTGGTACACCACCTGCTACATCTTTACATGCAAACCTTTGCTACGTTTACGCCATTTTCCTCTTCATCAATTCACTGGAATCAAAACAAGCTCCAAGCGAAGGTTCACATAACAATTGACTGCTGACTTTAATGAGTATCTATTTACTGCCTTATTCGAATACATTGACTGTTGTTTCTACATTCATTACGAACTTACCAGACGTATTAGACTTTGAAATCATAAGGGAATGTTTGTCAAACAGTTCTGTGCCTACATTAAACTTGAGGTTTCGACCCATCCATGTAACCCGAACCTCAATTATACTTTCTCGTTGCGCTCACAACGCCCTAGGTTACTATCAATTCTGAAGTTTCTACAAAGAGGTCTCAGGTCTTAACAGTAATTAGGTGTCTAATAGTCGTTGGTCTGCTTTCTGAAGTCTAGACACCTAGACCTTGACAAGAGACCTTGTAGCTAATTCTGGGAACGTGACACAATTCTCCAGATATTATATCTAACATAAAATAAACTTGGGTCTGCCTTGCGCCAAGTGTGGGCGTCGCTTTGACACTGGGAAGTGGTAGTAATGTGCTTGTTTTGATGGAGAATATGGATTGCCAATTTATGTCTGTAGGTATTTCACGTAAAAAGCTTCAGATGGTATTTTGCAGATTTCGACACATGACATACTTTCTTTGTTAACAATTTGCAATACAATACATGCTTTATTGTACACCATATGCCTATCCGGTGTTGTCTTACTTAAGAAACTTCCACCATTCAAGGGAAAAAATAAAGAAATTATCTTTAGCCATTACATAGAACGATCTAACATATCTACAAATATTACAGCATGTTTATAACTGACCGTACATAACATTATTTGTTACGATAATGCATAACAATAAAGCCGTCAACTATAAACTAGGCACATCGTTGCTGAGCCGTCGTCGACATCACACTTCTTAGTCCCACAAAATACCATAAAACTGTCAAAGAGAACTTACATGGGACGAATACGATACGACTGAAGTACGATTTTAGCATTTTGGGCAATTTTCCACAATTTCCGAACTGGCACTTCAAAACATATCTTCCAGATGAACCGAAGAATGCAACAGACTGTCTATCAAATTATCTGCTAGTTAATTTAACCGGAACTTAACAGGAGGTAGAACAGGCCACTAGACTTAATATCCGTATTGAATTATATAGGTAATCATTATAAATGAAAACCCTTTTATACAAGTGTTCTCCTTAAACTTCTGTATTGAAAAGCAGTACACTTCAGTACCTACGTTCATAGAAGGTCTGGCTGTTAAATAAGGTTCTATATTAACATTGGTGCCAATTTAGAAACTGAAATTCAGTGATGGTTTCTCAGCATATATAAATATCGGTCCACGTGTAAAACTTGAATATCTAAACTTATTTACTGAGAAAAAACAGTTTTTTCTTGTTAACATACCTAGTTACTTAGCTTTGAAAAATAAATCTAAGTCTGCCTGTCGAAATAGAAAAATATTTGTATGACAGCTGTAGCATGGTATAAACAGGGCAGGAGAAATTCATTTAAACCCAAAAGTCGGGCTGACTTTTGGGCAGCAGTAACGCACCGAACATTTGCAGTTATAATTTCTAGTTCATCATGATTACCTCTGTCATAATGTCTCTTTCTCTTCAGGGTTCAGTAGGGACAGTATAAGACAACATGTCCCAGATGATATTGGTATTAAAATTATATAGGCATACTTATTAGAACAAAATATACCCAAACAATAATGGTTAGCATAACCTTTCCTCAGGTATTTAGAAGATAACTAGACGCGCTAGGAACACAATCATTAGTGTGTCTGAACAATTTTTGTTACCTAATTATAATTTGTCGAGTTTTAATATTGATGTGGATACAACAATGCGACACTATTAGTGTACAGGGTGCCAGGGACAGTACATGATTCTGAAGCCTCCTGCGATGAAATTTTTCGCCGGTTACTAAACAAATAAATACTGTTCCGTACATTTTGACCGCGTGCGTAGGTATTGCATTTTTCTATGAATCAGCATATTTTTTTTTTGTAACCGACGAATAATTTCTACGCTAGGAGTCTACTAGAATCATGTGCTGAATTCATGGTTACAGTTTGCGCGTCGATATCCCTTCCACCGTGAATTTAAATATTTTAACTTTAGGTAAAATACGTATGACAAGTTCTCCCTCTATCTAGCCATTGTTTTGAATTATTAATCTTATAAGTACTACGCGCCCATGACTTTTTGAAGATCATTTAAAACGCTCTTGTTTACAGTAGCCCCTAGGAACCAACCAGAGCCAATTTAGGAACGGGACCTCATTATCCTTATGTTAACACCTACTCGTTTCGAACATCGACTATAAATATGGCTGGCTTATAATTAGCGAATATTAAATAGGTAACATTTTTTTGTGCTACATCCTAATAATAGGGATATTTTGATATCAACAGCCTTTTGACATACTTATACATTTTCAAAATGTTTATTCCTTATCGGGGAAAAATGGCAAGTGTGTGCTTAATTTTGTCCAGATACGGGCTATCAAACAGAGATTTAAGAAATGTACACTCGCAGCCAATCATCTCAATTTACGTTCTACAATACAATACAACTACCGACAGCTCCTATTAAGCCATCCAACAATACGTTCGTATCGACAGTATCGTGACTAGCTCGCTATACTAATTGCCGCGGCCCGGTCCGCTTTTCCCCAGTTTTTCGCACGCTCGCGTTTTTCACCGCAGAACAATGTCGTCATTCAGTTTCCACTTTCGTTTTCACTGATGGACGCTGATCCGATGCGCAGGCGCAAAAACTGCACCGATGTTACACGACAAACGCTGTACTGGTGACATATTATGAGAGATTTATTGGTTGATAGGCTAGTGGAGTATTGGCAAATAGGTTTGAAAGCTGGCTGGAGTGATAGATAGGATGAGTTAGCATAAAAGTTATAATTTCTTCCGTTTAGATTAAGTTTTCTTCAAGCTTTAAGCTTCAAGGAAAATCATACAAAATAATCACTACAAAAACTACACGAAAAAGTCCCTACTATATTCTGAAGATTTACTTCAATATAATGATGATCTTTGACTTCATACCTATATCAGACTGCCTAGTTGATCATGAATCTAATTCGGATATCTATGAATCTAATTAAGAGATGAACTGTGTGAAAGATGTGATGGCTAGGGTACTGAGATGACGACTAATAGAGAAGTACGGAAAAAAACGACAAACAGCACCGATCCCAAAAAATATGGGATTACTGAATTAGATTCATACAAAATGAAAGCATCAATAATTAGTCTTAAATTAATAACAAAAAAATAAATAAAAAATAAACAAACGACAAATCTCCCACATTTTTTCCTCTCACCGTACAATACGGTATCACGTTTGTTTACCGTTTTCACTCTCTATATTTTTCTCGCGAGTGAAAACTCCTCCGGCAGCGGCGCGGGCGCAATGCGTGCGAAACTTTTTTACTCCTTCACGTAATTAGATTAGTAGATCGTGATTAGTGTTTTAACTATACGATTGCACGTTGGATTTCCATGATCTTTGGTTAGAGGGAAATTAAACTAGCTATAGGTTTTGAGTAGTTTATTTGAGTATTTGTGAAGAGATTGGTAATTTTTATCAGCATCAGCGATGGATGAGAGTATAGAGTAATTTTAGTGCAAAAAATATTTCACGAATGAAATGAATTTCATTTTTTATACCGGAAATAACGACCTATTTTCAGTCATAATCTAAAGAAAATTCCGTCAAACTTTTTCCAGTCAACTGTCACAACAATACCTACAACGTTTGTGATACCTACGTCATTCCAGAAAGTTGTAACAAAGCCATTATTATCCTATAAATAACACTTCCTTCTGGAGTTTTCCAGTTTCATCCCTATTTTAAAGGAAATTGTATGCAGTGGGCGACCGCGAACAATCCCTTTCTCATTCAGAGGTGATCCCTGACCCCGGTACCGGCGCTCTGAACTGTGCCAGCTGCATTAACTCTTTAGTACTGCTTACCTAGAACTCCTCATAAAGGTATACAAAATAATTGAACACAATTCGTTTTACAGCCCACCTCAGGGTTATCGCCCCCCAATTTCCAGGCTAAGTGGATTATTTGTGATAAACAAGGCCTAATTATGGCAAACAACGTTTCCTTACAATTTGGGATGTTCGGCTCCGAATAAGCTTCATGACGAAGAAGATAAATATAATTAAGGTAATTGTAAATATGCTTGATTACGTACAGTTCCGAGATTTCTGAACACATTTTGTTACCAAAATTGTTGATTCTTTGAGATAGTGTTGCGCTTGAGCAACAGAAATATTCAATACTAGCTGTTGCCCGCGATTCGTCTGCGATTCAGAATAAAAAGTAGCCTATGTCCTTCTCCAGATCATGGTCTACCCATGTGTCAAATTTCATCTAAATCCGTTCAGTAGTTTTAGCGCAAAAGCGTAATTCTTAAATTTTCTAATTTTCTGCGCAACTTTCTTAATTTTTTTTCCGTAAGAACCTTCTACAAAGTATTAGAAAACTTTAAAAAAAAAGATGGATGAAATCTTCTCAAAGGAAGGTAAAGTCGTTCTCAAGTTATGGCGTGACCAAGGTAAATAGGGATTCATTTTTACATATATACGAGTAGATAGATCCTCTTAGATCTCTGCGTCCTACGGGATATTACTTACACAAATCTTGGGATATCACTCATACTGTACGACGCGGACGGTTTGCTCCAAGCAATTTGTGTCGAAAATGACACGATATTTTTCGATAGTCATTATTTAGGAACAGGTACACATTCGAGGCTCTCATGGTAGGTACAATATCGTAAGTGTATCACGGAATGGGGGCAAACTCAGCACTATTTCGCGGAAATAATGGCCGTATTAATATTGTACTCGTGTATGTCCTAGTTCGGTGCTCTGAATCGGTCTGTGTTATTAGGTTTTTTTGGTTATTTTCCTGGATGATAAGATATTTTGCTTCCTGTTGATCTGCGGCTCAAGTTAAATGTAGATAATATAAATCCTAACCGATATGTTTTCCTTGATTCATTCACTACTGATCATAGACTTCCTCTTGTACTATGCTTTCCTGGTACCTCTCCCACATTTGCTCTCAAATTTGCATGTAAAACTTTTCCATGTCTCCTATCCGCCAGGCAACTCTTATCAGCTCCAGGATGATCTAAGTGCATTGTCTCCGTATCTTGGCTGGGCAGCACAAGGGTACAGCTATCGACTGATTGCGCCGAGTGTTTGCGTCAAGGCGAACAGACACAAACACCACAAGTGCTTGCACAAGCAGTGGATATTTGTTTTCTTATTTCTTTGTCATGCCCACGATCACTACTGGACAGGGTGACGAGGTAGTGACTAGAGTCATATAGAGTAGACAGAGCTATTAAGTCATTATGGCAATTAGGTTTTAACACGACATGTTGTAACGACGACTAATTTACCTATATCGTTATTATAAATGGGTAGGCTGAAACAGTACACCTCGTGATACGATCTTAATGGAATACTGGCAGTAGATTAACAATCGATGAAAAAATCGGGTCTATTTATTATTTTTATTTCTGTAAATTTCCTATTATTATTTCTGTAAATTAGGTATTGATATTAACTTCCCTCTTCTATTTGATACCTTCTATATTTAACTATGACAAAACAGGTGCAATACAAAATAAGAATTTATCCGCATAAGCTTACATATTTCCTTGTTGAACATTTATTTATAAAGGTACACCAACAGCTTATGTATACAAAATAGCAAATAACAGTAGATAACAGATAAATACAAATAGATTGGTATCTGGTCATCCATAGTTATGTGTACTTGAATACAAACGCGGTACAGCAGGACAACACTCCCGCGGTTAGCCGGACACAGGCTAAAAATACTTGCGTAGAAAAAAATAAAAAACGTACCCTAGACCAGTCTTCCTGTGCTAATCGATGCCAATTATAAGTATGGTCGCCATGCTCTCTGTTATCCTGGATTTGTCCTGGCATACCGACTTAAATGGAGAGTTGCATAATGTTTAATAAATATTATTAATTTAATTAAATGTAGTAAAGATTCATGGAAATTACTGCTACGTGATAGCTACGTATGAGTAGTGAATTAATTATAGTAGTAGGTACAGGTGTCAGCACTTTCCTCTTTTAGCTTATTGTTAGTATCACTGAAACAGGAAAGTGGTGCATAGTTACAGCGGGATATCTATTTGGTGAGGTGAACATAACACACACATGGGTGAATATTACATAACTACATATTTGGAAAAAAAAATTGCGGTCGGACAAAACTTTTTTAATTTTGCTGTTTTCTGTCGTGCAACGGCAGGTATTCAAGTAAAGTCTAATGGGAAAATTGTAGAGTTGTATATTAAACTGTTGTTAACATTCTCGTCGGCAAGTCTGCTACTGATAGTGACTCGCGTATAACAAGTCAAAGACTGATGCTATACATAGGTACATGTAAGCATTAGATTCGGTTAATTATTTTATTTGATATTATTTTCAGCATCACCTTTCAGCGACTTATGTGGCTTCCAGGAATCAAGATTAGGCAAACAAATTCCATATCTTATACTTTCCAAAAACGAGGAAAAATGTCCTTTTGTCCCGAATTATACTTCACAAGTAGCTACCCCAAGCAACTAATGTACAAATATCTGGATGCAAAAACGATTAGTATTGCGGAACGGAGTAAGGTGATGCTATCTTCCTCACACTTGTGGATAACCGATGATAACAGACAAGGTGGGGGCTACTTTACTATTCATAACCCTTGATTGTGCTGCCGTTAGTGGCAGCGCATCCATGACGTGCGCAGCGTGCGTGTGTGTGTCCGTGTGGTGCATGCGCGCGCGTGTGCGGTGCGCGGGCGCAGTCGGCGCGTAGCCTTGAATTCGTACAACGACTGCACTTGTACAACGATAACCGTTCGGAAATGTATTATTGTGATATATTTTTAATTGATAATTTTTTTTCACTGTATTTGTTTCTTGGCAGTCTACGAAAATAATAAAATACTTAATCATTGTAATATTTGTTCAGTACGGCACCATACGCTTTGTTCATTTAAATAAGCATGTTTACGTAATGTTTGTGTTGGAACAGCAGTGAAATATTCATCTATTATCGCTTTATCGTATATTTTATAACAATAATATTTTTATATTTTTGCATCATTAAAGTTACTTGTAAAATTCCTTCTGATAACAAAGCGCAATGAAATCATTATACTATGTAACCTCTACCATATCTGTGAAGTAATATTTATTTAATCTTCTGACATAATTTCAACACTATACTATTTTCTTATAGGTGAAATAGGAATGAGATAGGAATGAGAGGTAACCCGACGAAGTTCATAGTTCCAGAGTGCTCGCTCGCTCTACTTGGAATCTATTAAGATACCATTTGCCTATCTATATTGGAATGTAGTAAGAACAGCAAAAAACGTTGTTTGTGCTAGTATTTGAAACATTTGAAATTTCCAAAGAAAAATATCTCTAAGAAATATTAGCATCTAGAACGTTTCGGAACGAACCAAGATCTGCAACACCTCCGTCCCTTGCCCGGGCATCTCGTTCCTTGATATCCTCTTCTCTTTCCCCCTTACACTCCTCCCCTATGCTTCTGTCACCTTCGCACGCGCACATAATTGGCGCCGCAGGAAGCGCAGAGAGATTGATGATCTAAGCGCTGGATCGATCGACGTTTTTTATTATTTTCTCGTTATTGCAAGTTCCGTTGGTTATTTTAATGGCAGTGACTCGAATGATGGGGTTTATAGGCCACGCGGGATGCACGGGGGACATGTTACGCCGACAGTGAGCGCAGAGAGCTGCGGCCGAATATGACGTGCCTCTAATAGATAATAGTGGCCCGAAGTAAGGCAATATCGTTAAATTAAGCGTGTTAATGATGTAGTTTTATGAATTACGGATTCTAAGCAACTGTATTGCTTGAAAGAGGTTTTTCTTGAAGTTTTCCTGTTAGAATCTTCGTTCTTATTGTTGTGGGTATTAAGTTACCTACACTACACATTCTTTAGAGTATTAGCCAATCTCGCACTTTGTATTTTCTAGTTAGAATCTTCTTTATTTCAATAATATCCTTAGACTACGTATTGAAAATAATGCCCAGCATACTTAATGCTTTCGAGAATTCAAGTTTCCTAATAGGTAATATTCGAAACTATCAGCTACTAAAATCTAGGCTCTAGTTTGTTTCTATAACAAAAACTATTAAGCATCAAAAATGTATAAGTACCAGTCTAGGGCCCGAAGGTCGTACCCGGCCGGGTAGCCACTACCCCTTAATACTAATATCATCCCAATTTACCTTTTGTCACTGCGCAGACATTACGAGTTTCGCTAACGGGTTCGTCTGACCTTTGAAATTTAGAGGTCGATGTTACGGACAGGCATTACAATTGTAGATGTGCCTCACGTACAGCGCCTGTTTCGCGTACAGCGTCTGTTTCAGCGACCTACTTTCAGTGGGTACATGAACACTCGGGGAATGTATTGTAGGAGAGGGCTCAGTTGTCGAGTTGGGCTGCGATGTCGTTCCTTACCTTGCCTGGGGGTATGCTACAGAAGCTGCGGATTCTCTCTGTTTTTTACATTAATGATCTCCACAAAACCTTATTTTCATACCGCCTATTTCACCCAAGGTTCTCGTATAGATTGTTGTGGAAAAAGTCTTCTGAAAAAAATAGAAACGGCTATAACCCAGATATTAAATACATTATTGCTTCTGCGCCCGACTTCGTCCGTGTGAATTTATCACTGTTTTTGATTTTTTTATTTTTGCTTGGCTCCTAAGGGTCATAGACTCATAAAGTTCCTCGAGAATTGCGCTATCAAATACAAAAATAATTCTAAATTCCGACAGATAGTTCCTGAAGTTAGCGCTTTCAAACAAACCAACTCTTCAGCTTTCTTATATGAGTATAGATAATGGCTCTTAAGTAAATAACTTTCCTTGTCTAACCGAATACATAGATGAAATATTAGAGACATATCCAAAAGGCTCACGCCATTTGGAGCAGGCTCAAGCAGCAGTGGAGTGGAGACAATCTTTTAGTGCTTTCATCTGTGACGGGTTGTGGGCTCACAGGCATTCTCCTAGATTGATATTAGTTTGTAGACGAATCTTTAGAGGAGGAATAGACTTTTTTATTTGAAGAAGAGATTCAAGAAAACTTTCTTATTAGATCTGTGAAGACATACTGCAATGTTTGGTCAAGTCTCAATTTCCGTAGAAGTTAAACATTTTTTAGAGCAAACATAAGATTTGCGGAAGTAACTCACCGGATAACTTGTCATACATAAGAAAGTTCTACAGTCATCTAAGTGAACACACTGTGCTTCATATCAGTGCCTATTTCAGCACAGAAACCTTAGTCTAACCCTGAACAGAAAATGTACTACTTAGCACTAACTTAGTTGTCACAGACAGGATCGTTTCAGACAGTTGAGGCCTTTTCCTTACACGTGTATCGATTGCGGTTAGAGTTAAATAAACACAAATGTATACCTTTTGATATCATTTCGTGCAGGTACAGGACATAGTTAACACAAACAGGTAACATATTTCCCTATCCTAGTTATATTTAACACACGGCGATAATCAGGATTATCCATTCACTTAAATTATTATAACACTATACTTATTCAAATGAATGTTGTCGCTAGTTTAATAATAATAGGAAAGAAGCATGTGTTATCAAATGTCGAAAACAAATGATGATCGGGACGTAGTTACATAAGCCGGGTCGACGGCCGGGAGCCGCGATCTGATAGCGACACCCCCGACCTGCCACTGATAACACACCGCTATCTTAGATTCAACTTACAACTATATAAATTATTTTATTGCGAGATAGGGTATGAGCTCATTGATCATCATTTCAGCCGAAAGACGTCCACTGCTGGACAAAGACCCCACGTCGACCGGTTCTGTGCTTGCCGCATCCAGCGGGTTCCTTACCAATTGAAAATTATTACACATCTCTAATTTGACAGACATGACTGTTTTCTATGTAGGAAAGCAGGGAAAGCAATAGCCAAAAAGATCAGTTCTATTATAATACCCACTAAAACTTTTCCTGAAATGTTACTGAAAAGGTAAAAGGAAATCCTAATAATGCTAAAACATTGTAACATTTTATTTTAATATAATAAGACAAGATTGTACAAACGATAAAAACCATTGTAACAAAAAAAAAGACCTTACTCTTAATTTTATTATTTCCGGGATACACGTGTCTGTTTTTTTCCTTTTTTTTTAACTCTGTGATTGGAGAATTATGCCAAACCTCACAATAATCATTCTAGTCTAGAATTATGCCAATCACTGTTCGGATCTATCCGATAATAATCCTTTGAATCTCTGTCGGACACAAAGCCACAGTTCCTAGTATTTGGATAGAACCCTAGAACTTAGACAGGTTTAGTGCTAAGAATTTGAAGCCTGAGATTGAAAGGTTTAAAGAAATGGTGATCATTCATTATGTACCTGTAGGGGAATTGATATTGTATTACTATTGGGGAATACATTGGTTGGTTCAGACACGATTTTAAGAAATTTAAGTTACGACTGGATAAGACATATTGATATTTGTGTTAATTTAATCATGCAGACACCCGTCAGATAATCATCAGTTAGATAATCAATCACTTAATAAAAATGAGACAGAAATCACACAGCCTAAACCACTGGGTGTAAAAGCATGAAATTTAGCAGAAGAGTTCCTTATAGGACAAAGGGAAGCATAAGATATTTTTAATAACCGATAAATGCCGGGTTCGATTCCCGCACGGAACAAATATTTGTATTGCCTACAGGTAGTGGTTCCGGGTCTGGCTGTTTGTGTATGTGAGTTTAAATGTCTGTAAACGCACCCACGATACAGGAGTAATTCCTAGTGAGGGGCAAAGTTTAATTTTAAAAAAAAAGTAAGGGATGAAAGTTTGTACGCAAGTCTGTCATTTTTGCCGAAGGGAAAGCCCATAGGGGCACATCAATTGTATTAAATAAATAAGTAAGCAAATGTCATGCAAATGGCATATTTTAAGAACTTTAAAATTAGACTAAGATAAAAATAGTACTAAACAGGTGATTCTATGTATAGACAAAAGAAGAATAAAGATAATTCCTATTCTCGTCGTCACCCCTTTTAAAATGAGGTCTTCAGGCAGTGTTCAACGTATTCAAATCTCATTCAATATTTTCTTACGTTATCAATGAAGTACTAGCAGTAAGTGGGTCGCGTTCGCCTCATGCTCTGTAGTTGTGTGGCTCGTGGTTCAACAGTGGGTCGGCTGTTCGCAAGTACTCGCGACTATCCAGGACATGCACTGTGACGATATTGGGCGCTTGTCCTGTTCCTGTTAGGAGTTCTGGATTTTAATTTTAATACGTACGTACTATCGAGTTTTGGGGGCCCCAGTTGGACCCGAATGTAGCCAGTTCTCTTCAGAAGTGGAACCTTTTTTTATGACTTCTCCCGCTCTGGGCGGAGTGGGAGGGCGTGTCAGACTTTTACTGACTAAAACCCACCCGTGTCCCTTCGAACTAGTTGGGCAATTCTGAAACATGCACTTGAGAAGAACCTGAAA
This sequence comes from Apamea anceps, assembly GCA_951799955.1. Taxonomy (NCBI): domain Eukaryota; kingdom Metazoa; phylum Arthropoda; class Insecta; order Lepidoptera; family Noctuidae; genus Apamea; species Apamea anceps. Next base: position 964,009 of record OX637502.1, on the reverse strand, counting down.
ATAAACGCATGAAGTTATTTCAGGGCAAATAGGCCATTTCTCATAGCGTGAAATTGAAAAGCTATAACGAAGTTTCAATTATTTTTTGTGTTGTTTTAATTTAAAAGAGAGTTCTTTTCGTAATAAAAAAGTAGACCATGAAAGTATTACGTTTAACCGTGATTAGACAACATTCTAAATAGCCAACCTGGCGTAAACAAGGAAGTGTCACTACCATAAAAAAATCCTTTTTTCTAAATAGAGTCGTAACGTATTTCAACGTTATCACATTGTTTATCATCATATTCGTCGAGAGCTGAATCTTTGTTTATAATAATGACTATGCGAAATACATCATCGCAACTATACGGTTGCCAGTTTTGCCTATTTGATAACTAATAAAACTAATGTTTATCGCCTTACAATTTTTGTTATTTAAATACGCATTAAGTACGTGTGTATTTTTATTTTCAGAACTGTTATGTATTGTTGATGTAATTAAGTGTTATATCTTTTGTGACAAATTGATCCCGGAGTGTTTTGTGTTATATTTAGACATAAGACAAAAAAGTCAACTTCTATTCACGTGTCTCGCTGAAATATCTTTATGTTGAAGACATTTTAGCGTGACACGTGAATCCGTCTGAGCAATAAAAAAGTAATGACAATTCATGCAAAGGGTCTACTTCGAAGTAAGTATATTTATGTTAGGTACAAATAACTGGTGTAGGTTATTCATTGATACTCGTAAAATATAATATCGATGATAATATTACGATCTTTAATATTACGTAACTCTTCATAAAATCTAAAATGGGTGCATGTAAGTAGGTGTATGTAAGCTATTATGAAAGGTCGTATAATCGTGTATTTCTATTTATGACAACAATCATTCTGAAGTTATTTCAGTACATCATGTCGGTATGCGGAAGCGATTGGTGTCGTTTACCGTGTAACTTAGTTATGCGACAGACGACGCCTCGTGGAGGCAAATTGCTGAAATCACAAGTAATATTGTTTGCCTAGGGTGGATAAAAATAGCGTGTGAAAAAAGTCCTTAATTTCACTAAGATGCTGAAACTTTTATTTTCCATCTTCTAACCTGTCGTGCAATATTTATAATTTCTTTACATCACTGTTCCAGTATTATTTTAAACGAAAACACTAAATACAATGTAACAATAACGAAAATAGCCGCGTTCTCAACTACATTGTCATTCAGGCGCACCTCTATAATTATGCCAAAATGATGCGTCACTACCGTCACACTTCCACGTCGGTGATAGCCAACATTTATCTGTTTAGGACGAACGTGTGACATTGGCTCTAAATTCACAGTAGGCACTACTCTATCTATTAACCACAAGTGTATCTTGACACCTCATAAGTACTCACAAACCCCCGCAATGCCCTGGTCTATGATCGAAGGCGCGCGGTGCGGCGGCGCAGGTTATACTGGCGATGTCAGTGTGTCACGTGGTCGCCGCGCGCGCAACTTTATTTGTAAAGTCGGTCAATGCCCCGAGCGTTAGATAAAAAAACACACAATTTGTTTATGCGGTGTGTTACGCAAAACATCGCTGATTGTCCAAGCGTTGCGGTTCGCGATAAATATTATAAATTGTTATTTAACTCATGATCTGTGGAATTATAATATTTTAGTGTTGATTCTTGATTCTATCTTTAATTGTTATCAATTTGATTCGCATACACAGTTCCACTTTTAATTAAAAGATAAGAACAACTTCTTGAACGATAACAAGTAATTAAGAAATCTAGAAAAAAAACCAAAACCTATATTGGCTCAAACAAAAATTAATTAGTAATATAATTTTCCTCGTAAATTCATTACCTGAACACAATCGCTTGCAAACGAGACCGGCGTCGAACCAGCGACGCTAATTAATCAAGTCGCTAAACAGTGAAAACCTGTTGGGTAACTCGGGAAATGAAGGAAAGCTCCGCGACGAAAGTGGAAAAAGCTTTGCGAATACACACGCACCGCGCACACAGACAGACGCACGCCACAACACAGCCGCGCGTGACTGTGTGGCGCACGCACACCGCCGCGCACAGTACGAAAACGAAAGTGTCCGAGTGCCGCCGAGCGCGCCCGAAGCGAGCTCACGAAGTCAGTGGAACTCATCGTCGAAACTGGGACATCAGTCCGTAATACGACGCGAACGCCGACGGACGCGGCGCGCGGTTGCAACACAACACATTACGCTCTATGACATAACTGCAAACTGTGGGCTTGTGATTATGGTGTTTGGTGTTATTAATTAAATATGATGGCTGTGGAAGTTCGTCCGGCGAGTGCCGGCCAGGAGACACGCCGGTCGCCGGCTGCTGACCGCAGGGCGCTCAGCGCCGAGAGCGAGCCTCGCACCTTGGCTGCTAGGAAGGCTTATCCTGAGGAACCACCTTCTCCGAAACCAGAACCAGAGGAAGACGATGCCCCATTAGACTTGACTGTACGCAAAGAGATTTCTGTATGCGAGTTCGCGCGTCATTCGTTCGCGGATCCGTCAGATTACGTGAGGACTCAGATGATCCTGAGGCAGTCGCAGGACTACCTGGCGTCCGGCCGCGACTCCGGCACCGAGTCCGACGACTCCAACGGAAGGCTCAGCCCCGGCGAAGACGCCATCTCGGGCAAGGCTTACAAAAAGTCACTCATGAAGAGATACAGTAAGTGCTCACCATTCCTCTCTAATACCGCTTCGGAAATATTTGTTATGCATTGTGTGCATAATTATAATTTATGTAAAAGCACAATATTCCTCGAGCCAGTACTATAAAATATAACAAGCAATAAAAATAAAATATAGAAATAACTATACAAACACAAATCAAATATTAATTTAAAGACATTGAATAAATTAAAGCAGTAGGCATTTTGCTCCAACAGTTGTTATTGTTATATTTAAATGACATAATGTACATTAACATGAAAGCGAGAAATAAACGTCTACAAAAAATATTTTCCGCAAATCGCTACGTCATACATGAAAGAAAGTGCTACGAGCTACGCGCTCGTAGCGGCCGCTACGGGTTGCTACGCGGCCCTTGCTACGACTCCATTTTGCATACAATTTATATTGAAATGATACGCATAGTGTAAATAGTGCTGTGTGTATGTAAGTGTCTGCAGCACCGCCCTGACCTAGCGCAACATGCAGCGCGTAGGGCGGGGGGGTGGGGCGGCGCAATTATACGACTGCGTCTCAAGTATTTACAATACAGCTACAATAGTTGTTATTTATTGCTGTACACATTTTTTCCATCAATGCAATAGAATCAATATGTAATAATAGTTGCACTTTAAACATAAGTCTTTATCCATGTGGTATCTTAAGGCAGGCATCCTATTCAAAATGTAACTGTTTCGTTTGATAAAAAAATATATGAAAGTTTTTTCCGAACATCAAACCCTCGGCAGCTTTAAGACAAACATGAGCCTAGGGACATTCATATTTTCCTCATAAAATAAACAAGGATACGTTGTTAAAATTTAGATATATTCGTTTTGGGTATTTCCGCGTACCTCTGTAATAATGCACATGCTTCAATAATTTAACGTTTGCGAGGATAAATTAATATTTAGGTCTCACTTGGAATTGTGCATTTTCCTTAAAATACCTGGGTATTTAATGTATTCGTTGTTGTATAATGTCTAGCATATCAAAGGTCCTTTTGAGCCTAAAAATATAACATAACACCGGCTCCTTACCGGTGTAAACAGATCACAAGAACTTAAAACTGTCATGCAAATACATGTAACATAATATCATGTCATATTATGACACATGACTTGACGAACATGCAAATGAACACATCAAAAGCTAACCAGTTCACCGATACATTCTATGCGTATCATTGCCAACCGATATATCAAAGACCATTTCTGCCAGACGGGTCTCATCTACCAGTCCAGGTCTCATTTGTTTCGCGCGTCGGCCCCTGCAGCCCGGGGCCCACCGGCCACGTTTTATCCACATCTAAGAAATTCACCAGACATGTTTTTGTTAGTCTATTAGGTAACAAAATGTCTGACGGCCGAAATGTTACGTCTTCTGCGTAAATTTGGGACTCAATTATAGTTTTTAGGCTAGATTTAGATCTAACTAGCTCTAACAAATTGGACTTTGTACTTAGTACCGATGTTCTAAGTTACACCACGGGTCTATAGTACTTAGTAGATTAATTAGTAATAGAGTTTATTGACAAGCATCTTATTATCAGCCTGTTAGGCAAAGGTCATTTCTTTAGCTTTATGACCAAATGCTCACTGGCAGAAGTTTCATTATTAGAGTAATTAGGCAAAGGTTTGAACAGATATTTGTAAACAATTTAGTATACATACATCATACATATCACATACAATTATATACAGGGTATTCTCTCACCAAAGGCCTGTGAACATTATAGACTGATTATGCTACATATAGGGTGTATGTATATAGGCTGATGTAGGTGCGCTCCCCGGTAATCTTTCTGAGACACCTGTTTACATACAATTATACATTTCTTCATACAGGACATAAAAACAAGCACTAAAGACTAATAATCTATAATTATATGAATCATCTCCTTCACCTTTTTCGCCTTCCTCTTCGGATCCGCTTGTTCAAAGGAACTGTCGCTCATTAGCAACAAAACCACGGTTCCTTCCTTCGTTCTATGTATTTTGTTGTTATTTACACCTATTTGTTCGTCAATTCCTCATAACCTGTCACAATATGCCTATTTATTAGTGTTATTTAAGGATAATGATTTAGAAATTCACCGACGAGGAGAGTCATTTAGTTTCTTACACGTAACTGTAACTTAAATGAACTAAAACGTCTTTTGAGGATAGAAAAGGGCTTCATAACATTTCATACAAAGTTTCAAACGCCGCGGACTTCTTCGAACTAGTTTCAAAATACTTGATCCTAAAACGTTATTAATTCTAATTAGGGATGATGTTATAACAACACTTTGCAACTACTACGAAATAAAATTATTTACATAACTAGAGTTGAGGAGGGAGAGGGAGTCCTTTGCTCTGCAGTGCCACAATACCGGCTAGTTATTACTGTTGTTAGTTACAAAGAGGGTTGGAGTTATGTTCGTTTCCCCGTCGGCCGTAGTATCCTGAAGGGTTCTGAGTTCGGACTCTAGAGCCAACCTTCCAAGAGCACGTTCTGCCCAACCTATTGTAGCAAGTGCCGTGAGAACACATACATAGAATCTACACACATGGATCCGGCAGCATTCCTCTAAACAATAGCTTATTGTACCGCCGCTGTTTACTATTGCCCACTACGCGATGTTTTCAACCAAATTCTATTAAATATCACCTGAAAATTGTAAGAAAATGTCATTCAATAACTTACATGAATGGAAGAAAACTACACTTAAAATGGAAATGACATAATTCTCTGTAGAACTGCGTGTGTAAGCAAAAACTTTTATAAACAAAGTACCTAGGTAGTACAGTTAATCAAATGATCTGCATCAGCTAAAACTGTCTTGACAATAACACGTACAATCGTGCGCACTGCACTAACATCAATAAAGGTCATTGACACATCACGGAAAACACACATGTGCATAATTGTGCATGCATATACCTACTGCTGTTTTATAATGATGTAAATTAAGTTATGCGCTGCGCTAAGTTGAAAGACGCTCCCTCTAACCTGATATGGCAAATGGCTAAGTTATCAAGTAATGAACCACGAAACTTATCATTTTTGAATGATTAGGTGTGGTCCCACCGGATATCCTCATATTTAATTAATAAATTATTATCGCCATTCAAAAACTTATCGTTACTATATTTGGCTTCCGGAAAATTAAATACATATTATCAGTGTATTGAACAAATTAATCAATCATTGTGACCGCACCCGACTGGAGCTGTAACGTGTTACACAATTTGTTTTATTTCCTTTTGACTACTGAATTACTGATACAAAATCGTTCGTACTTTAAAGGAAGCTGGTAAAAGTATTCGCACACTATATGGAACATGGAATTTATTATGAAAAAATGTAGGTGGACAAACACTGTAAATACTCTCTGCTAATCCTTTTATGGGAAGCACCGCGATATTACAACAATATATCAATGCATTACATTACACTTATTGTCATCAAAACACACGAATCGCTCGCTCATCACTCTGGTTCGCGGTAGTGCGGGTTCGATGCCCTGGCATCCGACTATGGCTCTGCATCGCGTTACCTGGCTCTTATTACACGCGCTAAATTATAACAACGCATATAAATATATTATGTGATCATCGTAGGTACAGGACAATATGGCTGCCTTAACAAGACATGAATTTGAAAAAAACAAGAAGTCATCTCTATAACACTCGTTGACAGCGAAGCAACGAACTACTTTCATTACTTCTGTGTACAATTTATTAGTCTAGTATTAGACAAGAGTCAGCCATCAACGTAGAAAAATAATCCTATCAAATACTGAAATTTATCGTCGGCACAACACAATCAATTAATGACTGTCATACAAATACAACATATCTTCTACGTCCGCCATTTTGTATTTTCCGAGATTAGTATCGTAATACGGTGGCGACCTAAATTATTTGACGTTTATAACTTGATTTATATTTTTCATCCCAGAATTTGAATCGTCGCAAATGTAATAAGGAAATAGGCCGAACACGTTTGCCTACAAACGCCATCGCGCCATGTCGAACTGATACAGATCTGTTTGAGGACCCCACTACTCGAGTCGTGAATATCTGTGGAGGCAAATGACATGACAGTGAGTCATACATTTTACTGATCAATTACTCCTCAAAACATGACACAGCTTCCATTGTACGACAAAATTGAAATCACTGTGAGCAAATTCAATACAAAAATTACAATTCTCAAAAAAAAAAAAAAAAACGATGACCCTGTGTGGGAGCAACTTTCCCATGAATATTCAAGAAGAAAGGATGCATCAGGAAACGTAATCTGTGTACAATTTTATTAAACAGCTGCCAAATAATGTTGGTTATCAGGCCCTTATGGGAGAAATGTGTGATACCTGCCCAGGCGCAGGTCGGAAGTGAAAGGTGCGTAAAAAATCTTATTTATAAGCGATCGGCGACGCCGGATGCGCATCGCATCCACCAGTAAACAATACGCAAACGTGATCGGGTTGGAAGCTAGTGGCGTTTTTATACATAATCAGCATTTTTAATGTCACATGCAATGGTTATAGACGTCTGCGACGTACAGAAATATTAACTAACTACAACAGAACCGACACGAATTATACAAATTAATCTCATTCGCGAATCCCTGACGATGACGTGACATTCATCTTTATGGATTATTAATATTTTTCCACCAACATGACGTTAGAACATAGAACTTGTGTTACTGGTAGCAGGTAGCGACCAGCGACACCCGGAGATCACAAAGGTCGTTGTTCTTACAAATATTTGCATAAATTACATCTAAATGAAACATAATTATTATGGGCAACAAACAAGTCGACTTGTCCAAATACCTAAAGATCATCATTATTATATCATGTCCAATCAAAATACTGGCCAGCTACCTGTTCCGAGAGATTTCGAACAAAGAAAAAAACAATATTGAATTATATTCATTCCTTCACCAATCCGAATTATGCAAAGCAACTATCACTGGCAATACAAAATAAACTTTAAAATTATGGACCTTGCGTCCAATATTAAAGACCGCGAAAACCACCTATGACGTTTCGTTTTAATGTAAACAATAGAATGTCCCGAAAGGGTGAGGAAGGGTTGTTCTTTTTTTGAATAGCTTCCTGCAAACTATGCATCTCATTCACACTATAGCCCATAACGAAGTAAGAAAGAGACGAAGACTACCAAACAATTTTCGGCTCGCGACTCGATTAAAAAAATGCACTTTTAGTATTCAAATGACGTGAACGCATCCGTTTTTAGAATTTCAAAAATAAATAAACGTACCAAACCAGCGGCTATTGATAAATAAACTGTTTTATAACTTCCTAACTAAACAAAGCTGTTAGTTTTTTTACGTGACGGTATTAGCACTTATATCAACGGCCGTCCCTTTAAGGCTGAATGGGTGCGTGTCGTCGGCAAAAGTGCAATAAATTAACGGGCGCGTCCTGCCGTCTGTATCGATATTTTTTATCGAACATTTAATCTTATCTGTTATGTATTTATGCGTGCAACGCTCTTTAAATCGGGCACATCTGGGCGTGGGGCCGCGCGCGCAGTTTTTGGCCGGCCTTCAACCACGACGCAAGGCTATTAGGTTTCACAACACATACGGACAAACAGACTGGCGACCTGCGAAACCACTGTTACTTCGGGGCCCCTTACTATCCCCGCACGCTGATATTTTCAACCAATCATTTCGTGTTTATAGGCCCAATGCGCATAAATTTATTTTTAGAGATTTACATGTGCGCTAAAACACGTAAACCGATTACGGGCGGAGGTAAAAACTAAGTTAATAGGCTAGTAGGTTCAGTAAAAAAGCTGTGGTTTCCGTAACAGTACACCGCTTACCTTGTTTGCTTCATCTGTCACATAAAAAAGTTAACCCAATTTTTTAAATGCACCAAAAAAACTCCTGTACCTGCCACCGGTAGCGGGTGTACACCCTCACTAATAAAAAAAATCATCTTAACTGTAAACCTTTAAAGGCGCATTCGAATAATGAAGTGGTACTTTTTCGCGGTTTTTTGCGTTCTACAGTTAAAAATGTTTTTATTGGCAAATTTACGGCTGCGTTCAGTTTTTGCAACGGTACCGCTACGCTCTTTTGTCTATTATTGCATTGCAGATGTTTTTTATTGAAAATAATGGCTTTGGAGTTTCGACTTCCCCAAAAACGTTTTAGTAACCTTTGTTCGTCTTTCTCCTCTGTTTAAAAACATCTTAACCCTGTATTTTTAAACAAACAATTGGTTGTCAATTACGCAAGCTTGCCAAAATTTGGCAGCGTGGAAAAAACAGCTTTTTGTTGATGATTGTCGACGGGACTGAACCTCAAGATAGGGAGATAACCGCTTGTTTTTATAAATAAATCGTATCACGACTGTTTCCTGTCCTCATTAGATATTTCCTGCGATTTCATCCGTAACATATTATTTAAAAATTATTTAGTGTTCAAGTGTAGGCACTGAAAAAAACTACTTGTTATGCAATTTGAGGCCAAAATTCAATAATTAATAATAAGATATACACAACATGCATTACTTAGGCACAATGCTTTTAACACTAATAACTCTGCACAATTGCACATTCACAACCGGAGAAGATCTGAAGAACAGAGTTCAACGCTCATTTACAAAAACAATATAATTTATGTAACATACCTAACAGGATATCATAATTATAATAAATGGAAATCTAAATGTTTATAACACAACATACGACGATACACAGCAAAACGAAACAAAAATAATTTTCTGGTTATATGAACCGTCTATTATCTGGGGGCCTAAAAAGGCCACTTTAAGCAATACCTCTAAAAGCTATTTCATTTCCTGAATTCCCAGCAGATCATTAGCAATTCCTCTAATTTTCGTAAAATTTCATTTCATATTTGGTGTAAACATTGCCGCATGAAAAAAATAAAAACCGTAATTTTATCGGTAAATTTTTCATTAGAGTTTTTATTAATAAAATTGGTTTTTAATTTTTTATTTCTACAGTTTAAATGTTATTTCATTGTGATATGAATTGCACATAGATCATATTATGAATTGTCAGTTTGTAACCATTTTACGATTTTTAATATGATTCAAATTGTTATCCTATTATGATTCTGGCAAAGTGGCCTTTTTAGGCCCCCTGATCTATAACTTCCGGTGCTTATGCCCGCAGCATCTTATATGCCTAGTTCGTAATCTGAAACTACACGGGATAAATGATATTTTAAGATATTTCATCATTAACGTGCAAAACACTCGGGCTCACGTTTTAAGATTCACCTTTCCGTACAAAACAAAACAAAAACAATCTTTAAAAAAAGTAGTAGGTATGTTATAGCTATTATCAGCCGCTTATCAGTCGCACAAGTTGAAGGATCACCGGCATCTGTCACAGCACAAGCTGGGACACGTGCTAAAACACGCGTTCCGGCTAATCTTGTGTAAAAATGCAATATTTTCTTTACACTCAGCGGGTATATTTTGGATGGCGCCTCGCAACACCCGCCAGAGTGTGACGTGACCTATACATAGATTACAATACATAGTGAAGGTGAGCACAATAACATGCGGGAAATCCGACGGCATTTTCGTATTCAATATTGTAATACGGTCAATGTTACCACTATTTTGCATAGACCAGCATTCCCTGTGATCTACACCATACCAGATGGAGATAGAGTCACAGATATAGCCGATTTCCCCGATTCTAAATCGGTCGCTACTTGCAATACAGATGAGCAAACATTCCACCTCCGTCTCATTCAGGTCATCACAACAGTACAGTGTATAGCAAGTCAGACGGGAGCTGTATCTGTGATGTCACCGCGGCGCGCTTCCGGCCTGCGCCCACGCAGCCAGACACACACAGCGGTCGCGCACGTGTCGACAATTAACCATCGACACCCTGTCTCGACATACAACCCAAACACTCTTTCATTACACCTGATATTCCAACTATAATTCGTTTAAGTTAGAGTCCATGTTACTAATTCAGCTTAAGTTCATATATTCGGTAACATCTGTGGTCAGACTACGTCTGCGTCATACAAGGAAGTCGTCAGACAGTGTATGCCAAAATTATTATCAGTTTCACATGTAAACGCTATCTTCTGTTCACGTAATCTTTTGAATTTTTAATGTCTGGCAAAAAAGCTAGACAACTGGAGATCATTCTTAAAGATATTCACAAGGCAAATACGTAGTAGGTAGGTAATGCAATAAATGTGAGCGTTGGTAAAAGCTCACGTACTTTCCCTGCAGGTAGCAGTTATATGAGTAGATTTTCCATCGACCCGCCGCCGCCGATTGTGCGAATTATTGCAGAAATAGAAACTCTTAGTTCAATATTACCTTCCAACTACACATTCTGGGAATTATTAGGTACCTTGGATAAAGGATAGAACGGGAAACAAACGCGATAAATAATAAAAAATCACCAAGAAATTCAAACTGAATAAATAAAATAGCTTTTACAACACCAGTTTTGTTTTATGTATTGCTTTCATGGACTCGCAACTAGTTACAGGATGAGTTAATACCGATTACGTACCTACATGTCTAGCCTAGATATTGTCGGCGAAACATGTAACCTTCGGGACCTTGGGTTTTAGGCAGACGGAGTTTTTGCTCGCCCCCGGCGGCTGGGTGGGCCTAGGTCGGGGCTCGAGCCAGACAGACTAATACAATAATGAAAACTAGACGAAGAGAATAATGTGGAGATCTAGAGGCTTCTACAAGGCTTGCGCTTTACCGTAAGCGACGCTTTTGATAATTAAAACTGTCTTATTAAACATTTTCAAAACGCAACAAACAATTTGCAAGGCTTTTCTCTATCAATTGCAAATAAATAGCAAGCGTTGCTATTTACTAACACAAACCGATGCAGGACTTGAATATGCACGAATGTAAACTAAATATTTTTGTTTTGCTATCAACTGCTCTAACAAAGTTTCCACTACTAATCTCAGTTCACCCAACACTGGTGAGATCGAACGACGGACACTCCTCCAATACTGGCAGCTCTCCAATACACATTTTTCGCTTATTTTCTTCAACACGTTGCAACGTGTATTTATTTGAGTTTTCTAGTTGTTTCCTCGTCCCTTTAACGTAGCTTCTGCGTGCTTGTTTATCGTATCGCTTGAGTTGGTGCGCTACCTTCACGGTACAATGAGAGTTGGCGTGTTAGATGAGAAAATAGCAGATATTCAGAACATGGCGGACTAAGGGCTAGGGCTAGGGGAGTAACTCATTTACATACATTGTTTGTTTAACGTCTAGACTCGTGTTTGATTTACAATTAATTTCAATTGAAACTTTTCATATTAATTAAAGTGGATAGTTCACAGTTCTAGGAAAGGGTTCTGACCCAGATAATACTTTGTTTGTGTTTGGTTAGTTATTAATTTTCAATATTGGACGCCAATCAGTGGCGTCCAATATTGAAGACCCAGTGTCCTAAAAGATTTATTTATTAATTTGACGTCATTATGGTTATGGGATGGGCTAGATCGATTACTGTCTAGCACTTTCAAATGGCTTATATTAAAACTCAAACTCTCAGGTATTAAGGTAACATGTGGCCTAATTTATGGCCCACCACCACCTTCACACGTAAAGGTTCACATATTTCGTAATTAATTAAAGAAAGTTCGACAATTATAAGATTCTTAACAAAACGAGACCACTTAGGCCAAAGTAGAAGTACTTATAATAATTTTAACGAGCCGTCCTTAGCCCCAATTAGTCGCAACTATTGTTTACAAATTAAGCGTCGATAAAATAACGCACGATCTTATATATAATATATTGTCGATCCTATTTATTTTCGTTCAGTAACATCACGTTGATTTACGCGTGAAATTGAGATTTTATGCGGAAAGTTTCCCTTTTCAGCAAAAATAGGAAAGTAAATGTAGGCCGATCGAACTTTATCGATCGATTCCATTCTTTGGCATTTAAACCATTTTCCGCGACGGCTATGCACGGTAGTCAAAAACGTCAAAATTCTGAATATCTAGTTGTTCCATCGACCTAGGCAAGATATCGGTATTCCCCTGTGATTGGTTATCTCCATCAGATAGCGATCGCTCTGTCCGAACACTGATATCCAGTCGAGTTTGGTTACACCGAAAGTGAGTGAGGTCGACCCACTCCACTCAACGTTGCTGTAAAAAGGTGGACCGTAAGACGAGATTGTCAAACCCTGCAAACGTATGAAACTTACTAAGTACATATGTAATTATTTGCTTTTGTAATTTCCCTTAATTTTTATTTTGTAAGAAAGATACAATTCTTGCTCAGTTACGGAAATATAAGGTCATTAACCTACTTCAATTTTGGATATGTACGAAAACAATTTCAACAGACTATAATGTACAGTGATATAGTTTTAAACTTAATTTGGCCAGTTAACGATAAATATCTGTAGTTACCAAATAGTCCTGTCCATTTTTATTGGCATTCGTCGGCGGATGTTACGACACGCCACTGACATTTTATTGTACAGGAAATCGAGCGTTTTGGCTTTTAAAATGTTAATTATATTGATGTTTTTACGCTGGCAACGTGAATTAGAAGCAAACCTTTTCAAACTTAAAGATACATTTGCGAGATAGCACGGGATGTGAACTGAGTTTCTCAATGCTGTATGCGATTAAAAAATAATTGGGTGTTTGGACATTCTCATAATAATTAATTATAGACATTGAGTGAATATGGATATACGCCTATGTAATTTCTTTACCCAAACAGTTTTGCACGAATTAAGCACACTCAAAGATGGGCTTTAACGCATTCAAAGAGGTCATAGGGGTATACACAAGGTACAGTCTACAGAGCAGGGCAATTCGCGCGGCCGCCGGCATTTTTACAACACCACGCATTGCTCAACGTTGCCAGTGACGCAAGCGCCGAACGCACACACGATGCTAACTGTACACCTTGAACGCCCACAACACAACACAACGCCATTTCAAAATATTTTTTATATGAACCTCTCGATTGTTGTTCCGCACTCGATTTAACTTGCGATTACATTACAGTCACGAACTGTGAGCTACTGATCATAAAATCTTATGTTTGTTTCTTAAGATCAGCAGACGCAACTCTTGCGTAGCTTCACGAGATCGTCTCGGTTAGTTCATGTGAAAAATATGAAATAGAAGCACATGTCTAGGCATAAAATTAATATCAACATGTCTCGAAGTTGGACCATGGACTTGTACTCGTATAAATACGAGGGTAAACTAAAGAGCCATCGATACTCTGACTGTTATTTAGTATTAGTATAAAATAACGAATCAGGAAGTTCTGTTATATGTTTTTTGTATATTTTTTTATTGGTGCAGTCGTAAATCCTTAAATATAATATAACATATTGTAACTAAGAGTGACTGACGCGACCGCCAGACATGACCGGCTTGATCTCCAGCATCTTAAGGACTTTTCGTCTCCCAACAATGCCACCACCATGCCATGCCTTAGCCACCATGAAAGGCAATTACCGACGCAACAATAAACACGACATTACTGAAAAAAATAGTGTTTTGACAAAACTGTCCTGTTTCACCGAAAATAATTGCAACAGAAATGGCTACATTCTTCGTTGTTGAGTTTCCTAATGCAGACTTTGCATAGGTCACTGTAATGCTTAGTCATCGTTGAACCTAGAAAGAGTTACCTCAACACAGATAGTTAAAATACGCATAATTTATGACTCTACATTTCCTTTGCGTCACTCAAAAACAACATTTCTGGCTCAAATATTCCACATTTATATGAAACCCGTGGCGCGCCGAAAACCGTATATTTCCACGAAATAAAAAAGCCAGTAGACAATCACCGCAAACATCGCGGTTACGACACCGACAAGTGTGTCAATGTCGCGCGAGTTCCCGCGGCGCGCGCGCAGCCGTCCTACCAGCCGCGCTGCTTCCTAGCCAGCAACTTAGCGATAAGAACGTTTGAGAAAAATCTTAAGTTATATTTAATGTGTATTACTGAACATTATGTTTTGTACATAAGAAAAGAATAATAATACCTCTTCATTATTAGTATTTTGTATGTTTTCTTTCTAAATTAAAATAAATAAGAAAATAAAACTAACAATTACAAACATTTCGGATATCTGAAGTCTAAAAATGATAGCTAGAGCTGTTATTATGTCCGCCACCTCAGTAGGTCGCTGTCCTTAACCGGATGAAGTTCTAGAAGAGCCGTTTAGGCACATTAAAAAGCGTTTCAAGGTAACTTCTCGCACAGCACAACAACAAATAGTACTCTGTACCGTGCAATGAGTTTATTATATCAAAACAGGCAAAGGAAGCATCCGCACGGCCGCGACAACAATGTGTTCGCGTGGATGTTTGCAGTATCTGCTGTTTGTTTGTTTGTGCGCTGGCGCGCGCGCAATGCCGGTATTTTACGGTTTCCGGAGAACGCACACTGTATGCTAATATTTAACTTCAAAGGGGCAGGGACAGTTATTTCGACAGTGGACAACTTATGGCTAAAAACCTGTTGCACAGTATCGTAACACCGAAACAAGAAGAATATGGCTCTGATTGCGCAACTCGGTGCGACCTACAACTCGATTGCGCGGGCGCAAGTAAACAGGAAAACAGCCGCCGAAAAGTTGAGGCCGACACTTATACTTTTTAATTCAATCGAACAGTTATTTGCATCGCCGAAAATGTAGTAAAAATAGTTTAGAGATACATTGGTTTTGTCAAGCTGCCTAGTAAACATCACAAAAAACAATGAATTTTAAGCCAAAACATATAAAATTTAATTTTAAGATTGACAAACAAGACACTTCCTTAGTTCCTTCACACAGAAAGTCATTCATCGCTTAGCTTACGAGCTCCGACAAACTCATATTTAGGAAAAGTTAAAATTATCTCGTCACTTACAATAACATGGAACCTTTGCAGCAAGCAAGAGAGAGTTTGTGCTAAAATTAAAACACTAACTTACAGCAAAGGATAAAGTTGCTACCCACCGCCACCGTGTACGCTCGGGCAAGCGAAATTGAAAATAGAAGCTTTCATTTCACCGGCTCGCATCCGCAAAGGTCACTGCAGCTTAAAATAACCCCACTATCAGGAACTGTGCTCTAAAACTGCTCTGCATTCACGATAATACAAACGTTCTATTTTTTCACGCAAATCTGCGTAAATAAAAAGTTTCGATAGATCAGTGATTGGCTATGGTGACGTATTAGTGTGGCAACTATTTCGTATCTCGTCGAGGTGTATCCGACCGCCCACCTGTAGAGATTGGCAAATGTTTCCGGTAACTCTTTACCGGTTTTCTTGCGACGGTTTTTGTGCCGCTAATTATGTCATCGGGCCTTTACAGAACAAGCTGGGCCTCGCGGTTGTCTTTTTGTGTGTACTTAATGTTTGAAATTGTTTAACACAGTTTTTTAAGTTCTGGGGTTTTTTTATAGAGTTAGACATTTTTCGATGATTACATATGTTATTTATTCAGGCACTAATTGTGTTGAATATTCATTTAGGTACGGAATTATGATTTTCCGGTTTTCTCGTAGGTAAACATTTACTTACAGGAAAAAAATACTGGTTACAAATTGTTTACCTACTCTACGTTATGAATGAAGGGCAAATGTAGCGGCTATAATGGTGATTAACAAAATATTATAGGCGTTATGTCATTAGAACAAGAGCTGGCAATTATTTCAATGTAAAGTTCACAGATTGAAGGCGATATTGTTAACTACAGCACACCCACACGCTGATACGTACCCCACTAATAGATCCGGTTCGAAATCATTTCCTCTAGCTTATCACGAACCGGCGATTACTTCACTACTAGATTTCCTAACCTCAAAAGTTAAAATCACATATCGTGACCCAATATTTTCACCAAAAACAAATAATGTCGTAATCTTAAAATGTTGATAATGAAGCTAATCGCATCCCTGAAAAACATTTCCATTGGCAACACAACGTTCTATTAATACGCACACAAGCGTGGCGGCACGCACACCGCGGCGCGTGTCGTTACTATGCAGTTCTCGCCTAGACGAAGTATCTATGTGTTCGGTTTACTATCGTAGTGCGGGGCACGGGCGCGGGGGGGCAACCGGGTCAAGGGAGCTCCGATGCACCGTTCGCGTTAAATCTCACTTTCGCGCGCTGCACCACTAAACATGGCGGACGTAGTGACGCGCGGTTTCGTTCTCGATGACACATTTTACGGTTTTCCGTTTTGTTTCCACCCGTCCCGGCTACTTAATCAGGCCACCGTGTGGTATAACGTTTTACACGTGTAGGTATTGTAATTGACGAAACAAACAATCTTATATCTATAGCGACCCAATATCCTTGTCCCTATTTCTTATTTCCTACGTCGAGTATCGTATGTAATCGAGATAGTAGGCTTATCTGCGGGTAGTCCGTAGTGGCATCTTATCAGCGCACTACTATAATGCAATACACCGTCGGATATGATAAACAACTGATTTTATTATTTGTTTTTAATTTGACATCATTTTGATAAAGGGCGCGTTGTAATCGACGATTATATTGTTTAACCTGGAATGTTGGAGCATTACGAATGGATATGGTAAATAAAGAAACTTACTTGTGGAGAATGCATGCAAATCTAATACTAGATCCTTTACAAAGTAGGCAATCAAGATCAAGCGTTAAGTGCTACAGTTTCTACGCATTTCCTTTTCCACTTTCAAAGCGCTCGATTTGCATGAAGCATAGTAGTGCTAGTATTCCGAACCGTAACTCTAACGACGCGTGAAATTTTCAATTATGAAACAGTAGCGACGCAATCAAACAACATTCGTGTGATCGTAGACAAAAAACAAACAAATTTAAAGGTATGTTTACATCTAACCGCGACCGTGAATCGAATTAACGTCCGTTCGAGGCTGCACGTACTACAACCTGTTGTTTCCTCAGACAAGGTTGGCCCAAAAAAAATCTATCGCAACGTACCAAGTTTTGGGACATGACTAATGGACAATGGCTTGCGAAACGGAATCGCCGGTATTATCTGTATTGTATCAGCTGTCGATTGATGTAAATAGGTCTACCGAAGTCGAGATAAAAAATACCTTGTAAACCGGTAAAATATAAATAGTCTTGATTGAAAAGTTTCGTCCGCAGACCGAAAAATATTTTTACTTCCACCCAATTTTGAGAGTTTAGAGAGAGATTATCAATTACCAATATCTAAACTTTTATATATTTTTAGCAAGACAACCTACACTTTTACACAACACACCGAGTGTTGACATTTAAATGACTACCTACTTATAAAGTCCAACTTAAAATATCAATAAAGGAACTACCTAGTAAAAATCTTGTCATTTAAATATTAGGGATTTACCTATGAAATTGGATATTTGTATGATAATTTTAAAATATAAAAATTTTGGTATTTTTTTTTATTTCAGCTAATCAAAGTACTGGCCCAAATTATCTATACAATTTTGCCATTTTGATGGCAGTTTGTCAAAAGCAGTGAAAGCGTTTTGTACTGCCTCTCGGGTGTTGAGTTTTTTCCCACTTATAAATTGTCTAAATTTTGAAAAAAGTAGAAATCTGTTGGGGCAAGATCCGGTGAGTACGGTGGATGACGGAGAACTTCCAGCTGTAACTCTTGTAGCTTTGCGATGGTCTGTCGTAAAGTGTGAGCTCGCGCGTTGTCGTGGAGAAGCAATGGGGAAGAGCAATTGACTAGTCTTGGTTGTTGAATTGCGAGCTTCTCCATCATTGTTTGTAATTCTTGGCAATAGACATCTGCCGTCACTGTTGTGCCATTCGGTAAGAAGCTGTGATGTACAAGTCCGGCACTGGTCCACCAGACAGTCACCATCATCTTCCTATGAGTAATCTTTTGTTTAGCGCACTGATTAGGTGCTGTACCCGGGTCCACCCACTGAGACGAACGCTTACGGCTGTCGTACAGGATCCACTTTTCATCGCAGGTAACAATTCGATTAAGAATTCCCTCGTTTCTATGCCGATTCAGTAGTGCCATGCATGCTTCGACGCGTAAATCTCGCTGTTGGTCGCTTAGTTCGTGTGGCACCCACTTATCTAGCTTTTTTATCTTTCCGATTTGACGCAAGTGCTTCAATGTTGTTTTGACACTAACTCCAAGGCCCGCAGCAAGTTCAGCCGTAGATTGAGTTAGATCCGCTTCCACTATCGCCTTCAATTCGTCGTTGTCGACAATGGTTACCGGCCGACCGCGAGGCTCGTTCTTCAACTCAAAATTTCTAGATTTAAAACAATTGAACCAATAATGGACCGTGTTTATGCAAGCAGTGTTAGGGCCGTACACGTCGTTAATGTTTCGTGCTGTTTGCGCAGCGGTATTTCCGTAGGAACTCATATTCGAAAATTGTACAAATTTTCAGTTTATCCATGGCGCCAAAAACTACCACAATGTCACAAAAACAAAAAACTATCTAAAACGAAATGCCTGAATTTGAAATTAAATTAACACGTCTTTCGAATAAAATTTATTTTAATTTCGAATTGCGCGCCACAGATAATTAAATCTGAAAATGCTGGTTATAGAATCTCCAATTACATAGGTAAAGATCTATTATTATTATAACAACAGCATATGAATGTCCCGGAGATAGGAACAGGTAGTGTCCCAACACTAGTGAATGGAGCGGTGAGCGGCGCGTACGGCGCTATGTAGCGCTGGCGTAGGAAGCGCGGGCGCATCTCGCCCTTCGCGCCCGTCTGACCCACTTAGCAGCCGCCACACTAATAAACTGTTGTGATCGTATCTCAATGCGCGTACGCTTACGTCTTGTCTCTGATAAGTAAGGCTTTGTTATTGTGCCGCAGATGACACTTTTTGAAGTTTACTTCCAGTTGATGAACACAATGAATGCGGAACTAATTTATCATAATTATAATTTTTATCTCAAAGTTAGCGTGTTAAGTCAATTAAAAATTTTCTTTACAATTAAGTAAAACTTAAAAGTTGTCTCTAGTCTGAAAGTTGTCTATCAAAAACTTCCCAAAACGCTTCCTCTCTCTCTAAAGTCTAAAGTAATTCTGTGACCAAATGTGTCAATCGGAAATTACCGATGCCAATCTTTCGTGTCACATTTGGGCAGCCATTTCGTCCCGCGGTCACGGCTTGCTCCGTGAGTCACGACTTGGTTGCGTAACCACACGCATGTCGCATTCAGCTCGACATAATATGTTTCAAATAAAAAGGACAATATCTATTGTTTACTAGTTTCATACCAAAATGTTTACTGGCTGATTATAGCTTGAGTCATCGTTGAAAAAGAAAGCATATTAAAATTATGAGACACTGACCGAAATTAAACAGGTTATCAAATAAATAATACTCCAGCAGTCTCCACTGCACCTGGAAACACGAAAAAACACTCAAAGCTAACATAAAATACTGATTTAAGAAATCTCTTAATCATCCTTGTATTTTTTTTTTTTCAAAATAAAATATTCGTAAAAAGGATAAAAGATCGTCCATGTTTTGACAAAACATGTCTAGACTGAAACTGACTTTTTTTCTTCGATAGATTCCTAGTTAAATATCCTAGTGGCAGTCGGTTATTAAAGTTGGCAGATAAACATGTTATCAGCATTAATCGCGACAGTTTCCATTTCGCGGCGCGCGACCGCCACTTTCTTACGTTTCCCGCGCGCGGGGAAAGTGCCCGCGCTTTTCCGACGCCATCTTTGAAACTACGCTCCCTTCCACACAACTTGACGCTGCAACTATCGCCATAAAATAAGCTTTATGATCAATTTGGTTTTAACGATCTGTATTTATTTTATTTATATTAATTATAAATAAGAATTGACATAAACTTGACATGTATGGCACAAGTCATTCAATTAATTACGACAAATATCAATCAAGTTAATTTGACGTTAATTTAAAAAGCAAGTTAATTTAACAAAACAAATTCGTATACACCTACTTACCATCATAAGATCTATTAATTACGAGTTGTCTCGCGTACGTGCGCAAACGCAGCCGTGATCAGAAATTTAACGCGTCGATCAAGGATCTGTAGCGCAGACGACGATACCGAAATCGATTTTATGGTAAAACAATCGATTCGAATTCGACATACAAAGGCATAATCATGTTTCGCTATATTCGTATTACTATAATGTTACGCACTGGTTATGAAAAATGTAGAAACAAAAGAAAACGTTCCTAGAATTATTCGTTTGTTATTGCCTTTCGCAAATGATTTGTGCAATGGATCTAGTCGTTTGCATCTTTCGCTTCTCTCAACAAGTATCTGAAATAAGTAGCTCAACAGTGTACTTGTGTTGTTGTGAGCGGCTATTTATAAAGTCTTGGTGAATACGGAAATAAAACGTATTTAAAATATGCCTGGACCAATCTTAAATACTCAGATTACAAAACAGCGAATAAACAAGAATACTTTCGTAAATAAATCAACTTCTGTAATGCGGAAACATAACGCTAGTGACATCTGTCGTCACGTGACAACAACTAATGAAAAGAAAAGCTAACTGCCAGAAAATTGTCCATTTATCTTAGTATATTATATAGTATAATTTATATTTTATAAGTCCATTTATATAGTATAATAGTTTTAAGTCAATATTGTATTTTTTGTACCCGGAAAACAGTCCTAGCCCATTACTTTCCGGGTTTGAAAAATACAATTTTATTTTAAGAGAATGTGTAGAAATCACGCACATTCCTAAGGAAAACGGTGTTGTTGATGTTACCAGTTCAATATTTACAATTTACTTTGCTTTCCAAATCAGGTTGATCAATAGTGAACACATTGAAGTTCAGTCAGTGAGTCATTAAAAAAAACTCATGATTCGCACACACACACAATCACAGGCTAATATACAGACAAATGGAGTAGCATTCATTACATGGACTCACAGTATCCAGTATAACTTGAACTCTGTTAACATAGCCTTTAATAGCCCCCAGGGGTCACAATACTGGACACCGTCGCGTTGGAAATAGCATAGCTTCCCGGATGTTACTCTGACGTCAGGCATCTCGCTAGAGATTTGCCGAAACCAATTGTCAATGACAAAGTACCCTTATTCAAAGGAACACAGAGTTCAATTTGCTTTGCAGAGCAGATGTTGTTAGTGTACATTTTATTGCTAAATATCATCAGCAAATAATAATAATTATTATTTATTTATTTGTATAGAATGCAGGTGTTACAATAATGGTGTTAGTTTTATATATATTCCCAGTACATTCTGCCTGTTGGCATACAAAAATATAGTGGTTACAGATAATTTAGAATCTAGGTACGTAAATTCAAAACGAGATCATGAATCAGCTAAGTCTAAAATTATTTACATAATAAATGAAATAAAGTAAAGCAAATATTACAATTCATCATTTATAAAATCGGTAACAGAGTAATAACATTTCTCAGCAACGACGATAGGAGTTTCTTGAATTTTACTAAGGGCTGATCCTTAATACAATTTGGCAATTTATTAAATATAATAGGTGCCATACCAATAAAGTTTTTTTTTAAGCAAAGCAGTGTTATATCTACCAGTACACAATAGACTCTGATAGTTTGATCCCATGGCAGTAGTTCGCATCCTCGTATCATTCAGTTCAGGAAATAGATGCTTGTTAGTTTTAACGAATATAGATACTTTGAGAATGTATATACTAGAAAAAGTTAGTATTTTGTGTTTCTTGAAAAAAGGAATGCAACTATCTGTAACCTTGAGATTAAAAATGGATCTTATACACCGTTTTTGCGCTTTAAATATAGACTCCCTTTCGGAAAAATTACCCCAGAATACTTACGAAACGAATTAGGATGAATTATACTTTATTGTTACAAATATATTAATAAAAAGGTTAACGTCGTCCATTGGCCATCAAAATATTCAAAAATTCAGATTACCATAAATGTCTGAGGGTCCTCATTAACGCATAACAATTTGAGAGCCGATGTCCAAAATGACTTTATCAAATCAAAGGAACTCGTGTGCATCGCAATATTTGAGGTAGTTTTCCTCAATGACTGCAGCTTATTAGAACAGCACAAGTCATACGCTTTAGCTTTAACTTCTTGAAATACGCTACCAATACGAGTAGGTATTACCGCGAGAATGCAATATGACTATAGCAATATCGCTCCTTATAAACTACAATTGATTATAAATAAGACCGTGTTTTGTTATAAGCTCCAAAAAGTGTGTAATCCTATTATATTTATAACTTATCCTTAACAACCACAAAACTAAACATCAACAAATAATATTTAAAGGATTATCTTTTAAATCCTCTAAGTATTAGATAACTGTGACTAATCTTCACACCAACACCATCATAACAAATCACACCACATTTAACTGCAATAATCCAATCATCTTTGATCATCACACATTTTGTATGACACAGCATCAACTCGCTAACCTCTCCTGTATTGGGTGTCATGGAATTCATTCTGGTTGACGTCATTCAAACCACGTGTATTTAATAATTTTATTGTGCTATCGTCCACTTTCCTGCCGATGACCATAATAGGATCACAACTATATGACGACAACTGTGTGCTTATGTGTGTATCAGCTCACCTCGGAAACTGCTGGTCAGAATTATATACAACACTCTTTCGAATCGCGCAGAAAAGAAGTTCCTGTGGCTCTGGCTCAACAGTATTAGGAAAGGTAAATGCGCCACATAGGATTACGGACAGCAGATACCCAGTATGTTTCAATGAAGTGCAAAGTCAGAGACCAGTAAGCCTTAAGCTGGCTGGCGACTGGCAACCCGCCATTACGTCGCTCTTTACGGCCGCACCGTGCAGGGAACAGACCACGGGACATCCGGACTGACTTACAAGACCTGTGGGCGTTACACATCTTAAACTGCAACCGCTGCCTTTTAGGAATACAATTATCGTACTTATTACATTCAAAACATATCGCATTGTTCCAAATAAATGGCGATTACTTCATTCAAGAATTTTGTTTACGTCTTTATGATCTTTGGTTAGTGAGTGGCAGTGCCACGTCCCGACGTACGCCCGTGTCAAATATTTTCGTTGATATCTGTGACTTGTCCCGCACACGGCGGACTCGCGTGCAGCGTGCAGTCTGACAACACCACGTCACGACACTTGGCTCCATCTGCATACAACAATTATAATTTTAGCGATTTTATATTTAAATCGAAACACAAAGAAATGCCACTTGCACAAACACCGGGTGAAGTTTCATATATTTATATAAAAGCGACAGGAAATAATTAAAACCGACGATTTACGTTCATTTAAGAAATATGCGCTTTGAACTTGTGCGCTCGGGACACATTTTACGAGAGGCGCAAATTATTTTATGCGTCTGTCTAATATAAAAATTATTAAAGAATGCTTAAAACAGGTTTTGTATTTCGGATGGCCTAATTATGTACCCGAGATACACTCGCTTCAAACGGACGGGAAATCATTTTGCAAGACTCAAAGAAAATCGTGTCGTATCCACCGCCAATCGTTCCGCTTTACCGTGGGGAAAACCAATTAGGAATAATTCCATGAAATGTACCTGGAAAACTTCGTCCATCATGGCCAAACCTAAATAATCACGTTTCTAGTTGTAAAACTGAAGTAATTCCAACAAATTAGCCCGTCTAATTAGTAAAACCACAGCGGGCGTTCCCCTGTTCATAAAGAGACAACACACAAGTTCAGTTTAATCTAACTAAGCACAACTTTTACTTTCCTGCTGCGCTGAAATATTAACAAACTTGCATAAGTTATGCAGCGTCCTCCTGCCTGACACCCCCCCCCCTACCCCCTGCCTGCCCTGCCACCCTGCCTCCCTGCAGGTGAATGCACGGGGCGGGTCCTCCCCTGCACCTCTATTATTCCGAGCTGGAGCTACACGCGAAATATGCTCGGTATGTTTTGCTCCGGTGCAAGTTCCCTTTAACTCCGTCTTTTTGTAGGAAGCCCGTGTTTTTGACCCGACTCTGCTACATGTATAATATTTTGTATTAACATTTTATGATTAAAACTACAAAGGAAGGTTTGCAGCAGACAGGGTTAGAGCTTTTCTGTAAATTGTTTGGTCTTATGTTCAGACTTCGTTCTAAACATAATGAAGTTATGTCTGCCGGTTATTAGTCAGAGATTAAGCGAGGTTCTCACCAAATGTAATTAGTTAGTCCTTGCTTCTACAGCGGCCACTATCCCATACCTCACAACTTAGG
This sequence comes from Apamea anceps, assembly GCA_951799955.1. NCBI lineage: Eukaryota > Metazoa > Arthropoda > Insecta > Lepidoptera > Noctuidae > Apamea > Apamea anceps. The sequence continues at coordinate 939,100 of OX637502.1, read as the reverse complement.
AGTCAGAAAACGTTATGAGTATTTCTCGGAATACATCAATACTCGTTTAAAATTAGCATTTATGTAACATCTACAAATAGAAACCAATAATGTCGAGCTTAACACACGCTCAGTATATTCTAATGTTCACAATGACGCTGCAAAACCTAGGTTTTATTCTAGACAAGTGTTAGGCGTCCTAGATCTAAGGCACACGGTTGGGTCCCAAACTGATATTTATTGACAGAACACTCTCTGTGTGCGTCCACTCGTGGAGGAAGCCTGGAGGACGAATGATACAGTCTTTGATCACTGTACCTACCTACTGCCTGAAAATTCAATAACATCTGCCGTTGATTAAATATTAATTATTTATGTATTCAATATTGGCTGTACAAATATGTGCTTTTCAATTTCGGAAATTGCCGTGGGAACTTGGAGGAAGTAGACCCTTTGTCATCATAATGGCGGACGGTCATTGATGTCATTTTATCTATAAATCTCCTTCTATGTATATCTGACGGCAAACATTATAATTCACGTATTTTCCCGTTATAAACTTAATGGCAGCTCACGGAACATTCATAGCCAGTCACGAATGAAAAAAACTCGCTCTTGAAGGTGCAATTGAGAAGGGGCGAACTGAAACAAGAAGCCTGTGCTAAACTACACGACGCAGACATTTCGTGTGCGTTAGTTAGTTTTTAGTGTAATGTTGTATGTATTTATAGTATTTTTAAGTTATACTAATATTATATTGTATGTGTTTATATGGGCCTTGATGCCTGAAATAAATAAATAAACCTCGCAGTTTAAAATAAGAAATTCTAGGCACTCAACGTTTTCTTTTAAATCCAAACAAACAGACAAACTAATATGGCTTCACTTTGCCCTATTTCTGTTGCAATTTTCTGATCAAAGTAAGTGTATTTTTGTTTTCTTCTTAAACTTGTAACGAGTTCGTCGAACTTGAAGATTGAATGGCTAGAGTATGCATCGCCTTCCTATGTGCTGAATAATGCAGCTCGGCGTCGGCACGGCCGGCGCTCCGGGCGCCGTCGCCTCCTTCTCCACTACACAGCTGCCATCCCTCTGCATTCGCTACACTACGGAATTAATTGAATTCTCACTGAAATTGTCAATGTATATTCCACATGTTTATGTGCTGCTATCAATGCGGCGCTGTTTTCGAATACTGTTTTATTGTTATCTCGTTCGATAAGCGGCTGATATGTATTCTGTTTTTATGTGTCTCTCTCCCGACATTGTGTATTCAGGAACCTTCCATGTTCTATGTACAGTATGTATTCACAATGTGTAAATCCAGTATGTATTCAAAGCGGTTCTCGCTCGCTAACACCGCGAGATGTTAACCCCACAAAGCCGCGCCGGCGTCTAATCCACTCAGAGCTTTGTCCCCATTCCGCTGCGGACTCCAAGTCATTTGAAACTATTTCCAATGCATCTGTTTTGAATTTCACCAGCGATTTGATCAATCTGTTTCGTGAGGAAAACAGATCGGACTCGCGTGAGCAGTATGCGAATATATGCAATGAAAGCGTTGCTTTTATTCAGTAGGTAAAAAAACAAAGATGTCATATACAAGACCTTATGCATTACTAAGCAGACTGGTTTAAATTGATACAAGTAAAATTGCGACACATTACATCATTCCTTTATTAAGATTTTATTATATTTTATTTTATTAGTTACATCATACCTCGACATTTACTCATGCTAAATCCTCGAATATTAAAACCATAAGCTGTAAAACCCCTGAGTATCTACTGAGTTTCGTGAACGGCTGCAACATCGCCGCTACTTGCCACAATCCCGGTTGCATGCGGCGCGTCGCGTGACCACCGAACTGCAACCATTTGCATTCTGCTGATAGCTGCTATCACACACCGGCTCACATGTGGCCGGGCTGTAAAGAGTTCAAATTCCGTCTAGACACTTCGACCTGAAAAACGAAAGGGAAAGCTTCCATCCATCCCGCTCTATGCGTCAAACATGCGCAGTGCTCGCTCGGGGGTAGAACGAGACAACAGGTGGGTCCGTGAATAATTTAAGGGGGTTGCGGGGGCCCAAGGTCGGCGCACGGAAGCGTCTGGCTCGGATGTAGCCAGATTATATACAATGTTATATCGATTTTGCGGTAATTTCCCTGGAACATGCGACCCCGGCAAGTTCTCGAGTACTCTTTAATGATCTAAACTTGGGATGTAACTCAATATTAAATTATTCTTAACTTCTAAAGAACTGGGTCGTCTAACTTCTTAACTACTTATCTGATCTTTAAGTTTCAACTATATTGTTAAAAAGGGACTCCTCAGACAATCGTGAGTGATACACGTATTACTTACAAACTACAAATGAAGTAGCTAAACGTATCAGTCCACCAGCCTCGTTACACTAAAGTAACTTGTACTATAGCTGACACGGCTAGGTTTATGTGCTATGTGAGTCACAAATCGTAGTCAGACATTTAAAGCCACATCCACACCACAACACATAAAATTTAACTAATTTAATTACTGAGAATGAACTGCGGTATCTAATCATCGATCTGCACATAAACAGTGTTTAATTGCGTTAATCAATCGATAAATTATTCATTCTTCCGTTTCCACCGCACATAGTTACAGTATCTCAGCAGAAACTTCAACCAAATTGTACTATAGCAATGAAGTATTAAACCAACACATTTTTTCGTAAAAAATCCAAAGCTCATTTCAACAAATCTCGTCTCAGGATCGTTTCTCAGAAAGCAAGCAGGCTACACGCACACTCAACATTATTCCACATACATAAGTGATGAACAGGCTTGTAACAAAGGGTTAGACACAGGCGGTACCTACGTACCTAAGTAATTCGAGAATGTTCTCCGTAACGCCTGCTCGACCTCCCCAGGGTAGCGTCCACAAGTTTTACCTGAAGAAATTTTGATAAACGAGCTTCCAAGTTGTCTTTTAGACGTTAAATACGAAAACCCTTTAGCGTCAGACCTGTCTCCGTTTATAAAGCGAACCCTCCGCACTTTTGAGTTAAAAATATTTTACTTTTGCGTCATGATAAAGTAAAGGGTTGCCTGTGTTGCCTGTCTGTGTTTTGTGTGAATCAGAGGTTCGCTGTAATGAAAGTCGGGAACGTTCTGCTGAAATGTTGTAATAAGTAGCGATAGGTTGATCAATAGGAAGCCCATGCGGCGTCCATGACTCACAGTACACCGGGGAATTAACCTTTCGCTTTCTTTATAAAGACTTTTTCAATTCTTCCAAACAACTAGAGCCTTTTAAAAGTATTTTTGTCACTCGCTGATCGTTTTTAGTCTCTACCTAAAATACTCTTTGTTACCAAATGCGTGACAGCTTAGCATTATTGAAGAGCTTATCAGCCGGTGGCAAAACTTGTTAATTATTAATCTTACTATCATCTCTAGCTAGTTAGCCTTAGTCTAAACTGTGTGTCTATCTTGTTGCAGTGGACGGTGAGCCGGCCGGCCTACCGCTCAGTGCGCGCAGCTCGCTCAGCAGGGCGCTGCTGCTACTGGCTCCGGGGCCCACCGCCAGGCATCATCTCTATACAGCACCTAACACAGGTAATAGCCTAACTGACTAGTTTTTGATAAATAAGTGGGGGAAGGCACCCCCGGCAGGGACGCTCTCCATTCCGCCCTAACGTACGTGATGTAGCCTGGACGAGGTGTGAGACACGAGTGGGGTAACAGTGGGAACATGGTGGAATGCTTAACAATAGTGTAGATTTGAGGACTTGTAGGTGGATGATTTTCATAAATTGGACTAGCTTTGCACGTTAAGATAACACAATAAACAACTTGACTTACCACCAGAAATAACTTGCCTTTTACCTAGTGCGAAATGAGGAACGTGTAAAAAGCAGAATTATTCATTAAGCAGGAAAAGAAAAACGAAATCTTATCATTAAAAGCAAAGTTACATATCCTGACTAGATAACTATTATTAGAATGATATTTCGTAACTACTGCAAATAACACAACGTAATAAATTCAGCTGAAAGAATTTTCCATATTTTCAATCACATTACTACCACGAATAAGCAAAAAGAAGTTCTTATACAACTCTAATGCTAAGTCAACTGACATAACAATCACGACGACGTTATAAAAGCTGACTGACTCCGAGAAAATGCGTCGGAAAACAAAAAGCTCGTTTATCGTGTGTAACTCGGTAATTACCCACATTTGGACTGTTACGTACATATTTCGACATTTCCCCTACAGCGTACATCTTATATTGGCCCACAACGGAAATTACAGACTGCTACATTAGATATTAAACATGAGCAGTTGAGCCCAAAGGTCGGAACGCGAACGAAGTTACATGCCGCCGAGTTTTTGCGTAGCGACACAACTTTGCGCATGATAATACTCGTCATTACAAAATTATTGACAAATAATATGGATTACTATATATTATTTAATTTATTTGTGATGATAATATTATTTGTTGGAAGTAATCTATACTCAGAATTTAAAATCGTGTATCAGTCGTGACTGTCATGTTTTATATTAATTGCATCGAGTATATAGTTTTATCTAAATTAATTCAACAAAGAATAAGTTGTTACTCATATAATTTCACTCCGAAATTAATGTGGATTTTCGACAATTCTGTAGCCAGTTTCGCAAGTTACATATTATGTCGTGTTCTATATATTTGCTCAGATATCTAAGGGATAATACTATCGAGTCGGGAAGTAATTTCCGGAGCCGACCAGCGCCCTATCTGCCGTATTATGTCATATGAAATTAATTTCAATTTCCCTTGACACATGTAATTTAATTACTAACTTATTTAATCGATACATTATCTTGTAAGGGACTATGAGATGAATGCCTATGAGATTATGGTAGAAATTAAGAATCAAACCATAGATTTCCACGCCTATTAGATCATTTGTATAAAAGTTATGGCACATTCAAAAAAATGGCTCCTTGCACTTAGTTTATATTTTATCAGTAACGTATCGGATGATGCGACTGCTCTAACAATGTAATCTAATCTCTACACTTGTAATCCTCTGGTGACGTATACTTAAGCTTCCTGCTATTCTCAAATTACCTACTAAACTTCGAAAACTGTTTCGGGGATTCCGATAAAACCAGTGTTGTGAAATAATTTTTCACGATGATGGCATTATATTAGCAATTATCATTTACGTGACACATACCTATTCAGACAACCTAAAACTAAGTAGTATTTTCAGTTGTTCATAAATACAGGAAATACATTTGTTATTTCCTGTTGACATAGGGAAGATGTGGCTTTAAAATCCAAAACGAGCGTTTTATCAGCACGTCGCGGTCTTATAAATAGAATAAACAATAATTTATTTTATAATGTGTCATGTTGAGTAATATGGGCTTCATCGACAATAAAACATTTAGCGAGAGCTATATGAATTGATAACAATTATAGAGAAGAATTTTCTACAAAAGGAATGGAGGAAAATGAGAAATATTCCGTTTACTTTTTCGTATCAAACATGAAAGACAATTTCCTTTTTCAAAAGTTCATCAATCAACACCCAAGAAATATTATTTGATTTTCGAACATCTAGAATTACCGTTAAATGTTGTCAGTCAGCCATCTTCTTTTTACACAAGTAAAGGGTTGCTAAAATAAGTAAAATGTGCCTTTACTAATATATCAGAGCGAGTAACATTGCTAACGACGTGGTACAAACCTTGCGAAATACATTTCAATTATTTGCTTAACATCACTTATGTAGACTGTTCAAGTATTCTGTTTCGAGCGAGTTAGGTAGTCTGTTGAAAGCTGAGTCTGTAAGCCGTAGGTACAGACTCGCTATGTACTAGGAGTATATAAAGACTGTTAGGTATACGTTAGGCCTCCCCAATGCACGCTCCAGCTGACGTCAGCGAAGCGACCACAGCTTATGTACTGAACTGACATAATGCTTATGGTTGCTGTCTATAATGTTAATATTATTGAAACAAACATTATGATGTTGTATAATGCTTGAAATGTGAATTCAAGTCAATCATACAACTTTTTAACGTTATTTCATGTACCTAAATATTAATCCAACTGTGCATAACCTCGTAGAAACAGACACAGAAAGTTTCGGTTACCTTATCTGGAACATAATTTCATACAAACTCTGTTCCATTTTTTATTCTTTTGGCAGATAGTGCCTCTTCGGACAGTAAAACAGATCCTAAGAAACCAAATAAGTATGCAAATAGCAAAAGTTTCCAAATAAAAGTAAAATAAAGTATCAAATAGTGTCAAGAGAGGCGTCATAACAAAACTTACGGCCGCCGACAGTCAGGCTGTTCCATGAAAAATTCATAAAGAACAAAGAGGAAGTGGCGGCTCGGCAATCGATAGACGCGTCAGCTGATCCGCCCGCCCAATGTCACGACCGAGCGGCGAGACGCCCGCCCTGCGTACACACGCGCCCGCACGCACACTCGCGCGCCCAGACGCGCCCGGTCCGCCCCGACGCACCGACGCACCGAGGCCCCGACGCGTCACGCGGAAAAAGACGACGTGACACTCTCTAGGCACTAGGGACTACTTAACTAACATTTTGGATGATTGTACCAATTTAATTGTGTACGTGCTAATGTTTATGGGAATTAACGCTAACACTGAGCGATGTTTCGTGATTGTCCATGAATTGTAGTTGAAATGTTACGTCTAGACAAACTTGTTATTCAGTAATTATAAAACCCTTTAATCGTCAAGTGGAGTAGCTCAAGGCACAGACGCTTTTGTTAGAAACCCTGTCGTAAAAATTCTAAGACCAAGTTTTTAATAAAAAAGATCTCAGAATTTTGTAGCTACTGTTTGATATTACCAACGTTAACGTTTGACCAATAAGTTTTTTTAATTAACGTCTGATTGCTTCAGTCTGGGTCAAAAAATGTCTGACCCAATTAAAAAACTAACAAAGTTTTTATAGGTTTTTGCTCCGAATTAACCGAAAAACCTTTGTAAATTGTTTACGAATATGTCGTGACGTTATACCATATCGTATATTCATGATGTTGATATATCGTCCGCACTGTTACTACCTTTTGTGTAAACAACTTTCGCTCTCTGTCCACCCCTTTTTGCGTCATTTAGCGCAGATGTCCAACTCTCATGGGCACATTTGACCCAAAATGTGCACTTAACCCCCCAATGCGTGCGGGTGGAATGTGCCGCGAACAATAAATAATATTTATTGAAAGGGTTACTCAAAGGACTGTAATTACGCAACGTGCAGTGATTATTATTTATTTTTATTATTATTTGATGGATTATGTCATGATTCAGTCACTTTCTGTTGCACAATGTTTATTTTTTGACACAAACGCAATTTTGCATGCTGCGAGCACCTCCGCCGGTTTGGGGAGATATGAATAATCGTTTTATTATGTACTCAGCATTTATTCGAACGTAACTGATATGCAATCTGCTCTGCACATTGACACGTGTTCATGAACCGAATATCGAACTAACAGAATAATAATTTGGGGATAGTAAACAAAAAATCGCGAAATCCTAAAGTCGTTCGGCACCTTTCAAAGCACAACCCTTACAAAGCCGCCGGTGGGTCACTGAGACCCGTCTACCCAAACATGCAACATCCTAACCAAACAATCGAACTCGCAGATGGTTGCACACGTTGCGCCACTCACTGTCCATATTTCCAAAATGCCGAGTTTTTACGCAAAAATGGGTTACGTTGCACCTTGCACTGCGAAATCACCGCGTCATCCATCACAATAGGCGCTAATCTCGAATGCTGTCTCGTTTTCGCGTATAGCTTTATCTCTTTCATCTTTTCAATTTGCCCCGCAGCGGCTTTCCGGAGCTATTGACACTTTGAAATTAGAATGTCACGCGTGGGTGCGCGAACGCAATCCATTGTCGGTATTAGTATTGTGTGTGGACTCGATTTGCAATCGGCGAATATTGTAAGGGTTAATTATAATGGCTTGCATACGACAAAGGATGTGCGCCTATTGTCGTCATCTGCTCCTATGTGCTGGGTTCATAGCACCTTGCTAACTTATACATTTTATGATTTCTTCTGTTTATCAACATATAAAGCTATCAGTCTTAGTTCTTGATTTTACGTAACATAACTGATATGGAGAGTGTACAAATAATGAAGTAATCACACTTTTCCTGAATTTAGATAACCATATCTGATACTGCGAATTTCGAATGACCAATTAGATACAGTATCATTTCCGACCGGTAACTTGTTCTTGGCTGGTCCTTAGGTACCGTGCGTACACTCATGTGGCGTGGTGGGCTGGTGGGTAACTGGTCTAAACGATATAACGTCATTGTGATGTTATTCTAAGCTGAATTACCATCTTAAAGGAGATGCGCGACAATGGACGCTCACAAAGGGACACTAAGAGATACTCTGGACGATCGCAAGCTTTTCTTTTTTAATAATAAGTTAGGGGACGCGTTTTATAAGTTTAGTTGGACGTCAACTGGAAAGTTAACTTTGGATCTTGGATTTATGACACAGTTATTAATTGAACCAAAAAGAAAATATTAATTCAATGAATTTAGGACTTTACAAGACATTGCTTGCTTATTTCAAGAAACATTTAAGTGATCATGAGTAAACCAATGAATTATTCTGAACAATGCAGATTGAAGCATCACGTAACCATTGTATTTCCAGCCATTTCGTGTCAACGTCCATAATTCACTAAAAATATCAGCGATAGGGAACTTACCGCTCCCACACGTGTAACTTTAGCTATACATTAGTTGTTAGCGATGATCCGTTACATAAGATATATTTACCACACAATATTATTCATATGCAAAAAAATGGCGACGTCTAAGACAGGACTCCACGGATTATGGTCTAACGCGAGCGCGCACAAAGGAGCATGAAGAGCGGTCACTCCATAAAGATGGCCCGATTAAGGAAGGGTCATCATTGTGATATTTTACTAATGGGACCACATTCCTCGCTGACCGGTAGACCAGATTCGGGACAATCACGACCCCCGGTCTATAAGGCCGCGGTCATTATTTATAGTTAATTTATTATTATTTTGATACGCGAGATGAAAGGGTTGGCACAATGGGCTCGTATTCCGTGTTCCATATATGGCCGTTGGTCACTCGTGTGTCCGAGCGATGTGTCAACCGGAATGGGGTGCCAAATGTTTTTTGTTTAAGCTTGGGAACTTCCACCACGCCGGAGGCGCGAACGTGCAGGCGACGGAATTCATTAAAACTAACATCGGACGTTACCCACACATGTGCGAAAACATATTCAGATAAATAAATATGGATACCTGATTAAATAGGTAAAATGTTTTACCTGTTTTCGAGAATCAAAATAGAAAAAGGTATTGAATTATATAAATATACATATAATAGGATATAGGTAATCAAACGAGTCTGGTCTGTTTTCCTTATACGTTTTATATTTAAAATTAGATAACAAATACCGATGTTAGAACGACCTATATACATACTTAGGTACCTACATGGGCACCTCTGTCTGACTACTGTTTCGCGTTTCTTTCCGTTAACTATTACAAACCCAAACAAAATCGAACTCAGAAACTAGTTATTATTGTTTCATCCTATTTCAAGCTATTCTCGATTTAAATGGTCGTAGTGCCCGGGCCGCGATCGCCGCTTCCCGATTCCCATGCATTGTACCATTGAAGGGTTAACAATGCGCACAAAGGGGTGTGGACAGCGGCCGGCGTGCACCGGTCAAATGGTCACTTTATACCAGTCATAGTTTCAATGGACGAGGAAATATGAATAAACAGCTTTCTACTATTACTTGTTCGTTGATTATATTATTTAAATACCGGACAACCGTTACGCGTCAAACTTTAGGGACCCGGAGTCCCGGACATGAGAAAGTTTGTCCCTTCGACTAGTTCGACTCGATGCACAGATTAAGTTTTTTATCAACTTTTTCTATTATAGGAGAATGCTACTTGACAAGAAAGGATTCTTATAATCTATTTTATTCACGAAAGGATATTCTGTTTACTGTTGCATCTTAAAAAGCTCGACTCAAATTGCAATGTTAAAATATTCACAAAACATGATTAATCTGAGATGCAACTCGAGTAACGGTCAAACTGACCAGCTATTGTTCAGCTAGAGAATAATGACATTAACTAAGCTTTATTCAAAGATAAAAATTACAAGAAAACATCCCACAGGAGCACAGTCCACACTGCATCGCCATGAATTACCCTTTTGTGAACCGAAACAACTTCGCATTAGAGATGCAAAAAAATACGACCCTTCACCTATTGTGTCCTTTAAATAGTAAAAAATCTGCATAATTGTAAGTTATCTAAACACGGTGGGTTCGCGCCGATCCCACTGCTCGCTGCTGACCATTCCCACAAAAAACAGGTGAACGCAAATGCATATGAGAAATTCGCCTCTCTAACGGTTAATCTCATAAAGTGACCGTTGGGCCTCAAAGACCCCGTGGAATTAATTGCATTTGCAGGGTTGCAAGATGCAAATATATGCAAGTCAGGTGACCGTTAGTATAATAGGATGATGGTCCTTTAGGAATGTAATTTAATAACGGTTATGCATCTCAGGAGATTAATTATACGTTATTAGATTATACAACCTGCAGAGAGGGTCGATCGGGGGTTTTATAAGATCCTGCGTCGTTATTGATCCTTTTGTCCTGTGAAAGGATTAGACAACTCTACAAATGAGACGTTTGCTATGTTCATCTACCTAAATCGATTTTCTTCGTGTACTTTCCTCGTTACAAATAAACTTTCCTTTACCTGTTACCGAGTAGGTTTAGGTTCACAACATGACTGATTGGTGTGTTCATTCGCAGGTTCTCTCCCCCCCTCGCCGGCTGACAGCGGCGTGTCCGACGTGGAGTCTTCCTCGTCAGGCGCCGGCTCTGCCGAGGAGCTGAAGGCTCGTCTGCAGCCCCCCCCTCCCGCGCCTTTCCACGCGCCCTTCCTGCCCTTCTACCAGCACCACCAGATCGCCAACACGCTGCAGCACCACGCCACCGCACACCCCAGACCACCAGGTACGTCCAACGCCCTACAGGCTAAGTGACATTTTATTAAATATGGAGGTACCTCAACGGCTTCAAAAAAGTAGAGTGCAAATTCTTTTATAGAGAGTTGGTTGCACGTAAATAATTATAAGTCCTTAGATCCAAACAAATAAAACATGTCCTGCTAAAATATTTATAAATATAGTCACATCCTCAATGACTCTCCTAGCTTGAAAAAAACGTAAAGAAGCACTTCTTATTAAAAATAGAGAATAGTGTAGTATTGTTGCGAGCGAAGTATCGATGTAACGCGCTGTAGGTGACCGCGCGGTGAACGCCCCTCCCGGAAGGTCACCTTACGAGCTGCGTACGCGCTGGGAATTCGGGGGAACCGCGACCTAGAAGTTTTGACACTTTGATAATAAATTCGCTTAACAAACGTTATGACTCTCCTTTCTTTTATTCAGATAAAAGTATTTTACTATTTCTGTTTTGATTAATAAAAATATAGTTTAGAACGGAAGAATTCATTTTTTACGGAAAACATCGCCTAGGTGACTTCTTGAAACAAAGTCAGAAGACAACTAATGTTATCATTTCACAGGAATACTTTATTTAGCACGCGCATACAAATAAACCAGCAGCTATGAGCTACTCTGAATTATGTCGTTGGAAATTCATTGAATACCACTACCGCAAGTTGGTTGACTACGTTTGTTTAGGTACGACATCCTTGTTTACCAATAACTGAGCCCTGCCAGTGAGTGTCGTGGTTACCTATCATCTCTTGCGTAAAAACCAAACTTGTCCTGTAACATCAGTAATATTATTGGAAACGTTCTCAAGAATACCTAATTGATAGTAATAAATACTAATTCATTCAATGGGTGACGAACGCATGCCTTGACTTAGTGCGCAGACAACATGAGGAGATAATTACTTCATGTGACCATAAAAAAATGCAATACAGAGCGAGAATATGAGCAAAGGTTGTTTTATCTGAATCGTTATCGCAGAGCTACTCCAGTCTTGTGTAGATCTGCAATGTCTCCGCCTGAAAAACGATCGCACCGGACGGTATCTAAATGTATGCAGAGCACAGCTTTATCTCGCCACTTCCGGGGGCGTGTTAACTGCACCCTGGCCGGTGGCCAACTGGCCTTCTCTCCAACTTTGAAGTGTATCGTTAAATGTACATATTATTTTATATGCGCTAATAATTCGCTCTCGCAATTGTTTCAATTCTCAAGAAAAACACACAATACTTTGTGCGGCGCTCGTTTTCAGTTTAAAAAACAACGTTTTCATACCACTTGCTCAAAAAAGTGACATTCTATGCCACAAAAAGCGAACATAACAATAGTCATTTTTAATCTGTTAAAAACAGGGAAAGAAAATTGTACTGAATTTCATTCATCCTCTAGGGGGAGAATGTGATTTAAATTTGGAATACTTACCGAAATTTATACTGAACTACATCTGTGTTTACACCACTGAGTTTGTATATAAAGCATTATACATCTTTCTGAAAAAGGAATATGCATTTATTATGCAGTTATGATTATTAAATAAAATTACGAAAACCGACGAGGCCGTATGAGCTCGATGCCTTTGCTTTTCCGACAAAAAAATATTAGTCTAGGAATTTGCCAAGTTCCTCAGACGCAAGAACAGAGAAATACTCAAATCAACTCATCAACAATAAATGTACCAAACAAAAATGTAACTCTCTCTATCAATAATTGGACCAATGTTTCGAATGCTAACTTTTACTTTTAATTGTCATTATTTTTAATAAATGCTTATCTCATATTATTATTGCGTTAATTTTTTCGCAAATGGTACGAAAAGTAGAGTATTTTCCTCGGTGATAAAGCTGTCTTAGTCTTGGGTGAACTTAAATCCCTCGCTACACTCAGGACTCGTCTTAAGTCCCTCGCTTCGCTCGTGATTTAAGTTTTTAACACCCTCGCTACGCTCGGGAGTGAACCTCAAGTCCTTCGTTACGCGCGCGATTTAAATCGTCACCCACGACAGAAGACATTGCTTTATCCCCTTGGTTAATAATCTACTATTAATTGCAACCAGGTCGATACCAACTGTCGACATCTGACCCCTTAACTTTAACTACACAAATACCATCCTCGCTGTGTTTTAAAACGCATAAACTGTATTAAATAACAAAACGAAAACACGGGAAGTACAGTTTAGTCATAGCTATTTGTTTTTGCGGATAATGTGATGCATTATGTTATCGAGGAGCCACGGCTACGGCAAATATGCCTTCGAAAAGGAACTTCCTCCTCCAATACCTACGTGGCCATTCGGAGAAGTATGAATGTTTATAAACGCTAGATGTGTAGAGATGCCGGTTTCCATGACACAAAAACGAAAGAAGCGACTGACGGACGGACGGAACCAGTTGGCATGGCGTTGCATCGGGCATTTATCGCGAGTTGGCGCTCCACGCCCGTTCTCAGCTATTTGACATTGCGCAAGGTCAGTGCTCCTAATATAAAGATGCAAAAAACTATACTACCGTCAAACAGTATGCAAGACGCGTCGCGACGGTTGCCGGTGCATGCGAAGCGACCACTTTCGATTGTGTCGCATTTTAAAAATGCCTTGTAGGTATACGGCGAATTCCCCGACTAGGATCCTTTGTCTTGTGAACGGATGTACCGAAACATAGCTAGGAATATTATAATGAGCATTGGAGTGACACAATTAACCGTCGCTAGAGTCATTATATGAACGATAAGTCGAAATAACGATGTATACAGGGAAATGAGCAATAAACACTTTTTATTATCACGTTGTAGTAGCGACCGTGCCACTTTGAACGGAATTCAAATTAGTAGCGAAAATATTCATTTCTTTTATTTTAAATACATACATAACATACACACGCTCTGGGTTTAGTACTATTATATCCACTCCAGGAAAACATTTTAGAATTTAATTTCATGAAGTATACCTAGCAATAGCTCAATCCTAGCGTAGAGGAAAACTAAGTTTAACTATTATTTAGAAAAACGTCACGAGCTGTTTATTTACGTATTTATTATTGTATCGCTGCAAAATGTTAATAAGGATAAATACTATGAAAAACATCTGGCAAAACCGCATAAGAAAATCCTTGTAATATGTAACTAACATTGACTAATTTGTTGTTACAATAAGTCGCGATAACAGGCCATGAATGAAGTCTCTAGCCCAAAGAGGATGCAGAAGTGCGTCTAATTTTACCTTATACAATGAGTTCTGATTCATTTACCAAGAACTCATCCTGAAAATAATAAAAGAGCAATACGTGTACCTACCCGAGCCACTGAAAGGAAAATGATATGCTATTGCGGTATTGGCATGTGGTGTCATGCCAGAGGTAGGTGTGAGCCGTAAATCGGCCATTGCTGTAATGCGGCACACACGAAATTTCGGTGTTGCAAACGCGAATATTGGGCAAGAGCGGCGGTGCCGGCGCCATTGTCAGCCTCTGGCGAAACGAACGCGACCTTCCTACTCGGATTGGGCAGTCCAAACCTGATTGTGTGAGTATGTGGCGGCGTTCGAATTCAATCAACCAGTTTCTACAAATAATAACTCACTCAAATTAGGACCTTATTGGAATGTTGCTGTTCATAGCTTTTCCTGCACAGAAAGTTAAGGTCTTATTGGCAATCTTACGAAATTAAATAATGTCAATGGTTTCCATGAGCTCATAAAGGCCGCCTGGATGCAATGGCGGTATTTGCGCAGTAGTAGAATGCTACAGACATACAAAAACAGTCACATAAAGAAGTTCGCGATCCATCGTACGGCGCACCCGTTCCATAATATCATTTTTTTTTTGTGATTTGTTGGGACAGAATTGAACAAACCCTCCAAGAATCCGAAAGATTTAGGTCTAATTGAAATTGATGCAGCTAACTTAATTAAAACAAAAGAAACCTTGAGTGGATGTTGCCAATTGCCAAATTGTGCTGATGTAGGTAGCACGAAACGTGATTTTCGTATGCGTGCGAATATCGAGAGTTGATTTTTGAATGCGATTTGGTTGCTCGAGTTGCGTCACATTATGCAGGCGGCGTAACATACGCGCCCAGCCGCGCTTCAGTCCGAGCTCGTGGAAGTATCCTTGCGCGACCAGCGGAATGCATGTTTGAGCAAGTGGTTTGGAGGTCTCTCACCAATACCAAATGTAGCTGTAACCAGCGATCTAGACCATTCAATCAAAATTAAATAACTTAAATCTGGGACGCGTCGTGCCTCGCTATCAATACACGTATCCGTTTACTGGTTGCGAGATCACGATCTATGGACAGGATATGATAATATTGTATATGTAAATACCTACTTAATACAAATCATAAAAACCCAGTTTAATCAACAGTTTATTATCTCTCTGAAGACGTTCAGTAAGTTAGTAACTTAAATACTTCGTAGGTACATAGTCTGCACCGTGCACTATGTTCCCGATGATTGTGCATCGCTTTGCTGCGCGCACGTGTGCGCTGCACAATCGTCGGGAACATAGCGATGGCCGCAGGAACACCATTAAATCGAACGAATCTTAATTAATGTTATGTTGGTCTTAATAGAGATGCAGTAAGAGCTATTCAAGCATTTAGTCCGCGAAGTAAACATAGAGATGTCAATGTGACATTTGCAAACGAAATGGAAATTAAAATGATGGCAGTGTGTGATGCAGCGCGCTGCATCGCGATAAGCGCGCGTGTGAGTGTGTGTATGTGTCTAACGTCGGCGCAGCGGTGTGCGCCTGCGCCGGAGTGTGCGCGAGGTGATCGTCCCGTTTCAAGGGCACTGCAACGCTAGCGCTCGCCTCGTATTAATAGTTGGCGACTATTTTCGCCACGCCGACCGCTGGGGGGACCGGAACGTTATTATTGACATTCGCGAACTTCCAAAATGGATTTACTACCTTACATTACGCGACACGCGCTGACACACAAGGAAAGCGTCCCGTTGCGGTTTTAACAGCACTTTTATCTGCCTATTGAAATTCTAGTATTTTTCTCTAATGTTTTAATATTTTAAATTCTTCGTTACACGTGAAACATTGTGTAGTAAAACTTTTTTGCAAAAAAAAAACAACCGACTTCCAAAAACGACATTACAAAGTGAAAAATAACTTTAATTTCGGAAGGCGGTGTCGTTGGGTTCGCATTTTCGTTGTTTGCCACCGACTTCCGAAATTAAAGTTATTTTTCACTTTGCAAGTAATGTCGCTTTTGGAAGTCGGTTGCTTTTTTTTGCAAAAAAGTTTTTATTTTTCACTTTTTAGTTGTAATTTTTACCAGTAATTTTGGTTTAAAAACCAAACTCCTAAACCGTTTTCGATGAAATTTCTATGGGACCATTTGGGAAGTATACCCTTTCCAACAAAAAAATAATTTTTCAAATCGGTTGGCAAGCGACGGAGTTATGCGCGAACAAACATAAAAAAAAAAATACAAACATCCGAATTGAGAACCTCCTCCTTTTTTAGAAGTCGGTTAAAAATGGGTCAATAGAGAATTGAATGGAATACCGCTGTTGTTTCAAAGTATCAAATATATTTCGCCACCGTACAGCGTAGAGCTGTGCTGTGTCAGCTGTGTGCGCTCAGTGATGGGCATGGCCAATCGATCTTTCTTTCTGATTCACTCGCGATTCGCGAACCTGATAAGAACTGTTTACCTTCTTTCAGATAAGAGTTGCGTCTATTTTATTTGATCAGTGCATATTGGATGATCCTATTATTTTGTTTGATAGTCACTAACATTTTATAATTTGGTTGACGTTGACAGGCTGATTTGTTGAAGATGCACGTCTTTAGTTATTATGCTATCATGGCCTGTCATTATCCTTTCCCTAATCGGATTCTAATTAGTCTCAATTCTCTCAGTGCTCGTTCTTGAGGCTGTTGTGACGTCATTGAATAAATCCTAAGCAGCGTGCGACGGGACCGAATAACTCCGTTATGCGATCACGGCTACAATTACAACGCGTTTGCGGTTTGGACGTATTCTAAATGCAGAACAAAACATAGGTACGTTAATTCTAAAAAGTGGTTTCTTTGTTTTTAATCGCGACGTATACCGCCGTATAAGGAAGACGCGACGCACGCCATCTGTCGTACGAAAAACGGTTGCGCAACCGTCGGCGACCCACTTGCGCGCCGCGGCCGCTGCCAAACGCGCCTCGACTCCTCTACAATTACATATTTCGGTGTCGCAACAGCGCGGTCGCATCCGAGTTGAACGGCCCGCGACCTTGAGCGTTGCGCAGCGCACGGCGCACGCGCCGCCGAAAGCGAAAGGAGCCACTTACCATCCCGGAATTTACCATAACAAAACCCCCGTTAGCTCATGGTGCGTACGTGACATGCGACTTGTCGCCCGTTATAGTTTTCAGTGTAACCACAAGTTATCGGGAGCTAGGGAAGCAGTGAATCACGCAGCAGGCGGCAGCGGTGGTGCGACTGCCGTGCGTCACCTTCGAGCGTTCCATTTCACACGCGGCTTCCTGCGCGCGTTTCGCAACGCATCTCGCGAACCGAGTGGCGCAACAGCCGCCATCTTCCCGCTTCCGAAATACTCGGTACGCAGAATAGCGGCCACACCGCCACACGTCGAATCGTGAACTCGGAAAATCAGTCGCGACCCAATTCTGCGCGATGGAATCTCAGCGCTCCACTTGTCCGGAAACCTCGCACGCTTCTTTTACGATAGGTATAAAAACAGAAGGGGCGCCGTGTCCAGGCGGCCTACATACTCGCTCCGATGGTTTCCTGGCAGTTTAAAATTATCTGCTCGTCCCCGGCGGAGCGGCAAAAGGCTCGCCCTTCACGGACCACGGCCGCCCCCGTCAGGCCGCTACTCTAAATAGCATAACTCCATAACCGGGTCGATTATCGCGCGGCGGGTGGGTCCGTCCGCCGTCGTCCGCTCGCGGCTCACACTCGCTCTCCTTGTGTTTATGCGTCGCGAGCCTAACCGGGTCAGTGTTAGGTCGCATAGCGCTGCATAAATAGATGCGTCGCTCCCCGTTGCAGCGAGCGCTCCTCCGACTGGCCGATATCGAGCATTTCGCAATGTGTTTACGCGCGCCCCACATGCCCCGTGCCAAACCGACAGATTCCACGGAATAGTAGCGTTGCAAAACCGTGGCTTTCATATTATAACGTCGGCGTCGGTGTCAATGCTGGACGCCGCCGCCACCGTGGGAATATGGGACGGTTAAAATTAGTCGACGGGCTCTTTTCGAAATACTCTGCTTCGTAATATGTACAAGCTTACGTGATTCTGTTTCGTTATCAAACGCCATCAGGTTTCCACGTCGTCGTTACTTCGTTACATAATGGACTTCCTGATCGATAACCTACGACAGAACAATCAAAGTTTTATCTGTTGCTGAAACGAGACCAAACTGACACATCAACACGTGACACCGATAACGGGGTGCCATAACGTTCATCTTAATTGCTTGGTCTCATCGCGCGCTCGGGCGGGATTCAGGAGTCCCAAATCGCGATCTTCTAACCTAAACAGTGGGCAGGTTGACGTCAGTGGACGTCCCTGCCGGTCAATTACATGTAACAATAGTTTCGGACTTGGACGACAATACAAATCGATAAATTAAGTGAAAAAAGTCGTTCCGGCCTGATTGGTCCCGAGTCAGGGTCGCGTTGGGCAACGCGTTTGATGGAAATCAGCGGGGCCTTGACCGCCGCGTATGCCCCTCAACCCGCTTTTTATGGCCATCGTCTTGACGACAAAATGTTTATAGCACATAATTATACCAATTTCATAACAAACAGCTTGTTATGTCAAAGGAAAACGTCATTGGTGACAGGTTTCTTGTCAGATTCTGTTCGCGCCTCGTGATTTGGCATGGAGCCTTCAAACGATCGAAACGTTTGTAGGTTGAGGAAGCCAAGGGCCGCATGGTGTTACTAATTTCAATCGTTATATTCTCCAACATGGCTCCTAACAGTTACGTAAACTTTACAAAAACTTGATAAGAATCATACAAACCATATTCTAATAGGATTCGCGTTATCATTGGTAGACCCAAGAAACACGCTAATTTGTATTCTGTAATAAGTTCTAATAACAAGTCGAGTAACATCACGCTAGCGCAGTATATGACCCACTGGAACGATACAAGTACATTTCAATATGCATTCAGGCCATAACCGCTGCCGGATATACCTCATAACCGGAAATCGATATTAGAGATGAGCGGAAGGCAAAAATTCGCGCGCGTCACGCAACCGGCGCAGGCGCAACTAGTTCTGTTTACGGATAATAAATTAATAGCTGCAAAGACTAATTAATAACTCTACTACCTAATATAGCTATAGTTGTAAATAATAGATATTTATCGCTATTTATACGTGCGTTTAGTGCATCCTATTAACAGATACGGTATTTTTTCCTTCCTACTACTGACGCTCTATTTCCCAGATGAACACAGTAATAAATAATATAAATATAAATAAATACGTTACGTACGTAACGTACCTAATAAATAAATCGTTACAATTTAACTGATTTTGGTTAAAGTTCACCTCACTAGTCCTTTGTTGAACCGCAAAGTCTTGGTACTTTTCTTATAAGTTCTTTTTAACAAGAATTTATCATCAGTTTTAAACTTTAACCGTATGACCTTTTCGACATTTAAGTTTAAAAACAAACAAACAGACGCGACTAGGGTCAAAAACCACAATGTCACGCCACGGTAACTTTATAGGCAACATTTTTTATTGGGCCCTCAAATTCTGGTAGGTAGCTATATCTTCTAAAGGTCGTAAGTGGCACCTTTTGGGGTCAAAATTTGATCAAATCATAATCAATTTAATACATAAACATTAGGTAGCCTTTGGTAGAACCAAACCCAAATCAAATTAATTAAAAGTAATTAAAAGATATATTTCATTTTGGGGGTTTTATTTACCAACAAGGAAATAAAATAATTAATCTCAAGGATAGCACTAAGCTATCAAAAAAACCTATTAAGAAATGAATAATAATAATAAGGAAACGAAGGAAAGCCCCGATCGAAAACTGTCCTCTTTAGGGAAAACGCTTAAAAAAAAAGCCCCAGGGCAAGACTATTATTGTCTATGCTGAGCATATGCATAGATTATTAAACCACAGATAAAGTTTTAATGTAAACAATAAAGTTTCGGATCACGTTTATTATGCCGACAGCGCTGACCTGCACTTTACATTATGTAGTAAATAACGTATGTGTGAGTAGCTCCGTACCACCGAGTAGGTATGTGTGTGCATGAGCACACATTTACATAATATTTACCTACTTTATATAGTTATACATAACATTATGTACATGACTCAGCCCAGGGAAGGAAACGGGTACAATTATGAATAATACCTACATTACCTACCTATGTAAATAACTACTTTTATAGATTTACCTTTTATTTACCTATTTTGTTTATAGACAAAATAACCTTCTACGTAAATGGTTGGGCTAATGGAGAACATCTAAGCAACAATTATTTGGATAGTTTTCCTTTCTAATTAAAACATATTTTGACAATTAATAGCTATGTAATTACTCTTTTCCTTATAATTATGCTCGATATAGTTTATCAGTTAATAACTCTTTTTCGGTGGATAATAAAATTTCCTCAAAGGTAGGTACACAAATAGGTAACTATAGCACAACTCTGCACAACAAAACACAAAGAGTTGCGCTTGCAGGACTTGCAACTAGAATGATTGATCCAACATGGCGTCTTGGTGCAAGGAAGTGCAGGAATTTGCGAGACGCGTTAGAGGGCGCGGGGGCAGGGGGGAGTGCGCGCGCGGGGCGCGGGGCGGGGAGGGGTGACCTTCGCGCGTTGATGCAATGTCGCCGTGTCATTGACCACGCTGCGCCGCGCGCAAACAGTTGCAGCTACGCGCCCCCCGCGCGCCCCCCACGCCGCTCCCTGTACCCCCCGGCCACGTCTATCGCCCCCTCCTCACACCCTCCCCCCCACGCCTCAGCGTGCACAGCAAACTTTTGCCGGTTTTACGATATTCATTCGTTTGCATTTAGAACTTGGATATAATTTTTAAATGAGGAACAGGAAAATTTCAGTGTACGGTTTGTATTTTTAACCGACGACGTCATTGTACGCAAAAAGGTTTGATTGAGATGAAACATGACAAAAAACAACAAAGGAAAGGCAAGGCAATCTCACTTAACAAAAGACATATCCAATTTAGGAATATAATTGTCTAATTTGAACCAGAAACCTTGTAAGCATGTGTAGAAGAATGAAACGATGTGAGCTTATCTTTCAATCAAGCTTTCACAATCTATACCTAGATTGTGAAAGCTTGATTGAAAGATAAGCTTTACTCCTCTAATGTCAACAAGTGATTGCTACAGAAGTACATAGGTATTTCATTACACGCATCATGATTCATGATTGTCAGATTGTTACATGTGTTTAGGGAAAACTTATTTAGAATCAATTTATAACTCTCACTTTCGTAAATTATAACATGATTTTTAATTTTATTTTTATTAACAAGTTGTGAAAAATGTAGTCGCTTACACACAAAATATTAAAAAATATAAATATACAATATAAATTGTGTTTAAATCCCAAAATCCTGCCGAGATTTCGAAGTGTCGACATGAAACATTATTTGGCTGCGTTCCATCTCACACAAGCACAATGATTATTGAACGAGTCAGCAGTTGACACATGAGGCGGAACGCGCCCTTACATTATATCAATATTAAAATTAAAATATTTTCACAGTTGCATGTGTTTACGTAAGCGGGGTGCACGAACTCCACGCCAGATCACCTTCGCCGTGTCCCAAACTATAGGTTGAGGTCGTATCGGTAATAATAGTTATCGATAGCATGGGCGACAGACAAGATGAGCGATGACTCTTGCGCACTATGTGGTGGCCTCACCGCCACACTAGGTACCACACTACTCGCTACTCACCAGCTTGAGCGGGAAAGTCAATAAAAGTCAAAAGTACGTTGTCAAATCGTTTCTATTGTTGTAGGTACCTGGTACACTTGTTGTATGTCATTGTAAGGGACGCAGCTATCTCAGGGGGACGTGTTGGTTATAGTAGCGACAGAAACAATAACTACTGATTAGCAATCTCGGCTCTTCCAGTAATTTTCTTACACAATTTCCACAAGCGCGCTGTTGAGATTCTATCATAGAACTGAAATTTTCTTTTGATAGATTAAAAATTCCTAAAAGAGCAAAAATTGCTAATCAGTAATTATTGTGTGTATAGCTACTACAACTAATATGCCCCTTCCTTCCTATAAACATGAAAAAGCAAATCGTGAAACTTCATTTTGGAAAATACCAACACCCAGTTAAGAAAATCTGACAAACATTGATAATACACAGTAGGTGGTACTACGCGTCAATTTTGACAGCTGTACCTACGTGTCAACACGACTCAACTGACCTTACACAATATCGAGTGCATTCATATTAACGGCCTAAATAAACAGATAGTTAAACCGTCGCGTCGCATTGTGCACTGATAACGGTATCCGCCCGCCACCGCACAAAAAATAAACTTAAACACGATAACGCTGTCACCTCTCAACTTACGATTTTATTACACCTATAATAGTGTAGTTATTCCTGGTAGAATAATGTCACTGCAGAGAATAATAATGTCACGGCTCACGTTCCGCGTTTGCACACTGATAAACTTTTAGAGTATTGCTTATTATGTAATAGTGCGAAATTGCTATCAGAGCTAGTGAACGATACAGGTTTATCTAATAGATGTATCTCGCAACCTGTGCTACCGAATTCGATAATTAAGTCGATAGTTAAATTAGAAACAGATATAAGAAACTCATACCTAGGGGCGTAGCTACCGCTGTATCAGCCGTATCAACGATACGTGGCCCCTGAGCTACATGGGCCCCCGACGTGACGTGTGTAAGCAAAATTTTTTAAAATAATATCCAGAACCTGATATTTATTTCTGTAAATTGGTTCAAATATGTGTTAAAAAAGGGAGTGAGTACCGAGTTGACGACTAATGGAGAAGTGTGGAAGAAAACTGTGTCTGCCTCATTGGTGTAGTGGTCGCAAGCGCTACCGCTGAGCATGAGGTCCTAGGTTCGATTCCCGGGTCAGGCAGTGTTATTGGGTCTCAGTTTCCAATCTAACCGGATGCAGCTGAATGCCAGTATTTTACCTCCGGAGCGATTGGCTATCTGATCGCCACAACCCAGTTACTGGGTAATAAGATGTCCCTTGGTAATACTGGGTGTCAGACTTTCGGGCTTCTGTCGACCCGTAATGACTGTCAAAGATCCACGAATGACAGCCGGGACCAACGGCTTAACGTGCTTTCCGAGGCACGGAGGGTTCTTGGTATGTTAAGATGGTCACCCATCCACGGACCTACCGCGGCAAGCGTATGAGGACCTTCAATCGACTCGTGTGGCTGTTATTACTTAGCCATGAGACCCTCACCTTCTAAGTCAGTATGCTATAGTCTTTATTTTGTAAAAACAATAACCTCTATAGCTTCACAGTTGGGTAAAAAGGGGTAAAAAAAATTGATACAGGGCGCCATTAGGATGAGTTACGCCATTGCTCATACCTATAAGATAATAGTTGTGATTCAATAAATAAATAAATAAAGATGGGAATTTAAAAATCTAAGACCGTCGTTGATATTGCATGCAGCCATTTGTATTTGAATTATCTCCCAATTTTCATCGATGGAATAAAAAGACTTCAAGAATTAGAATTATATCTTAGTTTTTATTTTGTCTATAATATTCTGTCTCAAAAGTATAAACGTTGAGCGTTGTGGCGATGCGCGTAGGAGACAAAAATGTCACTTAGATAAGTAGGAACTTCCCATTTAGATAATGAACGACAACTGGCGTGAAACTAACGCTAACACGTCATGATCTGCCCAAATACTGTAACACGGAACGCTAACGTATTTTTTATTGTTTGAAACAACAATGTAATTTGAAAATAACTAAATATGATGATGATGAAACATGGATGAAACGCTTGAAAAATAAATAATATTGGAAAATCTTCAACTTGAATTCTTCAGGCCTGGAAGTCTGGCATTTTCCTTTATTTTACATATTCAAGTTTAAAGTTGCTTCAGCCTTGTTTATACAACTTGAATATAGAATTCTGTACATTTCGCACACATTGGTAGCAGATAATACCTAAATACATGTGAAAATCTGGTATTTTTTACTGTTTTAGATTTCTGAAATTCAATTTCAGACGTAGGTAATGAAATTATTAATCATAGGTTACTTTATTAGTTGGCACTCAAGCATCCATTCAGTTCGGTTCGTTCACACGTGTCGAGTCTGTTTACACACTTATATATTCTGTCTAATAAACAAACGGTTTCAAACCATCCATTCAATTTCTTCTGTTTACAGAGAAAGTGATTTGACAATGTGATATAAATAACGACAATTTGTTTATCTCTATTCTCCTTTCTCAAAAGGTCTTGAAATTAATTAGACTAGAGCCATGTTATAGAAACTGTATGTCGTAATATACCTATGGCCGCCAGTAATTTGTACAGATGTTATTTCGCAACGAATTCGCAAGAATTCAAGTGCGCATGTTCCGTGTTTATTTAACACTTTAAAATGTTCTGTCTTCCGCCTTTTGGTAATTTTGCAGTCTGTTATACAGGAGTTTGATTCAATGCTAAATACTACGACGTCAATCTAAACGTAAGCACACATACTAGTGTGTCTTAGGATTAAGAATAAGTTTTTGCCATTCCTCTCTTTCTAGAGTTCTAGACAATTATTTTCTTCAATAGCTTGTGACTTTGAACCTAATATTAACCTATTCGATACACCAATAAGTGCGAATAAACAAGCATTAATATTGAAGCCTTTCATAGTATGTAATGTCGTCATTGCAGCACAGTTGGTTAAACAGGCGCGGTGTTTGAGCAGCGCAGGCGCAGACGAAGGCTGTTTCACAACCACACATAACCAAATACCATTGATAATGGGCCGAGTCTACATTAGAACTATTCTATAAACTTTTCTATTAAATAATTTTTACATCAGAAAATGTGAAGCCTTACAGGCCGCCTGAAAAAAAGAACAAATATTTAATTAACTCATCCTGCCTTATTCGCGTACAGCCTTCTATAAACTCGATTTTTATAACTTTTTTAATGATGGCCATTAAGTTTTATCTATTTATATCAAATAACTTGATACCATCCTCATACTCACATGTAATAAAGTCAATAAAAACTCCACATGATTTAATTAGAAAGGATCCCAACAACTGCTTTATTAAGCAAGATGAAGTAGAGATGGAGATTCGCGTTTTAATTAACAAGAGTCATTAATTTAATTTAATTGATGTTATTTGCACAACATACAAAAAGAAGCTGCAGGCAGTTTCATAGCCATATAAAAAAAACTATCCTCTATGGCAGTTCCGCAGATAAAACTGGTAATAGAATATAATGTTGTAATTAAAAGAGGTTGGGCAGGTTTTAAAGAGTCGTCATCTACATAATCGATGGTGGGTGATATCACAGATTGCAACAATTACATTGGTTATGCAAGGAAAGTGGTCTACAGGCAAACCGGTCGGTGTGAGCTAAAATAAAATGCACAAATGACACGAAGACCGTCCCCGCTCGGTGTGAACGACATCCAAATGCAAATCATGAATTCCACGGTACATTACGATATGTGCCGGAAAATTGAGTATTTATTGTATTTAGAGGATAACGTAAATCTCCTTGAAATGCACCCGAGGAACTTATTGGGAACGTGGTCGTTGACATCGGTTTACCGAAACAGGTAACGCGTGGAAATGGAAGCGTGTGGATTTAGATGATTGTTTGTTAATGCGGATTTCCCGGGCATGTCGTGGGTGGATTGACTGAGTGATGACTTTTAACAGTGTTTTGATTACATGCACAGAATCTGGAGCTCGGTGTGAGAAATTCTGTAACGTCGTTAAATTGTTCATCTTCATAAATACTATCCTTCAGAGTCGGCCACAAAAATTTCAGACATATCTAAAATATCGTCGTGCTCTACTTTCTACGGAACCCAGAAAGTTTCTTATTTACATTGTAGAAGAGATCCTAGCGAAAAGTTCGCACTAGACTGAATACAATGATGAGGTGACAGATACAAGGACAAAACAAACAGTTGCACAATGTGTTGTATCTCTAGTAAACATTGTTCGGTCGTCCTCCCCTGAAATTTGCGGCCCTGGTCCACGTGACCTCGATACAAGTGTCGCCCTCTAGCCTCGTGTTATCGCCGTTACGTAAGGTGCAGTGTTGCCGAGCGCAGGCGCAGCGCAGCGCTGACCTTACTTAACACGTTCAGTGCCGGGAGCCCTCCTGGAGGGCTCACTCAAATCCCATATGGGATGCCGGGAGCCCTCGCGGAGGGCTCATATTAAATGTACGTTTTTCTTAGCGAATACAGCATTATAAACTATGAAAATAAAATTAGTCGTATATTTTAACAAGATTTATCAGTATACTCGTTGGTTTTCAAATACCAGCATTTTTATTTTCAAAAATAATTGGGAGCTATGATGCCCGTATTTCAGGGGTGGTCAACCATTTTGCGGTTACAAATTCACTAAAAATAAAAATATTTATTTTGAGATTATAAATTACGAGGAAGAGTTTAAAAATAGAAGCTTTTCAGGGTTCCGTATCAAAATGGTAAAAAAGAACACCCATGGTGCGACTTCGTTTACTCTGTCTGTCCGTTCTTTTGCTGCTTATTTCAGAAACTACTAATGCTATAGACTTGAAATTTGGAATAAATATAAATAATGCTTGTCAATGTTTATAGCAAGTGAATGAATTGAAAAAATATTACGATGCCTTTACCTACTTTGCATTTTTTTTTTGAATCTGCAAAAATCATTAACCTGCATAGGTTGGTACTTACAAAATCACAAAAAGATTAAATTCAAAAGTAACATAAGCGTTTTCCCTCGTAATGACACACTGCTTTATCTAAAAACATGCATTCCTCTTACTAAATTGTTGTAAATCATTAGTGTTCAAAGATTTAAATAAAAATACAATAAATAAAATCCAACAGTCCATAGACAATGTACGACCATTAGAAATTATGAGTGCTAAGGCCCAAAAAATGCACTTTTTTTTTAAATCAATTTGCAGCTCTGTTTGGTCGTATGGTTGATCACAGTATGATACGCGGTTGAAATGATAAGTACCTACTAGGTTATATGCTGAATAATAATAATAACTGAAATCATTAATATATTACAATGACTCTTAAGTTTTATTTGTTTGGAAATATTATGACTATTCTGTAAAAACACGACGTTTTCCAGCAAATTTTAATATATATTGATAAAAATATGTTAGTAATTTCTGCTAATTTTGTTCGATTTTCGTTATGATATCTTTCTTCTATCCAATCTCAGCGTCTACATTTAATTTCAAAACGATAGTAGGTACCTAGTGTCTCAACAATTTTGGACACAGCATCAGCTCATCTCTAATTAATTGTGTTATCTTCGGAACGGAACAAGTAAGTATTCGAAGTAACATGAATGAAAGACAAAGATCAGAAGGCCAATTCTCGTAATTTAAAACGTTCAAATTCTAGTCGCAGTCTCATCTCGGCAACAAACATATGTCAAAAACTTGTCAAAATATAGGAAAATTAGAAGTATTTTTTGACAGATTGAGACTGAGACCAGACTGTGAACGTTCTTAAAATTAGGAGAATTTCCCATACTTCGTCTCTACATACACGTCGTTTGGTATGAATTTTTGTCCTCTATGATTTCTGACAGCAATCACCTACATAATATTTATTTTGGCAGAATAGCTCGTCGTATTAAGGTCAGCAGAAAAAAAAAACGTGTTGGAAAGAGCCAGTATTTTGCATACCAACCTTTAATTTTGCCATATTAAAATACGCTGTTGTATATTTTGTTTACAAATGTAATGTCCCCGTTGAAATATGCAATGCAATTTCCATAAAAAAAGATATGTAAAAAAATTGCGTTAAATAAACGGCTATCTCAAAAGACTAGGATCCTAATTCGTAAAAATGAAAATTTGAAATTCGAATTTCTCGTTCCCGCGATTTATTTTAGGTACCTATTGCTGCTTTTGTTTAACTGTTGGTGAATCATGTGCGGCAAGTAATTATGTAATAGAACACTAAACGTTAATAAGCTGTTACAAAATAATTACGTTTTGATTACATAAAAAACTACTAATATTCCATAATGTAATTGTTTGTTGTTCCAATTCAATACAATAAAAAATTATTACATTGCGTGAAAATTTTAGAAAGGTTGGACACCCCTGTCTCGGGATCAAAGCGAGCGATCATACTTTTTCTTAATTTTTTAATATTTCAATATTTCACGTCTCCACCTCACTAGTATATGTAAATACCCCCAGGGATACTAAATATAGCAATAAGACATTGTAAAAACACTATTTTACTTCGTTTTACAGTGTTTTATAATACGGTTTATAACCTAATGCCGACGACCCTCCTCGAGGGTTCACTTTAGCGCAAACGTAATGCCGGTGACCCCCCTGGAGGGTCCACTTGCAATATGTATGGCGGCATCCAGCATGAGCTCTATGAAAAGTGGGTGGAGTCGAAAGTGTTAACGCAGCGCTAGTTCACCGCATGCGCGCGCAGGAAAATAGAACGCGCCATCTTTGAATTAGCGCTTTAAATATAACATGCGCGAAGCTCCAGAACTGCGTTTTAGTCATGCACGAGTTTCAAGTCCACTGAAGTTTTTTATGTACGAAAATAAGTTCGTAGATCTACACCAAACTATTCTGTATAGACTTCTAGAATATCCTGGATCAGTTACCTAATATATTGTTTGTAAATACATTACATAACTGACACTATCAACATTCGGACGACGCTCAGTACAAGGGAATGTCACCTTGATAATGAATGCACAAAAACTGTTATCATTGAATCACCTCTCCACTTTGCCCTCATCAAGTCATCAATCGAAACATGGCGGCAGCAAGTCGACGGCCAATCACAAAACTGCACGCACAACAACAGATAATATTCACGTGAAATTTATCGACCGGGACGAAAGTGATCCAGCTTCGTTGTCACAAGAGCTCGGTGGCGCTCTATGTGCAGATGCACATATTATGTACATAGCGCGTCAACGCAAAATCCCGTAGTAGACGGACAGGGACAACTAAGCGGGAGCCGGGGGATGCGCGGGCACAGTGCGCGCAAGTGTGCGTGTGTGAAGGTCAGCCGGCGGCGTCATTTCCTGGTCATTGCCTGCCGCCGCCGCATCCGACGCGAGCCGGCGCCCGCGCCAGCCCGCGCTCTGCTGCACCGCGCTCGGTCGCAATCTTAGACGCACGCACGCTTTCCGGTCGCACAGGAAAACTAGATGCATTGTCAGACACACTATGGGAGGATATGAATCTGAAACTAACATGTCATTGCACACAACAGCCGGCGATGCAATCCCATCACTCGACTGATTACATTATCACCTCCGCCTGACAAACAAAGCGATAAAAACAGTGTTTTTCATCATTTCTGGCCGCGTTTACCGAACAGTTGCTTTGAGGAAATGTTCTCGGCTCGCGATCTTATCTTTCTAATTCTTTTTATCGCGAGCGAAAATAGTAAATTTGCAAACTGATAAATCGCCGTAGGAGTTTATGTATATCAGCCGATTGACGTCAGTGGAATGTAACTCTATTATTCTGCTGAAAGCTGTGTCGCTTCCTAACATTACAGAAAGAGCACAATTAATTATTTAAAACTCGCGATTAAAACAAGTTAATTTGTATAAAACCATTCGTAAAAGGAATGTTACAATTACGTGTTCAAATTATAGGTAAGCAGGATTCATGGCAAGTAATTTTATGGCCACTCAAAGCGCAAAGAAAAACCACTTTGCATTCAGTTTAGATGCACATTTGCGTCAGCTACTAGCTTTTTGCCACAAATTGCGCACTAATTAAACATAACTATCGTATTCCACTTCCCCTCGCTCTAATGTGGAACAAAAACTCTGAAAATCATAATAATAAGTGAGAGCAAGCGCAGGCGCAGGCCGGGCGCGGCGAGCGTTGCGTGTTTGTATCGCAAGAGGTTTGTGGGGTAACCCATTTATCGCGACCGCGGGATGCGCGGGCGCAACCGGTTCCCCCCTCCTCCCACCACACCCTATATCAACCTAAACGTTCGCATACTCGCATCCGGGAGCAAAACAATCCGTCTTCGTCAGACACTTACAGCAAATAGCACCCAGTTCAGTGAGTGTAAGGTACACTTTAGAACGGGTGCTCTCTCAATAAATTTTCTTTTCGCTCCAAAGGACTGCTAACTAGCAAAGTGAAGATGACATTCTAAGACTGCAACAGGCGTACAAGCCGACGTAACCTTGATCTTGCAGCGCAACCAGTATGATGCGTCCAGCGCATGCGCTATAAATAGAGTCGCCGGCGCATAAAATGCGGGTTTTTTACGCGGCGTCTTGTTAGCTTCCCATGCTCGCGAGGGATTTTATGAGATACGTGTTCGTGGAACGTTAAGTTATAAATAACAGGTAACTATGTTACCTACCCGTGTTATTTTTACCGTTGGTAACGTTCGTTATACCTACTTGCAAGTCTAATTCTAAATACTTCATTTCAGATGATCAGCAAGCTTATTTTGATCAGTATGCATCTTATCCAATCTGGCATCTTATCTTAATTAATTGATAGCGCATTCAATAATGAATTAAAAGGAATTATTATCCAACTAAACTGACCGACCAAAGCTGCTAAAAGTGATATTATATTACACTGTGCTCGAATCATCATCATCATGTTTATTTATTTCGTAATCAACAGATTTTAACAAATACATTTTAGAGGCCTTCTTTTAAGTATGGAGACACCTGCACCAGAAGACCTCAGCCATTCTCTTATCATTATCCCAATTTATTTGGGGTCGGCGTAACATGTCTTTTGCTTCCATACTTCTCGGTAGTCACCCCTTTTCTTACCATATCATCTTTCACACAGGCCATCCAACGTTTCTTTTGTCTTTCCCCTTACATCCACACTCAAAACTTTCCTCACGACATTGTCCTCATTCTTCCGCATCACATGCCCATACCATGACAACCGATTTCCAGAAATGTTTTCAGTGAATATTACATCTAAGAGCATTAAACAGCAAAGGAGTATTTAGTGCAACGACATTTAGTGCTTATCAGTCAAGATATACCTACAAAATATATCAGCGAACTGAAATTCAACAATAATAATTATACACACTTCCGTAATATGACCAATTAGGTAATAATTATGGTCCAACTGTAAACGTGGTTTTTCCTTCAAACAAATATAATTTTCCGATGAGCGGAAAACTGTGATTTATGATTACATTATTTAATATATTAATTACTTAGCTGTTTAAACAATTGCTTAATTATAATCTACTTAATTATTATCAGGCTGTGAAACTTGTAATTCGGTTTTGACTATTAGGAATACAACAATGCCCGGGCATTTTAAACAACCGTAGACG
Organism: Apamea anceps; assembly: GCA_951799955.1. Taxonomy (NCBI): domain Eukaryota; kingdom Metazoa; phylum Arthropoda; class Insecta; order Lepidoptera; family Noctuidae; genus Apamea; species Apamea anceps. The sequence goes on along the minus strand of OX637502.1, from coordinate 907,471 downwards.
GTCGCACGCGCACCTTATTTAGCAACCTCTTCACAAGCCTATAAATGGAGGTAGTACAGTAAACAAAGATACTACCTACTATAAGTCCATCGACATTTACATGCATTACAAAAATTATTCCCAGGAGGAGATGGCGGGCAAAACTAGACCATTTTCTTAAAAATTGGCCACAAAGATAGATAGAATACCTACTCTTTATTAATATGTACATCATACAAATACACATACAGCAGTAGAGAGGGATAAGACACACGGCTGACAATAACAATAACTCAAGCATTCCCTGAATGAACGGACAGCCTCAAAAAATGCTGAAACCTTTTGCCTGATCCTCTTATTTTATTGAACAAAAAGAGAATAGGTATGTGTCCGCCACACGTGTCAGTGCGCAGGGTCGACGACCGCGCAGATAAGCCGCGCGAAAATACATACCAGTTAGATAATATTAGAAAATGGCGAATCGCGCCAACGCACAACTCACACTGGCGACGTTTATAAATATAATACGTAAATGTAACAAGTTTTATCTCAGTAGGCACATATGCTAAGTTAGTTCAAGTTCGAGAGTTTCAAGTTGTAAGAATAACATTAAAATAATAAAGTTACAATCATCGACAGTTCGTCGTTTTCTACATTCATTCCGTTCCGCAGTACCACAGTACAACAACATTGTTCATACAGAAGGAAAACCACGATCCTCATTCATTTACTTTTTTGGGAATTTATTACGTCAAAACCGCAGATGCTTCCATTTTACATTTACCTAACGCCACTTCCTCATAAAAATAAATTAACATTTACAACGCACTTCCGTCTACTCTCTGGTGTTTTTAAAAACGTAATTCGACATTCCCAATGGGAGATCAACAAAATAAATTATAGAAAAAATCCTCGCGCTGAAGCATTTGTAGCTGCAAGCAAAACTCCATGTTAAGGGACTTTCCCTATAAATTATTCTTATTAAATCGTGACATAATTGAATCATTAAATTAGCTCATTATTATTGACCACAAACCCTGTTTTGTGGTCTTTCATACGCAGTTATCACTCTCCAGTGTTATCCCCAACTTCACTTAGAACTAATTTGTGTTGTCACTTATGTGTCGACTTTGTGGTTTTTCGTGCTAATCAAATCACACTCATCGCACTTGGCTAACATGAAAAACCACAGAATGAGAACTGTAGTTACTAGCTTTCTGGAATACATAATTCGACATAATTTACGCAACCTTATTATGCGAACAATAAAATTTCTTTCCACACAATAACTACGACTATAAAATTCACGAAAAACTAGATGTTCGTCTTCACTTCCTTAACCTACTTACAGTAGCAGGAAACCCGGTGTTACTCAAAGCAATTTTTTAACTCCTAAATTTATAAAGCGTAGAATTAAATACTTAAATATATATATATATACATATTGTCATACCTCATCTATCACACAAAAATAAAAAGGTGGCAAAGAATGAGTTCATAAGTAGGATAGAATCGAATACGTGGGCCAACATAGCAGCCGTCATAAACATGGTAGGTGCATACTTTACAAAACAAAGACAACCATAGATATCAGAATAAAGCTATCACCAAGACGCACAGACAGACGGCAATGCTTTATGTAGTGTTAACTAAATCATTTCCCGCAAATTGGGCTAATCTCAGCCAAACAACTGTTTTATTAAGCCGGCCAGATGAAATTTATAGCCCACGGTTTGAAGTTTTTAGATCGAACTCACGCGCCGGTCGGTGAGAAAAATATCTTTATTTTGTTTCCTAAGAATCATTGACTTTGATGTTATGTCAGTGTCTAGGAAAACGAACGAACTGTTTACTAGTTGTAGCAATACAACTAAGGCAACACAAATCACTGTATTGGGTTTCAACCATTTCAAGTGGTTAAGTGTAGCAGTGGAACCTTCAGATCGATCAATATCCTAGACATTACTTATTTTTCAAAGATCCGCTCTACCTTCAAACAGAAACTTTGCAACAAGTATACCAGTGCAATTGATTCCTCTAGAACATTAAGCTCCTGCTTGTTTTTCCGAGGAGGAAAACGTGTCGGCGAGTGGGCCGGCCGCACTGCCGCACTGCCGCACTGCCGCACGCATGCGGGTCAAGGCGCCGCCGCCGCTTGACGCAATCGCGACACTATCAGCGCTGTGCTATCGTCAACTAACGCGCTCGCATTGTTTGACGCGGCAGCAGCTGTGGACACGTGGAAAACAACAAGTTTCGGGAAATTTCTATACTCTATAGTTCTATTAGTAGAACTGCTAAAGACGTTGTTACAGTTCGTAGACGTACTCGTGTGAGTTAGCTATTGGTTGGACCTAGTAGGATCATATCCCTTAAATCTATATATATATATAAATCAATCCCTATTTCCCTTGGTCACGCCATAACTTGAGAACGACTTTACCGATTTCATCCATTTTTGTTTAAGTTTTCTAATACTTTGTAGAAGGTTCTTACGGGAAAAAAAAATAAGAAAGTTGCTTTACGCGGACGAAGTCGCGGGCAGAAGCTAGTTAATATATGTTTTTTTTTTACTCGTCAGCTTCAATAGGACCATTTTAATAATACAGTATCTTAAATTATAAAAGTGGACCACAACACGTCCATAAATCATCGTAATTTATAAAAAGTAATTGAATTTGATAACAATAAACGTCATCCGCATCCTTTCGATCCGACCATACGGTTATTATTATCAACTGTTGCTACACACCCCTATTGATACCGTTTGCCCATTGTAACTATTGGATTTTATTGCTCATAGGAAATTTATTATTTTATTACTGCATTTATAAAATAAATACATTATTCCACCACACTTTCATAATACTTAATGAAATTGTGGTCAAATTATTCCTTGATTTACGAGCACAGATTGTTTATTGGTACATGGCCTTTGTTTAACCAAGAAACAGGACGTTCCTTAAAACTAGATATCAACCCTGAACCCAGTCTATGAAATGAAAATAATATGAAATATTATTATCAAAATACTAGAGTTAGTTTAGACAACAGAGTGCCCTAATCGCATGAGAGAGTAGCCGCCTTCTAGTCCCACTATTGTTTAGCCAGTTAAGTTGTAACAAAATGTTGCATAAACATTAAATTAGTTAAATATTTACTCGTCTAACACAAGTAGATCATTTAAGTGAGATTTAAATACATGTACAGCTAAATAGACACGACTTTCAAAATTGAGAGGTGATTTTCCACTTTTCCGTCAAACGTTATTATATGTATAGAATAAGGAAGCATCCGAGGTACCTGCTGTCTTAATAAGTTGTAACTTGTATGATTTCCCATGTTGTGTGAAGCTGTGCCTAATGGTACCTGTTTCTGTTGCAGTGGGCGGCGTGAGCGAGCGCGACGCGTACGGCTACGGGTACGGCGGCGGCGGCGGCGCGCACCACTTCGCCGCCCCGGCGCCGCCGCCCCTCCCGCACGACGAGCTGCCCTACTCGGTGTTCGACTTCGGCGACTACCAGCGGCATCACCACCACAACAAGCTCAAGCCCAAGAAGAGGCCGCGCACCGACGCGCCCCCCACGCCCGGCGTCAAGCGCAAGAGCCGCGAGGGCTCCACCACGTACCTCTGGGAGTTCCTGCTGAAGCTGCTGCAGGACCGCGAGTACTGCCCGCGCTTCATCAAGTGGACCAACCGCGAGAAGGGCGTGTTCAAGCTTGTGGACTCCAAGGCGGTGTCGCGGCTGTGGGGGCTGCACAAGAACAAGCCCGACATGAACTACGAGACCATGGGGCGCGCGCTGCGCTACTACTACCAGCGCGGCATCCTCGCCAAGGTGGACGGCCAGCGCCTCGTGTACCAGTTCGTGGACGTGCCCAAGGACATCGTCGAGATCGACTGCTCGCTGGCGTAGGCCGTACGAATCTCGAGTGTACCACGCGTGACGAGTGACGTGGTGTCGTGGTGATGACGTGTGACGCGGTGATGACGCGGTGATGACGTGGTGATGACGTGGTGAAGCGACGTGGACGCAGTGCCGGACGAACACTATCTCTCATACGTAACACGGTGTAGAGGACGCGTATTCATTTCGCTCTTACATTACTAGTTTTTCACTAATAGTTACAATTCGTCTATTTTTCAAATCATCATGCATTACGTTTTCAGATCGCTTCTATATAATGTTGTTAATATAAATATTACTCTCAAATCGAACTAATAATAACTTATCATTGAATTTAATATTTATACAAAAATAGGAGAGACGAAATTGATTGCTCAAATGTTTATATAGGTACCTATTTTTAGGGTATTTCAGAAGAGGAACACTAAATTTGCTAGATGTTATATGGGGACGGAGTGATTTTTGTATAATGTTGAAACGAATTTTTAAATGTTTGTAAATGAAATTTCTATATATTGCATGTTTAATGTCGATTATACATTTCCTCAGTCGACTACGAAATCAGAACTTCCTACCTCAGAACTACGCAAAAGTAACAAATGATTCATATGAATATACAATTTACATATTGTTCGAAACAGTTTACAATACGCAATAAGAATATATATAGTCTAAATAAGAGTTTATTATAAAGAAATATTTACGTAAAATGTTTATATAACAAAAATATCTTATAGTAATATCCTCAGATGAAAATAAATATATTCACTTCTTGGTGCTTTTTATGGCCATCTCATATTTACACCTTGTTACAAACGAAGCAACCTCACTGCTGTTGATTTATGTATAACTATGTATATTATATGAACATTTAGTAATTGTCTATTATCTAGCTGTAATCTGTTTCTTGAGAGCGTGCTCCGACAGCGGTCCGACACTGGCGCTGGACCAGAGGGTGCGGGCCCGCTGTCACGCGGACCCCTCTCGGAACACGCTCCTGTCATCACATAGTCTATCTCAATTGTTTTACATTTCTAAACCGAATTTTGGATATGATATTAAATTGCAAACATTCGTTTTACTAAAATGTTTTGACGTAATACTACTACGCATGTACTGATAAACCTACTGCCAACTTTCTGATAGAAACACTGACATAATGAATAGTTAAGGGATGATTTTTGTGCGTTAATTGTGTTAATTATAAATATATGTTTACTATAAGTGAGTTGTTTAAGTGGACATGTTCTAGTTTATTTCGTTTATTTAAAAATTATATTAAGCATGTTGCAAGGAGGTTGCGCGCACCTGATCACGACTAGAACTACATATCAGAAAGAGACAATTATTTACTGTGTATGACATATACATCCTGTTTTCTCAGCATATCAGGCCGCTTGTATATAATTTCTTTAGTTGAACAGCGCGCGACCTCCAATTTTTTGTTACCTGAATAAATATTATTAATAATTAATTACGATTTGTGGTCCAATGTTAATGAATCATAATACTTTTAACTAGATAGTTGTAAAAGAAAGATCGATTTATGTGTAGCCTAGTTCACTTCGACATATACACAGATATAATTGATATTTCATTCAATGCAAAGACAAAATGATCCTTCTATGTATACAATAAAGTTTGTTAATAATAGTAAATGTACGGAAGAGGGGAGTTGTTAGTTGGCGTCGAGTCAAATATAATAATTGTTGACCACACGTGCGCTCCGGCCACACTTTTGTTTTGAAACCTAGTTACACAATATTTTTATATTCGAAGTAAACGATATCAGATTAGATGTTAGCGTGTAAGTGTCTCATGATAGTGTAAAACGTCAAGGAGGGCGCGTGCGGTCACGAACGGTAAGGGTAAGAGGAGCCTTAGAGAAGGAGCTAGGAGTCGAGTGGATGACGGGACAATGGGTGCTATGATGAGGGACCGATGGCGGCAGCACGCTCGGGCACACTCGCACACAATACAATAATATATTAGACCAGTCCAACCGATATACAGGTGTTAAACTAAATATTAATAAACCAGTGCGTTAAGTGACTTTATATAGGTGAAAGATCTCAGTATCCAAACTTCTTCGAACAAAACCAGTGGCCGTTTCATGTGATTAAAATTAATATATTTTAAAAAACAAAATTGTGGAATTTTAATCGTATTTTTATATAGCTAGATGGAATTCTCAGTAATTTTCTGTTCGGCACTACTTCTTATGCTTTTGTAAATATAACTATAGGGTTTAATTTATTTATTTTTGTCTGTCACGCGGGCGACGCCCCCGGGCGTCGACGAAGGCATTAAATTCTTTTCCTTTTAAGGGAATTTCGTTCTGTAGGTTACAAATTTTATTGTAAAAATATCTTTATTAATAAATTAGTAGGTAATGAATGGACCATGGGATGGAAGGCGAACGCTCTCAGAATTTATAATTCGGCTAGTGTGTGTCCTAATCGACAATGTGAGATACTAGTTACCGGTTAGTAGGCAAAATGTTTGAGCAAGCATTTAAAAAAATGCTCGGAGAGTTTAAATAATTTTAGTCGAATTGATGTTGTTGAATAAAAAATCAAAGTTTCTAATTACTAATGTACTTAAATTTTCAATGTAAATTTTAAAGGCACCTCGAAAAAATTATTATTAATGAAATTATTTTAAATTGAGCCTAGTCTTTAGTATCATAATTTGATTTTAAATTATAATAACGGACGCCAGATCGGTACGTGGCGTCCTCGTGTAGTGGTCTACTTCTCGTGGCCGCAAATGTTTTGCACGTCAAAATTATTGTAAATACAAATATATTATGATAATAATCCAAACGCACACCCTCACGACCCATGAACGAATAGTTATTGGCGTCGCTAGATAGGTGAAATATGAGAATATTTTGCAAGGAAGCAATGAGAAGGTTAGTGAATTGTGATAGAGGGAGAGGGCGCTGCGCTCGCTCGTCGGCGGCAGACGGCATTCATGTTTTATCTTTAATTACTAGTTCAATGTACGTATTCCTGTTCGTCGATAAATTAATGTCCAATATTCGAATACGTAATTCATTCCGGATGAGAGTGGTGTGTTACGTTTGTGTCGACAACGAGTTCGTTAGGTGGATGTAAACTTTAATTTCAGCTACTCGCTCATAGGTGGCGCTGTCGTTTCGCTTTGATCAAACTTTTAATAAAATTTTGTCATTATTCTGAGAGTTGCGTGCGATACAGTGATTTTGCGTTATACTTGCTTTTAGTTGTATGCAGTTAAAGTCCGATATTTTAATTATAATTTTAGTTGTTTAATTTTACAAAATACTGTATTTTCTGCCCCCTAGTTAAGTTATTTTTCTATGTATAGTTAGTTATAAGTGTAAATGAATTAGCACATAAATTTGATGCATGATGATAATGTTAATAAAATATCCACAATAAAATCCAAACTTGTTTGTTATTATATCCTGAGTAGGTGTAGATCCCCGACGCAGAAGTCTCGGACTTCATTAGTTCCTAAACTTATCATGGAAACCCGGGTCCTAACCAAAAGCGATAGTCGCGCGAATGTACGCGATCGTGGCGTTCATTTAATGTAACTTTTTGTTTGGGAAACCCGAAAGCGCCCTCTGTCGGCGCGACCACGTGTCGGAAGTTCATCGAATAAAAAGTGATAATTATAAACGCGACGATTGCTTTTAGTTAGGAGAATATATTTATTGGGACTAATAAACCAAAAGAAAACCAGTCTAATAAAGGAGAAAAAGTTACCAAGAAAAACAGATTTAGCTGAAATAAAATTCAACAAAGCAGTTGGATGAGTGAGAGTAATCCAGCTGAGGATCGAGTTCGTGGAGTGTGATAAAAGAGGCGTGAGAACAGTGGTGTGCTATTGGTTGGTGAATGAATGTTACTGCAGCAAAATTTCTTAATCTACACCTACACAACTCGAAAACGTCGCGCCCGTCCTGTCTGTTTGAACAGTCCGCAACGAAAGTCAGTTAGCTCTCCAGTTTTTAATTTATACATTTCACCAAATAAAATAGAAAGAAAACCAAAACGAAAAGGTACCTATTCTTATTGAAACAACGTCAATTTGCGACTACCTGACTAACGAGAACCCTCTGGCAGATTACCGAGGACAATAAGACGCACAGACTGAAGTAAATGGGCCGTTATAGGAGAGGCCTAACTCGTGCTGTGAACTTATATGGGATGATGGTGACCATGCATGAATATTGGACCATGAAGAAAAAATTTAACGGAGTCTTGATAGTTAGCGCTGTTTTAATATATCTAAGTATAAGGTTTTGCACTAATTTTACTGGATTAATGTAATAAACCACCTCTGGAATATTAGATTAGTTTGATCAGTGTTAGGGCCATAGATATATTCTATGGTCAGGGCCGATTTTTCAATCGTCAGATTTTGTCTAACCAGCATAGCTATTCTTATTTTCAATTAAGAATTTTTCGAAACAATACTGCGGTGCGATTCTGTAACCATCTCACCGTGAAAACTTAGGTGAAGTGAGCGTGGAGTGAACTGTCATTCCAACGAATGCTAAAGGATTGACACTATTGACAGCTCACCTATCTTTTCACGGTGAGATTTTTACAGAATCGATCGGGTGCACTGCAAAATAAAGATAGCAGACGTGGCTCAAAAGGCTGCCCAACTTAAATGGGACTGGGCAAGACATGTCTGCCGCATACCGGACAAACTGTGGGCACAGAATTGGTCCCCTGAAACAGTGAGGCGGGGACGTAGATGGCGGGACGACCTGGATAGGTTCCGTCAAAACTGGAAGGAGCATGCACGGGCTCGCGAAAAATGGCAGGAATGGAGGGAGACATTTGCCCAGGACCTAATAGCAAATAGCTTTCGGAAAAATGGCGGTCGTCTAGCATAATCAGCCTATAAGGATCCCACTACTGGGACACAAATCTCCTACAACTCCTCTCGGTGAAAGGAAGGGAGAATCCACCACGCGGGCCCAGTACGGGTTGGTAGATGTCACATGTCTTCGAAGTTTTTGTTCTACGACATGCCGGTTTCCTCACCATGTTTTCCCTCACCGTTTTGAGAGCAGTGCCAATGAAATAATTTACACAAAGTAAAGTGCCTGTCTGGGTTTGAACCCACAATCTACAACTCGTAAGTCGCGGCCGTTACTTGGCCACCACTGCTCACTCGCAAGCCCGTATTATAAAGTGCTCTGTGCTCGCAAGTCGCGGTCGACTCGGCATGGCGGTCGTCTATTTGACTTGAACTGACATTTTCTGGTTTTGGAATTGTGGACAGCCTTTAGACTACTAATAAAGGACTCTTTTGTTAACATTGATTGATGTTTAATTCGGCAAGGAAGTATATGGAACGGTTATAAATCACTTTACAGAAACGATCGCGGATTCGTAAGCGACGTTCGCTTTCTACAAAGATATTAAATTATTTACTTTGGCTTTCTATGATACCTGTGGGGTTGGTTTAGTTCGTTTTACCATAAATGAGATCAAGAATTTGAAATATTTTCGCCTCTGGCAATACCAACACCATAAACAATTCTATCTGACGTGACGTGTTGTTGTCATGTCAGTTGCTTTGACGTGTATGTACAGCTGTCATTTGAGATTTTGTATTCCAATTTCCCGATAATGAGAAGGAAAAAGTAATCAGTGTTATGTGAAAATCTTACTAAAACGTACATTTGTTTATAAGTTAACGTGAGAGACAATTATAATATATCAAAATGGTTCTTATGACTATGATCGCAAGGGTCGTAGACGGCCTGCCCCTGGCCGCTACTATGCAAGAAGATGAGCAGGTAACTAGTTTTTACTGTTTAAATTACCAATAAAACTTATTACTTTCCACGTGTAACATGTAACTCACCTTTATATTGATGTATTAGTTTGATTGATTCTTGTAATGCCATGTTTTTGGTTCACGTATGTTTTCACGTTCAAACGAGTTTTACGACATGATTTTATTTAATTTGTCCTCATTATTATTTTTATTTTATAATTTAATTTGCTGTGGTGGTTCGCAGAGCGGCTGCAATGTTCTGGAGTACCAAAATCAGGCTAAAATGCTGTTTAGAAAACTAGGCCCGCAGTCACCGACCCGTTGCTCCATCGAAACGGGGCCCTATCTCTTCCAGTGAGTCCTACCGCTTGTTACGTTTTAGTTGATCCCTATTTATACCGCTTTTTGTTGTCATTAATTTTTTATTGTTATTCTGATGTAATATTTTATTTTATTTGTGCAATCTAATTGTATTGTTTTGCTTTACACACAGTAAGTGTTTCTAGTAATAAATAAATTTTGTTTTTTGGCATTTCTATAGTAGTAAACAAAACTAAATAGACTCACAAGTAGTCATTAAGTACCAAGATTAAAGGTAAACAAAATTAGCAAGATTGGAACCAATTTGTAACAGTTAACTAATTAAATAATTTGAAACTTTCCAGTTATCTAATTGAACATGAGATCTGCTACTTAGTGTTGTGCGAGCGCAACTACAGCAAGAGACTTGCCTTCAGCTATCTAGAGGAGATAGCTCAGGAGTTCTTCCAACAATACGGGAAGCGGGTATGTACACACTATCACATTTATACATAGTTTTAAAAAACATTGTTTTTCGTAAATGGTTAATGAGTTTATAAAAAAATAAACTACTTCACATAAATGATCCAGATATTTGTGTCACAGGAAACAATACCTTCTTATAAGTAAGTGAAGTAAAAGTTTAAATTCCTCAAGCTTAACTTGCAGACATGCTCTGATAACATTGTGTAAAAATGTTGGCAGTCAACCATATTGGAGTGCTATGCAATTATGTACAGTAACTCTGTTTCTGTAATTCAAATTCTGCTAGACATGCCATTCTGAAGTTATTAACCTTCATGGTAAATAGTCGGCATCTTTAACTAATTTCTGTTGAAAGTCATCTGTTGGATAATTTATTCACAATTATTATTCAGAGAACTGCTACTGTCTTAATCAATGTTAATATCTTCAGAATTTATTAACATTTGATGCCTTCAAGACACATTACTACACCCTCATTGCAATGCCTTACTATTGTAAATCGTTCTCCAGAATTGTAACTTTTTCGTCCAATAATTATATGTAATGTTTAGTGTATATCTTTTGTTGGAGATCCTAAAATAAATAAATACATAAACATTGTAACATTGCAGGTGAACACAGTCACCCGGCCATACACATTTATCGAGTTCGATACGTGGATGCAGCGCGCGCGGCGACAGTACGCGGAGGGCGGCGCACGCGCACGACGCGCCGGCGCTGCCGCGCAGCTCGGCGGCCAGCTGGGCGACGTGCAGCGCATCATGATGCAGAACATCGACGATGTGCTGCAGAGAGGAGCAATACTCTCTGGTGAGACTGCACTACACTTACAACGCTACGAGGATCTTTTGGCGCCTGAATGACATTGACAGGGTGGCGCTGTTGGTAAACATTCGCGAGAAAATGTATTGAAAAACAAGATGACGGCGTTACTTCCGAATTTGGCCACGCGACAAAAAATCCTTGTACAGCTATATTTTACATTTATACAAGTATAATGAAGTGCAGCATGAAGTCAGTTCTCATGTGCATTGATGTATTCAACTACTCTCCTGTGCTATTTTTGTTTTTTTTCAACTATGCGTTTTCCACTGCATTCACATGAGTATGTCAGATATTGCTTAAAATATATTTCCTGTACTTAGTAAGACAGCGTGGCGTGTTTCCAACACGCATACATAGTGATTCTATACGTCATACGCGATATGTCACGATTAGACAATCGGTTATCGTAAATATTTGTATTACGACACTTAATAGATCCAGCAAAATAAGCACTAATTTCATGTACGTCTCCTTAATTCAGAACTGGACACCAAAACCCAGAACCTTTCAATGATGTCTTCGAAGTACAAGAAGGACGCCACATACCTGAACACCAAGTCCATGCTCGTCAAGGTGACGGCGGGCGCCGTCATACTGCTTGTGTTCGTGCTATACTTCTGGGTGCTTTAGTTTCTTTATTCCTAAAACTGTGGTACAGTAGTATCATGACTGGAAACACTGCAATATCATTGGATGCCGAGTTGAGAATGTTTAGTTCATTGGAAATTGGGTAGTTTGGTAAAATGTTCTTTATATTAGGAATATTGAATTGAATTGTCTTTAACTGATTTAATTGAATAGATCCGTATAAAGCTCTGGACCCAAAACTAAAAATCGAAATTTAGGTTGAAGTAATGTTATGTTACAAGTCATTGGCAATATTTTTCTTTTAAAATATTAAAATGCCAAGAAGCAATAATATTTTCAATCTGAGAGCATCCTATAATATTGCAAAGTTACACAAGCTCCCGTAGCAATGTGACAGCTATGCTGTTATAGTTAAATTGCCTTCTGAAACTATAATAGTACACATTTGGGATATTCAATAAATTGTCATAGTAAGATTTAATATTTTCTATGTGATTACTCTGGACAGTTTTGTAACTAGACATAGCAATTAAATGATAGAAATAAGAGCTCTTAGCTGATTTATTCTATTATAATGGTTTATTCATGCTGCAATAAAATTTTAAGTTGTTCTGATTTCCTGAATATGTTTGACCACTCACCATTCTTCCAAATGTAAAAATCCAAGGTTGCCAATATGCTCAACATATTATATTTACAAGTTGCCTCTTAAAACCCTTGAAAATTATATAATAAAATTACTAAACACGAAAAAGCATTCCAAGCAATGTATATTTTGCAATAAAATGTACCAAATATATAATTTTTTAATATATAACTGGTTTGTAGTGTATAGTGTTGTGTTTGGTCTAATAATTCTCAAATAATCAGCTTGGAAAGTAAATTAAGTAAACTTCAGAAGCAGTTATCTATGCCCATCATTAATATTTTATGTAAAAAGCGCAGTGAGTGCTTGGTGATGGAATGTTGTAAATTTTATCACATATTGTTATTTAATGTATTTATTTAAGAATTAATAAATATGCATTCTTTTAAATATTTGTGTTTATTTCTCGATGTAAGTTAATGATAACAACGTATTTTAGATTTCTATAAGTTCACAATTTACATCTTCCACATTCCAATATGGGATGAAATAACAATTATTATTACTTTAAAAGCTCATGCTTACTCAAGGAGGATCTTCTTGTAATTCGTGTTCAGGAACATTTCTCGCCAAGTGTGAGCTAGTGATTCCACTCAGAGCAGTCTTGACTCTAATGGCAGTTGACACACTCAACACCTGACAATCAAAGCAATATGATTATGAATTAGGTATCATTTGTAAACACACCTTCCAATATATATAAATATGAAAGGATAATAAACGTATTATATAAATCCTTAAAACAAACCTTTCCTTGGTGTTCATCCATTAACCCTAACAGGTATTAACAAAAACAACAAGATTATTTACCAGGAACTTTGATTTTACATAGTGACACCATCCATCATGCATTCAAGTTACTAAGCTCATTATTAGATTACCTGTAATATTTTAGCAAATATAACTGGCCTTTTCTTCCACTGCAGAGTGCCAAAGACTTGCACTGGGTATGGAATTACTGTGGAATGTGGCGGTGACTTTAAGTAGACTACCGACACCTGCACCAGTGGCTCTGAGTGCTCAACAGTCTCGTTTAGCTGGAATAAAAACAAGGCAATAAGGATCGTATATATTTTGCAATAATTATTCAACTTGGGACTGATTTCTGATAACTTTATAATAATTTTTAAATTTTGACAGTTGTTTCATACAAAAACTGCCAAACGTGAATTTTATTCCTCGAATAAAACTTATCTGGCGATGGAGAAATCGGCCCTTAGAAAAATAAATCAAGGACAACTTACATCAGACAAATAGAATCGGCCGTTTAAACTTTGTAGAATCCCAACAGTCCTACATTTCATAATCTCGTCGCTAAAAATATTACATTTATCAGCTATTTCTTTTAAGTCTGAGTATATATAAAAGTCGTGCTGAAACATTAAATGTTTTATGAATAATATGAATGCTTAATAATATGATCATTAGTTGGCCAAGGGCTGATTTTTCCATCGTCAGATAACTTTTATTTGAGGTTTTTAATTGAAGTTTGACAATTTTTGTACGAAATAACTGTCAAAAATATTCCTCAAATAAAGTTATCAGATGATTGAGAAATCAGCCCTAAAGTAAACACAGACCAGCCCCAGCAGTCTCGACATTCATAGCGATCGCAGTTTATTATAATGTACTCTTTGGCGATCGCTTTGCGACCGAATTCGGTCGTAAAGCGATCGCTATAAATGTCGAGAGCGAGACTGCAGGGGCTGACGAATGAACTTACACGTGGTGTATCAATACAAAATGGAACGTCACAGTAGGAATTATTTTTTAAATAAGCCATTAAATAATTTGGTTCTATGTATTTTATCAATCAATTGAGTCACTTCCTTCCCGCTTTTTTTACTGTCACTGTCAGTACCAAACAGTGTTGCCATGTCCAAAATCTGGTCAACGGTGATACCCCTAAAAAAATACGGTAGATTCTAGGAAATTACGGTGATAGGCTCAGGAAAAAAACGGTGTTCATTACGGTGCAATTACTTTAAAGAAAACAATAATTTTAGAATTTACATTAAGTTTTTATTTGAAAAAAATAGACAAGAATGTAATTCTTAAGTAAATCAGATAAAAATTACACAGAATAATAAAAAAAACAGTCTGAATCTGACACCATCAATTCCTCATTCTCATTGTTGTAAATATTCTGATTTAATCTTTTTAACATTTCATCATCCGGCTTGAAATTAAGGCAGTTTTGGCCTTGCCTTTTGATAGACTGTTGTGTCAAAAGATTTCCTCTTATAGCCCTGGTTATTAATTTGTTCCTTTATTTAGTTTTTATATCGTTCACTTTACTAAATATTTGCTCACATTTTGCATTAGAATGCAGCAATGACAATATCGCAATCATAAATAAGGGTAATCTCTTAAAAACCTTTTTGTTCTCATTGCCAATTTGGGAAACTTGATGCCAAAATTTGTCTGGTGAATACTGACATGCATCTAAATCATTTGGCAAGTGAAGAAGTAGCCTGCGCCATTCGTCGTCAAGTTCTTGCTGTTCAGTTAATGTCTTTGGAATCAATCTGGGAAGTATCGGAAATACAGGTGCAAGGCTCTCTGGCCTATTTTCAGTTGTTCTTTATACATTTCTGGACAAATTTAAATTACGGTAGATTTTTTCACCGTTGTTATGCTCTAACGGTAGGTGGTAGATTTTTGCTGAGTACGGTGCATTTACCGTAATTACGGTGCACATGGTAACACTGGTACCAAAATAGTTACGAACATTTTAGTTTATGGTTTATTCAATAACCGGGGAGGGACCGGCCCCGGATTCACAATAACCTATAGAAAACATACGCAAGATGAAGAAGAGAATGGAGTGGAGTGGAGTGATGATGAAGTGAATTCTCATTATTTAGTGATATTTTGTAGTTTTAGTTTGCGTCTTCTAGTAAACGAATGCCGTGAAAGTGTGAATCTGACTATCTCAATCGACCAATATTCAAAGCCAATCGACCGAGGTTTCAGAAGAAACCCTTCTTTCAAAGTTGTCAACTTAAATCTTGACATAATTTTCTTGTTGACAAATAAATTAAATTCTTCGTGGTTTTGTGAATAATACCGGACATCTATTTAAGAAAAACACCTGATAATTACAAAATTAAATACGATGTCTGCTCTTGTAGAATTACGTCCGAACCGGCGACTCTTAGACCACGATTTCCAAGGTTATAAACTAAACTTGCAAGCCCTACCACATTTCTCGCATGAACTCTTAGCTCCGGTGGACAGAGTGTATCCGGACGAGGTGCAGTACTCCTTTGTCCACGCTAAACTCTTTGCGCTTCATAACCACTTGGTTCTCGACTATTGGGACTACTCACTCAATTACTACTACATCGATAAACAGCAGAAGGTACGTCATGTTTCATTCGAAAATACTAATCACACATTCCACAATGACGTAGTCTACGATGTCCCCGCGCATGTGGAGAGAAAGTCTGGACACTTCAACCTCTGCTTATCCTTTCCGTCCAACAGTTTGGCTTTAGTCAGTGACGGGACTGGGTACTTACATATTGTGGATACTGGCGCAAGAAGTAGACCTTCAGGGAGGAACCAACTGTGGCAAACACTCCAGTCAAGTCTCATTCTTGGTGAAGGAAAGTATTTCATTATAGTGGATTCTAGAATACAGGAGAAGGATAATATTGAGACATTACACTGTCTTCTTCAATCAGTTGAACAGAATGAATCACATTTCAACTCAATACTTACTTGGGTCTCCTTTGACAATGATGGCCAAGGATGGAAGCAGATGAGTTTCAGGCAAGTGCAAGGCAAAGGTATTGTGCACTATGCTGCAATTGAAACAAGTTGTGCTGCACTGTACATTGCTTCAGATAACACATTTAAGTTCACATCAGATTCTGAAAGGGAAATTACTAAACCAGCTACAGAGGAGCCGCGGACTTGTATCTACACATGGCTGCAGACCACAGAAGATATTACAATAACTTTGAAACTTGAAGCAAAATTCAACAGGCAGCTTCTCATTATAAATGCGACTCCATTGAGCATAAAAGTGAGTTATGCAGGCAAGACCTTTGTTGATGGAAAGTTGAAGCAGAAAGTTGATAGTGAGTTAACAACATGGAATGTTCAAGATAGTGGCCAGGTGGACATCTTGCTGACTAAATCTGAGAGTATGCTGTGGGATGACCTTTTGGAAGGGGGAGACCCCAATGGCGAGCAGATCATGGATGCTAGCCTGGTTGAGGAGGCTCACAGACGCTTGGCTCACTTGTGTGCTGACACTGTGGTGACAGCTGATCCGCCCATGCCAGGACTGTCTACACAGCAGTTAGAAGAATGTGATGCTGCTTCTGAAGAAGATACTGTCTTAGGTATGACTTTGGTTAATTGATTATAGATTTCGCAGTTTAAATAAAATAGGGAGGCTGTTTATTTTCATTATTTGTCAATGAACAGATAAATGCCATTTAAATGCAAGTGTTATATTACTTTGATTATTAATTAGTCTAATTTTATTTTTCAGTGAGGTTGGATGCAACAACTCACAATGTGACACACAGGGCTCCACTCAGTGTCCACCAATACTTATTCAGCATCAAAATTGAAACACAAGAGGCACCAGCCCTGGCCCTGCGACACGACGTAGACGCCTGCATCTGGCAGCCCTACGCACAGCTGATAAACTCCAATGTTTGGCCTGTCAAGCACCAAGGTGCTCTCAGTGCATTTGGTTATGTTCAGTCATCAAAACAAAACCGGAAGTTTGTCACATGTCCTCCCAACTTTGCATATAGTGTGGTCTGTGAAGCTACCAGACACATCTTCATCTACCAGAGCAATAGTAACCAGGACTGTCAGCTGAGGAAGAGGACTGGCGGTGCCATGAAGAACATAAAGATTGGCCAACAGCATGTGTTCAACATTGACAAGTATGGAGAAGTGTTAGGGATCAATGCTACTAATGAATACTTGTTTATATTAACAGAGACTCACTTAGTAGCTATACAAATACAATAAAGCCAAGTTGTAAACACTTTATTTTTGTACATATTTACAAAATCTTTACTTAGATTATTGTAGCACTTAAGATATTTTATTGCATTTAAGAATACATGTCAGTGCGCATGGTCTTTTTAAGGAAATTTCGAAAAGGCTGGATGACACTTCCCATGACCCAAGGGCTGGCTTTTACCTTGGCCAGAGGCTAAGCATTGCGATACAACATGGCAATGCCGCCAGCGTCTTGGGTACATTGCCAGTCAACAGCGATGTATATGAATTTTTCAACATTATAGTTTTGGTTAGTGTTATCTTGTAAATGAAAATAAATTTTATTATAATCATAGAATACATGTCAATATAGACACAAAATAAAGAAGTACAAAAGATCCACTGCATACAATTTGCAATAAAGTTCACAAACCCATATCCAAGCAAATTAAAATAACCTACTTTTTTTTTACAACAGAGAGCAAGAAGTTTCTCGGTTTTCTGCACAGACTTGGATGTTCTGTACTTTATCTTCTACACTCATTTATTTTATAACAGAGAACTCCTTATCTCATGTCTAGGCCTGTTTTATTCCAACCTCTGCTGCCAGTGATAGTGATTGCTAGGTTTTCTCCTCATCATCACTTTCAGCATCTATGCTCTCTTCTGAAGAGTACCCGGTGGTGAACAGGAGATTCTTTGGCTTCTTCTTCCTTGCTGCTTTTATTTCCTTCTCAATTTCCATCTTCTTCTCTTGAGCTACCTTCTCTGTCAACAGTTGTCTAGGTCTCTTTCTTGAATGTTCTGGGTGGCCATTTATTGTGTCATTAGTAGCAGCAGCAGGTTGACCATTTACTACAGGCTTTTCTTTACTACTGCTAGATGCTTTTTCATTAGGAACAGTTGTTTCTTCTTCTATTTCATCTTCTGAAAAACAGTGAAGTTTTTAATTAAAACCATCTTCTAGAAAAGCAAAACAAAAATGAGGCTTTAAATTACATTGCATTAAGTATTACCTGGTGTTATAATTTCAAAGTTGTAAGCATGGTCCTTGAGTACAACAAATATAATTGGGAATTCCACTATGCACTTCCCAGATAGATTTTCAGCTAAAGATTCAGTTGAATCCAGCTCAAAGAACTTTCTTGCAGAGCCTTTCACTTTCTCAGCTGTAAAGCAGAAACAATTTTATAAATAAATTACAAGTTACTTGTTAACAATGCCATTCTTGACTACTGTATTATAGCAGAGTGTATGTGTCAAATATTTACCTCTCAGTAAAATTTTCACTCCACTAAATCCAGCAGACTTATAAAAAGTTAAAGCTTTCGACCCTTCAAAAGGCAACGTATCAGGATTGAGATACTTGTCCAAGAGTTCGGACAGCCGCTTCTGTTCTGCACATCTTTCATCTACAAACTTCAGTGGCTCTGCTTCAACATTAGGGAACACCCACTCCACTCGCCAGTTTATTATATTCATCTTGTTAATGTATCTTGTGGTGTTGACTTTGTGCCTTGAGAAGTTATGTGATAAGAACTGTAGAACTGTGCCCCTCTGCCTTGCTGCCATCTTGAGTTTGTAAAGATACTAAGAAATAAAACAATGATAAATATTGGCTTCAATGAAAAATTTAGTTTCTAAATTAATACTCTGATTAGAGCTGCTATCACTGTAAAAAAGGCTAATCCATTTCTTTACAGCCCAACCTGTCTCCCACTGAATGGTGAATACACTCTGTAAGCAAAACATGTGCAAATACTTACAATGGGCAAGTCCTTATCAATCCTAGTGTATTTCTTTTTCTCGTCTATTTTCACGCCGTACACAAACCGCGCGCACTCCTCAAGCAGGCGGTAGTCGCTCAATAGGTCTGTGTCGGTGAAGTCTCTTATTCTGATAAACTTGGTGCGGTCCCTGGTGCCATCGCATTCCAGCTCTTTCTTGTGTATCCTCACACAGTCTAGGCAGCATGTCTTCACCTCACACTTCGGGCACGTATATTTAGCCTTGTTTTTAGCACACACTTCGCAATCTCCAAGTCTGTGAAATAGGTTAGAATGAGCAATTATTGTAAGTAGACTCAAGTTATCCATTTTAGTTGTATATTTATTTACCTGTTTATATCGTTTTCACCATCAGAATCACTATCTGATGATGAAGACATTGTTATTTTTTAGATTAGAGAAATACTGTTACTAATGTTTACTAAACTTACAAAGAACTGTCAACTTCACGTGCAGACGTGACTAGTGTGGGGCAAACCAAAACTCTACTAACTAGCTTCAACTTTCTAACTAACCGACTATTTAATTTTGACAATTCAAAAGTGCCTGAAATGGTTTAATTGAAATAAATGATTTGAGTCCGAGTTTGAGTTCTGTCGTATCGGTTTTGGTAATTGTCGGTAAACCACAAACATAGATTATACAGATAGTAACAATTTACAAGTGAATGAACTATAAAGAATATTGAAGAGTGTGTATTTTATATAGAGCGACTCCCTACTGGACCTCCACAACCCAGTTACTGGGTAATACGATACCCCTTTGTAAGACTGGTTGTGCCAAAAGCCAAAAAGCTTCTGACTACCCGTAACGACTGTCAAAGATCCACGAAACACCAGAGGGGTATGTAAAGATGGTCACTCATCTACAGACCAACCGCGGTAAGCGTAGCTTAACCGGATCGATCGACCCATGCGGCTGTTATTTATTACAAGCCCCTGAATAAACTGATTACTGAACACGAAAATTATATTATCTGTCCTCATATCGTAACTATTCATTCGCTTTCACTGTCAAAACAAACGAAACGTCAAACTGATTGACAACTGACAAGACAATTGTCCTGCAAAATAAACATTTATGTACATAAGATTTAAAGTAAAAATAGAATAGAATAGAATAGAATATCTAAAATTGATTTATAATATTTAAATAAAAAACAACAATGAGCACCCCAGAACTACAAGGTGATGAGTGGAACCTACCTTGTTCAGATGACGAGCTATCCAAAAGCGGTATCTACATCGGCAAAAACTGGATGCCAGAACCTGCCGAGTTAGAGGAACTTTACAAAGCTCTTGATAAAACTGGGACTGTAACGCTAGAGTGGAAATGTCCTGGGAGAAGACCTGCTTCACCAATGCCTGTGAGCAAAGAGAATCAGCCGGAAATTCCAGCGTCGCCGATAAGAGAAGAGAAATCTGACTTTGATTTTATGGATGAAGTGAGTTCATTGCGCTTACGAGTTCGTAGTAAAGGAGAGGATACTTTAAGGGGGTCCGCGAAGAAGAAGACGACGTCGTTTGATGGCATCCTCTCGAACATGATAAGACATAAGAGGATAGAGCAGATGGAGAAGCAAGCCAATACTTCGCCATCAACTCCATCTTCTAGTGGCAGCTGATTAGAGGATAATAGTGACACTAGTGACTAAAGTGGTGTGGAGCCGCCGTACGGGAGTAAATAAGTGATGTGACATGAAGACACTGAAGAACTCACAAGTCATAGGTGACTTGATATATTTTTTAATTAAATTGTGGTCAATAGTCTATCTAAGCAATGAAGAAATAAAAATAATTAATGGATGCTTTTGATAGATGTCGTGGACTGCTACAGCCTGATGACAGACTTATAATAGCCAGCTACCATGCAAATATTAGGGGTTAAAGTATGAAATTGCTGATTAGTACTGAAAAATTGAAATTCGTTTTTTTTTTAATTCAACACATTTATTTAATCAAAATAATTACCATTATTATCTATACATTGCTGCCATCAAATAGGAAGGTCATTTAATTTTATGCCTTTGCGATAGAACTCTCGTGATCTAGATTCGACAAACTGTGTGAAAGCATTTTGTACTGCCTCCTGAGAAGAAAACTTTTTATTGCGTAGAAAATTATCCAAATCACGAAAAAAAATGGTAGTCTGTTGGAGCAAGGTCTGGCGTTCCTGTAGAGTTAAAACGGTTTCCTGTGCTGTATGAGGTCTCGCGTTAACATGGAGCAATAATGGTGAAGATCGATTCATGAGTCGGGGCTGTTTCACTGCTAGTTTTGCTATCATTGTTCGGAGTTCGGCACAGTTGACATCTGCCGTTATTGCTTGACCGGAGAAAGCTATAGTGAATAACACCATGCTGAGACCACCAAATAGTTACCATTACCTTTTTATTGGTAAGCTTTGCTTTATTTAGGACACTGTTGCGGCGTTTGACCTGGGGTCAGCCATTGCATTTTTCGCTTACGGTTATCATAAAGAATCCACTTTTCATCACATGTCACAATTCGATCCAGTATTCCTTCATTTCTGTATCGATTCAACAAGGCAACACAAGTTTCAACACGCGTTTCTTTCTGCAGATCAGTGAAATCATGAGGCACCCATTTCTCATGTTTTTTTCTTTTATTGATTTGATGCAAATTATTCAATATTGTTGGTAAGGTAACGTTAAACCATGCCGCTAATTCCTGGGTAGTTTGGCTCGGATCGGCTTCCACCATCTCTTTCATTGTTTTTCACCTGTGTGGGAGGTCTTCCACGTGGTTCGTTCTTCAAATCAAAGTTTCCATCACGAAAGCGTTTAAACCAAAATTGCATGGTGCGTTCATTAGCAGTCCCCTCTCCAAACGCAACATTGATATCGCGAGCTGTTTCTGCCGCTAAAGCGGCAGAAACGTTCCGCGTCGCCATTCGTATTCGAAAATAACTCGAATTTTCGAAGTATCCATCTTTCTTGTCTAAGCTGAATTAAAAAAAACAACTGAAAGTCGATAATCGAATGTTGCACATTTTTCAAAAGATTAACTTCATAGGTACCATGTGAAAAAAGTTTCACTCAAAAATCTCAAAAAACCATGAAGGTTCTATGTCAATTCGAAGTACCTATTACAATAAAATGGCAATTTCATACTTTAACCCCTATTATTAAATTTAGACTGTACATAATAATATCTTGTTTTTTTATTTAGTTACACTGACACATAGCTAAATATTCTGAGAAGTCCTTCATGTGTCTTGGTACTAAATTCAACAGTTTTTGTTTGAGGTTTATACTTTTTATTTCTGCCTCATCCTATAATAATGTTTTGCTACTTGAATTTAGCATTATTAGTCTAAGAATGTAACATTTAATAATAACCAAAAACCACCACCACCAATTAAGAAAAACAAAATAAATAATAAAATTTAATTAATATACCTACTTATATTTACAATATACTAGTCTATAAAACACTAAACAATATCTAAGCTGACAATATGGCAGACTGTGGTTTGAGCAGATGCTCATTTTCGTCCAGTATCTCTTGGCACATGTTCATATTGCTGGCTATGTGCTCCAAGGTCCAATGCTTCCGCAGCAGAGCCAGGTCCACGTCAAACTTCCCTTGCCTGATACACTGGACCGCTGTGCAGAAGGCTGTGGACTTCAGTTGTACACCCAGGTCGTGAATGAGTGTCCATAGGTACTTGTCATACTCATTCACTGATTGTATTTCTGAAAAGAGTTATACACCATGTAGATTAATCATTTCAGAATAAGTTTAATTAGTGGTAGGTAGCGGGTAAGATAACTGTTTAATATATACGTGTTTTTTCATTGAGACGTAAGTAGTCATTAAAAGTTTCATATTAGTGAACTGTTCAAGGAGCACAGATTATAGTGACTGGAGTCTGGAATTGTAAATATAATGGGGCAATGGTGCAAAAAATTACTGCATTATAAAGTTATTTCCATTAAAACTTGTAATCTAATATACTGACTTTTTGTATTACTGTTTTTTATTTAATTAATTCACACTCACCTAATGTAAAGTTAGGAGGATTAAAGTAGACACATTTCATCCCATAAATAACTGGCAGTTTATTGTCACCTGGTCTGATGAGGCCCTTCGAGGCCAAGTCATATGTGGTCTGAGACTCCATGTGGAGGCCTGATTGCCTGTAAAGTTACATATAAAGATTATTCTAGAGACTTAATAAAATACATAACTACTTACTATATTAGATTGTAGAAACAGTTATATTATGAAAATCATTTTGTTCACAAAAGTATAAACTACATTTTTCATTAACTTCTGAATATTAGACGAAAATCAAAGAGAATTAAATACCTGATTTCAATTAATTTATGCTATAAAAAGAAAGTCATCCAATAAATAGTGCTAAGGCTGTTACAATTCCAGACTAAAAAGTGTTAATCCTTTCCTGAGGAAAACATAATTTAATTAATTATGAATGACATACTCAAACATGGTCTTCTGATGAGCAGCCTGCATGTGAGCCACCACTTTGTCCATCTTCTCTCTGGTGATGTGGTGGAAGGTGGTCCTCTCCATGATCCTACCGTTCCAGAAGTATGTGTCAGTAGCCTTGCCAAGCTGGCCGTGCACCTTGAAGGCTCTTGTTGGCCTTCCTGTGTGTATCTTGTAAGTGAGCCTTGTGCCTTCATTGAGACCTAGTACTGAAATATTGCTTTGTTAAACATGTATAAACTTTAACTATCAAATTGTAAGTCCACATTCTAAACTATATATATACATGAGTTCCTAATCAGAGTATATGGAAACTTACACAACACTCCACTGCTAAATAAGCCTAGGTTTGTCGCCCAGCTGCACCTGAAGTCCTCGTTGATATACCTGGGGCCGCACACCAGAGGATTATCAGCATAGTTTGGCACTAGTTTCACCATCATGGGCTTATTAGTTGCTCCTACAATTTCTACTCTCTTCTCTATTGGTCTTCCAGGTAAGGCGTTTAGATCTGTAAAGTATATTATAACTTTATTACCAATCTGCTCTACTATGATCACTTAAACATGTGTGTACATACAGAAATTATTATTCATGTATGTAGGATGACAATAATAAATTAGAATACATGTTTGCCATTTGACATGGTGTACAAATCATCATCATCATCATCTGCCTAGCCTTTACCCATGGTGTGCAAATATTAAGAATAATTAAAATTTACTTAGTGTAAGAATTTACATTAACATTATTCAATCATATCACATGTAACATTAAATCACTAATAAACATTTTAACAATATTCAAATAACGAAGAATCATCAAAAGTAAAAATATTCAATCATTAAAAATTATAAAACTATAAAACAAATTCAGTATTATGAATTTAGGAAAATGTCAAATTACATACTCACTATTCATAAAAATAATAAACATAACTACAATTATGTCAATTGGACAACAAAATTACATCAAAAACACTAGCACATAAATTAACAATCTTTATCATCTAAAAAGTCAGTTACAGAATAAGTCTTTTTTATTAGAAAGTCCATAAGTTTATTTTTAAACAATTTTATATTAATAATTTTATTATTATTATTGGGGAGTTTATTGAACAATTTTGGTGCCATACCCAGAAAGCTTTTTGAGTAGAGTACAGTTTTGTGAGACTTAAAAACAAGTGTTTAGATGGCGCTTAGAGCGGAGATAGAAATTTTTGTAACAAACATTATTTCAAAAATATACAGACATGATAAGGTCAATATTTTTAGTTTTGTGAAATTAGGCTGGCAGCTATCCATGACCTTAATTTGGCACATAGCTCGTAGGCATTTCTTCTGAGTCTTAAATATTAGTTCTCTATCTGTGAAGTTTCCCCAGAAGATAACGCCATAGCATAGTGTAGAGGTCACGTATCACGCATGGTATGCAGTTAGAACTGCTTTCTGAGACACAATTTTAAATTGTATGGGAAAATTTAAATTATCATTATCTTTGAAACTATCTACTCAAAGTTTCTCCGTCACAAATTCAGGTTATCATTATCGTCCCCGTCACAAAATTATGAACACATTTCGAAGGCCGTAGATCAGCAGGCAGCGGAGATACATGTGTCCAGCCAGCTTGAACTCAGGCTGGCTGGACATTAAATTTTTATTGATTTCTCGTAAACCCTTACATGTGACACCATAAATCAAACATTATTACTGTCACACATTGCATCACTAAATGTTAGTAAAAGAACCATTTTCGAAAACGCTCCCGTTACTGAGATTCGGAAGTGCTAGTCAGAAGTTTTATACGTAAATTCAAGCTGGCTGGACACAGATTTTTGCATTTTTGTACTAAACCGCATATGCAAAAAGTCGTCAAAATCACTTCCGTTACCGAGATTGAGAGACCAGCGAAAAGTGGTTTTTCAAGCTGGCTGGACACGTTTTCGATCGATTATCTAAGATTCTGTAGCGTCACAAATTCTGAACTAAGGGTGTTTAGCCGTCACATAAAGTGCCTTAGTGACCTAGCTAAATGCGAGCTTTTGAAGATTTGTCCAGCCAGCCTAAGTCACATAATTTTTTTTTACTATCTATTTAAAACTTGAACAAATTGTAACATCTGCTTTCTTCTGACGAAATTTTTAAAGTTAAATCTAACCTCTACAAAGATTGGTTTTCACTATATGTATGACTTGTTTCACTGGTACACATGTTGGCTTGTAAACACATATGAGTCCGTTCAGCGTTTTATAGGCCGATACTGCGTCAATAAACTTAACCATTGTGATTATAATAATAACATTTTATAACTTTATTGTAAACAAGGCAAAACGTTCCATGTTCCATAATCATTCCGTGAATTTCATGTCATGTCAAATCAAAATCTGTCAGGTCAGCTGTCATTATTTATTATTGTCAAAACTATCAAAACAAACGTTTACGAATGGAGCTTTATATGTTTGTTGTCCGAAATAAGAAAACGATATAAAACGAATGGTCACTTTGATCAATACACGAGCTGTTTAGCACTAGTAAAATCTATCAAAGATTCTTATTATTGTACTTGGCCTCACTTTCTAACAACAGATGAAAACATGTGAAATGTTACTAGTTTTGCTGAAATCTTCTAATTTGGAGTTAATGTTTTATACCGACCTTTCAAAGTAAAAAAACAAGCTATATCTGTAAAGAACTAAATACTAGATACCAAGCTGGAAAATGACCTAAATTCCTAAAAAAATTGTGAGCCCGATCCCCTCTCCTTGAATTAAAAAGACATGTTGTAGAAACGTGTGACTCACCACTCTTCAAATAAATCATAGGAAAGGATGAAGAGCAGGCAGATGATAATGGTGTGGATGACACGGTCCGAGCTAGAAAAAACCTCTTAACAGTACACACCGTGTCGAGGCGGTTCTACATGTAGCAACTTCTTGCTACCCAACCTAACAAAACACCAGCGCCTCTGCTCCTCATCCTCACTGCTCAGAATGAAAAATTAGTTTGCAATCCCTATCATATTATTATTGAAATAACAACATTATACATACCTAACTTTTTAATGTGTTTGAAAAATTCTTCTTCTTTTTTGCAAAACATTGCATAGTATAATTTTTTTGAATGGTCTAAATAAAAGCACAATGGCCCTTCCATTATGCTTTTATTTTGACCATTCAATTAATTGTTTCAATTAATGTTATGATCCAACGATGTTTGCATTTTCTTTATAATAGTAGTATTTGTAAAACAAATACTAGCAATCATTGGAGGAAAGAAAACGAGCGACATGATGTGACGACGACAGATTTGTTTTAGTCTGTGGTGTGGTGTCGTGCAATGGCCGATTGATGGAGAACAATTCGTTGGCTAATCGTGAAAGCCTGCAACCGTACACAGTTTCGTTGTGTTTCTTCCATTAAATAATCTTCCGTAAATAATAATAAACTATAGTGCAAGTTTTGTGTTATATCCTTGAAGCTTCTGGACAGTGGAATAGAACTTTTGTGTAGGTGTTCGCATACCATCAAACTCTGTCGGTGTTATTTCGTGTGAAACTTGTTGTTGGTAAGTAACTCCGATCTGTGACTGCCCGATTTGTCTCAATATTGTCAGACGGCACCCATTGTAGCTGAGACTCGACCATTTGTCGTGTAATTCGAGCGTGCCGTGGCACTGCCAGGTTGTCGCCCGTGCATGGGAATGTACTAGCATTGTGCCAATTTATTGCGTGTGTCGTTACTGTTTACTTCCTAATTCATTAGAGCTTTCTGTTTACCAAGCGCCTAGTTGGAAAATGATGCACATATACCAGGAAAACAGCTCTGTTGTTGAAGTTGTGACTTTTTGAATCTCATCTGAAAGTTGTTAAAGAGTGAAAAGGTACTTTTAAAACTCAATTTTGAACCGCAAATATTGTAACGGATACCTATCTTCAGATAAATTCAACCAATAAACTACTCAGGTATTTGTAACAGTAATACTGCAGCTCAGCTAAAACTCAAAGGGTGAGTTGTGAACTTATCCTATTCACTTTGTACCTAACTGATTAGTGAATCAAAAACATACATCTAAGCCATATTATAAAGTAACCTTGAATTCTTTGATTTACTGAAGACCTCAAACACGTTGTTTTAGTCTGGGCATCAAGCGAATAACAAGTAAACTCACAGGGAGTTTACTTTATGTCCTTGGACATGAAGAAAACTCCCTGTGAGTTATAAGAAAGTTTTAAACCAAATTTTTAATATGAACAATATTATAAATATAAAATAAACAAATAATTCTTATTACAATTCTAGATTTTTTTTAAAGACATTAAGTATCTTATTGTAATAGAAGTTTATTGGCTTTGGTACGGCATATTTAGTATAAATAAAGCACAATGTTAGCCAAAATTATAAAGGCTTTTTGTCAGAACAGACTCCCTGGCTCTGTGCCAAGAAAATGTGGAGAACAAGAACTTTTAAATGTCTGCAATTCTCTTCCTATTTCAGCAAAACATTTAATATTTTAAACCGTCATAAAGTATGAAATCTGATTAGGTTTTATGTGTTACTGAGATATTATTTCTCCAATAAGGAAGCTGTAAAGTGTATGTAAGATAAATCAATAATAATATCACTGAAATCCTTGAATAACTGTTACTATTGTAATGGATTTCTGTTGAGTTATGGCATATTGTTCAAATATTACATTCCTGTAACAAGTATTGTCAGGAAATCAATTAAAATACTTATAAAGTTATATCATCTCTTATTGCTTACAATATGGTGGCTAAAGTGCTGCATTCATGAAGTTTCTTTGCTGGGTCTCTGGATCAGCAATGGTTCATAAGTGAAGTAGTGTAAAATCTTATTTGAAATAATACCAGATTTTGACCAAAGAACAATGCACTCTGCAATCATCTATTGTAAATAAACATCTAGAAAAGAAGTAAAATATCTTGCTCAATGACTTTTCTGATCCATATTTTAATTAGTTTAATATGTTATCATGTGGTACGTTGAAGCCCAGGCCTCACACAGTTACAACATAAGGCTCAGCTGATATGTGAAATGTTCACCTTGCAAGTCGCGTGCGCCGCCCGCCGGCCGTGACGTCACGCGACGTTCCCGCCCCTTATCGTACACATTACTTAGCGAAATTAAAGATAACATTAATTTAATATTTCTGATTTATTTGAACAGTCATAATATGTCGTTTTAAGATTGCTTTGTATTCTATAATGTGCATTAAGAATCTAATGTATTACAAAATACGTGTATGTAATGTACTGTAATATGAAACGATTGTTGAAGATTTAGATTTAGAACAGTACACAAGTCATTTATGCAAAAACATTAATACATAGTAGGCTAGGCAACATACGTTAGTATTAAATGTGTGAAAAGGATCCATCATATCATATTAACATTTCTCAGAATACTTACAGGATCAGAATTCGGGTGCGTAATATTCCGGAGCCGCTCCGAAATTAATGTCTTGTTGTACCTATGGAATACACATTTCGCCTAACACTACTTGCCAAAATGGTGGAATTTACTATAGCGTAAGCAAGCTTTAGATACTCAGAGCCGTCAAAGCGCCGCATTAAAGAGCTAAGAGACGAATACCTGGTAAAACGTATTTTGAAGACAAAGTAAACTCAAGGCCTCTCAACAGATTATCAGGTTAATAATGTCCTTGAAGTTTCTTGTCCGTTCTTCTCCACAGAGATCTACGTTTTGGTTGGGCAACTAGCTTCAACTTTCTAACTAACTGACCGACTATTTAATTTTGACAATTCAAAAGTGCCTGAAATGGTTTAATTGAAATAAATGGTTTGAGTTTTTTGAGTTTGAATAAGTTGGTGAATAATGAGCAGTAATCGCACTTTATGCTAACTACATAATTCGATCAGATAGATCTGTTTAGCACGCAATACTGCTTGTAATCAGGCAATTCGATTGCTGCTTAAAATTCTCGAGGCGCTCAATTGTGCGCGTTAAGGATTGGTATGTAAAAACAACGCACAAGGTTAATCCACTGTTTAAATTGGTTCTCTTGTCTCGTCGTCATCCTCTCGATTCGCAGTTTTATAACACGTTATCTGTAATTAGCTCTTTTTTGTCTATTTGCTTAATATTACTTAGGTTTTGCTTGAAGCAGATATTGCTTATCTTTTTAAAATAATCCGTGAAGGTAGCAATGTCATTTGTCCACTATAACAGTCACAAATAACGTCCCTCAAAAGACTCCTTTCAGCCTATGTTGTCCCACAGCTGGGCAAAGGTCTCCCCATATTGTTCCAGTTTTCTTTGTTTTCTGCCTTCTCCGTCCAATCGGTTAGGAACGAGTCTTACTGGTCACGCCAGCGTTTCTGGTGCATATCCCCTGGTTTTTGACCGTAATTACGTCCACCTAAATGTTTCATATTTCCATTGGTGTCATAAAGCGTACGGTCGTTCGTAATGTTGTCTCTCTCTAATAAAGGTATTCACCATAACGTTGGATAAGCTAGCCCTTCGTTTCCTGAACCAGTTTCTCCAAGAATAGCAATACTGGCGATTATTACGTACGTAACTCATAGAGTAAGGAATGCCATCACTTAGTACCGAAATGATGAAGCTTAATTTTATTAAAATTAGCGTACCGTTGTTAATTTTAAGAAGCAACCTGTCCTGGTGGAGAGTTAAGTAGGGGATTTCGATGGGCTCTTAATGCTCGAGCGCGGTTGGAGGTTTCGAGCGCTCTTCATTTTGTCAAGTATTTTCTAATAACCGGTTCATGTTGACGCTGTAACGCCGGTGCCGAGCTCGGCCGATCCGACGCGAATTTATTATCCATTTGTAACAAGCTTCATGCATAAAATATTCTACATTCTATCCAGATATCGTATGTAGAACGTTAAACAGGGTACATCCACATACACTACGTGTCTAAAAGTGTTTATCAAAACTTTCCCAGCGGGTGCTTTCCTTATATCTGCATATTTTTCAACGCTGAAATGCGCTTAGTGCAGAAACATTTATCTTGGAGACTGTCCGACCTCGCAGTCGGCGATGTGCATCTCTCGGCTCGCATCTGTTACAGTGAAAACTTCGTGCACATAATGCCGCTGCTATATTTCCGCGTGTTTTCCTCGTATCTGTTGAAAGTGCACTACACAATACGAGCGCTATCGAACCTTGAACCGCTCTCGAAGAAATCAAGGCAGCCACCGCGGTGATCGCTTATTTTCTTACGTGAAACCTACATCGAAGTAGGTCGCAGGGAAAAATGCTTACTGACCTATTGTGATGCTTGAAAACCTATTCGGTCTAAACTGTGTCATACAATAATGTCCGTCATTTACGCACATTATAATGATCACCTGATGTTTACGTAATGGCCTTACGGATCAGGTGTTGTTTAGCGATGTCAACTGCTTTAATAATTACGGTTCTGATCTTAAACTGATATTAACGAACAAGGGTAGGCAACATCCAAGCCTAAACATCCAAAATATGGAAATACTCGTAATCCTAAGATCGGTCTTAACGCTTAAAGTAAATTAAGCATTTCAAGCCCTTAAGGATTCCGCAGCCCTACAAATCCTTGGCGCTCCTCGACTTGTAATAGCACTTAAAAGCAGGGACCCATTAATCGGATTAAAAGGTTAACCGGTTAGACGTTTAACCCCTTTGTTTGATTAACCCATATCCAGGTTAACCTGTATACTATTAAGGTTAATCTATAAAATATTGCTGATTAATCTGAATGACAGAGACAACCTGTAAGTTGTAAAATCTCGCGGTAATTTACGTCACACGCGGCTGTAATCGCGCGCGTGTGTGTGTCGCGGCGGCTCGGGTTAGTTGTCGCTTGTCGTTCGTTTGATGATATTTGCGCTTATTCAAAATATAAAGCTGACAAAACCAAAACAAGTTACAAATATGGAAGAAAACTGTTGCAATACGAGTTTATATGGACCAGATAATTCGTTTGGTTCTCAATCTGTATTTGAAGTGGACAAACGTGAAAAAAATCCTAGAGGTGAGTAGGTAATTAGGTATTCTAACAACCAATGTTCATCGTAAAATATGTAGGTATATCGTAACAGTTTAAAGCCAGACTATTGGTTTTGTCAAGGAAAGTCATCTATTTAAGGTAAAATTTATTGTTAATATGTCTTATGCTGGCCATACACGGTCAAACATGTCGTCCAATCGGTTTGAAACTACAAGTTTGATAAAACAGATTTGACCTTGAATGGGAACAAATTGGTATGACAAACATGTTTGTCAAACAGATCCACTCCCACACACGTTCAAATCTGTTTGATCAAACTTGTAGTTTCAAACCGATTGGACAACATGTTTGACCGTGTATGGCGGGCTTTATGCATAAAATAAATCAAATCGGCTAGGCTGCGGCTACCGATGACGATCCGGTAGCGTAACCACGCACAGTGGAATGAATGTTTGGTAGGTAAGTATATTATATGGTGAATATTAAAAATTCAATGACAAAAGCAAATTCATAAATGTAGGCAGGTAAGTAGGTATCTTTTTTTAGTTTGTAGATAGACGGCAGAACAGGTAAGGTTTTTTATTTATTTTACAATATTTATTGGTATATTTTGTTTCCAATATTCAGATTAGAAGCTTGCACGCTACAGTTATAAGGGTTTTTAAATATATTTTTTTTTAGATTATTATATCGATGTCTAAGTAATTTTAATTTATACTGCACTGACAACTGGACGTAGGACCTGGGGAGCGTTTGCACACAACAACGACTTATACTGTACAATGAGAGAGAGAGAGTGAGGATTCATCATGAGAAGGAAGAGTGAGCATGAATGTACATAATTGCAAAGGCTCCGAATAAATTTAGACATGTACCATTATTTATTTATGTAGTTATTATGACATTAATTTTCTGTTGTAATAACTGCAGGCAACATAACCATACCCGAATCGGAAGACAGCTCAAGTAACGAAACGGGATATTCAGAAGACTCGCAGAATTTACCTAAACTCTCGGTAGCTCCTATAATAGATCCCGAAGCGTCTACTCCTGATTTATCGGATGTGGAGGATCCGACTAGCAATATTAAAACAAACGATTTAAGAATCGTCAACACTAAAGATGACATTCACGAATGTTATATGTTTTCATCTCTTGTAGCGAAAACTTTATGTAAAATCGAAAAAAGTAGACGTCAAGAACGTATGCACAAAATATTGCACTTATTGATGGACAATTGCAAAAAAGGAGACTAGAAGAACTAGAAGAATATTGTTAAGTTTAGTAGCAAATTTCTTAAAATTTGTGAAAACTATGAAAATAAAACCACCATTTAATCAACCAAGCTATGTTTTATTCATATGACTACATAATCAGTCTTCGTTTAACTGAACAAAAACAATTATAAAATAAAAAATCAACTTGTTTTTGTAAAGAAAAAAAAAAAAGATATTTTGAGATTATTCTATAATTCAGCAACTGTTGCTCTAGTTTATGAATAGTAAAAAAGCAAAGAAGTAGCGAGATTTTGTCAAGTGTTTATAGATTTTTTTGTTTAAACCTGACCTTGGATCAGACGTAGTTTAATACCTACTGCTCTCTTTCACTAATTCGAAAGAGAGCAGTACCAATCAGGGATGGTACGGAGCTCCGATTCCGATTCCGATAAGTCGGAACTTCCGATTGTTTTTGAACCTCCGATTCCGATTCCTGTTCCGAAACATTTCAATCGGAGGTAATCGGAGCTCGATGCCTTATGGCGGGCGGCGGCATACGGCCGCGGTCAACGTGTATAAACCTGTTTATACTTGTCGCCCCTCGTAACGTGCTTTCTGTCGATTACTTATTTGTTTTGTTCTGCATTTGGGATCAGCAGTGCGATTCTGTAACCATCTCACCGTGATAACTTAGGTGAAGTGAGCGTGGAGTGAGCTGTCATTCCAACTTATGCTAGGGATTGATTCTATTGACAGCTCACTCTAAGCTCACTTCACTAAACTTTCCACGGTGAGATTTTAACAGAATCGCT
This sequence comes from Apamea anceps, assembly GCA_951799955.1. NCBI lineage: Eukaryota > Metazoa > Arthropoda > Insecta > Lepidoptera > Noctuidae > Apamea > Apamea anceps. Next base: position 873,696 of record OX637502.1, on the reverse strand, counting down.
CGGCAGGTCATTTGTTTTTGTTTTTAATATCTTAACAACTGCTCGAGCATTATGCAGTACCTGTTGAATTTCCGAATTTGCTTGCAACCCATCTTTTATAGCCAATTGCAGCGTGTGTGCTGCACAAAGCATAGTTCTTAGCTTAAAAGATTCGCTATGTTCATTTAAAGCTGACATCAAACTATCAAATTGTACTTCGTTGTTTGAAATCAACATATTTTCTGTATCTGAAATGTTATCTCCTTCATCTTCTGATTCAATGCGAGTATCTTCATCTATTTGAATTAAATCATATGAACCACCCATTAAAGTAGCCATTTTTTTTTAAATTACTTCCATTGTCTGTAGTTATGCAATATATTTGCGAGAGATCTATTCTATACTGATTTAAAACATTCAAAAGGGTTTCTTTTAAAAAATCTCCTGTTTGACTCCTATAGACTTCCTCTGTTGCTAAAGTGCGTATAGTTATAATGCCGTTTTTAATATATTGCACATTTATGCCGATGAATGCACGGTCTAAATAGGTCGCTGAATCTAATTTCAAACTTAGGAGCTTGTTTTGTAATTTGAAATTTTCAGTTTAATTTCGTATGCTTTGTCAGCAATCATAGATTTGATATTTTGTATATTGATTATATTAGCTTGGTCCTTAGATTGTATTGCAAAACCAATAATATCTTGGAAAGCCTTGTCTTCTAATAATTGAAAAGGTCTGCCGTGGACGGTCACAAGTTTTAAACAGTTTATCTTAATAAAGCCAATAGCTGTGTCTTTTCTTCTTTGGTTTACGTGAACCACATTTTCTTTATTAACTGAAAGGACGTCTTTAAATTGCTCTTTATGTTTAACAGACATATGGTTCTTTAAATTAGTAGCATGCTGGCCCTGAAACAAGATAGGTAGGTATATAATTTTTTTACTGAATCTATATTAGTATATTACAAAAAGGAAGGAAAGGGAAGATTTGATTTATAGATTGTTTTTTTTTTTTCAGTGGGAAAAATCCCCCTGGCCTTGGGTGGAGCTAGGGGGTATGTCAGACTCTTACTGACTAAACAACCCACCCCGTTCCTTTCTTGCCTTTAGTAGTCTTTACTTTCGTAACCAAGTCCAGCTCCGGCAGGCTTCGATCCTGCTGGACCTCTACGGATTGCTGACAAACTCCCTGAGACGCGCGGGAACAGTGCGCGCCATAGACGACTTGGGCTCGGTCCGGAAGGCTACCGGACGATGAGCTACCCATTGCTCACCGCCCGCAAGCCCGCGCCTATGGTGGCCGGAAATCGGGAACAGAATCCCGGCGCCGGCGACGGCGGCGGTCACGGCTCAGGAGTAAGTGCCGTTGCCTTATACGGTCGGCTTCCTCCTTTGCAAGCATTACTGCTTCGCAGGAGGCGACCGCCCACCACCCTTCCTCGCTTCGGACCATGGCCTGGACCAGTGACCGGCGCGACAGATGATCGCCCTCACGAGGACACGGCGATGCAATTACTCTATGGTGCAACCAGATCTTGTGAATGCGCTGCTCGCGAGCGACCACGTGCATTTTAAGTTCATACGAAGCGCGCGTGGCGCAGGGGTTTTATACGAAAGAATCGTGTGCGAGATGTAGGAGCAGCACGCGAGAGGCGCGTGAACAACTCGCGAGCAGCGCATTCACCAGCAGGCTTACTCTTGAGTTCAATTCCGATCGGTCGACATTGGAATGGTCACATTTCGTACCTACTCTTGAATTCGATGCTAGCCACAAAATTGGTTTAAAATTGCATGATCATTTTGAGAAACTAAGTGATATCGCCTTGTTGCATTAAGTCCACCTATGTACTAGTACTTACTGTTCATAAAATTTAAATAAAATAATAAATCAGGATTGTGATCGGATTACGCTTGGTTTGAGATAAAAAATTGAAATTATTTTGATGAGTAAGCCTACAGATCTGGACGCACCATAGAGTAATTGAATAAAATTGTATACCATTACAAATAATCTGAAAATAATTTATATTTTTAACAGACCGTACCTAATTGTTAAAAAATTTTACGAGATTAATATTTATTTTACGAAATTTATTTGTTTATTTAGGTACATATTTATAAATATGTACCTAATAAACAAATATTTTTTTTTAATATTTATTTATTTCCAAACGCTCAAAAATACGCAACTCGAGTGATCTAAGCAACAGAGCCACCGAGCGCTACATCTAAGCTATGGGCGAGGGCCCACTGTGCCTAATGCCGGCCATACACGGTCAAACATGTTGTCGCCTTGTCGGTCACTGATCAAACAGATTTGACCTTGAATGGGAACGAATTGGTATGTCAAACATGTTTGTCAAACAGATCCACTCCCACACACGTTCAAATCTGTTTGATCAAATATTTTGTTGTGGTTTCATACCGATTTGACAACATGTTACACGTGTATGGTTGAAATAAGACTGCCAAAAAAAAGATAGGTACTTTCATGCACCGTAAATCATGCTTTTTAAATATAAACTAAAGCACTGGCCACACGGCTGTAAACTAGCCTTCTAACATGGATTACAACATGATTGATGTTTGGATGTAAGTACTTAAACCAAATGACCTTCAACACCCTTGGTTAGGAGCCGCGTTTTCCCAACCACCGAACGTATTTGGTGCGATGTTTACATCTAAACATTCATGTTTACAACCAAACATTCAAACAGTCACTTGGATGAAACGCTAGATTGCAACCGCGTAGCATAAGCAACGAAAAGTTGTACATAATTAGGCCAGCAATAAAATTCATAATTTTTATAAAGGTACGTAATGTACCTACCTATTTTGATAGTCGATATTCTCCTTACAAAGCAAAGAAAGTACCCACTTACCTTTATTTTACCACTGCATAAATTACATTTGCTATAATTTGTTTCCTCGTCGAATGTAAAATATCGGTGAATAACATCCTTCTTAGTTTTAGGCATACTTCATCAATAAGTTCACTTAGGTATAAAAATAAAAACTGATTGGTAATATTGTTACTTATTGTGTTAATTAAGAGATCAAAACAACAAAGTCCTATTAAGTACCTACGACAAACTACGATAAGTACCTACTACACACACTCGCAGTTCAGCTACGGTCGGTGAAATGCGCTAGAATCGAAAATATTTATTTTTAATATTTTAGCGTCGAACATTAGTCAATAATAAAAACAGTATTATGCAACATTAATAGGGCTCAAAGTTCAATGCATCCTGCGCGGTGACTATGAGAGTCATGTCGGTACACGATCAAAGACCGCGTGGTACTTATCTCTGTCCCTTTCTTATAGATCTTTTATGTATTAAAATGCACCTTACGTCGAAACCGGTTCTTATAGGCTGATTAACTCTATCATACGGGTTAACCTTTATTATGGGTTTTTTAACCTAATCCTAAAAATTAACCCGGTTAAAACCCCCATACGGATTAACCTTTCGGTCCCTGCTTAAAAGAGCTTTAAAACAAGTCGAACTCGGATTCAGTCCTCTCTGTTTCTCACTGTCTGTTACGCACCGCTGGACACGGCACGGGCGAATTTTATTCGCAACGACGCACGATGTTTCAATGGAATGACTAATAGCGCTCTCAAATCAACGGCCATCTCGAAGGTCGTCAACGTACGGGGAAAACGCGCCAAGGTCGAGATGTTTTATCATCATCCAAGGCTACTTACTGGTGGACCGTCAGCTCTGTGCATCTGTCATACAAATCAATCGAAAGGTTGTGATTCGATTCTGTAATTGCTCATTTTGCAACCTTGCCTTTACACAAGTCTGCTTCAATTATGGTCATTTTGAATGCTATTGAAAACGTCTTTTTCATTTAAAAAGAAGATTTTAACCTTGTCTCTAGATGGCCTTCATAAATCGAAGAAATATAAAACAAAGGAGACACTGATAAAATACCTCATTCATTGCGTTGAGACTCATTAATTCTTTCTTGTTACTCGTAATTTGTATGGAGGCCTTGCGGAATATTCAGCATGGGCATGGCGCGTGTTCTGTCCGTGGACTTTTCTCATCACACCATTATACATATGTATAAGTATGAATATAGGTGTCCGTGTCCGTGTCCAGTGCCATTTTGATTGGTTCTCCATGTCCAATATAACGTTAACGAGCCACGATTGTCTGTTTATTGGAGCTCATCAAACGCTGCGTCTTGCTCGTGTGGCCGCTCAATAAATTGAGCATTTCTTCCTGAATTGTTAAGCGTCGCCTTGACGTGTGATGTATGATTATTGACTACTTATAGCGTATTACTGATTTTAAACGTTTAATTTGACAACAATTTTCTTCATTGTTGAATAAATCGACCTTGATGCGCGCTTCTTTGTATGATATTCGTGTCCAAAAAGATTCAAGTAGCTAAGGCAGTTATTTAATGTACTTGCCATGATATCGTGAACTATAAAACTTCAGTTTATGTCCTCATGCTAGTGTGTTGTTAGGAAGGCACGTTTGGAGCCGCGTTCTCGGGATCGTGTTGGTTATTATCACCGGTAAACGACGAGACGTGCTGCCATGTTGCCAGTTGCCACATTGTCTATGATCTACTATAAGGCTAGACAAAGGCAAGGCAAAGCCCGTGCCGGACGGCGTGTTGTGTTCCACGCGCGCCTCAAAGAGATGTCAGCATGAGTGACGGGGCCCCATAGGGCCGAAGCCTGCCAGGGTAGCGGGATTGTCCGAAAGGGTTACCGCTGCCCTGGAACATAAAGGGCTAAGGAAGGAACACGGGTGGGTTTTAGTCAGTAACAGTCTGACACTTGATGATTTCCCATCCTAAAAAAAAAAAAAAAAAAAAGGCAAGGCAAAGGAAGAATAGGAAAGAAGGACCAAAGTCAATGTTTTAGAAGTTTGTAACCGTGATGAATCTGATTTTGCATTTTCAGTAGTTGTTCTGGGTGGTTATAACGTCGTGGGCTAACGCTGTTTTCGTCAACCGGGTGATTATTTCATTTTTCAGTCCAAATGATTTCTGTATAATTTTTAACATTAAGTTTGGAAGTGGCAAGTGAAGTGAAAGAACCCTTCGTTCAAACGTCTAAAGCAGAGAAATCTACAAGATTTGCAGGCAATACAGAGTTTTTTTAATTAAAGCAACTCTTTTGTAACAGTTGTATTTTTTATAAGAAACGTTCTCAGCCGGGTGGCGTCTGCGACGGTTGCGCAAAACAATACAAACAGTAACGATGCTATTACTCAGTTTCGCGTCGAGCGGTCACGTTGTATATAACGACTTTTTGTATAATTGCTCGGCTGCTGGGAGCGAGACATTGACGATTCGACGCTGTATTGTATGTGCAGATGAAACACGTTATTGTTTGAACTACTGACATAAACCAACAATAAAGACGGTTACGACTTTACATATGGTTGTGAAGAAGGGCATTATGTTATACCTTACTATTACTAATAATTGAAAATATATAATCATACTATCATCCCATGACGTAGGTTACTTGCTGGCGTCACACAAACTTTCAAGCTTGTCCCAACTGCTACGAAACTGGAGTTTCCAATGAAGGCACATAATATCCGAGTTGTGACGAACACAGGTAAACAATGCTTACCTCCTGCTGGCATTTGGCATTTATCAGCGTCTGCCGCGTCACGAAGCCTGCGCATCGAGTGAGGTCACAGAGTGACCCGCACTGGCATGCGCGCGCGCAGCTCGCTCGTGACTTGACGCTGACCTCATGCTTCGCACCACGGTAGTGCGATTTCCGTAGCTAATCGATTAGAACATCTTTGATTAGTAATTTATGAAACAATGAGTAATCCACATTAAAGTCGTAAATAGGGGATCGCTGCTTTGTTGAATAGTCCATGTTCTTTTTACCACATCATATTAAAATTGTGTTAAAGATGTCGCCCGATGGGCAAAAAAAAATCCTGAACTAGTCAGGATATAGTAAAGTTACAAGAACAAAAGGAGAAGATAGTCGTGTTCGAGGACCCACTGTATCAGTCAGCAGTAGTTGGTGACTATGAGATCAAATAACGTTGTCATATCTGATCAAGAATTTATAGTCTTTGCTATAGAAGAGGCAATTTCAAATCAGATTATACAAATAAATTCAGCAGACGATATGGCAGGAGGTCACCTTACAAGCCAGTAATTCACCCAACAAAAGTACCATTTTGAAACAAGTTTTCTTTTATTAAAGCGCTTGTAGCCTTTGTGCAATATTTTCTCTGCAATTAGTACTGGTAGTACTCAAGGGGGACAGGGTCGCACAACCTTGCACCTTATCACCACTCGCCGAAACAATACTTGCCATCAAAACGTTCACGTCGACGTGTACGATAATGTGCTCTACTTACCTTTCAATGTTTCTTTGACTCCTTTCCGATTCTTTTTCCATTGCTCTTTTACTAAACACTTGGATGGTTTCATGATAACAAGTGCAGCGCTGGATGCAATTCTTTTCACATCTGCCGTCCGATGTGTCAGAGTTGTATTGTTGAGGTAATTAACAATGACTGTTTTGTATGGTATCTCATGTACTGAAGCGAGGATAAGTTTAGTATTGTTGTCTGTTCGACATCATCATGCTCTGAGACAGATTGGTCTGAAAACAGTCATGTTCTCAGTAAAACGGTGTTGTATGTGGACAAAATGAACTACTGCGATACACAGAACAGTCCAATATAAATTAAAATCGTTACGTATATTGGTTTTCCAAAGTCAAACGAAACTCATTTCCGTTTCAGTCTTATCCTTACCTATATACCTTTGTTGTTAAAGTATCGCTTGACGTCGCTCTTTGTAAACCGACACTAAAGATGTTGATTAAACCTACTGGACGTCGGGAAACAATTACATTTTAAATGATCACCATCATTTACTTAAATTTCGGCTATCATGATGAGTTCATGGTTGACCACAAATTACAGCTGAGTGTCATTTGAATACGTATAAGTTGAGACAAGTAAATAAAATATTCATCTATTTCTAGCCATTACTGTTCTGAAACTACGTTATTTGTATACTGAATGCTGATACGACCTCGTATCTAGTAATTACAATACAATGGTGGCATCTGTGATAGCATCGATGTGACTACCTATTTATAATGTAATCATTCGTATTTATCGTCTAGAGCAGGTTTGATTGACACGCCATATCTCGACCTAGCTCTGCCAACAATGCAGGATGAATACGAATGAATCGAGCTGGGAGTGCGCGGATGCTACCAGCCCTGCCGAAGCACATAGCTGTGTTATCGTTAACATTGTGTAGCGCGCCTGTGGTCGCACGGGCGCGGTACACGACGCGATTGTCCACCGGCACTTGTGCAAACTGTGTGCAAAACACTCCATTGTGCGTGCGGTAACAAGAGCCGGTCGAATACGTCCAATGACGAGGTGTTGTCTGGCCGACGCGGACGACGTTTTCGACAACAATTGTTCGACTTGCGCATGTGCACCCATTCAACTGTGAATGTTATACGAAACTTGCTATTTCACATGAGACGCGCTGTAATGAAAACACACGGTTTAATTGTGTGCCTTTATGTAGTTGAAACAAAGAAAGAAAAACAATAGTAGCAGTATCATTGTAATTTAAATTATGGCTGCTATATTATGAGCTATCTTTAGGTAAGTGAAGTCTTTGGAATACACTGTGATACGAGCTAGCGGCGTTCGCTTGTCCTAGCGAATCGGAGCAGAGTTCAGCGCAGAATATATCAATATCAAGACACCTTCCCGGTGTGATTTTTGAACCTATTTGTCACCTTTGCGTAATTACTAATGACGTACTAGGTAGTAATACTGGACTTTTACCTATGAACTCGGTAAACATTAACCCTGACTCAATTCTTACGAGCGCTAAATCTGGCTGTTCTTTCTTATATTTCGTACCTACAGAGGAAAACTTTTTATGAGGAAAAGAATACCTAATCACAGGATTCTAACACAATACAACCATTATTGAAGACATTTGTCTCATTTGTAAAAGTGTCAGTGGTTTCGTCACGAGTCGACGTTGCGATTTAGTTACTGTAGCCCAGTGTTCCTTACTGCTACGTTTTGCTTCGCAAGCCACACCCCAACCCCAATGCTCTATCTATACCCCTTATCTACCACTGATTTGGTATTTTTTACGTGATGTCAGCAATTTCGTTGATGTGAATTAGGTGCTTTAAGCTTGCGAGCTTGTCATCAACGCTTTTTATGGTTCCGTAGCCAAATGGCAACGGAACCCTTATGGATTCGCCATGTCTGTCTGTCTGTCTGTCTGTCTGTCTGTCTGTCCGTCCGTATGTCACAGCCGCTTTTTTCCGAAACTATAAGAGCTATACTGTTGAAACTTGGTAAGTAGATGTATTCTGTGAACCGCATTAGGATTTTCACACAAAAATAGAAAAAAAACAATAAATTTTGGGGGTCCCCATACTTAGAACTGAAACTCAAAATTTTTTTTTTCATCAAACCCATACGTGTGGGGTATCTATGGATAGGTCTTCAAAAATGATATTGAGGTTTCTAATATCATTTTTTTCTAAACTGAATAGTTTGCGCGAGAGACACTTCCAAAGTGGTAAAATGTGTGTCCCCCCCCCCCCTGTAACTTCTAAAATAAGAGAATGATAAAACTAAAAAAAATATATGATGTACATTACCATATAAACTTCCACCGAAAATTGGTTTGAACGAGATCTAGTGAGTAGTTTTTTTTTAATACGTCATAAATCGTAACGTAACGGAACCCTTCATGGGCGAGTCCGACTCGCACTTGGCCGGTTTTTTTTGAATATGTCAGCACCGGAACTCACTCATCACCTGATGATCTGAAAGACTGCCGTTCTAAATATTCAAATAAAATGAGGTCACTCAAGTGAGGTGTTAACTAAATATTTATAAATAATAGTGAGACTGATGTCAACGTATGCCAATGTAACTTAGTCCAATCTCTGTGCTGTACTTACATAGATTCCAGGTAGCCAAAGCCCCAATGTGTGCTTTTGTAGCGAATGAACAATATTCCCATAAAAATATATCATACTGCGTGATTGCTGACCAGAAATCGTTGTGCACGTAAGTAATTTAACTTACCGGTACACGTCAACAAAAGCCGAGCTCTTTAAAATTCTGTCAAAACTTACGGCCATTGTTCGCTTAACGAACACCGTGGCACAGGCCGTTGTAATAGAGAAAAAAAAAACGCGGAAATTATAATAAAAAGGCAGGGGAAACGCGTAAAACAAATTAGCATGGCCTTGCCATTGTGTGGCGGGCAGACGCACCGTCGCGCCCGCGCAGCCCGGTCAAAGTCACTGCCTCTGCGTGCACACTGTAAATAATACACCGTGACTATGAACTTACACACGTCAATAATATAATGTTCAATTACTGCGTCAACGCAGCTATTCATTGACAAGATTAACTTGACTTTCTGAGAATCAGTTTGACTTTGTTCTTGGGAACTGCCACACCAATATTCGGAAAAAACCATACTCTGTTACCTATGGCGGAATTACGTAAGGTAGCTCCGTTGATTACATTTTTGAGAGGCATATATTTATAATAGAAATCATAGCTGTGACAAATCTGAATAACCCCCTGTTATATTTTATTGTTTTAAAAACATGCATGGAAAGTCCAAACCAACAGCAATGAAAATATTTAAAACAGGAGAAAATAAACAAACAATAATTCTTATGAATACTGCAAACACGATTAACGAATGTGTATCGGATGAGAATAATCAAGCCAGGTAGTTCAGGGCCGATGGAATCGTAATAATTAGTTTCAAGATTATCCTTATAAATATATTACCATTCACAGTCATGTGCGGCGGCTTCTCGAATGAGCTCATTTCTGACGTCGGTCGTCGTGGTTATTAGCGCTGTTCTTTCTTCTCTCTTACTCATTCACGTAATTATTGTGACGATTATAAAAATAAAAAAGCCTTTTATTTCATGCATTAAAGAGTGAATTAACATTTTTACAAGAATGTGTTTACATTTATACATTTAAATAATTTAAGAAGAAGTTTATACATTCGATTTTTTGTTTGTCTACATTTCATATTAGTTAATAGTTTCATAACATCTTCTCATTTCAATTTCGATTTGTTTGTTGCAATAAAAATATATTAAATGATAAAATTAAATTCGTATTTAAATTATTGATTGCAATAAATAATATATCAAATGTATAAATTAAATTTCAATATTAATATTCATTAAATAAATTAAAGATTTTCTATAGATTTAAAATAAAATGTGACAATTATTTATCAGAAATTGAATGGTCATACGTCTTCTTATGCCCATGATGTTACTTAGGGTCAGCGCAAAATGTTTTTGTCTTCCATTCACGTCTGTCAGCGGTCGCGTTATCATTCTGTTCGCTCTCTATTCATTCTTATAGTCCCTCACACTATCCACCCACCTCTGAATGTCATGTATTTTTTATTCATTTACTTATTACAGTACGGTCATCAAATATCTAGCACATGGTCAAAGTCATCACTGAAGTACCTAGTAGAGTACAGGACTTGGGATTTCCAGAGAAATCTTCAAGCTACTAATCTTTATGGGTTTTGCCGTAACGACTCTTAATCTCGTATTGCGCAAAGTATGTCTACAATGATTGGTTGCAGGACGGTCCAATCTGTCCCCCGAGCTATTTATTGCTCTTGACACTGCTGCGCCGCGGCTCCGTCCGTTGCCCTTGAGCCTCGCGACATGACACGGATTCCGCCGTCTGTCCGTCACAATCAACGACCACAATAGCTCTCACTGTACTCATATTACGAACTTTTCCTCATATTTTCCCAATACATGACTGCCGATCGCAGTGCTCTGCAGAACATTAGGCCTCACAGTTCTGTACTTGAGGTCTTTGCTATCAATATTTTTTTCTGCTTTGTATATGTGACAAGCAGCAATCGTTTCCCGTATAGGAAGTCTATAAGTAATAAATTGACGTTTCCAGATAACACAGTCGGTAGTTTTACGAATATTGGCTTAAGAGCGCATGAGTACCTGCGAGGTAATTAATGATGGATCAGTTTTCTCGCTAATGTAGTGAGGAGAAATTACCACGAATTAAAGAGCTCGCTTCTAATTAAATAATGACACCTGGTCTCTGATCGATCGTTGAATATAGCCAGATCAGACCCAGTACAGCAGCATACATGCTATCTTAAGACATGAGCTTGATTAATTTCGATAAGAAACTTTCATCGTGTCGTGTTTGGTCACGGGCAGATTCCAATGTAATTTCACGGGTTGCAAATCGGTGCGGGCATGCACATGATCCGTTATCCGAGGCGCCGTCGCCGGCCAGCGCGCTGCCGCCGACGCGGACGCCGTAGTTCGGGTGACCCACAACACTCGACCTCGATACAACAGCTAGATCATATCACGTATTATGCTTCAACTATTCTGCAATATCTAGATACAATCGACGTTGATTTATTTACGTCGTTGGCAGCCCCACCGTTCCTTCTGTTCTTGGTACAGGAAACTTTCCAAGACAGGCGTGTTGACAGTCGACTTGGCGACAACTTAGTTACCGCTATGTGGGAGTTTCCCTGCGCACTGGTGACCAGAAGGCCAATTCTCGTAATTTAAAACGTTCAAAATCTAGTCGCAGCAGTGGTGGGCATTGGTTTTCAATATAGGTAGGCAGGAAGTTAATTCTTGAACGAGTAAAGACCAATGACAATGTGCGAATAGTACGGGAGCCGAGTATGCTGTCTGGCGACTGCCTACTGCCCCGCGTGTTTGTATGAAGATTTTGTTTTTTGTTAGGTATGACAATTTAGTGAGTTTCCTAATTGTGGGGCACACATACACTAAAATGTAATTGACAGGATTATGGTGATTTTTCGAGGTAGGCACTGCTTATATGCCTTTATGCGATGCACGCCACTGAGTCGCAGTCTCATCTCAGCGACAAACAAATGTCAAAATGTAGGGAAATTAGAAATGTTTTTTGACAGATTGAGACTGAGATCAGACTGTGAACGGTGTTAAAATTACGAGAATTGCACCTCTTATCCCGTTTGAGACAGGTTGACCTTACATATGTGAATGGAAATGAGCTATTGTTGAGGGCTTGTGGAATGCATGATAATGAGTTAAGATGCTACTTCCGAATGAGGAAATCCGATGAAACTCTTGGCTCATAAAGGTTGAAAAAAAAACATTTAACATCTGCTAATGAGCATATTTTATCACAACTGTGTCTCATTTATTTTCCCATCACTGTGCCAGTCAGAGCTGATTTATTTTTAAAACGACACATATTACCCTAATTTAAATAAATACTGAATACGCAAAATTAGACTGTTATGAAAAGGAGTCTGGTAATAGATTCAGTAGTTTGCATAATTGGCTTCGAGTTCCACGCATACTTTGTTTTCGGTTCTTTGTGTGTCGGAGAATAGTTCTTAGATGATGTCATTCTTCAAAAGCTGCCGAAGTTTATGATCGAAATGATCACGACTCCGTGGTGCACGCTGACTGAAACTGGCCACTCGGCTGTCCTTGTTTGCAGTCAAATGGCGTGTGAAAAGTCAATGAACTTGGCACTCTGGCTCAACGCCTAGCGCCTGTGTAACACATGCTCTGGTATAGACTAGGTGCCTTCACTGCTTTTGAACTTTTTGCAAACTCGAATGATAATTTCTGAGTCATTAGCATCGCTGCAATTAAAATCTTATTGCTTGAAGGCAAAGGTAGTTTTTCCTACGATTGCGAATTTGCAAGTAAACGAGTTCAGCAGAATAATTCCAACAAATTGTTTTAGCTTAGCAAGTGTAATTGAATACACGAAATAAAACCTGTAGCATGCGAATTTAGCTGCGTTAGTTGAATTTTATTTGTGATTTTTATCTAGCACTGTTCCCAATCGTTTTAGAATTTAAATAGTACCGAAATAGGTACATTGGGAAAGTTTTAGTTCAAAGCTTGAGAACATTTTATTTCATTCAATAGATTGGTGCACGTTCATTTGTATGTTTTAGCAAGCGGTACCTGAATTTGGCACTATTAGATGTATTTATGTACGATAAGTTTCGTTCGAGCGAGCTCAGAGCTTGTTTACATACCGAGTATCAACGTCGTTGTCTATCTATGTTTTTCTAGACGAATTCTGTCTGTATAATAAACTGAGTTTAATTTCTAATATCGTTGCTCGTCGGTGAACTAAATATGTTCTAGAAAGGTAAAAACCTTAGTCTTAGTCAGTCGATCCTGCTGCTCCTCTCGTTACACAATCAATATCTTATATTTTGGATTTTTTTCTCAAATTATTTGCGTAATATGGTGTTTACCAACTGTTAAAATTGATATGTTATTGATATTATTTTTGTCGCTAGCTTAACATAGGGATAACTGTTCTATGATAGGATGTATTCTGATTACATTTGCTGGTCATTTGTAACTGTTAGTAACCCTTATTTACCTGTACGCATGATTTGTTCTGTATTAATATCCTCATCGAAGCGGCTCTACATCATAAATTATTTGATGCTTCATTCATGCCTCCGTGTTAGTAAGCAGGATCGCGGTACCTTCTTGTGTGATGTGAAGACAGAATTAACTATAGGTATACAATATACGTTGCTTATTGTTGTTACTCCATATTTTTCGGTTTAAAGACACATTTTCTACCGACTTGGTTATTATAATAATAATAATTCTTTATTTTCAAACAACTTAGAGTACAGGTAACTTAATTACTACAGTCATCATGAGCGACAGTTATGAATATCATAGTGGATAGTGTAGCAAACCCAGTTCCGTGCTAGGAATTAACCTGTGTTACAGACACTGGGGCCGCTCCATCACCTCACTAGTAACATTACTTCAAGCGTCCGTAGTAAAAAAACATTATTGAATTACTGTATTCCCAATTTAGGCATGCCTGTATATAGGGAATCTATACAAATTAATAGGCAATTCAATACAATAATTTTCTTTTAACCAACCGACGACCAGCGTGTGTATGAACGTAAACGAGCCCCTCGTTCTGCCCCTCATGGAGAACAGGCGTCAGTTTATGTATGTCCGTGTATTTTTTTTTAAAAGGAAGGGCCAATGTACAGTTTTAACAGCAGCAGTTATTAGTAGAACTTCTGCTGGTGCCACAGCGGTGGACTCGAACAAGAGTGAGGCTAACTGAGACCTTTAATTGATGAGTTTTGTCATACGCATAGATATAGGATAGAAGGAGATATTATGCCCTGTAGTTGAAAATGTATCAGAACTCGCACGTCTTTAAGACGATCCCACTACCGCGCCACACTACTACCACAGACTTATATTGACTAGATAACGCAAGTCTCATCGTCTGTATAGAAACCAAGCGTGCCATTATTTTTCTACCTACTGTGACGTCACATGAGCGATTTAGTGATGGGAACTCCCTGTCCGCGAGTAAACGATTCAAAACGATCCGCTTTTCGCCTCGCTCGTCCGCCAGTACTCTTTGGATCGAGAGGTCGCGTGCGCGCACCCCTCCGCTTGCATGTTATTGTTTAAGTTCGCCGCTCTTCAAGTTACACGATGTATCCTCATTTGACGTAGACGGCTGGTGAATGTCCTGTAACACGAAATTAACTATTAAATAATCCTAATATCAGCGTCAAGTCGTCCACATTTTCCGACCCGTTACATTTAGAATGAAACGAGTACCTACTAATCGATTTTTGCAAGATAACAGTGATAATTTAACTTTGGGATCACTTGGAAATCTGTAAATATAATTAATAATATTCTAAACAAAATCACTAAATTGAAACATTGCAGTAAAAAAAAATTACATGTCACAAAATACCCAACGCAAACATTATCATTCCTCTGTTTCCAAAATCGATTAGAATCGAGAACAAACTGTGTGTACAACACTATTTGCTTTATTTGACAGAAAAATGAGAATAGCTACTGTACCACGAAGCTGAGCGATAAGTGAAAATATCGATCATTTTGATTTTCATTGCGTGTTTTAACAGACAAGTCCTATATACTACCTTGTAACTAAAAACGGCAATGTATCATGAATTATTCGATACACACTCAGTTGCATAATGTTCATTGTACGACCACGATGAACACAAAATAATTGATTTTGCAATAAATAACACATAATTTAATAACAAAATGACTTACCGATGAAAGGAAATGTTTCCATTATCTCGTCCCACTTTTTTTTGTGTAGTTTTTACATCTCAATACCGCACAATTTGGCATTTTTCAGTTTTTGTTTGACGTCTGGCATCAAGAACGTTCGAGCGCGGACTGAATGGATATGGCCATAAAGGAAGTAAATTTTACTCCCTTTTTACACGCGAAGTACATACACTTGCGTCGTCTAGCCAATATAAGTCTGTGACTACTACACACGCGATACAAAGTGGCGCGGAAACACTTGCAATTCATAAATCAGAACGTACTACACAGTCAATTATAAACCTTAACTCATCAAACATACCGTGCGTTTACCATGCACCGTACAACTTACTCACACAAAAACATCTGTCGCTATTGTTGTGCTGTGCAAAAGCCATTTATTTTACGAGGGTGAATCAAAAATTCCTTGGAATCAATATTTAAAAAATGCAAAGATTTAAACAAAAATATTTTATTTTCTACATAATCTCCCTCCAATGCAATGCATTTAGAATAACGCGTTTCTAACTTCCTTATTCCTTGTGAAAAAAATTGTTTTTCTTGACTCTCGAAAAACTCCTCTACGGCAGCCATAACCGCGTCATTATCATAAAATTTTGGTTCCACGAATGTCCTCTTTTAATTTTGGGAATAAGTGAAAATCACTTGGGGCTAAGTCCGGAGAATATGGTGGGTGGTCAAGGAGATTGAAGCCAGTACAGCGGATTGCGTTAAGCGCAACTTCCGAACCATGAGCAGGAGCGCTATCTTGAAGAAACAGCACGCCCAACGACAGTTTTCCACGACGTTTTTCTTTAATCGCTTCACGCATTTTCGGGATTAAATTTGCATAATAGGGTCCAGTAATCGTCTGGCCTTTTGGCATGTAATCAATAAAAAGGATTCCTTCACTATCCCAGAACACTGAGGCCATAACTTTGCCAGCGGTAGGAGCAACTCGAAATTTCTTAATGGATGGAGAGGACGGTCGTTTCCAAAACATGTTTCGTCTCTTAGTTTCAGGATCGAAATTGTTGACCCACGTTTCATCCATGGTGACAAGGCGACGGCAAAAATTATCCGAATCACGCTGGAACATTTCGAGATTACGCTTAGAAATTTCCAATCGTTGCTTTTTAGGGTTTCGTAGTCAAATGGCAAAAAACGGAACCCTTATGGATTCGTCATGTCCGTCTGTCTGTCTGTCCGTCCGTCCGTATGTCACACCCACTTTTTTCCGAAACAATAAGAACTATACTGTTGAAACTTGGTAAGTAGATGTATTCTGTGAACCGCATTAAGATTTTCACACTAAAATAGAAAAAAAAAAACAATAAATTTTGGGGGTTCCCCATACCCAGAACTGAAACTCAAAATTTTTTTTTCATCTTACCCATACGTGTAGGGTATCTATGGATAGGTCTTCAAAAATGATATTGGGTTTCTAATATAATTTTTTTTCTAAACTAAACAGTTTGCCCGAGAGAAACTTCCAAAGTGATAAAATGTCCCCCCCCCTGTAATTTCTAAAATAAGACAATGATAAAACTAAAAAAATATATGATGTACTTACATTACCATGTAAACTTCCACCGAAAATTGATTTGAACGAGATCTAGTAAGTAGTTTTTTTTTTTAATACTTCATAAATCGGAAACCGCAATTTACCTTTCATTCAATCGACTCAACGGAACCCTTCATGGGCGAGTCCGACTCGCACTTGGCCGCTTTTTTGTTTTCGTCGGTTAACATTCGTGGCACCCATCTTGTGACACTTTTTGAACCCCAGTGAATCAATTAAAATGGATTAAACGCTACCAAATGATATCTTTAGGATCTCAGCTATATGTTTTATAGTTATTGTTCTGTCTTCCAAAACCAGATTCTCAACGCGGGTCATCTTTACAGCTTGATCTACCTCTTTTAAATTCAGCCACCCAGTACGCAACCGTAGAATAGGGTACAGCATCATCCCCTAATGTCTGCTGAATGTCCGAAAATATTTCCTTCGTAGATATTTTTTTCAAACTGAGATATTTTATCACCGCACGTAACTCACTTTTATCCATAATTTTGGGTTTTTAGCAACTCGTTGCACAATAGTAGATTATGCACCGAGGGGCTAAAGTTGTGTCTTATGTCACGGGCGTCATATTGAATCTCGAGCGCAATGAAGGATTCGGGATTTAACTCACGAGCGAAGCGAGGGAGTTAATACAAGAATCCTGAATGCAGCGAGGGATTCAAGCTAGCCCAAGGCAAAGACACCTTTAGCCCAGAGGAGGATACTCTACTTTTTACACCTACTGTGAGAAAATAATAGCCATAGTACGAAAAACAAAGTATTTATTAAATAAACAAACAGTAAGAATAAGATATTTAGAACTAGTTAGTTATATGCACTTACATATTTACTCACAAAATCCACAGCAATCTTTGCGCAGTTTACTTAAAATAAATTAACTAATGTTACAGCCAATTACTATTACGGTATTACGGCGCGGTACGGTATTTGTTATTATTAATGCCAGTTTTAATGTTATTCCATTCCTTTTAAAAAATGGTTCGTAGTTATCTAATTATTCTTACAATATTATGTCTTCGAAAACATGGCAACGATATGAAGAAGCAGTCGTTATGATTTTGTAG
Source organism: Apamea anceps (assembly GCA_951799955.1). NCBI lineage: Eukaryota > Metazoa > Arthropoda > Insecta > Lepidoptera > Noctuidae > Apamea > Apamea anceps. The sequence goes on along the minus strand of OX637502.1, from coordinate 855,893 downwards.
GAAATCGAGAATATCATCCACGTGTAGTAAGGGTATCGAGAATAGCTTTCCTCTTTCTGGCAACAAAGGGTGTTTGTTAGTACTATACTGCCAATTTAGCTGAGCATGTGAGATTCCAAATTCAAATCACATTATTGACCAGCGGGTCATAATGAAATCCAGTACAACATTATTGACCGGCTGTGCCCCCGGCCACTAATGACTCACTTTAGGTTAAGGTTGCTTGACATATAATTTGACATTTTCGAGCAGGTGGTGTGAAAAACAATTTATTACATGTGAACGAACTGACAAAAACAAGTGACAGTTTGCATAAATATTGTGTGATTAACACTCTTTAATTTGAATATCGAACTTCTGCCAAAAAGGTTTTATATACATACATATATGCAATTCTAAGAACTTTTTGATTCACCCTCGTACATATATTATACGCTAATGATTGACTAAATCGGAAAGTTATCGATTCTCCCATTTATTTAAAAAAAAATGGGGTTCTGAAAATAAAATAAATAAAAAACGATATGTCCAGAAAATATTATATTATAAATCAATAAAAAATAGCAAAAAAAATAAAAATAATTTAAGTAGTGAATATTTTCTTTAACATTATATTTTATTTTCAAGAGTCTTCCAACCAGATTTAAACGTCATCTTTTTAGGTCTTCCAACTGGGTTAAAACTGTTGACAAATTGTAAAATTAACTATACATAAATTCGTTGGGTAATCGACATTGTTGTCGATAGCCTACGTTAGTGGATCTGCACAGCCACATCACTAGCTGGCCGCAACCAGCAGCGGCCGTACCATGCAATGCACCGCATAAATAGAGTATCGTTTTGTGATTTTTACATTGCTTGTCTAGTCACTTAGTGACATACTTAGGCAGTGGTTAAGAAGCAATGTATTTACTGCGAAAATAGTACAGTCGTTGCGATATTTGAAAACAAAATTAACGTAGTAAAGCAAGAATTATTTTACAATTTGTTGTTTTATATGGTTTTAAAGACAAATATAGTAAAATACTTATATTTATATATGGTAAGTGATTCCATGATTTACAAAGTTTTGGTTTTGGCTTCGGTTATTACAAGAAACCACTGAACAACACGGCATTCTTATATTTTTTCACGATTACAGTCGAAAGCGCACTAGTTCGCGGAGACGGCCATTTGCCAAGTGCATGGTCATTTCGGGCATGCCGCGACGACACACACGGCTCCTTGCCACTTCTCCTGTTTTTTACATTTCTATGGTCATATGGGATTCAAATATTAGTAACACGTGTCCTAACTCATCTTTTAATTACTTTGTCTATTATAGTTGTTTGATTTCTCCAATCGCCTTGACTCACGTTTTTGCAATTAATTATCGCTGAGTATCATGTTATCATTATTATTTTCGATATTAACACTAAATACTTCTATATCATAAAATGAGTGGGTTTTCTTGAAATACTTTGTTTTATTGAATTAAGTTTACTCGGTCACGCTCACAATGCAGTAGGCGTAAAAACGCCAGATACCGCTTTAACTGTAATACGTTTGATAGTGAAATAAACTTCTAAATTCTTGATCTAAATCTAGAATTACTTCACCAACTTTGCTTTCATATATCTTTCTTACGTTTAAGGCAACCCTTGCTATATCTATTCATATCGGGCCCGGATACGACCCCTGTGGAATCTCTAACTTTGCTCCATGTATTATGTTTCACTATTCTTAATTAACCCTCTAAATTTTGCTATATTCCATGTTGACACGATGTTAACTCTGCAAAGGCATTGAAAAAAAAGAGGATTCGCAATTCAGTCATAAGAAAAATGTGATCTAATGTATCGAATCCATTTGAAAGTGCAATATCTTTAAACCAACCTTAAAATAACCTATCCTCAAACAACTTTTCCTTTTTCATATAAAACTTCATTCTAATTGATATTTTTAGGACATTAATAGATGGCTTTGCTTTTAAATAGCACAACATCTATACGAGTGTCTATTGTACATGGCAGTGTGCCAAGCGCTCTGCTTTTCACTTTGAAATTGCTACAGTTTTGGACAGAAAACTAGTGATGACAAATAGTGACCGAATTGCTTTGTTGGGCTCGAACTTTGATTTTCTTTATAATTAAGAAAACTTTTATTTAATTCTATAAAACAAAAATCAATTTCTCATTAACCATTTCATTTTCAATGGACTGAAATCGTGTCTGAATCATGGAATCGTATAGGCGCTATTATCACTATCTTTTCAATATCGACAGCGCTCCATTGTTATAATATGAAAGGCATAATACATAGGTGTGTATACTCAGCGCTCGAGGGTGCGATATACTGTGCGGTTCATGTTGAAGTGTCCGATGACGTCATCGCGACGTGTCGTCTGATAATGCAAGTATAGGTGGTGCTTACTCCTACACTATACAAGGTGTGGGACTATTGTGGCTCCGTATAATGAGCTCAGAATAATGGTCGTGGTTTTTGGAAGCCTATTAGTTTGAAAATGCACATGTTGCAGATTCCGAAAAATGGGAATAGCAAAATCTACTTGTTACCTAGTACCAACATCAATTTGAATAGATTTTCTCCTGAATCCCATCTTCTGTCAAGCAAGGCCGAAAATGGATTTAAAAACCTCTGCTGCTCATTCTGCGGATTCATTGATAACAGCTACAGGTAACGCACCCACGATACAAGAGAAATTCCTAGTGTGGGGCAAAAAAAAAAAAACCTAAACAGTTTTCATGGCGCTCGCATCCTTGCGTCGAACAGTGGGTTCATTCATGGCTGCGGAAACGTGTGAGGATGTTCAGCCACTTTTTTAATCGAAAATGCGTGAAGTTCCGTTCTGTCTGGTAACTTTACCGTACTGTTGCTGCTAATTGTTAGTTTGGTATAATTGTTCAATAGGAAATTGAAACAAAAATTGTCTTGAATACATTACTTGAGTAGCTGGTAGCTTCTGATTTTGTGTTGTTTAAGTGGAATCCGGTATATTCATATCTTGTTTAATGTTCAATGAAACCGGCTTTAGTTTTACATAATACATGCTTTATTTTACGTCCTCGCTCATTGTTCCTTTTAAGGCGAGTACTTTGCATAATGGACTCTTACGATAAAATTGAATGCACTTACGATGCAGCGTCGGTCAATGCGGTCATCCTATCATTTCCTACATGAAAGTCCTCCGCCGTGCGCCTGCGTCGGTCACAGATCATTTCCCCGCTACTTTCTCCCGACCACACTGACCACTCGCTATCACCTAACGATCTGTTACATCTCAAAAGTTTCACACTAATAACAACAGACTAGTTTCTGAATGCAATATAATGCTTCAGAACTATCATTAAACGTAGTTAGTGAATTTTGCATAACAGATTGAGTTCTGTCACCCAGTCGAAGTTACACAATTCGTCTTTGCAGCTGATTTTGATGTAGTAACTGCACAGGCGGTACCTCTGTGCAATCATCATAGAACAATGCTTAGCGTGGGCCGTCGCCAAACTTCGGTACTCTCCGGCGCGTCGCGATTGCTCGGAGCGCGTACATTACAGCTTTGTTTCCTTAACCGATTGCTAATCCAGTAATTTGTAAGCATTGGATACCTAACATTACTTTAGAAATGGAGTTGTTCAATCCGTACGTGAATGCTCTCGTGCAGTTCAAAGCTCTCGGTCGTGATGTTAGTCCTCGGCGATTTGAGATCAATTTTCGCCTAATGGATTTGCAGGGGCATATTATTGTTGTAGTAAATATAGCAGAGCGCTACATCTGCATGTGGTTTTTACCTAGAACACCTTTTCAGTTACCATGCAGTATGTAGGTAATAACCTGTGTTGACGCCTATGCTTAGGTGTGTTGGGAGACTAAATAAAATACCGTTATAGAACAAACCAATACTTATTTAGACTTTAAATTGACGTGTACAAGATTAAAGATTACAGAATTCTAGGACCCGTTACAATATTATGCGTATGTTGACCGATCGTTGGAGCCGCGCTGGAGCAAGTGAACGATCGTTTTTTCTCGCGAGATCGCGGACCCTCGCCCGGTGCCCCCCGCCGCCGTCCCGTCGCGCAGGTGGCGCGTCGCCATTGGTCCGCTGTGGTATGGCGTGATTCTCTTCCGATGGTCGTGGCGGCGCTCCGATTGGTTCAGCGGAGATGGCCTGTTGATGACGCAGGGCGGCCGCCACGCCGCGGCGGTTACCATGCGGGCACAGGCCGCAACATACTCCCGGGCGTTGAAGAACTTGACTTCAACTGGATGACATGTCCCGCCAGAGGGGACACATCGTGCGGACGGCACGGGTGACCGTCCCCTTGGTTGTGGCGACGTCCGCCACCCGGCTGACCCCGTCTGGGCCTGGGTGTAGGCGCGTGACACGCCCCAGGCGCCACTGGAGCGGCGGAAGGTTCGCCTCCCGCAGAAGCACGAGGTCGTCGAGGCAAATGCCTCGCTGCTGGGTCCTCCACTGGGACCGTTGCTGCAGTTCGGCCAGGAACTCCTTCTGCCACCTGGACCAGAACTGTTGGCGGATTTTTTCGATTAACTTGTAGCGGTTGGGCCGCAGTGCTGTGATAGGTGGTGATGGGACGGCGGTCAATGGTCTGCCCACCAGAAAGTGCCCCGGGGTTAATGGAGAGGGGTCATTAGGATCTGACGAGAGGGGAGAGAGGGGACGGGAATTGAGTATGGCCTCAATCTGCGAGAACAATGTCGCCAGCTCCTCGAACGTCAAACAGGCCTCCCCAGCTACTCGTTTAAGATGATATTTAGAGGATTTTATGCCAGCCTCCCATATGCCTCCGAAATGTGGCGAATATGCAGGCCCAAACACGAAGCGGATTCCCTCGTTCGCAGAGTAATTGTACACAGACTCTTGGGCCTCCTGCAGCATCCTACCCAGCTCATTGCATGCACCTAGAAAATTACGACCGTTATCACAATGTATTACATAGGGTTTACCTCTCCTAGCTACAAATCGGTGGAGACACAGAATGAATGCCTCAGACGTGAGGTCGCTGACCACCTCTAGGTGAACCGCCTTAGTGGTGAGACACACAAAAAGACATAGGTAACTTTTAGTTATGCGGTTCCCTCGGCCTTTACGACTCGAAATTTTAAACGGGCCTGCAAAGTCTACCCCACACGAGCTGAAGGCGAAGCTATTATCCGTTCTAACGGCCGGCAAATCACCCATAATTGGTTCGAAAGGTTTACCTCTCAATCGAGTACACACTACACACTGCCTGGTGGTCGTACGAGCAAGAGTTCGCCCTCCCAAGGGCCAATATTCCTCACGGATGGCTGCAAGCAATGCCTGGGGACCAACATGGAACAAACGCAAGTGTTCATATTTTACTAACAGCTTAGTGAATCTATGTTTAGCATCTAGAAGAATGGGGTGCTTCTTATCATAGCTGAACTTCGAATTTTCCAGACGGCCTCCCACCCGTAGCACTCGTTCCGAGTCTATAAAAGGATTGAGTGGCAATATTTTTGAATTTTTATTTAACTGCTGCCCTTTGCTTAGTATATCGATTTCTTCAGAGAAAGTGTCATGCTGACTGAGTTTAATTAGAAGAGTGCATGCCTTTTGCAACTCTTCAACCGATAAGGTTTGACTAGCATTTCTCTGCCCTTTCCCTATCTGGATAAATTTTAGCACGTAGGCGGCTGCTCTTTTCAGCCGTAAGAAATTAGAGAACCTGTTGAAATCTATAAGCTTTGTATTATCTCCCTTATTATTATTACTTGTCGCACATGAGTATGAGTTAAGTGTTTTGACTTCTGGCAACGATATTTCCTCTAACGGAGCTAGCTTGGGAGACCACTCACTGTCTTCTTGTTTTAAGAAGGGAGGGCCTTCCCACCAAAGCGTTGAACCTTGTAGCACGTGAGGATCTACTCCTCTTGATGCCATATCTGCAGGGTTCAAACTTGTGCGCACATGGCGCCACTGATAGTCATCTGTTAGCTCCTGAATTTCATTTATTCTGTTACGAACAAACATTTTAAGTGAGTTTGGCTGCATTTTTAGCCATCCTAGTACTACCGTGGAGTCGGTCCATATTAGTTTTTTATTTATTTTTCCTTTCAAGGACTGGATTACCTTATGACTAAGTCTAGCGCCGAGGAGCGCTCCACATAATTCTAGTCTAGGGATAGTCATAGGTTTAAGGGGTGCTACCCTGGCCTTGGCACATAGCAGGCGTGAGGTGTAGCTACCTTTGTTACTCCTTGACCTTAAATAAACGCAGGCGCCATAGGCAGCCTGCGAGGCATCTACAAAACAATGCAATTCAATAGATTGTGGTAATTCACACAGAGTGTACCTAGGTAGATGCAAGTTATACAGATATGATAAATTATTACTAAAGTTCAGCCAGTCCTTAACTAAATTAGTTGGTACTGGCTCATCCCAATCTAACTTGGCACACCATAGCCTTTGGAGTAAGATTTTTGGCTTTATGATGGCCGCACTCAGTAGTCCTAATGGATCAAATATTTTACATGTCATCGATATAATTGTTCGTTTAGTTATCTGAGCAGCTATAGGTACATTGGTGGAGAATTGAATTGTGTCGCTTACTGGAGACCAGTTTAATCCTAGTACAGCGGATTCCTTGCACAGATCCAGAACATCAGTACTAAAGTGGTCATTCTTGAATATTTGCGGACAATTTGTGCGAAATTTTCTAAGTTTGAAACCCGCTGACTCTAACACTCTAGTAGTACCCTTATGAATGTGCGTCAGCTGCTCTTCTGATGCGCAGCCAGTGCTTAAGTCGTCTATATAGAAGTCAGTTAGCATAACCTCCTTTATAAGTTCGTCATCACATTCTAGAGCGAGTTGTTGAAGACACCGCGTACTAAGGAAGGGAGCTGACGCTGTACCATAAGTCACTGTATTTAACTGGTATGTTACAATGTTGTGAGTCTTCCCACAACGCCACAGTATTAATTGCAAATGACGTTGTGATTCATCGATTAGAATTTGCCTATACATTTTAGTAATATCTCCGGTAAGAACAAACCTATGCTCTCGAAAACGTAGTAATATGGACATTAAGTCACTCTGAATGACTGGACCTACTGCTTGTATCTCATTCAGCGATTTTCCAGAGGTAGTCTTCGCAGATGCGTCGAAGACTACTCTGAGTTTGGTGGTTTCACTATGTTCCCGAATGACACAGTGATGGGGTAGGTAGTACCCGAACTGCGGTTGTGCAATTTCGGTTAGGTGACCTAATTCCTTATACTCCTTAATGAACTCTGAGTAAGCTTCCTTTAGTTGGGGGTTTTTATTTAATCTGGTTTCTAAGTGGGTAAGTCGTTTCCTAGCTATTGCATAGGAGTCGCCTAACGCGCTCTGTGGGTCTTCCTTTAGAGGCATTGCTACGGAAAATCTCCCGTTTGATAAGCGTTTGGTATGTTGAACAAAATGCCCTTCACAGAAATGTTCATCGGGGGAGCGGGAATAGTGTTCAGCATAACCCTCTTCGATTTCCCAGAATCTTTTTAGACACTCTTGTACGTCTTGGCTAACGTTACAAGTTACAGTGAGGGACTTAAGGCTACCTTGCCCTGTAGGGCCTGACACTACCCAACCTAATTTAGTATCCTGTAGTGCCGGTTTATTTTTTCCTAGGTATATGTGATCGGCATTCACAATCGCCCAATATACGTCCGCACCTAACAGAATGTCTATCTTCGAAGGTTCATAGAAAGTGGGATCCGCTAGACTAACTTCCTTTGGTATACAGAGTTGCTTAACGTTTACCTGCATGTTGGGTAACGTACCCATAATATTTGGTAAGACAAGACAGTCAACCGAGATACAGAAATTAGTCACGCGCGACTGGAGTGTAAGGTTTACCCTTTCGGAAACTTTTGTAATGGAATTATTTATTCCGGCTACGCGAGTGGGACGGGAAGTGTCACAAATTAATCCGAGCTTTTGTTTCATGGTGTTGGATAGTAAGGACATCTGACTACCTGTGTCTAGTAACGCTCTTGCCTGGTAGAGTTCCCCAGTTTGCGGGTGCACTATGTCTAGTAGAGCCGTACCTAACAGTACTTGACCTACTGAGGCTGCTGAGAGAGAAACCGGTAAGTTAGAGGGCTCAAGGGCCGGAGCGTCTGCTGTGGACCTATTGGTCTTAAACTCGTGATCGTGTAATAGTGAATGATGTTTCCGTTTACATACACGACACATAAGCCTGGCCTTGCATTGAAATGAGTTGTGACCGCTCCTAAGGCAATTCCTACATAGGTTTAATCTTGTGACCTCAGCTAACCTATCCCTAATGTCCAAATTCTTAAATTTGGGGCACTCTGACAAATGGTGACTGTCATTGCAGACATGACACGTGGACGGTCCACCTTTATCTCCCAGTGCAGCAAAAGTCCTATTCGGTTTAGGCTCTTTATTATTGCTTGGCCTTCGGTCCCTTCTCTCGGCATTTTCTATGCCTGCGAAGTACATTGTTTCTAGAATGTCGGCTCGATTTCTTAGAAACCTAGTGAAATTTTCTAAGTTATGGTAATCGGCTAACGTAGACCTGTGCTCTTCCCATTTAATAGTAGTCACCGGATCTAATTTTGAAGCTAGAATGAATAGAATAAGTGCATCCCATTTGTCAGTCGGCTGACCCAACGCTTCCAGCGCTCTCAAGTTTTTTGACATGTGGTCTACTAAGTACCTTAATGCCTTATAGGATTCCCGACTACACTTTTCAACACTAATTAAAGCTTTGAGATGATTGTTTATGAGAATATTTTTATTATCATATCGCTCGCAGAGTAAATCCCATGCTAATTTGTAGCTATTCGAGGTAAACTCTATTGATTTAATTATCCCCTTAGCACTCCCTTCCAAAGCTGATCTTAAGTAGTGAAATTTGTTTATTTCTGGAATTGACTTATTGCTGTGAATAATAGAATCGAATGTATCTTTAAATTCTAGCCATGTTAACAAGTCTCCATCAAACTTTGGAAGGTGTATGGTTGGCAATTTTACTCCGTTGAATTCATGTGAACAACAGCTTGGCTGATGAGAACAATTACTAATTTCTCCAACAGTGTTTGCCTTATTTATTGGTAATGGGGTAGCCTCAATTAATTCTTGAGCTACAGAGAGAGCAGAGTAAAATTGACGCTCTGTTACCTCTCGTTCTTCTAATTGTTCATCTACATCGGAGCAACATATTTCAATTTCTGACTGTAATTCGTCAAATGTTTTAAATAATTCTTGAAATTTGGCTAATCTCAAAGAAATTTCCTTAACTTGAACACTGGCAACCTCTTTAGGCTCCAGGTTCTGCATAGTACCTAAATAGTCTATGAATTTTGTTAATCTACCCTTTATGGTGCCACGCTTTCTAATTAATTCTTTAATTTTGACCTTCAGGTCGGTATCTACACTGGTCATTTTGCTATCAACGAGACCTATTTATTGTCTATCGAAATACAAAACACAAAACACAATGCAATACAATGAGCTGAATAGATAAATGTGCAGTGAACCTGACAATGTTAGGCGTCGCTCCGACACGTGTTCCCAGGTACGACTTCCGCGTTGTAGCGTGCCGTCGGCCGGCCGCCGCTAATGCAGTCGACGCGTCGAGGGAATCCGCTGTGCTGGCTGCGCGGGTTCTGCACCGGAACAGTTGCCGTATGGCCGGAACTCTGAAATAGTCGGCAGGATGGCTGGTTCACCAAGCATTGGTTGCGTGCACTTGATTCACACGCGTGCATGAATATGGGGTGGGTAGGAAAAACAATGCGTGCAGCTTAAAATGCTAGCTTGCGTTTTACAATATCGCCAGAAGTGAGGTTATGCGTTACGTGGGATTACATTTATGATTATGAACTTAAGCGGGTAGGTGCACACGAACATACAAATGATTCGACTAGAGTGGAAAATTTGCAGCTTAGCGCCTAGCCAAGCATAAGCCAGCTCAACCCACGTGCAATTAACCTGCAAATTAGGAAAAGATATGGCCCCTTTTCCCGTTTGACGTTCGAGCAGCAAGCCGCGCACTGATTCACAGCGCGAGGGCACACAGGAAAAATATTAAAGAAAGGAAATGAATGGATCAGGGCTTACTCTCCTGGGCTAGACCTTCGGCAGACGTGTTGAGTTTGACCCGCCGTCACCGTCCGAAGCCTCCCTGGACACAGCAGCTCGTCCGCGCTCCCCTTCTTCTTGATTACGCAGCCCGGCTGGATGGATGGCGGGCTGCGGCACTTGCTCCACGCGATGAATTTTCGGTTTCTTGATTACGCAGCCCGGCTGGATGGATGGCGGGCTGCGGCACTTGCTCCACGCGATGAAATTTCGGCCGACGCTTCTCGAAGATTCGATTTTTAAATTTAACGCAACGGGTCCTGTCACGGTCGCCACTTGTTGACGCCTATGCTTAGGTGTGTTGGGAGACTAAATAAAATACCGTTATAGAACAAACCAATACTTATTTAGACTTTAAATTGACGTGTACAAGATTAAAGATTACAGAATTCTAGGACCCGTTACAATATTATGCGTATGTTGACCGATCGTTGGAGCCGCGCTGGAGCAAGTGAACGATCGTTTTTTCTCGCGAGATCGCGGACCCTCGCCCGGTGCCCCCCGCCGCCGTCCCGTCGCGCAGGTGGCGCGTCGCCATTGGTCCGCTGTGGTATGGCGTGATTCTCTTCCGATGGTCGTGGCGGCGCTCCGATTGGTTCAGCGGAGATGGCCTGTTGATGACGCAGGGCGGCCGGCACGCCGCGGCGGTTACCATGCGGGCACAGGCCGCAACAACCTGTTATCAGAATTAGTACAGCCTCAAACAGTATTCAATATGGAGTACCCAAATAGTAGTAACCCATAACATTTTATCGATATGGCCGTCATTCAAATAATAGGTTTCCCGTAAGCCGTGATACAGTTTCCGGCGTTTTCCAGATTTCCTTTTACGATCATCTTATTGGGTAAAACCTATAAACTGTACTGATTACTGGAGACTGGCAAATAAAAGGCACGGTCGTTACGCTTGTTTTATTTCCGATTTTCTTTGATTTAGGGCATCAGGCTGTTTTGAGGCCAAGCGAACAACTTCGCCGACCTTATGAATTTCTTTAGACAATGATGGAACTCAAAATCATATTCTTGCTCGTAATGAAACTAAAGTAGAAGTTTTAATCAAGTGTTCAAAACTAACTGACTTTTTTTGACCTTTTGCAGTGGCAACAAAGTCATTGCAGACACAAGTAACTATTTGAATGCGTGTTTACGATATTATAAACAGATTTATGGAGTTCTGTGAAACTAATAAGATTTTGGGGATAATTGATCAGAAACCAAGATTGGAAATAAAATTACTTCCTTCTCGGAATGAAATCCTCCAGGAAATTTAATAGAGCCCGCTCTAATAAGCGTCGCTAGAAATTCGGCGGCACACTTAATTATTCCCGTGTATTCTAACCTGCCGGCTCCGTGAGTAGGAGTACGACTACTGCTACTTTAAATAGTGATTCAACCGTGACGTTCGATACTTCGTTCCTAGATTTAAACCTGTTATAAAAGTTTCATCTACGTTCTTACGTATGTCGGATTGAAGTCCTATAACTTTAAAGATGCCTGTCAGATTCCTGTAATTAATATATTTTGGACAGTCATCCATCATAATAAACAACTTTTTCCGGCTCTGTGCAATGGTGATTGCAATTCGTAGTTGTCAGTTTCCGCTAAGGATCGCATCACCTAATTAGCTATTTGGTGTTCATTGTCCGTTACAAGTGGAAAATTTGCCATACGCTTACGCACACATAAGTCAGTCATTTTCACAAAAAACATGTACGCTCGACTACTTTCAAGATTGGTGTAATTTTTTGCCAGCCAATGAAACCAATTTGAGACACTGATGGTTTGCGTGATCGCGGCAATGGTTGCCGACTTGCCAACACAGCGTTTTTTTTGTACTTTATTTTTTATTTTACGATATTTATAATAAAGTTGCTTTAAGTTTTTGGCGATGACATCGTTTCCTGAAACTACGGGTACTACTACTACTTGCTACGCTAAAATTTTCCTCAAATGTCAAAATGCTAGCGCGCTGAGAGCTCGAAGCTAAAAAGTTGAGTCGCAAAGAAAAATGAGCTTCATATTAGACCATATTATTCTCTCCACTCTCCAGTCCCCACTATTCGAGACTAGTTGAACACAAACCTATACTGAATAAAAACAAAGTAGAATTTTGTTTCGAATAACCGGTTGTAACGTGTGGCGTAATATCGGCCACAGCCGCGATGTCGTGGTGGAGCAACTGCGACTCAAAACTAACGTGTTTACTAAACACTGGAGCTCCAGGTGTATCACATGTTATTATCCTCGCTTGAATTATTTTCCTCCCTTCAATTTGTATGTCATGTGTTGCTAAAAGCGCTTAGTAATCAGGGGTTAGCGCGACCGCTGCTGCTAGCGACTGCTTGCCTCCGTCCGTCCAGTCATCCGTGCCTTATGCAATATCACGCGTAGGGTAGTCACCCCTTCCGTCGGCCCCTCGGATATGGCAACGCATGTAATCGAGTACATACAGACAGATAAACACACGCACGCAACCTGATATACAGGCACGACGGGGATGCAAATTAGTATCGATTGTGATCGGGTTTCTAATAGTTGCAGTTCATTAGTCATTAATGGAAAGGAAAAAAAATGCTTCAATATGTGGTGTTCACTTCATTCGTCGTAATAATTACGTAAAAAGCAGGACCAAGACAGATTTGTCGGTGTAACTTGTATATAATTTGCGGTTGTGCATGAAGTCATGGTACAAAAACCATAACAAGATAAATACAAACACCGTCGTGGAGATAACGTGACTCACAGTTGTCACAAAAAAACCAATAGACTGCGTCTGAATGGGAATTACCAATAATAGACAAATGTCAATATTGCCATTATAAGGAAAGTTGTTTAGATAGCGACCGTTACTTCAACGTCACAGCTCTGTCACCGAGCTAGACCACACAGACATACATTTACATTTCCTCGTTTTTAATGGAGCCGATGTGATTTAAGTGTCCCATCCATCAAGCAAAGTCTAAAGCTGTAGTTTTTGCTTGATCTCGGTACAGCACGGCGTAATAGATCGATTGGCCTCGGTCCTGCACGCTCCGCCGACTATTGCGTCATGCCGTGATGCTGTCAGGTGGAGCAGACGATGATAATGAGCACGTTGGCGATGTTTATTGCTTAGTTTTTATCATCTTCGATTGAAGTTCGCTCGTCAAAACAACACAGACAGCCGCGATGACTTTGCACTGTGATTTATTGGCACTCCCGCATGCCGTAAGACAGTATCCACAAGGTTGTCCTTCCACGCGAATGTTACCTCAGTTAGGTCTTGATCAGAAAGTTTTTATTCTTGTTAAAACTTTGCTAACGAAGGCTGTCTAGAAGTTAGTGATGGAGAAAAATTGACAATCACGAGGTATGGCGTTTAAGTCGAGGTTAACAAAAGCGTCCGTCATTCCGTGCAGAATCTGAGCACGTCTGACGGATTGATCGTTCACCCCAAAACTGGTGTAGTCGAGCGTGACCGTGCTCTCAGTACCACTATTACATCAGTAATTCAGTACACTGTTCAAGTAAATTATGCTAATTAATAATGTTTAATATAAAAATCGTGAGGAAACCGGCATGTCCTAGACATTCGAAAACATGTGACATCTGCTAATCCGCTCTCACACAGAGACCTGTGTCCCAGCAGTGAGATAGGTTGATCATGTACATCTGTTAGTTAATATAATAATTTATTGATATTTAATTGCACTTTGCATTGAACCTACAAAAATACATTACATATTGTAAAGCTACTGAAAATATCGACAATGACTGCGGAAACTTATTTGGGACACTGATAAACTTATTTTTCATTTTACATCGTTAAGATTCATTCATCATAACGTGTTTATGATTCTAACTTAATAATGGGAAATCCGGATTGTAATGGAAAAACGAAACTTTAGGAAGCTGCTGAGTAGCAGCATTTGCATTTAAACACTTCCCGAGATTAACATTCAACTACAACTTTTAAAGGACTACCTCTCTAATCGTTTTCAGTGCGTTAAGATTAATGACAGTATCAGCAGCGATTTGCCAATCACTCACGGAGTTCCGCGGGGGAGCATTCTGGAACCGACGCTCTTTCTCGTATACTTGAATGACCTCTGTATACTAGACCTTTCAGGAGGTAAAACTATATCTTATGCAGACGACACCGTTCTGTTGGTCTCTGCTGATACCTGGGACAAAGTATATAGGGAGGCGCAGGATGGATTCAATGTGGTGACCCACTGGCTGCAGAATAACTCCCTGACTCTTAACCCGGATAAAACCCAGTATATGATATTCTCGATGCGTACTCAAAATGAACAGCTCCCTTATACCCCCTCGATCACAGCACATAGATGTTGTAATAGCTTAGTATACTCTTGTCCAACACTAATAAAGACAGCGTCAATTAAATATCTTGGAATTATTCTAGACTGTACCATATTCACCTTCTTACATCTAGGACAAGAAAGCTGATCTATGTTTTCAAGAACCTTAGGCATGTTGCGCCACAAAAATTAGTGAAGCAAATATACTTAGCACTCGTACAGTCGATTCTTCAGTATTGTATCACCGTTTGGGGAGGTGCACATAAAACTATATTAAAGCCCTTAGAAATTGCCCAGCGAGCTGTACTAAAAGTTAGTACTTTTCGCCCTTATTTGTACCCAACCCATCTTGTTTATCAGTCGTGTGAGGTCCTGACAGTTCGCCAGTTGTTTACATTTCTGGTAGTTCTGAAGCAACACTCTTTACTACTATTCTCAAAAAGCGATCTAACTAGAAGACGAAACATTATCAGTAATCTGGACCGACCTTCTTTTAGGCATTCTTACGTAAACAAATACTTTTGCTTCTTGGGACCGTACTTATATAATAAGATAAATGACGCTTTGGAAATATACTCGCTTAATAAAAAAATATGTAAAAGTAAAATCTTTAAATATGTTAGTAAACATACATATATTATGAAGAGACAGAAAACTTATTAAAAATAGTTAAATAGTAAATCCCTTTTATACTCACCCTCTCACACTCTTTCACCCACTTTCACACACTACTCACCGAGTAACACTCCACACACCGTTTTGTTTATTTTGATTTAAACTTTTTCTTTTTCTGTGTAATAATGATATACCTTCTGTTATTAGTATGTCTATTTAAGTTAGTAATGTAATGGCCATCATAAGGAAGAGCGCTGATGTCTGAGATACAGATATTTTTTATCTAGTTCAGACGCAGATGCCTTTAGTATAAAATTAAGAAAACTTGAATGTATCCCGTATATCTGGTCAAATGTAACATATGTTCTGTGTCAAATAAATTATTATGATTATATTATTATTATTAACATCGCTTAGCTCTCGTGGATCGGGGCGGAGGAGGAACCCCATGTCGAATTAGGCGTGACGGGTGTAGTCATTAGCCGGTAATTTGGCGCCGGCTGAAATTTGCATGTTATCTGCACGCCGCTGGCGCCGACGACATACCGAACCGATAGCTACACTACGCATACCCCACATACGAACGTAAATTAACATGGACACCGAAACAAGCGCTGATAAATGGACGCCTTTGAAACCATTATAGTAGAGTTAATTATCCTATTGTGAATATAGGCTGTTATCTTCCAGCTTTTTACCAAATGTTATGGATTTCCTTCATGAATTTTGTGCTGGACGCCACATTTAGGCATTCGTACCGATAAATCATGGTGCAAACAAGTGTTGGAGTTGTAATGGCATATGGTCGGTAGTGGTACATGTCGTCTATTCCGGTATGTTTGGGCGTGAGGCCCTAGGGGCGCTGCCGTGCTGCACGGGACCGTCAAGGTGACGCGGCACAGGCTGATGTTGGCGCCCAGCCAGGGCTAACTACGTACCTATAACACACTCGCTGTTTTATGTCCAATCTTACTTCATACCGTTTTATTATGCCCTTAACTTTACATCGGTATGCGTAAACAGGTTTTAGGTTGTAGACAATATTCTGAGCGAGTATATTTATTTTATATCGTATCGTATGTCGAGGAACATAGTCCCATATTACATACAGGCAATTTCAGGCCTATTTCTATTTTACCTGCATTTAGCAAAATATTTGAAAAGTTAATACTCAAGCAGTTGCTAAGACATTTTAATTTAAACAGCCTCCTCCATAATGATCAATATGGCTTTACAAAGGGTCGTTCAACTACAGACGCGGGTGTTGCTCTGCTGAGACACATATTTGACGCATGGGAGAAATCGCAAAATGCTATTGGAGTTTTCTGTGATCTCTCTAAAGCCTTTGATTGCGTGCACCATGACACGCTTTTGCGTAAGTTACATCATTACGGTGTCAGAAACGAGGCTCTCAACATAATAATTTCATATTTACATAATAGGGTCCAATGTGTAGATGTTAATGGCGCGAAATCTTCCGGGCTACCAGTTCAGTTAGGTGTTCCGCAAGGCTCAATATTGGGTCCATTCTTGTTCTTAGTTTATATCAATGATTTACCATTCCATTTGAAGGGCATCTGTGACGTTGTACTGTTTGCAGATGATACCTCTCTTATTTTTAAAGTAGACAGGAATAGACAAGATTTTGACGACGTAAACAGTGCACTCACAATAGTTACAGATTGGTTTACGTCAAATAACCTAGTTCTCAATGCCAAGAAAACGAAATGTGTAAAGTTCGCCTTACCGAATGTCAGAAATCTAGGACCCAACATCGTCTTAAATAAAGAGGTGCTTGAAACAGTAGGCTCGGCAATTTTTCTAGGACTAACAGTAGATGCCAAACTTCAGTGGGGACCTCATATATCAAGTCTAGCAGGAAGGCTCAGTTCGGCTGCCTACGCCGTCAGGAAAGTAAGACAATACACTGACGTTGATACAGCTCGTTTAGTCTATTTCAGTTATTTTCACAGTGTTATGTCCTACGGTATTCTGCTGTGGGGCAAAGCCGCTGATATACAAAATATATTTGTCCTTCAAAAACGAGCTGTTCGAGCAATTTACCAGCTAGGTGCCAGAGTTTCTCTAAGAGATTTTTTTAAAGATATTGGTATTCTCACGGTTGCATCACAATTCATCTTCGCCAACATCCTATATATTAGGCAAAATTTGCACTTGTACACTAAAAACAGTGATATTCACAGTGTTAACACTAGAAATAAGGAAAAACTACGTGCCCCCTTTCACCGGCTTCATAAGGTTCATAACTCATTTGTTGGGCTTGGTATAACCTTTTATAACAAGATACCCTCTTCTTTGCTAGACTTGCCTTTTAATGCGTTTAAAGCTCAAGTAAAATCCAACCTTTGTTCAAAGGCTTACTATTCCATCAACGACTACTTACACGATAAGAATAGTTGGTCGCCCTAATTAACTCAAGACAATGTTCATGTTCTTTCTCCAGAATTAGCTTAGGTACTGACAGGTTACTGTTATTAGTATTAACTCACTTATTTATTTCACATCGATGGTCCTAGTTCATCATGTGTGACTGCAAGTGACAGCTAGGTGACGAACCCAGCAATGCATAAATGTGTTAGCTGTCACGCCCTTTATGCCTGGAGGCTTTTATTTAGGTAGTGAGTTTTTATTTTTATTTTAATTAATTATTTTTTAGCTTGAGTACGTATAGTTTTTATTATATTTGTTGGTATATTGGCGTGGCTAGCTGACATAATATGGCAAATAATTTAAGCTTCTTGTAATGTTCATTACTGAACATAGGTTCCTAGTATTGTATACATGCAACTAACTATATTCTAACTGAACAGACAGCTGTGCTGCTGGGGAGTTTGTTCCGCCACTTCTTCTTCCCAGCGATAGCACTAGGAAGTGGCGAAGGGCGGGCGTTTTTGGGGGACTGTCTTTTGTAATTTTGACGTTCGAAAAGTGCTGATTCTCAGCCTAATTTGAATAAATGACTTTTGATTTTGATTTTGATTTTGATTTTGATACATATCTATACTAATACTAGCTACTGCCCGCGACTTCGTCCGCGTGAAGCAACTTTCTTAATTTTTTTTCCGTAAGAACCTTCTAAAAAGTATTAGAAAACTTAAAAAAAAAGATGGAAGAAATCGGTAAAGTCTTTCTCAAGTTATGGCGTGACCAATGGAAATAGGGATTCATTTATACAATACATAGATTATAAAGAGGTAGGTAAAATTTGTTTGTTTGTTTGTATGTAGTGGGTAATCTCCGGAGTTAATGATCCAATTCTAAAAAGGTTTTCACTGGTTGAAAGTTACATTATGTGTGAGTGCTTTAGGCTATAAATTATGTTTACATCATGCATTTTAGCTGAGCTATTACAACTTTTGTCTAGCAAGTCGGAAATAAATACCTCTTAAAACAGAATTATTTGCATGCGCTGCCTCAACCGTTGTATAGAGGAACCAAAAATTTCACGCGTACGAAGTCGCGGGCAGAAGCTAGTGGTATATAAACCGATGTTACGGAAGTTCAAATAATAGCAAATATCAGTCATCACAAAAATACCATGCTACTGCGCTCTGTTCTTAATTAACTCTACTTAAAAACAGGAAAAATAGATTTGGAACAATTGCCAACTGCGAAAAGTACTTCTCGGAATGGAGATTTGATTGAATTAATTGAGAGATGTCTAAAAATAGTACTGATATAATAGGTGACGAGACTTCTTTAATTGCTGGATGTGTGGGTGCGAATCTGATGAAGCACCTCCAACCTGTGGCCGGGGTCAATTGCGCGCACGCATCCCCCGCGCCTCATGAAGGCCGTCTCGATCGCCTGATCAATCAAAAGATGCAATTATATAAGATTTTCGTTGAGTGCTTAGAACACGCATCAAGATTATTAGCCACATCCTCGCGGAGGATTTCTGAAAGGCTCGACGGAAGCCATAAAGCAACGGCCGTCAGTTCTGATTGAACCAGTTATTTGACCAGATACAAATTGAGAGGTCTTGCATACCTGATTCAAGGAGAGCGATTATCTATATCACTTTGGGCGTTCAATTCTTTAGACATACAAGGACTTGCCATTTGGATTCGGTTCTGATGCACAATACGTTTGCTAATATTTTATTAGTACCTATCCCGAACATGCCATTTTGTCCTTTGTGTGAAATGCTTTGCTTCTTAATAGTTCTTCAATAATGAAGTCCAAGATAAAATGTTTTACTTTTCACAACCAACATTCTATAGATTAATTCATGTGACTTGTAACAAAGAACGCAATTTTGTAGTTCAGACTTATCATTAGTAAACCCACGTATCTTAAAATGATTACATCACAAAAAATATACTTAAAGATAAAGTAGTACGATCATTGAGTTAATGTAGCGTATGTTTGTTTCAGGCAACGTGAGAGTTATGTGGACCCAGTAGCGTGGCTCTTCGGTACTGGCTATGTTTCATCCTGCCATCTTCCTATCCTTCGTCATCCATGTGAGTTGCCCTTTCATTCCAAATGTATCGATGTGGTGTATCTCGCTTCTTATTCTTAGGAGCTGCGCAGGCACTTTTCAGATTGTCTGTTTGTTTAACAACAGCAGCTACGTCAGTATCAAATATAGCCATTGATAACGTCACGTCAATCAATGTTCTCGTCCCAATGATACGCTTGTCACTCGTATTTAGATAGGTAATCGTAGTTATCTGCGCAAGGACGCTCTCATTCAGATTAACTTATAATTAATCGTTTATTTTGAGTACTTGCGCGGAGTCGAAATTGTATGAATTTACAATGTTGGACGTCCTTGCCACTTGGCACCCTTCGGCAGTCACGCGAGAACTGCGCTGCAGCGCGGACGTGCATCGCGCTCTTGTAAATTAAATAAATATACGTAAATGTGCACAGCTTCAACAGTTCTACACGTAATGTGAAGCAATTATTGACTCATTACTACGTTTTTTGTTCGACCTTTGCAGCATCAGCACATGCAGCACTCACTTCAATAGCAGTATGTATTTTAAAGTGTTCTTATTGTTTTATATCTTGTCTTTTGTATGAAAAACACGAGTATGGATAACGAAAGAGTGCACTTGTCAGGTTTCTTATAGCGCGCTAATCCTGCTGTTCACGACGATCACACGAGTTTTTATGGTTTCAATAAAACTTTAATTTGTAAACAAACATGGAACGTTGTGGTGCCGTGAGCTGTGGGCGCGTGTGATGTGATGATGCACAAATAAGAATGACATGACAACATACAGAAATAAGCGTTGTGTCAAAGGTTTTGTATTTTCGTTGCCAGAACATGTGATTATCCGTCGGATTGCGTGCTCGTTTGTGATTGTATGAAATGTGATTAGATGAAGCAGAAATGATAACAGGTGGTTACTTAAAATAATACACATTTAAATACTTATTATCCTTCCTTATCCAGTTTGTGTATAATGTGAAGCAAATAGCGTGCATAGGTATAGCACATGTTTCGAAATCACGATACGAAAAGGATACCTACTGCAAAATATATTATTGGCACTATATTGTGAAACTTCCAGAGTTTATAATGAGATATTAAATCCCTGACATTTCTACTCTCGTACTCATCAATTCCTAACCTTCGAAACATGTTAATTACCCGAATCCTCTTAGTATAAAATATTACAGCACTTTCGCAACTTACATATATTATATTGGTTTCTTTGGTCTTTCTTCACACATTAGCTAGAGCATCGTTAACGTTACAATATTGCAGCTAGTGAATACGAGCCACATCACAAGTCATAAAGACAGCAGATGGCCCAATATTGTATTTGAAACACTGAATATTGATGTAACCGTCCGATATAATATATGTGCGAATAGACTGCACTATTGCAACAGATGTCTCAAATTAACTACGAATTTGTATCGAGAAGCACGTTTGATATTTAACCAAAACCACAAGCTCTCAGACTGTTGAAACACCCAAAAAACATTGCCGATGAATTTTAAGCTCAGGAGACGGAGCCCGTATCTCGCATATCTTATGTCACGGATTTATTTTGTTTAATTACGCATATTTCATTACGTGTCACCGAAAAGAAATTCCTGTCATCAAAAATCCTATACCAAAAAGTTGGTCCTACTGTCCCGGTCTTCTTTACGCTATCTTAATGTGCTCAACCATCAATTCTCTATTCCAGACTAATGACCACGGCAGCTATGCGCCTGATCGTCGGCCACCGCTCGCTATCGCACCACGGAGGACGCGACTCTGATGCCAAAACAATCAGCTCGCTATACCTCTCCACTTAGATAGGCGTTTTTAATGTTTTACAATTTACATTTTTAACGTAGATTCATTTACACGTGCGTTGATGTGAACACACATGTGAAGTGAAGTGCAAGTGCTAGTGTTGTGACCCAGCTGGTGTAATCCGGCTGTATCTGGTTATAAGTGGTGCGTGTCTGGTCTAGTCCGGCGTGCGTTAGTCCGGGCCAGTTGCGCAGGGCCCGATGTTGGCGGCGTCATGGCCTTCATGACGAAGAAGAAGCGGTACAAGTTTGGGGTGCAGTGCTGTCTGGAGGAGCTCACTGAGGTGCCATTCGTGTCTGCGGTGCTGTTCGCCAAGGTCCGCCTACTGGACGGCGGAAACTTCCAAGAACATTCTAGCAGGTCAGTAAGACATCGTTACATAGCCATTAAGTTCGTATTTGTGTCACATTATCATCTGATACGTCTTCGAAGATAAATTACCCGTCGTTGAGTGTTATCAAACGTCACATTCTATGAAAGTATCGATAAAAAATAATCTGTTTAAAATGCAGACATCTCGTCACCCGGCGATATGAATAATTTCTTGCGTTTGTCTACCCATGACGTTAGATAAAAAGCTCGCTACATTAGCTCCAAGCTTCAGATAAACTTTAACCTAATGATTATTATTTTTTTATTAAATATATTGTTTTACAAGCAATTTCTTTCTCGAACTCAAATATCAGTCAACTTGCATATGTTGCGTTATCCGATATTGGCTAAGCTTTCCAGTCGTGTCTAGAAGCAATGTCTCTAAAAGCTAGCAATTTGTCTCAGCATCTAAAAATGCCCACTATCTCGAATCCTATATGTTCTGGATGTTAATCTGAATGATTATCCAGGTTGTGGTTGCTCCTCGCAAATTGTTACTTTTTTTTGGTTTCATTACAGCTTTACGTAGTTTCAACTGTCAAGTAGACAAAACGATTAAACAAAACAAATATGTCTTCATTTAATTTTGGTCTTCTACTATGGTAGCTATTATAAAAAAAAAAATTAAAAAAAAAAACCAGCAACCAAATCTTTTTCATCAATATCAGCGCCATGTTCTGGAAATGAAAAGTTATTTTCCTCTCGTACAGCAGGTTCTATTATTCGTTTGATTTAATCTTCGGGTTTTGTTTTTCGCGCTTGATTAAGTAACGTTTTAACGGCCGTTCTTACGTCATCATTGCGATATATTACAAAACGGTGTACACTTGTACAATGATTGTGGTCTGTGCGTTTGTTCGTTTTGCTCCAATCGCTGTTGCAAGTAAACGACAGTTCAGCTCATAAATCAAGTTTGGTTAATCTAGTCGGACGGAGCCTGGGGGCAGGAGGGGGGCTCATAGTCAGCGCAGTGGCCCACGCCGCACTTGCTTGCACAACGCTATTCTTCCTTATATATTATACTTACTAGCAGTCAGGCGTAAGTTTCCGTATTTGCAGTTTTTGGCTGAAAAACACGATATCGCTGGTTATACAGGCGTTAACTCATTACCAACGTAAGTTAGATATAGTACGTCAGTGTTCAGAAAGATTTTGGAAGACTCTTATGCCAATTGATAGCCTTTGGACACACCACAGAGGCAATTTAACTGGAAACACTTTCCTAGATAAGTTTTTTGTTTAACGTCACGTGAAAATGTCTGCGGGCACCAAACAACGTTACTGGAGAGCACCGCTCTACGCTTGTCCAGTAATATTATTAAGTTGGAGACTAAAACGACAACACTATCGGGTTCGTTATTCCTCCGTCCTGTTTTTAGTCCTTCGCAATTATTTTCTAAAAGCTTGAAAATTTTCGAATCTGGAAACAAGTTATAAAGTATCTTGAAATCCATTAACTTGGATAACTTAATTTTTCATCGGCCTTCTTAATAGAAGTCAAGTTCAAAGGTATTGTTTAGACCATAAAAGCAACTATTTACCTTTTGTGATTGAATTAATTAACTTGTAAAAGACCATAACGATAACTCACGGTTACGGTCCGACATTTTTATTTTGCAGATCTTTTATTTGTTTGGTCTTATTTCCTAGTCTCCTTTAAAAAGTACAGAAAGTTGAAGCAATTTGGCAATGTTGGCTGCATTACTAACTTTTCAGTACAAGGGACTCAAACTTGCGCGGGAAACTTTTGGATCTCTTAAATTCTATTTACTTCCAAATTTCATAACTGTCAAAAGTTTGTCCTTCTTCTGGAGCGGGCCGAATTCCTCCGAAGTTATTAATTAAATAAAACTGTACGTCTTTTGAAAGCAATGATTTTTGTAGGCACAGACTGTACACAACACACACAAGAAAGACAAGGCGTCTCGTCATCGCGATCATCAATCTTATTGTCCGTGCAACACCCACTTTCCGCGAGGTCTGTCTTGCCCAAGTTGTGTCGTGGTGATATAATCCACCCGCGCGGGGCAAATTGATTAGGTGTACGTTCGCGTGTACATAGTAGCGATAATTATGTGGTGTTTCACCAAATTGAAATTGATGATGTGAGAAAAAGTTGTAAAGTCACTTATATTACCATTAACATTAATTTGGTGGTTGTTAAAAGTATTACAAATTATATTTGTGTTTGGTAATGGATGACCTCCACTACGCTAAATATAGTATTTGAAATACACAAATTATTGTGCTGTTCACTGATCTCCTTGATCTAGTTGTAATCTCGGAGATTCAGCAATCTCCGTGCCCGGTCATGTCGGGTGGTCTTGTCCTGACCGTGAGGCCACCGGACGCTTGTTATCCAATCCCCACCAGCACCGGACAGGCATCATATTTAGCACCACTCCCATCATGCACACTACCCATCGGTCACCACTTGCACTCCGATTGGCACATCCTACTTCCAAGTTTCTGGTCCTTGTGTTCGGAGATGAGCGTGAACGGAAGCTTTGTTTATCTGGATAATTATGTCGAATTTCGCTAAATTTAGCACAGTAGGTACTTAAAAATAAAATATGTTCCGCATCGTGAATCAATCGAAGGCCGCACGTACAGTCACAGTAAAGCTCAAAGAATTATTTTTCTGGTAATGTAACTATCAAAATAGATTTGTAGGTCTCGAGAAGTCGAGATTAGAACAAATGTAGTGAGCTGCACGAGACTTCGTTGTGTAGTATGTGGTGGTCGTATCAATGAGTTTCCGAGTCGCCGCAGATAAGTGTGGCCATGGACGCTTCCGATACGTGTTAGTGCTGCTGTCGATAACAGCTGAGCTGCTGCAATCCCTTCCTGTTCCACTTCGCCTAGCTAATATTAGCATAACATATTATGCCTGTAATTTTGTTTGTCTCGTGCAGTTGTTGAAAGAAATCCAAGCTCAGGTATTGAATACAAGAAACTGCAGTATTTGGCAGTGAAGTGAAAGCTTTTTATATACCTACACAATAACAAGTTTGTCGTTTATGACTGATGCTAACTAGACTGAATTTTTCCAACAGTCTGCATTTTTACCTTCTTTAGTGATCGAATTTATTTCATAATTCTAAAATGTATTGTACAAGTACTACTGAGTTACTGACCTAATAGTCCCTAATGTTATCATCATCTCATCAGCCCCCGATTGCTGATAACAATGATCTCAACTCATTACAACAGACATGTACAGCTACCACTCCTAATCGGGAAATGCTCTCGAATCTATCAGAGCAAATTATAAAGCCTGTCGTCCCCAATCGTAGCTAAACACGTAATTACGAAGGTACGTATGTGGGTCACAATCAGACTAGAACTGAACACTCACTAGTAATAGTAGGGTTAGCATTAGCAGCTTGACTAATTATCATAGTATTACGCCAATTCTTTATCGATTATCGGTAAGATTCGGATCATAGGACCAGTCACTTTAAAAATATTTGTAATTTTGTGAAAAATTCTGGCGTTATCTTTAAATCTAGTACTGGCAGCCCTGTGTGGGAAGTGAGCAGTTATTGTGAGTAGGGGAGAGGTGGAATGCGGAGGCGTCCGGCGGGCAGGCGCGGGCGGGCGTGCTCCCGTCCGCGCGCCGTACAACTGACTCCGCGCCACCAGCCAGTCACTCCGGTGCAAACCAATGCAACTATGATTGAGATACGAACCGCAATCAAAACGGTCGACTTTTGATTAGAAAATGGAATGGATTCTAAAGTAGCGTTTAATGACTTTGAACCAACCCAGAAGCTTGCGTAAGATAGCGATAACTACGACTTTGACGTTTGACTTATTGAAAGACTTAAGTCTCAAATTATTTACTTATTGGTTTTTATAAAGACAATGAGCTGCTGATTACGACAATACGTCAGAGACAACTTAACGCAGGATTTTAATTGATGAATTGAATGGACTCCTCGTGTTTTCCCTAAATTTAAATATAAGCTGTGCTAATTATAGATTGTAAATAGTTAATAAAGTTGAATGCCGCGGCTTGGCGTTTAGCACGCGGGTGTAGAATTCCTCACCTAGATAAGAACCGCCACCTGACTGACACGGGTTGAATGACTTTCTGTTTTCACAACCGCTGCTAACATTCAACATGTAGTTACAGCCTACAGTACAGAGTACAGCTCCATGTTGACGAAATGTTTGGAAACAAATAGATTTACTCAAGTGATGCTTGCATGTTGGTCCTTTATGCCGGTTGAGAGATTACCATAGACATTGATAGATACACGAAACACAAATATTTGGTTAAACCTTAACTGTACCTCGACAATTCACTTATTCATTTCTAATTGAAATTTACGGTTTTAAACAAAGGGGTGCCGATTACCATTGACTGTATAATGAACCTAACACTAGGTATCGCAACGGTTAATTAACTACAGTCATTGTTCTGAATCCTTTGATGAAAGTTGATCTGTGTCCGCTGTACTTGGTGCACCTCTTACAATGTAAGTCGCTCTCGCCAATCGCATCTGGCCATCATCTACAAATCCATCTGATAATAGAGCAAGTTTATTTACAAACTGGCTCGCTCCATTGTTTACGATAGCACGTCACCGCCGACATTTTGTTTTCATTAACTGTCTTTTGTTCTTAACACAAATTAATCGATTGTTTTTTCTGTTTTGTAATTCGGCCTGTTTGCATGTTTTTGTCACTGGCTGTAATCTCTAGCAGCTGTTGGGAACACTTGAGCTTTTTAGTAGGTAAACAAAGTCTATGGTAGATTCTGAGCCCATTCGTTGACTGGCGCATCCATCAAGCAAATCCATCTAATAAAAATCCAAATTCCAAAACAAACGTTAACTATACTTTTGTCCAGTTCATTTTGGCAAAAATTCGCCAAGCTGGACCTTACTCTTTATCATAATCTGGTCCTAAGTCGTTTTACGAAAAAAGAATTTGCCCCAGTTGTCTGAGATGTGTTGGTTAAGACTAGCTCTCAGCGACAAGTGAACCACTTTCTACAAAAAACAAACAACTGACTGGCCGTGGCCAGACAGGCCAGCTTCACGCTAGTGTAGCAGTGTTATTAGCTCATGTTACATTATAGTAATTATGTAGAAAACTGCAAAATACCGAGATTGAATATCCTATGCTACGTGTGACATGAAGTCGATGTGTTATTTTATAGCTTATTTGTTGCTAAATAACCTCATGTCATTATGTCTTGTTTCCTTACTTTGTCGTATAATATCGTTTAATTGTACGCGTAATCGATCTGGATATTAAAGTGCTCTGTTTGAGTATACTGCTAGTTATGTAATTAATAGTCATTGTTTTTCATTAAGTATAAAAAAAATGATCTCAATAAAACATGTGGAAACGATCAACTTTAATGCTGTTTGCCTTGAGTTGTAAAATTAAAATGAAATATGAGTATTTAGAAACTGTTCTAGAAATCTTTTTAATATCTCGCGCCCTAGTTCCTTTGGGGAATTATGTGCAGTCCAGATTTTAGAACTAAACAATAAAACAATGAGAAAAAATCAACCGTTGTCTAATAGGGCTTATTTTGTACGCATTAAGATCGCGCGTGCCGTCTATAACTAGACTAGCGATTTATCCACCCACCGTGGCTGTGGTGTCATTAACGATATCAGCCAACTTGGCCAAGGCGATGGCGCCCGCATTGCACCAGGGAGCAAGGATGACGCCGTGGACAACCGCCAACCACCATGACAACACTTAGATCTTATCGATACACGTACCTAGCCACCCAACAGAAGCATCGAAAGTCGAAACAACTACAGAGATAGTCCCCGTATAAATACACGTACCTACAAAAGATAGTCGCCAAAGACCGTGTCGATAAAATCACAATTAAAAAGAGTAAGTTGTCACGCGAGCATGTAACACTAACAGATATGACGATAATTAGAGTATAGTAGATGCGATAAAATAAATATAATTTGCGGTTGGAGCAACACGAGCCTTTGTTGGAAGTGAATGCAGGCGGCTCATTATTTGAGATTTGTCGATGTCAGATGCAACATTGTGCAACTACGTGGAAACTTTGTCAGGAGAAATTAGCGCGACGGCAATTCTGGAACCATGAATCTTCTAGGAAAATGCGCAAAGGATTTTTTTTCTTAACTACGACTTTGTTCTTGCATTCAGGAAATTCTATATTTATGTTTCTTACATCCGCGCAGGTTACCAGCCCGAGAGAAAACTTGTAAAATGGTGGTTCCTGTATCTATTACCATGATTTTTCCCGCCAGCAGTGCACACTGTAACTTTTTAACGTGCTTAATTGCTCAAGAGCTCGTTATTCTCATACAATGCAAGCTAAATGAGCTTCTAGTCGAAAAGGTTAAAGTTATATGGCGTTGCGCACTCCTTACATAACACCTGGGCTTCCCTCTGCGGACTTACCTATATGACCTTTAAACCCCTTGCAATATGTCATGTGAAATATCGTTGTGTTATTAAATGCAGACACTATCAAATATTAAAGTGTAGTGTTTACATTGCTTACATCAACCTTTACTTCAGTGTAGGCTGCACTATTTGGGCTTCTCTTGGTAATCAATCAAGTACTTTTTCCCAAAAAAATATTGCCTTTGCTTTGAAACAAATTTTCCCCAGTTTTTCATTGCCAAGCAAAAAAATATAAAGTCACAAGAAATATCGGAAAATTGTTTAAAAGTTTCCCAAGCTCGAAATAATTCCTTGTCGCCTGTTCGCTTGTCCTCATTTTTATAGTCCGGTGCTCGATGTCAGAACGGATTAATTCCAAAGATCGCGCAGTCTCCAGTTACCGCGTTGAAGCGACTCTCCCTGTAATCAACCTTGAAGGACAAAGAAATATCTGACTTACTGGTTTTCTATTAGGTTTCATTACTTCACGTGACATTTAATAGGTTCGTGAAAAAATCCATTAAGCTGTGTTGGGAGCTATTAATGTAATTATTTAAGTGCTTTTCTCCGTCCGGTGCACGAAAGTCGCTGTTTCTCGTGGAGCCTTCCTTCGTGGCTGTGTGCTTTCCCTGCTCTTGCTAATTACAAAACTCTTTTAAAGCGATATTACTATTTCACCGAACAATTACATGTTTGTTTTTACACCTTATTTCAAATTCTGTAGTTAAACAAACCAGCTTTAGACCACGTTCTACGAATCGTTGCGTAGGAATGCATATGAAAATAATGTTAGCCTGGTTAAATAGTTTTTAAAGTAAGCGAACTGATTTATGTGTGAAATTGTTTTCGGTACATGTTGGCAATAGTAACCCATAAATAGGTTTGGTGAGTCAGAACTTTTCAAGTTTTAAGAGCTCTTTACTGTATGTAGGTAAGTTGTTACGTAAAGTAGACCATATAAGATTTTATTGTATGCTTGCTAAAGCAAAAGCTCTTTGGTTGTTCAAAATATACAGTCATAGTTGTGTTGCAATAGCACGAAAGTATACCGGCGTTCATAAAATTGCAAAATAATTATTAATTCTGTAGTATGTGCTTTATTTTACAATCAGCTATGTCTAGTTTCCGATGTTTTGCTACAATTTCATTTCGCACCAGTGCAGCACGCTGCCGCGCCGGGACTGTTGGTCTAAAAACATCGCAATAGTGCTTTACCTGCAAAAAGCAATAGTGCTTACCTACGTTAAGTAACGTGTAATGTTAAGGCAGTTAGTGTCAGGCAAGTTGATACTTAGGCTATACAAATATCTCAACAGATGCAAAAATACAACCTACTTCAATTATATGCCCGATATCATTCATATTTATATGTATTATGCTAAAATATTTAGTTAGGTGCATAGCTTATTAAGTGCTTGAGCAGTTTCAAGAATATTGACTACTGGGAACACTCAAGTGACGATATATTTTAACTCCAATCTGTGTAATAACGTTTCTACATCATTCCGAGTGGTAGAGTCGCAAGTGGAGGTAATTGGCGTAACTGTTGGACCACATTCGATCGAACGTGCGTAGGAAATGAAAACACGTGCAGTGTTGTAAATCTCTACTAGTTGTGATCTTTAGGTCAAAAATGTAAAGAAATACATAATGTAAAACGTTTAAACAATAGATTTGGTCTTACTCCGACATTCGTATTGAGCGATAAGATTTCATGTTCCAAATATAGGATTCGAATTTAGGAAATATATATGTGCGTCCTCAGGGAAGACGAAATCCAATAAATCTAGAACTTGCCATTAAATTGTCAGAATTTCTCTTCGCCTAGGTAACAAGATCATGAGAATCAATTTATAGTATTGGCGGAGCGATCTCTTACACAAGAGATTGGTTCTATAGAAGAGAGCTGTACTGAGACGGACCCGGTATAATGCCCTGGGGCATACCGCATCCACGAGCTCAACGTTTCAAAGAATATTAGTCATAGGCCTGATTTTAAACTGTTAATTAGTAACCGTGGGAGTATAACAGTACGCCCATCAGCATATCTTCGGAAATGCTGTGTTCCCGTTTAGCGAACGTCTCCTTTGTATTATACGCGGTATAACTTGATTGGCACTTATTATGCATGTTCTGTATAAAAAATGTTTTACGCATTTTGTTCGGCTTCAGAACATGCGGGCGGAATAAAGAAATACATGGGGTTATTGAATTTATTCTTTGCGGAAACACATTTACTACCTTAGAATATTGATCAGTTTGTACATATTTGCGTGCGTTCGCTCATACCATGTGCTTCTAATTCTAAACGTTTACCAAATCAAACTTACCTGACAATACAGATTGTATTAAATAAGGATATGGATAACTTACTCATATTTGCTGATTGAGCTTTTATCATAATCTATTAGGAATATACTATATCCATCAACCATGCACAATGCAACATTGTCTACTAGAATCATTAACAGTCGTCACGTGTGTACGTAGAAGCGGCGTGCGCTCGCGCACTCATTAGTTCTTATTAATTAATCATTAGCGTGGTTAAGTAACCGGCGACCGCTCGCCGCTCTCGTGAAAAGTGAAATTTTTCCCTCCCTCCCCTCTCCTTGTACCCTCCGGAGCATTTCATTGCCGCTTTTTACTGGAATTCATTGATATCTTGGTTCTAGGTAGTTTTAAATTTTCAGTCTGTGAGCCGTGGACGCATTGGTATATCTTCGTGACTTTAACAGTCTAGATTAATTATCTTGGAGTAAAGCTATAAAACTGAGCGGTGCAGGTGTACGGTGGGTGAATGTGGACTGAATAGATCTTCAACATACACTTTTCCTTTTGTTACTATAGCGTATAAGTTGTTCACTTGTGGTGGTTAGGTAACTTGTTCAGTACAATGTAGGTGCGATGTTAATCAAACATACACCCGTTTGTAGTAATAGAGCGTGAAGATAATTTCTAGTTCATCGCCATTCGCTACCGAGCACCGTTCATTAATTACAGTTGGGGAAACAAACAACTACGTAGTTCGTTATCAGTTATCACTGTACATAAAATAGTAGTAAACACACCTTCCAATATATAAATGTGTCGTTAGATTTCAAATTGAAGTAAGTCCAAAATGTTAAAACTCATAAAAAGCGGTTTTTTAGGGTTCCGTAGCCAAATGGCAACGGAACCCTTATGGATTCGCCATGTCTGTCTGTCTGTCTGTCTGTCCGTCCGTATGTCACAGCCGCTTTTTTCCGAAACTATAAGAGCTATACTGTTGAAACTTGGTAAGTAGATGTATTCTGTGAACCGCATTAAGATTTTCACACAAAAATAGAAAAAAAAACAATAAATTTTGGGGGTCCCCATACTTAGAACTGAAACTCAAAATTTTTTTTTTCATCAAACCCATACGTGTGGGGTATCTATGGATAGGTCTTCAAAAATGATATTGAGGTTTCTAATATCATTTTTTTCTAAACTGAATAGTTTGCGCGAGAGACACTTCCAAAGTGGTAAAATGTGTGTCCCCCCCCCTGTAACTTCTAAAATAAGAGAATGATAAAACTAAAAAAAATATATGATGTACATTACCATATAAACTTCCACCGAAAATTGGTTTGAACGAGATCTAGTGAGTAGTTTTTTTTTAATACGTCATAAATCGTAACGTAACGGAACCCTTCATGGGCGAGTCCGACTCGCACTTGGCCGGTTTTTTTTCTGTTCGAGTAAGGCTTTTTACTATCTTATTTTGAGGGGTGGTGTGACTATCAAAAATTGGATTCTCTATCATCCTTTCTATAATTGTTTCCGTGAAATGTTTATAGATTACGAGAAAAACGAATTTCTAATTTGGATTTAGGACAAACATGTCAAATGGACTTGGTTCAATTTGAAAAAAAGGGGTGTGTTTTAAACTTATTTTGCTTGAAAACTACAGGGACTTGCGTCAATTTGGTAAAATATTGTGAAAGATACTTCCCTTGCCTTTTAAATAAAAATAAAAGCAATTTTTTGTCAAAAGTGGACTTGATGCGATTTGAAATCTAACGACACAAATATAAAAGGATAATAAATGTATTATATAAATCCTTATAACAGCCTTTCGTTGGCGTTCCTCTATTAACCCTAACAGTGTACCTACTGCTGACTCTTTCGGAGTTTACTCAAAAGTTGCTATTTGTAGTCTTTTGATATTATCTGAAAAGTAAGAGCTAAAACTTCACTTACTTTTCAGAAAATATATCAAACATCAATTAAAGGTCTTCCTTGTGCCATTAATCTTAGACAGGAAGCTCTTAATTCGCTGTTGAAGCAATTTCCAGAACTTGTACATTAAATAAACTGGCTTTACACTAAGTTGGTGCTTACGTGTACTTGGTAGAAGTGTAGCTAATCGATCACCGCGACTGGATCGACACTTCCCACTTCCGTGCCACCAGATCAAACACGATACACACTGGCGTGAAGACTCGCGTGCCAAATCAACAGCTTTTAGGTGTTAATTTATTAATCCGGCCAGTGTAAACTTCATTAATAAATTGAGCGCCTGGTAAAGTAAATACGCTTGTTATATTGGTTCGCATGTATTACCAAATTAGCTAAAAAATCATTAATTAAAAAGTAATGCTGCAAATATGTATCCGATTGAACAACGCGGAAGAATAATTCAGAGCTAAAAATTGATAATTGAAGTATTTTTCCTGTTCATTTATTTAGAATCGAGGCGTAACGAATGTTGCGAAAATTTATAATTATTGCGATGTAAATCTGATTAGCAACAGCTGCTGTTAATGTTTTGTTAGTTGGTATGAACATAATAGTAACGTTCAATTGAAATTAACCATTTTTTGAAGGCCGATTTGTCAAGCTATTTTCAGAGCCAGACAGTGTGCTGAGGGGAAATTCTCGTAATTTTAAGAACGTTCACAGTCTGATCTCAGTCTCAATCGTCAAAAATACGTCTAATTTGCCTACATTTTGACAAGTTTTTGACATTTGTTTGTCGCTGAGATGAGACTGCGACTAGATTTTGAACGTTTTAAATTACGAGAATTGGCCTTCTGGTGTTGTTGCCGGTATGCCTCGGCGTCAATTAGCTTCGCTCTCACTGCTGCAGTGCGCGTGCTTGCAGATTCTCAGTAAAAAGCTCGCATAGTTCGCATGCCGGCCGGCAATGTTATGCTAACTTAGCTAAGCGATTCGATACAATCTCACCAGATAGCCAGCTGTTTTCACTATCAGAGGTGTAAGGAATCGGACATAAACCGCATGTTTTGTACAGACAGTCTCTCAAAGATAAACACGTCTTTGAGGAAATCTCGCTGAGCCTGTAATCTATTTTTAACAGACAGACACGCGTTTTTATCGCAAGTTGGTATTTACTTTTCAATCCACACTTAATCCTACGCTCATTAAAGTAATTCAATTATTACACAATACGGATTTCTTGCTCAAACGTTAAATATAGCGGTGCAAATGTGAAACAATGACGACTACACACAATCCTAAACCAACAAGGTAAGCTGCTTACGTCACGAGACGCCAAATATGACTCGTACTATAAACAATATAACAAGTGTGCTCGACAACATCCCCGGCACGGCGACTGTAGACGAGAAAGAGAAACAAGCAATAAAGTGGCCTTTCTTAGCAGATCGCAAATGTGCTCTGACGTAAATAGTATTTAGTTCACTGAAGAAAATCTTTCTTTTCGGCAAAACCGCTAATGAAATGTGTGCTTCGGTGATTTTTATTGACTGCCAATGACAGGAGCTGCACGGACAGAACCAAGCGGTTCGTTCGATTGTCGTGTTAGAAAGAAAGAAAGAAAAATGCATTTATTGGTCATTAATCACGTTGACTAGTTTACTGCATACGAGCTAAAGCTGTTTTGAGAACCAGTTTTTTAATTGATGTTTTTCTCAACACAGTTTAATTGCAAGATCTAGGGTACATTTATCTCGAGTGCCCACAACATTTACTATTTAATAACATTGCGGCTATCGACGGTACTTTAAGCGTGTTATGTTACTTGGCCGAGCCCGTATCTGGTATCACTAAAGACGCGTGTAAATCAGAGTGAGCACTATATTCGCGGTTGATGGACGCCCGGTCCGACGACATTCCGCTGCCGACCCATTGTCGACCATGCGTGAACATATCCACGTTCGCCCTAAATATCCGCGTCTGTTTCTACATCAAAGAATGATGTATTTGTTAACATACCTACCTTGTTCACGTAATACGCTTTAAAACAATAGTTACCATTAAAGCGTTCAAGACAATCGATAATTTCATTGAAAACGTTTTACAATTAACAATGTCACTGCCAAAATCCTAATAGACAAATTAAGAGCAGTGACCTACAGCAGCGTCAAGTAGCCTAGATAACTACTTGGTGTTAACTAAATTAACTCAATTCCGGCCAGACGCGGCCTTATCAACCACCAAGTTAACATCATTACCGGCCGGACAACCGGCTGACCTTATCAAAATAGCCTTAGGTTCGAAATAATTACATGCAGAGGGATCACTGTGGTGAAGTACGAGTAGACTGGTGTGGTTTAGGACTCCAGCGCCGAGACTGTCTCGATTAGCTGTAGCATCTGCATCTACGGGAGTTTCGTTCACTTTGTGGTTTAAAAAAAAACGCCTGAAGTTTATTTATTTTTTCTTCTGTTCTCAAATAATAAGCAGGTGTATCCGTGTATTTGGTAAACAGTCGTACATTGAACGGCGAAGGATCTCGGCGCGGCGCCTGCGCACCGCCCGTCAACACTGCGCTTTGAAGTTCGCAAAAAGCACACAAGCGCAGTGTTTAGACGAGAGCAGTTTTTGTGTGGGATGGATACTTGTTAAGCAGATGAACAAAAAAGTTTCAAGTTGTAATACACCAAAAAATAGCATTCGTTTTACCAGAACCGGATGCAGAACGTTCTGACACAACACCGCTCCTTGAATGTTTTCATCGTTCCGATTATAAAAGATAATGCTATTATTCTTTAAGATGAACTTGATGTTTAAGCTTATTTTTACATCTTAATTTACCAAATCACAATAAAATGTGTTAATTTAATAAATAATCAGGTAAATCGTTTTTCATGTTAATCTACTTCTGAATTCCATTAAAATACGTTTGTGTAAGTTACACGGCTATAAATCTAATATACGATTACAGTTCCATTAGTGCGCTGGATGATATTCTTCGCGACGTGACTGCCAGTCGCACTCGCATCGTGCACTAATTCTCGTGTCGCAACTGATGCCACCGTTTGGCAACTCCATCATTGCCACCGCTTGCCCAATCGTCGGCGAAACATTCTCTCTGATACACTCTCGCACAATAACTTCCCGTTTACTGTTTACTTGTGCTCCTATGATCTGTTTCATATTAATATTAACTTCGTTTATTCTTAATATTGCGCAAGGTTAAATAAAGAGATCTTCTTGGTTTGTCGTAATCGAAATTGGGACAGATTTTAATAGACTCAAAGCGCAGGAAATAAATCACGTCTGATTAGTATCATCCTGATTTCTTTTCTTTGATCAAAATTAAAGTAACTTCATACAATAGATGCTTTGCTTGGTTTGTATATCTTTTCATGTCATCAAAAACGAAATACATATATATCTCATTCGCAGCAAAGTTTGAACGCAAGTGCTCAGCAGTTACCAGGCCGGGGAGTTATTGGCAATAAGTGCGCCAACGACCTTACAAAGCTGTTACAGAATACGAAAAAATATATCGTCCGATGCGATCACACGATAACAGAATTACGTTCGCTTCATAAAACTGGCCAGAGTGAGGCAGGTGGGAAGTGAAGTGCTTGCGCCGCTCGTAGTGGACGGTGGGTGGGCTTTTGAGGGGTCGAAAAGGATGAGATTTTCAACCATTCACTTTGCTGCTTGATCGAGTGAGCCTATCACATAGCTACATCTACAGAAGTCATCGTGGATGCGTGGCGGCGCGTAGCCAGGGCTTGCCGGACGGCACCGGTCCGACCGGACCTTTTCGTTGTTTTCTTTCTTTTTCTCCCGAACACGACGCCACTTTTATATTATGGACCTGTGTCGATATTACGTATTTATGCGTGGTCTGGCCGCAGACCGGACGGTAAAATAAAATCAGACCCACTGCATATGGATATACTTGCCGTTTTCAAGTCTGCGAGAGTCAGCTTTCTGACAAGTTTGTAATTTGATATTCGTCAATTAAGCTTGTGGAATAGCATGCAGTTGACTATTATTTTAAAGTACTGTACAATTTCTAAGTGACAGTCTCTTTGTGACTGGTTGAATGTGAAAACTAACTTAACGGGCTGTTTCACGTTTATAGCTTTATGTTTCCGCTGCGCAGCTTTTACAATGAATATTGAACAGTTATCGGCGCAGCGATTTGACGTTGGAAACCAAATGAAAAGTCACTTACTTGTTATGCACCGCTTGCATATTCACGACTACCTTCTGAAGCAGGAGGAAGCATAATTTTGGTGAAAAAACAGTTTGTAAGAGATTTGAATTTTCGACATGTTTTGACGGGGTGGCCAAATATGGCTTTTACAGGATATTACCTCTCCACCATATACAACCGATCGGTCAATACCCACCCGTCCAAACAACGAGTAAAAGATCAACGTCACGTATAAACAGAGCCAACAGTATTACGTAGGATAAACCGCGAACCAGTCGCACATGGCGACGATAAGCCGCAGATAATGAGCACACGTCATCCATTTGAGCCTGTCATCGCGCCATGTCACGGTGGGTGCTTGATGACCAGCCGGCGGGTCACTCTTAATTGACTATTGAATGCTCCGATTTGGATGTTGAACTGATAATTCCATTGTGGTCAATAGAGGATTACAGATTCACATTGACTGTAGAGTTAACTGTGCTGTGTACTCTTCATCGTGGAACTGGTAATGGTTCCTCATTACGAAATTAAAATCAACTAAAAACTGCACCCATCTATTCATGTCGATAATTCAATTTTCCAACGCAACCTGGATAAATTCGCACGCCTACATGGCTGCCTGTCAGGCCGCACTAGTTAACAAACTTTTGTAATCCAGTTGACCTCATAATAAAAATAACTTATTATGATAACTAGTTTTCCTATGAGCACGTATTACCTAATAGCACAACTAAATAAACAAGACAAACAGGAAACATGAAAGGTCGTCGACTCCGAGACCTGCGACCATTCGAACACGTACGAACGGTACTTACTGACAACTGCAAGACACGACTCAGCTCACTGCATTTATAGATACACACGCTCCATTGATTCTTAATTTCTTAGTTCAGCTCACTGCTCAACTGTCTAAAAGCAATTATAATGGCAGAAGACTGTCTAGAAGTTTTTAATAACGGAGGAAGTTGGGAACTTAGCCGTGGTGACGAGAAAATTAATCGCAGCCAAATTGAAGCGGACGAAACTAGGGGCACAAGTGTTTACATTTCTTCAAGTGGATATGTTTTAATTGCTGATTTTGATGACTCATTGTGATTGTTATACTCGAGTTTTACTGCTGATCGGATACTTATGATAAGATACTCAAGTATGCTCAGTTCACAGAATTAGTACTTCATCAATCTACATAATTATTTAGCGCGCCAAACGTGCATGTGTGTGTATGCATTAATTTGACCAAATTTTGGATGGAGCGTTTGCCTCTGGAATATTTGGGTCGGGGGGCTTTCGGGACCGGTACCGCGGTCCCGGTTTCCCCCTAAAAATATAATAATTATTTTGAGTGTTATTTTGGGACCACAAATAAAATAAACAAAGTACTTAATGTCTTGGGAAAGTACAGTCAACCAAATTTAGAAGTTACACAACTAAAACCTTTGTACCGGTACTGATAATTCATTTAATTGTTGATCAAAATATTATATCAGCTGTTTTGTTAACTGTACTTTAACTTCTTTTGTTTTGTGGTCCCAAAATACCAATCAAAACCAATTATTGCATTTATAGGTGGCATTCGGGACCGCGGTCCCGGTCCCAAAAGCCCCACGACCCGAATATTTTACCAACAAGATTAAGACCCAGGATGAAAACCAAACAAGCAAATGTGAAAGATGTTTAATAAAACAAACTTTTAAAAAGGTAATACATGTGTTGTTGACTATTAATCTAAGGTACAAGAAGCAAAGGAGATCAAAGCGAGTCCTCCAACTCGTTCACCGCTCCGCATTCGTTAGCCGGCTATTTTGGAGAACTTCCGCTGCATCGCGCACCTAGGAGTTTTTACAACACACGGCCATCGGGCCATGATAGAGAGATAAATCTGTCGCATGGAGGATGTGTCACTTTTTATATGAGAGCTGTTTGTTACTGATATTTATAACGTGTTTCAATATACGCCCACTTACGTTCTGTTCGTTTGGTTTTACATCTATCTATTTTATTGGATTACTATTATTTGCATTTGTTATGTTTCCTGTTTAAAAAAAACTTAAAATGTAAATAATAATAAGGAAACCATGTACTTACAACTGTATGTACTTATTTCAAATTTAAATCGGTTTTCGATGGGTATATCTTATTTGTGGTAAATTAAATTATAAAAGTGCACATTGAACTTCACGGATGTTGTTATCGGCGACATAATAAACTGATAGCTCGATATAACGGCGGCTGATGGATTCCCCGTGATAAAAATAAACGTAAAACGCCGACCGATAGCAAAATAATGTATGCGTCCAGTTTCCTAGAACGCCCATAAGAATGGTACTAAAGGCCTCTTGAGACAACACACGTGCGTGCTACGTGGCGTGATCCTATATGCGTACGCGCTTAACGCACGATAGTAATGTCGCCTAGTTATGATGAATGGGCACCGGTGTGTCTAAAGCAGATTAACGGTCTGTATAAGCTTATTATAAAACGATGTTTGAATCATACCATACTGCTAATATTCAATAAATTAGTACCTACTGAGTATTTTTTTTTGACTTTATTTTTAATTCGTCAATCAAAGATTCGTTTAAATATCAATCTGATGTTTTACTAACAGTGTTTCATTATTTATTTTGATACACAGCCAAACAAAGACGTTATCAGATGTGTGTCATCGAGGATGCTTACGTCAAGACACATCGATTCGATGTTCAACGTTTCACAAGACAGGGTGGGCTTGCTCGCTGCTTATACTGAGCTTTGTAATTAAGTCATATCGATATAGGTATCTTCAATCCCCATCCCTGGATGTTGTGACCGGAAGGAAGCTAGTCTGGCGGCGCCGGAACCTCATGTTTGAATGCGCCAAGGAAATGGAACGGACGTCGGGAGACAGGTGCGACGCCCACCAACCCAAATTATGTGAAAATTAAACGGCGAAGCTCTCGGCTGCTGGTGTTCGCGTATATTTTTTTTTTTTTTTAAACGTTGCCCCACTAGGAATTTCTCCTGTACCTATCGTGGGTGCGTTTACAAACATTTAAACTCACATACACAAAAAGCCAGACCCTGAACAACTACTTGTAGGTCATATAAATATTTGTTCCGTGCGGGAATCGAACCCGCGACACACAGCGCAGCAGTCAATCGCTTAACCACTGCGCCAACCGTGCCGACCGTAATTAATAGGAGTGCGAGGGTTGAGTTCAGAATTATTGTTTGTAAACATTCCTAAAGAATTTGTAAACCGCTTGGAGTGTCAGATATGATGTGTGTAAAGGTTGCGAAGGTAGGTGATGTCAGTTCTGTATGTTTTGCTATTGAATGAACCTAGTATTTTCAAGATATTTTCACACATTACGTAGCTCGAAGAGTTTGACATGACGAGTCTGTTTGTGTCCCATTTATTATGGGGGCTTTCCGCACGCAGTGGCGCCATCAAAGCCGCGGGCGCCTCGACACTTACACAACATCAATAGGTAGTGATGTTTTTCAAGCCTAATCGCTTTTCTTGTTCTCAGAACGGAGATAGCTTGGCTTACCCGCAGTACAAACAACTTTGATCAAAGTTTGATTGCACCAATTAACCCTAATTCATTCGAAACAACGGTCTTCGTAGAAAGAAACATGAATCCGTGCAAATTGAGATTTATCACTTCCTACTGTCATTTTGAGACAAAGGCAAGGCTGTGCTCGCTGGCCGCAATAGCTGATAAGCCCAATTTGCGTGTAGTGGCGGGGTCGACGCTCGCATCAAGTTCGTGCAAGCCGCTAGTGCACGCCCAGCCACAGCCGCTCGCGGTGCCAGCCGCCGTCTGACTGTTGAACTTGAGACGCTACTCATCTGTCTGCACAATCCATCCTCCTTCGGTATATGATGCTGGTTATTTACATTAAGTTGAAAACAAAACAACACCATTCCCTGTTGATTACTTTGCTAACCGGCCTCAAAATTAATTGAATAATTAGAGTATGTTTTCAAAGAAAACCACAAAAACAGATGCTGGTTTATAGAGTTTATTTAATCAAAGAGCAACATAAATTACATGGTTCGCTTGTTGTTGGCTAGTCCTGTCAGTCCTAGAAAGTACTGCACGATCTAGTTGATAGTATCGGTGCTATAAAACAATCAATTGTAGATTCTGCTCGTCCCCTCAATTAATGGCTAGTCTCGTGATCTTGCGCGCCCGTTACGACGCCTGTCGCCAAGGAATACTTATTGCATAGCCTTGAGATCATAGACCAATGGAAATTGACCATTGTGAACACCCAGCTGAGAGGCAATTCTCGTAATTTTAAGAACGTTCACAATTTGATCTCAGTCTCAATCTGTCATAAATACGTCTAATTTCCCTACATTTTGACAAGTTTTTGACATGTTGGTCGCCGAGATGACACTGCGACTAAATTTTGAACGTTTTAAATTACGAGAATTGGCCTTCTGGTGTCTAATGACAACAATAGAAAATCATCATCATTCTCCTGCCCTTATCCCAATTTATTTGGGGACGGCGCAACATGTCTTTCACAACAATAGAAAATAGAAAAAAAAAATTTATTGTCCATACAGTAAGCATGTTCACAGGTTAACAGCAAGTTAAAAGGACATGAATATTACCTACAGCTAGGTTACAATATTATGGTATTTGCTGGTGAGCCCCAAACTGTACAGTTAGTCTGTATCTTGGGGAAACAACGACAAGGAAGTATTATTAATTAATGTCTCCTTTTCTGTCTGATATTGTTTTACTTCGTTCATTACAGAAGCGTATTTTATTAATATTGTTTTCGTTCAGCAATTTTCCGCGTCAATTAATGATAAAATGAAAACACGAGCTGAAACCGCCCGTGCGGTGGATGGCTGATGGCTTAAATAATTAAAATGAATCGTTCACCGCCGCGTCAGACAGGGTTTGTAAATATTTCGCGTAAACATGGACTTTAATGATCAGTTCGGTGAGAGAAGCGCCGCCATGGCCGGAGGCTGGGGTAGGTTGATTGCATTAAAGACGCCGACCTCCGGCCATTCACCCGCGTCTGGGTTCCGTACGACCTACGCCTAACAGAACACTCTCTTCTAGTCAAATGTTTCTAGTCTAAATATTCATATTATTATACAGTACTAACTCGTGTACGAATTCTTAGCAACTCTATCAATGTCTGGAACCAAAGTGACGTTACTATAATGTTACCATATGATACTAAGTATGTCGAAGTCTCAGACACGCTATAAGCAATAAAGTTGAGGTACGGTCCTCGTGGGAAATCCCAATTCTCACGGCGCTTAACATAATGATTGATCGACTCATTATCACACACGTTTTTTAAAGTTCTATTTTACTTTTTTGCTGACGTACGCCTGCGGGTCCATGCCATGTACAGAACTCGTTATATACAGGACTTGATTGGATCCAAGCCTGCGACGCAAACAAGTCTGTCGTTTATGGCATCACAATTCTACGCCGCTCTCGTAAATTGTAGCCTAATAAATTTTAGATGGACAATAAATGTTCAGACCGCTCCATAAAGCCATAATATAATAGGATTAAGTCAACATTGGCTTGACCCAAGTTTCCCTGCCAGTTCCAATAACACTGCATGCAGGAATACGTTTTTGTAATCGTCTAATGACTAAGTTCTATTGCAGGTGTCTAAGATACAGAAGGATCGCACTCCTTTGTCTCAGTACCTACGCATGAGCTTCGATATTTTCGCTTCATTTTTTGTAATTGTTCAAAATCAAATCAAAAGTCATTTATTCAAATAGGCTGGGAATCAGCACTTTTCGAACGTCAAAATTACATAAGTCAGTCCCCCAAAACGCCCGCCCTTCACCACTTCCTAGTGCTTTCGCTGGAAGGAAGAAGTGGCGCAACAAACTCCCCAGCAGGTTGTTGGTTAGGTTACTATCGTTGTGTAATGAATAGGTATCCTACTCCACCTATTTTGGTACCTGCTTGGTGGTCCCTGCTCGTTTTCCACCGCTCAACTCATTGATC
This sequence comes from Apamea anceps, assembly GCA_951799955.1. Classification (NCBI taxonomy): domain Eukaryota; kingdom Metazoa; phylum Arthropoda; class Insecta; order Lepidoptera; family Noctuidae; genus Apamea; species Apamea anceps. Next base: position 813,388 of record OX637502.1, on the reverse strand, counting down.
CGAACGGCAACGATCAATGGACGACGCAGCCCTCATAATAAGCAGTAATGTCCGCTTTGTATTAATAACACATCCACTATATTGAATGAACAACATTAATAATAACTCATTCATCAAATTAAACTAAGTATATGTAGATAGGTACATTGTGGAAATATGTGTGTGAGCCGTGCACTATAAAGTGGTTAAATTGGAAAATCATACCAACATTCGACGCTATAAATTTGTACCCACGGCATTTATCCTGTTATATATTTCAGTAAACACCACAATTTGACTAACTGCTCGCAAAGCCGAAACAAAATCTAAACATAAGTAGAAATCGAATCGAAGGCTCATTTCCACTAAAATACCTATAGGATAGCCATGAAAAAACCGTGATAGCTGACAACATGAAGTAAAGGCCACGGTAATGAGAAGACAGAAAAAACAAAGAATAAATCATAAACAAGGACAGTAACAAGAACCTTTTAATTAACGTCGTTGATCTTGTAAGCTGTAAAATTACACGGACATAATAGAGATCATAAAGTTTGCGTGCAAGCAATGGAACTCCTATTAGTATAATTCCTTAGGGATCTTTATTAGGGAATGCAAACCGGTTTCACCGAAAACCGAAAACCCGGTTTTTCGGAATATTTGAAATTATTAAAAAAACCGGTTTTTTATTTCCCGTTTCCGGTTTTTCGAGTTTTTTATTGTTTTCAAATGGCAAAACCCAACACCACGTGTCAGTCAAAACTATGAATTTGGTGTCAGCCATTTTGTTTTACCAACCGTTGCCAACGGTTGCTAGTGAAAAGATTCAAGATTCAAATTTTTTTATTTGTGGAAAGTACGTTGTTTATTGTAGCATTAGTAATTTGGTAACATTTAACTGTTTTTAATAGTTGAGTGAAGGTGTTTAGTGAATTTGTCGTGCAATTCAGTTATTTTTGTAAGTATTTGACATTTATAGTATGTACTTAGGTTAGGTACAAATTGCTATTTTTAAATGTTAAGATATTCACACAGTGTGCCACACAGTGCTTTATATTATAATTGTGAAAGTTTGATTGTTAGCATGTTTTTTACTTTTTCACGCAGAAACAGCTAGAATCTAGATAGATTTGGATGAAATTTGGAATAGAGATAGCTAGGCTATAAGGCTACCTACATAGCCTACTTTTAATCCCGAAAAAATGATGTTGTACTTATTCTACGCTGCCGAAGTCTCGGGCAGAAGGTAAGGTAGTAGTTAATTTATAAAACAACATTTTTGTAATGATAGGCATAGGCCGTCTGCCCATCGCCTACGAAACTGATTTGCCTTTGTTTCCTTACCTAACTTTTACAGTATGCCCAGGAAGTGCCTGGATCAGCCTGGTACATTATAATTTCCTTCCTCTCCCAGTCCAGTATAATTCTTGTTAATTTCATAATTAAACAGATCAAGTTATTGTTCTTGCTTGTCGCTTTCAGATTACTATGGATGACTTTGTAGAAAACATCAGAAAAACTGAGGATAAAAACAGCGTGTGGGGTCATTTTTTTAAATCGAAATCAAAATCGGAAGCAAAATACAAGTATTGCAATAAAATACTTTTGTGGTCTGGAGGTTCAACTTCATCTTTTTAATACTGTTGATTAATACAGGATAATTTTTTATTCAGTGCGTAAATTTTCACAGGGTGTTCTACCCATGAATATGAACAACTTTCACTATGGGACCATCTCTGAAATCACAAAAAAAAAATCAGCTGTTTCTTATAAAAGTTCAATACCTACTCGACCAAAATGTATGAATCTGCTGATTTTTTTTTTCGTGATTTCAGAGATGGTCCCATAGTGAATGTTGTTCATATTCATGGGTAGAACACCCTGTAAAAATTTACGCACTGAATAAAAAATTATAGGGTGAAGCACAAAAAGCAAATAAACCTTCTACTTAAACAAATTTCTGCATTTTCATTGAAATTTTGAATACTTATGTATTTATTTTTAATAGATACGTTTTTATTTAATTATTGAAAATATGCAAGATGTGGGCGGCCTGAATTTCACAAGTAGTTTAAAAAAACTTAGACAAAGAAAAAAAAAACCGGGTTCACCGAAAACCGGTTTTTTTAATACGAAACCCGAAAAAAAAACCGGGTTTTCATTTTGGCCGGTTTTGCATTCCCTAATCTTTATCCCTCGGCTTGACTCCGAGAAAGTAATCAGTGAAGCTGAAGTAAGGCTTTTCTGAATAGCGCAGTGAGCTTTCCTATGAAACTAGAAACGTAATAATATGTTGTTCAGATGAAGTCACAAGACGGGATAATGGAGTAAAGAAAACTTAACGTGGTAGCTGTGTATCTTCCTGTGCTCTGGAAAATAAAAAAATAACCAAGAAGGTCGAGTGTCTCAGGTTCAATCTAGACGCAATCCGCAGGGGCAGCAGCGCGTAAAAACGTTTAGAGCGAGCGCTATTTCTGTTTACTCGCTACTAATTGTGTTTACGCTATCCTGGCGCGGGCTGCAAACTGTTATGTCTGTGAATTACAGACATTACAGTTCACTTGCTTGTTTTTATCACTACTCGCGTACCTTCAAATAAAACACACATTTCGTCCATAACCGTCTGTTCACAGTTGCCGCAATATTTGTCAATCATCATTTTACAATTCCTAATTATGTTAATGTGTTTAGAGAGAAACAGTATTAAATGGTGATACATTGTATTTAATGAACCCGTGGCCTCATTTAACGAAATTCTCCTTGCTTCGATATTTCGTGCAATATTCTGACATATTACAAACGATAGTCGTCTATTCTCAATTTCCTTGGAAATACATATGAACTCATTGTTTGTCTTAGAATCTAGATTTTGCGAAGGTTCAGTAAACTTATCTGGAAAAAAATCCCGATTTAGTTAAATTTACCTATGTTAATGTCTGCAAGCTCATCTAAATATTTGTTGAAGAAGTATAGCTGTTCACTTCTCATCGATATACTGTTTCAGTATTGGCAGGGTAACATAGCATGAAGCTGGAAAATGAAGATATATTTCTGGTAATAATAATTACAACGGCAACGTTACTTTACAATCGAAAAGAAACAAGATTTACTGATACTTCTTGAGGTGCAAGTTTAAAGGCAAATGCAATCGTTGTTAATGTCAGAAGCGGATTACGTACGTTTACGCTTTGCCAACGCTGTTTACTCAAATGAGTTTTCAGAATCGCTATACATTTTTCTCAATACATTTCGCAGAACATGTAATTTTCTTGTCGAACTTGCAGAAAAAGCTACGGATTTTCCTGTTCGATGCGTAATTCTAGGAAAATAGCTATTGCAGTACCTTACTTTACCGCGATTACGATGTAAACGGTTTCTTAAAATATCATAACCAATATATTGGTTTACATGATGAAGGATCAGATAAGAATCGAGAACTAGTCCAGTTCATTATTTGAACGTATAATATGTGAACTATTCGTGTCATTATTATTGTTGTCAACGACCGCTGGGTCAAGCGCTGACCTTGTGCGCGGCTGGACAATGACGCCGCGGAGTCGCCCTGCCGCCCGCCACCACGCCGCGCCACTCTCCACTCCACACTTTTGATGTTCCAACGTCCCCATTTCCGGTACTGGCAGCCGAATTAGCTCTTTTTACTTAGATAACGTGCCGTGTTTCTTAAACAACGTTGTTTGCCTCCTAAATTGCTTTGCAAATGATATGGGATTTGATTTTCTTTTTAAGAATATTTCATAAAACAACCTTGATGTTTCTTTGATGAGAACATAAATCATGTTTGTACCTATTTTGTTCAAAGACTTAATCGTACACTAAAAAGTGTACGATTTTACAGAAATAAAATAAGTTTCGACGAAAACGTGAATTTGATTGAACTTACCATATCAAATAAGCTAATATATTTTATGGATATTATTAAATTACTAGCCTTGAACAATAATTAACATAATATTACAGTACACTACGCATTATATTATAAGGCGGAAGTAGATAATTGGATTTAAGGGCCTGACATTGGCGCTGGGCGTTACGTTCCTCAGGCACGCGTGGCTAACTGAACCAAACTGGTCACCTGATTAATGGAAACGTGAGGACTGAGCTTATGCCCTCAGTTTCATCTCCAGGGCCAAACACGGAAAGCTTCCAAAAGCTTGGCAACTAGGCTATCACTGGTAGTGACAATAATTTATATGCAGTTGTACCGTTAAATGTTAAAATGCAGAGCTGCGTGTGGATGTGCAAGACCATAGAAGCTGACCTCAAAACATTTATGAAACCGCTCCAAGCTAACGCTGTATGTTTGCGATACTATGTAGTGGCTACATGTGTTGTTCTGATCTTGGCATGACATGTAGGCAGCACGTGGGTACGTCGGGATAATTAATACACAGCTCTTTTGATGAATTGGATGAGCAAAGGACGATTCTTTTGTGTGCGTAGGGTCTTGTCTTCAAAATTCATCAATATTTGCGCGGTTGTTTAAGGCTTCCTTGTCTGTGGTATAACCATAATCCCTTGTATGTAATACTGATTTATATAAGTAGTGACGTTATTTACATTGTTGTCATCGCCTTAGAGTTCACCCCTTCAGTTCACGTGGGTGTCGTGACAGGTGACCGTGGGTTTATTTCGCGAGGATGGGCCACATGTTGATATTTAAATAAGTATGTAATTCTGGTTCTCCTAAAATATGCAAGAAAGCTCACATTAGCATAAAGAACGACTCGAATGAACTCTTCTACGTTAAGATGTTGTGTTGTAATGTTCTAGGGAAGTCCTGCGCTATCGATATGACGACATTAAGTAATTGACATATTTTCCTCATTTAACCGATAAAGGGAGTTTTGGAAAACCCTTGCATATAAAAAATATCATCTATGTTTTTTTTCCATCCTTGCAGTTATACGGAAAATAAATATTTGAATAGACAGAGCATTCCACACTAATGGTTATCGCCATACCAAACACAACCTCGTGAATCAACCATCAAGCACTTAACATTGTCATCGCTAATAATACAAAACCAAATATAAACGTTTATTTTTACGAGTAGCATTTTCGCGGAGGAAATAAAATTGTAAACCCGCATCAAACTGATGATGTCATAAAGATGATATTTTATGACATCTTCCTGTAGGAAATAACATCGTAAGATGTGTGAAATGAAAGTGACAGGTGGGAACCCTGGCCGGCTCGCCCCGCCTCACTATAAATAGACAATGACAAACTCGCGCCAACAGATATTTTAGCCAAGCGTGGGATCCTCTGATTCATTTATAAATGTTTATCATTTGTGCTGCAAACTCTTGTTTGATTACAGGCTATTCGTTAGTTCACAACATTACATTAGTTCGATTGATGAGTTCATTATGAAAATATGTTTTCTGATTTCTCCGTAAATCATCGAAGACTTTTGGTGACAACAGGGGTAAGAAGATTTTGAGTTCTTCCTACACCCAAATTAATGACAAGAAATAGGAATTATAAAATTATTTTGCAAAATGGCTACCTACTGCAGTGGATTTCGTCTCATATCGCGATACATGGTAATGAGGTGGTAGATGTTTGTGCTAAGAGGGCCTGTGTATACTTCTATGGTTAAAAAATACTGTCATAAGTTGTGGAAAGAATTTCATGATGTGAGATCAAGAGAAAAAGGTATCTGGTACAAGACCATTCAGCCTGAGCCTCTAATCATCCCCTGGATAGATAACTGTTCACTCAATAGAAAAGATATTGTTGCTGCCATGAGGCTTCGATCCGGTCACATCCCGTCGAGGAAGTTTACATTCCTTATGGGTATCACTCCTTCACCTAGTTGCGAGAAATGTGGAATAATCGAGGACGTACATCATATCTTGACCGAGTGTGAGCGCGGCGAACGCCTCAGGAGAAATGTTTTTGATTCCCAAAATATGTTTGAAATTGCTACTTTAAATAGTACTTTAGCTAAGCCTATGTCGGACGACGCCAAAACTCTGTACAAAATATATTACAATCACATAATTTAATTTTAAATTCCAAATTTGGCTATGATGGAGCGACATAGTCAGTGTCCGTGACAAAGCTCCCTAATAAAGAAAAGAAAAAAAAATGGTTACCAGCCATCGTGCATCCTTTGCAGTGCGCCAACGCATCTCTCTGGAGCACCTGATTCGCCAGTGGCTCAAGGTCAAGCAAGGCCGGCAGCGCGCACGCCGCTCCTTACCAATCGCAGGTGAAAGGACACGCGAAGTGCCTCTTTCCACGAATTCGTTATTTCGTGGAAAGAGGATGGAGATGGAGAGGATACTCTACTAGACAATACAGATTAATGGTCAGCGGTTTTTCTGTTGGATCATTTTTACGTAACTTGCCCCATTTGTATTAAGTAAGATTACAAAATTACGAATTTAACCGAACAGTTGGGTAAATCGATTGCTCTACGGTTTTCGTGACAAAACTAAATAAGTTGTGTACGTTTTAATCAGTTTGGTTCGAGAGTTACGGCTTCAGGTTCAAAGGCGAATGCAGAAGTTTGCAAACACGCCTATAAATAATCGTAGATCAATTACAGTATCGTGCATTCTATTAGGAAGTTTGTTGACGGTAATTACTTCATGTCATACTAGAGACATTCATACGTCGGTAAATTATCGGGAATTTATATGACTAATTAAGCATAGTGGATGCAACTTCAGCGTCAAACTCATTGGCTATGTAAGCTAAGTTTAGATTCATTCGGCGCGGGCAAATATCAGGAGCTTAGGAGTTTAGTTTTCGCGATAAAATTTTGAATGTATGCTGAAATATTGTATTACGTTCAAGGTTTTATGATTAATTACAAACTGCTCTTACAAATAATAAGACAGCTACAATCAAGTGTACACTCATCGAACAAATATGTGTTAAAACAATAAGTTATGAGGAAAATTCGGGAATCACCTCAATGATGATTATTTGGCATAACGCCTTGTTTTGCTGCGTTGGCGGACAAAATACACGTAGATGAGATGATATCAGAGGGGTAATTCTCGTAATTTTAAGAACGTTCACAGTCTGATCTCAGTCTCAACCTGTCAAAAATACGTCTAATTTCCCTACATTTTGACAAGTTTTTGACATTTGTTTGTCGCCGAGATGAGACTGCGACTAGATTTTGAACGTGTTAAATTACGGGAATACGGGCCCAGAGCACAGTCATCTGTTTACTTAGTCGACGTCATCGTGGAGAACTGCTGCTAATAAAAGGTACAAGCGTATTGAAAGGTGTAAATTGGAATGTAAGGACGGTCCTCACCGGACACGGTTGTTTCGGGAGCTTCCTGTTCAGGATAAAGCGGGAGGAAACGCCAGGGTGTCACCACTGTGTGGATCGCCCGGAGGACACGGTGAAGCATACGGTCGAGGTCTGCCCGGTTTGGGCGTAGCACCGCCGTGTCCTCGTGGTGGCTATCGGCGGCGGCGATCTCTTGCGTCCGGCCCTGGTCCAGGCCATGGTACGGAGCGAGAGTGCATGGGAGGCCGTCACCTCCTTCTGCGTGAGGGAGAGGCAATCACTGCGCCCTCACGCCCCTAGTCGCCGCAGGAGATGCCCTGGACGGGAGTCAACAACTTGACTCCCGGCCACCGTAGGCGCGGGCATGCGCGCGGCGAGCAATGGGGAGCTCGCCCGGTAAGGACCAGGCCCGGATCGACGGCGCGTTGTGTTCCACGCGCGCATCAAAGAGATGTCAGCACGAATTGACGGGGTCCGCTAGAGCCGATGCCTGCCAGGGCCGCGGTTTGTTCGAAAGAGATACCGTGGCCCCTGGCACAGGCAACTGAAGGAACATGGGTTTTAGTCAGTAAAAGTCTGACACGCCCTTCCGCTCAGCCCAGAGCGGGAGAGGTCATTTGATGAATTCCCACAAAAAAAAAAAGTTATACACAATCAAATCTACTATAAATCAACAGCAAAATTTCGTACGTACAACTTGTTACACCTGCATTGCAACTGACTGCTACTAATTTAATTCCTTAGTTAGCTGCCGTTAGTTCCGACGTTAGCTGCTATATGTCAGTGTTCTACATCTGTTTTGAACTTGTTTTAATCTTCGCGCCTTGTGTAAATAATAATCACTAATTCTTATCTTTTGTTCGCGCAAAATGATTAGTTACTATTAAAACAGTTGAATACAAATCATATGACGCTAAACATATAACGCTCTGACTATTGTCATCCCAGTTCGCAATATATTCGGACTTTTATTGACATGGCGGGGCCTCACGTGATCGGAAGCGCGAGGAGTGCTGGCTCGATGCCACATCCTCGCTGACACTGACATCACTGCAACGCACGTCACACATAATCTGAGCTCGCACTGTGACGGTACATGTGAAACATGGTTATTTATGCTCGAACAATGTATTTACCACTCTGTCACGACAACGGCCCGCGGTGGGGACACAAATCGTGTTACACAAACTCGTGAACGTAAACTTTGTTATAGTTACTGACACGATGTAATTTAATCATCGATTTGTTCATTACTCATCTTCTGTTGCTTTTGAACTGTAGATCAAATGTTATTGTATTGAACACAACCACGGTAACGTGGTACAACAGTTACTGTCCCACTAACCATTTCATTAGTTTACACAAGCGATTTCTTGAGATTATAACATATGAAAGCATCATTTGTTTCGTTTAATTTGTTTCTAAAATATGTCGAGCGGTTCCAAATCACATTCCCACACTTTGTCACTTCTACGTAGCAAAACATAAATTTGAAACAGAGCGAGAGGAATGTCCGTTAAGATTAACCAGCAACCAGATCGCCTGGAAAGTATTGGCTGAGCCATAAACCGAGCCGTTCTGCAGCCGGCAGTTAATCATGATTTACTTCACCATTACTCTAGCACGGGATACAATATAATTTGGAGCGGTAATAAGGAAAGCCGGGCTCCATTGCATCAGACTGTAAACAAGACGCCAAGTTGAACTAAATTGTGAAGTCAAAAAAATAACGTTACCTTTTGATCCGCCTCCGCAATCTTTATATAGAATATCCGGCAATGAAGTTCTCAGAACAGCATAATGTGTGCCCCGAGACGATTCAGCAGTATTGAATATTTGAGACAAGTTGGCGCCAGAACTACCGAACCGTTTAAAACGAACCACAGCTTGAAAGTAGGGATTTAGAGAAAGGACTGCTCCTTTGCAAATGTAAATCGAAGTGTGGCTATTTAGGTTGTACGGGCTGCTACAGTGTCGTATGCACCTTTCCAGTATTTTTCAGTTGGAAAATAGAGTTGTTGTATATTTTTGCCGGTTCACAGTGCGTATCCGCATATGTGCGCATCATCCGATGGCTAATAAAGCAACACAGCGCATCCTGTGCCTGCGCAACGCTTCCTCGCGGGGCTTCGACCCCATTCGTACCCAACAGTCACTAGTCGCTACCTACTGTTAGTTGTTCGTCGGTTAACTGCAGGCTATCCTTGTGGTCGCGAACTCGCTTGTTTGTTGAAACTACACGGTTAATTGTTTTTGCTGATTCTGGTCGGGAACGGGTGGTGTTTGGTTTGACTGTGAATTGTTTCGTTTTAGAATTGCGTTTGTTTTCAGTGGGTACGTGTTGTTTCTGTAGTTCAAATTGTAGAAAACAAAACACGAAAATATTTGGAATAGTGTTCTAAACTCGGTTGGAGTGTAACGTAAATAAGAGCTGACGATCTAATGATTAGTTCTCCCCCGCTTGCGTCTCGTGACAAGTACCGCAGTGCACGAGCATCGGGTGTCAAACATTCTCCGTATTGATTGACATTCAATTAAGCAGCCTGCGTAGGCGTGAACATGCGAACACGCGTTATTCCTGGATGTGATGCTCATGTTGAGGGAAATGGAAACCGAAATACATGCGGTAATGACTTATTGAGTTATTGCTTACCAACGTTCTATTATTCATCCAATCTACCACGCATCCATCCATTGCATAACATTATTAGACCTTGTGGTGTATGAAACTGTTCAGCCAATATCCTAATTTGTATTGTCACATATTCCAGATAAGATCTGCATATAGAATTAGAAATTGGAATATCTATTAATATTAAAGTAGCAATATAACCTTATACGATCTGCAGATATTGCTCTCGATCTCAATAGCCGATATAGCCGATTACTCGTAGGCTGAGAAGCGTGTCTAAATGCAAGCATGTCGTAATGATGACAGTGATGGGCTGCGGCGACGTCATAGAAGCTAGCCAAGTGGAAATACCACGAGCTGGGTACGTATCAGACGCGCTGACTCATAGGACTGCGTCGAGAACACGAACACATATATTACAATACAATATTTTGAAGTGTGCTTTACCTACACGTGACAGAATCAAAGTTGAAAAGAAAAATCCTAAAAAATACTAAAATTCCTTACTTCTCAATTATAGTAAAGAAGAAAGAGAGAAAAAAATAGATACAATACCCAAGAGAAGAATGGAACCTACGAGTAGCGAAGCTTGTAAACAAATACTTTACTAACCGCAGATGAAACCGCAAATATTTTTACAATAATATTGTATTGTTGGGACCATAAAAGGAGAAAATTATGGGAAAGGAAAAAGGTATAATATTGCTATTTGAATAAATTATATAACGACGTTATATACATCGGAGTGGTTAGACTATAGTTAACTATAGTTCATAAATCACAAGGACTACTTACTCGTAGAAACAGATAAATTGGTTCAGAAATATAGAACTATATTTACACGGGTGTACTATACCATTACCAGCTACCCTGCCCTCATCCCTATATTTAGGGTCGGCGCAAATGGTCTTTATCATCATCACTATACTTCTCGGGTTTATAAAAGAAGACACCTCGGTACTTTTGGAATCTGGGGCTTGATTTGATCACTATTATTATGTTTTGCATCTGTTCTCTTGTAATTAAAACTTTATCAATAGTTTACGCCCTCCCATTTTATGAGTCACGAACAATTTTTACTCACTAGTTTCATGAAACTCTTGTCCTGTATTCGTTTTCGTTCTTCGACCCTATTCATTATTTATTAAGGACCGAATGAAGCCCAACTAGTCGTTAGGTCCCTTACTCATTTCCAATTCCGTTTTTGGGATCTAAATCCTTGATTGATTGTAGGTTTCCGTTTATCAGACATGCGAGTTCTTACGTTGTTTGTAGGTCTATGGGTCGTGTTGTCTATGTATCTGCTATTCCAACCACATTCATAGCTCGCCGGTACACCGGGCTTCGCTCGTAAAGGAGGATACCAGCGGCAGGGCAATTTAAACCTCGTATATTGCTCGTTCCGCTACACTGAACCGCACGAAGCTTTTATTTTACACCTTTTACGGAACTCGGTATCTCAACGGGTTATAAACCGCAACGGTGTGGAATGCTGCTTATAGATATAGAAACCTCAAAAATGATCACATTTGACCTGAGAACATCGATCTGTTAAATCTAGATACATAATTTAACATCCAGAATTTTTGTTGGTTTATAAGTAATTTTCCAGTGTATACATAGGTAACCTGATTCACGTAAGTATGATAATGTAATTAAGGAGGTCATAATGAAATTCACAGTACCTTCAACCATAATTACCCATGTTTAAACCAGGAATTAGTTATTCTGGTCGACCCTCGTCCTTCACTGAGCATCAGCGGAGGATTACGATGATCCTTTTAACTGGCATGCCGACTGACGTCAGACATGTTAAAATGGCAGACATAAGTTATTCATCATAATATGTAATACGTTTACCATGTTTTTTTATTAAGACACTGCTGTAGTCTGTAGTAGGGAGTACGACAATCACAGAAGGAAAAACTTTTAAACGTTTTAATTAACCGTACAACACAATACATGGATATGCAGTGGAACGCACAGGAGTATCTTAGTGCGCGCAAGGGATTCCCCTTCTTTCTGTGTAATTTTTACCGCAAATACTAGAGAAATAGGTCAAAATGTTTTAGTTTATGTCATGCATGAATCCAGGCCACGACTTAATACCACAGATAAGTCACTTATTAGTCACAATTACTACTTAACGACAAACCACAAACCAAGAGGCCATTAGATCCTTGAGCATATGTTTTGTTTGTTACAATAATTGGGATCATCTTTAAGTGTTTTTTTGCTTCACTCCCAGTCTTATCTAATGTAGGAGCTAAAGCGAAATGATCGTAACAGTTGTTTACCTCTCACAAGTTGTAAACAAGTGCTTCAATGAATGAGTACAGTTCCATGGCCATAATAGTTTCACTTGAAGTAACGCTTACGTGCTGTGCCGTTCGCAGTTCTATTAACCCCATAGACAACTTCATAGAAGTGCAAGATCGCCGTCTTGTGATCCGCGAAAATCTTATTCCGTTATGAAGTCGGTTAAAAATGACTACGGCATAATTTTATTACGCTTGGACGTATCCCAAAACAAGTTTACCTAACGTGTACCAGTGTGATTGGCCGTACCCGTCTGGTTGCAAGCAGTGTCCAGTGTCACGGTGCGGCGAGCCATCTGCCCGACACCGGACACCCGACACCGCGACATCTGCCGACCTTGCTCTCGTTACACACTCCGTGCCTTTGATCCGCGACTGCACGATACACGTGAATCGTACGTGTTGGATATTGGGTGATTGGTGGGTATATTTTTGTGGTAGTTATCATTAAAATGTATTTCTGTTTTGTTGACAATTCACAATGCTAAGCTGTCCGAGAGTGGATGGTTCCAGTCGAGACCGTAGAAGTTTACGATAACAAGGTATGCTCTTTGGAAAGAGTATAGACAAGCCAACTAGGATGATAACTTTTTGTACCATGTACGGAATAGGGATTGTCCTATTGCAAAACAATTTATCTCCGTACTTACACGCTTGTTTCCTTCAAGAATTCCTATCTAGTTTATGATAGCTTTAAATCTTCGTCTCGCATCACCTCATAAAGCATGGCTGCGCTCGCGCAGTCCGCGGCGCGCCTCGTAAACTGAAGGAATGGGGCCGGCTGTTGCAACGTACATCTTCAATACGCTGCGCTTTGTGTTGCCTCGTTCATTATACTTATTTCGTGTATACCGCTTACCAGTATTTCTTTCAAGATTAGTTTTAATGCGGTTTGGTGATCTTCATCATCAGTCGGGATCTTCCTATTGATGGATGTGTGTTCTTAAAGTGTTCTAAGTGCTCTTATGATAAGTGATTCAACACATGAACCATGAGGTACAGCAATGATCGTGTAATTGTTGGCTGTAGTGGTTTTCTTCGGTGTTATTGAAGCCTTTTGCTATCTACATATATGAAGGACAAAAAGTTTAAGCTTTTAAATTTAAATCAGTCTAGACATAGACTCAAAACCAGAATGCACCAGAACTGACCAGCACTGTGTTCTAGCCGCGAATTCGCATGGGCACACCCACTGCTATTTTGGACAATCTTCCACTTAAACCGTTTAAAATGCCACAGTAATTTTGCGCGTAACATTCCTTCCTGAAACCACTCAATGCAGACCATTAACCCGGTAAAGTATTAATATATGCACAGTAAAATTGAGCGTCTATCGTCCATCACGCAGCACTCCGGCGCATAAATTCTCACGAATGACGCCATTACAATGTCACCGCGCTCTTTACTGTCAGTTTTATTCCTGCTAATGCGCATGCAACGCCGCATAATACTTGCCTAATGAGTATTATAAACAATTTGTATGATGTATACTGCCACTAATACAGTTTTCGCCGACATTAGGACCTGGAGCGTGAAGTTTCACTAATTAACATTGTGTAAATACAGTGCTCGTGGTATTAGTTTCGTAAAATGATTAATTCCTTATTGCTTTAGTAATGTTGTGTTGAACAACAATTCTTTAGTTAATCGTCTACGCTTTTTGGTTACAGAGGATTAGTGCTTAGCTTTGTCGTCAAACTTGATAAATTTACAAGTGCCCCGGCCAATACACAGTGCGGAGTACCTCAGGGATCGATCCTGGGTCCATTACTTTTCCTATTTTATATTAACGACATTAGTACCGCTGGACTGACTGGATATGACTGTGTCACTGTATGCAGACGAAACTTGTGTTTTTTATTTTGGCAATTCCATCACTGAAATTATCTCAGAAGCACAGAAAGATCTTAATTAATAAATAAAACAAAATAATAAATAAATAAAATTTATTTTCTCACCACAGTATTAAAAGTCAACAAGTACCGCTTAGTATAGCTATTAATAATATTGCGGGAGACTGGTCCTAAGCTAGGCCGAAACCTGTGTTTCAGGACACCAGAGGGGCAATTCTCGTAATTTTAAGAACGTTCACAGTCTGATCTCAGTCTCAATCTGTCAAAAACGACTTCTAATTTCCCTACATTTTGACAAGTTTTTGACATTTTTTTGTCGCCGAGATGAGACTGCGACTAGATTTTGAACGTTTTAAATTACGAGAATTGGGCTTCTGGTCTCCACCCCGAGGAACAATGTCTGGGCGTACTAAAGCGTTACACCATATGTTATGCGGCGAGTACAGCGTTGTGGAAAGTTGTGCGATTGTGGACGAGAGTGAGTGTGTGATTATGTATGAGATGTGATTATGTTCGTGCGTATGTGTGTGTGCTGTGGGTGATTTTTAGTAACTTCCTTTTTTTTCTATGATCTGGCTGTTATAAATTAAAGGTTTATGAATTTATTAAAAGGTCACCTTCGGTATTCTCGTATGACAGCTTCAAGAGCCAACTAGTAAGCTTGCTTATCAATTTAATCCTGTTCAAAGTGTATATATCAAGAAGACGATGGATTTTATTGTAAATTCGAGCACTTAGTACGTTGAGGTGTCGGCTTGCAAAAGAAGTACGCCATCAAGTAGTATTACAAATTATTTTTTTAAATATATGGCTTAGTCAAAACCTTCTATGAATGTTAATAAAACTGCTTACATAATTTTCGCCGCACAGAATAAAAAAATACCATCATTTCCAAATCTTACAATAAATAACCAACCGTTACGAAAATCAACGCGTGAAAAGTATCTGGGCCTAAATTGGAGACAGCAAGTTGACATTCAGAGCGCATAATGACTGCGTAAGATCTCGAATAATTAAATCCACTAACCGGAGTCATACGTAACATTGCAAAATGCGTACCCTACAAGCTAAGACATACTATTTACAACACGCTAGTCAAGCCACATCTGGAATATCTGATCCAAGTATGGGGACAAGCTGCAAAAAATAATCAACAACACCTACAATGAACACAAAATAAAATCATCAAAGTCCTTTTCAATTACAACTACTATACTCCTACAGAATAACTCTACAAAAAAACAAAATAAATTAACCTACAACAATTGTATACATACCATATTGCATGACAATCCGAAAGATCCTTAAGATCAACATACACACAAATATTTCATTCACACAAAAGACTCATAGATATAATACCCGTAATCAAGACGACCTGGAAGTACCAAGAGCAAGAACCCTGCACGGCAGGAAAACTATACAGTATGAGGGGGTTCGGCTGTATAATAAATTACCTAAAAAAGTCCAGATTGTACAAGCATACCAACATTTAAAAAATGCCTAAGGAATCATTTGTTAGACACATAAGATTAATTCTTATTTTTTATTAGACATAAGTTTCGCGTGAACTGCTTTGTATTTTAGTTATACCTAATAACATACTTGCTTTTTTTTTATAAAAGATAATATTAATATGGTGCTCAGTTTATTCGATGGCTTGACGTCGTAATGTAACCCACAACATATTGTTATTTTTTTAGTTATGTTTCTCTATAAGTGAACTGTATGTTCTTTGAGAAAATAAATGTCTTTAAACCGAGCTTGAATATGCGACCCTGCAATACTGCAATGTTTAATGCCAGCCAACCCCAGCTTTAATTAATGCGTTGTCCTGTCATCGTTAAAGTCATAATCATGTATTTTATTACGCTATGGTTTATCCAACAAGTGCATTCACACATCTGGCGGCCGCAGCGAGTGAAATGTGGCATCAGCATGCTCGGCTCGACATTTGTTAATATCAGTATAAACACTAAGCGAGCGGTTACTCTTACGAAACGCATAATAATCGCATTATTTTACTATTCATTTATTTACTTGTGAAACGGTAAGCTCATCGCCACACCATTTCTTAACCACGCTGCGGTTGGCGCAAACACTGGACAAACGTTGGACATACATTAGCACCTTATTCTTCATCATTGATAGCTTCGTGTAATATGTGCTAATCTCAACCTTGTTGTAATAATTAAGGTAATCGAAAGAGATGTTCTCCTAATCCGTTATACGTTCATGCGATACGTCATACAATTTCTACGAATTGTTGTAGGTATGAAATTATATTTTCATATAACCAGGTGACGACAGCGACTAATCACGTGAAACGTCTTTTAAAATAATAAATATGCAGATAAAAACAAATTTCCGCTTTATGCATCTCCAGCAATCCAATTTCCTCTCTGGAAAGGCCGGCCAATTATCGTAAAGTTATACTGTTCAATAATTTATGACGAGATTTTATATTAATTGTAGGCCTTGTCAAAAATAACATACTATTTTATTATCTTGATTAGGTTTTTATTGCATAGTTCATTAATATCTGACTCACTTTATTTATCTACATATTTTGCCTAAAGGAAAACTTGAGGCCTTAATACAATTTTCATAAAGCGATTACTCAGGCTCAAGTTTCAAAGAAGGTCGTTGCTCCTCCCAAGGGCCCGATAAACTAGCAACAACTGTAGCATCACCGTATATTATATCTAACAACATATAATTAAAGTATAGCACAATAACCGGCGCGTGGTTCACTAAAAGAAGTAATGTTAATTACTAATGATTAATTAGCGGTCAGGTGCGGTGTCCGGCGGCGCACCGGCCGTGACGCCTGGCATTCGTATAACTTCGCTAGGGCCAGCGCGGCGGACCATAAAGATATGTATCAGGCACCTTGCACCAAACAAGATCATTATGGCATGATGAAAACACTCGGCTCCAGAGACCAAGTTTAAAAAACAAAACATGCGAAGGGAAGGATTCTGATTACTTGATCAAAATGCACCATTAACATGCCAGTAGCAGACTGTTGATCATGTTCGACGTAAGAGGCAATGGTATTGAACGGATACTTCAAGGGTGAGGTAGCCACGCCCCTTACATAAAGTACTTAGGTAACTCACGTTTGCTGCACTTGTTTACTTTCTATCGTCAAGTGGTCCTTCTGGTCCTCTAGTACGAAATATAAACACGATAACTGTCTTAATTTTCCAACAAGCTTGCCACAGTTTCTATACTTAGAACACCGAATGGTTTACGTGCCTTCTTATAAATCCTCAACCTTGAGACAAGTTTTGAGAGCTTTAATGGATCTAACTAAAAAATAAACAATAGTGTAACTGTAACCACATGAATTACCTTCGCTTGGCCACGTTGCTGTATGTCCTCGCATCGCATCGATCGAGATAGACGTTCATTGTCCACTTAGCAGAAACGGTATTAATCTCGATAAAAGCCGAAGGAGCGCCCTCGGTGTGGGGCTACGGTTCGGGGAACTGCCTCGTAAACCTGAGCTAACTAGCCGCATCGTTGTTTAGTGAGGCCACCGTTGTGTTGCCGCGGAGGTTCGTGAAGAACGGCGGTAACATACCAGTCAGTCTCTGTTTAGATTACAGATTCTATTGCCAGAATTGTAGATTACAAAAAATGCAGTCTGAGATATTAAGGAAATGTTATCTTCAAATCTTTGGACAACAAAGAAATCTTTTATAAAAACGTTTACCGCGTGACGTCCCTTCTTAAGACCAGTTTGTCTTAACGCGATAAAATCTCCGTGCACCTGAAGGGCAAAGCTCCCGAAACACCGAAAAGTTAACGAAATAAAATTCCCATTATCTTAAGTACGGGCTGTATTATCACAAGGGCCATTAGCGGCCGGAAGTGGCCCCGTCCGGCACGCAAACATTCTCATTACCATTTAGGTACTTCGTTGATCGCCGAAATTGGGACGCCTCCACCAGTATGTGGGACACTGGTACCATACGTAGGTCAGGTCACATACAGTTTGTACTTATCGTAGTGTATTTGAATATTTGGAATACAAACCGTTAGTTAATTGACCTTTATGTGTACTTGAGATTCGACCGATTTTCAAATGTGTTGGTATATTTAGATGTGACGAATATTTTGGTTCGGTCTTTTTAAGGCGATTGAATTGGATTGATTAGCAGAAATCTTGTAATTTGTTTCGCAAAGTTGCTGTAGCGGCACAGATAAATTAATTTAACGCGTAGCGGTTCCAGCGATCCCAAGTGTCCACTGCATTCGATTATGCTAAAAGACTGTTTGTTTCTCATTCGTGCCACGTCACAGTGGCACATTTCTCGCAAACTGCAGACTGTTCGACTCGTAGGTTTATCGCAAGCTCTGATACTTATGCCGAGACATGTGTACGATAAATTGTACACAGCTTCGTTTATACGCCCGAGCGATCCACTTACTGTCAGAATTGGTTCCCAGGCCGATGTGTATGTTACATTACACTTTACTGCCATTAGATCGATATTTATTTAGGCTGAACGACTTCAAAAGTGTGCGTGTTTGAGGTTATTATAAACACAATTATTCATTATGAACTCATAACACATGATGTTAATGATAACCGGCAAGTACACTTAAACGTGGTATTTGCCTGTATGTTTTGTGAGTACCATTTTAACTGATTCAATTAGCCTTAATAGTTATTCCACATGCAATGTTCCCAAGTATCGCAGTTGTCATTAAGAGCAGGTCACGATGGAGGCATGGCCGTTAGTCTCACACCAAGCTGTCAGCTGTAAGTGTACCCACTGAGCTGGCTGTGCACTAATGCTCGCCGGCTGCTGCGACTTAGACAGTGCGGCTGTTCAATCGGTCTGCTCCACAAACTTGTCCGCTTCGCACTACAACGATAACGATTTGATGGCATTGCGTTTACTTTATTCCTTGACCCTTCCGCCTACTAAGATTGCCGAGCTTTTATTTTGTTATACTACAAAGTATAACAACAGTAAATGTCGGTACTTCGATACTGGTTATCGCTCTGTCCATCACTTAGGCTAAAGATAATTTCAATTCCTCAATTGACAACGGTTTTGTCGTGAGATAAGCTTCGAGTCGGTCGTTAACTTTGTGTTAATCTAGCAGGAAGCAGGAATACAAGAACTACTTTCTTGATATTTCCAAGTTTTATATCTTCTTCATGCAGCATTGTATAATGCGTCTGTTACGTTACAGCAGAAGATTTCATAACGAGAGATGCTGCAGTTGCTGGACCGTGGTGAACAAGCCACGTGCGACGGTCTCTCGTAAACGATCGTTATAGTAAAAGTTATTTTGCTGTTAAACGGGTGTTTATGGTAGCGGATGTTATAATCAATTCTTTACATCCATGGTGTAAATATCGAGAAGCTCGGAACGAATGAAATTATGCAAGTAGCATGCATTTTTTTTTTAACGATTAACGCCAATTTCGCAGTCAATGTTGCAAAGGAATGCAGTATTATTTTTGCAAATATTCTTGTAGTTGTCGATTTGTGGGAGTCCGGGGTTTGACCTAACTAATAAATATTTGAACTATTGAACACTTGCGACATGTAATAGGGGCAGATCGTTCACTGCGCCATGTAGGTCGCTAGAATGCTCTCCATGTGCGACACCGGTGGTTTTAACGAAGTGCAACTGAATGGCACACGCGCAGCCGTGACTTCCGCATCGAGTTGATGACGAATTGACGACAGAATGGTGTGAGTGTGGGGCAATATAGGAAATTCTCGCTGGAAATTAGGACGCTGTCGGGATCGAAGCGCACGTCAGTGAAGCAATGCCTTGTGAATTATTAAATAGATTTTTATCTCACGAAGTCATCAGATAAATCAAATCGTCCGCCATGAACTATCTTTGCTTTACGTTTCCGTCGAACCGTAGTATACCATTTGAAGTCCGCTAGTACATAGCACTGTATCACTTCATATTCTGATTTCCATTATTGATAGTCGTTTGTTGTATTGTCTACAGAGAGGAGGTGCGGAACCACGCGGTGCGGTGGAACGCGCAGTTCTCGTTCGTGTGCAAGATGTGCGCAAACGCAAGCACCGGCGTGCTGGAGCCGGCGCTCATGAGGGTGTCCGTGCGCAAGGAGTGCAAAGGTAAGAGGACCGTTTGCCTACTTCAAGAAAGTCATAACTTAATTGCTACATAACAATAATTTATCCCCAATTCGAACATCTGGCCAGTCCTTTTTGCTTACCACACATTGACCGCTGCTTTCAATTATATTAATTTTAATGAGCGCTACTGCGGTTATCTGAGCTTCCAGCCCCGAATTAATAATACGCAACCTCCCGCCCACGTCACACTGAAACGCTGACAAAAGTATGGGCAAATATTTGATAAAATCATTCCAACGACTTCCAAGCTCCCTTTGAGTCGTTTAAATGTTTTCGTGTAAACTTTATCGTCGGAATATTGAACATTCAGAGCGGGTGCGATTCAGTAACGTCCATATATTTGCAAGTTCGCCCCGGAGCGGTGGAACTGGCGCCCGGACGGATTCAAACTCGTCCGCTTTGAAACGAAGCGAATTCGCAAAGTATTCGATGAAGCCAAGTGGCGCGCGTTATAATGCACTCGCAGCGGACCGCTTTTAAACTGAGATAAATCATGAATGTTCCGAGTTGTTACCCGCCGGGACGCTCTGCTTTCAGTTTCACATTTCTTTCAGAAATAACTACACAATTTTGCGTTTTATGCTGAAGTATTGCAACGGTTTTGCATTTTTTTGCGTCGATTTAACTGTAATAATTATGATTTCCTTATTTTATTACTTGCAAACTTGGTTCTTTTGAAGTTCGTAGACAATAATAGAAAGAATAAACTGAGATGATCAAATCATACGAGCTTTATGTAAGTGTAACTGTGGAGGCTTGTTAATGGCGTGTAATGAGCTCACTATTACTTTTGTAATGATAGCTGTAACAATAAAATCAAATTTATTAAACTATTTTTATTAGTCATTGATATATGTATGTATATCAGTGAAAAAAAAAAAAGCAATGTAGCCCAGAGTGGTGACGGCCGCGTCTTACGTAGATTCGAACTCAGACAGGCGCTTTACTTTGAGTAAATTATATCATCACCACTGCTCTCAAAACGGTGGAGGGAAACATCGTGAGGAAACCGGCATGTCCTAGAACCAAAAAATTCGAAGACATGTGACATTCGCCAACTCTTACTGTGCCCGCGTGGTGGATTACGGCCCACGCCGTGAGAGACAAAAAAGAGGCCTGTGTCCCAGCAGTGGGAACATTATGGGCTGACTATGAATGTCAATGTTATTAGTATATTTGCCATCGTAAAGTAAGTGTAAAGTAGTGTCGCTGCTAAAGTACTTATTGAGATGTAAATAGGCGGCCGTGAGCACTTACTGTCCGGTGGATCTTCGGCATGTTTAATATCCAATAATATAAAAAATAACGTTGTATTAGGCGGCAGGTCATACCAGAAGCTGGGCTTCTGCGACGTGAACCTTGCGGAGCTGGCGGGCGCGGGCGAGACGACGAAGCGCTGTCTGCTGGAGGGCTACGACCCGCGCCGGCGGCAGGACAACTCCGTACTGCGCGTGCGCATTAAGATGAACATGATCTCCGGCGACCCGCTCTTCAAAGTGTACGTAGAGATGACTAGTTCCTTCTGACGGCGCCCGTTCACGAACATGACGCATGGATCAGCATCATTCAGCTCAGTTCCAGTTCTTTGGAACTGTACCATTTTTTTATTTTTAACTTATCCCCGCACTAGGAATTACTCCTGTATCGTGGGTGCGTTTACAAACATTTAGGTAAACTCACATACACAAACAGTCAGACCCGGAACAACTACCTGTAGGCAATACATATTGTTACGCGCCACAATTAATGCCTGATACACGGTGACATTAGTTACCACTGGCGACATCTATTGTGGATTGGCAGAACTAACTGGCGCCATCTATTATGGAATAGTAGAACTAATAGTCACGCCATCCGTCAGCGCCATCTATTGACGAGTAGATATGACGAAGCTAGAACTTACTAGAACTATCGACATGTAGTCAGTCGGGGCCGGTATGTACTCGAACATTCTAGACGGTTCTACAATAGAAGGTTCTGGAACTATCTGCGGCACTATATAAGGCCGGGAATAGCCGCGAGCAATCAGACTTGGTTTTGCGACACGAGTGAATACATCGAAAGCGATCTTCAAGTGCGACTTAAGAGCGATTGTGTTTTATAATTAGTGTGTTTTGAATTGTTGTTAGTGTTGATTAATTAAAGTGTAACTTTTGGGTGATTTTTATCGGCATTTTTAATTGTCACGAACCCGAAGCTCGTAACAATTGGTGTCAGAAGCAAGGATTAAAATCATGCCGATTTTACCTAAAGACGACACGGAGGGTATCCGTACCCGGAGTCAACGCCAACAGGAGACGGACCAGAGGCGTTTTGGTGGAGCTGCGCCGCAGAGGTCGGAGGGCCAGCTACCAACCACGGAGGCCGACCCGTCCGCAGCAGCTCCAGCATCATCAGCACCAGACTTTGCTGCTCTGATGATGATGCTGCAGGAACAGGCCCGCCGACAGGAGGAACAGGCTCGTCGGTTGGAAGAACAGCTCCAGCGGGACAAGGAGGAACAGGCTCGCCGACAAGAGGAACAGGCTCGCCGACAGGAGGAACAGGCTCGCCGACAAGAGGAACAGGCTCGCCGACAGGAGGAACAGGCTCGTCGGTTGGAAGAACGGCTCCAGCGGGACAAGGAGGAACAGGCCCGTCGGTTTGAAGAACAGCTGCTGCGTGACAGGGAGGAACAGGCTCGCCGACAGGAGGAACAGGCTCGCCGACAGGAGGAACAGGCTCGCCGGTTGGAAGAACAGCTCCAACGTGATAAGGAGGAGCAAGCGCGCCGCCAGGAAGAGCAGATGCTCCTTATGAAGGACCTTCACGCTACCTTAGGGAAGGACATGAAGGAGGTGAAGGATAAGGTTGCTCAACATGACGACCGCCTGTCGGAAGCTGAAATCCGGATCGACCAAGTGAGTAATCGGGTTGACAACGTGGTGGCTGACGTGAAGAAAACCGTGATGGCTGACGTAAAGAAAACGCTGGATTATCTTAATCTTGGGGATGGAATCGCAGCTCCCGTAGCTACAACACCTTCGCTACGTGGATTCAAAGTGCCACCGTTCGACGGAACTTCTTCCTGGTCGGCCTACAAAATTCAGTTTGAGGCTGTCATGAAGGCGAACGCTTGGAATAAAAGTCAGGCCATGACTGCCCTCACCCTAGGCCTGCGCGACCAGGCCCTAACCGTTCTGGAAGCTCTCGGAAAGGAAGTGACTTACGAGCAACTCCTTGAGGCATTGGAGGCTCGGTATGGCGACGCTCACCTGGAACACGTGTTTCGTGCGCAGCTCAAGGATCGCGTGCAACGCAGCAATGAAAACCTGCAGCAGTGGGCCCTTGAAGTGGAGAAGCTGGTGCGTAAAGCATACCAGTCCGTACCTGCGCTTATTGATGGGAACCTGGTGCAGGCATTCATCGACGGCATCCGTGACCTTGAAGTTAGAGCTGCTGTGAGACTCGGGCACCACGGGACGCTTAAGGACGCCTTGGCCCATGCACTGGAGGTGGAAGCCGTGCGACAGGATCATCGTTCCCATCGCGTCAGGGAGGTTGCAGCGGCTACAGTTTGCGACCGCAATAAAGGATACAGCCCTAGGTGCTACGGCTGTGGGGAAAAGGGCCATCTTCGATCCAGTTGCCCTAAGCGAACTGCAGAAAGGGAAGACGGCCGATCTCCAGAGGGCAGTGCAGCTAACAGCACCACCCAGGACTTTCAGCACCAGCAGAAGGCGTTGCTTATGGCTCACCAGGAACAGCAAGCCCTTCTAGAACGTTTAGAAGAATTGAAGCGTGCGGTTGACATGGAACAGAAAAAGTTGGAGCGAGTGCGACGCGAAGCGCATGCGCGGTCCGAACAGGACCGTACTTATGTCAACCAGCGGAAGGATGAGACGGCCGCCTTGAAGACTAGGCAAGAGAGTAAAGAAGTTGTACCTGTGAGGATGCTCAAGACAGACCTCAGCAACGGGTGGAAGGAAAGCGTACAACGTGCACAGCAGGAAGATTCGGACATCAAGCCGATTCTGGAGTGGATGAAGGCCAGAGCTCCTAAGCCCAAGTGGAGCGACGTCTCAGCGATGAGTTCGATCACGAAAAGCTATTGGGCCCAATGGGACAGCTTGGTGATTCAGGATGGAGTCCTGTGCCGAAAATGGGAAAATGCTCGGGGAGATAGCTGTCATTTGCAAATGGTTGTCCCTAAAGCTCAAGTACCGGATGTTCTACAGCTGTACCATAATGGATGTTCAGGAGGTCATCTGGGAGTAAAACGGACTCTACTGAAGATACGAGAACGGTTTTACTGGATCCACTGTCGGGACGATGTCAAGGACTGGTGTCGCAAATGTACAAGTTGTGCAGCTGTAAAGGGACCTCAGACTCGTAGTAGAGGTGCAAGAGGTACTCCTAAGATCGTCCATGTGGATCGACTGGCGCGTTATTATGGAGCCGATAATGCTCGGGACGAGCATGTCTTAGGAGGGGGCAGTGTTACGCGCCACAATTAATGCCTGATACACGGTGACATTAGTTACCACTGGCGACATCTATTGTGGATTGGCAGAACTAACTGGCGCCATCTATTATGGAATAGTAGAACTAATAGTCACGCCATCCGTCAGCGCCATCTATTGACGAGTAGATATGACGAAGCTAGAACTTACTAGAACTATCGACATGTAGTCAGTCGGGGCCGGTATGTACTCGAACATTCTAGACGGTTCTACAATAGAAGGTTCTGGAACTATCTGCGGCACTATATAAGGCCGGGAATAGCCGCGAGCAATCAGACTTGGTTTTGCGACACGAGTGAATACATCGAAAGCGATCTTCAAGTGCGACTTAAGAGCGATTGTGTTTTATAATTAGTGTGTTTTGAATTGTTGTTAGTGTTGATTAATTAAAGTGTAACTTTTGGGTGATTTTTATCGGCATTTTTAATTGTCACGAACCCGAAGCTCGTAACAATATATTTGTTCCGTGCGGGAATCGAACCCGCGACACACAGCGCAGCAGTCGATCGAGAGATATTGTGTTTGTTACTCGCATGCTATAACGTGTGGCGCTTGCTTCCAGCCCGGAGCGCAAGCAGGAGGCGACGGAAGGCATGGCGGGCGGCGACAGCGGCTCGGAGAGCGTCCCGGGCGGCACGCAGCCCGACGACGACTGCGCCTCCTCTACCGCTTCCTCGGGCTTCGGCTCGCTCACCAAGAAGAAGAACTACGGTATGTACGGTACATGAAGGTGGTTTGATGACCTGCCGCTGGTTTTATTGAGCGTTTTTACTACAGACCCTTGTAGTAAAAACGCGTAATCAATGAGAAAATACCACAAAATGTTTAAGCTAAGACATATGTAGTTTCAGTTGGATCTGACTATCATCATAATAATATCCTACCGCAATATACAGTGCTGGTCCTAATACACATACATGGAGTCTTGGAAAAGGTCGGCTTTGTAGATCATCGTCTCCGCCACCCACACCTGTGTCACAGGCGCTTTGTCTGGTACGTCACATTACCGCCCACTGTACTAATTACTGTTTGCGTATGTTTCCAGAGGGCAGCGTGTCGCAGCCCTTGTCGTTAATGCCCTCGTCCGAGCTGCCCACTCCTGACGGCGAAGACTCGCCGCTCGGCACCACCGCGCCAGACCACCCCGGTAAGTGGCTATACACTTGTAGAAAGAAGTAAAAATAACGTTTCATCTCGTCCGCATTGCCCGGGATAAGCAGATATGTTTGCCAGTGTAATTATCCAGTGCAAGAAACTATTTCATGTAATCTAAATAAGACATTTATTACTTAGTTCTAAGTTAATAGTGTTTAAGTTAATTAGGCTTATCATAACAAATTAAATGTCTCTATTTTTAAGATTTCCGTTGATATAATATTGTTAAAAATGATCTGTTGCTGAAAAAAGCCTGAAGGAATAACCCAATAACATGATCAAACATTTTTTACATATAATTTTCACCTCCCTTCCAGGTCTGACAATACTGGCGGCGGGCGGCGGCGCGGGCCCGCCGGGCACGAGCGTGCCCACCTCGTGCGCGTCGTGCCTGCAGCAGCAGCAGCACACGCACTCGCGCAACTCCTCCAACACCTCCGGGGACATGAGCAGCAAGGTAATTGGGAGACTTGTGAACAGTGAGATGGAAAGGAAACTTATTTTTTTAGGCCAATTAAATTTATTTGGTAGCACCTTAAAATTATATTCGTCCAAAATGTATTTGATGCTTTCATGCGTCTTTTGTTCCGTAATGAAGGTTCTTCGATTGATTTTTATATTACCAACATAAATATCGCTTTCCAAGTCAGAAGTGGCATAATATTTAACCTTTTACGGTAAGGTTTACGTAACTTTTTTTTTACTATCTTCTGAATTGATCATTATGTTCCAGGCGTCCGGTTACGGCAGCTCGTCGGCTGCGTCTGCGCACTCGCGGCAAAGCTCGGAGGGTGACTCGGCCGGGGACTCGGGCCGGCCGCACCACAACAGGTGAACAGGCGCCTTACGACCATCAACTGTGGCTAGGCAAACTCGTCCGGTTATGGATCCATACCTAGGCTGCCACCCATCCCCTAGCCTTACCGCTTCCCATTATTATAAGGTGTTTATTATCACTCTTGTGTTTGTGAAACTTTCGGTGCGGGAACTAAATTGTGGTCATCGAAGATTTTGAGGTACGACGATGATTGGAACGGAACCATATGCTCGGCAAGCGTGTTCGTTTGTGACGTCACCCCTGGTCCACGGCTGCATGGCACGCGCGTGCACTCGTCCCCTCGTGCTCAGACTGTACAGTGTCCATTGTTTACGCTTTATGTTCATTTATTAACTTTGTGTTACGCACGGTAACTAACTCTATTTATTTCGGTTCGCCACTTTTATTTATTAGCTTTTATTAATTTATTTTTTATGTTTTCGTTTCTCCCCTCCCCCGCCGCGCCCGCAGCGCCCGCTCAGAGCGCACCAGCTCCGTCACCACCAGCACCACGCTGTACGTCCCCTCCCCGTCCTGCAAGCACGCCGGCCGCTCGCTCGCCAAGCTGCTCATGGAGACGGTGGTGAGCGACAGCTCGGACACGTACCTGACGCCCAACTGCACGCTGGGCGGCCCGCCCGACGTCATCCCGCGCCTGGCGCTGAGCTCGCCCGCCAGCGACGAGTTCCGCACGCCCGACGCCACGCTCGTCAACGGACACGACAACTCTTTCGCCATGCCCACGTACTTCGACAAGAAGAAGAAAGTGGCCGCCACCATCATCAGCGCGGCCGTCGAGCCGCTCACCAACTTCCAAATCTTCAAGCAGAAGTCGCTCAACACCATCCCGGCGCTGCTCGAGAAGAACAAGAAGAACGAGGAGTTGTTCAACAACTTCCCGTTCCTGACGCCGCTGGCGCACCGGAAGAACTCGCTCGTGTCCAACGCGAACAGACTGTCCGGCTGCATAGAGGACGAGTTCTATTGCGTGCCGTCCGATCCCGAAGTGGATCTGGGCTCGTCGGAGTGCATCGACATCCGGCACCGGTTCAGGAGTCTGTCGAACCAGGCGCTCCACGACGGCACCGTGCTCACGTCCACGCCCAAGAATGAGGTCGAGCACGCGTTCAGCAAGCACGCGCGCCGCCTGGACGCGCCCACGCTGCGCCACAGCTACACCGAGCACGTGAGGTGAGTGCCGCCCGGCCAGCTTGCGTCCCGCCGCCTGTCCCGCCTGGCCCGTCCTTCCTCTCTTCCCGGTAATGTCCGCGCGTACTAACGGTTGCGGGTGGTTTCGGCGGGTTATTTGGTCTGTTTTAGTTTTCTCCTCTGTTCTGTCTTCTAACTGTGAATGTTCTTCCGTGTGCCGCGGTCTTCCTCTGTTATAAGTATTTAGTCGGTAAGATAATGGTATCGTTAGTATCGGGCTGTCGGTACCATGTGTATTGTGTACGTAAGGCGACGGCTAAAGTAGTGTGTGGGGTGTGCAGACGCGCCGGCGCGGGCGGCGAGTGCGGCGCGTGCGGCGCGCTGCGGGACGCGGGGCCCGCGGGGGGCCCGGGGGGCGCGGGGCCCGCGGGGCCCGGCGCGGGGCCCGGCCCGCCCGTGGGCTCGCTGCCGCGCCGCCCCAGCTCCGCCCTGTTAGTGCTACAACATCTACACACGTACACAGTACAGACGATGCGCGCGTCACCGCACACCTCTCGTGCAGACTTCCGTTCCTGGTTGATATGCTTGTCGTTCCGTGTGAGAGACGTTCGTGTGACGCGCGGACCTACGTATCTTTAGATGTTGTCTCGTGTCGATGTGATTATAATTATGTATCTATGTATCCAAGCTTCTTTGTGATGTTGTTATAGTTGTTAGATATTAAGATATTTAAAATTTCTTAATAAAACGTTTTTTGGTACTATCTAAGCATATTTCATTCTAGCTTTATTAGAAAATAGATCTTTTTGATGCAATTGAAGCATTCTTTATATAATGTATTAAACTGTAGGATTATATGATAAGGTCTACAGTTGTTATTTAATGGCAGGTATGCTACGAGCGCGCGGTGCATGCCTGTTTTCAGTCTATTTTTATTGTCTGTACATACTTACCATATATTATAATATGCTTAATATAAACAACGCTGTATATGCATGCTGAGGGTGCTAATAACAAATTGAATGATGCATGGGTTTGCATTGCATATTATGTCTATAATGCGCTTCATAAATAAGGCATATATAACCATTAGATATAATAATTCCTTTATCTTAAAAAAAATACTGATTACATAAGTACTAGAAAAAATATCGAACTATTATTGTAATTGTAGTGAATCGCCTGAATAGTGGCAGTGTTTGTAGTTAATCTACTTATAAGGCTCTGCACACCGAGGTGCCTCGTGCCCCATATGTTACCTCCACTCACACCCACCATTGCTCAATAGCTGATTGTCTAATATAAATTACAATAAGTTCAGTGACTATAGAAAAAAAATAAGTTTACAAATAAGGTTATCAATAGTCACGACACAGCTAACCTTACGGCAAGTCCCGTGTAATGTGACCGTGGTGTGCAGAGCCCTGTCCCCCCGAGCCGTGTGTACATGTGTGCGTGCTCTGGCCTCAGGAACCCGTCGTCGGGCTCGCTGACGGCGTCGGCGTCGGAGGGCGGCTCGCTGGAGCGCGCGCGCGCCGCGCTGGAGCGACGCAAGCGGGCCGCGCTGGTGCAGCAGGACAACGATGACGCACAGGTTACTAGTGTTTAGTATTTCTTCTTGAAATTGCCCCCCACGGTCATCGACTCGAGTACGTTTTTAATCAATTACCAAAATACTGCCTACTTCTTGTTGTTGTGCCTGTGAGCCCAGTGATGTCCTGTTCCTGGGAAGATTTTTAAGACTGATGTTTAAGCTCGATTTACAGCACCTAAGTAATTTAAAATGTTTGAGTTTTAACCCTTCTAGTTCCGAAGTTTGCTTCGCACGTATTGTTGTATATAATTGTCGGTTTTTTTTTTAATTATAATCGATTATATTTTAAAATATTTTCTATACGCCCATGACTAAGTAGTTTTATGGTTCAAATTGATTAGTAATTAGTTCAAGTAAATGCTAGCTCTCGACATCTTGAATGACACCTCAAAGCACGTGACGTGTACCAACAATGTATGTAAGGAACCCTTGCCTCGCTTGCAGCACGTGGCGTCAGGTCGCGTGGAGAACACGCGCGTGAACCCCGACTCGCTCATCGACGAGCTGCTCGCCGCCACCGACCTCAAGCAGGCCGTCGAGGACTCCGCCGAGAGTGAGTCACACTTCATTACATATCACTCTCTTTTTCTGATTGAGGAGGGCAGACTGCCCGGTGTCCTGCAAGTCCTAGTACGGCACGCCGTACGTCAGTGGTGAGCTGGCCGCTTAGTCTATTGAAACTCCGTCCTACGCTAGGTCAGTGTTATAACCGACGTGCGCTGACGTACCGTCACTCTCTTATTGTCCAGGGGCGTGTTATAAACTAAGTGGTTCAGCCAATTTCATCATCAAATGAAATCTCTTTATTCAGCTTTACTTGAGCGGGTTAGCACCGTGATCTCCCGGCATCTGTAAATAAGTAATTAGATGGAATGTGTGTATATGTTGCAGCGTCAGGCCTGCAGCTGTTCATCACGCGCGACGGCACGGCGGAGCTGGGCACGCGCCAGCGCCAGCAGCTGGCGCGCCGCGACTACCAGCGCGTCGTGCTGCACCCGCACGACAACAGGTGGGCCGGCACTGCCAGGGCGCCGTGCGCGCGGCTGGCGTGACATACACTTACTGTTGCTGTCATGTCCGCAGGTAGCCAACGGCATGAGAGAACGACGCCGCGCGGCCGGCGGATGCCTGAGCTTACGTCGTGCCGCACCGTGCCGTGCCGTGTCACACCGTGCCGCGCCGTGACGCGCCGTGCCGTGCCCGCTGTCGTGACGTGCCGCCTGTGATGTTGTTGTGGACAGTATTACAAGAGATTCACACTGACCAGCTCTAACTGTGTATTAGCTTTTATATAAGTCCCGCCGGGACCACGAGCAATGCATATACATATATTTATTGTTTTTATGTAATATAAATTATGCCATAATTGTTTTACGACTCGTAATTTAATGTTAATTATTATTATTCGGTAGCAGTTCTACAGAGAATGGTTGTGTTCGTGCAATCCGACAAGTTTTGTATGATTTACATTATTTTTATTTCTTTTTAATGTAAGTAGGAATCTTTTCAATTTAATGACGACCTACTCGACGACTGATTGTTCCTATATTTTGCGTAGCGTCTGTGCTTCCTCCACTCTCTGTTGCTCTGCGCGTGCGAACCTCGCGAGCGACGTTTGCACGAGCAGACATTACCTCATAGTGCGAACTTCCAAGTAGTCTTGCTCTCCGTCACTGTCGGTAGCCGACACTCGGCAGTGCGGGCGGCGCGTGCGCACGCCGCGCGTGCTAGCGATGTTAGCGTAACACTCGAGTGCTCACAAGTGGTGCTACGTCAACGCGCGTGTCGACGCACGAGACTGCGATACGCGCGAACTTTTATTAATGATATACTGATGTAATTATTATTATTATTGATTAAAAATTGTCACCCATTAAGTGAATCATGTAATCGAAACAGTACTTCCAAATCCCTCCATAAATATTTTCATTGTGAATTTTTGTATACATTATTTAGTGTGGTGCCAAACAGAGCTGCGCCCGCTCTAGAGGGGGGAACTAACCTAACAGATGATTCAATAGTGCGAGGAGGTAAATCTAAGTCATTCCTTTGCGTAGCTTGAGCGCGCGGCTTGCCGACGGTCTTAGATCAGAGTTCGCGCTCAGCGTGCGGCCGCGGGCGCCCAACTGATTATGAAATAATTACGAGTTGGGATGAAGTGATTGTACATTTAGTCTAATTATAACATGACAATACTTTTTTTCCGTCGAGTGTTCATTTACAAATGAGCTCAGCGGCGTCACAGTGAGCGCGGCCTGGTCGCCGAGGGCCGCGGCGACTGTGAGAACATTAGCAGTGACTGCGCACGTGAAGTGGGACGCGAGTGCGCCGCGCGGTGCTCGCCACACAGAAGGCACGCGTTGTTATTGTATCATATTCTATAAAGCCTGTACAGTATTTGAATAAAGGACGTGTCTAGAGCTGTTTTTGTTTTCTTTCCTCTGCATCCTTCACTTACATCTTATACCAGCAAGCACAAACTTTACTGTAGAACCAGCCGCCCTCTCGCCCCTTTCTGCTGATTTTGCAACGTAGGTAACCCCGCGATTACACCTATATATAAACATGGGCGCTAACAGGGTTATTTTCTGGCATCTTCAGCTTCATAAAGCGACGCTTCTTTTCCTTGGTTATAAATAAATAATAATAATAATAATAAAACCCGCAGGGCAGCATGTGGCGCGCTGTTGGGCAGTAGCGACCCCACGGACCCTATCTCCCGGGAGAAGTCTTGTGCCTCACCTCTGGCTTGCCTTTATTGGTCGGCTGGAGTGAACACTGAACAGGAACAGAGCTCCCACCTCATTCCTGCCTTTAATGGCTGGCTTGAGTGGAGATTCGCAAGAGCAAACGTGCTCGGAGGAAGAGTGTTTGAGTAAGATGCTGGTAGGGATCTTGACCGTACTTCCGGGATTTTCCTGATAGTCGTGGAATACCTCTCCACTCCTCACAAGCACCTCAGGACATGCTGCCCCTTTGTTGCTACGACACTGTGTGCTACCGAACGTTTTCGGGGGCCCAGGGTGCACTTGCATGGTGCATACAGGGATAATCGTTGGTTGGTGCCTCCTCATCATTTAAAATTGTCTAAAGGGCCTCTGCGAGTTGGCTTCGGCCCCAAAGGGAATCAAAAGTTGAAGAATTGATTAAAATTATTTTAAGAAAGGATGACCACGAAATGTTTGTGAGTTGGTCTGGTTGCTCCAATAGGAATAAATGAAATATCATTAGAGAGGTATACAAGAATGCCAATTACTTGTCTTGATTTTTTGTTCGATGAGTAATACAGGCCGGAAGTTGAGACGAGGCAGTAAGGGAAGCTACTTAAATGAAGGATTAACAGAAGAACCGTTACTTTGCGGCCTGCAATGTAATCACACACATTTCAGCCCAGCTTGGGATCAGCACCGCCTCCCCTCATCGACACCCGCCAGCCAGGCAGTGCGAGTATAAAATGTGATGGTGCAAGCTTTATTTGACGACACTGCTTACCGATTACCATTCTTGTGAGAAGCCCCCACCCTCCCTTCTTTTGCCTTTATTTTAGCGGAGAATAATGTATTTTTTTATTCTTGCACGTAAATACAATGTTCAGGGTTTATAATGGGGTATTTTAATCAGCATCAAACAAAACAAAAAAAAAACAACATTTTCATATACTGTATATTAGTTTATTGAGTAAGGCCAAAAGGCTCGGCTGCTGTACACTAGAGGGCGGCGGCGTCGCGTGACGTCGGCTGTCAGCACGCTAGCGCAGTGGCAACGCGTCAGTTACATACAACAGAGTGAATACAATCGTCAAGCGAAGACTAGTTTGTTACATTACTGATTCGTTATTTTATTCGGATTTATATTAACGGTTTTGGTATGGGAAATATACATTGATTTAAAGTTCCTACCTACTATATTATTTGTTAAATTTATGTTATATTCACTCTGCAGTCACTAATTAGAGAAACTCGTGAGTGTACTTTGAATAATATAAAATGTACAATAGTTCCATAAAAGGGTAGAACACTATTCTATACATTATACAATACAATTGAATACATTTAACGGACGGCCGAAATCTATAAATACTGATTTGGAACTCTTCTCTACGTTTACGAACGAACATTCGCAAACATAAGTACATAATATATAAACCGACGCAACATTAAAACAAAAAAGTTATCACAAAATGGAATATTTAAGTCACATAAAACAATAATTTGCTAAAAATATAAACAACGCAACGAAATTAAAATATAAAGATTAACGCTGTCGGCAGCGAGTTGAGCACGGTGTAAGTACAGAGAGTACAGCGGCCACGGCCGGGCCGCCACAACATACAGCGGCCACTGCCGGCCGCCACAACATCACACTACTACCTATTTGATACATCTAAAGTACATGTACTTATCGTCTAGAAGTATATGAATATGTTTTGTTTAGCATTCAATACGTCGTTACAGTAGTGTATAGAATTCATAAATATACAGACTTCTCTTGTAAGGCACGGACGGCTCGCCGCAGCCCGCTGCACTCGGCCCGCGCGCACCGGTGATCTACTGTACATTATATTATAGTGGAATACATTAACCCTAGCATACTTGTGTGACTACTGTCCAACTAAAGAGCTGCCTCACTCAACGTGTTGCTCAATTGATAACTAAGAAGTAAAGTGTCGATAGTATAAATGGTTGCTACATGATGTGGCGCGTCCGAGTGCAGGGCTCGTGTGGCGGACGAGTGGCGTCTTCACTATATTGTAATTTAGAATCTTGCACGCTTCAATACCACTTAATTTACGTCTAATACTAATACAATACAATACGAAACGCTGATAAACCGAGCGGTTTGTGCAAGCTCGCCGGGACCAGTAAAGATGGTGTCATTCCCGACTCATCGATACAATACAGTTCATATTTCCTACGTATTGCTGGTACATTCAGTTAATAATAGACTGAATTGTATAGATATCACAGCGTAATATCGACGGTCTGCACACACCGCTCTGATCACCACACTGACAGTAAATATCACGCTGTTGAGACATTCGTTATTCAACGGATATATTAAAGCTAATACACATTAAATTTTTGCCATCCTTCGATCAGATTTTGCTACCAAAAGTAAGTATGATTTTGATTAATCGTAAGTACCTGGGTCGATCAATAAGTACCCGTGTTTGACGACAGATGGCAATTTTAAGAGAAGCTGACTTTCCCGCCTGGTACTGTCATCTATCAAACGAGACCAGACCACACTAAATATCAGACTGATTCATAGGTTAGTTTTTATTGGCAGTCAATTCTATCAGACGTGTTTCGCCGAGAGAGAATGTTGAGATGGGTTACAGAAATGGCAGAAAGGTTGAGAAAAGTATAAAGGCCTTAAAAGAGATTAAGTAGACAAATAAAATAAAATAAATCAGAAAAACAAGCGCTTTCGTTGCTAACACGTGTACTTATTGATCAACCCACGTATCATTCATTTAGATCCTGGGCCCTGTTCTGAATACCTACTTGTCAGCAGCTTCAGTCCGTATTGCACTTTAATCTCGAATTGCAAATCTAAACGAGGGTCGTCAAAATTCAAATGTATTTGGAATGTAATGTGTGTGTGGAATGTTTCACATAACAACGAGGTGTCGGCAGCGAAGTTTACTCTTACGAACTACTTACAAGCTACAGCAGGCGGCGGACACGGCCTACCGCTACACAGTAATAAATATCCCTTATCTACATCTTGTGAATACAGCACACGGACAGTCGGCGAGTATTTCCTACTATTTATTTTCCTCCAACCATGTATTGCATCATAACAGAAGTACATTACATACTACTCATTTCTTGAAATACGATAGTTACCAAATTCATCAGATACTTACCCATAAAAATTCGAAATTTCTTAAAGTCAGGCACTGTACCACAAAGTAGATTGCAATATTTTGTTTACATATATATTTCTTCATACGTCGCTCCTAAAAAGAGTCGACATTGCATTAAATAACTTCATATCAAAATTATCGAGCTCTTATTCTACATTATTATATTATTTAAGTCTGTGTTTATTTATAAATTTGTCATTTTTATAAAAAATGTACACCCGCTGAACGAAGAGTAAATGTACCGCAATGGCGCCACTGTCGCTGGAGACGGACTGCACTATATAATGTAATATCTATATCAAAACACGTACATATATAAACCCGTACAAAATGGAGCCACCATCTAATAATACCGCGAACAGTGCGCTCGTGCTGATCTCCAGCGACGTGCGTGTGCTCGCGGCTGGTCCTCATCGTAGACTAATATAATTCGTGTAGTGTGGTAAAGTTAAGTACATTGTCACGGGAGACATCACCGTTCATCTTAAACCTACTATTAAGTTAGTCACGCACACACTCACGCGTCAAAATGTATAAAAACGTACAGGTACAACTAGAACACTCGTGACACACATTCACACATACGTCACCACATACATACATACACACGCACAGCTATCGTTTGGTTGATATGCGACGAGCTTCGTGTTCATTTTCATATTATCTTCTATATTTTTGTTCGATTCCAATTTTCTATTTTGAACCTGCAAGGAGAAAAATATTTTATGGTAACGATCACTCGTCTACTTAAGGTTTCGCTTTCCGTACACGGAAACGACAAAAACGTACCTAATACTCGTATCGGGCTATATGAGTCGCTCCTCGGGCGGCGGCTTGAGCGCGTGCTGCATCATCTCGGCGCGCGGGTTGCAGTACTCCTGGCCCGACGGCGAGTAGGTCCCGCGCGTGGCCCGCTTGCGCCGCGCCTGCGCGCCCAGCGCGCCCAGCGCCGCGCCCGCCAGCGCCAGCCCCAGCAGCGCCGCGCCCACGCCGATCAGCACGGCGGACGACGAGTCCGCGGCCTGCGCGCCCGCCGCCTGCGCAGCCAGAGCGTGAGGACGGCCGGCTACTGAACGGAGCGAGCGAGCGAGCCGAAACTACTTATCGCTCGCTCTACCTGTTCAGTTATTCCGTCCGTCCGTTCGTTCACACAGAGAAATCCTAAACACGTACACGAGCTGTTGTTTTGCATTCTCGTCAAATTTCAGACGACTGTTACGAAAGATATAAATAATCAAATAAAATTACGATCCGTGGTAAATAATGAATACATACTTGTTTTTTAGCTATTTAAGTTTGACAGTATTTCAGAATACACCACTTTCAAAGAACAGAATCGCGTTATGGTATCGTATAAGCGGCCGCGTTTTAAAATGTGTGTCCCACACATGCCGATTTCAGAAAATTAGAAAGAAAAGTACCTACTTATTTCATTATTGATTCGTGTCGAGAATCAGTAGCATAGTTACCTCCTTGAATTTGACGAGGATGCAAAACGATACCGTGCAGTTCCAACAGATAACACCCAGTATTTCCAAGGAAAAAGTAGAAACCTGAATAAAATACCAACATAAATAAATACGTTACATCCCTGTGTATACAGTCCGATTCCAACCGTATGGCGGCTAATTCTCCTATCAGCGGGGGTGAGGGGTGGGGCGCAGCGAGTAGCGCAGTGCAGAGCCGCCGTAAGGTGTGACTCGGGCCGTACCTCAGGTGAACAATGTGAATAGGTGAAGTAGTGCGGCGGCGCGTACCTGCAGCTCGCAGTGGCGGCCGGCCCAGCCGCGCGCGCAGTGGCACACGTAGTCCGTGCGCGCGCCGCAGCGCTGCTCGCACGCGCCGTGCTGGCAGGGCCCGGTGGCGTTGCCCTCGCCCGGCGCGAAGCACGGGTCCTGCAGCGCGCACTCGTTGCCGCAGAATCCGGCCGCGCACAGGCATCTGTAACCGTCGACCATTATATTACTGTAAACGTCGTAAGCCAATGAAACAAAACTAATTGAACACGACGAGTCGGTGACCGTGTAGTGGTGTAGTGCCCGCCACATGCCACTTATAGACGAAGGCCTTTTCTCATTCCTTCCAGCTATTTCGGTCCAGCGCTAATTTGCCGCTTAGCCTGTGGCCCTACCGGGGCGCCACATAGTAGTCATTTTAGCTCACAACAGTATTCCTAACACCACAATGTGGTCGCAGGGCAGGCAGGCTACTCACGTGTAGGATCCGTTGAGGTTGAGGCAGTCCCCGGGCCCGCAGCTGACGAGGCCGGTCGCGCACTCGTCCACGTCCACATCGCAGCGCGCGCCCGTCCAGCCTGGGGGACATAATACAAAACACGGTTAATTACTACACCAAGAAAGTTCATTAAAACTTACCACTTAGTTCCGTGACTAACTAGTTACTGGTAATTCAATGACCTCAGTGCACTAGAACTATCAAAAGCCCAACTATGTACCAGGTTGTACCGTGACGAGAAGTCTGTCACAGTGTCCACAGTGTTACGAAAGCATACAAAAACGATACTTTGAGATCGTCGTAAGAGTGTCAGCATAAGGCCGTAAGTCGCTTAACATCTGTTGATCTCAACTCTGCGTATTAAGGTTCTTTATAAAATATACCTGCATAATTCAGGGTATTGTTATCAAGAGTTCTAATTGTATCGCAGTGATAACGTTATCAGTTAACAATGTTAAGGTTCTCTCGCTCAAACAAACCGATATCCTTCGACGACATTTTTGTAATGATATCATGTTCATGTGGGGATCACGAGTTAATATGGTTTTAACACAATTGGAAGCGTAAAGTAATGGGTGAGCTCACCACACTCTGGTTAGAACCCCTTCATTTGTTTAAATAGGGTGACAAGGAAAATGTAGAACAATACTACCTACGCGAGCGAATCTGGACTTTCTATGAAATACGTTTGAAAGTAAGGAAATACTAACTTTACTTTAATATTACATTTTCCGCAACGTGGCGCGTGGGACTAAATAAAACTTGTACTAAATCTAGAAACGGATCTGTAGGAACCTCGGCAGCGCTTACTACAACTTGACCAGCGATGCGGAAAGATTTGAACATTTTTTGTTTACGAGAAAGAAACCTACAACAAACAATGACAATGAGAAGACCAGGAAACTCTCCGCAGGGTCATCTTTTATACAAGCTGGATATGGATCTGTGGTTATATTACTGATTGGCTGCTTTTTGTCTATTTACGTAATGTATATTTACGCACAGTCGGTTATTTCAACAGTCGTCCAAGTGTATGTTACACGAAACAAATTGATTTACCTACATTCAATTTATTGACATGCACTTGACATTATTCTTGCTTGAGGTATTGTAGGTCTTTTTGAATTAAATTCAATGTTAAATCAATTTTACATACTAAAACCTGTATTAATTATTTTTATGAATAAAAGGTTGTTGTCCTTCCTTGTAAATTGTTAACATTTGTAAACAGCTACGCGTGACGTGAGAGGAAAACCATAAGCGATGCGTTACATAAAGTATCAAGAAATATAACCGTATAGTAACTGTTTTGTTAACGATATTAGAACCAACATATAATTATGAAATCTTTTAATTGAATATTCATTTCCAAGTGTCCGATTAATTTTTATTCTAATCTACACTCGAAGTTTCATGTTGTCTCATGTGATGGATTTGTGTTATTTTGGTCGAGAGCACAGACGCTGAGATGTATCAGATTAATAATTGATCGAAGTATGTTAACGCTGAGTGTTCGGATTTCGTTATCACTGTATCATTCAAACAACGTCTTTCAACGACCGACAGTGAGAAAATCTCTACTATAATGCTATTTATTTGATTTGTGCATTTCCTCATCTAAATTATTTATCTTCCCTCCCGCACCTTTAATGTTTGCCCTCCTACCAAACACTGTGTGACAGTGTCAGTAGCCCATTCCCTGGGTGTAGGGAGCGCCGCGAGGGTGCCGAGCCGGTGACACATTCTGTTTATCTTGTCTAAGCCACTATCATGCAAGAAACAATGCAATGATATCAGCCCTCGAAGTGTTGTCATCAACAACCTAACGAGCACAATAACATATTGACCACTACAATATTTCTCAATTACTTTCTCTGTGTCGAGTGAAAAGTAAACAGTTGTCACCTGTTCCAGTTAGTTGATAACGTATATCAAAATATACAAGTGTTATACAATACCTAGCAGCACCACAACTAGCAGCCTGGTCATCATCTCGCTGACGTTATCGTCATCACTACACTGTCACTGCTGTCTGATCACATCACACATCACTTCGCGAGATATTAGCACTGAATGAATATGAATGAAGTAAGTGTCTCAGTAGCGGCATGTTCGCGAGTGCCGAATAGCCTCGCCTGCGGCCTGCGCGCTCGCGGAGGACACTGATTCACAAAGTGTGACGCGCGAGATTTTCCTACATCTGCCGATACCGACCAATTAATATTGTGAGGACGTTCTATTGTAATAGTATTAATTATCGAGCGCGACTTGTTCCCGCCTACGGAACGTTCCGACTGTGGCGACGAGATGACACTGACAATGTGTGCTCCGAATAATATACATGTAGTCAAATGTGTGCTGTTCCAATAGCTTGTCACGCGTACTTGTGTGCAATCTATAATTGATTTATTTCCCGGATTAAGGAGATCAAAACCCTTATATGAATGTCAATAAGGTTGTCCCAATACGTTTAAGGTTTTTCAGATTTATTAAATTGAAATATTAATAGGATTCACAAAGGAAATGAATTACCAAGTTGATAGGCAGTTTGCAGTATAAACAAGCACATCAGTGAATCATGACGATGCCATATAAAGCAACTTGTACTCTGGCGGGGCGTGTTCTTAAGGATGTTAATATTTGAACACCCGCCGAGTTTGTCATCAATCGAAAAGTTTGCGAACCGCGGTCCGTGTTATCAGTATCAGCGCTTATCGGCGCGGTGGATTGGCGGCGATCGCGCGCACCCGATAAGATACACGAGCATAGCTGTAGGTGACCACACACACACACACCCCGTGTATGTACATGTGTGATGTGTGGCCACACTGGGAACTGTGATAGTAGACCATCACTGATATCAACATTTAGACCATGTCCTACATTCAATAACAAACATCCCTGTCGAGAACTTACACTTTTTTGATAATTTTTGAAGCTATCAAGAGTACAAATAGCGGCTAGACGTCGCCGTCGTTTATATTATGTTAAATAGATTGGTTTGGACAAGAGGCGATAGGTACAGTAATACAGTTAAATGTTGCTAATTAATAAGTGTCGCGCGTATGTAAAATACTCGGGAGGCACAAGCGTATGAATAGTTGGCGACTCGCGGGTGACGTCATCGCACCGCTCTGGCGCTGACTGACTAATGCGTTGGGATGACCGGCGCGTACGCACTGCCTTATAGGTACTGTGTACTTATTTCACTTGGAATAAGTAGACAACACAAGACATACACATGGCAGGTGCCGGCTGTCGTGAGTGCACCGACTGATTAGTTACAAACACAAAGATGTATGTTTGTGTACTTTTTCGTCTTTACTGATTAGTAAGTAGCCGACTGGTGAGAGAGTACATGTACTTCAGTACCCGCGACTACACCCAACAACTGCTGATCCCAATATCTGCGGGTTTTAATTTAGGAAACTTAACTTACACCTAACAACTGCACACTATGTTACATTTATGGCAGTGACTGACTGTTAAGAACTGTCAGTTACTATTAAAGTTCTTATAAATCGTTAGAAGTGGGATTTAGCAAGATAGTGGTATAGAGTTGTATAATATTATGGAGAGCTCTCCATGAGTGCACGCCGGTGCCTTTAGCCGCACAAGTAGGTCCCGCAGCCGCGTGCTAGAGAACATACCTGTCCCGTCGCAGTCGCACAGGTAGGCCCCGGTGGCGTCGAGACAGCGGCCGCCGTGCAGGCAGGCGGCGGAGCCCCCGGCCTCCGCGCACTCGTCGCGCTCCGTCTCGCAGTAGCGCCCGCTGAAGCCGGCCGCGCACGCGCACGTCGCAGTCTGTTTCACGAACACAACGTTGTACATATTCTACATTCCTATTCCAACAACATAACATCACAACCGGGCGAAACATCGCAATACGAGGGGAGGTCAAAAAGTTCGCGGAATGGAAGGGATGGGGGTGAAATTAAACATATTTTTTTTTCCTAATCTATATATTCTCCATTAACCACCTCTCAGACCTTTCAAACCATCTGTTTATACCGCGTCGAAAAAAAATGATTAGTCAAGGCCTTCAAAATAAGCAGAAATTCCCGACTTCACTTCTTTGTCATGCATAAAGGACATCAGTTAAGTCAGTCACCAAGTAATGACAGGTAAAAATAACTACTCCCTCCCTCCCTACTTTTTGACCCGCCCTCGTACCTTATTTTTAAGATCTTTGTATGTTAGTGCAATTACCTGTTTTACAATTAAATTATTCTTCTTCTTCACAAAATGAGACTCCAACTAACATTCTGATGAAGAAACGCAATAACACTACCCTACCTAGGAAAGGGAATCGAACCCAGTAGTGTCTTTTCCGAACACAAGAACAAAAAGGCAGTCTACATGTTGCCGCGTTACCTCTGCGGTTAAAACCTTTTCGAATTAATATGTCTGGTCATTAATCTCCAAGCCAGTCAAAAAGGGCTGCTTCGGCCCTTTTTCCGGATACCGGATTATCTATCAAGCTTGCGAGTCTATGGCGCCGCTAACGCCAGGCCAGCTGCAGAGCATTCCTGTACGTCGAGACTTTATCTTTTTATTCAAAATTCAAAAAAAAAATTCAAAATTTATTTATTTGGAACAAGAAACACATACAGATATAAATAAGTTCAAAACGATGATAACAGTAGTAGTATAAAACTGTGTCGCAGTTATCAACGCCCCTCTCCAGGTAAGGAGGTAGATTGTTCCAGTTACTTAAAACCAAAAATCCAACATAAGAATTATTATGGTTAAATAACAATTTAGAAAAAAAAGAAAAGTAAGTAGTCTAAAGTAAAGTAAAGTAAAAAAGTATTTGTGTGAGTGGAGGAGTGGATGTATGTATGGTGTGCTAGTGTAATTGTGTATGTTATATGTATGTGTATGTGTGTGAAGGAATGAGTGAGTTATACTTCCACAAGTTTTTCTGTTTCGTCATAATTTAATTGTTTTAGCCAGGTATTTAATTTAGTTTTGAGTTTATTTCTAGTTAAGGAGTAAATATTGATTTTCTTATTTATTTTATTATATAATTTTGAACTGATGTGTTTAAAGTGCATTTAATTTAATTTATTTATTAATTCCAGGACATTTGGTCGTCACATCACCAGCGGTTATGTTGAAGTCTGCTGAACTTCGAGGCCACCCTCGCCAGAGTTCAGGAAACTACTATCTTTATCTAATATTATTATTAACACATGAGCGCTTGGACCTTCTTTTATTTCGGGACAAGTTAGCTAAAAAATATACGTGTTTTATGTACAGACGCCAGCAGGTCAAGCTACCCGAAACTGTCAAATTTTCCCAATCAACCTTGAACCTTAATGCTTTAGCGATAAAGTTGAAAATCTATTAAAGAAATTTGACAGATTGTAGTAGCTTGATGTGCTGGCGTCTGTACTAAAGCTCTTCTTTCATTTCGCTACAGGGTAACCGTAACGTAATCACGTGGAGTTCCACGTGATTACGTAAAATTAATTATCTTTATTAATTAATTCTTAATAATTTCTTATTAATTTCTTCTCAATTAATAATTAATTCAATTAATAATTATTAATTAATTCTCAATTAATTTTAATTTTTTCTCTTCTTTTTATTTTTTCTTATTAATTTCTTTATTAATTAATTCTTGGTTTTAAGACGATGGTTTCCTCCACTGTTCGAGAAGTAGTATAGTTCTCTTGTTAGTGATGAAGGTTGCATACCTTGGTGTCGTTGACGCACTTGCCGTGCACGCAGGGCTTCACCTCGCAGAAGGCGTACTCGCAGTACACGCCCTCGAAGCCCTCGTTGCACACGCATGTGAAGTTATTGCCAGTGGGGGGATCTAGAGGGGATGGGCCGTTCATATTATTAATAAGGTTAAAAATGGGTTTCATTTCGGGTAAATAATCTTCTGTGAATGATGCTAAAAGACATTAGATTAGATTATTCGCCAAGGGAGTAAACCAGTGTCTCATGTGACACTATTATTGATGAGACTATAATGACTTACACGTTACTTGGTTAGGTTTGCATGTCATTTAATTGAACATTATCGAGCAGGTGGTGCGAAAACGTCGTATTTATCGACCGTTCCATACGTACCAGGCTCCACGTCCCGGCACGCCCGCGCCGAGGCGGCGCAAGGCCGGTGCGCGCACGAGCGGTCCCGCGGCGCCGCGCACGTGGGCCCGCGCCACGCGGCGGCGCAGG
Organism: Apamea anceps; assembly: GCA_951799955.1. Taxonomy (NCBI): domain Eukaryota; kingdom Metazoa; phylum Arthropoda; class Insecta; order Lepidoptera; family Noctuidae; genus Apamea; species Apamea anceps. The sequence goes on along the minus strand of OX637502.1, from coordinate 769,665 downwards.
CGCAGCTGAAGCCGCCCGGCGCGTCCGCGCACGTGCCGCCGTGCAGGCACGGGCCCGACTGGCACTCGTCGATGTCGTGCTCGCAACTGCGGGGATATAACGTCGTCAATATCGGTGTGCTAGGTGCACAAGCGGTAACTTTGATCGGCGACAATCACTAGCGTTATAGTGCAGTCGGCCGTACGTCAGTCACATAAACTACGGAAAGCGCCCTTACTGATACAAAATGGAAAAAAAAAATATGGGCAACATCAAGTGTCTGTGTGGTTTTTTCCTCAAAAGGCCATTGCAGACATAATCTACATAGTCCTCACATGACCCGACCAAGATTATGTCTAGACTTTAATAAAGACCTCTGAGTTATTTCCGTGTTTCTTCTCAAACTATAGTCCATTTACAATAGAAAACGCAAGAAAATTTTAATTTCGCCAGTTGCTTTATCATAACTTTGAAATAAAATGTTTTGCATTCCTGCTTCTACGAGCCTCTTTTTTCTAATGCTATTATAAATGGAGTATAGTCGGATAACAGACACCGACCTCACCTAGTTTTTTTTTTAAATCTATCACAGAAATAAAATAATCTATCTTTTAAATTAAATTGTTGCCGTGGACGTGCCGTTGACTGTACTCATATTTACTTTACAGTTCTACCACGTGACTGAACCATTATTATTGGTATTTTTCTTATAAAATTCTTAAAACATAAATGTAATAAAATAACTCACTACTGTCCCTCGAAGCCCACGGGACAGATGCAGGTGTAGGCGGCGATGCCGTCCTTGCAGGTGGCACCGTTCTCACACTTGTGTGCCGCGCACTCGTCCACGTCGATCTACAACGTAACACTCGGTTCAAACTAGTCATTGACTAACTTCACGTGTCATCGCTGAATCAAAGTTATCGTCCAAATTAAATATCTGGACACTAGTCAGTGTTTAGCGCCACTCCCACGAAGGTCAAGTGAGACCTTTGCAAGTGTTGCTTTACTTCTTCTAGGTGATTTTTCAATCGGTAGATAAAGTTAACTGACGATTGAAAAATCTGAAGTAAAGGAATAAAAATGACTATTTTGTACAGTCATTTATGTCAAACCGTTATATTTATTCTTTTGATAAAAGTTATTTGGCGATCGAAAAATCAGTCCTCAAAGCAAAAAATGTGAAACTAACAATACACTGCTAGATTCATTTTAGCAGTGTTTTGTTAGTTTCACTTTTTTTTTTTGATAGGGTGTGTCAATGGGAAACATTAGTAAATTGTATTGAAAAAAAAAAAACAAAATGGGGGCGTAAGCTCTCATTTTAGACAGAATATGATTGTGCAAATTGGATGAATAGTGTGCCGCCATACCTGGCAGTAGTCGCCGGCGTAGCCGGGCGGGCAGGCGCAGGCGTAGGACGAGCGCACGTCGGCGCAGTGGCCGCCCGCGCCGCAGTCGCGCTCCAGGCACAGCACGCAGCCCACCTCGCCCGCCGCGCCCCACGCGCGCCCCGCGCTGTGGCAAGGGATGAATAGTGTGCCGCCATACCTGGCAGTAGTCGCCGGCGTAGCCGGGCGGGCAGGCGCAGGCGTAGGACGAGCGCACGTCGGCGCAGTGGCCGCCCGCGCCGCAGTCGCGCTCCAGGCACAGCACGCAGCCCACCTCGCCCGCCGCGCCCCACGCGCGCCCCGCGCTGTGGCAAGGGATGAATAGTGTGCCGCCATACCTGGCAGTAGTCGCCGGCGTAGCCGGGCGGGCAGGCGCAGGCGTAGGACGAGCGCACGTCGGCGCAGTGGCCGCCCGCGCCGCAGTCGCGCTCCAGGCACAGCACGCAGCCCACCTCGCCCGCCGCGCCCCACGCGCGCCCCGCGCTGTGGCAAGGGATGAATAGTGTGCCGCCATACCTGGCAGTAGTCGCCGGCGTAGCCGGGCGGGCAGGCGCAGGCGTAGGACGAGCGCACGTCGGCGCAGTGGCCGCCCGCGCCGCAGTCGCGCTCCAGGCACAGCACGCAGCCCACCTCGCCCGCCGCGCCCCACGCGCGCCCCGCGCTGTGGCAAGGGATGAATAGTGTGCCGCCATACCTGGCAGTAGTCGCCGGCGTAGCCGGGCGGGCAGGCGCAGGCGTAGGACGAGCGCACGTCGGCGCAGTGGCCGCCCGCGCCGCAGTCGCGCTCCAGGCACAGCACGCAGCCCACCTCGCCCGCCGCGCCCCACGCGCGCCCCGCGCTGTGGCAAGGGATGAATAGTGTGCCGCCATACCTGGCAGTAGTCGCCGGCGTAGCCGGGCGGGCAGGCGCAGGCGTAGGACGAGCGCACGTCGGCGCAGTGGCCGCCCGCGCCGCAGTCGCGCTCCAGGCACAGCACGCAGCCCACCTCGCCCGCCGCGCCCCACGCGCGCCCCGCGCTGTGGCAAGGGATGAATAGTGTGCCGCCATACCTGGCAGTAGTCGCCGGCGTAGCCGGGCGGGCAGGCGCAGGCGTAGGACGAGCGCACGTCGGCGCAGTGGCCGCCCGCGCCGCAGTCGCGCTCCAGGCACAGCACGCAGCCCACCTCGCCCGCCGCGCCCCACGCGCGCCCCGCGCTGTGGCAAGGGATGAATAGTGTGCCGCCATACCTGGCAGTAGTCGCCGGCGTAGCCGGGCGGGCAGGCGCAGGCGTAGGACGAGCGCACGTCGGCGCAGTGGCCGCCCGCGCCGCAGTCGCGCTCCAGGCACAGCACGCAGCCCACCTCGCCCGCCGCGCCCCACGCGCGCCCCGCGCTGTGGCAAGAGCACACACCACACTAGTCTCGCCGGTCTGGCTATTATAATACCTACCCTCGATCGATCTACCTAGCTTATCCTAGCTACTTTGGGGTCAGCTTTCAGTCTAACCGTAATGGTCAGGTCCATTCGGTTAGACTGGAAGCTGACCCCACATTCATCATTTTATCATGCACTTAAATTATAATAGGGAAATGATGCGTAGTTCTCAAGCGGGTACATTTATTAGTAATACGAGGGCTGCACTAAAAGTATCGGGAATGGAATATTTCCACTGTTCCTGTCATATTAAAATCTTTTTAATTGAAAACTCCTTGATTTTAAAAATCGAATACCATTTATTTATTTAAAAAAAGATTCTCGGTCTTGTCACAAGGTTTTGTCAAACATGTTTAGTCGTTGAGAAAATGGAACTGACTCGAGAAAATTCAAGAGCGATGATTTATTATGACTTTCGAAGTGGTTTAACACAAAAACAGTGTGTTGACCGGATGATTTCTGCATTTGGTGATGAAGCCCCATCCAAAACCACAATTTATCGCTGGTTTGCTGAATTTCAACGTGGACGTGTCAAGCTCAGTGATGATCCCCGTCAAGGTCGTCCAAAAACTGCAGTCACCCAAGAAAATGTTGATGCTGTGCGTAAGCTGATTGAGGAAGATCGACATGTGACATACCGCGAAATTCAGGCAACTTTAGACATTGGCATGAGTCAAATACAAAATAATAATCTTGCATGAACAATTAGGTATAAAAAAGTTGTTTTCCCGATGGATACCGTATTCGCTCTGTGAAGAGCAAGCGGCTTGCGTTACTTGGTGCGTCAGAACTCTCGAAAGATTCCACGCAGGATCCTCAAATGCTGTATACAACATCGTATCAGGTGACGAATCCTGGATATACGCGTACGAACCCGAAACAAAAAACCAGTCACGAGTTTGGGTGTTCGAAAATGAGTTAAAGCCAACAAAAATTGTTCGTTCACGGAGTGTTGCAAAAAAAAAAATGGTGGTCACGTTTGTCTCCAAAACCGGCCATGTTACGACTATTGCTCTTGAGGGACAAAGAACGGTTAATGCAGAATGGTATGCTAGCATTTGTTTGCCACAGGTCGTTTCTGAACTCCGTAAAGAGAACTGCAACCGCCGCGCCGCATCATCCTCCATCACGACAATGCGAGTTCTCACACCGCGCACAGAACAAAAGAGTTTTTAGAGCAAGAAAACATAGAATTATTAGACCATCCGCCGTACAGCCCCGACCTAAGCCCTAATGATTTCTATACTTTCCCTAAAATAAAGAATAAATTGCGTGGACAGAGATTTTCATCACCAGAAGAAGCTGTGGACGCTTACAAAACGGCGATTTTGGAGACCCCAATGATTGGTTCCATCGTATGGAAAAATGTGTCAAATTTCGCGGAGAATACTTCGAAAAGCAATAAATATGTCAGTCAGTCGGAGTCATTCGTTTGACTATTCGGAACGCCAGCGCCATCTCGTGGCGGACACTGGACAGAGTCTAGCCTGAGTTCGTGGAGGTGGACGAGAGTGACGGCTACAAAGAACGGTGTAAGCAGAGCTCTCGGGATCACCTGCTCAAACCAGTGCTCTCGTCCCGCATCCCGGCGCGCGTCAAGTTGGGCGTATACAAGCTGTACATACGCCCAATCTTGACGTACGCCGCACCGGTATGGTTCGCTCTCACAAGCGAGTCGAGTCGAAAGACGCTCCGCGCGCAGCAACACCTAGCGCTACGGACAATTGTTGACGCTCCTCGCTGTGTGAGGAACCATGTCATCCAGCGCGACCTCGGGATTGAGAGCCTGGATGAGTTTGTGCGGCGCCTCGAGAAGAGAATGTTCGCGCGTGCCGACGCATCTTCCAGGCCACATGTCCAGGACATTGCGCCCTGGCACGCGCGCCCCCCCGACGCGAAACCCTTGCCCCGCGACCTGGTAGCGGACGACGACCCCACACCACCGGACTGACGCCTCTAGTGAGCCGCACCCAGGTTACACGCGGCTCACTAGACCCAACTGAACTCCACACACACTACATACACTCGCTGCGTAGCGTGTGCTAAGTTAATATAGGCACGCTGCGCAGCGAACGCAGACAGCCACCACTAAACAGACGCTAACTCACACGTGTAGGCGCAGCGCGGGCCGCGATACACGTAGACACTGGGCGGTGTTACACAATACAATACCGCCCACACACACACGACTGCCCCTTAGCTCGGAACGTAACCGGCTGGCTCTGGGTACGGGACGGGCGGGGGCAACACACCTATATTCTGTAGGAGCGTCGAGTCGGCACCTCGGTCGCTGGTCGTGCCCCGCCGGGACGACCAGCGACCGAGAACGAACTGGGGGAAGAAGAACTGGGGGTCTCCTCTGGCGGGGACAGACCGCCGAGGTGTCGTGAAGAAAGCGGCGCCGTGAGTCGGCGTCGCGGCGCGCCTACAGAAAAACTCATAGCAACCACACACATAGACGCGCGCAACTCACGCGCGTCTAGCAGGCTCCTAGCCTTTGAAAGCGAACAAAATGAAGGGCCCGTATTTACGGGCCACTATATAGCGCTCTGCGGCCGGGGGGCAAAGCCCCGGTACCGCTCGCGTCGCCCCCTTACGGGGGCGACGCGATCTCTCGAGTTCCTCTCGGGATCATCAAATCATTGGACATCGTACGAACAACATGTGCTCAGAAACTGTCAGCGTTCCGTATCGTTGAGTTGTGTGTATGTGTGATCCGCTAGTGTGACTAACTTGTTCGTAAATTATAATCAGATTTGAAGTGCAAACCGTTTTTCTATTGTGTTAACCAACACTACCCATAGTACGCCCACAATAATTAAAATATGCCTGATGCTAACGAGAGACAGACATACCTTCTCCGACAAATACATTTTTAAATAGTTATGTTGTGTCACTTCCTTGATTCCCGAAATTTTCAGTGCCGCCCTCGTAGGTACTTATGATAATGCCAGTTGTATGTCGTCACGGCACTGTCAGCTTTTAATTTTTCTGAACAAAATTTCACATCAAATGTTAAAATTCATGGTCTTCCTTTTATTTCTGAAACTATGTTATTTAGCAAAAAATAATCCTTATGATGAAGCCTTTCGATCGGTATGATAAAATTACAGGGTAATTTTTTTCTCGTGTAGCGGGTTCGATTCCCGGTTCAACCATGTAATTATTTAAAAATCTATGAATGCAGTTTAAATTGTTTTTTAAATTAAAATAATGTCTTCTTTCAGTAAAATGTTCCATCTACAATATTCAAGGTCGTTTCCCTCCATGTGGCATAGCCATGGAACGCCCTGTATAGATTTTAATATTTTGTGTTTGTGTTCCACAATAAGTGTGGAAATATCAAGTAGCTACTCATGTTATTTTTTTACCTATTTTTTTTTTTTGTTTTTATACCTTATGATTTATATAATTATGATCTTTCCTTGAAATTGATAAGACTTATTATCAATTTCAAGGAAAGATCATAATTATTGCAGTCGGCTATCTATGTTACTTCCCCCTCTTGAAGTTAAATGATAGTTAACGTCTGCTTATCCATTTTTTACGTCTACCTGCAAGCAATGTTTACAAGTAAACCCCGAAATGTTTACACATTTATTATAATTCACTAAATCACAAATAATTATTGACCTTCTGAAATTTGGCATAGATCTGCGTCAAATCGAATCGCCAGAGGAAGATAATGGTGACGTATACTCACAGCAGCGCGTAGTGCGGCTGCGCGGCCAGCAGCGCGGCCGTGGCGCCCACGAACAGCTCCTCCTCCGTGAAGAAGGGCAGCAGCAGCCCGCCCACGTGCACCGCGCCCATGCAGCCCTGCACACCAGCCACGACACGAGTCAGGAGACGGACGGGAAGCACACAACATCCAATAACAAACCTTATTTTGAGTGGTTTAAAGTGCAAACGAACCCGCGCGCTCAACACTGTTGAGGATCAGTTTGATTGATGTTTGTGATATTATTACTTGCACACTCATGGTCGAGTATATTTTTCAAGGTAATCAGAAAATTGTCTGCTTTGCCTTATATTTACAAAAAAAAAAAAAAACACTGTTTGAAACTGTTAAACGTGAGCCAATACTCGGAATTAGTACGCCATAGTTTCAAAAGAACGTAACATTGTAATGAACAAAGTTTACCTTGAAGTACTCTCCGGCCAGGTTGTCTCCGGTGACCTCTTCGCCCTCCGAGTACTCCCACACGTTGGGGTCCGTCGAGCTCTCACTCTGCACAACAAATAACAAATGTTTAGTTAACAATCAATAACATTATTTCCTCCATAGACACTTCATTCATAATCTGAAGAAGGCCGATACAATTTGTGCATGCACAAGCCATAGCACGTCGTTTGGGCCCGTTGTCTATGGTAGAGCTGTTACAGTCTAGTGGATGATTGACTTAGAGTATCAGTCGCTTGTCAGTCCCGGGGTGCGGCCACTCACCAGCGTGGTGAGCGCGGGCGCGGTGCTGGGCGCGCGGCCGCCCACGCCGCCCAGGTGCACGCGGCCCTGCATCACCAGCTGCTGCCACGCGCGCGTGTCCACGCTGCCCGTCAGGCCCACCTCCTCGTGCCCGTTGGGGTCGATGAACGCGCCTGCAAACTGACATATTAATACCGCCCGATATGTTTCCCAAACGCAAGTCGGTCGAGGCCACAAATAGGTACGTATTAGATAGATGCCTGTGCCTGAGCTACGACTGTTCAGAAAGAACTGTGCCTATATGGCACCTCTAATATATAACTCTTTGCCCAAAGGAATGACCGATATGCCATATAAAAGGTTCTGCTGTTGCGAAAATGATTAATACAGGAGAGCTTCTACACTGTTAAAGATTTTTTTAATAAAGGCACCTGCCGACTTGGTGTCCAGTAAGATACTGGTTATTAACTCTTATGTCCTGTGACTTTTTCTTTAATAATAATTTAAGTAATTGAAATCATTGTAATCCTAATAATTGTTATTTAAATGATTGTAATAATTGTAATTCAAATTTTCTTATAAATTGTAATAATTCAAATAGTTTAACATCTTGTGTACCCACCATATTTCAGGCAAATAAATGATTTATTATTATTAAATAAAGGTCGGCTCCATACGACGAGCGAGAACGAACGCACGCAAACACATTCATGTAGCTCGAGCACACCGTGCGTAAGTCTGCGTGCGCACGCCCGTCCGTCGTGTTGAGGTAAAGGAGTGCGCGTGCGCGAGTGCCGTACTGACCGCGCAGCTGGTTGTTGCTGAAGGTGAAGCGCAGCGTGGTCCAGTGCAGGTGCGAGTGCGCGCGCATGCGCCGCAGCGCGGGTAGCGCGGGCGCGCCCAGGCGCCACTGCACGGCCACCTGCTCCCTGAACACGCCCACCGTGAACCACGCGCCGCCCGCCGCGCTCTCCGCGTGGAACAGCGTGCCGCCCGTCTTGCTCCTGCGACACGGGACAGGACTCATGCGGGGCAGTTAGTGGAGCCGGGTGGCGCATAGCGCGATATAGCGGACAGGCAGCGTGAGTCTTTAGCTATACTATCTCAAGGCATTTTTTTTTAAACGTTGCCCCACACTCGGCAAACATTTAAACTCACATACACAAACATAATACAAATATTTGTTCCGTGCGGGAATCGAAACCGCGACACGCAGCGCAGCAGTCGATGCGCCAACCGTGCCGTCATACTGTTTATTTACCTGTACGTGATGGTGAGCGTCTCGGGCAGCTCCAGGTCCTCGTCGGTAGCGATGCTGACGGTCCCGGGCACGCGCAGCTGGTACGTCAGCGTCGTGTTCACGCCATCGAACGTCGCGTTCGACACACACTCGTACCTAACACAATTAAATATTCATCATTTATTACGAGACAATAGTCATCACGGGTGATGTGTGGTTTGCACTATTGTACATGCCCAGCTGTAACTTTCCCAGACAATATAAAATACTACATCTGGTGTTAACTTCTAACTATATATTTCAACGTATCTTTTTACCCGACTCCAAACACCAACATACAAACTAAGTGAGTATGAAGGCTAGGAGGAGTGAGGAATACTCACCCTGCATCCAAGTTCCGGCAGTGCGAGTTGAGCGGACAGCCCTGCAGCTGACAGAACTCCACTTCGGAACATGTCTTGCCCTTGTAGCCGCGAGGACACTGACAACTGCACATAGGAACATAGTCATATTACGGTGTGTAGCAACTTTAATTAAGAACTGGCTGTTAGCGCCACTGCGAAAGGCCTACGTTTAGCAGTGGACTGCAACGAGTTGCTCGCCATCTCTTGTTGGTGAGCAAGCTAATGTTGTTCCTTGTAGTCAGTTTATTTGAGCTATTTTTGCACGGCTCATGCTGACAATAAAAAGCTGCAGGTTGGTGTGCTCACGTGTAGTCGTTCCAGGTGTTGGTGCAGGTGGCGTTGTGCAGACAGGGCCGCTCGGCGCACAGGTCGTCCGACACCACGCCGCGCAGCACGCCGGCCGGGTCCAGCCACACCTCGCCGAAGGGCGGCGGCAGCTGCAGGCCGGCCACCTGCAGCGGGAAGAACTCCACGATGGTCACGTTCACGCCGTTCGAGATCTGGGGAAACAGTAAATAGGTATGCTTTTACACAATTTCAGTGTAAATTTAGTTCAATGGTATATCGAGTACAGCGTCACTGTTGATGGTTCGGTTTAGCTTCCGGATCGGGGTGTAGGTCCTGTGCGATGCGTGCACATACCTGCACGTCCTGTATGACTCCCTTGAAGTACGCGCTGTCGTCCGGCTCGGGCGCGGCGGGCGGCGCGGGCGTGCTGGGCGGCGCGGGCGCGGGCGCTGCGGAGGGCGCGGGCGAGGGCGGCGGCTCCGTGCTGCCGGCCTGCGGCGGCGGCGGCGGCCCGCCCAGGTACAGCACCTGCGCAGGTACACTCCGCTGAGCTTTGTTTCGAAACACACACTAAGGTCCGCTTGCACCACGAATGTCTTTAGCACTAAACGAATTTAAAACATCGTTTTGTCTCTGTTATCTGCCACCGATTGCCAAAAACAGAACAATGCCTGAGCCTTCTTGTCACGGTCGTGGTCATGGCGTGCTGCTGTCGACTATTTCTGTTTTGTGCTCGTGATTATAGATCCATTTTATTTTTATTTATTTTTTCTTTATTATTGTTTTTTTCTAGTCAGCACGTGTTTTTGTGACAAATAAACCTATTTTTCTTTCTTTCTTTTCTTTCAATGTTTTAAACACGATTTGTGATGATATAAATACGAGGGCGACACTGAAAGTTCTTAGAACTGGCCACTTGTAAACGATATAATAAAAAAAAGTTCAAATTTTGAAAATGGAACTCTGCCAATATTATTGTTATTTTATTCATTTGTCATTTGTTTACGATTTGGCGGCAAATTGAAAATTGTCTGCTTCAGCATGAATTTAACGCGAGAAAATTTTCTTACAATGTTTTTTTTTATGACTTTCGATGTCATTTAAGTCAACAAGAAAGTAAAAAGCCATTCACGCGTATAAAGCTGTCAATGCCCTTCAGGAAAAGCGCGACCTGACGGAACATAAATTTCGGACCTCAAGCAGACGATTAAGGACTCAAGTTCTGCAGGAAATCTTTCGTTTGCCGATATGGTGAAGAAGGGAGCAAGCGATTTCATTCGACCGAACAATTTTAGCTCTGTAGCTATTTATCCCAACGACAAATTAAAGTCAAGTGACGTAACAAAAGACCTCGTGCAAAAAATCATTCGTCCTGATCAAATGAAACTGTACGTGGTGTCCGAAAGACCAAAAATGGAGGCGTTATTATTAGTACAGACACGAAACATGATGCTGACAAACTCAAGCACGCAGTCCAGCTCTCTACATCCGGACTTACCGCCGACGAACGTGACGTGAACATGACGTGACCAGCGGTCGATGTTCTATTTCATGAAATATAACCATTTCATGAAATGATCGAACACTACATGAAATGATCAATTCTAAGATCTGGCCACGGAGGAGAGTGGGCGTTCCGAAGGGAAGCCGATAGGAATCGGTTGTATGAAGGCTGCGCCCCTGCCAGCCACTATTTCTTTGGTTGTCCCATACTCTTATAACCATCCTCAATCACACACAATAATCTCTTCACAATGATATTATTATGTTCGTATAAAGTGCTGCTTACCTGAGCGTCAATTGTCTTGGCAGCGGATATAGACTTGCGGAAGTACTCGGTGCCGTTGAGCTTCACCTGCACCAGCGTGGAGTTGCGCACCACCTGCACTCGGAAATGAAACTATTTCAATATATTCCAATATGTGTGCAAGTAGAATTACATGTTAATGACATTCACCCCCGGTTTCTCAAAGTCTGACTATGACGGATCAAACTATTCACTGTTTTTTATGGGTTCGAGATGATGGTAAATAGTCTCTGTCACCTAGACCCATACAAGAATAGCTTATCCGTTCCGTCCCAGAGACGAAGTTGAAACGTCTCTTTCTGTTATGACACTTATCACACCGGCCCTCACGGGCCTTCAAATTGAAATACAAAGCTGCTTGACCCCATAAATAGTTACAAATTATAATGAACTAGCTTTTGCCCGCGATTTCTTCCGCGTGAAGCAAGTTTTTTAATTTTTTTTTCCGTAAGAACCTTCTACAAAGTAGGTACTTATTAGAAAACTTAAAAAAAAAGATGGATGAAATCAGTAAAGTCGTTCTCTATTTATGACGTGACCAAGGGAAATAGGGATTCATTTTTATATATATAGATGAATAGTACTTCCCCGCACGAGATCACGAGTTCAAGTCTTCTACTATTACTATGCACAAATATTAATGATTTGATTAAATTTAAGCAATGAACGAAATAGATGGTTGGATGATAATGAAGCACCAAATTATAATAAGTCGCTTGACCAGCAGCCTCCCAGAAGCCAGGGGTGAGTGCTGTTCAGTGAGTACAGTACCTCGATGAGGTGCAGGTAGCCGTTGTCCAGCCGCGTGCCGCCCACCGTGTAGTTCTCGGGCGTCTGGTTGAAGCGCAGGTGCACCAGCAGCTCGCCGCCTTCAAGTGATGCGCTCACTTGGGTCTCGTCTGTTTGACCGAACCTACAAACGTATACAGTTTTTAAAAACCTGACGCCTGTACCACCGTGTACTGTTGAGGGGTAGGCAGAGGTGTATTCATACATTTTCGTTAGATATGTTTTAAGTGATAGTGGAGGTATTGCTGAGTCCATATTGACTGTCCCTGTAAACGTTTTGCTGTAAAAGTTTTTCTTTATGTTGTTAAATCAATTAAGATCTGCCCGCTGGGCTTGCGCGTGCGGATGAACATGGAGATGTCCAGCGCCGCGCGCACGCCGCGCCGCGCCGCGTCCGACACCCACACGTAATGAACACTTACCTAGCCAGCGAGCCCAGGTAGAAGATCTGCCCGCTGGGCTTGCGCGTGCGGATGAACATGGAGATGTCCAGCGCCGCGCGCACGCCGCGCCGCGCCGCGTCCGACACCCACACGTAATGAACACTTACCTAGCCAGCGAGCCCAGGTAGAAGATCTGCCCGCTGGGCTTGCGCGTGCGGATGAACATGGAGATGTCCAGCGCCGCGCGCACGCCGCGCCGCGCCGCGTCCGACACCCACACGTAATGAACACTTACCTAGCCAGCGAGCCCAGGTAGAAGATCTGCCCGCTGGGCTTGCGCGTGCGGATGAACATGGAGATGTCCAGCGCCGCGCGCACGCCGCGCCGCGCCGCGTCCGACACCCACACGTAATGAACACTTACCTAGCCAGCGAGCCCAGGTAGAAGATCTGCCCGCTGGGCTTGCGCGTGCGGATGAACATGGAGATGTCCAGCGCCGCGCGCACGCCGCGCCGCGCCGCGTCCGACACCCACACGTAATGAACACTTACCTAGCCAGCGAGCCCAGGTAGAAGATCTGCCCGCTGGGCTTGCGCGTGCGGATGAACATGGAGATGTCCAGCGCCGCGCGCACGCCGCGCCGCGCCGCGTCCGACACCCACACGTAATGAACACTTACCTAGCCAGCGAGCCCAGGTAGAAGATCTGCCCGCTGGGCTTGCGCGTGCGGATGAACATGGAGATGTCCAGCGCCGCGCGCACGCCGCGCCGCGCCGCGTCCGACACCCACACGTAATGAACACTTACCTAGCCAGCGAGCCCAGGTAGAAGATCTGCCCGCTGGGCTTGCGCGTGCGGATGAACATGGAGATGTCCAGCGCCGCGCGCACGCCGCGCCGCGCCGCGTCCGACACCCACACGTAATGAACACTTACCTAGCCAGCGAGCCCAGGTAGAAGATCTGCCCGCTGGGCTTGCGCGTGCGGATGAACATGGAGATGTCCAGCGCCGCGCGCACGCCGCGCCGCGCCGCGTCCGACACCCACACGTAATGAACACTTACCTAGCCAGCGAGCCCAGGTAGAAGATCTGCCCGCTGGGCTTGCGCGTGCGGATGAACATGGAGATGTCCAGCGCCGCGCGCACGCCGCGCCGCGCCGCGTCCGACACCCACACGTAATGAACACTTACCTAGCCAGCGAGCCCAGGTAGAAGATCTGCCCGCTGGGCTTGCGCGTGCGGATGAACATGGAGATGTCCAGCGCCGCGCGCACGCCGCGCCGCGCCGCGTCCGACACCCACACGTAATGAACACTTACCTAGCCAGCGAGCCCAGGTAGAAGATCTGCCCGCTGGGCTTGCGCGTGCGGATGAACATGGAGATGTCCAGCGCCGCGCGCACGCCGCGCCGCGCCGCGTCCGACACCCACACGTAATGAACACTTACCTAGCCAGCGAGCCCAGGTAGAAGATCTGCCCGCTGGGCTTGCGCGTGCGGATGAACATGGAGATGTCCAGCGCCGCGCGCACGCCGCGCCGCGCCGCGTCCGACACCCACACGTAATGAACACTTACCTAGCCAGCGAGCCCAGGTAGAAGATCTGCCCGCTGGGCTTGCGCGTGCGGATGAACATGGAGATGTCCAGCGCCGCGCGCACGCCGCGCCGCGCCGCGTCCGACACCAGCACGCGCACCACCGAGCGCGCCAGCGCCGCCTCCTGCCCGAACGTGGCCGCCGTGTAGTCTGCGAGTGGGACGACAGGTAGAATGTACAGAGCGTGGTCGTTTAAGTGCAATTTAGCTTGCGCGTTGGCGGGAAGTGATTTTGTAGGCTATTATAACAGCGGCTTTCTTCAAGATCAAAGGAGTGCATCTTCTGTACGTTAGTACTACTAGTTATTCTGTGTTATCGGCTTTAGCACCCATGAAAACCACATACACGACATTCATGATAAAAATCATTACAGTCGCCATCTTGAATTACACGATGAAAAATTGTTATAGAATAAATGAATTGAATTGAATTTTCATATTGATTTTATTATCGGCTCCAGCACCCTCGAAAACGACGAAAACAACACCAATGACGAAAAATTTTAACATTTCGCAACCGCCTCCCGGATTTTCCTTCCTTAACCTCACTGTTGGCTGCAGCGCCCTCGAAAACCATGAAAACGACACCCATAATGAAAATTTGAAAAAAAAAATCGCAGCCGCCATCTTGGATTTTCATTTTGCCTTTCTTTAATCTTTATTATCTGCTCCAGCACCACCCTCGAAAACCATGAAAACGACACCCTTGACGAAAAATTTGAAAAATTTCAAAGCCGCCATCTTGGATTTTCATTTTGACCTCACTAGTGGCTTCAGCACCCTCAAAAACCTTGAAAACGACACCCATGACGAAAAATTTTAATATTGTCGCAGCCGCCATCTTGGATTTACATTTTGACCTTACTATCGTATCCAGCACCCTCGAAAACCATGAAAACAACACCCATGACGAACAATTCGAAATTTTTTGCAGCCGCCATATTAGATTTTCATGTCGACCTGTGCACGTCTACATATACAGTAAGGGTCAAAAGTGGGGTGACAGTTTCACGAAGCAATAGATTGACACTTCTGTTTATCTTACGACCTTTTTCTAATGAGCAATTTCTATACTATAGACACACACTCTCACATTCGTTTGCAACTGATTGTAGTTCATAAAATCAACCATTAGGTTAAATGGCATTATAGCCTAACCGCTAGGCTATAATGCCATCATACGTCGGTAAGCACGTTCATGCGTAGCGAGACGTGGGTTCGAGTCTCACGCGCGGTGATAATTTTTTTAAATGTTTTTATAATTACCTACTCGAATAAACACGCTATTGAATATAGTTCCGTATCATGTTCGCCTTGTTCACATAATTCGTTAAACTTTATGATTATACCCACAGAAATCTAAATAAATAAATTATAAGGTAGACGGATGCAGTTAACTTACGACTCATTCACCGCGACTAAATAGAACGTTATTTGTTTTTAACCGACTTCAAAAAAGGAGGAGGTTCTCAATTCGACGGTATGTTTTTTTTTGTGTGTTTGTTACGCGATTACTCCGCCAATTGTGGACCGATTTTCAAAAATATTTTTTTGTTCGAAAGGAGATACTTCTGAAGTGGTCCCATAGTCACCAAGACAGGATCTGATGATTGGATCCTGGAGAAATCGAGGGCAACCCTCAAATTTTATGAGCCCACACATCGTTTTTCGCAAATCTTATGAAGTAATTTAAGTACTTGCGTATGGTAATCATCATCTCATGTAGCTGAGCTGATCATGAGCATACTGAGTAATTTAATTGGATTGTGACAAGGAGTTCACACTTTATTTATTTACGTGGGTAGATTTGCTAGTTGTGATTTCTTAGATTACCCACACACATTAGTACTTAAAGCACAATATTTTAAGACACAATTTTTTAAGTCTTTAATAAATTGTTCTTTATGAGATAATAAACTGTTTTGACTAGAAGTTTATTTATTTATTTTGTTAGTTTATAAAATTATAACGAATAAATATTTTGAAATCACGTAGAAAGAATTTTTTTTTATTTTAACTCCGTAAGTATAACAATAGCAATATAATAATGAAAATAAAAAAACTTGAGAGGTGTCAAGGGACACCCGGATGGAACGAAGTTCCTTTCAATTAATTAGTGAAGTTATTGTAACAAAATTATATTAAAAAAAAAAAAGTGTCGTTCCAACTTTTGGTCTTAATTTTTTCCGTCTAACCCCCTTTCGCAACGCGCGATAAGGAACTTCGTTCCAATAATTATTACATTATTATTCTTGTTTAATGATCTATAAAAAACGAATAACAAAATAACCGATAAAGATCATTGTTGGAAAAGAAAAATAAAAATCCCAACTCGAGATTGGAACCCAGACCTATGCGTTCATTAATCCAATACGTAAGACTACCAGCTATCGGTACTTGATGAAATGATTTCAATTTTAGCATTGGTATGAACCAACCCGGGTCATACGTAATTACGTAGCCTGTGTGCAAAACCGACGGAATGTTTATTGTTTCGTTCGACGCCAGCTAGTGTGCGAATTCTGAGGTGAGCGTTCTGTGTTGATACATCACTTTATGCACACAGACGTAGGTACGGCCGTAGGTACGTTTACCGCGCGTTCACAGCAATACAGTCCTTAAGGTGATACATTGATAACCGCGACTGTACCTAATTAGTAATTAGGTAGGTACCAAAAACTGTACTACTTATAAATACAATAAACGTTTAAAAAGGTATGTACCGTATTTTATTTTTCTTTGCGGACAGGCGTAGTACTCGGTCAAGCGGCGTAGGTATGTTGCGGACGAGAAAGGACACAAAGTAATAAAAACTCTCGAGCGCGGCGATTAAGTGCATCTTAGCTTGCGCGTTGGCGGGAAATGATTTTGTAGGCTATTATTAAAGCGGCTTTCTTCAAGATCAAAGGAGTGCATCTTCTGTACGTTAGTAATGATGACAAAATGAAGACATTTGATTTTCGCTTTCGCATTTTGGCGCTGACAGCAATAATTCAAATTCGAACTTTTTATTTCAGACCAGTCTGTGGATTCATATAGTGTTAGTATGAACTTATCCTATGTTAGTAAATAACAAATAACAATAACTGCAATGCGAGCGTCGCCGTCGGTTGAACTAATATGTTTGATAGTATGTTTTACAAAATGCGCATGCTCTCATGATATATATTTCTCATGATATGTATTTTGTGTAGTAAATACAAAATACACAAAAAAGTCTTATTTCTCGATTTAGACCGAAATCATCAGAGACGTACCAAAACAAAACGACGGCCATTTGCGGCAATGTGTCAATATTAGTTCCTGAGACGATCGTGCGGGGCGCTTTGAATCGGCACAACAAATAACTGTCATTTCGTATAGTATATTTTTTATTCCAGCGTACTCGTATAATATAGATCAGTGGGCCTAACCCATAATGATTTAAATAGGCAAATCTGATGAAGAAATTGTGGGTTTTAGGTCGAAAGGTCGAAAGGAACCTACGAGGAACAACATAAGTCGACTCACTGTACTGGCAGGTGTCCCCGAGGTGCGGGCGCGGGCACGTGCACACGAAGCTGGTCCAGGCGTCGTCGCACACGCCGTCGGCCTGGCACGGGTTGGGCACGCACTGCGGCGTGCGCGCGCACTGCGCCAGCACGCCGCGCAGCTCGGCGCGCGCGCGCGGGCCCTCGCCCAGCTCCGGCGGCTCCGAGCCCGGCGCGCCCGGCGTCAGCTCGGTTGTCGTCTCCGCGTCGGTCGCGTTCGAGTCTTCCGGTAACACCTGACACGTACCACCAAATTCATTCATTACTTGATGAGTTCCATAAAACGCAGCAGATAATAAACAGAGAACATATAACCGAGCACGGCGTGTACGGTTGAGCTCGCAGCATCGATAATTATAGATTCATCACACTTCGATATGACCCATTGAGATTTAGATAGCGACTGTCACTCAGGTACAATCAAAAATGTGTAGTACTGAAAGGAAGAAGATACGTCATAAGTACGTAAGTAAGTAGGTATAGTATTGTACCGACCCACTGGCCGTTGACGACGACGTCCTGGAAGCAGCCGACGAAGAAGTTGGGTCCGTGCGTGAGCGTGGCGTAGGACGAGCCGTAGGTGCCGAGGCGCGTGGACGGGAACGACGTCACGGACGAGTTGTACGCCTCGTTCTGACTGATGGGGTAGATGGTCTGCTCCTCGTTGGCTGCCAGCACCAGGTGCGACGAGTTGATTGTTACGAACACCTGCAAGCAACAGGGATCTAATCGTAACATACATCGACGGACAATATTATGTAAACAATATGAGAGACTCGTTTCACACGACGGTATCCTACTACATTTATTTTTATTTTTAATGTTGACTATTAATAATTTAAGGAGGGCCCACGAGCAACTAATTTGTCTCTCACATCAAGTCTACGGGTTTATAAGAAAGTGCACGCATGTAGTGACGCAACAGCTGGGAGACTTTTCTGTCCGCGGGTTTGTACGCAACTATCACCCGTCCATTGGTTGCAAATGCGCGCACGGGGACAAGAAGTAGCCGGCGAGCCAGTTGCCGTTCAATCGAAAAATTAACAAAAAAAATAGCATTGCTGTAGCTCCCGAGTGCGCTTCGTCCAAATCTCGGCGAGGACACAGCGACAGACACCAAACTGATGCTGGGCCACTAAGGTGCCTTCTTCACCGGATCGTTTCGTTTCCGTTTCCGTACCGAATCCGTACAGTCGAGTGGTGCAGTAGTACTCGGTACAGAGACGTGTATGCGCTCGGTAAAGAATCTGTACCGAAACGAAAACGCGCCGATCCGGTGAGGAAGGCGCCTTAGTTGCTCGTGGGCCCTCCCTTAGTCGTTTTGTATTCTATTCCGAATCAGGTAAAATGTTACACGTATTACCACATCTCAATAATATAACCGAAGTAAAAATAAAGCTTTCCATCACTTAAGAATTTTCGTAATCGCATCAGTCCTTCCAGAGATTACCTTTTACAAACAATGGTACAGACGCCAGCAGGTCAAGCTACCCGAAACTGTAAAATTTTCCCAATCAACATTGAACCTTAATGCTTTAGTGATAACGTTGACAATCTATTAAAGAAATTTGACAGATTGTAGTAGCTTGATGTGCTGGCGTCTGTACCTCTTTATAATATTTATATATCAAACTGTAATAAAATATTACCTTCTGCCAGTTGCTATCATTAAGATTGGATCCAATAAACACTCCCTCCCACTTATTGAGCAGACTAGAGTGCAGGTTGAGTCGTCCGTTAGACAGCTCGAGGAAGAAGTAAGTCAGTCCGCGCCCCATGGCCAGCAGGCCGTTGGCGAGGGTCGTCTTGAAGCGGAACGAGATGTCGTAGCCCTCCTCGCGCGTCGTGTTCACTTCTGCGTAGCTGCTCTTCTCAAGAGACATCGTTGTTATCTGCGAGAGGATTGTACGTGTTCACAAAATGTACTTGGTAACATCCCAAAAATTAAAAATATAAAAAACAAATACAAAATGTATTTTTTTAAATTAAATTTATATAAAACTAACCATTCAGTTTGCCTCTATTAAAGGTTCTATGTGGTTAATACGAAGTACGTAATTCCACATTATCTATTTCTTACATTTGTATTACTTTGGGGTCTCGTATTAAACGCTAACTGTCTTTCTCCAGCGTAACGTCAGAGTATTTTTAAGCTGCAGTGAGCTTTTCAAAGATCGGTACATTCCCACAGCAATAACAAAATAATTTAGCCAGAAAACCGCTGTGTGCGGCCGATGACGTTTGAAAAGGAGACTCCTTAGGCATATACTACTACTGCTTATGTTTATATTATTGTAAGTTATATCTATGTATTTATTGTAAGTCAGCTGTATATCTGGACAATAAAGGACTTCATTTCTTGTCAATTCATTTTATTTTAGAAATAAATATAATAATAAAATATGAAATGTATTACCTTTTCACAAGTAGTGCCATAGTGGCCCGGCGTGCAGGAGCAGTTGAACCGGTGCTCGGTCTCGTCGCGCAGCCAGGGGTGGCACGTGCCGTTGTTCTGGCACGGCGCGTCCCCGCAGCCCTCCAGCACCACGGAGCAGTTCTGGCCGCCCCAGCCCTTCGCGCACTGGCAGAAGTACGTCGCGCGCCCGTCGAAGCACTTGCCGTGCGCGCATGGGGTGTATCTGAGGAAACGAATTCATCATTTTTTTTTTTCAAAACATTGTCATATCCGTCCTGCCTGCGGTGCTGCCGACCACGGGGGTCGATTTAACAGCGTCAAATGGTATGGTTTTGATACCGAATAAAGAGCAAAACAATATCCAGTGAGGTGGTTATTTCCCGTTATTTGATATGTTTCAATAGATTGGAAGCCATGATAACGTTGTAAAGGACCTCTGACACTCGTCGATCTCGGTCTCGCAGTGCTCGCCCTCGTAGCCGGCGAAGCAGTCGCACGTGTAGCCGCCGATGCCGTCGATGCACTTGCCGCTCTCGCACGGCGACGACGCGCACTCGTCGATGTTCACCTCGCAGCGCGACCCCGTCGTGCCCGGCACGCACACGCACTCGAAACTGGAATAAGGAACAACCTTTTTAGTTAGGCTGATTTTTTGTTATTATCTTCGGGAAAATGACTGTGTAAAAAGACCCATCACATAGCCGTCGTCTACTCGTTCCGTACGTCAAACGAAGTAACATGTGAGTCAAATGATAGCTGGGAAACAACTTTAATTATTGGTGTGAAAAATCCAGGGTTCACTGATGTATATCAATGGATATATATCATGATATATTTCAATTGATATTCATGTGGATATAATATCAATTGATATTTATTGTCAAAACTAGAAATTTTGCCGATTCAAGGTTTAGCCTAATAACACTTGACTTTGAATTTGGATTACCTTTCCCGAAGTGACAATTTAATCACAAGTTTCGGGGATTCACCAAATAACATGCAAGTACGGTTAGCTTTTTATTGAAATTCAAACCTTATAGCCATTACATAGGGTTTATAGTAGGTTACGTATTATAAGGTATTCCTTTATAGTTAATAATTTTCAATTTTATGGGAATCCCCTGACGCGTACCTACCGCTAGAGCGCCCCGAGCGCTTTTTTTTTTTAAATTTTATTACAATTTTGATTCTGTTAAGTGTTGTTTTAGTAAGGTGATTACTATTTATAAAAACTCAAATTTTTTGCAACTCTTACAATAAAAACGTCAAATAATCAAACACAAACTTATATTCTGCAACTGAAACACATTATGTACATACCACACACAGAACGAAAATCGCGTCATTTTTTATACACGATATATATCGGATAAATATCAATACATACATAGCAATTCCGAACCCAGGTAAAGCAACGGACGATCCTGAAAATTTTCGTCCAATATCTCTGCTCTGCCATACGTACAAACTGTTTGAGAGACTGCTGCTGAACCGAGTAACGAGTGCTATTGACCGAAGTTAATCCCGGAGCAAGCTGGTTTCACACCCATCAAGTCTTATTGCAACCAGACCCTCAGTCGTTTATTTATATATACTTTATTGTACACCACAAAAATACATAGCATAAAAAATACACAGCACACTACAGAATATACAATGGGTGGCCTTATCGCATTACTGCGATCTCTTCCAGGCAACCTTAGAATGGACAGTGATTTTCCTTGACATAAAATGGGACTGTCGTTGGTGCAAATATTATGTATAAGTACAATACACTAAAATAGATACACAAATATATACATATCCAAAATTATAGATACATAAATACTATATATACAAGCAACGAAAAATAAAAGAAGACTGTAGATGATTGCAGTTAGGACAACAAGATCACAACGACAAGTAGTGCTCCTTTACAAGTCTTTTGAACACCTGTAACGACTGCGCGCGTTTTATCGTTCAACACATTGAGGATGGTTTCGAGACAGGAATGGTCACAGGCGCTGTTTTTGTGGATCTGTCAGCTGCCTACGATACAGTCAACCTCAAACGGTTGTTGTGGAAGGTGGAGACACTGATCAGCGACCAGAACTTTGCCCGAATACTCCGACAACTCCTCCACAATCGTCGGTTTCAGATACACCTTCTCTCGGAAAGAAGTCGTTGGAGAGCGCAGAAAAAAGGCCTGCCACAAGGTAGTGTCCTGGCACCGCTCCTTTTTAATGTCTACAGCAACGACCAACCGTCCAGCCCGAACACGTCCCGCTTCCTCTATGCAGACGACCTTGCCCTCACGTACCAAGCCACTACCTTTGAGGAGGTCGAGGCCCACCTGTCAGACGCTCTTGGTGACTTAGCCACTTATTACTTCTCTAACTCACTCAAGCCCATTCCGAGGAAAACCCAGTCTTGCATATTTCATCTCCGCAATAGAGAGGCGGGTCACAAACTTAACATCGTTTGTGATGGGGTGTCCATCGAGCACAGCAACTCCCCTAAATATCTTGATGTTACCCTGGACAGGTCTTTAACATTCGGCAAAAACTGCAACAATATCAAGCAGAAGGTGCACACTCGAAACAGTCTTCTCCGTCGACTAGTCTCATCGAAGTGGGGTGCTTCGCCTGACGTTATGTGGATTACTGGACTGGCGCTGTCTTTTTCTGCGGGAGAATTCGCGTGCCCCGTGTGGAGTCGTTGCGCCAGTGCAAAGTTAGTGGATACATCTTTGAATGAAACGTCTCTGGTCTGATCATCACTGGTTGCCTAAAACCGACCCCGGTACAAATGCTGTATCCACTGGCAGGAATAGCGTCACCAATGATTCGTAGAGCGGTGGCAAGCTCCAGCGAAAGAGGTAAAATGGTTTCCGACACACGACAGCGACACCCTTTGCACAACAACAAACACGAAACAGTTTTTTAAAGCTTGTCCCTTGTGGCTTTCCGCCTTACTGGCGAACAATCGCAGTAACCTGGAAGTCTTTAAATAGACTCCGGAACCAGGTTGGCCGAAGCAAGGAAAACCTGTTCAGGTGGAAATTCATAGACGACTCCGCCTTAGAGTGTAGATGTGGTGCTGTTCCGCAAACGATGGAACACTTAATATCGTGTCCTGCTTGTCCTGTCAGCTGCACGTTTCAGGAACTGATGGACGCTGGTGATGGCGCCAAACAAGAGGCCGAATTCTGGGCAGAGTCCATTTAGATTGCTATAGACACGCTAAGAAGATCAAAAATCGGATATTTTGATTTTTATTATAAATATCGGAATTTTACGAAACCGGTCAAGAGTGAGTTGGACTCGCGCATCGAGGGTTCTGTACCATCATATATAAATACTAGCTTCTGTCCGCGTGGAATGTTCCCCCCCCCCCCCCGACCCGTCGCACGCGTCGCCTGCCCGCGCTATTACTTCGTTTTCACTTAGCTTTCTTTCTTCTTTTTTTTCTTTCTGCTCGGCTCCGTAGAGTCTTAGCGTGATGTTAAATAGGGCCTTCCTCAAGAATTGGGCTATCAATGAAATGCAAAAATATTTTTTCATAATAATATCAGACTGCTAGTTCCAGAGATTGTGTTCAAACAAACTCTTCAGCTTTATTATTATTATTACCTCTACTTGAGATAGTTAGAAACAATAGTAAATCAGAATTACGAAGAGGAGAAGAAACGAAGTATTTAAAACAGCCAAAACCAATAGAAATCAATAGAACGACATCCAATCAATTTACATCATGCAATGGCAATACCAACAATGTCATTAATCCGCGTAAAGTATGAACACCGCGAGTCAGAAAAATACGTGTTTGTACAACGCTATCTATGGATAAATGGATATAATGTCTGCACAAAGCAGGTGTAGTTGTATTCGTGAATGTTTTAGTGGCATTTAGCGCGTTAGTAATTTTCTATTATCTCCGAAACTATATGACCAAATTGACATACTGTAAAGGGCAAATCCTAAATCCTATATCTTTATTGTCTTTGTGATCATAAAATAATTTATTTTGATAAGAATTCATTATTAATAATTATATTTTCATCCAAACGTTAGCATCTGGATAAAATACTGTTTTAAAACATAAAAGCGATATTAAAAGATAAAATATAAAAGATAAAAATATGGTGTCGCGGACTTTTTGTAGAACTATTTAAGGCGGATCAGAATGCCATAAATTGTTTTTAGTTGTATACAACTGTTGAGGCAGCGCATGCAAATAATTCTGTTTTAAGAGGTATTTCTTTCCGACTTGCTAGACAAAAGTTGTGATAGCTCAGCTAAAATGCATGATGTAAACATAATATATTATAGTCTATAGCACTAACACATAGTGTAGCTTTCTACCAGTGAAAACCTTTTTAGAATTGGATCATTAACTCCGGAGATTACCCCCTACATATAAACAAACCAATTTTACCTGTTTATAATATTACTATAGATTTTGGATTATATTCGTAAGAGAATTTTAACACTGCGATGCAGTTTTATGTCAACGTTTTTGTTGATAATTTCCGAAAAAGTGTACTATTTAAGAGACATCGTTTTATTTTTCCTGTAATCTTTACAGACACTTCTATCACATAGAATAATTTCAGCGCAGATAAGGAGGAACGATATTATTATTTTTTTAATTGTTCAACAAAAGTCGAATTATATGCGCCCTAAAAAAAATGTATGTTCCGACAATTGGAGGACAAGGCTCACCCGCTAGCGGTCTCCAGCGAGAAGGGCTGGTAGAAGGCGCTGGGCAGCAGCAGCTGCGCCTGCGCGGCCGGCGCGCCCGGCGGCACGTACAGCGACGCGTTGGAGCGCTCCAGGCACACGCCGCCGTACTTGCACGGCTCGCTCTCGCACTCGTTTATGTCCAGCTCGCAGTTCTTGCCTGCAGTACATATTCAATATTACAACTTAAGGTGGATGCTCCAAGGTAGCCCGCGAAATTCAAATTTTCTTACGTTTTTTGCAATTTGCTGGTCAGTACTAAATTGTACGTTGATTAAGATATGATTCGCGGCCGTAACAAATACGTATTTACAGAATTATAATCATAAAAGTCATCAACTCAACTATTTATGATCAAGTAATTCTACTGAATGACTATTTCATGAAATCTTGACATTTTAGGATTATGCTAACTTAACAAGTTGCATTACTGATTCTAATGATTATAATTCTGTAAATACATATTTGTTACGGCCGCGAATCATATTTTAATCAACGTACAACTTAGTACTGACCAGCAAATTGCAAAAAACGTAAGAAAATTTGAATTTCGCGGGCTGCCTTGGAGCACCCACCTTAAGGAGAACGCGCCAGGGTAACCCGCGATATGCAATTTTTCTTACGTTTTTTTTTTTTTAATTTGCAAGTCAGTATCGGGATACTGACTTGCAAATTACAAAAAACGTATGTCGTTACGGGTCGTCAGAAGCCCGAAAGTCTGACAAACAATCTTACCAAGGGGTATCGTATTACCCAATAACTGGGTCGTGGAGGTCAGATAGGTAGGATAGTCGTTCCATGTAAAATATTAGAGATTGTTAGAAGCCGATCCCAATATGGTTGGGAAAAGGCTAGCCAGACGACAACAACTCAAAACAGAAAATCTCTGCGAAAAAAATAGTAAATTACACTTCAATGTTATTTTTCTAACCGGTGTAGGCCGCGTAGCATTTGCAGTGGTAGTCGTTGACGTCGTCCACGCAGGTGCCGCCGTTGCGGCACGGCAGCGGCGCGCACTCGTCGATGTTGACGCCGCAGTCGTCGCCGGCGTAGCCCGTGCCGCCGCACTCGCAGCCGTAGCTGTTCAGCCCGTCCACGCAGCGCCCGCCGTGCTGGCACGGCGCGGACTGCGCGACAAGCAAAGGTCAGTAGAACGACACGCGAATTTGATAATAATTATGTCATGGTAAAAACAATAGCGTGAAAATGTAATTAAATGTTAATCTGACGCGACCAGTCGTCTCGTTATAAAAATGTGAATAATGAACACAAATATTGCAGTAACTGCACGAAAAATAGAGAAGATCTCGCCCGCTAACAATACGGTCGCGACCTTGAGCGATCGTTTACCTCACAGTCGTCGATGTCTATCTCGCAGTTGGGCCCGGTGAGCCCGTCTTGGCACACGCACGAGTAGCTCGCGATGCCGTCCACGCAAGTCGAGCCCGCCGCGCACGGGTTCGCTTCGCACTCGTTTATGTTTATCGAGCAGTCCTTGCCTGTAAACGCAACATTTACCATAACATAGGGGATAAATGAAAACATTAAGTAATAAAATGATCATAGTTATCTGGCGACCTTCGAAGCCCTCCATGCAGGTGCACTCGTAGTTGTTCTCCTGGTTCTGGCAGGTGCCGCCGTTCTTGCAGGGCGCCGACAGGCACTCGTCGATGTCCTGCTCGCAGCTGTCGCCCGTATAGCCTGTCCATAACAAAGCGAATTATTTACATAATAGTAGACAGCTAATGAGGGCAACTACACATATCTGTGACTTTCATGCACACATACCAGGCTTGCAATAACACTCGTAGGATCCGGCAATGTTGAGGCATACTCCGTGGTTACATATTTTCGGCATCATTGAGCATTCGTCTATGTCCACTTCGCAAAATCGCCCTGAAAGTAAAATAATAAGTAAAATTCAGTTATTTTTAATTCCTTTTTATTATTATCATTACAATCATAATACCGGCTTATTTCTTGCTAAATATACCTTTAATAACTAAGAACAACATTAACAGTTGAATTAACATAATCAGAAGTAAAATTCAACATGTAAAAATAAAAATGTAAATCACTTGGAATGAATACTCATTAAATTAGTCACATAATACATATTTCACAGTGAGTTTACGCAGGTGTTTAGACCAACAGCGGCAATGAAACTGGAAAATGAACACTATACAAACAGAAGGCACTTTGTAAATACGGCATCCTTTTGTAAAAGAAAAACGGTAAAATTGTTTCTAAATAACACGTTTTTATTAATCAATTTTGGAGTAAATTGTAGTTTAAATTCCAATTATAAATGAATCAATTCAATTATAAATTGTATTATTTATGAATGAATGCATTATTTCAGAAACCGGTAACGAATACTTTACGATTATAACCGATTTTCATAAAAGTGCAACACCGCCGCATGACATTGACAACTGACAGCTGCAGCTGAGTTCTACTGTCAAATAAGCGAGTTGTTGTTGTGACCTATTTCGTTTTATGAGAAGCTGTAATTTTGTTGAAAAGAGATGGCCAAATTGTTTAAAAGATATATTTAAATGAGTTCTAATACAAGTGTAAAGTGAATGAACCATCGCCATGCTTTATTCAATGCGCAATGTTTTGAGGTTATGTCGGAGACAAAAGTTTTCACAAAACAAACGTTTTACCCAAGTGCAGGCGATAACTGGCATTGAAACTGAACCAAATGTAAAGAAAAATGACAACAGTAAAGATTTTCCACAGTTACTTCAGAAATATAAGGATAAAATAACATTCAACTCCTACTTGGAAAACGACAAGTTGAAATTAGGTTATTATAGGTATCACAAGAAAATGGTGAAAGAAGCGAAGGCGACAATAAGCAAAGAGTTGAAGGAGAAGAGTTTACCGCCCCTCCCGATATCCTTACAGTATTACGTCGATAAAGATCGATTGCTTCAAGATGAAGAGACTGCCTCTACTGCAGAACCTGATAAGGAGTTCCAACTGCCTTTTGGTACCTCTTCAAAAATTGACTATGACGATGATAAAATTGTTCCATCTAAATGTGCTACCAGTACCAATGTTAGCACAGAACAGGAATTTGATCGCTCAAACATTAACCAATGGATGACAAACTATGAGTACTTTGATGACACTAAAATTGCTTCTGAAGAGTTGGAAGATGGAGCAGAAACTGAAAACGAATGGTTAAACCAGTATGGTACTCCTGACCCTACAGTAGGAGTGAGCAGAGTGCCATGTGGAGGCTGTGGAGCTCTCTTCCACTGCAGCGACCCTGCAATCCCGGGGTACCTACCCAGCGAGATCTTTAAGCACAGGGAAGTGGAGGAACTAAAGACTATGGAGTGCCAGAGATGTCACTTCCTCAAGGAGTATAACATTGCGCTGGATGTGAGTGTGCAGCCAGAAGAATATGAGAAACTACTGCGCTCCATCAGGTAAACAAACTGACAACACTTGTGTATACTGTTGTAATTATAATCTAATTTACTTTGGAAATAAACTGTGAACAGACTGACATGTCATTGAAAAAATTAATTAATTACGTATTCATTTATTGATGTGTTGTAATTATTTTTATTTATTCATCATGGCAGCCTGGTCAATCATTTGAAAAGCTGTATTTGTTTGAACTATAGAAAACAAATGATTTTGTATGGAGATGCGTACGCATACGTTCATCTTTCCGTGTCTATTCAGGTTTCGCAGCAAACAAGTATAAAATGAGGACAAATGTGCTATTATCATAAGAGTGCTGTAGATAGAGTTCAGCGCTGTTCTGCCGCGTTCAGCGCTGTTCCACCGCATTCAACGTCGAACGCGGCGGAGCGCTGTACACAGATGGTTCTCGACTCCTTATCGACAAGTTGCGACCTGCATAGTTCCTGCATAGATTTGATTTATTATTACATTATCATTATACACTTAGGATTGAGAGAGTTCTGACGGCGGACTTTAAAAGTAAAGTAAATATATAATTTATTTAATTTTTTACAAGCTTTTATTTAACTTGCGATGTATGTATGTATGTTCGGGTGGACTCTTGCAACTCAATTTTGAAGCAGATATCTTCAACCGATTGAGCTGAAATTTTGCATGCATGTGTAAATCGGATGACAATGCAAAATTATTATGAGATGTAGCTGATCTGATGATGGAACCGGAAGGTGGCCATAGGAACTCGGTAGTTAAACGACACAACCCCATCGAGTTTGGACTCGTTTGATCCGTGTTGACGAGAACTTTGGTGCTAGATGGTAACCAGGGACTAAAGATGAACAGGTAGCTTAAGTACAGTAAACGAATATAACGGAAACACACTGCTACGCGCTACGAACTACGCCGTAGTCAATCTCGCATCAAAAATACTAAAAAGTTAAAAATAAAATTAAAAAAAAACTTTTTAAAAACAAGCTTTTATTTCTTATTAATAAAAAGGTCTAAAAAGTTCAAAATAATCTAAACCTGGTAAGAAATAAATAAAAGCGTGTTACATTTTGATGGAACATTAAAGAACATTTAGAACATGATGTAACACACTTTTATTTTTTCGTTCAGCGAAACGCGAATGGACCTGAATAAGTGTGAGTAGTCCCTAAGCCATTTATAGAAAAAAGATTTGTGTATTAAACAAAGATTTTTGTATGTTTCTCAAACTTTTATTTCAAATCTTTCCAGAAATGTAAAATCCCTGGTCCTACTGATGGTGGATCTGTTAGACTTTCCATGCTCCATATGGCCGGGGATTGTGGACATCATAGGCACAGGCAGACCCATCATAGTTGTTGGCAATAAGGTAAGACAAACTTAACGTTTTGAATTTCATAATAATTTTCAATGCGTTTACATTAAATTAAATTTATCAGTATTAGCTTACTGACACTTCATGATATTACATTGATATGCCTCTTTTGAAGTCCAAGAGCCAGCACTATCGGTCCAATTTAATCTGTGGGAAATATTTGCACAAAACCTAATTTAGAAATGCTCGTTTTTTCAGGTGGACTTATTACCTGGCGACAGTTATGGATACTTGAAACGCATAAAGCAATCCTTAGTGACAGAAATCAACAAGTCGAAACTAGGTGAAGCCAACATCAGGCATGTTGCTCTGATATCTGCTAAAACAGGCTATGGAGTGGAGGACCTGATCTCCGCCATGTTCAAGCTGTGGCTGTACAAGGGCGACGTGTTCCTGGTCGGCTGCACCAACGTCGGCAAGAGCTCCCTGTTCAATGCACTGCTACAGTCCGACTACTGCAAAGTACACGCCGTAGACATCATCAAACGCGCCACAGTCAGCCGGTGGCCAGGGACAACTCTCAACCTCCTTAAATTCCCCATAAACAGACCTTCAGGATGGAAAATATTCCAACGAACACGTAGATTACAATCAGAAGCCAAACTCTACAGGGTTGAGAAGCAAATTAGAAACGCTCAGTTGCATGGCAAGACGCCGAGCGAAGCGCCCGCCTTGATCGGGCACATCGGACGCTCGTTCTCCGAGCACCACGACCCCAACAAACAGAACATGACGGTTTTGAACGAAAAACATAAAGTATTTGCTAACAGTAAATGGTTGTACGACACTCCCGGCGTCATTCACCCTGATCAGGTGTTATCCCTCCTAAGCACTGAAGAACTACTTGTGACCATTCCGAAACAGCTGATTAGACCGCAGACATACTTCATATATGAGGGATCAACAATATTCATCGGCGGTTTGGCTCGCATCGATCTCGTGGATTGTGCGGAACCTTGTCGCTTCACGATATTTTGCTCGGAGAGTTTGCCTATCACTGTCGCGAAGACTGATGACGCTGGCGAACTTTATGATAAGTTTGTGGGCACGGAGTTGTTTGCTGCGCCGAGCGGAGGAGTAGAGAGACTGAAGAACTGGCCAGGGTTGCAGCAAGGGGCTGAGTTACTAGAGTACCCAGGGGAGGGACCCAAGACGGTCTGTGGGGATATCGTGCTGTCCTCAGTGGCCTGGGTTGGAGTGACAGCTAAAGAAGGCACGATTTGCAAGGTGCGCGCGTGGACGCCTGAAGGCAGGGGTATCTACAGACGGCACCCATCAGTTCTGCCATACTCTATCAACCTGAAGGGCAAGAGGCTGCGGGATTCGCCGGCGTATATAGTAGGAAAAGTGTTCTCCGACGAACAATAGATCTTAAGTATGTATGCATTGATGAAAAAGACTATGTAGTAAATAATAAGATTCACAAAAATATGTTTTGATTTCTATATCATTATCCTGAAGTAACATTTGTCATTTATGGTGTGTGAACAGAGCAATACTATCCAGTCACACGTTTTTATGTGCATTATCTAGTTGGTGTATGTGTGCTAAATATGTCTCAACCTTCTTCGAAATATGATTTGTCGATGTAAGACTGGACGCGGAGAACGTACTGACCGGTAAAGCCAGCCTTGCACAGGCAGTGGAACAGGCCGTTTTCGAGCGCGACGCAGTTGCCGCTGTGGCACGGCGACGAGGCGCAGGCCGAGTCGGCGGCGGCCGGGGCGCAGCGCCACGCCGGCGCCGCCTCCACGCACTCGTGCTGCGGCGCGCACGGCGCGGCGCGGCAGTCGGCCGCCAGCTCGCAGGCCGGCCCGGCCCAGCCCGCGCGGCACTCGCACGCGCCCGCCTCGCGGCACACGCCGCCGTTGGCGCAGCCGCGCGCGCCGCAGCCCTCGGCCGCGCCCGCGCCCGCCACGTCGCAGCGCGGGCCCGACCAGCCCGCCTCGCACTCGCAGCGGAAACCTGTGGCCTGGACACACGACGATGACTCGATACTACACGACTCACTGGCTTGATAACGTTGTGCGTAAAACGGTGATGTTAAAGTGTTAAATCCCAAAAAACCGTGATCCGATGTTATCTACTTTTCGTGTATCAACTGTGAATTTTGAAATGTGATAGATGTATACTTTCAAGTTATCATTAACATAGCAAAAGTACCAATAAAAACCCATTTTACTCGATTCGAGTACTGTTTAAATATTATGTTCATGTGACTAGCGTGTGTAATATTATGTTCACGTGATGAGCGTGTAATCCTGTGAAATGTAAAGCGTTACTTAATTCATTCTAGCTTAGCCTAGTTACTCAAAAAGCTAATGAAAAAATCTCAAACAAACATGCAACAAGTAGAAGCTCACATAAAGGCCGGGCTGGCGGGTAGACGATACTCACGAGTTCCTGGCAGCTCTTGGCGTGCAGGCACGGGCCGCTGGCGCAGCGCTCCGCCGCCTTCAGGTCCGACAGCGCCTTGCCGGCCGCCTGCTCGCAGTACGCGCCTAGCACATGCACACACGTAAGCGACACATACGGAACGACCACTAACATCCACCATAAGGCTTATCTTCACAACTCCTTTCTCGAACCAAAGTCAACGTAGCAGATGTTTTATGGCGTCGTCGTCTAGGGTCTCCCCACACAAATCGACGCGGAGTCGACTTGAGGCGCTTTACATCTACGACATGGGGTGTAAGCGACGTCGTCCGCCTCGACCCAGCCCTGATAACGCATCGCGACTTTAGCACGTTATTCACTCTTATTGAGCGGGAATAAAGGTGTTAACAACCAGATCAAGCAGATTCCACGTTGATAAGTGTGAGGAGACCCTTAGCCGCTGGGCTAATGGAAATGTCAAAATTTAAATTCATGCAAACATCGACTAAATGGTAAAACAATATTGATGAATTTATTAATGCTAAGGCAAACAGGTTATTCCGTTGGTTTATCCGAGCTAGGTTGGATAATCTGAAAAGCGTATTCATCCACCCCAGATGGGGTGGATACTCGGAATTGGAATATTATTATTCATCCTATTTTCTCGCACGGCTGTGTACAGTCATTCATAGAAACTGGCGCAAGATACTTAGTAGACATTAGCTTACCATACGTTTTCGCTGACACGTCTGTTGTAGCAAAGAAATTTAGAAAACAATCGCAAATGTACTGTTAAGAGTTTCAAAAGAGATGAATTGATCGATACACAATTACGTCTACTCCATGATGAAATTATTGTCATTACTCATATTGATCATTGTCTGCACATATTGCAGAATTTATCAATTCCTAGCTTCTGTCCGCGACTTTCCGACTTTTTTTCTTTTTGCTCGGCTCCTACGGGTCCCAGGCCCCGCTGGATCGTGATGTTAAATAGATTGGGCTATCAAATAATTGTTCAACTCCGACTGCTAGTTCCAGAGAGTAGCGCTTCAAACAAACTCTTTGCTTTATTATTAGTATAAGATAGGATATATTAATATTATTTAAAACGAGGAAGTTTAATTTGATTTAAATGCAATACGTAATATGATTTGTGATTAAATTTGTGGTTAATAATTTGTTAAAGAATAAAGTGTATGAGTATATTTACTGCTGTACTGTTGATTATGACTGTACTTGGGGTGAAAATTCGGAAAACAATCTGAAGTGAATTCCGAGTATCCATCCCGTCTGGGGTGAGATAAACACGCGTTTCCGAGTATCCATCCTAGGGTGGATAAACAAAATAATTTAGGAGTTTAGACAAACAAACAAAGCGCATCATGGGTAGGGGACGTCAAATGCAAGAGATCAGTCACGCTCACGATACAATATTCATAAAACATCTAGACAGGCAAAAGACGTCGATCATAAACATTGCGGAAACCGTCACACGAAAAGTTATGCGTTGTCGGCGCATGGGCAGCGCTCCAGACATTCTATTCTAATCACACATTATCTAGAAAACTAGAATAACATGGCGACTCTGTGGCACTTCGCTGAATATTTTCAATACAATTGACAGCTTGGGAAACAATCGTGTCGCCACCGTATTATCGCAGGGCCTTTTAAAATGAATTGCCGAAACTTCAGAGACGTGATGGGACGTATCGAATGGCAATGAACAAACGATTTCCTGAAATCATAATTTTAAGTAAACGGCTGATCAAGGGATCAATGCCCTCGTGTCACGAGAAGTTAGATGAAGTAATGATTTTATAAAAAAAAACTCTTTTGTTGCTTTTCAGTGCTTTTAGATGCCGATTGTTTGGGTCACGTGTGTGAAGTTTCAGCAATGAATTACAATGGGCCCTGTGTGGTAGTATTATATTCACATGGCACAGGGTCGCCGTCCTACCGCTACCCACGAGCCAGGGCCGCAGTGCCAGTGGCGTACCTTTGTACCCGGGCGCGC
Source organism: Apamea anceps (assembly GCA_951799955.1). Lineage (NCBI taxonomy): Eukaryota > Metazoa > Arthropoda > Insecta > Lepidoptera > Noctuidae > Apamea > Apamea anceps. Next base: position 736,083 of record OX637502.1, on the reverse strand, counting down.
ACGTGCAGTTGAAGTGGTCGCTGCCCAGCGTGCACGTGGCCCCGTTGAGGCACACGCCCGCGTCGCACGCGGCCTCCAGGCTCGTGCAGTTGGGCGACACGCCGGGGGCTCCTGCGGTTACACAATGTTGTAACACAATGGTTTACAGAAGAAAACCAATTATAAATCGGTCTGACAAGAACTTATATGTTTGATACAGGAGGAGCCTGCCCTTCCTGAATCATTTTTGAACTGTTTAAATAACAACTTACCATAGTATCCGACGTCACAGACGCACATGACTTGCTTAGCGACCACACCCGCTATCATCATGTTTGGTATACCTGCAATGTTATTTTATGATGACTATTCGCTACATTTTTACGGGTCACCCTTGTTTCATCAAAAAAAAAATCAGATTATCACTTCCCAAACAATTTTCCCCATAATTTCATTTGCCAAATTATTACTTAGCAAATAAACTCTTCACAAATAATTGTAACGCAAACCTAATGTTTGGCAAGTGAACGTTTTTTTAAACAATAACTTGCTTACCAACTAGTACTTTTACCAATTTTAATGTAGTCAAATATTTCAGTTGGTATAACATATTTTACGCAAATTAAATAAGTACTATCGTCAGTTTTCAATTTACCATTTCTATTCAGTCAATTGCTTAGTCAATGTCAAAAGATTTGCATCTTTATGTCAGTTGCACAAAATATACAAATTAAATTACAATGTGTTTTGGTTGGTTTGGTTTTACATTATAAAATATTTGTCTGGCATTCGCCAGCCGCTCCCGCGGCACCGCTCGCTCGGCTCGTGCGTTGTGTGGTCACAGTTTTGACCTAACATAGCTGTTTCGATTTAAAAAGATATATGCGTGTTACGTTGCAAATTTCACTAAACTCTAAGAAAATTATAAACTATACATGTCAATTAATATTATATAACTAGCTTCTGCCCGCGGCTTCGCCCGCGTGGATGTCGGAAATTATCCCACGGGAACGTGCTAACAGGATAAAATGTATGTGCTTCCCCAGGATGCCATCCATCTCGCGGGCCCTTTGTGGCTAATTACAATAGAAAACCAATTGTGTCTCATTAGTGGTGATTAAGAGGGTACCTATACTACCTATATGATATGTTTACCTAAGTACCTACCTAATCAAAAAAAAATAACCTACCTAAATAAACCTATTTCTGATGATAACTAATCTAAACTCAATAAATAAGCAAAATCCCTAAAAACTAATATCTATACGAATGACTAATCCTACCTAACAGTATTATAAAATAACCTACGGTCACTACGTACACTAACAAATATACTACCTATACTATAAAATTAAAATCTATACCTACGACTTATAAAATTAAACCTAAATAACTCAAAAAACTAAAAGGAATAAAAAGGTCGCACAGATAATACTGCGGGTGACGTAACCTACGACAAACTTATTATTTGCGGTTGGTACAGTAATCGGTCTAGGGATCGAACCGCAAAATTAAGTTTGTTTTTTATTGTATATACTTTTCCGGGATAAAAAGTACCCAGTGTGGTGCCCAGGATATTAAAGAATAATTATACCAAGTTTCATCGTAATCGAACCGGTAGTTTTTGCGTGATGCCTGAACAAACAGACAGACAGACAGACAGACAGACAGACAGACAGACAGACAGACCGACAGACAGACAGACAGACAAAAATTTTTGTAATCACATTTTTGGGTTCGGTGTCGGTCTAGTAGCACCCCCTGCCATTTATTTTTTTGATGTTTTCAATGTACAGAATTTTCACTTCTACAGATTTATTATAAGTATATAGATATTTAAATGGATTCTAACCTAATCTACAGTTCTGGTAGTAGTTCGTTTTTCGTTCGCGTTTCGTAATTATATAAATTTGACTTGATTCAGAATCATTCAAGCATATAAACTTACAAAGAAGTATGCAAATGACATCAAATAAAAGTGCATTTTTTAATTATATAATTCCCAAAAAATCTTATTTTTGTCTTTATATTTTTTTTCATAACAATTTATTTGACCAAATGTTTATTGTTTAAAGATTGTTTGCTGTAATAAATCAGTTGATTAAAGACCAAATGCCTTAATGATATTATCCTTGGTAATATTCTGCCGAGTAAAAATTTGAACAAATGGAAATGTGCGTACTAAAATCATTCCAAATATTGCATTGGCATAATAAAAAGTTGCTAAAATTTGTTTGAATAATGAAATTATGTCAAAATAATTTTTGGCAAAACGGCAAGCTTCCCATTTTTACATTTAATAAGATGTAATAATTTGACGATTTACTCATTCTTATAAAAAGGAATTTAAAAGGCAGACTGACTATCTCTTAGAAATGTTATCCCTTTATTAATAACCGTAGTTTAGTAATAATTAAAGTCTATGTAACCATACGTTTGACGCTTAAACGTCTCGTAACTTTAAGCAACGTTTGTTGATAAATGGGTTAACCTAAAGAATGTCTTGGCGAAGCGGTTCGTGCGTCCGATGTGCCTTCGTATAAAGAAATCCAATCCCTTATGATCGGTTTTCATTATATGAAGGTAGATCGAAATCCTTTAAGCAAACAGCAGTGTTATGAAAGCATAATAGTAAGAACTGAGCACGCACAGTGCGAGCTGGGCGGGCACGCGATGTCCTGGCAGCTGGCGGGGTGCGCGGGCGCGCAGTGCGGCGGCGCGAAGCCGCGCGCGCACACGCAGCGGAAGCCCGCGCCGCCCGCCTCCTCCACGCACGCGCCGCCCGCGCCGCACGGGCCCGACGCGCACGCCGACACCTGCGGCACGCGCACGGTCACACACGGCGAGATTGCCAATCTTATATTGCTTAAATATGAGGCAGTTTTGTAATGCTGGCCCAACACTCACGTTGTTGCAGCGCTCGCCCTTGTAGCCCAGCTGGCAGGCGCACACGTAGCTGCCGTACGTGTCGTAGCACACGCCGTGCCCGCAGATGTTGCGGTCCTCCTCGCACTCGTTCACGTTCAGTTCGCACCGGGCTCCCGTGTAGCCTGCCAACACCACATACGTCAAACATAGCCATACGATATTAACCAGGTTCACACCGGTCTGCTCTCGTGAAGTGTCGTTCGGCCTCTGTGAACAGCAAAAACAAAGGCAGCGCGCGTCGTTTGGCAAACAGCTGAGCCAGTCGGGACCGGGCTGTTTACGTCAAAGAATAAGTTTGATGTAGCTGGAGCCAGATATCAGCACCACTTTGGGGCTTGTTTTGTGTTATTTATTTAGAACTGGTTTTTCAACATCAGGTATTTTTTATCCGTGGAATAAGAAATGTTACCGGTGCCGGCGCAGTCGCAGGTGAAGTTGTTGACGGCGTCCTGGCAGCGGCCGCCGTTGAGGCACGGAGTCGCCATGGCCGCGCACTCGTCCACGTCCGTCTCGCAGGTGCGGCCCGTGTAGCCTAGCCGCCACGTTACAATGTACAATGATGAATATGCACTACACACTCGAGGTAAGGGGACAATACTTAGATGATGCTTAGCTTAGTTTTTGCTTATAATTATTTCTTTAAAACTATTTTTCTTTAAGGACCTACTTGAGAACAAAGCCTCAAAACAGACTGCCTTGACGCTTTGTTTCGATTTTTTTGGAGTTACAAGTCTCCCTAAACTAAAATGCGGGTGATATAGTAATATAGGCGAATAATAAGCGTAGTTGTTTTTACAATAACACGAATGATGTAAGTAGGTACAAAGAAAATGTCTGGCTGATATAGCTCTTATGAATGAGTTTCAGTAGCTCCTTCCAACACCCTGAAGCTATAGTAATGGTGGCACGTTACCGGGCGGACAGGCGCACACGTAGCTGTCGGCGCCGGGCGGCACGCTGCAGCTGCCGTTGTTGCGGCACGGGCCCGCCACGCACTGCGGGTCCAGCGACACCTCCAGCTCGCAGTACGTGCCTGCAACACCAGTCATACTTTCATCACAATAAATTATTGATTATTATTCAATAAATTATTGATTATTATTTATGTACAAGCCGTGTGGTAGGATTTTCTACTGGAAAAAGGTCTTTCATCCCCTATTTAACCCCTCTAGGGGATACATTTTCAAAAATCCTTGCGTGTGTTGGTTGTTAGTGAATGGATGAATTTAAAATTATTATTAACTAGATTTTTTAAAATTATTATTAACAGCACATACCGTGGTAGTTGGGCGGACAGTAGCACGCGTAGTCCCCGCGCGAGTCCTCGACGCAGCGCGCCGCGTGCTGGCACGGGCCCGACGCGCACGGGTCCCCGGCGTCCACCTCGCAGTTGTTGCCCGTGTAGCGCGCCGAGCAGTGGCACTCGTATCTGGCACGACACTAATGTCATCACGCCGGTACACTTATAGGGCGGCAGGCGGAGGTCATGGCAGTCATGTTATTTAGTCGCTGTTATTTAGTGACACGAAGACGCTGCCGCCTGCGCCCTTGATTTATGTTAACATCTTTACGACACACAATACTTATTTTTATTCAGATATAAAATAAACATTTAGGTCGACCGGTTCAAAGTATTACAGCCATTTTAATACAGCATGAACGTAACACACAAATCATAACAAGCGCTATCAAGTATTATATCAAAACATATTTGACAACATGATCATAAAAGAAAAACACGTAAAGTCATAAGCAACGGTTGTCAAAGTCGAACGCGCCGCGAAAACAATTAATGAAGCATTGAACTCGCTAACATAACAATGAGGTTTGCTTCACTTGTGACTCGCATTCTGTCCCGACGGTACCTGTAGGCAGGCGGTACGCGAACTCATTCAGAGGTCTAATTTGGTTCAGCAACGAGCACTGGGCACTGTTATACCCTAAAGAAAGCTCTGCATTAGCAGTGGGAGTTGACGAGCAATGCAATGTACCTACATAGTTCCTGCTGGTTGCTTAGTATTTACAGGAGGTATTCCATATACAAATCCTTGCCTTCTTCAATCTAGCCAGTCGATGCTATTTCCTCTTAAGTAAATATCAACTTTATATTAGTGGTAATTAAGTTGATTTTAGAATGACTAGTACTATAGATAAGGTCTTTAAAAATATAGCGCAATCTGAGCGTTATGTGGGAGTTTAAAAGTACGTGTTCCAAAAACACATTTGTTTCCATGTTTGAAAACTTTACCGCGATCGCAGGATAGATGCATATTAAATAACTTCGCTAATACCTGTCATGTCGTGATATGCAGGTGCCGTGTCGCATGCAGGGCTCGTTGTAGCAGTGGTCCTTGGGCTGGATGCGCAGCACATCCTTTCTGTCAATACCTGGAAAGTAACAAAACATTTAATTAGCTTATACCGGCTTATTGACCAGCTGATCGACAGTGAGGGAAGTGTTATTTGTTACAGTGATTTTTACAACAAGGAAAAAAGATTTAGAAGTATTCCTAAATTAAATAAATATAATTTACAGCTGACTTCCTGTTTCAGTTCTATTCTATTGTTATTTGTTCGGAAAAGGAAAACATTTAAACTAAATATCGGTGTGTAATCGCAGCTTCCGAAGTTAAAATATTACGCTTTAATTCAATATTTTTAATTCATTCATTTGTTTATTTATTCACATATAAATGTTTGATTTTCCTGTTTCATAGTAAATCAGGCATATCATAAACTTTCCATGGATCACATCGTTAAAGATTTCGAGAAAGTAAGCATGCTGCACCACTTGTTCGGGTCGGCACTTTCGATTCGGCAATATTTGTAGAACGACAAAGCCGACCCGATGAACATTCGATTTCGCCGCCCGGCTGTGTCGATTTCAGGCGACCCGTAAAATTGTGCAGTCCACATATCACTATGACCTGAAGGCCAAATCCCGTATTTAAAACCGTTCACAATCTCGTCACAATCTCATCTCAGCGACAATTATTTATACGGGAATTGCAACTCTGGTATGAACAGTAGAACTGTCAGTTTGTTCAAGTCCTGGCCCGTGCGGTACTCACAGTCGTCAGTGGTCAGCGGACAGTGTCCGAACACCACGTTCCGGACCTGCGCGGTGGCGGCGTGGAACTCCAGCTGCGGGCCCTCGAGAATGCAGCCGCTGAACACGTTGCCCACCAGCAGCACGGCGCCGCCCGCCTCCAGTGCGCCGGGGGACAGCAGCTCCGGGTTCCACGTCACGTTCGATATTATCTACACCAACAATATGGGACAAGTCAATAGATTTCATTTGTATTTTAAACAGCGGGGGACACCAGAAGCACACGACTGGTCCATGTGGCGATGCTTTGCTCAATGATGATGGTGATTTTTTAATTCTTTAGAGACTTCAAAATAACACGAGGCAGATAGTTTAAAGACCATAGGTTTCTTTTGAAACACGAGAACATGACCAAACTGTGAATATTATAACTTCTGGTAATCAAAAGACTTAGGACTAAAAGCAACATTACTGTGGCTTCATGTCTACGTCAGAGGACAATGACTTGTGAAGTTATTATTATCGTCAATTATGTTTACTAGCTGTTAACGTTGGTGGAATAATGTTCTATTGTGGTGATAGTACGGTATAGGGTATTAGCGAAACAGTTATTGAAGATGTAGTACCTATGCGGTGAAGGACACTCGATGTCAGAGTGAGCGAGAAAGCTGACACACCGAAATGTGCAACTTGCTCACGTTTTAAAAAGCCTAATAATCACAAAACGGGAGATACTGAGTGCCCTGCTAGGAAAATAGCGGAGTACAGGTACAGACGCCAGCAGGTCAAGCTACCCGAAACTGTCAAATTTTCTCAATCAACCTTGAACCTTAATGCTTTAGCGATAAAGTTGAAAATCCATTAAATAAATTTGACAGATTGTAGTAGCTTGATGTGCTGGCGTCTGTACATCAACTCTATCGATTACGAGGGCGCCTAGAGCGTCATTAAGTATGACGCTCTAGGCCCGACTTCCGTCATTAATGCCTGCTGCCGACTCAAAAAATCACTGCACTGGCCTACAAACCCTCGATTTTGTTGATGTTTAAGCACATCAGTCATCAGCAGCTAATATCGAATAAACACATTGCCTCGAACGAGATTTAATTTTGTAAAACATTGACTTTAACCCACTTACCAATTTATGCTGACGCAATATCATATCATGTGTTTAGCTAGGTTATAAAGTGCAAGAAACTATTTTACGCTGACTAAATAATTACGTACTTTTATCATTTTGATCATTAAGGTAAATAGTATTTAAGTAAACTAGATACAAAATAATGAATAAAATTTTGTCATTATTTCAAGACTTCTAATGTTAGATATTGTTAAGAATTTTATTGTCCTTCAACTACCTTATAGTATGCTCATGTCGCCTGTAATACAGGTTTATCCTAGTACAGGCATCTAACATTATTATACCTTTGTAAATTATTTCCAAGACTTTTATGTAAATATTTTACCAATTTTAATACTGAACATAGTATTTATTTACTTTATACAACTATTTCAATAATTGTTTACGTATATTGTACCGATTGTCTTGCGGCACAAATAACATGTTAGTCCTCGTTTTCACAAGCGACGCGATATGACAATAAGCACAATCATTCTCTCCATTTTCTTCTGATGTGAACTATGACCCGTACTGATTGCATAACAAGGTGCAATCCACGGTGAACAATCGGACCAGTGTAATAATAAAATGAGAGGACTAGTTAGGTGGACGTGAACTAGCTGATACGGCACTGTTCTGTTCGAAAGTTGTTGGAAACCCAAGAAACGGTAATATTACTATCTATTTACCGTGCCCAAGCCTATGTTTGATCCACACAGGCGCATAGCTCCGTTGGTTATAATTATAAGTATAACAACAGTTTCGCAGAGCTCCCAGTGTAAGAAGAGCATTCTTGTGACTATGACAACATTTTAAAGGACATCGAAAGCAAAAGCAAGTTGTGGAAACGAATCCTTTTACGCAGTGTCTGTGCTAATAAACCATTAAACAGAAAAGATTAATTTTAAGTATGATATTTTTTAAATAACATTAAATATCATACTGGTTACTATTAGCCTGCATCATCCCGCTGCTGGGCAAGGACCTCCGTCCAAATATCAGAGTAAACATTGCAGCAATAAAGGCAACGAGACAAAAAAAAACAGTAAAGACGGAGACGCGACCTTTAGGTATCATAACATAATAACTGATGCATCCAACGCATTTTATTAACGACAACCACTGCTTTTTAGGATTGCGGTTCATACCATCTGTATCAATACCTACATTTAGTGCGTAAGAATTCGTTTATACAAGTGCAGTGCGGGCGCGCCGGGTCATGGAAGTGCAGAAGCTGACGGACACGTGACGTCAGTCCCTAATAATTGTACACCATGTTTGCGCTGCCATGTATGCGCTGACTGCATTCCCAAAACCGAAGAGTTCCACTAAACATGTTATAGCTTCCGTAGACAGCTTCAATCAAGTTTGTGTCACGTTTTTAAATCATTTATTCAAATTAGGCTGAGAATCATCACTTTTTGAAGATGTCCGCCGTCCACCACTTACTAGTTTTTTAGAAGAAGTGGCGCAAGAAACTTCTCAGCAAGACATCCGTCTGTTAAGTTATAAAAACTAAATTTTTATATTTTGGGCATCAAAGTATGACTATACGCAGGAATACCTGTGTGTCCTTATCGACCTCCAACAGCAGTGAGGGGGGGTCGGAGTTATAGCGCAGTCCGACCCAGTGCCAGTGGTTGTCGAGCGTCTCCTTGGCCAGCCCGACCTCGCGGTGCGCCTGCGAGGGCCGCGCCCAGGAGACCACCACCTGCTCGAACAGCGCCGTCACGTGCAAAGTGTACCCCTCGAACCGCTGCGAGAATAGCTCGCCACCTGCAATACGAGATCATTGTTTACAATGGCTTTACATTTTATTGAAGCAGACATGATAGAGCAGCCGAGACTGACTAGAACAGCGCGCTATCAACCATGTAAAAATGTTTTAGAAATGTTCTAGCTGATCTGAGTAACAGTTCTCTTTCTGGTTTCCTAAGTTTTCATCTTCTGATAAAAAGCATCTAAAAAAGTTATATAAACCAATTACTAGAATACTAGCTGTTAGTGCGGGAATATCGGAACAAAATCAGCAAAAAATACATAAACCCAAGATACGAGCAGAGTTAGGCTAGATGTGCCGTACACAGTACACTTCATCGTGTGCGGTGACCTCTCACCTCGAACCCAGCGCACATAACGGTTCAAAACCGCGCTCAGAAAATTCCCATGATGACATTTGGTCAATGGGAAATGTGACTAGTGTTTATGTAAAATTATATGTGGTTAAAGAATCTTTATTTACTCAAATATCTTAACTAAGTATATAATAATGATGACAGCCATGAGCGTACGGTACGGACACGCACAAATATTAAAAGAAGACAACAATAATTAACGTAGGTACATAACAAGACATTGAAGGTAGCAGCAAAGGATTCGTGCGAAACAAGTCAAAATTTTGTGGGTAAATTAAAGACAAAAACCAGGGCCGGATTTAAATTTTGTCAATAATAAAAGATTTTAACTGGGTTTTAAATATTTGTAAACTTTTAGAGGTTTTTATTTCTCGTGGTAGTTTGTTGAACATCTGTGCCCCTTCGTATGTAATACTTTTCTTTCCGTAATTTGTACGTGTTCTCGCGAGACAAATATAATTTGCGCTACGGAGAGGTCTTAACCCTTCTTCGGTGTTAGTTTTAAAAATTAATTCAGAGTGTAACTTTTTAACCGACTTCTAAAAAAGGAGGAGGTTCTCAATTCGGATGTTTGATTTTTTTTTTTTAAATATTTTTTCGCGCATGGCTCCGTCGTTTGCCAACCGATTTGAAAAATTCTTTTTTTGTTGGAAAGTTATACTTCCCAAATGGTCACATACATTTATATGCGACTTCCATGTCAAAATTAGTCCACTGTCCAAAATTAGCCCTATGTATTTTTCTTCGATCGATTTCTTCAATTGAATACTATTAATACATATAAAGCTTAGGGCAGTTTTTTAATTTTTTTTTTTTTGCTTTTTTTGTTTTTTTTTTTTTGTGCTTGAATATATTAAAGACGAGCTATATTATATTTAATCGATCACAGACAATTCGCTCAAAAACTTTAGAAATTACGGGTAACATTGACACAGGCCTGTAGTTACTAGGATCTGTCTTCGTCCCTGTTTTATTATATGGGAGTGACTTTTGCAATTTTAAGCTCGTCTGGTCATTTATAATCGTTGTCAAGCCTGGAATGAGAAACTGCAATTTGAGTCTAAGGCATTTATTATTTTCGCAACTTCTTCCTCCGTGCATGGTGTTAAGTTATATATGTAGTTTGATTTCTCCATCAGCCTTGCTTTTTAGGTTCAATTGATTGGTATGATATTTTGAGGGAATTTGCATTGCTAATCGGGGACCTATTGTGTCAAAAAAATTATTAAACTGTTTACATATTTCGTCACCTTCAGTAACTAAACCTGCGATCGTCATTAGTTTTGGAGAACTAGGGTCTGGTTTAACTGTATTTTTGCATGAGGTATTAATAAGTTTCCACATATGCATAGTATAAAGAGAGGAAGTAGGCTATCTCCGGCACAATCCGCGACATAATTGCCTACTGTCTTAGGGTTGTCACTTTTTGTTAAATTTTAATTCAGTGCCAATAAATGGGCAAGGGTCGGAATGTTGTATTTTTTACTTGTATTGTCTGGGTACCTAAACGATGATGAAACCTTTCACGATGAAAGAAAGAGCGACGGGCCAGCAGACGGGCGGCGCGGGGCGGTGATGAGCACGAGTAAACGTAAACGGTACGTTACTGATAGTACTGTCACCAATTCATTAGTTTAAAGCCCGGCCCTTGCCAAAGATAACACATATCTCTGTATAACTAATTCAGTGATCATTAGTCAATAAAGTTCAACAATGGTTTTCCTAACAAACACAGAAATTTATTCAAGATTCATCGCAGTATTATTTATAAAAAAAAAACATCGTAAAACAACATAAAAAAACTAATGCCTGTCTCTTAGACTATAATCAAATTTTTATTCTGCTGTTATGATTCGAACTTTGCTCTATTTATCTGATTCACAATTAGTCAATTACTTATTTTTTAAGTACGATTTTATAACTGTAAGTAGGTACTTAGTTACTATACCTACAATAGGTACTGAGAAATTGGCATGACTAAACATAAACAAAGCAATAGCGGCAAATCAATTGACAGATCAAAAGTACCTATAATAGTACATTCTAGTGGGAAATTAGGCCTACCTACTTCCTCTGTCTGATAGAAAACTAATACAACAAAAAATAAGTAAGTAGGTAGGTATCTCATCATCAAGTAAAAATGATATGCTAGAAAAAGTGACTTTCTTACCTTTCCTGTTCAATAGGTAATTTGAACAGAGACAATTCTGGAATCGTTGAATTATTAAGACACCCAAACACACAGCAATACGTTCTCCTGCGATTATCACACATTTTTCATTCATTTAGCGGTGCCGAAAAGCCGTGACGCGCGAACCTCGTGTGATGTTGGCCCCGTCTGGCGCGCTGCGAAACCCGCCGAGATTTGTGTAAGTGTGCGTGCGGCGACGCATAGATACTTTGGCGCACACATACAAGCCGCGCGCGGTGCGTTTGTATGAAGATAACGTACTTCCTCTCTTTATACTATGACATTGTTTAGGATCGTTTTTTAGCTTTTTAAATGTTTGATAATAGTAGTCCTTTTTTGTTTTATTAATTAATGCAATAGTTTCATTTCTGTGTTTTTTAAGAGGTTTTTTAAATTATATTTTTCGGATTCTTTTTTAGCTCTCTCCAATATTTATTTCTTGTGTTTATTTTGATTATTATAAATCCAGTCGTTCTGAGGTAAATTTTGATGTTTTGAGTGGTATTTGCTTTTATTAAGGTTTTGATAACTTGTTCTATCATGCTATAATCGTAACTTTCTTTTGTAACGGAGTCTGTAGCAAGCTGGTAAAGTTTGTTGTAGTTAATGCTATCGAATTTGTCTGGTGGTGGTTCAGGCTTGTAGTTTTTTAACCCTAGAATAATTTGTTGGTGGTCAGAGATCGCCGAATCCATTACTGCCACGTTAAAGGTTGTGTCTTTTAGGTTTGTTATAATGTGATCTGAAATGATGTTTGTAGTGGCTGTGGTTCGAGTAGAATATTTGATGTCTATCCTATTACAGCGCTATTACGTGTGATAGCATTCAGACAAAGGTGAGACTATGGAGGCAGGTGTGAGGCAGATGCTCTAAGAATAATAAATATTTCTCATTGAATTCATTTAAGGCTTTACTTAAACCGTATCGAAGGACCAGCTTCAAACCAATCAACGAGTCCATATCCTAAAACATCTGTCCCGTCCCAACTTATATGCTCTAGCTCTAGCGATTACTACGAGTAATGATCAAGTACCTAATGAATAACACGACGAATTCCACGAGTCTGCCGAATGAATGAAAAGGAATGTGTATGAAAATGAAAACATACGGAGTGTAGGAACACATGGGTCGCGGTGTCGCGCGGTGTTGTACTGACGGAGCTTTACTACAACTAGACAAACATCGCCGTATTCATCCGGACGTGTTCTAGACTACAATCCAACCCCGTGGGGTTTTTTCTGCAGGCTTACATTCCCCGTTCATCGTTTTAGGTATGTGCACGGCCGTCATTTGTTTTTCTGCGAAGTCATCCATAAGCGCATGTTGCACTTGTACGCAATGGTAAACATTGCAGGATCCCAGTAGAAGTCATATAACCAAGATTCTTTAATAGCTGAGAATTCTTGTTTTCGCAATTTGCCAAGCGATGTGTAGTTATTAGATTTATCAATAGATATAGCCAGAGCTATATCTATTGATAAATCTAGTAACTTCACACCAAGCGTTTTTGCATAAATTACGCTACGATACATAAAACAGATGGTTTGTTTATAAAATACAAATGCAACAACAATACAACCTTAGCACTTTAAAGTAGGTACCATATCACATATATGAAAAGCGTTGCCTGGACGGGCCGTGCTCCGTAAAAGGCCATAATTCAACATAAACTAATCATGTCTACACGAGTCGTGCAGTGTATCAACTATCGAGTGGGTGATTGAACCACCTTTCTCTCAACAATCATGATTACAACGCCGTGAATCGCGACCGGTCCGGCCGAGGCGGTCGAGCGTGTGTGATGATGTGACGTAAGTGTCGCGGTAATGGCCGCACGATTACTGGACGTCCATCACAACACCGCCAGTCTGATCAAACACACGATATGCCCATTTGTACAATATGATCGTACGTTATGTACGCATGGCTTGCGTACGCGCCGGTGATGATTCAATATGACAATTTGTCCATCGAATGGTACTCAATTACCAATGCGGCCTTGAATTTTTAGATACGCAGATGCGGCAAATGGGTTGATTTGAATAAATAAGCATGAAATTAATACGAGGAAACTGATTCACTCATCACAATGTTGGACAAGTTTGCCAAACTTGAAATTAGGAGCACGCAAGACGAAGGATAATTGCCCATAAAAATGAGGGAATTAATTTGATTATTAATTAGAAATCTTCAAATATAAATTCTATAAGGGACAGCATCTGTCAACGTCACCAATATGCGATTCTCAGAATCACGAAGCGTGTTCTGCAATGCAGTAACGTGTGCACTTCACGTAATAATCAGCAAAAACACGGCGATGTAATGACACTCGGCCCGGGAGCATTTTGATTGATGCACGTTCCGCGCGCTCCGCTCGGGAGGGAGGCGGGAGGCGGGACACGACGGAGGTTTTTGTCCTAAGAATTACTGGATTTTTGGAACATTGCCTTCCGTATCCAATGATCAATGCGTTCCTTCAGAACAAAAACCACGATTTTATGATTGGGAGAGTCTATAAAAATTCAAGCTCAATTTGGTAGTCTGATCGTCTCACTTTTCTAACTACACTTCAACATCGGTCTAACCGGATGTAAGTAGCTGAATACCAGTATTTGACATAGAGCGACTACCTATCTGACCTTCACAACTCAGTAACTAAGTCGAAATTCTGATGAAGACCCTTAACGACTGTCAAAGATCCACGCATGACAGTCTCTAAGTACACTTCAGAGTTAATATTTTATATGGCTATCATCGTCGTCGTTAGAAAGGGCTGATTGACTGAGCCCAGGTTAGAGCAGTTGATGGGAGAGTATATTGGAATAATACCAAGATGCTGACTTACCAACGCATGTCCGGAAACTGAGTCCAACGAGTTGTTTGAGTGATATGGGCTTGGCCAGCCGGAGGTAGGAGCTGCCATTGAAGTAGGCCTCGGGCCGGTCGGATGGGCCGAGCGGGCCGGCGGCGCGGGCGCCCGGTGATGCTGCCGCGTATGCCGCCAGCACCACCCAGCAGGCTGCAACAAAGAAAACATAAATGTTAGTAGTTTACGACAGATAAGTGAATGAAAAGAGCATAATCTCTTACTGTATCAAAGATATGAATGACTGGTCTGCTTAGTTATTTAGACGTGTTCAAGCTAGAGCTCTAGACGTAAACACCCTACCTGCTATTCTAGATATTTTCGCGATCTTAACGATGATCAGAACAGCACACAGTATACACTCCTAACACTTCACTAGAAACCGGCGGGAGCATCGTGGAATGGCCAGATCAATCACAAAGTGTACGTATATACAGTGCCACTGACGTCAGTCGCACAAATTATTGGTGTGCTGGCCGGCAATATGTGTGCGTTGTGCAAACAGTTCGATACGAGGGAATAAACGCTATAATTATTGCATACAGGCGCATAGGTAGAGCCTCAACGAAACCGGGTCACTGCAGGTGGCACAAGACTCGCGAAACAGCGATTACAAAAGTTAACTTTTACAAATTAATAACAACGGTAATATTTGCAAAATATGCTCCGGATCCGAAACGCGGCCAAAGCGAAACAAATAACCATCAATACATTAAAACAAATCAGTGAAACCAGTCTTCTACGGTAAATAATGCAAGCAAAACAGTGTGAAACTGTATCATCTGCCATGATTACGCAAGCAGTCCGAATCTATTGAAGAAATGAATACAGTGAAGATGCTTGTGTCTGGCCAACAGACCTTTCACTATTTATGCACAGCTGAGATCTTTGACCCACCGTGTAGTTAACGCTTTACGATTTGAACGGTGACGATGCAACGCAACTGAAAGACATTGCGTTTTTTGTAAAGCAAAAACTTCCAACTTATCTGCAGCATCTTTCGTCGCATTTGGAATACATTAAGACACAGCAAGTGGTGGAAAGGCGCTGTTATCGCTAAGTGGTAGTGAAGTGTTGGACCTTTTCTTTTTAGTGATACTCTTTCTACTATGTGTATTATACCGACAGACCACAGACCGCATTCTTGTTACTCCTATTAAGGAATGCTTCCATTGATTAAATATCATATAGTACTTGTCATCGTATGCTCAGATATGCCGTATGAGATAGAAATTTCAGGGATATACCCCTGAACTCCGAAGTTTCTATCTCAGTAACTATATAACACGACTCCTCAACCGCTAATGCCTTGCACCCAGCGCAGTGAGAGCGCCCGACATTCTCCCAGGGCTCCGATAGACCGCTGGCCGCGGCTCCAATTTATTACCTATGGACGTACGTACCTTGATCGCTCCTAAACGTATTTACTGTTACCGCTCGGGCACTGAAACTTCAACCTAAATTTGGTGACCACGACCTGTGCCACCACTGAACGATAGCCGCGGTATTCCGTGATTGCATTGGCCCCAATACACAAGTATTTAGTGCAACGTTCTAAATAACACACATATTGATGCTTATCAGTTTGCACTTTCTGAGGTTTTTACGTTTACTTTGCCAATTCGGATACTGGATACAGATTTATAAAAAAAAAAAACAAGCTATGCCAGCGACCTCATTCGCGTGGATATCGGAAAACCATAATGGGACTCTTCACTAATTCTTTTTTTTAAATAAAAGTAGCCTAAGTTACTCCTTATAACATCAGCTATCCAGCTCTGCCAGTGAAAGTCCTATCCAGCTGATCGATTCTGTAAAATTCTCACCGTGAAAAGTTAGGTGAAGTGAGCTTAGAGTGAACTGTCAATAGTTTCAATCCCTAGCATTAGTTGGAATGACAGCTCACTCCACGGGTCACTTCACCTATGTTTTTACGGTGAGATGGTAACTAACTTGGTTGCTCTGCAAGTGAAGTGAACAAACAGACAGACAAAAAAATGAAAAAAGTTTTCTTTTTGTTTGTTATAAGTTTCGTGTATACTATTTACACTATATGCAGTAAAAAAAACGATATTTTGACATTACAAACAGACACTTCAATTTTATTTATTTGTATGGATAACTTGTGAAATATGCATGCAATCATTTAAGCCTGTCTGTGAACGTCGATCGATACGTAGTTCGGTTCGGTTGCTCTTTCCAATAGTTTTATGGAAAGACGATGTTGTTATACATTTTGGATTGATTGCATTGCTCAGTAACGGTTGTCGATAGCTTTGTAAAAGAACTTGTTAGCAATTACAATCAAAAACTTGTTCTGTTTTTTTAGATTGTGATTTGGGAAATATCACTATGGGAATCTGAGAATCGGAGATGTACACAAACGTTATACTTTCAGAGTTTGTATCCATTGTAAGTCTGTTGCACTCCCATAGAGATAGCACGAAGGCACACCAGAGAAACCTTATGAATAGAGGAGTAAAAGTTGTAGATAGTCCAATGTCAGTGCACACCGAGTTCTGTGACCGTTATTATAGTCATGAATACATCAATCCAATTAGCGGCAGCGGCGCGAGCAGAGCACGCGCTCTCCACATAATCGAGTTAGAATCGATTCGTCACGAGATCGAGTCCGCCATCATGGCGGTTTTATTAGCAACAATCGAGCCACCAACACTTTATGGGAAAAGAACTGAGCACATTCTCTTGAAAGTAGAACTGAGAGGAGAGAGGCTTTCTCACACTTGAAAATGTTTTTGCACGTAAGCTGAGGCCAGCACGTTTGGCTAGCAAATGTGTTCGAGTAATCCCGGAAACACAGTAATTTGTATTAAAATAAGACCTTCACCTTGAGAGACGTGCAAATCACTGTAGTCATGTCGTGGCTGCTAAGAAATTGAAGATGATTTACTTTATTAATTCAGGCGCGGCGAATAGACCAGGGTAATCGACTGCTTATCGTCTCGGTTTAATTGTACGAGCGGATTGAGTAAAACGAGTTACTTTATGTACAGACGCCAGCACATCAAGCTACTACAATCTGTCAAATTTCTTTAATTGATTTTCAACTTTATCGCTAACGCATTAAGGTTCAAGGTTGATTGGGAAAATTTTACAGTTTCGGGTAGCTTGACCTGCTGGCGTCTGTACAGTCGCCAAAGGAGATAAGTAACCAGGGTCGTCGGATATAGCTGAAGTTTAGTAAGAAACCGACGGATTTTTTCGAATGAAATTTAATTGGATAAATGAACTGTTTGTTTTCTATTAATTAAAATAAATTTTATTCGAAAACATCCAGCGGTTTCTTACAAAACTTCAACTATCTCCTACTACAGCCCTGGTTACTTATCTCCTTTGGTGACCGTACTTACTGATACCATCGTATTTTGTACTGGTTTTTGGGTCTTAATGTCACTCGTAATATTAGGTGCGATTCGTGTTATTTATAATTTGGAAATATTTTGGTGCAGATGCCATGAGGAAAACGTGCAGAAAATAGGTAGGTACATTCTAAATGTCAGAATCGTTGGAATCTACGAATTTAATTTCCATTCTCCATTGTCTTTATATGAAATCGTATTTATTAATAACGATTCGTGATATTTATCCCGTGGAAATATTTTGGTGCAGATATTGAGAGGAAAACGTGCACAATGTTGGTATATTCTACCTACAAGGTAGCTACCGCTACAACCAAAACAACAACAAATAATATATATACTTTTTTAGAATTGCTCGGTACCAATAATCTGGAACGCCTCATAGTGACAGAAAAAAGAGAGGGGCCGAATATTGCAAAACGGTAGTCAGATAAAAAATTCCGAACAACTAGAGGTACTGGGAATCAAATATCCGAATAAATAGAGATTATAATAATGTCGCACTTCACCAGGCGATTGATCGCAACAGATGGATAAAAAAACAAAGAAAAAAAAATGGAAGAGGGCAAATTGACGAATCCTTGCAATATGTTTGGAAATTAAAACTGTCGCGACGACAGGACACTGACAAGTGTAAACTTACTTATAAGACGCTATTGTGCGATACTAATATCTAATGAAATTTTGATCAAGTGTTATGATGAGCACGCGTCAATTAATCACGCGCTGCGCGAAAGTGTTCCAGTGAAGACTCTACGCAATTGATCCAGTAATGCACATTACACAACTCGCGCGATCGCAGTGCACGCGCAACGGATATGCACGTCTGCCGGCGCTATCGTAAGCAACGTAAAATTCGGAAATTAGCACAACCTTGTACTAGAATTTTCTAAGTAACATTAATTCCAAAATTAATTTTGAAGTTTCAGCGATTCAATTAATTCGAAAATAGTTTATGGTCATTTAACATTAAACTGACTCGAGGTTGTCAACTGGCCACGATAAATGCTCTTATTTGCATTTATTAAAAGACTACATACTTGATGCTGCTACAACCTACACCTTTCTACCTTTTTCGTCAAACAGGAGTCTGGTCTACGGTCAAAAGTTTCAGCTCCTGCATCCCTTTAGACCACACGACTCGACCTACCGAACGGGGACGTAGTAACATTATCTCCAATAATTTTTACGTGGAATCTGCGAGAATATGCTAAGTAGACTATTCTGCGCATTGTTGTAGGACATAGCTGGTCCACCTACAATAGGAACTGAGGACCGTGACGTAATTATACGCTTTACGCTGTCTAAACGACCCAAGTGTCACTGAACTTAAAGATTGTTGTAGATTGCATGCTTCGAAACTGTCCCAGATAATAACTAAGCTTACTAGAGTAGTGATTAGGCTTAGCAAAGAACAACATGAAGTTGAAAAATTAAACTCTGTTGAATAAACAGAAGATGGAAGCAATTGTTGTAAAGAACAGAATAATGCCTGCGATGGCAGGATGCAACAAAATGGTGTACTTTAAGTAAGAAGCCTATAATTCTCATCTCTGCAGTGAATCTCGGTGTTTTACTCGGAGTGACACCGGTACAAATGTTATATTATTCCAAACCACGTAACTGCCGCATAGACAATGCGTGGGCGTCGAGGTTAATCTTGCGCCACTATCCCACTGCCTGAGATTCACATCGCATCCACCACACAAATGTGGAACCTGGCACAATGCATCAGAGTGCAAATTCAAGAAGCAGCTTACACAATAGGCCGTTACACGTGTGATTTCAACGGCCATCCGTAACTGCAAACCATATTAGAAGGTATTTACTTTGCATTGTAAATGATATTATTTGTGGCTAGAGAAGGCTCAGGAAGTTTAAGGTTCTAATTTAACGCCAGCGCAACCAAACTTTAAGAAAAGGGATGACTAGATATAACCAATTGAGTAAGTCTGAGGCTTGGAGCAGAAATGCTTTGAATACTTTTCGTGGAAGAGAGAAAGTTGTTACAGAACAATTTACATTAAGATAACGTTACTAGAGCAAAGACAAGTTAAATATGAGTCAGGTCTATGCACCCGGCACAATGAGCACTGCGGCCATTACAGGACAAAGCCAAATTCTTCTCTTCGTTCAAAACTTTACGACTAATAATACAGCTGAGCATTTGATAACAAATTTATAACATACCATAAACAATGTGCGTATAACCACAGAATAACTAATGGTACTGTATAACGTGCTCGTCGGCGAGCTTGGTAAATCCAATGCGCGTGCGCATAGCGGCGCAGTGACGTCACCGGTCATCAGGTAACGACCAATGACTCATAAAGTCATAGTCCTTTGCTTTCCAGGAAACACTGCTCGCGGAAGCGGTGCATCAAAGGACCGGGTGAGTCAAAACGTGTAAAAGTGCTTTCATTCATAAAAATTACTAGGTATCTCGTAAAGTTTATTTGAAGTTAACACATTTTAGTAGAACCGGATCTAAGTGCTGTAAGTTTTCGTTCGTACCATTTTGTTTTATAGACTAATAAAGGCACCAATATTTTTTCCCCCATATGACTTCTAACGCATAAACCGTGATTAAAAGAAAATCCGAAATTGGCATGTCCAGTTGTCCACGCCAAAGAGTAAGGAATCTCAACTGTTTCCATGCTTGTTTACTTGACCACGCATGCTTATCCTCGAAATTTCTTTAACATGCACGTGACATGTGGCCAACCATTACACATTCGTAACAGTTTCCCAGACATTGTGCACCAGATACCAAACAAAGAACTTTCTACTGGACATGGTACGTTTGTGAGTTATCCACAGGTTTTCGTAACGAATTACAGTCAGCAATTGACATAACGGCCTTCAGTTCGGAGCCAAAATGGCGGCGAATCGCGCAGCCAGATGATATCTGACATGGCATGACTAATTCCGACGATCGCTTGGTGTTGGAAAGTCAGTGATAATGGCGGAGATACGATAATAAAAACGTGTTCTCTACTTTTATGGAAATATCATAACTGTGGAGAAATGAAACGTTAGTGATTGGTATACGTGGAAGATGAAAGTAGTAGTCGTTGTGGTCAAAGCAATTTATGATTCGTAAAATTTTGACTGGGCTTAAATCCCGTAAATCTGTAAGTCATGACGGGATCCATAACTTGCTTTTAAAGAAGTTGCCACAGAAAGCGATAGTTTCTGTTGCAAATATTTTTATTGGCTGTTTTGGTCTGGGCTATTTCCGAAACATAAATCATCGGTACGTTTAACCCTCAGTATACCGATCGAGTATCGGTATCGTATCGGCCAAGATGCGTATCGATGCATCCCTTTCAAAAACTTTGCGGGCGAATCGCCAGCCTCATAAAGTGCATTTTCTTGTCTCCTTGTGGTTAAATGTAGATATTTATTTAAAAATAAAATCAAAGGAATTTCAATTAAACGTAGGATTTGAAATATGGTAAAGGGTCACTTCCCCATTTTCATTTTTCTTTTTGCAATGTTTAATAATCCTATCCGTATGTAGTATGCTCATCAAAATAAGCATTTATGTCATGCCTTTGGATATGTATCAGTATCTAAAAGCATTATGAGACCTGCTTCAGAGTTCAGATGGAGTGTCTATTGTCTGGTACATCTCCCTACGTCGCGTCGGTGCGTGCGCGTCGTGGTGTCTTCGGCAAACCGAGCGACTTCAGATAACGGTGGTGCGCGATGCGGCGACGACGCAGACAGCGCGTCACACGCTGCCGCCCAACTGTTACACCGTGATGCTGGGATTGTACTCAAGTATGTACATGTAATTTCTGGCCCAACAGTGTTTTTAGGCCAAATCGCACTTTACAAAGATTATATGTAAATGTACCTAATGAAGACAAAATTATTATTGGAGAGCAAGATTTTCTGTACATTCAAAATAAATGCCATAAGTACATAAGTGGACATGGTCTGTTCTCTCACGTGCATGTTATCTCCATAGTTTATGATGTGGAGTGTGATCATAGATACTCCATAACGTGGTGTGATGTAGATCTTTTAATTTAAAACCCTTCCATAACTTCCATACAAACATTTGAAATGTGTATACACCATCAGTGGCGTGGCTTATAGGTGCAATTGTGAAGTAAACGATCTCTACCATCGGCACTATCGCACTTAATGCGCTAGCCGCACTGGGTAAAACTTTCTTCAACCGCGCATGCGCGTTCATAGCACCACACGAAAATTATTTGAACGCGTGTGAGCGTTTGTCGCACAGGGTTAGTGAGCTATATATTTAGCATTTGCGAAAAGTTTGCTAATAATTCAGCAGTTAACGCAGTACTGTGAGCAATTAACCCAGTGCGCAGGCAGATCACTATCTGCGGCTGATGCGCGTGCGCACGCACTTTGAAGAGAGTGCGTCGCGTGACGACACGCCATAAGTAACAGGTTGCTGTTCACACGAGGCGACGAACTCGGATACCGATTTACATCTTAGTAGCGAGTATGAACTGTGTAGTAGTAGTATAGCATAGTCACACACAAAGAAGAAGAACTTGCCAAAGATCTTCATTTGGTTTGTGTAGTACATATGTACATAGTGTGCAGTTTTTTTTTTGAGAGCAGTTGGCTCAGCGGTAACGGTTCCGACTTACCGAGTTGTGGGTCATGGTTTCGAACCCAGGCGTTACTTTGTGTAAATAACTTAATTACCACTCCTCTTAAAACGGTGAAGGAAAACATCATGAGGAAACCGGCATTTCTTAGAACAAAAAATTCGAAGGCATGTGACATCTACCAACCCGGGATCCACGGGTACCAACTGGGCCCGCGTGGTAGATTGCAGCCCACTCCCTCTTGAAGAAAGGAGGCCTGTGTCCCAGGAGTACCTGTCCTGTCAGGCTGATTATGCGTATGCAGTTTTGTAAGGCAATCTAGCAAACTTGATGCCCAGACTCTTTTCCCAGGTGGAAATGCCCGTGACTTGCCGTATTGAGCACAGACCAATACACTTTTCACTCGTATGAGAAAACACCTACATGAATGCCTAAATATGACTGAGTAGTGAGACTGTCGGCGCAGTGCCGAGCGCTGCGCTGAGCGTTGAAAATTCAATAACGCGCCTTTATTTAAACACTAGCTTCTGCCCGCGACTTCGTCCGCGGATTCTAACCCTCCCTGAACCAACCCTGGCGCATCGCATCGCCTGTCCGCACTATTACATCATTTTAGCTTAGCGTTCTTTTTTACTTTTTAGGATCCCGTACCCAAAGGGTCTGTCTGTCTGTCTGTCACCAGGCTGTATCTCATGAACCGTGATAGCTAGACAGTTGACATTTTCACAGATGATGTATTTCTGTTGCCGCTATAACAACAAATACTAAAAACAGAATAAAATAAATATTTAAGTGGGGCTCCCATACAACAAACGTGATATTTATGCCGTTTTTTGCTCGATATTAATAACGACAACCGGTAGACGCTTGAAATGTTTACAGAATATTTAGTTGTATATTCACTTTAAAAATAAATAATTAAATTAAAATAAATATTTAAAGGGGGTAAAGTTGTATAGATAATGGTACGGAACCCTTCGTGCTCGAGTCCCGACTCGCACTTGGCCGGTTTTTTTCTTTTGTGCTCGGTTCTCAAGGGTCCTAGCGTGATGTTACCTATAGCCTTCCTCAAGAATTGGGCTGTCAAATACAATTTTTGTTTTTAGTATAGTAGCAATCAGTTTTATCTATCTATAAATATAAAATTCAAAGTCCTGACTGACTGACTGACTGATTGACTGACTGACTGACTGATAGATCAACGCACAGCCCAAACCGCTGGTTCCAGAGACATGAAATTTGGAGGGTGTGTTCTTCGTGAAGAGAAGGCATCCACTAAGAAAGGATTTTTCGAAATTCCACCCCTTAGAGGGTGAAAAGGGGGGAAATCGTTTGTATGAAAAATCTTATTCCTTGAGTTAATAAACTTGAAACTTGGCACGAATACTTATCTAAATAAATTATGAAGATTGTCAGTTTTTTTTTCTTCTAAACTACCACCTAATAAGGGATTGGGGGGTTTCAAAGTTTGTATGGAAGAATTTTAGCGCGCAGTCCGATTTACTCGAAACTCAGTATTTATACCTAATATTGAAAGTAAAGAATAATGTATATCAGAGTTTTTTGAAAATCTACCCCTGACAGGCTGAAATGGGGTAGTCAATTTTTCAGGGGAGGATTTTACTGCATGGCTTGATTAACTCGAAAATGAGTATAAATAATCTTTGAGTCAAACTATGAATACATCTTAAACGATTTTTTTTAATTCCACCCCTGTGGGAGTGAAAAGCGGGGATACAGTTTATATGAAAAATCTTCTTCATTAGGTTAATAAGCTTGAAACTTTTCAAGAATACTCGCCTAAGTAAGTAATAAAGTTTATCATTATAAGTTTTTCAAAACTACCCCTCAAAGGGGGATATAAGGGTGTTGAAGTTTGTGTGGAATAATTTTAATGCGCGGTCCGAGTAACTCGAAACTCAGTATTGATACTTTTGACAGTAAATAATTAATAATAAGTAGGAGTATGTAAAGTTGTCGAAAATTTACCACTGACGGGACTAAAAGGGGTAATTCAGTTTTTAAGGGGAGGATTTGTACTTGAAACTGTATGTTACATTTTCACGCCTAAACTACTGAACTTCTGATTTGGCATAGAGATAGATGGCATCCTGGGGAAGCACATACATTTTATCCTGTTAGCACGTTCCCGTGGGATAATTTCCGACATCCACGCGGGCGAAGCCGCGTGCAGAAGCTAGTTATTAGTATAGATGTACATTCATTTAGATGGCGCCTAGTGTTGTGTGTGTTGTGTGTTTGTTAATGAAATCGGGCATAAAAGTTGCCAAAGTGCTATTTACACAGAGATTCTGATTATAAAGTCAAAATAGTGAGTCATAATAATATGTCATTAAATTAATGAAAAGCGGTGATAGTGTTGTGTTGTGACAGATGGTAAAACCATTTCGCTAATTGTTTTACATTAATTAGAATGTGTCAGTCCGCGGTCAGGGCCACTTTCTGAATCACATTATGGAATCATTTTCAGTGCTGCATTGGGTATAGTTACTTATCAGTTCGTATGATCATATTTGAGATAGGGACTGACTATGTCTGATTTGTCTATCGTGTAATTTAAGCCATTTGGTAATCACTCTTCGTAATAAAATCTTTAACCATCGCACCGACATGCGACACGGCGCACGGTACACTATTTATACTCGTATAATCATTACGTTAATATTACTAATAGTGCACGAACGCTCACTTTACTGAAACATAACAAAGTTAATGCAGCGTTAACAGAAACATTACTAATAAGCGTTTAATTTACAGATTACATGATTTATGCTACATCTTGGTCAGCTGCGCGTGCACCTGCACTGCATATTATTTGAAAATTATAGATCACCTACAGGAATACGATTAATTTTGTTTTTGTTTGAAATAAACATCTGTTTATTGACAACGGATGTTGCGAGTTACTAAAAGTACGAACAGTCTGATCAGCATTGTTAAAGAGTATAACGACAGTAACGCCATTGCTGTAATTAGGAGACAGGAACAGTCTGATACTAAGTTTTCATCCCTGCAGTAAATACACTCGCAAAAATCCTTTAAACATGGAAACATCTTGCTTGAGACTACTTAAATATACTCATATTGTAAATTATTTTTAATCAAAAAACTAGGCCATCGTTGGAACGAGTCTCGGGTACTCGAAACTTGCTAAGCTACCAAGTGGTCGGGGATTTAACAGCACTTGTACGGTATCATCTCGAATTGACAAAAAAATATTTTTCTACTCTGTGGGAACATTTTTTTCCTGCACTATCGTGTGACACACGTGAATGATCTCGAATTCTCGACGCATAGCGCTAGGATCGTGACCCTCGACTGGAGCCTGCAAGTGCCTGCAACACACTTCACAGAGCCTATCGTGACATCTGAAGTCAGCAAAAAAGCATTGTTACCCGAAAAAACTTTGGGAAAAATGCTACGCTAACGCTACATTGTTAATTAAATGGCGCATAAAAAATCTGAGAAACAAAGCGTTCGGACGTATCGAATTCGTTACGCCAAAGATCCGGATTAACAATATTACAAAAGCAATAAAATATTCAGGCAACAACATTTAAAAATATTTCTAACGAAAAAAACAAGGTCTTGGAACATCAACAACATCAACATCGCAGAATCAAAAGGAAATATCAAAGTAGCAGTTAGTTTTGTCCTTGGATGGCTTTTACAATATTATGACTGTTCAATTACTTTATTGTACAAACAGCTGCAACAATACGAACAATTAGGAAAGTATTATAAAACTGGAGCGCTTTGTTCGAAGTGCGGAACGAACGGTTAAAACAAACTAAAAATATGCTAAAACAATAGAGAAACCAACTACACTGTTGTTTGTGTCGAGCACGATATTTTACTGTCATCGTATCGTATTCTATGACTTGGTGAGAGAACTATGGAGCAGTTACTTGAGGAGCTAGCCAGTATTAGGGGTGAGGTTATCACACACACAAAAGAAAGAGTCACAAGAGTTGCCACAGCGTAAAGTCTCGTGAGTCCACTACCGTTGACTTGTCGTTGTGTCTGTAGGATGCTATTGTGGGACTTGTTGCTATTAATTAACACCTTTCGGTCAGTATTCTGAGTGCTGCTGAGACGGTTGTTCGCTACTCTAGCCGTTGGGATACCCGTTTTCATCTACATATGTTCTCTAAGCTCTAAGGGCCACCTAAGTCGAGGTTGGGCCCCATTGAGAACACCACCACAAAGACACCTAAAAGCTTAGGTGCCCCTTAAGGGCCTGTAATACCTCAGATTGCGAAAATTGTCTTAGCATTAATGACTCTAGTTTCAACAATACTGCAGTATTCTCTTTGAAATTAATATACAATAAAGACGAGGACTGCTGCGAGGTGTCGTCTGTTTCGAAAACACGATTGCATACAATTTTCTCGATACAAATAAATCTCAAAGTTACCTCTAAACCGTACAATAAAAGAAGAATTATCAATGAAAATGTTCAAATTAGGTCATGAAACTTTGCAGGCTAATCGATCCATGCATAAAGCAGGTGTCATCTGTTCGTTTTTATTTTTTAATCGTTACATGTAACGTAAAAAGATGAGATTGGAAATATCAAGCTTTTTGACCACTCACACCTTGAACCGCTCTGCCGCCCGGCCCCCGACAGGACCCCGATTCAGTACTTGTCAGTACCGCTTTGGCTATCGGACGGGGAACCTGTGTCACTTCGCTTGCGCTCAAAAGACCCGATTGACAACGTTTTATGTTCTTAAGAAATTATATGATAATGTAAAATTAAATTTAGATGTAAAAATAAGGCACCCGTATTTTTATTTTATCCAAATTTTGTAGTTTTAATTTATAAAATCATCTTTGAAATGGTTCAAAATCGTAATCTCACGTCAATGTCAAAATATTGTCAAAAATTTAGGCAGGTAAGCGTACCTATTTTAGATAGTTCCCAAATTTTTATGGTGTTTTCAATATATTCAGCAAAACTTTTTTTATAAATAATTTTATTTGAGATAGAAAGAAAGAAAAAAGTTTATTTGGACATAGTTCGTGAAACACAAAATACAAAATTAATAAAATAAAAAATAATGTTTCAGACAACAATAGTGTGTGCCTCACGGCTGCGCCAAAAAGGTTCATTTCAGCATTAGGTAATGCCAGACAGATGCTGTCTGACGCTGCTTTTCTAATGAACCTTTAGGGAAAAGTGACGGGGAGTACGCACAGTTTATACATACCTAATACATACTTATAAATAAATAAACTACATAGTAATCACGTACATATCATTACAAATACAAAAAAAAAAAACCAAAACCAAAACAACCAAGTCTCAGCAAAACCTGTTTTTCTCGATCAATCTACATAGGTTTGTGGTAATGGAAATATATTTCAATTACCACAAATGTCTCTGTCAAATACAGGTGGATTTTTGAAAGGATTTTTGAGAAATCACAATACAGCGGACAGAGCTCCGGCGGGATCTAATGGCGACATAGAGAGTGCGATTGTCGCAACCCAGTGCTGGGCACGCCACAATTGCTGCGATAAGTCCCCTCTTTGAGGAGTGGCTGGAGAGGCGCCACGGTACCCTCACCTTCAGCCTGACGCAGGTCCTCACCGGACACGTTTGTTTCGGGCGATTCCTGTTCAGGATAAGGCGGGAGGAAACGCCAGGGTGTCACCACTGTGTGGATCGCCTGGAGGACACGGTGGGAGCATACGGTGGAGGGCTAGTGGCCAGTAATCATAAAAATTATAACAACATTAAAAAAATCGTAACTTGAAATCTTCCACCTGCACTGCTCGCCGACATAAGGCTCTCGCTCTTTCCTTCAATTCGCCTTCTCTTTGTACGTTATTTGTTTTAATTACCTGTCTGAAATAAAAGTTTTTCTATTCTATTACATTGACGCGATGTTATGATCCGTGACCCCGGCAAATGACCCCTGCGCTACAGTTCTTTATGTCAGGTTGCTCTAAGATGCTATTTTAGAAAATCTAGTATATCTATACTTATAATAAATCTGTAGAAGTGAAAATTGTGTACTTTGAAAATATAAAAAAAATGGCAGGGGGTGTTACTAGACCGACACCGAACCCAAAAATATGATTAAAAAAATTTTTGTCTGTCTGTCTGTTTGTTCAGGCATCACGCAAAAACTACCAGCTCGATTACGATGAAACTTGGTATAATTAATCTTTAATATCCTGGGCACCACATTGGGTACTATTTATGCCGGAAAAGTATCTTCTAAATAATATAAAACTCAAAGGTGACTGACTGACATAGTGATCTATCAACGCACAGCCCAAACCACTAGAGGGATCGGGCTGAAATTTGGCATGCAGGTAGATGTTATGACGTAGGCATCCGCTAAGAAAGGATTTTGATAAATTCTACCCCCAAGGGGATAAAATAGGGGATGAAAGTTTGTATGAAAAATCTTATTCCTTGAGTTAATAAACTTGAAACTTGGCACGAATACTTATCTAAATAAATTATGAAGATTGTCTGTTATTTTTTCTTCTAAACTACCCCCTAATAAGGGATTGGGGGGTTTCAAAGTTTGTATGGAAGAATTTTAGCGCGCAGTCCGGTTGACTCGAAACTCAGTATTTATACCTAATATTGAAAGTAAAGAATAATGTGTATTAGGGTTTTTTGAAAATCTACCCCTGACGGGCTGAAATGGGGTAGTCAATTTTTCAGGGGAGGATTTTACTGCATGGCTTGATTAACTCGAAAATTAGTATAAATAATCTTTGAGTCAAGTTATGAATACACCCAAAACGATTTTTTTTAAATTCCACCCCTGTGGGGGTGAAAAGCGGGGATACAGTTTATATAAAAATCTTCTTCATTTAGTTAATAAACTTGAAATTTGCCTAAGTAAGTAATAAAGTTTATCATTATATGTTTTTTAAAACTACCCCTCAAAGGGGGATATAGGGGTGTTAAGTTTATGTCGAAGAAATTGAATGCGCGGTCTGAGTAACTCGAAACTCAGTAAGTATTGATACTTTTGACAGAAAATAATTAATAATAAATATGTAAAGTTGTCGAAAATTGTCCAATAATATTAGAGAACAATGTCGGGGAAATTACGTCCCCTTCTCTCACCCCTTTACATGGATATGTTTAGTTCAATGCAGCGTCTCCAAAACAGACCAGGTCTCGATAGAGTCAAAAGTCCTACTTGTAGAAGTACATGTCTATTTGACAACCAATTTGAGAGTTGTTACAACTCTATATTAGATCTCATCATCGCGCGTTCGTATTTAACAAGATAGACGATGATTTCCGAAGCGCCTATTTTTAGTTGGACATCAGAAGGCCAATTCTCGTACATAATTAAAAACGTTCAAAATCTAGTCGCAATCTCACCTCAGCGACAATCAATTGAAAATACTTGTCAAAAATGTATGTAAATTTGAGGTATTTTTGGCAGACTGAGACTGAGATCTGAGCGTTCTTAAAATTACGAGAATTGCCCCTCTGTACGTAGGTTACCACGGTAAATTAGCTAAATTGTTTATTGGTACATTATAAATTGACAATTTGCTAGCTAATTTATAATGTACTAATAATTTAACTTTCAATATATTTCCTTTTTATTCTATACAGAAGACATCGATTTCGCATAATAATATAATCATAATTTAACCAATTATTACCAAGCCTACGTCCATCAACAGTTGAGTTCACCCTAACTAAATCAGTTTGACAGTGCGAGCGGGTTAGAGTGATACATGGCGCGGGGAAGTGGGGGCAAAATATGAATTTCAACTGAGGTATTACAAGCCCTTAAAATAGATAGTTAAAATTAATGTACATATAATAATAATAATAGTATTTATTCGTATCAACAATACAGCTATTTAACGTTACATACTTATGTCTTAATTGTGACTATAGCACTAGAAGTTGTCGTAACTTGCACCCTTGCTAAGTTATCAGGATAACTTGTATTAAGGACACAAGTCCCAACCCTTGGTTCATATACATATTTTAAGGCATTGCAAAGATACAATAAAAAGCAAATAATGGTCTTTTACATGGAAATTGAGTAAAATAAAATCAAAGAAGAGAAAAACAAAAGCCAAAATACAAATGAGAGGGTGTGTAGTGTGGTGGTGAGAGGTGTAAGGGATGTGTGTGAAGTGTGTGTGTTGTGTATGAAAGGGATAGATGCAATTTAGTAGAACTTTTCTCCAGAAAGAAGAAGCCGTTCTGTGTCAATGTAATTTTGTTCAAGAAGCCAATTTGTTACAGTTTTTTTTAAGGTATTACTTGGATAAGAGTAGAATTGCAGATATTTATTGAGTCTGTTATATAAATGTGGGCCTTGAAAGCAAAAGAATCTCTTAGTAAATACGAACTTACATCTATGTGGCTGACAGACCGTGTCCTAACGTCTTCTGATGATTATGGCGTAAGGGGTGTCGAGATGCTGTGGACACAGATCATATTATGAATAGTCAGTTTGTGACCATTTACGATTCTTAATATGATTCATATTGTTATCCTATTATGATTCTTACTATTATAATTAAGACAATACACTGACGTTGGTACAGCTCGTTTAGTCTATTTTAGTTATTTTCACAGCGTTATGTCCTACGGTATTTTGCTGTGGGCAAAGCCGCTGATATACCAAATATATTTGTCCTTCAAAAACGAGCTGTTCGAGCAATTTACCAGCTAGGTGCCTGAGTTTCTCTAAGAGATTTTTTTAAAGATATTGGTATTCTCACGGTTGCATCACAATTCACTTGTACACTAAAAACAGTGATATTCACAGTGTTAATACTAGAAATAAGGACAAACTACGTGCCCCCTTTCACCGGCTTCATAATCATAAGGTTCATAACTCATTTGTTGTGCTTGGTATAACCTTATACCCTCATCTTTGCTAGACTTGCTTTTTAATGCGTTTAAAGTTTAAGTAAAATCCAACTTTTGTTCAAAGGCATACTATTCCATTTAACGACTACTTACACGATAAGAATAGTTGGTCGCCCTAATTAACTCAAGACAGTGTTCATGTTCTTTCTCCAGAATTAGCTTACTGACAGGTTATTGTTATTAGTATTAACTTATTTATTTATTTTACTTCGACGGTCCTAGTTTATCATTTGTGACTTCAAGTGACAGCTATGTGAACAGAACCCAGCAATGCATAAATATGTAAGCTGTCACGCCCTTTATAATAATAATAACCCTACCGCTGTATCTCTACGTTGACGTCGTGGTGGGTCTTGCGCGCTCCGAACTCTAGGCCTGTGCCGATGCCGGAAGAGTTTACTTTGCCGAAACAGGTCTGAGGTGAGGAGCCAGATCAAGAGAGATACAAAAACCCGCAAGGCAGCATGTGGCAGCAATAACAATCAAATGTACCGAAATATCATCAGTCAGCGTCTTACATTCACAATTCACATTCAACCGTCCGTTACAGCTTTGATGAGGTTCCAATACAATACTCGACTACTGAATAGTGCTCTGTTAATTAACTGTAATTATTTCATAGGGTCATTAAATAATTGCTTTTTATTTAATTCCTCAAATGACGCCGAAAGATGCTTGTACAGTCACGAACAAAAGTATGTATAAACTCGGCTTTATTCAAAAGCGATTTACTCCTTTATATTTTAATGAAATTTCATGTTGTTACGAACATAGCATTTTCGAACCCATAGGTTTATATAATGTGTCGTATTTCAACGTTGCATTCGTTATTTCACGAAAAAATCGCTATTGAAAGTTGCCGAGTGTTGACATATTGGTGCTCGTGACTGTACAGAGTAGCACCGTTTGACCATCCGTCACCATCAACGGGACGTCCGCGTCAACGAGAAACGAGATTATTCAAACCGAACATGACGTCCCGCTGAAGGGACACGCAGCCATAGTAAAATCTATCGCTATTTCTGCGCCGTCATCTCGTTATCGTTGACGTCCCTGTTGACGTGGCGGTGGACAAACGGCCTTACTGATGATTTGATTTTGCAACATTGGAAAATTATAAAATGTTGCAAAATCATGATGCAAAATATCGATACTTACCTACACTTTAAATTCTAGGGGTAAAATAAACCGCAAAGTTGGCTTTCTTTCAATGACAAACGTATGTACTCTGAGCATTCGAAGTATCCGTCGTTAGCGGTGTATTGAATGAATGACGAAGCTCTTCACCTCGAGAGCCATGCGCCGACGCTCGACCTTAAGCCTCCTTTGTGAGGTTGCTAGCGTTTCTCGTTAGTGCACACCCGACGTGATTCATTCATAGATAATGCAACTAGTTAATTTTCAACGTGTCCGCCATTTATACACTGACTGCTTTGTAAAAATCTGTGTATGTGCAACGCTACGAGTCTGTTTTTTGACTTAATTTCAAAAATATTGTTATTTGGAAAGCAGTCCATACTGATTTGCAAATCTTAGTTATGTTCGATTACATCCTGTAATGTTATTGTCTTAGTATGAGCAATCAGATTTCAAACAATGGAAACTAGAGCACCAGGTAGAAGCAGCAGTTGAGTTCCCACCCCGCAAGAGCCGACTACACTGGATTACCTAGCTAGGTGATAGCGATCATTACTGACAGACCTAGAGCCACACTGGTGCAGTCAACAAGCGGGAGAAATGTTTATACATCGCCTGCAGTCTTGTTTATACCGGACCAGAGCCATTATGAAAAATGTATTTTACAGCTACGCGAAGAGTTATGCTTCTCGGGATAAAAGATAACCTGTGACCTTTCTATCCGCGGTGGTCCCATGGATCTGCACGACGGATCTTGTAAATCCGCCGGCTTGTTGGAGACTGAACACTTTTCGCTTCGACGGGAGAAATTGTCATAAATGTGAATTAACGATGGAAACGTTGCAGTGAAGTCTGTTTCGATTTGCGTGTAGCTAGACCGCGTATGAATAAAATAGTGAGCATGCAGCCTTGCGACACGGCGGGTTCAACGATCGACGGAGACACCGTATCGGGTTCAAGTATAACAGGACCTCGGTGTCTGCCAGGGTTCGCGTAACGCATACGTAAAAATTATGAAATTGTTTACGTAGCTACTCCACAACCATAAACGTACCAGGAAACATTCGAGCCAACGACGGTGAGTTCGTAAACCTTCAACCGCTATTTTAACAATGGCAGTTTTTTATATGAATTGAAAATATCTATACTTATAATAAATCTGTAGAAGTGAAAATTCTGTACATTGAAAATATCAAAAAAATAAATGGCAGGGGGTGTTACTAGACCGACACCGAACCCAAAAATGTGATTAAAAAAATTTTTGTCTGTCTGTCTGTCTGTCGGTCTGTCTGTCTGTCTGTCTGTCTGTTTGTTCAGGCATCACGCAAAAACTACCGGTTCGATTACGATGAAACTTGGTATAATTATTCTTTAATATCCTGGGCACCACACTGGGTACTTTTTATCCCGGAAAAGTATATACAATAAAAAACAAACTTAATTTTGCGGTTCGATCCCTAGATCCGATTACTGTACCAACCGCAAATAATAAGTTTGTCGTAGGTTAGGTCACACGCAGTGGAGTTCATTTTTATTCCTTTTACTTTTTAGAGTTATTTAGGTTTATTTTTATATAAGTCGTAGGTATAGATTTTAATTTTAAAGTATAGGTAGTATATTTGATAGTGTACGTAGTGACCGTAGGTTATTTTATAATACTGTTAGGTAGGATAGTCATTCGTATAGATATTAGTTTTTAGAGATTTTGCTTATTTATTGAGTTTAGATTGAGGGGCCCGTGGCTAAATAATAACAGCCGCACAGGTCGATCGGTCAGGTTAAGCTACGCTTGCCGCGGTCGGTCTGTGGATGGGTGACCATCTTTACATACCGAGACACCTCCGTGCTTCGGAAAGCACGTTAAGCCGTTGGTCTCGGCTGTCATTCGTGGATCTTTGACAGTCGTTACGGGTAGTCAGAAGCCCGAAAGTCTGACAACCAGTCGTACCAAGGGTATCGTATTACCCAATAACTGGGTTGTGGAGGTCAGATAGGCAGTCGCTCCAAGTAAAATACTGGTATTCAGCTGCATCCGGTTAGACTGGAAGCCGGCCCTGAACATAGTTGGGAAAAGGCTAGGCAGATGATGATTGAGTTTAGATTAGTTACCGTCATAAATAGGTTTATTTAGGTAGGTAGGTATTTTATTTTCTGTTATTGAGTTTATTTATTTTTTTAATTAGGTAGGTACTTAGGTAAAGATATCATATAGGTACCCTCTTAATCACCATTAATGAGACACAATTGGTTTTCTATTGTAATTAGCCACAAAGGGCCCGCGAGATAGATGGCATCCTGGTGCACATACATTTTATCCTGTTAGCACGTTCCCGTGGGATAATTTCCGACATCCACGCGGGCGAAGCCGCGGGCAGAAGCTAGTTAGTAAATAATAGAAATCATGGAAGGTAAATAAAAAGAATAAAGTGTGAGTATCCATCATGCATAAACAGTCAGTAAAGGAATGAGGAATGCAAGAATGCTAAACAAAATTCTACTCATACTCGTACTCATACCATCGTAAGTAAACAGTGCATTTTCTAGACAACAGCTACGGACGGCGTGGGAAATAACAGCTGTCATTCTAAACATTTCCTTCGGCTGGTGTTTGCCGCATAGTTCGCAAGTATCGATTTACTAGTTGTACGAGAGACGGCAGCTGTCGCATGGCGTCGGGTCGGCGCCGCAGTGCCGCAGGTCGGGGCGTCACGCACCGGCAACCGGCACCTGCGCCCACGCCGCCGCGCGCCGCACTTTTCTCGATACATTACCTCAAAATAAGGCTTAAAAGACCTAGGACTTTTCGGGGTTTCTTTTGCTACCGTAAAAGTAGTAAATGCGAATGAATGTCTTATTTTTATATTTCTTGGCGCTTCGGAAATAGATTTTTTCAATTTTTAAGGTTGCATTACAAAAATCTCTTTATACTACATATTTTCAGGAGGAAAGGCGAAACTGACTTCTTTGATCTCCCTTCGGTCGTTCTGTGATCGTAGGTTATCCGTGTCGTGGTAAGCGCAGGCTGGATATTATTAATTCTAAGCAGCAAACCTACTGATCCTTGCCTTATGACGTGCTCTCTCTACTCCTTACAACTGTCACGACAACGAAACGAAAACGTCCATTGTGTTTTTGTTCCACTTGACGACAGTTTCGTCTATTGTTCTGGATTTGGCAGTTAACCTTAGTTCCGAGTACATTTACTAAGGTTGTCAGGCGGGTCAGAGGGCGTATTCAGTAAGCGGTCGTGCGTTTATTTAGTAGAAGTGCTTCTAAATTGCTGAAACCTCGACCGTTACGTAGTTTAACGAGACACCAGACGACGTGAATTTAATTTAAAATGTAGTTATAACTGTACAGTCTAAACATGGGTTTTAACTGTAACTGATTAGGTACATACTCATCGACCATGTTTTGGCGAGTCGTTTTTTTTTTCACAAAAACGCTCACGCTGTCGCTGTGTCCCTAAAACTTATACATACACAATTCAAATTGTATGTAGAACCGCAGTCGGTCAAACGTTGCCGCTAGCACAAATCGATAGTGGGGGCATTCCCCTGGCCTGCACGAGTGTGAACTACTAATGAACGATAAAGTTGAATTCTACAAACTAGCTCGTAATGCGTCGCATTAAATGCGATTAACTTAGTTTAAGTGGCACTCTGGCATAAGACAGATTTGCAATTTATTTTGGAGAATGTAGCCATCGTCACAGCAGGCGGTGTGACAAACGAATGTGACAGTGACAGTGCGGCGGACGAGATAGGTATTGGGTTCTTGACACCTGTCAGTTTCATACAAACGAATATTTTGTGAATTTGATGTTTATTAAAGTTGTCAAAAAATAAAAGGCCCGTTTTGACAGTTCTAGCCTCCTGAGTACTGACGTTCTAAATTTAGAACAACCAAAAAATAAAAATATTTTGTCAAAACGAACCAGCTTAGCATCAAGTTTTTTACGAGAAACGAAACGTTGTCATTTTTAGTTCCTTTAAAAAAAGTATCTCCCCACTCAGTCCCTTCTGTCAAACCGATCATGGCGTCGCAACAACGAGAGCCGCGTGCGCCGGTTCGACGGGGTAAGTTAATCCATTTGAAACATATTTTTTTTTTTGCAATCTGTTAGGTTTTTGGCGTTTGTGCAAGCTAACCAATGTTTGTACAGCATCCACTCACAATTATTTCACCGATTTACTCAATTAATCTCACTCCATGATTCAATTTCTATCAATGTCCTTATTTTAGTACATGAGGTTCCTAAACAGTAAGTTGGATGTACTTATTTTAGAACATCCGTTCATAAATATGGTTTGCTTTTTTGTTTCAGTTTTTTAAGAAGATCAAATTCTTGACGAACTAGACAGAAGTGAGGGTGATTTTAGTGCTTCTGATGATGACGACATTTATGAGCCACCTGAAGTGCGGCCCAAATCTAATTCTGATGGCTATAATAGCTCCGATTCAGAAGAATCGATACATCTACTTGATATTGATCGAGTATTATCAACACCACCACTTTCATCACCAGTGCTTTTGTTATCTTCATTGATTCGAGAGCAACGGGACTCCAGAGTAAGAAGAGGGCAATCTTCACACAGGGGCGCAAGAGAGACTGATTAAAATTATCTAAAACAATAATTATTTCATAAAGAAAGTTTGATAAGGTTTTGATATTTGTTTGTTTTTTTTTTTGCTTTTCCTTCAAATATTTTGTAAAGATAAGCCTTTGTTGTGATTAAAAACCCGAACAAATAATAGTTTACGTTTCAAGTATGTCTCAATTACGGAGCAAAGAGTGATTATTTCAAATAAATTTATTTTTAAATATAACTTGTTTCATTTGATTTAGGAAACGAATATCCTAAATTAAGTACATCAAAAATTAAATTATAATACATATAAAAAACTGATGTCCTAAATATTAGGACATCGCGAAAAACCAGTTTTCCATGTGTTATAATTTTTATTTTATTTTTCCTTGCATATTTAACATGAAAATATATAATGTTGCAAAAATCAAGGAATAAACCACAACATCATACCGTCGGACTCAGGAGGCTAGTAGTTAGTAGAGATCATATTCGCAAAACACGTATTCGTTTGTATGAATCTGACAGGTGTCAAGAACGCATTCTCAAATATCAAAACGGGCCTTTTATTTTTTGACAACTTTAGTTAGGTACTAGAATTGTCGCACTGACTGTGTCAGGTCAGGAATGCATTCTCTCGGCGGTCGGACTGAAGGTACGATTCAGACCAACCGGCTCGCATCGCGCCGTGCCGGGCCGCATTTTACAATGCGGTAAAGA
Organism: Apamea anceps; assembly: GCA_951799955.1. Classification (NCBI taxonomy): domain Eukaryota; kingdom Metazoa; phylum Arthropoda; class Insecta; order Lepidoptera; family Noctuidae; genus Apamea; species Apamea anceps. The sequence continues at coordinate 698,489 of OX637502.1, read as the reverse complement.
ACATTGAAATGTATCAACAGTAATTACAGTTCATATTTGCATACAACTTAGGTACGCATATTTACCTCCGTCGGCATCCCGCGACGCGTCGCGACGTGTCGCAGAATGCATTCCGGCTATCGCGACGGCCGACCGGCCCCGACCAGCTCCGAACGGCGCCAAACTGCGCTGTCGGCATCCAATCGGCTGCCGTCGGATCCGTTCGGAGCCGGTCGGCTGTGCGTCGTGGAATACGAACTGAGATTACGGTGCAGCAAGTAGGGAATCATTCAAGTTGTGTTCACTGTTCTTCAAGCGACTGTTTCAAAAATGGATACGGAAGAAAAACTAATTTCTTTAGTTCAGACCAAAGACATTAAATTATTTTTGTCGTTCAGACATATGATTGTCTTTATGACGTTAATTCCCGTAAATACAGTGACAAGTTGTGTAAACAAAACGCATGGGAAAGAATAAGTAAAGAAATGGGAATTTCAGGTAAGTAATAACATTTATTCATTTTAATTTCACTTTACGTCTACGCGGCGCAATGTGAGCAGCACTTCTGTCTGGGCGCTTGGTTGGAGTGCGTACAGATTTCAGCGGACGCTGTCGGCTGCCGCGGCACGCGTACAGCTATCACGGCAGCCGAACGCATGCCGCGGTAGCGGTACGGCTCCGACGGACGCACATAGGGGTATTTCATTAATCTAGCTGGCCAAAAATATTAGTGCGGGTTTTTTGGTTTAAAATGACGGAAATAAAACAAGCGAAATATATACGGACAATAAATTTAATAATTTCATAAAAAAAAGCAAAAAAACAAAAAAAAAAAATGCTGAAAATAGTCCATATATTTACATATTCATACATTACTTAATTAATTTACCAATAACAATATATACTTTTTTAAATCAATTTACTTCCTCGTTCTCACTTTCTGATTCTGTTGGGTTTAGTGTAGCAGGCAGAAGCATGTTTAATGTTTCAGGCAGAAACGAAGACATCTTCTTTCTTTTTATTGCCCTTGAGGCACTAAGAAATGGATCTGAGCTTAAAAGAAGCCTGTTTAAAATATCTCTATTACAGGATTCTCTAGAGAATTTCCGTGAGTAATCCTGTCTGTACGTCCTAAAATGTTTGTTGCGTGCCTCTGCTGCTTCCTCAGACAGTTGTCCTATAGGTAACAATGCATTTTTTATTATATCTGATCCGTGTACAAGTACTTTGTGCAGTGTGGGTGTCATTGGGTGCCATGGGTAGAGTTTTATGTATAAACAAGCAGTTTCTTTCGCATATTTTTCATATTTTTCTACATCTATAGTATATCCGCTCGAAATCGTTTCTAAAATAACTTTTAATCTATATATTAACTCATAATCTATCCCTGTAATGTCTGAAGCTAGTTTCGGGTCTTCAAAGAATCTCCTGCTGGTGTTCCCATCATTCGTATTTCCGAAGTTTGTTTTCGGCATATCTACTAATAAGCCCGTTTCATTGCGAAACCTGGTCTGTATCTCAATTTTCCTATTCTTTTCCATTTCTTTTTCCTCGTCTGTTTTTCTCTCCCGATACTTTTTCACGGGCAATTTGTACGCTAAATGCAGAATGCTTTCGAAAAATCTTATTCTCGCATGTAAAATAGACAGTCCGAATTCAGTAGCATCTTTTGAGAGTTTCCTTTTGTCCTCCAAATTATTAAACTCTTTAGAAGTTTTTCCACAAATATAGCAGCGACTCGTAGATGTTGTTCCAGTAGCTGCATTGCAAACTTTTCCGTCAACCATTGTCATCACAAATTGGGAATGAATCAAAATCTTTTTTCCGTCAATATCCACCTCAGTCGCAACCAAATTATCCACAGAATTTTTGACATAACTGATCTCTTCATTGGTTATATCAATTGTCTCTTTGACGAAGCGAAATCGTATTAGACGACAAAATCGGGGAGATGAAGGGGTCGGATTTTCCCATAACACCTTTTCGTTGTCCTTGCCGTAAACTAGACGCACAGGTACAAAGCAGCTTTGAAAAATATTTGCATCAGAGTCATCCTCATTTTCAAGCTTCTGTTTATATTGTGCTTGCTGGGATCCATCGCAGCCCCATTTACATATCAACTTCAAAGTTTTCCGCTCTTGTTCTTTTATTGTTGATAAGACCTCTTCTAAGAATACCGATAAGCGCCTAACGGTAATATCAATTAATGGTTGCAGTTGGATTTCAGCGCAGGTACTCGTTACCGTGCACGTTTCTGGAGGAGGATAACACTCTTTTTTTGCTTCTTGAATTAAGCTATAACATGGAAAGAACTTTTTGTTCGTGTTTCTTATAATTTCATACTGTCCTCTTGTTAAATCTGCATCTATAAACATTTTTAATGCTTCCATGGGGGTTAGGCGCGATGGTTTTTCACATTTAGACGAATCATAAGCTTTTTTGTATTTCGTTGCACGGGTTGGAGAGCTCATAATATCTTTGAGCACGTGGGAAGCATCACGTTTTCCCGATTTACTTAATTCAACTTGAGCTGCGTGAAGTATTACACCATCTTCTACATTAGATCGGATCCCTTCCGTTTTTCTTCTTTTGGTCCTTTCACTAGATTCCCCAAACGATTTACAAGGGCGACCTGGACGATTTGCTGTTGTGACTGGAATTTCGAATGTACCTTCCAGCCAAAGTTGGTTGTTTTTCAAAAAAACCTCTTCTTTTTTGTGAGATTTAATCCACCTGTGCTTCATTTCCGATTTGAAATGTGCAAAATTGTTTTTCAATATTTTTAACTGATCTTCTGTAAGATCGTCACTAGTGAAAAGGTGGTCTCTCAAAAAACATAGTTTTTCTTCCAAATTGCGTAAATTTTCATTTTTCATAATATCAAAGAGAGATTTACGAGTCACTATTCTCACTCCGGAAGTACCCACTACATCTGGAACAAGTAAGTATTGTTTGTAGACATAAATACTATTTTTCACAAATTTAGCTTATTTTGACCGTGAAATTCAATGTTCTACGTTTTTGCGCATCCGCGCTATTCCGCGGCTAATTTATTGAGTATTCGTTACTTAAGGGTCTATATTTTTTATATAAATTACAAAAGTTGCCGGATCTATCCCGATACTAAAACAAATAGCTTCCTAAACATAAATTTCTTAAAAAAACATCCTTATTTCAGACGTTATTTCTCGACCACTAAAAGTATATTAAAATAAAACAAATTTTAACAAATATATTACATTTGGATTGTCACATACCTGTAGTTTCCGAATCCATAGCTATTTTGCACTAGGTAAACACAGAAAACTTCAGTTTAACACACAAAGTTAACGCTTTTGTAAATAGCCGATAAGAGACACGTACACAAGGTTCAATGATCAACTTTCGACTGAATTTACCTGATAACGCGCAACGGAAGAAGGGTGGGGGTGGCGTTCTATTGTTTGTTGGAATGTCCCCTAGTCTAGAGGTAGTCAATGTAATTAGCATTCCTTAAACTTTGTTATTTTGACTTTTGGCCGCCTAGATAATTAAAATACCCCTATGTGGGACGCGTTCGGCTGCCGCGGCATGCGTACGGCTCCGTTCCGATGCGGCACGACGCGAGCCGGTTGGTCTGAATCGTACCTAATAGTTCTTAAGCTGGTACATGCTCGTACATACTTGTTGGATATTTAAAACTGCCCATTTTTAATCAAAACAGGTAGACTGAGCTAAGTACTAACTTTAACCACGTATTGTCTCCTACAAAGGCCCATTCATTTGACGTAGCGACTATTACGAGTGAGCACATAATAGTAATTAAGGTGGCTAACAATGGAAATTTCGTGAACACGGTGAAGGACAAGGAAGTCCACACAGGACATGATACACTGGTTTCTTGATGATACATTATGTGAATCTGTTTACTGTTGGTGTACCCGCAAAAATCGTTTCTTTAATTTATATCTATAACAACTACTACTAAACACTAATACTAAAGCAAACAACAAAAACTAACAGAGCAGCAGTACTAATAATAAAGCTGAAGAGTTGGTCTGTTTGTTTATTTGAACGCGCTAGTCTCGGAAACTAACAGTCCCGCCTTAAATAAAACTTTTGTATTTGATAGCCCCATTTTTGAGGAAGGCTACTAGGATCCAAAGGATTCGAGCAAAAAGTGAAAAAGTCGGAACGATCTCTAAGCAAAAACGAAGTAAAGCGCGGTCAGGCGATGCGATACTACGGGGTGGGTCAGATGCCAGTCACGTATAACTGGCCGTGGGGGTGGAGAATATCTTTAAGTACCTCGATCCTTTTATGGATCTATCTATATATATATATATATACTGTTTTTTGTAACTGTTTACGTTTGTTACGCCTACTAGTTCCATTGCCCGAACAAGTAATAGCTGCCACGAAAGAGTGACGCACAGATTGGGCCTCTTTTATTTTGGTTCCAAATCTCAGCTGCAGGACACTAACTAATATGAACCCGCAGCAAGCCAGAAGCCAGCTTCCTAAGCAAATGATAACATAAAGGACAACCCCAGGGTACCCGTTTTGTATTCTCACGTCAGACTCGCACAGCTCTCGCCTTTCTTCAGTAACGGTACTGTTCAGTACTGCAAGCACGCGACGCTTTGACGGTGAAATATAACTGAAATAGACTTTTGGTAACTTCACAGATTCTGGCCAAGTCTTGCATTTATAATAGTATTATGAATATTTGGAATGAACATATAGGCTTCATTAGGAATAAATGCATATTAAGTCTAGCATTTTAAACTTCTAAAGCAACGAGGTCATGAGGACGAGAATGAAATACTTTTCGCTACAAAAACTGCCAGCATTTAAGGTATCGTCAGGGTTCTTACCAAAACTGTTAGGTATAACGAAATAGGAGCTTTGATTTGTCTGTTCTTTGACATTAGATCCTAGATCCCAGCCTCCCTACGCACGATTGCTTCTAGATTGCGCATCCGCACTTTAATCAAGCAAGAGATGAGCACGACATAACTACAACTCACCTTAACGGGCTGTGCATTTAGCGAGCAGCCTTCACCTCATTTCACTAAAACCTCGGAGTCAACATGTCAGTAACAATGCGAAAGTGTTGTGTGCGCACTTTCCACTTGCAAGTGAAGCATCAGCACATTGCACCGGCACACCGGCACACGGGCACGCGGGCCCGCGGCATACGGCACGCGACACGAACAATGGCCGTGTGAGCTGCTTTCGTTGAGTGAGAGGCCACCAAATCTCGCGCGTTTCTCTTAAGTTAACCGTTTTACTTTGTATATTAGTGACTACGTGACTCATAACTACTTGTTTCGAGATAAAAAACATGTTAAGTACTCGTAGGTACGTGGTGGATGCATCTGCGAGATAAGAATGTTTTCCTTCTAGCCGTTGAGTCTATTATGGTCTTGAGGAAGTTCTTCGAAACATAAGTTCTGCCGTACCTATATTATTAGAGTTTACCTAACTATGCTGATTAAGGAGCATCGCTCACCGGGCGCGGTTCCGTGCGGAGCGACGCGATCGATGAGCTTATCTTTGGATGTTGTGCTGTAGTTCATAGTATTAGACCACTAAAATGCACGACGATCGATTTGTTTTGTTTTGTAAATTGCATTAGTATATTATATTCAACACAATGTAAATTGTTTTTATGAATAAATTAAATGAAAATGATCTCTGGTGCTTCTAAGTCTTTCATACAGTTGTATGGTTTATAAGAATGGGAATTTTGATGATTTCTAAGATGTTATGAAATCTATTAAGCTTTGTGTTACACAGCATAAAGCTGTTGGTAAATAAGTAATACATAGAAAGTTTTAAATGTTACCAAATCAACAATAGCCATTGTGCTGCTAGTTTACATAACACAATAGTCATTAATAAGACTCAATTAGTATTCAAATGTAACTAAGTAGCAAATTAAATTAGTTTTCAGTAAGACTATAATAATTGAGATGATAGTAGTTAGAGAGAGGATCATTTTTTGCATACATGTAGTATTGTCATGCAAAGAAGGTAACGTTTGATAAACATAACTGGTGAACTGTGGCTGTTCTATAGTACACCTCTGCCTAACCCCCTGGGGAATACAAGTGTGATGTTATGTTAAGTTGTTTATAGATTTTTCCTAAAGAGAGCTCATTAGCATATATGCGTTCTGGTGTCGGATTGTCCTAAAATCTATGTTTCTGTACCTATCTATATTTGTTTTGTTTACTAACATTACCTCTTAAGTATTTTCGTGTTACTAACAATTTGTATGGAGAAATCTGAAATAAATTATTATTATTATTATTTTCTTTATTTTAAAGTAACCATATAAATTATATTTTTAAATATTAGAATATAAAAAGTATAAAAACATTTAAAAATATAAAAAATAGTAGCCCACCGGTATCGGGAACAGGGTCCAAGCTACCGGCGGTCAGGGCTCCAGAGAGAGGAACCTCCTGACAATGCGAGCCGTGTCCAGAAGTACCGCTTTCTGAATCAAGCCCTTGATCCAGCTGCCCAACGAGAGCCTCCTCAGGTGTTGGTCGAGGCTCTTGGCTATTAAGCCATTGGCTGTCACGACTATCGGCACAATGATCGCTGAGTCCACATCCCACATGTCGACAACCTCGCGAGCCAAGTCAAGATACTTGATTTGTTTATCTTTCTCGGCTTTCACGAGGTTCTCATCATGCGGGACGGTTATGTCAACAATCATTGCGCGCCGCTCTGATCGATCCACCACCACTATATCAGGCTTATTGGCAACAATAGTCCTGTCAGTGATGATGGATCGATCCCAGTACAATGTGATATTTCCATTTTCGAGAACTGGGTCGGGCACATACCTGTAGTACGGCACCTCAGATTCCACAAGGCTGTATTTCAGAGCCAGTTGCTGATGGATTATCCTGGCTACAAGGTTGTGTCTATGCAAGTACTCTCCGTTAGCTAGACGAGAACACCCAGAGATAATATGCCTGATTGATTCTCCCGGCCGGTGGCATGCCCGACAGATGTCAACCGTGCCGTCTTTCACAATAAATCTCCGGTAATTGTTCGTCATCATAACTTCGTCCATAATTGCACAGACAAAACCTTCGGTTTCTCCAAAGAGGTCACCGAAACGCAGCCAGGCTACGGACGCTAGTAAATCTACATCGGGTCCATGTAGGGCCCGGTAAAAGCGTCCGTGAAGCTCCTTACTCTGCCATACTTCCATGCGATCATTGGTGTCAAGCACTACTGGCTTGCGCCAGTTCTCTTTAGCCAAGGAGAGCGGGGTGAGGCCCTTGTCAACCGTGACTACATCTCGATGCATTCCCACGTCGGTTTCTAAGAAATATTCCCTGAGACTGCATATCTCGCGATTGTGGAGGGTCTTAGCGTTTAAAAAGCCTCGACCCCCACACTTTCGCGGGATATACAGCCTCATTACTGACGATCGTGGGTGATGCATTCGATTTGCAGTCAACAGCGTCCGGACCCTCCTATCCAGGGCGTCTAGTTCGGTTTGAGTCCATTTGAGTATGCCGAAAGAGTACATCAGAACCGGCATGACCCAACTGTTGAAGGCACGCACCTTGTTTCCGCCTGATAGAAGACTATTAAGTACTTTTTTCAGGCGGCCAAAGAAGCGCTCCTTCAACGATTGCTTCATGTCAGTAACATTGATGCCTAACGCTTCCGACATACCCAAATACTTATAGGTTTCGGATGCGGAGAGGGCTCTAAGGTTTGTGGAATCCGAGAGTTGGGTTCCCACGGATTCCACAATCTCCCCTCGCTTTACATGCATGACCGCACATTTGTCCACACCAAATTCCATCCTGATGGCGCTACTGAAAGTTTCAGTTACTTTCAGTAGCTCCATTAGTTGCAAATTGTTTGGAGCAAAGAGTTTCAGGTCATCCATGTAGAGGAGGTGCGATATAACCTGACCACCTCTCCTCAGCCGATAGCCTAGACCTGAGTCCTCCAGCAGTGTGCTTAGAGGATTCAAGGCTAAGCAGAACCAAAGCGGACTCAAACTATCGCCCTGAAATATGCCTCGCTCGATCCTTATCGGTTCGCTATTCCTCTGAATATTTCGACATCCTGGATAGCGAAGAACCGTCCTCCATTGCCCCATACACGACATCAGGAAGGTACGCAGAGTTGCATCTACTTTATACAAATCCAGCACCCTCATGAGCCATGTATGTGGCACCGAGTCATAGGCCTTCTTATAATCTATCCAACATGTCGACAGATCCTTTCGGGAACGACGAACCTGTTGGCTAATGGCCATATCAATGAGGAGTAGCTCCTTAGTACCGCGGGACCCATTCTTACATCCGTTTTGAGAGGCAGACATAATGGAGTTATTGTCTATATGTTTGTTAATTTTAGCTCTCAAAATGGATGTAAGAACTTTATAGACCGTCGGTAAACACGTAATCGGCCTATAATTTTTGGGTTCCGCGGTGCTACCTGATTTATGGAGCAGGTGGGTAACTCCTGTCGTTAGGAATTGGGGTAGCGAACCAGACTCCAAAGCAGTCTGGAACTGAGATGCCAAGCGAGCGTGCGAACTTGTAAACCATTTGATCCAAAAGTTGTGCAGCCCATCCGGCCCTGGAGACTTCCAGTTAGGTAACGGACGGACTGTACGAGCTACATCTTGGGGGCAGATGGTAATAGCCTCCATTTCTGGTATTGGATCACAGGCTCGCTCGACTTCCCGAGCCCAATCACCTTCGGTGTGACTGACAGGTGCCGACCAGATACTACGCCAAAAGGAACACATGGCATCATCATCCGGCAGGCACGTGTCAGTCACACCTTGGTCCGGTCGCTCCCAACCCCTATAAACCCACCTTTCATCGTTCTGGAAGGTGCGATTCTGAGTGTATCGCTCTACTCGCCGCTTATACCGACGAATACGGTTTGCCCATGCATACACTTTCTGCTTCAGGAAGTCGATGCGCTCTGTGACACAAGACATATAGTCTTGAGGACTGATATCAGTCCCTGAAAACGCCCGTCTCACAAAGCGCATCACTCTAGGGCGAGTATTGCCCTCCCTGAAACAGATTAGTTTGCCGATGAGCGTCCTGGCCCCACCAATACGGCGTTCAATCCTGTACTGCCAAGCTGGTACGGTTGGTTTCGGTCGTGTAGCTCTAGAGTCATTGGCAAATTTGACGTGAGCTACACGGCATGCCGCTACAGCCGCGCAATACAGAATCGAATGAGTATCGATGAGGTCTTCGCAGGTATCAAAATAGTTTGACAACTGCGAATCCAGGACCGCCACCAGCGCCCTATTTTTGTTATGCATGGGCAAACGAGGTAAGCGTGGTCTAAGTTCAGGCGACATGAACCGATACTCCTGAATCGCACCTTCCAAAGCACTCCTCAATTCCTCATTGCACTGGGTACTTACGTTTGTAGCCCTGTCATGACTCCCCTCGTCAGCATGACTTGTGTCGAACTGCGGTAGTACCACAGCAGTCTGCGACTGGGGGGCGATGACATGGCTACTCTGTATTTCATTTCGCAGGCGATCAAGTACAGTGTCATCCAGCATGTGATTACGCTGGATAACCCGCACCTGATCCGATAGTCGTTGTGCCGTAACGTTGACAGCTGGCTCAAGCACCTGAAATAGAGAGAGCATCCGAACACGGTACGCGGTCAGATTGTTTCCCCCCTCTGTAGCCCCATAGTATGAGCGCATGACGTTTTCATTGATGGATCGTGTCCATCTCATGCGCTGCACACTTCCGCCGGGAGCTGGGACCCTATCAGAGGCCAGTGGGCCTCGAGGTCCTAAGCCGTCCGGCGGCCGGCGTCCTCCCCGTCGACGAACAGGTGGTGGCGTCGTGGGCGGAGAGAAATACTCGTCGCTCGAGCTCGACGCAACTACCGCGGCCGGTGTCGTCACAGCGCTCACAGTGGGGCTGGGTACCGGCGGCGGCGAGGCGGAGCTGAGCGAAGAGCCCGGTGGTGGTGGGCGTGCACGTCTTGCGGCAGATCTTGTCAACATTTTTGCATTCCGATATTAAGATATTCCTTGTGTTTTACCGGAGGTAACATGACAGATGTCACCTCCGGTTCGGCAGTTTTTGGTGAAAGTTTGTTGCATTATTGATCATTGTATTTTTTAAATGGAAAATTGGTTGGAGTATTCGGTTTATGGTTGGTAATTCACAATAATTAGGTATAAAAACTGCTTCTAAAAATGTATTTGACGAAAAATATGAAATATCGGGACGTTGACTTGTTGACGTTGGTGTTGCCAAACTTCTTGAGTTGAAAGTTCTTATTATTATTATTATTAATCTTTCAACTTCTTTTCACTATTCCTCACAAGTAGATTGTGGGTTGTATTAGCTGCTTACCTTGGCTTGTGTTTATGTCTGCTTTTGCTCCACAAATATAATGTATTACAGTTTCAATACAAGCAGAGTTTTGTGTTAAATATGCAGTTATTCAGTTTTACAGTCAAGGCTGCTAGTTTTCATTCAAATACCTGACAGGTATGACTAGGTCACAGATAATGATGGAGTTTCCATTCATTGACAGAAACAAAACATACTTTTTGCAAATATTTTAAATAACAGAGTATGTTGTAACATCTTGTTTAAAAGTTTTTTGCATGTTATTTTAGTGTTCCATTCAAAGCTTATCATTTGATTATACAAAGGTGTAACTATTGTTTCTTTGTGCTAATAAATGCTGCATGCTTTTACTACCACACTAACAGTAGGAAAAGATTCCTGTTTTAAATGGTATTATTTAGCAAAGGTAACCTGCCATAGCTTTAGTGTCAACAAGTGTAAGGTAAGGATTAAACTAAAAGAAATGTACAAAAAGCAAGCAATTAATAGATTTGAAAGTCAATTAGTGCCGTCCCTCTCCAGTGTTATCTTGAAGGTTGAATCTGTGACTGAAAGAGTTTCTCTCCAGTTGACAACTCAGCATGACTACTATATTATTAATGTTTACAGGATTGTATGTACAGAGTCCTTTGTGTTATTGCCATCTAAATGCTTTTAAATATTTGCAATACTTTCAGTTTGGGCCTTATTTTAAAACATGAACATTTAAAATAAATAAATTACGCTAATATTAAACTCATTGGTTCAGTAGAAGAAGAAGTTAGGATAATGCCAATTGTAATGCATGTGAGTAGCTACTCACTCACTTTTTGTCGCACGCCCACATTTATTTTATACAGACCAACTGTCAAATAATTATTATAATTAATTAGAGAGCCAACCTTCGACCTTTCACGGATGCCTAGTAAAGTATAGTAGTTGCAAGTTTTGCCTTGACTAAGTTATTTCAGAGGTTTCCAAATAATTCACATTGTAAATTCTATTTAGGTCTGTATTCAAGTAAAGGTGTTCACACCAACCTGCTAGTTGTGCAGCGCCGCGTCGCCTCCAAACAACATCCACCTTCATTATGTTGAAATAACAAAACACAAAAACTATTCACCTACATTAAATTAATAACTATAATCAACTAATTCATAATGCACTTTCTTATAATAACGTAGCGATAATTAAATTAGGTAGGTACACGAAATCATACAACAAAACATGAAGCTTTTGATGTCACGAAAATAAAAACTTAAAAAGAAACATCACCACAAAACATTACTCATTGACTGACAACCAACTGACAACCTGACTGGCTGACTGACAGACAGAAGGAAGTGGGGGGAAAGGAAACCGAAAAGGAGGCGGCGCTAGATCACGCAGTGTTACCATTTTTTTACCTGGAGTAATAAAGTTCTAAAGCCGTGTACGCACGAAGTCACGAACGAACAAAACTTTGTTCGCACGTGCGTACCTCTAATACCCTCAGACTAAGGAAAAGAACTAATACCGCATTTACACAATCGTGTTCGCTATTCGCCTCGTCATTCGACGAACATTCGACGAAAAATTCGTATACGAGTGGCATCGCGAACTACTGTTCACACATTCTTCATTACTGGGACACATTGATTAGGATTCGCAGTGTACAGACGTGGTCGTTAGCAATATTTAATAATCACCTACATTAAAAATAGTGACCTCCTTTAGTGCATTACCAACGTAATGCAACTGTAATTTTGCTTAGTGTGTAGTTTCAGTGAATAATGGACACAAATTAGTATAATATTACAAAATGGATAACAGCCCCTCCTCGTCGTCGAAGACGACGTCGCGGAATCCAGCCCTTGAGTCGGTCACGGCTGATGTTGTTTCAACGCCCGAAATTCAAAAATGGATGTCAGCTATTGAACAGCACTTAAATGAAATTTGCGCTATTGCCGCGGATGGCAAACTCAACTCGGAGCAGAAAATGAAAATCTCTACCCTGTGCCGTAAAGTAGGATCTGGAACCTCACAAATGGCAGTCCTATACTAGTCGCTCAAGCAGAAAGCCATTCACGCGTATAACGCGGTTGATGCCCTTCAGGAAAAGCGCGACCTGACGGAACATATTTCGGAGCTCAAGCAGACGATTAAGGACTCTGGATCTGCGGGAAATGCTTCGTTTGGCGATATGGTGAAGAAGGGAGCAAACAATTTCATTCGACCGAACAATTTAAGCTCTGTAGCTATTTATCCTAATGATAAATTGAAGTCAAGTGACGAAACATAAGACCTCGTGCAAAAAATCATTCGCCCTGATCAAATGAAGCTGCATGTACATACATACGTGGTGTCCGAAAGACCAAAAATGGAGGCGTTATTATTAGTACAGAGACCAAACATGATGCTGACAAACTCAAGCACGCAGTCCAGCTCTCTACATCCGGACTTACCGCCGACGAACCAAGCAAGCGCAAACCTCGGATCGTGGTTATAGGTGTGCCGACTACTTTGACTGAAACTGAAGTTTTCAGGAGCATTTATGAACAGAACGTAGCCGACAAGTTTCCAGCAATGCCTATGGAGTCCTTTTTGAGCGTGGTTAAATTAAGCCACAAATCTGGAAAAAAAGATGCGTCGACCTGTAACTACGTCATTGAAGTTACAGCCAATATACGTAAAGCCCTATTTTCCCAATCAAGGCTTTTTATAAATTGGACGTCATGCCCTGTTAGGGACTTCACCCTGGTTACCAGATGCTACAAATGCCAACAATATGGTCATGCAGCAAAAACATGCAGAGAGCTGAAATCTACTTGTGGTCACTGCGGTGAAGAAGGACACCCGATGTCAGAGTGCGCGAAGAAAGTTGACATACCGAAATGTGCGACATGCTCACGTTTCAAAAAGCCCAATAACCACAAAACGGGAGATACTGAGTGCCCTGCTAGGAAAATAGCGGAATACAGGTACATCAACTCTATCGACTAGGAGAGCGCCTAGAGCGTCAAGCTTAAGGCCAGACTTCCGTGATTAATGCCTGCTGCTGACTCAGCTAAACACTGCACTGGCCTACAAACACTTGATTTTTTTGATGTTCAAGCACATTAGTCGCGCGCAGCAAACCTCGAATGAACACATTGATTCGAACGTGATTTCATTTTGTGCAACATTGACTTTAGCCCACTTACCAATTTCTGCTGACGCAAAATCATATCATGTGTGTAGTACCTATATAGCTTATAAAGTGCAAGAAACTATTTTACGCAAACTAAATAATTACTTAAACGACTTTTTGTTATTTTGTTCTTTAAGGTAAATAGTATTTAAGTAAACTAGGTATAAAATAACTAATTAATAAATTTTTGTCATTATATCAAGACTTCTAATGTTAAATATTAAGAAATTTATTGTCCTATATCATTGATTGTCCTTCAATTACTATAAAGTATGCTCATGCCGCCTGTGATACAGGTTTATCCTAGTACAGGCATCTAACATTATTATACCTTTGTAAGTTATTTCTAAAAATTTATGGTACTTAAATATTTTACTAATTTAATACTGAATAAAATATTATTATTATTATTCGCGAGGTGAATTATTTTGACATTCGCACACGAACATGGAGCACGTGAAAATAATAATTGCGACATGCGCGCTACATCTAATTGAATTCTTCTTTAATTTTAAGTTGCTGACTTGCAATAGGGTATTTGCCTTGGTAAAAAAATAATTATTATATTTAGTCCGTCAGTTAGATTATCGAAAAATAATGGACACATATTTTTTCTTTTATCAATTATACAAAAAATGACAAAGATAAAGCCGTCAAAATTTGGGAGTGGGGGTCGCGACAGCGACGTCACTTGCTTGCACAAGTGTCACAAGCAAGTGACGTCACGCGAAACTGGGTGATATCTTCATCATTTTTTATATAATTGACAAAAGAAAAAATACGGGTTCAATATTTTTTGATAATCTAACTGACGGACTAATTGGATTTTTTTAGGAAAATAGCCTATCCCATACTAGTTGATACACGGTTCCATTCATCATTTGTCTTTTGTCTATTTTTATGATTGCGATGTTTTGGGTTCCAGATAAGCGCTTCCTTTTGATAAATATAAAGATAAACAATCAATAAAGATATTCAATTATATAATCATTGTTGGAGTATCAATATATATATATATAATTGTACTAGTTTATTGTAACTTTTTGTAAGGGACAGGGACTGCTCTTCCTTAATACAGGTTATTCTATAGACTAGCTAGAAAAGCTGAACTTCACCGACCAGATTGTGTTTGACATGGTACAGACGCCAGCACATCAAGCTACTACAATCTGTCAAACTTTAAGTACTAGATTTTCAACTTTATCGCTAAAAAATTAAGGTTCAAGGTTGATTGGGAAAATTTGACAGTTTCGGGTAGCTTGACCTGCTGGCGTCTGTACAAACTTATATGAATATGTATGCCTCATGTACAGACGCCAGCACATCAAGCTACTACAATTTGTCAGATTTCTTTAATAGATTTTCAACTTTATCGCCAAAGTATTAAGGTTCAAGGTTGATTGGGAAAATTTGACAGTTTCGGGTAGCTTGACCTGCTGGCGTCTGTACAATAGCTTCATAATTTGCAAATTGTTGGGGGCAAAGAGTTTTAGGTCATCCATGAAGAGGAGGTGAGATATAAATATAACCGTACCACCTCTCCGCAGCTGATAGCCTAGACCTGAATCTTCTAGCAGCGTGATTAGAGGATTCAAGGCTAAACAGAACCAAAGCGGACTCAAACTGTGGCCCTGAAATATACTTCGCTCGATCCTTATCAGCTCGCTATTCCTTTGGATATTTCGACATCCTGGATAGCGAAGGACCGTCCTACATTGCCCCATACACGTCATCAGGAAGGTGCGCAGAATTGTATGTACTTTGAACAACTCCAACACCCTCATGAGCCATGTATGTGGCACCGAGTCATAGGCCTTCTTATAATCTATCCAACATGTCGACAGATCCTTTCGGGAACGACGAACCTGCAGTGCTATTCTGTAAAAATCTCACCGTGAAAACTTAGGTGAAGTGAACGTGGAGTGAGCTGTCATTCCAAATAATGCTAGGGAATGACACTACTGACCACTCACATCAAGCTCACTTCACTTGAGTTTTCACGGTGAGATTTTTACAGAATCGACCGGCTGTTGGCTAATGGTCATATCAAAGAGGAGTAGGTCCTTAGTACTGCGGGACCCGTTCTTACATCCATTTTGAGAGACAGACATGAAGAAGTTGCTGTCTATATGTTAATTAATTTTAGCTGTCAAAATGGATGTAAGAACTTTATAGACCGTTGGAAGACAAGTGAATGGTCTATTATTTTTGGGATTTGATTTTTTGATTTAGGACCTGATTTATGGAGCAGGTGGTTTATTCTTGTCGTTAGAAACTGGGGCAGCAAACCTGCCTCTAAGGCTGACTGGAACTGGGATGCCAAGGGGGCATGCGACCTTTGGAACCACTTTATCCAAAAGTTGTGCAGCCCGTCCGGCCCTGGAAATTTCCAGTTAGGCAACGGACGGAATGCACGAGCCACATCTTGGGGGCTGATGATAAGTGCCCCCATTTCTGGTATTAGATCGCACGCTCGCTCGATCTTCCTAGTCCAATCACCTTCGGTGTGACTGACCGGCACCGACCAGATATTTCGCCAGAACGAACACATGGCGTCATCATCCGGTAGGTGCGTGTCAGTCACACATTGGTCCCGTCGCTCCCAAGCCCTGTAAACCCACCTTTCATCATTCTGGAATGTGCGATTCTGAGTGTACCGCTCCACTCTCCGCCTGTACCGACGAATACGGTTTGCCCATCAGATCTTCTGCTTCAGGAAGTCGATACGCTCTGTGACGTGGGAAAAATAATCTCGAGAACTAATATCAGTCCTCGAGAACGCCCGCCTCACAAAGCGCATCACTCTAGGGCGAGTATTGCCCTATATTATTATTATTATAAAGTTCTAGGAATTCTAAAATTCGCACTTCACTCCATTTTGCCTACACGTCCTGTTGGGTCGGGCGCTAGCTGTCAACTGAATGCAGGCGAACTGGCGAATGTGTAAACAGTAAGTTCGTGTTCGCCATTCGTGCCCTTTGATTCGCGTCCGAAAAACCGCTCCCAACACGATCGCGCGAATCGCGAGGCGAGGCACGAGGCGAATAGCGAGTGCACTGTTTACATATATGCGTATTCGTTATTTGTCTCGCCATTCGCCTTGCGATTCGCACGAATGTTTAAATGCGGCATAACGAACATCAAGCACTGTGTTCGTTATTGGTATGTACAGTCAACAGCAAAAGTAGATGATCAAAATTAGAAATTCAATACTAATGAACGGAGTTCGCATCAGTAACAGTGACGTACTAGTAGTAAATGTTTGGTATAATTACAATCACATACTTTTGAATCACTTCGACGCCACACAGTTCTGACGCGAACTCCGTTTATTGGTATTGAATTTCTGGTTTTGATCATCTACTTTTGCTGTTGACTGTACGTACGTACAAACAAAGTGTTCGATGTTCGTGTTCACCATGTTTTTGTTCGTTCGTGCGAACACTGCTTTAGGCTACCATACACGATTGATGATCAATTTCAAGCTATGTCCGTCCTAGTAGAACGTGAATAGACAAGTTCGCACGAACTATGTTCTTGTGAACTCGTGTATAAACGTCAGGTGTCGTATTCTATTAGGACAACGGGTAAGAAGGATACTATTAGGTGGCCCACATATTTAAAACTCCTATATGTTGACCAAAATATTTATTATTGGTGACGGTCAGTTTCGTCGCGAAATGTTATAGATTCGGCCAAAATTATAACCAAAGCCATGTCAAACTTAAAAATCTACTATATATTGTTGTCTGTGTCTACTATTTTCGACTATTTTAGTATTTAATTTTTCTGATAAGCTAACTTAATAAAAACACCAGTGCTGCCGCACCAAATATTTTGTTTAATAAACTTGTTTCGTCCAAAAACAAATGAAATCTAAGTTTAGTCTTGGTAAGTCCAAAAGTATAACTGTACAAGGATCTTTTGGTGCGAGGCCAAAATCGGAACTGCTGCCATCATCCTGTTTTTTAATACCTACATTTTACAAAATAGTTGCACAAATACCAGTGTATCTCTATCAACGTCATTCAAGCGGCAAAAGATCCCTGTAGCGAAGAAGCTATAGTTAAAAAAACCCAGCATTGTAGGTATATGTCGAAGAAATAAATGACTTTTAGACTGCGATTATTTTTTGTCCGTAAGCCTTTCTCATGGAATTAGTAAGTACCACTTTACCACCACTTTCTTCTCTATTTGACACAAAGTGACATTACAAAATAAATGTTGCTACTTTTCATAAAAAATGGCAGCCTTCATGTCGTAAGCTTTTCTTTTCTTTTCTACAAATGAAAAGTTTTTATTATCAATTTATGGAAGATTTATAATGCTATTTGAAGCGATCCAGATGGTCAAACGGTTTTCTGAAGCAATTATTTAGTTGTAAATGTCGTTAGTCATGTACTTCATATTGGCTGTAAGTACTACGTGGTTACGATTCTTTTGTAGTGGAAGATTTGCTTGACTTAATTTACGTATGTGTATATTGTATTCCTTGATCGTTACTCGTTACCTAAGACCGTTACAAACAGCTATGTACCCGTGTCTTTTCTGTATATTGTTATTATTTTAGGTAGCGTAAACATCGAGCTACATATGCAAATGTTGAACGGATCGAACGATTCCAATAGTTCTGCTGTGACAACATCCAATAAAGATAATATCATGAGCGCCGGAAGTGTGACGTTGGACAGCGAGCTGGCGAGCACTCGCCGCCTGCTCTGGGGCGACCATGTAAAGGAAGACGTTTTCCGGCGATGGGCGCAGGGCTTTCAGTTCAGTCCGGACGAGCCCAGCGCCCTCGTGCAGCAGGAAGGTGGACCATGTGCAGCTATTGCGCCTGTTCAAGGCTTCCTGCTTAAAATACTCCTATCGGAGACACCTGGACACAGTTTTCAAGACTTGACATCAGAGAAGTGCAATTCTTTACTGGTTAGGGCTGTGTGTACAATATTAAGCCAGTGTCTAGCTCCTAAGTACAGTGTAGCTGTCTACCGGAAGAATGAATCAGATGCTGAGACTAGCAGTGGCAATAACCACAATGTGGAGGAACAATCCTGTTCAGTGTATGATACCTTAGAACAGTTCCATCGAAGGATTGAGGTACATCCGTTTCAGACTTTATCTGAAGTAGAAGCTTTCTACACAAGGAACATTCGAATATTGAAGGACAAGTATGGTGTTCTACTTCTGTTGTATAGTGTTATTCTCAGCAAGGGGCTTGCTATTGTGGAGGCGGAGCTTGCAGAACTGTCAGACCCACTCATACATTCAACATATGGCTATGGCTCACAGGGACTTATCAATTTAATGCTCACTGGAAGAGCTGTTGCACATGTATGGGACCATGACCAAGTTGTGGGGGGACTGCGACTGCGGGGCATTGAAAGACAAAATGATATTGGGTTCCTCACAATAATGGAACATATGCAATACTGCACAGTCGGATCTTTCTACAAAAATCCAAAACATCCTGTGTGGGTATTAGCCTCAGACACACATCTGACAGTATTGTTTTCTCTTGAGCGACGGCTGGCTGCACCTGAGACGGTTGGTGAGTCAGCAGAGCGGATTTTCCGTTCATTTGATCCAGAGGGCAACAACTTTATTCCTTCAGCTGCTCTGCAGGATGTATTATGTGCTGCAGATCTGGTCAGTGAACCTGAATATGTGGAGCTAATGAGACGAAAGTTGGATTCAGAGAATTTGGGTATTATCCTATTGAGTGCATTCATGGACGAGTTCTTCCCAGGATGTGAACGTGGTGCACCTGATACTTTTACTCTGCACCACTACAATGGGCTGCTGCGAAGCAATCCCAACGCGCGCGTGATGTACCGCACGGGGCGCGCTGCGCTGCTGGAGTGCAACATGCGCGCCGCCAGCACGGACGCTATGCTCACTTGCCTGCAGACTAAATGGCCAAGCATCGACGTGATGTGGGACGACGGACAGTCGCCTTCGCTCAACTAGCACAGGCTGCTCCCTTCCGATGACCCCTTGCTCTGAACTCGTACTGTGACACAGTGAGGAACTCGTCGAAAGTACCTTTAGATATGTTTAAATAATGTCACTGAAAAATTCCATTACTTTATTGTATTTAACTTATGAATAAAAAAATTGTATTGGATGGATTGCATCGAGGCTCTGCATGGATAATCCTTGCACTGGCAAGGCAAAGGCAGCTATTTTGCATAAATTTGGCGTCCTCGAGGAAGGACATGGGCACTGAGCCGCCCTCATACCGTGCTCTGTCCACAAGTCGAGACTTAGTAATAATCAGTACAATGTTGTGAGAATAGCTCCAAGCTACCTGTGTAAATGAGTGATCTGATAAATTAAGCAATAAGCTTTATGCAAGAGTAATAAATAATATAAAATGTAAAATATAATTTTACAGTGCCCTATTTTAGTGTCGATAAAATTGGGTATAATTTTGGACTGGGTACTGAAATAGAAATCTATTTTCGTATTAAGATTAGCTGTGACGATTTGGTCTAGGTCATGATTTAAAAACCCACACGGTGCAGTGGTGAGTGATGCCAACACACTAGTGGCTAAGTAATGCTCATAGTGCACTTCAGTGTCACTGCTGCGATGTTTGCACAGGCCACTCGAATCGCGACTACCAGGAGCACAGACTTGCACTTGTCTCATTCTAATATCATATAAAAGTATAGTTTTGTACAAAGTTTTGTAACAACCTTTGTATGGAACTGTTGATGTTATGTCATTAAACAAACTTGACATGCAGATGCAGTGGTAAACCCAGCCTTGAGCTCAGGGGCTCACCAACCAGCAGAACAGACATGCTACTGATTATGGTCACAGGGGATGTGCATCCCCTTATAGCTGTCACTGGTTTTATGCACATTATGAAAAATTACTAGACTTCTGACTTCTGTAAACTTTGTTTGCCAAGCATTATTTTGTACATTTCCATGGTTTGCTATTAATTATCTAGATACTACTGTAAGGAAAAGCAATGTTATTTTATGTTACTTAAAAAAAATTGCCTTTAACATTTTGTCTGCCATCCTTATGGAATATTAAGTATTTTACTGTATTTTATAACTGCTCCTGGACACGTCGCTAGCATGTGTCCACCCTGCGTGTATCTTATACATATTATTGCATACTCTGTGCTGTACATACCTATTTACTTTGATAAGTACTAAGTATGGAAGCAAGCCCAAAGTTGGTTGTATGTAATATTTATTAGTGTGACCAACCTAACAAGGGTTGTTATGTAATGATGTTACATGGGACTCTTCAAGGAAGGTTCCCATCAGTTTTATGGGATTATTGACTTAATTTCATAGTTTGTATACTTTTTATTTGATTTATATTGTGACTTAAACATTAACCAGGACTTGTTTTGTAAGTAAAATACATTGACACAAATTATAAGTCATGTGTTTATCAATTTTGGTTGTATAACAAATTTTTGTGTGGCTAGTGCCTGAGGGCTGTCTGTTGATACTTGTAGGATTATCTGATATCATCCACCACTTGCTACTAAACACGAAACAGCCATCTTTGGATAATCTTATTTCTTAGGTAGGTAGTGATTATTATAATTATTGTATTTGGTCAGATTAATGTAAAATAGCTGTACACATTAGTGTCGCGTTATAAAGAGTATATTGAAAGATATTTTCAGTTAGTCATAAATAGTGTAACATGCTTTTTTAATTACAATATGTTGGTTTTATTTTCTTTGACTTTGATATGAGCCTGGCTCCAAATAATATTTACACTTTGTAGATCAGCAATACAGCATTTAGATCGCCTAAAACAGGTACCTAGGCAATGAATTACTATTACCCAGCTACAAAAGGATGTCTATGTATATAAAAAAATCCAAAACTGCTGTTTGTTACCACTGGTTTAATTACAAAGTGTCTGCGTGTCAGTCGGTGTGTAATTAAAAATATATTAAAGAATTCAATTTCCCCATACAGTGGTACAAGATGGTTTGATCTAGCTCTTTGACTATACCTTACCAATTGAACTCAGTACTACCTATATCTCTTAAACTAAGATCCGATTAAATCTATGACTTGATGACAAATTGCGACAAAATATGGGAGAAAACATCTTCGCTAGGTGCCCTAGTTTTTAGGGTTCCGTAGTCAACTAGGAACCCTTATAGTTTCGCCATGTCTGTCTGTCCGTCCGTCTGTCCGTCCTCGCTTAATCTCTGTGACCGTTAGCACTAGAAAGCTGAAATTTGGTACCAATATGTATATCAATCACGCCGACAAAGTGGTAAAATAAAAATCGGAAAAAAATGTTTTATTAGGGTAGCCCCCTATATGTAAAGTGGGAAGTGATTTTTTTTTTTTATTTCAACTCTAACGTGTGATATATTGTTGGAAAGGTATTTAAAAATGAATAGGGGTTTACTAAAATCATTTTTTGATAATGTCAATAATTTCGGAAATAATCGCTCCAAAAGTAAAAAACAATTGTCCCCCCCCCCCTCTAACTTTTGAACCATACGCTTAGAAAATATGAAAAAAATCTGAAAAGTAGAACTTTATAAGGACTTTCTAGGAAAATTATTTTGAACTTGATGGAAACAACAGTTTTTGTACAAAAAAGACAAAAAGTTGTACAGACGCCAGCACATCAAGCTACTACAATCTGTCAAAATTCTTTAACGCATTAACTGCTGAATTATTAGCGAACTTTTCGCAAATGCTAAATATATAGCTCACTAACCCCTGTGCGACAAACGTTCATACGCGTTCAAATAATTTTCGTGTGGTGCTATGAACGCGCATGCGCGGTTAGGAAAGTTTTACCCAGTGCGGCTGGCCGCATTAGTTGACGCTTCTGTGCGTTTGTCAATTTTCGAGTTTGCACAATGGACGCACCCGTGCGTCCATTGTGCATTGCGCCGCACTCGAAGAAAGTTAAGTAAATTGTATGGACGCGTATGCGCGCCGCTAACACATGGTCAAAGCTTGAAAAACGCGCAGGCGCGTTGGCCGCAGTAAACGTGTAGATTTTCAACTTTATCGCTAAAGTATTAAGGTTCAAAGTTGATTGGGTTTGACAGTTTCGGGTAGGTTGACCTGCTGGCGTCTGGACTATGTGGTATAATCGTATATGCAAGCATTTTTTTTTAACTTCGTTTACATATTTTAATATCCTGAACGTATCTTTTTTCAAACAAAAAAAGAATTATTAAAATCGGTTCTCGCAATCCAAAATTACCACCGAAAAGTTCTGGCACGTCTATGTATTAATTAGTAACCTAATTCCCCGAGAGATGGCGCTGTAGGTACTTATTAGATTGGATCGGGTATTATCGAATTGTTCGGTTGGTCTCTCCTTGTTTTAGTTATCTCCGTCCTTTGTGGGCCCGTTTTTAGTGTTCCGTAATTATTAGAGTTCCGTAACAAATAGCCTTTTTTAAGTTGGGTTACCACTATGTTCGCGCTCCTGCAACTGCTCCAATGGATACGTCGCGCGCACTTCTACATGCGCTCCCCTTTGTGTTCGCGCTAAAAACCGTCACGAGTCGGAGCGCTGCTGGAGTGCGAACATAATGGATACTTACCTTTAAACTCATAAGTGGGAACACTTATTGTGACGGACGGGAAACTACGGAACCCTACACTGAGCGTGGCCCGACACGCTCTTGGCCGGTTTTTGGGATATAAATGTGGCCCTGCTGGGGAGACTCCAGATCGGCCACCTATAAACCCTTATATCTTTTGAACCAGTGACCGACAAATTCTGATATTTGGCGACTAATTTTTTGTGTTATCAAAATTAAAATCGCTGATGGTGGCCCTGTCAATCAGTGACACAAAGTTTCCTATCCGAAAAATATAAGGCTCGAATCAGACCCGATCTGCGTCTGTGACACCCAGGCTGTATCTTTAGAACCGCTTCCGCCGGCTGTTAAATTTCTCGTAAAATACGTGTAGAATGATATCATGGCTAACTATAAAGTATGTACAAATCTAAGGGGTGTCCCAAAGAGTAATATAATAATACGGAAGGGGTGTCCCCAATACAAGATATTTTTTTTCATTATTTTGTTTTTGTAGAGATCATGGTCATTGTGATTTTCACGGAACCTGGAGTGCGCGAGTTGGACTTGCTTTTGGCTGGTTCGTTATGCATGAAAGGCCTGGCTGCCTGGGTGAAATAAAAATGAGGGTAGGACGTAGGACGAACGATCGGACTAACAAGCTTGACCACTTGTTAACCTCCGACGCAAAAACGACGGGGTGTTATAAGTTTGACGTGTCTCTGTGTGTGTGAGGGTATGCGCGTGTGGGGGTGTGTGCGTGTGTGGGGGTGTGTGCGTGTGTGGGGGTGTAAATTGAGAAGCCCACCTTGCGATAGTGGAATACGGCGGAGCAGACTCTCCTAATGTTGCCTCCAAATCGCAATGAATCTCTTGCGTCGTTACTTTTTTAAACAGAGGTATTTAATAACAGCTCGCACTTCTTTTTTCTCTTTTTTCGAGAACACGTTCCAACACGAAGCAAACAAATGACTACATTCAGAAAAAAGACATAAGAGAAACGAAGATTTTTTTCTTGTTACAAATATGTATCTGAGCTTTGCCTGCCAGTATTTTTTTTTTTACCAAGGACTAAGTCGTTCTCACTACTTTTTGATCCCTCCTCGTATATATATATATGTGTCTGTCTGGCTGTGAAATCGTAGCTCCCGAACAGATGAACCGATTTTGATTTTGTTTGAAAGGTGAATTTGTTATGTTTGATGAAAATCGATCCAAGGTGGCCGTATTAGAATCAGTAATACAACTTGTTAAGTTAGCACAATCCTAAAATGTCAAGATTTCATAAAATAGTCATTAAGTAGGATTTGGACTTGATCTTAGAGAGTTGTGTTGATGACTTTATTGATTATAATTCTGTAAATACATATTTGTTACGGCCGCGAATCATATTTTAATCATCATACAACTTAGTACTGACCAGCAAATTTCAAAAAACGTAAGAAAATTTGAATTTCGCGAGCTGCCTTTGAGCATCCATCCACCTTAAATGTTGGACTATCAAGCTTGACGGCCACATGTTTTAGTTTAACGAACATATCAGATGGGGCAATTCTCGTAATTTTAAGAACGTTCACAGTCTGATCTAGGGGTACAGATGAACAAAGTTTACGGCAAAAAGTAATAATAATATAATATCCCTGGACATTTCACACAGCTCCATCTAGTCCCAAGCTAAGCAACCTAATGCTTGTGTTATGGTAACAAGATGACTGATAAACTACTTATATACATTTTTTTTTTTTTGTAAATACATAATTTATAGATAGAAAAACACCCAGACTCGGAACAAATACCTGTAGGACTTACAAATATTTGTTCTGTGCGGGAATCGAACCCGCGACACGCAGCGCAGCAGTCCGATCGCTCAGCCACTGCGCTAACCGTGTTGTCAATAAAAAAAGTGCTATCTAAGGACAGTGATCTCTGTCAACAGTGCTTCCTATGTACCGAGATGTCTACGAACGATGTTTTCTATCAACAAAGTTTTCAGCGAAACGTGCTGCCTGGGAATAGAGATTTCTATAGCTCTGCTTTCTGTGTGTAGTCATATTATCGTACAAGCGTGTTTCTATCTTATGTTCCACGCTCAGATTTTGAACGTTTTAAATTACGAGAATTAGCCTTCAACTCGGCACCGGATCAGGATCATCTTAACTCGAGCCTTCCAACAGTTTTGTTATAAAACACCATACTGCAACGCATCTGCATCTGCATTGCGTCGCCCCGGGATCACGGAGCTTACGTCTAGGCACAGCTTGGGTGTTTTTATCACTGACCTTACGGTGGGGCATCGCTGCAGCTACGGCTAGGCGTTAGCGAGCTTGTAGATACCTCTCCGTTACCGAGCTTAGCGGTTAAACCCATCCGCAAGCCCTGCGTCGCCTCGGCGATCCCTAGGAGGTGCTGAATCGATCCGGTTGGGTTGATTGACGCCTAGTTGCCGATGAGGCGAGGTGATGCTGATAGGTGTACGATGACCTTTATGTGTGCCCAAACATGCAGGGCAGCGCAGACTGGCTGATTGGGTGTATAGCTACGGACCGGCTGGGCCCACTTATCTCGTCTTGTTTCCACTTCAATGGAAACTGATATCTAGCCTGCGATGATAGCACTGCCCATGGAATTAATAAGCCTGTTATCCAATTGTATACCAGCGCCAACAGTTGTCAGTCGTCCAGTGGCGGAATAAGCCTGTCGGGGGCCCGGGGCGATAAATCAAAATGAGGACTTCTTAGTTTAAGTGGATATTTGTATTTCTAGTAACCTTTTTCAAAAAATGAATAATGCCTAAAAAAAAGAAAGTATAACGTGTGTAACAATTATACTCTACTTATATCATGGGCCTCGCAATAGGCAGGATAATTTTTTTCAGAGAGGTGCATATTTATCTCCTCATCATTATGCTGTTCAAGAAAAGCAAGCAAGGATGCAAGAGCGAGCGACGAGGGCTCGAATATCGAAATATTTTACACCTTAACTCCGAATTCTTGATCAGCCGATCGATTCTGTAAAAAACTCACCGTGAAAAGTTAGGTGCAGTGAGCTTAGAGTGAGCTGTCAATAGTGTCAATCCCTAGCATTAGTTGGAATGACAGCTCACTTCACCTAAGTTTTCACGGTGAGATGGTTACAGAATCGCACTGCAGGTTTCTTTTGACCATTCATAGTCGTACGGAAATAGGAGTTGCTTTGTTGACTTACCTACTTATGCATAAAGTCTTATCAATAAGTTCCGTCGAAGCGAGCTCGAAAATGTTTAGCACCCAACCTTTATGTTTTGCATAGGTACATACTACGTACGGGGTCTCCAACTACTGCTACTGAACATATGTTTACTGTTTGATTGTTTGGGATTTATTAAAAAGTACTTATTAAGATTTGGGGCCCCCTCTGAACCAGGGGCCCGGGGCGGGCCGCCCCAGCCGCCTTACCGCCAGTGCTGTAGATGGAAATAATATATAGGTAGCTAATCCATGGCACATGCTAAGTAATGTTTATCAATCTTGGCCTGGACTACCTCGCTTTAACACAGCGTGATTTCTAGATTTTATAACCGATAAGGATCATGACTACCGTATAGTCCCAGCACTAATACTTTTTTACCTGTTGCTGTTTGCTGCGGTTCTGTCTAGTGATGGGTCGTCAACGAAACGTTAACGTTGAATTGCGTTTGTCAACTAGCATGAACGATAAACGCCTAAACGCTTTTATTAACGTATGCTGTGTCCGGCCAATCAGCCGCTTCGACCAGTCACAGGCCCGCCGGCGCGGAAACGTTTCATTCCGCGCACGAATATGATAATTTTAAGAATTAATAATGTCATCCTTTACTTTCTTTTAAACATAATGACATTGATCAAATTACTAAATAAATATCAAAACTTGTATTCGTTATTTAGAGTTCAAATTATTGTCATGACTATCGCGTCGTAGCGGGAGTTGTATTGTTAAAGAAATACAATTTACGTACGTTGAAAATAACAAAACGTTGGGTTCAGTTTCTCGTTTCGTCAAACGAGTTGAATTCATAAACGTCGTTGTCTCGTAACTCGTTGACGAATTCAACGAGTTGATTTGTACACGGTCAACGTTAATCCTGTTGAAGAGACATCAACGTTGATTCAACTAGTTCGTTGATTCAACGCCCATTACTAGTTCTGTCAACTTCTGTCTGTGTCTGATGTCTGTGCACAACTCCTTGACAACTCCACAGATCAAAACAATATTATATTGTAGTCTGTGGATCAAAATAATAATAAGTCCTGTCTGCCGTCACCACATGACGCTGGCTGAAAAGTCGACACGGCTCAGTAGCCAACAAAGTAAAAGTACTCTGTCTCTGTCTATGGTGGTTGGCAAAGAAGAAAGAAAAAAAAGTCCTCTGCTGAAATGTAGATGGCGTTTCGAATCTGGATGCTTCGAAATGGCACAAGAGTGAAGAGGGCTCTCTTCTCCCGTATTATTTTATACTCTTTGGTCCTCTGTTTCTCTGTCAAAGTCTGTCAATTGTTGTGTATGTGTATTCAATTTTTATTTATTTATTTTATTGCTTTTCTTCTTTCTATCTGTTTGTAAAACATAATCTTATCTTGTAAATATTAATTAAATAAGTACAATCGTCACATGAACGTCAATCGATTTTAATTCGTTGTTTGATAACGAAAATTGGGTTTTCGAATACATAGTTGTGTTCTGTAAATAGAGGAAGGGAAAAACAGAAATTCTTTGCAATAAAAATGTCGCGAGAAGATGATTTCAAGAAATATGCAACTGAATATGACCCCATAAAAGTAGGATCTATTGATGGTAAGGGTTGCTTTATGGTGACATTGTGGATTTGGTAAATAGAGGCTTGGAATCGTGCCTGACGCAGTTTCTAGGCACGGATGACCCTCTGATTGACCATTATTATACTCTGACCATACTAACGTCATCGTCATAAACAAACAGCTGAATGTCAAGAAGTTCATGTAACATCTTTTTTCTGTGCCACTTCTGGACTATTAGACATACATATACTATTAGACATATATTCGTAAGGACTGGCCTCTGCCCTGCAGCGGGACAATACAGACTAGTTAGATTAGATTAGATACTATGTCTAAAAACTATACTTAATATAATATTAGTTGGTAAAAAAAAACTGGTATTTGTAACCCTAGCAATTATTTTCACTGATAAGACATATCCTATAGTTAAACAGTGACCAGCGTTGTGGGCTGCATATTGCCTATAAGTTTTGGGTATTTCTTATTTCTATGTTTTATATTGTAGCTGATTGATGTTACTTTGAATTAAAAAAAATTAAACATATTCCTACTCCTACGGTGTGATCAGGCACAGACAGCGAGCCGCATGACCGCGCCATCCTGCGGGCGCTGCGCTCGCAGTACACCCCCAACAGGCTGGTGAAGGGAGATGCTGTCAACACACTATTTGTAGCGAGACTCAACCCCAGAACTACAGAAGTAAGTATAGTCAGGGGGTGGTCTTAAGACTTCTAGAGAAGGTCCTATTAGGTAACCGGTAATTTGGTATTCAGAATCCATTTTAAAAAACCCACGGACGAAGCAGTAAAATCAAATAAATTTATTTCCATTAAATATTCACAAAATATTTAGTTGTGTATTCACTTTAAAAATAAATGATTAAATTAAAATAGAATAAATATTTAAGGGGGCTCCCATACAACGAGACGTGATTTTTATAGATAATGGTATGGGATCCTTCGTTAGCGAGTCCGACTCGCACTTGGCCGGTTTTTCGGTTTGTATTAATTTATTTATAGTTAGCCTAAAAATCAAATTAACCTATATTCTCTCTAATTGATAGAAAAATCTAGAAATGTTTTTTTTTTTCATTTGAAGGGCTTATAAGTAAGTAACAAATCATCCATTAATTTGTTTAATGCAAATTTGCACAATTAGCGAAGTTTCAGTAGAATGAACAATATTTTGAAATATTGGATGATTTGTTATATACACGAATTTGGTCATGATTGTTAACAAGAAATGAACATGGATCATCTGTATTCCTTTTAGAAGAACCAGCTCCAACGTTATCAGTTTCCAATATATTGTATCGGTTATGTTCGGCTAAAACCCCCTGAAAGGGGGTGGAGGTGCTGTGTCCGAGGAAACTCTAAATCCACACGGACGAAGTCACATCAGTGGTAACACTTGCAATACGACAATCACTCTTATTCGCTCTGTTACCACTGACTTGCGGCTGACTTTATCTATAGGTTCTATCTCCATAAACATACGTATTTTTAAATAAAAATTTGAATTAAATTTCAGGAAACACTCAAAGCGGAATTTGGCAAATTTGGCAGAATACTTAATTGCCGCGTGGTCAAAGACATAGTAACAGGAAAATCCAAGCAGTATGCATTCATAGAATTTGAAAACTTGGGTAGCGTGGACCGGGCTCTTAAGGATATGCAGAAGGAGTACATAGACAGCGCAGAGATGATTGTGGAGCGCGAGGCGGAGCGCCGGCTGGCAGGCTGGCGGCCGCGCCGGCTCGGCGGGGGCTTCGGCGGTCGCAAGGAGTCCGGGCAGCTCAGGTTCGGCTGTCAAGACAGACCGTTCAGAAAGCCAATCGTGGTTGTTGGCCAAAGAAAGGATAACGAGCAGGGCAAGAGATAAGTGTGCTGGCACCGACCCCGTGTGTGATCAGTACACGCTAACTAATACCTAATCAAAGTACCTATTTAACTACAACATGATCAACATCAACCTTCATGGTTAACACCACACCACATACGGAATCACAAGGTCCAATCACGACCTAAACTACTTAGGTGAGTTCATCTGCAAACTATCTATCTAACTATTTTATCTGCGGAGCCTTGCACAGGACATTCAAATAAAAAGTCGTAAGTACGTAAACAAAATAAAAAAAAAGAATGCTTGTGATCTAATTGGTCGTGTGTGTCAAGCGTCAGTCACAAGTCAACAACATGAGCAGTCGCGATAAATCATGTGCTATGTGTGCTGCAAGGAGCTCAAGGGGTGGTGCAAGTCCTTCACACGGACGGAGGGACTCCTCTCCATCCTAGAAGCTATCCTCCTTGGGGTTCTTATAAGTTTTTTAGTGTTTTTGATACTTCACTTTTTGGCTTGTCGCGCATGTCCGGAACCCCCTGAAAAAGATTCTGAAAAGGAGTTACCAACTTCTCCTCCATCGTCAAATATTCCACCCACACAGCACAGCACTCTGTCGCCAGACGTCGAGTGTACCTGGGAGCCTTCTCAGCCGACTACTGCGAGGACGCGTTACTACCTGAGCGACAGGCGCAGCTCGCCCGGAGGCACCGGCTCTACCACCACCAGATATAGCAAGGGCCCGTCCACGGAGTCTTTGGAGATATTCGATGAGACTGTGGAGTATGACGACGGCGAGTTCTTGGAACACTCAGACGGTGAACCCGCGGAGGATAGATACAAAAATCAGGTCGTGGCCCTGGTCAAGCTCAAACCCCCGGGAGACGTGACGTTCGGCTGCATTTTGACTAAGATAACAAAGTTTTGGACGTTGACGGCCGCCAGCTGTATAGAGTCTATCGAGGAGGTGGACTCTCTGGACTCGTTCGTTATCATGGAGGGCTTCGGGTCGGAGGGAGCGTCGCGGCCGCGCACCGTTGCGGACGTGCGCCTGCACCCGCAGTACGCGGGCGCGGCGCGCGCGCACGACCTGGCGGCGCTGCGGGCCGACCGGGCACTGCGGGCGCGCGCGCCCCCGCTGCGCCTGCCGCGCCTGCTCGACTACTTCCTCGTCGCACTTGGCGAGAGGTTCCACATCCTTGGGTATGGAGGTTACAGGTAATAACGTCACTAATCATTCATTATTTGTGTATTATAATTTTTCGTTGAACAACAAAGGTTGTTCATCTTAATCTAACATCGAACCGTTTGATCCCGGTATAAGCGAGTGAGTGTAGTGTACCCTTGAATCAAATAATTTTTTAAGTTAGAATTTGCCACAAAAGTTCATAATTATGCGACTTTGAACTGAGTTGTATTCAAAATCAGAATATTATATGTTACATAAACCTACGTGGCCTTTACAATATTTCCAAATTATGTACAGTGTTAATAGGTATGCGAGGACCCTCCCTACCGATTGTTGATGCCTACACTGTAGGGCAGTTCATAGCTTAGGTTGGAACTGTGATCAATCACGCGCGAGTCTAATTGGTCGCAGTAACGAAACCAGGCTACCCCGACCAAACGGGTTAGGTTAGGTTAGAACTGTGACCAAACGTGCGTAAGCGAGCTCTACTTTCAAGTTAGATTTCTCGCTGGCTAATTCCGATTTGTTAACTGCCCACACGTTAAGCCATTTTACTGCTAAATATTTATGCCGCTTGAAATCAATCACCAATCAATCAACCGGCAATTTAAATAACGGGGCTATGCTAGTAGTTACAACGTTAGCGATAAAAATAATTTGCCTAGCTGTTTGATTGAATGGCTGAATCTCATTCAGGCCGCTAACTGTCCTCCGAGTTAACTGAAAGGCGAATTAAGCTAAAAACGTAATAAACATTTAATTTCGCGGACTCGGCGCATTTTTCACTCGGCGTCTTGTTAGGTCATAGGCCCAGCGTACACTTACGGAGGCGTGGTGAAGCGCGGTTCTTGGTCGCACAGCACGAGCAGCACACGGATTTCGAGCGACTCGGAGAGCCACCACGGGGCCTCACCCGTGCGGAGCGCCGCCAAGAGCCCCTGTGCGACTCTTGACTAAGCTAGTGTTCTTGTCATGTTAATATGTTTGGTGTCAATAACTAAATTATATCAACCAGTACAGAATTATTATGTAAAGATGATTAATGTGGACTCGGTATATTATTGTTTCCCTTGCAGACGAAGAAGAAAAAAGGAAGTTAAATAAAAAAAAAGGAAATGGGTCAATGAGAGTTGGCTTTCATGTATTTGCTCAATAGAGCGCCATGAGAGGCGCCGGGCCGGGCGGCGGCCGCGCGACGACGTAGCAGTCTGCAGTCTCTTTGCCGGCTCTCGTGGCAGCTTGACAGCGCGCCGCTCGCTATAATTTATCTTTGGCATACCATTTTTAACTATATGTCATCGAATATAAGGTTCAGTTTAAATTGTTATCTACTCAGTCTTTTTGCCTCGCCTCGCCAGATGTGCGCTGGGCCATAATTTGCAGGGTACCTTTGGATTTGCTGCAGTTTACAGCGCCTAACAGTGTTGACAGCGACGGTAATTAGGCAGAAGTTAATTTGTGTTTTGTAAGTATTTAGATAATTAATGTCTGTCGTATAGGACAATCGACAAGAGCCCTGAGTCGCGGCAGCTGCGGCAGGTGTCGGTGTTCGTGGTGTCGAGCGCGGCGTGCGCGGCGCACGAGCGCGCGCAGCCGTGGGCGCCGCGCCACCTGCTGCGCGGCGCGGCGGCGCGGCACGGCGCGTGCGGGGCGGCGCCGCTGTGCGCCGGCGCAGTATCCGCGCGCCGCTCGCCCTGCAACTACTGCGCCGGCACGCCTCTGCTGCGCGACCACACGCTGTTCGGCGTCATGAGCGACAACAGCGCGTGCGGCGTCGCCTGTGAGCCGCAGCTCTACGTCAACATCGCCACGCTGCGCGATTGGATCGACTCCGTTATCGAATGAATTATATTTATTTTCGATTATTTATCTACTACGTTTTATTTCTAAGGCGCAATCTATGCTGGTATGCCTGCGCAGGCAGACCGGAGCGTGTATTAGAATAGACCTTTGACAGTTTTATGCCGTGATTTTATATAAATTATATACTAGCAACCCACCCATGCTTTGCACGGTTTTGACGACTTCACAAAACATGGAGATTTCAGTGCTATATCTCAGTTTAATATTAATGTATTATACACATAAACCTTCCGGAAAAAAGTCTCTGCATTTGATAGGATTGCAAGGATTGGGCTTCTTGAGGAAGACTATAGGTCGCGCTAGAAGTCTTAGCAACGGAGGTAAACAAAAAGTAAGAAAGAATGCGAGGTGAAAAGTCAGGGCCAGGTCTGCGGGTTGTTCGATAGAGATGCCGTGGCACAGGCAACTGAAGGAACACGGGTGGGTTTTAGTCAATAAAAGTCTAACACCCCCTTCCGCTCAGCCCAGAGCGGGTGTGAGGTCATTTGATGATTTCCCACCAAAAAAAGGTGAAAAGTCAGGGTGCGGCCAGTTGTATCAGGGAGCGGCGCTCACTGAACAGTGGAATCATACGAGGGCGGCACTGAAAATTTCGGGAATCAAGGAAGTGACACAACATTAGTATTTAAAAATGTATTTAGGTATTGCTTTTCGAAGTATTCTCCGCGAAATTTGACACATTTTTCCATACGATGGAACCAATCATTGAAGCAACCATTCCATTCGGAAGTTGGGGTCTCCAAAATGGTCGTTTTGTAGGCGTCCACAGCTTCTTCAGGTGATAAAAATCTCTGTTCACGCAATTTATTCTTTACTAGCTTCTGCCCGCGGCTTCGCCCGCGTGGATGTCGGAAATTATCCCACTGGAACTTGCTAACAGGATAAAATGTATGTGCACCAGGATGCCATCTATCTCGCGGGCCCTTTGTGTGACCGTTTCGACTGCTCGGCCACAATTTCGTAGAAGCAAAACGACTACGTCAACATTACGAAGGAATTTGTAAAACACTAACAATGAAAGTCGCAAATTCGTAGATCCAATATTCAGAAAGTTGTAAAGGTTTAACCATGGCCGCGCAGTCGAAACGTGGAGAACTGCGCGGCCACGCAGTTCTCTTAAACGGAGCTTCGTAGAGGTCCCATTCTTTTTGCTAACCACTGATACGATTTCGAAGAAATTGTAGACAGTATGAATAAAGCCCTAATGTTTGGAATTCACGACCTACAGAACTTAAATGCTATGGCCGCGCAGTTGACACGTGGAGAACTGCGCGGCCACGCAGTTCTCTTAAAGTTCTCTTAAACGGAGCTTCGTAGAGGGCCCATTCTTTTTGCTAATCACTGATACGATTTCGAAGAAAATGTAGACAGTATTAATAAAGCCCTAATGTATGGAATTCACGATCTACAGATCTTATAAC
This sequence comes from Apamea anceps, assembly GCA_951799955.1. Taxonomy (NCBI): domain Eukaryota; kingdom Metazoa; phylum Arthropoda; class Insecta; order Lepidoptera; family Noctuidae; genus Apamea; species Apamea anceps. The sequence goes on along the minus strand of OX637502.1, from coordinate 664,352 downwards.
CTATAATGCAAGTTAGAAAAAGGGTGACCAAGATTTATGGTGCGTCAATCAGACATTTTCAAGCGTCGTTTTATACCACGTAGCCTATTATCATAATGAGGGAATAAGTATGCTTCATTGGATGGAGAAGTACCAAAGTAAGTAGATACGAAAATATTGTTACCGTCAAGATGGTAGGTAAGTACCTTTTTTGTAAAAAGGATTAATGATTGTCTATTCGATTAGTACCTACCTACCTATACTTGTAAACATTTAATAAAAAATTAGAAAAAAAACAAACTTTTTTTTAGATCTGGGTAAATTTTATTCTAAGTTACTAATGCGACATTTTGAGAAGGTGTCTTATCCTATCTCGGCGGCTCCTGAGCCGCGCAAGCGAGTGCGCCCGCGCCTGAGCACCCTCTGCTTGCGCGTCTTTATCAGTGCAGAGATAAATGGTTCATCATGGATTGTGTAGTGCTCGTGATTTTGCACTGTTGTGGCTATTTAAAATGAACGTCAAGATGACGGGACCCCGCCAGGTTATCGTATTAAATTTTGGTGTGTTCAGTTTAAGATTACGCCATGTGTTTTTTCATTAACTGAATAGTGGTCCCGCCATTTTGATATCAAAATAGCGGAACCACTTTCTTTGTAGAATATTTGAAATTTTATGAGTGTAGAATTTTACTATGAAATAGTAGAAATATTGTACTAAATCCTATTCACGTGATATTCGAAATACCTGACGGGGTCCCGTCATCTTGACGTTCATTATTCAAATCTACTATTTGCTACCTTTGCACAAATTTTAGCTACCTCAACGTATACGTAGTTATTTAACAGTATGTTATTTAAAATCCTTGGTCCCTCCATTTTGACGTCAAAGTGAAAGGACCATATGGATAGGCTGGTCGGAGGAGTAACCTACCTATATAGTATTACAATACCTTAATTCTAGTTTAGAAATATGCAATTTGATGGTCCCTAACATGAATCATTTGAGAAATATCGACAATAAATGTTGGTCCCTCCATAATGACGATTCAAAAATTTGGTCAGGCCTGTTAATGGATAGTATTTTTTGGTTTTTCGAAGTAGTCATGTTTAGTACCTATTTTCTACCTTTGGATTATGCAAATGACTTACGGTGAAGTTTATCTTCAAAAAGTACTGAAAAATTAGTGCAACGGTTGCAAATAGTAGATTTACAATATTAAACTTTTATGTAGGCTGATTTGAAATCCAAGACTTGGTCCCTTCATCTTGACGGTAACAATAGTTTCGTATAAAATGTATTATTTTATTATATCTACTTACTTTAGTACTTCTCCATCCAATGAAGCATACTTATTCCCTCATTATGATAATAGGCCACGTGGTACAAAAACGACGCTTGGAAATGTCTGATTGACGCACCATAAATCTTGGTCACCCTTTTTCTAACTTGCATTATAGGTTATAAAATCTGTAGATCGTGAATTCCATACATTAGGGCTTTATTAATACTGTCTACATTTTCTTCGAAATCGTATCAGTGATTAGCAAAAAGAATGGGACCTCTACGAAGCTCCGTTTAAGAGAACTGCGTGACAGCGCAGTTTTACACGTTTCAACCGCGCGGCCATAGCATTTAAGTTCCGTAAGTCGTGAATTCCAAACATTAGGGCTTTGTTCATACTGTCTACATTTTCTTCGAAATCGTATCTGTGGTTAGCAAAAAGAATGGGCCCTCTACGAAGCTCCGTTTAAGAGAACTTTAAGAGAACTGCGTGGCCGCGCAGTTCTCCACGTGTCAACTGCGCGGCCATAGCATTTAAGTTCTGTAGGTCGTGAATTCCAAACATTAGGGCTTTATTCATACTGTCTACAATTTCTTCGAAATCGTATCAGTGGTTAGCAAAAAGAATGGGACCTCTACGAAGCTCCGTTTAAGAGAACTGCGTGGCCGCGCAGTTCTCCACGTTTCGACTGCGCGGCCATGGTTAAACCTTTATAACTTTCTGAATATTGGATCTACGAATTTGCGACTTTTATTGTTAGTGTTTTACAAATTCCTTCGTAATGTTGACGTAGTCGTTTTGCTTCTACGAAATTGTGGCCGAGCAGTCGAAACGGACACCCCTTTGTGGCTAATTACAATAGAAAACCAATTGTGTCTCATTAATGGTGATTAAGAGGGTACCTATATGATATCTTTACCTAAGTACCTACCTAATTAAAAAAATAAATAAACTCAATAACAGAAAATAAAATACCTACCTACCTAAATAAACCTATTTATGACGATAACTAATCTAAACTCAATCATCATCTGCCTAGCCTTTTCCCAACTATGTTCAGGGCCGGCTTCCAGTCTAACCGGATGCAGCTGAATACCAGTATTTTACATGGAGCGACTGCCTATCTGACCTCCACAACCCAGTTATTGGGTAATACGATACCCTTGGTACGACTGGTTGTCAGACTTTCGGGCTTCTGACTACCCGTAACGACTGTCAAAGATCCACGAATGACAGCCGGGACCAACGGCTTAACGTACTTTCCGAGGCACGGAGGTGTCTCGGTATGTAAAGATGGTCACCCATCCACAGACCGACCGCGGCAAGCGTAGCTTAACCTGACCGATCGACCTGTGCGGCTGTTATTATTTAGCCACGGGCCTCTCAATCTAAACTCAATAAATAAGCAATATCTCTAAAAACTAATATCTATACGAATGACTATCCTATCTAACAGTATTATAAAATAACCTACGGTCACTACGTACACTATCAAATATACTACCTATACTTTAAAATTAAAATCTATACCTACGACTTATATAAAAATAAACCTAAATAACTCTAAAAAGTAAAAGGAATAAAAATGAACTCCACTGCGTGTGACCTAACCTACGACAAACTTATTATTTGCGGTTGGTACAGTAATCGGATCTAGGGATCGAACCGCAAAATTAAGTTTGTTTTTTATTGTATATACTTTTCCGGGATAAAAAGTACCCAGTGTGGTGCCCAGGATATTAAAGAATAATTATACCAAGTTTCATCGTAATCGAACCGGTAGTTTTTGCGTGATGCCTGAACAAACAGACAGACAGACAGACAGACCGACAGACAGACAGACAAAAATTTTTTTAATCACATTTTTGGGTTCGGTGTCGGTCTAGTAACACCCCCTGCCATTTATTTTTTTGATATTTTCAATGTACAGAATTTTCACTTCTACAGATTTATTATAAGTACTAGCTTCTGCCCGCGGCTTCGCCCGCGTGGATGTCGGAAATTATCCCACGGGAACGTGCTAACAGGATAAAATGTATGTGCACCAGGATGCCATCTATCTCGCGGGCCCTTTGTGGCTAATTACAATAGAAAACCAATTGTGTCTCATTAATGGTGATTAAGAGGGTACCTATATGATATCTTTACCTAAGTACCTACCTAATTAAAAAAATAAATAAACTCAATAACAGAAAATAAAATACCTACCTACCTAAATAAACCTATTTATGACGGTAACTAATCTAAACTCAATCATCATCTGCCTAGCCTTTTCCCAACTATGTTCAGGGCCGGCTTCCAGTCTAACCGGATGCAGCTGAATACCAGTATTTTACTTGGAGCGACTGCCTATCTGACCTCCACAACCCAGTTATTGGGTAATACGATACCCTTGGTACGACTGGTTGTCAGACTTTCGGGCTTCTGACTACCCGTAACGACTGTCAAAGATCCACGAATGACAGCCGAGACCAACGGCTTAACGTGCTTTCCGAAGCACGGAGGTGTCTCGGTATGTAAAGATGGTCACCCATCCACAGACCGACCGCGGCAAGCGTAGCTTAACCTGACCGATCGACCTGTGCGGCTGTTATTATTTAGCCACGGGCCCCTCAATCTAAACTCAATAAATAAGCAAAATCTCTAAAAACTAATATCTATACGAATGACTATCCTACCTAACAGTATTATAAAATAACCTACGGTCACTACGTACACTATCAAATATACTACCTATACTTTAAAATTAAAATCTATACCTACGACTTATATAAAAATAAACCTAAATAACTCTAAAAAGTAAAAGGAATAAAAATGAACTCCACTGCGTGTGACCTAACCTACGACAAACTTATTATTTGCGGTTGGTACAGTAATCGGATCTAGGGATCGAACCGCAAAATTAAGTTTGTTTTTTATTGTATATACTTTTCCGGGATAAAAAGTACCCAGTGTGGTGCCCAGGATATTAAAGAATAATTATACCAAGTTTCATCGTAATCGAACCGGTAGTTTTTGCGTGATGCCTGAACAAACAGACAGACAGACAGACAGACAGACAGACCGACAGACAGACAGACAGACAGACAGACAAAAATTTTTTTAATCACATTTTTGGGTTCGGTGTCGGTCTAGTAACACCCCCTGCCATTTATTTTTTTGATATTTTCAATGTACAGAATTTTCACTTCTACAGATTTATTATAAGTATAGATATAGATTTTAGGGAAAGTATAGAAATCATTAGGGCTTAGGTCGGGGCTTTACGGCGGATGGTCTAATAATTCTATGTTTTCTTGCTCTAAAAACTCTTTTGTTCTGTGCGCGGTGTGAGAACTCGCATTTCCGTGATGGAGGATGATGCGGCGGTTGCAGTTCTCTTTACGGAGTTCAGAAACGACCTGTGGCAAACAAATTCTAGCATACCATTCTGCATTAACCGTTCTTTGTCCCTCAAGAGGAATAGTCGTAACATGGCCGGTTTTGGGGACAAACGTGGCCACCATTTTTTTTGCAACACTCCGTGAACGAACAATTTTTGTTGGCTTTAACTCATTTTCGAACACCCAAACCCGTGACTAGTTTTTTGTTTCGGGTTCGTACGCGTATATCCAGGATTCGTCACCTGATACGATGTTGTATACAGCATTTGAGGATCCTGCGTGGAATCTTTCGAGAGTTCTGACGCACCAAGTAACGCGAGCCGCTTTTTGCTCTTCACAGAGCGAATGTGGTATCCATCGGGAAAACAACTTTTTTACACCTAATTGTTCATGCATGATTATTTGTATTTGACTCATGCCAATGTCTAAAGTTGCCTGAATTTCGCGGTATGTCACATGTCGATCTTCCTCAAACAGCTTACGCACAGCATCAACGTTTTCTTGGGTGACTGCAGTTTTTGGACGACCTTGACGAGGATCATCACTGAGCTTGACACGTCCACGTTGAAATTCAGCAAACCAGCGATAAATTGTGGTTTTGGATGGGGCTTCATCACCAAATGCAGAAATCATCCGGTCAACACACTGTTTTTGTGTTAAACCACTTCGAAAGTCATAATAAATCATCGCTCTTGAATTTTCTCGAGTCAATTCCATTTTCTCAACGACTAAACAAGTTTGACAAAACCTTGTGACAAAACCGAGAATCTTTTTTTAAATAAATAAATGTTATTCGATTTTTAAAACCAAGGAGTTTTCAATTAAAAAGATTTTAATATGACAGGAACCATAGATATCCAGAGATATGCCTTCATTGCGGAATAGTAAGGAGTCCTAGTGCCGCCGCTAATCTCCCACCCAAATACTTACAACATTAACAAATAGTGTACTTACGACACACACTTAAAATTTGAACACGCATACTAAGAAGAAAGCAGCTACACTAAGTCAATTTCTAACAGCACACATGCATAGAATGGGCGGGGCATTCACTTGTAAACATTTGCTATTCAATGCACACGCATGCAATTAGGGAGTCGAAAGCGATGGTCGATAATTTTTGTCGATATTTAATTATAGCACATTCTTGTATTATAATAACTTCGTTTAATTTTCTTTAAATAATTTCTTTTTTTTTATATAAATACCTATCCGAAAATATAGTTTATTTTTATTAAAATAAAATGGGAATAGGTTTTTAATATTGTATTACCGGTTAAATTGAACGCTTATTTAACACATTTGTAAAGAAATAAAATGTTAAACCCTCAGTATTATAGACAAAGATTTGACAAAATAGCGACGGACCGCGAATTTTCTAATTCAAATTTAGAACTTTGGCGTCTGCTCGGCCTTATGATTGACATGAATTGAGTGCTTGCGATTTAGTGATCAATACAAGAATATTGCGCAAAATATTTTTTTTATTTTCAAAAATATTTATTTTTATATTTTTTTTTTCAACGATGTAATATTAATTTGAGTTTTTACATTTCACGAGTAACTGTAAGTATTGAAATAACAATGTCTTAATTTGGTTCAAACAACATTAAATTAATAACTAATTTAACTCTTTTATTATACATGCAATACGAGAATATCCATTGAGTTCTGTAAAAAAATATTCAGCTGCAATAATACGCATATCGATAAAATCAGTCGCACGCACTCGATTGCACCTCTCTAAATTCAAAACGTTCGTTGCGTTCGGGAAGATTCGGGCTAGTTCGGGCTAGTTCGTGTCGCTCCGGACGAAAGTTAATAAAACATTTAAAAATTGATTTAAAATATAAAACACTGACTTAATTGGTTACTTACCGGTGGTGGGACACACATTTGTTTTCAGGTTGATGGTATTTGATCTATTTTTACATATAATTACTGCACAACTCGGCATTTTGACTTTTTAGGGTTGGACCTCATCTGGCAGCACGGAATCGCATTTGTTCCGCCTGTGCTACCACGTGCTGCAGTATGCTGCCGCATGCGAACGCGCGCTGTCGCATTCCGCAGACAAAAAAGGCGATCGCACGCGTCAGCATGCTGCAGCATGGGTGGCATACTGCCGCGTTCTTTTATGATCAGTTTAGTTTCAAGCGCGAGATGGATAGGACCACGGAAGAGAGAGCAGTGATTCTAGCGTGTATTTTGCAAGAAATGCAAAATCAAAATAAAACTATCAAATTTTCGTCAGTCATTGTTATTTCCATCCGTACGGCATGAATGAACAGGCTGCACTGAGCTGACGAGCGGCCGCGTGCGCCATTGTACGATAGAGTGAGACAGCATGCGATAGCAAGTGATCAGCGGTGAAAGGATGCGTTAGCATGCTATCGCGCGCTTCAGCGTTCCGGAGTCTCCCTGCCGACCATTGCATTTTGTCCGTGATGCCGATCGCCTCGAGGATTCCGCCGCATGCTATCACATTATGCTTTTTGTCTCGGTCTAGCAAATGGCAGTTCTAAGCGACAGAAAGAGAAAGGGCGACGGAAAAAGGCGATTCCGTGCTGCCAGATGAGGTCCAACCCTTACGCATCAATAGTACACTGTACGGAGTTGCAAAGCGACTGAATGAAGCGTACAGCCGCCGTTCGAACATAAGAACAATTTTATAACATTGAGGCGCCACGTGCCACGCCCCCAAGGCATATCCCGTGATATCCGTGACAGGAACAGTGGAAATATTCCATTCCCGATACTTTTAGTGCAGCCCTCGTATTACCTTTTTTCTTGAATCTGTAATCGGACCTTGAGCTTTAATCATATTGGTTATTTCTTCATGTGCATTTGGATTAAGTGATCTTTTTTTATTTCGTGATAAAATGTGATTGCACTTTTCTCTAACAATAAAATTAAAAATGTATTATCTCGTAAATTATTTTTATGTAAAACTTTAGTCAAAAATTTGTACAAAAATTTATCGTAGTTTGTGTAAATCAATACGAAACAGTTAAGTTACCTCTAAGCATTCTTATGGATCACTCAGTTCAGCAAATTTAAAAACTTTGAATTACTCATAAATTTTTAACAAAAGGTATTTGTGTTATGATATTTATTGTACAAATATTCTCGGAGTATGTACATTTTAGGATAAACAATAGATCTATAGAAAAAGTCATCTGAAACCTTATTACAAAGATCTCTCAGACGAAATGGTGTCTGAACTGAGTGATCCAATGATACTGTCCAAAGATACCTGGAAGAAGCTTTAAATGCCTTGATGGGCTTAAAAACTGTTGTGACTAATTCTTTACAAATTTTTAAGACATAAATTTAGTCAGTAGAGTAAGTGTTTGTTGAGATTTCGCTCATAGCCGTTTTTGCAAAATGTCTGAATTGAGTGATCCACATTTTCGGCAATAACTGAAGATCCTTGAGAGTGACAATTTTTTTACTTTGGGCCAATGATATTCTAGTAAACAGATATGTTATACACTTACAAAACAACAGAAAAAAGTGTTCCGCGCCGAGAGGCAGCACACATACACACTTTTCATTCATTTTACATTTCACTACAAGTAAAAAGGATAGAAAAAGGATAGCTCGATAAAACCAATAAGAAAAAAAGTGACAGCTAGATGTTGTCAATTGCGCGTGAATGTAAACAAACATTATTCGAGCCACCAATCACCGCACGTTGGCATCATAGACTAACAAATTTACTAGGCAGAAAGTACAAACCGCGTGTACAGAATTTGCAGCCGGGATTTGTGCCTATGCAACGAATAAACACTATTAAAAGGTAGGTAGGTGAAAAATAAAACACGTTTTAAGAAGAAAGAAATATATTTATATTGTAAAAATAATCATACACCTTCGAAAAGATTTAATTTATTTCTTTTCTGTCTCTTAGAGAGCTTTTTTATTTCGTGAGCGGAATGGAGGCGAACTGTTGTATACTTATCAATTATAGTTTTTTTGTTTAATTTATAATTAAATATATCAAACAAAATTGTAAAGAAAAGTTATTAAAAGGGAAACTAGAACTCTGCTGTAAAGATGACTTTACTGCCTAATATTCGCATCTGTACTTTTATTCTATGTCCGGAGTGCACGCATCCTTGTCGTTCATACTACAAAAAATGTATTTTCCATCTCTTTCTTTTTTCTAACCTCCAAATATCAGAATATTAGGAAAATAATTGAAATATATTAATAAATCGCAGTATATTGTGTACTTCTGTGTGGTATGAGATCCCTTGTGTTTTATTAACTTTGGTATCATAATTGGTACACTTTCTAAATACACAAGATGGCATTTTGAATGGTAATTACGTAGCAGCGCACACCGTGTCACTCGTAGACGTGCGTGACACAGACTAAAGGCAATACGTCCCAATTAGGACGTTTTCTAGTCTTCACGATTTGCGCGCTCATAACATATCTGTTTATTAAAATATCATTGCTTTGGGCTATGAGTTTTAACTATTTTTGACTAAATGTACAATCACATTTTGTCACGAAATAAAAAACGATCACTCAATCCAAATGCACATTATTTCTTCACTTGGCAGTTCGAGATTGTTCCTGTGATGTGTAGGGTTGCCATTCGTCCCGATATATCGGGACTGTCACCGTCATTAGGCCTTCTGTCCCGACGTCCCGACAAAACACTATTACGTCCCGTTTTCTCGCGCGGTCAAAGCAATTCAAATACGCGCGCCAAATTACTCGGAGCGCGGTTGCGACGATGCGTCGTCGCGAGTACCGCGCTGGGGAAGAGAGAAGGGTGCTCAAATTATGCCAATATTTGTTTGCGATACCTGGCCACAACGCTACAATAGAAAGAGTATTCATTAATGTCGAGCCAGTGGACCGATGAAAGAAATCGCCTGCTGCCGGAGACTGTGGAGTCGATATTACAGTGTCAGGTTAACTTCAATATGACTTGCATGGAGTTTTATAAATATGTAAAAGGACAGAAAGAATTACTTAAAAAAGTAAAGTCTTCAGCAAAATATGACCAAGCTACGTCTAGAACTGCTTCCATACAGTAGAATTTGTATTTTTTTTTTTAATAAAAAATATTCATATTTTTTTTTTCTCTGTGCGTCCCGACATGAGCCTTGCCAAATATGGCAACCCTAGTGATGTGTCATTTCGTCATTACATTTATCGGTGTTGGTTAGATTGACTTTGGGGTAGAATGAAGAAAAGCAGTCTCCAGATTTAACCTGGAGCACTCGGCCCTCCAAATAAGGCTTGAGCAGCATGTATGGGGTGTGTGGTAAGCGATTCTGAAACATTTCTCCGACATTCGTTTCGTAGTTGATCGGTTCACCGACAGAACGATTCACTTTTAATTTTTTCTCCGACAGAACTTTTCAATGACGAACGATTCGCCGACAGAACGATTCACTTTTCATTTTTTCTCCGACAGAACTTTTCAATGACGAACGATTCGCCGACAGAACGATTCACTTTTGAAAATTACATCGACAGAACCTTTCACCGGCGAGCGATTCGCCGACACAACTGTTCATCTGCCCCTGGGTATAAAACATAGGTATTCGACATGTAGACCTGTTTCCGTTTATTGTTTTAAAGAAACACACAAATACACACAAAATACAATCAATAATACAATATAATACTAATACATAAAATTAAACTTTGCACTCGTAGTTGGGTAGCTATTTGTTAATAGTATAAATTATTTTCATTTGCAAATATATTTCAGTTAACCTTACAAAACGTATGTATAACCATAACATGTATGATACATGTATTGACGTTGAAGCAAATACGTTTTTGTCACTTTTTTGGTTAGTTTTGTTCAAGTTTTGCATAAAACTTTAAGTTTCGACAAACAGAAACAGGTCTACATGTCGAATACCTATGTTTTATACCCAGGGGCAGATGAACAGTTGTGTCGGCGAATCGCTCGCCGGTGAAAGGTTCTGTCGATGTAATTTTCAAAAGTGAATCGTTCTGTCGGCGAATCGTTCGTCATTGAAAAGTTCTGTCGGAGAAAAAATGAAAAGTGAATCGTTCTGTCGGCGAATCGTTCGTCATTGAAAAGTTCTGTCGGAGAAAAAATGAAAAGTGAATTGTTCTGTCGGTGAACCGATCAACGGCGAAACGAATGTCGGAGAAATGTTTCAGAATCTAGCAAATCTTTAGTTTACACAGGGGCCCTTGTGCCATACTCGGTCGAATACTTATGTCAACAACAGCAGTTTTGCATTATATTTGAAGAGAAATCAGTGGCGAGAGGTGTTGGATAGAATTAAGTGTATCTACTGGCGTTAAGGGTGGTTCTAACAGTGGCGGACTGTGTCTAGTTGTAACGGGCTATCCTATCCTGATACGGAGCTATTCAAAATTCCTAATACACGAGGTACTTCATTGTATACTGCCATCGCGTCTTACCAACCCAGAGAAGGCTCAGGCTCAGGCAATGCGTTTCGGCCATAAAAAACAAAAAAGTTCGAATAAGTTAAATAGAAATTAAGTTCTCTTTGCTAAACACAATCTATTTCTATTACCCAACCTCACAAGTGACATGGAATGGCAGGTGACCGTGTCATGTAAGTTCAGCTTGTCCATAAAGCGATGTTGTGTGCTCACAACATTAATAAACACAACGAATCGAGTTCGTGTCTATAGTGTGTGCCAACAAGGGATTGTTGGTCATCTCGCTGCTGATGGGGCTGTTTATAATATGCACCATCGGCGCCGGTGTCCTCCAAATAGTGACCGCTTTAAATCTCGTAGGAAAAGGAGACGAACAAAATGTATCTGAAACACAACTAATAGATGTTAAGGAGTTGTTCCCGGCAGTCGTCGACGAAACCACACTGAAACCCGCCCCGACCACGCCTTTCGACCGAGCGATACTGCGCATAGGCCCCCCGAACGTGTTGTCTATCCCCTTCATTAATGTAAGGGCGGGAGGAATAGAGCGGCGTCGGTCATTGTAGCACGGAGAGCTGGGAGGACCACGGTTGAGCTAGACAGACCGACGACACAAAATAAATTGTAATCTTTCAATTTAGTTTCTTTCCCTGATTTGGTAAACCGTAGTCGAAACTGACCAGTTGCCAGCCGTGTGCACAGCACATGTTCCTTAGCTACTGAAGTCCTGAACATAGGTAAACTAATGCGAGCGGCACGATGATCACGTTGTACAGTAAGTGCTCACACACACGCGTCGACGGCAGAGGAGCAGTCGTCGACGGACGGCTGTCGTCAACGCGTGTCGGCGGCTGCCGTCGACAACATGCAAATACACGAGCGGCACGCACGTTACCGACGCCTGCAGTTACCTCTGCCGCTGACGCGTGCCGCTCGCGCGAATGCACACACGATTAGCACTTACTGTAAGGGCCGGCGGCCACTGGAGGCACGGCAAGGGATTTTAGTCAGTGTCAGGTTGTATGTTAAACAAAATTTATGATTATACGTATGAACCTAGAGGGTTGCATTGATAATTTTAGTTCAGTAAATACATACTTGTTACGGCCGCGAATCATGTTTTGTTTAACACACAACTTGACGCTGACCTGCAAATTGCAAAAAACTTAATAGAATATGAATTTCGCGGGCTACCATGGCGCTTCCTCCTCTCAAATAACGTCCATTTAGGAATTTGCATGACGCAAGTAATTTTGGCCATAAATAAAACACATCATAAGCATAACATAAACATTTTATTTAAATATTTTCCATAAGTTGAATCATTTTAATATAATACAATGCAAACCAGACGCGTCTCCGCGATCTGCCTTCACTCCAATATACATATAAACCGAAACTATATGCTTTTATACAAATGAACTCCTATCCTCGGATCCAAGTTTACTAAGGCATTAACATTTTATACAACTGTCCGCACGGAGCGCCCTCTTTGCACACAGACACACGCTAACACACCATGCTCACCGCACAGAGGCTTCGAGAACAAAGGCGACGCCACAGTCAGCGTCTCTACTGAACCTGTCCAATGGAACCGAAAACAAAATCCAATGCGATCTACATGGACTACTGACAACTAAATATCTAAATCTAACAGAAAATAAATTGACAACATGAAATAATAGAAATATAAATTGAATTACAATTTTATTAAAATAAAATTTTTTCACAATGTGTCAAATCGAAATACCATCGGTTCCTAACTATAATATAATTTAACATAAAACTCCATTTCCTAAAGACGTTGAGTATAAAGAGCGAGAACTAAGAAAAATAATAATGGAACGAACGAGTTATTATATATGAGCAGCACTAGCGCCGCACGCGCACCTCGAACGAGCAGTCGCGTGCAGCGGCACTGCTGGCCGATACCTCTCGCATGTATGTATACAACTAAATACATTCCTTACTTATTCGTATGTGTAAGAACAATACTGAGGCCCACTTGCACCACAAGTCACTAATCATCTACAAACGATTGAGAGAAATAGAACGATATTTTAAATTCGTTTAGCGCTAAATACATTAAGTTATATGTGGTTCAAGCGGGCCTGTGGTGCCATCAACGCGATACAATTCATTAAGTTACATTCCTCTGACGCGGCCGACTCGGTCGCGGCTGGTCAAGTCCTTTACTGGTATTTGGTCACAACTTGCATTACCGAAAGTTCAAAATCTATGCTAGTTGTAATCAATGTCTACTCGCGCAGACACTCACAAGAGGCTCAGGGCTGCTGTCAATGTTAGACACCTGTTGGTAAAGTTGACGAGCGGTGTTCTTCACGTCGCAGCCTATTATTGAGTGAACAGATGCATATTAAAAAGCATGCACACGAATTTCTCATAACATGGAATTGGAACTGAAATATTTAGTTAGAATCTTTGACAACCTAGATTTAATACTTCACAAAAGTTGCAAGTGCTTCAGCTCCGGTTTTGATATGACCACGATATTGAACATATCTTGCAGCATGCTTATAAGAGAACACGCGTTGATTTGTCGAGTATGTGTCGAGTACAATGATGCGCGGTGTGTGAGCCGGTGTGTCCACGGCCACAAGCCGCGCGGCCGGCTATATGCCGCTGTGTTCGTACGGACCAGGGTCGCCCTCTAGCGTCGACGGGTCGTATATCCCGCTCTGAAAACACAATTTCAACTGATGAAGCTGTCCTCACCTCCTCCTCGGCTGTGAGGGAACATACGGAAAGCGCAGATCGTTTTGCTTTTCCGGTTTAGGGCGGGGCGCAGACCTGGTCAAAACAGTTTTGATGCATTGTGCGTACACATTGATCTCATTCATAGAGCGGACAGTGACTAGGCCTGCGCACGGTAAACATCTATGATTGATTTCTTAATACTTACTACTTTTATTGACATTTAATGTCATTTCTGGCATTTTTGCCAGTCTACCTTTAGGAGAGGCTGACACATAACATGTGCATTAACAGAAAACAAGATAACTAACGCATTTTATATAGTTGTCTCAGTCTTTTGAGAAAATAGTGAGCTCATACTCAATGAATACCTTACGGCTAATGTCCGTTGGGCAGGCTCTCCGCTTCCTAGCAGCATGTGACAACGACATTGTGTTTACAATGATATCTTTACATTTTCTACAGTACAATGCAACAGGAAAGGAAATCTTCCGTTTTATGAAAGCCTCCTAATTTGAAATAGAGGTATTATACTTTTAGGCCGAATATTCCCGATCAGTAACACCTTGGCGTCAATACTGTTGACGATTGGGAAAAAAGTTTCATTCGTTTACAGTGTTCATGAACGGGACTTTTTTCCGATTATTACTTAACAGTAATACACCTGTCGTTCACAGTGTTCACGAACGGGATTTTTTTTGCCGATTATTCCCGATCAGTAACACGAACGAGACTTTTTTCCGATTATTCCCGATCAGTAATACTCCTGTCGTTCAGTGTTGACGAACGGATCTTTTGTTCCCGATCGTAAATATGCTTGTTCCAGTCAAGGTTTAGAAAAGTGCAGTTCAATTAAAAATCGGATTTTTAAAATGCTTTAATTACGACTTTCAAAGCAAACATTAACAATTAGGTAGTTGTGTAAATCTGTGACACCTGTGACATTTTAAAATTATTGTGAATTAGAAGCTGTGATACTAAAATATATAAAGTCTTTTTTCCCCGATTGTCAACAGTGTTGACGACAAGGTGTTACTGATCGGGAATATTCATTTTAGGCCCGCTCGCACCCAAAATCAATATATGACAGAGACAGAATCGTGTTTTATTTATGTTTAGCGCTACCTTACAGCGTATAACCTTATTTAATGATTTGTAGCGCACGCGGATCTTAATTTAATATGTCAAACAATATTGTTGTTATTTTGACTGCGGCGGAGGATGAAGGGGCAGGTGTTGGTAAAAATATAATAACAGCTTACATCTGAAGGCCAATTCTCGTAATTTAAAACGTTCAAAATATAGTCGCAGTCTCATCTCAGCGACAAACAAATGTCAAAAACTTGTCAAAATGTAGGGAAATTAGAAGTATTTTTTGACAGATTGAGACTGAGATCAGATTTTGAACGTTCTTAAAATTAAGAGAATTGCCCCTCAGATTAGAAGCAGTTTTATTAGATCAGGCTTCATAAAAGCGAGGGTAAACTAGCTAGTTCACCTACACAGCAACACACACACGACACATTCATCGAGTACGAGGTTACATATACCATAACCAATACGCAATGAATGTGCTCGTGCGACAACGGTGCAGCTTTGCGGGATGTGTCTACTACCTCTTGATGGTCTGCTGCACGGGTCACGTCACTACATGACCCGTGCAGCAGACCGACTATAGCTGTACCTCGACGGCATCCGGCTCGGGGACGGGGGACGGGGAAGGGGACTCCGAGCGGGAGGGGCTGGGGGAGGGGGGGATCATCACCTCGACAGCCTCGGGACGTTCTACTTCGGGCTCCTGCTTGTTCTTTAAACATTATTTGTACGATTCAATGGAGATTTAAAGTGTTCAACTATTTGTATACCCAAAAGTTCAATACAGTTTGCTTACAGCATCTTAAAACATTTTTAACTATTACATTATAGGATCAAATGAGATGTTTTTAGATGATTTAACTAACATACAGCCTGGGGGTTAACTAATGTTTAATACGGTATTTTGAAGAAGTAGTTGGCGGGCGCGCTGGGGCCCAGCACCTCGGCGGCCGGCGGTGTGAGGGGAGGGGACAGGCGGAGGAGAGGTGTGTGTACCTGCGGCACGGGCGCGGGCACGAAGTAGTTGGCGGGCGCGCTGAGCGGCGCGCTGGGGCCCAGCACCTCGGCGGCCGGCGGTGTGAGGGGAGGGGACAGGCGGAGGAGAGGTGTGTGTACCTGCGGCACGGGCGCGGGCACGAAGTAGTTGGCGGGCGCGCTGAGCGGCGCGCTGGGGCCCAGCACCTCGGCGGCCGGCGGTGTGAGGGGAGGGGACAGGCGGAGGAGAGGTGTGTGTACCTGCGGCACGGGCGCGGGCACGAAGTAGTTGGCGGGCGCGCTGAGCGGCGCGCTGGGGCCCAGCACCTCGGCGGCCGGCGGTGTGAGGGGAGGGGACAGGCGGAGGAGAGGTGTGTGTACCTGCGGCACGGGCGCGGGCACGAAGTAGTTGGCGGGCGCGCTGAGCGGCGCGCTGGGGCCCAGCACCTCGGCGGCCGGCGGTGTGAGGGGAGGGGACAGGCGGAGGAGAGGTGTGTGTACCTGCGGCACGGGCGCGGGCACGAAGTAGTTGGCGGGCGCGCTGAGCGGCGCGCTGGGGCCCAGCACCTCGGCGGCCGGCGGTGTGAGGGGAGGGGACAGGCGGAGGAGAGGTGTGTGTACCTGCGGCACGGGCGCGGGCACGAAGTAGTTGGCGGGCGCGCTGAGCGGCGCGCTGGGGCCCAGCACCTCGGCGGCCGGCGGTGTGAGGGGAGGGGACAGGCGGAGGAGAGGTGTGTGTACCTGCGGCACGGGCGCGGGCACGAAGTAGTTGGCGGGCGCGCTGAGCGGCGCGCTGGGGCCCAGCACCTCGGCGGCCGGCGGTGTGAGGGGAGGGGACAGGCGGAGGAGAGGTGTGTGTACCTGCGGCACGGGCGCGGGCACGAAGTAGTTGGCGGGCGCGCTGAGCGGCGCGCTGGGGCCCAGCACCTCGGCGGCCGGCGGTGTGAGGGGAGGGGACAGGCGGAGGAGAGGTGTGTGTACCTGCGGCACGGGCGCGGGCACGAAGTAGTTGGCGGGCGCGCTGAGCGGCGCGCTGGGGCCCAGCACCTCGGCGGCCGGCGGTGTGAGGGGAGGGGACAGGCGGAGGAGAGGTGTGTGTACCTGCGGCACGGGCGCGGGCACGAAGTAGTTGGCGGGCGCGCTGAGCGGCGCGCTGGGGCCCAGCACCTCGGCGGCCGGCGGTGTGAGGGGAGGGGACAGGCGGAGGAGAGGTGTGTGTACCTGCGGCACGGGCGCGGGCACGAAGTAGTTGGCGGGCGCGCTGAGCGGCGCGCTGGGGCCCAGCACCTCGGCGGCCGGCGGTGTGAGGGGAGGGGACAGGCGGAGGAGAGGTGTGTGTACCTGCGGCACGGGCGCGGGCACGAAGTAGTTGGCGGGCGCGCTGAGCGGCGCGCTGGGGCCCAGCACCTCGGCGGCCGGCGGTGTGAGGGGAGGGGACAGGCGGAGGAGAGGTGTGTGTACCTGCGGCACGGGCGCGGGCACGAAGTAGTTGGCGGGCGCGCTGAGCGGCGCGCTGGGGCCCAGCACCTCGGCGGCCGGCGGTGTGAGGGGAGGGGACAGGCGGAGGAGAGGTGTGTGTACCTGCGGCACGGGCGCGGGCACGAAGTAGTTGGCGGGCGCGCTGAGCGGCGCGCTGGGGCCCAGCACCTCGGCGGCCGGCGGTGTGAGGGGAGGGGACAGGCGGAGGAGAGGTGTGTGTACCTGCGGCACGGGCGCGGGCACGAAGTAGTTGGCGGGCGCGCTGAGCGGCGCGCTGGGGCCCAGCACCTCGGCGGCCGGCGGTGTGAGGGGAGGGGACAGGCGGAGGAGAGGTGTGTGTACCTGCGGCACGGGCGCGGGCACGAAGTAGTTGGCGGGCGCGCTGAGCGGCGCGCTGGGGCCCAGCACCTCGGCGGCCGGCGGTGTGAGGGGAGGGGACAGGCGGAGGAGAGGTGTGTGTACCTGCGGCACGGGCGCGGGCACGAAGTAGTTGGCGGGCGCGCTGAGCGGCGCGCTGGGGCCCAGCACCTCGGCGGCCGGCGGTGTGAGGGGAGGGGACAGGCGGAGGAGAGGTGTGTGTACCTGCGGCACGGGCGCGGGCACGAAGTAGTTGGCGGGCGCGCTGAGCGGCGCGCTGGGGCCCAGCACCTCGGCGGCCGGCGGTGTGAGGGGAGGGGACAGGCGGAGGAGAGGTGTGTGTACCTGCGGCACGGGCGCGGGCACGAAGTAGTTGGCGGGCGCGCTGAGCGGCGCGCTGGGGCCCAGCACCTCGGCGGCCGGCGGTGTGAGGGGAGGGGACAGGCGGAGGAGAGGTGTGTGTACCTGCGGCACGGGCGCGGGCACGAAGTAGTTGGCGGGCGCGCTGAGCGGCGCGCTGGGGCCCAGCACCTCGGCGGCCGGCGGTGTGAGGGGAGGGGACAGGCGGAGGAGAGGTGTGTGTACCTGCGGCACGGGCGCGGGCACGAAGTAGTTGGCGGGCGCGCTGAGCGGCGCGCTGGGGCCCAGCACCTCGGCGGCCGGCGGTGTGAGGGGAGGGGACAGGCGGAGGAGAGGTGTGTGTACCTGCGGCACGGGCGCGGGCACGAAGTAGTTGGCGGGCGCGCTGAGCGGCGCGCTGGGGCCCAGCACCTCGGCGGCCGGCGGTGTGAGGGGAGGGGACAGGCGGAGGAGAGGTGTGTGTACCTGCGGCACGGGCGCGGGCACGAAGTAGTTGGCGGGCGCGCTGAGCGGCGCGCTGGGGCCCAGCACCTCGGCGGCCGGCGGTGTGAGGGGAGGGGACAGGCGGAGGAGAGGTGTGTGTACCTGCGGCACGGGCGCGGGCACGAAGTAGTTGGCGGGCGCGCTGAGCGGCGCGCTGGGGCCCAGCACCTCGGCGGCCGGCGGTGTGAGGGGAGGGGACAGGCGGAGGAGAGGTGTGTGTACCTGCGGCACGGGCGCGGGCACGAAGTAGTTGGCGGGCGCGCTGAGCGGCGCGCTGGGGCCCAGCACCTCGGCGGCCGGCGGTGTGAGGGGAGGGGACAGGCGGAGGAGAGGTGTGTGTACCTGCGGCACGGGCGCGGGCACGAAGTAGTTGGCGGGCGCGCTGAGCGGCGCGCTGGGGCCCAGCACCTCGGCGGCCGGCGGTGTGAGGGGAGGGGACAGGCGGAGGAGAGGTGTGTGTACCTGCGGCACGGGCGCGGGCACGAAGTAGTTGGCGGGCGCGCTGAGCGGCGCGCTGGGGCCCAGCACCTCGGCGGCCGGCGGTGTGAGGGGAGGGGACAGGCGGAGGAGAGGTGTGTGTACCTGCGGCACGGGCGCGGGCACGAAGTAGTTGGCGGGCGCGCTGAGCGGCGCGCTGGGGCCCAGCACCTCGGCGGCCGGCGGTGTGAGGGGAGGGGACAGGCGGAGGAGAGGTGTGTGTACCTGCGGCACGGGCGCGGGCACGAAGTAGTTGGCGGGCGCGCTGAGCGGCGCGCTGGGGCCCAGCACCTCGGCGGCCGGCGGTGTGAGGGGAGGGGACAGGCGGAGGAGAGGTGTGTGTACCTGCGGCACGGGCGCGGGCACGAAGTAGTTGGCGGGCGCGCTGAGCGGCGCGCTGGGGCCCAGCACCTCGGCGGCCGGCGGTGTGAGGGGAGGGGACAGGCGGAGGAGAGGTGTGTGTACCTGCGGCACGGGCGCGGGCACGAAGTAGTTGGCGGGCGCGCTGAGCGGCGCGCTGGGGCCCAGCACCTCGGCGGCCGGCGGTGTGAGGGGAGGGGACAGGCGGAGGAGAGGTGTGTGTACCTGCGGCACGGGCGCGGGCACGAAGTAGTTGGCGGGCGCGCTGAGCGGCGCGCTGGGGCCCAGCACCTCGGCGGCCGGCGGCAGTGCGCGCGTAGCGGCCCCGCTCGGGTTGAACACGTCCACGTACGATTTCTTTATGTCTGCGCAAACATTCACGACTCATATTATGACACGTGTCTACGCTACGCTACATAATACCATCTTTTTAAATTGATATCGGCCGCAAACAAGTCCTGTCACATACATTGACGAAAAATACACATATTGCAAAAAAAAAAAAAACTGACATTCTGAACTTTGACAGTACAGTACCCTTACTTTTTTAGCTCTACATTTCGCCATTGATACATTGAATTCCACACTGTCTTTCTAAACGTGATCAATCTTTTCGCTTGCCTATAATTTAGGGCTGATTTTTTAATCGAGAGATAATTTTTATACGTGGAATAAAATTGACGTCTGACAGATTTTATATAGAAGAACTGTCAAATTTTCAAAATTATTCCTCAAATAAAGGAGAATAGATTAATTTTTTGTTTATTTGTTTGGAACGGATAAATTTAAAAAAATACCGATATTAAAAATTCTTTCACCTTTAGAAAACTTATAACATTATCAACGAGTAAGTAAATATAAAAAAGAAAATGATTAAAATGCATGTTTTTCGCCTTGTAATTTTTATATCTTATTAGTCACAAATAAATAAACAAATCCATCAATCAACTAGTATTATATATATATACTTACTTCCTATATTCTGTGTTTCTCACTCATATTATATCAAAAATCAAATTGAAGATAGGCTATTTTGCTTGATTTTGAATTATTCGAATCGGACCCTTCGTTTAGAAGTTACGACGGGTATACAAATGTAAAAAGTAAGAAAAATGCTGCGGTGTGTGCTGACAGCCACGTCTAGTCTATTATATAGTTACCTACACATTGTCAAATTTAGTTCAATAGTGGTTTGTAATTTTCATAATATTTTTTTACTATTAAGCTCCAACTCATTTTCCTGGGCCTCAAGTCTGCTATTACAATAGTGTCAGAATGGTCTATCATTGATTTCATAATAGTTGATTTTGACAAGTTTGTTAATCTACTAATATAATGGCGCCATTATGACTTTCCAGTGGTCAACCACTGACACTCCATTGAAAGAAATGGCATAGAATGGTAATCTCGTACATAATGATAAATGAATGACTGACTTACATAAAACACTTGACTTGTATAAAACACTAATAAATAATATGTAAAAATATATATATGTCGGGGATGGTATGTCTGTCTCTCGTTAGCATCAGGCATATTTTAATTACTGTGGGCGTACTATGGGTAGTGTTGGTTAACACAATAGAAAAACGGTTTGCACTTCAAATCAGATTATAATTTACGAACAAGTTAGTCACACTAGCGAATCACGCACTATAGGTACACGTTCAACGATACGGAACGCTGACAGTTTCTGAGCACATGTTGTTCGTACGATGTCCAATCATTCGATGATCCCGAGAGCTCTGCTTACACCCGTCTTGTAGTCGCTCTCGTCCCACCACGAACTCAGGCTAGACTCTGTCCAGCGCCACGAGATGGCGCTGACGTTCCTAATAGTCAAACGAATGACTCCGACATATAAATGAAATCTGGCATAAATAAAGTAGTGGTAGTTTTTCGAAAATCATTTCTACTAACGGGTTTTCTACTATAGGCAATACGACAATGTCATTATGACACAATTCTATTAAGAGACCATTGACGATCGCCATTAAGAATTTAGCAGATTACGAACTTTAAACAAAATGACAATGGGATGGGAATGGGATCGTGTTGGAATGACGAATTTATAAAAATAGCAGACTTGGGGCCCTGGGCTAAAGGGCACATGGAACATCTGCAATACCAGAAACATCACAGATACTCCCAGAGACAAAGTGGAAATGTCTAATAATCCTGCAGGTCGCCGCTGCTCGTGCAGTGCAGTTCCACCACCATTAATTGTTGATGATTGATGTGCTCTAATACAAAAGCAATACTCACGTCTTCCCTTCTGCATTTTGAATATGTTAGACACAGGCGCCGCCGGGGGCGCGCCGGGCGGCGCGGGCGAGGTGCTCCTGCGGGACAAGCTAGCGTTGATACATAATGTTCATGGTACAATATTTCACACAGACATTAAAATGCGTGAAATTCTTGACAAAGGGATGATTTTTAACAGACATCGTATAAAAAAAAAATTTGAAGAATAGAAGAATAATAAAGAGAAAGTAACTTAGATAACAGACGATTGGAAAAGCAGGTCTGAATACGTAAGCTATATGGCACGAGTGAGGAGTGTATACTGACAGAGCGTGCGGCAGCGCCGCGCTCCTGGGCGGCGGCGGCGGCGCCTGCTCGCTCTGCTCGGCGTCGCCGTCCAGGTTGCGCCAGCGCTTGCTCTCCGCGTCCCACACGATCTGCACACCACACGCCGCCACGTCACGTACGGTCAAAAGTTTATGTCTCAAAAGAATTACATTCACATGAAGAGAAAACATAAATACATAGGTTTAAACTGAAACAGTACTCGGTGCCATTATGCGTAGCTTACAATGACTACACATACATAGTACGTAGCTTAAAAGTAACATTATACATTTAACTGTGACTTCATAGTTTGGGCAGACTGCGCACACTACTGAGTACTACACACACTGCTAATATTTAACAATGCATTCGTAAACTTCGTCATGGGTTATTTGGAAACCTGGGCCCGTATTCCCGTAATCTGAAACGTTTACAGATTGAGGTTGAGATCAAACTGTGAAAGTTCTTAAAGTTACGAGATTACCCCTCTGTTCTGTGTTTTACTGATTGAAACTGACAGCGAGACATGTGTTCGTGTGAGTACATGCGCACGTGTGTGCGCGTGGTGACTTTCTTTATTCTTTTGGAGCTCACTTCCACAGATGCAAAACTTAAATCTCGTTGCATCGTAGTCTTAATTAACCGTACAAAGGTGCATGTGTAGGTACCTACTTGATCAATTATTACTACAAATTAACTAATTAATTACGTAACGCCTGGTGACTTTTGCAGTTAAGACTTTAGCACAGTATTATAAATAAATAGTGTAATAAAAAAACTTAAAGAGTGCGAAATAAGTTTATTGAATAGATACATAAACATAAGATAAAAGCATTCATATAGATAGAGATATATAGAATTTATTTTGTTGTACACCACAGGAGAGCAGCATTCATACAATGCATTCTTTATACCCTTTATGCATGAACGTTGCTTAAACTTACGTAGTGATGCTGTTTGAACGTCACTGAACTTTAATCATCGTTTATAAATAAGCCCCTACATGTTTAAATAACTGAACAATGCTGTCTTATAGCGATTTCTATCAGACGAGCTTCGGATGATGACAAACATAAAATGGAGTGATGATGACATGTACTTCTACATTTGACTAACGCTGCAATGAGACTGCGGCGGACAATCGACGTCGATGACATCGTGACATATCGCGACCAAGATCGACGATGTCAACCGTCGCGTCGTCGATCGACCGCAATCGACCTCGATGTAGACGACACAAAATTCAATAAAATATACTACACAAATATAGAAATAATTATGTGAAAACTCAAATCGCCTATAAAAATAATATTATAAAACAAAAATAAATATAATTCGGAATAAAAACATACACATAGATATTTTAAAAGAAACTTGTTCCCACAACACGCTTATTAAATTTGTATTTGACGTACATCTGCTAGAATAGACTTGGGCGTCGATCTTTTAATTTTAAGCTTTTCACATAGAAGTGCGATCATTTACAACCAATTTGGATTGACTAAGTACAGACGCTAGCAGGTCAAGCTACCCGAAACTGTCAAATTTTCCCAATCAATCTTTAACCTTGCTTTAACAATAAAGTTGAAAATCTATTACAGAAATTTGACAGATTGTAGTAGCTTGATGTGCTGGCGTCTGTACATTTTAAATAGCGAACAATGCCAGATACAGACATACAACTTCCTCACAGGAAAACTATTTCAGTTTGTGTAGGTGCGGCCCTCGCCCGGCACTGGGACAACATAGGCTAAGATGAAAGCAACAATTATACCGGCCGACGACTCTTCTATACAATGATTCCAAATGCGTGCAGTTCCTAATTCCTGCATCAGTAGTAGATAGATAAGGTACAAGCAATTACACGAATTTAGAAACATTCTCTATAAAAGAGACGAGAATAATGTAACAAACAGTTTGCAGATCGTTTACAACAACGTAGGCATGTTTGTGGGCGGCCTGCGCAGAGTGGGGGGAGGGTGACTCACGCTGGGGTTCTTGTCGTCGGGCAGGATCATCTGGTTGGGCGGCCGCAGCGACAGCTTGGTGAGGATGCCGCCCAGCCAGCCGCCGCCCTTGCCGCGCCCGTCCTTGCCGCCGTCCTCCTTGGACTTGGCCTCTTGCTTCTTGTTGCTCGCCTTCGGAGAGTCGGTGTCGCGCTCGTTCTGTTGCTAAATTATCGGTCAGGTTAGTGTAGCAAGTCGATAAGAGGTTCAAGAGTATTGACGAATGTCGTCGAAAGTGTAGACGGGAGTGTCAAGAGTGTGGTCGAAATAGTCACTCGAGTGTAGTGACGTCGAGCCTCACTCTTACCGGGCGGTACTCACGTCGGGCCCGTGCTCGTCGTAGTCCTGGTGGTAGGGCGCGCGCGGCGTGCTGGCGCCCGGCATGCTGATGGCGGGCGCGCCGGGCGCGTCGCCGGCGTGTGCGGGGCTCTGCGGCAGTAGGCGCGATCACAAAGAGCCGAGATAAAGCTACCATACCTCATTCTACATGTTACAACGGTTTTTTTTACTCTGAGTTAAAAATACAATGTTCTGGTTTCATTTACTCTGAATACGATATTTTGTTAAATATGCTTATTTAATTTGATCCCATCGCAACGGCAGATATCGTTATCACCTAGCAAGGAAGTCGGAAATTTAAAGTTGTTTTTCGTCTTTTAATTATTTATTTAAAAACATAAATGTAAAAAAAAAAAATGTTAATCTTGAAGATATTCAGAATACTGTATTTTTTATCTGTTCTGGACATATCTCGGCTCTTTGACACAAATGCATTGAGTTGGGACAGCGTGCAACAATCACATAATATTTAGACTTGGGCTAGCAGCCAACACATCTTGTACTGGAAGTTTCACAAAGTAGACTATGTGCTAAGAGTCCCTTGGCTAAGACCTAGATCAGCCATTTCTGTTTGATAGAAAAAATACATTAATTTTGATAATCGAGAAAACAATGTAGGCCGCTTGACCTTAGTCACAAGTTTCAAAAGGAATCACAGCTTTTCATGGTTTTCTCAAAATTGCAAACATTTCATATCGTGTCGTGTGCACTGTGTGCGGGCTAAGCTCCGCCGTACTCAAGAGTAGTAAACTGAATGATTCAAAGTGGCGACTGCTTACCGGCCTTCATTACGGTTCAAGGTTATATTAAGCTGTAGTGGAAAATCAAAACAGTTTTAAACTGTGAAAATATTAGTTGTCGTAAAAACTACGTTAGTTATAATATAAGCCGAGTATCTTCGTCACACGCTACACACTTTAACGTTACAAGCGAGGGATAACATCAACCATCTGCAGCTTTTCATTACAATAAAGTTAGTTTGTAAAACGACGGGTGCACAAAACTCCTTCATTTTCAAACAATCCATGTATATAATCCAACTTTTGGGTTTCAGTGTACATACCGTCGTAAACTTGCTGATAATTTATAACCTGCTTGTGTAACAATGAACGCGTGCGGTTCAATTCAGTATAAAACTATTAATAGTTTCTTTTTAGATTAGAAACAGCTGCTAAACAGCCGCGAACTAATAATGCGCTACATTGTTAATAAAACATATAAACAAACGATAGCAACACATGCACGAAGCGGTGGGTGTGCGGTGGACGTGTGCACTGCGGGGAGTGCGGACGCGAGCCGGACGCGCCCGCACGCGCGCGCACGCGCCCGCACGCGCCCGCGGGGCCGCTCGCACTACGTAATAAAATATTGTTCGGACGTGTTAGTGAAACCACACTTTTTCACTCAACATTTAATTGCGGTAAATAATTTTCTACAAGTCGGCGTTTGATTATGATGGCCTTCTAGACTACAACAATAACACTCTTATATAAAGGATACATTTTAAGCGTGTATAAAATATAAAATAAATAATATAATTTTTAAAAATATTACGTCAGACGGATCAATTTATAATATATTTTAGTCGTTAACACATATTAGATTTGGTATTTTAACAGTAACTTCATTTAGTATAAAATAAATTAACGCGATTCTAGGATAAGATCAATAAATATCACAGCGCAGTTTTAGAGAATCAATATAAAAGCGTTACAAAACAAACGCGCGAGCCGTCGCTGCGGACAGCGCGCCGGGGGCCTCGTGCGGGCTAGATGTAGGTGACGGGCTCGTCGATGTTGAAGGTCTTGGGCCCCGCCACGTAGTACTTGGCGTCCCTGTCGCGCGGCATGGCCTCGGGCGGCGGCGCGCCCGGGCCCATAGGTTCGTCGATGTCAAAGGTGAGGGGCCGCGGGGCCCCGCGCCGCCGGGTCCCCGCACACGCCTCGCGCCGCGCCAGTATCGCCTCGAACTTGTCCAGGCTGCGCTCAATAGTTTTTCTCAGTTCGCGTCGGTGCGCTTCGCCGGTGAGTACGGGCTGCAGGCCGGCACCGGGCGGGCGGCACGCGAGCGGCGCGGGCAGCGCGGCCGGCCCGGTCAGCCCGCCCGGCCCGGCCAGCCCGGCCAGCCCGCCCGGTGGCGACGCGGGCTCGTCGATAGGGTACGTGCCGCCGAACACGAGCGGCTTGAAGGTGCCGTCGCGCACGTGCACCGTGCTGCGCGCCCAGGTGTCCACCGTGGCGGAGATGAGCCGGCCGCCCGGGCGTGCGGGGCCCGGCGCGGGCACGGCGGGCCGCGGGCGCGCCGCGTGCGCGTGCGGGGCCGCGTGCGCTAGCTGCACGTCGAGGTCGGACAGCGGCGCGGGCGCGGGCGGGGCCGCGCGGGGGGCGGGCTGCTCGGGGCGGGCGGGGTCGGTGAAGGCGGGCGTGGCGCCGGCGTCGGGCTTGGGGTGCACGCGGCGGCGCAGCGCGGGCGAGCGATGGAACTCCACGAGCTCGAAGTCGTCGGCGGGCGGCACTGTGGCTGTGGCGGGCGCGGCGTGCGTCGGCGTGGTGTTGGGCGCGACGCGCGCGGTGGGCGGGGCGCGCGGAGCCTGTGCGCGCGGGGCCGGGGCGCGCGGGGCCGGGGCGCGCGGGGCCGGGGCCCGCGGGGCCGGCGGGGCGGAGGGGCGCGGGCGGCGGGCTGGCTGCACACCCGCGCCACACAACACGTTAGAACACGCCGCGAGTGCGCCGGCTCGACGCGCTCGGTCGAGCCGGCCACTTGCCGGCTACACGCGATAAACGAACTTCACGCTAGGACATGATCTCTGGGCGAGCGATGTGATCTAACACGGTCGGCTCAGAACGACTTCAGTGATTTAATACTCGGCTTATATTACTAACATATTGATACGTGACACTGATAGCACGCGATATGATAAGATCTATCTATAAACCACTATAAAATTAAACTCGTCGAAAAGTACGCAAACTATGTCTGCAATAAGTTAAACATTACTGGTAACATTTTTAAAATCAAGTTATACCATTATTATTTTTTATTTTCGACTGTTTTGTAAACAGGTGATAACAGAGATAGATAAAACTATCTAATATATGGTAATGGACTTAATTTAGATTTGCTTTTTTTTTCATTTTAAAGCAGAGCCATGTTTACATTATGTGATTAGATTACCCTGCACCATAAGATAGGAACCCTTCACCCAGTGACCTCAAATACTACAGTTACACTGAACAAGCGGTCAGACACTCCTGTTACTTTAATAGCAGCCGCTTTGGCGAGCCGGTAGTCACAGGAGTTGCCGAGCGTGTCTAGTGTGTTTTTAAAGCTACTCTCCTTTGAACGTAATCGGGCGCATGCCACGTCACGTCGACCGCCACGTCGTTATGGTTGCCATAGAAATGTACCGACGTGGTCTCTTTGAAACGCTCAGTGCGCTCAATAATAGTACTGTGCGACGTTCACGCTGACGCAGGACGGGACCGATGGCGTTCAATAGGCTCGCCGGCTAATCTTAGCGACGTCAGGAGACTCACCTCTCCGTAGCCGTAGCCGGGCTCGGGCTGCCAGTAGCCGGGCGGCTCGGCGCGCGCCCAGTCCTCGTGCGCGGCGTACTGCGGGCCGTCCTCCGGCGGCTGTGGCGACGGCGGCGCTTGCGGCTGCGAGTAGTACTGCGCCGCGTAGTCGGGCGCGGCCGCCGCGTAGTCGGGCGCGGCCGCCGCGTAGTCGGGCGCGGCCGCCGCGTAGTCGGGCGCGGCCGCCGCGTAGACGGGCGCGGCCGCCGCCTGCGGCTCGGGGCCCGGGGGCGCCGGCGGCTGGGGCTGCGGGCCCTGCGCAGTGCACGCACATACGATCATGTAGATATTACTATTGACGCTACGCTGAGTTAAAAGTAAAACTTATATGAACGCAACATCACAAAGAGAAAGAGAGAGTAATGAACACAGCATCACGCAGCGAAACATCACGTCTGGTTTCCTCAAAGGGTTACGCAGAGGTGTGCCCACAGTAGGCAATGAGTGTTATTTTTTCTTTTAATCTCGGAGGTAGAGTGCGGGCATGGCACGTCACGTGACCTCCAGCGGCTACGTACCTGCGGGCCCTGCAGCTCTGCCCAGCCGTACTGTTGCGGTGGTTGTTCGTAGTTGTTGTGCTGCGGCGTCGTTTGCTGCGACGCGCTCTCCGCCTGCACCAGCGCACACGCACGCACAAACATGTTAGTTGATATTGTAAGTGAAATTATACAGAATGAAAGTTCAAACCAGTAATTCGATTCTACCCGTTTTGATTGATTAATTTGAACAAAAAACGGCTATTGTGACTCAGCTATAATAGTTAGACATTAGCCTTAGCCTCGCGGACTTTTTTGTGGGTAATAATAATAATAATTTTTGTCATCTCCTCACAATTTTCATATATATAATTTTTAGAAACAGTTTTATAGTTATATATCACTTGAAACCATAATAGGCAAAATAAAAATTATCTGAAACATAATTTTCTATAAATATAAAAGGCCAGGGTACTCATCGGCAAACTATACTGCTTCAGGGAGGGCAATACACGACCACGAGTGATGCGCTTTGTAAGGCAGGCATTCTCCGGGACTGGAATCAGTCCTCGAGAATACATGTCTCATGTCACAGAGCGCATTGACTTCCTGAAGCAGAAAGTTTGTGCATGGGCGAGCCGTATTCGGCGGTATAAGCGGCGGGTTGATCGATATTCGCAGAATCGCATGTTCCAGAGCGATGAAAGGTGGGTGTATAGAGCGTGGGAGCGACCTGAACAAAATGCGACAGATGTGTGCCGCCCGGATGATGCCGCCACCAGTGCATTCTGGCGCAGCATCTGGTCGGTGCCCGTCTGTCACACGGAGGCTGGCTGGATGCAGGGTGTCGAGCGAGTGTGTGGGACTATACCAGAAATGGAAGCAGTCCTAATTACGCCATCAGACGTTGCTAGAGCGGCCCGTCCGTTACCGAATTGGAAATCACCGGGAACGGACGGACTGCACAATTTTTGGTTGAAATGGCTAACTAGTTCACACACTTGCCTGGCATCTCAGTTCCAGGCATCCTTAGAGTCTGGGTCGCTACCGCAGTTTCTATCAACAGGCGTTACCCACCTGCTCCATAAGTCAGGTAGTCCCGCGGAACCCAAGAATTATAGACCGATTACGTGTTTGTCGACGGTTTATAAACTTCTTACATCCATTTTGAGAGCGAAAATTAACACGCACATTGACAGTAACTCGATTATGTCTGCCTTTCAAAATGGATGTAGGAATGGGTCCCGCGGTACTAAGGAGCTACTCCTCATAGACATGGCCATTAGCCAACAGGTTCGCCGATCCCACAAGGATATGTCGACATGTTGGATAGATTATAAGAAGGCCTACGACTCGGTGCCACATACATGGCTCATGAGGGTGCTGGAGTTGTACAAGATAGATGCAACTCTACGCACCTTCCTTGAGTCGTGTATGGGGCAATGGAAGACGGTCCTTCGCTATCCAAGGTGTCGACAGATCCAGGGGAATGATGAGCCTGTATGGATTAAGCGGGGAATATTTCAGGGCGACAGTTTGAGTCCTCTTTGGTTCTGCTTAGCCCTGAATCCTCTAAGCACACTGCTGGAGAATTCAGGTCTAGGCTACCGGTTGAAGAGAGGTGGTCAGGTCATATCTCACCTCCTCTACATGGATGATTTGAAACTTTTTGCCCCCAACAAATTGCATCTGGTGGAGCTACTGAAGGTAACTGAAACTTTCAGTAGTGCCATCAGGATGGAATTTGGTGTGGACAAATGTGCAGTCATGCATGTAAAGGGGGGGAAGATTATGGAATCCGAGGGAATTCCACTTTCAGATTCCATACACCTTAGATCCCTCTCCTCATCCGAAAGCTATAAGTATTTGGGTATGTCGGAAGCGTTAGGCATCAACGATGCTGACATGAAGCAATCATTGAAGGAGCGCTTCTTTTGTCGCCTGAAGAGGGTATTAATTAGTCTTCTTTCGGGCGGAAATAAGGTGCGCGCCTTCAATGGTTGGGTCATGCCGGTTTTGATGTACACTTTCGGCATACTCAAATGGACTCAGACTGAACTCGACGCCCTGGATAGAAGGGTCCGTACACTACTGACCGCAAACCGGATGCATCACCCACGATCATCGGTTATGAGACTGTATATCCCGCGGAAGTGTGGGGGTCGAGGTTTTTTAAATGCGAAGACCCTCCACAACCGCGAGGTGTGCAGTCTCAGGGAATATTTTTTAAAAGCCGAAGGGCTCACCCCGCTCTCCATGGCGAAAGAGAACTGGCGCAAACCTGTAGTACTGACTACCGATGACCGCAAGAAGGTATGGCAAAGCAAGGAGCTTCACGGGCGCTTCTATCGGGCTCTTCATGAGCCCGGTGTAGATTTCTTAGCTACGTTTTGGTGACCTCTTCGGAGAAACTGAAGGTTTCGTCTGTGCAATTATGGACGAAGTTATCTTGACGAATAACTACCGGAGACATATTATGAAGGATGGGACGGTTGACGTATGTCGGGCATGCCACCGTCCGGGTGAGTCCATCAGACATATTATCTCTGGTTGTTCTCGTTTGGCTAACAGCAAGTACTTGCACAGGCATAACCAAGTAGCCAGGATTATTCACCAGCAACTTGCTTTGAAATATAAACTTGTCAACTCTGAGGTACCATATTACAAGTATGTGCCCGACCCAGTTCTCGAAAATGACCATGTCACGTTGTACTGGGATCGGTCTATCATCACTGACAGGACTGTTGTCGCCAACAAACCTGATATAGTAGTGATAGATCGATTAGTGCGCCGCGCAATGATTGTCGATGTTACCATTCCACATGACGGGAACCTCGTGAAAGCTGAGAAAGATAAACAAATCAAATATCTTGACTTAGCACACGAGGTTGTTGACATGTGGAATGTGAGCTCGACTGTCATAGTGCCGATTGTCGTATCGGCCAATGGCCTGATGGCCGAAAGCCTCGATCAACATCTATCAAGGCTCTCGTTAGGCGGTTGGATCAAGGGCCTGATTCAGAAGGCAGTACTCCTCGATACGGCTCGCATTGTGAGGAGGTTTCTGTCTCTGGAGCCCTAACCACCGGTAGCTTGGACCTTGCTCCCGACACCGGTAGATTACTATTTTTTTATATTTTTAAATGTTTTTTTTTTAATAATAATATTTAAAAATGTAATAAAATAAGAAAATTAAATAAATAAACGACATAATAATAATATCCCGCGGAAGTGTGGGGGTCGAGGCTTTTTAAATGCGAAGACCCTCCATAACCGCGAGGTGTGCACTCTCAGGGAATATTTTTTAAAAGCCGAAGTGGGTATGCACCGTGATGTGGTCGCAGTGGACAAAGGACTCACCCCGCTCTCCATGGCGAAAGAGAACTGGCGCAAACCTGTAGTACTTACTACCGATGACCGCAAGAAGGTATGGCAAAGCAAGGAGCTTCACGGGCGCTTCTATCGGGCTCTTCATGAGCCCGGTGTAGATTTCTTAGCGTCCGTTTCCTGGGTACGTTTTGGTGACCTCTTCGGAGAAACTAAAGGTTTCGTCTGTGCAATTATGGACGAAGTTATCTTGACGAATAACTACCGGAGACATATTATGAAGGACTAGCTTCTGCCCGCGGCTTCGCCCGCGTGGATGTCGGAAATTATCCCACGGGAACATGCTTACAGGATAAAATGTATGTGCTTCCCCAGGATGCCATCTATCTCTATGCCAAATCAGAAGGTCAGTGGTTTAGGCGTGAAAATGTAACATACGGTTTCAAGTTCAAATCCTCCCCTTAAAAACTGAATTACCCCTTTTTGTCCCGTCAGTGGTAAATTTTCGACAACTTTACATGCTTATTATTAATTACAAGTTTCAAGTTTATAAACTAAATGAACAAGATTTTTCATATAAACTGTATCCGCCGCTTTTCACTCCCACAGGGGTGGAATTTTGAAAAATCGTTTGGGATTTTTCATAACTTGATTCAAAGATTATTTACACCAATTTACGAGTTAATCAAGCCACGCATTATAATCCTCCCTTGTAAAATTAACTACCCCTTTTCAACCCGTTAGGGGTAGATTTTCGAAAAACCCTGATACATGTTACTCTTAATTTTTGGTCTTAAGTATAAGCACTGAGTTTCGAGTTAATCGGACCGCGCATTCAAATTATTCCACACAAATTTCAACACCCCTATATCCCCCTTTGAGGGGTAGTTTTGAAAAACTTATAATGATAAACTTTATTACTTACTTAGGCGAGTATTCTTGAAAAGTTTCAAGTTTATTAACCTAATGAAGAAGATTTTTCATATAAACTGTATCCCCGCTTTTCACCCCCACAGGGATGGAATTAAAAAAAAATCGTTTGAGATGTATTCATAACTTGACTCAAAGATTATTTATACTCATTTTCGAGCTAATCAAGCCATGCAGTAAAATCCTCCCCTGAAAAATTTACTACCCCATTTCAGCCCGTCAGGGGTAGATTTTCAAAAAACCCTGATACACATTATTCTTTACTTTCAAGATTAGGTATAAATACTGAGTTTCGAGTAAATCGGACTGCGCGCTAAAATTCTTCCATACAAACTTTGTAACCCCCCAATCCCTTATTAGGGGGTAGTTTAGAAGAAAAAAAAACTGACAATCTTCATAATTTATTTAGATAAGTATTCGTGCCAAGTTTCAAGTTTATTAACTCAAGGAATAAGATTTGTCATACAAACGATTTCCCCGCTTTTCACCCTCTTAGGGGTGGAATTTCGAAAAATCCTTTCTTAGTGGATGCCTTCTCTTCACGAAGAACACACCCTCCAAATTTCATGTCTCTGGAACCAGCGGTTTGGGCTGTGCGTTGATCTATCAGTCAGTCAGTCAGTCAATCAGTCAGTCAGGACTTTGAATTTTATATGTATAGAAGGGACGGTTGACGTATGTCGGGCATGCCACCGTCCGGGTGAGTCCATCAGACATATTATCTCTGGTTGTTCTCGTTTGGCTAACAGCGAGTACTTGCACAGGCATAACCAAGTAGCCAGGATTATTCACCAGCAACTTGCTTTGAAATATAAACTTGTCAACTCTGAGGTACCATATTACAAGTATGTGCCCGACCCAGTTCTCGAAAATGACCATGTCACGTTGTACTGGGATCGGTCTATCATCACTGACAGGACTGTTGTCGCCAACAAACCTGATATAGTGGTGATAGATCGATTAGTGCGCCGCGCAATGATTGTCGATGTTACCATTCCACATGACGGGAACCTCGTGAAAGCTGAGAAAGATAAACAAATCAAATATCTTGACTTAGCACACGAGGTTGTTGACATGTGGAATGTGAGCTCGACTGTCATAGTGCCGATTGTCGTATCGGCCAATGGCCTGATGGCCGAAAGCCTCGATCAACATCTATCGAGGCTCTCGTTAGGCGGTTGGATCAAGGGCCTGATTCAGAAGGCAGTACTCCTCGATACGGCTCGCATTGTGAGGAGGTTTCTGTCTCTGGAGCCCTAACCACCGGTAGCTTGGACCCTGCTCCCGACATCGGTGGATTACTATTTTTTTATATTTTTAAATGTTTTTTTTTAATATAAGTACTAATATTTAAAAATGTATTAAAATAAGAAAGATAAATAAATAAACGACATAATAATAATATCCCTGGACATTTCACAAAAATGATAATGACTCATTACCCACAAAAAAGTCCGCGAGGCTAATGTATGTACTACAACATTATTTTAAGTATCATCAATGGTTTCCGCAGCGCACGCCAAGTAATGACTTTTACCTATAGGCAAACTTTTGATACTTTTGTTACATTTTAGCAACTTTAGTAGGGCTCGATATTATTTTTTAAATCAAATACCCCAAAGTGCCCACAGCCCATGTTACTCGCTGATAATGTGGCTTTGTAAAGGTCAAAGATTTATTAAGTATTTTTTTAACTTTACCCATTACAAACAAACACAAAACATCAAATCTTTTCTCTTTTTAATATAAGTTTATTTAGAAGTTTAGATTAAATCTAAAGCTAAACGATGTAATTATATCTTTCCTTTCATATCGACACCACGCCGACGTTAAAGCATTTGGTCGAGCAGCCCCTTAGACAACGTAATATCAGCCGCCAAGTTCAAGCATAGGAAAGCTTGTAATGAAACACGCAACACATACCGTTAGACAGAGATATTGTAAGGTAGGTACATCCACATTTCGCCAATTATGTTATATATGCCATGTATGTATTCAAAAACACTTGTAATTCAAAAGCAAAGCGTCGGTTTGAAAGCAGTCTAAAACAAAGCACACACTCACTGGCGATCCCTTTCATCATGTCAATTCAACAATACGCGTTGCTTTATTTAATTTTTCGAGCAGACGAAATCTTCAAAGAAGAATAATAATTAATGGATTATGTTATATTGTCAAAATGATTGAGATTCCGAGTGAGCTACGCAACTATAGTCTGTTACAAAAGTACCCGATGAAAGTGTAAACAATCACTGTTCAGGTTTAATTCTTAAGAAATAAGACTTCCTAATGGGTTTTTACATATTCATCTGTATTTAGAAAGTTTTAATTGTTGTTTGAATAATCATCGACGAAAATTGAGGTTTAAAATTAACCTCAATAATGTCAAATGGAAAACCTTAGTGATTTAAAATTAGAATATTGGGTTGAAGTATTCAAAGAATCAAATCAGAGCGCTCAATTTGTAAGTGGCACTACAAATTGGCACGCACGGGCACGTTTCGTGATCCATTTGTTCACATTTTCAGCAGCTACTTTAGCAACAGAGTACAGGTGCACCGGTGCCGCCCGTACCGTGAGCTCGTGCGCGGCCAGCTTGACGTCGTGCAGCCACTGCTGCTGGTGGCGCGGCGACGGCTCGGCGCTGTCCGCCTCGTCCACCAGCGGCGGCTCCTCCTGTAGCGACGGGTCGTGGTACTTCAGCCTGTGTAACAAATTCGTACGCGTGTGTTTTATTGTTTAAGGACTGGAATAGCTAGTCAATTTGTTAACTTCGATTGCATCTCATGACGTTGAAATCAAACAATAGCATACAGTTAAACTAGAAAAGGTATGCGCTTCGGTAACGCTTCCAGGTGTTTCCGGATTAGTACGAAGACGAACTTCCCGCCACAATGGATCTTAGTTTTGTACTGCCCCGTTTGTAATAGTTATTGCGCGTTTATGTCCAGTTTTTCTCTTTTTTTGGGTAACCTACTTCGGTTGCAGATGTCATTTATTGTCACTCAAAAGTTTCTAAAAGTTTAGTGGAATTGCATAGCAACTCTATACAATTCCAATAAACTTTTAGAAACGTTCGTATTTCCAAAGATAGACGATGATCCCCGAAGCGCATACTTTTCTTCGGATATCAGTACTTTACAGTTTTGGTTATGCTGCAGCTGGTAGTGCTACAGTCGGCCTGTGCGGTACCTGTCGGCCAGCTCGGCGAGGTTGGTGACGAGCGCGGCGGGGTAGAGGCCGGGCGCGCGCGTCACGGCGCGCGCGCACGCCTCGGTGTAGGCCAGCGCGCGCTCGTACAGCCCCACGTCCAGCAGGCGGCACGCCAGCACGAACTTGTACGGCTGCAACACCACGCGCAGGGTTACTTCGCGACTCACGAGCCGACGATAACAGTTGACAAATATACACAGTGTGTTTCCGTTATATTCTAACAGATATCCGTTTTATACATTTTAAATGAGGGCTAGGGCAACTTAGAATATTTTCTAGAATTCTTCAAGCGTATTAAAAATTTAAGAACTCTTGAACATTCTTTTTACAGGCTAAAATAAAAAGATTTTCGTCAGAATAGTACCTGCACAATTTTTTTTTTTTATATTTTGGAAAATCAACACAGTCCAAATAATTAGATTAGCCAACAAACCTGCAACTCAGCAATAACGAAGTCCTCCTGGTTGAGTGACATGGCGTACTCGTAGACCTCGGTGGCGAACAGCGCTTTGTTGTGCGCCAGCTGGTTGAGGCTCGTGGCGCGCGAGTCGGCCAGCAGCAGCGCCAGGCGCGGCGGCGCGGTGCCGCTGTGCGCGCGCGGGGCCAGCGGGGCCAGCGGGTGGCGCGCCGGCCGCTCGCCGGCCGACACGTAGCAGAACTGCGCCGAGTACAGCAGCCCGCGCGACGCCAGGCTGTCGCCTGCGGCCGCAGCGAGGGCATGTGACGGGACTCATCAGGGCAACAATAATGTGGTCGAACTCAAAGCATTATATCGATTAAAGCATTTGCGGGGCTTTTGAATTGTCAAGGAGTCGAATCAGTCACGAAGACGAAACTATGGTCGGACCATTAAACAGCTGCAGTAAAATGACAACTTATGTGTTACCACTTTTGGAGTTTATACTTTTTCAGTTAGAACCACTTGAGTTAGTGTAGGGTAAAAGTGTAGAAATAATAGTTCCAATGACACACATAATAACACATGAACAAAGTGCTTACATCATCATAATATCAGACTAAGAAAGTGGTACGGACTTGTGTAAAGTACAATAAAACTATTCTAAGTTTTATAATAATTATCACGTAATAAATTAAGTTAGATTAAAATTGCTTATTAGTTTTATAGGCTAGATTGTAATTAATTATTAAGAGCCTGGTTCTTTTTAATAAAGGATAAAAAAAAAAACACTTTTTAACGAAAGGACAATCAATGCTCATGGATGTATGGAATCCCGTAACATGCTGCATCAAAGTCAAACTTTGTTTTTTATAGACTAGACACTTAATATTAACTCATACAAAAGTTCTTTTTGTAAACAAAACATGAGTTTCCGAGATTTTCAAAAATATCAAAAAAACCTAAAAACTTGGTACTTTACTTTGTTTGACATGCCATACACGAACGGCCATTATTGCTTTTAAAAATAATGATAACCATTTAAATAAAAATTATATTAGTTATTTTTAATTAATGTAGAATCGGCAAAGTATATATTTTTAACATGTTTTTTGAAAGATATGATCATGACACTTTCAAAATTATATTAATCATATCGTTTGAAACGGAACGTCATGTAAAGGGAATAAAACAATATCAACACTTTTTTACTTTAATTTATATTCCCTGTTCAAAAATCAAATCCCCGACGCGTAATGTCTTGTGGGCACGGAACAAATATTTGTATGACCTACAAGTAGTTGTTCAGGGTCTGGCTGTTTGTGTATGTGAGTTTAAATGTTTGTAAACGCACCCACGATACAGGAGAAATTTCTAGTGTGGGGAATTACGTTTCTATATAAAAAAAAAAAAAATTAAAATACTTTTGGTACGACTTTTGGTCAGTGTCCTTTAATAATAGTGACGTGACAAAACAATCGATTCATTCACTTAACATTCATTTTAAAATCGATCAATATTAAAATGATTTTTATAAAACAGTAGAGTATATTTAATTAGGTCCTTACATATAAAATTGGCGTTTTTATATATTTTGATTAATCAAAATATGTACCATTGTTATGTATGTACCTACTTTCATTTACATTTTATAAGTAGTTCATTGATTCCTTTGCAGAAAAAATTGTGGGAGCGAGAATCAATAATTTTTTGAAGGCGGTTTTGACTGCCTTATCGAAGTTGAATTCATTTTCATGCAAGAAATGGTCCTATTTCCAAGAAAAAATGGTAAACTGTTGGAGCAAAGTCCGGGAAGTACGGTTGGTGTCGGAGACAATCAATCGCAGCTCCTCTAATTTAGCGACCATGTTGTTCAGTGTGTGGTCTAGCTTTGTTAGGTAGAATTCCGATTCGATTTATATTATATTTCGATTATAAAATGTGTAACAGAAACCCTATTGCTATCCATAAGCACTAAAGATAACAGCTGGTATAGAATCACTATACATAGTTTCATCTCAAAAAAAAAACTAAGAATTGATAGCAAACTTTCGGTTTCATACGTTTCTTAAAATCAAATCATAACAAACGTGTCGCCGCACTACGTAGGTCAATAACTTTCCACGTTACTTGCCAATATCACGATAAATCTATTCCGTAATTTGGCGCGCCTAGTTTGGTTTCTGGTATCAATGTATTAAAAATTCTCATAACTTCCGAACATGTAGAGATAGGATTAAAAAGCCCTTCTAATATCGTTTGATATCATCCAAAGAAGCCATACCCTTTCCGTTACACATTGTTATAAGTATATTTCGATTATGATCGGGTATAGTAGTAATATCTGTTGTAATCAATTGTGTTGTAATATCTCGTTTTCAACCATAATTAATCAAGACTGTGAATGAATTTCACCTACAACATATATTGTTATCCAATCAATACAAAGAATATTTGATTGTTTACAATTAAATAAAAATTGGTCAATTCCGAATATCCTGGCCTGAAACGGTGTTCCATTGTATTTTAATTACATCACTAGTAGAGATAGTGTGGCAACATTTTTAACTAAATGACAGTAAGAAGTGTCATTTTACTGCAGCTTATTAAAAGTCCTAGTATATTTGCCTATTTTAAAGTGTTGTAAGTTTCTATGGGGAAGAACGGGGAAGAAAATATTGTACAAAATGTCTGTTACATTGTCCATGTTGAAATTATAGGTAGGTACATATTGTGAGAACAATGTAGAGACGTTAAAAGCGTCCGAAACAAAAGGTTTAATTAAAAAAAAACAAAAATAGATTATGTGTGCAGTGCCTAGACGGTCAAAAATAGATACTTGCATGCTTGTCAAGCCATTTTGAACATTCAGAAATGTTGTGGGTGACAAGTAAACTACCTGCTTAATCATACTTGGCGAAACGAATTAGAACAGGTGCCTCAACACAGTGCTTGACATGGCGTCGAGCCATGAAGCACGCTTGTCCGGCTAGGCCCCACGAAGCTGTGCTACGTACCGAGCTGCGTGAGCGTGCGCCGGTCGTGGTCGGGGCGCGCGGACGGGTTGGCCAGCAGCATGGCCACGTGCGGCCGCCAGTCGCCCCAGCGCTCGTCCGACACGCACTGCAATCACAATTTCGCTAGATCATTTAATTAATATATAAAATAAAGTAACAAACGTGTCTCAAATAAAGTATGTATACAGAAGAAATAATTATATCAATTTGGAAAACATGACAACTTTCCAGTTTGTTTTGTACTTTTACATTCTTTACTAAAACGGAAGTCAACGATTCGAACGAGTGAATGAGAGTGAAACACAAATTTATTTTTGCGATCGATAGAATCAATATTGTCGTAATAATAGGAAACAGCATTGTGGCAGCGCAGCGCGCACTCACGGTGGCGGCGGGCGGCGTGGCGGCGTGCAGCGCGGCGTACAGCGAGTGCAGCGGGTCGGCGCGCGGCGTGCTGGCCACGAAGCGCGCCGCCACGCCCGCGCGCGCGCGCCGGCCCAGGTGCGCGCCCAGCGTCATGGCGTGCCCCCACAGCCCGCAGCGCATCGCCCACTCTGCAACACGCCGCGGCCACATTGCAACACCAACCTGGCGCCACTAGCACAGTGCGCCGCTCGAAGGACTAAATGCGGAAACCGATCCCGCAACATAGAACACCATGACGCGACGCTCATAACATTTTTAAACTAAGCGCACATTACTGCGCGCAGCAATACTAAATTGCACCGAAGCACAATAGGGGCACCCACACTACTGACGGGCCGCATCGCGACACAACAGCGACTGCAAAGATAGCCGCGGTGCGACCCGCCTGTAGTGAGCAATGGTTCATACGAAATGCACGAAAGTTATCGAGGAGGATTTCAGCAATATGTTGCGTTGCTGTGCGCCCGCCCTAATCTGTAGTAGCCTTGACTATACACTATGTAGTCAAAGTAAACAAAATGCGTCTCGAATATTGGAACAAATTATTTTGATTTTTCAATAGTAAGTACTAGTCATTCTAAAATCACCTAATGTATACAGGTTCAGTACATAAAATTGATATTTAGTTTAAGTGGAAATATCGTGCATTGAACGGGGATTTCAGTATAGAAACTAATGTTAATATATAATTTATTTTGTTTTGACACTGTGACTGTCTGTCACGTAGAGATCGTCTAATTTAAAATGGCACGCCCCTCCACTAAAATTTCTATACAATCATTTTTTTTTCATTCATTCAATGTGTATGCAACAAGCAGTGGAGAGGCGCGTCATTTTAAATTAGACGATCTATACTCCTATTTAATAACAAAACATTATATTTATGTCGAAATGGTACCCGTACCATGTCCATGCCCTTGTGCTAGTTTTGTTATCCTAGTCAAAAGGAGCTAGGCCGCTATAAGGGTGTCTTTCACAGTAGTACGCGTTTAGAACTTGTATTCCTCAATGGCAGTTGGACTGCAGTACTGTCCTAGGATTGAGTAAAGCTTTCCCTCGGGGGTGAGCCGACCTTAACACTAATATTAAAATAATTAAAAAAAAA
The DNA here is from genome assembly GCA_951799955.1 of Apamea anceps. Taxonomy (NCBI): domain Eukaryota; kingdom Metazoa; phylum Arthropoda; class Insecta; order Lepidoptera; family Noctuidae; genus Apamea; species Apamea anceps. Next base: position 623,607 of record OX637502.1, on the reverse strand, counting down.
AAACGAAATTTGTATCAGCCTAGGGTGATATAGGAATAGTCACAATGCGTCAAAAGAACCTCGCCCTCAGCCATAATCAGAGGCTACGAACCGAGTGCGTCCTGCCTGTTGCCGTATATGAGCAGCTCTCGCAGCCGGTCCAGCGCCGCGCGCTCGTCCGGGGCCGCCTGCTCCGGAGACCACGGCTCTGGCTCTACAGCAAATGAAAGCGGATAAGTTCCTGGAACTGGGCATGGGTGAGATGATTGTTAGACAAAATGCACGTGTATCCACACGTTAGTAGTTTATTTTGTAAATAAACTAAGGGTGATGGCTATATTTAATAAAAATGTAAGTAACATGTTATTAAAAAAAAACCAGCACAAACTATAGCTTATTACGATTACTACTTTATAACGTAGTAATCGAAAATGAATATAGGTTTTTTTCCTATCTAACTATAAAATATACTTTGCATGTCATTAAGTATTTTCTTTTATAATACTCTAATTAATAGTGCCGCGCTTTCCTTTCACTTAGATACATGCGAGATCTATAATCACAACAAAAAGATTGGGTTAGTGCGGTGTATATTGAATTGGTAAGCCTTTACATAAATAAATAAAAATAAAAGATGTACGGGAGAAGAAGACACGCTGTGCCGACCACAAATATATGTAGGTAGAGGTAGCAGGAGCATGATGTCGGTAGGAAACTCACTGAGGTCCTCGGACACGGAGAGCTCGGGCTGGTCGGGCGACGAGCCGCGCGCCTCGCGCCCCGAGCCCGGCGGCGACGAGCCGCGCCGGCTCTCTGCAACCACACCACTCGTACAGACCTCCCTACAATACTGTGCGCTTCGGGAGTCCTCGTCAATCATCGGACATACGAACGCGCGGTGGTAAGATCTAATACAGAGTTGATACAACTATGGAAGTACTCGCTTAGTTGGTACTACCATGATTACAAAATTATAGGTTAGGTATGCAATTCCAAAAACATTTTCAATCTTTTGAGTGACAAATGAGGATTTGCGACCGGAGTAGGTACCCCGATAGAAAGAAATCTTCATACAAACGCGCAATACCAGGTGCACCACTACGAATTGCGGCAGCACAGAGTTTAGAAGCTTTACTTTATGGTGAGACGTTCTTGCTAACCACTTCACTTTCTGTCAAGTATTGACTTAGTTTTTGTCTAATATTGTGGTAAACCCGCATTATACATACATTCGAGAGTGGAAGCTACTACCTTACAGTGTTAGTTTATGCATAAATGTTTTACAGAGTTCAACAGTACAATAACGTCAATAATTTAATTAGTTTAGCTAAAAACAACTCACCATTGTGTGTGTTAGCGGAGGGCACTTTGTACTCGTACTCGCGCGTGTTCTTCATGAGCAGCTCTGCGATGTCCGCGCCCACCACCACCTGCAACTCTCGTCCTTACAAGACCGTCTAAGCCCCGAGTCTCCTACGTCCTTTACGACACATCCTCACGAAATGTGGCCTCAACGTAAACGTCACAGAATGTTTTATAAACTGTCGTTTCAAAGAGACCGCATCAGTACAGTTCAAACACAAAATATTTTTTTTTACTTAAAGCTACATGGGCACTTATGAATCGTCAGAAAGTAGGTGCACGGTTCCAATAACTCGTTTGTTATGGAGAAGAGACAGCAAGAATCTCCATGGTTACTTTAAAATTATTTTTTTAAATGACTGTGTAACTATAGTCCATTTACAATAGCATTAGAAAGAAGTTAAAAAAGGTTATTTTTAATGCACACTTTGTAACAAAAATACAATAAACATTGTTACATTATGATAGACGCCGAATTTATTATGATCTATTTTTACAGCAGCTGTCACACTTAATTGTAACCATTTTAACTATTTATCTTATGAAATTATGTGGCTTTCATTTATTTATATTATATAACTCCAATTTAAAATTACAGTGTCAATGCTAAAAACCTAAAAGAAGCAGGGATGAACAATACTTGGAACGTTATTCGTTTCACTATAATTCTACCGAATTTTATTTTAATTAAGGTGGATGCGCTGCAGTAGCCCGCGAAATCAGAAGAATTCGGAGCAATTCTAATTTAAAGGGATGTATTGATGATTTTTAAGGTTAAAATTGTATTATTGCCTACATATTTCTTATTGTTGCGCATCATATTATTTTTATTAAGATACAACCTTACACTGACCTGCAAATTGCAAAAAACGCAAGAAAATTAGAATTTAAGCATCTCCCTTAAAATTGTTTTATCATAACTTTGAAATAAAATGTTTTGCATTCCTGCTTCTACGAGCCTCTTTTTTCTAATGCTATTATAAATGGACTATAGTTATGGGGGAAAGTGAAAGCCTGTCAACAAGTACTTGTACACAAAGCAAAGCAAAGGAGATAAGTAACCAATCACGCACACTACAAAACTATATCGCTAATGTACGTACTGCTTACAATGTGAGCCACGCACACATCGCATTCGTTGAGTGAGTGAGCTAACGTCTTCTAAATGATAGTACAACATTATTTCGCAATATAGGATAATTGCTCTCGTGGCGCAACAGGTAAGCATTCAACCTGCAGTGGCAAATGATTTGAGTTCGAGTCGCGAGTTTACTACAATATCATTTTTGAGATTTTGTAATTTAGAGTTAATATACTAACTGAATAAAGTGATATTCTGACCGGTTTGAGAAACTACCACAAGTTTCTCGATTACTTAAAATTATTTGCCGGTTTAGAAGCTAACTACCTGCTTTAAAACTATATTCCTGCCTTTAATTGTGAACTTGTGTATGAGTCAGTCTGCATTAGCAACTACACACCTCTAATACTCCATCTTTTGCACTTTTACGAAGTTTGTTATTGTGATAAATTGAATAACCATGCATCATTTGACAATATTCCAAAAAGCTCAGATTATTGTTTTGCCTGAGCAGAATATTTCTGTTAGTGAAATCGCAAGGCGCATAATGATATCGGTGAGTAAAATTATTATTAATAATAATGTATTAATTTATTATGTCACCGTGACCCAGTAATTCCAATGAGATTTTCTGTGGATATGAATAGTTGAAAATAATATGAAATAACACCGGAGTATTTATTTATTAACTGCAAAGCCACTCACTATAGGTATCGATATTTAATAATTACCATTATCTTTTACACAGTATTATGATAATAGTTTTTTTATCTGTATTTTTAAATGAAATATTCAAAAATATAATGAATAATGTTTGTAAATGATTAGGAAATAATAATAAAATAACAACTCTAATAACAACCTACTTACAAAAATAAAATCATTTATCATTTATATGTGCAAATAAAGTAAATAATAAGTGTTATAATAATCATATTATATAAATATTACATTTTTTTATATATGTATTACATAATTTGTATAAACTATATATACCTATATGTGTATAAGTATATGAATTGTGTTTATATAAATAATATATAAAAAAAATATTCTCCGCATTGTATTTATATTGTGTCATTTTTATTTTTTAATTATTAATGCTAATATTTTCCCTTTTTTGTAGAGAAAAACCGTTCGACTGTGGGTGCATCGTCACGCTGACACAGGTGAAATAAACCGTCGCCAGTCTAGACCGAAACCATTACCTTACACAAATGCTTCGCCTCGGCACCGTGAGATTGTTGCCACTCATACATCTGATCCATTTGCTAAGACCAGTATAACAGCAGCAGCATACAACATCACTAAGCAAACTGTACGGAACCACCTGCGAGCGGACGGTTTGGCATGTTGCAGACCGGCATTATTAAAATAACGACAAAAATGAATAATTATTGTAATAATAACAATAATTATTACTATATAAAATATCCACTAATATTATTAATTACGGATCATCTTGAGAAAGTGTAATATTGAAAATCATCGCCGACCTATCGTAACATTTATAACCTTGAAATTTCAGACATTTTAACATATTTAAATCTATTATTATCCTAGAAACTGTGTTGGTAATACTGTTCCCGATACCGGATGGTTGATAACTGAATAAACGAAATACTTAATACTATTACATCTTCAATACTTTCACATCATATTTAGCTATAATAAAATAAGTCGGCGGTACTGGAGTGTGAGTGATGTTATTGTTACTGGATCAGGATTATATTTTTCATCTATGTGACATGTTTATTCACTCCGCCCATTGTTTATTACATAATTGTATAAACTTCCAAAGAATGCAAAAGAATTGACTTCACTCATCATATTTAAAAAGAAATATTTACTTTTATTTACAACGTCGAAACACTATATTAATTGTGTTGTGTTTATTTTTGTCCAAAACAGCCACATCTTTTAACTTGCGCCACCGCCTTATCTTAATCGGAAATCGGAATGCGGTAAACTCGCTTCCAATTTTGTTGACAATGATCATACTTTTTTTTTTTTTTGTTTTCTTCTACCCGCACTGATATAATATAATTAGCAATAAGATTTATTGTTCTGATGTAAGTGAGTCTTAATGAGAAATAAAGTTATGACCGAACTTGTGATGTTCTTTTATTTTTTAAATAAAGATTTTTATTGAAAATGGTTTTACTTATTTAAGCTATTTTAAATAAATAAAACCATTCCTTAACAAAAAAAAATATTATTAGCTTAAAATTTTAAATCACAAAAGATTCACCATTTCCGAGATTCGAACTCACGCCGTTGGATTCAGAAGTATATGGGTTTTGCGTTGGGCTACGAACGCTTTAAATTTAGATGCGAAATTATGTTATACTATCATTTAGAAGACGTTAGCTCATTCACTCTACGAATGCGATGTGTGCGTGGCTGACATTGTGAGCAGTACGTACAGTAGCGATATAGTTTTGTAGTGTCACGCACACTACAAAACACTACAAAACTGGTTACTTAACTCCTTTGCAGACTGTACCAGGTTCAGTCAACCGCAAGTATGTTGTAACAATTTAGCATGAATAGCATCTTTATGTCGTAGCAGTAAGGGTTGGGTTAGTTGAAAAGATACTACAGATGGTTGGTTGATTGTACATTTCCGCGATGAGGTGTGTAGGAGACTCGAGACAAACGATTGTTTCGGGTGGATATACGACATGATCTCTTTACATACTTACTTTCTATATAGATATACGACATGATCTCTTTACATACTTACTTTCTATATAGATTTTGATCGCTGTATGATTATAACTAGTCAGCGAAAGTTACTTGTGACTAGACATTTACATGTGGAAGCTTCTAATTACCAAGTTTCCCTACCTATGCTTGATATTTAAGTTCGTTATTAGTCTGTACACTTTCATTAAGATACATAAATAATGAGTGGTTACCCCGTTCTGGCGCAGCATGAGCGCCAGTAGCTCCCACACCAGCACGTAGCCCGTGACGTCACGCGCGCCCTCGCGCTCCGCGCCGCGCATGCGCACGCCGCAGTACTCGATCACGCTCTTCTTGTGAGTCACACCTGCAACGTAGGTACTCAGTTTTATATCCAGTTCGTGCCAATTCTATAATATTTGCCGTGTATTATTGACTAACTCGAATAAGTGTGCAGTATGTCATCGATGTTAGGTAATTCTGTTTTGATTACTACAGACAATGTACGGTCAACAGCAAAAGTAGATGATCAAAATCAGAAATTCAATACTAATGAACGGAGTTCGCATCAGAACTGTGTGGCGTCGAAGTGATTCAAAATTATGTGATTGTAAATTATACCAAACATTTACTACTAGTACAGCTGCGAACTCCGTTCATTAATATTGAATTTCTGATTTTGATCATCTACTTTTGCTGTTGACTGTACGTGAACGCTCAATCATACGTACCGCTCATTGCTCAGGAAAATGACTGAGGGATATGGGATTAAACAGCAGTCTCAAGCATGGTGCCAAAATAAAATATGGCTTAAATTAAAGAGCAGTTTTAGGACTTAAGACTGATTTACCATTTTGTTATAATTCTTTGCATTTCCGAGAAATAAGGTTACACATTGTAGCTCCAGCCAGAGCCACAATTCTTGGCTTTTGCCTTCCTTACAGACGCGGGTGTTGCTCTGCTGAGACACATATTTGACGCATGGCAGAAATCGCAAAATGCTATTAGAGTTTTCTGTGATCTCTCTAAAGCCTTTGATTGCGTGCACCATGACACGCTTTTGCGTAAGTTACATCATTACGGTGTCCGAAACGAGGCTCTCAACATAATAATTTCCTATTTACATAATAGGGTCCAATGTGTAGATGTTAATGGCGCGAAATCTTCCGGGCTACCAGTTCAGTTAGGTGTTCCGCAAGGCTCAATATTGGGTCCATTCTTGTTCTTAGTATATATCAATGATTTACCATTCCATTTGAAGGGCATCTGTGACGTTGTACTGTTTGCAGATGATACCTCTCTTATTTTTAACGTAGACAGGAATAGACAAGATTTTGACGACGTAAACAGTGCACTCTCAATAGTTACAGATTGGTTTACGTCAAATAACCTAGTTCTCAATGCCAAGAAAACGAAATGTGTAAAGTTCGCCTTACCGAATGTCAGAAATCTAGGACCCAACATCGTCTTAAATAAAGAGGTGCTTGAAACAGTAGGCTCGGCAATTTTTCTAGGACTAACAGTAGATGCCAAACTTCAGTGGGGACCTCATATATCAAGTCTAGCAGGAAGGCTCAGTTCGGCTACCTACGCCGTCAGGAAAGTAAGACAATACACTGACGTTGATACTGCTCGTTTAGTCTATTTCAGTTATTTTCACAGTGTTATGTCCTACGGTATTCTGCTGTGGGGCAAAGCCGCTGATATACAAAATATATTTGTCCTTCAAAAACGAGCTGTTCGAGCAATTTACCAGCTAGGTGCCAGAGTTTCTCTAAGAGATTTTTTTAAAGACATTGGTATTCTCACGGTTGCATCACAATTCATCTTCACCAACATCCTATTATTAGGCAAAATTTGCACTTGTACACTAAAAACAGTGATATTGACAGTGTTAACACTAGAAATAAGGACAAACTACGTGCCCCCTTTCACCGGCTTCATAAGGTTCATAACTCATTTGTTGGGCTTGGTATAACCTTTTATAACAAGATACCCTCTTCTTTGCTAGACTTGCCTTTTAATGCGTTTAAAGCTCAAGTAAAATCCAACTTTTGTTCAAAGGCATACTATTCCATCAACGACTACTTACACGATAAGAATAGTTGGTCGCCCTAATTAACTCAAGACAATGTTCATTCTTTCTCCAGAATTAGCTTAGGTACTGACAGGTTACTGTTATTAGTATTAACTCACTTATTTATTTCACATCGATGGTCCTAGTTCATCATCTGTGACTGCAAGTGACAGCTATGTGACGAACCCAGCAATGCATAAATATGTAAGCTGTCACGCCCTTTATGCCTGGAGGCTTTTATTTAGGTAGTGAGTTTTTATTTTTATTTTAATTAATTATTTTTTAGCCTGAGTACGTATAGTTTTTATTATAATTGTGGGTATATTGGCGTGGCTAGCTGACATATGGCAAATAAGTTTCTTGTAATGCTCATTACTGAACATAGGTTCCTAGTATTGTATACATGCAACTATATTCTAACTAAACAGACAGCTGTGCTGCTGGACAGTTTGTTGCGCCACTTCTTCTTCCCAGCGATAGCACTAGGAAGTGGTGAAGGGCGGGCGTTTTTGTGGACTGTCTTTTGTAATTTTGACGTTCGAAAAGTGCTGATTCTCAGCCTAATTTGAATAAATGACATTTGATTTTGATTTGATTTTATAGTCCTCGTGCAGGTGGCGCAGCGCGGCCAGCGACACCACGTGCACGGTGCTCCACCGGGTACAGTCGTCACGTGTCACGTTACCTTTGACGAGCGGGCCGGGGAAGGCGGCCAGGTCGGCGGCGTGCGGCAGGTGGCGCAGCGCGGCCGCCAGCGACACCACGTGCACGGTGCTCCACCGGGTACAGTCGTCACGTGTCACGTTACCTTTGACGAGCGGGCCGGGGAAGGCGGCCAGGTCGGCGGCGTGCGGCAGGTGGCGCAGCGCGGCCGCCAGCGACACCACGTGCACGGTGCTCCACCGGGTACAGTCGTCACGTGTCACGTTACCTTTGACGAGCGGGCCGGGGAAGGCGGCCAGGTCGGCGGCGTGCGGCAGGTGGCGCAGCGCGGCCGCCAGCGACACCACGTGCACGGTGCTCCACCGGGTACAGTCGTCACGTGTCACGTTACCTTTGACGAGCGGGCCGGGGAAGGCGGCCAGGTCGGCGGCGTGCGGCAGGTGGCGCAGCGCGGCCGCCAGCGACACCACGTGCACGGTGCTCCACCGGGTACAGTCGTCACGTGTCACGTTACCTTTGACGAGCGGGCCGGGGAAGGCGGCCAGGTCGGCGGCGTGCGGCAGGTGGCGCAGCGCGGCCGCCAGCGACACCACGTGCACGGTGCTCCACCGGGTACAGTCGTCACGTGTCACGTTACCTTTGACGAGCGGGCCGGGGAAGGCGGCCAGGTCGGCGGCGTGCGGCAGGTGGCGCAGCGCGGCCGCCAGCGACACCACGTGCACGGTGGCTGGCACGCCGTCCACCGGGTACGCGGCGCGCACCACGACCACGTCGCGGGACGACACGCTGCCCTGCAACACGCACGACATCGTTGGTCCTTCTTCTTTCAAACAGACGTGTTAGATGGCAAAATAAAACTAGGCTGGAATAGCCAGAAATACAAGGTGTAACGCGGCTTGCGTGACGTGTACGAAGGTGTCCTTACGTGCGGCGTCGGGAGCAGACCCCGAGCCCCCGCGCCCCCGACAGACGAAGGACCGCGAGTGCGTGCACCAGCCTCGTTGTAATATAGTTCCTTTTTACGTTTACAATATACTTTTTTACTGATAAATGTGCGTTCGATTAATAGAAATAAACCCAAGTCAGCTGAGAGAGAAATTTCCTACAAAGGTCATTTATGATATAATGGTCATAATAAATAATAAAATAAAATAAAAAACTTTTATTGACGTAAAAAAAATATTACAACCATACATGTGAAGCCCCTAAATCCCGTGCTAGGCGAACCTGTGCTGCAGGAATCAGTGTCATAATAAAGGAAACACACGCTAGAGTGCGTTATCATTATTGTTTTTTATTCGTCACTAACAAATCTAAGTACAAGATATTATCATACGAAAAAATCCACACATAAGGACGATGGGACTAGGCGTCTCCAAAAATTGAAACGTAGTCAACAGACTGGAGACGTAATTTCATTTAAGAGATCGATTCTGTAAAAATCTCACCGTGAAAAGTTAGGTGTAGTTAGGGTTACCATATCTCAGGATTTGTCCTGAGATTTCAGGATTTTTAGACAGCTAACAGGATTGCGGGCGGATTTTGGATATCTCAAGATATTTCGATTTTCAATAAAATACAGTAGATTTTTAATTTTTATAATTTACAAAGTTACGATCAATTAAGAGAAAAACATATAATTGTTTCATCTTTGGATATATTAATTCACAAACCAACGTAATTAACGTCAACATAATTATTTAAAAACATATTTTTAATCTAATTTACCCTCTTTGGTTTTCAGGGTTAGAATCGACTTATGCGCACAAAATCAATAACTTATTTTCCCCAGAGTTGTAAATTACGTATGCGACAAAATCTCAGGACTTATCTATGGAAATCAGACTTTTTGTCAGAACTTTTCAATTTCCCATCTGGTAACTCTAGGTGTAGTGGGCTTAGAGCTGTCAATAGTGTTTTAGTTGTAGTAGAAATTGTACGGACGAACAGGAAACAAAAGTCAAGTTAGAATTTATGGAAATACATATAATGTCTGTACACAACACGATATAAATATATACACAGAAGGAGTAAGACACGAGAAACACAATAGATAGGATGAGAACACAAAACAACAATAATAATATTAATTCCAATTACTGAAGAAAAGATAATTATAGAAGATAGACGTCTGTCTCAGCCATGACAGAAAGTTGACATCAGAGCAGCGCTACTCGTGGCGTATTTCTGTACTAGGTATCTGGTAGGAGTAAAACCTACAGTGTCAAACTACAAGCTCCTTTCAACTAAGTCGTCACGGTGAGATTTTTACAGAAAATACCGGCTGATCATTCTATACTACGGCGACGACCGTCAAAAGTATGGGGTTTTCAGGGAAAAGAAGGAAATGTAATCACAACTGTAGTACAAAATATGTTTGTTTTTTTTTTAAACCGGTCAAGTATATATATATATATTTTTCGTAATGTGAACAGTTTTCTGATTTTTTCCTTTACTTGTGCTGCATAACATTTCTTTTCTTGCCGAATTACATGGTTCTAGGTCAACGGAAAGTACCCTATAGGTTTTGATTCCGGAACATATACGCCCGTATCTTTTGATTGCGTTCGACTTAGAAGTTTGATTTTTTCATTGCTTAAAGGCATTGCCCTGCCCTGAGTATTTGATATAATTTCAATTTGATAACTCCTCGCGTTCCTGAGAAAAAGGGTCTTGACTGGCGGACAGACGGGCGGCCAACGAAGTGATCTTAAAAAAGGGTTCCGTTTTTCATTTTGAGGTACGGAACCCTTAAAATGAGTGAAAATCATATTAGATTTTACTTATTTTAAGGGTACTTCATATTGTAATGTATTTTCAATCACAAAACATATTCACGCTTTTATACCCCATACTTACCCCGACTTGAGATGTTTTTTTCAGGAAACCCCATATATGTAAGACATGAATCAAACGATTCGTTATTTTGTAGCCCTTAACGAAAAATATGAGACAGACTTTATTTTGCTCTCATATTTTTCGAATAAAGAACAAAAAAGATAAATAAAGAACGATGGGCAAAGGACTATAGACCCCGTGGCCATTTTATTTTTTGATCAGTTAAAAAATAAAATGGCGACGGGATCTATAGTACTTTGCCCATCGTTCTTTATTTTTATATTTTAAATTATTCACAAGGAACAATAAACAGCTACAATAAAAAACATAGTAACAAGAAATACACAAAACTTATAGACAATATTGCAGCCCACAACGCTGTTCACAGATTAGCTATTATATAGTACACATAACAGTGCAAATAATCGCTAGGGTTACAAATACATAAAGATTTTTTTTTTGTTTTCATCGTGTGCTTGCATACAAAGTCTAGCTTATCTCTCATTTCATCCTTTAGTCGCCTGTATTAAGGCTACGCTACAAATCTATTCTAGCAATATAAAAAGGAAATTGAGAGTCCGTACCTTGATGTGCGCCGTGGAGTACCGGAAGGGCGTCATCCTCTCGGAGCGCACCGTGGACTCCTCCAGCTGCAGGTTGAGCGACATGTCGGTGTTCAGGTCCCTGGCGACAGACACATGCTCACAACATACTGCGTGGCAGGGCTACAGGTTCGAGCACCCGCCACCACTCCAAATGTAGCCCAACACAAGGAATACTGTATAAATATAGCGAAACAAGTGACTACTTCTACTGTACCAATGTGAAAAGCGTCGACTGTGCAATGCAAAATAAAATAAAAATATAAAACTGAATTTGCAAAAGTTTTTGTGACTACTTATGCACAGTGACGCAGAATGAATGAAATGTGCAGATGGTGCGAAAATGGTGAATAAAATAGTAATAAATATCTAGTAATATTAGTTGTATGATATAAATGTGGAGGAAACCTCGAAGGCGTATGTATTTTAGGCTGATAGGACGGCTCACTGTGCGCTGTTTATTATTTTATTGTTTCACTGTAAGTGCATTATCTACGAGAGTAGAAGCCAACACTTACCTTTAGCCAGTGAGAGACAGATGCGACGCGATGCTATATACAAATAGCTGTTACAAGTAAAATGTTCGACACTAAAATGTGAATTCAAATTCATTTCAAGATAATATTATATTATGGTGCTTGTTATTTGGTTGTGTTACATCGCATGGCGTCGCGTGCGACTCATGGTTTGAACGATGCCTTAGCAAGCGACTCATATAATATAGTTGCATATCACCGATCGACGCAGAATACTAGATTTACAGTTGTAAATATGAAACAAACATCTGCACAGATTTCTGCATGAATTTTTATATCAGCTATCTTGTAAGCCACATCACTGTCTGCAACGTATTATCATTTCCATTATAAAAAAAATAAAGATTTCTAAGAGTGCTTCTCAGTACAAGTTCTTGTAGGTAGGTACAGCTTTCCAATAGAAAGTATGCGCTTCGGAAATCATCGTCTATCTTGAGAAATATAAACGCGAGAGCTATTACAACTATGCTACCATGCTTTTGCTTGCCTTATTTTGTATTTCCATGTTTACAAAATTATCGATTAACAACTCTGTGTAATTCCATTAAAAAAAACAAAACTTTTGAGTGACAGGCGACGATCTGCGATTGGAGTATATAACTCGACAGAGAGTAAACTTCATACAAATGAGCTATGGTAGTTGTACTACAACAAAGCGCTTCAGTACAAAACTCAGAATCTTTACCTCTGTGGGAGGTTACTCTGAGGCGCGACGTTCGTGCTAATTCGGAAACACGAAGATTACCGAAGCGCATACCTTTTCTGGTTTAACAGTAGGTAGATAAGTAAATGAAGTGCATGGTGTATACCTGTCGGAGAGGTCAGTTCGCAGCGAGGGCGCGTCGCGCAGCGAGCCGGCGGCGGCGTCGGCGCGGTACCCGAAGTACCTACGTGCCGTCATCACACTCGTCACCACGGGCCACGGACTACATCTCTCAACACACCACGACTGAACCCAGCGGCTCACGACACCCGCGTGACGCAACGTGCGTCAGCAAACTACACGTTACCCATCTAGGGTTTACAGCTGCATTCAGCAATAAGCTAATCCTACAGTTTCATTAATTATCTAGTAGCTGATAACGGGTTAGAAAAACACACTGCTGCAATGAACGGTTGCAGGGGTCGTGCGTAGGAGTCGACAATAGATCGGTCGAATCGTTTTCTAATTAAACTAATTCACGGTCAAGCGAACACGAGGCCGCAGCACCGCGACGACTATTAATGTACAGTAATCCTTCATTTACAAAGACGGGCTTATCAGAACCAATCAGCAGACGTAATGTAGTGAGAACTAATTAAAATATGATTCGCTGCGCGGGTGTTGCGCCATGTATACGAAAAGCTGGTATTAGTAATAACGAGTGAGAGATGTTGTTCCGACGGCGGTCGCTTATGTGAGAAGGACAATGTGAGGCTTATTGTGAACAGATACACCACTCGCATGTTCCGTCGCATCACGAATGAATTATATACAACACATTTTATTTATTTGTCTATGTCCATAACACAATCTTGATGCAGTTGATGCACAATGCAGTGAAACATATTCCTAGACCCGATATTAATGTGATGGACAATGGTATGTGTGTTAATATGAATGGTCACCACTCCCTAGATATAATACAATGGCACAATTCTGTATAAGAACAACGAAGCCCCGTCTGTCTCCCGTGCTGCCGCGCCTCATATTCACAGCGGAAACAAAAACGTGTGTATGTACAAGTCACAGGTAACTCTTAGTGCCAAATACGCGTAAGCAGAGACTAATGCTCGGTTCCTGACAGTTTCATCAAGACCTGTTCAGGTAATTCTTTTTGATTTCACAAAATAATAAAAACAACGATATAATCAAATCACTGACTGTGAGATTTGACAACCGATCAAATTAAAAAACTTCATTGAGTAGTCAATTTTTAGAAACTCCATCCATCGATGAATTTAAAAAGATTCTTGCTATTTAAATGTTATATATTCAGGATTATTTTTAACAGAGGATGTAAGGACATATTGTTCTCAGAAATATTGTTGTTGATCTGACATGCGATTAATGCACCAATTAATTATCTATTATTATTACTTGAGCATTTATTTACAAATATATCTTGGCATTCTCATTTAATACATGACATTTTAATCTTTAATTATTCTTGTGACATTAATATTTGCTAATGTTTAATTATTATTTGCCACGGTGAAATTACCAAAAATGTGTTAATAATTATAAATTAAAGTTGCAAGTAATTGTTTAACAATGTTGGGATACAGTCTAAGCTTGACATTTGCGTGCCTCAAGGCGTAATATGGTTGGACTATGCTCTATTTTTTTAACAACTTTATGTAACCATATTAGCAAATAAATGAATTTGAAATTTTTCTGAACGTAAAATAATTCTCCCAGGTCCTTTGTCTCTGCTTACACGCGGTACAATCATGTGTAAGGCCGCTTTCACATTAGGACGTTAGCAGCGCGATAGTAACGCGGCAGAAGCAGATGCCTTCGCATTATAAGCACAGCCGCCGTATAGCAGCGCGACTGCCCGCCGCAGTTTACATCAGTGTGGCGCATTTCATTACAAAAACAGATTTCGACGGGGAAACATTGCTGCTCATGCTTTCGCTAGTACTCCAGCTCATCGGCGACTGAGCGCACGCGGCGGCTGCCGCGCTTATGTTTAGAATATGAAATTCTGCCTAGGCGACGCGACGGTCGCGCGTCTGTGGCGCGACTGTCGCGCTGCTAAAGTCACCTAAATGAGAAAGCGGTCTAAGCCGTCGTGCGTGCTCCTACTTGCGTCAAATTGTTCTGAGCTGTATGGTGCAGGACTTACGTGTCATTTCCCTTGAGCCCGGTGGTGCTGGAGCGGCCCGAGTGCACGCTGCCACGCTCTTCGCGCCGCCCCTCGTATGGCAGACTGCCGAAATCTGAACACAAATTTCTTATTAGTTTTAAGTTTAGAACTGAACATCGTTTATCATGAAACGGAGCTAAACGCCCCGCTCGGGAATAGGTTTATAAGTTTGTATGTAAAAAATCAGGGGTAGTGAGTGTGAGCGACGCCTAGCCCAGCGTCCTTAGCAAACCGGTCGGTCGCGCGAATACGCGATCGTCGCGTTCATATGTCACTCATTTGTTCGAAAAACCGGAAGACGACCTCTGTCGGTGCAACCACGTGTTCGAATTCGCCAAACAAAATGAACGCGAAGTTTGCCTGTTCGCGCGACGATCTCTTTGGTTAGGACTTGGCCGAAACGAGTACGGCAATCTAACTCGACAAGCAAATCAGGAATTTATTGTGAGTGTTCGCTGTCGTGTAGTTGTAGCGTCTCTGACCTGGTTGGTAGTCGAGCGGCACGGGCGGCGCATGGCCCGCCATGAGCTGCTTATACACCTGCATGTAGGCGGCCGGGTTGGTAAGCCGCAGCTGCTCGTAGTACTGGTACTGCTGGCGCTGCACGAGGTACGGGTCCGTGTACCCGCCGCCGCTGCCATACTCTGGAATAACAAATATTTCATTGAATATGCAGCAGTAGTCCAAGGGCTAGGACGTCGGACTGACTTACGAGGAGTTGTAAGTTTGAACCCCGCCCGTAGAATCGATAGCCGGGCACCGACCGAGCGAGCCGCCCGCGACAAGCGTGGCGATGCTTCACGCGCACGAGCATTTCTCTCGCGACAAGCGTGGCGATGCTTCACGCGCACGAGCACTTCCCTCGCGACAAGCGTGGCGATACGAGCGCTTGCCTCGCGAGGTTGGAGTTATAAAAGCATGATAAGAGAAAAACTACCAATGAGTAAGCCACGGCTTTTATAAAATGTTTATTGATAATTGATATCGGGTACATATTTGAATTTCGAAAATTAAAATACCTACGTGTAAAATGTTAACGTTCAAAACATCGAAAATTTAAATATCGAACGACCATAAAACCGAAAATTAAAATACTTAACGTAAGTTTATATTGTCGAATAGTTAGATAACCTACATCCTATATATCTAAAATCTAATTATCGACAAACATGACATCGAAAGGCTTAAATATCGTAGTACAGATTATCTAATTTTTCACGGACGCCTCTAAATTATCAGACTTAAGTTGCACTGGTGCTGCGGTATACTACCAAAACTCCAAAATTGTGTTAAAGTTCAAATGCCCTATGCAATCATCTGTGTTTACGGGTGAGTGCGTGGCCATATTAGAAGCTTGCCTATTTATAGAAGCCCATAGCATAGATTTTGGTGTCATCTTTACGGACTCACTTAGTTGCTTGCAAGCTTTGGAGCAGAATCCTTTCAAGAGTAAACTGCACAGTCCAATTGTTCTCCAAATTAAAAAGTCTCTTTTCTCTTGTGCCAAGAATCACAAAACCGTTCACCTGGTTTGGATTCCAAGCCATTGTGGCATAAGAGGAAACGAATATGTGGATGCTCTTGCTAAGGATGCTGTTACGTCTCAAGCTGCTGATCTTAAACACTTTAAATGTCCCGGCTACGATTTGCTGAGCCTTCCAAAAAAGAGCTTGCTAACCTCATGGCAAGTACAGTGGCAAAATTCGAGTAAGCAGAAAGGTGCTTTTTATCACGCAATACAGCCTAACGTTACTCCCAAGCCTTGGTTTTACCCTTATAAAAAAACGTCAAAGAAGGTAATCTCTACCATCTCCCGCCTCCGCATAGGCCATTGTTGTTCCCCGGTATTCCTTCACAAAATCCGGGTCAGAGATACATCGCTCTGCGAATGTGGGCTGGATGAAGGTACTTTGGAGCACATCTTCTTTAACTGCTCCAATAATAACCCAGCCCATGACTTATATAGTCATCTCCCTAAATTAAAGATCCCTGTCCCAACTAACTTTCCATCCCTACTAACACATTCTTCCCCAAAGCTCTTTCAGGCTTTGATGTTTTTTATTCGTGTCAATGACATCAAATTATGATGATTTTTGTGTGATCCTGATCATCTATATTCATTTATGTAATAATATAACTAACCATATTTTTTTTATTTTCAATGTACCTTCTCATACCCGTCAACAAGTTTCACATTAAATTCAATTTTGTATTAATGGATTTAGAACTTTAGGGTTTTTTTTTTCTCATTTTGTTTTTTGTTTTCTCCACACGTTTTCTCATATCACATCTGACATTGGCAGAATTGTCGACATCGGCACCATTGCCATAGAGAAAAATAGATAGATAGATAGATTATCTAATGACGTAAATATCGAAGTACAGAGTAGCGAATGTCCTAAATATCGATATTTATTTATATGTTGTGCTACAAAAAATTGTGACAGAAACAAATCGCTGCAAAACCGACTCCACGTGGTCTTGTCTGCCCTACCCCTAGAGTGTAATTTAAGCCCGCGTAGGCGCGGAGAGGCGAGGCGGCCGGCGAGCTGAGGCGGAGGTGGCTTTATCGCCCGCCGCCGCGGCTGAGGCTAAGCTGCGGTGGTGAGCGTTAAAACCATCGACGACGATAAGCTCGCGTGGGACCGCCGGAGCAGCGCCGGAGCCGTGACAGAAACCATGCCTGCTGCATGATGCACGCTTGCTTGCAGGCTGCATGCTTAAGTAATATTATTTTCGGTTCCCTATCCATTTGCATAAAATTTTAAGACCTAATATAACTTGGCATACTTTTGTTTGTCCTAATTATATTTTCGCATAAATTATTTACGCATAACAGCTTACGCATAATTTTTTTACGCATAATTTCTCTAATCATAATAATGATTAAGCATAACATTCTAAAGCATACATTTTTTAAGCATAACATTGTAAAGCATAACTTTATTAAGCATAACATTTTAAGCATAACAATAATAATAAGGCGTAGTCGACGGAGCCCCGCTTCGCGGGGCCCCTATTTCTGTCTGCAGGGTTTAAAGGAACCTAACACAAAGGGGATGACGGGGGCTCGTTTGCTCGCTCCGCTCGCTCACTTGAGCCCCCGTCATCCCTTTCGAACCTAACCTGTCCGAGTCGGGGTGCCCCAATTCCCGAGCTCGCTTCGCTCGCTCTTGCATCCTAAGTTCTCATTGCCTTTTTAATAAATCGAGATGTGTAAAGAAAAAATACACGGACAAACACAATAGGATTGAAAAAAATATTAGTAAAAAAGATGAATATACTTCGAAACTTGCATATTTACAAGCGATTGCTAAAAATATACACCTAAAATAAAAATACATAGTTAAGTTCGTTATGCCAAAGTACCTATATTAGGAAAAAGAATATTAAACAGACTAATGAGTTGACTTATGCGTTGGCAGAGTGTGACAATTTCAAATCTACCGACATTTTTTCCTATATCAAGTTCGATAATTTAACTCGTAGGTATTTTTAACGTAAATATAATGAAATACATTGTATGACCTACATGTATTTGTCCCGAGTCTGGGTGTTTTTTTATCTATAATATGTATGTATTTACAAAAAAAAAAAAATGTATATAAGTAGTTTATCAGCCATCTGGTTACCATAACACAAGCATTAGGTTGCTTAGCTTGGGACTAGATGGCGCTGTGTGAAATGTCCAGGGATATTATTATTATCTCCTTTATTTCATTTAGATACTTACAAAATACATTTTTAAATATTTTTATAAACAAAAGGATAAAAAAACATTTAAAAATATAAAAAGTAGTAGCCCACCGGTATCGGGAACAGGGTCCAAGCTACCGGTGGTCGGGGCTCCAGAGAGAGGAACTTCCTGACAATGCGAGCCGTGTCCAGAAGTACCGCTTTCTGAATCAAGCCCTTGATCCAGCTGCCCAACGAGAGCCTCCTCAGGTGTTGGTCGAGGCTTTTGGCTATTAAGCCATTGGCTGTCACGACTATCGGCACAATGATCGCTGAGTCCACATCCCACATGTCGACAACCTCGCGAGCCAAGTCAAGATACTTGATTTGTTTATCTTTTTCGGCTTTCACGAGGTTCTCATCATGCGGGACGGTTATGTCAACAATCATTGCGCGCCGCTCTGATCGATCCACCACCACTATATCAGGCTTATTGGCAACAATAGTCCTGTCAGTGATGATGGATCGATCCCAGTACAATGTGATATTTCCATTTTCGAGAACTGGGTCGGGCACATACCTGTAGTACGGCACCTCAGATTCGACAAGGCTGTATTTCAGAGCAAGTTGCTGATGGATTATCCTGGCTACAAGGTTGAGTCTATGCAAGTACTCTCCGTTAGCTAGACGAGAACACCCGGAGATAATATGCCTGATTGATTCTCCCGGCCGGTGGCATGCCCGACAGATGTCAACCGTGCCGTCTTTCACAATAAATCTCCGGTAATTGTTCCGTCATCATAACTTCGTTCATAATTGCACAGACAAAACCTTCGGTTTCTCCAAAGAGGTCACCGAAACGCAGCCAGGCTACGGACGCTGGTAGATCTACATCGGGTCCATGTAGGGCCCGGTAAAAACGTCCGTGAAGCTCCTTACTCTGCCATACTTCCATGCGATTATTGGTGTCAAGCACTACTGGCTTGCACCAGTTCTCTTTAGCCAAGGAGAGTGGGGTGAGGCCCTTGTCTACCGCGACTACATCTCGATGCATCCCCACGTCGGTTTCTAGGAAATATTCCCTGAGACTGCATATCTCGCGATTGTGAAGGGTCTTAGCGTTTAAAAAGCCTCGACCTCCACACTTTCGCGGGATATACAGCTTCATTACCGATGACCGTGGGTGATGCATTCGATTTGCAGTCAGCAGCGTACGGACCCTCCTATCCAGGGCGTCGAGTTCGGTCTGAGTCCATTTGAGTATGCCGAAAGAGTACATCAAAACCGGCATGACCCAACTGTTGAAGGCGCGCACCTTACCAAAAAAGTATTTAATAATCTTTTATCAGGCGGAAACCCGCCTGATAAAAGACTATTAAATACTTTTTTCAGGCGGCCAAAGAAGCGCTCCTTCAACGATTGCTTCATGTCAGTAACATTGATGCCCAACGCTTCCGACATACCCAAATACTTATAGGTTTCGGATGCGGAAAGGGCTCTAAGGTTTGTGAAATCCGAGAGTTGAGTTCCCACGGATTCCACAATCTCCCCTCGCTTTACATGCATGACTGCACATTTGTCCACACCAAATTCCATCCTGATGGCGCTACTGAAAGTTTCAGTAATTTTCAGTAGCTCCATCAGTTGCAAATTGTTGGGGGCAAAAAGTTTTAGGTCATCCATGTAGAGGAGGTGAGATATAACCTGACCACCTCTCTTCAACCGATAGCCTAGACTTGAATCTTCCAGCAGTGTGCTTAGAGGATTCAAGGCTAAGCAGAACCAAAGCGGACTCAAACTGTCGCCCTGGAATATTCCTCGCTCGATCCTTATCGGCTCGCTATTCCTCTGGATATTTCGACATCCTGGATAGCGAAGAACCGTCCTCCATTGCCTCACACACGTCGTCAGGAAGGTGCGCAGAGTTGTATCTACTTTATACAACTCCAGCACCCTCATGAGCCATGTATGTGGCACCGAGTCATAGGCCTTCTTATAATCTATCCAACATGTCGACAGATCCTTTCGGGAACGACGAACCTGTTGGCTTATGGTCATATCAATGAGGAGTAGCTCCTTAGTACCGCGGGACCCGTTTTTACATCCATTTTGAGAGACAGACATGATGGAATTGTTGTCTATATGTTTATTAATTTTAGCTCTCAAAATGGATGTAAGGACTTTATAGACCGTTGGAAGACAAGCGATCGGTCTATAATTTTTGGGATCAGCGGTACTACCTGATTTATGGAGCAGGTGGGTTATTCCTGTCGTTAGAAACTGGGGCAGCAACCCTGACTCTAAGGCTGACTGGAACTGGGATGCCATGGGGGCGTGCGACCTTTGGAACCACTTTATCCAAAAGTTGTGCAGCCCGTCCCGCCCTGGAGATTTCCAGTTAGGCAACGGACGGACTGCACGAGCCACATCTTGGGGGCTGATGATAAGTGCCCCCATTTCTGGTATTAAATCGCACGCTCGCTCGATCTTCCCAGTCCAATCACCTTCGGTGTGACTGACAGGCACCGAAGGTGATTATTATTATTATTATTAAATGTTGACATTTTTAACTTAGGTCTAATGATTATCGATATTTTTAATCATTACATATTTTTATCACTCGGCATTTCAATGTTAGACATTTTAAGTTTAGGTATAACAATTTTCGATAGTACGATATAATCGATATTAAAATTTTCGATGTTTTGAACGTTGACATTTTAACGCGTAGGTATTTTAATGTTCGACATTCAAATATGTACCCTTGATATCAACTGAATCGAATTTTCAGAATAATATTGAATGCATGTTAGCTACTCTTTCCAAACTGGGCTATTATTATAGAACGCGAACTGTTCCGATTCGCTCCGGCCACATGCACACAGGTGCAGTGTGCACACCTGGATTTGCATAATAACTAAGTATTTCATAAACCGCATACATTCTGAGTTCCGTTCATCGGGGTTTTCATGAACTAATTGTTATTAAATTGCTGGAGTCTATACTTCCATTTTTTTTTTTTCGTTACTATAGTGATCCCCAAGCTAAATGCTTCTTAATTATTTGTAAAGCACTGTTGTTTATTTTCTCTAGCTCGACGCGGAAGCCTTACCTAATAGGAAAATGATTGATATTGTATAGACGTGTATAGCTAATAAACGCTCTACAATGGAAACCGTCAACTTCGAGTGATCGAACTCATCCTCCAGTTATCTACCGACATCGTATATAGTCCGAAACAAAGCAAGCAAGATCAATACGACTCGTCACCCATTGTCTCGATCGATCTTTGAAGGAGAATGTAAATCAACAAAGTCTTACTACGAAACATTCACGGACCATGAGGCCCAGAGCTTGGATATGCGGTCTTTTAGATATGACTCCTGTACACCTCCAGATCCAGATAATGCGCCAAGATGAATACGGGATACTGATGATTTAACTTAACCAAAACGTTTGGTGATGTCAATTGATGAACATCTTGCTACGAACCGAATAGGCAATATCGCACTAAAGACCAAATCCAACATGGGCAGAAGCTAGGTGCACGGTTCCAATTGGTCGTTTCCTATGGAAAAGAGGCGGCAAGAAACTCCATGGTTACTCTTTGAAAAATAATGGGCTTTTATAATGTTTTCAAATTACAGTGTTAATGGGTATTGGAGCAGTGTAGGCCTGTCAACAAGTACCAGGGACTTAACAAAATAGAAAATGGTCAACAAATCGAAGCACCTATGAGTGTACAAGGCCTAGGACTGACCCTGACCTCTATGTATACCGAAAGCTTTACAGTGCGAGTAACTTACCATCGTAGAAAGGCTCGGCGGTTCGGCGGTTGCGGCGGTGCGGGTCGGTGCGGCGCCGCGACTCGGTGAGGTCGTCGTCGGTGACGGTAGCCTCGCGCGAGTCCGGCCGCGACGGCGACGAGAACTCGCCTGCTAACACCACACGGCTGATGAGCGCGATGCTTGTATCACACGTGTACGTAAAGCTTGGGTATCCCAAGAAAGCGGTATCATATTAAACTGGCCGCAAATTGACAGCCGTTCATATAAGGGCTGCTTTTGAGACACCGGTGTAAATGATGGATTTACATGACGTTGTAACATGAAGGCGCCGCTTTGTTAGCAAACCCAAGCTTTGGGAAGTTCTAGTCACTTGGATGAGTTCATGGTATCGGTGGTCCAGCTGAGTGTGTGCCCTAGATCTCGATCAACTATAGTACAAGTAAAGACGATAAGCTCGTCATGCCTATCATGGCAGTTTGAATCTTCAGAACATCTTCGCATACGTAGGTTCATTTGTGACGTGTTTACTTCATTTAAAAGTCGCCTTTAGGGTTTGTGAAAAGCATATATCTAAGTTTATAAAAACCAACACACGAATGAATCCTTTATAAATATATAAATTGTGGTATGCTATGTCCCACAAAATAATATTTATCATTTTATCCTCTACACTCTGCAGAGATTAAATGTGTAAATAACAGGTGCGATACCGAATTCACCTCATAGCTCAGAGATTGACAAGCGATAAGAACAAGTCCGTGTCGATGTATGATGCGCGTACAGATAGATCTATCTATGTATGTTATACAGATAACCAGATCATAACATTATAACACAAATCTCCAGTGACTAAATAATTCCGCATGAACTCTGCTCCATATGTGTAAAGAATGTAACAAAGTTTCTCAAACCATTTCAATGCCAAAGCGCGGCCATCGTTATTGTTTTAATATTCATGAGCGAGCCGCCAGACCGCCACGATCATCTTAATATGTTTAAACGTCTACTAAATGTTTGTGTTAAAAAGTCATGTCGCTAAATTAGTTACTAATCATTTTGATAGCATGTCGATAATTAGTACGCGAAAATTAACAAAATTGTGGTCTCTTCCACTAAGAGCATGAATGAAGATTTAAAGTAGATTGTCACAGGTCACAACACGGTCATCATAAAGTTTGTTCGTAACAAACTTCTATTGATCAATGACAATCATTTTAAAAGTAAACTCGTCGATTTTTGGCTATCGAAAACGATCAGTTTAAAGCCACTCGCAACTTGAAAACGTTATTTATTTACGTAGAAGAGCAAACTAAATTCAGTGTATATGGCATTTGTAGTAATGACATGAAAGCGATCAAAACGTGTTATAATTACAGTTCCATCAAACATGTGGCATGCATGTTACACACGCGCGCCGATGTTAAAATAACTTTACTTGACGCTTTGTAGCACTTCAATAGTAATGCACTTCGAGTAAAGCTTGTTCGAGTCAGTGTAACATCGAGAGCGCGCGCGCTGTGCGACGACATTCACCGCGTGGCACAGAGAGTAGTAACGTTGTTTGTACCTTGTTTCATACAACTATCATTAGTTTTTGCATCGCTCGAGAATGTCACAACTGCAAAATAAATATAATACTGTCAGTCAGTTAGTCGAACATAATTCTAATAAGGTGATAAATAAATGTAATAAATGTGATAAAGGTGTACATATAAATAAACAACATAGGGTGTAATCAAGCTTTGTTTTCATGACATACAAGTTATTTAGATAACACTCGAGAAGCAAAAGAATTCGTAATTCCAGGGATCGCCAAACAAATGTAAATGGATCTGGCATTATTCTCTGTACGACTGGACCGTTATATTGCTCATAATCATTCTTACTGGTTATCAGTATCATACAAGGAAAATCAAATCTCAATAAAGCAATGAAATAATTGACAAGAAATCCTGCGTCAACTTATGCAAATATTATGTTTTCTCTAAGCATATGAAGCCTGTGTCCCAGCAGTGGGAACATTATAGGCATATGCCAAGCATATGTGCATGTAGACTGACCTCTCCTGGGATCGTCCTTGTCGCGCTGTTGCCGCAGGTTGCCGTACTTCCTGGTGGGGTCTATGTCGCGGTAGGCGCGCTCGTACCGGTCGCGCGGGCGGTCACCGCGCCGCCGCTCGCGCCTCTCGCGGTCGTCTTCGTATCGTCTGTCTCGCTCTATCGTGTGGTACCGCTTGCTGCGGTCTCGCTCCTCGCCGTATCGTCGCTCCTTGTCGTCTGGACGGGGTGGTTTCGACGATGTGTACGAACCTTCTCGGTGGCGCCTAACAATATAAATTTCAATTAGCCCAGAGTAGTGAATTTAGTAAAGTGAAAGGTGTCGCTACTGACCTTCGATCTCTCTCCCTGTCGCTATAATAGTCGGTGTCTTCCGTCTCGTACCGGTGGCTGCGGTTGCTACGCCGGTGCCGACGCGCGTCGGGGCTCTCGTCCCGCTCTCGACGGTCGCGAGTGTAGCCATCTCGCTCTCGCCGGTCTTTGTCTGTGCGCCGCTCTTCCCTCACAGATCTCCTGTCGGGGTCATACTTCCGGTCCCCGCGAGAATATCTGCCGTCTGTCTCGCGTTCTCTATCTCGCTCCCTGTCGCGATCTCTATCCCGTTTTTGGTCTCTGTCTCTAGTTGATTTGTGCTTGTCTCTGTCCCTCCTCGGCGAAGATTTGAATGCTCTATCTCTTTCGGAATCCTCTCCTGAAGTGTTTACTCTATTTAGAGACTGTCGTCTCGAACTTGTCGTCGGATGGTCTATTGAATCTGATAAATCCGTCTTTCTGTCTGTACCCAAGTCCGTGAGAGTAATGTCGGCGCCATCCAATACCTGCTCTCGGGAATACGTCAGTTCCGTTGACGATATGATGCTCAAGTCCTGCAGATTCTCGCCCTCCATAGTGACTTCTCTCTGCTGCTCATCAGGCGGTGCGCTGAAGTCCGGTGAAGTGTCGTTACTGGATTCGCGTGCGCCGATTATATTCCTCGATGGATTTCTAGTGCTCTGTTCAGTGTAATCAGAACCATCCACATTCTGCTCTCTGACGTCAGGTGGACCGGCGTCAGTTGGCATGGAGAAGTCATGGTCCAACCCTGTCACTATGCGGTGTTCGTTAGCCCCAGCATAGTTAGAACCCGGATACTGTGGGTACTCGTCGTTACTTGGTTCTCCTGGTACCATTCTGTCCAGGCCTACGGGTCGCCTCTCTGTGACCCTGCTAGCTGGTGGCTGTGTATAATTGTCAGGGGTCTGTTGACCGTCAGCCTGACGGTACGGACGAGCGCCACTATCGGTCGGTTGCCCGTCGATATGACGATCCAGATAATTTTCTCCTGACTGATTGTAGGCACTTTCAGCTTCGGTCTGTTGTCCTGGTACCATTCTAGCCAAACCTGGTGGAGGTTCATCACCAGAAATGTTCAAATTCTGATTATATTCAGACTCTTGCTGGCCAACGACCATCCGCCGCAGGCCAGGCGGTGGTGCGCCTCTGCTAAAATCTGTATTTTCGCCATAGTCACTGCTTGACAAATGCGCCGTTTGTAGATATTCATTTCTATCATTTCTTGGCGCTACTTCCATATTGTCGGGCACTTGTTGCGACACAGGCATTGGCCTGAACGCCGACACTTGAGGCTGGTCGGGCCGCTCAGA
Source organism: Apamea anceps (assembly GCA_951799955.1). Taxonomy (NCBI): domain Eukaryota; kingdom Metazoa; phylum Arthropoda; class Insecta; order Lepidoptera; family Noctuidae; genus Apamea; species Apamea anceps. The sequence goes on along the minus strand of OX637502.1, from coordinate 597,766 downwards.
ATTATCTGGTGTAGTTTCCAAGTTTGCCTCAAATCCTAGCGGCACTCTGCTGTGCTGAGACACCTTGCTGACCACTGCAGGTGATGTTAGATTAGTGCTAGACATTGGAGGGGGGAATGCTTGTACAGTTGTAGCACTTGTTGATACCTTAGCTATAGTTTTGTGAGAGAATGGTCCTGCATTCATTTTGAAGGGATTCTGGTTTGAAGTAGGTGGCGGAAAATTAGGGGGTGGCATAGCAGAGGAAGAGGGTGGAGCTGACAATGCAGCGGATGAAGAAGTGGGAGGCAATGCTCCAGATGATACTGGAGGAGGAGGTGGCATGGTAGAAGACATTGATGGGGGAATAACATTAGATGGGGCGGGAGCTGGGAAATTAGCTGGAGACACAGCAGGCGGTGGTTGCGTTGCAGGAGCATGTTCTTGACTGTTTCTAGGCTCTGCCTCAAGACTCAGAGATAATGTTTCTGTTGACGGGTTCTCATGATTGTTTAAATTCATTTCTTGCAACGAACTAGACAGCTCGTCATGACTTTCACGCCTGCTATCACTTTGAACATGGTCAGCTATAGTTGGATCATCCGAGGGCCTAGACCATTCACTGTTTTGTGGGTAGCAATCATCTAATCCAGCTTGGGAGTAGTTGAAGTTAGAATTCTCTGTGTTTAAACCTGGACTACTTTTACTAGAGTTCCTAGATTGGTTTTCACTTCTATAGGTTCCTTCAGATTGAGTATGAGGACCATCACTAGATTCTTGTGACATTTGCGATTCAATAGACCACTGAGGTGTTAAATTGTCTAAATGGAAGCGTTTACCTAAGGCTAGATTGGGCAGTCGCTCCTTTACCACCTCTCTATCATTCAAGGTTCGGACTTCTTCTGCTTGCTGTGCAGACATACTATTAGCACTCACCGGCACACTAGGTTCAGACACTATGTTATTTTCTGCTGCAGAGTTTGAGATAGGTAGAGTGGGCAGTTCCTTGTTTTCATTGTTGCAAGGCACAGTAGCAGGTTCTTTAGATTCTTTCTTGTCATCCATGGACCAGTTCCAACTATCAGTTGAAACAAAACTTTCTTCTATGACATTAGCATTATTGAACACCTGTTGCTGAGGTGGGGCAGGCTGCTGGACGGCATTCTGGGAAGCCTTCTGAGCTTGCTTAGCTGATTCCTCCCAGCCCCAGTCCCAGTTGTCCTCCCAGCTGTCAGCATTGGGCTTGTTTTGTTGAAAGTTCTGTTGTGGTGCTCCTTGGTTTGGATAATAATTTTGTTGGTAACTCTGTTGTGGAGTGCTATTAAAGCCTGGGCTTGTATAGTTCTGGTTGAACTGATTTGGATTCGGTTGTTGGTAGAACTGGTTAGCATTGGCAGGATAGTCCTGCTGCTGATAGACCTGGCCATACTGCTGGTTGTACTGCGGCTGCTGCTGGGGTGGCATCTGCCAGAACTGTTGCGGTTGAACATTCCCTGTAGTACCTCCTTGATAATTTGGGTACATGTTCTGTTGGTTCCCAAATGGCTGCAAAGATATGAATTTTATGTTTGATAAAACTTCTTAAAAGTTTTAGATGGTCCAACATTACTGTTACTTCTTAACCATATGCTACTTATTAGGTTTACATTCACGTTGGTTGTTGCCTCAAACATAATTGAGTAATTATGCTAATTAGTGTTTTTCAGTTATTGATTACCTGACACTATTGTACACTAATCCGAATTAGAATAAATAAAGTAAGTGAATACACACAGCAAAGATCAAATAAATAAGCAATGTGTAAAAGTGAATGTTTATGTCAATCATATGACGAGCGGTGCACATCGGTGCGGTTGGTCCACGTCATTGTTTACGTCTGGCAGATATAACCTGGTCGGCTCACCTGTGCCTGGGCTGCGGCGTAGGATTGCTGCTCGGGGCCCGGCGGCGGAGCCGCGCCGCCCTGCGCCCGCTTCATCCAAGACATGCCGCGCGCTACCACCGCTTACATAACATTCGGGCTCCGCTCACATATGCTACGGCTGCAACCGACAGCCCCGTCACTATCATGGAATGGAATGAAACGATACAAGAACACTTTCACTATCGCACCAGATCTTGTCACTACACTAAACTTATAATACTATTGCGAGTTGTACGTGGGCTTAAATAAGGTTGTCGTATAGGAGTAACTGCGTCTAATATAGAATTTATTTTATAAATATTTTATAAAGAATTTGTTGACAGCAGCCCATCGATCGAAGGTGCCCTGTTGGCAGTGTCGCCATTCTAACTTCCCCTATATTGCCCAGAATTTTTAAAAATTAGAAAATGTAACTCTATGAATGTGAAAAATATCAGACCTTGCTCCAATATCCAATTGAATACATATTTGTTTTGTAATAACTGAGAAAATATAAAATAGGTAAACACTTACGAGTAAAAAAAAAACGTATTTTATTTCTGATTGTCAATGGCCTGACCTGTGTGACGTGACGGTTGATGACAGTACGTCAGACACGTCAGTTTTGACATACGGTGAAATAAACAATTACAAAGCCAAATTGCAGGCAAAATTCAAATGACGAAATTCTTTTCAATTCAAAATAAATAAATTACCAATAAAAGTAGTTTTTCCTTTTACATAAAATGGCGAAACGAACAAACCCATTCATCGAAGACTTTGTACCGCAAAGCAAAGTCCACGTAGGCATGAAGCAGTTCAATAATAATAAAGATCGACTGAAAAAAGTTTACGGTAAACACTTTACCATTTACATGTTTCTTATTAAAATTCTTCTACAAAATTGCCTTTTGGATCCTGTGTCACTCATGAGCTCATGACCACTTTTCTTTGTAGTGCCAATGATCAAAGTCAAAGTCAAATCATTTATTTCAACTATGCACAAGGTACTTTTGAACATCAAAAATAAAATAAAATTGATTCTAGTCGCCCCTTCCAAAAGGTTGTTTTCGTATGAAGAAGAATGGGCAAGAAACTCCACCGTTACTCTTTTAAAATGTTTTACAATATTTGCGTACATTAATTATATAATTATATGTGAAGACGATGCACCTAGAAATAAAATTACTATACCACAATAGGTAAAAGAATTAAAATGGATTAAAGAAACCATGACATATAAATTAACTATGTGGTAGATACATGGTGCTCACATATTTACAAACATTCCAAAAGTAGACAAGTTTCATAAATAACTAAGGAGTAATAAGTCTGGGTGTGATTTTAAGTAATTACAGAAAGTAAATCGATGTCAGGAAAAAAAAAAAGAATGAATAAATTATACAATTACCTACATTAGCAACCAGTTTGATTTTGTCTAGACTCTAGAGATTGTCCTATGGAGCAGGACCAGCATGTTTCCAAGCATTCTTATCTTGGATATAATCCTCTAATTTGTAATATCCTTGTTTACAAAGTGCAATTTTAATATAAGTTTTAAATTTTCTTTCATTTAATTGCAATATTTCACAAGGTATTTTGTTGTAACATTTAACACAGTACCCCATAAAAGATGTATGTACTTTAGATAATCTGAAAAAAGGTTGATCTAATTTATCTTTATTTCTAGTATTAAAATTATGTCTATCACTTATTCTTATATCTAAATACTTAACCGTTTTGTTGTTACTATAATTCGATTTGTGTTCTTTCTCAGAGAAGACCTTGCTCCTACTATTTAAGGGCGCCAAAAAATGCCCTACGCAAGAAATTATCTCCGAAGAGCATGCATTGAGCGCCTCAGATAAACGAAACAAAATGAAACAATTGTTTATTGGCAAAGACGGAACACTCTTGCATTCTGGTAACATGGTAAACACAATATCAATTCACTCTTTTAATTTGGTGTACTTTTTCATAGATAACAGCATTACATCCTCTGATTTTATTGCAGGTAGACAGCAAGTCAGGAGTAAAGCAATGCACCTGTGGTAGTGGTGTTGAATCCCAGTGCGCCTACTGTGATGTCAACTTGTGCAGTGGCTGCCAGCATGAGTGTGTCCGCTGTGAGCTACCACACTGCCTACACTGCACTATGATAGGGTGAGTAGTCGTTTTAAATGGCTTGTTTAACTTACTACCAGATACAGTAACATATTTATTTATTTATTCAGCCATTTCTGCTCTTCACTGCAGGGCAAAGCCCGGGAGGCCTTTGCCCTGCAGTGGGGCCCTCCTTTCACTTATCCATATCCAGTGCTGTTAAACGCCAATCCTTGTGGAAAGAGTCGAGCTCGTCCCACCATCTAACATAACATAAAACAGACAGAAATAGTAAATGATCACCAAAATTAAACCCGCATTTTAATGTAAACTTACTACTAGGAACTGTATTGTAAAAGCGTATACATTGGCATCTGAACGAGCCACCTATTTTCTTGAGCCTTGTTGTAGGTACGAGGTGCATTCAATAAGTACCTAGCCTCATCGCCAGAGGGCGCTGTAGTTTCAAAAGAGTTTTACCACAGTGTAGCACATTCTTTTTTAATTCTTTTTTCAAATTTTCATTCCAATCCCTTCATTTGTTTTAATTTGACAACTTATGGAAGCGAATGTATCGATCGGTTTTACAAAAATGGAAAAAGAGCAATACCGTTCGGTGATTCGATTCCTATTTTTGGAAGGGAAAACGCGCATCGAAATCAAAGAGCGCTTGAATGCTGTGTACGGTGACTCTTCTCCATCGATGGCCACCGTCAAGAATTGGTTCAACGAGTTTGCACGTGGCCGTACGTCGGTTTTTGATGAACCACGTCCAGGTGCACCGAAAACAGCTGTTATGGAGGAAAATATTCAAGACTCAAAACTCAAATCATTTATTTCAATTAAACCATTTCAGGCACTTTTGAATTGTCAAAATTAAATTGTCGGTCAGTTAGTCAGAAAGTTGAAGCTAGTTGCCCATTCCAAAACGTAGATCTCTGTGGAGAAGAACGGGCAAGAAACTCCACGGACACTCTTTTAAATCAAGATATTATTACAAAATCCTGGGTACATTATTCTTATTGCTTCTATATGTGAGAACCATGTAAAAACTAAACAATTTAAAATATAAAATTCAAAATAAGCCCTGGCAGTTAAGAGATGACCAGTCTCAACCGACGGCGCCCGTTCACGAACATGACGCGTGGATCAGCACAATCCAGCTCAACCATTTTGTAGGGAACCGAATGATTCAACAGACGCGCCACCACCAGTGAGACATTTAAGTGAGCATGACATATTCTTAACTGCCATGCTCTGTCAAGTCAACATCAAAATATCGTAAAAAAAGAAACGAATCCATGGTTCTTACATTTACAAAATTTAAAAAACGCTTCTAAATTATACAAAGCTATAGTTTGCAATTTATTTAAAAGATGAGAAAAAAGAAAAAATTACTACCAATCAGGGAGAGGTATACAGGATAAATTTTTATTCAGTGCGTAAATTTTCACAGGGTGTTCTACCCATGAATATGAACAACTTTCACTATGGGACCATCTCTGAAATCACAAAAAAAAAAATCAGCTGTTTCTTATAAAAGTTCAATACCTACTCGACCAAAATGTATGAATCTGCTGATTTTTTTTTCGTGATTTCAGAGATGGTCCCATAGTGAATGTTGTTCATATTCATGGGTAGAACACCCTGTAAAAATTTACGCACTGAATAAAAAATTATCCTGTATAATATTGAAGTATAATAAGAATTAAAACTTGAATGAATAAAATATACATTAATGTCAAAATATTTAAAAAAAAACAAAAAGGGGAAGCATCTCTTCCAAAATATTGAAATTGTGATCAACTAGTGTGCCCAAGTGCCTGTGGAGCAGGACCAGCATTAAGCCAAGCATTTTTATCTACGATATACTCATCCAATTTATAATATGCCTGTCTACATAGTGTGCGTTTAATGCATGTTTTAAATTTCTTCTCATTTAGTTGAAGAATATCGAGTGGTATTTTATTATAACATTTTACACAGTACCCCATAAAAGAAGTTTTTACTTTAGACAATCTGAAGCGCGGTTGATCTAGTTTGTTCCTATTCCTAGTGTTCAAATTATGCCTGTCACTTATCTTACTAAACAGATGTAGATTTTTCCGAACGTACATAATGTTTTCGTATATATATTGACAAGGAAACGTCATGATGTTAATTTTTTTAAACAGTTCTTTTAGAGATTCGCGTCTGCTGAGATTGTAGATGGCTCTGATAGCCCTCTTTTGCAGAATGAAGATAGACTCAATATGTGCAGCCCGTCCCCATAGCAAAATACCGTAAGACATGATGCTATGGAAGTAACAAAAACTTTTTTTGCAAAAAAATACAACCGACTTCCAAAAACGACACTACAAAGTGAAAAATAACTTTAATTTCGGAAGTCGGTGTCGTTGGGTTCGCATTTTCGTTGTTTGCCACCGACTTCCGAAATTAAAGTTATTTTTCACTTTGTAGTGTCGTTTTTGGAAGTCGGTTGTATTTTTTTGCAAAAAAAGTTTTTATTTTTCACTTTTAAGTTGTAATTTTTACCAGTAATTTTGGTTTAAAAACCAAACTACTGAACCGTTTTTGATGAAATTTCTATGGGACCATTTGGGAAGTATACCCTTTCCAACAAAAAAAGAATTTTTCAAATCGGTTGGCAAGCGACGGAGATATGCGCGAACAAACATAAACAAAAAAAAAAAAATACAAACATCCGAATTGAGAACCTCCTCCTTTTTTAGAAGTCGGTTAAAAATAGACCAGTCTCGCGGTATCCACGTCTGTTAACTGACGGATTCTCCAAACAGCGTAAGCGGCTGAACTTAGCCGCCCTGCAAGTGATGTTAGGTGAGGACCCCACTGCAGCTTTGAGTCAAGCGTGATCCCCAAGAAAACCGTATTTTCGACGAATTCAAGTATCTCCCTATTCAATACAACGTGACATTCACTACTTCTAACATTCGGTAAAGCGAATCTAATGCATTTAGTTTTTTTCTCATTTAATACTAAATTATTTACAGTAAACCAATTACGGACCATAAGCATAGCGTTATTTACGTCGTCAAGCTCCTGTGCACGTCTGCTTACTTTAAAAATCAGTGATGTGTCATCAGCAAATAACACCATTTGTGGTCGGGTTTTTAGTAAATGAGGTAAATTATTTATATATACTAAAAATAGGAACGGCCCTAATATTGAGCCCTGTGGTACACCCATTTTGACTTTTAAACCCAATGAATTCACACCGTTTATTTGAACTTGCTGAAATCTATCATTTAAATATGATTTTAATAAGCTAAGAGCTAGTTTACCCAGTCCGTAATGCTCAAGTTTCAACAGCAGTGTTTCGTAATTCACGCAGTCAAATGCCTTGGATAGGTCGCAAAAGATGCCTATTGCATCTTGTGCCTCTTCCCATGCGTTAAAGATGTGTTTTAATAAGGTGACACCGGCGTCAGTTGTACAACGTCCTTTGGTGAAACCATACTGTTGATCGTGTAGGATGTTGTTACGATTGAAATGATTGAGCATTTGATTTAACATTACTTTTTCAAACACCTTGCTGAAAACCGGCAAAACCGATACGGGTCTATAATTGAGGAGCGTTTTCACAAAGCAATACATCTATCAAAATCTCAAAATTGTTTTTTTGTCGTTTCGTACTCAATCTCTATAGGGCTACACGATGGTTTTTACGAATTTTCTGTAAACGATGCATAAAGCATTCTAAAAGTACAGCGAAGTGTATTAGTTTTTTGAAAGTGATACATTTACATCGATCTTATTCTGTTTATTATCTGTTATCGAAGTTTATTTTGCTGCGCCAGTGATAGTTGATGTTAAGAAAAAAAACGTCAAATCTTTTTTACGATTCGACTGTGCTCAGTTGCCTAAAACCAACATGGTTTCTTCAAAAAAGAAAGCAGATGTTGAAAATTTACTAAAATTCTGTGATATATCTGTTCATCCTGATGCTCAGGCATTTTATGTTCTCTAGGGTTCAGCTGTCGAAGATGACAATGTACGACGAAACTATGATGATGAAGGACCCGTAATATAGATAATCCACTAATATTATAAAGCTGAAATCCCGTAGCAAATTCGAACTAAATGTATCGGGTTTTTATCAAAACGTGACATCAACAGTAGATGTATCAAAGTTGAAAAAACTCGATATTTTTGATGTCATTTTGTTGGTATGTTTATGTGTTCCTTTTTGTATTCTATAAGTAAAAAGTATCTCATTAAACTAATTAATAAATTAATAAGCAATTTCATTTAATATACTTTATAGAAACCCTTGTAATTAAATAAATCACGTTACTGAAAAAAAAGTCATATTACGATGTATCGTTTTGAATAAACGCTCCTCAATTATTTGTCTCTTTACTGTCCCCAGATTTGAAAAGTGGAATAACTTTACTGAACTTCATTAAATCCGGGAATACCCCTTGATCTACACACAAATTAAATATTAGAGCTAAGTAGGGTGCAATTGTCTCAATAATGGATTGACAAACTTTAGGAGACATGCCCCACAGATCTTCGGTAAGTTTAATCTTAAGTAGCTTTAATGCCTTTATAATGACAATAGGGTTAATATGGTTAAATTTAAATTCCACAGTACAGGCTGAGACATTCGCTCTTAATAATTCTATAGCTAGTGCGGGCGAGGAATTTAAAGTTTCTGTAGTTTTAATTGGGATATTGGTAAAGAAAGTTGTAAATTCCTGAGCAACATCGATGTTATCGTTAATGAGACCGCGGGAAGTTTTAAGTGTGAAATCAGTATTACGTGTTTTGTTCCTGTTCGTTTCATTGTTAATAATCTTCCAAACGATCTTTATTTTATTGTCTGCTGATTTAATCTTGTTACTAATGAATGAAGCTTTAGCTGCTTTGCAGATATTTTTAAAAGTTTTAGAATACGTAGCAACATACTTATTAAAAGTATCCGGCTTAAGGCCATACAGTTCAAATAACCTTTCCCTACTTTTTCTGATTCCTTTAGTTGCCCAGTCACTGAATAAAAACTTAGGGCAAATAGTTTTAGAGTTCTTCTTAAAATAATGATTGAACTCTGTTTGTACTAATGAAAATAATTCTTTATACAAAATATTACCATTAGTCATACTTAGGCCCTGAGCACTTAACTTGCTATTTAAAGTTATATTAAACTTATTCAAATTACTCTATGTAATTGGTCTAGTTTGAATCTGCACTTTTTGTATCGGTGTGTTGGACTTAAAATAAACGGTTTGACCGCTGTGATCAGAAGGGAGATAATTTACAATGGCCTTCTCTAGATATTCGCAGCAACAGAAAACATTATCAATACATGTAGCAGTAGCCGTAGTTATTCGTGTTGGTTCCAAAAACACATTTGACAGATTGAATGATTTAAAGAGGCTTAATAATCTGTTGCTATTTGAATTGATTTCCAAAATATTAATATTAAAGTCACCACAAATAATTACTGATTTATTACCAGTTGCAAGTTTTGCCATGACATCTTCCATTACTGACTCAAAAATAGAGTAGTTTTGATAGGTTGGAGGTCTGTATACGCACACTATAAAATGCTTATCTAGCTCAACACAGGACAGTTCGATGCTATGTTCCACCGATAGTTCCACTATATCTTTACGAGTCTTATATTTTATAGAATGTTTAATTAAAATTAATGAACCTCCACGCAGCAGGGATTTTCGGTTAAAGCAACTGCCCACACTGTAGTTCTCATAATTAATTAGCATTTCATAATCTTTCAACCAGTGTTCAGTTATACAAAAAAGATCACACATTGTTTTTTCTAAAAACAATTCAATTTCTAATAATTTGGAAGAAATACCTTGAATATTTTGATGAAACAATTTTAAGGAATTCTGCTTAGCCCCATTTTTACTCTTAAATAATTGAGTGCTAGAAGATACCTTGTTGGAGGTGAGATTAACGATATTGTTATTGGTACCTTCTGTTGTCTTACTGACTAGTTTAAACTATTGTTGCTAACCTTAATATTAGTATTATTACTAATTTTTATGGTGCTAATTACATCAGACTTCGACATACTACTTATGTCTGAGTTAATAATAAAAGCTAATAGCCCTGCTATTTGACGTCTAAAACTAATAGGCAGATACGCTGTATCCCTAGTCGATTTGAATGGCTCAACAAAAGTGTTGGTGTCAAAAAATATGAGTTTGTCACTATAGTGATTAACTAATAAATGTATATGGTTATTTAGCATATGAATATAATAATTTTGCCTACTTGATAAGTGCTCAAAGTATGGGAAAGCACACAATATTATTTTCTGACAATTAATCTTCAAGATTTCAGTGACACTGTCAGTGATGTCATCTATTTTTACCTTAGCACTATTACCTACAAGTACAGATATAATGGCATTTGGATCATAAATTTAAAAAAATCCATGATCTCGTATTGGCAGATCGCCGATTGAAGGTTCGGGAGCTAGCTGAGACTGTAGGTATTTCAGAAGGAACAGTGCATCATATTCTTCACGAGGAACTCGGCATGAGAAAGCTGCTGCGAAGGGCGGGCGTTTTTGGGGGACTGTCTTTTGTAATTTTGACGTTCGAAAAGTGCTGATTCTCAGCCTAATTTGAATAAATGACTTTTGATTTTGTCGGCGCGATGGGTGCCGCGTTTACTCACACCGGAAAACAAGTGCAACCGTGAGACCACATCGGAGACGTGTTTGGCGCTGTTTAAGCGGAATCCAGCGGAGTTTTTGCGTCGTTTTGTGACCGTCGATGAAACCTGGATCCACTGGTACACACCAGAGACCAAGGAGCAATCAAAACAATGGATCTAGACCGGGGAACGTGCTCCAAAGAAGGCGAAAACCGTAAAATCGGCCGGAAAAGTTATGGCCACCGTTTTCTGGGATTCACAAGATGTGATCTACATTGATTACCTCGAGAAAGGTAAAACAATTACAGGGCTTTACTATGCCGATTTATTGAGCCGATTCAACGCCGAATTAAAGAAAAAACGACCCCATCTGGCGAAGAAAAAAGTGCTGTTTCACCACGACAACGCACCGGTTCACACGTCTCCCGTTGCCATGGCCAAATTGGTCGAATTACGCTACGAATTGCTGCCCCATCCACCGTATTCTCCAGATTTGGCCCCTTGTGACTTCTTTCTGTTTCCTAATCTGAAAAAAATCTCTCGCCGGGAATAGATATGGATCAAATGAGGAGGTCATCGCCGCCACGGAGGCCTATTTTGCAGAGTTTGACAAAAACTATTTTTCGGACGGGTTAAAAAAGTTGGAGCATCGCTGGGCTAAGTGTATCGAACTAAAAGGAAACTATGTTGAAAAATAAATTGCCACTTTTCCAAAATTTTCGTTTACTTTTTGTAGGCTAAGTATTTATTGAATGACCCTCGTATGACCGCGAGTCAGAGGCGATTTTAAGCGTCTCTATTGGGCCGTCGGGCACAGATATGAAGCTAATATGTATTTGACGTGACCCCCACGGCCCTGCAGACGAATAGATTGTATTTGGTTTTTAGTAAAAAATATGACTTGGAAAAATATGACAAATAATTTCGGGACACGACTTGTTTGAAAGTTCTAAAGGAAAAAGTGTGTATGATAATGGGTTACTTTATATTTTTCCATAAAGTTACTATTTATAATGTGTTGTGAAATACTGTATACTATTACTATTTACTTACGTAGTTAAAATCTGGTTAAAGTTGTACTACATAGCTGTTAGGGTTTAATTTTTCGGGAATAGTTTGATGAATTAAACTACATGTTTGTAAATCAGAAATATAATATTTTTTTATTACAGTTTTTAAATGAAACAAAATTAAATCAGACTTTAGATTGAGATCAATATCAACGTTACTACACCTATTATTTTAATGAATTTTATGGAAAAAATCAAAACAAAGAAATGGTTTGTTAGGGCAGGTTTCACAAAAAGTTACAACTTTTTTCGTATTTACGTAAACAAATAAACAGAAAATTCTCGAATCGATACTTAATCAATGTAAGTAGCTAATTAGTCCAAACAGTCACTGCGCGGGCGCCCGGGAATCGCTTATCGAGACGGCCGGTGGCCGGCAGGACAAGAGCGGGGATGACCGACCCCCGCGGCCCCAGCCAACGAAAAACGCGATTTATTTCCGCGTGGGCCATGGGGGGGCAACCGTTGAGTGACAGTAGTGTTTTGGTAAAATAAAGTCACAAATTACTTTTCTTCGATTTATTTCATGTGATTTGGCACATTTTCTAGCCCCTAAAGCAATAAAAACTTATACGTAAAATTTAACAATCGGGCATTTTTAACCTGGCTCCTTTTACTAAATAAGTGAAGCCCATATGTTGTCCCCCACGGCGTTTAACGTGTTAAGGACTACGCTAATGCGTTAGGAATTTCCTGTGATGTTAGTAGTGTTTGTGATAAATAAATAAGTATTTTCGACAATGGAATTTAAAATCATTAAGTGGTCTCACAGAGATGAGGTGTGTGCCAGAGCAGTGGGAACATTATAGGCTGATTATGCAAATGTTTTCATAAATAAATCAACAAATGAACATTTTTCTGAACTCAGTGAAAGACATCATTGATATATGATATAAGTACCTACTGAAATTGCCACCAGATGTGCGCTCCCCAACTCCCTAAGTACTGAAACTTTGTGCTGGTACCACTATTGTGTTGAAGCTTATCCCTACATTTTTCTGGTAATTAAACAAGTGTTACAGGTTGCCACCAGGCAACCTTCAAGGATAAAATTAAAAATTAAAAAAACCCCCGCCTACGTGAAACCCTATAAAAAGAAAAAAATAACCTTGAAATTATGAAAAAAATATTTTTTTCTTTTTATAGGGTTTCACGTAGGCGGGGGTTTTTTCAATTTTTTATTTAATTTTTTATTTCATGCTTTTTGTAGGGACTCCTCATTATTTATTTTCTTTTATTTTCTTGCGTTTTAAGATTCAGGTAATTTGGTATTTAATCAGGTTTCTTGTAATTCGCCATTTTGTGGTGGTGGCCATCTTGGATTTGAAATTTGTAGTATTCTACTAGTCAAGCCCTTTCATTTGATACCCATATTGAGGGAGTTGTGAAAAACAAAAATGTAATTTGCCATTTTGTGGTGGCGGCCATCTTGGATTTGAAATTTATCATAGTGTATAGTATTCTACTAGTCAAGCCCTTTCATTTGATACCCATATTGAGGGAGTTGTGAAAAAATATGTAATCCGCCATTTTGTAGCGGCGGCCATCTTGGACCGATTTTCATCAAACATAGCTAAGAACACTCCCGACAAATTCACCTTTTAAACAAAAAAAAACAAAATTAAAAACGGTTCATCCGTTCGGGAGCTACGGTGCCACAGTCAGACATACATACATACATACACACACATACACACCCCCCCCCCCACACACACACACACACACACAGACACGTCAAACTTATAACACCCCGTCGTTTTTGCGTCGGGGGTTAATAATAGAAATTGGAGAAAACTAAAGTTGTGTTCTTAGACATAGGTACCATTAAAGAAACCCTTTGTTTCCTATAATGTTTTATTTTTGTTTTCAGGTTGGAAGGCTCAGAAGTATGTGTGTCTTGTTATACTTAAATGTAGTTTATAGTTCATGGGTAGTTAACCATTTAATTGTATTGTTAAGTATTTAAAGAAATGTATTAGTAAGTAAGTTCAAGAAGGCTGTAACATTTTTGTAGGCTTGAAGAAAATAAAACACAAAATTCATTAATGTACTTTATGTGTAAAATATAACAAAACAAACTTTATGCTTCAACTTTGAAAATTTATTTCAACTTCCTCTTAATAAATAAAATGCATGTCTTCTGAGGACACTATGGGTTCACATTGCACATTGGTTAGGCTCACAACAATGTAAGTCCCAACAACAGAGCATGGCTGCAATCAAAATAAGCCGCTATAAAATATGAATATTTGAAATATGTTCTCTTGAATTTGGATGAAATGTGAATGTAGTTAGTAACACCATGTGGACACCTAAATGCAGGTGTCAGCAACACAATATGCATATTTTGTGCATAGATCACGGAACAACCACTACATGTAGGACCACTCCATGTAAATAGACATGGAATACAATTTTATTTAATTGACCTAATTACCACACAATTCTTCAAGCTGGGCATTTATTTAGAAAAATCAGCACCTAAATATACCCTCGTCCGTCCATTAATACAGAACTATGGTATTATTATTACTTCACATGTAAACCTCTCCACATTAAGAACACAGGCTGCTTTTATTGCGACATCTCAGTTTATATCTTCTTATACATATTACATACACATTATTCTAACTATAATGTAGGGATATGCCCAATAAAACCATCCCTGCTTAAACATAATAATTATTTGTCATCATAAAGGACATTGTATAAAATGTTGTTTCAATTATTTTTCATATTATTTAAACCAAACTCCGAACAGAGGGTGCAAAGTTATATCCCTGAATGCATCAAATAGCACAAATTTCTTAGTCCCAATAAGAAAAAGTAAAAAATACATGTTTCGCTTATTCATCTAATTATATAATCTTAACACCCTAAGAAGTAATAACTGCATACTGGCATCGTAGAATTGAAACACAAGGTGCCAGTCGGATGGTAATAAAACAAGCCTCCGTCTGCGCCCGCCCGAGTGCCCGAGTGCGCCACCAACGATATTGCCGATCAACTTCTACAAAAGCTTTAGTAAACTGCGGGTACTAATATCATAATCCTTTACAGGGATTATTATGATTTATACATTAATCAATAGGTATAAAATATTGATGATGCAGTATAAAGGTTCTATAGTCCTGGACACAACTTTTACATTGCTTGATGTCAATACCTACTTATGTTTTGTAGACATACCTATGCACTGGTATATTTTGCTCAATAGGCATACAAACGTAATGTTCATTCATAAGTATCTATCTAAGTAAAATATATATTTTAATGCTTTTAAGCATCAAAATATATATTTTATACAAGCAGTTACAGTTTAGCGAACAACCCGAAATCTCAATCACGAATTATTAATAGAATTACAGCTACTGGCACACTTCCGTAAAATAAAGTAATTTATACATAGCCATTACTTTGTAGCAGTCGAGCGAAGTGTTGCGCACAAGGCACTGGCAGCCCAGCGGAGTGCGCCGCGATGTTATCATCGGGTGTAAGATTAACTTCGTTGCAAAGGGCAACAGTGGAAGTGGAAATATTCCAAGTGTTTGTATGCTTGCGGCGTATTCATAGTTCCGTGCACTTGCTCGACTGCGCCGCACAAGGCTGCTAAAAAGGCCACGCACTCAGTTATTGCTCTATTCAGTCAACAGTTCACTAATCTGCCCCAACGTACTTGAGCGTCCTACAGAAACGCGTCGCGAACAGCTCTGGCGACTTGTATCATTTCAATGTAATGCATTACTTCTAGGAGTAATATTGCAACCAACTTGCATTATAATCACTGCCAATAAAAGCAGCGTATTGGACTGATGTCGTTGTCCTGGACGATGTTTGCATACTTTGTTTACTTAGATCTACGTTAGGTGGAAGGTGTCTGCGTGGCGTGTGCGTGGCGGCTGCGTGGCGCGCGACTACGCGAACAAGTAGCGGTACAGGATGGTGGCGGCGACGCCCAGCAGCAGCGGCGTCAGCCACGACGTCCACGCGCTGCGGACGACAACAAAACATGCTAATACCACATATTATACACGAGTAAGTACAGGCCTATGTCACTTATTATGTCATCTATATGAGACGGTGAAAATAAGTTTGGTACCTAACTTATTTATAATTACATAGTTCAAACATAACAAAGCACATATTAGTCTTAGGAGCACATACAAATGTTGAACACATGGTCAATTTATTTCTACACAGTTACTCCACAAAAAATCTCCAATGATGATGAGAAATGAATGGATGTGTCAATAGTTACTAAAATAGGCACATAGCTGAGCCGGTCTCATCTTAACTTATTGTGGCAGTGTAGCGTGTTCAATACAAGGCCAGGGATAACGATGTGAACTTAGACGCTGATTGCTGACCTGAGTACCATAATCACAGATAGATTGACGTAAAAATATAAATACGCCATTGTAGGTACTTACCTAAGTACCCTAAGCAACGAAAATACTTTCTGCGACGCTCACCCTGGCACATGTAATATCCCATTAAGTATATGTGTGGTGGTATGTAAACGAGCTCACTTTTATTTATTACAACTTTGTATAAAACGTGTACCAATCAGAACGAATAAAGGAAAAATAAGCACGTGGGTCTGTGTAACTAAACAAGCAAATAAAGAGGATGGTAAAAGGATGTGTATAAATAATGAGGCTGATGGAACATTATGCACTTTATTAGTCAATAATCAAATCACAGTACAATAGTTAGCATCACTACGACAATAAAATAAAGCACCAAGTGACAAGGCCAAATGCCTTCATATAAAATATAGATATTTTACAAATTTAATGTAAAACAAAACAATCTTGTGCAATAACTACAAGAAGCACTTGTCTACAGCTAATAGAGTTTATTTAGAGATCTTGTCTAATAACGAATTTATTTCCAATGTTATAAAATAATGTATATGTATGCTTATACTTTAGATACTTATTTATAACAACAATATATTCATACTACATATCTATAGGAAAGCGTTTACAGATCATTATAATCACAATCGTTTATTTGTGGCATGTTTTAAGTACATACTAGGGGTGAGCGAAGTAGTCATCATTACACAGAGCCATGTGCGCGTGCGCACGTACCCATGTGCGCGTACGACCAAATTATATGGAATGATATATAATGTCGTGAGTCGTGACACGCGATGAGCTATTAGTACCTACAGCTGGTTGATACACGTGCCCGACCAATGTTACTGACAATATTATAATCTGCTGTTAGAACATTTGTCACTGGTCATGAGAAAGACAATCAGTTGATTAATGAGTGAAAGGCGGGCGTTTTTGGGGGACTGTCTTTTGTAATTTTGACGTTCGAAAAGTGTTGATTCTCAGCCTAATTTGAATAAATTACTTTTGATTTTGAATGAATTTACTTATTAAACATTAAAATGAGTGTCAAATACATTGTTGATGAAATCACTGAACCAATACAATACCTAGGCGGTGGGTGCGTTATTTCTCAGTGCTTACTATGGCAGCTGTGGCAAGCCCTTCAGTCACAAGGATTTGGTGTTAGTAATCCATGGAGAGATTGTGAAGCAAATTTAGCGCATAAACAACTTATTTTCTGTTTTGGTTTAGTTGATTGAATCCAGATGGATTCCTAACATTAAACTCACCCTGTATTTGTGTCGAATTTAAAATTCAAAGAATGAATTGATGTTTATTTATAAGGTAACAGTAACATCTGAACAATGACGTGCTGGACAGAGGCAAACATTCTAATTTCAGTTATTCCTGCATATGTCAGTGTTACAAACGGGAAACCAATCGTACAACGTTGTGCGATGGCCTCAAAAACAAAAATCGTGTATGTATATGTATTCACTAATTATTATGCAACAGTTAATAATTATTCAAATACAAGAGACGCTATCACCGACTACTGAAGCACCGCATCATGGTGCTTTATGAAACTGGGCCTGTATTATTTTGTGTCTACCTACTGAAAATATTGCAAAGAATGTAAACAAGATAAAAATAATAGCGCTAGATAAGAGCAATTGATATAGAATACACACAACTAATTTATTTCTTTACATTCTGAACAATAGCGTGTCAATGTCATGAGTGTGTGGTGAAGCTAGGCTGGTGTATGTCGTGTGGTCGTGGGTGGTACTGGTGGTGGTGGTACTGGTGGTGGTGGTACTAGGCGACTACGCACTTGCCCTGCTCCTGCGCCTGGTCGTTGCTCCACTGTGGTGCAAATGCGTTCTTGCTCTGCACGCGGTCCGCCTCCACCAACTCTCCAATTTTGTACTTCTTCATCAGCGATCTGTGACACAAGCACAACTCAGTTAGACGAGGACCAACCGGTTCTCTTGTCACGTTCGCCAGGTACACGTGAATCACCTTCTTAGCATATATTATGTGAATGACATATTTATATTTATTAATATGCAGGAGAATAATAAGGGGCAAGGCTCAAAGGTCATCGTGCTCATAACCTCTAAACTGCCTCGTAAGGTTATGCATTCTTGACTTTTTCTTAGTTGTTAAGCCCCGTAACTAGTTTTACCAACTACAACATGGCAGCTACTTGTGCTAGCATCGCAATGTTGATTATATCACGGCTGTATTCCCCGAAGGGTTAGCTACAAGTGCACGTATAGTATACCCACATTTGGCCAGTTACGTTTAAGTCCAAGGGGCGAGCCAATCTTTTATATTGATTACCTATTGTTCTCTGCTAAATAAAGGCTTTCGCCATAGATCTAGCAACTCAATGTTGGAGAAATCATGATTAAAGAAATCGTTTTTTGAAGAGCCAGTAGTAAAACCCCTTGTAATAAACACAAGCAGCAGAACAACCAATGAACCAAACAGCACCATAATCATAGGTAATGCGAAGTGCAAACAAAAACTGTTTACTCTTTTGCGGGGTCGTTCCCTGAATTGATTATTGAGATGTACGTAGCCTGTATGTGCATTTAAAGCAAAGGCTGGCTCCTACAGCTAGGTGGTAGATGATTGTGAGGTGTGTACCTGGCGTCGGAGCTGTGGCTGACATCCTCGAAGGGCTCGGTGGCGTCCTGGCCGCCCTTTTCCAGCAACACCTCCTCTCCGCCGGGGTGCTGGGGAGCAAGCACGACATTCAATATACAATACTTACCTACGTACATATTTATTTGAATACAATTTCATTACTAGATTGCTGTGTCTTTGTATCATACGGCTGTAGGCACGAAGTCATTGCTAGTAGCCTTCATTCCTTTCAACCTTTGGTATTGGACACCCTACCTAGTTGTGTCATTGTGTGAAGGATTCTTAGTTCTCTTATTGATTACAAAATGACAAAAATTCGCTTGCTAGACACAGACACAGAGAGACCATTCCGGCATAGAAAATATAAGTTGTATCTAATCTGTTCTGTGCTCTATCCAATAGAAATCTGGTTTGTTTAGATCGAGTTCATGGTATCTAGTTAGTGTAACACCACCGTGCAGAAATAACTCGTGCCCGTATTAAATGCCGACTAGTTTGTTATTACGACGTGACTTTTTAGTTTTAAGTGAACAACGACCAACTAATGACTTGAAATTTTGGCTGACCGTAAATCGTAATGACATAATCTAATTTATTAGCTGTAAATATAGCAGTGTCTATCTCACAATCGATGTTAACCGAACAAGTAAATAGGTCGGTACGGTACTACTCGACTTAGCCTGTGCTCTGAAAAGGTTTACCTAAATACAACGAAGTCAGTATAAGGAAAATGAATACCTAGTTTTCTTTGTATTTGCATTTAAATACGGTACGTACAGTGGAATGATTTCAATACGAAATTATGTATTTGAATTCGCGATTCGACACACACTTTGTACTTTGTATGTATCTATTACGTAATAATAAGGTATAGAGTACATTTAGTCCGGTTCAGTCAGTAATCGAATTAAACATTTCGCTTTCGATACTAGCAGTAGCAGCAAACACGAGTATATTGGCCTCACGCAAGACTAGAATCTATTTTATTAACTGGTTAAAGCTAGATTATTTTCTGAACTTATATTTTGTTCTTTTTTTATAGTGGCTACCTACCTAGATTATGAATTAGAATAATGAACACTATGTGACAAATTATTGCAATCTAATGATTGCAATGATTTGTTACATAGTGTTCATTAAAAACCCACTGCAAGATCCGTTCCTGATTAGGATTATTTGTTGTAATCAGCATAACTTAGCAAAAAATATGAGCATGACTCCCCTGCATACATCGCATGTAGGTTCGCGTACGATGTATGCAGGGGACTGCATACATCGTACGCGAACCTACATGCGCATGCAGACAAGTATCTCATGTAAGGTCGAGGGCACAAGTTGACGAGGAGGCGATCATTCGACAGATAACTACACAATGCAAATATAAAGCAAGTTTCATTTGCACACGTATTGTGAGAGGCGATCCACTCACAAAGAGGGTACAAAGTTCCACTACGAGAATAGGTATGATTTATTGTGTTATTACAGGGTGGCAAGGACATCGACGCGCAAACTGTAACCATGGATTCAGCACATGAGTTTAGAACCCATAGCGTCGAAATTTTTCGTTGGATATTAGCAAGGGTCAAAAGTGGAGTGACATTGTCACGAAGCAATAGATTCGACATTTCTGTTTAACTTACGACCTTCTTCTAATGAGTAATTTTTATACTATAGACACACTCGTGCGTTACCCTGGCAAAATGTTGTGCATTTGAGAGGTGAGACCATAACAAATAATTAGTGTATCATGAGGAGCAATTTGTTTACTAATAGCAAAATTTGTGTGAATTGTAGTTTTAAAGTTATTTGAGAAAAACACATTTTGCTGCGTTTGAAACGTTATCCTGGCAAAATCGATTTTCAAAAATTAGTTCAGTCCGGAACCAAATACATGAATAGATAGCTTTTGTTGCGTAGTAAATGTTTGTAAATAGCAAAATTTGTGTGTGATATGGTTCTTGAGTTATTTAAGATTTTGCTGCGGTAACGGTTTGGGATTTCCCAGATCTCGAAAACGGCTCAACGCAGAAGATTGAAAAACATATCAATAAAAGACCTTAATTTGTTTAAACATTAGTTTTTGATTTGGTGGTTGTAAACCAATGGAATTAAATGGTTTCAAAAATCTG
Source organism: Apamea anceps (assembly GCA_951799955.1). Classification (NCBI taxonomy): domain Eukaryota; kingdom Metazoa; phylum Arthropoda; class Insecta; order Lepidoptera; family Noctuidae; genus Apamea; species Apamea anceps. Next base: position 576,930 of record OX637502.1, on the reverse strand, counting down.
ATAAAAACGGATTTGCAAGTAAACCAAAACACTTATAACCAAATAAACAGCTGGAAAATAATACCCATGGTAGACGCTTCTAACTTCAAAAATATTAAATTTTGTATCTTTATACGATAAGAAGAAAAAAACAAATTAGATTAATTTTAGACTAGTCGTACTTTAGCGATGAAATACGCAGTTCCCAAAACATTAAGAAACGTGGCATACTTTAAACCAGAGGCCTTACCACGAGCTCTTAACGCGATCCAGTTTACGCTCAGGGATCGAGATGGCGCTAGACGACTTGTATAGCTCTGTCTCTTTCCAACAACCTAAACTGGATCGCGTTAAGAGCTCGTGGTAAGGCCAGTTAAACAAATTAAAATGATTCATGAACATTCATTCCTATTAATTTCAGCTTTCAATTACGGCTGTAATGAAAGTTATATCAAAATCAAGAATTAGAAATTCTCTAATAAGCCGACTAAATTAAAAAAGGTCACGTAAAAGCGGTCGCACCGTACGTACGAGTAGTCTTCGCAAATTAGCAACTTAGTGTCCGATGTTTTGTACATTTAAGCAGAAAAACGTTATACGTGAAACCGATTTTTTAATGTTTGAAGTGCAGGTACCATTGCACAATTTCTACTAGATTTCTATTTTATAAATGAAAATCATGTTAATTAACAGTAGTTTTAAATTATTTAATGGTTCATAAGTAATTATTTAAAGTCAAGTAACTTTGAAAAGGTAAGTAATAATTTCAGTAAATAATTTATAGTACCTATGATTTAAAATCAATACAAATATATTGTTACGCACCGCAATTAATGTCTGATACATGGTGACATTAGTTACCACTAGCGCCATCTATTGTGGAATAGCGGAACTGATAGAGTCGCCATCTATTGTGGAATAGTAGAACTAATACTAGCTCCATCTATTGACGAGTAGATATGACGAAGCTAGAACTTACTAGAACTATCGACATCTGGTCAGTCGGGGCCGGTATGTACTCGAACATTCTAGACGGTTGTACAATAGAAGGTTCTGGAACTATCTGCGGCACTATATAAGGCCGGGATTAGCCGCGAGCAATCAGATCCTTCTTAAGTGAAGTGCCAGCTCGCGCGGTAGCTGTGCCTAATGTAAATGTAAACTCATGACTATGACCTCTGAGTTTGTTTCGGCCTTTCTTCTCAGAGATAGTCCTAGGAAACGCCGTGCTCATCAAAGCACTAATAATTAAAATTCGATCCAGCCGAATCCCTTTTGCTGCCCTCTCTCAGTGACACCCTAAGCCGAGGTTCGTTCCCCACAGGGGGAGCCCTTAGCGTGTAGTCACTTAAAAATTTAGTTATAAGCCCTGGCTGGAGGCTTTAAGTTTTCTTAAGGCAACCACAGGATAGTCCGGTTAAGTAGTCACGACCTCTCAAGGTCAACTACGAGATGCCATATATAAAAAAAAAAAAAAAAAAAAAAAAAAGCGAGCAATCAGACTTGGTTCTGCTATAGAAGCGAATACATCGAAAGCGATCTTCAAGTGCGACTTAAGAGCGATTGTGTTTTATAATTAGTGTGTTTTGAGTTGTTGTTAGTGTTGATTAATTACAGTGTAACTTTTAGTAATTTTTATCGACAGTTTTTATTGTCACGAATCCGAAGCTCGTAACAATATGTACGGGGTGGAAGGGACACCGACACGAAATATAGTTTATTGTTTCTTTCCAGTCCTAGGCCCATATCTCTTGCCGGAACGCCCTTATCGATCTGCTCCGACTTTCGGTACCTCGGGTCGCTTGTCCAAGGAGATGGCGAAGTAGACCGAGACGTAACGCACCGGATCAACTCAGGATGGATGAAATGGCGACAGGTCACAGGAACAACTTGCGACCCACGGATGCCCCTCAAGTTAAAGGGGAAAATTTATAAGTCCGTGATAAGGCCTATCGTAATTTATGGGTCTGAATGCTGGGCTGTGAAGAAGACGGATGAAAAAAGATTGCATGCAGCGGATATGAGAATGTTGTGATGGATGTGTGGAGTAACGAGAATGGATAAAATAAGAAATGAGTATATAAGAGGAAGTTTGAAAATGGCGCCAGTGACAGAAAAGTTGAAAGGAAATCGTTTGGCTTGGTATGGGCATGTGATGAGAAGGGACGAAACGCATGTGACTAAAAGAGGGATGAATATACATGTTGATGGATGGAGAGGGAGAGGAAGGCTGAAGAAAAGATGGATCGACTGTGTGAGAAATGATATGAAAGAGAAGGGCGTGAATGATAGCGTGACGGTTGACAGAGGAGAATGGAAGAAGAAAACTTGTTGCGCCGACCCCAAGTAACAAGGGATAAGGGCAGGAAGATGATGTTTCTGTTTGGTCAACCAAAATATGTGACTGATTTTTAAATAAAAACCATGACCATGACCATTTTATTATTTTTACTAACCTGACCAGCAAACTTTGTATGCAACTGTACTAATAAAACATCCAAAATCAAATCATTTATTTCAAATAGGCACTTATATAAAATTCAAAAACCTGACGACTGGTATATCAACGCACAGCCGAAACCGCTGGTCCTAGAGACATGAAATTTGGAGGGTGTGTTCTTAGTGAAGAGTAGGTATCCACTAAGAAAGGATTTTTCGAAATTCCACCCCTAAGAGGGTGAAATGGGGGTGAATAGACTTGAAACTTGGCACCAATGCTAATCTAAGTAAATTATGAAGTTTGCCATTTTATGTTTTTCTAAAGTACCCCCTAAAAGGGGATTGGGGGGTTTCAAAGTTTGTATGGAAGAATTTTAGCGCGCGGTCCGATTATCTCGAAACTCATAATCAAATAAAACAGTGACTTAATTGTTTACAGACCTACCGGTGGTAGGACACGCAATTTGTCTTCAGGTTGATGGTATTTGACCTATTTTTACATATAATTACTGCACAACTCGGCATTTTAGTTTTTTACGCATCAATTATAGTACAATGTACGCAATTGCAAAGCAACTGAATAAAGCGTACAGCCGCCGTTCGAATATAAGACCGATTTTATAATATTGAGGCGGCACATGCCACGCCCCCAAGGCATATCCCTCGATATCCGTGTTCACACGTAATTACGTAGCCTGTGTGCAAAAGCGACGGTATGTTTTTTGTTTCGTTCGACGCCAGCCAGTGTGCGAATTATGAGGTGAGCGTTCTGTGTTGATTGATTCATCACTTTATGCAAACAGATGTAGGTACGGCCTTTACCGCGCGTTCATAGCAATACAGTCCTTAAGGTGATAATGGATTAATGACCCCTACTGTAATGCACTTTTCTATGAAACAGAAGATTTATTTTTGATAACCGACGAAAAATTTCCGACGCTATGGGGACTTATGGGGTCTAGTATCACATGTGCTGAATAGGGCTTCTAAAATTACGGAAATGTCAATTACGTAACTAATTACGCAACTTTTTTCTCCAATTACGTAATTTTTCCTATTTTTTTTAATCGATTATGAATTTTTGTAAATATTGTAGATAGAGTATCTACAATTTTACTATTTAAAATTCAAAGAATTATCTTTACTATTTAAAATTCAAAGAATTATCAAAATAAACACAATATTTAAAAAAAAAATATATTTATTCAAGAACTTATCATCGTATGTACACATTGTACACACGCCAGCACATCAAGCTACTAAAATCTGTCAAATTTCTTTAATAGATTTTTAACTTTATCTCTGAAGCATTAAGGTTCAAGGTTCATTGGAAAAATTTTACAGTTTCGGGTAGCTTGACCTGCTAGCGTTTGTACAGACATCAGTTTTTTTCATCCCGAATATAATCTTTCTTCTTGAAAATGTGATCTCATAAATGACAAGGCATTTAAAGTTTTGTTACCCAGGGAACTTCTTAGTTTATTACAAAAATATCCGGCGGATGAAAAGGCTCGCTCGGCTTCCACACTTGTAGGCGTTATCGAAAGCAAATAATTATACGCTGCAGTCAAAAAAACTTCGCGACCGCCGCCAGCGCTGTCGTAAATGCACATTTCTACTAATAATGGACTACTATTTTAAACTTAACAGCCGGTCGATTCCGTAAAAATCCCACCGTGAAAACTCAAGTGAAGTGAGCTTGATGTGAATTGTCAGTAGTGTCAATCCCTAGCATTATTTGGAATGACAGCTCACTCCACGCTCACTTCACCTAAGTTTTCACGGTGAGATGCTAAAGAATCGCACTGCAGAACGTTAGGCTAATACTCATAATTAGAGCGGTCCTCCGACGGGACATCATTTAAGTAATCAAAAAATTTCATACGTAGGTATGTACAGACGCCAGCAGGTCAAGCTACCCGAAACTGTCAAATTTTCCCAATCAACCTTGAACCTTAATGCTTTCAGAATCAGAATCAGAATCAGAAATATTTATTTGCTCACAATGTAGGTACAGTTTTGAGATGGTACAGAATACAATGTTTCCGCTACATTCTACCTTACGGCGTGCAAAAACATTAAGTTACATAACATTGACATTAAAATAACAAGACACCAAAAAATTTATACACATGAATAAATTGTCACAATAAAGAGTCATTACATTAAAAAAATTAAAATTATGTTATCAAATTATAAATTATTGCAAAAATGTATTTAAAATGCAAATTACAAGAAAAAAAAAGTCAAAGTACAGTTATAAATCGTTGTCATTCAAGAAGTCATTTATAGAGTAGTAACATTTTTGTAATAGCAATTCAGTCAGTTTAGTTTTAAATATGCGTGTGGGGTGTTCTTTGAGATTATGTGGAATTTTATTATAAATGATTGGCCCCATTGACATTATATTTTTTCTTAATAGTGCTGTATTATATTTTTCTGTATGTAATAAGAACTTGTATTGTAGTCTTAAAGGGCCTGACCTTGATCTAATGTCGATAAGTGACGGAAATAAATTTAAATTCGACCTAACAAAGATGGACACTTCCAATATGTACAGCGACGGGAAGGTTAGTATTCTTAGAGACCTAAACACAGGCTCACAGCTATCTATAGATTTTAAACTTGACATTGATCTTATGCAACGTTTTTGGGCTTTGAATATCACCTCCCTTTCGCTACAGTTGCCCCAGAATATTACTCCGAACCTTAAAATCGATGCCACCAAGCCATGGTAAGCTGTGAGAAGAGTACTTTTGCTAACTTTATGTGATAAATTGTACAGTACATATGCTGATTTGCTCAATTTCTTACATACGTCCTCAGAATGAGGTTTCCAAGTCAGATTACTGTCAATCAAGATCCCTAGGAATTTCGCTATGCTTGTTGAGTCAACTTTTTCCCCATTATGACTGACATTTATATTTGGGGGACTGATCCGTTGATAAAAATGCATTACCTTCGTTTTAGTTAGGTTTATGATTAAGTGATTTCGATTGAGCCAGCTAATAATGCACTTTAATGTGTTATTTATATCACTTTCATATTTTTTTAAGTCCGAACATTTTACGACTGCCGTACTATCATCCGCAAACAAAACCATGGGATGATGTGTTTGACGGGGCAAATCATTAATGTATAGGAGAAATAACGGGGGTCCCAGAACGCTACCTTGTGGTACGCCATGTTTTACCTCTCTACAATCCGAAATATATTTAAGTTCACGTTTAGTTTTAGGGCATATTCTCGTTATTTCTGTGTACTGCAGTCGGCCTTGTAGGTATGATTTTATTAAATTTATAATATTTCCTCTTATACCATAGGCGTAAAGCTTCTTTAGAAGGACGTCATGGTTTACATAGTCAAATGCCTTAGTCATATCAGTCAATATTGCACATACAGGAATTTTATTGTCAACGTTTGTCATTATATTTGTTAGTAGATTATATATTGCCATATTAATATTTTTATTTTTCCTGAAACCCATTTGTTCGTCGCTTAATATATTATATTTATTTAAAAATCTATCCATTGCATGATATATAATCTTTTCAAATACCTTAGAAAATATGGGGACCAATGCTACTGGTCTATAGTTAGACATGTCTTCCCTATTATTCTTTTTATGAAGAGGTTTTATTACTACTGTTTTTAGGCTATTAGGAAATATACCAGATTCAATACTAACATTTACAATATGACTTAGTGGCCCTGCAATCGCTTCACTAACAAATTTAACAACACTGGTAGTAATCTCATCGTAACCATAACTTTTTGTATTTTTCAGTGATTTGATTGCTATTAATATATCATTTGGTACGATCGGTGACATAAACATTGAATTTGAGTTGGTAATTATGTCAGAAATTCCGTCAGGAGTGTCACTCGTTACATTTTGTACCTGGTCAACAAAGAAGTCATTAAACGATGTTGCAATCTTATTGGGATCCGTTACTGTCACATTTTGATTAATAATTTTTAGGATAGGTTCTTTAATCAGCTTACTATTGTTGATAATTTGCCACGCTGCTTTGGGCTTATTGTGAGCGTTATTAATAATATTATTGTTCTGTGCCCTTTGAGTAAGTTTAATGATCTTTTTTAATCTTTGAGAGTATGTCTTAAATGTTTGTTTGTTTTCGGTTGACGGTTCCAATCTATATTTCCAAAGTAAATTTCTTTGTTTCTTACTACAGAGTTTAATGCCTTTCGATATCCATTTAATTTTTGAATCTGATTGAATTCTTATCCATTTAATTGGAAAGCACTGGTTGTAAAGAAGTTGAAAAGCTTCCATAAACTTATCATAAGACTCATTAGGGTTACTCTCGCTGTAAACGTCTGTAAATGATATACTACTTAAATAATTTTTAAATTTAACCAAATTTTCTTTTGCGAAGTCTCGTTTCTGAGTGCGCCAATATCTTAACTTACAAGTTCTACTGACTTGAATTTTGATAATTTGAGCTGAGTGATCAGAAATAGCAAAATCCATTACCACAGCAGTACATTTTAGATTTGAGTTAGTAGCAAAATTATCCAAGCAGGTTTGGCTCCTTGGCCTTGTTGGCTGTTTTATTTTTAAGATAAGGTTGTAATTTAGGAGCAAAGATTCAAAGTCCAAGGTGCATCTAGTTCGTTTTAAGATATTTACGTTGAAGTCTCCACATAATACTACCTTTACATTTGATTTATTGTGCAATTTTTTTAATACACTGTCTAAAATGTCATAAAAAAGACTAATATTACACATATTAGGTGGTCTATAGACACATATTACAATTAATTTATGTTTGACTAACTCAATAGCACAGCCTTCAAAAACGCCTGTGATAGATGAACTCTTTATATCAGTTAGTTCCTTGTATTCGAGATAGGTCTTAATTAAAATACACGAGCCTCCTCGTCTCTGCTCTTTTCTTGAGTAACATGCTGCTAGCTTAAAGTTTGGCATATTTATTAATTTTTCTTGACCCGAAATGACAAAGTGTTCCGTTAGGCATATTATTTCAATACTAATCTGTTTTTGTAGCAGTTCTTGGATGTGTAATGTTAACAGGTCTGTTTTATTAAGGAGGCTAGCGATGTTTTGATGCATAATATGCATATGATTATAAAAGAAAAAACTTAGAGTTATCCTTACATTCATCATTTACATTCAAAATATTGTCAGTGTCAGTATCATCATTTTTGTCCGCTTCTTCATCATTATGTATGTCAAGGCTTTTTATGTCAGTGATTAAATGCAAAATGTCCTTAAAAATTGTATTTACTCCGAAGTTATTGATTCTGCCTGAATGTTTATCAAACATACTGTCGTCATATTTTAAATTTAAGTTACTATCAATGACAAATGCGTATTCATGCGTTAATAAGTCAAGATGTAATAACGATAAAGTTGAAAATCTACTTGAGAAATTTGACAGATTGTAGTAGCTTGATGTGCTGGCGTTTGTACTTACGTAGGGTCAGAATTTCAAGGTATATTTTTTTCTTTTTATAGGGTTTCACGTTTATACCCTTTTTGTTCTATTTGTGGCTATTTTTTCAAAATAGTTTTTTTTTAATTGTTTTTAGTTAAGAAAGTGAAGAGCATAGTAGTTCCCCTACGTGATCGTAGGGACTTTTCGTCAGGGACTCCCCGGCCCTGCCGACTCGCCAAGTTGATATATTTGAACTCTATTCTGTACGTCTTGGAACTATTTTTTGCAAGATTGAACAAACGACAAAATAAACTGCGGGGAACACCCTCTTTGTACAGTTTCGATGTAGTTATATCGTACAGTGTTCCCACATTATAAATGTGTACGCATAATGCTTTTTTATTGGTTAAATATTTATTAATTGATGATAGGTACCAATAATTACGTAAGTACGGAATTGACATCTTCAGTTACGGAATTGAAAATACTTTAAAATGAGTTCGTAATTACGTAATGGAAGCCCTAGTGCTGAATCCATGGTTACAGTTTGCGCGTCGATGTTTGTTTTTATAAATGGCATCTCGTAGTTGACCTAGAGACGTCGTGACTACTTAACCGGACTATCCTGTGGTTGCCTTAAGTAAAACTTAGAGCCTCCAGCCAGGGCTTAAAACTAATTAAAAACTAAGCGACTGCACCCTAAGGGCACCCCCTGTGCGGTACGAACCTCGGCTTAGGGCGTCGCTGAGAGAGGGCAACAAGATGGGATAGGCTGAATCGAATTTATATTATTATTAATAATAATAATATCCCTGGACATTTCACACAGCGCCATCTAGTCCCAAGCTAAGCAACCTAATGCTTGTGTTATGGTAACAAGATGGCTGATAAACTTCTTATATACATTTTTTTTTTGTAAATACATACATATTATAGATAGAAAAACACCCAGACTCGGAACAAATACATGTAGGACTTACAAATATTTGTTCTGTGCGGGAATCGAACCCGCGTCACGCAGCGCAGCAGTCCGATCGCTCAGCCACTGCGCTAACCTTGTTGTCCAAAACTTTTTTGCAAAAAAAAAACAACCGACTTCCAAAAACGACACTACAAAGTGAAAAAAACGTTCCTGCACTAAAAAGTAAAAAATAAAAAATTGAATTCCTGTAAAGAAACTTAATTTAAAGGTAAACTTATTTGACATTAATATTTTGCAAATATTCAAAATTGTTTACTTCTTTTTGGAGTCGGTGCCAGCAGTTGTATCCTGTGCCATTTATTTTTTCAATTCACGATTATAAAATTTTAAAACAGATGCTTACAAACTTAATGCTTCAAAAATTTCAAAGTACTTAAAAAGTGGCAGGGGATTTTTATACGTATGTGTAATTATTATTATTTAAAAGAAATTATTGTGAAAATTGTGTCAATTTGTTTTAAAGTACAGTCTAGTCTGTATTTGTGTTTTAATTATTCTAGGTATGCAATAGGTATCTTGGTAGTTTTATAGTAAATGTTAGAGGTCGTTTTTCGAGGTATTGTTGCCCATACGTATTTCCTTGCCTTAGCTGGCACCGACTCCAAAAAGAAGTAAACAATTTTGAATATTTGCAAAATATTAATGTCAAATAAGTTTACCTTTAAATTAAGTTTCTTTACAGGAATTCAATTTTTTATTTTTTACTTTTTAGTGCAGGAACGTTTTTGTTTGTCTTTTTTTGAAGGCGGTTATTTTTTTTTTGTAAAAAGTTTTTTTATTTCTAGCCGTTTAGTGTATTTTTTATTATAATACACTCGAGAGCAATGAATCCGGGTCACTTAAAGAATGTTAAAAATCTCGGAAACTAAAAATGATAGGTTAATGCAATAAATTGTATTTAATAGACAATGTAATACTCCTTAAATGAAAGTAAAAAAAATATGAGTCACCATACATTTTATTAACACAAAATTACATAAAGAAAAAAACTGCTGATCTCTCCTTAAAACAAAAATAGGAAACATGAAATTTTTGAACTTTATTACGATTTTCTTGAATTTTAATACTTCGTATTGCCTCCTCGTGCTTCCATTACTGCGTTTACGCGGTTTGGCATGCTGTACACCAAGTTCCTTATACGATTTTGGGGAATATTCTCCCATTCCTCTGTGAGAGCAATTTTGAGCTCACGAAGCGTGATTGGGGAGGGTTTCGTTGTTTTACGCATCTGCTTAGCTCGTCCCAAGCATGCTCGATCGGGTTGATATCCGGGCTGCGCGCTGGCCACTCCATACGAGTAATGTTCATCTCTTGAAGGTAGTCATTCACAATCCTACCTGTATGAGGTCGGGCATTGTCATGCATAAATATAGCATCCTCACCTAAATTGACCATAAATGGACCAACGTGATCATTGAGGATTTCTTCCACATATCTTACGCTAGTTAAAGAGCCGTTTTCTATGATCACCAGCTCTGTGCGTCTTTCAGAAGAAATTCCGGCCCACACAAGTACAGACCCACCACCGTAGGCTACTTTTTCTTCGATGCATGCTTGCTTGAATCTTTCCCCTGGTCTTCGATACACTCTGTGTCTTCCATCGTGATTGTAGAGCATAAATTTTGATTCGTCGGAGAACATAACTTTTGACCAATCTTCAATACTCCAATTTACGTGGCTCTGGGCATATCTTAGTCTTGAAATACGATGCCCACGCTCCAGTTTAGGGCCGTTTGCAGGTCTAAGGGGTTTTAAGTTAGATTCAGCAAGCCGACGTCTTACTGTCCATGCACTTGGGTTACTTCCTCCGAGGCGTCGAAACTGATTTGTGAGTTCAGTTCCTGTGAGAAAGCGATTTCGAAGCATGGTGTTCACCAAGTATCGGTCTTCTCGTGCTGTGGTACACCTGGTTCTGCCCGTTCCTGGTCTGCGTAGGTTAGAACCAGTTTCTTCGTAACGTCGGAGAACTCTTTGTACTGTTGACAGCGACACACCGACAGTCCTGGCTGTATCGCGCTGACTCCGGCCGGTTTCCAGCATTGTAAGTATTCTGGTGCTTCAGGCGTAAGCGACATAATTTCAGCTTGAATAATGAATATAGAGCACTATCAATATGGTTTATGTACCCACATAAATGACAGATTACAAACAAAAGCAAAACCAAATGCTGTAATTTCGTAGTTCCATCTTCGAAAGTGGCCCTTTTTCAAATTTGATTTTTTTATGATATAACTTTACAATAACTAAGAAGTTTTAATACCTTCATTTAAGGAGTATTACATTGTCTATTAAATACAATTTATTGCATTAACCTAGCATTTTTAGTTTCCGAGATTTTTAGGATTCTTCAAGTGACCCGGATTCATTGCTCTCGAGTGTATAATGGCAACGTAGTTAATATCTTTTCTACATAGAATATTATTTTGAAGAAGTACCAATATCATACAAGTAGGTACATATTACTGTCTACTTTCTGATCTTTAATTTGATCCCGTAGAGAGATGATAATATGACGCATGAAATACTGTCGATTCTTATGCGTCGTATGCTGCCTCTAATATTGAGCTGGGCGGTAACAGTCCATAAACTACAAGGGACCACCCTCGAGAGAGCTGTGATCGACCTTGGTAAAAAAAACTTTGCAAAAGGACAAATATATGTCGCGCTAAGTCGTGTCAGAAGTTTGGAAGGCATAGTGTTATCAGATTTAGACGCCTATAAATTATTGAATCGACCACACGATGATCGAGCGATGACAGAGATAACAAGGTTGCGGAATCTGCCATCTGATAATCAAGACAACACATAACGTGCCATGGAATAGGCCTACCGGGGAAACCACATTAAAAAAAACGCGCCCAGCACACTACCTCATAGGTGGCGTGGAAATGTGTGCATACTACCAAGAATACAATTTTATTTTAGTAAATAATAGAAGCGATTTTTTTTTAAACATTGTAAGCAAAATGCCTTTAATATTTCAGAAGTTGTTTTGTGGACACATTGATGATAACATCAAAACTAGATTTTCAATGGCACCTTGTATTCAGAGTGCATCTCATGACAGTTCTAAGCCCAAATACTGCTAGGATACATTGTTTTATTTTGAAGTTCTCATGCCAACCTTCCACCTTCCAGCTCCATCATCAGATCAGTTCGATAGTAACTTATAGCCAAAGTGCATTTCATGACAATTCTAATAAGCCCAAACACGGCTGGAATACGTTGATTAATTACGGAGTTCCGGTACCTGTCTTCCGGCTCCATCATGATCATCAGATCAGTTCAATGATAACATTTTCAATATAACTATTCAGGATTGTATGTTTATTTGTATTGTCATAGTTGCTTAACTATCTTGATTGTGATATCTATGCGAGTGACAAGTTCCGTTAGCCATATCTGATCTTCTTCACCAGTTCCACTTCATCAAATGTTACTTTTTGACTGTAAACGCTTGATTTCTCGATGAAAATATTAAAATTACTATATAGTTGCCTATAATATTTGAGGAGTTCCCTCGATTCCTCATGGATCCCATCATCAGAACTGGATTTTGAAAAAAATGGGACCAATCTGGAAGCATATCCTTTAAAGTTAAAAAAAAAATTTTGCAAATCGATCCATAAACAACGGAGTTCTGAGGTAACAAACATAAAAAAAAAAAATAAAAAAAAAAAAAATAAAAAAAAAAAAAAAAAAAAAAATACAACCGAATTGAGAACCTCCTCCTTTTTTTGAAGTCGGTTAAAAATAACTTTAATTTCGGAAGTCGGTGTCGTCGGGTTCGCATTTTCGTTGTTTGCCACCGACTTCCGAAATTAAAGTTATTTTTCACTTTGCTTTGTAGTGTCGTTTTTGGAAGTCGGTTGTTTTTTTTTTTGCAAAAAAGTTTTTATTTTTCACTTTTAAGTTGTAATGTTTACCAGTAATTTTGGTGTAAAAACCAAACTACTGAACCGTTTTTGATGAAATTTCTATGGGACCACTTCAGAAGTATCTCCCTTTCGAACAAAAAAAGAATTTTGAAAATCAGTCCACAATTGGCGGAGTAATCGCGTAACAAACGCGTAAAAACATACCGTCGAATTGCGAACCTCCTCCTTTTTTGAAGTCGGTTAAAAATGCTAATGCTATTAATGCTTTGCTGAGCGCGGCGTTTCCTAGGACTATCTCTGAGAAGAAAGGCCGAAACAAACTCAGAGGTCACAGTCGGGGGGGGGGGGGTTTAAAGTTACAGGCTCAGCTACGGCGCGGGCTGGCGCTTCATCGAGCAAGGGTCGGGGGGCTTTGAGGAGTGGCTAGAGCTTTGAGGAGTGGCTAGAGAGACGTCACGGCGTTCTCACCTACCGCCTGACGCAGGTCCTCTCCGGACACGGATATTTCGGGAGGTTCCTGCACATCATCAGGCGGGAGGAGACGCCCGGGTGTCACCACTGTCAGGATCGCCCAGAGGACACGGTGGAGCATACGGTGGAGGTCTGCCCTGCTTGGGCAGAGCACCGCCGTGTCCTCGTAGAGGCGATCGGCAGCGGCGGCGACCTCTCGCGTCCGGCCCTGGTTCAAGCCATGGTCCGGGGCGAGAGGGAGTGGGAGGCAGTCACCTCCTTCTGCGAAGCAGTCATGCTAGCGAAGGAGGTGGCGGGGTGGGCGAGAGAACGCACCTTGCGCACCTCACGCCTCAGCCGCCGCGGGAGACGCTCCGGGCGTCGGGAGCCGCGTGACGACTCCCGGCCATCGTAGGCGCGGGCCTGCGGGCGGTGAGTAATGGGTAACTCACCGTCCGATCAGGACCAGGCCCGTGCCGGACGGCGTGTTTGTGTTCCACGCGCGCCTCAAAGAGATGTCAGCATGAGTGATGGGGCCCGATAGGGCCGAAGCCTGCCAGGGTAGCGGGATCGCCCGAAAGGGTTACCGCTGCCCTGGAACAAAGGGCTAAGGAAGGAACACGGGTGGGTTTTAGTCAATAAGAGTCTGACACTCCCTCCTGGTCCACCCAGAGCGTGAGGAGTCATTTGATGATTTCCCATCCTCAAAAAAAAAAAAAAAGGGTCGGGGGGGGAGAAATGTCGGTCTTTTGTTTTTGTACACTGTACTGGTTGCCCTATTGCTCTCTTGGAGGAGGATTATAGGGTCGTTGGCGAGAACGTGCCTTGGACGGCGAAGTTTACTGATTTTGGAGGGAGTGCGCGTCGATGGCTCTGCCACCCTGTATTTAATACCTCTCCGCTGTCACTCATCATCGTTTGACGACGCATGCGGTTATTTTTTGGCTAAATAACATTCTAGGCACAGACTTTAAAAGCAAAATAATGTATTTTGCCTTTTTAATAAGTTGCATGATCCGCGTACAAGCAGAATTCGTATCTAATCCGTGCGAGCAGAGGTTTTAATAAACTGACTAGTGATCATGATTTGGATATGTTCCAGTGTTTCTCAGCTTGAAGCATTTGTTGTTGAAATGTTTTTTTACGGAAAAATAATTGTATGCGTCTGAATGAATTTTAGTTTGTACTAGATTATTTCTAGCTGCCCGGCGCTACTTCGTTCGCGTGGTGTCCTACCCCCTACCCTACTCCTACCCTACTTCTATCCTACTTCTACCCTACTCCGACCCTACTCCTACCCTATTCCTAACCTACTCCTACACTATTCAAAACCCTTCATTTAATACGTGCTTCAATTCGAGTGGACCTGAGTCTACCGTACCGAAGGGACGATCGTCAAATGTTTGACAGGAAAGTAGGTAGAACAGTTTATATGGGAAAATGAAATTGTTGTTTTTACTATCTTTCTCGCAATTTTTCCATATTTTCTCACCGTTTAAACCTTCCCTGAACTACGACAAACATTTCAAAACCAAAATCAGCTAAATCGGCCCAGCCGTTCTCGAGTTGTAGCGACTCAAAGAACAATTGTTTTTTATATATACATATAAATATATAATATATTTAGAAGATAGATAGATTAATCGATCGTTATCAGTGGAATCTTGTAAATGGCCTGCAAGTGCATATTGTTTATGAACACTGTTCATATTAGCTGAAAGTTTCCCGAACAGAATAAAATAAATGATCATGAAATAATTTTCTTAATCAATTATGTAGGTATGACGTAACTTTGCGTTACCAGTGATTAAATTGGTACTATCATTCTGTGATTGGCACTGAGTCGATAAAAATGTATTATCGTCAACAAATCACTAAATATATTATAAGATATAGGTACCTATAAATACGTTTAATAACTATGTGTACGAATGACAGAATGAATACTGTACCTACTTGATTTACAGATATAATGAACGTGTAGTACTAGTAATTACGGTTTCTACTTGTGTATTGTTTTTATTGTTTTAAACAAATTCGAATCCACATACAATCAAAATCCCCTAAATTTTTAATTTTTCATTCATTTCTTCATGATTGAAAAAACCGATAGCGATAAGTCTGTAAATAACGCAATGCATTTTGTTGAATTAGTTAAAACGAAAGGGATTTTAGCATACATTAGTTTATCTAAGGATTGTAGAGTGTTACGCAATTTAGTCTTCTGGACTTTGCGCCACAACGACTAGGGTTTATACAATTTCCGTCAGTTTCCTTGTTATCAGTGTTACATAACACACTGGTCGCCCCAGGCCCGCCATCTCTAGATAAGCAGATTAATATAATATTAATTAGTAGCTGCTTAGCGGATAGCGTAATGTCACCGATGATGGCTAACTGGGGCCTGTCGCGTAGTGATATCACTCACTTACCGTGAACCTGACCGCATACTCTGTCAACAACCTTTAAACACAACCATTTAAAACTATAAAACGCAGTTCAAAATTTTCTGGGTTTCATAGTTTTAAACTGTACTAATCCAAAAACTCCTGACTAAACCTGGCGCAAGCAGCGTGAACGTGAGACACACGAGTAACAGAACATTCAAGTTTATTGTTAACTAGATGTTCCCGCGATTTCATTCGGATGCATGTCGGAAATTAAATTTTATTTAATGAGTTTTAATTTTTTTGCGCGGAACGCGGAATTTTTCTAAAACACAAGTAGTCAAGTTACTTATAACATCAGTTATCTGCCAGTGAAAGTTTCGTCAAAATCGTTAGCCGGAACAAACAGAGACAAAAATTTTAAAAATAGTTTTTTTGTTATGCCGTATATACTTTCATATGCATTTTATTTAGACATTACAAACGGAGACTTCAATTATTTTTTTATCTATGTATCAGTATAGATAGATGCCATTTCATGGCCAACAAGTTGGCTGCCAAGCGGCCTGATGGGCAGGCCACTTAAAGCTCATGATACCGGCAGGCAGGCACCGGCCGCACCCATTCCCATGCCCTTCCAACCGAAACACAGCAACACTGTTTTTCGACTCTCGGTGTTTTTTTTTTTATAAATATTGTGTGTATGTATTTATGTAGTATTGACCTACGGTATTCTGCTGTGCGGCAAAGCCGCTGATATACAAAATATATTTGTCCTTCAAAAACGAGCTGTTCGGGCAATTTACCAGCTAGGTGCTACTTTCTCTAAGAGATTTTTTTAAGCATATTGGTATTCTGGCTTCATAAGTTTTTGTAACACTAATTTATTTCAATAAAGATTTTATTTATTTTATTCTCACGGTTGCATCACAATTCATCTTCGCGAACATCTTATATATTAGGCAAAATGTACACTTGTACACTAAAACAGTGATACTCACAATGTTAACACAAGAAATAAGGACAAACTACGTGCCCCCTTTCACCGGCTTCATAAGGTTCATAACTCATTTGTTGGGCTTGGTATAACCTTTTATAACAAGATACCCTCTTCTTTGCTAGAAAGATCAAGTAAAATCCAACCTTTGTTCAAAGGCATACTATTCCATCAACGACTACACACACGATAAGAATAGTTGGTCGCCCTGATTAACTCACAAGTTTATGTTTTTTCTCCAGAATTAGCTTACTGACAGGTCATATAATTCTTTATTTTTATTTGACTGTATATGTGAATTCACTTTAATTAAATTTTAATATAATATTGACATAATCTACTCATTTGAATGTTTTTTAATGAGTTGATTGCAATATGTGGTTAGCTAGTGACCTCGACGATTGATCATAAATTATTCTTGCCTGAACAACCGGCAGCAAGTTCGTCATGCAAATCAAATTTGTTTTTTTCTTCTTAGCGTGTGAAGATACAAAATTAAATATTTTTGACGTTATAAGTATCTATCATGGGTATTTTTTACAGCTGTTTATTTGGTTAAAGTGTTTTGGTTCACTTGCAAATCCGTTTTTATCTGATTTTTGAAACCATTTAATTCCATTGGTTTACGACAATCAAATAAAAAACTAATGCTTAAACAAATTAAGGTCTCTTATTGGTATTTTTTTCAATCTTCTGCGTTGAACCGTTTTCGAGATCTGGGAAATCCCAAAACGTTACCGCAGCAAAATCTTAAATAATTTAAGGACGCTGTTACATTTTCGACGAACTCAAATTTAGGTATCTAAAGTCGCACACAGCAACATCACACGTACGCACACATTGAGTCCTCGATTTTATACATCACATATAATCTTGGTCCTTGATATTATTTTTTTATTTTATTGAAATTGATTCCGGAAGATTACTTGGATCTTTGTAAATACATTTGGTAACTGTTACTATTAGTATCGTTATCAAGAAAACGAAAATACAAAACCAAAGACACCGACTTCCGAAATCAAAGTTATTTTTCACTTTGTGGTGTTTTTTTTTTTTGGAAGACTGTTTTATTTTTTGTGAGAAAGTTTTTATCACTGTTTCGGTTTTAGCGGGAAAACAGATGTCAACACCCAATATGGAGTACCAACCAAAACTAAAAGGAAAAAAAACTGTCCTGTGTCGAAAAACAAAAAACAATAGATACCGACACCGACTTCCGAAAAGAAAATTTATTTTCATTTTGTAAAGCACGCTATGTGAAATAAGTAGGTACAGACGCCAGCACATCAAGCTACTACAATCTGTCAAATTTCTTTAATAGATTTTCAACCTTATCCCTAAGCATTAAGGTTCAAGATTGATTGGGATTTTTTGACAGTTTCGGGTAGCTTGACCTGCTGGCGTCTGTACTTAAAATAAAACAATTTCCGTTCATAAGGATTAAAAACGACCATCGATATTGCTATTACATGGAACATACAAAATATTATTATTTTAAAATTATAAATATTAAAATTTTACGAGTATTACATAGTGAGCTAATGAATTATGACATACTAGCCTGGGCATTTAGTTAAAATTTTTGGTACCTAAAATAAATCTCCACTCCCGAATGATCTTCTTTGTGACTGTGGTGTAGGCTCAGCATTTTTGATGAAAATTAAAACACACGGAAGTAGTAAAAATCTATAATATTTTTAATAAAGGCATGTTACAAAAGTACACCAACTTATTGCTACGTTTGTAGATTTTTTTGGTCTATATCCAAATTTCCGAATACGGGGCATCTAAAAAATAAAGATAAATATATTAACAAAATAACCTACATAAAAACTAAATGCTACACTTGGTGGCAGAGCTCACAAAGTACAAATTACAAAGTTCCGCTGCCAAGGCCTGTCTTTTTTGTCAAACGCTATTTGTGACATCTACCATTCCATATTTATGAAATTGACACCCATGACGAAAAGTGGCCAAGTTTTTGTCGGTGCCATCTTGGATTTTGGTTTTGACCCAATATTCGTTATTAGCTACCCCAAAAACCATGAAAATGACACATATGACGAAAAGATGTCTAATTTTCGTAGGCGCCATCTTGGATTTTGGTTTTGACCCCATATTCGTTATTAGCTAACCAAAAAACCGTGAAAATGACACCCATGACGAAAAAATGTCAAATTTTCGTCGGCGCCATTTTGGATTTTGGTTTTGATCCTATATCCGTTATTAGCGACCCCAAAAACCATAAAAATGAGACCCATGACGAAAAGTTGTAAAATTTTTATCGGCGCCATCTTGGATTTTGGTTTTGACCCCATTTTCGATATTAGCAACCCCAAAAACCATGAAATGACTACTTTTTCTCATAGTCTTGGTTTTGACCGCACATTGGTGATACATACATAACTACATACAAACCGGTTAAAATCATAATTCTCCTCCCGCCCATCCACTTCCAGACCTCACCGCCGACAGGTTGACCTTAGCCATCCAAATCCTAACCTTACTAAGAGCTCCTTAAACCCATACATTTCTCAACCTTGTCCACAGCTGCTTAACCCCACCCATCCAAATCCCGATCTTACACAACATAATAATATTTTTTTATACTTACAAAATAAAAATAATTTAAGTATGAAACTCGTACTTACTTTTATTTCAGTCCAAAAGTATCAACTCTTTCCGATCACGATAACCAACGACGGTACTCACACAACAATCTTTTTCTATTACTTTTATCGTATTTATTTTTTGCGAGAGAGCGATATACCCGTCCTTCCATGAGCGCTTCTGAGCGCGGAATGATGAACCGTGAGTGCAAAATGTATGAAAAAGTCTGCAACTGTTTTTATTTTAGCTAATAATTGAAAAATATATTGATTTATATACAAAACAATTAGCTAAATATATAAAGGACTATATATACCGCAATTTATTATAATTTTGAAGATAAAATATGCTGTAAATTTACCTAAACTGGTACCTATTCGGACACCTATTTTTTTAATTTTCTGCGATTATTGAGTAGGGAAAAACGTATTTGTGCGAAAATTTTGTATGACGTCATACAGTTTTTGTGATGCCAATGTGGAGATGAATATATTACCTTTAAATTAAGACGATGATATGTTAACATTTGTGATTGCTTATACGTTAAAATGGTACCTGAAAAGCACTGTTATTTGTAGAAAAATGTAAAAGCGTCCTTAAGAACCATTTCACACACAAGTTTTTGCTATTTACAAACATTTACTACGCAACAAAAGCTATCTATTCATGTATTTGGTTCCGGGCTGAACGAATTTTTGAAAATCGATGCTGCCAGGATAACGTTTCAAATGTTACTCCAGCAAAATGTGGTTTTCTCAAATAACTTTAAAACTAGAATTCACACACATTTTGCTATTAGTAAACAAATTGCTCTTATTTTAATACACTAATTATTTGTAATGGTATCACCTCTCAAATGCACAACATTTTGCCAGGGTAACGCACACCTATAACTTCGCTTATAAGATGACCCATTGAACACTATTTATCTACTAATGTATTAGTAGAAGTAGAGTATCTTATTTACTGTATAGGCCCTGGAACATACCTAGTCCCCGGGGCTACTTTGACACCATGCCATACATCGGTGTTAACTTATTTCCGTATTTTGGCTGCATTATTTTTAATAATAAGGGCTGATCATAGAGCTAAAACAAAGGGGAGACGGCCTAAGCAACTGTGCTCTGTGATTCTTGACCAGGTCCTGACGTCACCATGTGGGCGTGGCCTTAGTCAGTGTATTGGTGGCGTTCGTACTGTGCACAACTTTGTAAACGTTCTCATTTTATAGCATTATTCGCGCTAGAGGAAAAAAAAATGAAGTGTTGTGTTTTATGGTGTAAAAATTACTCGGATAGACGTTCTAATGCTATGTATGGCATCACATTTCATTTGTAAGTAATTTTATGCATAATTTATTAAAATAGTTCTAGAAAAATCTCTTAGCGTCAGTGTTTCTAAACATAATTCTACCCGACACTAGATGGCGACACTTGGCGTCATGGAAACTAAAAATATTTAGGTACGTAGAGCTCAGAACGAACATATTTTAATAATCTTAATACTGAAGTTTGTTTAACATTCATTCCTAAAGACCCATTAATGGCCAAAATATTATTTTTGTAGTTTTTATATCATTTTGTAAACAGGCCGCCATCTACCGTCAACTATGAACAACAAACAAAAACTTAATAGAAGACAGGGCCGTAATTAGAAATAAATTATTTTACTAAATGCACCGCGGCTGTCTCATAAAATCTCACATTCATCATTTAATTATTTGACGAATTCATCCATTGTTCAAGTTAAATAAGTAGTGATAATGTAGTTTTTTGATATCTAAGTTGAAGTTTCGCGCCAATCGTACGTGTTTACATTTTTACTTTTCACAAAAGTAGATAATTATGATGTAAAATGTAAAAAATATTATTCCATACACAATTTTATAATCAACACGAAAATGCTCAAATCCTAACGTAGTATTGAAACACATGTCCAATAACACGTATTATTTATTACCACTACTCAATTTGTGTTCAAAATCGCTGACCATTATTGTTTTTTTTTTATCGTAATGAAGTGCGAAAGCGATTCCTGATTCTGCCAAACGATTTTGTTTTAAATTTCGATTGATCCGAGTAATTAATATGTCGAATGTCAGAAATTGATTCTCAGAAATTGAAATAAAATTATTTTAAGCTTTAATGCTTAAAATATTTTTTAATTTACAACAAGCAATGATATAAGCTTTCCTTATGTAATTTTAATAGTTTTTTGGACATATTGAAACTGAGTCAATAACAGAGGGCCTATGACCATAGTCATTTATTCAATTTCGCGCCGAATTGTTTCTATATTTCAAAAGTAACTTTATTCTCATAAGAATCAAATTAAGTCTAAAATAATAATACATATGTACAGACGCCAGCAGGTCAAGCTACCCGAAACTGTCAAATTTTCCCATTCAAACTTGAACCTTAACGCTTTCGAGATAAAGTTGAAAATCTATTAAAGAAATTTGACAGATTGTAGTAGCTTGATGTGCTGGCGTCTGTACAAGTGAAAAAAAAAGAATCATAGGGCATCAAAAAATTCGTCCGCATCGCTGTCAACAGGAACAGTGCCCAAAAGACTGGCAGCATTGCCACGTTGTATGGCAATGCTAATTCTTTGGCCAAGAAACAGGCCAGCCCTCTGGTCACGTGAAGAGTGGACTAACCGCTTGGCGATATCTCGAAACACCAAGTGGGCACTCGGACCCCATGGCTCTAGTGTTTCAACCCCAAACGGCTCGAAGATATAACTCCCAATCAGGCTGGAATATTTTCGCCGTTTGAGGTTTTCTGCACCAGCTGCAGCCGCTCCAGCACAGCCCACCGTGCTAGGAAGATGGGATGGCGCAAGGGTGTCGACACATGTTGCATCCCACACCAAAGGTCTGCCTAACTTCCAGGGCATTATGGTCATTCCCTCTGGTCTCTTCCCATCGTCGCGTGCCAGGCCGTTGGGTTCTAAAACAGCTGGCACCCCGGCGGTGACAAGAGCACGACGGATGATGTCGTTAATGCTGCCGTGCCGTGCTATCCGACCTGCGCTCCTACTGCAGGATAGGCCATGGTGTCCGAGGCAGTCGACAGCTTCACCGCACTGATAGCGATGCGGAGCCCCGCAAGGAGCACCCAAACGCAGACAGGTAGCGAGCCGGAAGGTGGTGTCACCCAGCATAGTGCCTATGTTGGGTGAAGGGAGTGCTTGAAGCCACAGCCCCGACTCCCACTCACCCACAGCCAGCAGGCGGGCACGCTCAGCAGTATTGGTGGACGTATTGATAAGTTTATTCCGTACCAACCTGCAGAGCGGCTCATCCCACTGTCTCTGGGAAGATGGGTTTACGGGCCGATCTGTATCCGGGCAAGCCGCTCACCGCGTCGGTCAAGCAAGGCACTTCAGAGTCAACCAGGCAGGGGGCTAAAATTTTCCCGGTCTACTTTTCGGTGCTGTGGACAGAGGACAGGAACGCCGGTAAGCTAATACTGGTAATTTTGCGGACGCCGAGGCCACCAAAACGGATGGGTAGTGTGGCTTGAAGCCACGCTCGGTCGTCCAAGGCCACATTTAAAATGGTTGTTAATGTGCTGCGGATAATATGGTCAATTTTGTCCAACAGATGTGGTTGCTTCCATAAAGGGGAAGAACAAAATATATAAAATTTTGACCAAAACAACAGTATCTAACTAGGGTGAATGCCGAATGTAAATTAATTTTGGACATTCTGTCCGAAATGTCGTTGAAACTTTTGATTTTTTCATCGATGAAAGGTGAAAAACTGTCTTCTAAAATTGGGGAACCTAGGAGGTGTAGTGAACTTTTGTCTAAAATTTTGATTTGTGGGGCTATTGCATTAAATTTATCTAGAGTCAATTGTCTGTCGGTAATGTCAGAAAGGTAAAGTTCACATTTTGAGGGGTTAAGGTCCAAACCAATACATTGAAATTCCTGTTTGAGGAGTTGTAAATCTTCCAAAACAGTGTCTACATCACCTCCTAGCGTTCCATCGTCCAAATACCACACATCTAAAATAGTAGTAAACACACCTTCCAATATATAAATATAAAAGGATAATAAACGTATTATATAAATCCTTATAACAAGTCTTTCCTTGGTGTTCATCCATTAACCCTAACTAAAATTTTGAATTTAGTTTCTGTAAAATTGGATGAATAGCTAAACTGAAAATGACTGGCCCGAGAGGTCACCTTGTTGGCATCCAACTGCAGATTCTAAAACATTGTCCTTGTATAATAATTTGGAGGGGTGCCTGTAGCACTGCCACATGAAACCATAAATTTCGGGTAGTTCCTTTTTGACTTCAGCCAACATATATTTATTTACTTCTATATTTGAATTTATATTCGGAATGCGCTCGCTGTTCAAAACTATTTTAATGTATTGTACAATTATTAATTTTTGATACTTACCCAATAGTTTGCTACAGAATGCCCAGTATACATTTTTAGGTAGGCTTAGCAAAAGTTTGGGAATGATGATTGGGTATTCCGCAAACAGAGGGGGCCGTGGCTAAATAATAACAGCCGCACAGGTCGATCGGTCAGGTTAAGCTACGCTTGCTGCGGTTGGTCTGTGGATGGGTGACCATCTTTACATACCGAGACCCCTCCGTGCCTCGGAAAGCACGTTAAGCCGTTGGTCCCGGCTGTCATTCGTGGATCTTTGACAGTCGTTACGAGTAGTCAGAAGCCCGAAAGTCTGACAACCAGTCTTAACAAGGGGTATCGTATTACCCAGTAACTGGGTTGTGGAGGTAAGATAGGTAGTCGCTCCATGTAAAATACTGGTATTCAGTTGCATCCGGTTAGACTGGAAGCCGATCCCAACATAGTTGGGAAAAGGCTAGGCAGATGATGACGATGATGATGGGTATTCCGCAAACACTTTACATTCCACTATGTTTTGTTAGTTGTATGAGCTTGGTAGTTTTTATTTATATTAGTTTACTTGAGTAACTAGCTTTGTAAACCATCTTGATGAAGTCTTTTAACAAAATAAGTCATTTAAAAATAAGAGAAAACTAATAATCTTCATTTGTCATTCATCAGAGAAACCTTTTTGACGTGATAAAACGTCTTATAAATCGATGAACGCCGGCTGCACGCACGAAAAAGCATGACTCATAGTCACGTTCCGATTGAGCCGAGGGTGCAAGCGAGAGCGCGGAACAAGCGACAGAGAGGCGTGATCGGCCTAAGCGTTCGGCTTGTGACATCTATCTTATTACGCTATCACGTAAAATTATCGTCCGTAAACCGACTTTACAGACAACCAAAACTGTTTTATTCTAACATTTTCACTATTTCAATAAAAAAAATACGCATCAAGATGGTTCGCAAAATTAATTTAAAAAAAAAACTACTCCCTGGTACGAAAATGCCGAGTACGACCCTGTTGCATCCTGCCCTTAGTGATATCTAGTGTGAGATAGTTACGTAACTACAAAGTAAAATCAACAGAACGAGCAAATAGTTTTGCTATTGACCGGTAGATGGAAAATAGAAGTGGGCGGGATCTAATACCCCCCTCACCCCGTAAAGTGTCACGCGTTGTTTCCTAAGGAAATCGAATTAGACCATCTCCCCTTTGTTTTACCTCTATGGGGCTGATTGTTTCATTGCCAGATGACTTTTATTCGAGGAATAAAATTGAAGTTTGTCAGTTTTTGTATGACATAGTATAACTGTCAACATTTCAAAATTATTCTTCGAATCAAGTTATCAGATGATAGAAAGGTCAGCCCTAAATTAATTAAAGTACTTATTCAATATGTCCCGTACTTCATAGTTGATAGCCATTCGGTCGTGAGTCGCGGCGGCGGCTGAACGGAATGTTAATAATCCGATCTCTGTCGTCAAGATGTGCTGGAATTTTTCATTTAGTGGTATAGACGGAATGCGGGGATGGGGACAGAGGGTCGGGCGCCCTCTTCAAATGACCTACATATTATTAGATAGACTTTATCTGCTTTGCCGTCTAGAGATTGCAAATGGTATAGGATCTGTGACGTCATAGGTAAGGTACTGCTGTATCAATAAAAATGCATGAAGTTTAAGGCATTTAAATTTAGGAACATAACACTAAGGGAATTGTAGGAGAGACGAGATATCAGCACTAGAATTCTGGATCCCAGTTGCAAAGGTAAGATAATTATCTATATTAACCGTATAGTTCGGTAGCGCCCCCGAATGGACCCGAACACACGAACCTCCGCTGGCTCAGTAACGGGTCCCATTGGACCTTGAAATGACGACATACGACACCCTTACTGATAATGTAAATATTGATTATGCTACCCATCAAATCTTATGAATGTGCGTTAATTAAGAGAGTTGGATAAAAAACTCATATGTTATCGCCATTCAATCTTCCATATTTAGCGCGCAAGTTTATTAATTTACCTTTATTAAATTCAAGTCTGTAAATGCGATAATCGCCATTTTGATGACAGTGGTGGTCGAGGCTAAAAAACATAAAAATTGGGGATTTCGAAAATCCAAACTCCACCACAGGGGCAGTGAATAATACATGATTTAATTATTTGACGAATTCATCCATTGTTCATGTTAAATAAGTAGTGGTAATGTAGTTTTTTGATATCTAAAGTCGAAGTTTCGCGCCAATCGTGCGTGTTTACATTTTTACTTTTCACAAAAGTCACACACACACATGTAGATAAGATATAAAATGTGAAAAATATTATTACAAATATTATAAAAAACACGAAAATGCCCAAATCCTAACGTAATATTGAAACACAGGTCCAATAACACGTATTATTCATTACCACTACTTAATTTGTGTTCAAAATCGCCGACCATTGTTGTTTTTTTTTATCGTAATGATGTGCGAAAGCGATTATGCCAAACGATTTTTTTTTAAATTTCGATTGACCCGAGTAATTAATATGACGAATGTCAGAAATCGATTCTCAGAAATTGAAATAAAATTATTTTAAGCATTAAATACAACAAGCATTATTTATAATAATGATTTATGCTTTCCTAATGTAATTTTAATCGTTTTTTGGACATTATATTGAAACATGAGTCAATAACAGAGGACCTATGACCGTAGTCATTTATTCAATTTCGCGCCGAATTGTTTCTATATTTGAATTTATATTCGGAATGCGCTTGCTATTCAAAATTATTTTTATTTATTGTGCAATTATTAATTTTTGATACTTTCTAATAGTTTGCTACAGAATGCCCAGTATACATTTTTAGATAGGCTTAGCAAAAGTTTGGGAAATGATGATAGATTAATTAAGTATTCCGCAAACACTTTACATTTCATTATGTTTTGTTAGCTGTATGAGCTTGGTAGTTTTTATTTATATTAGTTTACTTGAGTAATAGAAATTGTTTACTTTTTGTGGTAGTTTCCCAACGAAATTAAAAAAAAACTGGCTAAGTGTATGTCGGACCATGCACAGCGAAAGGTCCCGTACTTGGGAAGAATATTTACGCATGCACAGCGCATATCATTAATTTGATCGACTGCAGAAATAAGTTTGTATTTCATAAAAGTTCTCGAAAAAACTGTAAAAAACCAAGTTAACTCTGCGGTTTTAAACGAAAATACGAACGAAAATATATGTCAAAAACGATTGACTTTAAAAGTTAAGACAATTAGAAACATCTTTATAATTTTAATTATAAGTTCCAATAATACCCCACACGCTTGTGTGCATAGATTTTTTTCAACCCTCGGGTACATGCATGGGGAATGGTACATCTAATTATGTTTATCGTAATTTTACTACACCATTTTGCGTGCATAGAATACGAATACGATATAGTGTTATTAACACTCGTTAACGTCTACGAGTAAAATGGTTAATGGCATTGACATCCGAACGCACGCACAGACTGACATGACGAAATTATGGGTTCCGTAAAAGTATTTTCAGATCATTTAAATTAGAAATCAGACAATTACAGTTCTTAAAATTTTATCCTAAGCTACAGAATGGCAGCTTGGGACATAAGGAGTGCCTACTTCGTCCCACAACGCGCGTCCACGAAAACGCCCGCGTTAACCCTGTAAGAAAGGCTGGCCGGTGCAAATTGGTCAAAATCTAGATTTTACGGTTAGTTTAGGTTTGCACAGACGGCAGAGAGGCAGACCGACCGGCACATAGACAGACGGCCACATAACTTTTGTTTTAGTTACTAAGCAAATATATTTAAAACCCCACAACAAGCCCTTTCATTTGATATGTCACACAGAGGTACAGCAAAGATTTTTTTTTTCTAGTTTGCCCCCCAAGAGTGACCCCATTTTCAAAATTAATTTATTTACGTTACACGTCCGTCTTTGGGTCACAGAAATTTATATGTGTACCAAATTTCAATTTAATCGGTCCAGTAGATTCAAAGCAAATAAGAAAAGACAAGACCCACAGACACAAGTGATCCTGCAAGGGTTCCGTTTTTTCATTTGGACGTACGGAACCATAAAAAATTACACACCTAACCACACCGTACGTGTAGGTACGGTAATTAAAATGATTAATTTCAAAAATAAATTAATTCATGAAAAATATACCAAAGAGGATATATATAGTTTTTACACCTTTTTTTTTTTTTTTTTGCAAATTCCGATTATCGATTAGGCTTTATGCAATTTTTGAATCGAAATAAGAAAACTAGACGGATGGTCAGCACTAAGAAGTGTCATGTCGAAACACAATTTTTTGTAATTTTTATCAAGACTTGATTGCGTTTTATAAGTAGTATATGTAAGAAAAATGGTAAAAGTAAGAACGCGGAGAGAATGACAATATCTTTATTTTTCCGTTTTGCATATTTTCAGCAAGAGAATAGGTTGTTTATGTACATATTTCCAGCGAGTTTAAGGTGCCTACCTTTTGGATAGGTGTAGTAATACCTATTTTATACAACTTTCGTAGTAGACTAACGAAGTTTGACCGACCTCAACAAATAATTAAAGATATTTGCCACAAATACAGGGTGGCGATTAGGTTATCACATTAAATTGTACAGCAGGTATTACAAGTTGTTATCAGTCCGTCAAAATAATAAAATATATAATTTTACTAAAATTAAGAAAATGCATTTTTCAAACAAAATAAATGGCGTTATAGTTGGTAAAAAATAAATCATCCTTTATAATATTAGTGTACTGACCTGTAAAAGCGGCAACGCCGCAGCGTCGCGCCGGCGGAGCACGCGCCGTACCTACGCGAGGTACGAGTACGAGTACCTACATGTGGATGTAGGCACGCGCGCGTGGCGCGTGCGACAGTAATTCAACATTTTCACAACATACTTACGATATTGTTTTATGAAATAATCACAAATTAACTTTAAAAATCTCCACTTAAATGCTCAATTATTACGTATTTTAATTTTTACGTTTTCAAAATGTCCACCGTGCTTCTCTGTACACACAAATGACATCGTCTTACGATATTATTTCGGACTCTTCAGAGTAGCCTGAGTAGGCTACGCGCTAAAATTTTTAAATTATCGAAGGCCCGAATTATTCGAGATTTTAAATCGTCCATAGTCGTCACTTCAGTAGCGTATACCTCATTCTTTAAATGTCCATTGCCCGATCTCCAAATCATATCGGTGTACTCCGGCGATGCGAAATTGATTCGAGGCATCTTGTTGGAAACAATAACACAATGAAAATAGCTACCTAACAATTATTATTATTTAAGCGTTTGATTTCGCATAAACTGTCACACACACCACCTTCACTAACCTATCCTATTCCTATTACTAAAATAAAGATAACACAAAACAATGTCCACAAAATAAAAACAATAACAATACTACGAAGGGCGCGTGCGCCAATCGTCAACTATCCCTCAAGGATTTTGGCGGCGGACTATGTGACTCATTCGTCGCACGCGCCAAAGAAATGCCTACAAGCACACCCCCGTACCCCGTAGCATTTCGCGCATAGAAATTTATACCTTAAGTCGTCAACAGTAAGAATATTTTTGCATATTTTTTTCATACCTCTCATGCGGTCCCTTTTCATCTTTTAATTTTGCGCACAAAAAACGCCTTCAACTATTAGCCGTAAGAAGGCGGTAAGGACATTTTTCGCTTGAATTTTTTACGTTTCTTGTAATAATAGTTTGTAAAATGGTAGTTTAGTAGTGCTTGTAGGTAATTCGGAATGGCAACGTTTAAAGTTTTGAACTATCTTCACCGGCCACGGGTCTTTGACCTACTTTTATTGGTCAGCTGATTATGTTTATGCAATACATGATGTTGTGAAATATTAAAATGAAAAAAAGGGTCCTGCGGCTATAATATTGTTTATTATTAAATTATTTTAATTGAATATGATAAAATACCTAATATAGAGTACGTGGTTTCAATTAATGTGATAACCTAATCGCCACCCTGTATATTGTATAAAATAAGCGCGGAAACATATTTTTCTTAATAAATTTGAATGCTGAAAGTTGATGTAATTTACTGAATTTCATGACGTAATTCGCAACATTCCGTCGAGTCAGCTGATATGTCATATGTCAAAATCTAGTCGAGCAGAGTGGTTAATAATTTCGTCAAGGGGTACGGTAGACGCGAGCGAAACCTTACCTGAATAATAAAACATAAAAAATGAAATAAAGATTTCGAGTCGACAACATACAGGGTGGCGATTAGGTTATCACATTAAATGAAACCACGTACTCTATATTAGGTATTTTATCATATTCAATT
This sequence comes from Apamea anceps, assembly GCA_951799955.1. Lineage (NCBI taxonomy): Eukaryota > Metazoa > Arthropoda > Insecta > Lepidoptera > Noctuidae > Apamea > Apamea anceps. The sequence goes on along the minus strand of OX637502.1, from coordinate 547,061 downwards.
AAAATAATTTAATAATAAACAATATTATAGCCGCAGGACCCTTTTTTTCATTTTAATATTTCACAACATCATGTATTGCATAAACATAATCAGCTGACCAATAAAAGTAGGTCAAAGACCCGTGGCCGGCGAAGATAGTTCAAAACTTCAAACGTTGCCATTCCGAATTACCTACAAGCACTACTAAACTACCATTTTACAAACTATTATTACAAGAATCGTAAAAAATTCAAGCGAAAAATGTCCTTACCGCCTTCTTACGGCTAATAGTTGAGGGCGTTTTTTGTGCGCAAAATTAAAAGATGAAAAGGGACCGCATGAGAGGTATGAAAAAAATATGCAAAAGTATTCTTACGGTTGACGACTTAAGGTATAAATTTCTATGCGCGAAATGCTACGGGGTGCGGGGGTGTGCTTGTAGGCATTTCTTTGGCGCGTGCGACGAATGAGTCACATAGTCCGCCGCCAAAATCCTTGAGGGATAGTTGACGATTGGCGCACGCGCCCTTCGTAGTATTGTTATTGTTTTTATTTTGTGGACATTGTTTTGTGTTAACTTTATTTTAGTAATAGGAATAGGATAGGTTAGTGAAGGTGGTGTGTGTGTGACAGTTTAATGCGAAATCAAACGCCTAAATAATAATTATTGTTAGGTAGCTATTTTCATTGTGTTATTGTTTCCAACAAGATACCTCGAATCAATTTCGCATCGCCGGAGTACACCGATATGATTTGGAGTTCGGGCAATGGACATTTAAAGAATGAGGTATACGCTACTGAAGTGACGACTATGGACGATTTAAAATCTCGAATAATTGGGGCCTTCGACAATTTAAAAATTTTAGCCGCGAAGCCTACTCTGAAGAGTCCGAAATAATATCGTAAGACGATGTCATTTGTGTGTACAGAAGAACGGTGGACATTTTGAAAACGTAAAAATTAAAATACGTAATAATTGAGCATTTATGTGGAGATTTTTAAAGTTAATTTTTGATTATTTCATAAAACAATATCGTATGTTGTGAAAATGTTGAATTACTATCGCACGCGCCACGCGCGCGTGCCTACATCCACAAGTAGGTACTCGTACTCGTACCTCGCGTAGGTACGGCGCGTGCTCCGCCGGCGCGACGCTGCGGCGTTGCCGCTTTTGCAGGTCAGTAAACTAATATTATAAAGGATGATTTATTTTTTACCAACTATAACTTCATTTATTTTGTTTGAAAAATGCATTTTCTTAATTTTAGTAAAATTATTTATTTTATTATTTTAACGGACTGATAACAACTTGTAATACCTGCTGTACAATTTAATGTGATAACCTAATCGCCACCCTGTATATGCGCAAAATTCGGATTGTCCAGTATTTTATTAAATTCTAATGGTGCTGACAGATATAAATCGCAGTCGCCATATTGGCCACTCTAGCGAAACGTCACTGACGACGGATGACATCTTGAGTAGTTAATAAGCGCACATACGTCGCGCCATTCATTTTAAAAACAAAGTGACTGTAAAACGAAACGTCATGCCGAAAACATTGAACGAAAAAAAAAAAATATCAGTCGTTTCGCAACTTTCGCAAGGGTATTGTTTTGGACACTTTTTAATAGGATATACCCTGTGTTATGTGTTTTTTCTTAAAACCTGAGATTAAACTAAACATTTTCCATAATTGTGGAAAATGGATGCAGCGAAGGGCTCTTCGTAAAGATGGTGAGTAACAGCAAAATTATTTTAGTAGGTATGTAGGAAGATACCTACTTAGGTTGTGTTTTTAAGTGAATTTTGTTCTATTTTTTCTTCTTATGGTGAGGATTGTAAGACTTTCAGCATTCAAATAAAATAAGTATTTATCTACTTCCAGTGGCATGCAATTTTAAACTGCAAGCAAATGCAATTGTGCAATGAATTTATGTATTGCAATTGAGCAGTGAATTGTGTGTAATGCAATTGAGCAGTGAATTGTGTGTAATGCAATTGAGCAGTGAATTGTGTGTATGTATTTGAATCAGTCCATAATTATTAACTGCATAATATATTCTTGCAGATAATTTCAATTATTGTGAATGCTTTGGGCGTGGCCTGGAAACAAGTAGGCAGTTAAGAATAACCAAGGGTCGGGCACTTTCAAACCTTTTCCTAAAAAAATCAAGCTACTCCTGATTCATCTGTTAAATCATTAGCTGCCTCAATAATGCAACCTGACAAATCCCAAGATTTATTTGATGTCTTGCCGGTAAGTTAAAGGTGCAGCCGATCGATTCTGTAAAAATCTCACCGTGAAAAGTTAGGTGAAGTGAGCTTAGAGTGAGCTGTCAATAGTGTCAATCTCTAGCATTAGTTGGAATGACAGCTCACTCCACGCTCACTTCACCTAAGTTTTCACGGCGAGATGGTTACAGAATCGCACTGATGGTCACCGAGTACAGTAAAATGAAAAACAATACTTATTACCAGATAAAGGCGTGAGGATATACATACATACACAATACTTATTATTATTTGAATATTTATTTAAGGGAACTAATTTTTTGAGCTGTTATTTAAATATCTGAGATGTTATTATGATCAGTTGAAAAACATATTGAGCAGTTATTTAATTTAATGGCGGTTGATTAATTATTGCGACAGTAAAACATGGACAGTAATAAAAAATCAATTAGTCTGTTATTTTATCGGAAACAGCTAGGTTAGGTTATGTTAGAACTGTGACCACACAACGCACGAGCCGAGCGAGCGAAGCGAGCGGTGCCGCGGCAGCGGCCGGCGAGTGGCAGAAACATATTTTTGAATACAAAACCAAACATTTTAAATATATGCCCACACGTAACCGCTCGTTCAATAATTTTTACCGCCCATTTAATTATTTTCCTGTTCAATTATATATTCACTGATCCATTTCATTATTTTTTACTAGCTTCTGCCCGCGGCTTCGCCCGCGTGGATGTCGGAAATTATCCCACGGGAACGTGCTAACAGGATAAAATGTATGTGCTTCCCCAGGATGCCATCTATCTCGTGGGCCCTTTGTGGCTAATTATAATAGAAAACCAATTGTGTCTCATTAGTGGTGATTAAGAGGGTACCTATATGATATCCTTACCTAAGTACCTACATAATAAAAAAAAAAAACTCAATAACAGAAAATAAAATACCTACCTACCTAAATAAACCTATTTCTGATGATAACTAAACTCAATAAATAAGCAAAATCCCTAAAAACTAATATCTATACGAATAACTAATCTTACCTAACAGTATTATAAAATAACCTACGGTCACTACGTACACTATCAAATATACTACCTATACTTTAAAATTAAAATCTATACGTACGACTTATAAAAATAAACCTAAATAACTCTAAAACTAATAGAAATAAAAAAGGTCGCACTGAAAAACACGGTTTAGAATTGCAAGTAGCAGTTAAAATAAGAACGAACGCTCGCCACTCAACACGTCCGTTCAAATCAAAGTTAAAAAAATATCCTTATATACGGTAGCGATCCGTGGCGGCCGCGCGCCACGCGTGTGCTGCGAACGGTGCAAGCCAAATTCAACCTTCAGCACTACATTTAGATTTTAGAGCATAACTTTAGTGAACTCCACTGCGGGTAACGTAACCTACGACAAACTTATTATTTGCTGTTGGTACAGGAATCGGGTCTAGGGATCGAACCGCAAAATTAAGTTTGTTTTTTATTGTATATACTTTTCCGGGATAAAAAGTACCCAGTGCGGTGCCCAGGATATTAAAGAATAATTATACCAAGTTTCATCGTAATCGAACCGGTAGTTTTTGCGTGATGCCTGAACAAACAGACAGACAGACAAAAATTTTTTTAATCACATTTTTGGGTTCGGTGTCGGTCTAGTAACACCCCCTTTTACTGCCATTTATTTTTTTGATATTTTCAATGTACAGAATTTTCACTTCTACAGATTTATTATAAGAATAGATTACTCATTTTTGTTTATTTTACTGCTTAGTTTTAACTGCTGAACTAGTTATTAAACGTGCCATTTATAATTTTTAACTTACCAAAACCGCTATTTACAACTGCCTCTTTAAGTCAGTGCCTTTATTCAATATTTTTTTCTCCTTTAAGGTGGATAACGAAGAGTTGAAGCTAATCAAAGAGTCACTGGTGACTGATGATGTTTCTTCGGACAAAGAGGGCAAAGAGAACAAGTTGAGGCAGCTCCAAGAATCACTGCTGACGGATGTTTCTTTAGAAAAAGAGGAGAAAGAGAACATATTAAATGGCTGGCAGACCACAGAAGAAGCGTAAATATTTAAGCAGATTTAGCACAGAACATCAACCCCTTAGGAGGGTTCCCTCTATCTGGCAGAATCTTGATGCTCCGAAATTTATTTGGCGTAACACACTTGGCATAATCTTCTTTAAACGAATATTTTTAAGGCATAAAAATGATTTGATATAATTATTGTTTGGCCGAATGTTTATATGTCCGAATTTACAATGGCATACTTTAAAAAAAAAACCGGCCAAGTGCGAGTCGGACTCGCCCATGAAGGGTTCCGTTACGTTACGATTTATGACGTATTAAAAAAAAACTACTCACTAGATCTCGTTCAAACCAATTTTCGGTGGAAGTTTATATGGTAATGTACATCATATATTTTTTTTAGTTTTATCATTCTCTTATTTTAGAAGTTACAGGGGGGGGGACACACTCTCGCGCAAACTATTCAGTTTAGAAAAAAATGATATTAGAAACCTCAATATCATTTTTAAAGACCTATCCATAGATACCCCACACGTATGGGTTTGATGAAAAAAAAAATTTTGAGTTTCAGTTCTAAGTATGGGGACCCCCAAAAGTTATTGTTTTTTTTCTATTTTTGTGTGAAAATCTTAATGCGGTTCACAGAATACATCTACTTACCAAGTTTCAACAGTATAGCTCTTATAGTTTCAGAAAAAAGCGGCTGTGACATACGGACGGACAGACAGACAGACAGACAGACAGACAGACAGACAGACAGACAGACAGACATGGCGAATCCATAAGGGTTCCGTTGCCATTTGGCTACGGAACCCTAAAAAAGCAGAATTTTATTTGGCAACGTTAAAATTTCGCATAATTTCGTTTAGGATAACGTTCACTTCGCATACTCTGAAGATGGCAGAATTTCGTTTGAAGTAATTTTATTAGGCATATTGCCATTTCAATACATAAGCATTTTTAACCTTAAATTAAAATATTGTCGTGAAAAGTCAATAATATGTTGTGCTACGAATCGCTGCAAAACTGACTCCACGTAGTCCACAAACGTTACTCCGAAAAACTTTTTCATGAATATTATGTCTTAGCCTATGGTTAGGATTCAATCTCTCACTTCGAATTGACATGGAACCTTCGTAGTTTGAGATTTTTGAGTGAAACTTTTTTCACATGGTACCTATGAAGTTCTTCTTTTAAAAAATGTGCAACATTGGATTATCGACTTTCAGTTGTTTTTTTTATTCAGCTTAGACAAGAAAGATGGATACTTCGAAAATTCAAGTTATTTTTGAATACGAGTTCCGACGCGGAACTAACGCGGCTGAAACAGCTCGCAATATCTATGTAGCGTTTGGAGAGGGGACTGCCAATAAACGCACCGTGCGATTTTGGTTTAAACGCTTTCATGATGGAAACTTTGATTTGAAGAACGAACCACGTGGAAGAAGCCGATCTGAGCCAGGTACCCAGGAACTACCCAGGAATTAGCGGCATGGTTTAACGTTACCTTACGAACCATATTGACTCATTTGCGTCAAATAAAAAATATGAGAAATGGGTGCCTCATGATTTGACTGATCTGCAGAAAGAAACGCGTGTTGAAACTTGTGTTGCCTTGTTGAATCGATACAGAAATGAAGGAATATTGGATCGAATTGTGACATGTGATGAAAAGTGGATTCTTTACGATAACCGTAAGCGAAAATTGCAATGGCTGACCCCAGGTCAAACGCCGCAACAATGTCCTAAAGCAAAGCTTATCAATAAAAAGGTAATGGTAACTGTTTGGTGGTCTTAGCATGGTGTTATTCACTATAGCTTTCTTCGATCTGGTCAAGCAATAACGGCAGATGTGTACTGTGCCGAACTCCGAACAATGATAGCAAAACTAGCAGTGAAACAGCCCCGACTCATGATCGATCTTCACCATTATTGATCCATGATAACGCGAGACCTCATACAGCACGAGAAACCGTTTTAACTCTACAGGAACTGCAATTAGAAACCATTCGCCACCCTCCGTATTCGCCAGACCTTGCTCCAACGGACTACCATTTTTTTCGTGATTTGGACAATTTTCTACGTGATAAAAAGTTTTCTTCTCAGGGGGCAGTACAAAATGCTTTCAGACAGTTTGTCGAATCTAGATCACGAGAGTTCTATCGCAAAGGCATAAATGACCTTCTTATGAGATGGCAGCAATGTATAGATGATAATGGTAATTATTTTGATTAAATAAATATGTTAAATTAAAAAAAAAACTAATTTTAATTTTTCAGTACAAACCGGCAATTTCATACTTAAAAAAAAAAACCCCTAATATTGCCATCAACTTATGTGGGAAGTCCCCGGCACATGGTGCAAAATTATCAGGATTCCATGGCAATTGCTTATGCTTATTATTTTGAAAGTTGATTTAAAATAAAAATTATTTGTGTAAAAACTTTTGCAGTTTTAATTTACTATATTTATATTTATTATACACAATGAACGATGCTATACGAATCTATGCCTTGCTTTGCCTTTAATATTCCTTGAGAACCGATAACTACAGAAATATCTACCTACATTTTGGACCTACATGTGTATTATGAGTCAGATGTCACCCGAGCGAAGCCGGGTTTTCATCTAGTAATTAAATTTGTCGTTGGCGGATTGGCCACAAGTTTTTCATTAATGATTGGTTTATTAGGTAAATATTTACTTAGGTACTTACATGGTGAATAATACGTTTGCATATTTCTGCAACGCAACTTGCGCCTTGATTTCATAACATCCTTGTAAGTTGTACCTATGTAGGTAATTCTGTTGAGGTTATAGCATGATTTCAGTGATAATTGCTCAATCATCACTACTTAAACAATACTTTATTTCCTTTGTGCTAGTTTAATAAATGCAAGGCTCTGTTGCTTTTTTATTTGCTAAAAAGTAATCCCTATAATTATAAACGTTGCCTAAAGTTAAGTAATGATTAGCGACTGTTTAAGCATACATTTTTGACGTTTAAACGTCTTCTAACTTTAAGCAAGATTTATAAATAATAAAATAAACCCCTAAGTGTTCACTACCTAAGCGTGTCTTATTTTTAGAATAAGGTAAATACAGTTCTATGGAATGGAAGTAAAGATTGTCGCGACATCAACAAGTGTTTATTTACATCGTGTTATGCGGACTGGTCAGTTTTTCCACGCTGTTTTCAACTCTCGCGCGGCTGGTGCCGACAATAAAGATGAACACCTTGAAAATATTTACTTGTAAAATAGCCTTTAAGAATGTATTCTGGAAGCTACAGAATTATTAGTGTTTGATCTTATGAGTATAAGTCCACACGATTGAGCGAGCGAGTTTGATATTTCAAATGTATGGTGAATTGGTACCTACCGGTTATCAAGGGTAGGCTATTTCACTTGCGAAAATAAGTGTAACGCTTTAAAAAGGCGTGCGGGCGATACGGGCACTGACCGCAGGGACCTCGACGACCACGACCGAGTTCGGAAGTAATCACGCGACCTCGCACGAGGCGCTCGTTCGGCACTTAATTATGTGTCACCGACGGTACCTACATACATCATATAATACCACGCTCGATTTCGTTGACGCTATTGTACTAAGTATTACGAAATTAATTTTATTTTTACAATAAAGTAGGTAATGGTTGCGTTCACCGTTCCCCGCAATAATGGGTCCGATTTACTACAGCATGCAGACTGTCCTGTCATAAATATTGTTAATTAAACAACAATGAATATGTTTATGTGTCACTAATATCGAACTTGTAAATTAACTTTACCTATCAATCTAGATTTTATTTCATACGATGCTTAAATAACAAGCTTTGGGTCGTCATTCGACAAGACGAAATAAGTTGAAATAAGCAAGACGAAGGTCAATGGCAATTCTTCACATTTTTGGTAATGACCTTGCGAATACTGAGAAAAAACACATTGATGACTTGTTGTGTGATAGATAACTGCAAATATTTCCTGCATATTTTCGTCTGTGGTCATTTCACGTTTGGTGTACAAACATTTAGACAGAGTAAGTGACTAGACTACGCACAACACCTACTCATTATTTAATTAAATAGAACACTGAAAACAGTTCCATTAGTTAATTGAATTAAACTTCATTGTGTAAATCATTAATTATGTCAACATGTCAGTAGGCTGTGGTATCAGTAATTAAGTAAAGCCACTGTCATCACATGTCACATTAGTAAAGCATCCCTCAGTGCAAGATTCAGCTAGTTCTCAGTAAGGTGTTTGAAAAGTTGATGCTCAATTAAATGTTACGTCACTTTAATAAAAAATCGATGTTTCATGAACAACAGTACGGTTTCACCAACTGACGTTCTTCCACTGTTGCTGGTGTTACCCAAATATCAGCCCCGGATCTTCAATTTTTTTTAGGCGGGGCAATAACTGAAAAATGCCGCTCCCGCCCACTTACATTTATTTTTACCTTTATCATCCATATAATTTCTAAGCTAAAGCTAAAGCTAACGATATCCACTAATTGATTGAAATTTGGATATAGCCTACATAGGCCTTTCGGAAATAATGCATCCATCGCTGTTCTTTCTGTGTTAAGCCTATTCATTTACAGATATATAGACATAAACGTGTAGGATATATATTTTATACACAGCACAGGATAGGATTTAAAATAAAAATATGTGTAATAAAAATAAAAATCAAATATATTATTGCACTAGCTTCTGTCCGCGGCTTCGCCCGCGTGTATGTCGGAAATTATCCCACAGGAACATGCTACCAGTATAAAAAGTATGTCCTTCCCCAGGATGCCATATACGTTTTTGCCAAATCAGAAGTTCAGTGGTTCAGGTGTGAAAATGTAACATACAGTTTCAAGTTCAAATCCTCCCCTTAAAAAACGAATTGCTCCTTTTTGCCCAGTCAGTGGTCAATTTATTAATTATTTTCTGTCAAAAGCATTAATACGGAGTTTCGAGTTAATTGGACCGCGCATTCAATTACTTCCACACAAACTTCAACACCCCAATATCCCCCTTTGAGGGGTAGTTTTGAAAAACTTCTAATAATAAACTTAATTACTTACTTAGGCGAGTATTCTTGCCAAGTTTCAAGTTTATTAATTAAATGAATAAGATGTTTCATATAAACTGTATCCCCGCTTTTCATCCCCAAAGGGGTAGAGTTTAAAAAAATAATTTGGGATGTATTCATAACTTGACTAAGATTATTTATACTAATTTTCGAGTTGACTAAGCCATGCAATAAAATCCTCCCCTGTAAAATGTACTACCCCTTTTCAACCCGTTAGGGGTAGTTTTTCGAAAAACCCTGATACATGTTATTCTTTGTTTTTGGTCTTAAGTATAAACACTGAGTTTCGAGTTAATCGGACCGCGCATTCAAATTCTTCCAAAAAAACTTGAAACTGAACTGAACTTGTTTTTTTGAAACTACCCCTCAAAGTGGGATCCCTTTGGGGATAGTTTTGAAAAACCTATAATGATAAACTTTATTACTTACTTAGGCGTGTATTCTTGAAAAGTTTCAAGTTTATTAACCTATTAAAGATGATTTTTCATATAAAATGTACCCCTGCTTTTTAACCCCACAGGGGTGGAATTAAAAAAATCGTTTGGGATGTATTTATAACTTGACTCAAAGATTATTTATACTAATTTTCGAGTTAATCAAGCCATGCAGTAAAATCCTCCCCTGTAAAATTGACTAGCCCTTTCAGCCCGTCAGGGGAAATTTTCGAAAAACTAGAAGAGTTTTCGAATATATCTTCATCTCTTTCGCGCGCAAGGTAACCAGACGTGTGCTGCCGCAATCTGCGATTCCTGCGGGCGAGCGGGCGCGTATTTTGAACTATGCCTACGCGCCTCGCGAATAATAAATGTTCGTGCAGCACGTCTCAATCCGCGCTCTGGGTAGCGGTCGAGTTGATATGGCCATGAAATTTCTGTACTTGTACTATTATTTATTCCGTGGTCAAAGTTAAGTAAATGATGGGTTGTCCATTCGTCTGTAAAGTGTGAATTTGGCCGCCCTCTGAACTTGCCGCCCGGGGCATAGGCCCCGGCTTGCCCCCCCCCCCCCCCTAGATCCGGGGCTGCCAAATATAGAACATTTTTAACGCCTGGGAAGAAAAACAAAATGCCATTGGAATCTTTTGCGACCTCTCTAAGGCGTTCGATTGCGTAAACCATGAGACACTTCTGCTGAAACTAGAGCACTTTGGGATTAGGAATACAGCTCTTGATTTACTTTAATCATACCTGAAAGATAGAAAGGTTAAAGTTCAAGTAAACGGCATAAAGTCATTAGGGTCTGAAATAATGACAATGGGCGTTCCTCAAGGTTCGATATTGGGTTCGTTTCTCATTTTAGTTTAAGTACATTGATTTACCCCAATTACTTGAAAATCAACCGAAGATGGTGTTATTTGCAGAAATATATGTATATATAGACCGACGGTCACAAATGACGAGTGAATAACTCTATTCTTCAGGTCCAAGACTGGTTTACGGTAAATAATTTGGCACTAAATGAAAAAAAAAGACGAATTGCTTTAATTTTAAATTACTTAATGTTAGAAGTAGCTAATGTGACATCATATTGAATGGAGAAAAACTAGAATTTATTAATCAGAGGGCTTTCCTAGGAATCATGCAAGACATGACAAGCATGCTAGAGAGAAGTTACAATGAGGACCTCATATAACATCTCTTGCGGGGCGGCTAAGCTCGGCCGCTTATGCTGTTAGAAAGATAACACAGTTATCTGCTGACATTGAACCTATTTTCATTTTGCAAAAAAGAGATGTCAGAGTCATTTACAATCTACGACAAATATGCCGTAATCTCTTAAGGTACTATTTAAAAGGATTAATATTATAACGGTACGCACGGCTAGACATCAAGCTATACATATGGAGTATAAAATGACTTCTGATTGCAAGAAAAACCTATAAAATGTGAGGTCAGCTAAAACTGTACATGTATATCTTGATGTGGCGGCGTGTTTTTGGCAATTCATTTATGAAAACACTATGTACGTAAGAAAAAATCTCCTTTTTTAAACAAAATAAGTGATAGATATCATTTAAATACTAGAATTAAAGATAAATTGGATCAACTTATCTATCGTAAATACATCTTTTACTGTGTTAAATGTTACAGTAAAATACTTTTTTTTTTGTTTTTGGGGTGGGAAATCATCAAATGACCTCTCCCGCTCTGGGCTGAGCGGAAGGGCGTGTCAGACTTTTACTGACTAAAACCCACCCGTGTTCCTTCAGTTGCCTATGCCAGGGGCCACGGTATCTCTTTCGAACAATCCGCGGCCCTGGCGGCATCGGCCCTAGCGAACCCCGTCAGTTCGTGCTGACATCTCTTTGAGGCGCGCGTGGAACACAACGCGCCGTCGACCCGGGCCTGGTCCTTACCGGGCGGCGAGCTGCCCATTGCTGGCCGCACACAGTAAAATACCTTGTGATGTATTACAATTCATTGAAAGAAAATTTAAAACATAGTTAAAAGTACACTTTGTAAACAAGTATATTACTATTAAGAGGATTATATCCAGGATAAGAATGCTTGGAATCATGCTGGTCCTGCTCCATAGGAGAATCTAGTCTAGACAAAAAAAAACCGCCTTCAAAAAAAGACAAACAAAAACGTTCCTGCACTAAAAAGTAAAAAATAAAAAATTGAATTCCTGTAAAGAAACTTAATTTAAAGGTAAACTTATTTGACATTAATATTTTGCAAATATTCAAAATTGTTTACTTCTTTTTGGAGTCGGTGCCAGCAGTTGTATCCTGTGCCATTTATTTTTTCAATTCACGATTATAAAATTTTAAAACAGATGCTTACAAACTTAATGCTTCAAAAATTTCAAAGTACTTAAAAACTGGCAGGGGATTTTTATACGTATGTATAATTATTATTATTTAAAAGAAATTATTGTGAAAATTGTGTCAATTTGTTTTAGAGTACAGTCTAGTCTGTATTTGTGTTTTAATTATTCTAGGTATGCAATAGGTATCTTGGTAGTTTTATAGTAAATGTTAGAGGTCGTTTTTCGAGGTATTGTTGCCCATACGTATTTCCTTGCCTTGGCTGGCACCGACTCCAAAAAGAAGTAAACAATTTTGAATATTTGCAAAATATTAATGTCAAATAAGTTTACCTTTAAATTAAGTTTCTTTACAGGAATTCAATTTTTTATTTTTTACTTTTTAGTGCAGGAACGTTTTTGTTTGTCTTTTTTTGAAGGCGGTTTTTTTTTTTGTAAAAAGTTTTTTTTATTTCTAGCCGTTTAGTGTATTTTTTATTATAATATAATGGCAACGTAGTTAATATCTTTTCTACATAGAATATTATTTTGAAGAAGTAGCAATATCATACAAGTAGGTACATATTACTGTCTACTTTCTGATCTTTAATTTGATCCCGTAGAGAGATGATAATACGCATGAAATACTGTCGATTTTTATAGTTACACAATAAAAAAGTTAAATTAATCTTTGGTATAAATTTAACAGACAGGTAAAATTCAAAGACTCCCAACGGCATGTAATCTATTTTAGCATTATTCAATACACACGTGCATAGATAAGCCGGTAAAATACAAAGAGACTGACGCAATTGTTACTTTAAAACCAATTCAATATAAAAACCTATTTTATCATTATTAGGAACATTCAACACAGGCAAGTTGGAAATACAAAGCGACCAACGCTATTGTTATTTTAATGAGTCATTCAATGTAGGAACCTATTTTATCATTACTAGGAACATTGCACAAGTAAGTCGGTAGGTACCTACATAGCACAAGCATATCGGTGAAATACAAAGCGACCGACGCTATTGTTATTTTCTGACCCATTCATTTCATATTTTTCACCTTATTATATCATTATTATCTAGGAACATTCAAACAAATGACTTGCATTTGAGTAAAAGTAAAAACCACATTAAAAAAATCGCGCCCAGCACACAACCTCATAGGTGGCGTGGAAACGTGTGCATACTACCAAGAATACAATTTTATTTTAGTAAATAATAGAAGCGATTTTTTTTTTAAACATTGTAAGCAAAATGCCTTTAATATTTCAGAAGTTGTTTTGTAGACACATTGATGATAACATCAAAACTAGATTTTCAATGGCACCTTGTATTCAGAGTGCGTCTCATCATACTGCTAGGATACATTGTTTTATTTTGAAGTTCTCATGCCAACCTTCCACCTTCCAGCTCCATCATCAGATCAGTTCGATAGTAACTTATAGCCAAAGTGCATTTCATGACAATTCTAATAAGCCCAAACACGGCTAGAATACGTTGATTAATTACGGAGTTCCGGTACCTGTCTTCCGGCTCCATCATGATCATCAGATCAGTTCAATGATAACATTTTCAATATAACTATTCAGGATTGTATGTTTATTTGTATTGTCATAGTTGCTTAACTATCTTGATTGTGATATCTATGCGAGTGACAAGTTCCGTTAGCCATATCTGATCTTCTTCACCAGTTCCACTTCATCAAATGTTACTTTTTGACTGTAAACGCTTGATTTCTCGATGAAAATATTAAAATTACTATATAGTTGCCTATAATATTTGAGGAGTTCCCTCGATTCCTCATGGATCCCATCATCAGAACTGGATTTTGAAAAAGATGGGACCAATCTGGAAGCATATCCTTTAAAGTTAAAAAAAAAATTTGCAAATCGATCCATAAACAACGGAGTTCTGAGGTAACAAACATAAAAAAAAAAAAATACAACCGAATTGAGAACCTCCTCCTTTTTTTGAAGTCGGTTAAAAACGAGAACAATAGGTAAAAATTCAAAGAAACTGACACTATTGTTCTTTTATTATGACCCATTGCACCACTTATGTGTAAACGCAGTCCACGTGGATTAATGCAAAATAGCCAATACTAAGCCAAGCTCCGCCCCCAAACCCTAATTGATTGGTTATTTAAAAACACACACAGCACTGCTGAAGACGTCCCTGGTGCATCATTGTTTGCGATATTCGTCGCGTGGATTGCAGTGTAGACCTGTGACGTGTGATAGTGATATTTTATAGTGTAATAAAGCAGAGCTGCTTCATTACATTGGTATGTAATAAAACTTTTGATTTATCAATCGTTGAAGTACTAATTATAACTAGTAATTCAACGATTTTTTTTTCAATTTGTAAATAATTTTGATCCCATATTTTGCGCTGAATTTATAGCAAATTATCACCGAAATTGGGTTAAAAAAAGTTTTATTTCGATTTTGCAACATTTTTTATTTCAGTTTTTTTATTTGTCATTATTATTAGTTCTTGTTTAATTTTCTTAATTTCTCATTATTATTTGATCTTATTTATTATTATTATTTTTTCGTTAATATTAGTTATAGGTTTTTTTTTCTCGCGGTAATATTAGTTCTTGCTGATTACTTTTTTAATGCTAGCTTTTTTTTAAATTACTTTACATAATTTAGTTAATTTTTGTTCATTTCTTAGTTTTTTTTATTTGTTCTAGCATTATTTTTTATCCCGTTTTTTAATAGATTTAAATATTTGTTTATTTTTTTCTTTTTTTGCACTCTATAATTCATTTATAGAAAGCAAATATGGGTAGACCTAGTAAACGCGCTAGCCGTATGAGACAGCGCCGTTTAAACGAGACAAGCAAAGATCATGAGAAACGTTTATCTCAAAGTAGGAAAACCACATCCAAGGCTATTTTAAATGAAAATAGTGAACAGCGCGAAAAGAGGCTTTCACAAATGCGGTCTTATATGAAAAAGGTCTTAAACAGTGAAAACCCCAAAAGGCGCACCCACCGTTTTGGTTTGATTCAGGATCGTCTTTCCAATGAGACAGAGGAACAACGTTCCCATCGTCTCGGTTTAATCCAGGATCGCCTATCTAATGAGACGGAGGAACAACGCGCACATCGCCTTGGTTTGATCCATGATCGACTTAATAATGAGACGGAGGAGCAACGTGCTCATCGTCTCGGTTCGATGCAGGATCGTCTTGCCAATGAGACGGAGGAGCAACGTGCCCATCGTTTCAGATTGATCAACGATCGTTTATCTACTGAGACAGAGGAACAACGTGCCCGTCGTTTCAGATTGATTCGCGATCGTTTATCTAATGAGACGGAGGAACAACGTGGCCATCGTCTCAGTTTGATCAGTGATCGCTTATCGAATGAGACGGAGGAACAACGCGCCCATCGCCTTGGTTTGATCCATGATCGACTTAATAATGAGACGGAGGAGCAACGTGCTCATCGTCTCGGTTCGATGCAGGATCGTCTTGCCAATGAGACGGAGGAGCAACGTGCCCATCGTTTCAGATTGATCAACGATCGTTTATCTACTGAGACAGAGGAACAACGTGCCCGTCGTTTCAGATTGATTCGCGATCGTTTATCTAATGAGACGGAGGAACAACGTGGCCATCGTCTCAGTTTGATCAGTGATCGCTTATCGAATGAGACGGAGGAACAACGCGCCCATCGCCTTGGTTTGATCCATGATCGACTTAATAATGAGACGGAGGAGCAACGTGCTCATCGTCTCGGTTCGATGCAGGATCGTCTTGCCAATGAGACGGAGGAGCAACGTGCCCATCGTTTCAGATTGATCAACGATCGTTTATCTACTGAGACAGAGGAACAACGTGCCCGTCGTTTCAGATTGATTCGCGATCGTTTATCTAATGAGACGGAGGAACAACGTGGCCATCGTCTCAGTTTGATCAGTGATCGCTTATCGAATGAGACGGAGGAACAACGCGCCCATCGCCTTGGTTTGATCCATGATCGACTTAATAATGAGACGGAGGAGCAACGTGCCCATCGTTTCAGATTGATTCGCGATCGTTTATCTAATGAGACGGAGGAACAACGTGGACATCGTCTCAGTTTGATCAGTAATCGCTTATCGCATGAGACGGAGGAACAGCGTGCCCACCGCCTAGGCTTGATTCATGACCGTTTATCGATCGAAACACCAGAAGCTCGTTTGAATCGACTTAGTACAATGCGACAAGCCAGCCATGTTCGCAGGGACATTACTAATGAACAGTCTTTTCAAACAACTATCAATGTTTTCGCCGATGTTTCATGCGATGTTTGTAAAAAAAATATTTATCCACAACAGCGGTTCAATTTACGAGCAAATATGTATAATACACTGTTACCTGAAGAATTAATTGCTTTAGATAAAATAACGACATGCTCCCGTTGTAATAATCATATACGGAAAAGAAAAATTCCACCAACTGCATATTGGAATAAAATGATGCCTGCAGAAATACCACCTGAATTAGCCAATTTGACGAGCTTTGAAGAACGGTTTTTATGTCGAATTGTACCGTTTTTAAAGATTGTGAAACTAAACAACCGTTTCAGCCAAAATTGGTGCAAGGGGCAGGTTATTTTATTTGCAAAAGATGTTGTTGAAATAGCCGAGCAGTTACCACTGACAGCCCATCAGGCTGGTTTAATTTTGGTTGTGGAAACTCTCGAGAACCTTTCAAGTTCTAAAGAATTCGTTGTGGATACGCAACGATTAAATGAAGCTTTAACTTGGTTAATTTCCAACAACCATCTTTATAGAGATGTCCGAGCACATTTTGAAACTACGGCAAATATTACTCCGTTAGTTCAAATAGCGGAAAATACTATTCAAGAAGAGGGTACTGTGGAAACTTCTTCGAACCATTACGTCATTATAAATGACAACAAGGCGATATTACGCGGATCATTTCACCAAGGAGACTTACGGTTTAATGCTTCCCGGGGTAAACAATGCACCGGAATAGCAGCTGTTGCATGTGCAGCATTCCATGTATTAGATCCAAACAAGTGGTCCAAGAGTGATATCGATTATATAGTGATTATTGGCGATAAGTATTATAATGACTGCATCGCTTCTAGAAATAATCCTGCGTTTGGTGAAGTAAACCCTGAATACCTTGCTGTAACCGATCTTATTCCAAGTCTTGTTTATAATAGACGAAATATAGCGATTACAGTACTTGAAGAAACCAATTTTAATGGTCACTTAGATAACGACAACAGTACCGATGGTTTTCCTAATCTGAGTAATGCTTTAAGAAGTTTTTTCACAGAATATTCTAGTGGAATACTTACAGTAAACGCAATCTCGGTAGCAGTACATTACAGGACATCAAATTATTACCTATTTGATTCCCATGCACGAGGTGCTAAGGGTGCTTCAGCTCCTAAGAATGGTGCCGCTTGTTGCATGCGTTTTACAGACCTGGACGATTTACATACCGTCTTACGACGTAATTTATTTGTATCGCCCAATAAAGCATCAGGAGGGAATTTACGGGACAATCTTAATGTGTACTCGTTAACACCACTAGTTGTAGCTGTAGACAACCAAATGCAATCATTTAGACCTGAATCGGAACAATTCGCAATGGAAATTATGGAGAGTCCAACATTTACACCAAGCAGCAATCTCCCCCAACCACCAATACATGCTATCGAGTCTGGTCAGAAAACGCTCCAACCAGCATTAAGTCAAGAACCACAAATACAGTTACCAATAGGTGCTCATAATTCCTTGGACACAATTTATATCGAATCGACCAGTATGCTCCAAAACATAGACGATAATCTGCCTAATTTAGAAAATGTTGTTGAAGTGAATACTTCTTCAACAGATGATACAATGAGATTGGCCGCTATTACGAGGAAAACGGTACCGCCATTAAATTTAGAGCGTGAACGCCGTATGGAAGAATTGTGCTGGTATTTCCTTTATCCAGATGGTAAGAATGGTTTTGGTGAAGAAAGAGAAAATCCAGTGACCCCTTTGGATTATTTTCAAAACCGTATAATGAGTAATGAAAGGAGATTTAACAGAAACGAGTATTTATTCTATGCCCTATCCATTGTAGAATATTTTCGCGCAAAATCAAGTGTTTCCGTTTCATGTAGGATGCGTCAAGGCCACGAAGAACATACACCTCAGGGTCTTGTAGATAATATGCATCTCACTATGCGAAATATTAGAGGATCAGCATCATATTGGCAAAAATGTTGCTCTGAATTAATAGCAATGGTTAGAAGTTTAGGGCCTCCAACATGGTTCTTAACATTTTCCTGCAATGATTTAAACTGGACAGACATGATTAAAGCCTTACTAATCGCTGATGGACGTGACGTCGTGGATGCTGAGCACCTTACATTTCCGGAGCGCTTAGATCTAGTGCAAAGACATCCGGTAGTAGTTGCTCGACAGTTCACATTGCGAGTTAACGCTCTCATGCGATTTTTAAAGCGCAATCAAGTTTGCTTGGGTGGTCCTATTGAAGACTTCTGGTACCGAGTGGAATTCCAAAACCGTGGCAGCCCACATTTGCATATGTTAGTGTGGTGTTCTAATGTTCCGGAATTCTCTACTCCACAAGGAATAGCCGTAATCGAAAATGTGGTTTCATGTTCTTTAAATCCTGACGATCTTGTGTTGCGCAAGTTAGTCGAGGATTTACAGATACATAAACACACTGCGACGTGTAAAAAGAATCGCCAGGACGATGGCTGTCGTTTTGGTTTTCCAAAGCCAGAAAGCCAGAATACCGTCTGTCTAGGCCCGGATGAAGCACTTGCCAATAACGGACGATTCTGTCTATTAAAAAGAACCTCACAAGAAAGCATGGTCAATAATTACAATGCAGTCCTTTTAGGTATATGGAAAGGAAACATTGATGTGCAACCCTGTGGTAGTGTCACTGCTGTAGCTTACTACGTCGCGAAATATGCAAGTAAGTGTGAACCGCATGATACAGGTGACGTTATAAGGGAAGCTATTTCTAAAGCAAAGAGGCAAGGTGGTGACGTTTGGAAACAGTTGTTTTCAGTTTCAATGGCTATTTTAAATCAACGCTTGGTAAGCGCGGTAGAATGTGCATACAGATTATGCCATTTGCCATTGAAAATGTCATCGCGAAAGACTGTTTTTGTCAATAATTGCAGACCAGAGGAACGTTTTAGACTACTGAGGTTTGACAGTGATGAAACCAGCATTTACAACAACATTTTTGACCGTTATATGTTACGTCCAAACGAGCTGGAGGATTTAAGCCTTGCTGAGTTTGCCGTCCGTTATGAAACGGTTTCAAACACAATATGGTCAGAGGATGATGGTGATGTGGAGCTAAGAGACGAAGATAATATTACTGCAGTAAGATATATTAAGTTGCAGGACAACACGAGAATGCGTGTAAGAAATAGGCCGGCAGTATTACGTACCCGCTATTATACAATAAATAGTGATAAAGAAGCGTATTATTATAGCCTAATAGTATGTCATATACCATTCCGCAATGAAAACGAGTTACTACTCGAAAATGAATCCGCCGAAGACGGTTTTATGAGACGCCAAAGAGACCTTCGCCCGTTGCAAGGTAACGTAAGCGCAGAACAATTTGCTCATGCTGAGCAAATTATTCAACAAGCACTCGCCCAAGTTACCGCGCTTAATGCTGCACGTGAAACCCATGTAGAAAATGCTCCAGTATTATGTGGTGGTGAGCAGATTGTAAATCGCGATGAAACCTTCTGTGAAGACATGGGAGAACGAGCTCTCATGTCAGATGAGCTGTTCCTGGGAAGCATCCGAGGATTAAATATCCAGCAGAGGAATTTATTTCAGAAAGTTTCATTGGCAATCGAAAACGATTTACATGGTCAAGAAAGTCAACTGTTACTTTTTATCACGGGTGGTGCAGGTAGTGGTAAATCATTCCTCTTAAAATTAATCGTGGAGCATATTAAGCGTTGTTATGCACCAACAGTAGATACAATGCTGAAACCCAACTTTGTGGAGGTTGGGTCATTGACTGGTGTTGCCGCCCGACAGATATTTGGAAAAACGCTACACAGTATTTTTTTGCTTCCAATTGAGAAAGGAAATACTATGCCATACAAAAAAATTACCGGGCAAAGACTTGAAAATGAGCGGCGTAAGTGGCGTTATATCAATTGGCTAATCATAGATGAAATTTCTATGGTTTCTTATGAGAATCTAAGGATAATTCACCTGAGGCTACAGGAATACAAAAACAATGACAAATTATTCGGTGGAGTCAATATTTTGCTATTTGGTGATATATTTCAACTTCCTCCAGTTAAAGGGAGTTGGTGTTTTCTGCAGCCATCGTGGTTCTCTGCGGAGATAAATTTATGGCATCAGTTTTCTTTTTGTGAACTGACCATAAATATGCGACAGCGCGATGATACCGAATTCATCAATTTATTGAATAGTTTAAGGGTAGGCGAACTGACAACGGCTCAGTTGGAGTTATTATGTGAGCGTCGGCACGTGCCTTTAAATGGTGAATTTGCGGATGGAGTTGCTGTTCGTATTTTTCCTACGGTTAGGCAAGTCGACGATTATAATGATAAAATGAGTAAGGAAAATGCAAAGTTGCACCGGACTTATCAAATCAACGCAGTGGATGAGTCTCGTGAAGTGGCAACATATGGCAGGAAACCACCAGACAACGTAATTCCCAAAGACGTCAATAACTGTGGTGGTTTTCAATCGTCAATAAAAATTGGCGTCGGATCCAGAGTCATGTTAAGACGAAATATAGCAGTCTCAGAAGGGCTAGTAAATGGAGCTATGGGCATAATAAAAAAAATCAAATGGCCGGCCTTAAGAAGAGATCAACTGGAGGAGGGGGAGCTACCGGAAGCCGTGTACGTGAAATTTGATGACGATACAATTGCTGTTAGGCTTAAAGATAGTGACGGTTGTATACCTATACCTCCATCAAGTACTACGTTTCAGGCAAAAAGGGGTTACGGAGATGTAGAGCGTCGTATGCTGCCTCTAATATTGAGCTGGGCGGTAACAGTCCATAAACTACAAGGGACCACCCTCGAGAGAGCTGTGATCGACCTTGGTAAAAAAAACTTTGCAAAAGGACAAATATATGTCGCGCTAAGTCGTGTCAGAAGTTTGGAAGGCATAGTGTTATCAGATTTAGACGCCAATAAATTATTGAATCGACCACACGATGATCGAGCGATGACAGAGATAACAAGGTTGCGGAATCTGCCATCTGATAATCAAGACAACACATAACGTGCCATTAAAATTATTTGGAGCTCTCTAATGTAAAAGATAAATCGTCAAATACACGAATTATTTGAATTATAAGTTGATAGATTGTGGAATAGGCCTACCGGGGAAACCACATTAAAAAAAACGCGCCCAGCACACTACCTCATAGGTGGCGTGGAAACGTGTGCATACTACCAAGAATACAATTTTATTTTAGTAAATAATAGAAGCGATTTTTTTTTAAACATTGTAAGCAAAATGCCTTTAATATTTCAGAAGTTGTTTTGTGGACACATTGATGATAACATCAAAACTAGATTTTCAATGGCACCTTGTGTTCAGAGTGCGTCTCATCATACTGCTAGGATACATTGTTTTATTTTGAAGTTCTCATGCCAACCTTCCACCTTCCAGCTCCATCATCAGATCAGTTCGATAGTAACTTATAGTCAAAGTGCATTTCATGACAATTCTAATAAGCCCAAACACGGCTAGAATACGTTGATTAATTACGGAGTTCCGGTACCTGTCTTCCGGCTCCATCATGATCATCAGATCAGTTCAATGATAACATTTTCAATATAACTATTCAGGATTGTATGTTTATTTGTATTGTCATAGTTGCTTAACTATCTTGATTGTGATATCTATGCGAGTGACAAGTTCCGTTAGCCATATCTGATCTTCTTCACCAGTTCCCCTTCATCAAATGTTACTTTTTGACTGTAAACGCTTGATTTCTCGATGAAAATATTAAAATTACTATATAGTTGCCTATAATATTTGAGGAGTTCCCTCGATTCCTCATGGATCCCATCATCAGAACTGGATTTTGAAAAAAATGGGACCAATCTGGAAGCATATCCTTTAAAGTTAAAAAAAAATTTTGCAAGTCGATCCATAAACAACGGAGTTCTGAGGTAACAAACATAAAAAAAAAAAATAAAAAAAAAAAAAATAAAAAAAAAAAAATAAAAAAAAATACAACCGAATTGAGAACCTCCTCCTTTTTTTGAAGTCGGTTAAAAATCAAACCGGTTGCTAATTTAATTGTATAATTTATAATTTTATGACATTGATTTCACATGCTGTGATTACTTTAACTCACACACGAAAATATTCCTAGTAAAAATTTTAGGAAAATCATCTACTTTTACAATAGTTGTAAATATGTTAGCACCATGTATCCTATCACATAATTAATTTACCTGTCATTGCTTCTTTTATAATTCTTTTTACTTACCTGCAGTGCGATTCTGTAACCATCTCACCGTGAAAACTTAGGTGAAGTGAGCGTGGAGTGAGCTGTCATTCCAAACTAAATACTAGGGATTGACACTATTGGCAGCTCACTCTAAGCTCACTTCACCTAACTTTTCACGGTGAGATTTTTACAGAATCAATCGGCTGTTGTGGTATAGTAGGTAATTTAATTCTAGGTGCAACGTCTTTACATATACAGGGTTACTGGTAACTCGGCGTATTCCTCATCACGGACGTCATAGTAGGGTAAAAATGCAACAAATTAAGCCACCAAATCTTCTACCGAAGGTCAGTAGTTTTTGAGTTAGTAAGATTTTTAGTTTTTTTTTAATGAAAAATTAATTTGAAAATTATCTACGGAGCAACTGTACTGAAATTTCTGTTATCATCATACTTGATTATCCAAACCGATGGATAGGGCGCGGTGGGCCGATTCTGTGGCCTGCACGAAGCCCTGATCTGACGCCGCTCGACTTTTACGTTTGGGGTCATATGAAAGACCTTGTTTGTGTGACCCCCGTAAATTCAATTGAAGAACTAAGGGAGAGAATAACAGATACGGCGGACGCTACTATTTTAAACTTTAACAGAACGTTAGGCTAATAAATAGAGCGGTCCACCGACGGGACAACATTTAATCAAAAAATTTCATACGTACTTACGTAGGGTCATAATTTCAAGATTATTTTTTTCTTTTTATAGGGTTTCACGTTTATACCTTTTTTGCTCTATTTGTGGCTATTTTTTCAATAATTTTTTAAAAATTGTTTTAGGCTTTTAGCATTATTTTTTACTATTTTTATTATTATTTTGTGTCGGGGTTTTTTGAAATTTTTAATTTAATTGATTATCAAAAACGATTTTCATAATGTAGTCCATGACTATGTATTAATTTTCATACCTTTTTGGTATCTGATGATAAGACAAGGACATTTTACTAATAATTTGTACATCTGGCGTAGTATTTTTTTTTTTTTTGTTCATTATTTTGTATGAAGAAATGGCAAAAATTACAAAAAAATAAATGTTTGTTTAGTGATATTTGCCAGTCTTTGGCATTTTTGAACTTTTAATTACTAACAAAGATTTGCTACGGCATCAACTATGAGAATAACATAAAGAGTACAGTCGCTCCGTAGATAATTTTCAAATTAGCTTCAAATAATTTAATCTAGGATTTTTCATAAAAAAAAACTAAAAATCTTACTAACTCAAAAACTACTCAACTTCGATAGAACATTTAGTGGCTTAATTTGTTGCATTTTATCCTACTATGACGTCCTGCAAGGAATACGTCGAGTTACCAGTAACCCTGTATAATTATTGTATACAAAATATTGTACAACATTTTTAAAAGAGTAACAGTGGAGTTTCTTGCCCATTCTTCTCCATACGAAACTGCCTTTTGGAAGGGGCGACTAAAATATTTTTTTTTGTTTTGTAAAGGACAATGCTCAGGATGTATGGAATCTCGTACCATGCTGCATCAAAGGCAAACTTTGTTTTTATATACTACATCATTATCATATTAACTCCTGCAAAAGTTATAAACAAAACCCGGGTTTCGGAGATTTTCAAAAGAATCGAAATAACCTAAAATCTAAAATAACCTCAAACGGCGAAAATTTTTCAACCTGAATTGAGACTTATTATGTTCGAGACGTTAAGGGTTGAAACACTAGGGCCATGGGGTCCGAGTGCCCACTTGGTTTTTCGAGATATCGGCAAGCGGTTAATTGACTCTTCACGTGCCCAGAGGGCTGGCGCCTGTTTTTTGGCCAAAGAATTAGCATCGTTATACAACGTGGCAATGCTGCCAGCCTTTTGGGCACTGTTCTTCTTCCACGTGGTTCGTTCTTCAAATCAAAGTGTCCATCACGAAAGCGTTTAAATCCAAATCGCACGGTGCGTTCATCAGCAGTCCCCTCTCCAAACGCAACATAGATATTGCGAGCTGTTTCTGCCGCGTTATGCCCGGTTTACATTATTCCAGTCCAGTGATCCAGCGAGAATCCAGTCCAGTGCTGGACTGGATCTGTAACGTCTACATTATTCCAGTTATTTAGAAGCCGTTGAAGTGTAAACACTACAGTGACAATGATTTCAAGAAGAGATCAGTTTCGAAAATGATTCAAACGTGTTAAATTACTCTTGCTAAGCACTGGAGTGGCACTGGATTGGCCGTCTACATTATTCCAGTTGCACTAGATTGGTCGCACTGGATTCGAAAGTAGACCGCCAATCCAGTTACTGGACTGGAATGCTAACTGGATTCAGTGCATTCTAGTGCCGTAAACCGGCACTAGAATGCACTGAATCCAGTTAGCATTTGTCCAGTAAGCAATCCAGCGCTGGATTCGATCGCTGGACTGGAATAATGTAAACCGGGCATTAGTTCCGCGTCGGAACTCGTATTAAAAAATAACTCGAATTTTCGAAGTATCCATCTTTCTTGTCTAAGCTGAATAAAAAAAAGTCGATAATCGAATGTTGCACATTTAAAAAAAAAAAAACTCAAACCATGAAAGTTCTATGTCAATTCGAAGTACCTATTACAATAAAACGGCAATTTCATACTTTAACCCCTATTATTTTGGTCTTGTTGCATGAGACTTTTTGGTACGACTTTTGGTCATTGTCCTTTGACCTTCAAAAGTGCCTTTTATGTGCCTGTTTAAAATAAATGATTTGCCTTTGAAGGGGAACACTGGGGGGCACTGCTTTTTTGGTGCAATATTAAGGTTTAATGATAAGGTTTTCAAATATGATTTAGTATAATCGTCTGCGGTAATTGCGTAACACACTATCAGTAGCAATGGCTTTCATTTTAACAGTTTTAAAACAACAGTGATTGCGTTATTTACATTGTTGAGCAGACAAATTTTTCGAACATTATAAAGCAATGGATTAGCAATATCCTTCAAAATGATTCAGACTGAGATTGGTAGTGTTAACAATTAGGGTGCGGGTTAGTATACAATACAGTAAAAATGAATAAACATAAAACCTGGTTTTTGACATGCTTGGAAAACCTAAATATAGATGGATTTCTAATATCAATCTTCCTATCTCTAACAGTTGGTATAATGAGCCCTGCTTTTCAAAACCTCACCTATGTAATATGTATCCACTTTATAAAGGTATTATCCATTGTTTATTACTTACATCGAAAGTTATATTCATCCCCAAGCCAGGTAAGGGTGACTACACGAACGCCAAATCCCACCGACCAATCAGCCTAACTTCCTTCCTACTAAAGACTCTGGAAAGGCTATGTGATAGGGAACTGAGGGATGGCGCTCTCAAAACTTTACCGCTACACGGTAACCAACATGCATACAGCTCAGGTAAGTCGACCGAATCCGCCCTTCATCTGGTAGTCAGCCAGATAGAGGAAGCGATCCATCAGAAGGGCACCTGCCTGGGCACTTTCATAGACATCGAGGGAGCCTTCGACAAAACTAACTTCTCCAGCATCAGCAGCGCCCTCTCCAGACATGGAGTAGAACAGGTACTAACGGACTGGATTACAAACATGTTAAGCAAACGAGTGGTTCGCCTTGAGGATGAACAGCAGTTGGCCATGATAGCCAGAGGCTGCCCCCAGGGGGGGGTGCTGTCTCCCCTCCTGTGGAACCTGGTGATTAATGACCTCATCACCAAACTCAACGCCAGCCGCTACTACACAGTAGGTTATGCCGACGACCTCGCAATCCTCGTTTCGGGGAAGGTGACGGGCACGATTTGCAACCTCACTCAGCAAGCGCTACGTATCGTAGAAAGATGGTGCAGGGAATTTGACCTATCAGTGAACCCCACAAAAACTGAATTAGTCATGTTTACCCACAAACGAGTACTAGGCCCTTTTCGCCTACCAAAACTGTTCGGGACTGAACTCCAGCTGACCAGCGAAGTCAAGTACCTCGGAGTCATACTAGACAGTAAGCTAAACTGGAGTAGTCATCTGGACAACAAACTAAACAGGGCCTGCATGACCTTTTGGCAGTGCAGGAGGATGATAGGTAAGAAGTGGGGCCTATCCCCTAAGATTGTACTTTGGCTGTACACCGCAGTGATCCGCCCCATGATCACCTACGGGGCCGTGGTCTGGTGGCCCCGCACCAAGCTGGTTACAGCCTCCAACAAACTACAACGCATGCAAAGACTAGCCTGCATGGCGACTACGGGCTGCATGAGGACTACTCCGACTGCAGCAGTTGAAGCCATCCTAGGATTACCACCGCTCCACCTATTTATACAACAGGAAGCGACAATGGCGGCAGTACGTCTTAACACACTTAATCTCTGGGGTAAGAGTGAAACACCACACACCACGTTGCTCGAGGGACTCCACAAGGAGTTCCCCATTACGAAAGCTATAAATGATCGGGTGCCCAAACAATTTATCTTTGATAAAAAATACAAGATCCAACTTTACGAGGATCGCCGATGCGAGGGATTGTGCCCTGCAGAGCTGCGTATTTTCACGGATGGATCCAAAACAGGTAGTGGTACGGGTGCTGGAATTTTCTCGGAGGACCTCAACATACGTATAGCCACACCACTGGGGGTCCACAACACAGTGTTCCAGGCCGAATGCATGGGCATTTCCCTGGCCGCCTCAGCCATTATGGCCAGGGAAGTAAAGAAACACTCCATCCGCATACTCTCAGACAGCATGGCTGTTCTGCAAGCGCTGAACAGCAACACAGTTGAGTCTGGGCTAATATACGAGTGCCACCTGCGCCTCAACCAGGTGGGTAGCCTCAATAATATAACCATTCAATGGATCAAAGGACACAGCGGTTCGCTAGGTAACGATGCAGCCGATGAACTTGCCAGAAGGGGGTCGAGCATGGCACCAGTGAAACCTGAGCCCATCGCGCCACTTCCCTTCGGATTCATACGTACTCTGGTAAGAAAACGCACCAGAGACCAACACGACAAACTTTGGACGGAGCTAGGCGAATGTAGGCAGGCCAAGGAAGCACTTCCCACAATTAATGGCCGGCTCACGAAACAGGTTCTCCGTCTTAATAAACTAAAGCTGCGCACAGTTACTGCAGCTTTAACTGGCCATGGGTCATTTAACAAACACCTCTATGTCATAGGAGTAACAGACAGTCCGCTGTGCAGGGCCTGCATGGAGGATGACGAGACAGCGGCGCATGTGCTGCTAAACTGCCCGGTGGTCGCCACGTACAGGGCAAAGTACTTCGGTAACCCAGGTACCCTACGTGAGACAGTCAGTAACATCAAAGCGTTGCTAGGCTTCCTTGAGGAGCTGGGGTGCATCGAATGATCGATTTTCCCACCCGTACGCAAAATACGCGCATTGTCGTGGAGTTGCGGATACCAGCCCGCTGTACCTTATTACCTTACTTACATCAAAAAATCTTCATCTGTATTTTTGTTACCTTTTCTAGTACCTCTCATAATTGCGAAATTTGACAGATAAGAAGCCAGGTACCCGTAGAATGACAGAGTGGTTTTCATTCTGGATAATACCAACTTTTAAAAATGATGAAATGCAAAATAGGTACAGGCAGGCGAAATCGTGGACAACAGCTTATTATAAAGTACTTAGATAGTTTCAAACAAGCTAAGATTGTATTTTAAAAAATCGTAGTTCATATGATTTTTTTTTTTAATTTTGTTAAAAATAAAATATCGGCAATTCAAATGAATTATTCGTGGCATGCATCAGATTGTCAACTGACCTCTGTGAGGAAGCTGGTGACGTCGTACACCTCGTTGTGAATGATAAGCACAGCGTCATTGCGCGTGCAGCGTGACTTCAACTCCTCGCGTGTGAACAATTTGGGCTGCTCCTCCATCGTGGTTTGTATTCGTTAACACTTCTCTTTTCGAGTTCCGTGAGTCGCTTGCTCGTGCGTGCTACTGCACACCACACTAAACAATCAAACACCGGATAAGCACAAAACCGTATTATCACCACGTCGACGTGTCGACGCAGATGCTACAATCGTGTAAAAGCGGCTAAACGAAGTATTTACGAATTTTTATAGGGAATGCCGCACTCACCGTCTTCTGCTTTGACAGATTGACAACAAAATGACACTCACAATGACACTGATGACACTTGACAAGTTGACTTAATAGGCAGAATAACCAGTGACAAACTATCTATGATATATGTCAGCACGGAATTTATACGAACTTATAAGACTAGCATGAACCATGCTAGTCTTTTTGTAGTGAAAACTAGAGATACCACGAAAACTCGCTATTATTCATTATTACTCGAATTTTTTTGTTATTCGCCGAAAACCGAATAAGTACTCGACATCCGGCGAATAGTTCTCTAAAATAAACTTTTAATAATAAAACAGATCAAGTGCAAGTCGGACTCGCGCACCGATAGTTCCGTACAAAGTAGGTATGTAAATAAAAATTTACGGTTTTCGCAATTTTTCCTTTATCTGTGCTATAAGACGTTGCTTCGTACCAAATTTCAAGATTCTGAGTTCACGGGAAGTACCCTGTAGGTTTTGATTCCTTTGCGTGTCGAAAACCCTTTAGGGTATATATGTTCTGTGGTCGAAAATTTGTGGAAAGGAGATGTTTCAAAATGTATGGAGCTCCGGCCAGGTCTTTGTACACCATACAAAAAAATGAGGAAACATAATTAAAACAGTTTTCAATCATCCTATTACTAGAAATTGGCTTTGTTTGGTAGTAAAGCAGAAGAATGTACACTTGAGATTGCAACACACAACAAAAACCCGTCATGGCGGTAAGCTGTCATGTTTCTTAATTTTTTTTTTGGCTAGTTAAAATAAACTTTAACGTAAGAAATTTTGCACAATTAGAAGGTAGTAAATAGGTATTAAATATTTATCCTTCGAAGATCGAAAATAAACCACCCATTTACCTGTTGCACTAAACAATTGAATCGTCAATTTGGAGGGACCAACTTATTATAATCGATATCTTTAAAACGATATATGTTTCGGGCAGCCAAAATCAATAATTTAAGGTAGAAATAAGGTATTATAACACTAAGTAGGTAGAACATTCCAGGGAGTAGTCTATCAGTTTGGTCCCTCCATCTTGACATCATGATGGAGGGACCAAGCATTTTGTTAAAATATTATGTATATGATGAGGTAGCTAAAATTATAGCAAAGGTAAGAAATAGTAGATAAATGGTATTAGTTTTTTACATATGTATGACAGAGATTGGAGATTTGGTCCCTTCATTTTGACGCTCACAAATTTGTCCGGCATCGAATTCCGCCAAACATCTCACGTATACTTTATAAATTATCGCTTTTGCAGAGCTGCGAATAACAGATCTGTTCAATATGAACACAATGATGGGTCACCAGTATCACCACGATAAAGCAAATAAATAAATAATAAACACGAGAAACAGTCACCGATTACAAGAAATGACAGAATATGTTACCTTACTCGACAAGGCAGAGCGAGTGTTGCCAATTATTAAATATTATAGTTCCGTTTCAGGACTTTCTGGCCAAACTGTACAGACGCCAGCACATCAAGCTACTACAATCTGTCAATTTTTTTTACATATGTATGACAGAGATTGGAGATTTGGTCCCTTCATTTTGACGCTCACACAAATTTTATCCTATCTCAACGATGTGTTTAAAAGAACCGCTGAAATGACAGGTAGAATTATATTTTATACGTGTAATTAGATCTAATGTGTGTATTTCAAGGTGCAATATCTATTATAAACCTTTCATACAATTATTGAAATGTTGTACATTCACGAATTTGAGGTTATGTTTACAAAACACATTCGGAATGCAGCGCGTTCGTATAATTTTGATACTTTTTGTTAATACTGCATAAATTACTGAACAAAAATAACTACATATAGTATTTTTTAGGTAAATCCATCAGTACTATAAGGCGAACTGCGATAGAAGGACAAGGTGCCAAGTGTTTTACAAGACCCCAGGTTTTGTACAGACGCCAGCAGGTCAAGCTACCCGAAACTGTCAAATTTTCCCAATCAACTTTGAACCTTAATGCTTCATTGATAAAGTTGAAAATCTATTAAATAAATCTGACAGATTGTAGTAGCTTGATGTGCTGGCGTCTGTACAACATAAAAATGTTGAAATACCTAATAATTTTATTTTTAATTCATTAAATTAAATAACTGCAAATGTTATCTTATTTTCATAAAACCCGCCAATACTCACATTTAAAAAAAAAAACTAAGTATGAAAACCGTTTTAGTCGTACTATATAGGGTTACAACTTACAACATGCACGATAGTGGCGCCACCATTATTTTCACGACTTTTTGGCCAAGCTGTACATACTTACTTGGCTAAAGGCGCGTCCCAATTAGGGCCGCGCGGTCTTTTGGGGTCTCAAGGTCTGGCCTCGCGAGGCTTTGTTGTTTTTTGCAACGCCGTCCCCGTTAGTCTTGCGGCCCGCCTAGCGCTTTTATTTTCGAGATTTACGAAGGAGAAGAGGTGCTTTTAGTTTCAGAAGCGTTTATAGTAATAAGCATTTAGAATCTCCATCCGGGCATCATTCCTTTTGTTCTTTTTTTTTTTAATAAAAACAACTCGGTGTAGCCGCGGTTATAAGCGCTCTGACTGGCCGCGCGGCCCGACCCCACTAGCCAAAGCCACGGGGCTTCCTTTGAAGTAGGCCGAGAACCGGCGGACCGAGAGCCCAGCCACGCGGTTCAGGCCTCACTCACATCCACACCTCATTTATATATAATAGTCTATGATGAGGCTCGGCCACCTCACGGAGCCGCGTGGCCCAAGTGGGGACGTGCCTTTATGCTAGGTACACACACACAGTTACTGTGTGTGTGTGCCTAGCATAAGGGCTGGTGATTTCAAAATTTAGACTAAAATCACTACGTGTGAATCTAACATAAGACAGTTTCCAGACACCTATTACACCCTGTCCACTAGGTTATCCGTTTTTAGGGTTCCGTAGTCAACAAGAAACCCATAAAGTTTCGCCATGTCCGTCTGTCCGTCCGTCCGCAGCTTAGCTCAGAGACTGTTAGTACTAGAAAGCTGTAATTTGGCATGGATATACATATTTATCACGCCGATAAAATGGTAAAATAAAATGTTGTAAAAATATTTTGTTTAGGGTACCTCCTCTACACGTAAAGTGGGGATGTTTTTTTTCCGTCTACCCCATAGTGTCGGGTATCGTTGGAGAGGTCTTTCAAAAATATTGCTGGTTTAAACAATGTTTCTATTCAGGTATCCGTTTGTGAAATATTAAGCTTTAAAATGCTATTTATTGTTAGAGTCAAGTGAAACCTATTTAAAAAATTCACGCTAGTAGTATATACAGGCTGACTGTTATTTTGACGTATTCCTTCCAGCACGTGACAGTGGGACCCATTTGCAACAGTTAGACACCCCATAATGCCTAATCGAAAATTCATGGGATTTGAGAAAAACTAATATATTTTGTGTATTTTTGAAAATTCCCCAAAATTCGTCACTAAATATCACTTTTCTCGAATGGCTTTCATTACTATGCCATTGGGTACCTACCTAATACTTTAACAAACCTTTAGATATAACGAAATTCTCTAAAACATCAAACATTCAAAAGTTAAAGGAAGAAGTTTATCAACCATTTTCATAAATCATCTACATGAACTTTGACACAAGTTATCTCAAAATGTTACTATGACATTAAGCGTACAAATTACTGGGAAGACATCTTCCTTCATTCAATCAGCTATCTAACGAGATATAAAAGTTTAAATAATATTTATACCGCATTTACACATTCGTGTTCGCTATTCGCCTCGTCATTCGACGAATCATTCGTATACGAATGCCGTCGCGAACTACTGTCTGTTCACACATTCGCGGGGTGAATTATTTTGACATTCGCACACGAAGATGGATGACGTGAAAATAAATGCGGCATGCGCGCTACATCTAATTGAATTCTTCTTTATTTTTATGTTGCTTACTGGCAATAGGGTATTTGCCTGGGTTAAAAAATAGGTAATAATTATAATATTTAGTCCGTCAGTTAGATTATCGAAAAATAATGGACACGTATATTTTCTTTTGTCAATCAAACAAAAACCGGCCAAGTGCGAGTCGGACTCGCCCATGAAGGGTTCCGTTACGTTACGATTTATGACGTATTAAAAAAAAACTACTTACTAGATCTCGTTCAAACCAATTTTCGGTGGAAGTTTATATGGTAATGTACATCATATATTTTTTTTAGTTTTATCATTCTCTTATTTTAGAAGTTACAGGGGGGGGGACACACATTTTACCACTTTGGAAGTGTCTCTCGCGCAAACTATTCAGTTTAGAAAAAAATGATATTAGAAACCTCAATATCATTTTTGAAGACCTATCCATAGATACCCCACACGTATGGGTTTGATGAAAAAAAAAATTTTGAGTTTCAGTTCTAAGTATGGGGACCCCCAAAATTTATTGTTTTTTTTCTATTTTTGTGTGAAAATCTTAATGCGGTTCACAGAATACATCTACTTACCAAGTTTCAACAGTATAGCTCTTATAGTTTCGGAAAAAAGCGGCTGTGACATACGGACGGACAGACAGACAGACAGACAGACAGACAGACAGACAGACAGACATGACGAATCCATAAGGGTTCCGTTGCCATTTGGCTACGGAACCCTAAAAATAACAAAGATAAAGCGCGTCAAAATTTGTGAGTGGGGGGGTCGCGACGTCACTTGCTTGCAAATGTTTCGCAAGCAGGTGACGTCACGCGGAACTTTAACGGGCGATATCTTCATAATTTTTTATATAATTAACAAAATAAAAAATACGGGTTCAATATTTTTTGCTAACTGACGGACTAATTAGATTTTTTTAGGAAAATAGCCTATCCCATACTAGTTGATATGCATCGTTTGTCTTTTGTCTATTTTTATAATTGCGATGTTTTGGGTTCCAAATGAGCGCTTCCTTTTGATAAATATAAAGATAAACAATCAATAAAGATTATAATCATTGTTGTTGTATTAAAAAATATATATATAATAATTGTACTAGTTTATTGTAACTTTTTGTAAGGGACAGGGACTGCTATTCCCTATTACAGGTTATTCTATAACCTAGCTAGGAAAGCTGAACTTCACCCACCAGATTGTGTTTGACAGCAGCAGGTCAAGCTACCCGAAACTGTCAAATTATCCCAATTAATCTTGAACCTTAATACTTTAGCGATAAAGTTGCAAATCTATTAAAGAAATTTGGCAGATTGTAGTAGCTTGATGTGCTGGCGTCTGTACAAACTTATATGAATAACTTTATGTATGCCTCATGTACATACTACAATCTCCTTTTTATGAAATAAAAATTTATTATTATTATAAAGTGCTAGGAATTCTAAAACTCGCACTTCACTCCATTTTGTCTACACGTCCTGTTGGGAAAATGTAGACGCCAGCACATAAAGCTACTACAATCTGTCAAATTTCTTTAATAGATTTTCAACTTTATCGTTGAAACATTAACGCGTTAACTGCTGAATTATTAGCGAACTTTTCGCAAATGCTAAAATTATAGCTCACTAACCCCTGTGCGACAAACGTTCATACGCGTTCAAATAATTTTCGTGTGGTGCTATGAACGCGCATGCGCGGTTGAAGAAAGTTTTACCCAGTGCCATAGTATAAAGCAGTGCGGCTGGCCGCATTAGTTGACGCTTCTGTGCGTTTGAAAATTTTCGAGTTTGCACAATGGACGCACCCGTGCGTCCATTGTGCATTGCGCCGCACTCGAAGAAAGTTAAGTAAATTGTATGGACGCGCATGCGCGCCGCTAGCACATGGTCAAAGCTTGAAAAACGCGCAGGCGCGTTGGCCGCAGTAAATGTGTGGTTCAATATTGATTGGGAAAGTTTGTCAATTTCGGGTTTCTTGATGTGCTGGCGTCTGTATTCTGTGCTGTTGGGTCGGGCGCTAGCTGTCAACTGAATGCAGGCGAATGTGTAAAAGTAAGTTCGTGTTCGCCATTCGTGCCCTTTGATTCGCGTCCGAAAAACCGCTCCCAACGCGATCGCGCGAATTGCGAGGCGAATCACGAGGCGAATAGCGAACGCACTGTTTACACATGCGTGTTCGTTATTCGCTTCGTGATTCGCCTCGCGATTCACGCGAATGTGTAAATGCGGCAATAAAACAGTCGATAATGCTGGCAACGGTTGAATTTGCAAATTGTTGAAATATTTAAAAATGATGTGGTATTCGAAT
Source organism: Apamea anceps (assembly GCA_951799955.1). Taxonomy (NCBI): domain Eukaryota; kingdom Metazoa; phylum Arthropoda; class Insecta; order Lepidoptera; family Noctuidae; genus Apamea; species Apamea anceps. The sequence goes on along the minus strand of OX637502.1, from coordinate 512,176 downwards.
TAATTAACTGGTTTATGTTACCCCTTTACCTTCTTTCCACCCAGCAATCATTCCCGCGTCATGTGGCTAGAATTTTCGCGACTAGCCCCAGCAGTCTCGAGGGTGAATTTCAACAGGTCCTATAAAATCTTCATTTCCGTGTCTTTTTGCATCTTAAGGTATAAAAAAAAAACGCTTTTATTAAAGTTTTTGATAAAGTATATATTCTTGCTTAATGTCTAGCAGATAACTTAAAAAACTAACGAGATATTAGGATTAAAAATTTCTGTGCCACGGCGATGAAACATGCGTGCACGGCAATGAAACAAGCGTCCACGGCAATGAAAGAACTGTGCCATGGCAATGAAAGAATCAATCCACGGAAATTAAAAAATATTTTAGTTCCTTTCGCGGGCAACTTGATCTAATTTTTTTTGTAATCCCATGAGCTGGGAGTGTTTAGATTTTTGGTATCTACGGAATTTTTGTTGCAAATCACGTTGAAATTTTAAAGTTGCAATAGAAGAGTGATGCTTTTTTCTTAGATACTCCTCTTTTAATACAGGGTCGCTTCTTAATTTTTGACGTCGCTTTTGTTCAGCCAATCTTTTCCTCTCCTTTATCTCCTCTTCATTTAATTTGGGTTTAGGCATCTTGGCATCCTAAAAACAAACAATCCATTATTAAAATCAGACTGTAGTATGTGAGGCTGCTTGCGTATGTGTGAGTGTATATGTATACGTTTGATAGAGTACCAAATGTTACATCATTTTGTAAGGTTAACATGAAAACATCTTTTTGTAGTTGACTGTACAGTAAAAAACTCATCAAGTCTAAAGAGAGACCAGTGAGAGAGAGTCTAGAGTTAACTTGACGAGTTTTGTACTGTCAGTAATCGGTATTACCTGTATTACACGTGATAAAAGATGTTTTCTTTGCCCAATCATACCATGGCAATGAAAACACAAGTCACGGAAATGAAATACCTGGCCACGGCAATGAAACTAAATTGTTTTACAAGGCATGGCAATGAGATTTTTTTCATTGCCGTGTCTTTTTTTTCATTGCCATAGCAAATTTCGGCCCCGAAAACCACGGCAATGAAAGCACGGCGATGAAAATCAAGGCAAAAAATATAATAACAAAAAATCTATTAACTATTCGAAGAAATAAACACTTCACAAATTAACATATGACAAATGGTGTTCTATTGATTGCTTACTCATGAAGACAAACTTATTCAAATATGAGTTATACTTATCCACGGCGATGAAAGAAAAAATGTCCAGTAACATAAAAATTTAATACTTACATTCATGGCGCAAAAACGCAGGCACGTGTGTACGTCCTTCCACGTCGAGCACTTAGGCGGCACTAACATGCAACGTTTAGCATACCGGGAGGGGGGGACGCAAGTCGTAGGTAAAACAATATCCTTGAACATGATTAGGACACGGCGATGAACGGTAGTTCTGGGACAAATTATTTTTTATCAACCATTCGTTGTATTGTTTAAATATTTGAATAAATGTATTCCGTAACAATACTTTATCTATTCATGTATCAAATAAAACTAGGTTTTAATATAAATAACCAATAGATTTTTATCAATGAGGAATAATACACAACAAGGTGAAGTGTGGACAAACACGGCAATGAAAGATTTCGAGGTTTAATTTATTTTTTTGGAGTACTTATCCATTAATCCAATTAATAAAATATTTAGTGCTACACATAGATTACTATTTCACCTAACCGGAAAAAATGTGAGAACATTATAACTATGTTTTTAGTACCGATTTCATTGATGCCACGCAATTTTCGGTCCCGGGAAATTCACCCTCGAGTGCCCTCGACATTCATAGCGATCGCTTTACGACCGAATTCGGTCGCAAAGTACTGTCACTCCATACATTACACCTACAGACCACAGAGCATGTAACCTTTCTTGTGTTCACCTGTCAATCCGGGACTGTGACCGAATTCGGTTGTAAAGCAATCGCTATGAATGTCGAGACTCATATCATTCAGTCAATCAATCAATCAATCATCCAGGCCGCAAGTCCAGTCGCAACTTTCGAGTGGTTAGTATTCCTCGTAGTCGATGAGCTAATCATTGACCACTTTTCGTATATGATAACCTGCGTAGCCAACAGTGCAGTGGTGACCCCGACTGAAGAAACTACTAGAAGACATTACTTTACTCTATGACTAGAAAGAAGCCAAAATGAACTATTCGAAATTCAACGATAGAAGCGAATACGTCATCACCGCAAAAAGAATCGCACGAACTGTCAGCCGTGAGCCGTCTCGTATACCGGCTCTATGGAGAAACAGAATCAAGGTCCAAACCTTGATTCTGTTTCCTTGTTGCTTCAAATTGCAGGAACCAATTCCTGCAATTTGAAGCGATCGTGTCTGCTGGAAAACTAAGAGACAAGGAACTATCAGAGCTCGACCAACTCGACCCACAAGATGTAGACGAAATTCAGGACATCATGTTTGATACCAAAAATGCAACAGAAAACTACAACTTTCTCCGATCTGGTCGAGCAATAACGGCAGATGTCTACTGTGCCGAATTCCGAACAATGGTATCAAAACTAGCAGTGAAACAGCCCCGACTAATGAATCGATCTTCACCATTATTGCTCCATGATAACGCGAGACCTCATACTGCACGAGAAACCGTTTTAACTCTACAGGAACTGCAATTAGAAACCATTCGTCACCCTCCGTATTTGCCAGACCTTGCTCCAACGGACTACCTACGTTGTATTGAATAGGGAGATACTTGAATTCGTCGAAAATACGGTTTTCTTGGGGATCACGCTTGACTCAAAGCTGCAGTGGGGTCCTCACCTAACATTACTTGCAGGGCGGCTAAGTTCAGCCGCTTACGCTGTTTGGAAAATCCGTCAATTAACAGACGTGGATACCGCGAGACTGGTCTATTTTAGTTACTTTCATAGCATCATGTCTTACGGTATTTTGCTGTGGGGACGGGCTGCAGATACCTATTGAGTCTATCTTCATCCTACAAAAGAGGGCTATCAGAGCCATCTACAATCTCAGCAGACGCGAATCTCTAAGGGAACTGTTTAAAAAAATTAACATCATGACGGTTCCTTGTCAATATATATACGAAAACATTATGTACGTTCGAAAAAATCTACATCTTTTTAGTAAGATAAGTGACAGGCATAATTTTAACACTAGGACTAGGAACAAACTAGATCAACTGCGCTTCAGATTGTCTAAAGTAAAAACTTCTTTTATGGGGTACTGTGTAAAATGTTATAATAAAATATCACTCGATATTCTTCAACTAAATGAGAAGAAATTTAAAACATGCATTAAACGCACACTATGTAGACAGGCTTATTATAAGTTGGATGAGTATATCGTAGATAAAAATGCTTGGCTTAATGCTGGTCCTGCTCCACAGGCACCTGGCCACACTAGTTGATCACAATTTCAATATTTGGAAGAGATGCTTCCCCTTTTTGTTTTTTTAAATGTTTTGACATTACAAAATTAATGTATATTTTATTCAATCAAGTTTTAATTCTTACTTCAAGATTATATACATCTTCTCTGATTGGTAGTATTTTTTTCTTTTTTCTTATCTTTTAAATAAATTGCAAATTGTAGTTTTGTATAATTTAGAAGCATTTTTTAAATTTTGTAAATGTAAGAACCATGGATTCGTTTTTTTTTTACGATATTTTGATGTTGACTTGAAAGAGCATGGCAGTTAAGAATATGTCATGCTCACTCACTTAACCCATTCGTTGCTACCAACGCACCATTTGCGTTGATCAAGATTACTACGTCATGCCACCAACGTACCATATGCGTTGAGTGTACTATATGACGTTTTTTGCCATTACATACAAATGATAGAAATTTATTTAAAAATTTGGCAACATTCACGGCTAGAAACAATTTTTAAATGTGGAACCACTGTTGGTTTCTGCTTCGGACTGTCATTCTTGTTTTGGTAAGGAAAAACGGAAAAACGGTCGGTGCTGTGAAGGTCGTATTTTAATTCTGGAATAACTGAAGTTTTATTGGGTGTTTATTGTATATTTGTGAATTGGGAGATAAAGTTAAGCAATATTCTTAATTTTATCATTTTTTTCCGCTGTTTCATCATGTATTTTTAAAATGAAATCACATGCACGCATACGGTGCGTTCATTGGCATAGCAGTAAAAATCTTTTTTGGATGGTTTTATGCATAACAAATCACGCCAAAATGTATGCACGTTACTTATATTACGACGTTGTTTAGATTACGACTAGTAAATGACTTACATACTTACAAAATATTTTGCAAGCTGGCATATATTTGACAAAGTGAAAAATGTAAAATTAAATTATAAACTCACCGGATTTTTATTAAATTTATTTTATTTAGAACTACCACAATGGTATTTAAATGCTATTCTTCCTTAGGCCGAAATCTTTTGAAACTGAGTGCCTAGTGCGAGTTTGTTTATGTCGTTCGGCGCTCTGATTGGCCCGCTCCAAGCTAATCAACCAATCAGTTTTGATCGCGTTAAAGTAAAAATAACTCGCACTCAGCACTCAGATATGTTAAAAGCGTATATGCAATCATATATTGTCAAATATGTCAAGAAAAATGATTATGCGTTCACAACATTCTTTCCTGTAAATGTTTCGGCAGTGCAAACGTGCGGTAACAAACACACACACACACACACAATGTTTCGCACTTATAATATTAGTAGGAGTAGCAGAAAATATTAATACTAAATTATAAATAAACATAGATTATATGAATAAAGAAGGCAAGTACATATATTGACATATCTTGCTTGCTTGAACATGTTGCATAATACTATCCAAACGTCAACGCAAACGGTGTGTTCAAGGGCACTTACGATTTAAATTCTTTTACTAGTGCCACCAACGCATTTGTTGCGTTTACCATTTTTGGGTGGGTTTTTTTTATTCAGGGTTTTTTTTAAATTAAAAAACACATTTAATTACGTATTTTCTATTGTAATCATTAAAAATATTAAGTGGCACCCAGGTGATGTTTTTAAAATTTAAGTGGCAATTAGAGATGGGCGTTGAATGAACGGACTAGTTAAATCAACCGTCGACGTACCGTCGACGGTTCAACGGTTCACCATATTTCGATGGACTAGTTGATTTCGTAGACGGCTAAACAAGAAACGCTCATAGTTCATACCAACGCGCAACACGTCGACGACTCATAAACTTAGTCGTCTTAAACAACTGTTCGTCCGCTCGTTTCGTTCCTATTTCAACGAGGCGACTCGTTGAAGTCGTCGTTTAAACTAATTTGAACTTTAAATACTATAACAGAGCGTTCATATTTGAATGAGCACAATAACGAGTTACGAGAAATCAGCTTATTATTTTGGTAGAAGGATGCCAATATGATAATTTAACGAGTGCGAAAGAAATAGCGACGTGCGGCGCGGCGTGCACCTGCACTTGCGGTTGTGTAATAATAATTTTGTTTTGATTTGATGGCTATTATACGTAATTGGCCGCAAGGTCACAGTTAATAAAAAATAATATAATAATTAAAATATGAAAATATTTTGTATAAAAGATGTAAATATGATGTAAATTATTATTTTATAAACAATTGTTGATTAATGTACATAAAATCAATTAATCTTCTAAATCCGCCTGACTAAAGATATTTACGAATCCGTAATTATCTATTCAGTCAGTCCTAAGCCTGGAAGGAAAAGTATGAAGGGAAGATTTTAATATAATCGACAATTTCGTAAAAAAAAAATAAGATGGCACACTATTACAATTCGCGAAATTTATTTAAAGCGACTAACTATTCGTAAATCGTACCGTCGACGCTTGATTTAACTAGCCCGTTCATTTAACGCCCCTAACTAGTCGCGACGAACGTCTTCTATAAACCGTCAGTCTATAGAGTTAAACATGTCAACTAGTCCACGAAATCAACTAGTTAATCGACTAGTTGACGAACGACAATAAACGGTCTAGTTTCGTTAACGCATAATACGTCGACGACCCATCTCTAGTGGCAATGAATGGGTTAAATGTCTCACTGGTGGTGGCGCGTGTGTTGGATCATTCGGTTCCCCAAAGAGTACTATAAGATACCGCGGTTCCCTACGAAATGGTTGAGCTGGATTGTGCTGATCGACGCGTCATGTTCGTGAACGGGCGCCGCTGGTTAAGACTGGTCATAGGGCTTATTTTGAATTTTATATTTTAAATTGTTTATTTTTTTTTTTTACATTGTTCTCACTTAAAGAAGCAATAAGAATAATGTACCAGGACTTTGTAATAATATCTTGATTTAAAAGAGTGTCCGTGGAGTTTCTTGCCCGTTCTTCTCCACAGAGATCTACGTTTTGGAATGGGCAACTAGCTTCAACTTTCTGACTAACTGACCGACAATTTAATTTTGACAATTCAAAAGTGCCTGAAATGGTTTAATTGAAATAAATGATTTGAGTTTGAGTTTACCATTTTTTTCGTGATTTGGACAATTTTCTACGTGATAAAAAGTTTTCTTCTCAGGAGGCAGTATAAAATGCTTTGTCGAATCTAGATCACGAGAGTTCTATCGCAACGGCATAAATGACCTTCCTATTAGATGGCAGCAATGTTTAGGTAATAATGGTAATTATTTTGATGAAATAAATGTTACATTAAAAAAAAAACGAATTTCAATTTTTCAGTAAAAATCGGCAATTTCATACTTATACCCCAATGTGGCACACCAAACGAGACTATACGTTCTGAGGATTGGAATACAATTTCATGTTTACTTTTCATGTTAATTTGGTTTATATTTGTTGTTTGAGTTCTGTTAAGTAAGATTTAATTAGATTGTTGACATTTCCTCTAATTCCATATGCTTGAAGTTTATTTAAGAGTGTACCTACCATAATGCACATAGTCACAGGCTTGCATCATGTTACAAAATACTCCACAGACCGGTTTCCTCTTATCCACGTTAAATGTAACAATAGATAAAAAATCATAAATGGCCATATTAATATTGTTATTTGTGGGCGTTGCGCCTTACCAAGGCCCAGTTCAACTCACTCACATACTGTTTTCTGATTCCAGAACTGTCTGCAAATATTAAACTCAAGGTAAGTTAAAAACATTGCTCTTAAGATCCAACTGAAAACACAAGTTCACTGTATTGATCACAGAACATAGCTAATTGCTGTGGTGTTGTTTGCCAAAATGGGTAGGAAAGCTGATGCAGATTAAAAATACTCTAGATTAATTAACACAAAATAAATATCAATGATTTATTTTAGGCACTTACAACAGTAACTATAGAGCTAAAATAACAAAATATTCAACATAATCTAACTAATGATATAATCTTCAGGGTGTGTCTTGTCTACAGTCTGACAGAGCCTGCCTCTTGGACATCTTTCTGTTTGTGTGCACCATCACAGAATGGTCTGTTCTTTGTTTGTTTACAGTTACACAGCCAGTAATCCTTAGTCTTTTCCACAGTAAATCTAACAGGCCTAGAAAGAAACAATCCTTGAAATATACAACTGGAACTTTAGCAATTATGCAAGATCATAATCATCATCTAAGAACTGCCAACCATATGCAAAATATGTGCTTGGCTGTCAGCCCACCAGCCCCTTATACATTTGAATAATCGCCAAAATGTTACTTTATTTCTGCTAGAAAATAAAGACAATATAACAATAATAGTGTTGTGAGCATATTTTACCTCTGTGTTATTTTAAGATAGATATCCTTATGGGTACCATCACATAAAGGCTGTGACTTGGATCGTCCACATAGGCACCAGTGATATGTCTTCCCTGCCTCGAGGGTTAGCTTGAAGGGTTTCTTGTCATACACCTGCCCATTATCCTTTTGATTTGTCGCCGAGTATACTGTTGCCAAAGGATTCTTCGGGATCTCGGGCTTGGAGATTTTTGTTGAATAGTTTGCCTGCAAATAAAGGCAACGTTGTTATCTGGGAGATATTAAATACATTTGTGTTAAATAAAATCTTGTGTTGAAACATAGCTTGTTTTCTGACAATTTAAAGTAATCAGTAAAATTAAACTGATAGAGTTGGATGAGATTCTGGTTTTATGAAGAGATCTTCATCAAAAGGTTGAACTCACCGATCTTAGGACATTTGTGACAAGAAGTTGTGAAGGTTTTCTAATAAACATGATTAATCTTATAAGCACTAATCCTTCTTGGTATGATTACTTCTTAATCCTTTTTTGGTATTTATACTAATTGTTGTAAAGTAATCTAAATTTGGATTAGATTTCAATGAATTCTAACCACAGAACACTATTACTCCTAGCGGAGATTCTAACTCTAACGCCCAGTAAAAGTACTCTGTGACTATAGCTAACTACACTCGATTATCACATTATTTATTGGTTGACAATGACATTGATAGACACTTGACAGTGACAGTTCGTCCGTTTTTACTGTCAGTAAATGGGACACCGTGGACCATAGAAATGTATATCTATGCCGTGGACTGACTGGCCACCCCACAGGGTTTTATGTACATATGTACCTATTATCTTCTGGGGGCTTACCACCTGCCTTACTACCAGCCGATCGATTCTGTAAAAAGCTCACCGTGAAAAGTTAGGTAAAGTGAGCAAGAGACTATTGACAGCTCACTGCTGTCAATAGTGTAAATCCCTAGCATTAGTTGAAATCACAGCTCACTCCACGCTCACTTCACCTAAGTTTTCACGGTGAGATGGTTACAGAATCGCACTGCTGCTCTTATAGCAGTGCAGAAGTTGAATTGCACTGCTTTTTTGTTGCAGTCTAACTTCTGCCCTGCTATAAGAGCTGGTGGTAAGCCCCCTGAATTAGGCATCCACCTGTGGTGACCAGGCTCCAGCTACATCGCTAAAGGCTAGTTCATTCAGACGATACAGGTTGATTGACACTGGTTGATCTTGGAAATCCATAGAGCAACACGGGCCACCGGCGGACTCCGGTCCGCCGGTAGCCCGTGTTGCTTTAGGTGGAAATCCGTCTCCTTATATTGTTTTATCTATGGTCTAAACTTCTTAGATACTCTGTTACGAATTACGGTAGTCCGTCTGTGGTTCTGCCTTCGTCTTTCTTTTTCATTCGAATTTTATTTTCATTAATTTTCAGATTCTAGAAGAAAATTAGTAACGTTTTAGTAGTATGTAGTAAAAATTTCTAAGTTAGCAAGTGATGTCTAGAATTAGAGGAATAGTTCAAAAGGAAGTGTTACAAACACGCAAGTATGAGCTCAATGAAACCCTTAAGAAAAACGAGGATCAATCCGCAAATTCGAAAGATGATGTGGAAAGTAAGTCATTATTTGATTATTCCTAGATAAATAGCGTAATTTCATAAATTAATTGAATATTCATCGTAAGATTTTGAGACAATTACACAACCTTTAATAGGTTAGGTATACTTTTATTATTAATTTTACTAGGAGACGAGGTTTTGCATGCATCCGATTTACTGCACGTGCACATGCACAAGTTATTTAAATGTATGCTTAATGAAATCGACTTATGTGGCATTATTTTAGAATATCAGATAAAGGAGTTGTTGCACAAACTTCCAAGATTGGACAAAATATTTGAAGTTCATCGTAAGATTGGAGAGGGTACATTTAGCTCCGTGTACCTCGGTTCTCTGAGGCAGCACGCCGCTCTGTCCGACGGCGAGAAGAGATGGTTTGCTATCAAACACCTGGTGCCGACGGCACACCCGGCTAGGATAGAACATGAACTGCGCTGCCTGCAAGATATGGGGTGTGTATTTGAAAAATTGCTCAGTATATTAGTAGTGTTTAGTTTACATATGTGGAAACTGTGATATGTTTTCAATATTCTTGATATGTTTGTTACATCACTATCATATTACCCCAGGACATATTATTAAATGGATTACTGGAAGGTTATTCTAGATTTCAGTATAGTTAATTAGGCATGTATTAGGGTATTCAGAACTATATGTACCTACGTATTACCCAAATAACAAGCTTTGAATATCAGAATGGTTACTAGTTAGTTATTTACTGTGTATGAAAGTTATTATTGGATATGGTTTGTAGGGAAAGGGTTTTATGAAGTAAACACAAATAGACAAGGCTAAACATTTATTTAAATTGAGGCTTAGACAAAATTAGAAGTGAAACACGCTAATTTTGTTCGGAGTTCGGCACAGTAGACATCTGCCATTATTGCTGACCAGATCGGAGAAAGCTATAGTGAATAACACCATGCTGAGACCATCAAACAGTTACCATTACCTTTTTATTGGTAAGGTTTGCTTTGGGAAACTGTTGCGGTGTTTGACCTGGGGTCAGCCATTGCATTTTTCGCTTACGGTTATCGTAAAGAATCCACTTTTCATCACATGTCACAATTCGATCCAATATTCCTTCATTTCTGTATTGATTCAACAAGGCAACACAAGTTTCAACATGCGTTTCTTTCTGCAGATCAGTCAATTCATGAGGCACCCATTTTTTTATTTTATCGATTTGACGCAAATGAGTCAATATTGTTGGTAAGGTAAAGTTAAACCATTCCGCTAACTCCTGGGTAGTTTGGCTCGGATCGGCTTCCACCATCTCTTTCAATTCATTGTTATTCACCTGTGTCTTCCATGTGGTTCGTTCTTCAAATAAAAGTTTCAATCACGAAAGCGTTTAAACAAATTAACGCAAATGACAAATTGATATTGCGAGCTGTTTTTGCCGCGTTAGTTCCGCGTCGGAACTCGTATTCAAAAATAACTTGAATTTTCGAAGTATCCATCTTTCTTGTCTAAGCTGAATAAAAAAATCAACTGAAAGTCGATAATCCAATGTTGCACATTTTTAAAAAGAAGAACTTCTTACGTACCTACCATGTGAAAAAAGTTTCACTCAAAAATCTGAAACCATGAAGGTTTTATGTCAATTCGAAGTACCTATTACAATAAAACGGCAATTTCATACTTTAACCCCTATTATTAAAATAGCAATATAAAATCTAAGATATATAGATATATTTATAGTAATAACATTTAAGTGTTTTTTACAAGTTAAGACTGTTGTTTTTTGTAAACGCAAATTAAGTACTTCTAAGTTGGTCCCAAGCTTCGTAAATGTGACAGATTATAATTATATCAATATGAAATATCTAATACATGCATCATACATTGCAATTAAAAACCAAATAAATATTTGGTGGCTCTACTAACTACCTGTAATTATTCTATTTCAGAGGCAAACACCATGTGATAGGGGTGGAGCTGTGTCTTCGCAATTTGGATACTATAGTTTTTATCATGCCATACATACCTCACAGGAAATTTTCAGTGAGTTGTGTTTTAATTAATTTTCTACAGTGTTATTATCTATATCAAACAATCAAGTCTGCTTATCACAGTCCTCAGTCTTCTGCATCCAGTCAGTACCAGCCACCTTTTAGTGGTGGTCAGTCCATCTAGGTGGGGAGTATCTCACACTATGCTTGATACAGTCTCCACTCTAGGATTTGTTCTCAATTGTGGTCCGGAACAATACTACTTCACCTTGCTAACCTTGCAAGCTATGTCAGTGGCTCTAGTGCTTTTCGCTGTAAACGAAATTCAGATCTTAAAAAACACTCCAAGCATAGCATCAAAAAAGTCAAAAACTAAAATAAAATAAGTATGTAAGTAGGCACATTTTAGAAATATTTGTATCAGAAGCAACTTAGAACTTCACCATGTCAACTAAAATTCAATTTTTTTTTTTTTAATAATTATAATTGTTTGTTCTTACAAAGATTTTAGTGGAAACATCAGAGAACTAAAGCAGAAATATCAGTATGTGTAAAGTAGTGGTTCCACCATAGAAATGTAAAAAACAGGAGAAGTGACAAGGGGCGTGTCGGTGTCGTCGCGGTATGTTAAGAATTACCATGTTCTAGTCAAATGGCCGTCTCCGCGAACTAGTGCGCTTTCGACCGTGATCGTGAAAAAATATTAGAATGCCGTGTTGGCGAGTGGTTTCTTGTAAAAACCGAAGCCAAAACCAAAACTTTGTAAATCATGGAATCACTTGCCACATACGAGTATAAATAAAAGTATTTTATTATATTTGTCTTTAAAATCATGAAAAACTACAAATTGTAAAATATTTCTTGCTTTTACCGCGTTAATTTTGTTTTCAAATATCGCAGCGAATGTACCTAGGTACAGCTTGGCAAAAAAGTCGTGAAAATAATGGTGGCGCCACTATCGTGCATGTTGTAAGTTACAACATGCACGATAGTGGCGCCACCATTATTTTGCTATATAGGGTTACAACTTGTAACCCTATATAGCACGACTAAAACGGTTTTGATTCTTAATTTTTTTTTTTTAAATAAATGTGAATATTAGCGGGTTTTATGAAAACAAGAAAAGCTCTGGAACGTTTGTTCAGCCCCTGCCTAGAACGATAACATTTGCAGTTATTTAATTTAATGAATTAAAAATAAAATTATCAGGTATTTGAAAAAACTTTGATGTCAACTAATCCCACATTTTGTGAGACAATTTTATGTTTTACAAAACCTGGGGTCTTGTAAAACACTTGGCACCTTGTCCTTCTATCGCAATTCGCCCTATAGTACTGATGGATTTACCTAAAAAATACTATAGTTATTTTTGTTCAGTGATTTATGCAGTATTAACAAAAAGTATTAAAATTATACGAACGCGCTGCATTCCGAATGTGTTTTGTAAACATAACCACAAATTCGTGAATGTAAATTTCAATTATTGTATGAAAGGTTTATAATAGATATTGCACCTTGAAATACACACATTAGATCTAATTACATGTATAAAATATAATTCTACCTGTCATTTCAGCGGTTCTTTTAAACACATCGTTGAGTTATGATAAAATTTGTCCGGCATCGAGTTTCGCCAAACATGTCACGTATACTTTATAAATTATTGCTCTTGCGGAGCTGCGAATAACAGATATGAACACAGTGGGTCACCAGTATCACCACGATAAAGCAAATAAATAAATAATAAACACGAGAAACAGTCACCGATTACAAGAAATGACAGAATATGTACCTTACTCGACAAGGCAGAGCGAGTGTTGCCAATTATTAAATATTTTAGTTCCGTTTCAAGACTTTCTTGCCAAGCTGTATGTCGCTAAGTGATTAGACAAGCAATGTAAAAATCACAAAACAATACTTTATTTATGCGGTGCATCGCATGGTACGGTCGCTGCTTCTTGAGACCAGCTAGGGATGGGGCTGTGCAGATCCACTAACGTAGGCTATCGACAACAATGTCGATTACCCAACGAATATATAGTTAATTTTTACAATTTGTCAACCATTTTAACCTGGTTGGAAGATCTGAAAAGATGACGTTTAAAAAAAATTATCAGCATTCATTTGTTTTTCTTATTGATTTATAATATAATATTTTTTGGAAATATCGTTTTTAATTTATCTTATTTTCAGAACCCCAAATTTTTTTAACGAAATAAATCGATAACTTTCCGATTTAGTCAATCACTAGCGTATATGTAAAGTAAATGGCTTTTGCACAGCACACCGATAGCGACAGACGTATTTGAGTGAGTAAAGTGCATGGTAAATGCACGCTATGCTTGAAGAGTTAAGGTTTATAATTGATTGTGTAGTACGTTCTGATTTATGAATTGCAAGTGTGTGCGCGACTTTGTATCTACTGCTTTTACTGAACTACATGTGCAGTAGTGGCGCGGTAGTGGGATCGTCTTAGCGACATGGAGTTCTGATAAATTTTCAACCTTCTATCCTATATCTATGGGTTCCACCAACAGGAGTACGTGGGCGAGATGGACGCGGCCGAGCTGCGCCAGTACATGCGCGCGCTCATGGTCGCGTTGCGCCACGTGCACTCGTTCGGCGTCATCCATCGTGACGTCAAACCCAGCAACTTCCTCTACGACCGCGAAAACAAACGGTATGACGCACAAGCAGCGGACCAACGACCACCATGCCACCATGGCTAACAGCAGCCCCAGCAGTCTCGACATTCATAGCGATCGCTTTACGACCGAATTCGGTCGCAAAGTCCTGTCACTCCATACATTTCTCCTGTCAATTCGGGACTTTGCGACTGAATTCGGTCGTAAAGCGATCGCTATGAATGTCGAGACTGCTGGGGCAGGGCGAGCACAACGAGTAACACCACGCCAACGAGTCGCGACCATCGCAACTTGGCGCGGATTTTGTTTGTTTAAACCCGTGATCAAAGGCGCAGGTGTCGAATAGGTTCCTAAAGAATAAGTGCCCCCGCGCATTACGCAGCCAGGCCGCGCAGCTATCAATTTATCTGCAGCCACGTAGCGGCCACATTAGTCAGTTGAATTCACATCGTGCTCCAAAATGGACGTAGAAGAAATAATTATTGTTGCGCTGATTTTCTTATTACAAAAAGAACAAACGAAAAAAAGAACAAAGAAATAATTTTGGATTCACCCATTGTTACAGGAGAGGCTTACAAAAGGAATATAATATCATACATTCCAAACGTATTGCAATATGAAGATATTTTTTTTTAACTATATGAGAAAGTCTAAAAAAACTTTTTACGTGATCTTGAACATACTAAAACCACATTTTACTGGATTCATCATAATCATCCGACGCCTGGTGCCATATAGCTTGTCTGTTTTCTATTTCTAAAATGAAACGCTCCGTATCAAACGCCATCCTGTACACACTAAACACGTGTGGCCGGTGCGAGAAGTGCGTGCAGACTGATCCACAGAACACTAAAGACACTAATACCCTAAGGCGGGAAGAATGTCAACTTCAAACAAGCAAAATGGCACCCATAATGCGCGCCATCTCTGCCGTGCCCCCTCAAACTTTTTTAACCGTGGTTTTTTTTTAAATAAAAAGTGGTTTTTGAAATACATATAATAATGTTTATTACACTCTTACATGGGACGTACATACCTGGCGAAATATAGGTGTAGGTACACCTCTGCCTAATTTACATTATATTTATTTATTCTGCAGGATATCAATTTTTCTTATAAGAGCAGATGCAGAGTACTCTTCTGTAAATTGGCGATTTTTAAAACACATAATCTCTTTACACAAATTGTGAAACACGCTATTAAATAAGTAATTCTTTATGTTCTGTACATTTATCGAGAAACCCAAAATTTATTGGGTTTTTAAACAATATTTCAAGTGTCCGTTTTAAATTTTTTTTATATGCCTCTGTCTTTAATAACTTTAGCACCACTTTCAATACAATTAATGCGATTTTTAGAGGCATATATAAGGGACTTTTTTATATCACTATATTCTTTAAACTCAATAAAAGTATGAGATCTCTCTTTTGTCTCAGACACAAAAATATTTTTGCAAATTTTACATTTGTTGCGATTATTTTTTATTATAAACCCACAGACGTACGCACATGCTTGAATTTCGCCACTGCTTTCCTGCAAGCTACATTCAAATGTGGAACTTATAGTTTCTTCCAACTCAATTGTTAAATTTGTGTCCAGTGTGTATATTAAATAGCAAGTTAAGTGCTGAGGGCCTAAGTATGACTAATGGTAATATTTTATATAAAGAATTATTTTTATTAGTACAGAGTTCAATCATTATTTTAAGAAGAACTTTAAAACTATTTGCCCTAAGTTTTTATTCAGTGACTGGGCAACTAAAGGAATCAGAAAAAGTAGGGAAAGATTATTTGAACTGTATGGCCTTAAGCCGTATATTAACACGGATACTTTTAATAAGTATGTTGCTACTTATTCTAAAACTTTTAAAAATATCTGCAAAGCAGCTAAAGCTTCATTCATTACTCATTAGTAACAAGGTTAAATCAGCAGACAATAAAATAAAGACCGTTTGGAAGATTATTAACAATGAAACGAACATGAACAAAACACGTAATACTGATTTCACAGTTAACACTTCCCGCGGTCTCATTAGCGATAACATCGATGTTGCTCAGGAATTTACAACTTTCTTTACCAATATCCCAATTAAAACTACAGAAACTTTAAATTCCTCGCCCGCACTAGCTATAGAATTATTAAGAGTGAATGTCTCAGCCTGTACTGTAGGATTTAAATTTAAACATATTAACCCTATAGTAATTATAAAGACATTTACGCAACTTAAGATCAAAATTACCGAAGATCTGTGGGGCATGTCTACTAAAGTTTGTCAATCCATTATTGAGACAATTGCACCCTACTTAGCTTTAATATTTAATTTGTGTGTAGATCAAGGGGTATTCCCGGATTTAATGAAGTTCAGTAAAGTTATTCCACTTTTCAAATCTGGGGATAGCAAAGACACAAATAATTACAGACCCGTATCGGTTTTGCCGGTTTTCAACAAGGTGTTTGAAAAAGTAATGTTAAATCAAATGCTCAATCATTTTAATCGTAACAACATTCTACACGATCAACAGTATGGTTTCACCAAAGGACGTTGTACAACTGACGCCGGTGTCACCTTATTAAAACACATCTTTAACGCATGGGAAGAGGCACAAGATGCAATAGACATCTTTTGCGACCTATCCAAGGCATTTGATTGCGTGAATTACGAAACACTGCTCTTTAAACTTGAGCATTACGGACTGGGTAAACTAGCTCTTAGCTTATTAAAATCATATTTAAATGATAGATTTCAGCAAGTTCAAATAAACGGTGTGAATTCATTGGGTTTAAAAGTCAAAATTGGTGTATCGCAGGGCTCAATATTGGGGCCGTTCCTATTTTTGGTATATATAAATGATTTACCTCATTTACTAAAAACCCGACCACAAATGGTGTTATCTGCTGATGACACCACTGATTTTTAAAGTAGGCAGACGTGCACAGGAGCTTGACGACGTAAATAATGCTATGCTTATGGTCCATAATTGGTTTACTGTAAATAATTTAGTATTAAATGAGAAAAAAACTAAATGCATTAGATTCGCTTTACCGAATGTAAGTAGTGAATGTCACGTTGTATTGAATAGGGAGATACTTGAATTCGTCGAAAATAAGGTTTTCTTGGGGATCACTCTTGACTCAAAGCTGCAGTGGGGTCCTCACCTAACATCACTTGCAGGGCGGCTAAGTTCAGCCGCTTACGCTTTTGAAAAATCCGTCAATTAACAGTCGTGGATACCGCGAGACTGGTCTATTTTAGTTACTTCCATAGCAACATGTCTTACGGTATTTTGCTGTGGGGACGGGCTGCAGATATTGATTCTATCTTCATTCTCCAAAAGAGTCTCAGAGCCATCTACAATCTCAGCAGACGCGAATCTCTAAGGGAACTGTTTAAAAAAATTAACATTATGACGGTTCCTTGTCAATATTGTTACAAGCTTCGGGTTCGTGACAATAAAAACTGCCGATATAAATTACCCAAAAGTTACACTTTAATTAATCAAAACTAACAACAATTCAAAACACACTAATTATAAAACACAATCGCTCTTAAGTGGCATTTGAAGATCGCTTTCGATGTATTCGCTTCTATAGCAGAACCAAGTCTGATTGCTCGCGGCTATTCCCGGCCTTATATAGTGCCGCAGATAGTTGCAGAACCTTCTATTGTAGAACCGTTTAGAATGTTCGAGTACATACCGGCCCCGACTGACTAGATGTCGATAGTTCTAGCTTCGTCATATCTATTCGTCAATAGATGGCGCTAGTATTAGTTCTACTATTCCACAATAGATGGCGACTCTATCAGTTCCGCTATTCCACAATAGATGGCGACAGTGGTAACTAATGTCATGTCACCATGTATCAGGCATTAATTGCGGCGCGTAACAATACATTTATAGTACCTATAATTGTAATAGGTACACTAAATATATAACTAACTTAATATAAGGACCAATGTCACAATCTATTATTAATGACTTCATACTCTGCCACTTAGGTACCTGCTGGTCGACTTTGGGCTGGCGCAGCGTCTGTGTCCTGCACCAGAGGAAGCGCCTGCTGTGCCCGCGCCGCCGCCCGCGCACTCCAATGGCTTGCGGAAGCGAACGCGTGAGGAGGTACGAAACTGACAAAAAAATTACAAATCAGATTCATGAAACTATTAGTAGATATAATTAAAACACAAATACCGTTGTCAAAACAATATTATACGCACAAGATTTGAAAGGGACAATAATATGAGAAGATTTAGTGCCACTTGTAATAACTATTATGGTCGAAAGTATAGATTTTTTTGTTCAAACTATTATTAGTTACATTCCAGTACCCACTGGAAGGTTTTAACATAAAAACCGGTCAAGTGCGTGTCGGGCCACGCGCAGTGTAGGGTTCCGTAGTTTTAAGTGCGGGTCGTATTCGATGAATGATAGTTTCGTACCATGCTCGTAACTAAAAGCCAAACATGACTACCTACCTAATTTGACTTCCTATATAAATCCTCACCTGATCCGACAATTTTGCATGGACAATTTTAATTTTTTTTGTGGGATTTGGATAACACTTGTCATAGCCGGTATAGCAACTGTTTTATTTTTATAAAACTTATTTAGGAATGAAACAATAGTGCGATACAACTGACGATTAGCGCCATCTATCGACATTTCTATGGAGTTGTTCGAAATTTTCGAGTCTAATACAATTGGTCGACTATTACTCGTAAACTTGTAAAGCCCACTTAAGTGTGATAGTTTTCCTTTAAACTTCGTTAGATATAGGTACTACTGCCGTGACATTTGAATTTCTAACTACAACCGTTTAGTTGGTAGAGGGAGGGGGGGGGGGCACTTGACTCTAACGAAAATTGGTACTTTAAAGCTTGATAAGTCACGAACGGTTTACTTAATCAAAAAACGGTTTTCCCAAACCCCTAATATTTTTGAAAGACCTATCCAACGATATCCCACACTATGGGGAGGACGAAAAAAAAAATTATCATCCCCACTTTAGATGTAGGGGAGGTACCCTAAACAATTTATTTTTCAAAATTTTATTTTACCACTTTTTCGGCGTCATTAACGTGTATAGTATACTCATGCCAAATTATAACTTTCTAGTACTAATAGTTTTTGAGCTAAACCGCGGACAGACAGACAGACAGACGACATGGCGAAACTATAAGGGTTCCTTGTTGACTACGGAACCCTAAAAAAGTTAATTGTTTTAACTCTAGGGGTGTACAAGTAGCCACTAAAGAGTTCTACTATCCACCTCCTGGCTCCATCATCAGACCCTCGACACCAAGTGCAATCTCGACTCGTCAAAACAAATCCTAAGAGCCCAAACTCGAAGGGTTTAGTTGTTTACTAGTAGCCGCTGAAGAGTTCCACAATCCACCTCCTGGTTCCATCATCAGATCAACTCCAAGATACCAAATTATACTTTGGTAAAATATTTTAATTGTCAAATTGTTACCTATTGTGGACGTGCTATTGACTGCACAGTGTACATACTTAGGAGGATGCATCTGCTGCAAAGCGGCTAGCGCTCGACCTCAGCACGGGCGCGCCCGTGGCGGCGCCCGCGCGCGTCGCGCAGCCCAGCCCGCCCGCCGCGCTCGCGGGCGCGATGCGGGCGCGCTGCGCGTGCGCGGGCGCGGCCGGCGTGTGCGGCGCGTGCGCGGCCCGGGCGCCGCCCCGCGCACCGCGCGCCGGCACGCAAGGCTTCCGGCCGCCCGAGGTGTTGCTGAAGTACCCGCACCAGACCACGGCCGTGGACGTGTGGGCAGCGGGCGTGGTGCTGGCCAGCGCGCTGACGGCGCGGTACCCGTTCTTCCGCGCGGCCGACGACGTGGCGGCGCTAGCCGAGCTGGCCGACCTGCTGGGCACGGAGCCGCTGCAGCGCGCGGCCGAGGCGCTGGGTAGGTGGCGCGCGACGCGGGCGCCCGGCCGGCGCGCTCGGCGCTAACGCTTGCCTTGCGCAGGGCGGCGCGTGGTGACGTCGTCGGTGCGGCGCGGGCTGTGCCTGCGCAAGCTGGCGGCGCGGCTGCGCGGCTGCACGCCGGCTGCAGCTAACGGCGCGTGCGCGGGCTGCCCTCGCTGTCGGTTGCCCCGGGATCAGTGCCTGTGTCGTGATGAGATCAAAAAGGTATCTTAACTAAATTCACGGATCAGGTCACAACATACCAATAACTACGAATTGGAAGCAGGTATTATTGCGCAGTAATACCTGCTTCCATATAATTTGCTGTAGATCTGATAAAGAATGGGAACTCTTCAATTTAAAAATAGTATATCACCTGAGTAGAGTATTTAAACATTTTCTATATATATAAAATTCAAAGTCCTGACTGACTGACTGACTGATATATC
Organism: Apamea anceps; assembly: GCA_951799955.1. Lineage (NCBI taxonomy): Eukaryota > Metazoa > Arthropoda > Insecta > Lepidoptera > Noctuidae > Apamea > Apamea anceps. The sequence continues at coordinate 491,861 of OX637502.1, read as the reverse complement.
AACGCACAGCCTAAACCGCTGATCCTAGAGACATGAAATTTGGAGGGTGTGTTCTTAGTGAAGAGTAGGTATCCAGTAAGAAAGGGTTTTTCGAAATTCCACCCCTAAGAGGGTGAAATGGGGGGATTTTGTTCGTATGGAAAATCTTATTCCTTGAGTTAATAAACTTGAAACTTGGCACCAATACTAATCTAAGTAAATTATGAAGTTTGCCATTTTATGTTTTTCTAACCTACCCCCTAAAAGAGGATTGGGGGCTTTCAAAGTTTGTATGGAAGAATTTTAGCGCGCGATCCGATTATCTCGAAACTCACTATTTATACCCACGATCAAAAGTAAAGAATAATGTGTATCAGGGATTTTCGAAAATTAACCCTGACGCTGAAAAGGGGTAGTCAATTTTACAGGGGAGGATTTTACTGCATGGCTTGATTAACTCGAAAATTAGTATAAATTATCTTTGAATCAAGTTATGAATACATCCCAAACGATTTTTTTTATCCTCCCCTGTAAAATTGACTACCCTTTTCAGCCCGTCAGGGGTAATTTTCGAAAAACCTTGATACACATTATTCTTTACTTTCGATCGTAGGTATAAATAGTGAGTTTCGATGATATATCAGTCAGGACTTAATTTTATATATATATAGATTCAATCCTGACTGACTGATACATTAACGCACAGCCTAAACGGCTGGTCCTAGAGACATGAAATTTGGAGGGTGTTTTCTTCGTGAAGAGTAGGTATCCACTAAGAAAGGGTTTTTCGAAATTCCACCCCTAAGAGGGTGAAATGAGGGGATTTTGTTTGTATGGAAAATCTTATTCCTTAAGTTAATAAACTTGAAACTTGGCACCCTAATCCAAGTAAATTATGAAGTTTGCCATTTTATGTTTTTCTAAACTACCCCCTAAAAGGGGTTGGGGGGCATTTGCCGTCAGTAGGATATTTAAAGTTTGCCGCCCCTACCGACCTTTAATGTCCCATTAACCGACTTCAAAAAAGGAGGAGGTTCTAAACACCGAACACCTGGTATGGTACTCAGTACTTAAATTTTGACCTTATGTGTATACTAGTAGGGTTGAAGGTCTGAATAAAACAACCAAACTGTATACTGTTCTATAGCTGATAATATATTTGCTGAAATTCAGATGAACCCAACCAAATCGTTGTCACACAACGCTTGCGATTTCTAATTTGACATCAACGCCATCTAGTTACATCTTGCAAAAACCTTTTGACAAAAACACATTATATTGAACTTATGAGCGGCTTTTGATTCTGCATGATCATTAATACAATTCGACTGTTTTTTTTAAATGTTTGTTACCTCAGAACTCCGTTATTTATAAGCCGATTCGCAAAATTCTATTTTTATTTGTAAGGATATAAGTACTTTCAGATTGGTCCCATAGAAATTTCATCAAAAATGGTTCAGTAGTTTGGTTTTTAAACCAAAATTACTGGTAAAAATTAGAACTTAAATATGGAAAGGTAAACTTTTTTACAAAAAAAAAAAACAACCGACTTCCAAAAAGACACTACAAAGTGAAAAATAATTCGTAATAATTAAAATGTCGCATTCAGCTACGAAAAACAGTGATCAAATCTACGGTAGAAGCGTGAATTTGAGCATTCACTTTTTTTTATTCTTTCCAAAAAAACATGGTATGTTTATAAATATTGTTCTTTATAAATGCAGTAAGACATTTAAAAAAATGTTGGCCCTAAATTGGCCGCCCCTACAATCTGCCGCCCTAGGCTCCAGCCTACTCAGCCTGTTGGTAATTCCGCCACTGTTGGGGGGTTTCAAAGTTTGAATGGAAGAATTTTAACGCGCGGTCCGATTAACTCGAAACTCAGTATTAATAGTTTTGACAGAAAATAATTAATAATAAGTATGTAAAGTTGTCGAAAATTGACCCCTGACAGGACAAAAAGGGGTAATTCGGTTTTTAAGGGGAGGATTTGAACTTGAAACTGTTTTTCACACCTAAACCACTGAACTTTTCAATTGGCAAAGAGATAGATGGCATCCTAGGGAAGGACATACTTTTTATTCTGGTAGCACGTTCCCGTGGGATAATTTCCGACATCTACGCGGGCGAAGCCCCGGGCAGAAGCTAGTTTAAAATAAAATATGTAAAAATCGCCTTACAAATAAAAATATTAATGTAATGTCTGAAACAACAAGTTTATCTGAAGCTGAAAATGATCTTTTTCAAATTCAACCCCAAATAGTCACTTCCGCAACGATCTCAAATAAATAACAACCTAATAGCACAACTACGCTTGGTCGTTCACGCGAGTTCAGATGCTTATGGGAATCGTCGGGCTGACAATCAAGAATTGTCTTTGTCATCATCTGCTGCCTAGCCTTTTCCCAACTATGTTGGGGTCGGCTTCCACCGGATGCAGCTGAATACCAGTATTTTATATGGAGCGACTGCCTATCTGACCTCCACAACCCAGTTACTGGGTAATACGATACCCCTTGGTAAGACTGGTTGTCAGACTTTCGGGCTTCTGACTACCAAACCGACTACCGACTGTCAAAGATCCACGAATATCAGCCGGGATCAACGGCTTAACGAGCTTTCCGAGGCACGGAGGGGTCTCGGTATGTAAAGATGGTCACCCATCCATAGACCAACCGCGGCAAGCGTAGCTTAACCTGACCGATCGACCTGTGCGGCTGTTATTATGCCACGGGCCCCTCAAGAATTGTCTTTGTATGTCTCTGTAAATAAACGATGGCGAGCCCATCGGTCTTTGGTCAAGTTCGTCTCGCCTTGTCGTCCAATTCCATGGACACCCGAATTCGTAAAAGCTTCCAGTGCTATTTAACATGTCGGATGGCCGAATGCGGGCTAGCGACCAAGTGTAAAAGCGCCACAATACTAGCCGGATATAATTGTTGCGATTATTGGTCACGTAACCATGAGTAAGCAAAAGGAGTAAGTAAGAATCGTAGCAGGCTTCTGTAGTGTCTGCCTGCCCCCAGGCCCCATGGGAAGAAGGCGTGCGTTATGTATTTTTGTGTGTAACCATGAGTGTTCATGAACGGTTCCCTATCCATTTGCATAAAATTTTAAGACCTAATATAACTTGGCATAATTTTGTTTGTCCTAATTATATTTTCGCATAAATTATTTACGCATATTTCTCTAATCATAATAATGATTAAGCATAACATTCTAAAGCATACATTTTTTAAGCATAACATTCTAAAGCATAACTTTATTAAGCATAACAATAATAATAAGGCGTAGTCGACGGAGCCCCGCTTTGCGGGGCCCCTATTTCTGTCTGCAGGGTTTAAAGGAAAGCTCGCTTCGCTTGCTCTTTAAGTTCTCATTGCCTTTTTACTAAATCGAGATGTGTTAGACCTTGGGGCACCCCGACTTTTGGAAAAAGTGATTCAGAATCGAGTGAAAATAAATACGTAAAAATAACTCAATTTGTTTCCATTATTTCTATTAATTGTATGCCTAAATATTATTATGCTAATAATCATTAGGCCTAGTAACGTTATGCGAATTAAATTTATGCCAAAACAAATTATGCCAAAGTATATTAGGAATAAGAATATTATGCGAAAAGAAGGGATCCCTTCATGAACGCATATCCTTAATGGACACGAGGGTTGGTGAACCGTTGTGGTGTCGCAGGCGGAGGAGTTCAGTGCGGCGCGCTGGGTGGCGGGCTTCCCGGACTGCGCCTTCGGGCTGGCGGCGCGCCTGCTGGAGCCCGACCCGCGCGCACGCATCTCCGCCGCGGCCGCGCTGGCGCACCCCTTCCTCGCCGCCCACGACTGATGCTTCCCGGACTGCGCCTGCTGGCGCACCCCTTCCTCGCCGCCCACGACTGATGCTTCCCGGACTGCGCCTGCTGGCGCACCCCTTCCTCGCCGCCCACGGCTGATGCTTCCCGGACTGCGCCTGCTGGAGTCGGAACGGCGCGCGCGCTTCCCGCCTTCGACTGACGCGACGCTTCCCTTCCGACTATTCAAATATATTTTTAACCAAAAGTAGCTGCCTCTGTTTGAGGAGACGCGGAGTATGAAAAACTTATGTCCATGTTGGTAACAGTGATATGTTTTTAAGTTAAGTTATAATGCGACACTGATGTTCTGGCATTTCGCGTTATTCGCGAGAGGTTAGCGTAATATCGCGTGTGGTGATGTCACCTTGCTGCCTCGTGCGGAGGCCAACGACGGCTGTGAACCATGTCCCCTGGTGGGATAGCTGAATTATTATTAGTATGTTATGATCTAGTAGTTTATAATGTTTTGTATTTATTCTTGTAAACACAATGGTTGCATCCAATTATTGTATACATCATTATTTCATTTACCAAATGGGACATCTGAGTCTTATCTTGTAGATACAGTCAAACTGTTTGTATCATGACCCACTTGACTCATGGTGATAAAAACTACCACTTTTTGTATCAATAGTTCGAGTGTTCCAATTTGACAGCTAACTACATTTTTTTTTTTTTGTAAAAACGTTACTTCTTTTTTTACAAGCTTTTATTTAGTTTCACCTGTCCCGATTTTTGTCTGTAATCAAATCTTGCAAGTTAAATTTGATCCACTTCCCGGTTACCGATTGACTGAAATTTTGCATGCACATGTAAATCGGATGACAATGCAAAATTATTATGACACGGAGCTGATCTGATGATGGAGCTGGAAGATGGCCATAGGAACTCAGTAATTAAACGACAACCTCATCGAGTTTGGGCTTGTTTGATTCGTCTTGACGAGTACTTTGGTGCTAGTTGGTAACCAGGGTCTGATAATGGAGCTGGAAGATGGCCATGGGAACTCGGTAATTAAACGACACGATCCGATCGATGGGATAGCGTTGTTTAAGTTTACGTAACACGCTTTTATTTATAAATAAATGGGTTTTTGTTATCAGGTTTAAATTATTTTTAACTTCTTAGTTTTTTTTTTTTTATGGTAGGTAATTATATTTCCGTAATTTTTTTTTTAAGCTCTAGCTAATGGTCTTTTGGGTCATGAATACAATAGCTCGACTGCTCGATTGTACAGACGCCAGCAGGTCAAGCTACCCGAAACTGTCAAATTTTCCCAATCAACCTTGAACCTTAATGCTTTAGCGATAAAGTTGAAAATCTATTAAATAAATTTGACAGATTGTAGTAGCTTGGTGTGCTGGCGTCTGTACATCCATGTGTTGTCTATTAATATAATTTCTCACTTTCAGTAACACATACGCTACAGTATTTATATGTATAGATTTTAGACTTATCTACCTACAATACAAGAAGCTATTCATGGCAAGCTATGTTTTACATAACATACACTAACAGTGAAGTGCCTTACACAATGCACGCGCGGCAAGCATCGTGCGTTGTTTAGTAACAAATAAGAAGAGCGACGCGACTGTGCGTCGATATAAGTTTTTATTGTTGATTAATTTGTAATGGGGATCTCAGAGTAAACTTTAAGTTTTATATCGAGTACAAAGTAGAGTAACAGTGGCGAGGCGCGCAGTGACCAGCGATGTTCACTATCTATTTATTAAACGTTTAAACATGTGTGCCTTTTATACTTATTGTGTTCAGAAGAATGTTGTTATGTTACCTCATTGTAAACAACTCTACATTAATAAAGCTAAGTTAAGCAATTTGGGTTTTTTATTACAAGTGTCATATTTAATTATTTATTATTTTTAAACAAGTGATCTAACTGCTGCCATGTTATGTTAGGGCCACAAATTTAGATTCTCTATCCAAATAATGCGTGTAAAGTGAACTGAACACATCTGCCTAACCCTTCGAGAATACAGGCGTGAACACAGAAATGCGATAAAATCAAAACACTATGGTATTGATTTAAAAATACTTTATTATCAAAATTGTTATTCTTAAGCAGTCTTTCTGGCTAATGTACATACACACAGAAGAGATTTCGTTACTGATGTTACCTCCAGGGTCTCAGGGCTACTGATGCAACTCATACTCATTGCAAATCAAGCAAGCAGAACAGTGTGGCTTTGTTTCCATGGGGAAAAAAGTACATAACACCAAACAAAAATGTCATTTTTAGGTGGGTTCAACATAATGAGCTGTCCACAACCAAACAGTGCCAACATCTGCTTGTATAACACAAGCTGTTCTGAATACTGTTTCTTATTCTGAGTTCTACATCAATTACAAGGTTACAAATGGTTATATATAATAGCCTATCTCTTCAAATACAATAATGGGTAGACATAGCAGTTGTCTGTTTACAATATTCACATATTTGTGTATGGTCAATAACTGAACAAATGCATTTCTCACTGGGTTCTGTACAAACAAAATGAGCATAATATCACCAACAGCTGTACACGCACTGATACACATTGAACCTAAATATAAAATCTAAAATTATTCTAGTTTCATTGCATTCATGTTCCATGTTGTTGGATATATGGCGCTAAATTATAACATTATTATTTTAAGAATTGCATTAATTTTTCCAGAAATTAGGGTTTTGTTGTAGCCTCCTCTCGAAGTTCTGGTACCACGTGTGCAAAGTGTTGAGTGGTATGTAGGACACGCCTGGCGTGGGGGTCATCTGGTCCTGTGTCACTGAGAATGACGCCACAAAGTTCACCAGATTTTCTAGCATCTTCTGGGCAAATGTTATGTAATTGCTTTGTTGTAGTGACTGAAACAGTAATTGTTGTTGTGGTTCAATTTACTCATCATCAGGGATATTACAATGTGAGACGAGGTTTGTTTATCAATGAATGCATACTTACTACTGAGGAGGTAAGGATTTGCACATTTGATTCAGGTTCAATGGCTATCCCAATCTGAGCATTGTGACATATCTGCTGTTGCCCAAATGCAGTTATGAATTTATTGTCACCTGTGAACCATAAGGAGAAATGTGGGTAAAGCACCAGTTTACAACAAGCAGAAAAAGTATAAAAGAATGTTATTCAAAGAATCTTACTAGATAGCTCATGTAGCTTTTTCAATGTTCCTATTTTGTAAATAGCCGAGGGTTTGGTATTGGAAATATGTCCGAGCAGCTGCCAGTTGGGTGGCGCCGCGGGGTCTGGCCAGCTCCAGTAGACCATGCCGACGGTGCCGACCGGCAGCGGAGAAACACCGGTTAAAAACACCACCGCATGGTTGATATTGTCCGCCTCCGTGATTGTTATGAGAAATTGAGTATCTGACAACGCCGCGAAGTCTGTCTGCACCTGAAAACCCACAAAACATTTTCATAATGGGGCTTTATTCAGTAATATTAAGTAAAAACGTGTTTTCTACTTACAAGACGACCCGACACAATTAATCCAAATACATTGGACATCTTTAATGAGTTAATTTAATATTTACTGCTACTAATAAAACCAATACACAACAGTAATGTTAACAAAATTCTACTTTATTCTAGAATTCTATCGTGTTCTATACATAGCATAGCATTTTTTATCTGTATTACTGTGTAAGACGCATCACGGCATCAAGCTTGACAAATGTCAAAATGTTAACGTCATTTGCGTTTAGATACTGCGTCGATTTTTTTTATAGATTCTATTTTATATAAATACCTATTTAATCAATGCTTTTTCTTTCTTTCTTTCTATTTATAATTTCAGTTTGCTTCGTTTATACTAGAAGCAAGTACGCAAATAAAACAAAATGTTCAAAGTAACCATAACAAATAAATAAATAAATAACGAAAGCAGTAGGAAATATCAACCGCAGTCCGCAAATCATATTATTATGTATTGTAATTGTAACCATATAAATACCACCCACCACTTAATCTGTACTTTACATAAATAGAAAATATGTACCTACTTAAGTTTAAAAGGAAAAAATTTATAAGTGTAGGCACTTACTTACCTACATGTGTATACTAGGTTCATTGTTCAATGATACAGCCATACTTACTGGACAGGTATAAGGTATTGTTGTATATAAATGTACCTAAGTATATAAAAAGTTAAAACACAGAAATCAACACCTATGGCCTATGGGATCATAATGGTGTTCATTTACCTACTTAGACAGAGTATCTACTCGACCACTCGTATAATTTTGCTCGACCTAGATAAGCTTCCGACTTTCATCGATCCGAAGCACAGACCTTGAGTCCTGCCTGTGGCCTATATCCCTACTTCATGTTCAGCATCCACGTCCCTACCTTTATTTTTATTGTTTTAAATGACCTATTCCTTTGACTAGGTACCTATCTTATCTTAACGTTAGACCAGAGCTTCGTTTTGTGTGTGCCCAGTGCCAACGTAATCAACCTCCACCTTTCTTTGTGTAGGTAACAAGAACCTAAAACTTACTTAAATGTGTAGTTTGCATCTACTTACATATTGTAATTAGGTAGTGTTAGATACGGGACACGGGACAAGTGAAACTCTCGCTGGCTGTAAACGCACTGTCGTTTATTTGAACACAGAACATGCAACCGTTACAAGTACAAGTATGCGGGGTGAGGCGCGCGGGTGTGCGCGGGCGATCGCGGACCGATGTCTCGCTCTCGCTCGGCCACGTTGCAGGGCGCGTTACCTATGCTTGTACACAACATCTCCCCACCCTATTCTGACAAGCCCACTTATGAAGAATATGAATTATTAAGAATAATAAAATAATAAAAATAAAATATAAACGTAGCAGAAACAAGAATGTAGGTAGTACACAATTTACACAATATACATGACATTTTTATAATTAATTAAGTTAGTACGTGTGACACATAATTATTATTATTAACTAGGTAGGTATCTTATAACTAATCATTTTCCTAACGCGAGGCTTCTATAGTTAACCCTTGGGATATTGCGCAACCCTCTATCGGGATGTTGGGACGCCACTGGCGGCGGTGGTGAGGAACCATTCGTTGTACTTGCACCCTGTACCCCCTCCCCCGCGGAGTCGACTTGAAAAGCGGGTTGGAGACTCGGTGATGTTGATCGTGACGTGGTGCCGTCATCGTCACCTGAATTGTCCACTTCGCCAATATCCCAAGATTGTTGTGAGTTAGCGTAGCCCTTATAAAATACAATTTGATTTTTGTGTTTTTTCACTACACTTCCTGTTAGGTGGTCGTTAATCAAATAGACCACCTTACCAATTTTGTCTGTGATTGTACCTCTGCACCAAGTAAACTTATCTTTATTCAAAAATTTTTTGTATAACACTTCGTTTCCGCATTTAAAAGTCTGCTCATTTTTGCCGCCGTTGTATTTACTCTGCAAACACTGTTTTGATTTTACTGAAGTGTCCAATGACGTGTCTGAGGGTGACAACGGTTTTGGCGACAGCATATCCAAGCGTGTTCTTAGTTTGCGTCCAAACACTAATTGTGCCGGAGAGAACCCTGTGACAGAATGTATCGAGTTTCGGTAATCAAAAAGATATCTTAACAGCCTGACCCTACTCTCTTTCTGACTTTGACTAGAGAGGATACACGATTTTATACCCTTTTTTGCAATCTTCACAAAACTTTCAGCCTGACCATTGCTCGCGGGACTATATGCCGGTGACGTCACGTGGTTAATCCCGTTTATTGTACAAAACCGTTTAAAGTCGTGTGACGTGAAAGCCGTGCCATTATCGCTAACAATTGTGTTGGGTAGCCCAAATCTAGAAACAAACTCGCAAAGTTTTTCTACTGTGGCTGATGAGGTCGTTGTACCGCACATATCGTAAACTTCCATCCATTTAGTATACGCATCTACCACTATTAAATAATGCTTATTATCTATGGGACCTAAAAAGTCTATGTGTAACCTGTGAAAGGGTTGGGGTGGATATTGCCACGGCGCGAGTGGGGCACGTGGGGGGGTTGGTCGTAAGTGTATGCATACAGTACAGGAGTTAATCATAGTTTCGATCTCATTGTCAATACCCGGAAACCAAAAACGAGAACGAGCTTCGGCCTTTGTTTTTACAATTCCTAGGTGGGAAGTGTGAAGTTCGTTTAATATTTTAATTTTAAGACTTTCGGGCAAAACTACTTTATGCCCTCTCATGACACAGCCCTCTTCATATGATAATTGATTTTTGCATGCATGAAAAGGTTTTAATTTTATATCAGTCATGCTCCTAGGCCAACCCTTAGAAATAAAATCGATCACTTTTAACAAGTTAATATCCCTGCTAGTTTCCCTGCGCAATTCGTCTAGTGTGACCGGCATGTGACCATCTATAACGAAATGAACGTACGATGCGCGGTCAATGGGAGCGGCAGCGGCAGCAGCGTGCTGTGTACTGTCCCCGCACTCCCCGCCCCCGGGTTCACTGTCCGCCGTCGCTGCCTGCGACTGCGGCCCGTCGCCCGCGCCGTCGGGGAGACTGGCGCGGGACAAATAATCCGCGCAGTTATTCTCGCTACGAACGTATTCGATTTTATAATTATATGCACTAAGGAACAACGCGTATCTCTGTAATCGGTTTGCCGACACCTCTGGTATACCTTTGTATGGCCCAAATATAGAGATTAAAGGTTTGTGGTCGGTGCGAAGGATAAACGGGTCTGATTTCCCGTACAGATACTGATGGAACCTTCGAACTCCGAAAATAATTGCAGTTGCCTCCTTCTGTATCTGGGAATATCGTTTTTCAGCCGTGTTAAGAGTGCGGGATGCAAACGAAATAGGACGCTCGAATCCGTCCTTGTCAATTTGCGACAATATCGCACCTAAACCATTTGGTGAAGCGTCCACAGTGAGGATTATCTTTGCGTTAGGGTCGAAATGTGCTAACACTTGGTCTGACGTTAATTGTTTTTTTATTTCCACGAACGCTTTTTGACATTCGTCGGTCCAATTCCAATTAACCCCTTTCTTTAAAAGATCATATAAGGGACTGAGAATTTCGGACGCCCTCGGTACGAAATTACGGTAATAATTCACTAACCCTAAAAATGATTGGAGTTTACCTACATCCGTAGGCATCGGGGATTTCTTAATTGCTATTACCTTATCCGACGATTTTTTGAGCCCGTCTTTGTTTATTACGTACCCTAAATAACTGATTTCATTTTTGAAAAATTCGCATTTCTCTTTTTGCAAGGTCAGTCCTGCGTCTTGTAGCCTCTGTAACACTTCAGTTAGCCTTTGTAGGTGTAGCTCGGGTCCGTCAGCTGTTACCAGGACGTCATCTAATAGACATAACACACCGTCCATGCCTGATAATATGCTTTCCATAGCGCGCTGAAAAATAGACGGTGCGCTCGTTAACCCAAACACCATACGTGTATATTGAAACAACCCGCGGTGCGTATTTATGCACGTAATTTTTTGCGAATCCTTGTCCAAAACAAATTGGTTATAGGCCATGGACAGATCTAACTTTGAGAATTGCTGTCCTCCGTGTAACTTCGAAAATAATTCATGGACCGTAGGTAACGGGTATTGTTCTACAACTAATTGTTTATTTATGGTTACGGAATAGTCTGCACACAGCCTTACGCTCCCATTGCGTTTTAATACTGGCACTACGGGTGATGCATACTCAGAGTGATCGACCTGCTGTAATATACCTAAATTTACTAAACGGACAATCTCTTTATCTACCTTGTCTCGTAATGCAAATGCGATTGGACGTGCCTTGAAAAACATTGGTTTTGCATCATCTTTTAACCTTAACTTGACTTCGAACTTCGTAAATTTACCTAGTTTATCTGAAAATACGTCTTTGAATCTACTATGCAAGTTATCGACTGTATTTGCTTCATTGTTTATAAAATTACAGGGCGCTAATTTTAGTTTAAATAAGGACAAAAAATCTCTACCGAGCAACGGAGGCCCTTCGCTACGCACCACGTACACATCCAGTGTGTGTGTACTCTGCCTATAAGTGATAGGTACGCGAATTATGCCTAAACAAACGATACTAGTGCCCGTGTAGGTTAACAACCTTTTCTTAGGGGGCAACAAAGGCAGGCTGCTAAAATGTCTGTTGCAACAATCCTCTGAAATGACTGTGACTGCGGATCCACTATCTATTTCGAACCTCATTTGTGAGCCGTTGATAAACACGATTTCTGTCATAGGTTCCCCCCGTTCTGACACGATATTACGTAAAAACTCACCATCGTCGTCTTCCTCCGCCACGTCACCGGACACAACACGTTTCACTTTGCACACTCTACGCAAATGTCCCTTTTTATTACACTTCCTACACGTAAAGTTCGCGAACCGGCACTGGGATGACGGATGGTTATTTCGACCGCACACGGAACATTTCTCCTTGACCGGTTCCTTCTCTGGAGCCGTACTCGTACCCTGCACCTTGAACACTACATGTTCTTGCTGTGTTGATGGTGACGCTGTCGTTGATGCGGAGGCGCCTGCCCGCGCACATCGGATGCTCTGCGCCAACTCCACTGCCTTTGCCAGGGTCAAAGTATCCGTATCCTTCGCGAAGAGTTTGTCCCTCTCGGGACCCGCCGACATACCCATTACAAAGCGGTCTCGAAGGGCTTCTTCTACATTGGCGAACTTGCAGTGTTTCGTGAGGCCGCGCAGTCTTGCCGCCCACTGCGCATGCGTCTCACTCGCTTGTTGCGTTGCCGCGTAAAATGCATATCTTTCTCCGAATCCACACTTTTTCGGCGAAAAGTGAGCATCTAATAGCTCCAAAATGTCTTCGAATGGCACCTCCTCCAGCTGTTTAGGCAAAGCCAAGTCGGCTGTGAGCTGGTAGGTACCATCCGTGAGTGCGCTCAGCAGGATCGCTCGCCTTCTTGAACCCGTAGCATCGTTTTTTCCGGAGATGTCATTTGCTATAAACCACTGCCGCAGGCGACTTTTATACGCCTTCCATTCGTGCACTGTGTGGTCAAAGTTACTTAAAATCCCGAAATTAAACTGAGCCATTGTTTTGTGTTAAAGCGTAAGCGTGGGTTGCTCACGTCGTCGCCACTGTTAGATACGGGACACGGGACAAGTGAAACTCTCGCTGGCTGTAAACGCACTGTCGTTTATTTGAACACAGAACATGCAACCGTTACAAGTACAAGTATGCGGGGTGAGGCGCGCGGGTGTGCGCGGGCGATCGCGGACCGATGTCTCGCTCTCGCTCGGCCACGTTGCAGGGCGCGTTACCTATGCTTGTACACAACAGGTAGTTACCCTTTTTAAGGTTCCATAGCCAAAAAACCGAACCCTTATTCATAGTTTCGTCATGTCCGTTGTGTCTACACCGTGTACCTATTCTGTAACTACTTAGACCACAAATAAATTGTGCAAATTTGTTAAAAACAATTAGAGGTGGCTCTCTCCATACATATACCTAACCAAGGGATTAAAAAAATAACTCATATACCTACCTACGTGTGGGGCGTCGTTGGATCGATTACAATGTTTATTATTAGGGAACTTTTTTATTTAAGTCTGCTTTTTGAGATATGGTCTATTTTCGATTATAAGGACAGAAATTACTTAGTTATACTTACATTGTTTTTACGAGAACTGATTTTTGTGGTACCTACCTGGATGAAATCAATACTGTGCATGTAAACATTCGTCCTAAAACTACGGAACCCCTTCATTGTTCAAATCTGTTACTGTTGATGCAGTTCAAAGTTTACGTTCTATCTACGTATTGTGACCTATTGTACGGGGCGTTATTCATAATAAAAACTTGAGGTGTCAAGGGACACCCGGATGGAACGAAGTTCCTTTCGATTAATAACTGGCTTGCTTTCTATAGGTAAGAGAGAGGGAGACAGACAGAGAAACACGCGCACGCCGCACGGCTTACAACTATAGCAAAAAGTGTAGTTACAACTTTTGGTCTTTCCGTCTAGCCCCCCTTTCGCAACGCGCGATAAGGAACTTCGTTCCAATAATATGCAGGAATTCACGCACCAGGGATAAAAAACTTCATTTAGGTTTGGAAGGGGAATTAGGATTCGCAAAGGAGACCTAAACGAGCGGGTGATATCGAGTTACCTAGGTACGTCAATAAAACAATATACTTACTCATATCAATATATTTTATTGGAATTAAAGATCAAACTTAGTCATACAAACAAGTAACAGGAACTAGCACCTGAAATGACAAACTAATTAACATAACAATGGTTTTGTTCAAATCACAAACACGAAATGATGAATTTGAATGCAAGTTAACATTAAGCATAAATGCAATGAATTGAGTCAGAGAGCAGGCAAAGCTGAAAATTAAAGTTATATAACAGAATATACTGATAAGTAGTAAAGAGCAAATAATATTCTGATAAGAGACAGTCCTGACAGTCGCAGGGCGATAGCAAGCGAGGAGAGACGCCACTAGTAATTTAACTTATATCACACAATAGTTACATCATCAACCATCAAGTTAACAACTCTACACACTAGTCAGTGAGTGCTGCTACTGCTTCACATTATAACAGATAGTATTGTAGCATACACAAACAAGTACCTTTTACAAATTATACATCCTTTGTGCTTGTGTATACTACCTACTTTGTAAATTGCTACTTTTATTTACTCTAATTATTTTAAATGTTCTATAATCAATATATAAAGAAAAATAATACTTTAAAGTTACATCATGAGGAAACATTATAACATCTATTAAGCCTAATTATTCAGCAATCTTAACTAGGTCATATTATATTAATTATTGAATATGTTTGTAGTTATTGTTATTGTACTGATATCAATTATGTTTATCTTTGCGTTAGCTTTCAATTTAATCTCTCATGTAGGGATAGTCGATGTCGCGCAGAGGCACGAACGTCTCCTTGATGGATTGCGGCGAGGTCCAGCGCATGACGTAGCCGGGCCCGCCGGCCTTGTCGTTGGTGCCCGACATGCGACCGCCGCCGAACGGCTGCTGCCCCACCACCGACCCGGTCGACTTATCGTTGAGGTAGAAGTTGCCGGCAGTCATCTTGAGCTCATCAAGAGCTTTCTGCAGGAAACTCTTGTCCATTGAGAATACTGCTCCTGTTAGTGCAAATTTGGTTGATGAGCCGATGAGTGCCATTGTCTTGTCAACATCACGGTCATCATACACATACATGGAGAGTACAGGTCCGAAAATCTCTTCAACCATAAGCTTGTCATGGGGATCCGAGGTCTCAATAATAGTGGGCTGGACAAAGTAGCCCTTGCTGTCATCAAATTCCCCTCCAGCAATTATTTTGTTCTTGGGATTGTTCTTGGCATTTTTGATGTAACCTGTGATTCTATTGAATGCCTTGTCGTCGATGACAGCAGCAGCGAAAATTTTAAAGTCTGTTGGGTCACCTATCTTCAATTTAGCACGCTCTTGAATTAAACCATTCTTAATGGGCTCAGCCAGAGATTTAGGAACATAAATTCTTGAGCAAGCTGAACATTTTTGTCCACAATATTCAAATGATGAGCGAATAGTGGCAGTGACCACAGTTTGGATATCAGCTGAAGGATGCACAAAGTGGTAATTTTTGCCTCCACACTCACCAATCAGCCTAGGATAATTTTTATAACGGTTAAGGTTTTTTCCAACTTCATTCCACAGCCAGTTGAATGTTGGCACAGAACCAGTAAAGTTAATGCCTGCCAAGTTAGGAGAGGAGGTAATGGTGCGTCCAAACGTTGGTCCATCTGCTGGAACAAAATTAACAATACCATCGGGTAGACCAGCTTCACGCATTATATTAAAGATCCTCCAATTTGATAGAAGAGCTGTATCAGATGGTTTCCACACTACACCATTACCCATGAGAGCAGGTGTGTAGGCCAAGTTGCCCCCAATGGCAGTGAAGTTGAAGGGAGCAATCGCTGCAATAAATCCATCAATACCTCGGAATCTAAGAGAATTTCTAGTTACAGAGGGATCCTCAGAAATAGGTTGATATTTAGCACTCTCTTTTAAAAAGAAAACATTAAATCTGAAGAAATCAATGAGTTCAGCAGCTGAATCAATTTCAGCTTGAATTGCACTCTTCGACTGGCCCAGCATTGTGGCAGCATTGAGTTTTTGCCTGTGTGATCCAGCCATCAGCTCAGCAGCAGACTGCCAGATGCGAACACGTTCCTGCAGCGGCGTGCGGTCCCAGCGCGCCTGAGCATCCACTGACACTTGGATTGCTTTCTGTATGGTCTTCTCACTCGCGTAGTAGAACTTCGCGATCTTCTTGGAGTGATTGTGGGGCATCACCTGGAAGCGCGGCTCGCCCTCCTTGATGCTCTCGCCACCGATGACAATGGGCACCTCCTCGGTGACGGCGGCAGTCTGCGCCAGCTCGGCGGCCAGCGCGGCGCGCTCCGCGCTGCCCTCGCGGTACTCCAGCACGGGCTCGTTCTGCACGCCGAAGTCCTGGAACTTGGGCAGCTCCACGATGCTGGAGAGCGAGCGCTCAAGCGCGCGCCCCCCGCGGGCCGTTCTCGTCCATACGCTCAACATCTTTGCGTAATCGGTTGATTGTTTTCTGGGATTGCAAAGTGCTGTCAAAAGCGCTTGTTACGTAAACCGTATCGTTCGCAAACACGACAAGACTACTAAAAGCGCACGGACACGGTAACTGACGTCGATATAGTTTCCACAGAATCTGCGACCTTCACCGATCCATCACATTTTGTAACGAAACGAAATGGCAGTGGCACCACCAAAATAACAATGTGTGTAATTATTACACGATGATCTTCGTACTTTTAAATATGTGTGGGTTTCAACGCGTACTCTTTGCCATTTTTTTTGTAAGATATGGTAATAATTACAAATTTTAGGACTTTTTTTACAACTCAGAACCCGGACCAGACACAGACAGCTGACATTTACGTTTGCGAATACTGCAACGCGCTGACGCGTATATATCGAATATTTATGAAACTAGACTAGCTAGCTAGGTTAGCCTATAGGGCTACAGCTACCCACGCCCACGTCAAATATAACTTTTAAAAGCTTGTTAGCTCTTTCTTTTCCTCTTGTGTGCCGTGGGGTTTAGAATATTAGAGCAGGACGTGCCCCGTGCCCGCCTTAGGGTATTAGTGTTCTGTGAGGACGTGCGTCAATGAACGTGGCCACCTGTCATAAAGGGCGCAAAACCTATTTTAACCTGTGACTCAAAAAATATAAAGTAGTTAAGGTGGAAGCGTCAAGGAAGCCCGCTAAATTCAAATCTTCTTACAATTTGCAGATCAGTGTTAGGTTGTATGTTGATTCACGACCGCAACAAATATGTATTTCCAGAAACATAATCATTAGAATCATAAATACAACTCTTTAAGTTACAATTGGCCTCAAATGTCAGGATTTCATGAATTAAATTGATGACTTTAATATTGTGTTTACACATCTTATTTGTTACGGCCTCGAATCATCTTATGATTAATATAAAACCATAAATGATTTGCAAATTGCAAAATACTTATTGAATTTCACGGGCTACCTTGGCGCTTTCACCTTAAGGTGGATGCTCCAAGGCAGCCCGCGAAATTCAAATTTTCTTACGTTTTTTGCAATTTGCTGGTCAGTACTAAGTTGTACGTTGATTAAAATATGATTCGCGGCCGTAACAAATATGTATCTACAGAATTATAATTATTAGAATCAGTAATACAATTTGTTAAGTTAGCATAATCCTAAAATGTCAAGATTTCATGAAATAGTCATTCAGTAGTATTACTTGATCTTAGAGAGTTGTGTTGATGACTTTATTGATGAATTATATAATTCTGTAAATTGTCTGTAATATTCAGTCTCGACATTCATAGCGATCGCTTTACGACCGAATTTGGTCGCAAAGGCCCTGATTGACAGGTATAATGTATGGAGTGACAGGACTTTGCGATCGAATTTGGTCGTAAAGCGATCGTTATGAATGTCGAGACTGCTGCCCCTGGCTGTATTACCATAGATAGACCATAGAAGTTGGCGGTATCGTCGAATGTACAGACGTCAGCAGATCAAGCTACCGAAACTGTCAAATTTTCCCAATTTATTTATTTATTTAAACTTTTCGCACAAAAATGTACAAAGGCGGACTTAATGCCTTAGGCATTCTCTACCAGTCAACCAAGGGTGGTGAAGAGATTAGATGGCAGGTGCTTTGGTTGAGAGGGACAATAATAATAAAAAAACTCTTAAAACTAGGTACACATACATATTATTACTATAGTATATACTTATAATATATATACAAAATCAAGGGAGAGATGTGTTTAGATGACTACGCTATTTTTTTTTTAATTTGTTTTGAAAATAACTGCAATTTCCGCTTAAATACATACCGACTGGTGGCCGTCCTGATATCAAGAGGAAGCGCATTCCAAACAAGAATGGACTGAATATGAAAAGAAGAATGAACAAAGTCAGACGTATGAGAAGGACAGAGTAAGAGAAGATTTTTAGAAGAACGCAGATTCTTAGCGTGTGAAGAACATAGATATTGGAAGTGAGATACGAGGTAAGGAGGAGTGGGAGAGTTCAGAAGGTTCCCAATCAACCTTGAACCTAATAATTTAATAATAAAGTTCAAAATCTGATAAGTTTGACAAATTGTAGTACGTAGCTTGATGTGCTGGCGTCTTTACAATCATCGGAAAGATGTCTTGTAGACTTCTTTCTGCAAGACATCAGAAAGAAGTCCATATTACTGAAAGACGGTTAAAAAAAATCCCCAAATTTGTCGCCTTAGGCTTAACCTACTAAGCCTGCTGGTAAAGTCGCCATTGACTCATGTAGCTGTTCTATGTTACGGGTGTGGTTTCTGCACTTAGTCCTTCAAGTGGACCATTGTGTATGTAGCTGTTAGTTAGGCAGGAGTGAGTAATATCTTGGGAATGTATGCTTGGTACCTAGTTAAAGTTCTTTTTTAGGGTTCTGCAGTCAACAAGGAACCCCCATTTTTTCGCCATGTCCGTCTGTCTGTCCGTCCGCAGCTTAGCTCAGAGACTCTTAGTAGGTACTAGAAAGCTATAATTTGGAAAGGATACAAAGTAGTATCTTGAAAAAAAAAAAAGTTTATTTTGGTCCTCTACACGTAAAGTGGGGATGTATGTATCGTTGGATAGATCTTTCAAAAATATTGCGGATTTGTAAAATATTAAGTTTTAAAGTGCAAATTTTTCTCAAGTGCGCACTTGACAAAAATTTGCCCCCGGCCAGTTAAATGAAAGAAAGAAAAATGCGTTTATTGGCATTACACAAAATGAATACACTTTAAAACTATAAACACAAAAAACAAAGATTATAATGCCAAAAGGGCCTCAGCTCAGCATAATGTCAGATGACAACACAAGTGTAGGTATCATCTGACGCTGAATATCAGCTGCAACCCACGAGCATAGTATAAAGAGAGGTGTCATGATTTTTAAATATATTTCTGTAATTTTAATTGAAATAATAATATTTAGTACTGGTTTGATTTTAAATACGTTTTGAAAATAAAATAACATTTATTGGTACGTCTATTGATTCGGTTATCGACATCCTGCCGCCACACTCCCGCCACTTGTGTCACGTGGCGTGATGGGGCGAGCGATTTCTGCCCGGCGCTGGGTGAGGACAGTTGATTTCAACACGCCGAAACGAACAGCCGGAGAAGAAGTACTCATATTTGCTGTGAAGTTATAAGTAGTTATATATGTATCAAGTGATTTATTAATATATTGAATACTAAATTGAAGTGAGTTGCTGTTTTATTTCAGAGGAAGTACGTTATCTTCATACAAACGCACCGCGCGCGGCTTGTATGTGTGCGCCAAAGTATCTATGCGTCGCCGCACGCACACTTACACAAATCTCGGCGGGTTTCGCAGCGCGCCAGACGGGGCTAACATCGCACGAGGTTCGCGCGTCACGGCTTTTCGGCACCGCTAAATGAATGAAAAATGTGTGATAATCGCAGGAGAACGTATTGCTGTGTGTTTGGGTGTCTTAATAATTTATCGATTCCAGAATTGTCTCTGTTCAAATTACCTATTGAACAGGAAAGGTAAGAAAGTCACTTTTTCTAGCATATCATTTTTACTTGATGATGAGATACCTACCTACTTACTTATTTTTTGTTGTATATATCATTGGTTGTATTAGTTTTTTATCAGACAGAGGAAGTAGGTAGGCCTAATTTCCCACTAGATTCTAGAATGTACTAGGTACTTTTGATCTGTCAATTGATTTGCCGCTATTGCTTTGTTTATGTTTAGTCATGCCGATTTCTCAGTACCTTTTGTAGGTATAGTAACTAAGTACCTACTTACAGTTATAAAATCGTACTTAAAAAATAAGTAATTGACTAATTGTGAATCAGATAAATAGAGCAAAGTTCGAATCATAACAGCAAAATAAAAATTTGATTATAGTCTAAGAGACAGGCGTTAGTTTTTTTATGTTGTTTTACGATGTTTTTTTTTTTATAAATAATACTGCTATGAATCTTGAATAAATTTCTGTGTTTGTTAGGAAAACCATTGTTGAACTTTATTGACTAATGATCACTGAATTAGTTATACAGAGATATGTGTTATCTTTGGCAAGGGCCGGGCTTTAAACTAATGAATTGGTGAAAGTACTATCAGTAACCTACCGTTTACTCGTGCTCATCACCGCCCCGCGCCGCCCGTCTGCTGGCCCGTCGCTCTTTCTTTCATCGTGAAAGGTTTCATCATCGTTTAGGTACCCAGACAATACAAGTAAAAAATACAACATCCCGACCCTTGCCCATTTATTGGCACTGAATTAAAATTTAACAAAAAGTGACAACCCTAAGACAGTAGGCAATTATGTCGCGGATTGTGCCGGAGATAGCCTACTTCCTCTCTTTATACTATGCCACGAGTGCCATACGCTGGAATAACAAACACATAGGGAAGTGTGTGTCCGTTATAATAAATTGAGAGAATTAATTTAAATGCTAGAAATTATAGATATAAGTTCATACATAATCAAATAAAATGTCGAGACATACATGTATGTGTGTGTGTTGTATTGTAATTAATGAAAAACTGAAATAAATACCCAATATGTGCGTGTTATGTACCTACACAAAAAAAAAAAAAATCTAGAAATAGAAAGTGCCCACCTAGAAATAGAAAGTATCACATATCCAAATGATTGTTTTTGGATATGTGAAATAATTCACGGTAGTATAGTTTACATTACGAAGTTAAAAGGAAAACTATCACATTAGCTGTGATATCACAGTAGGCTTTCAAGTTTACGAGTAATAGCCGACCAACTTACATTTGCAGTTGCGATGTATGGGAGAACATGGATTTCAATAACAATGTTAACTTTGTTCTAGGGATAAATTCATTCCAGCTACGGAACCCTTCATTGTGCGTGGTCCGACACGTACTTAGCCGGTTTTAGGGTTCCGTAGCCAAAAGGCAAAAAACGGAACCCTTATAGATTCGTCATGTCTGTCAGACAGACGTCGGACAGACGTCCGTCCGTATGTCACAGCCACTTTTTTCCGAAACTATAAGAGCTATACTGTTGAAACTTGGTAAGTAGATGTATTCTGTGAACCGCATTAAGATTTTCACACAAAAATAGAAAAAAAAAAACAATGAATTTTGGGGGTTCCCCATACTTAGAACTGAAACTCAAAATTTTTTTTTCATCGAACCCATACATGTGGGGTATCTATGGATAGATCTTCAAAAATGATATTGAGGTTTCTAATATTATGTTTTTCTAAACTGAATAGTTTGCGCGAGAGACACTTCCAAAGTGGTAAAATGTGTGCCCCCCACCCCTGTAACTTCTAAAATAAGAGAATGATAAAACAAAAAAAAATATATTATGATATACATTACCATGTAAACTTTCACCGAAAATTGGTTTGAACGAGATCTAGTAAGTAGTTTTTTTTTAATACGTCATAAATCATAAACCGCTGTTTACCTTTCATTCAATCAACTCATGATTGATTTTTATTGATAATGGTACGGAACCCTTCGTGCGCGAGTCCGACTCGCAGTTGGCCGGTTTTTTTATTGCTGAATGCGGGCCTACCTTGACCACGATCACGCCTGATGGAAAGCGATGGATGAGGTCTATGATGGAACGAGCGTGCTCAGAAGATACCACTCTTGTACCTATAACTAACCTATGAATTATTAAGGTTGTCTACCAAATAGACTAATTAAACAGGACAGCGCCACCGCTGGCTGATCCTACCAAAGAAACGACGCGCTGGCATGATGAGTCAGATGCCTCTAAGATAGGTAGGTAGGAGTTTGTTGCGCCACTTCTTTCCAGTGAAAGTACCAGAACTAAGAAGTGGTGAAGGGCGGGCGTTTTGGGGGACTGACTTATGTAATTTTTACGTTCGAATAAATGAATTTTGATTTTAAATATTTAATGGGTGTTTTGTGAGTTTGATGTTTCGCGAAATACTCATCCCCATCATCACAGATTATCACCGACATATTTAGTTTTACAAACCTGTAACTCTGAATCTTTCTTGAATCTGTGATTGTTAGCTGAAACCACAAGTTAACCATAGAATAACTCGCAGAACAAAACCAGACTCATTGGACCACGTCCACAAGGGAACCAGACAGACATTTTATATCTAATCTTTGGACAGAAATCTCATTTTTGACAGTTAATACAGAATCAGAATCAGAAAGTCTAGTTTCGGAATTCCAAATTTTAGTAGAGTGTAATAAGATAAGATAAGCATAATGCGAGCGGTGTGTGTGCCGGCGCGGCGGGTGGCGCACGTGACGCGGCCGGCGGCGGTGTCGGTGCTGCGGCCGCAGTGCAGCGTGTACCCGCGCGCGCCGCGCAACGAGGCCCTGATGCAGCACTGCGCGGGCACGCGGGAGCGCGTCGGCCTCTCGCACGAGCTCACCGCGCTTAGTCGCTGCCCTGAAACAATACCTATTTTTGTCGGACCCGAGAAAACTACTGCCGGAGATTTCTGTGTGCAGGCTGCGCCTTTTGACCACAGACTTGTCGCCGCGTACTACCATCGCGCGTGGCCGGAGACTATCGGGCAGGCCATACAAATAGCCACTGCCTGCCAGCCGATCTGGGAGCGTACTTCGATAGACGAACGCTGCTGCGTGCTAGAGCGCGCCACCGACCTGCTTGCTGGAGTTTTTCGGCAACGCGTCATCGCGGGTTGTATGCTCGGTCAGGGTATGACGGCGATCCAGGCGGAACTCAACGTGTGTCAGCTGATCGATTACCTGCGGTTCGGATGCTACTTTATGAGGGAGCACACCAGGAATAAATGCCTTATCGACGGCGGTGAGCAAGTGATCAACCACAACCAATATCACGGCCTCGAAGGGTTCTGGGCGGCGATCACGCCTTACAGTTCGCTCGCTCAAGCTGCGCAACTGGCAATCATGCCAGCGATCATGGGAAACTGCGTGGTGTGGAAGCCAAGTGATCAATCGGTTCTCGCCTGCTACCGCGTGCTCGAGTGTGTGCAGTGCGCGGGGCTGGTCCCTGGCGTCATTAACTTCGTGCCATCTGAGGAGAATCGTTTCCTCGAGGCGGTTAGCTCGAGTTCGGATCTGGCGGGTATTACATTCGGTGGTACGACTCAGACCCTTGAGCACATTTGGCGCACAATTGGTAGGCGCATAGAGAGATATTCGCGGTTTCCACGTCTCGTTGGCACCGGCAGTGGGAAGAACTTCCATGTGGTGCACGCGTCGGCCAACCTAGCCAACGCAGTGGCGTGCACGGCGCGCGCCGCCTTCGAGATGGCGGGACAGAAGTCGACCTCGTGCTCGCGCGTTTTCGTGGCCGAGTCAGTGCTGGAACGGTTTGCGCAGGGGCTCGCGCAAGTCGCGGAGTCGCTCGTGGTCACCCATCCGCTCGACTACAGGTGTTTTACGTCTGCGCTCGCGTCACAGTCTGCATACGACAAGGTTGTATATGTTTTGCCATATTGGAACTTGGGAATATATTTATTAATCGGGGCATTATTTCAAATGAGTTATGAACTTTGTAAGGTTTGCCGCTTCCTGCAGCGCGCTGAGACGGACGGCTCGGTACGACGCGTGTGCGGTGGGCGCGTGGACGCCGAGGTGGGCTTCTTCGTGGAGCCCACAGTGTACTTGGTGCCGGAGCCGACACATGAGCTCATGTGCGAGGAGCTGCGCGGCCCGGTGCTGGCCGTGTGCGGCTTCCCCGACGACGACCCCGACGCGCTCCTGTGGGCGGTCTCACGGACACCGTACGCCATTACAGGCTCTATTTTTGCACGTGTAAGGCAACCCTTCTAATAAAGCTATCGAAGGTTACCAAACTTTGAGTATCGCCACCAGGTCAATCACGTGGTCAGGGGCAGTCGGAGCGATGATCATAGCATCTGAAGGAGGCGTCTCTTCCTCTTCTCTTTCCACTCTTCAGCCGTATGATCTAGACTGAGGGCCCATTTTTCAAATACTTTCGAAATAAATTGAGACTTATAGGGAAATTAGTAAAAACTTAAATGTCTCAAAAGTTATTGGTTGAAAAGTAAGGAAGACGAATTTTCCTAAATCGTTTGAACTGAGAACCCAATATTTGGTCGTTCACACTGCTAGGGCCGGCAGCATAGATATAACAATTTCTATGACCAGCAGACTACAAAACATAAGTTTAGTAACAGTCACACTTTCTGACTTATGTTGTTTAGTCTGCCAGCCCATATTAAAGGATGATTTTCACCAAACGGCTCGCACTACATCGGATCGGAACGGATTTTACAATCTTTAAACGATATTAAATCGTGTACACAGTATTTTTAAAGTCTATATTACCAAGCCGCGCACAGAAGCTTGACCGCGGGCGTCTTCCGCGGCACGCGATCGTAGCCGAAAGTATGCTGCGACGTGCGATCGGCTTCGTTCGCCTATCGTCGCCAGACGCCTGCAGAAAGTAGCATAGCATA
Source organism: Apamea anceps (assembly GCA_951799955.1). Classification (NCBI taxonomy): domain Eukaryota; kingdom Metazoa; phylum Arthropoda; class Insecta; order Lepidoptera; family Noctuidae; genus Apamea; species Apamea anceps. Next base: position 467,019 of record OX637502.1, on the reverse strand, counting down.
AACCTCAGATAGTAGTTTCTGAGGTTTATGCTATGCTACTTTCTGCAGGCGTCTGGGTTGAGAGCGCAAGTCTTTTCATAAAAGTTTTAATTTACGTTTGAGAAATTTATTAACAATTTGTTTGAATTTTTAACAATTGCGCGACTTAGATACAAAATTGAGACCTATGGTTTCCCCAACCAGGTCTCAATTTTGTATCTAAGTCGCAATTGTGATTTCTTGGCCGCTAGATAAAGAGTAAGTACCTAGGTGTTTACCGACCAGTTCACCAATCTTATGTCAGGTTTATGACTGTCACAAACCGCCGTGGTGGCTAGGTGATGCAGGTGTTGAATATTGGCGCCTGACTGCAGGAAGCACCACAGTCGACGCCATGGGCCCAACTCGGAGAAACTGAAGGCTTTAAATTGTTTGAACAACAATGGCTAAAAGGCTGGGTGGGTGCTGAAGCCGATAGTGAGGTCAAAATGAAAATACAAGATGGCGCTTTTTCAAATTTTCGTCATTTTGAAATTTTCGCAGCCGCCATGGATCTTCATTTCGAACTTCATTCTTGCCGGGGGTCCCCCGACCCCACCCGTTTTTTTTAATTATTCATAGGCTCGCGTTTGACCATACATCGCGCAGGGTTCAGTCGCTCTTGGTACCACTTTATGTCAAGTATTGGCCAGTTTTCTGCCAAAAATTGAATGCATGAGAATTGTTCCTGTCCAGGACACGGCGTTTGCGCAGTGGGCGGCGGGCGAATTGCGCGACCTGGCGGCCACGCTGTACCTCAACGACCGCTGCTCCGAGGAGCTGCCGGGCCAGCAGTCCGTGGGCGGCACGCGCAAGTCTAGCGCCAGCGGGGCCAAGGTATTACATTTGTTTTATAGCTACGTATAGTCGCGTCGATATTATGTTCGATCAACGATACGTCAAGCACCTAGGTGATATTCTTTTCCAATGTGAATCCGGTTGAGAAAGAGACAGAACATCAGCGCTCGTGATGGTTGGTTCTTTTGAGCCTTATCAATCACCTATCTACATCGCAGTTTACTTTCAATATCATTGTTCAGCGCCTAGAAGAAATAGCATATTAGCAAGAAGACATTTTGTATTTTTGTAAGAGGAGGAGGGTGATGCTTTTTATATTGCCGACATTTTTGTTTACTCAACAAAAAATTGCAACAGAACTTCCCATCTTCAGCAATGTAAAGAGAGTCGGATCCGTCACGTGTTGACCGTGCCCTTGGGAGCACGTGTCCGCATGCGAGCGTGTGTGTTGCAGGCCGGCGCCATGTCGTACCTGCTGCAGTTCGGCACGGAGCGCTCCATCAAGGAGGCCTTGCGCGCCTGCACTGACGTCACGTACAGCTACATGGACCAGACGCCGCCCGCCGTCGTGCTCACGTGACTACTGCACTCTGCGCTTACATGACGTGTTGTCAGTGCTGTACAATAAAACGTCCGTTTGAGTCAATTTCTATATATTTTTATTGCAATTCAGGATCAATACATTATGGATATACAAATACAATACAAGTAACGTAGCACGCAGCGCAGTGACTGGTCCGCGCGGCGACACATTTGTACACGACACGAGCAAATCACAATGTTACAGCTAACCTGCAACCTCCACGCCGGCGCGTCTGTCTCGCGGAGGGCGACTCGGCGAGAGGCCTCGCTTACCCTTCATCGACATCGGGTTTCTTCTAACGACTACTAAATGATTACATATAACTTCTTTTGTACACGTTTCCTTACAAATCACTATCAAGATCTCACCGATTCGCACCTCAGTTTACAAAAAATAAATGCAAAATATTGCATCACTACATGATATATCAGTTACTACTACAATAATAATAATAAACCACCTAAATGTCATAATATGCGTAAAGTACGATACAACTAGGCATTGGCAAGTGTCGGCCGGGCGGCCTGCGCGCGCGCCGCACTCGCGCGTGCGCGTGCGGCGCGCGCTATACATACAAACAATATAATATAATTATGACACTCCTACAGCGTGCCCGAACGAAAAATGACATCTACGTACATAACAATAGCTAGCGGGAGCTTCCTCCCGCGCGCAGTCCGGCGCTCCGCACAGTGCTGGAGAGCTACACAGTGTGCTGGAGAGCTACACAGTGTGCTGGAGAGCTACACAGTGTGCTGGAGAGCTACACAGTGTGCTCGCACTGGCTCGCGGTGCAGGCTCGAGCGTCGCGCGCCGCGAGTGGCTCACGACTCTCTGTCGCAGCACTTCACACATACATACGGCGGTGAAGCGCAACTCTAGTGAAGGCACAGCTTCATTTTACAAATTCATCAATTGCAATTAAATACATTTACTAAGCAATTGTAAAAACATTTTTGTTTTTGGTTATCATTACCCAATGTTCGTAAGAAATACTATAAAAATATACACTTTTCTTTTTATCAATACATTGACATCGTTTGCTATCGAATTACGTTTCAATAAAAACTTGTAAATCTTAAAAATGGTTAGTAAAAGATTGTTACAAAATTTTGGAATGCTATGTGGAATGAGTTCAACGCGATCACAATACAGCCGCGTGTCTGCGGGAGACACGCGCGGCAGACGCCTCACAACTTGTCTACTTGTCTATGCTCCGTCATAGACTAAGAACAATTAATATCTACATCGTTATTTATTAAATACATACAATCATTAAATGCTTCAAAATGTCTCAAAATGTTAAGTGGAAGTCGTTATCAGCTAATCAGTCGAGCTCGGTCACTCAGCGACGGATCGATCGATGACGGTAATGTATCGCTGAGCGCCTACAGATTTATGACTCGATGTACTTAACCTACGCGGATATACATAGTTGAGCAGTTTGAACAGCGTCGACTGCACACGGGCCGCGCACGTGACGTCACGCGCCAGCCCCGCCCCCTCGGCGACATCTGATCTAATCCGGTGTCTCAGCGACCTGTTAACGATGCAATTGTCATTTAATTAAGCCATTGAAATGTAATCATTTTCAATATTTTTTTTTTTTTGATTTTTTGAATAAAGTATCATGGATTAAAGCGGTTGCTTTTTACCTGCTGCTCAAGTCACAGGTGTACGTGCGACTCAACGCGTGTACGTACTATCGCGGTCTTTTCCGCCTGCTCACTTAAAAATTTTTTCGCCTAAATCCTGCGGCGGCGCCAAACCACGCCCCCTAAAAGTTTTGGCCTATTAGGAAAGCGATAACGCAATTAGTTGCAACCTGCACTGCGCAGCTTAGTGACGTATCACGTGTACTCCTTTTTTTAATTTTACGGACGAACTATTTGACATGGGCGCGCTTACTGGACCTTTTGAATATTGACCATTGAGCTGTTTACTTGAGTAAATTATTTTAATTATTGTCATGGTAAATTGTGTGGTTTTAAAATACCTTAATTTATAAATAAAACTTTATTAACGATGCACAGTGCAAAGTTAATCATGCAAATGTTATCTTGTGTGTAATTGAATACTTTCTAGTTTGTTTTACATCAATAAAAGTATTTGATAAATAAATAATAATATAATATATTTATTCCAAAAATTATAAGGCATAAAAATTAGTACAGTTTTGCTTAAATATAACAAACAAAAAAAAAATAAACAAATAAAAAAATAATAATAATAATATATTTTTTTTGTTTTTTTTTTTTTAATTTATTTTTTTAAATTTTTTCTTTGCATTTTTTTGTGTTTTAGTATAATAATTAAACGAGAAACATGCAGAAAAAATATTCAGAGTTTTTAAACTTGAATGAATGACAGATTTATTTGCAAGAATATAGGTAGCTAACATAAGTTCTTAAGATCTATAGGTTTCACTATATTCGGCATTTCTGCCGTGCAAATATTTAGATTTTACATCTTGGTTATACTTATCACTATATACTTGGTAAAGCAATTACTTATACCTTTATGAGAGTGGTATGTATTACTGCTTTGTTGTGACGGGCGAATTCGATATTGATTATATTTATTTGCAGTGAAATTTACTATTTGAAATTCATAATTTATATTTTTAGCCGTTATAAATTAATGAATGTGCATAATTCAAACACAATGCGAATTTTTATATGAATAAATAAATAAAAATAGTTGGTTTTAAGTAAAAAAATGCTTGCCATTGTTGTTGTTGGTTAATAATAACCTACTTTAAATTCCGTGCAAATAAGTAGGTAGTGACTAATTATTAAATAATTCATTTCTAGAAATTTTACAATAAGCCTAAGCCGAACAAAAGAGTCATAAAATTCAATAACCGCAGTGGGCAAAAGTCGGTGGCATCCTTTGATACTTTTGATATACCTAGCGGGTTTAGGTAATTACATAGAGGTCTTTCTCTCATCATTTATAAGATAAGAAGAGAGATAAGATAAGAAGCATCTCTTTGTTTGACATTACAATGATGCCCCAGTGCAACTGATAACAAGTCATTTTATGTATCAGTAACATGTGTGTCAGCAACATGTCAGACGAGAGTTATTTATATACAGACTGTGATTTGTGATATAATAATAATAATAACGTTTATTTATAAAAATGGTGCAGATTTACAACTGAATGATGAATTGATGACTGAATAAAAATAAATGCAAACCATACAAGCACTTTTCTTACCATCAGTATTTTTACGCCTTCTAGCTATACATGGAGGTAGATATATACGGACTGAGAAAGTTGGGACTAGGGTTCAGTATGGATGAAACCTGAAAACTGATTTGTTTAGAACTATTTCGTCGTTTGTTGCGGTCGGGTTTTTTGAAACAAGTCAGTTTTTTTTTAATGGAACCACTTGTTATTAGACTATTCCTTGTAGAGAAACACTGTCCAGCTGTGGATCAGACGCCATGAAGAAGAGGGTGTCTTAGAGGATAGGCCGCGGGCACCACGTCCATATCTGATAACCTCCAACGTATGGTAGACACTATTTCACAAGCGCTATATTCTCAGATGAGAAATGTTTTACGTCGAGCCAACATGGTCGTCGACACTTGTGGCGCGTGATGAATACACGCTACGAACCTAGAAATAGACATGTGCAAAACAGTGCACCACGAAGTGATGTGATATGTCATTATTACATTTCGTAATATTACATTACACCATCGCGCGTTAATGTAATGCAATGTTCTAGTGTAATAGGACATAGTGTCAAGGAAATATAAACCCTTTTATAATAAAAATAGAGTTTAAAATAACATAATAAGTCACCTGACCGGGTGAAATACGAAATCGCATGCGCCTAGTTCCGGACTTCCGATATAAACCGAACATTGCCGATGCGATGCGTTCGGGAGGGCTCGGTTCGAGCGAGTCTGCGAGTCATGTCGCGAGCCACTGCGCTGCACCGCGCGCGTAATCTTTAGTGTGATGGTGTGATGCTTATTTTTGTCGAGTAATGTGTGATGTGATGTTACAGTACGCGCTCGGGTGATATTACGCGTGATGCATCACTCGCATTACTTACACATGTCTACCTAGAAACGTGATTCCTAATCATGATTCTAGAAGGATATGCGCTAATATGTGGGGCTGGATGAGTGCTGATGGTCCCGGAGAGCTTGTCCATTTCCCAGGGCGAGTAAATGGCGAAAGTTACCGCGAACTATTACAAAATGTAATGGTGCCTACTGTGCTCACAGTTTATCCGAGAGCAGAGCTCCCGGAATTTATTTTTACATAGGACATTGTTTTTCTCGTTAAGTTTTTGGCGACTTAATCGCCAACGGCTTATGAAATGAAGGCTAGGCCACGCCAACTTCCTAGTTCTAAATTTAAAAAACCCGCGTTCTAACGCGTTCAATGATATGTTCTGAAGGGCATGTCTTGATTTTTTTTATTACCATACAACCTTATACTGAACTGAAAATTGCAAAAAGCCTAAGAAAATTTGAATATTGTAAATTGTGTGTTTTACCTACTTGCTATGTCCAATATTTTATGAATATCTTTGTTCAGTTCAGTTAATAAATAAATAAAACTGATAAAACTTCAAAATTTTATTTTACTTTTTAATTAATGCCTAACCGACAATAGGATTTATCAAATCAAATTTCTAATTAGAAAAATAAAGACAAAATGTATTATTTATCTCAACGAATTTTCCCAGATCTATCTATACTAATGTTATAAAGAGGAAAACTTTGTTTGTTTGTTTGTAATTAATAGGCTCAAAAGCTACTAAACCGATTTAAAAAATTCTTTCACCATTCGAAAGCTACATTATCCACAAGTAACATAGGCTAAATTTTATTTTGGAAAAAAATAGGGTTCCGTAAGATATTTGGGTTTTTCGGACACAAGGTGTAAAAAATCAACCAGAAAAGTTACTTATTTTGCGTACGCTGCCTAAACTATAAAAGATAGAACCATAAAATGTTCAAATTAATTGTAGATCTTATAAATATCTACAAAAAAGTCCGCGACACACTATACCTATCTATGTCGAGTGAGGCACAACAACCATTTTTTAATTTAAAAATCTTGAATTTTTTTTGGACTACATTTAAACGCATTTATTTTACTCATGCTATTAATCCTTATCAAAATAAATTATTTCATCAGTAAGTACCGTTTATGTAGATAATATTTGGTCTTTGAATGATTAAAATTGGACGTTTGGTTTTGAAGTTATGGCAAAATTAAAATATTACGATTTCTGCTGCACGGCCCGTTGCGAAGTGGGCGTCACCAAGGCCGTGCACGTGCAGGAATAAGTTTACAAAATCAAAAATCAAGTCATAATATAACTATTTACATCACATCCATGATCTCTAGTGTTATAAAGTTTTCATAATTTTCGCAAAGTTTAAAAAAATCATCTTCTTACTTCTATTTATTAAAAAAAAAAAATATTATGTATCTATAAGGGTTATTTTGATTTCCTTTTTCGCAAAGTTTAAAAAAATCATCTTGTTACTTCAATACATTAAAAAAAAAAAAAATTGTATCTTTATGGGTTATTTTGATTTCCTTTTGAGATACGTAATCCTGTCACAAATCCGAAATCTACGCGGACGAAGTCGCGGGCAGAAGTTAGTCCATAATATAATAAATAGGTAATAGCAGTAGTTTGAAAATAAAAATAAATCTCGAACCGCGCGTGCGTCACCGCGTCGAGCGACAGTGTAGTCGGCCCGTCTTATCTTTCATTCGTCTATTCAAGGTCAACGGGGCGGGGCTAGAGAGCGCTTCTATTTTTTGAGTGCAAGCAAAAATGAACTTAGTGGTGATCAGGCGGAAGTGTCCACGATAGTACACCTATGACTTGAACAGCAACGTCACAGGTGTAACTAGAACTAGACTGTGTCGCCTCGCTCCACGAGCGCGCCGCACGGCAGGTGTACGTACCTGTGAGTGTGTGACTAGAACAGCAGGTCGGTGGCGTGCGTGCGCGCCTCGCTCCACGAGCGCGCCGCACGGCAGGTGTACGTACCTGTGAGTGTGTGACTAGAACAGCAGGTCGGTGGCGTGCGTGCGCGCCTCGCTCCACGAGCGCGCCGCACGGCAGGTGTACGTACCTGTGAGTGTGTGACTAGAACAGCAGGTCGGTGGCGTGCGTGCGCGCCTCGCTCCACGAGCGCGCCGCACGGCAGGTGTACGTACCTGTGAGTGTGTGACTAGAACAGCAGGTCGGTGGCGTGCGTGCGCGCCTCGCTCCACGAGCGCGCCGCACGGCAGGTGTACGTACCTGTGAGTGTGTGACTAGAACAGCAGGTCGGTGGCGTGCGTGCGCGCCTCGCTCCACGAGCGCGCCGCACGGCAGGTGTACGTACCTGTGAGTGTGTGACTAGAACAGCAGGTCGGTGGCGTGCGTGCGCGCCTCGCTCCACGAGCGCGCCGCACGGCAGGTGTACGTACCTGTGAGTGTGTGACTAGAACAGCAGGTCGGTGGCGTGCGTGCGCGCCTCGCTCCACGAGCGCGCCGCACGGCAGGTGTACGTACCTGTGAGTGTGTGACTAGAACAGCAGGTCGGTGGCGTGCGTGCGCGCCTCGCTCCACGAGCGCGCCGCACGGCAGGTGTACGTACCTGTGAGTGTGTGACTAGAACAGCAGGTCGGTGGCGTGCGTGCGCGCCTCGCTCCACGAGCGCGCCGCACGGCAGGTGTACGTACCTGTGAGTGTGTGACTAGAACAGCAGGTCGGTGGCGTGCGTGCGCGCCTCGCTCCACGAGCGCGCCGCACGGCAGGTGTACGTACCTGTGAGTGTGTGACTAGAACAGCAGGTCGGTGGCGTGCGTGCGCGCCTCGCTCCACGAGCGCGCCGCACGGCAGGTGTACGTACCTGTGAGTGTGTGACTAGAACAGCAGGTCGGTGGCGTGCGTGCGCGCCTCGCTCCACGAGCGCGCCGCACGGCAGGTGTACGTACCTGTGAGTGTGTGACTAGAACAGCAGGTCGGTGGCGTGCGTGCGCGCCTCGCTCCACGAGCGCGCCGCACGGCAGGTGTACGTACCTGTGAGTGTGTGACTAGAACAGCAGGTCGGTGGCGTGCGTGCGCGCCTCGCTCCACGAGCGCGCCGCACGGCAGGTGTACGTACCTGTGAGTGTGTGACTAGAACAGCAGGTCGGTGGCGTGCGTGCGCGCCTCGCTCCACGAGCGCGCCGCACGGCAGGTGTACGTACCTGTGAGTGTGTGACTAGAACAGCAGGTCGGTGGCGTGCGTGCGCGCCTCGCTCCACGAGCGCGCCGCACGGCAGGTGTACGTACCTGTGAGTGTGTGACTAGAACAGCAGGTCGGTGGCGTGCGTGCGCGCCTCGCTCCACGAGCGCGCCGCACGGCAGGTGTACGTACCTGTGAGTGTGTGACTAGAACAGCAGGTCGGTGGCGTGCGTGCGCGCCTCGCTCCACGAGCGCGCCGCACGGCAGGTGTACGTACCTGTGAGTGTGTGACTAGAACAGCAGGTCGGTGGCGTGCGTGCGCGCCTCGCTCCACGAGCGCGCCGCACGGCAGGTGTACGTACCTGTGAGTGTGTGACTAGAACAGCAGGTCGGTGGCGTGCGTGCGCGCCTCGCTCCACGAGCGCGCCGCACGGCAGGTGTACGTACCTGTGAGTGTGTGACTAGAACAGCAGGTCGGTGGCGTGCGTGCGCGCCTCGCTCCACGAGCGCGCCGCACGGCAGGTGTACGTACCTGTGAGTGTGTGACTAGAACAGCAGGTCGGTGGCGTGCGTGCGCGCCTCGCTCCACGAGCGCGCCGCACGGCAGGTGTACGTACCTGTGAGTGTGTGACTAGAACAGCAGGTCGGTGGCGTGCGTGCGCGCCTCGCTCCACGAGCGCGCCGCACGGCAGGTGTACGTACCTGTGAGTGTGTGACTAGAACAGCAGGTCGGTGGCGTGCGTGCGCGCCTCGCTCCACGAGCGCGCCGCACGGCAGGTGTACGTACCTGTGAGTGTGTGACTAGAACAGCAGGTCGGTGGCGTGCGTGCGCGCCTCGCTCCACGAGCGCGCCGCACGGCAGGTGTACGTACCTGTGAGTGTGTGACTAGAACAGCAGGTCGGTGGCGTGCGTGCGCGCCTCGCTCCACGAGCGCGCCGCGTCGGCGCCGCACGGGCGCGCGTCCCCTTCCGCCTCCGCGTCCCCCGCGCCGGGGTCAGGTGCTGGGCAACGAGCACAATGTCAGCGAGGAATGTGCAGCAATACAAAGTTACATGACACAATACCAGCTAGTATTCAGGGTGAACTGTAATTCGACGTTTTCTTTCAGGACGTAATACCGGGACCCCTTTAATTAGAGAAAACCCTGAAAATTTCCCAAAATTCGTCATAATTCATTCTTCTCTTAACCCCTTAAGTTGCCATCAACGCAATTTTATCTGGTAGCGTGGTGGATTATGTACGAAGATGCCTTAAAAAGAAACAGATTGCAGAGATGACTGAAGTATCATTTATGACCATCTTGGCATGCTAAGGTCAGTGCAAGATGAGCGCCGTTTAAAAACAGGAGCGCGTCGAGTGTTCGCGCGAGGTTTTGGAGGTGTGTAGTAAAAACAGGGATGAGTTTATGAACCGAATTGTGACTGGAGATGAATCTTGGGTTCATCATAATGAAGCCGAGTGGGTGATTAAATGTCCCGTCGGGAGACCGCTGCTATTTTAAACTTTAACAGAACGTTAGGCTAATAATTAGAGCGGTCCTCGGTCGGGACAACATTTAATCAAAAAATTTCATACGTACTTACGTAGGGTCATAATTTCAAGATTATTTTTTTCTTTTTATAGGGTTTGACGTTTATACCTTTTTTGTTCTATTTGTGGCTATTTTTTCAATAGTTTTTTTTTTTATATAATTGTTTTAGGCTTTTTACAGTCATACTATTTTTATTATTATTTTGTGTCGGGTTTTTTTTTAAAGGTAGAAAGCGCTTACTAAAAGACCCGGTAGTATGAGATAAATGCTGTCCAAATTCATGTATACATGATTTAAAATAAAATCATTGAACTTTTTGTTGCATCTTTTAACTGTTTGTCGTTTTAGAATACTTGGTTACGTCGAAAGCTTTGTTAACGTATTAAGTACCAAGTAAAATAGCCATTCAATTTGAGAGTTTACAGAAAAAATATATTTAATGATGGCGCGTTAAGATAATCTCATTAAGGGAAATATTTTTTATTATGACGACTTCTCTTACTTGTTAGTACGTAAGAAGCTAAAAAACTTAAAATGTGATTTAATTAATCACACTTTGAGTTCTTTAGCTTCTTATATATCTATATTATTAAAAGTCTGGTATTTCGACAATTAATTAACTCCATTCTTCTTCATTCATTCTGTGTTTTGCAGACATCATTTTTTAAGTCTATAAACGGACATTTTAAAACATTGGCCTCCTAGATTTGATGCTTTATAATGTGCACATATCGAAATGAGGGAATGTATGCTTAATTTTATCGACGGCAAAAATAATTATTAAAAAAAAACTAAATATTTTTTAATTTTTTAAGGAGTTTTTTTATGCAATGTTTACTATTGGGTAGCTAATACGATAAAGATTAATTTAAAGCAATAAAAAGTTAGGTAATGGGGGCGTCTTATTGAAAAATTTTACGAATATTGTAAAAATAGATGAAAAAAAACCGGTCAAGTGCGTGTCGGGCCACGCGCAGCGTAGGGTTCCGTAGTTTTTATAACAGCCAAGTGCGGGTCGTATTCGCTGACTGATAGTTTCGTACCATGCTCTAACTAAAAGCCAAACATTCTACCTAATTTGACTTCCTATACAAATCCTCACCTGATCCGACAATTTTGCACGGAAAGTTTTAATTTTTTTTTTTTGAGATTTGGATAAACACTTGTCATAGCCGGTGTAGCAACTGTTTTTTTTTTAATAAAACTTATTTAGGAATGAAACAATAGCGCGATACAACTGACGCTTAGCGCCATCTATCGACATTTCTATGGAGTTGTTCGAAATTTTCGAGTCTAATACAATTGGTCGACTATTACTCGTAAACTTGTAAAGCCCACTTAAGTGTGATAGTTTTCCTTTAAACTTCGTTAGATATAGGTACTACTGCCGTGACATTTGAATTTCTAACTACCACCGTTTAGTTGGTAGAGGGGGGGGGGGGACTTGACTCTAACGAAAATTGGTACTTTAAAGCTTGATAAGTCACGAACGGTTTACTTAATCAAAACACGGTCATGCCAAACCCCTAATATTTTTGAAAGACCTATCCAACGAGATCCCACATTATGGGAAGGACGAAAAAAAAAATTATCATCCCCACTTTAGATGTAGGGGAAGTACCCTAAATAATATTTTTTTTCAAAATTTTATTTTACCACTTTTTCGGCGTCATTAACATGTATACTCATGCCAAGTTACAACTTTCTAGTACCAATAGTTTTTGAGGTAAATCGCGGACAGACAGACGACATGGCGAAACTATAAGGGTTCCTTATTGACTACGGAACCCTAAAAAAAGACGATTTTTGCTATAAGCATCACCTGTGTACCTATTTTTTCTGTTCTGTTTTCCAATGTCTGTTTATATATGTGTGTACATAAATGGTAAAATAAATAAATTAATTAAAAAAAACATGTTTATTTTCAATTGAGGGGAGTTTTTTCCAACAATTTTCGTTTTATGAGGACGCCTTCCAATCAATATGGAGTTTGTTTCAACGTGATAGATCATTTAGTTTAAAAGTTACACCGTTTTGTTTGTTATGTAGTAGCGAACAAAATTTTTAAAAATTCCATAAAAAATATTTAGATTTTTTAAACTATTTTTGCCGTCGATAAAATTAAGCATAGATTAATTGTGGTATGTGCACATTATTAATAATCACACTGTATTTCTAAGTCTGTCGGACATAAGGTTAAACTTGCCTAAACACCGTTAAGATATTTAATTGAAAAGGTCTCGTTTAGAAGAACGTTTGTTACTATTAATTACGACTTGTCTGAATGATTAGTTTGTTCGGCGTTAAATCGGTCCTACATGTGACGGTAACATCAACACTTAAGGTAACTAATTAATAAACAGTAACTTGTAAACATCATCATTATTATATTAACATAAAAAAACCGGCCAAGTGCGAGTCGGACTCGCCCATGAAGGGTTCCGTTACGTTACGATTTATGACGTATTAAAAAAAAACTACTCACTAGATCTCGTTCAAACCAATTTTCGGTGGAAGTTTATATGGTAATGTACATCATATATTTTTTTTAGTTTTATCATTCTCTTATTTTAGAAGTTACAGGGGGGGGGGACACACATTTTACCACTTTGGAAGTGTCTCTCGCGCAAACTATTCAGTTTAGAAAAAAATGATATTAGAAACCTCAATATCATTTTTGAAGACCTATCCATAGATACCCCACACGTATGGGTTTGATGAAAAAAAAAATTTTGAGTTTCAGTTCTAAGTATGGGGACCCCCAAAATTTATTGTTTTTTTTCTATTTTTGTGTGAAAATCTTAATGCGGTTCACAGAATACATCTACTTACCAAGTTTCAACAGTATAGCTCTTATAGTTTCGGAAAAAAGCGGCTGTGACATACGGACGGACAGACAGACAGACAGACAGACAGACAGACAGACATGACGAATCCATAAGGGTTCCGTTGCCATTTGGCTACGGAACCCTAAAAAACATAACACCTGAATTCCCTAATGGGTAGGCAGACATGTATTGTACAACTACACTTCGGTTACAGAGGTAAAAATACCTTTTTAGCCAAAATGTTCTCTTATATGTACAAGTATAAAGGTCTGATTGCCGTCCCATCCAAAATCGTTTTAGTAACGAATGTTTCTCTTAGAAAGCACTGTCCATATATCACTTCTGGCTATTAGGCTCCAGGAACATTCCTTAATAATTTACGTGTCCTTTTCAGAAACACACAAATCTTGTATTTTCTCGAATTCCATGGATTTTCAACTATTGGCAAAAGTTCTGTTTGTAGCAAAGGTAAGGTCTTGAAAAGCTCTTTGCATTGGTATACCTTATGGCTCTTGGGCTTCAGGGCAGAAACCCACAGTTCGGTGTCCATTCTCCTTAGGCTATAATTATGGTCTGCTTAAATGTTGCAAAGGGGTCACACTATCACGTCCTGGAAGGAATACGTCGAATTACAGTTCTACCTGTAGAACCAGACTCCCCTCTCATAGTTATGAGTCCCTGATCAACCTTAGTCCCTAGATCTAAATAATTCATTCAGATCTAAGTAAAGATATCAATATCATGACGATACCTTGTGAATATATCTATGAAAACATCATGAACCTAATTTTTTTTAAATCTTTTCAGTAAAAGAGGTGACAGACACACATATAGAACCAGAAATAGGGACCAATTAGTTCAACCAGGTTTCAGACTGGCTAAAGTAGACTTCCTCCTTCATGGGATACTGTTTAAAATGTTACAATAAAATACCTCCCCACATACTCCAACTCAATGAAACGAAATTCTAATCTTACATAAAATGCGCACTATGCAGCCAAGCATATTATAAGTTGGGGGATTACACCTCTGACAAAAATGCTTGGCTAAACGCTGGTCCTGCTCCAAAGGACGCATAAATAAATTGATTAGCATTTGAAAATACTTCGCACCCTACCTACATATTGTTGCGAGCTGCTGAAGATTTTAAAATACTATTTTTGCATTATATAAATTCAATCTCCTAGTATTGTATAATTGCATAGCACATATGTGAGTACTATGTATGTACATACTATAAGCTACCATTTACTGGATACGTCTTTAATTGACTTGAATGTGCCTTGGCGGCTGAGAGTATGTCATGCTCACTCTAATGTCTCGCTGATGATGATGAGTCTTCAAGAAACCCCCTTTACAAAGTGTAATAAAATAACTGAAAACGTCATCGTACTCATCGTTATGAACAACGTTTACAATGGGACCACGAAATAGCGAAACAAATATCAGCAGTTTTTTCCCTACATTTTGTCGAGAAATGCGTAAATAAATGTTTGGAGCAAATTTATTTTGGTGATTTCAGGTGTTCCTCCATATAGGCAAGTTGTTCATAATGATGAGTTCAATGACCTCTTAACAGGTTTACAGTCTTTTCAAGTACACCTTGTATATCTCAAAACACTTTTCAACAAAATTAGTTTGACAGAGAAGTTGTAAATAAATCGCCTGTCTCGGTATGGATATGCGATGAGGTGGGGCGAAACCATGTGATTAAATGCAACTAATGAAAATGTTGATGGATGGAGAGGGAGAGGAAGGTTGGATGGAGTATGTGAGGGATGATTTGAATGGAATAGGAGTAAATGAAAGCTTGGCGGTTGAGAAGAGACAATGAAAGAGAAACATTTTGCGGCGAGCCGAAGTGCCTCGGGACAGGCACTAGGGCAGCGAACACATGAGCATGCCGAGCGTGGTGTTTTTTAAATAATCTGTGAAACATTACAGTCGGTTTGGGTATCGGACTCGTGATGAGTATTGCTATTATTTATTTAAACTTTTCGCACAAAAAGGTACAAAGGCGGACTTAATGCCTTAGGCATTCTCTACCAGTCAACCAAGGTTGGTGAAGAGATTAGATGGCAGGTGCATTATGCATCAAAACAATAAATAAATTGGCAAAACATATTTTTTTAGATAAAATTTTAAGTTTTTTAAAGGTTATAGAAGTATGTAGACCACGTGATTACGGATCAACATTAGGTATTGCGCGTTTTACTTGAAATTATCATTTTATAAAAATCTTTTTTTTTAATTGCTGTTATGTTTCACCAGTTGATTATAAAAGGTAGTCACTACACACAGACATGTAGCGAGTGCGGCGCTACTCACCCGGCGCGGCGACGTCGGCGCAGGCGCGCTCGCGGCGCGCGACGCCCAGCTGGAAGGCGCCCGCCGCCGTCTTGTGCGGCGTGTAGCGCGACAGCGCCGCCGACGCTGAGGGGAAACGAGCCTGAACTACTGCGCTACTGTGCTAGCCTACACGAGCTGCGGCTGCAGGCGAGGGACTGGCAATACTGCTCATTAGAACCCGTTCATTTATTAACATTCTAGTACAAACACGGAAATAAAGTTCGTTAATATGTCGCATTGATACCTATCGTTGTACTCAAGCTTTTTCGCAAATGAACAGTTATTAGGGAACGGGTAAGACCGCTATTGCCACCTTATGTGGCACCGTAAAGTGGGTACGTATTGTTTGCAATCATTTAATAACGGTTAAAATACAGTACTCTTTTTTACATTTTTTATTCTAATTGTGTTGAAAGCTAAAGCTAAGTTTACATAAAGGAAAGGTGGCTCTTGTGTGGTCAACACGTGTCGGTGACAAAGTGTAAATTCTTAACAAACATAAACAAAACACACAAAAATACAACAACACACAACATAAACACACACACACACATAACAACATAAATCGACAATCGAGAGAATAGTTTCCGTATAAGGCGGTAAACATCAAAGGAGTACGCATGTGGCCGATTGGGCTGTGTGTACGTTTGCTCAGTAGCGCACATCAGTTGGAATCTCAAACATCTACATGATTGTGTCATCGTCGTATCGCAACATTTTGACAAACAAATGGTTAAATAACTGAATTGCTTCTTAAATTATTGATGACTTTAATTTGGTGTGGAACAAATATAAGCAGATGTGATGACTTTCTGAAGGATTGTAAACGGTTGCCAACACACATTGTCGGCCGACACGTGTGACACAATATAGTCGCGCCTACCAACGATGTCTAGCTTAACAATCGTTCTTGCTTGCTTAGCTTTAAAAATACTGCTTACTGTATGATGTAATGATTTTGTAATTAACTAACTGCTGCGCTAGCTAGATCATACTGAGCTTCTGCAAAGTTCTTGCTTTAAAAGTGCAATTTCAGTTCGTTGTATACGTATATTCGACAAAGCCAGATGAGAATTGTAAGAATTGGGCGCGTGCGCGCGTCTGTCTAATAACATACCAGCCGTCACTGTCCAGAACAAATCTGTTATATTATTACAGCGCGTCCTTCGAACTTGTCAAATTTACGACTACTTTCTTAGCTACTCAAATCGAATGAAATGTGTTCAAAATAATAACAAGTGTCATTGTATTTGGCGACAATGCCGCTTCCCTCACACTAGCTAGCATTTACTAAACAAAACAAATTGTAGCGAGGGACATGCTGGCGGAGTGCTGGGCAGCGCGGCGGCGTGACGTCACACGAAGGTCTCGGCGCGCGGCAGGCGTCGCACGCGCCGGTATGCTGTCGCCACCACAACAACTTAGATAATGTCTGTGTTATACCATTGACATCAGAACGTTACACATCGCGAGGACGGCGGCGATGCACTGCTCGACTGACGGACCACACTACATGTAACCTGGCTCTCGTCCTGCATTCGGTTTCGAATACTGTTCGTTACTAATGTCGGAGGTCTGCGGCCGCGCCTACGTAGTACGTCACAACCGTGTGTTGCGCATTTAGAACGACTCTTACTCTTACTATTCCCTTATCAGCAACTATTCGCACCGGGACAGAAATCCCCGAGCTCAAGTGAGCATGGATTGCTCTTGAAAGTAATCGCGTACAACATCGCTGGCCGCGCCGGAGCGATACGCCTCAATGTCGCGAAGCTCGTCAAGTGCGCACGTGGGAGCCGCGCACGCCTGTGACACGAGTGTTTAGTATTCGCTGCCTAACAATCGTACTGTTTTGACTAATGCTAAGGCAGTGACTTCTTGCAAACATCAAAACATTCGGCTGGCTGACTTGACATTGCTGCTGGACAAGACGCTATTTATAATAATTATTATTCAAGGAGGTCGTTTCTCACTATTTATCGCTGGGAAAGAACCAGCGTGTGGCGAACTACCGCGTTTTATGGAGTGGTTCAGTCGAGTGTGTCAGGTGGTCGGTAGTTGGATAGTATACGAACTATTGCTTTGTCACGTCGCCTGCCTTGAGTGGCGATTTCTGGCGCCCTCGTGAAACAATGTCCAGTGGGGAGAGCCACTTTCGAGAATAAGTATGAGATAGTTACTGATATGTGTGTTGGCGGCCAGCGTGGCGTGCAGCGGCGACTCAGCCAGCTGCGGCGTGTCGGCGGCCGCGGGGCCCGCGGGGGCCGGCGCCGGGGCCGCGGGGCCCGCGGGGGCCTCCGGGGCCGCTGCCGGCGCCTCCGGGGCCGCTGCCGGCGCCTCCTCGCACAGAGATGTCTCCGAAGGGTACTCGAACGTGCGCGTCATTGAGTCGTCGAACTGCAGCTTCAGCTGGAAATAATAACAACAAACATTTTAGTTGTCATCTTCCAAATCTTTAAGCCGGTTCACACCAGGAGCGCATGTATTGATTTCAAACAGTACTCGCGACAATGACTGCTGTGTCACTAGTTGGGGCGGTTGCTTAGTTAGTGACCAGTATAACCAAAACTTATAACACCCCGTCGTTTTTGCGTCGGGGGTTAAAAACAATATAAAAAAAAAACCGGCCAAGTGCGAGTCGGACTCGCGGATCTATAAAAATCAATCATGATTGAATGAAAGGTATATTGCGGTTTACGATTTATGACGTATTAAAAAAAAACTACTTACTAGATCTCGTTCAAACCAATTTTCAGTGGAAGTTTACATGGTAATGTACATCATATTTTTTTTAGTTTTATCATTCTCTTATTTTAGAAGTTACAGGAGGGGGACACACATTTTACCACTTTGGAAGGGTCTCTCGCGCAAACTATTCAGTTTAGAAGAAAATGATATTAGAAACCTCAATATCATTTTTGATGACCTATCCATAGATACACCACACGTACGGGTTTAATGAAAAAAATTTTTTGGGTTTCAGTTCTAAGTATGGGGAACTCCCAAAATTTATTGTTTTTTTCTATTTTTGTGTGAAAATCTTAATGCGGTTCACAGAATACATCTATTTAGGTTGCTTAGCTTGGGACTAGATGGCGCTGTGTGAAATGTCCAGGAATATTATTATTATTACTTACCAAGTTTCAACAGTATAGCTCTTATAATTTCGGAAAAAAGTGGCTGTGATATACGGACGGACAGAGACAGACAGACAGACATGACGAATCCACAAGGGGTCCGTTTTTTGCCATTTGGCTACGGAACCCTAACAACTTATTCAAAGACCATAGCCAGTCGGATTCCCTTCCTTTCTGCCGCAGTCGGGTAAAAACAGTTGCAAATACCCATTCTCATTAAATGGGATTCATCGATGCAGTCAGTAAGTTCATCAATAACGTGGCTATGTTAGTGTTAAACTTATTATTATATTACTTGATCGCGGCTGCATTTCTGGCGAATTTGTGCAGTGATTCAGAGTTGGAGGAATGCGGCGTCAGATAGCTACGTGTCGTCAACATCGTGGGGACACGGCCCGACGCCGGCGACGCCTCTCATGACCACCTTCTGTAGCACGCGGTCACATCTAACGCAATAAATTTCATTCCCATCACACAACAATGCTGCGTGACAATATTTTGTGAAACAAACAAAATACCATTTGATGCGGAGCCATTACGTTAGAAATAGGATCTGTCGTCATCCTGCAGCCCTTGCACCTAGTTACGTCTGGTTGGCTCAGCATGTCTTCCATATATTATTACCTTTCTGGCCAACGCTGTAGTGAAAACAATAAGATGGCAGGTGCGACGGACTTCTAACGAATACGATTTAAGAACGATCAAATAGATGCGAGGGAAATAAGTACGAGTTGAAATAAACAAGTTGTGACATGCAGCGCGTGTGGAGCATGCGGTAGATATTGTATCGTTGCGTGCGTCGCCGGCGCACACATCTCGGAGGAACCGGTATTGATTGATCTGCTGGTGATAATGACCGCGCCGTGGTCACTCACAGGTGACGCGAGCACGCGGGTGGCACCGGCGCACTGAAGGGTTTCTGTGCAACCATTACAACATCTAGATAACACTACATGGTTCATCTGAGTCAGCAATCATCATGAATGTATCGCTCCATTCTTAGTGGGAGTCGTGTGGACTAACATTTAAAGACAACGGCATGTTATTATATAAATATAATCAATAATGGGTGTTCTACCCCAACAACCTCATGTTGCTCGTTCCCAAATGCGTGTTTTTGGGCGCTGACGGCGTCAGCGCAGGGTCTGCCGTAAGAACTGCAGAGAGACAGACTTAAAGACGTGTGATCAATATGTCCTTGCATTGGTGGCGACTGGCGAGGGCACCCACCGCTATGGGTAGGGGCAACACCAGACGCATCGCAGCTGCATCGCCTTATCAGAGACAAAGCCGAAATGTCTTTATCATGATATCAGTCGAACCACGCCCACTGCTGGACATAGGCCACCCCGATCATCGCCAGCGCCACATCGACCGGTCCTGTGCTACCTGCATCCAGCAGATTCTTGCCCGAATTGTCTTGTGTGCGTGTAATTACCCAGCACACTTACCCTTCATACCAATGACGCTGCTTGGCGCCATAAATAATACGTAATAGGTAGTTCTATTTCTACTATATGCCTAGCAGCTAGACAACAAAGTAAGCTATATAAAAACACGTTACCTTAGAGATCCGGTCCTTGTTGGGTCTAATGGGCATGGAGGAGCGGCCGTTGATGAGCACGTTGTCGTTGACGAACCGCACGCGGCACGGCGACGGCGGCGCGCCGTCCGTCTCCGTCTCCGAGTCGGAGTCGGAGCGCGCCAGCGCCTCCGGCCGAAGCACCACCACGCCCGGCTCGCCAGCCTGTGCCAAACAACAAACTGCTTCTTACTACTGAAGGACTAAGTACGATATCGATGGAAACATTGACAGACAACGTCACAATGTTGTACCTACTTGTGTAAAACTACTCGCCGCAGTAACACGTCAACATAAAATTAATTAAAATTTTTGCGCAACATGCAACAAAATCAAATTAAATGTAACCTAGAGACAAAAAATCTACGTTTAGGCACTTCGTAGTTTGTACTACAAATCTCTGCTAAGGTCATGTACATATGTTTGTGCACTCTTGCGCACTGTCATTACATCGCTGTGTCGTTCCAACAACAAGTTTGTAGCAAGTCAGTCTGGCATGTACCACCGATTGCCGATTGCGATGCCTGTTAGACGATACAAGTTAGATTTAGTCGACAGTCCAATTAACACATCACTCTCCGGCGTGAAGGTGACGTAACAACTTAACAACGAACTGGGTATGTCGGACTTATAAATCCCACCGCGTTGTGCTCATCGCCTGGTTCTGTTATTTACTTGTGTCTAAAGCGTCTGTTATCAAACATACGTTTTAATCGGCGTACTAAACGAGGGCTGCACTTCCGGACGCTACACGAGTCCGGTTGATGCGTGGACATCCATTCGATAAGCGGCTCCGTTTGGCAGGAGTGACGTGTCAAGTTAGATGGCAACAGCGGCACAAACATCATCATGATCGCATGCATGAACAGGAAATCTGACAGTTATGTATGTCGCAGACTGGTGAACTGTGTTGAGGAAGTAATAAGGAAGTTCAGAAACATAATCAAATAACTTTAATTTGTTGACTTATTGACGGTCACCACAGAAGTTGTGAGCGGCATGGATATAAGCAGTAGCAGCAATACAACCAGTTGCGAGGGTCTTCCACTATTCGCTCTTGGAATGCTGTACAGAAAAATAATATTTTCCACGGCACAGTTGTCGGAACGAATTTCCCAAAACGAGTTGCGGACGATTAGCAGCGGAATCTCGGCGGCGTCCGGTGACCGTGACGGGCCGCGGCCGCGCCGGGTTCAAGGGAAACGTACCGGAGCGGTGTGCCGGGCGCTGGGAACCTCTCGCGCTCACTCACACATACATAACGAACACGTTCTCCGATTGAAAAAATAGACCGAGCGGTTAAAATACTGCTTATTGTAGCCCCGCAGGCCTAGTGGCCGCGAGCGCGGGTAATGACGAGGAGCCACGAAACGCATGTGATTAAAATAGTGATGAACATAAATGAGGATGGATGGAGCGGAAGAGGAAAGCTAAAGAAAATATGGATGGATTGTGTGAGGAAGAAAAGTTAACGATGCGGGACGGTTGACAGAAGAGAACGGAAGGAGACGTGTTGCGCGGACCCCAAGTAATATGGCACAAGAGCAGGATCATGAGATGAGGTGATGACGTGGGACTGTTGAGCCCGAGTACTTGAGCATCCCAGGGGAGTCTGGATTCGTGGCTGGTACTTTACTTATACATGGGACTTAAACATAACTAGCTACATGTGGGTGTGTTACACCCACACGCACACTTCTGAACGAGCCCTTCGGGGAACACATGCGTAATGGTATGTGGCGTGTCACGTGTGCTATAACACATGTTACTCAGAACAGTCAAATCGTCGCACAAAGGAGTGTTCGCAACACTCGCAATAGTTGTCAATCGGCGCGTCCGGCAGATGAGTGGTGACGACATGGCAGGCGCGAGGCAGGGCCCTGCAGTAACACGCTGTTCGCCTGCGCCCGCGCCGATAAGGGGACTCGCGCGCGTCCGCTTGACGCATACTTGATGGACCACGGATGAAATGCAAGCAGGTACTCCTTGAGACCACAACCGGTATGTTGAAGTTGACCCCAGGAACTCGCTTCTCTGTAGTTGGAAACAATATTGCCGTCAGGAATGTGTCAGTCCATTTCAAATTAAAAAAGAGCTCGCAATTAATAGTTTTACGCTCTTGTACTCGGTCCAATCAAATTGAATATATTTTGCGTTCTATAATATCATTGTATTATGTACCTATCTGCGCGCTGTTCCACTTTAATAAGAATTAAATAAATAATAATGTTTAACATGACTGTATTACTATTAATCAGCTAATAAGGTCCGCCCACAAGGATACTTGTAACGTTATTGTGGCACACGTTGTTTGTGCGCCGCGGCCGCTGTTGATCATTTTATACCAAACACTCAACGTCATGCACCGCCTACACCTACATACATAGTATGAGTAATTTAACACATTGAAACTAATTAGACTCAGTAAACGTGAACACACTGAACACTCAATATTACAGTTTACGATTACTTGTGCTGCCACCTGTTAATGATTTTAAATTTGTTTAAGTGGAAATAACTTGAACTGGAAACAAGGACTTGATTACACTGTGGGCGTCGTCGTCATCAGTCGGTTACTTTTTTCTGACACAATTCGCATTACTCCTGCGCGCTCTCGCGCATCTCTTTATTTTCTCAGATTTAAGGGCTACAGGCATACACAAACCACACCGTGATGAATGAAAAGGTTATAAAAAATAAACAAAGTCCGACCTGGCAACGTCAGGACAACGAATGAGTTCCGTTTACAAAACACTATTTCTATCATGTAACACGCGCGTTGTCGCGCGATCTCGTCTGCCTAGCGGTTTCAAACATCGTACCTTGATCAGGAAGATTGCTTCTTCGTCTCGTAAGATATCCTGGAGACTGCTCAACATGGTGATAAATAATCAAAACGTTTTAAGCTATTTTATTTAACTTGAGCACAGAAAAGATAATAATATATTGCATTTGATAAAGAACTGCGTGGCCATTTTTGAAGGTCACAAAGACCAGAAAAATCGCAGTTGCTTGACTTGACGCTCCAAATAATGTGTCAGCGTGGTCAGTGGAGTGGCGCCGCACTACGAGCAGCCGCAGCTCGGAGACAGAGCGTGCGATACCATATCTTAATCGCAGATAAAACGCGTGATTATATTCGCCGCTGAATGTGCTGCTTTTATCGCAGGCTAAAAGGCATTTTAATCTGTAGTAAGTTCCATAAATCATATCGATAGGCAGTTTTGTATTGTTTTTCCCTAAGGATAGATACTTAATTTAAATATATTTGTGCCTGCATCGACAGTCCAATGAAGTCAATATAATTTTAATTTTCTGCTTGTTATTTGAAAACTGTCTTCTGCATGTCGAGTATTCAGAAGGTACCACGACCACGATGACGGCCCAACTTCTTCTTCAAAAAGAAGACGTCTTCGTTTTGAAAACAAAAACGGTTGACAAATTGTAAAATTAACTATATATTCGATGGGTAACGGCATTGTTGTCGATAGCCTACGTTAGTGGATCTGCACAGCCACATCACTAGCAGCGAGAAGCAAGAAGCAGCTACCGTACCATGCGATGCACCGCATAAATAAAACTAGTATCCTTTTGTGATATTTACATTGCTTGTCTAGTCACTTAGCGACATACTTAAGTAGTGGTTAAGGAGCAATGTATTTACTGCGAAAATAGTGTACTATTTTCGCAGTAAATACATTGCTCCTTAACCCTCCCTGTACATTTTTTAACGTGGTAAAAGCAAGAAATATTTTACAATTAGATGTTTTTCATGATTGTATAGACAAACATAGTAAAATTAGTGTCCGACTGAAACAGGATTTTCAGCCGAAATCGAAACCGAACCTTCGGTCTTGGTCCCAGTTTCGGCCGAAACCGAAACTTATTTGAATTTTTATACCATGTTAAATCTATTGTATTTTTACGCACATATAGACAGTTAACATGTCCTCATTTGGAGAAACATCGACGTAACTGCTACTTATCAAATTTTACAGGAGAGTGATTTAAAATGAACTATTTATTTGGAGGTTAACGTCTCGTTATGTCTTCATAACTATGTCCCTTGCCTATGTTTTTGTACTTAAAATGTGGCTACACTAATGTAGCTGTGTTATTCAATTAAGTAGAATATTTATACTGGTATTCTTATAAATAAATAAAAATATGTCGGGTACCTACCTCTACCTACAATTCCGTCATTGTTTCCCAAACATTCAGTAAAATGCGCAGAGAGCCGCGCATTTTTATGCTTTTATGACAAAATGAAACCACATTTTGTAAAGTAATCAAAATACGCATTTATTACGTGTAATAAACATCGGCCATCTGTTCTGCGAGCACGTGCCCTGCCCACTGCCACTTAAGTTTGGCAATTCTTAGACTATGTCGGTTACCTTGGTTCTCCTGCGGATATCTTCATTTCTGATTCGATCACGCAGGGAAACTCCAAGCATAGCCCTCTCCATTGCCCTTTGGGTGACTTTAAGCCTTCTAATAAGGCCCATTGTGAGCGACCACGTTTCAGTGCCTTAAGTCATCACTGGCAAAACGCACTGGTGAGAACTCAACTGGCAATCACGTTCCCTTACTCGAAGTTAGCCGAATGATGCGCGACAATTCACGAACACCTAGTTTCAGCGGGGCCGAAGGTTCGGCCAATTATTGGCCGAAACCGAACCTTCGGTCGGTCCTTTTATATTTATATATGGCAAGTGATTCCATGATTTACAAAGTTTTTATTTTGGCTTCGGTTTTTACAAGAAACCACTCGCCAACACGGCATTCTTATGTCTTTTTCACGATCACGGTCGAAAGCGCACTAGTTCGCGGAGACGGCCATTTGACTAGAACATGGTCATTTTTAACATACCGCGACGACACCGACAGTCCGACACGGCCCCTTGCCACTTCTCCTGTTTTTTTACATTTCTATGGCTAGAACTGCTTTTACACAGACAAAGATAACATTAGGGACTTGATAAGTTTCCTCTGCAAATATGGTTGTCTTGTTCTTTTTGGCATCATAAAGTACCTGTAATATAGTGAATGCATAGTGTTATGGTAGAACAGCATCGCTCATGTGCTCATACGTCCGTGGCGCGCACGTGTCGTCGCCGCACGCCTCTGATATTTAATCTACACCGCTTTAATGACATATTTTTACTTTCATGCCACTGATTACGAGAAAACTGTGCCAAATACTGCGATAAATCACGATGAGAAAGTATAATCAACTATTTTGTTGAATTGCTCTTCGATGTTATGGTTTTGAATAACACCGAGATTTGTTTTTTCGGTAATCCAAAGTTGAAGCAAGTGCACCGGGCCCATAACGATATCAGTCGGCCTTCAGCGCTACAGACGAGTATCGGCTCGAAAGTGATCTAACTGCTAGGAAGCATGTAATCGTTGTTGATATACTCCATTGTTATTGATCTGAGTTTTTATTCGTTGTTGTGTTTAACAAAGCTAGGCGCTATCCGCCGTGTGCATTACGTATACACATTTCAGTTGCCGGTTGCGAGACTAGACAGTAACATTACCTCGACGGTGCTCCCTTTGAATAATAAAGCGAACTAAAATTGCTTTTTCTAATCCTTTTGAATTGCAGTAAGCTAGTCTTGGTATTAACTGAGTTTAGGTAGAATCAGTAAGTATCTGTATAATTATTCTCTTTTACACCAATGGGTCTTGTTTTTCCAATGAACAGAATATGTAAGTACGTGAGGTACGATTTACGAACGCTATTGTTTTGTTCCTGCGCTACAGTAATAAAGTGACGTGGTTATTGCAGCGGCCACTTCGCAACGTCCTGCCGCCGCCGTTGCCAGTGGCCATTGTTCACTTATCAGTGGGATATAGATAGCGTCATTTTATTGGTTCCGATACATACTCATACTCGTAGACGAGGTGCTCAAACTTGTGGGTACTGGGCAGGGTTTAAGTGTAAGCTGTAAGCGAGCCCTGTAAAAAAACAGTAAACGAGCAATTGGAACTGTAAAATGCACCAGTGCTCAGTTTTAAGGCCTTTAGCAAATTTTTGTGACTCATTCCAAGTATAAGAAGTGTAGTGAAGTGTGTGTGTAGTGTGTAGTGTATCTCTGTATTTATTGTCCTATCTCAGGTATGCTGGAAGAGATTTCTTATGAAATAAGCATCACCTCTGTACCTATTTTTTTCTGTTCTGTCTTTCAATGTCTGTTTATATATGTGTGTACATAAATGGTTAAATAAATAAATAAATAAATAAATAAGTATAGGTATCAAATTGCGAGCTAGACGCTATATACGAGGATGTAGGTATGTCTCCGCGTCTGGCCGTCCCCCTGCCGACGGCTCGCCCGATCGATCCGAGCCTGTCTGGGAGTCACGGCGACCCACGGCATTTTAAACCTGTTTGTTAAGTTATCGCGTTCAATCGCGCACTAAATTATATAAGTCTGCAGTAAATTAATAAATCGTCACCGATAGCATTCCGCTGGCCGTCACGAAAGTAGCGCCCCGTATCGACTCATAAACTGACGTAGAAGCGCGAGATGTATGAATACGATTTGACGAGTGACATGCCATGCGTCTGTATGTAGTGCATTCATTATTGATTCAACTATAGTCCATTTATAATAGCATTAGAAAAAAGAGGCTCGTAGAAGCAGGAATGCAAAACATTTTATTTCAAAGTTATGATAAAACAATTTTAAGGGAGATGCTTAAATTCTAATTTTCTTGCGTTTTTTGCAATTTGCAGGTCAGTGTAAGGTTGTATCTTAATAAAAATAATATGATGCGCAACAATAAGAAATATGTAGGCAATAATACAATTTTAACCTTAAAAATCATCAATACATCCCTTTAAATTAGAATTGCTCCGAATTCGTCTGATTTCGCGGGCTACTGCAGCGCATCCACCTTAATTAAAATAAAATTCGGTAGAATTATAGTGAAACGAATAACGTTCCAAGTATTGTTCATCCCTGCTTCTTTTAGGTTTATAGCATTGACACTGTAATTTTAAATTGGAGTTATATAATATAAATAAATTAAAGCCACATAATTTCATAAGATAAATAGTTAAAATGGTTACAATTAAGTGTGACAGCTGCTGTAAAAATAGATCATAATAAATTCGGCGTCTATCATAATGTAACAATGTTTATTGTATTTTTGTTACGCAAAATACGCGCATTGTCGTGGAGTTGCGGACACCAGCCCGCTGTACCTATTACCTATTATTGTATTTTTGTTACAAAGTGTGCATTAAAAATAACCTTTTTTAACTTCTTTCTAATGCTATTGTAAATGGACTATAAGTATTTTTAAGTTTTAACTTTTTGCAGAGGTTTCACTTTTGTAAACAAAAACTAATAATATCGTAAGTACATCATGGTCATCATTCAAGCGACAGACGCCTACTGCTGGACATTGACCTCCCCAAGCAGCGCCGCACCATCCTGTGCCTCTCGGTCTCCCTTCCTCATTTCTGATTCAATCACGCAGAGAAATTCCGAGCACTTTGGGTGGCTTTGAGCCTTCTTGTCAGGGCCATTGTGAGCGAACCACGATCACGAAAGACTTTCATCTTGAAACGCTACGCTACTTAGATCGAGATGATATTGCGAATGTTCCCGAACGCTAAACAGATTTGAGAAGATTGACCCTTTCGCAAAGTAGGTAAGGTTGTACTAGGTAAACATCATCGCCAACGACTTCGAGTGACTATCACGTCCACCCGTGACAGTATACAGTATCTTCACAGAACTGGGTTCATGGTAATTTGTCATCCATCATAGGTTATCCAAAAGGACTAATCAGTTTAAGACTATGGCCATGCGCGGTGGTTTGGTTATACATCGCGAGAGATAGAAGGCAATCACTTATACTCTTAATCCGTTAAGGATTCGCAAGATTTGAGAGGCGACGTTCTTTAATCAATAAATCATACTTCTAACATGTATTTCGTAAAACGAGCGCTTTGCACGTGTTATTGAGGCACCTGCTGCTCTGGCGCGTCGTAGTCCTGCCCTCTAACCGCTGAAATACAATACGATGAGTTATGCAACTGCGCGTGCACACCTTGGTCGCGCACACCACACGCACTGCGCACTTATGATGCACCTGTGGAGCTCATGGCTGATCAGCCATTACGACTCAGAAGGAACCTAGCGTTCGGCAATGATGCGGTGTCACTATCTCAGCTTGGATAGGTTCGTTACATTTCGATCTGTACAATAAAGAGCGCGTGGTCTATCAATATTCTGATCTGACACACGGAGTAACCTCTCCACTGCTTACCGTGAGAGCAGCGTGGTTAGCGGAAACTTGGCGGCGATTTATAACAGAGGATAGCTATTAGAAGCGGGTATAGCATCGATCGTCGAATATAAATCGCTTGCGGCGACTGGCTGCGTTGTCTAGCCGTTCGTGTATTCGTGCGCGCATAGCAGTGTGCGCTGCCCCTAACGCGTGCGCCCATCGAGTGCGTCGTCTCATGGCGGCCGCGTTGATTACCATAAAGCCTTGTTAAAACACGTCGGCGCTCCGCGAGAGAAAGTAAACGATGAATGTCCGGCTGCTCGCTATATTATCGAATGCCGCCTGCTGCCGCTACCGCACCAGCAGTACCGGCAACATTCAAAACGGTCACTATCATCGACTTGTAAAGAATAGCCAATTACTAATCTGTAAGTAATTGAATGAAAGATATTACTTATCAGTCACTGTCAAGCAACAATCGCAACGAAACTAGTTCCCCTTAAACTGATAATCGTAAGTACAGCTGTGACTAATTGATCGCTGGTTAATTTCCGCGTTACTCAGAAATGGAAAGCAATGTTTAGTTTGTATTTGTAACAATTTAACATGAAATAGCCGCCCAGCCATATACTCGTATACATTTTTAAACGAGTAAACCTAAGATTCTCCAGTTATAAAATTTGGTATAAGCACTTGAGTTTAGTTCTGAGCGGCACGACTCAGCTTGCGCACGCGCCGGTGCCGTTACATGCGTGTAAACCTAACATCGACAATTGGACATACAGGTGTCGCCGCAGTCGCGGTCCGCTACAAGTAATTGGACTAACACGGTGACGATGACATACTTATCATTGTTGTGCTTTGTGTATCGTTGGTAGGTACGAATATGTCGGACCGTGCGTGCCTAATCATGACTAACTCACGACACATTACTGCTAATTCCAAACCTGGCTTTGTTCTAAGTAAAATCATAATGGAGCTTTTTTTTTTTTTGAGGATGGGAAGTCATCAAATGACCCCTCCCGCTCTGGGTGGAGCGGAAGGGAGTGTCAGACTCTTACTGACTAAAACCCACCCGTGTTCCTTCCTTAGCCCTTTATGTTCCAGGGCAGCGGTAACCCTTTTGGACGATCCCGCTACATCATAATGGAGCTTAGGTAACATCGGTTAGAACATCAGAACATAGACAACATCAGAACTATAAGAGGGTGTGCCTCAGCATCCAACTGGTGATGTCTGGTGTGTCCATATTTTTTTTGTTGCTGTTCACTATGGCAGACGCTAACTACATTAAACGAAGTAGCCCTACACTACAGTCTACCACTTGAAAGGCTGTCTGTTTGTACCGTCTGTCAACAGTTTGACGAAAAATCGGGTCGCGAGAGTTTTCAGTTCAATTTCACATTATTTGCGCCACATACATTTCCCCTAAACAAACTAATCGAATGTCATGGAACCACTTCCATTTCGCGCTCAAGTAAATTGTTCGGTAAATGACTCTGTTTCATAACACAGGACCTCACCTTGGTCACGCTAGTTACACTACATAACAGTTCATTGCGACATTTTGGGAACGCGATATTGTCTGATGCAGGAAGCAATTAATTCATGCAGGACATTCGGGTGGCGACGCGAATGCATTCCGTCGGTCAGATTAGGTAATTCCGTAAATAATTTTGCAGAGCTCCTTATCTAGACAGGCCGTCGGCGCGCACATCACCCACTTCACCCAGTGAGACTAATGTCCGTTTGACGTTTTTATGAGTGATGCGGTCGCCCAGCGAACCACTCGGACTGCGGCTTGCACCACCGTCTGTCGCGGAGCCACGTCACCGCTATCAATATTGTGGTACAGCGCACGTCACACGCGGTAATTGTACAAACGAGGCGCTGTGGCCCGCCACGCGCCACAGTCGGGGCTAGTGCTCGCTAATTTGCCAATTTGCAACAGACGACCCACGTCTAATGTGTTTACCAATATTACCAGTTGAACAGTTAAGTACACACGCAGTTGCATTCTCACCATGATGGTAATTCGGAAGCATTTCCATTACTAATGGTAATGAGCGCGGGATTGTTTTAGTGTCATCCCTTGAAGAGTTCCATCTTATATTCCTTGATTCTGGGATGACGAACTCTCCTATTCTGACAACGATTTTAATTATAGACCTGGGGGACGTAAGATGATGTTCATTTTTACAAAATAATGTTTATCTGTGCCAACAGCAGCTGTACAACAATGAAGAAAAGGAACAAGAGATACCGTTGGAGTAAGGATGTCGGATGAGCGAGTGCGGTGAGGGGCGGTGCGGGGCGGTGCGGGGAGCTGCGCATCATACATCACGTAGAGAGCAGCGCGCGCGGTGCTGACACGGCCAACCAGAGCGGAACGTTGATAACCGCACCAGTGTTTTTGTGCCATTATACCATTTCCGACGCTGCGCAGGCGGTGCTTCACGTGCTGCTGTTATATCAGCTCTTACATGCCACCGGTTCACCTACGGTATCAACACATGGACCTATTCGACCATCATAATCACCTGAACACCTACAGATGGGACCCCACCAGCTCTGCCGTCAACAGTCAGTTACTGTTTGGATACTTTATGGAATCCGCTAAAACTCACATAATTATATAAGATACACTAATCGATGTTTTAAGCCTGGAGCCTACCTCGAGAAATGGTTTGAATGAGTGTGAAAACTGCAGCAAAATCCATCAGGTTTTTTTTTAATACGTAGTCAAGACGTCCGACAGACGCGGCTGGATGACTTCATTTAGACTTAAGATAAATGGTTATGCTGAGAAATCAGTTTGTAGTCCTCAGTTGTATAGATATAAATCGTTTTTCTGCGATGACTCTGTCTAACAATTATAGGAAATAGAGTAGTGTTACGCTATTCTGAGCGTCGAAACGTACATTTCATAGTAGATACTACCATTAATGTTCAGACATTAATGGTTTCGCAGTGAAATTGATAATACGGTGAAATTCTGATTTTTAGTTTTCCAAATCGGAGCCATAATGTCAGTGAAATTGGGGCAGTTCCCTAAAGCACTGTTTTGATCCACGACAATATATCGCATATCAATCAGGCACACCACGCTGACGTCATCACGACACTTTCGTGAGCAGCGTCTTTGTTATGAGCGGGCGCGGCGGTGGTACGCGGGTCCTTGCGCCGCTCGCGCCTGCATAAGTAATGTGGTGGACGAGAGTTTATCGCCGATAGCGCCATATCAGATACAGCTTTATGTACTGCTGACTAAGCCGCTCACTCTCGAAAGGACGCAATGATTGATTTTGAATACCTCGGCTATTTTGCACTAGATTAACTTTAGAAACCAACTAAAAATTAATGCCTAATTATTTGATATGCGCTAATCAGGAGAGAGATCCAAAGTTCAGCAGGCCGGCCAGGGCGTGCTTTTATTTATGAAACGATGCACCCTGCACGAGTGAATGCATTATGTTGCGATGTGAGGCTGGTGTCGTGTCCGAGTGGTTGCTATGGAGTCATCTGTGGGTTATTTGAAGTGTCATTACGGGCTAATGAATGGTGCGGCCACCGAGCCTCCGCCGTAATGAACGGTTTAATAACACGTTCGCAGCGGCGCATGAGAACCTACACAGAAGCATCAATTTCTTCGCATCGTTTTAAATTAGTTCGTGCATCATTGCAGTTTAGCAACGTATTCCTTTATTTGGCTTATTGCATTCAGTTAAGACATGGGACATCCAACAACCTGCACCCCGGCTCCACATGGCGACCACTCCCTCTCACAAGAGCCTTCTTGTGAGAGGGAGTGCTGGCACTAAGACCGCCTGGTCTTAGTGCCAGCAGTAGGAACATTGCAGGCTGATTACGTATTAATAAGAATGAAACTGCTAATACGACCGCCCACGCGACCGCTTCGTGTGGAGCGGAGCTCGTCTTCGTGTAGAGCGGAGCTCGTCTTCGTGTGGAGCGGAGCTCGTCTTCGTGGTCACTTGACATTGTTTTTCATTTAAAGGTGACTTGCACAGTTGCGTATATTTTGATGATGCAGGTTATGCTCACTACATTTCATTCGTGTTTAAATATTCATTTACCAAGGTCGAATCGGTTTGCACACGGTGAGAAATGTCATGAAGCGACAATGAATAACTGCTTTTCTTGGCATTTAATGACAACGTGTTGGCTTACAGGACACGTTGATTAAACTCCTACTTGTAAACGAGAACTCTTTGTTAATGATTCGCTGTTTGAGCTATTACTACAATGTGTAAACATGGGACGCGGCGGCGCCGGCGGTGTGAACATAGCGGCGTGTGACGTGTGCGGCGGGCGGCCGGTGGGCTGACCTCTGCTCTCAGACATAATCTCGCTCGTCACACCGCTACGTCAGGGGGATGCCTCGGATTTCACTTTTATCTGACAATCCTCAAACTAAGATTGTAAACAAGTGACTGCTGTAGTAGCGTGGAGTTTACTCAGATAGCTTGTTTATTTCACATTAATTATTTAACATCGACGCTTCGGTTGTTGTGAAATAGTCTACAGTCATCTTTTAGGTATGCAAAGCAACTCAGTTCGACCTCTGTCGCCTCAGCAATTTGGTGCTAAGAAATAATGATTGGACAAAACGAGGATTTGCTTAACAAGATACCTACTTGCAAAACATTGCTGATGTTTACTCAAACTATGTTGAATGTTTCACTCCCAATGCTCCAAATGTTTCCGTGATGCGAAATTTTGTGTAACGAGACGCAATATGCTGAAACCACTCCCGTTCTTGACCCCCGTACGTATCACTCGACACCTCAATATAATCGCTGAAGTACCACAACTATGACAAAATGGACGGCTTGTGTTCCAGTTGCACAGAGTGACGTAATGAACATCGAGCAGTTAGGAAACATTGAGATGTGCTGCGTGATCTGTAAAGGAATCTCTGCTGGAGCCGGCATCAGTTCAGTCTTATCTTAGATTTGTTCGAGTCTATGAAGTAGTGTAGAGTTTACATAAACAAACAAAAAGATGGGGAGCGGCGCGCGGCGCACCTTATGTAAAGTGCAGGCGGAGCTGCGTCGGCGCATCTATTCGCTCTCACCGCCGCGCGCTGGGAACGCACTTTTTTGGCAGCCCGCCGCTATTGTGGAGCGCTCCGAGCGTTCCGCAGATGCGTTTTTGCCAGAGTTAGAAAGCAAAGATATTAGTATAATTAGTAATTACTAAACACGTTTCCTTATGCGCCACAGAGAATGTGTCTCGTGACGAGAACCGAACAGTTTTTTGCGGAATACTATCGCGTCGAGGATGAGTCGATACGGGAAGCGCGTGCGCCGACTCACCACGTCGCTGACAAATGTCTCCAAATTACTTGTTAATACTTATCGATGTAATTCTGAAATACTCGCTTGTTATGTTTGTCATTTATCGTAATATAAATAACAGGGTTACACGGTGTCTATCAGATAAGTAAGTCGTGTGGTGACTCGTGAAGAACATTACAAAAAAAATAGAAATAAACCCGGCGACGGCGATAACGATTAAAATCTAAATACATTATGGAGGTTACTCCAATAGAGCAGGACCAGCCGGACGTCTACAGCCGGCATGAGCATGTTCATTAGTGAGTAAGCCGACGTGAGATGGGTGGTGCCACTACTCACGGAAGTTCTAGTGGAACTTCTCAACTTGATAATAACCGCCACGGCGGAGTTTGGAACCGGCCATGGAAATATGTATAAAAAACAGTGTATCTATGGAACCGGCACACTCGATGGCGTTCTATTAAAAATCTATATACGTTGGTTAGTGCGAGCCCAAATTCTCAATATAGACAAGAGCATCGACACAGTACATCAAAATAATTAGCAGATGTAACGCGATCTGTGTGCAATTAGCGCGCAGATAGCAAGCGGTCCCGTTAGTGGCGCCGCCGCCCCGCGCCGCACCACTTCCAAACTCAGAATATCCGTTTTTCATACATTAAATATAATATGTATCGCAATAACAAACCAAAGAAGTTTCTACCGTCATCGGAATTGGAATTGTTGGGGTGCACACCCACAACGAGGTCACTGAATAGAGCGTCGGAAAACAACAGTAGCTAACGGATATAAAATTGCTAACATCAGCCACGTGTCGGCAGCGGATCTTGTTCACTAACAAGTCCTGGCCCCTGCAGTCTGCAGCGTATAGGAACTACACTTCTGTAAGTTGTGTTGTTTGTAAGACGGAGAGCGGGCGGCGCGGGCGCGCCCTGCTTGTCACAACAGTGCCGTTAAGCTCTCTGATAATGACGCTTTTTACTCGTCTGCTCGAGGAAGCAATGCAGCTGTACACGTCATGTTTGCATGTATGTACAGTCCATCAGCCGCTTATCGCGACAGCTCGGTCGGAATGGGGGCTAATTGTGCAATTAGGAAACTGTACTGTCTATGTACGCAGAGTCGCAGACATCGTCACTTTTACAACCACCGACAAACTAAATGGATCTATTGGTAATCAAGAAACAACATGCAGTAATCATTGTATGTCTCTGAAAATGACTAATTTGACAGCAGTACACGACACACGAAGGCATGACGTGTGTTAGTAACATGCGAACCGGACGGAACATCACGAAAAGCCAGTCCAGGGATACATTTATGATTTTTGTAAAGTTGGCTGCTGACGAGATCAATTGCGTTTTCATTAGCGCTGCCATTGCTAAATCTAATGTTATGAATGCGTAGTTCAGTTACGACCTCAACATGAACAAAAACAAAACAGGAAAACTATAGAGGTACCTACCTATACTACATCCGCCTCACTTCATCACCTATACTACATACTATTTCCGCACAGACCTCTTCTGTGCGGAAAACAACATGCCACATGGTCTGGTCGAGCAACGTGGTGCTGGAGCACAACCAGCCCGCGAGCCAGCACCTCACTGTAGCTAAGTGAGCTGGGGCACACTTACCGATTTTGATTGAAGCCAGTGTAGTCTAAATATTTGCGTCGGCTCGCCCGCTCGCCACGCTCAATATTTGCTTTGCAATACTTGCCGTGTTTGTGGACACACACATTACACTACTACACGCTACTCATATCCGTAGATGGCTCTGATTCACAGCACAAGTGTTTATTTATTCAAACGTCAAATTACTTCGATACCAAACGATATGGGGTACTCCAGACAGCTGAATAACGATAGAAGGACAGCGCTAGCTCTGAATGTTGTTTGTAATTTCTCCAAATTGGCCTTATTTGATATTTCAATTTCAATCTATCTCATTTAAGTAGTTACCATACTTCAATGAAACTACCTCACTGCCACTACTGGCATGTAACAGAACGAGGTCCATATGTAGTTGCAGTATTCATCGACTAGCAAACCGGTCGGACGTCACTGGCATGTCAGGAAGAGCAAGCCAAGCGCAGCGCAGGATGTGTGCTGAACTGCTGACCGGTGGCCGGCGAGTCACGAGAGCAGAGTGCGACCAGCTGCTCCTCGGTGTTTAACTTCGGCGACGTCAGCGCCTGCGGCCACTGGCGACCAGCACGTAACACAGCTCATTGATTTATGATGATAGAGAGGCCTTGATTCAACATTTCCAAGTAAGAGCACTTTAGCTTTGACGAACTTGTTTGTAAATGTAAGCTAAGATTGTATCTTCAGAGTTGTTATAAGACGCCTCTCAACATAATTTATTAATATTACATTTGCTTAACTTAAAGTTATGCATATAACGCAAGTGAGTTGAAGCGACTGGATTGGCCGAATACAAAATGCTGAGATGCGACTGGCGCGATCACAGCTTCAGTATTGATCATAAACTGTCAATGTCGTGCTATAAGATAGTGCTTCGTGAGTACGTATGTGAGCAGCGTATTGTTAGAACATTGGAAAGCAATAAAGTTACGAGTGGTTACGACGGCCACCGACCGCCCATCCATAGTAACGAGCTTTGGCCGCGTGAGCTCGCAGTGAAAGCAATGTCGCCGCGGGTCAGCGCTCAGCGGCCAGCGCCGAGCTCAGCCACGCGGATGTTAGACAACACTCCGCCGCGAGTCCGCGACCATCGCTTACAAGTCATTCATCAATCGAATTGATCCGACGGTGACGAATAGATTACAAAGAGCAACGCTGGCGAGAACACGCTGGCGTAGTGCGGGCTCGTTAACATTCCGCGCTGGAGACGCGGCGCGGCGGCGCCCGGGTCACTTTCCAGCGGAAGCGATCTTGACGAAATCGAGAGTGGCATTCGATTCGGGCATGTATCGACGCCGGTTTCACCCGGCCAGGCGGCCAGGCGGCCACACATGGCACCATCTAACGCTATCACTTTCACCGTTTGTAGAAAATTGTTTTTATATTTGCATATCGACTGTTGCGTAATCGACGAGCGCTCCATGGTAAACTAACAGCGCGGCCAGCTGCTTGAAAGCTGCCAGCCGGAGCCGCGAGGCGCGCCGAGTCGAGCGGCGCCACTGAACCGTGTAATGTGCGCAGCTCGAGCGTGCGATATTGCTCCGCACATTACTGCAGACGGCAGATTGAATGCGGTCAAATGTGAAATTGCTGTTCTTAGCAAAGAGAAGCCTATAGGGACAATTAGTAATTAAAGTTCTCAGTGCGCCTAGACCCCGACTGGACTAAGGAGTTGTTCGTCGTACTCGTAACTGACTAGCTAAGCGCTCATAATATCGGCACAACAAATCTACATTGATAACAAACGCTAAAGTCTTTTATGTACACCAAAGTAATTAGTACAATTAATAACACGGCTGAGTATCATCTATCGGCGATAACGACGGTATGCGACACTAGGAAATTATGGTTATATTTGTAACTCTTGATAAGAGAGCACAACGTGCTCAGAATAAGCTCAGGTGATACATAAACAACATGTTACATCGTTGATCCAACATACCTAATGAATAGCATTTCTCTTAAATGCGTGTGTATTGACTTGACAGTCAAGAAGGCGACTGGGTTACTGACCTTGATCCTGTTCCGGCGGCTGGCGCGCAGCACGATGCCGTCGTTCTCGATGTAGTCGGGCACCTCCTTGCGGTTGGAGAAGTTGAACACCACGGACGTGGTGGCGGGCGGCGGCGCGCGCGGCCGGCGCGCCTGCGCGGGGCTGCCGCGCGCCCACGCCGCGCCCCCCGCGCCCCCCGCCGCGCTGTCCATGCTCTTCTTCTCCCCGGAGCCGCTCCAAGCGCGCTCGATGCCGGCCGCACCGATTCGAGACACGGCTGCTTTTGTTTCTGGCGCACGCTCGGTGCCTGCGTGCCCGTTCACGAGAAGCGCGGTGCTCGTGTCCGGCGCCGCTTTAGGTTTCGGTTCCGGGCTGGGGCTGCGCCGGGCGGGCGCGGGCGGGGAGGGCGAGCGCGCGGGCTCGGGCGGAGGCCGCGGGGTGGGCTCCACCAGGGCCGCCGGGGGAGGCTCCCGTCTCTCGGCGCGCACCGGCGGAGTCTGCTCGCTCTCGGCTGGCGGCGGCGGGGACGGCGACGCGAGCCTCGTATCGTGCTCGGGACTCTTCTCGTCGATCTCTTCGACCAAGTCGTCGGTCGCAGAGTCGGTGGCGCGCGCCGGCATCGGACGTATGACACCTACGCGACGCGCACGGCCCACGAGGACCTGATTAGTAGCCGCCAGCGGTGGCAAGTGCGAAGCTGCGCGAGGAGCTTCGAACGCGTAGCGCACAGTGGATCCCGCGCGGGCAATGCCGTCAAGCGCAGCGCGGGACACCGGCCGCGAGCTGGCGGGCTCCGGCGAGCTCTCTAGCTCTTCACTAGCGGCGGCGTCGACTTGCAGGGGCGACAACGCTTCAGCCGGTGGCAACGGACTGGGTGTTCGGGGGCTGACCGGCGGTGCGTCTGATGATTCACGAGGTTCTGGCGTTGAGGTCCGCGGACCTTCGAGGCCTCGCAGCACAGCAGACACGCGGGCAGCTGGCGCGGCGCGACGTGTCGGCGCACTTTCAAACTTGCGTAGGGTCGAGCGAACCACGTCGGGGGGCGGGCGTTCAGTTTCACGCAACAGCGGGGTCGGACGTCGGGGAGGGCGCGCCGAGCGAGGTTGCGGCGGAGGACGCGGCGCCAGCGGCGGCGGAGGCGACGGCGAGGGAGCTCGGGGCTCCTCGCGAGAGTCCAGGCGGCTCAGCGCGTCTACGGAGCGAGCTCGCTTCACGGAGTCGCGGCGAACGACGGCCGCGAGGGGAGCGGGCGGCACGGCTACGGACGCGGGGCGCGGCGGGCGCTGGGCGGAGCGCGGCGCGGGCGCAGGCGGAGGCCGCTCGTCCAGCAGGTGCTCCAGCGAGGCAGCGCGGCGCAGCACAGAGGGGCGGCGGCGCGGCGCATCGCGCAGGGCGAGGCTGAGGTAGCGCGACTTGAGGCGCTTGACGATGCCGGGCCCGTAGCGCAGCTCCTCGTCTTCTTCAGTGTTCGGGGGCGGGGGCGGCGGCGGTGGCTGTGGCGGGGGCTGTGCCGGGCGACTGCGGGCGGCGCGTCGCTGCAGCAGCTCGCGCTTCCACTGCGGCAGCGCTCCGTTCGACATGCCTGTACATACCGCATCACTAGGGTTAGTCGATCGTACACAACTATGAACAGTACAGCAAAGTGGCTAAAGGAATCGCGAGTAAGATTAACTTGGAGAAATTACAACAGCATTATTAATATTACAGCAGTGAATAGATAAAACCGGCCGAGCGACGCGGACTCGCACACAGAACGTTTCGCAATTTGAAACATATTTATGAATTTCAATGTTTAATTTTTATTGTTTGGGAGTGTACAAGTTTGTTTGTGGTTTTTGCTGATTTGACTGACAGACAGACAAAGTTGCACCATAGGTGAGTTCTTCATTTTGATTCAGATTGACACAGAATTCGCATTATAATACATAATTTTAATTATTAATTCTTCCAGAGTGTCATCTAGGGATCAATGCAGGAAGATATTGTTTTGATTGGGGCCGGTACTTTTTCAAAAACCTAAAATGCTAAACTTAGCCATAACTTCTTTGTTAATTTCATTGACTGTGCAGAAGGGTACACTTATGTTTCATTAAGTATTTACGTGTCACTAACATTATGTGTCCACTACTATGTGACAGATCTGGCAGCCTCATTTGTCATATAATTACTAAAAATGAAATGTGATAAATGAGCATGGTGTCAAATGAGAAATTCACTTAGGTACCTATTTATTTATTTAAGTTGCACATTGAAGTTATTATCATTTAATGCACTTTTTGTTTGTCATGTACTGTGGACGATATAAAAGCAAGAAATAAAATAAAAACATTTGACAAATACATAAAGCCTGCATTTACTTACACAACTAAATCAGTTTAACACACTTTTGCCTACAAAACTATAATTCTAAATTGAAATCACTCCATCTTTGAATAAAAATCTTAATACTTTCAAGAAGTAGACTTGTGTTGTTTACACTATTGTAACAGAACAGTAAAACTAAAGAGTTAATGATGACCACATTTTATGGAACAAGTTTACAAAACAATAATATTCCACCAATAACTAAGCTACTGAGACTAGCCAACAATCAAATCACACAGTAACCAGTAGGAAACAACATTAGCAACTCACAGGAAATACATATTCATTTAATATTATTTATAGCCAGTTTTATCAGTTTCACACTTTAGTTTCCCTGACATTACCTCATTCTCAAAGTGGCATTTAAGTATACATAATGACATACTTTGTCAGCATTGCACTACCATTAGATATTACTCTTGCATCACAAATATCAGCACAGGAAGGGTAAACGTTACAATTACTGGTAGCGATTGCAATCCAGTAAAGAGGGACACCGCAATCCAGCATAATTTTAGGAACTACGGGATCCCACAACATGTTGTGGCTCTGCAAGCTGATGCGATCAAATAGTGCATCGAGCAAGCATCAAAAAAATATTTTAAAAAGAAATGGCAGCATTTCAACTGATGGGAGTGAAAGGAAAGAATTTGAATTTGTTGCACAACAATGTGTGGAGGCAGAAAGAGCCTTTTTGGGCGCTGGCTACATACGCATGTAGTTCTATACGAAGTAGATTTGGATATTACACTATTATTATTTTTTTTACCAACTTCAAAAAAAGGAGGAGGTTCTTAATTATGATGTTCACAGTTTTTTCTTTTTTCTTTAAGTTAGTATTTCCAAAAAGAGAAGTGACTTATGATTTGTTTTTTATAATTGGTTAGCTACATTTTTTTACTGACGAAAAATTAAGACAATTAGTAAACTTGAACTAAATTCATATGATACTCTAAATCTCGGATTATAGAACGTACGTACGTACGTAAAATTACGTCAGATAATAATTCTAAGAATATATTTTAGAGTACAATGAGTACCAAGTTACCAAATATTGATATCTGTTAATGTTTTTTTAACTTTTTGATAATAAATCAGTGGTCAGACAGTAAATTAATTAGTCAATTAGATGCAGTAAGATATTGTTGTTCTTGTAATTTTTTATAAACATTTGATTAAGTACACCATAACTAAGAATATTTATATAAATTCTGACAAAAAACTTTAAATCTTTGTGGGATCCCGCTGTATTAAAATCAATTCAGCTAAAATCCCATTGGATTGTACAGACACACCATATACACATCACACACACATACCACACAAACATCACACATACGCACATACCATACCATACCTGAAATCTCCTCTCTAGTCTCCACTCTGGAATTCATACTCCGAGCCCCAAGATACAGACTAACTGTCTAGTTTGGGGTTTGGGGCTACTATATTGTAACCTAGCTGTAGGTAATATTTTAAGCTCCTCATGTCGTCTTAGCTTGCTGTTAACCACCTGCGCCTGCTTACTGTATTACCTGAATAATTAATAAATATTTTCTATTGTAATCCCTAATCAGTGGTGTAACAGTGCCATGTTTTTGGTCAGGCTATAACTGCTACATACAAAAGATAACTGCAAGACTTACCAAAGTCCTGGGAGGACTCCAGGATGGTTTCCACCATCATCTTGAGTCGGCCGCACCAATCTTAAGCAACTGAATGGAGATGCAAAATAATAAATTAAGCTTTATAACATGCTAATGCAACAACTGAATAAAAAATGCATAGATTGAAATATAATACAGATTTTCCTGTGGAATGTCAGGGTTAATACCAAAACTATGATATTGTAGCAGTAAAACTGCCCTTTTAGGTTTTTGTAAAAGTTTGTTGTTAAGCTTGGAAGCACTCCCAATCGTTGTGGGAAACAAAATAATATTCAGTTGTGCTATCCCCAGCTGCTGACGCTGGTTAGGATTGAATCCTTAAACTAATGTAGTATTTTGCTATTTTTCTTGAATATTTACTCCACATTAAAGTTTGTAGTTTAATTTGCTTTATTTATCATAGTCTTAGTTTTGGCCCTGGATTCTCACAGACATTCACATTAAAATTTCATCTAGTTGTGAACCTGTTCTTGGCTATTTTACACTTCTTTGGAGAGTTGTAAAAATGTTATGACTATTTATAATATTTTAT
Organism: Apamea anceps; assembly: GCA_951799955.1. Classification (NCBI taxonomy): domain Eukaryota; kingdom Metazoa; phylum Arthropoda; class Insecta; order Lepidoptera; family Noctuidae; genus Apamea; species Apamea anceps. The sequence continues at coordinate 425,208 of OX637502.1, read as the reverse complement.
TGCTGAATTTGAATGCACACCACTCATTATTCTGTAGCAGACTTTGTACCCTTTAGATAAGTAGCTGGAGTGGAATGTTTAAGTACTCGAACTTGTTTTAAGGTCATTTTGATAACAGAAAATTATTTGACCAAAGCAATACAATGGTATCATATCAACAATAACAATATTACCTGCACCTTTAAACCTGCCAATATGCTCATGTGCTAGCTGTGCTACAACTCTAAAGTTAACTTTAGTAAACAAACTAAGTGGTGACCAATGTGCACTACTTGACAGCGAATTCTTATTAGAAGGCATTACAGATGTGCACTCGATGCAAACATATTGACATAATCAGAGATCACTCGACAGGAGCCGCAGCAGCGTCGGCGGCGTGCAGCTCGTCGGTGACGTCGATGACCCCGCGCTCTAACTAGCGTCTCGTCTAACTGTAGTTATTGTCTCGTTACAGGTAAGGCGTTTAATGGTAAAGAATGATAGTTCCAACAGGCGCGGGCTCGTTCTCCGGCCGCGCGCACTGCACTCCCGAAAACAATAGCCCCGGTACTCGCACGCCACCACACGCCATCCCCGCCGGTGCATTCCTTTCCCCCATACTTCGCATAACTCGGTCGATGTCTTACCTGCTAAAAATCCATTGACGTTTTACCGAAGACAAGCTGGGTCTAGATTTTAAGCTTGCGAATTCTTCAAAGCGTTGCCATCTATGCGTCAAATCAATCCTCAGAATTGTACATAGCCAGCCAACCACACACACTTGTGAATACTTTTATTGTACCCTGGGATCACCCACGATGGATCGACAAACACTTCAACAGATTATGTTGCAACACATTTTAGGCTTTGCTCACTTAAATATCAACTTAATTCACTTCCTTTACGATCTAGTGATGGTATTACAAGTATGTTCAGTTATCAATAATAATAAAAAATGTTTTACAAACACCACACAACCAAAGACAGAAAGTTGATTCACTGAACTGAAAAGTGAGTGAAGTCATGAAGAGAAGTATAAAAATGTAGGTACTCTGTGAAAGAAGTGAAGTAGTGAACGAAAACTCGAAAATAAAACGTTTTGACATTGACAACCAAGCTGCGGTGTCAGTGGTGTGCATGGATTTTCCAATCTATTACTGTACAGGCATGGAATTACTAAGTACTATATTGTGTTTATGCTACTTATACACGCAGCGAGTCGATGGCGTAATCAATATTTCACGTCCACTCACAGATTTAGATTCTATCGTCGTTAGTGACAAATCATACAAATCTGTGTGTGAACGTGAGATTGTAGCCGGCAACTAAAGTGGCTGCATGTGTACCGAGGGCGTAATCAATATTTCACGTCCACTCACAGATTTCGATTCTATCGTCGTTAGTGACAAATCATACAAATCTGTGTGTGAACGTGAGATTGTAGCCGGCAACTAAAGTGGCTGCATGTGTACCGAGGGCGTAATCAATATTTCACGTCCACTCACAGATTTAGATTCTATCGTCGTTAGTGACAAATCATACAAATCTGTGTGTGAACGTGAGATTGTAGCCGGCAACTAAAGTGGCTGCATGTGTACCTAGCGTTACGTCTATGGTCCAAGGGGGACCTTAGACGCTCAATGTGACATTAATCTGTTGTCAGTTTGACTGAACTAAAAACAAGTGAAATATTAGTATTTATTTTTTTTACTTTTTCGTAGCGTTTCTTCGACTCTAATTTAACGTAACGTAATGTTTGCTTGTAAAATTTAAATTGATTTAAAATAAGCGCATATTTTGACAGCTGAGAGACAGCTGTGCAGGCTGTGCTGCTGGGGAGTTTGTTGCGTAACTTCTTCTATCCAGTGAAAGCACTAGGAAGTGGTGAAGGGTGGGCGTTTTGAGGGAATTCTAATAAAGAAGGAGGTTGTGCATTCGGCAGGATTAATTATTCATAAAAAAAATGCGTAAAAATTGTCACTTGCTCACATCAGATGTCGCTGCTATCCAACGTCCAAGTATTTGACAGTTAGTTGTCACTATCCATGCATTTTTTGTAAACAAGCGACTTCTTTTACGCACAATTAATTAATATTCCCCGTTGCGCAGCTGTTGACTGCAAAAATACGAAAAATTTCGGAAAAACCTGTACATAAACAATAGAATATTTCTTCGTGCTCTTCTTTTTAAACCTCAGAACTTTCAGGAAGAAATTCGTATACAGGTGTGAGCTCCTAGCAGAACTACATATAAGTCCGATTTTTATTTTTTTTATGAAGAAATAATCCTGCCGAATGCACAACCTCCTCCTTTGTTAGAATTCCCTCAAAACGCCCACCCTTAACCACTTCCTAGTGTGAAAGCACTAGGAAGTGGTTAGAAGAAGCTGGGTAGAAGAAGTTACGCAACAAACTCCCCAGCAGCAGAGCCTGCACAGCTGTCTCTCAGCTGTCAAAATATGCGCTTAATTTAAATCAATTTAGCTTTGACAAGCAAACATTACGTTACGTTAAACGATCATTTTAACCAAGATCACTGATTGAGCTGATGACAGATTGATCGTGAAAGGTGTTACCGCTACCTGTTGCAACAATGCTACAACTTTGAAAAATATTACCCTATCATAAACTGTTTAAAATTAAATAAAACCATTTAAGCTTTTTTTTTTAACCTTTTAAACTTTACTGATTCTAGATAAATTCACAAAAAGAAGGCGTTTATTATAAACGCAAAAATATTTGTGTGGCCTACTCCTCAAAATATAAGACTTCTACTTATACCATTATATGTGTGTAACAAAGTAAGTAGGTACTTTTTATTCACAATAAAAAATACCGTCAACTGTGGCATCTTTACTATCCATGAGCAACTTTACCTACCCATGAATACTGTATGTACGGACGCCAGCAGGTCAAGCTATCCGAAATTGTCAAATTTTCCCAATCAACCTTGAACCATAATTATTCAGCGATAAAGTTGAAAATCTATTAATCAGATTGTAGTAGCTTGATGTGCTGGCGTCTGGTATGTACTTAAATATCTCTTGATTAAATCGATTATAAAAAATTGTTACAAATTATCGATTTATTGACTATTGTATCGCTTTGATATTATTTTAAGGAGGCAACAGATTTTTAGTAATCGAGAGATATAGTACAGTACTCATAGGTAAATTTGCTCATGGAAAGTAAAGAGGCTAACAGTTGATCGTACTTACTTTTTATTCTATAGAACGGTACTGCTGCCATCTCATGGAAATTTAATAAACCCTGAGCAGCGCATTCTGTCAGTGTTGATATGTAATTAATGATAGATGGCGCCTGGCGGTAGTTGTCACAATAGTAGAGTACTAATAATACATAGCCAAGGGTTCCTATACTTCTATGACCACTAAGTTCCGATCCAGCCTGTCCTTCGCTGTCCACCCCCAGCGACGCCCTCAGCCGAGATCCGTACCCCACAGGGGACGCCATAACGTGTAGTCGATAAGTTTATAAGTTTTATGCCATGACTGGAGGCTTATTAAGATATCTACAAGGTTTTTGTTTTTTGTGGCAATTGAGCCGATTTCGCCTTTTTTCCAGTATCAACTGTTAAATTGATACTCACCTATTTTAAGACTTCAAGATGGGTAATTGATTCTCTCAGTGTTCAGCATTCTTTGAGGTGAGACATCTTTTTGAAACCGATGTAGCAATCTTTAATTTGGCATCGCTTGTCTCATCAGATAGTGTTGGAGTTCCTTCGATTGTCCATTTCTGTGCTGCCACTTGTTACTGCCTCCCACATGTGATCACAGCTATTACTGAATGGTGTCATGAAGTCAGCACCTAGTTGCGTAACACACTATCAATCACAATCTGAATCATTTTGAAGGATATTGCTGATCCATTGCTTCATATGTTCGAAAAATTGGTCAGCTCAAAAATATCGCAATTAATGTTGTTGAACTGTCAAAATGAAAGCCACTGCGATCTACTGTTAGTGTGTAACGCAATTAGCCCGCTGATATTATTGCCGAGCTGTTCATAGTAATATTATGCTCGTGGTACCTACTTGTACATACTTTCCTTGTTATTAATTCAAAAGTCGATTAAAAGTCTAGGTGAACGTAAAGATTTACAAGATATAAAAGTAGGTACAACCCGCGCTGAACTAAAAGAAACTTTTTATTACCCTCCGTTGAATTAAATCCTACTTGTACTCCCCTGGTATGATTAACTGAAGCTCGTGTGTATGGAGGATGCTCCAGCCGCCGCCGCGCCGCCCGCCGCGCACAAAGTTGTGGAAGTTGTTTCTGATCTGCGTAATTATTTGATATTTATTATTGTTTTATAGTTCTTAATTCCGCCCCTGCGGCCCTGAGCGGAGTCGGGAACGCTCGTAAAATTTTACAGTTGGATCGATAGCGGAATGGTTAAACGTTTTTGTTGTTCAATATTCGTAATTTATAGATATTTATATCATTGGCTTGGCGCGGTTGTTGTCGTTGGGAAGTAATCTAATTATATTACGCTTATCTGTTATAAGTTGCTCCCAGATTTAATTTATTATCCTATGTAAGTACGTTGGTGCGCAGAACAGTTTACAACGTAATTTGCATACACTGTTTGTAAATGTTATGTTGTTTCGAAACTTGGTAGACTACTTATGTAAGTTAAGCTTAACGACAATACAACAGCAATATACAATACATTGTACGACACGTAATCAAAGTGTCATGTGGTTCATCATAATACTTACATAGCTGTTTAATAATAAATTAATAAGTCACGATACCAGCTCCGATATGTTTCGCGACTGCTATTACAGGAACCCAGATACCTACCGCGTAGTGCGACGAGCACGTTGGAGACGAGTTGTGGAAGACAACACGTCGTCTTCTACAAGTAAAATGTAATCATCATAGGTTCTCTGGTTTAGTAGGTAATAAAGCCATAAAAGCATACCACCGGAAACACGAAGAAACTTATTTAAACACAATTTAAGTAGATGTAGCTAGCATTACTCGTGGTGGCCATGTGCGCATGTGCGCGCTGGACGTACGTAGGTAGTGTAGGTAGGACCGAATTTCGATTTCCGCAATTTTCGCCGTAAATTTCCGTTTTCGGTCGAAAAAATAAATATATTTGGCAGTGGCCGAAAAAAAATTACTTGCCGCCAAATCTGACAATAATTTGTTTCAGAAATATTTTATCATTACTATACGACAAAGATACACACACACACACTGGACACTAGTCCATGTCTCTGTTCTCTGTTATTTGTAAATGTTTGTGTTTGTGTTGTTGATGTGCCTTAATAATAAATAAATAAATACGACAAATAAAAGCACGATGATTGAGAAAATGCAGGAATCTCGGTTTTTCTCGCAAATAATATAAGGTAGTTTATTAAAAACCATAGAAATACATACTCCGTTTTCGGTTGGACTCTAGACGAAGGTACAGTCAACAGCAAAAGTAGATGATCAAAATCTGAAATTCAATACTAATGAACGGAGTTCGCAGCTATATGGCAGCTGTACTAGTAGTAAATGTTTGGTATAATTTACAATCACATACTTTTGAATCACTTCGACGCCACACAGCTCTGACGCGAACTCCGTTAATTAGTATTGAATTTCTGATTTTGATCATCTACTTTTGCTGTTGACTGTACCTAAGCGGTTATTTTTTCCCCGCCCGCCTGAGCTTGTTTCCTGGACAAGCGGACACAGTTCACGGATGTCTCGTAAAACCACTGACAGCAAGCCTAGCCATTATTGGCTACGATCCAAGATGAGCAGAAATTGAAAAATAATGTTCAAGTTGATCAAGCCAAGCAAACAGTTTTCAGAGCTTGGTGTACGTCATTGTTCACGTGCCGGACGTGCAGCCGAAAAGTACTTTAAATATTGATGCCACCAATTATTTAAAAAGTCAATCAATATTTTTCAAAAGTAAATTTTGAACAGTCACTTGTCTGAACCGGGAATCGAACAGACACAAATGCAAAAAAGTAATAGTTAGGTATCATGAATTTTATTAAGTATACAATTCATCAAATCTTATAAACGTAGCAACATCATGCAATCTTACGCTTACTTACATTGACACATACACACATACACACATACACACATACACGTATACAGTAATCATAACATCGCCTCACGCCTGTAATGTCCCCACCGAAGGGTTAGGTAGGTAGCGGTATCGTCCGAAAGGGTTACCGGTACCGCTGCCCTGGAACATAAAGGGCTAAGGAAGGAACACGGGTGGGTTTTAGTCAGTAAGAGTCTGACCGCTCCACCCACAGCGGCAGGGGTCACTTGATGATTTCCCATTCTCAAAAAAAAAAAAAAAGGTTTAGGCACAAGTGTACCTACATATAGCACACCCACATTTTTTTTGTTGAAGTCGGCGCCTGTTTCTTCTACACTAAGTATGTTTGCCTAAGTATTTTTTTTTAATGTAGATGAGAATATGGCATGCGTCGTATTGTAAATATTTCGCGATTGTGTAGGTATTTTTGTCTAAACTAGTTAATAAAGTTAATGTTGGGATTTGGCGCCGACTTCAGCGAAAAAATATACTTATTAGGTATTAAGTATTTGGTTTTGTAATTGGATCCTCAATTATTGTTTTAAAATTAAGACAAGGTGTTATGTTATGTAAAGTGAAGTGTATAACATATTATGTTGTGTAAAGTGAAGTGGATAACGTATTATTTTTCAGAGTTCCATTGTCTATCTCCAAAAATCTTATACCTATATTAAAAAAAAATTCTTGCATATATTTAACGAAAACCCTATCCAAATCGGATTATTATTTGAAGTCGGTTAAAAACATACAAAACGGACTATAAACATGTACTGACTTGTAAATTGACGTATTCCTCTAGGACCTGAAAGTATGACCTATTTGGAATGGGATCATGCCGGTTTTTAACCGACTTCAAAAAAAGGAGTTTCCACTTGAGAACCTCCTCCTTTATTTTCGTCGGTTAAAAAATAAATGTATCCTTTTACGACAAATTGGTAGTATCAATATTTAGAACTGTTCACTCTGTATACTACGTAAGTACCTAATTAATTAATAGGTATTTATTATATCCGATTAGAATTACGCATTCGGTAAACAAATATTTTGTTGTTTTCATCTAAAATTCTGTACCTACCTAGTAATAACTTACTTTCAACCCTAATTATTAAGGTGTCATTGTTACACCATGGTCGACATACATATTTACAGCTAACAAAGGAACCCTTTGTACACAAATTTTTTTCTTGCCGTGAAAAGCTCCGGTTTATTCGCCGTGTGTAGGCACCCAGGCACGGTCGTCAGTGTTGTATGGATCACTATGGAAGCTTGTTGACAGACATGATATTTCTACGGCGCGGTTTATAAGCCGTACTGTAAAGAAACCGTACCGTGTACAAAGCGCCTAAGAGCTTCACTTCAGCAGTCTGAACGTTGTGACGTCCATAGAATAAGAGTCCGAGTCCGCTAAGCCTTCAGCTGTGAGCCGCCCAGAGTTGTTTAAGTAGCTGTGAGGTTTAGATTATAACAAGGATAAAGGTGATCCCGTGTTCCCTGGTGCACCTGAACACGTTTAGAAAAAAATATCATGAATTGTTTATTATTATTGCAGCCAACAGAAGTTGGAACTAACGATTGAAAGAATACAGCAGACAACGATCACTAAACAAACCGTTCGTTGTTAAGCCCTATTTGAATGTCAGTTTATAGTTTGGAACAGCGGTTTTTGGATCCCAATGAAGAAATAGCGAGCCAAATTGGGCGTACTTATGCAAAAGGGAACCACAACACAATCACAGTTTCGAGAAAAAACTTTTTTGCAAAAAAAAAACAACCGACTTCCGAAAAACCGAGAGTTTTTATTTTTCAGTTTTAAGTTGTAATTTTTACCAGTTATTTTGGTTTAAAAACCAAACTTCTGAACCGTTTTTAAAGAAATTTCTATGGGACCATTTGGGAAGTACAGACGCCAGCACATCAAGCTACTACAATCTGTCAGATTTTTTTAATAGATTTTCAACTTTATCGCCAAAGTATTAAGGTTCAAGGTTAATTGGGAAAATTATTACATTAAACTATATAAGTATAGTTTTGATTTGACATTCTAGAAAAGCGACATGACCCGTCCCTAGTTTGTAGTACTGTATTATTATTCTCCTTGAACTTGTCATGTCAATCAAAAAAAGCAACTAAGATACTTTTTTATGTCTAACAGTTCACGAAAGTTCTAGGAAATTATTAAACGCTTCATAATTCATGAACGAATATTTAAATATTACGAGTTAATGTGAGGTTACTATTCATGCTTGGGGCAGTCATTTAGCCATGTCCTTTACATATTTCATGTTTACGTAAAATCAAGTGTTTTTTAGATACTCGGTTTGCCTTATTCATAGAAAGACTTTACTTTTTTAGAAATGATTATTTTTTACTTTCGTGCTCTGTTGGGCATCAAAGAAAAACATAGTGTGTCTTTTTATTTTGGCACGCCATTTGTAACCGGCAATAGAGGGACGCAGACAGTTTGTCATGTCGCGCCGAGAGGCGAAAGCTGCGGCCCCTGCGCCGAGCCTGTCGCTGAACTTATGCTTTGTTATGTAGATACGTTCATAAATAATCAGCCAGCGCGGCCCGGCGCCGGCCGCTTGCAAGGTTGTTTCAGATTTGATTTCCGGAATGATAAGTTGCCTATCACGATATTAGCTTGGTATATTAGGCACTGCCAGCTCAGAAAGTCTGCACTTCACACCTGAGTGACTAAAATAATAATAAAACCACTGGTCATTAGGTTTCTATAATGCATAATACATACTATTTTTCGTAATAGTACGTACCTATCTACCTACATATGTTCAAAGTAAGTAGGTGTATACCTACCTACTGTAAATCTATACATATCTATTCTATACTTATAATAAATCTGTAGAAGTGAAAATTCTGTACATTGAAAATATCAAAAAAATAAATGGCAGGGGGTGTTACTAGACCGACACCGAACCCAAAAATGTGATTACAAAAATTTTTGTCTGTCTGTCGGTCTGTCTGTCTGTCTGTCTGTTTGTTCACGCATCACGCAAAAACTACCGGTTCGATTACGATGAAACTTGGTATAATTATTCTTTAATATCCTGGGCACCACACTGGGTACTTTTTATCCCGGTAAAGTAAATACAATAAAAAACAAACTTAATTTTGCGGTTCGATCCCTAGATCGACTATTGTACCAACCGCAAATAATAAGTTTGTCGTAGGTTACGTCACCCGGAGTATTATCTGTGCGACCTTTTTTTTCCTTTTAGTTTTTAGAGTTATTTAGGTTTAATTTTATAAGTCGTAGGTATAGATTTTAATTTTATAGTATAGGTAGTATATTTGTTAGTGTACACACGGCTACACATCAAGCTATGCAAAACCAGTATTGGCTGACCGTTTATTGTGAGAAAATATCATACAAAGTGAGGCCAAGACAAACTGGTTTTGTATAGCTTGACGTGTAGCCGTTTGTACGTAGTGACCGTAGGTTATTTTATAATACTGTTAGGTAGGATTAGTCATTCGTATAGATATTAGTTTTTAGGGATTTTGCTTATTTATTGAGGTTAGATTAGTTATCATCAGAAATATGTTTATTTAGGTAGGTTATTTTTTTTTAATTAGGTAGGTACTTAGGTAAAGATATCATATAAGATATCATATATATCTCTTAATCACCACTAATGAGACACAATTGGTTTTCTATTGTAATTAGCCACAAAGGGCCCGCGAGATGGATGGCATCCTGGGGAAGCACATACATTTTATCCTGTTAGCACGTTCCCGTGGCATAATTTCCGACATCCACGCGGGCGAAGCCGCGGGCAGAAGCTAGTAGATAATAAAATCGTAGGAAAGTCAAAACTTTACATTGAATATTTTTTAAAAAGAATACTTAGGGCGTGATCTACAATCGATATCGAAGCCAAAAATATAGTTTTTAGAATTTTTGTCTGTTTGTCTGTATGTATGTCCGGGCTAAACTCAAAAAGTACTCATACTTCAAATTTTTCATGAATATTACTAAGTGGTCGGGTCAACATATAGGCTACATATTATCACGCTATCACCTACGGGGGAGGAGCTGTGAATCTTTATTTTTGTTACGTATTCTGTGACAGCGTGTAATCTAATTTTGTTTTTGAGTAAGCCATGCTATTATCTAGCTTTACACTATAAAAACTACGCCATTTAAGTAACTTGGGCAGAGAAACATAGTTTAATTAATGTTAGTAGTACAAAGACAATTTTGAAGCAGCGTCATCTACTTATGAGATTTCACAAAAATCAAATCAAGTTAAATATTAGGTAACACTTTTTGGAAATTAATAATTTAAATTTGATCATATTGGCGAGGTTAGTAGTTAGTTATTCTTAAAATTCATAGACGGTAATGTGCATTATCTTCATAAAAGTTGTATCGTATACCTAGTTCGTTTTGACAAATTCAAGTTCCAACAAAACCCTCAAAATCTTGAGCAGAGTTGAGGAAGACAATTTAAAAAAAATGCGGCGTTAAGTATTACAAAAAAGTTATGTTCATTGATGATGATCATTTCTTCATCAATTTCATGTTGTTAGTACAAAATAAACATTGACTGTTAATAATTTTGTTCGCGTTGGGCAAAACCAGGTAAAATGTTTTTCTTGGTTGCTCCTGGTGGAACAGGAAAAACATTTGTTACCACTGGCATACTTGCTAGGGGGGTAAAGTTATTCGCGTCCGTAGGAACCACCTATCCACTACCCTGCACGTGCCCCCTGGGTGGTGCTAAATGAATAACAACGCCGGGTCTCAGGCGGCGGCTAATTAACCTGACCAAACCAGCCTAACCAGCTTGGCCTAACAGTGAGAGTAGGAAATGACTCCCACAAACCGCAACCCTGTGAACGCTGCCTACAGGATCGGTAGTCTTGGCTTAATTGCCCGGACTATGAAGAAGACAACTTCTATAAAAAATCACCCTAAGTCTACGGTGAGATTCGAGCCAAGGGAATGCATGGCTGGTGGGAGATCAGTCGCAAGCGATCCACTTCGACGGACCTGGCAAATGTCGTTGTATTAGCCTTCTAGGGAGAATAGGCGTCACCTTCCTAGCGACCTGTTATGTCGGCCTTAGAGCTGGTTCACATTAGGTCGGACCGACAGTTTGCCGTTCACCGACTGCCGGGTGCTGCTGTTCACACTAGACGCCACCGACCCGACCTAATGTGAATATAACTGTCGGTACGGTCGTTATACTGCCCGGCTTGGGTTCCAAAACAGTTGTGAGTTGGCTTTCGTATAGGATGGACGACGACGACGTTTTCATTGCAATGTGCTATTTAAATAAAAGGCAGAAAAAAAAGGAAATATTGGGTGCATCCAATAATTGGATGCACCCAAAACCGACCAACACTAACAACATGATCCAACAAACTTTTCATGAAAGCATGTTTATTCGGCACAGAAGCAACTCGATATCGTCTCTGCCAACGAAGCTTAATGACTATAACTACAACCAACAAAATAAGGAGAAAGACAATCTGGACTCACAGACCAAGACCCAACTATAAGTGACAATATAACCACAGACCATGAAGAATGGCAAAGAGATGAAATTCCCAACAGGAGAAAGAAAAGGAAAGGAACAATTCCAATTCACAACGACGGGAATAAAAAACAGAAAAATTCCCCAGACTTTATGATCCCTACACGCAATAGTTTTGAACTACTTGATACGGAGCCTACGGATAAAACCAACAATACAGATAAAGTATATGTACCAAAGCCAGAACCGATCTTTGTTACTGACGTAATTAATGTAAATTCTCTTAAGGATGTACTAAACAAATTTGTAAAGAGTGAACTTTACTTCATGACCACACTTAGATCTGGACACGTTATAAAAGTTATACCTAAAGACATCCAGATATACAAAACGATTCGAGAGAATTGTATGACATTGGACATGAAGTGAGACAAATAGTCAATATCAGACATCGAGCTACAAAGGAACCGTTGCCTGTATTTTATGTCGATTTAGAACTAAAGCCAAACAACAAAGCCATTTTCGATGTGAAATACTTGAATAACATGAAGATTACTTTTGAAGCCCCATATAAGAAAAAGGAAATCATTCAATGCAAGAGATGTCAGAGATTTGGGCACTCCAAGAACCAATGTTTTAGGCCCTATCGCTGTGTTAAATGTGGTAGCGCTCACCCTACAACAACATGTACCAAAAAACTAGACACTGAGGCTACTTGCGCGAACTGTGACGAAAAGCACCCCGCTAGCTACAAAGGATGCAAAGTGTACAAACAGTATAGAGAAAGAATTCTTAAATCAGACTCAGAAAGACCAATGCCTAAGAATATAGAGATCAAAAACCCGGATCCCCACCCGGTTTCTAAGTTTAACCGCACAGAGAACGACTTGGCCGACCTTACTGACCTAATGGACATAATGTTCGAAAATGGCATTCCTCATTGTATAAGTAATAGATACATATACCTCGACCTCGGCCTAAAAACAGTTCGACAGGAAATAGCTCAAAACAGCCTGAAATACAGGAGAAACTGACCGTCCATGTAAACAAACTGGCACACGCTCTGAGTGGTGAAGGCGCTCTTCAGCACACCCGGCTAAAAAGAAGTGACATACCGAGCCTACATAAAAGATTTACCACATGACATCAAGAGAGTCGTGTGAAAATAATTTTCATACAAGTATGGCTCTTGAGGAAAACATAAACTGAGAAATCATACAAAGAAGTGGCTTACTGTTGGTAAACAGATTGCCATGAAACAGAAACATAAAAAAAAAAACAAAAAAAAAAACTGGCATGCTTGCAGAGGTCAGGGGGCAAGGCAAAATTGCTATTATTGCTGTAGCGTCGCGTCGTCGGGAATCGCTGCCACACTGCTTCCGGGTGGCAAGACAGCACATGCCATGTTTAAAATTCCCATCGATTTAGAGAGCGCCGAAACGCCTGTTTGTGGTATGTCACGTAACAGCGATAAGGGACACGTGCTCAAGGATTGCTCTCTGATCGTATGGGATGAGTGTACGATGGCCAATAGGAAGGCAGTTGAGGCCGTGGACGAACGAACATTTGATGGGTGGTGTCACAGTTCTGTTCTGTGTCGATTTCCGCCAAACGCTTCGCATGGTGACGCGGGGATCGAGGGCTGACGAGGTGAATGCTTCGTTGAAACGATCTTCGTTGTGGTCACGAGTTCGTACGCTGCGCTTGACCATTAATATGAGAGCTCGGCTCGGCGACAATGCACGTGCTCAAGAATTCTCCGATGTCCTTCTAAGTCTTGGCGAAGGCACTCTACCAGAAGAGAGAGGTGGACAGGTGGTGCTTCCAGAGTCTCTCGGTAGAGTGGTATCCGGCTTAGAAGAACTCATTCGCTGTGTGTACGGGGACATCAGTCGTATACCGCACCAGCAGAATTCTTGGGTGTGTGAGCGGGCCATTTTGACGCCCAAAAATGATCAGGCTGCAGCAATTAACGAATGCATTCTCTCGGAAATTGAGGGGAATGAAGTGGTCCTAAAGCTGAAGGTCAGTGTCCCGATTATGCTTCTTCGGAACCTATCTGCTCCGAAGTTGTGTAACGGGACCCGCCTTAAAGTCATCTCGGTCCACAGACACACCATTGAGGCGGAAATTCTTACGGGTTATGGCGTCGGCGAGGCAGTATTTATACCACGCATTCCCCTCATACCTCATAACTTCCCGTTCCAGTTCAAGTGCGTACAGTTCCCCGTGAGTGTTTGCTTCGCGATGACCATCAATAAGTCGCAGGGGCAGACACTGAGGGCAGCGGGTGTCGACCTCAGGACGAGTTGCTTCTCACACGGGCAACTGTACGTCGCTTGCCCCCGCGTCACCAATCCTGACTCTCTTTACATTTTGGCTCCTGGCAGCATAACTACCGATTAGTTTATAGGGAAGTGTTGTAAGGTATGATACCTTTGTATGTATTTTTACTCTTTTGTGTCCTGGAATGTATTCCTGCATTATTTTTTCTATTTCCTTCAGTCACATCTTATGACTGAACTCAGCAGGATTCCCATATAACTCTCTTCACTTGCTTCGCTTGCAAAAAAAAAACTTATATTTTAATGCTTTTTTTAAAAGTTGTTTACTTATAATGCTATAGCGACACTGGCATCTTAGGTATTTTTGGTGCTGTAGAGCCTTCACGCAGACGACGTCGCGGGCAGCAGCTAGTATATAATAAAATCATACGATTCTAACGAAAATATAATTTTTAGAATGTTTGTCTGTTAGTCTGAATGTATGTTCCCGCATCACGCACTTGTATCTGTAAACAAGTATGATAATTTTTACTAAAAGACACCGAAACCCACAAAAGCAGTAGGAAGTAATATAATATAAGTAATATAGACACAAGTACCCACTTACATATCTAAAAGAGTAAATTCACGTTAAGAAGCATAAAGAGCATGAAAATATATAGCTATTTTCGGCTACTGCTTTGACATTAATTTGGTCAGTTTATTTTAGTAAGTAGATATAAATGCAGAGATAAATACCTTTTCCTGTTTACTCCAATTATTGGAGCTTATTATTTTCATTGCTACCATCGCAAACACAATGATTTGAACATAATAGAAGTGTTTTACCTACTAATAAAACGCATATTAATTTGCTTACCTCATTCGAAGCTTCTTTAATTTGAGGCACTACGTTTCCCGCCATCTATATCCGTCTCTTTGTTTCCTGTATCCTTCTCTTTATTACCCCCACCACCTGGTAGAGCGGGCGCACTGAGTGAGCCGCCAACTTTATGCTTCATTGAGTCGAAATTCACCAGGCAGACTTTAAAACATAAGCTTCGAATAAGGTAAGTAAATTAATATGCGTTTTATTGGTAGGTAAAACGCTTCTATTAATTTGACTTGACCGTTATTCGAAGCTTATTTAATTTGAGACCTGTTTGTTATCGCCTGGTGGCGGTGACACGGACGCCAATGTGAATGAGTTGTTAGTAAAATAAGATATTACTGGTTATATTGACCATTTGAGTGAAAAAAATGTGGATCTTGATTTTTTCTTTTATTAAAGAAAAATAAAAACTTGGTACATAATTATGTGAATATTATTTTGGTTTAATTAAGTGATTGTTTCGACTTGATTAATCACAATGTTAGAATCAGCATTACAATATTAGCAACATCAATCAACAGGATTAAATAACATAGTTATAGAGGTACTTGAAGATGAGGGCAAAACTGTCCGCTTATAGAATTTACAAAAAGTATTTTGGGACTTTCAATTTCCTTTTGCAAGAATATCCTCTAATGGGAAATTGTCTAGCCAGTTTTTTGAGGCAACAGCAGAGCGGAAACTGCCGGGTGTTGCAGTTAATCTTTAAGTAGAGTTTTAATCCACCCTGATATGATTGTCTTTGAAGCGGCTATTGCTTCAGTTCTTGTAGAAATGAACAGATTATGGATCTTAGCCAAATCTCTGTGAATTTTTAACAATTCAATTGTTCTATTAATCCAGTAGACTGGATCCAATTTATTGCTATCCAGATTAGTCAAAAAATTCCAACCCGATTGCCTGTGATCCGAAGAATCAGTCTTTGAACCAAAAACAGGCCACAAGGTGATAGAGTTATTACTTTGAATACAATGCTCCGAATCAGTTCTTAATAAAGTCAAATCGTGAATTCTTCAACCTGAGCATAAAAGTAATAATGCTGCAGTGTGTCTTTGTGCTTGGAAAATATTGTCGTGTGTAAAATTTTAGCTATTTATTTATGTAGCTAGGCTATCTATGTTCCAAATCGGTGGTTTAGAATTAACTGGTTTCTCTAAAGCTATGGATTTTAAAACCTGTTTTACTAAAATATGAGAACTAATTTGGCCAGCAATGTCTGGATTGCAAAGAGTGGAAATTACAGATTTGTGCAACAGAATCGTAATATATGATAAATTATTAACCAGATGAAGGTCCGACAGGAATCTGGCTACTTCTTTACCATTAGGGTTATGAGGATTAATTTGGTGTTGCTCAGACCAGATTAGCCATTTTTTCCAAGCAACATCATAAGTCTTTAGTGTAGAAGGCCGCCAAGACTTCTTCAATAGTTTTATTTGGCTGTCATTCCAATCTTTTACAGTCTCGGCCCAACCCATACATTTCCATACCTCGAGAATCATGTCCTGTGTCCTCGGAGGTGGGAGTCCCGTCGACATACTTGGTATGTTAGATCCATCAGTGGTATGGATCTCGTGCCCCCTTCGTGTCGGAGATATGCGATAACAGTTGTGTTGTTGCATTGAATTAGTACTGTACTCCGGTGTAGGAGCTGACAATGATCTTGTAACACCTTTAGGATGGCGAGCAATTCTTTCTGGTTGCAGTGTAACTGTTTTTCGTGATCCGCCCACAACCCTGTCAACGGCAAATTGTCTATTAATCGTCCCCCCCATGCTATATCGGAGGCATCCATTGTTAGGTAATGGGTTGGTGGTGGAGGTACATGAATGGCTGAAGGGCGTTTGCAGTTCTGAATCCACCATATTATGTTGTTCCTGGCTTCCATAGGAATTAAATGCCATTTCTGGTCTGATTTCAAAATTTTGTTGAGGAGGTCCAATAAAGCCCGATAATTGAGTCGGCCTCTTGGGACAGTAAAACTCGCAAAATTCAGAAGTCCGACCAGATTCTGAACTCCCTTGAGCTTTTTATGTTCCTTGTCTAGGCATTTGGGACAGCTTAACAATGAGCGACGTCAGTTTGTCCTTGGGGGAGTTGCTTCTGATTTGTCCAGGCGTTCCACTGTACGCCCAGATACGCCAATATTTCTGACGGAGTCAACACAGATTTCTCGTAATTTATGATCCAGCCTAACGTCTCGAGAGTCTGAATTAATATTTACATGTTCCTTTAGGCTTTCCTCGTATTGGTGAGTAATCAGGAAGTCGTCCAAATACACCAGTATTCGTATTCCTCGTTTTCTGAGCATTTGGGATATCCAATTCGTCACTGATGCGAAAGTCTTGGGTGCAGTACTAAATCAAAGGGTAAACATGTCATTTTCAATAGCTCCTTTTGATATACTAGGCGTAGGAATCTTCTGTGGCTGCGAGCTACTCGAATGTGAAAGTACGCTTGTGAGAGATCTATTTTGCACAGCCAGTCTCTTTGCTGTAGGAAGTCTGGCACACGAAAAACATTCACTAATTTGAAGTTTGTGGTTATTACATATTGATTGTGGGCCCTCAGGTTGAAAATGGGCCGAGCAGAACCGTCGCTCTTGAGAACTAAAAACATTGATGACAGGAAACTTGGAGACAGATGTGCTCGTTCAAGGACCCCTTGATCCTTCATTTTGACGATGACAGTGGTCATCTCTACTGAGTAAGGAACTAACATACCCTTTTTTATGTTCCCTGGATGAATCATTGGAGGCCTTTGACGAAAGGGTATGCGATACCCCGATATCATTCTGAGAATGACATTTGGAGCTCCATACTGTTCCCACTGAGTTAAAAAATTTGCTAGACGGCCTGCTTTGAACTACATCATGTCAATATTTTAGACATTTGACGTCTCTATTGTTGTTGGGCGGAGACGGCGCTCGTTTCTGCTCAGGTTTGGATTAATTTCGGTGCTTGGGGTGATTTCTCGAAAAAACCCCCGATTATTTGGTGCGACCGAATGAGAGCCATGTCCATGATAGTGCGAGTTATAACCACCCTGTGAGGGTGGTGCAGTTTAACCACAGCCTTGCACGTAGCATGATCCATGTTGACAACCCTGCGAGGGTCTTTTTCGGGTTGCGTACTCCTGCGAGAAGACGCTAGTTTTGTGTGTCTTTACCTGCGAGATAGAGTTGTTAGATGTCTCTAGCGGCCAGAAACATTTTCGCACTCCACCCGCTTTTTCCAAAGCGGCTGTGAATTTTTCTGCGTTGAATAAGTTTGTGTATGTAGGAGGAATCTTCCTAAGCGTAGATTTCACTAATGGCTCCTTTACCTCTCTGCGCGATGGCCATAAACAAGCTGTAACAAATCTGAGGAGGTTGTTTGAAAATCACCGCAATTTATAAGTTCTGTTAACTTATTATTGATAACCCCATAGTCTGGGGTTAATTCTTTAGAACACTGGGCAAAGCCAAGCAAAACCTTCAGAAGCGATTCCTTCTGCTTTAAAATGCACATTGTTAAGGCAGCATAGGCTTTATCAGCGTATATCAAATGGCGGGAAGACTGGAAGGCTGCAACTTCTGCATTTATCTCAATATCCGTAAAACCCGGTTTGTGATTATACGTCTTTTGAGTTTCGGAATATCGATATTCGGAATTTTATTCCAATTACTGGTATCCCAATGTTGAAACTGCTATGTGATCTTCAACATTGGGATACCAGTAATTGGAAAATTAAAAATAACTTCATTAGGCGCGTCGATAATCTACGCATTAACATCTAATTCTTCGTAAAGATTACGACTAACACCAGAATTAATAGACATGGAATCGTTATAATAGTGATCACTAGTTTGAACCTGACGCTCATTATTACGAGCATATAAAGATTTACGAAGATCACGTACCTCCTTTGATAATTTCCGATACTCCTGTTTCGAATGTTTTCGTTTTCTCTCCCTCCTCCTTTTTCCACAATGACTCTGTCGACGCCTTGGGGAGCGTGATGAAGACGAAGATGAAGATGAAGAACTGCTCCGGGAATTATCACTGCTTGAACTTGAACTCCTAGAACGTAACTTACGCTGCAAACCAGATGGTCCTGCGCCCTAATTGCGTAACACACGATCAATCGGAATCGGTTTCATTTTGACAGTTCAACAACATTCATTGCGTTATTTACGTGTTGAGCAGACACATTTTTCGAACTTATGAAGCAATGGATTAGCAATTTGCTTCAAAATGATTCAGATTCCGATTGATCGTGTGTTACGCAATTAGGGTGCTGGTTATGGTTCAGTCACTTCCTTTTGTACATAATTATTAGTATCATCCATTCTAAAGCAGGAAAAGGGCTTAAGAACAACACTAACGGTAAAAACCGTTAAAATAAAAGTTTAATTAAAATGTCCGTTCTAAAAAGCCGATGAAAACATTTAATATATATACGAACGGAAAAAAACCGTTAATAAAAATCATGCGACTACACGCTGAGTACAGGCACGCAATGTATCTTACATAAAATTACACAGTATAAAAAACTTAGTTGTAAACCAAAGATCTTAGGCAAAGTAACACTGCGTTTTAATATCAATATGAAATTACCCGCGTGTGGTTTTGTGGGTATTTTTACCAGTAGGTTTTTTATTTCTATAAAATTTAATATACTTGTAAATTATTTTTCACACCACCTGCTCGAAAATGTCAAATTATATGTCAAACAACCTTAACCTAAAGTGAGTCATTAGTGGCCGGGGGCACAGCCGGTCAATAATGTTGTACTGGATTTCATTATGACCCGCTGGTCAATAATGTGATTTGAATTTGGAATCTCACATGCTCAGCTAAATTGGCAGTATAGTACTAACAAACACTCTTTGGTGCCAGAAAGAGGAAAGCTATTCTCGATACCCTTACTACGCGTGGATGATATTCTCGATTTCCTACAAAATCATAACGACTTCATATCGTTGCCATGTTTTCGAAGACATAATATTGTAAGAATAATTAGATAACTACGAACCATTTTTTAAAAGGAATGGAATAACATTAAAACTGGCATTAGTAATAACAAATACCGTGCCGCGCCGTAATACCGTAATAGTAATTGGCTGTAACATTAGTTAATTTATTTTAAGTAAACTGCGCAAAGATTGCTGTGGATTTTGTGAGTAAATATGTAAGTGCATATAACTAACTAGTTCTAAATATGTTATTCTTACTGTTTTTTTATTTAATAAATACTTTGTTTTTCGTACTATGGCTATTATTTTCTCACAGTAGGTGTAAAAAGTAGAGTATCCTCCTCTGGGCTAAAGGTGTCTTTGCCTTGGGCTAGCTTGAATCCCTCGCTGCATTCAGGATTCTTGTATTAACTCCCTCGCTTCGCTCGTGAGTTAAATCCCGAATCCTTCATTGCGCTCGAGATTCAATATGACGCCCGTGACATAAGACACAACTTTAGCCCCTCGGTGCATAATCTACTATTAAAATAAATTTGAATATTGTGGAAACGTTATTGTTAACACAACCAAACGCGGCGGGAAAACGCCAATGAAGCATAAAGTTGGCGGCTCACTCAGTGCGCCCCCGCTCTGCCAGGTGGTGGGGTAAGAAAGAGAAGGATACAGAAAAGAAAGAGACGGATATAGATGGCGGGAAACGTAGTGCCTATCTCAAATTAACTACGCTTCGAATAAGAAGAAAAAAAATGGTCAAGTCAAATTAATACATTATTTTATTCATATTCAAATTATCCGATGAAATTTCTGATATAAATTATCTGCCAAAGTCGCGACAGATAAAAAATCGTAGTTTTGACAAGTTTATTCTAAAAATTCCTTTTTTAGTCAACTATTTCGATTATAATCTGTGCCGAACGCATAATTTCACCTCTATTTCGTTTCGCTACTAATCACCTGCTAACTAGCGCTTATGAATAAAGAAAAGTTAAGCTTTGATTAAGAGTTAAATAAATGGTTAGCTAAACAGTAGCTAATGAGTGATTAGCGAGATTTTTATGAATAAGGCTGGATATAATTAAGGTTTTATTTAAATTGTTGCCTTGACTGCCATGTTAATCGGGTTAAGCGAGAATTGTTAGGAACTGCAAATAAATTGAGAATACCAGATCTAAACGCCACTCGAGTTGCTAGGGCTGTTACTTTAATTGAAACTGGGGACACCTTCAAACATGTGGCCAAAGCATTACGAGTACCTATAAAATCTGTGGTAGGTACACCGAGTTGTCAAGAGGTATCGGCAGACCGGACAGTAAACGAGACTCGCAGGACACGAAACGGAACACTGTGACCAGAGGTGACCGGTTCATCGATACCAGCGTGTTTAGAAACCGGACCTTAACTTCTTCTGAGGTAAGATCAAAGCTCGACCGAAATCCTGAAACCTGCCCCCGCTAATTTGAGACATCTTAGAAACGCATTACAGCCGATCGATTCTGTAAAAATCTCACCGTGAAAAGTTAGGTGAAGTGAGCTTAGAGTGAGCTGTCAATAGTGTCAATCCCTAGCATTAGTTGGAATGACAGCTCACTTCACCTAAGTTTTCACGGTGAGATGGTTACAGAATCGCACTGCTGGATGAATGAAACGTAAAGCAATCTCTTAAGATTTTCAGTCGTATTCATAAAACTTTAATCAATTGCTAAGCAAATGATTGGCAAAATTCTTATTCATAATAGCTATTTAGCACTAAGAGGATGCTAAGCAATTGATTAATAGCTGTCAAAATTAAACACCACCGGACCACTGTTAAGAGGATGCTAAGAGGCAACATGGCGGATTTTATTTGAATCAGCTGATCGGATCATTGCACTTCGAGGTTATTTTATTCATAGTATCGAGTAGTTTGTAAATATGGATTTCGCTAATCTTTTACTGGATTTCCAAAACGATGTAGCAGATTTAAATATTTTTGAAATGATGGAGGGAAGTAAAAGAAGGAATACCTACAAAGCTCGTAAAAAACCGCTACGAGAATGGTTACCTATTGCATATTCTTCATTCCGAGTACATGTGATGAAAGGATTTATAGGGAAAGCTCAATGAGGTGGCTCAGTAGGTTTGAAGAGAATGAGTTCGTGAACAAGCTTATCACAGATAGTGATTATTCAATGTGTTATCCCATGTGCCCATGTGTTAAGTTCTATGGTACAGTACTAAAGAAAAGCCACGTCGTGGCAGTCACACACAAATAATAAGAGACATTTTGTAGAAATAATTTATTTTGATACGTAATAAAACTATATTTTTGTTCTATATTCTTTTTGTTTTCCAATACTGTTCCTCCAAAGACATGGGTGCCATTCTTTACTCATGCCACTCTCAGTCCTCATCTTTTTCACGTAGCATGGCCTCCTCCATCGACGTCTTTGCGAGGTTGAATAGTATTATTGGTGCTAGGTATTAATAGTGGCTTTCATAGCAGCAGTCAAACTTGTATCTGTAAACAAGTATAATAATTATTACTAAAAGACACCGAAACACCGTTACAAAAGCAGTAGGAAGTAATATAATATAGACACAAGTACCAAATTTCATATCTAAAAGAGTAAATTCATGTTAACAAGCATAAAGGACATGAAAATACATAGCTATTATCGGCTACTGCCTTAACATTAATTTGGTCAGTTTATATTAGTAGGTAAGTAACTATAAATTCAGAGATAAATACCTTTTCCTGTTTACTCCAATTATTGAAGCTTATTATTTTCATTGCTACATCGCAAACACAATGATTTAAACATAATACTTTATTTTATTACTATTCAAAATCATCCGATGAAATTTCTGACTTTTGTCTGCCAAAGTCACGACAGATAAAAATCGTAGTTTTGACAAGTTTATTCTATTTTTAGTCGACTATTTTGATTATAATCTGTGCCGAACGCATAGTTTTACCTCTATTTCGTTTCGCTACTAATCACCTGCTAACTACTGTTTAGCTAACCATATCCATGCTTGACTTTTCTTTTGAATAAAGAAAAGTTAAGCATTGATATGGTTAGCTAAACAGTAGCTAATGAGTGATTAGCGAGATTTTTATGAATAAGGCTGTTTATTGATAACTTGATTAGGAGTGTGTCAAGGAGACTGCAAGCATTTGGCAGTGCCAAGCGAGGGGTAACACTAATTGCTGATTGTAATAGCCCACGTTATAGTCTTTCCTAAGCATATTATAAAAAAAATGAATAAAACGTAAGGTACAAAAATGTTTCTTTTTGGTAATTCTTTTGTCATTAAATCGTTTGCTTTTTCGACGTTTGCAATTTTAAATTAACAAATAATAAAGGAGAATGGGTAAGACCATACCTAGACACAAACAGTCTTATTCATAAAACTTTAATCAATTACTAAGCAACTGATTAGCAAAAAGGTTAGCTTGTACATAGTATCGAGTAGTGCGTAAATATGGATTTCGACAATCTTTTACTGGATTTCCAAAACGATGTAGCAGAGTTAAATAATTTTGAAACGCCGGAGGGAAGTAGAAGAAGAAAGACCTACAAAGCTCGTTTAAATCCGCTTCTAGAATGATTACCTGTTACATATTCTTCATTCCGAGTACACATCATGCTGAAAGGATTTATAGGGAAAGCTCAATGACGTGACTCAGTAAGTGCTCAGGAGGTTTGAAGAGAATGAGTTCGTGAACAAGCTTATCACAGATAGTGATTATTCAATGTGTTATCCCAAGTGCCTATGTGTTATCTTATGACGCCAGTTCTATGGTACAGAACTAAAGAAAAGCCACGTCGTGAAAGTCACACACAAATAATAAGAGACATTTTGTAGAAATAATTTATTTTGATACGTAATAAAACTACATTTCTGTTCTATATTCTTTTTGTTTTCTAATACTCTTCCTCCAAAGACATGGGTGCCATTCTTTTCTCATGCCACTCTCATTCCTCATCTTTTTTACGTAGCATGGTCTCCTCCATCGCCGTCTTTGCGAGGTTGAATAGTACTGGTGCTAGGTATTAATAGTGGCTTTCATAGTAGCAGTCAAACTTGTAATATTTGGAAGAGATGCTTCCCCTTTTTGTTTTTTAAAATGTTTTGACATTACGAACATAATACATGTATATTTTATTCAATCAAGTTTTAATTCTTAATATACTTCAATATTATATACCTCTTCCTGATTGGTAGTATTTTTTTCTTTTTTCTCATCTTTTAAATAAATTGCAAACTATAGTTTTGTATAATTTAGAAGCATTTTTTAAATTTTGTAAATGTAAGAACCATGGATTCGTTTCTTTTTTTACGATATTTTGATGTTGACTTGAAAGAGCATGGCAGTTAAGAATATAATAATAATAATATCCCTGGACATTTCACACAGCGCCATCTAGTCCCAAGCTAAGCAACCTAATGCTTGTGTTATGGTAACAAGATGGCTGATAAACTACTTATATACATATTTTTTTTGTTGTAAATACATACATATTATAGATAGAAAAACACCCAGACTCGGAACAAATACATGTAGGTCATACAAATATTTTTTTCCGTGCGGGAATCGAACCCGCGACACGCAGCGCAGCAGTCAATCGCTTAACCACTGCGCCAACCGTGCCGTCAATATGTCATGCTCACTTAAATGTCTCACTGGTGGTGGCGCGTGTGTTGGATCATTCGGTTTCCTACGAAATGGTTGAGCTGGATGGTGCTGATCCACGCGTTATGTTCGTGAACGGGCGCCGTCGGTTGAGACTGGTCATCTTTTAACTGCCAGGGCTTATTTTGAATTTTATATTTTGAATTGTTTAGTTTTTTACATTGTTCTCACATATAGAAGCAAAAAGAATAATGTACCCAGGATTTTGTAATAATATCTTGATTTAAAAGAATGTCCGTGGAGTTTCTTGCCCGTTCTTCTCCACAGAGATCTACGTTTTGGAATGGGCAACTAGCTTCAACTTTCTGACTAACTGACCGACAATTTAATTTTGACAAATCAAAAGTGCCTGAAATGGTTTAATTTAAATAAATGATTTGAGTTTGAGTTTATCTGTAAACAAGTATGAAATTATTACTAAAAGACACCGAAACCCCGTTACAAAAGCAGTACTAGGAAGTAATATAATATAGACACAAGTACCCACTTACATATCTAAAAGAGTAAATTCATGTTAAGAAGCATAAAGGGCATGAAAATACATAGCTATTTTCGGCTACTGCTTAACATTAATTTGGTCAGTTTATATTAGTAAGTAGATATAAATTCAGAGATACCTTTTCCTGTTTACTCCAATTATTGGAGCCTAATTATTTTCATTGCTACCATCGCAAACACAATGATTTAAACATAATACATAATTTTATGCATATTCAAATTATCCGATGAAATTGCTGACTTTTATCTGCCAAGGTCACGACAGACAAAAAATCGTAGTTTTGACAAGTTTATTCTAAAAATTCCTTTTTTGTCAACTATTTTGATTGTAATCTGTGCCGAACGCATAATTTCACCTCTATTTCGTTTCGCTACTAATCACCTGCTAACTAGCGTTTATTAAATAAATAATAGTTAAGCATTGGTTAAGACCTAACTAAAGGGTAAGCTAAACTGTGGCTAATGAGTGATTAGCGAGATTTTTATAAATAAGGCTGAAAGTATAGGCCTCTCCTGTAATTTTTGGTTAGAATAAAAATGAATATCTGTGGTTAGCTCATTGCAAAGACATTAAATTATTTACTTTGCAAGCAAGTGCGATATCTTCATCATTTTTTATATAAACCCACCGCCGCTTGAAGTCGTGGTGGTGCTTGCGCGCTCCGAACTCTACGTCTGTTATTCGTGCCAGTGTCAATGGATGCAGGTTGTCCTAGTAAGAGAGTCAGTACTATCTTAAATCTCTTTGGCTTATTGTCAATGAGAAATCCCGTGTGTTACAATCTACTACGAGTATTATATATTATTTTAGTAATAAGTAGCTGTTCGTCAGGGATAATCTGTAAGGAAGCATCCGTCAGAGTATCAGAGTTGTGCCATTAGGTAGTATAGGAACTATATAATATATACCTATAGGAACGCAGTTCATTAACTCACTAAAAACGAAAAACTTCGGAAGCAATGACAAATTACTACTGAATGCTGCGGCTGTCGACCTCAGGATGAGCTGCTTTCTCACACGGACAACTGTACGTCGCTTGCTCCGGCGGCGCCGTGTCGAATCCTGACTCTCTTCACCTTTTGGCTGCTGAAAACAGAACTTTAAACGTAGTATACAGGAAAGGTTTTTGTCGGCTTCCATGCGAATGAAGTCGGGCAGAAACTGGTTCTTCCATAAAACATAACATGGGAGGTAATAAAATGCAATCTGTGCATAAATAACGAATGAGCGAGCTCCGCCGGTTTATGTTGCGAACATATTGTAAGCTGAAGCGTGAATTTGAGATCTCTTTGACAAATACTGAGATACACAATTTCCTTGAGATGCTGCTCAGCGAACTCATCGCCTCGTGTTTGAACCAAAAACTGTTCTGCTCTCGGCATTCGTGAGTCGTGTACTTATGTACGTACGTACTGGCAATAGAAATAAAGAAAAGAAGAAAGACAAAGTATTCTCACTTCGGTAGCTCAAACATGTAGGTTTTGCTGCCTGAAATCAGTGAGCAAAATGCGATTTTGCTCACTGAGTGAGACCAAGTCACTTTTTAATTTTTTTTTTCAGAAATTCGCTAATATCGTATTCAGCCTTGGGTTAATTATACAATTCGAAACATTCACAGTCTATCTCTTTCCCGCCATTAGAAAGAGAGAGAGACAAAGACCTAAAGACCTTTCGAAGTTCCGATTTTGAATTCGACCTCAAAGACAAACACGTTCGGAAATTCGTACTAACTAAAGAAATTTTGCAAAAAGATAATTATGTCTTTTAATGTAATTTATTGAATTTTTAACTTATTGTTGTATTTAAACGAAAATAAGTATTTACTGCAAATAAAACTGATATTTAACCTGTAAATATTTATTTCTAGTTTCAATAATGTTACGTAATATATTTTGAATAATAAAATATCATGGGTGCTATTTCCGAACACGCCTTAATTTAAATAAAAGAGCGGGAATAAAATTTCGTGGCTGGCGTAAAGAGTTGAATAAGATACAAAATATTAAAATAATCGTAAAATATGAGTGAAACTAGCGACGAGAACAGTATTTTAATACCGGAAGAGTTAAAACAACAAGTTATTAATGCAGAATTAAGTTTCCTACCTGAGAAGTCTCGCGAGAAATATCTGAAAGCATACCATGTCTTCAATGAATGGAGACTTACAAAGGGCGCAAGCAGTTTTTCGGAGACGGTGTTACAACTTATTTTTTAGATTTATCACAGACGAGGCGATCATCTACAATATGGAGTATTTACTCAATGTTGAAAGCTACTTTAAAAAAAACCGGCCAAGAGCGTGTCGGGCCACGCTCAGTGTAGGGTTCCGTAGTTTCGTCCGTCACAATAAGTGTTCCTACTTATGAGTTTAAAGTTGGGTATCCATTATGTTCGCGCTCCAGCAGCGCTCCGCGCTCCTGCAACTACTCCCGGTAGTGGGTACGTGCGCGAACACGGAGCGTGCAACATTGCACGCTCCGCGGCAGGTACTCCGACTCGTGACGGTTTTTAGCGCGAACACAAAGGGGAGCGCAGTTTGTCAAAGGGGAGCGCATGTAGAAGTGCGCGCGACGTATGCATTGGAGCAGTTGCAGGAGCGCGGAGCGCTGCTGGAGCGCGAACATAGTGGTAACCCAACTTAAAAAAGGCTATTTGTTACGGAACTCTAATAATTACGGAACACTAAAAACGGGCCCACAAAGGACGGTGATAACTAAAGTAAAAAAAAAAATGCTTGCATATACGATTATACTACAAACTTAGTCCAGAAATTATTTTGTACAACTTTGTCTTTTTTGTACAAAAACTGTTGTTTCCATCAAGTTCAAAATGATTTTCCTAGAAAGTCCTTATAAAGTTCTACTTTTCAGATTTTTTTTCATATTTTCTAAACTTATGGTTCAAAAGTTAGAGGGGGGGACACATTGTTTTTTACTTTTGGAGTAATTATTTCCGAAATTATTGACATTATCAAAAAATGATTTTAGTAAACCCCTATTCATTTTTAAATACCTTTCCAACAATATATCACACGTTAGGGTTGAAATTAAAAAAAAAATCGCTTCCCACTTTACATATAGGGGGGCTACCCTAATAAAACATTTTTATCCAATTTTTATTTTACCACTTTGTCGGCGTGATTGATATACATATTGGTACCTTTCAGCTTTCTAGTGCTAACGGTCACAGAGATTAAGCGAGGACAGACATGGCGAAACTATAAGGGTTCCTAGTTGATTACGGAACCCTAAAAAAACATAACGTGCATATTGAAACATACGCAAAACTCGTATCTTTTCTAAAAAGAATGTCAGTTAAAGGCATAAGGCTAAAAGTTCAAAATTTTCACGGCCCTTAATATGTAGCTTAATGAAGCTCCGGACTGCAATTTTCTTGCTGCTGAAGTAAGTGGTACCTATGAATCTATGTTGTTAGTTACTAAAATTTGTGTATAGACTGTTATGTATAAAGGTACTTACTGCCTAATTACTACTAATTTTTGGAGGCGCAATGAATCCTAGTCTGGCTTAGCAATACCATAGTAGCAATACTGTTAAAATATTTATTACGCTATGTAAAAGATGCTGTAAATGTTAAATTATGCATATTAATTAGGTATGTAATATTTTCATTACAGGTTGTACTGATCATACGAATTAGTGGAGCGTGTCGCAATAACCAGAATATCGAAAAGCATTCAGATAAATTACTGTTAGTAAAATTGAAAAATACGAAGACGAACCTTGATAGGTCTTTTGTCGTACGCGAAGAATATGTAACTATTGTAGAAAAATACCAAAATTTACGTCCAGCCAATATAAAAACCGACCGATTTTTCATACAATACCATAATAATAAATGCTCAAGACAGCCTATTGCTCCGAGAGGCTGTCCAGCGGGCCAAGGATGCGGCCCGCGAGGAGATGCTGGAGACTCTGAACAGAGATCCATGGGGGCGCCCTTACAAAATGGTGCGGAATAAACTCCGCACCTGGGCCCCCCCGCTGACTCAGAGTCTCCGCCCACAGCTGGTGGAGGAGGTGGTGAGCGCTCTGTTCCCTTCCTCTGTGCTCGTCCTCATTCAGAAGCCAGGGCGCCCTGCGGACTCTCCGTCCGCATACCGGCCCATAGTGCTGCTCGACGAGGTCGGCAAGCTCTTCGAGAGAGTAATTGCGGGCCGCCTCGTCGGGCACCTGGTGGGGACTGGGCCGGATCTTGCGGATTGCCAGTTTGGCTTCCGCAAGAAGCGCTCGACGGTGGACGCCATCATGCGCGTGAGAGCCCTTACGACGGGGGACGCGGTGTCCCGGGGTGGGGTGGTCGTGGCGGTGTCACTCGACATCGCCAACGCGTTCAACACCCTGCCCTGGAGCTGCATTGGGGAGGCACTCCGGTATCACCGGGTGCCGACCTACCTCCGTCGAGTAGTCGGGGCGTATCTGACGGACAGAGCCGTCATCTACCCCGGTCGCGACGGGAACTGGAACCGGCGAGAGATGTCGTGCGGTGTCCCACAGGGATCGGTTCTGGGGCCGCTCCTGTGGGACATCGGTTACGACTGGGTGCTGCGGGCCGACCTCCCTGAAGGCGTCAGCGTAGTTTGCTACGCTGACGACACGCTGGTCCTGGCGCAGGGGAGGTCGCATCAGGCGGCGGCCGACGCGATGACACGCGGGGTTGCGATAGTCGTGGAAAGGATCCGGCGGTTGGGTCTCGAGGTGGCATTGCACAAGTCCGAGGCCATGTCCTTTCATGGGCCTCGGTACGGGCCACCTCCAGGATCCCAACTAGTGGTAGGAGGGGTTCACATCGGCGTCGAGACCACGATGAGGTACCTGGGTCTCGTCCTCGACAGCCGATGGAACTTCGTCGAGCACTTCCGACGTTTGGCCCCCAAACTGGAACGGGCCGGGGCCGCCCTAAAGCGGCTCTTGCCCAACCTGAGGGGGCCAA
The DNA here is from genome assembly GCA_951799955.1 of Apamea anceps. Classification (NCBI taxonomy): domain Eukaryota; kingdom Metazoa; phylum Arthropoda; class Insecta; order Lepidoptera; family Noctuidae; genus Apamea; species Apamea anceps. Next base: position 395,399 of record OX637502.1, on the reverse strand, counting down.
ACGCCTCCTGCCGGAGGCTTTACGCGGGGGTCGTGCGGTCCATGGCCCTATATGGGGCCCCGGTATGGGCGCGTTCACTGCGGCTGCGAGCCGCACACTACCTGAACGCGCCCCAAAAGGTGGTAGCCATAAGGCTAATCCGGGGCTACCGCACGATCTCGGGCGAGGCAGCAAGCCTCCTTGCCGGACTGCCGCCATGGGATCTGGAGGCGATAGTGCTCGCGCGCCTGTATGATTGGCGCGCGGAGGCACTACGCCGGGAGGAAACTCCGCATCCGTGGCAAACCGCGGCGGAGCGGACGAACCTCCGGCGCGATCTCATGGCGGCATGGAAGGAGCGACTATCGCAACCCAGCGCAGGGCACGCCACGATAGCGGCGGTAAGACCCCTCTTTGAGGAGTGGCTAGAGAGACGTCACGGCGTTCTCACCTACCGCCTGACGCAGGTCCTCTCCGGACATGGATGTTTCGGGAGGTTCCTGCACATAATCAGGCGGGAGGAGACGCCCGGGTGTCACCACTGTCAGGATCGCCCAGAGGACACGGTGGAGCACACGGTGGAGGTCTGCCCTGCTTGGGCAGAGCACCGCCGTGTCCTCGTAGAGGCGATCGGCAGCGGCGGCGACCTCTCGCGTCCGGCCCTGGTTCAAGCCATGGTCCGGGGCGAGAGGGAGTGGGAGGCAGTCACCTCCTTCTGCGAAGCAGTCATGCTAGCGAAGGAGGTGGCGGGGTGGGCGAGAGAACGCGCCTTGCGCACCTCACGCCTCAGCCGCCGCGGGAGACGCTCCGGGCGTCGGGAGCCGCGTGACGACTCCCGGCCACCGTAGGTGCGGGCCTGCGGGCGGTGAGTAATGGGTAACTCACCGTCCGATCAGGACCAGGCCCGTGCCGGACGGCGTGTTGTGTTCCACGCGCGCCTCAAAGAGATGTCAGCATGAGTGACGGGGCCCCATAGGGCCGAAGCCTGCCAGGGTAGCGGGATTGTCCGAAAGGGTTACCGCTGCCCTGGAACATAAAGGGCTAAGGAAGGAACACGGGTGGGTTTTAGTCAGTAAGAGTCTGACACTCCCTCCTGCTCCACCCAGAGCGGGAGGAGTCATTTGATGATTTCCCATCCTCAAAAAAAAAAAAAAAAAAGACAGCCTATTGGAGTAAATATAAAAACTTTTTTACAAAAAAAAAAACAACCGACTTCCAAAAACGACACTACAAAGTGAAAAATAACTTTAATTTCGGAAGTCGGTGTCGTTGGGTTCGCATTTTCGTTGTTTGCCACCGACTTCCGAAATTAAAGTTATTTTTCACTTTGTAGTGTCGTTTTTGGAAGTCGGTTGTTTTTTTTTTGCAAAAAAGTTTTATTTTTCACTTTTAAGTTGTAATTTTTACTAGTAATTTAGGTTTAAAAACCAAACTACTGAACCGTTTTTGATGAAATTTCTATGGGACCATTTGGGAAGTATACCCTTCCCAAAAAAAGAATTTTTCAAATCGGTTGGCAAGCGACAGGGTTATGCGCGAACAAACATAAAAAAAAATACAAACATCCGAATTGAGAACCTCATCCTTTTTTAGAAGTCGGTTAAAAATAGGCGCTATACCGCGAGAGATTGCCACTTTCTTAAAACTGGAAGAGCCTCAGCTATACACGGGTCACTGCTTTCGGAGAACTTCGGCAGCGCTCTTGGCTGATCCGGAGCCGATCTCACCACTTTAAAACGTCACGGCGGGTGGAAGTCCAATACGGTTGCAGAAGGCTATATTGAAGACTCAATAGAAAATAAGTCGAAAATCTGTAAGCGGATAGTGGAAACAATAAGTCTGAATTCGACCTCGCATCCTTGGTCTCACCCACGCCCATTCACTTCCAACGACGCACAGTGTACTTATACGGAAAGCCGATCAGAGTCACCAACGTTCACCGTTGTTCCTTCTCAATCCGCCACCGAAACAGAAACCTTAACCCCAGATAATCGAACTCAACTCAATGCAACTATAACGTTGCCAAATAAATCTGTTACTTTTAATTTACACAATGGCAGTAATATTACTTTTAACTTTTAAAATGTTCCATTTTATTGAATTGGTACCTCTACCTACAATGTTAATTATTTTGATTCACAATAAATAGTTATTTCAATCTATTCCTGTTTATTATTTTATCTCCTAGTGTTCTCGCTGCTGTAGTGAAAAGTTATGTGTGTTACACGAGAGCAAAGTTTTTTGCATCTCGTGCCTTTGAATCCCTCGCCACACTCAGGATTCAAAATCAGCACTCGCAGCAAAAAACGTCTTTGCTCTCTTGTTACACAAATAACTATTATTGCGACGCGCACAGGAAGATCATAAAACTAAACTAATCTAAATACAATCAAAAATAAAAAACCCAAATTATATTTTAAAAAAAGAAGGTAGCAAAACCAAATTATATAAAAAACAGTAGGTAGTAAAATAAAATTCTCTCTCTAAAATTATCATTAGTTATTAATGTAGGCATGGGTCGAGTTTGTCGGTTAGCCCGTGTAATTAAATTTTTCTTTGTTTGTGATATTCATGGCAGGGTATTTACATTTAGGTATCGATTAATAATCATGGAAATCATCAATATGTTTCCATTAGTGATATTTGCTGTAAGAGTTCTGTGACTTCAGTCAGTATCGGTATCGCCGATCGCACAGTCTCGCTCGCAAGTCTCGCAACGTCGCAATTCACACCGCAGCGCCCGAGGCAGCCCGAGACCGCCCGAACCGAATCACCGAAGCTCGCATTCATTCAAGTTTTGTCGTTGTCATTTCATGATGACATGATTTTAAAATATCGATGATTTTTACCTGTGACATGATATCGGACTCATCTCTAGTCAGAAGCACTCTGTGGCATTGTTGTGACAAGTATAGGGACGACTGCGCCGTAAATAAATAAAATTAATACACTACGATGTACGTACTGGCACTACGATGCAGCATAACATGCAGAACTGTTCAGTCATAACTACACGTAATGTCTATGTAACCGTATAATTATGGGTAGCGGTATCGTCCGAAAGGGTTACCGCTGCCCTGGAACATAAAGGGCTAAGGAAGGAACACGGGTGGGTTTTAGTTAGTAAGAGTCTGACTGACACTCCCTTCTGCTCCACCCAGAGCGGGAGGGGCCATTTGATGATTTCCCATCCTCAAAAAAAAAAAAAAACCGTATATTATGAATATTGTTAGTTTACTTATAAACTATCGAAAAATTGTGAACTCAAACTATTTACTTATTTCAAATAAATCAATTACAGGCACTTTTGAATTGTCAAGGTCGGTCCCATGTATCCCATGAAGGAGGAAGTCTACTTTATCCAGTCTGAAACCTGGTTGAACTAATTGGTCCCTATTTCTGGTTCTATGGGTGTGTCTGTAACCTCTTTTACTGAAAAGATTTAAATTTTTCCTTACGTACACACGGCTACACATCAAGCTATGCAAAACCAGTATTGGCTGACCGTTCATTGTGAGAAAATATCATACAAAGTGAGGCCAAGACAAACTGGTTTTGTATAGCTTGACGTGTAGCCGTGCGTACATGATGTTTTCATAGATATATTGACAAGGTACCGTCATGATATTAATATCTTTAAACAGTTCCCTTAGAGAATCGCGCCTGCGGAGGCCATATATTGCTCTGGTGGCTCTTTTCTACAGAATAAAAATAGACTCGATATCTGCAGCCCGTCCCCATAGTAAAATACCGTAAGACATAATACTATGTCACAATCACTACTTTTAACATTCGGTAAAGCAAATCTTATGCATTTAGTTTTTTTTCCCATTTAATACTAAATTATAGAAACAAACCGTTCACAATTTAATGCATTATTTTTCGATATTTTCTAACCTATATTGTGAACTCGGTCGGTAATGGCAGGTTCGTTCACAATTTGACGGTTTGACATGGGTATGTCGTCGGCAACTAGCTTAATTAGCCTTTCATTTAACTGCCTAGCCTTTTAACTAAACGGCGCTTGTAAAATAAAAACATGAACAGTATTAAAAAGCAATTTTGTCGGTTATATGATCCTAGAATGTCAGCACAAAAAATACTAAGCTAGTGTAATGAATGATGGCCAGTAAAAATGTTGAAATGGGCGGGTTGGTAAATAGTTCGGCAGTTCATAGGTTAGGTTGGAACTGTGACGCGTGAACCGAATTGGTCGCAGTAACTAGGCCAGGCCACCCCGACCAAGTGGGTTAGGTTCGGTTAGAACTGTGAACATTCTCGCACGAGCCGAGTTAGCGCTACTTCTAAGTTCCTAGTTAAATTTCTCCCCGACTACGTAATTCCGATTTGTTAACTGCCCACACGTAACTGCCCGTTAAGCCATTTTACTGTTAGATATTCATTTACTTACGCAAATATTTGTTATGACTAATTTTTAACCGACTTCAAAAAAGGAGGAGGTTTTTACTGCCCAACTTGCTATTACACAAGCATTTTGTAATTTTTAAGTTTTCCGAAACAACTGCCGCTTTAAATCAATCACCAATCAATCAATCGCCAATTTAAAGGTTTGGGCTAGGCAAGTAGTTAAACGTTAGCGATCCAAGTCATTTGCCTAGCTGTTTCATTGAATGGCTGAATATCATTCAGGCCGCTAGTTGAACGGCGCCGTTTTGTTAAAAGGCTGTCTGTGACGGACAGATTATAAATTATCGAAAATTAATACGTTATATTGTAAGCAGTATGGATTATAAACTAACGGTGTTCACAATTATGTGCGCACGACGACATATCAAGCTATAAATTTCCAGAATAACTTGACCTTTCATTGTACAAAAAGCCTATGCAATGCGAGGTCAGCTAAAACTAGAAATGTATAGCTTGATATGTCGTCGGGTGTACAACCGTACATGTGGGCTGTGGCGCAGTCGCGTGGCTGTGGAGTGGCGCCACTGACCGCAGGCTCGGCCGTGTCCCCGCGCGGGGCTGCTACTCCGATCACCGAGCCGCCTAGCGGAGTGAATGTTCGTCAGAGGGTCAGTAGCTAGCTGCACGGTCTTTTAATCATATATCTAACATTATTTATAACCGCTAATTAATCACTTTGGCTGTAACAGTAACACTATCTGACGTAGGCATGTTAAGTAAATATCAAATGAAATGAGTTTCCGAGCGTGTCTTTCGGCGCGCCGTCGAGAGATAATAAGACGAGCCTCCCTCGGGGCGGCTGAGCGGCTCTCAATACAATACATCTTTGTTTCTTACACACCTACTAGCATGAATCATGGCTTCGCTGCTGTTCATTGTCATTAAATTAATGAATTACAAGTGAGTCTGATGCGGTGGTTCCCCAGGATAGAAATGTACTCATTTCTGTGCAGATAATTTGTGAAGCGCCGACGATACCAATGTTTAGTTCACTAAATATATACACAAAATTCTCACGTGATAAGAAGCTTTTAAACCTAGTCCATATTTAGTTATCTGTGCGTCCATGGTCCTAAGCAAGCAAGCTAGGTACTATATAAAGTAGGTACTTAAAATCTGTTTCAGCGTCAAACGGTCTTAAACATTTATGACATAATAGTATGAAGCCACAGAGTGTCGCCCCGGCGCCGGCGCTTTGTTGAACCATTAACCCGTTCTCAGCGGGCGTTACGACTGGTCTGCGAGGGTTGCCGCGCGCCGCTCTGCCTTTATTACGAGACCGCGGCGGAGTTATAATCTGTATCGCGGTAAGCTCTTGGCGCTCGAACCCTTTGCTCAAAAGCCTTTTAAGTAGTGGATTAATCATCAAATGTTATGCATTAAATAATTTCTATTTAATGCAATGAATTGAGTACAGCAGGTTTTAATTGAATCTGCATTCAATTAAGAGTTAATTGTTAGTCATGAATGACGTCTCCCCGCGTTTCCCCCTCAGTACTAAGCTGAGGCGCCTAGCTTACATATGTATATGTATAGCTGCAGTGATTCGCGTTAGTGAGTGCTCTCGCTGCCTTCCAACTATTCATAAAATTCTACGCTGACTTGAATAATACAAATAGACACATTCTGCTCAACAAGTTTTCGTGCCGCAAGTTTATTATTATATATATGTCGGAGAAGGTATTTCTGTCTCTCGTTAGCATCAGGCATATTTTAATTACTGTGGGCGTACTATGGGTAGTGTTGGTTAACACAATAGAAAAAAAACTTTTTACAAAAAAAAAAACCGCCTTCAAAAAAAGACAAACAAAAACGTTCCTGCACTAAAAAGTAAAAAATAAAAAATTGAATTCCTGTAAAGAAACTTAATTTAAAGGTATTATTTGACATTAATATTTTGTAAATATTCAAAATTGTTTACTTCTTTTTGGAGTCGGTGCCAGCAGTTGTATCCTGTGCCATTTATTTTTTCAATTCACGATTATAAAATTTTAAAACAGATGCTTACAAACTTAATGCTTCAAAAATTTCAAAGTACTTAAAAAGTGGCAGGGGATTTTTATACGTATTTATAATTATTATTATTTAAAAGAAATTATTGTGAAAATTGTGTCAATTTGTTTTAGAGTACAGTCTAGTCTGTATTTGTGTTTTAATTATTCTAGGTATGCAATAGGTATCTTGGTAGTTTTATAGTAAATGTTAGAGGTCGTTTTTCGAGGTATTGTTGCCCATACGTATTTCCTTGCCTTGGCTGGCACCGACTCCAAAAAGAAGTAAACAATTTTGAATATTTGCAAAATATTAATGTCAAATAATACCTTTAAATTAAGTTTCTTTACAGGAATTCAATTTTTTATTTTTTACTTTTTAGTGCAGGAACGTTTTTGTTTGTCTTTTTTTGAAGGCGGTTTTTTTTTTTGTAAAAAGTTTTTTTTATTTCTATCCGTTTAGTGTATTTTTTATTATAATATAATGGCAACGTAGTTAATATCTTTTCTACATAGAATATTATTTTGAAGAAGTACCAATATCATACAAGTAGGTACATATTACTGTCTACTTTCTGATCTTTAATTTGATCCCGTAGAGAGATGATAATATGACGCATGAAATACTGTCGATTCTTATAGTTACAATAAAAAAGTTAAATAAATTAATCTTTGGTATAAATTCAACAGACAGGTAAAATTCAAAGACTCCCAACGGAATGTAATCTATTTTAGCATTATTCAATACACACGTGCATAGATAAGCCGGTAAAATACAAAGAGACTGACGCAATTGTTACTTTATAAAACCAATTCAATATAAAAACCTATTTTATCATTATTAGGAACATTCAACACAGGCAAGTTGGAAATACAAAGCGACCAACGCTATTGTTATTTTAATGAGTCATTCAATTTAGGAACCTATTTTATCATTACTAGGAACATTGCACAAGATTACTACGCTTGGACAGGAAAGGCCTGCGCCTAGTGACGGGGACCATCACGGGACACTGCTCACTAAACAAACACTTCCACACGATAGGCATAACGGACAGCCCCCTGTGCAGAGCTTGCATGGAAGCTGATGAAACCGTCGCGCATGTGCTCTTTGAGTGTACAGGCGTCACCCAGATTATAATAATAATAATATAATAATATCCCTGGACATTTCACACAGCGCCATTAGATCAGAAACCCTCGGAACACCCAGGAACGTTTTTGTTTGTCTTTTTTTGAAGGCGGTTTTTTTTTTGTAAAAAGTTTTTTTTATTTCTAGCCGTTTAGTGTATTTTTTATTATAATATAATGGCAACGTAGTTAATATCTTTTCTACATAGAATATTATTTTGAAGAAGTACCAATATCATACAAGTAGGTACATATTACTGTCTACTTTCTGATCTTTAATTTGATCCCGTAGAGAGATGATAATATGACGCATGAAATACTGTCGATTCTTATAGTTACAATAAAAAAGTTAAATAAATTAATCTTTGGTATAAATTCAACAGACAGGTAAAATTCAAAGACTCCCAACGGAATGTAATCTATTTTAGCATTATTCAATACACACGTGCATAGATAAGCCGGTAAAATACAAAGAGACTGACGCAATTGTTACTTTATAAAACCAATTCAATATAAAAACCTATTTTATCATTATTAGGAACATTCAACACAGGCAAGTTGGAAATACAAAGCGACCAACGCTATTGTTATTTTAATGAGTCATTCAATTTAGGAACCTATTTTATCATTACTAGGAACATTGCACAAGTAAGTCGGTAGGTACCTACATAGCACAAGCATATCGGTGAAATACAAAGCGACCGACGCTATTGTTATTTTCTGACCCATTCATTTCATATTTTTCACCTTATTATATCATTATTATCTAGGAACATTCAAACAAATGACTTGCATTTGAGTAAAAGTAAAAACCACATTAAAAAAAACGCGCCCAGCACACTACCTCATAGGTGGCGTGGAAACGTGTGCATACTACCAAGAATACAATTTTATTTTAGTAAATAATAGAAGCGATTTTTTTTTAAACATTGTAAGCAAAATGCCTTTAATAATTCAGAAGTTGTTTTGTGGACACATTGATGATAACATCAAAACTAGATTTTCAATGGCACCTTGTATTCAGAGTGCATCTCATGACAGTTCTAAGCCCAAATACTGCTAGGATACATTGTTTTATTTTGAAGTTCTCATGCCAACCTTCCACCTTCCAGCTCCATCATCAGATCAGTTCGATAGTAACTTATAGCCAAAGTGCATTTCATGACAATTCTAATAAGCCCAAACACGGCTAGAATACGTTGATTAATTACGGAGTTCCGGTACCTGTCTTCCGGCTCCATCATGATCATCAGATCAGTTCAATGATAACATTTTCAATATAACTATTCAGGATTGTATGTTTATTTGTATTGTCATAGTTGCTTAACTATCTTGATTGTGATATCTATGCGAGTGACAAGTTCCGTTAGCCATATCTGATCTTCTTCACCAGTTCCACTTCATCAAATGTTACTTTTTGACTGTAAACGCTTGATTTCTCGATGAAAATATTAAAATTACTATATAGTTGCCTATAATATTTGAGGAGTTCCCTCGATTCCTCATGGATCCCATCATCAGAACTGGATTTTGAAAAAAATGGGACCAATCTGGAAGCATATCCTTTAGGGTTAAAAAAAAATTTTGCAAATCGATCGATAAACAACGGAGTTCTGAGGTAACAAACATAAAAAAAAAAAATAATAAAAAAAAAAAAATACAACCGAATTGAGAACCTCCTCCTTTTTTTGAAGTCGGTTAAAAAACGGTTTGCACTTCAAATCAGATTATAATTTACGAACAAGTTAGTCACACTAGCGAATCACGCACTGTAGGTACACATTTAACGATACGGAACGCTGACAGTTTCTGAGCACATGTTGTTCGTACGATGTCCAATGTTTCGATGATCTTGTAGCTGTCGCTGTCGTCCCACCACGAACTCAGGCTAGACTCTGTCCAACGCTACGAGATGGCGCTGGCGTTCCGAATAGTCAAACGAATGACTCCGACACGGCCATCCTGCTATACACACGTCCTCGTGTGCTAATCTGTAAAGAAACATACTCGCAAAGTATCACATAGCTCGGTCACTCCTGACCACATTTGGTACAGGCAAAAACACAATGAAAACTGGAACAAACTAACAATAGCAGAGTTCAGAGCATTACCCACTATTTGATTCCCAAATCTCAACATTACAATCAAAATAATCAACTAAGATGCATGTGTCTCATAATATCTAGTAACCTCCAATTACTCAACTCGTCAAATTCATTTGCGCATCCCCCTCGGATCGCCAAGTCACTCCTGGACTTTATGGTTTCTCACGAAACCCCACACAACACACACAAAACACAGACAACTTAACCTCTACTCTGTTTCATCAACAAAACTATTACTTGACTTTCCTCAAATTTATTTGTAATACTCTGATCCAAACTATCATTGATAACAAAAGATTCAACCAGAGCCATGTAAACAAACTTTGATTTTCTAATCATAGCGAAAATCATCAACCAGAGCCATGTAGACACATTTTGATTATCTAATCATAGCGTAAATCATCAACCAGAGCCATGTACCATCGTTATCCACATTAACAATCATTTTTATCACCAAGAGCCTTTGACACTTGGAAACCCACACACGAGTAGACCACTCTAACGCCACGGCTCGCGAGCCGACCAGCAATCGCATTGCTTTCACACATCCAACGCATGGATCCGTGTGCATCACCCTGTGACACCACACAACTTTACTACGGCCGATAGAGAACCCCCACTCGCGTGCTTTCCATAATGTAGGCTTGCTAATCACCACTGTGATCACTATCTACTTCGACTGGTACATGACCTACTGGCATCTTTCTTTACCTATCGTGAGCATACTTGTAAGGTTAGAATTTAAAGCTTTTAACGTCGCTATCACCCGCTCTTAATTAAAATTACCATTTAGTTGAATTCAAATCGATTAATCGTTAAAAATAACAGAATAATAACGAAATAAATTACAACTCTCAAAGTTAACTGATTTTCATTATTGAATAATGTCACGCGGCGTTACGACCGTCCTGCATCTTCACACGTCCTCGGGTGAATAGTTTATCTCATCAGTCATCATCTTTGGACAATCATAAAACGACTCAAATAAACAACTTAACGTTCGTTCATTCTGACCGTTTTGAATCAAACACCACAATATCGCAAAGAGCGATCACAGTTATCGGATAACACAAAACAATTATCAGATTACCATACCACACAGGTTACTACCACACAGGCTGGGGCCACATAGGCTAGTACCATACTGGCTAGTGCCGGACAGGCTATTGCCATACTATATTGTCAGACGGGCTATTGCCACACAGGCTGGTGCCACACAGGTTAATGGCACACAGGCTATTGCCACACAGGCTAGTGCCACACAGGCTAGTGCCACACAGGCTAGTGCCACACAGGCTAGTGCCACACAGGCTAATGCCACACAGGCTAATGCCACTCAGGATATTGCCACACAGGCTGGTGCCACACAGGCTAGTGCCACACAGGCTATTGCCACACAGGATGATGCCACACAGGCTGGTGCCACACAGGCTAGTGCCACACAGGCTATTGCCACACAGGCTAGTGCCACACAGGCTAGTGCCACACAGGCTAGTGCCACACAGGCTAGTGCCACACAGGCTAGTACCACACAGGCTTTCATCACCAATTGTTAATATTAGCAAAGGCCTTCACAGTAAACAAGTAAATCCAGCTGCACAACTCACTTTAACAAGCATTCAGCACCAGAATCGTAAACAAAACAATACAGCTCACCTTTATTTTCCAATTTGTCTGGGGGTAGTTGTACGACGTCCACTCGCCGTTCACGACTTCCAGCACGTTGTCCACCACCCGCTTGGCTTGGCTGCCACTACTCGTGCACCCGGCTGCGATATGTCCTGGTTTCCCTCACTTGCAGCACACAAAGGGCTTCGCTGACGGCTGCGGGGCTGCTTGACTCCATTCTTAAACTCACTCCATGTCATTTCTTGGTATGCTATTTGCAATAGTAACGTTGATGCTGCTACTTTGTACGTCTTATTGATGGTCACAACAAGTTGAAAGGTGGTCAACTAGCAGTGAATTTTCGGCAAAACACAAATCAGCTGTTGTGCAGTGTTATGTTTGCACACGCCTCCTACCGCGTGTGTTCTAAACACGGGAACGGGATACGTCAAACTCGAACGCCGGTTAGTCTTTTTTTCAACCCCCGACGCAAAAACGACGGCTGTTATAAGTTTGACGTGTCTGTGTGTGTGTGTGTGTGTGGGGGTGTGTTTGTTTTAAGTACCATCCGAGGACGTGCGTATGAATACACAAGGCACGACCGAGGACCTTTTCAAAGCGAGGACCTTTTCGAGGGTCCTCGGTTTGACTTGACCAAAGATTCGTATTCTGCAAGCGATTTTGAGCCTTTCTATATACTTATTACGAAAAAGTTGTCTGAACCTCGGTTTGATCAAGAAAATTCATAATCTTACACAAATATTGTGTATCCACCAGATGGTGCCACTCTCGCCTCATACACAGGTTCTTTACACTCATTTCACGTTTGTTGTATTATCCGAGGACCTATGTGTTAACTTTAACACAAAAGACCTCGGTTAGGTAGCTTTTCCAGACAATGTGTATTTAAGACCTCGGTTTGCTAGATTTTCCGAAGAGTGTGTATTCTAGTCCTCGTTTTAACAGTTTTCCTCGTGTGTAGAAGACGAATTATGTGGTATCATTTAAATAAAATTATGAAGGAGAAAAGCGAAGGTAGACTGAATCCTTAAACAAATCGTTAGTAGCTAATAGGTGCACGAGGAATAATCAGGCTTCTTCTGCAGTGTGTACTAAGTACCTAGGCCTGCTTAGATTATGCAACATTATGATTTGCACCATACAATATTGTATTGGCATGAGCTGAATACGTGTGCTCTTCGTAAAGAACCTAATAGAGTAAGATCCCAGGGCCACCAGACATCACGTATTTTCTGACGAACGAAATGTGGAAGATTGAGTAGTGTTAGTATGTACTAAGAGCGCATGCCTACCTGCTAGCTTGCTGAGACGACCAATTCTCAGGTATCAGGTAATCAAGGTACAAAAAACATTACTTATCTCACGTAAATTCTCCAAGCTGATTATCACGTATATTTTAGGCAATATCATTAAAAATAAGTTGCCAAAATTGCTGCCAGACACTTTCCGTCGGCCGTATTGCTTTGCAGACGCTTTAAAGCTCCCAAAATAATTAGGTAGGTACTTCACGTAAATTCGTATGTGCTACATACTGCAGAAGAAGCCTATAATCAATACCAGCATCTTTGTGATCTAGAATTCAGACTTCAGTTTTCTCTTCTTTATCCCGGCTTATCTGAAAGAAACGAAATAATATCTTGATATTGTATTGAATATCATGAAACTGAAGTTTCTGAATTCTGATTTATCTACTCATTTTAAACCTGAATTCTAGTTTTACTTTATTTTCGTAAGCTAAATTTGAAGACGATGCTACCTAATATTGAGGAATTCCCCCATAAAGAAACGACCCTGGCTGCAGTATCAGCACAAACTGGTAATTATTTTACTTTTACGACTTAAACCTAACGCGTATGCTAAATTTCAAGACGATGCTATCAACTGTTGAGGAGTTCTCTCATGAAGAAATGACCCTGGCTGCAGCATCAGCACAAACTGGTAATTGTTTTGATATTACTAGATAAACATAACGCGTATGCCAAATTTGAAGATGATGCTATCAATTATTGAGGAGTTCCCTTATGAAGAAACAACCCTGGCTGCAGCATCAGCACAAACTGGTAATTATTTTAGTTTTACTACATAAACCTGACGCGTATGCCAGTTTTGAAGACGATGCTATCAAGTGGTAACAAGTACCGTCATGAAGAGACGACTCTGGCTGCAGCATCAGCACAAACTGGTAATTATTTTAGTATTACTAGATAAACCTAATGCGTATGCCAATTTTGAAGACGATGCTATCAAGTGCTAAGGAGTACCGTCATGAAGAGACGACCCTGGCTGCAGCATCAGCACAAACTGGTCATCATTTTAGTGTTACTAGATAAACCTAATGCGTATGCCAATTTTGAAGACGATGCTATCAAGTGCTAAGGAGTACCGTCATGAAGAGACGACCCTGGCTGCAGCATCAGCACAAACTGGTCATCATTTTAGTGTTACTAGGTAAACCTAATGCGTATGCCAATTTTGAAGACGATGCTATCAAGTGCTAAGGAGTACCGTCATGAAGAGACGACCCTGGCTGCAGCATCAGCACAAACTGGTAATCATTTTAGTGTTACTAGATAAACCTAATGCGTATGCCAATTTTGAAGACGATGCTATCAAGTGCTAAGGAGTACCGTCATGAAGAGACGACCCTGGCTGCAGCATCAGCACAAACTGGTCATCATTTTAGTGTTACTAGATAAACCTAATGCGTATGCCAATTTTGAAGACGATGCTATCAAGTGCTAAGGAGTACCGTCATGAAGAGACGACCCTGGCTGCAACATCTGATACTATAATAATAAACTAATTTTAAAGTTGTTTATATAAAATTAAATTACCTTTCCTCCACAGTGATTACACCCTTCTTATTCGCGGTCCACATCAACGGCAAACGTAAAAACATCGACTCGTCCTCGCTTGGTACTTCATTTTAGAAAAAGTGTGTCAGAAAGAAGTTGGAACATTTTACTTACATTGATATAATTATTATCTTACACGTAAAATATTTTAGGTAGGTAGATTTTCCAGGTCCTCGGTTTGTACAAATTCTACGCGAAAAACTGTCCTCGGTTTAGTGATATAAAGTCTAACACAACGTCCGCACTTTGTACAAGCTATAAGAAATTTTGTGTAAAAATACGTCCTCGAAAGGACGTCGCAGGGCTTACGTAAGAGGTCCTCGGTTGGCTTACACAAAGTCCTCGTATGTGCATCGCTGGTCACATTTTGCTGTGTATTTCAGGTCCTCAGTATGATAGCCGAAATTCATACAGAAAAATGTTGAGATAGCATTATCCCAATAAGCTCATCACTATAGATTTATTCACCTGTCTCTTTCTATCTTATTCTAAAAAGCCAACGAGGTATTTAAACCAGTTTTTTGGAGGGTCCTCGGTACGTTCTAGGACTAACAAGGTCCTCGTAAGGGTGTCTGTACAAACAGGGGTGTGTGTGTGTGTGTATGTCTGTCTGTGGCACCGTAGCTCCCGAACGGATGAACCGATTTTAATTTTGTTTTTTTTGTTTGAAAGGTGAATTTGTCGGGAGTGTTCTTAGCTATGTTTGATGAAAATCGGTCCAAGATGGCCGCCGCTACAAAATGGCGGATTACATATTTTTTCACAACTCCCTCAATATGGGTATCAAATGAAAGGGCTTGACTAGTAGAATATTATACACTATAACAAATTTCAAATCCAAGATGGCCGCCATCACAAAATGGCAAATTACATTTTTGTTTTTCACAACTCCCTCAATATGGGTATCAAATGAAAGGGCTTGACTAGTAGAATACTATACACTATGACAAATTTCAAATCCAAGATGGCCACCACCACAAAATGGCGAATTACAAAAAACCTGATTAAATACCAAATTACCTGAATCTTAAAACGCAAGAAAATAAAAAAAAGAAATAATAAGGAGTCCCTACAAAAAGCATGAAATAAAAAATTAAATTAAAAATTTATTAAACCCCCGACTACATGAAACCCTATAAAAAGAAAAAAATAACCTTGAAATTATGACCCTACGTAAGTACGTATGAAATTTTTTGATTAAATATTGTCCTGTCGGGGGACCGCTAGTATTTTAAACTTTAACAGAACGTTAAGCTAATAATTAGAGCGGTCCCCCGACGGGACAATATTTAATCAAAAAATTTCATACGTACTTACGTAGGGTCATAATTTCAAGGTTATTTTTTTCTTTTTATAGGGTTTCACGTAGTCGGGGGTTTTTTAAATTTTTAATTTTTATCAAACATGGCGGTAGGCGCAACAGTCGCGTCACTCGGCAAAGGTATTTCTGCATACAGCCTATGCCCAAAACAACATGTACCATGCTTGCGCATCCGTATCTCCTTTGTCTGGGTCGAACTTGGAAAGATCCACACGATTATTTGATAAGCGTTCGCATGTTTGCACTTTGTTTTTCAAATGTCAACGGTCACTTTCACTTTAAGCGTTCTCATTTTGTGCATGAACCAACACAAATCCCAGTTCTGATGTCGGAGAAGGTATTTCTCTCTCTCGTTAGCATCAGGCATATTTTAATTACTGTGGGCGTACTATGGGTAGTGTTGGTTAACACAATAGAAAAACGGTTTGCACTTCAAATCAGATTATAATTTACGAACAAGTTAGTCACACTAGCGAATCACGCACTGTAGGTACATATTTAACGATACGGAACGCTGACAGTTTCTGAGCACATGTTGTTCGTACGATGTCCAATGTTTCGATGATCTTGTAGCTGTCGCTGTCGTCCCACCACGAACTCAGGCTAGACTCTGTCCAACGCCACGAGATGGCGCTGGCGTTCCGAATAGTCAAACGAATGACTCCGACATATATTTTTATCAATAGCTTTTCCTTTTAGCTGCATTTGTAGGAACTATCGATTCGACATGTCCACCGGTGCACGTTCAAGTGTGTCCAGTAATTCCGTAAAAGCAAAGTTTTAACAGTAAATGTATTATAAATGAGCGTTAGCGTCAGAAGATTAATTACTACTTAGTTCGTTTTAAAAAGTGTCGCGCGGGAAGAAAGAGGCTGGGAATGCTATAGCTGTTGTGAAGGTTTCAGTCGGCACGCGGCGAGTTTAGTGACGTCAGATACCTGTAGGGGTGGGTAGATACATATGAAACTTTCAACAAGTGAACGGTTTGTTTGGGCGATTCATTATCTATTTATGTTGTAGTTGTGGTAGTTAGCGCTCCTCAGTTATTAGATTGAGCGCACAACATTGACATGGCGGCACAAATTAGATTGTGTCGGATGTCGCAAGTTGCTAGAACTTGCGCGCGCGAGGCCGCCGATATAAAGCGATACGAATGGCCTCGGGAACATTAATCATGGCAGCTGGGCCTCGCAGCCCCACGGGACGCACTGGATATAAATTAGTTCGGTGTCTTGTAATACTTGACTTCGGAGACTACGCGTCCAAACGTGTGCTGAGAAGAAACAGATACAAAGCTATCAGCTTTTTCTAACACAACGTGTTGTGCGACAGTGTAGTGTAGTGGCGAAACACGCCAGTAGGTACGAGCCGTGGCTGGGCTCATCGCGAACATATTTCTCAAACTTGCAATTTATTTTCGTATTGATCTGAATATACGAAAAAATACTGATGTGTTTAGATGTTATTTTTTACTCAGTAGGTAAGCTCGGAGTCAGTTGAGCGTCTCGGCTTCATGAGCTCACACGAATTAGTAAGCTGTCCCTATTTACATACATAAAACCTTCGTGTCGAATTGTTGTTGGATGCAATAAATATTTCTTAGGAACTTAAGATGATTCGCTGATATGGCGGAAAACAACACAAGAGCACAGAATCACAAAGTGGCGCACACTGCCACTGGGGCTCAGGAGCTCAGAGATACAAACAGATACATAGTGTCACAGGGGCTCAGGGGCACAGAGACACAAACAGGTATACAGTGACAATGGGGCACAGAGGCACAGAGACACAAACAGGTACACACTTACACAGTGACACTGGAGTGCAGAGACACAAACGTTTCAACTTCTAATTTCAATTTTTATATTATCATTATTTTTTATTTCAATTATTGTTTTTATTCTTAACTTTTTCTTCATGTTTATTACCCATCTTACTTACTTTAGTCTGTTTTGGTTTATATTAATTTTAGTTAATCTTAATATACTTTTCAAGGCAGCAAGATATATAAGCAATCCTATGTACAGTCAACAGCAAAAGTAGATGATCAAAATCAGAAATTCAATACTAATGAACGGAGCTCGCGTCAGAACTGTGTGACGTCGAAGTGATTCAAAAGTATGTGTTTGTAAATTATACCAAACATTTACTACTAGTACGCCAAACAGTTCTGACACGAACTCCGTTCATTAGTATTGAATTTCTGATTTTGATCATCTACTTTTGCTGTTGACTGTACGCCGAAATTGTCATGAACATTAGTCCTTTAGTTATCAAGATTATTCTAGCATAAGTTTAATGTACGTGATGTGACTGTGCTTTTCTTAAATAAATAAACAGGTACACACTTACACAGTGACACTGGGACACAGAGCCATAAACAGGTACAGAGACACAAATAGGTAGACAGTTGAGACAGGGGCTCAGAGACACAAACAGGTATACAGTGACACAGAGGCACAGAGACACAAACAGGTACACCCTTACACAGTGACACTGGGGCACAGAGATATAAACAGGTATACAGTGATACTGGGGCACAGAGACATAAACAGGTACACAGTGACACTGAGGCACAGGGGCACAGAGACACAGGCGCCGCGGTTCGGATAAGTATGTTAATGTGACGCGACGTGCACATTGACACATTTCCCTGTCACTGCAATATAGAAAATCTTCCCCGACCACCGTCCACGACACCTATTGACGTCTTTCTATCATAATGATAGATATGTTTTGCGAAATCAAGGACTTGTCGTAAAAAATATACCGGCTCTATAAATAATATTAACTTCACAATGAATATACATCTATAAAGAAGTTAAAAGGAAAACTATCCCAGCTAAGTAGACTTTACAAGTTTACGAGTAATAATTGACCAACTTACGTTTGCAGTTGCAATGTATGGAAATCCATTCCAACAACGGAACCCTTCATTGTGCGTGGTCCGACACGCACTTGGCCGGCTTTTACTTACAATTGTAAAAAAAAAATATTCGGGAGTTTATCCGGCGCAGGTGAAAGTAATGTCTGGATTGGTTCTAATGAACATCAATGACCTTCCAGCCGCAGTCGTCTGGGCTCAGTTGAGTACCAAGCCGCACTTGTACAGTCAACAGCAAAAGTAGATGATCAAAATCAGAAATTCAATACGAATGAACGGAGTTCGCGTCAGAACTGTGTGGCGTCGAAGCGATTCAAAAGTATGTGATTGTAAATTATACCAAACATTTACTACTAGTACAGCTACCATATAGCTGCGAACTTCGTTCATTAGTATTGAATTTCTGATTTTGATCATCTACTTTTGCTGTTGACTGTACTTGATAATATACCCGAAGTAGATGTAGCTGAGCAGAACAGAGGTTGAGGGAAGACAAGCTAGTGTCCAAACTTATCTGAGCAGGTTATTATTTTTGGAGCTCTATGTACAGGCAGGAGGAAGCAAAGTCCGCTCGTTGGTGGTTATAGTTTATTGAGTAGAGTAACTCTCTTTAAAAACTTGAGCACAATAATGAACTAAATCCTTCTTTTTAAACCTTTTTAAAACTGTTCTCGTGCTCCTCGTGAACATTGCGACGTCGTATCGCTGCCAGTTATTGCATGTAAAAATAATATGTTAAATAATTGCTGGATAATTCCAGCAATTATTTAACATATTATTTTTACATAGCAGATCCCAAGTAGCATTCGGCGTTCTATATAAGATGTCTTGTCGTTCACATGTACTCCACAAGCTGTGTAAGTCAGCTGTATAAGAGCTGTATAGCTTGCTATAACGCTCTTATAGAACCAGTTTGGGCACAAATTAGACAGCCTTAAGTTCACTATGGCTGTACATTAGCAGTATAATAGCATTATAATAGCAGTTTACGTAGTAACATCGGACTTAAGGCTGACTTGCGGCACTATGTGGGACGCAGTGTGATCCATACAATGTACATGAGCGTAATAAAGAGTAACAAGTGGCTAAATACACAGCCTTCACAGTTATAAAATCCGACAAAAGTACTCCAGTGCTACCTAAAATTCACGTGTGTCCTAAATTATTTCTTCATTTTATAATTATTCACAATTGTTTGGTTTTGTGTGTGCCATCCAGAAAACATTAACTCCGGCGGATATTTGGATAAAAAATTATGATAACACGCGGTAAGTACCTGTTTCAAAGACTTAATAATGTTAATGCCATGGGAATGCAACTTTATCGTGAAATGTATATATATTTACAGCTAAAATATTCACGCGCCTTTGTAAAAACGCGATATTCATTTTAAAATATTTAAAACTGGCTGAGAGTAAATCTACAATTTTCAGTTTTTGATATTATACTGGCATTATAATTATACTACGGTAATTAATTATAACATGAAACCAAAACTCAATCGCTCTATCTGCGTATTTTGTGATAAATCTGCATGATAATTTTTGAGATTTATTATTTGGTAAATATTTTAGGTTAGAACAAAATGGTGGAAAGGAAATACCGCTATGTGAACTGTTATAACTCCAATTTAATGCGGTTGAGCGTATATAGGTTCACATGTGTTCTGTTAGTATGCTGTTATCTATATGAAGTCCCACATTTGTACCACTACAGAGCCAATGTCTATAAATTTATTCTAATGTAAACTTATGTACAGCTTTAAGATGTAGTTCAGGTCAATTGTGTATCATCGTTCAATAGATATACTGAAATTTTAGAGATCCGCAATAATAATTATGGTCCGTTAGATCGCCTAGCCCAGGTACTAAGTCAAGTATGAATACCTAAAGTACAAATTTTGTAACAAACTAACAAAAATCACTTTTTGTTTTCGTGTGAGTTACTGTGTGTACAGTTTGGCGGGCTGCCGAGGCAAGGTTACAATTTAGTATCTGTGGTATTTTGTTTTAGTAGGCTAGGCACCCCTAAAACGGAGACAATTGTTTGACATGGCAACACTGCAATTAATTTACCTGTTTATGATTTGATATATTTTTTGGAATTTCACAGATAATTTCTATTACTATTCAAATATTAATCAATTTTTTTTACCACTGACTAATAGTATTTTATTATTTCAAGAAGACTGATTATAATTTGGCACTAAACAGATTGATATCAAACTGTTTACCTACCTACTTACTAAAATATACTAAGCTAAACTTTTAATTTTTCTGAAAATATTGA
Source organism: Apamea anceps (assembly GCA_951799955.1). Taxonomy (NCBI): domain Eukaryota; kingdom Metazoa; phylum Arthropoda; class Insecta; order Lepidoptera; family Noctuidae; genus Apamea; species Apamea anceps. Next base: position 374,787 of record OX637502.1, on the reverse strand, counting down.
AAGGATTCGTTAGCTCGTGGTTCTGTCGGCGACTCATCAACCACGGATGTAAATCCACCTATCTAATTCTATATATAAATTATCATTGGAATAAATATAACAGCCAAACTGCAAAGTTTTATTATCATCGTACAAGACAAGAGTTATGATTTTTTATTTGTTTCAGATGCCAAGTACCTTCAACGCGGGAGGGACTCCAATAGATTCTACTTCTGCTACAAGTAATCAAATCGAAGCTAATGATGTAATGCCATGTCTGACCATCTTCGACGGCGAACAGTGTATTGCAAATCAAAACATTTTAATTCAAAAAGTTAATAACCAAGCTTACTCAAAAAGTGGCCGAGTTGTCTGTACAATTAGATGAATGCATGGTAAAATTTATGGAAAAAATCGAGCAGCCAGTGTCTGTTACTTTATTAAAAGACGCTAACCAAGTTGATAATGAATCGTTTAGTTTCAAACAAATAAGTGACAAGCAACAACTAGAAAATCTGGAAAGAAGTTTAATGAATAAAACTGAGAGATCAAAACTACAAAAACAGCTGGGGTTTTTGTTTCAACCCTGTGAAGGAAATGGCTTGACCTTTGCCTATAAATTGATCGACTCAATGGTTTCACGTGAGTTTCTGTGCGAATGCTCCTGGTCTGGGGGAAGCCGTGGCAACATTTCGAAGGTCCCAATAAAAGACTACAAAAACTTTATTAAATTCTTTTGTGATATGGTACGTTCATGGGATTGTAAATTTACTATGGGACAAACTGAAAAGTTTTTTAAGGCCGTTATGAAAAATGCTGTTAAAAGGAAATCAATGAAAGACTTAAGATCCTCTTCAAAACGAGTCCGAAAAATTAAATCAAAACCAAAAGACCAGGCAAGCACAAGTAAGCAAGAAGTTTCTGCTAATTCAACAATTGATCAAAATAAAGAATCAAATGAAACCTTAGAGATGGAAGTAGCAGAAGAGGAGGAAGAAAAGGAAAATAATGGTGAAGAAGAGATAGAAGATGATGAAGACGAAGAAAGTTTGCGCTAATATTTTTTATGCATTTTCTTTTCTTGTCGATTATGGCATTCTTTTTTTTATTATGTCTAGTATATTGTTAAAGTAAGAAGTACTGCCCGGCGTTACTAGATATAATGGCACGGTAGTTTTTTCGTACTAACTGTGCGAATGCTTCTTTTGTAACATTTCACCTTATGCCTCGTTACAAAACCGGTCATTACCAGTACCTGCCTTTAGTTGATTTTTGTTTCTACTTGACTGATTACAGCTTAAATAATAATTATTTTTCGGTGATGAGACTTAAATATTTTTAAATATCTCCGTTTATTAGAACTCATTATATGCTGATTATATAATACGGGTTATATAAGCTTAGTTATGTATGACTATGCACATTATGCTAATTTACATAAAGCCTTATTTGTTAGGATAGTTATTTTTGAAAATTATATACAGGAAGTAACAAAAAGGGTATAACAAGCCGAAAGAAGGGTCAAGGTACTCATGAAACTGAACATTTTTTCCCATGGAACATGGGTCGAAATATTTAAAATAATTGGACCTCCCATAGCAAATTAACTAGCTGATCAACAATTTTGCATGGGAGGTCCCAATATTTTTTTTCTTACTATTTCGACCCATGTTCTATAGCGGAAAACGTTCAGTTTCATGAGTACAACTTTGACCTCTTTTCGGCTTATTAAACCCTTTTAAGTACTCCTGTTTTTGAAACAAATTTTATGTTAAATGTTGTTTGATACCAAGTGCTATTTTCATTAAAATATTTGGACTGATTAAAATAGTTAATTATGTATAAGGTTAATATTTATATCCGTTTTATAGAACTCATAATGCTGGTTTCCGATATATTAGGTACCTACCTAATATAAGCTTAGTTATGACTGCAATTATGTTGCTGTGTAATGTTGATTAGCAAAAAGCCTTGATAGGAGGTTAATTTTAATTTTGTTAACTTTTTTGTTATGCCTGCTTTGTTACAATTATTTTATGTTATAATGTTGTTTGCTACGAAGTGTTATTTAGATAGAAAGATTTAGACTTATTAAAATAGGTTGTTAGCTAGTATAAACTATTCTTTGCTCTATGTGCTCCGTTGGAACTGAACAATTTTCCATTTTTTGTCAGGATACAAGAAAAAAAATGTTTCACATGCTTGCGTCGTCACTCAGCTGGACATTTTGTATGTACAGTACAGTAGTCGAAATATTTTTTTTTTCATTTTCGGACCATGTTCCTTGTGTAAAGTTGTTTAGTTTCATGGACTAATTTGGCATTGTGCATTGCGATGTTTTCGAAAGGCTGTTTCTTATGTTTTGCATCATTTTTAAGAGCCTTATCCTTAGAAACTTTAAAAAATATCGTAAAACTGTACGTAATTATATTTACTAAATAAGAATAAATGGAAAAAATATGTTGATTATTATGGTAGAGTTTAAAGTGGCAGGAGTCCCTATTCAGGGAAGATTGTATAAGCAAAATAAATATAAAAAAATGTATGTTAATTGTATGAGTGTTCAGTGCAACCACTGTGTGAAAAAAAGGTAATAAAAGCCAAAAATATCACATCAAACAGTATTTTATTTATATGTGTGTAACAAAGGGATAAAGAATTTAAATTCTTTGTGTTCAATACATACTAATTTACATTTAATCTGTTTGGGTTCTAAAACGATCAAAGTAAGGGTACTATTCTGCTGACATCTTGATTTGTATATCGCAAGATGAGACGATTTTATTGGATATTCAAAAACGTCTTCTGTGTTGTTGATTTTATTTCCTTTAATTAAAATCTTATTGTGGTCGACTTCTACGCAGCTTATTTTAACAACCTCATTGCATCTGGTAAGTAAATAACTGTCTTTTTCTTTGCTGGAAAGTTTAAAATCTTCAAAATTTAATATATTATTGTTTTTAATTGTGTTAACAAAGGGATATTTCTTGTCTTTATGTGTTTGAAAATTAATAGCATCCGTATTTTCAGCCAATCGTTTGGCGACTTGAGACAGTGGTTTTTTTCCTGATCTCAGCATACATTTGATCATAAATAACATATTTTCGAAGGGATATGCGTTGAACGTCATCAGAGGCCCAAACATTTCAACTTCATTCGTCAGGTGTAGTAAGTTGTGTATGTTGCTTGTAACGTAGCCTGAACCATAAAAGTCTTTGTAAAATTTTACAAAATGTTCCAGAAGTTCCTTTGCTAATGGCAACAAAGTTCGGTATGTTTCTGTTGAGCAAATTGTTATACTACAATATAGTGTTAAAAAATGATTATAAGCCTCTTTGTACAAAACATCAGGCAAAATTACAATACTTAAATAATGCAAAAACGCTCTAAATTCTGATGCTTTCCAATGTGTTAATGAATCTAAACCTCTCACTGCTCGATGCACTTCTGAAGGCAATTTGCAGTTGCATAGAAAATTTGAAACCAGTACAATATCACTTGCCCGCATTTTAGTAATATATTTGCCAAAGTTGCCGTCACGCCAACCAATCAGTAATCTCTTCATAACACCCAAGTCGATCAAATGAAGTGAATCGGCAACAATAAATTGGTTCACCATGTCAATAGGAATATTTAATAAAGGTGAGTCATTTTTATGATGCAAGCCATAAATTTTGTTTCTAAATCCTTCATCTGTCCTTTCAGGACACAACGACTCAGAAAATGTGACGGTATGTGTGATATGCGAATATTCTCCAACTGTAGTACATTTATGGCAGCCGTGTTTACCATTAAAATTGCAGACTCCTGCAAAAAATATTTTTGATTAAATTATAGTAATACAAGCAAAAAGTTAATAAATTACAAATATTTGTGTCATGTGCGGATCGAACCTACGAACCACAGAATAGAAGGCAGGTTCACTACCAACTGAGCTGTCAAAGACATCTAGGAATACAAGTCAAGTGCCTATATAAAGAAGCATCAATAATTTCAACTACTTATTTATTTCTACTTATTTCTTACTTATTAGGTGCATAATGGCGATAACATGCGACACTAAGATAGACTTACCTTTAATATAGGCTCTAGCTGGCGAATCACAAATGAAGCATCTGATTTTTATCTTTATAGTTTTCTCTAATCGCTCAACTACAAGACCTTCTTCTAATAATATCTTCATGTCATTTACAAAGTCTTCTAAGAATTCATTTAATTTGTTTGGTTTTCCTTTCCCAAAATAGATTCCAATAACAAAAGGCCAAATTCTGGGATTTTCAAAAATATTACATAATATGGGCCAAAATTCATTTGTAGAACTTTTAAAAATAGGCAAACCATCCACATTTATGTTAATTGAAATCATATCTGGAATATCAATCCAATCTTGCAAAATGTTCTTCAAAGGTTTTGCTATCCCATTGTGCCAGTATTGACCTCCTTCTACATTTTTTAAAGTAACATTAACGGGAGTGCATAAAATTGTTCTAGCATCAGACGGTAGTGTTCCCGGTTTAAAATCGTTTATTATTACTGACAATTTATTTAAAGCGGAATGAGGAATACTATTTTCAATAGCCCATGTTCTTATTTTTTTGCGAAAGGTTAAATGATTGTCCAAATCAAAATTGTATTCACTATCACTAGAACTGCAATCACCACACTCTGATATCTGTATATTTGGAAGGGAACTTTCTGGTTCAGGCACATTTTCCTCTGCATCATGTACAGAACCACCATGAACAACGGTTGAAGTCGCACTTGTTGAAGCCGTATCGACGGGCTCATTTTCGGGCGTCGTTGTCAATCGACTGTTTATTCTTACAATTTGCGAATATTCTTTTGCAATTTTTCTTCTTATTCCACCGGTTCTCGCTCTTATTTTCCAAGAGTTTTTATTCATTTTCACAAATTGTAGCACGCGACGAATAAACACACAGCTTGTGGGATAAGTGTAATAGAAGATCACATTCACATTCATGTTCTGCTTACAGCAAATAAGAGTAGTACTTGTGGACAAATAAACTGCTATTGATGTTAATGGACAACACATATAGTCCTTTTACCAGCCTACAGTGCACATGCGAACCATTTAAACACTTCTGTACAGATAGTAAAAAAAGGTTATTTTAATGATCACAAACAAGTCCTACTACAGCTACTAGCTGTATAACAGTCTAAAACAAGCAAACATAACAGCCTTTGGCTTTATAAATGACCATGTGTGTTCTATTAAAATGCTAGCTCTATAACATCGTACAAGTAGGCCGTTAAACAGCGGTTGCTGTATCTCTACCCTCCTATAATGCTCTTAGTCAGACGGCTGACTAAAGGATAATTGTTAGAGTATTATAACACCAACAAACATATAAAAGTATAACTCTACACTCCTATAAGTCCCTTAGACAGGTGTAGGTGTAATTAATCGCAATAATGCAGCTTGTACATCACGAGTGAACTGTAATAATGCTTCAAGTACACCTGGGAACTAAATGTGTACTCTTAAATGGAGTAAAATGCTACTTGGGATACTTTTCGATGAACATATATCCGATTTCTGTTGAGCTTGTTTTGCTCATGAGGAATCGATGGGGACTTTTGATATTTCTTTTATATTGATGATATACACAATCAAACTAAGATTAAAGCATAAAGATTTAGATTCTATTACTATCCCTATTACTATTATATATCCCTATTACTTGGGCTAACTTGGCCGGACTATCTGGTTCATTTCTTTTATTTATTCGCTTATAATAATCGTATTAGCATACAAGTCCAAACAACCCGCAATAAATTTACGTTTGACAGGTTTCAAGCAAATAAACTTAGTTTATCTGGTTTTTGTAAGTTACGGGTTATTTCGAACATTTGAGTCGGATTTTAATATTTGATGTAAGGGGATCAAGTAAGTAGCTGAAGTTTTACTCGTAGACGTTAAGTTTTATTGAATTTCGGGTCCGGTCCGGCCCGGTCGAGAAAGTGTAGTGACCTTATGGAAGAGCGGCGCACGGCCAGCGCCGCAATGTTGGGCGCTCGAGCCTACCGGGACCGCGCCACCGCGCCACCGCGCACCGCTCCCCTGCGAGCCTTAAATACATTCCGAAATAATCCGAGAGCCGAAAACAATTCGTTTTACAATAACATATTTACATGTCCCGTTACGAGCCGCGCTCGGCCCTGCATGCGGCTGATTGCGGGGTTTAAATTTTGTTGCTCTCTTTTATTCACACCAGGTAGTATGTGAACGTTTGCTGAAATGAGGCTATCGTACAGCGACGACTGAGTACAACTCGTCGCACAATAGCTATCGCACGCGGACTGCACTTAGTCTGATGAGCAGTCAGTTCGCAGGCCCAAGTTCGTGTCCCACTGAAGTCTGTAGATGGCGTCGCCGGCAAACTTGAAGGTATCAAATATTTACCTGAAGCTTGGAAATGTTAAGTAAAAATACAGTTCTATTTACGTCAGATTTGTATTTGAAATAGAGTGGAAGTGTCGCAGATGGCCGAGCGCCGCGCGGAGCCGGCGTGGTGTGTCGGAAGTGCGCTCCGCTTCACGAGCCGTAAGAATATCCGTGTGGTTAATACGACGTGTCGCGTCGTGTCGCGTCGTGCCGCGTCGTGCCGCGTCGTGCCGCGTCGCTTGCCCCGCGGCATCGCCCACGTCATGTCATGCAGTTTGCTCCTTCGCAACTCTTATAGAAACATAGAAATCGCGTCTCATGCGAGTTGAAGGTAAACTTTATATTTTATTCAGTGTGTTGTGCATTGAATGCGTCATAAAACTGTGATGGAGGCAATATTTCACTTCATTGGAAACAGATTGATTGACGCAGATAAGCATTTTCTTTTATGTCGATTCTATTTCTAACATTATACATTTCCATAACGGTTGTTATGATGGATGATATACTTCTTAATAAACTACACAGCTTATACGCTCATTGCTACATAAGTATCTCAATACTTTCAGATCGTAGACGATGTTAGTAATAAAATAATGTTCTATTCCTATTACAGTTACCCAACTAGAATGTAGATAGACGCAAGCCGCCTCAGAAACGTGCAAGTGATGTCTTTGATGTTTGCGTTCATTTATTTTCTGTTAGTGTTATTTGTGAGTAGGTATTTTGCTAATGTCAGCAGAGCGCGAGGCCCCTTAACGAGGTTATCACTTAGCACTCCCGACTATTACTGTAAGTAACCTAATGAGCAGCGCGAGTGGACACAGGCCTGTACTCTGCAGAGACGAGCGAGTAAACACGTCATCTGCTGCTGGACGTGTCATCTCGAGAATAAGGTGTACCTACTAACACAATCGTGTCTACTAAATAATTTAAGTGCTCTTCGCAGGGTGAAGGCGTGAGAATGGCTTAACATTAAAGCAGTAATTCAACAATGTGCACAAGACAAGGCACGCAGGCGTCTGTGGAATGTTATTACTAACGTTTATTAGGAGGGCGCGCGGCGCGGCGGTCGGGCTGTCCTCGCCGCGACAAATGACGCGCGATTAGGCGTCGTTCCGCGTCGCCGCCGCGTCTCCCCAGCGACTGTTCGTGGCAAGGATTAATCCACACCGCACCCATCATCACCACCACAGTGCTACTGCGACTTAGTGCTCGCGTCAGAGCAGACGCACGCACTCGCTCCTCGCGTCACTGGGAGCTGGTCGCCGCTACCGGAGTGTTGCGGTGCCAGGTATCGCTTTCACTAGCGTTTACATAACTTATCATACATGTTTATTGCAGGTGTTGTTCCGCAAAAGATTTCCATCGCTTATGTATATATATAAGCCTGTTAATATTTGGGTCTAAGTATGATATTGCTGTCGTCAGGTATGCCAATTGCGTGTTTCCGCCTCATGCAATATTCATGATGCACGTTTGTGTAAGTTAGGTGTTCTGGTGGTGGCGTACTAATGTGGAAGATTTCAATAAATCTCGAGAGGTCGGCGGCGGATACAATTCGATTTGTGTGTCGACTGGGAGGACTACCCGAGAGCACACGTGTACACATAAATAGAGAGGTTCCGAGGCTCAGCACACTATTATTTATATTTCCAATAAGCCGCCACCGTGTGGCCGGCGGGGCGGGCGGGGCGGGTGGGGCGGGCGGCGGGGGCGGCCGAGCGGCCGCATGACGCTGACGGAGCCAAATGACGATAACTCCTACGTTACATTATCTTTTCTTTGTACAATTTTTTGTCTTAAGATGACAAATGAATAGTGTAGAAACAACATCATAATATCGATAAAATATTGTGAAGAGCAAGCACTCCAGCAACTTACTTTACATGTAACTCTATCGTCGGTTCAGCGAGTCATGTGGCTATTTGCCGTTTTAGTAGTCATGAAAGATGAGAAATACAGTAAGAATCTGTCAGATTTTAATAATATTAGCACACTACGAACAAAGGTTTAGAGTTCGTAATTTCGTTTCGTTTTATTATACTACAACAACGTATATTGTCAACCATCAGACACATTGTTTCCAATACAGACGGAACTCGGCGCTGTTCCTGTGATGTTCACAACGCGGACTGATGACGGACTGTTCATTCGACGTTTCTTGTGCCATTTCTAATATTTTCTAATAGGTGGTGTTTTTAAATACTAATGCCTAGCCATGAGCATGTAAGTAACATCAGGTGATCCCTGCGACGGAACTGTTTGGGAACTTTCTAAAGATAAGAATTTTTCGTCCGAAGCGATCAACTCTGGCTATAGCCGACGTACGAGTAACTCCGAGGCGGTGGCGCCGGCGGGGCACGCGCCACGCGACGCGACACGCGACGCGCCGCGCGACGCGCCGCCGCGCTCGTCACTTCTGACATAGTTTGCTTGCGGTTTGTTTGCGGAACTTCGTTCTCATGGGAACCATCTGTGCTTGTTGTGTTGTGAAAAAATAACAAATTGACTGTCGACGTCAATGTTGAGACACAAGTTTGTGTATAGTGGCGTTACTTGCCGCTTGACACGGAAGCAACCTGTGCTTCACTGACGGATTTTTTTATTTCTGGTTATCACCATTCGTTGGCGCACATTGTGGAAATCAATCATGACTTTTGTAAAATCAGGAGATATTTTCGGTTTGTTTTAATAAATACCGCTTTTGGCCGCGGCTCCTCCCACTATGCTCTAATTCTAATCCATCTCTACTCTTAATTGTGCCTTTCATTCAAATCCGATTATTGTTTATCCATTATTACAAACATCCTAATTACATAATGTCACATTTAATATATTAACAGATAGGATAGGATATTAAGAACAGGAATTAGGATTAATAGAAAAAAAGATTAAAAGGATTGGATTTTGGATTAAAAGGGACATTCAGGAAGCAATTAATGACGTCAGTATGTGACGAATTGACAAATAAATCTAAACTGAATTGAATAGGACGTATACAGACAATCTCCACATACCTACCACTATAACATATTCACACACCCATTCGCAACTCCTCACGCACACTCCTACACACTCACACACACTGTACATTTGCTTAGTTGGTGCTACCATTTCACATAGCTCTGTATGTTTGTTTCTGCTGCATGTATTTGTATAGTTAATAAATTGTAAATCCGTAATTGGCTGTAAGACTAGCTTATATATTTTAAGCAAAATTTCAGAGAGCTGTGGATTTTGTGAATAATAAATAAATTAATTAATAACGAATAAACATTCGTGCGTATGGTATAAACGAAATTTAAAAGACCCAAGCAGCGCCCTGTTCGGTTATTCACAAGACATGAAGCTGACTGCCCGCGCGCTACATTTGATGTTGTTAGCGTAACAAACTACGTAAACAGAACAGCACGCCCGGACATGCTCCCCGAAGGGTTGAGGAGGCTATGTAAGGGTTGGGCAGAGGTGTGTCAGACTACATGATTCCTCTGTTATCATTATTCTATAACCTACTATCAAATAACAAAGGGGCATTGAGAAGTAGAACGACGCGGCTAGTTCATTCTGTAAGTTTTACCCAATTTCCTGCAGTGGACTTGATATTATTGTCTCATTTCCGGATTAGTGCGCGGAAGAAAATATATAATGTCGCCATGATGCAGTTTTAGCACTAGGCAGCGGCGAAGGGAGCGCTTCTTAGGAAATGTTAGCGTTCGGAAAGTGCCGGCGGCCTATCGATACGTACAGTCGAACAAACTAATTGGTTTACATTTTATATGTGTGGGTGAAGTCACGGTTATGCACACAAACACTAAATAAAACGAGCGAGCTCTGTGTTTAGTAGTGTGCGTATGGCACGATAGTCATCATTCATTGATGTTATTGAATTAGATACTTATAATATTTCGCATTATATTACTATAGCGACCTTGGTATAATATATAATAAATATCGACAATTTAAAAAAAACCGGCCTAGTGATAGTCGGACTCGCGAACGAAGGGTTCCGTACATTATCTCTAAAAATCACGTATGGGAGCACCCCCTTGAATATTTATTTTATTTTAATTTTATTATTAACGTAAAAATACAACTGAGTATTTTGTGAATAAGTAGTTCAAGTGCCTACCTGTTGCCATTATTGATATCAAGCAAAAAAGGGCAAAAAAATCGCGTTTGTTGTATGGGAGCCCCCCTTAAATATTTATTTTATTTTGTTTTTAGAATTTTTTGTTATAGCGACAACAGAAATACATAATTTGTGAAAGTTTCAACTATCTAGTTCATATTTGAGTTGATTGAATGAAAGGTAAATTGCGGTTTACGATTTATGACGTATTAAAAAAAAAAACTACTTACAAGATCTCGTTCAAACCAATTTTCGGTGGAAGTTTACATGGTAATGTATATCATATATTTTTTTAGTTTTATCATTCTCTTGTTTTAGAAGTTACAGGGGGGGGGGGACACACATTTTTTACTTTGGAAGTGTCTCTCGCGCAAACTATTCAGTTTAGAACATAATGATATTAGAAACCTCAATATCATTTTTGAAGACCTATCCATAGTTATACCCCACACGTATGGGTTTAATGAAAAAAAAAAAAAATGTTGAGTTTCAGTTCTAAGTATGGGGAACCCCAAAATTTATTGTTTTTTTTTCTATTTTTGTGTGAAAATCTTAATGTGGTTTACAGAATACATCTACGAGTACTTACCAAGTTTCAACAGTTTAGCTTTTATAGTTTCGGAAAAAAGTGGCTGTGACATACGAACGGACAGACAGACAGACATGACGAATCCATAAGGGTTCCGTGCCATTTGGCTACGGAACCCTAAAAATGTTTTCAAGCACCCTATTTTATAAAAAATAAGGTTCTTAGTTGTCAGTCTACAAGCATTTGCATTACTGAGTTTCTTGATTGCTACTCCAATAACGTAAATAAAAATAGATTATTATGTTTACTAATGTCAGTGTATATTTAAAACATATAAGTATTTTAACTTGTATGCGCATAAGTATTGTATATAAGTAATATTAATTAGGTATCCTCTTTAAATTTTTATACAACAACTTGTATTATTGAAAGTCTGGTGAAGTGATGTTATTGTTATGCCGTCAGAGGTTATCATAATTTCTTACTATCTAAAATGTTGATTCACTACACCTCTAATTTTACTTTGTTTCATTTTATATACCTACCTACTTTGACAAACTATTTACGTCCATCCTTAACCAACAAAAAACTTTGTCTTTGTCAAAAAAAAAAAGTGATGAACAACAGTGTTTTACTCATTCGAACGTCTATAAATAGCCAAAGAATATATATTATGCTTAAAACCAGTTTGCATTAAATTATTATACCGGCCACACATGTCTTTTTTGCTAACATACAGCCCACACCAAATTGAACCTTAAAACAACCATTGCATTGTTAAGAAGGAATATATTGGAAGAAACGATACGGATCATTTGCTAATAACCCAAGCGATAAGCTCGCTTATTCCAACCAATACCAATGTTTACCTAATAAAAAAATAAAATGTTTTTATTGGTTTTATTTAATTAACTTTCTAGTTTTTTGCTTGAGTGATTTTTTGGACCACAAAATTAATTTAATAAAAACAAAAAATAAAAAGCAGCAAAACAAAACTCCTCAGTTGGGATCGAACTCGCGTCGTCTAACTTACATCAGAAGCTATCGCAGGCGCTTACACCAATTAGCTATGGCAACCTTGTTATATCATACTATAATATGGGTTCATATTCCTTCATTGTGGACCCGTTTATTTTATCTTTAACTGCGTGTGTATATTACGTATACCCACACAATAATAATGACAGAATGTATGCGCGATGTAAACTAATTACATAAATGTGCCGTGTGTACTATGTTTTCTTCGATACATAATAAATCTGTAGAGTTGGTGATGATCTTATCGTGTACCGTGTAGCCGTGTAGGTGTGGCTAGGACTTGCTATTTATTACTGTTCGAAACTTTCAGCGTAAGTAGGGTTGTTTTGATGAGACGACGACACGAAAAACTTACAACAAAATATGTTATGTAACAGCCTGCTGCTTACTTCAATCAAAATGAGTGCCAGACAGAAGTTCGTTATGCATTGGAGTGTTTATAAATGAACTTGTACTGTTGTGTTCACTGGCTGCAGGAAGCTGGAGTAATATGCAGCGTCCGTTCTCAAACAATACAGTTTTTAATTGTTGCGGGAGTGCGGTGAGTGTGACGAGTGGCGCGAATGGGCGCGCGGCGACTCTTAGCGACGCGTTCCGGACGCCGCGTGCTCGCTCGCGCGCCGGCCTCGCCCGCACGTGCGACACACCTTCCTCACCATCATCCACAGCCGACTTCAACCACTACTAGGCATAGGCCTCTCTTGTCATCAGCCAATCCCCGCGCGTACCAGCGTACCAGCGTCATCCAGGTTTTACCCGCGATGGCAACAATCTCATCCGCCAATCTCGCCGCCGAACGACCGACATCTCGTCTTCCAGTCCTTGGAAGCCACTCTGTCACAGCCATCACAGCGCGTTGCCAGGTGTCCTGCCCAACTCCATTTGAGTTCCATAATACGCTTTCTGGTATCGAAGAGCTTCGCACGTCTTCGGATTCCAACGTTTGGAGCTCCGTTTATCAGCCTCATGTCAAGCATGGAACGCTTCATGGCTCTCTGTGCTACTCTCAGCCTGCACACAATGCACACACTCCTGCGTGTCCACGTCTCAGCACCGTACGGCATGGTGGGCAAACACACTGGTTACAGAGGTGGCACTTCACACATACAAATTTGTCAGAGTTCGACCTCCGTCGACACGAGTTGACTGCTGAACACGTTTCTAAGATGAAACAAGTGCTTAGTGCGGTACTCGGTGTGTGCGAGATGATCAGAGATATCTGATCTTTTTATTCATTCGTTAAAAATAGCTTGACTTCAATAAAAAGACGGCTTATTTTTTTACGATTTTTGGATAGTGAAAACTCTCATTTCCTGGTATAAAAGTAAGAATCTTCGACAGTTTAATTAAATTACTTGAATAAGGAAAGAATGTGTAGGTGGCGCGGCGGGGGGCGGGTGAGGGGGTTGATTGATGGGCGGCCGTCGCGCCTCAGTGCCAGTGCTGCGCACCGTCATAACACTTACCCTCAGGCCGCCCAGTCATGCGCCGCTCGTTACTGCCCGATCAGCGCTAAAAGTTTCCGATTGGCTTGTTGCGGTTACTTAGTTAGCAACGTGTTGTGCAACAATGTAGCACAAGTAACAAGTGACGCTCCGGATCGGCGGTCCGGACCGGCGTCCGGGCCGGCGGCGCGTCTGTCGTGTCATCGCAAGAGGCACCACACTCGTCTGTGAGTTTATGCAAATCTGCGGAGTTACTCGCTCAATATTCCCGTAACATGCCAACAGGTCAATATTAGCATTTTGAATGTTACTTTAGTAATCTCCAAACTAACACCGGTTGTTGCGACCCTGACACTTGAAGTTTTTCTCAGTTTGCGTAGATATAACACTTACTGACAATAAATTTATTGACTTTATCGAGCGTCCCGCGTCGCCTGTAGCTGCCACCGCCGTGATAGACATTGCAGAATATACGAGCAGAAAGTGCGCGGGCCGACGTGCTCTCGGATGAAATCCGTGTACTTCAACATAATGAGGTCGCGCCGCACTCCTAGCAGCTAAATGTTCGGCGTGAGTGCGTTCTTGTGTTCCATGTCCGAGTGGAGCGGAGGACGATTAGATATTCCCTCCGCGCCTCCGGAGCGCGCCATCAGTCCACGTCGCCGCCGAGCTCGCCGAGCGGGCGAGAACGCGCGCGGTCCGCTGTGTCAGTGCAGTCCGCAGGTTATAGGTACTCGCTCGCTCTCCCTGACCGTCTACTGACCGATAGTTCTGAGCGAGTGAGTCCAGCACGCGTCGCCATGACGTCTCGATGTGATTTGTTCTCGTCGTCTAATATCTATGTCGTCTCCACTACGTTAGTGAAAGGTCACAAGTGAATGAACATTCTCGCAATAATTGTCTATTCTATCGGTTCAGTTCATATTACATAGTTCATGCGACACGCGAGTTCCATACTCTTGCCGCACACTCGTCGTAACAATTTACACAGACAGGACAGGACAGTGTTTATTTCGTATGGTGGTTTTCGTAGTTCAAGTCTATTCACTTGGGGTCTGCCAATGGGCTATGGAACGAAGTATACTAGGTGTCAAACTCACAGACCGCATTATGAACTATTATGGAATACTTCGTTCCAAAACACAAATAGCGGACGCTGGCCGCACATCTGTCGCATGTCGGAGCAAATGGCAAAAGACGAGTGCGCGGCAGGCCTAGAAAGAGATGGCGGGATGAGCTGGACCCCTTCTCAAAGTGTTGGCCCACAATCGCAGTAGACCAAGAGCGGAAGGAGGGGAGGGCGGCCCTTGCCCTGCAGTGGGACACACAGGCTCATAATAACAAGTCAATTGAAGTCGTGCTACTGACGCGCGCATGTAATTGAAGTCGTGCTACTGACGCGCGCATGTAATTGAAGTCGTGCTACTGACGCGCGCATGTAATTGAAGTCGTGCTACTGACGCGAGCATGTAATTGAAGTCGTGCTACTGACGCGCGCATGTAATTGAAGTCGTGCTACTGACGCGCGCATGTAATTGAAGTCGTGCTACTGACGCGCGCATGTAATCAGTATCTACCTTGTACGTCTACATGTGTGTCATATCATATGTACATTCAATCTAAAAAAGACGTATACGTAGACAAGAATTCATTTGATTATCTACTTTTGAGGCTGACTGTACCACCGTGTATTCTAATCACTCGTGCTACAACAGAAGCAATTCGTCTTGTCTGTTAATTTTTGCGTTCATTAACAGTTACATACACAAACAAACCTTCAACATGTGCCTCTACGTGCTACAGGTTTGTAGGACGTAGAGGCACATGTTGAAGGTTTGTAGGAGGTTTCCTACATGTGCCTCTACGCGCTACGAATATCCCGCTACGTGCCCCTACGCGAACCAATACGCGCTAGGAACCCCCACGTGCTACGAGCCTTTATGCGCTACGAACCCCTACGCGCTACCAACCTCTACGCGCTGCGAGCCTTTACGCGCTACGATTCTCTGCGCGCTACACGGATATCGAGGGATATGCCTTGGGGGCGTGGCACGTGCCGCCTCGATATTATAAAATTGTTCTTATATTCGAACGGCGGCTGTACGCTTCATTCAGTCGCTTTGCAACTGCGTACATTGTACTATTAATGCGTAAAAAACTAAAATGCCGAGTTGTGCAGTAATTATATGTAAAAATAGGTCAAATTCCATCAACCTGTAGACAAATGGCGTGTCCTACCACCGGTAAGTAAACAATTAAGTCACTGTTTTATATTTTAAATAAATTTTTAAATGTTTTACTAACTTACGTCCTGAGCGACACGAACTAGCCCGAATCTTCCCGACGCAACGAGCCTATTGGATTTAGAGAGGTGCAATCGATTGCGTGCGGCTGATTTTATCGATATGCGTATTATTGCAGTTGAATATTTTTTTACAGAACCCAATGGATATTCTCGTATTACATGTATAGTAAAAGAGTTAAATTAGTTATTAATTTAATGTTATTTGAACCAAATTAAGATATTGTTATTTCAATACAGTTATTCGTGAAGTGTAAAAACTTAAATTAATATTATGCCTAAAGATTTTGACAAATGAACAGTGTTTAATTTATAGTACCTACAATATGATAAATACATATTATATTTCATCCAATTATTTATTTTTGGTAAAAAAATTACAATAATTTGATGATTTGATATGTCCCTTTAACGGTAATACAATATTAAAAAATAATTCCCATTTTTAGTAAATTTTAGTAAAAATAAACTATATTTTCGGATAGGTAATAAAAAAAAAATATTTAAAGAAAATTAAACAAAGTTATTATAATACAAGAATGTGCTAAAATTAAATATCGATAGAAATGATCGACCATCGCTTTCGACTCCCTAATTGCATGCGTGTGCATTGAATGTTCGCAAATAGCAAATGTTTACAAGTGAATGCCCCGCCCATTCTATGTATGTGTGTTATGAGAAATTGATTTAGTGTGGCTGCTTTCTTCTTAGTGTGCGTGTTCAAATTTTGAGTGTGTGTCGTAAGTACACTATTTGTTAATGTTGTCATTATTTGGGTGGGAGATAAGCGGCATCACTAGGACTTCTTACTATTCCGCAATGAAGGCATATCTCCGGATATCTATAGCGTGCTACGTACCTCTACGCGCTACAAACTCCGACGCGCTACGAGACCCTACGCGCTACGACCTTCCTAGACTTGACTCTCTTCAATTATTTTAAAAGCTGCTCCAAACATCTCTATATGCTACGAGTGCTACGGCGTCGTTCGTGGGCGTTGCAGCTCCACGAGTGCCAACGCCGTGCTCGGCGAGGATGATCTATATGCTACGAGTGCTACGGCGTCGTTCGTGGGCGCTGCAGCTCCACGAGTGCCAACGCCGTGCTCGGCGAGGATGATCTATATGCTACGAGTGCTACGGCGTCGTTCGTGGGCGCTGCAGCTCCACGAGTGCCAACGCCGTGCTCGGCGAGGATGATCTATATGCTACGAGTGCTACGGCGTCGTTCGTGGGCGCTGCAGCTCCACGAGTGCCAACGCCGTGCTCGGCGAGGATGATCTATATGCTACGAGTGCTACGGCGTCGTTCGTGGGCGCTGCAGCTCCACGAGTGCCAACGCCGTGCTCGGCGAGGATGATCTATATGCTACGAGTGCTACGGCGTCGTTCGTGGGCGCTGCAGCTCCACGAGTGCCAACGCCGTGCTCGGCGAGGATGATCTATATGCTACGAGTGCTACGGCGTCGTTCGTGGGCGCTGCAGCTCCACGAGTGCCAACGCCGTGCTCGGCGAGGATGATCTATATGCTACGAGTGCTACGGCGTCGTTCGTGGGCGCTGCAGCTCCACGAGTGCCAACGCCGTGCTCGGCGAGGATGATCTATATGCTACGAGTGCTACGGCGTCGTTCGTGGGCGCTGCAGCTCCACGAGTGCCAACGCCGTGCTCGGCGAGGATGATCTATATGCTACGAGTGCTACGGCGTCGTTCGTGGGCGCTGCAGCTCCACGAGTGCCAACGCCGTGCTCGGCGAGGATGATCTATATGCTACGAGTGCTACGGCGTCGTTCGTGGGCGCTGCAGCTCCACGAGTGCCAACGCCGTGCTCGGCGAGGATGATCTATATGCTACGAGTGCTACGGCGTCGTTCGTGGGCGTTGCAGCTCCACGAGTGCCAACGCCGTGCTCGGCGAGGATGATCTATATGCTACGAGTGCTACGGCGTCGTTCGTGGGCGCTGCAGCTCCACGAGTGCCAACGCCGTGCTCGGCGAGGATGATCTATATGCTACGAGTGCTACGGCGTCGTTCGTGGGCGCTGCAGCTCCACGAGTGCCAACGCCGTGCTCGGCGAGGATGATCTATATGCTACGAGTGCTACGGCGTCGTTCGTGGGCGCTGCAGCTCCACGAGTGCCAACGCCGTGCTCGGCGAGGATGATCTATATGCTACGAGTGCTACGGCGTCGTTCGTGGGCGCTGCAGCTCCACGAGTGCCAACGCCGTGCTCGGCGAGGATGATCTATATGCTACGAGTGCTACGGCGTCGTTCGTGGGCGCTGCAGCTCCACGAGTGCCAACGCCGTGCTCGGCGAGGATGATCTATATGCTACGAGTGCTACGGCGTCGTTCGTGGGCGCTGCAGCTCCACGAGTGCCAACGCCGTGCTCGGCGAGGATGATCTATATGCTACGAGTGCTACGGCGTCGTTCGTGGGCGCTGCAGCTCCACGAGTGCCAACGCCGTGCTCGGCGAGGATGATCTATATGCTACGAGTGCTACGGCGTCGTTCGTGGGCGCTGCAGCTCCACGAGTGCCAACGCCGTGCTCGGCGAGGATGATCTATATGCTACGAGTGCTACGGCGTCGTTCGTGGGCGTTGCAGCTCCACGAGTGCCAACGCCGTGCTCGGCGAGGATGATCTATATGCTACGAGTGCTACGGCGTCGTTCGTGGGCGCTGCAGCTCCACGAGTGCCAACGCCGTGCTCGGCGAGGATGATCTATATGCTACGAGTGCTACGGCGTCGTTCGTGGGCGCTGCAGCTCCACGAGTGCCAACGCCGTGCTCGGCGAGGATGATCTATATGCTACGAGTGCTACGGCGTCGTTCGTGGGCGCTGCAGCTCCACGAGTGCCAACGCCGTGCTCGGCGAGGATGATCTATATGCTACGAGTGCTACGGCGTCGTTCGTGGGCGCTGCAGCTCCACGAGTGCCAACGCCGTGCTCGGCGAGGATGATCTATATGCTACGAGTGCTACGGCGTCGTTCGTGGGCGCTGCAGCTCCACGAGTGCCAACGCCGTGCTCGGCGAGGATGATCTATATGCTACGAGTGCTACGGCGTCGTTCGTGGGCGCTGCAGCTCCACGAGTGCCAACGCCGTGCTCGGCGAGGATGATCTATATGCTACGAGTGCTACGGCGTCGTTCGTGGGCGTTGCAGCTCCACGAGTGCCAACGCCGTGCTCGGCGAGGATGATCTATATGCTACGAGTGCTACGGCGTCGTTCGTGGGCGCTGCAGCTCCACGAGTGCCAACGCCGTGCTCGGCGAGGATGATCTATATGCTACGAGTGCTACGGCGTCGTTCGTGGGCGCTGCAGCTCCACGAGTGCCAACGCCGTGCTCGGCGAGGATGATCTATATGCTACGAGTGCTACGGCGTCGTTCGTGGGCGCTGCAGCTCCACGAGTGCCAACGCCGTGCTCGGCGAGGATGATCTATATGCTACGAGTGCTACGGCGTCGTTCGTGGGCGCTGCAGCTCCACGAGTGCCAACGCCGTGCTCGGCGAGGATGATCTATATGCTACGAGTGCTACGGCGTCGTTCGTGGGCGCTGCAGCTCCACGAGTGCCAACGCCGTGCTCGGCGAGGATGATCTATATGCTACGAGTGCTACGGCGTCGTTCGTGGGCGCTGCAGCTCCACGAGTGCCAACGCCGTGCTCGGCGAGGATGATCTATATGCTACGAGTGCTACGGCGTCGTTCGTGGGCGCTGCAGCTCCACGAGTGCCAACGCCGTGCTCGGCGAGGATGATCTATATGCTACGAGTGCTACGGCGTCGTTCGTGGGCGCTGCAGCTCCACGAGTGCCAACGCCGTGCTCGGCGAGGATGATCTATATGCTACGAGTGCTACGGCGTCGTTCGTGGGCGCTGCAGCTCCACGAGTGCCAACGCCGTGCTCGGCGAGGATGATCTATATGCTACGAGTGCTACGGCGTCGTTCGTGGGCGCTGCAGCTCCACGAGTGCCAACGCCGTGCTCGGCGAGGATGATCTATATGCTACGAGTGCTACGGCGTCGTTCGTGGGCGCTGCAGCTCCACGAGTGCCAACGCCGTGCTCGGCGAGGATGATCTATATGCTACGAGTGCTACGGCGTCGTTCGTGGGCGCTGCAGCTCCACGAGTGCCAACGCCGTGCTCGGCGAGGATGATCTATATGCTACGAGTGCTACGGCGTCGTTCGTGGGCGCTGCAGCTCCACGAGTGCCAACGCCGTGCTCGGCGAGGATGATCTATATACTACGAGTGCTACGGCGTCGTTCGGTGAAGCAGGGCACATCAAAATTAATCAGTGTGGAGGCTAGGATTTTCTTGATTAATTTCTCAGTACCGTGGACCGAGGATATGAAAGTCGGTAAACTAATACTAGAAATTTTGCGGACGCCGAGGCCTCTCAAACGAATGGGAAGAGTAGCTTGTGCCCAAGCTCGGTCGTTCAAGGCCACATTTAAAATCGAAGTTAATATAAGCCTGATAATTTGGTCCATTTTGTCTAAAAGGTGAATATGATAAAATGTATGGTACCAAATATTAAGTAAAGTGTCTGAGGTTAGAGATCTGGGCATCATTATCGACTCTGAAATGAAATTTCAAACTCACACCGAAACCATAATAAATAAAAGCAATAGAATGCTAGCATTTTTGAACCATAACACAAGACAATTCAGTCATTTGACAGCCCTTCAAATTCTGTTCGTAGTCATATAGAATACTGCTCCATAGTCTGGTACCCAGTACATAATATCCACATTCAACGCATCGAAAGAGTTCAAATAAAATTTATAAAATCACTCTTACGAGTATAAACCAGGTATAAGGATTACAGTTAAAAGCTATGAGGATAGATTGAAGCACTTTAAATCTTTGCACTGGCGTCGAGATTTTGCAGGTCTAATTTTCTTATTCAAGTTATTGAATCAAGGCGTGGATTGCTCACAGCTTCTTTCTTCAATTAACATTAACACGCCCCGGTCGTCAGCTAGACATAATTATAAGCCTTTTGCTCCTGTTGGCCACAAAACCAAGCACGGGAGTAATCCCTTTCCTCTATTCTCAGATTCTGATTCTGAGATTCTGGCAAAGGTCGAATTTGCAATTTGTTGAATTATTTTAAAATGATGTGATAATTGAATTAATTAACTGGTTTATGTTATCCCTTTTCCTCCTCACCACCCAGCAATCATTTCTACGTCACGAAACTAGATCGTCGCAACCAGGTGGCAAGCTGAGGCGCCACTTTCGAGTGGTTAGTATTACTCGTAGTTGATAAGCTAATCTACATGCCATATTTCATGTATAGAGTCTTCCCCGTAATTTGTACGCTTATTGTTTTAGTAAAATTTTTAGATAACTGATGTCAAAGTTCGTGTACGTAGATGATTTTAGAAAATAGTTAGTAAACTTCTTACTTTAACTTTTAACTGTTCGATATTTTAGAAAATTTGGTAACATCAATAGGTGTGTTAAAGTATTACGTAGCCAATGGAATAGCTATGAAAGCCACTCAATTAGAGAATTTAGAGATAAGCGATATTTAGTGACGATTTCTGGAAAATTTCCAAAAAAACATTAAAATCGGATTTTCTCGGATTCCATGAATTTTCGGCTAAGCTATATGGGGTGCTTAATTGTTGCAAATGGGTCACAGTATCACGCCCTAGAAGGAACACGTCGAGTTTCCCTGTCACCCTGTATATCAAACTATGTATTAAATTACATAATATAAAATTCATTAAAATGATCACAATTTGTTACATTATATTATACATGAATCAATAATGTATAACTTTATTTTATTTTAAAATAAATTATTATTATCAATTCGTTCATTCACTTTAGTAATACGAGTATATGTGTAGGTAGTATAGTCATTTATTATTTCACATTTACGTCAAGCATATTATTACAAGGTCGATTGATTCACAATTTGTCAGTTTTAAATTCCTCAACGGTTTAAGTAGTAGCTTTTCTTTAGTAACCGAGCCAGTTTAGTAACCGTTCCCGATAACTTTACAGTTTGTGATGGCAGTATTAATATCTATTCTTGTTCCGTCAGTTATAGTTTTCATTTAGCTCGATATTAGATTTGAAGAGATGCCAATTTTTTCTAACGAATGTACAACTTTGCAGTATATATAATATAAATGTCGCCGCCAACTCGTTTAATCAGCCATTCAGTTTAATGCCTAGCCGTTTAGTAGTTGAACGGCGCCGTTTAGTTAAAAGGCTAGGCAGTTAACTGAATGGCTGATTAAACTACGGCACGGTTGGCGCAGTGGTTAAGCGATTTACTGCTGCGCTGCGTGTCGCGGGTTCGATTCCCGCACGGAACAAAGATTTGTATGACCTACATGTATTTGTTCCGAGTCTGGGTGTTTTTCTATCTGTAATATGTATGGATTTACAAAAAAAAAAAAAATGTATATAAGTAGTTTATTAGCCATCTTGTTACCATAACACAAGCTTTAGGTTGCTTAGCTTGGGACTAGATGGCGCTGTGTGAAATGTCCAGGGATATTATTATTATTATATTATTATAACTAGTTGGCGGCGACATTTATATGTTGCTGGTAGTGTAACAATTTGATGTTTAATAAATAAAGTGTGGCCCAAAACTCTGTCTTGTTGATCAGTAATAGTCTGATACATTTCTTTTGCTAAATGAAGACGTCTAACAAGTCCGTACTCTCTCCGCTCAGAATGATACTCGTACCAGCACTCAGCCAGGCGTGCCGCACGTTTAGATGTTTCATTTCGATATAATTATAGTATTAGAATATTGTTTGTTGGATAATGGCATCTGTCACATTTACGAAGCTTGGGACCAACTTAGAAGTACTTAATTTGATTAGATATTGTGTTTACAAAAAACAACAGTCTTAACTTGTAAAAAAAACACTTAAATGTTATTACTATATATGATTAAGTAATATTTGATTATACTTGTAGTATATCTTAGATTTTATATTGCTATTTTAATATAATAGGTTGTTTCAAATGATTGGTACAATACTGTCAGTTGATGTTGATATACTTTTTGATGATGTCTAAGAATTAAGAATCAACTCTTACTAAATTGATTAATTACCTTATAATGTTTTAAAATGGTTTCACTACATAAGATTTGTTTATTATTTTTTTCTAACACAGGTAGTGTAGAAGATTTTAAGCCAAAATATATGATGATCTGTGATTGGTTCAGAATGGTGGTAGATGTTTGACGTAAAAGACGTTGGTAGTGTACCTATAATAAATTAATAGTTTAAAAAAATACTAGATAAACACGCTTTTATAAATGCACGTAAAAACAAAAAATAAATTATGGATCGTTCAAGTTGTCTTTATTTCTGGGCTGAAGTGTAAACTATGTGTAGACTTTCTTGTTAATAAATACTCCACTAACTTCCTGGCGGAAGCCGCATGAGGTCGCACAAGAGCATAACGTTTATGCCGCCAAAGGGTTACCAAACCAAAGATATCTCGTCCACGAACAAGAACTCTACCTTTTGCCACTGTTGGCGCATTACCCTTATGTACTTGATTTCCTGAAAGAAGAGGCGTTAAAAATGTCGGTGAATGTCATCTCTCCTCGCAGCTGGCGCATGTTTTGTCTGAGTTCGACAAACTGGTACTTTGAACAGACTGTTTAATGTAGAGCCACCTACTAGTCGTGCTGCAACTCCAGTTAGAGCGCCAGTCTGTGTAACCTGCTTCCCGTAACATCGCTTAACTTGATTTCTCAGCAAGTTATACAAAAAGTCTTTCCTGTTCCAGCGCCCTACGCTTTTACAATCAAATATTATAATTAAAAGCACATAGTTTACACTTCAGCCCAGAAATAGAGACAACTTGAACGATCCATATTTTATTTTTTGTTTATTACGTGCATATATCTTATATGTATTATAAAATTTTTATCTTAATTGTAATCTTAATATCATTATTTATTGCATAATTTAAGTAAATGAAATTGTTTCTAATCTAATCTGATTTGGTTTTGTAGCTATAGCTAGTCTTATAGTAACTTATTTATTTGTTTTAAAATATTTTTTAATTTTGGTAATGCTATATATTAGGCAAAATTTGCATTTGTACACTAAAAACAGTGATATTCACAGTGTTAATACTAGAAATAAGGACAAACTACGTGCCCCCTTTCACCGGCTTCATAAGGTTCATAACTCATTTGTTGGGCTTGGTATAACCTTTTATAACAAGATACCCTCTTCTTTGCTAGACTTGCCTTTTAATGCGTTTAAAGCTCAAGTAAAATCCAACCTTTGTTCAAAGGCTTACTATTCCATCAACGACTACTTACACGATAAGAATAGTTGGTCGCCCTAATTAACTCAAGACAATGTTCATGTTCTTTCTCCAGAATTAGCTTAGGTACTGACAGGTTACTGTTATTAGTATTAACACTTATTTATTTCACATTGATGGTCCTAGTTCATCATCTGTGACTGCAAGTGACAGCTATGAGACGAACCCAATAATGCATAAATATGTAAGCTGTCACGCCCTTTATGCCTGGAGGCTTTTATTTAGGTAGTGAGTTTTTATTTTTATTTTAATTAATTATTTTTTAGCTTGAGTACGTATAGTTTTTATTATATCTGTTGGTATATTGGCGTGGCTAGCTGACATAATATGGCAAATAACTTAAGTTTCTTGTAATGTTCATTACTGAACATAGGTTCCTAGTATTGTATACATGCAACTATATTCTAACTAAACAGACAGCTGTGCTGCTGGACAGTTTGTTGCGCCACTTCTTCTTCCCAGCGATAGCACTAGGAAGTGGTGAAGGGCGGGCGTTTTTGGGGGACTGTCTTTTGTAATTTTGACGTTCGAAAAGTGCTGATTCTCAGCCTAATTTGAATAAATGACTTTTGATTTTGATTTTGCTCGTCTAGGGGCAACCTCTGATCTCTTAATATGTCCTATCTGCGGATAATGCAGTGGTCTGCAACATTACTTCCTAAACTTTTGTTAACCTTATGTGTTACATATGTTGTAGTTGTTTATTATCCCTTAATAAATAAAATAAAAAAATAAAATAAAATTTATAAAAGCGTGTTTTTCTAGTGTCTTTTTAAACTATTAATTTATTTTATACTTTTTGGTCTTTGATAACGAAAGATTTTTATTTAACATTTATACATTTATTTTATGTAGGCGAATAAGCCCGCATCCTCTCCATCTCCGCCAGTGCGTCTGTATTGCATGGTGTTTTATCTGTCAGCTTAGAACAATCTAGCTCTTCGATCTGGAGACCACTAACTGATTTACACGTCAATATACATCGTATATAGATATATCAATATTATTCTATTTACACTGTCCATGTACAGGTCTATTTATATTTTATATAGGCACCTATGTCAATATTTACACTATTCAATATATAATAGGTTTGTTATAACCTTGAAACCTGATCGTGTTCAAAGTCCATTACGTGGCCTTTCTCACAAGTGCAAACACGACTATGATACGATATTCCATCATGGAATGCCAGTGCCGGCTTCATCATCAGACCTTGAAAAAAATAAAGAGTAACATGTATTAGGGTTTTTCGAAAATCTACCCCTATGAAAAGGGATAGTTAATTTTACAAAGGAGGATTATAATGCGTGGCTTGATTAACTCCAAAATTGGTATAAATAATCTTTGAATCAAGTTATGAATAATCCCAAACGATTTTTCAAAATTCCACCCCTGTGGGGGTGAAAAGCGGGGGATACAGTTTATATGAAAAATCTTATTCATTTAGTTAATAAACTTGAAACTTGGCAAGAATACTTGCCTAAGTAAGTAATAAAGTTTATCATTATAAGTTTTTCAAAACTACTCCTCAAAGGAGGATATAGGGTGTTAAGTTTGTGTGGAAGAAATTGAATGCGCGGTCCGAGGAACTCGAAACTTGTTATTGATACTTTTGACAGAAAATAATTAATGATAAGTATGTAAAGTTGTCGAAAATTTACCACTGACGGGACAAAAAGGGGTAATTCAGTTTTTAAGGGGAGGATTTGAACTTGAAACTGTATGTTACATTTTTACGCCTAAACCATTGAACTTCTGACTTGGCATAGAGATAGATGGCATCCTGGGGAAGCACATACATTTTATCCTGTTAGCACGTTCCCGTGGGATAATTTGCGACACCACGCGGGCGAAGCCGCGGGCAGAAGCTAGTCTGTGATATAATGTGTAAATTTCCGTGCATTTCAAAATGAACTACAACATCGCTAATAGATTAAACACACGTCACTAATAACAACACAATAACAACCAACCAAAAACAAATAACGTTCTATTTAGTCGCGGTGAATGAGTCGTAAGTTAACTGCATCTGTCTACCTTATAATTTATTTATTTAGATTTCTGTGGGTATAATCATAAAGTTTAACGAATTGTGAGAACAAGGCGAGCATGATACGGAACTATATTCAATAGCGTGATTATTCGAGTAGGTAATTAATAAAACATTTATAAAATTTATCACCGCGCGTGAGATTCGAACCCACGGCTCGCTACGCATGAACGTGCTTACCGACGTATGATAACCGCTAGGCTATCATGCCATTTAACCTAATGATTGAATTTATGAACTACAATCAGTTGCAACGAATGTGAGAGTGTGTGTCTATAGTATAGAAATTACTCATTAGAAGAAAGTTGTAAGTTAAACAGAAGTGTCAATTTATTGCTTCGTGACACTGTCACTCCACTTTTGACCCTTACTGTAATTTCTATATGTTTCTATCAACTTAGGTTTGAGTCCTGAAAGTGTAAGTTCATTTATTTCTTTTAATTTTATTTTTTATAGCTTCTGCCCGCGGCTTCGCCCGCGTGGGTGTCGGAAATTATCCCACGGGAACGTGCTAACAGGATAAAATGTATGTGCTTCCCCAGGATGCCATCTATCTCGCGGGCCCTTTGTGGCTAATTACAATAGAAAACCAATTGTGTCTCATTAGTGGTGATTAAGAGAGTACCTATATGATATCCTTACCTAAGTACCTACATAATAAAAAAATAAAAAAAACTCAATAACAGAAAATAAAATACCTACCTACCTAAATAAACCTATTTCTGATGATAACTAAACTCAATAAATAAGCAAAATCCCTAAAAACTAATATCTATACGAATGACTAATCTTACCTAACAGTATTATAAAATAACCTACGGTCACTATACGTACACTATCAAATATACTACCTATACTTTAAAATTAAAATCTATACCTACGACTTATAAAAATAAACCTAAATAACTCTAAAAACTAATAGAAATAAAAAACTTTTTACAAAAAAAAAAATAACCGCCTTCAAAAAAAGACAAACAAAAACGTTCCTGCACTAAAAAGTAAAAAATAAAAAATTGAATTCCTGTAAAGAAACTTAATTTAAAGGTAAACTTATTTGACATTAATATTTTGCAAATATTCAAAATTGTTTACTTCTTTTTGGAGTCGGTGCCAGCAGTTGTATCCTGTGCCATTTATTTTTTCAATTCACGATTATAAAATTTTAAAACAGATGCTTACAAACTTAATGCTTCAAAAATTTCAAAGTACTTAAAAAGTGGCAGGGGATTTTTATACGTATGTATAATTATTATTATTTAAAAGAAATTATTGTGAAAATTGTGTCAATTTGTTTTAGAGTACAGTCTAGTCTGTATTTGTGTTTTAAATATTCTAGGTATGCAATAGGTAGCTTGGTAGTTTTATAGTAAATGTTAGAGGTCGTTTTTCGAGGTATTGTTGCCCATACGTATTTCCTTGCCTTGGCTGGCACCGACTCCAAAAAGAAGTAAACAATTTTGAATATTTGCAAAATATTAATGTCAAATAAGTTTACCTTTAAATTAAGTTTCTTTACAGGAATTCAATTTTTTATTTTTTACTTTTTAGTGCAGGAACGTTTTTGTTTGTCTTTTTTTGAAGGCGGTTATTTTTTTTTTTGTAAAAAGTTTTTTTATTTCTAGCCGTTTAGTGTATTTTTTATTATAATATAATGGCAACGTAGTTAATATCTTTTCTACATAGAATATTATTTTGAAGAAGTACCAATATCATACAAGTAGGTACATATTACTGTCTACTTTCTGATCTTTAATTTGATCCCGTAGAGAGATGATAATATGACGCATGAAATACTGTCGATTCTTATGCGTCGTATGCTGCCTCTAATATTGAGCTGGGCGGTAACAGTCCATAAACTACAAGGGAACACCCTCGAGAGAGCTGTGATCGACCTTGGTAAAAAAAACTTTGCAAAAGGACAAATATATGTCGCGCTAAGTCGTGTCAGAAGTTTGGAAGGCATAGTGTTATCAGATTTAGACGCCTATAAATTATTGAATCGACCACACGATGATCGAGCGATGACAGAGATAACAAGGTTGCGGAATCTGCCATCTGATAATCAAGACAACACATAACGTGCCATGGAATAGGCCTACCGGGGAAACCACATTAAAAAAAACGCGCCCAGCACACTACCTCATAGGTGGCGTGGAAATGTGTGCATACTACCAAGAATACAATTTTATTTTAGTAAATAATAGAAGCGATTTTTTTTTAAACATTGTAAGCAAAATGCCTTTAATATTTCAGAAGTTGTTTTGTGGACACATTGATGATAACATCAAAACTAGATTTTCAATGGCACCTTGTATTCAGAGTGCATCTCATGACAGTTCTAAGCCCAAATACTGCTAGGATACATTGTTTTATTTTGAAGTTCTCATGCCAACCTTCCGCCTTCCAGCTCCATCATCAGATCAGTTCGATAGTAACTTATAGCCAAAGTGCATTTCATGACAATTCTAATAAGCCCAAACACGGCTAGAATACGTTGATTAATTACGGAGTTCCGGTACCTGTCTTCCGGCTCCATCATGATCATCAGATCAGTTCAATGATAACATTTTCAATATAACTATTCAGGATTGTATGTTTATTTGTATTGTCATAGTTGCTTAACTATCTTGATTGTGATATCTATGCGAGTGACAAGTTCCGTTAGCCATATCTGATCTTCTTTACCAGTTCCACTTCATCAAATGTTACTTTTTGACTGTAAACGCTTGATTTCTCGATGAAAATATTAAAATTACTATATAGTTGCCTATAATATTTGAGGAGTTCCCTCGATTCCTCATGGATCCCATCATCAGAACTGGATTTTGAAAAAAATGGGACCAATCTGGAAGCATATCCTTTAAAGTTAAAAAAAAATTTTGCAAATCGATCCATAAACAACGGAGTTCTGAGGTAACAAACATAAAAAAAAAAAATAAAAAAAAAAAAAAATAAAAAAAAAAAAAATACAACCGAATTGAGAACCTCCTCCTTTTTTTGAAGTCGGTAAAAAAGGTCGCACTGAAAAACACGGTTTAGAATTGCAAGTAGCAGTTAAAATAAGAACGAACGCTCGCCACTCAACACGTCCGTTCAAATCAAAGTTCAAAAAATATCCTTATATACGGTAGCGATCCGTGGCGGCCGCGCGCCACGCGTGTGCTGCGAACGGTGCAAGCCAAATTCAACCTTCAGCACTACATTTAGAGCATAACTTTAGTGAACTCTACTGCGGGTAACGTAACCTACGACAAACTTATTATTTGCGGTTGGTACAGTAATCGGGTCTAAGGATCGAACCGCAAAATTAAGTTTGTTTTTTATTGTATATACTTTTTCGGGATAAAAAGTACCCAGTGTGGTGCCCAGGATATTAAAGAATAATTATACCAAGTTTCATCGTAATCGAACCGGTAGTTTTTGCGTGATGCCTGAACAAACAGACAGACAGACAGACAGACAGACAGACAAAAATTTTTTTAATCACATTTTTGGGTTCGGTGTCGGTCTAGTAACACCCCCTGCCATTAATTTTTTTGATATTTTCAATGTACAGAATTTTCACTTCTACAGATTTATTATAAGTACATAGAATAGATTTATTGGGGTTCTTTCGTAAGTTCTGAATTGGTATATTTTAGTTTTAGATAAGTTTATTTCTAAGTTATGTTCGTTTAACCATTGCTCAGTTTCTGTGAAAGTTTTTAAAATAGCTAAATGTTTAACACTAGCGGGCGTTTTAAATAATAAAGAAACATCGTCAGCGAACAAAGTACACGACGATGTTTAGTGGTGAGTAGTTCTTTGGTTGTCTTAAATATTGTAGCAAACCACACACAATTCCTTCCAATGCGAGCGTCCCGCGGTCACGTTCTGGAGTGTAAAGTTTTAACTCTCTTGGTGTTTTATAATTTAAATAACCTCCCTTAATATTAATTAAATGCCTTAATAAGTAAGTTAAGTTTTACCTATTTTGATGTGTTTCATTTTAACCCAAATGTTGACCGGCCCCAACTTACGAGATGTATGTAGGCCGTGGGTTCGAACCCAAGAAGGCGCTTTATTTTGTATAAATAATGATAAAATTATTTCACGATGTTTTCCTACAAAACCAAATATCGTGAGCAAACCGGCATGTCTTCGATTTTATGGTTATAGGACATGCATCTACACACCGTCACATCAGGATATACTGAAAGCCGGCCCCAACACAGTTGGGAAAAGGCTAGGCAGGTGATGAGGACATGCACCTACATCTAGAAAGAAAAAGTATTTGTTCGCGACTCGTACAGGAAGACCACAAACTAAACTAAACAGGGTTAAAAATACAAAACTAAATTAAGAATATAAAAAAGTAACAAAAAGAAAAATGAAAGGGAAGGTCTTATACCAGGCCGAAAGGCTCTTATCTCAGCATGTCGCTGGTATCCGATATATTACTTTACCCTATGGCTGGTATTCTGATACGGCCCGCTGTGATGTCACGGGCAGTTACAGAAATAAATAAATAATGTGTAAAATCTTAGCAAATAGAATTAAATAATAATTTTTATATCGCGCCAGATGTGGCCTCATTACTTGTCTATACTTTGAGTGTCAGAGGCACTCTCTGGCGTCGCTGTGACAATCAAAAGGTCGCACGCGCCGATCCTCTGGCGAACCAACTCGCACTGGGCTTGCTTGATTGGGCTATAATCTACCACTTACAGCCCAATCCCTCTTGAAGAAAGGAGCCCTGTGTCCTAGCAGTGGCAACATTATAGGCTGATAATGTTGACCGGCAGAGAATGCCGAAGGGCATTGAGCTCGCCTTGTGCCACCATAACCAAATTGTACATTGGAGTTGGGAGGAAAATAAAGTTCTTAAACCATAAACAAAGAACTGGAAGCCAACAAGGTTCGTCCGCAAGTTTTCGGGTCGAGATTGTTACAACTTACACAGTACGCTCTGGTAGGTAATAACCCCTTTCACGGAATTGCTTGAGTTTCACATCAGCCTGTTATATGTATATTTAACAGAATACTTGTTGATTCATTTTTTTTTAAAGTAAATTTACCTTTTGCTATCGATATTATCTATGTATGTTGCTATAATAATATACGTATCCAAATACATTATATAAATATATACATAGAGATGTACAGCCGAACTATTCTATAAAAATCTCACCGTGAAAAGTTAGGTGAAGTGAGCTTAGAGTGAGCTGTCAATAGTGTCAATCCCTAGCATTAGTTGGAATGACAGCTCACTCCACGCTCACTTCACCTAAGTTTTCACGGTGAGATGGTTACAGAATCGCACTGCAGGTAATGATAGCCGCTTACTTAGCAAGCTTTGAGTGTCTCAATGGTTGCTAGTTATTTACTGTGTATGCAATTCAATTAGGCTTCTCAGTTAAGGTTTCCATGGAAAAGAAGGACAAAGAAACTCCATGGCAGCTTATTTAAAAATAATTTATCAACACATTTTTATATTGGCATAAATTGTTGTTATCATATTAATCTCTTGGACCATTTCTCAAAGTTATAGCTACATGAATCTTCCTTAATTCGATTGAACACATATGCAATATGAGACATATTAAAACCCATACAGAACAATGTAGTTATCAGCAACAATATCAATTAACTTACGTGAAACAGTTCGCAGAACTGGCGGACAGGTACACGTATTGTTATAGTCTCCCAAATATTAGTCAACACTGCCGCCATGTTTACCCAACCCTAGATGCTCATAAATTATTGTTTAATCATTTCTAATTTAGGTAATAAACTAGCTTCTGCCCACGGCTTCGCCCGCGTGGATGTCGGAAATTATCGCACGGGAACGTGCTACCCTAATAAAAAGTATGTCCTTCCCTAGGATGCCATCTATCTCTTTGCCAAATCAGAAGTTCAATGGTTTACGTGCGAAAATGTAACATACAGTTTCAAGTTTAAATCCTCCCCTTAAAAACCGAATTGCCCCTTTTTGCCCCGCCAGGGGTCAATTTTCGACATCTTTACATAATTATTATTAACTAGCTTCTGCCAGCGGCTTCGCCCGCGTGGATGTCGGAAATTATCCCACGGGAACGTGCTATCCTAATAAAAAGTATGTCCTTCCCTAGGATGCCATCTATCTCTTTGCCAAATCAGAAGTTCAGTGGTTTACGTGTGAAAATGTAACATACAGTTTCAAGTTTAAATCCTCCCCTTAAAAACAGAATCACCCCTTTTTGCCCCGTCAGGGGTCAATTTTCGACTACTTTACACATACATACACGTACATAATTATTATTAATTATTTTCTGTCAAAACTATTAATACTGAGTTTCGAGTTAATTGGACCGCGCATTCAATTACTTCCACACAAACTTCAAGACCCCTATATCCCCCTTTGAGGGGTAGTTTTGAAAAACTTCTAATTATAATCTTTATTACTTACTTAGGCGAGTATTCTTGCCAAGTTTCAAGTTTATTAACCTAATAATGACGATTTTTCATAGTCATAGTCATTTATTCATAAACAAGTAACTTGTATCTGAATTTACACACAAAATTACACAATCACAGTATACACACTAATATAAATTACATTTGAATTTCTTAAATTATATCAACAATTTAATAATAATAAATTTACATTTCCTCCATACTACTTCGACATGTCAATTTAAACAATATGGCTAACACCTTAAAATTTAAAATAATAACAATAAAATAATTATGTAAGTAAATATAGATTAGCATAGATTGATAGAATTAATTAAAATTAAAAAAAAAATAAAAAAAATCCAATTAATTATTAAGATCATAGTTAGGTAAATAAATCAGAATGAACTAAAACCAATAAAATTTAACAACCCATGATTATCTCAATAAAATTATTATTAAATAAAATTACAGTTTTTCTACAGCATATAGACACTTATTCAATAGGAAATTTTTCAGTTTTATTTTGAAAGCGCTACTGTAGACAGCACTTACACATATAAACTGTATCCCTGCTTTTTAACCCCACAGGGGTGGAACTAAAAAAAAATCGTTTGGGATGTATTTATAACTTGACTTAAAGATTATTTATACTAATTTTCGAGTTAATCAAGCCATGCAGTAAAATCCTCCACTGTAAAATTGACTACCCCTTTTCAGCCCGTCACTGGTAATTTTCGAAAAACACTGATACACATTATTCTTTTCTTTCGATCGTAGGCATAAATAGTGAGTTTCTCGATAATAGATAGCAGTTTAGAAAAATAATTAAATCGGTGATTAATTTCATATGATGCCATAATCCGACACGCGCTATAATTTCTTGAGTGCTATAGTTTCTGTAAATTGTTCGCTAAGGGTTCAAAAACCCTGAGGCGATAAAGCGTGGGACGCGGGACTGGAGCTGCAATCTGAACAGGCGTAGGCGTCCCGCGCGGCATTTGCCTCAGTGGATACACAACTTAAAATATGTACATATATGTAGCGATTTTTCGAGCGCGCTTCGACACCGGCTGCTCGTCGGCACGTGCTGAGTGTCAACTCAGAGCAGCTGCTCTGAGTGTCCAGCCCGTGCCGACGAGCGGCCAGCGGCAAGCGTGGCCACTGGCCAGCCAGCGGCAAACGTGGGGATGAATTATTATTACACGACTGCCCAAAAAAGAGTGTAATGTATTCAGGGTTGATGTATATAGGTGAGTTTCTTTATTCCGCCATAACTTTTAAATGCCTGAACAGGTTTGGATGTATAGTATCGTTAGAATCCTTATATCATATTTTTTTGAAAAAATTCAATATGGCAGTATGGTTCCATTTAAAAAAAAAATTTTGTTCAGTTATTACAACATGGGTATCGACTTCCGAAACTGAAGTTATTTTTCACTTTGTAGTGTCGTTTTTGGAAGTCGGTTGTTTTTTTTTTTTTCAAAAAAGTTTTAAGTTTACTCCACACAAATTCGTATATACTTACAAGATTAGAGGTACACACAACAACACACCCCAACACACACACACACACACACACACACACAACACACACACCCCAACACACACACAACACACATAACAACTTTGACAGAAATGAGGGTGTACCGTGGTAAGTATACTGAACACATCTGCGTACCCCTTTAAAGGGCACAGGTGTGACGTTATGTTGTGTGATTGCGTAAACAATACATACATAAGCGATAGCAGCAATAGCCGTTGATTTGCTGGCATTTATTGAAGAGTTCCGTTGTCTGTCTCCGAAACTCATCATCAGATCTTGTCGAAATTTCAATGAGACCACTTGGGAAGTATACCCTCTCCAACAAAAAACGAATTTTTCAAATCGGTTGGCAAGCGACGGAGTTATGCGCGAACAAACATAAAAAAAAATACAAACATCCGAATTGAGAGCCTCCTCCTTTTTTAGAAGTCGGTTAAAAACAAGTTGTATTCCCTGACTAAACAGATAAATATAAAATTGTCAATGCAGTCGGGGGACCATTCTGTGGAACACTTTTTAATCTAAGAGGTCCTCCTAAAATATTTCTCTTCTATGAATCTACCGGAGAGCAATAAACTGAGCAATTTATATTATGTAGGAGTGGTATTGTCGCGGCGCACTAGCAATATTACTTGATCAGACTTCCCAGTAGCGGTTGAACGTTATTATTAAATTGATGTGTCACCTGTTCGTACACACGCACACGGTCACGCACACACGCGCGCACGCACACGCGCACGCACGCACACGCGCACGCTGCGCTGTGCCCCTGTGGAACATCTTTTGTTGAGCTTTATTCTACTGGATACCATTGGGAGGACGAACATAATAATATTTCAATAAATAACAAACATCGGCCAAGTTTCTGGCCGCCCGCTCACAGTGAAGGGTACCGTACTCGGGATGAATATTTATGCATGCACAGAATTGATTTTATCGACCGTAAAAAAAGGTTTTATTTCTCGATTTTTTTTTATTTTTATTTATCCATTTATTTCAGGCATCAACACCCATATAAATACATACAGTACAATATTAATATAACTTAGAAATACTTAGACATACAACATTATAATTACACTAAAAAACTAACTAACGCACACGATGTGTCTGCGTCGTGTTTCACTGACTGGTGTCATATAGCCGACCATGAAACCGGCGGTACACAACACCCTTCGGCCAGAACTCTTCCTTGAGGAACTTCTCGAGATGATGTGTCGCAACACGCACCACGAACGACTTGAAGTTCGAGTTGTGACGCGACTCCAATTTCTCGACCCTCAGTCCAGTTCTCATCTCAGGTCTTCACAGGCATGTACTCCACGATCTCCTCAACCTTCGTGGAGTGGTGCAGTCTGGACACGTAAAGCTGCGTCGTCGAGATTGCTGGACGCAGCAGCATGTTGGGTCCTGCCTGCGCGGTCCCGCTCTGATTCTGACAAGGAGGCTATGAAAAGCAATGTTGTTTCTGACGTTGTAACCGAAAATATTCCATATTTTAAAAACTATTTACTTAAATAGCTAAGTCACTTAGCTACGCCATAATCGTTTTCGTTATGAGATCCAACCACACGCTTTCATCCCTCGGGTATATGTATATGTATATGAGGAGTGCGCGCTTAATATTAATTTTCCTGATTTGACTGAACTACTTAGTATGTATTTAGCGGTGCATAGAATGCACCTTCTTTTAAATTTTCACTGTGGAGTGCAAATATAATTCTCCGAGTACAATGGCCGCGTGACATTCAGAAGGACCAACAGACAGACAAAGGATGTGACGAAATTATAATGGTTCAGTGTATGCATTTAGTTACGAAACCCTATACAGTAACAAAACTTATAAAACTAGGCTGTTTCCGCAATCGAGTTACAAATAATATTTTATAGGTATGGCTCGGATCGGGCGACTACAAAAAGCAGTGCTCGGTAAATCCGTGCGTTAGTATTCGGTTGAGTCGGTGCGGTAGTGCGTCGTATTCGTATGCGTCATGTGCGGCGCGTAGTCCCCCTCGAGTAAGAAGCTGATGAGTGGATTTACTTAGCGAGACGGACATAATGCCGGATTATGTGGCAGAGGTAACTCGGCGAGGCAGGCTTTGTGTTGCCACGACAAATGGCGCAGGTTGTCGTTCAATCTTCCAGTTGATTTGTCGCTCCGTTTCGCTCCGCTCCGCTCCGCTCCGCTCCGTTCGTCAGCGATCAGCGAGCAAGGGGCGCAGATAGCCTCTTTCAGCTGAACTCCGTTTGCGTCGGGCGTCGGGAGTCGGGCGGCTGTGGGCATAAAGAAGTACGAAACAATGTAAAACGTCGGCGGGCCGCGTCCGCGTCGTCAGGGGAATTTTATTCCGAATTAATTTCATTGTGGAGAAACGTTTGTATTTTTTTCGTTTTGAGTCGAGAGCCGAGTGCGGCTGTCGTTGTTTTGATTTAATGCCTTTTGTGTGAAGCTCTCCTCGTTCGCTGCAGTACCGCCGGTGGCTGAGCATTTGGTAATTCGAATAATTATTTTAATAAAAAGCATGAGGACTGAAGACTCGCTTGTTGATTTTATTAACAAAAATACGAAACAATAATTTCAGTCGTAATATTTACGATCTTGCTGAGCTATGTTTAAATTGGTTGTCATATAATTCTGAAATACGATTTGCTAACAAAGCGGCTCGACAAGTCAGGTGATTAGCCGACGCGGGCGCGGGGCGCGGGGCGCGGGGCGCGGGGCGCGGGGCGCGGCGCCATGTTGCGTTACATCTGTCAATTGTCTTCAATTTAATGTAAATTCGATTCGCCCTTTTATTGTGGAGCGGGCTCCAATTTAAGATATTTCAAATCTCGTTATATGGACAGAGAGCGAAGTAAGTCGTAGTAATGTGCTTATCTACGTACTTACAAGTAAGTCGTAGTAATGTACTTGTCTACGTACCTACAAGTAAGTCGTAGTAATGTACTTGTCTACGTACCTACAAGTAAGTCGTAGTGATGTGCTTATCTACGTACCTACAAGTAAGTCATAGTAATGTACTTGTCTACGTACCTACAAGTAAGTCGTAGTAATGTACTTGTCTACGTACCTACAAGTAAGTCGTAGTAATGTGCTTATCTACGTACCTACAAGTAAGTCGTAGTAATGTACTTGTCTACGTACCTACAAGTAAGTCGTAGTAATGTGCTTGTCTACGTACCCACACTACGTTCGCAGGCTGCGTGTACTTATAACCGGTCTAGCTCTAGACTAGCTGTTTTATGAAGTGCAGAAGTGGTAAGTGTTTAGAATAGAAGGCTTTGTCAGCCGTGCGAGTAATAATATATGTCGCTGTAGACGAAATAATGCAGACATGATCGAGTGCTATATTAAATGACGGGAAAAAAGTGTCCTCGCTGGGTGTCAGCTCGGCGTCTTCTCGGCTCTCGGCCTTCGACGTTCGGCACTCGGTAATAAAAACGTCAGGTTCAAGTCCCCAGTCATAATGGAATGGAATCGGATACGGATTGATAAACGATATCTCGTAAGAGCACAGATATTGGACGCCTCGCGCCACCCGCTCCGGAGTGCGCACCACTCCACGTGACACTTAATGGAGGTCATCGGGATTTGGCAATTCAATGATTTTTATGAGTTAACTTTTAGCACCGCAGGTAAGTGTAGTGTGTAGTGCTGGTGCACGCTGACTGGTGGTGGTCGGTCCAGCTCCTAGTACGCAGGTATCGTGAATGAACCAAAACACAGAACGCACAGCACGCCGATTTTATGATCTGAAAAGTAAATGAATTGAATTGACAGCCCCATTTCTGAATCCGTTTGAAGCTCACTTTCATATAATATGAAGGTAAATTACCCTAATTTTGCAGACTATTATTTCTCGCAGTCGGCAGTTCCTCCAGTTCTCAGGAAGCGGAACGTCCCGGCACAGACCGTATTTATTAACACACAATGACTTATTTAAAGAAGGTCTCCGCGAGGGGTTGCGTTTTGGGGGCGGGGGGGGTGGCAATATAATATGCGGACGTGGCGCGCCTGCTAACCGCGTCAGATAAAAACGCACAAACGATGCCCGCGGCCGCCTCACTCTATAATAGCTGCAATTTGTAATGGTCGTCACGAAATGATTACATGGACGCGTTCTTTAATGAGCGGTAAGTACTACTCTAAACAAATAACTCTCCGAGGCGCGGTGATTCATTCGCTGCTGTACTTTGGACACCATTTTAATGAAGAATACTAATAGAAGTCATGACCGGAATATGGATTGAAAATGTTCGTATCAATTGGGAGATCATTTATTCACAGTGAAATGTGTTTGCCCCACAACACCGTGTAACACCTATGTTACAACCCGGGACGGTGGCAGTGAGCTGAGCTCTGAGCCGTGGCCGCTGCAGCGCGGCTGCTGCCGCTGCAACGCGGCTGCTGCCGCTGCTAGTGCGGCCGTCGCACGCAGACGAGCCAGTGTGGCGGATTAGTGCACGGCACACGCCGCGTCACTACTGCGCCGCATTACATCTGGCTGATTTATGTGCTTATATCGGAGCTCATAATATTTACAGGCCTCCAGTCCTCCACTCTTTTAGAGTACATTATTGAAATAGATGTTCCAATCGGATTCAAATCAATCACACTTAGTTCGTCTTGTGATTGATGTTAGAGCGCACTCGTTGTTAGAGCACTACGATATAAAATATGTATAATGCTATGTACATAAAAGATTAAATAAATATTATAATGTGTGCCGCAGGTAGGTGTTGTCAGAGTAACGAGGGTGAGTGAAGTATTTCACGGGGCTTGTGTGTCCGATCGAGCGCTCGTCCAAAAATAACATAAAATGATGAAGTAAGTAAATTAA
Source organism: Apamea anceps (assembly GCA_951799955.1). Taxonomy (NCBI): domain Eukaryota; kingdom Metazoa; phylum Arthropoda; class Insecta; order Lepidoptera; family Noctuidae; genus Apamea; species Apamea anceps. The sequence continues at coordinate 335,772 of OX637502.1, read as the reverse complement.
AGCGCGTCACAAAGGCGGCCGTCGGCGTCGCGCGCCGGGAGTTCGTCCCTCTTTGTGAGCTCGGCTACATGCCGGCCTCGCCGTCGGCCCGTACACTCTAATGAAATTATATAAAGTATCTACTTTGTTTTGTGGCGCTGAGATTACCTGCGAGTACTGTACCCGTGGTGCGCGGTGCGTGGGCTGCGGGGGGGAGGGGTCTGTTTGTGACACGCGGTCGGGTTAATGTGGCACGCTAATAGCAATTTGAGAGTCGGTCTATAACGTGTGTCGCGGAGTATCTGTATCGCGTCACGTTACGTGCCGACACTGGTGACGCGCGACGACGCGTCACATTACGCGTCGATAAAATGGCGCTCGTCTCTCGCACTCACGCCACAGTATAATTAAGTATCAGTACTACGTCTCGGCAGTGTCCTTGAAATAATTACTGAGGGCCGCTCGGTAGATAAACTTTACACGCACTAGGGTTGCCCACTGACTGTTTCTCTTGAGTTGTAACTGTACTTTAAATGATAAATGATTTTATTTTGTAAGTTATATAAGTTGTATTTTGTAGGTTTGTACAAACACTTTTACACGTCAATCATATTTTAAAACTAGATGAGGCCGGCGTTTCTTATCTGACTAGCCTGAGAAGAAAGGCCGAAACAAACTCAGACGTCACAGTCTCTTTTAAAGTCCAGACATAATCTTGGTCAGATCATATGAAGACCATGTAGGTCGATGTCTGAGATGGTCTTTTGAGGAAAGAACCACACAGATTGAGAGGACCTGTCCAGTCAGTGCACGCATATGTCAGAAATCGTGCAGCTCAACTCAAAACTTAAGGAGCTCAACGATTCGACGAACAATACCAAAGGAAAGGACATTTGGGTAGGCCACATTAATTACTCAAACTGCCAGACCATGACAAAAACTAACAGAACAGAGAGGAAAATAAAAAATAAAATGACCCACATAGTCTTCACATTCACAATAATTAAAATAATAGAATACTTTACCAAGTAAGTAAATGTCATAAATCAAATTCATTATTGTCAAAGTGTATATAAAAAAAAACAACAACAAAACAAAAAAAAAAAAAAAACATTCAATATGTAAAAATTGGAAGCAGCTTAATCCCAAGCCTTTTTGTCCTCGATATAAGCCTTAACGGTATAAAAGGCCTTCTGGCACAACTTACGTTTAATGAATGATTTGAATTTATTAAGGCTTAGATCTTGAACGAGGCTTGGAACTTTATTGTAAAAGCGTATACATTGGAATCTGAACGAGCCACCTATTTTCTTGAGCCTTGATGTAGGTAAGTACAACAAATTTGTGTTTGATCCTAGTACAGACGCCAGCAGGTTAAGCTACCCGAAACTGTCAAATTTTTCCAATCAACCTTGAACCTTAATACTTCAGAGATAAAGTTGAAAATCTATTAAAGAAATTTGACACATTGTAGTAGCTTGATGTGCTGGCGTCTGTACATATATCATGGATATCACTGTATTTTTTAAACAATTTTATATTTTTAAAAGTCCGTCTTTAATGATGGAAGAGCATTCTTTTTGACACCCTTACGGGTTGTTGAAGGTAGTGTGTCATACATTACAATGTATCTTGTGGTGTAAGGTTTGTTTGCTAAATCTTTGGCACAACAGCCAAAGGCATCCGGATGATCAGTTTTTTTATTTAGATATTATCCATTTATTCGGGTTCAAAAATAAAATACTATGAATGGAAAAGTTACATAAAAAGGCTTATGAAAATGTCCGCGGTGACACATCGAAAAGCTCTGGATTATGTTAACTTGTTGAGGATCATTTAATCCCTATTGAAACCAATTAGCTTATCGTAAGCAAAATTGTATGTAGGTAGATAAAAATTGCATTTTACACCAAATCATTTGGATGAATATGAGATGAATAGTTTAGATTTAAGAGGAAGTCTGAAAGTGGCACCGGTAATTGAAAAGTTGTGTACAAATCGGTTGTCATGGTATGGGCATGTGATACGGAGGAATGAGGAAAATGTCGTGAGGAGAGTTAGAGGTATGAATGTCGATTGCTGTGAGAGTAGGGTGTAACATAATGTACATACTCACAGTAACCTTCATTCATTCCTCCAGGTCAGAACAAGCATTCTGTTACCATTAGGCGCTGATCTGATTATTTCTCACGACACGTTTTATCCACAATCAGTACACAGACACAGCTCCAACTTTAACATGAGACTACGACGATTTAGTGACATCCAAGGGTTGGTAATTTCGCCCACATTGATGGATATCATTTTTCCTATAAACACTATACCTCTAATACAAAATAACTATAGATTTTATTGTATTTTAGTAATAATATATTTTATTATGACAGCTTTGACAACGACGTTTAATACGTCTCTATGGCAACGTACCTTTCAAATTCTTACCGGCCTGTATCTTTTTAGCGTAATAGATATACAAACTCATGCAGAATAATCACTGGCCATGTTCTTATCTCAAATTCATATTTTCTACATGATGATATACTACGAGTTAACTTTATAGATCCACACAATGCAAGGATCAGTTCGAGTTTCGCCTCTAAAGCGAACACTACAAGGAGCCTGATACTCCAGGGCCACCTATCCCGAGAATACCCAGCGTACCTCTCCGCTCCGGTACCTGACGGACCCTGCCTACGCCTCCGTCCTCCGCCCTCCGTGAAGGGCTCCTCCATCTATTAGGCCGCGCCTCAACCGAGGGCCGCCTCACCTGAGGGCCGCCTCACTTGGCTGGCTGACAGCGTCCCCGCCGTGCCTCTCTCCTGCTGCCGTGCTACGCCCTGACCTGCTGCGTGGGCCCTCCTACGGGTTTCCTCCGTGTCGCCACGCACGAGCAGCTGCCCTCGCCTGGGTCTGATTTTGCTCCTGCTCTTGCTACTGTACCTGCCCCTGTCGCCAGCACCTGCCTCGCGACTACCTCTTCAGCTCCACCTGGATCTCCGCCTCAGTCTCCTCAACCCATCTATCTCGCATTATCATCCATACACCCCACCTGCACATACTACACACCACTCTTCAGACCATCTCCATCTTTTATTGTAAATACATCTAATTGTTTTCTACCTCCCTTTCTTTAACTTCATTTTACCTTAAAGCTTAACTTTATTTGTCGCTACACGACAAGGGGACGACCAAAGAAACGATGGATGGAATGTGTGAATGATGATATGGTTAGAAAGGGGGTGACTACCGAGATGACGACAAATAGAGAAGTATGGAAGAAAAAGACATGATGCGCCGACCGCAAATAAATTGAGATAAGGACAGGAGAGTGACGATGAGTTTAGACTTCACAAGGCGTTTGACCGCGCGACGCACGGAACACTGCGACCGACTGACATCCACGCGGGCGAAGCTGCGAGCTGAAGCTACTCTAGGTGTATTTTGTTCCTTCAATCGGGCATCGACCGCATAGAAAGGTAGAGAAATACTCACTTACTAAGTACAAAACAAGGAAGTTATGTTCGCTCCGCATCAATTAATATAGAAATACCTACATAGCATACATAAATAAAAACTATAACAAATAATGTTATTTTTAACGCTCTTATTAGCTTTACTCGTAATTACCTAACAATGTAACACAATCTTAGAAGTCAATTTTTAACACGCTTTTCTCGAAGCACTTCGTCGTATTTTTGAACCTTCTTAACTTGGGTTTGGATTAAACCAGATAAACAAAAAATTCGGGATATGATGCCAGTGGTTGACTTATTAAACCATAAAGTTTGAATTGCATAATTTGCATAGCTCTTATACCTACTTTCGATTTTATTGATATCTAAAATACCCCGATTTCGTCACGGATTCACTGACTCACTGATGATCATCCATATTCTTAAGGTTCTTCCTGAAGTCCTAGAAAGTTGAAATTTGGTATGTAAGCTAGTAATAGTACACAAACAACAAAAAAATCTTGAAAACTTGAAACTTTTACCCTCCCAACCCCATAAAGTAGGGGGTGAAAGTTTATATAAGACTTCCGTAAATTTTGATGCTAGAGGTCTGAAAATTTATATAGGGGGTCCTTGTTATAAATAATAAGCCACATATTTTGATTAAGGTGTAGAGTTTGCGAAGTTAGGCCTTGTAGAGTTAGGGCGTGTAGAGTTAGAAGCTTGGCTCTACATGAGATCTGATTACTTTTTGACAGTGCGAGCTACATGGTCTCGTCTTGGCAACATTTAACATGAAATGTTTTTGTGGGATTAGCTTTACTTGTGTTAGATCACTTGTTAAAATAAGTTTACGTATTACAGATAATTACATAGTTTATTTCACTGCAACTATAGTACAATTCACAAATCAGGATCAGATTTCTGGCAATTCACTCGCGTGATTCCTTATTGCTTGTAACATGTATTTTTAAGTGTCATATAAATATTTTAAATTTAATTTAATACTTCTAAAACTCAAAACAACACAGATAGTTTTAACCATTGATATCTAAAAAAAAGGCGCCTCGACATGATTTTTTGTTTTTGTTTACAATAAACAACGAACGAAAATGCTACCAGCCAAATGAATTATGGAATAATATTTTCTTTTTCTATTTGCAATTGTACTGGCATAAAATAAATACAAAATGTTTTGATTGCGAAAGTGTCTTTTAATTACGGGAGGACACCTCAACTGGCTCCTGCAACACAGTTTTAACTAGGGCAGGCGCCAGAGAATTCCATACTCACGGTGTACAAATTGTTTTATGTCAATAAATAATTTTTATGTTTTTATGTTACCAGCTGATTAAATAGATAATGGAATAATCTTTTTACAAGTGTAGCGGTATCTACAACGCCACATGCGAACAACGCGTCAAACTGACGTCACGCAAATCCTGCATCTCGCAAGCAGAGTTTACCGCGCACTTAGCATAGATACAATTTCTCAACATCAATCGTTGGGCAATTGCCCGCCAGACATAACACCCGTCTGGTCGGAGGATCCTCCCTTTTCTATGGAGGTTGAGTGAACTTTACACCCTGTTCCTCATGCCTCCAAACAAGCTTTTATTTAGTTTCACCTGTCCGGATGTTTGTTTGGCAAGTTAAATTTGATCCACTTCCTGGTTACCGATTAAGCTGAAATTTTGCATGCATGTGTAAATCGGACGACAATGCAAAATTATTATGACATGGAGCTGATCTGACGATGGAACCGGAAGGTGGCCATAGGAACTCGGTAGTTAAACGACACAACTCTATCGAGTTTGGATAAGTTTGATCCGTCACCAAAGTATCAGGTTTAAATTATTTTTAATTTTTTAGTTCTTTTTATTAACAAGTAATAAAAGCTTGTTTTTAATTTTTTTTTCTTTATTTATTTACTAACTTTATTGTAACAATGTATAAAATACCGTAACCTTACCAATTACAAATTCAAGATAATTTTTTTGAAAAGAAATCAGATTTATACCTAATCTTTTGGTATTATTTATTTATTTATTATTAAGGCACATCATCAACACAAAACAAACATTTACAAGTACCAGAGAACAGAGACATGGACTAGTGTTACGTCAATTACAGACGTGCACAGCATTCACAACAAAACAGAAGAAAAAACACAGCATTCACGTTACAAAAAAAACAGTAACAATAAAAGAAAACAAAAACGACAAAAGAACAAAAACTTCAGCTAAAATCTCGGTAGTAGAAAGAATACCCTCATCGATTTAAACATTGGTATATTATTTATTTTGTTATTATTTGACACAAGCGTTTTAACACTTTTAACTACCTACAATGTAACGAAATCTTAGAAGTCAATTGTAACCGACTTCTAATTGTCGTATCGAAATGAAACGTCGCATCGAAAGAGGTGGCCAATGGAACTCTTCAGTGGCTACTAGTGAACCCCTCGAGTTTGGACTCTTAGGATTTGTTTTGACGAGTCCAATAGATTATTTTTTAAAACGTTGCCCCGCACTAGGAATCACTCCTGTATCGTGGGTGCGTTTACAAACATTTAGGTAAACTCACATACACAAACAGCCAACTACCTGTAGGCAATACAAATATTAGTTCCGTGCGGGAATCGAACCCGCGACAAGCAAAGCAGCAGCCGATCGCTCAGCCACTGCGCCAACCGTGTCGCCCGATTGCACTTGGTGTCGAGGGTCTGATGATGGAGCCAGGCGGTGGATAGTGGAACTGTTTAGGGGCTACTTGTACACCCCTCGAGTTTGCTAGTAGCCACTAACCGTCATAACTTCGTTGACTTTATACTTATTAACGTAATGAAGAATATACTAGACTCAAAAGTTTAAAATAACAACATGTACCTACTTAGTTTTAATAAAACAAAAAAAAAAAGAAACGCTTTTATCACACACTAAAAATTATAAAATAATTATATTGACTTAAATTGAATTCTAAAAGCGTGGGGCGCACTTTTAATCCATTCAATTTAACCCAATTTAATTATTATAGGCTTATACCTAGCCGGCTGGGTTGGAAATATATAAATAAAACAGTTGTAAATGGTGTCAGTAACCCAAGTTGGGTTACAACTCAAGATGGCCGAATTTTATGATTTTTGATTTGTTGGATTTGTCTTAACCCCGAGTAGCAGAATAACTATTCAAACATGGAAAAAGACCACGAAAGAAAATGAAGATCATTCATTTTCTAATATCGGCGTTGCGACTTTAAGATCTCTTATGTGTCAGTTTTGGCAAAATCACTTTTTTACGCCAGCCGATTCTACATTTTGAAGCTCTATCGAATGCAAAAACTCTCATGTGTATACGACGTTTAAATCGTAATTTATGTACCAACTTCAAGATCTCCAATGTGCTTGCTAATGAAAAGTTGGTGCTTAAAATATCTTATGTGTCAATGTACTATACAGATACGAGTTTTTAGTTGTATTTCGTACTCGTCGTCTTTAGACAATTATTGGAACAAAATATCTTATGTGTAACATAAGATGTGACGATGTGACTTAAGACCGCTCATCATGTCTTGTTCCGCGTTGTGTAACACGAAAGTTTATTATATATGTGAAAAATGAGTAAACCGCTCTGTCCAAGTCAGATTGAGTTATTAGTTAATCAGCAAAATACAGGTGACTCCGAATCAATTACTTTTTATGATTTTGGGGAACCTCCAAGGGTGGAGAGTTGTTCTAGCGGTTCCCTTATTACCCTAGAAGACTTGGGCTTAATATCTTCAGGATTGAATAATCAAGATGACGTTACGGAAGCTTTATCAGATCAAAGCATAAGCATACTCCATGCCAGTGAAGACCCGGGTATTGCATCTGAATCAAGGCAAGGCTATCTATCACAAGTGAATTCACATCTTGTTTATTAGCTTACTGTCAAAAGCTGCCACTTTTAACAGAGCGCGTTATCATTGTTTCTGATGGATGCGGACACTAAAACCGGAACCGAATTTTGTCAAGTGCCCTAAGCGATTTGGCGCAAAGAAAGAAAATTTGTATCGAACAACTTTTCCTGGAAAAAGGGCGCACTATGATGGAGGTAGATAGTGTTCACTCCACTATTGAGCAATACATAAAACCACCAATATTCGCTCCCAGTGATTACATCACCCGGATGAGGCAAGCTCGACCACAAAAGCCTTATGATGTCAAATCCATTCACCATGATTTCTCTCTCAATTTCGAAGAGATGGAATTGAATCTACAATCCATACGGCCTGGCAAAAAGAAGGGAGATCCTGTCGTGGTGGACATTAGGGGTCTTAAATATTTATCTGATGGATCCATATTTTATAGGTTAAGACATGTCGATGAGTGGTCCGTATTTCCACAGCGAAGAAATAACCAAAAAAACGGTCTGGTATCTCCAAAACGATTGTATGGAACTCCATTAAAAATTACTGAGAGTAAGTTTAAACATTGACAGAAACTGAAAATGGTAATAGATCAGGATTACCACCCGTTTTACAATGCATTACAATATAATCCGGGTACTTAATACATAATTATAATAGTTACCTCAGAAAATAATCATACTTTGATTTGTAACTTTTTTCTATTCAACTAGTGATTCAACTGTTATCTTGATTATATCCTAAGTAGTCTATTCTGAGAAATATATATTTTTTTCAATAACATTAAAAGTTTATTTTATTTTAATTATTATAGGCATTTTAGTTCAAAAGCTCTGATGTGACACATAAAGCGCAAGCAAAACCTCTTATGTGTCAACTGAAATTGTTTTTTTTTTACTATGATACTACTTTTCATTTCAACTAACAGTGGCAAAATAAAAAGCACGAAAATCATGTGGCTGATATCTACATTTTTTGTTGTAGTTGGTTTCATTATATTTTTTTCAGTAGGTTTTTATTGATTTTCTCATAAAATTGATTTTTTAACCCCCGACGCAAAAACGACGGGGTGTTATAAGTTTGACGTGTCTCTGTGTGTGTGTGTGTGTGTATGTCTGTCTGTGGCATCGTAGCTCCCGAACGGATGAACCGATTTTAATTTTGTTTTTTTTATTTGAAAGGTGAATTTGTCGGGAGTGTTCTTAGCTATGTTCGATGAAAATCGGTCTAAGATGGCCGCCGCTACTAAATGGCAAATTACATTTTTTTTTCACAACTCCCTCAATATGGGTATCAAATGAAAGGGCTTGACTAGTAGAATACTATACACTATGACAAATTTCAAATCCAAGATGGCCACCACCACAAAATGGCGAATTACAAAAAACCTGACTAAATACCAAATTACCTGAATATTAAAACGCAAGAAAATAAAAGAAAAGAAATAATAAGGAGTCCCTACAAAAAGCATGAAATAAAAAATTAAATAAAAATTAAAAAATGTGAAATTTTTTGATTAAATATTGTCCTGTCGGGGGACCGCTACTATTTTAAACTTTAACAGAACGTTAGGCTAATAATTAGAGCGGTCCCCCGACGGGACAATATTTAATCAAAAAATTTCATACGTACTTACGTAGGGTCATAATTTCAAGGTTATTTTTTTCTTTTTATAGGGTTTCACGAAGTCGGGGTTTTTTTAAATTTTTAATTTAATTTTTTTACACATGAGGTCCTAAAGTCGCTACGACGATAATTTATATTCGTTGTTATTGATTCTGAGACGGCACGAAGTTCGCCGCTCAGCTAGTTGTAAATGAAATATTTCTGATTACAATAACATCCATACACTGAACGATACAGTCGATAACTTCGTGACATATTATTTCACGTAAGCAATTTATGTCCGCGTCCGTACGTAACTGCGGCGCACGAGTACTCTTTGGGCGCTCGCGCAACTGTTGAACACTGGTGTACACCGAGATTTCGAAGCGCGTCGTTTCGGCCGATTTTTCTGAAGACGTTATACTGCTTACTTTACTATACTCTGGTCAAGCGGCGTGCCACGTGCCCTATGTCACCGATACACGCCGTTTTGTGAAAAGTGCGCCGCGATCCAGTTACGAGTGCGACGATATACTCCGAATAAAACACGCTCGCAGCCGCGCGCCGCCACGGGTAGCACGCTGCGGAACTGACGATCCGTCTTCCAACTTTTAGTTCACGTTTAATAATAATAAGTATTTATTTTATGTTTAAATACTCAATTAGTGCACGGAAATTAGCTTGCAAACTTGGGCTTTATTTAGTCTTATTCGGTCAGACCGAGACGTAGTTCCATTCCCAGTCGTTTGATTAAAAAAACAGGGTTTTGATGTTAAACTGAGCGAAAAGTAATCGTTATGTTATTGTATTCCATTTCCAGTCACTTCCACACACTCGTACAAATTGCGTACTTTGCCAGGACGAGCAGGACGTTTATGTTGGTTCAGTTGAGCAGACTCCAGGCACGGCAACTGTCGAAATGTTAGCATCATAAAGTGTTTGGTAATTCAGGAGCGGTGCAGTGAGCCGGTGACGAAGGCGATGCACTCACCTGCGACACGCGGGCAGCCAGCGGTCGGTGACGTCACGTGACATATGTGTTCAGCACATCGGAATGCGATCGGTTCAGCGTTCACAGCTTTTACGGAACACGATGGAGCAGACTTTAAGTGAGTTAGTGGCGCACGTCGGTCGTGACAATCCTTTGGAGCATGACGCGGCCATTCGCTACAGCGCGACCCGACGCGGCACGGCGCGGCACGGCGCAGCACGGCGCGGCACGGCGCGGCGTAGGGCGGTTCGGTGCGGACGAGTGCAGGCGGGCGGGAGGTGCGGGGCACGGGCCTCTAAATGGCAATTTACCGTGCCGTGGTGTCGCGGGACCGGGATCATCGCTCTTGTTTCATCACCGCACACGTGTCGACATATAAAGCCCTTTGTGGCGAATTCTTTTGATGTATAAATCGATCACACGCTGAAAATTCACACTGTAATTTCCTGCTTCCAAACATTTATACATACGTTTTATGTGGCGACTACCAATACGTTTACCTCAGCTCAGCACATATTAATTAACATCCGCCCAATTGGAATGAAAATTTTCAAAACCCTTTGAAAATATTCACTCATCATTGCTCGGAACAGGGCTCCCCTTTCTACTTTCTTTAGGCTTATAATTTGCTAATGAACACAAACTTGAGACACTGGCGGTGAGAGCTGACACTTTCTGCATCGCGGCTCGCGGCTCGCGGCTAAGCCCGGTCCGCCCTCACTGATGCAGATACTGCCGCTCTCAATGTTTGCATTCGGCTTCATTTCTTTTTAGTGTCTTCTTATTTTTTTCGTGAATGAATTTTAATTTTGTATCCAACAAATATAATAAAAATATGAGAGTCTATCTTTGTTGTCCTTTGTAATTGTATTTAAGTACTAACAATAGTTTCTAAGTTTTTGTATAGGTACCTTTGGATCTAGTTGTCCCAAAATAAATAATTTTGAATTTGAAAAATTTGATCCGTCTTGAGCAAGCGTGGCGACCACTGCTCGTCACCTCTTTGTATGAGATGCCTTAGCAAGCGTGGTGACCAATGCTCGTCACTCTCTGTATGAGATGCCTTAGTAAGCCTGGTGACCACTGCTCGTCTCCTCTCTGTATGAGATGCCTTAGTAAACGTGGTGACCAATGCTCGTCACTCTCTGTATGAGATGCCTTAGTAAGCGTGGTGACCACTGCTCGTCCCCTCTCTGTATGAGATGCCTTAGTAAGTGTGGTGACCACTGCTCGTCCCCTCTCTGTATGAGATGCCTTAGTAAGCGTGGTGACCACTGCTCGTTCCCTCTCTGTATGAGATGCCTTAGTAAGCGTGGTGACCACTGCTCGTCCCCTCTCTGTATGAGATGCCTTAGTAAGCCTGGTGACCACTGCTCGTCCCCTCTCTGTATGAGATGCCTTAGTAAGCGTGGTGACCAATGCTCGTCACTCTCTGTATGAGATGCCTTAGTAAGCGTGGTGACCACTGCTCGTCCCCTCTCTGTATGAGATGCCTTAGTAAGCGTGGTGACCACTGCTCGTCCCCTCTCTGTATGAGATGCCTTAGTAAGCGTGGTGACCACTGCTCGTCCCCTCTCTGTATGAGATGCCTTAGTAGGCGTGGTGACCACTGCTCGTCCCCTCTCTGTATGAGATGCCTTAGTAAGCGTGGTGACCACTGCTCGTCCCCTCTCTGTATGAGATGCCTTAGTAAGCGTGGTGACCACTGCTCGTCCCCTCTCTGTATGAGATGCACGTAGTGCTATGCGCACAACATGCACGTAGTGTAACATCGAGCTTGACCCGTCTGTTTGCCGGATGAAAATTATTTTTAATAGCTTTGGCCCGCGGCTTCACCCGCGTGGTGGTCGAAAATTAACCCACTACGTTTAATAGATCTTTTTAAGAAGAATAATTTCGTAATACATTGTTTCTATATAACTCTATTCATTTACGCGGCGTGGCGCACGCCAGTAAAGCTCCCAGTCAGTCGGCATGAATTTTTTCCGATATCTTCAACAATTGTCGTCATATTTCAGCTACTTTACACAAAACCTTTAATGAATACACCTACACCTTCCTTCCTTCCTTCCTCATGAATCATTGGTGAAAGCCGTATGAAAATTTGTTCGGTAGTTTTTAAGTTTATCGCGTTCAGACAGACAGACAGACGCGGCGAAGGGACTTTGTTCTATAATAAGTATATAGTAACACACAAAACGTTCAGACAGACAGACAGACGCGGCGAAGGGACTTTGTTCTATAATAAGTATATAGTAACACACAAAACGCCACTCTTCTTCTGCCTAATTTTTGTGTTCACGAGCCCCTTGTAAACGGGCCCTGAGATTGCGGGGCTCATAGGTGGTACACATAGCGACCTTCGGGAAGGGAAGGACGGAGATTGACTTCGTGCTTGCGATTTCTTATGGTTTGATCGCTTATGGGATGTTACCTGAAGAGCTATGAAACCTCGTAACTAACATCATCGCGGTCATTGTACCATTTCGTCAATCAGTAATTGTATAACGATCTTGTCTGCGTGTGGTGATGCGCGCTCGTCCTCCATGTCGCTCTGCCACACTGCCAGTGATGCGGTAACGTGTCCAAAGTCGACTTACTTATAACACTCTGCGTAGTGCGCACAACGATTGCCACAGCACGTTGCCGAGAACCAACTTCTAGCATCCCCACGGCTCTGATCTTTTCTCCTCGGCTATTGATTCCACTCAGAAGTATGGCAGAAATTTTACTAATGTGGCCTCAAACCCGTCGCAGGATTATATAGGAATACGACAAGATGTGTGTACTTCCGATTGGAATCTAGTTCGTTTGGTATTCAAGTCAGAGAAATGTTAAAAGAAAAATACTTGCAGTATTTTTAATTAATTAAAGCCATGAACATATTTAATTAGACAACCTATTTGTAATATATTATATTTGATAAAAAAAAAAAATATCCGGTAAACAGATGGGCGAAGGTCGATCTTACTTACGGTTACGGTTTAAGATAATTTATATCAATCAAAAAGAATACACTTATTGACTCCTATGAGGAAAAACATAAAAAAAACCGGCCAAGTGCGAGTCGGACTCGCCCATGAAGGGTTCCGTTACGTTACGATTTATGACGTATTAAAAAAAAACTACTCACTAGATCTCGTTCAAACCAATTTTCGGTGGAAGTTTATATGGTAATGTACATCATATATTTTTTTTAGTTTTATCATTCTCTTATTTTAGAAGTTACAGGGGGGGGGACACACATTTTACCACTTTGGAAGCGTCTCTCGCGCAAACTATTCAGTTTAGAAAAAAATGATATTAGAAACCTCAATATCATTTTTGAAGACTTATCCATAGATAACCCACACGTATGGGTATGATGAAAAAAAAAAAATTGAGTTTCAGTTCTAAGTATGGGGACCCCCAAAATTTATTGTTTTTTTTCTATTTTTGTGTGAAAATCTTAATGCGGTTCACAGAATACATCTACTTACCAAGTTTCAACAGTATAGCTCTTATAGTTTCGGAAAAAAGCGGCTGTGACATACGGACGGACAGACAGACAGACAGACAGACAGACAGACAGACATGACGAATCCATAAGGGTTCCGTTGCCATTTGGCTACGGAACCCTAAAAACGGACGGACGGACTTCGGATCTTAGGCGCCGTCCTATTGCCATCGCTCGTGCGAAGATGCGATGCGATTTCATCGTGTGATGAAACCGATCGCACGATGAGAAAACGTTTGTCCTCGAGCGATGCGATCACTCTCGAAATGGCTCTTAGCAGAGATGCACAGTTTCTGCTGTCGAGCAATATTTCTTTAATTGTAAATAGTATTAAAATAAGAAAACGTAGACCACATAATATACTGTATAAAACAGAAATCTGCGCGTGAAATTCACAACCAGTATTTCGACATACGGAAAAATGAAGAAGATGTTTACGAATATTTGTCTGTCAACAGACACATTTGATTACATCTGTAATGGAATACGCAGTGATTGTAATCGTAATACTAGTATATGTGTGCAACAAAGATTGGTGCCAACCTTACGGTAAGAGTTTAATTAATGCATCGTCTTAATATTTATATATTTTAATTAGGTACCTAACTTACTTTTTTTTAATCTAAAATTAATTTACTTATCTACAAAAAGGGCTGGCTCAAGAAGCTTCTGGTTGCTTGCAATGGCTTTGGCCACCCTCTCAGGGAAAACGGCCGATAGTTTATGTATGTAGGATTGTACACACCGTACCTATAAGTATATGTGTGTATGTAAATTAAATTGTATGCAGGTAGAAATAAAAGACTTACAATTTTAATTATGTATTTAAGTTAGAAGGACCCCCTATAACTCTACTAACGCTTTCTTTGTAAAAATGTATGGACGTATGTCTGAAATAAAGATAAATTATTATTATTATTAAAAAAACAATCTTAGTTGTAGGTATTTAAAGATCATCATTAATGAGACGGTGACGACATGATGGTGGACGAGGTCGATGCGTGTACTGGAGAAGGTAAGAATGAATCAGAATGTGAAGAGGGGGAAGTCGTTAAAGCAATTTCATCGCCAACTACATTTTGTAATTTACTTTTTAATCTAAATTTTTGTACTGGGTTTAAATACCGGAAGCATATCTTCATCATCAACTTCGTTAATTTTTTCCTTAAATAAAGCATTTTCTCTTCTTCAAGTTTTAGCACTTTGGCTTCAAATTCTGTACAAGTTGATTTTTTTATTTCTGTCTTTTTCCTTGAGATCTACTAAAGAGGAGGTACTAACTCTGGTTTGTAACATTTACATTTTCCTTGAGATCTACTAAAGAGGAGGTACTAACTCTGGTTTGTAACATTTTCCTTGAGATCTACTAAAGAGGAGGTACTAACTCTGGTTTGTTACATTTTCCTTGAGATCTACTAAAGAGGAGGTACTAACTCTGGTTTGTTACATTTTCCTTGAGATCTACTAAAGAGGAGGTACTAACTCTGGTTTGTAACATTTTCCTTGAGATCTACTAAAGAGGAGGTACTAACTCTGGTTTGTAACATTTTCCTTGAGATCTACTAAAGAGGAGGTACTAACTCTGGTTTGTTACATTTTCCTTGAGATCTACTAAAGAGGAGGTACTAACTCTGGTTTATTACATTTTCTTTGATATCTACTATCTAAAGAGGAGGTACCTACTAACTTTGGTTTTTTACATTTCGCTCCAAAATGGACGTGCTTGCTCCCTGTCTACTTAACATACGCTTGCGGGTAATGGATAATGGTTCATCATCATCATTATTATTATCAGCCAAACTATGCGAAAATTCAGTTGAATTGCTTCCATCAGGCAGAAGCGGAATTTGCTCTGACCTTGATGAATGGTCGATCTCCAACTCCAAATTGACAGATTGTTCACCTTGTGATTCATCATCATTGACGCCATAATTACTCTCAGTTAGCCGAGGCGTCCTGACATCTTTTAAAAATTTCATATGATGAAAATAAGCCTACTTCCCTGAATAATTTCCTGAAGAAGTTGGGCTGCCTGGATCTCCTGATCGTGGCTTACGAACCTTTTTTAATTCTTTTTGAAATACATCCCTCAAGTTTCGCCACCTAGTTTTAACTTCATTTGCTGTAACAAAAATAATGTGAAATAAAATAATTAATTGTTTCTTTTTTTCAGGTATCTAATAACGGGAACACCTTTTCGGAAGTTGGCAGTGCCATTTCGGATTTCCAAAACAGCAATAGCAAATATTGTTGGTCAGGTTTGCAACGCCATTTGAAATAATTTTAACAATACCCATATGAAATTGAATTGAATTTGCAAATACAAAAGATTTCAAAGAAATAGCGAACTCATTTACAAATTTAAAAAAAAAATCCATCTTGCTGTGACAATCTCGACGGTAAACATATACGTCTCAACAGACCACATCATTTGGTAGCATATACTATAATTACAAAAATATTACTCAATGGTTTTGTTAGCGGTCTTCGATTAAAAAAACACGTTTCGAATCATTGACGTAGGAGCCTATGGAAAAGATAGTGACGGAGATGTTCTCAACAACTCAGTTTTTTTTTAAAGATCTAAGCAGTGAAAAAATTCAACTACCACCTGAGGAACGACCACCAGAAAGCAATATTGTTGCGCGGGTTGCGCCGTATGTATGTTTAGGAGATGAGGCATTTCTGCTTAAAACATTCTTAATGAGACCTTATCAAAGAAGGTAAGCATCAGTAAGTGCGAATAAATCAAGATTTAATTACAAATGATCTACCACGAGGGTTGGAATAGAATGCACATTTGGAATGGGTACGAGTAAATTTCGAATTCTTTTAAAAAGTATTGAAACATCAGAAGAAAATGCAATTACAATTGCTAAGCAATCTGTGTATTATAATACATATGGATGGAAGACAATCAGAAATAACAGTAACAAATAGTCAAATAACAGTTTGTGGAGAATTCAACGTAGTACAAGTACAACTAATAATAGAGCAACAAGAACCGCGACAAATTTACGGCTTATTTTTGTAATCAACAATAATATTGTAAGTTTTATAAACTTACATACTTGTTTTATTCAAATTCCGTGCAATAATAGCCTACTCTTTGTCATTTTTAAGCCTGTTTTTATAGTCTTCACTCCATTTATTCCAAACAATGGGATGAGAACGCACTTCATTAATTAAGTTTTCTTCAAATGTCACTTTACGAATCCATGCAATCGAACGAACGATTTACACAAAATGCGCCGTCGAACGGCGTCGAGCCGAGCGCACACCGTGGTATCCTCCCCTCCCTTGCCTCCTCTCCGCTTGGTCGCGCGAGTGCCATTCGAACATTGGCGCTCGCAATTTGGTTGCATCGCTTGATTGCACGACCTTGAATAGGACATTCAGTAGATATCAGTATGTTTGAACGCACGGTCGCACTATGGTCGCACGATTATTTTCGTCGGACGGACGCATCATCGCGCGAGCGATGGCAATAGAACGGCGCGCGGCGCGGCGGCCTGCTCGAGCACACCGCCGCCGCCGCTCGAGCACACCGCCGCCGCCGCTCGAGCACACCGCCGCCGCCGCTCGAGCACACCGCCGCGCCGCGCCGCGACCCGCCGCGTGCGGCCCGCGCGGCTCGCGGTGGTGCTTTGTGTATGAACTTTCAGTTCCGGCACGTTTCCTCTTCTGCACATTTAAGAACATTTTCCTTATCGCCTTGTTTAGAAAAAATAAATGAAGAACGACAAAAAATTGTGTCACGTTAAACTGAGCAGCATGAAATCGTCTTATTTCAGGCGGATCAAGACGAGTGAGGAATTTGCTGACGGTTTATTTCGTTCGATCTAAAGCCGGGCTTATCCAGTTTGTGGGGAAATCGGTGGAAAAATTTCTTTTGTAATACATCGTCCCAGAGTACAGCGCTAGTAGAGCCCCGCTGATAGATAAGCGTGCGGGTGGCAAGGGCGCGGGGGCGCGGGGGCGCGGGAGGGGTGATCCGACGCGATTAGCCACTACAATTGAATAAGGCTGGAATGGGCGCGCAGGCTATGAAGCTAAGAATTCGACCCTCCGCGAATGCTTGTCGCCGTCAAAGCGAACGGAAATAAGTAAATTAGACGATATTGTCGCGGCGCCGCGGAGTAATCTGTGCCTCAGCGGGCCGCCGCGCCGCCGCCGCCGCCGCTCCGTGCGGCGCGGAGCGGTGCGGTGCGGCGATGTCTGCCACACTACCAGATTTATTACTCGGTTGTCAAACATTCCGGGAAGGACCGTTCGTTCTGCATAATATGTTTGCGGTTTACTTAAGTTATTAACGGTTTGACTCTATAATAATAATTCTTTATTGACATAATGAATAAGTATAGTTTGGATTATAGGATTCCCTAGCACCTGCGCTAGTAAAAACCGTGTTGCAGATGTTATTGTCTTCCCCTTAATAAAGTGACAATAATCTTACATCAGACAGAATAAATGAAATTAATTTAATCGTTTTGTTTTATTACGAACATGTTTATGTGTACTTACCTAATGTTTTTCCTGGATGAGGCTGGCACAGGAGCATGGGGATTGGCAAAAGTTAAAAACATTATTACAAAAACCCCCGACTACATGAAACCCTATAAAAAGAAAAAAATAACCTTGAAATTATGACCCTACGTACGAATTACCCCTTTTTGCCCCGTCAGGGGTCAATTTTCGACAACTTTACATACTTATTATTAATTATTTTCTGTCAAAAGTATTAATAAGTACTAATTTTCGAGTTATTGTATGTTGTATTCACCCCCACAGTAGAGCGATTCTCACACATCTCGCATTCGTTATTGACGTTCGACTCGTACTTTTCCCACGACAAAATCAAGCCGAGCTATTCTCACCATGACGATTCGAGAATTTCTCGCAGGAAAGACACGCGACATGCCTTAGTTTACATGCGACATGCAAAGAGTAGTCATGACCAGTCGACACGTGACGTATGATCTGTGTCGACCACCGCACGAACTTCAAACAGTGGTTATGTCAATCATGTTTGTGTCAATTGCGAAAGAAAATAATAAATACCTATATTTTAACAAAATGTGTTCATAAACATCTTAGAAGACTCTACGACCATCACCACAAGGAAAAACACACGAAGAAAACTTCAGGCTTCCGCCAAAGTTATCAACTGTGGATAGTTGTTGCTTGTGTAGCGTCGATGAATGAGACACATGAAATACAGAAGCGGAAGGCGCCGGATTTAAAACCAGTCAAATGGACAAGGACGGCTTTGCCAGGCTTTACTCTGGTTGAGGGCAAGAAAGGTCGATCGCAACCACAATAAACGCGGTACTACTCCTGCAAGCGAGGATTTTTGAGCTGTAGTGCCCACTTTGCTCCCGTACATTTCCCGGTTGGATCGACAGATATCGAGAGAGAAAGAGCCAAGGTCTTAAGTGCCGAAAGAAGGACGTTGCAGTCGAACTAGACTTTGAATTTTGACTGGCTGGAGTTGTGTATAGATGTTACAGAGAAGCATGACCAAAAGTAAACTCCCATGTGTGGTGTGATAATAATTATGTTTTTGTGGTTTATACATTAATTTTGTTTTGTTGTTAAAGAATACGTACTCGTACTTGGATGTATACTGAATTTATTTATTAGTCTGTAAGGTATTCTTAAAAAGGTTCTTTTGTAACTAGGAATAAAGTGGTTCAAAAGCATTTCAAACAATAAATATTTCAAATGTCTTTATTTTATTTTTTTCAATGAAAAAACTTAGCGAAGTAACAAAAATAATATAGGTACTTATGCAAATAATTGAAGGGCTTTGTAGTTAGGTTGCGCAGGCCGTTAACAAGTTGGGTTAGGAAATAGAAACACACAAGCAAAGTTCATACGTATAATCCTCACTGGGTTACAAATTTACAATAGGTAGGGTACAATAGATACGTAGTAGTAGACTGGTCGCGGAACGCCGGTAGCGCGTGGATAGGTGTGCGTGCAGCGCAGTGTCAGTCAAAAACTGTGCTTTTATTTATACCCGGCCTACGTTACTTTGAAGCGAGCCGTGTATTTTGAGCCCTTTTGCTTGTTAATTTTCTGTCAAGCCCCTTTTTATTAATTTTTTCCATGTTATATCTTTACAATTTTGTTATATAATCTTCCTTACATAATCCTTAAGCTAATTAAACCTTAGTATATAACTTAACTATGCACAATAAAATTTTTCTAGAACAAAAACTGTTACAAAAGTGAGTTGGCACATTTTGATTACTTACACAAAATCCCATATAATTTCTAAACTTATGGTCCGATTTTTACAATTTAAACGGAAATATTCGTTTTATATCTAGACCTATCCTTTAGAATAAAAATTATTAAAATCTATCCATAAACAAAAAAGTGAGTTTTCAAGTTACGTAAATATGCTTGAACAAAACTACACTTATAAGAATCCTTTTAAAAACAGTCTTATTGATCCGTGCAGCACATGGACACTAAAATAATCACTGGTTTACACGAAAGGTCGGCGTGATGAGTCGAGCGTTGTCCGTGAGCTTAGGAATCGGCGGACCACTTCACATTTCGCCCAGTCTTTATGTTTGTGAGGCACTTTGACCACAAAAAAAAATTGAATTCGTGTTAAAAACAATAATGATTATTAAATTGATACATTTTAATGAAATACCTTTATAATGCTGCTCAAAATATGTTTTTGCCTTAAAAATCATTTTTAAAGATGGTCAAAAGTACATTAACGATTACGTAAAAAAATCGCATCGTTATGTGAAAGGGTTTTACTTCGTGGGACGCATAATGGCAACATTATTGTCTCTAGATTCGTGATTTAAGATCGACTTGTAGTGAGAATAGCTTTTTCAGGATATCTCACCGTTTTATAAGCGACATACGGAGACGAGCGGCAATGACGTCATGCGACCCGAACGCGAGTTTCCGGAGAATCGGGATACAGGAGTGGAATTTAAAAAAATCGATTTTGATGTATTCATAACTTGACTCTAATATTATTTATACTAATTTTCGAGTTAATCAAGCCATGCAGTAAAATCCGCCCCTGTAAAATTGACTACCCCTTTCCAGCCCGTCAGGGGTAATTTTCGAAAAACCCTGATACACATTATTCTTTACTTTCGATCCTAGGTATAAATACAAACTTTGAAACCCCCCAATCCCCTTTTAGAAAAACATAAAATGGCAAACTTCACAATTTAGTTAGATTAGTATTTTTGCCAAGTTTCAAGTTTATTAACTCAAGGAATAACAATGTCCATACAAACCAAATAATAATAATAATAATATTTATTGACATAAAAGTATGTTACATTTATATATGAAATCCCTGACTCCTGTGCTAGGTTGTAACTTGTGTTACAGGAATCAGTGTCTTCTCCCAGTAGTTTTAGAAAGATATTATGCAGTAAGATTTAAACAATTTTAAATTATACAATACCTGCTTGAGGCGTATGTGTGAGGGTGGGTGTGTATCCATGCAAACACACACGGGGGTGTGTGTGGGTGTGTGGGGGTGTGTGTATGTGTGTGTCAGGATGCATGATTGTACGTGTGAATGTTTATAATGGTATATATATATTTATCGTGCATGTTTATAATGGAGGAACCTGCCAATTTCAGGGTCTATGTTATAAATTTTTCAGTCTGTGTGTAATCCAGTGTTTGTAGCCAGGTGTTTTTTCTTTTTAATCTCATTTTTAGGGAATGGGTTAATCTGTAGGGCCCTGTTTATCTTATTATAGATATGCGTAGCAGGGAAGAGATGTTGCCGTCTAGCTGAGGCAGTCTTACATTTGACGTATTTACAAACGTTAATGATCATGCGTTTACTTTTGTAACTGTTGCTTATAGGTGTTATTAAGTGTTGCTTCAATGTGATATTGAGAAGTATAGCTGTCTCACCACTGTAAGCACTTTACAGTTTTGGTACACAGTTATGGTCGGGAACCGATACGGTTTGAAGGTCAGGACTTTGAGCAAATGATCTTTGAGCTCTTTCGATGTGGATCATAATTGTTTTACAGGCTCCTCCCCACACCGTGATACAGTAACCAATTATCGACTGGGCTAGAGAAAGATATATAGTGCGAAGAAGATTAAAATCAGCTACATCTCGGATCTTCTTAAATGCCCAAATAAGTTTTCTAACTCGAGAGGCAGTTAGTTCGACTTGGGGCCGCCAGCTTAGTTTTTTGTCCATTAATACACCTAAGAATTTTATAATTTGTTTTTTGTGTTATTGGAAGACATGAGCACTGGCACCAGGAAAATTGCAAAGCAAGGGTTATTGCTATAGGTTTGGTTTTGGCGAACCTGAACTGCAAGCATGAAGTTTTGGCAATGTTAAGGGTAAGTAAGTTTTCTTCCAACCAATTACTGACTTTACAGAGTCCCACCTCAGCCATGCGCTGCGCCTCCTCCCAAGTCTCTCCATGAATGAGCGTGGTGTCAGCTAAATATTCGACCCTTAATAAGTTGTAGCTGGCACAGATCGTTTACGTATATGAGGAAGAGGCTCGGCGAGAGGACACTACCTTGCGGCACACCACAGGTGACATTGGCTTCGCTACTGACGACTCCACCTATCTTTACTCTTTGTGTCCGATCACTCAGAAACTCAGTAAATATACTGAGGGCTTCTCCCCGAATTCCTATGTGGTCTAGTTTGGTAACAAGAGTGGAAATAGAGACGGTGTCAAAGGCCTTCGCGAGATCGAGAAAAACCCCTATGCACTTCTGTTTAGCATCGACTATCCCAGCAACGTGATCAACGAGTTGACAAATGCCTCTTCTGTGCTTTTCCCAGACCTACAACCGAATTGACCCTCAGACAGGATTTTGTTTTTTTCTAAAAAGCTAATGAGTCTATGATGAAGTAACTACAATTAAAACGTCAAAAATAAAAACTCTTCCCACATAAAAACTTTTTTACAAAAGAAAAAAAAAAACAAAAGACTTAAAAAAACACTACAAATTGAAAAATAACTTTAATTTCGGAAGTCAGTGTCGTTGGTCCCGCATTATTTTCGATTTTTGATCTTTTTTGGAAGTCGGTTGTTTTTTCTTGTAAAAACGTTTTTATTTTTCACTTTTTAGTTGTACCTACCCCACACAAATTCATAATATACTTGCAAGGTTAGAGGTACCCCAATAACAACAAATTTTGACAGAAATGAGGGTGTACCGTGGTATACTGAACACATCTGCGTACCCCTTTAGAGGGTACAGGCGTGATGTTATGTTGTGGGATTGCGTAAACAATGCATACATAAGCGATAGCAGCAATCGCGGTTGATTTGCTGGCATTTATTGAAGGGTTCCCTTGGCTGTGTCCGAAAGTCATCATCAGATCTTTACGAAATTTAAATGGGACCATTTCGGAATAAACTTCTTTCGAACAAAAAAAGAATTTTGAAAATCCGTCTATTTATGACGGAGTTATGTCCGAATATACATAAAAAATATGTACATGGTGACAGTGAAACTCGACGTATTCCTTGAAAGGCGTTATACATACAAATCATTAGAAACAAACTAAGACCAGTCAACTAGGGGTCAAAACTGGATGGTTACCGAGCTGTGTCGGTTCCCTTTTTTAGATTTTTCTGACTTGTTACCAAAAACAATTAATTATGAGGAAAAACTACTCCACTCCAAACATTTGATTTGAAAAAAGAGTGATCATTTTTAAAAATGCTTGCAAAACTTACATAATCTCGGAAAGAAAATTAGTTTTTTTTACCACCAGCAGTGCGATTCTGTAACCATCTCACCGTGAAAACTTAGTTGAAGTGAGCGTGGAGTGATTTGTCTTTCAAAGTAATTCAAAGGATTAACAACTACTATAGCTCACTCTAAGCTCACTTCACCTAACTTTTCACGGTGAGATTTTTACAGAATCGATCGGCTATATATGTATATCTGTAAACATACGTATTGAGAACCTCCTCCTTTTTTTAAAGTCGGTTAAAAAACAGCAGTTTCGGTATTCGGGGGCGACTTGACAATGTACAAAAAACTAAAAAAATAATTTTATTTTCAGAAGTCGCTGTCCTAGGGACAGCGACTTCTGAAAATAAAATTATTTTTCACTTTAGTCACTTTTTTTAGTCGATTGTTTATAAGCGACTTCAAAAAGAAGAAGGTTCTATGTTCATGTGTATTTATTTTTAGGGTTCCGTACCTCAAAAGGAACAGGAACGCGTAGAGTTATGAAGTTGAAATTAATATTAAACACTCAGGGCTGCAATCCCTTGAAGCAGTGAAAAAATCAAACTTCTAAGTCAAAGCAATCAAGAGATACGGGCGCTTATGTTAGGGAATCAAAACCTGTAGGGATCCCGTTGACCTCGAATCATGAAATTTGGCAAGAACCAATTTCATGTAGCAAAAGTAAAGGGTGAAATCCGAAAACCGTAAATAAGTAGTTACATTACAAAAAAAAGAAAGAAATTTTGTGATCACAAACTTATTTTGTTTTGGTTGGTTGGTTCGGTTGGTGGTTGGTATCTAGAATTGTAAGTTTTTCTTGTAGTATTGTTTTTTTATGTCTTTGGATCTATTGTTGGCAGTGAAATAAAGATTATTATTATTTAAAAATGTCTTTGACATATCTCGGGACCCTGGGGTCCCCGACCTTTGAAAGGCGTACTAGGGGCCGAAGCCAACTCGCAGAGGCCCTTTACACAATTCTAAATGATGAGGAGGCACCAACCGACGATTATCCCTGTATGCACCATGCAACCGCACCCAAATAAAAGGCCTTTAATAGATTATTTTTTAAATTATTAATCAATTTAATTATTCTTTTTTAAATTTACTATTATTATTAAACTAACCGCGACCTATAACAATAATAACTCCAATGCCGTATCTCTACGTTGACGCCGTGGTGGGGCTTGCGCGCTCCGAACTCTGCGCCTGCGCCGGAAGAGTTTACTTTACCGAAAGAGGTCTATGGTGAGGAGCCAGATCAAGAGAGATACAGAAACCGTTTTTGTTCGAAAGGAGGTCGAATTCCAGTCAATTCTGATCAAGAATCTTAACAGCCTGAACCTTATAGTCTAGGATTAGTAGTGGTTGTTGATTTTGCTTAAATGTTTTGGTATGCGTAGTTTATTTACCACCGCCTGTAAACTTAGAAGCGCTTGCAACGTTTCTTGATAAAGTGGAGTATGTTATTGGCCAAGCAGACGATCTAGTCATTCTAGGTGATTTTAACTTAGGCTTTGTTACTTGGAGCGCCACGGTGGACTGCAATTATTTGAGCCCATCCAACTACGAAAACACTCTCGGACACTTACTTGTTGACTTCCTTAACATGAATAACCTGTATCAGGTAAACTGTATTAATAACTGTGACAATAAATTATTGGACTTGACTATTACAAGTTTGCCTGGCGCCTATGTTACGGAGCCTTTAAACGTTCTTAGTAAATGTTACTCAAACCATCCTAATGTATTGCTTAACATTCCATTTAATTGTTTAACATACTTGCGAACAAAGCATGAAAAAAAAAATTCTTTAAAGCTGACTATAAAGCCATCGTCAGTGAGCTGAAGAGCGTAGAATGGCAAGAGCGAATTTCCGACTGTAATGGCGTGGATAGTATGGTCGCGGAGTTTTATAATATTCTTGGAACTGTTATGGAAAGGTCAGTGCCTAAAACGGGAACTGTGAGGGCTAAATTCCCCTCGTGCTTTAGTAGCTCGTTAATTAGACTAGTATCTGAAAAGGAAAAAATTCGAAAGAAATATAAAAGATTTGGTAATCCCCGAGACAAAATAGAATATCAATTGCTCCGCTCTCGCTGTCACAAACTTTACGATGAATGTTACTCCAAGTATAAAACAAAAATAGAGGCCATCATTCCTAAAAACCCAAAAGCCTTTTGGAGTTTTATCAAAAATAAGCGCGGTGGTAAATCAGCTATTCCTGCAAGAATAACGCTGGGAGATGAGATCGCTAGGACTGGCTCTGAAATAGTAAACTTATTTGCACATCACTTTTCCTCCGTGTACACGGCAACCGTTATCACACAGTCCACACCTTCACCTTCTCATTATGTCCAATCACCTGACCATCAATACGGGACTTCATTTCCAGTATAAAATTGGATGAGTCTGATGTTTCTAAGGCAATTAGGAAGATTGATCCAGCAAAAGGTGCGGGACCAGACTTCGTTCCGCCAGTATTCGTTAAAAGGTGTGGTTCTGCTCTTGCGCTTCCATTAACGCTGATATTTAACCGTTCCATAATGGAAGGCAAATTCCCTGAAGAATGGAAGAGAGCTCGTATTGTTCCCATATTCAAAAAGGGTGATCCAGCCAGCGCAGTTAATTACCGTCCGATATCACTACTTTCATGTTTTTCAAAGCTCTTTGAATCTATGTTGTGTCCCATTATCTCCCAAATGGTGGACTCAAACATTTCAGACTATCAGCACGGTTTCAGACGTGGCCGTTCCACAATAACAAATTTGGTGCCCTTTGTTTCTGAAATTTCATGTGGGGTTGATGAGGGACTGCAGATAGACGCAATATATACCGACTTTAGCAGCGCCTTTGATAAAGTAAATCATAACCTACTAGTAGAAAAATTGAGATGGTTTGGTATCGGTGGCGTACTGCTGAAATGGTTCAAATTATATCTGTCAAAAAGACCACAATCTGTAGTGATAGGTGGCTCCGGATCAGAGGTATATTATGCGAACTCAGGTGTTCCGCAGGGATCTCATTTGGGGCCGCTTCTCTTCCTTATCGTCATCAATGACATAACGGCTCACATACGACATTGTAAATTTTTCCTATTTGCCGACGATCTTAAAATATATAAAGTGGTAAACTCTATTACTGACGCAGTCCTAGTTCAGAATGATTTAAACAATATTTTACATTGGTGTTACGTGAATAGTATGAGTCTAAATGCTGAAAAATGTCATCACATAAGATTCACAAGGAAAAAGACACCAGTTCAAACAAAGTTTGATATTGGTGGTGTAACACTGAAACAAGTGAATGAAATTCGAGATCTGGGTGTGATCGTAGACAGCAAGCTGAAATTTACCGCGCACATTGATAAAACAGTGACAAAGGCCGCCCAAATGCTAGGATTTTTGAAGCGCAATTCCGGAGGTTTTAAACACCAGAGGACCAAGGTGTTACTCTACAATGCCTTAGTGCGCAGTCATCTTGAGTATGCAAGCAGCAGCGTATGGGCCCCTTATTATGCAGTGGCGTTCCAGTGTGAGAATAAATAAATAAATAAGTTTGACGTGTGTGTGTGTGTGTGTGTATGTCTGTCTGTGGCATCATAGCATTCGTAGCTCCCGAACGGATGAACCGTTTTTGATTTTGGTTTTTTATGTTTGAAAGGTAAATTTGTCGGGAGTGTTCGTAGCGTGTCTTGTCCCGTCGGGGGACCGCTGCTATTTTAAACTTTAACAGAACGTTAGGTTAATAATTAGAGCGGTGCCCTGACGACTAGACAATATTTAATCAAAAAAATTCATACGTACTTACGTAGGGGGTAACGGCATATCGTTGAATTCTGCTTGCTGCAGTTACGGGTATGCCTTTATTGTCCCCTAGTGGGAACACCCAAATAGGTACTCCGAAATATTTTATTCCGAATTTCGATGCTCCGATTTTCAAAAGTCCGAATTTCATAATACCCAAGAATTATAATGTCTATTATTAAAAATCACGAAATTTATTTTACCGAAAGTCGTAAATACGATTTGTTAGTTTTCCGAATTTTATACGTTCGAAGAATCAAATGCTCGAAGGGTTCTCGGTCCGAAAAACGACATTCCGATTTTCAATACTTCGAATAAACTACTAAAATTAGGATTCTGGAACACTTTTCCGAATTTTATTTGTTTGAATTTCATTTTATCGAAAACTATTGACTGACGTCTTTTTTGCTATATGCATTGAATATTTTTAGATGTGATGTGTTTTTTGTGTCTGTGTGTTATTTTATGATGTGTTTTGTTTTTTTAGATGTGTCATAGGTATTATTTTACCGAACTATATTTCGCCGATTTACAAAATAATTTTTTGCTATTGGCCGAAGCCTCTTTTGAAGTTTTTTCATTAGCCAAATGATTTATTTGTCTAATGAAAAAACTCCATAATTTTCACCACACTGAAACAACATTTTACGGAATATTATTTGGTTACAATATATAGCCGGTTACTTGGTAGCATTTTCAATATTAAATTAAAATACATACTGTCTTGGAAAGTCAACATGTTGTGCTACAAAATTTAGTAACAGAAACGAATCGCTGCAAACCCGACTTCACGCAGTCTTGTCTGCCCTACCCTAAAGTGTAATTTAAGCCCGCGTAGGCGCGGAGGGGTGGGGCGGCCTGCGAGCTGAGGAGCAGGTGGTTTCAAGGCCCGCCGCCGCGGTTGAGGCTGGCCGGCGAAGCCGAAGCTGCGGTGGTGAGCGTTAAAACCATCTACGACGATAAGCTCGCGTGGGGCCGCCCAAACCCCGCAGCGCCGGACCCGTGACAGAAACAATGCTTGCTGCATGTTGCATGCCTGCTTGCATGCTGCATGCTTGCTTGCATGCTTCATGCCTGCTTGCATGCTGCATGCCTGTTTGCATGCTGCATGCTTGCTTGGACGGTGCATGCTTGCATGCTGCAAATCCCCTGTATTGATGAATCACTTCGGTTAGGTTAGAACTGTGACTATTAAAGCGCGAAGGCGAGCAAGCTAAGCGAGCGTGTCGCGGCAGCGGCCGCCGAGTGCCAGATCCCCTCGCCTAATAATCGGAATTCATATTTTTGATGTTTCGAATTATCATTAAGTTGGACTTTTTGTTATTCGATCTATTGAAACTCGGTATCTTGAGAATAGTAATTAAATAAACGTAAGGAATCTTGAAATTTAGGAATTATAAAAAATAGTAGTAATGATAAGTCGGAGTTGTTATATTCGGAATTTTGAACCATTCGGAATTATGAAAATCGGTATTTTGAAATTCGTATTTGTGACTGACGGAATAAAGTTTTTGTTGTATATTCATACTCTTTTATTCAAAAAGTTATGGATATAAGGTCTTTACTCTATACTTGTTTTGTTCTTTTTTGACTTTTCAATAAAGCCAGTTCAATATGCTCCTGCATTATATTTTCTTATAATATTTATATCCTTCCAACACGTTATCAGCACGAATTATAAGGTGTTATATGATGACAGGGTATAATATGAGTTTTCACGGTATTCAAATGTTAAAAAACCGAGATGGATACCCAACCTGGAAGTTCAAAATGCGGATGCTTCTCATTCATGAGGAGCTGTGGACGTCCATCACTGGGTATGATGATTCTGATAAAACGGCGGAGGATGCGCGCTCTCGTAATGACCAGAAGGCGTTGTCAAAAATATGCCTTACGGTTGACGAAGCAGCAATTTCGCATGTGAGAAATGCGAAAAACGCCAAGGAGGCTTGGAGTGCTTTACAAAAAGCTTATGAAGATAAAGGTATGGGTCGTAGGCTATCACTAGAGCGTAGACTTTACAAATATGCCTTAATCGATTTCCAAGATATAGAATCGTATATCAACGCCATAATGAGCATTGCTCAAGATCTTGAAGATATTGGTAAGAAGATCGACGATGGATCTTTGGCTGCGATAATTCTCGGAGGTTTGACATCACGATATGAACCGCTGATAATGGCTTTAGAGAATTCTAATGTTGAAGTAACCAGCGAGTTGGTTAAGGCGAAGCTGTTAAACGAGCTTTCCAAGGACCCTCACCAAGACCAGGTGGCTGCGCTACGTTCAACAGGTTCTACTAGCAAAAAGAACAAGCCTATAATCTGCTTTAAATGTAGAGAACCAGGACACAAAAGCCATCAATGTCCCAATAAGAAGAATAAGAAGGCGGCTTTGAGTGTGTCGGCAAAGGTTTTCAAAGGTACAGATTGCTGATAACGTGTTGGAAGGATATAAATATTATAAGAAAATATAATGCAGGAGCATATTGAACTGGCTTTATTGAAAAGTCAAAAGAACATGACAAGTATAGAGTAAAGACCTTATATCCATAACTTTTTGAATAAAAGAGTATGAATATACAACATACCCCCTCAAAAAGTTAATCCCATGGCACTCATAATACAAAGGCATAAAAAAAGCAGTAAACAAAATCATTATGATATACCAATCATTTGTAAACAACTGCGATGCTTTGTTGGACCCAAAGGTTTCGTCAAAACATCTGCAGGTAACCTCTCGGTGGGCATATACCTAAGTTCAACGGTTTTATCGTTCACTTTCTCTCTGAATAAATGGAACTTTACATCTATGTGTTTTGTCCTATTGTGGTGAACAGGATTCATGGCTAATTTTTGTGCACTCTGACTATCCGTATACAAAACTATGTTAAGAGTCCTACCTGTTATATCGGATATCAATCGTTTTAAAAAGCACGCATCCTTTACTGCTGTAGCCAATGCCATATATTCGGCTTCAGCGGACGACAAAGCCTCTGTGGGCTGTTTCTTAGCTTCCCACGAAATAGGGCCGCCTACGAGTTCAAAATAGAACCCAGTGTATGATCTTCTATCAGTTGGACAATTTGCCCAGTCTGCATCTGAAAACCCCGTCAAAGTTGTTGTATTACCTTGTTTTTTGTTGTATGTAATACCACAATCTTTTGTTGCTTTCAGGTAACGAAGACATCGTTTGGCAACATTCCAATGTGACTGATCAAATTTTGAGTTAAATTGACTTAAGCAACTCACGGTGTATGCGATGTCTGGCCTTGTATTTACAGCCAAAAACATGAGACAGCCTATCAACTCCCTGTATGGGTGCTCACACTCACCTACTCCAGGTTCAAGTGTTTTCTTGAGCAGAGGTGTAGACACACCCTTACAATCTTGCATATTGAATTTCTTGAGCAACTTATCAATATATGTGCTTTGAGATAATTTCATCCCATCCTTATTATGATGAATATTTATCCCCGTAAAGAAATTTATTTGTCCAAGATCTTTTGATGAAAAATATTTTACAAATTGACATTTGAAATTGTCAAACGTAATTTCTTTTTTATACAAAATTAGGAGGTCATCGACGTAAACAGCAAGAACCAAGGAGTCCGAGTACGAATTGTTTTTGAAAATACATGGTTCAGATGTCGGCATAAAACCAAGAACTGACAAAGTCTGTTTTAACTTTGTATTCCAGGCTCTTGGTGCTTGCTTCAACCCATAAAGAGACCGTTTCAATAAGCAAACTTTCGACTCATCGCCTTCCTTTACAAAACCTTCTGGCTGTGTCATGAAGATTTCTTCATCTATATCTCCGTTCAGAAAAGCTGTGTCCACATCCATATGCCGAACCTTATAATCTTCCTGCACTGCAAGAGCTAACAAGGTTCGCAAAGATGAGTTACGCACAACCGGAGAAAACGTTTCATGATAGTCGACACCTTCTTGCTGTCGGAAACCTTTTGCTACTAGGCGCGCTTTATGTCTAACAACATCACCGTTCGCATCTCGCTTCAACTTGAAAACCCACTTGCTAGGAATACAAGTTTTACCTTTTGGTTTATCTACCAAAACCCACGTGCCCTTTCTGACTAAGGCATCATACTCGTCTTTCATTGCTAAAAACCAGTTATCTTTTTCGTCGCTGCTAATCGCAGCCCGATAACTGTTTGGATCGTCGCATCCATCATCTAGCAATGTTTTATATGAAAAATAATCCGGTGGTTTGCGATCTCTCGAAGGATATCGCCTAGATTGCTGATCATCAACATTGTTGACCTCTGTATCGACTGCTTCACTGTTTTCAACATCAGTATCCTCAGCATCCACGAAAGAAGTATCCATGCTAGGAACATCCGGAACATCTATCTCGCTACTCCCAGGTGAAGAGTAGGGAAGAACTTCTTGTCTTGGTACTGCTGCCGATGGTGACTGTGAAAGCAAATTGACAATGTCAAAGTTGACAGTATCAATAGTCTCAATATTATCCTTCAGACCAGTAAAGTTATTTTCAAAAAATGTAACATCTCTTGACTTCATTAACCGTCTAGGAGTTATAGCATTACGGAAAAAATACGTATGAGGATCTTCTGAATACCTTACAAAAATCTGTTCTTCAGCTTTCATGTCCAACTTACATCTCTGGCTTGATGGAACATGAACAAGTGCTCTGCATCCAAAAACCTTTAGGTGAGACAGATCTGGTTTTTCATGAAACCACATTTCAAATGGAGTTTTACCGTTAAGCGCGCGGTGTGGTGCTCGATTTTTTAAGTAGACGCTTGTCTCCACTGCGTCCTGCCAATAGCCTTTTGATAGTGAGCTATGTGACAACAGTGAGCGAGCCTTTTCTACTAAACTACGATTACACCGTTCACTTACCCCATTCTGTTGAGGGCTGTAAGGTGCAGTCGTTTGCCACGCGATACCAATAGACTGAATATAATCCATCCGAATATATGGCATTGGCTACAGCAGTAAAGGATGCGTGCTTTTTAAAACGATTGATATCCGATATAACAGGTAGGACTCTTAACATAGTTTTGTATACGGATAGTCAGAGTGCACAAAAATTAGCCATGAATCCTGTTCACCACAATAGGACAAAACACATAGATGTAAAGTTCCATTTTGTCAGAGAGAAAGTGAACGATAAAACCGTTGAACTTAGGTATATGCCCACCGAGAGGTTACCTGCAGATGTTTTGACGAAACCTTTGGGTCCAACAAAGCATCGCAGTTGTTTACAAATGATTGGTATATCATAATGATTTTGTTTACTGCTTTTTTATGCCTTTGTATTATGAGTGCCATGGGATTAACTTTTTGAGGGGGCATGTTGTATATTCATACTCTTTTATTCAAAAAGTTATGGATATAAGGTCTTTACTCTATACTTGTCATGTTCTTTTTTGACTTTTCAATAAAGCCAGTTCAATATGCTCCTGCATTATATTTTCTTATAATATTTATATCCTTCCAACAGTTTTTCGTATTTATGTAGTGTGCCCTCTCCTAGTATATAGCTTATGTTATGTACGGTATTATTGAAAGCATCACATAATATCTGCACTTGTGAGGGTATGTCGAAATACTTATATAATAAACCAGTCTGTATTGAATCTCGGTGTTTCACTGTCACGAACATAACAGTTTCTGTCTGAAATTCCAGAGTAATTGTCTTTTATTCTTACTATAGGTTTTAATTTCACGTGATATCCATCTTAGCTTGGTATTGACTTGCACAGTAATTCCAGTTAGTGGAAAACACAATTCATAAAATAATTTAAATGTTTCTATAAAATAATGATATACTGCTGTTGGATCACTTGTGTGTTGATCACTTATTTCACAAACAGAAAGGTTATTTATTATATATTTTTTAAATTTATGAATATTTTCTGAGCTGTAGTCACGCTTCATTTTATGCTTTCATTAAAATATTTTTTTGACTGGAAGCTTAATTAATTGGGCAGTGTGGTCTGATAAGCCAAATTCTAACATCAGTCTTACACTGTTTTTTAAGGTCATGTGCAAAGTTGTCTATACAAGTCTTAGTCGATAGTCTTATGGGCTGCTTTAGTGCTAATGTGAGATTATAATTTAACAATAAACATTCGAAATCCAGTGTGGCATTTTTTCACTTCATGATATCTATGTTAAAGTCACCAGACTCCGTTGTCCGTCTGTCTGTCCACCTGTCAAGCCCCTTTTTCTCGGGAACGCGTGGAGTTATCAAGTTGAAATGAATACCAAATACTCAGGGCTGCAATATGGCTGAAGCAGTGAAAGAATTTCTAAGTCAAGGCAATCAAAAGATACGACCGTTTATGTTCCGGAATCAAAACCTAGAGGATACTTCCCGTTGACCTAGAATCATAAAATTGGGCATATGTAAAGGAAAAAATCCGTAAGCCGTAAATTTTTAGTTACATACCTACAAAGCACGGAACGCTCGGTGCGCGACTCCGACTCGCACTTGACCGGTTTTTTGAGTATTTATCTACTTCTCTACAATGTTATTACAAAGATGGTATATAATGGTTTGTAGATCTGGGTTGCGCAAGTATACATCATTCATCAAACACAATTGTACAACAGGACGCGGGACGGTGTTTGTGTATGCCACATTAGCGGAGAAGCGCGGCGCCGAATTGGTACATCTTATACTGTGCTTCCATATTGTCGCGCGAACAGCCTTAATCATTTCAAGTCCTTTGTGGCGCGTGAGCCTCGACATGACACGACGCAAGTAGCGGGCGGCGCAGGCTCTTGCGCGTGAGCCGTGCTGGCCCGTGCAATGGCGAGGAGTCCCGATAAGGCCGGAGGGTCGCGAGTTCATTGCCCGGCCCGCCTGCCAGCGCAACGGCGAGCGCCCTTTATAACAGTAACGCACAAAATCTTCATTTTAGAAAGTAGACTCGCCCGTGACTCGGGGACCTCGATAACGACGCCAGATAACTGGAGCACTATAATCCCGGCTCGTTTGGGAATAACACTGAGATTTAAGTAGACTTAGGTACTGTATCTAAATGTATCTTCATAGTTACGTGTGCGTCTCCATGCAATTATTTCTAACACTAGCCTGAATTTTTTACAAGTTTGGTGATGTGGTACACACACAGTAACTTAAGGCAAATTAGGTGATGTGGTACACACATACAATGACTGAATGCAAGTTAGGTGACGTGTTACACACGATGACTGAATGCAGGTGAGGTGATGTGGTACACACACAATGACTGAATCGTTAGTAAGTTCGACTGAATGTAAGTTAGGTGATGTGTTACACACACAATGACTGAATGCAGGTGAGGTGATGTGTTACACACACAATGATAGAATGCAGGCGAGGTGATGTTACACACACAATGACTGAATCGTTAGTAAGTTTGACTGAATGTAAGTAGGGTGATGTGTTATACACACAATGACTAAATAGTAACTAGGTTTACATAATCGCATCATATAATAGTTTTTGACTAAAATGTGTAGATTTATATTTAAACTAGCTTCTGCCCGCGGCTTCGCCCGCGTGGATGTCGGAAATTATCCGACGGGAACATGCTTACAGGATAAAATGTATGTGCTTCCCCAGGATGCCATCTAACTCTATGCCAAATCAAAAGTTCAGTGGTTTAGGCGTGAAAATGTAACATACAGTTTCAAGTTCAAATCCTCCCCTTAAAAACTGAATTACCCCTTTTTGTCCCGTCAGTGGTAAATTTTCGACAACTTTACATACTTATTATTAATTACAAGTTTCAAGTTTATTAACTAAATTAATAAGATTTTTCATATAAACTGTATCCGCCGCTTTTCACCCCCACAGGGGTGGAATTTTGAAAAATCGTTTGGGATTATTCATAACTTGATTCAAAGATTATTTATACCAATTTACGAGTTAATCAAGCCACGCATTATAATCCTCCCTTGTAAAATTAACTACCCCTTTTCAACCCGTTAGGGGTAGATTTTCAAAAAACCCTGATACACATTATTCTTTACTTTCAAGATTAGGTATAAATACTGAGTTTCGAGTAAATCGGACTGCGCGCTAAAATTTTTCCATACAAACTTTGAAACCCCCCAATCCCTTATTAGGGGGTAGTTTAGAAGAAAAAAACTGACAATCTTCATAATTTATTTAGATAAGTATTCGTGCCAAGTTTCAAGTTTATTAACTCAAGGAATAAGATTTTTCATACAAAGGAATTCCCCCCTTTTCACCCTCTTAGGGGTGGAATTTCGAAAAATCCTTTCTTAGTGGATGCCTTCTCTTCACGAAGAACACACCCTCCAAATTTCATGACTCTAAGACCAGCGGTTTAGGCTGTGCGTTGGTCTATCAGTCAGTCAGTCAGTCAGTCAGGACTTTGAATTTTATATATACAACATGTCCCGGAATTAACGCACACTACCAGACACCCCAATTAGAATATTATGTTATAATCATAATACATACACTGAATTTTAATTATTTTGTAAAAACTTTGTTTTTTTAATAAATTAGCTATACTGATTGTGGGAGAAAATTATGGTCACATAACAAATCTATGCATGCACACAGTCAGCTTAGTGGGTATTTCATCCATTTTTTTTTGTTTTGACAGTACAGCGGAAGTGTGACAGTAATTTACGTAGTTTTAATTATTTTTGGGATAAAATATTACCTATATTAAAAATTACAGAAATCGATTCAGTAAACGATTCTGAAAAAACTACTTTCATAATGTGCATTAATTCAGTTACACGTTGTATAGATACTCGTAGATAAAATAGTAACTTCATCTTAAAGTAATTCCTAATAGTAAACAAACAAGCGGGCCTCCGTGTTCTTTTCTGGCCACTCGGCCGATCCATGCTGAGGATCGTGCCAAAGTGGACACATCATACATTACACAGTACAGAGAACCGCACGCCAGTGGTGATACTAGCACTACGACAGTCGTCCTTACAGCGACGACACAATGGCGCTGTCACTGCCACACATATTGTAACCACTGATGTGCGGGTGCGGCATCACACCCTCAGATCAGAGAAGACGTACAGACCTGATGGCTGGCTAGCATCTAAACATATTATAAACGAGGCGTGGCGACGAGTCTGATGCCGAAAATATAGTTTTTAGATTTTTTGGCCGTTTGTCTGTTTGTTTGGACGTATGTTTCGGATTACTGCAAACACGGCTGAAAGGATTTGGATATTTGGCACATAGATAGTCTATAACCTGTATTAACACATAGGGTACTTTTTATTTCCGTGGAATATTTCTGACATCCATGCGGGGCGCAGCCGCAGGCAATAGCTAGTTCATAACGAGCGGCGTGCGGCGGCGTTGGGCAGCGTGGTGTGGCGTGGAGCGACGTAGTGCGCCGTGGGGTGGCATGGTGCGGCGTGGAGTGGCGTGGGATGGCGTGGGGCACCGTGGTGCGGCGTGGGGTGGTGTGGTGAGGCGTGGAGCGGCGTGCGGCAGCATGGTGCGGCGTGGAGCGGCGTGGGATGGCATGGGGCACCGTGGTGCGGCGTGGCGCGGCGTGTGGTGGCGTGGTGTGGCGTGGAACGGCGTGCGGCAGCGTGGGGCAGCGTGGTGCGGTGTGGGGCGGCGTGGGGTGGCGTGGTGCGGCGTGGAGCGGCGTAGTTCGATATCAGCACGGGTGGGTCCACGGTATGAATTGCAAACGTATGCATTTATTCATTTTTGTATGAGAAATAGGTATATTAAATTGCTGGCGTCAGACGCCGATTCTTTGAAATGAATAATATTGTACGTTCTCCTTAAAATATTTAGCCGTAATGCATATCTATTCATCTAATCATATGGCTGTCGAAGGACCAATGACAGAGTGGATAAAGGATGCAGGGGCACGACACTTGGAGTGGAGGCCTCGGAGCAGACGGGTCGTGGCGCGGGCGGCGCCACTCCGAACCAGCCGGGGCCACTTGGCTGCGTCGTGCACGTGTCACGTGTGCAACTATGTCATTAGCTGAACAGCTCACATTAGAATGTTGTTTGTT
This sequence comes from Apamea anceps, assembly GCA_951799955.1. NCBI lineage: Eukaryota > Metazoa > Arthropoda > Insecta > Lepidoptera > Noctuidae > Apamea > Apamea anceps. The sequence goes on along the minus strand of OX637502.1, from coordinate 298,792 downwards.
GGCGATATGGGCACACTGTACGGAACTTTGGAAGCAGAAAATGATCTGTTCTGTAGATACAACTCACAACACAGCTGTCAGCTGTCTATTTCGGTTTATTGATGTCATTCCTTGTTCCGCATTCTTTTATACGAATATTATATACATTATATACGAATTCAATGTTGTGAATAATGAGTGTGAGCTCGTGTGTCAAAGGTTAAGTAGGTACTTTATTTTTTCATTTCGCTGGCATAATGTGGTGTATAATTGAAAAGTTATTTTGGAATGAAATGGAGTGTAAAGTAACGATGCACCACGACCACATGCTGACCACGTGCTTGTGGTGGCAGTAAATAGACAGGCGCGCATAATGAGCGGTGCACCGCGAATAATGAGGCGCCCACGTGGACTGGAGCACGCGGGCCGCACCGGGCGGGCCACGCGGCCCTGAGTGTGGCTCCTCCTACTAGATAATGACTGCAGGCGTCGTCGGTCCTGATTGTAGCGAGTCATATTACCAACATTCAGACAGTCGGTAGCTTGTGAGGTGATATCACAGATACAATAATGCTTTTGCTTTTTATAATCAACCAGAAATATAAAGGAAATAAAGTCGCTAGGGGAGTGGAGTACAGAGAGCTACTTGTGAGTAATTAGGTATATAGTTTAGGTAGTAAGGAGTACTGTATTCATATACCTAAGTCTGTGGTAAGCGCCAATGATTGTCGGCATCTTATAATATAATATAAGCTCTTTGTCATTGGAGCACTCTGAAACGATCGCAAGTTAAACGTCATGTTTATTGGAAGACAAGTTTACGAGTAGAGATGGACCGACTAGCCGCCGACTAGTCGGGAAAGCCGACTATTCGGCATCGTTTGTAGTCGGCGACTATTCGGCAAAATATGCCGATTATGATCGGCGCATAACAAATGAAATAAAACAAATAATTTGTACTTGTTTTATAATTTCTAAACATTACTCAGAGTAGTTATCTAAAGTTACAGTCTTTAAAACATAGGACCGTAAGAATCAGTCAGTAATTAAGTTAACTTAACATCATTAATCAACGGAATATGGCACATACATAACCAAATAACATGGCAATTAACATTGCCATGTTATGTATAAGTAAGTATTCATTAAGTCAGATGTTTAGTGATAAAAAAAATCCTTTAATACAATATATATAATTATATATGTATATTTTAAATCTAAAGTTACAGTCTTGAAACATATTCACAAACCAATAAGGTATCATAGTACGTATTAATCAGTCAGTAATTAAGCTAGGGAGTAGCTAGCAAGTGGTATTAGAATGATCGGCATCGAAAACCGATTAGTCGGTTAGTAGGCAAATGCTATTATTATTATTTATTTATCCATTTATTTCAGGCATCAAGGCCCATATAAACACATACAATACAATATATAATAAAAAAATAATAAATAAAAAAATAACAAAAAAATAAAAATAATAATATTATTATAACTTAAAAATACTATAAATACATACAACATTATAATTACACTAAAATCTAACAGAATGCACACGAAGTGTCTGCGTCGTGTTTCGCTGACTGGTGTCATGTAGCCGGCCACGAAACCGGCGGTACGCAACACCCTTCGGCCAGAACTCTTCCTTGAGGAAATTCTCGAGATGATGTGTCGGAATTTACCACCTAAGCCTACATTGTGGAATGCAATAAAGAATTTGAGTATTGAGTATTGAGTATTGAACACGCACCACGAACGACTTGAAGTTCGTGTTGTGACACGATTCCAACTTCTCGACCCTCAAAGTCCAGTTGGTCTTCACACGCATGTACTCCACGATCTCCTCAACCTTCGTGGAGTGGTGCAATCCATCAATGCCATCTCTATTTACGAGTACAAGTAGAAATAGTAGCGGTTCTTTCTTTTGACCAGTGTTCAGTTGCACAGATGTTGTCGTCATCGAAATGTATTGCTTAATACACCTATATAGGTACTAACGTTCTGTTCACAGCTGCACGGTTGCTGCGTTTGCACAGTGTTAGTATGGTTGACGAGGCTGGACGTGAAATTAAAGCAATTAGGTATTCTAAAATACGAGGGCGGAGTGATATCTTTGGTAAAAATTAAAAATTTAAAAAACCCTCGACTACGTGAAACCCTATAAAAAGAAAAAAATAACCTTGAAACTATGACCCTACGTAAGTACGCACGAACAGATAAAACAAACTTTTTACAAAAAAAAACCGCCTTCAAAAAAAGACAAACAAAAACGTTCTTGCACTAAAAAGTAAATTTTGATTGACATTGATGATAACATCAAAACTAGATTTTCAATGGCACCTTGTATTCAGAGTGCATCTCATGACAGTTCTAAGCCCAAATACTGCTAGGATACATTGTTTTATTTTGAAGTTCTCATGCCAACCTTCCACCTTCCAGCTCCATCATCAGATCAGTTCGATAGTAACTTATAGCCAAAGTGCATTTTATGACAATTCTAATAAGCCCAAACACGGCTAGAATACGTCGATTAATTACGGAGTTCCGGTACCTGTCTTCCGGCTCCATCATGATCATCAGATCAGTTCAATGATAACATTTTCAATATAACTATTCAGGATTGTATGTTTATTTGTATTGTCATAGTTGCTTAACTATCTTGATTGTGATATCTATGCGAGTGACAAGTTCCGTTAGCCATATCTGATCTTCTTCACCAGTTCCACTTCATCAAATGTTACTTTTTGACTGTAAACGCTTGATTTCTCGATGAAAATATTAAAATTACTATATAGTTGCCTATAATATTTGAGGAGTTCCCTCGATTCCTCATGGATCCCATCATCAGAACTGGATTTTGAAAAAAATGGGACCAATCTGGAAGCATATCCTTTAAAGTTAAAAAAAAAATTTGCAAATCGATCCATAAACAACGGAGTTCTGAGGTAACAAACATAAAAAAAAAAAAAAAAAATGCAACCGAATTGAGAACCTCCTCCTTTTTTTGAAGTCGGTTAAAAAGAGTAACTACGTATGAAATTTTTTGTTTAAATGTTGTCCCGTCGGGGGACCGCTCTCATTATTAGCCTAACGTTCTGTTAAAGTTTAAAATAGTAGCGGTCCCCCGACAGGACAATATTTAATCAAAAAAATTCATACGTACTTACGTAGGGTCATAATTTCAAGGTTATTTTTTTCTTTTTATAGGGTTTCACCATTCACGTAGTCGGGGGTTTTTAAAATTTTTTATTTAATTTTTTATTTCATGTTTTTTGTAGGGACTCCTTATTATTTATTTTCTTTTATTTTCTTGCGTTTTAAGATTCAGGTAATTTGGTATTTAATCAGGTTTTTTGTAATTCGCCACTTTGTGGTGGTGGCCATCTTGGATTTGAAATTTGTCATAGTGTATAGTATTCTACTAGTCAAGCCCTTTCATTTGAGACCCATATTGAGGGAGTTGTAAAAAAAAAAATGTAATTTGTCATTTTATGGTGGCGGCCATCTTGGATTTGAAATTTGTCATAGTGTATAGTATTCTACTAGTCAAGCCCTTTCATTTGATACCCATATTGAGGGAGTTGTGAAAAAATATGTAATCCGCCATTTTGTAGCGGTGGCCATCTTGGGTCGATTTTCATCAAACATAGCTAAGAACACTCCCGACAAATTCACCTTTCAAACAAAAAAAAACAAAATTAAAATCGGTTCAACCGTTCGGGAGCTACGATGCCACAGACAGACACACACACACACACACACACCCCCCCTCACCCCCCCCCCCCACACACACACACACAGACACGTCAAACTTATAACACCCCGTGAAACCTCCTTGTTCACAACTCTTTTGAATGACTAAGTTAAAATTTTCAGCCAGTACTGCCGGTAAGTTTTGTTTTGACAGCCATTAAAGAAAAACAACTGAACCCGTTTTTGCAAAGCTGTTTCCGAATTTAAAAAAGTGGCTTGGTGGGAAAAGGTTGGCTCCAACGAAGAGATCATGCCCGAAACTAATGCCTATTTCGAAGGGTTACCTAAGTCGTACAGTCACGAGCAAAAGTATGTATACACTCAGCCTTATTCAAAAGCAATTTACGCCTTTATTTTTTAATGAGATTTTATGTTGTTACGAACATAGCATTGTCGAACCCATACGTTTATGTAATGTGTCGTATTTCAATGTTGGATTCGTTATTTCACGAAAAAATCGCAATTGAAAGTTGCCAAGTGTTGACATATTGGTGCTCGTGACTGTACTTTACGGAAGGGATCGAAAAGCTAGAGAAACGCTGGATGAAGTGCATTGAGTTACAAGGAAACTACGTTGAAAAATAAATAACAATAATTAAATTAAATAAAAATAAAAAAAATAAAATTAAAGAAAATTACTCTTTGTTTAATTTTTACCAGACTCACTCCGCCCTCGTAATAATAAAAGCGCTCGAACAACCGCCAAAGTAAAAGCCTTAATAATGCGCCACAATTGGACTGTTCCAACCTTTGTACAGAAAACAAGAAGGTAAACAATTGTTATATTGTTGTTATCCTTGTCTGATTCTTTAAATAATGTTCTAAGTTAGCGGCAGGTCGTTTCTCCGCAGAGCGCAACGGTTCCGTTAGTCTTCCTACGGGACGTAAATAGGAGTTTATTGTGACGTGTCTAGAGCCCACTGAGCCCAGCAATTGAACGGAACATCATTACGCTGCATAATTAAACGCGTAAATCAGTGAGGGCAGCTGCGACCGCCGCTCATGTACCGCAGATGTAGCGTAGCGCCAGTGTGCCGCCGTGTGCCGCCGATGTAGCGCCAGTGTGCCGCCAGTGTGCCACCGTGTGCCACCGATGTAGCGCCAGTGTGCCGCCGTGTGCCGCCGATGTGGCGCCAGTGTGCCGCCGTGTGCCGCTGATGTAGCGCCGGTGTGCCGCCGTGTGCCACCGATGTTGCGCCAGTGTGCCGCCGTGTGCCGCCGATGTAGCGCCGGTGTGCCGCCGTGTGCCGCCGATGTAGCGCCAGTGTGCTGTCATGTGCCGACGATGTAGCGCCAGTGTGCTGTCGTGTGCCGCCGATGTAGCGCCAGTGTACCGCCATGTGCCGCTGGTGTAGCGCCAGTGTGCCGCCGTGTGCCACCGTGTGCCGCCGATGTAGCGCCAGTGTGCCGCCGTGTGCCACCGATGTAGCGCCAGTGTGCCGCCAATATAGCGCCAGTGTGCAGCCGTGTGCCGCCGATGTAGCGTCAGTGTGCCGCCGTGTGCCGCCGTGTGCCGCCGATGTAGCGCCAGTGTGCCGCCGTGTGCCGCAGGTGTAGCGCCAGTGTGCCGCCGTGTGCCACCGATGTAGCGCCGGTGTGCCGCCGTGTGCCGCCGATGTAGCGCCAGTGTGCCACCATATGCCGCCGTGCCATGTGCCGTCGTGTACTACCGTGTGCCGCTCGTGTGCCGCCGATGTAGCGCCTGTGTGCCGCCGTGTGCCGCCGATGTAGCGCCAGCGTTCCGCCATGTGCCGCCGTGCCGTGTGCCGTCGTGTACCACCGTGTGCCGCCGATGTAGCGCCATTGTGCAGCCATGTGCCGCCGTGCCGTGTGCCGCCGTTTACCACCGTGTGCCGCTCGTGTGCCGCTCGTGTGCCGCCATGTGCCGCCGTGTGGCGCCGTGTACTACGGTGTGCCACCGTGTGTTCGCCGTGTGCCTCCGTATGCCACCGATGTAGCGCCAGTGTGCCACCGTGTGCCGCCGATGTAGTGCCAGTGTGCCGTCGTGTGCCGCCGATGTAGCGCCAGTGTGCCGCCGTGGGCCGCCAAGGTAGCGCACGTGTGCCTCCGTGTGCCGCCGATGTAGCGCCAGTGTGCCGCCATGTGCCGCCGTGCCGTGTGCCGCCGTGTACCACCGTGTGCCGCTCGTATACCGCCATGTGCCGACGTGTGCCGCCGTGTACTACGGTGTGCCACCGTGTGTTCGCCGTGTGCCGCCGTGTGCCACCGTGTGCCGCCGATGTAGCGACGGTGTGCTGCCGTGTGCCGCCGATGTAGCGCCAGTGTGCCGCCGTGTGCCACCGTGTGCCGCCGATGTAGCGCCAGTTTGCCGCCGTGTGCCGCTGATGTAGCGCCAGTGTGCCGCCGTGTGCCGCTCATGTACCGCCGATGTAGCGCCGGTGTACTGCCGCGTGCCGCCGTTAAATAGGTAGGTACTCATTTGTTTACCGAGATACTAGTAACATTGCGACACTCATTGGCATTCGGGACCGCGGTCCCGGTCCCAAAAGCCCCACGACTCATTGCAATTGGCATCATTTATTTATTTATTTAATAATTAATCACTAAGGGTCAGAAATGGAGTGACATTGTCACGAAGCAATAGATTGACACTTTTGTTTAACATACGACCTTTTTCTAATGAGTAATTTCTATACTATACACACACTCTCACATTCGTTTGCAACTGATTGTATTTCATCAATTCAACCATTAGGTTAAATGGCATGATAGCCTAGCGGTTATTATACGTGTCGGTAAGCACGCTCATGCGTAGCGAGCCGTGTGGGGTCGAAACTCACGCGCGGTGATAATTTTTTTAAAAGCTTTTATAATTACCTACTCGAATAATCACGCTATTGAATATAGATCCGTATCATGTTCGTCTTGTTCACATAATTCGTAAAACTTTATGATTATACCCACAGAAATCCATGAATAAATTATAAGGTAGACAGATGCACTTAACTTACCGACTCATTCACCGCGACTAAATAGAACGTTATTTGTTTTTGGTTGGTTGTTATTAATAGTAGTATTTAATAGTATTTATTCGTATCAAAAATACAGCTATTTAACGTTTCATACTTATGTCTTAATTGTGAATATAGCACTATTGTGGATGACGTGTGGTTAATCTATTAGCGGTGTTGTAGTTCATATTGAAATGCAAGGAAATTTAAATATTGAGATGAAAGCAGATATTATCGCGCTGCGTAAAAGTGGGCTTAATATTCTATCACAGATATTTGATGAAACCGGACTGAGTGTGAGTATTATGATTTAATTATTTTATCGATTTTTTTTCTAATTAAAGTATAATTGCTAATCCTTTTAGTTATTTTTTTAAACGTTTTATATTTATCTTAAAGCCTAAATAGAAGAAAAATAAAATAATGATGAATATAAAATATAACATTAAGTACTTATAATAATATAATATGTAACATTTCTATTTTCAAAATAATTTTGTTTCAAAATATTCGTATTTTGCTAGTAGCCTAACAGTACTCTTTTTTTGTTTTAGAGAAATACCTACTGTGAGTCGGAAGGTCAAAAGATATAAGGAAAAGGGTAGCCTTGCCAGTCAAAAGCGAAGTGGAAGGCCCCAGCTAGTTAGTAAATATGAAACAAGTGGTTTCATACACCACCGAGATATTTTGCCGAATTATTCGACACGCTTTTACGAACCGCCGTGCAAACGAAAACCAGCTTTTTGAACTGGTTTTCGTTTCACCCATATTTGATTGAAAAACATAAATACGAATGTTTACATTTTGCGATACAGCGATGACACAACGATGGGAAGCACGGAATGAGAGATCAGATGAGCAGTTGAAGTTGCATAGCAAATAAGGAAATATGGGAACATTTAAGAGGAAAGATATAAAATTATGTTTCAATATTGTTGGATCCATGCACCAGCGTTTACTTGATAGCATTGATATTAATGGGGGTAATAATATTAAAATAATATTGTGTCATATCCGTGATAAGGATTATTTTGAGGTTTAGTTTCAATCTTATTTTCATAATGAAAACGAATACTTAGCTATAACCGCAATAAGTCCTAATAAAATAAATACTATTTGTTAACTTTGACGTTTGAGATTGGCAACTAAAGTTAAAACGAACGCACTGGCAGGCACTGGCAGTAAACAAAAAGTAGTACTACAAGGAGTTCGCACTTTTTTTATTTACGTGGGTAGATTTGCTAGTTGTGATTTCTTAGAGTAAGTACCCACACACATTAGTAATTAAAGCACACTATTATTATATTACTAAGATACAATATTTTAAGTCTAAGGGTCGTAGTTCACTGATTACCTTAACTAAACTTACTTTAATAAATTCTTCTTTATGAGAAAATAAACTGTTTTGACTATAAGTTTATTTATTTCTAGTTTATAAAATTATAACGAATAAAAATTTTGAAATTACTTATAAAACATTTTTATTTTTAACCCCGTATTACAATAACAACATAATTAAATAAGATAAAAATAAAATATTTTTTACATTATTATTCTCGTTTATTAATCTATAAAAAACCAATAATAAAAAAAAAACCGATAAAGATGATTGTTGGAAAAGAAAAATAAAAGTCCCAACTCGAGATTGGAACCCAGACCTATGCGTTCAATAATCCAATACGTAAGACTACTAGACATGGGCGTTTTCGTATTTAGTTGCTAACGGATATGTAACCGATATTTAGTTTTCATATCGATATCGAAAACCGTTTTCAGATATCGATATCAGTAGTACGATTTGCACAAGTAACTGAAACGAAAGAAACGCAAACTAACGACAAACGCACTTTGTTGTAACTAAATAAATAGAAACTAGACCTTATTGCTAGCGCGTTAGGATATAGATATTACGCACGCACTAATAACCAATCACTAGCCGAAGTTACGTAATATTCGCTTCATCACTTTTACGCCAGTAAAACATTGAATGGTAAGACAGAGACAAAGCGAATAAAAACCGTCGATGTCATATCCTCGTGATGTGAAGTTTGCGTTTTGTTCGTTATTACTTATTCGACATTATTCGTAGTTCGTTCTCGTTGTTGCGCTTTGGATAAACCATAGCTCGATGAAGTTTTTGTGAAAACGGTTATGTATATTTAGATATCGATATGGTATGATAATAAACACATATCCGATATAAGTTAAGTTTTGATATATTGAACCCATGCCTAAAGACTACCAGCTGTCGGTACTTAATGTAACGATTTCAATTTTAGCAATGGTATGACCCAACTGAGCTACGCATACGTAATTACGTAGCCTGTGTGCAAAAGCGACGGAATGTTTATTGTTTCGTTCGACGCCAGCCAGTGTGCGAATTCTGAGGTGAGCGTTCTGTGTTTTACATCACTTATACACACAGACCTAGGTGCAGCCTTTATCGCGCGTTCACAGCAATACAGTCCTTAAGGTGACAATGCATTAATGACCTGGCTGCACCTGCCAGTACCGCTGTGCTGCTGCGTGGAACAAGGACACGTCCTCGTAGGCACTCTCGCATCTATCAAGGCCGATTAGCAGGACTCACTGGATTCACACAGTAGCACACACACATACACACACCCCCACACCCCAACACACAGTGTGTGTACACATCAGAGCTTGACTGGCTGTTGTCCAATGTTCAGTATTGGGAAATAATATATCGTGCGGATTTTCGCAAACGTACCGCAAATATTATAGGTAGTAACTTAAGCGCAGTACCTCGCGGTACAATATCATGTCTTTAAAGTTTTGCTAAATAAATTTATTATACAATATTAGGTGCTTGGTCTAAGTTACGTTAAAACTTAAATATAGAAAAATATAGCCGTCACGCCTTCGAGTCTCGAAAGGGCTGTCTCTGGGGAGCAGACGGACGCGGTCTCTATATCCATAACTTAGCATTACATCCAATTGATTGAGATGGGGACAAATCTATCGCAGTTTATTGGACTGAGCCCCAATTTCAAGGTTTAATAGGCCATTGTATAAAATAGGCAATTACGCCTTAGCTCGCTATTACCATATAATAAATATAAAACCGTAACCCAGGAGCCCAGCTGCTCAGGAGCCCGGCTGCCCAGATCTGCGAGAGGGCGGAAGCGACGCACAGCAGTGAAGTAGATCCATGAAGTGACTCTGTACGTTAAATACTTATTGTAGGAAGGTAAATGTGTGCGACGCTCTGTTACACCGGGCCAACTACAAGTGAAGGTTAACGGAAGAACAAGGAAGCGAAACCAACCAGACCCTTACAGAAAAACGCGGTCTCTAGTTCTGTACGTACGCGTCATGAAGGGGTGCGAGCTCGGGCGCCGCTCCTCCGCGCGCCGCAGCCGTGTCCTCGAGTGAGCTAGAACGATCGGTCCTCGTACCCACTGCTGCAGTTACTGGTAGGAGCCTGATCAGACGGTACAGTGCACCTTCCGCGGCAGCTCGCAGCCCAGGGCTAGAGGGCGCCGCGCAGGCGTGAGAGCGCCGCGACCTGACATCGCTCATATAAATCGTTTCACTTCGCCACTTTGTCCTCCAACTCGCTCACGGCTATTTTATTGGCTATTAAAGTTAAGCTCTTGTCGAGTACTTGTGATGCTTCATCGCTCTAGCTAAATGACTGCCGACTATACATTTGTCTAGCGGAGTACAGCGGAGGTGTTAGCGTAGTGGCACTATATCTTACTCCATGAAAGATTTCAATGGGAACGGACTAGCTAGATAGCACAGAACAGCTCTTAATAATATCGATTCTGACAGTAAAATAGTTTTTTTTTCAAATATCTAGGATGTGCATTTAAAAAGACAAATTATTTAATTGATCACGAATAACTTTCTCGTGACCTACCGCTGGCCGGCCCTATCGGTGGATAACAAAATACGGCTATTATTTTTAAATGTAAATATTCTAATTGATTCTGGCCTGTTGCCGTGGAAGTTACCCACAGTTTGATTATATAATTGAATTAGTAAATTGCCGGGGGGTCTTCATCCCTCCTTACGCCCGCTATTTAAAGACGATCACGGAATCATATGATTCCATGATTAGTCAAAGTGACCTCTGCGCTGCCACCGACAACGCCGTGGAAGTGGCAAAGTTTTGGGAAAACAGCATTTAAAATACAGTCGTGCCAGCGATACGAATAAGAAGAAGATGGGCAATCATTAACGCTGGCCTGCACTGGTTCTATCTCTGAGCGACAGTGGGCGGCGCCGGCGGTACTATAGTTTGCCGAACGGTTTCTCAAGCTTTCGTACTGCCGACGCGCGACGGCGACTACATCACTAGTCGACTACATCCACAACACTGTTGTTTTTATTGGAAACAGTAGTTGCAAGAGCGACGACCAGACCGATCGTACACGCGCTGTATGATACGAGCCCCCCCCAAACCGCAGCGGCTCTGCGGCTCAACAGTGGCGCCCCACACTTACATCAGGGTCGGCTAACAGGCGCGAACCAATACATTCCGCCACATTAGTGAACTCCACAGTTTGTGTTACTCTGTGGTTTTATTTAATTAGCGCACGCTTTGTAATCAGCCTAAGTTGTGCGTAAATCACGTTATACAGCGCTCGATCACACGAGGAACATAATGGCTCTGTTATACATATAAGTGCATTATGTGTTTGTTTGATAGAGCTCCGCAGTTAATTGGTTCGGCTTGTAATTGGACGTGTTCCAATATGTTTACTAAATTAATTCTCCAACACAATCGACTGATTCGAATCGGATTGTTGTGCAGCCCCCAGCAAGTCCACCGGCGCGGCGCGTGGCGGGCGCGCACTCCTTGTGATCACATTCATCATGTCGAGTGGCATGTGCAGTGTGCTCATGGCTCATGGCTCACGGCTCACGGCTGGCTCTAACTTGAAAGTCAACAACGTGATTTATTTCAGTTGTTGAAGGAGACGAGAGTCCTGGATAATGGTTCATATTTGCATATTAACTGTCGTTCAAAGGTCCGTTCTGCCCACGCTTGAATAATATTATACTAATTTGTAATGGTTGCTGTCAATGTATTTAATGCGATGAATGGACTCGATGCTTCGGCGACCGCGAACTAGCGGTTCACGCCACCAAATGGGAATCAAATAACAGTCACTTATATTACCTATTGTGACCTTTGTCCCGGAGGCTCGGTCCCGCGGGACGCTCGAAATGTGTCGTATAACTTGCAATTAGTAATAATATAATAATAATGTTTATTTTCTTCCACAAATAACACCCATCAACAGTGATTATAGGAATAGGTAGTGCCTATTTGCCTAAACTTCGAAGAACAGAGACAAGAAACGGAGACTTCCTTAGGACTAAATTTTTCACTCACTCACTAACACATTGTGTACGTCATATATATATATACTAACACAATTTTTGATTTTGATTTTATTGTAAATTATTTAAATTAATGTAATGTTAGTATTGTTTAAATTGATTTTAATTCTATTTCAGTGTCTGTGGTCTACGTACCAATTGATTTTAATATAATTTGATGTATTGTATGGATTATTACTATCTGAAATAAATGAATTATTATTATTATTATTAAAAGTGTTGCCCCGAATTTCTGGACACATGTCCCGGAAAAAATTTAGTCCTAAGGAAGTCTCCGTTTCTTGTCTCTGTTCTTCGAAGTTTAGGCAAATAGGCACTACCTATTCCTATGACTGCCCATCAACCAAAACTTAAAACCGGAAAAATAATAATTACGATATTACAATGTTTATTTGTAGGAGACTGGTGCCTAAACTAAGCCGTAGCCTGTATTTCAGGACACCAGAGGAGTCACTGGTGTCCTGAAATACACACAGGAAAAATAACATCATAACAATAGTATCACCAGTATAGATATGATAGATTGGATGGAAAACAATGAAACATCAAAAAATAGTACAATTGTCATGAATGCAGTATCGTGCCACCGACATCTAAGCGACTACACGACTCGCTGAGATCAGTGACGCCCTGTGCGGAGCTCAGTACTGACCTGACACCCGAGGAGCGAGAACTGGTGAGGACCGCGCCACGTTGCAGCAAGTGATAGACAACAACAGCCGTTCGTGATCGATAGTCCTCAGCCAATATCAAAGGATCATTATTTTAAATCGACAGTCTAATCAGTCAATTATACAGATCGTAAAACGCCGGTGTATGCCTGTTTCCTGGATTTTTCCAGGGCTTTTGACCTTGTGTCATATGATGTGCTTTGGAGGAAAGGAATGTACCGGCGGAAGTTCTAAGCTACACGATTACTGACAAATGCGTGCACTGACTGCACAAGTCCACTCAGAGGGGGCAATTCTCGTAATTTTAAGAACGTTCACAGTCTGATCTCAGTCTCAATTTGTCAAAAAATACTTCTAACTTCCCTACATTTTGAGACTAGTTTTTGACATTTGTTTGTCGCCGAGATGAGACTGCGACCACATTTTGAACGTTTTAAGTTACGAGAATTGGCCTTCAGATCTGTGGTTCGTTTCCCGACGACCATTTCAGACGCTAATCTACATATACAGGGCGTCCCACTCTGCCACATGGAGGGAAAGTACCTTGAATATTGTAGATGGAACATTGCACTGAAAGAAGACATTATTTTAATTAAAAAAACACCTTAAACTACATTCATAGATTTTTAAATAATTACATGGTTGAAGCGGGAATCGAACCCGCTACACGAGAAAAAAAAATTACCCTGTAGCTTTATCATACCGATCGAAAGGCTAAGGCATAAGGATTATTTTTTGCTAAATAACATAGTGTCAGAAATAAAAGGAAGACCATGAATTTTAACATTTTTAATACAAAATTAATCAATTTGTCAAATGCTCAAAATGAGTCCCATACTGTTGAATACAAAGTCGCACTCTTTTGATTATTTCACTCCCTGTCGATTTTTTTGGTGGATATTTAGAATAATACGTCTAAGTTCTGTTTGTAGCTCGTGGACATTTTCATACTGGTTCTTGTAAACTAAATTTTTTACATAACCCCATTTAAAAAAATGTAACGGGGTTAGATCTGGGGATTTTGGCGGCCATCTTATTTGCCCATTTATCCCGATCCAGGGAAGAAACTGTTGATTGGGCTCAGAACAGTCACAGAACAAGAGTGTTCTGTGGCTGTTCTGAGCCGGAGCCCCATCTTGCTGAAAAGTAAGGTTTTGTAGTTCTGCAACCGGAAGATTACTTATCTAATTTCTTAAAATCTCAAGTATTTCTAAATACCTTTTCGTATTCAAATGCCCTTCGGAAAAATGTACTAAGAGGACCGGGTTGTTTACAATCCCACACCAACAGTTGAACGAAAAACGCACGATTATTAGTCTCGCGGATACGTAAGGGATTCTCCCTGGACCAAATGCGATTATTGTGTCGGTTGTACGTATATCATTATTTCTGAAGTTTGTCTCGTCTGACCAGATAATATTATTTAGAAAATACTGATCATCTAGGATGAGCCTCTCCATTTCATGGCAGAAAATAAGTTGTCTTTCAGCATCACCCAGCAGTAATTTTTGTATTAATCGCCCTTCAACGTAACTTTTGAATTTGTATTCTTTCAGTACATGGTGTATTTTGCTTTTCGAAATTCCGATTACTTTTTCACCTTCCCTCACTGAACTTTTAGGATTTGCCTCAAAGTATATCAAAATGTCGAGTTCATCGTCAGTGTTTATCATTTGGTGCCGCGGTTGTGGTAAACGATGATCGAAACGTCCCAAATTTAGCAGATTATTCACCAACCGTTTCATAATAAATCGAGAAGGTGTATTTCTATCAGGATATCTTTTGCGGTGCCATTGTAAGGCTAATGTTATGGCTTTGTGGTTCAAAAAGTATGCTTCCAATAAATCAAAATTATTTTGATACGCCATGTGATGGTTATGTCAAAAATTCACAATACAATGCAAAAATCCTACAATGAAAATCACAGAAACAGAAGAATAAAAGTCTGAAAATGGAACACATTTTTGAATTATTTCTTTATAATCAGTCAGCCGCATTGCGATGGACAAAACAATGTACGCGTCTTTCGGCTCAGGATACGGCGCGATTTGTTACATACAACCTACTAATTACGCATCTCTTTATCATTTTATCATGCACTTAAATTATAATAGGGAAATGATGCGTACTTCTCAAGTGGGTACATTTATTAGTAATAGGTACTTATGATAACGTCAGTGATATGTCGTAACGGCACTGTCAGCTTTTCATTTTTCTGAACAAAATCTCACATCAAATGTTAAAATTCATGGTCTTCCTTTTATTTCTGACACTATGTTATTTAGCAAAAAATAATCCTTATGCCTTAGCCTTTCGATCGGTATGATAAAGCTACAGGGTAATTTTTTTTCTCGTGTAGTGGGTTCGATTCCTGGTTCAACCATGAAAATCTATGAATGCAGTCTAAATTGTTTTTAAAATTAAAATAATGGCTTCTTTCAGTAAGATGTTCCATCTCCAATATTCAAGGTACTTTCCCTCCATGTGGCATAGCCGTGGGACGCCCTGTATATGGTCTTCACATGCTCTGACCAAGATTATGTTTGGACTTTAAAAGAGACTTTGACCAATGAGTTTGTTTTACCATTTCTTCTTAGGGGTAGTCAGATAAGAAATGTTGACTATATCTATAGTCCATTTACAATAGCATTAGAAAGAAGTTAAAAAAGGTTATTTTTAATGCACACTTTGTAACAAAAATACAATAAACATTGTTACATTATGATAGACGCCGAATTTATTATGATCTATTTTTACAGCAGCTGTCACACTTAATTGTAACCATTTTAACTATTTATCTTATGAAATTATGTGGCTTTCTAATTTAAAATTACAGTGTCAATGCCAAAAACCTAAAAGAAGCAGGGATGAACAATACTTGGAACGTTATTCGTTTCACTATAATTCTACCGAATTTTATTTTAATTAAGGTGGATGCGCTGCAGTAGCCCGCGAAATCAGACGAATTCGGAGCAATTCTAATTTAAAGGGATGTATTGATGATTTTTAAGGTTAAAATTGTATTATTGCCTACATATTTCTTATTGTTGCGCATCATATTATTTTTACTAAGATACAACCTTACACTGACCTGCAAATTGCAAAAAACGCAAGAAAATTAGAATTTAAGCATCTCCCTTAAAATTGTTTTATCATAACTTTGAAATAAAATGTTTTGCATTCCTGCTTCTACGAGCCTCTTTTTTCTAATGCTATTATAAATGGACTATAGCTTATTTTTATGAATAATATGACGTGTGTAAGCGATTCCGACACAATAAACAATTTCATTTCATTTAAGTACGTGTTTCAGGGTTTTTCAAGAATCAACTAACAGGGTGGTAAAGTCTAAAACAGTAATAAATATTGCTTGCTTCAACTAACTTGAAAATGGGTATAAATAATGTTTAAGTCATACACTGAAAAAGTAGTAAAAAGGGAGGACATAGAACTTAAAAATTGACCTGAATACTTATTTATTTAAATAAATAAATGATAAAGATCGTAAACATTAATTTTAGAAATCTTCCTGTCAAATGGGGGTGGAGGGGGTGTTAAATATTTTGGAGGAAAATATACTGCGAATGAAAAAATCCAAAAAAATCTATCTATAAATATAAACTTTTATTAAAAAAAAAACAAAATCAAAAGTCATTTATTCAAATTAGGCTGAGAATCAGCACTTTTCGAACGTCAAAATTACAAAAGACAGTCCGCCAAAAAGGCCGCCCTTCACCACTTCCTAGTGCTATCGCTGGGAAGAAGTGGCGCAACAAACTCCCCAGCAGCACAGCTGTCTGTTCAGTTAGAAAATACTTGATTGTTTGCACATGCGGGTTATAGGCGAATTAGCACCAGACACTGTACGGCGAAGTGGTGGAGCTATGGGTGTTACAGGTTTGCGAGGTGGTCTACGGGTACTCTGAAATGTAACCTACATACCTATTGTGGGCAGTCGATGATGTTATTGAGCAGTTTATACGCGAATCTCAGAACCAAGAGCTCCCTTTGAGATTCCAGGGTACTCATTTTGTAGCAGCCTAGTTTATCAAGGTAGGAGAGATATTTAAATTGCCTTCCCTTTGAGTACCCTAGGTATCGGATAAACCTTTTTTGGATACGTTCCATCCGCAGCAAGTGGGTTGCGTAGTGAGGCCTCCATATCACACTGCAGTATTCCAGGATGCTTCTTATAAGGCTATTGTAGAGAACTAATTTAGCATGCGGGCGTTGAAATACCTTTCCATTACGAATGACAAATCCAAGTATACGTTGGGATCGACTGAATATGTTCTCTGTGTGTAATGTGTTTAGAGTCCAAGATAACTCCCAGATCTCGCACAAGTTCACTCCGTATATTTGGTACGCCGAAATCACTGTATTAACTTTCCTGGAGAATTTTATGTGGCTACATTTCGAACTGTTCAACGAGATTTTATTCTGATAACACCATGCAGATAATCGGTCGATATCTTCTTGGATTAGGTTTACGTCCTGTTGAGGCCTAATGGCTCTTGAAATTTTCAGGTCGTCTGCAAAAAGGAATATGCTAGTATTGTGAAAGCACGATGTCACATCATTTATAATACTGGGCCTAGATGAGAACCTTGAGGGACACCCGAGGCAATTGCATACCTGCCTGACCGGAACCCAAAGACAACCACATAAAACTCCCGATAAGAACCCAGATAAGAACCAAACCAGAGATCTTTGTAATAAGGTTTCCGATGACTTTTTCTATAGATCTATTGTTTATTCTAAAATGTACATATTCCGAATATATTTGTACAATAAATATCATAACACAAATACCTTTTGTTAAACATTTATGAGTAACTCAATGTTTTTAAATTTGCTGAACTGAGTGATCCATAAGAATACTTCGAGGTAACTTACCTGTTTCGTATTGATTTACACCAACTACGATTAATTTTTGTACAAATTTTTGACTAAAGTTTTACATAAAAATAATTTACATATACAGCTTAATTTACGAGATATTACATTTTTAATTTTATTGTTAGAGAAAAGTGCAGTAGGGTGACCATATAATATGAGATCATC
Source organism: Apamea anceps (assembly GCA_951799955.1). Lineage (NCBI taxonomy): Eukaryota > Metazoa > Arthropoda > Insecta > Lepidoptera > Noctuidae > Apamea > Apamea anceps. Next base: position 280,977 of record OX637502.1, on the reverse strand, counting down.
GGAAATATAACTGATACAGTAAGTACCTACCTATATAATCGTCAGTTGTAATATCAAATGTAACCAGGACTTAACTTGACTTTACAGGAGAGGCAAAAAAACTAAATTCTATTCACAAAAAGAGTGGTAACTTTTTGTGTTTTCATCCTATTGCAATGCTGTTTAGAGCATTTTTCTCTTAAAATGTTGGTATCTGAAAGAAACCAGAATGAAACTTACTATTGTATTTTCGAAGATGACATGGTAGTTACTTTATTATTTTTAAATATCGTGTTAATTTAACGTAATTTATAGAATATACAATCTAGTTTAACGTATATCACACAGTTTTCAAGGCGTAGACATACGTTGTGATAGGTTGATTGTAGGAGTTACTTCACTTGTAATAAGGTCTAATTAAGAATAAACTCTATCTTTTAATTAATTCAAGGAAAAGGTTCTTCGTTATGAATACAACAGTTGCAGTGATAGAAACATAGTTTAATTGACAAATGAAATGATGACAATTTAAAAAAATCGGAAATAAATAAATAATAAAGTTTACTTTTTAATAGTCTTTAATGTACACCACATAGGTACACAAATATAATTAACAAAACACATAAATCCAAAGTTATTAGATGATTAGTTAAAAATCAAATTAATCTTCTTATAATAACGATCCTTATTAAAATAAAGGTAGAATATTGACCACTTGTGTTTTTTGTAAAAAAATATATTTTATCTGCACGAGCAACACTTGAATCTGACAGTAAGTAAAACGATGTCTTTTTTTACAGCCAAATATTGGCAACAACTTGGATTATGTATTGTTTGTTCATCTGAATCAGAAAGAAAAATTATTAAAAGGCTTCATTATGGTTTCTTTCAGATAACAACATTTTAAGAGAAAAATGCTCTGCTCTAAACAGCATTGCAATAGGATGAAAACACAAAAAGTTACCACTCTTTTTGTGAATAGAATTTAGTTTTTTTGCCTCTCCTGTAAAGTCAAGTCCTGGTTACATTAATTGATATTACAACTGACGATTATATAGGTGGGTACTTACTGTATCAGTTATATTTCCGATGATCTCATGTTATATGGTCACCCTACTGCACTTTTCTCTAACAATAAAATTAAAAATGTAATATCTCGTAAATTAGGCTGTATATGTAAATTATTTTTATGTAAAACTTTAGTCAAAAATTTGTACAAAAATTAATTGTAGTTTGTGTAAATCAATACGAAACAGGTAAGTTACCTCTAAGTATTCTTATGGATCACTCAGTTCAGCAAATTTAAAAACATTGAGTTACTCATAAATTTTTAACAAAAGGTATTTGTGTTAAGATATTTATTGTACAAATATATTCGGAATATGTACATTTTAGGATAAACAATAGATCTATACAAAAAGTCATCCGAAACCTTATTACAAAGATCTCTCAGACAAAATGGTGTCTGTACTGAGTGATCCAATGATACTGTCCAAAGATACCCGAAATAAGCTTTAAATGCCATGATGGGCTTAAAAAATGTTGTGACAAATTCTTTACAAATTTTTAAGATATAAATTAAGTCAGTAGAGTAAGTTTTTGTTGAGATTTAGTTCATAGCCGTTTTTGCAAAATGTCTGAATTGAGTGATCCACATTTTCGGCAATAACTGAAGACCCTTGAGAGTGACAAATTTTTTACTTTGGGCTATGAGTTTTGACTATTTTTGACTAAATGTACAATCACATTTTGTCACGAAATAAAAAAAGATCACTCAATCCAAATGCACATGGTGACGCCGTACGTAGTTAGTTTTTCAGCAAGCAGTTTATGCGAAACTTTATCAAACGCCTTGCTAAAATCCGTGTAAACAGCGTCAACCTGTACACCTTTATCCATGGCTTCGCATGAGGCTTCAACAAAGGACACCAATTTGTACTTGTGGATCTGTTCTTTATAAAGCCGTGCTGATGGTCGCTTAAGAACTTGGAAAAATAGCGTTGTGGACAAATCAACGACTAATATTTTACCGAAAATCGAAAGGATGGATATTGGGTCTTTACGTCACAAGTTCCACTCTTGTAGACCGGCTTAGGGAATTGACCAAATCTAATTGAGGCGCTATATATCCTCGCCAAGGGAACAGCCAGGCTAGGTGCACATCCGGCAATAAACAGTGGCGGTATATCATCTGGGCCTGGCCCCTCAGTAATATCAAGGCTTTTTAGTTTTTTTTCAACATTTCATATTCGATGACCACGGAAGCTATACTGTCTGACTGTGGGGATATTTTTTTCAAGTATTCGGAGGCTACATAGTTTTTACCTGCAGGCGACGTTTTTTCTTCTTTATAAATGCTGCTATAATTTAAAGCAAATAGCTCACATATTCCTCCTCCATTCGAGGATATTATCGGACCATTAGTCATTTATGCTGGGTATGAACTTTCTCCACCAAGTTTATTCTTGACATATGACCAAAACATTTTGGGACATCTGGCAATAGATTCTTCTGCACTCTCAATGTAACTATTGTAACACTTTTTAGCGTAATTATCACAACATTTAGAGATTAATCCGCGTGATAGCTTGTCAAGGGGATTCTTGTACATTTTATACCTAATACGAAGTTTGTTTTTCTCTTTTAATAAATAATAAGTAGTGTTCCACCACCACTTTGCTTTCGGATGACAGGTACAAAAGTATTGATAGCTGACCCAATAACGCTGTAGAAAACTTCCACCAATTCGTCAACTTTACTGCAACATCCCAGACACTCTCAAAGTCCTTATCCTTCAAATGCTTGTTTATTACTTCATAGTCGGTCTTATGAAAGTTTATTTTTGCAATGCTATTAGATTTAAGTTTTAGCTACTCAATTTTAGACTCAGTCAATTTTACATGTATATCTAACGGAGGATGGTGAGGGTCTACAATACTCAAAGGATCCGCTTCACTAACGCAACAACCTGGAACGTCCACCAATACCAGTAGTTTAAACCAATAAAATATTCCAGCATTGATTTAGAGACCGGTGGTGGCAGGTAGACTGCACAAAGATCAAGACGGCGGAGCTGCCTCGAGCGCTCGCTTCTACAGACACCCATAGACCCTCACAATTACTTTGTCTATGCAGTAATCTTTTTGAAACTAGTTTTTTAGATACTGCAATCAAGACACCTCCGCCATCCCTATCCCAGTGGAAGCCCGAGATTTCCCTGTCTCTTCTATAGACTAAGCACCTACCATCAAACAGTTCTTTATTGCATACACTATTATTAAGCAAAGTTTCTGTCAGAATTATAATATCGTAGTTACATGTTGCTAGTTTACATGAAAAATCGTGCATTTTCATCCGCAGGCCTCTTACATAGTAAATCTCAATATTAAACAAGTTTAATTTGGTTTGTGTACCTACAATTAACATGCATAAAAAGCTTCTGCAAAGTTAAACTTATCTACTACTATCAACCTATCTAAAGTTGCTAGATCTTTTATCACTATATGTTCCGATATAACGTCTTGACGCATTAAAACACGACCGCTTCTGATTCACACAAATTGGAATCCTAATTCTCTAGCTTTGGTTCTTGCTGCGGCGTGGATTTCCTTGTTAGTCGCCGAAAAATGCTCCATTACGTAGACAGGATTTTTAGGTCCCATCAATCCAATATATGAGAAGAGTTTAATTTGTCCTGACTGTTTTACTTGTTGAAGTCGATCGAAGCTGCCAAAAATTTGTCACGGAGTCTTGGGGAGCTGAACTGAGTGACGATTGATCCCTTGCCGACTCGTAGTCACACCAGATTATCACACCAGTATGACAAACAGGATTTTTTTTCTAGTTTGTCACACCACTGATTTTTCCACACCATTTATTCCTAACTAGTGCTGTCCTAGTTATACTACTTAGGGCTTATTTTTCCAACGCCAGATAATTTTATCAGAGGAATCATTTTGAATTTTTGACAGTTCTACCATATAAAATCTGTCAGACGTCAATTTTATTCTATGAATAATAAAAAATATCTGTCGATTGGAAAATCAGCCCTTAATTAAATTAAAAACCTTCAAATTACATAATAGCTTAAATTTTTAGCGACTTTAAAAAAAAAAGGAGGTTTCAATTCGACACGTATAATTCGACATGTAATATTATTGGAACTGCATTATATTCACATAATATGACAATCTATTAGGGCTTCCAAACAAATACAAAATTGTATAGATGCATATGGGCATTTTTACTTCAACTTAGAGAACAGTGTAAGTTTCATCAAAATCGATTCAGGCATTTTCAAAATATGGACTAATAGGTACGTGTAAGTGTGACGGCCTGGCTTATTGATACAAGCTATGGACGTAGTGTCAAAGGGAAAACATCTCAAAACCTTGGTCAAATTCTAGTGCAATATTTATTTACTTACCTACTTATTACAAACAAATATTCCAGTTTTAACTTAAAATTAAAAATTACGAAATAAAAAAGTAATTAAAAAAAAAATAAACCGACTTCAAAAAGAAGTTAACTCAAAATTATGAAATAACATTAATTTCGGAAGTCGGTGGCAAAAAACTAAAACACAGATCCCAAGACACCGACTTCCGAAATTAATGTTATGTATTTCATAATTTTGAGTTAATTTCTTTTTGAGGTCGGTTTAAATTTTTTAAATTATTAACGCAATGTTTCAAGGAAATGTCCCAATGATATTTCACCATTTAAGAGTTTCAATTGGCAGAAAATGATAAAATTATCTTTATCAGTTTGGTCGATCCTTCTTTTTTTTGCGATATTAATTTCTTTTTGATTGAATAATACTGTTAATAATTTTAGAATGGTAACGTAGTTTTTATTTATATTTTTATTTAATTGGGAGTGCCAACTTTCACAAACGTTGTTGGTTCTGTGCCTTTGACCAACTTTATTCCAGTCGGCGATATATTGTTCATCATTTAGCCATTGTCGCGCCATGTATGCTATGAACTGTTTCATCTTTTTCCCGCTAAATTCATTAGATTCTGTTTATATGTATCCCCATCCGTTTTTAACAAGTTCTAATGGAGTTAGCGGCAATGCCGTACATAGTCCCACAATTCTTTTATGTAGTTTACTTTTTAAACCAATTGATTTCGCTTTTCGCCATAAGCTCTGACAATAATGATAGTAACACTTTTTTACCGATATATGTGGAAAAAAACATCTTAAGGCATTTGCTACGGCAATCTCGAAATCTGCGTGGAATACAGTGGGACACCAATCTGGAAATTTAGTTATCAGGATGTCAAATAATGCAGCATATGTCGACTCTTTTTTGTCGCTCATAACCACATGTATTAGCGGTATCACTGAAGTTGTTTGAGACGTGCTCCCCAAGTCGCCGAGGATAGAAAGTAATTGTGGAAATGGTCGTGGCGAACTCTTAAAAGTCGCATCTATAAAATATTCTTTCACACTTTTTAATAATTGCTTTGCTTCTTCAGAACAAAATACGATTTGCAAAATCGTTGATGTTTAAATGAGCAAACTATTGACGCGAGTCTGTCAATTGCATTTATCATTATTTCAAGCATTGTTTCCAACCGCCAACCGGCCAATATCTACTAGATAAAGTTTGCATTATCATATGAACCACTGGACATCCACAGCTGAACATAGGCATAGCTTGCATTACTTACCACAAAGTAGGTACTGCACTAGCAATTATCGTATACATGGTGTGGAAAAATCAGTAGTGTGACAAACGAGAAAAAAATTCCTGTTTGTCATACTGGTGTGATAATCTGGTGTGACTACGAGTCGGCAAGGGATTGATCGAGGCCTCGGAGAGTCACAATTTACTTTGGCAATTCGTGTGCAGCTTAAAATATCAATATCTGTAATGGCGCAGCCTATGACCGACCCCAGCTGTTTTGTCAGGCTGATGACATTCTCTGTTTTTTTCTCTGAATCTAGCATGTTAAGTGTACTTTACGTAGTTAAGTGACGTAAAGTATCGCTTTCTACTGCTGACTGGCTATAAATGCCGGTCTGTTCCCCATAAAATGTAAATGAAATGGGTTTCTAAAAGTTTCAATATTGTTTTACTATTTTAAAGAATTGGGATGTTTTGTTATTGATAAGGGTAACATGTCGCGCTGTCAGACCATAAAATTGAGGTTTAATGTGTTTCTTAGAGGGCCGATATCGTGGGACAATGTTAAAATAAGAATTTAGAATAAGACACCTTGTTATTAAATAGGATTAAGTGACAGACAGTCACATTCCCCCCTCTGAAAATCAGACGCGTGCCGCAGTACAGCGTATGAGCTTTCACAATAGGATGAACTTTGCCTTTCCTTGAAAGTGTCTCAGAATATAGACCTATACTTATTTGATGTATTTATCTAATCAAATACCTACCAGAATATTGTAAGTATTCTGGTATCAATCCTACAAGATCCCAACAAGATGCAATGTCTGCTATGTCGATATATTTATGATTGCTCTTTAATATTTGACCTATAACTGTTCTTGCAAATACTCTTTCCATGATAATTTAAATAACATTACCGCGCCTCAGTTAAGCTCTGTAAGAGTATTTATGCTATTCAGCAACACTACCTACGGCGCTCCCTCGTTACAAGCTCAGCCTGTCGCAGTGGCCTGGACAGAGGTCTCTCCTTATACAACATGTCCCGGAATTAACGCACACCACCAGACACCCCAATTAGAATATTATGTTATAATCATAATACATACACTGAATTTTTATTATTATGTAAAAAACATTGTTTTTTTTGATAAATTACTTATACTGATTGTGGGAGAAAATTATGGTCACATTACAAATTTATGCATACACACAGTCGCACTCGTATAAGGGTCTAGCTCAGTGAGTATTTCATCCATTTTGGTTTGTTTTGACTGTACAGCGGAAGTGTGATAGTAATTTACGTAGTTTTAATTATTTTTGGGATAAAATATTAGCTATATTAAAAATTACAGAAATCGATTCAGTAAACGATTCTGAACAAACTACTTTCATAATGTGCATTAATTCAGTTATACATTGTATATGCACCTCAATGCAGGCCCGCATTTAAACATTATAGATTTGATTCCAATCAGACGCCCCCCTCTGATTCTAAGAGGTTAGAGAAGTTTTGAATTCTAATAAGAGTTGGGAAGTTATACTGATTAAAAAATATGATATAAGCATCCTAGGCTGTGCAGCCAATTACTGGATCACTAGCACATGATGCTCTACTATCCCCTCAGGGTATAAAGGTGTTGACATGAACATTCTCTGGTATATTTGAACAAATAACTATCGTACCATTGGCCTAAAACATAAATCTACAATATCTCATGAGAATGATAATAGCAATAGGCTGAACCTTGATTTCTTCAAAATTAATTTTTAGTGTTAATTTAGTTCTGGTACATATTTTATTTAATTTTAGTGTAGTTTATTCCTTATGTTTGGCGGTACCGATCTGATGGATGGTTTATGCTTAATTTGTCGTGTTTAAGATCTCTTACTGTATTATTGTATAGCTAGCCGTGAAAACCTTTAATTGGCTTCATGTTTCTTTGCCCAGTATATCTATTGTATTTATGTAAAGCTGTTGGTTTTCCATGTGATAAATAAATAAATAAATACTTAAAAAAAATCATACCACATAACTACGGGTAACTGAAGTGTGTAATAAAAGTGAAACTTAGCTTCGCAACAGGAGCCAAGCCACAGCTACTGCTGTTGGAGTCAGCCGCCGTCAGCTGATTTTGAAGGAACTTCTATAACCAAGCGCAACTCACAAACCAAAGGTTCAGACATAGCGTAGTGGCAGCCGAGTGAAGACTTAAATATCCTGGAATTTGAAATAAGGCCAAACGAGTTTCTATTCAATTATACGACATACGTCACCGACTGCGGAGCTGCAAACATTTAAGTTTACTTCTTATGTCGATAGTTAATGTACTTTCTAGGTAAATTAATTGTCATTTTATAAGCTTCACGCTTCGTAAGTCTTACTCGCTTATAATATTCGATTTACCCGTAATAAGGGCGTGTCTTATACCTAAACTCATTCCACATACATTCGTAAGGGGTCGGTCGACCTCGTCTAATCTCACAGTCTGTAGCGACTACCTCTCCGAACATATGTCACAGAGGTCGCAAGTCGATGTTATATATACCGACTACCGGAAGTGTTTCGATCGGATAGATCACGTGATCCTATTGCGTAAACTTTTATCGGTGGGCATTAGGGGTGATCTTTACCGATGGTTCAAGTCCTATGTGGAGAACAGATGTCAGACTGTGGTCCTGAATGGATACTGCTCTAAGACTATGAATGTTCCCTCGGGGGTTCCCCAAGGATCCTTGCTAGGGCCTTTGTTATTTATTATCTTTATCAACGATATCTCTTCTTCTTTTCGGTATTCAAAATTATTACTATATGCTGATGACATGAAGATAATGAGACAAATAAGTACCGTGGCAGATGCTCATCTGTTGCAGACAGACCTTAATAATTTTCAGGGCTATTGCATCAATAATAAGTTGGACCTGAATGTCTCCAAGTGTTATGTTTGCTCCTTTACACGGAAACCTATCCCAATCGTCCATGACTACTTGCTTGTGGATACAGCACTAAATAGGGTCAACACTATCAGGGATCTGGGAGTTACCTTTGACGCTAAGCTCCTCTTTGATGCACACATAGACAATATTGTCAAAAAAGCATCAAAAGCACTTGGTTTCATTCTGCGGGTGTCCTCGGAGTTCAAAAACATTAAGACTATTAAAATATTATACTGTTCTTTTGTTCGCAGTCATTTGGAGTATGCCTCTCAAGTCTGGAACCCGAATTATAATGTCTACATAAATCGTATTGAGAGCATACAGAAAAGGTTTTTAAGGCACATTCAGTATCGGTCTAAGACATTTTTAACGAATTATACCTACCGTTGCAAAAAATTTCATACCCTTCCACTTTATGAAAGGCGAAAAATATCAGATCTTGTGTTCCTTTTCAAAATTGCCAACGGAACAACTGGTGTTACCGAGTTGTTGCACAAAATCCGGCTGCGAGTGCCGTCTGTGTTCTTACGTAGACCTCATTTATTGCACACCCCAGTGGTAGCCACTACATACAGACGGAACTCGTACATGGTGAGAGCGAGTCGTATGTACAACACGACCTGCTGGGAAGCTGATATCGACATTTTTAATACTAGTGTTGCTAAATTAAAGAAAATTTTATCTAATTGCTTCTTCGAGCGTTAATAGTAATTTACTGTTCTGTTATACATTTTATCATCTGTTCACATGATAATATATTATATTGTATTATATCTGGTTATATATTATATTGTGTTATATATACGTATATACTTACTACACGTGGAAACTTGTAATTGGCCTTATTTTTGTATAATCTATTACTTACTGTATCTGTTTAGCTGTAAGTTTTCCTAAAAATAAATAAATAAATATTCTATCAGATACTAAACTCGCATTTTCAGAGAGTCGAACCTATTATTACAGGTATTCACATACTGTTAGATACTAGGCTCACGTTTGCAGAAAGCTGACCCTATTATTATAGTTATTCACATACTGTCAAATACTAAACTCACATTTGCAGAGAGTCGAACCTATTATTACAGGTATTCACATAATGTCAGATAGGTACTAAACTCACATTTGCAGAGAGTCGGACCTATTATTACAGGTATCTACATACTGTCAGATACTAAGCTCACGTTTGCAGAGAGCTGAACCTATTATTACAGGTATCCACATACTGTGAAATACTAAATTCACAGTTGCAGAGAGTCGAACCTATGAATACAGATATTGTGTGCAGGACGCCCACATACATAACGTCATAATGTATTTAGGACCATGTAAATAATAGCGTATAAGTTTATCTTAGTATCTAAGTTGTGATTTGTACGTTTACATACGACCGTGTTCCACTCTCGACAGGTTCGAACTTGTCGAAACCTGTCTTAAACCTGCATGTAAGCAAACTGCTGTGATTGGCGGATCGATAGTGGAGCACGAACGAAGATAATTATGATTGGTGTTTTAAATTGTAAAAATAATTACCTTTCCCACTACTTGCGCCCATTTAAAAACATATACAGGATAATTTTTTATTCAGTGCGTAAATTTTCACAGGGTGTTCTACCCATGAATATGAACAACTTTCACTATGGGACCATCTCTGAAATCACAAAAAAAAATCAGCTGTTTCTTATAAAAGTTCAATACCTACTCGACCAAAATGTATGAATCTGCTGATTTTTTTTTCGTGATTTCAGAGATGGTCCCATAGTGAATGTTGTTCATATTCATGGGTAGAACACCCTGTAAAAATTTACGCACTGAATAAAAAATTATCCTGTATAGGCAGAGCGATTTCGAAAATTTGTAACCATGTTCGGCAAGCAGGTCCCCTGGGAAAAGCGAGCCAAATATCTAGGTGTCATCCTAGATCAGCACCTCACCTTCTCAGAGCACATAAAGACGGTCCGTTCGCGCGCCGCTTTCGCTCTCGGCCGCCTCCACTCCCTCCTCAATGATCGCAGCAAGCTGTCACTCAAGTGCAAAATGCGCTTGTACACAGCTTGCATCCGTCTCATCATGACCTACGCTTCCGTAGTCTTTGCTCATGCAAAGCCCCGTCACATCCATAGGATGCAAACCCTACAGAACTGTTTCCTCCGCAATGCCACAAATTCCCCTTGGTTCGTTCGCAATGAGATCCTCCACGTTGATCTCAAGATCCCCACTATCCAGCAGTTCATGAAACGCCTCTCCAAGCGTTTCTTTGCCACAGCCGCCAATCACCGCAACCCTCTGGTTGTCGCGGCCGCCAATTACACCCCCTCCAAAATCAGTAAAATTCGCCGTCCAAGGCATGTTCTCGATGACCCCGATGACCCCACAACCCTCCTCCAGGAGAGCGATAGGGCAACTAGTACATTATACAGAAACAAATTACCGTCATTCCGACCTCGCCGCCGAGGTCCCTCGCGACGCCCCCAAGTAAATTCTTCCTTGCCCGTTGAAGCGCCAGCCCGCGCCGTAGCTGAGCCTGTAACTTTAAATCCCCCGACTGTGACCTCTGAGTTTGTTTCGGCCTTTCTTCTTAGAGATAGTCCTAGGAAACGCCGTACTCATCAAAGCATTAATACTATTTCGATCCAGCCTGTCCCTTTGCTGCCCTCTCCCAGCGACGCCCTAAGCCGAGGTTCGTACCCCACAGGGGGTGCCCTTAGCGCGCAGTCGCTTAGTTTTAATCTAGATTTAGCCCTGGCTGGAGGCTTTAAGAATTCTTAAGGCAACCACAGGATAGTCCGGTTAAGTAGTTACGACCTCTCAAGGTCAACTACGAGGTGCCATACTTAAAAAAAAAAAAAAATTGTATCCAGTTAAAATCAAGACTTCATAAGAACAACATGAAAATAAATAGACTTCAAGCAGCCAGGAGTTTTATTGAACACAGCGGTCTCCTCCAACCCAGCGCACACGTACAGGTAGAGCACAAGAGCTCTCACCTCACACGTTGGTCCTTCGAGAGCCGGATTCGAGGATGATCACTATTAAGAAGACTCCAGCGAACTTATTGAAGAATATTTAGAAGAATTATTTATCGAAACAATGCCGGTAACGAGGTCTACGGGTAAAAGGGGTAGCCAGTCATCAACTACAGCTACAGAACGAACAGAAACGGCTACGGAAACTGCTACGGAAACTGCTACAGATACTACGACCGATACGAGTACCACGGAAGCTACTGGAACGACAGCTACCACAGAGACGACTACAGCAGCGACTTCAGAAGCACCAGCTACTACCACGTCTACAGTCAAACGTGCCGCGCCACAACAAGACGTCACAACTGAACACAAAGAAAGTGGTCGCCGCAGCAAACCTACGTCACAGAAGAGTGATAAAACTTCAAAAGCGCGCCGCATAGCCAAGGCTAAGGCAGAGCTAGCGAAACGATTAGCAGAGTTAGCGGCCGCACGCCTCGCCGAAATTGAAGCTGAATCTACAGATGAAGATGTATCCTCCGTCGCCTCAGAAAACGGAAACGATCAACGAGTAACTACTTGGCTCCAATCAAGTCAACTACTCGCCATTGCCAACAGACCTTATCAATCCGAGGTGAAGTCGTCGAGCAAACCAGCAGTTCCTGTAACCACCGCCGCCATAGCCTGGGACATCCCAGCGACCTTACCGGCGGGAGTCATAATGTTCCATCAAAATGTAACATGCTTTTATTTATTTCTTATCAGGTTTAAATTATTTTTAACTGTTTAGTTCTTTTTATTAACAAGTAATAAAAGTTGTTTTTAAAAAGTTTTTTTTTGTACTGACATTGTAGGATGAAATAAGCGACCAATGAAATCAAAGTTGTAAAAATGATTAGGTGCCCGTATTTTATGGTTTCAAAATACTCCTGCGCACTAGCATTGACAGTGTTTTCATTTATAATATTGTCATTGTTCCTCTGGCTTGCATGATCCATGGCGAGCCGCCCCGCGCCCGTTGCTGACGTGGACAGGCGGCCGCGCGCCGCCACTCGTACGATAAACGAGGCATTTCCCTCCGCACGCCACGTGTCACTCCATCTTACTCGTCCAGATTGCGAAACCTCGGAGCTCCCACTCGGAACAGGTTTAATGTTGTCGGCTGTCAAATGAAGCGAAAATATTATTTATTTATGAGAACAATTGGGAAGGCCTTTTCTCTGGGCTGTTTGCGTTCAAATAGTGTTTACGCAACGCGTGCGCCAGCTGATGTCCGTCGATTACTTCCAAAACCCAATGGCGCAGCGCGGACGTCAGCGTGATGAATGAACGTCCCGCCACCGTGCGGCGAGCGGCAGTGTCGTGCGGCGGCGCGGCGCGGCGTCGTCGTGCTCGTCCGGTGTCGTGCTCGTGCGGTGTCGGACGGGGTCGTGCGGTATTAGATACACTGTCTTTATCCGATATACTGTCTATGTCGAGTATTGTTTAGTTTCATACATTCAATACCTAGTCATCATGATTTGTGTGACCCATTTCACAAAATGGCATCAACTGAAGATGTGTACATTAGATCAAACAATCAACAGATTTGAGATAACGTTCGGAACCATAGGAATGTTTTTAAAAAGGAGTTACTATGACTACTAAATATCTGCAACATCCAGTCCTAAGGCTCCGCAATGACGATGGAACTCGGTCAGACGTCCCGCTACCAGGACAATGAGATTAGCTTACATTTTTCTGGCGAATTAACTAATAGATCAGGGTCACTACAAACAAAAACTAATTTACTATCTTTAAAAAGTATAACATAGTGTTTCTTCCATTCTGATAAAAAATGATGACAAATTTGAGGCTGGTGGTCTATAAACACATAAGAAAGTATGGCCTTCTAAGTCTGCACATGCTACCTCACATAGGCGATCAACAGAGCAAGCAGTAATATCCTTTCTTTCTTTATATCTAAGACTATTATTAATAATATCAAAGTACCACCCCCTATTGAGGACCTGTTGTACGCACTGGCAACTGAAAAATTATTTACATTAAACAACATTCTATCCAGTTTTAACCAGAGGGGCAATTCTCGTAATTTTAAGACCGTTCACAGTCTGATCTCAGTCTCAATCTGTCAAAAAATACTTCTGATTTCGCTACGTTTTGACAAGTTTTTGACATTTGTTTGACTGCGACTGGATTTTGAACGTTTTAAATTACGAGAATTGGCCTTCAGGTTTCACCAAAACATAAGATATCCATATGATAAGAAGCGATTTATATTTTGGTGATATAGTAAAATATTGATGATATATTATTATTATCATTAAAAAAAAAATATTATTATTTATTTATTGATATATTTTTTATTTTTATTTTACATTGATTTTGTTTTGTATACCTTACTGATAAGTGTTATATGTAATGTAATATCGTTTTTTTTCCCAAATAAAATAAAATATTCTTATTATGCTTCTCTTTTGTCGACTCTAAAAAGTTTAATTAGATAATAATGTTTCGTCACTTGACCTAGTCTCAGCTAAGTTATCAGCAGGAGGAGAATACCTTATCTGACTGGTAGTGGCCTCCTTCGTACATTAATGTGTCGTGATTGAATGTGACCCTCGTGATTTTTTTATTTCTTGTTAAGTTTTTAGTTGTTGTATTTTACGTTTTTGTTTATTTTGTTGTTGCGAAAAATAGTGTTACGCTTAATAAAATAGACGTGCCTACTATGGATGCCCAGCCAGGGCCGTCGACCAAAATAGCTCGCATACTGAGCTGTGCAGCAGTGCAGCTGTGCAGCTGTGAAGTAGTGCAGCAGTGCAGCAGTGCAGCAGTGCAACAGTGCAGCTGTGCAGCAGTGCAGCAGTGTAGCAGTGTAGCAGTGTAGCAGTGCAGCAGTGTAGCAGTGCAGCAGTGCAGCAGTGCAGCAGTGCAGCAGTGCAACAGTGCAGCTGTGCAGCAGTGCAGCAGTTTAGCAGTGTAGCAGTGTAGCAGTGCAGCAGTGCAGCAGTGCAGCAGTGTAACAGTGTAACAGTGCAGCAGTGCAGCAGTTTAGCAGTGCAGCAATGCAACAGTGCAGCAGTGTAGCAGTGGAGCAGTGTATCGGAGATGTCAGAACGCTATACACAGTGAACACAGATCCAAATTAGTCGCGAGTCGGACTTGCACACTTAGGGTTCCGTGCCACCGTACAATATTTTCCATTATTAATATGGAGCAAAGACACCGAACAAGAAACGTTTCCCTTCAATTTACTTTATTATTTGTTGCTATAGCCGCCATAGTAATGCAACTCTGTGAACATTTAAAAGGTCTACCTATTACGGTTCAACAGACACCAGCCTGTGAAAGACGGACAGTTACAATTATTATTTGATTTCATTGATTGATTCAATTAAATATATTTAATAAACCATTGTTATTTGCAATTATCATAAATCATCGTTTTACTTTACGAAGATTATTTTGAAGTACAGTACATTATTTTGTTTCATTACACCAAACTAATGTGATCTTGAAAACGTATTTTTAAAATTGATTAAAGGATGAACTTTTCTGTCGTTAACACTATTTAGTTATGAGGTTTTCAACAACCCTTGATCTCCGGTGGCGCTCCAATTTACGAGTTTTTCATTTCCACAAGCAACATCTTGGATAAAAGTTAAAAAGAAATCATAATGTTTTTTGGGAGGAGGCTTATAAAGCCGTGTTTAGAATGGATAACACTACACCGCGAGTCCGCCCGGCCCCCGGCCGCCTCCGAGAGGATAATGAAAACAAAGTACACGAAATATACTTTAATTAATTGCAGTTTCTTTTTTGTTTCTTGTTGACAATTTTGTAATTAATATTTATGTCTGCCGGAGCGGGATTAGCGACCCACAACAAAGAATATTCAGCGTGGAGGGAGCTATGTCTGACGATACTGAACACACCTGGGGGTATTGCGCACAGCCCTTGGCAGGAGGTAACCACTCCCGAAGACGGGCCTCTCTATATAATACTCGTACATTCATCGTTTAATCTTCCAATGACCAGTGAGCATACAACGTCTTGCGAGTATTGCGTGCATAGCTAACAGTTTGTTATGCAAATGGAAGCAGTGGCGCGCGTCGCGTCGTGTGAGCACGCCTTATGAGTTCAACGTCGCCGCGTCGTGTGAGCACGCCTTATGAGTTCAACGTCGCCGCGTCGTGTGAGCACGCCTTATGAGTTCAACGTCGCCGCGTCGTGTGAGCACGCCTTATGAGTTCAACGTCGCCGCGTCGTGTGAGCACGCCTTATGAGTTCAACGTCGCCGCGTCGCGACTTCGCGACTTTGCGCGACTGACCTCGCATAATGAGTGTGCGAACACTTGGTATCGCCATAGTATTTATACTATGGTATCGCGCGCTGCGATTCAAAGAGACCCTAACGTCGCATCGCGATAGGGAGTAAACTGAACAACGGGCGCCGTGGCTGGCCTGTAGCCTGTAGGCAAGACTGTGTGTCTCCGAAAACGTAATTGTTTTCTATGATTGTTAGAATGTTACCCACGTATTCAATTAGTAATGGTTTAAACATTAATAATTTAATTAAGTATGTTGGCCATGGGTCACAGGGCGAGTTAGGCGCGGCAGGACGCGGCGTGGCGGCACCCACTCGTAACAATGGTTAATATTCGCGATATTTGATTTAATAACCGTCTTCAAAGGAGGAGGTTCTCAATTCGACAGAATGTTGTTTTCGTAACACGCTTGGCCTGAATCTACCTATAGATCTAAGTAACGGAATCTTTCAACGTAATTTTCTTCAACTTCAAAACATCCGATTTCTTTGAAAATTTGCACCAATGATAATAGAATAATCTGATATCTCGGTGCTGATCTGATGATTGAGCCGGAAGATGGATAGTGAAACTCTTCAGTGGTTTCTAGTAATCCCCTCGAGTTTGGGCTCATATGACTCGTTTTGAAGAATCTAATAGTATTTGCTTGAGCAACAAGGGTCTGATGATGGAGCCAGGAGGTGGATAGTGGAACTCTTTAGGGGCTATTATATACACCCCTCGGGTTTGCTAGTAGCCCCTTGTAATAACTTCGTTGACTTTATTAACTTAATGAAGAATATACTACACTCATAAGAAAACTTAAAAACACGCTTTTATCACGCACTGAAATTAATTAAATTTACTTAAATGGAATTCAAAAAGCGTGGAGCCATTTTATTTGCGTGTACCTATTGGGATATAAAAGAAGTGACAAGCTGCGTAGTAAGTACAAGCTGCGTAGTCAGTACAATAAGGCAATTTCATTATTTTATAATATTTTTTGGGGTGATATAAGCGTGTTTATTAGTTTTTTTTTTTAACTGTGGGTATATTTATATAGTTTTTGGAGGTATGTGTGTTCAGCGATTTCTTCTGATTACTGAAACGATTTAAGTGATTCTTTTTTATCTGGTAGAGGAGGCTCGCGGGGGACATTTCTTAAGTTATAGGTACTTGCGTATTGAATGCACTTTGGCGGTTGACGATAGTATTACAAGTTCCTGCCATTGTTGTTTACATAGCAAGTAGTAGTATACGACTTTGTGTAGGGGTAGTAGGTAGGTGCCACAATACAATGTGAGCAAAGAAACTTCTTTAGAAATTAAAAGTAAAACCGTCTTCAAAAAAAAAAAAAACATGTATCAAATATGTATGGTATGTACTTGACTGCCTTGGCGATCAATTATTTTTATTTATTACTTTTAAGAAGGCTTACGGACTAATTACAAATAATAGGTAACAACAACACATTATCAGGTTGCTAATGACAAGCCTCCACAGTTATAATATAACATATCGATTACTTAAAGCCGAACAATTAAAGTACATTGTGTACATAAGCAAGTAGGTTAGATTAGTTTTATTTATTTAAGTATTTATGTTGCTACATATGATTGGCTAAGAGCGTCCTTACTGTGCTTATCTTAGTGCAAAATAAGTCAACGTCATGTTCAGAAGATACATCATTGAAGCTGCAACAATAATGATTATAAAATTTATCAATTTAATAATCATTATTGTTTCCGTAACTCCATTTTGATTTTATTATTAACATTAATATAAGACCTCCGCACTACGGAATGCATAGCTCATGTTGATTTGTCAAGTCATGTCATCGATATTTGTCACGTCAAAGTAAAGTCAAAATACAATTTATGTTGTTTGTTTACATTGGTCTACATACTAATAGGTAATTAAATAAAACAGAACGAGCTAATGATATTGTAAGTTTGGAGGCATGAGGAACAGGGTGTACAGTTCACTCAACCTCCATAGAAAAGGGAGGATCCTCCGACCAGACGGGTGTTGTGTCTGGCGGGCAATTGCCCAACGATTGATGTAGGGAAATTGTATCTATGCTAAGTGCGCGGTAAACTCTGCTTGCGAGATGCAGGATTTGCGTGACGTCAGTGTGACGCGTTGTTCGCATGTGGCGTTGTAGATACCGCTACATCACTCCCCTCCGGAGACCGGAGGTCGATAGTGGGCTGAGTCTTGTATCTTGCGATGCTTGCCAGGCCAGCTGAGGTTCCAGTGAGTCGGAACCGGTTGCCGCATAGTTCACGGTGAGTCGGAACTGTCTGCGGAGATGTCCCCAGTGAGTCGGGGTGGCGCTGCGTTATACTCCAGTGCGTCGGATGTCGTACAGCGCCGGGTTGAGGCTGGCTGCTGCGTCGACCAGGAGAGGGTGCTCTGCTTGTTGACCGGCCGAAGGTGCAGTGTGCTGTGCCAAGGTTGCTGTTGAGGCTGAGGGTGATGACCAGGTATGCGCGGACGCTGCATGCTGGTGGTCAGGATACCCGTTGAAGCCGTGGATGCTGGCTGGCTGGGTGACTCGCCGCTGAAGCTTGCGGGAGTGATGATGATGACGTCACGCTGAAGGGTTTGCACGAAGGCTGCGCTGACGTTCATACTCGGGGTCACCAGTTTGGAGGCATGAGGAACAGGGTGTACAGTTCACTCAACCTCCATAGAAAAGGGAGGATCCTCCGACCAGACGGGTGTTGTGTCTGGCGGGCAATTGCCCAACGATTGATGTAGGGAAATTGTATCTATGCTAAGTGCGCGGTAAACTCTGCTTGCGAGATGCAGGATTTGCGTGACGTCAGTGTGACGCGTTGTTCGCATGTGGCGTTGTAGATACCGCTACATAAGTAAGCTGATGACCAGCACAATAACATAAAAGTTTATCAAGATGGAGAAGAAGAGGAGAAGTGTTGTTGTTTTAAAGAGTGCGGTACTGCACCGGACCGTCCAGCTACATGCTTTTCCAACGAACGCTAGGCTGCTGTACCTACGTGTCCTGGCTTGATTACTTTACAAAGGCCCAAAAGATTGTTGGGAAATCCTTGCGAAAACGGATTTCACCCTGAGGCTCGCGTTAGGAGTCTCGTCACAACACAAATTCAATTTTTTTTGTGGTCAAAGTGCCTCATAAACATGAAGACTGGGCGAAACGTGAAGTGGTCCGCCGATTCCTAAGCTCACGGACAACGCTCGACTCATCACGCCGACCTTTCGTGTAAACCAGTGATTATTTTAGTGTCCATGTGCTGCACGGATCAATAAGACTGTTTTTAAAAGGATTCTTATAAGTGTAGTTTTGTTCAAGCATATTTACGTAACTTGAAAACTCACTTTTTTGTTTATGGATAGATTTTAATAATTTTTATTGTAAAGGATAGGTCTGGATATAAAACGAATATTTCCGTTTAAATTGTAAAAATCGGTCCATAAGTTTAGAAATTATATGGGATTTTGTATAATCAAAATGTGCCAACTCACTTTTGTAACAGTTTTTGTTCTAGAAACTTTTTATTGTGCATAGTTAAGTTTTATACTAAGGTTTAATTAGCTTAAGGATTATGTAAGGAAGATTATATAACAAAATTGTAAAGATATAACATGGAAAAAATTAATAAAAAGGGGCTTTACAGAAAATTAACAAGCAAAAGGGCTCAAAATACACGGCTCGCTTCAAAGTAACGTAGGCCGGGTATAAATAAAAGCACAGTTTTTGACTGACACTGCGCTGCACGCACACCTATCCACGCGGTACCGCTGTTCCGCGACCAGTCTACTACTGCGTATCTATTGTACCCTACCTATTGTAAATTTGTAACCCAGTGAGGATTATACGTATGAACTTTGCTTGTGTGTTTCTATTTCCTAACCCAACTTGTTAACGGCCTGCGCAACCTAACTACAAAGCCCTTCAATTATTTGCATACCTATATTATTTTTGTTACTTAGCTAAGTTTTTTCATTGAAAAAAATAAAATAAAGACATTTGAAATATTTATCGTTTGAAATGCTTTTGAACCACTTTATTTCTAGTTACAAAAGAACCTTTTTAAGAATACCTTACAGACTAATAAATAAATTCAGTATACATCCAAGTATAAACCACAAAAACATAATTATTATCACACCACACATGGGAGTTTACTTTTGGTCATGCTTCTCTGTAACATCTATACACAACTCCAGCCAGTCAAAATTCAAAGTCTAGTTCGACTGCAACGTCCTTCTTTCGGCACTTAAGACCTTGGCTCTTTGTCTCTCGATATCTGTCGATCCAACCGGGAAATGTACGGGAGCAAAGTGGGCACTACAGCTCAAAAATCCTCGCTTGCAGGAGTAGTACCGCGTTTATTGTGGTTGCGATCGACCTTTCTTGCCCTCAACCAGAGTAAAGCCTGGCAAAGCCGTCCTTGTCCATTTGACTGGTTTTAAATCCGGCGCCTTCCGCTTCTGTATCTCATGTGTCTCATTCATCGACGCTACACAAGCAACAACGATCCACAGTTGATAACTTTGGCGGAAGCCTGAAGTTTTCTTCGTGTGTTTTTCCTTGTGGTGATGGTCGTAGAGTCTTCTAAGATGTTTATGAACACATTTTGTTAAATTATAGGTATTTATTATTTTCTTTCGCAATTGACACAAACATGATTGACATAACCACTGTTTGACGTTCGTACGGTGGTCGACACAGATCATACGTCACGTGTCGACTGGTCATGACTACTCTTTGCATGTCGCATGTAAACTAAGGCATGTCGCGTGTCTTTCCTGCGAGAAATGCTCGAATCGTCATGGTGAGAATAGCTCGGCTTGATTTTGTCATGGGAAAAGTACGAATCGAGCGTCCATAACGAACGCGAGATGTGTGAGAATCGCTCTACAGTTATTTCATTGTGATATGAATTGCACACGGATCATACATTGTTATCCTATTATGATTCTGCCAAAGTGGCCTTTTTAGGCCCCAAGTTAGAACTTAACTGTTTGCGAAATCAATTCATTGCTACCGGTCGGCACTCACTATCCAGTCTACGCTATTGCCGAAGTTAAAGTCACCTAATATTACCAATCTGTCCAACGAGTGTGTTAAAATTAAGTGCGTCATGTTATTACTGTTATCAGTGAAATTATTTAATTGAATGCTATATGAATTGCCAAGATTCTGCTTACAAAGATAAATGGCTCAAATGTGCAACTTATAAGTAGTAGCCGGCCGAGACCTCTTGAGAGCAAGCGATACCCAAATGTCCTCAGCAGAACTACACCAAGCACGTCTCTCAACTACACCAAGCACGTCTCTCAACTACACCAAGCACGTCTCTCAACTACACCAAGCACGTCTCTCAACTACACCAAGCACGTCTCTCAACTACACCAAGCACGTCTCTCAACTACACCAAGCTCGATTCTCACCGCTAATAAAACACCTCCACCGCGCTGCGGGGCAGTACGAGAGTAATCACGATCTCGTCTTATTACCATGTATCGACCATCAAACATCTCACGGCTGAATATATCATCTACCAGCCACGTCTCGGTAAAAACAATAACATCATAAATTCATAATATATGAACCAAGTAGTATTTTACGAAAGATATTGTTCGTTTTCGTACGCAGGCCACGTACGTTCTGATAATATATGCTAAGAGTAGCCATTTCTCAATCTTACTATAATAAAGTAGATAATAAAAAAAATTAAATTGTATACCTAGTAAAAGCGCAAAAGTTGTTTTTACCCTATGAAATAAGTAAACTACAAAGGTAGAAGGTAATAACTCGCTTTAATGTAATAGGCAATGTAATATGCACAGTGTCTGACAAATAGTATGATTAAGAAATATGCGCCTATCGACTTATGAATAGGAACAAAAGGTGACGATCGAAAATAAGATAAGAAACGCTCGGGGCAGATGGCAACACGGTGTTGCATTCAAAATTATGCCGTAAAACAGTAAGCAAAAGATTGTAATTACATTGCAACAAATTATATGAGTAAAAATAATATTTAAATTACTTACTCTTTAGCACTATACAATGAATGACACAATGTCATTTGGAAAACACTAATAGCACACTGCTTTATGTGGTTCTCAAACTCTTTAAGCAATGACAAATATTTTAAGTATTTTATGAAGTTTTCTAGCTGAGCTATACAATTTTTGTGAGATCTTTTTCCGATTTGATAAATATTACCGGAGAGGTGTCCATTTTCCTCGTGTGGATTTTTGCATGCTTGCCCATACGTATTGAAAATCCACTTCCGTCGCCATTTTTTTGGTTTTAGATAAAAGGCGCATATTTTTCGTTGTAAGGTGGTCATTAATGAATACCCTCTGATTCCCAGATAGACGAAATTGGCTTGCCGTGATAGGCAAAGTCTTGAGAACGTATCTCGCAACAGAAACAAAATCCTCCTTCACGTAGCGACTACAGAAACAAACTATTATTGGCTTCGTACGATCTTTTCCTCTTGCCCTGGTAACAAAGTTGATTTGTGTCTTGGTAATGGGATAATTTATTTTGGCGCCAATTTTGGTAATAATTTCAAATAGGTTTTCATTATTCAATTGTGGCAATCCTTTTATTTCAACGTTATTCGATCGCGACCATTGATCCCTAATGTCAGATTCTTCTTCCAAATTGTCCAGACGATCTTGAAGTCAATTCACTTGCTCCTTATCTGTTTCCTTCACGAAAATGCTGTTCCATTTCGCAGATTTTATGCCTAAATTCATGGACCCTCTCTTCAAACTGCTGATGTAAGGATGATTTTAGTTCAGCGAATTCAGTTCTTAGTGCCAAAATCTCCTCTTTTAGACCATTCAAGGGAGCAAGCTTCGCAGCCAACGCTCGCATCTCTTGTAAAACTGCGGATTCCGGGTCCTGTCTTGGCAATTCTGGTTCAAATATTATAGGTGATCGAGGTGCGTCAGTCGGATTGACAGTAACCGCAACTCCGTCAGGTGGACGAACAACTCCTGCCTGCTTGCAGTTCATGCATCGCCAAGTGAGTTTTCTATCACCAAGTTTCCGATAACCAGCCTCTGTAATGCCTGCACATTGAAAATGCAATTCACAACCACATACCGTGCAAGGCACCCCATCCGACATCGCTTCGTCACAGGCTCCACACATTCGTCCATTGCGTACAGGGTATATAAATACTTTGTTCAAAACAATAAACAGTAACAGCTCTAAACTTCGAAAAACACTGTTCAAGCCTTAGAAATCGTTAGTAGGTTCAGCCCAAACACGACCGTAAACAACAGGGTCTACGACCAGACTGAAGTGGTTGTAAGCGAGAATGTAGCGCAGGGGGTTCTGGGTTTGATCTCCAGCAGAGCGATTCTGTAACCATCTCGCCGTGAAAGCTTAGGTGAAGTGAGCGCGGAGTGAGCTATCATTCCAAATAATGCTAGGGATTGACACTATTGACAGCTCACTCTAAGCTCACTTCACCTAACTTTTCACGGTGAGATTTTTACAGAATCGACCGGCAGGTCAGGTATTGTTACTTTTTGTCCATAAGGAACTTCACAGTACTTCGGAGCCCAAAATCTGATTATAAACATGGACTGCACCGATTGCCTACATCTGGCGGAAAGTGTGTGACTGTGTGCTCTGTTACTGTCTGCTCTGTAGGGGACACAGGCGTGACGTTATATGTCAAGTACACTTGCAAGTGCATCAAGTTAAAAGAGAACAAGAATGGTACCTAAATAAATAAACTGCAGACGTGTGTGGACGGAGCATCACGCTGGCGGGCGGCGACATTGGGGAGTAGCGCCCCACTACCACGAACAGTGCTGTCGGGGAGCGCGGCACTGCACTCGGCAGCGGAATTTAATAATCGTACCGACCGCGACCGTACCGCACCGCAGCGGATGTGATCGGCTCGCGTATCGCACCGACGCGCGACGTCTCGCGACTGGCTGCGATTTAATAGCGGCAGCAAAAAAACGGCTGTCACGGACTTTAATTATTTCTTGTCCATGTTAAATTCGCTTGCGTCTGTGGGAGCAGTTTTGCTTTCTGTTATTGTGGCACAATGTGCAGCGGGTTCCTCCGTTTGCTTGATCATGGTTTGTTTGTTCTTTTGTTGCTAGCCTTGTGCTCCGACTCCGCGTGAGTACGCGAGGGTGTCCCCGCACGTTACATTAGGTACCTCGTGCCGTGACCGTCGTTCTCAGACTGTTTTCACAGCTATGGCTGGCCTCCCTGCTGTCTCACTGTTTACCAGATAGAGGAAATCAATTAGTAGGGCATCTTCTGCCAGGTAAGCTTACCGGAACTTATTCGGAACTTGTGAAACAGTCCAGAACTGTGGAACAGATGTTACACGATGAACTTCACGAACTCTTCATGATACAATCTGTTTATTGCTACAAGCAATTACAAGCTATGAGTTTCTAAACAGTAATTAATTGATAAGTATGCGTTACACAAGCACTAAGTACTGGCAGGCACACCCGCACACCGTACATGGTCCCGCGCGGCCGCGTGCTGCGTGCTCGACTGCGCGCTCTGCAGACCGCTCTCGCTGGCGCCCGGCGTGTGCGCTCGGAGGTCCACGTGGTCACGTGGTCACGATCATGTCGGCCCCGCTGTTCTTAGCACTCCTTATTTACGCTTCCAGTGAGTACTTCATTTTGTTCATGGTTTCAAAATTATATTGGCTATGTAGGTGCCATTGACTATCAATAATGCAGTTACAATAAATATGTTAAAAGTGCTATTATACATACAAATGTGTGTGGTCGCCGAACCCCTTTCAGGAACAAGTCCGTTGCGTCATGTTTTCGTGTTTTACAAACATTCAACATTATTTTATAACCGAGGGGGGGGGGGGGGGCTAATTGTTTTGTTAGCCTATTATATTAGTTATTTCTTTCAATTTTCAAGGTGTTTCTTCCAAAATATTAGAAATTCGCATAACTGAACACTCGTTAATACTATTAGTGACACTGGCTGAAAGATTATGAAATGCTCATGACTTGCTTTAACCGAAAATCCGTGATAAGTGGAAGTTCATTAATCTTAAATATTTTTTTTATAAAATATAAGACTCGTAAAGATGTAGTAGAACTATCCGTGGAGCATAGCATTGTACTGTGTGCTTAAACAGACCTCAAAACTAACAAAACTACTCTATATTTGAGTCAGTAATGGAAGATCTCTTGGGAAAACTTGCAACTGTTAGTTAGTGATTATTTGTGGTGAATTTAATGTTAATATTTTGGAAAATAATTGAAATAGCGTGTGGGTCAGAATGACGGGTGTATTGTTGCAGAAATAAATATGTTGTATACGAAAGGAATGTACCAGCAATGTACTTGAATGTACCTTTAATGAAATTCAATGTACCTCCATGAAACAAGAACAATTATAATAATAAAGTGAGCCGCAGTCCTGACAGTCAGAATGACGGGTGAATACTGATAATTAATGTAATAGATATTTTATGGTTACCTGGTTATTTTTTTTTGTTTTTGCAGTACATTATCAAGCCTCTTTAAATCATTCAATTTATCAAATGTGTTCTTGGAACCAACCAACTACGGCTACTGCTACAGGCATTTATAATCCAAAAATATATTTTCATATCAGACTGGTAGTTCCAGAGATTAGCGCGTTCAAACTAACAAACTCTTCAGCTCTATTATTATTATTACCTCAACTTGACATAGAAACAATCGTAAACCAGAATTACGAAGAGGAGAATGAACGAAGTTTTTATGACATCAAACAACCAAAACCAATAGAAATCATTAAAACGACATTCAACCATTTTACATCACCCAATGTCAATACCGACAATGGCGCCGATTCCCTTGTTCACAAACTAAACTAAATTTAAGTTCAGTGCATCTTTTTCTTTCTATTTCATTAAGAAAAGGACAGAAGATAAAAATATTAGTTTAGTCCAGTTAAATTAGTCAGCGACAAACGTAAATTGACGTATTTTTAGTAGCCATGTTTTTAATCACGTCTAAACTGTCTATGGAGCGTCTAAATTTGACAGGACTAAACTAAAATTTATCTTCCTTTTCTTAATGAAATAGAAAGAAAAAGATGCACTGAACTTAAATTTAGTTTAGTTTGTGAACAAGGGAATCGGCACCAATGTCATCAATCCGCGTAAAGTATGAACACCGCGATTCAGAAAAATTACGTATTTGCACACGGCATAAGTGCAGAGCGGTATGAAACTTGTATTCGTGAATGTTTTAGCGGAATGTTTTTGCGTTTTACTAATTTTCTATTATCTCCGAAAATAAATGACCAATTGACCATACTGTAAAGAATACATCTTATTTTTATAATGTCCTTGTGATCATAAAATAATTTATATGTTGATAAGGATTCATATTTAAAAATTATATTTTTATCCAAACGTAAGCATGTCAAAAAAATACTTTTTTAAACATAAAAGCGATATTAAAAGATAAAATATAAAAGATAGAAATATGGTGTCCCGGACTTTTTTGCAGAACTATTTAAGGCGGACCAGATTGCCATATATTGTTTATACCTATATACAACTGTTTTGGCAGCGCATGCAAATAATTCTGTTTTAAGATTTCTTTTCGACTTGCCGGCAAAAGTTGTGATAGCTCAGCTAAAATGCATGACGTAAACATAATTTATAGCCTATAGCACTCAGTAGCTTTCTACCAATGAAAATATTTTTAGAATTGGATCATTAACTCCGGAGATTACCCCCCACATACATACATACAAACAAACAAACAAATACCTCTTTTTATTAGTATAGATAAATGATTTGGTTTATTGATAATTTGTACGCTTAACGTTATAGTAAAATTTTGAGATAATGGCGAGTTCGTGTACGTAAATTATTTTTGAAAATAGTTAATAAACTTCTTCCTTTAACTTTTAACTGTTTGATGTTTTAGAAAATTTGGTTACAACAAAAGGTGTGTTAACGTTACCTAACGGAATAGCATTAGAGAAAAGTGATATTTAGTGACGAATTCTGGAAAATTCCCAAAAAAATATTAAAATTGTTTTTTCTCGAATCTCATGAGTTTTCGCCTGGGCGTTAATAATAATAATAATAATAACTCCACCGCCGTATCTCTACGTTGACGTCGTGGTGGGGCTTGCGCGCTCCGAACTCTAGGGTTGTGCCGGAATTCAGGATAAAGCGGGAGGAAACGCCAGGGTGTCACCACTGTGTGGATCGCCCGGAGGACACGGTGGAGCATACGGTGGAGGTCTGCCCGCCGTGTCCTCGTGGCAGCGATCGGCGGCGGCGATCTCTCCGGCGATGTCTCGCGTCCGGTCCTGGTCCAGGCCATGGTACGGAGCGCGAGTGCATGACAGGCCGTCACCTCCTTCTGCGAAGCAGTAATGCACGCGAAGGAGGAGGCGGAGCGCGTGAGGGAGAGGCAATCTCTACGCCCTCACGCCCCCCCTAGCCGCCGCAGGAGACGTCCTGGACGGGAGTCAACAGCCGACTCCCGGCCACCGTAGGCGCGGGCTTGCGGGCGGCGAGCAATAGGCAGCTCGCCGCCCGGTAAGGACCAGGCCCGGGTCGACGGCGCGTTATGTTCCACGCGCGCCTCAAAGAGATGTCAATACGAACTGACGGATCACATTGTCCCATTTTATCTGTGTAATTTATATAGAACATTGATCAGGCAGGGGCTGTAGTTTTTCTAAAGTCCTAGATAACCAGTTCACTTTAGCCACCCAGACCCATAACCCAATATCTTTGTTTTCACATCTTGCAATAGTCCTACACCAACCGGGGGTTGTCCTTGGGTGCACACATAGTGCGAACAGGGATAATTTATTGTCGGTTGGTGCCTCACTTCATTGGATATGTTTAACGGGCCTCTGCGAGTTGGCTTCGGCCCCTCGTAGCCTTCCAAAGGTTCGGAACCCCAGGGTCCCAAGATATGTTTAAAACGAATAATAATAATATTCGACTCCGCTACTGAATGTCGAAGTTTGAAATGTCGCCGTATGTTAGTTTTAAAGTACAGGATCTCGATGTACGCCAGTTCGAAAGTGCACTGGAGCGAAGTATGCAAGGCCGACATATCGTAATGTCGACGTGTGTTCGTTCTAAAGTACAGGATCTCGATGTATGCCAGTTCGAAAGTTCACTGGAGCGAAGTATGCAAGGCCGACGTATCGTAATGTCGACGTATGTTCGTACTTCGTTCTAAAGTACAGGATCTCGATGTATGCCAGTTCAAAAGTTCACTGGAGCGAAGTATGCAAGGCCGACGTATCGTAATGTCGACGTATGTTCGTACTTCGTTCTAAAGTACAGGATCTCGATGTATGCCAGTTCGAAAGTTCACTGGAGCGAAGTATGCAAGGCCGACGTATCGTTAGTTAGAAAGCATACGAGTGCGATGTACGCCAGTTCGAAATTACCCTGTTACGAAGTATGAAATGCCTCCGTAACAGGTACTGGTACTTCTACAACATTATAAGTGTAAAAATTAATTTACTTCATTTTTTATATAGGGACATATATGATAAATATAGTTAAACGGAAGTTTAACGCAACAATGATAAATAACACTATGTGTTTACTATTTTACATTACAAATAGACAATGCACTTTAAAAACATTAAGTTTACCAGGTACTATATTTATTGCAAAATTATAGAAATTGTGAGGGTAGATAGTATTTTTTTTTTCAAATTCAAAATTATTTATTTGCTAATATGGGTAATTATTATTGTTTATTACCTATTACAATTGTTCCAATATCGCTATTGGTACAATTGTAATAAGTAATAAACAAAACACATTCATATTTATTTATATTTACTTTATTTTACACCACAAAAATACATAGCATAAAAAATACATGAAACACTACAAAATATACAATAAAAATTAAAATTCGTTTAATTCAGACTATTTAAATGTCCATATTTTGTTAGAATTACAATATCTTAAAATTATGTTAGTACGAGTACATAAAACTCGACACAAATGTTTGAAAATAAATTAAAATTATATTTAAATAAAATACAATGGGCGGCCTTATCGCATTACTGCGATCGCTTCCAGGCAACCTTAGAATGGACAGTGATTTTCGTTGACATAAAATGGGACTGTCGTTGGTGCAAACATAATGTATGATACCGGAAATGTCCCAAGCCGCTGATTCGATGTAATCAGTGTCATAAGGTAGGCCACAAAGTCGAAAAATGCCCTACAAAGCTAGAGGATAACGACAGCAAGATAGCGAGTACACAAAAGACAATGTGCATATCGTTATCTAATCCTAGTTCGAAATTTTATAAGGATGTCTTAGTAAATGGGGTTCCTGTTCGGGCTTTTATAGATTTTGGAAGTGAGGTTTGTTTGTTAGCCAAATCGGAGTCGGTAAATTTGAAGCTTGAGTGTGACGGCGTGCATACCCCAATAAGAGGATTTGCGAATAACATTGTTTATTCCTTAGGAAAGGTGAGAGTAGAGATTAATATCGATGGTGTTAGTGCCAACACTATTTGTCAGGTAATTGAAGATGGACTTTTAGATGTACCTCTGCTAGTAGGATAAACTTACACCGAACAGTCACACGTTTTTGTATTAAAAACGGCAGACACGTTACAGTTTATTGATATTTGTCAAGAAATACCATTCAATAAATCTGAAATAGGCGAGGATCATACAGTAAAAGTTATTTCCGCAGAAAATTTCGAAATCTATGGTCCCACTATAATCAAGGCTTATACTGAACCACGGTTGAACGGGCATGTTATATTAGATAGTAAGGTAACCTTTATACAACGGTTATAGGAAAACCAACGTTACAATACGTTGTTTGCGGTGGTGTCTATGCATTTAAGGATGGTTGCGTATATATATATGTTATGCCTACATCTAAATATTGTCAAATATACAAGGGCTCTATTATAAGTCGCGCTAGCAATGTTCAGGTAGTTACCAGCGTTTTTAATGTGGGTGATAAACTGATGACTGATCGCATTGATATTAATAAGGTTCATATTGGCGATCATATTAGCGATGAACATAGATCGAAGTTGTTAGAATTACTAAATAAATTTAAAGATTATTTTGCATCGAATTTAAAAGAGCTAGGAAGTACTAACGTTACCGAAATAAACATTGAAATAAACAGCAAACGTCCAATTGTTTATAGACCTTACCGGTTATTACATAAAGAACGCGATCAAATACGTGAATTGGTAGGCGAAATGTTAGAAGCTGGGATTGTCAGAGAATCCACCTCTGAGTATGCTAGTAAGAAAGATGGGAAAATGAAAATGTGCATAGACTATTGAATGCTAAATTCCATGACCATTAAGGAACATTATCCGATGCCAGTAACAAGACGAGATTGCTAGGCTTTCCGGTCAGATGTTTTTCATCACGCTTGATTTATTTTCTGGGTACTACCAGGTGTCATTATCACAGCAGTCGAAGCCGCAGACGTCCTTTGTCACTCCGGATGGACAATTCGAGTTTAATCGAATGCTATTTGGATTGGCAAATGCGCCGGCGGTAGATCTAGAGATAGAGTCTTGGGGTCAGCTAGGTATAGCCAAGCCACAGCTTATATAGATGACGTATTGATATATGGGAAAAGCGTAGAACAATGTTTAGAAAGGCTTGAGCACGTCTTGAAACTTCTAAAACAGGCAAATCTCACTCTTAACCTATCCAAGTGCGAATTTTTATGAAATTAGTGCTTTAGGTGTTAGGCCAGGTGACAAAAAAAATCAGAGTGTTTTAGACTTTCCTCGGCCTATAAATATTCACACCATTCTTCAATTTCTTGGGCTTGTAGGATATTTTCGCAAATTTATCATGAATTTTGCACATATTGCGCAGCCCTTAAATAAAATGTTAAAAAAGGATGCTGCTTGGATTTGGACAGATGAACAAGAAAATGCATTCAAAACGCTAAAGGAAAAGTTAATACACCGTCCAGTTTTGGCAATTTATGACCCAAGTAGGGAAACAGAATTGCACACAAACGCCAGTAAATATGGCATCGGTGGAAGTTTGCTTCAACGTTTAAGGGGTAGTACTGATAGTTTCAGGCCCGTGGCATTTTATAGCCGACAAACTTCTCCAGAGGAAAAAACTTCCATGCATATGAATTGGAGACGTTGGCCGTAGTATGTTCTTTACGGAAGTTTAGAGTCTCTTTATTGGGTCAAAATTTTAAAATTGTCACTGATTGCAGTGCTTTACGGTCCACATTCATTAAACGCGATATAATACCGCGGATCGCGCGTGGGTATCTCTTAATCCAAGACTTTCAGTGCACAATAGAATACAGGCCGGGGAATAGGATGGCTCATGTTGATGCTTTGTCACGCAACCCGATCATGACGGAAACAATTTGGGAACAACATTCGATGTTACTGACCAATATCCAAGAGTAATGGTTATCACCAGTGATGATTGGCTCCATACGTTACAGTTAGGTGATAGCGAACTAGGTCGTATCACAGACACTTTAACTTCAAATTTAGATGTAGAAGGACCTAAGCAAATTAGGGATAATTACATTATAAAGGACAACAAACTTTATAGATGCATTGATGGTGATAAAACAAACTTACGTTGGTTTGTGCCAAAGGGCGCAAGATGGCAATTTTGTCGTATGAACCACGACGACATTGGCATTGGCATCGACATTGGACATTCGGTGTGGAAAAGACTCTCGAACGAATAAGGAATGCATACTGGTTTCCTAAAATGTCAAAATTTGTTAAAAAATATGTTGAAGCATGTATTGAATGCGCCTACTCGAAAAAGACTTCATGTAATGAGGGTCATTTGCATCCAATTCCTAAGGTCGAGGTTCCTTTTCACACCGTACACATTGACCATCTTGGGCCCTTTATGCGTTCAAAAAGAGGGAATTCGTATATTTTAGTGATAGTAGATGCGTTTACTAAATTTGTTTTCATAAGGCCTGTAAGGAATACAAAGTCTCTAGTTGCAATAAGAGAACTAGATGAAATTTTCTGTACCTTTAGAGTACCCGATAGAATAATTAGCGATCGTGGCTCTTGCTTTACTTCCCATGCCTTCAGGAGGTTTTGTTTGGATAGAGGGACGAAGCATGTATTGAATGCGGTTGCTAGTCCACGCTCGAATGGATAAGTTGAGCGATACAACCGCACAATCCTTGCTTCTTTGACTGCTACGAACCTCAACGATAGGTAATGAAAAAGATTGGGACGATAAAGTCGGTAAAATTCAGTGGTTCCCCACTGAATTTTACCGACTTTATACAGTTAATAAAACAACGGGAAGGATGGCTGCTGAAGTCATGTTTGGTAGTTGTATGAGTAGCGAGTTAGACCCGAGGCTAAATGTAGTTAGGCAAGAAACGCGAGAAAATAATAACAATCAGAGAGGAAGTCAAGGATAAAATAGACGAAGAGCAAGAGAAACAAAAGGAACGGTATGATAAAAGCAGACGTCCGGCCCGCATCTATTCTGAAGGGGAACTAGTTAAAATTACCAACACGAATTTTAAAAATGACGGTAAAAGTAAGAAGCTTCTTCCTCAATATACAGGGCCATATCCCATCATATCAATACTAGGAAATGATAGATACAGAATTGTAGCAATACCAGGATTGAGTAGTAGTAGACATAAACGTAAAACGACCGTCGCTGCCGACCGTATGCAGCCCTGGGTACACGTGGCTGCCTTAAATTTGAATGACAATGGTTCAGAGAGTGAAAGTCATGATATTGACAGTAATTAGATAGTAGAGAACAGAAATGTATTATTTACAATTTACAAATGGATGAAATATACTATTATTAAGAAGTAAGTTAAACTTTAGTTTACATTTTTAGATTTATTATACAATTTAGTTGGATTAAATGTACTATTAATAAGAACACGTAATAATAAAAGTTAAACTTTAGTTTCAGTTTTTAGTTAAGATCAATTGTGTTACTTAAAACTAGAATAATTTATTTTTGATTTATGTGTATGGTAAATAAAATAGCAACCATGTGATTGGTCTGCCAGTTTAGCAACCATGTGATTGGTTTGCCAGTTTAGCAACCATGTGATTGGTTTGCCAGCTTAGCAACCATGTGATTGGTTTGCCAGTTTAGCAACCATGTGATTGGTTTGCCAGTTTAGCAACCATGTGATTGGTCTGTCAGCTTAGCAACCATGTGATTGGTTTGCCAGTTTAGCAACCATGTGATTGGTTTGCCAGTTTAGCAACCATGTGATTGGTTTGCTAGTTTTGCGACCAAGTGATTGGTTCGCCAAATTATGTAAAATGTTCCCAGCGTGCTAATGGAATAATGAGATTAATTTGTTTAAATTGTTAAAACATAAATAATAAGCGATTGAATGGAATAGCATAATGTAAAATTGTATTAGCTCAATTACTAGTTCGATTGTAATATAATACAACAATAATGATATTTAAATACGTATTTAATAGATAATTTTATGTGAAATTTTTGTTTTCTAGATTCAAAATCCGTGTTTCATTTTTATTTTGTTATTTTACTCATTTTGTAAAACGAATCGATTGCTCGAGTGTTAGGTTCGTCCTGAGTTATGTGTATGAGGACATACACAAGGTCAGGACGGACGAGTTTTAGGTTAGGTAAAATTAAATTTTCATATACGCTATAGTACGCAAGACCACTTATGTATTCTTTTAAATCTACATTATCCTTCTTTAATAACTGTTCTCTGATTTTTAGGATATGGCATGATTTTTTGTATTTACGTTTCTTTATATTAGCATTAATTCTTCCAATCTCCAAAATTATAAATTTTTGTTCTTTTTGCAATTCTTTCATCGATTTATAGATATTGAATTTTTTCCTGTTCAGCAAGTTATTCCAACGATTATCCCAATTTTTAATATTGTTTTGGGTAGTTGGGATATCAGCGTTCACACAATCTAATACGGACCATATCTGAGGCGGAAATCTTGGGACCGACTTCTTCAGCTGTAATTTCAGTGTTGACACCTTCCTTCGATTAGTTACACGTTTATAAACTCCATGAACATAATATTCTGAAAACCAGTCAGTCACTTTTTTTGCTTCTTCGGGTATAATTTGCTCGCGAATAATTTCAAATGCGGATGGTATCTCAGTCGGATCTATAAAAGCAAGGGCCGCTAGATGGCGCATTTGTTGCGCAAAATTACTGTCGCCAACATAGTTTTTTGATAATCCTTCCTTTTGGATATGCTTCCAAATATTTTGGGACAAATGAAAATAACAACATTTGTGTTTTGCATTTGGGAAAACACTTTCACTAGCTCTTATCGCAGCTAACTCAAAATCTGTGATAATGAATTCCGGGTCGAGATTAATATTTAATTTATTGAATGTAAATCGCAGTACAATTTGTAAAAATATGCCATAAATTCTTTCAGATTTATTCGACAAAAAACCATAAACAAGTGGTAGTACCTGCTTCGTATCGTCGTTCTGGCCCACTTGCCCATATATCGAATACAATTGGTAAAACAGACTTGGACAATACTGGAACGTGCCATCCATAATCCAAAATTGAGATTTATCCAAAAGGCGAAGATTTGTTTTTGTACTAAACACAAGAATTGTATCGGTCTCATTAACGTAATGGCCAATTAAAAATTGTTCACCTTCCAATTTGGTATACTCGTCGGGTATGACAATACCATTCAATGTTTTCGGTAGTTTTGGTTCATTTCTCATCCTTTCTCTATGAATGATCAAAAGCATAGCTTCTTTTGACGGCCTAAAAGGAGATGACGTACTAGGCACATCCTGTATACTTTTTTGAATAATTTGCCCAGGCCTATCAAAACTGTCGGCACCTTTTCTTTTTAATGAGTGCCTGACGGTATTTGCTTCAGCAGTATTCGAATCTGCAGTGCGTTTCTGTAACTATCTCACCGTAAAAACTCAAGTGAAGTGAGCGTAGAGTGAGCTGTCATTCCAACTAATGCTAGGGTTTGACACTATTGACAGCTCACTCTAAGCTGACTTCACCTAACTTTTCACGGTGAGATTTTTACAAAATCGATTGGCTGGTTCATGAAGATGAAATATATTGTTTTTGTGTACATAATGATCATCACCATTCTTTCTTGTAGTTACCGTGGCGCCACAACTCGACGACTGTTTTCTCACGCAATTCCAGTAGAACACATTATCACACTTTTTATTAATCATATATAGAAACCCGTCAAGAAATAAAAGATTATTATTTTTATGCGACATAAAAAACTCACATTTACTGTTCTACATTTTTACGAATGAGCTAAAATGATGATGCGATATCACGGTTGTAGGACAACAAATTAATTAATGACACTTGGAAAACCCCTAAAAAGAATGTGAGACTGTCTACTCCCTTTATAAACAAAATTCTACAACTCAGTTGGACCTAACACGAAATACCGTACAAGGAGGCTACAAACAAGTATCTACGTCTAATAGAGTAAAAACTGCTTTGAAGTTTGATAATGAAACAATGTGTAATGTGCCAAAAAGTGAAACAAATGAAATTAATATATAGACGGTAAACATTGTACTGATGATCCACAGACCATTGCGGAGTGTTTTAATTTTTTTTTATAGACCAAATAAAAGGGAATACGAGTTGTATTCCCTTTTATTTGGTGCTGACTGCTGCGCTGCGTGTCGCCCGCGACACGCAGCGCAGCAGTCAATCGTTTAATCACTGCGCCAACCGTGCCGTCGCTAAAACAGAGACCTTACCTAATCACTCGGAAACACTATCTAAGTCTCCAACTACACCCCAAGAAATACACAAAATAATTTTAAACTTAAAAAATACCAACAGTACAGCATATAGTACCTGGCAAACTTAATGTTTTTAAAATGCATTGTCTATTTGTAATGTAAAATAGTAAACACATAGTGTTATTTATCATTGTTGCGTTAAACTTCCGTTTAAATATATTTATCTCTAGCTTCTGCCCGCGGCTTCGCCCGCGTGGATGTCGGAAATTATCCCACGGGAACGTGCTAACAGGATAAAATGTATGTGCTTCCCCAGGATGCCATCTATCTCTACGCTAAATCAGAAGTTCAGTGGTTTAGGCGTGAAAATGTAACGTACAGCTTCAAGTTCAAATCCTCCCCTTAAAAACTGAATTACCCCTTTTTGTCCCGTCAGTGGTAAATTTTCGACAACTTTACATACTTATTATTAATTATTTTCTGTCAAAACTATCAATACTGAGTTTCGAATTACTCGGACCGCGCATTCAATTTCTTCCACACAAACTTCACACCTCTATATCCCCCTTTGACGGGTAGTTTCGAAAAACTTATAATGATAAACTTTATTACTTACTTAGGCAAGTATTCTTGCCAAGTTTCAAGTTTATTAACTAAATGAATAAGATTTTTCATATAAACTGTATCCCCCGCTTTTCACCCCCACAGGGGTGGAATTTTGAAAAATCGTTTGGGATTATTCATAACTTGATTCAGAGATTATTTATACCAATTTTCGAGTTAATCAAGCCACGCATTATAATGCTCCCTTGTAAAATTGACTACCCCATTTCAGCCCGTCAGGGGTAGATTTTCAAAAAACTTTGATACACTTTATTCTTTACTTTCAATATTAGGTATAAATACTGAGTTTCGAGTAAATCGGACTGCGCGTTAAAATTCTTCCATACAAACTTTGAAACCCCCCAATCCCTTATTAGGTGGTAGTTTAGAAGAAAAAAAACTGACAATCTTCATAATTTATTTAGATAAGTATTCATGCCAAGTTTCAAGTTTATTAACTCAAGGAATAAGATTTTTCATACAAACGAATTCCCCCCTTTTTCTTTCTTAGTGGATGCCTACTCTTCACGAAGAACACACCCTCCAAATTTCATGTCTCTAGGACCAGCGGCTTAGGCTGTGCGTTGATCTATCAGTCAGTCAGTCAGTCAGTCAGTCAGGACTTTGAATTTTATATATATAGATGAAGTAAATTTATTTTTACACAAATTTGCTAATTATAATATTGTTGGAGTACCAGTAACAGTACGGAGGCATTTCATACTTCGTAACAGGGTAATTTCGAACTGGCGTACATCGCACTCGTATGCTTTCTAACTAACGATACGTCGGCCTTGCATACTTCGCTCCAGTGAACTTTCGAACTGGCATACATCGAGATCCTGTACTTTAGAACGAAGTACGAACATACGTCGACATTACGATACGTCGGCCTTGCATACTTCGCTCCAGTGAACTTTCGAACTGGCATACATCGAGATCCTGTACTTTAGAACGAACATACGTCGACATTACGATATGTCGGCCTTGCATACTTCGCTCCAGTGCACTTTCGAACTGGCGTACATCGAGATCCTATACTTTAGAACTAACTTACGGCGACATTTCAAACTTGGACATTCAGTAGCGGAGTATGATCCATATTTTGTTAGTATTACAAACAGCTTATATTCTAGTGTTAGTAACATTGACATAATAAAAACGGGATAATTAAAACAAAGGATGATGACGAAGATGAGGAAAATATGTTTCCTACCTAATCAACCTTCGCACACAAAGCAAAATATTTGGAGTACAGCCCGCCGCCACAACTCTCAGGATACATTGCGACTACTCCGCACTCTGCACAGCAGCGAAGCAGTTTTTTTGCGTATTATGACTTGAAAGCCGTCTGTGTAGGCCTTGGCAAACATTTCTGAGCAACAACATTTTTGCATTACGGGTGCCACTGTCACGTCCTGGAAGGAATACGTCCACTGTCACGTCCTGGAAGGAATACGTCCACTGTCACGTCCTGGAAGGAATACGTCCACTGTCACGTCCTGGAAGGAATACGTCCACTATCACGTCCTGGAAGGAATACGTCAACATACGAGTCACCCTGTAATATCTATTACATTTATGTAGTCTCATATTTTGGCCTTAATTTTTTGTTAGCATAATTAAATTATTTGTACATTTGTTCCAGTGTTGTGGTCTCCTTGCAGTCCTTACTATATGTATGGCGCACAAAATAGACAACGAGGCAAGCTGAATTGGATGCAGCGCGAGCTGGTGACCGACGCCGAAATGAAGATCAAGGCCGTGCAGCGCTACCGCGATCACTACTACAAGTCGCTGCAATTCCAGCTGGGGGACATCATGTACGAGATGCGAGACACTTACAAAAAAATGGTTAGATTATACCAAGGAATGGACAAGAATATCTCTTATGGGTATTTAAACCACTACGAGGTAACACGCGATAGAAATTACTATTAATTAATACCTTGTGACTTTTATTTTATCTAGCAGTTTTCATTCGTACTTTATTAATTTTTTTGAACAGAACATCAAAGTCTTGGTACGAGTACATCGGATGAGCCTGGAAATCGAAAATAAAGTCAATATGCTACAAAAGTGGCAAAATAAAAGAGAAACTAAGGAGCAGCACCACGTACGCATGCAATCAGTTCTGCGGAGCGGAACCAATCATGAGTACGACGAGCTGGAGGACGTGCCTCTGCGGGAGGTGCAGGTGCGCGAGCGCCTGGCGCGCGGGGCGGACGCCGGCGCGCCGCCCCGAGGGCCGCCGCGCCGCGCGCGCACGCGCCCGCTCGCGCTCGCCCGCGGCGGCCGGAGGAAGAACAAGAAGTGGCGGCACGTTCGTGACGACGACTTTGCTCGACGCTCCATATAAGTATTACCTATGTAGAAGTTGAATGGCGTAGCGGGCAGCGGCGCAGCGGGTGGCGGCGGCGCTTCAATCAAGCCTATGTGTAAAAGTATTATCCATACTGTATTATTATATGCATATTCGAAAGTAACTCTGTCTCCCTGTGTGTTCTTTTCACGCCTAAACTACTGAATGAATTTCAATTTTTGGCAAAGAGATAGGTGATAGATAGATGGCATCATAGAAAATGATGGTGTAGGCAAAAATGAGGACTGTATTTTAATAGAGGTCAATAAAATTACGAGTCGCTGACACAACTGACATTTACTTTTTACGACATGTAAAAAGAGTAAAAAACCGTAAATATATATAAAAAAGGTCGCAACACCATCCCCCCCGTGCAGCGATGCTGCAGCAGCTACTGGAGCCCTTCCAGTACAGCTAACTTTCTAGCGGGCCTCTTCAGCGTTCCGCCTTTAGTGACAACGTCAGCTACGCGCACAACCCCATCTTTTCCTGGGTACACTTTGGTCACGCGCCCCATAGGGTAAGTCAGGATCCACGACTAGCACAACGTCATTAACCGCCAAATTACGATAACCGTCTCCTTGCTGCCTCTTTGTTTTGAGAAGGGGTAAGTATTCCTTGAGCCATCTGCTCCAAAAATTCTCAGAGAGGCGAAGAGCCTTTTTCCACTCTTTCCTTAATGAAAAAATTCCGTCGTCCAGAGTGGTAGGTAACTGCTAATTTAATGAGCTGCCTATTAAAAAATGAAAAGGCTTTCATATTCATTATTAGCTGCAACATATGTCAAAGGCCTCGAATTTACAACTGCTTCGGCTTCTAATAGAAGCGTGTGTAGCAGTTCTTCTCGTAGGGCTTTTTCTTTTAAAGTCACCTGAAGGGCTGTCTTCACAGACCGTTTATGCCTCTCCCAGCAGCCCCCCATAAAAGGCGACACAGGTGGAATGAAAAATCAATTCAATTTGATTATTGAATTCAATTTGATGAGTGAGGAACCTGGCATACCAAATCTAGAACTCGATTTAGCACTTTCAGTGCAAATAGTGGGATTCTGGTGAGATGCCACGGAGACCGGATCGACGGCTGCGGGTGTACTTGTGGCTTCGGTCATAAAGGGGTCCGATTCAGGGGACCGACCGAGCCCACCTACGACGGGCGTATTCGATTCCGAATGCATTTCGCCAGTATCCCGGAGCTGTGCCAGCTGCTTCGTTTTGGATCTCGGGTTCATCTTAAGCGCCCTGTTAACGGTCAAATTTGCTTGACAAATTTGTTTGTCATAACACACGTAAACGAACGTATTGTTTGATGCAAACGTAAGGTTTGACGTTTACATCAAACAATAGCTTAAACGATCATACCAAATATCAAACAAAGTTAACTTTCTAGTAGATCCGGGTTTCTCCTTTCGTGATTATATTATGAATAGATTTTTTTCACTTTGTTGTTTTCGCGCTTGAAACTCGTACGTAGAATATTATTATTTTTTCTTCACATCTTCCTCCGTAATGTTCCGGCGACACATCTTCAGTAAATTTGTAATTTTTTTTATTGCTGTGCTTCTCTTGTTCTTGTCCATATAATCTTTTGATTTTATTTTCCATATCACGATAAACAGATATGAAATGCAACGTAAATTCTTTGTCCGTAATATTGCCACTTAGCATATCGTCACTGGGCGTAACGTCCTCCATGATGCCAACACAACGAGTGAGATCTTGTTTGACAAACACCGCCGTTCACGTTCAAAACTGATTGTCAAACTCGACATCAATCCAGATTTTCATCAAACGCGACAAACACGTAGATTGTTTGACAAACGCCTCAAACACAGCTGTACACTATCAAATAATTTGACAAACACGTAAAATTTGACAAACAATTTGATCGTTTACGGCGAGATAGGACCAAAAATGTAGGCAAAAATGTGGACTGTATTTTAATCAAAGAGATTTAAGATAAAATAATTTAATGTCTTTGATTTTAATATTATATAGATCAATAAAATTACGAGTCGCTGACACAACTAACATTTATTTTTTATGACATGTAAAAAGAGTAAAAAACCATAAATATATATAAAAAGGTCGCAACAGATGGCATCCTGGGGAAGGTTGTAGGCTACTTTTCGCCTCAAAAATAATCATAAAGGGAGTGATATAGGGGATTACATTTTGTATGGGAAACTTATAATTTCTTAAGTTAGGGATATGAAAATTAATATAAGCTTTTGTTGTGCTTTTGGTAACAAATAAAAAAGAAAAGAAAGAAGTTCGTAAATAGCAAAAAAAACATTCATTTGTCATAATGTACCAGATTACCATTCTATGCCATTTCTTTCAGTGGAGTGTCAGTGGTTGACCACTGGAAAGTCATAATGACGCGATAATTATATTAGTAGATTATCAAACTTGTCAAAATCAACAATTATGAAATCAATGATCAACCATTCTGACACTATTGTAATAGCAGACTTGAGGCCCTGGTTGCGATGATCTAGCTTCATGACGTAGAAATGTTTGCTGGGTGGTGAGGAGGTAAACGGATAACATTAACCAGTTAATTATAGTTATAATTAAGTTATAATTAAAAAAAAATACAAGTGGTGGCCGAACATCAAAGGCTTACTATTCCATCAACGACTACTTACACGATAAGAATAGTTGGTCGCCCTAATTAACTCAAGACAATGTTCATGTTCTTTCTCCAGAATTAGCTTAGGTACTGACAGGTTACTGTTATTAGTATTAACTCACTTATTTATTTCACATCGATGGTCCTAGTTCATCATCTGTGACTGCAAGTGACAGCTAGGTGACGAACCCAGCAATGCATAAATGTGTAAGCTGTCACGCCCTTATGCCTGGAGGCTTTTATTTAGGTAGTGAGTTTTTATTTTTATTTTAATTAATTATTTTTTAGCTTGAGTACGTATAGTTTTTATTATATTTGTTGGTATATTGGCGTGGATAGCTGACATAATATGGCAAATAATTTAAGCTTCTTGTAATGTTCATTACTGAACATAGGTTCCCAGTATTGTATACATGCAACTATATTCTAACCAAAGACATTAAATTATCTACATGACAATAGACAGGACATCACGAACAAAATCGTAATCCAATACTTTTGTCCTAGTGGTCAAAAGTCACTCAGTCTAGTGTGGTACGCCTGCGTGTCAAGTCGTATTTGTGTCCACCAAAAACAAATATTTTCTAAGGAAATATGCCAAGTTGCGCATTGAGATATTGTAAATCTCGTTACGGTAAAATGGCTGGACCTAACTTCAGTTTATTTTCGTATGAATTATTTATATTTACTCAGTAATTAAAATTAAATAATTTTCATAAATAGATCTAGAAATTTGCTAATTTTGTAATAAACGCCCTCTATTGCTGAGTAGCTTTACTACTGCGTTGTAGAGATGCAATTTTGTTTATCGATTTGGTTATCGATAATATTTATTAAGTTAAAAAATAAAT
Organism: Apamea anceps; assembly: GCA_951799955.1. Lineage (NCBI taxonomy): Eukaryota > Metazoa > Arthropoda > Insecta > Lepidoptera > Noctuidae > Apamea > Apamea anceps. The sequence continues at coordinate 238,952 of OX637502.1, read as the reverse complement.
AACACAAAATATAATACTGTTTGAAGATAATCATGTCATTTTATTCAAATATCAATAAATGAACAAGTACTATTCATTTATGTCGGTTCAAATCAAACCGCAGAGCAGAGCTTGTACCATGGATACTAAGCAATGGATATAATACTTATATACTAATACTATTACTTATGCTATAATACTACTATGTACATAAGAAACACCCAGACCAAACAACCATCACATAAATATTTGTGTCCTGTGGGAATCGCACTCACATCCTCGTGATCAGCTGCAGTCTCACACTTGGATTACTAGATCATAATAACGATAATTATTAGTCATTTGTATGTAAAAATAATTTTATAAATAAATAACTTCTAAACGGCTAATCATTTTATTGTTTTCATAATCTTTTGGCACTTGGTTCAATCTATTCAAACGCGAAAAAAAAAATAGTCTTAGTCACTTCTTTCAATATTATCGATACATTTATATCGAAATGGTAAAATCTCTACCACAGGTTTTATACTGTCTACTTAGTGTCACCCCATTTATTGCCAGACCTACGGATTTTTTTTATAGATCTACGGATTTTGGACCTCGCCTCGGATATACGTATACATACGGATACAAGATTTACAAATATTAGCAAACAAAGTGAAAAAAAAAAATACGCTAAAACCGAAACGCAACCGACAATCATTGCAAAGAAAATATGCGCTTTGTGACATAATAGGTCTACTTTACACAAAATGTGTAATAAACTGAGTGCTATAATAATCCAACGGCAAAGCAGGCACATTTAAAATGATTTTATTTTAAAATGTACATAAACACACACTGAAACTGATACCTAGTCATACACGGTGACACGGACAATGGATAGTAGCGAATAAAATTCTAAAATAGTTTTATTGTTTAAAACAAGTTTTGCTTAATTTGTTTAGTTTTTTATATCTATTTACCATTTGAACTAAGTAGGATATTAGGTTTTTCAGGCTTAACCCACGGATTGAAAATCGGATCTGGCAACACTGACCACAGTGGCCACCTACCGAGCAATAGCTGAATATATTTTACTAAATTTAATTCATGTTTGCAATTTTTGCCGCTCTAATTTTGCTATATTATACTAGATGGCGTCACTGAGACATGGGATCACAGTTTTTCTATGACATTTCTTTGCATAGCCTCTCTATTGTACCTATCTTAAATCTCTTTGATTCTAACTAAACAGACAGCTGTGCTGCTGGCGAGTTGTTTGTTCCGCCACTTCTTCTTCCCAGCGATAGCACTAGGAAGTGGTGAAGGGCGGGCGTTTTTGGGGGACTATCTTTGTAATTTTGACGTTCGAAAAGTGCTGATTCTCAGCATAATTTGAATAAATGGCTTTTGATTTTGATTTTGATTGTCCATAATCAGATAGTTTTTAAATTCGATACATTGTTACAAAATATTTTTAGCATCTGAACTTACAAGTACTAATCGATCTAGCCTACGGTCGCTAAAAATAAGCCGCCAGCGGCGGCGGCACCTTTGATTCACGATAGCTAGACAGGTTGGCGCCAAAAACACAAAGCATGCAACCAGCGCCGCCGAGTTTGATGACACGTGGTGCACCCTTTGTACGACCGTCACTAGCCGATTGTCCCCTCACTGCTCCTCAGTCCTCAGTCGCCTGCGCAACTTCCGGACGGATGTATCGTTGATCTACGTTGACAACGTTTTCGTGAATAACGTGAATTCTGTGTGTGCGTTTTTTTCAAAATGTCTTATTCAAATGAGGAATATTTTAATATGTTGATGTGCCTCGGGAGATGCGACTGCAATTACGCAGATGCACGTAGGCTGTACCAAGAACGTTTCGAGACCAACATCGTATTGACGCAGGAAGACCTCGGGACCATGACATTAGGGAAGAAATCCTCGAGATGTTTGAAGAAGACCCTACGGAAGTACGCGCTCTGTGGTTAAGGCGGAGATTTCACGAAAACGGTCATAAAGTTGTTTTTTAAAGCAGTGTATCTCTTAAACCGTAAATAATTAGGACCTAAAAAAAAAGTATGATATTTTCAAGTCTTATTTTAATACAGTGATCCAGCCCAAATCATAATTAAATATACATTAATGCATCAAAAAAATCTTCAAACAAACCTCTTCTTTGTTTTTAAAAGCAGTTTATCTCTTTATTAACAACAATAATTATAATAAAAAATATACCATAAAATTTCTAATGCCAAACTGCATCCAGTGATCCATTAGTTTTTAATAAATAGTTAATATCTAATTTTATACGATTTTATGAACGTTTTTATGACATACGCTTGCTCATTTCCTTGCTCATTTCCTTGCTCATTTCCTTGCTCATTTCCTTGCTGCCTGCACCGCGCCAGTGTTCCTTGGAACGTTGTTGAGCATGGACCTGTGTCGCTTTTCTCCGCAGTGGAATTTTTACGTTTTGTACCGTGAAAATAAAAATGGGAAATAAATATAATAGTGGGAAGAGATGGAAAGCTGCTCGTCGAAAGCGTTTACTCCAGAGTGTGCAGAATATAGCACGAAGACGGTAAGAAACTTTATTATAAGTACCTACCTAAATAAAGAATGATAAAAATAAATATATTTCTCGTGAATTTAATACTTCTAACTTAGTAATTAATAATGCCTATAAATATAGAGTACACTCTATTATAGGCATTGTTACTAAGTTGAAATTGATTTTCCGAATCATATAATCACCTGAGTGACCTGAGGCACAGATTACTGAATAGTTACTACGTAACAGATACTCACTCAGTAGAAAATTTCCAATACCTATTACGATAATTGCCTACTCCCTCGCGTCAACAACCACTGTATGCTAAAATGCGCCTAAATGCTCAAGCGTACAGCAGTGATTGCTTCGCACCGCGCGATTCCACAGTAATCGCAGGGCTGCCTCTTCGATAAAATTAAATTAACATAACTTTTTATCTATGTTATTGAGAACTGTGAATATGTTCTGACTTTTATGTGGCAGTTAAAAATTTTATCATTTATAAAATATTTAACCAACTTAAAAAAAAGGAGGTGATCAGACATACAGGCCAAACTGAGAAGTTTGACTTGTATGGTTTGTAGGTATGTATGTTTGTGCGCGATAATCTCGCGTTTGACTAAACCGATATCGATGCGGTTTTCAGAAAAGGATTTGTTACATTTAGGAGAACGTTTTAAAATAAGTATAATACTTCTTAGTTTGATGATGATCTTCGGAGATGTTCACTAGAAATGAAAAAAAAAGCACCACCATAAGGCACCACACGGCATCGTAATACGCGTACGAACGAACAGCACTATTAAAATTGAACGGCGTGCGCGCGCTTCGCTTGCGAAAACCGCACTGAATTTGATCCGCTGGCGGACCGAGACCGCTCGGCTGGGCGGTAGGCACTTATAGCGCGCAAGTACATGGAGTGACGGAGGCCTGCCTGAGGCTCACCGAAGGCCACAGAGTAAGTACCTACAGTAGGGTCAGCTGTGCTTCCAATTGTATTTCAATGATTTTATTATTTTAGATTGGCGAACAAGAAAATTGCTACTCAAGAACTGGATGATACTGCTTCTCGATTGGATGTTGAGTAAGTACCTACCTACTCATTACAATAGAATGCTTCCTTGGTTTAGTGGTGAAAGGGATATCTTCTCGATCGCGAGTTCGATTCCCACGAGGAATAACAACTTTAGATGTTGTTTCTAGTTGGGCTAGGACTTTTTTGGGGTCATCCACCGTCGGTAGTGTAGTCAATTAATAATAGTTAATAGTTAATTTTTTTTTTTTTATACTTAACAGACGGGTGTCGATATCTCAACACGATAAAACAGATTTTATCAACTTACACTTCAAGTAACAACAGTAACAGCGGTCTCAGGTCAGTGGGGTCAATGACCCCAAAAAAACATAATTTTTTTATTTTGTCTCAAGACATGATGGGTATCGATATCTACTAAACACGACAAAATAAAAAAAATATGTTTTGTTTGGGGTCAATGACCGCTGTTATTGTTGTTACTTGAAGTGTAAGTTGATAAAATCTGTTTTATCGTGTTGAAATATATATAGTTTCGCTAGCTAATTTAATTTCACTCTATTATTGTTTTATTACTCATAATTAAAAAAAATGTATTGTAACTATCAATCGTGCAAACTTGACAAGCCAATTTTTTGAAAAAGTCAAACTAACATTCCCAAAATGTTATCAGCTGAGTGATGTGAACGTCACTTGTCGAGTTCATGACCTTAGTGCAGTATGGTAGTGTGCGGGGCGGCGACAAAGTGACAGCGGTGCGCCGCCGCCGCGCCGGCCTTTGTTAAAAAGCAAGTTGCTACCTATTCCTCTTTGCAGAGGTGACAAATCACAATCAATGTTACTTTTCAAATATTAATTTTAAAATATTTATTTTGCTTTTTTTTCTAGATTTTTTTTTTAATTGAACTAGGTACGTAATTACCATCGGATATCGATTCTGAAAACGTCCCTACTTAGAACAACAGGGTTTTTGTTACATACTGTATTTTAGACTAGAAAATAAAGTTATAATTATTGTTTACGTGTCTGATAGAAATTATTTTACATTTAAAAAACTAAAAAAAACTTTATGATTTTTGCTTTTTAGTTTCGTTTTCCATCGGTTTAATTTTTTGCTTAAAAGCTTTTTTATAAGTATACATATTATGTTTATATGATGTGTTATAGACTCATTATTATTTTAAGAGTTGTTAGATTATATTATGTCCATACCTATTGTTTGAGAATAAAAATATCTCATAAACAAAAAAAACTTACATAAATTAGTATTCTAGATCGGCTCGCTTACTTTCAGTCTTGTTATCTTTCCGATAGTTCAAATTGCGCTAGAGCGCTCAGATGGTTCCAACTGCACCAGAGTGCTCAGATTGCCAGCTCAGCCTTCCATCCTGTGGCTGCCGCGGCTCACAGTAAGCTACCGGGCGTTCAGCGTCGAGCGCCTCCACTAATTACAAAGGCCCGCGTCCCGCATACATCAGAGGCTGCTGTGGCTAACGGCTCTTTGTTTTATGTAGACGTCTGTTACGTCAATGAAAAATATTTCCTTTCTCACTAATGAAAAAATGCAGCAAAAGATCGTTAAGAATGAGCTGAATGCGAGAAATGAGCGTCTAAAACTTGAATCGTCCGCTTTGAAGCCAGCCTGTCTGCTGTGTAGGGTGAGCACGGAGTGCCGAATGGTACGCCACGTCAGCTGCACGGTTTATTTATTTGCCAGTCACGCATTCGTGCGTAGTATGGCCGTGTGTCACCGTGGACGACCCGCCGTTTTTAGGGTTCCGTAGCCAAATGGCACGGAACCCTTATGGATTCGTCATGTCAGTCTGTCTGTCTGTCCGTCTGTATGTCACAGACACTTTTTTCCGAAACTATAAGAACTATACTGTTGAAAATTGGTAAGAAGATGCAGCCCCGGATCTACGGGGGGGGGGGGGGGGCAAGCCGGGGCCTATGCCCCGGGCGGCAAGTTCAGAGGGCGGCCAAATTCACACTGTACAGACGAATAGACTCATCATTTACTTAACTTTGACCACGGAATAAATAATAGTACAAGTACAGAAATTTCATGGCCATATCAACTCGACCGATACCCAAAGCACGGAGTGAGATGTGCTGCACGAACATTTATTATTCGCGAGGCGCGTAGGCATAGTTCAAAATACGCGCCCGCTCGCCCGCAGGAATCGTAGATCGCGGCAGCACGCGTCTAGTTACCGTGCGTGCGAAAGAGATGAAGCTATATTCGAAAACTCCCCTAGTTTTTCGAAAATTACCCCTGACGGGCTGAAATTTAGTCAATTTTACAGGGGAGGATTTTACTGCATGGCTTGATTAACTCGAAAATTAGTATAAATAATCTTTGAGTCAAGTTAAGAATACATCCCAAATTATTTTTTTAAACTCCACCCCTGTGTGGATGAAAAGCGGGGATACAGTTTATATGAAAAATCTTATTAATTTAGTTAATAAACTTAAAACCTGGCAAGAATACTCGCCTAAGTAAGTAATAAAGTTTATTATTATAAGTTTTTCAAAACTACCCCTCAGAGGGGGATAGGGGTGTTGAAGTTTGTGTGGAAGTAATTGAATGCGCGGTCCAATTAACTCGAAACTTCGTATTAATACTTTTGACAGAAAATAATTAATAAATTGACACCTTTTTTATTTGGGTGGGAAATCATCAAATGACCTCTCCCGCTCTGGGCTGAGCGGAAGGGCGTGTCAGACTTTTACTGACTTAAACCCACCCGTGTTCTTTCAGTTGCCTGTGCCAGGGGCCACGGTATCTCTTTCGAACAACCCGCAGCCCTGGCGGCATCGGCCCTAGCGGACCCCGTCAGTTCCTGCTGACATCTCTTTGAGGCGCGCGTGGAACACAACGCGCCGTCGACCCGGGCCTGGTCCGTACCGGGCGGCGAGCTGCCCATTGCTCGCCGCCCGCAAGCCTGCGCCTACGGTGGCCGGGAGTCGGCTGTTGACTCCCGTCCAGGGCGTCTCCTGCGGCGGCTAGGGGCGTGAGGGCGTAGAGATTGCCTCTCTCTCACGCGCTCTGCCTCCTCCTTCGCGAGCATTACTGCTTCGCAGAAGGAGGTAACGGCCTAGCTCCCATTCACTCTCGCTCCATACCATGGCCTGGACCAGGGCCGGACGCGAGAGATCGCCGCCGCCGATCACCGCCACGAGGACACGGCGGTGCTCCGCCCAAGCCGGGCAGACCTCCACCGTATGCTCCACCGTGTCCTCCGGGCGATCCACACAGTGGTGACACCCTGGCGTTTCCTCCCGCCTTATCCTAAACAGGAACCTCTCGAAACAACCGTCCGGTGAGGAACTGCGTCAGGCGGAAGGTGAGGGCGCCGTGGCGCCTCTCTAGCTACTCCTCAAAGAGGGGATTTATCACCGCTATTGTGGCGTGCCCAGCACTGGGTTGCGAGAATCGTACTCTCCATGCCGCTATGAGATCCCGCCGGAGCTCTGTCCGCTGTACCGTGATTTCTTGCGGCAGCGGAGCCCGCCCCGGCGTTTTGCCTCCTCTCGCCACTCCCATATATGGGCGTGGACTTTGGCCTCCAGATCCCATGGCGGCAATCCGGCAAGGAGGCTTGCCGCCTCGACGGAGACCGTGCGGTATCCTCGGATCAGCCGGACAGCCATGACCCTTTGGGACGCGTTCAACCGGCGGGCTGGTCGCCGCCTTAGGGAACGCGCCCACACCGGTGCCTCGTAAAGGGCCATGGACCGCACGACCTCCGCATAGAGCCTCCGGCAGGAGGCGTTTGGTACCGTAACCGGCGAGAGATGTCGTGCGGTGTCCTACAGGGATCGGTCCTGGGGCCGCATCTGTGGGATAAATTGACCCCTGACGGGGCAAAAAGGGGTAATTCGTTTTTTAAGGGGAGGATTTGAACTTGAAACTGTATGTTACATTTTCACACCTAAACCACTGAACTTCTGATTTGGCAAAGAGATATATGGCATCCTGAGGAAGGACATAGTTTTTCTCCTGGTAGCATGTTCCCGTGGGATAATTTCCGACATCCACGCGGGCGAAGCCGCGAGCAGAAGCTAGTGCAATAATATATTTTATTTTTATTACTTATACATATTTTTATTTTAAATCCTGTCCTGTGCTGTGTATAAAATATATATCCTACACGTTTATGTCTATATATCTGTAAATAAAAAGGCTTAACACAAAGAACAGCGATAGATGCATTATTTCCGGAAGGCCTACCTATGTAGGCTATGTCCAAATTTCAATCAATTAGTGGACATCTGATAACTGAAATTATTTGGATGATAAAGGTAAAAGTAAATGTAAGTGGGCGGGGGCGGCATATTTCAGTTTTCGCCCCGCCTAAAAAAAATTGAAGATCCGGGGCTGAGAAGATGTATTCTGTGAACCGCATTAAGATTTTCACACAAAAATAGAAAAAAAACAATAAATTTTGGGGGTCCCCCATACTTAGAACTGAAACTCAAATTTTTTTTTTATCAATCCCTTACGTTTGGGTTATCTATGGATAGGTCTTCAAAAATGATATTGAGGTTTCTAATATCCTTTTTTTCTAAACTGAATTGTTTGCGCGGGAGACACTTCCAAAATGGTAAAATGTCCCCCCCCCCCCCCCTGTAACTTCTAAAATAAGAGAATGATAAAACTAAAAAAAATATATGATGTACATTACCATGTAAACTTCCACCGAAAATTGGTTTGAACGAGATCTAGTAAGTAGTTTTTTTTAATACTTCATAAATCGTAAAACGGAATCCTTCATGGGCGAGTCCGACTCGCACTTGGCCGCTTTTTACGTGTGCCAGAGGCGGTTGCGTTTGTCAGACACACTGGCTAAAACTACACGGAATTCTTCAACCACCTTTGGTGCTGGAGCACTTGGGCAGTTTATCTCGTGAGCCGTTAACTGCAGAGGTCACGGCGCACTGCCCAGGCTGGGCACTCCTCCAGGTTGTCTACGAGGCAGCTATGAGCTACCACAATGGTAGAAACCGGCGTAACAAAGTGTGTCAGCCCAAAAGTAAGAGCAACATGCCGTCTCCAGTCAGCCTATACTGCCCAGCGCTGGGCCGAAGGCGCTGCTCCCATCAGCACCTGGACCTGACCTCACACGATCCCGCCGCCTACATTTTCATGCAAAGTAGGAGGAACAACACACAGATTCAACACAGTGGTAGACATACAATAATCATGAATGGCTGTTTATGCATAAGTGTAAGGTTACAAAAGTATTTAAATGTATAGACAAAAAATGAAACCCTGCCTCTCAAACTAGGAGACCTGTTCCTGGAAGCAAGTGACTACTTGCGTAGCTCAGCAGTAGGTTGCTGTGTAGTGGCGCCTGTTTCAATCATGACTTTGTGTACCTAATAGATTCAATAAGAAAACGGAAGTGTATGAGTCCGGAGGCGACGCGACATGTCGGGACGTGCGACGAGTGCGATGCGTGCGCTCTGCGTGTCGCAGGTACCTCGCCACGACATTCGAGCGACAATCACATCACAAACAAATTAAAGTTTATAATAAGCAATTTGTTTGCAAGTACGCGACCGAAATGGAAACAGTTCGACGGCGAAGCGCATTTAATACGAACTTGTACGTTGTACTTGTACCGATATCGTAGCAAAAACTTGTACGTTGTACCGATATCGTAGCAAGAAGTTTTTTCATTTGCCGCCGGCTTCGCCCGAAGTGTACGAACTAGCCGCAGGACATGTGTCGGGCGCTCAGCCGCTGACGTAAATGATAACATTATTTTATTTTGTGAATTATTTAAAAATAATACTTTTACACTTCTACTTTTTTATTAGAACTAGATTATGTTTCGTAGGCAACTACTTTGAGAAGAAACGCCCTAAAACACTCCGAGGTCAAATCCTCTTTCAATGGTCGTGGTTGTAAACCTCATTACTAACTGGAATACATATTGCCATACTTACTTAAAGCAGCTGAACTGTACAGCGGAGCTAAGGGTTTACTTTTGATATAAAATGTATTTAAAAAGTGGTACAGAGCGGGGCGGGCGCGGGTCACGTGCACGACGTGAACAACACTCGCTTTCCGGAACACGCCACTAATAGCTCTGTCAAATGTCTGTAATTGCTGATAGTTTTCAAAGTGACAACAAGCTTATAGGTCATTGCTTGTTCGCTCGCGTGTTGTACGACGGCGGCGGTCATACTCGCCGCAGCATTCGTTAGGCTAGAAGGTGTAGTCTGACGAGGATCACTACAGTTACCAGCTGTATTCGCGACGTGTGACACAATATAATCCGGTCGGTGACGTCGGTCGCAGCTTACGCCCCATTCACCTCCCTCGGTCAGAACAGGTAACATTCAGGAAAAAACTGCTTACAAGGGTTTATGGTTTATATACTTAAGTAGTAGTATAGAGACAGCGACAGAAATGACAGCCGTTATCCGAACCGATCGCGCCGCACGTCACCCTCGGACAGCCACCACTTAGTTTCTTTCAACTAGGTTCAGATCGATACGCGGGGCAGCAAGTTACCTCGTGCACGCATCTCGTGATAGTCCTTGTAGGAACATTTAGATGTGGTAAGCGGCACTGAGCTGCGTCCCGTGCCCCGTATGGCGCATGCGGGCGCTGAGGCCCGCCCGCACGGACTGATGACGTTTAGGAAATGTTAGAAAAGCTAATTTTCGACGTATCGTTTCGCCTCTGAAACGGGATTGATTTTTCTGAAGTTGGCAAACATAGACCTCTATTGTAATAAGTACAAACTGTGAGTGTGTTCAAACTAGTCTAGTTCTGCAGGGTTCAGAGGCGACGGTATTACATCCACATTGAGGAACAATATCGGCACTGTGGCGAGCCACGAGCCACGAGCTACGAGCCACTAGCCGGTACTTCGTTGTTGATCGTAGCTCTAACATGTCTCTACTATTTTCATGATTTAGTTTATAGTTTCTGTACTTAAATTAAATTAAAGTTTGCGCTGTGACGTTGGGCCGTGCGCCCGCGTTGTTGCCTTTCGTTGCGAGTGTCGTAAACTTCTACGTATACGCACGAACCACTATTTGTGAGATGCAAGGTGATTCAAGTGGTGAAGATCTGAGCGATTCAGAGATTTTGGATAGATGCGAAAAACCATTAACTCAGATGAATAAGATGGATGAGGAAAGCTTGGAAAGTTGAAGATGTGATGATGATGAAACCATTCGGAATGCAGAGAAGAGAAAGGAACGAGGAGATGATAATAGTGAAGATGACTTTATTACTGTAATTAGAACTAAAACTAAACGATGCCTAAGAAGTAACTCGTTGGACAAAGACAATAATCAAGGGAAAAATATGGAAGATAGTGACATCTGAAATAGTAGCTGATCATGAGGTTTGTGTAACTTGGATGGAGAATCTACCAAAACCAATAGCTTTTGCTAAATTACTTCGTGGCAAAAATATTAAGGATATTCTTAAAATAAAATATAAAAGTTGTAATAAGGTACTCATTCAATTTCAGAGAAAGGAAGATGCTATACCTAAAACTAATTGAATGTAAGAAAATGAAAGAAATGGCTTGCGTTGTCAAAAACGTTTAATGCCAGAAGGGAAATGGATTGATTGTGAATCTGTTAGAGTGAGCTTCAAAAGTAATGTGTTACCTTAATATATTTATGCTTACGACTGCCGATTTAATGTCGAAGCGCATGTATTCCCAGTTTCGCAATGTTCGGGCTGTTGGCAATTTAGTCATCTCATCAAAATTGCCCTACCAAAAAAATCGCTTGCCCTAAGTGTGGAGGTAGTCATGAAAACTGCACCATACCAGATATCAAATGTTTAAACTGTAAGGGGAGTCACTTTGTCCTGGATAAAAAGTGCCCTGTTTATCTGAAAGAAAGAACTATCCGAAACATCATGAGTGAAGAACATGTTACATACAGTGTAGTGTAATAAAAGACAAGTCTGGATGACAACTTCTTTATTGTCATTACCAAGCATAGACAATTCACAACACCTTCCCTATAAATAAGATAAAATAATATTAAGAACAAACCTAAAATCCATTAATTTCACTGAAATGTATAAAATAAGTCTAAAATAATAAACAAATAAATCAATCAATCAAGTCTTACTACGGGCATGAGGTGGCGAGTAAGACGACGATCCATTTAATTTACATCTTGGCAGATATTTACTTTACATCTTGGCAGATATTTACTTTACATCTTGGCAGATATTCATCATCCCTATCGTCATCCCCCGAAAAATATTCATCATCAATATCCAACAAAATATGGTCTGCAGGATCCTTTACAGACCTTATCAAATGACGACGATTACGGCGATATATACCTTTTTTGTTTTTAACAATATACAGGGTCCAATTAAAATAGATGGACAAATTTTACCACAGCGCTCAGTACGTCTAACCAAAGATATCCAAGCAAAAAAAAAAAACACTGATTAAAATGATTTTATTTTGACCTAAAAATATCTGGCACACTAGAATAAACACATCCATCCATTATGGGTAGGTACTTGCACTCGCGCCCCGCTGCGCGCATGCTCGCATCACAATTTTAAAGACAATGGAGGGATGTGTATGGGTAACCAACATTTATAACTGCATTTTTGTTAGGTGATTATTTTAATATTGTAAGTATCTAATGCGTTTTTCTTATATATTTTTTTAACCTTGTCCTTACTTGGTGGTCTGAATGATTTCTAAAAGTTTGTCCACCTATTTTAATGGGACCTTATAATTATAAGAACGTGGTGTCGACGCATTTCCCATTATTTTGCCACGACTTCTTTTATTTGTGTTTTCTATCATTATAACTTCGTCACCCACATTCAATTCAGGTAACATTGATCATAGAAACTTTTAGTTTTTATTTGTTTTTCCAACATTTTTTTATGTTGTAAGTTATCACAATTACTTTGTTTTAATAAATCTGGATGGACTGGTAGTCTACAATTTAAATGCCAGCCCATCATTAACTGTGCGGTGTATTTCTGTAACTTAGCAAATAAGAATCGGATTTACTGTCCACTGATTTTTTCCATATATTTTTAATGGTTTGAACTGCTCTTTCACTCTTGCCATTACATTGAGCACAATACGGAGATGAAGTGACGTATTTAAAACCCCATTCTAAAGAAAATTTAATAAAATTACGACATGAATATTGTGGACCATTGTCACTGATGACCAGTGATCGGAGTAGGTAGATTGATTTTTGGTACTTGTATCATAGATGTTCACAGAAAGAATAACATGGATAAGTCATTTTTCCGGAAAGTAATTCCGGTGTTTCCGGATCCAGTTAAATATTATTAATGTTGGTAGTGATATATATTATTACTACTCAATTCATTTAAAGGAATGAGTGAGCTACCTGCCGGTCGATTCTGTGTAAATCTCACCGTGAAATCTTGCGTGGAGTGAGCTGTCAGTGTCTTCCCACTGACGCTAGGGATTGACAAAGCAAACATTTACAATCATAATCACAGAACAGATAAAAGAGGTTTTATCTGTTCTGTGATCATAATCGAGATTTTAATAATATTTTTATGCTAAGTAATTCTATTGCTCATTTTATATAATTTCAAAGCTAGTATTTTAGTTGTCAAAACATTCCTATTTTGTGGGGTTATAAAATAAAATAAAATAGAAAAACAGAAACTCAGTCAAGATCTCAATGTTGTATTTTTCTCTTTTTTTCTAGACTAGTCCTTATATAGCTTGAGGTGCGACCGTGCACAGCTACTAGACTGATGTAAATACGCATCGACATTGTTTGTTATTATGAGCGATTGTAGATGGAGTCTAGTAAAGACTGCAACGATGTTCAGCGCTGATAATAACCCAAATCTATTCAATTAGAAGAGATAACCGAGTGTGTCAAGTCATCGAGTGCTAACGGTGTGCCTGGCTGACGGACCATAGACTGAATTCAACCCGACGACGTAGTAAGAGTGGCGTGATCACTTCACGCGATTCATTACATTTCGCTCGTGAATCGGGTGAAGTGATAAGATCACGCCGCGCTTGCGCGTTAGGCACTGCCATTTCCAAGAAGTGAACTTGTTTTTTTTTTTGCTGTCATTGATGACCATGTACATATTATTATTATGTCTGTTCGTATTCGAGGTCAGTGACAATAATTAGTTCCTAATTATTTTAATGCTTTTAGACATTTTATTGTCTAAATCCACTGTCTTTTATCTGCCTAGCCTTTTCCCAACTATGTTGGGGTCGGCTTCCAGTCTAACCGGATGCAGCTGAATACCAGTATTTTACATGGAGCGACTGCCTATTTCACCTCCAGAACCCAGTTACTGGGTAATACGATACCCCTTGGTAAGAAGAGCCCGAAAGTCTGACAACCAGTGTCAGACTTTCGGGCTTCTGACTACCCGTAACGACTGTCAAAGATCCACGAATAACAGCCGGGACCAACGGCTTAACGTGCTTTCCGAGGCACGGAGGGGTCTCGGTATGTAAAGATGGTCACCCATCCACAGACCAACCGCGGCAAGAGTAGCTTAACCTGACCGATCGACCTATGCGGCTGTTATTATTTAGCCACGGGCCCCTCCTCTAAATCCACTGTCTTTGTACATCTAAAAAGTTAATTTTATCAGCCTACAATGCCTACATTTGGTTTTCAACAAACTGATATTACTTACTTATCCTTAGAGTTCGGAAGCGCCTCCGATTGGTCCCTAACACACGAACCTCTGTCGGCATGTGCGTTAGTTAAGACAATTTTATTGATAAAAGGCTCCTTTCATAATTAGGCGCACAAGTTTAATTTACTTACATTAATCAACTCTGTAAATGCGATAATCGCCATTTTCATGAGTGGTGGTTGAGGCTAAAAAACATCAAAATTGGGGATTTCGAACATCCACACCCCACTACAGGGGCAGTGAATAATACATCACTTAATTATTTGACGAATTCATCCATTGTTCAAATTAAATAAGTAGTGGTAATGAAGTGTTTTGCAGTTTTGATATTCAAAGTCGAAGTTTCGCGCCAATCTTGCGTGTTTACATTTTAACTTTTCACAAATATCACACACACTCATATAGATACGATTTAAAATGTGTCAAATGTAATTTAAAATGTTTTAAACAACAAGAAAGTGCCCATCTCGTGACGTCTTAAACAAACACAAGTTCAATAATACGCAATATTCATTACCACTAGGTACTCAATTCGTGTTCAAAATCGCAGAGTTCGCCGGACGCCGAGTCGCCGACCATTATTGTTTTTTTTTTTTTATTGTGTTGATGTGCGAAAGCGAAACGATTATTATGCCAAACGATTTTTTTTATTTCAATCGATTCGAGGAATTAATATGACGAATTTCAGAAATCGATTCTTACAAATTGAAATAAACTTATTTTAAGCATTATATACTAATCTATTAAAAGCATTACACATAGATTGTATCCCGTAAACATAATAAAACCCGTATTTTTGATGCTAGTAACCCTTATATGAACAAGTAGTTCGTGGCACTGGCAACCCTACGCCAAGTTGATGTTGCCATGGGTTACGAGCATCGCGTGAAGGGAGATTTTGTACATTCCGAACTACGCTGTAATCGATTTGTGCGTGCTCACACCTCTTCCGAATTAGCGTGTCATGTAGCGTGTGATAAGGATGTCCCGTGAATCGAAAAAGATGAAGTCTTATGAGTGAGCGCTGTCAACGGTTGTGATCTAATCGGATCTAAATCGGAAGGGAAATTATATATTGTTGAAGTGAGCGCTGTGGGCGATGATGGCCTAATTCGGAATAACCTAAATCTCCCGCCGCGCAAGCGCGTTAGGCACTGCCATTTCCAAGAAGTGAACTTGTTTTTTTTTTTTTTGCTGTCAGTTGATGACCATGTACATATTATTATTATGTCTGTTCGTATTCGAGTTCAGTGATAATAATTAGTTCCTAATTATTTTAATGCTTTTAGACATTTTACTGTCTAAATAAACTGTCTTTGTACATTTAAAAAGTTAATTTATCAACCTACATTTGGTTTTCAACAAACGGATATTACCTAACCGTATAGTTCGGATTCGGAAGCGCCTCCGATTGGACCCTAACACACGAACCTCCGCGGGCATGTGCGTTAGTTAGACAGTTGATAAAAAGCTCATATGTTAACGCCATTATAAATCTTTCATAACTAAGTGCACAAGTTTATTAATTTACATAAACAATATTCAACTCTGTAAATGCGATAATCGCCATTTTGATGACAGTGGTGGTTGAGGCTAAAAAACATCAAAATTAGGGATTTCGAACATCCACACCCCACTACAGGGGCAGTGAATAATACATCATATAATTATTTGACGAATTCATCCATTGTTCAAATTAAAAAAGTAGTGGTAATGAAGTGTTTTGATATTTGGAGGTATGAGGAACAGGGTGTAAAGTTCACTCATCCTCCATAGAAAAGGGAGGATCCTCCGACCAGACGGGTGTTGTGTCTGGCGGGCAATTGCCCAACGATTGATGTTGGGAAATTGTATCTATGCTATTTGCGCGGTAAACTCTGCTTGCGAGATGCAGGATTTGCGTGACGTCAGTATGACGCGTTGTTCGCATGTGGCGTTGTAGATACCGCTACATCACTCCCCTCCGGAGACCGGAGGTCGATAGTGGGCTGAGTCTTGTATCTTGCGATGCTTGCCAGGCCAGCTGAGGTTCCAGTGAGTCGGAACCGGTTGCCGCATAGTTCACGGTGAGTCGGAACTGTCTGCGGAGATGTCCCCAGTGAGTCGGGGTGGCGCTGCGTTATACTCCAGTGCGTCGGATGTCGTACAGCGCCGGGTTGAGGCTGGCTGCTGCGTCGACCAGGAGAGGGTGCTCTGCTTGTTGACCGGCCGAAGGTGCAGTGTGCTGTGCCAAGGTTGCTGATGAGGCTGAGGGTGATGACCAGGTATGCGCGGACGCTGCATGCTGGTGGTCAGGATACCCGTTGAAGCCGTGGATACTGGCTGGCTGGGTGACTCGCCGCTGAAGCTTGCGGGAGTGATGATGATGACGTCACGCTGAAGTGTTTGCACGAAGGCTGCGCTGACGTTCATACTCGGGGTCACCAGTTTGGAGGCATGAGGAACAGGGTGTAAAGTTCACTCATCCTCCATTGAAAAGGGAGGATCCTCCGACCAGACGGGTGTTGTATCTGGCGGGCAATTGCCCAACGATTGATGTTGGGAAATTGTATCTATGCTATTTGCGCGGTAAACTCTGCTTGCGAGATGCAGGATTTGCGTGACGTCAGTATGACGCGTTGTTCGCATGTGGCGTTGTAGATACCGCTACAGATATTCAAAGTCGAAGTTTCGCGCCAATCGTGCGTGTTTACATTTTTTACTTTTCACAAATATCACACACACTCATAATCGTATCTATATTATAGATACCTACGATTTAACATGTGTCAAATGTAATTTAAAATATTATAAACAACAAGAAAGTGCCTATCTCTTAGCGTCATAAAAAAACACAAGTCCAATAACACGTAATATTCATTACCACTACTCAATTTGTGTCCAAAATCGCAGAGTTCGCCGGCCATTATTGTTTTTTTTTTTTTTATTGCTATGATGTGCGAAAACGAAACGATTATTATGCCAAACGATTTTTTTTATTTCAAGCGATTCGAGTAATTAATATGATGAATTTTAGAAATCGATTCTTACAAATTGAAATAAATACCAATCTAATCTAATAAAAGCATTGTTTATAATGGTGATTTAAGGCGTTTTAATGTGTTTCCACATTATTAAAACGTGACGCGAGCCGATGAAACGCGATGCTTGTTGAGTCGAATCAAATGTATTGTTTTCTATAGACCAGAGTCACACTATGAACATCCGACGCGACGCCATGCGCGCACACGCCACTCGATCCAGACGTGCCAGGTCGGTGTGTTGCCCATGGTGGGGGTAAACACGCCATCCGACGCGGCGCGCGCGTTATGTTTCTAGACAACACCCAACGCCACGCGTAAGCCGTTCGAGAACTGTCACAGAGCAATTATATGCGTTCCCTATTCTTCAAACTGTCAAACGGAGTTTATGCTAATTTAATATTATTTTTTGTATTTATTTAGCGAAATGACCGACGAACAATTAATTAATAGTAGGTACATAAGTCCATACGATTCCACTGCTGTTAGCTAACTGGATTCAGAATTTGCTAGTATGTCGTGACGTCGCGTGTTGGTAATGTGCACGGTGCATATCGGGTGTCGACACGTTGCGTCGCGTCGCGTTTTTAACCCCCGACGCAAAAATGACGGCGTGTTATAATTTTGACGTGTCTCTCTCTCTCTGTGTGTGTGTGTGTGTGTATGTCTGTCTGTGGCATCGTAGCTCCCGAACGGATGAACCGATTTTGATTTTGTTCTTTTTTTGTTTGAAAGGAGAATTTGTCAGGAGTGTTCAGTTCAGTTGTGTTGGAGTGTCAGCTATGTTTGATGAAAATCGGTCCAAGATGGCCGCCGCCACAAAATGGCGGATTACATATTTTTTTACAACTCCCTCAATATGGGTATCAAATGAAAGGGCTTGATTAGTAGAATACTATACACTATGATAAATTTCAAATCCAAGATGGCCGCCACAACAAAATGGCGAATTAAAAAAACCTGACTAAATACAAAATTACCAGAATCTTAAAACGCAAGAAAAGAAATAATAACGAGTCCCTACAAAAAGCATGAAATAAAAAATTAAATAAAAAATTTAAAAACCTCCGACTGCGTGAAACCCTATATAAAGAAAAAAATAACCTTGAAATTATGACCCTACGTAAGTACGTACCTATGAAATTTTTTGATTAAATATTGTCCTGTCGGGGGGTTTTAACAATGTGTTTCCGCCTTAAATCACCATTATAAACAATGCTTTTATTAGATTAGATTGGTATTTATTTCAATTTGTAAGAATCGATTTCTAAAATTCATCATATTAATTACTCGAATCGATTGAAATAAAAAAAATCGTTTGGCATAATAATCGTTTCGCTTTCGCGCATCACACATAAAAATAAAAAAAAAACAATAATAGTCGGCGAACTCTGCGATTTTGAACGTAAATTGAGTACCTAGTGGTAATGAATATTACGTGTTATTGGACTTGTGTTTGATTATGACGCTAAGAGATAGGCACTTTCTTGTTGTTTATAATATTTTAAATTACATTTAAATTACAGACATAGGAGAATTTAGACAATAAAATGTCTAAAAGCATTACAATAATTAGGAACTAATTATTGTCACTGAACTCGAATACGAACAGACATAATAATAATATGTACCTACATGGTCATCAATTGACAGCAAAAAAAAAAAAAACAAGTTCACTTCTTGGAAATGGCAGTGCCTAACGCGCTTGCGCGGCGGGAGATTTAGGTTATTCCGAATTAGGCCATCATCGCCCACAGCGCTCACTTCAACAATATATAATTTCCCTTCCGATTTAGATCCGATTAGATCACAACCGTTGACAGCGCTCACTCATAAGACTTCATCTTTTTCGATTCACGGGACATCCTTATCACACGCTACATGACACGCTAATTCGGAAGAGGTGTGAGCACGCACAAATTGATTACAGCGTAGTTCGGAATGTACAAAATCTCCCTTCACGCGATGCTCGTAACCCATGGCAACATCACTTCGGCGTAGGGTTGCCAGTGCCACGAACTACTTGTTCATATAAGGGTTACTAGCATCAAAAATACGGGTTTTATTATGTTTACGGGATACAATCTATGTGTAATGCTTTTATTAGATTAGTATATAATGCTTAAAATAAGTTTATTTCAATTTGTAAGAATCGATTTCTGAAATTCGTCATATTAATTCCTCGAATAGATTGAAACAAAAAAAATCGTTTGGCATAATAATCGTTTCGCTTTCGCACATCAACACAATAAAAAAAAAAACAATAATGGTCGGCGAACTCTGCGATTTTGAACAATTTGAACACGAATTGAGTTGAGTGGTAATGAAAATTGTATTATTGAACTTGTGTTTGTTTAAGACGTTACGAGATGGGCACTTTCTTGTTGTTTAAAACATTTTAAATTACATTTGACACATTTCAAATCGTATCTATATGAGTGTGTGTGATATTTGTGAAAAGTTAAAATGTAAACACGCAAGATTGGCGCGAAACTTCGACTTTGAATAACAAAACTGCAAAACACTTCATTACCACTACTTATTTAATTTGAACAATGGATGAATTCGTCAAATAATTAAGTGATGTATTATTCACTGCCCCTGTAGTGGGGTGTGGATGTTCGAAATCCCCAATTTTGATGTTTTTTAGCCTCAACCACCACTACCATGAAAATGGCGATTAACGCATTTACAGAGTTGAATATTGTAAGTAAATTAAACTTGTGCGCCTAATTATGAAAGGAGCCTTTTATCAATTGTCTTAACTAACGCACATGCCGACGGAGGTTCGTGTGTTAGGGACCAATCTGAGGCGCTTCCGAACTACATGGTTACCTATGTAAGTAATATCAGTTTGTTGAAAACCAAATGTAGGCATTGTAGGCTGATAAAATTAACTTTTTAGATGTACAAAGACAGTGGATTTAGAGGAGGGGCCCGTGGCTAAATAATAACAGCCGCATAGGTCGATCGGTCAGGTTAAGCTACTCTTGCCGCGGTTGGTCTGTGGATGGG
Organism: Apamea anceps; assembly: GCA_951799955.1. Lineage (NCBI taxonomy): Eukaryota > Metazoa > Arthropoda > Insecta > Lepidoptera > Noctuidae > Apamea > Apamea anceps. The sequence continues at coordinate 218,691 of OX637502.1, read as the reverse complement.
TGACCATCTTTACATACCGAGACCCCTCCGTGCCTCGGAAAGCACGTTAAGCCGTTGGTCCCGGCTGTTATTCGTGGATCTTTGACAGTCGTTACGGGTAGTCAGAAGCCCGAAAGTCTGACAACCAGTCTTACCAAGGGGTATCGTATTACTTACCCAGTAACTGGGATCTGGAGGTCAGATAGGCAGTCGCTCCATGTAAAATACTGGTATTCAGCTGCATCCGGTTAGACTGGAAGCCGACCCCAACATAGTTGGGAAAAGGCTAGGCAGATAAAAGACAGTGGATTTAGACAATAAAATGTCTAAAAGCATTAAAATAATTAGGAACTAATTTATGTCACTGAACTCGAATACGAACAGACATAATAATAATATGTACATGGTCATCAATGACAGCAAAAAAAAAACAAGTTCACTTCTTGGAAATGGCAGTGCCTAACGCGCAAGCGCGGCGTGATCTTATCACTTCACCCGATTCACGAGCGAAATGTAATGAATCGCGTGAAGTGATCACGCCACTCTTACTACGTCGTCGGGTTGAATTCAGTCTATGGTCCGTCAGCCAGGCACACCGTTAGCACTCGATGACTTGACACACTCGGTTATCTCTTCTAATTGAATAGATTTGGGTTATTATCAGCGCTGAACATCGTTGCAGTCTTTACTAGACTCCATCTACAATCGCTCATAATAACAAACAATGTCGATGCGTATTTACATCAGTCTAGTAGCTGTGCACGGTCGCACCTCAAGCTATATAAGGACTAGTCTAGAAAAAAAGAGAAAAATACAACATTGAGATCTTGACTGAGTTTCTGTTTTTGTATTTTATTTTATAACCCCACAAAATAGGAACGTTTTGACTACTAAAATACTAGTTTTGAAATTATATAAAATGAGCAATAGAATTAGCATAAAAATATTATAAAAATCTCGATTATGATTGTAAATGTATGCTTGGTCAATCCCTAGTATCAGGTGGAATGACACTGACACTTCACTCCACGCTCACTTCACTTGAGATTTCACGGTGATATGGTTACAGAATCGCACTACTGGTATCGTCGCCGGGCGTACGCATTGTTTTGATAACCGGTTAGTGCACCACCCATGATCCTTTGCTCTGATTGGTCGTTGGGTTGTGTCAAATCGTCACTGGATAACGTTTAAAAAAATTATGAACAATATAATATTGCTCATTTTAATACAATTCCTACCTAAGTTCCGTTTTTTTTTTTTAATAATCAAACAATTCCGAAAATCCGGAGGAATGTCCATATTAATATATACGTTTCGGATGAATGACCCCAATTCAATCTACCTACTCCGATCTCTGCTGATGACCGTATCCGGTATACCATACCGTGCAAAATTTTCTTTCATAATACATATTACAGAGTTTGACGTATTATCTCTCAAATATGCGACCTCAATAAAACCAGAATAATAATTATATAATAGTACCTACAGTCATACATTTATTTAAACTAAATAATAAACTTAATCAAATAACAGAACAACAAGATACGGTTTAAATAATTATACATATAATATAAGGACGTCAGCCTAGTCAAATAACCCGCCCCTAACTGTTCCCGGCGCAAAGGTGCCCAAAACGCTTGCTGCATTGCCACGTTGGATGGCAATGGCTAACCTTTGCACCAAGAACGAGCCGGAGCGCGAGTCACCCGTTTTGTCACGGAGCTTATGCCCTGTCTCACTAATAAGCTTCCTGGCTTCAGTGCCCCAAGCACCCATGGTCTCCACGGCAATGGGCACAAAATGATAGCGGTCCAGCAACGGTGCGTACTTCACCCTCTTCCTCTCAGCGGCGTCTTCCGCTGGTGCTGACGGAGAGTGGACGGTGCGACCAAGGTGGCTGGCAGCAACAGTGCTGACGCAAGTTGCGTCCCAAATTAGGCACTTGCCGTTCCTCCAAGGCACCAGGGTCAGCCCGACCGGCCTCTTGCCGTCAGTCCTGCACAGACCCGGAGGCTCCAACAGGCAGGGGACATCAGCCGACACAAAAGCCCTCCGAACAATATCATTGAGCGCATGGTGACGCGGGAACCTCCCCGAGCAACGACGACAACTCAAAGCGTGATGGCCCTCGGCCTGCACCATGGAACCGCAGGTGCATCTGTGGGGTTCACACACCTTGCAGCCCAGGCGGAGGGCCACCGCCACAAGCAAAGAGTCGTCATCAAGCAACGTGCCCAGGTGAGGCGAAGGAAGCGCGTGCAACCATACCCCTGATTCGGCTGCGATACAGCCCTGAGTCTGGCTAAATTAGCGCCAGAGAAATCCACCAACATCTGTTCCTGGAGCAGCTTGGACGTGACGTCGTCCCAAGCGCGCTGAACATATCGACGTCAGGGCTTGCTGCCCCCATGTTGAGGACAGGCCAAGCTGACCAACATAAATGGTATGTTTGCCCCGTCACCATTGGAATCTAGAATTACAGCGACGAGGTATATTGCTATGGATTATATAATATTAAATAACTTTGCTTTTCATACTCAAATATATCTGTTCCAATTTTATTTCATGGCAATTTGGTTTATTTGCTGTTTCCTGACATATTTTACACCTTATTTATTTTATTATTTATGTACACACAGTAAAATACATATTATATGACATAATCATAATATGACTACAAAGGTACTGCTTATTTCTTAAGAAATTTCTTCCAGCAGACCTGCGAAAGAAGAAGTAAAAAAACTTTTTTGCTAAAAAAAAAAAACAACCGACTTCCAAAAACGACACTACAATAATATTTTAATTTCGGAAGTCTGTGTTGTTGGGTTCGCATTTTCCAGTAATTTTGGTTTAAAAACCAAACTACTGAACCGTTTTTGATGAAATTTTTATGGGACCACTTCAGAAGTATCTCCCTTTCGAACAAAAAAAGAATTTTGAAAATCGGTCCACAGTTGGCGGAGTAATCGCGTAACAATCACACAAAAAAAAAAAACATACCGTCAAAATATAATTATTAATGAGGTTATTATATTTACGCCGCTTGAGGTAATCTGCAGCCGCAGCAGCAGCACCAGCGCAACACGCTGACCCTGGAAGATGGGATGGCGCAAGAGTATCGACACAAGTTGCATCCCACACTAAAGGCCTACCTACCTTCCATGGAAATAAAGACATGCCGTCCGGTCTCTTGCCATCGTCGCGTGCCAATCCATTGGGTTTGTGGCGGACGGATTCCCGTCGCCACACAACACCATCGCAAGCTACGGCACTCCCTACGCTGAGCCGGCCCAGGCGTCGGCGGGTGGATCCGCGGCGCGCGGGGACAGAGGCGAGGGACCTGCGCCCAGTCGCCGAGCGCCCGCGCGAGTGCGCAGCTAACCTTCCCAAGGCACATCCGCGTCGCTTTGCACTCCGCGCATGCTCCCGCTCTCTTACGTCGGCCATTGCAAGTCATACTCCGCGCTTTATAATCTAAATCATTGCATGTGTGGCGGGTTAATATTTGTATTGTTCTCCCCTTTCTCGGTTTGCATTCGCGCTTGCATTGCATACTTAAGTCTATACAATAAACGTGTGAAGCTATTGAACGTGTTCATATTGAAGAGCCCGTAGCGTAGCGCCCACATTGGTGACCCCGACGTAAGTGTGGTTATAAGAACACGATCTCGAGCGCCGATAGCAAGATGCCGACAGATGGAAATACGATGCCGGGGCCCGGAGCGCAGATGAAGGCCGATAACGATAATACTCGAGACGCCGCCGCCGCCATTTCCGGTTACGTCGACCGCGTGGCCGTACGGTTGCCGCCCTTTTGGGCAGAGGACCCGGACGTGTGGTTCGCCCAGGTAGAGGCACAGTTTGCTGTTTCTGGCATTAGGGATGATGCAACAAAATTCAACCAAGTTGTTTCCCAGCTCGATCAAAGGTATGTAAAGGAAGTGAAAGACCTCATAAAGAACCCGCCGCGCTCAGAGAAATACGTGAAATTAAAGCAAGAGCTAACGAAACGCCTCTCAATTTCAAGAGAATACCAAATAAGCCAGCTGTTGTCCCACGAGGAATTAGGTGACCGCAAGCCGTCAACATTTTTACGTCACCTCAAAACCCTAGCCGACGGGGGGATTACGGATGAATTTTTGCGCAACATGTGGTCGAGCCGACTCCCGCAGCACGTGCAAGCCATCATCATGTCTCAGGCTTCTGCTAGCCTTGATGACGTGGCAGAGCTCGCGGATAAGATTTGCGAGGTATCCCCATCGTCAAACCAGGTAGCCAGCACCTCATTTAATGTCGACAGTTTATTGCAGCGCATGGACCAGTTGATTACGTCACGCATCCAGTCAGAGCTGTCGCGACAGATTTCTCAGCTTACCATGGGTCGTGACCGCAACCGTGGACGCTCATCCAGCCGTTCTTCAGGACGATCGAGGAGCAGAGGTCAGAGCCAAAACCGGAAACCAGGTATGTGCTGGTACCATAATATTTTCGGTGACAAGGCACGTAAATGTACATCTCCGTGCAACTTCAAGCCGGAAAACTCCCACGGCAGTCAGTAGAGGCGGCCGAAGACTGTCGGGCTACCAGCCGCCTATTCGTAACAGACAAGAAAACCAAGGTGCAATACCTAATCGATACCGGTTCCGACCTTTGTGTACTGCCACGTCGGTTTCTACGTCCAGCTAGAAACCCTACCGACTACAGTCTCACAGCAGCAAATGGCACCATTGTTCATACATACGGCACTTTGAATTTGCATCTAGATCTGGGACTGCGGTGGGATTTTACTTGGAATTTTGTGGTAGCGAACGTGGACAAGCCTATCCTTGGTGCTGACTTTATCTCACATTATGGCCTTCTTGTTGATTGCAGAAACAGTCGGTTACTAGACAGCCTGACCACATTGACAACAGCGGGATCGCTCAGAAAATGCCATGTGTCGAGCATCAAAGTGATTTCCGGTAACAGTGAGTACCATAAGCTATTAGCTCAATATCCAGCTTTAACAAAGCCATCTGGTGTATATCGAGAGATCAAACACTCTACTGTACACTACATCCGTACTACGCCAGGCCAACCAGTTTTCTGCAGACCACGACGACTTGCACCGGATCGTTTGAAGATAGCCAAGGAACAGTTTGATGACATGGTTCGCGATGGCACTGCTCGCCCCTCAGACTCACCTTGGGCATCTGCACTGCACCTGGCACCCAAAAAGGATGGTTGGAGACCCTGCGGAGACTACCGTGCCCTCAATGCACGGACAATTCCAGATACGTATCCCGTCAGGCATATTGAGGACTACTCCCACAGGCTAGCAGGATGTAAATGGTACTCCAAAATCGACCTGGTGAAGGCATATAACCAAATACCGATCTTTCCAGAGGATATTCCAAAAACAGCAATCACAACCCCGTTTGGAATGTTTGAGTTTCCATCGATGTCGTTCGGTCTACGCAACGCGGCACAGACTTTCCAGAGATTCCTTGATGAAGTGCTTCGGGGCCTAAATTTCTGTTATTCATATATTGATGACATTCTAATATATTCCAGAAGCGAGAGAGAGCACCTGGACCATCTCCAGCAAGTTTTTGAGCGACTACACAACCATGGTTTACTTATCAACGAGGGCAAGTGCATTTTCGGCCAAAAAGAGGTAACATTTCTTGGTTACACTATATCTGAAGATGGCACGCGCCCCATGGAAGACAAGGTGCAGGTCATACAGGACTACCCACCTCCAAAAACTGTCAATGGCTTACGCAGATTTTTAGGAATCTTGAATTTTTACAGACGTTTCATCCCTCACGCTGCTGAAGATCAAGCCCCTCTACACGACATGCTCGCTGGACCTAAGGTGAAAGGCTCACAACCACTCACCTGGACAACAGAGACTCTTCAAGCTTTTGACACCTGTAAGGCTAGTATAGTCAAACATACACTTCTGTCTCATCCTACTCACAATGCACCACTTGCTCTGGTCACTGACGCCTCATCAACTACAGTAGCATCAGTTCTCCAACAGCTGGTAGACGAGGAGTGGCAGCCACTTGCTTTCTATTTCAAAAAGATGAATAAGGCCCAACAAAAATACAGTGCTTATGACAGGGAGCTGTTAGCAATTTATGAAAGCGTGAAACACTTCCGTTACATGGTTGAAGGTAGGCATTTTGTTATTTATACTGACCATAAACCGATCACATTTGATTTTGAACAGAAGGACCGTCACTGCTCGCCGAGGCAGTTCAACCATTTAGACTATATCTCGCAGTTCACGACAGACATCAGACACATCCCTGGAAAGGACAACATCCCAGCTGACACTCTCTCGAGGATCGAAGCCATGTCTTCTCCTCCCGACACAGCTACACTGGCACACATACAGCAGGATGATGCAGAATTGCAGGAACTGATTTCCTCGAGTTCTTCTTCCCTGAGAATAGAGAAAGTCCCTGTGCCAGGTACCGATTACACTCTCTATTGTGATATCTCTCTATCGAGGCCTCGTCCTTATGTTCCTAAGGAGTTGCGTCGACAGATCTTCAACTCTCTTCACTCCATGAGCCACCCTGGAACCAAATCCAGCATCAAACTCATCACAGAAAGGTTCGTCTGGCCCTCCGTGCGCAAGGATTGTCGTGCCTGGGTCAGAGTGTAGTGTGCAGCTCGCCTAACCTTATATTTGTAACTGCACACACTAATTATTGGCATTATTACACGAATCATTGAACTGAACAGTTCTCTTTTATTTTGCATACATCACTCTAATACATGGCGACCCTTAGCCAGCAATTAAAATTTTGCAACTTACGTGAAACCAAGGATGGCTGTAATTGAAGAAGTCATGAAGATTTTTACTGATAGAAGATTGTGAAGACGGAAAATTAGAAGAAAGAAAGCCAAGAAGATTTAAAAAATAACAGAAGACTCAAAATTAGAACCCATATAGAAGAATTTGTTTGAAGAGGTGGCAGCATTAAATAAGAAGACAGAAAAGGAACGTTGCTGACGGTGCCGGGAGACTGCTCAAGCCTTGTGACGAGGGGATATGCAGGGCGCCGGGAGAATGCTCAAGCCTTATGACGAGAGGATATGCAGGGCGCCGGGAGATAAATTGTACGGGTCCGATGTGGAGCAGCTGGGAGAGAAGCACGCCACGTGAGACGTCGTGACCTACATAGCCTACATAGGTATACGTTGTCAGTAAAATACGAACCTACTGCAATGTAAGTTTTGCTCTGCTAACATTTTTTTATTATTTTATATTTTGTATTGGGGAGTAGGAATGTCCCAACAATTGCAAGATTTGCACGCTAAACTAAAATATTTAAGAGAATATTTAGTGAAATTAGGTCCAGATAGGCGTAGACAAGATTTAGCTTATAAGAAACTAGTAGAGGCAGAAAAAGAATATAGTAAACTGGATTGTATTTTGACTTAGTTGAACCAAGAAGTTAAAGATCGCAAGTTAGGCAAAGAAACTTGTGAGGTTTTCCAAATATTAATACATGAGATACAATCGAATTATCAGAAAATAAAGGGTTTACTTTCTTTAGTAGATAGTAGTAGCCAAACTAGTTCTAAGGATTTTGTAGAATGTTCTGATTGTGTTACAAAAATGGCAGACGCATTCGATATTAAAACTGCAATTTCCCTGTTGCCGGTGATGAATGGCCAGGAGCAAGTGACAAATCAGCTTATAGATGGTATCTTGCTTTATAGTTCGCTGATCAATGATGCCGGTAAAAGTCAATTAATACAGTTTGTGTTAAGAACGCGTCTTTCGCCTAGTGCAAAATTGCGTCTTAAAACTAATTACGCAGATGTAGAAAGTTTGAAGATGTTCGCATACATTTGTTACCCAAAAAATCGTCTGTAGCTTTACAAACACAATTGCTTAAGGCTACTCAAGGCCGTAGGAGTATAGAGAAATTCGGTACAGAGATCGAGGAGTTGTTTGTGAATCTCACGATCGCTCAGGCTAACGGCAAGCGTGACGCCTATGAGGTTTTGCGACCACTCAACGAGAAGACTGCAATCAAAAGGTTTAGCGATGGTATTGCCGTTAAGCGGCTTAGCACCATCATTGCCTCACGACAGTTTGCATCGTTGTCTGAAGCCATTACGGCTGCGGTAGATGAGCAGTCCATGTCTGTCCAGCCACAAGACCAGGTTATGCAATTTAGGGCTAACCAAAACTATAAACGTGGAAGCTTTAGAGGTGCTAGAGGCCGAGGAAATAGACAGTTTTATAACAACAATAAAACGTATAATCATAATTATGTATAGTAAAAATAATGAAAATAGCACAGGTCAAAGAACTACATACAGTGTAAATCGAGGTAAACACTCAGGTGGTCAGCGTCATCAATTTCGCGGACGTCCGGTGCAAATTCAACGCGTTCAGCATAATGTGCAGCAGTCCAATGTCCAAGACAACTTGCGCAATGAGCGCGCAAATAGTCATGAAGGCCTAGAATTTTTTCGTACTTAAACCGTGCACTCATTCAATTCTTAGTTTTTGTAATTTTAGTATAATTAATTGTCAATTAAAAAATAGTAATGATGATCTTAATTTACTGATTGATAGTGGAGCTAGCTTATGTGTGCTTAAGTATGAATGGTTGTCGCGACATAGGAATTTATTGAATTTAGTAAAACAGGATAAGATAGTTATTAAAGGAATTAGTGATAATTTAGAGTCTATGGGGTATATTTATTTAGATATTATAATTAATAATGTGACTTTTCAACAAAAGTTTTACATTTTCGAACACTTATCTTGCGCCGCAGAAGGTATACTCGGGCAGGATTTTTGGAGCGATATAACGCGGTATTAAATTATAAAAATGGTACTCTGAGTTTAGAAACCCGAGACCAGTCTGTTAGTGTTCATGTTAATAGGAATTTATTTACAATCCCGCCCCGTTGCGAAGTAATTAAACACATCCCGACGAGACACAACAGTGATTGCGTCATTTCGTCAAAGGAAATTTATAAAGGTGTGTTCACAGCGGGTGTAATATCGAAGCCACATAATGGACTTATTCCTGTTAGAATATTAAATACGACCGATAGGTCGATTAATATAAATATTTTAGATCTAACTATTAGCTGCCTAAATAATTTTTATGTTTGCAAGTTTGACGATGATAGTTTATCTGCTGAAAGAGTCAGAACTCTGCTCACTACTTTACAACTACATACCTATTTAAATAAAGAGGAACAAGTAGGCATTGAAAACGTATGTGCCAAATATGCCGATGTTTTCCATTTGCCAGGAGATAAGCTCACTACAACTAATCTAATAGAACATTCAATTAAACTAAAGGAAAATATGTCACCAGCGTACGTAAAGCCTTATCGATTGCCTAAAGCATTGAAAGGCGAGGTACAAAGACAAATAGATGAAATGGTTAAAAACGATATAATTGAGGAGACTATTTCAGAATGGTCAAGTCCAGTTCTATTAGTACCTAAAAAGACAGATAGATCAGGAGAAAGAAAATGGAGACTTGTAGTGGACTATCGCCAACTCAATAATAGGATACAGGATGATAAATTTCCGTTACCTAACATCACTGAGATTCTAGATTCGTTATCAAATAACATCTATTTTTCAAAATTAGATCTTAGTCAAGGTTACTATCAGCTGTCTTTAGAAGAAAAATCTAGGAAGTATACTGCATTTACAACAGACAAGCAGTACCAAATGAAACGATGTCCAATGGGACTTAAGACATCGCCTAGTGCTTTTGCTCGTCTCATGACAATAGCAATGTCTGGGTTAAATTATAAATCATGCTTTTTATATCAAGATGATTGTATTGTCGTAGGAAATTGTCTTGAAACGCATAACAAGAATCTTATAAAAATTTTAGAATGCCTAAGAAGAGTGAATTTGAAGCTAAATCCGCAGAAGTGTGAATTTTTACGTAAGGAAATCGTTTATTTAGGACATAAGATCACTTCAGAAGGAATATTTCCCGACCCATCAAAGGTAGAATGCCTGATAAAATACCCAGTCCCGCAGAATGTAGACGAAGTCAAGAGGTTTGTTGCATTTGCTAATTATTATAGGCGTTTTATTCCAAAGTTTGCCGAAATAGCCTATCCTTTGAATGCGTTATGTAAGAAAGATGTAGAGTTTGTGTGGAGTGATGAATGCGAGCGAGCATTTCACAAGTTCAAAAAGATCCTTATTAGCCCGACTATACTTGACTATCCAGACTTTAGCGACAATAACACTTTTACGTTACAAACTGATGCATCAAAATTAGGATTAGGCGCCGTGCTGTCTAATAGCAATGGCAAGGTAGTCGCGTACGCCAGCCGTAACTTGAAACCAGCTGAGACGCGATACCCTGTGATTGAGTTAGAATTACTTGCTATTGTTTGGGCAGTTCGACATTTTAGACCTTATTTATATGGGAAAAAGTTTTACATACAAACAGACCATAAGCCGTTGATTTACTTATTTAATATGACCGATCCTTCAAGCCGGTTGACAAAGTTTAGATTATATCTTGAGGAATATGACTTTGAAATCAGCTATGTCCCAGGACGGCACAACGCAGCTGCAGATGAATTGAGCCGGATACCTATTACATCCAACAGCTTAAAGGATATGAACAAGCATGTAGTATCGGTCATGACAAGGGCACAGACCCGAAGGTTACGCACTAACTGTAACAACAACGACATGACTACTGAGGTAGACCCTACCCCAAGGCCTGATCAACCTAAGGTAGTGGAAATCCTCAAACGACCAATTGATAGCGTTGAATTGATATTATTTAGTAATAAAAGTACAATAAATCAGATAGAAAAATCAAAACATTTCATTAGTGATAATGGTAACTGCAAATTCGTGCCTGAAAAATCAGCAATTTTTGTGATTTCTCGATCGTTATCGACAGTAACTGTGTTAGCGAGAGAATTACAACGTTTTTGCAAACAAATCAAAATAAACGAGCTCATAATAATTAAAAGCAAGCGCAACGAAATTTTTGTAAACACTTTTATAAAGGAAATGAGTCATTTAAATGATATTCCTAAGCTACTTGTTATTAAAGATGTGACAAGAGTTACTGACCAAGACACGAAAACTGTGATCTTGAATGACTTCCACCTGTTACCCACGAGTGGCCACGCGGGGGTAAACAGAATGTTAAATAATATTAGGAAGTACTATTATTGGACAGGAATGACTAATGACGTAACAGAATACGTAAAGAAGTGTAGAAGTTGTCAAATTCAAAAGCATTCCAACAGACATACGAAGGAACCGATGGTCATTACATCCACGGTGTCTACTGCTTTTGAAAGAGTCAGTTTAGATTTAATGGGTCCTCTAGATGTAGATAATCTAAACCATAAGTACATTCTGACATTACAGTGTGATTTAACAAAATACGTCGAAGCATACCCATTAGAGAAGAAAGATACAGTTTCTGTAGCTAGGTTATTTGTAAACAATTTTATTCTGAGATATGGTATCCCTAGAGAGATAATAACAGATCAGGGAACAGAGTTTATGTCATCAGTATTTACTGAGATTTGCAATTTGTTGCATATAAACAAACTGCATTCAACAGCCTATCACCACGAAACTCTGGGAGGATTGGAAAATACTCATAAAGTTCTAGGAGCTTATCTTAGAATTCAGTGTGACAAAAACCAAACAGATTGGAGCAGTTGGCTTCCATTCTGGTGTTTTTCTTTTAACACTACAATACACTCTGAGACAAAATGCACTCCATTTGAGTTAGTATTTGGGAAAAATTGTAATTTACCATCTAACATAGCTCAAAATTCATATGTTGATCCTTTATATAATCCTGATACTTACCATTTGGAGCTAAAATACAGACTTCAAAGAGCACAAGCTGAAGCTAGAAATAATTTATTATTTAGTAAGGAATTAAGAAAAAATAGTTTTGATAAAAAAGTAAATGGATTAAAATATAAGAGTGGAGATTTAGTTTTAATTAAAAATCAAGTAGGAAATAAGTTAGATAAAATTTATTTAGGCCCATACAGAGTCATTGAAGATGTATCACCAAATGTAAAAAATTTAAAAGTTGACAAAGAATATGTTATTCATAAAAATAATACAAAACTGTTTGTAACTTAGTATTTATGTTATTATAAAATGATTTTTTTAATTCTAATGGTTAAAAGTATATTTTATAAGATGTTGTGTTGTTAGCTTAGTTAATAAAATAAAAAAAATATTATGTACTTAAGTAATAATAACATTTTTTTTAAAAAAAAAGGGGAGGTGTAGTGTGCAGCTCGCCTAACCTTATATTTGTAACTGCACACACTAATTATTGGCATTATTACACGAATCATTGAACTGAACAGTTCTCTTTTATTTTGCATACATCACTCTAATACAAGAGGCTGCGAAGCATGCCAAAGAAGTAAGATACAACGTCACACTTCGTCACCATTGAGCAACTTCCAACTTCCAGGAGAGCGATTTAGCCACCTCCATATAGACTTGATTGGCCCACTCCCTTCTTCAGACGACTACAAATACTGTCTCACAGCCATTGATCGATATACCCGCTGGCCAGAAGTTCTCCCTCTCAAGGACATCACAGCAGAAATAGTAGAAAAAGGTTTTTGTGACACCTGGATCTCACGTTTTGGTTGTCTACAGATTTTGACATCAGACAGAGGCCGCCAGTTTACCTCCCACCTTTTCAAGGCATTGACAGATCTCTGTGGAGTCCAGCTACGCCACACAACTTCCTACCATCCTGCTGCGAATGGCATGGTTGAAAGGTTACATCGCACCCTGAAGGCCGCGATCATGGCGCATGGCGAGAAGAGATGGACGGACATTCTCCCCGTGGTTCTTCTCGGCATCAGAACAGCGTGGAAAGAAGATCTCAAATGCTCAGCAGCCGAGATGGTATATGGTGAGCCATTGAGGATCCCTGGTGAGTTCATTCACTCTACTAAATCTCAGGCAGTTCAACAACCAGACTTCGTTTCTCAACTACGAACCCACATGTCTGAGCTCAGACCTCAACCTGCTTCTAGACATTCGAATAAATCAGTTTTCGTTCATGAAGACCTACAAAAATGTACACACATTTTCCTGCGAAAAGATGCATTACGTGGTGCGCTACAAGCACCGTATACGGGACCACACAAAGTTATTTCTAGAACAGATAAGACCGGCACTGTTGAATTAAATAGAGGACCAGTGACCGTCTCAATTGATAGATGTAAACCAGCTTACATCCAAGCCAACACCGATGTTGTCATTCCCGACAACCCCACTCCTCCTTCCTATTCTAATCAAAGTCCTTTACCTAAAACCACTCGTTCTGGACGCATTGTCAGGTTCCCTGATTTCTATTCCGCAGGACTTTAAATCTCCAAAGGGGGTGATGTGGCGGACGGATTCCCGTCGCCACACAACACCATCGCAAGCTACGGATATCCCTACGCTGAGCCGGCCCAGGCGTCGGCGGGTGGATCCGCGGCGCGCGGGGACAGAGGCGAGGGACCTGCGCCCAGTCGCCGAGCGCCCGCGCGAGTGCGCAGCTAACCTTCTCAAGGCACATCCGCGTCGCTTTGCACTCCGCGCATGCTCCCGCTCTCTTACGTCGGCCATTGCAAGTCATACTCCGCGCTTTATAATCTAAATCATTGCATGTGTGGCGGGTTAATATTTGTATTGTTCTCCCCTTTCTCGGTTTGCATTCGCGCTTGCATTGCATACTTAAGTCTATACAATAAACGTGTGAAGCTATTGAACGTGTTCATATTGAAGAGCCCGTAGCGTAGCGCCCACAGGTTCTAATACAGCTGGAACGCCGACGGTGACAAGAGCTCGTCGAATGATGTCGTTAATGTTTGCGTGCCGCGCTAAGCGACCCGCACTTCGGCTGCAAGACAGGCCGTGGTGTCCGAGGCTATTGACAACTTCGCCACAGTGACAGCGATGGGGAGAACAACATGGTGCTCCTAGTCGTAAGGAAGCAGCGAGGCGGAAAGTATTGTCGTCGAGCAAAATGCCTATGTTCGACGACGGAAGTGAATGAAGCCACAGACCCGACTCCCATTTATCCACAGCCAGCAGGCGCGCACGCTCTGCAGTAGTAACAGACGTGTTAAGTAAATTATCCTGAACTACATTGCAGAGCGGCTCATCCCACCGTCTCTGGGAAAATGGATTATCGGGTAGATCTGAGTTCGGGCAAGCGAGTCTCCAGGCATCCATAGCCTCGGTGAAGCAGGGCACATCAAAATTAATCAGTGTGGAGGCTCGGATTTTCCTGATTAATTTCTCAGTGCCGTGGACCGAGGATATGAAAGCCGGTAAACTAATACTAGAAATTTTGCGGACGCCGAGGCCTCCCAAACGAATGGGAAGAGTAGCTTGTGCCCAAGCTCGGTCGTCCAAGGCCACATTTAAAATCGAAGTTAATGTATGCCTGATAATTTGGTCCATTTTGTCTAAAAGGTGAGTATGATTCCATAAATGGGAAGCGCGAAGAAAATAAGTTAATTTAGGGTCGAAACAGCAGTAACGAATTAAGGTGATGGCCGAATGTATATTAATTTGGAACAATCTTTCCGAAACGTCGTTGAAATTTTGTATTTTTTCCTCAATAAATTCGGAAAAGGAATTTTCAAAGATTGGAGCCCCTAGGAGACGAAGAGAGCTTTTTCCAACAATTTTAATAGGTATTTGCAGCTATTGCGTTAAATTTGGGAAGTGTCAGTTGTCTGTCAGTACTGTCCGCTAAATATAGTTCACATTTCGAAAGGTTGAGATCAAGGCCAATGGAATGTAGTTCATGTTTTAGGAAACTTAGATCGTTTAAAATAGTTTCTACTTCGCCACCCAAGGTGCCATCGTCTAGATACCAAACATTAAATTTGGAATTTAGCTGACGAATAATTGGGTGAATGGCTAAACTAACAATCACTGGCCCGAGAGGGTCACCTTGTTGACAGCCAACAGCAGAATCCAGAAGGTTGTCCCGGTACAGTAATTTAGATGGGTGTCTGTAACATTGCCAAAGGAAACTATAAATTTGGGGTATTTCTTTTTTAGTTTCTGCCAGCAAGGTGTCCCTATTAACAGAATTAAAGGCATTCTTTATGTCAACCTTCAGGATAACTTCTCCTTTTCCGGAATTTAGGTAGGTCGACAAGGCGTGTACGGCAGCCTCACAGCCCCCTGTGGAGCCGTAACCTAGCTGCAGGGGCTGAAATTTTTCCGAAACAACCTCACCATAAAATTTACAACAAATTTTGGCTGTCATACGACGGTAAGTAGTGCCCACGGCAATGGGACGAATACCGCCATCTTTCTTACGCAGGGGGCATAAATTGGCCCCGTACAGAACGTCGATGACGGCCTCGTTCACCTTGCCGGAGAGCATAAGGTTGATCAAAGCCGTAAGCTCCTTCAAGAGCAACTCGCCAGCTGCCCCGGCGCCTGAACAGATAAGGTCCTTAAGGTGCTGAGGACTCAGACCATCGAGGCCACCGGCAGAGCCGCTCCGGAAGGAACAAATAGCTGTGACCAACTCTCGACCTGTAATAGTGAGGGAGTGGTTAACCGGATCAGTGGGGTCGGGAAAAGAAAGGTCATCCGCTGCGGCAGGGTGTTTGCTCTCCAGAGCTGCGAGCGTTTCTGGAGAACAAGGTGCCACCACATCACTACTAAAAAGAATCCTGGCTGCTCCGCTAATGTCACCTTCCCCTAACTTAGATTCTACCAGATGGGATATACCTCTTGAAGATGTATATCTCTGTGTCGGTAATTTTGAATCTAAATTATGAGCCGAAATATTACAGTTCTCTTTAATTTGTGCAGTTAATGTTTTTTTGGCAGCCAAATTCTTTTGTATATGTAGGATTCTATAAGGAAAGGTAAGCAGCTGTTCCCAAGCACTTTGTGAGTTCTCCCGGCCAGCAAGACGAATGCAACCTGCTAGGTGTTGTGCCACTAGAGGTCTAGCGCCGCGGGGAATTCGCTTCAAAACAGGAACAGAGTTTTTGAATTTTGAGAGGGTTTTCCAAAACGGGTCTAGAATGGATATAGCTGGTGTTGTAGGTATAGATGTTAAGACAGGGTATTTTAATTTGTTTCCAAAAATAAAATCAAATTAGAAAACAGTTAATTCGCACATAAAAATAGGAGTGCATCAGTACTGAGGAGATCGGAACGAGTGAATTGAGAAAGAACCAGCTAGTTCTACGTGGATGATATCGCCCTGGTACCTTCAACTGACCCAACACCGTAAGGTACTGTGTCGTCTTTTTATTACGCGACAGGTATATGAAAGCGTGAGCATATGAACCCCTGGTTGTGGAGAGAGGTCAGTGACCCCGCCTATTTACTTGTCATTGGGCAACTAACTCCACCCACTACGTGACGCTTATAGAGGCGTGACCTAGAAGTTGTGACCCACACTACACACTTACAGAGCGCCCGCTTGAAGTTATTATCTCCTGGTACCTGTGACCATCTATTGGAATACTTATAGCATCCTAACTTTACACTATTATCACTTCCCCTTGATCTGGGACTTGGAAAGCTAAGATTTGCGTGTAATTTATACGCGGCGAGGACCACTTACCTTTTATTTTCTCCTGGTACTTGAAACGACTGTTTTTACCGCTACCGTCAAACTAAATTTTCCTTAAAAATAGTTAGATGGCGGATAACCGAGAGCTCATACGCGCCCTTAATCTCCTGGTACTCACTATGCAAGATATGAGCAATAAGTCGCTCTCCGAATCTAATATTTCCGGAATATCGGAACAAAGAACTCCTCCCAATTATGTGTCTCAACGGATGAAGAGGCCGAGAAGCCCAGATACTGACAGCGGTGAGCTCAACTTCTTCAAGGAGGAAATTAAGAGTATGATATCAACTATGATGGCAACACAACACGAGGAAATCAAAAAAATCTACCCTACTTTGATGGAAATAAAAAACACCAATACTAATATTGAAAATGCAATGGCCGCTCTTTCAGCGCAAAACGACGATCTCAAAAAGAAGACAGAATTACTAGAAATTCAGGCTAAAAGAGATACTGACTACATAATGATTCTGGAGGATAAAATTGAGGACCTTCAACGGGGAAGTCGTAAGGCCAACCTGGAGATCAAGAATGTCCCAAAAGTGAAAAGGGAAAGTATTGACGATTTAATCAAATTGGTCACTAGTTTATCGAATTCCATTGAATGTAATATTGAAAAAAGGGATTTAACGGACATATATCGGGTACAGAATAACCGGACAAACACTAAAAACAGTACAATTATAATTGAATTTGGGTCAACTCTTCTTAAAACAGAATTCTTAAAGAAGACGAAAGATTTTAACAAGAAAAATAATGGAAAACTCTGCACTAGGCACATGGGTTTTAAATCTGAGGAAAACATCCCAATTTTTGTTTCAGAGCGACTAACCACAAAGGGGTCCAGACTACACTTTTAGCCAGGGATCTGGCTAAATCTAGAGAGTATAAATTTTGTTGGACTTCCTATGGCAAAGTTTATGTCAAGAAAGACGAAAACTCGCCCACTATAAACATAAAGAGCGAATCGCAGGTTCAAAACTTAATGCAACAAATATGACTAGAAAAGATTATCTTTCTGTGGTGCTTATGTTTTACTGTTTACGTTTACTTGTTGCTCATAACCGATAGTTGCTGTAAAACAACGAATAACATGTTTTATATAAACATGTTTAAATGTGTTAAACTAATGCGCTCTTATACTCAACTAACACTCATGAATAATAATGTATTCTTGAACTATAAAATAAGTATCTTTATAACCATGTCTACAATCACAAATATTCGCGCTATACACACACTTTACATGTCACATTCACTATACGCTATAATTACACTTTGCAGTTCATTCGTACTCCTAGTCTCACTACAGTTATGTACAGTTGTTCCTTCAATGATTTTAATTATGGATAACACGCTACAAGCTTTAAATAACATTGACAATAGTACAGCTATTGCCAAAGTTTATGAATGTTCGCCTGAAGATCTCTCCAATTTAATAAGAGTAAAATCAACAGATATCACAATTGTGTCCCAAAATATAAGAAGCATTTATTCAAACTTTAATGACCTTCAACTTAACTTAGTAAATCTAAAAATTGAAGTTGACGTTATAACATTGGGCGAGTGTAGATTAAACCCTAACAAACGGATACCAGAAATTAATAACTACTTATCCTATCAAACGACTAACCACTTAAATAAAGCAGACGGTGTGGTTGCGTATATCAAAAATACACGTAATGTGAATGTACATGAAGTGATACTTACGCACGCATCCTGCTTGCAAATAAACATAAATTCTGATCTTATAATTTTGGCAATTTACCGGTCACCCTCTACATCAAATGTCGATGAGTTTATTTACTCCCTTAATCGTCACATTGCTACTATAGCACCTAGTAAAAACATAGTAATCACAGATGATATAAATATTAATTTAATATATAATCAAGAGGAACAATCGACAGATCGCACGAAAAGGTTAATTTATTTAAACATGCTGGCAATGCATGGTTTGCTATCAGGCCACACACTGCCTACCAGAGGCAGAAACTGCCTCGACCATTTTATTCTAAAGCTAAAATCATCCATGATTTTCTTCATAGTTGCAGTTTTACAGTGCATGTGCAGTGCAGTGCATAGTTGCAGTGTTGCAGTTATAATAGGTAGCTATTATTAATACTACTATTTCAGATCACCACATGATTTTCTTAAAAATTGCTGATCAGATATATAAATACAAGAGTACTATCACCAAAACTACGGTAAATTTCGAAAAGGCACTTGAATATTTAAAACTAACTAATCTTCAAAATCTTTTAGACCTTGATGACCCTAACATACTTACTAATCGCCTAATCAATATACTACAAACAAGCCTTATCTCCAGTACCCTAGTTAAAATAATTCCTGCTAAGCATAGACTACTTAAACCATGGATGACCATAGGTTTACTTCGCTGCATCCGGAATAGGAATGATATGCAAAAAAGACTCAAGAGTGATCAGTGTAATGAAATACTAAGGATTACTTATAAAAGATATCGAAATTATTGTAACTATATTATTAAAAAACAAAAGCGAAATTACGATAGAGAACAACTAAGCCAAGGTGCAGAAAAATCCTAAAAAGCTGTGGGACACAATTAACACTGTTCAATGTATAAATAATAATCTCCAAACCCCAACGCTATTCCACAAACTTCAACATTTCGTTTAAAAACTACCTGTTAGCTCGATAGATGGCGTTGGGATCGAATTAGATCGCGGTATGGTTTCGTTACCTGACAGGGTATAATTATAAGGCTCGGGATTAATTAAATAAAATTGTCTTGCACTGAGGTATTGCGTTTTACTTAAAGTATCACCAGCTCAAAGGCACCTTGTACCGTTAATGTACAAACACTATAACTCAACGAAAACCTAAAAAGACACCTAACACAGAGCTACTACAACTGGAACCAAACGCACAAGAGTCGGCAAATGCAGTAAATAAATACTTCTCTGACATAGGCAATATTCTCGCCAATGAAATTATCTCGAATAACTCCAGAACACACGTCTCTCAACCTGGTACTCATGACGATTCATCTTCATTCGTAATTTTCCCTGCTGACCATGAAGAGGTTCATAACATTCTATTGTCTCTGAAATCGGAAAGTGCCTCTAGATGGGATGGTGTCCCGGTTAGCTTCCTAAAGGCTGCTCATTCACTCATTGTTCCCCTTCTTTCTCATTTGGCTAATCTATGCTTTGATCACGCAACTTTTCCAACTGCTCTGAAACTTGTTTTAATAACACCAGTGCATAAGAGTGGGGACAAGACAGACCCATCGAACTATAGACCCATATCAGTTTTACCGTCTATATCCAAAATCTTAGAAAGACTACTAAATTCACGTATTACTGTCACCTAATCAGTTTGGCTTCCGGCAAGGAATGTCAACGGAAGATGCAGCCTTGGCTCTTGTCTCCAATGTAACCAGTAAGGTAGACAGTGGAGTCCGGTGCCTTGGTGTCTTCCTTGACCTCAAGAAAGCGTTTGATACTGTCTCTGTCTCCACTCTTCTGGACAGGTTAGAAAGTATAGGCATCAGAGACCAGCCACTTGCATTATTCAGGGACTATCTTTGCGGTCGGAAACAAAAAGTGAAAATCGGCGACACTGTTAGCCTTGAAGAGTCAATTACCTATGGCGTCGGTCAAGGAACAGTCCTTGGCCCTACTTTCTTTTTAGTTTATATAAACAGTCTCTGTAACATGAATATTGACGGAGCTCACATCTATTCATATGCTGATGATACTGTCATAGTTTTTAGTGACTCCACATGGAACAAAGTCAAAAAATCTGCTGAGACTGGCTTGTCCAGGATTGCATCTTGGCTCGACTATAACCTACTGATCCTAAACATTTCTAAAACCACCTTCATTTGTTTCTCTAAGTATAACATTTCCCAACCTTCAGCTGATTTCAAAATCAAAATTCACAATTGCCAGACCTCCTCAAGCTTTATACATACTTGCCAATGCATAGAAATTAACAAAGTTCAACATACGAAATATTTAGGTATGATGATCGATCAACGTTTTTCTTGGCATATACACACCAAATTAATAATGAAAAGAATAAGGAAACTCATCTGGACATTTAAAACGCTGCGTTACGTAACTTCTAAAAGCCTTCTGTTACAAATTTACACGTCTCTGGCTCAATCAGTAATAGCGTACTGTTTACCAGTGTGGGCAGGTGCAACTAAAACCAAATACCTGGAACTGTTTTTTAAACCTTCTAGGTTCCCAACTGAAAGTCTCTACCTAACTTCTGACCTTCTAACGGTTCGGAAACTTTACGTTCTTCAGATTATTCTGAAGAAACATAAATCTCTCACTTACGAACCCGTGAAGTGCCAAGGGCGAAGAATATATGATTCCTAATGCCCCTACTAATTCAACATTTGCTAAGAGACAATACGCCAGGCAATCCTCTCACCTATACAACGTGTTAAATCTAGAGCTAAATATTTACTCTCTTTCATATCGAGACTGCAGAAATGCTCTGACTGAGTGGCTTAAGTCCAATACTTATGATGAGATTGAGAATATAGTCCAAACGATAAGTTTATAAGTTATTTTACTTAACTGGTTAAATATCCTTTGAGACTTCTCCATGTGTATAATTTAAGCTATTCATACGGAAGCTACTATTATTAAACGTACATATTCACACACCCACATACACGCACACACATACACACACACACACACCCCCACACAGACACGTCAAACTTATAACACCCCGTCGTTTTTGCGTCGGGGGTTAATAAAACGACATTCATGTCTTATGTTTATGTGTCTTGTGTTTATATCTTTTTAGTTGACGTAAATGGGTTTTAGTTTTTACTTAACTCTCTTTTTATTTCAATTATTTTGGGGCTAGGGATCATTTAGGGTACGTACCCACTTCTTTGATTTGGGAAAATTCAACAGATAATTTTTATGAACCGTTCTTAGTACAATTAGTGTTATTGAAAAGAGTCATAGTGAAACATTCGTGTTGAATGTGTTCTTACTTGGGGTGTATAATTATTTTGTTGGTGACATTAGGTCTTTGGCACCAATAATGTCCACTATAAGCCACCATATTGAATTTTATATGCCGTCATACAACCTTTATCCCGCTAAACAACATGGCGCTTCCAACTACATACATATATATCTCACTTGTTGAAATACGACGAATGGTTTAGGAGTTATGAGGGAACAGATGAACATACATACATAGCCTGTTAAAAGCCTCCTTTGGCTTTGCCGTGGTTGGTTGAAATCAATCAACGCATGTAGTCGCAATCGTCTAAGTGTTGCCAGAGCTTCATAAGAATATCACCTCACATGGCCGTAGAATTCTTTAATTAGAAGAAGTGCTTGTGCTGGCAATATAGTGGCAGCACAAGCACACAGTGGCCCGACGCCTTGTGACTCACTCGTATGATCGCACCGAGATTGCACTAGGTACTGCTGTTGGAACTCAATTAACGCTGGAGGGCAACATCCGCGACATTTCTATTTGTAACTTTTTCTTTAAAAGTTTCGAGGGAGTCACTTTATTGTTTTCCCTTTTTCTTTTATTTGTAAGTTATTTTCTTCGTTCTGAAACAGACAGGAATAATGTAAATGAACTTGTAGCGAGTATCTAGCAGTGTGTGGGGTGTGATCGGCGTAAGTACATTTATTTGCAACTGCTAATAAACATAATACCTACTGAACTAAGTACTACGTCAGCACGGTGTCATCTCACCCATCACTGTCGTTTAACGAGAACTAACAGCCTCAGTAAATGCCAGGAGTTCGGGGCCCACAAGTTTAAGTCATTCATTAATGAATTCATTAGAAATGTCGTCTCGTCCGGCGCGTACCCACCTCCAGCGCTCGGGAATAAATTATATTGTGTGAGTAGTTGTGTCAGAACACAGCAGTCAATTGTCTTTTTAAAATAGATTATGATATTATAAGGTGTTTCATTATTAAAATACTTCCTGAATACCGTGAGGCATATTATCATGTCCAGTGGTGAACGTCTTCCGGCTGACATGATGATGATTATTATCTTATTATATAACTAGCTTCTGCCCGCGGCTTCGCCCGCGTGGATGTCGGAAATTATCCCACGGGAACGTGCTAACAGGATAAAATGTATGTGCACCAGGATGCCATCTATCTCGCGGGCCCTTTGTGGCTAATTACAATAGAAAACCAATTGTGTCTCATTAATGGTGATTAAGAGGGTACCTATATGATATCTTTACCTAAGTACCTACCTAATTAAAAAAATAAATAAACTCAATAACAGAAAATAAAATACCTACCTACCTAAATAAACCTATTTATGACGATAACTAATCTAAACTCAATCATCATCTGCCTAGCCTTTTCCCAACTATGTTCAGGGCCGGCTTCCAGTCTAACCGGATGCAGCTGAATACCAGTATTTTACATGGAGCGACTGCCTATCTGACCTCCACAACCCAGTTATTGGGTAATACGATACCCTTGGTACGACTGGTTGTCAGACTTTCGGGCTTCTGACTACCCGTAACGACTGTCAAAGATCCACGAATGACAGGCGGGACCAACGGCTTAACGTGCTTTCCGAGACACGGAGGTGTCTCGGTATGTAAAGATGGTCACCAATCCACAGACCGACCGCGGCAAGCGTAGCTTAACCTGACCGATCGACCTGTGCGGCTGTTATTATTTAGCCACGGGCCCCTCAATCTAAACTCAATAAATAAGCAAAATCTCTAAAAACTAATATCTATACGAATGACTATCCTACCTAACAGTATTATAAAATAACCTACGGTCACTACGTACACTATCAAATATACTACCTATACTTTAAAATTAAAATCTATACCTACGACTTATATAAAAATAAACCTAAATAACTCTAAAAAGTAAAAGGAATAAAAATGAACTCCACTGCGTGTGACCTAACCTACGACAAACTTATTATTTGCGGTTGGTACAGTAATCGGATCTAGGGATCGAACCGCAAAATTAAGTTTGTTTTTTATTGTATATACTTTTCCGGGATAAAAAGTACCCAGTCTGGTGCCCAGGATATTAAAGAATAATTATACCAAGTTTCATCGTAATCGAACCGGTAGTTTTTGCGTGATGCCTGAACAAACAGACAGACAGACAGACAGACAGACAGACAGACAGACCGACAGACAGACAGACAGACAAAAATTTTTTTAATCACATTTTTAGGTTCGGTGTCGGTCTAGTAACACCCCCTGCCATTTATTTTTTTGATATTTTCAATGTACAGAATTTTCACTTCTACAGATTTATTATAAGTATAGATATAGATATAGAATAGGACAAGCTTTGACATCAGCCGACGTCATCCGCTGTCGCGCCAACTTGACAACTGTTGTCACTGGCTACGGCTTTAATTAAGAAATTCCGTAAGTCCGCGGCAGGGGGTTGCGGATCTTTCCACGTCTTCCTGTAGTTAATCTCAGTTAGAAGACGGTGCCGCTCGGCTGGCTTGTCTGTCTCACTAACTTCTACTGGAGCGGACCTCGCGCATCGTGCTCTGAGTTGCGAAAATGGGCTAAGTATACGGATCGTACAGCCGCTGTTCTAGTCGCTGTTTATACATACGCAGCCGCTCCACAGCGCTGTTCAGTGCGGCACGTGCGAGTCGCGCCCTCCGACTGGAAGTTAGCAATGTTGCAACACACGTATCGTATTTACTGTGACTTGTATTTAAATCACTGCGGCTCTTAGAGATGCCGCCACCTTCAGTTTGTGTGCCACATTGGTGACGACACGAGTTGGGAACGTCTCGCCATAGTCGCACACTGTGACGAGAGATCCCACCTCGTATAGAGGCCGGACGCGTGCACTTTATAGCGAGCGTAAACTGCATTCAACAATTGACTAGTTCAATGCTTTTCAACTGGAAATTAATTTGAATTTCGACAAAATAAAGAAAACTCACATGAAAAGAACTCGAGTTGCTAAATTGAACAGCAATAGAACGGGTTCACGTTGAGTAGGAGCGCGTGTCAGTGGAGACGACACCAAATGATAAAATAACAGAGCATAATTGAGTCTACCCACAGCTGATAACATTTGCGTCTCGCTTGTTTTGTTTCTACACACGTTTTATTTATTACTAGCTTCTGCCTGCGATTCCGTTCACGTGGAAGTCGTAAGACAACACAATATACTAAAACAACAGCCACATTTGATAAAACTTCCCTGTATACACGTTTGTAGTTTAAGTCTCAGCGGTGCAGCAGCAGGTGACGCGGGAGCAAGAGACGTACAGTTGTCCGTGTGAGAAGCAGCTCGTAATCTTGGCGCCCTCACGCCTCTAGTCGCCCCAGAAGACGCCTTGGACGTCGAGAATTGAGAGCCGATTCCCGGCCACCGTAGGCGCGGGCTTGCGGAGCGCGAGCAGTGGGAAGCCGCCCGTGAGGACCAGGCCTGGGTCGACGGCGCGTTGTGTTCCACGCCCGTCTCACAGAGATGTCAGCACCGCTAGGGCCGGTGCCAGCCAGGGCCGGGGGTTGTTCGAAAGAATGAAGTACCGTGGCATTTGCGGAGAACAATACAAACATAATTTCGACGACGCGGTTGGCGCAGTGGCTGAGCAGGGAGCGATCCACTGCTGCGCTGCGTGTCGCGGGTGCACTTCCCGGACGGAACAAATATTTGTATTGCCTACAGGTACTTGTTCCGGGTCTGGCTGTTTGTGTATGTGAGTTTAAATGTTTGTAAGCGCACCCACGATAAGTAAAGCCTAAGCCTAGCCAGCCTAAGCCTAACCTGGCTAGCCTGGCTAGCCTAAGTAGTAATTCCTAGTGTGGGGCAACGTTTAAAAAAAATACCATATTATTCAACTCCCACAGCAAGTAGCGTGATCAGATACATTATACTTATATAAAACTCACAGTCCTAACTGACTGACTGACTGACTGATACATTAACGCACAGCCTAAACCGCTGGTCCTAGAGACATGAAATTTGGAGGGTGTATTCTTCGTGAAGAGTAGGTATCCACTAAGAAAGGGTTTTTCGGAATTCTACCTTAAGAGGGTGAATATTTTGTTTGTATGAAAAATCTTTTTCCTTGAGTTAAGAAATTTGAAACTTGGCACGAATACTTATCTAAGTAAACGATGAAGTTTGACAGTTTTTGTTTTTCTAAACTACCCCCTAAAAGGGGATTGGGGGGTTTCAAAGTTTGTGTGGAAGAATTTTAGCGCGCGATCTGATTTACTTGAAACTCAGTATTTACCTAGGATTGAAAGTAAAGAATAATATGTATCAGGGTTTTTCGAAAATCTACCCCTGACGGGCTGAAAAGGGGTAGTCAGTTTTACAGGCGAGGATTTTACAGCGTGGCTTGATTAACTCGAAAATTGGTATAAAATAATCTTTAAGTCAAACAATGCAAACGCCACCATGTACCAAACGCTTTTTTAAAAACAAAGCCTGTTATGGTAAAAGGGGACGCCAGGGTTTATTTCAAAAATGATATTCCTATGATCTACAAACTTTAAAATTAGTCTGAATTAAAAGTATAAATCGTAAACATACATCTTCGAAATTTTTAGAGTAAAGTACGAAATACACGCGGACGAAGCAATAAAGATTTGAGTATTGAGTATTGAATTTGCGGGTAAAGTGCTATACTATATAATATTATAAATTCGAAACTGACTCTGTCTGTATGTTACATTTTACGCCTAAACCAATAAACGGATTTCGATAAAATTTGGCAAAGAGATAGATGGCATCCTGGGGACGCAAGCAGTAAACTCCACTCCTTAAACTTTTTATAACCCTTTTCCACCCCGGTAAGAGACGATTTTTGAAAAACCCTTACGGTCTTATTCATATGAAGTTAAAATAGGTTGAAAGGTATAATGAGAATCCCGAAAAGCACTATTCATAAACGTTCAATAACGCTAAAAAGCTTTGTAAGTATTCAATAGCGGCTTCGTAACTTAAAACAGGGTGGACCCTACTATAAACCTTTAATAAACAGAAATATGGCCGACAAATGTGCAACAGCTGTTTTTTTTTCGAACCGTCCGTTTTATGGTTAGTTGGTTGAAGCTGTTATTTGCAAGGAGCTGGGAAGTAGAGATACAATTTTAAATTTGTTTTTTTTTTTTTTTTGTGAAATCGTGTTTTGCTTTAGTTATGCAAGCTCTGCAAGCATTACATGCTATTGAACGAGCAGAACCTGTTTTTTTGGTTTTCCATTTTTATTTCCATTCTATAATGTAGTACTTACTCCTCACAAGAATACAATCAAAATCAAAAGTCATTTATTCAAATTAGGCTGAGAATCAGCACTTTTCGAACGTCAAAATTACAAAAGACAGTCCCCCAAAAACGCCCGCCCTTCACCACTTCCTAGTGCTATCGCTGGGAAGAAGAAGTGGCGCAACAAACTCCCCGCAGCACAGCTGTCGGTTCAGTTAGAAAATACTTGATACTTGATTGTATACAATACTAGATGTTAAGTAATTAACATTACAAGGCACAGAACATAAAACTGAATTACTTGCAATATGTCAGCTAGCCACGCCAATATACCAACAAATATAATAAAAACTATACGTACTGAGGGCTCAGGCGCAAAACGTCTCTTTCGCAAAATGTCCCCAGGTCGTAAAACGTCTCTTTCGCAGAATGTCTCTTTTGTAAAATGTCTCTTTCGCAGAATGTCTCTTTCGCAGAATGTCTCTTTCGCAAAATGTCGCGCCAGGGACTTAAGAATAAAATTTTGATTTTCAAAACAAAAAATCATTAATTAAAATTATAGTGCAGTTATGATGTTAAAATTTTGGTACTTAAATTTACTTAAGAATGTATTCCAAATAAAAAAAAATATTTTGATACAGTTAAAAATAATATTTTAGTACAATTTAAAGTTCAGTGATGGCAACATTTATAATAATATGTGAGGGTAGTTAGAAAAAGCTTATAAATGTATGTGTCATTCATTATTGCCGAGCTGTGTTTTGTCTGTTACTTTTTATTGAAAAACAGTAGTGAATTTGAGTTTTAATATGGACCAAGAAATCGAATACATTCGTAATCAAAAAGGACATAGAACACTTATACATTGTGAGTACAGATATCGTAAGAGCAAAACAAATAAAAGTGGAAGTACTTTCTGGCGGTGCATAAATAGGCGAGACTGTAATGCGTCACTAACATTAGACAAAACAGGAAAAATTATCATTAAACTGAAATCAGTGCATACATGTGAGTCAATGGAATTTAAAAATATACTTAAAGAACACATAACATTATTAAAACATATTGTTTGCAAAGATTTTCGCCCCATACAGCAAATTTACGAAGAAAATGATAAAAAAAATCGTAAAAAAAACCTAATAGTGAACACTAACGAATTTCTACGTTTAAATCAATTAAAGACACGTTATATAGGGCACGAAAGTCTTAATTGAACGTAGATCGACTACAACATACCTGTACCGAAACTGCAATTGTACCAGAAGTTTTAGGTAATTTCCTTATTTGTGAAGATGGACAAAGTGAAAAAATTTTGGTATTTGCAACACGTATGGGAAAGAAAATTGTGAAGAAACTCGGATCCTATTTTGCAGATGGCACGTTTATGTTAGCTCCGCCACCTTTTTATCAGTTTTATGTCTTACATTTGGACATTGGATCTACAAAAAAGTGTACAAATATAATCCCAGTAATTTATACATTGCTACCCAATAAATCCCAAGAGACATATACGCGGCTATATAACATATTAAAAGCAAAATTGGGTATAGTTATTAAAACATTTAAGAGTGATTATGAAATGGCGCAAATAAACGCTGTGAAATCAGTATTTCCTGAAGCAAAAATAACAGGATGTTATAGACATTACAACGCAGCAATATGGAAACACGCAGAGAAAAAGGATTACTGCGTTCACGGGAAGGGCGAAATATTGCAAGAATGGCTGCAATAATAGTACTGGTACCGGCTGAACAAATCCTTGCAGTTTGGGGGTACATTTTAAGCATAGCTCCAGATACTCAATACATGATGAATTTTAGACGTTATTACGAAAACCAATGCTACCCAAAAATGCCACCATCCTTACTAAGTTGCGCCTACCAATGACACCGCACAACTAACGCGTTAGAAGGGTGGCATTGGCGTATAAATGCAGGCCGCATACCAAAAAAACCGGCCAAGTGCGAGTCGGACTCGCCCATGAAGGGTTCCGTTTTACGATTTATGACGTATTAAAAAAAAACTACTTACTAGATCTCGTTCAAACCAATTTTCGGTGGAAGTTTACATGGTAATGTACATCATATATTTTTTTTAGTTTTATCATTCTCTTATTTTAGAAGTTACAGGGGGGACACACATTTTACCACTTTGGAAGTGTCTCTCGCGCAAACTATTCAGTTTAGAAAAAAATGATATTAGAAACCTCAATATCATTTTTGAAGACCTATCCATAAATACCCCACTCGTATGGGTTTGATGAAAGGTGAATAAGTCGGGAGTGTTTTTAGCTATGTTTGATGAAAATCGGTCCAAGATGGCCACCGCCACAAAATGGCGGATTACAAAAAACCTGATTAAACACCAAATTACCTGAATCTTAAAAGCAAGAAAATAAAAGAAATGAAATAATAATAAGCCCCTACAAAAAGCATGAAATAAAAAATTAAATAAAAAATTAAAAAAAACCCCCGACAAAATACAAAAAAAAGTTCTTGTAGTTCGTTGTACCTGTTTAATAATAGTGTATTTTTTTTTTGATTAAGGTATTGATAACTAAACATTATAATTAGATACCCAAATGATGGGATTTAGGTTTTTTTCTAACTATATGCGAGCCCATATAGGCTTATGATAGCTAAACAAGCTAATATAAATTCCAGTTTGACAAGAAATATTTCCAAAAATATTATCAATTTGTGTGCCTCCTCGCGCAGTTGGACAAGGTGGTAATAACGTTCTGTATCCAGCGTTCTGCATGAATGACAGTATACAATTTTCTTTTAAAAAATCTTCGTTGAAATCTCCAAAAAGTAATGTTGGCATATTATTGTTGCAAAAAACATTTTTGTTTATGAACTCCATGAAAGTTTTGTTTGTACATCTGGGCGATTTGTATAATGCAAATATTCTATGATTATTATATTCAAATGAAACTGCTTCAACGTGGCCAAAAGTACTGGATTGCTGGAAGTAACTTCTGGGAGACGTGATGTGTAAGTCTTGTTTGACCCACGCTGAGATTCCGAAACCAGGATTAGAGGCCGCTGTCTTGGGCCCATTGGTTCTGACGATTTCTACGAAATCTGGTAGAGAGAATGAATCCTCAACGCAACTCCAAGTTTCTGATGTAAAATATATGTCTGATGCTAATATTTGTGGGTCACTGGCTATATCCGGTATGTGTTTTTTCAAAGACTGTACATTATGGTACATAATCTGTGTGAAATTATGGCGCTCTCTAAGAAATTTAAAAATTGGTACTATTGGTTTCTCACGTAACTTTGCCATTTCTTTTACAATAGCATCTTTACCAGTTGGAGGGCGGGGTGCTTTGAATGATTCAGTCACTATAAATAGACCTTGCGCTGTAGTTGCGCGAGAACAAGCGACGTATATCATAGACCTTTGAATCGTAGGTTTTAAATGGACAACAACTCGTTCTAATGTTGTACCCTGACTTTTGTGAATGGTGATGGCTTCTGCTGGAACTAATGGGTATTGACTTCTGCGAACTTGTAAATGTGATGATTTATATCTTTTTATTGTGTATGTGGCCGGTTCTAACGGAGTCCAATTTCTATTTAATCTATTTTTATATCGAGTTAGTGAACTAGCAGCCCTATTTCTTTTAATTTTACCAATAATAGCTTCATCGAAGTTCAACCAAATCCGCAACGGCCGTTTTTCACCAGATTTTTTGTTAATAGCATAATCAATAGCTGTTAATACTCCAGTAGAACCGTTAGTTAGACCATCAGCAGTGTCTATGTTAACTGTCAACATATATTTTGCCCCTACCTTCAATATTAAACTTTTAGGAAGTCCATATGTTTGTTGAGTTGACAACCTAGAAACAGTTTCTAAGGCTTTCTCCTTCATAGTGACATTTGGTTCTCCTGAGACAGAATCGATTGCTAATGACAAAGCACCTTCACTATCCATAGTCGACAGAACTCTACTGTTATGGTCGTCTACTTCTCGGTTGCTAGCGTACAAATTGACAGCACCTCGAGCATTATCTGGTAACGTAGAATGACTAAAACAACGACTTTTAAACAGTCCTATGTCGTCACTCGTCATGGTTCCACTTGCCAAATTATTTAAAGCCGTAGCAAAGGCAACATCGTCCCTCTGTCGCATTATTTGGTTTAACTCAGTAAGTAGAAATAGATCCCAAATAGGTGTCCCCGAAATTTCGGCAAGAGGATTTCGTGAATTAGGTTAGAACACCCAATTATCACCAACTGGTGGTAATTGTCTTAAGTCACCTACAACTATAACTGATATTCCAGCAAATAAAACTGATGTATGAAAAATTTG
This sequence comes from Apamea anceps, assembly GCA_951799955.1. NCBI lineage: Eukaryota > Metazoa > Arthropoda > Insecta > Lepidoptera > Noctuidae > Apamea > Apamea anceps. Next base: position 187,520 of record OX637502.1, on the reverse strand, counting down.
CTGCAACCGGCGGTTTATTTGGTGGAAAGTTCTAGACCCAAGCATTGAAATTTCGTCAATAATGATTAATCGCAATTTTGATAATTTTGTTGCAAGTGTATTGGCAACACTTGGTGAAAGTTCTGGTAAAATACTTCCTGCTTGTGAAATTGGCAAACCTAATGCACTGTGAACGGTTTGGCCACCTATGCCAAAAGCAGCTTTTCCAGTAAAAGCTGTAAGTAATATCTTTAAGTCATCTGGGTTAGAACCAGGTTCTCTATTAAAACTAAGCGTCAATGTTTGAAACAAAGCTCTTATCAAAACACTTTTGCCGACTCCAGCTCCACCGCTCACAAACAAATAAATAGGAGAAGACGAACTAGATATTTTGTCAGTAACGTGAAACAATATGTCTCTTTGGTCAGAATTAAGTTTTCTCGTTAAAGTTAATACCTCATCTTCAGTTAATTGTGGAGGTAAAGCTATAAAGTTGCAACTGTCACCGCATAGCTGTGGTCCTGGATTACCACCTGGTATTATGTCTTCAGCGACGTCTCCTATCTGGGTCTCAAATTCAAAGTCATTAAAAGGATTTTCATTAAGTCCCCTTCCGAAAACTTCTTCACTTTCTTCAATAAGCTCTGTATTTCTTATAGCTAACAATAAACTTTCGAATTGCTCTGGTCCTCCTAATTTATTAAATTGTTCGCTCTCAAGTTTTATTTTTTCCTTCATTTCTATAAATTTGTCCTTTATGTTTAGGTCTGGATTAGTTAATTCTTCTTCTTCGTTTCGCCATGGAATATACAGCATAAGCTGCTCTCTATAAAAATTATCTGGATCGTCTAAAACACTAAAACGTCTAAAAGGAATTATCCTTGGTCTTGCTTTTCGTCGTATAAATCCTAAATTGTCTTGTAATGGCCACCAGTTACCAATCATTTCATCTGTTTGGTTTTGAGAACAGTTACTATCTGGACTATTATTTGGTTGTGTTACTGATATACGTGGATGACGTTTCGAATAAACAAAATAGGCTGCAAAATAAGCTAAACTAATGTCTTCTAAAGCAACAGGTCGTTTAGCGTAATAATCGATGAAACTATTTTGGAAAATGTCAGATGAATCTTCATCCATGTTTCTAATTTCTTGCATACTCTTTAAAATATGTACTCTATCTTGGGGCAAACTGGTGTTCAAATATATTTCTGCTTCACTAGCTCGTGACAGTGGAAGACCTGATATACAATATATCGCCTCCTGCGCAGAAATTTCACTGGCGTTCAGGAATACATTTGAAATACTACGTAGAGACTCCTTTACACTACTCTTTCCTTTCTTAGCCTCTTCTACAGCATCTCGAAGCAAACGTGACATTCCTTTATCACCTTTATTTATATAATCTACAATATACACTGCGCAAGCAAATGGATCTAAGATGTACTGAACATCCATGTTTGCCTGATGTAACTCTAAGATTTTCTTGGAGAATGAATTAATGTAAACATCTTTTGGAGATCGTTTCAAAAATACTTTCGGCCTTTTCAAAGTACTTCTAATAGCTAAAATATAATCATTACAAACGTCTAAAAACTCTTCAAATGTTTTTATTTCTTCTGCCAAACTCTGTAGGATTGATTGTACATTCTTAGCAAAATCTTTGACTCTTTTATAACAAGCGTCATCTTTTGGGAGTTCCACTAATACCATGGTACGATCCATAGGAAAAAAAGGAATATCGAAGCGACATGGTCTATCAAGTTTTGGTCTGCATGTGTAGGTGTGTTTGTGTGTCTGAAGGCGAAGAAGGTCATCTGTAATCTCGTTACTATCGCAGGATACAATTTCATCTACAAATTTAACTACATTTTGAACAGTATCCGAATTTTACAAAAATCGGTGCTTCTTTAAGCCATAACATTATGTGAGCATGGGGCGAACCTCTGTGCTGAAATTCAATTCTACAGGAATATTTTTTAAGCAATGCGCAAAAAATTTTTGGTGGTTCAGTATCAGTAATAGAACACATTTCCATTATTTGTTCAAAACTTTTTTATATTTTTTTATCCGACTTTAAATCAGCAAAATATGGACACTATCTATTCGTAATAATATCAATGAACGCGGGCGCCGTGCGGCTTACGAGTGATGTTGCAGAGGGGGTGAAACCCCCTTCCGGGCGGCAGGGTGGCGCCAGGCGGCGGCGGCCGGCCGGGCGCTCGACAGTTTGCTCAAGGCATGCGCTTGCGTTGTCGTTACGTCGCGTCTAGTCGCTTCCCGCGTACTCGTGTGTCGCGGGTTCTAATGTGATGGTGCGGGTCTATTTATTATGTGGTGAAAGCCTACGAGCAGCTCCGCCAGTTCTAATGTGATGGTGCGGGTCTATTTATTATGTGGTGAAAGCCTACGAGCAGCTCGCAGAATGTATGCTAGGGGGTAAGGGGTAAGGACCCCACGGTCCCTAATGAAAGGACCATTTTAGCAGCCACTCAGAGGCTGCTTGATCACGGTCAGTTCAGGACCCCAAATCACGCACTAGGGTCTGGCAGACCTCGACTGGCGGTAAATGTAAGTATTAAGTTTTTAAAAGTGCCTTAATTTAATTGATTATAATGCGTTATTTTTTGCATTTTGATGGTCCTAAGCCCATGAAAGTATGAAGGAAAAATTGGAATTACTCTTCAAATAACTTCAGATCACGGCCTAATCTTAAAAAAGTCTAATTCGAACCTGATAAAATCAGCGATCAGTACATTGTATGTAACCCACGTAAACTATCTACCCACGCCTATGCACGAAAAACGACCGAGCGCTGCCGCGCTGAACGACGGCGGCGCGTAGTGGCCAGAAAATCAATTTCAAAATAAACATCTTTCGTTAGCGATAACTTTATTTTTTTGTACTAAGACTTATCAAAATAAAAAATAGGTGTTTAATAAAACTCATTTAAGTTTAATTTGTCAAAGTTTGCGCACTGAATAAAAATTATTCCTGTATAATAAAAAATGGCTAATTCTGTATTTACCAAAAGGACCTTCAGGACAAGACCAGGTTTTGCGAATTTCTCTTAGTTTCGTTTCATATGTGAGTCTTTCAGCATCGGATTCAGTTATTTTTTCACCGTCGATAATTTCTTTCAGTATTATTAGAAGTTCAGTCCATTGGGCCTCCGCAGCAGACAGAGTCACAAAGAACGAAGGCACTCCAAATTGCCTTATCATTCCCAAGACTTTCTTTTTCTCTGCCTCCCAATGAGATGGAGAATTTCTTACACCCCGAAGAACACGATATCCGTCGTCATGTTGGAATAAATTATTTATATAATTATCATCCAAAACATTGCACGCCAGAACAGGTGCCCCTTTGACGGTTTTTTTTCGTAGGCAGGTCGATATGCTATTCTTTACTGTAATCATCTGTTGTTTTTTTAAAGCAGTAAACAGGTAGTCTGGTCGTACAGCTCGACGGTCACATCTAGATATTTCTGATTTTATTACTTCTGCATGACTCAACTTAATTTTAAAGTCACGCTTAATCCCACAATGAACTTTAATAAACGCCAATTCTTCTAAATTTTCATCAAATATTAACGATTTAGGGACGTGACCTTCACCAGGAGCCATTACTATTACGTCTTGATTGTCATCTAATAGAGTCTCGGTACCTCTTGGATTAACTGTTTCTTCTTCCTCTCCTTCTTCTGCAACACCATCACACGTACACTCTATATTATCGTCAACTTCTTCAACATCCCAAGATTCATTTAAATTGATTGCATTTTCCTTAAACAAGTCACAATTCACCGAGTACTGTGCGGCTCTACGAACGTATTCAGGTCGAATTTGTTCTTTGCGCCCATGCCTATAGCAAAATTTCCGTCGTAATTCCACAGTAATTACATTATCATCATTTGTTGATCGAGGTAGTGCGCTAACGATGTTGTTGATTTGTACGGGCACGTTTATAACGTTTCCTACAAGTCCGTGTTGAAAACCTAACCCTTGACCTTTTCGAACAATTTTTAAAAACACATGACGAGGGCGAGCCTCTCTTCCATCGGCGTTAGTTGTTTTAGTACCTCAGGAATATCTGGAAAAACTAAGCCATTCACAATAGCTAATCGTGGAACATTGCCTTGAGTGATATATTTTGCACAGGTATTACAAAATTCTCCAAATATTTCACTGGCTAAGTTTGGTAACTTGAATGTGTTCGTAGCAAATTCTTCGCCAAACTTATTAGTAATGCCTTGTTTTGACAGTTTTCTTATCGAATTTATATGCCACAATCTTCCACAACAACTAAAGGGATGAGTAAAACCTTCTTTGATGTCTTTATAATATTTTGTAGCAATTTTTTCCCAGGATGCCTTATTATTTGATCGAATTTCCTGCCGTGCTAAGGTATCACGTGCTTGTTCAATTTGTCTGTATTCTTCATTTTCTCGAACACTTCGCCGAACCTGAGTGTCCCGTTCTTGCTCCACCTGCCTGTATTCAGGGTCGAGTCGTGCGACTTGGTGAGCTTGAGTGTCCCGTTCTTGCTCCACCTGCCTGTATTCAGGGTCGAGTCGTGCGACTTGGTGAGCTTGAGTGTCCCGTTGTTGCTCCACCTGCCTGTATTCAGGGTCGAGTCGTGCGACTTGGTGAGCTTGAGTGTCCCGTTCTTGCTCCACCTGCCTGTATTCAGGGTCGAGTCGTGCGACTTGGTGAGCTTGAGTGTCCCGTTCTTGCTCCACCTGCCTGTATTCAGGGTCGAGTCGTGCGACTTGGTGAGCTTGAGTGTCCCGTTGTTGCTCCACCTGCCTGTATTCAGGGTCGAGTCGTGCGACTTGGTGAGCTTGAGTGTCCCGTTCTTGCTCCACCTGCCTGTATTCAGGGTCGAGTCGTGCGACTTGGTGAGCTTGAGTGTCCCGTTCTTGCTCCACCTGCCTGTATTCAGGGTCGAGTCGTGCGACTTGGTGAGCTTGAGTGTCCCGTTCTTGCTCCACCTGCCTGTATTCAGGGTCGAGTCGTGCGACTTGGTGAGCTCGAGTGTCCCGTTCATGCTCCACCTGCCTGAATTCAGGGTCGAGTCGTGCGACTTGGTGAGCCTGAGTGTCCCGTTCTTGCTCCATCTGCCTGTATTCAGAGTCGAGTCGTGCGAATTGGTGAGCCTCAGTGTCGCGCTCTCGTTCAGCTTGCCTATATTCAGGATTTAATCGAGCAACTTTATGATTTTGAGTATTGCGCTCTTGTTCAACTAGTCTGTACTCAGGATTTAATCGTTTGCTTCGTCGAATAGAATTATTATTTTCCTTTTCCGTTAGCTTCTTCCGTTTATTACTCCTTATAGAATTGATAGCCATTTTATTTCTCTGTTTTTCTCTTTCGGCGACCTCATTATTAGATCTTGAAATCATTTTCCTGTTCGCATTTTTTTCTTTAATCTCTTGTACATCCAGTTTAGGTATTTTACTTGTTTCCTCTGCAACATCATTTTCATTATTTTTACATATTGCTACAGCGTTTTGTTTCGTACTTCGCTGTCTTTGTTTCTTCTCATTTTTCTTTTTATTTTGCGTTTTTAATTTGAAAGCTGTGTTATCAAAAAGATTTACGGGCGGACGTCCAGGAACAGATCTAGTTGTAGATGGAAAAGGCAAAAAATCGTTGCTTAAAATCATACAGCGCAAATGAGCTCTCATCATTTCTGGTACATAATTGTGTAGAGAGGGATTCATTTTAAGCGCTAAAGAAGTGGCAAAAGCTATTGCATAAAGCCCGCAATCTATTGCATTGGGTTGACGTTGCACGCTAGGAAATTGAATATTAAATTCTGCTAGGTATGGAAACAATGCATTAATATATGTTTTCTGAGTTGGCTTTAAACAATTATAAAGACTATCGTACACGCGTAGTATACCATTGATATAATAAACACAAGACCAGTGTCTTATTGAACCTACATCGCCATCATAAATAATTTGAAGATGAGACTCATTTGGCGGCACAGGCTCAATGAGTTCCGGGAACCCGAACAGACCCACTTCCCGCGGACGGAAAGATGTATGACGAGACAATTTTTCATGAAATACTCGCACGACGTCATCTTCCAGGACGTTATTTGGGTTTAATACATATGAGAAAGTATCATCAGCCAAGGAATTCATACTTAAAATAACACTTAAGTTTTATTCTAATATATGTAGGTATTATCGAAGTAGGTAGGTATATTATGTATTTAGATGGAAGGAAATGAACAGAAAATCTCAAAACTTTTATTAGGTTGACGTTTTATAGTAAGTATTTACCTATTTCTAGGCAGTAAATGAGTTTAAAAGAATAATTTCGATGTAAGTAATTGAAATTAATTTTATCCAACGAAAACAGTATCAAATCGTAAACGTACAATATTTAGCATCCGCAAATGTATCGAAAAATTAGCTCCGCGCGCACGAGTGTCAACGACGTCTGCCCTCACGTGTCTGCCCGTTCGGGTAAGCGCAGTCGGGAACTTGCCCCCCGCGGGCCCGCGCGCTCCGCACCCGCTACCGATCAAGCCACGCTCCGTGCGATTTATAATTATTATTTACTTAGGCATGGTAGTTCACGGTTTATGCATAAGGTTTATGTTTATGATAAAATTTTTTTTTATATTTGAGTTGATTGAATGAAAGGTAAATTGCGGTTTACGATTTATTACGTATTAAAAAAAAACTACTCACTAGATCTTGTTCAAACCAATTTTCGGTGGAAGTTTATATGGTAATGTACATCTTATATTTTTTTTAGTTTTATCATTCTCTTATTTTAGAAGTTACAGGGGGGGGGACACACATTTTACCACTTTGGAAGTGTCTCTCGCGCAAACTATTCAGTTTAGAAAAAAATGATATTAGAAACCTCAATATCATTTTTGAAGACCTATCCATAGATACCCCACACGTATGGGTTTGATGAAAAAAAAAAATTTGAGTTTCAGTTCTAAGTATGGGGACCCCCAAAATTTATTGTTTTTTTTCTATTTTTGTGTGAAAATCTTAATGCGGTTCACAGAATACATCTACTTACCAAGTTTCAACAGTATAGCTCTTATAGTTTCGGAAAAAAGCGGCTGTGACATACGGACGGACAGACAGACAGACAGACAGACAGACAGACAGACAGACAGACAGACATGACGAATCCATAAGGGTTCCGTTGCCATTTGGCTACGGAACCCTAAAAAGCCAAGTTTATACATATTCATAGATAAATTGCGAAAAGAAAGTAAATATTGGAACAGAAAAATAACTGATAATTTATTTACAGAAACATAAGACAGATAGAAGAAATATATGGACTTTGACATTAAATACAAAAAACTGTTGAAACAATTTGAGCGTAAGGAACTGACGCTTCCACAATTCTTAAAAAAGATTATTTTTTTACAAATTTTCAAATAGCTAAATTTAGGTTTTTTGCTAAGTAGGTATCAATGTTTATTTTGATTTACAATACTTCATTAGCAAGTAATGTACATTCCAGAATGAAAATAAGTACATTTTTTTTTTTCTTAATGAAAGATTTATTTTCATAATCATTTACGAAAATAATGATTTATGTAGCAAATTTTAATTCAATATATATTTTTAATCATTTTAAAAATGGTATAAAAAATATTTTCATTTGCAATACTTAGTTAATGTTTAGTTACTATTAGTAATAGCTCCTATTATATTATCTGTGGATATGTTTACTAACAGTATTGATTCTTTTGATCTAAATTTTGAATGTGTGTAAAATGTTTGATACCTACTGATATTGTTTTTATTTGGAATACATTCTTAAGTAAATTTAAGTACCAAAATTTTAACATCATAATTGCACTATAACTTTAATAAATGATTTTTTGTTTTGAAAAAACCAAAATTTTATTCTTAAGTCCCTGGCGCGACATTTTGCGAAAGAGACATTCTGCGAAAGAGACATTTTATGAAAGAGACATTCTGCGAAAGAGACGTTTTACGACCAGGGGACATTTTGCGAAAGAGACGTTTTGCGCCTGAGCCCTGAAAAATAATTAATTAAAATGTTAATAAAAACTTAGTACCTTAATAAAAGCCTCCAAGTATAAAAGACGTGACAGCTTACATATTTATGCATTGCTGGGTTCTGGTCACATAGCTGTCACTTGAAGTCACGTATGAAAAACTAGGACATACAAACTAAACTACGTAAACTCCTGATGACCACGACGATGCGGTGAAGAGGAGTGTGAGTACTGGACATCCAGTACCAATTGATTATATTATTATTTCTTTTTAATTAATTACTTATAAATTACATTTTTAAATATTTTTATAAACAAAAGATAAAAAAAAACATTTGTAGGAAAGTTTTCTCAGGGTGTGAATTGTGTCTATTTAAATTAATGGAACGCAAATTTAACAGTAAAAAGTATATTGTAAAACACAGAATAAGGGCACAAACAGCAAAAAATGGGTAAATATAAAAAAACAATCAAAACCATTTCTGAGCAGGCCGCGATCGTGGTGTACGGACTCGCGATCCTTCGTCCATTGTCGGTTGGCGCGGGTGCGAGGTCGCGGGCGGCGGCGGTGTCATCTTCCGTTTGTAAAAATCTGTTATCGGGAAAAGGGTCCAAGCTACAGTTAAAGGGTCAAAGTTCGTGTACGTAGATGATTTTTGAAAATAGTTAATAAACTTCTTTCTTTAACTTTTAACTGTTTGATATTTTCGAAAATTTGGTAACATCAATAGGTGTGTTAAAGTATTACGTAGCCAATGGAATAGCTATGAAAGCCACTCAATTAGAGAATTTAGAGATAAGCGATATTTAGTGACGAATTCTGGAAAATTTTCAAAAAAACATCAAAATCGGTTTTTCTCGGATTCCATGAATTTTCGCCTAGGCTTTATGGGGTGCTTAATTGTTGCAAATGGGTCACACTATCACGCCCTGGAAGGAACACGTCGAGTTTCCCTGTCACCCTGTATGTGCCTATTTGAAATAAATGATTTGACTTTGACTTTGAGTTCCACCATCCATCTCCTGGCTACATCATCGTGCATTCTATTGGACTCGTCAAAACAAATCATATGAGCCCAAACTCTAGGGGCTCACTAGTAGCCAATGAAGAGTTCCACTATCCACCTCTTGGCTCCATCATCAGATCAGCTCCAAGATACCAGATTATAGTTACGTTTTCCGAACTACATACAAAGTTTCATTTCGATACAACAATTAGAAGCAGGTTAAAATGGACTTCTAAGATTTTGTTACATTGTTAGTTATAATAGTCAGTAGTGAAGCCATAGAAATCTTAATCTACGAGTGAAGCTAATAATTTATTATGTTTAAGCGTGTTATAAAAGAACAAATTCTGCTGAACTCGACCGGATTGAAACTCATACAGGATTGCGATCTCTAGTACGAGTATCTAGTACCGGCGCAGTGCCTCCCCCTGTCCCGGCCAGGTCGAGCGGTCGAACCAGGTCGAACGCCTACCCGCACCTGGCCGCCGACGACTGCGGCTTATCCAGTGACTGACGAAGGTTGAGGCCTTCCGAAGAGGATTTCCTTTGGACGCATTCGACCTACGTAATACTTATTTTCGCGTTCATTTCTGTTGTGTAAAGCCAGCACCAGATATATTTAGCTTCAAAGATTTGAACACTTCTTAACACGGGATGACATAGTGCTAAATGCATAGAAGCAATAGTTGACGCCGCGCCGGCGCGGCTCGCGTATGCGGTGCGCTGGCTGGCGCACGCAGGGTCGTGCCGATACTAATATTAGCCGAGTGAAGGCGCGGGCGAGGCTCAGCGCGGGGCGTGTGCGGTGAACGGTAATCACGTTCGTAATCGCTCTAAACGAGGATTAATATTAGATAGTTAAAACGGATTACGAGATAAGAGAAGCTTCAGCGGTTGTCTAACCCCGTCCCCCCGCGCCGATTAAACAAATATTCGAATTCCGCCGACATTGCCGTCGACTAATCAAATATTCAATCTATTGAACACTCGATGTATTTAGTGTTCGATTTTAAATACTCGATACAATGAACGTTTCACTATTTAGACATTTGGATAAAATTTTATTAGATAGTATAACACGACGCCTTACGGCATCTGACGGATTGCGTGCACAACACTACGCCATCGCCACCCGAGTAGATCGCAACACAAATAAGATCAATTATCGATAACAGCAACAGTATCTACAGACTACTAGCGACATCTATCATTCGACGTATGAAGTGTCCGTGACGTCGACAAAGGTCACGATCACAACCACATACAAGCATAAGATGGTGAAGACACACTACAGTCTGTCAAATCGACTATATCAACGGTCACCCATGGAGGAACGAGCACCATCGCAAACCTCTGGTTGTCGCCGCCACTAGTTACACCCCCTCCCAAATCGGCAAACTTCGCCGTCCAAGGCACCTTCTCGCCGACCCCGATGACCCCAAGACCCTCCTCCAAGAGAGCAATAGGGCAACCAGTACAGTATACAAACTCAAAAAACCGACTTTTCGACCTCGCCGCCTTGGTCCTTCGCGACGACCCCAAGTAAATTGTCCCCCCCGACCCTTGCTCGATGAAGTGCCGACCCGCGCCGTATCTGAGCCTGTAGCTTTAAATCCCCGACTGTACCCTCTGAGTTTGTTTCGGCCGTTCTTCTCAGAGATAGTTCTAGGAAACGCCGCGCTCATAAAAAATCGATTCAGCCTGCCCATCTTGCTGCCCTCTCCCAGCGACGCCCTAAGCCGAGGTTCGTACCGCGCAGGGGGTGCTCTTAGCGTGCAGTCGCTTAGTTTTAATTAGTTTTATTTATTTAGTTAGGTATTTAATATAGGTTAACCAACAGCTTATGTATACAGCGTTTCTTATCAATAGGTAACAAAAATATTAGACCTATATACAGTCGCCAATAATAGGTCAACCAACATTCAAAGTGAGTTACAACACATACTAACTTAAAATATCAAAAAAATTTAAACATTGAGAAATTACGAAATTACAGAACAATTAGGATAAAATTTACAAGTTATTAAATTAAAATAAAACGATTAAAAATAAAAGGAACGAGCACTCGCTATTTAGAAGGCACAGTGGTCGATAGCCCCGCAGTCACCACCGTTGTCATAAGCTTGACCTGAGCGGAGGCCCCGTCGCCCTCAGGAATAGCCTAGCTAGGAGGTAAAGGATAGCCCCGCAGTCTATCCTTAGAACCACAAATAGGTTTAACTTCAGTCTAACTTTGTTTGCTAAAATATGTCAAGTGTTTGGAGTAAAGTGAATAAACTCTTATCCAACGTTGCTTTTATTCCACCGCTACCATTATAATAGGTAATAAATAATAAGCAGTGCATGAGATGGACTTAGTCTGTGAACGAGAACGTCATGCGCGCATATTACGGGTCTACAGAGGGGGGAACTAACCTCACTGCGTACCGTGATAGGTTGCTTTCTCTGTTCCAGGAACTGGAACCAACCGTCAACGTCTCGGCACAACGACTGTCGGATCAGGTGCGGGTCATCCAACGCAATCACAGGTTGGACGTCATCGCACTTGATAGTGCGCTTAGAGGTACTGAGCAACCAAATCGTCTCAACTCTGGCACAAACCGCGGCACAAGCGTCAACTATTGATGCCATCCCGCTGCGGTCCAATCATGTTGAAGAAGATGATGATAGGGTTGACACAGTAAGTAGCCAGTGCAACGTCCGACTGAGGAGCGCACTGGAGGATGCATTTTCGCGAGTATAGGTCCACTCCAACCGAACTTAGACCCCGAATACCACGGCTACCTATGCACAAAACAAATAGGGTGCTGGCGTGTGCCTTGGACTCGCAGCTCAAGAATTTCTTCGAGAGCAGCGAGGATCTCGTTGATACACACTCGATACTGTATTGCGCGGCTGTGGCGGCATGCCGTTTAGCTGACGTCAAGTTTCCAAATTGTGACGGAGCTACTCGACCAAATCCAGCCGTACCAGTCTGGCAGTACAGGATCGAGCGTCGTATTATGGGGCCAGGGTACTCATCGGCAAACCATACTGCTTCAGGGAATACACGATTTTCGGGGACTGGAATCAGCCCTCGGGAATACATGTCCAATGTCACAGAGCGCATCGACTTCCTGAAGCAGAACGTTTGTGCATGGGCGAGCCGTATTCGGCGGTAAAAGCGGCGGGTTGATCGGTACAAGCAGATTCGCATGTTCCAGAGGGATAAGAGGTGGGTCTAAAGAGCTTGGAAGCATAGGTAATAAATAATAATAATAATGTCAACCAATGGCTTAATAGCCAAGAGCCTTGACCAACACCTCAGGAGGCTCTCGTTGGGCAGCTGCGGATCAAGGACTAGATACAGGAAGCGGTACTTCTGGATACGGCTCGCATTGTCAGGAGGTTCCTCTCTCTGGAGCCCTGGCTGCCGATAGCTTGGACCCTGTTCCCGATACCAGTGGGCTACTATTTTTTATATTTTTAAATCTTTTTTTATCTTTTGTTTATAAAAATATTTAAAAATGTAATTTATAAGTATGTACATAAATGAAATAAAGGAAATAATAATAAAGTCAATTGGTCCTGGATGGCCAGTACTCACACTCCTCTTCACCGCATCGTCGTGGTCATCAGGAGTTGAGGAAACTCCTAGGCCGCTCCGCAATATCAGCAGCCGCGCGCTTTGGTTGGGATATCTGCCTCTTTATTCTTTGGTTCGCCGATACCTGACCTGTATCGGTCTGTCCGTTTAATATGACTATGCTTTCATAGTTGGCCCAAGATCTTTGAATTGACTTTTCAGGTGAATGACTCCTTTTGCAGCTTCAATAAAGGCGACATATTCCGCTTCGGCAGACGATAGCGCTACAGGCTTTGCTTCTGCGACGTCCAGCTTATGGCCATTCCAGCATATTTAAAACAACAGCCCGAAAAAGATTTCCGGTCGAGTTTACATGCGCCCCAATCTGCGTCAGCCATGCCATGTAATTCTTGGCGAGTTTTTCTGAATATAAGACCAACGGGCAATAGGGCAGACCGTTCCATTTACTCGTATCTCTTTCTCCTTTTTATAGACTAAGACCTGGTTCTATGGGTGTAGACGTGGCCTTACAATCTTCCATTTTGAATTTCTGAAGAGTGTCTTTTATGAACTTCTCCTGGTTCAGTTTGATTTCATCTTCCTGTGTTCATAAGTCTTTTAATTCAAATTTCGTATTTAACAGGTCTTTTATTTCTAGGAGCTTTCTGGGACACGAATAGGCAATTAACAAATCGTCGCCATAGATAATTATTATGAACTAGCTTCTGCCCACGGCTTCGCCCGCGTGGATGTCGAAAATTATCCCACGGGAACGTGCTATCCTAATAAAAACTATGGCCTTCCCTAGGATGCCATCTATCTTTTTGCCAAATCAGAAGTTCAGTGGTTTAGGTGTGAAAATGTAACATACAGTTTCAAGTTTAAATCCTAGCTCCCCTTAAAAACCGAATTACCCCTTTTTGCCTCATCAGGGGTCAATTTTCGACAACTTTACACACTTATTATTAATTATTTTCTGTCAAAACTATTAATACTGAGTTTCGAGTTAATTGGACCGCGCATTGGAGGGGTAGTTTTGAAAAACTTATAATAATAAACTTTATTACTTACTTATGCGAGTATTCTTGCCAAGTTTCAAGTTTATTAACCTAATGAAGAAGATTTTTCATATAAACTATCCTTGCTTTTCAACCCCACAGGGGTGGAATTAAAAAAATCGTTTGGGATGTATTTATAACTTGACTCAAAGATTATTTATACTAATTTTCGAGTTAATCAAGCCATGCAGCAAAATCCTCCCCTGTAAAATTGACTACCCCTTTTCAGCCCGTCACTGGTAATTTTCGAAAAACCCTGATACACTTGTAGGTATAAATAGTGAGTTTCGAGATAATCAGACCGCGCGCTAAAATTCTTCCATACAAACTTTGAAACCCACCAATCCCCTTTTAGGGGGTAGTTTAGAAAAACATAAAATGGCAAACTTCATAATTTACTTAGATTAGTATTGGTGCCAAGTTTCAAGTTTATTAACTCAAGGAATAAGATTTTCCATACAAACAAAATACCCCCATTTCACCCTCTTCGGGGTGGAATTTCGAAAAACCCTGTCTTATTGGATACCTACTCTTCACTAACAACACACCCTCCAAATTTCATGTCTCTAGGATCAGCGGTTTAGGCTGTGCGGTGATATATCAGTCAGTTAGTCAGGACTTTGAATTTTATACATCGACGCTGTAAAGGAAAAATTATCCAAGCGACATCAGACTAACTTAGTAGAGCTGTTTAAAGTTTGAATTTTCAGATAAAAAATCGTGTAAATTCTTATAATGGTCCAAAAAGCCTAATTCTTAGAAAATTTGGATCATATATTTTTTTATCTACATTATAGTATACGTAACTATTAAAAATAATGCTTAGTTTTAAAGTTAATGTCGCTTAGTTAAATTTTCCCTAAAAGTAGAAACGGGAAAAATTTACTAACCGACAAGCTTTGATTTAGGAAGGTACGGTAAAAATGTAATATATATCTTTTTATAGAATTTATATCAGAGTAAAAGTTGCCTTACCAAAATAAAAAACATGTGGAAGTGGAGGCAAAACAACCTAAATATTAATTTATTATAATTTTGTTTCCGTAATTTTGACATAAACGATATTTTTACTGAAAATTGGATTAATATTTCATTAATGAATGTAAATAAAATGCAATTAATCTGTCTTGAGTTTTATTAATTTTAACAAAGCAACACTAAGGTACACAGTATTAGCATTAGTTAGGTATTATAAATCTACTAGTATATCACAATAATAATACTATGTGTTTTAAGAACGTTGAGATCACAATTTTAAGTTTTTAGTCCTTTTAATTATTATAATCAATATAAAATGTGAATATATTTACAAAACTAGTAACATTTCAGTCAAAACTCGATGCTCAGTAACAATTAAAATCAAATTTACCTCTTAGGCATTTAGAAAACTATACGTAACCCAAAGAAAACTTCTATAAAACGAACTTAAATTCAAATTCTAAAAATAACAGTATATCAACTATACTCTATCAATTATAGTAACTTACAGTTTTCGTGGTTGTCATAAGATAAACGTAAGCGGTACCTCAGTTGACAACGGAATTGCAGCGTGCGCGTGTCTCCCAAGCGACGACCGGCCGTGCATTGAAGTATCTAAGTTACTTTAAAACGAACTTCACTCACGCTCAAGCGACTGCTCACGCGTTATCCGTAGGTGTAACCGACGTTTTTGATGTGAATTATTTTAGGTAAAAATACACTTTGCGCCTGTGCGTGACACTACCATAGGATATAACCAACATTGGATAATCGTAAACGTTCAAGTAAAAGTTGCCTAAATAATAAAATAACACTGGAAAACGGCAGGTAAAAATTGATTAACCGACAATCAGTTGTATTTTTAAGCAGGTAATATTTGCTGAACCAGTTGAACATTAAAAAACGAAAACTGCCAATTTTAACTTAACGCTATGTAGGAAAAAAACCAAATAAGTCAAAATTACCTGAGTGATAAAAGAACAAATCCTTTCTGAGAAAAAAGTAGACTATGCGCCTAAACACTATATTGCCAGATACTGAAAAATTAACTAAGTGGAGTAATTACCGTACGAACAGAAATTTCAAACTTGACCAAAGGCAAATTTAGCATTTCACAATTACGACAACCACCAAATTTTCAAAAATGCTCGAAACTTTTGTCGGTTAGTAAGGAAAAAAAAGTGAACTCTCGCGAACTTCAAAATGTCGAAGCGACATCAAAAGTCGTCGTAGAAGGACGTGAGTAAGACCAAACGACGCAGAAAAATCAGGCGATTCCAACAATGTATATAACTCAAATGGCCAAAAATGTCGCTTGGATAATTTTTCCTTTCCAGCGTCGATGTATAGATTTTAAATCTAAAGTTACAGTCTTGAAACATATTCAAAAACCAATAAGGTAACATAGAACGTATTAATCAGTCAGTAATTAAGCTAGGTAGTAGCTAGCAAGTAGGTATTAGAATGATCGGCATTGCCGATTAGTCGGCCGACTAATAGGCATTTTGAAAACCGATTAGTTGGCTAGTCGGTTAGTCTGCAAATACTATAGTCGGCCCATCTCTAATTTTAAGTTAAAATATTATAGTATCTTAGCCGTGTGCAGCGCCTCTTAATGAACTCCACTGCGGGTGACGTAACCTACGACAAACTTATTATTTGCGGTTGGTACAGTAATCGGGTCTAGGGATCGAATCGCAAAATTAAGTTTGTTTTTTATTGTATATACTTTTCCGGGATAAAAAGTACCCAGTGTGGTGCCCAGGATATTAAAGAATAATTATACCAAGTTTCATCGTAATCGAACCAGTAGTTTTTGCGTGATGCCTGAACAAACAGACAGACAAAAATTTTTTTAATCACATTTTTGGGTTCGGTGTCGGTCTAGTAAGACCCCCCCCCTTTTTTTTTCAGGTTGGGAAATCATCAAATGACCCCTCCCACTCTGGATGGATGGAGCGGAAGGGAGTGTCAGGCTCTTACTGACTAAAACCCACCCGTGTTCCTTCCTTAGCCCTTTATGTTCCAGGGCAGCGGTAACCCTTTCGGACGATCCCGCTACCCTGGCAGGCAGTAACACCCCCTGCCATTTATTTTTTTGATATTTTCAATGTACAGAATTTTCACTTCTGCAGATTTATTATAAGTATAGATTTAACTCTTCTTTTCTCCAGTAAGTACAGACATGGGTCAGCTTCGGTTGCTCTGAAACCTATGTTCTATAACTCTGTGTCGCATTTCTTCTCTGCCTACCTGTTTGAGTCCATAAAGCTTTAATGAGATGACAAAACTTTCCCTTAGGGATTATTTTGTCGTACTTTTTCATACGTCCATTTAATTATTGTAGATATATCTCTCAAAATCGGTGAGAAGAAAGTAGGTAGAAGGTATCTTATTCCAAATTGACGAATTGAACGTTTCTTTTAGTGCGCCCCCGATGCGATCTACTGATTATTTATTTATTTACTTTCAAACTTACAGCTAAGGCATGTACCTACATCTACAATAGTAAGTTTGTTAATAACACGAATATGGCCGCGCTTACTTATCAATGAATCTGGCTAGCTTTTTACCAACCATGTTAGGGTCGGCTACCAGTCTAACTGGAGGCAGCTGAATACCAGTATTTTATATGGAGCGACTGCCTATCTGACCTCCACTACTAACTTAATGGGTAACACGATACCCCTTGGTAAGACTGGTTGTCAGAGTTTTGGGCTTCTGACTAACAACTGTCAAAGATCATACGAATGACAAAATCAAAAGTCATTTATTCAAATTAGGCTGAGAATCAGCACTTTTCGAACGTCAAAATTACAAGAGGCAGTCACCCAAAAACGCCCGCGCTTCACTACTTCCTAGTGCTATCGCTGGGAAGAAGAAGTGGCGCATCAAACTTCCCAGCAACACAGTTGTCTGTTCAGTTAAAAAACACTTGATTGTATACAATACTAGGTACCCTTATTCAGTAATTAACTTTACAAGACCAGCAAATAAAATAAAATTATTTGCCATATGTCAGCTAGCCACGCCAATACACCAACAAATATAATAAATACTATACGTACGAGTACTCAAGCTAAAAAATCTATACTTATAATAAATCTGTAGAAGTGAAAATTCTGTACATTGAAAATATCAAAAAAATAAATGGCAGGGGGTGTTACCAGACCGAAACCGAACCCAAAAATGTGATTAAAAAAATTTTTGTCTGTCTGTCTGACTGTCTGTTTGTTCAGGCATCATGCAAAAACTACCGGTTCGATTACGATGAAACTTGGTATAATTATTCTTTAATATCCTGGGCACCACACTGGGTACTTTTTATCCCGGAAAAGTATATACAATAAAAACAAACTTAATTTTGCGGTTCGATCCCTAGACCCGATTACTGTACCAACCGCAAATAATAAGTTTGTCGTAGGTTACGTCACCCGCAGTGGAGTTCACTAAGGTTATGCTCTAAATGTAGTGCTGAAAGTTGAATTTGGCTTGCACCGTTCGCAGCACACGCGTGGCGCGCGGCCGCCACGGATCTTAACGTATATAAGGACATTTTTTGAACTTTGATTTGAACGGACGTGTTGAGTGGCAAGCGTTCGTTCTTATTTTAACTGCTACTTGCAATTCTAAACCGTGTTTTTCAGTGCGACCTTTTTATTCCTATTAGTTTTTAGAGTTATTTAGGTTTATTTTTATAAGTCGTAGGTATAGATTTTAATTTTAAAGTATAGATAGTATATTTGATAGTGTACGTAGTGACCGTAGGTTATTTTATAATAGGTACTGTTAGGTACGATTAGTCATTCGTATAGATATTAGTTTTTAGGGATTTTGCTTATTTATTGAGGTTAGTTATCATCAGAAATAGGTTTATTTAGGAAGGTAGGTATTTTATTTTCTGTTATTGAGTTTATTTTTTTTTATTAGGTAGGTACTTAGGTAAGGATATCATATAGGTACCCTCTTAATCACCACTAATGAGACACAATTGGTTTTGACACTATTGTAATTAGCCACAAAGGGCCCGCGAGATAGATGGCATCCTGGGGAAGCACATACATTTTATCCTGTTAGCACGTTCCCGTGGGATGATTTCAGAAATCCGCGCGGGCGAAGCCGCGGGCAGAAGCTAGTAATAAATAAAAAATAAAATATACATAAAAAAACATACTACCCAAATAAAAGCCTCCAGGCATAAAGGGCGTGACAGCTTACATATTTATACATTGCTGGGTTCTGTTCACATAGCTGTCACTTGAAGTCACAAATGATAAACTAAGACCATCGAAGTAAAATAAATAAATAAGTTAATAACAATAACCTGTCAGTAAGATAATTCTGGAGAAAGAACATAAACATTGGCGCCGATTCCCTTGTTCACAAACTAAACTAAATTTAAGTTCAGTGCATCTTTTTGTTTCTATTTTATTAAGAAAAGGACAGAAGATAAATATTAGTTTAGTCCTGTCAAATTATGATACTCCATAGACAAGTTAGACGTGATTAAAAACATGACTACTAAAAATACGTCATTTTACGTCAGGCGCGGACTAATTTGACAGGACTAAACTAATATTTTATTTTCTGTCCTTTTCTTAATGAAATAGAATGAAAAAGATGCACAGAACTTAAATTTAGTTTAGTTTGTGAACACGCCGCCGCGCGCCGCCATTGCCTTGCGTTAAATTAGGGCGACTAACTATTCTTATCGTGTAAGTAGTCATTGATAGAATAGTATGCCTTTCAACAAAGGTTGGATTTTACGTGAGCTTTAAACGCATTAAAAGGCAAGTCTAGCAAAGAAGAGGGTATCTTGTTATAAAGGTTATACCCAGCCCAACAAATGAGTTATGAACTTTATGAAGCCGGTGAAAGGAGGGCACGTAGTTTGTCCTTATTTCTAGTGTTAACACTGGGAATATCACTGTTTTTAGTGTACACACAAGTGTAGATTTTGCCTAATATATAAGATGTTGGCAAAGATGAATTGTGATGCAACCGTGAGAATACCTATATCTTGAGAAAAATCTCTTAGAGAAACTCTGGCACCTAGCTCGTAAATTGCTCGAACAGCTCGTTTTTGAAGGACAAATATATTTTGTATATCAGCGGCTTTACCCCACAGCAGAATAACGTAGGACATAATGCTGTGAAAATAACTAAAATAGACTAAACGAACTGTATCAACGTCAGTGTATTGTCTTACTTTCCTGACGGCTTAGACAGCCGAACTGAGCCTTCCTGCTAGACTTGATATATGAGGTCCCCACTGAAGTTTGGCATCTACTGTTAGTCCTAGAAAAATTGCCGAGCCTACTGTTTCAAGCACTTCTTTATCTAAGACGATGTTGGGTCCTAGATCGGTAAGGCGAACTTTACAAGATCTAAGCCTTAATAAATTCAAATCATTCATTAAACGTAAGTTGTGCCAGAAAGCCTTTTATACCGTTAAGGCTTATATCGAGGACAAAAAGGCTTGGGATTAAGCTGCTTCCAATCTTTACAATATATTGAATGTTTTTGATTTGTTTTGTTGTTGTTTTTTTTTATATACATTTTGACATTAATGAATTTGATATATACTATATACTATGACATTTGCTTACTTTGTAAAGTATTCTATTATTTTAATTATTGTGAATGTGAAGACTATGCGGGTCATTTTATTTTTTATTTTTCGCTCTGTTCTGTTAGTTTTGTCATGGTCTGGCAGTTTGAGTAATTAATGTGGCCTACCCAAATGTCCTTTCTTTGGTATTGTTCGTCGAACCGTTGAG
The DNA here is from genome assembly GCA_951799955.1 of Apamea anceps. Taxonomy (NCBI): domain Eukaryota; kingdom Metazoa; phylum Arthropoda; class Insecta; order Lepidoptera; family Noctuidae; genus Apamea; species Apamea anceps. Next base: position 167,137 of record OX637502.1, on the reverse strand, counting down.
CTCCTTAAGTTTTGAGTTGAGCTGCACGATTTCTGACATATGCGTGCACTGACTGGGCAGGTCGTCTCAATCTGTGTGGTTCTTTCCTCAAAAGACCATCTCAGACATCGACCTACATGGTCTTCATATGATCTGACCAAGATTATGTCTGGACTTTAAAAGAGACTGTGACGTCTGAGTTTGTTTCGGCCTTTCTTCTCAGACTAGTCAGATAGGAAACGCCGACTTCATCTAGTTTTAAAATATGATTGACGTGTAAAAGTGTTTGTACAAACCTACTTACAAAAAATAAATCATTTATCATTATCATTTACACATTTCGTTTTCTTGGCATTGAGAACATTATTTGACATAAACCAATCTGTAACTATTGAGAGTGCACTGTTTACGTCGTCAAAATCTTGTCTATTCCTGTTTACTTTAAAAATAAGAGGTATAGGTATCATCTGCAAACAGTACAACGTCAAAGATGCCCTTCAAATGGAATGGTAAATTATTGATATATACTAAGAACAAGAATGGACCCAGTATTAGCCTTGCGGAACACCTAACTGAACTGGTAGCCCGGAAGATTTCACACTTTTAACATCTACACATTGGACCCAATTATGTAAATAAGAAATTATTACGTTCAGAGCTACGTTTTGGACACCGTAATGACCTAACTTACGCAAAAGCGTGTCAAAATGCACGCAATCAAAGGCTTTGGAGAGATCACAGAAAACTCCAATAGCATTTTGCGATTCCTCCCATGTGTCAAATATGTGTCTCAGCAAAGCAACACCCGCATTTGTAGTTGAACGACCTTTTGTAAAGCCATATTCCTCATTATGGAGGAAGCTATTTAAATTAAAATGTCTTAGCAACTGCTTGAGTATTAGCTTTTCAAATATATTGGTAAATGCAGGTAAGATAGAAATAGTCCTGAAATTTCCAACGTTATTCTTATTACCTGATTTAAATAATGGTATGACTTTACTACTCTTCATGAGGTCAGGAAAAGTTCCTAAATCAACACATTTATTGAAAGTAACAGCTAGATAGGGGGCTACGATGTCTGTTATGTTACTTAAAAGTTTAATGGAGATGCCCCAATGGCAATAATCACCGGTGTTTTGCGCGGTCTCACACGGGGTTACATATTCGAAACTAAATAAAGGACTACATTTAGGTACACTAGTATGCAAAAGGTTTTCAGCTTTAGACGGGGACGAATAAACGAGCGAGTTGCAGTTATCGGTGTTGGCAAAAAATTCATTAAATGCCTCGGCTACGTCAGTTGCATTATTAACTAATCTGTTGTCGACCATAATCTCAAGTTGTTTTTCTTGTTTAACCGATTTACCCATTTCATTGTTAATAATTTTTTAAGTGGTTTTTACTTTATTATTAGAATTTTTAATTGTATTGCTTAAAAATTTTGATTTAGCAAAAGCACTAAACTTTTTGAATAATTTTTGACATACTCTAGGAAAGAAGTATCAAACCTGTATTTTTTCAAACCATATAACTCGTATATATAGTCTCGCTCTACTTTTATAAATACCTGGAGTAGCCCATTGGTTAAAGCCAACAGAGGATCCATTAATGTTAATAGTTTTGGTCTTGAAAGTAGATTGGTACTCTTTTTGCACAACATCAAAAAGGGCACTATAAATTTCATTAGGATTCTCGTATTCTACGATAGATGGTGTAATTCTATGAGCTATATTATTTTTAAACATTTTGCAACGACTAATAAGGCCTGCATTCAAGGTTATGCGGCTTTTTATGTAATGGCATGGGGAAGCTAGCTAATAAACCACAGTGGTCGGACGTTAAGTCAGTTAACACTAATTTATTTAGGCCATCACAATCACTAAATATTTTATCAAGACAAGTTGACGAAGATGATGTGATCCTAGTAGGTTCATAAAACAAGTTAATTAAATTATAAGACCTAAAAAGATTGAGAAGTCTAATAGTTAATGGAGTAACATCTAAAATATTAATATTGAAATCTCCACATAAAATAATACTTTTGTTATTTGATTTCAACCTATTGAGAGAATCCTCCATTACCGATTCGAAACTAATAAAATCCCCAGAGGGGAGTCGATAAACGCAAATTATAACATATCGCTCAAGTTCAACACAAGACAACTCTATAGTGCGCTCGATGGAAAGATTAACTAAATCTAAACGTTGTTTACATTTCAACTTGTTTGAAACAAGAACTAAAGAGCCACCGCGAATACTACTTTTTCTCACAAATGTACTCTGTTTGGTAAAGTTTTCATCATTTATAAACACTACTTCATGTTCCTTCAACCAGTGTTCTGTCAAACATAACACCTGAACATCATAGTTCTCCATAAATAAACTTAATTCTAGCTCTTTTCCGGACAGACCCTGCATATTTTGATGTACAACATTCAACATATGCGGCTGACCCGTTGTCGCACCTAATAGTTTAAACTTCAAGGCATATCAAAAGTAGTGTTAGTATGAGTACTAATAGTAATCGATGGTACACTACAAGTACCAGTGTCACTGAGTATATTGTATGCTAAAAGATTAGCAATTTGTCTCCTACAACTAGGTGGCAAATACATAGTATAATTTGTCAGTTTGTGATCAGTAATGAATTGATTACAATCAAAATATAAAATAGCACCACTGCACACTGTAACGACAAGTCCTATTATAAATGAACATATTTAAATAATAAATATGCTTATTTTGCTCATCAGTTAAATAATGGGAATAAGGCAAGGCACAAAAAATAAATTTACAATTATTAGTCTCATTAAGATGCAAAATCAAATGGACACATTCAATTATGTCCTTTTTAGGGTTCCGTAGCCAAATGGCAACGGAACCCTTATGGATTCGCCATGTCTGTCTGTCTGTCTGTCTGTCTGTCTGTCTGTCTGTCTGTCCGTCCGTATGTCACAGCCGCTTTTTTCCGAAACTATAAGAGCTATACTGTTGAAACTTGGTAAGTAGATGTATTCTGTGAACCGCATTAAGATTTTCACACAAAAATAGAAAAAAAATAATAAATTTTGGGGGTCCCCATACTTAGAACTGAAACTCAAAATTTTTTTTTTCATCAAACCCATACGTGTGGGGTATCTATGGATAGGTCTTCAAAAATGATATTGAGGTTTCTAATATCATTTTTTTCTAAACTGAATAGTTTGCGCGAGAGACACTTCCAAAGTGGTAAAATGTGTGTCCCCCCCCCTGTAACTTCTAAAATAAGAGAATGATAAAACTAAAAAAAATATATGATGTACATTACCATATAAACTTCCACCGAAAATTGGTTTGAACGAGATCTAGTGAGTAGTTTTTTTTTAATACGTCATAAATCGTAACGTAACGGAACCCTTCATGGGCGAGTCCGACTCGCACTTGGCCGGTTTTTCTTACATTTAAACAATCCCCATATAATAATTATAACAGTTGAACTGGGGTTTAATTTGTCAATTTGATATTACTAATTAATTGGCTAATACTGGCACCGGGTAAACAATTATTGATTACATATTGTTGCGAACACTGATTTAACAAGCTACCAAAACCTTGACCAAATTAATCAGAAAAAATATAAGTAGTGTTATCCAAATTATTCATACTGTTGCTATCATCACTAGTACAGCTACCCACTGGCTGAGCTACTGAGGGTGTGGGTGTAAAAAGCTGGGGTCCCCGGGAGCAGGTACAGCTAAAAGAGAGGTTATTTGTCAAAGACCTCTCCGCATTATACTTGACCAGGTCTGCCAACTCATTAGTCTCCTGCATGTGCTTACCCAGGTCTTGTTGAGAAACCTCATATTTACTAAAGATATCCTTTAGAGCGTATTCCCTAACAAACAATTCATCCTGAAGGTGCTGAGTGTCTGTGTCATACATAGCATTACACAATTCTAATACACTGTTACCGTTTTTGAATTCTTGTATTAAATTTTCTTTTTTTTTGCCTAAGTTTTGTATTCAATTTGTTTACTTTTTGGCATTTTAAAGATTTTTGAGTTTTCCTAATTAATCTATTAATTTTAATATATTTTTTTAGCTTATTGTGACTAGTAAACAATTTATTTTTAATTATAGTATCATCAGTTAAATCTATTGTTACAACTGGTTCAACACATATGGGACCGGACCCGCTAACAACCAACTCATCATAAAGTCTGCAGGTGATCGCAGACTCTTCACGGGCTTTGAGAGTTTCCAAAGCGGTTGTTGTGTTGTGGGCCTTGCTTAATTCCCGTTCTAGTTCAGATATGCGTCTCAAAGCGTGGGTGTCGCTACATTCCTGGAAATTTGACACTAGTTGACGGAGGTGCTGGTACTGGTCAAGTATGTCCATATGCTGTACATGTAGTTTAGTCAGCTGGTTCTTAAGCTCAGTGTTCTTGTCATTAATGTGCTTTATTTCCACCTCGCTGTCTTCCCTTTCACAGAGCAGCTGTTTACATGTAGCTTCAGAAAGCTTGAGCTTCGTCAAGGTCGATCTTAGTTTTGCTTCCATCTCCTTGATTGTAGCACTGCGGGACATCATTTTCAATGTCAGTTACCTGAAATGTGTGAAGTTATGCAGCTAATTATCAGTGTGAAAAATATGTTCCAATATTTAGATTAGTACCTATTTTATTTAGGTGGAAGGGAAAAATAAAATTAAAGTAAATTAAAAATAAGTAATGAAATGAAATGTTAACAAATGGATTTTAAAATTAGTTGAAGTTATTAAGGAATGAGATGGAGATTGTAGAAAAGCACCATAATCTCAGCCTCGTTTACCAGTAGATATAAGTAAATAGAATGATTAATGTTAGTCATAGATTCATACACCTGTTATTGCGCAATGTTTACGAACACCTGTTATTGCATAATGATTGCGTAATATTAACAATACTTTGCAGGTGACAGGTGCAAATCTTTTGTCGTCTTTGGTCGTCTTTACAACATATTGAGCTGTATAAATAGACCCCGCTATGGGATTCAGGAGTCCCGCCCGATCCTTCTTAAGTGAAGTGCCAGCTCGCGCGGTAGCTGTGCCTAATGTAAATGTAAACTCATGACTATGACCTCTGAGTTTGTTTCGGCCTTTCTTCTCAGAGATAGTCCTAGGAAACGCCGTGCTCATCAAAGCACTAATAATTAAAATTCGATCCAGCCGAATCCCTTTTGCTGCCCTCTCTCAGTGACACCCTAAGCCGAGGTTCGTTCCCCACAGGGGGAGCCCTTAGCGTGTAGTCACTTAAAAATTTTAGTTATAAGCCCTGGCTGGAGGCTTTAAGTTTTCTTAAGGCAACCACAGGATAGTCCGGTTAAGTAGTCACGACCTCTCAAGGTCAACTACGAGATGCCATATATAAAAAAAAAAAAGATTCAGGAGTCAGTCGTTACGAAACCATCAAGTGAATCACACCAAGCTAATAACGATGCTTGGTCAGCGGAATCCCTCGTAAAGTCGTGTGTATGTTATGATTATCAGTCCATATGTGTATAAATTAGTGTTGTTAATGCGTAAGTCCTTATTCTACTGTGTTGTGTAAATTATAACTGTGTACGTGTACTCTTTTACAATATACCTCGTGTTTCCATTTTTGCTGGTTTAATTCAAGAAATATAACCCCCGCCTACACTGATAAACACCCCCTTTACAGAGATGTTAAATAGAAGTTAAGTTACAAGGAATAGGTACTGCTTTTATTATAAAACACAAAGAAACTTAATTGACAATAACAAGTTTATGACATATAACAGGTTTTATAGTGTGAATAAGCTCTAATGAGCCTATTTTTGGCAGTAAATTATTTATTTTTTATTGTTATTGTATTTTTTATTAAGTATTAAATTCGCGCAATTTACATTCGGCTTAGGTATGGCCCCCCTTCTTGCAGTATCTGCACACTGACAAATCCCTAAAGGAAGAAGGTTGATTGTTATTATTAGGTGGAGGTCTATTGTGTTCTTTCTTAGAATTAACAGTCTGTCGGAATGTGTGTTATTGAATTTTTTCTTCAGAAATCGCATAGTTGATGGCTTCGTTCAGGTTTTTAGGATCTCTACATCTTGCAGTGTTAGCTATGCGAGGATGTAACCTTATATGAAATGTATGAAGGGCTAGATTCTCCATCGCGGCCACTCTTCCTACAAGTTCACTTTTCTTTGTATTGGAAATTGTCACTTCTGTAAGTAGTTTGGATAGGCAAGTTTCGATTCGCAGATGGAATTGGCTAACCGTCTCCTGGTTAGTTTGATGACATTCTTGGAGCTCGGTAAGTAAATGGGCGTAATGTTTTCTCTCACCGAATGGATTTTTAAGGAATTCTTTGAGAGATGACCAATTGTCAGTCTTTGATGGAGCACGCGCTTTGCGCTTTGCCATCTAATTGGCTGATAATAAATTTAAGTATAATATCTTCCTGTAATGATGACGACAAAGATATTGCATTATCGCAATTTACTATGAAAGCATTTAATTTATCTCGAGACCCGTCAAATGGCTTGATAAATTTTAAAATAACGTTCAGGGGTATTTCTTCATCTTTCACCTCCCTGAGGTCTTTTTTCGAATCGGATTTGGGTATTTTTTTTTTTTTAGTAACTTACGATTTGTAACTATGGCTTATCTATAAATAGGATTAAAATTAAGATCACTGAACTGACTCACAGAACACAGAAACACTTGATTTTGCGGAGACACGGAGGACGGCTGATTCTGGTCGGTGCTGGATACGAGCAGGTCCGTAGAATGCGCCTGCAGCGCACTGCCAGTACCACTGCACAGTAGACAGGTGACGACTCGGATGAACCTCGAAAGGGCCCTGGATTTGGCCCCTCGAGCTGGAGTTAGCCTTTCGAAGGCTACTAGAGATGGCCTATTTCAGCCAACGTTGGCCTCTCTTAGGCCGCAGATAGGTCGTGGTGAGTTCGGGTCGTAGGATTTGGAGCACACAAGATACACTTGGCACAGAGAAACTTTCACTGGATAACACTTCACGGGGCGTTCCACGGGATACAATCCCTTTACCGCTGCCACCAATGTTAGGACACGATTTAATAATCCCTTTTTCAAAAAAACGATTATTTGAGCTAAATGATTATATTGATTAAAAATCACAATAGAAAGGGAAATTTGGTCAATATTTGACATGACATGCGACCTATCCGGTAGGAGTCTCAACCCGAACTGACTCTATTATCTGACTAATGCACTAGGTCTCGACCAGGATGATGACGTGGCGCTTCTTAGGCAATAGTGGGTGCATTCTGGGGATGTAACAGTACGTTGAGTTGACAGCCAGTTTTAAATCCTCTGTTTTTACGAAGTTTTCGCGACAGAAAACACTTGATAATTACTGTTTAGAATAGTTAATACCTAGGTTTGACTAAATTACACAAAAACATATTTAGGTATAATACTTTTATAATTTACTAAAATAATTAACCTCAGCCGGGACTAACGGCTTAACGTGCTTTCCAGGCGCGGAGGGGTCTCGGTACGTAATGAATGGTCACCCATCTACGAACATAGCGCACACAAGCATAGCTGAACCTTCGATTGATTAGTGCGGCTGTTATTATTTAGGCACGAGCCCCTTGACTGTGCTACTTATAACTAAGTTAAATATGAACGTGAATACCGCAACCAACTTCCGAGTGGACCAACACAGTTGTAATCACAAACATTTGGTCATTACCTATCTGTGTAGGTATATAAAATCAATTTGAGTCTAAAAGAAGAGAGAGCAATAAATCGTATTAATTGCGTGTGAAAAAGACGTATTTCGCCGCGCTTTTATCTGGTTCACCGGATGCGAACCGGATCCGGCAGATTTTTACCTGATCTGGTAGCAAGCCAAATAATAAGACCGGATTGTACATAATCCCTAGGTGTACTAGCGCAGTTCAGTATCTAGTAGCTTCACCGCAGAAGTCGGCGCGCGACGGCGGCGGTCAGTGCGAGCCGGCTGTGAAGTAAACATCGACAGCTAGCACGGCCGATGTGTCTGTAACAGTTGTTGGGAGATTATTCGTGCTTAATGTGTAGCTAACAAATGTAACAATGCTGGTGCGGCGCCGGAGCGCGTGTGGCGCGCGATACGCGGCTTAGCCGGCACACAATGCGGAGAGCGCCGCCGACATACAATGAGCGGCGCGAGTGAGGCTGCGAGCCGCGCCGCAGGGCTGGCGGCAGCGCGGCTGACAAATACAGTACCATGAGTGGGACGGCTCCAACCCGCTGCCGTATCGCACAGAAATATGGCCGCAGTTTTTCAATCCTTATTAAGTGTGCGAATATCGAGCGTACCCCCCTCTCCTGCGACCTTACCCCCCACTCGCTCAGCACCCTCACACAATATATTCCCACCGGAAGCTCCCGATGTGTTCCCGTATATTTTCTTATCTACATGTAATTTGAAATGAACTGTTATGAACGCACCGCCGATTGCGTGAAAACTTTGTGTGCTGTATGAGAGAGGCGCCCGTGTATGTCGTGTGGGTCATGTGGGTTGTGTGCGTCGTGCTGCAGCGTGCGAACTCGCGGCAACTCAACAATGCTCTTAGCGTGGGCCAAGGGGCCGCGCGGTCGGGCGCTCGGGCTTCTCCCCAACTTATGAAGTTCTAACACGAGCGGCACACAAGTTGCTTAATGAATCGTTCTCGCCACTCAAGGAGTCTCTCGTCTCCGGGAGCACGGTACTATGATGTCCGTGTTTGTACTGAGGGATCGCTTATCAATGCGTCATCGTGGCGGATGCTGCCGGCTCGCGAGCGGCGCATTAGAGGTTATAGGTTATAGGAGGTTATAGGTTCGCATGTTATAGGTTATCTTTATGATGTCAGTTTTTCGGGTTAAACAAGTTTGATATTATATTCGAGCTTTATGTTTGACCCTGGGTAGCAATTCTTTCCACGCGATGCAAAATCAAAATCAAAAGTCATTTATTCAAATTAGGCTGAGAATCAGCACTTTTCGAACGTCAAAATTACAAAAGACAGTCCCCCAAAAACGCCCGCCCTTCGCCACTTCCTAGTGCTATCGCTGGGAAGAAGAAGTGGCGGAACAAACTCCCCAGCAGCACAGCTGTCTGTTTAGTTAAAATATAGTTGCATGTATACAATACTAGGAACCTATGTTCAGTAATGAACATTACAAGAAGCTTAAATTATTTGCCATATTATGTCAGCTAGCCACGCCAATATACCAACAAATATAATAAAAACTATACGTACTCAAGCTAAAAAATAATTAATAAAAACTCACTACCTAAATAAAAGCCTCCAGGCATAAAGGGCGTGACAGCTTACATATTTATGCATTGCTGGGTTCGTCACATAGCTGTCACTTGCAGTCACAGATGATGAACTAGGACCATCGATGTGAAATAAATGAGTTAATACTAATAACAGTAACCTGTCAGTACCTAAGCTAATTCTGGAGAAAGAACATGAACATTGTCTTGCGTTAATTAGGGCGACCAACTATTCTTATCGTGTAAGTAGTCGTTGATGGAATAGTAAGCCTTTGAACAAAGGTTGGATTTTACTTGAGCTTTAAACGCATTAAAAGGCAAGTCTAGCAAAGAAGACGGTATCTTGTTATAAAAGGTTATACCAAGCCCAACAAATGAGTTATGAACCTTATGAAGCCGGTGAAAGGGGGCACGTAGTTTGTCCTTATTTCTAGTGTTAACACTGTGAATATCACTGTTTTTAGTGTACAAGTGCAAATTTTGCCTAATATATAGGATGTTGGCGAAGATAAATTGTGATGCAACCGTGAGAATACCAATATCTTTAAATAAATCTCTTAGAGAAACTCTGGCACCTAGCTGGTAAATTGCTCGAACAGCTCGTTTTTGAAGGACAAATATATTTTGTATATCAGCGGCTTTGCCCCACAGCAGAATACCGTAGGACATAACACTGTGAAAATAACTGAAATAGACTAAACGAGCTGTATCAACGTCAGTGTATTGTCTTACTTTCCTGACGGCGTAGGCAGCCGAACTGAGCCTTCCTGCTAGACTTGATATATGAGGTCCCCACTGAAGTTTGGCATCTACTGTTAGTCCTAGAAAAATTGCCGAGCCTACTGTTTCAAGCACCTCTTTATTTAAGACGATGTTGGGTCCTAGATTTCTGACATTCGGTAAGGCGAACTTTACACATTTCGTTTTTTTGGCATTGAGAACTAGGTTATTTGACGTAAACCAATCTGTAACTATTGTGAGTGCACTGTTTACGTCGTCAAAATCTTGTCTATTCCTGTCTACTTTAAAAATAAGAGAGGTATCATCTGCAAACAGTACAACGTCACAGATGCCCTTCAAATGGAATGGTAAATCATTGATATATACTAAGAACAAGAATGGACCCAATATTGAGCCTTGCGGAACACCTAACTGAACTGGTAGCCCGGAAGATTTCGCGCCATTAACATCTACACATTGGACCCTATTATGTAAATATGAAATTATTATGTTGAGAGCCTCGTTTCTGACACCGTAATGATGTAACTTACGCAAAAGCGTGTCATGGTGCACGCAATCAAAGGCTTTAGAGAGATCACAGAAAACTCCAATAGCATTTTGCGATTTCTCCCATGCGTCAAATATGTGTCTCAGCAGAGCAACACCCGCGTCTGTAGTTGAACGACCCTTTGTAAAGCCATATTGATCATTATGGAGGAGGCTGTTTAAATTAAAATGTCTTAGCAACTGCTTGAGTATTAACTTTTCAAATATTTTGCTAAATGCAGGTAAAATAGAAATAGGCCTGAAATTGCCAACGTCATTCTTATTACCTGATTTAAATAATGGTATGACTTTACTACTCTTCATGAGGTCAGGAAAAGTTCCTAAATCAACACATTTATTAAAAGTAACAGCTAGATAGGGGGCTACGATGGCTATTATATTACTTAAAAGTTTAATGGAGATGCCCCAATAATCACCGGTGTTTTTAGACTTAAGTGTGTTAAAAATATTAACTACATCACGTGGGGTTACATGTTCGAAACTAAATAAAGGACTACATTTAGGTACACTACTATGCAAAAGGTTTTCAGCTTTAGACGGGGACGACTTTAAGGAGCGAGTCGTAGTTATCGGTATGTTGGCAAAAAACTCATTAAATGCCTCAGCTACGTCAGCTGCATTATTAACTAATTTGTTGTCGACCATAATCTCAAGTTGTTTTTCTTGTTTAACAGATTTACCAGTTTCATTGTTAATAATTTTCCAAGTGGCTTTTACTTTATTATTAGAATTTTTAATTGTATCGCCTAAAAATTTTGATTTAGCAAAAGCACTAATCTTTTTGAATAATTTTGAATAATTTTTGACATACTCTAGGAAAGGAGTATCAAACCTGTATTTTTTCAAACCATATAACTCGTATAGTCTCGCTCTACTTTTATAAATACCTGGAGTAGCCCATTGATTAAAGCCAACAGAGGATCCATTAATGTTAATAGTTTTGGTCTTAAAAGTAGATTGGTACTCTTTTTGCACAACATCAAAAAGGGCACCATAAATTTCATTGGGATTCTCATATTCTACTATAGATGGTGTAATTCTTTGAGCTATATTATTTTTAAACATTTTGCAACGACTGGCTGTATAAGGCCTGCATTCAAGTTTATGCGGCTTTTTATGTAATGGCATGGGGAAGCTAGCTAATAAACCACAGTGGTCGGACGTTAAGTCAGTTAACACTAATTTATGTTTGGCATCACAATCACTAAAAATATTATCAAGACAAGTTGACGAAGATGCTGTGATCCTAGTAGGTTCAAAAAACAAGTTAATTAAATTATAAGACCTAAAAAGATTGAGAAGTCTAATACTTAATGGAGTAACATCTAAAATATTAATATTGAAGTCTCCACATAATATAATACTTTTGTTACTAGATTTCAACTTATTGAGAGAATCTTCCATTACCGATTCGAAACTAATAAAATCCCCAGAGGGGGGTCGATAAACGCAAATTATAACATATCGCTCAAGTTCAACACAAGACAACTCTATAGTGCGCTCGATTGAAAGATTAACTAAATCTAAACGTTGTTTACATTTCAACTTGTTTGAAACAAGAACTAAAGAGCCACCGCGAATAGCACTTTTTCTCACAAATGCACTCTGTACGGTAAAGTTTTCATCATTAATAAACACTACTTCATGTTCCTTCAACCAGTGTTCAGTCAAACATAACACCTGAACATCATAGTTCTCCATAAATAAACTTAATTCTAGCTCTTTGCCGGACAGACCCTGCATATTTTGATGAACAACATTCAACATATGCGGCTGACCTGTTGTCGCACCTAATAGTTTAAACTACAAGGCGTATCAAAAGTAGTGTTAGTATCAGTACTAACAGTAATCGATGGTACACTACAAGTACCAGTGTCACTAAGTATATTGTATGCTAAAAGATTAGCAATTTGTCTCCTACAACTAGGTGGCAAATACATAGTATAATTAGTCAGTTTGTAATCAGTAATGAATTGATTACAATCAAAATATAAAATAGCATCACTGTGACGACAAGTCCTATTATAAATGAACATATTTAAATTATAAATATGCTTATTTTGCTTATCAGTTAAATAGTAAGAATAAGGCAAGGCACAAAAAATAAATTTACAATTATTAGTCTCATTAAGATGCAACATCAAATGGACACATTCAATTAAGTCCTTTTTTCTTACATTTAAACTATCCCCATATAATAATATAACAGTTGAGCTGGGGTTTATTTTTGTCAATTTGATATTACTAATTAATGCAAGTATTGTACTTATACGTGAAGCGAGATCTATATTTGAACGAGATTCGAGTTATATCTTTGCAGAGCTAATCGTTAGGAGATCTTTTCTGTAGCAGCAATAAAGCGGTTATTGTTAAAACGCGGCCTGGATGCTGGAGCGGCAGCGCTGGCGGACTGGCTTTTATTCGAATGTTCGTAAGTAAAGACGCTAAACTCTGGCTGAAAAGAGGCCACTATCTTACCTGGCCTGTTCGTTTCTAATTTCAATATCGATTGCCACATTTTCGAAAGATTGAGCAGAAGACTGGGCAGAAGACTGGGCAGAAGACTGGGCAGAAGACTGGGCAGAAGACTGGACAGAAGACTGGGCAGAAGACTGGGCAGAAGACTGGGCAGAAGACTGGGCAGAAGACTGGACAGAAGACTGGGCAGAAGACTAGGCAGAAGGTTCGCTGGGTGTCTCGGAAGCGGTTGACAACGTGATTAGCGCCAGTAGATCGGCGCGGGCGCTGAAGCGACCGCGCGGCGCCCCCAGCTCGCTCGCTGTGCCGGCCGCCCCCCTGTCACCACGTTTGGCATACTAAGGCTGCTTTTCCACCAGAGATGTGCTATACAACTATCCTGCGAGGATGTGAAAGCTAAGCTACGAAACTGTGCGACCGTTTCCACTAATGGTAAGCTGTGTAGCGGAGCGAGTAAGATGTGCTATGAAGATGCGCCGCCGCGAGGTAGCTGTGCGAGGAAGATGCTCAACTCGAGCAATGCGATGCATCGATAGTAGGGAAAGCACGGGGAGTACTCTGCTCTGCACATAGCTACACCACTCGCGCATCCATAGCTCCCATCCATAGCACGCATCGTTCCGTATAAAAACATAGCTTAGTTGAATCCGTTTCCACCAGTGCTATGCTATGTGGACCAAGGAATATGATTGGTGGATAACAGATGCATCCATAGCACATCTCTGGCGGAACAGCAGCCTATATAATACTTGTTGATTTTGACTAAGGGCGTGAAAACTCGATTACTTTACAAACAAGACCTTCTTATTCCTCCAGTAAACCACTCTAAGTAAATACTTAATTAATTCTTCTTATTATTAAGACATGAAACGACTGTTCATTACGTTCTCGGATATGTGTGTTCGTCACTTAGTGCCGCGGTACGTGTACACTGTACAGGAGGTAATTAAAATAAACGAGCTGCGTAATAAAGTACGGGTACGTAACAACAAAGTCGCGGCGCCGCCCGGCCGCGGGTCCCACGCGCAGGACCGGCCAGAGGATGCATCTATACATATTTATTTATTTATTTATCTCATGGAAAACACATAAATATGGAACTATTTACAGGGAATAATCTCTGAGACTCTACGAGGCCAAGCTGCATAACTGCCGCTCCCACTCTACCTGCACAAACGCGAGAGGACTACTTATCTTGCAAAACTGAAAAAATTAAACAAGTAAAAACTGAAACTTTTTTCTTCATCAAAAAATTCATTTGAAAAATGTCAGCACGTATCGGTTTTACGTCAGCGCCAACAACCCGAGGCCGGCTTAGCGAGCAGTGGCGGAGCTACGTTATCACCCGGCGGCCGCCCCTCGTGGCCGACTCACTTGTGTGCTGTGTGCGGACGTGGGCTGCGGCGGGACTGTTGACTTAGGACCGATACTGTGTGTGCTCGCCGTGATTTACCACAAATATCTTTAATATGACAACGGAGGAGTATGCTCAGAGGACGGTATCGCCGGCGTCGCCCACCGCGCGTCCCGCGGCGCGAACCCGCACTAGTGTGCACACTAGGTGACTGGACCATAGGTCATACTGTGTAAGAGCAGTAAGACTAGACAGCGTCGCACACCGTCACTTGGCGGAGGCGGCCCCTACACTGTGGCGTGGGACTCGGGTCACTGTTTTACATCTCAGTACCAATGTTCCACAGCAACGTGAAGGCTGCCCGCACTGGGCCGCGCTGGCCGAGTGTTGTCGACTCCTCATATTATTATATACCGGCCTAACGTTATTCTGTTTTAGAATATTTAAATATTTTAAGGTGAGTATACACTAGAGCTTTTAGTAAATGCTCTAGTCTATACTCACCTTAAAATATTTTAATTGCATATTGTGTGTATTGTTTTAAAAATCATAAAATCTCATTGCATTGAAGATTAGGTTTATGCCGTCAATGTTGTTACGTGAGTTGTTTACATAGCAAGTACTGGTTTACGAATTTTACACTTTTTAGTTGTGGTACCTACCCCAACAGTTTTTTTACTTGTGGTACCCACGTACCACAAGTAAAAAACTGTATTGCAATGGTTCAGTATTTTTGTTTTTGCCACTGATTTATTTTTCACATTTCAGTGGTGGTCCCCGCCCACATGAAGTAGGTACCACAACTAAAAAGTGCAAACTTCGTATACTATCTTACTATATACACAACAGTGACAGGAAGTTCTATAACATCATCAACATCACCGAGCGGATTAAATACGTATTATTGAAGCTAACTCGAAAACTACCTAAACAAAAACTTGGCAAACAACGAAAATGCGAACCCAATGACACCGACTTCCGAAATTAAAGTTATTTTTCACTTTGTAGTGTCGTTTTTGAAAGTCGGTTGTTTTTTTTTTTGCAAAAAAGTTTTTATTTTTCACTTTTAAGTTGTAATTTTTACCAGTAATCTTGGTTTAAAAACCAAACTACTGAACCGTTTTTGATGAAATGTTTATGGGACCACTTCAGAAGTATCTCCTTTCGAACAAAAAAAGAATTTTGAAAATCGGTCCACAATTGGTGGAGTAATCGCGTAACAAACACACAAAAAAAAAGACATACACTCCGCCTTTTTTCAAGTCGGTTAAAAATGAGGTAACAAAATGTACAGACGCCAGCAGGTCAAGCTACCCGAAACTGTCAAATTTTCCCAATCAACCTTGAACCTTAATGTTTTACCGATAAAGTTGAAAATCTTTTTAACCGACTTCAAAAAAAGGAGGAGGTTCTCAATTCGGTTGTATTTTTTTTTTTTTATGTTTGTTACCTCAGAACTCCGTTGTTTATGGATCGATTTGCAAAATTTTTTTTTAACTTTAAAGGATATGCTTCCAGATTGGTCCCATTTGTTTCAAAATCCAGTTCTGATGATGGGATCCATGAGGAATCGAGGGAACTCCTCAAATATTATAGGCAACTATATAGTAATTTTAATATTTTCATCGAGAAATCAAGCGTTTACAGTCAAAAAGTAACATTTGATGAAGTGGAACTGGTGAAGAAGATCAGATATGGCTAACGGAACTTGTCACTCGCATAGATATCACAATCAAGATAGTTAAGCAACTATGACAATACAAATAAACATACAATCCTGAATAGTTATATTGAAAATGTTATCATTGAACTGATCTGATGATCATGATGGAGCCGGAAGCCAGGTACCGGAACTCCGTAATTAATCAACGTATTCTAGCCGTGTTTGGGCTTATTAGAATTGTCATGAAATGCACTTTGGCTATAAGTTACTATCGAACTGATCTGATGATGGAGCTGGAAGGTGGAAGTTTGGCATGAGAACTTCAAAACAAAACAATGTATCCTAGCAGTATTTGGGCTTAGAACTGTCATGAGATGCACTCTGAATACAAGGTGCCATTGAAAATCTAGTTTTGATGTTATCATCAATGTGTCCACAAAACAACTTCTGAAATATTAAAGGCATTTTGCTTACAATGTTTAAAAAAAAATCGCTTCTATTATTTACTAAAATAAAATTGTATTCTTGGTAGTATGCACACGTTTCCACGCCACCTATGAGGTAGTGTGCTGGGCGCGTTTTTTTTAATGTGGATTCCCTGGTAGGCCTATTCCATGGCACGTTATGTGTTGTCTTGATTATCAGATGGCAGATTCCGCAACCTTGTTATCTCTGTCATCGCTCGATCATCGTGTGGTCGATTCAATAATTTATTGGCGTCTAAATCTGATAACACTATGCCTTCCAAACTTCTGACACGACTTAGCGCGACATATATTTGTCCTGTAGCAGTATCTACAACACCACATGCGAACAACGCGTCATACTGACGTCACGCAAATCCTGCATCTCGCAAGCAGAGTTTACCGCGCAATTAGCACAGATACAATTTCCCAACATCAATCATTGGGCGATTGCCCGCCAGACACAACACCCGTATGGTCGGAGGATCCTCCCTTTTCTATGGAGGATGAGTGAACTTTACACCCTGTTCCTCATGCCTCTAAAGTCCTTTTGCAAAGTTTTTTTTACCAAGGTCGATCACAGCTCTCTCGAGGGTGGTCCCTTGTAGTTTATGGACTGTTACCGCCCAGCTCAATATTAGAGGCAGCATACGACGCATAAGAATCGACAGTATTTCATGCGTCATATTATCATCTCTCTACGGGATCAAATTAAAGATCAGAAAGTAGACAGTAATATGTAGGTACCTACTTGTATGATATTGGTACTTCTTCAAAATAATATTCTATGTAGAAAAGATATTAACTACGTTGCCATTATATTATAATAAAAAATACACTAAACGGCTAGAAATAAAAAAACTTTTTACAAAAAAAAAACCGCCTTCAAAAAAAGACAAACAAAAACGTTCCTGCACTAAAAAGTAAAAAATAAAAAATTGAATTCCTGTAAAGAAACTTAATTTAAAGGTAAACTTATTTGACATTAATATTTTGCAAATATTCAAAATTGTTTACTTCTTTTTGGAGTCGGTGCCAGCCAAGGCAAGGAAATACGTATGGGCAACAATACCTCGAAAAACAACCTCTAACATTTACTATAAAACTACCAAGATACCTATTGCATACCTAGAATAATTAAAACACAAATACAGACTAGACTGTACTCTAAAACAAATTGACACAATTTTCACAATAATTTCTTTTAAATAATAATAATTATACATACGTATAAAAATCCCCTGCCACATTTTAAGTACTTTGAAATTTTTGAAGCATTAAGTTTGTAAGCATCTGTTTTAAAATGTTATAATCGTGAATTGAAAAAATAAATGGCACAGGATACAACTGCTGGCACCGACTCCAAAAAGAAGTAAACAATTTTGAATATTTGCAAAATATTCATGTCAAATAAGTTTACCTTTAAATTAAGTTTCTTTACAGGAATTCAATTTTTTATTTTTTACTTTTTAGTGCAGGAACGTTTTTGTTTGTCTTTTTTTGAAGGCGGTTTTTTTTTTTTAAAAGTTTTTTTTTTTTTAAATTGACAGGTTGTAGTAGCTTGATGTGCTGGCGTCTGTACACGGGACCACCTTGCCAGCACCCTCTACCAAAAGAAAAAAGAATTTTCAAAATCGGTCCACATTGACGAAAATATCGATGAATACATTTAAAAAAAACACCGGTCAAGTGCGAGTCGGACTCGCGCACCGAGGGTTCCGTACAAAGTAGGTATGTAAATAGTTTATCACGGAATCGCGTCTCGAATATTTTTCCCGTTTTTTTTCCAATTATGTTCTAAATTACCCCCTAAAATCAGTCCCCAAAACGTATAATTACAATATTAATGTCTTTTATTGAAAATCGCAAATCAAAGTTATTTTATACTTTGTTATTTATTTCAGCATTAGTAAATGCTATGAGTATATTAAAATTTTATGACAATCAACCTTCTTTAGAAATATATTCAACCTCATTTTTGGTACTTGACTTGACCAGAAAGCTTTTCTTCGATTTTTTTTTAATATGTAATTTTCGTTCGATATTTTTCTATGAAGCGTTGTCACTAAGAAAATTGCACAACTCTTTCTTCTCTTCGACGTTTTTTATTTAAGGTACGCTTTCGCCAGGATTCGATTGCAATCATATAGATTTTCGACGCGCAACAAAATCACATTTAAAAATGATAATATAAGGTTCATACGCCTAAGTTATTTCTGTCTTTTTCTGATTTAAAACAACCCGACGTCTTTTTTACCAAGTTTTGTTGTGAGTGTGTTGTATTTTGTTTATGCTTTTGTTACACTTTTGATCTTGATTTGATCAAACATACTAAATTATACGTAATTCCGTGGCGAAAAAGTGTTTCCTTTCGTTTTTTTCGCTACAATAATGTAGCGTATTGTTTTTAATTAATGTATTGAATTTTAACCATATTTGTAAGTAGTGATTGAAAAAGGAATGAATAGTACTGCATTGTACACATCGACATCGGTAATTATATTTTAAATAGATGACCAATAAAAAATAGCTACTAAAAAGTTCCGCTATGCACGAAATTACATTCGCGGGCAGTGGTGAAGAAAACTGTTACAGTGTAGGTAATATTTTATTTGACCCAGATACTGCGACAAGTCTTTTAAAAGATCCAAAATGCATACGTACGCCATGCATACGACCCCTATATTACGACGACCCTTTGAAAAGGCCACCTTTTCCTGGCATTCCTGGAAAAAATAGTAAATCAAGAAAACCTAGTAAGTATGTAAATATGTTATCGTATTCTTAATCATCATTACATGTATTAAAACAGGTCAAGCTTTGCGCTTGTTATGCTGTACGACCTTCAGCAAATACCTTGCGGATATTCAGAGTATAAAGTACGCCACCCTGGTCGACACGCTCTTGAAGTGGATAAATGTACTTAGCAGTAAGAAGTTAGTCGACAATTGGCCTGATCAACCGAGCGTCGTGGAATTACTAAGACAGCCGTGTGATTCCGTTGAAATGAAGTTAGTAGAAGAAAAAACTATAAGGAAGTATAAAAGAGAAAATATGATAGAGGAACAAAAGGATTGTTTTGTTTATATACCAAGCAAAACGCTATTGTGTATTAACCTTGACTTTAGATTGCATTTCTCGCGAGCCGAATTTGCAACAAAGTTAAAGGAGTTTTGTGAAAGAATAGATATAAAAGAACTATGCATAGTGAAAGATGATAACAATCATGAATTTATAAGAGGTTTATATAGTGACATGAAATCTTTAAAGGAATGGACCGGGCCCCGGATATGTATTTTGAGAGGATTTGAAAGAATATATGACGAAAAGGAAAAAGAATTTATTTTGAACAACTATCATTTATTGCCCACCAGTGGATATTCGGGTATGAATAGAATGGCGAATAACATTACAAGAAAATATTACTGGCCAGGTTTAGATATGGATAAGTTTATAAGTAAATGTGAGATGGGGTACATATTTGAATTTCGAAAATGAAAAAAAAAATTATGGTTAAAATTTCAATGTTGAAAACATCGAAAATTTAAATATCGAACGACAATAAAACCGAAAATTAAAATAACATAAGTTTATATTGTCGAATAGTTAGATAACCTACATCCTATATATCTAAAATCTAATTATCGACAAACATGACATCGAAAGGCTTAAATATCGAAGTACAGACTATCGAATGTCCTAAATATCGATATTTATTTATATGATGCTACAAAAATTAGTGACAGAACAAATCGCTGCAAAACCGACTCCACGTGGTCTTGTCTGCCCTACCCCTAGAGTGTAATTTAATTAAGCCTGCGTAGGGGCGCGGAGGGCGAGGCGGCTCGCGAGCTGAGGCGGAAATGGCTTTAACGCCCGCCGCCGCGGCTAAGGCTGGCCGCCGAAGCCGGCCAACAAGCCGAAGCTGCGGTGGTGAGGGTTAAAACCATCGACGACGATAAGCTCGCGTGGAACTGCCGGAGCCCCGCAGCGCCGGAGCCGTGACAGAAATGCCTGCTGCATGATGCATGCTCGCTTGCACGCTGCATACTTAAGTAATATTATTTTCACATAATAAATAACTTAAAATAAAACACATTTGTACACATTTCTGCACATTTGTTTGTACATATTTGTTTTATCATGAGTATTTGTGGAACCATGAATTGTATATAATTGTTGGAACACCTTTGGTACGATTATATTACCCAATATATTTTGTTATGACTTAGCCGATTTTTAGTATGAGCAAAACCATTTATTTGCACCTTAAATCCCCCTTTTTGAGTCTTAAAAACTTCTAATCCGTGATCCGACATGATAATAATTATTCGCTAAACAATACGTTAAACGTTTGCAGTGGACAGACTAACGAGTTGACTTCTGCGTTGGCAGAGTGACACAATTGTTATGCTGTACCTAATGACAATGTCAAATCTACCGACATTTTTTCCTATATCAAGTTCGATATTTTAACTAGTATGCATTTTTAACGTAAATAAAATAAACTAAAGTGTATTAAATGTTGACATTTTGAACTTACGTATAATGATTATCGATATTTTTAATCATTAGATATTTTTAAAAGCTTTTATTTAACTTGACTTGTATGTATGTGAAGGTGGACTTTTCTAAGTTAAATTTGACCCACTTCCCGGTATCCGATTGAGCTGAAATTTTACATACTGGTCCAGTCCCGATGACAATGCATGTTTATGATAAGCATGACGTGATGCTGCTGCCAGGATTGGCGCCAGACGAGGGAACTCCTCAACGGTCGGCAGTAGGGACTTGAAATTTTCATACCCGTTCGGATATGATAGACGGTTGTTGGGTCTAGCATGAAATTGATGCCACATCCAGGGTTGGCTCCAAACCACGGAACTCCTCAACGGTCAAGAGCAGGGACATGAAATTTTGCACACTCATTGGGATGACAGTTAGCGGGTCCACCATGAAATTGCTGCCACCTTCAGGGTTGGCTCCAAACCAGAGGATTCCTCAACGGTCGGCAGTAGGGACTTGAAATTGTCATACCCGTTCGGATATGATAGACGGATGTTGATGTGTCTAAGGGTCTAGTGAATGGTGCCATCGGTCATATTACAGAAATTATATGGCCCTGTTTCCGGAGAGCACAAATGTACGATACGGACATTCCATCCGTCCGTATCGACTTCGGCAAAGACGGGATTCACCTGATTCAACCGAAGTCTGTGCAATTTCCAGGGAAATACAGCCACGGCACTGCTGAACGCAGAATGTTGCCAATAATATTATGCTGGGCTTGCACAATGCATAAAATGCAGGGTTGTACGGTTGACCACGCCGTTGTGTATTTGGGCCCAAAGTTGTTCGCTGCTGGCCAAGCGTGGCCTTAAGTAGGGTCACATCGATAGAAGGCCTCCTCATAGAAGAATTAGACTGCTCGAAATTAACTGGCACCCGCCAATGTAACAATGACGCACTTAATGAAATGAATAGACTAAGAAATATAGGTATCTAGCGAAAACTAAGAAATATAAAATAAATTAATATAAAAAAAAACTTTAAAAAAAAGCTTTTATTTACGCCCTAAAAAGAGAAAAATAAGATTTAAATTACATTAAACCTATTCATTTTCCAATTACTTTACAAAATTAATTGTAAATGATAAGATTTAAAGTTAATTAAATAATAAGATTTAGCCTCAGTGCTGCACGATGTAAATTTAATAATAATAATAATAATTAAAGTCCTAATAAAGTAATTACGTTCGGCTGCAGTTGAGGATGCAAATAAGGCCAATATATTTTACTTAAAGAATTTAATTAAGATAATTATTACAATTAAATTGGTAAAACTAAGATGTATGACAAATGTTCGATGTGAGAAACAAGAGTGATTCACAAATACGCTAAATCAATATTAATCACTGGCACTGCACATTGCACAATTTTCGGTCTCACGCCATCGGATTGCTGAGAAGGCGAATCTCACGGTGCAGAGCGCAACGTGGTGTTAGTCATTGTCTTAAGAATTTAGGGTTCCGCAAGTAGCGACATAACATCTCCCTCCATGAGATCGGCAACTATTTGAAAACTTTAGTCGAAAATAGTGTCGATGGCGAAGCTGGATCAATCTCGGTGTTGCAGGCCTTCTTATCTTTAGTCTTAATGTCTACTCCATCAGTGGCTTTCTGTAGTTGGTTCAATCTACGACGACGAAGTATAATGATGACAAAGAGTACACATGCACCGGATAGTAGAATGTAAGTAGGTATAGTAGTGTGGTATATTATAGCTTCAGTGTTCCATGACTGTAGCGTTACAGGTTCTTGTAGAGCTATTTCAGAGTTACTTGAATGCAAACTGCCAAGGTCAATGGTATCGAGTTTTATAGTTTTCATTGGTACATTATACGATTTTTCCTTTATAATTGGTAACATAATTTTCAATATCTTTCCCTTAGTTTGATCATGAAGATTGCTTGCAGTAAATGCTGCAGTTCTGAGCACGCAGCCTTTAGGTATGATAGATAAGTAGCTCCCTTTCAGCATTCTATAGTTCTCTTCAGAACAAGTTAAACGAACTTTCGTGGGTTTAGGAAAGCTTACAATGAAGTGTTGATCGTCTAGCTGTTCCATAGCTTCAGAAGATAGGATGACTGATGTAAATTGACAGGATTCATTAATTTTCTGATGTAGTATAAGCTGCTGGATACAGTCCGATTGTTTGTCATGGTGGTGACTTAAATTATCCTCGCAAAGGTGACCGTGGCTATACTTCGGGCATTCTGTCTCCATGTACAATAGATCTTTTTCGTGAACCGCTATGAAAGGATAAGTTGGAATCAGGACCTTATTCTCATAATTAGGAGCCAGGGATAATTTATATAGGATAAAGTTAGTAGGATAAAGTATCGGAAATTTCATAACTATCACTATATTATTCCCATTGTAATAATATCCTAATCTAATTATGTCAAAATATTCTCTGAAACTAATATCTAGAAATTGATCCTTATTATATAACATACTTAATCTATTTATCATGTCCTTAAACATAGCATAGTTTAATATAGAATTATGAATACTTCTAGCTCTAATAAATGCCAGTAAATCTTGCAATTTGTCAAGTTCTTTAGACAAATTATCTATATTGTCTCCTAGTATCATTAGTAACTGTGCCAAATGAGCGTAGTTAATGGTATCTGTTTCATGTTTAACATTGCTAGCTAAAATATAATTGATAATTTTCTCGATTTTATCTTGGTTTTCTACTATTTTATCTGTAACGTTTGAACTACGCGAAACCCACTGCTTACTTAAACTTATTTGGTGATTCATTTCAGAAACTAAATTATTTTCATTCTGTTTTAAGATTGCAATGGCATTATCGTATTTTAATGCATCTGTATAATCCAAATTACCTGAAATGCTCTTGATAACTGAACCAAGACCATCTATGAGACCTCTTTTGACACGCTTTACCTCAAGTGTTTCTAACTGTTCCGATATTTCTTCTAATTTAGTACCTAGATATGTAACGTGGGGTTCATAAAGAGATCGCGACATGTTATTCAATTGTGGCGTAAGATTTTGCAATTGCTCGCTAACCGTCTCTAAACTATTGCGCATATCATCAAGGTTTATAATTTGGAGAAAGGAGTGGAAATGTGAGATAATTCTTGTGGATCCCAGGTTGAAGGGCAAAATACCTGGTCCATCGTTAAGACTGTCTAGCGTTATCTCGTCCGCTTGGGCCAGGGCCAGGGTCAGGACTAGTAGTATTTTCAGCGTCCTGTAACAAACGAGCACTATTAGGCACCCGTTTTAGGCGTGATTTAGGCACAGTGCCTTTTTTCTTTTTAGTATAGATATGAATAGGCAAATCCGCTAATACCGTATCATGAGTATAACGAGCTGCTAATTTTTGCCTATGGCATAAAGGATTCCTAATAAAAACTTGTTGCTCTGGTTCGTAATCTTTTTCAGGTTCACGATTCTTATTAGCGTTTTCAGTAATTTCAGTGCGGCGACGAAGTGAAGTGTCGTTGAGAATATCGTATACTTTTAACATTCGTTTACGGTGTTCTTGGGTATATTGTTGTAAGAGATGTTCTGATAGATTCATATCTAAAGAATCTCGGGGATCAAAATGACCGGTAACTATATCGATAGGCCTACATTTTGTAAAGCTATGTATTGAGCTATTATATGCCAATATAGCATAAGTTATAAGATTAGTAATTGATTCTCCTCGCTGTTCTAATTTTAATATACGCAAATGTTCTAACAGTGTAGAATTTAGTCTTTCTACCATTCCATTTTCATTGGGTGTATTAGGACAGGTTTTATGGTGTTGAACTTTGTGCAATCTAGTAAATTCAGAAAATATTTGATTATTGAATTCCGGACCATTGTCGGTTACAATAGTTAAAGGCACTCCGTGATGAGTCGAAAACTTTAATAAGGCTTGCACGACACTAATAGCTGTAGCATCTCTCAAGAAGTATGCTTGACCATACTTAGAGAATGCATCTACTATTATAAGATACTTATTCATTTCAATACTAAGCAGATCTAAATGTACCGCCTCAAAAGGCTTTGTAGGTGGAGGTACAATTTGTAACCTTGGTCTAACTGGATTGCGATCATATTTAGCTTGCCCGCATATTTGACATTCATTGATATACTTTGTTACATGCTCTTTCATATTTGGCCAATAGCATCTATGCGATAGTGCTAGATAACACTCATTGATGCCTCTATGATTAGTCTTGCCTTCATGATATTTCTTTATAATTTCCTGTTGCTTGAAATAATCTTTAACATTTTCTACTTCGGTTTTGGTAAGTACTAATTTCATTGCAGAATTTTTAAAATATCGTTGAATTATAGGTATTATAGAATACATTTCTAATGTAGGATTAATTAAAATACCTGTCTTTACTTTTGGATTAACGTATTCTTTAATTGCGTGTATAACGTCGTGTTCTAAGCTAGATTTTGAAATTTGTATGACAGTTTTAGTATGTGTTTCAAATGGCTTAGACATACTAGGCCTGTTTTTTATATCTCCTGTAACGTTAAGATATATTTGCTTAGTAAACTTATTAAGGGGATCGTCGGAAATAGGGATTTCTAATATAGGACTTTCTAAATCACTATGGGCACTTAAAGTTCTAGAATCCGCGCTTTCAGTTCTAGAATCTGAGTCTGAAGGTGCACCTTGTGAGGTGTTAACTACTATCGAACTAGCTTCTTCATGATGAATTTCTATTCGTGACAAAGCATCTGCATTCGTGTTATGTTTTCCTTGCTTATACACAACTGTGAAGTCAAATTCGCTTAGCCGTAATCTCCAACGGGTTAAACGGGAATTCGGCTCTTTGATATTCATCACCCATTGCAAGGGGCGATGGTCTGTCACTATTTTAAATTTTCTTCCGAATAAATATGGCCTGAAATATTTGGTTGCCCAGACTATAGCCAATAATTCCTTTTCAATAGTGCTATAGTTTATCTCACTAGAGTTAAGCGTACGCGAGGCATAAGCTATTGGTTTATCAGATCCAATAGGCCCTTGTGACAGTACTGCTCCAATTGCCAAATTTGAAGCGTCTGTAGTAAGTATAAATTCTTTTTTAAAGTCAGGGTATTGAAGAATTGGATCATTAACCAGGAGGGTCTTACATTTTTCAAAGCATTCGACATAATTTGGATCAAGTGTAATTTTAGAGCCTTTCTTTAAGCTTTGAGTCAATGGTTTGGTTATTTTAGCAAAATCAGGGATAAATTTTCTATAATATCCAAGAAGTCCTAAAAACCTTTTAATTTCGGTTGGGGTTTTAGGTAAGGGGTAATTTTGTATTGCTGAGATTTTATCTGGATTAGGCTTTATTCCATCTTTGCCTATAATATGCCCTAGGTAAGCCGTTTCTAATTTAAGGAACTCCGATTTGTCCATTTGTATCTTAAAGTTAGATTCACGTAATCTTTTGAAAACTTTTTCTAGGTTGCCTATGTGTTCTTGCAATGATGTACTAAAAACGATTATATCATCTAGGTATACTAGACAAATAGTATTCTGGAGTTCTCGCAACACGTTGTCCATTACTCTTTGGAAGGTAGATGGACTATTTTTAAGCCCTATGGGCATTCTTAGAAATTCAAAATGCCCATGTTCAACATTGAATGCTGTTTTTGTAATATCTTGGGGGTCCATTTCGACTTGATAGAATCCACTAGCTAGGTCTAGCGTAGTAAAATACTGACAGTTACCTAATTTGTCTAGGACATCAGCTATATTGGGGATAGGGTACTTGTCGTCTATGGTTTTTTCATTAAGTTTCCTGAAATCTACCACTATACGCCACTTTGCCTTTCCTGAGGCGTCAGCTTTCTTAGCTACCACCCAAATAGGAGAACTCCAAGCAGAATTTGAAGGTCTAATTATACCTTGTTCTAACATTTTACCTATCTGTTCTTGTACTTCCTGTCTATGAATATATGGATATCTATAACTCTTTGTATAGACTGGAGCCTCATCTGTGGTTTTAATTGAATGTTTGATTTTATTTGTAAATGTTAATTGTTCACCTTCAATATAAAAAACGTCTGCATATTGTGAGCACAATGATTCTAGATTAATGCGTTCTTCTTCATTTAAATGGTCAGTACGAAGGCGCGATAGCACGTCTTTTACGCGTTGCTTCTGCTGTTTAGTGCGCGTGCACTCGACATCATGAACCTCTGCAGGTATAGCACAATCCATTGAAAATATTATATCATTTCTACTTGGATTCTGTACTTCTAATATACCCCTATTCTGTTTAACTGTAGTAAGGCATTCATGTATGATACAGTTTGAAATAGATTGTTCAGGAATATAAGCATCTCCATCGCGAATATTAATCGGAATCTTTAGTAACTTAGATGAACCTGCTGGAATAATATCCTCATATAAATTTGTATTACGTGAATCATAGATTCTAATAGGGTTTGAAGCGAACTTAGTTGTAAATAATTTATTTTTGTAATCTATCGTAGCTTCCCATTTTTCTAGCAGATCAGTACCAATAAGTCCATCAAAGTAATCGTGGAACTTATAGATATCGAATGAAACTGTACCTGAATCATTAAATTCATCAAAAATAGGTAAAGTAATTGAATAGTCGTTTCTAGTTTTAGCATGAACACTATGCACTTCGAACGGAGAATAATTTAATGGAAAATCACTTAGGTATTTTTCGACAGCATTAGGACATAGAAATGACTGGTTCGCACCTGTGTCTATTAAAAGCTTAAGAGGAGGGGACGCGATTTGAACGTATGGGAGGTACCGTTGAGTTTGGAGATTTATTTCTATTTTAATTTTTCGGACTTCGTGGTTTTCTGAAAATCCGGCTCCTTAGATTCTTTAGTGTCCTCTTTTATGCTTTCGGACTGCTGGGGAAGTTCTAAACTTTCCTGAGGTTGATATTCATAGTACAAATTTTCTGGGTACTCATAGTAATCGTAGTAAGTTCCATCATAATCGGTAAAGTAACCATTGAACGAAGGATCATTATAAGAATCACTAAAATGCATCTCCCGAGTTTTGAAATAATTATTGGCTGGAGGATTGCCTGACTTGCTCCAATCATGCCTAGAAAAAGCGTTAGTAGGTGGTAATTGTCTATTCACGAAATGGCTAACACCACTCATTGGGCGTGGTTGCGCTGATCCACTAGGCTGGTTAGGAGAATTCTGCTGGGCTACTTGAAATGGGTTATTCTGATGGTTGTAGATTGGTGGGGGCGCCCTGAATACTAGCTGAGTTCGGGTCGGACCAAACTGGCGAGGTTGGAAAGAAATCGGTTTCCACTGCGGCGGTTGTTGAGCTGGAAATTGGAATCGTGAAGGTCCTGGCATGCTATAATTATTAGGCCTTGGATCGGGCATATTAAACGGCTGAGAGGGCATTTTAAAATGATTACCGGGTTGGTTATTGCTATTAATTCTTTTATCAGGCAAACGGTCGTTTCGATTTTGCAAATACATGGTATTGGTTTCCTCGTGAACAAATTCTAGTGCTTGTTCTATACTTTGAGGGCGCATACAACGTACGCGTGATCCTACAGGATCTTTTAATCCGCGCACAAAAGCCTGGAGCGTTAATTTCTTATATAAATCCCTTTTAGCGTCTATAGTAGTTGTTAAGACGTCGTGTAAGGAAACATAAGTCATTATTGTACTGAAAATATTCTGACAACGCTCATAGAACTCTTGCGGAGTGTTAGAGCCCTGTGTTAAAAGAGATAAATCGCTATAAAGAGCGGTCTCATCCCTTTGGTCAGCAAAATTATTTATTAATGCCCTACGGATGCCATTCCAATCACTTGCTATACCATTCGAGTTGATTAAGCGAGCAGCAGACCCTACAATTTTATTTAATATACCATTAATAAGTGCAGTGTTAATTAATTCGGAACCACCTTGAACATTATAATATTTTTTAACTAAATGATCACACAATTGAATAAACCTAGTCAGCACGTTCGGGTTCCCGTCAAATTCGGGTACTAATCGAAATGCTTTATAAACGGTATCTAAATCTAAAGACATTTTCCCAGAAAACGATTCTGTGTCCTCGTATAATGTATCTAAATTAATATCTCTTCTAGAATCTATCTCTAATTCTCTACTACTTCTAACTATCCTAGTATTCCTGGATTTTCGTGGAAAGAAAATTTTGGAAGGTTATATTAGTACAGGCTAGGAGAAAGCGGACACTAGAAATAATCTAATGTACTTACTTGAACATTATATCGGCCCCTTTGCGTAATCAATGTCTGGATTCCTCGATACAGCACGACGTGTAGATTCTGGATACTCTGGAGCGACTGGATAGCCGCACGGGCGGCTTTACGATTGCGGAAATCTTCCTTTTTACGCGAAACCGACCGCGAGTATCCTACCGACTGCGCCAATTACGTTCGGCTGCAGTTGAGGATGCAAATAAGGCCAATATATTTTACTTAAAGAATTTAATTAAGATAATTATTACAATTAAATTGGTAAAACTAAGATGTATGACAAATGTTCGATGTGAGAAACAAGAGTGATTCACAAATACGCTAAATCAATATTAATCACTGGCACTGCACATTGCACAATTTTCGGTCTCACGCCATCGGATTGCTGAGAAGGCGAATCTCACGGTGCAGAGCGCAACGTGGTGTTAGTCATTGTCTTAAGAATTTAGGGTTCCGCAAGTAGCGACATAACAAAGTAATAAATAAACGACATAATAATAATAATATGTTTATTCACAACCCTGATTACAATTGGTCTTATTCTAAGGTGTACATCGTGGTGACTTAAGATAGGAGATTGGACATTAGATTACAATTTTATTAGGTACTCCAGCTAGGGCTTACATTTGGCAAATAAAGTATAAGTATCCCTGACTCTGAAACTAGGCATTGCCTGTATCTTCAGAGCCAGTGGTTCCTTCTTGGGGTCTTGTCAGCCGTTATAATTAAGCGGTTAGGTTAATAAAATAAAAATATGCAGCAAGGATGTAAAATTATTAAATGTAAAAGGTTTATCTACTAGGTACTGAAACGTATTTATAAAGCCTACGAAAGGAGTTGTTACCATGAGTGTGCGTGAGTGTTTGTGTAAGTGTGTGGGGGTGTGTGTGTGTGTGTGTGTGTATGTCTGTCTGTGGCATCGTAGCTCCCGAACGGATGAACCGATTTTAATTTTGTTTTTTTTTGTTTGAAAGGTGAATTTGTCGGGAGTGTTCTTAGCTATGTTTGATGAAAATCGGTCCAAGATGGCCGCCGCTACAAAATGGCGGATTACATATTTTTTCACAACTCCCTCAATATGGGTATCAAATGAAAGGGCTTGACTAGTAAAATACTATATACACTATGATAAATTTCAAATCCAAGATGGTCGCTACCACAAAATGGCAAATTACATTTTTTTTTCACAACTCCCTCAATATGGGTATCAAATGAAAGGGCTTGACTAGTAGAATACTATACACTATGACAAATTTCAAATCCAAGATGGCCACCATCACAAAATTACAAAAAACCTGATTAAATACCAAATTACCTGAATCTTAAAACGCAAGAAAATAAAAGAAAAGAAATAATAAGGAGTCCCTACAAAAAGCATGAAATAAAAAAACAAATTTAAAATTAAAAAAAACCCCGACTACGTGAAACCCTACAAAAAGAAAAAAATAACCTTGAAATTATGACCCTACGTAAGTACGTATGAAATTTTATTGTCCTGTCGGGGGACCGCTACTATTTTAAACTTTAACAGAATGTTAGGCTAATAATTAGAGCGGTCCCTTGACGGGACAACATTTAATCAAAAAATTTCATACGTACTTACGTAGGGTCATAATTTCAAGGTTATTTTTTTCTTTTTGTAGGGTTTCACGTAGTCGGGGGTTTTTTAAATTTTTAATATTTATCATCTGCCGGTCGATTCTGTAAAAATCTCACCGTGAAAACTCAAGTGAAGTGAGCTTGATGTGAGTTGTCAGTAGTGTCAATCCTTAGGATTATTTGGAATGACAGCTCACTCCACCCTCACTTCACCTAAGTTTTCACGGTGAGATGGTTACAGAATCGCACTGCAGATTGTTTTTAATCAGCCAGTCTATAATTAATGCTAAAGATTGATTAATGTCAGCTTCAAAAATAATGTTATTGTTATTTTGTAAATAAAACCGTACTGTCATCCGCAAATAGTGTCATGTCATTATTCGTAACCAAAGGCATGTCATTTATATATACAAGGAAAAACAAACCACCTACAATACTACCTTGTGGAACATCAAGCTTGACAGTTCCAGCTTCCGATGCATACACTTCTTCCATTTTGTTAATAGGGTTTACCATTTTGACCTCAGTTTACTGTTTTCTGTTGAAGAGATATGATTTTATTAGATTGTACACATTTCCCCTCACCCCATAAGCAAACAATTTATGTAACAGATTACTGTGATTAACGCACGATCACGCAGAATCACGGAGAAATCGGTGTAAAAACATGAAAGAAACAATAGGCCAGTGTATAACCTCCTTATTTTTAACCCCCGACGCACAAAAGACGGGGTGTTATAAGTTTGACGTGTCTCTCTCTGTGTGTGTATGTATGTCTGTCTGTGGCATCGTAGCTCCCGAACAGATGGACCGATTTTGTTTTTTTTTTGTTTGAAAGGTGAATTTGTCGGAAGTGTTCTTAGCTATGTTTGATGAAAATCGGTCCAAGATGGCCGCCACCACAAAATGGCGGATTACATATTTTTTCACAACTCCCTCAATATGGGTATCAAATGAAAGGGCTTGACTAGTAAAATACCATACACTATGATAAATTTCAAATCCAAGATGGCCGCCACCACAAAATGGCGAATTACATTTCTTTTTTCATAACTCCCTCAATATGGGTATCAAATGAAAGGGTTTGCCTAGTAGAATACTATACACTATGACAAATTTCAAATCCAAGATGGCCGCCACCACAAAATGGCGAATTACAAAAAACCTGAAAAACCTCCCGAACGGATGGACAGATTTTGATTTTGTTTCTTTTTTGTTTGAAAGGTGAATTTGTCGGAAGTGTTCTTAGCTATGTTTGATGAAAATCGGTCCAAGATGGCCGCCACCACAAAATGGCGGATTACATATTTTTTCACAACTCCCTCAATATGGGTATCAAATGAAAGGGCTTGACTAGTAAAATACCATACACTATGATAAATTTCAAATCCAAGATGGCCGCCACCACAAAATGGCGAATTACATTTTTTTTTTCATAACTCCCTCAATATGGGTATCAAATGAAAGGGTTTGCCTAGTAGAATACTGTACACTATGACAAATTTCAAATCCAAGATGGCCGCCACCACAAAATGGTGAATTACAAAAAACCTGACTAAACACCAAATTACCTGAATCTTAAAATGCAAGAAAATAAAAAAAAATGAAATATTAAGGAGTCCCTACAAAAAGCATGAAATAAAAAATTAAATTAAAAACTTAAAAAACCCCCGACACAAAAAAAAATAATAAAAATAGTATGAATGTAAAAAGCCTAAAATAATTAAAAAAAAAACTATTGAAAAATGGCCGCTAGTAGAACATAGGTATAAACATGAAACCGCTACTATTTTTGACGGCACGGTTGGCGCAGTGGTTAAGCGATTGACTGCTGCGCTGCGTGTCGCGGGTTCGATTCCCGCACGGAACAAATATTTGTATGACCTACATGTATTTGTTCCGAGTCTGGGTGTTTTTCTATCTATAATATGTATGTATTTACAAAAAAAAATGTACATAAGTAGTTTATCAGCCATCTTGTTACCATAACACAAGCATTAGGTTGCTTAGCTTGGGACTAGATGGCGCTGTGTGAAATGTCCAGGGATATTATTATTATATTATTTATTATTCTTTTGAACTTTAACAGAACGTTAGGCTAATAATTAGAGCGGTCCCCCGACGGGACAACATTTCATCAAAAAATTTCATACGTACTTACGTAGACTCATAATTTCAAGGTTATTTTATTATTTTTATAGGGTTTCACGTTTATACCTTTTTTGTTCTGTTTGTGGCTATTTTTATTAATAGTTTTTTTTAAAATTATTTTAGGCTTTTTACATTCATACTATTTTTATTTTTATTTTGTGTTGGGGGTTTTTTAAACTTTTAATTAAATTTTTTTGATATCCTTTATGAATATTGATCGTTTTAGTGCAATCAATCAAATTGCGCAATTAAAATATTGGGCTAAGTCATTGTAGGCGCAGCGGCCGCCTCATACACACACATACACGTTCATCAAACAGTGTTCCAGGCGCACAGATAAAACTGCTTTAGTGTTGCGAAATGTTCATAGTTTGCAATCTATTGTGCGCTATTGTGTGCTCCGTTCAATTCGAAGCGTTGTCAGTAACCAGATGAATAAACGTGAACACTAAAGCGATTAGAGCTAGTTAGTGCGAGCACAATGGAAGAATAGCGCGCCTGCTCGCAGCGCTCGGAGCCGCTGGAGCGCGACGCGCGGCGCAGCGCTGCAGCGGAGCAGCGGTGCCGCCTCTATCGCCACTGGCGGTGAAGCCTTATCTGTGTAATGAAAGTTTCCAATTAAAAAGTTAATGCGGCCGTGCTCCTCGACTATTTTATTATTAACTTGAGCTAACTTAAATAGCTTTGTGGCGAGTCGCGGTCGCACTCAGCAGAGTACACTCGATGCAGACTAGCTACTGGGGCTGGCAGGCAGTGTGGGCGCTGTGGGTACTGTGGGCAGTGGTGGCGTTAGAGGTTCATGTGGTGGATAAACAATAAGACCACATACATTGTCGATATCGTCATTGAGTGAGGTCGGGAGTGAGCCACGTGTATGCCCTTAGAGAGTGGCACAGTGCACTCCTGACTTAGTTTGTGGTGACGCGGTTATGCGTTGGTCACCCGATACGTAGCAGGATGTAAGACACAATTGCCAGAAGTTGGTGGGTACTTGTACGATAATGCAACCCTGGAGCGAACGTCCAGCGTGTCACCAAGGCATTGCCCTAAAAATACATTTCTTGTTACAACATAATAATAATAAGCGGGATCAAGGGCTTGATTCAGAAAGCGGTACTTGTAGACACGGGTCGCATTGTCAGTGTGCCCCACGGGCGTCATCGCTGGACACGAAGGGTACGGGAGGTTGTGAACCTAACCAGAGGTATCCCGGTATGAGGTTTCTCCCAGTCCACTCCGGCGCTGACGTCCTGCACCTATAGATTCCGGGTTTCTTCAGGAGTTCAGAGTCTGCGGCTACGTACTGAAGTCTTCATGTGCAGGGATACTTCGAGGAGTTTGAAATAATAACACCAAGTTCACGTATCTTCAAAATACTCAAGAAGCGATTCTGGTACTCTTGAGCGGTTCACTGTTGACGTATTTTAGCCGTTAAAGTTCCTTGCCGATAACTAATGGCAAGGAACTTTAATGGCGGCTTTGATGCACGCGCTTAGGTCGGTCCAAACTTTACCTCAACGAGAATCGCGTACTTATTGCTTCCTGTTTTTGCTTTATCTTTAACAATTTTCTATGTTTACATGCTTTCTTAAAACTAAACTCCCTAAATCAGGTACCCTATCCGGTCATGTTATACATCACTGGAATTCTTAAGAAATTCCCTATCTATATACACTACAGGGGTGACTGTGTGTCTTTCAGCTGAAGCACTATTCAGTGTAAAGGGAAAAAAGTGTGAGAATTTTAAACAAAACTATTTTCCAGGTGGAATTTCTCTGAAACCACTGAACTGATTCTCAAACTATAAGTTAGTACCTTAAGCAGGTCTATCAAATGAATGAAATCTGATATTTTAAAACCTAAGTCTAGACTTTTCAGGTCGTGGCGCGCCTCTGAACGTCTGTCGGCAAAAACATACTTTTGCTATTTGTTGACAACTTGTGATCATCAAATAAGTGGACTTCCCAATTGACTATTTAACCTAATTTAGGTCCAGGACTAGGTTTCGGTTTAGGCTATCTGGACGTACCAAAACTATAGGTTGGCCATACAGCTCACCTATCTGATGCTCACAAGGTTGTGCCTACTATGTTAAATGAAAAACGGTTCAAACATAACTTTATTACCTATCCAGTACATCCTTTACAATGTCCAGGCTAGATTTAAACCTACGATATCTAAAAACAATATAAAAACACCATATTTCAACACTTAAATTACTATAAAGAATTTTGATATTAAGATTCCCTATATGGGTACGTAGGCACAAGTAGTGCTACGGCCCTACCCGCACATTTTAATATTGGCATATCGAGTTAGGATAATTACATAATACTATATCTTATCAAGTTTTTTGGTGACGCTTCGTCGCGAACAGTCAGAAGGAGGTTCCTCTCTCTGGAGCCCTGACTACCGGTAGCTTGGGCCTTGTTCCCGATACCGGTGGACTACTATTTTTTTTTATATTTTTATTTTATACTTTTTATGTTCTAATAATTAAAAATATAATTTGTATGTATTTATATTGAAATAAAGGAAAATAATAATAAATTCATTTATTTCAGGTAAATAACACCCATTAATAGAACACATATTAAAAGCAACAAAATCAGATAAAATTCAAATAAAATAAAATCAACACATATCAAATTAAACGAAAAAGAATAAATCAAACTAAAATCTAATCACAATAAATATAAGTATATGTATAAAAATAATTAATTAAATAATATAAATAAAATTAAAATTATGAAATTAAATTAACATCATAAAATTAAATTAAAATTATTAATAATACGCCTGCCTCTGAGTCACTTGTTTGTTTGTCATTACATTAATCATAAATGATAAATGATAAATGATAAATGATTTTATTTTGTAAGTAGGTTTGTACAAACACTTTTACACGTCAATCATATTTTAAAACTAGATGAGGCCGGCGTTTCCTATCTGACTAGCCTGAGAAGAAAGGCCGAAACAAACTCAGACGTCACAGTCTCTTTTAAAGTCCAGACATAATCTTGGTCAGATCATATGAAGACCATGTAGGTCGATGTCTGAGATGGTCTTTTGAGGAAAGAACCACACAGATTGAGAGGACCTGTCCAGTCAGTGCACGCATATGTCAGAAATCGTGCAGCTCAACTCAAAACTTAAGGAGCTCAACGATTCGACGAACAATACCAAAGAAAGGACATTTGGGTAGGCCACAATAATTACTCAAACTGCCAGACCATGACAAAAACTAACAGAACAGAAAGTAAAAATAAAAAATAAAATGACCCACATAGTCTTCACATTCACAATAATTAAAATAATAGAATACTTTACAAAGTAAGTAAATGTCATAGATCAAATTCATTAATGTCAAATTGTATATATAAAAAAAAAAAAAAAACAAACAACAACCACAAAAAAAAAACATTCAATATGTAAAAATTGGAAGCAGCTTAATCCCAAGCCTTTTTGTCCTCGATATAAGCCTTAACGGTATAAAAGGCCTTCTGGCACAACTTACGTTTAATGAATGATTTGAATTTATTAAGGCTTAGATCTTGAACGAGGCTTGGAACTTTATTGTAAAAGCGTATACATTGGCATCTGAACGAGCCACCTATTTTCTTGAGCCTTGTTGTAGGTACAACAAATTTGTGTTTGTTCCTAGTATTTATATCATGGATATCACTGTATTTTTTAAACAATTTTATATTTTTATGGGCATATAAAAGATTTTCATAAATATACTGAGAAGGCACAGTCATAACATTAATTTCTTTAAATTTGTCTCTGAGCGAGTGTCTCGGACTTAATTTATAAATTGATCGAACAGCTCGCTTCTGCAAAACAAAGATAGTCTGAATATCAGCGGCATTTCCCCACAATAGGATACCGTACGACATTACACTATGAAAATAGCTAAAGTACACTAAACGGGCTGTCTCTATATCAGTTAAATTACGAATTTTTCTAACAGCGTATGCTGCGGAACTTAGCTTTTTTGACAATTTGTCTATATGTGGACCCCACTGTAGCTTAGCATCCAAAGTTATGCCCAAGAATACTGTGCTGTCTTCAGGATTCAATTCTTCGCCCTTTATCAACACATTAGTTTTCACCTGTCTAACGTGAGGTAACGTAAATTTAATGCATTTGGTTTTTTTCTCGTTTAGAAGTAAATTATTAACATTGAACCAGTGGACTACTTTAGAGATCGCGCTATTTACATCGTCAGTAACCTGCTGCTGACGTTTAAGTTTAAACAAAAGTGAAGTGTCATCTGCAAACAACACTATATCATGATTATCCTTTATGAGGAAAACATCATCAAAGGTCATAAAACAATGGTTAATGTACTGACAGTCAAACCTGTTCGCAAATACGCTCAGGATGGTGTTGGAGGTGTTCCGGAGCCTGCGCCCCAGAGATGTGCACCGGGCGTCGGCGAACATCCCCGACGCGCTGCAGTGCCGGGGCAGCCCCAACAACACCCTGAACGCATTATTATACTGAACACGGAGAGCGTTGTACTGCTTCTGGGTATATGACCCCCACATGCTGGCTGTGTACAAGGACGTACAAAACGCTCTGAAAAGAGTTATTTTGACGGCTTCGAGCAACGAACAAACCTGCGGTCGATCATACTGGCCGTTCACAGAAAACGCCCTCCGACCAATAACCCCTCCCCCTCCCTTCCCCTCTTCCTCCTCAATGTATCCTATGACACTTGGCAATTCTGTAGCTTCCTATGGAATAGAATAGAATTTAAGTGAAAGAATTTTTGGAATCGGATCTGAAGATTACCCCATACATACAAACACATTTACCTCTTTATGATATGAGTAGAGATAAATGTGGATGGGGCCGCTCGGCCATTAAGAGTTCGGGTGGCGCTTGTGGTTGGCACGTGCTCACGTAGCGCGGATCCTGGCTGCAGCCCGGCCGTGTCGGAGCTGGCGCGGCGGCCTAGGAGACTGGCGACACTCATCGAGCGCCAAAGTTCACAGATGATTCAATGGTTGATAGTTTAGTGCAATTTATCTTGATGTACAAGGAGATGAGCTCGGAGCGAGTCATGTGTGTTCGGCTGCCTACTACCTCTACACTGAGTTTTGCAAAAATTAACCGTTCTAAACGGCGCAGATTTTTGGAATTCTCTCCGATTGCTTGATATACTTTGTATGTACAGACGCCAGCAGGTCAAGCTACCCGATACTGTCAAATTTTCCCAATCAACCTTGAACCTTAATACTTCAGCGATAAAGTTGAAAATCTATTATAGAAATTTAACAGATTGTAGTAGCTTGATGTGCTGGCGTCTGTACATGCTGCGGGTAAAATGATGAGAGAACCTCGGTACTCGGTTTACCCGGGTTTAACTACTAGACATGTTGCGGTTTCACTGTCTTCTACTGAGACTGTTCTTCGATCAAACCCAAAACTCAAAGGACATCATTCCACAATGTATAAGGTTGAATTAATCTAACTGAATTTAATGGTGATGTGCCATACTCTGTACTGAGGAGCGCCGGCCAGGTGAGCCAGGCGGGCCCGGAGGCTTCGCTCGACGAAAAGCCGCTACTGAGAGACGAGTACGAGTGGCTGGTTGATGCTTCCCTTAGTATAGTGGTCATGTGCCTGACGGGAGTGTGTCAAAATATGTTAATAGTCATTTTTTTATGCAGAGGCTCTCCGCCTGAAGAGCTTTTAAAACATTCGCCTGCTCGTGACCCGTGAGATAATTAAATACGGTCACGTTCGAACTCCGCGGCACTTGTACTTTGGCAAGTGATAATACCCTCGTGGAAATATACGAGCGCGGGAGCGAGCGGCGACCAACCGTTCGCGACCGATTGAAAACTTAAACGAGGTGCTTGTTGACAGTCTGCTGGCCGCTTGTTTGTGTAGGACCGGCTGGTGCGGCGGGCTCGGGACCACTTCACAAACACCTGCCGTATGCCACTCATGCGACTGCATCGTTTTACAATAGATTTCAGATATTACCATGCCCTGTTTAACCCATCGCAAACCATTACCGACTGGACCGTCTCGAAACCCTCAAGACGGACGCCAGACATTCATGTGCTCAGTGGCTGAACAATTAAAAGAGCCGGTTCGGGAGCGCACGTCTGACGTACGCGCCCGTGACGGTGCCCCGGGCCGGGCTCGTAAACAGAATATAAAGTAATTTAACGAGCGGCGGCCGGCTTGCCCCGGCCCCGGGCCGGCCGCGCTAATGTGTCACACGATCACTAAACAACGATTAGCTTCACATATGAGCGCATATGTCAACACTGTACGACTGTGGAATGTTTGAGTGGCACCTTCGCGCTGTTCCGAGTGGCAGCGCTCTACACGCGCCGGAACATTGCAGCGCTGTACGAGTGTGTGTGCGGCTTCAACAGTGACGTACCTACTGTAAGTTTTGTGCGGCTCCAATAGTGACGTACTGTAATGTTTGTGCGGCTCCAGTAGTGACGTACTGTAATGCCGCTACCATTATACGCGTTATTAAGTTAAACATACATTTACAATAAATTACAGCGTTAGGTGAGCGGTCGTTGGAAGGTCGTTAGTGCGGGAGGCGTCACAGTTTTTTAGCGTCGCCGCATGAAATATAACGCTTTTAGTTGCGGATACTTGTATCTGTTCGACGGAGCTAGTGCGTTTGTAGCGCGAGTGATTCAGGCGCAAGCAGACGGCGCCGCGCGGGTGCCGCGCCGCCCCGCGCCGCCCCGTGCCGCCCCGCGTCGACCCGCGTCGCCCCTGTCCGCAACACACACACGTCGTAGTTTGTACGTCGGCGCCTGGATTTAGCGAACCACAAATTGTTGTATATACTAACTCATATTAATTTATATTGTGCGAAGTTAGCGCGGTTACTTATGACTTGGGTGAGAAACCCAAGCGCCCGTCACATGCGGCTGGTACACTACTCCAGGGCCTACACACACCGACATCAGCGACAACTTGGTGGAAATATCAAGAATTTCTTCTAATATTATACGAGAATTCTTGTAATATTGAAATTTGTAAATTGAAGAAGACTCGTTGCAACCATTTGA
This sequence comes from Apamea anceps, assembly GCA_951799955.1. Lineage (NCBI taxonomy): Eukaryota > Metazoa > Arthropoda > Insecta > Lepidoptera > Noctuidae > Apamea > Apamea anceps. Next base: position 127,046 of record OX637502.1, on the reverse strand, counting down.
TTAGCTCACATTTCTTAAGCAACTGATGCATGTTTGTACATAGTGTACCGACCTACTGCCTAGAATATTGTTATTCATATAATTATAAGTGGTCTCTACTAACAACTATACCATTCATTGTTACTACTAGCTGTAAGTTTTCCGAATAAAATAAATACAATAAGCTGCCGAACAGCTTATGTAAATCGTATTGAAAGTCATTGTAGGGATACGATACGCTTTGATTGCCACTTGTCTGCCTGACCTTGTCATTTGCTTCGTGGGCAGGGCAAAGCATTATTCATGCGAATCACGCATTTCTAAGTATTTAATTGTGTAAACTGTAAAACCATATCAAGACCTCAATACTTACAACTAGCTGCGATCCATCACGCGCCGTAGCTCTCGCGCCATCCGTCTACATCCGGGCCAAGTTCAGCCTTGCAGAGATAGGGGTTTAGCTCTTCATTAGATCTGATAACATTTTAACAGAGCAAACGTTATGTAAGTCTCGGCAACCTACTTTACATGAAATGTTTTTGGTGGGGTAGTATTGAACTTAGATAAAGCACAGAAAGCTTGATGTTTTGACATGGCGCCACATCAGTTGGTACAAGGCCGTACCGCACCGTGTGGAGAAGGGGCGGTCGCTTGTTATGGAATGGAATGCTGTGATGCACGGCTTACAGAAGCAATCTTTCTTGAGATAAGTAGATATAGATACATCATTTATTTGGTGCACACAAGATACATAGCACAACACACAAAAGTACGATTACGAGTACATAATAACAAATAGGTAATAATATCTTCACATAATATCTTCTACTTGATGTAACAGTTCCCAGAGCGGAGCCGTCGTCTGTACCACACGCAGTGGGACGGGCAGAGCTGGCGCCGCGCTCTGATCGACGAGAGTAGGGCCAGAGGTGAGCGCCCGACATTAGCCGTATTATTATGTCCTTACGTGAAGTTCTGGTGCGTGCGGGCGGCGGGCCGCCGACGGCTCGGCTGCTCAAGTGAGCGGCTAGTTCACCGTGTTCAATTTAATTGTCAAACTGACCGCATGTTGTCGTACACGAGTTGGACACGAGTAAACACCTGTAGCTCACCGGCTCGGGTGAATTGTTAGTTAATGTGGCGTGACGTCACACACGACCGCAGTCACGCGCGACACAACTTGGCACGCCACAACACTATGTTAGTTGAGGCTTGCGATGCGGCAGCGTAGCGCCGGAGCGGGTATCGCTACGAGCATTCGTAGCAGTGTCGCGTAGCCTGTTGCTACGAATAAGCTCAAGAAGCTATGTAACAAGAATTACTTATTTTTAAATACGATGTGCCATGTTCAGTGAATATTGTAATATGTTTTATTAACATTGATATTGAATGTTTCGATAAATGCGCAAGACATTGTAGATGAGATAGACGTTTTGCTTGAACACCGCATGAGAACGCAAATTGTGTAATATATACGACTAGCTTCTGCCCGAGGCTTCGCCCGCGTGGATGTCGGAAATTATCCCACGGGAACGTGCTAACAGAATAAAAAGTATGTCCTTCCCTAGGATGCCATCTATCTCTGCCAAATCAGAAGTCCTGTGGTTTAGGTGTGAAAATGTAACATACAGTTTATCCTCGCCTGTTTATCCTCCCCTTAAAAACCGAATTATCCCTTTTTGCCTCGTCAGGGGTCAATTTTCGGCCACTTTACATACTTATTATTATTTATTTTCTGTCTGAACTATTAATACTGAGTTTCGAGTTAATCGGACCGCGCATTCAATTACTTCCACACAAACTTCAACACCCCTTTGAGGGGTAGTTTTGAAAAACTTATGATAATAAACTTTATTACATACTTAGGCGAGTATTCTTGCCGTTTCAAGTTTATTAGCTAAATCAATAAGATTTTTCATATAAACTGTATCCCCGCGTTTCATCCCCACAGGGGTGGAATTTTGAAAAATCGTTTGGGTTGTGTTCATAACTTGACACAAAGATTATTTATACCAAATTTCGAGTTAATCAAGCTACGCTGTGAAATCCTCCCCTGTAAAATTGACTACCCCTTTTCAGCCCGTCAGGGCTACATTTTCGAAAAACCCTGATACACATTATTCTTTACTTTCAATCTTAGGTATAAATACTGAGTTTCGAGTAAATCGGACTGCGCGCTAAAATTCTTCCATACAAACTTTGAAACCACCTTGTCAGGGGGTAGTTTAGAAAAAAAAAAAAAACTGGCAACCTTCATTATTTATTTAGATAAGTATTCGTGCCAAGTTTCAAGTTAATTAACTCAAGGAATAAGATTTTTCATACAAACGAAATCCCCCCCATTTCACCCTCGTAAGGGTGGAATTTCAAAAAATCCTTTCTTAGTGGATGCCTACTCTTCACGAAAAACACACCCTCCAAATTTCATGTCTCTAGGTCCAGCGGTTTAGGCTGTGCGTTGATGTATCAGTCAGTCAGGACTTTGAATTTTATATATACAGGATAATTTTTTATTCAGTGCGTAAATTTTCACAGGGTGTTCTACCCATGAATATGAACAACTTTCACTATGGGACCATCTCTGAAATCACAAAAAAAAAATCAGCTGTTTCTTATAAAAGTTCAATACCTACTCGACCAAAATGTATGAATCTGCTGATTTTTTTTTCGTGATTTCAGAGATGGTCCCATAGTGAATGTTGTTCATATTCATGGGTAGAACACCCTGTAAAAATTTACGCACTGAATAAAAAATTATCCTGTATATATATAGATTTATTTATTTGTCACTGCTTATCTCTTCACTAGCTTCTGCCCACGGCTTTGCCCGCGTGGATGTCGAAAATTATCCCACAGGAACGTACTTACCTATGTGCTTTCCCAGGATGCCATCTATCTCTATGCCAAATCAGAAGTTCAGTGGTTTAGGCGTGAAAATGTAACATACAGTTTCAACTTCAAATCCTCCCCTTATAAACTGAATTACCCCTTTTTGTCCCGTCAGTGGTAAATTTTCCACAACTTCACATACTCCTACTTATTATTAATTATTTTCTGTCAAAAGTATCAATACTGAGTTTCGACTTACTCGGAACGCGCATTCAATTTCTTCCACACAAACTTAACGCCCCTATCTATATCCCTCTTTGAGGGGTAGTTTTGAAAAACTTATAATGATAAACTTTATTACTTACTTAGGCAAGTATTTTTGCCAAGTTTCAAGTTTATTAACTAAATGAAGAAGATTTTTCTGTATCCCCGCTTTTCACCCCCACAGGGGTGGAATTTAAAAAAAATTGTTTGGGATGTATTCATAACTTGACTCAAAGATTATTTATACTAATTTTCGAGTTAATCAAGCCATGCAGTAAAATCCTACCCTGAAAAATTGAGTACCCCATTTCAGCCCGTCAGGGCTAGATTTTCAAAAAACCCTGATACACATTATTCTTTACTTTCAAGATTAGGTATAAATACTGAGTTTCGAGTAAATCGGACTGCGCGCTAAAATTCTTCCATACAAACTTTGAAACCCCCCAATCCCTTATTAGGGGGTAGTTTAGAAGAAAAAAAACTGACAATCTTCATAATTTATTTTGGTAAGTATTCGTGCCAAGTTTCAAGTTTATTAACCCAAGGAATAAGATTTTTCATACAAACGAATTCCCCCCTTTTCACCCTCTTAGGGGTGGAATTTCGAAAAATCCTTTCTTAGTGGATGCCTACTCTTCAAGAAAAACACACCCTCCAAATTTCATGTCTCTAGGACCAGCGGCTTAGGCTGTGCGTTGATCTATCAGTCAGTCAGTCAGTCAATCAGTCAGTCAGTCAGTCAGGACTTTGAATTTTATATATATATATATACAGATATAGATTTATTTATTTGTCACTGCTTATCTCTTCACTAGCTTCTGCCCGCGGCTTCGCCCGCGTGGATGTCGGAAATTATCCCGCGGGAACATGCTTACAGGATAAAATGTATGTGCTTCCCCAGGATGCCATCTATCTCTATGCCAAATCAGAAGTTGAGTGGTTTAGGCGTGAAAATGTAACATACGGTTTCAAGTTCAAATCCTCCCCTTAAAAACTGAATTACCCCTTTTTGTCCCGTCAGTGGTAAATCGACAACTTTACATACTTATTATTAATTACAAGTTTCAAGTTTATAAACTAAATGAATAAGATTTTTCATATAAACTGTATCCGCCGCTTTTCACCCCCACAGGGGTGGAATTTTGAAAAATCGTTTGGGATTATTCATAACTTGATTCAAAGATTATTTATACCAATTTACGAGTTAATCAAGCCACGCATTATAATCCTCCCTTGTAAAATTAATTACCCCTTTTCAACCCGTTAGGGGTAGATTTTTGAAAACCCCTGATACATGTTACCCTTTATTTTTGGTCTTAAGTATAAGCACTGAGTTTCGAGTTAATCGGACCGTGCATTCAAATTATTCCACACAAACTTCAACACCCCTATATCCCCCTTTGAGGGGTAGTTTTGAAAAACTTATAATGATAAACTTTATTACTTACTTAGGCAAGTATTCTTGAAAAGTTTCAAGTTTATTAACCTAATGAAGAAGATTTTACTACTACCCCATTTCAGCCCGTCAGGGGTAGATTTTCGAAAAACCCTGATACATGTTACTCTTTATTTTTGGTCTTAAGTATAAGCACTGAGTTTCGAGTTAATCGGACCGCGCATTCAAATTATTCCACCCAAACTTCAACCCCCCTATATCCCCCTTTGAGGGGTAGTTTTGAAAAACTTATAATGATAAACTTTATTACTTACTTAGGCAAGTATTCTTGAAAAGTTTCAAGTTTATTAACCTAATGAAGAAGATTTTACTACTACCCCATTTCAGCCCGTCAGGGGTAGATTTTCAAAAAAACCCTGATACACATTATTCTTTACTTTCAAGATTAGGTATAAATACTGAGTTTCGAGTAAATCGGACTGCGCGCTAAAATTCTTCCATACAAACTTTGAAACCCCCCAATCCCTTATCAGGGGTAGTTTAGAAGAAAAAAGGCGGGACTGGCGGGGCTGGCGGGGCTGGCGGGGCTGGGAGGACTGGCGGGACTGGCGGGGCTGGCGGGGCTGGGAGGACTGGCGGGACTGGCGGGGCTGGCGGGGCTGGCGGGGCTGGCGGGACTGGCGGGGCTGGGAGGACTGGCGGGACTGGCGGGGCTGGCGGGGCTGGCGGGGCTGGCGGGACTGGCGGGACTGGCGGGGCTGGGAGGACTGGCGGGACTGGCGGGACTGGCGGGGCTGGGAGGACTGGCGGGACTGGCGGGGCTGGGAGGACTGGCGGGACTGGCGGAACTGGGAGGACTGGCGGGACTGGCGGGGCTGGGAGGACTGGTGGGGCTGGCGGGGCTGGCGGGGCTGGGATGACTGGTGGGGCTGGCGGGGCTGGCGGGGCTGGGATGACTGGCGGGACTGGCGGGGCTGGGAGGACTGGTGGGGCTGGCGGGGCTGGCGGGGCTGGGATGACTGGCGGGACTGGCGGGGCTGGCGGGGCTGGGAGGACTGGCGGGACTGGCGGGACTGGCGGGACTGGGAGGACTGGCGGGACTGGCGGGGCTGGGAGGACTGGTGGGGCAGGCGGGGCTGGCGGGGCTGGGATGACTGGCGGGACTGGCGGGGCTGGCGGGGCTGGGAGGACTGGCGGGACTGGCGGGGCTGGCGGGGCTGGCGGGGCTGGGAGGACTGGCGGGACTGGCGGGGCTGGGAGGACTGGTGGGGCTGGCGGGGCTGGGATGACTGGCGGGACTGGCGGGACTGGCGGGGCTGGGAGGACTGGCGGGACTGGCGGGACTGGGAGGACTGGCGGGACTGGCGGGGCTGGGAGGACTGGTGGGGCTGGCGGGGCTGGGATGACTGGCGGGACTGGCGGGGCTGGCGGGGCTGGGAGGACTGGCGGGACTGGCGGGACAGGCGGGACTGGGAGGACTGGCGGGACTGGCGGGGCTGGGAGGACTGGCGGGACTGGCGGGGCTGGCGGGGCTGGGAGGACTGGCGGGACTGGCGGGACTGGCGGGACTGGGAGGACTGGCGGGACTGGCGGGGCTGGGAGGACTGGTGGGGCAGGCGGGGCTGGCGGGGCTGGGATGACTGGCGGGACTGGCGGGGCTGGCGGGGCTGGGAGGACTGGCGGGACTGGCGGGGCTGGCGGGGCTGGCGGGGCTGGGAGGACTGGCGGGACTGGCGGGGCTGGGAGGACTGGTGGGGCTGGCGGGGCTGGGATGACTGGCGGGACTGGCGGGACTGGCGGGGCTGGGAGGACTGGCGGGACTGGCGGGACTGGGAGGACTGGCGGGACTGGCGGGGCTGGGAGGACTGGTGGGGCTGGCGGGGCTGGGATGACTGGCGGGACTGGCGGGGCTGGCGGGGCTGGGAGGACTGGCGGGACTGGCGGGACAGGCGGGACTGGGAGGACTGGCGGGACTGGCGGGGCTGGGAGGACTGGCGGGACTGGCGGGGCTGGGAGGACTGGTGGGGCAGGCGGGGCTGGCGGGGCTGGGATGACTGGCGGGACTGGCGGGGCTGGCGGGGCTGGGAGGACTGGCGGGACTGGCGGGACTGGAGGGGCTGGCGGGGCTGGCGGGGCTGGGATGACTGGCGGGACTGGCGGGGCTGGCGGGGCTGGGAGGACTGGCGGGACTGGCGGGGCTGGCGGGGCTGGGAGGACTGGCGGGACTGGCGGGGCTGGCGGGGCTGGGAGGACTGGCGGGACTGGCGGGGCTGGCGGGGCTGGGAGGACTGGCGGGACTGGCGGGGTTGGCGGGGCTGGGAGGACTGGCGGGACTGGCGGGGCTGGCGGGGCTGGGAGGACTGGCGGGACTGGCGGGGCTGGCGGGGCTGGGAGGACTGGCGGGACTGGCGGGGCTGGCGGGGCTGGGAGGACTGGCGGGACTGGCGGGGTTGGCGGGGCTGGGAGGACTGGCGGGACTGGCGGGGCTGGCGGGGCTGGGATGACTGGCGGGACTGGCGGGGCTGGCGGGGCTGGGAGGACTGGCGGGACTGGCGGGGCTGGGAGGACTGGTGGGGCTGGCGGGGCTGGGAGGACTGGCGGGGCTGGCGGGGCTGGCGGGGCTGGGAGGACTGGCGGGACTGGGAGGACTGGCGGGACTGGCGGGGCTGGGAGGACTGGTGGGGCTGGCGGGGCTGGGATGACTGGCGGGACTGGCGGGGCTGGCGGGGCTGGGAGGACTGGCGGGACTGGCGGGACTGGCGGGACTGGGAGGACTGGCGGGACTGGCGGGGCTGGGAGGACTGGTGGGGCTGGCGGGGCTGGCGGGGCTGGGATGACTGGCGGGACTGGCGGGGCTGGCGGGGCTGGGAGGACTGGCGGGGCTGGCGGGGCTGGCGGGGCTGGCGGGACTGGCGGGACTGGCGGGGCTGGGAGGACTGGCGGGACTGGCGGGGCTGGGAGGACTGGCGGGACTGGCGGGACTGGGAGGACTGGCGGGGCTGGGAGGACTGGTGGGGCTGGCGGGGCTGGCGGGGCTGGGATGACTGGTGGGGCTGGCGGGGCTGGCGGGGCTGGGATGACTGGCGGGACTGGCGGGGCTGGGAGGACTGGTGGGGCTGGCGGGGCTGGCGGGGCTGGGATGACTGGCGGGACTGGCGGGGCTGGCGGGGCTGGGAGGACTGGCGGGACTGGCGGGACTGGCGGGACTGGGAGGACTGGCGGGACTGGCGGGGCTGGGAGGACTGGTGGGGCAGGCGGGGCTGGCGGGGCTGGGATGACTGGCGGGACTGGCGGGGCTGGCGGGGCTGGGAGGACTGGCGGGACTGGCGGGGCTGGCGGGGCTGGCGGGGCTGGGAGGACTGGCGGGACTGGCGGGGCTGGGAGGACTGGTGGGGCTGGCGGGGCTGGGATGACTGGCGGGACCGGCGGGACTGGCGGGGCTGGGAGGACTGGCGGGACTGGGAGGACTGGCGGGACTGGCGGGGCTGGGAGGACTGGTGGGGCTGGCGGGGCTGGGATGACTGGCGGGACTGGCGGGGCTGGCGGGGCTGGGAGGACTGGCGGGACTGGCGGGACTGGCGGGACTGGGAGGACTGGCGGGACTGGCGGGGCTGGGAGGACTGGTGGGGCTGGCGGGGCTGGCGGGGCTGGGATGACTGGCGGGACTGGCGGGGCTGGCGGGGCTGGGAGGACTGGCGGGACTGGCGGGGCTGGCGGGGCTGGGAGGACTGGCGGGACTGGCGGGACTGGCGGGACTGGGAGGACTGGCGGGACTGGCGGGGCTGGGAGGACTGGTGGGGCTGGCGGGGCTGGCGGGGCTGGGATGACTGGCGGGACTGGCGGGGCTGGCGGGGCTGGGAGGACTGGCGGGACTGGCGGGGCTGGCGGGGCTGGGAGGACTGGCGGGACTGGCGGGACTGGCGGGACTGGGAGGACTGGCGGGACTGGCGGGGCTGGGAGGACTGGTGGGGCTGGCGGGGCTGGCGGGGCTGGGATGACTGGCGGGACTGGCGGGGCTGGCGGGGCTGGGAGGACTGGCGGGACTGGCGGGGCTGGCGGGGCTGGGAGGACTGGCGGGACTGGCGGGGCTGGCGGGGCTGGGAGGACTGGCGGGACTGGCGGGGCTGGCGGGGCTGGGAGGACTGGCGGGACTGGCGGGGTTGGCGGGGCTGGGAGGACTGGCGGGACTGGCGGGGCTGGCGGGGCTGGGATGACTGGCGGGACTGGCGGGGCTGGCGGGGCTGGGAGGACTGGCGGGACTGGCGGGGCTGGGAGGACTGGTGGGGCTGGCGGGGCTGGGAGGACTGGCGGGGCTGGCGGGGCTGGGAGGACTGGCGGGACTGGCGGGGCTGGCGGGGTTGGGAGAACTGGCGGGACTGGCGGGACTGGGAGGACTGGCGGGACTGGCGGGGCTGGGAGGACTGGTGGGGCTGGCGGGGCTGGGATGACTGGCGGGACTGGCGGGGCTGGCGGGGCTGGGAGGACTGGCGGGACTGGCGGGACTGGCGGGACTGGGAGGACTGGCGGGACTGGCGGGGCTGGGAGGACTGGTGGGGCTGGCGGGGCTGGCGGGGCTGGGAGGACTGGCGGGACTGGCGGGGCTGGCGGGGCTGGCGGGGCTGGGAGGACTGGCGGGACTGGCGGGGCTGGCGGGGCTGGGAGGACTGGCGGGACTGGCGGGGCTGGCGGGGCTGGGAGGACTGGCGGGACTGGCGGGGCTGGGAGGACTGGTGGGGCTGGCGGGGCTGGCGGGGCTGGGATGACTGGCGGGACTGGCGGGACTGGCGGGGCTGGGAGGACTGGTGGGGCTGGCGGGGCTGGGATGACTGGCGGGACTGGCGGGGCTGGCGGGGCTGGGAGGACTGGCGGGACTGGCGGGGCTGGCGGGGCTGGGAGGACTGGCGGGACTGGCGGGACTGGGAGGACTGGCGGGACTGGCGGGGCTGGGAGGACTGGTGGGGCTGGCGGGGCTGGCGGGGCTGGGATGACTGGCGGGACTGGCGGGGCTGGCGGGGCTGGGAGGACTGGCGGGGCTGGCGGGACTGGGAGGACTGGCGGGACTGGCGGGGCTGGGAGGACTGGCGGGACTGGCGGGGCTGGGAGGACTGGTGGGGCTGGCGGGGCTGGCGGGGCTGGGATGACTGGCGGGACTGGCGGGGCTGAAGGGGCTGGGAGGACTGGCGGGGCTGGCGGGGCTGGGAGGACTGGCGGGACTGGCGGGGCTGGCGGGGCTGGGAGGACTGGCGGGACTGGCGGGGCTGGGAGGACTGGCGGGACTGGCGGGGCTGGGAGGACTGGCGGGGCTGGCGGGGCTGGCGGGGCTGGCGGGGCTGGACTCATAAAAGTGGTGGAAAGTAGCTTTATTGAATAAGCTTCATCCGCGACTACAGCTGGCTCAGCTGAATGTTCGTCGACTGTAATCATACTTTGTTTTAATCTACATCTGCGAGAATTCAATTTCCCAAACGTACAAAACAGAAATAAGGCTAGCTTAATAAAAGCGTCTGTAGCATTATAATAGATAGTAATAGAATTGAACATCTGAAACCGCCGCAATGTTCAGCGGCAACTAAGGAGAATATTGCGACGCGGCCACGCGGCGCCGGGCGCACACCGCGCCGCGCGCACTCCGTTCCGCACGCAGACTGCAGGCGGCGGAATTGTGGACTCGCGGAGAGACATCACACAAGTTGTAGTGAGTGCGGCGACTACGTCCGCGTCCGGCTTGGGTTTGGTCAATATTTATACTGATCCTTAAACGGATTCAGTGTAGCTTTGAATCAATAGTCACGATCTTCACATTCGACATTTTCTTGAGAATTAGAGAGAACTATTTATTTAGGTACCTTAATTTGGATATAATAATATGATCTACCCTGAGGCAGCCGTTCGATCAAGTATGTGCGGTCAGAAAAATTATTAAAGTAATTACTTGTCTAGCCGGCTCGGTGGCTCAGCTGGTGGTTGCCTCGGCTGGTGGGTGGATCGGCTGATGGGTGGCTCGGCTGGTAGCGTGGTGGAGGGTAGGATCATTCGTTGATTGTCTATAACAGGGCTATTGGCCGCCTCGCGCCGCTGCCGGAGCCCGTAGTTCGGCCCTGAATAATGCTTCTACTCACTAACGATGTAAACTCGCTGGCCAGCTGGTCGCGACAGATGGCCTGAGCCGGCGTCGCTCGCAGGTTGCCGATTAATATTACTTAAAAAACTTTTTTGAAAAAAAAAAAAACAACCGACTTCCAAAAACGACACTACAAAGTGAAAAATAACTTTAATTTCGGAAGTCGGTGTCGTTGGGTTCGCATTTTCATTGTTCGCCACCGACTTCCGAAATTAAAGTTATTTTTCACTTTGTAGTGTCGTTTTTGAAAGTCGGTTGTTTTTTTTTTCAAAAAAGTTTTTATTTTTCACTTTTTAGCTGTACCTACCCCACACAAATTCGTTTAAACTTACAAGATTAAAGGTACCCCAATAACAACTTTGACAGAAATGAGGGTGTACCGTGGTATACTAAACACAACTGCGTACCCCTTTAGAGCGTACAGACGTGACGTTATGTTGTGTGATTGCGTAAACAATACATAGGTACATAAGCGATAGCAGCAATAGCCGTTGATTTGCTGACATTTATTGAAGAGTCCCGTTGTCTGTCTCCGAAACTCATCATCAGATCTTGTGGAAATTTCTATGGGACCACTTCAGAAGTATCTCCTTTCGAACAAAAAATATTTTAAAAATAAAAAATTTTAAAAATCGGCCCATAATTGGCGGTGTAATCGCGTAACAAACACACAAAAAAAAAAAACACCGTCGAATTGAGAACCTCCTCCTTTTTTGAAGTCGGTTAAAAAACTAATATTACCTTAAAGAACTAACATGTTTAATTTACAGACAACGAGTAAATCCTCAGTTTCACTGTATGATATGCTAAGTAAAAAATGCAGAATAACCTTTTTACAGTCGTAATTATTTAATTTATAGATACTTAATATCCTATTTCATTTATTGTATAGAAATGGGCCTAAAAATGTATAAAATCTGTTTACAAAGACATATTTAGAGGATGCATTTGACTCACATACAATATCATTCCGTCTCTTATTAGTAATTTCAATGTTATAGCATGCAGCATGGTGTGCTGTTTTAAAACAAAGTGCGTTATGACAAGCTGGCGAACAGTCAGCACGTTACAGGATTTGTATAGCATATCTGTAGGATAGAGAAAGGGATGGAAGTTAGCTATTTTTTAAATTGCTCTCTGTGCTCTTTCAAGAGGCAGTAAGTAAGTTTTACGTGCTCCACCCCATGAAGTAATACAGTAGTGTATTACAGATTGACCTAGGGCCAAGTAAACTTGTGACACTAGTTTTTTATCTGCAATTGCTCGCATTATTCTCACTATTAATGTAATTTCATTTTATTATGTTTTGAATTAAATTATTTTTATTTTTTTTAATGTTAATGTTAACTACCAATTTGAATTTATTTTTAAATTATTTAGAAGGTACCTAATTGCTGTTATTATTATTGTTAAAAAAAAGAAAAAAAAAACTTGAGAGGTGTCAAGGGACACCCGGATGGAACGAAGTTCCTTTCGATTGAAGGAATTGTAATATTTTTTTTTTTTTTTTTTTAAGTTATAATAATATTTATTTTTATTATTAACAAATAAAAAAACAGAAAAAAAAACTGACTTGCTTTTTATAAGAGACAGAGAGAGAGACAGACAGAAACACGCGCACGCCACACGGCTTACAACTATAGCAAAACAACTTTTGGTCTTAATTTTTTCCGTCTAGCCCCTTTTCGAAACGCACGATAAGGAACTTCGTTCCAAAAATTGAATATAATATAATTGTAAATATCCTTTTTGGCTTTGAAATAAGTGAAACCATTACTGGTGCACGTTGTGTTAGCCTGTAAGTAATTGTGTAACATAATGTACATACTCACAGTTATCTTCATTCATTCCTCCAGGTCAGAACAAACATTCTGTTACCGTTAGGCGCTGATCGTTTTATCCACAATCAGTACACAGACACAGCTCCAACTTTAACATGAGTCTACGACGATTTAGTGACATCCAAGGGTTGGTAATTTCGCCCACATTGATGGATATCATTTTTCCTATAAACACTATACCTCTAATACAAAATAACTATAGATAGTTACTAGTATAAATAACTATAGATAGGTTTAGATTAGAAACCGTTAACGAATTTACTTAACTTGGACTAGTTATAGACACCCATATAAACTGGAAATCACACATACAAAAACTCACTCAAAAATTTCGAAATCGTAAAATCGTGAAATAAAAAAGACCACCAATTTACAAACAGCTCTCACCACCTATTATGCCTATGCCTATGCATGGCTTAGCATGGTGTGTCACCCTTTGGGGAAACAGCACAGATGCACAAACACTTTTCATCCTACAAAAGAAATTGGTTAGAATCCTGGTAAACATTGAGCAAACAGACAGTTGCAAACCTTTCTTTAAAAAACATAATATTTTAACCCTTCCCTGTATATACATTTTAGAAACATGCAAATTTGTCCGAAAAAATCAAGAATTTTATTCAAAACGTGAAGACATTCAGACACGCTATCTACTCAAACACCGATAGAAAGAAAGAAAGAAAGAAAAAGTATTTATTGCGACTCGTACAGGATCATAAACTAAACTAAACACAGTTATAAATAAAAATAAAACAAATTGTATAAAAAAGTAACAAAAGGAAAAAAAAAAATGAAACAAAGTCCTATACGAGGCCAAAAGGCTCCTATCTCAGCATGATGCTTCGACATTTAAAAAATAAATGTCGTAGCGCTGGTATTCTGATAGGGCCCGCTGTGATGTCACGGGCAATCACAGTAATAAATAAATAATAAAATAGATATAGTATAATGTAAAATATTAGCAATAAAATAAATATTATTTATTTTTAATTCGCGCTAGACGTAACCTTATTACTTGTCTATGCCCTGAGTGTCAGAAGCACTCTGTGGCATTGTTGTGACAAGTGAAGGGTCGCATGCGCCGAAAATAAAAAACCGGCGAAAATCAATAAATAATACGTTACCTATACATTACGGCTGTGTAGTGGCACAGTATTACAGTGAATATACAATAAAAGTAGAAAGTGGCAGTTAATTAACGGCATGGATGAAATGGAGAAATAGAAATAAACTAATGATAGCGAGTTATAACTTTTAGAAACAAATAACAGACAACGAAACAAAACATTGTGTAGGCCGGCAATAACAATTCGTCTAACGATGCTGCCAGTAAAAGCATGAATAAAGAAGAACATTTTACTTATAAATTATCGAACATTAACATAACGAACACAAAAACAAGATGCGAAACAACTGCTGTGCCTGTTCAGTGAACAATCGCTGCCAAACGCTCGGACCACCAATGCTACCTGCGTGCACATCAAGGGTAGGTTCAGAGTTTGGTATCTTTTTGAAGCTGCAGTAAATACTGTTTGAATTTTAATCTAAACGCACCAACTGTCTTCATAGCACGAAAAGGAGGTGGCAAGTCGTTCCAGCAGCGGGAGGCAGCGAATTTGAAACTACCACGGAACGATCTAGACTAAACTTACCATGCTCTCGGCTAAAAATGCACTCTACAAGTCCCTATGTAATGTCCATTAAATTATATAATAAACTACCCTCACCAATAAAAAAAGAAGAGAAAAAAAATTAAAAGAAAAATAACCTTTTTAAAAACAAGCTTTTATTACTTACTAGCTGCTGCCCGCGACGTCGTCTGCGTGAAGGCTCTACAACACCAAAAATACCTAAGATGCCAGTGTCGCTATGGCATTTTATGTAAACAACTATTAAAATAGCATTAAAATATATTTTTTTTTTGCAAGCAAAGCAAGTGAAGAGTGTTATATGAGAATCCTACTGCGTTCAGTCATAAGATGTGACTGAAGGAAATAGAGAAAATATTGCAGGAATACATTCCAGGACACAAAAGAGTAAAAATACGTACAAAGGTATCATACCTTACAACACTTCCCTATAAACTACGTTGGTAGTTATGCTGCCAGGAGCCAAAATGTAAAGACAGTCAGGACTGGTGACGCGGGAGCAAGCGACGTACAGTTGCCCGTGTGAGAAGCAACTCGTCCTGAGGTCGACACCCGTTGCCCTCAGTGTCTGCCCCTGCGACTATTGATGCTCATCGCGAAGCAAACACTCACGGGGAACTGTACGCGCTTGAACTGGAACGGGAAGTTATGAGGTATGAGGGGAATGTGTGGTATAAATAGTGCCTCGCCGACGCCACAACCCGTAAGAATTTCCGCCTCAATGGTGTGTCTGTGGAGCGAGATGACTTTAAGGCGGGTCCCGTTACACAACCTCGGAGGAGATAGGTACCGAAGAAGCATAATCGGGACACCGACCTTCAGCTTGATGGTATGCGCTGGAAGTCCACTTGCTGACAGGGAGTTCAGAAATTCCACGGGATAATGTGTGGCGTCATCTAGCTCGCCAACAGTGTTAAGTGTTTATCGAGGTGTAGACCAATTCATTCCCCTCAATTTCCGAGAGAATGCATTCGTTAATTGCTGCAGCCTGATCATTTTTGGGCGTCAAAATGCCCCGCTCACACACCCAAGAATTCTGCTGGTGTGGTATACGACTGATATCCCCGTACACACAGCGAATGAGTTCTTCTAAGCTGGATACCACTCTACCGAGAGTCTGGAAGCACCGCCTGTCCATCTCTCTCTTCTGGTAGAGTGCCTTCGCCAAGACTTAGAAGGACATCGGAGAATTCTTGAGCAAGTGCATTGCCGCCGAGCCGAGCTCTCATATTAATGGTCAAGCGCAGCGTACGAACTCGTGACCACAATGAAGATCGTTTTAACGAAGTATTCACCTCGTCAGCTCTCGATCCCCGCGTCACCACGGTAAGCGTTTGCCGGAAATCGCCACAGAAACAGAACTTTGACACCACCCATCAAATGTTTGTTCCTGCGAATGTCCTGCAGGGTTCTGTCCACGGCCTCAACTGCCTTCCTATTGGCCATCGTACACTCATCCCATTCGATCAGAGAGCAATCCTTGAGCACGTGTCCCTTATCGCTGTTACGTGACACACCACAAACAGGCGTTTCGGCGCTCTCTAAATCAATGGGAATTTTAAACAAGGCATTTGCTGTCTGGCCACCCGGAAGCAGTGTGGCAGCGATTTCCGACGACGCTACAACAATAGCAATTTTGCCTTGCATCCTGACCTCTGCAAGTATGCCAGTGGTAACAAATGTTTTTTCCTGTTCCACCAGGAGCATCCAAGAAAAACCCTGGTTTTGCCCAACGCGAACAAAAGTATTAATAGTCAATGTTTATTTTGTACTAATAACATGAAATTGATGAAGAATGATCATCATCAATGAACTACTTAACACCGCATTTTTTTAAATTGTGTTCCTCAACTCTGCTCAAGATTTTGAGGGTTTTGTTGGAACTTGAATTTGTCAAAATGAACTATACGATGCAACTTTTATGAAGAAAATGCACAATTCGGTTCAATGTTAATAATTTACTTTTAAACGAGAAAAAAACCAAATGCATTAAGTTTACGCTACCTCACTTTAGGCAGGTGAAAACCAATGTGTTGATAAAGGGCGAAGAATTGAATCCTAAAGACAGCACAGTATTCTTGGGCATAACTTTGGATGCTAAGCTTCAGTGGGGTCCACATATAGATAAATTGTCAAAAAAGCTAAGTTCCGCAGCGTACGCTGTTAGAAAAATTCGTAATTTAACTAATATAGAGACAGCCCGTTTAGTGTACTTTAGCTATTTTCATAGTGTAATGTCGTACGGTATTCTATTGTGGGGAAATGCCGCTGATATTCAGACTATCTTTGTTTTGCAGAAGCGAGCTGTTCGATCAATTTATAAATTAAGTCCGAGACACTCGCTCAGAGATAAATTTAAAGAGATTAATGTTATGACTGTGGCTTCTCAATATATTTATGAAAATCTTTTATATGCCCATAAAAATATAAAATTGTTTAAAAAATACAGTGATATCCATGATATAAATACTAGGAACAAACACAAATTTGTTGTACCTACAACAAGGCTCAAGAAAATAGGTGGCTCGTTCAGATGCCAATGTATACGCTTTTATAATAAAGTTCCAAGCCCTGTTCAAGATCTAAGCCTTAATAAATTCAAATCATTCATTAAACGTAAGTTGCACCAGAAAGCCTTTTATACCGTTAAGGATTATATCGAGGACAAAAAGGCTTGGGATTGAGCTGCTTCCAATTTTTTTTTTACATATTGAATGTTTTTTTTTTTGCTCTATTTTGTTGTTGTTTTTTTTTTTATATACACTGACATTAATGAATTTTACATATACTATGACATTTGCTAACTTTGTTAAGTATTCTATTAAATATTTTAATTATTGTGAATGTGAAGACTATGTGGGTCATTTTATTTATATTATTTTTCTTTTTGTTCTCTTAGTTTTTGTCATGGTCTGGCAGTTTGAGTAATTAATGTCGCCTACACAAATGTCCTTTCTTTGGTATTGTTCGTCGAATCGTTGAGCTCCTTAAGTTTTGAGTTGAGCTGCACAATTTCTGACAAATGCGTGCACTGACTGGACAGGTCCTCTCAATCTGTGTGGTTCTTTCCTCAAAAGATCATCTCAGACATCGACCTACATGGTCTTCATATGATCTGACCAAGATTATGTCTGGACTTTAAAAAAAACTTTTTACAAAAAAAAAACCGCCTTCAAAAAAAGACAAACAAAAACGTTCCTGCACTAAAAAGTAAAAAATAAAAAATTGAATTCCTGTAAAGAAACTTAATTTAAAGGTAAACTTATTTGACATTAATATTTTGCAAATATTCAAAATTGTTTACTTCTTTTTGGAGTCGGTGCCAGCAGTTGTATCCTGTGCCATTTATTTTTTCAATTCACGATTATAACATTTTAAAACAGATGCTTACAAACTTAATGCTTCAAAAATTTCAAAGTACTTAAAATGTGGCAGGGGATTTTTATACGTATGTATAATTATTATTATTTAAAAGAAATTATTGTGAAAATTGTGTCAATTTGTTTTAGAGTACAGTCTAGTCTGTATTTGTGTTTTAATTATTCTAGGTATGCAATAGGTATCTTGGTAGTTTTATAGTAAATGTTAGAGGTTGTTTTTCGAGGTATTGTTGCCCATACGTATTTCCTTGCCTTGGCTGGCATCGACTCCAAAAAGAAGTAAACAATTTTGAATATTTGCAAAATATTAATGTCAAATAAGTTTACCTTTAAATTAAGTTTCTTTATAGGAATTCAATTTTTTACTTTTTACTTTTTAGTGCAGGAACGTTTTTGTTTGTCTTTTTTTGAAGGCGGTTTTGTTTTTGTAAAAAGTTTTTTATTTCTAGCCGTTTAGTGTATTTTTTATTATAATATAATGGCAACGTTGTTAATATCTTTTCTACATAGAATATTATTTTGAAGAAGTACCAATATCATACAAGTAGGTACCTACATATTACTGTCTACTTTCTGATCTTTAATTTGATCCCGTAGAGAGATGATAATATGACGCATGAAATACTGTCGATTCTTATGCGTCGTATGCTGCCTCTAATATTGAGCTGGGCGGTAACAGTCCATAAACTACAAGGGACCACCCTCGAGAGAGCTGTGATCGACCTTGGTAAAAAAAACTTTGCAAAAGGACTTTAGAGGCATGAGGAACAGGGTGTAAAGTTCACTCATCCTCCATAGAAAAGGGAGGATCCTCCGACCAGACGGGTGTTGTGTCTGGCGGGCAATCGCCCAATGATTGATGTTGGGAAATTGTATCTGTGCTAATTGCGCGGTAAACTCTGCTTGCGAGATGCAGGATTTGCGTGACGTCAGTATGACGCGTTGTTCGCATGTGGTGTTGTAGATACTGCTACATCACTCCCCTCCGGAGACCGGAGGTCGATAGTGGGCTGAGTCTTGTATCTTGCGACGATTGCCAGGCCAGCAGAGGTTCCAGTGAGTCGGAACCGGTTGCCGCATAGTTCACGGTGAGTCGGAACTGTCTGCGGAGATGTCCCCAGTGAGTCGGGGTGGCGCTGCGTTATACTCCAGTGCGTCGGATGTCGTACAGCGCCGGGTTGAGGCTGGCTGCTGCGTCGACCAGGAGAGGGTGCTCTGCTAGTTGACCGGCCGAAGGTGCAGTGTGCTGTGCCAAGGTTGCTGATGAAGCTGAGGGTGATGACCAGGTATGCGCGGACGCTGCATGCTGGTGGTCAGGATACCAGTTGAAGCCGTGGATGCTGGCTGGCTGAGTGACTCGCCGCTGAAGCTTGCAGGAGTGATGATGATGACGTCACGCTGAAGTGTTTGCACGAAGGCTGCGCTGACGTTCATACTCGGGGTCACCAGTTTAGAGGCATGAGGAACAGGGTGTAAAGTTCACTCATCCTCCATAGAAAAGGGAGGATCCTCCGACCAGACGGGTGTTGTGTCTGGCGGGCAATCGCCCAATGATTGATGTTGGGAAATTGTATCTGTGCTAATTGCGCGGTAAACTCTGCTTGCGAGATGCAGGATTTGCGTGACGTCAGTATGACGCGTTGTTCGCATGTGGTGTTGTAGATACTGCTACAGGACAAATATATGTCGCGCTAAGTCGTGTCAGAAGTTTGGAAGGCATAGTGTTATCAGATTTAGACGCCAATAAATTATTGAATCGACCACATGATGATCGAGCGATGACAGAGATAACAAGGTTGCGGAATCTGCCATCTGATAATCAAGACAACACATAACGTGCCATGGAATAAGCCTACCGGGGAAACCACATTAAAAAAAACGCGCCCAGCACACTACCTCATAGGTGGCGTGGAAACGTGTGCATACTACCAAGAATACAATTTTATTTTAGTAAATAATAGAAGCGATTTTTTTTTAAACATTGTAAGCAAAATGCCTTTAATATTTCAGAAGTTGTTTTGTGGACACATTGATGATAACATCAAAACTAGATTTTCAATGGCACCTTGTATTCAGAGTGCATCTCATGACAGTTCTAAGCCCAAATACTGCTAGGATACATTGTTTTATTTTGAAGTTCTCATGCCAACCTTCCACCTTCCAGCTCCATCATCAGATCAGTTCGATAGTAACTTATAGCCAAAGTGCATTTTATGACAATTCTAATAAGCCCAAACACGGCTAGAATACGTCGATTAATTACGGAGTTCCGGTACCTGTCTTCCGGCTCCATCATGATCATCAGATCAGTTCAATGATAACATTTTCAATATAACTATTCAGGATTGTATGTTTATTTGTATTGTCATAGTTGCTTAACTATCTTGATTGTGATATCTATGCGAGTGACAAGTTCCGTTAGCCATATCTGATCTTCTTCACCAGTTCCACTTCATCAAATGTTACTTTTTGACTGTAAACGCTTGATTTCTCGATGAAAATATTAAAATTACTATATAGTTGCCTATAATATTTGAGGAGTTCCCTCGATTCCTCATAGATCCCATCATTAGAACTGGATTTTGAAAAAAATGGGACCAATCTGGAAGCATATCCTTTAAAGTTAAAAAAAAATTTTGCAAATCGATCCATAAACAACGGAGTTCTGAGGTAACAAACATAAAAAAAAAAAATAAAAAAAAAAAAAATACAACCGAATTGAGAACCTCCTCCTTTTTTTGAAGTCGGTTAAAAAGAGACTGTGACGTCTGATTTGTTTCGGCCTTTCTTCTCAGACTAGTCAGATAGGAAACGCCGACCTCATCTAGTTTTAAAATATGATTGACGTGGAAAAGTGTTTGTACAAACCTACTTACAAAATAAAATCATTTATCATTTATCATTATCACATTGCCATCTATGAATTTTAAGAATAACTATCTACTAACCTCGCCAACTGATCAAATTTAAATTATTAATTTCCAAAAAGTGTTAACATGTAACTTGATTTGATTTTTATGAAATCTCATAGATGGCGCTGCTTTAAAGTTGTATTTATACTACTAACATTCATTAAACTATGTTTCTCTGCCCAAATTAATTAAATGGCGTAGTTTTTATAGTGTAAAGCTTGATAATAGCATGGCTTACTCAAAAACAACATTTAAATATGCGTCGTTAGATTACACGCTGTCACAGAATGCGTAAGAAACATAAAGAATCACAGCTCCTCCCCCGTAGGTGATAGCGTGATAATATGTAGTCTATATGTTGACCCGACCTCTTAGTAATATTCATGCAAAATTTGAAGTAAATCTATGCAGTACTTTTTGAGTTTACCCCGGACATACATACAGACAAACAGGCAAACAGACAAAAATTCTAAAAACTATATTTTTGGCTTCGATATCGATTGTAGATCACGCCCCAAGTATTCTTTTAAAAAAATATTCAATGTACAGTTTTGACTTTCCTACGATTTTATTATATGTATAGATTAATAAAAAAAAAACTTTTTTGCAAAAAAAAACAACCGACTTCCAAAAACGACACTACAAAGTGAAAAATAAGTCGGTGTCGTCGGGTTCGCATTTTCGTTGTTTGCCACCGACTTCCGAAATTAAAGTTATTTTTCACTTTGTAGTGTCGTTTTTGGAAGTCGGTTGTTTTTTTTGCAAAAAAGTTTTTATTTTTCACTTTGAAGTTGTAATTTTTACCAGTAATTTAGGTTTAAAAACCAAACTACTGAACCGATTTTGATGAAATTTCTATGGGACCACTTCAGATGTATCTCCTTTTGAACAAAAAAAGAATTTTGAAAATCGGTCCACAATTGGCGGAGAAATCGCGTAACAAACACACAAAAAAAATTGAGAACCTCCTCCTTTTTTAGAAGTCGGTTAAAAAGGACTAAAATATTAAAAATAATTTAAACCTGATAAGTAATAAATAAAAGCGTGTTACATTATGTTCTAAATGTTCTTTTATGTTCCATCAAAATGTAACACGCTTTTATTTATTACTTATCAGGTTTAAATTATTTTTAACATTTTAGTCCTTTTTTTATTAATAAGTAATAAAAGCTTGCTTTTAAAAAGGTTATTTTTCTTTTAATTTTATTTTTAACCTTTTAGTACCTATTTTTGATCCGAGATTGTCTACGGCGTAGTTCGTAGCGTGTAGCAGTGTTTTCCCGTTATATGCGTTTACTGCACTTAAGCTACCTGTTCATCTTTGGTCCCTGGTTACCATCTAGTACCAAAGTACTCGTCAAGATGAATAATACGAGCCCAAACTCGATAGGGTTGTGTCGTTTAATTACCGAGTTCCTATGGCCACCTTCCAGCTCCATCATCAGACCCTGGTTACTATGTAGTATCAAAGTACTCGTCAAGACGAATCAAACGAGCCCAAACTCGATGGGGTTGCGTCGTTTAATTACGGTGTTCCTATGGCCACCTTCGAGCTCCATCATCAGACCCTGGTTACCATGTAGTATCAAAGTACTCGTCAAGACGAATCAAACGAGCCCAAACTCGATGGGGTTGCCGATATCTTGCCTATTTGTGCGTTGTTCTAACGATTCGTTTTCTCTATGTTTAGCTACTGCTAAACTTATTTTTTCTAAGCGTTGCCGCTTGTGGACATCACTTTCATTAGCAATCTTCTCCTGTCGCTTCAATTTCGCCTTCTCTAAGCGTCGTTTTCTTTGTGTAGTAGTTTCTTTTTTGTTCATGTTGTTACCACGAGTATAGGACAAAAACGGTCCATACCCCCAGAGGTCCATTGTAGAGGGATAAGGGCTTCAGTACAACAGGGTTCGCCCTGGTACCCTGAGGCGCAACGTTAGCGATATGAAATGTTTATACACCCTCATACCATTCAGCCCTCGGCACGTGCTCACCTTGGCATTGGGTCATCCATCTAATCAATCAGATATAATCCACATTCATAACAAACGGAACAAACGTCTTTTCCCAAATTCGTTGGAGTTGCATATTCACGCCAACCAAGATACTCGTCAAGGCAAATCAAACGAGCCCAAACTCGAAGGGGTCGCGTCAATTAATTACGGAGTTCGTATGGCCACCTTCCAGCTCCATCCTCAAACCCTGGTTACCGTGTAGTATCAACGTACTCACAAGATGAATTAAACGAGCCCAACCTCGATGGGGTTGCGTCGTTTAATCTCTTTGGAGAAACCGAAGGTTTTGTCTGTGCAATTATGGACGAAGTTATGATGACGAACAATTACCGGAGATTGTGAAAGATGGCACGGTTGACATCTGTCGGGCATGCCACCGGCCGGGAGAATCAATCAGGCATATTATCTCCGGGTGTTCTCGTCTAGCTAACGGAGAGTACTTGCATAGACACAACCTTGTAGCCAGGATAATCCATCAGCAACTTGCTCTGAAATACAGCCTTGTCGAATCTGAGGTGCCGTACTACAGGTATGTGCCCGACCCAGTTCTCGAAAATGGAAATATCACATTGTACTGGGATCGATCCATCATCACTTACAGGACTATTGTTGCCAATAAGCCTGATATAGTGGTGGTGGATCGATCAGAGCGGCGCGCAATGATTGTTGACATAACCGTCCCGCATGATGAGAACCTCGTGAAAGCCGAGAAAGATAAACAAATCAAGTATCTTGACTTGGCTCGCGAGGTTGTCGACATGTGGGATGTGGACTCGGCGATCATTGTGCCGATAGTCGTGACAGCCAATGGCTTAATAGCCAAAAGCCTCGACCAACACCTGAGGAGGCTCTCATTAGGCAGCTGGATCAAGGGCTTGATTCAGAAAGCGGTACTTCTGGACACGGCTCGCATTGTCAGGAAGTTCCTCTCTCTGGAGCTCTGACCGCCGGTAGCTTGGACCCTGTTCCCGATACCGGTGGGCTACTACTTTTTATATTTTTAAATGTTTTTTTTATCCTTTTGTTTATAAAAATATTTAAAAATGTTTTTTATAAGTATTTAAATGAAATAAAGGAGATAATAATAATAAACATATTTTAAAAAAAACTTAGACAGTTTTTACTAAATAAAGGCTACTACTCGGTAAATGAATATCTAAGTGATAGACTAATTACTTAAGTAGGTACTCGAGACTTTAAATTTTATTTATCTATTAATTATTATTATGTACATCTCTCAATATATACCTATTTATATTTGCATTTTATATTAAATCTATTAGTTTGTCTCATATAATATTATCCACATGAATTGTAATTAGTTTGATAAGTAATGTTATAAAATTAACAATAAATGCTTCCTCTCTCCTAACTCACTTATTTTGCTGTGCCCGACAGGGTCCATATGATCTAATTGTAAGTTTATCACCTAAGAATACCTACATGTGTCATAAAGTATTGAGTATTGAGATTTTATTGTATTTTATTAATAATATATTTTATTATGACAGCTTTGACAACGACTTTTAATACGTCGCCATGGCAACTTTCCTTTCAAATCCTTACCGGCCTGTACCTTTTTAGCTGATTTTACATTGAAACTTTGACAAAATTAACCCTGGCCACTATCATATCTCAAATTCATATTTTCTACGTGATGTTATTCTACGAGTTGACTTATTAGATCCACGTAATGCAAGGATCGGTTCGGATTTCGCCTTTAAAGCATATACAACTAAAAGCCTGATACTCCAGGGCTACCTATCCCGGGAATACCCAGAGTACCTCTCCTCTCCGGTACCTGACGGACCCTGCGTACGCCTCCATCCTCCATTCTCCGTGAAGGCCTCCTGTTACTATTGGGCCGCGCCTCATCCGAGGGCCGCCTCACCTGGCGGGCTGACACCGTGCCGTGCTTCTCTCTCCTGCTGCCGTGCTGTGTCCTGTCCTGCTGCGTGGGCCCTTCTACGGGTGTCCTCCGTGCCGCACACGCACCAGCACCTGCCCTCACCGGCACCTGCACCTAGTACCTGTACCTGCACCTGCACCTGTACCTGTACCTGCACCTGCACCTGGACCTGCAACTGTACCTGCACCTATTGCCAGCGCCTGCATCGCGTCTACCTCCTCAGCTCCAACTGGATCTCCACCTCAGCCTCCTCAACCCACCTATCACGCATCCTCATCCATACACCCCACCTCCACATACTACACACGACTCTTTATTCCATCTCCATCCTTACCTTGTTATTAAATTTTAAATTGTTTTTTACCTCTCTATCTTAAATTTAATTACCCTTGACTTTAAATTAAGCTGTTCCTTGTCGCTACACGACAATTTTTGCACTTATAATTAATGTATTAGGAAATGATTTGTTAAATGTATTGTGTAAACAATTGTTGGCTACCCTAAATAAATAAATACCTTCGCCGCACTGTCGCGGCCTACTTGGCGGACAGGTGTCTCGTTTACCCGGGTAGAGAAGGATGGAGTCGGCGAGAGGTATCGTGTGGTGTTCCGCAGGGGTCGGTACTGGGGTCGCTCCTGTGAAACTTCGGTTACGACTGGGTGTTGCGTGGTACGCTCTTCCATGGCGTCAGCGTCACCTGCTACGTCGACGACACACTGGTGTCAGCGCGGGGGAGTACGTACCAAGACGCAACACAACTGGCGACAGCAGGAGTTGCGCGGGTCTTTGCCACGATCCAGAGGTTTGGTCTCGAGGTAGCCCTGAACAAATCCGGGGCCCTGTGTTTCCATAGGGCCCGGCGCGCGCCACCTTCGGGATCCAACTTAATCGGGGCAGGCGTTACTATCGGCGAACTACCTGGGACTCGTCCTCGTCAGTACCGTACTAGTACCTCCGGGTGCCCGAGAAGGACGCAAAACGATCTGCGACCTCCATGAGAGGTGGCCTGCGGGCGGCGGACTAGGGGCGTCCGTCGTCCGACCGGACAGGCCCGAGTTGGCGCCGAGTGTTCCACGCGCGCTGCGGGTGTGGTCATTATGGGAATGGTCACACGTAGAGGTGGGACCCGCTGAGGAACAGCGGGTCGAGGCCTGTCAGGGAAGCGGTGAATGCTTGTGCGAATCCCGCACCCCCGGCCATAGGCAGAGGTGGAACACCGCGGTGGTTTTAGCCGGTAAGAGCCCGTCATGCCCCTCTGTCATCCTCACGATGGAGAAAGTCCATGAGGATTTCCACCGCGCACCAAAAAAAAAGGTTGCGTGTTGGTAATTGCGTAGTCTACAGATAAGCGGCTCGCATCCACACGCAACGCTTTCGGAATGGTGGCTGTTATCAGCCCGCGGGCCGCGGCTCCCGCTGCCGGATGTACTGCCGCTCGTCCTCGCGCGTGATGCTCTGATAGTGTCGGGCTCGGCGCGTGACGCAAGCGACCTCGCGCGAGTACTGTCGAGTGTCATCGCTGCCCCTCGTTCGGCACTTACATTTTGTTACAAAAATACACTTTTGTCAGATGAATGTTTATTTAAACACTAGCTTCTGCCCGCCACTTCGTTCGCCTGGAAGTCGTGAGACACCACAATATACTAAAATAACAGCTACATTTTTACAAAATTTCCCTGAATATTACGTTTGTAGTTTTGATCCATCAGCCAAATATACAGAGGGCCAGGACTGGTGACGCGGGAGCAAGAGACGTACAGTTGTCCGTGTGAGAAGCAGCTCGTCCGTATTCCAATGCTTACGAAGTTTTTCGTTTTTAACCCCCGACGCAAAAACGACGGGGTGTTATAAGTTTTACGTGTCTCTGGGTGTGTGTGTGTGTGTGTGTATGTCTGTCTGTGTCATCGTAGCTCCCGAACGAACAAACCGATTTTGATTTTGTTTTTTTTGTTTGAAAGATAAATTTGTCGGGAGTGTTCTTAGCTATGTTTGATGAAAATCGCTCCAAGATGGCCGCCGCCACAAAATGGCGGATTACATATTTTTTTACAACTCCCTCAATGTACAGACGCCAGCAGGTCAAGCTACCCGAAACTGTCAAATTTTCCCAATTAACCTTGAACCTTAATGCTTTGGCGATAAAGTTGAAAATCTATTAAAGAAATTTGACAGATTGTAGTAGCTTGATGTGCTGGCGTCTGTACGTATCAAGTGAAAGTGCTTGACTAGTAGAATACATGCATTATGATAAATTTCAAATCCATAATGGCCGTCACCACAAAATAGCGAATTACATTTTTTTTTCACAACTCCCTCAATGTGGGTATCAAATTTATAGTATTCTACTAGTCAAGCCCTTGCTTGACTAGTAGAATACTATACACTATGACAAATTTCAAATCCAAGATGGGCGCCACCACAAAATGGCGAATTACAAAAAACCTGAATAAACACCAAATTACCTGAATCTTAAAACGCAAGAAAATAAAAGAAATGAACTAATAAGGAGTCCCTACAAAAAGCATGTAATAAAAAAATTATTTAAAAATTTTAAAAACCCCCGACACAAAATAATAACAAAAATAGTATGAATGTAACAAGCCTAAAACAATTTAAAAAAAAGCTATTGAAAAAATAGCCACAAATAGAACAAAAAAGGTATAAACGTGAAACCCTATAAAAAGAAAAAAAAATAACCTTGAAATTATGACCCTACGTAAGTACGTATGAAATTTTTTGATTAAATTTATTGTCTCGTCGGGGACCGCTCTAATTATTAGCCTCACGTTCTGTTAAAGTTTAAAATAGCAGCGGTCCCCCGACGGGACAACAAATTTCTACATACTTACGTAGGGTCATAATTTCAAGGTTATTTTTTTCTTTTTATAGGGTTTCATGTTTATACCTCTTATGTTCTATTTGTGGCTATTTTTCAATAGTTTAAAAAAAAATTGTTTTAGGCTTTTTACATTCATACTATTTTTATTATTATTTTGTGTCGGGGGTTTTTAAATTTTTAGTTAATTTTTTTTAGGAAATTAATGAACACCTGCGTTTCTGCATTACTACAATTTTGAAATTGACTGGTGCATTCTTATAGATTACTCCTGACGAACAGCTATCACTAAAATAACATAACAGTAGATTGTAAAAATACGGGATATTCACACCACCAGACGTTTGGCTCGTCTTTTTACAATTAGCGGTAAACTGTAGAGGAATACATATGCAAATTATGCAATATTGCTCACCCTGATTGCCAATAATTTAGTGATAATTTATAGCCTACTGACCAGACTTAAAGGGAATAACTTATGCACAAATTGAACCGTATCTCTCCCGTGTCCGGTAGTTTTGCGCGATGCTGAAACAAACATTTAGATAAAAAGACAAAGATTCTAAGAACTATATTTTCGGCTTTAGAATCGTTCCCAGACTTCGTAGCCATTACTTTTTTTCAAAAACTTTCAATGTACAGTTTTGACTTTGCTATGAATTCATTTTATATAGAGGGTATAGATATACACGTATGGATACATGCCGGGAACGTGTTGCTGTGAATGTTGCCAGAACACATCAAAAGTAACATCTATTTTTTGATATTATATCTATTTTTATAGATATCTGTTTTTCATATTTTCAAGGTTGTTGTTTTCTTATGAGATGGTGTGCGACGTCAAATAGCCAACTGTGATGACGAAGCGGCAGCAAGTGTCTACTGAGTCATACAAGTACTTAATCATTGTAGCGAGAGGCGACGGACTTTGTGATAGCAGAGCGCACAAGTGCGAGCTGTCGCGCCGCACCGAGCCACTGTCGACGTCGCGCCGTGTCTTGTAGCCAACCGTACAAAGTTTGTTATTATGATTATACGTAGCGAATGCTCCGCAGTAGCCGTCACTCAGCGTACACCAGTAGCAAGGCGGAGGCGCTCGGAGGTACCCTCCGAGGACGCGCGCGCTGCGGGGAGCACAGAACAGATAAAAGAGGTTAGAAGGGCCTTGTGGGCGGGGCAGGCGCGCCGCGATGTTGATCAGACGCTCAAAGTCAACCGAAATTTGAATCACCGCTCAACAATCGCGCTCTTGTTGTGCCAGCGTTCGAAACTCCGCGGAATATAATAACGCGTCGGAAAAGAAGTCAGGAGTGTAATGTGGCCCGAGGAGGGATTTCTTATCACCGGTAAGTCCAAAAACCTTAAAATACGAGTGATATTTGTAATTATTGCAAAAGTATTATGTAGTTAGTAGACAAAAACGATAAAATCGCATTCAGATGCAAAATTATACATTGCTTGCAATACATAGGTACGATCTTGGACGACGTATTGCGTTCACTGCGAACGTCGCGTGTGTCGAGCCAAAGCATCTATTCAGGGAAATCTATGCGCATCGATAGTGTTGTACCAAATTGTAAACAATGTCGATATTAAGTATGTGTATTATACGAATGATTATTTTCAGTAATGTTACAATTCATACGACTTTGTTTTTATTAACCCTAACTTTATTATTGTATAATGTGGATTATGTTAATTCGACTTAGCATTCGATGTGGCTGTGAAATTTAAAATTTCATTTTAGTTTTTTTGCAAATTGTAGCTTTGTTTTACGTTTTATGTTATTCAAAATGTTATTTTTCTTTCTTTCTATTATTATGACGTAAAACAGAGCTGCAACTAGCATAAAACGAAAGAAAATTTAAATTTCGCGGCAGTATCGGATGTTCCCCCTTAAATTGACTTTGATTTAATTTTATTTATATGTAATTAGGATGTCCACATTATTCGTACCGTATCCGCAACTTAAAAAATTGCAAAACTTTAATTAACAAAATTACAGTAATTTTATCGATATGATTAATCGACCTTTTGGTCACCGTAACTATTTGCTTTTACACGTGTGAGTGTACGTCCAGAGCAGTATTTGCGTTAGTGTGACAACCAATAGCAAACACGCGATCTAAGTGCATGTGGTTTATTTGTGTGCGTAATGCGCGTATGTATTGATGTCTTGCTTGTAGTGGAGAAACAGAGTGGGAGACATGCGGCGACGCGCGTTTTAATACAAATCAGGAACTATTTCCTTTCTAACCTCTTTTTTAAGATTTCACTTACTTGAGAACATTTTTCAAACTTAAATATATTATAAGAATTTTGAAACACAGAGCAGCTATTGTTTTTCTTTACAACAAAATCATTTACGCAACAACCTTTTACATTCCACACAAACAACATTAACGAATACAAAACTTAAAACTTTTCAATCTACCCGCAAAAGAAATAATTACCGTGGTCGCAAATATTCACACTTCACTAAATTATACTTATAATTCGTTGCTTCATTTTTCAGATATAATTATAACAACGTAGTTTCCCTACTTACTTGGTAACTTCGCACAAATTTTAAAGATTTCTAAAACTATTAGGTGACGTAATTCCGCCGCAAGGCCCCTCAGTTGACACTTTGACGTTTAGCCCATTCCTTTTTCGTGCGCGGTAACTATCGCACGCGCCCTCTAAGCAACATGCCAAAAAGAAGCGCGCAATCAAAAATTGATCACTACGCCAGGAAAATTAGAAAAATTAGAGAAAGAAAGACGGAAGACGAATAATAAGACCGTTACAATCGTCATCAGATGATGAAGGTAAGCAAAAGTATATTTTATTCGTTGGTGATCTAGAAGTGAAAAGTGAAAATATCAGTTTTGTAAATGCTCTGGGACTGACCGCGAGTCACTAACTTTGACATTGTTCAAAACCAAATTAAAAAACTTTAAGTTTATTATTGCATCGGGATTGACTGCGAGTCTTTAACGATGACAAACAAGCACAGAAAATGCGTACAATCTAAAACAGATGTAACGTTAACGTGCAAAATCAATAACTTTGACATTGTTCAAAACCAAATTAAAAAACTTTAAGTTTATTATTGCATCGGGATTGACTGCGAGTCTTTAACGATGACAAACATCATCTGCCTAGCCTTTTCCCAAACAAGCACAGAAAATGCGTACAATCTAAAACAGATGTAACGTTAACGTGCAAAATCAATAACTTTGACATTGTTCAAAACCAAATTAAAAAACTTTAAGTTTATTATTGCATCGGGATTGACTGCGAGTCTTTAACGATGACAAACATCATCTGCCTAGCCTTTTCCCAAACAAGCACAGAAAATGCGTACAATCTAAAACAGATGTAACGTTAACGTGCAAAATCAATTAATTTTATTTTTACACTACCCTCAAAATTATTATCTTCACAACCTTAATTACAAATTGTAATTTTGGGTAGCGAAGATCCTGATGTGGTCCCAGGCAATGATAATGAAGGTCGGCACTCGGTGAATCCACGTCAGACTCGCCTGACTACGGCGATAACATTCACGATAATCTATCGCAGTTGTGGCTTCCTTTGCTAAGGAAAGGAATGCCTAAAGAAAACAAGGACAAGGTACTAAAAGAATACCTTGTACCAGACAATTGTAGACTCCTTTAAGCGCCCAAGTTGAATGCTGAAATCTCAGCGGCGGTACCGAACATGGTTCGCAACCGGGACATCACTCCTAGCCTGGATAAGGCATTCATAAATATCATCAACGAGACCGAACGGGATGAATCACAGTTTGGTTCGTCTTTATCAGAAAAAATTAAAGCCGCCAAGGCCATCGAAAAGCAAGGTCTTTCCATAAAAAAGACCGCAAAAATTTCGAAACCACCTCAAATTCCTAGTGTGTTTGTGTGGTGGGTTCCAATTTCAGGGAAATTGGAACCCACCTCCTCGATACCCGGCGAACAGGGGGGGGGGGGGGGGGGGTGCATACAGAAGGCCGACGACGGCGGGGAATCGCCGTCCGTACACGACGTCAGCGCAGCCGCCACAACGCCCTGCCTCGCAGGACAAGCCTCGGGCTCCCGCTCAGAGTCACCGTTAACGCAGGTACATGCGGGTAGACTTGCCCACTTTTATGACCGATGGCTAAAAATAACAAATAACAATGTATTTCTTGATTGGTTAAAAAATGGTTATCCAATACCTTTTCATACTCACGTAAAACGATCAATAATACCTAAAAACAACCTATCAAATACTGAGAAATCAGATATGATGAAAGCTATTATGAAACTCAATTCTTTAGGGGCTATCTCAATGTGACTAAAGATCAATTTATTTCTAAAATATTCCTCACACTAAAACCTAACGGCGATAAACGCTTTATATTAAAGCTAAAAACCTTAAACAAGCTAATTAAGAGCGAACATTTTAAAATGGAGGATTACTGAACAGCGCAACCATTGGGTTTATGCATAATACGTAAATACCAAGGAAAACCATGCAGACGCCGCGTCTAGAGTAGTCAATCCGGATACTGAATGGTCACTTTCCGATGAAGCATTCCAAACCATTATAAAATATTTTGGTCAACCCGAAATAGACTTATTCGCGTCTCGCGATAATGCGAAGTGTACCACATTCATCTCATGGAAACAAGACCCTGACGCAGCATCCGTAGACGCATTTACGGTAGACTGGCAAAGATATTTCTTCTACGCTTTTCCACCATTTTCCCTGGTATTAAAATGCCATAGAAAAATTATCCACGACAATGCACACGGCATATTGGTTTATCCCAACTGGTCATCACAGCTATGGTTCCCACTATTGCAAAACCTTATAGTTTCCGACGTTGTTTACTTAAACCCCAATAAAAACCTCTTGTAATCTCATTTCGGGGAGTACCACCCGTTGCACAAGAACCTTACCCTGGGTGTCGCGAGGCTCTCCGGCAGGCTTTCAGGCGTCGAGGTGCCTGTGCAGAGTCGGCTACACTAATGCTATCATCCTTGTCTAACAGTACGATTCAGCAGTACAATACCTTACTTAAGCTGTGGTGGCAATATTGTACGACCAACAACATCAATGTGTTTGACCCTTCCAAATTTGCTTTAATCTCATTCTTAGCGTCACAATTTAATAGCGGGTGTGCGTATGGCAGTCTAAACTCCCATCGTTCTGTCTTGTCAACCTTTGTAGGCAATAATATTGGTTCAGACGAATCTATAAAACGTCTCCTTAAAGGGGCGTATAAATTAAGACCCAAAAAACCCAAGTATTCCACCACCTGGAATCCCCAATCGGTTTTAAACCATGTTTCAACGTGGTTCCCTAAGAGTGAGCTCTCACCCGAAAAAAAAAAAAATTACAAAAAAAAAAAAAAAAAACTGGTCATCCTACTTGCAATTTGTACAGCTCACAGGGTACAGACGCTGTCTTTAACTAAACTCGAGAACATACTTTTCTCTGATAGCGGCATTAAAATCGTCATAACAGACATCATAAAGACATCCGCACCTGGCAGAGACCAGCCAATATTGTTCCTGCCATACTTCAGGGAAAATACGCGGATATGTCCAGCTACGGTGCTCTCAGATTATATTTCTATAACTAAAAACATAAGACCTGAGAGTACAAGCAATCTGTTGTTGACGTACAAACGGCCACACAAACCCGCTACCACGCAAACCATAAGTAGATGGATCAAACAAGTCTTGTCAGAAAGCGGCATTGATACCAGTGTATTCGCCGCGCATAGTACACGGCACGCGTCAACCTCGTACGCGAGTTTAGCAGGAGTTAATATAGAAACTATCCGCAAAACCGCAGGGTGGACTAGTTCATCTAACGCATTTGCTCGTTTTTATAATAGGTGCGTTATAAACGAAAAGCGAATTTGCCAGATCTGTTTGTTACGCTCAGACTGATTATTAATTCCTATTAACTATATTATAAGATAAAACAAAACAAAGTAAACATAAGTATACTATAAGTAAGGCTGATTTGTCTATAAATAAAACCATAATGTTTAAAAACCTTATTGTTTATTTTCCATTTAAAAACTTTCTAACTCTTAACATCTACGTTGTTATAATTATATCTGAAAAATGAAGCAACGAATTATAATATATGATCAAACGAACTTCCAAGTGAAGTTCGATCATTATTATGAAGAGTTGCTTCATTTGAAGATATTATGATCACCCTCCCTCCCTGACACTTGAAGACTCCCAGGTATAGAGAAAGTTTTGTATCATACTGCTTGACTCTAAAAAATGAGCTAAACGTCAAAGTGTCAACTGAGGGGCCTTGCGGCGGAATTACGTCACCTAATAGTTTTAAAAATCTTTAAAATTTGTGCGAAGTTACCAAGTAAGTAGGGAAACTACGTTGTTATAATTATATCTTCAAATGAAGCAACTCTTCATAATAATGATCGAACTTCACTTGGAAGTTCGTTTGATCATATATTATTGTTATTAAGTATCACGAGTGAGTGAGACTCCGACATGTCTTTCATGAACACACTTGTAATATCGCACACGTTGCCCAGATATTGGGAGGTTTAAGTGCAGTTATAAACATTGTGGCCACTTCTAGGCAGTCGCACTCGCTCCTAAGTGGAAGTGATGTGTGGAGCCGGCGCATGCCACCTGGCAGACAAACAGCCTGCGATCATCGCTGGCGGCGAGCCCACTCTGCCCACGGAGCCATGGAAGCGGTGTTCCACACATTTATCATTGCACACTAAGGCTCGTTGTTCGTCGCTCGTCGCGCTGGCTCCAGCGCCCGCCGGTGGGATAACAGGAATACGTTCTTTTTATAAAGGAAGCTCCTAATATTATAAAGAAAAGCAATGTCCCATACAATGTGTTCCACATGACTTGCTGCGCACTGATAAGAGTGCGCACTCTTATCAGTGCGCAGCAAGTACACTTGCACTCTGGTCATTAAGAAAATCTTTTCATAGTGTCTGCCGCGGTGCGCCGTGCCGCCACAGCGACGACGACGCCTCCAATCGGCCGCACTCCTCTACCTGCACTGCTCGCCGCTATTAATAACGCTTTTATTTAAATCAGATCGATCGCACGCTGCGCTCTCTGCCGGAATTAATTGCGATCGCTTTCTTTGGAACAAGGGGTTTCAATGAATACCTATATGACGAGTATGAGTGAATGTACCTTCGCTTGCGTGCGGACCATACAAGATATGTGACGGTTGCGGGCGCTGCGTGTGACTCATTGGCGGCGCGGGGTGGTTCGGGGCGGCTCGGGGCGGCGCGGCGCGGGGTTGGCGCGGGGCGGCGCAAGGCGGCGCGGGGCGGCGCGGGGCAGCGCGGATTAAGTTAGAGATTGATGGTGTCGCTAATTAATTGAATATTACCATTTACCTTTTTTTATTACCTTCAAGCTTTCATTTGTTTTCAAATAGGGTTACTAGATGAAAAAATCAAAAGTCCGGAGAAAAGGCCTGATTTCCATTGATAAATCCTGAGATTTTTCTCTCAAAGATACTTAACAATTTAAAAAAGTCGTAATATTATCGATTTTACACACTGCGGATCTCGCTCACGCGTTGCACATCGCACTCAAAACGTGGGGGGGGGGGGTGACAGCGGCACCCCCCTCCCACGCACCGCCATAATTAAAGAAAAAACCTTACTTAAAAATATATCTTCACATGTTATTAAGTATGATAAAACTGATTAAGTACCTACTTGGATAATAGAGATCTTTAAAATGTAAGCTGTATTTTATTGAAAATTCAAATAAATACTGATATTTCATGATATTTAAAAAATCCAGCCGCAATCCTGACAAGATTCCAAAAATCCTGAGATATGGTAACCCTATTTTCACCTGTCCCGATGTTTGTCTGTAATCAAATCTTGCAAGTTTTCGATCCACTTTCCGGTAACCGATTGAGCTGAAATTTTGTATGCATATGTGAATCAATCGACAATGCAAAATTATTATGACATGGAGCTGATCTGATGATGGAGCTGGAAGATGGCCATAGGAACTCGGTAATTAAACGACACAACCCCATCGAGTTTGGGCTCGTATGATTCGTCTTGACGAGTAATTTGCTGCTAGATGGTAACCAGGATCTGATGATGGAGCTGGATGATGGCCATGGGAACTCGATAATTAAACGATACAACCCCATCGAGTTTGGGCTCGTATGATTCGTCTTGACGAGTACTTTGGTGCTAGATGGTAACCAGGGTCTGTATGGCTCAGAGGTAGCCAGTTAGTTAAAATTGAGTTGTTGGATGTGAGTCGACGAAAACCACAGACTTCACGATAATTTCGTTTATTTCAAAAAGTTACACGAAAGTTTCGTTGAATGCTAATCCGCGGTAAAAGCGCAACGGCAGCTATTGGTCAATTAAAACAATTTTAATAAATTATAAAAGTAAATAAAACGAGTAGCGAAAAGTAGGTCGCGGCGTTAGCAATTTGCCTGTACGTGTAATTAGGTTCGTCGGTCGGTTCGTTCGGTTCGTTTTGGTCTTTTTTTTACGATATTTTGATGTTGACTTGACAGAACATGGCAGTTAAGAATATGTCATGCTCACTTAAATGTCTCACTGGTGGTAGCGCGTGTGTTGGATCATTCGGTTCCCTACGAAATGGTTGAGCTGGATGGTGCTGATCCACGCGTCATGTTCGTGAACGGGCGCCGTCGGTTGAGACTGGTCATCTCTTAACTGCCAGGGCTTATTTTGAATTTTGAATTTTATATTTTTAATTGTTTAGTTTTTTACATTGTTCTCACATATAGAAGCAATAAGAATAATGTACCCAGGAAATTGTAATAATATCTTGATTTAAAAGAGTGTCCGTGGAGTTTCTTGCCCGTTCTTCTCCACAGAGATCTACGTTTTGGAATGGGCAACTATAGCTTCAACTTTCTGACTAACTGACCGACAATTTAACTTTGACAATACAAAAGTGCCTGAAATGGTTTAATTGAAATAAATGATTTGAGTTTGAGTCGTCAAAAAACTGTCTCTAGGTTAATTAATTTAGTAAATTAATAAAAGTATTAAAAATATGTTAAATTAGTGTAATATAGTCAAACCTAGTTAAGTATTAAGTATTCTAAACAGTTATCATCAAGTGATTTTTTGTCGCGAAAACTTCGTAAAAATAGAGGATTCAAAACCGGCTGTCAACACAACGTACCAACGGCGACGGTTTTCAAACTTTCATGGATCCCGGGGAGTATTTTGTTTTAATTAAGTGCTTGTATTTACCGACCACAGAACATCACAAAGTACTGCTCAGGTCTCTGAGCTACGTCCATCACACACTGGCACGGTTTATGTCTCCTTTTGCTTGACAACTAAGTAGTGGAAGCAAAATCGACGACGAAAACATTCGCCCAGACAGTAAACATTAAGTACATAATTTACTGCACAAAAATGGGCTCATTAGAGCTTATTCACACTATAAAACCTGTTATATGTCATAAACTTGTTATGCTTGTTACGCAAGCATGCAGCATTTAAGCGAACATGCAAACAAGCATACACCATGCATGCAGCAAGCATGCAGCAAGCATGCTGCATGCAAGCAAGCATGCAACATGCAGCAGGCATGGTTTCTGTCACGGCTCCGGCGCTGCGGGCTCCGGCGGTCCCACGCGAGCTTATCGTCGCAGATGGTTTTAAGGCTCACCACCCCAGCTTCGGCTTGCTGGTCGGCTTGGCCAGCCAGCCTCAGCTGCAGCGGCGAGCGTTAATACCATCTGCTCCTCAGCTCGCCGGCCGCCTCGCCCCTCCGCGCCTACGCGGGCTTAAATTACACTCGGTTTTGCAACGATTCGTTTCTGTCACTAACTTTTGTAGCACAACATATTATTGACTTTTCATGACAATATTTAAATTTAAGGTTAAAAATGCTAATTTATAGAAATGGCAATATGCCTAATAAAATTATTAATAAACGAAATTCTGCCATGTTCATAGTATGCGAAGTGAACGTTATGCTAAACGAAATTATGCATTTAACTTTGCCAAAGGTAATTATGCCAAATAAAATTCTACTATCTCAAAAGTATGCCATTGTAAATTCGGACATCTATACATTCGGCCAAACAATAATTATAATTTTTATGCCTTAAAAATATTCGTTTAAAGAAGATTATGCCAAGTGTGTTATGCCAAATAAATTTCGGAGCATCAAGA
Organism: Apamea anceps; assembly: GCA_951799955.1. Taxonomy (NCBI): domain Eukaryota; kingdom Metazoa; phylum Arthropoda; class Insecta; order Lepidoptera; family Noctuidae; genus Apamea; species Apamea anceps. The sequence continues at coordinate 89,722 of OX637502.1, read as the reverse complement.
TTCTGCCAGATAGAGGGAACCCTTCCTAGAGTATGTCAAAAATTATTCAAAATTATTCAAAAAGATTAGTGCTTTTTTAAAAGATTTGTGAAAATTTTGAGGCGATACAATTAAAAATTCTAATAATAAAGTAAATACCACTTGGAACATTATTAACAATGAAACGGGTAAATCTGTTAAACAAGAATAACAACTTGAGATTATGATCGACACCAAATTAGTTAATAATGCACCTGACGTAGCTGAGGCATTTAATTGGCCACATTAATTACTCAAACTGCCAGACCATGGCAAAAACTAACAGAACAGAGAGAAAAATAAACCATCATGCGCAAAAGCAGCTTCCCTGCTAGCCCGTATACGGGGTAGCAACAACGGCATTCTGAACGCAATAGCAGTACGTTTTGACTGTCCCTTTCAGAATCAGTGGGTCATGTCGTGTTTAGGTGTGGCGTGTCATGGCAAATTGTAAAGGTTTATGTATTGGTACACATTAAAGGTTAAGGTAGGTTAAGGTTTCTATGGGTCTATGCCACCCGAAATAAAGTTATTATTATTATTATAAATAATAAAATGACCCACATAGTCTTCATATTCACAATAATTAAAATAATAGAAAACTTTACAAAGTAAGTAAATGTCATAGATCAAATTCATTAATGTCAAAGTGTATATAAAAAAAAAAAAACAACAAAACAAAAAAATAAAAACATTCAATATGTAAAAATTGGAAGCAGCTTAATCCCAAGCCTTTTTGTCCTCGATAAAAGCCTTAACGGTATAAAAGGCTTTCTGGCACAACTTACGTTTAATGAATGATTTGAATTTATTGAGGCTTAGATCTTGAACAAGGCTTGGAACTTTATTGTAGTCCTTTTTTAAATTTCGAACATGTAACCCCGCGTGATGTAGTTAATATTTTTAATACACTTAAGTCTAAAAACATAGTGATTATTCAGGCATCTCCATTAAAATTTTAAGTAATATAATAGACATCGTAGCCCCCTATCTAGCTGTTCCTTTTAATAAATGTGTTGATTTAGGAACTTTTCTTGACCTCATGAAGTCATACCATTATTTAAATCAGGTAATAAGAATGACGTTGGCAATTTCAGGCCTATTTCTATTTTTCCTGCATTTAGCAAAATATTTGAAAAGTTAATACTCAAGCAGTTGCTAAGACATTTTAATTTAAACAGCCTCCTCCATGATGAGCAATATGGCTTTACAAAAGGTCGTTCAACTACAGATGTGGGTGTTGCTCTGCTGAGACACATATTTGACGCATGGGAGGAATCGCAAAATGCTATTGGAGTCTTCTGTGATCTCTCCAAAGCCTGTGATTGCGTGCACCATGACACGCTTTTGCGTAAGTTACGTCATTACGGTGTCCGAAACGAAGCTCTTAACGTAATAATTTCTTATTTACATAGTAGGGTCCAATGTGTAGATGTTAATGGCGTGAAATCTTCCGGGCTACTAGTTCAGTTAGGTGTTCCGCAAAGCTCAATACTGGGTTCATTCTTGTTCTTAGTATATATCAATTATTAACCATTCCATTTGAAGGGCATCTGTGACGTTGTACTGTTTGCAGATGATACCTCTCTTATTTTTAAAGTAAACAGGAATAGACAAGATTTGAACGACGTAAACAGTGCATTCTCAATAGGTACAGATTGGTTTACGTCAAATAACCTAGTTCTCAATGCCAAGAAAACGAAATGTGTAAAGTTCGCCTTACCGAATGTTAGAAATCTAGGACCCAACATCGCCTTAGAAACAGTAGGTTCGCCAATTTTTCTAGGACTAACAGCAGATGCCAAACTTCAGTGGGGACCTCATATATCAAGTCCAGCAGGAAGGCTCAGTTCGGCTGCCTACGCCGTCAGGAAAGTAAGACAATACGTTGATACAGCTCGTTTAGTCTATTTTAGTTATTTTCACAGCGTTATGTCCTACGGTATGCTGCTGTGGGGCAAAACCGCTGATATACGAAATATATTTGTCCTTCAAAAACGAGGTTCGAGCAATTTACCAGCTAGGTGCCAGAGCTTCTCTAAAAGATTTTTTTAAAGACATTGGTATTCTTACGGTTGCATCACAATTCATCTTCGCCAACATCTTGTATATAAGGCAAAACTCAAACTCAAATCATTTAATTCAACTAAACCAATTACAGGTACTTTTGAATAGTCAAAGGGTCGGTCAGTCAGAAAGATGAAGCTAGTTGCCCATTCCAAAGCGTAGGTACCTATGGAGAAGAACGGGCAAGAAACTCCATGGACACTCTTTTAAATCATAAAATTGTTACAAAATAATTGATTACATCATTCGTGTTGAAATTAACCATGTGAGAACGATGTAGAAATACGTGCACGTTAAAAGCGTCCGTTATAAAAAAACAAAAACAATTCAGAAATTAAAAATTAAAATAAGCCGAGGCAGCTAAGAGATGACCAGTCCCTACTGGCGGCGCCCGTTCACGAACATGACGTATGGATCAGCACCACTCAGCTCAACCATTTTGGAGGGAACTTAATGATCCAACACACACGCCACCACCAGCGAGACATTTGAGTGAGCATGACATGCTCACAGCTGCCAGGGCACATTCAAGTCAATGAAAGTCGTACCCAGTAAATGGTAGCTTTATAGAAAGTACATAGTGCTCACACGTGTGCTATGCAATTATACAATTCTAAGCAATTGAGTTTATACAATGCAAATATAGTTTTTCTTTTCCAATGTTCAGCAGCTCCAACATTGTTTCCGAATGCTAATTAGTTTATGCGCCTCTGTGGAGCAGGACCAGCATTGAGCCAAGCTTTTTTGTCAGCGATGTAATCTTCTAACTTATAGTATGCTTGGCTACATAGTGTGCGTTTAATACAAGATTTAAATTTCGTTTCATTTAGTTGGAGAAAAATTACACTTGTACACTAAAACAGTGATATTCACAGTGTTAACACTAGAAATAAGGACAAACTACGTGCCCCCTTTCACCAGTTTCATAAAACCTTATGAAACTGGTGAAAGGGGGCACGTAGTTTGTCCATATAACTCATAACTCATTTGTTGGGCCTTTTTTTTTGCTGGACGGGATATCATCAAATGACCCCTCCCGCTCTGGGTGGAGCGGAAGGGAGTGCCAGACCCTTACTGACTAAAACCCACCTGTGTTCCTTCCTTAGCCCTTTATGTTCCAGGGTAGCGGTAACCCTTTCGGACGGCCCCGTCACTCGTGCTGACATCTCTTTGAGGCGCGCGTGGAACACATACGCGCCGTCCGGCACGGGCCTGGTCCTGATCGGACGGTGAGTTACCCATTACTCTCCGCCCGCAGGCCCGCGCCTACGGTGGCCGGGAGTTGTCACGCTGCTCCCGACGCCCGGAGCGTCTCCCGCGGCGGCTGAGGCGTGAGGATCTCTCCCTCATCCACTCCGCCTCCTCCTTCGCTAGTATGACTGCTTCGCAGAAGGAGGTGACTGCCTCTCACTCCCTCTCGCCCCGGACCATGGCTTGAACCAGGGCCGGACGCGAGAGGTCGCCGCCGCTGCCAATCGCCTCTACGAGGACACGGCGGTGCTTTGCCCAAGCAGGGCAGACCTCCACCGTGTCCTCTGGGCGATCCTGGCAGTGATGACACCCGGGCGTCTCCTTCCGCCTGATGATGTGCAGGAACCTCCCGAAACATCCGTGTCCGGAGAGGACCTGCGTCAGGCGGTAATTGAGAATACCGTGACGCCTCTCTAGCCACTCCTCAAAGAGGGGTCTTACCGCCGCTATCGTGGCGTGCCCTGCGCTGGGTTGCGATAGTCGCTCCTTCCATGCCGCCATGAGATCGCGCCGGAGGTTCGTCCGCTCCGCCGCGGTTTGCCGCGGATGCGGAGTTTCCTCCCGGCGTAGTGCCTCCGCGCGCCAATCATACAGGCGCGCGAGGACTATCGCCTCCAGATCCCATGGCGGCAGTCCGGCAAGGAGGCTTGCCGCCTCGCCCGAGATCGTGCGGCATTTGTTGGGCTTGGTATAACCTTTTGTAACAAGATACCCTCTTCTTTGCTAGACTTGCCTTTTAATGCGTTTAAAGCTCAAGTAAAATCCAACCTTTGTTCAAATCAAAGGCTTACTATTCCATCAATGACTACTTACACGATAAGAATAGTTGGTCGCCCTAAGTGACTCAAGACAATGTTCATGTTCTTTCTCCAGAATTAGCTTTCTGACAGGTTATTGTTATTAGTATTAACTTATTCATTTATTTTACTTCGATGGTCCTAGTTTATCCTCTGTGACTTCAAGTGACAGCTATGTGACCAGAACCTAGTAATGCATAAATATGTAAGCTGTCACGCCCTTTATGTCCGGAGGCTTTTATTTAGGTAGTAAGTTTTTTAATTTCAATTTTAATTAATTATTTTTTAGCTTGAGTAATTAAACGACCCAATCCCAACGAGTTTGGACTCGTTTGATCCGTTTTGACGAGTACTATGGTGCTAGATGGTAACCAGGGTCTGCTGATAGAGCTGGAAGATGGCCATAGGAACTCGGTAATTAAACGACACAACCCCATCGAGTTTGGGCTCGTATGATTCGTCTTGACGAGTACTTTGGTGCTAGATGGTAACCAGGGTCTGCTGATAGAGCTGGAAGATGGCCATAGGAACTCGGTAATTAAACGACACAACCCCATCGAGTTTGGGCTCGTATGATTCGTCTTGACGAGTACTTTGGTGCTAGATTGTAACCAGAGTCTGATGATGGAGCTGGAAGATGGCCATAGGAACTCAGTAATTATGTGACAACCGCGTCGAGTTTGATTCGTCTTGATGAGTGGACCGATTTTGATGGTTTGGTGGACGTGAATATGGGACCCCATCTTTGGGAAAATAAGTTCATTCGTTCATTAACGGAAAAACATTGCTACGCGCTACAAACTACGCCGTAATCAATCTCGCATCAAAAATACTAAAAAGTTAAAAATAAAATTAAAAGAATAAAAAACTTTTTAGAAACAAGCTTTTATTACTTGTTAATAAAAAGAACTAAAAATAAAAATAATTTAAACCTGATAAGAAAAATACCATTATATAGGTACCTACTAAATAAAAGCGTTACGTTGTGATTGCAAAAGAAAAAAAATGAAGGTGTAATATGTTAAATGTTCTTTAATGTTCCATCAAAATGTAACACGCTTTTATTTATAAAAAATGGGTTTTTCTTATCAGGTTTAAATTATTTTAAAAATTTTAGTTCTTTTTATTAACAAGTAATAAAAGCTTGTTTTTTTTTCTTTTAATTATTTAATAACAAATCATAGCGCCGCCCCGTCTGGAGACACCGAAAGAGGATTTTCTTTTCCGCTCGTAAATTAAATCGAAATTCGGCTTGCTTTGCATTTACGGCATTTAGGTTAAGTAAAGCAAAAGTCATTAAATGTAACCGTTTAAACTTAAATCTCACGAACCTTTACCCGTAAGTACGTATGAAATTGTTTGATAAAATGTGGTCCCGTCGGGGGACCGCCTAATTATTAGCCTAACGTTCTGTTAAAGTTTAAAATAGTAGCGGTCCCCCGACGGGACAACATTTTATCAAAAAATTTCGTACGTATGTACTTACGTAGGGTCATAATTTCAAGGTTATTTTTTTCTTTTTATAGGGTTTCACGTTTATACCTTATTTGTTCTATTTGTGGCTATTTTAACAATTTTTAACCAGTCCGAAACCAAAGACTTACATTTGATTTTTGCCAAGGGATATAGCGTTAAGGCTCTATTTACCTTATTGTATAAATTTGAGCCCTGGTAGCAAAAAAACCGATGTGCAAACTTAGTTTTGAATGACGATGAAGAACAGACATATGTTTGCGACGTTTGTTTCTGATTCTTTCTGGCTCAAAAGTTGTTAGGGCAAGTTGTTTCATGACCGTTTTTAGGATGAAGAGCTGCCTCACAGTAAGTACCTCCTATTTCGAGTAGAGATCAGTAGATGGGTGATAAAAAGGTAGGTGAGCTTTTAGTTGTAGTAATCATTGTATGGATTATCTTTTAGTTGTAGTTATCATTGCGTGGATTATCTTTTAGTAGTTGTAATCATTGTATGGACTATCTTTTTGTAGTTGTAATCATTGTATGGATTATCTTTTAGTAGTTGTAATCATTGTATGGATTATCTTTTAATAATTGTAATCATTGTATGGATTATTTTTAGTAGTTGTAATCATTGTATGGATTATCTTTTAGTAGTTGTAATCATTGTATGGATTATCTTTTAGTTGTAGTAATCATTGTATGGATTATCTTTTATTTGTAGTAATCATTGTATGGATTGTCTTTTAGTTGCAGTAATCATTGTATGGATTATCTTTTAGTTGTAGTAATGATTCTATGCTATGAGAGCAGTGGTGGCCCAGTGGTATCGGCTCCGACATACGAGTTTGTAGGTCGTGAGTTCAAGCCCAGACAGGCACTTTACTTTGTGTACTTAATTTCTTCACCACTGCTCTCCAAACGGTGAAGGAATACATCGTGAGGATATCGGGATGTCCTAGAACCAAAAATTCGAAAACATGTGACATGTACCAACCAGCACTGGGCCCGCGTGGTGGTTTTCTTCCCACTCCCTCTCACAGAGAGGAGGCCTGTGTCCCAGCAGTGGGAACATTATAGGCTACTAATGAATCATTCTATGGATTATCTTTTTAGAAATTAATTGTGAGCATTGATTTGTCGGAACTGCGCCCAGACTGGATTATTTGCTGAAACCAAAGTATATAAACGGGGAGTATTGTTTACTTTTAATCTTTAATTAGCACACAATCGTCATTTAAATTCTGTAATACATTCATTGAATCCAATTATTGTTTTATTTGTCACCCTGCACTGGGTCTAAGTCGTAGTTAGAGTACACCTTTAATAGGTTCATTGATACTTATAGTGCAGACAATCTTCTGGCTCTCCGTGTCATCCGGATATACGGACATGACGAAATTATGGTTCTGTTTTCGCTATTTGGCTGCGGAACCCAAAAAATGGCTACGATTCGCTGAATATGCGTGGTCATCAAGGAGGCCGCCGCCGCATTTCAGCTGAGCGTGCGTTCCAAAACCAACCGCAGATCTGTGTCAGTGCGACCGCGCACGTGCCTCGTGACAACAACAACTGAGAGACGGACTGGCTCCGTGGGCTCATGTGCCGGCAGTGGGCCGGCCGCGCGACGGGTCCGCGCTCGAGGCGGGCGCGGGCTGGCCGCGCGCCAGCTGCCGCCGCGGAGCGTCGCGGGCGCGGGCGCTTATCGCAAGGTCAACGGTTATGGACGATGTTATTAAGCCGCGAGGCCGCGCGCACCTGGCCGCCACCGCCTGTAACACTCCGCAGGGCCACTCTCTGCATTCGTTTAGCCCGGTGATCAGTTAGCTTCTAGTAGGTAGTAGTTAGTCAGTGGGTTCCGGAAGTTAGTGCGCTAGTTAAATTCTTGTATTTGTGCGGAACAAACTGTTAGCTCGCCCAATGGAGATCCTAATTAACTCAAGCGTAGCCCAATTAGACTGAGGTCCTAATTATTCGAATATGTTTCTCTAGTTTTCTGAATAAATAGCTGTAAGTCATAATAGTAGATAGTTTCAACGTCACGGAATGATTGATGCGTCACGACACACCACAACACACTCGTCTATTTCTACCTTTACCTCTTGAGGCGGTCAATTATTTGAGCGGCAGCAGTAACGTACGACAAACTCACTACTGTTTAGGGATCAAGCTCGTGTTTTCCTAGTTACAAAAAATTACTTTTTGTATCTCCTATGTTTACTTTTCTAGTAAATTTCGTCGTTTGAAAAGGGTCAAGTCGTATTTCTATATAATCCTGCAACGGGTTTGACGCCAAATCAGTAACATTTGTGCCATACTCCTGAGTGGAATCAATACAAAAGAACGTCATTATGGAGAGAAGACGCCATTTGAGCCGAGAAGAAATGATCAGAGCCGTGGGGATGCTGGAAGTTGGTTCTCGGCAACGTTCTGTGGCAATCGTTGTGCGCACTACGCAGAGTGTTATAAGTAAGTCGACTTTGGACACGTTACCGCATCACTGGCAGTGTGGCAGAGCGACATGGAGGACGAGCGCGCATCACCACACTATGTAGACAGGCATATTATAAATTGGATGAGTATATCGTAGATAAAAATGCTTGGCTTAATGCTGGTCCTGCTCCACAGGCACTTGGGCACACTAGTTGATCACAATTTCAATATTTGGAAGAGATGCTTCCCCTTTTTGTTTTTTTTTAAATGTTTTGACATTACGAACTTAATGTATATTTTATTCATTCAAGTTTTAATTCTTAATATACTTCAATATTATATACCTACCTCTTCCTGATTGGTAGTAATTTTTTCTTTTTTCTCATCTTTTAAATAAATTGCAAACTATAGTTTTGTATAATTTAGAAGAATTTTTTAAATTTTGTAAATGTAAGAACCATGGATTCGTTTTTTTTTTACGATATTTTGATGTTGACTTGAAAGAGCATGGCAGTTAAGAATATGTCATGCTCACTTAAATGTCTCACTGGTGGTGGCGCGTGTGTTGGATCATTCGGTTCCCTACGAAATGGTTGAGCTGGATGGTGCTGATCCACGCGTCATGTTCGTGAACGGGCGCCGCTGGTTGAGACTGGTCATCTCTTAACTGCCAGGGCTTATTCTGAATTTTATATTTTTAATTGTTTAGTTTTTTACATTGTTCTCACATATAGAAGCAATAAGAATAATGTACCCAGGATTTTGTAATAATATCTTGATTTAAAAGAGTGTCCGTGGAGTTTCTTGCCCGGTCTTCTCCACAGAGATCTACGTTTTGGAATAGGCAACTAGCTTCAACTTTCTGACTAACTGACCGACAATTTAACTTTGACAATACAAAAGTGCCTGAAATGATTTAATTGAAATAAATGATTTGAGTTTGAGTTTGATACAATTACTGTTTGACGAAATGGTACAATGACCGCGATGATGTTAGTTACGAGGTTTCATAGCTCTTCAGGTAACATCCCATAAGCGATCAAACCATAAGAAATCGCGAGTACGAAGTCAATCTCCGTTCCCGAAGGTCGCTACGTGTATGTACCACCAATGAGCGTGTACAATGGGCTCGTGAACACAAAAATTGGGCAGAAGACGAGGGATTTTTTTCTGACGAATCTCGCTTTGGTATGCGGCAGCGGGATTTAGAGTCTCGGCCTAACATGTAAGAGTCAGGATACCAGACGCACACGGTATTGGACAACGAAGAAACGATTGTATCAGATGTTGATGACAACATCCGCAAAGGAATGATCCTATGCGGACCCAAGCTTCATTTCTACTTAATGCATGATAATGCACGTCCACACACTGCCAGAGTCGATGCACTTGCCGCAGCTAATATCAACGTCCTACCATGGCCTGCTCAATCGTCAGACTTTCATCTTATTGAGCACGCACGGTGCATAGGTATGCTTCAAAGAACTACCAAGTATGGATGCCGTACACACACCAGAAACTCTTTTCGCCTGTTACAAGGGACTTGGGCGGCCATTCCGCAACGTCATTTGGATGAACTCATATTGAGTAGGCCGAATCGCTGCGGTTGTGTTGTAGGCGTTGGAGGCGGAAATACAGACTACTAATTGTTTAATTTACGCAATAAAACCGTTTATAATCTGTTATTTGTATCTTTTTATCATATTTTAATGTCAGGATTAACTAAGGCCCAGTCGGGGGTGCGGCGAAGGTATATCCCGAGCCCCCGACTTATGATAGCAGAAGGAATAGTGGGGTTTTAGTCCGACATAACCCTCCGTTTTCCTCAGATGGAGGGAATCCATGAGGATTTTTCCACGGAACATTGCAAATCCAATTGGTTTTTATTGCCTCGAAGTGCGAAAAGTAGAGTATTCTCCTACGGGATAAAGGCGTCTTTGTCTCGGGCGAGCTTGAATACCTCGCTGCACTCAGGATTGATGAGCGTGCCGTGCCGTGTGTGCGGGCCGTCCGGCTCGGCGCGGCACCACAGGCGAGTGCAAGGTGAGCACTTGGGAGGCCTCGCCAACGAGCAGCACGTGCGGCGAGCTCTGCTACCGTGCTCATTAGCGGCTGTGAAATCTATCTATACTTACTTATAATAAATCTGTAGAAGTGAAAATTCTGTACATTGAAAATATCAAAAAAATAAATGGCAGGGGGTGTTACTAGACCGACACCGAACCCAAAAATGTGATTAAAAAAATTTTTGTCTGTCTGTCTGTTTGTTCAGGCATCACGCAAAAACTACCGGTTCGATTACGATGAAACTTGGTATAATTATTCTTTTATATCCTGGGCACCACACTGGGTACTTTTTATCCCGGAAAAGTATACACAATAAAAAACAAACTTAATTTTGCGGTTCGATCCCTAGACCCGATTACTGTACCAACCGCAAATAATAAGTTTGTCGTAGGTTATGACACCCGCAGTGGAGTTCTGCACACGGCTAAGATACTGTTATATTTTATCTTAAGATTAGAGATGGGCCGACTACATATAGTATTTGCCGACTAACCGACTAGCCGACTAATCGGTTTTCAAAATGCCGATTAGTCGGCCGACTAATCGGCAATGCCGATCATTCTAATACCTACTTGCTAGCTACTACCTAGCTTAACTACTGACTGATTAATACGTTCTATGTTACCTTATTGGTTTTTGAATATGTTTCAAGACTGTAACTTTAGATTTAAAATCTATCTATACTTATAATAAATCTGTAGAGAGGTCAATTCTGTACATGAAATATATTTCCAAAATAACTATCAGGGGGTGATTAGGGATCGATACTGATGCCAAAAATGCAATCAGTAAAATTTTTGTCTGTCTGTCGGTCTGTCTGTCTGTCTGTCTGTCTGTCTGTATAACCGTTATAGAAACAAAAACTACTCGACGGATTTTAACGAAACTTGGTACGATTATTTTTCATACTCCTGAGCAGGTTATAGTATACTTTTCATCACGCTACTATCAATAGGAGCAGAGCAGTGAAGGGAAATGTTGGGAAAACGGGAGAAGTTACTCCATTTTTTAAGCTTCCGTCGCGTGTGCAACCTTAATGGTTAAAGCTACACAGAAATAACGTATGACGGAAATGTTCCCCTTAAAATTATATAAAAAATATCCCACGACAGCATATGTCTATCTTTTATGGTTGACTCACAATAACACGTGTAACTCCCGATAGCTTAGCAGTTCGAAGCATTCTGATTATATTTGTCTACTCTTACGTTTACAACACTCTCAATCATCCCTAATCATCCCTAAAATTATCCCTAAAAAAGTTAACATTAAATAAATCACAAAAGTTAACATCAATAAATCATCCCTAAAAAAGTTAACATTATTAACTATTCCATAAAAAAGAATCATAGAAATCGGTATAGCAACACCAAAGTTATACATGAAATACGCTAATAATAAGCCATCGCACGTGAATACCGGTTCGATTACGATGAAACTTGGTATAATTATTCTTTTATATCCTGGGCACCACACTGGGTACTTTTTATCCCGGAAAAGTATACACAATTAAAAACAAACTTAATTTTGCGGTTCGATCCCTAGACCCGATTACTGTACCAACCGCAAATAATAAGTTTGTCGTAGGTTATGTCACCCGCAGTAGAGTTCTGCGCACGGCTAAGATACTGTAATATTTTATCTTAAGATTAGAGATGGGCCGACTACATATAGTATTTGCCGACTAACCGACTAGCCGACTAATCGACTAGCTGACTAATCGGTTTTCAAAATGCCGATTAGTCGGCCGACTAATCGGCAATGCCGATCATTCTAATACCTACTTGCTAGCTACTACCTAGCTTAATTACTGACTGATTAATACGTTCTATGTTACCTTATTGGTTTTTGAATATGTTTCAAGACTGTAACTTTAGATTTAAAATCTATATATATTAAATTCAAAGTCCTTTTTTTTTTGAGGATGGGAAATCAGCAAATGACCCGTCCCGCTCTGGGTGGAGCGGAAGGGAGTGTCAGACTCTTACTGACTAAAATCCACTCGTGTTCCTTCCTTAGCCCTTTATGTTCCAGGGCAGCGGTAACCATTTCGGACGATCCCGCTACCCTGGCAGAAATTCAAAGTCCTGACTCACTGACTGACTGATATATCAACGCACAGCCTAAACCGCTGGTCCTAGAGACATTAAATTTGGAGCGTGTGTTCTTAGTGAAGAGTAGGTATCCACTAAGAAAGGGTTTTTCGAAATTCCACCCCTAAGAGGGTGAAATGGGGGTATTTTGTTTGCATGGGAAATCTTATTCCTTGAGTTAATAAAAACTTGGCACCAATACTAATCTAAGTAAATTATGAAGTTTGCCATTTTATGTTTTTCTAAACTACCCCCTAAAAAGGAATTGGGGTGTTTCAAAGTTTGTATGGAAGAATTTTAGCGCGCGGTCCGATTATCTCGAAACTCACTATTAATTATACCTACGATCGAAAGTAAAGAATAATGTGTATCAGTGTTTTTCGAAAATTAACAGTGACGGGCTGAAAAGGGGTAGTCAATTTTACAGGGGAGGATTTTACTGCATGGCTTGATTAACTCGAAAATTAGTATAAATAATCTTTAAGTCAAGTTATAAATACCTCCCAAACGATTTTTTTAAAATTTTACCCCTGTGGGGTTAAAAAGCAGGGATACAGTTTATATGAAAAATCGTCTTTATTAGGTTGATAAACTTGAAACTTGGCAAGAATACTCGCCTAAGTAAGTAATAAAGTTTATTATTATAAGTTTTTCAAAACTACCCCTCAAAGGGGGTCTTGAAGTTTGTGTGGAAGTAATTGAATGCGCGGTCCAATTAACACGAAACACAGTATTAATAGTTTTGACAGAAAATAATTAATAATAATTATGTAAAGTAGTCGAAAATTCCGCTGCATCCGGTTAGACTGGAAGCGGACCCCAACATAGTTGGGAAAAGGCTAGGCAGATGATGATGATGATGATGTAAAGTAGTCGAAAATTGACCCCTGACGGGGCAAAAAGGGGTAATTCGGTTTTTAAGGGGAGGATTTAAACTTGAAACTGTATGTTACATTTTCACACGTAAACCACTGAACTTCTGATTTGGCAAAGAGATAGATGGCATCCTAGGGAAGGACATACTTTTTATTAGGGTAGCACGTTCCCGTGGGATAATTTCCGACATCCACGCGGGCGAAGCCGCTGGCAGAAGCTAGTATATATTAAAATCAACGTCCTTTTTTTTGAAGATGGGAAATCTTCAAATGTCCCCTCCCGCTCTGGATGGAGCGGAAGGGAGTGTCAGACTCTTACTGACTAAAACCCACCCGTGTTCCTTCCTTAGCCCTTTATGTTCCAGGGCAGCGGTAACCCTTTCGGACGATCCCGCTACCCTGGCAGAAATTCAAAGTCCTGACTCACTGACTGACTGATATATCAACGCACAGCCTAAACCGCTGGTCCTAGAGACATGAAATTTGGAGGGTGTGTTCTTAGTGAAGAGTAGGTATCCACTAAGAAAGGGTTTTTCGAAATTCCACCCCTAAGAGGGTGAAATGGGGGTATTTTGTTTGCATGGGAAATCTTATTCCTTGAGTTAATAAACTTGAAACTTGGCACCAATACTAATCTAAGTAAATTATGAAGTTTGCCATTTTATGTTTTTCTAAACTACCCCCTAAAAAGGGATTGGGGTGTTTCAAAGTTTGAATGGAAGAATTTTAGCGCGCGGTCCGATTATCTTAAAACTCACTATTTATACCTACGATCGAAAGTAAACAATAAGATGTGTCAGTGTTTTTCGAAAATTACCAGTGACGGGCTGAAAAGGGGTAGTCAATTTTACAGGGGAGGATTTTACTGCATGGCTTGATTAACTCGAAAATTAGTATAAATAATCTTTAAGTCAAGTTATAAATACATCCCAAACGATTTTATTTTAATTCCACCCCTGTGGGGTTAAAAAGCAAGGATACAGTTTACATGAAAAATCGTCTTTATTAGGTTAATAAACTTGAAAATTGGCAAGAATACTCGCCTAAGTAAGTAATAAAGTTTACCATTATAAGTTTTTCAAAACTACCCCCCAAAGGCGGTGTTAAAGTTTGTGTGGAAGAATTTGAATGCGCGGTCCGATTAACTCGAAACTCAGCGTTTCTACTTAAGACCAAAAATAAAGAATGACATGTATCAGGATTTTTCGAAAATCTACTCCTAACGAGTTGAAAAGGGGTAGTCAATTTTACAGGGGAGGATTTTACTGCAAGGCTTGGTTTACTCGAAAATTAGTATAAATAATCTTTGAGTCAAGTTATGAATACACCCCAAATGATTTTTTTAAGCTCCACCCCTGTGGGTTGAAAAGCGGGGATACAGTTTATATGAAAAATCTTATTCATTTAGTTAATAAACTAATACTCGCCTAAGCAAGTAATAAAGTTTATTATTATAAGTTTTTCAAAACTACCCCTCAAAGGGGGATATAGGGGTGTTGAAGTTTGTGTGGAAGTAATTGAATGCGCGGTCCGATTAACTCGAAACTCAGTATTAATAGTTCAGACAGAAAATAAATAATAATATGTACGTAAAGTTGTCGAAAAAGGACCCCTGACGGGGCAAAAAGGGGTAATACGATTTTGAAGGGGAGAATTTGAACTTGACATTGTATGTTACATTTTCACACCTAAACCACTGACTTCTGATTTGGCAAAGAGATATATGGCATCGTGGGGAAGGACATACTTTTTATCCTGGTAGCACGTTCCCGTGGGATAATGTCCGACATCCACACGGGCGGAGCCGCGGGCAGAAGCTAGTACTTTATATAGAATGTGAACGTCGCTGATAACTGTGTCGGTGAACCAGCGACTCCCTGTCGTCGTACAACTCGCTCGTCAGTCGTCCGCTGGTCGTTGTTTCACGACTGATAACTTTTATTACGTTAGTACTGAACGCTAGGAGTGGTGGCATGCATCCTGGTGAAATGTTTCAAATGTTTCGTTATTGTACTTAAATAGGTGCTCATTGCCTGAGCTGTATACAGCGTGGTGTTCACGTCGTAGCATTGTACTAGCATACAACTGCTTGAAGAGCAACGCGCTGCACGTGAGCACACTGAGCACACTGAGCACATGATCACAGTGATGTGCCGAGCACTCGCGCCACTGACGTACGTTGTCCAATGCTTCCGATTGCCCCTCTGTTGTAACTGAATTAGTACGTGTGTGTAAACATTTCAGGTTTTTGTTTTAGACCGACTTCAATAAGGAAGAGTTTCTCAATTCGCCTGTTTATATTACTAACACACTGCCAGTGTCTTCGTCCCATTGAATTTAACGGAAAAAACATAAACAAGCATTGTTTCACTTAAAATACTGGAACCGCGCCAATAGTGTATGAGCATTGGCGGCCCGGAGGCGGCCCGGTAGCGGCCCGGTGGCGGCCCGGTGGCGGCCCGGTGGCGGCTCGGTGGCGGCCCGGTGGCGGCCCGGTGGCGGCCCGGTGGCGGCCCGGTGGCGGCTCGGTGGCGGCCCGTTGGCGGCCCGTTGGCGGCCCGTTGGCGGCCGCGATTTACCACTGTAGCTCTATGTTTCGAAGTCAGACAGGGCTTAACTATAAATTATTTCATCACCACTGTTCTCAACGGTGAACGAGAACATAGTGAGGAAGCCGGCACGTCCTAGAACCAAATTTCGAAGACATGTGACATCTACAAACGCGCACCGGGGCCGCGGGGTGGATAATGGCCGACATGTTCGTATTTGTGTGCCTTAATCTGGGTCGATTTTTTTTTCTTTCCTTTTATTAATTACTAGCACTTTGCCTGCGACTTCGTCCGCGTATGTTTCGTATTTTCTTCTAAAAATTTCGAAAATATATTATGTTCACGACCATTTCATTTATTTAGATAAAAAAATTCGGGCCAATTTTTAAGTTTACAGATCAAAAGAATAAGATTTTTTATACGTTTTCGGACTGGGCGTTAAAATTCTTCCATACAAAGTAAAAATTTGTATGGAAGAATTTTAACGCCCAGTCCGATAAACTCGAAAATGGGTACAATAATCTCAAGGGAAACGTATAAAAAATCTTATTCTTTTGATCTGTAAACTTAAAAATTGGCCCGAATTTTTTTATCTAAATAAATGAAATGGTCGTGAACATAATATATCTTCGAAATTTTTAGAAGAGAATACGAAACATACGCGGACGAAGTCGCAGGCAAAGTGCTAGTAGTTAATAAAAGGAAAGAAAAAAAAATCGACCCAGATTATTCCTTGAGTTAATTTTGTTTTTCTAAACTGCCATACAAATTTTTACACCCCCCCTCCCCCCCCGGTGTAAAAATTTGTATGGCAGTTTAGAAAAACAAAATTAACTCAAGGAATAAGATTTTTCAATCAAACAAAATCTCCCCTTTGACCCCCTTAAAGGTTCAATTTCCAAAAACTCATTGCTTCCCTGCATTATAAAAGGAAGTCGTGTGCAAAATTTCACATTCCTAGTCCCAGTAGTTTCGGCTGTGCGTTGTTATGTCAGTCAGTCAGTTTCTCCTTTGATACTATACAGAGCGGATTGTTGAGATGGGGCAGTAAGGGCGGCTACCTTAACCGTTGTAGCTACAGTGAACGGTGTCAGGAGACTTTCCTTAACTTTTTGAGGAATGTTGATTTGCATTCACAGATTTTGAAAAAAATGTACAGTCAGCAGGAAAATGAGAAATGTCCATAAAAACTTTTTTTATGCCAATCGATCCTGTTTCTTATAAGGATCAAAATCTTCTATTGGATTAACTGAGGTTTGAGTACTAGAAAAGTTAGAAATGCAAAAAACTTTTACCACATAATTCGTAGGAAAAGAGACTACAACTTGCTTTTTCACCATCGATAAACAAAAGGCAGCTACAAAAAAGACTCACAGAAAAACAATTAAAAAGTAATAACTTCTACCCAGGGTAAATTAAAAACCACCTAGAAATGTTACTTTTGTGCTCTAAAATATGAGGTATTTAAAATGGTAGCCGTTTGGACGTAGGCACAGGTTGACTCTCTTTAATTTCGGAAATCACAAGCAGCTAGGCCCCAGACTGAATTGAACAGATTGAATTTGCTTTGAAAACAAAGTCAAGATAGACTTTATTTTCGAAGCAAATTCAATTATGACACGCTTCGTTCGAAGTTCGAAGTTTATTTTCGACCAGTCTTTATTGTAGCGGTCAGTCAGTCTATCATGATCATAAAAAACCGGTCAAGTGCGTGTCGGGCTACGCGCAGTGTAGGGTTCCGTAGTTTTTATAACAGCCAAGTGCGGGTCGTATTCGCTGTCTGATAGTATTCGCTGACTAACTAACTAACTAAAAGCCAAACATGACTACCTACCTAATTTGACTTCCTATACAAATCCTCACCTGATCCGACAATTTTGCACGGAAAGTTTTAATTTTTTTTTTGAGATTGCGTAAGACTTCTCATAGCCGGTGTAGCAACTGTTTTTTTTTTTTTTATAAAACTTATTTAGGAATGAAACAATAGCGCGATACAACTGACGCTTAGCGCCATCTATCGACATTTCTATGGAGTTGTTCGAAATTTTCGAGTCTAATACAATTGGTCGACTATTACTCGTAAACTTGTAAAGCCCACTTAAGTGTGATAGTTTTCCTTTAAACTTCGTTATATATAGGTACTACTGTCGTGACATTGGAATTTCTAACTACAACCGTTTAGTTAGTGGAGGGGGGGGGGGGAAACGAAAATTGGTACTTTAAAGCTTGATAAATCACGAACAATTTACTTAATCAAAAAACGGTCCTCACAATACTTTTGAAAGACCTATCCAACGATATCCCACACTATGGGAAGGAAAAAAATTATCATCCCCACTTTAGATGTAGGAGAGGTACCCTAAATAATTATTTTTTTCAAAATTTTATTTTATTACTTTTTCGGCGTCATTAATGTGTATACTCATGCCAAATTACAACTTTCTAGTACCAATAGGTTTTGAGCTAAACCACGGACAGACAGACAGACAGACGACATGGTGAAACTATAAGGGTTCCTTGTTGACTACGGAACCCTAAAAACCGGCCAAGTGTCGGACCACGCACAATGAAGGGTTCCGTAGTTGGAATGTATACCAGCCAGAGTTTCTCTAAGAGATTTTTTTAAAGATATTGGTATTCTCACGGTTACATCACAATTCATCTTCGCCAACATCTTATATATTAGGCAAAATTTACACTTGTACACTAAAAACAGTGATATTTACAATGTTAACACTAGAAATAAGGACAAACTATGTACCCCCTTTCACTAGAGCTGCACCTTTTATAACAAGATACCCTCTTCTTTGCTAGACTTGCCTTTTCAAGTAAAATCCAACCTTTGTTCAAAGGCATACTATTCCATCAACGACTACTTACACGATCAGAATAGTTGGTCGCCCTAATCAACTCTAGACTATGTTTATGTTCTTTCTCCAGAATTAGCTTACTGACAGGTTATTGAATTCATATAATTATTTATTTTATTTGACTGTATAAGTCAATTCAGTTTAATTTTATTTTAATCTATTATTGACATAAACTACTCATTTTAATGTTTTTAATGAGTTGATTGCAATATGTGGTTAGCTAGTGACCTCGACGATTGATCATAATTATTCTTGCATGAACAACCGGCAGCAAGTTCGTCATGCTCCCTTAGATGTCACTGCTTGCGGTGGCGTCGGAGGTCAGGTTGCCTCCTTCCCTCAAATATACCGAGGGGGGTAATGGCTGATCTTGCGTTATGCTCGTGAACGGGTGCTGCTTGTGATGACTGGTCGTCTTGCTGACCATGGTTTTATTGTTGTTATTACTTGTTTATTTATTTTACTTCGATGATGGTCCTAGTTTATCATTTGTGACTTTAAGAAGTGACAGCTATGTGAACAGAACCCAGTAATGCTTAAATATATGTGAGCTGTCACGCCTTTTATGCCTGGAGGCTTTTATTTAGGTAGTAAGTTTTTATTTATATTTTTAATTAATTATTTTTTGGCTTGAGTACATATATGTAGTTTTCTTTTTAACCCCCGATGCAAACGGACCGCTACTATTTTAAACTTTAACAGAACGTTAGGCTAATAATTAGAGCGGTCCCCCGACGCGACAACATTTAATAAAAAAAAATTATACTTACGTAGGGTCATAATTTCAAGGTTATTTATTTCTTTTTATAGGGTTTCACGTTTATACCTTTTTTGTTCTATTTGTGACTATTTTGCAATAGTTTTTTTTAAATTGTTATAGGCTTTGTACATTCATACTATTTTTATTATTATTTTGTGTTGGGGGCTTTTTAAATTTTCAATTTAGTTTTTTTTTGTATTTGTTGGTATATTGGCGTGGCTAGCTGACATATGGCAAATAATTTAATTTAATATTCTGTGTACTGTAATGTTAATTACTTTACAAGCCTAGTATTGTATACAATCAAGTATTTTCTAACTGAACAGACAGCTGTGCTGCTGGGGAGTTTGTTGCGCCACTTCTTCTTCCCAGCGAAAGCACTAGGAAGGCCGGCGATTTGGGATTGTCTTTTGTAATTTTGACGTTCGAAAAGTGCTGATTCTCAGCCTAATTTGAATAAATGACTTTTGATTTTGAAAGTAATAAGGTGTTTCATACAAACTGCACCCTTTGCCACCGGTAGGGGGAGATTTAAAAATATTGTTGTAAATAGAACATAGGTAATGTTGGTTTGTTCACAAAAATAAATAATTTGATAAATATGATGTTTATTTACCAGGCTTGTGGCTATTAAGCTATAACAGCAGCACGGGCCGATCAATCATGTTAAGCTTGCCGCGGTTGGTCCGTGGATGGGTGACCATCTTTACATACCAAGACTCGTCGGGGCCTCGACTGACAGAATTAGCCTAAACGGTGCAGGAAAACATCGTGAGAAAACCGGCATGTCCTAGAACCAAAAAATTCGAAGACATGTGACAAATACCAAACCGCACTGGGCCCGCGTGGTGGATTACGGCCCACTCCCTCTCACAGAGAAGAGGCCTGTGTCGCAGCAGTGGGAACATTATAGGCTGATTATGTTATGTTACAGAATTCGGTACAAAAAGGAAAGAAGGCTGTAAGCTGAGATTTAAAAACAGTACACGACTAGTACCTACATTATATGAGCCGTGGCACACTTTTCCGCACTAGTGCAGGAATAGAAAGTGTTAAATATGTACTACATTGTTTTGCAACCTAATAGAGATGCAACATGTGCGTCTTCATGAGCAAGTGTGTTGAAATTGAAAAAACTATTTTAGTTTTAATAAAATAATTGATCCACATGCAACTCTGATGGCTACTTTTTCAATTGGAGTTAGATTAGTTGATGGCTCCGCATCGCTTCGGTTCCTCCTCGTGGTTCCTTGAGGATGTCCCTCGGTGCTGGTACTGCTGGTGAAGACGGGCGGGGGGCGCGGGGCGCGGGGCGCGCGCGGGCGTGGAGCCCCGCGGCCGCACTGTGGGCCCGACCGTCGCCGCGCCGCCACCGCTCTGCCGCCGCGCGCCGCCCCCGCACCGGCTCGCTCGCCGCCGCCGGCGCTCCGCCTCCTCGCCGACGCCGCTCCGCCGCCGTCTCCTTGTGAAGTGACACCCAAGTGCAGTGCTATACCTACTTGCGATCAGTTCAGTGACAAGGAAAAGTTTAAACGTAGCGCGCGGGAAAACTTTCAGCAAACTTCAGCACCGACCTGCCTGCAGCCAGCCGCGGCCCCCGGCCCCTCCAGCGCCGCACGCCGTACAGGTACTCATCTCATTATTTTTTGATAAATAAACGTGTTTTCTGGATCAAGAGTCCCTCGAGTCCGATCCTGGAAGTAGGTGGAGGAGTGGATTGAAAGTTGCCGAAACTTTATAAACTTTTCGCAGTTCGTTGAGTCGACGACGAGACAGTTCGGTGTGCCTACTAGTTACATGAATATAAACGGCGATATTATTCCACAAGTAACGCTCGGCAGCTTATAGTTTGCCGACGATCACTGAAACTTTCATTCTTGGCCGCATGTCAATTATCACGTACAGTTTTCTAGTAAACATGTTACGGACAAAATATTATATAGGCTATATTTTAGTAGGTAGAAACATGAATTTCCGATAGGCACGTACTTACTAGATCACTAACAGCAATATACAATAAACGTCAATGAACGGGCCTGAAAAAAAAAAAAATGAGCTCTGTTTTTAACCTAGGTAGGTAGGTATATATTTCATTAAGAAAAAACCTTCTTAATCTAGCTAACTACTCATTAATTGTTGAATTTCAACTCATTCAACTTTGTCAAATCACATTAAAGGACAATAAATGCACCATGTCCACGGTGACATGGTCACTCGGGCACTACTCGGTCAGCGCGGCGCTGACTCGCTGAGATCGGAGCGCGGTGCTCAGCGCGGCTCAGCGAGTCTTCTTTACTATCTAATATTGATTTAACCTTGCCACAACCATTCGTGTGAAGTAGCATTTGATTGTTTTCATTACCACGCCTTTATTTATTAATCGGCTCTTCTCCACATGGAAACGTTTGCGTCGGAGAGCTTTTAATCCTAAAACCAACCTCGCTTGTCTTTAAAGTAGTCAGGAATAGACAACATTTTGACGACGTAAACAGTGCATTCTCAATGGTTACGGATTGGTTTACGTCAAATAACCTGGTTCTGAATGCCAACACAGGAGATGTATTCTCCTTCGTGTCGCTGCACGGCTGTATTTGTATTCTTCTCCTCCGCGTCGCTGCACGGCTGTATTTGAAATCTTGTTTTCCCAAAACTTTGCTACTTCATGTTTTGACTGCATGTTTTGGGACACCGCGGGCAGGATAGGAGGTGGAGCGATAGAGGTGGATGGTTTGTGACATTGCTCCACAATCACACCCACTGCAGTAGATGCCGAAGTTCATAGGGCCCTCGTACTCGTATATCAAGCCCAGCGGAGGTTCAGTTCGGCCGCCTGCGTCGTCACCTTCGGGAAGGCAATACACCAACGAACGTTGATACAGCTCGGTTACTGTTCGATTAGCATTTGAGAATACTGTTGGAGCTGCTGAATATCGTGTAACTCTCAGTATTTTAGTAAGTAGTAATTATCTAATTGCATTGCACACGTGTGAGTACTACATAAATATATTCCACAACCTATCACTTGCCTGGTATATTTTTTTGAATTATTTACTTATATTTAACGTGCACGTCTTTTTACATCGTGTCAACTTGAATCATGTAACGA
This sequence comes from Apamea anceps, assembly GCA_951799955.1. Taxonomy (NCBI): domain Eukaryota; kingdom Metazoa; phylum Arthropoda; class Insecta; order Lepidoptera; family Noctuidae; genus Apamea; species Apamea anceps. The sequence goes on along the minus strand of OX637502.1, from coordinate 67,381 downwards.
ATATTTTGTAACTGTGTCTGTGGAGCTTCGTGCCCGTGGTTCTCCACACTCTCCTGCACTTTGGAACGCCACTCGCTTCATCTTGCTGACTGACTGACTCCTTGACAATTCCAAAGTGTCTCTAGGTCTAGGTAATTGCTTTGATTATAATAAATGCTTTGAGTTCAAGTTTGAGCCATAGATATTTTTTATATTTCTATGGTTTTAACTGTGGAGCAAAGCTACTGATGTCTTCAAAATATGTTTGTTCTTGTTATATATTTACCAGCTAGGTGCCAGAGTTTCTCTCCGAGATTTTTTTGAAGACTGGTATTCTCACTGGCATGGCATCACGCTTCATCTTCGCCAGCATCTTATCTTCTACTTCTTAATTCACCTTATTCATATAATATCTACTATACTAATAATAAAGCTGAAGACTTTGTTTGTTTGTTTGAACGCGCTAATCTCTGGAACTACCAGTCGGATTTAAAAAAATCTTATTGCATTTGATAGCCCAATTCTTGTTGAAGGCATTTAACATCACTTTAGGAGACAAACAAAAGAAACTAAGTCGGAAAGAACGCTAGCGAGAACGAAGTAATAGCGCGGGCAAGCGATGCGATGCGGGTGGGTCGGGGAGCGAGGAACTTAACGCGGACGAAGTAATAGCGCGGGCAGGCGATGCGATGCGGGTGGGTGCGGGTTGAGCGAGGAACTTAACGCGGACGAAGTAATAGCGCGGGCAGGCGATGCGATGCGGGTGGGTGCGGGTTGAGCGAGGAACTTAACGCGGACGAAGTAATAGCGCGGGCAGGCGATGCGATGCGGGTGGGTGCGGGTTGAGCGAGGAACTTAACGCGGACGAAGTAATAGCGCGGGCAGGCGATGCGATGCGGGTGGGTCGGGGAGCGAGGAACTTAACGCGGACGAAGTAATAGCGCGGGCAGGCGATGCGATGCTTTTGGGGAGCGAAGAACTTAACGCGGACGACGTCACGGGCAGAAGCTAGTGCTACATATGAGCAACACATACATCTGTGTGACTCACTACAAACACTGACATTCTAAATATCAACAACATATAAGCTCTCTTTCACCGGCTTCATATCTAAGGTTCGTAACTCAATTGATGGGCTTGATATAACCTATATTTATAAAAAGATACCCTCTTCGTCGCCAGACTTGTATTTTAATGCGTTTAAAGGAAAAGTAAAATCTAACCTTAGTTCAAAGGCATAAGTGCTATTATATCAAAAACTGTTTCAACGATAACAATAAGTAGGTAGTTGGTCGCCGGTTAACTCATGGTCAGCACAATGTTGATGTTCTTTTTCCAGAATCAGCTGAACTACCCACTGACAGGTTATATGAGTTCATATAATTGTTCATTTATTTGACTGTATAATTTAATTTATTTTATTTATATTTATTTTCACTCATTGACATAAACTAGAATGTTCTATTAATGCGTTGTATTGCAATATTATGGCAAATAAATTTAGATTAATGTCAATAGAATCAGTTGAAGTTTTTCTAACTGAACAGCTGTGCTACTGGGGAGTTAGTTGCGCACTTCTTCTTCCCAGCGATAGCATTAGGAAGCGCTGCAGGGCGGGTGTGCCGGGGGACTGTCTCATGTCATTGTAACGTTCAAAAAGTGCTGATTCTCAACTTCGTTTGACAAAATGACTTTCATTTTGATTCACCTGAAGTTGCTGCTGATCACTAATTTATAACGACTTTAAGATACTACTTAAATAAATCTTTATGAAGGTCCACGAGTATGTATACGTATGTATGTGATGGTCAAGGTGGTACGAATATGTGCCTCGCGTAATAGTTGTCCTGATTATGATCGTTATCAGTGTGCAGGGGAGTTCCCACGTGTCAGCATGGGCTAGACGACCACTGACCATCACCTGACAAGACGTGTGCTGTGTCGGACGACCCTCGACCAAGTGGCCATGCTGACATACGTCAGGAAATGAATTCACTTCAAATAAGTCATACGAATTCAGAATAAACATGTTCGCCAACACGACCGTCAGTGGCTCGTCAGCGGCGGCGAGCTGCCAAGTTTGCCAGCAGTCACACGTGCCGGAGCGCGCCGCGCGTCGGGTCGCGCGGCGCGCGGCATCACCGCTAAATGTGTCCCAACGAAACTGTACAAGTGTACATTCCGCTTTCCTCTCATTAAATAATAAACAATATTACCGGAAAACATGAAATGGTTGCCGCACGGTTTGTTGGCTTGATGTCTCTGTTCCCAACAATTGTTACAACATCAACTAGCGTCTGCCCGCGGCTTCGTTCACGTGGAACTCGTAAGAAAACACAATATTCATATAATATGTAGTACATTAAAATAACAGCTACATTTTTATAAAACTTCTCTGTAGTACTACATTTGTAGTTTTGGTCTCGGCAGACAAAATATGCAGAAAGTCAAGACTGGTGACGCGGAAGTCAGATCTGTAGAGACAGTTGTCCGAGTGAGAAGCAGCTCGTCTTGAGGTCGACAGCCGCAGCCTTCAATGGCAATTACCCATTGCTTGCGAAATGTTTCGTTTTCCGTAAATAAATGAACGCCTGCGGTCCTGCATCTACTGCCTCATGGCACAACTCTGATACACTGACTGACGCTTCCTTACAGATTGCTCCTGACGAACAGCTAGCACTAAAGTAATACAACAGCAGATTGTAAACACACGGGATTTCTCAATAACAGTCACCTATTTTATAATAAGTATGTAATACCTATTTATTTTATAATAAGTATGTAATACCTATTTATTATTTTGACTATAACTTTAGACACTACACTTTGTGTTGGTCTGTGTACGTTCTTCGAAAATATGATGATATAAAAGTATAACAAAATGTAAAAAAGAAACAAAAAACATCAACTTGTTATTGGGAATCGAACTTAGGTTTGTAAAGCAGTCATTCGTTTTGTTGTTCCCACACATACATACTACATACATACATACATGAGCTGACGATAATCATTCAACAAGTTGACTGGCTCGCTCTATCTGCTATATCCTAAACTTTTGGCGCGTCTTTACAATTGCGGAGAAGAACGCTAACATACTCGTAATGCAATACTGCTCATCCCCCATAGCAAATAGTGTGATAACGTATAGTCAATATTGCTCATCCCCCATGGCAAATAGTGTGATAATGTATAGTCTATATTTTAGTCTATGTTTAGAAAATGTTAATGGTTGTGATTCGGAATTTCATTTTGAACATATTACCTGTAGAGATATAATTAAAACCTTTCACACATTAAATGTTAAAAAGACTGCAGATCTGTGGGGTAATTCTGTAGAAGTTGCTAAGTCTATTATTGACATTGTAGCACCTACTCTAGCTCTTATCTTTAATAGTTGTATTGACAGTGGGGAGTTTCCTGACCTCATGAAAAATAGTAAAATAATACCTTTGTTTAAATCAAGTAGTACAGTCACGACCACCAATATGTCAAAACTTGGCAACTTTCAATTCCAATTTTTTCGTGAAATAACGAATGCAACGTTGAAATACGACACTTTACATAAACCTTTGGGTTCGAAAATGCTATGTTCGTATCAACATAAAATTTCATTAAAAAATAAAGGAGTAAATCTCTTTTGAATAAAGCCGAGTGTATACACACTTTTGCTCGTGACTGTACATTAGACCCTACAAATTATAGACCTATTTCTGTACTACCTACCTTTAGTAAAATTTTTGAGAAATTAATTTTAGATCAAATGCAAAGATTTTTAATAAACACAAATTATTACATAGCAAACAGTTCGGTTTTACAAGGGGTCGTTCAACTACTGATGCGATGTTGAACTTTTAGGACATATTTATAATGCTTGGGAAAATAAATGCGATGCGTTGAGCATCTTTTGTGATTTGTCCAAGGCATTCGATTGCGTTCTTCACGAAACGTTAATCAGGAAACTCCGCCACTACGGAATCGGGAACACTGCTCTGGATCTTCTTACCTCATACTTGAGTAAGAGGATTCAGAGCTTTGATGTTAATTGAAAAAGATCTCCCGGATCTATAGTAACAATGGGAGTCCCACAGGGCTCAATTCTTGGCCCTTTCTTGTTTCTTATTTATATTAATGACTTGCCGTACCTCATAAAGGATAATCATGATATAGTGTTGTTTGCAGATGACACTTCACTTTGTTTAAACTTAAACGTCAGCAGCAGGTCACTGACGATGTAAATAGCGCGATCTCTAAAGTAGTCCACTGGTTCAATGTTAATAATTTACTTTCAAACGAGAAAAAGACCAAATGCATTGAGTTTACGTTACCTCATTTTAGGCAGGTGAAAACCAATGTGTTGATAAAGGGCGAAGAATTGAATCCTGAAGATAGCACAGTATTCTTGGGCATAACTTTGGATGCTAAGCTTCAGTGGGGTCCACATATAGATAAATTGTCAAAAAAGCTAAGTTCCGCAGCATACGCTGTTAGAAAAATTCGTAATTTAACTGATATAGAGACAGCCCGTTTAGTGTACTTTAGCTATTTTCATAGTGTAATGTCGTACGGTATTCTATTGTGGGGAAATGCCGCTGATATTTAGACTATCTTTGTTTTACAGAAGCGTGCTGTTCGATAAATTTATAAATTGAGTCCGAGACACTCACTCAGAGACAAATTTAAAGAAATTAATGTTATGACTGTGCCTTCTCAGTATATTTATGAAAATCTTTTATATGCCCATAAAAATATAAAATTGTTTAAAAAGTACTGTGATATCCATGATATAAATACTAGAAACAAACACAAATTTGTTGTACCTACAACAAGGCTCAAGAAAATAGGTGGCTCGTTCAGATGCCAATGTATACGCTTCTAAAATAAAGTTCCAAGCCCCGTTCAAGATCTAAGCCTTAATAAATTCAAATCATACATTCATTCATTAAGTAAGTTGTGCCAGAAAGCCTTGTATACCGTTAAGGCTTACATCGAGGACAAAAAGGCTTGGCATTAAGCTGCTTCCAATTTTTACGTATTGATTTTTTTTTATTTTTTGTTTTTTTTATATACACTTTGCCATTAATGCATTTGATATAATAATAATAATCTTTATTATGAACATCTTACAGGGTATCCTTGGGGTGAGATCCTGACCTCCAAACTAGTAAAATACTGTATCTTGAAGATCAGTTCCTTCCTTTCACAAACGTGTTATAATATACAAGTAAAATATGTCCATAATTTTAACGTAAATAAATTTTTTTTTTTTTTTTTAATTTTAACGCAGGCTATCTTATAATAACTCAAACCAGCAAACAAACATATATTACTAGATTTCAATATAACTAAAACTAGAAAATAAAAAAAATAAAAATATAAAAAAGAATAGAAAAAGGAATGTGCGTGTGTGTAGGGGTGTGTGGGGGTGTGTGTCTGTGTGTATATGTAAATGTGTGTGTATATGTGTGTGGGTGAGCGTGTGCGTGATTGAGTGTGTATTTCATACCGTTACAACAAAAAGAGATTCAATTTTTTCATAGTCCATGTCATTCAACCAGGCAACAATTTTACTTTTGACTTCATTATTACTGAATGATCTGATGTGATGAATGGACTGTGTTAATTTATTGTATAACCGTGGAGCTTGGACGTTGTAAATTTTGCTAGCAAATTTTGTGTTGACTCTAGGTACTGGACACTGCACTTTTCTTTTGTTCAATTTGGATAATATCGGTATGACCTGTCTGTGGTATCTACGTAAGACTTCATAAACATAAAGTTTACGAACGCTCAAGATATTTATTTCTTCGTATAGATCTTTGGTGGGATAGCGATAGGGAAGTTTAAATGCGACTTTTAGCAATGATCTCTGTGCGCGCTTAAGAACAATCATAATTGTTTTACAAGCCCCACTCCAGGCACTGATGCAGTAGTTAATAACACTTTGACCAAGAGCAAGATATGTTTGTACCAGGAGATCTCTACCAGCCACATCACGCAGGCTTTTAAACGCGAGCGCTGACGGCACGGTTGGCGCAGTGGTTAAGCGATTGACTGCTGCGCTGCGTGTCGCGGGTTCGATTCCCGCACGGAACAAATATTTGTATGACCTGCATGTATTTGTTCCGAGTCTGGGTGTTTTTTCTATCTATATATTTACAATATTTTTAATATGTATATATTTACAAAAAAAAAAATGTATATTTGTAGTTTATCAGCCATCTTGTTACCATAACACAAGCATTAGGTTGCTTAGCTTGGGACTAGATGGCGCTGTGTGAAATGTCCAAGGATATTATTTATTTATTTATTTATTATTAATTTCCTTGTCCTGGCCGCTACCGAATTTATGTGTGCACCCCAGTTCAGTTTATCATCTATTATGATACCTAAATACTTAATGGTTTTTGATTTAGTTAAAGTGGGACACGTACAACTTGTATCGTTATCTAGATAAGGATTCCTGTTGCATGGGTATGTGTGACTCTTAATTGTAAATGTATCCTTTGAAGCGCCTGATTTGGTAATACTAAAACAAAAATATTTTGTTTTCCCCACATTTAGGTTTAACAGGCTGTTTTCTAACCACCGCGTTACGATACGTAGCCCTTTTTCAACAGTAGTCCTTATTAAGTCCCATGAAGTATCGTGAAACAGAATAACTGTATCATCTGCGAACATAATTAATTCAGCTTTATCAATTTTGATGTTGCAAAGCTCATTAATATAGAGTAAAAATAGGCTTGGTCCGAGTGTACTCCCCTGGGGAACGCCATATGCAATGTCCTCGCTGTCGCTAACCTCCTCTTCAATCCTAATGCACTGTTGCCTTCCAGATAAATAGTTGTGAAACCACAGAAGTGGAATACCTCTGATTCCTGCATTCTGAAGGCGTGAAATGAGAATAGGAATTGATACGGTATCAAATGCCTTCTGTAGGTCCAAAAACACCCCCACGCATTTTTCTCCCTTGTCTAAATATGATGTAATGCTAGAGGTTGACCTATCCACAGCATCAGTAGTCGAACTATTAGATCTAAAACCAAATTGGCTGTCGGATAAGATGTTATTTATTTCTAGGTATTTCGTTATTCTCTTATTGACTACTTTCTCTAATATTTTAGACAACACCGAAAGAAGTGATATAGGTCTATAATTATTAGGTACCTTACGTTCACCAGACTTGTAAATAGGTATCACTATAGCTTTTTTAAAAGCATTGGGAAAGTTTCCACAACTTAGTCTTAAATTGCAAAGATGACTAATAGGAGAGCTAACTCGAAGGTATAGCTGCTTAATTACTGACGTGGAAATTTTGTCCCAACCAGTGGCGCTGCTTAATTTAAGGTTCCTTATTATATCCATTATTTCTATGGGGTCAGTTGGAGCAAATGACATTGAATTTGAAGGTACATTACATGTTAAAGCTTCACTTGCAAGAGTTTGGTCACTGATTTGGAGTTTACTTAAAGTAGCGTTAGCTAGATCCTTACCGATCGAGGTTAAAATATTTGTTAATTTGATTTAATGAGTCAGCAGAATTTTCAGAAAATGTAAAGATAAAGATAAAGATAATTTTATGTAAGCAGTTTGCTGCAGTTTGTTATTTTTTTTTTTTTTGTAAGCAGTTGTTTTGGACAATCTTTCTTTTTATTAAGATAGCATGCTTCTTTGATAATATTCCAGGTTTCTTTGGTATTGCCTTTATGTTTTTGTAATTGGTGCTGATAATATTCTTTCTTTAACAGTTTTACCAACCCATTACATTTCTTCCAATACGCAGTGTAATATAACCGTAATTGTTCATTATTTAATTGTTTTTTTTATTTTTTTATGAAGATCATCTCTTTTCCTAATAGAATTTAGTATCCCGGCCATTGAAGCCATGGATAACTATCCATGGCTTCAATGGCCTTTTTTTCCGTGGTAAGTGGATGATCTTTGTGTTATTATTTTTGGCGTTTTTTAGGCATGATATTAGAGTTTCTGCTGCATGATTAACGTCAACGGTATTAAAATAATCATCATTTAGTGTTAGTTTTAGTTCTTAGTCAATATTATCAAAATTGGTTACGGTTCTAGATATATATTTGATATTTGTTTTGTTATATGAGCCTTATCTATGTAAAGAAGTATAGGAGCGTGATCAGTAAGCTCATCAAAAACAATAGTCTGTATATCCGACGAGGTTTTAACCATAAAATGATCAATACAGGTCCGAATTCTTGTGGGAAGGTTAATAGCCTGTTTAAGCCAAATGAAGCCATTAGATTAAGATACTGATGGGTGTGGTTATTTACATTATCTGCAAGGGTATCCAAGTTGATGTCTCCAGTGAAAATGATGTTCGCGGTTTTACAGTCCTGTAGTGTAAACTGTAATTACGTTTAAGAAATCAATATATTTTGTTGGATTGTGGAAACAAGGTGGCCCGTATGAACATATAAGTGTGTAGCTTTTGCATATATCTACCACAAGACAATTTCCTTCATCCATTAATGGCTCATAATGTGTGCAGTTAAGTTCATCTCTAACGCACACGATAATCCCGTCATTTTTATTAAAACTATTTTTGGTACTAAATGCGCTGTAATTAGTTATTGTCGGTATGATGCTGTTTTCGTCTATCCAACACTCGGTTAATACGAAAACATCTATTGTGATATCTAATTTCGAAACAAATATAAGAAATTTGTCCAGGTTGCAATTTACACTACGTATGTTAATTGTTATTACTGTCAGAGAATTATTGCTCAAAGAATTATATTTTAACATAGTCGAGCAGTTTTCCGGATTTTCTAATTTAAAGCATTTAATATCCATAGATGAGTCTAAATCTGTCACTATATTTTTGCTTATGTTATCGAATTTTGAAAGAATAGTCTAAAAGGTACACAACAAAGGATCTTTCGGTTTTGTTCATGCATGATAAAGGGTAGTGAAATAGTATTACTACTCTTGGTATGTAAATAAAATGTAAACAATTCGAAATATGGGAATTTTATTATTTTTGATACTTTGTAAATATTTGTAATCTCTTTTGTGATGCTAACTATGAAATTAGAATGTAAGCAGTGTGTGTAATTATCTGCGGTGTGAAAGAATGTTGAAAATTGATTGTGTGAGTATGTGTGTGTGTTTTTAATTATTATTAGAGTATTGCAAAGAAACACTAAGGCTAAATACAAGTAACTTAATCTACCAAAGAATACGAAAATCTTGTTATGATGTATCACTGGTGATAGTCAATTCGCACTCTTAAGGGAGACCAAATGTTCTTCATTTTTTACTAAAATGTGTAGCTTCCCTTCCATTTCTCGAAGAAAAACTCTCCCGTTTGCTGTCCAGCAGAATTTAAAGTTTTCGTTGGTGGTAAAATCTCTTGCCAGGAAAAAGAGTCGTCTTCCCTTAGCAGTGAGTCGTTCTGACAGGAAAATCGGCGAGCTGTTACCTTCCAGTCCCAGGTGGGTGGAGTTTAGTTGCTGCAAGGGGTTGTCTCTGTTATATTTCCGAGCCATAGTTAAAATGTTTTGTTTAATTAGGGTGTTAGATAATTCGACATAGAGAGTTCCGACATATACTATGACATTTGCTTACTTTGTAAAGTATTCTATTATTTTAATTAATATAATATATAATATCCCTGGACATTTCACAAAGCGCCATCTAGTCCCAAGCTAAGCAACCTAATGCTTGTGTTATGCGGTAACAAGATGGCTGATAAACTACTTATATATTTTTTTTTTTTTGTAAATACATACATATTATAGATAGAAAAACACCCAGACTCGGAACAAATACATGAGGTCATACAAATATTTGTTCCGTGCGGGAATCGAACCCGCGACACGCAGCGCAGCAGTCAATCGCTTAACCACTGCGCCAACCGTGCCGTCATCGTTGTGAATTGTTGTGTCATCGTCATTATTGTGAATGTAAAGACTATGTGGGTCATTTTATTTTTTATTTTTCTCAAACTCAAATCATTTATTTCAATTAAACCATTTACAGGCACTTTTGAATTGTCAAAATTAAATAGTCGGTCAGTTAGTCAGAAAGTTGAAGCTAGTTGCCCATTCCAAAGCGTAGATCTCTATGAAGAAGAACGGGCAAGAAACTCCATGGACACTCTTTTAAATCAAGACATTTTTACAAAATCCTGGTTACATTATTCTTATTGCTTCTATATGTGAGAACAATGTAAAAAAAACAAATTAAAATATAAAATTAAAAATAAGCCTTGGCAGTTAAGAGATGACCAGTCTCAACTGATGGCGCCCGTTCACGAACATGACGCGTGGATCAGCACCACCCAGCTCAACCATTTCGTAGGGAACCGAATGATCCAACACACGCGCCACCACCAGTGAGACATTTAAGTGAGCATGACATATTCTCAACTGCCATGCTCTTTCAAGTCAACATCAAAATATCATAAAAAACGGATCCATGGTTCTTACATTTACAAAATTTTCAAAAATGCTTCTAAATTATACAAAACTATAGTTTGCAATATAATTAAGATGAGAGAAACTACCAATCATGAAGAGGTATTTAATACTGAAGTATTAAAAGTTAATCCCGATTAAATAAAATAAACACTAAAAAAAAAAAACAAAAAGGGGAAGCATCTCTTCCAAATATTGAAATTGTGATCAACTTGTAAGCCCAACTGCCTGTGGAGCAGGACCAACATTAAGCCAAGCATTTTTGTCTACTATATACTCGTCCAACTTATAATATGCTTGTCTACATAGTGTGCGTTTAATGCATGTTTTAAATTTCTTCTCATTTAGTTGAAGAATATCGAGTGGTATTTTATTATAACATTTTACACAGTACCCCATAAAAGAAGTTAGGGGGTCGTGGCTAAATAATAACAGCCGCACAGGTCGATCGGTCAGGTTAAGCTACGCTTGCCGCGGTTGGTCTGTGGATGGGTGACCATCTTTACATACCGAGATCCCTCCGTGCCTCGGAAAGCACGTTAAGCCGTTGGTCCCGGCTGTCATTCGTGGATCTTTGACAGTCGTTACGGGTAGTCAGAAGCCCGAAAGTCTGACAACCAGTCTTACCAGGGGGTATCGTATTACCCAGTAACTGGGTTGTGGAGGTCAGATAGGCAGTCGCTCCATGTAAAATACTGGTATTCAGCTGCATCCGGTTAGACTGGAAGCCGACCCCAACATAGTTGGGAAAAGGCTAGGCAGACGACGACGACCCCATAAAAGAAGTTTTTACTTTAGACAATCTGAAGCGCGGTTGATCTAGTTTATTCCTATTCCTAGTGTTAAAATTATGCCTGTCACTTATCTTACTAAAAAGATGTAGATTTTTCCGAACGTACATAATGTTTTCGTATATATTATGACAAGGAACCGTCATGATGTTAATTTTTTTAAACAGTTCTCTTAGAGATTCGCGTCTGCTGAGATTGTAGATGGCTCTGATAGCCCTCTTTTGCAGGATGAAAATAGAATCAATATCTGCAGCCCGTCCCCACAGCAAAATACCGTAAGACATGATGCTATGGAAGTAACTAAAATAGACCAGTCTCGCGGTTTCCACGTCTGTTAATTGACGGATTTTCCAGACAGCGTAAGCGGCTGAACTTAGCCGCCCTGCAAGTGATGTTAGGTGAGGAACCCACTGCAGCTTTGAGTCAAGCGTGATACCCAAGAAAACCGTACTTTCGACGAATTCAAGTATCTCCCTATTCAATACAACGTGACATTCACTACTTCTAACATTCGGTAAAGCGAATCTAATGCATTTAGTTTTTTTCTCTCTGTTCTGTTAGTTTTTGTCATGGTCTGGCAGTCTGAGTAATTAATGTGGCCTACCCAAATGTCCTTTCTTTGGTATTGTTCGTCGAATCGTTGAGCTCCTTAAGTTTTGAGTTGAGCTGCACGATTTCTGGCATATGCGTGCAGCTCCTCTGGACAGGTCCTCTCAATCTGTGTAGCTCTTTCCTCAAAAGACCATCTCAGACATCGACCAGCATGGTCTTCATATGATCTGCCCAAGATTATGGAAACGCCGACCTCATCTAGTTTTTAAAATATGATTGACGTGTAAAAGTGTTTGTACAAACCTACTTACAAAATAAAATCATTTATCATTCATTTCTATGGACTGACCAGACCATATTTGAACAGAATCTATCCGGTAGTATCTGCGTGATGGTGGAACATACATTCAGGCAAACAATAAAAAAAAAATATTTTCGGTAAGTTGGAGTCTTTCGTACGAATTATGTGGGAAAAGTTTTTTTACGATTTCTGAATTTTCTAGTACTCAAACCCCAGATGGTCCAATAGAGGTTTTGTTTTTGATTCTTATAAGAAACAGGATCGATTAGCATTAAAAAAGTTTTTGTGAAAATTGCGCATTTTCCTGCTGACTGTACATATTTTTCAAAATCTGTGAATGCAAATCAACATTCCTCAAAAAGTTAAGGAAAGTCTCCTGACACCGTTCACTGTAGCTACAACGGTTAAGGTAGCCGCCCTTACTGCCCCATCTCAAGAATCCACCCTGTATGTATAGATAACGCATAAACACTGCGGGCTGTATGATGGCCCCGGGCCCCGGGCCCCGACTTTCCAGTTGTAGATCGTGAGTTGCAACTTCCAAACCAGTCAGGCATGTATTCTACGTTGTGCAGTCCACTTCATCGACACTGCTCTCTAACAGGAAAGGAACCCTGAACCAACATTTGAAATACTCACGTACTGTGACATCCACCACCGCGCACCCACCGGGCGCTCCCTCACGGAGAGGCGGTTTGTGCCCTAGCAGTGGAAACATTATAGAATGATTATTATTTTAATTTTGAGGGTTGCTTTATGCGATTTGAACTGAGTACGATCAGGTTATTTGATGAAAGCGCTCTCAGGAGAGCAAGCCTGGTGGCAGTCTTCAGAAGGTAGTATGTAGATACAAACAAACCCAATAGATCTGCAAGTGGCACTGTCGCTTACCGACGAACACTGGGTGCCAGGCTACTGTTCCACCAGAGATATGGCAGCCAAGCAGCGAAGGTACGAAACCAATATGTCTTTGCAGCAGAGCTTAGCGGAGTAGTGGTGTGGCTGAGCGGGTGACATGCTTCACGCGTCCTGAGAACACTTAGCTTTGTTGATCCTTTTTCATAGCGTAGTTTGGCTTACAAACAATACTAGCCGCTGATATATACATCCATCGCTACTACGCAGCTTAGCACATCGCTGGTGGAAAGGCAGTCAAATGATACCGGTGTAATGTAACTGGATAGCAACCAGGTAGCTGGTTGGTTGGGATATCTTTGAAGTGAACGTTCTCCGGAATGACCGCGTGAGCCGTGTGCGGCAGTCCCCAGCAGCCAGCAGCTGCCGATGCGCGACCTTTGGCGCCGCCGTCGCGCAGTCTGGGCAACGCGCTACCTCGAACTTCATGAACTGTTTAATAGCTGTTTATGGTAAAGATATATATTAACGAGAAGAAAGATAACTTTTTAGTGTACACCAAGTTTCAGGAAAATGAGAACTAAGTAATAAAACGTACAATAGCGGTGTTATCGCAATACCGATCTTCGCCAGACCACCTTCTGATGGACTAAAATCTTGCTTGAACGATTGGCACCCTTGAGATTTTATTACATTTGCTATTCATTGGATCACTTCGTTGAATTGATATTAATGTTCTTTATTGCAAATTGTGTGCAAGCCCTGACTTTGTGCTAGGTGGTGACGCACGCGTAACGAGGGCCAGCGTCCTCTCGCTGGAGGAAGCACTACTAAATAAGATAAACAAAGGAGAAACAAAACCTTCTAAAATACTATAGTCGGTAATAACAAAAACAAATGGTTACAAGAGGCCTGTAATGGTGGTAGTGTGTATGCGTGTTGTGCGTGTGTGAGTGCATGTGGTGCGTGTGTGTGTGCATGTGGTGCGTGTGTGTATAAATTGAATGTCCGGAAAAGATTTGTAGCGATCGCGAGGGAAAGTAAAGTTGAGTGCCTCTCATACCGAAGAAATGGTGTTACGAAATGGATAGAAGAATTTGCCCCGCTTCGTCGTAGTTGAGGAACAACAGGCTGAACACTGTGCTTGAACTTGTGCAGTAAGTTTAAAAATTGACAGCTTCTCGTTAATTCAGGATCTTTGGGCACAATAGTGTCGTCGCGCAAGTGTTCGGCACTTACGACGCGGAACAGATTCACGGATAGGAAAGCCAATCCGCCGATTAGATACATTTCTATATAGTGTCATCGTGGAAGTCCTCTCCACAGTGCGGGGACATAGAGCTTTCTCAACGTACGTACGGACTTCGGAGTACAACTGGGCCGTGGGGAAATCCCTTTTACGGAAATCCAGAAGTGTGAGAACAGCTCGCTAAACGTTCACGTCACGGTTCTGAAAGTCCCGTCCCGATTGTTACTTACTGCTGTCCTGTGCGAGGGAGGGGCGAGGGGCGAACTGGGATGCAGTAAGTAATAATCGACGCACACTGGGAACGGAATACAAGTGCAACTGATTCAATGTCCGCCGAATGTCTAAGCTCTTAAATAAATCAAATAGTTCCCGAAGCCGGGAGCGCAGTACATGTGTACGGTCTCACCGAGGCCTCTCGGCGGTATTATCACCTAAATATTTAGTATTTTTAACTAAAGAAAGGTCGTTGCAGTTGTATGGAGAGCCGTCAAAATCAAAATCAAAATCAAAAGTCATTTATTCAAATTAGGCTGAGAATCAGCACTTTTCGAACGTCAAAATTACAAAAGACAGTCCCCCAAAAACGCCCGCCCGTGCGTCATAATAGATATGAGCTAGTATTTTGTTTGAGTTGATGCATATGTGTGCTCATCGTGCTGTGAGAGAGCGGCGCGTGTCCGCTGTCGCAGGCGCTGTCCTTCGTCATGTGTACTACGAGGCACTCGTTCATACTCGCTGCTACTTCCAGAACCGCCGTACTGTAGGCTCTGGCAACCGCCGGGAGACAGTTCGCGACCGGCGCAGGGCGGAGCGCTGCGGCTCGTACCGAACTGGATCATAATTGATCGAGCTCATCAGTCACGCTAAGCACTCCCTACAACAATATTCGTGGCTTTAAATTGTGCCACGATTTATGAATATGACACTATCATCAACTGTAACTGATACATCCATGATACATCGCGTATCGCACAAACTAGAATGTCTTTTAAAACCGACGTCTATAAAATTTCAGACCACAACAAAGAAGTTGAGGCCCTGCGCGCATCACGACCGCACAGTCGATACAGAGCCGTACAGGTTAGTCGTCGAACCCGATACCCTAGAACCAGGCTCGTCTCGTGAACAGACAAAAGTGTTGCTCGGGAGTTACTTGCGCCACTTCTTGTTCCCAGTTACAACACTAGGAAGTGGTGCTCGGGGGCCGCTCTTGCGTAATTTTGATCAGATCTTCAGCCTAATTAGATTTTTTTGATGATTTCTTATTTGATTTAACATTTTAATTCACATCTACCTTATAGAAAGAAAGAAAGAAAAAGCATTTATTTGCGGCAAACATGACGCATAAAAAAAAGGACATAAACACACAAAAAATAACAAGTTGGGGGTAAACATGCGTCACATTCACGCAAAACGGCCATCGCTCAGCATAATGCTAAGACCCTATACGAGACAGAGCTCCAGCGCTGGTTTTCAGCGGCAGCCGGCGCTGACGTGATAACGTTAACCAGTGCAGCATGCAATTATACATAAATAAATAAAACAACAATCAAAACAAGAAATAAAATAAACCATTGCAACATAGCTAACATTTAAAATAAATTTATACCTAAGGTAGGTATAACCAGTTAAGTACTAGTTATTCGGTTCGTGTTGTGTACGTAACACGCTATTTCTACGTTTTTATGCAAGCTTTGTTCAAGTATTTTGTTTGAAGGCGTCCACATAGTCAATCTATTAGTACCTAAGTAGATGGAACAGTTCGATCAGAGGTCGCGTGCAAACACCGTCGATCAAACGCGAGCGGCGAACTGACTCCTTGTTTACGGCTCACACGTCACCGGAACACACGGACATTCATCGGCAGCATCCGCCCTGAAATCTATATATAGTATAAAATTCAAAGTCCTGACTGACTGACAAATATTATCACCTTTGCAGGTAAAAAGGGGGATACAGTTAATATGAAAAATCTCATTTCATTTATCTAGAAACTTGGCTCAAATACCTATCTAAATTAATCATAAACTTTTAAAACTACCCTTAAAAATTTATACTTAAATAATAACGTAAATAATAAAGTTTATACGTATGTATAAGTTTTTTTAAACTACCTTAGGGAGTGTCAAGTAATAATAATAATAATTTATTTCAAATTCAAGTAAGATAGTAACATCATAAATAAAAACATATCATAAATGAGCTTATACTAAAATAAATTCGACAAGACATCTGTGTCTGAACTAGATAAAAAAATATCTGTACTTCAGACAACAGCGCTATTCCCTATAAATATACATTTAAAAGCTTACAAGTTCAAATTTTCTTTAATTATGTACATAAATATGTATTTCGTTATTTTTAGATCAACTAGTAGCAAAAAACTTAAAAATATAAATAAAGTAAAATGAAATAAATTGGGTTTGGGAGGGGACCTCCTTTTCTGTCGAATGTAGATGAGTGAGTGTGTGTAGGAGGGTGGCTATGGGAACTTAGTGTGGTACAATTAAGAGGTTTTCAGTTTCGTCATAGGTCAGCTTATGAATGTACTCAAACACTTCATTCTTACAACTTCTGCCGACAATTCTATCAATCCTGCTATAAAGCTACGGACCTAAGAAGCAGAAATACCTGTTAACGAATGGGTGTCTGAACATGGTATCTGTTGGTACCGAGTATAGGTTTTCGTCGCCTGGATCGTATAGCTTGACGGCACGGTTGGCGCAGTGGTTAAGCGATTGACTGCTGCGCTGCGTGTCGCGGGTTCGATTCCCGCACGGAACAAATATTTGTACGACCTACATGTATTTGTTCCGAGTCTGGGTGTTTTTCTATCTATAATATGTATGTATTTACAAAAAAAAAATGTATATAAGTAGTTTATCAGCCATCTTGTTACCATAACACAAGCATTAGGTTGCTTAGCTTGGGACTAGATGGCGCTGTGTGAAATGTCCAGGGATATTATTATTATTATTATTATAGCTGGTTTTTCAAAGCTCACTCTCGTATGCTGCATCAAGACAGTGTGCAGTATGAGTAATTGGCGGACAGAGAGAACCTCACAGTTTTGGTACAGCTGATAAGGTGGGAACTAATACGGACGGAAAGTGCTTGCTTTGAGAATAGCTCTTTGGGCTACTTCAAGTGGCTTTAGTATGGTTTTTGGGGCACCACCCCAGACAGAAATACAGTATGACAAAATGGTTTTTGGGGCACCACCCCAGACAGAAATACAGTATGACAAAACTGATTGACCAAGTGCCAGATATACCTGCTTCATTAATTTAGGGTCTGCAGCATGCCTCAGATTTTTGAAAACGTATAAATTTTCTTAGTCTAGCAGTGACTAATTCTATAATAATATGGTGTTTAAATGAGAGATTGTTATCTATTGTTATTCGACGACTATGGGCTTGGTGACGCCAGGTTTAGCAAATGGACGATAAACATCTCTATCTGCTGTTTCCAATCGCAAGTTTAATGTGGTATCAATATGTTAACGGTGTTGGACACTAACTCTTTGGTCTCATTTTGAAATTTAGGAATATTTCTGATCTCTAGTTTGTTTGTGCACGACTGTTTTTCGAGATTTTTCAACTTATTTATGTAGAACTAACTTCTACCCGCGGTTTCGCCCGCGTGGATGTCGGAAATTATCCCACGGGAACGTGCTATCCTAATAAAAAGTATGTCCTTCCCTAGCTAGGATGCCATCTATTTTTTTGCCAAATCAGAAGTTTAGTGGTTTAGGTGTGAAAATGTAACATACAGTTTCAAGTTGAAGTCCTCCCCTTAAAAACCGAATTACCCCTTTTTTCCCCGTCAGGTGTCAATTTTCGACAACTTTACATAGTGCAGCATTGGCCAATGCTACATTTAATTTTATCGCGAGCAACCTTCTTTTATAACAAATCCTACCTTATTTACAACCAGAAAGGTTTTTTTTCATATTGGTTTTTTTGAATTTTGAATCAGAAACTGTCATTGTCTTTTCTCTTGCCGAGATTTTTTTGGCATGGGAAGTTTAATTTGGTCACAGGACGGTCCTTGTTATTATTTTTTCCGTTTGAACATATAATTATTTGCCACGATATAAAGATTTGAACGACCGAGTTCGTTCGTTGTGCGACTGGATCAAAGGGAACTGTTCCCGAAATTACAGCATTTAAAACTTGCGAGTCAGGTTTCATCTTTCAGGACTTGGTATGTAATTTAACTTCACTTCATCTCTTTTGTTATAAAAGATTCTGCCTGCGTCTTGGATTATCAGTTTTTCGTTATTTTCAGTAGATTTATCCGAAGACTATAGGCGAATCTTGAATTCGCCCCCACCGCTAGCCTGGGACCAGACGGCTGCAAGCTTTTGTTGGAATTCGAACCCCACGCTGGTGGGTTCAAGTACCAGCCAGCCAGCGAGCCTTCCAACTGCCAATCTGGAGCCTAGGACCGGATTTACGTATTCTTAGTAGTTTTTTTTAAATTTCTCGTAGTATATTGTCTTATTTAATTTAAAACTTTCTTGTAATTTGTTGTCTCGCTACCGGATAACAGATTGACCTGGTGCGTATTACCCATTTAGGATTACTGAATATTTATTTATTGCAGAAGTTATAGCAACGTTTGCAAACGTATCGTGACCGACGCGTAACAGTGGAATTTATAGGGCTCTAACACCAGGGACGTCGCCTTAGAGTTTTACTTAATTTTTTTTAATCGTGCTGTGTTCTACATTAAGTTTTTTTGATAACAATATTTTTTGATTATTACTAAATTAAACGTGTACAAGTGAAGATCTGGTTTTTATTACGCTACAATAGGTACTTATTATTAATTATTTTCTGTCAAAACTATTATTCCTGAGTTTCGAGTTAATTGGACCGCGCATTCAATTACTTCCACACAAACTTCAACACCCCTATATCCCCCTTTGAGGGGTAGTTTTGAAAAACTTATAATAATAAACTTTATTACTTACTTAGGCGAGTATTCTTGCCAAGTTTCAAGTTTATTAACCTAATGAAGAAGATTTTTCATATAAACTGTATCCCTGCTTTTCAACCCACAGGGGTGGAATTAAAAAAAAAAATCGTTTGAGATGTATTTATAACTTGACTCAAAGATTATTTATACTAATTTTCGAGTTAATCAAGCCATGCAGCAAAATCCTCCCCTGTAAAATTGACTACCCCTTTTCAGCCCGTCACTGGTACTTTTCGAAAAACCCTGATACACATTATTCTTTACTTTCGATCGTAGGTATAAATAGTGAGTTTCGAGATAATCGGACCGCGCGCTAAAATTCTTCCATACAAACTTTGAAAGCACCCAATCCCCTTTTAGGGGGTAGTTTAGAAAAACATAAAATGGCAAACTTCATAATTTACTTAGATTAGTATTGGTGCCAACTTTCAAGTTTATTAACTCAAGGAATAAGATTTTCCATACAAACAAAATACCCCCATTTCACCCTCTTAGGGGTGGAATTTCGAAAAACCCTTTCTTAGTGGACACCTACTCTTCACTAACAACACACCCTCCAAATTTTATGTCTCTAGGATCAGCGGTTTAGGCTGTGCGTTGATATATCAGTCAGTCAGTCAGTCAGTACTTTGAATTTTATATAATTATATAGATTTTAAATCTAAAGTCTTGAAACATACTCGTATTCAAAAATCAATAAGGTAACATAGAACGTATTAATCAGTCAGTAATTAAGCTAGGTAGTAGCTAGCAAGTAGGTATTAGAATGATCGGCATTTTTAAAACCGATTAGTCGGCTAGTCGGTTAGTCGGCAAATGCTATAGTCGGCCCATCTCTAATCTTAAGATAAAATATTATAGTGTCTTAGCCGTGTGCAGCGCCCCTTAGTGAACTCCACTGCGGGTGACGTAACCTACGACAAACTTATTATTTGCGGTTGGTACAGTAATCGGGTCTAGGGATCGAACCGCAAAATTAAGTCTGTTTTTTATTGTATATACTTTTCCGGGATAAAAATACCCAGTGTGGTGCTCAGGATATTAAAGAATAATTATACCAAGTTTCATCGTAATCGAACCAGTAGTTTTTGCGTGATGCCTGAACAAACAGATAGACAGACAAAAATTTTTTTAATAAATTTTTGGTTTCGCTGTCGGTCTAGTAACACCCCCTGCCATTTATTTTTTTGATATTTTCAATGTACAGAATTTTCACTTCTACAGATTTATTTTAAGTATAAATAACTTAATTATGTTTCTTTTTAGTCTGGATAAGTTAAAAATTTTGTTGTTAACTTTATTTCTTGTGAGGGAAGAAATGTAATATGTATATTGTGATGTGGGTACACGAACAATAAATCAGTTTCGCGTGAACTGTCGTTGAATTTGCATCGATATTCCACAGTAAGTATGCGGCACAACGGCTCCACGCCTGATCGAATGCGAGCACCGAGCCGTATGCGCCGCTCGCGAGTGTCGCGTCGGAAGACCTCCGACACTCGCGAGTAGACACTATCATTGTTCACTTGATATTAATTCGACGAGTATCAACTGGTCACACGCTGCCTGCTTGCGCGGAAGTGGGACATTTAATACTTAGAGTCAGTACATCGTAGCCCCACTTAATGAGTCGGAGCGCGCCAGGCGGAGTCACGCATCCTACAGATATGGGCTTACACGGTCATTAACGGGCATCTACACATTTAATGAGATCATTGTAATAGTAGTCGGCGTGGTGTGCGCAGTTCAGCACCAAACTTAAACACGCCGCAGAAGGTCACCGGTGGAAGGTGTTCCAAACAATGCGCTATAAAGCCGGTCGCGTAATCTTTACGACAAATGTGGCGGACAAAGCAGCGCACGCGCATTCTTGGCGAGACGCGGGCGCGCGGGCGGCATGATTCGAGTCAAACACGCACCATTGCGAGTCTTCGCGACACCCGTTGCTGCGCCTGCTGGCGTGGCGCGGCGTCGTCGTCGGTGCGGACGAGCCGCTGAGCGCGCGGGCCTTACCTAATTTGTTTATTGTATTGTAATTAACATCTCCACATCGTCGAGGACGCCACCGGTGCAACTCGCGACACCTCTCAATGGAGCCCACATCGATCGGATCATGTTGGTTCATACTTCAAAGTCATTCCGTAGCGAACACATACCCAGGTTCGCACACAATAGTTACATCATTTACTATTCATAGATTATCTTGTGAACGAGTTGCAATCAATATGTAGCGGTATCTACAACGCCACATGCGAACAACTCGTCATACTGACGTCACGCAAATCCTGCATCTCGCAAGCAGAGTTTACCGCGCAATTAGCATACAAAAAAACTTCCCAACATCAATCGTTGGGCAATTGCCCGTCAGACACAACAGCCGTCTGGTCGGAGGATCCTCCCTTTTCTATAGAATATGAGTGAACTTTACAACCTGTTCCACATACATATAACTATGGCGGCACCGACCGACTTCTCTTCAGAGCGCAGCCGAAACCTTGAGTGCGATGCAATTCGGGAAACGTGTCACACACATTATCAGTGGTTTATAACAAATTAATGTACAAGTATACATGGTAGCAGTGGCGTTCTGTAAGTACTGCGTACCCCTTGCGCGTAGTAAAAGGCGCGAGTTTATGTGTGTGTGTCTGTCATTCATGTGTAAGAAGTAAGAACTCTGTTGACGGACGCACTCTTTCGTAATGACGTAGCGATACAATCCGCGCGCCTGCGACTATTTATATAAACATTGTAGCGGAGCGGCACACTTCTTCTAAATGTGTACGTTCGCATGTTGGAGGACGATCGTGTCTCTTACGTGAAGGTCTTCATTCTGTCGTAAACTGTGATTGTCGAGTATGCGCTTATTTTTCACGAGCTTACACCCGTCCAACTGTTGCCGGATTTATTGTGGATATATGCTCGGCAATAAGTCGAGCGCCTGACTCAACACGACTGCCGGGTCCGCGGAGGTCTCTCCCATTTTTTTTTTTTTTTTTGACGTTGGGTAATCATCAAATGACCCCTCCCGCTATGAGTGGAGCGGAGGGAGCGTCAGACTCTTACTGACTAAAACCCACCCGTGTTCCTTCCTTAGCCCTTCATGTTCCAGGGCAGCGGTGACCCTTTCGGACGTTCCCGCTACAAAGGAGGTCTCTCCCCTTCGGTCGGGTTCGAACGGTTTGATTCGCGTCTGCCGAGGGCGGCTGTTCAGCTTCGCCCTCGCTCTTTATGGGCTCATTTGGACGCGGACGTCGCATTTACGACGATGGAATGTCCTCACGGTGGACAGTGTAATGTGTGAGCAAAACGAGCTCTCTCAGTGCGGTTACACTATATAATATAAGATAAGAATAAGTGTCGCAGAGGGTCGGACCGAAACAACCTACTGCCACACAGCGGTCGCGGAATGTCTCACGTCAGCGCGCGAGCATGGAGTCGCGGATCAACGGTCGCAGTTGCAGGCAACACCTTCTAAACTTTTGTCATTGTGGCATAACATTAACTACGTTTTATCATCAGACCTAGCATTTTTGGTATGCAGCGAGGACATGGCGCACAATCATACAAAGTAGTCCTAACAGTCAGCGTTATCATGAGTGAGGCGAGTCCCGATAGCCGCACTGTCGACTGTCGCGATATATTTGGCAAACGAACACGAATACAAATAACGCTGGTTGAGGGCCAAGCGGCCGTAAAATATAACAAGCGACATAACGCGCGAGCCGCGAGCGTGACGTCGCCGCGCCGCGCGCCGCGCAGTGCGCGTCGTGCCCGCTGCCTCGGTGCGAGTACCTAGTGTATCTACAGGCTACTGGCGACTCGATCATGAATGAGCCCACACTACGCCGACTATGTGCGGCTCCGCGTCACTACTACGACTTTGTACATACTGAGGAAAACACCGCTAACTTTTATTTGAGGAAATACCTACAATCGATTGTAAACGATTCTACCTAGGTACATGTGATTAAAAGAACCATCAGTGCGATGCGGTAGTGTGCTGGTCTCAGGAGAGAGTTGTACGCGGCGAGAGGGCGGGTCAGCAGCCACGGGCTGTGTGTAGGTACTGGTGCACGCCGACGTGGCGGTGCCGATGCCGTGGCTTACATCCCGCCCGCCCTCTGGACCAGCGGCGCACCACGGAGTGCGCCAGGCAGCATCAAGGGCTCCAGGCATTTCTCGGATGTTATCTGGAGCACTCGCGGGATACATTCCATCAGATTATATTATACAATTTTTATTTAACCCTTTCAGATATTTTTAGGGCTCCGGCGTAGCCTATCCAGTTTGTAGCAGCGGCAGGTACTTACTAGCGTATTTTCTTGTCAGATTCCATGAATATGTTTATTTTATACAAATCGAAAAATCTTTGCAAATTTCAGTTCCGGCTAAGATCTCTGAGTTGGTTTCGGTGTTCGTGTACACACAGTTCGTCAGTAAATGGTCTAAGGTTAGTAAATGCAAAAAAAAAACATCTTACAGAAATATAATACACTTGTTCACTTATTTTATTGCACAGAAACGGTTTTCTCCCGATTTGTCCTAACGAGCTTTGGATTTGGATTTCACACTCTTTACCTAAAAATCGGTTTTGAACGATAATAAGATTCACAAGAAGTAGGAGTGCAGGAGCGGGTGCGTGGGACATATGTGTCCGAGTGCACCGCGGCGTCAGCACTTCAGCAGCAGCCTGGCTGCTCAGGGCGCGCGGCGCCGAGCGACGACCCTTGCCATCGAGACGAGCGAGGACGCCGCCGCATTGTCCCCTTGTGCAAACCGAGCGAGGACGCCGCCGCATTGTCCCCTTGTGCAAACCGAGCGAGGACGCCGCCGCATTGTCCCCTTGTGCAAACAGATGGACGCCGTAATGCCATGGTAATGTATTCTCGGACTCGGACCGGATTCATTTGACTTGTATGTTAGGAATAAAATTTCTGAAAGGGTCTTTTGAATCCTCGAACACTTTATACGAGTGACATTAAAGAGGTGTGTCGCAGCCTCAAAGCGCACAGGGGCCGCCCGCGCCAGCGCCCCTCGAACATTTTGCGCGGAGTATAATATTGCAAGCAACTGACGCTCTTCTCTGCGCGACGTATCGCGGCGACACTCACGCCGTGCCATTCCATTCATTAGAAACTTTACAAATCAATTCATTGACAGAATATCTAATGCCCTCTCTGGAGTGGGCGGAGGGTCTATCAGGCTCTTACTGAATAAAACCACACAATTTCCCTTCACACAAATGAATGTTAGTTGGTGAGTGAGCGCAGTGACCCGCACCCCCGCGGCCCCGGCCGGTTCGCGCGGCGTGCGCGGGACAGCTCCATGTAGCGTTTGCTCATAATGCCAAACAATTTACATCGTAGTTGCCACAATAAACTGCATCATCTGTGCCATTCATCACAACGCGACAGTGGAAACGATTTCACATTCGGTATCCAATTGTCCTTGCTTCACGTCAGCCGCAGTGCTAATTCGAGTAATAATTTGAACGATTTTCCTCGCTGTTGTCCATTGTGTGGCTCGTGGCTAAGTACTGGAACCCCTCCGTGCCTCGGAAGGCACGGTTGGCCCCGTGTGGAAGCAAGGTAGGCAGTCGCTTCATGTAAGATACCGGTATTCCGTGGTATCGTTGTATTGTAAGTAACGGAGCCGGGAATAAATTACTTTACGAAGCCTTAGCATAGCGTCAGCTCGTTTCAGCAAAGTGTGAGTGCACACGATACAGCCGCCCGTTCGCCCGGGCAGCGGGTCCGCGGGTCCGGAGGCAGGCGCCGCCGCCTCGCACAGCGGCGCGGCGCTAGGACTTGGCATATTCCGGGGCCACTTATTATATTTAGCTATAATTACGCGCTACCGCGACATGGGCGCAGCTGTTCATTTGAAACGAAACGCAATGACCTGCAAACACGCATCCCGGCGCAGTGTGTGCCGCACAGACAGGCTGGCCGGCTACAGCACTACTAAAGGCTGGCCGGGTACACTTTACTAACTACACGTGTTATTTACTAGCACTTTGCGTGACTTCATTCGCGTGTATTTCGTACTTTAGTCTAAAAATTTCGAACATGTATGTTTACGATCTTTATCATTTATTTAGGTAAATAAATATTCTGGTCAATTTATAAGTTTACAGATCAAAGGAATAACATTTTTAAGTTTATAGATCAAAGAAATAACATTTTTAAGTTTATAGATCAAAGGAATAACATTTTTCAAGTAAAATGTGTCGTCGCTTTTCACAACGACAAGGCTTGTTTTTAAAAAAGCGTTTCATACATTTCCATTGTATTTATTTATTATTTATTTATTTATTCAGTAGTAAACATTCGTTATATACATTTAAGTTGGTACCAACATAAACTCATTAAACTCAAACATTTCATTTATACCCATTCGCGCTAAGCAGCGCTAAGGGGAGGTACGTAAACTTGCTCCTGGTACGGTACATACTACGCTACTACTACTTACGCGTTACACTACTAATTGATTACCAACTCCGCGTTCCGCTGCTATCCTAGTACTCTTCCAAAATGTCTATGAATCGCACGCCACCGAAGCAGCAAATGGTAACGGAAACGGATTCTGAAAGCGTCGATGGTACTGTTTCTGACCTGCAAGCTACCGAAAACCGGACCAACTGAAGAGAAAACATGAAAATGAATTAAGTTCTTTTAAGGAAGAAGTCCGCGATATGTTCTCAATATAATAATACTTAGGATTTAAACTTGAAACTGTATGTTACATTTTCACACCTAAACCACTGAACTTCTGATTTGGCAAAGAGATAGATGGCATCCTAAGGAAGGACATACTTTTTATTAAGATAGCACGTTTCCGTGGGATAATTTCCGACATCCACGCGGGCGAAGTCGCGGGCAGAAGCTAGTTGTTACAATAAAAGGTGTTCATAACTTCTACATGCTTCGACATTATTTGTATACTACCTACCCCTTACTTTTTTAGAAGTTTGGTAGGTTGCAAGTTACTGAGTACATTTCATATTTGCATTATCCGTCTATTACGGTCATTGTGACTTACAAAAGGTTATCTAATAAGAAAAAAAAACTTACCAATAATTACTTAACTAAAGTACTAAGTCACCAACACGGCTTGTATACCTACTTCACAGAATTAGACCTCTTAAAGACATGGATTAATCAATATTGATAATGTTTCTGTTCCTAGGTCTATTATTGACCCAATCCCCGGAAGTGGATGGTTCCACCGCGTATCGCTTTGAGTCTCATGTATGACGGGCGAGTCATGTGAAGTCTGAAGTGATGACGTCACCGGTGAATTAGGTGCAGACTCCCATGTTTTTTTTCAGTGTTTTCTGTTTGATTTGCGGTATCTGCGATAATAGGATTAGTTTACCGTGTGTGTCTTCGTAATGGCATAATTTGATCTATATGTTTTCGGTGTACCCCCTGTTCGGATTTTACCTTATACGCAGTGGCGTAACAATAGGGTGGCAGGAGTGGCAAAATGCCACGGGCCCCTAGCCGGAGGGGGCCCCCGGCCTGAGAGGGCCAAGAGCACAGGAGGATCCTAACATACTTAAGTACAGAAATGCAAACTTTTTTCGACCACTAGAACAAAGAAACAGTCAGGTATGCCATTTTGTAGGGGAAATTACGAAATCTACGTGGACGAACTCGCGGGTGAAGTGCCAGTAAAAAAAAAAATTATAACGTTCGAGCTTATTTACATTGAGGGCCCTATCAATCCCATGAATTTGCCACGGGCCCCAAAGGGTACAGTTACGCCACTGCTTATACATCAGTGTTCCGGTGCGCTCAGAGACCTCTCCTTCCATCCACTTGGGATTGTTTCTCGAGTGGTCTCGAAACAGCATTCGATCACCAAGTTGGACCTCTCTGTTTGTACCTTGAGCATGTTCAACTTGTTTGGTCTGTGCCGTCTCGACCGCATCCACATTGTTGCTGCGCAGCAAGTCCAAGCGCATGCGGAGCCTCCGTCCCAGCAGCGCGCGGCACCACGATCCTGTATCCCCAAACTATACACCCGTGATCTATACATAATAATATGTAGATTTTCACGTCGGTGAAAATATGCCTTCTCTTCTTCAGTATCACCTATGAGAGGCCATCCACTCTAATGAGTGACTAAAAAAGATAAAATTTTATGCAAAATGTATGGTTATATAATTATAACCATACATTTTGCATAAAATTTTATCTTTTTTAATCGCCTGTGCAACGTCTTTGTGACTAAGAGGGAAACTGTCCTCTAAAAAATGTAGATATCGTCTTGGTCCTCTACCTTGGGTTTCGCCAAAGGTAGTCGTGATAAGCCATCTGCATTGCTATTCATTTGTGAATTCACAAACTCGATGTTAAAATCATACGCCGCCAGACGCACCGCATATCTCTGTAAGCGGCTGGCTGCAGTTTGCGGTATACCCTTTTTAGGCCCGAATACACAACTTAATGCTTTATGATCGCTCCGTATCGTGAAATGCCTACCAAATAGATATTGATGGTGCCTCGTAACTCCGTACACAATGGCCAGCGCCTCCTTGTCTACCTGGCTGTAGCGACGCTCGGCGTCGTTCAGCGTGCGCGAGGCGCAACACACGAGGCGCTCGACGCCGTCGGGGTGGCGCTGCAGCACGGCGCCCAGGCCGTACGCGCTGCTGTCCACAGCCAGCACCAGCGGGAGCGCCGGCGAGTAGTGGGCCAGTACCGGGTCACTCGTCAATCTTACCTTTATCTCCTCAAAAGCGGCGTTGCAGCTCTCGACCACGCCCATTTTACTCCCTTTTTTAAAAGAGCGTGAAGTGGATGTAAAATCATACTTAGATTGGGTATGAAACGTGCATAATAATTTATGAAACCCAATAAAGCTCTTAATTGTGACACATTTTCGGGGATGGGCATTTTCGTTATGGCATTAACTTTAGACGTATCTGTATCAAGACCGTGTTTGTTAATTATGTAACCCAAGTAACAAACATCTTTTAAAAACTCGCATTTAGTAACCAGCACCCTAATTGCGTAACACACGATCAATCGGAATCTGTTTCACTTTGACAGTTCAACAACATTCATTGCGTTTTTTACATGTTGAGCAGACAAATTTTTCGAACTTATGAAGCAATGGATTAGCAATTTGCTTCAAAATGATTTTGATTCCGATTGATTGTGTGTTACGCAATTAGGGTGCAGCTTCTCTTAATCTAGTTAGCACCGCCCTTAAGTTTTCCAAATGATGAGATTTATTCCTGCCACTCACATAACTGTCATCAATAAAGGCTACCACATATTCTAGACCATTTAACGTATCGAAAACAATTTTTTAAAACTTTTCAGGTAGGCACTTTTTTTTTTTTTTTTCTGGATTGGAAATTATCAAATGACTCCTCCCGCTCT
This sequence comes from Apamea anceps, assembly GCA_951799955.1. Taxonomy (NCBI): domain Eukaryota; kingdom Metazoa; phylum Arthropoda; class Insecta; order Lepidoptera; family Noctuidae; genus Apamea; species Apamea anceps. Next base: position 38,831 of record OX637502.1, on the reverse strand, counting down.
GGGTGGAGCAGAAGGGAGTGTCAGACTCTTACTGACTAAAACCCACCCGTGTTCCTTCCTTAGCCCTTTATGTTCCAGGGCAGCGGTAACCCTTTCGGACGATCCCGCTACCCTGGCAGGCTTCGGCCCTATCGGGCCCCGTCACTTCTGCTGACATCTCTTTGAGGCGCACGTGGAACACATACGCGCCGTCCGGCACGGGCCTGGTCCTGATCGGACGGTGAGTTACCCATTACTCACCGCCCGCAAGCCCACGCCTACGGTGGCCGGGAGTCGTCACGCGGCTCCCGACGCCCGGAGCGTCTCCCGCGGCGGCTGAGACGTGAGGTGCGTTCTCTCGCCCACCCCGCCACCTCCTTCGCTAGCATGACTGCTTCGCAGAAGGAGGTGACTGCCTCCCACTCCCTCTCACCCCGGACCATGGCTTGAACCAGGGCCGGACGCGAGAGGTCGCCGCCGCTGCCGTCAGGTAGGCACTTAGGTCCGAAAGGAGCCCTGCGATCATGCAAACGTCCCTACATGTGTTGTAATCGCTGTAAGCGGTTGTGAATTGTCTGATAATTCAAGTTGCATAAATGCATTTTTTAAATCTAATTTACTATATTAATACATATGTACAAGTGAAAAAAAAAAAGAATCATAGGGCATCAAAAAATTCGTCCGCATCGCTGTCAACAGGAACAGTGCCCAAAAGGCTGGCAGCATTGCCACGCCGTATGGCGATGCTGATTCTTATTTGACCAGCTTTCAATAATGGCCAACTGCAAAAATACGATATTAATAATATCACTCGGACCCTAAAACCAAACCAGGTCATTATCACTTTATGCAGGAGAGCCCAAGTCATATAAGTTTTAATTGACGTTTTAAGAAATTTATGGACCTTTGCTTCAAGTTTATATCTACAATATTTAACTAATTTCCCTCGACGAAGACGCGACGCCTGCAGCCAAGGCAACGGGTGTGAAGGCTGCGCCCTGCATGCGCAGCGCCCCAGGCTCCGTGCGCGACTGCGCCCCAGTCGTCAACTGTCGTGACAATTTCATAGTAACATTTTGTAAATAATAGAAATAGTGTTTTTAGTTTATTTTTTTTGAGTGCGTGTATTATAGTTTATTAATTATTATTTTTTAGGTAAGTTTTATTTTCAGTTTGTGTTTTTTTATACATGTCCAATGCCGGCTGTAGCGACGCCGGAAACTGTGCTAGTCAACCTGCCACATCGCTTGATGTTCAGCTGGTGAGATGTCCACATTGCTCACAGGCACGCTTTTTTAAAGGCGAACGGGGGCTGAAGATACACTATGGCAAGATCCACAAATCGCATAGTGTACCATTGTGTCCCCCAGCCGCATCCCCAACATCAACACCACCAGTACAAAGTTTTTGGAAAATACTAGCAAAATTAAAAAATTCTACACCTGTATTAAAGAGAGTTCCCCGGGGTGCGAGACGATCTGTTGCAGCGAGTTTGGCGCAATGTATCCGTCTTGCGACCCAGGAGAACTCACAAAGTGCCTGGGAGCAATTACTTACCTTCCCTTATAGGATTTTGCATGTCCAAAAAAATTTGGCATCTAAAAAAACAATAACGAACCAAATTAAAGAAAATTGTAACAATTCGGCCCTAATTTTAGATCCAAAATTACCTGCTTTTCATAAACTTTCTCAAAAAGGATTATGTTCACATGTGGAATCTAAATTAAGTGAAGGTGACATCAGGGGTGCGGCCAGGATACTTTTCAGCAGCGATGTGGTGGCGCCTTACTCTCCCGAAACACTAACAGCTCTAGAGAGTAAACATCCAGCGCCTGCGGATGGTCTCACCTTCCCCGATCCCCCCAACCCTCCCGACCTAAATTCAACCTTCCTCAACGTTTCGGCTCCCCAGTTGTTTGCAGCCGTGAGCTCCTTCCGAAGTGGTTCCGCCGGCGGCCTCGACGGCCTGACTCCACAACACCTAAAGGATCTATTGAGTTCAGGCGCCGGGGAAGCTGGTGAGTCGCTTTTGAAGGAGCTTGCGGCCATGATTAACCTCATGCTTACCGGCGGTGTGAACGAGTCCGTCGTCGATGTCTTGTACGGGGCCAACCTGTGTGCCCTGCGTAAGAAGGATGGCGGTATTCGTCCCATCGCCGTTGGGTGCACCTACAGGCGTACGGCAGCCAAAATATGCTGTAAGCTGTACAGTGAATCGCTTACAGCTAAGTTTCAGCCCCTGGTTTTGGCTCGAAAGGGGGCTGTGAGGCTGCCGTGCATGCCCTTTCTACCTTTGTAAAGTCTAACAAAGATGAGGTCATCCTCAAGGTTGACGTTAAGAACGCCACTTTGTTGGCTGAAGTCAAAAAGGAACTACCCGAAATTTATGGTTTCATGTGGCAGTGCTACAGGCACCCCTCCAAATTATTATACAAGGACAATGTTTTAGAATCTGCAGTTGGATGCCAACAAGGTGACCCTCTCGGGCCAGTCATTTTCAGTTTAGCTATTCATCCAATTTTACAGAAACTAAATTCAAAATTTAATGTGTGGTATTTGGACGATGGAACGCTAGGAGATGATGTAGACACTGTTTTGGAAGATTTACAACTCCTCAAACAGGAATTTCAATGTATTGGTTTGGACCTTAACCCCTCAAAATGTGAACTTTACCTTTCTGACATTACCGACAGACAATTGACTCTAGATAAATTTAATGCAATAGCCCCACAAATCAAAATTTTAGACAAAAGTTCACTACACCTCCTAGGTTCCCCAATTTTAGAAGACAGTTTTTCACCTTTCATCGATGAAAAAATCAAAAATTTCAACGACATTTCGGACAGACTGTCCAAAATTAATTTACATTCGGCATTCACCCTAATTAGATACTGTTGTTTTGGTCCAAATTTTATATATTTTCTACGTTCTTCCCCTTTATGGAAGCAACCAAATCTGTTGGACAAAATTGACAATATTATCCGCAGCACATTAACAACCATTTTAAATGTGGCCTTGGACGACCGAGCGTGGCTTCAAGCCACACTACCCATCCGTTTTGGTGGCCTCGGCGTCCGCAAAATTACCAGTATTAGCTTACCGGCGTTCCTGTCCTCTGTCCACAGCACCGAAAAGTTGACCGGGAAGTTTAGCCCCCTGCCTGGTTGACTCTGAAGTGCCTTGCTTGACCGACGCGGTGAACGCCTGGAAAGCGGCTTGCCCGGATACAGATCGGCCCGTAAACCCATCTTCCCAGAGACAGTGGGATGAGCCACTCTGCAGGTTGGTACGGAATAAACTTATCAATACGTCCACCAATACTGCTGAGCGTGCCCGCCTGCTGGCTGTGGGTGAGTGGGAGTCGGGGCTGTGGCTTCAAGCACTCCCTTCACCCAACATAGGCACTATGCTGACACCACCTTCCGGCTCGCTACCTGTCTGCGTTTGGGTGCTCCTTGCGGGGCTCCGCATCGCTGTCAGTGCGGTGAAGCTGTCGACTGCCTCGGACACCATGGCCTATCCTGCAGTAGGAGCGCAGGTCGGATAGCACGGCATGCCAGCATTAACGACATCATCCGTCGTGCTCTTGTCACCGCCGGGGTGCCAGCTGTTTTAGAACCCAACGGCCTGGCACGCGACGATGGGAAGAGACCAGACGGAATGACCATAATGCCCTGGAAGTTAGGCAGACCTTTGGTGTGGAATGCAACATGTGTCGACACCCTTGCGCCATCCCATCTTCCTAGCACGGTGGGCTGTGCTGGAGCGGCTGCTGCTGGTGCAGAAAACCTCAAATGGCGAAAATATTCCAGCCTGATTGGGAGTTATATCTTCGAGCCGTTTGGGGTTGAAACACTAGGGCCATGGGGTCCGAGTGCCCACTTGGTGTTTCGAGATATCGCCAAGCGGTTAGTCGACTCTTCACGTGACCATAGGGCTGGCCTGTTTCTTGGCCAAAGAATTAGCATCGCCATACAACGTGGCAATGCTGCCAGCCTTTTGGGCACTGTTCCTGTTGACAGCGATGCGGACGAATTTTTTGATGCCCTATGATTCTTTTTTTTTTTTTTTCACTTGTACATATGTATTATTATTTTAGACTTAATTTGATTCTTATGAGAATAAAATACTTCTTTATTGTAAAAAAAAAAATTTACTATATTGTTCCCCACCACTTAGCGTTGCAAATAACTCTTCTATTTTTGGCAATGGAAAATGAAAATCTTTTAATCATTTATTCACGGTCACTTTATAATCACCGCATAAACGAATAGAACCGTCTGGCTTAATAATTGGCACAATAGGAGTTCCATAATCGGATCTGTCTACTTTGTAAATTATACCTTCGGCTTGTAAGCGTTTAAGTTCTTTTTACACTGGCACGCGTAGCGCAAGTGATAGGGAACGAGATTTGCAAAATACCGGCGTGTTATCAGTCAAGTACAGTGATAACTTATGTTTATAAGTACCTATTTTTTCTGTAAATACTTCTGGAAATTCTTGTTTCAATTCCAAAACAACAGGAGCAACCTCTTCTTTTAGATGTAATAAATCTATTGACTTTAATTAAGTTCGCGCATCCAGGTGCGCCCAAATAAGCAGAGGTCCACCGTGTTCAATAATAAACAATGGCAACAATATGGCGACCTCTGCGCCTGCATTGCTGACTGGCACCGAAGCCCGGCCTATCGATATTATTGAGTCACCTGTATATGATTGTAATTTAATGCTATCTTTTTGTATCGGTAAACTAGAAAGATTTTGATCGTGTCCGATTTAGATACCGCCGATATTTTGCTACCCGTGTCGATTTCGAACATGTTGTGGAGCCGCTGTGCCGCATACTTACATGTTGTGGAGCCGCTGTGCCGCATACTTACATGTTGTGGAGCCGCTGTGCCGCATACTTACATGTTGTGGAGCTGCTGTGCCGCATACTTACATGTTGTGGAGCCGCTGTGCCGCATACTTACATGTTGTGGAGCCGCTGTGCCGCATACTTACATATTGTGGAGCCGCTGTGCCGCATACTTACATGTTGTGGAGCCGCTGTGCCGCATACTTACATGTTGTGGAGCTGCTGTGCCGCATACTTACATGTTGTGGAGCCGCTGTGCCGCATACTTACATGTTGTGGAGCCGCTGTGCCGCATACTTACATATTGTGGAGCCGCTGTGCCGCATACTTACATGTTGTGGAGCCGCTGTGCCGCATACTTACATGTTGTGGAGCCGCTGTGCCGCATACTTACATGTTGTGGAGCCGCTGTGCCGCATACTTACATATTGTGGAGCCGCTGTGCCGCATACTTACATGTTGTGGAGCCGCTGTGCCGCATACTTACATGTTGTGGAGCCGCTGTGCCGCATACTTACATGTTGTGGAGCCGCTGTGCCGCATACTTACATGTTGTGGAGCCGCTGTGCCGCATACTTACATGTTGTGGAGCCGCTGTGCCGCATACTTACATGTTGTGGAGCCGCTGTGCCGCATACTTACATGTTGTGGAGCCGCTGGTCGCATACTTACCTACATGTTGTGGAGCCGCTGTGCCGCATACTTACATGTTGTGGAGCCGCTGTGCCGCATACTTACATGTTGTGGAGCCGCTGTGCCGCATACTTACATGTTGTGGAGCCGCTGTGCCGCATACTTACATGTTGTGGAGCCGCTGGTCGCATACTTACCTACATGTTGTGGAGCCGCTGTGCCGCATACTTACATGTTGTGGAGCCGCTGTGCCGCATACTTACATGTTGTGGAGCCGCTGTGCCGCATACTTACATGTTGTGGAGCCGCTGTGCCGCATACTTACATGTTGTGGAGCCGCTGGTCGCATACTTACCTACATGTTGTGGAGCCGCTGTGTCGCATACTTACATGTTGTGGAGCCGCTGGTCGCATACTTACCTACATGTTGTGGAGCCGCTGTGTCGCATACTTACATGTTGTTGTATTTGTATTTGGCCTGACCTTTAAAGTATACGGACACGACGTTCCTTGAGTTGGGTCGAGTTAGTTTGTTAGTTAAAATCAACAAGGTACCACACGAGTGGCTCTACATAGTTCCGCTCACTTTGTGAGTAGTTTCTTAGTATTAAATGATTTTATTTCTGTTAGTAGACTTGTACAAACAGACAATCATCGGCACACAAACTTAGAGATCATAGTCTCTTTTAAAGTCCAGACCATAGAAATCTAAACAACCCTAAACGAGTATCTATGGTCCAGACATAAGTAATTTTGGTCCGATCATGTGAGGGCCATGCAGATTGGTGCCTGAAATCGCCTTTTGAGAAAAGAAGCACACAGATTTGAGTGGACCTATCCAGTCAGTGCACGCATATGTCAGAAATCGTGTAGCTCAACTCAAAACTTAAGGAGCTCAACGATTCGACGAACAATACCAAAGAAAGGACATTTGGGTAGGCCACATTAATTACTCAAACTGCCAGACCATGACAAAAACTAACAGAACAGAGAGAAAAATAAAAAATAAAATGACCCACATAGTCTTCACATTCACAATAATTAAAATAATAGAATACTTTACAAAGTAAATAAATGTCATAGATCAAATTCATTAATGTCAAAGTGTATATAAAAAAAAAACAACAAAACAAAAAAATAAAAACATTCAATATGTAAAAATTGGAAGCAGCTCAATCCCAAGCCTTTTTGTCCTCGATATAAGCCTTAACGGTATAAAAGGCTTTCTGGCACAACTTACGTTTAATGAATGATTTAAATTTATTAAGGCTTAGATCTTGAACGGGGCTTGGAACTTTATTGTAGAAGTGTATACATTGGCATCTGAACGAGCCACCTATATTCTTGAGCCTTGTTGTTGGTACAACAAATTTGTGTTTGTTCCTAGTATTTATATCATGGATATCACTGTATTTTTTAAACAATTTTATATTTTTATAGGCATATAAAAGATTTTCATAAATATACTGAGAAGGCACAGTCATAACATTAATTTCTTTAAATTTGTCTCTGAGCGAGTGTCTCGGACTTAATTTATAAATTGATCGAACAGCTCGCTTCTGCAAAACAACGATAGCCTGAATATTTTCGGCGGCACTTCCCCACAATAGAATACCGTACGACATTACACTATGAAAATAGCTAAAGTACACTAAACGGGCTGTCTCTATATCAGTTAAATTACGAATTTTTCTAACCGCGTATGCTGCAGAGCGTAGCTTTTTTGATAATTTATCTATATGTGGACCCCACTGAAGCTTAGCATCCAAAGTTATGCCCAAGAATACTGTGCTGTCTTCAGGATTCAATTCTTCGCCCTTTATCAACACTTTAGTTTTCACCTGTCTAACGTGATGTAACGTAAACTTAATGCATTTGGTTTTTTTCTCGTTTAGAAGTAAATTATTAACATTGAACCAGTGCACTACTTTAGAGATTGCGCTATTTACATCGTCAGTAACCTGCTGCCGACGTTTAAGTTTAAACGTGATGTGTCATCTGCAAACAACACTATATCATGATTATCCTTTATGAGGTACGGCAAGTCATTAATATAAATAAGAAACAAGAAAGGACCAAGAATTGAGCCCTGTGGGACTCCCATTGTTACTAAAGATCCGGGAGATCTTTTTCCATTAACATCAACGCTCTGAATCCTCTTACTCAAGTATGAAGTAAGAAGATCCAGAGCAGTGTTCCGGATTCCGTAGTGGCAGAGCTTCCTGATTAACGTTTCGTGAAGAACGCAATCGAATGCCTTGGACAAATCACAAAAGATGCCTAAGGCATCGCATTTATCTTCCCATGCATTATAAATATGTCCTAAAAGTTCAACACCGGCATCAGTAGTTGAACGACCCCTTGTAAAACCAAACTGTTTGCTATGTAATAATTTGTGTTTATTAAAAAATCTTTGCACTTGATCTAAAATTAATTTCTCAAAAATTTTGCTAAAGGTAGGTAGTACAGAAATAGGTCTATAATTTGTAGGGTCTGATGTACTACCTGATTTAAACAAAGGAATTATTTTACTAATTTTCATAAGGTCAGGAAACTCCCCACTGTTAATACAACTATTAAAAATAAGAGCTAGAGTAGGTGCTACAATGTCAATAATAGACTTACCAACTTCTACAGAATTACCCCACAGATCTGCAGTCTTTTTAACATTTAAAGTGTGAAAGGTTTTAATTATATCTCTACAGGTAATATGTTCAAAATGAAATTCCGAATCGCAACCATTAACATTTTCCTTAAGCAAAGACTCAGCAACAGAAGGTGATGAGTTTAGGGATTTAGTAGTAGAAACGGGAATATCTGAAAATAAATTTTCAAACGCCTCTGCGACTTGTGAGTCTGATTTTATTATGTTGTCATTAATCGACAGGCTGTAGTCAGTATTTCGATTACTAGACCTTCCCGTTTCACTATTAATAATATTCCAAGTCGTTTTAATTACATTATTGCTGGTTTTAATCTTTGAACCAAAATAACGTGACTTGGCCATATAATAAACTTTTTAAAATAATTTTGAATAATTTCTAACATACAAATTAAATTCATCAGTGTTTACATAAGTCTTTTCATTGTACAGTTCATAAAGCCGCTTTCTACTTTTATGAATACCAATGGTAGCCCAATCACTGAAACATGTGTTACTATTAACCGAGATAGTCTTGGGAATAAAGATTGAATTAAATTGATTACAGTATATATTTAAAAAAATATCATATAGATGATTAGGATCCGCATGAATTGACAAAACTGGTAATTTATCAGTGAGTTTAATTTTGAAAGCCTCCAAGCGACTTGCAGTTTTGGGGTTGACAGTGATATCTTTTTTAACCACTATTTTGTTTTGATTTGGAATAGTAATCCTTTGCCCGCAATGATCAGAATCTAGTAAATTTATAATTTCTTTGTAGCTTGGTATAATATCTGTATAAATATTATCCAGGCATGTGGCACTAGTAGGGGTTATTCTTGTGGGCTCCAAAAATAGGTTTACAAGATTGTAGGACTGAAACAGACTTATTATTTTACTACAAGAACCTGAGTTTTCGAATAAATTGACATTAAAATCACCGCAAACGATAACGGACTTGTTTGAGTTACAAATCCTGTCTAACACTTCATCCATTACCTTTTCAAAGCAGTCATACAATCCTGATGGGGGTCTGTACACACTTAATACAACAAAATGCTCCAATTCTATACAGGCAATTTCAACTGTACGCTCAACAGATAGGCTCACAATATCGTTACGATCCTTAAATTTGAGCTGGTTACTTACTAAAATTAATGAGCCACCATGTATAGCATTTATTCTTCTGAACGAACAACCAACCTGGTGATTATTAAAATTGAACAAGAACTGGTAGCTTTTCAGCCAATGTTCTGTTATACAAAGAATATCAATACTATTAAAATTCATAAATAATTCTACTTCTAAATCTTTGTTCATAAATCCTTGAATATTTTGATGCACCAGGTTGATACTATTTACTGATTTTAAAGCCTTTTTTGAGTTGCTTTAGCAATTCTGTACCATATAGCTAGAGGTTGCCTCTATTGTCTTACCTTCTAATTTAAATTATTACTAATTTGGTCACAATTAATGACCAATGTCATTAATTGTGACCAAATTAGTGGCAGAATTATTTATAATGTCATTGCATTGCTCAAAAGAAGCAAGTTGTTTAGCCAAATTTTTTTGGCAGTAATTGAAAAAAAATAATAATAGCGACACAGCTATCTGTCTTTTATAATAATTATGTAGACAGATAGTTCATAACAATGTTATGTCTATCTTTTGTCAAATAGAAATTTTTACTAACATAATTGTTAATATCAATCAAATGGAACAAGTTATTATTGAATGTCAAGTTATGCATTGTCATATTTAGTTCAAATCTTAAGCTATTTTCTTCCTGTGGCAAACTGTTACTATAAGGGAATGTAAACAACACAACTTTTCTTAAACTAAGATTGCATAATGTTTTATGATACTGGAGCAGTTCTCCTTTGTTTATATTTCCCCTATTACCCACAAAAATTAATAAAGTTGTATCCTGGGTAAAGTTACATTAAATTTTTTTTTCATAATATGAAGCAAAGAACAACCAGGCATACAGTAATTTAATATCGAGTGTCCAGGATATTCATCTGTCAACAAGTGACCTAAGTCCTTACCAATCTCATCACAAAATAATACAATATCATTATTTAAAGTTTGTTTACAAGGTTTATTGGAACTATTAGTAGAAGGAATGATCAAATCAACACAGGGTTGCAGTAAGGAGGTATTGCATGTTGACAATGAATGGTCCGGTGTAAGCACATTGGTACAGACGCCAGCAGGTCAACCTACCCGAAACTGTCAAATTTTCCCAATCAATCTTGAACCTTAATACTCTAGGGATAAAGTTGAAAATCTATTAAAGAAAGACAGATTGTAGTAGCTTGATGTGCTGACGTCTGTACATTGGATGGTGTTAGACAATGCTCACAGTTGTTTTTTTGTGAGTTTACCAACTCATTCATTGCCAACACATATTCCCTCATTAGGTCTTCAGAGGTATTATATTTGTTGGTCATTGCACTAAGTTTCTCCTGTAGATGGTCTAGTTCAGATTGCAAGGTTTCTGTGTCAATTTTGTACTTCCTAGTACTTTGCTCCAAATTAAAAGAATACATATCTAATTGTTTGAGCAAATTCAACCTTTCTCTATTCAATTTAACATTTTTGATAAAAAACCGTTGTCTCTTTACCATTTTTTGTGTTTTAGCAATGTATTTATTGATTTTAATGTATTTTTTAAGTTTATTTTTACTGGTTACTACCCTCACTGAATTACATGATTGTGATTTATCATCACCTGTCAAATCAATAGTGGGGTTTATGGCAGAAACCATTGACGGGGCAATAGACACCAGCTCATTGAACAGACTTTGATTCAGCGAGGCGGTGATGTTAAGATTTGAAGTCTCAAGTTGTGTGATCTGACTTTGACCCTCATGTAGCTGCTGTTGTAATAAGTGTTTGTGACTAAGAGCTTGTTCATACTCTATGCTACATTGGCTGAACCCGTCCACAATAACCTGGAGCCTATCCCGGGCTTCTATGGCATCAGTGTATTGAATATATAACTGAGCCATTTCATTTTTCAACTTCCTATTCATTTCATTGGCATCAAAGAGCACTCTTTCATTGTCATCCATTTCCTTAATTAGTTGGTCACAGGACTCCCTTGAAGCCTTTAATAGGCTCAAAGCCTCACTGAGTTTGGACTCTTCGAGGCGAGCACGGGCACTGCGAATCATAATCATGACGAGGGAAGGGAAGACAAATTAGAAGAGAGAGAAGGTAGCTAGTTGAGACAGCAGTTTGAAAAGAGAGTTGATAGCTAGACAGCAGTTTGAAAGGGGATTAGTGTAGAGGAAAAATGAAATTTATATGAAGTAAGAAGTTCTGTTACCAAACCAAACTAAGGTTATGTTTACGTTCAAAGGTCATTGGCATCAATAAGTAGCCGTATTAAAAATGAACAATGTAATGTGTGGTGTAATTAAGGAACGCAAACAAACTAAAAGCAAGTAAAATATTAAGTATTGTACCTGTTAACAAGATGACAATTCAAAATTCACTTGAGCCGGTAACCGTCACTGTTTCACAATAACATTTTTACACCTATTTTGCATTTGCTATGTGAATCTAATACAAAAACCAGATTATTATCCTAGTTATTAAAGGTAGCAGCATAGTATAAAGAGAGGAAGTAGGCTATCTCCGGCACAATCCGCGACATAATTGCCTACTGTCTTAGGGTTGTCACTATTTGTTAAATTTTAATTCAGTGCCAATAAATGGGCAAGGGTCGGGATGTTGTATTTTTTACTTCTATTGTCTGGATACCTAAACGATGATGAAACCTTTCACGATGAAAGAAAGAGCGACGGGCCAGCAGACGGGCGGGGCGCGGGGCGGTGATGAGCACGAGTAAACGGTAGGTTACTGATAGTACTGTCACCAATTCATTAGTTTAAAGCCCGGCCAGTGATCATTAGTCAATAAAGTTGAACAATGGTTTTCCTAACAAACACAGAAATTTATTCAAGATTCATAGCAGTATTATTTATAAAAAAAAACACTTCGTAAAACAACATAAACAAACTAACGCCTGTCTCTTAGACTATAATCAAATTTTTATTCTGCTGTTATGATTCGAACTTTGCTCTATTTATCTGATTCACAATTAGTCAATTACTTATTTTTTAAGTACGATTTTATAACTGTAAGTAGGTACTTAGTTACTATACCTACAATAGGTACTGAGAAATCGGCATGACTAAACATAAACAAAGCAATAGCGGCAAATCAATTGACAGATCAAAAGTACCTAGTACATTCTAGTGGGAAATTAGGCCTACCTACTTCATCTGTCTGATAGAAAACTAATACAACAAAAAATAAGTAAGTAGGTAGGTATCTCATCATCAAGTAAAAATGATATGCTAGAAAAAGTGACTTTCTTACCTTTCCTGTTCAATAGGTAATTTGAACAGAGACAATTCTGGAATCGATGAATTATTAAGACACCCAAACACACAGCAATACGTTCTCCTGCAATTATCACACATTTTTCATTCATTTAGCGGTGCCGAAAAGCCGTGACGCGCGAACCTCGTGTGATGTTAGCCCCGTCTGGCGCGCTGCGAAACCCGCCGAGATTTGTGTAAGTGTGCGTGCGGCGACGCATAGATACTTTGGCGCACACATACAAGCCGCGCGCGGTGCGTTTGTATGAAGATAACGTACTTCCTCTCTTTATACTATGGTAGCAGTACTAGATACTTAATCATTTATATTCTATATACCTAACTATAGTTGCGTTATGTGTTAGATCCTCTTATGTATAGAGTAACTTACCTATGGTTTCTACTAAATATCAAATTAGAAAAGAGTTTAAAATAATATTAACTCAATTCTATATTTCTAATTATTATTACACTCGAAATAATGAGGTATTTTTGAAAGTTTAAAATCGTTCTAACGTTTTCAAAATAATAAGACCATCGCACGCTTTTCAGCTCCGCACCGGATGGGTCAGACAGTCAGAGCAGGTAGATGTATGAATTATAGGTATAATTAACTTTATTTCAATTCTGAGCCTAATTTGACCCATTTAAATTAATTTTGTCATTTGTGTAATACGGCTTGGGGTCACGGCTTAGGTTTGCGACCCGCAACCGAGTGCGGAGTGCGGACGAACGCAGTTCGCATGCAGTGCGCGATGGCAGCGCAACCCGCCATGCAAGTGCAACTGGCCACTTCTCGGATTCGGAGCCGGCGCAGTGCGCAATCCACCATAGCGATGCAAGTGCAACTGGCCACTTCTCGGATTCGGAGCCGGCGCAGTGCGCAAGCCACCATAGCTATGCAAGTGCAACTGGCCACTTCTCGGATTCGGAGCCGGCGCAGTGCGCAATCCACCATAGCGATGCAAGTGCAACTGGCCACTTCTCGGATTCGGAGCCGGCGCAGTGCGCAAGCCACCATAGCTATGCAAGTGCAACTGGCCACTTCTCGGATTCGGAGCCGGCGCAGTGCGCAATCCACCATAGCGATGCAAGTGCAACTGGCCACTTCTCGGATTCGGAGCCGGCGCAGTGCGCAAGCCACCATAGCTATGCAAGTGCAACTGGCCACTTCTCGGATTCGGAGCCGGCGCAGTGCGCAATCCACCATAGCGATGCAAGTGCAACTGGCCACTTCTCGGATTCGGAGCCGGCGCAGTGCGCAAGCCACCATAGCTATGCAAGTGCAACTGGCCACTTCTCGGATTCGGAGCCGGCGCAGTGCGCAATCCACCATAGCGATGCAAGTGCAACTGGCCACTTCTCGGATTCGGAGCCGGCGCAGTGCGCAAGCCACCATAGCTATGCAAGTGCAACTGGCCACTTCTCGGATTCGGAGCCGGCGCAGTGCGCAATCCACCATAGCGATGCAAGTGCAACTGGCCACTTCTCGGATTCGGAGCCGGCGCAGTGCGCAAGCCACCATAGCTATGCAAGTGCAACTGGCCACTTCTCGGATTCGGAGCCGGCGCAGTGCGCAAGCCACCATAGCTATGCAAGTGCAACTGGCCACTTCTCGGATTCGGAGCCGGCGCAGTGCGCAATCCACCATAGCGATGCAAGTGCAACTGGCCACTTCTCGGATTCGGAGCCGGCGCAGTGCGCAATCCACCATAGCTATGCAAGTACAACTGGCCACTTCTCGGATTCGGAGCCGGCGCAGTGCGCAATCCACCATAGCGATGCAAGTGCAACTGGCCACTTCTCGGATTCGGAGCCGGCGCAGTGCGCAATCCACCATAGCTATGCAAGTACAACTGGCCACTTCTAGGATTCGAAGCGGGCGCAGTGCGCTCGAAGTACTTTCTCATTGTTTGAATCTATTTTACTGTTGTACTGACTGTTTTGGGAAATTGTAGCGACAGTGAATACGTTACCGCTGGCAACGCACTCGTCTCCTACTCAATCTAACAACTCGATAATTGTAGACGGCACAGTAATTTTAACAATGGTTTAAGTGCACTGAGTGAACGAAACTTCCACACAAAATTCATCTGTTAATAGTTTAATATCCTCGGCCTGTCCTTTGTGTCAATAGAAGGGCGGAGGGTGAGACTGGGGAGACCAAGAGAAACCTCGACAGCTTCCAAGCGAGCCCTTCACTACGTCCGCTCTCATAAATACGATGCAATAATTTAATCTGTCACGCTTAAACGCTTGTCCATATTAGTCCTGGAACTTATTTCAGAACCTAAGATTTAATAAACCTACTTACCATTTTGTATGGCATAGTTAATAAGGGTAATAAGGGTAGGGTATAAGGGTTACTATGGGGAGTGTAATAAGTATTAAACAATTTGCATTTCGTGTCTGTCTGTCTTGACCAGTTAGTTCTTCTAAAGTGCACAATATATTTTAATAATAATAATATCCCTGGACATTTCACACAGCGCCATCTAGTCCCAAGCTAAGCAACCTAATGCTTGTGTTATGGTAACAAGATTTTACCGCGGTTTTCTCTATGAATTTATTCCAGAAGGGTTATCTATACAGGATAATTTTTTATTCAGTGCGTAAATTTTTACAGGGTATTCTACCCATGAATATGAACAACATTCACTATGGGACCATCTCTGAAATCACGAAAAAAAAATCAGCAATTCATACATTTTGGTCGAGTAGGTATTGAACTTATATAAGAAACAGCTGATTTTTTTTTTGTGATTTCAGAGATGGTCCCATAGTGAAAGTTGTTCATATTCATGGGTAGAACACCCTGTGAAAATTTACGCACTGAATAAAAAATTATCCTGTATAACGGGACATCGGGAAGCCGGGCTGTTGCATCTGATTACTGATTCGTGACCTCATCAGCACGGGGATCCATAGTGGGCCTTAAACTTCAGGAAACGTTGAAATAAATACAATGTAGCGTTATACCAACTGTTACGGTCGACCGGGGTACGTCCAGTACCTACGGCCGTCCTGGGACAGTCTCCCACGTAATGACGTATGCTTCTTGTTCCGCTGGTGACATACGTCCCACGCACCCCTGAATGCGTAGTGTGGTGGTACAACCTACTAGGGCGGGCTTCCAGAGACGGGCGGAGACGGGCAGCGAGGAGGCGGAGAAATAAAAGAAGAATTCTTGATGATTTGCTTGCAGATTTCGGCTTCTTGTTTTCTTGTGTTGCCTCTTCGACGGCTGAGCTGCGACTGACTTGCGGTCCAAAACCGCGCTCTATTTATACTCGGTTCTCGTTACCTTAACGGGGACCGTGTATTTTGAGCCCTTTTTTGTGTTCATTTTCACTTAGCCGAAATCTGTCAAGCCCCCTTTTTATTTAATTCTCCTTATTAATTTCGTACAATTTTCATATATGTTATTCCTTACAAAGTCCTTAATCTAATTACGCTTAAGTATTTAACATAATTATAAACAATAAAAAGTTTCTAGAACATAATATTGCAAAAAAGGTGAGTTGGCACATTTTCATTATCGAAAATCCCTTATAACTCCTAAACTACTGGTCCGATTTTCACGATTCAAACGGATTTATAAGTTTTACATCGAGACCTATCCTTTTAAACAAAAATTATCAAATTCTAATAATAAACAAAAAAGTGAGTTTTCAAGTTACGTAAATATGCTTGAACAAAACTACACTTACTAAAATCCTTTCAAAAAACAGTCTTATTGGTTTTGAATACAAAAACTAATAACAATTATAAGCTTACATTCTAATTAGAAATATAAAAAACATCAAATAAATCTCAAAAAGTTTCTAATTAGTTAAGTGCAATCATTACTTTTCACGTTTTCTTCGTAGCGGTCCCGCCACTACTTGCGCCCTGGTGCCCAGATAGGGTCTCGTCGCCGACATTCTCCCCCTCGTGCGCAGCACCGTCCTCCTGGCTCGGCGAGGCTCCCGGCACCAACAGCACCACTCTCGAACTGGGTCTTCGCAGCACTCCACCTCGTGTCTCGATGTCGACGATTCTGGTCCGCCCGTCTGGTCCTGGATACACTTGTTGAATTCTGCCGCGCGGCCAGGTGCATCTCGGTAGGCTGTGGTCGACTATCAGGACGACGTCTCCGACGTGTAGATCCGTGGCGCTGCTTCTTCCTGTCGTCTTCCTCGGCAGTAGAGTGGGCAGGTATTCTCGCAGCCAGCGTTGCCAGAAGTGGTCGGCAAGTCGCTGCGTTGTCTTCCAGGTGTGCCTGCCCACGAGCTCGTGGTCTTCGAAGCTGCCGATTCTCGTCGCGCCGCAGGATCGCCCGATGAGGAAGTGATTTGGAGTGAGTGCTTCCTCTTCAAGGTTCTCGGAGAGGTGGGTGAGAGGCCGAGAGTTTACTATGTGTTCAGCCTCTAATAGAAGGGTGTGTAGGACCTCCTCTCGTGGATGCTTTTCGTTGAGCGTGGCATTCAGTGCGGTTTTTATTGATCGCACCAAACGCTCCCATGCGCCTCCCATGTTGGGCGCACCAGGAGGGATGAACGTCCACCGCACGCCGATCTTCTCTGCTTCTGAGGTGAGGTCTTCCTTTTTCATGTTGTCCAATGCTTCCTTAAGTTCTTTACATGCGCCGACGAAGTTGGTCCCGTTATCGGAGTAGATGGTCTTCGGCATTCCTCTTCTTGCGGCGAATCGTCGTAGTGCCATGATCATGCTGTCGGTGGAGAGAGAAGGAGTGAGCTCAATGTGCACAGCTCTCGTAGTCAAACATGTGAAAAGAACACCCCATCTTTTCTCTTGACGTCTTGCTACGGTGATGATCATCGGGCCGAAGTAGTCGATGCCGGTGCAAGTAAAGGGAGGGTTATTGTGCATCAATCTCTCCTTGGGTAAGTTGCCCGTTGGTAGTTCTTGGGGTCTTGCTTTCTTCGTTTTGCACCACTGACATTGATGCTGTACCGACTTGATTGCTGACCTCAGCCCCAGTACCCAGAAGCGTTGCCTTATTTCGTTCATCACTGTCGCGTGGTTTCCGTGGTTGAAACGGCGGTGGAATTCTTTGAGGATAAGTCGCGTTATCTTTTCCTTGCTGTCGAGTACAATGGGACGCTTGTAGTCTCTGGTCACACCCTGTATTGCGTCGATCCTTCCTTTCAAGCGCAGGAGACCTTCTTCTAGTATCACGTCGAGCTTCTTCAACTTGCTACTTCCTTCTAGTGGCTTCCCTTGTTCCAGACGTTTGATGTCTTCTCTGAAGCTTCTCTCTTGACTTCCTTTTAGTAGCAGGGTTTCAGCTTGCTCTAGTAGGTCTGTGCTTAACGGTACGTAGTTCCTCTCTATCTTCTTTCTTGAAGACTGTGGTCGTTTCTCGACTGTCTTCTTCTTTGTTCCTTTCGTCTTTTTCCAGGTGGGATCTTCTTTACTGACGTTGACCTTTTCTTTCGTTCTGCAGAGTTGTATGAATTGCAGTACTCTGGCTGTGGCTCGCCAAAGTCTCTTCCATGACGAAAACCTCTCAGGATCTGGTGATGGGTGAGTGATGCTCGCCGTTACTGCGACGTCTGTTGTCTTCTCTTCGCCGGTGGTTTCCTTCTTGAATGTTCTTGCGTCAGGCCAGTAGGTTTCTTCTCTTCTTAAGAATTCTGGGCCGGTGTACCATCGGTGATTGTGATTGAAGTTCTCTGGTACATCGCGTGTCGAGTCATCTGCCGGGTTTTGCGCTGTAGGCACCCATCTCCAATCTTGAGGCTTAGTCAGATCTTCTATTTCGGCCAAACGATGAGCCACGAACGTTTTAAAAGTTCTTGGGTCCGTCTTGATCCAGGAGAGCACGATGCTGGAGTCCGTCCAGAATGTCTTCTTTACAATCTTCAGATCCATTTCTTCTTCTACTGCATGAGCTAGTCTGCTTCCAAGGAGGGCCGCCTGTAGCTCCAGTCTTGGGATTGATACCGGCTTCAATGGCGTGACTCGTACTTTTGCCGCCACCAAGCTGACGTGGTATGTTCCGTTCGTATCTTCTGTTCTCCAGTAGACCGTGGCTGCGTACGCTGTTTCGCTCGCATCTGTGAACGTGTGCAGCTCCCCCTCGGTGCGATGTGGCGCCAGGCATCTCGGGATCTGAAGGTCCTGTAGTAGCTTCATCTTCTCCAGATATAATTTCCATGCCTCGTGTTCTCTTTCTTCGATTTCTTCATCCCAACCGACGCCGCTTCGCCATACGTTCTGAAGCAGCTTCTTTCCTTGGACGAGGACCGGTGATGCTAATCCCAGTGGATCGAAGGTTGACATTACTGCGCTAGTGACCTCCCTCTTCGTAGGCACCTTGAAACCCTTGGCTATTTCTTCTGGAGTGTTTCGGAGGTTTGCTCTGAAGCCGATGGAGTCCCTTTCTGTGAACCAGCGTAGTCCTAGTGTCTTTTCTTCCTTTTCACCAAGGTCCACTTCTGTCTTCTCGGTTGTCTCAGTCTTCACGCCTTGCAGCAGCTCAGGTTGGTTTGATGCCCATCCTCTGAGTTCGAAGCCCGCCCTTTTGTGTATGAAGTCCACTTGCGCTATTATTTTTCTGAAGTCTTCTGCCGAATGGAAGCTGTGCAAGTAGTCGTCCATGTAGTGGTTCAGCTCGACTGCTCTTGTAGCCTCTGGATACTGTTCCTTGTAGTCCGCTGCGTTTCGGTTCTTCACGTAGATAGCTGTGCTCGGAGATGATGTCGCGCCGAAGATGACTGATGTCATCCTATACTTCTTCGGTGGTGTGTCACGATGATCTCCACGCCACAGGAACCTCAGGCTGTTTCTGTCTTCTGACCTGATGCGGACTTGTAAGAACATTTCCTTAATGTCGGCTGCCACTGCTAAGGGTCCTTGTCGAAACCTCAGTAGTACACCGAAGAGCGATTGTAGTAGATCTGGTCCAGGCAGTCGAGCGTCGTTGAGGCTTCTTCCCTTTGACTTGGCTGCAGCGTCGAATACTATCCTTATCTTCTTTTTTAGTGGATGAACCACGGAGAAATGGGGGAGGTACCATAATTTCTTAGAGTCTTCTTGGCCATCAGGTGCTTCTTCTGCATATTTGTTGTCGATTAGATGCTGGATCTGCTTGCCGTATTCTGCCTTCAATTGAGGATCCTTGTCTATCTTCTTCTCGATGTTGATCAATCGGTTCTTGGCAGACGTGTAGCTCTCTGGCATCTGTTCTTCTTCGTTCTTCCATAGAAGTCCAGCTTCGAATCGACCGTCTTCAAGTCTTCTGCAGGTTTTTTCTAGGATGGTGAGTGCTCTTCCTTCTGAATCTGTAGTAGGTCTTCTCGGTTGCACACCAAGTGCTTCGATCGCAAAGTGATCCTTGATGGCTTGATGCATCTCTTCTTCTGGCGTGCTGACATGTAAGCATGTGTTCAGGAAGTGTACTGGTTTTGCACCTCCGATGTCTGTCCCGTGAAGCACCCATCCAAGTCCTGTTCTTGAAGCAACTGGTTCTCCTGGTTTTCCCTTCTTCACTTCTTGAGTCACAATTAGCTCCCAATTGTCTTGACCGATGAGCAGTTGTGGTGACTCCCCTTCGTAATATAGAGAGTCGGCGATCTTCTTCAAGTGTTGACAATTTTGAATCTTTTTCTTGTCTAGGAACTGCGGTGCAAGCTTCAAGTCGTCGATGGTGCGGACTCTCTTCAGCGTCTTTTTGACGTCTTGATGAACTCCTTTTACTGTAAGGTCCAGCATCTGAGAATCCTTCTTCCTTATCAGCCTGCCTCCCACTGTTTCAATGACCAGTTCCTCCTTGTTTCCTTGAGCGCCGACTTCTTGTGCCACTTTCTCATCCAGGAGTGACACCGTTGACCCTTCATCCATAAGGGCTAATATTCTCTTTGATCCTTTTGACCCGAAGACTTCTACTGGAACTATCTTCAGGTATGCTCTTGCGTTGTTGACTGCATTCACTGATGCCGTGACGCTTTTCTCCTCCTGTGGTGTCTCATTTTTCTTTCCCTCCGAGGTCTTTTCTTCTGACTCGACGTGCAGCAGATGATGATGCCACCTCTTGCATTCCTTGCATGGTGGTTTTCTGCAGCTCTCCTTCCTGTGTTTCCCTTGAAGACATTTGAAGCAGACACGATTCCTCTTGACTATCGCCCACCGATCTTGCACCGACGTCTTCTGGAACTTCTGACACTCGACGAGATAATGTTCACCCTCACACATAGGGCAAGTCTTGTCTTGTTGTCTTGAATCCTTTTCTTTAGAGTTCTTTTCCTTTGTCGAATGCGTTGCTTGACGATTGGTCTTCTTGAACCCGCTTTTTTCTTCTGACATTGCGAAGGCTCCACATTTATCTGCTTCTGTGTTCAGGAACCTGGATACTAGCGTTAGGTTGGAGAAGTCTCCTTCTTCTGATGCTGCAGTGAAGTCATACCATCGGAACTTGAGAACCGTCGGCATCTTTTCTGTGATTTGTTTCACCATCTCCGGTGAGTGCAGGTACTGTGGCTTCTTAAGTCCTTTTATTGCTGCTACGCTGTTGCTGATCTGGCTCGCGAAGATGCAAATGTCCCTTGGGTTTTCTGAGATCTTCGGTAGCGCCTTGACCTTCTCTAGTTCTGCCAACACCAGCGCATCAGGTCTTCCGTATCTTCTTTTGAGGGCTTGCATTACTTCTAATGGAGAGGCTTCGGAGTATAACAGGCTCTTGATAGCTTCTCTTGCGCTGCCCTTCAGTGCTCTTCTCAAACGTGCCATATTCTAGACCTCGTTGAACATCGGTGCTGTATCTTCATAGACAACCTTGAAGGCCAACCACTCGCTGCTGTTGCCGTCGAAGTAAGGTAACTCGTGGATGTAGCTTGGCTGTGCTGCTGGTCCTCCTCTTGTGGAAAAGGCTTCCTTCAATGCAGTCGCCAGTGCTTGAACTTCGATCGTAGCTCCTTTCGTTGAAGAGTTCTCTTCAGGCTTCGCCTTCTGTGGCTCTTCTGGGATGCGTTGACCTCGTTGCTCTGGTTGTTCCTTGTTGCCATCTCCTAGTACTGATGACTCGATCCAGTTCTGCACCTGTGCTGTTCTTTCTTCCTGGTCTTCATCATCAACCACGGAGTCCTCATCTTCATATTGTGCCATCTCAAGTCTGACACGGGCTAGCTTCGCCGCAGCCTGTGCTTGCTTCAGCTCAAGACGTGCTAATTCTTCTCTGGCTTCCAGCTCGCGTCTTCTGGCAGAGGAGCTCGTGGTCTTCGTAGACCTGGCACGACGACTGACCCCCTTCGGCTTCAGGGTCGCGGCTGAACCGCGAGCGTCCTTTTCCGGGGCATCTTCTGGGGTCTTCTTAGTCGTCTCCTTCTGTTTTGCATCTTCCTTCTTCTGTTCACTCTTCTTGGATGATGCCGTGGTCACAGTTTCAACCGTTGTCTCCGTTGTCGTGGTCCCTTCCGTTGTCGTTGTACCCGAAGAAGTGTTCGTGCCCGATGACGTTGTAGTTCCTGATGATGCTGACGCTGACGCAGACGTGACCCCTTCTGACCCTGACGCTTCTACTGTCGCGTCCACATTGGTAGGACGGGACGGGGGGCGTGAGGGGGCATCCTTCTGTGACCTGGTTACTGGCATCTTGCAGTCTTCTTATCTTCTGGCTTCTTCTGGATTCTTCTTGCAGGGATCCGGCGCTCGAAGGACCAATTGTTACGGTCGACCGGGGTACGTCCAGTACCTACGGCCGTCCTGGGACAGTCTCCCACGTAATGACGTATGCTTCTTGTTCCGCTGGTGACATACGTCCCACGCACCCCTGAATGCGTAGTGTGGTGGTACAACCTACTAGGGCGGGCTTCCAGAGACGGGCGGAGACGGGCAGCGAGGAGGCGGAGAAATAAAAGAAGAATTCTTGATGATTTGCTTGCAGATTTCGGCTTCTTGTTTTCTTGTGTTGCCTCTTCGACGGCTGAGCTGCGACTGACTTGCGGTCCAAAACCGCGCTCTATTTATACTCGGTTCTCGTTACCTTAACGGGGACCGTGTATTTTGAGCCCTTTTTTGTGTTCATTTTCACTTAGCCGAAATCTGTCAAGCCCCCTTTTTATTTAATTCTCCTTATTAATTTCGTACAATTTTCATATATGTTATTCCTTACAAAGTCCTTAATCTAATTACGCTTAAATATTTAACATAATTATAAACAATAAAAAGTTTCTAGAACATAATATTGCAAAAAAGGTGAGTTGGCACATTTTCATTATCGAAAATCCCTTATAACTCCTAAACTACTGGTCCGATTTTCACGATTCAAACGGATTTATAAGTTTTACATCGAGACCTATCCTTTTAAACAAAAATTATCAAATTCTAATAATAAACAAAAAAGTGAGTTTTCAAGTTACGTAAATATGCTTGAACAAAACTACACTTACTAAAATCCTTTCAAAAAACAGTCTTATTGGTTTTGAATACAAAAACTAATAACAATTATAAGCTTACATTCTAATTAGAAATATAAAAAACATCAAATAAATCTCAAAAAGTTTCTAATTAGTTAAGTGCAATCATTACTTTTCACGTTTTCTTCGTAGCGGTCCCGCCACTACTTGCGCCCTGGTGCCCAGATAGGGTCTCGTCGCCGACACCAACACTTAAATTAATCAAACAATTAAGGATTGCAGTAATAATTAGCGCTTTAGAGCCAATGGATTTGCGAGTGACCACCACGTGCAGCGGCTGTCAACAACTGAAATTCAGTGGCTGTCAACAACTTAAATTCAGTTGTTGACAGCCGGGTTGACAGGCGGGCGAACGTCGTGTCAAATCATTCAGTTACTGAATGATTTGGACACGACGTTCGCCCGCCATGACAGACGCAACTCCATTCGGTGTTACCCGCTCTTAATTAAAATTACCAGTTAGTCGAATTCAAATCGATTAATTGTTAAAAATAATAGAATAAATTACAACTCTCAAAGTTAACTGCAGTGCGGTTCTGTAACCATCTCACCGTGATAACTTAGGTGAAGTGAGCGTGGAGTGAGCTGTCATTCTAAGTAATGCTAGGGATTGACACTATTGACAGCTCACTCTAAGCTCACTTCACCTAACTTTTCACGGTGAGATTTTTACAGAATTGATCGGCTGATTTTCATTATTGAATAATGTCACGCGCCGTTATATATATACATATACTCGTATGTATAAAATTCAAAGTCCTGACTGACTAACTGCCTGACTGATAAATCAATGCACAGCCTAAACCGCTGGTCCTGGAGACATGAAATTTGAAGGGTGTGTTCTTCGTGAAGAGTAGGTATCCACTAAGAAAGGGTTTTTGAAATTCCACCCCTAAGAGGCTGAAATGGGGGGATTTTGTTTGTATGGAAATTTTTATTAATTGAGTTAATGAACTTCAAAGTTGGCACCAATACGATTCTAAGTAAATTATGAAGTTTGCCATTTTATGTTTTTCTAGACTACCCCCTAAAAGGGGATTCAAAATTTTTATGGAAGAATTTAAGCGCGCGGTCCGATAACCTCGAAACTAAACTAACTGGCATTTATACCTAGGATCAAAAGTAAAGAATAATGTGTATCAGGGTTTTGCGAAAATTACCCCTGACGGGCTGAAAAGGGGTAGTCAATTTTACAGCATGATTTTATTGCATGGCTTGATTAACTCGAAAATTAGTATAAATTAATAATCTTCAGTCAAGTTATGAATACATCCCAAACCATTTTTTATAATTCCACCCCTGTGGGGGTCAAAAGCGGGGGATACAGTTTATATGAATAATCTTTTTCATTAGGTTAATAAACTTGAAACTTTTCAAGAATACTCGCCTGAGTAAGTAATAAAGTTTATCATTATAAGATTTTCAAAACTACCCCTCAAAGGGGGATATAGGGGTGTTGAAGTTTGTGTGGAAGAATTTGAATGCGCGGTCCGATTAACTCGAAATTCAGTTTAAAATATACCTTTTTTTTTGAAAATCCACCCCTAACGGGTTGAAAATGTGTAGTTAATTTAACAGGGGAGGATTATAATGCGTGGCTTGATTAACTCGAAAATTAGTATTAATACTTTTGACAGAAAATAATGAATACCTAATAAGTATGTAAAGTTGTCGAAAATTGATCCCTAACGGGGCAAAAAGGGGGAATTCGATTTTTAAGGGGAGGATTCGAACTTGAAACTGTATGTTACATTTTAACACCTAAACCACTGAACTTCTGATTTGACAAAGAGATAGGTGGCATCGTGGGGAAGGACATGCTTTTTATCCTGGTAGCACGTTCCCGTGGGGTAATTCCCGACATCCACGCGGGCGAAGCCGTGGGTAGAAGCCAGTATGTGTATAATACGATAATATTAAACTTAGATACAACACATAATCTCGATGTTTAGACATGTCGCAACATCAGTGGATAACAAATTCATGTTCAAGGTACGTGAGCTATCCCTCCCGTATAGCTAGGCGAGGACTCAGAGGGAAGGCACTCCGGGACAGCCTGAATGTATTTGCGTGCTCGGCTCCGCGCTCCTGCTCTGAGCCCGGACCCGCCGCTCCGCTCCGGCCACGTGACGAGACGCACAGCACGTCTGCACAAACACGTGACCGCATACATTGCATTGTTCATATAATTATTGAATACAAACGCTAGCGCTAGCGGCGCAGATGGCAATCAGCGTTTTATTTACTGAGCAACTCTGATTACATTTCTTATCAGCGGGGCTCTAGCGCCGTCTAGCGCCGCCGCCTGACGCGCACATCCGTCACCGAGCCAACACTCATCTGATAAAGAATGCGCCCTCTCAATTCGTGACGTTTGAGCGTCTCGGTGCAGCTCGTGACTTTGTCGGTCGGAGTAATGCGTGCCTGTTACAAACGAGCCTCGCCAGCCGGTCCGGAGCTGCTCATCCGCTGAACTGTATAATCCCGCGAGCGCGCTCCCGAGCACTCGATAAATCCCGGGTTACGACACAAACAGATACAGATAAAGGGTAACTTACAATTGTACGCATTACCATTTTGTATTGCACTGAACTTGCCTAATGTATAACATGTAAGATCATGTTATACATTAGGCATTACTTACATAATAACATGTAACATCATAATTCTATTTATAAGACCTTAATGTACAGACGCCAGCAGGTCAAGCTACCCGAAACTGTCAGATTTTCTCAATCAACCTTGAACCTTAATGCTTTAGCGATAAAGTTTAAAATCTATTAAAGAAATTTGACAGATTGTAGTAACTTGATGTGCTGGCGTCTGTACCATGTTTTAAAGCAAATATTCAGTTTCATATTCGTTTATTTGCATTCTACAAGGTCTACAGAAGGCTCATAGCTAAGAGCCGTTGTAGACCCTGTCAGGGCACAGCAAAGTTATAGTTATAAATATTTATTAAAAATCTAAATCGTAGAAACAAAAATCAAAATAAAATTCTACATGAAATCTAAAAAATTACGCTCACATAAAAAAGTTAATACTTAACAGTAACATAAATAAATCTCAAATAAGGGTAAGTAGGTAGCTATTTTCTTAAAATACAATTTTTACATTTAGATATATTTACTTAGGTAATATAATATAATAGGTAACACAAACACTTATTTAATAGGAGATCATATTTTAAGATTACAAATAAAAGAGATCAGTTTTACGTGTATCACAATTAGATATTCAGTAGGTAACATTTTATAATTTACTTATTGTGTATTTAGAAGTCAGGTTTTGTTTTATTATATAATCTTCTTGATACCATATTTGTATGTCTTAAGACAAAACATAGCGTACTATTTTATATGTATGACCTATTGCATACCTATGTTTTACAAATAAACTTTATGATGATGATGATGATGATAAATATCCACATGTATATATGTAATTATTTGAGAATGTATTTATTGCAATTATAGTCTTTCATTTATGTATTCGTTTAAACTATGTTAGCTTTTGTTTATTTATATTTCTTATTTCTTCTGGTAACTTATTATATATTTTTATAGACATGACATAGGTACTTGAGGAGTGCATTTTTAATCGGGATGTAGGTCTATTTTAGGTCTATTTTTATGTCTTAAAGTAAATTTAGTTTGTATGTCTTCTCTTTTTGTGTAGAATTTCGGGTATCTACGTATAAATTTACAACGTTCGAAGATGTAGAAGCAAGGTAGGGTTAAAATTTTTTGTTCCTGGAAGTGGGGTTTACAGCTATCTCTTTGTTCAATATTGACTAGAATTCTAATAAGTTTTTTTTGTAGGGTGAATAGTGTGGGTGTGTCTGTACTATTACCCCATAATATGACACCATACTTAAGCCATGCGTAGGCATATGCGTAATATGTTACCAACGCAGTATTCATGTCTGTAGTTTTTTTATTTCCCGATGGGCGTATGAGAATTTTGATAATTTTGCTTTTAATTTTTGGATATGCGACTTTCATTTTATGTGTAGTATGTCTATGTCTAGTCCTAATAGGCTGAATGTATTTACTATTTCTATCTTGTGAAAGCTGAAGTTTATATGTATAGGTTGTTTTTGTCGTGGGTGAAATGTCATTATTTTTGCCAATGAGTTATAGCGTCAAGTATTGAGTTTAATTTATCGTTAAGGTTGATATTAGTTTCGCATGAGGTAAGAATGGATATATCATCCGCAAACACACACAAGGTTCACTGATGTGCTTTGGGAGATCGTATGTGTAAACTAAGAATAGAAAGCAGCCTATCACACTACCCTGTGGGATTGAAGCGTTCGTTGATTGGTATGTTTTCGGATCGGAACAGTTCTATATCGTTAGTTTTTTTATTTAAATATTCTTGTTCAACTTATTGCTCTCTACGCTGTAAATACGATGTGAAGCAGTAATCCTATTGCATATTTTTTGGAGTTGATGATATTGATAAATATATTCTATTCTATTCTACTCTAATAACATTAGGAACTCCACGAACTTCACCGTCTCACTGATGCGTAGTCAGATTACACGAGTACGACATAAATACCTACTACCTATGGGCAATGTCTGTAGCTGACTTATGGGAGATCTGGTAGTTTGCGCAGAAGGTCGCGACTAGGTCGGCTCGCGGCCCGGCGCGCTCGGCCGGGGCATACGCATACATAGCTTCGGCAGCGGCACGTGCATGACGACCAGGCTGCAGTTCAATCTCCTGATGGCGTTTCATCGCGGGCATCATTTAGTATGAGCCAATTTAGTGTAATAAACCGGGGAATAATCGAAATTACCAGGCGAGCGTCCCGCAGGGCACGCGCACTCTGATCACAGATGCACAGCATCTTCGATGCGACGGAGATCAGCGAGGAACCGTCGCCCGCGATGACGTCACTCCTCCGGCCTTGTCGCCGCCGAGTCGCGTGACGCGCCACGTGTGACGGCACACGAGCGCGGCGCACGGCGCGCGGCGGCCACCTCGCCCCAGCCCGCGCTGCTTTGCTAACAGGTCTGGGGCAGTGGGCAGTCCGTCGAGCAGCGTTCACGTCAGTTATCGTTGCTATGATTGTAATTTATGATCGTTATCTGTAATTTCGATGATAGTTCTGTTCCAGTTAGATTTCGGCCGACGACGCGGCGACGCCGACAGTTGAAAGAGTATTTCCAACCGATTTAAAAATAAGGAAGTTTTACATCGGACGGTCTCTTGTTCATGGAGGTTCTATGGTCACCGCTGCGTGTAATGCGGATGTTATGCTCAACCTCTCATTCCTGCCCTCTAAAATAAATCTTTCCACATAACTTTCTAAAAAATGGCCTGGTGGCTAGTGGCTAGTGGCTAGCGACCGCACCACGCCGCGCCGCATGGCGACAGTTCGCCTCGTCTATTAATACCGCGTTCGTGAGTCTGCTTGTCCACGGAGATGTATTAATAGTCGGCGAAAGTAGCCGCGGAAATAATTACACGCTGGTTTCGTCACCTCAAACCATCCTTGAACAATGCTCCGAATGCTCCCAAACGATATCCCGAACACTCCCGAAGCTCGGAACTATATTCATAATGATGAAGTTTCATTCATTAGAGTGAAGGTGCAAGGAGCACAGTTCGTTCATAACTAAAAAAAAAAAAATTGCGAACATTAGAAGATTCAAAATTAATCCCACAAGTTTATTTGGCCCTATGTCAATCTATAATTCAATACTGTATCACTTCTTGGGGTGGCGCACCAAAAACTAATTTGCTTCCTCTTGAAAGAGCTCAGAGAGCGATTTTGAAGGTAGCAAACTTCCATCCCTTCTTTTTCTTAGGTCCATTCCTGTACAATAGATTAAATAGAAAACTAAGTATCTATAAACTAAATTACAATAGCTGTAAAAAAATTATACTTAATTATTTACTAACCAACAATTATGCACAGACAGAAGACCTACTTATTGTCTGCAAATAAAACTGCTAATACGCTATTTTACTTTTATTTACCTAAGTTTTAATTTAGTTTTTATGTTATATGCATTGTTAATTTATTATATTAAGTATGTATATGCACTTCTTAGCCTGAAGCACAGGTTCAACCTAGTTCAGGCAAATTAGTGCAACTGTGCGCTATTTTTAATTGTTAAGGTTAATGTAAAAAGTGTTCCCTTTTTATAAATAAACGATTTATTATTATTATTATAAATGTATACAGAAATAGGGATTACTTTGTCAAACTGTGTATATATTTTTTTTAATGTAGGATGTATGAACATTTTGGCAACACCCCGGATAGGTTTCTTTTGGCTTGCGCAGGGAAGTCTGAGAAAAATGAAAATGTAAGAGCGAGCTCGAAAATTTTAGCATCCTACGTTTATAATTAGCATGCGTAGGGGGCCACCAACTACCAACTGCCCTTTACTGAACATATTTTGGTCTGGTTTGGGAGGCACCCGGGTGCCCTTACGGGACTGCATCTCCCCCCCCCCCCCTTTAGTCCCTTAGTACCTACAGTGGTGTAGGCACGTTTGAGTTGTAGTGACAAGTGACCGTTTAGATGTCACATCAGGACTGCTTGTAAACTGTTGAGACTGAGCCCGCGCTCGAACCAGTGGCTCGTACCTACAATTATTTGCATGTCATCCGCATAATCCCGACAACCATCAATATTTATTTATATCTGGTTGTGCCAGCGTCAGAGAGATGTGCTCTCGAGCCGTAGCGTCGACCTACACACTATCTCTTAATCATCGCAGATAGTGCACACACGCAGAAACAGATGTTCATAATGTGTCCTGGGGCGGCTGAGGGCGGCTGGGGGGCATCCGTCAACCAAACGTTGTTCTACGTTCTTTCAATTACCTACATGAAATACATATTTTATAAAGTAAGTTTTCTTTATTAGTAAATATAAATGGTTACGTTAGGTATTGACACATTAATTTTTCAATTGACACATTGACTTTTCTAAATCGACCAACGACTACAGGCATACAACATACAGATTATTACGGATCAAATGGTTTTGGCCGGGCCGGTACATATCGCTCATAGTGGCAAGCTCGTGGCCAGCTTGTCCGATGTTGAGGCGTGAACAGGTAACAGACAGAGACCTCGGTCTAGAGTATGTCAAAAATTATTCAAAAAGATTTGTTAAATCAAAATTTTTAGGCGATACAATTAAAAATTCTAATAATAAAGTAAAATCCACTTGGAAAATTATTAACAATGAAACGGGTAAATCTGTTAAACAAGAAAAACAACTTGAGATTATGGTCGACAGCATATCTGAGGCATTTAATGAGTTTTTTGCAAACATAACGATAACCACGACTCGATCCTTAAATTCGTCCCCGTCTAAAGCTGAAAACCTTTTGGATAGTAGTGTACCTAAATGTAGTCCTTTATTTAGTTTCGAACATGTAACGCCGCGTGATGTAGTTAATATTTATAATACACTTAAGTCTAAAAACACCGGTAATTATTGGGGCATCTCCATTAAACTTTTAGGTAATATAATAGACTTCGTAGCCCTCTATCTAGCTGTTACTTTAAATAAATGTGTTGATTTAGGAACTTTTCTTGACCTCATGAAGAGTAGTAAAGTCATACCATTATTTCAATCAGGTAATAAGAATGACGTTGGCAATTTCAGGCCTATTTCTATTTTACCTGCATTTAGCAAAATATTTGAAAAGTTAGTACTCAAGCAGTTGCTAAGACATTTTAATTTAAACAGCCTCCTCCATAATGAGCAATATGGCTTTAGAAAAGCTCTGCTTTTCTGCTTTCTGCTTTTGCTCTACTGAGACACATATTTGACGCATGGGAGGAATCGCAAAATGCTATTGGAGTTTTCTGTGATCTCTCCAAAGCCTTTGATTGTATGCACCCTGACACGCTTTTGCGTAAGTTACGTCATTACGGTGTCCGAAACGAAGCTCTCAACGTAATAATATCTTATTTACATAATAGGGTCCAATGTGTAGATGTTAATGGCGTAAATACTTCCGGGCTACCAGTTCAGTTAGGTGTTCCACAAGGCTCAATACTGCGTCCATTCTTGTTCTTAGTATATATCAATGATTTACTATTCCATTTGAAGGGCATCTGTGACGTTGTACTGTTTGCAGATGATACCTCTTTTATTTTTAAAGTAGATAGGAATAGACAATTTTTAATAGACGATTTTGACGACGTAAACAGTGCACTCTCAATAGGTACAGATTGGTTTACGTCAAATAATCTAGTTCTCAATGCCAAGAAAACGAAATGTGTAAAGTTCGCCTTACCGAATGTTAGAAATCTAGGACCCAACATCGTCTTAGATAAAGAGGTGCTTGAAACAGTAGGCTCGGCAATTGTTCTAGGACTAACATTAGATGCCAAACTTCAGTGGGGACCTCATATATCAAGTCTAGCAGGAAGGCTCAGTTCGGCTGCCTACGCCGTCAGGAAAGTAAGACAATACATTGACGTTGATACAGCTCGTTTAGTCTATTTTAGTTATTTTCACAGCGTTATGTCCTACGGTATTCTGCTGTGGGGCAAAGACGCTGATATACAAAATATATTTGTCCTTCAATAACGAGCTGTTCGAGCAATTTACCAGCTAGGTGCCAGAGTTTCTCTAAGAGATTTTTTTAAAGATATTGGTATTCTCACGGTTGCATCACAATTCATTTTCGCCAACATCATATATATTAAGATTAAAGACAAAATTTACACTTTCACACTAAAAACAAGTGATATTCACAGTGTTAACACTAGAAATAAGGACTACGTGCCCCCTTTCACCGGCTTCATAAGGTTCATAACTCATTTGTTGGGCTTGGTATAACCTTTTATAACAAGATACCCTCTTCTTTGCTAGACTTGCCTTTTAATGCGTTTAAAGCTCAAGTAAAATCCAACCTTTGTTCAAAGGCTTACTATTCCATCAACCACTACTTACACGATAAGAATAGTTGGTCGCCCTAATTAACTCAAGACAACGTTCATGTTCTTTCTCCAGAATTAGCTTACTGGCAGGTTATTGTTATTAGTATTAACTTATTTATTTATTTTACTTCGGTGTTCCTAGTTCATCATCTGTGAATTCAAGTGACAGCTATGTGATCAGAACCCAGCAATGCATAAATATGTAAGCTGTCACGCCCTTTATGCCTGGAGGCTTTTATTTAGGTAGTAAGTTTTTATTTACATTTTAATTTGAATAAATTATTTTTCAGCTTGAGTATGTATAGTTTTTATTATATTTGTTGGTATATTGGCGTGGCTAGCTGAAATATGGAAAATAATTTAATTTTATGTTCTGTGCCTTGTAATGTTAATTACTTAACACCTAGTATTGTATACAATCAAGTATTTTCTAACTGAACAGACAGCTGTGCTGCTGGGGAGTTTGTTGCGCCACTTCTTCTTCCCAGCGATAGCACTAGGAAGTGGTGAAGGGCGGGCGTTTTTGGGGGACTGTCTTTTGTAATTTTGACGTTCGAAAAGTGCTGATTCTCAGCCTAATTTGATTAGATGACTTTTGATTTTGATTTTTTTGAGAGACAGAGTTACTTGCGCTGTTTTATATAACATTAGTGTGGAAGAAAGGATATGGATCATATTCGAAACGAACAGTGTCTATTATATGACGCGCCTGTTAGATCACGTATGCCGCGCCACCTGTGTCAGGTATCGGATCATCAATCTTCAATATGTCCCATATTAAATGTCGTCGGGAGATAAATCGCGTAATGTTTGCCCTTTGGCACCAGCGCGAGCACCCGGCGCCCGGCGCCCGGCGCGCTTGTCACGCCCCTAATGTTTATGTTACCTTTCGGTGCACGCTACCTGCTGCCTCTGCACGTTAAGTCCAATTCCCTACCTTCTACACAGTACCTATTGTATCTAGTACCTAGTACTTACTGTAACTAGACCCTACTGTACCTAGTACTTACTGTACCTAGTACCTACTGTACCTAGTACTCACTGTATCTAGTACATACTGTACCTAGTACCTACTGTACCTAGTTCTCACTATATCTAGTACTTACTGTACCTAGTGCTTACTGTACCTAATACCGACTGTACCTAGTGCCTACTGTACCTAGTACTTACTGTACCTAGTGCTTACTGTACCTACTGTACCTAGTACCTACTGTACCTAGTTCTCACTGTATCTAGTACTTACTGTACCTAGTACCTACTGTACCTAGTACTCACTGTACAGACGCCAGCAGGTCAAGCTACCCGAAACTGTCAAATTTTCCCAATCAACCTTGAACCTTAATACTTTACCGATAAAGTTGAAAATCTATTAAAGAAATTTGACATATTGTAGTAGCTTGATGTGCTGGCGTCTGTACCTAGTGCTTACTGTACCTAGTGCTTACTGTACCTAGTACTTACTGTACCTAGTACCTACTGTACCTAGTACTCACTGTACCTAGTGCTTACTGTACCTAGTGCTTACTGTACCTACTGTACCTAGTACCTCCTGTATTTAGTATCTACTATACCTATGGCCTCCTGTACCTAGTATTTACTGTACCTGGTACTTAATGTACCTAATACTTACTGTACCTAGTACCTACAGGTACCCAGTACTTATTGTACCTAGTACTTACTGTACCTAGTGCCTACTGTACCTAGTACTTACTGTACCTAGTACTTACTGTACCTAGTGCTTACTGTACCTACTGTACCTAGTACCTCCTGTATTTAGTATTTACTATACCTAGGGCCTACTGTACCTAGTATTTACTATACCTGGTACTTAATGTACCTAATACTTACTGTACCTAGTACCTACTGTACCTAGTACTTATTGTACCTAGTACTTACTGTACCTAGTACCTACTATAATAATAATAATAAACTTTTAGAAACTTTCAGTAGTGCCATCAGGATGGAATTTGGTGTGGACTAATGTGCAGTCATGCATGTAAAGGGGGGAAGATTATGAAATCCGAGGGAATTCCACTTTCAGATTCCATACACCTTAGATCCCTCTCCTCATCCGAAAGCTATTAGTATTTGGGTATGTCGGAACCGTTAGGCATCAACGATGCTGACATGAAGCAATCGTTGAAGGAGCGCGACTTTTGTCGCCTTCAATGGTTGGATCACGCCGGTTTTGATGTACTCTTTCGGCATACTCAAATGGACTCCGACTGAACTCGACGCCCTGGATAGAAGGGTCCGTTTAATACTGACCGCAAACCGGATGCATCACCCACGATCATCGGTGATGAGACTGTATATCCCGCGGAAGTGTGGGGGTCGAGGCTTTATCGGTCCAAGATGGCCGCCGCTACAAAATGGCGGATTACATATTATTTCATTTATTTCACAACTCCCTCAATGTGGGTCTCAAATGCAAGCCCTTTCATTTGATACCCATATTGAGGGAGTTGTGAAAAAATATGTACTAGTAGAATACTACATACACACTATGACAAATTTCAAATCCAAGATGGCCGCGATTTCAAATCCGAGAATTACATTTTTTTTTCACAACTCCCTCAATATGGGTATCAAATGAAAGGGCTTGACTAGTAAAATACCACTATGACAAATTTCAAATCAAAGATGGCCACCACCACAAAATGGCGAATTACAAAAAACCTGGTTAAATACCTGAATCTTAAAACGCAAGAAAATAAAAGAAAAGAAGGAGTCCCTACAAAATGCAAGAAATAAAAAATTAAATTTGAAATTTTAAAAAACCCCCGACTACGTGAAACCCTATAAAAAGAAAAAAATAACCTTGAAATTATGACCCTTATTTCGGAATAAACTTCTTTCGAACAAAAAAAGAATTTTACAAATCCGTTCATGTATGACAGAGTTATGCCCGAACAAACAAGAAAAAAAAAAATGAGTAAACATGTAAAATATTAAAAATAAAATCATAACGATTATCTATTGGACACGATTTTATTTCAATTTGAATACTCTAAAGAGAATAAATAAAATTAGGGGCTGAAAAAATGGCGTTGTGCATTTATTAAACGTTACGGACAGTAATGGTTAAACCGTTTTACTCAATTAATTTATTCATAGTTATAAATACCAACCCCGCCTTCTAAATCCACGTGCCATTATGGGTGACTAAGGAACCTTGTTCTATGCGTGGCCTGACACGCACTTGGCCAGTTTTTTTTCATGACTTTAGGTACTTTTTAACGCCTGAAATCCACCATGTTAATTTTCTTTAAAGTTATATAGCCAGTGTCGCTAAGACCATAATTAATAGCAATTTATGGACACCCGATATGTTAAAACGGTTTACTGGTTTAGCCTCTACGAGGGAACATAGAGACAGTCATACCTACATACCATCAAAAAACATTACCTACCTTCCTTTTGGGCTCCACCGCAGTCGAGTAAAAATGTGGATTATGGACCACTACAGTAAATTTTATCATGAAATAAATTTTATATACGTATATGAAGCTTATTTACGAGTTGACATATTATTTTAACGACTTGTTATGAAATGCGAAGCTAACATTTTTACGAGGTCGCTAAGCGGGCGACAAGTTATGTCTGATGTCGCTCGTACGGCGGCCGAGGCGCCCGGCGCGCGGCGTCCGGCGTCCGGCGTCCGGGGTCCGGCGTCCGCGTGCTACCGAGCGCCGGACACCGAACACGTTATCGGCGCTAAGCCGGGACCGTTGTATTGTTTGGAGTGTGTCTGTCTCAGTGTGGAGTCGGCTGAGACGGTCACGCGCACACAGCGCCATTGAACACGCGTTATAATTGTTCGGCCGGGTACACCGGGTACACAACCTGTGGTGTGGTCGTATCAGTCGTCCAATAAAATTCCCGAGATCAGTGTTTCTCGCGGCTGTATAGGTATACTGTACCCGTTGTGTTTGTAATAGATTAAAATAAATCACGAGATCGCACTGATCGCAGCTGTGGCTAATCGAGTGCACGCCGGCTGCCAACTATCTGCACACAAGCTAGCGTGCTGGCGGGCTGGTTGGCCGGTGGGGATCTCGCTCTCATAATGAACCAGTGGCGGGACTCAGTACAGTCGTACATCAGTGGTAACACTAACGTTACGGAACTTACCCTTACTGCTACGAGCCGTTGTCAGTGACTAATTGATATCACCGACGTGCGGATGACTGTACCTATTACACGATTTTGATTTTATTTGGGATTTGTTTTAGGTCTCGCAATCATCAACAAAACCGTCGGCTACAGCCTCGCATTGCATCTACAATAGTTGTAGCGACACAGTGCGGTGCGGCCACGCTCCATTGAGCCTGGAGCAGGAGACTCCTCAGCACCCTGCCGAGGCCGCCGAGGCCGCCACAGTCGCCACAGTGCCGTAGTGTCGGCCGCAGCGGCGACACGATCTCTACTAATTGACTCGATGAAGAGAGCGCGCGTTGACGTCATTATTTTTTCATTAGAGCCGGCGACGTCCGTCGTAGTCGCCATGACGCATAACTAATTACCGCGGAAGGCTTCGCCTCGCCCGCAGCCCTACGCCTCTCCCCCGCGAGGCCCTGCTGCGCCTAATTCGCCGCGTTTGCCTGCCATCAGGCCCTGCCGCTGCGATATATCTAAACAATATGCAATAAATCGCTTGTGAATGTGAAGGCGTGTGACACAGTTTTCTGACTGGTCATTGCAACACTCGGCGTAACGCCAAGCGCTTGTTGGTCTTGAAAACCGAAATTGCAATGGTCATTTAGCTCCAAACATTTAAGCCCAAATATGATTTTCAGTATCATATTTGGGCTTAAATGTTTGGAGTCTCGTTGTTGATGTAAAATGTAAAGGGAATTATTTCCCATAAGAAAACCGTATATTTTATCTGTCTTCCCCTTTCTTTGTGGTAACAGAAACTAGTAAGAAATGCTATAACTTGTACAAATTTTACTCAACCATAAACTAATAATGCACTAATGCTTATTCGTGCATATTTAATTCAGTTCACTAATTGATATTAGTCGAGCATTCAGTACACGATTAACGGTCATCGCGTGTGCTCCCTCGCTCCTATGTATTACCAAACCTTTGGTGCGGATATTATATTTAATTTGACTTTATAAGCAGCAGTATCATTTAGCCATCCTACTAACTTCTACATGGTCCTTCGAGCTATCGGGCGGGACCTCGCGAGTTTTAGTATTAATTTAGCATTTTTGGGGAGTAGCGTGTGCTATGTAACTTGTGAGTAAACTCGTCCAGAAATCAGTACATTGGATTGCAGTGATACTTGAGAACTGTGGACATACTTTCGTAACCGCAAAACTTTAGCAAAGTTTTTGTAGCAAAACCCTAGCAGCACAGGGTGGAATTGCAAAAATTAGATAACAAGAGCACCATCATTAAGCATCCCAAGCAGTGTGACATTAGCGCCTGTAGGAAGGGGCAATCAGCATCTTGAGCAGCAAGCAGCACATGGGTATTGAAGCAGCAGCAGCACTCGGTATCTACAGCAGCAGGGTGGCTGTGCCCAACTACATCAGAGCAGCAGCATCTGGGGTGCAATATAAATAACAAAATAGGAAATCGGACGACTATTTTAAAAAGCGATTACAGTGGTTAGAGAGGTATTGGTCAGATTTTCAGAACAATCATTTAGCTATCTGTCAATATGGGGTCAAAGATCATTCATATTTTATAAATTCCGAGCATGAAAAGATTAGCAAACATTATACAGCAGCCAAGTCTCTCATCAATGAACAACGCCAACAGCTGTCAAGCAAGCTAACGCCTATGAAATCCGTTAGTGGTACTCAACCAATACAGGAGCAACAAGAGGATGCCGAACTAGCAGAAGCAGGACCATCGAGTTATGAGCAGCCAGCAAAAACAAGCATGTTACGTACAATGGAGTCAAAAGGCTTTAGAAGCAAATTAGATGACATGCTGCGTAAGCAAACAGCAAATTTCAGAGCATTCAAGAGATCAGCAGGGTTTATCGATCTAGACGCCATGTCAGAAAAATGGGAGATGAAGGACGCCTTGAGAACACTTCAAGCGCGCTGGTCGCAAATTGATTCCCTCCATTGGGAGATAGATAGCGAGATAGGTGGAGAGGAAGAGGATTACGAAGAAGATACACTTCTTCGTAATCCTCTTCCTAATCTCAGCATGAGCAATCATATATTCAGTTGAAGAAAATGATCAATAAAAAGCTATGAACTGTATCGCATAGAGAGCACTCCACATCAAAACTGAATATACCTGTATTTTCAGGAAACTACCAACATTGGACGTCATTCAAGGACCTGTTTAGTGAAGCTATTCATAACAACCCTACCTTGTCGCAAGCGCAAAAAATGCAATTTCTAAAAGGGAAGGTCAGGGGTGAAGCAGAAAATCTTATTCAACATCTTCCTATAAGTTCCGATAACTATCACACCTGTTGGGAAATCTTAAACCATCGGTATAACAGCAAAAAGCTAATATTTACGTGTGTTATCAATACTTTACTGGGCTTACCGAGTACGCAGCATCAAAAGCTAGGTCATATTAAGCAACTGCATGCTGTAGCACTAGAAAGCTTCATGCCATACGGAACTTAGGAATTGATATCAGCACCTGGGATCTGCTTCTTGTGCATTTATTAGCGCAGAAGCTGGACAGCGAAACGTACGGAGATTACATAGACTCCCTTAAACTATTCTAGAGAGCTACCGATAATGCACGAATTCTTAGACTACTTAGAAAGTAAGTTTACGAGCCTGGAAACTTCTCGCAGGAAGCTAGATCAAGCAACACCGAAATCAAATAATCATTCAAATAGCGATGTTCCTGAAAACCAAAAGGCAAGACGACATACCTCTAACTTGGCCAATAAATACAATAAGCCACAGCCATATTCAAAGGCCTTACACGTGTCTACCACAAAATGTCAATTTTGCCGTCAACAACATGCCATGTTTAATTGCGTA